>CM042688.1:91879678-101879678 GCA_023614405.1 Avena insularis
TTGGTTTGTGGAAAGAACACACATCCAATGACACTAGTGGTGGATCCATGTGTGGTTTGTGAAAAGAACACACATGCAATGACTCTAGTGTTGGTTTTAGTATAAGAACAAACATGCAATGACTCTAGTGGTTGATCCATGTGTGGTTTGTGGAAAGAACACACATGCAATGACTAGTGGTTGATCCATACGTGGTTTGTGGAAAGAACACACATGCAATGACTCTAGTGGTGGATCCATGTGTGGTTTGTGGAAAAGAACACACATGCAATGACTCTAGTCCTGGTTTGTGGTTTTAGTATAAGAACAAACATGCAATGACTCTAGTGGTTGATCCATGTGTGGTTTGTGGAAAGAACACACATAAAATGACTAGTGGTTGATCCATGTGTGGTTTGTGGAAATAACACACATGCAATGACTCTGGTTGATCCATATGTGGTTTGTGGAAAGAACACACATGCAATGACCACTGGTGGATCCATGTGTGGTTTGTGGAAAAGAACACACATGCAATGACTCTAGTGGTTGATCCATGTTTGTTTGTGGAAATAACACACATGCAATGACTCTAGTTGTTGATCCATTTGTGGTTTGTGAAAAGAACACACCTACAATGACTCTAGTTTTGGTTTTAGTATAAGAACACACATACAATGACTCTAGTGGTTGATCCATGTGTGGTTTGTGGAAAGAACACACATGTAATGACCACTGGTGGATCCATGTGTGGTTTGTGGAAAAGAACACACATGCAATGACTCTAGTGGTTGATCCATGTTTGTTTGTGTAAATAACACACATGCAATGACTCTAGTGGTTGATCCATGTGTGGTTTGTGAAAAGAACACACATGCAATGACTCTAGTGGTTGATCCATGTGTGGTTTGTGGAAATAACACACATGCAATGACTCTAGTGGTTGATCCATGTGTGGTTTGTGGAAAGAACACACATGCAATGACCATTGGTGGATCCATTTGTGGTTTGTGGAAAAGAACACACATGCGATGACTCTAGTGGTTGATCCATGTTTGTTTGTGGAAATAACACACATGCAATAACTCTAGTGCTTGATCCATGTGTGGTTTGTGAAAAGAACGCACATGTAATGACTCTAGTGTTGGTTTTAGTATAAGAACACACATGCAATGACTCTAGTGGTCGATCCATGTGTGGTTTGTGGAAATAACACACATGCAATGACTAGTGGTTGATCCATATGTGGTTTCTGGAAAGAACACACATGCAATGACCACTGGTGGATCCATGTGTGGTTTGTGGAAAGAACACACATGCAATGACCACTGCTGGATCCATGTGTGGTTTGTGGAAAAGAACACACTTGCAATGACTCTAGTGGTTGATCCATGTGTGGTTTGTGGTAAGAACACACATAAATTGACTAGTGGTTGATCCATATGTGGTTTGTGGAAAGAACACACATGCAATGACTCTAGTTGATCCATGTGGTTTTGTGGAAGAACACACATGCAATGACTCTAGTGGTGGATCCATGTGTGGTTTGTGGAAAGAACACATGCAATGACTCAGTGGTTGATCCATGTGTGGTTTGTGGAAAGAACACACATGCAATGACTAGTGGTTGATCCATATGTGGTTTGTGGAAAGAACACACATGCAATGACCACAGGTGGATCCATGTGTGGTTTGTGGAAAAGAACACACATGCAATGACTCTGGTGCTAGTTTGTGGTTTTAGATAAGAACAAACATGCACTGCCTCTAGTGGTTGATCCATGTGTGGTTTGTGGAAAGAACACTGATGCAATGACTCTGGTTGATCCATGTGTGGTTTGTGGAAAGAACACACATGCAATGACCACTGGTGGATCCATGTGTGGTTTGTGGAAAAGAACACACATGCAATGACTCTAGTACTGGTTTGTGGTTTTAGTATAAGAACACACAAGCAATGACTCTAGTGGTTGATCCATGTGTGGTTTGTGGAAAGAACACACATGCAATGACTCTGGTTGATCCATGTGTGGTTTGTAGAACGAACACCCATGCAATGACTCTCGTGGTTGATCCATGTGTGGTTTGTGGAAATAACACACATGCAATGACCACCAGTGGATCCATGTGTGGTTTGTGGAAAGAACACACATGCAATGACTCTAGTGGTTGATCCATGTTTGTTTGTGGAAATAACACACATGCAATGACTCTAGTGGTTGATCCATGTGTGGTTTGTGAAAAGAACACACATGCAATGACTCTAGTGGTGGTTTTAGTATAAGAACACATGCAATGACTCTAGTGGTTGATCCATGTGTGGTTTGTGGAAATAACACACATGCAATGACTCTAGTGGTTGATCCATGTGTGGTTTGTGGAAAGAACACACATGCAATGACACGAGTTGGAACCAATTTGTGTTTTGTGGAAAGAACACACATGCAATGACTCTAGTGGTTGATCCATGTGTGGTTTGTGGAAAGAACACACATGCAATGACTCTAGTGGTTGATCCATGTGTGGTTTGTGAAAAGAACACACATGCAATGACTCTAGTGCTGGTTTGTGGTTTTAGTATAAGAACACACATGCAATGACTCTAGTGGTTGATCCATGTGTGGTTTGTGGAAATAACACACATGCAATGACTCTAGTGGTTGATCCATATGTGGTTTGTGGAAAGAACACACATGCAATGACCACTGGTGGATCCATGTGTGGTTTGTGGAAAAGAACACACATGCAATGACTCTAGTGCTGGTTTGTGGTTTTAGTATAAGAACAAACATGCAATGACTCTAGTGGTTGATCCATGTGTGGTTTGTGGAAAGAACACACATGCAATGACTCTGGTTGATCCATGTGTGGTTTGTGGAAAGAACACACATGCAATGACCACTGGTGGATCCATGTGTGGTTTGTGGAAAAGAACACACATGCAATGACTCTAGTGCTGGTTTGTGGTTTTAGTATAAGAACACACATGCAATGACTCTAGTGGTTGATCCATGTGTGGTTTGTGGAAAGAACACACATGCAATGACTCTAGTGGTTGATCCATGTGTGGTTTGTGGAAAGAACACACATGCAATGACCACTAGTGGATCCATGTGTGGTTTGTGGAAAAGAACACACATGCAATGACTCTAGTGGTTGATCCATGTTTGTTTGTGGAACACACATGCAATGACTCTAGTGGTTGATCCATGTGTAGTTTGTGAAAAGAACACACATGCAATGACTCTAGTGGTTGATCCATGTGTGGTTTGTGGAAAGAACACACATTCAATGACTCTAGTTGTGGTTTAACACACATGCAATGACCACTAGTGGTTGATCCATCAGTTGTTTGTGGAAAATAACACACATGCAATGACTCTAGTGCTGGATCCATGTGTGGTTTGTGAAAAGAACACACATGCAATGACTCTAGTGTTGGTTTTAGTATAAGAACAAACATGCAATGACTCTAGTGGTTGATCCATGTGTGGTTTGTGGAAAGAACACACATGCAATGACTAGTGGTTGATCCATATGTGGTTTGTGGAAAGAACACACATGCAATGACCACTGGTGGATCCATGTGTGGTTTGTGGAAAAGAACACACATGCAATGACTCTAGTGCTGGTTTGTGGTTTTAGTATAAGAACAAACATGCAATGACTCTAGTGGTTGATCCATGTGTGGTTTGTGGAAAGAGCACACATGCAATGACTCTGGTTGATCCATGTGTGGTTTGTGGAAATAACACACATGCAATGACTCTGGTTGATCCATATGTGGTTTGTGGAAAAAACACACATGCAATGACCAGTGGTGGATCCATGTGTGGTTTGTGGATAAGAACACACATGCCATTACTCTAGTGGCTGATCCATGTGTGGTTTGTGGAAAGAACACACATGCAATGACTCTAGTGGTTGATCCATGTGTGGTTTGTGGAAAGAACACACATGCAATGACCACTGGTGGAACCATGTGTGGTTTGTGGAAAAGAACACACATGCAATGACTCTAGTGGTTGATCCATGTTTGTTTGTGTAAATAACACACATGCAATGACTCTAGTGGTTGATCCATGTGTGGTTTGTGGAAAGAACACACATGCAATGACTCTAGTGGTGGATCCATGTGTGGTTTGTGGAAAAGAACACACATGCAATGACTCTAGTGCTGGTTTGTGGTTTTAGTATGAGAACAAACATGCAATGACTCTAGTGGTTGATCCATGTGTGGTTTGTGGAAAGAACACACATGCAATGACTAGTGGTTGATCCATATGTGGTTTGTGGAAAGAACAGACATGCAATGACCACCAGTGGATCCATGTGTGGTTTGTGGAAAAGAACACACATGCAATGACTCTAGTGCTGGTTTGTGGTTTTAGTATAAGAACAAACATGCAATGACTCTAGTGGTTAATCCATGTGTGGTTTATGGAAAGAACACACATGAAATGACTCTGGTTGATCCATGTGTGGTTTGTGGAAAGAACACACATGCAATGACTCTAGTGGTGGATCCATGTGTGGTTTGTGGAAAAGAACACACATGCAATGACTCTAGTACTAGTTTGTGGTTTTAGTATAAGAACACACATGCAATGACTCTAGTGGCTGATCCATGTGTTGTCTGTGGAAAGAACACACATGCAATGACTCTAGTGGTTGATCCATGTGTGGTTTGTGGAAAGAACACACATGCAACGACCACTGGTGGAACCATGTGTGGTTTGTGGAAAATAACACACATGCAAAAACTCTAGTGGTTGATCCATGTTTGTTTGTGTAAATAACACACATGCAATGACTCTAGTGGTTGATCCATGTGTGGTTTGTGAAAAGAACACAGATGCAATGACTCTGGTTGATCCATGTGTGGTTTGTGGAAATAGCACACATGCAATGAGTCTAGTGGTTTATCCATGTGTGGTTTGTGGAAATAACACATATGTAATGACTCTAGTGGTCGATCCATGTTTGGTTTGTGGAAATAACACACATGCAATGACTCTAGTGGGTCCACATGTGTGGTTTGTGGAATGAACACACATGTGTGGTTGGGGTTGGCACGACGGGGAGGCATCTGTTGGTTTGATAGGGATAAGTATTGGTGGATAGGTTTTTAAGAAGTCCTAACACACAACTCAAAACAATCAAGTTCAATCAAACCATCAAACATTCAACAAGCAACCAATCACTTAACAACTTATGAGCTTAACTCATGAGTTGAAGGAAACAACAAGTTTTCTTGAAAATAACAACTTAGTATAATCATACCTCATAGGACAATATGATCCGTACTCTAACTTGATATCAATGTCTTTGGTAGGCAATCTAATGTCTTCTTGGTTTTCACTAGTAGTCCTTAGTGATATCCAAGTTGGAAGTCCTTGGTGAACATGCTGAAGATGTTGAAGTCATTAGAGTTGAAGAAGTTGAAGAAGTCCTTTGCACATGGTGTAGTCTTTGGCCATGGGGTAGGTCTTTCCATCAAGTTTGGAATAGAGGAGATGTAGAGTTAAAACCAAAATGGTTGAGGAAAGAGTTTACAAGATTGTTTGTAAATAAGTTTTTGGAACAAAATACAACTCCTATTTTTCTAAGGGTTTTTGTCCAACTTAGGTTTACAAATCCCAGGCAACACAATGCTCTCGACACCATATCTTGTAGGGTTCCCAACCTTAATAAGGTAGAGCCCCTCTGGTTACAATGCTAGTCCCCTCGGATCAATAGCTAGCATCCACAAGCTTAGATGTAATATCAAGAAACAAAGGTCATAATATAACTTTATAACCAGGAATAACATAATTTTATTACATCATACATAGCTCATTTGGCTATTACATTACATTGCAGCGGAATAACTATAGTCATGGGGTCCTTCATCTTCAAAGTGCCAAAAGTATATGTTGGTCAGAGACTTTGTAATCCTAATCATTCAACTTCACTAATATCAATCAAACCTGCAATATAATAAGTTACAATGACCACAAGGGTCAATACATTTGAGTTGTATTGGCAAGTTTCACTATTATGTATAAATAAGTGGATCAGACAATACATGCATATTTGGCTAAGTAGGGTTTAGGGCCCTTGCGCAGAAAGCAATATAGTTTTATCCTATCTTTTCAAAATAGTTTTTTGATCTTTGTCAAATCTTTTCGAACCTTGAATACCTAAGTGCTTCAAATCCCTTGTTGTCACCATCAAGTTTTACTTTGAGAAATTGGAAATGTCGAGATCTTCCATAGCTTCGTGCCTTAGTTGCCGCTTCAGTATTGTCCATAACCGTTACGCGCTAAGTACTTAGATTTTATTATCTTCGCAGAAGTTGTACACTTTACTCCACATGACACAATAATCTGCCTTGACGCCACCAAAGGGTCATTGGATAAGTACTCACCAAAATGGAGTACCGGCAGATCGAGAATGTGACAAAGTCTTTCCATAGGAGTCCTCCCAATACAAAATGCTAGCTTGTCTACCACGCACAAATGTAGGGTTGTTCCCTTACACAAATCTAGTTAACCTGAATATGCCAATGCATGGGACTTCCACTATGTAGTTGACTAAGCCAGAGCCCATTTAGCATGTGGCTGTACACTAAGCCAATTTATCGACGAGAAACATGTTCAATCTCTAAGTTCCTGGGTGGTTTTCTTCTAGTGCACAACAAAAAGAGATAGCCATATAAACATGGTTCCTTTTGTTGCCACCTTGTCCAAAACTTGAGTATCCTTGCCCACCCAGGTGGTTCATTGAGTACTTGTTTTATTATATAAAACATAAGTCTTTTCAATACTTCATATAATCATAACATGTATCCCATCCCAATATATAGCTGGGCTAAGCATACTACAACTACATTGTTTTCACTAAGGAATATATAGGGGTATCCTATTGGGATTTAGCATAGCATAAGTATAGAAATTCTTTTCATGCATGTTTCAAAATCCACTAAGTATAATGAAAATAGTAGGACTTTGGATGAGAGTGTAACTTGCCTTTTTGGTAGGGAATGATGGTTCACTCCTTGATCTTGCTAGTCTCACACTTCACTACAAGTCAATCAAGCAAACACAAATTCAATTCACATTCCAAACCAAAGTCAAACAAACAATTTTTCACACACAAAGTAATGGAATCTAAGTCATGCATAAGCATGCAAAGGTTGGTTCTATTGTAAGGATGGTATCCACTAGGCTTCTAAACTTTGTAAGTTCCAATTTGGACATTTACCAAAATGGCAAAGTCATTCGCAAATGGGTTTTACTTTAAAAACCATTTTCCAAACAAAGTATTATTTTATGTGGTGTAGAAATATTTTTACTAAGGCATTAACCTATAGGGTTCACCAAATATGTTTTCAAATCACAAAACTTGGTTTTTGGGGTCGAGTTAAAACAAAACATTTTCCAAAGGTTTTCTTCCAAACCATTTTAATAAATAAACCACATTTCTATTTGACTAGAAATGGTTTTAAATCAAAGAATCATTATTTTGTTTTACCAAATACATTTTGAGTCCACAAAGTGTTTCCTAGGGTCATGAGGTTTGGTACAAAAATATTTTCCCAAAGTTTTTATAAAAGTATTTTCATAACTAAATCTTTATTTCCATTTGCCAGAAATGGCTAAATCAATTAACGTATCCTAAATTTCACCAAATTCATTTTTAACTCCATGGGTTGGTTTCTAGGGTCAGTAAGTTCACAACAAACCATTTTGCAAAGGTTTTAACCCTAAAATCATTTTTAAACAATTTTTATACTCTAAACAAGCTCACAAAAGAATCTACAAAAACAAGCAAACTAACAGATACTATTTTCTAAAACTAAGGGTATGGTTGGCTAGGTCTTGTTCTCCTGAATCCAACGACATAAAATTTGTAATTTTGGACGGTGGATCCAAAGTTATAGGAGTTTGAATTTCACAACTAAATCAGATTTCAAACTTACATTTTTAATCCTGGCAAACCGCCCACGCGTCAACGTTCTGATTTGAGGCGGTACCGGTTCCTACCGGACACGATCATCAGCTGGCCAGCCATTAGATCTAATCAACGGTAAATGCGTACAGATCGCGTACCTCTTCGCGGTTAAATGATCTAATCACCTGCTCGCTCGAAATCTAGATCCTAAAGACCTTGATTCAATTGACCAAAAAGTGGTGCCGTGGCAAGCCGGCGCTCTAAGCGGCGTGAAGCGGCAGGTACCAAGTGCCAGGCGTGGCAGCTGGCAAAAACAGAAAGCGAGGGAGGTTGGGGAGGTGCTCACCGAGGTCGCATGATTGGCTGGGGAAGCTCAACGTGGTCGTGATAGTCAAGGGGCGCCTTCGCGATCGCTTGTCGAGGATTGCTACAGCCAAGGGTACATTCTTGAAGCTATGGACCGCGGTGCCTCTCGGAAGGTTATTGTCAGGACAGAGTTCGCAGTCGCGCTAGCTGAGACAATTGAAAGGTAGCATTAGGGTCTTGATATATGAGCATGGGGAGTAAAATTAATCAATGAAGAGGGTTTGGGGTGTTTTGGTTTACCGAGGGAGGTTTCGCCCGGAGTGGGTATTACCGCAGCCGTCGGTGGTCTCCTGCTGTGGTTAGAGTCGTCAGCTAGAGGTCACAAGAAGATCAACCGAGGTAAAGGTTAGCCGCAGGAGATCACAGGAAGTGCTGTGAAGTGTGAGCGAGGAGAAGAGGGCGACCGGAATCTACCTGGATTAAGCCACCCGTCGGAGCTCGCTTGAAGCTGGAGCGATTTGCCCCAAGGCTGCTCGTTCGGAAGCCGTTGCTATGACGTTGCTCGGACGCCTGCCAGCGGTCCGAACCAAAAGTGCTGGGAGATGTGCCTGGGAGTGAGGGAAGCTGCTAGGTTGCTTAGGGAGGCAAGGGGCGGTGGAAGTCTTGGCCCGGAATAAACGGACTCCTCGGCTTGGAACAGAGGATGGTTTCTGCAAATACTTGCGAGCGGCTCGAGGGCGAGATGAGGTGTGGGGTGACAGAGGGAAAGGAGGAGGAATGTCATGCGTTTTATCGAGCGTGGTCACCGCGAGGAATTACTCAGCATTATGGCGAATTGATCCGCGAGAAATTAGCAAGTATGTAAACGGTCATGAGGTGAGGGGGAAGAAGGAGTCATGGGAGGACGTATGAGTAGTAGAGGTGGGGTCGCCTTTATCGCCGATAGAAAAGGAAAGGGGTTGGGTCCACCAGTCATACTGTAATGGGTTTCTTTTATGTGAAGGAAAAACGGTTCGCACGTGTGGGGGTGAACGATGAACAAAGCGAAAGTGGGTCTGGCTTAGCAAAGGAAAGAAAGGAGGTGGGGTGAAGATCCAAGTTGTCACTCTCTGTCTTGAGTAAGTTTCCTCGAAAGGAGAAAAGAATGCTTGAGGAAGAGAAGCAGTGAGCTATTGTGGTGGGTCATTGCTGGAGTTAGATTGGGCCAGAGGGTGGTATGCTTCTATTTTTTTCCTGTTCTAAACATTTTCTTTTCTAAATCTAATTTCTGCTTTGAATTTCAAACAATCAAACAAGGTTCAAACATTCAAACAATCACTAAACTTCACAACTTTGAACTTGGTTCATTATCAACATAAACCAAATCCCAAAATAAAATAATATTTTATTCATTTTAGGATCCATTCATTAATTAAATAAAATGGACCTTTAGTTTATTAATAAAATAGGGTTTGATTTAATTAATAAAATTCCATTTGAAATCCAAATATTTTCAAAAATAAATCAAGAGGTTTTATTTGGAAATAAAGAATATTTGGAAGATTTGTTTAAAACAAAATAACTTTTTATTTTAGGTTCCATTAATAATTAAATAAATGGACCTTAGTTAATAATCCATATAGGATTTGTTTTATTAAAACTTTAATTTGAAAATCTAAAATAAAACCAAAACACTTGTTTTATTTGGAGAATATAGAAAACTTGGAAAACTTATTTTAAATAAATAAATAAGTTTTGATGTTTTGGAAATAGTAAAACCTTTATTAATAAAACTTGGATATTTAAATCCTTTTTTTATTTTATTTAAAATAAACCTCTACTATTTTAATCAAAACAAAACCTTTTGTTTCCAAGTCCTGGCCAAGGTTTAATTTGGCTTTTATAAAGTAATCTTTATTTAAAATATTTATTTTCATTTTGAAAACCAAAACCTTTTATAAAAAAGATTTCAAAGTAGTAATAAATACTTGGAAAACTTATTTAAAATAAATAAATAAGTTTTAGTGTTCATTTAAAATGGGAAAAGCCTTTACTTAAATAAAATTTGGATATTACATCCTTATTATTTTATTTAAATAAACCTTTACTCATTTTATCAAAACAAAATATTTTATTATAAAATCTTCAAATTAATTTGGCTCTTTAGAATATAATCTTTATTTATAATTCCACCTTTTCATTTGAAAACAAAGTCTTTTATTAAAAGATCCAAAAGTATTTCCAAATATTTTATTTTCCTTTATTAAATGTTTTATCTTTTAAATCCTTTAGGATTTTATTTGATCCAAATTGGTTTGAAGTCCCAATTGAATTCAAAAAGTTTCTTCGCCCTGAAAATCAAATCTAAGTTTTATTTTATTCATTTATTTTCACATTACAAGATTTGGAAAATCTTGGGATGTGACAGGTCCAATCTGAGTTATATGCTTGATAGACTACAAACTGAAAATCCCAAGTCCCTTGAGTACGAGGGTCGCTCCTCATGCTACTCAACTTTAGTTACCGGTAAGTTCTTGTCATCGTAAATATGTGTGTATCATAGAGAACCGCCAACGGGTACCCTTGCCCTATGATATGGAAGAATCCCCATATCAAATGACAAGGCAAGGCATAAAATATATCTCAGCAATCTTCTTATTTACCATGGGAAAATGGTGCTTTTTTCTCTCTTTCCTCTTTCATAAATCTCTTTTTTTTCTTTTTCTCAATAGCTATCTCTCTCTTTTTTTATAAGAAGAATGCTTCATAGATATCATTATGGTTACGCTCAGCAGTTTCCACCATGTTAGCGTGGATTAGACCAGCGACCCAGGCGTTTCTCTAAATCACATACATAACTCCATGGACTTACAAGCCCACCTTTTATTTCACACCGACGACATCCACAAACAAAAGAGCAAGGTATCAACTGGGTATATATTTACAAGTGTTGAAAGCGTTCCCCATGACAGCACGGTTCTGCTAATCCCCAAATTTATAATTAGCAAGCATATAACTTTCATGGAGAGTTCACAATGGTTCAGGTTTATTAAGTGCAGAAATAAAGTGTGCCATCAAGTTCGTGAGAGCTTTACTAACTAATTTTCTCATAACAAGCAAACATTTTATTCGAAAGAAAACAAGGCATATTGAATATGCACAGAAGTAGCAAATGATGCTAATAGGTAGGTATGGTGGACACTTTGGCAATATTTACTTTAGGGAGTTGGAAACTTGAGTAAAACATACCGATTGTGAGTGAAGGCTAGCAATAGTAAGGAGCGACAAACCAGAGAGCAATAATGGCCATAATCATGCAAGAGCGACAAAACATCATTGATCAAAGCATAAAGTGATACTACAAGTTGAAAACTAAAGGATCATAAAGGCTTATGGTTACTTGGGATAGTCATAACATGGTGTGAGCATGCGCCAAGTCAACCCAAATAAAGCATCAAAGGAGAATACCACTATACTATGCTTTAATATGCTAAAACAACGATAATTCATCCAAGGCACATTAAGCAATCTCAATTATTTATAACTAGTCATGCTACAGCAAAAGAATACTAAGCATAAAGCCAAAACAATATCAAGTATGGCATGACAAAGCATAGGCCACGATCGAAAACAAGCTCTCTTTACCACTTAAGCATGAGCTTTCCTACTCTTTTCCAAACCAAACCAAACTATTTGAACACCAACATATGAAATAGGAGGTCCAACCAATTTATTCAGCAAACTAAGCAAACCAAGCAAACGAAAACCAAAACGAAAAACGAAAAAGAAGACGCTCCAAGAACAACACAATCGTATGAAACAATAAAATGAAGTGGTTGGAAGAAACCTGAGATTTTATTGATTAACAAGGGATGCCTTGTGCATCCCAAGCTTTGACGCTTGTACTTTTGGATATTTCTTGGGTGACACGCTGGCATTCCCAAGCTTGAGCTTAGTCCATCCTTCATCTCATTACTCATTCCTTCCATACACCTGAAATTTTCCTTCATACAAAAACTTCACACAATCTTTATTAGCAACATTAGTGCACTCAAGATAAATAAGTCTTTAGGTTCAGTTCTAACACCACTAAACTTCCATTAAAACACTAGATACTGTAGCACTTCCTCAAAAAGCTCACTTCCCAAAGAACTCAAAAGGAACCAACAAGAAGCAAATGCAAATAATGGTAGAAATCTGTCAAACAGACCAGCAGGTAAAGACGAATTTTTCGAAGACCTTCTGTTGCTCAAATCAAAAGTGTTGAACTAACGAAAGTTAGATAACGACCTGGTACAGAAGCGCAAAATTCACGCTTCAAAAGGACCTACAGAGATTTTACAAATTTTTACGGTGAAGCACATAAATCTATTTCAGGACAGCAACTTTCCCAAATATTACTTCCCTCTCATTAGAGGTTACTCTTGGCACAAAAAGCAAATAAAAGGATAAGGAGCAGTTATTACAGAGGTAATAACTTCCAAGACTCATCTAAAACTTTTGGGTTATCTCCCAATAAGTACTTTTCTTTAAAGCCTTTAAGTTAGGCATAAGCAAAAACTAAAATGGATAGAATAGAAGTAAGCAGAGATAATTATGGTGAAATATTGTTTTGTTCAATGAAATCCTTTTGTTAACAAGGTTGATCAGGTCTTGTTACCAAACAATTTCATATGAGACAAAACTTTGTATTCCACTAATGATTATGTTACATCAACCTTGATAGCAATGGTCCCAATCATGATAGTTTCAAATTTTCTCTTGGTATGGACAATATATTTCTCCAACTTGAATACCCTCAACATGTTCAATTGAAATTCAAACCATAAGTCCTATCAATCTTTTGGGGAAATAGACAGTATGTTCCTTGTCATTAACATGGAAGGTCACCTTCCCTTGATTACAATAAATAACAGTTACTGCAGTAATTAAGAAAAGGTCTCACAAGAAAAATAGACATATTATCATATTCAGGCAATTCAAGCACAACAAAATAAGTAAAAATAAAGCAATAGTGAGCCACCTGAATAGGTAAATCCTCACATATACCCACAGAATAGTGGTAGATTTATCAGCCATTTGCAAAGATATATCAGCTGGTATCAATTTTCTAGTTGAAGCCTCTTGTAGAGAGAGAAAGGCATAACACTAACTCCATCTCCCAAATCACTCAAAGCAGTTCTAACATAACTATTCTTAATACAACAAGGGATAGTTGAATCCAAATTCTCCAAGTTTCTTAGTAACCTTACCATTGAATGAATAATTAGCAAGCAAAGTGGAAATTTCTTCATTAGGGATCTTCCTTTTATTCGAGACAATGTCCTTCATATACATTGTGTAAGGAGTCAATTTAATAGCATCAGTCAAAGGAATTTGCAGGAATAAAGGTTTCATCCACTCACAAAACTTATTATAATGTTCATCTTCCTTTGACTTGTGTTTCTTATCGTGAAAAGGCATAGGTTTTGGACCCAAGGCTCTCTTTCACTACCATGTTTCTTAGCAATAAAATCTTCTTTGGTGTATTTAGTATTCTTAGTGTGGTTTTAGGTTCTTCTTCAACTTTTCTTCATTAGGAACTTCATTTTCTTCATTACCACTTTCAGTTTCAGCATGAGATAGATATACTATTAGGATCTATAGCAGGTTCAGAGGGTTCTACTACAGTTTTATGTTTTTTCCTTTTCTTATGAGTAGAACCACTATTTTCAGCTTGTTGGGAATCCTGCTCAATTCTTTTGGGATGTCCTCAGATATAGAGGATCCCGGTAGTAGCACCACTTCTAGTTCTAATTTCATAAGCATGTTTTCTTTAGCAGCATTAACTAGCAAGTCGCTTTGCACTTTAACGAGTTGATATATTTGAGTTTGAACCATTTGAAAGTGTTTAACAATCATTTTAACATCATTAGAGGTTCTTTCCACAATATCTTTCAACTCAACAATATCTCTAGTGTTTTCTATTAGATGATTTTGCACCCTTTTATCAAAGTTATCTTGCTTAACAATAAAGATATCAAATTCTTCTAAGCATTGATCAAGAGGTTTAGAGTGTTATATCACCTTCATCAAAGTGTTGGAGAGAGGTACCTCAATAGTGGATGAGTACGAATATGCTTACATAATTCTTCTATAGGAGATAAATTCTTGACATCCTCAGCTTTAATTCCTCTCCTTAAGACATTTCTTAGCTTCCTTCATCACTTCATCATTTAATTCAATAACTATTGCACATCCGGTCACCGGACAATAGTGAAGAGCAATAAGGACGAGATGTGCAACAATTAATCGGCAGATCAAGAAAGAAAATGGTAATGAGCTGCGCGTACCAAGCTAACCTTTTGTCAAAAGGGCATTGTTGTTTCCTTTTCGAAGCCTACCATTAATTTAGATGTTCTCATCACAATTTATATTGGCCCAATGAGATAGAGATTCAACAACCTAACATGACAATACTCTATTCTCTATTTTTAGCAGCAACCTTCCGCTACAAAGTGGATTAACAGTAATCTTCCATTGATTATCACCATGACCGTTGTCTCGTGATCCTCCCGAGTAAAAAGCTATATATAAATATAGATATTTATACTTCAAGCCTGCACCAACCAGAACTTGACCAAAATAGAACAGAAAAACATAACAGTTTGTCTGAAAAGCACATACAAAAATCTCACATCTTATAGCCCACTAAATAGAACAACTTATAAAACTCCAGATCAAAGAACTTATATCATTAAGTGCTTATAATTTTGAAACATGCTGGCTCGGAACACTAATACTGTTAAGCTTTGGTAGCTCGGTTAGAAAACCTGCTATTAATGAAATGTCTTACTGCTAGTTGACACAGTGGAATTTACTTATGTCCTCACGATGGGATTGAGTTATTGAGTCTAGAATGAGAGGGAAAAATGGATGTCTCTAGTCATCATGAGAAAGGGTACCTGCCTGTACCGTGATCTGCCATGGTTGCTGCTGGTGGTAATATGCATATCTAGGATAGAAACCATACGTGTTAGAGTCCTCAGTACACCAACCATAATCAGTACCAGAGCCTTGGGATTGTCCATGGTACTCATCCTCCATTGATCCTGCTCATATTTGTGATCGAAGAGTATTGTGTGTCAATGAATAAAACTCGGAACAATCCAGCAGCAAAATTCGTAGTTGAAGACAAACGAGAGGCAAAAGCTACCTGTTTATTACCAACGCCATAACCCCATATAACCCTTATGTTTTATCTCTTATCTTACTTCCATTCAAAAGTCTCATAGTGTTGGGGATATGACCCCGGGTACCCCAGAGTTGAGGTATCGAGATCTAATGGAGTATTAAGTAATTCACTAAGAGATGTGTGTAGAGGAAAGTCAAGTATGAGAATACATTTGTGGCATAAAGGGAGGAAGATATAAAGAAAGGAAAACCCAATGGCCGAATTTCTTCAAACCTGGCCTGCTTTGACCATTCTCAGGCTGAATCAAGGCAGAAAGGGACAATAACCCGGCTCGGCCGAGTCACCCAGCCGGTGTTGGGGATATACTTTCCAGGTATACCCACCGTGACTCACGACTGTGGTGGCCCATTTCGGGATAGAGCTTTGCTTCATGAGGCCCAACCAGAGAGAAGATGGAAGCCCATCCGCCACGGAAGGCCCAAGACTTACCGACTTAGGCCTATGTAGTTACTTGTAGTCCAATATGTACTCAGAATCACTCAGATCATACAGCCGGATAGGTCTCTCTGTAACCCTAGGCGGATATCTATATAAGACTTAGGGACCAGCCTTTAGGGCACCCACAACTTACAACCTCAACTCGCACAGCGTAAACCTCTCTTATAATTTGTAGTCCCACCGCCAGACATCGATTGCTAGCAGGAGTAGGATGCGCCCATAGCCGTGATTCGAACTTAGGTAAAGCTTGTCCTCACCATCCCTAATACCGCCTCACACCCCATCTTTCTCCATGCCTCGAGGACCCCCTCTCGGCGTACATGTCTTCAATCCGACGATAGGTGGCGCCCACCGTGGGGCAGGTGAGTTTTAGATCTGTTCCAGCGAATCAAAGACAAATCAGAATCGGCGAGACATTCACTGCTGGCCGGGTCCTCTACGCTGATGTCCCTCTTGTCCTTCTCGACGAGACTTGATTCTGCTAGGAACCTATGACCATCTACACAATCATGTCTTATTACAGATCAATGTTTACCTCTTTTAAATCTGCTCAACCCACCCCAAAGGTGATGATAGAGGCGTAAGAAATCTCTAGATCCACTTTGTCCATGGGGCAGCAGGTTTTGGGTCTCATAAATGTAGGAATTCCACAAGACAAAACAATAAATTTTACTTCACGCCTAACTCCTGAAGCTGCCATGACCTATCTATTAGTAATACGGTAACGGGAGGGGCTTTTCGCGAACTTACCCTTGAAGACCGAAAAGCGTTGTCAACGCTCAGAAGAGCGTGGTTGATGTAGACGAGCCGGCACCTCAAGGTCGTGATGAAGTCCTGCGCTCTTCGCTCCAACGACTTGAGTGCCTCAAGGCGACACCTCATGGGAGTTACATATGTCCGGTGCCGACGATGACTCCGCTTCCCGATCCAAAGAAGAAGCTATGAAGTAGAGCTCCGGATCCAAATCTCAGCAAAGGCGACGCCATCTGCGTGGTGAAGATATCTCTCGCCATGCAGTCCGCACTTGGAACCACGGCCACGAGAGAGAGGAGAGAGAAAATATCAATTGGAGGTCCTCCCAAGTGGGAGACCTTTTTTGATTTTTGGGTGTATTTAACTTGGCCAAATACCCCACTATATATCGGGGGCGGCGGGGGTACACCCTCCCTAAAAGTGCCGGGGTGGGACTAAAGGCGTGGAGGGGTGGGGGAGGCGCCGCCGGCCACCTCCTCATGGGCCCCACGTGGCGGGCTGGCCCAATAGGTCCGCCGGCCCCTTGGCCCCTTCCCCCTCTTGCCTTCCCTAATGGGCCCTCTCCTGAATTGGCCCATTAAGCCTTCACCATTAAATTGATTTTTCTCTTTATTAATAAATATGAATAAATGATTAAATCAACATTTAACATTCATTCACATATTATTCAATCTCCATGGCTGTGGAACACCTTCCACCTCCACTCCGGACAACCTCCGGACTTACCGAAACCCTTCCGGTTTTCTCCCTTCTTTTCTTCGGCGATTCTACCGATCCTATAAACACTCTCTAAGCATCATCAAGCCCTTAAGCGTGATACCCCACGATTCGAACACCTGCATGTGGTCGACACTTCGCACCAATGATCGACAGAGGGACCTGGATGGCCATGTGACCCGTGCGCTCCACGAAGAACTTTCGCCGCTTGAACCGGGACAGTCGTTCTTATTCCCTTTGTCATTCGATACTTGCATTACCCGAGATCCGATGAATGACATAACCATGTCGTTCAATCTCACATCGAACAATGCTATTTTAACTCGCTCCGACAAGTGATATCCCCGTGATCTAATCACACGCTGCGCGGCTATTGGATATAACTTCTCCGAGTGGGCCCTTGAGTATCTTTCCGTCACATGGACAGACAAATCCTGCTCTTGACATATATTGCCTCTACGGTTTCCTCCGAATACCTGAACACACCTTTATAACCACCGCTTTTACAGATGGCGCTTGATGCTATCTAAGCACTCTCGGAGACGTTGATTGATATAGCCTCACTGCCTAAGGAATAGTCTACGAGGATCCATTTCTAATCATCGTGAATTTGAACTTCGTGACATGATCGGGTCACGATGTTTAGCTTGGTATTGGTTCATCATCTCATTCTCAATGAGATGACCTCATTTCCAATCGGCATAAATGCCACATGATCAGAAACTTGATCATCCGTGACCAATGAACTAGCGACTAGAGTTTCACTGGAACCCTCGTTGTTTGTATATCACACGTATTGATGTTTCCACTCAATAGCTTATAGCATGATATAAAACTTAATCATAAACTATATGAAATATGATAATAGTCCTTACTACTATTTGTCTCTAGGGCATATTTCCAACAGCCTCCCACTTGCACTAGAGCACAAATACACTAGCCGATTTGCTCATGGAAGAGGTTGAGTCTTGGGTCTGCATTTACGCCCCAAATCCTTTGCAACTTACTAATGTCACCTTGATTGAAATTAATACTTTATCATCACATGATAGCATCTGTGTATGCATCATCGCTATGGCAGCAGAACGAGGCCTGATTCCAGGAGCCTACAATGACGTTAGATCAACCTCGAGAGCTTTCTCATGGGCACTGCGCCATGGGACACATCATTCTACGTTAAAAGTGAACTAGCCCCGCCATAACATTATACAACACTTTCGATGGTACCCTTATCTATTATTATAAAGGTATTCATCGAAACTCTAGTGCACTCTGTGCCCCTTTCGAGGTGTTGGTTCACCTCGCTTCCTAATTGACTTTAATTGGTATCTACAGAGTTTCCAACATATTCCCTTATAACACAACTCTTATGCTTTAAGATATGTTATCCTTTATGGATTTGGAAATTTTATACAGTTCTCTACTAGACACTACGGACAAACTTAGCTCAAACGCTCCGTGATTCAAACTTAATCACTTTTAAACGCTCCTTATTTTGGATCACATATTATGCTAAGTTATCATCATGGTTTACTAAGATGTAACCCATGTCTCAACATAGTGGATGACAATCATCCTTTTCTTTCTTTCAACCATTGATGTTAAACTTAATTCTATTCCTAATTTGGGTTATTAAGGACTGGTTCCTTAATTAACTTCTATTCTGAACCCCTTTTCAGAATCCCTTAAGGAATACTACATAATATCATAATACACCTATTATCAACTTCTACATCTTATAAATCATTATTTATAAGTATTTGCACTTTCATCCTTAACATATTTAAGAATTACTCCTATATGCTCCCACTCAAAATATGTTCCTACATATTTGAGTTTGAGACTCATATTGCTCCCACTTAAAAATAGGTCAATCACATATTGTTTCAGGAAGACTTTCATATCTCCCACTCAATTTTATGCAAATTGCATATCTCCTTTACTATTTTGAATAACTTCAAAATCCTTTGATCAAATATCAAACTTGGAGATTTACTATGAGATACTAGTACTTTACTAGTTTTAAATCCACTAGACATTTAGCACACATGAATCAAATTCATTTGAATTCATCCAATACTTGACAAGTTGCGCTTTTGTCATTTACCCCTTTTTCCTACTATGGCTTTGCAGTCATTTGGGAAAATTCAAGTAACCCCTTTTACTTGTGAGATTCAAGAATCTAATTGCTTTCTAATCTCAAGGGACGTTTACTTCTAGGATTTCTCATAATTTAGTTTACCATTATTTCCTTTGTAGTTCATAGGTATGTCATATTCCAAAAATCATGACAAGTGATTCACAAATGTCTCCATACAAGATATGTATTTACATTTTGAATCCTACTTCATGTAGTGAAAAACAATAGTGGAGGGAAAAACACAATGATCAAGATCATTGATTCTTTCCTTCTATGAAGGGAATCGTTCTGGAATGCTGTCCGTTGCACTTCTCAACACTCTGATGCAGGGTTTTGAATCCTCATAGTGTTTCACACTATTTTCCATTTGCTCCATAATTGAGAAACATCACCAAAAGTGAGATTTCTCAAGAATGCACCAAAATCCAAGCAATATCAGTTTTGCTTCTCTTTGGTTTCAGTTATGGATTTCGTATTCAAAGTTTCCAATGAATACAATATAAGGACTTATTCGCTATTGTTTTGGTTATATCGAATAACCCCAAAACTTTCACGAATTCAAATGGTTTACCAATTCAAATTGAGTGCTAACTATTTCTTAACTAATGGTCTCTACATGTACACTACAACGATTTATTTGGTGCCTTCTATTCAACCCCTTTGATATCTATTATCGATCGTGATGCTTTGCATTTTGACGCTTCAAAATGCTTTGCATTCCACAATTTCTTTTATGCCATTCTTATAAAGTTGAATATTATTACTATTGATCAAATCATAGTAATTAGATTCCCTTTTATATTTATACCCTTTGTTGATGAAACACTTTGATCAAATCAAATAGTTTCATATTCATGTTTCCTTTGTTAAACTACTTTACACATTTAAACAATCAATTAATGATAACTACCATTTTCGTTAAAACACAATACATCGAATATGTATTTACTTTTAACAATTCTTTAAACACTTTGTATTCAAGTAATACATGGTGTTCAAGTTATTTTGTCGAACTTAGGCATGATTTATATGTGACAAGAAATCGAATGACTTTCACATATTATCACATAACTTTGAATTTAAACAATGGTTTCATTCATTAATGAAATATCATTAAGTTGGGTATTTTAAACAAGGCATTTTTAATGTTTTACAAATGTTCATGCATTATCAATTAGTTTCAAACAACAAGGATAATTAATCAAACAAGATATGAACACGAATAGAAATCATTCATAAAAGTGGAACAACTGTTTGTTACAAACTCATATGAATAACTGTCTCACGAAGTGTGAGACACACTAAAGAAGTTCACAATCTCTTGATTACATTAATCATCCTAAAACATAAACTAAATGATAAATGTCGAGGGAGAGTGTCACGCCATCATCATCATGCTCGCCATCAACACGCAATGTCACCTCCTCCAAAGAAGCACCTCTATGCGTATGACCTGTTTTCACCAAAATGTAACAAGTATCAGATATACTTAACACTTCAATGTGTTTGCAAGATTATAACATTTATAAAACGGTATATCAAATATATACCTTTGTCGTTGACGACCTGAGCGACATCTGGTTCAATCAACACATTCCTGAGATGTGTCATGAACAGGTGGAACTCCATTTCCGTGTCGCCCCTCATTACGCAAGTCCTTACTTGTGCTTGGTAGCTTGGTAGCGACCGCAAAGACAAAGAGCATTTGCAAAAGAGCCTGAAATCTAGACGCCTAGAAAGTATGTCGGCCTCATGTACACATCATGCATGTGCTGCAAGTGGTCATTCAAAGGACGAAGTTCTCCTCCATCTTAATGGAGAGGAAGTCTCCCATCAACTCATGCTCCCAAATGCGTGTTCAATCCACTAAATGTGTCCTAAGTCAGTAGCATCACCGAACGAGGGTCGACATCACCCACGAAGGCCACAGCTGGCCCACCATTCCGAAACGCATCACAACTGAAATATAGGAGGCCATCTCTCGACGGAGATAACGGTCTTTCCGCTCCTCTGGGGTCTCAAGGTCTGTGGACGGATCCAAATCCATCCCATCGAGTATGTAGTCGACCATGTCATTCTCGCTAAGGAGAACATGGAGACTGGCAACCCAAATGGAGAAGTTCGATCCATCTAATCTGAGCTTCTCTCCTTCTAACCATTCAATTGTCAACACGAAAGGTCCCATCTACATTTATAATTGCAAAAGGAATTTAGACTAAGTTTATGATTAAATGAGTTAATAATAACTCCACTCAGAAACACCTATCCCCAAAGAGGGTTCCTAGTGATAACACGACCCCTATCAGCCACATCTCCCCCGATCATCATGGCCATCAATGTGGGTTCAAGGGTGGACGCTAAACGTCGGTCACATCATTCATGCGACTCGTGCTCGATCTTTCGACCATCCACGTTCCGAGGCCATGTTCAGACATGCTAGGCTCGCCAACTGAACCTTAGTGTTTTCAAGTAGCAACATGGCTTGCACCCACCGTATGTGAACATAGATATGTCCGACACCATCATCACAAACGCCTCATACCGAAGAACTTTCTTGGTGGTGCACACTAAGAGAGAACACAATCGTTGGTTATTTTAACAGGGATCATCGTATTAGGCTACCGTCGAGTATCTAATACTAGCACACAATAAGACATACAAACAATAACATTGAATGCAAACGCTATGTGATATGGTCCTTCACGTCGTGATCTCCATCCGTCGTCACCGGGTTCCGGCGCCAGGGTTCCGGCGCCGTAACTGTGGTACCAAAGGTCATTCCGTGGTAGTTCGTCACCTATGTGACTTTCTAATACTACGTAACATAAGGTTATCAGTTTTCCTTTGCCACAACCATATCACAAAGCAACGCCCTCCTGCAAAACAAAGTTAGACATCTCTACTTTATCTTTGCATGTTTTACGTGGCTGAATGGGCTTTTGCACAAGAACCGTTCTTACCTACGAACTTTCAGCACAACGCTGATCAAGTAGTTGTCTATACTACACCCTTTCGGGCCTTCATAAAATGGTATACCAACTAATGCGAGAGAGACACCCCCAAAGCCACTTTATACGGCATAAGCCATATGTCAAGCGTGGACCGCCTCACAATGAACGCAGAAAAGTCGGTTGGGGCCGCCTCATCAAGCATTACCGCGTATACACAAGTACACGGGAGGGTAACAACTAAAGATCAACGCCCACACGCCATATCTGTGTGTTCTACCCGCATTTAGCATTACTACGCATAGATCTAGCTCGATACCACCGTAGGGGTTCCGCGATAAAACAATACAATTTTACTCTACGCTCAACCCTCAAGCTGCCAGACCTATCTATTAGTAATACAAGAATGGAGGGGCTTTTCACGAACTTACCCTTGAAGACCGAAAAGCATTGTCAACGCCAGAGAGCGTGGTTGATGTAGACGAGCCGGGCCGACCTCAAGGTCGTGATGAAGTCCTTGCGCCCTTCTGCTCCAACGACTTGAGTGCCTCAAGTGCGACACCTGGGAGTTACACACGCCCCGGTGCTCGACGATGACTTCCGCCTCGATCCAGCAGCAGCTATGGAAGTAGAGCTCCTTGATCCGAATCTCAAGAGCGACGGGCTCCCGCCAGTGAATATGTCTCGCCAAGCCTAGACTTGGGACCACGGTCACGAGATAGAGAGGAGGAGAGAGAAAATATCAATTGGAGGTCCTCCCAAAAGTGGGGAGACCTTTATTGATTATTGGGTGTATTTATCTAGGCCAAATACCCCACTATATATAGGGGGAGGAGGGGGTACACCCTCCCTCAAAGTCCCGGGGTGGGACTAAAGGAGACGAGGGTGGGGGAGGCGCCGCCACCCCTCATGGGCTCCCACGGGGGCTGGTCAATAGGGCCGCTGGCCCCTTAGCCCTTCCCTCTTGTTTTCTAGTATGGGCCCTCTCCCTCCGAATTGGCCCATTAAGCCATTGACCATTAAATTTATTTTTCTCTTTATTAAATAAATATGAATAAATGATTAAATCAACATTTCACATTCATTCACATATTATTCAATCTCCATGGCGGTGGAACACCTTCCACCTCCACTCCGGACAACCTCCGACTTACCAAACCCTTCCTGCTTTCTCCTTCTTTCTTCGCGATTCTACCAATCCTATAAACACTCTCTAAGCATCATCAAGCCCTTAAGTGATACCCCACTGCTCGAACACTCCACATGGTCGACACTCCGACCAATGATCGGCAGAGGGACCGGATGGCCATGTGACCCCGTGCATTCCACGAAGATCTTTTGTTGTTTGAACCGGACAATGTGTCTTATTCCCTTTGTCATTCGGTACTTGCATTGCCCAAGATCTGATCAATGACATCACCATGTTGCGCTCAATCTCATTACATCAACAATGCTATTTAACTCGTTCGACAAGTGATATCCCTGATCTAATCACACGCCATAGCTATTGGATATAACTTCTCCGAGTGGGACCTTGAGTATCTTTCCGCCACGTGACTCGGACAAATCCCGCCTTGACATATATTGCCTCTACGGTTTCCTCCGATACCTGAACACACCTTTATAACCACCGCTTACCAGATGGCGCTTGATGCTATCTAAGCACTCTCGGAGATAGTGATTGATATAGCCTCACGGCCTAAGGAATAGTCTACAAGGATCCATTTCTAATCATCAGAATTTGAACTTCGTGACATGATCGGGTCAAAGTTTAGGTTGGTTATTGGTTCATCATCTCATTCTCAATGAGATGACCTCATTTCCAATCGGCATAAATGCCACATGATCGTGAAACTTGATCATCTCGACCAATGAACCAGCGACTAGAGTTTCACTAGGAACCCCGGTTATTTGTATATCACACGGTATTGATGTTTCCACTCAATACGCTTATAGCATGATATAAAACTTAATCATAAACTATATGAAATATGATAATAGTCCTTACTACTATTTGCCTCTAGGCATATTTCCAACAAGAAAACCCTAATCCCATCTAGCCCGCACTTAAGAGGAGATAGTGGAGAAGATCGATCTGAAGAAGAATTCCCAAGGAGGTCAAATCTGAACCAGATCTCCCTAGGAGGTCAATTTCTGGAGGATCTCCCAAGGAGGTTGAAGCTCAGGAAGATCAAAGCAGCAACGACTCTAGATCCGGCTCTGCCAACGCTGGAGCAGGAAAATCACTTCTGAGGTACACCATGAAGAAGATGCTGAATAGCAACATAGTCAACATGGATGCATTCCTCAAACCATAAGATGTTTCGAGGAAGCCAACAAAGATAACTTAGGGAGCACGTGTCACACTTCGGATACGTTGATCCAGATCCACTCTGCCAATGCTGGAGATGACAATGACTCGGTGTTGGACGCAATCGGAACAGATGCTGATATAGCAGCTTCCCTAGAGGATTCCATGACGTCATCAGAACTTCGAAAGTTTGAAGAACAAATTGAAGAGGAGATCAACTCCAAGGCCGTGGAAGAAGGAGAAGCTATGGATCAAAGCCCCTGCAATAGCATGGATGAAATATACGGAGAAAACTCTCATGAACAATGCGATGATATGAATACCGGAGATAATACCGATGTCCAGATGTCTGAGAGAAAGACCGACAAAGAATGCCCCCTCCTAGACACACAAGCCGGCTGATTGAGCCATGTCACCATGATAGCAATGACGAACGAAGGAACGACGAACACCATGCTGGATCAAGCCGGCATGGTGGCTGTCACAACGAAGCTCTGGTTGGAAGAAATAACCCATCGACACCACTGTTGGGTTTGTAGTATAGAAAACAAAAATTTCCTACGATGTGAACTACTAAGCACCAAGATCTATCTACCTAGATACAATCAACGGGTGGATATACATTTATAGAGAACATACCCTTGAAGAGCGACAAAGTTTTGTTAACAAAATCTGATTTTATGGATGATGTAGTCGTACACTTTCCAATCTCAAGATCGTGATTAAGTCCTCATGAGTCCAGCACCGAAAGCAGCGTGCATCCATGATTGCACACACGCTTGGTACCCGACAACCTCCTGTCCTCGCCTCCATGATGCAAAGGAAGCAACAACTCCTTTCAGACAAAGCCACCTGGAACATGTATCTCGCTAATTCGAGACCATGGGGAATAATTCTAGAGAGGGAGAGAGATCCTTCACGTGGTGTGAGGAGGAGTGGAGGGCCTTTTATAGGGGAGAGGGGGCAGCCCCTCCCATGGCCGGTGGCCAAGCTAGTTCCCCAACCTCTTCCATCATTCATGTGGGTGGAGCTCCCACTCACATAAACATGCCTCCACTAAAAAATCTACTCACCTCCATTAAATTTCCACCAAATTTAATGCAAACTCTCATTTAATAAAACTATTTTATCTATTTTATTCAGAACTTTGTTAATTACTTTAATTAACAAACATTCACATAAAACCCCCTACAACATTTCAATATCACATGCAGGACCAGGATACCATGCACAATTTGGGAATAACAGAGAACATGCTGCAAGCAACGAGGACCACCTTTCATGGTATTGTGCCAAGTATTTCCTGTGAGACAATTGGTAAGGTCCGGGTTGATGTGTTATTCGGCACGAGAGATAATTGCCGGACTGAAAATTTGGAGTTCGAAGTGGTAAATCTGGAGAGCGCTTATCACGCGTTACTCGGCAGGCCCGCGATGAACAAGTTCATGGAAAGTACTCACATCAGCTACCTTAAGATGAAACTTCCCGACCAAGGGTGTGATAATCAGATCGGGATTTCCGGCTCGATCGAGTGCGCCTCAGATCTAACTTAGCCGAGTCACTGTGATAGCTCAGAAAAAGAAGATACTAGAAGTGGCGATGTTGGCTCAATCCGCCAAGAAGAAGATATGCCGGCTCGACCAACCCGCACGGAAGCGGTCATTCCAAGCAACCAAGGATACAAAGAAAGTGCCAATCAATGATCGCCTCAGAGCACACCTTAACCATTGGTGCCAGGTTAAGCAGCAAATAGGAAAGCGAGCTTGTCAACTTCCTCCATGAGAATCGGGATATCTTTGCTTGGTCCACTCAGGATCTACAAGGTGTACCGAGGGAGTTGGCCGAGCACTCATTGAACGTAAGACCCGGGGCTAAGCCGATAAAGCAGCCTCTCCGGAGTTTCGCCGAAGACAGAAGGAAGGTCATTGGGTATGAGATAGCTAGGCTCCTAGTAGCTGGGTTTATCATGGAAGTACTCTATCCGGATTGGCTCTCTAATCCGGTGCTTGTGGAAAAGAAGAAGGATGATCTAAACATGGCTGTGGTATGGTGCATGTGCATTGATTACACGAACCTGAATAAGCATGTCCCAAAGATCCATTCCCACTCCCTAGAATAGATCAAGTCATAGACTCAACAACCGGATGTGAACTATTGTCATTCATTGATGCGTATTCTAGTTTCCACCAAATACCCCTAAATCCGGATGATCAAATAAAGACAGCATTTATTACCTCGTACGGGGCTTATTGCTATCGTGACTATGCCGCTTGGATTACGTAATGCAGAGCAACGCATCAACAATGCATGCAAAAATGCTTACACGACCAAATAGGTCGATATGTGCAAGTTTTCTTGGATGATGTGGTTATAAAGACTAAGGAAAGCAATACGCTCCTTGATGACATTTGGCAGACATTCGCGAACTTAAGAAGGTTCCGGATGAAGCTTAACCCAGAGAAGTGCACCTTTGGTGTGCCCGCAGGAAAGTTACTCGGTTTTATAGTGTCTAGCCGAGGTATTGAAGCTAACCCGACAAAAATCCAGGCCATAGAGAGAATGGAACTACCAAAATGCCTTAACGATGTGCATAAGTTCACTGGTTGCCTAGCATTGTTAAGTCGGTTCGTATGTCGGTTGGGAGAGAAGGCCTTGCCCCTCTACCAGTTAATGAAAAAGGCAGACAAATTCACATGGACGCCATAGGCGGACATTGCGTTTTGAGAATTGAAAAAGATGTTATCTACTGCACCGATCCTAGCAGCACACCGCCAAGGAGCTAATGTTGCTCTACATAGCTGCGACCAACCGAGTCGTAAGTGCAGTAATCATAGTGGAGCGCGAGGAAGAAGGAAAGAGAGTGCAAAGACCGGTGTATTATCTGAGCGAGGTATTATCTGCTTCAAAACAGAATTACCCGCACTATCAAAAGATGGCGTATGGCATGTATATGTCGGCCAAGAAACTCAAACACTATTTTGAGGAACATCCCATCAAAGTGATATGTGAGGCACCCATATCAGAGATTATGAGTAACAAAGATGCAAGTGGCCGGATAGCAAAATGGGCAATTGAGATAGCCCCATATGTACCGCAGTTTAACAGAAGAGATGCGATCAAAATCGCAAGCTGTGGCAGATTTCTTTGTGGACTGGGCCGAGATGCAATATGAGCCACCTCTACCGGACTCTAATTATTGGCAAATGCACTTTGATGTATCAAAACTGAAAGAAGGGTTGGGCGCCAGAGTAGTGCTTACCTCGCCCAAGAAGGATCAACTGAAATCTGTCCTTCAAATCCACTTCAGTGCCTCAAATAATGTCGCGAAATATGAAGCACTAGTACATGGTCTAAAATTAGCAAAAGAAGTGGGGATACGCTTGATACAATGTTTTGGAGACTCGGATTTGGTGGTGCAAGCAGTATATGGCAACTGGATGCTTTGGACGCCAACATGTCCCTTTATAGATTCCATGTTCAAAAGATAAGTGGATTTTTCGAAGGTTGTGAATTCCATCACATACCTTAGATTGAAAACAAGGCGGTCGACACGCTGTCCAAGTTAGGCTCATCCCGACAGCCAATCCTTCCAATGTTGCATTGGAGCACTTAACAAAACCATCTATTACCCCATCACCTAAATCCTAATCGATTTATATCCCGCATTCTCCGGATCAAGCTGCACTAATGGAAATAGATTGGGAAGGTACCTTAGCAAACCCGAGGATTGCTTCTGAACCGGGACTGCCACAACAAACCCGAGGACTAGTCACCAGACGCAAAGTTATGTCGGTGGATGCGATGGAAATTGAGGAGGAACCTTTCTCGCCCGAACTATACCCACGTGGCCAAGCCAATATTTGACTTCCGAAGAGGGAATCTTGCCGATGACGAGATACTCTCAAGGCAGATCCGTAGAAGGGCAAAGGCTTATACCATTATCAATGCCAAACTATACAAGAGGAGGTAACCACTTTACTACAACGGTGTGTTGATCCGGGAAGGACTTGACATACTTCGATATCCACCAAGGAGAATGGTCACCATGCATCTTCAAGAGAATTAGTGGCAAAAGCTTTCCTAGATGGATTTTATTGGCCAAGTGCTTTGGAGCAAGCAAAGATTTGGTGAGAATATGCAATGGCTATCGAGATACGCCACGAAAACTCATTTACCAATGTTGAACTCAAAACTATCCCCATTACTTGGCCATTTGTTGTATGGTGCCTAGATATGGTAGGGCCATTTAAAGCTAAAGGAGGATCGACCCATATCCTAGTTATGGTCGACAAGTTCACCAAATGGATCAAAGTGAAGCCAATCAGGAAATGTGATGGGCCAACAATGGGAATTTCTCAAGGACATATCTTGAGATATGGGTATCCCCACAAGATCATAACTGATAATGGCACAAATTTCAATCAAGGAGCATTTATGAGGTTCTCGAGAAAAGAAAATCCGCCAGATATAGCTTCAAAGGGCCCACCCGCATCGAATGGGCAAGTGGAAAGATCCAACGGACTGGTATTGTCCGGATAAAACCTCGCTCATAGGGCCGCAAAGATCAGTGGTGCTAGATAGAAGAACTATCGCAGATTATGGAGTTTAAGAACATCTCGAATCGATCAACAGCTATACGCCATTCTTTCCGTATATGGGGCGGTTGTATTACCACCGACATAGAGCATGATTCGCCAAGAGTCACCCAATACACGAAGCCGCGCGTGAATCCCGCAAATGATGTTGATCTACCGAAGAAGCGGAGAACTGCCTTGTCTAGACCCGCCATATATCAAAGAAAATTCCGACGCTATCATAGCCGAAAGTAAACCCCGAGTCTTCCAGAAGGTGATCTGCATTCGTTGGTGCAGCGCACTGCTGGCATGCATAAGTTGTCCCCTCAATGGGAAGGACCTTTCATTGTAAGCAAAGCTTTGCACAATGATTCCTACTATATTATTGATGCACAGCCACAAGAAAAGAACAAGACAGACAGGTCCGGAGAGGAATCTAAGCGACCGTGGAATGTAGCACTACTTTGTCATTTTTACACCTGACAAAGAGGTGAATGTATCCGAGCTACTCATATGTCGGTATGTATGTCAACAATGAGCTTATTAATGAAACTTTGGCACCCCAAGCAGAAACTCGGGACCATAATAATTGTTCTTGTTTTTGTATTTTTATGTTGGCCGGGTTAAGTCTCTTATATCTTAGCCGGATTGGTAATGTGTGAGCACCAAAAACCCAACTCTTCGACTTTGTTGTTGTCCAACAAGAATTGGCTTCATGGCAAGCAAGAGAACAAGTTTGGAATGGCAAAGCACATGAAAAACGACTAAGGAAAAGAACTTAAGAGGGCCGACATTTGTTGTTCAGAGTAACCCTGTGTTTACTGTATTTATCTAACGCCGGATTATTTTGAGCTAATCTCAAAGTTTCAAGTATTGTTAAGTCAATTTTTTGAACCTCAGACTCGTAAGTCAAAAAACCGAATCAAGGTAGACGTGAGCCGAATCAAAAATTGGAGGAACAAGAAAATGAAACTTGGGGACTTCGCCCACGATAATCCAACATTAAGAACTTAGTTCCAAATAGTATAAAATGGTAGAAAAATCAAACCAAGGTACTTAGATACATTTTCACCCGGCATTCCGGGGATCTGACGAATACGGTCAACTGTTTTTAAGGAGTAGGGGAGCAAGAATCACCGGAAGGAGGAGGTACTTGAATTTGGGGCGGGCGCTAGCCTCGGCCTCATCGTCGAGGTTGGCCTCGCCATCCTCCGGGCCTTCGGCCTGCCAAGCTCGAAGGCCTCACCTCACTCCTTCATGTTCTTCATCTTCGAAGCAACTTCATCATCGAAAATGTCAAGGTAGCTCGCCCATCATTCCAAGCGTGGCGTATGAATATCAATAAGTTTGTTAGCACTGGTTTTTGCGGCGCCAACCCACACCGGATCTTCGTCCACTTGGATCCAAAGGCGATGTGGGTAAGCAGCCCCAGATCTATTCCTTTGTACCACGAGAGGACGAACTGCAAGGCAATGTCAACCCCAGATCGCACAGCTGACTCACGCCACAGATTCAGCTGATGCTCGCACTCCATCAGTTTAGCTATGAAAGCCGATTATTTTGGGAATGGGCCTGGGCTAGAGGGAGCTGAACATCCGTGTTGCTTGCCGGTATAATGTCTGCGCCATAGTTCTTCACTAGCTCAAGGCGAGTGGAGAAGCTCACCAGATCCTCTCAGATTACACGGATTGTTAGGGATACCCCGGGTAGGGTCATGCCGGGGTATAAAGGCCAAGTTAGCCGAGGTACGGCAAGGTCAAAGCAGGTGTTGGCCGAGTCACCTCAAGGCAGGCCGAATCACGGGGTAACCCGGACCAGGGGATGTCCACCTAACTGGGTCTCAGCCGACTTATGTCGTATGTCGGTAAGATGTATCTAACTCGTATGCAGGTACAGGTGTGGCCGGATTAACTAGGTGCGATCCGGGTTATATTAAGCTTGTAAGAGAAGGAAGGTATATCGCTGGTCAAAGGGTGACCACTGTACGGAGAGCATGAGCGAAGCGGACAGAGGCCAGGGCCACCGAGGCGTGGCCGACAAAGGCGACGATGCCTGTGTCGGATGACGAGGGCGCCGCAGAGGCTCACGTAGCCTCTGCGGGGATGACGCTGGGCAAAAGTGACCCGGTCGGCTTACTATTTTGGGAAGGAATATGCCTCCACGTATGCCCTAATTGGAGACCTAGCCACCACTATATAAGGAGGGCTAGGGCCTCTGTAGAAAGGGTTGATCTCAAGTGGGTTGGTCTTTACTGGTTCAGTTCTAGTTCTCTGAGAGCTTGCTAGTGGTGAGAGTTAGAGAGTTCCTTCTTCCTCCTCTCCCCAATACAGCTCAAGGAGCACTTGTAACCTTGGAATCTCATTGAACAATACAAAGCTTCTATGTGTAGAATCACTACACTATCCCTCCCTGGATTCCTCTAGTGCATCTTGTCCCCACCTTTAGCCTATCCATGGCATCTGCCGTGACACCACCACTTACAGCTTTACCACTGGGGCTAGCAGCTAGCAGGTGAGGAAGATCCGACAGAAACTTCATCAAGACCACGAACGCATCGCCTCCGGCTCGTTTCAGGTTTTGAGCGCTGGATTTCGCTGACAACGCTATTGCTTCAAAGAAGCGCCCTCATCCACAAGAATGCCTCTTTCGTCAAGCTCGACGCGCACAAGATCTACGCTATCGCCGATGTGTCGTAAGGCCCTTTTACTCCAGAGCATACTTATTCTATCAAATAGAAAAGAAAATGTCCCTAATAAATAAATGAAAGTAGATTTACATTCTTTTGTATTTCTATGGGAATGTTGAGGCAAACTTACAATGCCGATAAGCTGGTTAGGTGCCGAGTTGGATTAGACATCGCAGTTTCAGCTTCAGAATTGGGAAGAGGGCATTACAATTGACAAACTCGTGTCGAGCCCTCAAGAAATCCGCACTGCCGCTTGGTCAAACGAGGAAATGCAGACACGCTCAGGTCTTGGTGAAATGGTCTTCACTTCCATCATCAGCTCGTATGTGTTTAAGAATTTATTAATGGTCTATACGGACGATTGGCAACGCTTCGAGAGTCGTGGAAATAGCACCTACCGGGATCAAGATTCTCTATTATCCAATCCCAGGTTAGCCACATACTAAGGTTAGCTGGAACAAGAAGCGAGTGGTCAAACAAGTTCTCAAAAAGATAGCTCGATTCGATTGTTACCTTCGTGGCACAAGCACGAACTCTAAACTTCTTTTCGTAAAGCCTAGTCTCGTGTCTATGACTTGAGCGATCACCAATTGAGGGATCATAGTAGGGCCCCTTTAGCTCTTCCTAATTCGAAGAGCAAAAAGAAAGGTAAAATCGAAAATAGAAACTCTCATCGTAGAAAATCAAAGACAAAAGAACATGGAAATATCAACTCTCAATAGTATAAAAGATCCAGTCAGTCAAATTAGGAACAAATCAATCAAGATTCTACTAGAATGTAACTATAGAATCAGTCCGTCCTGCTAAGCATTGGGGAGCTGATAGGAACGGAGTGGTGCGAGCTCTAAAGTGGCTCGTGCCTATCCATTTCTTTGATTTTCCTGTGCTTTTTAGGCAGCTATCAAGCCTTAGCCAGAAAGCACTTACATTTGAGACCGGGCACTTCGTCATCAGGTGGAGAAGAACGAACGGACATTTCCGATCTTTTGTATTCGATTCGGATTGTTGCTGAAGATTCCTGCGAATCTACTTATTTCGAGAACAAGATCTAGAAAGAATTCTACTAGCTGAACGAGGCTGTGAAAGAATCTCTGTCAGGTGGTGCAGATGAATAGAATAAGCCAAGCCCTGCTTTTTCTCTTTTTAGCCTTATCCGCTCTTGAATGGCTAACTCTCCTACATTACCTAGTTCTTTGTCACCCTTATAGGTAATAGGAATGAAAGAAGATCCATCCTAAGAATTGGCATACGCTAGGAGTCGTGGCCCTTAGGAAAGGAAAATGAACCGCTGAGCCATTCACAAATAGTGAGTTGCTTTCACCACCCCCTGGGGCGACGACAACACTTTACCAATTCCTGACGAAAGAAAGGGTGGAAAGTGACAGTCCCTGGGATTTATGGTTCTTTCCAATTTTATGTTGGGTTTGATAAGAACCCTTTTTGCTTTCTTGATAAATAATCAACAAAAAAAAGCATTTTTTCTTTTTTATATAACCTGCTTCTTTTATTATAACAAGTCCTAGTTAAGAAGGCATAGGAGATTCTTCATATTTATTTGTAGGAGAGAGATGGAAAGGGAGCTGGAGGGATTGACGGATATTATCGAGCTCGAGAAATGCCTATTTTCGGGGAGATCAACTCAGTTGAATTCACCCAGAAGTTCTTGTAACTGCTTCTTAAACTCTTCTCGAGTAGGTTCAGAGTTTAGGATTGATGAGCGGAGAGCGAGTCGGTACATCTAAATTGTCAAAAACTCTTTTTCGAGCTCGCCTTCGGGATAAATACTAATCTTGTTTCTTGTTTCATTGTTCTTCTTTCTCTAAGAGACGGCAATCGCCTTGGAGAAGGTAGTGTGCCTATCGAGGACTCCTTTCCGTTGTATGGGAAGGATATCTTCTTTGTTGTAGCTAAACTGGGGCTTCTGGCTGGTGCTTCTGCCAAGTTTTTGTTTTGGCTCCAGCAATAACATCGAGGGTTCTCTGCCAAGATACTTGTCCCCTATTCACTAAGAAACTGTTGTACCAGCTTTCAGCTGTCCCCCTAAGGTGCATAGCCGAAAGTACCCACCACCCATGTTAAGTGAAGTAGCCCTACCTGGACCAACTTAGTCCGTCGATAGAACATTGGAATCATAAACTGATCTACGTGTGGGTTCAAATAGTCGTGACTCAGAGAAAAGGTGGTCGACGGGCTTTCTCCTAGATCAAAGCGGATCAGTTCGCCAAATTATCAATCGAATCGGGTGCCCCGAACGTCGAATGAAAGTGGTCTACAGAAAAGCTCATTTCTTTCATTCAGAATGGACATCGACCGTAATGAAATGTGGGAATATCGGGATTGGCAGATTTGTTAAGGACTTCCCTTAATAAGAGAACCAGTTAGAAAAGCCAATCTATCTCTTGCCTAAGCGGCTTCCGAGACTTGGACTCGAGGAAGACAAGATCAGTAGAAATAAGTCTCCCCCGAGAACACCTAAGACATGGGGGTTATTTACGCGAGTAAGCCTAGCAAGGACCAAGATCTCGATCACAAACTATCAAGAAGAAAGATCAAGATTCACTTTTGTCGGGCAAAGAACTCTCTTGAGGAAATGTGCCACATACATGGGTTCGGTCCTCCAAGGCCTGTTAGAGCTCTCTTCCACTGAACAAAGGGTGAGATCGATGAAATGCAATACATGTTTGAATATTTCCTATCTGCTTCCGTACCATAAAACTTGTTCAATTCGCTTTCTTGAGATCTGTGGAATAGTGATATCATTCTTGAATCCACATTCACTGTATTTGAGGAAGTAGTAGAATCTTAGTCAAGTCCGGATACTCACCTCACTATACGCCAATCCAGGGAAAGGTCATGCTTCCTTGAAAGATAGTCTCAACACTCTCGATGAGAAACAAGAACCCAGCCAACGAAGGTTTATGCATATATTGGTCCGCATCTAGAGGAAGTCAAGGTTTCCAGATGTGCTCATCCCTGCTTGCTGATATGCAAATCGATTGGAATTGGCAAATCATAGAGTTTGTCACGACAAGCCATAAACCTGCTTTCCGCACTCACAACCGCTTTCTCGCACTCCGTTAGGGGCTTGGTCGAAAGACTTTTCCTTATGCCGCTCGTATGAACGCTTAGCTATATGCTTAACACATGCAAGTCGAACGTTGTTTTTGGGGAGCTGGGCAGAAGGAAAAGAGGATCCTAGCTCAATCGCATATCAATTATGAGTTACCGAAGTTTTGAGCTGCGATCCAGATCCAGCAAGAAGTAACGTTGCACTATGACTCAATCCAGTTGGAAGAAGAAGCTTATATATCCCAATCCATCGGGTCTAAGTCGACACCATCTCGACATTCGACTTTCCCAAATGTCACCACCAGCCCTTTTCCTTTAGTACGGGTCTTGATTTCTTGTTTTGTTTTCGTTCAGACCGCCACTTCTCCGAAAGCATGGTTCTTGCCTCCTCTCCTCCCTCCTTGGAGCTCGTCCATTCTTGGGTGATCCTTGCTCTCACGCTCGAAAGTGTTTGCTCGTCGTTTAGGCCGGTGAGTTACATTTTTGGAGGATTGCACTTTAGGTTGACTACTGCCAAGAAATTCTGTTTTTGTCGAGAGGAAATCCCTCAAAATGATGATACCTTGATTTTCTGTTTGATAGTCGAAATTCTCCGCCTTCCCTCCTTCTCTCATTTCGGAAAGATTTGGCAGTATTTTCTTATGATGACCTGGTCGAGATAGTACGAAACATCGGTGTAAAAGATTGAGTGGGATGGTTGGGCTTGCAAGATTCGCTTCGTGCCGTTGGCAAAACACTGGTATATGCTTCGCCCTTCTCTTCCTTTAAGTTTAAGGGGCAGCTGATCCGGTGCTGACTTAATAGGGAAACCTACCCAGAAAATGGCACTGTTAATGGCAAGGTATGCAAATTGGTAATTGATAGTTGCAGTTGCGAGAATTTTGTTTCTGAAAACTTGGTTAATCATCTAAACCTTGAAACTCAAGACCACCCAAATCCATATACCATTGGTTTGTCCTTGTCACTCTCTTTTCTTCGGCAACGAACATTGCCTTCAGCCGGGATCCGCTATGGCACCCGTGGCACGTCGTCGAAGGAGGCGAGCCACCCCTTAGTGCGGCTCGCGGGGCGCGTGTCACACGCTCCCCGGACCATGCCGAGGTAATGATGACTGCGCCTGGCGCTGGCGCAAGCAAGGATCCAGCACCAGATCCGGATGTAACGCCCAAGGCACCGAGGAAAAGTAGAGGTCCTCCGCTAGAGAGGCCAGAGAATGTGCTGCAGCAGGCGATGGATAACTTGGGAAACCCAGTAGCAGCAGTAGTAGATCTGGCTCAGGCACAGGCCGAGCTAGAGGAGACTAGGCAAAAAATACTAGAGGGTGCAAAAAAGATAGCCGCGGCTCAGCAGTCGTTGAACATGACACTACGAGAGTACGCGAAGGCAAATAAGGTAGATGCTATAAAAGTGAAGGGGAGAAACCTCATGAGTGAAATGAACAAAGAAGGTGATACTAGGATTGAGGAATCAGAGAACTGTTTGTCCGTGGGGCTGCCGAAGTATAGTACCCCGGCAAAAAACCTCAGAGCAGCAGATGCAGCTGCATCCGAGTTAGAAGGTCTGACGGGTGAAGCCCGTCAGAGACAGCAAGATAGGGTCAATGAGTTGGTTCGGATCGCAAACAGGCAAAATGAGGAATTGCTCAGGGCTAACCCAGAGAGAGCTGGGGCCTCCATAATCGCTCATTCGGTGGGTAACTGGAGAATTCACCGAGCTGCATCGCTCTCATGGTGGTCCTAGGAGAGAAGAGGTAGTAACCTCGGCCCGGAGGAACAAACAAATAGTCTTGTATGACCCGGCAAGGGCAGGGAAAGGAAAAGAAGTGCAGAGAAATGAGGATCGACGAAGTGTGAGCTGAGGTGAAGCTGGCCGAGGTAACCATGACCAAGGCAATGCCGGTCAACGGAACACTGTAAACGGCAATTCCGGACAGCGTAATTCGGCAGGTGCATGGCAACCGCAGTAGCGGAATATACCACGGCAAGAGCACAGTGCCGGCCAAGGTATGCAATAGAGAGCAGCTCCACAGGAGCAAGATAGATACAATGATGGTGATTCGGAAATGGTGAACGCTAGGTATCCTAGGCCGGACTATAGCGTGATAGGGTCAAGATTGGTAAGCAGGAACTTGATGCCTGACGACGCCAGGTTAAAACTGGATCGGCTTTATAGGTCAGAGCAAATTGAGTGTCAAGGTCCTCTGGGTCCTGCATGTTTTGGGCCCCAGATCATGAAGGAGCCACCAGTGCCTAACTTCTAGTTACCTAGAGGCACAAAAACATATGACGGCAGCACAAAGCCGGAGGATTGGTTGATTAACTATGCAACAACTGTAAAAATTGCTACAGGCAACTTAAGATGGGCTGTGAGATATGTACCCAATCTTCGGAGGGCCAGTGAGAGTATGGCTAGACAATTTGCCACCCGGAAGTATAAACTGTTGGATCGATATTGAGGAAATGTTTGTTAGCAATTTCTCGAGCACATATCAGAGGCCCAACAGGCCACAGACCCTAGCAATGTGCAAGAAGAAACCGAATGAGACAGACAGGGAGTTCTTAACCCGGTGGTGTACAGTGCGAAATTCATGCGAGGGCGTGATTGAGTCACAGGTCATAGCATGGTTTGCACAAGGGTGCAGATATGCAAGCATGTTGTGGCAAAGATTGCAAAGGGATATGCCAACTACATTAGCAGAGACAATCCGGATCGCTGATTCGTATGCCTTGGGTGATCCGACTCAACCTAGGCTAATGTCGAGCGAGTCAAACGAAGAGTACTACCAGCGAGATGGAGCCGGATCATCCTAGAGGAATGATTACCAGGGTAAAAGAAGAGATGACAGACCGGATTACTGGTACAGTTTGCAACAAGTTGCTGCTGTGAATCAAGATAAACCTGGTGCAGGAAGCGACCAACATCAGAAAACTGGAGGACAGCAATGGACTCCAAGAAATGATGGCAAGAAAACTTGGACGCCAGAGTAAAAGAAACAGTGGCAAGAAAAGAAGGACCGTCCGAGGTATACTTATGAGGTAATGCTGGATCAGCCGTGTAAATTTCACACGCCAAATCCGAGTAACCCGGCGGGTCACATGACTCGACAGTGCGAGTGGATGAGGAAGATAGAACAAGGTGCTTCGGGGAATGCTCAGGCACCTCGGAATGATCAACCTCGATAGGAGTTACCCCGGCAGCAATTGCTCTCCGAAGCAAACACGCAACAGTTAATGTTGCCTCCCCCTCCGCCGAGGTATGGAAACCATGAGAGAAGGGATGCAGTGCATCAAGTGGAAGACCAGCATCAACCAGATCAAAGGTACCCCGGAAATGAGGGGAGAAATGAGTACAGAGAGAATCATCAGAGTTACTGTGTGCTCACCACAGAAGAGATAGACAGAAAGAGCTTGCAGCGCCGACACATGGAAGTTAATGAGGTAATGCCAGCGGTGACGAGGTATATGCCTTGGTCGCACTGTGAGATTACCTAGAGCATCAAAGATCATCCCAAGCTTATGCCAAGTCCTGGTTCGTATGCGCCGGTGTTGGACCCAACATTCATTGGGCCAAACATCAATGTGAGGTTCTCAAAGGTGCTGATTGACAATGGCAGCAGCATAAATATCATGTACTTGGACACGATGCGTAAGTTGGGTATCTCGGAGAACATGCACCAAGCTACAAGGACAACTTTGCATGGCATTGTGCCAGGCATTTCTTGTGAACCCATTGGTAAGGTCCGGGTCGACGTGTTGTTCGGCACAAGAGATAATCACGAACTAAGAATTTGGAATTCGAGGTTGTAAATTTGGAGAGCGCATATCACGCGTTACTCGGCAGGCCAGCTCTGAACAAGTTCATGGCAAGTACTCACATCGGTTACTTGAAGATGAAGCTGCCCAGGCCAAATGGTGTGATTACCATAACTGGTGATTTCCGACGTTCCACTGAGTGCGCGTTAGCCGGGTCTAACCTAGCCGAGTCACTCGTAATTGCGCAAGAGAAGAGAAAAATCCAAGAGGTGGTAGCATTGGCTCAGTCCGCGCAGCAGTATATGCCGGCGCTGAGTAACCCGCATGGTAGTGTTTCGTTCCAAGCGACAAAAGATACCAAGAAAGTACTTGTTGATGATATGTTCCCAGAGCACACCGTAACAAATGGTGCCGGGTTAAATGACAAATAGGAAAGCGAGCTCGTCAGCTTCCTCCGTGAGAATCAGGATATTTTTGCTTAGTCCACACAGGACTTGCAAGGTGTTCTGAGGGAGTTGGCCGAGCACTCTTTGAATGTGAGACCCGGAGCAAAGCCGGTGAAGCAACCTCTCCGCCGCTTCGCCGAAGACAGGAGAAAGGTCATAGGAGATGAGATAGCTCGGCTGCTAGCAACAGGATTTATCATGGAAGTACTTTACCTAGATTGGCTATCTAATCCAGTGCTGGTGGAGAAGAAGAAGGATGATCCGAACATGGCAGTGGTTTGGCGCATATGTATCGATTACACGAACCTGAATAAGGCGTGTCCCAAAGATCCATTCCCACTGCCAAGGATAGACCGGGTGATAGATTCCACTACTGGGTGTGAACTGTTGTCATTTATTGATGCATATTCTGGTTTCCACTAGATACCTCTAAACCCAAGGGATCAAATACAAACTGCAATTATCACCCCGTATGGGGCTTATTGCTATTGCACCATGCCCTTTGGTTTACGTAATGCAGGGGCAACGTACCAAAGATGTATGCAGAAATGTTTACATGACCAAATTGGTCAAAATGTGCAGGTATATGTGGATGATGTTGTTATAAAGACCAAGGAAAGCAAAACGCTCCTTGACGATATCAGGCAGACATTCGCGAACCTAAGAAGGTTCCGAATGAAGCTTAACCCGGAGAAATGTACCTTCGGTGTCCCAGCTGGAAAATTACTCGGATTTCTAGTCTCTAGCCGAGGTATCGAAGTTAACCCAACTAAAATCCGGGCCATAGAGCGAATGGAACTACCGAAGTGCCTCAATGATGTCCAGAAGTTCACCGGTTGCCTGGCATCCTTAAGTCGGTTTGTATGTCGGTTGGGAGAAAAGGCACTGTCTCTCTATCAACTGACGAAAAAGTCGGACAAGTTCATTTGGACACCACAGGCCAATGAAGCCTTTATCCAATTAAAGAAAATGTTAGCCACTACACCAGTGTTAGCCTCTCCACTGTCAAAGGAGCCAATGTTGCTCTATATAGCCAACCAACCGAGTTGTAAGTGCAGAATTGTGGTAGAGCGCGATGAAGAGGTAAGTCAAGATAAAGGCCAGATATTACCTAAGTGAGGTATTATCCGCATCGAAGCAAAATTATCCGCACTATCAGAAAGTGGCATATGGTGTGTACATGTCGGCTAAGAAGCTAAAACACTATTTTGAAGAGCATCCCATCAAAGTAATATGTGAAGCTCCCATATCCGAGATAATGAGTAACAAGGATGCAAGTGGCAGGATTGCAAAATGGGCAATTGAGCTAGCCCCTTATGCGCCACAATATGACAGAAGAGACGCAATCAAGTCTCCTGTGGCTGACTTTTTTGTGGATTGGGCCGAGGTGCAATATGAGCCACCATTTCCAGATCCGAACTACTGGAGAATGCACTTTGATGGGTCAAAAACAAAAACCGGGTTAGGCGCCGGAGTGGTGCTTACCTCGCCCAAGAAGGACCAGCTGAAATACGTGTTGCAGATCCATTTCACAACATCGAACTGTTGCAGAATATGAGGCACTTGTGCATGGGCTCAAAGTGGGAAAGGAAATTGGAATACGTCGGATCCAATGCTTCGGTGACTCGGATCTCGTAGTCCAGCAAGTCTCCGGACAATGGGATGCTTTGGATGCAAATTTGGCACTGTACAGATTTCATGTGCAGAAGATATCAGGGTACTTTGAGGGATGCGAATTTCATCATATACCTCAGGTGGAAAATGAAGTTGTCGACGTATTGTCGAAGCTCGGATCAACCCGGCAAGCAATCCCGCCAGGTGTAGCGCTAGAGCACCTCAGAAAACCCTCTATCAGGCCATCCCTAGAATCTGAGTCAATTTATATCCCAGCAAATCTGGAATCGGAGGCTGTGCCCATGGACATTGACGTGGGAAGTGGTTCGCGAAACCTAGGGACTGCCTCGGCAAACCCGGGGACTGCTTCGCAAGACCCAGGGACTGCGCAGCATGATCCGGCTGAGGTTTTTCCAGTGGATCAGATGGAAATTGATGAGGATGTGTTCCAAGTGCGAGCTATACCAGCTTGGGCACTACCCATTTCAATTCCTAAAAGATGGAACCTTACCCGCTGAGGAGGTGCTTTCCAGGCAAACCCATAGGAGAGCGAAAGCATACACGATCATCAATTCCAAGCTATACAAAAGGAGTGTGACAAGCGTTCTCCAGCGATGTGTTGACCCAGAAGAAGGGCTCGACATCCTCCAGGATATACATCAAGGGGAATGTGGGCATCATGCCTCGTCTATAGCCTTGGTAGCAAAAGCTTTCCGTCATGGGTTTTACTGGCCAAGTGCCTTGGAACAAGCAGAAGATATGGTAACAAAGTGCAATGGCTATCAAAGATATGCGACAAAGACACATATGCTAATGTCGGAGCTTAATACCATACCAATTACCTGGCCATTTGCCGTATGGTGTTTGAATATGGTTGGCCCTTTCAAACCAGCAAGAGGGAACATGACCCACATCTTGGTCATGGTTGACAAGTTTACAAAATGGATTGAAGTGAAGCCAATAAGAAAATCTAATGGAGCTACCGCCGTGACATTCCTCAAAGATATCATCTTGAGGTACGGTTATCCTCACAGATTACAATGCATAATGGCACAAATTTTGCTGAAGGAGCATTCACACGATTCTGCCGAGATAAGAAGATCCGGCTAGACGTAGCTTCGGTAGCTCACCCCGCATCGAACGTACAAGTGGAAAGATCCAACGGATTGGCATTATCCAGGATAAAACCCCAGCTCATTGAGCCGCTGCAAAGATTAGCAGGGTGCGGGATAGAAGAACTACCAGCAGTACTGTGGAGTTTAAGAACAACTCTGAATCGATCAACATGCTATACGCCATTCTTTCTGGTATATGGGGCAGAAGCTGTATTACCAGCCGACATAGAGCATGACTCCTAGGGTCACCTAATACACGTGAAGTGCAAGAAGCCCGGCAAAATGATGTTGATCTGCTGGAAGAAGCGAGAGAATTGGCATTGTCCAGATCCGCCATATATCAGCAAAATCTCCGACGCTATCATGGCCGGAAGGTAAACCCCCGAATTTTCCGGGAAGGTGATCTGGTACTTCGGTTGGTACAACGTACTGCTGGCATGCACAAGTTATCCCCCCCATGGGAAGGGCCTTTCATTGTGAGCAAAGCATTGCACAATGATTCTTATTATCTTATCGATGCAAAACCACAGGAGAAGAACAAGGCGGACAGGTCCGGTGAGGAATCCAAGCGTCCATGGAATGTAGCACTTCCTCCTTTCTACACTTAGCAAAGAAGTGTATGTATCCGAGTCTCTCATATGTCGGTATGTATGCCGGCGATGAGCTTATCAATGAAATGTTGGCACCTCGAGCAGTAACTTAGGAACTACCTTAATAATATTTGTTGGTTTCTGTATTTATTATTTATATGTCGGCTGGCGTAAGTTGCTTCTACTTAAGCCGGATTAGTAGCGTGTGAGCACCAAAAACCTAACTCTTCGACTTGCTGCTGTCCGACAAGATTTGGCTTCATGGCAAGCAAGAGAACAAGTTTGGAGTTGCGTAGCACACGAAAAACGACTAAGGAAAGGAACTTAATCGAGCTGACGTTTGTTGTTAGGACTAACCTTATGCTTACTTTATGCTGAATTATTTTGAGCTAATCCTAAAGTTTCCAAGTATTGTTAAGTCAATTTTTGAAGCTCGGACTCGTAAGTAATTAAACCGAACCAAGGTAGACACGAGCCGAGCCAAGAAATTGAGGAACAAGAAAATGAAACTCGGGACTATGCCCAAGTTAATCCGCACAAACCACTTAGTAGCAAAATATAACTTATGTGCTTAGTATAACTGCACCGCATACCGGGATCTAATAAACTGCAGTGTTTTTAATCAAGGAGCAGCGGGAGGAGGTAACTTCGGTGCCAAGTGGAACTCCAGCCTCGGCTTCAAGATCATCTGCACCTTCATCGACGTCCGAGGCTTCGTCCTCAACCTCCTCACCCGAATCATCTTCGACATATTCGTCATCGACAATGCCAAGGAAACTTGATCCCTCATTCCATTGATGGATAGGGGCATACTGAATGAGGCTATGGGCGCAAGCCTTGCGCCGACCTATCCATTCCGGGTCAGTGGACCACCTTGATCTGGTGCGCATGCGCTCGAGAAGCTTCAGGTTTATCTTTTCATACCACGTGAGCACATAGTGGAGGACAATTTCAGCTCCGGCACGTCCAGCAGATTCCCTCCAAAGGTCAAGCTGGGTTTCGCACTCCATTAGCCTGGCAATAAGAGCAGTGGCCCCCTCCGGAGTATCTTCTTCAGGCCAAAAGGCATTGAAGATCCGGATGGCCACATCCAAGATATCCTTGCCATAGTTCTTCACAATTTCAACACGAGAAGACAAGTGACAGCGGGTCCTCCATGTCATAAGGAATTTCTTCAGTGCCAGGAGCAATTGGGGTACCCCTCTTTTGGTGGAACTTGGCAACCGTAGTGGTTGCAATGGCATCACCCTCCGGAAATTTGCCTGAAAATGAGACAAGTGGAGCAAGTGAGGAAAGTTGACCCGGAGAGATTCATGCCAGCTGAAGAAAAAGAACTTACGAGAAATATGGCTGTGGATCCGGGTCAGCTCCTTAGTGCAGTTGTCACGTCTCTTTCGGACTTGCGCAAGTTCAACATTCGCCAACTCAAGCTTAGTGTCGGCCTCCTTCAGCAGTTCTTGGTCCTTGGCGATTTGAAGGTTGAGACGTTCGGGCTCTTCAGTAAAATCTTGACCAGCCTTGTCTATCTCGGCTTTGTGGAGCTCCTTGAGCTTCTTCATGTCTGCCTTAAGCTTGGCAATCTCTTCATCTTTGGTCCGGAGGAGCGCTAGCTCATCATCTTTCTTCTTGAGTTCGGCCTGGTGCTGTTCTGCTTGTTCGAGAAAATGCAGCATCATATCAGGCACGGGCACACTATCTTCAAGAGATGCTGAAATAGTTCGTTGACCTGGCAAAGCCGAGGTATGAATATTTGCCGAGCCAAGAAGAAAAGAAGATAGAGCACAGAGCAAGATTAAGCAAGAATAACTTACCCTTTATTTGGTCCAAAATTTTCCTCATAAGGATGTTCTCGGCCTCCACTCCGGCTGCACAATCTGAATATTAGATTAGTCCGGTGGAAAAAGACGAAGATAAATGGGAAAATGCAAATAAGAAAACTTACCCCTTTTCTCGTATTCGGCAAGAAGCGAAGTATGTTTCGCGCGCAACATCTTGTGAGTGTCCAAGAGACGCTGAAACTCAGCGCTCCGGCGATTGGTGGTCACCTGAAAAGAGTACAAAAGGATAGCTTAGTCATGTGCATATTCGAAGTGTACAAAATCCGGGCGAAGTGGAACTTAACCCGGCTCTAGGTGTGTGCATATTCGAAGTGTACAAAATCCAGGCCAAGTGGAACTTAACCCGGCTCTAGGTGTGTGCATATTCGAAGTGTACAAAATCCGGGCCAAGTGGAACTTAACCCGGCTCTAGGTGTGTGCATATTCGAAGTGTACAAAATCCGGGCCAAGTGGAACTTAACCTAGCTCTAGGTGTGTGCATTTTCGAAGTGTACAAGATCCAGGCCAAGTGGAACTTAACCCGGCTCTAGGTGTGTGCATATTCGAAGTGTACAAAATCCGGGCCAAGTGGAACTTAACCCGGCTCTAGGTGTGTGCATATTCGAAGTGTAGAAAATCCGGGCCAAGTGGAACTTAACCCGGCTCTAGGTGTGTGCAAATTAAGTGTAAAATCCGGGCCAAGTGGAACTTAACCCAGCTCTAGGTGTGTGCATTTTCAGTGTACAAGATCCAGGCCAAGTGGAACTTAACCTGCTCTAGGTGTGTGCATATTTGAAGTGTACAAAATCCGGGCCAAGTGGAACTTAACCCGCTCTAGGTGTGTGCATATTCGGGTTATTAAGGAGCTATGTTAGTTCTCTAAGGAGCATCCGCCGAGTAACAAGTTACTCCCAGCAGGCTCGGGACTAATGGCTATATCACTAATATCTACTACATGTTAAGGAAAAGGCGAAATAACGCACCTCCATCATCCGACCTGCAAGGTTAATTGCCTTGACAGGTATTCATTTGGGCAAAGAACTCGATGGGCGAATTTCTCGGAGATCATCATTGTGGGCGAACTCCGCTTTGTTCCAGCTTGTTTATGAACTCGATCAAGGTCGGAGGATAACATTCGCCACCGAGCATGTGAGGCGCAACCCAGACCCAGCCCAAGCGCCACGCCATCGGCGTTCCCGTGTCCTCCATTTCCTACTCATGACGGCAGCTCTTCCTCTCATCTCTAAGTCATTGTCTCGCTGGCCTTAATGACGGTGGGAGGCGTGGCCTAGATTGGCGTGGACCCGTGGGAGAAGATGCGTGGAGAAGCGTGGCGTTGGCGCGAGAAACGCGGAAGCGGCACGGCTAAGCAATTCTTGATGGCGGCACTGTCTGGAGAGGAAGAATAAGAAGAGGCAGAGGCGCGAGAGTGGGGAAAAGACCCAAGGCGCCCCCCTATTTAACCACGCCCAGAGAGGTAGTGGGATGCGTGTTGTCGGGACTGCGGCCCACAATGTGGCCGGTACAATCCGGATCAACCAATCAAAAACGAGCCATGGGAAGGGCCACAGGGTGCTGGAGATCCCACGATGTGACGTTATGATACAATTAACGAGGAGACAGACACGATGTGGCGTGCAAGAATTTATGACAATAATGCGGTTATTCGGCGAGGCCCTTAAAATGAGACAAAGTAATGATTACCCTCCACGTGGGGAAGCGTACAAGAGAAGGAAGATTGACCCGGATGAGTATGAGGTGACCCGGCCAGCGAGTGAAAACTCGGAATGTGCCAAGGGAAAGTAAACCTATGAAATCTGGACTATGAGTTAACTCGGAAAAGGAGCAAAAGGCTCGGTAAAATTGAACCTGCTGTGGCCTTAGCAGCTAAGGCAGCTAAGACCGCACCATCTTCGGGGACTAATGTTGGGGGGATACCCCCAGGTAGGGTCACGCCAGGGTATAAAGGCCAAGTTAGCCAAGGTACGGCAAGGTCAAAGCAGGTGCTGGCCGAGTCACCTCAAGGCAGGCCGAATCACGGGGTAACCCGGACCAGGGGATGTCCACCTAACTGGGTCTCAGCCGACTTATGTCGTATGTCGGTAAGATGTATCTAACTCGTATGCATGTACAGCTGTGGCCGGATTAACTAGGTGCGATCCGGGTTATATCAAGCTTGTAAGAGAAGGAAGGTATCTCGTTGGTCAAAGGGTGACCGCTGTACGTAGAGCGTGAGTGAAGCGGCCAGAGGCCAGGGGAACCGAGGCGTGGCTGACAAAGGTGACGATGCCTGTGTCGGATGACGAGGGTGCCGCAGAGGCTCACGTAGCCTCTGCGGGGATGACGCTGGGCAAAAGTGACACGGTCGGCTTACTATTTTGGGAAGAGGCATATTCCCTGGAATATGCCTCCACGTATGCCCTAATTGGAGACCTAGCCACCACTATATAAGGAGGGCTAGGTACTTTGTAGAAAGGGTTGATCTCAAGTGGGTTGGTCTTTACTGGTTCAGTTCTAGTTCTCTAAGAGCTTGCTAGTGGTGAGAGTAAGAGAGTTCCTTCTTCCTCCTCTCCCCAATACAGCTCAAGGAGCACTTGTAAACTTGGAATCTCATTGAACAATACAAAGCTTCTGTGTGTAGAATCACTACACTATCCCTCCCTAGATTCCTCTAGTGCATCTTGTCCCCACCTTTAGCCTATCCATGGCATCGGCCATGACACCACCACGACAGGGATTGGCTCGGCATCAGGACCTATGGGGATACCATGTTGTTCGCAGGACCGGGCTATGGCAGCAGCAGCAAGAGTATCGCCTTCTGGAAATTTGCCTGAGAACAGAGCAGAGGAAACGGTGAACAAAAGTACCAAACCCAGAGGAATGAAAGTTAAGCAAGGGCAAAGAACTCACAGTAACTGAAGAGGAGTTGCTGAAGCTCGGCGTGGACATTGGCACCGTGGGCCCGAGTTTCTCATATTCAGAGGTCGGATGTAAGTTTGACATCAGCTTCCTATAATAAGCTTTGATCCTTGGAAATTTGCGTGGCTAGAGGCTCTTTTTTCCTCGGAAAACTCCTGGTAAGCCTTATCCAATTCGGACTTATGGAGGTCTTTGAGCCTCTGAATTTTAGCATTCAGCCGAGTAATCTCCGAGTCCTGGAGCCGCAGCCGAGCTATCTCATCGTCCTTCTTCTTTAGTTCGGCCTCATGTTTTCCTGTTTGTTCGAGAAAATGGGTCATCATATCAGGCATGGGAACGCTATCTTCAAGAGCAACTGCAACAATGGGGTAATCCAGCGGAGCCGGAGTATAAATATCCACCGGGTAAAGAAAAGAGTGCATAATGATGGTGTGAACGAGATAGGATACCTTTGATTTCAGCTAGATTTTTCCGCATAATGGTATTCTTAACTTCAACCTCGGCTACATGGTTCGGATAACAAATTAATACGGATCATAGATAACTCGAACGAACGACAATGGAATAAGGAAAAGTCTAAGTAAGAAAAATTACCCTTCTTCTGGTGCTCCTCCAGGAGTTTGCCATAACGTGCACGAACGTCTTTATAGGAGTCCAGCAGGCGCTGGAACTCAGCAGACCGATGGTTAGTGGTAATCTGAAATAAGCAAGGCAATGTCAAGTTTGAAGGCAAAGTAAAAATAATTCGAAGTCTACAAGATCCGGGCCAAGTGGAACTTAACCCGACTCTAGGTGTGTGGATATTCGAAGTCTACAAGATCTGGGCCAAGCGGAATTTAACCCGGCTCTAGGTGTGTGGATATTCGAAGTCTACAAGATCTGGGCCAAGTGGAACTTAACCCGGCTCTAGGTGTGTGGACATTCGAAGTCTACAAGATCCGGGCCAAGTGGAACCTAACCCGGCTCTAGGTGTGTGGATATTCGAAGTTTACAAGATCCGGGCCAAGTGGAACTTAACCCGGCTCTAGGTGTGTGGATATTCGACGTCTGCGAGATATGGGCCAAGTGGAACTTAACCCGGCTCTAGGTGTGTGGATATTCGAAGTCTGCAAGATCCGGGCCAAGTGGAACTTAACCCGGTTCTAGGTGTGTGGATATTCGAAGTCTACAAGATCCAGGCCAAGTGGAACTTAACCCGGATCTAGGTATGTGGATGTCGGTGTGTTGGAAACAGCAGTACCTAAGAAGGTTAGATAGAGGTGTGGGGACAAGCAGGGAATCTATCGACGGTGTCCACAGGCGGGATTGGATACAAGCAAGCGTAGCTGGATGCAGGAAGTACCCAGGTTTGGAGCCCTCGTGATGAGGTAAAGCTCCTACTCCTGTCGATCTGACTATGAGTGATACACGGGGTACAAGTGCTCCTTGAGCTGTATTCTCTAGCTACTACCTTAAATGCACTGAGACCAACCCTTTCTACTGAGGCCTTGCCTCTCCTTATATAGGTAGAGAGGCAACGGTCTCACTGGCCAGTCCGGCTAGCGGGCCCCACGGGTGAGCCCTAGCCGGATGGTCATCTACAGTACTCGGTACAGCTATGTCTCATCAGAGTACGAGCGGTATGGGTGTCGTGGGCACAGTGAACGCCGTGCGAGCATGTCGTCAGCATTGGGCCACTATTCCCGCATCACCCTGCAAAAGTCTTCGGTATGGCCAAGTAGTTGCATGTCTTATCGTCATACCAGGGTGTGCTGCGCACTATGCTGCACGTCGCCATGTCCTCCTGATTGGTTCCGGCTACGCTGCTGTAGCCGGCTGCTTCTCGCCGTTCCGGCTACCGTTAGGTAGCAGACTTAACTTTCTCCTATCCGGCAGTGCGCCACCAGCTGGGCGTGATCCGACTGCCATCGTTCTTGTCTGGTTGGGGTATCCGGAGGTCATCCCCCCGACACTAGCCCCCGAGCGCGTGTTGATTTCGCCCTTGGGTGAAATGTGCATGCGCTCCTCATCATTTTGAATTTTTTGGCCGGCTAGGTTGGCGGTTGTGCTACCCGTGATGTCAGTGCTGATGTCGGCCACGCGTGCACGTGCCATCATTACTCTGTGGAGGGCAGCGTAACGTCGTCGCCGACGTCGCCGGAACGCCACGCCTCTTCGGTTTCGCTCGGGATCGCTCAAGCGTCCTCTGCCTGTGCAAAGGATCCTGCACTGTGCGGAGAGCGGGGAGCTCCTGGGTGAGCGCCACGTGGCACCGTGGACGGTTCCGCTTCCGGGTCTTTAAAGGGATGCCTGGGGGAGCGGTTTGTCCCTTCGCTCACTACTTCCTCATTCTTATCATGCGCGCCTGCCTTCCTCGTGTCGTCTCGCTTCCCTCTATCATCAGTCCGTAGCGCTGCCCATTTAACATCATCGGCGATACGGGCCACCGTCACTCTTCCGCCACAGCGCCTCCCAGCGAACCGGTGATGGCAGCTGTGCACGGAGCGTGGTGGGGCTCCTCCGTTACGGAGGAGCACATCCAGAAGTATCGGGTGACCCGCGTCTTGCTGCCGGAGGAGGAGGTGGAGGTGCGGCTCGTGCCGGCAGGGGAGGAGTCGCCACAGCCGACGGAGGGGGAGCGGGTCATCTTCCTGTCGCATCTGGCCCGCGGCTTCGCACTGCCGGTGCACCCGTTCTTCCTCACATTCCTCGCCTTCTTCGACCTCCGCCTCCACCACTTGGGCGCCAACGCCATCGGGATGCTAGCGCACTTCGTAGCTTTTTGCGAAAGCTACCTTGGGATCCAGCCGGATCTCGGGCTCTTCTGTTGGCTCTTCTGAGTCCGGCCGCAGGTTCAATTTGTTGGAAATATGCCCTAGAGACAAATAGTAGTAAGGACTATTATCATATTTCATATAGTTTATGATTAAGTTTTATATCATGCTATAACTGTGTTGAGTGGAAACATCAATACACGTGTGATATACAAACAAACCAGGGGTTGCCAGTGAAACTCTAGTCACTGGTTCATTGGTCAACAGATGATCATGTTTCCTAATCATGTGGCATTTATGCCAGTTGGAAATGAGGTCATCTCATTATGTGAATGAGATGATGAACCAATACCCAACCTAAACATCGTGATTCGATCATGTCACGAAGTTCAAGTTATGATGATTAGAAATGGATCCTCATAGACTATTCCTTAGATCGTGAGGCTATATCAATCACTGTCTCCCGAGAATGCTTAGATAGCATCAAACGCCATCTGGTAATACGGTGGTTATAAAGGTGTGTTCAGGTATTCAGAGGAAACCGTAGAGGCAATATATGTCAAGAACGGGATTTGTCCGTCCATGTGACGGAAAGATACTCAAGGGCCCACTCGGAGAGGTTATATCCAATAGCTGCGCAGCGTGTGATTAGATCACGGGGATATCACTTGTCGGAATGAGTCAAATAGCATTGTTCAGTAACGAGATTGAACACGACATGGTGATGTCATTGATCGAATCTCGAGCGATGCAAGTATCGAATGACAAAGGGAATAAGACTTTACTGTCACCGGTTCAAATGACGAAAGATCTTCGTGGAATGCACAGGGGTCACATGGCCATCCAGGTCCCTCTGTTGATCATTGGTGTGCGAGTGTCCCGACCATGTCTAGAGTGTTCCCGAACCGTGGGGGTATCACGCTTAAGGGCTTGATGATGCTTAGAGAGTGTTTATAGGATCGGTAGAATCACCGAAGAAAAGAAGGGAGAAAACCGGAAGGGTTTCGGTAAGTCCGGAGGATGTCCGGAGTGGAGGTGGAAGGTGTTCCATGGCCACGGAGATTGAATAATATGTGAATGAATGTTAAATGTTGATTTAATCATTTATTCATAATTATTTAAATAAAGAGAAAATCAATTAAAAGGTCAAAGGCTTAATGGGCCAATTCCCGGAGGGGAGAGGGCCCATTAGGGAAAGGAGAGAGGGAGAAAGGGGCCAAGGGGTGGCGGCCTAGTGGGCCAGCCCCCATGGGGCCCATGGGGTGGCTGCGGTGCCACCCTCCCTCCTCTCCTTTAGTACCACCGGGACTTTGAGGGAGGTAGTACCTGCCCTCCCCCTATATATATTGGGGTATTTGGCCTAGAAAAATACACCCAATAATCAATAAAGGTCTCCCCACTTTTGGGAGGACCTCCAATTGATATTTTCTCTCCCCCCTCTCTCTCTTGTGACCGTGGTCCCAAGTCTGGACTGCGCGAGCGAGAGACATCTTCACCGCGGAGCGCCTGCCAAGGGATTCAGATCCAGAGCTCTACTTCCGCAACTCTTTGGATCGAAGCGGGAGTCATCGTCAGGCACCGGACGTGTGTAACTCCCCACGAGGTGTCGCACTTGAGGCACTCAAGTCGTTGGAGCCAGAAGGAGCGCAAGGACTTCATCACGACCTTGAGGTTGGCTTTGGCTCGTCTACATCAACCACGCTCTCCTGAGCGTTGACAACGCTTTTTGGTCTTCAAGGGTAAGTTCGCGGAAAGCCCTCCCGCTCTTGTATTACTAATAGATAGGTCCGCAGCTTTAGGGTTCAGGCGAGTAAAATTATTGTTTTTATGCGGGATCCCTACACAATTCACCAAGGCCACTGGTCACGTGCGGCGGCGCCTCCATCTACTCCCGCATGCAGACCGGCTACCCCAAATTCCGGCTGCACGACACGGTACGGCTGTGGCAGCAGTCATACTTCTACATCCGCAACCTCACCGCCGAGGACCGGATCAACTTGCCATCGTTCCAGGACGTGGGGTCCAGCCGGTTGCAGTGGGATCTGAAGGTCTAAGGCGAGAAGACGAAGTCGGATGTGATGCTGCAACGCATGCCATCCTCGTCACCGCCGGTCTGACCGGCCTGGACATCACCCTTAGCTGGATGTCCAGGCTAATGATGCCGCTGCAGCAGTGGGAACACAAGATGTGCTTCTACTCTGGCCGGCTGGACCCGACCCGGCTGTCCCGCCGTGACCCCCGCTACCACAACTTGAAGGAGTGGTTGTGGACCATCTCGAAGGAGCGGCTGCCGGAAGGCTGGAAGTTTGGGCTGGTCCCTTACAGCCGCAACAACCACGCGCCCCTGGTAAGTCTTGCTAACCAGATTTTTCCATGTGCTTCTTGCCATTTTTCCATCCGACTAATCTGCTTGCTTCTTCTGTCCTTGGTAGATCTTCCCTTGCATCCTCCGAGAGGAGGGCGAGACCCCTCTTCAGAGCTTCACGCCCGACTTGCCCGAGCCACGCGCTCGTCGATCCGGCGAGGAGTCTGATGGGGACGGCGATGTCTTCCCCAGCCGGAACGATGAGCCGGCCGCCGATCCTCACGTGGAGGTCGACGAGGAGGAGGAGGCCGTGCCGGCTCCCGAGCCGTCACAGCGCCGCACAACGGATAGCGACTCCAGTCGATCCAGTGCTGGCGGGAGCAGCTCCAGCTGGTCTGGTGGTGGCAGAGGAGGCTCCAGCCGATCCAAAGACCACCTGGCCCAAGGAGGAGCCGGCCCCGAAGAGGAGCCGGACCGGCACCTTTCCCCCGAGCCACCTTGGTCGCAAGAAGGGGCCGCATCCGGTGGTGTAGGGGTAACTTCTCTGTTCTTAATGTTTTTGTTGTCTTCCACTCTTTTTGTTTGTCTATCTTTTGGCTTATTTGCTTCTTGCTTTTTCCCTTCCTTTTACCGCCTAGCACGCTGGTCTCCATTGGCGCTCTGAGCCCAAGGCGCGATGGCTTGTCAGCCTGCCACCCGCTGCCCCGTCCCTCCTTCTTTCGAGGTGCCGCTTCTGCCACCGCCTCGAGCTGAACCGGCTACAACAGCCAGAGTGGGGGGCCCCCGCCGGCTACGATGGTCCAGCCGGAAATGGTTGTGACCACCTCACAAAGCGGGGGTAGCTCTCCGGCGGGGGCGTGGAGGGCCGCCACTAGCAAGGAGCTCGTGATTGTCGGTGACGACAACTCCAACGACGAGCCGGGGGAGGAGTGGAAGACGGCGGTGGCCGCGGCGAAGGAGTCGTTGGTTGCCAACACGGTAGACGATGATGCCTCTTCCGCCGCCTCGCTGACGGACCTTGCCACCACCCTCAAGCTGGAGGTGAAAGAGATCCGGCTGCTCGAGGCCTCAGCCGGTGGCAACCAGTCCCTGGAGTAGAGGCTTGCCGCCACCAACGGGACTTCGCAGAGTAAGTTCGCTCATCCAGGATCCTTTTTTTTGATGATAGTCGGTTTTTTGCAGCCATCATGGTGTGCGCTCAGCGGAAGATCGATCGCCCGAAGAAGGAGAATGACCGGCTGAGCAAGTCGAATTCTGCGCTTCGGCTGCAGAATAAAGACTGGCACGCCAAGGTGGATGCTCTGGAGGCCACCGCCAAGGAGCGCGATGCCACCCTCGCCAGCCGGGCCGAAGCCTTCACCCTTCTCGAGGCCCAGAGCAAGGACCAGGAGAAGGAGGTTAAATGGTAGACGGTCCGAGAGATGGCCTTGGTGGAGGAGCTGATGCAGGTCGGGCATACAGCCAAGGGTAAGTTCCCTTTCCGACTTCACTCGTCTTTCCAGATCCGGTATCTGAATCTGATGTTCTTTTTTCTGACAGCTTTTTATCCCAGCGTAGACCTGCTGGCGTACAACCGGCTTCAGGAGAACTGATTGTCCTTCTCGGCGAGGAGGCTGCCAAGCTTCATCAGGCGGCGCAGGCCATCTTCTCCTTCCTGTGGTCGGATGCTTTGGTTCCGGAGACGATGGCTCAGCTGGCCGCCAAGGTATGAGTGCCGCCACTGTCGACCGGGCTGAGGGACTCGGCCTTGAGCCAGCGGAGATGGCATTGGCCCTCATGCTCTCTTGGTACAAGGACGCCCGCGTCGAGAAGATTGACGGGGGCTTCCGCGCTGGCGCCGACCTTGCCGCCATCCGCCAGGCCCATCCAGAGCTTCGAGCCTCTGCCGTCAAGATTGCCGATTATGTGGACATCAACCAGGTTCTCACGGAGTCCGCCGGCACTCCAGATGCGGAAGCATCGACGCAACCGGCTAGTGGGGACGCCGGAACCGGATCAACCGCCGCGCCTCCTCCGCCTCCCGAGACTACCACTAGCCAGGGCGCTCTGCATGGCAAGGGCCCTGCCGTTTAGTTATGACCCCGAGATGCCGAGTGTATTTGTTTATCTTGCTTTGTTTGAATTCTTGTTATCTGTACCAGTTGCTTCTGGCGCCGGGTGAACTCATGGGATCTTCGTATCCCTTTCCCTTTTTATGTCAGTCTCCAACTTGTGTTTTTTGCATGTTCTTTCAATATTTTGCTGATTGAATTTATCCGACTGACTTCACTCGGTTGAACGCCTTTAGTCGGGGGAACTGCAATTCCAGTGGGGGCGCGCCAGCGCACCCACTGGGTGTAGCCCCCGAGATTCGGAGTAGCTGGCGTAGCTAGGTACTTCAAATCTTCTTTCTTTGCTCAAGTCTTTAGCTTCATCCGACTAGACACCTCTTAGCCGGTTACTTTCGCTAGCTGGACGCCTGCAGCCGGGGGAACTTCCATTCTAGTGGGGGCACGCCAGCGCACCCACTAGGTGTAGCCCCTGATATTCGGAGTAGCTGGCTCAGCCAGGTACTTCGAATCTTCTTCTTATTCTCTTCATACCCTTGCCCTCACCGGGGCTCCAAATATCCGGCTAAACGCCTTTAGCCGGTCGGAAACTACAAGATTCCACTGGGGGCCCGTGAGCGCACCAAGTGGGTGTAGCCCCCGAATTCGGAGCGCTTGATGAAGTCAAGGACTTTGAATCTTCTTCTTTTCTTCCTGAATTCCGACTTGAAATAGTCGGACCAACAATATACACGCATACATACATTCTCACCCGTTAATAGGTTAGTCTGCTAAACTTTTGTCGGAAGGAAGATTTGTTTTTTGAAAACCATCTTGCGTTTCTCTGGACACTTAGTCATTTTCCCGTGTGCTCTGCTGTTTCTGTTGCGTCCTTGCCAAGCAGCCGGCTTGCGGTCTACAGCCGGAATCGATGGGAGCTGATAGTACATTGCGCATGGTACTAACGGCTTAGTAACCGGATCGTCTCAAGCTAGTTGCAAGGCCGAGACACCCAATCTATCGCATCTCTTCCCTGTTTTTCATGTGGAATGCCTCGGGCTTTTGCTCTTGCTAGCCGGACAGCCGGGTTGCGGTCTGTAGCTGAGATGAAGAGTGGGCCTCTGACATTTTCGCACACTACTCAGTCGGTTCGTTGATTTAGCAGGCCGGGCCAGCAGGCAAGCCCCGGGTAGGGGTTGCCAGAGCCAGAAAAAACTGAGCCAGGGAGCAGATACATACAAGTTTCTAGCAAGGAGCCCTCGAGTATCTCGCACGGGTCCGCATTTTCATTCATAAGGTTTCCGGGATACATACACTGTCCGGTGACTAGGTGTAAAACGGGCGGAGCAGGGCCGCATTCCAGGGGCGCTCTGTCTCCTCATCTGACTTGTCCATCTTGTTCTTGCGCGGCTACTGCGCGTCGATGAGGTAGTAGGAGTCGTTGGGCAACGCCCGGCTGATGATGAAGGGACCCTCCTAGGGTGGCGATAGCTTGTGCATGCCCTTCGTGTCTTACACCAGCCAGAGGACCAGGTTGCCCTTGTGGAATGCGACAAGGAAGATCCACCTGGAATGGTAGCGGCATAGGCGTTGCTGGTACAAGGCCAATCTGGACAATGCCAGCTTGCGGGCCTCCTCAAGGAGGTCCACACCATCTTCCCGGCCTTTTCATCGTAGAGGAGCTTGCATGGAGAGTCGAACTCGATGTGCACGGAGAGGACGACTTCCGAGCAGTAGACTAGGAAGAACAGGGTGTAGCTGGTTGATCTATTCGGTGTGGGGCGGAGGCTCCACAGCACAGCCGGAAGCTCTTCGATCCAGCATCCGGGTGACTGCTCCAAGGGCTCGATGAGGCGTGGCTTGATGCTGGCTAGCACTAGGCTGTTTGCCCTTTCGACTTGCCCGTTGGACTACGGGTGCGCGACGGAAGCAAGGTCCAGCCGGATGCCCTTGTTGCTGTAGAATCGGGCGAAGGCCCCCTTGGTGAATTTGGTGCCGTTTTCGGTGATGATGCTATTGGGGTAGCCGAACCGGTTGATGATGTCGGTGAAGAAGGTGACGATTGTTTCCCCGTCCAGCTTCCGGATGGGCTTGGCCTCTATCCACTTTGTGAACTTGTCTACCGCCACTAGCAGATGGGTCATGCCTGCGCGCGCTCGCTTGAAGGTACCGACCATGTCGAGGCCCCAAACAGTGAAAGGCCAGGTGATCGGTATGGTCTTGAGTACCGAAGCCAGCATGTGCCTGAGCTGCCCGAAGCATTGGCACCCGTTACACGCGCGGACTAACTGTTTGGCGTCCTTGAGGGCGGTGGGCCAATAGAAGCCGTGGCGGAACGCCTTGGTGACTATCACCCTAGAGGAGGCGTGGTGTCCGCACTCGCTCTGGTGGATGTCCTTGAGCAGTCGGTAGCCTGTGTCCACATCGACACATTGTTGGAAAATGCCGGATACACTGCGCTTGTACAGTTCTTAGTTGATGATGGTGTACATGTGCGCGCGGTGCCGGATTTGCCTGGCCTCCACCTCATCGTCCGGAAGCTTTCCATTGGCAATGAAGTCCATGAAGGGCTGCGCCCAGGATGGTATCTCCCGGATAGTGAGGATGCTTCCGCCCTCTGGTTGATAGTCGTCGGGGGGTCGTCTGGATGAGGTACCCGGGATGACAGCCCTTGAGCCTTTTGACGAGTCGGCAGCCCCCGGGTCTTGCGAGCCAGAGGGTACTGACTCGCCAGAGTTGGTGCGGGCCTTCTTGTTTGGGGGTTCTGCTGGCTCGGCGTCTGCCGTGCCGTCAATCGGAGCACTCCCTGCCCAGATGATGGAATCTGACTCGGGGGACGGGTTGATGGAGGGCTTGCGCAGGTGCTCCAAGGAGACCCTAGGTGGGATCGCCTGCCTGGTGGATCCGATTCGCGCGAGCGAATCGGCTGCCTCGTTGTTGACGCGAGGGACGTGATGGAACTCACATCCGTCGAAGCAAGCGCTGAGCTTCTGTATGTGGAACCGGTAGAGAGCCATGTTTGCATCGCGGGCGTCCCACTCTCCCGATACCTGCTGCACCACCAGATCCGAATCGCTGAAGCAAAGGATCCAGCTGACACCGATCTCTCTGGCTAGCCGGAGACCGTGCTCCAGCGCCTCATATTCAGCTATGTTGTTGGAGGCCTTGAAGTGGATCTGGAGGACGTACTCCAGCCGGTCCCCTTTGGGTGAGGTGAGCATGATGCCGGCTCCCAAGCCACCGAGCACCTTCGACCCGTCGAAGTGCATCCTCCAATGGTCCGAATCCGGAACCGCTGGGAGGTATTAGGTCTCGACCCAGTCGACGAGGAAGCCCGCCAGATCCTGCGACTTGATCGTGAGCTGGGGCTCGTACTGGATGGAGTAGGCGGCGAGCTCGATGGCCCACTTGGCGACTTGGCCGATGGCATCCATGTTGCCGATGATTTCTGAAAGGGGTGCGGTGCACACGACCTTAATCAGATGCTCTTGGAAGTAGTGCTTGAGCTTCTTGCATGTCAGGTACACGCCATAACACATCTTCTGGTAGTGGGGGTAGTTCTGCTTGGAGAGGAAGAGAACCTCGCTAGGGTAGTAGACGGGTCGCTGAACCGGCTGAGCCTTGCCTTCCTCGGGGCGCTCCACCACCAGGACAACGCTGACGACCCGGCGGATGGCTGCTATATAGAGCAACATCGGCTCCTTGCTAGCCAGTGTGGCAAGAATCGGCGCTATGGATAGCATGCGCTTGAGGTCGTGAAAGGCGGCGTCGGCCTGCGAGGTCCAGGAGAACTTGTCCGTCTTCTTCATTAGCTGGTACAACAGGAGTGCCTTCTCCCCCAGTCGGCTGACAAAACGGCTGAGGGAGGCTAGGCATCCGGTGAACTTCTAGACTCCGAGTAGGCTCCTGGGCGGCTGCATCCTCTCGATGGCCGCAATCTTTTCCGGATTCGCCTCAATCCCTTGTTGCGAGACGAGGAAACCGAGTAGTTGACCGGATGGGACTCCAAAGATGCATTTCTCCAGGTTCAGCTTCATCTGGCATTGCCGGAGGTTGCCAAATGTCTCTCCCAGGTCCTCGAGGAGGGTGCGCTTCTCCTTGGTCTTGATGACCAGATCGTCCATATAAGCATGCACGTTCCGGTCAATCTACGAGTGCAGGCACTTCTGCATGCAGTGCTGATAGGTAGCGCGTGCATTCTTCGGACCGAAAGGCATGGTTACATAGAAGAAAGCCTCGTACGAGGTGATGAACGATGTTTTTATCTGGTCAGCCGGGTTTAGCCGAATCTGATTGTAACCGGAATAACAATCTAAAAAAGACAACAAATCCAGTTGGTCGTGGAATCGATGACTTGATCGATACGGGGCAGGACGAAGGGGTCCTTCGGGCACGCCTTGTTCAGGCTGGTGTAGTCGATACACATGCACTAGGTCTTGTTCTTTTTCAACACCAGGACTGGGTTTGCCAGCCAGTCCGGGTGGTACACTTCCATGATGAACCCGGCTGCAAGGATCCGGGTGATCTCGTCACCGATAATCTTCCTCTTCTCCTCAGCGAACTGGCGTAGGGTCTGCTTGACTGTCTTGGCATCCGACCGCACATGAAATGAGTGCTCGGCGAACTCCCTCGGTACCCCTGGCATGTCCTTAGGTGACCATGCGAAGATGTCCCGATTCTCACGGAGGAAGTTGACGAGCGCGCCTTCCTATTTGCTGTCCAAGTTGGCACCGATGGTGACGAACTTGGTCGGGTCAGAGGGGTCGAGCAGGATCCTCTTCATCTCCTTTGCCGGCTGGAAAGCTCCTTCTCCAGCCGTCTTGCTGCTGGCCGACATATCTTGCTAGGCCATGGCCATGTTGTGCATGATCACGCGCTTCTCTTCGGCTATGATGAGGGCCTCTGCCAGCTTGGAGCTGGCTGAGGCGCACTCCATCGACCGCCTGAAGCAGGTAGCAACGGTGATCACGCCGTTTGGTCCCGGCATCTTTGTCTTGAGGTACGCGTAGTGGGGGACGACCATGAATTTAGCGAGGGCGGAGTGCCTAAGGAGAGCGTGGTAGGAGCTCATCAGGTTTACCACCTCGAACTAAATCGGCTCGCGACGGAAGTTTTCCTTGTTCTCGAAGATGACATCCAGCTGGATTTTACCCAGTGGGGCGCAAGCCGGTCCCGGCAGCACACTGTGGAACATCGTGGTAGTCGGGCGTAGGTCGCATTCGCGGATTCCCAGATTCTCCAGCGAAGACCGGTAGAGGAGATTGAGGTTGCTGCCTCCGTTGATGAGGACGTGCGAGAAACGGCAGGTGCGCTCATTGGAGACGATGAGGGGGTCGAGCACCATGGCGTAGCCCCCGGGAGTCAGAAGCTGCTCAGGCTGATCTTCTCGGCTCTAGGTGATGGGGGTTTCCGAGTAGTTCAGGTACTAGGGGACCGGAGAGACGATGGCGTTGACCTGCTTGGAGCGTCGCCTGCGACTGTGCTTGTCATCCAGCTCCATCTCGAAGATGTGGTAGGCGGCGTCCGGCTGGGGGTAGCCGTTGTTGTTGTTGCCACTGTTGCCGCCGTTGCCATCATTTCTGGCTCCCCTAGCCGGTGCTGGTGGTCCACCAGGAGGGGGCGGGGGAAGACGTTGTTGGCTGCCCTGGTCCTTTAGCTGGCGGGTCCAGCTGCAGTTCCGGGTGGTGTGTGTAGCCGGTTTGAAGGGACCGCTATGCCACTTGCACGGGCCGTCAAACATCTGGTCGAAGATGAGCCGCGGCTTCTGCCTCGCATCGCTAGCCGGTGTGTCGGGCGCGCCCTCCACAACATTGACCTGCCGCGCGTGCTAGCGGGGATTCTGCTGTCCGGCCTGGCGGTCCCTGTGGAACTGGTTATCATTGCCGTGGCACTTGGAGGATCTAGCTTCCCCAGCCGGATTGCTCGGACGGTCGCAAGCCGGCTCCATAGGAGTCGGACGCCCATCAGCACTTACTCGGAGGGGCTTCTTCATGGCAGCATCCGTTGTGGCGTACTAGTCCGCTACTGTCATGAGCTCCACCATGGTTTTTGGCTTGTCACACAGTAGCCGGTGGCGGAGCATAGTGCCCTCTCGGCATCCCTGGATGAAGAAGCCGATGGCCTGGCTCTCGAGGATGCCCTTGCAAGTGTTGCGTAGCTCCGTCCACTTAGCGAGGTACTCGCGGTCAGTCTCGCGGTCGCCCTGGACGCACAAGGCCAGGTCGCGTGGGCATCCCGGACGCTTGTACATGCCGTTGAAGTTGCGGACGAACACCTTTTCAAAGTCTGGCCAGGCGTTGATGCTGTTGGGTGCGAGGCTGTTGAGCCATGTCCTCGCTGACCCAGTTAGCATAAGGGGGACGTAGAGCATAGCTGTGCGCTTGTTCCCGTGGGCGATGCCGATTGCCGTAGCATAGTCAGTCAGCCAGTCTTCCGGCTTCATACTGATGTCGTACTTGGGGGTGTCCCTTGGCAGGTTGAACTTATGGAGAAATGGCTCGTTCCAGATGCGGGGTCCGAAACAAACCGGTCCGACGGAGTCTTCTTCCTCTGTAACGCGCGCTTGAGCGAGGAGCTCGATGCGGTCACGGGCATCCGGGCGATCCGGGTTGGGCGCTCCCACTCGGCCCGAGAGACGGGAGCCGGCGTGTCGTTGTATTGGGAACGGCAGTACCTAAGGAGGTTAGATAGAGGTGTGGGGACTAGCAAGGAAGCTATCGAGGGTGTTCACAGGCGGGATTGGATACAAGCAAGCGTAGCTGGACGCAGGAAGTACCCAGGTTCGGAGCCCTCGTGATGAGGTAAAGCTCCTACTCCTGCCTGATCTGACTATGAGGGATATACAAACTACAAGTGCTCCTTGAGCTATGTTCTCTAGCTACTGCCTTAAATGCACTGAGACCAACCCTTCCTACTGAGGTCTTGCCTCTCCTTATATAGGCAGAGAGGCAAAGGTCTCACTGGCTAGTCCGACTGGCGGGCCCCATAGGCGGGTCCCAGCCGACTAGTCATCTACAGTGTCTAGTATGGCTTGTCTTATCAGAGTATGAGCGGTATGGCTGTCGTAGGTACAGTGGACGCCGTGCGAGCTCGTCGTCAGCACATGCCACTATTCCAGCGTCACCCACGCAAAGTCTTTGGTATGGGCGGGTGGTTGCCCGTCTTGTCATCGTACAGGGCGTACCGTGCACTAATACGCACGTCGTCCTGTCTCACTGATTAGGTCCGGCTACGTCGCCGTATCCGGCTGTCTCTTGCTGATCCGGCTACCGGGTGATAGCCGGTCCGTCTTGCCCTGCCCGACTGCATCTGGTCAGCCGAACGCGATCCAACTGTCCTGTTTCTTATCCGGATGGGGTACCCGGGGATCATCCCCCTGACACTAGCCCCCGAGCGCGTGTGAATTCTGCCCTTAGGCGAAATGTGCGCGCGCTCCTTCTTGCTTTTTGAATTTTCATCCGGCTGAGCTTGGCGGTTGCGCTACCCATGACGTCGGTGCTGACGCCGGCCACGCGCGCCCGTGCCATCATTGCTCTGCGGCGGGGCAGCGTAACATCCCGTCGCACGTCGCCTCAGGAAACTGCTGTCCGGCGCTTCGGTTCTCGCTCCAGGATCTTCTGCGCATCCTGCCCTGACACACAGGATCTAGGCGGCGGTTGGGGTGTGGGTTGCCCGGATGCGTGCCACGTGGCCCCGTCGACGGTTGCCCTAACGGTCCTTTAAAGGGACGCCACGGGGGAGGCAGTTCTTTTCCTTCGCTCCCCCGCTGCAGTCTCCTTCTCCCTCGCGTGCTCCTGCTTCTGCGCTCTTGCCCTCTACACCGCCTACTCGCCGTTGTCGACGCTACGGGCCACCGCCACTCTTCCATCGCCGCTCCTCTCCACCAGCCGGAAATGGCCGCCGACCATGGGGCTTGGTGCGGCTCCTCCGTCACCGAAGACCAAATCACGAAGTACCACGCCACCCGCGTCCTCCCGCCGGCGGAGGAGGTGTCGGTGCGGTTGGCGTCGACGGAGGAGGTGTCGCTGCATCCGGCGGAGGGGGAGCGTGTCATCTTCCTTTCGCATCTGGCGCGCGGGTTCACGCTGCCGCTGCACCCATTCTTCCTCACGTTCTTGGCCTTCTTCGACCTCCGCCTCCACCATCTTGGCGCCAACGCAATCGGAACACTGGCGCACTTCATGGCTTTCTGCGAGAGCTATCTCGGGATCCAGCCGGATCTCGGGCTCTTCTGCCGGCTCTTACGAGTTCGGCCGCAGGTGCAGTACACGAAGGGGCCGCTAGTCGTCTGCGGTGGCGCCTCTATCTACTCCCGCACCCAATCCGGCTACCCGAAGTTCTTGCTCCAGGACACGGTACGGCTGTGGCAGCAGTCATACTTCTATGTCAAGAACATCACCAACGTCGACCGGATAAACCTTCCGGCCTTCCAAGACGTCGAGTCTGGCCGGCAGAACTGGGACCTGAAGATCCTCGGCGACAAGGCGGAGATGGACGCGATGCTGCTACGCATGCGCTTCCTCGTCACCTGCCAGCTAACCGGCCGGGACATCACTCTTAGCTGGATGTCCCGGCTGATGATGCCGATGCAGCAGTGGGTGCACAAGATGTGCTATTACTCCGGCCGGCTGGACCCGACCCGGCTATCGCGCCGTGATCCCCGCTACCACAACTTGAAGGAGTGGTTGTGGACGATCAGCAAGGAGCAGCTGCCAGAGAACTGGAAGTTTAGTCTGGCGCCCTACAGCCGGGAGAACCGCGCGCCCCGGGTAAGTTCTTGTAGCCGGAAATTTTGCTCACTCTTTCTATGTTATTTCCTTGTTCTGTCTGATTGACTTCTTGCATTCCGCAGATGTTCCCCTGCATCCTTCGCGAGGAGGGCGAGGCTCCCCTCGAGGCATTCACGCCCGACTTGCCCGAGCCGCGCGCTCGGCGGTCTGGCGAGGAATCGGATGGGGACGGCGACGCCTTCCCCAGCCGGAATGACGAGCCGGCCGCCGACCCGCACGCGGAGGTGCACGAGGAGGAGGAGGCCGCGCCGACCGTGGAGCCCGTGACGTGCTCCGCGACAGACAGCGAGGCGGGCGGGAGCAGCTCCAGCCGTTCCGGCTCCCGCCGGCCCGCGACGGAGGAGCCGGCTCCCAAGAGGAGCCGCTCCGGCGCCTTGCCACCAAGCCGTCTTGGCCGGAAGAAGGGGCCGCCCCCAGTTGTGCCGGGGTACGCTCCTTCTCCCCCTTCCCTTTTTCTTTCGGTGCTTTCTGTCTGCTTGCCCTCTTTCTTGTTTTTCTGACTTTGGCTTACTTTGCTTTTGCCTTCTCCTCCTTCTCTTTAGCGCGTTGGTTTCTTTCGGAGCTGCGAGCCCGGCACGGGTGCCAACCGGGTCACCGCCCCGTGCCCCGACTGTGCCAACCGGCACCTCTCCTTCTTCTGAGGTGCAGCCTCCGCCTCCCCCTCGAGCTGAGCCGGCTGCCTCCGCCCAGCCAGAGGGTCCCTAGCCAGAAGTGGAGCCCTCCCAGCCGGAAGGCTCTTCTGCGAGCGTGCGGGGGGCTGCTGGCAAGGAGCTCGTCGTTGTTGGTGATGACAAATCCGACGAGGAGCTCGGGGAGGAATGGTGAACGGCGGTGGTCGCAGCGAAGGAGTCCTTGGCCGTCAACGCCATGGACGACGATGCTTCCTCTGCCGCTTCGCTATCGAACCTTGCCGCCACGCTCGAGCTGGCGGTGAAGGAGATCCGGCTGTTGGAGGCTACAGCCGGCGGGAACCGGACGTTGGAGCAGAAGCTTGCTGCCGCCAACGGGACTTCCTAGAGTAAGTTCGCTTCACCCGGCTTGCTTTTCTTCTTTTTTTTACTGATAGCCGGTTTCGTTGCAGCCATCCTCGTGTGCGCTTAGCGCGAGATCGATCACTTGAAGAAAGCGAACGACCGGCTGAGCAAGTCCAACTCCACTCTACGGCTGCAGAACAAGGATTGGCACGCGCAGGTAGATGGTTTGGAGGCCACCATCAAGGAGCGCGACGCCTCGCTCGCTAGCCGGGCCGAAGCCTTCACCCTTCTCGAGGCCCAGAACAAGGACCAAGAGAAGGATATCAAACGACTAGCGGTCAAGGAGAAGGCGCTGGTGGAGGAGCTGATGCAGGTTGGCCACACTGCCAAGGGTGAGTTCTTTCTTCCGTCTTCCTTTCTTTCCGGATCCGGTAGCCGGATCTGACTCCTCTTTTCTGATAGCTTTTTACCCCGGCATAGACCTGCTGGCCTACAACCGGCTGCAGGAGAACTGGCGGGAGCATAAATGCCGAGCCTCGTCGTCCTTCTTGGCGAGGAGGCTGCGAAGCTTCGTCAGGCGGCGCGGGACGTCTTCTCTTCCATGTGGCTGGAGGCTCCAGTTCCGGAGACGATGGCGCAGCTGGCGGCGAAGGTGGGAGAGGTGCCGACGGTGGTGGATCGGCTGCGGGACTTGGCGGCACGGGCCGGAGCAGAGATGGCTCTGGCCCTCATGCTCTCCTGGTACAAGGACGCCCGCGTCGAGAAGATCGACGGTGGCTTCTGTGCCGGAGCCGACCTTGCCGCCATCCGCCAAGCCCATCCGGAACTCCGCGGGTCTGCCATCAAGATCGCCGATTAAGTGGATCCCGACAAGGTGCTCACCGACTCGGAGTCCGTCGGTACTCCTGATGCGGAGGGCTCGATGCCGCCGCCCGCAGGCGCAGGAACCAGATCAAGCTTTGCGCCTCCTCCGCCACCTGAAGCTTCTGCCCGCCAAGATCCCCCGCACGGCAAGGGTCCTGCCGTCTAGTTATTGCCCCAGGATGCCGGGTGTATTTGTCTTGTCTTACATGTTCATGAACCTTGTCCGTTTGTACCGGCTGTCTTTGATGCCGGGTAACTTATGGGAGCTTTGTCTCCTTTTTGTTTATTATTGTTGAAATTCTTGAATCTTCCTTGTGCGTTGAGCTTTCCTTTTATGATTTTGCCGGCTAACTCCGTCTGCTACACCTTTAGCAGGCGACCTACACCTCCAAAGTAGGGGTGTAGCCCCCGAGATTCGGAGTAGCCGGCGCAGCCAGATGCTTCGAATCTTTCTTATTTCTCCCAAGTCTTCTCTCTTTATCCGACTGGCCTCATCCCAGTCGGCCGCTTTCGTTGGCTGAACGCCTTCAGCTGGGGGAACTAACATTCCAGTGGGGGCGCGCGAGCGCACCCACTGGGTGTATCCCCCGAGATTCGGAGTAGCTGGCGTAGCCAGGTGCTTCGAATCTTTCTTTTCTTTTCTTGCTCCCGCCCTTGCCCTCACCTGGGCTCCGAACGGCCGTCTAAACGCCCTTAGCCGGTCAGGAACAACAAGATTCCACTAGGGGCACGCGAGCGCACCCAGTGGGTGTAGCCCCCGAGATTCGGAGCACTTGATGAAGGCAAGGACTTCGAATCTTCTTTCCTTCTCCTGAATTCCGACTCGATGTAGTCGGACGAGAATGCACATATGCATACACATACATCTTCACAGGTTAATAGGTTAGTCTATCAAATCGTAGCCGGAAAACAACTTGTTTTTTCGAAAACTGGCTTGCTCCTTTCTAGACACTTATTCGCCTTCCCATGTGCTCTGCTGTTTTCGCTGCGTCCTTGCCGGGCAGCCGGGTAGCGGTCTGCAGCCGGAATCGAAGGGAGCTGACAGTACATTACGCACGGTACTAACGTCTTAGCAGCTGGATTGGTTCGAGCTAGTTGCAGGGCCGGGACGCCCGATCTGTCGCGTCTCTTCCCTGTTTTTCGTGTGGGATGCCTCGGGCTTTTTCTCTTGCTAGCCGGACAGCCGGGTTGCAGTCTGTAGCTGAGACGAAGAGTGGTCCTCTGACATCATCGCACACTACTTAGCCGGCTTGTTGACTTAACAGGCCGGGCCAGCCGGCGAGCCCCCGGGTAGGGGTTGCCGGAGCCAGAAAACAGGTGCACACATATTTCTAGAAGGAGCCCCCGAGATTCTCGTGGGGGTCCGCATTTTCATTCATGGGGTTTTCGGGATACATACACTGCCTGGCGACTAGGTGTAAAATGGGCGCAGCAGGGCCGTGTTCCAGGGATGCTTGGTCTTCTCGTCTGATTTGTCCATCTTGTTCTTGCGCGGCTGCTGTGCGTCGATGAGGTAATAGGAGTCGTTGGGCAGCGCCCGGCTGATGATGAAGGGGCCGTCCTAGGGTGGTGATAGCTTGTGCATGCCCTTCGTGTCTTGCACCAGCCGGAGAACCAGGTCGCCCTCGCGGCATGCGACTGGGCGAATCCGGCTTGAATGGCAGTGACGTAGTCGCTGCTGGTATAGGGCAGATCTGGACAGGGCTAGCTCATGGGCCTCCTCCAAGAGGTCCACCCCGTCCTCCCGCGCCTCCTTGTTGGCTTTTTCGTCGTATATGAGCTTGCGAGGGGAGTCAAACTCGATGTCGGCGGAGAGGACGGCCTCCGATCCGTAGACCAGGAAGAATGGCGTGTAGCCGGTTGACCTATTCGGTGTGGTGCGGAGGCTCCACAGCACAGCCGGAAGTTCTTCGATCGAACATCCGGGTGACCGCTCCAATGGCTCGATGAGACGTGGCTTGATGCCGGCTAGCACCAAGCCGTTTGCTCGTTCGACTTGCCTGTAGAACTGCGGGTGTGCAACGGAAGCGAGGTCTAGTTGGATGCCCTTGTTGCTGCAGAACCGGGCAAAGGCCCCCTTGGCAAAGTTCGTGCCGTTGTCGGTGATGATGCTGTTGGGTAGCCGAAGTGGTTGATGATGTCGGTGAAGAAGGTGACAACCGTCACTCCATCCAGCTTCCGGATAGGCTTGGCCTCGATCCACTTTGTGAACTTGTCCACCGCTACCAGCAGGTGGGTCATTCCCGCGCGGGCTCGCTTGAAGGGACCGACCATGTCGAGGCCCCAAACTGCGAAGGGCCAGGTAATCGGTATGGTCTTGAGTACCGAGGTTGGCATGTGCCTGAGCTGCCCGAAGCACTGGCACCCATTACACGCGCGGACCAGCTGCTCGGCATCCTCGAGGGCGGTGGGCCAATAGAAACCATGGCGGAATGCCTTGGCGACTATCGCCCTTGACGAATCGTGGTGCCCGCACTCACCCTGGTGGATATCCTTGAGTAGCCGGTAGCCCGTGTCCACATCGACACATCTTTGGAAGATACCGGATACACTACGCTTGTACAACTCGCCGTTTATGATGGTGTATGTATGCACGCGGCGCCGGATTTGCCTGGCCTCTACCTCGTCGTCCGGGAGTTCTCCGTTGGTGATGTAGTTCATGAAGGGCTGTGCCCAGGATGGCACTTCCCGGATGACGAGGACGCTCCTGTCCTCCGGCTGACGGATGTTGGGGGGTCGTCCGGGTGGAGTACCCGGGACGGCAGCCCCCGAGCCATTAGGCGAGCTGGCAGCCCCTGGGTCTTGCAAGCCGGAGGGCACTACCTGGCCGGAATTGGTGCGGGTTTTCTTCTTTGGTGGTTCTGCCGACTCCGTTTCTATTGTTCCGCTAGCCGGAACGCTTCCCTTGAACGATGGAGTCGACTCGGCGGGTTGATGGATGGCTTGCGCAGATGCTCCAAGGAGACCCCTGGCGGGATGGCCTGCCTGGTGGATCCTATCTTGGAGAGCGCATCGGCTGCCTCGTTGTTGGTGCGGGGGACGTGGTGAAATTCGCATCCGTCGAAGGAGGCGCTGAGCTTCTGGATGTGGAACCGGTAGAGAGCCATGTTTGCATCTCTGGCGTCCCATTCCCCGGACACCTGTTGCACCACCAAGTACGAATCACCGAAGCACAGGATCCGGTTGACATCGATCTCCTTGGCCAGCCGGAGCCCGTGCGCCAGTGCCTCGTATTCGGCTATGTTCTTGGAGGCCTTGAAGTGGATCTGCAGCACATACTCCAACCGGTCTCCTTTGGGTGAGGTGAGCACGATGCCGGCTCCCAAGCCCCCGAGCATCTTCGACCCGTCGAAGTGCATCCGCCAGTGGTCCAAATCCGGAACCGGTGGGAGATACTGGGTCTCGGCCCAGTCGACGAGGAAGTCATAGCGCTGTGACTTGATCGTGAGCCGGGGCTCGTACTGGATGGAGTAAGCGGCGAGCTCGATGGCCCACTTGGCGACTCGGCCGGTGGCGTTCTTGTTGCCGATGATTTTCGAAAGGGGTGCGGTGCACACGACCTTGATCGGGTGCTCCTGGAAGTAGTGCTTGAGCTTCTTGCATGCCAGGTACACACCATAGCACATCTTCTAGTAGTGGGGGTAGTTCTGCTTGGAGAGGGAGAGAACCTCGCTGAGGTAGTAGACGGGTCTCTGAACTGGCTGAGCCTTGCCTTCCTCGGGGCGCTCCACCACCGGGCGATCTTGTGACCGGCTGGTGGCTGCTATATAGAGCAACATCGGCTCCTTGCTAGCCGACGTGGCCAGAACCGGTGCTGTGGATAGCATGCGCTTGAGGTCGTGAAACGCGGTGTCGGCTTGCAAAGTCCAGGAGAACTTGTCCGTCTTCTTCATCAGCTGGTATAACGGGAGTGCCTTCTCTCCCAGCCGGCTGATGAAACGACTGAGGGAAGCCAGGCATCCGGTGAACTTCTGGACTCCAAGCAGGTTCTTGGGCAGCTGCATCCTCTCCATGGCCACGATCTTCTCTGGATTTGCCTCGATACCTCGCTGTGATACGAGGAAACCGAGTAGCTGATCGGATGGTACTCCGAAGATGCACTTCTCTAGGTTCAGCTTCATCTGGTACTGGCGGAGGTTGCCAAATGTTTCTCCTAGATCCTCGAGGAGGGTGCGCTTTTACTTGGTCTTGATGACCACGTCATCCACGTAAGCATGCACGTTTCGGCCTATCTGCGAGTGCAAGCATTTTTGCATACATCGCTGATAGGTGGCGCCTGCGTTCTATAGGCCGAAAGGCATGGTTACATAGCAGAAAGCCCCGTAGGGGGTGATAAATGATGTCTTAATCTGATCAGCCGGGTTTAGCCGGATATGATTGTACCCGGAATAACAATCCAGAAAAGACAACAAATCACAGCCGGCCATGGAATCAATGACTTGATCGATACGGGGCAAGGCGAAGGGGTCTTTCGGGCACGCCTTGTTCAGGCTGGTGTAGTCGATACACATGCGCCAGGTCTTATTGTTCTTCAACACCAAGACTGGGTTCGCCAACCAGTCCGGGTGGTACACTTCCATGATGAACCCGGCTGCAAGGAGACGGGTGATCTCGTCACCGATTATCCTTCTCTTCTCCTCTGCGAACTGGCGCAGAGGTTGCTTGACCGCCTTGGCATCCGGACGTACATGAAGTGAGTGCTCGGTGAACTCCCTTGGCACACCCGGCATGTCCTTGGGGGACCATGCGAAGATGTACTGATTCTCACAGAGGAAGTCGACGAGCGCGCCTTCCTATTTGCTGTCCAAGCCGGCACCGATGGTGACGAACTTAGTCGGATCGGAGGGGTCGAGCAGGATCCTCTTCGTCTCCTTTGCCAGCTAGAAAGCTCCTTCTCCAGCTGGTTTGCTGCTAGCCAGAATGTCCTGCTGGGCCATGGCCACATTGCGCATGATCATGCGTTTTTCTTCGGCTATGATGAGGGCCTCTGCCAGTTTGGAACCGACTGAGGCGAACTCCATCGACCTCCTAAAGCAGCCGGTGACGGTGATCACGCCGTGGGGTCCCGGCATCTTCGTCTTGAGGTACGCGTAGTGGGGGATGGCCATGAACTTGGCGAGGGCGGGGCGCCCGAGGAGAGCATGGTAGGAGCTCGTCAAGATTTACCACATCAAACCAGATTGGTTCGCGGCGGAAGTTCTCCTCGGTCCAGAAGATGACGTCCAGCTGGATTTTCCCTAGCGGGGTGCAGGCTGGCCCCGGCAGTACGTCGTGGAACGTCGTGGTAGCCGGGCGCAGGTCGCTTTCGTGAATGCCCAGCTTCTCCAGCGAGGACTGGTAGAGGAGGTTGAGGCTGCTGCCCCTGTCGATGAGGACGCGCGAGAATCGGCAGGTGCGCGCATTGGAGACGATGAGAGGGTCGAGCACCATGGCATAGCCCCCGGGAGTCGGCAGATGCTCAGGCTGATCTGCCCGGATCCAGGTGATGGGGGTTTCCGACCAGTTCAGGTACTAGGGGACCGGAGAGACGATGGAGTTGACCTCCTTGGAGTGTCGCCTGCGGCTGTGCTTGTCGTCCTGCTCCGTCTCGAAGATGTGGTAGGCGGCGTGCGGCTGGGGGTAGCCGTTGTTGTTGTTGCCGCTGTTGCCGCCGTTACCATCATTATCGGCTCCCCTAGCCGGTGGTGGAGGTCCACCCGGTGGGGGAGGCGGGAGACGAGGCTGGTTGCCCTGGTCCTTTAGCTGGCGGGTCCAGCTGCAGTTCCGGGTGGTGTGCGTAGCCGGTTTGAAGGGACCGCTATGCCACTTGCACGGGCCATCAATCATCTGGTCGAAGGTGAGCCGGGGCTTCTGCCTTCTTGGCCGGTGCGTCGGGCGCACCCTCCACAGCATTGACCTGCCGCGCATGGTAGCGAGGCTTCTGCTGCCCGGCCTGGCGGTCCCCATGGAACCGGTTGTTGTTGCCGTGGCGTCTGGAGGATCCGGCTTCACCAGCCGGATTGCTCGGACGGTCACGAGCCGGCTCCGTAGGAGTCGGATGGCTGTCCGCGCTTACTCGGAGGGGCTTCTTCATGGTGGCATACGCCATGGCGTACTGGTCCGCAACCGTCATGAGCTCCACCATGGTTTTCGGCTCATCACACAGCAGCCGGTGGCGAAGCTTGGTGCCCTCTCAGCATCCTTCCATGAAGAAGCTGGTGGCTTGGCTCTCTAGGATGCCCTCGCAAGTGTTGCGGAGCTCCGTCCACTTGGCGAGGTACTCGTGGTCGGTCTCGCGGTCGCCCTGGACGCACAAGGCTAGGTCGCGCGGGCGCCCTGGACGTGTGTACGTGCCGTTGAAGTTGCGGACGAACACCTTCTCGAAATCAGGCCAGGTGCTGATGCTGTTGGGCGCGAGGCTATTGAGCCAGGTCCTTGCCGACCTGGTTAGCATGAGAGGGACGTAGCGCACGGCTGTGCGCTTATTCCCGTGGGCGATGCCGACTACCGTGGCGTAGTTGGTCAGCCAGTCTTCCGACTTCATGCTGCTGTCGTACTTGGGGGTGTCCCTGGGCAGGGAGAATTTATCCGGAAACGGCTCGTTCCGGATGCGGGGTCCGAAACAAACCAGTCTGGTAGAATCTTCCTCCTCCGTGACGCGCGCTTGAGCGAGCAGCTCGATGCGGTCGTGGGCATCCGGACAATCCGGGTTGGGTGCGCCCACCCGGCCCGAGAGGCGGGAACCGGCTGGTCTAGGGGCTCCGGCTGGTGGTGGGGGAGGTGGCGGGTTGCTGTTCACCGTCTGCTCCTGGCGCGGCTGGCCCCTGTTGCCCGAGCTGTGACGCCTGCTGCGGGCCCTGGGCGGATGAGGGGAGGACGCCTGCTGGGTGTCATGCGGCGTGCCCCTGCTGTTGGCAGGTAGCTTGCTCCCTCTGGAGTAGCTAAGGTCTTCCTGCATTTGCCGGTTGGCATCGGCCCGCTCGTCCGTGACGCGGAGGAGCTCCTGCACGCGACCGTGCTGGCGGGCTCGCACCTCGCCCTCCAGGCTGGGTAGCTCCTCTCTGTTTCGCGCCGCCTTGGTCTCAGTTCTTGATGGGCGTGCTGTAGGTGGGCCGTGTGAGGGCAGGCGCGGGATCCGGTTCCCCGTCCTTTTCCATCCTACCGCCCAGCTCACCGCCGTACCTGGCCGCACCGGCTCGGCTCCGCGGTAGCCGGAGTGAGTCCGTGCGCACGGTCGTACTCGCGCCGAGTGAGCTCAAGTTTCTTGCGGGCTGCTGCCAGCTCCATGGCCTCCTGGAGGAGGATCTGTCTCTCCATGGTGAAGTTGGCCTCCGCTTCCTCCGGGTTAGCCCCGAGGTTAACCGGCGTCAGGAGCCGATCAATGGCATCCTCCACCGGGTTCCGAGGCTGCAGGGGAGCGGAAGTTCGGACCTCGTTCGCGCCTCGCTCCCTCGGCTGGCGGGGATGTGAGCTGGATCCGGCCATCATGACCTCCACGCCGCGGGGTGTGGCGGAGGTGCTGCCGTCTGAGCGCGGCAGCTCCGTGACAGAGACGATTTCCCTAGGGAAACGCTTCGGGACGGTGGCGACTTAGACAGGGAGATCGCCGAATAGCAGGACGGTGCCGTTCGTTGGGAAGGAAGTTCCGGCGAAGCAGGAGGCGTTGTCGATGACGCAGTCGAACTTGCCAGGCGTGAGCACCAGGCCGGAGGCCACGCGCTCACCGGCTGAAGTGCGGGGTCCCGTGCGGAACGTGACTCTGGTCGAAGCCATCTGCAACACGGTGGGCGCCAACTGTCGTTGTATTGGGAACGACAGTACCTAAGGAGGTTAGATAAAGGTGTGGGGACTAGCAGGGAAGCTATCGATGGCGTCCATAGGCGGGATTGGATACAAGCCAGCGTAGCTGCACGCAGGAAGTACCCAGGTTCGGAGCCCTCGTGATGAGGTAAAGCTCCTACTCCTGCCTGATCTGACTATGAGGGATATACAAACTACAAGTGCTCCTTGAGCTATGTTCTCTAGCTACTGCCTTAAATGCATTGAGACCAACCCTTCCTACTGAGGCCTTGCCTCTCCTTATATAGGCAGAGAGGCAAAGGTCTCACTGGCTAGTCCGACTGGCAGGCCCCACAGGCGGGTCCCAGCTGACTAGTCATCTACAGTATCCAGTATGGCTTGTCTTATCGGAGTATGAGCGGTATGGCTGTCGTAGGTACAGTGGACGCCGTGCGAGCCCGTCGTCAGCACAGGCCACTGTTCTAGCGTCACCCACGCAAAGTCTTCGGTATGGGCGTGTGGTTGCCCATCTTGTCATCGTCTGTATGCATTGCGTACCGATACGCACGCCGTCTGTCTCACCGATTGGTCCGGCTACGCCAGATCCGGTCATCTCTTCTACTGATCGCTACGGGTGATAGCCGGCCCGTCTTGCCCTGTGCGGCTGCATCTGGTCAGCGGGACGCGATCTGACTGTCCTGTTTCTTATCCGAATGGGGTACCCGGGGATCATCCCCCTAAAACGGCGGGTCTTGGCACTCTGGTTGGGGGAGGGGGAGGTGGTGGGTTGCTATTCACCGTTTCCTCCTGGCGTGGCTGGCCCTTGCTGCCCGAACCGCGACGCTTGCTACGGGCCTTAGCCGGCTGAGGAGAGGACGCCTGTTGGGTGTCGCGAGGTGCACCCTTACTGTTGGCAGGCGGCATGTTCCCCTTGGAGCAACTGGGGTCCTGCTGCATCTGCCAGTTGGCGTCAGCCTGCTCGTCCGTGAGGAGCTCCTGCACCCGAGCGTGCTGGCGGGCTCGCTCCTCGCCCTCCAGGTTGGGCAGTTCTTCTGCTGCGGCTCGTGCCGCGTGCAGGTTCTTGATGGGCATGTTGTAGGTGGGCCAGATGGGAGCAGGCGCGGGATCCGGTTCGCCATCCTTTTCCAACCTTCCACCTAGCTCGCCGCCCTGGCATCGCACCTAGCCGCGCCGGCTCGGCTCCGATGGCGGAGGAAGCCGTCACGTCTTGATGCATTACTGTCGGGTGATCTCGAGCTGCTTGCGGGTTGCTGCCAGCTCCATGGCCTCCTAGAGGAGAAGTTGTCTCTCCATGGCGAAGTTGGCCTCCGCCTCCTTCGGGTTATCCCCAAGGTTAATCAGCGTGAGGAGCCGATCGATGGCCTCCTCCACCGGGTTCCGGGGCTGTGGTGGCGCAGAAGTGCTCATGCATACAAAGTACCACAGTAGAGGAAAAGAGTTACCTCCATCATCCGGCTAGCCAAAGAGATGGCCTTGGTGGCGGAGTTCATCTGCGCTGAACTCGGCTGGGCCGAACTTCTCTGATAGATCATCCTTTGGATTGATGAATTCAGGATTGTTCCAGTTATTCACATACTCCAGGAGCAGTGGACTGTAACTTTCGCCGCTGGGAGAGTAGTTCACCACCAAGCCTTTGACATGGGCTTCTCGCCTGGCAGATTGAGCTGCAGCAGGGCTGGTATGCAGGACCAGCTGCCTGCTACCCTCTGATCCAGTAGCAAAAGACCCGGAAGAAGTACCCTTGGTTGGCCCGTGAGCTTTCTTAAGCTTGCCGGATGAAGGAGGACGTGGTGGAAGATCAGAGGCTGCTGATCCGGATGAAGCCTAAGGAGCTGGCTGGAAGATATCCGTGATCGACATAGTTGATCCGGAGGGAGCTGACGAGGCTTTCCTCTTAGGAGGCTTAGTGGAAGCCGCTGAGGCTGTTGCTGCTGACGATGTGGCTGCTGCTGATGCAGGTGCTGCTGCTGATGCAGGTTCTGGTGCTAGTGATGGTGGTGATGCTGGTGGTGCTGGTGCCGCTGATGCTGGTGGTGGTGCTGCTGATGGAGCTGAAGGAGAACTTCTTTGGGGTGGTGCCGATGAAACTGGCACCTCAATACTGGGTGCTGGCACCGAAGAAGAGCTAGGGCGATCCGGCATGGTCATATCCTGAGCTGCCCCACCACCCCCCACGCTGACATTGCCCTCCTCATGGTGAGGTGGGCTCTGATCGGACATAGCCATAGAGCCCTCTTGGATAGGGCTGAGCGAGCGAGTGTCGTCGTCACGGGGGGAGAAGGGCTGCTCCGGATTGAAGATGCTATGCCGGAGCCGCTCTGGGGAATGACCCTAGGAGCTCTGAAAAGCAGAAAAGCACCAAGTCAAAAAGAGAAAAAAGAACTGATAAGAGACAAAGGCAAACGCAGAAATGGAAGGACCTAAAACACGGAAAGACTCACTCGTCCGAGGTTGGAGGTGCCCGAGGTTTGGGCGTCCTCCGGACCGTGCTCTTGGCAGCTGGCTTGGTCGAGGCTTTCACCCCGGATTTCTTCTGCCTCTTCTTGGGCGGCGGCGCCTCCAAAGCTGCGGCCGAGGTAGCCACGTGCTTTTGGGAAGGAGCAGGGACCGTACCACCCATGGCGAGAGGGGGAACCTTGTGTACCTGACCGGCCAGGTTAGCTGAAGATTCGAACATAACCAGATATGTGTAAGAGATGAGAACTGGGTCAAGTACCTCTAGGACCTCAACGTCTGAGTCATCATCATCTGGCCAATCCCTTAAAGAAGAGGCCTTACCAGAGGGGCGTTTGATGGTGTCCAGAGTAGGTAGAAAAGTCTCCGAATGAGGCTCCACCTCATCTTCCTCGGCGTGGTCCGGTACCCATTTGCTCGCCAGCACCTTACCATCCTTAATTGGCTGCTGGAGGAATCGCTAAGAACAAGACAGCAATAGCTAAGTTAAGAAAATAATCCAACATATAGAAAGATCCGAAAAACAGTAAGAAGGAAGTTTACCTTTGGAGGAGGGTTGTCCCGGGTGAAGGGCTCGAGCCCCCATTCCCAATCTTCGGAGAATTCCTTCTCCATGTTGAAAATGGACTTAACCCGGCGGTAAACTGCCGAGTCATCGAGCTCGAAGGAGGAAGTCCGGTGGGGGTCGAGGGAGCCGCTGAAGTAACAGATCTTGTGAGCTTGTTTCTGGAGGGGGAGACTCGGTTGCGAACAAAAGTAATCATGATATCTTCCCTCCTGCATCTTCTCCTTCAGCAGCTCCTAGATCCGGCGCTCCACCTGGTTCGCCAGGGCCGTTGGTCGCTTGGGGATGCTCTCCCAAAGAGAGGTATCTGGAGGTCCGAGCTTGAAGGGGAGGAGCCGTATCAAGTCCTTAGAGGTTGAATTCCGGATGTAGAAGAAAGTCTGGGCCCAGCCTTTGCAAGACTCGAGCCCGGCGATCCGGGGAAATATGGAGTTCTTGCAGGGAGATATGGAGGCTCCACCGCATTGGGTCAGGTGCTTGTCTTTCGGGGCAAGCTCCGGATCCGGAACAACGTTCTTCCATAGGCCGAAGAACTTGATCCACAACTCCTTAGATGGCCAAAGGTCGAGGTATCCCTCTATTTCGAAGGCAAAAGAGGATAAAGAAGTGATGGCATTGGCAGGGAGATGATGTGGTTGCAATTGATACGTGGAGATGAAATCGAAGAAGAAATTAGAGGTAGGACGTCTGAAGCCACGCTGAAAATGAGAAAGAAAAACAATGTACTCCCCTGGATTGGGAGAGGGGAAATCTCGTCGGCGGAAGGCAACGCCGGCGGGGATGCGGCGCGTGGCACGGAGCCAGTCGAGATCATCCTCACAGACGAACGTGTCGTCCCAGCCACCGCGCTCGCGGCCTTCTCCTTCCTCCTCCTGTTGAGTGACCACGGCAGCTTCTTCCTTCGTCATGGCGAAATCAAGGTCCTCGAGGAGAAAATCGGAGTAGAGGTAACCGGCCTGGAACCACAGGGCCCCGTGATGGAGACCTGAAACAGGAACGACGGTGCTGGTGCGAAGAGCTGCTAAGCACGGATACGGCGGCGCAGCAACGGCGAAGAAGCAGCGGTGGCGGTGGATTTGTAGTGAGAGAGAAAGGAGGCTAGGAAGCACGAGAGAAATGGGAACTTCCCCAAAGATTGCCCCAGGCCCCCTACTTAACCGCGCGAGAGGGTGCGTAGTGGGATCCTTTGCGGTTGCCACGCCACACACAATGGGCGTGTACACAGCCGAGGCGGCCAATCAGAGCAAGGCCACACCAAGGGCCACAGGGAGCAGAAGATCCCATGACGCGATGTAATGTTATAGTTAACGAGGCATTGTAGTGAAGGGACACGCGCAGTAGTTATTCCTGACATTGCAACAGTAACTGTCACATTAAATACGCGTGGCCCTTAAAATAAGGCAAAATGATGATTACCCTCCACGTAGGACGTGGGGAAGTGTACGATAGAAGGAAAAGATAACCCGGATAGGCGAGCAAAAGACTTGGCCAGCGAGGAATAACTCGGAATGAACCAAGCAATCGCCAGAGGAAAAACTCTGGGTTACAGGGTAACTCGGCGAAAGAGGCATGGATCCGGATATGAGAACTTTTTGTGGCCTTAACAAATAAATTTGCTAAGACCGTACCAGCTTCGGGGATTAATGTTGGGGGATACCCCCAGGTAGGGTAACGCCGGGATATAAAGGCCGAGTTAGCCGAGGTACGGCGCGGTCAAAGCAAGTGTTGGCCGGGTCACCTCAAGGCAGGCCGAACCACGGAGTAACCCGACCTGTGGAGCATCTCCTTAGCCATAGTCCGGCCGACATAAAATATATGCCGGCCATGTTTGTCTGTCTATTATGCAGGTACCCTCATAGCCGGGTTAGCCACGTGTTAGCCGGACTATCATATAGCTTCCAAGAGAAGGAAGGAATCTCCCTCTGGTCAAAAGGTGGCTTTATTAGTTGTAGCATGAGCAAAGCAAGGCAGAGAGGAGGACCAGCGGGTCAGGGTGACCAAGGTGACACGGGCAATGTCAACTGACATAGCCCGTGTCTGGTGATGCTTAAAGACAAGGATTATGTTGGGGGTTACGTCCAAAGCCCGGACGAGCCGTTAAAGGGAATAAAGAAGCATCTAGCTTTAACCAAGGGGCATATTCAGAGAATATGCTGCCACGTGTGCCCTAACTTTGTAACCCGGGATCCCCTATATAAGGAGCACCGGGGCCTCCATAGAGGGGGATCGATCATTTTCTCTGTCTAAGTTAGAACCCAAAGGCTAAGATTGTGGGGAGTAAGAGACACCGTCTCCTTCTCGCGAACAGCTCGAGGTGCACTTGTAACCACCATTGATAGAGAGAATACAAGAACATCTGTGCATGGAATCACCATGTTTTCCCTCCCTAGATTCCCCTAGCACACATTGGCCCCATCTTTAGCCTATCCATGGCATCTGCCGTGCCACCACCACGACACAGGTGATGACGGCTTCGTCTCATCAAACAGTACAACTTTTGTGAAGACACCTATATATTTCATGGCTCCAGCCACCGGCCATAGAGCCGCCATTCTTAGATTGCATCATAACACCACCAAAGGAGATCCACACCATTGTTCATCCATTGTTCATCACTTCGACCAGCCATTGCTTTGTACTTTAGATCTCCCTCTGATTTGGCGACCATTGTAAGAAAATTTGATTTCAATCTAAGTATTTGCATGATGTTTTCTATCTTCGATCTATTTGTTATGAGTGAGTAGTCCTCACGAGCTGCGGGTTCGGGAGAAACCTCGCAGCAATTATGTGCATCGATCATGGGAGAATTGTATTTTGTTTGAGATTGTGATTTGTATCTTTTCTTTCTTCGTCTCTTGTCTTGATCTATGGACTAGCAGTGATATCATAGGAATCTCAGTGACAGAAAGGGTAGTACGGTCTTTGCTTAGCGCCCCATTCAGGATCAACAACAACATCACCACTTATAGCTTTGATCTGTGTTTTGCACTTAATAATCGTTTGTAACCCGTGGCTTCAGTGTACTCTCGGTTGGATTAAAAGTCTATTGTTATGCCCGCTACATCACGGGGGCTCTAGAATATTAGGATGTGTTGCCCACAAGATATTATCTCAATTCAAACATTATACATGACTACGCTTATTATTATCTTTTATCCCATTTGATGTGCAGTTGTAGGTGGATCTTCAACCCTGGCCTATCTCCATCCATTGATTCAAACCCGTTATAAAGTGAACTAGATTGGTCTGGTCAACTAAGGTAAATCGAACAAACAAAGTCTTGTAGATGTGTCCTTTTTATGTAGCATCCCAATTGTCTAACAATTGCAATGCTACTAGCCTAGTCTATATAATGCTACTTCCTACATATAATTGTTGCATCATAATTATATCATGCTCATGTCATCATGCCACCTTGCATTTGAGCATCATATAAAACCCTTTTTGTTTTGGTTCTTCTCTCATATGCATCATTAATTGTATTTGCCTCTTGATATTGTATTTGGTTATTGATATATTGTTTAAATGCCCAAGTTGAGTTGGGGGCATATCTTTTATTTAACTCCACCACCTTTCTTGTCACCACCCCATCACTCCACCATTCCACCATATATGAGCATTGCAATTTATTTGGTTTTACCTCTAGCTCATGTGGGTTGGGATGGATCCATTTCTTTCTCCACAAGCTCTCATATATGCACCATATTGTTTCCACAAATTGGTTTATGAGAGCCACATGGCCACCTTTGCATGCCTTGTGAGTGGAACCCTTTTTCTAGCTTCCATATGTGTTGTTTTGGGGATATTATCATGTTGGTATATTTTTGGGCCTACTAGGTACCTAGTGGCACATACACACTAGCATGTCCCATTTTTTATTCAAATATGGTCATCACCAACTACTCCACATGGGGCATCCTTCCACTTCTTCTAGTTTGGCTTATTCCATATTTTTGGAATGCATAGGTATAAATGCTATGGATATTTATGTTGTTTTCACAAGATGAAACCTAGCATTAATATTATGCATGGGCCATGCAACCCTCTCCACATTTTTGCCCTCCTTGGTTTTTATTTGGTCTTTTTGAGTGGATCATCTTCCACCCTACCTCATCTTCATCTCTCATATCTCTCTTCCTCCTTTTGGCTTGGTCTTATTTGATCTTGCTTAAACCCTCACCACCTCATCTCACCCTCTCTTTTTCTTGTCTAGATCTTGTTTGAGCTTGGCATGTTCTTGCTTGAACTTGTCAAAAGAAAACCACTCCACCTAATCTCTCCTCTCTCCTAAACCCTAGCATCTACCCGAGCCTACCCCCTCTCTCCCTCAAGATCTCTCTCTCTCTTTTCTTTCTCCAACCCTCAACCCTCTCCCTTTTCCTCTCTTTAAACCCTACCCCATGATCTACCCTCTAACCTAACCCGAGGCCACCCTCTAACCTCAACCGAGCTAGTCCCTCCTCTCTTCTCTTCCTCACGTCGGCCCCATCCCTGCAGCCCTCTCGCCTCCCCCGTCCTCTCTTTCCTCTCTTTAGCTAAAGCACAAGAAAAGGAGGGAGAAGGAAGCCCCACCCGAGCCTCTTTTGCACCTCATCAAATCATGTGTTCCTTCCCCTCTCTTCTTATATGTAGCACCATCTCCCCCACGTGCCTACTCCTCAACCAGATCGAGATCCAGGAAGACCTGCACCTCTCCTTCCTCCCCCAACCTCCTAGCCATGGCCATGGTTTTTCCAAACCCTAGCTCCGGCCTGCCTTGCTAGCCGATGATCCCGAGCGCGCCAAGCTGTACAAGGAGCACGAGGAGCGTTGTCTACTTCATCTACCTCACCCTACACCGGCCACGCCTCGCCGGAGTCCTCTGCAGCTCCCCGGACACGCCGCAGCCACGGGATCCGAAGCTCGCGGAACCTCTGCCTCTGCTCCGATCCGATCCACCTCCAGCTCCAGCGACCACACCGACGAGTTCCTGGTGAGCATCTCGATCCCCTAGACAAGCCCGTCCTCGTTCTAGCGCCCAGCCTCGTCAGACGTTCGAGCCTGGCACCGCCACACAGGTTCGGGCAGACAAGAAGAACGCAGCATCCGCCGCCATGTTCCGCACCCTGCCCCGCGCGCTGTAGACCACCACCGTGCTAGCTCTCTGAACGAAAGTTGTAGCCCTAAGTCCCCTCGTCGTTTTTCGTTTTTGCGGCTCGGCGAAATCCGCCGTCGTTTGGTCGCCATCATCGCCCAAACTCCGGCCGGTTCCCTGTTCTCTGCAGGTCGGCCTTGTGACAGTCCGGCGACGGCGTCGTTTTTGCAGAGATAACCCTGCCCTTTTTCCCGCCTAAACCCGCGGCCCCCGAAGCCCACCTGTCAGCCTCGGTGCGATTTTTGCATGAAAACCCCCGGAAGATCCTGGCCACCACGGACCGACCCCTCCCCGCGCCCAGGATCGCCCACGTGTCCGTCGCCCGGCCGCCTGTGGCTCCCGCCACTGGAGGCCCACTCACATCCGCCGTGGCTCGTGGTGTCGCGGTGAGAAAAGTATGCCGCGTGTTGGTTACGCCAGCTCAGCGCAGGCCCCACCTGTCTATGACTCGGGCTAGTTTCCTCTGGGTGTAAAAAGTAGTTCTGGTTCTCTGTTTTAATTTAAACTTTTCAATTTTGTTTTATATTCAAATTTCAAATCTATTTTCAAATAACTTTTAAAATATAAACCCAAATTAAACATATGATATATGTTTGGAAATCAGAAAAATGTGAGGAATTCAATTATGCCCTCCAAAATATATTTTGGACACTTTAATTTTTTAAGTTGATTAAAATTACAATAAAATGCCCTTTTTCCTTAATTAATTAATAACTTTTGTTTTATAACTTCAAATTTAACAAATAATATGTCTAAAATGTTTAGCTCGACGAGACCTTTCTGTTTATGCTTTCCATGATCTGTTTTGCAGCATGCATCATATAAATATAAAGTATACAGCAACTTATTTGAAGTTAAAATGTGACCAAAACTCAATAAAATGCTTATTTCTTGTATTCCACACCTCACCCATGCCATGCTACTTTATTGCCATGCAAATTATGCATCATTCATCATGGCATGATTGTTTGCTTGTCGCATTTATTCATATGCGTGTGCACTTTATTTATGTTGGCCCTTGTTTGTTTGGTTCTTCTTCGAATAGACGCTGAGCAGGGGATAAATCAAGAGAACCAGGAGCACTACCCAGATCCTTCTCTCGATTCAACTGAGCTGCCAGGCAAGCACTACCACATGCTTGCATACATATAGTACCTATTTCCTCTATCTTATTCTTGCATCATTGAGTCGCGATTGCATTAAATTGAATCCCAAGTATTGCATAGCCTTTACTTTTAAACCCCACCGAAGCTTGTTCCTCCATCCCATGAGCCATTACTACAGGAGTTGTTTGAGCCATGCGAGTCGTAGAACAGCATGTGTAGGGTATGTGAGAGTCTGATGGATAACGAGGTACCTAAACAACTTAACCTGAGTAGTAATGGGATAACTAATGAAAGTGGCATCGGTGAGCCATATTCGCTATTTGGTTTTTCAGGCTCACTTGTGTCCGTGGGACCCAGTACTTGATTCCTGTTCCTTGAATATTCACGCTATCCACATCCAGAGGCTTATGAACCCCCGAGCCGAGCTTGATTCATTCTTATTTCTTGGGGCCACAAAGTAGTTTGAGGTTTTATTACTATCCTGTACTTATGCCATGCTTTCATCGCTTAATTTAAAATTGTGCGAGGAATGCACTGTCTTGTTTAGGGAAGCGGAGTGTTTTCGCGGTATCGACAAGCCCAGTCACATTTTCGGGTTCCCAGTCGTTTACAGCCACTGACGCAAACCTTGAGTCCGTCTCGGAGTCGGCCAACTTCGTCGCGGGTAGCTTAATGGGGTGGCCCCCTGAAATATTTCTGAATCCTGTGATCGCTTTGTCGTGACTGCCTCGTTGGGTTTTGATTTGGTTTTTCCAAGGTTGATCGAGTGTGTGTTGCTATTTGTGCACCCCTGCAGGGTAGAACTTTCTGAAAGCCGTGTCCACGGTTATGGACGACTTGGAGCACAGTTTCTCGATCATAGACAAGTATAACTAAAGTACCGCTCTTAATTTGACTAAGTACCTGACTAGTAAATAGTGCAATTCTCATGGAATGGATAATAAAACTGCCAACGGATGGGGGTTGTTCGTCCGCTTCCTCGTCGGTAAGCGAGGAGGAGGATGGATCTGTTAATATTACCGTTATAACTGTTGATGTTAATTCACGGACATCCGTCTATCTTTGGTTAGGCGGATGGTTAGCGAGTATCTATGGAATTGTTAGGGTTTATCTTTTGCTGCAATTGCGTCACCCCAGGTTGTGTCCCCTTTAGAGGCATAAAGACTTGCTAAGTACCCCTAGGGTCTCACACAATAAATTGTTTGATTCAGATGAACAGGTAAACTCGCAAGATGGATACTGGGTGGAGGAGACGGACGATGTGGGCAACGATCATTCGGTGTAGAGATTCCGGGAACGGGGATCCGTGAGATCTATGGGCGGGATGTGCTTATTTATGGGGCATCTTATGTCGATTTGCTTCTTATCCGTACTCGGATCTTGTTTTCCGCTTCCGCTTGATACTCTCATGTTTGATGTATGAGGAGATATCCTAAACTATTATATCTATCTAGAATATTTGGATCTTGCCGTATAGTGTTGCAATATTTCCTTTCTTTTTAGATGGAATGACTCTGAGAACCATTGTATGGTGGCTTGCATACATACTCATTTGTGTATGTAGTTGATCCCTTCGCCTGCCGATTACGCCGCCCGTTCTTGTCCCGATGTTCGGAAATGGTTAGGGCGGCGAAAAGGTCTACTGAGTGGCATTTGGGCCCCACCGTACTATTTTAACCATTTCCGCTCATCCAGGCTTGTAACTAGGAGCGTAATTCACCGAGGTAGTTACAATTGGTATCAGAGCCATCCCGACCTTCAGGGTCTCAGCCAAATGGTCGTTGTCAGTCTAGCAAATATTTTTGGTAGCTATGTATACTAGGGAAAAACAAAACGCGAGAGTCGGACTGCTTCCACTTTTCTTCTTACCCACCCACCCACCCTTTTCTGGTAAGGAAGTGTAACATTTTCAATCCTCTTCTTAAAATTCAAACTAGGATTCACGTGTTCTGGGTTTCCGTAGTACCATAGGTTGTGTGTTTGTGTGTGTGTGTAATTCCTTGTCTATATGTTGCATCCAACATGTTATCTTTATCTGTCTTTTGGTTATCAACTGTTGGTACATTCCATACCGACAGGCTTTTGCAAACTGGCGCGATCTATCTGACTCCTTGTTAACCGGTGCCATCTTCTTAAGGGTGTCCTTCCTTCTAGCAACTCCACATTCTGTGAAACCATCAGTTGCTAATCTCTACCTGATAAGTGATTTTGCGCATCTATTGGTATTTTAATGCCGAAAAATGCGGAAAAATTTTCTTTGATACATCTGTGTTTCCACACTCCCTTCCAGTCGTGTGTGAAACATTATCTATCTCCCTTTTATCAGCATGTCCATGCTAACTCATTCTTTTGTCACCGGCACTTAATCCTAGAGTTTCATTTCATCTCCAATTCTCTTGGGCTAATTACATAACAGGTGTCGATCCGATGCTGGTGATTGTAAGTTGGTTCTCGGCATAGCTATATGACACTTATCATGAGTGGAATATGGAAAATGCAATCACCACTATACTCCAAATGGTGACGGTTATCTCCTGTGATTTTGAGTACACCGTGATCATATCTATGCATATTTAAGCATCTTTGGCAATCCGGAGTTTCTCAAGGCACTACGGCGGTCTATCATCTATCCATCATGCTGCACATCTTTTTGAACTCCATATCTGCAAAATTCTCTTTGAGATGAGGTAATCGCATCTTTTCGTCTCTGATAGCTTTGGTTGAGGTATGAGCTATCATCGTTTCTTTATCCAAGATCTCTTTATCTTTGTAACCGTTGATCCAATCGGCAATGTGAACCAGGTGACATCTCTTTTTCTTCTGAAGGACCAGATAATCTATTCTTCCAGTGCATCTTCTTCAACACGAACCCGTGCTCTTAATATTGATCTTTCTAAGAGCGTTGAGCTCAGGAAGTGTTTCGAGCATTTGTTCGTTTCTCCCGCCTCTTGAACTTGATATTCTGGGAATATCCTGTTAATCCATGGTGGTATATGTTGATAATATGCTTGCCTATTCGATATCAATGGAAGGACATGGAAGATCATTTGTGTCCCTTTCTCTCAAGCTTCGTGAGCACTGCCTGTGTGCATAGTCTCAAAGTGAGAATTCTGACTTTTTGAAGTCACCTATCTCGACCACGTCCTTCTGCTAAATACATTACTTCAACTCTGGAATCAGCAAGTCCATTGTTAATTCCATCCTCCATCTTCAACCAATCTGGAATATTCCTTGTTGGCAAGTTATCATCGTCGTTCCGCTAAAGATTTTCCTCAAGACCGCTAAACCTCTCTCAATCTTTTCAAGAACAACATGGAGTTCTTTTCACCTCTATCTCGTTAAGTAATCTCTTGAAACCCTCTCGCTCTATCGTCTATGCTCAATCCACCGGAGGCCATGAAGACCTTCCAGATCTTGTATTCCTTCTGTTCAAGTTGGTGCTATCTTTTCTGTAGCTGTTGGATCTTGCAGTTCTTCTCCGTAATCTTCCTTCATATCTTTCTGGTGGCTTGGTACTTCAGACATGACGACAACATCATCATCTTTATCTATCTATGAATCCGGCGAATCGTTTGCATCTATCCTTGTTTTCTAACGAAGTTCCATGAGTTTTGTCTATACCTTCAGTCTGTTTCGGTAGTTGGGTTGCATGGTTTTCTTATTCATGTGCGGAGTAATGCTTTGAGTGCGGGATGGAGTAGCTACCATACCACTACTCTTATCATTCGCTCTTGTACATTGAATTGGTGAATTAATGTGATTTCACTCATTCCACGGAAGTTAGAAGTGGCCTTTATCCCTCGATACTTTTACTTCTGTCTTTGTTTTTTCCGGAGTGCTCTCTCGAAGAAAGTAATCAATAATCTCTTGTTGGTGATCTCACCCTTTCTACACGGAGCAAAATCCTCAATTATCTGGTGGAAACAAACGCAAACTCTTTTCTGTCCTCGTCATTCTACCGGTGCTCGACATCCCCAAACAAGATGAAAGGAAGCTATCTCTCTTTTTGTTTCATCAATTCTTTTTCCGTGGTAAAGCCAATTATGGTTGATGCCATCAGCCGCAAATCTATTGCGTTAGCCTCAAGGCTAAGGAAAGCAATAAGTATCTCTACAATAAACTCTAGATCCTCCATATTCTTTGCTTCTCGGGATTCCACCATGATCTAGCTTCGCATCCGTCTCTAGAAGTTATATTCGCGCACCTCAATTGCGTGATCCTTGGTTCTTACCGGCGCAAGAAGAATCTAATCCGACGATATATAACTAAATCTTTCTGTTGATATCAAGGGACTCTATTGTTTGAAGGCAATATTGTTTCCGTACTTCATTTCTCAAATCCGAGAGAAGATACGATGCTATTATCATAGTGGTCCAAAACCTCTCCAATCTAACTCTTTTTCCTCCGGCGAGACAAAGATTTCATCATCTCTAGTATCGGTAAATCTTTAATCTTAACGGTGTGCCTTTCTGTATCCATGATGCATCCTCTTGTCCTTCCTTTCACAAGTGGGTTATTCTTTTATCTTGTTTCTTGAGAAAATCAGAGCTATGTTCATCCTATCCTTCTTGTCTCACTACAATCCTTCAATTCTTCTAACCCTTTGTGTCTCAAGCAAAACGCAAGACTCGCAGCAAGTCTAGCAAGTTTTTCCGTTGTTCATCAACTTGGGAACGTGAGGGTCACCTTCGTTCGAACACCCGCCTCTCCTTGTGTTGTTTTCTTTTTCCTAGGAATCTCGGGGCGAGATTCTTGTTTAGTGGGGGAGAGTTGTAGCATCCCAATTGTCTAACAATTGCAATGCTACTAGCCTAGTCTATATAATGCTACTTCCTACATATAATTGTTGCATCATAATTATATCATGCTCATGTCATCATGCCACCTTGCATTTGAGCATCATATAAAACCCTTTTTGTTTTGGTTCTTCTCTCATATGCATCATTAATTGTATTTGCCTCTTGATATTGTATTTGGTTATTGATATATTGTTTAAATGCCCAAGTTGAGTTGGGGGCATATCTTTTATTTAACTCCACCACCTTTCTTGTCACCACCCCATCACTCCACCATTCCACCATATATGAGCATTGCAATTTATTTGGTTTTACCTCTAGCTCATGTGGGTTGGGATGGATCCATTTCTTTCTCCACATGCTCTCATATATGCACCATATTGTTTCCACAAATTGGTTTATGAGAGCCACATGGCCACCTTTGCATGCCTTGTGAGTGGAACCCTTTTTCTAGCTTCCATATGTGTTGTTTTGGGGATATTATCATGTTGGTATATTTTTGGGCCTACTAGGTACCTAGTGGCACATACACACTAGCATGTCCCATTTTTTATTCAAATATGGTCATCACCAACTACTCCACATGGGGCATCCTTCCACTTCTTCTAGTTTGGCTTATTCCATATTTTTGGAATGCATAGGTATAAATGCTATGGATATTTATGTTGTTTTCACAAGATGAAACCTAGCATTAATATTATGCATGGGCCATGCAACCCTCTCCATATTTTTGCCCTCCTTGGTTTTTATTTGGTCTTTTTGAGTGGATCATCTTCCACCCTACCTCATCTTCATCTCTCATCTCTCTCTTCCTCCTTTTGGCTTGGTCTTATTTGATCTTGCTTAAACCCTCACCACCTCATCTCACCCTCTCTTTTTCTTGTCTAGATCTTGTTTGAGCTTGGCATGTTCTTGCTTGAACTTGTCAAAAGAAAACCACTCCACCTAATCTCTCCTCTCTCCTAAACCCTAGCATCTACCCGAGCCTACCCCCTCTCTCCCTCAAGATCTCTCTCTCTCTTTTCTTTCTCCAACCCTAAACCCTCTCCCCTTTTCCCTCTCTTTAAACCCTACCCCATGATCTACCCCTCTAACCTAACCCGAGGCCACCCTCTAACCTCAACCGAGCTAGTCCCTCCCTCTCTTCTCTTCCTCACGTCGGCCCCATCCTGCAGCCTCTCTGCCCTCCCCTGGTCCTCTCTTTCCTCTCTTTAGCTAAAGCACAAGAAAAGGAGGGAGAAGGAAGCCCCACCCGAGCCTCTTTTGCACCTCATCAAATCATGTGTTCCTTCCCCTCTCTTCTTATATGTAGCACCATCTCCCCCACGTGCCTACTCCTCAACCAGATCGAGATCCAGGAAGACCCAGACCCTCTCCTTCCTCCCCACAACCTCCTAGCCATGGCCATGGTTTTTCCAAACCCTAGCTCCGGCCTGCCTTGCTAGCCGATGATCCCGAGCGCGCCAAGCTGTACAAGGAGCATGAGGAGCGTTGTCTACTTCATCTACCTCACCCTGCACCGGCCACGCCTCCCTGGAGTCCTCTGCAGCTCCCCGGACACGCCGCAGCCACGGGATCCGAAGCTCGCGGAACCTCTGCCTCTGCTCCGATCCGATCCACCTCCAGCTCCAGCAACCACACCGACGAGTTCCTGGTGAGCATCTCGATCCCCTAGACAAGCCCGTCCTCGTTCTAGCGCCCCAGCCTCGTCGGACGTTCCGTCGAGCAGCCTCCGGGCACCGCCGCGCGCCGTGCTCTGGCAGACAGCAGCAACCGCAGCATCCGCCGCCATGTTCCGCACCCTGCCCCGCGCCTGTAGACCACCACCGTGCTAGCTCTCTGAACGAAAGTTGTAGCCCTAAGTCCCCTCGTTGTTTTTCGTTTTTGCGGCTCGGCGAAATCCGCCGTCGTTTGGTCGCCATCGTCGCCCAAACTTCGGCCGGTTCCCTGTTCTCTGCAGGTCGGCGAGCAGCAGACAGTCCGGCGACGGCGTCGTTTTTGCAGAGATAACCCTGCCCTTTTTCCCGCCTAAACCCGCGGCCCTCGAAGCCCACCTGTCAGCCTCGGTGCGATTTTTTGCGTGAAAACCCCCGGAAGATCCTGGCCACCACGGACCGACCCCTCCCCGCGCCCAGGATCGCCCACGTGTCCGCCCGGGCCATGCCTTATTGGCCCGCTGGAGGCCCACACATCATCCATGTGGCTCGCTGTGGTCGCGGTGAGAAAAGTATGCCGCGTGTTGGTTACGCCAGCTCAGCGCAGGCCCCACCTGTCTGTGACTCGGGCTAGTTTCCACTGGGTGTAAAAAGTAGTTCTGGTTCTCTGTTTTAATTTAAACTTTTCAATTTTGTTTTAAATTCAAATTTCAAATCTGTTTTCAAATAACTTTTAAAATATAAACCCAAATTAAACATATGATATATGTTTGGAAATCAGAAAAATGTGAGGAATTCAATTATGCCCTCCAAAATATATTTTGGATACTTTAATTTTTTAAGTTGATTAAAATTACAATAAAATGCCCTTTTTCCTTAATTAATTAATAACTTTTGTTTTATAACTTCAAATTTAACAAATAATATGTCTAAAATGTTTAGCTCGACGAGACCTTTCTGTTTATGCTTTCCATGATCTGTTTTGCAGCATGCATCATATAAATATAAAGTATACAACAACTTATTTGAAGTTAAAATGTGACCAAAACTCAATAAAATGCTTATTTCTTGTATTCCACACCTCACCCATGCCATGCTACTTTATTGCCATGCAAATTGTGCATCATTCATCATGGCATGATTGTTTGCTTGTCGCATTTATTCATATGCTTGTGCACTTTATTTATGTTGGCCCTTGTTTGTTTGGTTCTTCTTCGAATAGACGCTGAGCAGGGGATAAATCAAGAGAACCAGGAGCACTACCTAGATCCTTCTCTCGATTCAACTGAGCTGCCAGGCAAGCACTACCACATGCTTGCATACATATAGTACCTATTGCCTCTATCTTATTCTTGCATCATTGAGTCGCGATTGCATTAAATTGAATCCCAAGTATTGCATAGCCTTTACTTTTAAACCCCACCGAAGCTTGTTCCTCCATCCCATGAGCCATTACTACAGGAGTTTTTTGAGCCATGCGAGTCGTAGAACAGCATGTGTAGGGTATGTGAGAGTCTGATGGATAACGAGGTACCTAAACAACTTAACCTGAGTAGTAATGGGATAACTAATGAAAGTGGCATCGGTGAGCCATATTCGCTATTTGGTTTTTCAGGCTCACTTGTGTCCGTAGGACCCCTAGTACTTGATTCTGTTCCTTGAATATTCACGCTATCCACATCCGGAGGCTTATGAACCCCAGGCGAGCTTGATTCATTCTTATTTCTTGGGGCCACAAAGTAGTTTGAGGTTTTATTACTATCTGTACTTATGCCATGCTTTCTTGCTTAATTTAAAATTGTGCGAGGAATGCACTGTCTTGTTAGGAAGCGGAGTGTTTTCAGCGGTATCGACAAGCCAGTCACATTTCGGGTTCCCGATCGTTTATAGCCACCGACGCAAACCTTGAGTCCGTCTCGAGTCGGCCAACTTCGTCAGGGTAGCTTAATGGGGTGGCCCCTGAAATATTTCTGATTCTGTGATCGCTTTGTCGATCGCCTCGTTGGGTTTTGATTTGGTTTTTCCGAGGTTGATCGTGTGTGTTGCTATTTGTGCACCCTATGGTAAAACTTTCTGAAAGCCGTGTCCATGATTATGGACGACTTGGAGCACAGTTTCTCGATCATAGACAAGTATAACTAAAGTACCGCTCTTAATTTGACTAAGTACCTGACTAGTAAATAGTGCAATTCTCATGGAATGGATAATAAAACTGCCAACGGATGGGGGTTGTTCGTCCGCTTCCTCATCGGTAAGCGAGGAGGAGGATGGATCTGTTAATATTACCGTTATAACTGTTGATGTTAATTCACGGACATCCGTCTATCTTTGGTTAGGTGGATGGTTAGCGAGTATCTATGGAATTGTTAGGGTTTATCCTTTGCTGCAATTGCGTCACCCCAGGTTGTGTCCCCTTTAGAGGCATAAAGACTTGCTGAGTACCCCTAGGGTCTCACACGATAAATTGTTTGATTCAGATGAACAGGTAAACTCGCAAGATGGATACTGGGTGGAGGAGACGGACGATGTGGGCAACGATCATTCGGTGTAGAGATTCCGGGAACGGGGATCCGTGAGATCTGTGGGCGGGATGTGCTTATTTATGGGGCATCTTATGCCGATTTGCTTCTTATCCGTACTCGGATCTTGTTTTCCGCTTCCGCTTGATACTCTGATGTTTGATGTATGAGGAGATATCCTAAACTATTATATCTATCTAGAATATTTGGATCTTGCCGTATGGCGTTGCAATATTTCCTTTCTTTTTAGATGGAATGACTCTGAGAACCATTGTATGGTGGCTTGCATACATACTCATTTGTGTATGTAGTTGATCCCTTCGCCTGCCGATTACGCCGCCCGTTCTTGTCCCGATGTTCGGAAATGGTTAGGACGGCCGAAAGGTCTACCTGTGAGTGGCATTTGGACCCCACCATACTATTTTAACCATTTCCGCTCATCCAGGCTTGTAACTAGGAGCGTAATTCACCGAGGTAGTTACAATTTATTACCTTTTAGCAGTGCTTTCCGAGGTTCTATTAAAACTAGGTATTCTAGGGAAAAAGCTATTATACTACATCCGTGAATCCGGATCGAAGGTATCGACCCTTTTTCTGGCGCCATTACCGGGGAAGCAATTTCGCTATCCTAGTGAGGTCATTAGATACCTAGTTTTTAGTTTTATTATTTGTTGTATTTTAATTATTGTTATTAGTTTACTTTCTTCTTATCTATTTGAAAACCCAAAAAAATTAGTTACTTGTTATTTTTTTCATTACTTAAAAATTACCAAAACGATAAGAGCTATGGCTCAAAAGAGATTAGGGGAGTATGCTACTCCCACTGATGATTTTATTCGTGCACCATCACTCAGTCCGCAGTTGATGCGGAAACATATGAGATAAAACCTAACCTTTTAAGTTTGGTTCAACAAAACCAATTTGGGGGTTCATCTGCTGAAGATTCGGGATTGCACTGAAATACTTTTACTAAAATTTTTGACATGATGCGTATTAAGGATGTAGATCCAAATGTTGTTAAGCTAAGATTGTTTCCTTTCTCTCTTAGGGGAAAGGCTAAGGATTGGTTGCTACCTCTACGAAAGGGCACTATTAAATCTTGGGAGGGATGTACTAATTTGTTTATGACTAAAATTTCCCCCAGCTAAGACTATGCAGCTAAGATCCAACATTACAAGTTTTAGACTAGAAGACCGTGAGCCACTAGCGCTTGCGTGGGAAAGGATGAAAGAAGTTGTAATGAACTGTCCTAATCATGGGATGGAAGAGTGGCTTATATTACATTTATTTTATAATGGTCTTAACCCAATTCTAAGTCTATGCTAGATAATGCAGCAGGAGGAACAATAGTGGGAAAGCATGTGAGTGTTGCAAAAAAGTTGCTTGATGATATGAAAAATAACCATGCCCAATGGCATGTGGAAAGAACCTCGAAGAGAGTAAGTTCAATTAACGAGGTAAACAATGAGGATCTTACATCTAAGGTAGATGAGTTGCTTAGCTTAGTAAAGGGTAAGGAAGATACCCAAGTTAATGCTATAACTACTGATATTAATGATGTTAATTTTATAGCTCGCACTCCTTTTAATCCGGCATGGAAAAATAATTATGCTTCTAATGTTCAAAAATATCATGCTAATCCTGCAGGAGCTCCTTATAATAATTATGATAATACTAATGGAGCAAATCATGGCAATCTCCCGTTTGAGCAAACCATTAGAACATTTATACAAGCTCAAACCGAGCAAAATAATATGCTTCTTAAGATTACGGAGAACCATGAGAAAGTAGTATAGGGAGATTATCTAACCAAGCCATTGCAATTAGAAATGATGTGCAGGCTCTACAAGAAAGAACAAAGACTGTGGAGGCTCAGCTGGGTTAGGTAGCCGAGAGGCAAGCTCTCATACTAGCAAAGTTTGCTACAAAACCTGAGCCAAACCCGGTAGAATACCTCAAAATGATTAGGGTGGTAACCAATGGTGAAAAACCTGAAGAGCTAGATTACAGCAACGCACCGACACTGGAATATACCGTGGAAGATCTATTGAAGATGATCACCGTTAAGAATCTTGGTATAGAACAAGGTAATGATGCTATGTACTACCAACAATTTATACAATAAGTAGCACCTAAGTTTTGTGATTTAGAGATTGAGTATAAAAGACTAGCTGATAAGCTTCTAGCTAAGCTAGATGATATATTTGAGCCCACTATTAAAATTAAGTTGGAAGTTAATGAGATATCTGCACTTTGTGACCTTGGTGCAAGCATCTCAACAATTTCCAAAAGCCTATTCGATAAGTTAAACTTGGGGCCATTTGTTACAAATGAATTGCGACTAAATCTAGCCGATTCAACTTATAAACAAGCTATTGGGATAAAAGAAAGGGATTTCTATTTGTGTGCCCCTGGTTCGTTAGTTGTACTCATTTTTCTCCAGCCGCTTAGATTTTCCTTACTTTTGCCCTCCCTCCATTCTGAAACCCTCACATGCACTCGGACAGGGGATGCCGTCAGGTCAAAGGCTTGACCGTTACATGCTGACCAGTGGGAGCACGTTGGTGCGGGTCGTGTGTTGAGCGTTATGTTACGTCACCTCGACTATTACATGCTGATAGGTGGTGCCATGATACACAGCGGACTAGCCATCCATCTCTCGCTGATTATGGGGACGTGGTGTGGGACCATGTGGGCATGTTTGGTGGTTACGTGCGCCCTGTCGCCTAAATCGGAAGTTTTATTTTTTGTTATTTTTATGATTGGCCTTTTTAAGAGCGCCTTTTCCCCACTCTCTCGGTAACAGTTATGTTGTTTTTTTGCCCAAAAAGGTAGTGAATCTAGAGCAGCTCCTCTCTTCATTCATTGTTCCTTTTGCCCTCATTTTCCCCCAATCTAGTAGCAAATCTAAAGCAGCAAAACTAACCAGCACCATAAATAAATTCAGTAAACATAGCAGATATAGATAAAGCAGCTAATATAGGTTATATAGTACGGTACTTAACGAGGTTCGGCAATTAGACTGTTGAACAGCAGCAGCGGACAAGTTCAACACAGACAAGACAAAATAAGCTGCTTTACAGCAGCAGCAGATCAGTGGCCCCTTATGGCCTCTACCAGGAGGGCCTCCGCCTCCTCCCTCTGGTGCCTCCTCCACTTCTTGCTGCCTAGTCCCTTGACCTTGGGCGCCTTGGGCTTGATCAGGGGCATGCGACCATCCTCGATAGCCACCTTCTAGAGGTTGCGGAGGTGAAGACCGAGCGCCTGTTGCTTGGCTATGAAGTCGTGGACGTTCATGGACTCGCCGCAGGTCCTCACGTCCTCGACATGCTTCACGAGGGAGTTGAAGTTCGTGGATGGAGCCTCCTGGTGGGGCAGAAGGGGCACATGTACACGTCGCGAGCGAAGAGGTTGTTGTACTGGCCGGACTTTAGCCTCCTCAGCACATGACGAGTCTTGGTGTCCTTGGACTCGTCGTCACTGCGGACATCGTTGATATCCTCCTATTGGAAAAAGCAGTAGAGTGCAATAATGACATGATTGAGATACTTTGATTATCGTGATTGATTATTTGCATAAATTAACCGATTGAGATCTCCTGATTATTCCCCAAATCTCAAACCAAATCGAATACTGATCCCAACTACGAATAGGGGGGGTTCAAATACGAACAGGGGGATTCATCGAAATACGAGATCTAACATAAGAAGATTAGATACTATAAAAATACGAACAACCAAGCCCTAATAACATACGATCTAGCATCCAATGATGGGAACAGGGGAAGAACAAGGGAAAGGGAGAAAACTCTGGTTACCTCCAACCATGGGTCGGCGATGCTGGTGTCGTAGGGGTTCTCCAGCCTTATGTAATCAGCCTTCTCGTAGGGGTCCCACCCGAGCGGGATCTCCCCGAGACCGGCGGGGGCCTCCTACCCGACAGCTACGGCGGATACGGGGATGGGGACGGGGACCTGTACGAGGACGGGGGCCTCCTCGCCGGTGGCCTTGGAGGCGCTGATGGCCACCGCGCCGTTCTTCTCCATCGCTGGCATGGTTGGGGTTTTCTAGGGGGTTTGGAGAAGGTGATGGGATAGTGGAGATGGTTGAGTGAGCGAGTGAGTGATGAGTGAGAGTGTGGAGGACTCTATTAAAGGAGAAGGGAAGCGACGTTTCATTGCACTACCGTGCACCGCGTAACTGCGTACGCTACTGCACTATGCACAGCCACACGTGTCCACTACCGCCCCGTGCACCACACACGTGCACCATGAGTCACGTTTTTTCCCTCATGTCTAACCCAGTCCACTCAGTTGTACTCAGTTTTGCCCTTGAGTGCAACACTGGCAGTTTGGTTGTACTTAGTTTTGCCCTCCAGTACTAACACTGCCGTGTGCAATATACTCAGTTTTACCCTCTAGTGGCTAGGCAACAGAGAGTCAACGAATAGGTTTTAGCTAGCTAATTGAGTCAATTTATGCACACCAAATTCAAAAAGAGCAAAACATAGTGGCATCTATCTAGGGAGTCTTATTATGTGACCTACCAACATAAGAAATGTATATAAACCAAGTTTTAACCTAAATCACCACTTCTCAAATCACCTACTATCTATGAAGGTTCATGGCTTTCTACTCAAGCCTCTTCCCAAAACATCCTTCCCCAAAACATAGTCTGTCTGAATGAGGCAATAATTGTCAAACTGGTGTACATTTGAATTACAAATAGTTTGATGTATGGCAAGATGTATTTTATTGTATAATAGACGCATTTTCCATTTTTAAATCTTTTCCTATTTTATATTTGAATCCCATTGTTAGTCTTGCCCTTGGTTTTTAAGTTCTACTCAGTTTTACCCTTGGTTCTTAAGTGCTACTCAGTTTTCCCCTCTCTTTGTATCAATATCTCGCACCTGTGCTCATCTTCGCTACTACGCTCTGATTGGTCGAGACATTTGTCACACGGATCGTGCCCACCAACTGTTGATCCTCTGTGATCTAGCGGACAGGATAACCCCTATATCTATCAGAAGCACCCCTTTATCCATGCAAAATAACGAGTATGCTACTTGTACTTTAACTCCATAAACAAATGAACTTGAATATAATTTGAAGGGAACATGTTCGAAGGTGTATAATGTGTGCATTACATTCCACTCTATGAAAATAATAATCTCTCAAGATTTTCTTAGCACAATATTATCACGTATTAATTGCGATTTCAAAGAGTTCAAATGTGTATAATTTCTGTATGTGCAAGTTTATGCATTACATTCCACTATATGAAAATGGGGGAGAAATAATAATCTCTCAAAATTTTGCTAGCACATCATTATCTCGTTATTAACTGCGATTTCATAGTGTTCATGAAGGGTAACAGGTAGGCTACACTAGCGTAAAATCAAAAAAAAATCTACCGCGTCAACCAGGAATACTGTTGTCATAGATCACGAGATTACCACTAGACGCGCAGTTGCGGAACTCGATGAAGCACGTAGGGGCAGTGTAGATATTCTATGTCTCCTCCTCGTCCCCGTCCCACGAGCAGCTCCCCTTTGCGCGGCTCGTCCAAGTTCTACAACTGCAGCACCTCCGAGGTATCCACACGTCCAGGTGGAGCGTCACACGGCGGACTACTAGGTCTACACTTGCAACACAGGCAGAAGAGGAGTGGAATCTGGGTGGAATGCTCAACCATATTCAGCTCGCCTCACTCTCTCTTATAGAGGCATCCTTGGTGGGCTTCTACATTAGCAGCCCATTAGTAGCCTAAGCCTAGTCTAATTCGGATCCAATCCTCATTAGGCTTCCAACCCCTAAAGTGTGTGACCCTATAGGTTCATACACGTATAGACATGACACGAGTACACGTACTCCATCCATAGTTGGTAGCGGCCTCTAGCAAGACGTGCCAACTCCTAAACGCATATAAAGATCATTTGGACGAACCATCACAATGTTGACTACATGTCTTTCCCTTTGTCTCATGATATTTGGTCTAGCTCCAAGCTGTCCTCTCTTTCTCGATATTGTGATTCAGAATCCCTCTATTAGGTTAAATCTTTAACCATATGTAGCACGGCCATGCATTTCTAGATCCGATCACTCGAGGGCCCCAGAGATATCTCTCTCAAGTAGAGAGGGGAAAATCCCATCTTGATTAACCAATGCCTTGTAGCATGTATCAGGACGAACCTGAAAGCTACCTTTATAACTACCTAGTTATGGAGCATTGTTTGATAGCCCCAAAGTAGGTCGATCCACATCTCAAGTGTCAACACCCGGATTTTTAATCCTAGATGCCCGTTATGCCATACCTCGCAATCCCAGGATTACCATTTTTCGAGACATAACGGATTGGATATCATAGTACATCATCCAGTACAAACCATACATAAGGTTTTACATAAATAAGGATCTCATGATCCAGTCTTTAATACAACAAGCAGCGGAAATAAACGATAGCGTAGCGGTGGGGTCCATCTTCAGGGGCACAGGCAATGCTGACAAAGGCAGATAGTCCTAGTTATCATAGCCGTCCTGCTGACCATCATCTTGATAATCTCCTTCATAGTCTGGCCATGATAATAGCCAGGGACAAAAGCCATGAGTACTCTTTAAGTACTCGCAAACTACTACTATCAAGGGTTATGAATCTAAGTTAAAGTACTGAATTGAAAGAATAACTATCAAGTTAAGTTTGAAACCTAAACTGAGTTCTGAAACAAGAAAAGATAAAATAAAAGTCTAGAATCACTTAAGTTGGGAAGCTACTTTCATCTACACAATCCTGTTGTGGTCAAGTCAAGGTTCATCATTCATTTCAAGTCATTTAGAAAACATCTGACAACAAAACAGTATGGCCATTCCAACTGTCCATAACCGCGGACGCGGCTATTCGAATAGTTTGACACTCTGCAGAGGTGGTACACTTTCACCACAAGATTCGATACATCTGTCAGGGATAACCCTGAATCATCATACTTGGTATGCAGATAATCAAACATAACCTTCCCTTTACACACCCTAGTACAAGCACCTCTCCTATGAGCATGGCCTCCTAACCATGACCATCAGTCATGTTGGGCACTACATAGGTGGACAACATTGAGAGGTAGCCTCAGCTCAAACCTCTCCCGTGAGGGAACTAATACTAATGCATATAAATTTCCAGCTAAGCCTTACCCAATTCAGGTAATGTTGTTGTATGGTAAATTTGGAATGGTATCGCATCCGAATCCAACCATCAGTTTTATAAAAAGGGTTAAGGCTCATGCCTCATCATTTTCATCATCATAAACCAATTGTGTTTCTCAACACATGTCAAAACATCTCAATAGAATGACTCATCATTCCAAGGTTTTCATAACTCATTTTCACCAAGTGTTCCCATCTAAAATGACTCAAGTTTGATCTATTCTAAAACACTAGGTTAAGGGTGTTCACTAAGGTGGAAAGGTGGGATCAATCTCATGCCATAGAATGACATCTAAGGGTTTCTAATTAGGTCAAGTTTTATACTCTTTATGCTACCTTCAAAATTAATTAAAGAACTTGGTGTAAACTAAGGGGGTGTTCTCAAAGTATGCTTAAGGCATCTTTACTAAACTATCTAGTTTTATTCTAGCTTACTATAATAGCTTACTAAAGCATGTTTGCAAGGGTTAGCTTGCCACTAATAGCTTGCCTTGGTTGGTGCAGTGGTTGAAGTTTTCTTCTTCTTCTTGGTAGAACTCCTCCTCCTCGAAGGCTTGGTCGGTACTAGCGTCTATAAATACATAGGGGGTGCACAATCACCAAGCAATACTTAACTTAGGCTAAGTAGTATTCTAAACCACACAATTGATGATCTATTATCATCCCAAACATCACAAGTTTTAATTCAATAGTTTCAACCTTTTTATTTTGGAGAAGTAATTTCTACTCATTGAAATAATAACTAAGATTTAATATTCACCACCAAAATATGGGATCATGTGGACACATGTCCTCACCACATATTCTAACATGTGGGAATGAGATTTAAAGGTTGGATCAATATTACTTTGGTTTAAGTTTATTATTTAATGATTTAAAGTGACTAGAAATGCCTATATAGCATTATTTTGGTACTAGTCCAAAGTCACTGCCTGTAAACCTTAATATTATTACATATTTGGATAGATATGATAAAATGTGATTTTTGAGAGTTGGAATCAACTCAAAAGCTAACTTGGTTGATTTTATAAAAATGTTTCAAGTTGCAAAAGCTTCTGTCTTCTTATTTTTATTATGAGAATTCTATAACTCTAAATGAATTAAATCCAATGGGCTTGGATAGAGCATTTCAATACCTTCCAGACAAAATTACTTTCATGTAATTTGAATTTGTCAAACTAACAGAATTGAATTTTGAAACATTGGACAGAAACTATATTCTAACTAAAAAGAAAAACCTAGATTTGAATCTACGGGCTTGCGCGGGAAAGGAAATGGGCCGGCCCAGTGGCTGCACGTGGCTCAGTGACAGGGGTCCCACTGGTCGTGGCACTTAAACGCCAAGCGATACGCTGTGGGTCGTGCGATTAGAAGCTAGATCTACGGCTAAGGGTCGTCGTCGACGACGGACGGGTCGCCAGCGAGCTCGAACCCTAGCGGCTCGGTGGGGGTCTACTGGGGGCGTACCAGGGCCCCAGCAGGGTCGGCGATGTGGGCGAACGAAGTGGAAGACGACGGCGAGGCGAGGCGTGGTCGCGGCAGAGCTTGGTGTGGCCGAAATCAACGGCACCCTTCTTCTCCAGAGGCGGCGGCTCCGGCTCCAATTCTGGCGAGCTGCTGCTCCACTTGCTCCGGCGAGGGGTGGTTGAGGTTCAGAGAGGTGAGGGGAGTGGAATGGTGTGAGTCTTTGGTGCTGGGGAGGGCTCCTTTTATAGGCTCGACGGTGAGACCGAGCAGGATGGGCGGTCGACGGTGGCGACATGGCTCTGGCGAAGAAGCGGCATGGCTGGGATGGCGATCGATGGGCGGTCCCCTGGCGGTGCTCTAGCACTTCAATGCGGCCGTAGGGGCGGTGGCATGCGGTCGGGGTGAGGTGGCGCTCTACGCGGCCGAAGCGGCTACGTCCACGGCGAGCGGTGGCTGTGGGGCTTTGGGCGGCGAACGGAGGTGTCTAGGGTGTTCTCTAGGTCGAGGCGGAGCGGTGGGCGCGGGCTGGTGTCGAGTGGTGGCTTGTGCACGCGGGGACAGGGCGCGCTCTGCGGGCGGCGACGGCATGGTCTGGTGGAACTGGGCGCGGCGGTTCCTTTTTGTTCGGGTCGCTGTCCTTGGGCTGGGACTGGTTGGGCAGTGGAGGTGGACCACTGGCTATCTCCAGGACACGGTGGATGGCGCTGGCGGCGGCTGTGGCTTGTTGTCGCCGGTGGGGTGCCCAAGTGGGGGTTCGGCCTTAATGGCCATGACCATTTGGTCGTGGCACAGTGTGGGGCTGGGCTAGAGAGGGTTAGGGGGAGTAGTGGAGAGGTTTTTGGTGGCAATTTGGGGAACAAGTTTGGCCAGAACACTATTTAAAATAGTGAAATTTGTTTAGTTTGTAATCTGCCTGCCAAGTGTTTGATGAAATGGCCGCAAGAGAAAAAGTTTTGAATTTTGAGTTCAAAAATTTTGGGTGATCTCCACTATTGTTAGTTAGTCTCTGGTTGCAAGGGTTTTGAAAATGGAGCTCAAATACATGGTTTTTGAAATAGGGGTGATCTATGCATATGCATTAGATTCAATTTTGAACTGCCATTTAAAATAGTTTCCAGAATGTTTTTAGAAGATCAAAAGGTGGGCCTTGGTACCTCATTATGTGTACTAGCAAGGGGTGCAAAGATCAAGAATTGTTTTGTTAAGAATTGAGTACTAGGAATAGCCAAAGTAGGCATGAGAGTTAAATTTGTCCAAATGACCATTCCTTCATTTTAATTCTATTTGATTTGATTTCTTTGAGGAAAAGTTTGGGAATGATGTAGATGATGTTTAAATCACCTAAGAAACATTTTAGAAGCAAAGGATCACACAATCATGGCAATTCAAAACAACTCCTATTTTAAATGCACACCTATATGAATGCTTTCATTTTAAATTTGGAAAAGTTTTTGTTAACCCCATTTTTGGATGAATTGATCATGATAAGCTTGGATTGAAGTTTTGGGATGTTACAAACCTTCCCCCCTTAAATAAAATCTCGTCCCGAGATTTACAAGAAAACTAGGAACTAAAGAGATCTGGGAACTCTGTCCTAATGTAATCCTCGCGCTCCCAAGTGGCTTCTTTCTCGGTATGGTTGCTCCACTGAATCTTGAGAAACTTGATACTCCTGGTCCTGGTGGTTCTGTAGGCTTCTTCTAAGATACGAATGGGCACTTCCCAATAGGTCAGGTCATTGTTGATTTCCACTGCTCTGTGATCGATATTCCTGAAAATTTCAGTATTCTCAGGCACTTCCAAGCATTTGCGAAGTAACGAGATATGGAACACGTTGTGGATGGCTGACATCACTTCAGGCAGTTCCAGTTGATACGATACTTCTCCTCGGTGGTTCAGAATCTTGAAAGGTCCGATATATCTGGGAGCTAACTTTCCCTTCAGACTAAAGCGTTGAGTTCCCTTCAATGGTGAAACCTTGAGATATACAAAATCTCCGACATTGAAAGTCAGGTCTCTCCTTCTCTTGTCAGTATAACTCTTCTGTCTGGATTGGGCGGTCTTGAGGTGCTCATGAACTTTGTGAACTTTCTCTTCTTCTTCTCGGAGAATGTCGGGTCCAAAGATCTGACTCTCTCCTACTTGCGACCAATTCAAAGGGGTATGACACTTTCTTCCGTATAGGAATTCAAATGGTGCCATCTGCAAACTAGCCTGATAACTTTTGTTATATGAGAATTCTGTGAAGGGCAGGCAGTCTTCCCATTTTGACCCGTATTCCAACACACAGGCTCTAAGCATATCCTCCAAGATCTGGTTGACTCTCTCAGTCTGTCCATCTGTTTGCGGGTGATAAGCGGTACTGAAATTCAACTTGGTTCCTAAACCTTCTTGAACTTTCTGCCAAAATCTTGAAGTAAATTGGGTTCCTCGATCTGATACGATGGTCTTGGGGGTTCCATGCAGACTAACAATTCTAGCAATGTACAGCTCTGCTAGCTTTGCACTCTGGTAGGTTGTCTTGACTGGTATGAAGTGGGCTACCTTGGATAGTCTATCAACTATGACCCATATTGAGTCATTTCCCCTACTAGAAGTAGGTAAACCGGTGATAAAGTCCATTCCGACAGAATCCCATTTCCATTCCAAAATCTGCAATGGTTGCAACAATCCTGCAGGTCTCTGATGCTCTGCCTTGAATCTTTGACAAATGTCACATTTGGCGATGTAGCTTCCGATCTCTCTCTTCATTTTGTGCCACCAAAATTGCTCTTTCAAATCCTGATACATTTTTGTTCCACCGGGATGGATAGAATAAAGAGTATCATGAGCTTCCTTCATGATAATTTCCTTCAGCTCCGAATCTGCTGGTACACAGATATGTCCCTTGTACCACAGTACACCTTCTTCATCTTCGGTGAATCCAGGTACTTTGCACTAACCTGTCTGACGTTTGATTACCGATACTTTCATTCCCCTTCTGGGCTTCCTTGATTTGGCTAATCAACGTGGGTTGAAGTTCAATGCTAGCTAGGAATCCTTTGCTAACTAACTCAGTCCTGAACTGCTCCAACTCCTCATACAAACTTGGTTGCTTCTCTTTGATCATGGTGTTAAGCCTACACGGCAATCTGCTAAGAGCATCCGCTACCACATTGGCTTTGTCGGGGTGATAGTGAATGTCAAGGTCATAATCCTTGATTAACTCTATCCATCTTCTTTGCCTCATATTCAACTCCTTCTGGGTGAAGATATATTTCAAGCTCTTATGATCTGAGTAAATCTCACAGCGATTACCCATCAAATAATGACGTCATGTCTTCAATGCTAGAACCACCATTTGCTAGCTCAAGATCATGGGTCGGATAGTTACTGCTCATCTTTGCTTGATTGTCGAGACAGATATGCGATGACTTTGCCTTCTTGCATCAATACACATCCTAGACCAATCTTCGATGCGTCACAATACACATCAAACGTCTTCTTGATGTCTGGCATGATCAAAATTGGGGCTGATATCAATCTCTTCTTCAGCTCCTGGAAACTGGCTTCACACTTGTCTGTCCATTCAAACTTCTTGTCCTTCTTCAATAATTGGGTCATTGGTCGGGCTATGCTCGTGAATCCTTCTACGAATTTGCGGTAATATCCCACTAATCCGAGAAATGAACGAACCTGGGTTTGATTGGTTGGGGCTTCCCATTCTTCGACATCTTTGATCTTGCTGGGATCAACAGAGACTCCTCCGGCAGACACAATATGTCCTAGGAATCCTACTTCTTTCAGCCAAAACTCACACTTGCTGAACTTGGAATATAACTGATGCTCTCTCAGGGTTTCTAGGATGATTCTCAGATGTTTCTCATGCTCTTCTTCTGACTTGTAGTAGATAAGGATGTCGTCAATAAACACAACTACAAACTTATCTAAGAAATTCATAAAGATCTTATTCATGAGATTCATGAATAAGCAGGGGCATTGGTTAATCCAAAAGACATAACCGTATACTCGTATAAACCATAGCGAGTAGTAAAGGAGGTCTTCAAAATATCTGTTGCACGAATCTTAAGTTGGTGATAACCAGTCCTAAGATCAATCTTTGAGAATACCTGAGCTACAGTCAACTGATCAAATAGGTCCTCTATCTTTGGCAAGGGGTACTTGTTCTTGATGGTGACATCATTCAACTTTCTGTAGTCTGTACACAGACGGTTGCCTCCATCTTTCTTGTCGACGAATAACACTGGTGATCTCCATGGCGAAGCACTTGGCTGAATCAAGGCGGTTGCTAACATGGCATCCAAATGCTTTTTCAGTTCTACTAACTCTGAGGGGTTCATGGTATAGGGTTTCTGGGCTATAGGTCCGGTTCCGGGGATTATTTCGATAATGAACTCTATATCCCTATCCGGGGGCATACCTGGCAATTCATCTGGGAATACGTCGGGGTATTCACAGACTACTCTGACTTGGTCAATGGTAGGCAGGGCTACACTTTTGTTGCATTTGAATTGACGGGGTAAGGTTTCGGAGATATGTTCTACTGTTACTCCAGAACTACTGGTCATGGTGGTGTCTTTCTTAGCACAGTCTATCAGTCCTTTATGCCTTGACATCCAGTCCATACCTAGTACTACTTCCAAACCTTTGGTTCCAAGTACAATTAGGTTGGCATAAAAATCTATCCCATGAATTCTGATAGGTACAGTTTTGCAAATTTTTCTAGCTTTTGTTGTTGAACCAGGGATTTGAACTATCATGACATGCTTCAGGTTGGTTGGGCGAATCTTACTAGTGCATACAAATTCTTCGGTGACAAATGAATGCGATGCTCCAGAATCAAACAATACTCTTGCTAAAACTGAGTTGACAGAAAACATACCCAAAGACTACATCTGGTGCTTCTGGGCTTCTTCGTTCATGTGGAAGAGACGACCGTTCTATGTCTTGGGTTCCTGGGCAAATCTCCTGCCTGGTTGAACACGACGCTGCTGCTGAGCTAGGGCATTCACAGGGGCATTAGCGGCAGTCTTCTTGGGACACTCATTGGAGTAGTGACCCTTCACTCCACACTCGAAACAAGTGATCTGGGACTTGTCCTTGACTGCAACAGGTACAGCATTGCTGCCAGTTCTGGGGGCAGTGTTGTTGTTGTTGCTCTTGGGAGGGGCACGGTTGAAGTTGTTGGCGTTGCCGGAGTTGTGATTGTTTCCTCCGGGCTTCACATTTCCTCCGCTGCGGTTGGGGTAGCTTGGGCTAGAATTTGGGGGTTGGTTGTTCCTTGGTGCATATCCTGGTGAGGGGTTGGGACGGTACTTCTGGTGACTGCTGGATCCAGACTACTGCATCATATGACGCTTGCGGTTGTCGTTTGCCTGGTTAATCTTCCCTTCCATCTGAATGGCAGAGTCGACTAGCTCTTCAAGATCCTGGAAACGGATGTTGACGAGGACAGTCTGCATCTCATCATGTAGTCCATTTAAGAATCTCTCTTTCTTCTTGGCCTCCGTGTTGATTTCATCCGGTGCATATCTGGCAAGTGACAAGAATTTGTCACGGTACTCTACTACAGTCAATCTTCCTTGCTTCAGTTCACGGAATTCATCTCTCATCCTATTGACAAGACCTTGCGGCATGTGGGTGCGGCTGAACTTGACCTTGAAAGCTTCCCAGGTCATCACCTGGCCATGGTTCATGTTGCGGACGCTATTCCACCAAGCTCTTGCATCTCCCGCCAGATAGTGGGTGGCGAAGAGAACTTTCTCATTCTCATCAACTCCTGCAACTTCTAGGTTGTTTTCCATGGTATGTAACCGATCCTTGACATCTAATGGGTTTTCAGATTGGTTGAAGATTGGGGGATTGGTGTTCTAAAAGTTTTTGAGTTTTGATCCATGGTGATCCTGATTTCCATGTCCTTGGTTGTTGAGAGCCATTTGGGCGATCTGCTACAAAGTCGCCAAGTTGGCTTGACGCTCGGCCCTGCTTGCTTCACGGTCCGCGATGAGATTCTACAAGATCTGCAGCATTGGGTCCTGCGATGAGCTGCTCCCTCCTTGGTTTCCACGAGTCATCTGAAGATTGAGATAGATATAGGGGTAAGAGGGAAATTCTAAGGTTCATGGTTTTGGATTTTCAAAGCTAGAACTTTGAGTTAGACTCTGGTTTTTCAACTAACTTCATTCTCATTCATGCAAGCAAGCACACGATACAACACACCACAACAATCAAAGGGAAAACAGGTGGTTTGAAGAACCATTCTGCAAACTACGATACAATGAGATGATACATCTCATGCTACAACAGTGCTCTAGTGCATCTACTCATCATCGATGAAGTCGGAGTCTTCATCATCAGTGTAGAAGTCCATAGCATCCTCTGCCAGAAAATCGTCATCGTTGCTGAGGTAAGAATCCATATCTCCCTGGATGTCTTCTCCTTCATCATCTTCTTCCTTGGCGGCAAGCTGAGCTTCCTGCTCCTTAATGGTCTTCTCGAGGTCGGCCACCTTCTTGCGAAGACGGGCGATGGTGCGATCCTTCTTTGCACGCTGGCGACGAAGAGAATGGCGATCATGGACGAGCAGTGTGAAAGTCTGGGCCTTCTGGTCGGCAATGGCACGGTTCTGGTTGGCTAACTCTCTAGCATTGTCCAGTTCCTGCTGTCAGTCATGAAGCAAGAAGTCAAGGTTTTCCACTTGGCGCCTCAACTCTGGGTGACTCGGCATCTCCATCGGCATTCCCATGAAGTCACGTCTTGCATAGTGGGCAAAACGGGTTCCTTGAATCTTGTTGACGCTGAGGGCACATAGATGTGCGAGAGCTTCATGCATTGCCCTGGCTAATCCATCTAGCCAGTTGTTCTCTCTCACAGAGAACTGAATTCTCCCGGAAGTTGGTGCTTCAATGCTTCCTCGAAGATCTGCGGTGACTAGCCATTGTAGGTCTCCTCCTGGGGGTCCTAGAAGTTGAGCTCCAAGAAACTCCGAATGTGGGCGTCCCAGAAATTCTGACAGTGAATCCAGATCCCTCTCGAAGATCAGCTGACCTCCGTTTCCCAACTGGTAAAACTTGCTAAACTGAGTCTCCATCTACAAGAATTTAGGATGAGGAAATTAGTGAAGTGATCAAGTGTGTCAAATTTTAAGTAGTAATGTAAGAATTTTTGAGGAACATGTATCTTTGAGAAAGAATGAGTTCACAAGGGTAAGAGAGGAAATAGTTTTTCGTAAATACTCACTTTGGTTTTGAAGCTAAGTTTTTTGGTTTGGACGTCCATTCTAACTAGGGTCTCCTATGGTCAGGATGGCTCTGATACCAACTTGTCAACACCCGGATTTTAATTCGGATGCCCGTTATGCCATACCGCAATCCCGGATTACCATTTTGCGAGACATAACGGATTGGATATCATAGTACATCATCCAAGACAAACCATACATAAGGTTTTACATAAATAAGGATCTCATGATCTAGTCTTTAATACAACAAGCGTGAAATAAGCGATAGCGTGGCGATGGGGTCCATCTTCGGGGGCACGAGCAATCTTGTGAAGGCGATAGTCCTAGTTATCATAGCCGTCTTCTTTGACCATCATCTTGATAATCTCCTTCATAGTCTGGCCATGATAATAGCCAGGGACAAAAGCCATGAGTACTCTTTAAGTACTCGCAAACTACTACTAGCAAGGGTTATGAATCTAAGTTAAAGTACTGAATTGAAAGAATAACTATCAAGTTAAGTTTGAAACCTAAACTGAGTTCTGAAACAAGAAAAGATAAAATAAAAGTCTAGAATCACTTAAGTTGGGAAGCTACTTTCATCTACACAATCCTGTTGTGGTCAAGTCAAGGTTCATCATTCATTTCAAGTCATTTAGAAAACATCTGACAACGAAACAGTATGGCCATTCCAACTGTCCATAACCGCGGATGTGGCTATTCAAATAGTTTGACACTCTGCAGAGATGGTACACTTTCGCCACAAGATTCGATACATCTGTCAGGGATAACCCTGAATCATCATACTTGGTATGCAGATAATCAAACATAACCTTCCCTTTACACACCCTAGTACAAGCACCTCTCCTATGAGCATGGCCTCCCAACCATGACCATCAGTCATCTTGGGCACTGCATAGGTGGACAACATTGAGAGGTAGCCTCAGCTCAAACCTCTCCCGTGAGGGAACTAATACTAATGCATATAAATTTCCAGCTAAGCCTTACCCAATTCAGGTAATGTGGTTGTACGGTAAATTTGGAATGGTATCGCATCCGAATCCAACCATCAGTTTTATAAAAAGGGTTAAGGCTCATGCCTCATCATTTTCATCATCATAAACCAATTGTGTTTCTCAACACATGTCAAAACATCTCAATAGAATGACTCATCATTCCAAGGTTTTCATAACTCATTTTCACCAAGTGTTCCCATCTAAAATGACTCAAGTTTGATCTATTCTAAAACACTAGGTTAAGGGTGTTCACTAAGGTGGAAAGGTGGGATCAATCTCATGCCATAGAATGACATCTAAGGGTTTCTAATTAGGTCAAGTTTTATACTATTTATGCTACCTTCAAAATTAATTAAAGAACTTGGTGTAAACTAAGGGGGTGTTCTCAAAGTATGCTTAAGGCATCTTTACTAAACTATCTAGTTTTATTCTAGCTTACTACAATAGCTTACTAAAGCATGTTTGCAAGGGTTAGCTTGCCACTAATAGCTTGCCTTGGTTGGTGCAGTGGTTGAAGTTTTCTTCTTCTTCTTCTTGGTAGAACTCCTCCTCCTCGAAGGCTTGGTCGGTACTAGCGTCTATAAATACATAGGGGATGCACAATCACCAAGCAATACTTAACTTAGGCTAAGTAGTATTCTAAACCACACAATTGATGATCTATTATCATCCCAAACATCACAAGTATTAATTCAATAGTTTCAACCTTTTTGTTTTGGAGAAGTAATTTCTACTAGATTTAATATTCACCACCAAAATATGGGATCATGTGGACACATGTCCTCACCACATATTCTAACATGTGGGAATGAGATTTAAAGGTTGGATCAATATTACTTTGGTTTAAGTTTATTATTTAATGATATAAAGTGACTAGAAATGCCTATATAGCATTATTTTGGTACTAGTCCGAAGTCACTGCCTGTAAACCTTAATATTATTACATATTTGGATAGATATGATAAAATGTGATTTTTGAGAGTTGGAATTAACTCAAAATCTAACTTGGTTGATTTTATAAAAATGTTTCAAGTTGCAAAAGCTTCTGTCTTCTTATTTTTATTATGAGAATTCTATAACTCTAAATGAATTAAATCCAACGGGCTTGGATAGAGCATTTCAATACCTTCCAGAAAAAATTAGTTTCATGTAATTTGGATTTGTCAAACTCACAGAATTGAATTTTGAAACACTGGACAGAAACTATATTCTAACTAAAAAGAAAAACCTAGATTTGAATCTACGGGCTTGCGCGGGAAAGGAAATGGGCCGGCCCAGTGGCGCTGCGCGACATAGGGCTCAGCTGACAGGGGGTCCCTGGTCAGCACTTAAACGCAACGATGCAGCGCTGTGGGCCATGCGATTAGAAGCTAGATCTACTTTGAGGTCGTCGACGACAGACGGGTCAGCCGTGACTCGAACCCTAAGCGGCTCGGTGGGGGTCTCTTGAGGCGTACCAGGGCTCCAGCGAGGGTCGGCGATCTTGGCGAGCGAAGTGGAAGACGCAGCGAGGTGAGGCATGGTCGCGGTGGAGCTTGAGTGGCGAAATCAAGCACCCTTCTTCTCCAGGCGGCGGCTCCGGCTCCAATCGCAGCTGCTGCTCCACTTGCTCGGCGAGGTGGTTGAGGTTAAAGAGGTGAGGGAGTGGAATGGTGTGAGTCTTTGGTGCTGGGAGGCTCCTTTTATAGGCTCGACGGTGAGACCGGCGGGATGGGCGGTCGACGGTGGCGACATAGCTACGGCGAGCTAAGCGGCATGGCTGGGGATGGCGATCGATGGCGGTCCTTGGCGGTGCTCTAAGCGCTTCAATGCGATCGTAGGGACTGTGGCATGCAGTCGGGTGGTGGCGCTCTGCGGCGGCGCGGCTGTCCACGAGCGGTGGCTGTGGGGCTTTAGGCGTGACGGAGGTGTCTGGGGTGTTCTCTAGGTCGAGGCGGAGCGGTGGGCGCGGGCTGGTGTCGAGTGGTGGCTTGTGCACGCAGGGACAGGGCGTGCTCTACGGGCGACGTCGGCATGGTCTGGTGGCACTGGGCGCGGCGGTTCCTGGTCGTTCGGGTCGCTGTCCTTGGGCTAGGACTGGTTGGGCGGTGGAGGTGGACCACTGGCTATCTCCAGGACACGGTGGATGGCGCTGGCGGCGGCTGTGGCTTGTCTTTGTTGCGGTGGGGTGCCCAAGTGGGGTTCGGCCTTAATGGCCATGACCATTTAATTGGTAACGGTGGGGCTGGGCTAGAGAGGGTTAGGGGGAGTAGTGGAGAGATTTTTGGTGGCAATTTGTGGAACAAGTTTGGCCAGAACACTATTTAAAATAGTGAAATTTGTTTAGTTTGTAATCTGCCTACCAAGTGTTTGATGAAATGGCCGCAAGAGAAAAAGTTTTGAATTTTGAGTTCAAAAATTTTGGGTGATCTCCACTATTGCTAGGTAGTCTCTGGTTGCAAGGGTTTTGAAAATGGAGCTCAAATACATGGTTTTTGAAATAGGAGTGATCTATGCATATGCATTAGATATAATTTTGAACTGCCATTTAAAATAGTTTCCAGAATGTTTTTAGAAGATCAAAAGGTGGGCCTTGGTACCTCATTATGTGTACTAGCAAGGGGTGCAAAGCTCAAGAATTGTTTCTGTTAAGAATTGAGTACTAGGAATAGCCAAAGTAGGCATGAGAGTTAAATTTGTCCAAATGACCATTCCTTCATTTTAATTCTTTTTGATTTGATTTCTTTTAGGAAAAGTTTGGGAATGATGTAGATGATGTTTAAATCACCTAAGAAACATTTTAGAAGCAAAGGATCACACAATCATGGCAATTCAAAACAACTCCTATTTTAAATGCACACCTATATGAATGCTTTCATTTTAAATTTGGAAAAGTTTTTGTTAACCCCATTTTTGGATGAATTGATCATGATAAGCTTGGATTGAAGTTTTGGGATGTTACATCAAGTACATGCGACAATCTCAGGTCTAAGGACAAAACGTACACGATGTATAGAAAGAGCTGCAAGTATTATTGCCAATCTCAAGTTGGGTCCGTCCAACCTCATGTTCATAACATGTATCCACATCATTGGTTTGACATCTTCATGTCTATGACTTGCGAAACATAGTCATCAACCAATCGATGTGCTAGTCTAATATTCACGTGTGTCCTCACATGAACTCTGGCTAGGGACAAATATTAGATAACCATACAAGTAAAGAGTTTTACAAACAATTCACATAATTGCCAATCAATACAAGTTGCTTAATATATGGATATACAAGGAACATTATAATAACTCATAGGTACATATGAAATACAATCATCTCTATGATTACCTCTAGGACATATTTCCTTCAGTCTGCCACTTGCACTAGAGTCAATCTAGACAGTATCTAATACGTATTGCTCTTGTGTGCGCTTCATGCGTAGGCTGTGGGAGTGGCTTTGTCAAGGGATCAACAACATTTGAGTCCGTATGTATTTTGCATAACATGACACTACCATCATCAATGAACCCACGAATCAGATGGTAACGCATGTGAATATGTTTGTTCTTCTGGTGCTGTCTAGGTTCCTTGGCTTGTGCAATAGCACCATTGTTGTCACAATAAACATCCAAGGGATTGGATGCACCCTGAACCACACCAAGAGCGATCAGGAAATTCCTAATCCAAACAACTTCCTTTGTAGCCTCCGAGGCGGCAATATATTCAGCTTTTGTTGAAGAGGAGGCCGTTGTATCTTGCTTGGAACTTTTCCATCTCACAACACCACCATTCATGGTAACCACATAACCTGATTGCGATTTGGAGTTATCTGAGTCGTTAAGGTAACTCGCATATGTGTAACCCTTTACACTGAGTTCATCCTCACCTCCATAAACTAGGAACATATCCTTAGTCCTTCTCAAGTACTTAAGGATATCCTTTACCGCTGTCCGGTGGCTTTCACCTGGATCAGCCTGGTATATGCTCGTAACACATAGAGCATAGGAAACATCTGGTCTAGTACATGTCATTGCATACATGATGGATCCAATAGCCGAAGCATATGGAACCCTAATCATGCGCTCTCGCTCATCAGTGTCGAAGGACACCGAGTCTTGCTGAGTTTAATGCCATGAGACATGGGCAAGAACCCCTTCTTAGCCTCTTCCATGCTGAATTGTTTCATCACTTTGTCAATGTATGTACTCTGGCTTAATCCAATTAGCCTCCTTGATCTATCTCTATAGATCTTGATACCCAGAATATATGCCGCTTCTCCTATGTCCTTCATAGAAAAACTATTTTTCAATGACGTCTTAACAGACTCAAGCATAGGAATGTCATTTCCAATCAGTAATATGCCATCTACATATAAGATTAGAAATACAAGTGATTTCCCACTTTCTTTCTTATACACACAAGGTTCTTGTTCGTTTTTTATGAAGCCAAACTCCTTTACAACTTCATCAAATCGAATGTTCCAACTCTGAGATGCTTGGTTTATCCCATAAATAGACTTTTGAAGTTTGCATACCTTTCCAGCATTGTTTGGATGGACAAAACCTTCAGGCTACATCATATACACGTCCTTAGTAAGGATTCCATTTAAGAAAGCTGTCTTGATGTCCATCTGCCATATCTCATAGTCGAAATATGCAGCAATGGCTAGAATGATACATATAGATTTAAGCATCGCTATGGGCGAGAAAGTCTCATCGTAGTCAACTCCTTGAACTTGTCAAAAACCTTTTGCAATAAGTCGAGCTTTATGGATGTGAACATTTCCATCCATATCAATCTTCTTTTTATAGATCCATTTGCACTCGATGGCTCTAAAACCATCAGGTATGCCTACCAAGTTCCAAACTTGATTGTCTCCCTTGGAATCTATCTCAGATCTCATGGCAATCAGCCATTTCTCAGAGTCTGGGTCCACCATTGTTTCTGCATAGGTCGCAGGCTCATCATTGTTTAACATTAATAATTCCCAAACTTCGCGGAGCCTCTCCGACCTTCGTGGTTGTGGTGCTTCTATTCCTATGGGTTCCTCAGCTTGTTCTACTACAATAGCATCACTCGTAGAAGCATCCCCGACTGGCTTATCTTGAAATTCTTCAAGTCGCACTGACCTTCCACTCGTTCGCTACGAGCGACAACACTTTGCCCTCTTCCCGGTTGTAGAAGTAATACCCTAAGGTTTCCCTTGGATATCCCACAAAAATGCATTTACCTGATTTGGATGTTAGCTTGTCCGACTGAAGTTTCTTGACAAATGCATCACAACCCCAAATCTTTAGAAAAGACAAACTGGGATTCTTTCCAGTCCACATCTCATATGGTGTCTTAACTATGGATTTAGACGGTGCCCTGTTTAGTGTGAAAGCTGATGTTTCTAGAGCGTAACCCCAAAATGATAATGGTAAATCCGACTGGCTCATCATCGAATGAACCATGTCCAACAAAGTTCGATTGCATCGTTCAGAGACCCCGTTTCTTTGAGGCATTCCGGGCGGCGTGAGTTGTGGAACAATTCTGCAACTCTTAACATGATTGCTAAATTCGTGACTCAAATATTCACCTCCACGATCAGATCGCAAGGCCTTTATTTTCTTGCCACGTAGATTCTCTACCTCACTCTGAAACTCTTTGAACTTTTCAAAAGTTTCAGAATTATGCTTCATCAAGTAGACATAGTCATATCTACTCAAATCATCAGTGAAAGTAATGAAGTAGTGATATCCTCCTCTAGCTGTCGTGCTCATTGGTCCACATACATCAGTATGTATGAGTTCCAACAAGTCTGTCGCTCTCTTGGGAAAACCCATAAAAGGTGTCTTGGTCATCTTTCCAAGTAAACAAGCTTGACATGTCTGGTATGATTCAAAATCAAACAAAGTTAGAAGACCATCACCATGGAGCTTCTTCATGCGCTTTTGACTTATATGCCCCAAACGACAATGCCATAAATAGGTAGGACTCAAATCATTAGGCTAAAGCCTTTTAGCACTAACATTGTAAACAGATGCATCATCAAGATTTAAAATAAATAACCCATTCACAATGGGAGCATCGGCCATAAATATAGCATTCTTAGAGATTACACAACCATTGTTTGTACTCATGAATGAATAACCATCCCTCATCAAACATGAAGGTGATAAAATGTTTCAACCCATACTAGGAATGTAATAACAATTATTTAACTCCATAATAAATCCTGATGGAAGGTGAAGTTGCATGATGCCGATGAATAATGCAGCAACCCTTGCTTTATTTTCGACCCAAAAATCCACTTCGCCGTTATGCACTTCTCTAGTCCTTTTTAGCCCCTCCATCGAATTGCAAATATGAGCAACTGATCCGGTATCAAATACCCAAGAGCTAACATAAGAATCTGTGAGAAAAATGTCCACAACATTTACAACAAGCGTACCTGAGTGGGAAGTACTCTTACTTCAACTCTTATTCAAAGAAGCCTAGTACTTGCCGCGGTTTCTCTTCTAGTGGCCATATTCATGACAAAAGAAACACTCAGTGTCTCCTGCAGGTCCAACCTTTTGCTTGGGTGCAAGGTTTGGCTTAGGGATCGTATCCTTAGCCTTGCCCTTCTTCTTCTGCCAAGAAGTGTCCTTTTTCTTGAAGCTAGGCTTATTCTGCACAGCCATCACATGGCTATGCCCTACACTCTTCTTAATGTCACATTCTGCTATTTTCAGCATCCCACATAACTCATTAAGGCCTTTCTCCACCCCATGCATATGGTAGTTCATGAACTGCCCATAGCTAGATGGAAGAGACGCCAAAATGAAATCAGTAGCCAACTCTTGGCCTAATGGAAAACCAAGCTTTTCCAAAGTTTGATTGTAACCAACCATTTTGATCACATGGGGGCCTACAGCTGCTCCCTCTGCCAGCTTGCATTCCACAAAGGACTTAGCAACATTGTACCTCTCAGTCCTAGCCTGAGTCTGGAACATGTCCTTAAGCGTGACGATCATATCGCACGCTTCCTGATCCTCAAACTGCCTTTGAAGATCAAGTTCCATGCATGCAAGCATAAGACAGCTAACCTCAAGAGATTCATCACATGCTCTCTTGTACGCATTCTTAAGGGCAGTAGTTGCATTATCAGCAGGTTCATCCGGGATTGAGGTATCCAGAACAGTTTCCTTTTTATCAGACCTGAGAACAATTCTCAGGTTACGGACCTAGTCCGAAAAGTTTGTTCCATTTAGTTTATCTTTTTCAAGAAACGAACGCAAAGCAAAAGGTGATGAAGTGTTCGGTGCCATTGATCTACCACATAAAAACATGCCAAATACTAAGCCATGTAACCAAGAAAGAGCAAAACATATTAAACAATTTAATAGCATATACTCCCACTTAAATCAACATCCCTCTATTGATACTAAGTGATTCAAGATCCACAATTAACAAGTCGACTAGTGAGCTTTAGCATCACTGCTAGAAGACAAGGTAAATCGGAAAGCAACTCTTTGATAATCATATCATATATGACTCTTGTTGTTGGGTAACATCTCTATGTCAAAACTAGGCGCCCAACCTTTATGCCCTAAGGTCCTTAACTGTTAAGATGACCTTGTTAAGATCACCAACCCTTATGTGTGTAGGTATCCGATACAAACCCATCTAGCCAAGGAAAACCGCGGCACCCTAATTTCATAGAGCCACCAATGATTATACAGGGCATAAGATGGTGCAAGGTTTGGTTGGGAGGGAATGGTTTTGTTAGGAATATGCCCTAGAGGCAATCATGGTTGATGATATTTCCCAAAGTATTCATAAAGTAAAGTTGTCCTTATATGAACATCAGATATATATCACTAAATGCATGATTCAGTTGTGGAACTATGTATTCATGATTGTTCATATTAGATTGTCCTTGGTCATTGAGGTTGTGCTGGGCAAACAACTTAGACCAATGTGCAAGTCGGCTGATGACACGGTTCCACTTGTCATGGGCATGGTGATGCTATTCCGACTTACACTGATTCTGCTAAAGAGTTTAGCGAGTCGGACTAGCCCACAGTTGAGATGCAACGAGCGTGTTGTCATTTGTAGTCTCAAGCAATGGAATCCTTCAACCTGAGGTGATTGCATGATCCGAGTTGTGGATCGCCAACTTAGGTTCTATCAAACGCTGTTCTGTAAATGGGCAGTTATAAAGGTAGAGTTCGGGTTGGTTGTGAAGCAAGCTATGTGATGTGGATTACCAAGATGGGATTTGCCCCTCCATAATGGAGATATATTCTCTAGGCCCTCTCGTGTGATATGATTTGGAAGCATGGCCATGCGCTACTCAGTTAAGTGTTAAATGAGGAATCAGACTAAGAGTTAGTTCAGTGAATCACATATCATGGTACGAGAAGAGAGTTAAGCTATTTAAGGGATGGCAACTACTCGCCTATAGCTTAACAGGTATATCGTGAGGCAAAGGGACTTGGAAAAAAGTCACATTGAAGGTTCGTCTTCTGACTTTACGACACTTGGGAGTTGGCATGTCTTGCTAGAGGCCGCTACCATCTATCGACTTGAGACTGAGTGTTCATGGGAGTGAGTTGGACTCAAAGCCATGATGGGATACTTGGAGGAGTAGCTCATGTCGTGTCCAGGTGTACGTGAACCTACGGGGTCACACACTTAAGGGTAAGGAGCCCATGTGGATTAGATCCATATGGAGATTGGAGTACAGCCTAGATGGGCCTCAAGCGTTGAGCCCAACTACGAGTGTATATAAGTGGAGTGACAAAGGATAGTCCCTGACCTAGCCATCACTTTCTCCACTTCCATTTCGGGCTAGACAGGATCTAGCAGTCCTTTGTCCGAAGCTCCTTCCTATATGTGTGGATACTGGTAGAGGCGTTGCACATTCAGCGCTAGAGACGGGGAATCTCGTGGGGATCTGACGAAGGAGTTCGTGGGATTCGCAAGGGCTGTCCGGGGATCATTCGGCACTGCTTCGACGCGCTACATCAACTTCCGCATATGCGCATCTAGCGGTAATCTCTTGGCCTATAACCTAAGCTAGATCTTGGGAGTTCCGTGTTAGGGAAAAAGTTTTGTTTATCTCTGCGTGGCCCGGTAGTGGTATCAGAGCGAAAGCTTCTGGTTTTAGGCTCTAGATCTGTGCATATGTGATATGCACGAGGTGGTGGATGAGATCCACTTAGGGTTTTGGTGGTCGATCTATGAGATAGATCGGTTTTGTGCAAGATTGATTGGATCAATCGCACTCGGGGTGCATGGCAGATCAGGTGCGGATGATCAATGAGATTGGTCAGATCTGCACAGGGATCAGATTTGGGTAAAAGTGTTTTATCCAATGAAGGAATCCATTGTTCGGAATGCAGATTAGATCTGTGATTTCGGAAAAATCATCGGCCACTGCCGGCACCCGCGAGGGGCGCTGCCCCTTCGATCCCCGCCTGCTATCCGGCTAGCGGGACCACCGGCTTCGCCCTGTCGTAGCGCATTAGATGTCATTGCGAGGTTCACAACGCCGGTAGATATCGTATCTATGCATAACTTGTTTTTGCAGGAAGTTGTGAATGGTATGGCTTATATGCATGTGATGTGTGTAATGCATATGTGATCTATGTATCACGGGTTTGTCAGCCGGCTGGAGCCAAAGTGCTGTCACTGTTATTGTATAACGACCTACGTGTCGGCTTGAGATGTCATCTTCATGTATATTCCTTAGTGATAGTGTAGCATGTTTGGAGGACTTGAAGGACACTGCAGCCAAATGCATGATGAACAGTTTCATGGAGATGGAGATCGCCATGAAGGGAGCCATACCATTTCACATTATAATTGGATTATTTTATGTGATTGTTCTGTCTCTAGTTTTACCTCTATGAGATAGTGGTTAAACTTTAATCCCTCAAAGAAGGTCTAGTCGGTCTCCCCGTCGGTGCTGCACCATCACAAGTCGGACATTCTGGGTAGTGGGCTCATAAAATTGAGGTCCTACCAATTCTTTTTGACTAGATGGGTTCGAGTCGGACTCTTACTGCGGAAGCACTTGGTAAGCTAGACGAATCTATCACAACAGTTGTGGGGATCGGAGAGGGCGGTCGGGAGCCGGGGCATGAGATGGCACCCGACCAACAGGAGTCGCATGAGATGCGATTGGCAAGGAGTTGCCTACCTAGATCACTTGACGACTAGCGGTGATGCTAAAGCTCACTAGTCGGCTTGCTTATTTAGGATCCTGAATCACTAAGTAACCATCGGAGGGATGTTGGTTCTAGTAGGAGCATAAGTATTAAAGTGTTTAATACGCCTGCTCTTTTATGAATACTTATCTTAAGTGTTTTGCATATTTCTGTTGTAGATAATGGCACCTAGTAGCAGTCTCCCTCAGTTATCCAGTTTTGCTTTGAGGACCATCCTAGAGAAAGATACACTTAATGGAACAAACTTCACCAACTGGTATCGTAATCTGAGAATTGTTCTCAAACAAGAAAAAAGGGACCATGTTCTAGACAACCCGCTTCCAGATGTGCCGGATGAGAATGTGAATGTCGCAGCAACCAATGCCTATCGCAGAACATGTGATGAGTCTACAGAAATTAGCTGTCTTATGCTTGCTCACATGGAACCGGACTTGCAACAGCAGTTCGAGAATGTTGAGGCCTACGATATGATTGAAAGCCTCAAAAGTATGTTCCAGGCTCAGGCAAGGACCGAGAGGTATCAAGTCTCTCAAGCTTTGCTGAGTTGTAAGCTTAAGGATGGTGATCCACTGAGTCCGCATGTAATCAACATGGTTGGTTATGTGTAGTCTCTGGAAAGGCTTGGATACCCCATTAGCAAAGATTTCGCTATGGATATAATTTTGAATTCTCTTCCTAGTGTGTATGGTCAGTTCATATCGAACTACCACATGCATGGTATGGATAAGAAGCTCACTAAATTACATGGGATGCTTAAGCAAGCAGAGGTTGATCTCAAGAAAGGTACTAGCCAAGTGTTTGTGGTATAGAATAAGGCTAAGTTTAAGAAGAGTTCTTGGACTAAGAAGAAGAAGGCTAAGTCAGGAGGTAATGCTCAGGATGAGATCCCAAGTGTTTCCTCAGGGACTAAGTCATCTACTTCTGATGGTTCGGATTGCTTCTATTGCAAAGCGGATGGCCACTGGAAAAAGGAATTGCAACAAGTATTTGGCGGATAAAGCCAAGAGTGGAGGTGTGACTTCCAACTCAGGTACACTTGTTTGCAATGTTATAGACCTTTATCTTGCTGATGCACCCGGTAGTTCTTGGGTATATGATATCGGATCAATCATTCATATTTGCAACTTGTTGTAGGGACTGGTAAGAACTAGGGACGTAGCAAGAAGCGAGGTTGACATTCGGTTCGGCAACAAAGCAAGAGTTCCTACGTTGGAAGTCGGCACAACGCAACTTCATTTTCCTTCAGGATTCTTAATGGAACTAAATAATTGTTATTATGTTCTAGTGCTGAGTCGAAACATCATTTCTGCCTCATGTTTGATGAGACAAGGCTATGAGTCTAATATTAAGAACAATGGTTGTTCTTTATATTCGAATGATATGTTTCACGGCTTTGCACCCGTTCAGAATGGGTTATTTATTTTGAATCTTGATGGTGGGTCGGTCTATAACATAAATGTGAAAAGGTTAAAACCAAATGATCTAAATATGACTTACTTTTGGCACTGTCGACTTGGTCATATAAGTTGGAAACGAATGAAGAAGCTCCATGATGATGGACTCCTAACTTCGTTCGACCTGGAGTCATTCGAGACATGCGAATCCTGCCTTCTAGGCAAGATGACCAAGACACCTTTTGCAAGGAGTTGTGAAAGGGCATCTGACTTGTTGGGACTAGTACATAGTGATGTATGCGGTCCAATGAGCGTGAATGCTAGGGGTGGTTATGAGTAATTCATTACCTTCACTGATGATTTGAGTAGATATGGATATGTCTACTTGATGAAACATAAGTCGGAAGCCTTTGAAAAGTTCAAAGAATTCCAGAATGAAGTACAAAATCAACTCGGCAAGAAAATAAAGTTTCTTCGGTCGGACCGAGGAGGCGATTACATGAGCCATGATTTTGATGACCGTCTGAAGAGTTGTGGAATAGTTCCTTAGCTCACTCCGTCGGGTACACCGCAGAGGAACGGTGTGTCGGAACAGTGAAATCGGACCTTGTTGGACATGGTACGATCAATGATGAGTCGGACAGATCTACCTTTATCATTTTGGGGTTATTGTCTAGAAACAGCGGCATTCACACTAAACAGAGTACCATCAAAATCGGTAGAGAATACGCCACATGAGATGTGGACAGGCAAGAAGACAAGTTTGTCTTTTCTTAAGATTTGGGGTTGTGAAGCATTTGTCAAGCGACTTCCGTCGGACAAGCTTGCAGCCAAGTCGGATAAGTGCATTTTCGTTGGGTATCCAAGGGAAACCTTGGGTTACTACTTCTACAACCGAGAAGAGGGCAAAGTGTTTGTCGCTCGGAATGGTGTCTTCCTTGAGAAAGAGTTTCTCAGTCGGGAAGTCAGTGGGAGTACGGTGCAGCTCGAAGAAGTTCGAGAGGAACCGGTCAGTAGAGATTTGGTGAAAGCCTTGGAGGTTGAGCCAGTCGTGGTAGCTGAGCCGGCAGCTGCACCTACACAGGGAAGATCGGCAAGATTGCGAAGTATTCATGATGTATTACTGTTAGACAGTGATGAGCCAGCAACTTATTTGGAAGCGATGGTGGGTTCTGATTTTCAGTCGTGGCTTAGAGCCATGAGATCCGAGTTAAAGTCCATGGATGATAATCAAGTTTGGAACTTGGTTGATCTGCCAGGCGGTGCAAGACCCGTCGAGTGCAAATGGGTCTTTAAAAGGAAAACTGATATGGATGGAAACGTTTCTATCTATAAAGCACGTCTTGTCGTGAAGGTGTTCTGGCAAGTTCAAGGAGTTGACTATGATGAGACTTTCTCACATGTAGCGATGCTTAAATTAGTTCGGATCATGTTAGCTATAGCAGCCTATTTCGACTATGAGATATGGAAGATGGATGTCAAAACGGCTTTCCTTAATGGAAAATTAACCGAGGACGTGTATATGATACAGCCCGAGGGTTTTTTTGATCCGGCTAATGCTGACAAGGTATGCAAACTTTAGAAATCCATTTATGGATTGAAGCAAGCATCTCGGAGTTGGAACATTGACTTTGATGAGGTAGTCAAATCGTTTGGCTTCATCAAGAGTGATCATGATTCTTGTTTACACAAGAAGTTTAGTGGGAGCAAAGTAAACTTTCTGATCTTATATGTGGATGACATATTATTGATTGGAAATGATGTCCAGATGTTGCAAGAAACCAAGAAGTCATTAGAAAGGAGTTTCTTAATGAAGGACTTGGGTGAGGCAACTTACATACTAGGAATCAGGATCTATAGAGATAGATCCAGGTGGCTCATTAGATTGAGCCAAAGTACATATTTGGACAAAGTGTTGAAGAAGTTCAGCATGGAATCGTCTAAGAAGGGGTTCTTACCGATGTCCCATGGTATAAAACTTAGCAAGACTCAGTGTCCTTCGACGACTGATGAGCGAAGTAGGATGAGTGTGATTCGGTATGCTTCGGCAGTCGGGTCCAGCATGTATGCCATGATTTGTACTAGGTCGGACGTTTCCTATGCTCTAAGTGTTGTGAGCAGATACCAAGCTGACCCTGGAGAAATCCACTGGGCAGCAGTTAAGAACATTCTTAGGTACTTGAGAAGGACTAAGGATGTGTTCATGATACATTGCAAATGTATCTATAATTTTTGATGTTCCATGCTTGGTTTTATCCACTTTCTTGTGTTTTGTCCACACTTTGGAGTACTTTTCATATGATTTCTTGGACTAACCTATTAACAAGAGCCACGGTGCCAACTGCCTATTTTCTGCTATTTTTGGTTCCAGGAAAGTCAAAAAATGAATATTCTCATAATTGGACGGGACAAAAGCCAAAGTGCCTATTTTTTCGGAAATCATCAGATGCCAGAATACGAGACGGAGAAGGGCTGGGGGCCGGCCACACCACCTGGCCACGCGGCCAGGCTCAGCCGAGGGTGGTCTGCGACCCGACCCTCGGCCTCTCCTTCCGCCTATAAGATTCCCTCGACACGAAAACCCTAGGTACCCGATCAAAAATCCACGAAAGAGTCTGTAGCCGCCGTCATCTCCATCCCTAGATCGGGAAGGATCTGAAGCTCTACCCGGCACCCTGCGGGAGAGGGGGAATTCACCCTGGAGGCCTTCTTCATCACCATGCAAGCCTCTGGTGTGATGCGTGAGTAGTTCATCCTTCGACTACGGATCCATGTAGTAGCTAGATGGCTGGTTCTCCTCCTTTGTGCTTTCATGTTTAGATCCTGTGAGCTCTGTTCATGATCAAGATCATCTATTTGTAATTCTGCATGTTGTGTTTGCGGGGATCCGATAGATATTGAGATGCTATTTCAGATTGATTATTGATTCTATCATGTCTTTGTTATTTGTGATATTGCATGCTTTCCGTTGTTAGTAGCTATCTTGGCCAAGTAGATGCTAGCAACTCCAATAGTTAGTATTTATGCTCGATAGTGGGTTCATGCCTCTGGTAATCTGGGGAAGTGTATGCTAAAACAACGCATGATTCATCCAAGGCACATTAAGCAATCTCAATTGTTTATAACAAGTCATGCTACAGCAAAGAATACTAAGCATAAAGCCAAAACAATATCAAGCATGGCATGAGAAAGCATAGGCCACAGTCAAAAACAAGCTCTCTTTACCACATAAGCATGAACTTTCCTACTCTTTTCCAAACCAAACCAAACTATTTGAAAACAAATGTATGAAATAGGGGGTCCAACCAATTTTTTCAGCAAACAAAGCAAACGAAAAACCAAAACGAAAACAAAAAATAAGACGCTCCAAGAACAACACAACTATGCATGAAACAATAAAAATGAAGCGTTTGGAAGAAACCTAGGATTTTTATTGATGAAGAAGGGGATGCCTTGGGAATCCCCAAGCTTTGACGCTTGTACTTCTTGGATATTTCTTGGGGTGACACGCATGGCATCCCCAAGCTTGAGCTTTAGTCCATCCTTCATCACATTGCTCATTCCTTCCATACACCTGAAATTTTTCCTTCATACAAAACTTCACACAATCTTTATTAGCAACATTAGTGCACTCAAGATAATAAGTCTTAAGGTTCCGTTCTAACACCAAATAAACTTCCCTCAAAAAGCTTAATTTCCCAAAAGAACTCAAAAAGGAACCAACAAGAAGCAAATGCAGAAAATGGCAGAAATCTGTCAAAACAGACCAGCAGGTAAAGACGAATTTTTTCGAAGACCTTGTATTGCTCAAATCAAAAAGTGTTGAACTAATGAAAGTTATATAACAACCTGGGTCAAAAGAACAAAAATTCACGCCTCAAAAGGACATACAGAGATTTTACACGAATATTTACGGTGAAGCACAGGAATCTATTTCAGGACAGCAACTTTCCCAATCATTACTTCTCTCTCATTAGAGGTTACTCTTGGCACAAAAAGCAAATAAAAAGGATAAGGAGCGGTTATTACTGAAGTAATAACTTCCAAGACTCATCTAAAACTTTTGGGTTATCTCCCAATAAGTACTTTTCTTTAACGCCTTTAAGTTAGGCATAAGAAGCAAGAAGAATCAAGTGTTCTCAAATGAAGAAGCATTAAAACCAAATTTTGTTTTCATAGGAGAGACAAAAGAAATCTTCTCTCCCCTCTTAGGGAAGTGTTTTATACCTTTCTTGAGTGGGAGTTGATATTTAATGGTGCCTTCTTTCATATCAATAATGGCACCAACAGTTCTAAGAAAAGGTCTTCCCAAAGTAATAGGACAAGAAGCATTGTATTCAACATCCAAAACATAGAAATCAACGGGGATATAGGCATTGTTAACCATAATAAGAACATCATTAATACTCCCATGAGTTTGTTTTTAGCATTATCATCAAGTGGGACATTCAAATAACAATCTTCAAGTGGAGGCAAATCAAGCATATCATAAATCTTTCTAGGCATAATAGAAACACTACTATCAAGATCAGCTTTGAAATCAAAGTCGTTCACTTTCATATTAATGATGGGTTCCCAACCATCTTCTTGTTTTATAGGAATAGAAGATTTATGTTTCATCTTTTCTTCTTTAATCTGTATGAGAGCATCAGTAATGTGTTTTGTAAAGGCCATGTTCATAGCACTAGCATTAGGACTTTTAGCAAGCTTTTGTAGGAACTTAATAACTTCAAGATATTGCAACCATCAAGATCAAAATCAATTTTAACATCTAAAGTAGTAGAACTATCACTATCCTCAACACTAGTGGTGGTGATAGTAGAAACACTAATGTTTCTAGAAATTTCATCTTCTCTTTCCCACTTAGCATGTAATTCAGCTAATAGTCTAACATTTTCATCAATTCTCACTTGTATGGCATGTTGGGTCCGCAACATAGAAAACAAAAAAATTCCTACGGTGTGAACTACACGCCAAGATCTATCTTCTAGGTACAAAGCAAATGGGTGGATATACATCCATAGAGAACTTACCCTCAAAGACAACGAACTTTGTTAACGAGCAGGAACTCGTGGTTGATGTAGTCGTACACTTGCCGATCTCAAGATCGTGAGGAAGTCCGAGCGCCGCAACTCAGCAGTGCATCGCTTTTCGCACACGTTCAAGCCAGGACAACCTCCACCTCCTCCTCCAGCGATCCAGCGAGCAAACTCCTTCTAGACGAAATGCCACCGGGAACATGTATCTCGCTAATCCGAGACCATGGGGGAATAATTCTAGAGGGGGAGAGAGATCCTTCACAAGGAGGTGTGAGGATGAAGGAAGGAATGGGTGGCCTTTTATAGGAGGAGGGGGGTGCCCCCTCTCTCCATGGCCGGCGCATGGGGGGTGACCCCTCACCTCCCCCATTCATGTGGTGGTAACTCCTCCACATTAAAATGCCTCTTCACATTCCCTTTTAAAGTCTCCACTTTAAATGCATTAATTTTCTCCAAATTTAATGCTCTCTCATTTAATAAAACACTTTTATTAAATTTATTCAGAATTATGTTAATTACTTTAATTAACAAACATTCACATATAGCCCCTTGCAATATTTCAATATCACATGCAGAACCACTTTCTGCAATATCACCCGAAACAATTTCCGGTTTCTATTGAAACAATTCCTGCGCTTTGCAATTCTTTCGTCTGAAACATATGTGCTCCAAAATGGTGTCCAGTAACTCTTAAGTGTGCCACCCTATGGATCGCGAATAATGCAGACATGATCGAGACCCTTCTCCGATCAATAATCAGCAGCGGGACCTGGAGATCCGTACTGACTCCTACACATTCAACGATGACTCCTGTGATCGTGAGAACCTTTAACGCTTGTAACTAAATCCCTTTGTCTCTCGATATATTACATGTCCGAGATTCGATCATCGGTATCTCCATACCTAGTTTGATCTCGTTACCGACATGCACTCTTTTCTCGTTCCCATGATATAACATTCTAGTGATCACATCACTTGCTTGCAAGCTATCCTAATGTGATATCACCGAGAGGACCTAGAGTATATCTATCCGTCATCTGGATTGACAAATTCCACTCTTGATCCATGAGCCTCAACATAACACCTTCGTAGCACTGAACCCATCTTTATAGTCACCCTCTTACGGTGTGACGTTTGATGTTATCAAGATACTCTTCCGGTGTTAGCAATTAACATGATCTCATGGTCTAAGGATAAAGATTACTTCGTATGATGTTATAGCAATATAAACACAATGACTTGATCGTAATGCTATACTTCGGATGAATGTTCATCACATCATTCCACCAATGGTGTGACCTTGTTATTAACAACATCCAATGTCCATGATCAGGAAACCTTGATCATCTTGTTAATCAACAAGCTAGTCTATAAGAGAGGCATGACTAGGAACCCTTTTTGTTTATTAAACACACATGTATTGATGTTTCCTATCAATACAATTATAGCATGTAAAATAAACATCTATCATATACAAGGAATACATAATAACAACTTTATTATTGCCTCTCAGGGCATATTTCCTTCATGGCATTATTAGCTGCAAAGGGATTATCATTAGTTTCAGGTTTAGCAGCCATTTTATTCAAAGAAGATTGAGCTTCAGCCAAAGATGCTAGATTCTTTTAGCATTAGAGAGTTTTTCCTCAATAGTTTTATTGAAAGCAGTTTGCTTACTAATAAAGTCTTTAAGCATAACTTCAAGTTCAGAGGGAACACTCCTATTATTGTTGTAGGAATTTCCGTAAGCATTACCATTGTTGGGAGGATATGGCTTATAATTGTTGTTACCAAAATTATTCCTATAAGCATTATTGCCAAAATTGTTATTTCTTATGAAGTTCACATCAACTTGCTCTTCTTGAGCAACCAAAGAGGCTAAAGGAACATTATTTGGATCAATATGGGCTTTCCCATTAACAAGCATAGACATAATAATATCAATCTTATCACTCAAGGAGGAGGTTTCTTCAACAGAATTTAACTTCTTACCTTGTGGAGCTCTTTCAGTATGCCATTTAGAATAGTTAACCATCATATTATCCAGAAGCTTTGTTGCAGCACCCAAAGTAATGGTCATAAAGGTACCTCCAGCAGCAGAGTCCAATAGGTTCCTTGAAGAATAGTTCAATCCGGCATAAAAAGTTTGGATGATCATCCAAGCAGTCAGTCCATGAGTGGGACAATTCTTTACCAAAGATTTCATTCTTTCCCAAGCTTGAGCAACATGTTCATTATCAGATTGTTTAAACTTCATTATTTCACTTCTCATAGATATAATTTTAGCAGGAGGATAGTATTTTCCAATGAAAGCATCTTTGCACTTAGTCCAAGAATCAATACTATTCCTAGTTAAGGAATTCAACCATTCTTTAGCTTTTCCTCTCAAAGAGAAAGGAAACAATTTCAGCTTAATAATATCACCATCTACATCCCTATGCTTTTGCATCTCACAAAGTTCAACAAAGTTATTTAGATGGGCAGCAGCATCTTCATTACCAATACTAGAAAATTGTTCTCTCATAACAAGATTGAGTAAAGCAGGTTTTATCTCAAAGAAAGTATCTTCAGGCACAGGTGGAGCAATAGGTGTGCTCATAAAATCATTGTTGTTGGTGCTAGTGAAGTCACACAACTTAGTGTTTTCAAGAGTAGTCATTTTTTTGTGTTTTTAATAAGAAAGCAAACTAGTAAAACTAAAAAAAATTGTGTTTTTGATAAAGAAACAAGCAAACAAAGAAAAAAGAAACTAAGCAAAACAAAAATAACAAAGTAAAGAGATTGGTTATGAGGGACTCCCCTTGTGAAGATGTCCTTGACTCCCCGGCAACAGCGCCAGAAAAATGCTTGATGGCTTGGTGTTGATGTGGAGCTCGTTGGGGAACCCCAAGAGAAAGGTATGATGAGCACAGCAGCAAGTTTCCCTCAGTTATGAAACCAAGGTTTAATCGAACCAGTAGGAGCAAGGAAACACCCCAAAGGTGTTGCTAGCTGAGCCTTGGCAGGGCGCACTACCGGTGCTAGTAGCAACGTGGAGACCTGCACAACACAACCACAGAGCTTTGCCCCCAACTTGCGATGAGGTTGTCAATCTCACAGGTTTTGCTGAAAACAAAGGATTAAACGTATCGAATGGAAGGAAGTAATAGTTTGCAGAAAGTAAACACAAAGCAGTAAATAGTTTGTAGATTGTATGTAAAAGAAAGGACCGGGATCCATAGTTCACTAGAGGTGGCTCTCCTTAAGATAGATAACATGATGGGTGAACAAATTACAACGAGGCAATTGACAAACATCAAGAAAGCAATACATGCATATACTAATCATCTTGACTCCTTTGGAACTTGATTGGGCATTACAACATTATACATAGACCGCCATCCAACTGCATCTATGACTAATAATCCACCTTCAGGTTATCATCCGAACCCCCTCCAGTATTAAGTTGCAAGCAACAGATTATTGCTTTACGAATTGCGTGTAATGTAAACAATACGATTGTTCTATGAACAAAGGATTGTTGTTTTCTCCCTAGTAGCAACAGCACATCTAGTACCTTAGAGATTTCTATCACTTCCCCAGATTACCAGAGGCATGAACCCACTATCGAGCATAAATACTAACTCTTGGAGTTGCTAACATCTACTTGGCCAAGATAGCTACTAACAACGGAAAGCATCCAAGATCACAAATAACAAAGACATGATAGAATCAATAATCAATCTGAAACAGCATCTCAATATCCATCGGATCCCCGCAAACACAACATGCAGAATTACAAATAGATGATCTTGATCATGAACAGAGCTCACAAGATCTAGACATGAAAGCACAAAGGAGGAGAACCACCCATCTAGCTACTACATGGACCCCTTAGTCCAGATATGAACTACTCACGCATCACACCGGAGGCTTTCATGATGATGAAGAAGGCCTCCAGTGTGAATTCCCCTCTCCGGCAGGGTTCCAAGAAGAGCTTCATATCCCTCTCGATCTAGGGATGGAGATGACGGCAGCTACAGACTCTTTCGTGGATTTTTGATCGGGTACTTAGGATTTTCATCCCGAGGGCAATATATAGGCGAAAAGAGAGGCCAAGGGGGTGCTGGGGTCGGCCAGACCACCCCCTGGCGTGGGCTAGGCCTGGCCGCACGACCAGGTGGTGTGCCCAGCCCCCAGCTCTTCTCTGTCTCGTATTCTGGCATCAGATGTCTTCCGGAAAATAGGCACTTTGGCTTTTGTCCCGTCCAATTCCGAGAATATTCATTTTCTGACTTTCCTGGAACCAAAAATAGTAGAAAACAAGCAGCTGGCACTGTGGCTCTTGTTAATAGGTTAGTCCAAGAAATCATATGAAAAGTACTCCAAAGTGTGGACAAAACATAAGAAAGTAGATAAAACCAAGCATGGAACATCAAAAAGTATAGATACATTTGCAATGTATCACCCTCTCGTGTGATATGATTCGTAAGCATGGCCATGCGCTACTCAGTTAAGTGTTAACTGAGGAGTCGGACTAAGAGTTAGTCTAGTGAATCACATATCATGGTACGAGAAGAGAGTTAAGCTATTTAAGGGGTGGCAACTACTCGCCTATAGCTTAACAGGTATATCGTGAGGCAAAGGTACTTGGACAAAAGTCACATTGAAGGTTCGTCTTCTGACTTTATGACACTTGGGAGTTGGCACGTCTTGCTAGAGGCCGCTACCATCTATCGACTTGAGACCGAGTGTTCATAGGAGTGAGTTGGACTCAAAGACATAACAGGATACTTGGAGGAGTAGCTCATGTCGTGTCCAGGTGTACGTGAACCTACAGGGTCACACACTTAAGGGTAAGGAGCCCATGTGGATTAGATCCATATGGAGATTGGAGTACATCCTAGATGGGCCTCAAGCGTTGAGCCCAACTAGGAGTGTATATAAGTGGAGTGACAAGGGATAGTACCTAACCTAGCCGTCACTTTCTCCACTTCCATTTCGGGCTAGACAGGATCTAGCAGTCCTCTGTCCGAAGCTCCTTCCTGTATGTGTGGATACCGGTAGAGATGTTGCACGTGCGGTGCTGGAGACGGGGAAGCTCGTGGGGATCTGACGAAGGAGTTCATGGGATTTGCAAGGGCTATTCGGGGATCGTTCGGCACTGCTTCGACACGCTACATCAACTTCCGCATCTGCGCGTCTAGCGGTAATCTCGTGGCCTATAACCTGAGCTGGATCTTGGAAGTTCCGCGTTAGGAAAAAAATTTGTTTATCTCTGTGTGGCCCAGCAGGTTTAACTTAAACTTTTTGAGGGATCATTCTACTTCTATCATCTAAGCATGCATAGTAGTAAAACGTATAAGAATAGCATTCACATAGATGTGATACAGTATGGTCCATTTTCCCATGGTGATCTCCATCGCCATAAAACCTGTCCACCATGATGATCTCCATCTTCATGCTCTATGCGAACCATTCTCCAAGTGATGAGTTCTCTAAGAACTAATACAAGCTATTACTCCTAGCAGCTAGTAATCAAAATTATATGGTTTTGGGATCATCACAAGTTGGCACGTAGGCCATTACAGTAATTGACAACACATTTGGCTCCAGCCGTGTTGTCGTACTCACGACACGCAGGTCATGAAAAATACATACATGCATCACATACATTTTTGGCCATACTGATCACATACATCCTGCAAAAACAAGTTGTGCATAGAATCGCATTCTACCGGATCATATGAAATCACAGCACCTATGAACCTTAACGTGATACAAAAGGGGCTACGACTAAGGGGGGTCTAGGGGGTCTCCCCCTACGGGGTTCGAAGGGGCAGCGCCCCTCGCGGTATCAAAAATGAGAGATCGAATCTATACAATTTTTCTAAGGATTTTGATCGGCAAATCAAATTTACCATAAGCCGACTATTGTTCCGATTCGACCAAACTCCTTTGATCATAGTATGTCGATTCAGATCTAGTTCTCGATTCGATCAATCATATTGATCTTCGCGTGATTCAACTGGATTTATGTGTCACTGTCTACCCTGATGGCGGAAACCGACCAGTAGGGGTAAGTCGTTCGACGACCTTAGAATCACGATCACGGAAAGTAAGATCATAGATCAATCCAGAACCACCGCCATAAAAACGATCACATCATTCATATCAATCTACATATCACCATATGCAAACTTCCCGAACCTATGACTGAACAGCATCGGCTCTGATACCATTGTAGGGTTACGGGTAGGCTCCACTAGTGTAAAATCAAAAAAAAATCTACCGCGTCAACCAGGAATACTATTGTCATAGATCATGGGATTACCACTAGACGCGCAGTTGCGGAACTCGATGAAAAACGTCGGGGTAGTGTAGATGTTCTACGTCTCGTCCTCGTCCCACGAGCAGCTCCCCTTTGCGTGGCTCGTCCAAGTGCTACAGCTGCAGCACCTCCGAGGTATCCACACGTCCGGAGTGGAAGGTCACACGGCAAACTGCTAGGTCTGCATGTGCAAGACATGCCTGGGAGGAGTGGCGGCTGGGTGGAATGCTCAACCCTATTCAGCTTGCCTCACTCTCTCTTATATAGGCATCCCTGGTGGGCTTCTACATTAGCAGCCCATTAGCAGCCTAAGCCTGGTCTAATTCAGATTCAATCCTCATTAGGCCTACAGCCCCTAAAGTGTGTGACCCTATAGGTTCACACACGTATAGACATGACACGAGTATACTTACTCCGTCAATAGTTGGTAGCGGCCTCTAGCAAGACGTGCCAACTCCTAAACGCATATAAAGATCATTCAGATGAACCATCACAAGGTTGAGTACATGTCTTTCCCTTTGCCTCACGATATTTGGTCTGGCTCCAAGCTGACCTCTATTTCTCGATACTGTGATTCGGAATCCCTTTACTAGTTTAACTCTTAACCGTACGTAGCACAGCCATGTATTTCTGGATCCGATCACTCAAGGGGCCTAGAGATATCTCTCTCAAATAGAGAGGGGCAAATCCCGTCTTGATTGACCAATGCATTGCAACATGTATCAGGACAAACCCAAAAGCTACCTTTATAACTACCTAGTTACGGAGTAATGTTTGATAGCCCCAAGGTAGATCGATCCACATCTCAAGTACATGTGACAATCTCAGGTCTAAGGACAAAATGTACACGATGTGAAGAGAGCGCTACAAGTATTATTACCAGTCTCAAGTTGGGTCAATCCAACCCCATGTTCATAACATGTGTCCACATCATTGGTTTGACATCTCCATGTCTATGACTTGCGAAATATAGTCACCAACCAATCGATGTGCTAGCCTAATATTCACGTGTGTCCTCACATGAACCCCGACTAGGGATAACTATTAGATAACCATACAAGTAAAGAGTTTCACAAACAATTCATATAATTGCCAATCAATACAAGTTGCCTGATATATGCATATTCAAGGAACATTATAATAACTCATGGATACATATGAAATACAATCATCTCTATGATTGCATCTAGGTAATATTTCCTTCATGTTCTTTTCATAGACCACATATGGATCCACCAGTGTCATTGCATGTGTGTTATTTTCATTAACCACAGTTATAGTCATTGCATGTCTGTTCTTTTCACAAACCACATAAGGATCCACCAGAGTCATTGCATGTGTGTTCTTTTCATAGACCACATATGGATCCACTAGTGTCATTGCATGTGTGTTCTTTTCACAAACCACATATGGATCCACCAGTGTCATTGCATGTGTGTTCTTTTTACAAACCACAGCTAGAGTCATTGCATGTATGTTCCTTTTCACAAACCACATAAGGATACAATAGTGTCATTGCATGTGTGTTATTTTAATAAACCATAACTAGAGTCATTGCATGTGTGTTCTTTTCACAAACCACATATGGATTTACCAGTGTCATTGCATGTGTGTTCTTTTAATAAACCATGGCTAGAGTCACTGGATGTGTGTTATTTTCATAAACCACAACTAGAGTCATTGTGTTTGTGTTCTTTTCACAATCAACATATGGATCCACCAGTGTCATTGCATGTGTGTTCTTTTCATTAACCACATATGGATCCACCAGAGTTCATTGCATGTGTGTTCTTTTCATTAACCACAGCTAGAGTCATTGCATGTCTGTTCTTTTCACAGACCACATAAGGATCCACCAGAGTCATTGCATGTGTGTTCTTTTCATAGACCATATATGGATCCACTAGTGTCATTGCACGTGTGTTCTTTTCACAAACTACATATGGATCCACCAGTGTCATTGCATGTGTGTTCTTTTCACAAACCACATATGGATCCACCAGTGTTATTGAATGTGTGTTCTTTTCATTAACCACATATGGATCCCTAGTGTCATTGCATGTGTTCTTTTCATTAACCACAACTAGTGTCATTGCATGTATATTCTTTTCATAGACCACATATGGATCTACAAGAATTTATTACATGTGTGTTCTTTTCACAAACCACATATGGATCCACCAGAGTCATTGCAAGTGTGTTCTTTTCATAAACCACACATGGATCCACTAGTGTCATTGCATGTGTATTCTTTTCATTAACCATAGCTAGAGTCATTGCACGTGTGTTCTTTTCATTAACCACAGCTAGAGTCTTTTTATGTATGTTCTTTTCACAAACCACATATGGATCCACCAGTGTTATTGCGTGTGTTCTTTTCATAAACCACATATGGATCCACCAGAGTTCATCGCATGTGTGTTCTTTTTATTAACCACAGCTAGAATCATTGCATGTCTGTTCTTTTCACAAACCACATAAGGATCCACTAGTATCATTGCATGTGTGTTCTTTTAATAAACCACAACTAGAGTCATTACATATGTGTTCTTTTCACAAACCACATATGGATCCACTAGTGTCATTGCATGTGTGTTCTTTTTATTAACCACAGTTAGAGTCATTTCATGTGTGTTCTTTTCACAAATCATATATAGATTGACCACTATCATTGCATGTGTGTTCTTTTTATAAACCACATATGGATCCACCAGAGTTCATTGTATGCGTGTTCTTTTCATTAACCATAGCTAGAGTCATTGTATGTCTGTTCTTTTCACAAACCACATAAGGATCCAGCAGAGTCATTGTATGTGTGTTCTTTTTATAGACCACGTATGAATCTAACCCCAATGCGGTAGTTTTATGCAATTTACTCGCTAGGAATGCTCTAAGCTTTGTACAACAAACTCGTAGCATATCCTATCTTTTCACAAAGAAAACGCACCATGGAACCACCGGGTTATTTTCACCACCAACCATACACGTACACACGACACACACACACACACACACCGCGAGATTGATACAGATAAGAGACCCTCTACCATCAGGTACCACCTGAACAGAAATACCTATATATCGATCTTATTGTTGTACAGTATATATCCGCAGGTTTCCTACCGGCCGGGGTCACCAACGATGCGCGGAATATATTAGAGATCCCATCTCCTCCGATCGTGCGCCAACCTTTGTTGCCTTAATTTGGTGAAGAAAATCGTAACCCTGCGAATCTGCCAAGATGCCTCGACGTCGACGTCGAAGTAGTCTTCCCCTCGATCGGGGCGACGCCGACTACTTCAAATGGCCTGTGCTCAACTGGCCTAGGTACGTCATCACCGAGCTATGCGGAATCACCACGTTGATTTGGTTGATCTCCACCCTGTGCTACTACTTCACCTACGACCTGCCACCCGAGTTCTCCGTCCAGCTCACGCCGATCCCGAGCAACATCAACACGGTGCCATCCATCCCTCGGGCCTTCGACGCTGTCCTGCACGCCAGCAACCGCCGCGCTACGGGGCGGTGCTACCACCACGGAGAGGCCGTCGTGACGTACGGCGGATTCACCGTCGCTTCGGGCCGAACGCCGGATTTCTGCGTGCCATGGAAAGGGGCGCGGGAGGTGCCGTTCAATCTTTCGTGGGATTGGGACGACGGTGCTCGCCGTCTGCCGGAGCACCTTCGTGGCCGCTTCGCGGCGGCGGAGAAAGTCGGCGCCGTGGAGTTAGAGGTCCAGGTGAGACTCCTCCAAGGAGAGGATGCCCGCTCGGGCACGGGCATTGCCAGGCCGACGTGGATGTGGTGCAAGGCGAGGACGGGTGGAGCGCATGGCGTCGTGACGCCCTGCACCGTGCTCGCTTGGCAGAACTGGTTTTCGCCTCTGGCCTAGCCGCCGCCTGACCCTCCGTCGTCAATGCAATCATAGATTTTCTCTATTCTAAATATTGCTGGCGGTTGCAACGGGCAAGAAGTTGGACACTTTGCATATATTCCGTGCGCACACGTCAGTTTCCGTGCAGTTTCTTTAATCAAGTTTATGTGCAGTTGATCTACTGGCAACGATGTAAGGTACTCCTCCGTTTTAAAATACTATAAGATTCTTTAACTTTGTGAAAAACCTTTTAGTATGTTGATTCACTCTAAATCTAGATAAACCTACGTACTAAAGAGATTTAGATATAGTTCTTTCACAAAGCTAAAATATCTTATATTTTGAAACGGAGGGAGTATCAGCAACGCTGTAGAGAAATTACCTACAAAGAATGGCAAAGTAATATTCTGTATTCCATCCGTTCACAAATAAGTGGAAATCTAGAAAATTTAGAATAAATTATAAAAGGGAGTAGAAAATGCATTGAAAAGGTGCAATCACCGTCTCTCCTCTTTAAGTGTACTTAGAAAGTAAGGAGAGACCATGCGGTGAATGCTATTGTACTTGATTTCTGTGTGACTGTTAGAGTATTAGGTATATACGGTTGTTATGCTAGTTCAGATAGAGTTAGGATCTGTTTACATATAGTTCTAACTTGACTATGTACTCTAAGATAATCCTCTGTACGCCTATATATTCACCTATGAGGCTTAATAATATATCCATCATATTCCGTCAAACTCATACTCTTTAATGGTAATCGGTCCAAACCCTAGTCGCACGATTCCGCCGCGCCGCCCCCGGGGGATCGATCTCCATGATCTCCGCAGGGGGCCACGCGATCCGTACGCAGGGTTCGTCCGCCGATCCGTGATCGTCTGCCTTGTAAGTTCTTTTTTCCGATCTCTTGATCGGTTTTCTTTTTGATTTACCGATCTTAGATCGAATTGAGTCGCCCACCGTCGTCGTCATCGCCGCGCCTCTACTCCGACCATCAGCATTGAGGATCTACACCGCGCCCGTGCGCCTGCCTCCTCTGTTGTTGCGCTTGCCTCGGCAGGCTGCCGCGCACTGCGGACGGCTGCTACGCGTTCCATTGGAAGGTTGCCCCTCCCCCCCCCCTCCCCCCGCGGATCGTCTTCGCATTCATCATCCGAGACTTCACCGACTACGTCGCCATCAACTACGATCTACGCGTCGTCCACACCCTAGCGCATATGGTGCACCGTCGGTATGATCAACCGATCCCGCGACTGTCTACGCCAAGTGTTGGGGATATACTTTCCGGGTATCCTCACAGTTCCTCACTGACCAGGGTGGCCCACTTCAGGTTAGAGCTTTGCTTCACGGGCGGCCCAGTCATGGAGAAAAGATGGAGTCCAATCCGGCTACGGGAAGGCCCAGAAGATTTACCGACTTAGGCCCATAGTGTTACTTGTAGTTCAAGATGTACTCTGTAACCGACTCTTAGTCGTAACCGGATAGATCTCTTCTGTAAACCCTAGGCCGGAAATCTATATAAGCCGTCCTAGGGAGAGCCTTTAGGACACACCTCAATAGTCTACAATCTCAACTCGCACAGTCGAAACCCTTGTAACCCATATCCGGCTCTGCCGTATTACTGGATTGCTAGCAGGAGTAGGATCCGTCCAAAGCCGGCGGATTCGAACCTGAGTAAACTTGTGTGCTCACCGTCCCGGAACACCATACGTCTCACCCCCCCCCCCCCTCTCTCTTCCGCACGCCTCGAGGACCCCCTCATGGCGTACTTGTCCTCAATCCGACGATAGTTGGCGCCCACCGTGGGGCAAGTGAGCTTCGGATCTGCGTTCCGAGCGGAATCTGCAAGAATCGGAATCGGCGAGACTATCGCCGTCGGTCGCATCCTCTACGCCAGCGACATCCCTCTCATCGTTCTCGACGAGACTTGGATTCCGGCTAGGGAGACCGTGACTTCCTACACAATCATGTCTTTTGGCGAGATCGATGTTTACATCGGTTTTGCTGAACCTGCCCCACCCACCCCAGCAGTGATGATAGAGGCAGAAGAATCCTCTGGGTCCCCTTTGTCCGCGGAGGCGGCAGAGTTTCGGATCTCAGAAAACCCTAATCCCACCCAGCCCGCACCAGTTGCGAAGATAGTGGAGAAATCCGAGCCTGAGGAAGACCTAGCGGTCGAAGTTGAATCTGGAGTGGATATCCTTAGAGAAGTCGGATCCCAGATCAACCCACCCGCAGAAGTCGAAACCCAGGAGGAGCTTCTCAACGACACTGATTCCGGCTCTGATGACGCCGGGACAGATATGCCTTTCCTAAGATACACACTGCGATGTATGATAATGCAAGATGCAAGCGCGGATTCAATTCTCGAGACCATCAAAAGTTTCGACAAAGCTGATCGCGAAAGCCGCAGGTACCTCAGGAAGCACGCGTCGCACTTCGTCGGATATGTGGGATCCAGATCCGGCTCGGCTGATGCTGGAGAAAACACCAACTCTGTGCTGGAGGAAATTGGAACAAACGCCGACGTACCCTCATCCTCGGATGAATCAATGACGCCAGCGGATTTCCAAAAGTTCTCCGCGGAATATGAAGAGGAGTATAACTCCAAAGCTGCAGAAGAAGGAGAAGCCATGGATGAAGGATCCGGGGAACACTCTCCCAAAGCGCAGGATGACATGGAAGTCGGAGATAATCTCGAAATCCAGATGTCCGAAAGTACCGATCAGAGCTTGACTCCGTGAAACGGACCCAAAGCCGTCTTTGCTACCGGTGCTGCCAAGAGGGCAAAGAAGAAGAACAAGAAGAACAAGACCCCGGCAAAAGACCCTCTGACAGAGGAGGTGATTGCCGAGGAATATGAGGAAGACTCGGATGGAGCACTTATCCCAGAAGAGACGAAAAAAGAAGAATCGGTGGATGGACACGTGATCACTGAAGGTGAGCGTAAACTCATCGATGCTGCATTGACCACACCTATCCCTACAGCTGCAGAACTTACTGCTAAAGAGCTGGACGAAAGGGCCCAATCCCTAGAAGCGCGTCATCAACAACTTCTGGATGAAGCCAAAAACGTCGAGGAGGAAAAGAAACGCATGGCAACAAAGGATTACATGTCTCGGTTGCATCAGAACACCCGGAAAGTTACACAGGTGACGGTAAATTTCCGGAAGTGAACAGGGTCCTCTTTGAAGGAGATCCAGGGATGCCTCGGCTCGATAGCAAAGGAGATATGGTGTACCCAACACCGGTACAGAACACTGTCGCAGCTCGAGATATTCTATCAAATAACCCAGGCCCAGAACAGGTTCGATTGGGCATCAAGCTACTCACCAAGGGTCTGGAGCAACAGATGGCTGCGAAATCCGGAAGTGGAAAACTGGTCTCGAAATCCGATCAATGTCACACAGACAGCCTGGAATGATATAAGGCCCTAGCGTGTTTCGAAACGGCGTCACCGTTCCGACCGACGGGAAGATAACTACTCCAGAACCGGATCATCAGGACAGCATCACAGAACCGCACGTGACTGGAGCAAGGTTGTTCCAGTGGCCGAGCAAGATGCCATTGCTGCACTGTGTCCGAGGAACCCTCCCCGACGAGAGTCGAACGATCGAAGGGGAGAAGATAAAGAGAAACGTCGGGAGGAGGATCGTCAAAAATGCCACCCCTAGACATGCAAGCCGTCCGGCTGAGCCTCACCGTGGTGGGAACGACGGAAACCATGTCGGTACAAGTCGGCAGGGGGCTCGCCATAGTGAAGACCTGATACATTGCAAATGTATCTATAATTTTTGATGTTCCATGCTTGGTTTTATCTACTTTCTTGTGTTTTATTCCAACTTTGGAGTACTTTTATTATGATTTCTTGGACTAACCTATTAACAAGAGCCACAGTGCCAGCTGCCTGTTTTCTGTTGTTTTTGGTTCCAGAAAAGTTAGAAAATGAATATTCTCGAAATTGGACGGGACAAAAGCCAAAGTGCCTATTTTTCTGGAAGGGATCAAGTGCCAGAATACGAGACGGAGAGGGGCCAGGGGCCGGCCACACCACCTGGTCGCGCGGCCAGGCCTGGCCCGCGCCAGGTGGTCCGCCGACCAGCACCCCTCACCTCTCCTTCCGCCTATAAGTTGCCCTCGGAAGAAAACCCAAAGTACCGATCAAAATCCACGAAAGAGTCTGTAGCCACCGTCATCTCCATCCCTAGATCGGGGATCAAGCTCTTCCGGCACCTGCCGGAGAGGGGAATTCACCCTGGAGGCCTTCTTCATCACCATGCAAGTCTCCGGTGTGATGCGTGAGTAGTTCATCCTTGGACTACGGATCCATGTAGTAGCTAGATGGCTGGTTTCTCCTCCTTTGTGCTTTCATGTTTAGATCTTGTGAGCTCCGTTCATGATCAAGATCATCTATTGTAATCCATACATGTTGTGTTTACGGGGATCCGATGGATATTGAGATGCTATTTCAGATTGATTATTGATTCTATCATGTTTTGTTATTTGAGATCTTGCATGCTTTCCGTTGTTAGTAGCTATCTTGGCCAAGTAGATGCTAGCAACTCCAAGAGTTAGTATTTATGCTCGATAGTGTGTTCATGCCTCTGGTAATCTAGGGAAGTGACAGAAATCTCTAAGGTACTAGATGTGCTGTTGCTACTAGGGAGAAAACAACGATCCTTTGTTCATAGAAAAATTGTATTGTTTACCTTACACGCAGTTCGTAAAGCAATAATCTGTTGCTTGCAACTTAATAATGGAGGGGGTTCGGATGATAACCTGAAGGTGGATTATTAGTCATAGATGCAGTTCGATGGCGGTCTATGTATTATGTTGTAATGCCCAATCAAGTCTCAAAGGAGTCAAGATGATTAGTATATGCATGTATTGCTTTCTCGGTGTTTGTCAATTGCCCCGTTGTAATTTGTTCACCCAACATGTTATCTATCTAAGGAGAGCCACCTCTAGTGAACTATGGATCCCGGTCCTTTTCTTTACATACAATCTACAATTTTTTACTGCTTTGTGTTTACTTTCTGCAAACTTTTACTTCTTTCCATTCGATACGCTTAATCCTTTGGTTTCCGCAAAACACGGTGAGATTGACAACCTCATCGCAAGTTGGGGACAAAGTTACGTGGTTGTGTTGTGCAGGTCTCCACATTGCTACTAGCACCGGTAGTGCGCCCTGCCAAAGCTCAGCTAGTAACACCTTTGAGGTGTTTCCTTGCTCCTACTGGTTCGATTAAACCTTGGTTTCATAACTGAGGGAAACTTGCTGCTGTGCTCATCATACCTTCCTCTTGGGGTTCCCAACGAGCTCTACATCAACATCACGCACCAAGCACTTTTCTGGGCGCCGTGTATTGAGCCATCAAGACCCTCCCCGGAACCGGAATAATGACGCTCCGGGTGGAGGCCGGCAAACAGACGGAAATAATCCAGCTGCCCCACCCTCTCCACCAAGTAGTCATCACAACGGCTCTAAAGGGGGGCAAGGAGGACGACGTAGCGGAGGAGGTGGTGGCAGAAGCCGAAGTCCAGCTCCAAGGCACCGTAGCCACAGCCGACATTCGGGATGATCTCTATCCCCGAACGATGCAAGGCACAGGATCAATTCCAACATAGAGGCGCGGCGCTATGAAAACGATGATATCTACGTGGGCCCAAAGTGCTTCGGACCACGCATGAGAGCTACAAGATTCCCGGAAGGATTTGCTATCTCAAGACATATCCAAGCCTATGACAGCATTGCTTGGCCAGATACCTGGCTACAGGATTTTTTCCAAGCTTGCTGCATCGCCAAAGGCGAAAACAACCTGGTCGCAACCCGATATTTCCCACTCATGTTGCGGAAGACGGCACGATCATGGCTTAATGAACTTCCGGAGAACACCATCCACAACTGGTATGACATGCAAAGTGCGTTCTTTCAGAATTTCGAAGGCACATATCGGAGGCCCCAGACGGCGTTGCACCCAGAAAGCCGGAGAAACTTGTCGGGATTACCTCGGACAATGGATCGACACCAAGAACTCCTGTGAAGGGGTAAATGATCAAACTGCATTGAAGCTTTCATCACAGGTCTCCCAATTGGTCTACTGCACCATCGCTTGAAGTGTGACAAGGTCACTGATTTGGGAGAGATGATAGAAACAGCGAGCAAATATGCAGATGCTGATGACGATGCAGAGGGATTACTCAATGCCCTAGCTGTACCATAGTCGGCAAAACAACCAAAGCAACAAGCTCAGAAGCGCAAAAATACCTCGGAAGAAAAACCCAACGCGGAAACGGCAGTGGTCACTGCTACTTTTGGGTCTGGAGGACGAGGAGGACGCGGCGGAGGCCACGGGCGTGGGCGTGGAACTTCAAGAGTCCAAGGTAGAGGAGACCAACAACCAGGAAAAACCTACTCTTGGGCCGACATTGCCAATAACCCATGTGTGCATCACCTAGACGCCAATGGGGGCTCATCTCACACCAACGCCGAATGTCGTTTCAATGACGACATCAAAAGAGATGACACAGCGGGCTACAAAGCTAAGCGGAAGAAGGGAAAGAAGAATCCTGAAAAAGAAAAAGAGACCAAGGAAGATTTCGACATGGAGCAAGTTGATGCTTCAAATCCCAAGCCGGAAGCGAAGAAATATTTTCCGACCAAGAAAGACACTTATGTCACCTTCCTCGGATCTCAACCAGCAAAGGTCAAGAAAGCAGTTCTACACGAGCTCAACGCAACAGTTCCGGCTATCCCCCAATTCTTGGATTGGTCGGAAGTGGCAATCACATTTGACCGCGCTGATCATCTGCCTAAGTTGCACAGGCGAGGAAAATACGCCTTAATCGTCAATCCACTTATTGACGGTTATGGTTTCTCCAAGACCCTCATGGACGGCGGCAGTAGTATCAATATTCTCTATGTCGAAACGCTACGCCGGATGAAGATCTCGGAGACCCAGCTGAACCATAGCTCTATGATCTTTCACGAAGTTTTCCCAGGAAGACAAGCCAATTCCCTGGGAGAGATCACTTTAGATGTTACCTTTGGAACTCCAAAGAATTATCGGACGGAGGCACTTTCCTTCGAAGTGGTCCCGTTCAAGAGCGCGTACCACGCTATATTCGGACGTCCGGCTTACTGGGATTTTATGGCTCGTCCGTGTTACATTTACAATATGATGAAAATTCCAGGTCCCAACAGCGTGATCACCATCAGGGGAGACCCGAAGAAAGCGCGAGAGTGCGAGGATGGAAATGCCGCCTTTTCCGAAGTCGTGCTGCACGCCCAGGAGTACCAGGAGATCAAGAAGAGCATAGATCCGTCTGAGATGACCGCAACAAAGAAGGAGGTGACAAAGCCAAATCCGGAGTTCAAGGCATCTGAAGAGATGAAGAAGACGCCGTTGAAGGATGATGACCCCTCCAAGGTGACCCAGATAGGCGTAGGCCTAGGTAGCGCATAGGAAAGCGCGCTCGTCAAGTTCCTCCAAGAAATCAAGATATCTTCGCATGGCAGCCATCTGACATGACCGGACTACCTAGGGAACTTGCCGAGCACTCTTTAAATGTAAACCTGAACGCTAAACCCGTCAAACAGTCCTTACGACGTTTCGGCGATGAAAAGCGTAAGGCAATAGCTAAGGAACTAGCACGGCTCGAGTTAGCCGGATTCATAGAAGAGGTCATCCACACTGAGTGGTCGGCCAATCCTGTAATGGTCCCTAAAAAGGACACCACTGATTTAAGGATGTGTGTTGATTATACTGCCTTGAACAAGGATTGTCCAAAAGATCTGTTCGCTCTGCCTAGAATTGATCAAGTTATCGATTCTACGGCAGGCTCGGAACTCCTCTGTTTTCTCGACGCATATTCCGGTTATCACCAAATCCGGATGAAGGAATCTGACAAAGTCAAAACTTCATTCATCACCCCCTTCGGAACCTTCTGTTTTGTTACAATGCCCTTTGGGTTGAAGAACGCAGGAGCTACGTACCAGTGCACGATGCAGTGTTGCCTCCATGACCAACTCGGACGCAATATACATGCATACGTGGATGATATTACAGTGATGTCCAAAAAGAAGGAAACACTGATTTCCGACTTGGAGGAAACATTCGCCAATCTACGAAAATACAACATCATGCTTAACCCGAAGAAATGTTTCTTCGGAATACCAGCCAGAAAATTGTTAGATTTCATCGTGTCTCAAAGAGGCATAGAGGTGAACCGGGACAAAATCAAGGCTATACTCAATATTTCCAGACCAACTCGCCTAAAGGACGTATAAAGACTAACTGGTTGCATTGCTACAGTCACTCGGTTTGTAAGATGGCTTGGAGAAAGAGCCGCACCATTATATAAACTTCTAAAAAATACCAAGGATTTTGTTTAGACTGACGAAGCTGAAGCCGCACTACAAGACCTAAAGAAAGTACTCTCATCTGCTCCTATCCTTGCTACGCCAGAACCACAGGAACCGATGTTGCTCTATCTTGCTACGACAAACAAGGTTGTTAGTATCGTCATGGTGGTGGAGAGACCGGAGGAAAATCAGGGACACCTGGTGCAGCGTCCGACTTGTAAGTGGATGATTTATCTAAATCGTGGATGATTTATCTAAATCGTTCAAAGGGTTTAAGGTTCAACACATCCCTCGAGCAGAAAACGAGGAAGCAGATGCACTATCTCGGATAGGCTCTGTGCGGAAAGAGGTCCCGGATGGTGCTTTTCTAGAGCACCTCAAAGTTCCCTCAATAAAGGGAGTAGATGAGGAATATCCGACCAAATATGACTCACCTCTAATAGCGGTCCTAGCTGTAATTCCCAGTTGGACCCAACCCTACCTTGATTATCTGGTAGATGGCAAATTACCCGAAGACGAGCTTCTAGGCTGGCAGATCATCCGACGAGTAAAAGCTTATACTATAGTTAAAGGTGAACTCTATAAGCAGAGTGTTTCTAGGGTTTTTCAGCGCTGTGTATCCCCGGAAGAAGGAGTGGAAATCTTAAGAGAAGTCCACGAAGGCGAGTGTGGTCACCACGTTGCAGCCAAATCTTTAGTGGCAAAAGCTTTTAGACACGGATTTTTCTGGCTTACAGCTCAGGCAGATGCCGAACGATTAGTCAAGACGTGCAAAGGCTGCCAAAAGTATGCCAAATAAGCTCATGTTCCGGCTGATCAGCTGCGAACAATACCTATAACATGGCCTTTTGTGGTCTGGGGGCTTGATATGGTAGGACCATTTAAACGAGCTCCAAGTGGATTTACTCATCTCTTAGTGATGGTGGATAAATTCACCAAATGGATTGAGGCTAAACCTGTCACTAGTTGTGATGGAGCAACAGCCAAAAGATTTGTCGAGGATGTTATAATCCGGTATGGTTATCCGCATAGCATTATCACGGACAACAGGAGTAACTTTTCTATGGGAGAATTGGCCGAATTCTGCAACGAGCAAAATATCCGGCTTAACAGTGCGTCAGTCGCACATCCATAGGCTAACAGACAAGTCGAAAGAGCAAATGGTTTAATCCTACAAGGCCTAAAACCGAGACTCGAAGCACCACTACGACATGCTACGGGGGCTTGGGCAGAGGAATTACCCTCTATAATATGGAGTTTACGAATGACTCCAAACAGGTCAACCAGATACACACCTTTCTTCTTGGTCTATGGTGCAGAAGCAGTTCTTCCTAATGATTTGATTCACACTTCTCCTAGAGTGGCCGCGTATATTGAAGAGGATGCCGAGATTTCTCGACAAAATGATCTCGACTTAGTCGAAGAAGTTCGTGTCTTTGCTGAAATGAGATCAACAGCCTATCAGCAGAAGTTACGCAAGTATCATAGCCAGAGAGTCAGAAACAGATCCTTCAATAAAGGCAATTTGGTTCTCCAGCTTGTGCAACAAAGAAATCACAAACTTTCCCCAGTATGGGTGATGTCTACGCACTTCTATTCTTGTAGACAGTTGTTGGGCCTCCAAGTGCAGAGGTTTGTAGAACAGCAGCAAGTTTTCCCTTAAGTGGATTACCCAAGGTTTATCGAACTCAGGGAGGAAGTGGTCAAAGGTATCCCCTCTCAAGCAACCCTGCAATCAAGATACAAGAAGTCTCTTGTGTCCCCAACACACCCAATACACTTGCCAGGTGTATAGGTGCACTAGTTCGGCGAAGAGATAGTGAAATACAAGTGGTATAGATAATTATAAGTGGTAACGGTGATAGAAAATAGCTTGATGGCATGGAAAAGACTGAAGTAAAACTGAAATAAAGACAGAAGCAAGCAAACATGTAATAGATCTAGTAGCAAACGGTGTTTCAATGCTTAGAAACAAGGCCTAGGGATCATACTTTCACTAGTGAACACTCTCATATAAATATATTCTCTTCATGATACTACTCTTAACTACTCTCTGGTTGGATACTCTAATCGATGGTAGGGCTATAACAGCACACCTCAAAGTTCATCTTTCCTATCTAGAAAACCCCACACTGTCACCTTGAGCTCTAGATGGTTCCAACAAACACCACAATTTCATAGAGACATCCAACTCCAAATATAACTCATAACAAGTATTTGTAATCTCTAGCCTAAGTGCCACCATGGTGTGCACACTATCAACTTCACACACATGGGGAGAGCAGAGATCTATTAAAGCACTTGAGTAGCAAGGTAGATCTATAGATTACAAGCTCATGATCTCAATAAGATCATGCATAGAGAGAGATGAACACATATATACCGGTATAACCCTTACCCTCGAGAGAGAACTACTCCCTCCTCATCATGGGAATCAGCAATGGTGATGGAGATGGTGGTGGAGATCAATGGAGATGGCTCCAGGGGCACTTCCCCGTCTCGGCAGGGTGCCGGAACAGAGACTTTCTGTCCCCTGAATCTCCCCTTCGGTGGCGGCAGCGCTGTGGAACTTTTCGTGGATTTCTGATTGATCATCTAGGGTTTCTGTCTCCGGAGGAATATATAGGTGAAGGGGCAAGGTCGGTGGCTGGCCAGGGGGCCCACACCATGCCATGGCGTGGCCTAGGTGGACCCCCGCCTAGGGGGTGTGGCCACCCTGTGGCCCCTCTCCGACTCTCCTTCTGGCTCCGTGAGTCTTCCGGGAAAATAGTAACTTTGGCTTTTGTCTCGTCCAATTCCGAGAATATTCATTTTCTGACTTCCTAGAACCAAAAATAGCAGAAAACAGGCAACTGGCATTGTGGCTCTTGTTAATACGTTAGTCCAAGAAATCATATGAAAAGTACTCCAAAGTGTGGACAAAACACAAGAAAGTGGATAAAACCAAGCATGGAACATCAAAAATTATAGATACATTTGCAATGTATCAACATCCCCAAGCTTAACTCCTGCTCGTCCTCGAGTAGGTAAGTGATAAAAAGAAAGAATAATTTTTTAGGTGACATGCACCATCAAAGACTTGATCAAAGTATTTGTAAAACATTCTAAGCTAGGATCATAGTACTTCAATCATAACATGAAAGACAAAGTTCTAGCAATAAGCAAAGAAACTATGATGCAACATAAAAAGGCACAAACAAAAGATTCATGAATAACAATGCTTTGCAAGACGTTTGTTTGTTTCACATAAAGAAAACATAGCATAGTGCCATTCAGCTTGTCCCTCATAGAGTAGCAAATATAAATGCATAGGACACCTTCAAAGTTCATAAGAGTGACTAGATACAAAAGTTTAAAACAAGCAATATCAAGTTATGCATCAATCAACTAGTCTTGGGACAATGCACATAGAACTAAGAATGGCCACTATGCTCTCAAAGTAGGTGCATAAAGGTAGAAGATGGAGACTCAATATAATGGTGGAAGAAAGGCCTTTTTATAAAAGGAAGTAGGGATTCAAGTCTCATAAAGAGCTTCCAAAAATTATGGTACTTATAGCTTTCAGCTCTCATTGCCCCTATCATAAGCATCTTGAAGTGATTAAGGTTAAAGTGAACAAACTACGGTGTACATGCTTGACGAAGTATAAGTTAGAAATCTCATGTCCCTTGAATACGAGGGCCGCTCCTCATGCTACTCAAGTTTAGTCACCGGTAAGTTCTTGTCATCATAAGTACATGTGTATCATAGAGAACCGCCAACGGGGTACCCCTTGCCCGATGATACGGAAGAATCCCCATATCAAAATGACAAGGCAAGCAGACAACGAGCATCTCAGCAATCTTCTTATTTACCATGGGAATATGGTGCTTTTTTCTCTCTTTCTTCTTTTCATAATCTTTTTTTCTCTTTTTTCTCAATATAGGACTCTTTTTTTATAAGAAGAATGCTTCATAGACAGCTCATTATGGTTACGCTGCAGGTTTCCACCATGTCAGCATGTATTAGACCAGCGGCCTAGGCATTTCTCTAACACATATACATAACTCCATGGACTTACAAGCTCCCCTTTCATTTCACACCGACGACATCCATATACAAAAGAGCATGATATCAACTAGGTACAAGTACCAAGTGCAATGTTGAAAGTGTTCCCCATGAAAGCATGGTTCTGCTAATCCCCAACAAATAAGTGCAAGCACATACACCATAGATGTCAACACCCGGATTTTTAATCCCAGATGCCCGTTATGCCATACCTCGCAATCCCAAAATTACCATTTTTTCGAGACATAACGGATTGGATATCACAGTACATCATCCATTACAAACCATACATAAGGTCTTACACAAATAAGGATCTCATGATCCAGTCTTAATACAACAAGCAGCGGAAATAAACGATAAGCGTAGCGGTGGGGTCCATCTTCAAGGGCACAGGCAATGCTGACGAAGGAAGATAGTCCTAGTTATCATAGTCGTCCTGCTGGCCATCATCTTGATAGTCTCCTTCATAGTCTGGCCATGAGAATAGCCAAGGACAAAAGCCATGAGTACTCTTTAAGTACTCGCAAACTACCACTAACAAGTAATAAGTGCTAAGTTAAAGTTCTAAATCTAAGTTTAACTATAAAGTTAAGTTTGAAACCTAAGCTGAGTTCTGAAGCAAAGAAAGATAAAACAAAGTTCTAGAATCACTTAAGTTGGGAAGCTATTATCCTAAACACAAACCTGTTGTGGTCAAGTCAAGATTCATCATTCCTTTCATAAGTCATTTTGAAAACATCTGACAACGAAACAGTATGGCCATTCCAACTGTCCATAACCGTGGACGTGGCTATTCGAATAGTTTGACACTCTGCAGAGGTGGTACACTTTCACCACAAGATTCGATACATCTATCAGGGATAACCCTGAATCATCATACTTAGTATGCAGATAATCAAACATAACCTTCCCTTTACACACCCTAGTATAAGCACCTCTCCTATGAGCATGGCCTCCCAACCATGACCATCAGTCATCTTGGGCACTACATAGGTGGACAACATTGAGAAGTAGCCTCAGCTCAAACCTCTCCCGCGAGGGAACTAATACTAATGCATATAAACTTCTGGCTAAGCCTTACCCAATTCAGGTAGTTTGGTTATACGGTAAATTTGGAATGGTATCGCATCTGAATCCAACCATCAGTTTTATAAAAGGGTTAAGGCTCATGCCTCAACATTTTCATCATCATAAACCATTTGTGTTTCTCAACACATGTCAAAACATCTTAATATAATGACTCATCATTCCAAGGTTTTCACAATTCTTTTTCACCAATTGTTCCCATCTAAAGTGACTCAAGTTTTTATCTACTCTAAATTACTAAGTTAAGAGTGTTCACTAAGGTGGAAAGATGATGAGTTCAATCTCATGCCATAGAATGACATCTAAATCTTATCTAAATAGGTCAAGTTTTATACTCTTTATGCTACCTTCAAAACAAGTAAGGGACTTTGTGTAAGGTAAAGGATGTAAAGCTTGAAAGTAAGACTGGGGGTAACTAGTAGTCAAAGTGGTAGGATCAAAGCATGCCTAAAGCATCTTTGCTTGGGTTATCTAGATTGCAAGGATTTGCTTGCATTGTTAATGGTGGCTTGCTAAAGTAAGTTTTGCAAGGATTAGCTTGCCAATAATAGCTTGCCTTGGTTGGTGCAGTGGTTGAAGTTTTCTTCTTCTTCTTGGTAGAACTCCTCCTCCTCGTAAGCTTGGTCGGTACTATATTCTATAAATACATACGGAGTACACAATCACCAAACAATACTTAACTAGTCTAATGAGCACTCTAAGGCACACAATTGATGATCTATTATCATCACAAGCATCACAAGTTTTATTCAATAGTTTCCTCCTTTTTATTTTAGAAAAGTAATTTCTACTCATTGAAAATTTTACTAAGATTTAATATTCACCACTTAAAATATGGGATCATGTGGAAACATTTCATCACCACATATTCTAACATGTGGGAATGGGATTTAAGGGTTGGATCATAATTACTTTGGTTTAGGTTCATTATTTAATGATTTAAAGTGACTAGAAATGCCTATATAGCATTATTTTGGTACTAGTCTAAATTCACTGCATGTAAATCCTAATATTATTACATATTCAGATAGGTATGATGAAATGTGATTTTTGAGAGTTGGAATCAACTCAAAAGCTAACTTGGTTGATTTTATAAAAATGTTGCAAGGTGCAAAAGCTTCTGTTTTATTATTTTTACTAGGAGAGATCTCTAACTCTAAATGAATTAAATCCAACGGGCTTGGATAGATAATTTCAATACCTTTCAGGCACAATTGGTTTCATACAATTTGGATTTTTCAAACTCCCAGAATTTATTTTTAAACTAGTGGACAAAAACTAGATTAACTCTAAATATAAAAAACTAAATTTGAAACTTTCACACGCTGCTGAACTAATCGGGCGGCCCATTCACGACAAAGTACTGCGCAGCGGGCTGCCTGACACGCAGGCTCCACCGGTCAGTGGCACAACCTAACCAAAACGGTATCTAGCATCCTGGGCCACACGATCTAAAGACGATCCAACGGTGGTGAGTCATCGTCGACGACGGATCACTCCGGCGAGAACGTGACCTAGCCGCGGCGGTGGGGGTCGATTGGGGGCATACCAGGGCTCTAGCAAGGTCGGCGAGGTGGGAAAACGGGCTGGTAGACGACGGCAAGGCGAGGCACGGTTGCGGCGGAGCTTGGGGTGCTCTAAATCGCCAACGCCCTTCTCCTCCTGCTACGGTGGCTTCAGCTTCAATTCCAGCGAGGCAAGGCTCGAGCGGCTTCGGCGAGGGGTGGGTAAGAATCAGTGAGAGGTGAGGAGTGTGGGAGTGTGGAGAAATGGTGCTGGGGTGGCCGCTTTATATAGGGTCGACGAGGGGGCAGAGCGGGCGATGGTGAGGTCATCGGTGACGATGCTGCGGGGCTCTCTCGGCATGGGCGAGGGCGGCGTTGGATGCTCTGTTCCCTGGCGGTCCTCTGAGGCTTAAAGGCGCGGCAAGGCGAAGTCTCTACTGGTCGGGAGCATGCGATGAACTACACGCAGATGGAGGTGTTCGACGCGGCTCCTCCGGTCTGTTGGTCACGAGGCAGCGAACGACGATGTCTGGGCGGTTGCTGGGCCTGCTGCGGCTGCTGACATGCAATGCTAGCACTAGGTGCGGTCGGTGCGGCTCTGCCGGGCGCGGCGCTCCAAGGTGATCGGCATGGTGGACAGTGGCATGGGCGCGAGCAATTGAAGCTTGTCCTCCGCTCATTTTTGGTCGGGGGCTGGTCGAGGTTGATGTCTACGCACTTCTATTCTTCTAGACAGTTGTTGGGCCTCCAAGTGCAGAGGTTTGTAGAACAGCAGCAAGTTTTCCCTTAAGTGGATTAGCCAAGGTTTATCGAACTCAGGGAGGAAGTGGTCAAAGGTATTCCCTCTCAAGCAACCCTGCAATCAAGATACAAGAAGTCTCTTGTGTCCCCAACACACCCAATACACTTGTCAGGTGTATAGGTGCACTAGTTCGGCGAAGAGATAGTGAAATACAAGTGGTATGGATAATTATAAGTGGTAACGGTGCTAGAAAATAGCTTGATGGCGTGGAAAAGACTAAATTAAAACTGAAATAAAGAAAGAAGCAAGCAAACATGTAACAGATCTAATAGCAAACGGTGTATCAATGCTTAGAAACAAGGCCTAGGGGTCATACTTTCACTAGTGAACACTCTCATATAAATATATCATCTTCATGATACTACGCTGAACTACTCTCCGGTTGGACACTCTAATCCATGGTAGGGCTATAATAGCACACCTCAAAGTAAGCCTTTCCCATCTAGATAACCCCACACTATCACCTTGAGTACTAGATGAGTCCAACAAACACCACAATTTCATAAAGACATCCAACTCCAAATATAACTCATAACAAGTATTTGTAATCTCTAGCCTAAGTGCCACCATGGTGTGCACGCTGTCACTTTCACACACATGGGGAGAGCAGAGATCTATTAAAGCACTTGAGTAGCAAGGTAGATCTACTTGATTACAAAGCTCATGATCACAATATGATCATGCATAGAGAGAGATGAACACATAGCTACCGGTAGAACCCTTAGCCTCGAGAGAGAACTACTCCCTCCTCATCATGGGAATCAGCAACGGTGATGGAGATGGTGGTGGAGATCGACGGAGATGGCTCCGGGGGCACTTCCCCGTCCCGGCAGGGTGCCGAAACAGAGACTTTCTATCCCCCGAATCTCCCCTTCGGTGGCGGTGGCGCTGCGGAACTTTTCATGGCTGGAGGCTTGATTATTTAGGGTTTTGGTATCGGGAGGCTCTTATAGGCAAAGGAGACAGTTCGGTGGCCGGCCAGGGGGCCCACACCACCTGGTGGCGCGGGTAGGGCTAGCCTGCGCCTGGGGGGTGTGGCCAGGCCCTGGCCCTCCTCCGTCTCGTATTCTGGCTCCGTGAGTCTTCAGGTAAAATAGGAACTTTGGCTTTTGTCCCGTCCAATTCTAAGAATATTCATTTTCTGACTTTCCTAGAAACAAAAAACAGCAAAAAACAGGCAACTGGCACTATGGCAACTTGTTAATAGGTTAGTCCAAGAAATCATATGAAAAGTACTCCAAAGTGTGGACAAAACACAAGAAAGTAGATAAAACCAAGCATGGAACATCAAAAATTATAGATACATTTGCAATGTATCAACATCCCCAAGCTTAACTCCTGCTCGTCCTCGAGTAGGTAAGTGATAAAAAGAAAGAATAATTTTTTAGGTGACATGCACCATCAAAGACTTGATCAAAGTATTTGTAAAACATTCTAAGCTGGGATCATAGTACTTCAATCCTAACATGAAAGACAAGGTTCTAGCAATAAGACAAAGAAACTATGTTGCAACATGAAAAGGCACAAACAAAAGATTCATGAATAACAATGCTTTGCAAGACGTTTGTTTGTTTCACATAAAGAAAACATAGCATAGTGGTATTCAGCTTGTCCCTCATAGAGTAGCAAATATAAATGCATAGGACACCCTAAAAGTTCATAAGAGTGACTAGATACAAATATCTTAAAACAGGCAATATCAAGGTATGCATCAATCAACTAGTCATGGGACAATGCACATAGAACTAAGAAATGACACTATGCTTTCAAAGTAAGTGCATAAAGGTAGAAGGTGGAGACTCAATATAATGGTGGAAGAAAGGCCTTTTTATAAAAGGAAGTAGGGATTCAAGTCTCATAAAGAGCTTCCAAAAATTATGGTACTTATAGCTTTCAGCTCTGAATCCCCCTATCATAAGCATCTTGAAGTGATTAAGGTTAAAGTGAACAAACTATGGTGTACATGCTTGACGAAGTATAAGTTAGAAATCTCATGTCCCTTGTATACGAGGGTCGCTCCTCATGCTACTCAAGTTTAGTCACCGGTAAGTTCTTGTCATTGTAAGTATATGTGTATCATAGAAAACCGCCAATGGGGTACCCCTTGCCCGATGATACGGAAGAATCCCCATATCAAAATGACAAGGCAGGCAGACAACGAGCATCTCAGCATTCTTCCTATTTACCATGGTAATATGGTGCTTTTTTCTCTCTTTCCTCTTTTCTCATATCACTTTTTATTTTTTTCTCTTTTTTCTCAATATCTGACTATTTTTTTATAAGAAGAATGCTTCATAGACAGCTCGTTATGGTTCCGCTACAGGTTTCCACCATGTCAGCGTGGATTAGACCAGCGGCCCAGGCGTTTCTCTAACACATATACATAACTCCATGGACTTACAAGCTCCCCTTTCATTTCACACCGACGACATCCATATACAAAAGAGCATGATATCAACTAGGTACAAGTACCAAGTGCAATGTTGAAAGCGTTCCCCATGACAGCATGGTTCTGCTAATCCCCAACAAATAAGTGCAAGCATATACAACATAGACAACACAATGGTTCAAGTTTATTAAGGGTAAGTAAAGTAAAGTGTGCCATCAAGTTCGTGAGAGCTTTAATCACTAGTTTTCTCATAACAAGTTTAATTTGGAAGGTAAACAAAAGCATGAATATACATGGAATAGCATAAGCTAGTAGGTAGGTATGGTGGACTCTTTGGAATAAATTGGTTTAGGGAGTTGGATGCATGAGTGGAACTCATACTTTGTTGTGGAGGCTAGCAAAAGACTGGGAGTGACAAACTAAGAGAGCAATAATGGCCATAATCATGCAGAGTGACAAAACATCATTGATCAAAGCATAAAGTGATACTACAAGCTGAAAACTAAAGGATCATAAAGGCTATGGTGACTTGAGATAGTCATAACATGGTGTGAGCATGCGCCAAGTCAACCGAAATAAAGCATCAAAGGAGAATGCCACTATACTATGCTTTAATATGCTAAAACAACGCATGATTCATCCAAGGCACATTAAGCAATCTCAATTGTTTATAACAAGTCATGCTACAGCAAATAATACTAAGCATAAAGCCAAAACAATACCAAGCATGGCATGACAAAGCATAGGCCACAGTCAAAAACAAGCTCTTTTTACCACTTAAGCATGAGTTTTCCTACTCTTTTCCAATCCAAACAAAACTATTTGAACACCAATGTATGAAAGAGGGGGTCCAACCAATTTATTCATAAAACTAAGCAAACCAAGCAAACAAAAACCAAAACGAAAACGAAAAAGAAGGCGCTCTAAGAACAACACAACTGTGCATGAAACAATAAAAATGAAGCGTTTGAAAGAAACCTGGGATTTTTATTGATGAAGAAGGGGATGCCTTGGGCATCCCCAAGCTTTGACGCTTGTAATTCTTGGATATTTCTTGGGGTGACATGCGTGGCATCCCCAAGATTGAGCTTTAGTCCATCCTTCATTTCATTGCTCAGTCCTTCCATACACCTGAAAATTTTCCTTCATACAAAGCTTCACACAATCTTTATTAGCAACATTAGTGCACTCAAGATAAATAAGTCTTAAGGTTCAGTTCTAACACCAAATAAACTTCCATTAGAACACTAGCTACTGTAGCACTTCCCTCAAAAAGCTCAATTCCCCAAAAAAACTCAAAAAGGAACCAACAAGAAGCAAATGCAGAAAATGGCAGAAATCTATCAAAACAGGCCAGCAGGTAAAGATGAATTTTTTCGAAGACCTTATGTTACTCAAATCAAAAAGTGTTGAACTAACGAAAGTTAGATAACAACCTGGGGAAGAAGCACAAAAATTCACGCCTCAAAAAGATGTTCAGAGATTTTACACGAATTTTGTACGATGAAGCACAGAAATCTGTTTCGGGACAGCAACTTTTCCAATCATTACTTCTCTCTCATTACAGGTTACTCTTGGCACAAAAAGCAAATAAAAAGGATAAGGAGCAGTTATTACTGAAGTAATAACTTCCAAGACTCATCTAAAACTTTTGAGTTAGCTCCCAATAAGTACTTTTCTTTAAAGCCTTTAAGTTAGGCTTGATAATTTGAGAAGATGCTCACATAGGAAATAAGAATTGAAGTAAAAGAGAGCATCAAGAAGCAAATTCAAAGCACATTTAAGTCTAACCCACTTCCTATGCATAGGAATCTTGTAAAGAAACAAGTCATGAAAGCACAAAGCAACAAGCATAGGAAAGCAAAACAAGTGCAACTTCAAAAATTTCAACATAAAGAGGGGAAACTTAATATTGTTGAAACACATAAAACCATGTTTCCCTCTCTCATAATAACTTTCAGTAGCATCATGAATAAACTTAACAATATAACTATCACATAAAACATTCTTATCATGAGCCACATGCTTAAAAGAATTAATACTCTCCACATAAACATAGTCATTCTTATTAATTGTAGTGGGAGCAAAGTCAACAAAATAGCTATCATTATTATTCTCATCACCATAATCATCAAATATAGGGGGCATATTGTAATCATAATTGATTTTCTCCTCAATAGTAGGTGGACTGAAAATATCATATTCACAATTGTAATCATCATAAATTGTAGGTTTGGTATCATCATAAGCAATAGAATAGCTATCTTCCAAAGCTAGGGAACTAAAAAGATCATTTTCATAAAAACTAGCTTCCCCAAGCTTAGACTTTTCCATAGCATTAGCAATAATGGTGTCCAAAGAATTCATACTAACTACATTTCTATTAGCATGCAAATAAAGTTCCATAGGTTTTTAATTTTTTTCTTCAAACACTTCACGTCCTAACTCAAGATAAATACTATAAAGCTCTCTAATTTTTTTGTTGTTTTCCATTAAGCCTAACTAGTGAAAACAAGAAACAAATACACAACATTGCAGAATCTAAAGGAAATAACTTCGAGCACTCACACCGGAGGATGTGAATACCTTTTACCTTACCTCCCCGGCAACGGCGCCAGAAAATAGGCGCTTGCCGTGGGAGGTTCTTCTTCTTTAATCCTCCGGTGTGAATACCTTTTACCTTACCTCCCCGACAACGGTGCCAAAAAATAGGCGTTTGCCGTGGGAGGTTCTTCTTCTTTAATCCTCCGGTGTGAATACCTTTTACCTTACCTCCCCGACAACAGCGCCAGAAAATAGCTTGATGTCTACGCACTTCTATTCTTGTAGACAGTTGTTGGGCCTCCAAGTGCAGAGGTTTGTAGAACAGCAGTAATTTTTCCCTTAAGTGGATTACCCAAGGTTTATCGAACTCATGGAGGAAGTGGTAAAAGGTATTCCCTCTCAAGCAACCCTGCAATCAAGATACAAGAAGTCTCTTGTGTCCCCAACACACCCAATACACTTGTCAGGTGTATAGGTGCACTAGTTCGGCGAAGATATAGTGAAATACAAGTGGTATGGATAATTATAAGTGGTAACGGTGCTAGAAAATAGCTTGATGGTGTGGAAAAGACTAAAGTAAAACTGAAATAAAGAAAGAAGCAAGCAAACATGTAACAGATCTAATTGCAAGTGGTGTATCAATGCTTAGAAACAAGGCCTAGGGATCATACTTTCACTAGTGAACACTCTCATATATATATATATCATCTTCATGATACTACGCTGAACTACTCTCTGGTTGGACACTCTAATCCATGGTAGGGCTATAACAGCACACCTCAAAGTAAGCCTTTCCCATCTAGATAACCCCACACTATCACCTTGAGTACTAGATGAGTCCAACAAACACCACAATTTCATAAAGACATCCAACTCCAAATATTACTCATAACAAGTATTTGTAATCTCTAGCCTAAGTGCCACCATGGTGTGCACGCTGTCACTTTCACACACATGGGGAGAGCAGAGATCTATTAAAGCACTTGAGTAGCAAGGTAGATCTACTTGATTACAAAGCTCATGATCACAATATGATCATGCATAGAGAGAGAGATGAACACATAGCTACCGGTAGAACCCTTAGCCTCGAGAGAGAACTACTCCCTTCTCATCATGGGAATCAGCAATGGTGATGGAGATGGTGGTGGAGATCGATGGAGATGGCTCCGGGGGCACTTCCCCGTCCCGGCAGGGTGCCGAAATAGAAACTTTCTATCCCCCGAATCTCCCCTTCGGTGGCGGCAGCGCTGCGGAACTTTTTGTGGCTAGAGGCTTGATTATTTAAGGTTTTGCTATCGGGAGTCTCTTATAGGCGAAGGAGACAAGGTCGGTGGCCGGCCAGGGGGCCCACACCACCTGGTGGCACGGGTAGGGCTAGCCGCCACTGGGGTGTGGTCGGCCCCGCCCTCCGCCTCAGATTCTCGCCCGTGAGTCTTCTGGTAAAATAGGAACTTTGGCTTTTGTCCCGTCCAATTCTGAGAATATTCATTTTCTGACTTTCCTGGAACCAAAAACAGCAGGAAACAGGCAACTGGCACTGTGGCATCTTGTTAATAGGTTAGTCCAAGAAATCATATGAAAAGTACTCCAAAGTGTGGACAAAACACAAGAAAGTAGATAAAACCAAGCATGGAACATCAAAAATTATAGATACATTTGCAATGTATCAGAGGCGAAGCAGTGTGATGGCGACTGTCTCCCAGCAAGCGAAGGAGAGCCCGGGACGGGCTAGGGCGAGCGGTCCATGGTCGACCTAGGGCAAGGCTTCGGGCGGCGAGCTACTGGAGCAGACAGTGGAGAGGGAGAGAGGGTTAGGGCCGGGGTTCTAGCTGGGGGAACCAGGGGACCAAGTTAGGCCCCAAATGGTGACCAACACTACTGCTCACTATAGTGTTTTAAGATTTGCAAGATTTGTGCCTGCCACCTGCTCCACATAATGGCCGCAAGAAGCAAAAATTTGAATTTTGGGTTCAAAAGTTTTGAGTGATCTCCACTAGTACTAGGTAGTCTCTGGTTGCAAGGGTTTTGAAAATGGAGTTCAATTGGATGGTTTTTGAAATAGGGGTGATCTAGGCATATGCATTGAATTCAATTTTAAACTGTCATTTAAAATAAGTATTTGAATGTTTTTAGCAGATCACAAAGTGGGCCTTGGTACCTCATTATGTGTAATAGCAAGGGGTGCAAAGATTCAGAATTATTTTTGTTGGGAAATGAGTGCTAGGAACACTCAAAGTAGTGTAGTGGATTAAAATGAGCAAAATGACCATTCCTCATTTTTAATTGTTTTTTATTTGATTTTCTTTGGGATTTGCTTGGGAATGATTTAGATGATGTTTATTTCACCTAAGAATCATTTTACAATCAATGGATCACAGAACCATGGCAATTCAAACAACTCCTATTTTTAATTGCACACACATATGAATGCTTTCATATTTTGAAATGGAAAAGTTTTTGTTAACCCTAATTTGGAAGATTTGGATCTTGATAAGCTTGGATTAAAGTTTTGGGATGTTACAATAGACGACACAATGGTTCAAGTTTATTAAGGGCAAGAAAAGTAAAGTGTGCCATCAAGTTCATGAGAGCTTTAATCACTAGTTTTCTCATAACAAGTTTAATTCGGAAGGTAAACAAAAGCATGAATATACTTGGAATAGCATATGCTAGTAGGTAGGTATGGTGGACTCTTTGGAATAACTTGGTTTAGGGAGTTGGATGTATGAGTGGAACTCATACTTGGTTGTTGAGGCTAGCAAAAGACTGGGAGCGACAAACTAAGAGAGCAATAATGGCCATAATCATGCAGAGCGACAAAACATCATTGATCAAAGCATAAAGTGATACTACAAGTTGAAAACTAAAGGATCATAAAGGCTATGGTGACTTTGAATAGTCATAACATGGTGTGAGCATGCGCCAAGTCAACCCAAATAAAACATCAAAGGAGAATACCACTATATAATGCTTTAGTATGCTAAAACAATGCATGATTCATCCAAGGCACATTAAGCAATCTCAATTGTTTATAACAAGTCATGCTACAGCAAATAATACTAAGCATAAAGCCAAAACAATATCAAGCATGGCATGACAAAGCATAGGCCACAGTCAAAAACAAGCTCTTTTTACCACTTAAGGATGAACTTTCCTACTCTTTTCCAAACCAAACCAAACTATTTGAAAACCAATATATGAAAGAGGGGGTCCAACAAATTTATTAAGCAAACTACGCAAACAAAGCAAACGAAAAACCAAAATGAAACGAAAATGAAGACGCTCCAAGAACAACACAACTGTGCATGAAACAATAAAAATGAAGCGTTTGGAAGAAACCTGAGATTTTTATTGATGAAGAGGAGGATGCCTTGGGCATCCCCGAGATTTGACGCTTGTACTTCTTGGATATTTCTTGGGGTGACACGCGTGGCATCCCCAAGCTTGAGGTTTAGTCCATCTTTCATCTCATTACTCATTCCTTCCATACACCTGAAATTTTTCCTTCATACAAAACTTCACACAATCTTTATTAGCAACATTAGTGCACTCAAGATAATAAGTCTTAAGGTTCAGTTCTAACACAAAATAAACTTCCATTAGAACACTAGCTACTGTAGCACTTCCCTCAAAAAGCTAAATTCCCCAAAAGAACTCAAAAAGGAACCAACGAAAAGCAAATGCAGAAAATGGCAGAAATCTGTCAAGACAGACCAGCAGGTAAAGACGAATTTTTTCGAAGACCTCCTGTTGCTCAAATCAAAAAGTGTTGAACTAACTAAAGTTATATAACAACCTGGGGAAGAAGCACAAAAATTCACGCCTCAAAAAGACCTTCAGAGATTTTACACGAATTTTTACGGTGAAGCACAGAAATCTGTTTCAGGACAGCAACTTTCCCAATCATTACTTCTCTCTCATTACAGGTTACTCTTGGCACAAAAAGCAAATAAAAAGGATAAGGAGCGGTTATTACAGGGGTAATAACTTCCAAGACTTATCTAAAACTTTTGGGTTATCTCCCAATAAGTACTTTTCTTTAACACCTTTAAGTTAGGCATGATAGTTTGAGAAGATGCTCACATAAGAAATATGAATTGAAGTAAAAGAGAGCATCAAGAAGCACATTCAAAGCACATTTAAGTCTAACCCACTTCCTATGCATAGGAATCTTGTAAAGAAACAAGTCATGAAAGCACAAAGCAACAAGCATAGTAAAGCAAAACAAGTGCAACTTCAAAAATTTCAACATAAAGAGGGGAAACTTAATATTGTTGAGATACATAAAACCATGTTTCCCTCTCTCATAATAACTTTCAGTAGCATCATGAATAAAATTAACAATATAACTATCACATAAAATATTCTTATCATGTGCCACATGCATAAAATGATTATTACTCTCCACATAAGCAGTATTCTTATTAATTATGGTAGGAGCAAATTCAACAAAATAGCTATCATTATTATTCTCATCACCATAGTCATCAAATATAGGAGGCATATTGTAGTCATAATTAATTTTCTCCTCAATAGTAGGTGGACTGAAAATATCATATTCATCATTGTAATCATCATATATTGGAGGTTTAGTATCATCAAAGTAAATTTTCTCCTCTAAAGATGGGGGCCTAAAAAGATCATTTTCATAAAAGCTAGCTTACCCAAGCTTAGACTTTTCCATAGCATTAGTAATAATGGTGTCCAAAGAATTCATACTAACAACATTGCTATTAGCATGTAAATAAAGTTCCATAGGTTTTTAATTTTCTCTTCAAACACTTCATGTCCTAACTCAAGATAAATACTATAAAGCTCTCTAATTTTTTTGTTGTTTTCCATTAAGCCTAACTAGTGAAAACAAGAAACAAAATTGTAGAATCTAAAGGAAATAACTTCGAGCACTCACACCGGAGGATGTGAGTACCTTTTACCTTACATCCCCGGCAACGGCGCCAGAAAATAGGCGTTCTCCGTGGGAGGTTCTTATTCTTTAATCCTCCGGTGTGAATACCTTTTACCTTACCTCCCGTCAATGGCGCCAGAAAATAGCTTGATGTCTACGCACTTCTATTCTTGTAGACAGTTGTTGGGCCTCCAAGTGCAGAGGTTTGTAGAACAGCAGCAAGTTTTCCCTTAAGTGGATTACCCAAGGTTTATCGAACTCAGGGAGGAAGTGGTCAAAGGTATCCCCTCTCAAGCAACCCTGCAATCAAGATACAAGAAGTCTCTTGTGTCCCCAACACACCCAATACACTTGTCAGGTGTATAGGCGCACTAGTTTGGCGAAGAGATAGTGAAATACAAGTGGTATAGATAATTATAAATGGTAACGGTGATAGAAAATAGCTTGATGGCGTGGAAAAGACAAAAATAAACTGAAATAAAGACAGAAGCAAGCAAACATGTAACAGATCTAGTTGCAAATGGTGTTTCAATGCTTAGAAACAAGGCCTTGGGATCATACTTTCACTAGTGAACACTCTCATATAAACCTATTCTCTTCATGATACTACTCTTAACTACTCTCCGGTTGGACACTCTAATCGATGGTAGGGCTATAACAGCACACCTCAAAGTTCATCTTTCCCATCTAGAAAACCCCACACTGTCACCTTGAGCTCTAGATGGTTCCAACAAACACCACAATTTCATAGAGACATCCAACTCCAAATATAACTCACAACAAGTATTTGTAATCTCTAGCCTAAGTGCCACCATGGTGTGCACACTGTCAACTTCACACACATGGGGAGAGCAGAGATCTATTAAAGCACTTGAGTAGCAAGGTAGATCTATAGATTACAAGCTCATGATCTCAATAAGATCATGCATAGAGAGAGATGAACACATAGCTACCGGTATAACCCTTAGCCTCGAGAGAGAACTACTCCCTCCTCATCATGGGAATCAGCAATGGTGATGGAGATGGTGGTGGAGATCGATGGAGATGGCTCCGCGGGCACTTCCCCATCCTGGCAGGGTGCCAGAATAGACTTTTTGTCCCCCGAATCTCCCCTCGGTGGCGGCGGCGCTGCGGAACTTTTCATGGATTTCTGATTGATCATCTAGGGTTTCTGTCTCTGGAGGAATACATAGGTGAAGGGGCAAGGTCGGTGGCCGGCCAGGGGGCCCACACCATGCCCTGACGCGGCCTAGGTGGACCCGCTCCTAGGGGGTGTGGCCACCCTGTGGCCCCTCTCCGACTCTCCTTCTGGCTCCCTGAGTCTTCCGGGAAAATAGTAACTTTGGCTTTTGTCCCGTCCAATTCTGAGAATATTCATTTTCTGACTTCCTGGAACCAAAAACAGCAGAAAACAGGCAACTGGCACTGTGGCTCTTGTTAATAGGTTAGTCCAAGAAATCATATGAAAAGTACTCCAAAGTGTGGACAAAACACAAGAAAGTGGATAAAACCAAGCATGGAACATCAAAAATTATAGATACATTTGCAATGTTCAATGGGAAGGGCCCTTTTTAGTTAGTCGAGTATTGCACAATGGTTCATACTACTTAACTGACATGAGGCTAGTCAAAGAAAGACCTGCTACTAAGAAGAGAAAGAGAGATGGAGGCAATACAAATCCGGATGAGTTAGACAGACCGTGGAATATTGCTCAGCTACGTCCCTTTTATTCTTAGTTTATCCTTCTTTGTAATCATATATATGTACATGTTCTATGAGAAATAAAAGTTTTGGTTGCCTCAAGTTTTTCTGAAAAGTTCTTACCATCTTATTTCCGAATGATCATGTCATAATCGAAAATCCTAGAATGCTTGAAAGTACTTTATGCTCATGTTCGTTCTGGTTTAGATTTTCGATTCTAAAATTGCTACCCTCGGGTATAATTCTAAAGTTTCTAGTCTTTACTTTGGTTATTTGTCTGATTGCCGAATGCGGGTATTTTCCGAGTAGTGAATTGTTGGTACTAGAAGCCGGCTTTGTTTTCGAGTTTAAACTGGTTTAGCAATTGAGCTCCGTTGCTCGGCAAAGTTTCTGGGCAGAAGGTTTAGCCGGCTCACGAAAGGGACGAGGAAGAAAGCCAGATAAACGATAAGTATAGGCGAAAAAAGTTCAAGTGCTTATGTAAACATTTTAGGCACACAAAAATTTAAAGCCAAAAGTGCTGAATAGATCAAAAGCTTAGCACTAGCAAAATTATAGTACTTCATATTTACAGACGCATCATGTTTTTTCAGGATAATACAAATGTTTTTGGCAATCTATGATGCAGGAGGAGAAGAAGGAGTTGTCGGCTCGCTGGATACATCGCCTTGATATCGTTTCGAGATGTCCACATCTGAGGTGGTGTGTTCATCGTCGGAAACTTCTGTTGCTTCTTCCGGAGGCGGAGGCGGAGTGTCCACGCGGGTGAAGAAAGCACTGTCGTAGCTGGTCAAGTCAGCCACGTGACACCCATATCCGGCACAGGAGTCCATAATAGCCTTGATGTCCTGCTCCTGGCTGTCTTCATCTACTGTAGAATACCCTATGGTCACTTGCCATATCTCCATGCTTCCATGGTGGCTCATGACCATGGTGAGAGTGTTCTGCGCTGCGGATCGCGCGTAGGACATATTCCAATCCTGGACAAACTGTGGCATTTCCTTCGCCTTGTCCCGCACCTGAAAATCCGACATGCTATGCATATCCGGAATCTTGAGAGCTTCGCCAATATCCTCAAGGGATTGGCGGAAGTCATGAAGCAGGTCACCGACTTGGGTAAGTCGATGGGTGTGCGGCTCGACGGAGGTGGAGTCGGTCAAGTTCAGAGGACCTATACACAAAACAAGTTAAGAAAATCCGACATTGAAAGAAGTCGAAGAAAATAGAAAAGTCAGACAGATGGAACATACCGAAGATGACGTCGTCAATCTTGGTCTTCTCTTCCCGAAGACTCTAGAGTTCAGCTCGGAGCGCCTCGGAAAGGTCCTTCTCTCTGCACAGCTCACTATTGAGGTCCGAGATTTTCTGATCTTGAGCGGCAATCTTGCGATCGCGCTCGTCAGTAGGTATGGAGGAGGACTCGAGAACTTGAGATATGCTCTTCTCATGATCTGCTTTAAGCTTATCCAGCTCTTGGTGAAGTTCCTTGTTCTCCACCACCAATGTTTTAAGTTTCTCGGCCTCTTCAATCATGGCACAGGATTGCTTTACCAGCGTTGTAAGTCAAAAAGAACAACAGTTCAGAAAAAATTCGACTATGAAAACATGAAAGACAAGGTTTGAGTCTCGGAATGTTTACCTTTGGCCTCATCCTTGGAGACCTTAAGTTCAGCATTTTTAAGTCGGAGAGCCTTGATCTCTCTCCGCTTGTCACAGACATTTTTCAACAAATCCTGGTTATAGGAACATACTTTCTGTAAGTCAGAATACCCAAAGTCAGAAGTCTACTAAAGACTCAGGCTAATATTTTTACTAATATCAGCACGAGCCTTGGGGGCTACACTAGTTCATTCTTTAGCATCCTAAGGAAGCATAAACCCAGATTATATATCCTACTTCATGCTTGGGGGCTAGAGGATATGATATGAAATGAGGGAAAAACAAGAGTTAGAATTCCGACTTACATATTGCTCGCGAGTAAGTTTATCCAAACTCACATTTACTTCAACAACGACCTTCTCGGCGAGAGTCAGAGGGACCACTGGCTCTGTTGGAAGCTCACCGGTCCTTATCCTCTCATCGTGAAGACGCACTTTTGCAAGAAGGTCAGAGAACTTGATATCCTCTGTCTCTTGTGCTTCTTCTTCGGCAGATAGATTTCTTTTCTCCAGGCATTGCCTGGCCAGCTGCTGGATCTCTTCCGCAGATTTCCGGGACAAGCCAAACTTGGCAAGACCCGGATTGTTGAGAAGGTTTTCGGCGAAGATCTCTGCCGAGGGATCATTACCCGAAGAGGGTTCACCCTTATCTGTACCTGACTCACTCATGGTGACGTCAGTTTGTGATTCAAGGATCATAGGCTCCGTTGAAGGAGCCGGATCTTCTGCGACAGCCGGAGAAGGAATGATCACCGGTGTTGCGGAAGGTTGGGGGCAGGAGTCGGAGGAGCCACGGCAGGAGAAGCCATGGAAAGCTTTGTCTGTCGCGGGGGCTTCGAAGAAGTTCCCTTCCCCTTGCCCCTGATGAGCTGCTTAGCTCTGAGAATGTAATAAAGTCGAAAACATTACATCTCGGAAGAAAATTCGAGTAAGGTACAAAGGCGAAAATTGTGTTGAAAGTTACCTCTTCACGATAGGCACCTCCTTTGTGCCGACAGCCACTGTCGGAGCCTTGCGTTTCTTAAGCGCAATGTCCGGCAATGGGACCAGTTCCGCCTCCTAGGAAAACTCCGGAGGATATCCCTCGAGAGGAGCAAGTTCTAACTCGGGGAGGTCGGCAAGCTGAAAAGAAGAAAACATATCAGTATTGCGATTTAACTTAAAGATTGAAACGCATAAAAAGGTTTATTGTTAAAAGCTTACTGGCACTACGGGGTTTTCCTCCGTATGCATATCCACAGAAACCTCCGGGATCCTCCTCTCGATCCGCTCCCTTATCAGCCATTTAATCTGGCTTATGTAACCTTGCGTGGTATAGGCTCTGGGGCTGATGCGGAGAGAATCTTTCTTGGACGACATGATGGAGTGCATCAGTCGGTCTTCATGGTACTGAAGGAGCTGGATCCGGCGTGACACCCAGCATTGGACCAAGTCGGATCCCTTCAGTCCTTTGTGTTTGATCAGATATTCGACCCTCCTCTTAGCGAGGATCAGATCGTCACTGAGAGCCGGAGCGGCCTCGTCCCAAGACGGTTGGGCCGTGGCAGCTCCGTCGACAAAAGCCGGCAAAGCAGTAGCTTTGTCGGGAGCCAGAATATCCTTGTGATAAAAGAAGGTGGCTGGCCACTGTTTGACCGAGTCACTAGCTAAGATCTTGGGATATGCGCGCTCGCGTCTAAGCGAAAAACTAATGGTACCGGTGATATAAGGAACACCGGCAGTGATAGAATTTCTCCGGACATGAAAGTAATACTGGAATAAGGTCAAACTCGGCCTAATGCCGAGAAATCCCTCACACAAAGAAGCATAAGCGCTCATCTCTAGGAGAGAGTTAGGAGGAAGATGGTGGAGTTGAACACTATAATGGTCTATCACCTCAGAAAAGAATTCCGAGGGAGGAAACGACAAACCTCTGTCGAGGTGGGTGCAGAAGTGGACCCGCTCGCCGGCGCGCAGGTTGGGGACGGTCTCCCCGAAGCCGCTCCGCCAGTCGCCGGCGCGGAGGAGCCCTTCTGTCTCCACGCCGCGGAGCTTTTCGTCATCGAGCACGCAGGGGATCCAGACCCCGTGGAAGCTTTCCTTCTCCGCCGCCGCTTCCGTCGCCGCAGTTGCCGCCGCTGCCGCCAAACCAGAAGAGGATGAAGAAGCCATTTCTCCGGTGAGCTGGTGACCTAGGATGGGCGATGCTGGGAGTTTTGGGGGAAAGCAGAGGAGCTCTGTGCACGCGGAGGAGATTTGGAGGAGAGGAAAAGGCAAAGGAACAGGTGAAGGAAGGAGGAGGAGAATCCTCACCCCTTATATCCACCTAACCGCGCCAAGATTCGTGCAAATGCTACAGTACAACCGCCACGCGTCGTGGAAGGAACTGGGAAGGACCCACGCGATGATTACGTCGCCTCGATCTCCACGCACGCATTAAAACGGCACCTCGGTTCCGCGAACTGCGGACCCACCAATGGTCGTGCTGACAGGATGTCTGTCAGATGACGTGACTTGACCATGACTTGTGTCAGGTGGCGTTAGAGGCCAAATTCCGGCTTAGTTTGAAATCAAGCTAGAGAATCCGAGTAGCCTGTTGATAGGTCCGACTTATTTTTAAGACCCGGATCGTATTTTTTGTTGTGAAGTTTCAGGAACCCTTCAAGATTCTGCAAGCCGAAGATCAAGCTAGACGATGATAAAATCCGACTTTGGATCTTGGAGACTTCCGGGGGCTGCTGTTGGGGATATACTTTCCGGGTATCCTCACAGTTCCTCATTGACCAGGGTGGCCCACTTCGGCTTAGAGCTTCGTTTCACGGGCAGCCCAGTTAGGGAGAAAAGATGGAGTCCAATCCGGCTACGGGAAGGCCCAGGAGATTTACCGACTTAGGCCCATAGTGTTACTTGTAGTTCAAAATGTACTCTGTAACCGACTCTTAGTTGTAGCCGGATAGATCTCTCCTATAAACCCTAGGCCGGATATCTATATAAGCCGTCCTAGGGAGATCCTTTAGGACACACATCAATAGTCTACAATCTCAACTCGCACAGGCGAAACCCTTGTAACCCATATCCAGCTCTGCCGTATTACTGGATTGCTAGCAGGAGTAGGATCCGTCCAAAGCCGGTGGATTCGAACCTGGGTAACTTGTGTGCTCACCGTCCCGGAACACCGTACGTCTCACTCCCTCTCTCTTCCGCACGCCTCGAGGACCCCCTCATGGCGTACTTGTCCTTAATCCGACGACACCAAGCACGTCCCCGAGCACGCGCCTACCACTGATTGAGCTACGGGCTGCCATTGTGTCGACCCGTCGGGCCGCAGCGCCGCCGCCTTTGGTCCACGCTACCGGCTTCCAACGCGCCTTCCTTGGCGTGTACGTCGCTGGTGGTCTCCCAGCCGCTACACCGACTTGCGCCCTGCAGCTATGATACCCCCTCGGGTCATAGCGTGGCTGCACGCAGTCTAGTTCGTCGTCCTCGTGCATCGACGGCCTCGGCTTTTACCGCGCCATCTCCTACGGCACGGATCACCGCCGTCTGCACATGGTCTTCATCATGTCGTCGGGTCTTCCTCGCCTACTTCGAGCACTGCCGCCGCGCTTCACAAGGTAACCTTGCAGGGCACCCTCTCGCCGTTGCAGGTCCCGCCGACTACCCCATCGCCACTCTAGGCATCCAGCATGACTAACCTAGGTCGTCGCTGGTTTCACCGCCATCTACATCTTCGTCCACTACAACTTCGCCGCCAGCGTCATCGCCTCATCCCGATTACACCACCTGCTACTCTACTCCGACAACCGCGGATAGCGTCGGCATCTCTCCCTTCGCTGCTCTGCGCGTCGCAACCGCTCTGGAGGCTTCCTCTGCTAGTCTTTCTGACATAGCGGCAAGTTCATGATGGTCCCTACCCCCGCACGCCTGGTTCTGGCAACACTGAGAGTGCCTTCGTCCCTGATGCGTTCCCAAGTCTGGCAAGCTTGGATCGGCGCCTCGTCTTCATCGGCTTCGACAATGTCTTCTTCGGCATCGACCCTCTACGACTGCCTCGACCGCGTCACCGACGAGTTCTTCTTTGCATACTCGGTTTTGGCAAAACCGGAGTGTGCGTTCGTCCCCGACGTGCGCTTAGTTCTGACAAAACTATGGCCGCACCTCGTCCTCGACGGCTTGGACTGCATCGACTTGGCATCGACACCCTCAACGACTGCCTCGACGCGTCTCTGTTATCCTCCTCGCGCGCTATGCGCATGCGGCTTCATGTGCGGCTACCTCGATACCGGCATCCCCGACCACGACATCGACCATGGCGACCCATCGCACGGCTACCTCGACCATGGCACCGCATCACGCTCTCGGCTCCCTCGACATCGGCACAAGGGTACCACCTCGCTTGAGCATCATCAACTTCCTCTACAGTCCAAGCTACCGCGCTGCGACACCGTCCACGATGTTCCCGCTCAGACTGCGGGGATGTCAACCTACTGGATGTTACTTCGGTTTATCTCCAGTCTGACCGACCGCGATGTTCCAGTTGTTCACGACGCTAACGCTACGACTGCGGGGGAGTGTTAGAGTATTAGGTATATACGGTTGTTATGATAGTTTAGATAGAGTTAGGATCTGTTTACGTACAGTCCTAACTTGACTCGTACTTCAAGATAATCCTCTATACGCCTATATATACTCGCATATAAGGCTCAATAATATATTCATCATACTCCGCCAAACTCATACTCTTTCAGTGATGGGAGGCAAATTTTCCTACTTTAATGTGTATTGGAAAGATAAATATACACTCTTTGTGTATAAATTTTGGGGCTATATATCCACTTAATTGTAGACGACGGGACACCCTCATGGCCTCATGGCCAAAGAGAAAAATCATCACACGTCGCTCGCCAGAGATTTGTCAGCGCAGTCCGCCTTATAGGGTCGCCGCCGTGGCCTCCACGCTCTCGCACCCTCAGAGTGGCAGACACTACCACGGCGGGTCTAATTGTTCGTACAGGGAGGGTGGGTGCCAGAAAACCAGCCTTAGAGGAAGGAGTGTGACGAGCAATGCAAACACAATGCCCTCGTCCTACCATCAAGACGCAACTACAAAACTGCCAGCTAGCCACCGGTTTTGAGCCCACCTGGACAGCGCCTCAGCCACGCCTTAGCCATGGGAGTCTACTCACTACCTCCCAATAGTAGAAAGAAGAACCAAAACCTACAGGCCAAACCCTAAACCATTCGGTTATTATTCTAAGTCTTTTATTTCTCCAACCATCTAATTTTAGATTGGCTTTTACTGTATTTGGCCTTGTTGATGGGACATCTTTAAAACATAATCTCATGTATTAACATGTTTCGATGGAATTTTATCGGTAATATTCGTTTAGTTGTCATTTACCAAACATCACTCTCTACTTATACAAAAATCTCATGATTGTATGTTTATTACTCATTTTTCTCATAATATAAGATGTAATTACAAACAATATACTGGATGGATGGAGTATATGATACTATCTCTAGTTGTCCATAACAGTTCAATAGTGGCGCCCCTGCACTTGCATAGCATTAATGTAAGGCCTAAATAAAATACAAAATATTAAGTGGTAATAAGATACTATTGATGTTTAATTATTTGGTACTAACATGGTAACATGTGGTGCCAAAATATTCCCACCAAAACATAAGAGAAAGATATCATGTTTTCAAATCCTTGTCGAGATTAATGGTACGGGAGAAATATCATCTTATATATATATATATATATATATATATATATATATATATATATATATATATATATATATATTCAGATTTAGCAACTAATGTTGGTACAAGAATAAGGTGGAACATTCATGCATACACTCTTTATAGGGAGGAGGCCAAGTAAAAACCTATTACATGAGAAAGGCAACGCTCCATGCGTGTGTTATTTAAAATTCGTGAACAAAAATTGGCATATGCCACAACAACCGTTTCGGCGCACAAGCAACACACATATCTAATGGAACAGAAAACTATTAGTTGTCGCCGCCTTCTGACCTAGTCGCCGCCTTTCCTCCGTATCCTCCCTAGATCGGTTCCCCCTTCTCCGGCCAGCCTCGCCGGCGTCAGGAGGGTTGGGGAACCCGATCTATGGGTAGAGTTTTTAGTAAAATTAATGTTTCGAGAAATTAGATTAGAGTTTTGATAGTCATCTTTTTGTCCTCTACGTCAGTGAAGATGACATTGTCTACAATAAGTGATCTTCGACCTTTCGTTCGACGACGAGATCTTTTTCCCGACGTCAATAGCAATGTTGTAAGATTATAGTTCTATAAGTACGGTCTTTCAGATCTTACTTCGTCAAGTCGATTTTGGAGTTTTTTGCATGGTTGCCGCGAGGATTATCCTCGCAATATTTGTCTCGGCTGCTACGTCCTCGACAATGGTGGTTCGTACTATCGGTTCGCCAGCGACATCGACTAGGCTGTTCAGTTACTTTGGACTGAAATACTAATGTTGGTACTCTTGTCAATGTTGATTGATTACTCTAATGGTTATGCGCGTGCATGCAGGCTTGTCACTGCAGCTAAAATTAAAATTATGGGAGAACCCTCATTGGTATTTACAGGTTGTGGTTTGGTAACTTTTAGTTCTTGGCTACCTTCAAAAAAGTTTAAGATAGTGTCTTGGAAGAAGAAAAAGTTTAAAGATCTTAGTATTTTACTATTTTCTTTTAGGCTTTATTTTGTAATCGTTGAAGACATCCTATGTATCTCTACCCTGTACTATATGTTTCTATAAATATATCGTGGTGTTGATTGTCAAAAAAAAACACATATCTAATGACAGGTGGGATAACACCAATAGGCCCCTTGATTCAAGTTCCAAATACATATACATGTAAAACCGCACAATCACGTAAGAATTAATAACATTTAATATCAATATCTATTGGTATGGAAGGCAATCCAATACTCTCTTCTTTTTTTACAATCCACACTAGTATGATATAGTTATACTCCCTCCATTCCAATGAATAAGTCATACATATTTAGTCAAAAGTCAACCGCTTCTATGTTTGACTAATGTTGTGGACAAAAATTTGAACAATCACAATACCAAATCAATATTAATAGATTTATCGTAAATATATTTTCTTAATATAATTATTTTATATCATAAAATGTTGATATTTTTTATATGTTTGGTCAAACTTATTAGTAATTTTTGACTTTTAACTAAATTTATAAGCTTTATCCATTGGAATGGAGGTAGTAGTAGCGAATAGTACGTGGCAGAGAATTGTCTACAATGATTATAAAATAAAATCTGAAATAAACGTGCAAATCTTCAACATCTTCAAACTCGTTCTTCTTGCATGATACAATATTGTACTTCTCCAAAACCAACACAAGAAAAATGATATAGATCAACTCACGGACTTTGTAAATACCAACGAAGTTTTTTCTATAATTTTAGTTTGACCTGGCTACGTGCATGGGTGCATCTGTTAAAATAATCAACCAAAATTGGCAAGCGCACCAACATCTTTATTCCAGGTAAAAGCAACCAAACAGTCTAATCAAAGTCGTTGGAGCCGAGTTTATAAATCACATTGTTAAAGACGTAACAGCCTGACAAATATTGCGAGAAAAATCCTCCCGGTAACACGAAGAGCATGAACTGTTAACTGTCTCCGAGATCACCCTCGGGTAACTCCAGAGGCTCCGAATCGCCGCCGCTAAAGCTCTTCCATCCACCTCATGCTCCCTCCCCCCGCCACTGTCGGATGAGGCCGGCCGGTCGGCTGATGGCGGTGGCGGGGCTCCCTTGTCCTCACCTTTCCCTCCCCCAACCCCCACTGGCCCTTAATTCAATCTACGTGATACCACCGCGTGACTTGCGTGCATCGACCCGATCCTATTCAGCGCCCATGGCGACCGGTTCTTTGGGTTAGATAGCGCACAAGGCCTCCATGGTTGTCTAGTACCTGCTCTAGTGGGAGTTGCACAAGAGATGGGTCGGGTGGATCCTCGGCCCTGTCCACCGCAGGAGCGGATCCACGACAACCTATTGGGGTGCATAGGACACCGGTTAGACAAAAAAATGTAAAAGGACATTTTTTTTCACTATATATGCACCCCTTAAAATTCTATTTCACAGTATCCGTTTGTGTACCCTCTAGGCACCCGGATTCATAATACTCTAGCTCTGACACTGGTCCACTGTGTATGCTCCCCGGGCTCTTGCGGGATGGAGGTACCGGCGCTGAATTGGGTCGAGTGGTGGGATACCGGCTTGGCCGCGGTGCACCTCTTGGCGACTCCACGATCCTCGCGGGATGCTCTGGCCAAAGCAAGCACATAGCAGCTCGATTAGGCGTGTGCGTGCTTGAATCAACATGCGTCTGGTCGCGTCTGTGATAGGATGTTCGCCTGCTTTGCCCATGCCACGGGAGTGCGTCCCGACAAATGACGTGAAGATTTTTTTCATGGCTATGGGTGACCTCTATTCTTTTTCCCCGTGATTATCAAGGTGTTTGACGAGGGGAATATGAGGGTCATTTTCAAGAAGACTGGATAGGCTCTCAAAATTCTCACGGTTGGAAATATTGCCTATAGGCAATTATGTATGTTGTATTTCTCAATGTACGCATAAAGTTATTAAATTATCCTTGTATAAATATCTGATCTATATCATTGAATATGTGATTTAGTTCTGAAACTATATATTCATGTTGTTCATACTAGATGTCCTTGATCATTGAGGTTGTGTTGGACACACAATTTAAGCCAATGTGCAAGTCAGCTAATGACTCGGTTTTACTTGTCATGTGCATGGTAATGCCAATCCAACTTACACTGATTCGACTAAAATGTCTTACAAATCGGACTTATCCACAGTTGAGATGCAATGAGAATGTTGCTATTTGTAGTATCAACCAATGGAATCCTTTGAGCTGAGGTGATCGCACAATTCAAGTTGTGGATCAATCGATTTAGGTTCTACAAAATGTTGTTCCATAAAAGGACAGTCATAAATGTAGAGTTCGAGTCGATTGTGAATCAAGTTATATGACATGGATAACAAAGATGGGATTTTTACTGGCGCTCTGTAATGGAGAAATATTCTCTTGGCCCTCTCGTGTGATACGATTCGGAAGCACGATCATACATAACTTGCTATTAATATATCAGTCCTAATATATTCTCTTATCAAAAAAAATCGTCGGAAGGAGATATGGTCGTCAAATGAAGGGCTCAAGATCACTTATTATTATCGTGGCAAGGAGGCTAAGAAGAACCCCTACCAAAGCCCTAATCAAATTTATAAAATAGCATTTTTATTAGGCCAACGCTAGGCGTCCTCGGACGATGGGGGCTTGATACGTCAATTTTGCATCACTATTCTATGTCTTAATTCACTATTATTCATTGATATATTTCATATTGAGAGGTGATACTTATGTTATTTCATCTGTTTTTGCATGGTTGATGACTTTTGGAGCATGGACCGCTGCAGTCAGGATTCTGATGAAAAAGGTGTTGTTTGGAGGCAAAATTCGTGAAGATCAGAAAATCCAGGAAAATATATGGAAAATCCTATTTTTCCAGAAGACTAAGGATGCCAGAAGACGGAGTGGAGATGGGCCAAGGGGGCCCACACCACCCCCTGGCGCGGGCAGCCCTAGGCTGCGCCAGCAGTTGGTGTGGCCGTCCTGGCCCACCTCTGGCGTATATCATCCTCCTGAAACCCTAAGACTCGGAGAGCGATCACAGAAAGATTCAGCCGCCTCTGCGGGGCGGAAAACACCGGGAGAGAAAGATCTCTCCGGCAGACAGATTTCTGCCGGGGGAATTCCTTCCTAAAGAGGGGAGATCGTCGCCATCAACACCACCATCAAGCTGGACTTCATCGGGATCATCATCATCATCACCACCATCATCACCATCAGCACCCTCATCACCATCTCCATATTGCTGTAATAATTGAGTTGAATCTTGCATTAGTTCATAGGGGAAACTTTTCCGGTGTTGATTACTCTTTGTAGTTGATGCTATTGAGTGAACCATTGAATTATTGTTTATGTTCAGATTGTTATACATCATTATTCCATCTCTGATCATGATCCATATGATGTCTTGTGAGTAGTTCGTTTTGTTCTTGAGGACATGAGAGAAGTCATGTTGTTAGTAGTGGAGTTGTGTTGAGAAAGATTTAATAGTTTGATATTTAAATTATGGTGTACTTCTTCTACTGGTGTCATGTGAACGTCGACTACATGACACTTCACCTATATGGGCCTAGGGGAATGCATTGTGTATTTGGCTACTAATCGTAGGGGTTGCCGGAGTGACAGAAATCTGAACCCCCGTTAGGAAACCATTGCACAAGGGACGTAAGGGTCTTAGAGTTTAAAGCTGTGGTTAGGTCTCTACCTTAATTACTTTCTTGTACTTACGGATGTTTGCAAGGGGTATAATCACAAGTATGTATTAGTCTTGGATGGGGCGGTACATTAGCACAGGTTCACCCACACAACACTTAGCAAGCTAGAGAAGATTAATCAACTATATGAAGCGAAAGAACTTGACAGTCTTCCCATGTGTCCTCGAGAACGTTTGGTCATCTTAAGTAATACAACCGGACTGTCCTTTGCTGCATAAAGGATTGGGCCACTTGATGTATTTATTCCTACTGTCTTTTATTTACTCATACTTTGTTTACTTTATTTATCAAAAACCCCTAAAAATCCGTTTGCTAAGTATTTGCAGAGAATTCCTGATCCATACCACTAGCCAGCACCTTCTGCTCCTCGTTGGGTTCGACACTCTTACTTATCGAAAATACTGCGATACACCCCCTATACTTGTGGGTCATCAAGACTATTTTCTGGCGCCGTTGCCGGGGAGTGAAGCGCTATTGGAGAGTGGAACTGGTAAAGGAAACTTCTACTGTGAGTATTGTTTACTTCTGCTAGTTGCTTTATTTTCGTTATGAATAATTCATGGAGTTTCTTATTTGGTAATGCTACTACCACTGCTAAGGTAGTAGATAAACCATCACCTGCTGAGAATGATGTTTTCAAAATACCTACAAGAATTATTGATCGTGTTATGGATAACTACTATGTTGGGGATGGAACTGTCCATCTCGGTGATCATTTACTCTTTATACACGAATTATGTGGGTTGTTCAAGTGTGCAGGTATTACTACAGATCAAGTTAAGAAGAAGTTATTCTCATTATCACTGAAAGGAATAGCTGAGGAATGGTATAAGCTGCTGAAGAATGGTCAAGCTCTGGAATGGGAGGAAATAGTACCTCTCTTTTATTCAAAGTTTTATCCTCCTAGTGAGATTCATAAAGATCGGAATCAAATATACAACTTTTGGCCTCTTGATGGAGAGAGTACAGCTCAAGCTTGGGGGAGACTGAAGTTACTAATGCTCAAATGTCCCATTCATGAGCTCCCCAACAATATTATTATAAATAACTTTTATGCAAGGCTCCCTCTACATGACAAGGATTTATTGGATGCTTCTTGTGCTGGATCATTCACTCGTATGGAAGAAGAAGCTAAATGGGATCTTCTGGACCGTATTCAAGACAATGCTAAAGCTTAGGAGAATGACAAAGGTAGAAAGTCAGGTATAAATTATGATTATGAATGCATTGAATCTTTTATGGGAACTGATGACTTTCAAAATATTAAAAATGCTTATGGTCTTGATTTGCAAGTTATTACGAATTGCTTTAGAGCTTTTGATTCTTATATTGAAATTCCAAAAAGGGGATGGAATAAGTACCGTGCACCTTATAAAGATATTGTTGACTGTGTTCCTATTGGGAGCACTGAGTGTTGCATTATTGATCATATCTTACCTGAGCCTTATATCGAGAAGATTCCCTTCCTAGATAAGGTAAAGGATCATCCTATGATAACTAATGTAATCACTAAAAGTGAAAAGAGAACTGTAAAACCTGATGAATAAAAAAACATTGAACCTGTGGTAGCAATTGTGAAAGACCTTGTCACTAAAAGCATAGAAGATGGACACATAGTCTTTTGTGAGGATGCTTCTAATATTGTTTCACATCCTAATAGAACTAAAAAAGCTAGTGTTCATGTGCTTTCTGTTAGGATCGGTGATCATTGCTATTATAGTTTATGTGATATTGGTGCAAGTTCCAGTGCTATTCCTTATGAGCTTTACAAATAAATTATGCATGAAATCAGTCCCTGCGAATTGGAAGAGATGGATGTGGTTATTCACCTTGCTAATAGAGAGACCATCTCTCCAATTGGTATTCTACGAGACGTGGAAGTTCTTTGTGGTAATATTAAGTATCCTGCTGATTTTCTAGTACTTGGTTCAGCTGCTAGTAAAACTTATCCTATCATTTTTGGTAGACCTTTCTTCAGTACTTGTGGAGCTATTATTGATTGCAAGAGGGAGAAAATCTTGACTAAGTTTGATGGGGAATCTTGTGAGTTTAATTTTTCGAAATTTACTAAAGAACCTTGCGAAGAGGAAACCCATAATGAGGATTTTAGATTAGAACAACTTGCTTCTATCTCTCTTGCTCCTAACAATGCTTTGCAGCAATTTATGGAAGATCACGAAAGTGAGATCTTCATGGAAGAAAGGAATGAGATTGACGAGATCCTCCGTCGTCAACCCAAGATGCTAAAGCATGACTTGCCTGTAGAAGACTTGGGTACCATGTTGCCACCTAAAAAGGATCCGATCTTCGATCTAAAACCTCTCCCTGATGATCTTAAATATGCTTATATTGATGATAAAAAGATATATCTTGTTATTATTAGCTCTAAACTTTCAGGAAAGGAAGAAGAAAGGTTGTTGGAGGTTTTGAAGAAACACCGAGGAGCTATGGGCTATACTCTGGATGATTTAAAAGGGATTTCACCTACTATATGTCAGCATTCTATCAACATAGAACCAGATGTAAGCCGATGGTGGAGCACCAACGACGTTTAAATCCTAAGATGAAGGAAGTGGTAAGGAATGAGGTATTGAAACTCCTTGATGCTGGTATTATTTACCCTATTGCTGATAGTGAATGGGTTAGTCCTGTTCATTGTGTTCCTGAAAAGGGAGGTATTACCGTTGTTCCTAATGATAATGATGAGCTTATTCCTCAAAGGATAGTAGTAGGCTATAGGATGTGCATCGATTTTAGAAAAGTTAATAAAGTTACTATGAAAGATCACTACCTGCTTCCTTTTATTGATCAAATGTTGGAAAGGTTGTCTAAAAAGACCCATTTTTGTTTTCTTGATGGTTATTCTGGTTTCTCTCAAATTGCTTTTAAACAACAAGATCAAGAAAAAACTACTTTTACTTGCCCTTATGGAACTTATGCTTATAGACGTATGCCTTTTGGTTTATGTAATGCTCCTGCTACTTTTCAAAGGTGCATGTCTGCTATCTTTCATGGTTTTTGTGAAGAAATTGTAGAAGTGTTCATGGATGACTTTTCTGTCTATGGAACTTCTTTTGATAATTGTCTGCACAACCTTGATAAAGTTTTGCAGAGATGTGAAGAAACTAATCTTGTTCTTAATTGGGAGAAATGCCACTTCATGGTTAATGAAGGGATTGTCCTTGGGCATAAAGTTTCTGAAAGAGGCATAGAAGTTGATAGAGCTAAGGTTGAGGCAATTGAGAAGATGCCATGTCCAAGAGACATCAAAGGTATTCGTAGTATCCTTGGTAATGTTGGTTTCTATAGAAGGTTTATTAAAGAATTTTCTAGGATATCAAAACCCCTCACTAATCTTCTTCAAAAAGATGTACCCTTCGTTTTTTATGATGATTGTAAGGAAGCTTTTGAAACTCTTAAGAAGGCTTTAACTACAACCCCTATTGTTCAACTACCTGATTGGAGTTTACCCTTTGAAATAATGTGTGATGCCAGTGATTTTGCGGTAGGTGCTGTCCTTGGGCAACGAATTGATAAAAAGTTAAATGTTATCCATTATGCTAGTAAGACTCTAGACGCTGCTCAAAGGAATTATGCTACTACTGAAAAGGAATTTCTAGCTGTCATTTTTGCTTGTGATAAGTTTAGGCCCTATATTGTAGACTCAAAAGTCACAATTCATACTGATCATGCTGCTATTAAATACCTTATGACGAAGAAGGACGCTAAGCCTAGGCTTATTAGATGGGTGCTGCTTTTACAAGAGTTTGATCTACATATAGTAGATAGGAAGGGTGCTGAAAACCCTGTAGCTGATAATTTATCTCGATTGGAAAACATCTCTTTTGACCCTATGCCTGTTAATGATAGTTTCCCAAATGAGCGGTTACCCGCGGTAGGGGTAAGCTCGTGAGGGAACCCTTGGTACGCTGATTATGCTAACTTTATTGTCTCCAAGTATTTGCCTCCAACTTCTACAGCTCAGCAAAGAAGGAAGTTCTTCTATGATTTGAGGCATTATTTTTGGGATGACCCACACTTATACAAAGAGGGAGTGGATGGTATTATGCGAAGATGTGTTCCAGAATATGAACAAAAGGAGATATTGCGTAAATGTCATGGCAGTGCTTATGGAGGACATCATGCAGGAGATAGAACTGCACAAAAGGTGCTACAATCAGGTTTCTACTAGCCTACCCTTTTTAAAGATGCAAGAAAATTTGTTTTATCTTGTGATGAATGTCAGCGTGTTGGTAATATTTCTAGACGCAATGAAATGCCTATGAACTACTCTCTAGTTATTGAACCTTTTGATTGCTGGGGATTCGACTTTATGGGTCCTTTCCCTCCTTAGAAAGGTTACACTCATATTCTTGTTGCCGTTGATTATGTTACTAAGTGGGTAGAAGTCATTCCTACAAAGAGTGCTGACGGGGAGACCTCTCTAAAAATGCTTAAGGATGTTACCTTTCCTAGGTTTGGAGTGCCTAGGTATCTCATGACTGATGGGGGTTCTCATTTCATTCATGGTGATTTTAGAAAGACCCTTGCTAAATATGATGTTAATCATAGAATTGCTTCAGCCTATCTCCCCCAAACTAGCGGGCAAGTAGAGTTATAAAATAGAGAAATTAAATCCATCTTGCAAAAGACTGTTAATAGATCTAGAAAAAACTGGGCTAAAAAGTTGAATGATGCTTTATGGGCTTATAGAACTGCTTACAAAAATCCTATGGGGATGTCTCCTTATAAAATGGTTTATGGGAAAGCTTGTCACCTACCCTTAGAATTAGAACACAAAGCTTACTGGGCAGTTAAAGAACTAAATAGAGATTGTAAGCTCGCTGGTGAGAAAAGATTATTTGACTTAAGTTCTTTAGATGAATGGAGGAGTGAAGCCTATGAAAATGCTAGGCTCTTTAAGGAAAAAGTTAAAAGATGGCATGACAAGCGAATACTTAAGAGAGAATTTCATGTTGGTGAGAAAGTTCTTTTGTATAGGTCTCGTCTCAGATTTTTTGCAGGAAAGCTACTATCAAAATGGGAAGGACCTTTCATTATTGAAGAAGTATACCGTTCAGGAGCAATAAAAATTTCTTCTTTAAAAGATAATACTACACAAGTAGTGAATGGGCAGCGACTCAAGCACTATATTGCTGGAGATTCTTACAATGAAGATGTTGATGCCTTTCAAGTTATAACTCTAGAGAAATTCATCAAGGACCAAATTCAGAGACCTACAGATGCTTTCAAATAGGTAATATTACGGTAAGAAAAGTTCCACAAAATACTATCCAACTATATTTTTGCAGTTTTCAATAATAAGGAAAGCTACGGTTTAAAAGGATGGAACAGAGCTGGGTGGCTCACACCACCTGTGGCGCTGGCCCTCCCTCAGTGCCACCGTGTGGTGAGTCCACCCGGACTCCGCCCGACTCGCTTTTCTCCCAAGACCTTCCTTTTGATAGGAAACTCAGAATATATAACCCCGGATCCCCGAGGTTCGTATATCGTGTTTTCGCTGTGTTTTGTTTTGATCTGCTTCGCTGTAGAATCCCAGATTTGTAGCCACAATGTCTTCCTTTGGATCAGTAGGGAGATTCCTTAGAAGATATCATCAACCCATACATGAGAGAATTGAAGATTCATCCCAAGGAGTTGTTGCTCGAAGGTGGGGAGGTCCGGATTAAAGAGGTTCAAGGCCCTAAAGGTGAAGGAAGTCTGGAGGACAGGATGGAAGCACTGGAGCAAGAAGTCTTTACGTATAAGAAGATGGCGGAGCGCGAAGTGGATATCATCCATAAGATTTGTTCCGAACTCATCACCGAGCACCAAAAGGAGACTGCTGAACTCAAAGACGAAGTCCTCTCACTCTGCCAAACAACCAACAAACTGCAAGCATACGCTTCTATGACGTTCAAAATCAAAACTGTGAGTATGAGGCTAGATTTAAACGCATAAGTGCTGCTGCAAGTTTCAGGATGTTGGAAACCACGATGTCCTTTGTTGATGGAAAGCCTTTACCCTGGAAGACGAACGAAGATGAGAGAATACCACCACCACCAAAGTAGTAATTCATCATCAGGTTTGGCATCCCCTTGGTTTGTTCCAAGCTTGGGGGAGTGCCGCGGTATCACATCACTATCTTCTATCTTTTTACCTTTTTAGTAGAGTCATATCATGAATAGAGGAGTTATTATGTAGGATGGTTTGCATTATGGAAGTGTCCCCTCTCTCGTTAGATATGTATCCCTTGGTGTGAGTTACCGTTATGGAATATTAATGAGAAGTTCTATCATTTACTCTTTTGCATAGCTTATATTAGTTTTCAATTCATGGTTATATGATTGATCTTGTTGTTAGTATTGGTATCACTTTGGGATCATTGAGTTAATTTAGTTGGTTTTGGCAAACCTGGCTCGGTCAATAGCAACACTATTTTTGAGAGTTGAATGAAAAAGATAGAAGTACTCTAAAGAAAAAATAATTTCATCACCTTTCTTTCTTGATTTGCTCATAAGTCTAGTATTCTCTAGTTAAGATATTTTGTGCTTCCAAGGAAGATTGCATGTTTGACTTTATCACTTTTATGTTTGGTTGTTTCCTTCAACTCTTATACTTGCTACCCAGCCTTGCTAGCCAAAAACCTGTACTGAGAGGGAATTCTTCTCGTGCATCCACCTCCTTAAAACCAAAACCTTTGCCATTTGTGTCCACCATACCTACCTAGTAGCATTATTGCTATTCCAAGTAAATTCTTGTTTTATCTACCTCCCAAATTAAACTTGTTATGTAAAAATTAGTGATTAAAGCTCTCACGAACTTGATGGCACACTTTACTTTCTTGCACTTAATAAACTTGAACCATTGTGCTCACATATGTTGCATATATGCTTGCGCTTTGTAAGTTGTGAATTAGCAGAACCATGCTGTCATGGGGAACACTTTCAACATTGCATTGGTACTTTGTACCTAGTTGATATCATGTTCTTTTGTCTATGGATGTCGCTTGTGAAATGAAAGGGAGCTTGTAAGTCCATGGAGTTATGCATGTGTTAGAGAAACACCGGGTCATTGGTCTAATCCATGCTGACATGGTGGAAACCTGCAGCGTAACCATAACGAGCATCTATGAAGCATTCTTCTTATAAAAAAAGAGTCCGATATTGAGAAAAAAAAGAGAAAAAGAAAAAAAAGAGATTATGAAAAGAGGAAAGAGAGAAAAAAGCACCATATTCCCATGGTAAATAAGAAGATTGCTGAGATGTTTGTTGTCTGCTTGCCTTGTCATTTTGATATGGGGATTCTTCCGTATCATCGGGCAAGGGGTACCCCGTTGGCGGTTCTCTATGATACACATATGCTTACGATGACAAGAACTTACCGGTGACTAAACTTGAGTAGCATGAGGAGCGTCCCTCGTATTCAAGGAACATGAGATTCTCAATTTATAACTTGTCAATGCATATCCTCATGTTTGATCACTTTAACCTTAATTACCTAAATATGCCTATGATAGGGGCAATGAGAGCTGAAATCTAGTAAGTATCATAATTTTTGGGAGCTCTTTATAAGACTTGAAATCCCTGCTTCCCTCTGTGAAGGGCCTTTCTTTTACTTTTTAGTTGAGTCAGTAAACCTACTCCCTTCTATCTCAACAAGTATTTTGAGTTGTTGTGTTTCATTCATTCATATGATGATTTATTCAATCATGTCTTATGTTCCTTGCTTTGCACATTGCTCTTATCTTGATGTTTACTACTTTGAAAGCTATCATTGAAAAACCAGTTATTTGTGAACTCCAGCAAATTATCAACTATTCTTTGACCAAGAGCTAAGTTTGCCATTACCAATTATGATTCACTTTATTGATCTTTATTGTGTTTCCTTTACTCATTAAAATTGAGTTATATAATAGTGAGTTGTCTTCTATTATGATCTATGTATTTGATGAATGTGATGCTTCTTGTCCGTATTCTTTTATCGACTCTTCACTCCATAAACCTGAGGCCATGTTTATTGAGCTCAATTTCGCTTGGGGACAAGCGAAGTCTAAGCTTGGGGGAGTTGATACGTCCATTTTGCATCACTATTCTATGTCTTAATTCACTATTATTCATTGATATATTTCATATTGAGAGGTGATACTTATGTTATTTCATCTGTTTTTGCATGGTTGATGACTTTTGGAGCATGGACCGCTGCAATGGATTCGATGGAAAATGTGCTGTTGGAGGCAAAATTCATGAAGATCAGAAAATCCAAGAAAATATAATGGAAAATCCTATTTTTCCAGAAGACTAAGGATGCCAAGACAGTGGAGATGGGCCAAGGGGCCCACACCACCGGGCGCGGCAGCCTAGGTCAAGGCCAGTGGTGGCCGCCTGCCCACCTCTGGCTCTCTCCTGGCGTATATCATCCTCCCGAAACCCTAAGACTCAAGAGCGACCACAGAAGATTCCGCCTCTGCTGGACGGGAAAACACCGGAGAGAAAGATCTCTCGCGCAGATTACGCCGGGAATTCCTTCCTAGAGAGGGGAGATCGTCGCCATCAACACCACCATCAAGCTGGACTTCATCGGATCATCATCATCACCACCACCATCATCATCATCACCATCAGACCCTCATCACCATCTCCATATTGCTGTAACAATTGAGTTGAATCTTGCATTAGTTCATAGGGAAACTTTTACGTGTTGATTACTCTTTGTAGTTGATGCTATTGAGTGAACCATTAAATTATTGTTTATGTTCAGATTGTTATACATCATTATTCCATCTCTGATCATGATCCATATGATGTCTTGTGAGTAGTTCGTTTTGTTCTTGAGGACATGGGAGAAGTCATGTTGTTAGTAGTGGGGTTGTGTTGAGAAAGATTCAATAGTTTGATATTTAAATTGTGGTGTACTTCTTCTAGTGGTGTCATGTGAACATCGACTACATGACACTTCACCTATATGGGCCTAGGGGAATGCATTGTGTATTTGGCTACTAATCGTAGGGGTTGGAGTGATGTAAACCTAAACCCCCGTTAGGAAACCATTGCACAAGGGACATAAGGGTCTTAGAGTTTAAAGCTGTGGTTAGGTCTCTACCTTAATTACTTTCTTGTACTTACGGATGTTTGCAAGGGGTATAATCACAAGTATGCATTAGTCTTGGATGGGGCGGTACATTAGCACAGGTTCACCCACACAACACTTAGCAAGCTAGAGAAGATTAATCAACTATATGAAGCGAAAGAACTTGACAGTCTTCCCATGTGTCCTCGAGAACGTTTGGTCATCTTAAGTAATACGACCGGCTTGTCCTTTGCTGCATAAAGAATTGGGCCACTTGCTACATTTATTCCTACTGTTTTTTATTTACTCATACTTTGTTTACTTTCTTTATCAAAAACCCCTAAAAATCCGTTTGCTAAGTATTTGTAGAGAATTCCTGATCCATACCACTAGCCAGCACCTTCTGCTCCTCGTTGGGTTCGACACTCTTACTTATCAAAAATACTGCGATACACCCTCTATACTTGTGGGTCATCAGGGCTTTCCATCGTCCTCCTCCCCCGCGTGCCATATGTCCCCCAAAATGCCCCAAAATCCCGGTTTTGCTGCATAACACCCCTTTTTACTACAAATGTCCCCTCTTTTGCTTCTGAAGCAAAAAAAGGTTCGTTCCAGAAAATAGAACGTCCCGCCGGAGACCATGCAGCAAAATAATTATGCTAATGTAGCAAAAACGACTTCGCTAGAGACATCGTCGAGAAAAACTCGCCGGTGACTCTCGTTGAAGAGCTTGTAGCAAAACCTTGACACGGTTGTAGCAAAACCACGAGACGGTTGTAGCAACAAAGTTCTTCTAATGTAGCAAAAAACTAACTTTGCTTGCAAACATCGCCGGACACCTCGTAGCAAAAACTTTGCACAATTGTAGCAAAACCTTTCTAGCAAAAAAATCCAGTAATTGTAGAAAAAAAGCAACTTCGCCGGCTCGGCTTGTAGCAGCACGGTCTAGGGCTTGTAGCACCGCCGCCTCGGGCTTGCAGCAGTGCCGTCTAGGGCTGGTAGCACCGCCGCCCCTTGTAGCAGCATCCACCACCGGAGGTCTTGGAGAAGGCCAACGCACACGGCTGCCTCCACGGCAGGACAGTGGCGGAGCATCCATGCGCCGGCCTTCATCTCCGGCGACGGCGGGGCACGAGGCGGAGGAGACAGGACGCCGAGGCGGAGCTCCTAGCTGCGGGGATCACCCGAGGCGGGCGAAGAGGGGATGCGGGCAGGGAACGGGGCTCGGGTTCTGGCGTGCTGGTGGGGGAGCCAAGGCGGCGGCGCCATATGGGGAAGGGAGAGGAGGGCCCTAGCGACGACGTGTTCTCACGGGCGGTGGCGGACATGTCTCGCTGCGAAGAGAGCCTGGATGGCGGTGTCGGCCGACAGCGGGCGACGGCAATGGCGGGAGGCGGCACAAGACAGCGGTCGGCGGTGGCGCAAGGGAGCGACGACTAGTGGTGCAAGGCAGTGCAACCGGTGGAGATCAGGTCTTCGCTGTTTTTCTATGGCAACGAGGTTCATGGAAAGAAAAGAGGAAAATGACGAGATAAGGTGAGACCCACGACTGTGGTCATGTGGAGTGCGCTGTCAACCCGGATGATGGCATCCTCAGGAGGATGGATATCATTTTTTTTTAATTAACGGCTCAACTTAAAGATCCGATTCTTCGTCAGCCGGCCTCTCTCATCGCCGACGAGGCCGGAAAGGTTCTCAGATATCCTGTCCCAACTCCCAAGGGAAATCACTGAAAACTGTCAAACAAGCCAGATGACAAATCGATGAATCGAATCAAATTCACAAATTCAGGAGCAGATACAAGGTATAGTAATAGGCTGCTGAAATCTGAATCTTCCGTGCCCTTCCATGTGAATCTAGCGAACAAAAACAACTACGTCAACCTAGCCTGCACGCAGACGCGCTGGGGTGCGCATCAACCAAAGCGTCGCAGGTGAAGGACTGCCAGGCGATACGAACGTCAATCTCCAGCTGCGCCACGCCCCACCCCCGCTCCGCCGCCATGAGGCGCGCCAAGTCCGCGGGCATCCCCAGCCCCGGGCTCGTCGCGTTCACCGCCCACCGCCCCGCCTCCATCGCCGGCAGCCGGAAGGCGGGCGTGCGCCCGCGCGCGAGCGGGACGCGCGCGTACGAGACGACGACGTCGCCGCCGCCGTGGCACAGCTCGTAGAAGTGGCCGTTGGCGACGTGCACGACGAGGTCAAAGGCCGGCGAGGTCGCGCCCGGGGCCAGCGACGGCCCGAGCCCCCTGGCGCCGAGGAACTCCACGGAGCACGTGGTTGGCTTGTCGTCGGCGCATCGCGAGCCGTCGAGCTCTCGGAGGCCAGGCAGCATGGAGTCGATCGGCGGCAGGGACACGAGCAGAACAAAGAAGGACCAGTATATGAGCACCCCTAGCATGCAGCCACCCCAGCTGCAGTCGTCAGGTCTGCCGCCCCGAGAAGAACCACCTCCGTGATCATCCTTGGATGCCATCGGCGGACAGGGGGCGTGCTAGTACTCTTTTGCGTGGCTTTGATGATCGATTTGGGTATCTGACTGGATCGATCTTGAAGTGGTAGAGTTCGACTTGGGGCCGTCACGTGGTTCCCCACGTACGTTTTGCGCCAGGATTTAGGTTTGGCCGTTAGTCTGTTACGCAAGCGAATCGTTAGACTAGTCCGTAACAAACTGACAACCTGGTCAAGGAAAGATATCTGGCCATGACCCGATGCTTGCGTAGACACTAGAATGGTAAACATAGAAAACCACGAAAATCATTCTGAATGAATACATCATTGGCAGCTCGGACAGGTAAGAGTAGAAAAGGGTGATATGGCTTCATCTTGTGATTTAAACTCTTCCTTAGCAGGCGCAGCATATGGATGAGTTTCAAACGAATAATCATGAGGCGGACGAAAGGCCTCCGACAGATTTTATTTCCGCAACTCCTCACCAGTTCCACCCCCAATGTTTGTTTATATCAGCACACCAAACCTTTCGTGCAGTACACAGCAAAGACAAACCACCCTATCAGAAGAGAACAGAACGCCGAGATCCCTATCAGGAAAGACCAGCCAGCCATGAAAATACCAACGCACGCCACAGTCAGGAAAGGGGCGAATGACCGGACGATAGACATTCTGTCCACCCATTCGCCGCGCAGCCAGACGAGAGCGGCTACATTCAGGACGTTCCACTCCACCGAACCACCGTGGGCGAGCCGGTTCAGGCAGTTTGCCACGAACGAGTAGCAGTTGCAGGTGAACAGGTTGTAGTACTTGTGCTGGAAATGTCTCGTTCCCAGCTGAAGGGCGCCGTCCCATGATGTTGATGTACCCAATTCTGCGTGCTTGTAGGGCCACTCGCATACGTGTGCCGCGAGATTAGCAGGAAAGCAGCACTGGACATGAACAGAACAAGAGTATTTGGACAATAGTCAGCCAACTTGGAAGGAAAGCACTGGAAGAAAATTAGTATGAAGATGCAACAAGGTTCTACGAAAGAAAAGATGATAAATAAACTGAGAAGATTATGGGATAACATGTGCAAATTCACCATACACATGATCAGATGTCACTGTTGTCAACAAGAGAGGTTAGAATTAATTATATAAAAATAGAACTGTTACTATAAAGAAACAAAAACTGGAAGTGATGACAAGATTTTCAAAATGCCTACAGTCATGCTCTGCCTGTGATAGCTGGCAGGAATCAGACACTGGTATGTTCAGTGTTGCCAGCCCATTTGTATCGTATTGCAAATGCTAAGTCTAGGTATTGAAGTGAAGCCCAGTAGGTTATTAATGTGTGAATGTTTACTCTTTTACTGCAGAAAAGAATTTTTACTGTTTAAAAAATGGCAAATTACAAAACAGCCTTTCGTGTGAAGCTAGTTGTCTCGTAGACTCGACTACATGTCAAAATGAAATACTACAACTAAAATATGTCGACAAGGGAGTACGTCACATTAGGAGACTAGTAGGAATTTTCCACCAAGTAAATAACATAAATTTTACTAGCCGACTAAACCAATAAAGTAGGAGGTCAACTATGTTAGATCAGATATAAGTACCTTTTTTCTGTCAAGCTGGAGGTATCTGGCGACAGAACCATATGCGAAATTATCCATGCTCACTAAATTCGATCCAGCAAAATCCAGTACAGACCCATCCTCCTGACAGATTCCAACATGCCCTATGTAAGGAGCAAGCCATGAAACTACGGGAAGAGGAGTCCAGACAATGCAACAAGGGAATCTTCCTCTCTTTGGATCTATCTCACCAACTGGCCACAACTCCTGCACTTCATTCTTTGATCTGATATCTTCGACATCAAAATCAGCTTCAACCTCCATCGAGGAAAATACTTCAGAAAAATGAAGCTATACAGATTCAACTGTGACTAGGTTGCATCTCATGACCATGTCGACCTGTGCTGAAACGAAACAACAAAATTAGGGCCCCAATGCTTTTGGGGTTAAAAAAGGTGAAGAATTATAATCAGCTCTAATTTAGTATTCCACCTGATTATTTCCCTATAACTGTCCCAGCCTTGGGATTTTCGTTTCAATAGTCGACTGAGGAAAGATTGATGGTGATAATGCAATGATTTCACTTTTTAATTTTTTGGAAGAGGTTAAGTGGTTGTAGCATGTCATTTAATTGGGATATGCATGGACGTTTCTAATTAGCTTTTTCTTAGATTTAGTTCCTCCTTGGTCAATGCACATGGGAGCCAAAGGACAGTCAGATGGTGTGGTACTTCAACGCTATTGCAAATCCACATAAGAAGATCAGGGTAAAAAAAGGTTGAATATGGAATAAGATATGAACAAGAGAATAACAGCTATAACTTTTCTGAATCAAACGATAGCCATCATTGAAAATTTCCTTGAATTTTTTTTCCAGTAAGTCTTCCCACTGCCTCCCATTTTCAATCCCAAAATAGATAGACTGCCCCTTTTCATCGCAATGCAGTGTAGAGCAAGGGGTACTTTTGGTATATAAAGCGGTAAACAACACTTCATTAGCCACCATAAGCATGCGTGTTTACGCTTCAGATTGACAAAATACACGACTCAAACAAAGGGAATGCGTCTATCTACAACACTTTGAGTGTCAAACATGTTATGAACTGATCTGATGATCTCTTTAATAGGAGAAGAGAGATGTAACAACATAAGATCAGCTTTGTCAGGGAAAGGAACACCAAACAGCTTATTTTTTTAAAATGCTTGGAACAATGTTTCATTCGCGTGTCCAGGAGCCACGCATCCTCTGCCCATTCGAAAGCAACCCGCTGCCGTGGCTTCTGCCAGCCGTTTGACGAAATGCGCAGACAAAATGCAGGAGCAGATTGTAGGGAGTGGCTCGAGCCGGGCTGCACGAGATAGTATACCGATTCCTAGAAACTACATCTGATACTAAATGGCAGTATCTGATTTTCAGTTCAGTGTCCGGAGGCAGTGTCCCTCCGTTGGCCTGTTCTCCAAGCGCAAATACTCCATTTGGTACGATAAGGAAAGGGGTTGAATCCCAAAGGCAGTCGGCTCCATTCCAAAATCTAGTACTAGCGGCTTTCCCATTTCAGTAGTAGGCAAAAGAAAAGCACCAAAGCTCCTAAACTGGCCCTAGGAAGTGCGAACGAATGGAATCAAAGAGTAGGAGAGACTGAGAGGAGAGCTCACCGGGGAATCGGCGGGCAGGGTCCTCCGCGATCTGGTGCACGTAGGGGGTGGGGTTCCACTAGATTGGGCCGGCGCCGCGTCGCCTCCGGGCGTATAGGTGAAGGCTGGCCTGAGAGTTGGGAGTAGCAAGGGGAGGCGCGGCTGCAGGGGAAAAGTGGAGTGGAGTGGAGGGAGGGGAAGGTGCATGCACCTCGAGTCCTCGGCTCGGCTGTACTGGATGGGCGCGGCGAAAATGGTAGGCGCACGCCACAACGCTTTGCTTCCGCCTGCCGCGTTTCTTCGTTGGTTACTGGCAATTTGGTCGCTGGCCCATGCGCCAGGGGGCCAAGACGGCTTGCAACTTGCAGATGGCAAATTATACATACTCATCCATTCATGCTACTATTTGAAACCTAATGAAATGCTTGGAAAATCATGAGACAAACAACAAAAACCTCCCTAGGATGCCTATCTAGTCTTTTGTGTATAAACTTTGGTCAAAATTTACATTGTTTGACCTTGGTCGAAATTTACAGAGAGAGTATGTTTTTACAGAAGCAGATGAAGTAATAAAATAGAATGGGTCTACAAGATGTCGCTTCCTGATGCATACAGGGAGAAGCCAGAGAGCGATTTAACGAATGAGCAGCGTGCTCACAATATGACGTTAACGAGCGGTGAGTACCGAAATTGCCGGCCTCCAGCAGCAACTAGAGTGCCGATCTACTCAAATATTCGAACAACTCCACATCACCGATGTTTCTTCTGGGAGCAGCACGTATTTCGTAGTGTTGGAGATGGAGAATGTATATCTTCTGTTCTGACGAAGAAGCCTGAAGACTACTGTACCGCTCCACATTTAGTCTTCGACTTGTGTGTGGAAAACGAAGCTGGGGAACGTGGATGTAGTGTCCCTGGCAAAGCCAAAAAAAAACATTATGTTAGCCACTCACTATGACAATGGATCATTGACAGAGACTTGTGGACACATAAGATTGGATGCAGCTTTAGTCAGTGACGACGCTAAATGCTGCTACTGTTTGTTTCTTTTGGGAGGGAAAAATGCAGTGCCGGTTTGTGCGACACAAAACATACGGCCAGAAAAGACTAGTTGACGAAATGTGCACGTATCCATACTTGAGGTAAGGCAGTGTCATCTTCTTTATAACTGATGGATGCTGCAATACGAAAGCTTTCCACTCCTGTTTGCTTATCCTGTTGTCCCTGTCGGTATCAGCATCCTCAAATGTCTGCAGAAGAATACAGCATATATAACTCGGTCAGAAACTGTAAGCATATATTGCTGAATCTGCAACTCTAAACCTAATAGGCTGAGGTGAGAGTACAATGGACACTGGCAATACCTTGTCTAGTATTGCTTCCACAAGCTCGTCAGACAGCTCAACATGTGACTCCATTAAAGTAGCAACAACCATTTGCTTTACCTGTGGGAAAAAACAGAGGTCTGGAGTTTTAAATACCAACTAGGATCATGTCACAGAACAATTCAAGGCTTCTATTGCGGGGAACAATTCAAGATCAACTGTGATCTACTTCACATCGAGAGCATGCCTAGTTTCCTATTAGTAATCCAGTTCCCCCACTCTGTTTCTATAAAAAGAACAGGTAACTTCATGAATTGCTAAGCCAGTAACTTGTTTCCTGGGAGGAGATAAATATCTAAGGCAAATATTATCAAAAGCGCCGACGAAGTTCATGATCCATGGTGAGGTTCATTTTAACATTTCAGGGGATTTCTACTGTGCTAACGTCTCAAAGTGACACTGAAGCACAGTAACTGAAGAATTTGCGTGCACAAACTATGGCACATTGGTTAAACTCTCCAAGCATGAGGAGCAATCGAGCTCAGATAGGACTGCCAGTGGCAATGCAAAAAAAAAACTCTCAAGTAATGTTGGCACAGGAATAAAAATCACAGATGACAAACCAGGGCAACATACCTCTTCACGCTCAATGAAACCAGTTTGCCTCAAATCATACAATCTGAATGAAACTAGCAAAAAATGCAACAAATGAATCATCGAAGATATAACTTAAAATGAGAAAAACTCTTGATTATGTCCAAATTGTAATCGTACTTACAGTTAATTTTATCTTCCATAGGAGCATCCGGATGAAAAACGCTTATTGAGTGGATGAACTCTTCAAATTCAATAACAGAATTTTTCTTTTCGTCAAAAAGATCAAAAACCTATAGAGAGAGGGAAATATATATCTCAAATATTGCGGATGTGCGATACGCAAGGAAATTTCTTTTCGAGATTCACCGGGGCCCAGGAGGGGATCAAAAATCGCTTTGAAAGTAAAGAAGCTATCAATAACAGTGGCAATCCTTTTTCTTTACCTACCACAGAATAATAATAATAATAATAATAATAATGGGATTGAATACAGTATGCCGACATTTAACGGTAATTTCAGACCATATGCACTGCAGTTCCGTACTTCCTTCGGCCATTCGTGAACACTTGTTTTGTTCAGAGCAAATAATAAAGCATATTTAGAAATTTTAGTCATACAGTGGTCCTTCTTATCAAGAGATAAACCCCACAGCACAAGCTCCTTAGTTTCGAAGCTTTTAAATATTACTTGATACAGATACTGTTGCAGCAGCAAGATTGCAAATAAGGCAATAACCTTGTCAACTAGGACTAGTTGTCTTATCTTTTTTGCCAAAAGAAAATTTGTCTTACTTTTAGATACAAGACAAAAGAACAAGTGAATTATGCTACCATAGGAAAAGCGTTCAAGAATATTTTTAAACGACGTTAGTGGGAGAGCAAGCCTTTGCACTTACCCTATCTAAGAACAGATTCTTCCCTGACGGTGTCAAAAACAAAGCTAACTGCAGCTCCTCCTAAAAATGTAAAAACATCTCCAAAATTAGTAACCAACAAAAGGTTACAAAGGAACGTTGCTTGCACTACTTACATCTACTGACTGCCTTTACCTGGAAGATACTTTTCTGTTGGCAAAAAGACCATTATAAAAGTCTAGACTAGTCACAAGTCAACAAATTTAACTAAAATCCTGCTGTCCATGCCCAACAAAATATGGCTACATTTTAGCTTTCTGGTTGTCTATAAGAACATTAGGATCATTTTCACCTGAGCATTTGTTGTACAAAGCTAGTAAAGTAGTGAGTAAACTACCAGGTCCTTTTAAATATGTTTTATTTATGGACCATAAAGGAAGCTAGTCCTGATCACAGTAGTAGTAGTTAGTAACTAGTGGTTACCAAATACTAGTAACTAGTCGAAACTGACACATGACGTCTGTTTTAGTGCAAAGGAAATTGGAGAACCATTTCTCAGATTCGATGTTTGATGTTCCCCAATCGTCAAACCGTTCTGGAGCTGCCATAACAGCATGTCAATTTGAGAAAGACAAGCTCGACTGATCCGAGATCTAACACCATTCCTCATACTAAGTCACAAGGATAGGATAAAACTGGAGTGATGGGCTAGAATAAAGAGGAGTTTTTACATATGCAAACCTTATGGATCAGGCCGTCATTGATGATGGAGCAGCTGATTTTCTTGTACAGCTCGTACAGCGCCTCCACCTCGTTCACGGAGACTAGTCACCACAAGCCACAACCACCTCAGGCCACAAATCCAGATACAAGAGGACACGCAACCGAATAAATTACTACTGTACTTACAGCAGCGGGACTCGTCGGCGAGGTCGGCGAGCTCACTGAAGGTGAGGGGGCCTGTGGTTCGGTCACGCTGGCGCGCGTGGGCGCTGACGAAGGACAGCATCGCTGGCGGGCGTTGGTGGAAGCAGCGCGCGGCCGCGAGCGCGATCGCGTCCACCACAGCGAGCACCGGGAACAATGCCATGCACGCGAGCTCCCCCAGCGTCAGAGAGCTCCTCGACTCCTGCCGCATACGCGAATAACGACCGGCTGCGGGTCAGACTACGAGATTGGGTACAGTCAGATCAAAGGCGGTGGTGAGACGGCGGGGGCGCTATTACGAAAGCGTCGGAGGAGCGGGAGGAGTCCATGAGCCGAGCAGCAGGTAACGAACCATCGGTCGACGGGGTGTCTTCTTCCTCGCCGGGTGCCCACCGCGGGGGCGGTCGCCGAGATCGTCACGTATCGGCGCGCGGCCGTCGGAGTTGGGGGGGAATTGGCAGATTGGCGTGTTTGCCCAACTGTCCTGGACCAATTTTAGCCATCTGCTTGGTCAAGTTGGATTCACGCCGTCAAATGGGTTGCCCCAATCATTGAGCGATCCACGGCGGCGACACGTTCTGTGGCTCTCTGCATCAAGTGATAGGTAATTTCCCTTCTCTTTTTTTTTCGATCAAGTGATAGGTAATTTTATTCCCGAAAAAAGAAGCACTCCGATTTTTCGCGAGGTCCTTTCAACCGCCGCAGAAAAGTAACCGAGCGTTGCACCGGAAGAAGGAAAAATAATTTTGGTTAAATACTTGCAGGTCCCAAATTATTGCTTTGAGTAAAGAACAATTATAGCGAAAAGTTGTTGAAAATATTTTTTAATGTGGTGCACTAAACCAGGAACCTTATAGAATACGTATTTGTTCTTCATGGTTGTTCAAATCGCCTTCAATGTACTATCATCATGAATGACTACGTCGGCTCTACACCAACTACACACTTAAGTACAACTAACTCCGATGATTAATCAAACACACCAAATACACAACTTTAAACTAAAATTGCACAATTGACTTCGTAGTCGATCCCTCTACGTGCGTAGGTGGTTAGTGGAGCTGGATGGTCGCGACCTGGCACATCAGACTAGTCATAACAAGGAGTATCATATACTAGTATCATGTATATGATACTAGTATATGATATCATCTCTATAATGCATAGTATTATGTAGTATTATCATAGTCCTAATATATTTATTGTTTTGTAGAATCTCAATATAAAATTGTGTACAAAATTCATTTGGGGTTATTTTTTCTAGTTCTACGTGCTATGATACCGTATCTATATATGATACAAACACAACCTTTTTCATCATTAATTAACATGCCACGTTAGAATTTTGCCAACATGGCATGCATAATACTATCTATGATACCCTCATTTGGGGCTAGTCTTAGACTACCGCACCTACGCCTTCTGCCTAGTTGCCTGCACCAAGATCCGCTTTGCCGCCCTGGTGCCGGTAGCCGCGATCCTCATTTCTCTGGAGATGCCCCCGATGAAGTCGAAGGTGCTCGGTACAGAGCAGACATTGATGCTATTTATTATTTAAGTATAATGGCTGGTAGAGATGTATTTAGTCTAGCTGTATGTATACCTTACCACGTCGTGTTGTACGATATGTAACGTATGTAAATCTAATCTGTTTATATAAAGTGAAGAGGTGAGGGCTGAGACCCCACAGAACCTCAAACAGATACTCAAACTTGGTATTGAGGCCTATAGCCGCCGTCGCTCCAAATCTTAGAACCGCCGTGATGACATCGTCCGCGCTTCAAATCTCTGAAGCTGCTGGTTCCATGATCTCATCTGCATCATCTGTTCATGCTGGCATCGTCTCTGTGCCCTCCATTCCCATTCGCCTAGACAACACCAACTTCACCCTATGGAGAGGCCTAGCGGCGCCGATCCTCTTCGGCGCCAACCTCCACATCCACCTCGACGAGTCCATGGTTGTCCCAGAGAAGATGTTGGCGAAGGGAACTGGCGAAAAGGGCGTGTCAATCCCTAATCCAGCATATCATCGTTGGTGGATCTAGGACCAGAAGGTCCTTGGACTCCTCCTCGGATCGATGGGGGAGGATATGCAGCCCATCTCATCGGCTGTAAGACCATAGCGGAAGCGTGGGCAGCCGTCCACGCCATGTTTGGCGCTCAGAGCCGCGTGAACGTGCAACACTTTTGTCATCAGCTCCAGTCGTTGCGGAAGGATGACTTCCCACATCAGTCTACATGCACAAGATGAAGGCATTGAGCGACACCATGGCGTCTGCTGGAGCGCCCATCACCGACGACGAACTCATCGACTACATCATCATCGGGCTCAGATTGGCGTTCAACTCCGTCGTCGCCTCCCTCACTATCGGCAACAAGTCGGTCTCCTACTCTGACTTCTACTCATCGCCTCGCGCTCTGCTCCCTACGACAACATTAACCGGCCACGAGCACCGGAGTACATCCATGTTTATCATGGCAGGGCGCCCCTACCAGGATGGAAATCGTCCTAGCGGTGAGTAGGGGCAAGGACGGCGGCAACGATCACAACGATGGCGGCAACAACTGCCACGGTGGCAGCGGTGGTGGCGCAAACCATAATAGTGACGGCGGCAATGGTCACAATAGTGGCGGCAATGGACATTGTTGGAGGCCCTGTTGCCAAATTGTGGTAATTGGGGCCATGAGACGGTGGACTGCTGCAACCACTTCAACCAGGAGTACCAGCGCTCCGCTAATTCTGCCTACACCAATGCCAACAACCATAACCCTTAGATCATGGATAAAATCACTTCACAGGTGATCTAGAATGACTTCAAGTCCACAAACCATACACTAGGAAGGACCAGGTGCAAGTGGCCAATGGAACAAGTTTGTCTATTTCGCATATTGGCCATTCGAATTTAACCATTCATCCCTTAGTTTGCAAGATGTTTTTCATGTTCCAAATATTCGCAAAAATCTTCTTTTGTCTACCTTCACGTTTCTGATAATGACGTGTTTGTTGAATTTCATCGTTATTTTTTCTATGTTAAGGACAAGGTCACAAAGAGGGTAATCCTTCATGGTAGAAGTCAAAATGGACTCTACCCCGTCCCGTCTTGCAAGGTATCGTCTTCCTATTTCCATGCATATGCTTGTGTCAAAGTCACGTCTACGCAGTGGCGTCCGCTTCTTGGTCATTCCTCAAATAATGTAGTACACTCTATTGTTAAAACAAATGAGCTTCTATGTTCTTTGCCAGACAATTTATCTTTAGTTTGTGATGCTTGTCACCGTGTGACGAGGGGTAATCTCGGCAATGCCCATAGTTATGGACTCAGAGTTTTGCGGAAAAAAGAATACTGGGAATTTCATCGGATGTCAGACAAACAAGATAATCGAAGTCGTCTGATTATTGATGGACACTGCTATTACAGATTGCTTGGGAGTTTTTCGGTACCTCTCCACAGGCTCCTCCCAGCCTATATATAATAGGCCGGGTCTCGAGACTATATACGGATAGGTTACATATTCACGATTAGCATAATATCGGTTTCTATTTTCTTATATAACTAAACTAAGACTTTCGTTGGATGCTTCTTGGGCCTTTCTCTTGGGTCTTTATGGGTCGTGAGCCTTTATACAGCTAGGGTAACAAAACATAAGCACCCGGGTAAACATACCGATGTCAGTAGCCCCCGAGACTTTATCTGAATCGTAGATTCAGGTTGAGTCTCAAAGATGTTTTTAGTGTCTATGATTTAAGATTTTATGAAATATCTTTATTTTTCTAGCTTTGTAGAGATTTGGTACAACAGGCCTGATGCATCCGACAGATCGGGAATCAGTTAATTGCTCCTAGACAAAAACACTGTAGACCTATATCAAATTCAAGTCCCCAGGCTTGAACTCGAAATTTTACTGGTGTAACTCAGTTCGAGCTGTTGAGATCTTATCGATTGCTGAATTCCGGTTCTATTATATCGGGTACCTAACGCGTCCGTCGGAAATTTTCATCGTATCATCGATACAGATATTTTACTGGCAGACCGCATTCTTGTGCGGTTACCAGGCCACATAGGACGAATCCTGGGGTCTTATCTTCATGTCGTGGACATGACATTCAGAATTTTATCGCGTCGGGCACGATCCGAGATTTTTTTGTACATTTTTTATCGACTGCCCTATTTAGCTTACGGAATTCCCGAAGTTTATCAGCTCTTTGTTTTTATCACATAGTTTTACAGAATATCCCGATGGGAGTAATCCTTTGAGGATACCTTGAAGTAATACTCATAGGCTTATGCTGATATTTCTTTGGGTCAAAATAGTTGTTGACCTTATATGCACATTATAGATTTCTATTGGATGCGCGCCAGCGCTCTCGATGGGAGTAGCCCCTGAGGCTATGTTCGGATGCCTGTATCTGGACATAGGCTCATAATTTTTTGTTTGTTTCATCAGAGCTATTGTTGCAAATTTCCTAAATGTAAAAATGTCCCTGATTTGTGGGTAAAGAAAAACAATATATAAAGAAAGGAAATCAGTGTATGGATAATTTATCTTTTATTTAAAACCTGAAGAAGAAGGTACATGGTTTTGCATGTTCGCTTGGTCGTTGACCTTTATTGAATAATATTATGGCTGAGAAGCCAGACCGTAGGCCCTATTGTAATTTAAATTGCGAGAAAATATAGATTTCTAAGCGTAAAACATCGTAGTTGTGCGACGTTCCACGAATTGGAGTATTTGACTCCTTTCTTCTTGTCTTGAAGCCTATATGCTTCTCTGGAGATAACTTCTGTAACGATGTAAGGCCCTTCCCAAGGTGACTCCAATTTTCAGTGACCATCCTATTTGAGGCGAAGAACTAGGTACCCTACGACGAAGGACCTAGGACGCAATCCTCGGCTATGGTAGTTGCGCAAGTTTTGCTGATATACAGTGGCCCTTTGTAAGGCAATGTCACGAGATTCATCAAGTGCGTCAACATCATGTTCAAGTGTTTCCCTGGATGCTTCCTCGTCGTATTCAGCAACTCGTGGAGACTCGTGAGTTACTTCGATTGGAAGGACGACTTCAACACCGTGGACCAGAAAGAAGGGTGTTTTTTGCGTCAAACTATTTGGAGTAGTACGCAAACTCCATAAAACAGACGGTAACTCATCAACTCATGCTCATTTTGCTGTGTCAAGTGGTGCTAGCAATCTTTTCTTGAGACCAGCAGTTATGAGGCCATTGGCCTTTTCTACTTGCCCATTAGTTTGCGGATGAGCAACTGAGGCATAACTTATTTTTATACCCATTTCCTCATAGTATTCTTTGAACTCATTGGAGGTGAAATTAGTTCTGTTGTCGGTGATGATGTTGTTTGGTACGCCAAATCAGAATACTATTGATTTGATGAAATTCACAGCCGAAGTTCCATCCTGGCTGGTAACAGACATTACTTTAATCCATTTGGTGAATTTGTCGACTGCTATGAGCAGAAATATATGTCCTCCTGGGGATGATTTGTGAAGTTACCCACCATATCAAGTCTAGTTCGGCAATAGATGCTCGGGTTTTGTTGCAAATCGCTGACATGCTTCACATGTTCTGACTCTGTCCTTTGCATCTTGTACTGCTGTGAGCCAATAGAATCCCGCTCTGAATGCCTTGGCTGCAATTGCTTGGCTGCTGGCGTGATGGCCACATACTCCTTCACGTATGTCCTTGAGTATGATCTTTCCTTCATCAGGTGTAACGCATCGTTGTAAGACACCCGAAATACTTCTTTTGTATAGTTCTCCCTTGATGATCTGAAGGCTTTTGATCATCGTGTAATTCGTCGAGCTTCTATTACGTTCTCAGGAAGTTCTCCCTTCATCATGTATGCTATATACGGTTGCATCCATGTAAGTTCTATTATCATGATTTCATCGACTTCTGGCTCTTCCTCAAGAACTTCTTCTGTATCTTCATGTGCTGGCATAGCCCCTGAGTCTTTCTGCAGTTTGATCTTTTTCCCTATTTTGGATGTTATAACCTCAGAGACTCTTTTGGCCTTGATAGATCGCTCCATTATTTCCTCCCAGAAAACCCCGGGTGGTACTCGTAAGCATAAGGATCCGATGTTTGCCAAATTATCGGCCTCTTCGTTGCTTGCTCTTCCTATGTGTCAGACTTCGCACCCCGAATTGGGCTTCCATAATACTGTACTGATCGTGGTAGGCGATCATGTTGTCACTGACGGCGTCACACTTGTTCATTGCTTGTTGTGCCACTACATTGGAATCACCGAATATTTTGAGTCAAGTTGCACCACAAGCATACGCATACCATACAACAGGGCCTCATACTCAGTTTCATTGTTGGACGCGTTTGAGAAATTCATTCGAAGTTCGTATCGCATTTTATCACCTTGCGGTGACACTAATATAACTCATGCTCCCACTCCTTCCATTCCTTTTGACCCGTCGAAATACATTGTCCATGCCTTAGAGAGGTCAGGTGGGCCTACGCACTATAGTTATGTCCATTCGGTAATGAAGTCAGGAAAAACATGTGATTTAATTGCTTTGCGTTTCTCGTACATGATATCTCGAGGGGATAGCTAGACACGTCCGGTGGCCTCTGGATTATTGAGGATATTGGAAAGAGGTGCTTTATTGACCATTATGATCGGGTGCTCCAAAAAATAGTGGTGCAACTTCCGTGTGTCATGAATACTCCATATGTTAGTTTCTGATAGTGCGGGTATCTTTGCTTAGATGGGGAGAGGACCTCACTTAGAAAATAGACTGGTCTATGAACACCGCGGGTTTTCCCTTCTTCGGGTTGCTCTATAACCAAAATTGTGCTGACCACTTGATTAGTAGTGGTGATGTAGAGGAGTAGGGGCTCTTTTTCTCGTGGAGACACAACGACGGAGGATGTCGAAAGTGTTTTCTTGAGATCTTCAAAGGCACGCTGAGCTTCCTCCGTCCACTCAAATTTATCCAATTTCCTCATAAGGGCATAGAATGGTAGTGCTTTTTCTCCTAGACGGGCGATGAAATGACTAAGTGCTACGACTCGCCCGACCAACTGTTGTACGCCTCGAAGATTCGTTGTTTTTTCGTTATTAGGATTGCCTGTATTTTTTCGGGATTGTCTTCTATCCCTCTTGCTTATACGAGATATCCGAGGAGATGCCCTATAGGGACTCCAAAAGAACACATCGTCGGGTTGAGCTTGATGCAATACTTGTCGAGGTTCTCGAACGTTTCTCGAGGGTCAGTGATAAGAGTCGACCCTTGTTTCATTGTAACTATGACATCGTCAATGTAGACTTGTATATTTGTGCCAATTTGACTTCCTAAGAAGTTCTGCATCATCCGTTGATATGTTGCACCCGTATTTTTTAGGCCAAAGGGCATTTTTGTGTAGCAGAATACGCCGTAAGGTGTGATAAATGCTGCTTTATCCTGATCTTACTCCTTCATCCAAATTTGATGGTAACCTGAATATGCATCCAAAAAGGAAAGATGTTCGCACGCGCGGTTGCATCGATTATTTAATCGATTCGTGGTAGTGGGAAGTGATCCTTTGGATAGTGCTTGTTTAACACAGTGAAATTGATGCACATACGTAGTTCTTTTGTATTTTTCTTTGGGATACATACTGGATTTGTGACCCGCTTTACTTTCTTCAATTCCTTGATGAATTTAGAGTCGGTTAGGTGATGGAGCTCCTTTTCAATGGCCTTTAGTTTTGGCTCTGCGAAGCGACGAAGTGACTGTTTTACTGGTTTCGCTTTTGGATCCAAGTTCAATGCATGCTCAGCGAGTTCCCTGGGAATTCCCGGCATGTTAGAAGGTATCCATGTGAAAATCTCCCAGTGCTCATGGAGGAACTCGATGAGCGTGTTTTCCTATGTGGGACCAAGATTGGAAGCCACAAAGATCATCTTTTTCGCGTCAGTAGGGTGGATCTGTACTTTCTTTGTATCTTTCGCAGTGTCAAAAGCCTGATCGGGATTGACACGTGCTACGGCCAGAGGTTCTACGTTTGCCGTCATTTTTAGTTGCTCAAACTCAGTTGCCATCCCGAATGATTCGGAGATTTTGTTGAACTCTGATCACAATTTTCGGAATGTGTGAAGCTGCGTTTTACTGTTATGACCCCTTTGGGGGCTGGCATTTTCATAACTAGGTACGCATAATGCGGTACTACCATGAATCGTGCAAAAGTTGGGTGACCCAGGATCGTATGATATTGTGATGGCTAGTCCATGATTTTGAACTTGACCTTTTCACGCCTGAAATTTTCCTTGGATCCAAAAACAACGTCTAGAGATATTTTGCCTAGTACTATGTCGTGGAAGGATGTTTTTGTTGGTGCAAGATTTGTTAAAGAACAATTCATTGCGTTTAGTGTCTTAGCGTAGATCAGGTTGATGCTGCTTTCCGTATCCATGAAGACTTTACTCATATCAAATATGCCTACTTGTGCTTCTACTATTAAGGCTGAGTGGCCTGGTCGCGGTACTCGAAGTGGATGATCAGCTCTGCTGAATGTGATTTCTTGTTCTGACCAGTGGAGATATTCGGGTGTGGCCGGTGGTGCCATCTCTACCATGCTAACTTGTTTTGTAATCAGCTTCTAGATCCTATTAGATGGGCGCTCTTTCTGAATCATTGACATTTTCCCCTTGGTCCTGGGGTACTCATTTGCTTAATTTGTTGTGTTTTGCGACTGCCATACTAGCGAGTGTATTGGTGGTGGTGGTGCAATGATGGCTAACGTACCAGGTGTAGTAGCATACCATCGGCTTGCTGCTTCGGTTGCCTTTGTGTTGCATAGCTCTAGCATATTTAAAAATGTTCAACAATCCTTCATGAGATGGTTGGATCGCCTTTGGCCCGTTGAGTCGATGTAAAAGCGCATATTGCAAGGTCCTTCCAACATTTACATTACGGACATTGGTGGGTCTCGAACTCTTGGCTGATATCGCTGTGTTGGTTGGCTTCCTCCAACATCATCCCTATTATTGTGGTGCCCGCCGTTATAATCGTCGTTTCTTTGGTTGCCCTCTCCCGAGAAACTGGCCACAACATAACTTCGCCCGCCGTGTCCGTCGTTGCTCCTTCGTCTCCTGTCATTGTTGCATATGTCCCTATCTTCTTTGGGTGAGCGTGTTCTCTTGTTATGTACTGCGTCTTCTCCATCAGCCCATCGATTTGCCATATCCATTAGTTGTGAAATTGTCTTGGGCTTGACCTGTCCCAGTTCTTCTATAAATTCTCGATGGCGAAAGCCATCATTAAAGGTGTCGATTTCCCTTTCGTTAGATATGGCCTCAGTCGAGTTTTTGATGATGTTCCATCGCTAGATGAAGGCTTGTATTGATTCTCCAGGTTTCTGCTTGCACGCTCGCAATTGCTCCAGAGATGCGGGTCACTTGAATGTGGAGTGGAAATGTCGGATGAACTTGTTTTCAAGGTCGTTCTAGCTACCGATGGAATCTTCCGGTAGCTATCTTAACCATGACCGTGCGGCACTGGTTAGGTGTAGCTACAGGCTCTACATTGCGGTGGCCGTGGAGCCACCCTGTAACTTGACAGTGGCCAGATAATCTGCCAACCGGCTTCAGGTTCCTAGAGGCCGTCATACTTCTGGAGGTCATGGGGGAGTTTGAAATCCTTGGGTACTGGAGTCTTGTGAACCCGTTGGGTAAAGCAACTGGCTCCGCATAACTCACAGTCGTCCTCGCTATCACTGTTGTAGTTTCTTTTGCTACGGCGCTCATCCCTGGATCCTTCGTTCCTAGGCTGTGCGAGATTGTTTCTTGCGTTGTTTTGCGGCTCGGAGCCTGAGAAGTGCACCCGATGTGGTGACCGCGATCGTCGAGTGTGCCCCACCTGCCGAGGGCTGCTGTGACAGCGTGGGGATCTATCGGGTTGATGTGCGATTCCTTGTTCTGCTTGCGCAAGAGATGCACCCACCATACCGAGATTCATTAGAGCGGATCGATGGAGACCTGCATGGGGATCATCGGGTACTGGTTAAGTTGTAAGCATGTATGTTTGTGCAACAACAGTTGTGACTTGAGCTGTTTTTGCTTTGATGTGTCCTGTTGGATCTACTGACATAAATGATAATTTGAAATCTCTGGTCAGCTCTTTTCTTTCAGCTTTAGGGATATTTTGTAGCTGTTAGGCTCCTCTCCTTGGTGGTACTCCTCCAGTTACACTTCCTGATCCTCGGGTAGAGCTTAGCTACGCCCGCCGTAGGCTGGATTCATCGGTTAACCTTTTCCTTTTGTCGAGTTGTTTCTGCATCCTTAGGAGGTCCCTTTTCTTGTGATGAAGTAAATATTGGTAGGATAGTAGATCTTCACGTGTGGCCTCGGCTGTCATTCGAACCGTACCTGAAATTGCCTCCCTTGCTTTTTGCCATGCTTCGGTTCGTAGTTGGAGAGTTTGCCTCTCGCCTCTGCGTGGTTCTCCTCCTCCTGGGATTATGCGTTTGTTTGTTGGGTCTCCTTCATTTTTGCGATTTCCTTCATTTCGGTGATCTCATGTATTGTCATCTGATAAAATGTCATTAGGGTCAAAGATAGGGTTACCGTTAGAGTCACGCTGAGTTGAGGCGTCCCCGATGATCACACACTTGGTGGTGAGTTATGTATGAACTAGTGGCATCATCACAGGATACAAGGGAGACATTGTCTGGGGGATTAGTGAAATCCAGTAGTTTCTGTTCTGGGTAGATTTTGGCCATCCTGATTCTGAAGTCGATGCTTTCGCTGCTTTCTTCGGGTTCCGTATTTGCTGGGCTCGATCCACACGGTAGAGTTAGTTGCGAGTCTGAACTGAGGGAGAGATCATCGTAAAGACCATCAAGATCCCCTAGATCTATTGTGTTTTCAGTGTTTTGTTTACTTTCTCCGGCTGGAGTGTGGTTTCTGTGGATGATTCGATAGATGATGTGGGTATCGCCGTAGGCGCAGCTTTTTCGGCCGACGGTCTCGATGAAATTGGAGTCGACGGGCGCGGTTCTTCGGGTTCCTACACCAGAAAATGGAAACTTCTGATGATAAGATTGGATCCGCCGTTGAAATCAGCGGGGACCGAACAAGGGTGGGCGCGCGTGGTGCCGCTTCCATCGTATTGTTGCTTGATGAAGAGTGGTCCGACGAATCCATGACTCCAGGGTTCAGGTTTCCCACAAACGACACCAATTGACGAGGGGTAACCTCGACAATGCCCATAGTTATGGATTTAGGGGTTTGCGAAAAAGAGAACATTGGGGATTTCGTCGGACGTTAGACAAATAAGGTAGTCGAAGTCGTTTGATTATTGATGGACGCTGCTATTACAGATTGCTTGGGAGTTTTTCGGTACCTCTCTGTAGGATCCTCCTAGCTTATATATAATAGGCCGGGGCTCGTGACTGTATACAGATAGGTTACATATTCACGATTACAATACCAACACAATGTCGGTTTCTATTTCCTTATATAACTAAACTAATACTTTTGTTGGATGCTTCTTGGGCATTCATCTTGGGTCTTCATGGGTCGTGAGCCTTTATACAGCTAGGGTAACAAAACATAAGCACCCGAGTAAACATACCCATGTCACCGTGGTAAAAGTTATCAATTGCCATACACTGCTTCTTCTTAGGTCACTATTGTGCCTCTTGAATTGGTTCACTCTGACATTTGGGGTCCTTCTCGTACTTCTTCTGGGGTTCAAGTATTATGTTAGTTTTTTAGATGACTATTCTCATTTCTGTTGGATTTATATCGTTAAACATAAGTCTGATATTGAACAGGTTTTCTATTCCTTTCGGGCTCACATTAAGCGTCTCTTGAACTCTAAGATCAAAACAGTTCGGTCTTATGAAGGTGGTGAATACCAGAAATTGTCCACTTATTTTTAGTGCATGGGTGTGTCTAATCGTGTGTCATGCCATCATACTTCTCAATATAACGGAATTGTTGAATGTAAACATCGGCATTTGGTAGAAACAAGACTTGACCTCGTGGCACACACCTCTCTTCCCTTCATCATTGGGATGAGGCCTTTTTCACGGCGTGTTATCTTATTAACCATATGCCTACGCGTGTCATCAACAAGGAGATACCTCTTTATCGCCTCCTACATGTTCAGCCAAACTACTCCTTCCTTTGCATTTTTTGGTGGGATTGTTGGCCTAGCCTTTGCAAGTATAACTCTCCTAAACTTGATTTTCGCTCTAAGGCTTGCATCTTTCTAGGCTATAGTCTGATGCATAAGGGGTACAAGTTCTTGGATCGCTCCATGTGGTGCATTTACATATCCTCCGTGTGGTGCATTTACATATCCTGTGACGTAGTTTTAGACAAAACCGTGTTTCCCTTTTCCACTCCTAGTGTGATGGTTGACGTGTCCGCTCTTTCATATTCTATCACGTTTCTAAGTGATGAACTAGTTACGAGTGAGCCTACGCACAAATACAACTTGTATTGTTTTCCACTGACCTTCATGTGCTAGGCACTATTTTATCTTTTTAGGCACCGGCAACTAGGGTTGATTCCACCATCCAGCAGCAGATTGACGATGCTCCTAGGAGATCGATCGACATGCATGTCGATCGCTGGATCAACATGTATGCAGGCGATGTGCACAAGTCGTTAGTTGTCTATGACTTGTCCTCGCTTGTGCCGGTCCATGGGCCGCTAGACGCCTCTCTGCAGGAGGCCTCTTCTCTAGGCCATCCCATGTCGCTGGCTACCAGTCCGATGCCGGTCGCGACACCCCCAACTTCCCAGTCTCCACCTATTGTAGCTGCTCCGATGCACACGATGGTGACACGGAAGCATGATAACACGTGGAAGGACAAAGTGTACATGGACAACACTATTCGGTATGACCCGTGCATCGAGCATGCTTTGCTGCTCCACAATATCATCGAGAAGCTCTACAAGAACCGGCATGACACACAACCATGTTTGACGAATTTGCGGATCTCTGTCAGACCAACACTTGGGTCTTGGTCCCTCGACCACCTGGCGTCAACATTGTTGGTAGAAAGTGGATTTTCAAGACCAAACACCGTCTAGATGGGTCTATTGATAAGCACAAAGCCCGGTTGGCCGCACGTGTCTTACTCAACGACATGGGATTGACTATGGTGACACATTCAACCACGTTGTGAAGCCTACTACTATTTGTCTGGTGCTCTCACTTGCAGTGTCTTGCGGGTGGAGTCTTTGATAGGTTAATGTCAGCAATGCATTTCTTCATGGTTTTCTGACTAAAGATGTCTACATGCAACAACCACTTGGTTTTGAGGATACTCGGTTTCCCTCTCATGTCCGCAAGCTTTAGTGGTCTATCTATGGTCTAAAGAAATCACCCCCGTGCATATGCATTTGAGTCAGCTTCTTCATCAGCTTGGTTTCATCTCGTCCAAGGTTGATACTTCCATGTTTATATTTTATCGTGACGGGGTTCACGTGTACATGTTGGTGTATGTTGATGATATTGTTATTGCTGGATCTACTCCAGAGGCTGTTGATCATCTGGTGCATTTACTCTCAGACAATTTTCCTATTAAGGATTTGGGTAAGCTAGACTACTTCTTTGGATTGGAGGCATCTTATAATTTAGCAAGTATGATGTTGACTCAACGGAAGTATGCTCTTGATCTTCTTCATCGAGTCAATATGGAGAATTGTAATGCCACTTCCACACTGCTTGCCACTTCTGAGAGATTGGCTCGTGACCCAGGTACACCACTTGGTGCTAATGATTCCTTCAGGTACCATAGTGTTGTATGCAGACTACAATATTTGACTCTTACTTGTCCAGACATTTCTTTTGCGGTGAACAAGGTGTGCCAGTTTCTCTCTCAGCCCACTGATGTGCATTGGAAGTCAGTTAAGCGTATCCTACGGTATGTTAAGGGGACACTACAGACTGGTTTGCATATTCGCAAGTCTCCATTATCTGGCATTAGTATTTTTACAGATGTAGACTGGGCAAGTGACGTGGATGATAGGCGCTCCACGACTGGGTTTGTTGTGTTTGTTGAACCGAATCTCATCTCATGGAGTTCAAAGAAGCAACCCACAGTCTCGAGATCGAGTACCAAGGCTGAATATAGGACATTTTCCAAAGGTGTTGCTGAAGCAATATGGATAGACTCTCTACTCAAGGAACTTGGTATGACTCAGTAGCGTACACCCATCTTGTGGTGTGATAATCTCGGGGATAATTACCCAACGGTGAATCCAGTCTTTCGTATTCGAACGAAGAACATTGAGATCGATTTCCATTTTATGCATGAACAATTAGTTGTCGGTGTACTAGATATGGTTCATTTCTACTAATGATCAGTAGGTTGATGTGTCTACTAAACCAGCCACACGACATATGCTAGATAGATTTAAGTCCAATCTTACCCTTGTATGTAGTAGTTTAGATTGAGGGAGTATGCTAGAATTGTATTTAGTCTATTTGTACGCATACCGTATCATGTCTTATTGTACACATATGCAACGTATGTAAACCTGATGTGTTTATATAAAGTGAAGTTGTGAGGGATGAGATCCCACGAAACCTGATATGTTTATATAAAGTGCACACATAATTTTTTCCTCCCACGCGCCGCCGCTAGGGGAGGATAAGTGCTTTCCCTAGGACACAACCTTCCAACGCTGGCCTCCGGCGGCTCCCCCAGCTGACGACCTAGGCCTCCGGATCCACGTGTGTGGACAGTTTTAGCCAAAGTACTACCTCTGTTCGGGATTATTAGTCCTAAGGACCAAGTTGCTAATACCAAGACACTCCATAACTCTCTCATTAATCTATGCATGCACCAATAGTTTTAGTGAGAGAAAAAGGAGAACATGCATTGGATGAGAGAGTCTAATAAATGAGATAACCCTTATAATCTCAAACAATATAAAAAAGCTCTCCGGACCTATAATCCCAAACAGAGGTAGTAGCTTCGTTTTTAGATTGTCCATTATCTTGGTTTCAGGGGCAGCGATGGTAGCACTGAATAATTTTTCTTCAGATCCTTTCCCAATGGATTTGAAGATCAGTCTATTCAAGCAAGGATGGTGCGATGGTGGCGACATCCTTGTGGTGGACGTGTGTCCTCAGGATCCACCGCTGCAACGGTGTTTGCTCCAACGCGTACATGAAACCTGTGAGGTAGTCAAGAAGCGGATGCAGATTGTGGTCTGCATCAACGACATATGAAAAATGGTGGATTGTGTGTTGGGTCGTGGATGGCAGGTATGGTTTCCTCCTCCGACATCCTAGTCGTGCGGGGGTGCTAAATCTGGAGTACGATGGCGTGTCAAGGGTATTGCCCCGGTCTGATTCATTCAACAACGAGGTTTGGAAAGCTGCATATTAGTGATGGAGCCACATCGAGGTCGGGTGAGGAGGTGATCCGTCATGTTTTTCCTTTGGTGGTTGCTGTTGTGGTGCCAGAGACAGCTAACGGATGTTGGCGTCAAGATCAGAGGATCCTTCGGTCTGGATTGTAATTTTCTTTCTTTGCTAGTGGTCCTCTGCGCAAAGGTTTGTGTTCTGCTATTTTTTCAGTTTTTTCAGGTCGGTATCTACATGGCTTGTACTATGAAATTTATGATATAAATGATACATGTATTACCATGCAAAAAAAGACCCAACAAAACCCCAAACAGATACTCAAAATATGACACGTAGCATAATTGCTAAGTTGTAATAGGGAGAGATGAAAACATCATGTTTTCTTAGCTAATGATCTATTTTATTTTATAATGAGTGCTTTATTATTTAAAAGGTTTAATCATTATAGTTGGCATCTACATAACTAAGATGCACACAGCTTACAGAATTCCAAACTCAAAAAAAGATACATAAAAAGCGTAATACACGAAATCATATGGAAACTACATAACGTCTATGGTGATAAAGGACCAATCCAAAGATAACGTTGTCATCCATGTTCGATAAAAATATCTCTTTCTATGTACATATTTCCATAAACAGGTTGTGATACTCCACGCATTATAAAGATGGCCATAAACAGAGCGTACTGGTGCACCAGTAGATAACCTGGATAAGAATAGAATTTTATCATTATAGAAACCTTAGCATTTCTACATAGCCAAACTGACCAAATAACAGCAAGGCCTCTCACCTTAATTAAAATTCTGACCTATTATCAATTCCATATAGCCAATTGTTAAATATATTGGCAACACTACATGGAGGTTACAATCCAGAAGCTATTTGGATGATTGACCTTATAGCACTTCCATGTCAATTCCTTTTGGAAAAATTATCTTTTGTAAGAATAACTCTTCGACGAAGTTACCAAGCAAAGATTTTAGTCTATAGATTTAGCTTCGTATTCTAGATTTTTTTTGTTATTATCAATCGACACATCATGCCATACCAATGCTCTATACATGGAATCTATAGAGAATTTTCCACTCATGTGGATTCCATCGAAACTCATCAGCTACTAGTGACAAACTACATCGTGGCTAAACATTGCAACAGAACATTGCACGATGCAAGTCTGGGGCCAATTAAGTCTCTTTTGAATGTCACATTCAGAGGGAAGATTCCAAAACCATGGCAATTATATCACCCTTATGATGAACAACATTGTATTGGGCTGGATATTATTCTCAGAATGGTAAACGAATTTCCAAGCCATCATTAATAGAAAATAACCCAAAGCGTAAGGAATGTTTCTTCATAGCCATTAGACCAACCAAAAGTGTGAGGCCTTAGACTTTTAAAGCATTAGGGACAATGTCTTTGAGCCAACATATTTATGTTTAGGAGGGATTGCCATACTCCATCTTATTTAAACAGCTTGAAAAGTCATTTACCAAGAAGAGCAGTATTTTTAACCTCAAAGTCATGAATACGTAGCCTATCTTGGTCTTTAGGATGGCGAACCACACTCCATTTTGCCATATGATATATATTTTTCTCACTATCTCCTTGCCAAAAGAATCTCGATAAAAACAATCCAATATATACAAAAAACACTTTGGGAAGCTAGAAGAAGGAAATCATATACACTACCATATTTATGAATTAATGATCACCAATACCCCTCCAAAAGATAACAAATTTCCTCTCCAACAACCGCTTAGCCCTTTTTGCGATCTTTACTCAACATGTTTCCTCTCCGCATTTGTAAAGTAAGTGATCTCTTAGTAAGATATGTCATTTTTTGGTTATACAAAATGACTTCCCTTACTCAATCTTGTTTAATTTTAACAACCCAGCTATACTTGAAAGAGAGCTAGATAGCATGTGAGATGAGATCCAAAGTTATCTTATTTGGTGATTGTATCCAAACTATCTGAGCAAATTAATACACCACTTATATTTTATAAAATGAAAAATATATAGTTTAAGAGATGATCCATTGTACTTTACGTTTTCTTTGGCTTCCAAAGACGACACGGACTAAATAAGAAAAAAATAGTCTTATTATCCACTAGTATGTATGTGCTTACTATACAAGGGTAATGCAGTCTGTCCTATGGACGTCTCTACATCCTCACCGCCAAGCCCAAAACTGGTCCTATGACGCGTGCCCGAGCCAAGTTACTCCATGACAAGATTAATTTGCTCATATCTTTGTGTGACTTCGATGCACCTCTAAATGACCTGCTACCTCATGCCAATGCGCCGTGTATAGTCAGGTACGAAGACTCGATGCATTGCCCACTGAGCCCCGGAGAAGAACCTGCCAAGTCGCCTGCTGGACCGGAGTCTCTACCATGTACTGCCCGGAGTATCCGCCACAGCCGGACTGTCCAGAAAACATGCACTGGAGTGTCCGGCCTCGACCCGACCGAACCCGGTGCGTCCCTTCTGTCGACCGAATCGGAAACCACGCGGACTCCACCCGGAATGTCTAGCCCAGACGCACAGGAGTGTCCAGCCTAAGTCATGGGCCTTCGACCCATGTACTCTCCAACTCGCCCAGAACTTACTTTTTTATTCCCAAACTACCCCTTTTTAGTTTTTGCCGTATATATAGACCAGCTCCTCCATATTGTAATCCTAGACTTGGATAATTGAATTAGAAGAAACCCTTGTGGATCTACCTAATTCCAGTGTCAAGCTCCTTGACAAAGAGCACCAATTATCCCCCAACCTCTTGAGCTTTGTATAGTGCATTCAAGTTGTACAAGGCCTTGGAGTCGGTGTCCCTTCTCCAAGTTGTCAAGATATCGCCAAGCCTCCCGCTCGCTATGTCAGTTAGAGAGAGAGTGTTCTTGCTCGCCACCGATTCTAGGGATTCTGTCGGACCAGATGCCACCAACGTGAGATATTGGCTTGTATCATGTTTTGTGTGTGTGTTCATCGAGTTCTTCACGTGTGTGTTCGTGGATTTCACCCTATCCCTCATCCCTGAAAGGATAGAGATGTCGCCTAGAGGGGGTGAATAGGCAATTTCAAAACTACTACGGTTTTGGATTGGTAGAATGCGGAATTAAACTAACGTTTATTTTACAAGCACAAAACCTAAATATACTAGGCTCAACTATGTGAACCAACAACAAGTTAAGCTAAGCAAGATAGCATAAGGTAAATATACCACAAGTGATAGGCAAGATATAAGTACTTCAAGCTCGATGGCTATCACAAGGAAAGTAAGCTCGGGTATAGATATAACCGAGGCACGCGGAGACGAAGATGTATTCCCGTGTTCCCTTACAAGTAAGGTACGTCATGTTGGAGAGGTGTGGGATTCCACGAAGGATTTCCCAACTCCACGAAGGCTCACCTTCTTCTCTGAGTCTATCCCACGAAGGAATATGCCCTTTCCTTAAGGCTAGCTTTTCCTCCACTCCGGAGATGGCAAGCTCCACAACCACTTCACAAGCTCCACGAAGGAGAAGCCTGGGTCTCTTCACAATATTCCACGAAGAGGACACCGCGGCACCAACCGCCAAGCCAACTAGGAAGTCACCCTCCAAGAGCAACAATCTCACGGTCTCTCACTCGAACAAATCGTAATGGAGAGCTCAACACTTATGCAAGAATGCAAAGCAAGAACACCAAGGGTGTTCAAACCCCTCACTCTCAAATCCCACCAAAGCAACAAGTGCTAGGGAGGAATTAGAGAGGAAGAACAATGGTGGAAGTCAACCAATGACTTCAAGATCTAGATCCAATGGGTTCCCCTCACTTAGAGGAGGAATTAATTGGTGGGTATTGTAGATCTAGATCTCCTCTTCCAAATCCCTCAAAAAGATGCAATAATCATAGGAGGGAAGGGGGAGGAAGCAAGCTCAAGAGGTTCAACAAAGGAGGTCAATTTCGTGGTCAAGAACACCCAAAAACGTTGGGGGGAGAACCCCCCCTTTATAGGGAAAATCAAATATGGCCGTTGGAGAGAAAACAACGAAAACTCGGTTTCAAAGTCGGTTGGACCAGCCCTAGAACCGGGAAACTCGGTCCCTAGGCCGGAGGTCCGACCTACAAACCAGAATACCTCTGTTTGCCAACTCAGAATAGACTCGTTCGTGAAAACCGGAAAATCCGGTCTACCGGCGCTGGCGTCGGACCGTCCGGTGTGGGACTCGGTTGAACCGGATCCACAATCGGGATGAAACAAACTTCACGAAAAACGCAATAACTTTTGCATACGGACTCCGATTTCGATGAACTTGGGCTTGTTTTGACGAGGACAACAAGATGCTTATCTTGAACTTGCCCTTCTCAACCTTAATGACGATCACCACTTGATGTCATCCTCTCATGGGCTATATGAGATCTTCACTTTTGAAGCATGCCCATGGAAAGATACCTGTCCCATATAGAAAACACAAAGGAACATATATAATGGATTAGTTCATGATGCATAAATGACAGGGCTTACCATACCACAAGATCCACGTGGTACATTCTTTATGCTTCATGTGTTGACCAACTTGAAATCACTCTTCACTCTTTGCATTGGTCAACCAAGTGTCTTCTCATGCTCCATCTCAATATCTTGAGGTACGTAAGGAACTCTTCATTTGATTACATGCTCTAAATCTTAGTCAACGATAGCTCAACTAATGAGGCTATCATGACACCAACTTAGAGCCATATCTTGAATTCTTCTATTGAGATCACACTCTCAAGATGTTTATCATATCATATTCTTCTTCAACTCGATGATCTTGATGCCAATACTCAAGTATATCTTTATCTTCATGGCATCCATACTTGAATCCAACATATGGACTACAAGCATGACCTATGGAATATTCCTCCATTTAAAACTCAATGAAAACATTAGTCCATAGGGATTGTCATTAATCACCAAAACCACACATAGGGGCAATTACCCTTTCAATCTACCCCATTTTGGTAATTGATGACAATCACAACAAGAGGGTTTATATAGTGAATATTAGAAACAAGTACGCAACTTATCCGAGAATAAGTTGTATACAAGAGGTTGTATTTGATATGGTTAAGTAACACAAAGATACTAGCCCATATCAAAACCGATTCTACTCACACAAACTACAACTAATGCACGAGATGTGAGTAGAACCAACATATATAGAGCAAACTCCCCCACAATATATGCACGTGTGATGAACTTGAATTTCATTGCATACATTGTCAAGCATAACCTTTGGGAGAGTTTCCACTATATATTCAACCATGCAATACATAATAAAGATGAAATGCATGAAAGGCAAACACTTAAGAACAAACCAATCTTAAGTAGAAAACCATTTCCCTTAAAACCCTCTAAACTTCTCCCCCATTAACAACAAGTGCCAAAATGGATGACAAAATTAGAAGGCCAATATAGTTCAAGTTTCTCCCAAGGTGTGTATTTCTCATAATATGAGTGAAATCGTATGCACATATCCAATGGCAAATACTTGGAGGAAATCAACTATATTTAGAATCAAATATTGCTACAAGGATAACAAGGTGAAGAAACTTCAACAGATGAAGCAAGCAATCAAAAGATCCAAATAATCAAATGGACAAATAGTGCTCTAAATGAAATAAGGAAGCTCCCTAAGGTTTGTGCATAAATGAGTTGTTTCATTTGAATACAATATGCACAAACATGGAATCCTCACTCCCTCTATATCATTTAGAACACAACCAAGATACAAGGAGTATAGATATAAATCAATACACTTGTCAAGACAAGCTTAAGTCCAAAATAAACCAAATATGAGATATGAGTGCGTGAAGATGCAATAAGAGTAGACCGAGTACTCACAAATCAAGACCTTACCAATACCATTAAAAACTAAGAGGATAAGAGAGATGGTTGGCAAAGAGCGAGGATATTAACAGTCTTGTGTATATAAGTTTCTGAGTGGACAAGACATGAGAACAATCCACAAAGAAACATCCACACATAAGAGGTTAATAAAAATAAGAATACAAGATATCCAAGAGGAAGTCATAACATATACCAAAAAGGATATTTTGCTTAAGTGCATATATAACCCATGGCTCTATTTTCTCTTATGGTATATCAATGAACTTCACCAAAGAAAAAGAAAAACCTCAAAAACATCACAACTAACACTAAGGGAACTAATGCTAGTTGGGATATTTTGAGAAAGGCAACAAGTATCAAAAGGAAGGATTCAATGCAATTTTAACAATATTGCACATGAGAGTACCCTGAGGAATTGATATGGAATAAATTGCTAGAAGGCATATTTGGAATTGGTGAATCATGAACATGATTTTATATACTCCCCAAAATATGCATCATCTCAAATTACTCACATGAGCAATAAGGATAGAGAAGTATTTCAAAGATCCTTGCAAGAACCACAACATTTACAAACAAATACATTCATGCCAAGATGTAACCTACAAGAGATTGGATGGAAGAATAGTATGCATGAATAAGATGCTTGTTACCGAGATAGCAATGGTATGATGCGGTAGATAAGAATTCTTCGATCATCCTAGCTTGGCTCCAATTATCATGTGGTGACAACACCTTCCTTATAGATGAGACAAGTATTCATTACATCTCCAATGTACCTAAAACAACATTCAAGTACATCTTGGTCCCCAAACTTATTGGGTCCAAAGTGGTTAGACTAACCACAACACATAGGACACACTCTATAAAAATACGTGCATATTTAGAGATGAAATTTGAATTCATGCACATCTTAGCCGTTTAAGGATTTGATGGAGTATACCCTATATATTGGATCAAAGAAAGAAAAACATGATATAAGATATACATTTAGTAAACATGTATGCACGAGACTTTCAAGAACCAACAAAGATATAATTTGGACAAAACACCAAAATATTCAAGAAGGCATATGAGGTATGACAAAAAAACATTTGTTGTCCAAACTATATCAAAGAATCAAATCAACACAAGATTTGTTCAACAAAGTTCAACAAATGAACCGAGCAAAAACTAGAGCATAAAAGATGAAATAAAAACACAAATGCTCAAAGATTTATCCCATTCAAGCAAATAACATAGAGAAGAAAGAATGAGATAACAAACTCCCAAAAGAGCAAGGTTTCAACAAATAAACCAAACCCTTAACACTTTTCACAATGGCACAAGGTTTCGAGAAGAAAAGGTTTGTCTTCCACTAAAAACACATTTGATAATAATCAAAAACACCATCAAAGAGATGTTCAAAAGCCAAGGAAGACAATGGGAGCCACAACAATTTTTTGGAAAGAAAAAAGGCAATAAGAGGTGAAATCCTAGGTGAAGATGATCCACAAATGCTACCACACCCAAGTATATCAATTGTCGAAGACAATGAGTGTATTGGAATTTATTTCTGGTGGTATATTGCACGGATATTAAAGATAAATCTTCACAATAAAAAGCATAGGATAGGAATAAAAAGGTTAAGCACTATGCAAAGATAGAGATTCTTGATAGCTTCAACTAGTCACACAATCATGCAAAGCAATGATTAGAATAACTTGAAGCAAATGGTCTCCCAAATAAGATATAGAGATATGCATTTGAGTAAGGCCACAACAAGAATTTCTTACTCAAGCAAAGACCGAAAAGACGAGCAATAAGAGCTTCTAACAAAAATTAGGACCATCTTTGAGCTAACATGCCACCTAGATACAAGATAATCAACAATATCAACTCTAAGTGGCACCACCTCATATGTTCACATTTCCTAGGATTGTGATATGCAAAAGAAGCATATTACTCCCCCATAATGTGGTATTCAATTTTTAAGAGGAAAAACAACCTCAACTAGAGATAATTAATGGACATTTAGAATTTGAATTTCTCATGAGTATGACACACCACATAGTGACTAGATAAGCTTGCAATATCAATACTAAGTGGTATTACTCATGTACACACATTTTAAGGTTTGAGAGATGCACGAGGCATATCACTCTCCCAAAATGGGATGTTGCATTAACCACTCGAAAAGAGCCAAAAAAGATATAATCAAGATGCATTAGAGGCTCAAAGCAAAACACACAAGTAAATGATGTGCCAAACACATATACATACTTGAATACACAAAATAAGCAAGCATGAGGCACAACAAATACAAACACATACTTGGTACAAAACCAAAACATGTAAAGGGGCAAGTAACTTACAATATAAAAGAGTTGAGTTCGAGTTACCGCAAAGAGGAACATTGGGTATATGGTAGGGAGATGATAATCCTTATAACTTGGCTTGATAAAATATAATGTATGAAGATCCCTTAATTCTTCACGAGTTAGCCAAGTCTCCAATGCCCTCCACAAACACCTATTGATCAAGTTTGAGCTTGCTGGTCCCCAACCAAGTTGGGTCCTAAGAGGTTAGTCACAATAGACTTGGCAACCCAAATGGTTCTTTTCTTAACACCACTTTGAGTTCCAACAAACTTGGTAAACACATTGCCATCTATATCCTTCCCAAGAGAATAATCATCATCAACAATGATAGGGTTAGATAAGGTACCATTTGAACATAAAGAGGCCAAGTTTCCCTTCTCACAACATATGTAGCAACAAGTGCTCCCCTTTCTCTTCTTTATTAATTTCTTTTCTTGGGGAGCCTTATCTTGATTCTTCTTGGGAAGTGGCCTAGCTTCAACTTGAGGTTAAGATTGGGCTTGACCTTGACCTTGTGGACGCTTCCCTTGTTGCTTCTCATTCAAGTGCTTTTTCTTCAATGGACAAGATCTTACATGATGTCCTACAACCTTACACTTGAAGCAAATAATCTTGGCCGAATCCTTGACTTGGTCTTGGCCCTTCTAATTGTTGCTCTTGGACTTGTTCTTGATATTGGGTTGAATCCAAGTCCACTTTTATCATTAGGGGATTTTTGCACACTCAAAATATTATTGAGTGTGGATTTCCCTTCATGACTCTTTTCCAAGTATTTCTTCAAAGAAGTGACTTGGGCCTTGAGCTCTTTGATTTCCTCTACATGGTTAGTAGAAATAGAGGTACTAGAGGAAGTAGAAGCTTCATTGTTAGAGCAACAAGGCAAAGCAGGTAATCCAACACAAGGTTTATCACTAGTATGACTAGAAGGATCACTAGGACTAGCACATGGCAAAATAACATTTTGAGTAGAAGTTGTGCTAATGTCAAAAGGAGGCTCACAAGATGTTACCTTAGTAATAATTGCCTCACGAGCTAACTTTAGCCCATCATAGGAGATTAGAAGATCATTATGAGAGGCCAAGAGCTTTTCATGAATTCCTTCCAATTTCCCATAATTACTAGTTAGCAACTCAAGTTGAGCCCTTAGCTCAACATTCTCCTTTAACATAGAGGCTTCACAAGAATTAGAGTTAGTAGCACTAGCATCATTAATAGATTTTTCATTTTCAAGCTCATAAGATTCAATTTTTTGTGTGAGGAGACAATTAGTGTGCTTCTCCTCGCCAAACTCTTGCTTAAGGAGATGGAATCTACGACTCCCATCATCAAGTTGGAAATCCAACTCCTCTATGATTTCCGTTTGTTTTGTTATGGTGTCCATAACATGTTTGAGACAAGCAATAGCCTTATTATTACCACAAAGAGAGGTACAAAAAAAGGTCAACTCAAGCACACGAGCACTAGTATCCTCATCAAGGTCATCATCACTATCATCATTATCATTGCTATTATCTAGAGAAGATATGTTGGGATCCAAAGTAGGAGATACCTTTGATCCTCTTGCCATAAGGCACATGTGAGCACGGGAGGATCAAGATGAGGATATTCTTGAATCTTCATTCATGTTCATGTCTTGCTCCATACGGTGTTTGATTTCCTCTACATTGTTAGATACACAACTAGAGGAAATAGAAGCATTTTGTTTATTGGAACAAGACAAATCAAGCATATCGTCTACACTAGTACTCAAATAATTTCTAGACAATATGCAAGGACTAGCAACAAAAGGGGATATACAATTATTGTTGCAAGAAGTGCTTAAGTCCAAACTCTCTACACCATTAGCATTTATAGAACATGAATCATTGGTGTAAAGAGAACCACTACCATCATTACATATGATTTCTCCACTCACCATGCCATTACCTTGTGACTTGCCACATGTAGGTGAAGTGGAGGGAATTGAAATCTCATCGGAGCCTGAGGTGGAAGCCACTTGGAGATCTTCATGATGTGAAGGAGAAGAGAGCTCCTCGGAGATACCACCGACCCTATGAGAAATGGACCCACCAAATATTTCTTTAAGCTTGGTCCACATCTCATGAGATGACTTGCGCTTCACAATCGTCAAGAACAAATTAACTATGGGGCTCAAGGAGAAAACGAGCTTATTAGATACTTGAGTTTCGAGATGTAAATTTTTCTCATCCTCTAAATATAGATTTTGAGGATCCATTGTAAGAGAAAAACCTACATCTAGAAATCGCTCAATATTTGGACACAAGGTCCGAAGATTACAAAGCAAGCAATTTCTCCACAAAATATAATTTGTCCCATCAAATATAATTGTGTCATTGTGCACTATACTACTAGCCGACATCTTTACACTCTAGGCGGTGAAGCCTAAACAAGGACATACCTTGCTCTGATACCAATTGAAAGGATAGAGATGTCGCCTAGAGGGGGGTGAATAGGAAATTTCAAAACTATTATGGTTTTGGCTTGACAGAATGCGGAATTAAACTAACGTTTATTTTACAAGCACAAAACTTAAATACACTAGGCTCAACTATGTGCACCAACAACAAGTTAAAGCTAAGCAAGATAGCACAAGATAAATATAACACAAGTGATAGGAAAGATATAAGTACTTCAAGCTCGATGGCTATCACAAGGAAAGTAAGCTCGGGTATAGAGATAACCGAGGCACGCGGAGACGAAGATGTATTCCCGTGTTCCCTTACAAGTAAGGTACATCATGTTGGAGAGGTGTGGGATTCCACGAAGGATTTCCCAATGCCACGAAGGCTCACCTTCTTCTCTGAGTCTATCCCACGAAGGAATAGGCCCTTTCCTTAAGGCTAGCTTTTCCTCCACTCCGGAGATGGCAAGCTCCACAACCACTTCACAAGCTCCACGAAGGAGAAGCCCGAGTCTCTTCACAATATTCCATGAAGAGGACACCGCGGCACCAACCGCCAAGCCAACTAGGAAGTCACCCTCCAAGAGCAACAATCTCACGGTCTCTCACTCGAACAAATCGTAATGGAGAGCTCAACACTTATGCAAGAATGCAAAGCAAGGACACCAAGGGTGTTCAAACCCCTCACTCTCAAATCCCACCAAAGCAACAAGTGCTAGGGAGGAATTAGAGAGGAAGAACAATGGTGGAAGTCAACCAATGACTTCAAGATCTAGATCCAATGGGTTCCCCTCACTTAGAGGAGGAATTAATTGGTGGGTATTGTAGATCTAGATCTCCTCTTCCAAAGCCCTCAAAAAGATGCAATAATCATAGGAGGGAAGGGGGAGGAAGCAAGCTCAAGAGGTTCAACAAAGGAGGTCAATTTCATGGTCAAGAACACCCAAAAACGTTGGGGGGAGAACCCCCCTTTATAGGGAAAATCAAATATGGCCGTTGGAGAGAAAACAACGAAAACTCGGTTTCAAAGTCGGTTGGACCAGCCCTAGAACCGGGAAACTCGGTCCCCAGGCCGGAGGTCCGACGTACAAACCAGAATACCTCTGTTTGCCAACTCAGAATAGACTCGGTCACGAAAACCGGAAAATCCGGTCTGAGATCCAATCTACCGGTGCTGGCGCCGGACCGTCCAGTGTGGGACTCGGTTGAACCGGATCCACAACCGGGATGAAACAGACTTCACCAAAAACGCAATAACTTTTGCATCCGGACTCCGATTTTGATGATCTTAGGCTTGTTTTCACAAGGACAACAAGCTCTATGAGATGATGCATAAAACATCATAGTCCAACAAAGTAGGATAGAACCAAATGAATAAAGGTATGAATCCTCCCTATGAGAAGAACCGGTAAAACCTTCAAACTCAAAAACGCCATAGAAGATGCATATGAATTCCGTTTTTGATGAACTTGGGCTTGTTGAAGAGATAGAAACAAGCTCAAGAACCTCACATGGAGAAACACCAAGAAGCAACAAAATAGGAAGATGCAAAGTATGCAAAGAATTGAGCTCCCTATGACGATGTGATCAAGTTACTCAACCGAAAGCCCCTCTTGATAGTGCGGCTATCTATCCTATAACCCGGTCTCCCAACAACCAACTTGAGACCGGTAAAAGGAAACATAGCAAGGCCATACCGTTGACTTGCGCATCCCGCTTGATCTTGATGACAATGCTTCAAGCTCCATCCAAGTCGGAATGCATCACTTGATCATTGTTGCTTCGTGAAGACTAATAATTTGCTCCCCCATACACCACTATGGGATTGCTTCATTAAGACACGTCTTCACATGTACATTATCACCAATATGGACAACAAGCTTCAAGCAAATGATCTTATCAAGATGCTTATCTTGAACTTGCCCTTCTCAACCTTGATGACGATCACCACTTGATGTCATCCTCTCATGGGCTATATGAGATCTTCACTTTTGAAGCATGCCCATGGAAAGATACCTGTCCCATATAGAAAACACAAAGGCACATATATGATGGATTAGTTCATGATGCATAAATGACAAGGCTTACTATACCACAAGATCCATGTGGTACATTCTTTATGCTTCATGTGTTGACCAACTTGAAATCACTCTTCACTCTTTGCATTGGTCAACCAAGTGTATTCTCATGCTCCATATCAATATCTTGAGGTACATAAGGAACTCTTCATTTGATTACATGCTCTAAATCTTAGTCAAAGATAACTCAACTAATGAGGCTATCGTGACACCGACTTAGAGCCATATCTTGAATTCTTCTATTGAGATCACACTCTCAAGATGTTGATCATATCATATTCTTCTTCAACTCGATGATCTTGATGCCAATACTCCAGGTATATCTTTATCTTCATGGCATCCATACTTGAGTCCTACATATGGACTACAAGCATGACCTATGGAATATTCCTTCATTTAAAACTCAATGAAAATATTACTCCATAGGGATTGTCATTAATCACCAAAACCACACATAGAGGCAATTACCCTTTCAACCCACACTCGCCTTCATCTCGATTTCTACGGGGATTAGTGAAAGGTCGGGCAACCCTAAGGGGACAACCCTAATATATTGGTATCAAGATCTTCGTTGATCATGAATTTCGTCACAAAATTTTCTTCTATCCACCAAAAAATAAAAAATCTCTAAATAAAAGAGCCCCAAATTTTCCTTTGGACCGATCTCTCGATTTGGAGTGTTATTTGTGGTTTTGATCTGACCAAATCTTGTCTAAGGTGTTGGTCCATCTTTTGAATGTGTTCCCTAGCCCAATTTTGGCCTATTTTCGCGGATTTGAGGCCCCAAGGCGTGGATTTTCGCTCAAGAACATGAGCAAGTTCGAGCAGATCCCCGATGCCGGAGTGTCCGGCACATGCAGCCCAGAGTGTCCGGCCCACCCCGGACTGTCCGGCCTACACAGACCAGAATATCCGGCCAAACCGTACTGTCCAGCCCAAAAACATTGGAGTGTCCAGCCCAGTCGCCTGATTCTGACTTGTTTGCCTCCTCTCTGGTTTGGCTAATCTTTCATTTGTTGTTTGTGTTTCCTGTGTGTGTTCACAACTAACAGCAAGATTCTGCAATATCATCCGTGCTCATCGACACCACAAACTCGAACGTCATCTCACACCACCGACCGCAAGTACATCATCATGAACTAAGGTATAACTTGCGTCACCTTGTTAACCCACTTCTTCCTTTGTGTGTACCTATCCCACTGAGAGTGGCTTATCTTGTGTTTGCTTGAATATTGTGCATTTGTCCTTGGATAGTGAGAGCGCAAGAGCAATAGAAAGAGTGAGTGGTAGCATCAAGGGAGAGGAAAAAAATTTAAAAAAAGAGAAAAGAAACAAAAGAAAAAGATAAAATAGAAATAGAAATAGTCTCCCTTAGTATAAGAGAGTCTCAAGCTTGTAAGTAAGAGAATAAGAGCGCCTAAGGAAAGTGCACAAATCCGTTGCTGATTTTTCTCTTTGCAAACGGGCCACTATCTCTCCTTGCATTAGCACGACAACCAAGTTTAGTCTTTGTTAGGACATTTTGTTGCTCATTTTTATAGTTGTGCTAATCCCAATAATCTCCACGTGTGTGTATAGTTGTAGGTTCCTATCACCCTTTTGATTTGTTGACCTTTTCCTTTGACTTGAGTTTTGTTGGATTTCATCTTGACTATCCTTTTCGTCTGGTTGGTTATTTGGCACTCCACCATCCTAACCTTCCACCAAAAGATTTTGAGAGTTTTAGTTCTTTCTTTAGTGTGATATTTCTTTGCGATTTCACTTTGCAAGCTTATAGTTCTCACGTGTGGCTACTAGTTTGATACAGTCTCCAAGGTGAGGTAAAAGGCTAACCCCCACCACATTACCTTCCATATACAATCCTTGTTTGTCTTGAATCATGGATAGGCACGAGGGAGCGATCCAACCACCTCCACCCTAAGAAGAGGAAGGACTATACATGACGTGAGAAATCCACTACATAATTTGGCGAGAGTTCTGTGATCGTTGCAATGCCCTTGAGACATGCCAATGTGAGAAATTCAGAGAAACTCAAATGGAGTTCAAGAACATCGACAACCTCTTTGACGGCATCGAAAGGCAAATGCATGCAATGAAACACAACTTCAGGCACCAAAATGAAGCTCTTCAACGTACCGTCGCCGCCACAAATGACACACTTCAATGCTTCATTGAGGGAATGACAAGCAACACAAGGGCGTGTTCGTGCACACCAAGCGCTTCAAGGCACCATTCGATTGCATCAAGCTCATCATGCCATCATTCTCCTTATCGACAAGATCTTCATGCAAGTGCTCCAAGATGCAATGAAGACCCGTGCTTGAACCCGTGAGCTCTTCGCAATATGTACCTTCTCCACGACATGCCACTATGTTAAGCTATGATGGTGATTTCTCCTCAAGGCCTCAAGCAAGGCGAGATGAACACCATCATCACGCAAGAGAACTAGTGATCCAACAAGACCAACCACATGAAGAACCACGAGTGGAACCTCGACTGTAACCCAAAGTTCATCGTCTATATCCATAAGACATTCTCTCAACAATAAGTGATGACTCTAACTTGGAAGAACAAGCTCGTCCTCAACATGAAGCTCGTCAATACCCACCTCATCATCACCACCATCATGAGCGTCAACGCCGACACCATGGTCACCATGAAGAGACCCATCCACCACATCAAGACATGGAGTGTCAAATTGAACATGTGGAGAGACGCTAACCACGCCAAGAGGCTCAAGACCATGATCTTCCTCAAGAGGCACAAGTGCGTAACCCACATCATCAACCGAGGAATGAGCCTCCCCTCACCCTTAAACATGCAAGAGGATCCACATCCTCCTCAACATCGTGAGGCCCAAGCGCCTCAGCATTGTCACCAACCGCGTGCCAAGAGAAAGAGAAAGATCCCCAACAACATCGCGAGAACCAAGTTCCACCTCCCCCAAACACGGATCCTCGACCACAAGTGCAACAACAATATCATCAAGCTCGTAGCAATGATTGCATGGAAGATGAAGGCCATCAACATTATGGAAACCATCACTACCGTGACCGCAATGAGGAAGAAACTTTTGGCAAGCTCAATTTAACCATGCCCAAGTTCACTGGTTCTAATGATCCTGAAGAATACCTCTCATGGGCGCTCAAAGTCGACAAAATCTTCCGCATGCACAACTATAGTGATGAGAATATGGTAGCCATGACCTCGCTTGAGTTTGATGATTATGCCAACCTCTGGTGGGAACAAGTCCAAGTCGCTCGTGAAGCAAGAGGAGAGCATCCAATCACCACTGGGCAAGACATGAAGGATCATATGAGATCCCACTTTGTTCCTTCGCACTACATGCGTGACCTCTACAACAAGTTACAATCGCTTAACCAAGGAACAAAGACCGTGGAAGAGTACTTCAAGGAATGGAGCTCAACATGATCCGTGCCAACATTGAAGAGCATGAAGATCAAACAATGGCACATTTCCTCATTGGCTTGAACCACCCAATCAAGCGCATCACCGAGTTCCAAAGTACAACAACATAGTTGAGCTTGTGCATATTGCAATAAAGGCCGAGCGTAAAGTGCAAGAGGACATAAAGTACAACAAGCCCAAGAAGTACTTCACCTACAAGCAAGCTCTAACCGCTACAACAACAAACTTCAAGGGAAGCTCCTCAAGTACCTCCAAGCCTCCTTTCAAGCCCACACTTCCTCAAGGAAAACATCCCCAAGTGGCAAGAAAACCATGGATGACCCGCCATTCAAAGGAGAATGCTACAAGTGTGGAGAAAAAAGACACAAGTCGGCAAAATGTGGCAACACCAAAGTCTTGTTCATTCATGACAATGGTGACAAGGAATACTTCAGTGAAGATGGAATTGATGCACGGGTCAAAGAAGCAATGTCAAGACAACATGTGGGAGATGACCAAGAACTACTCATGTGTGAGCATGACGCAAGACCATCGCTTGTCGTCATAAGAATCTTGACCACTCAAGCCTACGAGCATGAATATCAAAGATCCAACATCTTCTAAACACGTGATGGCATCAATAGGAAATCCATTAAAGTTATCATCGATGGAGGGAGTTGACACAACCTTGAAAGCACCGAGTTATGTGAGAATCTAAACCTCACCCTCCATCCACACAAGCACCCCTACCATGTCCAATGGCTAAGTTACCAAGGGTTTGTGAAGATAAAGAACACTGTCTCGGTAACATTCTCAATTGGACCATACAAAGACATAGTGGAGTGTGATGCGGTTCCCATGATGGTATGCCATATGTTCCTTGGTAGACCGTGGAAATTTGACAAAGGTTATGTACATGATGGTCGCACATATGTGTATACCTTCAAATGGCTTAAAAATACATGTGTTTTGCAACCGATGACTCCTAGCCAAATAATTGCGGACAATGCAAAGGCTTTAGCAAGGGTGCAAACCACACAACCACATTGTGAGAAGAGTGGTGAGCGATAGAACCACCATATAGAGAGTGAGATCCACAAGCCAAACTCGAGTGGAAAACCTAAGAGTGTTCTTCTTGCCACCAAAAGTGAAATGAGAGAAGTGAGGAATAACCCATCTATCTTGCACTATGTCCTCATTTGCAAGGGACTAGCGCAAGGAAATGATGGTTTGACAAATATTCCTCACTCTTTGATGGCTATTTTGTAGGAATTCAAGGACGTGTTTCCTGAAAGCGCTACCACATGGACTACCCCTCTTTGCGGAATAAAGCATCGCATTGACCTCATACTTGACGCACCTCTACCAAACTGCACCGCATAATGCATGAATCTGGAGGAGACAAAGGAGATCGAATGCCAAATCAACCAACTCGTCTCCAAAGGTTTGATCCAAGTAAGAACTAGTCCAAGTGCGATACTTGTGATTCTTCTCCCAAAGACGGATGAATACGTTGCGGTTATGCATGGACTGCCGTCTAATCAATACTATTTCCGTGCGTTGTAGACATCATATACCACGTCTTGATGACATGCTTGATGAGTTGAGTGGAGCTACTATTTTCTCGAAAATCGATCTTCGTAGTGGCTACCACAAAATACGCATGGCAAAATGTGATGATTGGAAAACCGCCTTCAATACCAAACTTGGTCTCTATGAATGGTTGGTCATGCCTTTTGGCCTATCTAATGCACCATACATCTTCATGCGTCTTATAAATCATATTTTGAGATCTCTCACTGGAAAAAGTGTTGTTGTCTATTTTTATGATATTCTTGTCTATAGCAAGTCGCTTGAGGAGCATGTTACACATGTTAAGGAGGTTTTGCAAATCCTTCAAAATGAAAAGCTATATGCTAACCTTCCCAAGTGCACTTTTGCTAAAGACAAGTTGATTTTTCTTGTCTCTTCGAATGGTATTGAAGTTGATGTTTCTGAAGTCAAAGACATAAGAGATTGGCCCATTCCCACAAATGTGAGCGAATTTTTAAGTTTTCATGGTTTGGCCAGTTTCTATCATTGATTTGTGAAAGATTCCTCTACCATTGCTTGTCCTCTCAATGAGTTTACCAAAAATAATGTCACCTTATTTTGGGGCAAAGCACAACAAAAGGCCTTTGATAAGCTCAAAAAGAGGATCACTGAAGCACCTCTTAAAAGAACATTTAATGGTTCCCTGTGTTTTGTGTGTTAGATAACAATACCGTGGAGTTTTCTCATGTGTGCTAAGTGTGTAGCGAAGTGTTTTTGGTGTTTGGGTGCCGGATTATCTGCCCCCATCAAGGGCCGGATAATCCGGCCTGACCCTCTTGGCAAAGGCTGGCACGGCGCGAGTCTCGGACTGGGGCGGATTTTCCCCTGGACAATCTGAAGTGGGGCGGATTTTCTTCCCCAGCCGGATAATCTGGCCCTCACCTTGGGCCAGATAATCCACCCCCCCAGGAGAAGTGCAAAGGCTGGCACGGCGCGAGTCTCAGCCTAGGGGCGGATTTTTCCCCGGATAGTCCGGAGCGGGGTGGATTCTCTTCCCCAGGCCGGATAATTCGGCCCTCACTTAGGCCAGATAATCCGACCCAAAAAGCTCCAACGACTCCATATAAACAGGGGGTATAAAAGCATCATCTTCCCCTCCTGTCAGATCCCTTGGTTCATTTGAAAAAGTACAGACTTGTTGTAAAAGCTCTCCCTCGAGATTTCCCACTTCAACCACCCGAAGGCTTCGATCTTTGGGGGAATTGAAGGAGGATACATCATTCATCGTCATCATGAATAAATCACTACAAATCCTCTCCATTCACTTGGAGAATCCCCGACCTAGTATTCTTGTTGATATCTAGATTTTGTGTTTCGTTATTGATAACTATTGTTCTTGTGGCAACTTGTTGTCATTATAGGAGCCTCCAATTTGATTGTGGAGTTGTGCCCTGCTAGTTGTGTAAAGGCGTCGGTTCCCGCCTCGAAGGGTTCCTATAGTGGAAAGGTGGATCAGGCCTTTGGTGGCGAGATCCATCGGAGAACAGGGTGAGGCCTATTGTGGCGTGGTGGTCTTAGTACCGCCCACCCCTCCAACATAGATGTACTTCCCTTAACAAGGAAGGAACTGCGGTAAAACAAATCATGTGTCTCCGCGTGCTCCACTATGGTTTCCTCGTTCCTCTATCTTACTCGCCTTTACTCGCTAGTAGTTAGGTTTGCATATAGGGAAATTCTACATAGTTGCATATCTATAGAATTTACCTTTTGTGTCAAGCCTAAAATTGAAAAAGCATTAAAATTTTAAGTAGCACCTATTCACCCCCCCCTCTAGGTGCCCATATGATCCTTTTCAACTGGTGTCAGAGCCTCGGCTCTTTATTCGGGCTTAACCGCCTAAGAGAAGTATGGGTACTAAGGAGAATGGGAGTGAGGCCGTGGACAAGGTCACAATTGATGACCTCAAGATGTTGGAAACAACCTTGTTAAAATCCTTTGAGACCAAGATGGAAGAGATGCAGCAATGATTGCTCGTCTCACCGCATCTACAGCCCCACCTCCATCCTCCTCTGAGGCCACCACTCCTCTTTCTAAGGATAAGGCTCATTTCAATCTAAGGAAGATGAGACGGTGGGTGAGAAAAACAATGGTTCCTCTTCCAAGAAGGAAGTGGTAAGGGGGATTATAGTGAGGTCTCTCACTTATATTCTCCCGACCCACCTATCCCTCATCCTCATATAAACAATAGGGGCGATCCACCCAAGCTTACTACATTCTCATTTAATCATTGGCAATTCCTAATGAAATCTCATGTTTGCAGTTCATCAATTGAGCTTTGGAGGATCATTGAAGATGGACTTCATGTTGGACACCCCCACTAACTTGACTAGAAGAGAAGTTGTGGATAGTCAACTAAATGCAATGGCTCTTCACATGATTCAGCTCGCGGTGGGTCCCAAGGACATGCCACATATTGAGCACTTCAATACCGCCAAAGAAGCTTGAGATGCTCTCGCCGATCTTTTCATTGGAAATGAAAGCATGAGAAGAAATAGGTATGATGCTCTTAGCAATGAAGCTGAAGGATTTTACATGTTGGATGGTGAAGACCATGAAGACATGTACATAAGACTTAAGGGCATTGTAGCAATATTTAGAAAGCATGGAGCCACTCACATTGATGATGCTTGGATAAAAAGGAAATATGTGAGTGCTCTAATGCCATTTGAGCCAACAGACTTGAAGAGTTTGCAAGGTAGACACAACTACCATCAAATTACTTCCAATGAAGTCATGCAAGAAATGGCATCATTCAAGATTGCAGCTAAGAACACCGAAGATGCCCATGTCCGGGCTATTGGAATGCAAAAAGGAGTCAATGTTGCTCTAAAGGCAAACGTTGTTGAACAAGATGAGGATGAAAGAGGATATGAGGTTGTCTCCATGGGCTGTCCCGAGGAGGTCAAGCGTGCTCATGGAGAGTACATGGCCTTCTACGGAAGGAACTTTTAGAAGGACCCAGCTAAGGCCAAGTTTGAACTCGAGCGCGAGAATGGGTCAAGTGGAAGAAGAGAGAATGGCCCAAAACTGAGAACATGTTACAATTGTGGAGATAGATTGCACTTTGTGGATGAATGTCCATATCAAAGTAGAGAAGACAATGGTGGCAGGCTCATCCTTAAAGAAAAGTCCAAGGCACCTCAAAAGAAGCCCTTTATTAAAAAGAATGGTCCTTACAAGAAGCAACCCAAGATTGTCTTGGTGGCACAAGAAGAATATTCCTCTACAAGTGAAGATGAAGAGGATGAAGATAGTTCTCGAGAGGTGCCTGCTATAGCCACCACATCTACCCCGTCATCACTCTTCGACTCTCCAAACGAAAATGTCATCAATAACAACGTCACTTGCCTTATGGCAAGAGGGTCCGAGGTATCATCTTCTATTTCTTCATTTCCTAAGACTAATATAAATATGGATATGGATGATCATACTAGTCTTAAGATAAAATAATAATTTATTGCTTTGGACAATTTTGTCACTAACCTGCAAGGTGAGCACAAGCTTCACTTTGATGCTCTTATGAGTCAACTTTCTCATTCCAAAGAACTTCTCAAAGAAAAGGGTAGAATTGAAAGAGAAGATGCCTTGGAAATTGCCTCCTTGAAGAATTCCTTAGAGGAAGAAGAGGAAGCTCGAGTATCCTTGGAGGAGAAACTTGAGTCAATTGAGGAGTCCCATGAAGAGGTTATTGCCCAGCTCATTAAAGAACGTGACAATGCTCTTGCTAAGGTAAAGAAACTAAAGAAGGAAAATATTGAATTTGGGGCTGCTCATGCTAGACTCTCAGAGAAATTTGAGAAACTTGACATTGCTCACAAGGCATTGGGGAGTGATCATTCTACTCTAAATGAGTCTCGTGATCAGCTCCAAACTCAATTGGACAAGTATGATATGCCTAGCTCCTCCACTCTATCTTGTGGACATGAAGACATTGCTGAAGAAAATGCAAGGCTAAAAGAAGAACTTGTAAAGGGATCCCAACATAAAGGTAAAGAAGTCCTAGATGAGGTGCTTAACAAGCAAAGGACAAACAATGGGAAAGAAGGTCTTGGTTATGTCCCCAAGACAAAGAAGAAGAAGAACAAGAAGAAGAACAAGAACAAGAAGAAGAAGAGCAAAAATGCTCAACCAAAGACAAGCACCACCACTAATGACAAGACTAACTATGATGGTTTTGTAGGGGCTAATAATCCTAATTATGAATTATTTTGTGATTATTTTGTGATTACTATGGTGATGTCTATGTTAGCTATGTAGGTCCTTTTGATAGTTACATATCTTGGTCTATTTGGGTTCCCAAAACCCTTGTCACTAACATGAGAGGACCCATTCAAAAATGGGTACCTAAAACCAAGAAGTAACTTTCTTACAGGGCTATGCTTCCGGTGGGTCTAAATGGGTACTCGATAGTGGGTGCACTAGTCATATGACCGGAAGTAAGGAGATCATCTCGGAGATGCGACCAAACCATGATCACATAACCGTCTCCTATGGTGACAAGTCAAAATCTTAGGTATTGGGTCTTGGCAAAGTTGTGGTTTCTCACGATATCTCTCTCGTGGACATCATGCTTGTTGAGACCCTCGGTTACAATTTACTTTTTGTTCGTGCCCTTGGTAAGATGGGCTTTGCAGTTTTCATTGATGGTGATTTGGTGGTACTCTTGTGGAGCAAGTCTCTAAAGGTCGCTTTCATTGGATATGTCGAAAATGACCTGTATGTGGTGGAATTTTCGGGGAAAACCACTACAGGCATGATGTGTCTCTTAGGAAAGGCCTACGCGGGCTGGCTATGGCATCACCGACTAGCCCACGTCAATATGAGAACTTTGCAAAGTCTCCACAAGGGTGGCCACATCCTTGGACTAAAAGAAAATGTTTCCTTTGCCAAAGATCGTGTTTGCAGGGCTTGTGTTGAAGGAAAAATGCATGACTCTCCCCATCGACGGAAGACCATTATTTCATCAACGTGGATTTTGGAGCTCCTTCATGTGGATCTCTTTGGTCCTCCATCTCATGCAAGCCTCGGTGGGAAGAAATATTGCCTAGAAATTGTCGATGACTATTCGAGATATACATGGGTCCATTTCTTCAAGTTGAAGAGTGAGACACAACAAACGGTCATTGATTTCGCCAACGAGGTTCAATGTCAACACAATCTCCCTATTTTGGCAATTAGAAGTGATAATGGCTCCGAGTTCAAGAACTACACTCTGAATGAATTTCTAAGTGAAGAGGGGATAAGACATCAATATTCCGCTGCATACACCACTCAACAAAATGGTGTTGCCGAGAGGAAGAACCAGACCTTAATGGATATGACTAGATCTATGCTAGCTGAATTTAAGTCTCCTTATAACTTCTGGGCTGAAGCAATCTCTATCGCATGCCATTCATCCAACCGGCTCTATCTCCGCAAAATCTTGGACAAGACTCCTTATGAAATACTTACTGGTAACAAGCCAAACATCTCCTACTTCCGAGTATTTGGTTGTGAGTGTTTCTTTCTCATTAAAGGAGTTCGTTTATCTAAATTCGAGTCTAAGGCTTTAGAAGGCATTTTTGTTGGTTATGGTGCCGAATCCCACACTTATATAGAGTCTACAATAAGCTCTCTGGAACTGTTGTAGAATCTTGTAGTGTGGTGTTCGAGGAAAATGATGGCTACCGTGCGGGTAAAGTTGATGTTTGTGGTGCAGGTGTTGAAATACCCCAAGATGCCATAAGAAGAATGGGCGTGGGATTTTTCCGCCCCATTGAGGAACCCCTTGTGGCGGACCGGGAAGGACAATGCTCTATTCAAGTAGAGCTCTCATCAACACAAGCTCAACATGCTCCAAATATTGGAGAAACCTCTACACCAATCCCACGAACTACTGAAGGTCATCAAGCAACTGCACCAGAAAGCTCCAGGACGGATTATCTGGTGGACATCGGATTATCCGGCCAACCCTCCTCAACTGGCAAAAATGATCAACATGTCGAAGAACCTGCTGCAAGTCCTAGGTGGGATTTCCGGCTGACCCCAGATTATCTGGCCCCTCTCCAGTTCGAGCAAGAACCAGTCAAGTATGTGAAGGTGCTTCAGATTCTCCCAGGCCGGATTATCCGGCCCCACCCTTGACCGGATTATCCGGCCCTGAAAATCCTGAATAGCAGCAGCCTCCTATTATGGCCATGGATCAACATCAAGGGAAAGATTCATCATCTCCTATTCTAACTGATCACGCTTAAGATCAAGGCCAAGTTAATAATTCCAATGATGTCCCAAATGATGAAGTTACTCCTCCAAGAGACAACAAATTGATCGAACTTCATCGCAAAGCTCGTGCATATAGAAATCTTGAATTAAGGGGTCACACTCTTGACAAAGTTGTAGGTGATCTTCGACGAAGGGTTTCCACAAGAAGGGAGCTGGCAAGTTTCGGTGAGCATCAAGCTCACATCTCAATGGTGGAACCCAAGAAGGTGTTTGAAGCTCTTGTAGATCCGGATTGGGTTGTTGCTATGCATGAAGAATTGAATAACTTTGAACGCAACGAGGTTTGGAAATTAGTAGAGAATCCCAAGGATTGCCGTAATGTTATCGGCACAAAGTGGATATTTAAAAATAAGCAAGATGAAAATGTCATTGTTGTAAGGAACAAGGCAAGACTCGTAGCACAAGGCTATTCCCAAGTTGAGGGCATCAACTTCGGCGAGACTTATGCTCCAGTGGCTCGTCTTGAGTCTATCCGTATCCTTCTTGCTTATGCTGCTCATAATAATTTTAAATTATAGCAAATGGACGTTAAGAGTGCTTTTCTTAATGGTCCTCTACATGAGTTGGTATATGTAAAGAAACCCCTAGGATTTGAGGATCCTAACTTTCCTAACCATGTCTACAAACTCGATAAGGCACTCTATGGTCTTAAACAAGCCCCACACGCGTGGTATGAGCACCTTAAAGAGATTTTGCTAGACCGTGGCTTCGAAGTTGGGCAAATCGATCCCACTCTTTTTACTAAGAAGGTTAAGGGGGAGCTCTTCGTATGCCAACTATATGTAGACGACATCATCTTTGGTTCTACTAATAAAGCTTTTAATGATGAAATTTCAAAGCTTATGACTAACAGGTTTGATATGTCTATGATGGGGGAGTTACAGTTCTTTCTTGGATTTGAAATAAAACAAATTAGAGAAGGGACCTTCATAAATAAAGCAAAATACATTCAAGACATGCTCAAGAGATTCAAGATGACGGATCTTAATGGCATCGCCACCCTGATGTAAACTAAATGTCATCTCGAACTCAATCCTCACGGTAAATATGTGGACCAAAAGGTATATCGGTCCATGATCGGATCTCTTCTCTACCTCTGCGCATCTAGACCTGATATTGTGTTGAGTGTAGGAGTGTGTGCAAGGTATCAAGCAGCTCCTAAAGAAATCCACTTAGTGGCGGTCAAGAGGATCTTCCGATATTTGGTTCATTCCCCTAATTTTGGTCTATGGTATCCCAAGGGCTCCAATTTCTCTCTATGTGGCTATACTGATTCAGATTGGGCTGGTGATAAGGATGATCGGAATCAACGTATGGAGCTTGCCAATTCTTGGGAAGGTCATTGGTATGTTGGTCTTCTGAAAAGCAGAATTGTATATCTCTCTCCACCGTTGAGGCCGAATATGTGGCGGATGCTAGTGCATGTACTCAATTATTATGGATGAGGCAAACTTTAAAGGAATACGGTGTTGCCTCTTTTATGCGATAATGAAAGGCCATCAAAATTGCGTACAATCCGGTGCAGGACACAAGGACAAAGCATATTGAGATCCGGAATCATTTTATTCAAGACCATGTTGCTCGTGGTGATATTGATCTATCTTTTGTGAGCACGAAGAATCAACTTGCCGATATTTTCATGAAGCCACTTGATGAAGCAAGGTTTTGTTTCTTGAGGAATGAGCTAAATATCGTTGATTCAAGGAGCTTGTCTTGATTACCCATGCACTCACTCTTACATCTCATTCTTATTTGGTCTAGGTGTGGGCATGGATATAGGGGGGGTGTGGTCCTAATTTATTGGGCTAACCCTCCCCCCATAATGCCGAAAGCAAGTTAAATCATTTTTCTTAATATCATTTTGTGATATGTGATCTTATTGATGAGTATTGGTCATGAACCCAAGATATATCTTCGCGGTGTCATACCATGCACTCCAACAAGGTTGCCTCGGCCACTGCCCTCTTCCATGAGAAGAGTTGGTTTTATATGGATCTTATTGGTTGTTTTTGTTCATCTCGTGTTCTTATGGAAATCACACTCAATTTTGGCCTTTAGTTGATTTGATTCTTGCAATCTTGAGTGTGTAGTACCATCTCAGTTTGGTTCTCTAATCCCAAGCCTCTCCCTACCCCTAAGCCATCCCATCTAGCAAAAGTCCTTTGTTGATCTTGTGGGGGTTTTATTTGGGGACGCACGGGCCTGAATCTATGTGTAACAGAAATTCAGATTTGAGGCCGGATAATCCGGCCCAAGTATAGGCCGAATAATCCGGCCCTGGCGGCTGTAGTCTATTAAGGCTGGCATCGGGGGAAAGGGATCATAACAAGCAGTTCTTCCCCCGACCCCTCCTCCCTCTCCCCAGCCGCCGCCTGTCGCCCCCACTCTCCCTAGAGCCTTCCCAGCCACCGGATTCTCCAGGCCTCCCCCGATTCTTCTTCTGGGGTCAACTATGGGGAGCTTGAGCGTCACCTATTTCCTTCCGCGGCCACTGCTGATGACGAGGAGGATGGCACCGAGGAGCTTGAGGATGAGTATGAGGACAGGGACGAGGACGACGATGATGACTACAAGTGCTCCCTTGGGGCGATAGCATCGCTCTTCTTCCTTTTTGGCGTTTCGATGCCAAAGAGGGAGAAGTAGTTCTATTAGGACTTCGGGGATTTGCATGGGTCGGGCACAAGCATTTGCACTTTATCTTTTCGGTCTTTTTCTCGCTTGTGCCCATTTAGTGTTGAACTTCCATTTGTTTTTTGCTCTGTATGAGACTATGTTTATGTGTGGCTCTGGATTTATCTTGTGGTTTATCCTTATGGATTCATCCATCATATTGGCTATATTGGATATCTATATCGAGGAACGCATTCATAATTGCTATCATTGGATATTCTTATACTATATTGAGGACATCTCTATCTCGCTCACGGTGGTATGAATATTTTGCCTATGTTACAATGAAATAGACTTGTACCTACTTGTGTGCATTTGTATTCAAATGCATTTTTTATCTTGCACCCATTGAGGGGGAGTCTTTTTCACTTTTTAAATGTGTTGTTATTAGAGCTATCTTGCAAATCCTAGTATTGTCATCTAACACCAAAAATGGGGAGATTAAAAGAACATTTAATGGTTCCCTGTGTTTTGTGTGTTAGATAACAATACCGTGGAGTTTTCTCACGTGTGCTAAGTGTGCAGGGAAGTGTTTTTGGTGTTTGGGGGGCGGATTATCCGCCCCATCAAGGGTCAGATACTCCGTCCTGACCCTCTTGGCAAAGGCTGGCACGATGCGAGTCTCATACTGGGGGCAGATTTTCCCCCGGACAATCCGATGTGGGCGGATTTTCTTACCCAGACGGATATTTCGGCCCTCACCTTGGGCCGGATAATCCGCCCCCCAGGAGAAGTGTAAAGGCTGGCACGGTGCGAGTCTCAGACTGGGGGCAAATTTTTCCCCGGATAGTCCAAAGCGGGGCGGATTCTCTTCCCCGGGCCGGATAATCCAGCCCTCACTTAGGCCGGATAATCCGGCCCCAAAAGCTCCAAAGCTCCATCTGAACATGGGGTATAAAACCCTCATCTTCCCCTCCTGTCAAATCCCTTGGTTCATTCGAAAAAGTACAGACTTGTTGCAAAAGCTCTCCCTCGAGATCTCCCACTTCAACCACCCGAAGGCTTCGATCTTTGGGGGAATTGAAGGAGGAGACATCATTCATCATCATCACGAATCAAGCGCTACAACTCATCTCCATTCACTTGGTGAATCCCTGATCTAGTATTCTTGTTGATATCTAGATCTTGTGTTTCGTTATTGATAACTATTGTTCTTGTGGCAGCTTGTTGTCATTACGGGAGCCTCCAATTTGATTGTGGAGTTGTGTCCCGCTAGTTGTGTAAAGGCGCCAGTTCCCACCTCGAAGGGTTCCTATAGTGGAAAGGTGGATCAGGCCTTTGGTGGTGAGATCCATCGGAGAACAGGGTGAGGCCTATTGTGGCGTGGTGGTCTTAGTACCGCCCACCCCTCCAACACAGATGTACTTCCCTTAACGAGGAAGGAACTGTGGTAAAACAAACTGGGCATCCTATTGCATACCATATTGAGAAACTAGATGACACACGCCTTAACTATCCGATTTACGACAAAGAGCTTTTTACCTTAGTCCATGTCCTTCAAGTGTGGCAACACTATCTTTGGCCTAAGAAATTTATCATACATTCTGACCATGAGTCATTGAAATATCTCAAAGGCCAAGCCAACTTGAGTAAAAGGCACGCTAAGTGGGTTGAGTTCATGGAGTCTTTTCCTTACATCGTCAAGTATAAGAAAGGCAAAGATAATGTAGTTGCGGATGCCTTGTCTCGCAAGAACGCAAGTCTTATTACACACCTCATAGTAAACGTGGTGGGTCTTGATGATATAAAAACTTCGTATGCTTCCAACCCATTCTTTGGACCAATATTCGAAAAGTGTTCAATTGACAAAGGATTTGATGACTTCTATTTGAATAAGGGTTTTCTCTTTAAACAAAACAAGCCTTGCATTCCGGAAGCATCTCTCCAAATTTTGCTTATCCAAAAGTCTCAGGTGGAAGACTTATGGGTCACTTTGGTCGTAATAAGACATATGATATGCTCTCCACACACTGCTATTGGCCCAAGATGAAGCGCGACATGGATTGCGACGTCCAACGATGCACTACATATGTCCAAGCTAAGCCTAAGTCTAACCCATTTGGTCTTTATATGCCATTGCCTATTCCTCATGCACCTTGGTCGGACATTAGCATGGACTTTGTGTTAGGATTTCCTAGGTCCAAGCATGGTCATGATTCTATATTTTTCATAGTGGATCTCTTTTCCAAAATGGCACACTTCATTCCACGCCATAAGACCGATGATGCTTCACATATTGCAAATCTGTTTTTCAAGGAAATAATCCGTCTTCACGATGTGCTAGGAACCATCGTCTCAAACCGCGACGTCAAATTCATGAGCTACTTGTGGAAGATGCTAATGTCCAAGCTCGACATCAAGCTTCTCTTCTCGTCCACCTCGCATCCTAAAATCGATGGGCAAACCGAGGTCGTCAACCAAAGCCTCGACACACTACTTCGCGTGTTGATCAAGAAGAATATTAAGGATTGGGAGGAATGCATTCCACACAGCAAGTTCGCCTACAATAGAGCCAAGCACTCCACCACAATGAAGAGCCCATTCATGATCGTCTATGGATTTGATCCCCTCACCACGCTCGACATTCTACCACTTCCTTTCCATGAGTGCACCAACATGGACATCGACAAGCACACCCAAGCCATGAAGGAACTATACGAAGACACAAGAGCCACTATCGAGCAACAAGTGCTTCGCCAAGCTTCAAGGCTAAACAAGACCAAGAAAGAGATGATCTTTGAAGAAGGTGACCTCGTGTGGATACACTTAAGCAAAGACCGCTTCCCCAATGATCGCGACTCCAAGCTCAAGCCAAGGGGAGATGGTCCCTTCAAAGTCCTCAGGAGGATCAACAAAAATGCCTACGTCATCGACATACCAACTTCAAAGTATCTTGTGAGCAAGACGTTCAACGTCAAGGACCTTTCACAATTTCATGGAGATGATAAGGATGAAGAGTCGAGGATGACTCTTTCCTAAGGGGGGAGATGATGCAGCCCATCCCATGGACATCTCTATATTGTGGCGCTCCGCAAAAACCACTACTAGAAAATCGCGTTGTTTTTGTGCATTGTATCGTCATGACCGCATGCTCATGTCACCATGCCACATTGCATTTGAGCATCGTCATGTCATCATTCATGGTTTTGTCTAAAACTATTTTCGAAAAGTCTGTTTTTGTTTTCTAAACGCTCGGTCTTCTTTTCAAACTAAAACTCCGGTCTCTTCCGGATATTTTTTGTTTGTCTAAAAGATATTTACAAAAGGCTTTTAAAAATAAAGCAAAATAATAGTCTAATAAAAATAAAAATAAAAACGTTTTAATAGGGGGAGGCAGCCAACCGACCAGGCCCAAGTGGCCCAGCCGGCCAGCCACCTACCACCCCCAGTAAACAAAACCCTAGCTACCCCAACTTCCCACCCCGCCGCCGCCTCTCTCTCTCTCTCACCCAGCCACCAACCCCCCACCAAGACAACACTGGCGCCAGACTTCCACGCCAGGCCCCATCTCCCACCGTTTTCCCGCCCCTCTCCCGCTCCACCACCGCCACCGCCACTGCCGCCGCCCCACCTGGCCCTCAGAAAGCACACAAGACGACACGCACAGGATCCCACTCCCACACGCGATCCCGAGGTCAAGACTCTACCATTTCTCCCGCGGATCCCTCTCCTCCTCCAAGCCCAACCGCTTCCGCTTCGCTTCTCGCTTCCACCTCACCTCACCGCGCCCTCCGCCACTCCTCATTGCCGCCAGATCCTTCCTCGGCCCCGGCCGCATCTCTGACGCGCCCTTCCTCGGGCCCCGGTCCACCGCTCCTCGCCTCGACGACCGCTGTCCTCTCCTCCGCCTTCCACCTCGTCGCCCTGCAAACCTCCGTCCCTGCGCCACCTCGTCGTCGACCCCTCCGCCGCTCGCCGGGGCCCGCGCATCCTCCACCTCTGCACGGACTCCACGCTGGCCTGGCCGTTGACTTCACCACGTCGTCGGCCTCTCTCCACCCCGCCGTTCCGCCGCCTGACCCGGTTCTGGCCGCGGGTCGCCGTTCCCTATTCGCCGCCGCCTCGGCCTTCTACCGCCTCTGGCCGGTCCCACCTGCGACCCCTTTACCGCTCGACTCCGGCAAGCTCGCTGCCACCATGCTCGTCTCTGGCCGTCGTCAGCGCGTCTGCCTGCCGGTGCTCGTCCCCCCTGCGAGCTGCCTGTCCGCCGAGCCTCCTCCTTCCGCTACTTCGCTAATTCGACCTCTCCGCTGTCTTTGCAAGGTCATCGCCTCTCTCGCATCAGCCTCGCAGTCGCGCCGGGTCAGAACTCCAACATCGCCCACGCTCCCTGTTTCTACCACTTGTGGAGACAAGGCATCTCCTGTTGTGTCAAGTGAAGCCCCCGGTGTTTGAGTCTATAGTGTTGCGGTGATGCAAGGGGCACCAGTAAAGTGGTGTTGTGGTGATGTTGTGTTTCTATTCAAGATTTCCCGAAGACCATCAGCATTCGAAGCCTAACGTACCCGATGGCCGAGACCCTGCATGCCAAGACCTCGCTCGGAACCCCGAAACCGATCCGAAGACCGATCCTCGAAGCCCGATGACCGTACTGAACCAACGACACTCAACGAACAGCGGACAAGATCTTCTACGTGGAACATCAAGTACTCCACCGACACCCTACCCCAAACCCGAGTTCTTCGACGTGTACGACAAGATCTTCCGAAGACTACGGTACCGGCCCAACATCCGCCATGGATGCCTGAAGCGGAGACTCCAAGATCGTCTGCACGAGTCCGATGGCCGAGACCTGAAGTGGAACCCGAGGACTACGACAAGATCGTCCCAACCTGCCAAGTTCGCCTACCCGGACATTGTGCGTCAAGATCTTCTTCCCGGATCCGAAGACCACCGGTACCCGATCCATTCAAGTTTGCCATCGATCGAAGACGCCTAGACCTGGGATGCCAAGATCTCCGCCGCGAAACGACAAGACCGTCGACATGAGCCGAAGACTGAATCCTGGCACGCCAAGTTCTTCAACCCCGAGGACCGAACCATCGGAACGCCAAGACCGACCCGATACGATGACCCGACAAGATCTTCGCGACGACAAGATCGACACCGACCAGGGCGAATCCGAAGCGCCCCTGACGCCAAACCAAGTCCTTCTTCCCGGAACACCAAGCTCTCCTTCCGTTGTCTGAGACCGATCCCGTCGAACCCTGAGAACCGGGCCCCCGGAACCCAAGATCTTCCGAACCCAGATGTGCGACCCTAAGCCCATATTTTTATAATATGACATTACCAACTGTCGCATATTAAATTGTTAATGCATGCATACCTGTTTGTGGTTTGGGGGCATTATGCCGATTCACCGCATAATTAAATATGGAGTCTATATGCGGGATATCTTTGTCTTATTCCGGGCTCCATTTAAATTTGTGTAGCAAACCGATGCCATGTTTTGCCTTGTTAAAACAACATTTAAATTGCGGGTACCTAACTAACTTGAACCTTTTAATTAATTGTCGGGACCCCGGTTCCGCTTAATACTGCCTAATTGCACCGTATCTGCATCATATCATAAACATGCCGGATCTTCTGCCATAGTATTAAATATTGCATCCGGTGTCTCTTCTAGTGTTTGCTTCTTCGCGGATTAGGCTATTGAGTTGATGCGAGTATCGACAAGTTCTCCGGTTATGAACCTTCGGCAGTGTTTTCCCAGGCGAGCATCTCTTCCCCTTCTACCTATTTTGCATTTATAGTCTTTATTTCCTCCCGTTGATCTATTGCTATCCGTGTCGCGATGCTTTAGTTTCCGTGCACCAGTTATATCCCGTGCAGCCTCTATATTGCCTTGGACACCTCCTATTACCTGTGTTTGGTAGATAGATGGCCTTGCGAGTCGTAGTTGCTTGCTCAAGTGCGATCTCGTGTTGTCGAGTACCACAGTTGTTGGTATGCTGGCAGATGTTTATGGTGGAGATGATCATGACTTTAAATACAACAATTAAAATGCTAGATATAACTAATGCAGAGGCATCGGTGGGCAATAGATGTTATTTGGTTCTTCCACGCTCACTTGTGTCCTATAGGACCCCGAGTACTTGATACCTGTTCCTTGATTTTTCGCACTATCCACATCCGGGAGGCCTTATGGACCCCCCCGAGCCAGAGCTTGATTCATTTCTATTTCTTGGGGCCACAAACTAGTTTGGGGTTTTATTACTATCCTGTACTTATGCCATGTTACTGCTTTATTTAAGATTGTGCGTGGAGCACTGCATCTTAGGATCGTGGAATGTTTTCGGTATCGACAAGCCCACCACACTTTCGGTTCCCAATCGTTACATGACCATTGACACAAACCCTGGGTCCGTTCCGGAGCCGGCCAACTTCATTGCGGGTAGCTTAGTAGGGTGGCCCCCTGAAATATTTTATGAATCTTGTGATCGCTTTGTCGTGAATGCCTCGTTGGGTTTTGAGTTGGTTTTTCCGAGGTTGATCGAGTGTGTGTTGCTATTTGTACACCCCTGTAGGGTAAAACTTTCTGAAAGCTGTGTCCGCGGTTATGGACGACTTGGAGCACAGTATCTCGATCATAGACAAGCATAACTAAAGTAGTGCTATAAATTTGACTTAATATGTGACTAGTAATCAGCTCAAGTATAACGGAATGGATATTAAAAATGCCAACAGCTGGTGGATCTTGTCGTATCGTGTTCTGATATACCTGCCTAGTAAGTATTGCAACTCCAATGGAATGTGATAAAAGTGTCAACAACTATTGGGTTTTGGGATTCCTCAGGACAATTATATCTGACTAATAAATATTCCAACTACCACGGAATGGTTAATTAAAACTGCCCACTACTTATGCTTCAGGATGACTTATGCTATCTATATCTGATTAGTAAGTGCTGCAACTATAACGGAATGAGTAAAATTGCCAACTGTGTGAGTTCCTTGGTCCGACTTCCTCGTTTGGTCTCGAGGGGGAAATACCAGGATGGGTATGATTGGTGTTAGCATCAGGTTGGATCCGATTAGGTCTTTCTTATCCCTCTCTAATAGCCGCCAGTTTTACCGAGTCTCTATAGGTTGTTTAGTGTCATCACCGCCGCTTCAAATTTCACCATACCTATGTAGGCGAGAGCCGCCGAATTCTAGCCTCGCTGCATCGCCTCAAAGATCGACGCCTCGTTTTCCTTCGCCCTTTGTCGGCACCCCTTTTGTTTTTTAGCAGGTTTGAGATCGACGTCGTTAGCAGGGTTACCCTTCCGGCTTGGCCTGGGCAGGGTTATGGACGCCATTGGTTATTCTTTAGGGCTCTTAGCCCCATTTGCACCTTGTCCGTAGTCGGACGCCCTATCGTTTTCAAGGTGATTTGGATCTTTGTATTGTATATCTGTATTCTTGACTCGTGGAGTCGTGTTGTATATATATCTGTTCTGTGGGTCCCATCGAGGATTGTTGTGTAATGGTATTACTTCATTTTCCACCCGCACGAAAGTGCCTGGTGGGCGTCCTTGAATCGTTTCTATGTGGGTTTGGCGGGAAGCGCTAAAACTTGCATAGGGCCGATTTGAGGGTATTACATATATCCTCACCGCCAAGCCCCAAAGTGGTCCTATGATGCGTGCCCGAGCCAAGTTACTCCATGACAAGGTTAATTCACTCCTATCTTTGTGTGACTTTGATACACCTCTGAATGGCCTGCTACCTCATGCCAATACGATGTGTATACTCAGGTACGAAGACTCGATGCATCACCCATCGAGCCCAGGAGAAGAACCTGCCAAGTTGCCTGCTGGACCGGAGTCTCCGTCATATACCGCCCGAAGTCTTTGCCCCAGCCAGACTATCTGGCCAACATGCACCAGAGTGTCTGGCCTCGACCCGACCGAACCTGGCGCGTCCCTTATGTCGACCGAATCGAAAGCCATGCGGACTCCACTCGCAATGTCCGGCCCCGCCAGGCTGTCCGCCCTATAGACACCAGATTGTGCGGCTTGACCAGAATGTCCGGCCCAGATGCACCAGAGTGTCCAGCCTAAGTCGTGGGCCTGCGCGCCGTCACGGGCCTTCGACCCATGTACTCTCCAACTCGCCCAGAACTCACCTTTTTATTCCCAAACTACCCCTTTTTAGTTGCTGGCCTATATATAGACCACCTCCTCCATATTGTAACCCTAGACTTGGATAATTGAATTAGAAGAAACCCTTGTGGATCTATCTAATTCTAGTCTCACGCTCCTTGACAAGGAGCACCAATTATCCCCCAACCTCTTGAGCTTTGCATAGTGCCTTCAAGTTGTACAAGGCCTTGGAGTCGGTGTCCCTTCTCCAAGTTGTCAAGATCTCGTGAAGCCTCCCGCTCGTCGTGCCGGTTAGAGAGAGAGAGAGAGTGTGTGTTCTTGCCCGCCATCGATCCTAGGGATTGTGTCGGACCGGTTGTCATCGGCGTGAGCTATTGGCTTGTATCGTGTTTCGTGTGTGTGTGTTCATCGAGTTCTTCGCGTGTGTGTTCGTGGATTTCATCCTCTCCCTCACCCCACTCGCCTTCATCTTCGATTTCCACGGTGATTCGTGAAAGATCGGGCAACCCCAAGGGGTCAACCCTAACAAAGGGCATGATCAACATCATGGTCAAAGATTTAAGCTCGCTAGAAGGTTGACCTAGCACTCGAGAGAATAGTTATTATCTATTGATTTTGGCGACCTTTCGACGGTGGAGACAACATTGCGCCGAATAAAATCACACTAGTCATCCTGATGTGATTGTCGTGGCCAACACAATCGACATCAGATAGTGTGTTGTGTTTTGGTCTCGAAGATCGCTGGCTCTAGATTTCAAAGTGTTCGACACTCTGACATGTCTAATGTGGTGCCATAATGGTGTTGTCAAGTTTGATTTTGTCACTGGTTCTCATGTTTCATCCTTCTGTGTCCCGCAAGCTTCTTCCTTGTGCATCGATAACTCAGTGGTAGGACAACCTCCCCTATAAAGGTGTGTCCCCGCCATGAGAACTCAGCCATCCAAGGTTCTCATCTATTAGGGTAGTGACTCAAACATATCTATAAAACCTTTAAGGTTAGTCCAACTTATTTAGGTCCGGTCTTTGGCCCTTTTTTTTACCGAAGTCCCAGAGGAAAGTCAAGATGCAAAAGTTAGAGCTAGAGCCGACAACTTCATCTTTGGTGTAAATTTTAGTTTATCAAACAACATTGTTATCCGTGTGTATTTCGGTTTCTTTAATTTGATGAGTTTTTCTTATACAATCAATAAAGTTGGATCCTTTGCTCAGAAAAATCCATAGGTATAAGGGTATATGTATTTAAAAAATAAAGAGTATAATATGTTACCCGGAAGCAACCTCAACAAATGGCATTCGTTTATCTCCGGCTTTTAATATTATCATCTGTGTGATGTTTGAACAAAGACAATCGTCCTTCTTCCTTATGTATTGGTTGGGCAGTGTCTGAAGTTTGGATAAATTTTGGAATCGTGACACAAGAGTTGTTTGGGAATTCCACAAGTGTTGCGTCATATGTCTAAGAGTTCTCGAAGTTCCAAGCATCACCTGGAAGAGTAGACCTAGGCTGTGTTTACAGTTTGGGAAAATTTGCTACAGGACACCGTTATTTTCTGCCATTTGCTGAAACACACTATCTGATTATGTCTTTGCCAGGTACCATTACAATTTTGTGGCACGTTTGCCCGAACACACCAAGTGGTCAAAAATGGAAAGTTTTAGCACTTTTGCTCGGATGACCATGCCGGATTTGAAGAGAATGTGCCAAACTTTCCCTTTTTGGCCGTGCGGTGTGTTCTGACAAATGTGCCACAAAATTATAATGGTACCTAGCAAAGACACAATTGTGTGGTGTGTTTTAGCAAACGCCAGAAAATAACGGTGTTTTGTAGCAAATTTTCCCTTACAGTTTAGAGCAATGTTGGAAATTTGAAAGTTTCATATGTTTTGTGTATGCCACCAGGGGTAGGCAGATACTAACTGTTAACTCTTCTTTAAGCTTCCAAAGCGAAGGACCGACTTTCACAATCTCTCCATTAAGCTTGCATTCCTCTTACTTCTCTGAATATAGATTACACAAGCTAATAATCTAGATTTTCTTTCTATATATATGGCTATGACACAAAAACAGATCTCAATTATTTTTCCTGTATTCAGAGAAGAGTATAAATGCTAGCCAATATAGCTAATATCACTTTTAAATGGGAATGGAGTAGGCAATAGGGATACAGAGATACAGGAAGAGGGTGGCATCTGAGGAGAATATATACAGTACATGCGAGATTGAGAAGCAAGCAATGCTTCCCTCCTACAGGAAGCATTGTAACTTCTTTACACTGTTTCACACACCAGGATCGTCATCATCATCAGGAGATTACGCAGTAGCAGCTGCAGCTTCCTCTGCCACTTGGGATGCCTGCTGCAGAGTGCAAATGAGGTTGCGATCTCCATACACGTTGTCCACACGACCTGGCAGTAGTAGAATAGAGGTTATTAGCTTGTGTGTAAAAAAAACAATGTAAGTAACATGAAGTCTGTGGAGCGATCAGTACATGTTGTTGGCCAGAACTTGGCACCCCGAAGCCACGCCGCAGGGAATGCGGCGTACTCCCTGGAGTATGGCTTAGTCCATGCGTCACTCATCAGGAGTTGGGGTGGGTGAGGAGCGCCCTGCGTAATAGAACAGGAAAACACATGTCAACTACCCTGTTCATGTGTATTGAGTTGCATGCACCCCCCAGTTAAGTCAAAAGCTCATGCTGTTGGAAAAATGTTTTAGTTATTTTTACTGAGACAGTTTGGAGTAGATTACCTTCAGGACATTGTTGTTCGCATCTGCTATGCCATTTTCTACCTGTGCAATTTCTTCCCTGATGGAAATAAGGGCATCACAGAACCTGTCTAGTTCAGCCTACAAGACAAATGATGTGGCGGTAACCAGTAAGCTAATGCAAAAAACAAACGGTTGGTGCAAAGTCAGGCAATAAATTGAATTGTATAATGCCTACCTTGCTTTCACTTTCAGTGGGTTCAATCATAAGTGTGCCTGGAACAGGCCATGACATGGTTGGTCCATGGAATCCATAGTCCATCAAACGCTTCGCAACATCCTCAGGCTCTATACCAGCAGTTGCCTGTAAAAGAAAATCCAAGGTCCAGTCAGAGAACTGAAATGGATAAACGCAATGTTCAAGTGCTAACATAGTCCGGAAAAGTACCTTGAACCCTCTCAAATCAATGATGAACTCATGGGCAACAGTTCCATTGACTCCACGGAAAAGAACTGGGTAGTGTTTCTGCAAAATTCATTCCAAGGGAACAGTTAGAAAAGTAGTTCAACTATAAATACAAATTGTGGCAAAGGGTATGTAAATGTGACCATGAGTAATGTCAAGTACCTCCAGACGCTTTGCCATGTAGTTTGCATTCAAGATCGCAATCTTTGAAGCATCAGTGAGTCCCTGAGACCCCATCATGGCTATGTATGTGTAGGAAATTGGAAGAATCAAAGCAGATCCCCATGGAGCAGCAGAAATGGAACCAAGAGGGTCGGTTTTCTCAGGGAGGGGAAAGCCACCAGTTGGGATCTAATGAATTACCGAATTAGTCTGATAATGTAGTTGCTTTCAAATGAACTGACAAGTCAAGCAAAAAGTATCATTGATTCTTTTCGTTATAGTACTGGACATTTGAAGCATGGCTTGAGTAGTTAACACATCATCACCAAACACTTAATATTTTAAAACTTGCAAAATGAAAGAATACAAAGAGATGACACACTTCCTAATATCAAGCTCATATGTTATTCAAATTCAACTATTAGACAGTGGGTGTTATTTTGTTAGGAGTGAAATTTGAAATCTATAGTTTTATTTGGAGTGATAGCATAAAACATTCAGGACACCTACCACTGGATGAGATGGTAAAAATGGTGCCAGGTGCTTCTTAACACCAATAGGGCCCATTCCAGGACCACCTCCACCATGTGGAATGCAAAATGTCTTGTGAAGGTTAAGATGGCAAACATCTGCTCCAATAAAACCAGGGCTTGTCAACCCAACCTGTAAAATACAACTTTTGTATGTTAAAGAGATTATATGGCTCTTAGAATATCAATATATAGTAGTGCGATATCTGAAATTACTATATCACAATTTCTCAACAAGGTCTAGGTGAACTTGAAGAGATATTTTATTACAGAAAACATATCTTAGCACGCATGGACAATTACAAATAAAAAATAATTCTTTTATAAGATAAAACAAATGGAAAGTACATAAAAAAGATTTAATACATTTGTAATTTTAAATTTTTGTAGAGTAAACTTCACCACTATGTTGGCAAGATATATATACAATCTGCGGACCCAGCATATAATGTTCCAATCTATTAGTATAAAACACTTGACGGAAGAAAATCCAAAAATAACTGGACAAAGTAGTATAACAATGTGCAGAGAACTAACCTGAGCATTCATGTTGGCCCCATCCATATAGACCTGCCCACCGTTATCATGGATGATCCTGCATATCTCATCGATGCCTTCTTCATAGACTCCATGGGTTGAAGGATAGGTAACCTGAAGAACAAGGTGATCATGAAACATTCTGTTATTCTTTTTTCTAATAAACTTTCGTACTCAATGCACTGGTTCCAGATTAGTTACTCTTAGCCACTTCATTACAAAATTTACTCTTATTCTTCAACCATGTGTAGCTTTAAAGCATCATCATTAGATAACATAAAGCATTCGGACATAGTCATCTATTGTAATGCCAATTAATAGATATATGACCAAGAACCATTAGGGAAGTATTCTGAAGCTGTTGTCCGATTTCCATCTTAACATATACTAGTCAATATTTCAGCAAATTGTGCGACTAGATACTGTAACATACTTCATACTTCCCTCTGATTAATTATTCTACAACACAAAAATCTGAACCACCAAAAGAGGCAGTATGTGGGTAGCAGATTAGAAGCTAATGTGGGTAGTAGATTACAAGCTGCAATAAAATACGACAGTGAAAGTCCCCTAATTTGCTTCATCACACTTCATATAATGATAGCGATATTATAGATTAAGAGTGGTAGACTAAAATTTAGTAATGAACAGTTGAGCGGCAAGAGTATAACTGAGGTCATGTGGTAAATTCTCATAAGGACATAGCGTAGAAACAGTACCATCAGAGCAGAGAGGTTGTCCTTGTTTGCTTCAGCAGCTTTCTTCAACTCCGCAATGTTAATGTTACCTTTGGAGTCAGTTCCAACAGTAATAATCTTCATTCCACACATAGCAGCACTTGCAGGATTTGTACCGTGTGCCGAGACAGGAATGATGCAGACATTTCGGTGGTGGTCTCCTCTTGCCTGCATTTTTTCACATGGTTTGTAAACAAAGAATGCTCAACAAAGCAAGAGAACTAGTTTATCATGACATACCCTGTGGTAGGCCCTAATAACCATCAGTCCAGCATACTCTCCAGAAGCACCAGCATTGGGTTGCAAAGAGAAAGAGTCGAAACCAGTGATCGTGTTCAACAGCTCGCCCAAGTTGTCAAACATTTCCTTCATAAAAAAGTAAGTCATTTCAGAACACTTACATTTTTTATTATCGATAGTTTGCAATTAGAAACGAAATGATTGTTAATTAGTCCTTACATGATAGCCTGCAGCCTGATCAATAGGGGCAAATGGGTGCATGTTGGCAAACTTGGGATCGGTGACAGGCATCATCTCGACCGTAGCATTTAGTTTCATGGTGCAAGAACCAAGAGGAATCATACTGTGGCATAGTGAGAGATCCTTGGTTTGCAACTTGTGTAGGTAACGGAGAAGCTCGTGCTCTGTGTGGTACCTGCAAGGCCACAAGATAATTTCAGCTTATTTAATACATCTAGACAAGTTAGGGACGCTCGTGCTTTGTGTTCAAGCAATGCGCTTGTTTGGGAAAAAAAATACTAGTTAGACAAAGATGCAAGCACCATACGTACATGCTAAAGATTGGGTGAGTTAGGTAGGGGCTGTCGCGCACAAGGCTGCTAGGAATTGAGCTTGAGACTTCAGGTGCAATGGATTCAGCTGTGAAGTCCACCTGAAAGTGTTTGTGACAGCACATCATTTAATGTCGTGACATAATTCAACATCAAGCACGCGGGTTTTGCACTGATGGAACGACTACTTACTGGCTTGCCACCAGAGAACACCTTGAACAGCTTGTCAACATCCTCCAAGGTGGTGGTCTCATCAAAGGCAACGGTGATCTGCAGCATCACAACTCAAAGTTAATGCTCAACACACATAACTCGACTAATTAAATCGGTTGTACTGGAACAGAAAACATGAGCAGAAAATCGAACCGTGTTTGCGTCGACAACGCGAAGGTTCATCTCGTTTTTGCGAGCCTCCTCAGCAATAGCATTCGCATCAGCGCAAGAGATCTTGACGGTGTCAAAGTAGGGCAGCTCCTGCACTGTCACTGTCCCGAGCTTCTTCAACCCATGGGCGAAAGTGCCAGCCAGGCCATGGACACGGTCGGCAATGGCCTTCAGCCCAGCAGGACCATGGTAGACAGCATACATGGCTGCCATGTTGGCGAGCAAGGCCTACATAATTAAATCAGAAAGTATCTTTATCATTACTCTATGACTATGACGACAATATGCTCTGCCACTAACCCACCGTATCAGAAACAATTAACTAGTGTGCTGTCACTGTCGCTATGAGACGATTTGGTGAGCGGGTGGAGTGCGTGCGTGCGTACCTGCGCGGTGCAGATGTTGCTGGTGGCCTTGTCGCGGCGGATGTGCTGCTCCCTGGTCTGCATCGCCATGCGGAGCGCTGGCTTGCCGCTGGAGTCGACGCTCACGCCGATGATGCGTCCGGGCATCAGCCTCTTGTACTCCTGGGAGGTGGCGAGGAACGCAGCGTGCGGGCCACCGTACCCCATGGGCACGCCGAACCTCTGCGCGGAGCCGACGGCGATGTCGGCGCCGATCTCGCCAGGCGGGCGCAGCGTGGTGAGCGCGAGCAGGTCAGTGGCCATGACGACCTTGACGCCGTGCTTGTGCGCGTCCTTGACGAACTCGGCGTAGTCCAGCACCTCTCCCTCCGTGCCGGGGTACTGCACGAGCACGCCGCAGACGTCGCCGCTGCTGTAGTCGAAGTCCTTGGCGTCGGAGACGACGACGTTGAGGTCGAACCCTGCGGCGCGCGTCTGGCAGATGTCGATGGTCTGCGGGTGGCAGTTGGATGCGATGAGGAAGGTCTTCTTCTTGGCCTTGAGGATGCCGTTGCACATGGCCATGGCCTCGGCGGCGGCGGTGGCCTCGTCGAGCAGCGAGGCGTTGGACATGGGCAGGCCGGTCAGGTCGGCGACCATGGTCTGGTAGTTGAGCAGCGACTCGAGACGGCCCTGCGCGATCTCGGCCTGGTAGGGGGTGTACTGGGTGTACCACGCGGGGTTCTCCATGAGGTTGCGCAGTATGACGGCCGGGATGTGGGTGTTGTAGTATCCCATCCCGATGAAGGACTTGTAGACCTTGTTCATGGAGGCGAGGTGCGCCATGTGCTCGAGCATCTGCGACTCCGTGAAGCCGGCGTCGAACTTGCCCGTGAACTGCATCGGCGGCGCGCGGATCGCGGCCGGGACGGTGGCGTCGATGAGGGAGTCGAGGGTGTTGAAGCCGCAGGTGGAGGCCATGACCGTCTGCTCGGCGGGGGACGCGGAGTTGTGCCTCCGCGGGAAGGTGTCGCTGGGCTGCAGGGCCGAGACGGACACCGGGCGCGAGGGCGTGTGCTGGTGGGCCGGGCGCGCGCGGCGGGGCCGCGACCCGGCCGCGGGCGAGGGCACTAGGGTGGAGATGCCGCGGGACGGGGAGGGGGTTGTGGTGGATGCGGACCCCGCGAGGAGGCGGCGCAGCAGCGCGCGGTTGGCGAGGCGGCGTGCGCGCTCCATCGGATTGAGGGGGGGTGATGCGGAGACGCACGCGCGTTTAGCAGCGGAGGCGCAGGAACGGGAGTGGGAAGTGGCAGGGGTAGGAAGGAGAGGGCCTCCGCTCCTGCCAAGAGAAGAGCGGATGTGGGCTTGGATCAGGGAGTGTGATTTGGTTGGCTATTATATACCGGCGCATTCAGAGAGGAAAGGAGTCTCTCCCTCAATGTGTTGTGAGTGGAGTGAGGTGGAGAGCACGGCACGAGAGAGAGGTTAGGGAATGACGTGGGCGCTGACACTGCGACCGACGGGACTCATCGGCAACGGGAGGCGGGGAGGAGGATGGCGTTTGGATGGACCAGGAGCCGAGCTGCGGCCGGTATAAGAGGTCCAGCCACAGAATCCAGCAAGTAGGGAGAGTGGGAACGTGCGCAGGGGAGGTATCAGCAGCGAGGAAGACGATCGAGAGCGGGGAGGTGAGGGAGGGCTGCGGGCACGACGCGCGTCTGACCTGCGGCGCTACAAGCTGCCTGGACCTTATCGCTTTCCTTCCCCCAATCCGCCACTCCGGCCGCAGAAAATTTTGTGGTGGGGGTTAGGGGAGATCGCCGCGCGCCGGGCCGTATTTTTTGCGGCGTCCGTTACCCCGGTGGGAGAACCCCGGCCAGCGACGAGAGCTGCCAAACAGGTGCGGTGCTGGCGAGCGCGACGCGACCGGGATCTATCTATGCCAGATCCAGTCTAGTAGTAGGACGTAACACGTGGGGATGGCGCACGCACACGGGCGGGGCTGCGTATGAAGCTTTTATTTAGCTCAGAGGTTCACCGGGCAATCCGAACGTCAGTGAACCAGTGTGGGTTTGGTGGATGGGCTGATCCAAGTGGACCACACCAGGACGTTCGTCGGGATCACCTACCGCGGGAGAATCTCCGGGAACCCGTGGGGTGGGAGGCCGCACGTCGTTGTTCCACCAACCTCCGTCTAGTATAGTACTATTCCCTAGTATTAACTTAACCTGCCCACATTTTAGAACAACTTTGATCTTTGCTGGATTTGATTGGGCAGAGCTGTGCATGTGGAAGTTGCTACGAGTACCAGAGTATATACCGCCAGACATACTGATGGAAAATGACAACAAAATCGAGCAAATATAATCTTGCATAGAATTTTAACCAATACACTAAAAGCTTTATCTTAATCCATTAGTTAACGGGTGGCTTCATAGAAAATATGTCTAAAATAACAGAAACTTATTGAAATAATAAGCAGTTTTCGCATTAATTTAATCCAAGTATAAAATATGACAATAAATTTTTAAGATTAACTATAGCATATGCACAGTAGACGTGCACCATACGGGTAAGTGAAAACCTAGCACATCTATGCATACTGCACTACTAATAATCAATATAGAAAATATCACGAGGGCAAAGTACACGTACGAGTTCGTCGATCGTATGACCAGCGGCGAACAGGAGGAGCTCCGCCACTGACAGCAGCAGCAACGGCGACAAATATACATGTTATGGGTGTATTCTTTGCTTGTTAAATAATGTGGTTCTTTGGTGCACGTTTTTCCCAGAAAACTAGGAGCCTCTGTTTAGGTGATTAGGGTTCTAGGGGAGTTTTGGCGGTGCACATCGATCTCTTCGACGGGGCGTGGTGAGTTCCGAGCCTGCTACAGATGGATTCTTCGGTTCGTGGCAAGCAGAAGGAAGGGGAGGCGGTCTCCCCGAGAACGGTGAGGTCTCGAATGGAGGAGGCGATGGGAAAGTTAGATCTCTCGGAGGAAGAGGCTACTCCCCTAGTTGTCGATGATGTCGGCACTAGTGGGAAGAAGAAGTGGATGTTGGCTGGTAAGATCCTATACCGCAATGTGTTCCATATTCAGACGATCTCCAGCGTGTTAAGGCCTGCTTGGGGGAACCCTAGAGGCTTGGATTTTCGCTCGGTTGGCGAGAATATGTTTGTCGCCGAATTTGAATCGCAGCGCGATCGCGATCGTATCCGTGATGGCTCTCCGTGGCATGTTAGCAAGAATGCGGTGATCCTTGAGGAGTTCGTTGAATGCATGCAGCCATCGGAGCTCAAGTTTGATAAGTTGCTCAAGTTTGATAAGTTACAGCTCTGGGTCAGAGTTTTGAATTTACCTTTCAATCTAAGGGAACCCTCTTGGGGTAAAGCTATTGCTAAGCAGATTGATAAGAATGCCTCGCTGGTTGTGTTCGATCCAGTTGGTGGGTATCTTCAGGCGCGGGTAACGGTGGATGTTACCAAGCCCTTGAGGAGGGGATTATTGATCAGTTCTGCTGCTCGTCAAAGTACTGATTGGTACGAGATTCAGTTTGAGAAGACTCCTCACTTTTGTTTTGCTTGCGGTCGTTTGGGGCATTCTGAACTTTTCTGTTCAACTCCAGGATCAAGGGATTCCAATGGTAATTGGCCGTTTGGTGCTGGTCTAAGAGCGCCAGACGAACGCGAGAAATCTTCGTCGAATGAAAATTCATCGTGTGAACAGTTTGCCAGCCAGAGTAGCAAGAGGGACATAAAATTTTCAAGTACTGCCGGTGTGGATGAACCTGAAGTGACTTCTCCTAGCAAGAGTTCAACATGCATGAAACGGAAGAATGGTGGCACTAGGCAGATATACAAGAAGGTTGCTGCGAACCAGCAGATCGAGCCTCCTCCTATCGTTCCTGATGTAAGCACACAAATCGTTCCTTTTGGGACTCAGTCTGTTTCTGAAAAAGATGGTGCTCATAATGCTGGTTCAGAAGGAAATGATTCTAATAAGAAACGAAAGACTACGAGCAATTCTGAAACTTCGGCAGAGGATGTTCTACAGCCCTGCCCGTCACAATGAGTTGCACTGGGTGGAACAGCCAGGGGCTTTGGGAACCTCGGGGCTGTTCGAGAGCTTCGCAGTATTGTGAAGCAAGAAGGTCCTATGCTGCTGTTTGTAATGGAAACTAAAGTGAGTAAGCAACGAGTAGAAAGTTTGCAGATTGTGATTGGCTTTGCAGGTTGTGTGGCTATCAGTAGTGATGGTCTCAGTGGAGGGGTCGGTTTATTCTGGTCCTCTGAGGTGAACGTTGAAATGATGAGCTGTAGTTCCGGCCATATTGATGTTATGGTGCGGAAAAAGGACCAAAACTCGCAAGAGTGGAGGTTCACAGGTTTTTATGGTGCACCACGTGCTGAAAACAGACATCATAGTTGGCGCTTCCTAAGAACCTTGTTTTCTATTCAGCACCCGGTCTGGCTGTGCATGGGTGATTTCAACGAGACAATGTATGGCCATGAGCACTTCTCGAGATAAGCGAGGCCAGAGTGGCAGATGAGAAATTTTAGAGAGGTGATAGATGATTGTTTGTTCCAAGACCTGGGGTGGTCAGGTCCTGCGTATACATGGGACAACCGTCGAGAAGGTGGTGCTAATGTTAAAGCGATATTGGACAGAGCTTTTGCAAATGCTGAATTTCTTGCTCGTTCTGAACACACATGAGTTAGGCATATTGTGTCCACTGAGTCGGATCACTGTTATGTTCTAACGGAGCTCAGAGAGCATTTATCTGACCCTAGTTTCAGAAGAGAGCGCCAATTCCGCTATAAAAATGTCTGGAAAACTCATACTAATTATGATAAACTAGTGATTGATAATTGGTCTAGGGGTTTAGGGAAACATGGACTCCATGGAATCGTTGATGCTCTGCATACTCTTCAAGGTAAATTAAGTACCTGGGGAGCGCATGAGTTTGGCTGTTTGACACGTACCATTCATAAGCTTCGCGAGAAATTAGAACGGCTGCGTTGAAACTCTATGGGCCGAGGCCCAACAGACGAGGAGAAGGCTGTGGTGAAGAAGCTAAGGCAGGCCCTCCATTAGGAGGATATTTGATGAGGCAGCGCTCCCGTGTTGCATGGCTCCGAGAGGGAGATCGCAACACCTCCTATTTTTATCGGCAGGCTACTCAGAGAAACGCACAAATAAAATTGAATTTGTAGAAAGGGTAGATGGTACACATTGTGAAGATAGGGAGGAGAATCATGCTGAAGTCCAGGGGTTCTATCAAAATTTGTACCAATCCCATGGGTTCAGAGAGATGAGTGAACTATTAGATTTGGTACCATCAATAGTTTCACAAGGAACGAATGATATAACGGATGCTTCATATACCGAGGAGGAGATCAAGGTAGCCTTGTTTCAAATGGCGCCTTCAAAGGCACCTGGTGTTGATGGGTTTACGGCTGGGTTTTTTCAGCGGCATTGGGACCTGTTAAAAGATGATATTGTCCTAGTTGTGAAAGACTTCTTAAATAGGGGTGTCCTACCGGTTGGACTGAACGACACAACCATCACCTTAATTCCGAAGGTACAAAACCCCAATAAAATTTTCCAATATAGACCGATTTCTTTGTGCTATGTTTTATACAAAATAGGTACAGAGAGTATTGCCAATAGACTACGGGTCTTTTTAGATGATTTCATTGGGAAAGAGCAGAGTGCTTTTGTCCCTGGATGTCTCATCACCGACAATGTGCTAATTGCGTATGAGAGTGTCCATGCTATGAGAGTGTCCATGCGATGAGAAGAAGGAAGAAAGGAAAGATTTATGTGAGTGCTATTAAGCTAGACATGATAAAGTCATACGACCGAGTTGAATGGCATTATCTGGAGGCTATCACGTTAAAGCTTGGGTTTTCTGACAGTTTAGTAAGACTTATACTAAAAATGTGTCACTTCAGTTTATTTTACTGTTCGTGTGAACGGGGAGTTACTGCCTTTCTTCACCCCTTCGAGAGGGTTACGTCAAGGCAACCCCATTTCTCCCTACCTTTTTCTACTCTGTGGCCAATGATTTTTAGCTTTGTTGATATATTATGGTGGCACAGCGGTGGATCAAGGTATCAGGGTTAGTTTCCAATCTCCTTGGATTAACCAATTGCTTTTCGCCGATGATAGTTTGATCAATGAGTGCGAATTTGCAAAGCAGGGAGAGATTGAATGATATTCTGAGGATTTATGGGGAGTGCTCGGGACAATGCGTTAATAGAGAGAAAAATTCTATTTATTTTAGTCCCAATACTCCGGCTGCTGTCCATCAGAATTTGAAGAATATGCTAGAGATTTCTATGGAGGCCTTTAGCTAAAGGTATCTGGGTTTGCCGACAGTTGCTGGTCGTATTACAATTAGATCCTTCGATCACATTCAAGAACGACTGCGGTGTAAGCTGCAAGGCATTGCGAGGATGTTATCATGTGTAGGAAAGGAAGTTTTCCTTAAGAGTGATTCAGGCTATTCCAACTTTCAGTATGAGTTGCTTCAGATTAACGAGGAAATTTTGCAAGGGAATAGCATCCAGTATTGCGCAATTTTGGTGGAGTAGTTCCCTAGATCGTCAATCTTTGCATTGGGTCTCGTGGGAGGTACTCGCATCACCGAAGGTCAAGGGTGACATGGGCTTTAGGGACCTTGAGTTGTTTAATTTGGCAATGCTTGGTAAGCATGGTTGGAGACTGACGACCAACCCTGATTCTCTGTGTGCTCGTGTTCTAAAAGGGAGGTACTTCCCTGACTCTGATTTCATGCAAGCAACTGTACCGAATTGGTCCTCAGCAACGTGGAAGAAGATTGTTGCGGGTAGAGATGCTCTTCAGCTAGGGATGTTGAAACGTATTGGAGATGGTACCACAGTTTCGGTCATGAATGACAGGTGGATTCCTGGGATCCGAACAATGCTACCATCAGTGCAAATGGGTAGATATCCACTTACTAAGGTATCTGAATTGATTGATGATGAGATTGGGTGCTGGAAGGTTGATATGGTCAGAAGGAAATTTATTGCCCCAGAAGCATATGCCATTTTAAATATTCCGCTCCGGAGGGGAGGGGGTGAGGACTTATGGTCCTAGTCTTTGGATAAGACTGGTAACTACTCTGTTAAATCCGCGTATAGTGCTCTAATGAGTCGTAACGAGCATCTGGCTCTAGACGAAGGGACGTTTACCGAAACCTCAACTACTGAAAAACAAATGTGGTCAGTCTTATGGAAACTGAATGTTATGCCCAAAGTGAGGGTTTTTTGGTGGAGGGTTCTACGTGGAATTCTTCCGACAGAGACTACTTTGAAGCATAGACATATTGTGCAAATTGGCAGATGTAAAATCTGTCTAGCAGCAGAGGAAGATCTTCAACATGCATTGGTCTATTGTGATCATGCGAGGAGATTCTGGGAACAGGCACAAGCCTGGATGGATTTTTCCTTACCAAGGCTACATCCTCAAACTTGGTCAAGAGATATTCTCTGTGATGAGAGGTTCTCAAACTCAGATTGCTCAAAAATTATTATAGTTATGTGGGCTATATGGAGTTCGAGGAATAGTTGGACACATGACAAAGGGTTTTATAATCCGGTCCAGTCAGTTAAGATGGCTAAGGAAGCGTTGGCAATCCTGGAGATTCTGAAGAACTGTGTTACTACCTTCCCTGGTCATGGCTGGCGACCACCTGATGAAAATTATGTCAAAATCAATACAGACGGTGGTTTGTCTTTGGATGTGTGAAAGGGTGGAGCTGGGGTGTGGCTCGATCACATCTAGCTTACTTGGGATCCTGGAGTAAACCTTATATAGGTATTACTGATCCTCTTATTACTGAAACCTTGGCGGTACATGATGGCATGATCTTTGCAAATCTCCGAGGTTTCAATAAGATGGTGATGGAAACTGATTGTCTGGAGGTGGTGAAGCTCTAGAACTCTCGCCGTAGCTCGCGTGCGGGAGTGGCATCGATCCTTCAAGAAATTGGAGAGTTAGCTTTAAATTTTGAGTCGTTTGTTATTCAACATGTTCCTAGGGATGCAAATAATTCGGCTAATCTCTGTGCTAAATTAGCTTGCACTTTAGATGTGACGAGCAGTTGGCTCGAGTGTGTCCCTAACTTCCTGGTTGTTAGCTTGTTGGCCGACAGTGCAGGATCAACTTTATTGGGTATGGATATTGGATATTGGTATTGGATATTGGATATTGGTATTGGATACATAATTGGTTGGTGTGAAATGTCACACAAAGCAAAACAATTCATGAACTTTAATGACCTAAGTTAGTAGCAAGAGAATATGTGATGATATTGATCGAAAACAAATAAAGTATTATTGTGTTTCTCGTTGACATCAAAGATTTCCTTCAATATATGTTTTCTAATAATTGTTATTTTGTTCCGGTATTATGAGAATGATGGTTGTTCAAATAATTATCGTATTCCATTGAAGATGGATGAACTCTTACAAATATAGTGGATAAATCATATCCATAAACACTGATGGTAAAGTATCGTAAGACAAATGATTAGAAGATCACTTATGAGTAACACTGCACTTTAAATCATATTTGGAAGAAAATACGAAGAAATTCCATGTTGATGGAATTTTGGAGTTCTTTTAATTTTTCGAATCAATTGACACTTGTGAGAATTTCTTGGAAATGATTTAAATTTCATTCATAGTCCAAAGAGAAACGAACGACTAACTTATTGGACATTATGCATATTGATGCATATAGTCCATCATGTGTAGCGGTATGTGGTGGATTATTCAAACTTCATATACTTTAACCAAAGATTTGAGTGAATATATGTATATTTACTTACTCAGGGAGAAGTATGAAATATTTGAAAATATTCAAATGATTTCAAGATGAAGTGGAAAATCATTGTAACGAGAACATAAAGGATTTATGATTGGATCATAAAGGAAGATATTTGAGTTGCAGGTTTAGCAAAAACACCTAATATTCAAAGAATCGTTCCACAGATTTATGTTTCTCGATAAACCATAGGAGTATGGAGTATTCGAGAGATATAATCAAACCTTGTTTGACATGGTAGGATCAACCGTGTTATTTATAAAATTATCATTATACTTTGAAGATTAAGCTTTAGTGACTATCGCTTTTACACTAAAAAGAGCTCCATCGTGATCCGTTGAAATGACACCATATGAGTTATGGATTGGGATAAAACCCAAGTTGTCTTTTTCTTAAAATTTGGTATACTAGGCATAAGTAAAATGTTTACAACCAAAGTCGAATAAGTGTGTATTTGTAGGTTATCCCAAAGCAACAGTTGGTTATTCCTCCATTACACTTAGGACAAAAGTGTTTGTCAATTAGAACGTCAAATTTACTGAGAAGGATTTTTTCACGAAAATTTAAGTGCGGGGACAATAGAACTTTGATAAGGTTATTGAACCTTCGCTATATGTGCTGAGTTGCACAGTGCCGTAAAATTTCCTGGAGGAAGCCATAATGCTCGTGGCTCCTGTGCCTTAAAAGGTTGTGGTCATGGAGATCTAAGTTCTTATTGAACCACGTAGGTCGAGTAAACAATCAAATACTAAGATCTGAGATTAAATCATTATTGTTTGACAATGATGAACCGACTACATGCAAATACACGATGATGGTCCCCCACCCGTCAAAAGGCTTGAAGCCATAAAATTTACGATAGTTTCATACACGAGAAACCAAGTTACTAAACTTGGAAGACCCTCTGAAAGGCATAAAGCATATTAGTCATATTTGGATCTATAAAGAAACTGACATGGATGTTTCACATCTATGAAATACTCAACATATTGGTACAGAGTTTATGACAATATTCAAGGAGTTTAATATGACAAGATTTGATCTTTCGTAGCGATATTTAGTCTGGACGGATTAGTGTAGCAACCACTACATATGTCAATTGTTGTATATGCTAGTGTAACAAACAAAAGAACGTTCTTCTAACAGAATGTTTACCACGGAAGTGTACGTGACACGATCCGAAGGGTTTTGTTAAATCAAAGGATGCTAAAAGGTGAAAGGAATGTGCCCAAGAGGAAATAATAAAGTGGTTATTATGATATTCCAGCCGATGCTTATTTTTAATGCCATAATTGTGTTAATAGGAAATATTAATACATGTGCGATTTATAAACAGAAAATGTTCCTAGTAAAGCCTCTCTTAATACTAGCTTATTGATTAACTGATGATCACAGGTTTCCTGATCATGAACATTAGATGTTGTTAATAACATGGTCATATCATTGGAGAATGATATGATGAATAGTCACCTGAAGTAGATGTAATAATACGATCATGTCCTCAAGTTTATATTGTTATCACATTCGTAGTAACTCAATGTCCTTGGACCATAAGATCACGTCAATCACTTTCACTAGAAAGGTACTTTGATTACATCAAACATCACTTCATAACTAGGTGATTATAAAGGTGTCATCAGATACTTGGAAAGTGTTAGTTGAGACTAATGGATCAAGAATGAGATTTGTCCATCCAGATGACAGATAGATATACTCAGGGCCCTCTCGGTGATATCACATTAACATAGCTTGCAAGCAAGTGATTTGATAACTAGAATGTTATTTCACAGGAACGAGAAAAAGAGTACTCATTATCCGATGGAACGAGAATGATATCGCAGAAAATTATTCTGCTGTAGAAAATTGTTCTGCCGAATCTGCCGAAATAGTTTCAGAGTATCGAAACAAAGCAAGGGATGAAAATGTTAATGTGTTAATTAAATGAAATGTTCACTAAATGAAGTACTCATTAAATGAAGTTTTCATTAAATTGAGTTGCATTAAAACAAGGGAATTAAAGTGCTTTAATGGAAAGACCTTTGATTTTTGAGTGAAGATTAAGTGGGAGAAAGTGGAGGTGGAGTTTATTTGAGTGGAAGCCTCTCTCATATGCCCTTTGGTTGCCATCTTCTCCCCTTACTTGCCTTTCCCATTGCCACTAGAAAAGGTGCTCGGCGAATCCCTGCTCTAAACATTCCCCTCCACCACCACTACCATGGCGTAGCATTATTGGAGTTCCCGGGGATCCGCTACTTCCGTTTCCTGGCTAGAGCAAGGGATCGGGAATCATCGGCACACCGTACGTGTGACCGATTACGGAGGCGCTGCCTCTTGTGGTGTTGATCGTCTGCGCGTCTTTGAGAATGATTGAGTATATTCTACAACATCCATGTTTGTTTGCGGGTACATTATCACGCGTTATGGTCTTCGAGGGTGAGTCCATCTAAAACCATTACATATATCTCCTAGATATGACCTTGGTGGTTGCAACCGTAGTAAAAAAATTGTCTTCTGTGCAATGAACCCCATCAGTGGTATCAGACTATGTCTATGCGTAGATGCTTTATACGGTTAGAACACATAGAGATGTGGGCGTTGATAGCCTCATTGTTTCATACTTGCGTAAATTTGGATCATGGTGGCATGTTGGGATGAAGTGTCCCGGACTAACTTTACATGTCCTCGCACATGAGACATGTCCCACGCTTGACATACAACTCGTATTGCATAAGTGGGTCAGCGGGTGTCTATCTCTCCCAACATAACCGTGATCTGATTTACAACGATTTGTAAATAACTTGACTGTCAATGTTGTGTCTGAAATTCGTAGGTAGAGCGGTTCTCTCCTAAAAAGCCCAAATCCGCGTAAAATATGCAAAATTAAATTAGAGACATCTAACTTGTTTTTGCAGGGCATGTGATGTGATATGGTCTATGATACAAAAACTGTTATATGCAATATGTTTTGTTGTAAAACAATCGGCAAGAGCCATATGGTTGTTATTTATTTTATGGTCTGCATGATGGCAAATGGAAATCCATATAATTAGATTAGTGAAGAACAACCATGGTGGTGGCACCATGGACCTTGGTGGCACGCCGTTGGAATGATGGAAATCATACCAAGATGCACAAGATGGAGATCGAATACAAGAAGGATCATATCATATCACATTATATATATGTGATGTTTATCCTTTTATGCATCTTATTTTGCATTGATTTGATCGCCTCGGTAGTATTTGATTGCCTCGGTAGCATTATAAGATGATCCCTCCCACTAAATATCAAGATAATAATATGTTCTTCCTTAGTATGCACCGCTAAGAAAGTTCGTCATCTCGAAGCACCACGTGATGATCGGGTGTGATAGATTCTACGTTCACATACAACGGGTGTAAGACAGTTTTACACACGCGAGTACTAAAGTTCTTACTTGACGAGCCTATCATGTACACACATGGCCTCGGAACATGAACCGAAAGGTAAAGAACGAGTCATATGGATGATATGATGCCCATACGATACTCGCCATTGGAGCTACACCACCACTCGTGATGATTGGTCGTGGCATAATGAATTTGGTTCGTGTAATCACTAAAATGACTAGAGGGATATCATTTTTAGTGGGAGTTCTTATAAGCAATTTTTACTTGAACTCTATATGTTTTTAAACCTAGTCTAAATAGTATTTGCAAATACATTGTAGATCATGGCACCCCCTTAATTCAATTTTGATGCATTCCTTGAGAAAGAAAAGCTACTAGACAATGGGTCTAACTTCACCAACTGGCACCACAACATGAGGATTATCCTCATGGGCATGAAGAAGTCCTATGTGCTGGACGGTCCGTTAGGTGACGCCCCTGTAGCTAGCGCGACTCAAAAAGAGTGTGACACGTATGATGTGAAATTTGATGACTACACTCTTGTTCAGTGTGATCCTTCAGTCACTGGAGCCTGAACTCCAAAAGCGCTTTGAACTTACCGATGCTGATGTCATGGTGGAGGAACTCAAAACTATGTTTAGGGACCAAATCCGTGCTAAGAGATATGAGATCTCCGATAAGTTCTTTAGCGCTAAGATGGAGGAGCACAACTCTATGAACAAGTACGTCATTAAGATGACGGGTTACGCTCAACATCTTGAGACACTGGGATGTGAGATTCTAACTGATCTCACGACATACAGGGTTTTGAAATCGCTCCCACCAAGTTAAAAAGGGTTTGTAATTAATTACAAGTTGAATGGTGCGGACAAGACGCTCACTGAACTCATAGCTATGCTTAAGACTACCAAGGTAGACATCAAAAAGGAACATAAAGTGTTGATGGTCAATAAAAACACTAGTTTCAAGAAAAGAGGCAAGAAAGGCAAGCCTAAAGGTAACTTTAAGAAGGACAACAAACTATTGCTGCGCCTGAGAAGAAGACCAAAGGAGACCCTAAGCCCGATACTGAGTGCTATTACTGCAAAGGGGCTGGTCGCTAGAAGCGGAACTGCCCAAAGTACTTGAAAGATAAGAAGGCCAGGAAAATGAACAAAGATATATGTGATATACATGTTATTGGTGTGTACCTAACTAGTAGTCGAAGTAGTACCTGGATATTTGATACCGGTTCGGTTACTTATATGTAACTCGAAACAGGGGCCAAGAAATAGTCGACCACTAGCAAAGGATGAAGTGATGATGTGCATAGGCAATGGATCAAAGGTTGATGTGATCGTCGTCGGGATGATGCCACTTCATCTACCATCGGGATTGACAATAAACCTAAATAATTGTTATTATGTGCCTGCATTGAGCATGAACATCATGTCTGGATCATGTTTAATGCAAGACGGTTATTCATTTGTATCAAAGAACAATGGTTGTTCCTTTCATGCGAATAATATCTTTTATGGTCATGCACTTATGTTGAATGATTTATTTGTTTTGAATCTTGATATTAGTGATACACATATTCACAATGTAAATGCCAAAAGAATCAAGTTGAATGATGATATTGCTACATATATGTGGCATTACCGTTTAGATCATATTGGTGTTAAACGCATGAAGAAGATCCATTCTGATGGACTACTGGAATCACTTGATTATGAATCATTTGAGATATGTGAGCCATGCCTTATGGGCAAGATGACTAGAACTACATTCTCCGGAACAATGGAACGAGCAACCGACTTATTGGAAATAATACATACCGATGTATGTGGTCCAATGAGTGTGTCTGCACGTGGTGGATATCGTTATTTTGTAACCTTCACGGATGACTTAAGTGGATACATGTATATTTACTTAATGAAACACATGTCTAAAACATTTGAAAAGTTCTAAGAATTTCAGAGTGAAGTAGAAAATCATCGTAATAGAAAGATCAAGTTTCTATTACCCGATCGTGGAGGAGAGTATCTTAGTTACGAGTTTGCACGCACATGAGACAATGTGGAATAGTTTCACAACTCATTTCCGCCAGAACACCACAACGTAATGGTGTATCCAAACATCATAACTGAACTTTATTGGATATGGTACAATCTATGATGTCCCTTACCAATTTGCCACTGTCATTTTAGGGTCATGCATTAGAGACATCTGTATTCACTTTAAATAGGGCACCATCATAATCCATTGAAAGGACACCGTATGAATTATGGTTTGGAAACAAACATAAGCTGTTATTTTTAAAAGTTTGGGGCTGCGATGCTTATGTGAAGAAACTTCAGCCTGATAAGCTCGAACCCAAAGCGGAAAAAAGGTGTCTTCATAGGATACCGAAAACAAACAATTGGGTACACCTTCTATCGCCGATCCGAAGGCGAGGTCTTTGTTGCCAAGAATGGATCCTTTCTAGAAAAGGAGTTTCTCTCGAAAGATGTGAGTACTAGGAAGGTAGAAATCGATGAGGTTACTGAACCTTCTCTTCCTGAAATGACGAGTAGCATAGCGCCGGAATCTGTTCCAATGTTGACTCCGCCAATGGAAGAAGGAAATGATGATGAGGTACCATACCCTCCTCATGAAACTCCGATAGATAGTACTACTGAACCTTGTAGGTCGGGCAGGATACGTGCAGCTCCTGAACTGTACGGTAATCCAGTCCTAAATTTCATGGTAGATGGAAGCGATGACCCTGCGACGTATGATGAAGCGATGACGAGCCCGGATTCCAACAAATGGCTTGAAGCCATGCAATCCGAGATGAAATCCATGTACGAAAACCAAGTTTGGACTTTGGTGGACTTACCTCTTAACTGAAAGGTCATTGAGGATAAATGGATTTTCAAACAGAAAATGGATGCTGATGGTAATGTGACCGTCTATAAAGCTCGACTTGTCATGAAGGAGTTTTGAAAAATTTAAGGAATTGACTACGATGAGACTTTCTCACCGTTAGCGGTGCTAAAGTCTGTTAGGATTATATTAGCAATTGCTACATTTTTCGATTATGAAATCTGGCAGATGGATGTCAAGACAGTGTTCCTTAATGGAATCATTGAGGAAGAGTTGTATATGATGCAACCTAAAGGTTTTGTCGATCCTAAGGATGCTAACAAGGTATGCAAACTTCAACGATCCATTTATGGACTGAAGCAAGCATCTCGAAGTTGAAATCTCTGATTTGATAAAGTAATCAAAGGTTTTGGATTGTCCAAACCGTCGGAGAAGCTTGTATTTATAAGAAAGTGAGTGGGAGCTCTGTAACATTTCTAATATTATATGTGGATGATATATTGTTGATTGGAAATGATATAGAACTCTTGAAAAGCGTAAAGGATTACTTAAAATAGTAAGTTTTTTATGAAAGATCTTGGTGAAGCTGCGTACATATTAGGGATAGAGATCTATAGAGATAGATCAATGCGCTTGATAGGATTGTCACAAAGTACATAACTTGACAAGATTTTGAAGAAGTCCAGAATGGACGAAATTAAGAAAGGGTTCTTACCTATGTTGCAAGGCACTGTTTTGAGTAGGACTCAAAGACCGGATACATCAACTGATAGAGAATTGATGGACCGTGTCCCCTATGCCTTAGCCATAGGTTATCTTATGTATGCTATGTCATGTACACGACCAGATGTGGCGCATGCTATTAGTTTGACTAGCAGGCACCAATCTGATCCAAGTTTGGAACACTGGAAGGCAGTAAAAGATGTCTTTAAGTACTTGAGAAGAACTAAAGACATGTTTCTCGTATATGGTGGTGAAGAAGAGCCTGCCGCAAGGTGTAACGTCGATGCTAGTTTCGACACTGATCCGGATGACTCTAAGTCAAAATCCGGATATGTGTTTTTAATGAATGGTGCAGCGGTGAGTTGGATGATCTCCGAGCAACCAGTGTTTGCGAGATCTACAATGGAGGCGTAATATATCTCTGCTTCAGAAGCAGTGGCGGAAGCAGTTTGGATGAAGGAGTTCATATCTAAACTGGGTGTGGTTCTAAGTGCTTTGGATCCAATAGTAATCTATTGTGACAACAATAGAGCCATAGCCAATCTTATATATTTACTAATTAGAGGTACCATAGAAGCCTCCATATTAATCCTCACGTGAAAACAAAGTTTGACCATCCGATCGTGTCGCTAGCCATCTATAGCCGTAAGATTAGGATATGCCTTCCATAACATGGACACCTCCTATATACAGTACCGTCTGGATAATCTAAAAACCTGGTATAGCATGTCTCCCTTTTGGGGACGCTATCACCGCGCCGCAGCCTCATGCCTTCCAAGGACATGCACATCGACCCAACTCGGCTCCTCTGTGTCTCCTGCCTTCGGCATCCCGATCTACCCCATCATGTACCTTTCCAAGATCTTCTCCTGTCCTATGCATGGTCAAATTCAAGACAAACAAGTCAGACAATTACGTGAAGAAGTTGCAGGCTCCAGTTGCATCCGTCCTTGGAAGAATCCTTCATCAATATGTCTCGCTTGCGACAGCCCAAGGCCCCGTGTTGTAAGTTTACAAGGCGTTGCGGACGTAAGTACGAGAATATATGGAAGAAGCAGTTAAGTTCCTGCCACCGGCGCCCTGGCCAACAATCTCGGATCAAGAATTAAAGATGCACGGCTCGCTGCGGCCTGATCGGTCCTATGCTGTGAAGCTTCAAGGGGAAGTAATGCTGGACAATACTTCTCAGCTGGATGAATCATTTGTTGGATGTTGCAGTTCAGGTGTTTGACAAAATGATTCTTTGGCATTTAGGGTGTGTTGTATAGCTTCCTATGGGCATGCGTACATAGGTTTACTGAGAATTTCTTTGTTAACCATCAGTGCACACCATAGGTATGTCTGCTGTAAGCCTGTAACAGGTCAAGGCTTCAAGAGTTCCGGTGGTCGAGGGATGCTTGAGGAAGGGTGGTAAGTCGGATACCAGATCGATCTGTCTTTCATGTAGTTTGTTTCTTGCTTTTTTGCAGCTGTTCATTTAGCTCAGATATGCAATCTGGATATCTGATAAAAAGTATATAATTGTACCATGTTATTTTGCATAAAGAATACTACTTGAGTTTTCATGTTCTTTCCACTTCTGTATGAATGCTTGGTCTCCTAGATAACACAGTTTGTTCTGTTCAAATTTCAGTGTAGTTGATATTGACATCAGGTAACCAAGGTTTGTACTATGTATAGTAGTAGCATTATGATAGTGGTGGGAAAGGAGAAAAACAAGGTACCGAGGATACTTCATTTCTTAAAGTCTACTATTATATACATTATCCTGTATAACTCAGTTTACTGTATTGTATGACATACTTTTTTCATGCACTCAATTATATAATATAATGATAAAAAGACAAAAGTTGTCTAACTTTCTAAGAACATATATCTTCCGAGCTTTTTGCTCTATACATTTTGATATTACGTGATGTTATAGATTTTTTTTTGCTTTGAACCATTATGTTCAAGTTTGACCTGTTTTCCTTAGTAGCACCAATTGATATTAACTTATTTTGACATTAATTTAGAGGGTTCATTCTCATGTAGTTTTTCTGATTGCCTTTTATTTTTTGTTTCTCACTATATTGTTGTGCTCTATACTTGAATTCTCTCTACGAATGAGTTTTTTTTAATAGATATTGAGAGGCTCGGTAATTCTATAGTTAAGACTCAACTTAGGTTGGCCCGCATAACAGTACAACGTACATGAAAAAAAGTAATCTAGGCCACATTGTAGAAAATGCTAGGTTTAATTGATTGTAACGTGGAGAAAACAATGTCCATCCACACTTATTAGGGTCAGAGCTTATAAAATTATTACATCTACTCTGATGATTTGTTCCCCTTTGCCCATCCTAAACAATCATCTGTGTGCCAAAGTATTTTCAACAGTTTTCATAATTGTCGCATTTCTTCGGATCTTCTAATTTATCTATCTTATAAGACGGAAGCTAAGTCTTCCAATTTTTTTTGAAACGCGGCAAAACGCCTTTGCCTTATATTAAGAAAGGAGAAGCAAACATAGAACTGGCCAAAGCCAACAAAAAAGAAAAAGAGAGGGGGTCCAAACAACCCCCAACAAGGGAGAAAAAAGATTAACCCACAAGCTCCGCCAGGTTTTTCGCTCCAGCAAGGATCCAGTCCTTGCCCGCGTCCCTGATTTTGTGCATCATGACTGAGGGCAATGAGGATTTACTGTTGAAGACTCTCTCATTTCTCTATTTCCAGATCTCCCAAGTAATGAGCATGGTGGAGGTCCGCAGCCCTTTGGGGGAAGAGGAAGACAAGTTGGCGATGGCATGCCAGTAATCAAGTACCTTGGGTCTACGGGTATCGACTCCCCGAGACAGGTCCGGGCAGGACAACCAGGAAGACGCCGCAGTCCAAATCCTTTTGGAGAAGCGACATTCGAAGAGGATGTGTCACGCTGTCTCAGGGTTGCATCTACACAACTGACAAGAAGGCTGATGCGGCCACCCTCATTTTGCTAGACGGTCCGTAGTCCAAAGGCGGTTATGAACAGCGAGGCAGGCAAAGAAACAAAATTTCAGAGGAGCCCAAGTTTTCCACACAGTTTTCGCAAAGGAGTGATGGCCCAAAATATATCGAGCTCGTTGGGGAACCCCAAGAGGAAGGTATGATGAGCACAACAGTAAGTTTTCCCTCAGTACGAAACCAAGGTTATCAATCCAGTAGGAGCAAGGAAACACCCCAAAGGTGTATCTAGCTGAATGTTGGCAGGGCGCACTACCGGTGCCAGCAGCAACGCGGAGACCTGCACAACACAACCACAGAACTTTATCCCCAACTTGCGATGAGATTGTCAATCTCACTGGTTTTGCTGAAAACAAAGGATTAAACGTATCGAATGGAAGGATGTAGTAGTTTGCAGAAAGTAAATACAAAGCAGTAAACAGTTTGATTGTAGATTGAATGTAAAAGAAAGGACCGGGGTCCATAGTTCACTAGAGGTGGCTCTCCTTAAGATAGATAACATGCTGGATGAACAAATCACAGCGGGGCAATTGACAAACATCGAGAAAGCAATACATGTATATACTAATCATCCTGACTCCTTTGATATTCGATTGGGCATTACAACATTATACATAGACCACCATCCAACTGCATCTATGACTAATAATCCACCTTCAGGTTATCATCCAAACCCCCTCCAGTATTAAGTTGCAAGCAACCGATTATTGCATTATGAATTGCATGTAAAGTAAACAATACGATTGTTGTATGAACAAAGGATTGTTGTTTTATCCCTAGTAGCAACATCACATCTAGTACCTTAGAGATTTTTGTCACTTCCCCAGATTACCAGAGGCATGAACCCACTATCGAGCATAAATACTAACTCTTGGAGTTGCTAGCATCTACTTGGCCAAGATAGCTACTAACAACGGAAATCATGCAAGATCACAAATAACAAAGACATGGTAGAATCAATAATCAATCTGAAATAGCATCTCAATATCCATCGGATCCCTGCAAACACAACATGCAGAATTACAAATAGATGATCTTGATCATGAACGGAGCTCACAAGATCTAAACATGATAGCACAAAGGAGGAGAACCAGCCATCTAGCTACTACATGGACCCGTAGTCCAGAGATGAACTACTCACGCATCACACCGGAGGCTTGCATGATGATGAAGAAGGCCTCCAGGGTGAATTCCCCTCTCCGGCAGGGTGCTGGGAAGAGCTGCAGATCCATCCCGGTCTAGGGATGGACACGGCGGCGGCTACAGACTCTTTCACGGATTTTTGATCAGGTACTTAGGGTTTATGTATCAGAGGCAATATATAGGTGGAAGGAGAGACCGAGGGGTGCCTGGGCTGGCCACACCACCCCCTGGCGCGGGCCAAGCCTGGCCGCGTGGCCAGGTGGTGTGGCCGCCCTCTGGCCCTTCTCCGTCTCGTATTCTGGCTCCAATTGTCCCTCGGTAAAATAACGACTTTGGCTTTTGTCCCGTCCAATTCCGAGAATATTCATTTTCTGATTTTCCTGGAACCAAAAACAGCAGAAAATAAGCAGCTGGCACTGTGGCTCTTGTCAATAGGTTAGTCCAAGAAATCATATAAAAAGTACTCCAAAGTATGGACAAAACACAAGAAAGTAGATAAAACAAAGCATGGAACATCAAAAATTATAGATATATTTGCAATGTATCAAGGAAGAAGGCAACGAGTCTTCCGATTTATGTTTCTTCTTCAATCGTGAACTGGCTTCCTCCCTGTACTGTTAATCTCCTTAGCTTCCAACTTCTATTCCAATATATGAATATATCCCACGATTGTTATTTAAGTGGAGCATGTGTACTGACGCTGGTATTTTGAGGTAGCCATTTGCTGCAGATGTTCGTGAGGCTGCCGATAGAGTGGTCTTCATAGACACCTTTCGAGTTCATCGCTAGTCTCTCCTGCCCCACTAAGCATATTCGTAATCCTTCGATTTTCCAAATAACTTTTACTTAATTAGTTAACTTATCTTTAATACTTTTTCCAAAGCAGGGCACAACTTTATCACAATAGATGGATTGGGAGTGCATTGCACGTCTAAGTAAATGGGCCGGACTGATTTTGAGTTCTTTCATACATTTTTATTAGTTCAACAAAATAAGGATTCTATGGACGTCGTGTATAATCAAGGTTAGCCCACAAAGATGGGGTGTAATAACCTTTTTTCATACTCCCTGCATCCAAAAATATATGAAGTATAAATTTAGTTAAATTTTATTTTTTTAAGTTTAACCAGTTATACATAGAAAAGAATGAAGACCTACAATACCAAATAGTATATTTTCGTAATGTATTTATTCAATATTATAGTTGTTGACATTCCACTATATATGTTTGTTTAGACTTAGTAACTTTTGACTAAATTTATGCATCATATATTTTGGTAGAGAGGTAGTATTGCCAAACTAAATGAACACAAGGGGATTAAGTTTACCACATAAATTGATTTTCAAATCTAAAAATATCCAATGAAGGTATAAGATTTATATATCACGCATTAAACTTGAAATATACAAAGGGTTCCTATAAATTCTGGTATTTTTTATTTAAGAGAAGTACAAACACATATAATTTTTCACAGAAGGATATTGGCTCGGATCTATAAATAACACCCTTTAATACAAAATAAGTAAGATGGTTTAACTAGGTTTACCAGCAATACATGAAAACATGGTGGAACCATCGTGGTGTAGCCAATTGCACACGTAGACGGAATAGTGTGATAGTGAATAATTATCAAAAATAAAATTGAAGTAGTTGTATGAAAAAAAAGAAAATTTAGAAAACCATAGTTAGATGTTATTGATAAATATAGTATAGTCTAAATTTCAACAAGATTTTTCAAAAATATAGAGATTTCTTATGTGCGAACTTTTCCAAAATTGTTAGCCCGTGCAGTAGCACGAGTTCATGACTAGTGCTAGGGAACCAAGATCTCACAAGAATTCCAAGCATATAAAGTGTCAGTTTAACTCCATTCGGGAACATGTTCAGGATGGCGATGTAGAGATTTGCAAAGTAGACACGGATCTGAATGTGTCAGACCCGTTGACTAAAGCTCTCCCAACGGCAAAACATGATCAGCACCAGAACTCTATGGGTCTTAGATTCATGACTATGTAAACTAAATTATTGACTCTAGTGCAAGTGGGAGACTGGAAGAAATGTGCCTGAGAGGCAATAATAAAACTAGATTATTGACTAGCGCAAGTGGGAGACTGAAAGGAATGTACCCAGGAGGCAATAATAAATTGGTTATTATGCTATTCTAGGTTTATAACCAATTTTATTTTTCATGCTATAATTGTGTTAGTAGAAAACATTAATACATGTGTGATTTATAAATAGAAAAGGTTCCTAGTAAAGACTCTCTTAATACTAGCTTGTTAATTAACTGATGATCACAAGTTTTCTGATCATGAACATTAGATGTTGTTAATAACATGGTCATACCATTGGAGAATATGATTAGGAAACTTGTGATCATCAGTTACTATGAACATGATGATCATATCCTCAAGTTTATATTGTTATCATGTTCGTAGTAACTCAATGTCCTTGGACAATGAGATCATGTCAATCACTTTAACTGGAAAGGTACTTTGATTACATCAAACATCACTTTGTAACTGGGTAATTATAAAGGTATCACCGAGTACTTGGAAAGTGTTAGTTGAGACTCATGGATCAAGAATGAGATTTATCCATCCAGATGACAGATAGATATACTCAGGACCCTCTCGGTGATATCACATTAACATAGCTTGCAAGCAAATGATTTGATAACTAGAATGTTATTTCACAGGAACAAGAAAAAGAGTACTTTTCGAGAACGAGATTAAACAAGGTACAGATGATACCGAGTGATCGAATCTCGGACAAGTAATATATTGTGAGACAAAAGGAATTTATTACAGCGAAAAAGGTTCAGACGATCATTGGATTTTCGTGGACTAGTGGGAGTCATTATGAATCTCTAGATCCTGTTGATGATTATTGATCAGAGAAAGTCTCGATCATATCTACATAGTTCTCGTACCCGTAGGGAGACACACTTAAGGTTAACCGACGCATTTGAGTGGATAGGAAACACAGGGGAAGTCACTGGACATCGCAGAAAATTGTTCTGCCGGATCTACCGAAATAGTTTTGGGGTATCGAAATAAAGCAAGGGATCAAAATGTTAATATGTTCATTAAATGAAATGTTCATTAAATTAAGTACTCATTAAATGACGTGTTAATTAAATTTAGTTGCATTAAAACAAGGTAATTAAAGTGTTAATAGAAAGACCTTTGATTTTTGAGTGGAGATTAAATGGGAGAAAGTGGAGGTGGAGTTTATGTGAGTGGAGGGAGCACTCACATGAATGAGATGAGGGGAAGGGGAACCCTCTTGGCCACCGGCCAAAGGAGGGGCTTTATCCCCTCTCCCCCCTATAAAAGGAGGTGGCCTCCTCCTCCTCTCCACACACTCTCTCATAAGTCTCTCTCATATGCCCTTTGGTTGGCATCTTCTCCCCCTTACTTGCCTTTCCCATTACCACTAGAAAAGGTGCTCGGTGAAGCCCTGCTCTAAACATTCCCCTCCACCACCACTACCATGGCGTAGCTCTGTTAGAGTTCCCGGGGGATTCGCTACTTTCGCTGCCCGGCTGGAGGAAGGGATCAGGAGTCGTCGACACACCATACGTGTGACCGATTATAGAGGCACTGCCTCTTATGGTGCCGATCGTCTGCACGTCCTTGAGGATGGTCGAGTATATTCTACACCATCCATGTTTGTTTGCGGAAACATTATCCCGCGTTATGGTCTTCGAGGGTGAGTCCATCTGAAACCGTTACATGTATCTCCTAGATATGATCTTGGTATTGCAACTTGTAGGATTTTTTTTGTTTTTTATGCAACGAACCCCATCAAAAGGCATGCAAACTGCAATAGTTGAAGTAAGCATAGAGAGTTGGAATCTTCACCATGATGAAAATGTTAAAATATTTAATTTTATTAGAGACGATGAAGATGCTCGCATTTGTAAAAAATTAAGTGGGAGCGCTAAGACATATTTCTAATACATTGTGTATAAGACATATTGTTGATTGAAAATGATATATCTTTTATTGACACAAGTTAAGAATTTTATTAATTAGATTTCAATGAAAGATTTGGGCAAAACCATAATATTTGGCATCAAAGTCTATTTGGATAGATTGAGATGCTAATATGGTTATGCCAGATATACATTGATGAAATATTGAATGAGTTCAATATGGAAACACCGAGAAAGGTTCTTGCCACGTGGAAAGGGTTGAAACGAGATTCAAATGTTTTGACACTTGGTGAGTAAAATCACATGAATATCTTGATAAACGAGATTCAAGTATTTTAACACTTGGTGAGTAAAATCACATGAATATCTTAATCAATCATGCCGTGATATGTACATATCCAAATATGTTCTATGCTCTAAATGTTATGAGTATATACCAGGGTAACTCATAAGATGATCATTGGATGATAGTAAGGATATTCTTATAATATTTGGAAGAACTAAGAATATATTATGTATGTAGAAATGACAAATAGTTTATCGTAAAGTGTTACATTGACAGTAAACAGATAGTTCATTGTAAGATGTTACATTGGTACTAGTTTTGTCACAATATACAAATTAAGTTTACCTCAATTTAGGCTATGGGTTAAGGTGACACAATTTTATGGAAGAAAGTTCCATGATAGATTTGGATGAGTTCCAAAAGGTTAAGTATTGTGATGAATACTACAATAAAAGGCTAAGTATAAGATTTCTCTAGTAGGTGTAGTTCCAAGTGAGCTAGTACTATGAAGATCTATTGTACGACAATAGTGTCTACATGTTTTCACCTCAAGTAACCGAGGTCTCACCAAAAGGACTTGATTTATACAATGCCGTCTCATTTAATAATGAGTGATGCGTAGATACGCAAATACATACAAATACACATAGACCTGAAAGTGTCAAATCTGGAGATTATGTTTACCACTAGCAAACACGTATATACAACACCAAAATGCCATAGGTGTTGAATGGGCAAATTTCAACTAGATTATTGACTCTAGTGCAAGTGGGAGACTGAAAGGAATATTTCCGAGCGACAATAATAAAATGGTTATTATCTTATTCCATGTTTATGATAAATATTTATTTCTCATACTATAATTGTGTTAATCGAAAACGTTAATACATGTGTATTTAATAAACAAAGAAAAGGTTCCTAGTAATGCCTCTTATTACACTAGCTTGTTGATTAATGGATGATAAGGGTTTTCTGATCATGACATTGGATGTTGTTAATAACGATATCACAACATTTGTGGAATGATGTGATGAACATTCTTCCAAAGTATATTAATATGATCATGTCTTCAAGTTTATATTGCTATCTCATTCGTGGTAACTCTAATCCTTAGACCATGAGATCACGTCAATCACTAACTCTGGAAGAGTATTTTGATTCCATTAACATCACACAATAACAGGATGATTATAATGATATCGTTGAATACTTGGAAAGTCTTAGATGTGGCTCGTGGATCAAGAGTGGGATTTTTCCATCCTAATGAAGGAGAGATATACTCGGGGCCCTCTCGGTGATATCACATTGACATAGCTTGCAAGCAAGTGATAAGATCGCTAAGAATGTTATCACGGGAACGAGAAAAGAGTACTTGTGGGTAACGAGACCGAACTAGGTATGGATGGTACCAAATGATCGGATCTCGTACAAGTAAAATATCGTGAGAAAAATGAATTGGTTACTGCGAAAAAGGTTCGCGCAATCACTAGTTCATCGTTGAATTAGTGGGAGTCATTATGGATCTCTAGGTCCCTCTAATGATTATTGATCGGAGAGAGTCTCGATCATGTCCACATAGTTCATGAGCCCATAGGGAGACACACTTAAGGATAGTCGACGCATTTGAGTGGATAGGGAACGCAGCTGGAAATATTAGATAGCGCAGGAATTGTTCTAATAAAAACTGTCGAAATAGTTTTGTTGTATCGAAATGCTGCAAGAGGATAAAATGTTAATGTGTTCACTAAATAAAGTACTCCTTAAATAAAGTATTCATTAAATGAGTGGCATTAAATTAAGAGAATTAAAAGTGATTTTAATGGAATGACTCTTGAGTTTTAGTGGAGAATAAATGGGAGAAAATGACTCTTCATAATTTTGAGTGGAGTGTCCACTAGCCATCATGAGGTAAGAGGTGGGGGCACTCCTTGGCTGCCGGCCATAGGAGGGGCTTCCCCTTCCCCCTGTAAAAGGAGGGGTTGAGCACCTATCTCTCACTCATTCCTTTCTCCTCTCATATGTCCCTTGGTTGGCATATTTCTCCCCTTGCTAGTCTTGTTCAGTATCACGAGTACTGTGCTTAGGGAAAACCATTCTCAACACCTTCTCCTCCACCACCACTATCATATCGTAGTGCTGCTGGAGTTCCCGAGGATCCACTACTTCCGCTACCCAACTGGAGTAAGGGACGGATGTCGCCGTCACGTGTGACCGATTACGGAGGCGCTGCCATTTGTGACGATGATCATCATCGCGTCCTTGAGGACGGTCGTGTACATTCTACACCATCCACCATTGTTTGCGAGAACGTTATCCCTCTTACGGTCTTCGAGGGCGAATCCTTCTGAAACCGTTACAAGTATCACTTAGATTCGATCTTGGCAGTTGCAAATGTAGGAATTATTTTTATTTTTAATGCAACGGACCTCATCAAAGACGTAATATTTAAAACCAAGTCAGCTGGTTCGGAGAAGAATTGGGGCACGGAGTTGGTGGATGCGGTGTGTGGCACGGCGGTGTCGCCGTTCCTATCCCGAGAGCTCATCCTCCTATATTGTTTGAACTAATACCTAATGCTAGTATTACCATTTTCATGTTTAAAAAATTGTCCATTCCAAAATCATATAGTTTCGGCTTTCACTAAACCGGTGCTACTGTTTCCTGAAGTAGGAGTTCTAAACTGTTGTGGTGATAGCAAATCAGCATGTTCTATCTTTTTTTACAGCGGGAACAATTCCTATTGTTTAACAAACAAGCAACAAACGACATGGACAGTGGCTGGTGGGAGTATCCAGTGGTGTCAGATTACTGATGGAACAAACAAACGACTTTGTACAGGTGGTCACCAACAAACGAACAAAATGCATCGGACAGCGGTCTATCAAGTGGTGACGTGGTGTCACAAAAAAATACACCAGATAATAAAGGACACAAGAAAAGCTCGCATTAACCAAGTGGAGTGATACCATTCTCAATAAAAATAGGAAGCAAAAAGGAGCACATCATCTCGAAAATTGGGAGCAACGAACTGAAAGAGCAGACGCAAGGTGTAGGCCAGATTTTGAAGGAAGATATTTATGTTCATTGTTACATAATTTTGAAATAAATTTGCAATATTTCTCGAAGCCCGTCGTGTCCAAATAAAAGAAGGACCTACCAAAGTGTTTGCGATTTTGCGACTCGTTTGTTTAGTTCAGACGAAGTCATGTAACATTGACCGCCGATGTTCTTTGAGGCATCGAGCCAAAAAATCCAAGAAAATGCTCAGGAATCCCTCAACAGGGACCGTGTATAGATTACATAAGTACATGAAAACTTTTATTGGAGAGTAGAGAATAGGAATTGAACGTGTACGAGATTTTAAACGTTTAGTCGGAGGGCGCTGCTCTAACCAGTTTAACCAAATGACCGATTACAAAAGAGACTATACATTTATATTTCAATACAACCCTCGGTCTAGACCAATGGGTTTTGTAGACCCTCGTCTAGACTCAATAGCCTGGGATGTGGATCGCTAGATGATCTTTTCAGTTTGCTGCAGATATTTACTTTTAATAATACGTAGCCCATGATTTAATTCAATTTGTCTCACATGTGCAAATGAACTCATTGTGTGAAAACACATTTTAAAATGACAAAAAAAATTAGAAAAACATATTTGCATGTACATCCAGACACTAAATATTCGTACACAAGTTTGAAGGTAAAAAGAACATTTTAGATGTCCCAATTTTGCTCCAACGTGTTGTCGGTGATGGATGGACTCAGATCTATATCCGACATGGGCCTGAACCCACGATTCTTGCCCACGACGACCTCTAACGATCAACAATCTGGAGGCCAGCATGTAGAAGCTCTCAAACCGACCTAACCTCAACCGACTTGACATGGGGCTGCAAGACAACTCTCTGAAGATCCCGAAGACCAAGCGTACGTGCAAGGGAGATCGAAGATTACAATTACGTGCAAGACAAGATGAAGACCTGACGTGACTAAGAAGGACTCGGCTACCATCGACGCCTATAAGTACCCGAAGATATTCACTATGGAAGAACACGCCATAATCGCTCAAGTCTTCACTATTAGGCTTAGTCATAGCTCTAGATTCATCTCTCTCGTCAGATGTCATTATAAACTCACCGAGATCATCTTGTAGATACATTGTACCATCTCTCGATCACCTTATGAATAAAATCTGAGGCATTTCTTCCATTATCCACATATCTTCGTCTTTGAGATCGAAACCTGCTGACCTGAGCCATCCGCTGAACAAATAAACTCTCTTCTGTTTCTCGGAAGTGAGACTATGGAGGATCATGAAAACTATCCTTCGTCGGCTGGCGCACCAGACAGGGGGAGCCCATGTCATACAAATCGGATCCACGAAAGAGCTCACACAAACCGCTCCTGCCTAGGGGACGCGACCTGTCACAGGACTCTCACCACCAGGAGGTGGTCATGGAAACTGGCGCAGCACAAAGTCACCCTAGGATAAGAAGCCTCGCCCCCACAACGACCTCTACTAGGACGCCGAGGAGGTCTTGCACGTCGAGGGGGAACAAAAGCTCTCCATAACAGGAGCGTAGATGAAGGCCAGACGCTAGGCTGCGCTCGCATCGAGACCTCTGCCTCATCGGCGGACCGTGTGGATAGAGCCTACGATCTCGTTCTTTGAGCTGGATCACCCAAGATGGGGAGGAACAACGGGTGACTCTCCGTTACTCGTCTCATCGGTAATCACCAACGTCCCGGTTAGCCAGGTTCTGATTGACAGAGGATGTTCATGCGCCCTAATCACGACGTTTACCCTGAATCAACTCCAGATCCCATGGGGGCTCATGCAGCCGATCATGAAAATGATAATCGGGATAATACCAGGAGGCGTAGGCACCCTTCTCGGGCAGGTAACACTATCCGTAACGTTCAAAACTAGGAATAACTTCTAGACGGAGATATGTCTATTCGAGGTAATGGACATGGAGATGTTGTACAACACGATCCTTGGACAGACGCAACTCACTCAGTTATTCTCCATACCTCATGAGTCGTACTGGGTCCTCAAGCTTCTAGAACCTCCATGAGTGATCATCATTCATGGAGAAGCATGTCAAACCGACCCGCGTGTCAGCAAAAGATCTAGGGTAATCTGCCCACCTTGAGTCACCCCCATCGGAACAAAGAGTACAAGACCCACCGAGCTACGGGAAGATCATGACACCCACCAGACATCAAGCCCCGAGCCGACGGTCCGGCCAGTGGAGCAAGCACGGATGGTCCTTCTTAGCATCAACGACGAGACAAGAACGGTTCTCATCGGACCCAACCTCGAGCCTGAGATCACGGCCATGTTGGTCGCCTTCTTGCATGAGAACACTGACATGTTTTCCTAGGATAGTTCCGATGTGTTGTGGATACCACGGGACCTCACCGAGCACCGCCTTAACGTTGATCCTCACGTGAGACCGGTGAAGTAGAAGGTCAGGAGGTTCACTCTCGAGCAGAGGGGATTTATAAAGGGGAAGGTCGAGGAGCTCCTCACCGCTAGACAGATCGAGAAAATCAACTACCAAACTTGGCTGGCTAACCCTGTTATAGCTCAGAAGGAAGCATGAGGACATCAGATAGCGTGGACTTCACCATCCTGAACAAAGTTTGCCCAAAGGGACTCCTTACCCCTCTTGATGATAGACTAGATCATCAACTCCACTGCTGAAGCAAGCTACTTTGTCTCCTAGACTTCAGGTACCACCAGGTCCACCTATGGAAGGGGGACATCCCGTGCACAGGCTTCATCACCCATGATAGTACCTATTGCTACTATATGATGCCATTCAGACTCAAGAACGCAGGCTCCATGTATTAGTGAACCATGCATTCCGCCTTCTCAGATCAGATCGAGAAAAATATGGAGGTCTACATCGATGACATCGTCATAAAATCCAAGGAGAAAGAGGATCTCATACCAAACTTGGAACAAACCTTCAACAACCTCCACAGGTATTAGATTATGTTAAACCCAATGAAATGTATATGTTTGGGTGGAGGAAGCCAAGAAACTCGAGGTGATCATCTCGTGCCGCGAGATCAAGGTCAACCCCAAGAAGATAAGAGCGATCCGGTGTATGGAATCACCCCATAACTGGTCGCTGATTCATAAGCTGGCAGGGCACACGGTATCCCTCAGCCAGTTTGTCTCCAAACTAGGGGAGAAGCCCTTGCCCTTCTTCAAGCTACTAAGGAACCACGAGGTCTTTGATTGGACTGACGAGAAAAAGATGGCCATCAAGACCTTGAATACGTACGTCTCCGAGCCACTCGTCCTAACATCGCCTCACATGGGAAACCTTATACCTCTACATGTCATCTGGTCCTAGGGCGGTCACCACCATTCTCATCATGAGAGATTGGAAGAGGGAAAGGCAGAGAAAGTTCAACAATCAGTGTATTACGTCACTGAGATCCTACATGGCCCCAGGGAAAGATACCCTCAGATCTAGAAGCTCCTCTATGCAGTCCTACTCACAACCCTGAAGTTGAAGCATTACTTCTACGCGCACCAGGTCATGGTCTACACTGACTTCCCTCTCGGGGCAATTCTGGGGAACCAAGAAAACACAGGGAGAATTGTGAAGCGGGGACACCGAGCTTGCCAACTACAGGATCCAATTCACCCCATGGCTAGCAATCAAGGGGAAAGCGCTTGCTGATTTCATGTCAAAATGGATGGATGAGATGGCCCGCATGTTAGGAATGATGCCCTAGAGGCTCACATTTCGCCTTGTATTTGTAACCTAGTATCCGGCTTAGAGCTAGTTTTATATGTCACTGCAATTGTTGTAGATGTGGGACCATATACTTATATCTAGCTCTAGCCAGTTTGTCCTTAGTCATTTGAGGTTGGGAGGGAAACCCATAGCTGAGACTAATTTGTAAGTCGGAAGATGACAATGTTTCACGTGTCATGAGCATGGATATGCTATCCGCCTTGCATTGGCTAGTCGGAAGAGGTACGATAGCCGGACCGATCCAAATGTTAGTAGGACGTGAGCATACCATCATACGCTTCGACCAGCACAATACGAAGCCGCATTTGAATCCATCTAACGCTCACCGTAACTAGGAGTCATAAGGGTGGTCTTGCGCTGACTTCAAAGCAAGCTACATGACGTGGATCAGCCAAGACGGAATTTTCTCCTCCATCTCGGAGAGATATTCTGTGAGCCCTCTCGTGTGATATGATTCAGAAGCATGGCCATGCGCTACTCGATCAAGTGTTGATGGAGGTAGTCCGACTTAGTGAAGTCAGAGGGAATCAGTTATCACTGCAATGAGAAGAGAGTAAACCGGCAATGGGATGACAGAATCTCCCCTACGATTTATCACCAATATCATGAGGCAAAGGGACTCTGACAGATCCTCATATTGAGGGCACGTACGTAAACCGGGAGTCAGCAAGTCATGCTAGAGGCTGCTGCCGATTATCAGCTCTAGTCGGAAAGTCAATGATCTACTGCTCTAGCTGAATGATTACTGGGTTGTGTCCGGCTTACCGTAAGGCTGCGGGATCACACACTTAAGAGATTGGGACTAGGCGGATGATGATTCGACTATCACAAGCCGACAAGTTGGACTTGTTCGGACAGGGACACATGTCGATGGATTGGACCCACTTTGACTAGAGTTAGGGTTTAGGACCGAGGGACACAAGTGTTGTGAGCCCTCACCTACTCGCCTATATAAAGGAAGGTGGGTGGCGACGGACAGGACAAGAATTGGATCCAGTGCTGCTTCCTAGGGTTTCACTAGACTTGGCAACTCCACCTTCCTATCCCGTGGTGGTGATGGCTGGGCAATACCACCTCTTTTAGCCATACAAAATGTGCCATTTATCTCTCATATCATGTTTCTTCCACCTATAACTATGCCTTATATGGATGACTTCTAGTTCTCATTTACTTTCATATGAGCTTTGCATATTTAGTAGTTTAGGTAGAATTTCATCACTTTCCTTGTCTATGACATGTGCATAAGTGTTGGTGAATATTATGCATAAAAAGGAATAAAGATACACTACAAGAAATGTGTTATTCTATGACCTTCTAATTGTGACCGTGGACAAAATCGTCATAGAGTTATGACAATTTCGCACCAGGTGGTCGTAAGCCATTCGAGAGGCTCAAAAACCCTAGAAAATTACGACAATTTGGTCAAAAACGTCGTAGTTTCATTAGATGAAATCGTCATAGTCCGGGAGAAACAACATATGCCCTTATTTGGATGGGACTATGACCATATTAGATCGTCATATTGTTTAAACCGTAATATATTCAATTGACACATCATCCATTCCATCTATGTGTCATGTGTATGTGTCAATTTTTGCTTATGTGGCGTGTCCACGTGTCTCCAGCTCCATACCACCATGTCCATAGCCGGAAATAAATTATTTGATGCTTAAAAAAGAAGGCGCCGGGGGCGGGGGTCGAACCCAGCACCAACCCACCCGTAGAACCATCGCTACCACCGCGCTACACATTCGTTCGTGTCATACTTCAGTAGTACTTTTAAAAAACTGGCGCGCCAAGGATTTGAACCCGGGACCTTGCCCTCCTCGCACACCAGGGCAACCACGAGACCACCAATATGTTTGCGTCCATACTAGAAGTAGTTAGCTATTAATCGTGTCACTGGACATAGGCCTTCAGCCGGATGGGCCAATGATGGGCCAGAGACCTATTTTTTCCCATTGATTTCCTGCTGCAACAATGGACTGCCATGGGCTTTGTTGTCCGACCCATCAACGGGCCACACAGGACCAGCACGTGGGAGGGCCGATTGCGGCCCAGGACTGATTTAAAAAAACACAATTTTCTTTTTAGAAATAAAGTAAATTAGTAATTCCATCATACAATTTGCATACTATCTTGGATTAAGATGACACAAAAACCAATTTGGTTTGTCTCAATGATATAAAAAACTTTCTTCCGGTTGAATTCTTATTTTACATATATTTTATTGTTTTAAAAAAAATTAATGAGCAAACTATTAATTATGCACTTTCCACTTTACAAAGGAACCCTATTTTCTATGCCTCCGAAAATTTCATGAAGGATTTACATTGTTCTGACCGTTTTTGAATTTCTTATGCCAGTTTCAAAAAAATCTATTTCAAACTATGGTCAAAACGACGGGCATGAAGATAGGGAATGAGCCTCGCTAAACTTGCATTGGATCTCTGAAGAAACATCATATTGTGAGCCTAAAAATGATTTTTGCAAAAAATCATGAGCACCAGATCATGTACCTGTAGTTCAAACCGGACCCACTTCCTACCGATTCGGCAGGAATTTGTCTTTTTCACCGGGGGTGACGGAAAGGTATTAAAATCTCTGGTTGGGACATTGTACATGTAAGGTGGTCTAGTATTTTTTAAAAATGGGAGGGTAGCATTTTTGAATCGAACATTCAGTGTTGCTTCACAAAACACCCCGATTTTAGCACTCAGAAAATGGAAAATGCCATTTCGATACGATGAAAAGGAACTCCTGCAACATTGTTCACCGTCCCATGATACACATGCGTGCACAATATGGACACATTATCACAAACTATGCCGCGATTCTAGCCATAACATTGGTCGTTTGGCTTGAAAGTCGTGAAACCTCGAACATGATAGGTCATTTCTGTGAAGGTTTTTTCAAGATGCAATCGATATACCAAGTTCGGTATTTTTCCTTATAACTATGTTACATAATATGACACCACGCGAAGAATTTATATTGTTCGGACCGTTTTTAAATTTCTTATGCCTGTTTTAAAATTTTCCTACTTCAAAATATGGTTAAAACGGCGGGCATGAAGATAGGGGACGAGGCTCGTTAAACTTGGATTGGATATCTGAAGAAACATCATATCGTGAGTTTAAAAATGATTTTTTCAAAAAATCATGAGCTTTAGATCATGTACATGTAGTTCAAAACGGACCAACTGCCTACCGATTCGGTATACATTTGTCTTTTTCACCAGGGATGGATGGAAAGATTTTCGAATCCCCGATTGAGACATTGTTCATGTAAGATGGTCTAGTATTTTTGAAAAATAGGGTTATGGCATTTTTGTATTCACCATTTGGTGTTGCTTCACAAAATGTCCCGGTTTTTGCACTCAGCAAATACAAAATGGCTTTTCCATGTGATGAAAAAGAAAACTTCCTCCTACAACATTGTTCGCCATCCCAATATGCACATGCATGCAAAATATGGGCACATTATCACAAACTATGCCGCGATTCTAGCCATAATATTGGTCGTTTGGCTTGAAAGTCATGAAACCTCGAACATGATAGGTCATTTCTGTGAAGGTTTTTTCAAGATGCAATCAATATACCAAGTTTGGTATTTTTCCTTATAACTATGTTACATAATATGACACCACGCGAAGGATTTATATTGTTCGGACCGTTTTTAAATTTCTTATGCCTGTTTTAAATTTTTCCTATTTCAAAATATGGTTAAAACGGCGGGCATGAAGATACGGGACGAGGCTCGTTAAACTTGGATTGGATATCTGAAGAAACATCATATCGTGAGTTTAAAAATGGTTTTTTCAAAAAATCATGAGCTTTAGATCATGTACATGTAGTTCAAAACGGACCCACTGCCTACTGATTCGGTAGACATTTGTCTTTTTCACCAGGAGTGGATAGAAAGGTTTTCGAATCCCTGGTTGAGATATTGTTCATGTAAGGTGATCTAATATTTTTGAAAAATGGGATGGTAGCATTTTAAATTGACCATTCGGTGGTTGCTCCACAAAACGCCCCGTTTTTTACGCTCGAAAAATGAAAAATGTTTGTGCATAATAGAGCCAGCCAATCAGAGTAAAGAGTGAGATTACCCACGGATCTCTCCACTGAAGCAGATCTCAGCCGTCCACACGGTTCTCCATCGAACGCTCAAAAGTTCATGTAAGTGTTGTAGGGAAATGGGTAGGCTACACTAGCGAAAAATCAAAATTTCTACCGCGTCAACCAGGAATACTATTGTCATAGATCACGGGATTAGCGCTAGACGCGCAGGTGCAGAACTCGATGAAGCACGTCGCGACAGTGTAGATGTTCTACGTCTCTTCCTTGCCCTCATCCCACGAGCAGCTCCCCTTTGCGCGGCTCGTCCAAGTGCTAAAGATGCAGCACCTCCGAGGTATCCACACGTTTGGAGTGGAAACCGTCACACGCAAGACTGCTAGGTCTGCACGTGCAACACAGGCGGAAGAGGAGTGGCGGCTGGGTGGAATGCTCAACCCTATTTAGTTTGCCTCACTCTCTCTTATATAGGCATCCCTGGTGGGCTTCTACATTAGCAGCCCATTAGCAGCCTAAGCCTGGTCTAATTCGGATCCAATCCTCATTAGGCTTCCAGCCCCTAAAGTGTGTGACCCTATAGGTTCATACACATATAGACATGACACGAGTACACTTACTCTGTCAATAGTTGGTAGCGGCCTCTAGCAAGACGTGCCAACTCCTAAATGCATATAAAGATCATTCGGACGAACCATCACAAGGTTGAGTATATGTCTTTCCCATTGTCTCACGATATTTGGTCTAGCTCCAAGCTGACCTCTCTTTCTCGATACTGTGATTCGGAATCCCTTTACTAGGTTAACTCTTAACCATATGTAGCACGGCCATGCATTTCTAGATCCGATCACTCGAGGGCCCCAGAGATATCTCTCTCAAGTAGAGAGGGGCAAATCCCATCTTGATTGACCGATGTCCTGCAACATGTATCAGGACAAATTCGAAAGCTACCTTTATAACTACCTAGTTACGGAGTAGTGTTTGATAGCCCCAAAGTAGGTTGATCCACATCTCAAGTACATGCGACAATCTCAGGTCTAAGGACAAAACGTACACGATGTGTAGAGGGAGCTGCAAGTATTATTGCTAGTCTCAAGTTGGGCCAGTCCAACCCCATGTTCATAACATGTATCCACATCATTGGTTTGATATCTCCATGTCTATGACTTGCGAAACATAGTCATCAACCAATCTATGTGCTAGTCTAATATTCACGTGTGTCCTCACATGAACTCCGACTAGGGACAATTATTAGATAACCATACAAGTAAAGAGTTTCACAAAGAATTCACATAATTGCCAATCAATACAAGTTGTCTGGTATATGGATATTCAAGGAACATTATAAAAACTCATGGATACACATGAAATACAATCATCTCTATGATTGCCTCTAGGGCATATTTCCTTCAAGTGTCTCCCGCTTCCCCATCCTCCCACGATTTTCGGACCTAAAATGACTGAATCACCCCACAGTTCCCACAGCCACGCACGAAAGAATCGATCAAGGGTAGTTTGGTGAAATCACCCGTGCAGATCGCGATCGAGACCCAAACCCTAATCCCCTCGCTCCTCTCTCGTGACTCCACCTAGACCCGTCGCCACTGCTCTTCCTCTCTCGCTTGCCAGCCGCCTTGTGCTCACCAAATCCCGCCGCCTTGCTCGCCGGCTAGCTCGCCGCACCACATCTGCGCCTGCACGAGAAAGCACGCCTGCGCCCATCGAATACCGCATGAGCACGCTCGTGCTGCCGCACCACATCTGTGCCCGCACGCCTGCGCTCATCGAATCCCGCACGAGCACGCCCGCGCCGCCACACCACATCCTCGTCCTAACCCTAAGCTTCGTCCTCCCCATCGCATCCCTGCACCACGCTCGCTCAAGGGGTCACCGACCATCTACCCGGAACCCCCTCGTCGCCTCTCAATTTCCACCGCGAGGAACCACAACAACGCCTGCAACAGAAACCCTAGGCTCGAATCTGTGTGAGTTCGACCTTCGACCTTCTTGTCCATGGCAGAGGGGGCTCTCCAGGTAGGGGAGAGCCTGCACGGCGACCTGCTGGACCACGCTAGCAAGCCCTGTGTAGGCGACCTCAAGGCCTGCAGCATGCCGGCAACCGCGTCTAGGCGTCCTCCGCTTCCGCCCATACGTCGTGCGCCGCCTAGCAGCCATGACGGTGCGGCGGGCTGGTTCGCCGGTGCTCCCCCTTGACGAATGGTCCATAACCTCCTCCTCCGAAGGCGTCGAAGCCGAATCCTGCCACATCTACGTCGCGGTCGTCGGTGACGAGGTACTCTCCCTGCCCTGCCTACGTGCTTAATTCTGTTTGGACCCGATTTGGATGCCACGAGAGGGTTGGTCTGTTGGGGGGATACCCCTGGGTAGGGTCACGCCGGGGTATAAAGGCCGAGTTAGCCGAGGTACGGCAAGGTCAAAGCAAGTGCTGGCCGAGTCACCTCAAGGCAGGCCGGATCACGGAGTAACCCGGACCAGGGAACGTCCACCTAACTTGGTCTCAACTGACTTAAGCCGTATGTCGGTAAGATATATCTAACTTGTATGCAGGAACAGGTATGGCCGGATCAACTATGTAGGATCCGGATCATGTTAAGCTTGTAAGAGAAGGAAGGTATCTCGTTGGTCAAAGATGACCACTGTATGCAGAGCATGAACGAAGCGGACAGAGGCAGGACCACCGAGGCGTGGCCGACAAAGGTGACGAAGCCTATGTCGGATGACGCAGGCACCGCAGAGGCTCACGTAGCCTCTACAGGGATGACGCGGGGAAAAAGTGACCCGGTCGGATTACTATTTTGGGAAGAGGCATATTCCCTGGAATATGCCTCCACGTATGCTCTAATTGGAGACCTAGCCACCCCTATATAAGGAGGGCTAGGGCCTCTGTAGAAAGGGTTGGATTTTTCTGGTTGCTTCCTAGAGAGTTGTGTAAGGCTAGTGGTGAGAGTAAGAGAGTTCTTCTTCCTCCTCTCCCCAATACAGCTCGAGGAGCACTTGTAAACCTTGGAAGTGAATCAAATACAAAGCTATCGTGTGTGGAATCACCACACTATCCCTCCCTGGATTCCCCTAGTGCATTTAGTCCCCACCTTTAGCCTATCCATGGCATCTGCCGTGACACCACCACGACAGTTGGCGCCCACCGTGGGGCTAGCAGCGCTAGCAGGGGTGAAGATCCGGACGGGAAACCTCATCGGCACCGGCGAACGCATCCTCTCCGGGCTCGTTCAGCGCTTTGGAGCGCTGGATTTCGTCAGCGACAACGCTGGATGCTTCGACAAGCATCCTCTTCCGTGCAACAGCCTCTTCGTCAAGCTCGGCACGCACAAGGTCTATGTTGCTATCGATGTGTCGTGCGTTCATCCGCGACACGTCGTTGAAGGAGGAGAGCCACCCCTTAGCGTGGTTCACGGGGCGCGTATCACTCGCTCCCCGGACCGTGCAGAGGCGATGATGACTGTGCCTAGCGCTGGTGCAAGCAAGGATCCGGCACCAGATCCGGAGGTAACACCTAAGGCACCGAGGAAAAGTAGAGGTCCTCCACTAGAGAGGCCAGAGAATGTGCTGTAGCAAGCGATGGATAGCTTGGCAACCCGGTAGCAACAGCGGTAGATCCGGCTCAAGAACAGGCCGAGCTAGAAGAAATTAGGCAAAAGATACTAGAGGGGGCGAAAAAGATAGCTGCGGCTCAGCAGTCATTGAACATGACACTGCGTGAGTACGCAAAGACAAATAAGGTAGATGCTGTAAAAGTGAAGGGGAGAAATCTCATGAGTGAAATGAACAGAGAGGGTGATACTAGGATTGAGGAATCAGAGAACTGTTTATCCATGGGGCTGCCGAAGTATAGTACCCCGGCGAAAAACCTCAGGGCAGCAAATGCAGCTGCATCCGAGTTAGAGGGTTTGACGGGTGAAGCCCGTCAGAGACAGCAAGATAGGGTCAATGAGTTGGTTCGGATCACGAACATGCAAAATGAGGAATTGCTCAGGGCTAACCCGGAGAGAGCTGGGGCCTCCAAGATCGTTCATTCGGCGGTGGGTAACCCAGAGAAATCCGCTGGAGCCGCATCGTCAACTCATGGTGGTCCTAGGAGAGAAGAGGTAGTAACCTCGGCCAGAAGGAACAAACAGATAGTCCCGTATGACCCGGCAAGGGCAGGGAAAGGAAAAGAAGTGCAGAGAAATGAGGATCGAAGGAGTGTGAGCCGAGGTGAAGCTGGCCGAGGTAACCGCGACCAAGGCAATGCCGGTCAAGGGAATGCTGTAAACGGAAATGCCAGACAGCGTATTCGGTAGGTGCAGGACAACCGCAGCAGCGGAATATACCAAGGCAAGAGCAAAGTGCCGGTTGAGGTATGCAACAGAGAGGTGCTCCACGGGAGCAAGACCGATATAATGATGGTGATTCGGAAATGGTGAACGCAGGATACCCAAGGCCGGACTATCATGTGATAGGGTCAAGATTGGGAAGCAGGGATTTGTTGCCTGATGACGCCAGGCTAAAACTGGATCGGTTGTATAGGTCGGAGCAAATTGAGTGTCAAGGTCCACCGGGTCCAGCATGTTTTGGGCCCCGGATCATGAAAGAGCCTCCGGTACCTAACTTCCAGTTACCTAGAGGCACAAAGACATATGATGGCAGCACAAAGCCGGAGGATTGGCTAATTAACTATGCTACAGCTGTGAAAATTGCTACATGCAACTTGAGATGTGCCGTGAGATATGTACCCCAGATGTTGGAGGGGCCAGCAAGGGTATGGCTAAACAATTTGCCGCCCGGAAGCATTAACTGTTGGATTGATTTTGAGGAAATGTTCGTCAGCAATTTCTCAAGTACGTATCAGAGGCCAAATAGGCCACAGACCCTAGCAATGTGCAAGCAGAGACCGAATGAGACAGACCGGGAGTTCTTAACACGGTGGTGTACCGTGCGAAACTCATGTGAGGGTGTGATTGAGTCACAGGCCATAGCATGGTTTGTGCAAGGATGCAGATATGCAAGCATGTTATGGCAAAGATTGCAAAGGGATATGCCAACTACATTGGCAGAGACGATCTGGATTGCTGATTCATACGCTTTGGGTGATCTGACTCAGCCTAGGCTCGTGTCAAACGAGGAATACTACCAGAGAGATGGAGCCGGGTCATCCCGGAGGAATGACTACTGGGGTAAAAGAAGAGATGACAGACTGAATTACCGGTACAGTTTGCAACAAGTTGCTGCTGTGAATCAAGATCAACCCAGAGCAGGGGGCAATCAACGTCAGAAAACTGGAGGACAACAATGGACACCAAGAAACGATGGCAAGAAAACTTGGACGCCAGAGCAGAAGAAATAGTGGCAGGAAAAGGACCGTCCGAGGTATACTTATGAGTCAATGCTGGATCAGCCGTGTAAATTTCACATGCCAAATCCGAGTAACCCAGCGGGTCATACAACAAGGCAGTGTGAGTGGATGCGTAAGATAGAACAAGGTGGTTCGGGGAATGCTCAGGCACCTCAGAATGATCAACCTCGGCAGGAGTTACCTCGGCAGCAATTGCTCTCCAGAGCGAACACACAACAGTTAATGTTGCCTCTCCCTCCGCCGAGGTATGATAACCATGAGAGAAGGGATGCAGTACATCAGGTGGAGAACTGTGGCGCCCCGCAAAAACCACTACTAGAAAATCGCGTTGTTTTTGTGCATTGCATCGCATGACTGCATGCTCATGTCATCATGCCACCTTGCATTTGAGCATCGTCATGTCATCTTGCATTTGTTTGCATAAAACTATTTTCGAAAAGCCTAGTTTTGTTTTTTGAATATCCCCGTCTTCGTTTCAAATTTTAAAAACCGGGCTTCTCCGGATATTTTTGTTTTGTCTAAAAATGGTTTACAAAAGACTTTGATAAAATAAATAAAAAGTTAGATTATTTTAGGAGGCAGCCAGCCAGGCCCGAAAGCCCGACCGGCCACCTCCAAACCCTAGTCTAAAAATATCTGGTTCTATTCCTAATTCTACCCAATCCTATCCTACCCAGCCTCCCTCCACCTCACACCTCCACCCCACACACACCCTCTCCCGCCCATCCACCTGGCCCCACCACAGCCTGCACCGGTTTTCCCTCGCCAAACTCCCGCCTAATGACCCCCCTGGTCCACCCAAGTGGACAGCCACGCCCCGACCACCCCCACCTGCATGCTTCCCCCACCTGGTCGCCCCGGCCCCACCCCGTGTCGCCATCTACCGGCCCACCCTGCGCCTGCGCCTCCCCGTGGCCCACCACTCCCGTTCCTCTCTCTCTCCTGCCCGTCCCCGTCGCCCTTCCTCTCCCTGTGTTCCCCACCTTGCTCCGCCGACCGCCTCCCTCGAGCACCGTGCGCCCCGCCGCCTCGCCGCCCCGTCCCTCTCGAGCCGGCCACCGCCAGGGCCGGCCCTCTCTCCTCCACGCGACCGAGCCCTGCCGCCCCCTCGCGGATCCCCGCCGCCGGGCCCTTCGCTCGCCTCTGCAGCCGCGAGCCCGCCCCCTCGTCGCGCCGTCTGCCTCGCCATCCCCTCCGGTCCGCCTCCTTCCCCATCCTCGCGGTCGCCACCTACCCCGCCCCCTGCACGGTCCCAGCGCCGCCTCGAGCTCCGGCCTCCCCGCCGCCAGGACCGCCCTCCACCGTGTCGGGCCACCCTCGTCCTCGCCTCGTCGACGATGCCTCCGCCCGCGCCCGAGCTCCTCTGGCCCCGAGCTCCTCCTCCGCCCTCAGTCGCACCCTTCATCCTAGGCCACCACCTCTGGCGGCCGTCGCCGTACTCCCGAGCCGCCGCCCCCTCACCATCGCTCGCCTCGGCCGTACGCCGCCCCTAGCTCCCTCCCTTGCAGTGCCTCGCCCTGCTTGCGCATGTCCCCGAGCCCCATCGGCGTCAAGCCCCGAGCAGCCTCCTTCCTGGCCTCGTTCAGGATGTTCGCGCCACCGGTGTCGGCTTTCTGATGTTCTGTAGGTGTGTGACTCATGTGCTTGTGTACCCGTGCGAACACCTTGGCTATACAAGTACTGATACCTGTTGCCACGTTGCGGACCATGACTTACAAGATCTTAGGGAAGATGTACCTGTCCTGCTTCGGCTTCCCGAGTACCCCGAGCTCACACGCCGGCAAGACTAATGTTTGGAGGTGAACCCGGTGGACTTCAAGAGTGAACTCCATGAACTTCTTCCCAGATCCAAAGGTGGAACCTCGAAGACCCGGAAGATTGTTCCTAGACCGAGTTCTCCATCACGGATGACAAGCTCTCCATCTGGTTTCCAAGACCGATTCCGTCGAACCCCTCAGAACGACAAGTTCTCCATCCCAGGGCGCCAAGACATTCTCCTTCTCGGATCCGATGGCCGAGACCCTGGGGACCGATTCCGCCAAGACCGAACCCCATCGACCCCAAGATCACCGATACCCTAATGTGATTCCCTTTCTGAGACCCTATTTTTATAATATATAACATACAACTTGTCGCATAATTAAATCTTCATACTTGCATGCATATCTGTCTGTGGTTTGGGGGCATTATGCCGATTCACCGCATGATTAAATATGGAGTCCATATGCGAGATATCTTTGTCTTATTCCGGACTCCATTTAAATTTGCGTAGCAAACCGATTACATGTTTTGCCCTGTTAATACAACATTTAATTTGCGGGGTAGTTAAATAACTCGAACTGTTTAATTAATTGTCGGGATCCCGGTTCCGCTTAATATTTCCTAATCGCATCGCATCTTCGCCATGTCATGCATCATATCATAAGCATGCCGGATCTTCTGCCGTCATATTAAATATTGCATCCGGTGTTTCTTCTAGTGTTTGCTTCTTCACGGATTAGGCCGATGAGTGGATGCGAGTATCGACAAGTTCTCCGGATATGAACCTTCGGCAGTGTTCCCAGGCGAGCATATCTCCCCCTTCTACCTATTTTGCATTTATAGTCTTTACTTCCTCCTATTGATCTATTGCTATCCGTGTCGCGATGCTTTAGTTTCCGAACACCAGTTATACCCCGTGCAGCCTCTATATTGCCTTGGACACCTCCTATTACCTGTGTTTGGTAGATAGCTGGCCTTGCGAGTCGTAGTTGCTTGCTCAGGTGCGATCTCGTGTTGTCAAGTACCACAGTTGTTGGAATGCTGGCAGATGTTTACGGTGGAGTTGATCATGACTTTAAATACAACTATTAAAATGCTAGATATAACTAATGCAGAGGCATCGGTAGGCAATAGATGTTATTTAGTTCTTCCACGCTCACTTGTGTCCCGTAGGACCCCGAGTACTTGATACCTGTTCCTTGATTTTTTGCACTATCCACATCGGGAGGCCTTATGGACCCTCCTGAGCCAGAGCTTGATTCATGTCTATTTCTTGGGGCCACAAACTAGTTTGGGGTTTTATTACTATCATGTACTTATGCCATGCTTTACTGCTTTATTTACGATTGTGCGTGGAGCACCTGTACTATTTAGGATCGTGACACGTTGTCGCTGTATCGACAAGCCCAGTCACACTTTCGGGTTCCCAGTCATTTACAGCCGTCCACACAAACCCTGGGTCCGTTCCGGAGCTGGCCAACTTCGTTGCGGGTAGCTTAGTGGGGTGGCCCCTGAAATATTTATGAATCCTGTGATTGCTTTGTCGTGAAATCCTCGTTGGGTTTTGAGTCGGTTTTTCCGAGGTTGATCGAGTGTGTGTTGCTATTTGTGCACCCCTGCAGGGTAAAACTTTCTGAAAGCTGTGTCCGTGGTTATGGACGACTTGGAGCATAGTATCTCGATCATAGACAAGCATAACTAAAGTAGTGTTATAAATTTGACTTAATATGTGACTAGTAATTCCGCTTCACTACAATGGAATGGATAATAAAAATGCCAACAACTGGTGGATCTGTGGTGATCTGTGTCATACTATACCTGCCTAGTAAGTATTGCAACTCCAATGGAATGTGATAAAAGTGCCAACAACTACTAGGTTTTGGGATTCCTCAGGACAATTATATTTGACTAGTAAATGTTCCAACTATAACGGAATGGTGATTAAAACTGCCCACTACTTATGCTTCAGGATGACTCATGCTATCTATATCTGATTAGTAATTGCTGCAACTATAACGGAATGAGTAAAACTGCCAACTGTGTGAGTTCCTTGGTCCGACTTCCTCGTTTGGTCTCGAGGGGGAAATACCAGGATGGGTATGTTTGGTGTTAGTATCAGGTGGGATTCGAATAGGTCTTTCTTATCTCTCTCTGATAACCGCTAGTTGTATCGAGTCTCTATAGGTTGTTTAGTGCCGCTGCGCTGCCGCTTCAGCCCACCATACCTATGTAGGCGAGAGCCGCCGAATTCTAGCCTCGCCGTGTACTGGCCTCGATCGACGCCTCTTTCTCCTTTGCCCTTTGTCAGTACCCCTTTTGTTTTAGCAGGTTTGAGATCGACGTCGTTAGCAGGGTTACCCTTCCGGCTTGGCCTGGGCAGGGTTATGGACGCCATTGGTTATTCTTCAGGGCTCTTAGCCCAATTTGCATCTTGTCCGTACTCGGACGCTGTATCGTTTTCAAGGTGATTTGGATCTTTGTATTGTATATCTGTATTCTTGACTCGTTGAGTCGATGTTGTATATATATCTGTTCTATGGGTCCCATCGAGGACTGTTGTGTAATGGTATTCCTTTGTTTTCCACCCGCACGAAAGTGCCTGGTGGGCGTCCTTGAATCGTTTCTATGCGGGTTTGGCGGGAAGCGCTAAAACTTGCATAGGGACGATTCGAGGGTGTTACAAGAACCAAAATCAACCGGATCGGAGGTACCCCGGAAACGAGGGGAGGAATGAGTACAGAGAGCATCATCAGAGTTACTGTGTGTTTACCACAGAGGAAACATATAGAAAAAGCTTGCAGCACCGACACATGGAGGTGAATGCGGTAATGCCAGCAGTGACGAGGTATATGCCTTGGTCGGACCAGGAAATTACCTGGAGCATCAAAGATCATCCCAAGCTTATGCCAAGTCCTGGTTCGTATGCGCTAGTGCTGGATCCGACATTCATTGGGCCTAACATCAATGTGAGGTTCTCCAAGGTGCTAATAGATAATGGCAGTAGTATTAACATCATGTATGCGGATACAATGCGCAAGTTGGGTATCTCGGAGAACATGCTCCAAGCTACGAGGACCACTTTCCATGGCATCGTGCCAGGCATTTCTTGTGAGCCCATAGGCAAGGTCCGGGTTGACGTATTGTTTGGCACAAGAGATAACTGCCGAACTGAGAATTTGGAGTTTGAAGTGGTGAATTTAGAAAGTGCGTATCACGCATTACTCGGAAGACCAGCACTGAACAAGTTCATGGCAAGTTGTCACATCAGTTATTTGAAGTTGCTTGGGCCAAACAGAGTGATCACCATAGCTGGAGATTTCCGATGTTCCATTGAGTGTGCTTCAGCCGGGTCTAACCTAGCTGAGTCACTCGTGATCACACAAGAGAAAAGAAAAATCCAGGAAGTGGCGGCATTGGCTCAGTCCGCGCAGTAGTATATGCCGGCATTGAGTAACCCGCATGGAAGTGTTTCGTTCCAAGCCACGAAAGATACCAAGAAGGTGCCTGTTGATAATATGTTCCCAGAGCGTACCGTAACAATTGGTGCCGGGTTAAATGATAAATAGGAAAACGAGCTCGTCAGCTTCCTCCTTGAGAATCGGGATATTTTTGCTTGGTCCACATAGGACTTGCAAGGTGTTCTGAGGGAGTTGGCCGAGCACTCTTTGAATGTGAGACCCGGAGCAAGGCCGGTGAATCAACCTCTCCGCCGCTTCTCCGAAGATAGGAAAAAAGTCATTGGAGATGAGATAGTCGGTTGTTGGCTGCTGGATTTATCATGGAAGTTCTTTACCCAGATTGGCTATCTAATCCGGTGCTGGTGGAAAAGAAGAAGGATGATCCGAATGTGGAAGTGGTTTGGCGTATGTGTATCGATTTCACAAACCTGAATAAGGCTTGTCCAAAAGATCCATTTCCACTACCAAGGATAGATCAGGTCATAGATTCAACTGCTGGATGTGAACTGTTGTCATTCATTGATGCATACTCTGGTTTCCACCAGATACCCCTGAATCCGGATGATCAAATAAAAACTGCATTTATCACCCCCTATGGGGCTTATTGCTATCGCACCATGCCATTTGGTTTACGTAATGCAGGGGCAACGTACCAGAGATGTATGCAAAAATGTTTACACGACCAAATTGGTCAAAATGTGCAGGTGTATGTGGATGATGTGGTTATCAAGACCAAGGAAAGCAAAATGCTCCTTGACGATATCATGCAGACATTCGCGAACCTAAGGAGGTTCCGATTGAAGCTTAACCCAGAGAAATGTACCTTCGGTGTCTCGGCTGGAAAGTTACTCGGATTTCTTGTCTCCAGCCAAGGTATCGAGGTTAATCCAACTAAAATCCAGGCCATAGAGCAAATGGAACTGCCGAAGTGTCTTAACGATGTCCAGAAGTTCACTGGTTGCCTGGCATCCTTAAGTCCGTTTGTATGTCGGTTGGGAGAAAAGGCACTGCCTCTCTATCAACTCATGAGGAAGTCGGACAAGTTCATTTGGACACCACAGGCCAATGAAGCCTTTATCCAACTAAAGAAAATGTTAGTCACTGCACCAGTGTTAGCCTCTCCACTATCAAAGGAGCCGATGTTGCTCTATATAGCCGCAACCAACCGAGTTGTAAGTGCAGTAATTGTGGTAGAGCGCGATGAAGAGGGTAAGTTAGTGCAGAGGCCAGTATATTACCTAAGCGAGGTATTATCCGCATCAAAGCAAAATTATCCGCATTATCAGAAAGTGGCATATGGTGTGTACATGTCGGCTAAGAAGCTAAAACATTATTTTGAGGAGCACCCCATCAAAGTAATATGTGAAGCTCCCATATCCGAGATAATGAGTAACAAGGATGCAATTGGCAGAATTGCAAAATGGGCAATTGAACTAGCTCCCTATGCGCCACAATATGACAGAAGAAAAGCAATCAAGTCTCAGGCTGTGGCCGACTTTTTTGTGGATTGGGCCGAGGTGCAATATGAGCCACCATTGCCAGATACGAACTACTGGAAAATGCACTTCGATGGGTCAAAAACAAAAACCGGGTTAGGCGCCAGAGTTGTGCTTACCTCGCCATAGAATGACCAGCTGAAGTATCTGCTACAGATCCATTTCGCAGCATCGAACAATGTCGCCGAATATGAGGCACTTGTGCATGGGCTCAAAGTGGCAAAAGAAATCGGGATACGTCGGATCCAATGCTTTGGCGACTCAGATTTGGTAGTTCAGCAAGTGTCGCGGCTGTGGGACACTCTTGATCCAAACATGGCATTATACAGATTCCATGTGTAGAAGATATCCGGTTACTTTGAGGGATGCGAATTTCGCCATGTACCCCGGGTGGAAAATGAGGCTGCCGACGTATTGTCGAAGCTCGGATCAACCCGACAAGCAATTCCACCGGGTGTAGCATTAGAACACCTCATAAAACCATCTATCAGACGGTCACCAGAAACTGACTCAATCTACGTCCTGGAAGATCCGGAATTCGGAGCCGTACCCATGGACATTAATGAGGGGAGTGCTTCGTGAAACCCGGGGACTGCCTTGGCGAACCCGGGGACTGCTTCGCAAGACCTGGGGACTGCTCCACATGATCCGGTTGAGGTTATGCCGGTGGATCAGATGGAAATTGATGAGGATGTGTTCCTAGTGCGAGCTATACCAGCTTGGGCGTTGCCCATACTTCAATTCCTGAAAGATGGAACTTTACCCGCTGAGGAGGTGCTATCCAGGCAAACCCAGAGGAGAGCAAAGGCATACACGATCATCAATTCCGAGCTATACAAAAGGAGTGTGACCAATGTCCTCCAGCGATGTGTTGATCCAGAAGAAGGGCTTGACATCCTCCGAGATATACATCAAGGGGAATGTGGGCATCATGCCTCGTCCCGAGCCTTGGTAGCAAAAGCTTTTCGGCATGGATTCTACTGGCCAAGTGCCTTAGAACAAGCAGAGGACTTGGTAAGAAAATGCAATGGTTGTCAGAGGTATGCTACCAAGACACATATGCCAATGTTGGAGCTCAAGACCATACCAATCACTTTGGCCATTTGCCGTATGGTGTTTGGACATGGTTGGCGCGTTCAAACCAACAAGGGGAAATATGACTCACATTTTGGTCATGGTTGATAAATTTACAAAGTGGATTGAAGTAAAGCCAATAAGAAAATGTGATGGAGCTACGGCCGTGACATTTCTCAAAGACATCATCTTGAGATACGGTTATCCTCACAGTATCATAACGGATAATGGCACAAATTTGGCTGAAGGAGCGTTTGCGCGATTCTGCAGGGATAAGAAGATCCGGCTGGATGTTGCCTCGGTAGCCCACCCCGCATCAAACGGACAAGTGGAAAGATCTAACGGATTAGTATTATCCGGGATAAAACCCCGGTCATTGAGCCACTGCAAAGATCAGCGGGGTGCTGGATAGAAGAACTACCAGCGGTACTGTGGAGTTTAAGAACAACTCTGAATCGATCAACAGGCTATACGCCATTTTTTCTGGTATATGGGGCAGAAGCTGTATTACCAGCCGACATAGAGCATGATTCGCCTAGGGTCACCCAATACACAGAAGCCGAAGTGCAAGAAGCCCGGCAAAATGATGTTGATCTGCTGGAAGAAGCGAGAGAATTGGCATTGTCCAGGTCCGCCATATATCAGCAAAATCTCCGACGCTATCATAGCCGGAAAGTAAGCCCCCGAGTTTTTTGGGAAGGCGATCTGGTACTCCGGTTGGTACAACATACTGCTGGCATGCACAAGTTATCCCCCCATGGGAAGGGCCATTCATTGTGAGCAAAGCATTGCACAATGGTTCTTATTATCTCATAGATGCAAAACTACATGAGAAGAACAAGGCGGACAGGTCCGGTGAGGAATCTAAGAGTCCATGGAATGTAGCTCTACTTTGTCCTTTCTACACTTAGCAAAGAAGTGTATGTATTCGAGTCTCTCATATGTCGGTATGTATGCCGACAATGAGCTTATCAATGAAGTGTTGGCACCTCGAGCAGTAACTCGGGGACTGCCTTAATAATATTTGTTATCTTCTGTATTTGTCATTTTTACGTCGGCTGGCATAAGTTTTTCTACTTAAGCCGGATTAGTAGTGTGTGAGCACCAAGAACCCAACTCTTCGACTTGCTGCTGTCCAACAAGATTTGCCTTCATGGCAAGCAAGAGAACAAGTTTGGAATTACGTAGCACATGAAAAACGACTAAGGAAAGGAACTTAATCGAGCCGATGTTTGTTTTTCGGACTAACCTTATGTTTACTTTCGATTTATTATGATGAATTGTTTTGAGCTAATCCTCAAGTTTCCAAGTATTGTTAAGACAATTTTTGAAGCTCGGACTCGTAAGTCATAAAACCGAACCAAGGTAGACACGAGCCGAGCCAAGAAATTGGAAGAACGAGAAAATGAAACTCGGGGACTAGGCCCAAGTCAATCCAGCATAAAAACTTAGTAGCAAAATATCACTTGTGTGCTTGATACAACTGCACCCGGCATACCGGGGATCTGATGAAATTTAAGAGTTTTTTCGCTCAAGGAGCAGCAGGAGGAGGTAGTTCGGCGCCAGCGGGTGCAGCCCCAGCTTCGGCTTCATCTTCATCTTCGTCTTCCTCGACGTCCGAAGCCTCGTCCTCTTCGTCCTCATCCAAGTCATCTTCAACATTTTCAGCGTTTTCATCATCGGCGGCATCTAGAAAGCTCGGTCCCTCGTTCCATTGATGAATGGGGGCATATTGGATGAAGCTATGAGCGCAAGCCTTGCGCCGAGCTACCCAATCCGGGTCCGTAGACTACTTTGATCCAGTGCGCATGTGCGCAAGGAGATTGATGTCAATTTTCTCGTACCACGTAAGCACGTAGTGGAGAACGATTTCAGCTCCGGCGTGCCCAGCAGATTCTCTCCAGAGATCGAGCTGAGTCTCGCAATCCATAAGCCTGGCAAAAAGAACAGACATATTCTCCGGAGTATCTTCTTCAGGCCAAAAGGCGTTGAAGATCCGGATTACTACGTCCAAGATATCCTTGCCATAGTTCCTCACGGTCTCGACTCGGGAGGACAAGCTGACTATCAAATCTTCGAGATCAACAGGAATGGAGCCAGGACCAGACGGAGTACCCCTCTGCTTGCGAAACTTGGCAACAGCCTTGGATGTAATGGCATCACTCTCTAGGAACTTGCCTGAAAAAATAACACAGGTGGAATAAGTAAAGGAAGCAGACCCGAAAAGATCAATGTAGGTCGAAGGAAAAGAACTTACCAGAAATATGGCTGTGAACCCGGGACAGCTCCTTGGTGCAGTTGTCGCGCCTCTCTCGGAGTTGCACAAGTTCAGCATTCGTTGACTCAAGCTTGATGTCGGCCTCCTTGAGTAATTCCTGGTCCTTGGCAATCTGGAGGTTGAGGCGCTCACGCTTTTCAGTATAGTCCTGGCTAGCTTTTTGAAGTTCGATTTGGTGCTGTGCTTTTAGCTTCTTCATGTCTGCCTTGAGCTTGGCAATCTCATCATCTTTGGTTTGGAGGAGGGCAAGCTCATCATCTTTCTTTTTGAGTTCGGCCTGATGCTGCCCTGCTTGTTCGAGAAAATGCAGCATCATATCAGGCACGGGCACACTATCTTCAAGAGATGCTGAAATAGTTCGTTGGCCCGGCAAAGCCGAGGTATGAATGTTTGCCGAGCCAAGAAGAAAAGAAGATAGAAAGCATAGCAAGGTTGAGCAAAAATAACTTACCCTTGATCCGATCCAAGTTTTTCCTCATGATCGTATTCTCAGCCTCCACCCCAGCTGCGAAAACCGAATGATGGATTAGTTCAGCCGAAAAAGATGAAGAAAAATGGAAAAATGTCAAGGAGAAAACTTACCCCTTTTCTCGTGTTCAGCGAGAAGTGCATTATGTTTTGCACGCAGCATCTTGTGAGTGTCCAGGAGACACTAAACTCAGCGCTCCGGCGGTTGGTGGTCACCTGAAAAGGGTACAAAAAGATAGCTTAGTCTTGTGCATATTCGAAGTGTACAAAATCCGGGCCAAGTGGAACTTAACCCGGCTCTAGGTATGTGCATATTCGAAGTGTACAAGATCCGGGCCAAGTGGAACTTAACCCGGCTCTAGGTGTATGCATATTCGAACTGTACAAAATCCGGGCCAAGTGGAACTTAACCCGGCTCTAGGTGTGTGCATATTCGAAGTGTACAAGATCCGGGCCAAGTGGAACTTAACCCGGCTCTAGGTGTGTGCATATTCGAAGTGTACAAAATCTGGGCCAAGTGGAACTTAACCCGGCTCTAGGTGTGTGCATATTCGGAGTGTACAAGATCTGGGCCAAGTGGAACTTAACCCGGCTCTAGGTGTGTGCATATTCGAAGTGTACAAGATCCGGGCCAAGTGGAACTTAACCCGACTCTAGGTGTGTGCATATTCGAAGTGTACAAGATCCGGGCCAAGTGGAACTTAACCTAGCTCTAGGTGTGTGCATATTTGAAGTTATCAAGGAGCTATGTTAGTTTTCTAAGGAGCATTCGGCCGAGTAACAAGTTACTCCCCCGGAGGCTCGGGGACTAATGGTCATATCACTAAGTAATCTTCTGCATTCTAAGGAAAAGGTGAAGTAACATACCTGCATCATCCGACCTGCAAGGTTGATTGCCTTGGCAGCGGTATTCATCTGCGCCACAAATTCGGCGGGATCGAACTTCTCCGGGAGATCGTCATTGTGTATGAACTCTGCCTTGTTCCAATTATTCACAAACTCGATCAAGGTTGGAGGATATCATTTGCTGCTGAGCATGTGGGGCGCTACTAAACCCTTGGCATGCGCCTCCCTCCTCTCAACCTGGGCAAGAGCAGGGCTGGTGTGCAAAACGAGTTGCACATCAGCTGGCTCGGCAGGGGCGTCCTTCGGTGGTGGAGTCTTCTTTGAAAGCATGGACGCGAGTGTGCGCTGTCCAGCCTCGATGGACGCTGCCCTGGTGGTGTCAGGGGCCTTTTTGCCCTTAGGCTGCTGCTGAGAAGTGGAAGTTGTCACAGCAGATTTACCCTTGGAAGCTGCCTTGGTGCTTTCTCGCCGAGACTGGGAAGACTCGGACGAGGCGGAGGGGCTTGGCGCTGCTGCTGTTGCTTTTGTTGTTGCTGCTGATGCTGAAGCTGATGATGGTGCTAGTGCTAATTTCTTTTTCTGAAGAGGGGCTGAAGGAACCTCGGTGGTAGCTGGTTGCGGCGGAGCCGAAGTAGTGGTTGCTGCTGCCTCAGCAGAGCCAGTCTCCCCCACTCCAAGGTTGCCCTCCTCTTGACGAGGTGGGCTGGAACCCGGAGCAGCCGCTGAACCCTCCGGAATGGTGCTCAACGGGCGTGAATTGTCACCACGAGGGGGAGAAGGGCTGTGTTGGAGCAGCAAAGCAATGCGGGCTCCACTCTAGGGGACCTCCACCACGGCCCTGCCGAATCAAATAATGTGTGATGAGAAACTATAACAAAAGAAGAACAAGTAAATGGCAAAGGGAGAAGAGGCTTACTCATCCGAGGTCAGAGGGTCTTTGGGCTTCCGGGCCCTCCGAGCTGTGGCCTTGGTTGGAGGCTTGGTGGCAGTTTTGTCCCCGGACTTCTTTCGCCTTTTAGCTGGCTGAGAAGGTCCGGAAGAAGACACTAATGCATCTCCCCTCTTCTTCTTCGGCGTGACCAAGACGGGCTCACCCACGGCAAGGGGAGGGTCTTCATGGATCTGCCCACCAGGGTTAGCTGATGCCGAAAAAGCATAAGAAAGGGGGACAGCGTCAAATGCCTCCATCACCTCAACATCCGAATCATCTTCATCGTCGGGCCAATCTCTAATGGAAGAGAGTTTATCAGTGGGTCGCTTGGTCGCATCGTCCATCGGAAGGAACATTTCCTGATCCGGTTCCTCCACGTCCGAGGTATCCTGGTCAGGCGCCCATTTGAGGGAAGGCTCGGTGCCATCCTCGATGGTTTGCTGAAGAAACATCTAAGGGGAAGAAAAGGCAACAGGATTAAAACCTACAACAAAGACCGACATATGATTCAATTCGGAAAAAATTGGGGCACAAGACTTACCGAAGGAGGAAGCCTATCTCAGCAAAAGTGTTCAATCCCCCATGTCCACTCAGAAGAGAAGTTTTTGTGGGTGGTGAACAGGGCCTTGACCCGACGGTAGATCTCGGTGTTGCTCAACTCAAAAGAGGAGGTCCGGTTGGGGTCACGACCCCAGCTCATGTGACAAACTTTATGTGTACGTTTCTAGAGAGGGGAGATCCGGTTGTGGACGAACGTAATCATCACGTCCTCATTGCGCAACCCCAAGTCCTTCAGCTCCTGGAACCTCTTGTTGACTTGGTTCGCCAGGATAATGGGTTTCTTGGGGACCTTGTCCCATAGATCCGGGTTAGGAGGACCAGGAGCGTAAGGGCACAGCCGGATCAGATCCTCAGTTGTGTTGTTCCAAACATAGAAGAAAGTCCGGGCCCATCCCTTGCAACAGTCAAGCCCCGTAACTCGGCGGAAGATGGAATGCTTCTGGGGGGAGATTGACACAGCGCCAAACTGCGTGAGCTGCTTGTCCTCCAGGTCAAGCTGGATATTCGGAATCACATTCCGGCGGAGGCCAAAGAAACGGATCCAAAGCTCCTTCGTGGGCCATAGTCCGACGTAACCTTCAATGGTGGAGGCAAAGGTGGAGCGAGACGTGATGGCATTCGCCGGAAGGTGGTGTGGCTGAAGCTCATACGTATTGAGTCAGTCATGGAAAAAATCGCTAACCGGCAGACCAAACCCCCGCTGGAAGTGGGATAGAAACACCACATACTCACCCGGATTGGGTGAGGGGGCAAGCTCAGCGGCAGCGAGGCATGCGGTGACTCCCTCCGGGATGCGCCTGGTGCGATACAACCAATCCAGGTCATCCTGGCAAACCCAGGATCCAGCCCACACGCCGCGGTCGGCGGTCGCTGCGTCTTCTTCCATCTCCTGCTCTGCGATAGTGAGCTCCTCCTCCGTCATCTCGAGGTCACTGCCCTCACTGGCGCTAGAGGCGGTGGGTGGCAGCGGCCTGGATAGGCGAGGACCCGTGGCGGAAGAGATGCGGGGAGGTGGCGGCGATGCTGGTGCGCGTGGAAGCAGTGCGGCGGTGGCGCTGCTACTCAGGTGCGGTGGCGGTGGCGCTATCGCTGGAGAGGAAGAGGAAGAACTAGAGGCAGAGGGGTGCGGAAGTGGGGAAAGAGCCTAGGGGGCGCACCCCTCCCCTATTTAACCACTCCCTTGAGGGGTTAGTGGATCGCGCTATAAGGGCAGGCCACACGGTGCGGCCGTGTATACCCCAGATCAGCCAATCAACATCAAGCCACAGGAAGGGCCACAGGGCGCAGCGGATCCCATGACGTGACATTATGATGCAGTTAACGAGGAGGCAGGCGCGATGTGACGTGTGCTACAGTGATAACTGACAATTACTGCGGCGGTTACTGGCGCAGGCCCTTAAAATGAGGCAAACGTGATGATTAGCCTCCACGTGGGGAAGCGTACGAGAGAAGGAAGAATGACCCGGAAGGGTATGTGGTAACCCGGCCAGCAAGTAAAAACTTGGAATGTGCCAAGGGAAAGTAAACCCATGGAATCCGAGATAGGAGGTAACTCGGAAAAGGAACACAAAGCTCAGTGATATTGAACCTGCTGTGGCCTTAGCGGCTAAGGCAGCTAAGACCGCACCAGCTTCAGGGACTAATGTTGGGGGGATACCCTCGGGTAGGGTCACGCCGGGGTATAAAGGCCGAGTTAGCCGAGGTACGGCAAGGTCAAAGCAAGTGCTGGCCGAGTCACCTCAAGGCAGGCCGGATCGCGGAGTAACCCGGACCAGGGGACGTCCACCTAACTTGGTCTCAACCGACTCAAGCCGTATGTCGGTAAGATATATCTAACTTGTATGCAGGAACAGGTGTGGCCGGATCAACTATGTAGGATCTGGATCATGTCAAGCTTGTAAGAGAAGGAAGGTATCTCGTTGGTCAAAGATGACCACTGTACGCAGAGCGTGAGCGAAGCGGACAGAGGCAGGACCACCGAGGCATGGCCGACAAAGGTGACGAAGCCTATGTCGGATGACGCAGGCGCCACAGAGGCTCACGTAGCCTCTACAGGGATGACGCGGGGGAAAAGTGACCCGGTCGGATTACTATTTTGGGAAGAGGCATATTCCCTGAAATATGCTTCCACGTATGACCTAATTGGAGACCTAGCCACCCTATATAAGGAGGGCTAGGGCCTCTGTAGAAAGGGTTGGGTTTTTCTGGTTGCTTCCTAGAGAGTTGTGTAAGGCTAGTGGTGAGAGTAAGAGAGTTCTTCTTCCTCCTCTCCCCAATACAGCTCGAGGAGCACTTGTAAACCTTGGAAGTGAATCAAATACAAAGCTATCGTGTGTGGAATCACCACACTATCCCTCCCTAGATTCCCCTAGTGCATTTAGTCCCCACCTTTAGCCTATCCATGGCATCTGCCGTGACACCACCACGACATGGTCAATGATTTGAAACTGGCCAATCAACTGGAAGTGTTGTTACAACTCAAACTGCTAGTTGCATCCATCTTGCTTATATACAGTTCTTGCTTATATACAGTTCTTTCTTATAGTTAAATTCTCTTTGCCAATAATTCCCACTACACACCCTATCTAAAACTAATTTCCAGGAATATTATCTCTATGGCATGTGAATTGTGAGTCACCAGTTGTAGGCGATATTAACCTTCTGGTATTATGGCTGTGTATTTAAACTTCGAGTTTCCTCTCAAAATTGCCCAAGTATTGATTTAAATGTATACCTAAGGAGTTGTTGCTTTTTAATGAATTGATTCACGATGCTTGTTTAAATACCTGATTCTCTGTTAGTTCTGCTTATCTGCTAATTCTAACATGTGTAGTGCATCTACGTAGACAGATCGGAACATGCCGAATAAGTAAAGTTGATTGTTTTGCTTACATTTTTCCTTGTCCTGCAATTAGCAGTCCTATGTTGCACCACTTTCTCGGGACATTCTTGCAGCGTGCATACTGGTTTTGAAGTAGACTCGTGTACCCAAGAAGTGTGGCAGCCTGCTAATTCCTCTTATTACAGTATTGATTCATATGTTCTTCCTTGCCACTGGCTTCGTCCACTGTCTTCTTGGCAGGTATGTCTGGGTTCTCCATCCTTCCCTGTAGACTCATGTTTGTGCTGCTTGTGGTAGAGTCCAATAGCAATTGCACTGATAAATAATACAAGTTAAGGTCTGAATCTTCATACAAGTTATGGTCTCGTAAATAGTTGTTCATTAGTGCTGTGTGTGTGTGTAAATATCTGTTTAATATGGTAAATATCTGTATAATGAGATCAAGCTTGTCTCTGCCTCTGCTGCATTGATCAAACATACTAGAAAACTTGTAGTGGAAACTCTTATCATAAGTAATTTTACTTCTGTGAGATTCTAAAATGTGAGAACGGATGTATTTTTCTGCTAGTTGAGTATCTTTTATTTATTATGATTTTAGTTTTGCTATTATTGTAAAATGCTACTCAAACTTCATGTGTGAATGTTTTGGACATACATATAGCTAGAATGGGAGACTTGTGATTAAGACTTGCCATTTTTGTTACTCATTTGTTAATTTAGATAATTGAAATCCTGTTGTTCCTGAAACAGAAAATAAAGTGAAGTATTGTTTATGTGGGCTAGGATAGAGCTTTATTTTATCTCCAGAAACCTGAGGATTTGTTCTTTAATAGCTTACTGTCAACCACTATTGCCTTGATTTTCTTTAATTTCCGCAGTTTTCGGTCTTGGACAACCTTGTCTTTACACAAGGGTGAAGTGACCCGTGAGCATGCCCACCAAGGTGCTCAAAGTGACCACCAGGAAGTCTCCTTGTGGAGAAGGTAAACATCTCTCTTCTATAGTTGTATGTGTTGAAATCATTTGTTAGCTGAGCATATGATGTTACAAGGAGGTGTATAGTCTGTATAGATTTGTATCAGCACATAGTTTGTGTCGTATCCATTTGCTCACTTGACACACGCCATTGTATAATCACATTGTATATCCATGCCCTCATGCTTTAGGATTAGACTCTAGCTGCTTGTAGATTTGTGTTTATTCTGTTTGCTGCTATTTTATGTAATTGTTAAAAGATATTGCTTTAATTCTGACTTGATAGTCATAGCCATAATTTCTTTTTTTTACAGGAGATAGTGGTGTCGAGAATGGTAGCACCATTTTGGTAGGGTATGATCCTGGACGTGCACCTGGTGATCCTGGAGCTAGTGGTGTCAAGAATGATAGCACCATTTTTTGGTTGGAGATAATCCTGGAGCTTGGACGTGGTGTATTCCTTGGTTAATTTGATGGTTGTGTAGCAGATGTTGCAATTGGTGTTTTGCTGATAAGTTATTGTAATACTGAATTGTAATCTTGGCATTGCACTTGTAAACCTGCTATTTGCTGATAAATTATCTGAATTGTGTATTTTGCTGATAATTTCGCTGTGCACTCTTGTATATTTTCTTGATGTATGACTTGGCTGAAGCAATTCCAGAATTGAAAATGCAAATTCTAGATACAAAATTGCAATAATCTAGACGAGATGAAATGTATTTGGGCTCTAAAAAGGCTACGGCCCAAAATATATTGAAGAAACAATTCAGAAATACAGAAACAAATCTGATAGACAAGTGGACTGTAAGAAGGAAAGGCCCAGAAGAGAAATAGACCTAAACAGGCTAAGGCCTAGTAAATCAAAGGCTGAAATTATTGGGCTTGACCCATATAGATACCAAAATGGACCGGGCTGAATTCAGACTACAACAATTTCATTTCGTCACAATTTTGCCATGTAGGATCGGCCACGTATGATCTGACCTAGCCTGGCTAGATGGTCCGTGATGATATTGGATCGTCATAACGGTTATGACGATCCAATATCGTCATAGACAATTATGACGATTTTATCAAAATCGTCGTTATAGTTTATTTGCGACGCTCAGCTTTCGACGATCTCATTTTCGTCATAAGATCGTCATAAATGAACTACTGTGACGATTCTGTGACAAAAATGGAGGGTCATAGAAGCCCAGATTCCTTGTAGTGATAGCATAGTATGGAGGAGCTGTAGGGACCAGACAAAGTGATTTTTCCAACATCTCAAAATAAATACCCAAGACCACGGGGTTGTATCCCTCGACGAGACGAACTCAACGAGCCCAAGAACACCCAAAATGGAGTTCGTATGAAGAAATGGCGACCAAAATACTAAAGGATCTACAAGTTCAACGACCAACTATACGGTCGGAAATAAAAGTTCCTGCCATATAGTTTGGCCGTATAGTTGTTAAAAAGGTCGCAAACGATGGGATTTTGCCCCGGAGAAGCTCCAGAACCTTTCCTAAGTCATATGACAGTATTGGGGGAACCCTAGGGCACCCCGAAGGCCTATATAAAGGAGGGAGGACCCAAGAGAGAGCCACCACACCATAACCCTTCAAGGGTAGAGCCCTGCCGCCACCACCACCCATCCGATCTCCACGGCGGCGGAGCTCTGCCTCAACCACACCTTCAAGATCTAGATCTCCCTCAACACCATCACCATCAAGGCATCCAAGCAAGAAGAAGAGGTGGAGAAGGAAGACATCACCACCACCACGCATCGATCTCCATTTCCATCATCATGTCCATCTCCCTCTCTCTCTTGTGTTTAGTGATTGTAAGATTGAACACAATTGTGATATCATTATATATTTATATATGTTTTGATGTTCATCTATGTGTGAGTGATTGATTCAATTCTAGATTGAGGTATGATCTAGTGCGCTAAGTTAGAATTTATTGTGATCTAAGATGAGTTTATGTGATCCTTTGGTCTGGAAGTGCCTTTTTCCTTGCGGTGACGTGCGAGAATTATGCATAGTGCACATAGAGTGACAACCCGATAATCAAATTGGGAACGTTTATTTTGTTTGAGGAATCTCTTATAGATTACACATATATTTGCCCATCTAGTACTAGTGAGATTGAAGCCTAGAAGCCCTCTCTCATTCCATTCAATCCTACAACTACAATCTCTTAAATATTTGCTGCTACAAGTACTGCAATAACCCTGTTGTTGGGTGCATGAATCCAGTCATCAAATTGGCGCCGTTGCTAGGGAGCTAAGTGTCCGATTATTACCTTCCTACTTGCACATAGTTTATTTCTATTTGTTTCTATTTATCTTACTGCTTTTGATTATTCGAAAAGAACAAAAAAATAGTTTACCTTTTGTTAGTAGTCTTGTTATTTATTTTAGTTATAGGAAATTCAAAAACATAGGAACTATGGAAAGTAAAAGTCTTGTGGAGTATGGTGCTTCGATTGTTGATCATTTACATGCTCCGATTGTTCAGTCCACTATTGATGTGGATGGATATGAGATTAATCCTATGTGGATATATATGATCATGGAAATAGCTTTTGCAAGAGATCTGGACAATGATCCATATGAGAATATTGACAAATTTACTTCATTGTGTTCTACGGTGAAGGAAAATGGATGGACAAATGATAAGTTGAAGTTATATCTGTTCCAGTTCTCGCTGAAAGGAAAAGCTAAAGATTGGCTAAAACCGCATCCCGTGGGACACTTCAATTCATGGAAAGGTATCTCTGAAGCTTTTCTCAGTAAGTATTTCTTACAATAGCAAACTTATGAGCGTAGGTTTCATATCCTGATCAAGCAGAGCAACAATGAGGCAAGCTTATAGTAGGTTCTCAAAATTGATGCATGATTGTCCACATCATAATTTACCTGATTGGTTATTGTTGAATCACTTTTATGGAGGCTTAAATCACTCTTCTAAGGATAAGCTAGATATGATGTGTGATGGTGCATTTCTTGGAAAAACTTTGAAAGAAGCTTGGCAACTCTTAAGAGATATACATAATAATTTTCATCAATGGCAATGTGAAATTGTGCATGAAGAAAAACCTCTCCCTACTGATCTAGAGAACTTGGTCTGAGTTTCTTAAAGATGAAAATAGGAGAGGAAAAATTCCCTATGATGATACTTTAGTTAGAGATGTTCTTTCTAAAGCAATGCCTTTCATAGCTGATTATTTTAGTCATATTAGAACCGCTGCTACTAACGATGGAGAACAACCCTCTACTGCTACTCCTATATCTTCCACTTGTTGCATCATTGAAGCAGGAAAGAAGGGTAAATCCATGAAGCCTAAAACCAGGAAAAATAAAAATAAAAAGCCTCGTGTTGAATATCCCACACATTTGACATCTGAAGATGAAGTGAAACAACTTTATGAAGAGTATCGGAGAAATGAAAGATGCATCAAGAAGAAAGAAAAAAAGAAATCAAGGAATGGAATAAATTGAAAGCCGCTCTCAAACCTTGTCCCCCACCTATTCCTGATCTTTATTATTCTTCTGACTTTAGTGATGATGAGGACTTAAATTATTCTAGAATCCCTGATAATTGCCCTGAAGAAGTTCTTGATGATTCTAGTAGTGTTTGTTTAAATACTCTTTATGGGGAAATCAATTATGATGAGCCAAAGAAGGAACCATGTGTGCCTCTCATAACTGTTTGCTATGACTTTTGTTTTACTAATGAGGTGCAAGAAAGTCTGGTGGCAAAGACCAAGCTACTGGATCCTAAAGGACATTATGAGCTATACCCTCAAAATAGTAATCAAGGTAAATATTCAAAGTTTGATAATAAGTCTTTAACACCCTCTATACAGGAAGAAAAGAATACATATTTACCGCGCTTGGTGCATCCATCCTCACGTGGGAACGAGAACACTTATAAGATACTGATGCACCACAAGCGGGTACGTCTTAGAGCAAACTATGATATAAATCCTGCGAACACTCGTTGGAGGTAAGCAAAACTACTCCTATAGCTGCCTTCTTTGCTGAATAAATGTGGAGTATAAAAGCCTGTCTACTTGGTTATAAGAAAGCGCTTCCCGGGAGGCAACACGGAAGTCATTAGGCACCTTTATTAGTTTTGTGTCTTGAATCTAGTTACATTCATGTTGCATTGGCACTTTTTATTCTTTGCATGTCTTGCTATTAGAGTTATCTTATTGTAGTTTTCAAAAGGTACAATTTATTGTTACTATGTGTTGCATAACTCGGTTGTACTCAAATCCCGTTTTATACATGCTAATGTTGGTCTAAAATTAAAGTTGTTATTTTACTATCAAAACAAGGTGTTTCACTAAGTTTCAGGATAAGAAAGAATTCTCGAAGAAATATAATTTTTTTGATGTCTACTAAAGGTTTAACAGCCAACTATACAGCGGGAATAAAAATTCTAGCTGTATAGTTCCGGTCGTATAGTTATCGATGCCTTTGTAAAATTTCTATTCCAGGATACTGAAGGTTTAACGACCAACTATATGTCAGGAATATAAATTCCAGCTGTATAGTTCCGGCCATATAGATATCGATGCCTTCATCAAAATTATTTTTCAAGGTACAGTAAGTTTAACGACCAACTATACGACGGGACCTTTTTGGTCCGGCCGTATAGTTGCGCCCGTATAGATCGGAAAATCCCTCAAACACCAACCGGAAGGTAACCATTGCACAAAATTTTATTCTTTCTTCTTCTAAAAACCTCGAAACACCACCTGGGAGCTTTTCCCGTGATCTAGAGAAGTCGAGCATATGTAAGCAATAAAAGTCTACCTCAGAAACCTCCTAGACTGTAATTATCTATAGAAGTTCATGTTTTCTTTTTTTACTTTCCTTTTATCGGTGGGGTAAACGAACTATGTTTGTATACCAAACCGATGCATTTTATTTTATGTGTTATTTTGGAAGGGACTTGAACCTTGTGTGACGACGTGTATGGTAGTGCCGACCGTGCAAACACTCACATGAGCCACTTGGTTGCTTCAATTTAACGCTTTGACAATCAGTGTCTGGTAAAACCTTCCAACTCGAACCTCTTTTAATAAGCACATAGGGGCTGCACACTCATATCTCGTATCTTGTTTCGCTTGCACCTCATCACAATATAGGAGAGGCATCTTCTAAAACTAGTTTGTTGACTTAAGCATGGTCCTTAGGTTGATGAACCGACTCAGTGGGACTTGTATTTTTATCACTTTGAGCTAATCCCCGTGCCCTCAAAAACATGAAGTGTTTCATTTTCTTCTTACTTTCCAAGCAGGTTCGCAAGGAAGGCAGCCACCAGGCTATATCAAGAAATATACATTAAAGCAAAGGTTCTTTGTCCATCAAAAGAGAGGTTACTTGTACCTCAACGGTAAAGTGTGTCACCCTTGTTTTCAACTAAGCTTGGGGAGGTAATCACTTATCACACTCTCTTTTGGAAACTGTATTTTCTCTTTTCTTTTGGTTATATACTCAAGTTTGGTTCTTGCAAAGTTCTAAGCTTGGGGAGGTTACTTCTGCATGTGTAGAGTCTTGTGCAATGTTCGTATTCTATGAAGGTTTAATGCAATTAGGTATCCCGCTATTTTTGAATGCTTGTTTAAGTGAGTCTAGTTCTGTATTCATATGGGGATACACTTGCTCATGATAGGCACCATAGGAGTTGACTTAAAGCTTGTATGCATCTTGCCAAATTGTTTATCAAGCTTGTGACACTATTTGTGATCCTCTAGAAAACATTGCCACAATCTCTACACTTGGAAAGAATGAATACCCGATCAAGATCTTTTGAAATTTGTTGGTTGTCACTAATAGCTTTGTCTTAAATAAATAAGTTATGCTCGACCCCATAGTGTCAAAATAATAGACTTGATAGTTTGCTTATGGACGTAGTTGTCAATTGGAAATGATATTTCGAAGTTTTGAGTTCTATGCTAAATAATGTGTTGTTTAGTTGTCTTAAGAGTTTAGCCTTAAAGATACTCAACACCATAGATGTGATGATCGACTTGATAATACTCTTTGAAAGGATTTGTTCGAAGAAACTAATATTTAGCGGTAATTAAGATGCATGCCAAATCTTTACCTATTGATTAAAGTATGATATTGCTTTATGTGTGTATGCACCACTGTCGCACAACATGGGATGCTAACAACTCCGCTGGCCTTTGAACAGTCCAAAAAGAGGAAACTCTTAGAGTTTGGCTATGAGTTGCCCAACATATCTAGCAGAAATGCTATATTTGGGTAGGCATTGGTATTCTCATGGTCCTGCGTTCAAAGCAAAAGAGGGAATACTCCTCTGACCATTATGAGAAATCATTATACTGAAAAGGTAAACCTTGGTAATGGTCACGAGTATCCATTCTTAGCCTGCATAGTCTGATTAAACACACTAAGTTTTGGCATGATCTCATTACTGATGAACTGAAGTTTTAGAAAGACAAAGAATAGAAAATGAGTGTTTGATAGCCATGATTCATTGATGTGGATGACCAAAAGAGACACTCTAATGCTATGGATCTTTTGACATGTTCTCGCATTTCCTTTTGGCATAAATCTCATTACTAAGAGATAAACTTTCTGAAACTCAATAACTGATGTATGCACTTGGTATCCTTAACTAGATGACATAATTGGGTAGAATTGATAAACTTTATTCCTACTTATGCTTGATATCTATTTGTGACTAAGTTTTGCCTCATAAAAAATATAATGATATTAAAAGTTATACAAAAGGTGCAATAAGAGGATCACAAGTTTGTCTGCAAGTTAGATTCACTGTTGACATGGAGAATATAAGTTTTGATGAATCTTTGGTGGTCTTTATAACTGAGCTTGTGTTGCCTTGTATGAATACATGTTTTCTCTTTTCAAGCTTGTAGAAGAAATAAGGATGCAAGGCATTGATTTCCAATGATAGGTTATTTCACAACCATTAATTTATTGGGATTTCTATTTTCGTGCCCTTGGTTCGTTAGTTGTACTCAGTTTTCCCCAGCCGCTTAGTTTTTCCTCACTTTTGTCCATCTCCTTGTATGAAACTCTCACATGGCCTGAAACTCGCCGTCCATCAGCCTTGCCGTTACGTGCTGACAAGTGGGGTTGCGTTCAGTTGGGTCCCGTAGTGGACCCTCGCCATTACGTGCTGACGAGTAGGGCCGCGTTCTGTCGGGTCCCATAGTGTACCCTTTCTGTTACATGCTGACAAGTGGGGCCGCGTTCAGTCGATTCCCGTAGTGGACACCTCTCTTAACTTATCCAGATCAGCATTGACCCACAGCTTATCCACGTGAGCTCCAGACCCACAACTTACCTAGGTTGGTGTTGCAAGATGGGACCCCGAGCCAGCCCCGCGCCCGTGCCGTTGATTTATTTTCATATAGTGAAATGTAATGCATATACGAAAATTATACATCTTTGAAATCTTTTAAATCTCACTTAGGACATGAAAATGTTGTGCTAATAAAATCCTGATCATTTATCATTTCCATGGAGTGAAATATAATGCATAAACTTGCATATACAAAAATTATACACCTTTGAACTCTTCGAAATCGCACTTAATACGTGATAATGTTGTGCTAAGAAAATCTTGAGAGATTATCATTTTCATAGAGTGGAATATAATGCACAAACTTGCATATGCGAAAATTATAAACCTTTGAACACTTTTAAATCGCACTTAATACATGATAAAGATGTGCTAACAAAATTTTGAGAGATTATTATTTTCTCCCCCATTTTTGTAGAGTGGAATGTAATGCATAAACTTACATATACAAAGTTTATACACATTTGAACTCTTTGAAATGACACTTAATACGTGATAATATTGTGCTAAGAAAATATTGAGAGATTATCATTTCCATGGAGTGAAATATAATGCATAAACTTGCATATACAAAACTTATACACCTTTGAACCCTTTGAAATCGCACTTAATACGTGATAATATTGTGCTAAGGAAATCTTGAGAGATTATCATTTTCATGGAGTGAAATATAATGCATAAACTTGCATATACAAAAATTATACACCTTTGAACTCTTCAAAATCGCACTTAATACGTGATAATGTTGTGCTAAGAAAATCTTGAAAGATTACCATTTCCATGGAGTGAAATATAATACATAAACTTGCGTATACAAAAATTATACACCTTTGAACTCTTTGAAATCGCACTTAATACGTGATAATGTTGTGCTAAGAAAATCTTGAGACATTATCATTTTCATATAGTGGAATGTAATGCATAAACTGGCATATACGAAAATTATACACCTTTGGATTCTTTGAAATCGCACTTAGGTCACGATAATGTTGTGCTAATAAAATCCTGATCATTTATCATTTCCATGGAGTGGAATGTAATGCATAAACTTGCGTATATGAAAATTATAAACATTTGAACTCTTTGAAATCGCACTTAATACATGATAATATTATGCTAAGAAAATCTTGAGAGATTATCATTTTCATAGAGTGGAATGTAATGCAAAAATGATACACCTTCGAACACATTTCCTTCAAATTATATTAAAGTTCATTTGTTTATGGAGTTAAAGTACCGGTGGCATACTCGTTATTTTGCATGGATAGAGGGGTGTCCCCCGACAGATATAGGGGTTATCCCGTATGCTAGATTACAGAGGATCAATAGTTGGTGGGCACGATCCGTGTGACAACTGTCTCGACCAATCAGAGCGTAGCAGCAAAGATGAGCACATGTGCGAGAGATGGATACAAAGAGAGGGGAAAACTAAGTAGCACTTAAGAACCAAGGGCAAAACTGAGTAGAACTTAAAAACCAAGGGCAAGACTAACAAAGGGATTCAAATAGAAAATAGAAAAGGATTTAAAAAATGGAAAATGCATCTTTTATACAATAAAATACATCTTGGCATATATAAAACTATTTGTAATTTAAATATACACCAGTTTGACAATTATTGCCACATTCAGACAAACTATGTTTTGGGGAGGTATGTTTGGGGATGAGGCTTGAGTAGAAGCCATGAACCTTCATAGATAGGAGGTGATTTGAGAAGTGGTGATTTAGGTTAAAACTTGGTTTATATACATTTCTTATGGTGGCAGGTCACATAATAAGATTCCCTGGGTAGATGCCACTGTGTTTTGCTCTTTTTGAATTTGTTGTGCATAAAATGACTCTATTAGATAGCTAAAACCTATTTGTTGACTCTCTGTTGACCAGCCACCGGAGGGTAAAACTGAGTTTATTGCGCATGACAGTGTTAGTAATGGAGGGCAAAACTGAATACAACCAAACTGCTAGTGTTACACTCGAGGGCAAAATTGAGTACAACTGAATCGTCAGGGTTAGACACGAGGGAAAAACGTGAATCATGGTACGCGTGTGAAGTGCACGGGGCGGTAGCGGACACTTGTGGTCATGCACGGTGCAATAGCATACGTGGTTACGAGGTGCATGGTAGTGCAACGAAATGTCGCTTCCCTTCTCCTTTAATAGAGGCCTCCCCACTCTCACTCATCACTCACTCGCTCACTCAACCGTCTCCACTGTCCCATCACCCTCTGCAAACCCCCAAGAAAACCCCAACCACGCTGGCAATGGAGAAGAATGGCACGATGGCCATCGACGCCTCCAAGGCCGCCGGCGAGGAGGCCCCTGTCCCCGTACACACTAGTAGGAAAATGCCTACCAGTGGCGCACTAAAAATGAAGTCCGTGGCACACGCCCCATGAACCACTGATATCACGCCACTGATATCAGAGCAGTCAGTGGCGCACCGGGTCGTGCGCCACGGATATTAGGCAAGTTCATGGCGCACCGCTATTCCGTGAGCCATGGATATTACCAGCAGCGCATGCACAGGCACGCCATGGTCAGTGGTGCACCATGTATCTGTGCGCCATGGATATTATCAGTAGCGCACGGATTCATGGTGCGCCACTGACATGGTGCGCCACTGACCCCAAAATCAGTGCGCCACTGACTGTTCGGGTGTTTTTTTATATATACGGCGGGTATATACAACAATACACCAAATATGAATTTAATCTAAGATATGAATTCAAAGTGCTGAAATACATCAAATATGAATTCCAAGTGTTATTAGATTATTACACAAAGTGTGGTATTACAAATTTGGTCGATCACATTACAAATTCGATCATCACATTACACATGCATAGAGCTATCACTCTAGACTATGATCGAATAGAGCATAGCGACGACGACGAGGAGCAACACTGAGACCATGATGATCTTCATCCGGTTCTTCTTCCACATGTATCTCCTCCACGAGGCTACCGCCAGCTCTCTTGTCTTGTAGCTTTTGCAGCTGTTGCCGCTGAAGTTGTTCACTTGTGCCTGGCAGTCCTCCCACTCATCATAGACCCCTGGAACCTGACCCCTGTATACCACGTACCACTTCGCCATCTCTATAGACATGCATGTAGTATATGTTATAGAATGAAAAGAATGGCAAACAACAAACATGTTTGCATGATCAGAAAAATGAGCAAAGATTCATAACCGATAAATACAATATAGCACCAATAACGATCATATCCGGTTTGTTGTGCATCATGAGAATCTTCCGTTGAACGATACTACCCTTCGACTGGACAGGGAGTGCCTCTATGGCCAGCTAAAGCGAGATGCCTGAGGACTGGATCCTCGGGCATCTCTCTCAAGCTGGCCATAGTGTTGTCCCTGCTCTCACACACCATCTTGGAGTTTATAACTTGTCTAGCTAGATTAAAATATTATGGCCAGCTTCAGAGAGATGCCTGAGGACTGGATCCTCCGGCATCTCCCTGAAGCTGGCCGTAGTGTTGTCCCTGCTCTCGCACACCATCTTGGAGTTTATAACTTGTCTACCTAGATCAAAATATGCTAGGGAGCTAATTAATCTCACATATTAGGGAGTGCCTCTATGGCTAGCTTCTGGGAGATGCCTGAGGACTGGATCCTCCGGCATCTCCCTGAAGTTGGCCGTAGTGTTGTCCCTCCTCTCGCACACCATTGTGTTCCACATATTAGGGACTAGTACATCTATGGCCAGTTTGAGGGAGATTCCGGTTTGGCCGGAGGACTGGGCTCTGCCGGAATCTCCCTCAAATTGGCCGTAGTATTGTCCCCGCTCTTTCACACCCTCTCGACATCGGTGGTGTCACCAATGTACCACGTACCACTTTGCCATCTCTGTAGACAAGGCATGCATAGACAAGACATGCATTAGAGAAATGATCACAGATTCATAAACTTAAAATAAAATATATATAGCACCGATGATGACTATCATATAAGCAAGTCCAACATCGACCGTCAAGGGTTTTACTAACCCTGGGTAGTTAATAATGTTTATGACACACACGTCAAATGATAGTTCAGAAAGACATCACGAGGATAGTCAAGTCTACGACACGACACACAGACGACACAAAAATGATAGGCACACACACATCATGTAGACCTCGCCGAGAACGGGGTCACACCCTCTCTCGTCATGAATGTCCTGGTGTCGTGCTGCATGTCGAGGCGTTCTTTGATCTCGCGGTTACTCAACGCGATGGGCACGCACATGGCCCCCCTTTCGTTTCGACGTCATCATGGATGATTTGGTAGAGCTGAGTCTGGATGCGCTAGAAGTCCTCCATAAGGTCCGCATCATGGATCGCCGCCAACTGTGTGGCCCAGTGTCGAAGATTAGCTGGCAGCGCCTCGACCTGTGAATCCCGCATGAACCCCTTGATGTGATGGAGGACGTAGAAGGGCTCCTTCACACTGTTGGTCGGCTGCTTGGCGCAGGGGAACTTCGTGTGGTGACTGAACACATGGTTGCCATCCTTGGTTCTTCCCCTAGAGAATTTTCCTCCCTTTTCGACATAGACTTGTAGAGCATCATCTAGAACTCTCTTGAATCTGCCGTAGTCCTTCGGCTTTGTGTCACTCGATGAGTCGAAGTATGTTGCTTGTGATAACCTCGGACAAACAAAGATGAGTGTGCAGTATATGCCTCTGCGCAACACAATTGAAATGGAACTAATTATTGTTGGAAGGGGACAACGAAAATCTAAGAAATAATTTGTTACGACAATGACCTAATGTGTGTTTACTTACTCGGGAAAGCAAGGCAGAAGAATGGAATCAATGGTCTGGTTCTCATGGAAGATATTCCCTAGGTACTCTGCCACCATTGCCCGATCCCCATCGTTCGCCAAGACAACCTCACGCATGTAGTAAGGGTCCACTATCACGATGCCCTTGGTTTTCTCCCTCTTGGCCTTCAACGCCATATTGAGCGAGTATAGACGGACCAAGTTATAGTCCAGCCGCTTCGAGTGCAGGAGATTGTAGATGTCCTCGTACCGCACGGAGAATATGTATGCGGGTGCTTGGTTGATGAAGCCATGGCCCGATGGCACCTTGCATGTGAAGACCGGGTACCCGGGCTTCTTCTCTTTAAGAAGGGTGGTATCGAGATGCAGAAGTGAGTAATTCATATTCGCTATGGGTCCACCCGCGACTTCAAGCATTTCCTTAGTCAGAATCGGCTTACCCGCTATGTGCGCCCTGAAATCACTGGGCTCTTGTCTCATGTCGTCCAGCGCCTGGAGTATCTTCTTCGGAAGCGGCAGGCTCAAAGCCTTCTTGCCCCGGATATGCTTCTGGCCCTCCTTCGGCTTCTCGGACACCTAGACAGGATCAGTGGATCGTCCTAACTGCTCCTCGGCCGCCTTGTGGAGTGTGGTGGGGCTGATGATCACCGTCGGGTTGGGTTGTGGACTAGCAGCGTCAGCCGGAGGCATCTCTTGATCATAAGCGCCAATGAAGTGCAGACGCTGCGTGCATGACATGGGACGACCGGGTTGTTAACCGTGGGAGGCTGGCTCTCCAATAGGAGGCATGTAGAATCCGTCGATGCCCATGGTGTTGAGGTAGCCGTCGGCGTCATCCTCATCGTTGGTGACATGAGGTGCATCCTGATGCACGTCCTCAGGCTGTGGCGATGGCGTATGTGCAATTAACTGCGGATGCCTCTTGGTGGTGGGGACGAACACCGGTGGCGGTGACTTATTAGTTGGGGCGGTGGGGCACCGCCCTTCCTTGGCTACATCAAGGTGGATCTGGGACTTGGGCCATAGCAAGGGCCAGCCGTAGCAACCTCCAAGGGTCTTATGCTCATCGACTCCTTCAGGTTGGTTGGTTGGGGGGGGGGTCAATGCCATCGCAATCCTTCAACGTCCCTTACCAAGGTGACCCTGAACATGCCAGCAGGGATCGGCTTGTTGTGCATCATGAGCATCTTTGGTTGGACGATACTACCCTTGGCTACATCCTTCAGCACACCGTCCACATATTGCAGGAATGTGCAATGAGCGTCCTGCGGGAAAACATGTTGGGGATCATAATCAGATGGAAGTCGATTAGATCGAGACCAACAATGGTGTATGAAGTTGGGCATACGATGAAGCATAATTAGTTACCTTGGTGAGGGCGTAGAGGTCGGCTAATGTGGACACGCGGGGCTACGTCACATCTTGCTTGGGTGCATCATGAAGCAATGCCGGCTGTGCGTTGGTGTTGGGCGCCGGCGGGCTCAGCAATGTGACCGGCTGCACCAAGGTGTTGGAGGGCGGGGTCACCATGTTTGGCGACACGTTGGGCCAAGTTGCTTCCGGACACGCTGGGCAGCGGTATCAACCCAACTCCACCAGCAGCATTCCACTGGGCTAGACCCTCCCACAGCTGAGGAGGAATGATCTCACGCAACCTTGCTTCCAACTTTTCCTCCATTTGTGCCGGCAACTGGGCCACTTTAGCCTTGAGATCGGCGATCTCCCGTCTCTGCTCAGCCTCCACCTTGGACTTTCTCTCCTTTCTGATCTTTGAGTCCTTTGAAGTGGACGCTGATACATTGCAAATGTATTTATAATTTTTGATGTTCCATGCTTGGTTGTATCTACTTTCTTGTGTTTTGTCCACACTTTAGAGTACTTTTCATATGATTTCTTGGACTAATCTATTAACAAGAGCCACAGTGCCAGTTGCCTGTTTTCTGCTGTTTTTGGTTCCAGGAAAGTCAGAAAATGAATATTCTTGGAATTGGACGGAACAAAAGCCAAAAAGCTTATTTCACCAGAAGACTCCCAGAGCCAGAATATGAGACAGAGTGGGGCTGGGGCCCATCCACACCACCTGGCCGTGCGGGCTGGGCCTGGCCATGCTAGGAGGTAGTCTAGCTGCCCCAGACACCCCCTCGGTCTCCCTCTTTGCCTATAAGATGCCTTCTGACCTAAAAACTTAGGGGGGTTCGACGTTTTTCCAGAAGGAGTTCCGCTCCGCCGCCACCACCAGATTCCATGAAACAGCACCAGAAACTCCGTTATGGCACCCTGTCGGGACGGGGAATTGGAGGAGATCATCACCATCGCTTCTCCATCGACCATCCATGTTTCCCCCATTTATGAGTGAGTAATCCCCCGCTGTAGGCTATGGGGATGGTAGGGATTGGATGAGATCGTTCATGTAATGGCATCAGATTGTTAGGGCATGGTGCCTTGTATCTTCTATTAGTGCTTTATGACTTTGTTGCGACTTGTTATGCTTAATGCTTGTCACTAGGGCCCGAGTGCCATGATTTCAGATCTGAACATGTTATTGATTCATTATGATAGTATTGTTTTTGGTCTTACCTGCATGTTGTATACACTCCTTGTTGTCCAGAACCAATGGCCCCGAAGTGACAGAAATCGGGATAACCAGAGGGAATGACTTTGATGTGAGGATCACATGTGTTCATGGAGTGTTAATGCTTTGCTCCGGTGCTCTATTAAAAGGAGCACCTTAATTGCTAGTAGTTCCCTTGAGGCCCCGCTACAAACAGGCTGACAGGACAAAAGATGTTGTGCAAGTTCTCATTGCGAGCACGTATGACTATATATGGAACACATGCCTAGGATTATATAGTACTTAGATGCTTTCTCTTATTTATCTGCAATTGCCCTATGTTCTGATTGCTATGTGAATTGTCTTGACCATGCAACGCCCATCCATCCATCCCTATGCCTACCGCACTCGAATCCTACTGTTTGCTGCTATTGTTACTACTGTCTTTGCTTTACTGCTGATACTTTGCTATTCCTACTACAAAACTGTTTCTACTGATAAACTGCTGTGAGCAAGATTGTTTCCAGGTGCAGCTGAATTGACAACTCAGTTGTTAAGGCTTATAAATATTCTTTGGCTCCCCTTGTGTCGAATCAATAAATTGGGTTTCACTTCCCTCGAAAATACTGCGATACACCCCCTATACTTGTGGGTCATCAGACACCGACTTTCATGGTCAGCCCATAGCCGGGAACACGTCCACCGGACGTCATCTTCATGTTCTTGGGCCTCTTCTTGAGAAGGTTCACCGCCTTGTTGAAAGGAGTGTCCCATAGCCGGGATCACTTTAAGCTTAATAATGTTTTAGTTTTTACAGAATACATAACCAGGTTAGATGAACAATAAAACAAAGATCTGTTCATGTTGTAGTACTTCATAAATTAGCTAGATTGGCAGCATAATTTCTAACTCAAGTCGCCAGATGAAAAAAAGGGATACCAACAGTGACAATAAACAAACAACATGCATCTCCTGTCATCTCACTAAAATGTTTGCTTGCATTGACCATTTCACTTGAAGCCCTACACGTCAATGGTAATGAGTTGTCTGAATATTTTAAGGTTGACAGGCTAAAAATAGTTGATGCACAATCATTGAAATGCCTGCTGGAGAGTGGAGACTAGATGTGAGAAGAAATTTTATGAATGAAACTTTGAAAAACAAAGTAACATAGCTCAAGCTTTGACATTGTCCAATAAAAGTATTAACAACAGTATTGCAAGAATTACTGCTCCTTGGTCATTAAGTTATCACAAAAAGTCAATAAGCATTATCATAATTCAAAACTCTGCACATGGTGCTTAATCATGTACATAAAAAGTAGCAGCAGTGGCTTACTTTGAAGCCTCACTGACGATCACAGGAATTTGCTTTGTTGTTGTGCTAATGTAATACTACTGACATGGTATAAGCATATATACCGCCAACATCGTCGTCCACACACAAAAAACAAGCACAAGTTACACGAGACGAGAGAGGTCGCGCAAGAGAGCGTGTGGTGACTTGATGTGGAGGAGAGGAGAGAAAAAGGTGTGTGCGCTTACTTTAGTGGATGTACATGGTGGAGAGGAGTTTCCTTTATAGATCCATCCAACCCAAAGAAGTTTTGGCAACTTAAAATGGAGAAATTCTTGGAGAAAATGAGGTGATGAGGAGGAGCAACTCGAGCTAGATCTAGTGGAGATGGGGAAAGTGAACTAGCTAGTGGAGGGGTAGGGGAAAGTGTGCCACCTTTTTGTGTGGCTATCACGACATATCCGTGGCGCACCAGCTACACGGTGCACCACAGACTAAATATACCCGTGGAGCACGTCCAGACCGTGCGCCGCAGGTAACCTATCGGTTTTCAGACGGATGGGCCCATAGACACCCGTGGTGCACAAGAATACCGTGCGCCACTGATAAACCCACCATGCGTGGCGCACGGCTCAAACAGTGCGCCACGGATATGCTGCCCATGCATGGGGTTGGCTGGCAGCGCTGGGGCACCTTATGGTGGCATACCGTTTGGGCCGTGTGCCACGGGTATGGGCAGGTCAGTGGCGCACGACCTTCCACATGCGCCACAGGTAAGCATCCGTGGGGCACAAATTTGCTGTGCACCCTCATAAGGACCCTGTGGATAAGCATTTTCCTACTAGTGACAGGCCCCTGTCCCTGTCCCTGCATCCGCCGTAGCTATCGGTGAGGAGGCCCCCGCCGGTCTCGGGCAGATCCCGCTCGGCTGGGACCCCTAGGAGGAGGTTGTTTACATAAGGCCAGAGAACCCCTACGACACCAGCATCGCCGACCCATGGTCGGAGGTAACCAGGGTTTTCTCCCTTCCCTTCTTCTTCCCCCATTCCCATCATTGGATGCTAGATCGTATGTTATTAGGGCTCGGCTGTTCATATATTTACAATAGCTAATCCTCTTGTGTTAGATCTCGTATTTAATGAATCCCCTAGTTCGTATTTGAACCTCCTGTTCATAGTTGGGATCAGTATTCGATTTGGTTTGAGATTTAGGGAATAATCAGGATATCTCAATCGGTTAATTTATGCAAATAATCAATCCCGATAATCAAAGTATCTCAATCATGTCCCTATTGCACTCTACTATTTTTTCTAGCAGGAGGATAGCAGCAACGTCTGTAGCGACGACGAGTCCAAGCACACCAAGACTCGTCATGTGCCGAGGAGGCTAAAGTCCGGCCAGTACAACAACTTCTTCATCAGCGATGTGTACAAGTGCCCCTTCTACCCCACCAGGAGGCTCTGCGCCACGGACTTCAACTCCCTCATGAAGCATGCCAAGGACGTGAGGACCTGCGGCGAGTCCGTGAATGTCCACGGCTTCATAGCCAAGCACTAGGCGCTCGGTCTTCACCTCCGTAACCTCTAGAAGGTGGCTATCGAGGAGGGTCGCATGCCCCTGATCAAGCCCAAGGCGCCTAGGGTCAAGGGACTGGGCAGCAAGAAGTGGAGGAGGTGCCAGAGGGAGGAGGCGGAGGCCCTCCTGGAAGAAGCCATGAGGGGCCACTGATTTGCTGCTGTTGTAAAGTAGCTTCTTTTGTCTTGTCTGTGTGGAATTTGTCCGCCGCTGCTGCTAAGCAGCCTAATTATCGAACCTCGTTAAGTACCATACTATATAACCTATATTAGCTGCTTTATCTATATCTGCTCTGTTTACTGAATTTATTTATGGTGCTGGTTAGTTTTGCTGCTCTAGATTTGCTACTAGATTTGGGAAAATGAGGGCAAAAGGAACAATGAATAAAGAGAGAAGCTGCTCTAGATTCGCTACCTTTTTGGGCAAAAAAACACAACTGTTAGCAAGAGAGAGGGGAAAAGGCGCTCTTAAAAAGGCCAATCATAAAAATAACAAAAAAACATCCAATTTAGGCGACAGGGCGCATGTAACCACCAAACACGCCCCACATGGTCCCACACCACGTCCCCTATAATCAATGAGAGATGGATGGCTGGTTCACTGTGTATCTTGGCCCCACCTGTCAGCATGTAACTGTCGAGGCGATGTAACATAGTGCTCAACGCATGACCCGCCCCAACGCGGTCCCACCGATCAGCATGTATCGGTCAAAGCCTTTGACCTGACGACATCCCCCCATCCGAGTACTTGTGAGGGTTTCAGAATGGAGGGAGGGCAAAAGTGAGGAAAAACTAAGCGGCTGGCGAAAACCGAGTACAACTAACGAACCAGGGGCACAAAAATAGAAATCCCTAATTTATTATCGACCCTTCCTGCTCGAGGACAAGCAAGGTCTAGCTTGGGGAGTTGATGGCTGTAACATACCACCTATTTTAGCCATATAAAATGTGCCATTTATCTCTCATATCATGTTTCTTCCAGCTATAGCTATGCCTTATATGCATGACTTCTAGTTCTCATCTACTTTCATATGAACTTTGCACATTTAGTAGTTTAGGTAGAATTTTATCACTTTCCCTGTCTATGACATGTGTGTAGGTGTTGGTGAAGATTATGGATAAAAAGGAACACAGAGAGGATAGTATGGAGGAGCTGTAGGGACCAGACTTAGCCATTTGAGAGGTTGGAAAAGTGATTTTTTCCAACCTCTCAAAATAAATATTCAAGACCATGTGGTTGTAGCCCTCGATGAGATGAACTCAATGAGCCCAAGAACACCCATAACGGAGTTTGTCTGAAGAAATGGCGACCAAAATACTAAAGGATCTACAAGTTCAACGACCAACTATACGGCCGGAACTAAAAGTTCACGCCATATAGTTTGGCGTACAGTTGGTAAAAAGGTCGCAAACGACAGGATTTCACCTAGAGAAGCTCTAGAACCTTCCCTAAGTCATATGAAGGTACTGGGGAACCCTAGGGCACCCCAAGGCCAATATAAAGGAGGGAGGGCCCAAGAGAGAGCCACCACACCATAGCCCTTCACGGGCGGAGCCCTGCCGCCGCTGCCACCCATCCGATCTCCACGGTGGCAGAGATCTGCCTCAACCACACCTTCGAGATCTAGATCTCCCTCAACACCATCACCATCAAGGCATCCAAGCAAGAAGAAGAGGAGGAGAAGGAAGACATCACCACCACCATGCATCGATCTCCATCTCCATCATCATCTCCATCTCCCTCTACCTCTTGTGTTTAGTGATTGTAAGATTGAACACGGTTGTAATATCTTTATATATTTATGTATGTTTTGTTGTTCATCCATGTGAGAGTGATTGATTCAATTCTAGGTTGAGGTATGATCTAGTACGCTAAGTTAGAACTTATTGTGATCTAAGATGAGTTTGTGTGATCCTTTGGTCCGGAAGTGCCTTTTGCCTTGCGGTGACGCGCGAGAATCATGCATAGTGCACACAGAGTGACAACCCTGTAATCAAATGGGGAACGTTTATTTGTTTGAGGAATCTCTTATAGATCACACATATATTTGCCCATCTAGTACTAGTGAGACCGAATCCTAAAAGCCCTCTCTCATTCCATTCAATCGTACAACTACAATCTCTTTAATTCAGTTCATATTCCTATTTACTTTCCGTCTTAGTTTATTTTGTTCTTGTTAAAAGTTCTTTGTTATTAGATATTTTAAACCTCTCTCAATTATCGCTGTTCTAGTAACTTATAGAATAGGATATTTCCAAACCACGGTTTGGGTGCGAAACGTGGCCACATTGACAACGTGGCTGCAGGGTCGTGTTGTTTCCGTTTGTCGATCTCCCATCGGGACAAAGTCTTTAATATTTGCTGCTACATGTACTGCAATATCCCTGTTGTTGGTGCAGGAATCCAGTCATCAGGCGGCAAGACCGAGACTAGCATCTCTCTTGTTGTTGTTCCACTTGTACGTGTATGAGGCAGTAGAGGCACCACACCTACGGTGCTCGTCAACAACGTTGGGTGCCAAAGTTGAAGGCAAGGAGGAGCACAGAGCCGGGGATGAGGTGGTCCCGAACGTATGACACCACCATGACGCGCTTCCTCAGCTTCCGCACCTGCGCGTCGAGAGGTACGAGCTATTGCCTTTGACCTTGGTTGGATATTGGGGTGGCTCGCCGGAGTCCTTGCAGGAGCAAAAAAGTTTTTGTTTTCGGCCTGGCTCTGCGCGTCGCCCAACAACAGTATCAGAGCATCAGCTCTAGGTTTTTGGCCTAGTTCTTGCACATGAGATGCGCAGTTACGAAAGATTGGATCTTTTTCATTGTTTTCATTTTACCTTTTTTATCTATTTTCATCTACAGTAGTGGCCAGATCTGATTTGTCTTGGCCAATAAGTTGGTCAAAACTAGTCCAGATCTGAGTGGGAGGTCACGTGGCTAACATCCACGATCAACCACTAAAGTTACTTTTCTTGTTGGACAAGAATAGGACAACTATACCCTGTCAAAAGTTACAGCTAAGAGTTAGATGGTGTGAGTCGGAAAGGTTCTGACTTGCTAGTTTTATTTGCTTATTTTTACCTCAAAGAAGGTCTAGTCGGATTACCCCACCATTTGTTGCAACACTACAAGTCGGACAATTTTGGTTAGTGGGTTCATATTGGTGGGGCTCTACCAATTCTCTTCGATAAAGTGTTAGAGATTCAGACCCTCTCTACAAGGCACTTGGTAGCTAGACGGAGCTATCACAATAGTTGTGGGCTTCGGGGTAAGGAGGGTTATCGGACAATCCAACATGAATCAGATAGAGATCTGATTGGAAAGGTGTTGCCTACTTGGAACGTTCTCCGGCTAGCAATAACGCAAAGGCTCACTAGTCAGATAACTGACCAGGATCCTAAATCACTGTCGACTATCAGAGGGATATCAGTCTTAGTGGGAGTGTGCATGATTAAAGATTTTAATTTGCCTTCTCCTGTTACAGATACATTGTCTTAAGTGTTTTGCATATTCCGTTTTTAGATGGCACCAACTAGCACCGTTCAGATTTCTAGTTTTGTGTTGCGTACGATCCTTGAGAAGGACAAGCTAAATGGAACAAACTTTACCAACTAGTATTGTAACTTGAGAATCATTCTCAATCAAGACAAAAAGGAACATGTCCTGGACAATCCGATTCCAGACAAGCCGGGCATTGATGAGCCTAATGTTGTAAGGACCACCTTTCGTCGGGCTCATGATGAGCCAACGTAAGTCAGTTGCCTCATGCTCACTCACATGGAGCCAGAACTGCAACAATAGTTCGAGAATGTTGAGGCGTACAATATGATCGTTGCCCTCAAGAGCATGTTTGAGACACAGGCTAGGACAGAGATGTACAATGTCTCCAGAGCCTTGCTTGGGTGCAATCTGAAAGACGAAGATCCACTAGGACGGCACATGATTAAGATGGTCAGATATGTGGTCCTTGGATCGTCTAGGTTTTCCCTTGAGCGAAGAGTTCGCTACCAACATTCTCCCTAATTCTCTTCCTAGTGCTTATGGTCCATTCATTTCGAACTACCACATGCATGGTATGGATAAGAAACTGGAATAACTTCAAGGGATGCTCAAGACAACAGAGGCCAACATCAAGAGAGGTGGCACCAGTCAAGTTTGATGGTGCAGAATGCTTCCAGGATCAAGAAGAAATCTTGGTCTAAGAAAGCCAAGCCAAAGGGAGACGGCACGCTAGATCCAAGTCCTAGCGCCGTCTTAGTGACTGGCAAGCCAGCAAAACCTCCGGGTATAGTATGATTTCACTGTAAGGCGGAGGGTCACTAGAAGAGGAATAGCGACAAGTAAAAGGCGGATAAAGCGAGGAGTGGAAGTCTGACTTCCGACTCAGGTACACTTGTTGTAAATGTTATAGACATTTATCTTGCCGACACTCCTAGAAGCACCTAGGTATACGATACCGGACCGGTTGTTCGTGTGTGCAACTCGATGTAGGGACTAGTAAGGCATAGGAGCGTGGAGAGAGGGGAGATTGACATTAGAGTCAAAAAAAAGCAAGAGTTGCTGCGTTAGCCGTAGGGATGATGCAACTCCAGTTACCTTCAGGATTTGTACCCGAACTAAATAAGTGTTATTCTGGTCCTGTACTAAGCCAAAAGATCATTTCTGCCTCATGTTTGATGAAGCGGGGTTATGAATCGAGTATTAAGAACAATGGTTGTTCCTTTTATTTGAATAATGTGTTTCATGGCTATGCATCTATCCAATCCATACTTTTTGTGCTTGATCTTGAATGTAAATTAGTCTATAACTTGAATGCTAAAAGGTTGAAGCTGAATGATCTTAGTTCTACTTATCTATGGCATTATCGCCTTGGTCATATCAGTTGGAAACACATGCAGAAGCTCCATGGTGATGGACTCCTGGATTCATCCGGCTTGGAGCCGTTCGAAACATGCGAATCGCGTTTGCTGGGAAAGATGACCAAGACACCTTTCACAAAGAGTTGCGAGAGGGCATCTGACTTGCTGGAACTTATACATAGTGATGTATGTGGTCCAATGAGCATGATAGCCAGAGGTGGTTATGAGTATTTTGTCACGTTCATGGATGATCTCAGTATATATGGGTATGTCTAAATGATGAAATCCAAGTACGAAACATTTGAAAAGTTCAAAGAGTTTCAGAGTAAAGTGCAAAACCAACTCGGCAATAATATTAAGTTTCTGCGATCAGATCATGGAGTCAAATATATGAGCCATGAGTTTGATGACCATCTCAAGAGTTGTGGAATAGTTCCACAACTCACCCCGCCAGGAACACCTCAGAGGAATGGTGTGTAGGAAAGGCGGAACCAAACCTTGTTAGACATGGTGAGGTTGATGATGAGTAAGACATATCTACCTTTATCATTCTGGGTTTTTGTCTAGAGACACTAGTGATAACACTAAACATAGTACCATCTAAATCAGTAGAAAATACACCACATGAGATGTGGACGGGTAAGAAGTCGGCCTTGGATTTTCTTAAAATTTGGGGATGTGAAGCTTTTGTCAAGAGATTACAATCCGACAAGATTAGCCCCAAGTCGGATGAGGTAGTTTTCATTGGTTACCCTAAGGAAACTTTGGGTTACTATTTCTACAACGAGAAGAGGGCAAAGTATTTGTCGCTCGAAACGCGGTTGTCGTTGTATTGGGAACAACAGTACCTGAGGAGGTTAGATAGAGGTGTGGGAACTGGCAGGGAAGCTATCGACAGCGTCCACAGGCGAGATTGGGTACAAGCGAGCGTGGCGGGACGCAGGAAGTACCCAGGTTCGGGGCCCTCGTGGTGAGGTAAAGCCCCTACTCCTGCCTGATCTGACTATGTGGGATATACGAACTACAAGTGCTCCTGGAGCTGTGTTCTTTAGCTACTGCCTTAAATGCACTGAGACCAACCCTTTCTCGAGGCCTTGCCTCTCCTTATATAGCGAGAGGCAAAGGTCTCAGCTTGAGCTGGCATTACAGGCGGGTCCCAGCCGACTAGTCATCTATAGTATCAGTATGGCTTGTCTTATCAGAGTATGAGCGGTATGGCTGTCGTAGGTATGGGCGGGTGGTTGCCCGTCTTGTCATCGTCTGATGCATGCGTGCAATCGCACGCAAATCTGTCTCACTGATTGGGTCCGCCACGTCGTCCGATCCGTCTCTTCTTGATCCGGCTACTAGGTGATAACCGCCCGTCTGTCCTATCCGGCCAGAATCGGTCACCGACGATCCGACTGTCATGTTTCTTATCCGGATGGGGTACCTGGGGATCATCCCCCTGACACTAGCCCCCGAGCGCGTGTGGATTCCGCCCTTAGGCGAAATGTGCGCGCGCTCCTTCTTGCTTTTTGATTTTTCATCTAGCTGAGCCTAGCGGTTGCGCTACCCGTGACGTCAGCGCTGACGCCGGCCACGCGCGCACGCGCCATCATTGCTCTACGGCGGGCAGCGTAATGTCTCGTCGCACGTCGCCTCGGGAAACTGTTGTCCGGCGCTTTGGTTCCCGCTCCAGGATCTTCTGCGCATCTTGCCCTGGCACACGGGATCTAGGCAGCGGTTGGGGTGTGGGTTTCCCGGATGCGCGCCACGTGGCCCCGTCGACGGTTGCCCTTCCGGTCCTTTAAAGGGACGTCGCGGGGGAGGCAGTTCTTTTCCTTCGCTCCCCCGCTGCAGTCTCCTTCTCCCTCGCGTGCTCTTGCTCCTGCGCTCTTGCCCTCTGCGCCGCCCGCTCGCCGTCGTCGACGCTACGGGCTACCGCCACTCTTCCGTTGCCGCTCCTCTCCACCAGCCGGAAATGGCCGCCGACCGCGGAGCCTGGTGCGGCTCTTCCGTCACTGAAGACCAAATCACGAAGTACCGCGCGACCCGCGTCCTCCCGCCGGTGGAGGAGGTGGCGGTGCGGTTGGCGCCGGTGGGGGAGGTGTCGCCGCATCCGGCGGAGGGGGAGCGCGTCATCTTCCTTTCGCACCTGGCGCGTGGGTTCGCGATGCCGCTGCACCCACTCTTCCTCACGTTCCTGGCCTTCTTAGACCTCCGCCTCCACCACCTCGGCGCCAACGCAATCGGAACGCTGGCGCACTTCATGGTGTTCTACGAGGGTTATCTCGGGATCCAGCCGGATCTCGGGCTCTTCTGCCGGCTCTTCCGAGTTTGGCCGCAGGTGCAGTACACGAAGGGGCCGCTAGTCGTCTGCGGCGGCGCCTCCATATAGTCCCGCACCCAATCCGGCTACCCGAAGTTCTTGCTCCAGGACACGGTATGGCTGTGGCAGCAGTCGTACTTCTACATCAAGAACGTCACCAACGTCGACCGGATAAACCTTCCGGCCTTCCAAGACGTCGAGTCCAGCCGGCAGAACTGGGACCTAAAGATCCACGGCGACAAGGCGGAGACGGACGCGATGCTGGCATGCATGCGCTCCGTCATCACCTGCCAGCTAACCGGTCGGGACATCACTCTTAGCTGGATGTCCCGGCTGATGATGCCGATGCAGCAGCGGGTGCACAAGATGTGCTACTACTCCGGCCGGCTGGACCCGACCCGGCTATCGCGCCGCGATCCCCGCTACCACAACTTGAAGGAGTGGTTGTGGACGATCAGCAAGGAGCGGCTGCCGGAGAACTGGAAGTTCAGTCTAGCGCCCTACAGTCGGGAGAACCGCGCGCCTCGGGTAAGTTCTCGTAGCCGGAAATTTTGCTTATTCTTTCTGTGTTATTTCCTTGTTCTGTCTGATTGACTTCTTGCATTCGACAGATCTTCGCCTACATCCGTCGCGAGGAGGGCGAGGCTCCTCTCGAGGCATTCACGCCAGACTTGCCCGAGCCGCGCGATCGGCTGTCCGGCGAGGAATCAGATGGGGACGACGACGCCTTCCCCAGCCGGAACGACGAGCCGGCCGCCGACCCGCACGCGGAGGTGCACGAGGAGGAAGAGGCCGGGCCGACCGCTGAGCCAGTGACGCCTCTCATGACAACGGCGAGGTGGGGAGCTCCGGCCGTCCGGCTCCGTCGACCATGGCGGAGGAGCTGGCTCCCAAGAGGAGCCGGTTCGGGCACCCTGCCGCCCAGCCGCCTTGGCCGGTAGAAAGGGCCGCCCCCGGTCATGCCGGGGTACGTTTTTCCTCTCCCCCTCTATCTTTCGGTGCTTTTTGTCTATTTGTGCTCCTTCTTGTTTTTCTGACTTTAGCTTATTTTGCTTTTGCCTTTTCCTCCTTCTCTTCAGCGCGTTGGTTTCTTTCAGAGCTGCGAGCCCGGCCCGGGCACCAACCGGGTCGCCGCCCCGCGCCCCCGACTGAGCCAACCAATGCCTCTCCTTCTTCTGAGGCACAACCTCCGTCTCCCCCTCGAGCTGAGCCGGCTGCCTCCTCCCAGCCAGAGGGTCCCCAGCCGGAAGGCTCCTCCACGGGCGTGCGGGGGCTGCCGGCAAGGAGCTCGTCGTTGTTGGCGACGACAATTCCAACGAGGATCTCGGGGAGGAGTGGCGAACGGCGGTGGTCGCGGCGAAGGAGTCCTTGGCCGTCAACGCCGTGGAAGACGACGCTTCCTTGGCCGCTTCGCTGTCGGACCTTACCGCCACGCTCGAGCTGGGGGTGAAGGAGATCCGGCTGCTTGAGGCCACTGCTGGCGGGAACCGGACCCTGGAGCAGAAGCTTGCTGCCGCCAACGGGACCTCCCAGAGTAAGTTCGCTTTATCCGTCTTGCACTTTTTTTTTACTGATAGCCGGTTTCGTTTCAGCCATCCTCGTGTGCGCTCAGCGCGAGATCGATCGCTTGAAGAAAGCAAACGACTGGCTGAGCAAGTCCAACTCCACTCTGCGGCTGCAGAACAAGGATTGGCATGCGCGGGTAGACGGTTTGGAGGCCACCGTCAAGGAGCGCGACGCCTCGCTCACTAGCCGGGCCGAAGCCTTCTCCCTTCTCGAGGCCCAGAACAAGGACCAAGAGAAGGAGATAAAACGGCTAGCGGTCAAGGAGAAGGAGCTGGTGGAGGAGCTAATGCAGGTTGGCCCCACTGCCAAGGGTGAGTTCTTTCTTCCGTCTTCCTTTCTTTCCGGATCTGGTAGCCGGATCTGACTCCTCTTTTCTGACAGCTTTTTACCCCGGCATAGACCTGCTGGCCTACAACCGGCTGCAGGAGAACTGGCCGGGAGCGCAGCCGACGGCTCAGGAGCTCGTCGTCCTTCTTGGCGAGGAAGCTGTGAAGCTTCGTCAAGCGGCACGGGACGTCTTATCCTTCATGTGGCCGGAGGCTCCGGTTCCGGAGACGATGGCGCAGCTGGCGGCGAAGGTGGGAGAGGTGCCGACTGTGGTGGATCAGCTGCGGGACTTGGCGGCATGGGCCGGAGCGGAGATGGCTCTGGACCTCATGCTCTCCTGGTACAAGGACGCCCGCGTCAAGAAGATCGACGGTGGCTTCCGTGCTGGAGATGACCTTGCCGCCATCCGCCAAGCCCATCCGGAACTCTGCGGGTCTGCCATCAAGATCACCGATTACGTGGATCCTGACGAGGTGCTCACCGACTCGGAGTCCATCGGCACTCCTGATGCGGAGGGCTTGGTGACGCCACCCGCAGGCGCAGGAACCGGATCAAGCTTCGCGCCCCCTCCGCCGCCTGAAGCTTCTGCCGGCCAGGGTCCCCCGCACGGCAAGGGTCCTGCCGTCTAGTTATTGCCCCGGGATGCCGGGTGTATTTGTCTTGTCTTATATGTTCATGAACCTTGTCCATTTGTACCGACTGTCTGTGATGCCGGGTAACTTATGGGAGCTTCGTCTCCTTTTTTTTTATTATTGTGTAAATTCTTGAATCTTCCTTGTGCGTTGAGCTTTCCTTTTGCGTACTTTGCCCGACTAACTTCATCCAGCTACACACCTTTAGCCGGGCGCCCTGCCCCTCGGTGAGGCGCTAAGCCTCTTAAGTGTAACCGAGATTGAGTAGGCGCAACCAGTGCTTGAATCTTTCTTATCTCTGCCAAGTCTTCTAACTTTGTCCGACCGCCACGTCGATCGGCCTCTTTCGTCGGTGAACGCCTTGACGAGGAACTTTATTCTAGTGGGGCGTGGCGACCGACTGATGTAACCCCAAGATTCGGAATAGCTGGCACAGCCAGGTGCTTCGAATCTTTCTTATTTCTGCCAAGTCTTCTAACTTTATTGTACGTCCTAGTCGGCCCGCTTTCGTCGGCTGAACGCCTTCAGCCGAGGGAACTAACATTCTAGTGGGCGCGGCGAGCGCACTCCAATCGGTGTAACTCGAGATTCGAGTAGCTGGCAGCCGGTGCCGAATCTTTCTTATCTTCCTTGCTCCCGCCTTGCCCTCACAGGCTCAATGGCTAAACGCCCTTAGCCGGTCAGAACTACAAGATTCCACTAGGGCGCGCACTCCAAGGGTGTAGCCCCCGAGATTCGGAGCGCTTGATGAAGGCAAGGGCTTCGAATCTTCTTTCCTTCTCCTGAATTCCGACTCTAGGTAGTTGGACAAGGATGCACATATGCGTACACATACATCTTAATAGGTTAATAGGTTAGTCTGTCAAATCGTAGCCGGAAAACGGCTTGTTTTTTCGAAAACTGGCTTGCTCCTTTCTAGACACTTAGTTGCCTTCTCGTGCGTTCTGCTGTTTTCGCTGCGTCCTTGCCGGGCAGCCGGGTTGCGGTCTGCAGCCGGAATCGAAGGGAGCTGATAGTACATTACGCACAGTACTAGCGGCTTAGTAGCTGGATTGGTTCGAGCTAGTTGCAGGGCCAGGACGCCCGATCTGTCGCGTCTCCTCCCCGTTTTTCGTGTGGGATGCCTCGGGCTTTTGCTCTTGCTAGTCGGACAGCCGGGTTGCGGTCTGTAGCTGAGACGAAGAGTGGGCCTCTGACATTATCGCACACTACTCATCCGGTTTGTTGACTTAACAGGCCGGGCCAGCCGGCGAGCCCCCGGGTAGGGGTTGCCGGAGCCGGAATATTTGAACCAGAAAACAGGTGCACACACATTTCTAGAAGGAGCCCCCGAGGTTTGGAGTCCGCATTTTCATTCATGGGGTTTTCGGGATACATACACTGTCTGGCGACTAGGTGTAAAACGGGCGCAACAGGGCCGCGTTCCAAGGACGTTCGGTCTCCTCGTCCGATTTGTCCATCTTGTTCTTGCGCGGCTGCTGTGCGTCGATGTGGTAGTAGGAGTCGTTGGGCAGCGCCCGACTGATGATGAAGGAGCCTCTGTGGTGGTGATAGCTTGCATGCCCTTTGTGTCTTGCACCAGCGGAGAACCAGGTCGCCCTCGGAATGCGGGCGAATCCGGCTTGAATGGTAGCAACGTAGTCGCTGGCAGTACAGGCAGATCTGGACAGGCCAGCTCGGGCCTCCTCTAGGAGATCCACCCGTCCCAGCGCCTCCTTGTTGGCTTGCTCGTCAGAGGAGCTTGAGGGAGTCGAATTCGATGTCGGCGGAGAGGACGGCTTCCGATCCGTAGACCAGGAAGAATGGCATGTAGCCGGTTGACCTATTCGGTGTGGTGCGGAGGCTCCACAGCACAGCCGGAAGTTCTTCGATCCAACATCTGGGTGACCGCTCCAACGGCTCGATGAGACGTGGTTTGATGCCGGCTAGCACCAAGCCGTTTGCTCGTTCGACTTGCCCGTTGGACTGCGGGTGTGCAACGGAGGCAAGGTCCAGTCGGATGCCCTTGTTGCCGCAGAACCGAGCGAAGGCCCCCTTGGCGAAGTTCGTGCCGTTGTCGGTGATCATGTTGTTGGGGTAGCCAAAGCGGTTGATGATGTCGATGAAGAAGGTAACAACCGTCGCTCCATCCAGCTTCCGGATAGGCTTGGCCTCGATCCACTTTGTGAACTTGTCCACCGCTACCAGCAGGTGGGTCATTCCCGCGCGGGCTCGCTTGAAGGGACCGACCATGTCGAGGCCCCAAACTGCGAAGGGCCAGGTGATTGGTATGGTCTTGAGTACCGAGGTTGGCATGTGCCTGAGCTGCCCGAAGCGCTAGCACCCATTGCACGAGCGGACCAGTTGCTCGGCATCCTCGAGGGCGGTGGGCCAATAGAAACCATGGCGGAATGCCTTGGCGACTATAGCCCTTGACGAAGCGTGGTGCCCGCACTCGCCCTGGTGGATATCCTTGAGTAGCCGGTAGCCCGTGTCCACATCAACACATCTTTGGAAGATACCGGATACGCTGAGTTTGTACAGCTCGCCGTTTATGATGGTGTACGTGTGTGTGCGGCGCCGAATTTGTTTAGCCTCTACCTCGTCATCCGGGAGTTCTCCGTTGGCGATGTAGTTCATGAAGGGCTGTGCCCAGGATGGCACTTCCCGGATGACGAGGACGCTCCTGTCCTTCGGCTGACGGGTGTCGGGGGGTCGTCCGGGTGGAATATCCGGGACGGCAGCCCCCGAGCCATTAGGCGAGCTGGCAGCCCCCGGGTCTTGCGAGCCGGAGGGCACTGCCTGGCCGGAATTGGTGCGGGTTTTCTTCTTTGGTGGTTCCGCCGGCTCCGTTTCTGCTGCTCCGGATACCGGAACGCTTCCCGCCCAGACGATGGAGTCTGACTCCAGCGACGGTTGATGGATGGCTTGCGTAGATGTTCCAAGGAGACCCCTGGCGGGATGGCCTGCCTGGTAGATGTTTCGGCTGCCTCGTTGTTGGTGCGGGGGACGTGGTGAAATTCGCATCCGTCGAAGGAGGCACTGAGCTTATGGACGTGGAACCGGTAGAGAGCCATGTTTGCATCTCTGGCGTCCCATTCCCCGGACACCTGTTGCACCACCAAGTCCGAATCACCAAAGCACAGGATCCGGTTGACACCGATCTCCTTGGCTAGCCGGAGCCCATGCGCCAGTGCTTCGTATTCGGCTACGTTGTTGGAGGCCTTGAAGTGGATTTGCAGCACATACTCCAGCCGGTCTCCTTTGGGCGAGGTGAGCACGATGCCGGCTCCCAAGCCCCCGAGCATCTTCGACCCATCGAAGTGCATCCGCAAGTGGTCCGAATCCGGAACCGGTGGGAGATACTGGGTCTCGGCCCAGTCGACGAGGAAGTCTGCCAACGCCTGTGACTTGATCGTGAGTCGGGGCTCGTACTAGATGGAGTAGGCGGCGAGCTCGATGGCCCACTTGGCAACTCGTCCGGTGGCATCCTTGTTGCCAATGATTTCCTAAAGGGGTGCGGTGCACACAACCTTGATCAGGTGCTCCTGGAAGTAGTGCTTGAGCTTCTTGCATGCCAGGTACACACCATAGCACATCTTCTGGTAGTGGGGGTAGTTCTGCTTGGAGAGGGAGAGAACCTCGCTGAGGTAGTAGACGGGTCTCTGAACTGGCTGAGCGTTGTCTTCCTCGGGGCGCTCCACCACCAGGACGACGCCGACGACCCGGCTGGTGGCTGCTATATAGAGAAACATCAACTCCTTGCTAGCCGGCGTGGCCAGAACCGGTGCTATGGATAGCATGCGCTTGAGGTCGTGAAACGCGGTGTCGGCTTGCGAAGTCCAGGAGAACTTGTCCGTCTTCTTCATCAGTTGGTATAATGGGAGTGCCTTCTCCCCCATCCGGCTCACGAAACGGCTGAGGGAAGCTAGGCATCCGGTGAACTTCTGGACTCCAAGCAGGTCCTTGGGCGGCTGCATCCTCTCGATGGCCACGATCTTCTCCGGATTCGCCTCGATACCTCGTTATGATACGAGGAAACCGAGTAGTTGACCGGATGGTACTCCGAAGACGCACTTCTTTGGGTTCAGCTTCATCTGGTACTGGCGGAGGTTGCCAAATGTTTCTCCCAGATCCTCGAGGAGGGTGCGCTTTTCCTTGGTCTTGATGACCACGTCGTCCACGTAAGCATGCACGTTTCAGCCTATCTGCGAGTGCAAGCATTTCTGCATACATCGCTGATAGGTGGCGCATGCGTTCTTTAGGCCGAAAGGCATGGTTACATAGCAGAAAGCCCCGTAGGGGGTGATAAATGATGTCTTAATCTGATCAGCCGGGTTTAGCCGGATCTGATTGTACCCGAAATAACAATCTAGAAAAGACAACAAATCACAGCCAGCCGTGGAATCGATGACTTGATCGATACAGGGCAAGGCGAAGGGGTCTTTTAGGCACACCTTGTCCAGGCTGGTGTAGTCGATACACATGCGCCAGGTCTTGTTCTTCTTCAACACCAAGACTGGGTTCGCCAGCCAGTCTGGGTGGTACACTTCCATGATGAACCCGGCTGCAAGGAGCCGGGTGATCTCGTCCCCGATTATCCTTCTCTTCTCCTCTGTGAACCGGCGCAGAGGTTGCTTGACCGGCCTGGCATCCGGACGGACATGAAGTGAATGCTCGGCGAACTCCCTCGGCACACCCGGCATGTCCTTGGGAGACCATGCGAAGATGTCCCGATTCTCACGGAGGAAGTCGACGAGCGTGCCTTCCTATTTGCTGTCCAAGCCGGCACCAATGGTGACGAACTTAGTCGGATCAGAGGGGTCGAGCAGGATCCTCTTCGTCTCCTTTGCCGGCTGGAAAGCTCCTTCTCCAGCCGGTTTGCTGCTAGCCGGAATGTCCTGCTGGGCCATGGCCACATTGCGCATGATCGCGCGTTTTTCTTTGGCTATGATGAAGGCCTCTGCCAGTTTGGAACCGGCTAAGGCGCACTCCCTCGATCGCCTGAAGCAGCCGGTGACGGTGATCACGCCGTGGGGTCCCCGCATCTTCGTCTTGAGGTACGCGTAGTGGGGGATGGCCATGAACTTGGCGAGGGCGGGGCGCCCGAGGAGAGCATGGTAGGAGCTCGTCAGATTTACCACCTCAAACCAGATTGGTTCGCGGCAGAAGTTCTCCTCGGTCTCGAAGATGACGTCCAGCTGGATTTTCCCCAGCGGGGCGCAGGCTGGTCCCGACAGTACGCCGTGGAACGTCATGGTAGTCGGGCACAGGTCGCTTTTGCGAATGCCTAGCTTCTCCAACGAGGACTGGTAGAGGAGGTTGAGGCTGCTGCCTCCGTCGATGAGGACGCGCGAGAATCGGCAGGTGCACGCGCTAGAGGCGATGAGAGGGTCGAGCACCATGGCATAGCCCCCAGGAGTCAGCAGATGCTCAGGCTGATCTGCCTGGCTCCAGGTGATGGGGGTTTCCGACCAGTTCAGGTACTGGGGGACTGGAGAAACGATGGCGTTGACCTCCTTGGAGCGTCGCCTGCGGCTGTGCTTGTCATCCTGCTCCGTCTCGAAGATGTGGTAGGCAGCGTGCGGCTGGGGGTAGCCATTGTTGTTGTTGCCACTGTTGCCGTCGTTACCATCATTGCCGGCTCCCCTAGCCGGTGGTGGGGGTCCATCCGGTGGGGGATGCGGGAGACGAGGCTGGTTGCCCTGGTCCTTTAGCTGGCGGGTCCAGCTACAGTTCCAGGTGGTGTGCGTAGCCGGTTTGAAGGGACCGCTATGCCACTTGCACGGGCCATCGATCATCTGGTCGAAGGTGAGCCGGGGCTTCTGCCTTCTTGCCTCATTAGCCGGTGCGTCGGGCGCAGCCTCCACAACATTGACCTGTCGTGCGTGGTAGCGAGGCTTCTGTTGTCCGGCCTGGCGGTCCCCATGGAACCGATTTTCATTGTCGTGGCGTCTGGAGGATCCGGCTTCGCCAGCCGGATTGCTTTGACGGTCGCGAGTCGGCTCCGTGGGAGTCGGACGGCCGTCCGCGTTTACTCGGAGGGCCTTTTTCATGGCGGCATCCGCCGTGGCGTACTGGTCTACAACCGTCATGAGCTCCGCCATGGTATTCGGCTCGTCACACAGTAGCCGGTGGCAAAGCATGGTGCCCTCTCGGCATCCTTCGATGAAGAAGCTGATGGCTTGGCTCTCCAGGATGCCCTCGCAAGTGTTGCGGAGCTCCATCCACTTGGCGAGGTACTCGCGGTCGGTCTCGTGTCGCCCTGGACGCACAAGGCCAGGTCGCGCGGGCGCCCTGGACGTTTGTATGTGCCGTTGAGTTGCGGACGAACACCTTCTGGAAGTCAGGCCAGGCGTTGATGCTGTTGGGCGCAAGGGTATTGAGCCATGTCCTTGCCGACCTGATTAGCATGAGAGGGACGTAGCGCACAGCTGTGCGCTTGTTCCTGTGGGCGATGCCGACTGCCGTAGCATAGTCGGTCAACCAGTCTTCCGGTTTCATGCTTTGTCGCATTTGGGGTGTCCTCGGCAGGAGAATTTATCCGGAAACGGCTCGTTCTGGATGCGGGGTCCGAAACAAACCAGCCCGGTCGAATCTTCCTCCTCCGTGACGCGCGCTTGAGCGAGGATCTCGATGCGGTTGCGGGCATCCGGACAATCAGGGTTGGGCGCTCCCACCCGGCCCGAGAGACGGGAACCGGCTGGTCTAGGCGCTCCGGCGAGCGGTGGGGGAGGTGGCCGGTTGCTGTTCACCGTCTGCTCCTGGCGCGGCTGGCCCCTGTTGCCTGAGCTGCGACGCCTGCTGCGGGCCCTGGGCGGCTGAGGGGAGGACGCCTGCTGGGTGTCGCGCGGCGCGCCCCTGCTGTTGGCAGGTAGCTTGCTCCCTCTGGAGTAGCTAAGGTCTTCCTGCATCTGCCGGTTGGCATCGGCCTGCTCGTCCGCGACACGGAGGAACTCCTGCATGCGAGCGTGCTGGCGGGCTCGCGCCTCGCCCTCCAGGCTGGGAAGCTCCTCTGCTGCAGCCCGCGCCGCACGCAGGTTCTTGATGGGCGTGCTGTAGGTGGGTCGTGTGAGGGCAGGCGCGGGATCCGGTTCCCCATCCTTTTCCATCCTACCGCCCAGCTCACCGCCGGCCTCGACTCCTGATAGCCGGAGTGAGGAGGCGCTGCTGGTCGCATTTCGCGCCGAGTGATCTCAAGTTGCTTGCGGGCTGCTGCCAGCTCCATGGCCTCCTGGAGGAGGATCTGTCTCTCCATGGTGAAGTTGGCCTCCTCCTCCGGGTTATCCCCGAGGTTAACCGGCGTCAGGAGCCGATCAATAGCATCCTCCACCGGGTTCCGAGGCTGCGGGGGAGCGGAAGTTCCGACCTCGTCCGCGCCTCGCTCCCGCGGCTGGCGGGGATGCGAGCTAGATCCGGCCATCATGACCTCCACGCCTCGGGGTGCGGCGGAGGTGCTGTCGTTTGGGCGCGGCAGCTCCACGACAGAGACGATTTCCCTAGGGAAACAGTCCGGGATGGTGGCGATGTAGATGTAGAGATCGCCGAATAGCAGGACGGTGCCGTTCGCTGGGAAGGAAGTTCCGGCGAAGCAGGAGGCATTGTCGATGACGCAGTCGAACTGGCCAAGCGTGAGCACCAGGCCGGAGGCCACGCGCTCACCGGCTGAAATGCGGGGTCCCGTGCGGAACGTGACTCCGGTCGAAGCCATTTGCCCCATGGTGGGCGCCAACTGTCATTGTATTGGGAACGACAGTACCTGAGGAGGTTAGATAGAGGTGTGGGGACTGGCAGGGAAGCTATCGACGGCATCCGCAAGCGAGATTGGATACAAGCGAGCGTGGCGGGACACAGGAAGTACCTAGGTTCGGGGCCCTCATGGTGAGGTAAAGCCCCTACTCCTGCCTGATCTGACTACGTGGGATATACGAACTACAAGTGCTCCTGGAGCTGTGTTCTTTAGCTACTGCCTTAAATGCACTGAGACCAACCCTTTCTACTGAGGCCTTGCCTCTCCTTATATAGGCAGAGAGGCAAAGGTCTCACTGGCTAGTCCGACTGGCGGCCCCACAGGCGGGTCCCAGCCGACTAGTCATCTACAGTATCAGTATGGCTTGTCTTATCGGAGTATGAGCGGTATGGCTGTCGTAGGTACAGTGGATGCCGTGCGAGCCCATCGTCATCACAGGCCACTGTTCCAGCGTCACCCAAGCAAAGTCTTCGGTATGGGCGGGTGGTTGCCCGTCTTGTCATCATACAGGGCGTACCATGCACTGATACGCACGTCGTCCTGTCTCATTGATTGGGTCCGGCTACGTCGTCGTATCCGGTTGTCTCTTGACGATCTGGCTACTGGGTGATAGCCGGCCCGTCCTGTCCTGTACGGCTGCGTCTGGTCAGCCGGACGCGATCCGACTGTCCTGTTTCTTATCCGGATGGGGTACCTGGGGATCATCCCCCTGACAGCGGTCTTTCTGGAGAAAGAGTTTCTAAGCCGGAAAGATTGTGGGAATAGGGTGCACCTCGAGGAAATTCAGGATTCACCAACTCAAGATAAGTCGAAAACCTTGGAGGTTGAGCCGGACGTTGTGCCTAAGCCGGCAAATGCACTAGAGCCACGAAGATCAGCAAGACTACATAGAGACATACTTATGTTAGAAGGCGATGAGCCGATTACCTATCAGGATGCGATGGGAAGTACTAATTCTGAGTCATGGCTTGGAGCCATGAGATCCAAGTTAAAGTCCATGGATGACAATCAAGTTTGGAACTTGGTTAATCTGCCAGATGGTGCAAGATCCATCGAGAGCAAATCGGTCTTTAAGAGGAAAATAGACCAAGATGGAAATATTTTTGTCTATAAAGCATGGCTTGTCATGAAAGGATTCTAACAAGTTCAAGGAGTTGACTATGATGAGACTTTAACACTAGTAGCAATACAGCCTGAGGGTTTTGTCTTTCCTTAACGGAAATTTAACCGAGGACGTGTATATGATACAGCCCGAGGGTTTTGTCGATCCGGCTAGTCCTAACAAAGTTTCCAAGCTTCGGAAGTCCATTTATGGATTGAAGCAAGTAAGTCGGAGTTGGAACATTCGTTTTTATGAAGTGGTTAAATCATTTGGCTTCATCAAAAGCAAGCAAGTCGGAGTTGGAACATTTGTTTTGATGAAGCTCAATTGTTTTTCTACTACTGTATGTAGATGACATATTGATAGTCGGAAACAATGTTTCGATGTTCCAAGAAACCAAGGATTCTTTGGAAAGGTGTTTCCAAATGAAGGACTTGGGTGAGGCGGCAATTATACTAGGAATTAAGATCTATAGAGATAGATTCGGAAGACTCATAGGTTTGAGTCAGAGTACATGTCTAGATAAGATATTTAAGAAGTTCTATGGATTCAGCTAAGAAGGGGTTCTTACCGATGGCTCATGGAGCCCGACTTAATACTCAATGCCCAACGCCGGCTGATGAGCGAAGTCGGATGGAGAGGATCCCTTTATGCTTTGGCAGTAGGATCGATCATGTATGCGATGATTTGTACTAGGCCAGATATTTCCTGTGCTCTAAGTGTAACGAGCAGATATCAGTCGGATCCTAGCAAAAGCCACTAGACAACAGTAAACAATATCTTTAAGTACTTGAGACATACTCAAGATAAGTTCCAAGTCTATGGTGGTGAGGAAGAGCTAGGTGTAAAGGGTTACACGAATGCTAGCTTTCAGACCAACCTGGATGCCTCGCACTCACAGTATGGTTATGTGTTCATAGTAAATGGAGGTGCAGTGAGCCCGAGCCATGCCTTAACCTACAGGTAACTGACTGGGAGAACGTCCTAGCTCACATAATCGGCAACGTCATCTTATTCTTGGTATCTGACCAAGATAATACCCAGGGACAATGCCAGTGAGTACTTTGAATGTACTCGCAAACCACCTTAAGATAATAGTAATAACAGGAGGATATGCATTTTGGCTGTGGTAGTAGGAGGGCTCCAAGAGAGGTTATTTTCTCAATTACTTTCTCTTGTAGATATAACATCTACATATCTTTGTTGAAAAACCTTTGTAAAACATTTTGGAAACCATTTTGAACATTAGGATTGGGTCACCCATTTGTTCCTTTCTCCCGGTCGTCCCATGACCAAACTCCTTTCTGACCATCCCATGGTCAAAACCTTTCTCCTTTTCGACCATCCCATGGTCAAAATAATTTCAAAGTCATATCATCTCTGAAATCCTTTTTGAAATCAAAACTAGCACCGCTCTACAGTGACCTTCCCAACCGTCCATGACCGCGGACGCGGCTATTCGAATAGATTTACACTCTGCAGAGGTTGTACACTTTACCCACACCATCCGGGTACACTACCCTGATCTTCGCCGATCGTGGGTCGAGTAACCGATCAAGACTCTCCTGATGCCCACTCCAATATAAGTGCCTACCCTATGAGTGTTGTTCCCCTCAACACCGGGACGTCGGGTACCGAGGACCAACCGAAGCGCATATTGCACGTCCCACATGTGCGCTTTCAATGAGGGGCTCATAGTAACGCGTGGAGGTCTGTAGACCCTTCGTCCCTTCTCCCGATCGATGTCTCACATGGACCGTTGTGCAGAGAAGGCCCACCCTCCAGGGAGTTGCATCCCCTGTAGTAGTTGCGAGGCAGCTTATACCAGAATAGACAAACATCAAATCTAGCCCTGTCCCATTCCAGAGTAATGTGGTTGCATAGGGTTAATTGTTCTAGCAAAACTGCAAAGAACCTGGTGCGTTTTTCGTAAACCTTTTTCCTCCATCTTTCCTTTAGCATTTTGTAAAACAAACCTTTTTCTTTCTCAACACCTCTTGGGAGGTTCCACCTCACCAAGGTTTTAGCATAAAACATTTGGTAAAACTTTTTTTGGGGTCTTCCCATCCTCTAGCTTTGCTTTGGCTAAATCGGGGTCTCCAAGGGGTTATGGTGGTATCCACCATCTACTATACTAGGGACAAGTAGGTATCATCGAGAGGGTTGTACTTAGTAGTACAAAGGGTAATAGTTCAGAGGGGCCAAACCACTACCAGGTATACATCAACATATAGTAAAACAATGCAGTTTTTAATAAGCAGTAGATAAAACATGCGTAGTAAGATAGTAGGGCAAGGCTTATGAGAAAGAAGGTGGCTTGCCTGATGATCAGCAATATGGCAATATGTCCCTGGACTTCTTCTTTAGAATACCCAAATATACAATAATAACCATCTTCTTCTGCTCTCCGATATAATCACAACTATCATCGATAGGGAACACATGCAAACAAACAAAAGGGCACAATCAATACAAGGCATACAATCACCAATACCACTCAGCAAACAAGCAATTGAGTAGTCGTCGATTAAGGTTCAGTAGTTTTAGAGAGGATGGGATTTAGGCGGTTGAGATGGCCTTGGAGAAGGGGATGAACATCCCTTGGGGTTTATTATCGAGGGACTACCTAAGGGAGGGTTTTGGACTAAGGACATATTCTATAAGATACCACTATAAAAACATGATACCAGCAGATAGGTATTGATAAAGGGAAACCAACAAAAGTGGTTTCATTATTTTATCATTTACCAAAGATTTAAAGTGATTTTTATAGTGAATAATACTCTAGTTTTAGGAATTAATTCATCAGAAAAGTTCTGGATCTCCAAAAATTATTTCCTTGGATGATTAAGTAGGGTTTGATGTACTTGTTCACTGAGAGTTGGAATCAAGTCAAGATAATTAGCAGAATGCCCTCAAGAAATTCCCAAAAGCAGTTCTATATCTGTTTGGTCTTTTTCACCAAATTAAATCTACAGAAGCTTTTGAGTTGATTCCAAAGGCATGTGATAGGCATTTAGAATACCTTTCTGTAGGAATTGTATTCACTCCTTTTGGAGATGCCACACTCCTGGAGTGATTTATTTAGTGATGAGACCACTTACAGAAGTAATTAAATCACCAATCCAACAGAGGATCAATAAATCCTTCTCTCCTAGTTTTAGATAGGTAATGGTGTGCCACTTCTCTGGGAGTTGGAATTAGGTCAATACCACATTTGGTTTGACCTAGAGAATTTACCCAAGGCAGTTATTCTCAGTTTTTGTTATTTTTACCAGAGGGTGACCTTAGTTCACCTTGACCTAAGATAAATTCTGGATGGAAGGTCTATGAATATTCTTTCAAAAGAACTTGGTTTCATCCATTTTGGAGATGTGTAGGTCACTGAGGAATTTATTTACTAAACATGATATGTTCTGGTAGATTAATTTCAAGACAAGGTGAAATTAATATCTGGTAAAACTTTAGGCTCTGAATGTTTAAGAAAACATTCATTTACCTGGGAATATTTGTTTCAAGGAATTTAGAGTTGTTTAGCATTTTTGAATCGATTTAAACTAAAGTGCCAAAACTGGATCTAGATTAAAATGAATAAAAGTAGAGAGGACCGGGGCTGTTGGCAGGGGCGGAGCTGCGGCCGGTGCTACCGGCGCTGTAGCACCGGTCCAGCTGACTACCCAAAGGGAATGCGTATTACTACTAAGTCGTTAGTGTGGCCAGCTGATTATCCAAAATGAGTAAAGTACTAGGGGGACTTGCACTGTCTAGTGTCTACACTCAGTTCATGTGGCTTGCTCGCTCGTTCTTCTCAGGCTATGAACTACACATCACTTAGCACTAGTGGTAAAGAGTCCTGCCGCATTAGAGGACTGAAGGTTGCCTCTAGAAGTTAGCACCCCTCTTCCTTCATTTCTGGCTCTGCCACTGGCTGCTGGGCCAGATCCGGGGGAGGGGGGATACTGGGCCGAGTGGCAAGAGGAAGGCCCAACCGGGCAGGCGGCGCGCGGGGCGATGGTTCAAACCACTGACGGCCAGGGCCCAATGGTTAGAGAGGGTGGAGGGCGAAGGGGCACGCGCGGATCCAGGCCGTTGGGCTAAAATCGATATGACGGTGCCAGAGCATCGTCGACCTCCACCGTGGAGGGAACTCGCTGGAACCCCCAGGTGGCTCTGGGTGGGGCTCGAGGAGCTTACCAGAGGCATGGGGAGGGGCCAGCGAGGGTGCAGGGCGACGTGGTGGTCGGCTACGGTTTCGGTGACGGTCGGAAGAGGAGGGTTTAGCGAGCGGAGACGTTCCCCGCAGGGGCACTGACGGAGGAGCTCAAGAGCTCGCCGGAGCACACTCAGGGGCACCTGCATGTTGGAGAAAATGGTTGGGTTAGATTGAGCTTGACGAGAGGATCATGTCAGATCAAGAATGGGAGGAAACGGAGTAGTGTAGCCCTGCGACAGCCTTCTCCTTCCTCAAAGCTCCATGGGTCGAAGCTTCCAGTTCCTGGGCAGGGGAAGCCAGGGAAAGGGAGAGGGGGATCTAGGGTGGCTCATGGAATGTTTGGGGGTGGAATGAGGGGATGGGGGAAGCTCAGAGTCGACCAAGCACTCCACTACCCGGAGGAGACCGAGAGGAGAGCTTATTCTCCTCCATGGCGATGGGGAGATCGGGATCTGGATCTGGAGCCTGGGGCGAGGTAGTGGGAGTGTTGAATGAGGAGGAGGGTGGAGTCTTTGGTGGCCAGGGTCCTTCTTATCCGATAGGGACATGGTCCATGGTAGTCTTGGTCCATTTTGGACATGAGCAAAGGAGGGAGCAGGGAATAGGGCAGGAGGGGTGGTGGAGATGTTATGTGGGGCCAAGGACATGACCATAGGGAGAGGTGAGGCGTGCTGTAGCTGCTGTGGCTTTAAGACCAAGACTTAAATTTCCTAGGCCTTGCCTCTCTCTCTTTCTTTCACTTACAAAGGCAAGAGACGAGGGAGAGGGGAGTGCTACAGTGCATCTCTACCAAAGCGATGGTGGTGGGGCTGGTTGGAGTGATGGAAGGACCTGGTGATGATTTTAATTTTGTCTAGGCTACTAATTCCTTAGTTTGCCACATTTGAACAAAATGAGGTTTGTGAAGGAAGTTTAATATTTTGCATTGGCAAGGTGGGAAGATGGTACTGGTGGGTAGATGAGGTCAAGACACACCTCCAGGAATTATTTGGGATTTTTCAGAGGATTTTAATTCCACTTAAAATCATTTATTCAAAAAGTACAGAAGTAGTTTCTAGAAGATCATTTGATAACATTACATTGGACCTTGTTGGATTTTGATGTGAGGTGATCCCAAATGTGAATACACACTTAGGGGAATTTTCCCAAGATTTATTGGGGCTTAAAAGTATTTTAAACATTTATTATCCCATTTCAGCCATTTAAGAAAATAGGCAAAACGAAATAATAAAACTCTTCAAAAATATTTATTTTTGGAGTGGGAATATGGGGTATGATATGTGGACCTCAATTATGCTTAGAGTTGGGGAAGTGTTTTGGCAAAAACCAAACCTTCCTTTGGGAGAGGAGTTTTGGAGATTTTGACTATTAAAGAGAGTTATTAGATTTGGAGCCATAATAAATATGGGTAATATTTTATAAATCTTGATGATCAAAGGAGATGATATAGAGAAGGTGTAGCAAGCATTTGCAACCCTGGGATTGGAGAATCCAAGTTGATTTTGGTGAAATACCCTAGATTAAAGATCTAGGGTGATGTTAATTTCATACCATCAAAACATGGTGGTATCTTGGAGTTCAGATCTCCCCTTGGGGCAGGGGGTAGATGGATGGATAGACCAAGTGATGTACATCAACATGGTATAGAGGTTTGAGCTTGATCTTGTTTGAGTTTCCCCAAGAATTGATTTCAAACTTTGAATAAAATAAGCCTGCCAAAGCAGATTATTAACTAGCCTTCAAAACCTTGTGGGTTTAAGAAGCACAAAGATCCACTTGGAACAAGTGAAGTAGATATTGGCAGACCTATATGAGTAGAACACAACCATGCAGAGAGTTGGTCCATAGAAGGTGGGATGGTGGTGTGAGCTTCTATCAAAGTAGGCATGTTGACTAGATTTGCATGAATAGTTAATTTCTTGCCTACAAAACCATCAGGAACAAGTGGGTTGAAAGATGATCTAACCAAGGGCAAGAGTGATCCTTGGTAGTCCTTAGGATACTTAACAAGATGGTTCAAGTGCATTATCAAAAATGCACAAGGGTTGAGAAAGGGTGACATTCAAAAAGGTGATGTTGGAAACAGATTTCCAAACTTAGCCAAATTTGGCAGATTTAGGGTTTTTGACTAGAATGTGGGTTGTGAGGATTTTGATGGGTTGCAGGGTACCAAAGCATCATCAAGTGGATGTGGCTGAAGAGTAGATTGAGTAGAAGGGATCCATGCTTGATATTGGTCCTCATTGACTTGGAGGCTTCTAGAAGGGATATCTTCAGAATTGATCTGGTTAAGAGTTTTAGATGATCACATAGCAGCGAGGGATCAGATCCAGATTGTATTCTTGATTAGGGTGGGATGATTTGGAAACATCTTGATCCTAGTGATGAGCTCCTAGAGTAGCTCATACTATCTCCTAAGCAGACAATTCAAACAGCAGATCAAGGCAACTCATCTTACAAAACATCAACTACTACTAGGGTTGCCATCAAGCCTAGCTTGAGGTAAGGTTGAGGCATTTTGAAGAGGTTGGATTTTGAATAAGATGAGAGTCCTTGGTATCTCTACCAAGAATAGAATTCAAAAGCTTACTAAAAGGTTTTGGAGATCCTAAAGGTAAGAGTAGTTGAAGCTTCTATCTTGAAAACATAAGGAGATTATATTATATATCTCTCCATAGTTTTGTCAATAGGAGCTACTAAAATAGCTTTGGTTACATAAGTATCTTGGCTCATGTTCTGAATTGCCAGAACATTTGATAATATGTAAAATGAGCCAGGATAGTTTTGTTAAACAACTTTTGTCAACTGATGGTGAGGTAAGGAGTATCATATGGTATACAAACACATGCACAAGCACAAACAAACAACAAGCAAACACTGCACCAATGAACAAGAAAAAGTTTTTGTTCCCCCTGATTTTTGCATCATGGACAAGTAATCAGGGTTGCTGAAATTGGGATGTTACAATATACATATATCTAGCTCTAGCCAGTTTTCCTTAGTCGTTTGAGGTTGGGAGGGAAACCCACTACCGAGACTAATTTGTAAGTCGGAAGATGACAATGTTTCACGTGTCATTGATGGCTCAATGCACGGCGCCCAAAAAAATGCTTGATGGCGGTGTTGATGTAGAGCTATTGGGAACCCCAAGAGGAAGGTATGATGAGCACAGCAGCAAGTTTCCCTTAGTTATGAAACCAAGGTTTAATTGAACCAGTAGGAGCAAGGAAACACCTCAAAGGTGTTACTAGCTGAGCTTTGACAGGGCGCACTACCGGTGCTAGTAGCAACGTGGAGACCTGCACAACACAACCACAGAACTTTGTCCCCAACTTGCGATGAGGTTGTCAATCTCACCGTGTTTTGCGGAAAACAAAGGATTAAACGTATCGAATGGAAAGAAGTAAAAGTTTGCAGAAAGTAAACACAAAACAGTAAACAGTTTATAGATCGTATGTAAATAAAAAGGACCAGGATCCATAGTTCACTAGAGGTGGCTCTCCTTAGATATATAACATGCTGGGTGAACAAATTACAGCGGGGCAATTGACAAACATCGAGAAAGTAATACATGCATATACTAATCATCTTGACTCCTTTGAGACTTGATTGGGCATTACAACATTATACATAGACCGCCATCCAACTTCATCTATGACTAATAATCCACCTTCATGTTATCATCCTAACCCCCTCCAGTATTAAGTTGCAAGCAACAGATTACTGCTTTACGAACTGCGTGTAAAGTAAACAATACGATTGTTCTATGAACAAAGGATTGTTGTTTTCTCCCTAGTAGCAACAACACATCTAGTACCTTAGAGATTTCTATCACTTCCCAGTTACGGAGGCATGAACCCACTATCGAGCATAAATACTAACTCTTGGAGTTGCTAGCATCTACTTGGCCAAGATAGCTACTAACAACGGAAAGCATGCAAGATCACAAATAACAAAGACATGATAGAATCAATAATCAATCTGAAATAACATCTCAATATCCATCGGATCCCCGCAAACACAACATGCAGAATAACAAATAGATGATCTTGATCATAAACGGAGCTCACAAGATCTAAACATGAAAGCACAAAGGAGGAGAACCAGCCATCTAGCTACTACATGGATCCGTAGTCCAAGGATGAACTACTCACGCTTCACACCGGAGGCTTGCATGGTGATGAAGAAGGCCTCCAGGGTGAATTCCCCTCTCCGGCAGGGTGCCGGGAAGATCTTCAGATCCCTCCCGATCTAGGGATGGAAATGATGGCGGCTACAGACTCTTTCGTGGATTTTTGATCCGGCAGTTAGGGTTTTCATCCCGAGGGCAATATATAGGCGGAAGGAGAGGCCGAGGGGGTGCCTGGAGCGGCCACACCACCCCACAGGCGGGCAGCCTGGCCCTGTGACCAGGTGGTGTGGTGTCCCCCTGGCCCCTCTCCATCTCGTATTCTGGCACTTGATGTCTTTCGAAAAAATAGGCACTTTGGCTTTTGTCCCGTCCAATTCCGAGAATATCCATTTTCTGACTTTCCTGGAACCAAAAACAGCAGAATACAGGCAGCTGACACTGTGGCTCTTTTTAATAGGTTAGTCCAAGAAATCATATGAAAAGTACTCCAAAGTTGGAACAAAACACAAGAAAGTGGATAAAACCAAGAATGGAACATCAAAAATTATAGATACATTTGCAATGTATCAACATCCCCAAGCTTAACTCTTGCTCGTCCTCGAGTAGGTAAGTGATAAAAAGAAAGAATAATTTTTGAGGTGACATGCACCATCAAAGACTTGATCAAAGTATTTGTAAAACATTCAAAGCTGGGATCATAGTACTTCAATCATAACATGAAAGACACAGTTCTAGCAATAAGACAAAGAAACTATGATGCAACATGAAAAGGCACAAACAAAAGATTCATGAATAACAATGCTTTGCAAGACGTTTGTTTGTTTCACATAAAGAAAACATAGCATAATAGTATTCAGCTTGTCCCTCAATAGTGTAGCAAATATAAATGCATAGGACACCTTCAAAGTTCATAAGAGTGACTAGATACAATAGTTTAAAACAAGCAATATCAAGTTATGCACCAATCAACTAGTCTTGGGACAATGCACATAGAACTAAGAATGGCCACTATGCTCTCAAATTAGGTGCATAAAGATAGAAGGTGGAGACTCAATATAATGGTGGAAGAAAGGCCTTATGTAAAAGGAAGTAGGGATTCAAGTCTCATAAAGAGCTTCCAAAAATTATGGTACTTATAGCTTTCATTTCTCATTGCCCCTATCATAAGCATCTTGAAGGTGATTAAGGTTAAAGTGATACAACTAAGAGGATATGCTTGACAAGTTATAAACCGAAATCTCAGGCCCCTTACTTATGAAGACCGATCCTCATGCTACTCAACTTTAGTCACAAGTAAGCTCTTGTCATTGTAAGTACATGCGTACCATTAAGAACCGCCAACAGGGTACCCCTTGCACATGATACGGGAGCTTTCCCATAATCAAAATGACAAGGCAAGCAGATAATGAGCAGCTCAGCGATCTTTTTATTTGCTATTTGCATAGGTTTTTATTGAGGATGCTTCATCGAGTGCTCATTATGGTGATGCTACAAGTTTCCACCATGATTAGGCATGGCTTAGGCTAGCGGCCCAGGCGTTTCTATAACATACATACAAACTCCATGATCTTACAAGTTCCACTTTTATTTCACACCACCGGGATCCGTAAGCAAAAGAACATGATATCAACGGGGTACAAAGTACAAGTGCAATGCTGAAAGCATTCCCCATGAAACATGGTTCTGCTAATTTCAACTTATAAAGCGCAAGCATATACGCAACAAAGAAGGACCCAATGGTTCAAGTTTATTAGAGGCAAAAAGTAAAGTGTGCCATCAAGTTCGTGAGAGCTTTAATCATTAGTTTTCTCATAACAAGTTTAATTTGGAAGGTAAACAAAAGCATGAATATACTTGGAATAGCATAAGCTAGTAGGTAGGTATGGTGGACTCTTTGGAATAACTTGGTTTAAGGAGTTGGATGCATGAGTGGAACTCATACTTTGTTGTGGAGGCTAGCAAAAGACTGGGAGCGACAAACTAAGAGAGCAATAATGGCCATAATCATGCAGAGCGACAAAACATCATTGATCAAAGCATAAAGTGATACTACAAGTTGAAAACTAAAGGATCATAAAGGCTATGGTGACTTGAGATAGTCATAACATGGTGTGAGCATGTGCCAAGTCAACCCAAATAAAGCATCAAAGGAGAATACCACTATACTATGCTTTAATATGCTAAAACAACGCATGATTCATCCAAGGCACATTAAGCAATATCAATTGTTTATAACAATTCATGCTACAACAAAGAATACTAAGCATAAAGCCAAAACAATATCAAGCATGGCATGACAAAGCATAGGCCATAGTCAAAAACGAGCTCTTTTTACCACATAAGAAAGAACTTCCCTACTCTTTTCCAAACCAAACCAAACTATTTGCAAACAAATGTATGGAAGAGGGGGTCCAACCAATTTATTCAGAAAACTAAGCAAATCAAGCAAAGTAAAAACCAAAACGAAAACGAAAAAGAAGACGCTCCAAGAACAACACAACTGTGCATGAAACAATAAAAATGAAGCGTTTGGAACAAACCTGGGATTTTTATTGATGAAGAGGGGGATGCCTTGGGCATACCCAAGCTTTGACGCTTGTACTTCTTGGATATTTCTTGGGATGACACGCGTGGCATCCCCAAGCTTGAGCTTTAGTCCATCCTTCATCTCATTACTCATTCCTTCCATACACCTGAAAATTTTTCTTCATACAAATATTCACACAATCTTTATTAGCAACATTAGTGCACTCAAGATAAATAAGTCTTAAGGTTCAGTTCTAACACCAAATAAACTTCCATTAGAACACTAGCTACTGTGTCACTTCCCTCAAAAAGCTCAATTCCCCAAAAGAACTCAAGAAGGAACCAACAAGAAGCAAATGCAGAAAATGGCAGAAATCTGTCAAAACAGAATAGCAGGTAAAGACGAATTTTTTTAGGAGACCTTCTGTTGCTCAAATCAAAAAGTGGTGAACTAACGAAAGTTAGATACCAACCTGGGGCAGAAGCACAAAAAATTACAGCTCAATCCGACATACAGAGATCTCTCACGAATTTTTACGGTGAAGCACAAAAACCTGTTTCGGGACAACAACTTTCTCAATCATTACTTCTCTCTCATTAGAGGTTACTCTTGGCACAAAAAGCAAATAAAAAGGATAAGGAGAGGTTATTACAGAGGTAATAACTTCCAAGACTCATCTAAAACTTTTGGGTTATCTCCCAATAAGTACTTTTCTTTAACGCCTTTAAGTTAGGCATAAGAAGTAAGAAAAAGGATCAAGTATTCTCAAATGAAGAAGCATTAAGATCAATACCAGAAATATTTTCAACAAGGCAAGGTATATCATCCAAATAAGTTCTAGAGGATCCTGTCTCAATGCTCTTAGGTTCACTATTCTCATCAAAAGGATTTGCAGGAACAATCCAATCAAGATTCTTTTCTATGGCATCATGTATTGCTACTAGTTTAAAGGGTATTGGTATCTTAGGTTCCTCCCCATTAGGTTCGGTTTTGTTCATCTTTTCTTGTGTACCAACAACATCTACACATGAGCGTAGCATATTGAAACGTTCAAAGACTTTCCTAGCTTCCTTGGCAACATCATAGAACTCCTTAAACAAAGTTTCTAGAATAAAATCCCTCTTTTCAGGGTCCTTGATTTCTTTAAGCTTAGGAAACATTACTTGCATTAAGGAGTTGAGGTTAACAAACCTAGCTTCTAACATGTGAATTAAAGAAGCTGCAGCAATCTCATAGTTTGGAGCAAGTTCTGCAAGGGACCTATCCTCAGTATCTTCATGCTTACTAACATGATTAAAGATGTCTTCAATGTTTTCTTTCCCAACTATAGAACCACTACCAATTGAAAGGTCTTTCGGGGTGAATTTGGGGATCAACATGGTGATCTAAGGAAGAGGTGACAACTAAAGGAGACTTGATTTTTTTGTGTTTTCAAATAACAAAACAAACTAGTAAAACTAATTTTTTTGTGTTTTTGAAAAGAAAGCAAACTAGTAAAACTATTTTTTTTGTGTTTTTAAATAACAAAACAAGCAAACAAAGCAAAAAGAAACTAAGCAAAACAAAAACAACAAAGTAAAGATATTGGTTATGAGGGACTCCCCTTGTGAAGATGTCCTTGACTCCCCGGCAACGGCGCCAGAAAAATGCTTGATGGTTCAATGTACGAAGCCCAGAAAAATGCTTGATGGCGGTGTTGATGTAGAGCTCATTGGGAACCCCAAGAGGAAGGTATGATGAGCACAGAACCAAGTTTCCCTTAGTTATGAAACCAAGGTTTAATCGAACCAGTAGGAGCAAGGAAACACCTCAAAGGAGTTACTAGCTGAGCTTTGGCAGGGCGCACTACCGGTGCTAGTAGCGACGTGGAGACCTGCACAACACAACCATAGAACTTTGTCCCCAACTTGCGATGAGGTTGTCAATCTCACCGTGTTTTGCGGAAAACAAAGGATTAAACGTATCGAATGGAAAGAAGTAAAAGTTTGCAGAAAGTAAACACAAAACAGTAAACAGTTTATAGATTGTATGTAAAGAAAAAGGACCGGGATCCATAGTTCACTAGAGGTGGCTCTCCTTAGATATATAACATGCTGGGTGAAAAATTACAGCGGGGCAATTGACAAACATCGAGAAAGTAATACATGCATATACTAATCATCTTGACTCCTTTGAGACTTGATTGGGCATTACAACATTATACATAGACCGCCATCCAACTGCATCTATGACTAACAATCCATCTTCAGGTTATCATCCGAACCCCCTCCAGTTTTAAGTTGCAAGCAACAGATTACTGCTTTACGAACTGCGTGTAAAGTAAACAATATGATTGTTCTATGAACAAAGGATTGTTGTTTTCTCCCTAGTAGCAACAGCACATCTAGTACCTTAGAGATTTCTGTCACTTCCCCAGATTACCAGAGGCATGAACCCACTATCGAGCATAAATACTAACTCTTGGAGTTGCTAGCATCTACTTGGCCAAGATAGCTACTAACAATGGAAAGCATGCAAGATCACAAATAACAAAGACATGATAGAATCAATAATCAATCTGAAATAACATCTCAATATCCATCGGATCCCCACAAACACAACATGCAGAATAACAAATAGATGATCTTGATCATAAACGGAGCTCACAAGATCTAAACATGAAAGCACAAAGGAGGAGAACCAGCCATCTAGCTACTACATGGATCCGTAGTCCAAGGATGAACTAGTCACGCTTCACACCGGAGGCTTGCATGGTGATGAAGAAGGCCTTCAGGGTGAATTCCCCTCTCTGGCAGGGTGCCGGGAAGAGCTTCAGATCCCTCCCGATCTAGGGATGGAAATGACGGCGTCTACAGACTCTTTCGTGGATTTTTGATCCGACACTTAAGGTTTTCGTCCCGAGGGCAATATATAGGCGGACGGAGAGGCCGAGAGGGTGCCGGGTGCGGCCACACCACCCCCTGGCGCAGGCCAAGCCTGGCTGTGCGGCCAGGTGGTGTGGTGGCCCCCTGGCCCCTCTCCGTCTCGTATACTGGCACTTGATGTCTTCCAGAAAAATAGGCACTTTGGCTTTTGTCCTGTCCAATTCCGAGAATATTCATTTTCTGACTTTCCTGGAACCAAAAACAGCAGAAAACAGGCAGCTGGCACTGTGGCTCTTGTTAATAGGTTAGTCCAAGAAATCATATGAAAAGTACTCCAAAGTTGGAACAAAACACAAGAAAGTGGATAAAACCAAGCATGGAGCATCAAAAATTGTAGATACATTTGCAATGTATCAGTCATGAGCATAAAGATGTTATACGCCTTGCATTGGCTAGTCGGAAGAGGTACGATAGCCGGACCGATCCAAAGGTTAGTGGGATGTGAGCACACCGTCATACGCTCTGACTAACACAATGGACTCCTTAGACCTGAGGGGATCACATGATCCAAGTTTTGGGAAATCCAACTTTGACTCCACCTAATGCTCACCGTAGCTGGGAGTCATAAGGGTGTTCTTGGGCCGACTTCAAAGAAAGTTGCACGACGTGGATCAGCCAAGGCAGAATTTTCCCTCCATCTCGGAGAGTTATTCATTGGGCCCTCTCGTGTGATACGATTTAGAAGCATGTCCATGCGCTACTCGATCAAGTGTTGATCGAGGTAGTTCGACTTAGTGAAGCCGGAGGGAATCAATTATCACTACACCGAGAAGAGAGTAAACTAGAACTGGGATGACAGAATCTCCCCTATGGTTTATCACCAATATCATGAGGCAAAGGGACTCAGACAGATTGTCAAATTGAGGGCACTTGCGTAAACTGGTAGTCGACGAGTCTTGCTAGAGGCCGCTACCGATTATCAGCTCTAGCAGGAAAGTCACTGAGCTACTGATACTTTGCTAACGTATCTATAATTTTTGATGTTCCATGCTTGTTTTATATCTACTTTCTTATGTTTTATCCACACCTTGGAGTACTTTTACACATTTTCTGGAACTAACCTGTTAACAAGATGCCATAGTGCCAGTTGCCTGTTTTCTTCTATTTTTGGTTCCAGAAAAGCCAGAAAATGAATTTTCTCGGAATTGGATCGGACAAAAGCCAAAGTCGATATTTTACCGGAAGACTCATGGAGCCAGAAGACGAGACGGAGAGGGGCCAGGGGCTGGCCACACCATGTGGTGGCGCGGGCTAGCCCTAACCGCGCCACCAGGTGGTGTGGGCCCCTGGTCCAACCACCAACCTTGCCCTTTCGCCTATAAGAAGCCTCCGATGCAAAAACCCTAAATCGAACAGCCTCCAGCCACGAAAAGTTCTGCAGCGCCGCCGCCACCGAAGGGGAGATTTGGGGGACAAAAAGTCTCTGTTCTGGCACCCTACCGGGATGGGGAAGTGCCCCTGGAGCCATCTCCATCAATCTCCACCAACATCTCCATCGTCGTTGCTGATTCCCATGATGAGGAGGGAGTAGTTCTTCCTCGAGGCTAAGGGTTCTACCGGTAGCTATGTGTTCATCTCTCTCTCTATGCATGATCATATTGTGATCATGAGCTTTGTAATCATGTAGATCTACTTTGCTACTCAAGTGCTTTAATAGATGTCTGCTCTCCCCATGTGTGTGAAAGTGACAGCGTGCACACCATGGCGACACTTAGGCTAGAGATTACAAATACTTGTTATGAGTTATATTTGGAGTTGGATGTCTCTATGAAATTGTGGTGTTTGTTGGAACCATCTAGTGCTCAAGGTGATAGTGTGGGGTTATCGAGATGGGGAAAGCGAACTTTGAGGTGTGTTGTTATAGCCCTACCATGGATTAGAGTGTCCAACCGGAGAGTAGTTCAGAGTAGTATCATGAAGAGAATATATTTATATGAGAGTGTTCACTAGTGAAAGTATGATCCCTAGGCCTTGTTTCTTAGCATTGAAACACCGTTTACAATTAGATCTGTTACATGTTTGCTTGCTTCCATATTTATTTCAGTTTGCCTTTAGTCTCTTCCTCGCCATCAAGCTATTTCAGTTTGTCTTATATCCATACCACTTGTATTTCACTATCTCTTTGCCGAACTAGTGCACCTATACATGTATTGGGTGTGTTGGGGACACAAGAGACTTCTTGTATCTTGATTGCAGGATTGCTTGAGAGGTAATACCTTTGACCACTTCCTCCCTGAGTTCGATAAACCTTGGGTGATCCACTTAAGGGAAACTTGCTGCTGTTCTACAAACCTCTGCACTTGGAGGCCCAACAACTGTCTACAATAATAGAAGTGCATAGACATCAAGCTATTTTCTGGCGCCGTTGCCGGGGAGGTAAGGTAAAAGGTACTCACATCTTCTGGCTACTAAGCTATCTCTTAGTTCGGTTGCTAGTGTGTGAGTGCTCAAAGTTATTTCCTTTAGATTCTGCAATTATATATTTTTGTTTCTTGTTTTTATTTTCACTAGTTAGGCTTAATGGAAAACAACAAAAAAATTAGAGAGCTTTATAGTATTTATCTTGAGTTAGGACATGAACTATTTGAAGAAAAAATTAAAAAACCTATGGAACTTTATTTGCGTTCTTATAGCAATGTTATTAGTATGAATTCTTTGGACACCATTATTTCTAATGCTATGGAAAAGTCTAAGCTTGGAGAAGCTAGTTTTTATGAAAATGATCTTTTTAGTTCCCCAGCTTTGGAATATAGCTATTCTATTGCTTATGATGATACCAAACCTCCAATATATGATGATTACAATGATGAGTATGATATTTTTGGTCCACCTACTATTGAGGAGAAAATTAATTATGATTACAATATGCCTCCTATATTTGATGATTATGGTGATGAGAATAATAATCATAGCTATTTTGTTGAATTTGCTCCCACTACAATTAATAAGAATAACTATGCTTATGTGGAGAGTAATAATGATTATATGCATGTGGCTCATGATAAGAGTGTTTTATGTGATAGTTATATTGTTAATTTTATTCATGATGCTACTGAAATTTATTATGAGAGAGGGAAACATGGTTTTATGCATCTCAATAATATTAGGTTTCCCCTCTTTATGTTGAAAGTCTTGAAGTTGCACTTGTTTTGCTTTCCTATGGTTGTTGCTTTGTGCTTTCATGACTTGTTTCTTTACAAGATTCCTATGCATAGGAAGTGGGTTAGACTTAAATGTGTTTGAATTTGCTTCTTGATGCTCTCTTTTACTTCAACTCATATTTCCTATGTGAGCATCTTCTCAAATTATTATACCTAACTTAAAGGCGTTAAAGAAAAATACTTGTTGGAAGATAACCCAAAAGTTTTAGATGAGTCTTGGGAGTTATTACCTCTGTAATAATAGCTCCTTATCCTTTTTATTTGCTTTTTGTGCCAAGAGTAACCTCTAATGAGAGAGAAGTAATGTTTGGAAAAGTTGTTGTCCCGAAACAGATTTTTGTTCTTCACTGTAAAAATTCATGTAAAATCTCTGTATGTTGGTTTGAGCAGTGATTTTTTATGCTTATGCCCCAAGTTGTTATCCAACTTTCGTTAGTTCAACACTTTTCGATTTGAAGAACAGAAGGTCTTAGAAAGAATTGGTTTTTACCTACTGGTCTGTTTTGACAGATTTCTGCCATTATTTGCATTTGCTTCTTAATCTCTTTCTCTTTGAGTTCTCTTTGATTATTTGAACTTTTTAAAAGGAAGTGCTACAGTAGTTTGTGATTTAATGGAAGTTTTACTTGTTTTAAAACTAAACCCCGGAGGTTTATTATCTTTTGAATGCACTAATGTTGCTAATGAAGATTGTGTGAAGTTTTGTATGAAGGAAATTTTTAGGTGTAGGGAAAGAATGATGTAATGAGATGAAGAATGGACAAAAGCTCAAGCTTGGGGATGCCACCACGTGTCACCCCAAGAAATATTCAATTGGTACAAGCTTCAAAGCTTGGGGATGCCCAAGGCATCCCCTTCTTCATCAATAAAAATCTCAGGTTTCTTCCAAACACTTCATTTTTATTGTTTCATGCAAAATTGTGTTGTTCTTGGAGCGTCTTTGTTTTCGTTTTTAGTTTTAGTTTGCTTGGTTTGCTTAGTTTCCTTGAATAAATTGGTTGGACGCCCTCATCCGTACATTAGTTTCAAATAAGGTTGGTTTGGATTGGAAAAGAGTGGGACAGTTCATGCTTAAGTGGTAAAAAGAGCTAGTTTTTGACTGTGGCTTATGCTTTGTCATGTCATGCTTGATATTTTTCTGGCTTTATGCTTAGTAATTATTGTTGTAGCATGACATTTTATGAACAATTTAGATTGCTTAATGTGCCTTGAAAGAATCATGCATTGTTTTAGCATATTAAAGCATAGTATTGTGGTATTCTCCTTTAATGCTTTATTTGGGTTGACTTGGCGCATGCTCACACCATGTTATGACTATCCCAAGTCACCATAGCCTCTATGATCATTTAGTTTTCGACTTGTAATATCACTTTATGCTTTAATTAATGATCTTTTGTCGCTTTGCATGATTATGGCCCTTATTGCTCTCTTAGTTGGTCGCTCACAGTCTTTTGCTAGCCTCCATAACCAAGTATGAGTTCCACTCATGCATCCAACTCCAAATAAAACCAAGTTATTCCAAATAGTCCACCATACCTACCTATTAGCATTTGCTATTACAAGTATATTCATGTTTTTATCTACCTTCCTAATTGATCTTGTTATGTGAAAATTAGTGATTAAAGCTCTCACGAACTTGATGGCACACTTTACTTTTCTTGCACTTAATAAACTTGAACCATTGTGTCCATCTTTGTTGCATATATCCTTGCGCTTTATAAGTTGAAATTAGCAGAACCATGTATCATGGGGAACGCTTTCAACATTGCACTTGTAAATTGTACCCCATTGATATCATGATTCTTTTGCTTATGGATCCCTGTGGTGTGAAATAAAAGTGGAACTTGTAAGATCATGGAGTTTGTATGTGTGTTAGAGAAACGCCTAGGCCGCTAGCCTAAGCCATGCCTAATCATGGTGGAGACTTGCATCATAATCATAATGAGCACTCTATGAAGCATCCTCAATAAAAACCTATGCAAATAGCAAATAAAAAGATTGCTGAGATGCTCATTGTCTGCTTGCCTTGTCATATTTATGATGGGATAGCTCCTGTATCATGTGCAAGGGGTACCCCATTGGCGGTTCTCTATGATAGATATGTATTTACAATGACAAGAGCTTACTTGTGACTAAAGTTGAGTAGCATGAGGTTCGGTCTTCGTAAGTAAGGGACATGAGATTTAGGCTTATAACTTGTCAAGCATATCCTCTTAGTTGTGTCACTTTAACCTTAATCACTTCAAGATGCTTATGATAGGGGAAATGAGAGATGAAAGCTAATAAGTACCATAATTTTTGGAAGCTCTTAATGAGACTTGAATCCCTGCTTCCTTCTATGAAGGCCTTTCTTTTACTTTTATGGTGAGTCTCCATCTTCTATCTTTATGCACCTATTGAGAGAGCATAGTGGCCATTCTTAGTTCTATGTGCATTGTCCCAAGACTTGTTGATTGATGCATAACTTTGCTATTGCTTTCTCTTAAACTATTTGTATCTAGTCACCCTTATAAACTTTAAAGGTGTCCTATGCATTTATGTTTGCTACTCTATGAGGGACAAGCTGAATGCCACTGTTCTATGTTTTCTTTATGTGAAACAAACAAACGTCTTGCAAAGCATTGTTATTCATGAATCTTTTGTTTGTATCTTTTCATGTTACAACATAGTTGCTATGTCTTATTGTTAGAACTATATCTTTCATGCTATGTTAAAGTACTATGATCCTATCTATCAATGCTTGCAAATGGTTTGATCTTTATTGTGATGGTGCATGTCACCTAAAAAATTATTCTTTTTTATCACTTACCTACTCGAGGACGAGTAGGAGTTAAGCTTGGGGATGTTGATACATTGCTAACGTATCTATAATTTTTGATGTTCCATGCTTGTTTTATATCTACTTTCTTATGTTTTGTCCACACCTTGGAGTACTTTTACACATTTTCTGGAACTAACCTATTAACAAGATGCCACATTGCTAGTTGCCTGTTTTCTTACATTTTGGTTCCGTAAAGCGTTTAAAATGAATATTCTCGGAATTGGACCGGACAAAAGCCAAAGTCGATATTTTACCGGAAGACTCACGGAGCCAGAAGATGAGATGGAGAGGGGCTAGGGGCTGGCCACACCATGTGGTGGCGCGGGCTAGACCTAGCCGCACCACCAGGTGGTGTGGGCCCCTGGTCCACCCACCGACCTTGCCCTTTCGCCTATAAGAAGCATCTGATGCAAAAACCCTAAACCGAATAGCCTCCAGCCACGAAAAGTTCCGCAGCGCTGCCGCCACCGAAGGGGAGATTCATGGGATAGAAAGTCTCTGTTCTGACACCCTGCCGGGACGGGGAAGTGCCCCTGGAGCCATCTCCATCGATCTCCACTACCATCTCCATCGCCGTTGCTGATTCCCATGATGAGGAGGGAGTAGTTCTTCCTCGAGGCTAAGGGTTCTACCGGTAGCTATGTGTTCATCTCTCTCTCTCTATGCATGATCATATTGTGATCATGAGCTTTGTAATCATGTAGATCGACTTTGCTACTCAAGTTCTTTAAAAGATCTCTGCTCTCCCCATGTGTGTGAAAGTGGCAGCGTGCACACCATGGCGGCACTTAGGCTAGAGATTACAAATACTTATTATGAGTTATATTTTGAGTTGGATGTCTCTATGAAATTGTGGTGTTTGTTGGAACCATCTAGTGCTCAAGGTGACAGTGTGGGGTTATCTAGATGGGGAAAGCGAACTTTGAGGTGTGTTGTTATAACCCTACCATGGATTAGAGTGTCCAACCGGAGAGTAGTTCAGAGTAGTATCATGAAGAGAATATATTTATATGAGAGTGTTCACTAGTGAAAATATGATCCCTAGGCCTTGTTTCTTAGCATTGAAACACCATTTGCAATTAGATATGTTACATGTTTGCTTGCTTCCATCTTTATTTCAGTTTGCCTTTAGTCTCTTCCACGCCATCAAGCTATTTTCTGGCACCGTTGTCTTATATCCATACCACTTGTATTTCACTATCTCTTCGCCGAACTAGTACACCTATACACCTGACAAGTGTATTGGGTGTGTTGGGGACACAAGAGACTTCTTGTATCTTGATTGCATGATTGCTTGAGAGGGAATACCTTTCACCACTTCCTCCCTGAGTTCGATAAACCTTGGGTGATCCACTTAAGGGAAACTTGCTGCTGTTCTACAAACCTCTGCACTTGGAGGCCCAACAACTGTCTACAAGAATAGAAGTGCGTAGACATCAGCTACTGCTCTGACTGAATGATTACTGAGTTGTGTCTGGCTTACCGTAAGCCTGCAGGATCGCACACTTAAGAGAGTAGGACTAGGCGGATGATGATATGACTATCACAAGCCGGCAAGTTGGACTTGTTCGGACAGGGACATGTGTCAATGGGTTGGACCCACTTTGACTAGGGTTAGGGTTTAGGACCGAGGGACACAAGTATTGTGTGCCCTCACCTATTTGCCTATCTAAAGGAAGGTGGGTGGTGGCGGACGAGACAAGAATTGGATCTAGTGCTTCCTCCTACAGTTTCGCTAGAATTGGCAACTCCACCTTCCTGTCCCACGGTGGCAAGACCGATACTAGCGTCTCTCTTGCTGTTGTTCCACCTTGTACATGATCTTCTGGAGGATATATAGGGTGGAATGTGCGTCTCACCCGCCTTGTTCCATACCATTGTGGGCAAGGCCTTTAGGTAGGGCTTTTACTAGCCCACCGTGTGCCAGGACGCCAGCAACCTCATCAAGAAATGCCATGCATGCCAGTATCATGCAGGGAAGATCCACCAGCCCGATCAGTCCCTACAGACCATACCTTTATCATGGTCATTCATGACCTGGGGACTAGACCTCCCGGGACCCTTCCCTGCAGCAAACAGAGAGGCAGCATCTTCTAGTGGCAATAATCAGGCCTATGATGCACCACTAATTGTGTCGCAGGATGTTGAAGATAAGGAAGCCAAGTCAGATCCTAGGTGGGACGAACTTGCATTTCGTGAGCTATGGAGGGCCAATAATGTAAGATCCACCTAGAATGATCGCAGTTGGTTGCCTAGGAACGATGGCAAGCGCCTCAAGTGGTCTGATGAGAAGTGAATTAAATTTTACTCCTTTGTGTTATGTTTCTGTTTTGTGGAACTTAATTAGCTTGTCAAGATGGCTAGCGCCTCAAGTGAGAGTAGTAAAATAAATTTTACTTCTTTGTGTTATGTTTCTGTATGTGTCTGGTAGCTTGTCAAGATGGTAGCTCGTTAATTGGCAGTTTGAAAGAGTACTTTTTTCCTCTCTCGCTAAATAGATATGTTTCATTTTCCCAAATTGGTAGTAAATCTAGAGCAGCTTCTCTCTTTGATCATCCCTTCCCTTTTGGACCTCTTTTTGCCTCTGATATGGTAGCAAATCTAGAGCAGCAAATCACACCCAGAAGAATACATTCATTTAGAAAACAAAACAAATTTAGATATAGCTATGCGCAGCTAAATATGATATAGGGATAGAAACTAGGTTGCTTAACGAGGTTCGATACATTCAACCCCTTCCTTGCATGCAGAAATAGGATACACGAAAAATATATAAAATCAAAAGAAGTTGCTTAGTAGCAGCAGTAGCAGACACGTTCAACCCCTCCTTGCATGCGCTTGCGCCTCCACCTCCTCCCTCTGGCGCTTCCTTCACTTCTTGCTGCCCAGTCCCTTGATCTTGGGGGCCTTGGGCTTGATCAGAGGCATGCGACCATCTTCGATGGCCACCCGCTAGAGGTTTTGGAGGTGAATGCCGAGAGCCTGGTGTTCAGCGATGTAGGCGTTGACGTTCACGGTCTGGCCAACTTTGGGGGTGCCAAAGCTCGGGCCCTCTGCATGCATCACGACGCAGTTGAAGTCGGTGCCGTCGAGTCTCATCCTACAGAAGGGGCAACTATAGATGCTGTCCACGAAGAAGGCGTCGTGCTGGCCATCCTGCAGCCTCCTCAGCACCTGGCGAGTCTTGGTGTGCCTGGACTCGTCTTCGCTGCAGATGTTGCTGCCGTAAACCTATTGGAAGAAAAGGAAAAGGGAGGATTAGATGATGTAAGAAGATCGAGCAATCGAAATGCAAACAAGCGAATCCTAATAAACCAAGATCTAGCATCCAACGATGGGAACAGGAGAAGATCCAGGGAAGGGGAGCAAACCCTAGTTACCTCCGACCATGGGTCTTCGATGCTGGTGTCATAGGGGTTCACCGGAGCAATGTACTCCTATAGATCATAGGGGTCCTACAAGAGCTGGATCTTCTCGTTACCGATGGGGGGATCCTCGCCGGTGGCTACGTCGATAGCGGGGACGGGGGCCTAGACAGGAACGACGGCTGCCATCGATGCCTCGACGGGGGCCTGGACAGGGACGACAGCTGCTTTCAACGCATCGAGGGGGACCGAGACAGAGACCGGGGCCTCCTCCCCGGCGGCCTTGGAGGCGACAATGGCCACCGTATCCTTGTTCGCCATCGCCGGTGCGGACGAGGTTTTCTTGGGAGTTTGCAGAAGCTGGTGGGACAGTGAAGAGGGTTGCATGAGGAGAGTGAGTGAGAGTGAGAGTGGGTATGCGGAGAGGGGCTCTATAGTTAAGGTGAATGGAAGCAAGGCACGTTTCATTGCACCACTGCTACAGCGTGAAGCCTCTGCTGCAGCCGTGACACGCGCACGGTATGTCACGTTTTTTCCCAGGCCATGCATGGCAGTTCTGTATTGAGCCGCATGCAAAGGGCGCATACACAATTTCTATGTACGAAGTTTGACATGGCCATAAAATTGGCAATAATTAAAAGGGGAAATGTAGAGGAGAAGGTAGGAGGCTGTACGACGAGATTTGTGGGGTTGTGCTAGATCGGGTAGAAGGATGTGTTGATGACTGCGAGTGTCTCAATGAAGGTGGAGACGTTAGGTCTCATCGAGCCCCCCCCCCTTCGATACCCATTTCTCAGCTCTTCGGCCTCCGGCTAACGCGTGGAAGTTTCTTATGGTGGGGCCCAGTTGGAAGTGAGATTGAAAGCCGCTCCGTAAAAAATGGGATATGTGTTATTAAAATCAAGTGGCAATAAATTGCAGCCGCCCGTCGACGACTGTGCACTCGATGACGCATGTGTTGTGGTGTAGTAGTAGCAGTAGTAGGCTTTTCAGACTTGATTAAACATGACATGACAAGTCGATGACTTTTTCCATGGATGGCTTCGTGTTCCTTCTTGTAGAAGTCTCGCTGAGGAAGACGTCTGTGCATGTGTGTTCTTTTCATGAACCACAACTAGAGTCAGTGAATGTTTGTTCTTTCAAAAACCACACATGGATCCACCAGAGTCATTGTATTGCCTGTTCTTTTCATAAACCACAGCTAGAGTCATTGCATGTCTATTCTTCTCACAAACCACATATGGATCCACCAGAGTTAGTGAATGTATGTTCTTTTCATAAATCACATGAGCATGTGTGTTCTTTTCATAGACCACATATGGATCTACAGCTAGAGTCATTGGATATGTGTTCTTTTCACAAACCACATATGTATCCACCAGTGTCTTTGCATGTGTGTTCTTTTCATAAACCACAACTAGAGTTAGTGAATGTCTATTCTTTAACAAACCACACATGGATCCACCAGAGTCATTGTATCACCTGTTCTTTTCACAAACCATGGTTAGAATCATTACATGTCCTTTTTTTCTCAAACCACATAAGGATCCACTAGAGTCATTGGATGTGTGTTCTTTTCACAAACCACATATTGATCCACCAGTGTCATTGCATGTGTGTTCTTTTCACAAACCACATAAGGATCCACCATTGTCATTGGATGTGTGTTCTTTTCACAAACCACATGAGCATGTGTGGTCTTCTCACAAACCACATATGGATCCACTAGTGTCATTGAATGTGTGTTCTTTTCCTAAAACACATATGGATCCACCATTATCATGGTATGTGTGTTCTTTTCATGAAGCACAGCTAGAGTCATTGCATGTCTGTTCTTTTCACAAACCACATATGGATCCACTAGAGTAATTTCATGTGTTCTTTTCATTAACCACAACTAGAGTCATTGCATGTGTGTTCTTTTCATAAACCACATAAGGATTCACTAGTGCTATTGGATGTGTGTTCTTTTCAAAAACCACATGAGCATGTGTGTTCTCCTCACAAACCACATATGGATCCACTAGTGTCATTGAATGAGTGTTCTTTTCCTAAAACACATATGGATCCAACAGTGTCATTGCATGTGTGTTCTTTTCAAGAAGCACATCTAGAGTCATTGCATGTCTGTTCTTTTCACAAACCACATATGGATCCACTAGAGTCATTTCATGTGTTCTTTTAATTAACCACAGCTAAAGTCATTGCATGTGTGTTCTTTTCACAGACCACATATGGATCCACTAATGTCATTGAATGTGTGTCCTTTTCAAAACCACACATGGATCCACCAGAGTCATTGCATGTGTGTTCTTTTCATAGACCACATATGGATCAACAGCTAGAGTCATTGCATGTCTCTTCTTCTCACAAACCACATATGGATCCACCAGAGTTAGTGAATGTCTGTTCTTTTCATAAACCACATGAGCATTTCTGTTCTTTTCATAGACCACATGTGGATCCACAGCAAGAGTCATTGGATGTGTGTTCTTTTCACAAACCACATATGGATCCACCAGTGTCATTGCATGTGTGTTCTTTTCATGAACCACAACTAGAGTTAGTGAATGTCTATTCTTTAACAAACCACACAAGGATCCACCAGATTCATTGTATTGCCTGTTCTTTTCACAAACCATACTTAGAGTCATTGCATGTTTGTTCTTTTCTCAAACCACGTAAGGATCCACTAGAGTCATTGGATGTGTGTTCCTTTCACAAACCACATATTGATCCACTAGTGTCATTGCATGTGTGTTCTTTTCACCAACCACATAAGAATCCACCATTGTCATTGGATGTGTGTTCTTTTCACAAACCACATGATCATGTGTGTTCTTCTCACAAACCACATATGGATCCACTAGTGTCATTGAATGTGTGTTCTTTCCCTAAAACACATATGGATCCACCATTGTCATTGAATGTGTGTTCTTTTCATGAAGCACAACTAGAGTCATTGCATGTCTGTTCTTTTCAGAAACCACATATAGATCTACTAGAGTCATTTCATGTGTTCTTTTCATTAACCACAGCTAGAGTCATTGCATGTGTGTTCTTTTCACAGACCACATATGGATCCACCAGTGTCATTGAATGTGTGTTGTTTTCACAAACCACACATGGATCCACCAGAGTCATTGTATGTGTGTTCTTTTCACAGACAGCATATGGATCCACAGCTAGAGTCATTGCATGTTTGTTCTTCTCACAAACCACATATGGATCCACCAGAGTCAGTGAATGTCTGTTCTTTTCATAAACCACATGAGAATTTGTGTTCTTTTCATAGACCACATATGGATCCACAACTAGAGTCATTGGATGTGTGTTCTTTTCACAAACCACATATGGATCCACCAGTGTTATTGCATGTTTGCTCTTCTCACAAAGCACATATGGATCCACCAGAGTCATTGTATGTGTGTTCTTTTCATAGACAGCATATGGATCCACAGCTAGAGTCATTGCATGTCTGTTCTTCTCACAAACCACATATGGATCCACCAGAGTTAGTGAATGTCTGTTCTTTTCATAAACCACATGAGAATTTGTGTTCTTTTCATAGACCACATATGGATCCACAACTAGAGTCATTGGATGTGTGTTCTTTTCACAAACCACATATGGATCCACCAGTGTTATTGCATGTGTGTTCTTTTCATGAACCACAACTAGAGTTACTGAATGTCTATTCTTTAAAAAACCACACATGGAACCACCAGAGTCATTGTATTGCCTGTTCTTTTCACAAACCACAGTTAGAGTCATTGCATGTCTGTTCTTTTCACAAAACACATAAGGATCCACTAGAGTCATTGGATGTGTGTTCTTTTCACAAACCACATATTGATCCACCAGTGTCATTGCATGTGTGTTCTTTTCACAAACCACACAAGGATCCACCATTACCATTGGATGTGTGTTCTTTTCACAACCCACATGAGTATGTGTGTTCTTCTCACAAACCACATATGGATCCACTAGTGTCATTGAATGTGTGTTCTTTTCCTACAACACATATGGATCGACCATTGTCATTGCATGTGCGTTATTTTCATGAAGCACAGCTAGAGTCATTGCATGTTTGTTCTTTTCACAAACCACATATGGATTCACTAGAGTCATTTCATGTGTTCTTTTCATTAACCACAGTATAGTCATTACATGTGTGTTCTTTTCACAGACCACATATGGATCCACCAGTGTCATTGAATGTGTGTTCTTTTTACAAATCACACATGGATCCACCAGAGTCATTGCATGTGTGTTCTTTTCATAGACCACATATGGATCCACAGCTAGAGTCATTGCATGTCTGTTCTTCGCACAAACCACATATGTATCCACTAGAGTCAGTGAATGTGTGTTCTTTCATAAACTACATGAGCATTTGTGTTCTTTTCATATACCGCATATGGATCCACAGCTAGAGTCATTGGATGTGTGTTCTTTTCACAAACCACATATGGATCCACCAGTGTCATTGCATGTGTGTTCTTTTCATGAACCACAACTAGAGTTAGTGAATGTCTATTCTTGAACAAACCACACATAGATCCACTAAATTCATTGTATTGCCTGTTCTTTTCACAAACCACAGTTAGAGTCATTGCATGTCTATTCTTTTCACAAACCACATAAGGATCCACTAGAGTCATTGGATGTGTGTTCTTTTCACAAACCACATATTGATCCACCAGTGTCTTTGCGTGTGTGTTCTTTTCATAAACCACATAAGGATCCACCATTGTCATTAGATGTGTGTTCTTTTCACAAACCACATGAGCATGTGTGTTCTTCTCACAAACCACATATGGATCCACTAGTGTCATTGAATGTGTGTTCTTTTCCTAAAACACATATGGATCCACCATTGTCATTGCATGTGTGTTCTTTTCATGAAGCACAACTAGTGTCATTGCATGCCTGTTCTTTTCACAAACCACATATGGATCCACTAGAGTCATTTCATGTGTTCTTTTCATTAACCACAGCTAGAGTCATTGCATGTGTGTTCTTTTCATAGACCACATATGGATCCACTAGTGTCACTGAATGTGTGTTCTTTTCACAAACCACACATGGTCCACTAGAGTCGTTGCATGTGTGTTCTTTTCATTAACCACAACTAGAGTCATTGCATGTCTGTTCTTTTCACAAACCACATATTGATCCACCAGTGTCATTGTATGTCTGTTCTGTTCACAAACCACGGTTAGAGTCATTGCATGTTTGCTCTTCTCATAAACCACATATGGATCTACCAGAGTCATTGCATGTCTTTCTTTTCACAAACCACACAGGGATCCACCAGTGTCATTGCATGTGTGTTCTTTTCATAGACCACATATGGATCCATTGCTAGAGTCATTGGATGTGTGTTCTTTTCACAAAGCATATATGGATCCACCAGTGTAATTGCATGTGTTTTATTTTCATGAACCACATATGGATCCACCAGGGTCATTGCATGTTTGTTCTTTTCATTAACCACAGCTAGATTCATTGCATGTCTGTTCTTTTCACAAACCACATATTGATCCACCAGTGTCATTGCATATGTGTTCTTTTCACAAACCATGTTAGAGTCATTGCATGTTTGCTCTTCTCACAAACCACATATGGATCCACCAGAGTCATTGTATGTGTGTTCTTTTCATAGACAGCATATGGATCCACAGCTAGAGTCATTGCATGTCTGTTCTTCTCACAAACCACATATGGATCCACCAGAGTTAGTGAATGTCTGTTCTTTTCATAAACCACATGAGAATTTGTGTTCTTTTCATAGACCACATATGGATCCACAACTAGAGTCATTGGATGTGTGTTCTTTTCACAAACCACATATGGATCCACCAGTGTTATTGCATGTGTGTTCTTTTCATGAACCACAACTAGAGTTACTGAATGTCTATTCTTTAAAAAACCACACATGGAACCACCAGAGTCATTGTATTGCCTGTTCTTTTCACAAACCACAGTTAGAGTCATTGCATGTCTGTTCTTTTCACAAAACACATAAGGATCCACTAGAGTCATTGGATGTGTGTTCTTTTCACAAACCACATATTGATCCACCAGTGTCATTGCATGTGTGTTCTTTTCACAAACCACACAAGGATCCACCATTACCATTGGATGTGTGTTCTTTTCACAAACCACATGAGTATGTGTGTTCTTCTCACAAACCACATATGGATCCACTAGTGTCATTGAATGTGTGTTCTTTTCCTACAACACATATGGATCGACCATTGTCATTGCATGTGCGTTATTTTCATGAAGCACAGCTAGAGTCATTGCATGTTTGTTCTTTTCACAAACCACATATGGATTCACTAGAGTCATTTCATGTGTTCTTTTCATTAACCACAGTATAGTCATTACATGTGTGTTCTTTTCACAGACCACATATGGATCCACCAGTGTCATTGAATGTGTGTTCTTTTTACAAATCACACATGGATCCACCAGAGTCATTGCATGTGTGTTCTTTTCATAGACCACATATGGATCCACAGCTAGAGTCATTGCATGTCTGTTCTTCGCACAAACCACATATGTATCCACTAGAGTCAGTGAATGTGTGTTCTTTCATAAACTACATGAGCATTTGTGTTCTTTTCATATACCGCATATGGATCCACAGCTAGAGTCATTGGATGTGTGTTCTTTTCACAAACCACATATGGATCCACCAGTGTCATTGCATGTGTGTTCTTTTCATGAACCACAACTAGAGTTAGTGAATGTCTATTCTTGAACAAACCACACATAGATCCACTAAAGTCATTGTATTGCCTGTTCTTTTCACAAACAAAAGTTAGAGTCATTGCATGTCTATTCTTTTCACAAACCACATAAGGATCCACTAGAGTCATTGGATGTGTGTTCTTTTCACAAACCACATATTGATCCACCAGTGTCTTTGCGTGTGTGTTCTTTTCACAAACCACATAAGGATCCACCATTGTCATTAGATGTGTGTTCTTTTCACAAACCACATGAGCATGTGTGTTCTTCTCACAAACCACATATGGATCCACTAGTGTCATTGAATGTGTGTTCTTTTCCTAAAACACATATGGATCCACCATTGTCATTGCATGTGTGTTCTTTTCATGAAGCACAACTAGTGTCATTGCATGCCTGTTCTTTTCACAAACCACATATGGATCAACTAGAGTCATTTCATGTGTTCTTTTCATTAACCACAGCTAGAGTCATTGCATGTGTGTTCTTTTCACAGACCACATATGGATCCACCAGTGTCACTGAATGTGTGTTCTTTTCACAAACCACACATGGTCCACCAATGTCGTTGCATGTGTGTTCTTTTCATTAACCACAACTAGAGTCATTGCATGTCTGTTCTTTTCACAAACCACATATTGATCCACCAGTGTCATTGTATGTCTGTTCTGTTCACAAACCACGGTTAGAGTCATTGCATGTTTGTTCTTCTCATAAACCACATATGGATCTACCAGAGTCATTGCATGTCTTTCTTTTCACAAACCACACAGGGATCCACCAGTGTCATTGCATGTGTGTTCTTTTCATAGACCACATATGGATCCATTGCTAGAGTCATTGGATGTGTGTTCTTTTCACAAAGCATATATGGATCCACCAGTGTAATTGCATGTGTTTTATTTTCATGAACCACATATGGATCCACCAGGGTCATTGCATGTTTGTTCTTTTCATTAACCACAGCTAGATTCATTGCATGTCTGTTCTTTTCACAAACCACATATTGATCCACCAGTGTCATTGCATATGTGTTCTTTTCACAAACCATGTTAGAGTCATTGCATGTTTGCTCTTCTCACAAACCACATATGGATCCACCAGAGTCATTGTATGTGTGTTCTTTTCATAGACAGCATATGGATCCACAGCTAGAGTCATTGCATGTCTGTTCTTCTCACAAACCACATATGGATCCACCAGAGTTAGTGAATGTCTGTTCTTTTCATAAACCACATGAGAATTTGTGTTCTTTTCATAGACCACATATGGATCCACAACTAGAGTCCTTGGATGTGTGTTATTTTCACAAACCACATATGGATCCACCAGTGTCATTGCATGTGTGTTCTTCTCATGAACCACAACTAGAGTTAGTGAATGTCTATTCTTTAAAAAACCACACATGCAACCACCAGAGTCATTGTATTGCCTGTTCTTTTCACAAACCACAGTTAGAGTCATTGCATGTCTGTTCTTTTCACAAACCACATAAGGATCCACTAGAGTCATTGCATGTGTGTTCTTTTCACAAACCACATATTGATCCACCAGTGTCATTGCATGTGTGTTCTTTTCACAAACCACACAAGGATCCACCATTTCCATTGGATGTGTGTTCTTTTCACAAACCACATGAGCATGTGTGTTCTTCTCACAAACCACATATGGATCCACTAGTGTCATTGAATGTGTGTTCTTTTCCTAAAACACATATGGATCGACCATTGTCATTGCATGTGCGTTATTTTCATGAAGCACAGCTAGAGTCATTGCATGTTTGTTCTTTTCACAAACCACATATGGATTCACTAGAGTCATTTCATGTGTTCTTTTTATTAACTACAATATAGTCATTACATGTGTGTTCTTTTCACAGACCACAAATGGATCCACCAGTGTCATTGAATGTGTGTTCTTTTTACAAATCACACATGGATCCACCAGAGTCATTGCATGTGTGTTCTTTTCATAGACCACATATGGATCCACAGCTAGAGTCATTGCATGTCTGTTCTTCGCACAAACCACATATGTATCCACTAGAGTCAGTGAATGTGTGTTCTTTCATAAACTACATGAGCATTTGTGTTCTTTTCATATACCACATATGGATCCACAGGTAGAGTCATTGGATGTGTGTTCTTTTCACAAACCACATATGGATCCACCAGTGTCATTGCATGTGTGTTCTTTTCATGAACCACAACTAGAGTTAGTGAATGTCTATTCTTGAACAAACCACACATAGATCCACTAAAGTCATTGTATTGCCTGTTCTTTTCACAAACCATAGTTAGAGTCATTGCATGTCTATTCTTTTCACAAACCACATAAGGATCCACTAGAGTCATTGGATGTGTGTTCTTTTCACAAAGCACATATTGATCCACCAGTGTCTTTGCGTGTGTGTTCTTTTCACAAACCACATAAGGATCCACCATTGTCATTAGATGTGTGTTCTTTTCACAAACCACATGAGCATGTGTGTTCTTCTCACAAACCACATATGGATCCACTAGTGTCATTGAATGTGTGTTCTTTTCCCAAAACACATATGGATCCACCATTGTCATTGCATGTGTGTTCTTTTCATGAAGCACAACTAGTGTCATTGCATGCCTGTTCTTTTCACAAACCACATATGGATCCACTAGAGTCATTTCATGTGTTCTTTTCATTAACCACAGCTAGAGTCATTGCATGTGTGTTCTTTTCACAGACCACATATGGATCCACTAGTGTCACTGAATGTGTGTTCTTTTCACAAACCACACATGGTCCACCAGAGTCATTGCATGTGTGTTCTTTTCATTAACCACAACTAGAGTCATTGCATGTCTGTTCTTTTCACAAACCACATATTGATCCACCAGTGTCATTGTATGTCTGTTCTGTTCACAAACCACGGTTAGAGTCATTGCATGTTTGTTCTTCTCATAAACCACATATGGATCCACCAGAGTCATTGCATGTCTTTCTTTTCACAAACCACACAGGGATCCACCCGTGTCATTGCATGTGTGTTCTTTTCATAGACCACATATGGATCCATTGCTAGAGTCATTGGATGTGTGTTCTTTTCACAAAGCACATATGGATCCACCAGTGTAATTTCATGTGTTTTATTTTCATGAACCACATATGGATCCACCAGGGTCATTGCATGTTTGTTCTTTTCATTAACCACATCTAGATTCATTGCATGTCTATTCTTTTCACAAACCACATATTGATCCACCAGTGTCATTGCATATGTGTTCTTTTCACAAACTATGGTTAGAGTCATTGCATGTTTGCTCTTCTCACAAACCACATATGGATCCACCAGATTCATTGCATGTCTGTTATTTTGACAAACCACACAGGGATCCACCAGTGTCATTGCATGTGTGTTCTTTTCATAGACCACATATGGATCCACAGCTAGAGTCATTTGATGTGTGTTCTTTTCACAAACAACATATGGATCCACCAGTGTAATTGCATGTGTGTTCTTGTCATGAACCACATATGGATCCACCAGAGTCATTGCATGTCTGTTCTTTTCACAAACCACACATGGATCTACTAGTGTCATGGCATGTGTGTTATTTTCAAGAACCACAACTTGAGTCAGTGAATGTCTGTTCTTTTCACAAACCACATAGGGATCCACCAGAGTCATTGGATGTGTGTTCTTTTCACAAACCACATATGGATCCACCACTGTCATTGCATATGTGTTCTTCTCATAGACCACATATGGATCCACCAGAGTCATTTCATGTCTGTTCTTCTCACAAACCACATAAGGATCCACTAGAGTCATTACATGTGTGTTCTTTTCATAGACCACATATGGATCCACAGCTAGAGTCATTGCATGTTTGTTCTTATCATGAACTACATATGGATCCAACAGAGTCAGTGAATGTCTATTCTTTTCATAAACCACATGAGCATGTGTGTTCTTTTCATAGACCACATATGGATCCACAGCTAGAGTCATTGGATGTTTGTTCTTTTCACAAACACATATGGATCCACCAATGTCATTGCATGTGTGTTCTTTTCATGAACCACAACTAGAGTTAGTGAATGTCTGTTGTTTCACAAACCAGACATGGATCCACCAGAGTCATTGTATTACCTGTTCTTTTCACAAACCACAGTTAGAGTCATTGCATGTCTGTTCTTTTCACAAACCACATAAAAATCCACTAGAGTCATTGGATGTGTGTTCTTTTCACAAACCACATATTGAGCCACCAGTGTTATTGCATGTGTGTTCTTTTCATGAACCACAACTAGAGTTAGTGAATGTCTATTCATTAACAAACCACACATGGATCCACCAGAGTCATTGTATTGCCTGTTCTTTTCACAAACCACAGTTAGAGTCATTGCATGTCAGTTCTTTTCTCAAACCACATAAGGATCCACTAGAGTCATTGGATGTGTGTTCTTTTCACGAACCACATATTGATTGTAACACCCTCGCCTAATAAGGCTGAGTTCCTGTGTATAGTGCTAATCCCTGGATCGGTTCACTAGCACACACAGTACCAAATGATACCAAATATAACCGTGCATCATGAATATAATGAACATGATCCAGAATTTATATTATATTACATCGGAAACAATACAAGGTAGATCTCCATCCTTCAAATGTGCCACAGGCGAACAATTGTTGAGTGGAGTCTCGCGACCTAATACGATCACTCAGAATCGGTATAACCTGCAACATGAAATGTAGCAGCCCAGAAGGGTCAATACTTGGAATGTATGGCAAGTAGAGCTAAGTAAGAAGACAATATACCTAGCAACTACATGCTTATTTTGGCTAAGTGGAGGCTTTGGCTAGCTTGCATTTTCTTAAACAATTTTACCCTACTTTTAAATCAAGTTTGATCATAACAACCCATTAAGTTCACCCATCATCTTTTAGTAATTAGAAATTGGAATGAGCGAGAACATGTCATAGCACCCATAATTCAGCAACTCAATTGTCCATTACCGGGGACACGGCTAAGCACTTGGTTTTACACCCTGCAGGGGTTGCCCACTTTACCCATATGACTTGGTCGACCCGCTCGTACCATGACACGCATATTGAGTCATGATAGGGAGAAACCCAAGAAGACACAATTCAGGAAGTAGCTCCCCAAGCCCATCCACGCACCGTACCAACCTATCACATTCACTACATCTCTGGATACGAAGATCTCGGGTCGCCACGACCTACTAAGTCCATCTAGCCACCCATAACTCACTGGCATATGGCTGTACATGTAAGCTACCAAATCAAGACACTAATCATTTCTCAGAAACCTGGGTGGCCATCCACAAGTGAGCTACTCGAGTAAACCATAGACATGGGCCCGGCATTCACGAACCAAGCAATTACCAATTCCACCTAGAGAGTTCATTGATCAAGTTGTTTTGGTTGAGCAAAACATACACGATACCATAGCATGGTGTAGACCCTTCCCTCGTCTAGATAGTATGGCTAAGCTCAACTAGCATACGACGGCTCAACTACAAGTGGCTCCTACCAAGATACACATGACGTAGCATAGCGATAGTAATTCCTACTCATGCATCTACAAGAAATACACTACACATGCAGTAGGAAAATAGTAGGACAATTCATGATCAAAATAGCATCTACTTGCCTTTGTTGTAGATATAGTCGATTAGATTATCCTCATAGATATGATGGTTGCACTCGTCGCACTCAAAAGACATGCAATCACAACACTCGCAATCGTAGCAGTTGCAATCATAGTAGTTGCACTCCTCGCAATCTATCGTTCAAAAGCAAAGGCACAACAACATATCATTCAAACATTGCAATCATGCAACAATACAATAAAACAGCGATGATCAAATGCATGCATGGTGATTTAATATATCACAATGGTTGTAATTAGTTATCTAAACAATACTAGATCACTTGATGCATGTAGAAGTGTTTTAATGCAATATAATATTTGTTATCCAATTTCAATTGCCAATAAAGGGGTTTTAACATAACTGTTGTAGCGTCTGTACTAGTTGCCGAATTAAATTTTTATCTGAACTGTAATCGATAGAGGGCTTTAATACGAACCAGTAGCAATTGGATTCACCATAATCGGAGTTATAGTTCTTTTTCTAGAATTTATTTAGTGTTTAAAGGATTTTAATTAATCTAACAGGATCGTACTGAGAACAAACGAAACTAAGTACATATCTGAAAACTACGCGAGATTATGAACTCAGGGACATATTACTCATATTTTTTGGATCTGTAGATTATTTACTATGAATTTAATGATTTAAAAGGCCATTAATACTAATTAATTATTCGCCAGTAAAAGATACAGCAAAACCCTGATCTAAATAGATATTATCAAACTACATGAAATTATCTTCAATTTTATATATTATGTGTAATTTTTGAACATAGTATGAATTTTCTATGGATTTTATAAGTTAGATCTATAATCTGCAATTTTAAATTCGAACGGAATATTTCAGGGAATATTCCGCTGACTGGACAGGTTGACCGTGCAGGCTGACCGGAACTAGACGCTGACCTGGCGACGACGTGGCGGTGACGAGGAGGCTGACCGGGACGATTGAATCTGGACCATCGAGATAAGATCCGGTGGCTAGGAGAGAAGTTGGCTCCAAAACGGCTCGATTTTTTTCTCGGACAAGATTAGAAACAGATCTATGTTAGAGAGATAAATCTATAGATCAAATCGAAAAACTTAGAACATGGAAGTTGTGGAGAATTATTAGATCTACCTTTTCACCAAAGGAATTTGGATTTGAAGAAACGAGTGCGAGTAAATCTTGGTATTACACCGTCAGATCTGAAATATTGCATGGCGAAATTCTTCATCTGTGGTAGATTAAAAGAGGTGAGGTTTGTCGGAATCGAAAGATTTCGACGAGATCTACAACTTTCGTGTTGTAGCCAAAGGCATCCGACGAAGTTTAGATAGGTTTAGAAGCAACATATGATTCGGGAAGGTGTAGATTCGGGATTTCGAGAAGGAAAAGTGATATATAGATGTGACTCCAGGAGATTATATAGACTTTTAGAATTATGGTAAGATAGATCTTAGAGTAGGGAACAAGTAGAAACAAACGAAAGTCAATTTGGAGTTGTAGATAAAAAGATATAGGTGTTTTTTTTGAAAGCACAAAAGATATAGGTGTTTGAATAGAGGTAGGTTTAGAAAACACATTCTTGCACAGTTTTTGATGCAAAGTGGGCATCCATTAGGTCCCGTGCCTGCTCCTCCTCTCCGGTCGGCTGGAATGGGCCGGCCCATTTGGGTTTATTTCTCTTTTTTTCTTTTTCTAGTTTGGTATTTTATTATATCTTTTGCATACGAACTCCAAATGATATGATTCTTGTTTCAAAAAATTTCTAAAATTCAGTAGATCACTATATGATCATATTTGTAATATTTTCACTAGTTTAAAGATGGTTGCTTCATAAATCTCTATATAATCTTTATAGGAACATTTGGGCAATTCAACTATCGGATTTATATATTAGGATCTGGATTCAATTTTTGGGAACCTTGCATGGATGCAATTCAATTCTTATGAATGCTTCATGATTTTCATTTTTGCAAACATTCACACAAATACTAAAACTAAAACTCAATCCATGCCTTTTTTTCCTATATGGCTACTTAGGTCATAACAGAGTGAGGTCTTTCCAATTCAAAAGGTTTTTTTTCCTTGAGAATTTTCAACAAAGTCAAACAATCAAACAAACTTATTTTATCTATTTCACATTCCAAAATTAGAAAATTTTCGGATGTGACAGACTACCACCCTTGAAAGGAATCTCGTCCCGAGATTCGAGAAGGCTAGAAGGAGATATGGGTAAGGATCCTCTAGGCGCTACCACCCTTAAAAAGAAATTGACTAGATTGTTTATTAGGAATTTACATGGCTCCTATTGATTCTTCCTTGGACATTTATTGGTAAAATGTCCCTACATTTTCTAAACTCCATGATTAATAAATTCTAGGCTAACACTACTTGAACTAGCGAAACTCTCATGGTAGGCAATTAGGGAACGTTTGCTTCACGATACCCATTATACACGGTTGAGATTCATCCTTACCGTACATTCCTACGTTTAGCGATGGATGCTTTTGTAAAGGTTCAAAGTCATACCATTCTAAGGTATAGGCTCAACGCCGTCTCTTTTGTAAGGTTGGAAAGGCACTCAAGATTCACAAAGCCAACAGTACAAGAGCAAATAATAAGAGTAGTAGGAATGGTGATCAATCCATCCTGCAGCCAAATCATTACCCTGCATGAGGATAGGTGAATTACACAACTTATCACTCGGGCATCCTCACTTTCTTTGTAGATGGTTTCCATGGGCATGAACCAATGCTCGATGCAGACTACCATGTATTCAATCAACAAAGCTTATAAAACTAGGCTATCGATGCTCCAAAATATTCAGGTTGCGTAGTCAACTACATAACATCCTTTACAACACTTCTTACTTCCACATCCTTTTGGTTGCATTAGATGAGCTATTCACCTTCATTGGGGCATCATCATCGAAACATTTCCACTAAATCCTTCTCCATGTATTGAACACATTGTTCTAACTCTAAGGGTTTAAGATAGAAAAGAATAGTGTCTAGAGGAAAGAAGCTAAAGATACCCATACAAACTAGAAATAAGTTCAATTCCTAGTTATCAAGAAAACAAGGAAGGAATGACAACTAACAAATATCCACATCAAATGTTTCTAGCTTAGCGAAAGTGGGTTGCAATTTCTAATGGGTTATCCTAAAAATCTTATAGAGTCTTAGGGTATCTATCAAAGACAAGTTAGAGGCCTAGGGGAAACATTATCCCTATGCTAACATAATCACACAACACTCAAAGAAACAAGAACACAAACAATTCAATCAAGCAAGCAAGCAACTAGTATTTCCTTTACCACATAAGTTGGTAAGATCAATATGCTAACACGATAGCGATGATCTCCTAAAGAGATGAACATGGTGGTCTATATCTACTCAAACTTGGTGAGACATTCATTGTGTCATCTTATTAGTTCTTTTACTTATATCCCAAGTACAATTTAGGGATAAGGATATTTGTGTTAGACTACTTCTAATAGTAGAAGTATGAGAATTGAAGTGGTAAGAGGATACTATAAAGAAGTGTATGAAGAGAAGAAGATAGAATAGATTCTATAATTCATATGGCTTTCCTATTCCATTCCTAGGTCACGATCCTACAGTCAACACACAGCTCTGATACCATCTTGTAACACCCTCGCCTGATAAGGCTGAGTTCCTGTGTATAGTGCCAATTCCTGGATCGGTTAACTAGCACACACAGTACAAAATGATACCAAATATAACCGTGCATCATGAATATAACGAATATGATCTAAAATTTATATTATATTACATCGGAAACAATACAAGGTAGATCTCCATCCTTCAAATGTGCCACAGGCGAACAATTGTTGAGTGGAGTCTCGCGACCTAATATGATCACTCAGAATCGGTATAACCTGCAACATGAAACGTAGCAGCCCAGAAGGGTCAATACTTGGAATGTATGGCAAGTAGAGCTAAGTAAGAAGACAATATACCTAGCAACTACATGCTTATTTTGGCTAAGTGGAGGCTTTGGCTAGCTTGCATTTTCTTAAACAGTTTTACTCTACTTTTAAATCAAGTTTGATCACAACAACCCATTAAGTTCACCCATCATCTTTTAGTAATTAGAAATTGGAATGAGCGAGAACATGTCATAGCACCCATAATCCAGCAACTCAATTGTCCATTACCGGGGACACGGCTAAGCACTTAGTTTTACACCCTGCAGGGGTTACCCACTTTACCCATATGACTTGGTCGACCATTGCATTCATGACACGCATATTGAGTCATGATAGGGAGAATCCCAAGAAGACACAATTCAGGAAGTAGCTCCCCAAGCCCATCCACGCACCGTACCAACCTATGACATTCACTACATCTCTGAATACGAAGAGCTCGGGTCGCCACGACCTACTAAGTCCATCCAGCCACCCATAACTCACTGGCATATGGCTATACACGTAAGCTACCAAATCAAGACACTAATCATTTCTCAGAAACCTGGGTGGCCATCCACAAGTGAGCTACTCGGGTAAACCATAGACATGGGCCCGGCATTCACGAACCAAGCAATTACCAATTCCACCCAAAGAGTTCATTGATCAAATTGTTTTAGTTGAGCAAAACATACACGATACCATAGCATGGTGTAGACCCTTCCCTCGTCTAGATAGTATGGCTAAGCTCAAGGGGAGGCACTAGCTAGCGGTCGACCGCTGGGATCCGCGCGCGTGGTCATTTTAGGACCATGCCCTCTTTCCGTTTTTAGCTAAAAGGAATTTTCCGTTTAGGGAAAATGAAAAAAACGACGAGCATGGCTTCTGTGGGCTTTCTCGGGCTTCCCTTTCCGCGCGCGCTTTGTCGTGTTTTCTATGAATTTCCTTCTACAATTCCCTTTGCGCGCTGCTATTGGTTTCAAATTTGAGTGCGAAAAAATTCAAAAAATTCAATTCCCTTTTTGGGATAGCAATATTTTAGGGGAAAAAAGGGGAGGGTAATAGCACATAATTTCACTTTCAACAAGATTTTACTGCCACTTTCAACAAGATAAGAAAAAGGCAAGAGAATAGCACTTTTAATAAGATTGACCTGTCACTTTGAACACTTTAAAATGTCAATGAAAAATCAGATGAGATAAACTGATCTTCAAGAAATTTAACTAGAACTAAATTCGTTGTTCCAAACATGAATGCCAAAGAAAATTCAGATAAGATAACTAACCTTAGGAAATTTTAAAATTCTCATTTCGCTACAAAAATGCATATGCTCAAAAGAGAAAAGACATAATCAACATAGAACAAGGAGTAAAACAATCAATGGAAACTTCAGACAATACGTTGTTATGAGAAACTTTGACATAGAAGTTCATACATTATATAGCGTGTAAATAATACAGGTAAAACACAAAAGTAGCCCAGGCAGACATAAAAAAGATGGCATCTGATTTGTACAGCTAGAACTATGAGTAGTTTGCTTTCCCTATGTAGTTCTCCATCATATGTCTAAAACATCCAGCTAAAAACGTAAAAATTTCCGTATCCTGACCCATCTCTCTTTAGGTCAGCGACAAGTACAGTTTCAACATTTGACTTAGTCCATATGTTGACAACAAAACGCACCTCGGGAAGATTGTGGTTGAGTGAACTCACATCGAGAGCATCAACGTATAAAGGCTGTAAGTGGAACAAGCAAGCAGCTGATGGATTATCATCTGTAAGTTTATCGTGAAGCTTATCGCACACAAACTGGCATAAATTCATATTCTGTACATTAGCAAAATTGGCCTGGAAAAACAGAAAAAAATTGAGTGAAATAGAAAGAATTAGAAACCAAACTATAGTCTACCATCAGAAAAAAATAAACAAATTATTTAAAATTACAGTAACATAGTATTTTTTATTGAATTGCAGCCTACCATTATAGGATAGACCTTTTTGCTTACATGGTTGGTGAATTTATAAAAAAAGCCACATTGATGAATTCATCCATGGCAGCTTGGTCAGTCCTGCTTTGTCCCCTTAGTAATCTAAAAAGGTCCTAACTAAAAATGAGTCACATTATAGTGGGTATCCTAGAATAGCCTCCAACGAAGTTGGTAACTAGCTAGTAGACACCTTCATAAAGTTATCAATGTCATGTTAGTGGTTCCTTCTTCATCGCCATGCAAAACATGGTTGGTTACTTTATAAAAACCACATTGATCACTTCATCCGTGTCATGTTGGTGAGTATTGCATAATCACCTTGATAAAACCAAAAATAAAAACCAAACAACCATATACTCACAAGCATCATGGGTACCTAGATAGCATCCCAAGGTTTGGTAACTATGTAGTTGACACTTTGATAGATTTAGCACTGCAAAGTGTTGGTTATTACATGGTTCGTGAATTTATAAAAAGCCACATTAATGAATTCATCCATGATAGCTTGGTCAGTCCTGCTTCGCCCCCTTGGTAATCTAAAAAGGTCCTAACTAAAAATGAGTCATGTTATAGTGGGTATCCTAGAATAGCGTCCAACAAACTTGGTAGCTAGGTAGTAGACACTTCATAAATTTACCAGTGTCATGTTGGTGGTTCCTTCTTCGTCTCCATGCAAAACACGGTTGGTTACTTTATAAAAACCACATTGATAACTTCATTCGTGTTAGGTTGGTGAGTACTGCATAATCACCTTGATAAAACCAAAAATAAAAACCAAAAGACCATCTACTCACAAGCATCATGGATACCTAGATAGCCTCCCAAGGTTTGGTAACTATGTAGTTGACACATTGATAGATTTATCAGTGCAAAGTGTTGGTGATTACATGATTGGTGAATTTATAAAAAGCCACATTTATGAATTCATTCATGATAGCTTGGTCAGTCCTGCTTCATCCCCTTGGTAATCTAAAAAGGTCCTAACTAAAAATGAGTCACATTATAGTGGGTATCCTAGAATAGCCTCCAACGAACTTGGTAGCTAGGTAGTAGACACTTCATAAAGTTACCAGTGTCATGTTGTTGGTTCCTTATTCATCGCAATGCAAAAGATGGTTGGTTACTTTATAAAAACCACATTGATAACTTCATCTGTGTTAGGTTGGTGAGTACTGCATAGTCACCTTGATAAAACAAAAAATAAAAACCAAATAACCATCTACTCACAAGCATCATGGGTACCTAGATAGCCTCCCAATGTTTGGTAACTATGTAGTTGACACATTGATGAAGTAATCAGTGTCATGTTGGTGATTGCATGTTTATCATCTTGATACTCTAAAAAAACCTACCATCTACTCACAACATAATGGGTCCCTAGATAGCCTCAACAAAAGTTGATAAGTATGTACTTGACACCTTGATAACTTCAAACGCATAAGGTTAGTGAGTCATGCTTCATCACCTTGGTAAAAATCTAGAAACAATAACCATACTACCATCTACTACTAGTATAATGGTAAGAAAGCACTTAAACCCATGATGAATTTAAAAGCGTCATGTTGGTGCTTCCATGTTCATCGTATTTATGGAAAAAACATATATTGCCATGTACTCAAACAAATTTGGTGCATGCAAAACATGGTTGGCGTCTTTGTGAAAGCCAGTCTGATAACTTCAACCGTGGCAGGTTGGTGAGTCCTGTTTCACCACCTTGATAATCTAAATAAAAACCAAATTACCATCTACTAATAGCATAATGGGTATGCATATAGCCTCCAGAAAAGTTAGTAAGTCCATAATTGACACCTTGATGACTACAAACGCATAAGGTTGATGAGTCGTGCTTCATCAACTTGGTGAATCTAAAAACATAACCAAACTACCATCTACTCACATTATCATGGTCAGAATGCACTTCAACCCCTTGATGAATTTAACATCGTTGTGTTGGTGATTACGTGTTCGTCGCCTTTATAACTTAGGTACAAGCAAATCTGAATGATTGTTAACTAATGTGGCAGTACTAAAACTACATTCTAGAAAATGATGAAAATTTCAGCAATGAACGTGTTGGTGGTACAAAAATGCTGACAAATTCAGTAATGAACTATATGCTACTACAACTACAAATCAGTGACGATGACAACTACAAATTCAGAAATGAAAGAGCTATATGTAATCGGACGAACCTTCAAGCAAAAAATTTGACCCTCACAAAAATCTCCTAGTCGCGAATCAATCACTCCGGCAATGGGAAAAACGCCCAGGTGCACCAGCAATAAATCACTCCAGCGATGAATACCTAAAACACATGAAACCAAAAAATATGTCATTATTAATCACCTCGTCTCCTATCAAATATGGATCCAAACAATTACAAACCCCTAATCATAAAACAAACCTCAACCCGTTGGGAGGGGGAGAGGTAAGTATGCGAAGAAAACTAACCAAGTATACCATGGCATCTTGCAAAAACACGTTGATAACTACAGACTAGAAACCTTGATAAATACACAAAAAAGGTATTGGTGACAAATAATATCAAGCTAGTTGGTCGACACAGACATAGTACAAATAAAAAACCACCATGCTTGGTAAATGATAAGCTAAACCAATTACATAATTGCATCAGCAACACATTGGTAACTGCAAAACATGGTAACTTGATAAACACATCGCAAATATGTTGGTGACAAATAATTCGACAGGGTGGGTCGATGATGACATAGTATTAACTATGGCCACGGTGGCAGCAAATTAAGTCAACACATTCATAATCGTATCAGCGGTTAAGTATGAACTAAAAAGATCTTGGTAAGAATACCGACAACATGTTGGTCCAAAGAAGTTCAAATCATTCTCTCTAACAGACAAAGAAAAATGACCATCATGTAAAAGTATTCGAATACAACCTAGAGTCCAACGAGCCTTCGAGCGGATCAGCGCACACAATCTCCAAGATGAACCTAAATCACAACATCCATGGGGAACGCCAAAGTGTGACGAAAATAAATGAGTCTAGCGACGAATCCCCTACACCATGAAACGAAATATGTGAGATGATTCATCCATTCCACCCACCCATCAGATTACCACGATCCAAAAATCCAGATCGCCTAACCCCAAATGAAAACTAGAAAACAAGGAGAGGTAAGTACGCGTGAATAAAAACTAACCAAATTCGAACAGAACTTCGTTCCTCTTGACAAAGAATCGTCGTAGTCCCTTGAAGAAGAACCAGATCTCGGAAGTTGTACCATTGAATTTAATTTTGATCCCAAAATATACCGTGAAGGAGTCGCCAGGGATAAAAAGATCTTCGTCTCTTGTCTAGATGCGGCCGTAGAGCGCTACAATGGCAAACAAAATCCAGGGAGAAACAAAAGTCGCCGAAGATTTGCAGGAGAGTGGGGAAAATGGAGACAGAGAGGAACGCGATGCTACATGCGGAGAGTGGGGAGGAAACGGAGACAGTGATTTCGATTTTTTTTAACAGAGAAAAGGGGAATTGCTACATGCGGGATGTTTCTAGAAAAGGAAATATGGACGGTTACCCAAAAGAGAAATAACCGGGACACGACGCGAGAAAATGGAATTGATTCGCGCTTCCGCGCAAGCGCTGTCGCGCGAGTTGACTGCAGCGCATGGTCGACCGTATAAGGGAGAATCCGTCTTGGATAGCATATACAACATGTAACATACTGATTTTGAGGCACCAAAAATATCCATGCTAACAAGTAGACATATAACTCGAGCTCTTGTTAGTGGGTGCTATTATTCAGGTTTTGAATGTCCTGTTGATGAACTTTCTATACTAATAAAATAAGCTAAGTGTTGCAATTGACAAATCATGCAATTAATCGAACAAGATAGTCTTGCGGTTATTAGGATGTCATCCTCAACTACCTTTGACAGTAGCTTACTACGGAAGAAAAATATCTAATAGTAGAAAACACCAATCAGATCTAGAGCACAAAACTTAAAAAATCACAAATATCATTTCAACACAACACCATATTTAACACTGGTTTGGCCACAAATATGTCACTAACTAGTCTGTATATATTTCTAAAAATTTACAGTCATAATATCCTCTACAATCCCCTCATAATTAAAGGAACCGTGAATATGGTACTAGCTGCTTTGGAATTCATAACCAGAACACTGTCCAAGCTATCATATGTCCAACAAAGTTATCATGCCAACTATAGAACATTGGCCTCTCTTGCAATCTACGATACATTTAGCCTATTTGGTTACAAGAAGGCAATATTGCATCAGCTAACTTAACAATCAGATTGGACATGCATAACTGAGGACGGGCAAAAATGGAGGCTTACCTTGATGCACCAAAGGGGAACCAGCCGGAGGTGGTCCTACACGAGCTGTTGCAGGTGGAGGAGCTCGTCGGCAGCGTCGACGACCAACATCTGGTGCAGGAGCTCGGGTAGTCGTCCCACGAGCAGCAGAAGAGGGCCACCTCAGAGAGCGAGAGAGGGGAGAAGCGGAGTTACCTCTCCACCCGCCGACGGATCTGGAGAAGCAGATTAAGTTCGCCTACGCCGGCAGCTAGGCAGGATGAAGAGGCGGGTGGGAGAGACAGAGCAAAGCGGGGGGGCGTCGAGGGGCTGGGGAGGAGTGAGTTGGAGGGTGGCGGCCGTGATTAATGGGGCGGATGCGGGCTTGGGGACTCGGAGGTCAAAGCCGACAAAAAGGAAAGCGGCCAGCAGGGAGAGACGAAGTAGGAAAGGGAATTGACTTGGGCGTGCGAGAGCGCTTCACGCGAAAGTGACCGCAGCGCACGGTCGACCGTCCAAGAGAAAATCCGAAGCTCAACTAGCATACGACGGCTCAACTACAAGTGGCTCCTACCAAGATACACAGGACGTAGCATAGCGATAGTAATTTCTACTCATGCATCTACAAGAAATACACTACACATGCAGTAGGAAAATAGTAGAACAATTCATGATCAAAATAGCATCTATTTGCCTTTGTTGTAGATGTAGTCGATTAGATAATCCTCACAGATATGATGGTTGCACTCATCACACTCAAAAGACTCGCAATCATAGCGGTTGCGATCATAGTAGTTGCACTCCTCGCAATCTATCGTTCAAAAGCAAAGGCACAACAACATATCATTCAAACATTGAAATCATGCAACAATGCAACAATACAATAAAACAGCGATGATCAAAGGCATGCATGGTGATTTAATATATCACAATGGTTGTAATTAGTTATCTAAACAATACTAGATCACATGATGCATGTAGAAGTGTTTGAATGCAATATAGTATTTGTTATCCAATTTCAATTGCCAATAAAGGGGTTTTAACATAACTGTTGTAGCGTCTGTACTAGTTGCTGAATTAAATTTTTATCTGAACTGTAATCGATAGAGGGATTTAATACGAACCAGTAGCAATTGGATTCACCATAATAGGAGTTGTAGATCTTTTTCTAGGATTTATTTAGTGTTTAAAGGATTTTAATTAATCTAAGCAGGTCGTACTGACAACAAACGAAACTAAGTACAGATCTGAAAACTACGCAAGATTATGAACTCAGGGACATATTACTCATATTTTTCGGATCTGTAGATTATTTACTATGAATTTAATGATTTAAAAGGCCATTAATACTAATTAATTATTCGTCAGTAAACTATACAGCAAAACCCAGATCTAAATAGATATTATCAAACTACGTGAAATTATCTTCAATTTTATATATTATATGTAATTTTTGAACATAGTATGAATTTTACAAGTTAGATCTATAATCTGCAATTTTAAAGTCGAACGGAATATTTCAGGGAATATTCCGCTGACTGGACAGGTTGACCGTGCAGGCTGACCGAAACTAGATGCTGACCTAGCGATGATGTGACGGTGACGAGAGACCGTCGAGATAAGATCTCGTGGCTAGGAGAGAAGTTGGCTCCAAAACGGCTCGATTTTTTTCTCGAAAAAGATTAGAAACAAATCTGTGTTAGAGAGATAAATCTATAGATCAAATCGAAAAACTTAGAACATGAAAGTTGTGGAGAATCATTAGATCTACTTTTTCACCAAAGGAATTTGGATTTGAAGAAACGAGCGCGAGTAAATCTTAGTATTACACCGTCAGATCTGAAATATTGTGTGGCGGAATTTTTCATCTGTGGTAGATTAAAAGAGGTGAGGTTTGTCAGAATTGAAAGATTTTGACGAGATCTACCACTTTTGTGTTGTAGCCAAAGGCATCCGACGAAGTTTAGATAGATTTAGAAGCGAAATATGATTCGCGAAGGTGTAGATTCGGGATTTCGAGAAGGAAAAGTGATATAGATGTGACTCCAGGAGATTATATAGACTTTTCTGATTATGATAAGATAGATATTAGAGTAGAGAACAAGTAGAAACAAACGGAAGTCAATTTGGAGTTGTAGATAAAAGGATATAGGTGTTTGAATAAAGGTAGGTTTAGAAAACAGATTCTTGCACATTTTTTGATGCAAAGTGGGCATCCATCAGGTCCCGTGCCTGCTCCTCCTCTCCGGTCGGCTGGAATGGGCCGGCCCATTTGGGTTTTTTCTCTTTTTTTTCTTTTTTTCTTTTTCTAGTTTGGTATTTTTTATATCTTTTGCATACGAACTCTAAATGACATGATACTTGTTTCTAAAATTCAGTAGATCATTATATGATCATATTTGTAAAATTTTCACTAGTTTAAAGATGGTTGCTTCATAAATCTCTATATAATCTTTATAGGAACATTTGAGCAATTCAACTATCGGATTTAGATATTAGGATTTGGATTCAATTTTTGGGAACCTTGCATGGATGCAATTCAATGCTTATGAATACTTCATGATTTTCATTTTTGCAAACATTCACACAAATACTAAAACTAAAACTCAATCCATGCGTTTTTGCCTATATGGCTACTTAGGTCATAACAGAGTGAGGTCTTTCCAATTCAAAAGGTTTTTTTTCCTTGAGAATTTTCAACAAAGTCAAACAATCAACCAAACTTATTTTATCTATTTCACATTGCAAAATTAGAAAATTTTGGGATGTGACATTGATTCATCAGTGTCATTGCATGTGTGTTCTTTTCACAAACTACATAAGGATCCACCATTTTTATTGGATGTGTGTTCTTTTCAACAACCACATGAGCATGTGTGTTCTTCTCACAAACCACATATGGATCCACTAGTGTCATTGAATGTGTGTTTTTCCTAAAACACATATGGATCCACCATTGTCATTGCATGTGTGTTCTTTTTATGAAGCATAACTAGAGTCATTGCATGTCTGTTCTTTTCACAAACCACATATGGATCCATTGGAGTCATTTCATGTGTTCTTTTCATTAACCACAGCTAGAGTCATTGCATGTGTGTTCTTTTCATAGACCACATATGGATCCACCAGTGTCATTGAATGTGTGTTCTTTTCACAAACCACACATGCATCCACCAGAGTCATTACATGTTTGTTCTTCTCACAAACCACATATGGATCCACTAGAGTCAGTTCATGTATTCTTTTCATTAACCATAGTTATAGTCATTGCATGTGTGTTCTTTTCATAGACCACATATGGATCCACTAGTGTCATTGAATGTGTGTTCTTTTCACAAACCACACATGGATCCACCAGAGTCATTGCATGTGTGTTCTTTTCACAGACCACATATGGATCCACTACAGTTAGTGAATGTGTGTTCTTTTCATAAACCACATGAGCATTTGTATTCTTTTCATAGAACACATATGGATCCACAGCTAGATTCATTGGATGTGTGTTCTTTTCACAAACCACATATGGATCTACCAGTGTCATTGCATGTGTGTTCTTTTCATGAACCACAACTAGAGTTAGTGAATGTCTGTTCTTGAACAAACGACACATGGATCCACCAGAGTCATTGTATTGCTTGTTCTTTTCACAAACCACAGTTAGAGTCATTCCATGTTTATTCTTATCACAAACCACATAAGGATCCACTAGAGTCATTGGATGTGTGTTCTTTTTACAAACCACATATTGATCCCCAGTGTCGTTGCATGTGTGTTCTTTTCCCAAACCACATAAGGATCCACCATTGTCGATGGATGTGTGTTCTTTTCACAAACCACATGAGCATGTGTGTTCTTCTCACAAACAACATATGGATCCACTAGTGTCATTGAATGTGTGTTCTTTTCCTAAAAGACATACGGATCCACCATTGTCATTGCATGTGTGTTCTTTTCATGAAGCACAGCTAGAGTCCTTGCATGTCTATTCTTTTCACAAACCATATACGGATCCACTAGAGTCATTTCATGTGTTCTTTTCATTAACCACATCTAGAGTCATTGCATGTGTGTTCTTTTCACATACCACATATGGATCCACCAGTGTCATGTAATGTGTGTTCTTTTTACAAACCACACATGGATCCACCAGAGTCATTGCATGTCTGTTCTTTTCACAAACCACATATTGATCCACCAGTGTCATTGCATGTGTGTTCTTTTCACAAACCATGGTTAGAGTCATTGCATGTTTGCTCTTCTCACAAACCACATATGGATCCACCAGAGTCATTGCATGTTTGTTCTTTTCACAAACCACACAGGGATCCACCAGTGTCATTGCATGTGTGTTCTTTTCATAGACCACATATGGATTCACAGCTAGAGTCATTTGATGTGTGTTCTTTTCACAAACCACATATGGATCCACCAATGTAATTGCATGTGTGTTCTTTTCATGAACCACATATGGATCCACCAGAGTCATTGCATGTCTGTTCGTTTCATTAACCACAACTAGATTCATTGCATGTCTGTTCTTTTCACAAACCACATAAGGACCCACTAGAGTCATTTCATGTGTGTTCTTTTCACAAACCACATATGGATTCACAAGAGTCATTGCATGTCTTTTCTGCTCACAAACCACATATGGATCCACCAGAGTCATTGCATGCCTGTTCTTTTCACAAACCACACATGGATCCACTAGTGTCATGGGATGTGTGTTCTTTTTCAGGAACCACAACTAGAGTCAGTGAATGTTTGTTCTTTTCACAAACCACATAGGTATCCACTAGTCATTGGATGTGTGTTCTTTTCACAAACGACATATGGATCCACCAGTGTCATTGCATGTGTGTTCTTCTCATAGACCACATATGGATCCACCAGAGTCATTGCATGTCTGTTCTTCTCACAAACCACATAAGGATCCACTAGAGTCATTGCATGTGTGTTCTTTTCACAGACCACATATGGACCCACAGCTAGAGTCATTGCATGTCTGTTCTTCTGATGAACTACATATGTATCAACCAGAGTCAGTGAATGTCTATTCTTTTCATAAACCATATGAGCATGTGTGTTCTTTTCATAGACCACATATGGATCCACAACTAGAGTCATTGGATGTGTGTTGTTTTCACAAACCACATATGGATCTACCAGTGTCATTGCATGTGTGTTCTTTTCATGAACCACAACTAGAGTGAGTGAAGTTCTGTTCTTTCACAAACAACTCATGGATCCACCAGAGTCATTGTATTGCCTATTCTTTTCACGAACCTCAGTTAGATTCATTGCATGTCTGTTCTTTTCACAAACCACATAAGGATCCACTAGAGTCATTGGATGTGTGTTCTTTTCACAAACCACATATTGATAGACTAGTGTCATTGCATGTGTGTTCTTTTCACAAACCACATAAGGATTCACCAGTGTCATGGATGTGTGTTCTTTTCCTAAACCACATGAGCATGCGTGTTCTTCTCACAAACCACATATGGATCCACTAGTGTCATTGAATGTGTGTTCTTTTCCTAAAACTCATATGGATCCACCAGTGTCATTGCATGTGTGTTCTTTTCATGAACCAAAGCTAGAGTCATTGCATGCCTGTTCTTTTCACAAACCACATATGGATCCACTAGAGTCATTTCATGTGTTCTTTTCATTAACCGCAGCTAGAGTCATTGCATCTGTGTTCTTTTCATTAATCATAGCTAGAGTCATTGCATGGCTGTTCTTTTCACAAACCACATATTTATCCACTAGTGTCATTGCATGTGTGTTCTTTTGATGAAGCACATGTAGAGTCATTGCATGTCTGTTCTTTTCACAAACCACATATGGATCCACTAGAGTCATTTCATGTGTTCGTTTCTTTAACCACAGCTAGAGTCATTGCATGTGTGTTCTTTTCACAGACCACATATGGATCCACCAGTGTCATTGAATGTGTGTTCTTCTCAGAAACCACACATGGATCCACCAGAGTCATTGCATGTGTGTTCTTTTCACAGACCACATATGGATCCACAGCTAGAGTCATTGCATGTTTGTTCTTCTCACAAACCACATATGGATCCACCAGAGTGAATGAATGTCTGTTCTTTTCATAAACCACATGAGAAATTGTGTTCTTTTCATAGACCACATATGGATCCACAGCTCGAGTCATTGGATGTGTGTTATTTTCACAAACCACATATGGATCCACCAGTGTCATTGCATGTGTGTTCTTTTCATGAACCACAACTAGAGTTAGTGAATGTCTGTTCTTGAACAAACCACACATGGATCCACCAGAGTCATTGTATTGCCTGTTCTTTTCACAAACCACAGCTAGAGTCATTGCATGTCTGTTCTTTGGACAAACCACATAAGGATCCGCTAGAGTCATGTGATGTGTGTTCTTTTCACAAACCACATATTGATCCACCAGTGTCATTGCATGTGTGTTCTTTTCACAAACCACATAAGGATCCACCATTTTCATTGGATGTGTATTCTTTTCACAAACCACATGAGCATGTGTGTTCTTCTCACAAACCACATATGGATCCACTAGTGTCATTGAATGTGTGTTCTTTTCCTAAAACACATTGGATCCACCATTGTCATTGCATGTGTGTTATTTTCATGAAGCACAGCTAGAGTCATTCAATGTCTGTTCTTTTCACAAACCACATATGGATCCACTAGAGTCATTTCATGTGTTCTTTTCAATAACCAGAGCTGGAGTCATTGCATGCGTGTTCTTTTCACAGACCACATATGGATCCACTAGTGTCATTGAATGTGTGTTCTTTTCACAAACCACACATGGATTCACCAGCGTGATTGCATGTGTGTTCTTTTCATTAACCATAGATAGATTCATTGCATCTATGTTCTTTTCACAAACCACATATTGATCCACCAGTGTCATTGCATGTGTGTTCTTGTCACAAACCACGGTTAGAGTCATTGCATGTCTGTTCTTCTCACAAACCACATATGGATCCACCAGAGTCATTGCATGTCTATTCTTTTCACAAACCACATAGGGATCCACCAGTGCCATTGCATGTGTGTTCTTTTCATAGACCACATATGGATCCACTGCTAGAGTCATTGGATGTGTGTTCTTTTCACAAAACACATATGGATCCACCGTGTAATTGCATGTGCGTTCTTTTCATGAACCACATATGGAAACACCAAGGTCATTGCATGTCTGTTATTTTCATTAACCACAGCTAGAGTCATTGCATGTCTGTTCTTTTCACAAACCACATAACGATCCACTAGAGTCATTTCATGTGTGTTCTTTTCACAAACCACATATGGATCCGCCAGAGTCATTGCATGTCTTTTCTTATCACAAACCACATATGGATCCACTAGAGTCATTGCATGTGTGTTCTTTTCACAAACCACACATGGATCCACTAGTGTCATGGCATGTGTGTTCTTTTCAAGAACCACAACTAGAGTTAGTGAATGTCTGTTCTTTTCACAAACCACATAGGGATCCACTAGTCATTGGATGTGTGTTCTTTTCACAAACCACATATGGAGCCACCAGTGTCATTGCATGTGTGTTCTTCTCACAGACCACATATGGATCCACCAGATTCATTGCATGTCTGTTCTTCACACAAACCACATAAGGATCCAGTAGAGTCATTACATGTGTTCTTTTCACATACCACATATGGATCCACAGCTAGAGCCATTGCATGTTTGTTCTTATCATGAACTACATATGGATACACTAGAGTTAGGGAATGTCTAATCTTTTAATAAACCACATGAGCATGTGTGTTCTTTTCATAGACCACTTCTAGATCCACACCTAGAGTCATTGGATGTGTGTTCTTTTCACAAACCACATATGGATCCACCAGTGTCATTGCATGTGTGTTCTTCCCATAGACCACATATGGATCCACTAGAGTCATTGCATGTCTGTTGTTCTCACAAACCACATAAGGATCCACTAGAGTCATTGCATGTGTGTTCTTTTCATGATCCACAACTAGAGTGAGTGAATGTCTGTTATTTCACAAACCACACATGGATCCACCAGAGTCATTGTATTGCCTATTTTTTTTCACAAACCACAGTTAGAGTCATTGCATGTCTGTTCTTTTCACAGACCATATAAGGATCCACTACAGTCAATGGATGTGTGTTCTTTTCACAAACCACATATTCATCCACCAGTGTCATTGCATGTATGTTCTTTTCATAAACAACATAAGGATTCACTAGTGTCATTGGATGTGTGTTCTTTTCACAAACCACATGAGCATGTGTGTTCTTCTCACAAACCACATATGGATCCACTAGTGTCATTGAATGTGTGTTCTTTTCCTAAAACACATATGGATCCACCAGTGTCATTGCATGTGTGTTCTTTTCATGAACCACATCTAGAGTCATTGCATGTCTCTTCTTTTCACAAACCACATATGGATCCCCTAGAGTCATTTCATGTGTTCTTTTCATTAACCACAGCTAGAGTCATTGCATCTGTGTTCTTTTCACATACCACATATGGATCCACCAGTGTCATTGAATGTGTGTTATTTTCACAAACCACACATGGATTCACCAGCGTGATTGCATGTGTGTTCTTTTCATTAACCATAGATAGATTCATTGCATGTATGTTCTTTTCACAAACCACATATTTATCCACCAGTGTCATTGCATGTGTTTTCTTTTCACAAACCACAGTTAGAGTTATTACATGTGTGTTCTTTTCACAAACGACATATGGATCCACCAGAGTCATTGCATGTCTGTTATTTTCACAAACCACACATCATTCCACCAGTGTCATTGCATGTGTGTTCTTTTCATAGACCACATATGGATCCACAGCTAGAGTCATTGGATGTGTGTTCTTTTCAAGAACCAGATATGGATCCACCAGTGTCATTGCATGTGTGTTATTTTCACGAACCACATATGGATCCACCAGAGTCATTGCAATTCTATTCTTTTCATTAACCACATCTAGAGTCATTGCATGTATGTTCTTTTCACAAACCACATATGGATCCACTAGAGTCATTTCATGTGTTTTCTTTTCACAAACCAAAGTTAGAGTCCACCAGAGTCATTGTATGTCTTTTCTTCTCACAAACCACATATGGATCCACCAAAGTCATTGCATGTCTATTCTTTTCACAAACCACACATGGATCCACCAGTGTCATTGCATGTGTGTTCTTTTCAAGAACCACAACTAGAGTCAGTGAATGCCTCTTCTTTTCACAAACCACATAGGGATCCACCAGAGTCATTGCATGTGTGTTCTTTTCACAAACCACATATGGATCCACCAGTGTCATTGCATGTGTGTTCTTCTCACAAACCACACATGGATCCACTTGAGTCATTGCATGTCTGATCTTCTCACAAACCACATAAGGATCCAAAGCTAGAGTCATTGCATGTATGTTCTTTTCATAGACCACATATGGATACATAGCTAGAGTCATTGCATGTGTGTTCTTTTCATGAACCACATATGGATCCACCAGAGTCATTGCATGTCTGTTCTTTTCATAAACCACATGAGCATGTGTGTTCTTTTCATAGACCTCATATGGATCCGCAGCTAGAGTCATTGGATGTGTGTTCTTTTCACAAACCACATATGGATCCACTAGTGTCATTGCATGTCTGTTATTTTCATGAATAACATATGGATCCACCAGTGTCATTGCAAGTCTGTTCTTTTCATAGACCACATATGGATCCACCAGAGTTCATTGCATGTGTGTTCTTTTCATTAACCATAGCTAGAGTAATTGCATGTCTGTTATGTTCACAAACCACACAAGGATCCACCAGAGTGATTGCATGTTTGTTATTTTCATAGACCGCATATGGATCCACCAGTGTCATTTCATGTGTGTTCTTTTCACAAACCACATATGGATCCACCAGTGTCATTGCATGTGTTTTTTTCACAAACCACATATGGATCCACCAGTGTCATTGCATGTGTGTTCTTTTCATTAACCACATATGGATCCCCTAGTGTCATTGCATGTGTGTTATTTTCATTAACCTCAACTAGAGTCATTGCATGTGTGTTCTTTTCACAAACCACATATGGATCCACCAGAGTTCATTGCATGTCTGTTCTTTTCACAAAACACATATGGATCCACCAGTGTCATTGAAATGTGTGTTCTTTTCAGAAACCACATGGATCCTAACCTTAGGAGAGCCCTAACCTTAGCCCCCAATGGTGGCTGTTTGACCGAGTCTTCTAGAAGGAACGCCCTAACACAGTTGTTCTGCATGACGATTGTTACATACTATTCAATCTGGGCGCTTGGACGATTGGGATTGTCTTCGTAAGAGCGATCCGCGAGTAGGCTATTCTGTGACATGATTGGCCATGCTTACTACCCACTTGCTCTGGACAAACTGTCAACACCGGGCGCTCCCCTTTTGTGAGTGTCACGACTCACGAGTTCCATGGGCCATATGCCAGTGTCACGTCCCCTTTACTTCTCTTCCTTCCCATACTTCTCTTCCTTCCCCTCGAAGCCACTTTCCCCACTTCTCTCCCATCCTGCCATAGCTGCAAGCCGACAATGCCTACATCTATCTCTACCATATCCACCCCCCCTCTTGCCATGGGTTCAAGGGGATATGGTGAGGAATCGCGTCTTTGATGACAGGGACGGTGATTTTGATGTGAGTCGTCTCATCTCTATATCTTTGATCTGTGGCCAATTATCTATTTTGAGCTAGATCTACTCTGTTTACTCATGCACGTATGATGTGTTAGGCCAACCAGACACTGTACGACTCTGACTATCACGGTTTAGCGGAGGAAGACAGTCCTCCTCTATGTAAACATGGATATGTGCCCGCTAAATTTGTAGCGTTCGAAGGCGAAACGCATGCATGAGGTTTTTATGGTGTTAAGGGCATCATGCAATGATGCAAGGCTGAAGTTGTGGTGTTGTCAAATGGGTAGATCCAGAGTGGCCCAAATCAATGCAGAAAACACTGGACAAACTATGGTATATGACTATTGAGTTGAATGAATCTATAGGCAGCTCACTTTTTGATAGTGCTGAGATGAAGCTATTTGACCAAGTTGACACAACCAAGCTTAACCGAGATCTCAGGAGGGTGCAAGACAAGGTTAGAAAAGTTGAGAAGGAGAGGGACGTGGCGTTGGCCCTGATGGCTAAAGCAGAGCAAGAACTGACTCAAGCAAGGGATGAACTTCACTAGGCCAAAGTCCTCAGTTCACAACTACGAGTATTGACATGTGCATGAGGATAAATGCGGAGCAACAATTGAAGCTGTGCAAGGAGGATGCTAAAAGTAAGGAGCAGATGATTTGATCCTTGATCTCGCAGGAATATGTGCATTGGCCTAAGATTAGGAAGATCAAGGAGATGTGTGATAACTAGTTCTATTTAGCTTGAGCTCCATGCTTTTTAAGTTGTAATAGTAGTACTTGTTGACCTAGCGGTCTGAACTAGTGGTCCCGGAGTCCTAGGAGAAAAAAAACTGGTCGCCCGTAATCTGTCTTAACCCTGCATTACTTCCTTTTGTCTGATCATGGTGGTATTCTGACATTGGTGGTTTGTTTAAACGTAATCTACGTGGATTGTGCCGCATGCAAATGGCACAACCACAATTTATAAAGTGGAAGCACGTACACCTGGTTACTAGAGTTCCGGGAGCTTCGCCAGATGCAGGGGATGCAAGAGCAGGGAGGCGGTGAGATAGAAGGACTCAAGATTAGGCCAGAAAGTGGTACCGACTTCCTTATCATCTAGGCATTATCAGTTTCCATTGCTGTTTATGTTGCCATGTCATTGTGCAGCAGCTGAAATAAGTTGCTGCTTCGTGGAGTGTAGCATCTTAAATAATTTATTTCTGTGCCACTTACATTCAATCGAATTTGGAGACCTCCTGACCCTCAGCAATCGTGGAATTGGTGCTGCGTGTTATCAGTTAGTAGTGGCACAATCACAATTTCGGATTCAAATACAAACTCGGGAGTTTCCAAACCCTAATTTGGGGTACATTTTACTCTGAGAACGTGGGTAGATTGTTTCTCCCCGCAAAGTTCCACACACAGAGCTCCAGAATTTAACCGAATTACATATATAGGTTCAAGTTCAACACATTATTATGCATCTTCATTGCTACCAGCCTTCTTCCCCCAACTGGGTGCCAAGCATTCACATCCACTGGCTTCTTCATTTCCTGCCTTCTTCCTCTTCCTCGGTACCAATTTTCTTAGCTTCACGTACTCTGCATCGCCGGGACAATCATCACCAGAATCGTGTCCAGCATCATCTTTCCACTCATTTTTATTTTCTTCCGGCAGCAAAATGATTGACCCGACAGTCATGTTTCTAACCTTGCGGCCCTTCCTGTCAAAGAAACAGGACTGTTGCATAACTGCCCAATATCTACAGAGTAAATAAAACAAAAATTACAATTCAGCACAAACATGCGAACCCAAAGAGACTTTTTCTTACCATGAGCTAATTGGGTTCGAGCGACCACCCTTTCCAAGAATAGAAGGGCGACTCCCAGTTGCAGCAGCTTCCACATCCAGTACATCACAATTTAGCTCAAACATGCAAGCCGAAGTATACCTTTTCATCAACCCAATTAGCTGACTGTCACACGTTAGAGGAACCATTATGCCTCATTCATCCATGAAGCTAAACTTTGCAGTCTGCTTCGGCCATATTTCATCATGATTACATAGACCAGCAACCATCCCAGGGATAGTGCAGATCTGTGCAGGCTCTTCTTCCATCGTGATACAATGGTGTCCATACCACTTGCCCTTCACCCTTGCTGATTTAGAGTCGTACCTGAACAGGGCTACCGTAACCAGGTAAGGGTGGTCCACGGAGATCCCACTTGACAGAAAACTATGGACAAAATATGTTTGTCAATGTTGAGATAACAAACAATTTTAGGTTCAGTAGCCAGCTAGTAGTTATAATTAGTGTGAATAGGAAAGAGAAGGGTAGCTCACGTGCATGTAGCCAGAACTTCTTCTTCCTTGGTAGTAGGATCTGCCATCCTCCGAGCTGCTCAACTCGTTGGAGGCGGAGGCGGGCTAGAGCCTCACAACGGCGGCTATGACATGCGCCATTGGAGCTCGGGATCAGCGAATGGGCACAGCAACTGGGCGCAGCAACTTACTACCAAAAGTCAAATGTCCGAAGGGATCATTCTTCCTGGAGGGTGGATTTCGATGCTGCCGGTGCTAGGGGAAAGGAGGAAATGGATTTGTGAAATTGGTCAGCGCATCCAATTCACTAAGTTCCTCGATTTTCCTAAGAGGTTGCCGTGTTGGCGCTCGCTTCACGGATAGATGACTGACATGTGGGTCCTGACCGTCTACTTCACGGGGCAGTTTAACCGAATGTTTAAATTTGGCAGGGGTGAGACGAGTTTACCTCAAAATGACCCCTCTCAGTAGTTGTCAGCCCAACTTTATGAAACACGGCAATTACAGGCAACTTGGGTACCGCGATGCACTCGCCCAGAAATTTTCGGGCCGCAAACAAACAATCCCCATGAAAACAATAGCGTAAGCATCCTAGACTCGTTGGTGCTCTTCCTGTAGGGTGGATGCCTTGAGCTTTAGGCCAGAAAGCTCGGTCGTAACCGCCGCCTCGACTCGATTGCTCACCTTCTTAGGGGACACCACTTTCCTCTAGATAATTAAGGAATGAAGTCATCATTATGAAGTTATTCGTAGCAAGGCAGAAAGGCATCAACGTCCTTGAAATACCTCAATCCTTCGGGCCAAGGCTGCTGCATTCTCGAGAAGGGTGGACGATGATGCCATGGCAGCCTTCCCCATGGCCGGAGTCATGGTCACTCCAGCCGTGGCCAAGTTCGTCACCACGCGAGGTTGAGGATTCCTCTAACGCTTGGACCCGGGGGAAGGATTCCTACAGGCTGTCTGAATAAGAAAAATCCGCCAAAGTAAGAGATAGAGGAACAAGGAAATAAGTAAGCAAACGTAGGTGCCCGAGAATATTCTCAATGGACGCTACTAACCTGGCTTGCATGAAAATGGATTGCAGCGGTCCCTGGACATCGTCATGCAGGGATCTGGCCGGTGCCAACTCAGTGACAGTGACGTGTACCTGCTTCTTTGACAGCATCCCCTCCTCCGCCAGAGAACTATTTCTCCATCGCTGCTAGACATCTCGCCCGGATCCTGCTGAAGAACAGAAGACTGTTAGAGCAAGGGAACGGGAAGATCAGATACTCCTATCCCTCTAACAAAAGAATAGGAAAGGTCTTACAGTGGCTTGCCCTCTCGGGACTTTGGACCACCGATCTCGCACTTTGAACAAGTGCAGGATTCGGAAATTGACACGCTCGTCGCTTAGGAGTTCGATAGCTGTGAGGAAGAAGAAAGATTCAATCAAGGTTGTACAAAGTAAAATAAAAAATAGGAGAAGGATGTATTCAACGGAAAGGAGGTAAGTCCATCAAGACCCATGCATGGCTCAGATGCAGGATCAAAGGACTGATTGCTGAGAGGAAACCTACGGTGACACGGAAAGTCTTCCACCACTACGACTCCTATCAGGCTATCACCCCTGGTCTTTCAAGGAGTTTACCTTCTCGGCAAGATGTAGTACTTCGTCGATGGAACTAGGAGAGGCAGTCCACCCGGTGGAGGACGTCGTGGCGTATCCACAATCAGTGGGTAGGATCTTCCGCCGGTTTCGATTAGCCACTTCGCTGCCAGATTGGTCCATGATTCCTTCAGATAAATGGGAATATAGAAGCCAGTGAGCCTAGGACGGATGCAAAAATTAAACGCTGGCGCACAGTCTGCCGTCTGCATTGTTGAAAAATTTGAGGTGGTAAATATGGAGGAATAGATCGAGCTAGGGTTCGATTCCTAGGAAGGACCGACAGAGATGTCAGAATATTGAAAGAATAGTAATGGAGTTGGGTGTAAGGTGAAGGAACTGGATCTGGAAATGATTAAGAACCCCCATTACAAAGTGGGAAAGGGGAACAACGCCGTGCAAATAAGGTGGTCCAGTAGCACCACTGTCTCCACCTCCTGATGAACATGGGAGGGAGCCCCTGGCATGGTTCTTAGGTCATGGTTCGCCAAAAGCCGCATGTCAGGAACAAGGTCGTCGAGCTATCCAGAGGTGTCAATGCACACTGACCAGTTCTCAGACCTCTTCTCCTCAAGCTCTCTGATAGGAGAGTCCATTGATGCCGGTGCAAGTTCAACATTAACTAGATTGTGAAAAGACTCAATGGACTCGGGGTCTATAAATAGAGAGGAGCAAAGGGCTCTAGGAGAATCTAGAGATCCGGCCATGGCCAAGCTCTGAGAAAGGCGGAAGGGAAAATTACCTTCACCTGAGATGTCTGCAAGCTCTCTATCGTGCTCGCAAGCTTTGCCGTCTACCTTCCACCGACCCCCGTGCTTGTCGTCACCTCCCCTAGCCTCATGTCCCACTCCTAGGCCCCCTCCCCCACCAGAGCGCCGCCGACGGCTCGCTAGAGGTCGCCACCACCACGACCACCGGGATAGAGAAGAATACCCCTTTGATGTTTTAACTTGTAGGCCCCACCTGTCAAGTTCTTTTCTAATTTCCAAATGAATTTATGTTTTAGAATTTAAGTGAATTTTGCTAAAAAAACTAGTGTTCAAATGACTATAACTTTCTGAAAAATGACCCAAATGAGTTGATTCTTTTTTGCATTGGGTTCTATTGAAAATATCTATCCAATGGCTCTAGTTTTACTATTTTTGGACATTGTATCCTATAGTAGTTATTCAATGGCTTAAAAGGGTTTTAAATATCTAAAAATTTCTTAAATAGGTTTAACCCTCCAACCTGCCCCTTAAGTTGAACTTGAGACCTACCCCACTGCGAAAGGTAAGCCATCAAGCCCTTCTTTGAATTTTTGCAACCTTTTAGTTGATTATTTATGCCACGTGAACTCTAAGTACTATTATTGTTAATAATAATGATGCATGGTTATAAGGTTGGGAAAAATATTGCTTAGTAGGTTGTTTGGTGCATTTTGTACATGTCATGAGCATGGTGGATAGCACATTGAGTGATTTAACTATGCCATGTACTGACCAAGGCCCCTACGATTGTTTGGCTCTCCCCTGATGGGTGACATAAGTCTCACAGTTTTCCACTCCCTATTCTTGCAACACTTTGGCCAGGGAAACCGCCTAGGAATGCAGGATCTTTTCAAATGTTTTAGCTATGTCAGTCAAAAGCATTTGCTTTGTTTGCTTCTTCTTCTTAGTCAAAGATAGGTGTAGACAAATGTTGGTTGACGACCCTTGAGGTTGGGGGCATTTGCCAAAAGAGTTACTTGCTTCTTGTTTCTCCTTCCTCACGGAGCCTAGAAACTATTTGGCTTATTGTGTGCTTTTTTGGCAAATAGTTTTACCCTTGAGGTTGGGGGCATTTGCCAAAAGAGTTATTTGCTTCTTGTTTCTCCTTCCTCACGAGCCTAGATACTATTTGGCTTATTGTGTGCTTTTTTGGCAAATAGTTTTACCTGATGAGGCTTGCTCTCTCTATTATGGTATTTGTCGGCATATTGGAGACTAAGATACCCTTACTCCCCATATCCTTGTCAAAGGATGGACATAGGTGCCACTGCAGACCTATGCGTGAGGGAATGAGAGTCGCATCAATGACTCCACTAATAACTGTGCTAACTGGTTACTCTTGGATATAGTATTGTACTTACCCTCATAAATGACATGATAGTTACTTTCTCGCAACAGAGGAATCAATAGTTTTACCTTGCTATGCACTCTACCTATGCCTTGCCATGTTGCATTGATATCAATGGTACTGCATTAATTTTGACTAATAAGTTAATCATCTCCGTCGGCTCTGTTGAGGTACTTAGTGACACTTTCCAGACACCCCACTTTTCCATCGCCATTCATTTAGGAGGACCTTAGCCTAGGTAACCTATTTGAGCCTCTCTTCATGCCACCCAACGTGGCAAGATTAGTCGGTCACTGCTTTGTATGGACGGGGCTATATCTTGTGAAGTTTCTGGAGTTAGGCATGATTTACCTGGTAAAGTGTGTGCTGGATTCACTTTTTCATAGGACCGTATACGTAGGAAGAGTTGGCGGCTAGAGAGAGTGTCTCGATAGTGTGAACAGTCATGATGATATCTCTTGCTTTGGTACGACTTCAGAGTTGCTCCTGAAGAAACGGTCGAGTGGAGAGTATTTTGATGGATGGTTTTATCAACCACTATAGTTGGTTAAATATAGTCTAGCCTTGTTCTGAGGTCATGGAACATGTTTGAACTGAGTCACACTTTGAGTTTAATCATGTCGAGTTTGGAGAAACATCACTAAAGTTGAGCATGATAATCTTATAACCCGCCTTTGTGGCTAGAGGCTAAAGAGCCTAGTGTGATTGTGATATGATCGTATGATGAAACCAAATTATTCGTTTTTCTCCACGAGACCACTAAACGAGGGATCTTGAATACTCGGTTAACCATATGATCCTCCAGTTGGTAAGTTAAGTCCAACCATTTAGCTTGCATCCGCAATCATATTCTATACCTATACCTTGCTACATTTTAGAACCTATGTCATGCCATATAACTCTTAGATTGTTTGTCTTTTCTTGATGACTTGCGAGTATATTCAACATACTCAGGCTAGCATTTAATATGTCAGATTTTGCAGCCCTTTCTGCTGAGTACCTGCTTTACAAAAACTAGGAATCAGTATTTCAAGCAGAACCTTGTGTCTAAATGCTTCCACATCTACGTCATTGTCTACGTCACTATTGCCATAAGATCTGATCAGGCTCCAATAAGAAATAAATAATATACAAACTATTGTGTGCTCATGTCACATGATGAACTAAGCCTCACAACCTGTTGTAATATTTGAACCTGTTGCATTTCGCTACTATAATATATATTTGTCTTGTGTTTGTTTACTGATTTATCACATTCCTTGTGTTTCCGGGCGGGAATGCGAGGCATCTCGGCTCTTCGGATCGGGGTACCATAGAACGGTCATCCCCGATCGTACTAGTGCTCATTAAAGTGTTAGTACATCTCGTTTTATTTCTTTTCTCCTTTGCTTTCCTCCCAATATTTGTATGGAAGGGTTTTAAGTCTTCCAATCAAGATATTTATGGCCAAAAATAATAGCTCCAATTTATTTGTACATCAACCTCTTTAAATCTGAGATGCTGGTGAAACAAGTATGAAAGGTGCGCATGAGTGTCGTAAAATACGAAAATCCTCAGAAATAATATAAAAACATATTATAAAACATGATACAAAATGCAGTCATCAACCTCCCCAAGTTTATACTCTTCATCTTCCCCGAGCAAAACAATAGCTTACTGAATATAGTCATTGTGTTCATGAGCAAGACAATAGCTTAGTGAACAGGATCTAGACTTCTGGCAAGCGGGTTTAGCGCATCGTACAAGTACATGCAGATCGACTTAATCACACCAATCAAAGGGCCAAGCTCTTTGCATGATTCCCCTTGCTTTATCTAGGAATTCTTCATAGTCACAGTCTGGCAATTGCATGTCTTAGTCTAGGGGCACCCGTTCACATAACATGCAACACACATTACATTTTTGGTGAGTGTGGGTCATCCATACAAAGACAAAGTTGCACTATGGGAATTTGTGATGACATTCGAGGAATTATTAGTACATATCAGGCCTATTAAGCCATAGGGGAAGCCCTTTCCATGTGGTGTAGAAGATCGCTGATGCCGTAAAATTTTAACCGCCTTCCCGCGACCCAGGCAGGCTCCTTCGCTGGTATGTCACACATATAACTTTTGTCTGTAACAAATACAACGCACGCGGCAATCTCCGGAGAATCCGTCTACTTAGTGTAAAAACATCCCCACGGTTCATTATCCGCAAACCGTGTGCCTCCTGTTTGCGACAATTTGTGAAGTTTTCATTGTTTATTTTTTACGGTCTTTCTTAAATGGTGAGTCATAAATCACAGTGTGCTTTTTCTCGAGTTTTTTAAGACGCGTGTGTAGCCTTTTCTCTTTCCTCCGCGTGCTACGCGTTGGGACGATGCAGCTTCCCGAACAGGCATCATAAAGCCCCATGTCACCACGGCCTCTTAGCACACACCATCTCTATGGTAGACACACTTTGATATGGCTCGCAGTAAGAAGACCGCTCGCCTTTCTTGCGTCTGGCAGTGCTCAACGCTGCAGCACTGCCATGTTGAGCAAGGGCCTCTTGTGGTGAAGGAGGAGCAAGCATCTCCGATTGGTAAGGAGGAGCACCCCATCCCTCTGCTAGATTACGATGGTGAATCGTCCCCCTCACACTCGGCGAAGGCTGGCAATGTCGCCGTTGTCAAGAGGGAGATCCTCTACATTTCCTATGATAATGAGAAGTAGTAGAAACTAGTCATATATTTGTAGCTTTATTTTTTCACATACAGTGTTTACGATGCTCTCCTATATTTCCCACAGGTATCAATGGATGCACTATTTGGGATTGTTTTAATTGGACATGATTGTTGTTGAGCATCACAAACAATTTTTTCAGCATAATCATTTACAAATATTTTGGTTGTTCAATTCTTGCCACAGTTTTACTATTTTCATTCGAAATTCAAAGTCTCATATTATTCACTCCATTTCCCCTCACCTATAAAATGCCTCACACAATCTTCCCATCGGCTAGCTACCTCTGATCGACACCATTCCTCTTTGTGAGTCCACTCTCGGGTACATCAACCTAGTGCCATTGGATGGCGAGGAGGAGCATCCCACATAGCACATTGTTGGGGGAAGCATCCTACACCTCACGGGGTCTGATTCGGAGGAGGAGCATCCTCTAGAGGAGGAGGACGGGCACAGTCCAAAGGCAGATGAGCTGGACAGGTTGCAGACGGAGGACTTGCATGAGCACATGGTGATGGAGGACTCCATTGCATCAGCGAGGAATGAGGAAGAAGCGGTGCATCGTGTCATGGAGGAGTCCTTCTAGACTCTCTATGTGTCGGGGGGATGACCCCCGGGTGGGACAAGCCAGGCCGATCAAGCCGGCCCCAGAAGAGTCAGGACGGATGGTTGCAAGAAAGGGAAGCCACAGCCGGTTGGAACTCTCCACCTGGACCAGCGCCAAGCTATCCTGGCTGGCCCGTCTAGCTGGGTAACCAGAAGAGCTTGCCAGGTGGGTAGCTCCACCCGGTCGCCTCGGATTCATTGGCAAGGATACTAAGCGCATGACGCCCCCGTAGAGCATGCCTCTGGATCCTCTCATCACCAGACAGGCTGGCGCTCCAAATGACGCTACACGACGACCGCACTAAGCAGGGAAAAGCTGGCGGCTGAGCACAACGTTGTTGGCTGACCTCTAAAGGTCTGGCGGCTGGCACTATAGCATTGCTGGCAGCCACTATAGCACTGACTGGGCTAGGCCCATCGGCTGGGCCTCTAGCTGGCCCACTTTTGTGAACCCTAGGCTAGCTTTGTAAACCCTAAAACCCACAATGTAACCTACTCCTCCCAGCCAGTATATAAGGGAGGGAGGAGCTAGGGTTACAGAGAGATTGGATTCCCTTAGTTCATTCTCCACTTCTAGTTCTCCCTGGCTAAGGAAGAGAAACAACTCAAGGAGCACTTGTATTGGGCATAATCCCCTGAGATAGTAGATCTTTGCAGGAGTAGGGGTGTTGCCTCGCCAATAGGGCCCCGAACCTAGGTACTTCGATGTGTTTGTCATGCTCGTGCCTAATCCTATTGCGATAGCCACCGATTTCATCCTGATTATCCCCTCTTAAGCCATCCCCGATGGCATTGTCGTGTTCCACACCACAATAGTTGGCACCCACCGTGGGGAACATCACTTTTGGTTGGGGTCATCTTTCGCACGGGACTTCCACTTGTCGCTAGTGAGCGCGTCACCTCCGGCCTCATCCTCACCCTCAGATCCTTCGGCTGCGTCATCAACAATGCATCGTGCTTTGCTAGGGAAATGTTCCCCACCGATGGCTCCGTCCTTCACTTCAGCAACCACCGTGTCTATGTCGCCACCATCGCCGAGGATTTCCCTTGCAAGGTTGTCACCATCTCCGATGCGCCGCTCGGCTTTGCCGCTCCTTGAGTTCATGATGGCTGGTTCAGGCGAGAACCATCGCCAGCCCCTCGAGCGCCGCGCGGCAGGCAATGGCTCCACCTCGTGCAAGTAGGACCAAGACCTGGTGACCGCCTCCATCCAGCACCTCCGCAACCCCGTCGTCCCCGAGGCTAATCCGGCAAGGGCTGCAGCTGCATTGGAGGCTACCCGCCAAAACCTCCTTGAGTAGGCCAACATGGTTGCAGCCGCCTAGCACCGGCTAAATGCGACCATGCGCGAGTACAACACCGCCCATAGCTTCACCTACCTTCCTGGTGCCAATCGACAGGTTCAACATCGAGGTCGCGACCTTGGTTTGGAGCTAGACCGTACTGCTGACCCGCGCACCCCTGTAGTTCAGCCGGTTTACATCACTCTTGCCAAGAACATGAGGGCGGCGGAAGAGGCCACCGCATAGCTGAGCCACCTCGATGGCAAAGAGCTGCACCGCTAGCAGGAGCGTGTCCAGCTCCTCGTCACCACGGCCAACAAGCAGCAAGCCGTGGTAGGACCCAACCTAGTGGGGAATAGCAAGAACCAAGCTCCCTGCCGGATGGCAGATCCGACGGTCCAAGGAGGCATCAAGCAGGTGCGCTAGGCTTCCTCACCAAACGGAACAAACCAGAACAGCCGCTCGCGTGGCAGATCCGGCAGCCGTGGGCAATGTCCCCACGAGGCCGCAATGGTCACCAGCAAGAACCGTGCCCTGGCTGACGGAGCCTGCCATAGGCAACGACATCACGCACCCCACGATGCAGCCGACGCGAGCCAGGCTACCCCGTGTCTCGTCTAGCGGGACAACTCGGCCCACACGAGCTAGCAGCCGCGGACGCACGCGCGTGCATCGACCTCCTGGTCCACTTGCGCATCATGGAGGAAGAAAGCATGTCTGGCCCGAAATGTTTCAGACCGCGCATCTGGAATGAGTCGTTTCCAAAGGGATTTTTGCTCCCTAGGGACATGCCAAAGTATAACGGCAAGGTCAAGCCATAGGACTGGCTGGTGGATTATGTCACTGTAGTGGACATCGCGAACGGCAACCGACGGGTATTGGTGCACTACGTCCCCCTCATGCTCCTTGACTCGGCCAGAACATGGCTCAACAGCCTCCTAGACAACACCAACAGCCTCCTAGACAACATCATCAATGCTTGGCTGGAATTCAAGGAAGCATTCATTTGTAACTTCACTGGCACCTACAGGCGTCCCGGCAGGCCCCACGAGCTTGCCCTTTGTGTTCATGGCAAGGACGAATCCGACCATGCCTACCTCACCCGATGGACAAGCATGCACAACTCCTGCGAGAGGGTGCATGAGCACCAGGCGATCAATTTCTTCACCAATGGCTGTCGAGACTGCACCATTCTCAAGCACAAGCTCAGTCGGACGCCCAGACCATGGCCCAGGCCATGTCCATCATGGACAAGTACGCCACCGCTGACTTGGTGATGAATAAGGCCAGCATGGTGGATGATGAAGGGAAAATCATCACGGACAGCTCGGCAGGTCGCTGCCAGCCGGGTGAGAAGGATGACCACTCAAGGCGACATGGCCATGACAACTGCCATGGCAAAAGGAAAGACAACAAACTGGACAATCGATACGGTGCCAAGTAGGCGGCAGCGGTCCAGGAGGATCTGGCTGCGAGAGGTATCCGGAGGCAGAAGCCCGATGACTGGCCCCCAAGGCCCAAGTACACCATCGAGTCAATGCTTGATGGGCCATGTAAGTTCCATAGAGGAGGCAACAAGCCATCTATGCACACGACCCACCAATGCAGCTGGACCAAAAGAACGGCCAAAGCCGGTGGACAACTTCCGGCGTGAGGCAATATGGTTCGAGGTGGCCAATCTCTCCAGTGTGTACCACGCCATCCTCGGACGCCCAACGCTAACAAAGTTCTTGGCAACACCACACTATGCGTACCTGAAGATGAAGCTTCCTGGGCCCAGGGGAGTGATCACTATCGCTGGATCCTACAAGCGGTCGGTGGAGTGCGCCACAGACGGCTCCAAGCTAGTCGAGGCCATGATCATCGTTCAAGAAAAGTGTGTCATCATGCAAAATGTGGCGCTAGCGCAAGCGGACATGCCGGTCAGAGAAATGCAATTCAAGACATCGAAGGGCACCAAGAAGATTTTGCTTAACGAGGTTGAGACAGGCAAGTTCGTCCTGGTCATAGGCGGACTTGACAGCAAATAGGAAAGAGCGCTTGTCGACTTGCTCCATGAGAATCAGGATATCTTCGCATGGTCCCCCAAGGACAAGTCAGGTGTTCCGAGGAAGCTCGCTGAGCACTCCTTACATGTTAGGCCGGATGCAAAGCCGGTTAAGAAGTCTCTCTATTGCTTCACGGAGGAGAAAAGGAAGACAATTGGTGAAGAAATCACCCGGCTCCTTGCAACCGGATTCATCATGGAAGTGTACCATCCGGAATGGTAGGCAAACCTGATACTGTAACTAAAAAAGAACAAGACATGGCGCATATGCATCGACTAACCAGCCCCAACAAGGCATGCCCCAAAGATCCCTTCACCCTACCACAGATAGACCAAGTGATTGATTCCACGACCGGCTGTGACCTGTTATCCTTTCTGGATGCCTATTTAGGCTACCACTAGATTAAGTTGAATCCCGCGGATCAAATAAATACAGCCTTCATTATACCACTATGCCGTTTGGACTGAAAATGCACGAGAAATGTACCAGCCTTGCATGCAGAAGTGCCTGCAGGCACAGATCAGGAAAAACATACACGCCTACATCGATGATGTGGTCGTGAAGATGAAGGAGTGACACGTGCTCCTCGAGGACCTGAAGGAAATGTTTGCTAACCTCTGCCAATTCCAGTTGAAGCTGAACCCGGAGAACTGTGTCTTCGGTGTCCCAACTGGCCAGCTCCTTGGTTTCCTCGTCTCAGAACGAGGGATTGAGGCCAACCCGAAGAAGATAGGCACGATCGAGCGCATGCAGCCACCGCAGAACCTACATGACGTGCGGAAGTTCACCGAATGCCTGGCCTCCTTCAGCTGGTTCGTCAGCCGACTAGGCAAGAAAGCACTCCCGTTGTACCGGCTCATGAAGAAAACAGACCGGTTCGTATGGACGATGCAAGCGGACATGACCTTCCACGACCGCAAGCGCATGCTCTCCTCCCCACCCATACTTGTGGACCCGGCTATGAAGGATCCAATTCTAATGTACATTGTGGCCACCAACCGGGTCATCAGTGTCATGCTTGTGGTGGAAAGGCCATAAGAAGGAAAAGCACAGCCGGTCCAGTGCCCGATATACTGCTTGAGCGAGGTAATCTCGCTCTCAAAGCAGAACTACCCCCACTACCAGAAGCTGGTGTACGACGTGTACATGGCCGCCAAGAAGTTGAAGCAGTACTTCCAAGAGCACTCCATCCGGGTGGTGATGGTGGCACCACTCTCTGAGATCATCGGCAACAAGGATGCCACCAGCTAGGTGGCAAAGTGGGAAATAGAGCTCGCCACCCACAACATCCAATATGAGGCATGAACAGTAATCAAGTCTCAGGCCCTGGCCGATTTCCTCGTCGAGTGGGCAGAAACCCAGTATCTGTCGTGGTGGTGGCACGACAGATGCCATGGATAGGCTAAAGATGGGGCCAATGAGCACTAGAGAAATCCAGGGAGGGATAGTGTGGTGATTCCACACGCTGATGTTTGTATTTTCACTCTATCAATGGTGGATTACAATGGCTCCTTGAGCTGTTTGTGAGAAGGAGACTTGTTCTCTTACCCCCCACTACAATGCTCTAGAGTTCTTCCTAGAAAGAATGATCGACCCCCTTCTAAGGAGGCCCTGGTCCTCCTTATATAGGGGAAACCAGGTTCCAAAGTTAGGGCATACATGGAGGCATATTACCCGTATATGGCCTTTGGTTAAAGCTAGATGCCTCTTTATTCACTTTAACGGTTAGTCCGGACTATTGACGTAACCCGCTGTGAGTTCCTTGTCTTTTGGAGTCTCTAGACACTGACTATGTCAGCCGACACTGCCTGCATCACCTTTGTTGGCCATGCCCCGCTGGTCCTTCCCTCTGCTCGCTTCGCTCACGCTACAGTGGACAGAGGCCACCTTTTGACCAGCGGGAGATTCCTTCCTTCTCTTGGAAGCCAAGTGATAGCCTGGCTAACGCTTGGCTAACCCGACTACGAGGGTACCTGCATATATGGAAAATCAAGTATAGACGACATACATTTTATGTTGGCCGGGTTAGTGTCAGGTGAATACCCACCAGGCCGGGTTGCCCCGTAAGTCGGCCTGCCTTGAGGAGACCCGACCAACACTTTCTTTGACCATGCCGTATCTCGGCTAACTTGGCCTTTATGCCCCCGCGTGACCCTACCTGGCGGTATCCCCCCAACATTAGTCCCCGAAGCTGGTGCGGTCTTAGCAACTTCAGCTGATAAGGCCACAACATGTTCCAATTATCAAGATCAGCACTTTCTTTGCCGGTTTATTCTGTAACCTAGTCTCATTGGCTTGACATTCCCTTGACTCAATCCGAGTTACTCCTCGTTGGCTGGGTCACTGTCCATGTATATGGGTTATCTTTCCTTCTCTCATACGCTTCCCCACGTCCTACATGGAGGGTAATCATCACTTTGCCTCATTTTAAGGTCCACGCCAGTTTACTGCGCCGGTTATTGTATTGATTGTCAGGAATAACTGCTACGCGTGTCATGTCGTGGCAGCCCCTCGTTAACTGTATCATAACATCACATTGTGGGATCCCCTGCTCCTTGTGGCCCTTGGTGTGGCATGGACCTGATCGAACGGTTTGGGAAAATACATGGCCACACCGTGCGGGTGTGCCGCAGTGGCTGATCCCACTATGCGCCCCTGAGGTGCGGTTAAATAGGGGGCATGGGCGGGTCTTGGGAAAGTTCCCCCACTTCGCACACGCCCCTACCCTTTGCCTCCTTCTTCTCCATAGCGACGCCACCACCGTCGCTGCTTCAGCCTTAGCATTGCGCTGCCGCTGCCGTGCCTTGCTGCTCCTTCGTGACCGTGCCACCACTTCTGCACAGGCTTTCCGTCACGGGGCCCTGCAGCTCCAAGTTCCCCACCGCCGGCTATTCCTTCTCTGATTACTTCCTCGAAGAGCTTGATCTAGCCATGACAGAGAAGGAGGCTGCCATTGTTGCTGAGGAGGAGGAGGAAGATGAGGCTCACGAGCGTGGCGCCTGGGCGGGCGCGTTCGTCTGCTAGGATGATCTTGATTGGCTCTATGCGACCCACCGCATCCCTGCGGGCGTCACCTGCTGCCTCTCCGCCGAGGAAATCGCCCCTTCTCTAAACCTAGGCGAGTTCGTCGTCTTTCTCTCTCACTTCTAGCGTGGCTTTGGCCTGCCTGTCTCCGATTTCTTCCATGATTTCATTACCACCTATCAGCTTTAGTTGCACCATCTTCCATCCAACGCCATCACTTCCCTTTCCACTTTTTCCTCCCGCGTAGAGGGATATGTCGGCCTCTGGTGTGCAAAAGAACTATGGATCAAGTTCTTTGGTCTTAAGAAAAATTGTCGTGCTGGTGTCATGGCAGATGCCATGGATAGGCTAAAGGTGGGGACTAATACACGCTAGGGGAATCCAGGGAGGGATAGTGAAGTGATTCTCCACACAGAAGTTTATATTTGCTTTGTCTCCAAGGTTACAAGTGCTCCTAGAGCTGTATGGGCGAGAGGAGGAAGAAGGAGATCTCTTACTCTCGCTCACAGATCACCCTTAAAACCCTAGCCAAACTAGCCAAATCGGAACCCTTTCTACAGAAGCCCTAGCCCTCCCTATATAGGGGGGGGCTAGGTCTCCATCTAGGGCATACGTGGAGGTATATTCCTAAGAATATGCCATCTCCCAAAGTAGTAAGCCGACCGGGTTACTTTTCCCTTGCGTCACACATGCAGAGGCTATGTGAGCCTCTGCGGCGCCCGTGTCAGCCGACATGGGTATCGTCACCCTTGTAGGCCATGCCTCGGTGGTCCTGCCTTTGTTCCGCTTGGCCAGCAAAGGTACCGGGCTTCTTTTGACCAGCGAGATTCCTTCCTTCTCCTAGAAGCTAGATGTTCCCTGGATCGTAGCTGATCCGGCCACACCTGTTCCTGCATACAAGCTAAACACGCATTTCCGACTTACTTCTTAAGTCGGTTGAGACTTAGTTAGGCGAACGCCTCGGTCCGGTTACCCGTGATTCGCTCGCCTTGAGGTGACCCGGCCAGCATCCGCTTTGGCCTTGCCGAACCTCGGCTAACTCGGCCTTTATACCTCGGCGTGACCCTACCCGGGGTATCCCCCAACATTAGTCCCCGAAGCTGGTGCGGTTTTAGCTGCCTCGGCCGCTAAGGCCACATCAGGTTCAATTATGTTTGACCTTTGGACATTATTTCTAAGTTACCTCTTTGTCCCGGGTTATACGGATTTACGTTTCCCTTGCATGTTCCAAGTTTTCACTTGTCGGCCGGGTTACCGCTTCAACTCGGACCTCATGGCTTTACTTTCCCTCTGCACATTCCAAGTTTTCACTTGCTGGCCGGGTTACCACGGTCCTATCCGGGTCTTGCTTCCTTCTCTCGTACGCCATCCCACGTGGAGGCTAATCATTACGCTGTCTCATTTTAAGGGCCATCACAGTAACCGCCGCAGTAATTGTCAGTCATCACTGTGCGCGGATCACGTCATGCCTGCCTCCTCGTTTACCGCATCATCGTGTCACGTCACGGGACCAACTCCACTCTGTGGCCTTCGGTGTGGCTCCTTGTTGATTGGTTGATGTGGGTGGTACACGGCCATTGCGTGTGGCTTGCCCGCAGGATGCGATCCCACTTTCTCCTCGTGGGAGAGGTTAAATAGGGGAGGGGCGCATCACTTAGGCTTTTTCCCCTCACCGCGCCCCTCTGCCCTTTGCTCTTCTTCTTCGTCTTCCTCGCGACCGCGCCGCCGCCAGTGCTCCCAAGCAGCAGCGCCGCCGCCGCAATTTCCCCCCAGATTTCTACGTCGTCGCCGCTGCTACGCGCCTCCTCCGCCACGGGTCGCTACCAATCTAGGCCTCTGCCCCCCGCTGCCGCTAGCGCCAGCGAGGGCAGCTATTATCAGATGACGGAGGAGGAGCTCCTCGTTGCTGAGCAAGAAATGGAGGAGGACTTCGCCGCCGCGGACCGTGGTGCGTGGGCCGGGTCATGGGTCTGCCAAGATGAATTGGACTGGCTCTACCGGACCAGACGCATCCCCGCCGGTGTCATCGCGTGCCTTTCCTCCGCCGAACTCGCCCCCTCACCCAATCCGGGTGAGTATGTTGTGTTCTTGTCGCACTTCCAGCGGGGGTTCGGTTTGCCGGTCAGCGATTTCTTCCATGACTGGTTGAGCACGTACGAACTCCAGCCGCACCACCTTCCTGCCAATGCAATCACCTCTCTTTCCGCTTTTGCCTCTACGATCGAGGGTTATGCCGGATTGTGGCCCATGAAGGAGCTATGGATCCGTTTTTTGGCCTTCATCGTAATGTCATTCCGAATATTCAACTTGATCCGGAGGACAAGCAGCTCACTCAATTCGGAGCTGCATCCATCTCACCTCGGAGGTTTTCCATTTTCCCTCGAGTCACCGGGCTGGAGTCCTGCAAAGGATGGGCCCGGACTTTCTTTTATGTCCGGAATGAGGGCACTGAAGACTTGATCCGGCTGCTTCCCTATGCTCCGGGTCCACCTAACCCAGAAACGTGGGACGTTATCCCCAAGAAGCCCACAACGTTGGCCAACCAGGTCAACAAGAGGTTTGCGGAGCTGAAGAAGCTTGGGTTGCGCAACGAGTATGCTATGATCACGTTCGTTCGCAACCGAATCTCCCCCCTCCAGACGCGCACCCACAAGGTGTGCCATATGAGCTTCGGCCACGACCCCATCCGGACCTCGCCCTTCGAGTTGAGAAACTCGGAGATCTATCGCCAGGTCAAGGCTCTCTTCACGACCCACAAGGACTTCTCCACTGAATGGACGTGGGGAATTGAGCATTTCTGGCGGGATAGGCTCCCTCCCTCGGTAAGCTTCGTGGCGCAAATTTTACTCCGGGTTAATTATATGTGGGTCATTGTTCCATTTTTGACTCTGTTGCTCATTCTTTTCCTTAGCTATTCCTTCAGCAGATCCTCGAGGACGGATCCGCCCTTAAATGGGCGCCTGACCGGGAGACCCCGGACAAGGAAGAGCCGGACCAGGAGATGTTCCTCCCGATGACCGACGCTACGAAGCGACCCACCGGTAAACCCTCTTCTATTAGAGATTGGCCCGATGATGAAGATGACTCGGATATCAAGGTGATTGAACCTATTGATGTTGTCCCCCTTTCTTATGCTTTTTCGGCATCAGCTAACCCCGGTGGGAAGATCCACGAGGACCCTCCCCTTGCCACGGGGGAACCTGTTCCGGCAGCGCCGAAGAAGAAGCGTGGAGCTGCATCAAGTTCCTCCTCCGGACCTTCTCAGCCCTCCAAAAGGCGAAAGAAGTCCGGAGACAAAACTGCTTCCAAGCCTACAGGCAAGGCCCCGGCACGAAGGGCTCGGAAACCCAAGGAGCCCCAAACCTCGGACGCGTAAGTCTCTTTTTCTCCTGCAACTTGTCCTTTCTTGCATTGTTGTAATTTCTCTTCTGACATTATTTAATTTGACAGGGCTGCGGTGGAGGTCCCTCAGAGTGGATCTAGCATCTCTTCGCCGCTCGATCCTAGCTCCTCTCCCCCTTGTGACGATGAGTCACGCCCGCTGAGCCCTATTCCAGAGGGTTCTGCGGCTGCTCCGGGTTCCAGCCCACCTCATCAAGAGGGGGGGACCCTAGAGCGGGGGAGACGGATCCAGCCGAGGCAGCGGCGTCCACCACTTCGGCTCCACCGCAACCAGCAACTACCAAGACTACCTCCGTACCAGCACCAACACCAGCACCAATTCCAGCACCAGCACCAACTCCGGCAGCAAGAAAATCAGCAGCAGCACTAGCTCCAGCAACAAGAGCACCAGCGCCAAGCTCCTCCGCCTCGTCCGAGTCTTCTCAGTCTCGGCGAGGAAGTACCCAGGAGCTCCTAAGGGAAATCTGCCATAACCACTTCCTCCTCTCAGCAAGCCAAAGGCAAGAAAACCCCCGCCACAAGTCACAGGCAGCGTCCACTGGTCTCAGACAGCGCACCCTCGCGTCCATGCTTGCCCAGAAGGCTCCAGCACCTAAGGACGCCCCTGCCGAGCCAACTAGTGCGCAGCAACTTGTTCTGCACACTAGTCCGGCCCTTGCTCAGGTTGAGAGGAGAGAGGCACATGCGAAGGGCTTGGTGGCGCCCCACATGCTCAGCGGTGAGCGATATCCTCCGACCTTGATCGAGTTCATGAACAACTGGAACAAGGCGGAGTTCGTCTATAACGACGATCTCCTGGAGAAGTTCGGTCCCGCCGAATTCGCTGCTCAGATGAACACAGCCTCTAAGGCGATTAACCTCGCGGGCCGGATGATGGAGGTACGTTACTTCACCTTTTCCTTATCATGCACTAGCAATATAACCATTAGTCCCCGAGCCTCCAGGGGAGTAACTTGTTACTCAGCCGGATGCTCCTTAGAGAACTAACCTAGCTCCTTCATAATTTCCAATATGCACATACCTAGAGCCGGGTTAAGTTCCACTTGGCCCGGATCTTGCACACTTCGAATATGCACACACCTAGAGCCGGGTTAAGTTCCACTTGGCTCGGATCTTGTACATTTCAAATATGCACACACCTAGAGCCGGGTTAAGTTCCACTTGGCTCGGATCTTGTACACTTCGAATATGCACACACCTAGAGGCGGGTTAAGTTCCACTTGGCCCGGATCTTGTACACTTCGAATATGCACACACCTAGAGCCGGGTTAAGTTCCACTTGGCCCGGACCTTGTACACTTCGAATATGCACACACCTAGAGCCGGGTTAAGTTCCACTTGGCCCGGACCTTGTACACTTTGAATATGCACACACCTAGAGCCGGGTTAAGTTCCACTTGGCCCGGATCTTGTACACTTAGAATATGCACACACCTAGAGCCGGGTTAAGTTCCACTTGGCCCGGATCTTGTACGCTTCGAATACGCACACACCTAGAGCCGAGTTAAGTTCCGCTTGGCCCGGATCTTGTACACTTCGAATATGCGCACGGCTTAAGCTAAATTTTCGTATTCTTTTCAGGTGACCACCAACCGCCGGAGTGCTGAGTTCCAGCGCCTTCTGGATACTCACAAGATGCTTCTCGCAAAGCACAATGCACATCTCGCTGAGCATGAGAAAAGGGGTAAGTTTCTCCCTTGGCGCTTCTCCGTTTTCCTTCAACTCCCTCTGCCGAACTAATCTCATTATTTGGTTTCCGCAGCCGGGGTAGAGGCTGAGAACAAGATTATGCGAAAGAACCTGGAGCAGATCAAGGGTAAGTTCTTTTTGTCTGACCCTGCTTTGCTTTCCATCTTCTTTTCCTCTTGGATCGGCAAACATTCATACCTCGACACTGCCGGGTCAACACGCTATTTCAGCATCTCTTGAAGATAGTGTGCTCGTGCCTGATATGATGCTGCATTTTCTCGAACAAGCAGGGCAGCATCAGGACGAGCTCAAAAATAAAGACGATGAGCTTGCCCTTCTCCGAACCAAGAACGACGAGATTGCCAAGCTGAAGGCAGAAATGAAGAAAATGAAGGCGCGGCACCAAACTGAGCTTGAAGAGGCTGGCGAGGACTTCACTAAAGAACGCGAGTGCCTCAACCTCCAAATTGCCAAGGACCGCGATCTTCTCCAGGAGGCCGACGTCAAACTTGAGTCGGCAAACGCTGAACTGGTGCCGCTCTGTCAAAGATGCGATAATTGCATCAATGAATTGACCCGGATCCACAGCCACATTTCACGTAAGTTCCTTTCCCTTATCCGACATACTTCTCCGGGTTACTTCATATGTCTTTTCTTCAGCTTCTTCCTTTGCCTTGTTTTCAGGCCACTTTCCAGAGGGTACTCCTATTGGGAGCGCTGCTGTTGCGAACTTCCACCGAGAGAGGGGTACTCTCGTCGCTTCTAACGGTGAGAGCATTCCCCTTGACATGGAGGACCTATTGGTTAGCCTGTCATCTCGCGTGGAAATCATCAAGAACTACGGCAGGGATCTTCTCGACGTTTCAGTCTGAGTCTTCAACACGTTTTGGCCCAGTGACAGCGCACCGAAGAGAGTTTCACTTCTTGCTAAAAAGCTATCGGAGATCGAGACTCAGCTCGACCTTTGGAGGGAGTCCACTGGACGCGCTGCAGCTGAGACCGTTCTTCACCACATACTCACGTGGTATGAGAAGATCGATCTCAACCTCCTGACGCGTGTGTGCACCGGATCCAAGTTGACAGATGACCCGGAATGGGTAGCTCGGCGCTAGGCTTGCGCCCATAGCCTTGTTGAATATTCTCCCATTCACAAATGGAGTGAGGGTCCGAGCTTCCTGGAAGCCGCTGGCAACGAAGGGGTCGAGAATGTCGAAGATAGTTCGGACGAGGATGGGGAGGACGATGCCTCGAATATCGAAGAATACGAAGATGACGCCGAACTTCCTCCTCCTGCTTCTCCTTAATTAAAAACACTCAAAAACTTATTAGATCCCCGGTATGCCGGGTGGAAATGTATCCCGTACTTATGTAATATTTTGCTACTAAGTTTGTATGCCGGATTAACTTGGGCGTAGTCCCCGAGTTTTGTTTTCTTGTTTGTCCAATCTTTTGGCTCGGTTTGTGTCTACCTTGATTTGGTTTTACGACTTACGAATCCGAGCTTCAAAAATTGTTTTAACAATACTTAGAAACTTTTAGGCTTAGCTCAAAATAATTTAGAATAATAGTTTGAAAGTAAATACAAGGTTAGTCCAAAAAACAAACATCGGCTCGATTAAGTTCTTTTTCCTTAGTCGTTTTTCATGTGCTACGCAATTCCAAACTTGTTCTCTTGCTTGCCATGAAGCCAATTCTTGTTGGACAGCAGCACGTCGAAGATTTGGGTTTTTGGTGCTCACACATTACTGATCCGAGTTAAGTAGAACAACTTACTCCAGCTAACGTAAAAATAATAAAAAACAACAAATATTATTAAGGCAGTCCCCGAGTTACTGCTCGAGGTGCCAACATTTCATTCATAAGCTCATTGCCGGCATACATACCGACATATGAGAAGACTCGGATACATACACTTCTCTACTAAGTGTAGAAAGGACGAAGTAGAGCTACATTCCATGGGCGCTTAGATTCTTCGCCGGACTTGTCCGCCTTGTTCTTTTCCTGTAGCTTTGCATCTATAATATAATAAGAGTTATTGTGCAATGCTTTGCTCACGATGAACGGCCCTTCCCATGGGGGGGATAATTTATGCATGCCGGCAGTACATTGTACCAACTGGAGCACCAGATCGCCTTCCCGAAAGACTCGGGGGCTTACTTTCCGGCTATGATAGCGTCGGAGATTTTGCTGATATATGGCGGATCTGGACAATGCCAGTTCTCTCGCTTCTTCCAGTAGATCAACATCATTTTGCCGGGCTTCTTGCACTTCGGCTTCTGTGTATTGGGTGACCCTAGGCGAATCATGCTCTATGTCGGCTGGTAATACAGCTTCTGCCCCATATACTAGAAAAAACAGCGTATAGCCTGTTGATCGATTCGGAGTTGTTCTTAAACTCTACAGTACCGCTGGTAGTTCTTCTATCCAGCACCCCGCTGATCTTTGCAGCGGCTCAATGAGCCGGGGTTTTATCCCGGATAGTACTAATCCGTTGGATCTCTCCACTTGTCCGTTTGATGCAGGGTGGGCTACCGAGGCTACGTCGAGTCGGATCTTCTTGTCCCGGCAGAAGCGCGCAAATGCTCCCTCTGCAAAATTTGTTCCATTATCCGTTATGATACTGTGTGGGTAACCGTACCTCAAGATTATATCTTTGAGAAACGCTACGGCCGTAGCCCCATCACATTTCCTAACAGGCTTTACTTCGATCCACTTCGTAAATTTATCCACCATGACCAAAATGTGAGTCATGTTTCCCCTTGCTGGTTTAAATGGACCAACCATATCCAAGCACCATACAGCAAATGGCCATGTAATTGGTATGGTCTTGAGTTCCGACATTGGCATATGTGTCTTGGTAGCGTACCTCTGACAACCATTGCATTTTCTCACCAGATCTTCTGCTTGTTCTAAGGCACTTGGCCAGTAGAATCCATGCCGGAATGCTTTTGCCACCAAGGCTCTGGATGAGGCATGATGCCCGCATTCTCCTTGGTGTATATCTCGGAGGATGTCAAGCCCTTCTTCCGGGTCAACGCATCGCTGGAGGACATTGGTTACACTCCGTTTGTACAACTCGGAATTGATAATCGTGTATGCTTTTGCTCTCCTCTGAGTTTGCCCGCTAACACCTCCTCGGGTAACGCCCATTTTCAGAATGGAAATATAGGCAATGCAAAAGCTGGTATTGCTTGTGCAGGGAACACATCCTCATCAATTTCCATCTGATCCACCGTCATAACTTCAACCGATTACGCCGAGCAGTCCCCGGGTCCTGCGAGGTAGTCCCCGGGTTCGCTGAGGCAGTCCCCGGGTTTGCTGATGCAGTCCCCGGGTTTCGCGCACTACCTCCCATGTCAATGTCCATGGGCTCAGCTCCGGATTCTGTATCTTCCGGGACATAGATCGAGTCGGTTCCTGGAGATGGCCTGATAGATGGTTTTCTGAGGTGTTCCAATCCTACACCCGGTGGAACTGCTTGTCGGGTTGATCCGAGCTTTGATAGCATGTCGGCAGCCTCATTTTCCACCCGGGGCACATGGTGAAATTCACACCCCTCAAAGTAACCAGATATCTTCTGTACATGAAATCAGACAATGCCATGTTTGGATCAAGGGCGTCCCACAGTCCTGATACTTGCTGTACCACCAAATCCGAGTCGCCAAAGCATATGATCCGACGTATCCCAATCTCTTTTGCTACCTTGAGCCCATGCACAAGTGCTTCATACTCTACGACATTATTCGATGCCGCGAAATGGATTTGGAGCACATATTTCAGCTGGTCCTTCTTTGGCGAGGTAAGCACAACTCCGGCGCCTAGCCCGGTGACCCGTCAAAGTGCGTCCTCCAGTAGTTCGGATCTGGCGGCGGTGGTTCGTATTGTACCTCGGCCCAATCTACATAAAAGTCCGCCACAGCCTGAGACTTGATTGCTTCTCTTCTGTCATATTGTGGCGCATAAGGAGCTAGTTCAATTGCCCTTTTTGCAATTCGACCACTTGCATCCTTGTTACCCATTATCTCGGATATGGGAGCCTCACATATTACTTTGATGGGGTGCTCCTCAAGGTAATGCTTTAACTTCTTTGCCGCCATATAGACACCATATGCCAGCTTTTGAAAGTGCGGGTAGTTCTGTTTTGAGGCAGATAATACCTCGCTCAAGTAATACACTGGCCTCTGCACCGACTTACCCTCTTCATCGCGCTCTACTACAATCACTACACTTACAACTCGGTTGGTTGCGGCTATGTAGAGCAACATTGGCCCCTTTGATAGTGGAGAGGCTAACACTGGTGCAGTGGCTAACATCTTTTTTAAGTGGGCAAAGGCTTCATCGGCCTGTGGCATCCAAATGAACTTATCCGACTTTTTCATGAGTTGGTAGAGAGGCAATGCCTTTTCTCCTAACCGACATACAAACCGACTCAACGATGCTAGGCACCCAGTGAACTTCTGGACATCGTTAAGACACTTCGGCAGCTCCATTCGTTCAATGGCCCGGATCTTAGTTGGATTAACTTCGATACCTCGGCTAGAGACGAGAAATCCGAGTAATTTTCCATCCGGGACACCGAAGGTACATTTTTCCGGGTTAAGCTTCATTCGGAACCTTCTCAAGTTGAATGTTCCGCTCGATGTCGTCAAGGAGCGTTCTGCTTTCCTTGGTCTTGATAACCACATCATCCACATATACTTGTACATTTTGACCTATTTGGTCGTGCAAACATTTTTGCATACATCTTTGGTACGTTGCACCTGCATTACGTAAACCAAACGGCATAGTGCGATAGCAATAAGCCCCGTACGGGGTGATAAATGCGGTCTTTATTTGATCATCCGGATTCAGAGGTATTTGGTGGAAACTAGAATATGCATCAATGAATGACAACAGTTCACATCCCGCGGTTGAGTCTATGACCTGATCTATCCTCGGCAGTGGAAATGGATCTTTTGGACACGCCTTGTTCAGGTTCGTGTAATTGATACACATACGCCAAACTACTGCCACGTTCGGATCATCCTTCTTCTTTTCTACCAGCATCGGATTAGAGAGCCAATCCGGATACAGTACTTCCATGATAAATCCTGCTGCTAGCAACCGAGTTATCTCGTATCCAATGACTTTTCTCCTATCCTCGGCGAAGCGGCGGAGAGGTTGCTTCACCGGCCTTGCTCTGGGTCTTACGTTCAAAGAGTGCTCGGCCAACTCCCTCGGAACACCTTGCAAGTCCTGTGTAGACCAAGCAAAAATATCCCGATTCTCACGGAGGAAGTTGACGACCTCGCTTTCCTATTTATCATTCAACCCGGCACCAATTGTTACGGTGCGCTCTGGGAACATATCATCAACAGGCACTTTCTTAGTATCCTTTGCAGCCTGGAACAAAACGCTACCATGCGGGTTGCTCAGCGCCGGCATATACTGCTGCGCGGACTGAGCGAATGCCGCCACCTCTTGGATTTTTATTTTCTCTTGCGCAATCACGAGTGACTCGGCTAGGTTAGACCCGGCTGAGGCACACTCAATGGAACGTCGGAAATCTCCTGCAATGGTAATCACTCCATTTGGCCCGGGCAACTTCATCTTTAGATAACTGATGTGGCAGCTTGCCATGAACTTGTTCAATGCTGGCCTTCCGAGTAACGCGTGATACACACTTTCCAAGTTCACCACCTCAAACTCCAGATTCTCAGTTCGGCAATTATCTCTCGTGCCGAACAATACGTCGACCCGGACTTTGCCTATGGGCTCACAAGAAATGCCCGGTACAATACCATGGAAAGTTGTCCTTGTAGCCTGGAGCATGTTCTCTGAGATACCCAACCTCCGCATTGTATCCGCATACATAATGTTAATGCTACTACCATTGTTAATCAATACCTTGGAGAACCTCACACTGATGTTAGGCCCAATGAATGTCGGGTCCAGCACTAACGCATACGAACCAGGACTCGGCATAAGCTTGGGATGATCTTTGATGTTCCAGGTGATTTCCTGGTCCGACCAAGGCATGTACCTCGTCACTGCTGGCATTACCGCATTGACCTCCATATGTAGGCGCTACAAGCTTTTCCTATCCGTTTCCTCAGTTGTGAACACACAGTAGCTCTGGTGATGCTCTCTGTACTCATTTCTTCCCTCATTTCCGGGGTACCTCTGATCCGGCTAGTGTTGATTTTCCACCTGATGCACTGCATCCCTTCTCTCATTGTTGTCATACCTCGGCGGAGGGGGAGGCAACATTAGCTGTTGCGTGTTTGCTCCGGAGAGCAATTGCTGCCGGGGTAACTCCTGCCGAGGTTGATCATTCCGGGGTGCCTGAGCATTCCCCGAACCACCTTGTTCTATCTTACGCATCCACTCACATTGCCTCGTTGTATGACCTGCTGGGTTACTCGGATTTGGCGTGTGAAACTTACACGGCTGATCCAACATCGACTCATAGGTGTACCTCGGACGGTCCTTCCTTTCTTGCCACTGGTTCTTTTGTTCTGGCATCCAAGTTCTCTTGCCATCGTTTCTCGGAGTCCATTGCCCTCCAGTTTTCTAGCGTTGACTGCCCCCTGCTCCGGGCTGATCTTGATTCACAGCTGCAACTTGTTGTGAACCATATCGATGATCTGGTCTATCATCCCTCCTTTTACCTCTGTAGTCATTCCTCCGGGATGATCCGGCTCCATCTCTCTAGTAGTACTCCTCATTCGACTCGTTGGACACGAGCCTAGGTTGAGTTGGATCTCCCAGAGCATACAAATCAGCAATCTGGATCATCTCTGCCAACGTGGTGGGCATCTTCCTTTGTAACTTTTGCCATAGTTCGCTTGCATATATGCATCCCTGTGCAAACCATGCTATGGTCTGTGATTCTATCACGCCCTCACATGAGTTTCTCACGGTACACCACCGAGTTAAAAACTCCCGGTCCGTCTCAATCGGTCTTTGCTTGCATATAGCTAGTGTCTGTGGCCTATTCGGCCTCTGATACGTACTTGAGAAATTGCTGATGAACATTTCTTCAAAATCGATCCAGCAGTTAATGCTTCCGGGTGGCAAGTTGTTCAGCCATACCCTTGCCGGGCCCTCCAACATCTGGGGTACGTATCGCACAGCCCACCTCAAGTTGTCTGTACCAATTTTCACAGCCGTTGCATAATTTATCAACCAATCCTCCGGCTTAGTGCTACCGTCATACGTCTTCGTGCCTCTGGGTAACTAGAAGTTAGGTACTGGTGGCTCTTTCATGATCCAGGGTCCAAAACACGCAGGACCCGGGGGACCTTGACTTTCAATCTGTTCCGACCTATATAGTCGATCCAGTTTCAACCTGGCATCATCCGGCATCAAATCCCTGCTTCCCAATCTTGACCCTATCACATGATAGTCCAGCCTTGGGTATCCTGCATTTACCATTTCCGAATCTCCGTCGTTGTACCGGTCTCGATCTCGTGGCGCATCTTTCTGTTGCATACCCCGGCCGGCATTTTGCTCCTGCCTTGGCATATTCCTCTGCTGCGGTTGTCCTGTAGAGTTGTGCTGTCCGGCATTGCCGTTAACAACGTTTCCTTGACCGGCATTGCCTTGGTCACGGTTACCTCGGCCAGCTTCACCTCGGCTTACACTCCGTCGATCGTCGTTTCTTTGTACTTCTTTTGCCTTTCCTGCCCTTGTCGGGTCATACGGAACAATCTGCTTGTTTCTCCTGGCCGAGGTTACTACCTCCTCTCTCCTTTGACCACCATGAGGGGACGATGCGGCTCCAGCGGATTTCTCCGGGTTACCCACCGCCGAATGAACGATCTTGGAGGCCCCAGCTTTCTCCGGGTTTGCCCTAAGCAGTTCCTCATTTTGCCTGTTCGCAATCCGAACCAACTCATTGACCCGATCTTGCTGTCTCTGACGGGCTTCACCCGTCAGACCCTCTAGCTCGGATGCGGCTGCATCTGCTGCTCTGAGGTTTTTCGCCGGGGTACTGTACTTCGGCAGCCCCACGGACAAACAGTTTTCAGACTCCTCAATCCGAGTATCCCCTTCTTTGTTCATTTCACTCATGAGATTTCTCCCCTTCACTTTTACAGCATCTACTTTGTTTGCCTTGGCGTACTCACGCAGCGTCATGTTCAACGACTGCTGAGCCGCAGCAATCTTTTTCGCTCCCTCCAGAATTTTCTGCCTAGTTTCCTCTAGCTCGGCCTGTGCCTGAGCCGGATCTACTACCGCTGCTACCGGGTTTGCCAGGCTATCCATAGCTTCTCTTAGTACATTCTCAGGCCTCTCTAGTGGAGGACCTCTACCTTTCCTCGGTGCCTTAGGTGTTACCTTCGGATCTGGTGCCGGATCCTTGCTTGTGCCTGCCCCCGGCGCAGTCATCATCAACTCAGCACTGTCCGGGGAGCGAGCGATACGCGCCCTGTGAGCCATGCTAAGGGGTGGTTCCCCTGCTTCAACGACGCGCCGCGGATGAACACATGATACGTCAACAACAACGTAGACCTTGTGCGCACCCAACTTGACGAAGAGGCCGTTGCACGGAAGTGGGCGCGTGCCGAAGCAGCCAGCGTTGTCGCTGACGAAGTCCAGCTCTCCAAAGCGCTGAACGAGCCCGGAGACGATGCGTTTGCCGGTGCCGATGAGGTTTCCCGTCCGGATTTTCACCCCTGCTAGCGCCGCTTGCCCCACGGTGGGCGCCAACTGTCGTGGTGGTGTCACAGCAGATGCCATGGATAGGCTAAAGGTGGGGACTAATACACGCTAGGGGAATCCAGGGAGGGATAGTGAACTGATTCTCCACACAGAAGTTTATATTTTCTTTGTCTCCAAGGTTACAAGTGCTCCTAGAGCTGTATTGGCGAGAGGAGGAAGAAAGAGCTCTCTTACTCTCGCTCACAGATCACCCTTAAAACCCTAGCCAAACTAGCCAAATCGGAACCCTTTCTACAGAAGCCCTAGCCCTCCTTATATAGGGGGGGGGCTAGGTCTCCATCTAGGGCATACGTGGAGGTATATTCCTAAGAATATGCCATCTCCCAAAGTAGTAAGCCGACCGGGTTACTTTTCCCTTGCGTCACACATGCAGAGGCTACGTGAGCCTCTCATGCGCCCAAGGCCACCGACATGGGTATCGTCACCCTTGTCGGCCACGCCTGATGGTCCCGCCTTTGTTCCGCTTCGCCAGCAAAGGCGCACTGGGCTTCTTTTGACCAGCGAGATTCCTTCCTTCTCCTAGAAGCTAGATGTGCCCCGGATCGTAGCTGATTCGGCCACACCTGTTCCTGCATACAAGCTAAACACGCATTTCCGACTTACTTCTTAAGTCGGTTGAGACTTAGTTAGGCGAACGCCCCCTGGTCCGGGTTACCCCGTGATTCGGCCTGCCTTGAGGTGACCCGGCCAGCATCCGCTTTGGCCTTGCCAAACCTCGGCTAACTCGGCCTTTATACCCCGGCGTGACCCTACCCGGGGGTATCCCCCCAACAAAAATGTTGTCCCAGATCCTCATCTCGCCCATGCCGATAAACATCTGACCTAGTGCGGTGGAGCTTCAATCTCTCCCCACAAGAACTCCGCTTTTCCCCGGGTTGCCGGCCTTGAATCTTGCAAAGGCTGGGCCCGGACCTTCTTCTACGTCTAGAACAACTCGGATGAAGACCTAATCCGGATGCTTCCCTTCAAGATGGGTGCCCCGAACACCTCACTGTGGGACAAAATCCCAAAGTGACCTACTTCACTGGCGAACCAGGTAGATCGCCGGATCAAGGAGCTAATCAAGCTGGGGCTGCGAAGCGAGGACGTCATGATCACTTTCATCCGCAGTCGGGTCTCCCCTATAGAAACGCTCCCACAAGATCTGCCATTTGAGCGCCCCCCTTGACCCCAACCGGACCTCCTCCTTCGATCTTAATAACTCCGAGGTGTTCCGCTAGGTTAAGGCCATTTTTCAGATTGAGAAGGAGTTCTCCGAGGCGTGGAAGTGGGGGCTTGCACCCTTCACCCGAGCCAACCTGCCACCTAAGGTATATTCAGCTCCTGGTATTCTTTGTGAGTCTTGCGGTACGTCGGATAACATCCTAACTTAACCATTTAGTACTTTTGTTCTCAGTTGTTTCTCCAGCAAACAATTGAGGATGGCAAGGAGCCGAATCTCAAATGGGTGGCGGACCACGCAGAGCCGGACATGGAGGAGCCTGACTCGGAGAGGTTTTTGCCTCCCCAGACAACACCAAGCGAACCTCTGGTAAGGCCTCTTCTTTAAGGGATTGGCCGGATGATGATGACTTCGATGTTGAGGTTACGGAGGTACTTAATTCGGTGCCCATATCTTAGGCGTTTCCGGTTACTTCCGAATCTTCAGCTAACCCGGCCGGTCAGGTCCACGAGGTTCCTCCTCTTGCTATGGATGATCCGACTCCTTCCCCTTCCTAGAAGCGTCTGGTAGCCTCAGCCGCAGCTTCGGAGGCGCCCCCACCCAGGAAGAGGCAGAAGAAATCCGGGGTCAAAGGTCCGGCCAAGCCTGTGGCCAAGAGCACCATCTAGAGAGCGCCCAAACCTCGGGAGCCCCCAACCTCGGATGATTAAGTCATTTTTCTTTCCCTGCTCACTTCCGGGTCTTGCTCCTTTGGCTTTTGCCTTTTACTTTCCTTTCTTTCTCCCTTTGATTTGTTGTTTTACGTTTCTGCAGCGCTCCTAGGGTTATTCGCCAGAGTGGCCCGAGCATTTCCTCTCCAATCCGGAGTAGCCCATCTCCCCCCACGACGACGATGTTCGTCTGATGAGTCTTATCCAAGTGGATTATGTGGCAGCACCGGATTAGAGACCACCTCACCATGAGGGGGGCAACGTCAACGCGGGGGGCAGTGGAGCTACCGAGGATACGGCGATGCCGGATCTCCCTAGTTTGTCTGCTCCGCCGCAACCGTCAACCTCTGAGGTGACAGCTTCATTGGCACGCCCCAGACACCATCTTCTTCGCTCCGGTTTCTCGATCATCAAGCATCAAGATCGAAGACCAAAGAACACCAGCACCAGCAGCAACACCAGCAACAATAGCATTAACACCAAGAGCGCCAGCATCAGCCACCACAAAGCCAGCCACCAAGAAGAAATCTCAGGCTCCCGCCTCTAGATCCACTATGTCTATCAAAGACATATTTTAGCCAGCCTCCCAAGCTCAATCCGGAGCGGCAGCCTTGGCTCTTCTGTAGTGGCCGAAATCATCCGGCAAAAGCAAGAAGGTCGCCGAGGTAGCTAGAGATTCATATTCTGGTCCTACTGCTGCCGAATCAGAGAGCATCAAGCAACTGACCTTGCATACTAATCCAGTTGCTTCTCAGTCCGCGAGGCGGGAAGCCCATGCCAAGGGCCTGGTGACGAGCCAGTCGCCCAGCAGGGAGATTTACAGCCCGACGCTCATTGAGTATGTCAATAATTGGAATGAATCCGAGTTTATCAACCCGCAGGATGATCTGCCAGAGAAGTTTGGTCCGGTGGAGTTCAGCGCTCAGATGAACTCCGCTACCAAGGCGATCTCCCTTGCTGGCCGGATGATGGAGGTAATCCCTTTTATGCTATGCCTTTTATGTATGCAAACACTTATAGATATACCCACTAGTCCTTGAGCCTCTGAGGGAGTAATTTATTACTCGGTCGGATGCTCTTAGAGAATTAGCATAAGTCCTTAGTATTTTCAAATATCCACACACCTAGAGTCGGGTTAAGTTCCACTTGGCCCGGATCTTATATACTTCGAATATCCACACACCTAGATCTAGGTTAAGTTCCTCTTGGCCTAGATTTTGTAGACTTCGAATATCCACTCACCTAGAGCTGAGTTAAGGTCCACTTGGCCCGGATCTTATAGACTTCGAATATCCACACACCTAGAGTCGGGTTAAGTTCCACTTGGCCCCGGATCTTGTAGACTTCAAATATCCACACACCTAGAGCTGGGTTAAGTTCCACTCGGCCCGGATCTTGTAGACTTTGAATATCCACACACCTAGAGCCGGGTTAAGTTCCACTTGGCTCGGATCTTGTAGACTTCAAATATCCACACATCTAGAGTCGGGTTAAGTTCCACCTGGCCCGAATCTTGTAGACTTCGAATATCTTTCCTCCTATTTGTGAACTAATATTGGCTTGTTTCAGATCACCACCAACTGCCGAACTGCTGAGTTCCAGCGCCTGCTGCAGTCATACAAGGATCTTTGTGCCAGATACGGCAAGCTGTTGGTGGATCACCAAAAGAAGGGTAAATTTCTTTGCTTAAGACTTGTTCATTTATGTTCGCTCGTGTTATTTGCTATCCATATTAACTTATTATATGGATTATACAGCCGAGCCCGAGGCCAAAAATGTCATTATGCGCAAGAATCTGGCTGACATCCAAGGTAACTTATCTTGTTCACTTAGCCCTTGCATACTCTTTCCTTGACTCGGCAGATATTTATACCTCGGCTCTGCCGGGTCAATCCACTATTGCATTTATATTTCAAGATACCGTGCCCATCCCTGCCATGATGCTTCACTTTCTCGAGCAAACAGGGAAGCACCATGCCGAGCTGAAGAAAAATGATGATGAGATTGCTCAACTGCGCCTCAAGGACACTGAGATTACTCGGATGAACACCGAAATCCAGAAGCTCAAGGATCTGCATAAATCCAAGCTGGACAAGGCTGACAAGCAGTTCTCCGAGGAGAAAGAGAGCTTGAATACCCAGGTCTCCAAATGACTTGCTATAGGAAGCTGACATAAAACTTAAGTCGGTGACCTTCGAATACGAGAAGCTCCAGGCCAGAAATGCAGATGAGCATAACGAGCTAACTCGGATTCTCAGCCACATCGCTTGTGAGTACTTTTACTTCCTCCGACATTTATTTCTCTGGGTCATGTGCCTTTACTCATTGATGCTTTCCTTTTCGCTCACAGGCAAGTTCCCAGAGAGTGAACCTCTTGCCTCTGCTGCTGTGGCTAGATCTCGCCTGCAACGGGGTATTCCAACTGGTCCTGCTGCCGGGTCTATTCCTTATGACACGGAGGACTTGTTGGTGAGCCTGCCCGCATTGAAGTTATGAAGAACTATGGCACATACATTATGCCGACAACAGTTCGGATGTTCAACGCTCTCTGGCCCACTGAGCCCACTCCCAAAGGAAGCACTGTTTTATAGCAAAACTGATGGAGTGCGAGACCTAGGTGCACTTATGGTGGGAATCTACTGCACGAGCCAGAGCTGATACAACGCTGAACTTTGTTCTCTCTTTGGTATGAGGAGCTAGACCTGGGCTTGCTTGATCGCCTGCGCACCGGATCTAAATGGTCCAATGATCTGGACTGCATCGCTCAACACAAATCCTGTGCAAACAAGCTTATCCAATATGCCTTCTTCCATAGTTGGAACGAGGGTCCAAGCTACCTCGACGCAGTTGATGATGGCTATGTTTCTGAGGGTGCTGATGGTGAAGAGGAGGAAGAGGAAGCCTCTGAGCTTGGCGATGATGCTAAAGACCCGGAGGGTGAGGAGGCTAACCCCGAAGACAAGGCCGGGACTAGTGCCTCGCCTACTGATGCTGAAGTACCTCCTCCCTTGACCGATGGTTCGGCTCCATCTGCTTCTCCTTGAGCTATTAAACACTTGAACAATATTCGTGAAATCCCCGGTATGCCGGGTGCAATTGTATTTTCACAATGGTTCGTTTTGCTACAATTGGTCATGTTTTGTTACTAAGTTCTTAATGCCGGATTAACTTGGGTGAAGTCCCCGAGTTTCCTTTTCTTGTTCTTCCAATTTTATGACTCGGCTCACGTCTACCTTGATTCGGTCTTTGACTTACGAGTCCGAGGTTCAAAAAATTGACTTAACAATACTTTGAAACTTTGAGATTAGCTCAAAAATTATCCAATAAATAAATACACGGTTAGTCCGGATAACAAATGTCGGCTCGATTACTTTCCTTTCCTTAGTTGTTTTTATGTGCTTTGCGATTCCAAACTTGTTCTCTTGCTTGCCATGAAGCCAATTCTTGTTGGACAACAGCAAAGTCGAAGAGTTAGGTTTTTGGTGCTCACACTACTAATCCGGTTAAGGTATAAGCAATTTAAGCCAGCTGACATATAAAAAAAATACAGGAAAGACAATTATTAAGGCAGTCCCCGAGTTTCTGCTAGGGGTGCCGAGGTTTCATTGTTGAGCTCATTGTCGACATACATACCGAAATATGAGTAACTCGGATACATTCACCTCTTTTTCAGGTGTAAAATGGACGAAAGAGAGCTACATTCCATGGACTCTTAGATTCCTTTCTGGACCTATTCGCCTTGGTCTTCTCCTGTGGCTGTGCATCGATAAGATAGTAGGAATCATTGTGCAAAGCTTTGCTTACAATGAAAGGTCCTTCCCATGGAGGGGATAACTTATGCATGCCAGCAGTGTGCTGCACCAGCCGAAGTACGAGATCACCTTCCTGGAAGACTCGGGGTTTACTTTCCGGCTATGGTAGCATCAGAGATTTTGCTGATACATGGCGGATCTAGACAAGGCCAGTTCTCTCGCTTCTTCCAGTAGATCAACGTCATTTTGCTTGGCTTCACGCACTTCGGCTTCTGTGTATTAGATGACCCTTGGCCAATCATGCTCTATGTCGGCTGCTAATACAGCTTCTGCCCCATATACCAGAAAAAATGGCGTATAGCCCGTTGATCGATTCGGAGTTGTTCTTAAACTCCACAGTACCGCTGGTAGTTCTTCTATCCAGCACCCATTGATCTTTGCAGCGGCTCAATGAGCCGGGGTTTTATCTCGGACAATACTAGGTCGTTGGATCTTTCCACTTGTCCATTCGATGCGGGGTGGGCTATAGAGGCAACATCTAGCCGAATCTTCTTTTCTCGGAAGAACCTCGCAGATGCTCCTTCAGCAAAATTTGTGCCATTATCAGTTACATATCTCAAGATTATGTCTTTGAGGAACGTAACTGTTGTAGCCCCATCACATTTCCTGATTGGCTTAACTTCAATCCATTTGGTAAACTTGTCCACCATGACCAAGATGTGGGTCATACCTCCCCTTGCCAGCTCAAATGGTCCGACCATATCCAGGCACCACATAGCAAATGGCCAGGTAATAGGGATGGTCTTGAGTTCCGACATTGGCATGTGGGTTTTTGTGGCGTATCTTTGACAACCATTGCATTTTCTCACCAAATCCTCTGCTTGTTCCAGGGCACTTGGCCAATAGAATCCATGCCGGAAAGCTTTTGTCACTAATGCTCTAGAGGATGCATGATGACCACATTCCCCTTGATGGATATCTCGGAGTATGTCAAGCCCTTCTTCCGATTCTACGCATTGATGCAACAAAGTGGTTACACTTCTTTTTTATAGCTCGGCGTTGATGACAGTGTATGTTTTTGCTCTTCTGTGGATTTTCCTTGAGAGTACCTCATCATCCGGCAAAGTTCCCTCCTTTAGGAATTCAAATATTGGCTTCGCCCATTTAGGTATAGCTCGGATGTGGAAAGGCTCCTCGTCAACTTCCATTGCATCTACCGACATAACTCCATCCGGACTAAGTTGAACAGTCCCTGGGTTATGCGAGGTAGTCCCCGGGTTCGCTGAAGCAGTCCCCGGGTTTGCTGAGGTGCTTCCCCAGTCTATTTCCATAGGCAAAGCTTCTGATCCGGGGAGGGCCAGGATATAAATTGATTCGGATTCTAGTGACAATGTAATAGATGGTTTTCTCAAATGTTCCAACGCAATGCCTAGTGGGATTGGCTGCCGAGATGACCCCAACTTGGATAATACATCAGTCGCCTCATTTTCAATCCAAGGTACGTGGTAAAATTCACACCTCTCAAAGAAACCACTTATCTTCTGGACATAAAATCTGTAAAGAGCCATGTTTTCATCAAGAGCATCCCAGTTGCTAGACACTTGTTGTACCACCAAATCCGAATCACCAAAACACAGTATCTGACGTATGCCTACCTCCTTTGCTACCTTAAGTCCATGTACAAGTGCTTCATACTCGGCGACATTGTTTGATGCACTGAAATGGATCTGGAGGATGTATTTAAACTGGTCCTTCTTGGGAAAGGTAAGCACTACTCCAGCGCCCAGTCCTTCCTTTAGCTTTGATCCGTCAAAGTGTATTCGCCAGTAATTTGAGTCTAGCAGAGGTGGTTCGTATTGCATCTCAGCCCAATCCACAAACAAATCTGCCACTGCTTGTGACTTGATTGCATCCCTTCTATCAATTTGTGGCGCGTACGGGGCTAATTCAATTTCCCATTTTGCAATTCGGCCGCTAGCATCTTTATCACCCATGATTTCGGATATGGGTGCTTCACACACCACCTTCATGGGGTGCTCCTGAAAGTAGTGTTTGAGTTTCTTAGCTGACATATACACACCGTACGCCATCTTCTGATAGTGAGGGTAATTCTATTTTGAAGCGGACAGTACTTCACTCAAGTAATACACCGGCTTTTGCATCGACTTTTCTTCCTCATCGTGTTCCACTACCATTACTGCACTTATGACTCGGTTGGTCATGGCTATATAGAGCAACATTGACTCCTTGGGTAGTGGCGCAGCTAGTATTGGTGTAGAGGACAGCATCTTTTTTAACTCCCAGAACACGTTATCAGCTTGCGGTGTCCATGTAAATTTATCTGCCTTTTTCATTAACTGGTAGAGGGGCAATGCCTTCTCTCCCAACCGACTTACAAACCGGCTCAACAATGCCAGGCAACCTGTGAACTTCTGCACATCGTTAAGGCACTTCGGCAGTTCCATTTTCTCTATGGGTCGGATTTTCGTGGGGTTAGTTTCAATACCTCGACTGGAGACAAGGAAACCGATTAATTTCCCTGCCGGCACACCAAAGGTACATTTTCCAGGTTAAGCTTCATCCAGAACCTCCTTAGGTTCGCGAACGTTTGCCAGATATCCTCAAGGAGCGTTCTACTTTCCTTGGTTTTTATCACCACATCATCCACATAAACTTGCACATTCCGACCTATTTGGTCATGTAAACACTTTTGCATGCATCGTTGGTACGTTGCTCCTGCATTACGTAATACGAACGGTATAGTGTGATATCAATAAGCCCCATACGGGGTGATAAACGCAGTTTTTATTTGATCATTCGGATTCAGGGGGATCTGGTGGAAACCAGAGTACGCATCTATGAATGATAACAACTCACACCTAGCAGTTGAATCTATGACCTGATCTCTCCTTGGTAGCGGGGATGGATCTTTTGGACACGCCTTATTCAGGTTCGTGTAATCGATACACATGCGCCATACCACTGCCACATTCGGATCATCCTTCTTTTTCTCCATGAGCACCGGATTAGAGAGACAATCCGGGTAAAGTACTTCCATGATAAATCCAGCTGCGAGGAGCCGAGCTATCTCATCTCCAATGGCTTTCCTCCTATCTTTGGCAAAGCGGCGGAGAGGTTTCTTCACCGGCTTTTCCCCGGGTCTTACATTCAAAGAGTGCTCGGCCAACTCCCTCGGCACACCTTGCAGGTCTTGTGGAGACCAAGCAAAGATATCCTGATTCTCACGGAGGAAGTTGACGATCTCGCCTTCCTATTTGTCGCTTAACCCGGCACCAATAGTCACAGTGTGCTCCGAAAACTGATCATCAATAGGCGCTTTCTTTGTATCTTTCATTGCTTGAAATGAGACACTCCCATGCGGGTTACTTAGAGCCGGCATATGCTGCTGCGCAGACTGAGCCAGTGCAGCCACTTCTATGATTTTCCTCTTCTCCTGGGTGATCACAAATGACTCGGACATGTTAGATACGGCAGAAGCACATTCAATAGAGCGCCTGAAGTCCCCAGCTATGGTAATCATCCCTTGGTCCAGGTAATTTCATCTTCAAGTAACTGACATGAGTACTTGCCATAAATTTGCTCAGAGCAGGCCTGCCGAGTAACGCGTGATATGCACTCTCCAAGTTCACCACTTCAAACTCCAAGTTCTCAGTCCGGCAATTGTCCCTTGTGCCAAACAACACATCAACCCGGACCTTACCAATTGGCTCACAGGAAATACCCGGCACGATGCCATGGAACGTGGTCCTTGTTTCCTGGAGCATATTCTATGATATCCCCAACTTGTGCATGGTATCCTTGTACATGATGTTAATGCCACTGCCATTGTTTATCGGCACCTTGGAGAACCTTACATTGATATTCGGCCCAATGAAGGTCGGATCCAGTACCAGTGCGTAGGTCCCTGGACTTGGCATGAGCTTTGGGTGATCCTTGATGCTCCAAGTAATCTCTTGATTTGACCAGGGCATATACCTCACCACGGCTGGCATTACCGCATTTACCTCCATATGCCGGTGCTACAAACTCTTTTTGTAAGTCTCTTATGTGGTAAACACGCAGTAACTTTGATGATGCTCCCTGTACTCATTTCTCCCCTCATTGCCGTGATACCCTTGGTCGTGTTGTTGTTGGTTATTCACTTGGTGCACAGCATCCCGCCTTACGTGATTCTCAAACCTCGGTGGAGGCGGAGGCAACATTAGCTGTTGTCCATTCCCCCAGTGAGCAGTAGTTGCTGAGGTGCTTCATTCTGAGGTCCATCGTGCCGAGGTGCATCATGCTAAGGTGCCTGAGCATTCCCCGAACTAACTTGCCCTAACTTCCTCATCCATTCGCATTGCCGGGTCGTATGGTTCACCGAACTATTTGGGCTTGGTGTATGGAACTTGCACGGCTGATCTAGCATAGACTCGAATGTGTACCTCAGACGGTCCTTTCTTTCTTGCCACTCTTTCTTTTGTTCCGAGGTCCAATGCTTCTTACCCTCACTCTTTTGTTGCCACTGTTGCCCTCCAGTTTTCTAGCGCTAGCTTGCATCGGCATTGGGCTGATCTCGGTCCACACCGGCCACTTGCTGCGAACTGTACCGGTAATCTGGTCGTTCATCCCTTCTTTTACCTCAGAAATCATTCCTCCTGGATGATCCAGAACCATCTCTTTTCAGTACTCCTCGTTGGACTCGCTTGACACTAGCTGGGGTTGCGTTGGGTCTCCCAAGGCATACGAATCTGCTATCCGGATCGTCTCAGCCAGCGTGGTTGGCATATCTTGTTGCAACCTTTGCCACAACATACTACCATACCTACAGCCTTGGGCGAACCACGCTATAGCTTGTGATTCAATTATCCATTCGCACGAATTGCACACGTTACACCACCGAGTCAGGAATTCTCGGTCCGGCTCATTTGGTCTCTGCTTGCATAATGCCAAAGTCTGTGGCCTGTTTGGCCTCTTGTAGGTGCTTGAGAAATTGCTGACGAACAACTCCTCAAAATCCAGCCAACAGTTGATACTCCCTGGTGGCAAGTTGTTCGGCAAAACCCTTGCTGGTCCTTCTAGCATCTGTGGTACGTATCTCACAACCCATCTCAAATTACCTGTTGCAATTCTAACCGCAGTTGCGTAATCAATGAGCCAATCATCCGGCTTTGTGCTGTTATCATATGTCTTTGTTCCTCTAGCCAACTGAAAGTTTGGCACATGTGGTTCTCTCATGATCCGTGGTCCAAAGCATGCCGGACCTAGGGGACCTTGTACCTCGATCATCTCAGACCTGTAAATCCGGTCTAGCTTCAGCCTTGTGTCATCCGGCTGCAGGTTCCTGCTTCCCAGTCTTGATCCAATCACATGGTGCTCTGGTCTGGGGTATCCGGTGTCTACCATCGCCAAGTAACCATCATTGTATATGTCCTGATCCGGGCAAGCATTTTGCAATTGCATTGCTTGGCCTGCACTTCTCTCCTACCGAGGTGCGTATTGCTGCTGATGTTGCCGAGGTGCGTTTTGCCCTGTTTTCGCCGGATTATGCTATCCGGCATTGCCGTTGACAACATTCCTCTGACCAGCATTGTGTTGGTTGCGGTTACCTCGGCCAGCTTCACCTAGACTAGCACTGTGGTGATCCTCATCAACTTGTACTGCTTTTCCTTTCCCTGCCCTTACCGGGTATTACGGGACCATCTATTTGTCTCGTCTCCCCGAGGTTACTAGTTCCTCTCTCCTAGGACCATGACCCGGGGACGACGTGGCCCCAGAAGATTTTGCCTGGTTATTCCTTGCCGAATGAACCACGTGAGATGCTCCGGGATACGTCGGGTTTGCCTTGTTTATTTCCTCATTCTACTGACACACTACCCTCAACAAATGGTTAACTCTTTCATGTTGCCTCTCACGGGCTTCTCCGGTTAAACCTTCTAACTCGGAGGCAGCTTCATTGGTAGCCCTAAGGGTCTTAGCCGGAGTACTGTATCTCTCTAGTCCGGCGGTTACTATTGTATCTGTCTGACCCGGCCTAGGCATGTAGTCCCTGTCAATATCAGTAATCAGGTTTCTACCTCGGATTTTCAGCCCATCTATACGGTTTGCCTTTGCATACTCCCACAGAGTGATATTCAGTGACTGCTGCAACTCAGCTACTTTTTTCGCACCATCTAGCATCTTTTGCCTAGTTTCCTCTAACTCGGCATGTGCCTGAGCCGGATCTACTACTAGCACTATGGGTGTTGCTAAGCTAACTATTTCCTGTTGAAATACATTCTCTGACCTCTCTAGAGGAGGGAATCTAGACCTTGCCTTCTTTGGCGTTGTTTCCAGCTCTAGCGTTGGGTCCTTGCTCGCTCCTACGTCCGGCACTGTCATCATGACCTCAACGCAGCTTGCGGGGCGAGTGATACGTGTGCCACGAGCCGTGCTAAGAGGTGGTTCGCCTCCCTTGATGATGTACCACGGATGTACGCAGGACTCGTCGATGCTGATGTAGATCTTGTGCACGCCAAGCTTGATGAAGAGGACATTGCGCGGAGGAGGGTTCCTACCGAAGCTCGCCGCGTTGTCACTAACGTAGTCCAGCGCTCCAAAGCGCTGAACAAGCCCAGAGACGATGCGCTTGCCGGTGCCGAAGATGTTTCCCGTCCGGATTTTTACCCCTGCTAGCGCCGGTAGCCCCATGGTGGGCGTCAACTATCATGGTGGTGGCACGACAGATGCCGTGGATAGGTTAAAGATAGGGCCAATGAGCACTAGAGGAATCCAGAGAGGGATAGTGTGGTGATTCCACACACTGATGTTTGTATTTTCACTCTATCAGTGGTGGATTACAATGGCTCCTTGAGCTGTTTGTGAGCAGGAGACTTGTTCTCTTACCCCCCAACTACAATGCTCCAGAGTTCTTTCTAGACAGAATGATCGATCTCCTTCTAAGGAGGCCCTGGTCCTCCTTATATAGGGGAAACCAGGTTACAAAGTTAGGGCATACGTGGAGGCATATTCCCCGTATATGCCCTTTGGTTAAAGAGAGATGCCTCTTTATTCACTTTAACGGCTAGTCCGGACTATGTACGTAACCCTCTGTGAGCTCCTTGTATTTTGGCGTCACCATACACTGACTACGTCAGCCGACACTGCCCGCGTCACCTTTGTCGGCCACGCCTCGCTGGTCCTTCCCCCTGCTCGCTTCGCTCATGCTACAGTGGATAGAGGCCACCTTTTGACTAGCAGGAGATTCCTTCCTTCTCTTGGAAGCTAAGTGGTATCCCGGCTAACACTTGGCTAACCCGGCTATGAGGGTATCTGCATATATGGGAAATCAAGTATAGTTGACATACATTTTATGTCGGTCAGGTTAGTGTTAGATGAATACGCGCCAGGCCGGGTTGCCCCATAAGTCGGCTTGCCTTGAGGAGACCCGACCAACACTTGCTTTGACCATGTCGTACCTCGGCTAACTCGGCCTTTATGCCCTAGCGTGACCCTACCCGGGGGTATCCCCCAACAGTATCTGCCACCATGTCCTGACTCCATGCATTGGAAGTTGCACTTTGATACCTCCAAAATGTGCAGGGGTTGGGAGCCAGAATTATCATCACCTCTCTAAAAGGAGACCAACTGGAATACATGTTGCAGATCCACTTCTGCGTGTCAAACGATATCGCTGAATATGAGACACTCATTCATGGACTCAAGATGGTAGAAGAGATTGGCATCCAACGGATCCTCTGCTTTGACGACTTGGACCTGGTGGTGCAGCAAGTATCAGGCGACTATTATGCCAAGGATGCAAACATGGCCCTGTACCACTTCTTTGTCCTATAACTATGTGCTTTCTTTGAAGGGTGCGAATTTCACCATGTCCCTCGAGCCAACAATGACGCTGCTGACACACTTGCCCGAGTCGGCTCTACAAGACAAGCAATTCTGCCTGAAGTTTCCCTGGAGCACCTACGCAACCCCTCCATCATGCCAACCCCGGAATCCGACTCCATCATCCTCGATGCGGACCCGGGGACTGCCGGATCCAAGGACCCGGAGATCACCACGATGGCCCCGGGGACTACCGGATTGAAGGTCTCGGGGACTGCCGGGTCGAAGGCCCTGACACCGCGAGCCGGCTCCAGCAGCCCAGGTTCTGCTGGCTCCGCCCTTCCACCTGGTAGGACACCTGACGAGATTGACCCAGCCATGTGCGAGGAAGTAAAACTGATCATCCAAACTGTGCACGCCATTCAGGGGATCCCCACATGGGCCAAACCCTTCATGGACTTCATCACCAGAGGCGAACTCCCTAGCGAAGAGGTTGCAGCGAGGCAAATCAAGCGCAAGGAAAGTGCATAAACCATCATCAACAATGAGCTAGACAAGCACAGTGTGGGAGGCATTTATCAATGTTGTGTCAGCCAAGAAGAAGGAATCCGGCTCCTCGTGGACATCCACCAAGGAGAATGTGGCCACCATGTATCATCAAGGGCCATAGTAGCTAAGGCATTTCGCCACGACTTCTACTTGCCGACTATGCTAGAGGATGTCGAGGAAATGGTGCGAGCATGCAATGGTTGCCAGCATTTTAGCCAACGGAAGCACACGTTGGCTACCGCACTCAAGAAGATCCCTATCACCTGGCCATTTGCTGTCTAGGGGATCGACATGGTCGGCCCCTTCAAGACAACAAGGTCTGGCATGACGCATCTCTTGGTGGCGGTGGACAAGTTCACCAAATGGATTGAGGCAAAGCCCATCAAGAAGCTGGACGAATTCCTACTGATCAAGTTCTTCACAGATATCATTACATGCCTCGGCTACCCCCATAGCATCATCACCAACAATGGCACAAACTTCGCCAAAGGGGCCTTTGCACGCTTCTGCGGAGAAAAGGGCATTGATATCAGCAAGTGCATAGATCGTTTGTAGCTAGTTTCGAAGTATAGATATTGATCCCACATGGAACCCAAAGGTAAGTGTTTATGAGTGAAGTCTCTGTCACACTCAAAGTTGACACAGGTCTTCGAGTGAATTAACTACAAGTGTGGAAATAAGAATGAAATTTGGATTAAACTGGATGTATTTAAATAAAACTAAAATGTAAACTTCAGGAATAAAAAGCATAAAAGTAAAGAACGATTCGGTTGATTGTTGTTTTCTGTAAATGACAAAAAAGGCACAGGGAGATACAGTTCATGGTGATAGTGACTATGCCAGGTGGATGAATTATAAGCATAACAATTGTAATCTTATAGGTATATGTGTAGGCGAGCAACCCATAATTAGCCGGAACTCTTCTTGGAAGATTTTGTCCCAACTTCAATAATCCTACTAGCCTGTTACCAAAACCATGGTCAGTCACTAGACGATTAAGATCCTTCAGGTTGCTTAGAAATTAAGCTCCTTGGATCACACTAATGCAACAAGCACAGTGGTTTCTCGTTATCCTCGAGTCAACTAGTTTTCCATTGATATCCCTGTGTCACTCGAGGGTCACCGGTCTGCTAGCGAACAAGATCCTATCTATGTAGAACAAAGCATCACGTTGTCTGGGCCCTTAATTGGACAACAAGCATTAGGCATCCCAAAGATAGTCAAGCACACATAATATAGTAATTAAAATCAATAACAAACTAATGGAAAATATATGGAGGCACATCACATCTCACCAATCCCTTACATCTCCCATGCCCAAGGAACTTACTCACACGTGAGAGAAGAAAGCATCATCGAAATAATTAAATAAAGGGAATTCTTCTCGATATTACCGTGGAGATCCACAATAAGAATAGAAAATTAATCCAGCACAATTCAAGATAGGAAGAAACAATCTCAACCCCTAATCTTGCAAAGTGAAGATCTCTCTCTCTCTCTCTCAAGTACAAGTAATGGCTATGAGGGGGTGATGGCTAGGAGGTCGAAGATCGTGGAGCAAGATGAAGAACGTCTTCTCCTTTTTCTCCGGATCTCTTCTTTCTCTTTTCTGGATGGGATGGCGGATGCTGTGTTATGATTTCACCTCTGGCCTCTTCACGTAAGTTGTCCCTTTTGACAAGACAGAGGCGGCGACAGCTATATGGTGGGAACTATACGACCGAAAAAATATTCCTGTCGTATAGTTGCTCGTTAAAGCCTCTGTATGCCTTCCTCGATTGCATCCAAAAAAAGACTTGCTTGTTTTCACCTGAATATTGTGTTTCTCCTGTTAAAACCTTCTGTTGACATTCAGAACCTGAAACACACATTAAAAACCAAGTTTTCTTTGCTACTGAAGTATTAACGTTAGGTAAAGCTAGAAAACAATCAAATCCAGGAGAAAACCATCAATAAAAACCATAAAAAATGTGTCGAATCTCACATCTATCAACTCCCCCAAGCTTAGATGTTGCTCGCCCTCGAGTGACAAGGAAATAAGGAAGAATAGCGGATATTTGAGACTGAAAAAAAAGAACTTACAAGCTTGAATTGGTGTCAAATTCTTTTCTTCACAATTCCTACAATCTTAAACATGATCATACAAGTATTTACAAGATTGCACTAAGTCCACTTCCTAACCACGTATATCTTGCTAGCAAATAAATCATATGCCCGAGCAAGTGTCAAAAGTTTAACTAGTAAAGTGAGACAATTTCTTTTGGTGTCTCGCTTTGTTGAGAGATGAAAACTTTTTGCTCTTTTTACTTTAATCAATTAAGAGTACTCAAGTTGGCACCAAAAACATTCAATTGAAGAACAACTCATCCATTCTCATGTCAAAATTTCAAGACTCTCAAAGCACCTTTTTCATTTCCTTGCTTTTCAAAAACTTCAGCTCTTTCATAGAGAAATCATGCCACTGTTTTTAACAAGATAATTGGGACTGTGTTATGCACTCGTGACCATGCCAATAAATAATTGTTGGGCAATAGTAGGTTAGAGGAGTACTACAACTTCACTTGGAACGTTAAACCATGAGGAGACTAAAATTTTACCCGTCATAGCATTGCTACTACAGACGTTTACATAACTCAATAGCCGAAATCAAGTGGTTTCCCACATTTAGATCATTCGTTGGCCAGTGGAGTTAATAGTTCCCCATGGATCACAACAATGTTGTAATGACATGCGTAAAGCAATATCTTACGGTAATTATTAGAAAAAGCAGTGGCATAATCTCTACTACTTTGAAGCATCCATTTTATCAGACAATTTCATTCAAGGGCGCTATCGAGTCTATCTACATTAAGCTCAAATGGGATGGAGTATTTCTAAAATCAAATCCTTTGGGCTAAACATGGACTCAAGTCATCTTTTGGATGCTTTTTCTTTTTGTAAAAATGTGGGAAATATTTTTAACCAAGTTCATTGCTCATTGTTTCAAAGCTAAAAGGAGACAGTAGCAAAGGAATAGAATTTATAGGATAGCAAGCTAAGTGGGGGGTGACTCCAGTGCAAGCGAGTAAATAATTGTAGGATCAATTTAAGGTTGCAGAAAAGGTGATGAAAGGAATGTGATACCTTCTCTTGCTTGCTTCGTTTCTCGTAGTTGAGTCGAACCCCCTGTATATTTCCCTATTGCCAAGTCACCTGAAATTGAGCAATCTTCGAGAGAAACGAAGAAACAAATTTGCAATAAAAGTTACAACTATTTTTTATGTATTTTTGGTTTAGGAATGCAAACTGAAAGTAAACATGCAATTTTGAAGAAGTAAAATAAATCAAAAGAAGAAATAAAAATATGAATGCAAGGTTTGGAGGTTTTTAAACCTCCCCAAGCTTAGGCTATTGCTAGGCTCAATTGTTGCCATCATTCGGCGGTTGGTGCGGATACTGCTGGTAGTAGTTGGGGAAGTTGGTCATAAAGTGACTGAAGTTTTGAGTTAAGGCACTCACATCGTCATTCACTCCTTGTAGAGTGTGGTCAATCTCCCTAACGCACTGGTTGAGCTGCTAAAAGTCTTGATAGGGGACGTAGTTGAACCCTGATGCAGCTGTTTGGGCCACGGGTTCCAGGATCCCCCTGCTACTACTGCTGATGTCCCTCCCAAGCACGGTTGTATTCCTGCCCCTGCTCATCCTCATCCTGTTGCTCTCCTTCTTCATCTTCCTCTTGATCAGGCTGGAGTTCAGCCATGATGTCCACCACTTGATCCTTGGTGAGGATGCAGGTGTCCTCCACAATCGAGAAGGCTTGGGGACAGGGAAACGAAACTTGCTCAACCTATGCATCACCAAGATAACCAAACTGAAATGCTCGGAGCCTCCTGTTAGCTCGGTAAACACCGAGGAAACCACAAACAGTCAAATATTTGACATCCATAAGTTTGGAGCCATCAACAGGTTGCATCATAGGTAATACAATGTTTAATGCATGGGTAAGGTGGGTTACCAATCCACCAATGCAAATGTCACCTTTTGTCTTGTTGCTATGGTGACGGAAGTGCTGGATGAGTAGAGCCCCGGGATTGGGGCTTTGCGGTGCATTGGGGAAGAGTGCCTTGGTGATCATTGCCATGTCCACATTGCCCATGGAGCCGGTATCTCCTCTTCCCAGCAGTGTGTTGGTGAGGAACAAGGCGTAGTAGAGAATTGTTGCGTTCTAAATGGTGGACATTTTCTTCTGGTAGAAGTCCCTACCACCATTAATAGAAACAACCTCCCAAGTTTCTCCACTTGTGACGCTGTATAGGTTAGTAACAGTTGACTCCCGATCGTGAGGGAAGCCAAAAGCATCGCAAAATTGATCAAAAGTTATTTCATAGTGCCGCTAGTTCATGGTGAAGCTTACCGTGCATGCATTACCTTTCTCCATGTGGTCATCGTAGAAGGAGGCAAGGAACTCATAGGTGAGCTCGGCGTAGGTGTTGTAGCTTGCATAGGAGAGTACTGCAAGTCTTGAATTTGCACACATGAGGTCGAGGTCCGCCCTCAACCCTGCCGCAACGAGAAAGCTATCATCGACCCAACGTGTGGGCATCATCCTACTTGATGAAACTATGGCCAGCTTGGGGTTGAGCTCGGCCGGGTGCCCCGAACTCTCGCCACACTGGCGCTTGCCCTTGAGAAAAATGCTACCAATTTTTCTCATCTTGATGCACTGGAAAATTTCACCATGATACCTTAGGCATATAGTTCCTACATGATATACGAATGATTCTACATGAAAAAATTTAATCTAACATGATAAATTAAGAGGAAAAGAAAAATAATCTTGAGTTCATCCACTAGATCAATGTGAGAGTTTCAACCATGGAAATCTGAAAATAAAGCAAGGATATGGAGAGAAACATACCGATATGTTGATTCCCCCACTCAAACGAATGAAATCTGCAAGGAATTAAGAGTTCTAGGTGGGTTTTGAGAGGTTTGGAGAGAGAATATGAGAGAAAAAGTGAGGAAGGAGAAGAAACCTAGCTGCCCTAGCATGATTATGAGGTCGCGCCAAACTATATGACCACAACTATATAGGCGAGATATATTGTTCCTGCCGTATGGTTGCGGCGTCGCCGCCAATTAGGGTTTCTTTATGTAGAACACAACTATACGGACGCAACTATACAGCCATATCATAATGATCCTGCTGTATAGTTGGTTGTTAAACCGTCTGTACACTCGAGATAAATTTTCTAAAATAGGCGTCGATATCTATACGACCGGAACTATACGGCCGGAATTTTTATTCCCGCCGTATAGTTGGTCATTAAACCATCGCTACCTTTTGAAAGAAATTGTATAAAGGCATCGATAGCTATACGACCGGAGCTATATGGTCGGGATTTATATTCCCGCCGTGTAGTTGGTCATTAAATCATCTGTGCCTACGCAAGAAAATTTGTTGATGGCAAAGATATCTATACGGCTAAAGTATACAGCCGGAATTTTTATTCCCGTCGTATAGTTGATCGTTAAACCTTCAGTATTCATCAAAAAAATTATATTTCTTCGGGAATACCTTCTTACCCTGAAACTTGGTAAAACACCTTGTTTTTGACAGAAAAATGATAGTAAAAATTGTTGACCAAAAACAGCATGTATAGAGCAAGATTTCTAGTACTACCTAGGTTCTTCTCCTCAATTGGAGGTTCACTTTTTGATCTGGAAAAAATGATTAAGTTAGATTTTGTAGATAAAACTTGAACTTTTATTTTTATACTTATTCTACACTTGTTCAATCGATATTTCTACTACTTTTTGACAGCTGCATCTTTACAGGCGCGCTGCCGCAAGAATGTCTGTGAAAAAGCTATAAGAATGCGATCAACATTTTATTCTTTAGTTTATTTTATTAATGTGATGGGTATACTCCCATTAAGCATTTTATGAAGAATGGTTGAATAACTCAACCCCTTCTATGTTCTTGAATTCTTACCTTGGGTTGCCCCTTATCGAAGGCACTTACCACATGAACTTGTTTTGCCGGTTGAATATATCTTTCTCCTGCTTCTAGCTTCTTTGGAAAATACCGGACGATTTCAGCATCATCAACATTGAAAATTATTTTTCCCTCAGCACAATCAACTGATGCTCCTGTAGTACTAAGAAAAGGTTTTCTAAGTATTATGGATAATTTTTCATCCTCTAGCATTTCAAGAATAAAAAAATCAGTGGGAATAACATGCTCATCTATTCTAAGTAGAACATCCTCAATCATACCAATGGGTTCTTTAGTAGACTTGTCAGCCATCTGTAAAGTGATAGTAGTAGGGGAATACTCCCCTAATCCTAACCTTTTATAGAGGGAATATGGCATTACACTAACTCCTACACCTAAATCACACAAAGGCATTGTGAATATTAGTTTTGCCAATTGAGCATGAAATAGTTGGTATTCCGGGATCTCCCGATTTAGACAATAGCTTCCCATTAGTAGGATAACTAGTCACCATGGTAATGGTTTTAGTTATTTCTTTCTACTAAGAATATCACAGAGGAATTTAGAATAGGTGGGAACTTTTATTACATCCGCAAATGGAATTTCTAGACGAAGATCACCAAGTGCTTTTTTGAAAGAATCATAGATTAACTGATTCGGTGCTTTCTTTTTGCGATCTGGATAAGGAAGCTTTTGCTCACCTTTCTTATTTTTGTATTTTACCTTTTGTGGGGGATCATGCTCTTTTGTTGCTTTCTTTTGTTGTTGCTTGTCGCTTTTCTTTTTCTCTACTACAGCAACTTCATCTTTATTGATTGTCTCTTTTTCTTCTCTTAGATGAACCGTCTCTGCATCAGAGTCATAATGGTCATCTTGTGCATCATTTTGGTCCTCCTTGGTTTGATCTTGTGTTTCTTGAGCAGTTTCATCTTGAGGATCCACCAGTGTATCATCTTCTTGGCTTGCTTTGAGCAAGGCTTTTTCTTTTCGCTCTTTCTCATCTTCATATTCTGGTGGTCCTAATGGTCCTGTAACAACTGCACCTCTTCTTGTAACAACATTAGTAGAAACGGGAATTTCTATATCATCTCGAAGAAAAATTTGATAACCATATGATATTTGTTCACATTGGGTTTCAATCATACTAAGATACTTGTGAAATAATTTTATTTCTTGGCTAATCTCATCATAATTTTCTGTGAGTTCTGCCAAAATCTTTTTATGTTTTTGAAAATGCTTATGTAGGTTATTATGATATTTTGCTTGTCGATGTTTTAATTCTTGAAAAACTTTTCTAGCTTCATCTTCTTTAGTAAAAACTTGTAACAACTCTACTTTGTTTTCCTTAACAAGTTCAGAAGGTATACCTTTTTCTTTCATTGTTTTGCGTACTTCAGGCATAAGATTAGGATTTATACGAAACATCCCTTTTTCCAGCTTAGTGTCGAAATCAGGATTGTATATAGAATCATTCTTAGCCTTAGTAGACATTAATTCCAAACATGCTTTAATAGTTAAAGTATTAATTGATCCTCCTGCTGATAAGTCAAGCAACTCTCCTCTTTGAGTGTTAATACCATGGTAAAATAAATGGCAAATAGTTGATTCAGAATAGCGATGATTAGGAATTTTATTGATCATTCCAAAGAATTTATCCCAGGCTTGTGGGCAGTTTTCTCCCATGTTCTGACTAAAGTTGCCTATGTTCTTTCTAGTTTCAGTTACCTTTTTAAAAGGATTAAACCTGTTTATGAATTTGACAATACAATTTTCCCAACATTTAATGTAATGACGAGGGAGAGAATATAACCAGTATAGAGCTTTACCTTTAAGAGACCAACGGAAAAAAATTAGATGAAAGAAGTCTCTTGGCAAACATTTTGGTCCAAGTGTTGTCATCAAATTGTCAAACTCTCTAATGTGTCTTCCCGGGTCTTCATCTTCCCTTCCACTGAAAGCTTTTTCCTGCAAATTTTTAATAATTCCACCATCAAATCGATATTCTCTAACTCTAGGGTTAGGAAATTATATTGGTTGTTTAAGGAAAGCAGAGTTTGGAGCACTGTATTATCTGAGAGTTTTCTCAGGTTTCTTGGGAGTTGTCCTGTAAATGGACATGATTACCATAAAATCCCTTAGGTTTTCAACTTTAACCTTATCTGATCTTAAAAGGTTTTCAATAATTTCTTCGCGCCTCTTAATAGGTACGTGCTCAAAATAATCTGGTAAATAGCTCCTACCAGAGCATGTAGACCCTTTGTCTCCTAGGGAGACTATTTTGTATTAGTAACACCTGAAATGTCAATAGACAAACACTTAGCGCTTAGCTCCCGGCAACGGCACCAGAAAATAGCTTGATGTCTGCAAGTGCATAGATCGTTTGTAGCTAGTTTCTGAAGGAAATATGCCCTGAGAGGCAATAATAAAGTTGTTATTATGTATTCCTTGTATATGATAGATGTTTATTTTGCATGCTTTAATTGTATTGATAGGAAACATCAATACATGTGTGTTTAATAAACAAAAAGGGTTCCTAGTCATGCCTCTCTTATAGACTAGCTTGGTGGTTAACAGGATGATCAAGGTTTCCTGATCATGGACATTGGATGTTGTTAATAACAAGGTCACACCATTGGTGGAATGATGTGGTGAACATTCATCCGAAGTATAGAATTGCGATCAAGTCATTGTGTTTATATTTCTATAACATCATACGAAGTAATCTTTATCCTTAGACCATGAGATCATGTTAATTGCTAACACCGGAAGAGTATCTTGATAACATCAAACGTCACACCGTAACAGGGTGACTATAAAGATGGGTTCAGTGCTACGAAGGTGTTATGTTGAGGCTCATGGATCAAGAGTGGAATTTGTCAATCCAGATGACGGATAGATATACTTTGGGCCCTCTCGGTGATATCACATTAGGATAGCTTGCAAGCAAGTGATGTGATCACTAGAATGTTATATCACGGGAATGAGAAAAGAGTGCATGTCGGTAACGAGATCAAACTAGGTATGGAGATACTAATGATCGAATCTCGGACATGTAATATATCGAGAGACAAAGGGATTTAGTTACAAGCGTTAAAGGTTCTCATGATCATAGGAGTCATCGTTGAATGTGTAGGAGTCAGTACGGATCTCCAGGTCCCGCTACTGATTATTCATCGGAGAAGGGTCTCGGTCATGTCTGCATTATTCGCCAACCATAGGGTGGCACACTTAAGAGTTACCGGACACCATTTTGGAGCACATATGTTTCAGACGAAAGAATTGCAAAGCGCAGGAATTGTTTCAATAGAAACCAGAAATTGTTTCGGGTGAAATTGCAGAAGGTGGTTCTACATGTGATATTGAAATATAGCAAGGGGCTATATGTGAATGTTTGTTAATTAAAGTAATTAACAAAATTCTGAATAAATTTAATAAAAGGGTTTTATTAAATGAGAGAGCATTAAATTTGGAGAAACTTAATGCATTTAAAGTGGAGACTTTAAAAGGGAATGTGAAGAGGCATTTTAATGTGGAGGAGTTACCACCACATGAATGGGGGAGGTGAGGGGTCACCCCCCCATGCGCCGGCCATGGAGAGAGGGGGCACCCCCCCTCCTTCTATATAAGGCCATCCATTCCTCCTTCATCCTCACACCTCCTTGTGAAGGATCTCTCTCCCCCTCTAGAATTATTCCCCCATGGTCTCGGATTAGCGAGATACATGTTCCCGGTGGCATTTCGTCTGGAAGGAGTTGTTGCTCATTTGGATCGCTAGAGCGAGGAGGTGGAGGTTGTCCGGTGGCTTGAACATGTGTGCGAGTGCGAATGCGCTGCTGAGTTGCGGCGCTCGGACTTCCTCACGATCTTGAGATCGGCAAGTGTACGACCACATCAACCACGAGTTCCTACTCATTAACAAAGCTCGTTGTCTTCGAGGGTAAGTTCTCTATGGATGTATGTCCACCCGTTTTCTTTGTACCTAGTAGATAGATCTTGGCGTGTAGTTCACACCGTAGGAAAATTTTTGTTTTCTATGTTGCGGACCCAACAGTTTCGAAGTACAGATATCGATCCCACATGGAGCCCAAAGGTAAGTGTTTATGAGTGAAGTCTCTGTCACACTCAAAGTTGTCACAGGTCTTCAAGTGAATTGACTATAAGTGTGGAAGTAAGAATGAAATTAGGATTAAACTGGATGTATTTAAATAAAACTAAAACATAAACTTCAGGAATAAAAAGCATAAAAGTAAAGAACGATTCGGTTGATTGTTGTTTTCTGCAGATGAAGAAAAAGGCGGTGGGAGATACAGTTCATGGTGATAGTGACTATGCCAGGTGGATGAATGATAAGCGTAACAATTGTAATCTTATAAGTATATGTGTAGGCGAGCAACCCATAATTATCCGGAACTCCTCTTGGTAGATTTCGTCCCAACTTCAATAATCCTACTAGCCTGTTACCAAAACCATGGTCAGTCACTAGACGATTAAAATCCTTCAGGTTGCGTAGCAATTAAGCTACTTGGATCAGACTAATGCAATAAGTACAGTGGTTTCTCGTTATTCTCGAGTCAAATAGTTTTCCATTGATATCCCCGTGTCACTCGAGGGTCTCCGGTCTGCTAGCGAACAAGATCCTATCTATTTAGAACAAAGATCAAGTTGTCTGGGCCCTTCATTGTACAACAAGTATTAGGCATCCCATAGATAGTCAAGCACACATAATATAGTAATTAAAATCAATCACAAACTAATGGAAAATATATGGAGGCACATCACATCTCATCAATCCCTTACATCTCCCACGCACAAGGAACTTACTCACACATGAGAGAATAAAGCATCATCGATATAATTAAATAAAGGGAGTTCTTCTCGATATTACCATGGAGATCCACAATAAGAATAGAAAAGTAATCCAACACAATTCAAGATAGGAAGAAACAATCTCAAACCCTAATCTTGCAAAGTGAAGATCTCTCTCTCTCAAGTACAAGTAATGGCTATGAGGGGGTGATGGCTAGGAGGTCGAAGATCGTGGAGCAAGATGAAGAACATCTTCTCCTTTTTCTCCGGATCTCTTCTTTTTCCTTTCTGGATGGGATGGCGACTGCTGTGTTATGATTTCGCCTCTAGCATCTTCATGGAAGTTGTCCCTTTTGACAAGACGGAGGCGGCGGTAGCTATACAGCAGCAACTATACGGCCGGAAAAATATTCCTGCTGTATAGTTGCTCGTTAAAGCCTCTGTATGCCTCCCTTGATTGCTTCCAAAAAGAGACTTGCTTGTTTTCGCCTAAATATTGTGTTTCTCCTGTTAAAACCTTCTGTTGACATTCAAAACATGAAACACACATTAAAAACCAAGTTTACTTTGCTACCGAAGTATTAGCGTTAGGTAAAGCTAGAAAACGATCAAATCCAGGAGAAACCCATCAATAAAAACCATAAAAAAATGTGTTGAATCTCATAGCTATCAAGCATCCACTTGGACTTGGCATCCGTCGTGCACCCCTAATCAAATGGGCAGTGCGAGAGAGCAAACGGCCTGGTCCTAGCCGGAATCAATCCCTGGCTGATCGAGCCATTGATGAGGTCCCCCGGATGCTAGATAGAGGAGTTGCCGGTAGTACTATGGAGCCTACACACCACACCCAATGGCTCAACCGGATACACCCCATTCTTCCTCGTCTACAGCGCAGAGACAATCCTCCCAACTAACATCGAGTTCGATGCACCTCGCAAACTGCTATACACGGAGCAAGACGACAAAGAGGCCCGCAAGGACAGCGTCAACCTCCTTGAGGAAGCCCGTGAGCTGGCCTTGTCCAGATCCGCCATCTACCAGAAGAACCTGCGCCGATACCACACTAGCCGGATATGCCCCGTCTCATTCTGAGAGGGCGACCTGGTGCTACAGCTGGTACAAAACACCAAGGGGATGCACAAGTTATCTCCCCCTTGGGAGGTACCATTCATCATCATCCGGGCTGTTGAGGGTCAACCTCGAGGGTGGCCTGAGCTTTCACGAATCCCTTTCAAATCGAGGGTGGAGTGCGAGGGAAGGAGAGAAGGATGAACATGACGAACTCATGCACGAAGAACATGATGAACACACTCATGCAAAACCACGATAGACACCAATATCTCACGTCAGTGGTGATCGGTGCGGCGCAATCCCTAGGATTGGCGTTGAGCGGAGGACTCTCTCTCAAACTGGCATGGCGAGTAGGGAGACTCGGTGAGATCTTGACGTCTAGGCAAAGGGACTCCAATGCCTAGACCTTGTACAACGAGGGAGGCACGATGCAAACTCCACTGAGGTTTGTGATATTTGGGTGCTCCTCAATCAAGGAGCATGAGGCAAGAATTAGATAGATCCACAAGGGTGTCCACTAATTCCAAATATCATGCCTAGGCTTACATGAGGGGGTGGGTGCACTATATATAGGCCATCCACACAACAAGGGGTAGTTTAGGTAATAAAACTAGAGTTTGGGGTAGACTAGAGGGGTACATGGGCCAAGGCCCAGCTCAAGGCGCGCATGCCCATTCACTTAGGCCGGAGACTCCGGGGTGTAGAGGCCGGAGACTCCAGGAGTGGCCGGAAACTCCGGGGTTGATGACGCTCTCCGAGGTAGACTCCGGGGTGGCATGCAGAGACTTCCAAGAAGGCGGCCGGAGTCCGGGCCGGAGTCCTGTGGCAGAGACTCCAGTGCGAAGGATCGGAGACTCCAGGGTCGAAGGGCCGGAGACTCGAGTGTATCCCGAGACTCCGCGGGGGGCGACACTCTCTGGTATTGTCTCCAAAGGGGTGTACTGAATGCTCCTGGGCGAGTCCGGAGTCTTGGGCGGAGTCCTGGCCGGAGACTCCGGGGTTGGAGGCCGGAGACTCCAGGCTTGAGGGCCGGAGACTCCGGGCTTTAGCTGCTGCTTCTTCCGTCTTCTCTTCCAAGCCTCTTTCTTGTCGGGCTTAGTGCTCCGGGCTTCCTCCCTTGCCTCCGTACTTGTCAGTGTGAACCTATCATCATAATGGGATGGAGTATGAAGTAGTATACCATTCAAGAGGGTAGGAAGTGGGCTCGCATAGAGGAACGGATTCACCTTTGGAGTCCATGATGACTTGGCATAAGTTGGAGACCTTGATGTGGTCAAAACCATAGGACGGGCTACATCACGAGTGTTGCACAACAACTCCTACTACCTCATCGATGCCCAATAGCCGGCAAAGAACAAGATGGACCACTCCGACAAGGAGACAGAGCGTCCTTGGAACGCGAACCTACTTCGCCCATTTTTCACTTGAACAAGTGTATGTACCCCCACTTTTTATGAATGAACAATTGCGGATCCTCGAAATAGTCTCGGGGACTCCTTCGTCGTATTTCAGCATTTTTCGTTGCAGTGTATTTTCCCCGGCTCCGGCAGTCTCTCCTGGGGACTCGCTGGCTGGCCTAGACTATTACTATTTCTGAATGGCTAAGTAATGTACATGGCGCCAAAGGCCCACTCTTTGGTCCTGGCCGCAGACCGCAACCCGGCTTCTAGCCCGGCAAGAGCAAGATCCTGAGGACCCATACACGAAAAAATGCGAGGAAGGCAAACGTTTGGATGTTCCGATTGCGCTCGCTCACCCAATACCGGTAACTGAAATCTGAAGTATCATGTAGTACCCTTAGTAGATACCCCTTTGGTTCCGGCTGCAGACCGTAACCCGGATGCTAGCCGGCAAGGACACAGCGCAACGGCCAATTCTCACGAGAAAAAGAAAAATTCGACAGCCAAATGCGAAACGACATACTTCCATTACACTAAATGATTACAAAAATGCATCATTTGTTGTACATATCTAACGTGCAACCTATCACTTGTGTTTACTTTTTTGGACGAGCTACAACGCCTACCCAAGCTAGATGTGGACAACCATCTCCAAAAAAAGTTTTGGCCTGACTGACTGTGTTAGTCAAACCGAAACTCAGGGACTACACCTAGTGGGTGTGCTCCCACGCCCCCACTAGAAGATGGAGTGGCCCAGCCGGGTGGAGAACCGGCTGGAAACCAAAATAGCAAGAACCAAAGGGATAAAGCTCTAAGTAAAGTTTTGGCCCGACTGAGTCGACCTGAAACTCGGGGACTACACCTAGTGGGCGCGCTCCCGCGCCCCCACTCAAACAGAAGAAGATCCAGAAAATCAAAAAATTTAACGCCAAAGGTAAAAGGCAAATATCATGCATATGAAAGATGAAGCTTCCACCATTTTCATCAAAACACAAATTGTTCAAGTACCATGGCAAGGAAGGGCAAGGTTTATACAGCTACACCCGACATACCGGGGATCCAAATTTACGGCTGAGGAGAAGGCTCAATGGCGGTAGGCACGGTCCCACAGCTGGAGGCGACATCGGTGACTGTCGGGTCTATAGTCAGAGGAGGAGCATTGGTTTCAGCACCGTCACCGTCATCGACAAGCCACCGGATGGACTCCGTGTCCTCTGGGTTGTTGTAGTCCCGATCCAGCTGCACGTGGCTCGAAAACACGACGGCGCAGGAGCAAATCTTAGGAAGCTCTTGGCGGAGGCCATCATAGCTAGTTCCCTGACGAAAGCCACGTCAGAGGGCCCCCAGCTACACAACTGGATACCAGGACTTGAGTAGGGCAAGAGAGATCTCCGAACCTTTGCGTGCAACCCACTCCCGCCCTGAGTCGATGTTGTCCACAACTCTCTCCAGCTTAGTGGCCAGCCCGGTGATGGTCCCGGGCACCTCATTAAAGGGCCAGTGGTACTCAAAGAGCTCAACGCAGGCTTGGCACATCTGGATGGCCTCCTCACCAAGCACACCGACAAGATCTTCAGCATGTAGGTCGCGCCCAGCCTTCTTAGTGGGCATGCGAGCAAGAGCCTGGTCGGTCACCTCTGGGTAGAGGGCTGCAGCCGGCCGAACTAACATGTTACCAACCACCTACAACAAAGGGAGCAAATAATGCCAAAGGAAAGAAAACTTACAAACAACCGCCTCGACAATGCACACAAGCTCGACACATGCCTCCTTCTTGCGGGACCGGCTCACACGCAGCTGCTCCTACTACTACTTGAACAACTCTTCCAGATTCTTGAAGGCTTGGGCACGAATCTCCGCATTCTTCTTGGTCTTCTCGGTCGAGGTTTCCAGCTTGTCCTCCAGTGCCAGCAGTTTGTTAATTTGACCCTGGCGCGTCTGGTTGGACTCCTGCAGCCGGAGCACCTCAGCCTTCAGCTGGTCCACTTCCTTCTCCTTGTCCACTATCATGGATGCAGGATGATACCCAACGGTCAACAAAAACCACGAAAATTAGCGCAATTGCAAAGACATGTCGGGGCGAGAAATATTATGCCCCAGCTCTTGAGTATTCTTTGCCACCTCCAGTAAAGCTTTCTGCATAATGATAGGTGTGAAAAAGGTAAAAAAAGAGCATACCGCTTGAAGTGCATAATGCATGCTCAGAGAAAAACATACCTCCAAGGAAACATTCAACTACTTGGTCTCGCCGAGCCCTAGCTCCAACACCTCCACCAGGCGATGCACTTGGACGCAGGCGATGTGCGCCTGGCTGGAGAGCTGGGCAAGGATCGCATCCGGCGTCAGCACAGTCGGAGCAGGTTCAAACCTGGTCACCAGCACCTCCTCGTCATTCGTGGCGGTAGCAGCAGCCCGCGCCGCCTCCCTCACCACCAGCTTGGCCCCGGCAGCCATGGTCCCGGAGCCAGAGCCTCCCGCCTACGCACTCGCACCAGGCGCCACTGCACCCTCCAGCTCCCTGCCCCGACCAACGGCCGCATTCGCTGGAGAAGAGCTCCAATCCATATTCATGCCCTCAGATGGCTGAGGAGGAGGAGTGGTAGCGTGGCTCCCGCCTGCAAGGATCTGAGCGATCGAGGATACGGTGGGGGAGCGGTGCAGCAACACTGCATAAGCCGACAGAGGGGCAACTGGCGTAGCCAGCGGGGCTACAGCTGGCGCGATCCGCACGGACACATCCGACGCGGCCACCGGAGGCTCGACCGATGCAGCCAGAGCAAGCTCAGCCGATACCGCGGCTCGGTCGGCGCAGCCGGAGTGGCGGTAACCGCGGCGGAGCCGGAGCCTTCAAGCGATATTGGCTCGCTACAAGGGCAAGCAAAACTCAGGAAAAGAACAAGTTACAGAGGAAAATACTTAGAAGGTCGATCATGCACATACTTGGCCACCGTCAGCATGGTCGCCGCCTGCCTTGCCTGATGTTGTTTCTTCCCACCACCACCAGCTGGAGTAGCGCTGGATGACGCCCACTTCCCCTTGGACTTTGTCGTGGCGGTAGGGGCAGGAGGAGGAACATCATCGCCATACATGGCTACATCACAAACACCAACATCAGAATCCGGGTGGAACAAACTAGCCAGCCTACAAACAAAAATAGAAGACCCCTACCAAGCAGATCCGACTGCCCATCGTTGCTCCGGGTGGGGAAGATCTTCGGCTCGATAGCCAGATACTTTTGTGGTGGGCGGTTGGCAGAGAAGTTGGGGAGCTTGTCGTCGCCCATCTCGCCTTCAGCTAGCTGCACCATAAACATATATTCAAAAGGAGGCAAATAAGAAGCGAGAAGCAACCGTTTAGGAAAAATCCAGCTGGCGGAACAACAAGCTTACCTTAGAGGGAGATGGCTCCGGTGGTATGGAGGAAAGGAGTATCTCTGGGGATGCTCCAACTCCTCCTTCAAGATCATGGCGAGCCAGTCTTGAATGGGCCTCGTACGGGACGTCTAGCCGGGAGGTCCCGGTTGGGTCCATCGACCCGGACAAGTGGCACATTTTGTGTGAGCGGTGCTGCAGCGGGAGCACCCGACACTACATCCAGGACAACGTGATGTCTCGGGAGGTGAGATTGTGCTTGCTCACCAGCACCTTCACCCGCGCCGCCATCCGGTCCATATCCGCTTGGCCCCCCTAGCCCACCACCTTCCAGGTTCACCGGCTAGAGTCAATGTTGGCGAACTCTTGCAGCCGGATCCAGTCGACCTTCGTGGCGTTGCGCATGTAGAAGTACGAGCGCTGCCGCAGCTTGACAGTGTCGGGGAGGTAAAACCATGGCACCGGCAAGGATCCCCGTGGGTAGATGGCGCAGCAGCCAGCGTCCACCTATTGGCCGCCCTCCTAAACCGTCTGCGCCTTGAAGTTAAAGAACTTCAAGAAGTTCCCCATGTACGGACGCATGCCAAGGTAGGACTCGCAGCACGCGACGTGGTGCGAGAGTTGTGCCATGGCATTCGCTCCGAGGTAATGAAGGTGCAGATCAAACATCTCAAAGAACTCGAGGAGAAATGTGCTCATGGGCAGGCCAAACCCACGAGAGAAGTGCGCCAGGAAGATGGTGCGCTCGCTGACCTTGGGGTTAGGGACCCGTCCCCCCTCCGACACGACTCACACGAGGACAAGCTCTCTGGCGGCAAGAGTCGGCTGCGCCAAAACTTCCGGATGAGCTTTGTCATGATGAATGAGCGACACCATCCACCGTGTTGCTTGGGCAACATGCCTGCCGGGGGCATTGATACATTGCAAATGTATTTATAATTTTTGATGTTCCATGATTGGTTTATCCACTTTCTTGTGTTTTGTTCCAACTTGGGAGTACTTTTCATATGATTTCTTGGACTAACCTATTATCAAGAGCCACAGGTGCCAGTTGCCTGTTTTCTACTGTTTTTGGTTCCAGGAAAGTCAGAAAATGAATATTCTCAGAATTGGACGGGACAAAAGCCAAAGTGCCTATTTCCCCGGATGTCATCAAGTGCCAGAATACGAGACGAAGAGGGGCCAGGGGGCACCACACCACCTGGCTGCATGGCCAGGCCTGGCCCGCGCCAGGGGGTGGTGTGGCCACTCCCAGCACCCCCTCGGCCTCTCCTTCCGCCTATATATTACCCTCGGGACAAAAACCCTAAGGGCCTGATCAAAAATCCACGAAAGAGTCTATAGCCGCCGTCATCTTCATCCCTAGATCGGGAGGGATCTGAAGCTCTTCCCTGCACCCTGCCGGAGAGGGGAATTCACCCTAGAGGCCTTCTTCATCACCATGGAAGCCTTCGGTGTGATGCGTGAGTAGTTCATCCTTGGACTACGGATCCATGTAGTAGCTAGATGGCTGGTTCTCCTCCTTTGTGCTTTCATGTTTAGATCTTGTGAGCTCCGTTCATGATCAAGATCATCTATTTGTAATTCTGCATGTTCTGTTTGCGGAGATCCAATGGATATTGAGATGCTATTTCAGATTGATTATTGATTCTATCATGTCTTTGTTATTTGTGATCTTGCATGCTTTCCGTTGTTAGTAGCTATCTTGTCCGAGTAGATGCTAGCAACTCCAAGAGTTAGTATTTATGCTCGATAGTGGGTTTATGCCTCTAGTAATCTGGGGAAGTGACAGAAATCTCTAAGGTACTAGATGTGCTATTGGTACTAGGGAGAAAACAACAATCCTTTGTTCATAGAATAATCGTATTTTTTACTTTACACGCAGTTCGTAAAGCAATAATCTGTTCTTTACAACTTAATACTGAAGGGGGTTCGAATGATAACCTGAAGGTGGATTATTAGTCATAGATGTAGTTGGATGGCGGTCTATGTATAATGTTGTAATGCCCAATCAAGTCTCAAAGGAGTCAAGATGATTAGTATATGCATTTATTGCTTTCTCAGTGTTTGTCAATTGCCCCGCTGTAATTTGTTCACCCAGCATGTTATCTATCTTAAGGAGAGCCACCTCTAGTGAACTATGGATCCCGGTCCCTTTTCTTTACATACAATCTATAAACTTTTACTGCTTTGTGTTTACTTTCTGCAAACTATTACTTCTTTCCATTCGATACGTTTAATCCTTTGTTTTCCGCAAAACACGGTGAGATTGACAACCTCATCGCAAGTTGGGGACAAAGTTCTATGGTTGTGTTGTGCAGGTCTCCACGTTGCTACTAGAATCGGTAGTGCGCCCTGCCAAAGCTCAGCTAGTAACACCTTTGGGGTGTTTCCTTGCTCCTACTGGTTTGATTAAACCTTGGTTTCATAACTGAGGGAAACTTGCTGCTGTGCTCATCATACCTTCCTCTTGGGGTTCCCAACGAGCTCTACATCAGCACCGCCATCAAGCATTTTTCTGGGCGTCGTGCATTGAGCCATCAAGCATTTTTCTGGCGCCGTTGCCGGGGATTCAAGGACATCTTCACAAGGATTGAACTATTCTTCAAGGAACCTATTGGATTCTGCTGCTGGAGGTACATTTATGACCATCACTTTGGGTGCTGCAACAAAACTTCTGGACAATATGATGGTTAATTATTCTGAATGGCATACTGAGAGAGCTCAAGAAGGTAGGAAGGTAAATTCTGTTGAGGAAACCTCCTCCTTGAGTGATAAGATTGATATTATTATGTCTATGCTTGTTAATGGGAAAGCCCATATTAATCCAAATAATGTTCCTTTAGCTTCTTTGGTTGCTCAAGAAGAGCAAGTTGATGTGAACTTCATAAGAAATAATAACTTTGGCAATAATGCTTATAGGAACAATTTTGGTAACAACAATTATAAGCCATATCCTCCCAACAATGGTAATGCTTATGGAAATTCTTACAACAATAATAGGAGTGCTCCCTTTGAACTTGAAGTTATGCTTAAAGAGTTTATTAGTAAACAAACTGCTTTCAATAAAACTATTGAGGAAAAACTCTCTAATGCTGAAAGAAATATAGCATCTTTGGCTGAAGCTCAATCTTCTTTGAATAAAATGGCTGCTAAACCTGAAACTAATGAGAATCCCTTTGCAGCTACTAATGCCATACAAGTAAGAATTGATGAAAATGTTAGACTATTAGCTGAATTACATGCTAAGTGGGAAAGAGAAGATGAAATTGCTAGAAATATTAGTGTTTCTACTATTACCACCACTAGTGTTGAGGCTAGTGATAGTTCTACTACTTTAGATGATAAATTTGATTTTGATCTTGATGGTTGCAATATCTCTGAAGTTATTAAGTTCCTACAAAAGCTTGCTAGAAGTCCTAATGCTAGTGCTATGAACATGGCTTTTACAAAACACATTACCGATGCTCTCATAAAGATTAAAGAAGGAAAGATGAAACATAAAGCTTCTGTTCCTATAAAACAAGAGGCTGGTTGGGAACCCATCATTAATATGAAAGTGAATGACTTTGATTTCAAAGCTTTGTGTGATCTTGATAGTAGTGTTTCTATTATGCCTAGAAGGATTTATGATATGCTTGATTTGCCTCCTCTTGAAGATTGCTATTTGAATGTCCCACTTGATGATAATGTTAAAAAGAAACTCATGGGGAGTATTAATGATGTTCTTATTATGGTTAACAATTCCTATGTCCCTGTTGATTTCTATGTTTTGGATGTTGAATACAATGCTTCTTGTCCTATTACTTTGGGAAGACCTTTTCTTAGAACTGTTGGTGCCATCATTGATCTAAAAGAAGGCACCATTAAATATCAAATCCCACTCAAGAAAGGTATAGAACACTTCCCTAAAAAGAGAGAAAAGATTTCTTTTGATTCTCCTATGAAAACAAAATTTGGTCTTAATGCTTCTTCATTTGAGAACACTTGATTCTTTTTCTTGCTTCTTATGCCTAACTTAAAGGCGTTAAAGAAAAGTACTTATTGGGAGATAATCCAAAAGTTTTAGATGAGTCTTAGAAGTTATTAAATCTGTAATAACCTCTCCTTATCCTTTTTATTTTCTTTTGTGCCAAGAGTAACCTCTAATGAGAGATAAGTAATGATTGGGAAAGTTGCTGTCCCGAAACAGATTGTTCTGCTTCACCGTAAAAATTCGTGAGAGAGCTCTGTATGTCGGATTGAGCTGTATTTTTTTGTGATTCTGCCCCAGGTTGTTATCTAACTTTTGTTAGTTAAACACTTTTGATTTGAGCAACACAAGGTCTTCGAACAAATTCGTCTTTACCTGCTGGTCTGTTTTGACAGATTTCTGCCATTTTCTGCATTTGCTTCTTGTTGGTTCCTTTTTGAGTTCTTTTGGGGAATTGAGTTTTTTGAGGGAAGTGCTACAGTATCTAGTGTTCTAATGGAAGTTTATTTGGTGTTATAACTGAACCATAAGACTTATTTATCTTGAGTGCACTAATGTTGCTAATAAAGATTGTGTGAAGTTTTGTATGAAGGAAAAATTTCAGGTGTATGGAAGGAATGAGTAATAAGATGAAGAATGGACTAAAGCTCAAGCTTGGGGATGCCACGCGTGTCAACCCAAGAAATATCCAAGAAGTACAAGCGTCAAAGCTTGGGGATGCCCAAGGCATCCCCTTCTTCATCAATAAAAATCCCAGGTTTCTTCCAAACGCTTCATTTTTATTGTTTCATGCACAGTTGTGTTGTTCTTGGAGCGTCTTCTTTTCTGTTTTCGTTTTGGTTTTCGTTTTCTTTTGTTTTCATATTTTTCTGAATAAATTGGTTGGACCCCCTCTTTCATACATTGGTTTGCAAATAGTTTGGTTTGGTTTGGAAAAGAGTAGGAAAGTTCATGCTTATGTGGTAAAAAGAGCTCGTTTTTGACTATGGCCTATGTTTTGGCATGCCATGCTTGATATTGTTTTGGCTTTATGCTTAGTATTATTTGCTGTAGAATGACTTGTTATAAACAATTTAGATTGCTTAATGTGCCTTGGATGAATCATGCGTTGTTTTAGCATATTAAAGCATAGTATAGTGGTTTCCTCCTTTGATGCTTTATTTGGGTTGACTTGGCGCATGCTCACACCACCATGTTATGACTATCTCAAGTCACCATAGCCTTTATGATCCTTTAGTTTTCAACTTGTAGTGTCACTTTATGCTTTGATCAATGATGTTTTGTCGCTCTGCATGATTATGGCCATTATTGCTCTCTTAGTTTGTCGCTCCCAGTCTTTTGCTAGCCTCCACAACGAAGTATGAGTTCCACTCATGCATCCAACTCCCTAAACCAAGTTATTCCAAAGAGTCCACCATACCTACCTACTAGCTTATGCTATTCCAAGTATATTCATGCTTTTGTTTACCGTCCAAATTAAACTTGTTATGAGAAAACTAGTGATTAAAGCTCTCACGAACTTGATGGCACACTTTATTTTTTTTGCATCTAATAAACTTGAACCATTGGGTCCTTCTTTGTTGCGTATATGCTTGCGCTTTATAAGTTGAAATTAGCAGAACCATGTACCATGGGGAACGCTTTCAACATTCAACTTGTACTTTGTACCCCGTTGATATCATGTTCTTTTGCTTACGGATCCCGGCGGTGTGAAATAAAAGTGGAACTTGTAAGATCATGGAGTTTGTATGTGTGTTAGAGAAACGCCTGGGCCGCTAGCCTAATCCATGCCTAATCATGGTGGAAACTTGCAGCATCACCATAATGAGCACTCTATGAAGCATCCTCAATAAAAACCTATGCAAATAGCAAATAAAAAGATCGCTGAGATGCTCATTCTCTGCTTGCCTTGTCATTTTGATTATGGGAAAGCTCCCGTATCATGTGCAAGGGGTACCCCGTTGGCGGTTCTTAATGATACACATGTACTTACAATGACAAAAGCTTACTCGTGACTGAAGTTGAGTAGCATGAGGATCGGTCTTCGTAAGTAAGGGGCATGAGATTTCGGTTTATAACTTGTCAAGCATATCCTCCTAGTTGTGTCATTTTAACCTTAACCACTTCAAGATGCTTATGATAGGGGCAATGAGAGCTGAAAGCTACAAGTACCATAATTTTTGGAAGCTCTTTATGAGACTTGAATCCCTACTTCCTTTTACAAAGGCTTTTCTTCCACCATTACATTGAGTCTCCACCTTCTATCTTTATGCACTTACTTTGAGAGCATAGTGGCCATTCTTAGTTCTATGTGCATTGTCCCAGGACTAGTTGATTGATGCATACTTTGATATTGCTTGTTTTAAACTATTGTATCTAGTCACTCTTATGAACTTTGAAGGTGTCCTATGCATTTATATTTGCTACTCTATTGAGGGACAAGATGAATACTATTATGCTATGTTTTCTTTATGTGAAACAAACAAACGTCTTGCAAAGCATTGTTATTCATGAATCTTTTGTTTGTTCCTTTTCATGTTGCATCATAGTTTCTTTGTCTTATTGCTAGAACTTTGTCTTTCATGTTATTATTGAAGTACTATGATCCCAGATTTAAATGTTTTACAAATACTTTGATCAAGTCTTTGATGGTGCATGTCACCTCAAAAATTATTCTTTCTTTTTATCACTTACCTACTCGAGGACAAGCAGAAGTTAAGCTTGGGGATGTTGATACATTGCAAATGTATCTATAATTTTTGATGTTCCATGCTTGGTTTTATCCACTTTCTTGTGTTTTGTTCCAACTTTGGAGTACTTTTCATATGATTTCTTGGACTAACCTATTAACAAGAGCCACAAAGGCTACCGCCGCTTTTCTGCTGTTTTTGGTTCTAGGAAAGTCGAAAATGAATATTCTCGAATTGACGGGACAAAAGCCAAAGTGCCTATTTTTCCGGATGTCATCAAGTGCGAATCACGAGACGGAGAGGGGGCGGGGCCACCACACCACCGGTCACGGCCAGCCTGGCCTGCGCCAGGGGTGGTGTGGCGCCCCGCACCCCTCGGCCTCTCCTTCCGCCTATATATTGCCCTCGGGATGAAAACCGTAAGGGCCCGATCAAAAATCCACGAAAGAGTCTGTAGTCACCGTCATCTCCATCCCTAGATCGGGAGGGATCTGAAGCTCTTCCCGGCACCCTGCCGGAGAGGCGAATTCACCCTGGAGGCCTTCTTCATCACCATGCAAGCCTCCGATGTGATGCGTGAGTAGTTCATCCTTGGACTACGGATCCATGTAGTAGCTAGATGGCTAGTTCTCCTCCTTTGTGCTTTCATGTTTAGATCTTGTGAGCTCCGTTCATGATCAAGATCATCTATTTGTAATTCTGCATGTTGTGTTTGCGGGGATCCGATGGATATTGAGATGCTATTTCAGATTGATTATTGATTCTATCATGTTTTTGTTATTTGTGATCTTGCATGCTTTCTGCTTTTAGTAGCTATCTTGGCCGAGTAGATGCTAGCAACTCCAAGAGTTAGTATTTATGCTCGATAGTGGGTTCATGCCTCTAGTAATCTAGGGAAGTGACAGAAATCTCTAAGGTACTAGATGTGCTGTTGCTACTAGGGAGAAAACAACAATCCTTTGTTCATAGAACAATCGTATTGTTTACTTTACACGCAGTTCGTAAAGCAATAATCTATTGCTTGCAACTTAATACTGGAGGGGGTTCAGATGATAACCTGAAGGTGGATTATTAGTCATAGATGCAGTTGGATGGCGGTCTATGTATAATGTTGTAATGCCCAATCAAGTCTCAAAGGAGTCAAGATGATTAGTATATGCATGTATTGCTTTCTCGGTGTTTGTCAATTGCCCCACTGTAATTTGTTCACCCAGCATGTTATATATCTTAAGGAGAGCCACCCAACATTGTTACCCTTCATTTTTTTACTTTTACTTTGTACAGATCTATCATGTAAGCACAATTAGTAATGTAGGATCTATTAGAATATTGTCTTAGGATCGTGTGTTCAGTTTGTATACACATTAGCACAGTTAGCAAGGCCGGATTCATTAGAATATTATGTTAGGACTGATGTGTATGCTAGCTTGATGTATATGGCATGATTTGATTTTTAGATCTATATGTTATACTGTTTGATTGTTAGATCTATATATTATATTGTTTCATTTTTTAAATCGATATGTTATATTGTTTGATTGTTAGATCTATATATTATATTGTGTATGAGTGGATCTATTTCTTTCCATATTTATATGGTTGCTTATGTGTATAATGATCTATTTCTACCACAACTTCATGTGTGTGCATATGTGTTCATTGATCAAATTCTTCCTTGTTTATGTGATTGCATGTGTGTATAATGATCTATTTCCGTCACAATTTTATGTGGTTACTTACGTATGCAATGATCTATTTCATTCCATCTTTTATTAATGATATTTCATTTATACTTGTATACTAGGGATCTTATTTTGGTAACTCTGCATAGAAGAGACCAATGTTATTTCTTCCTCGAAGAAGCCTCAGTGTAGCTGAAGATCCACTAGGTAAGTCCACTAATCATTTAACTTGTATTATTGTTTGTTTAATGATGCAGCATCCTCTGTGAATATTTATAGGCAGTTTTATTTTGAGGAGAGGCAATGCACTTCCATTAACAAAGTGAAGAACTGCACCTCACTTGAGAAATTCAAAAACTGCATTTCAAAGATTCGGTTGCAAGGAGTTTGTATTGAAACCATCGGGTCTTGGGAAGACGCATGTGAAGCCTCTCACAATAATAAAAATGCAACCAAGAAAACTAGACTATCTACTTTGTGTATCTATCTCATTTGTAATAATGAATCCATGTCAAAATACATATATATGAGGTGTATGAATTATGCAAACAAATATCTGTGATCTCATACTACTTTACATTGTTGCTTAAACTAGGCATAGATTTGCATTATGAGAACGTGTAAAATAGTACTTCTCAGCATACGACTGGTTTATTTAAAATAAAAGGTTTGCAAAAAAGTTGAATGCATGCTAATAAAAATTATATCGTTTGCGATCATCCAGAATCACAGATGATAAATGAAAGAACTACGTATGTGAAGGCCTAATAATTCACAAATAGTTGGTTTCTGCGGTAACCCAACATAGCACTGCATGATGTAGTACACTATAGTCGTTGACATAACATCCACGGAACACCGTTCCACAAATATTATATCCCTCAGAGTGGTACAATAGAAACAAAGCGGGTCCACAAACATGCATTATTATTACAACCAGAAATTACGTGACGACTTTGAGATCCTCCTAGGTCCGTAGAGGAATCCCCATGACTCAAAGCTAAACTATAATAACTTGAGAATAAGATAAAGAAGCAAACTAAACCTTATACGAGATTACTAAATAAATGATAGAGACCTATACTACTATACTTAATTAACTATATCCAACACATCTATGCTTCAGACTCTTTGGCCTCCATTCCATAGATGCTTCCGTAGTTGTTTCCTTTCATGCTTCCAGATAACTCTGGCTCCTCATAGCGGAATTTTGTTTGATCTTTAGTTGAATAGAGTGTTTCATCTTGTTGGTCTTCAATGTCTTCTGAATCTAGTAAGGGTTAAGAAGGTATGGTTGAGTACGAGCATACTCAACAAGTTCACAAAAAAGAAGTGTTTGATGCACTAACTATAGGCACAGACCATAGGTCATAGGCTATGCAAGTTTTCATAAATATTTCTTCAAAGGTTGCTTTTATTCTGAAAAGCTATGTCCGTCAGTCTTCACGGGTTGATTAGAACTTCGTGGAGTTCCTTTCCTGTAGCATTTGCAGCTCCTTCTCGAAATAGGGAGTAACATGTCACACTTTTATACACTCTGTAGATGTGCATTGCTTTACCCATGAGAGACCAATTCCTTGTTGCACATTCGGGGAGCTTACTGGTCCACACTTCCTATGGTGTGGGGCCCAGTAATTGATCCAAGCTGATCACTGCCCTTCACCACGACCCCGCATGCCCATAGGATTGCACTCTAGACCCAGGATAAAACTTGTTTCCAATTACGGCCTGAAACGCACAACCCTCGTAGATACCAGATGACGTGGGATGTTGAGGGATCCCACCCATATGTTGTCAATCCTCTCCGAGATTACAGCCATGACCCAGTCATTCATTGACATGTGAAACGAAGAAGATCTAGCTGACTTCCCTAGAGCCCATATAGATCTCATGGTTAAAGCATAAACTACGAGACAAGTATTACTGGCGACATTGGTTATTAAATCCTAGATGATACATTTCTGAACAATGGTGCTTCCATCGTCAGTCATAATAGATTAACTGTTCACCCAAGATCAGTAACCATTTGTTCATGTTAATCAATAAAATAGTGTTTTTTTGTCCTTTTTGAAATGTAGGTGTTAACAGTAACAGTTTGCAAATACTTGATACAAAATAATTGTTGGGGATATGCTATATGGGTATCCTCATAGCATGTCACCAATCCGCCTAACACGGGTGGCCCATAGTTGGTAGCAACGCATATGGCCTGCTGGGCGGCCCAGTTAGACGGATCCTAAAGGGAGGCCCATGCCGGATAAAGGAAGGCTACACAGGAGTCACCGACATACTCGGAGCCTTGGAGTACAATACATGGAAGACTAGTTCGTGTAGGTGTAGGACTCTTTACCTTGTCCGCAAAGGACCTTTCCCTGTAAACCCTAGGTCTTGGCGCCTTTATAAGCCGGCCTGCGGGAGCCTTTAGGGCACAACTTCTCTAATTGCAGCATACAACGTGCAACACCTTGCACAACGAACCTATCTTTGTAACTCGGCGTATTGCCATTATAGTGATTTATAGCAGGAGTAGAGTTCCGCCACCGTTGTGGGACTTGAACCTGGGTAAGTTGTGCTACCTCGTACCCGCCAACTCCCCGCCTTACCCAACTTCTCTAAACATGCACTGTGAGGACCCCTCCATGGCGTACTCGTCGGCAATACCACTATAGTTGGCGCCCACCATGGGGCAAGAGGCGCTTCGAGCTCTACACTAGGCGAGGTCCAATCTCTTCGCAGGAATCGGCGACACCGTAGGTCACGTTCTCTTCTCTGGCAATGTCCCGATCGTCCCTCTAGACGAGTTCTGGGTGCCGGCGAAGACGAACCCCACGCGCTGCTCCGTCATCCCCTTCAGAGACATTCACATCTTCATCGGCAAAACTAACTCGGGTCCTAGCTCCCAGTAAGTCGGAAACTCGTCAACCCCCGCACGGACCGCCTATGAGTAGGACACGTTCACGGAAGGATCCGAGCCATACATCTCTTTGGAGTATGGTGGCTTGGATCAGGAAATTTCAAGGCCCACCCGAACCGCCCCTGTGCAGGATATAAAGGTGGAAGGACCCCGCAAATCCGCTTGGCTACCCCGAGCGTTAGAGATGTGCAGGTCACACTTTGTCGATGTCGTCACCATCTTCGATCTGGCTAGATGCGTTCAAAGGGATGGAGAATCTCCCCGCGAATACCTTGCCAGATGGATGAGGGTGAGGGAAGAGGGTGACCGCACCGACGAGCTCGTATACCACTTCGTGGAAGGGCTCACACCTGGAACCCTCCTTCGACATACCCTTCGAAGGCGGCAGGCCGCAGGCCCTCTCACCCTTGGTGAGATGGTTCCCATCGTCAACGAATATGCGGACGCCAATGAAGAAGCCAAGGAGGCGATCACCATCGAAGTCGTAGGAGGCAACAACAACAATGGCCCGCCTCCATCACCCTCAACATCCGCTATCGCTGACACCGAGGCTAACTCTGACTCCGTCCTCGATGCGCTCTACACCGACATCAACCTGGATGTCGGTGGCTTGGACGTTAACTCGGAGGAATATGACGCTGTTATGAGGGAGATCCAGCAGGAGATCGAGAAGGAGGAGCGTGCCGAGAAGACCAACACTTCCCACCAGGTGTTAGTCGCCATTGGGAGCATGGTGGAAGAAGACGGACAGGAAAGGGAACGTGAAAGAGCTCCGCCCACGCCAGCAGTCACTAGAGCAGCAGCAGCTAAAAAAGCCGCTAAGCCTCCGGATCCGGCCAATGCTCTACCTCCTCCGGTTACCCGCCAACCACCGGCGCAGGAACTTACCACGACCCCTAATACGGCCCGACAATCAAATCAGCCGCCAATGCCACTGTCTACGTCTGCAGCTGGCAACCCACTAGCCACTCCCGCTAACAAATCAATCTACGGCGCACTTCTCGTCGAACCAATCACCGTCACCCATATCCGGAGCATTACGGAGCTTGATGAGAAACTTGCAGAAATCTTGGCGGAGGCCAAGTGCATCGTGGAGCAAGGAGCTAAGTTGGACGAAGACATGGCCAAGGCACAGCAATCCATCAAGGCGGCATGAGCTATGGAGGCCGGATACAAGCAATTGTTGTTAGAGCATAAGGCAAATAAGGTACCAGCTCATGTCATCCAAGATCCCGACGTTCGGCGAGGCTTGGGATTTGACGGGTCTAAGCCGACAAAAGTCACCCGTTACATAGATTCTGAAGGGAAGCAGGTCATGCCAACTCCCGCTCTCAACATCGCCGTCGCCAAGAGCCTCCTAGAGCAGGACAGGTCGCTAGAAGTAGTTTCTTAGGTCTACAACCTCGTCGCTAAGGCATGAAAGCAACAGGAAAAGGCCGCCTCTCAAAGGCTTGAGTCCAACCCGGAGCTGTTCCAGTCAACCCTGAATAGCCGCAGAAGTCCAAAATCCTCCCGTGACGAAGGATCGCACACAGGCTCCACAGAGCGAAGGCGGAGGGAGGCACGCAACAGGACCGACACTATCCCCATATCCTCCGACCACGGAGAAAAGGCTCGTCCCCACCACTCGCCACCTCCACCACCATCTCGGCGTCACGAGGAACCAGCGTCGCGCCACCGAACAAGCATGCCACCTCCAAGGTGGTCACAGCTCGGTATCATTATACGCGATCAGGGCGAATAACCTCGGCATGCCGGAGAGCACAGCAGCCACAGCGGACACAGGAGCAGGACCACAAGGAACCACCACGTCCGACAAGTAACCGCGGAAGGCGTGAGGAGCCGCGGGAGGGGCACAACAAGAGAGCTAACCCACCGCCTCCACTGCCACCATCGCCACCTAGCAGCCATCATGGTGGAGGGCATGGCGGATCTCACAGATCACGCTACAACTCCCCTCCCCATGACAGAAAAGGGAAGCAGCCAGAGCCATATGACGCATGATCGCGGCTGGACAAGATCCAAGAAGCTCGGGAGCTCCCATACCTTGGGCCGTGTTGCTTTGGACCAATCATACGGGCCGCAACCTACCCCAAGGGCCTCCGGATAGACAAGACCATCAATCCATACAATGACACTGCCTGGCCAGCAACATGGTTGCAGGACTACAGCGAAGCGATCCACATCGCAGGGGGAACCCCAATGTCGCCGTCAAGTATCTCCCACTTATGTTGACCGGCATGCCAGGCAATGGATCGATGACTTACCAGAGAAATCAATATGCAATTGGTTCGACATGCATGAAGCATTCACCAAGAACTTCGAGGGTACGTACAAACGTCCATGTACTGTTGGAGACCTACAGTGGTGTGTGCAAGAGAAGGATGACCTCTCGTGCCTACCTCTCTCGCTGGCTGGATATGAAAAATTCCTGCGCAGGGGTGCACGAACAGACCGCTATGGCCGCCTTCATCGATGGTCTGGAAAAGGGTACTCTGCTCCGGCATACGTTGAAACGCAGGCAGGACAACAATGACCTCGACCTCAACACGATGATCAAAATGGCTAGCAAATTTGCTGCCGCTGATGACGACGCATGTGGATCGTTGCCGGCAATAGCAATCCCTACCCAGGCCAGGAAAAACAACAATAACAAGCGGAAGAATCCGCCCAAAGAAAAGCAAGTAGCCGACATGGTCGCCGCAACATTCACTGACAAGGGCAATGGCGGACAACGTGGAAGTGGCCGGGGAACTAGCAGTGGCCAGCAGAGGAGTAACAGTACACCCTCAGCACCTGTGTTCCCCAAACATACGAAAAGTACCGCAATATTCCGTGTTTTGTTCATCTCGATGCCGATGGCAAATCCACCCACACAAATCGCTAGTGCAAGTTTATCAATGATCTCAAGAAGGACCCTGAGTCCGGCTACAAGCGAAGTCGGAAGAACAGACCCCGCGGAAAGGGCAAAGGGAAGAAGAAGGAGGAAGAACCCAAGGAATCAAGTGATATAGACGAGGATGTGGACCCAAAATCTTCCGACAAGGGAGAGGATAAAGGGAAAAATCCCTTCGAAAAGAAGGCTCCATGTTACACACCTTCCTTGGTACCCCAACCGTCCGGGCCCAGAAAACCTCTCTAAGGATACTGATGGCTACCCTCCCTCTAGTTCCCCAGTACGTCAGGTGGTCGGAAGTTCCAATTACTTGGGATAGGAAGGATCACCTAGAACTTATCCCAACATAGAACTAGTATGCCATGGTCATCAACCCTTTGATTGACAGCACGGAGTTCACCAAGTGCCTCGTGGATAGTGGAAGCAGCATCAACATCATGTACCTCGATACACTGCATAAGATGAACTTGACGGAGACCCAGCTAAGGAAGAGCAACACCGTGTTCCATGGGGTTGTCCCTGTCCGACAAGCAAATTCCCTGGGTTGCATCACCCTTCTGGTCGCTTTTGGCGATGTAAACAATTACCACCAAGAACGCATGACCTTTGAAGTGGTGCCTTTCAAGAGCGTGTACCACGTCATCTTCGGACGCGCCATCTTCCACTCCTTTCTCGCAAGGCCATGTTTTTTCTACAACAAACTCAAGATTCCTGGACCAAATGGCGTCATCACCGTTGACAGAAGCTTCACCAAGGCACAGGAGTGCGAGCTCAGCGAAGCCGCCTTCGCCGATGCAGTCGTCTATGGTGAGGAGTTCAAGGAGATCCAGAACCAGGTCGATGCCTCAGAGATGCCGGCTTCGAAGAAGCAGATCACTGCTGCCGAACCCGCCTTCAAGGCCGCCATCAAGACCAAGCAGGTGGAGCTTGTTGAAGGTGATTCCTCCAAGAGCACCGCCATTGGCACGGACCTGGATCCCAAATAGGAAAGCACGCTCGTCGAGTTCCTCTGTGAGAATAGGGACATCTTTGCCTGGCAACCTGCCCACATGAAAGGTGTACCTAGGGAACTTGCCGAGCACAGCTTGAATATTGATCCTAATGCCAAATCGGTGAAACAGCCTCTAAGACGCTTTGGTAATGAAAGACAAAGGGCTATAGGCAAAGAAATAGCGAGGTTACTTAATGCTAGCTTTATGCGAGAAGTTATTCACACCCGATGGATGGCAAATCATGTACTTGTCCCCAAAAAGGGAACCAATGAATTAAGAATGTGTGTTGATTACACCGGCTTGAACAAAGCGTGTCCGAAGGATCCGTTTGCTTTGCCTTGAATAACGAAGTCATTGACTCAATGGAAGGCTCGGAACTTCTGTGTTTTCTGGATGCCTATTCACAATACCACCAGATCCGGATGCGAAAGTCGGACCAATTGGCCACTTCGTTTACCACACCCTACGACACGTATTGCTACATCACGATGCCCTTTGGGTTGAAAAACGCTGGTGCTACGTACCAGCGGACGATGCAACATTGCCTACACAACCAAATTGGTCGCAACGTACACGCTTACATGGACGACATCACGGTAATGTCAAAGAAATCAAATGATCTTATCGCTGACTTGCAGGAAACCTTCGACAATCTCCGGAAATACAACATGATGCCGAACCCATAGAAGTGTGTCTTCGGGGTACCATCCGGCAAACTGTTGGGTTTCATTGTTTCACATCGTGGAATCAAGGTGAACCTAGAGAAAATCAAGGCCATCCTCGACATCAAACGCCCGACATGCCTGAAGGACATACAAAGGCTCACAGGCTGCATCATAGCAGTAAGCCGGTTCATCAGCCGACTTGGTGAGAAGGCTATGCCGCTCTACAAGTTGCTCAAGAAGGCGGACAAATTCACATGGACGGACGAGGCTGACGCAGCACTTCAGGAGTTGAAGAGAATACTCTCCTCCCCACCTATACTTGAAGCACCGGTGCCAAGGGATCCTATGTTGGTATACATGGCGGCGACCAACTGGGTAATCAGCATCGCCATCGCGGTGGAGCGCAAGGAACCAACGCACAAATATGGAGTTCAGCGACCCGTTTACTATGTGAGCGGGGTCTTGACGGAATCCAAGCAACGTTACCCGCACTACCAGAAGATAGCTTATGGAGTTTTCCTTGCTTCACGTAAGCTAAGGCATTATTTCCACGAGCACCCAATCATAGTAGTGAGCAAAGCTCCACTGTCCGACATCATCAACAACAGCGACGCTACAGGGAGAGTGGCAAAGTAGGGCATTGAACTGCCGCCTTCGACATCACCTACAAGCAGCACGACGCTATCAAAGCACAAGCATTGGCGGATTTTCTTGCAGATTGGACAGAGCTACCAGAAGACACTCCTATGCCAGAGCCGGAGTATTGGGTCATGCACTTTGACGCCTCCAAGTTACTCAATGGCTCGGGGGCTGGTGTATTATTATAATCACCAACAGGAGAGAAGTTGCAATACGTCCTGCAGATCCACTTCAATGCTACAAATAACATGGTGGAGTACGAGGACCTCATTCACGGACTTCGTGTAGCCAAGGATATTGGCATCAAGCACATAGTTTGCTATGGAGATTCCGACTCGGTTGTCCAGGAAGTAGATGGCACCTGCAACACGTGGAATCCTATGATGGCGGCATATCGAGACGAAGTAGACGAAATAGCCAAGTGCTTCGATGGCTATGAAGTAAAGTACGTCAAGAGGTAGGATAATGAGGCGGCGGATCTGCTGTCAAAGCTTGGATCAGCTCGTCAGCCAATTCCGCCAGGCATTTTCCTGGAACATTTACGGACTCCATCCATCAAGGGAGCGGACCCCGACAACCCAGATAGAGTGGACTCATTTGTTAATGCAGTAACAGTGACCTCTCCGGCTTGGACAAAGCCGTTCATGGATTATCTACAAGACAGAACTTTGCCTGCCGACAAAGTCGAAAGCCGGCAAATAGTATGCAGAGCAAAAGGTTATGTCATCATTGATGGCTAGCTATACAAAAGAAGTACCACATGAGTCTTCCTACGGTGCGTCTCCCAGCAGCAAGGTATTGAAATCCTTAGAGAAATACATCTCACAGATTGCGGGCATCACGCTGCTCCCTGATCGTTGGTGGCCAAGGCCTTCTGACAAGGATTTTACTGGATAACTTCCAAGGAAGAAGCCGACAAACTGGTACAAACATGCCTTGGGTGTTAGTTTTATGCAAGACAACCAAATGTTCCAGCTAAAGAATCGCAAACAATACAATAACTTGGCCATTCGTAGTCTGGGGGCTAGACATGGTGGGACCTTTGCAGACAGCAGCCTGTGGATTCACACACTTGCTAGTAGCAGTGGATAAATTCACAAAATGGATTGAAGCTAAACCCATTAGAAAGCTTGATGGGCAACAGCCCTAAAGTTTGTCCGGGATCTAGTGGTGAGATTTGGTCTCCCACATGGCATCATCACCGACAATGGCAGAAATTTATCTCTCGGAGAAGTTGAGGAGTACTATCATGAGAAAGGGATCCGCCTTGACCTGGCGTGTGTGGCACATCTGCAGTCAAATGGACAAGTTGAAAGGGCTAATGGACTAATTCTGCAAGGAATCAAGCCACGCTTAGAGGCACCACTGCGTAGAGCAGCAGGGGCCTGGGCAGAGGAACTACCATCTGTTTTGTGGAGTTTACGAACAACACCTAACAGATCTACCGGCTTAACTCCTTTCTTCATGGTTTATGGAGCAGAAGCAGTTCTCCCATCCGACATCCTCCACGATGCACCAAGAGTTTCTGCCTACACGGAAGATGACGCTGAAGAATCTAGACGGCTATCTGTGGACCTTCTTGAAGAAGAGCACGTGCTGGCATGCCAGAGATTTGTCGTCTACCAACAGAAGCTACGCGGCTACCATAGTCATCGTGTAAAGCATCGCTCGTTTAAAGAAGGGGATCTGGTGCTTAGACTCAAGCAGGAAAAATCACACAAATTGTCCCCACCTTGGGAAGGACCATTCGTCATAAGCAAAGCATTGCTCAATGGTTCCTATTACCTCGTCGATATTCGAGAGTTGAAAGATAGGCCAAAAATCGCAAGCGCAAGCAACGTGACTCCGATGATGATTACCTGGAGACAGATCAGCCATGGAACATAGCACAACTACGTCCCTTTTACACTTAGCACATTTATATTGTGTAATAATTTTCTTATATGATCAATGAAACAAAGCATTTGGTTCACTCATATTCTCTGAGTCTTTTACCTCCTTTAGTTGCTCATTTTTGGATCATATAAACCCTTTATGCTCAAGGTTGCATTTTCCCTTGTGAAAATTCTGCCTACGGGCATTAGCTTAAGTCTTCTAGTCTACACGTTTTCTAAAGTTCTTATGTGGATTCCAGAGTAGTGACTTTTCGGCACTCAAAGCCGGCGATTTTGTTCTTAGGTTCTGGACGGTGCTATTAAGCAACATCGCCTGAGAGCATAGTTTCTGTGATGCGAGTCTTCCATCTCATGAAAGGTCAAGCATACGAACCAGAATAATGCATAAGCCAACACTTGCTTAAAAATATATACACATGCTGGAAACAGATAAGTTGCAGGAAACTTAAGTACAAGTTTTTCCGCCTTAGACAAACATAAGTTTTTTCCGCATACATTCTGCAGAGATACATTTAATACAAACATTGTTTTTTATGGCTTTGCTGCAGCGGGCTTTGTGGTGGCATCATCAGGAGAGCCAGGCCGGGAGAACTCATCAAACTCTGAAGGAGAAGGGCTAGACTCATAGGAAGCCATGTCGTCATCCAGGATCTCGGCAGGCACGAAGACATCAACCTTGACCATCTTGGCAACCCTGGTATCAAAGCCGACGTGAGAGTTCCAAATAGCATCGCTATCAATCTCTTGTCCTTCCTCGTCCAGCTTGGGCATACCAGAGGTCACCAGGTCGATGTCGGCATTGTCGTAGTGAGCCTTGACCAAGGATAGGGTCATCCTAGCACCAGCCTAGATACAAGAGGCTTTCTAGTCCTTGATTTTCTTGGGGGCTCGGTGCAGGATTTTCGAAAACTTGGCTGCTGAATTTGCCGCCTTGATATTGATGCCCAGAGGTTGAGCTATCTCCTTGGTTGGGGCGATGGCGGTGCTGATGAAGTTGCCGGCAAGAATCATGCGTTCCTTGGTACTCGGAGCACCCTCACCCAAGTTGGCTAAGCCAATGGGAGATGTGGTTTGCACAAGCATACAAGGACCATGAGTATACACAAGACAAATGGTTATCCAACTTACAAAAAAAAGATCAGGACGAAGAAAGGTTACCGAAGATGCTCGTTTCCGCTTGCACGCATGTCTCCTCCAAGTCATCACGCTCCTTCTAGACTGACTTGAACATCTCAAGACCCCTAGTATTCTGCTCTTTGGCAGCTTGGTTCTGGTCTTTGAGTTGTGCAATCTCGTCCTTCAGGTGCTGCATCTCGGTGTCAGCAGACTCTTGCATAGCTTTCATCGTCGCCTCATGGCCCTTGATGGCATTAGCCAGGTCCTTCTTCAGAATCTTATTTTCATCATCGTGCTCCTGGATATGCTTGGATTGCTTGACGATTCTCTTGGCCTTAACAATTGCTTCTGTAAGACGGAAATCAAAAAGTGCTATCAGAAGACGGAAAAAAAGACTCAATGGGAAAGTAAGGAGATGTCGTACGAAACAGACTCTGGCTATTTTTGATCTGTTCCTTCAGGAATTTGGTTTTACCCTATTCAAGGTCCATCTCCTTCCGAAGAGCAGCAAACCTCTCATTGGCGTTTATCCTCCGTTTATTCTTGTTCTGCACATGATATAAGCATGCTTAGTTTCTCTAGAGCATCTAGTCGGAACTATTCAAGTTTCAACTAAACGCTCGGGGGCTACAGTACACGATTTTAAAGTAAGCTAGTTTCTCTAGAGCATCTAGTCAGAACTTTTCAGTTTGAACTAAACGCTCGGGGGCTACACGGACAAGTTCTATGCTTAGTTCTCTGGAGCACTTAGGCCAATAACTATTAACTTATCTCTAAGAGCTCGGGGGCTACAGTGGGATATACTACACAAATTAAAGCAAGTGAAGTTCAAAAAACTTATGATGGTAATGATCCTGAGATTGTTGGCCAGATGAGCGTAGGAATCATGAAAGGTCCGAGCATTCTTATAGATTGTGTCGGCCTACTTGATGAGATCATCTAGGCTCAACAACGGAGGAGTCACAGCCAATGGAGAGGTCGAAGTCGGAGGCATGGATGAAGCCCTGGCTGCCTCCTGCACCTTCAAAGTAGTAGATGGCACGGAGGCTCCCGCCTCAATCACAGCTTCCATGTCCACCTCTTCCACTTCCTTCCCCTTCTCGGTGGCATCCTTAGCCGGAGCTTCAGCCACTTTAGAAGAGGTGCTCTCCTGCATCGTCTGGCTGCTGGGAGCAACGTCTGCCTCGACAGAGCCTAAGACATCAAGGTTTGGATTGATATCTATCTCCATGGCGGAGGTCTTAGGGATGACGGGGGATGACGGCCAAGTGGGACCAACTGAGGGAATGGTGGAAGGAGTAGGAGGAGTGGTCACGGGAGAGGGCTTGGCGGACGGACCGTTGGTCAACATGTCATGAATGTTTTTTGACCCTCCAATATCTTTGGAGGATCGCTTCAAATTAACACTGGCTTTCCTCCTGAAACATACAAGGTATAAGTACAAGAGTTGAAAAATGGTGCGAGCTAAAAGATACAAGCCGGAGAATGAATGTACTTACTCCATGGCAGGAGCCTTGGTGAGGGGAATGCCAGTGGACTTTTTCTTCTTCTCCGCCTCTAAGGCAGCAGTGGAATGTTTGGAGACTCCACTCTCCGATTTCTTCTTCTTGGCCTCGGCAGCAACGTTACAGGTGGAGCTCTTCAGCTTTCGTGCTGCCGGAGCTGGTTGATCCTTGGAGGCGTCGTCACTAACACCACCTGGATATCCTTCAGCTTAGGATCATAGACCTGGGAGGCCATTTGATCTGCCGCCAAGGTCGCCAACTGGGATATATGGCAATGTTAGATGCACAACTTCAAGTCGGAAAAACCTTAGAGTATATACCGAGAAACAAAGGAAACAGAAGCTAACTCTAGGCATGTGCCGCAATCGAACATGTCGAAGGTGATCTTGAAGCCACGCTTCTTGTCCTTCACCTTGACAATGTCCTTTAGCCGGAGCTTGATAGAGTCAGTAGAGAAGTTATCCCACGAAATTTGCATGGGATCCCTCCTGTCTTGGCTGTACTTACACATCAGCTCGGCACGGTGCTGTAGAGGCTGGATCCGCCTAACGTACCAGCACATGGCAAGGTCCAAGCCCATCAGACCTCCGTCTACGAGCCATTCGATCCGCCTTACGGCACGATTGGCTTCATCATCAGAAGGAAGAGAGGCTAGGGTCCGCCATGTAGGCACTTCGGTGGCAGCTCCATCGACGAAGTCGGGGTAGGTCTCAAGACGGTCTAGCAGAGGGATATCTAGCCCGTAGAAATACATGTGTTGCCAGTTCTTGCAAGACTCATGCCCTACGATGTCGGGGAAGCGCCGGCTAGGCCGGATTTTAAAGCTAATGGTTCCGCAGATCCGCAGTTCATCCTTGGACTCTACGGACTCTCTCTTCACGGTGAAGAAATATACAAACATATCTAATCTAGGTTTGATTCCTAGATATCCTTCGCACAAAGCAACAAAGTTGCTAAGGACTAGGATGTTGTTGGGAGAGAGGTTGTGGGGAAGTACCCGGAAGTGTCGAAGGACATCTAGGAAGAAGTTGGAGATTAGCAACGCTCACGCTGCATACCAGCTGAGATTTGAGGTACACCTTCACTCCGGCTTGGGGAGAAGGGACCACCTCACCGGCCGGTGCCGCCCGCCAGGTAAACTTCTCCACCTCAGGGAGGTACCACTCATCGATCAGCTCTTGGAGATCTTCGGCGGAGAGATCAGAACCTCTCCACACACCCCTTATGGGTGTTGTTTTCCTCTTCAACGGCTTCGGGCGCCGCTCGTTGTTGGTCATTGCTGGCGGATTCCATCACGGTGGAGATGGGGACGACCACCCCCCGGGTGGAACGATAACTCCCTGGGATGGCTTCGTCGTAGCCTCAGGAATCGCCGCCGTGGAAGGAGCAGAGCTGCTGGAGGCCATTACGGCAGGAGGTGTGTGGAGGAAGAAAGGGCTTTGGTTAGAGTTTTTCGCAGAGGAGCTCGAACAGTCGTGCGGCTGGAGGAAGACAAAGACTGGGAGCGAATGCGGGTAAAAAGAAATATATTGACTGTGGTGGAAATATATAAGCCTCGTGTCAAGATTCGTGCAAAAATATTTGATGGTTGGGATGTTGCCGACGTGGAAGTGAACGTGCGCGGTAATTTTGCCACGTCCTTCGTATTTTGCTGCTCCACCATTTCGGATTTCGCACGCGTAAAAATACCAAATGATTAATTCTTTGCTTCTGTGAGTTTTGAGGTAGCGTAGGTTGTACCCTACGTCATCCTCCTGACAGTTGCAGTGAAGGGTCAAGTGTGAAGATTCCATCAAAGACGGAGATCATCTGACTCTGGAAACAAAGACTCAAGGAATCTCCGGCTACATTATGAAGTCAGAGAGGATTGCAGGATTCTTTGGGAGACCTTTGAGATATTGCTTGACGGATTACCGACATCACTTAGACGGGATATTCAGAGATCAACGAGCAAGACGATGCAAGATTTCAAAGTTCTCTGGGGCTACTATTGGGGATATGCTATATGGGTATCCTCATAGCATGTCACCAATCCGCCTAACCTGGGTGGCCCATAGTTGGTAGCAAGGCATATGGCCTATTGGGTGGCCCACTTAGATGGCTCCTGAAGGGAGGCCCATGTCGGATAAAGGAAGGCTACGCAGGAGTCACCGACATACTCGGAACCTTGGAGTACAAGACACGGAAGACTAGTTCGCGTAGGTGTATCTTTACCTTGTCTGGCAAGGACCTTTCCCTGTAAACCGGAGGTCTTGGCGCCTTTATAAGCCGGTCTGCAGGAGCCTTTAGGGCACAACTTCTCTGATTGCAGCGTACAACGCGCAACACCTCGCACAGCGAACCTATCTCTGTAACTTGGAGTATTGCCATTATAGTGATTTATAGCAGAAGTAGAGTTCTGCCACCGTTGTGGGACTTGAACCTGGGTAAGCTGTGTTACCTCATACCCGCCAACTCTCCGCCTTACCCCACGTCTCTAAACACGCACTGTGAGGACCCCTCCATGGCATACTCATCGGCGATACCATGACAATAATCAAAGGACATGAGAAAGTGTGAGCTTTCCTTGATATAGCGAAGTATTATAGTCGAATGTCTCGACTTGACCCTGGACCTCGGGTTCTACAAAATACCATCATTGCTCAGTAAGGACAATGTTTAAAGAAGCAATATGCTGTTATGCATAAGTAATGAGATGCATGTTGTAAAATCCTTGAAATAACCCCCCACCATTATAAGTGAGTTGAACTTAGGTGATTTCTTTAATATTTGATTTATCTTCAACTTTACTTCACAAAAGAGTACATTTGCAAATGCTTTAAGATTAACATATAAGACATGAATGGTGAAATAAAATCATAATACAAGATTAAGGTTGAATGGTATCATGTAACTATTACGAACTCCATTTTTTAAGTTGTTATGACTTAAAGGAAATAGCATAGTGTTTATTTTGAAGTGGCAAAAAGAATAATATTTGAAGATAATATTGTTTATGTTAAGTTATCTAATATGAATATTAATAGCATTAAAGCTATGGTTTTTGACCAAGTACAAATGATCTTGAGTTATTATATTCTTAGTTTCTTTTATATTAGACCAAAGTTAACTATAAAAACATAAATGGACTTAAGACAAAATATTTATAGCATTGCAAAGTTCTAGAGTTTCCCTAAGTATAATCAAAGATGAAATCTTATAAATATGAAGCATAGCTTTAAGGACTTAGATCTAGCATGTTTAATACTCATAGATAATATTATAAGCTATAGCTATGGTTTTAAGTAGAATGTATAGGTTTTATCTTTCTATGGGTGTTTTAACTAAAATATTAGTTAGGAAATAGTTTTAAGATGTGGAATGATTGATATTTCATCTATGAAGGCCATAATGGTCTTTTACTAAATAATAAATTCTAAATAGCTTAAATGAAGTTATAAGGAATTTATTTGAATTTATAGATGATGGATGAAAACATATTCTATTTATTTAAAGGCAAGAAAAATGATTTAACACCCTTTTATCATATTTATTTTAATAATTACCAAAATTACATGGAATTTTATATTTAGTATTTTTCTATGGTGGTGGATGAATTTTCATCCATAAAAGTGATTTTTATTTATTTTTAAATATTTTCATTATTTTGTTATTTTCCATGGAAGATTTAATGGTTTTAAATTTGGTTACATTTTATATAACCCAAATAGGTGATGTTATATTTTTATGAGGTAGATAAGATTTTTTTGAACATTTTGATATGTCATATGTATTTTTAGGATTTTTCTATATTTTTCTAGGGCACAAATGTTCATAGGGGATTTTTGTCATTTTAAATTTGGTTATAATTTATTTCGTATAAATCTTTTTGAAAGTGGCCCTAGTCAAGGGCTAGCCCAGTTTAGGCCCAACTCGGCCCAACCGGTGGGCTAGACCACCCCATGGTTTACTAGGTTGACCAACCCATACCCACACGACACCCTCTCGTCCTCACCTCTCTTCTTCCTCCTGTGACACTGCGGTGTTGCCATTGTCGCCGAGCGATTCTGGCACACTCTGGCCACTTTAACCGCCGATGTTGGTCACAATCGCTGCCTCCCTTTCCGCTCCATCGACTGGTCCATTGATATGTTGGGAGCATCTTCATCTGACTATGCTAATCCCCTGCTGGTGTCTAGGGTTTCTGTACCTACCACCTTGTTGTGCTTCCATGGTGATGTGGTGGTGCTTCGGTATTGATCTATTTCCGCCCTGATACTTCATTAATGGACGACTGCTTGAGAGGCTCGACGTGGGTTGAGTGCGTCTGTGCTCCTCATGCTGCTGCTCGCTATGGCCCCTGCCTCCGGTCTGATTCCTCTTCTTGAGCTTAAGGGAGGATGTCGGGTAAGTTTTCTCCTTCTTCCCTCTCTCTGTCACTCTCTGAATCTTATCCTTCCTCTAGTACCACCCTAAATTAGGGTCTGTTCATGAACTGGGTTCCTCCCCTCTTTCCCAAATTACTCTACTCATCATGATTTAAATGGCTGGCCTAGTGGATTACTTAGTTATATTTGTGAGCCATATGCTTGTTACTTTGAACAACTACTATTACTTTGTCTCAGATATTAATTCTATGTGTAGTATACTTATCTCACCTACTATGATATGTTGCGAGAATACACTTGATATACTAGGGTGTAGTTCTTTGAATTCAAACACAATGTTTGAATTCCTTATCAGTGATGTTCTTGGTAAATAAATATCTGTCAACTTTTGGAGAGAACAATAACTAATATGATTCCTAGCAGGTGGCTAAGAAAATGATTTGTAGATGGCTTAGGGTGTGTTTGGTTGAGCTGTGGATTCCTGAAAATCAGCTGTGCCAAATCTGCTGCGGGAAAGCTGCTGTGAGCTGACAAGTGTGAAAAATCTAGAAATTGTTTGGTTGTAACAACTGTCAACTGCGGATTTGATATGAAATGTCATTAATGCCCTTGATGAAGTGTTGAACAATGACCTGTACACGAGTATACATGCAAATAACCTTTTCTGGGTAGGAAATTCCGTATTATACGCGTCGTTATGCGTTGTCTTAAAATTATTAACAACCATATTTAAATCAGTCCGAAATACATATGAAAACCAGAAGTTTACAATCAAACAAAACACCAATTAATAACTACAGATAGATATTTATTGCATTTAGAAGGTACTCCAACATGAGCTTACACAGAATAATATACATGAAAACCGAGAACATTTCACTGAAATTTCTTTCGTGTTCCTTCATTAACTATGGATTGCACTTAGCACGCAAAAATAAAATAACGCTGGTGTACAATGAATTGTGTTCCCTGTACTCAGTCACTTGGTGAAGTTAGCTCGCTGCCTTGACGAGATCGGCTGGACATGTCTCTCCTAAGAAAACCTGTTCTTTGATTGCAGTGCTCCTGACCCTGTCCCATGAAGAACCAAAAACTGAATAAAAGCAATGATGGACAGGAAAAGTGGACGGGAGGAAGGAAAAAGATATCAAATAGGGAGAGGATACGAGAGGAGGGAATAAGATTCATGCTGGTGCCGATCGTGTTCTAGGCGGCGGTGCGACGGGCAGAGTGATGCTGGCGGCGGCGGTGGCGGCTGGCTATGGTGTTGGCGTCTAGCCTCTCACGTGGCTGGGTACCAGAGGGAGGAGGAACGGGATGTGAAGGAAGGGACGAACGAATTCCGGCCGGAGCGCCGCCGGTAGCTTCCGGAGTAGGTTGGCGAGGAGGATCCCTAGCTGAGGCTCTCCTCTTGTGTAGAAGGAGTTGGCCGGCGGGTTAGAGAAGAAGCGTACTGTACGATAGGAGGAAGCTCAGGTTAGAGAGAAAATAGAAATTGAAACGTTTTCACTTAGGAATGGCATCGGCGGGTAATTTTCTGGATGCAACTGGACGCAACGCACTGGAATCTGGGTTCAGGCAGATTTTGGTTTACACGTAGAAAATCTGGTGCGTTTCAGAATCTGGCCGAGCTGGAAAAATCATTTGGTTCAGATTCTAGCTTCAGCAACGTGAATCTGGTTGGAAAATCTCAACCAAACACAGCCTTAGTGACTTTAATTTATTGGATTGTGAATGCGTGTTGGGTAATGTTGTTTAGAGAAAATTTACTGAGCCCTACTACTACTAAAGAACTAAGTAAGGCATTACTTTGGCTTACTTGCAGAGAACCAAATGATCTTGTTTATTGATATACAACATGTCCATGTCAACAATAGTTGTTGCTAGCTATTCTTGCTGTTGTGGTGCCTCCAACTGGAGTGTGCACAACAGCAGGGTAGTTTAGCATGGATACTACTGGCTTAATTGAACCTGATGGAAAATCATGTATGAAGTGTACTGTTACAGCATTGGCCTTTGATAAGAGCAGATACATTACACTTGATCATGTTAACTTCGAAATACTGTTTATCTCATTTCTTGGCTGATTTTAGTGATTACTAAAATATGTACAAACATATTACTGGAAGAGTTATCATGGATGGATTCCATGTTTTACTCACATTGTACTGAACTTGGTTGGATGTGATTCAGTGAAAACATTTGAATTCAAACCCTATGTTTTAGTTCAACCACTGTAGGATGCTTTGCTGAAAGTGCTAGTGGGGTGCTCTACACATACTGTCAATATGACAGTCTGTTGAGTTAATATGATTCCTAGATAATAAACTAGGAAAATGATTAGCTAAATTCTTTACTTGCTTTCAATAACAATTATGTTGTTCAAGGATATTATTGGCTTGGAATACATGTATTAAGTGCCTTACCTCTTTCTTATCAATGACATCTACTATCTTGCATGTTGCCGTGGTGCCTCCATACCTGGAGTGTGCATAGTAGTAGCTAGGTAGCATGATTTGCTATTTTCAGAAATAGCCTTAGGCCAATGATGCAAAGACTGAGGCTCTATCTGTTACTGCTCTATGCATAAATATATGGTTGTGCTTGTATCCATGTGATGAATAAGAATTGTTTAAAGTTATGATTCCTAGGCTTCTACTAGGAAAATGATAAGGGTATACTTGTTGTTTAGAACATGACCTTAAGTGGCTTCTGTAGGTGGTCTGGCTGTTGTGGTACCTCCTTGGAGGATGCATAGAAGCATGGACATTTACATGATTAGTTACACAACTTGGTTGGCTAGAACTGTTGGGTTTCCCACTATGGTACCTCCCCTAGGAGTGTGCATAGTGGTAAACATCTCAAATGTTAGTTGCTTTATTTATTGGCCTAGCCTGTGATGCAAAGGCTGGGGTCCTAATGGTTTTGTTGCTAAAATTAGTTACTAGTTCTTTTAAAAAATATCATGTGATTATTTACTACTCCACTTGAGTATAGATCTGAGGATTTGTCTATTCTACACAAAATCATGCATGGAAAACGATACGAATTGATACTATGCATGACTGTGGATGTAACAACCTTCAGTGGTTAGTGGAATTTGGATGTGACTTCTGATTGCTTGTGGATCTTGCCCCTGGATCTCCTCCTCCAGATATTATTGGCCTGCTCATGTCTTCTCTATGTGCTGCTATTACTGACCTTTCTCAAATCCAACTCCACCCCCTGCTCTAAGTAACCATGGTTAGTGGTTTGATAGTTTGACTTGATAGTTAGTTGGATGGTCTAGTGAATTCTAGTTGTGGAGTGGTGGTGTGCTTGTGTTCCTGTGGGAATGGATAGAGGTTGATAGAGATGCGATGTGGTGAGCAGCTGAGCTGCTATGGCTGTACTGTTTCCGTATATGATCTCTCTCTTCTCTGTAGGGTTGACCACACATCAGTCTGCATGTGTCGAGTGAGTTGCTAACAGGTGTGACCCGTGGTTCAAGTTTCCATGTCAGTAACTTCTTATTGTGGATGAGATCAAGTGAATTTTTGATCATTTTTGGTGGTTCTATCTTTTATTGTTTACTTTCCTAGTGAAACTTGCCCCTCTTAAGTCTGTGATGTAGTTCTAAGACTTAGCCTAATAAGAAAAAATACTACATCTGGCCCTTTTTCTTAATCTGCTCGATGATGACATTAAGCAATGCATCTCATTGCTAAAACCTAGGAGCAATCCAAGTAAACTAACATTTTCACCATTTCTTTCTTATTTTTGTTTATCTTTTCTTTTGCAGGAACAGGAGCAAGAGGAAGAATTAGTTATAGGATTTAGTTTTAGGTTCCTCTTTATCCACTTTGTAATTTTCTTTTAGTTTGAGAATAATGTAAAAGAATTGTACTATACTAATTACCTTATTATTATTCTTTTTCTTTATTCATTTATTGTAAAGAGATATTGTAATACTTGTTTTTAATTAATAAAATTAATCTTTTCTTCTTCTTATGTTTGTGTTATTGTGAACAATTCCTTAATCCTATCTTTATATGGAATAGAATTAAAGAATTTTACTTTCCTATTTATATTTAATTTATTTATTTCATTTCCTTAATTGTAATATAAAATACTCTTAATTCATTTGAAATTTATTTTCATTACTTATTTCCTCTTAGCTTATATAATGTTTATAAGTGTTCATAACTCAAATTTCTCCCTTCATAGATCAAAAAAACAGTAGAGGTCATGTCAAAATTCATCCCACTCATCGCAGATGACCTAAACCTAATTCATCAGAGTGAGAGAAATCTGATCACTCTAGTCTTTTAATTTGGCGAAAAATTTACTCAGGTTTTCAGTTGCATGCATGCATATGCACAAAATCCTAAATCTACCCTTCGTTTAGTCCTAAATGCTAGGATGATATAGTATATAAGAAGAGTGTTTCCATTTGCACATGGTTCATGAAACTATGTGGATAGTAGAAGCTCATCGACCCACCCTCGGGTAGCGATGATTCAAATCACCGCATGTGAAGGATGATTTCTATCGTGTGCGAAAAACCAATCTATACTAGTGAATGCAATGTCGTTGTTCACACTCTTGTATCTAATGAGGCATCGTGGTTTAATGCCACACTTGCACTCGAAAGGATGCGTGTACAAGACATTGTTGTACACCAGAACATCGATCCACTTCGGCACGTCGTTGGCACCGTCCCGAGAAGAAACCCCAAAGTTTATGAGATCGAAAACCTAATGAGATAAAAAAATCAAAATTCATAATACAACGTACAATGCTTCGCCATCATCAATGCATCGTGGAAGATTCTACATCTTGATACCACCGCCACCAATCACCACCCCAAAAAGTATTGCAGTGGTAGTAGGCCATACCTGTTGACATTATGTTCTTGACCGGTGAGTGGGATGCTTGTCTCTCCAAAGGACACACTATCCGTGTAGTATCCATCATTAAGTAAAAGTTATAATGTCTACATGTAGCTTGGGTTCTCTTTGGGGTTTCTCATTCCTTAGCCCCCTAAACATAACAAATCTTAATTGGAATTACAGGTGCCATGGACGAATCTTGTGGCAATAAAATGATCGAGACAAGGATCCATAGTTTTAACCAAACGTGTGTATCATGGGAGGTTTTCATTTTGCAGGCCGAAAGTTGAGACGCCAAGGCATAGCAGGGTCCGAGTTGCTTGTAATTGGATCGCGTTACCTATAGTTGGTGTGCCAAAGGCGTAGAGGGTCTTTTTCGGCATGAATTCAACATAACATTTGAACCCAAAATATCACGCTAACGCCTATCAAGTTGGGCCCCTCCTGTCAATTTTGAACGTTATTTCGTTGCCATTGTGGCTTCCACGTAGACTTGCAACGTTGGCGCCCGCATCCTTCTTCTTCCATGGAGCAGCAACCTGAGGTCACGGCCATGGTGCAGAGCTGGGACACCAATTCCTTCAGGGGTGATATCTAGCCCCCGACCGAACCTGCTCAACCCTGCTCTCCTCCTCCTCCCGAATCGGAGCTCGCCCTCGCCATATTCGCACCCATGGCATGGCACCAGGACGAGAATTCACTCCCGGAGGAGATGTGTCACCATGCCAAACGGCTCGGTCCTGTTGTCCTCCTCCCTAATCGGAGATTGTCGTCGTCGTGGTCGCATCCACACAACTCACCGCATCTTACTCTCTGAACCCCAAGGACACATCCATTGTGTTCGGCACAATGCCAACAGTATGGGTTTTTTATGACTGTGTCCTTAGTTAGCACAGAAATTGTGTCAGTGCCACTATGGCCAAGCACGAGGTGCCGAGTTAGCTAGCATCTCCTTCTAGAAGGTATTTTATTACTGTGCCACTATGACCGCGTTGAATTGGAAAAATGTCCATAGTTCATGCATACAGGTATCTTTTCTTGTGGGTCCTACCACAAGCTCAAGTGGCTATATTGAGTAATAAACCTAGGCCATGCATGGCGGTATTAGATTCTGCCACATGCAAAGGGCACAAACATAATTTCTAAATACGAATGTTGATACAATCCTAAAATTGATGATAAAAATATATAAAAAGAAAAATATAATTCATACTGGTTAATATGGTAGCACAAGGATAATACAAGAGACATTCTGACACAGAATGCTTACAAAATATAGGCGAGATAAACTAGAAACGGAATGTGAAAATAGTAGTATTAAGCAACACACTCGCTCATCTGCCAAATCTCATTGAGCATCTCGTAGTAGACGCACGCGTCCCTGACTGTGTACCGGATCATGATATAGATACCTCCACTCCCATCGATCGTGCAGGTACTTAGGGAACTCGTCCTTTATGCAGGCATACTCGTGGTCGATGATGTCGGCAGCGAGTCTAGCCATATCGACTTTTCACGTATCAATGTCCGGGTACCTTCACACATGCTAGAGATCGGCGTGATTGCTAACATGAACTAAGAGATCACACTCTAGTTTTAAAGTTTCATTCGCGATGTCAACGTTGGCGAATTAGATCTCCCTGCTCTGTTGGAATTCGTGAAGCTCTAGGCATACACATTTGGCCCTGCATACATGGTACATGAGGCAGTGGTTATGCATGGACAGTTGCAGGAGTGTTGCCCTCTTCCTATCAGTGGTATACTCCAGGTCAAGGATGATGATCTTACACTTGTCCATCGACTCATGTACCCACCGCTCATACATTGCGATGACCTTAGCTACACCTCCATTGACGCATTGGTGTGGACGACCATCAGTGTTTTGGTTCCAATGGGCATTGATGGTGTAGTTATCGGTGAAGTTGCTCCTGTCGCCAAACACGTCGTACTCTACATCCATGACAGCAGCTACTGTGGTGGTGGTGGCCTGGCGTTGGTGGCGGTGGCTGGGACTGGGTGTGTACGGAGAGATTTATTGCGGTGGTATGGCGTGACAGCCGGTGTAGATCGTTCTTGCGGTGGGTGCGGCGACAGCGGAATGAGTTGTTTTTTTGCATAGTGTTGTACTACAACGGCGAAAGGCGTTGCGTGGGGGGAGGGTTGGTTAATAGGTCGGGCGTCATAAATTGCAATTACCATTACTACGGTCTTACCTACTTGGAACCATGCTTGACCAGGCGAGCACCAACGGTTTCCAATCCTAGGGCTACAATTGGGCAGTCGTGCCCGGCAGGTGATGGGATGGGTGCACGACATGGAGATGGCGTGGTGATCGAGAGGGGGTTGACGCGGAGACCGGGAGAACGCGTCATGGAGTCGACCGTCATGTTGCCGTTGTGCAGAGGGTGCGCGGTGCTAACGTGACGTAACATGACAGGACGAAACATAGTGGTAAACTATTTGTGAATCATTATGCCCAACAAAATTAAGGGACGTGTAAGCGAGATGAACTGGAGACACCATGGTAATGTGCATGCGTAACTAAATTACTTAGAAGCAAGAGCATTATGACGTGTGGATATTATGGTTGTGCCACTATGGTCTATCGACTAAGCGATTGAAATGCAAGGCAATAGTAAATACGATATAATCACGTAGCAAGCACGATCAAACAAGGTTGCAACACACAAATGCTAACATAGCAACAAGTTCAACACACCACATAGTTTCATGTTCTAGCAACGACAGGGCTACAAAATATTATTAGGGACTAGGAGCGGTAGCACAGTCACTTGTTCGTCGGCTTTCTGTTGTTGATCTCGATAACGAAATAAGGGGACACCAGGCCAGTCTTGACATACTCCCTCGGAAATTTTCCATACACATCATTCTTATCCTTGGTCGATGCCTTATGTTTGCTCGCGGGGCCTTTACCGATGCTAACCGCATGTAGAATCAAGTTGTCAATCCTCGAGTTGCCTCGTTTGTCACACAAAGGGCACCTAAACTCCCAAGTTCGAGTGCAGAAAGGGGTTCCCCTGCTCTTGAGCTTATACATGACGTGGCGGCTCTTCTGGTCCCTGTCCTCCTTGTTAGAATCTACATCACTAGAATCTACCTGTAATATATAAGTGCAAAAGAAATGAGCAAAATAAATTTACTTAGTCTACATTTTCTAAAAAATCGCACAAACTAGTAATGCATTAATCAGTCATGCTTAGATATTCGAACAATAATTCTGAGTTACTTGAACAGATTAATCTACATCTAATCAGTAGGACTATATTAAGGAGTACATGAACATCTTAAGAAGTATAAGAACAAATTAAGGAGTGCGTGAACAGATTAATGAGTACATCAACGACCCGAGCAAAAAAATGAACCATAAAGTAGAAACATGGAGAAATAGATGTACCTCCGGGTACACGAGAAGAGCGTGCTCGTCGAACTCCTCGCCCTCATTGGGGGCTTCGAAGTCGTTGAAGAGGTTCGTAGTGGAAAACACAAAAATTTCCTAACTAGAACACACCTAAAGCCCAAGATCTATCTACTAGTTAATGCACTAACAGGATGACGTTTCGAATACATACCCTTGTAGATCGAAATGCGGTTAAATTCCCACGGGAATGTGGATGCAGTAGTCATGCTCTCCTAACCTCAAGGTCACGAAGCTCCTCGCTCGTCTCCTCCTGGTCCTTGCACGGCAGCCCAACGCTACAAGTGGCAGCGCTATCCGAGGTATCGCACATGTACGGTGTCTGACGACGACTCATGTTCTCCCTGATCTAGTCGAGATGCGGAAGTAGACCCTCTAGAATCGGGATCCAACAGCGCGACGATGTGATGATGGTGTCGACTCTCTCGTGTGCAGTTCTTCGTGACCGCACTCATGAGACTCAACTAGAGAAAGAGGGGAAAGTTCCCTAAGGAAAGTATCCTTAGGAAATTCCCTTTTATGTTTTGTGTCTTTTTCCCTCAATATAGACATCTTTATATAGGGGGAAAAGGGGTACACCCTTCCTTCAAGTCCCTATGTGGGACTAAAACAAAAGGCAAAAGGAGAGGCAACCGGTGGAATCTAGCGGTGGCCGGGTCGTCCCTGGAGTGCGCCTAGCCCACGGCCTGGCCGGGTGAGGCGGTGGCCTAGGTGGGACGGCCTGCCAACACGCCCTCTTGCGTGCACTGGCCCAACTAGCAGCTGGCAGCAAGGCGGCTTTGGTCGGGTAGGACTGGCGCGGCCCACCAGCGCCCTAGTGGCTGCGGCCGCACCATGTGGACCGGCTGAGCGTGGCTCGCTGGCTACCGACCGCCCGTGAGTCGCATGCATGCGCCCGCTTGTCCGCCCACCTGCTACAGCGGTGTGAGTTGCCCTTTGAGGTGGCATCCCTCTAGGTTGTTTCCCTCTAGGGGTTCGGCCCAATGCAGGAAGCTGCCCCATAAATAATAATTTAGATATTTTTTAATATATATTAATTAGTAATTAATATATATATTATAAATTGTCACTTATCCAAAACACCTTTCGATCTCTTCGTTCTTCCGAACATCTTCGAATCTTCTTCGAAACTATTCCAAACCCTTTTCTTGTAACTATTCCAATTTCTATTTCTCATCGGTGATCCCTTCCTTCCATAGCAATCTCTGAACATCGTCAGACCCTTAAGCGTGCTACCCTATGGTTCGGGAACGTAACATACATGATTGAAATTTCTCTTTGACCAATGATGAATAATGGGACCGGGATGTCCATAATGACCCCCATGCATTCTACAAAACTTTGTCATGTTCGAACCATAAACTTAGTGTTTTATCCCTTTGTATCTTTGATACATGACTTGTCCGAGATTTGATCTTTTAGTATCATACCAATCTCGTTACTGAAAAGTCAACTTAACTCGTTATCATGATATTGTATCCCCATAACCTAGTCAAACGTTGCAGATTATTAGATAAAATCTCACCGAGTGGGCCCAGTGTATCTTCCTGTCACGCAAGTGGACAAATCTTGATCTTGACACACACGCCTCAATTGTTCCTTTGAAATACCCAATATGCACTTTTATAGTCACCTAGTTATGGACATGATAGTTGGTATGATCAAAGCATCCTCCAGAGACAGTGATTAATATGATCTCATGGTGTAAGGAGAAGGTAACTTCATTTCTAACTATCATAATGATGAACCATGTGACTAGATCATGTTGTAATACTTATGTGAGTAATGTCCATCATATCATTCCTTAATGATATGACTTTGTTGTCAACTGGCATAAATGCTCCATGATCAGGAAACCTTGATCATCGGCTGCCCCACAAACTAGTTGAATAGAGGCTACTAGGGACCTGGTTTGTTTGCATACCACACATGTATCAATGTTTCCTCTTGATATAGTTATAGCACAGTATGGAACTGTTTTGAACTTGTTTGAGATATGATAATAAACCTATTTATTATTTGCCTCTAGGGCATATCCCCTTCAGTCGTCTCCACCGGCAAGCTCATGGTATGCACAAGGGTCGAACTGGACATCCTCCTCGCCATGGGTTGCATGATGTTGCCCCAGATCTACGGTGGGAGGCACCGCATCGGCTGTTGCAAGCGCAGCCACCCTGGCAGTGACACCCGCAGACTCACCTCCACGCACTCCCTTCATGTACTCAGACATGTGGACGGTTCGTGCGGTGGGGCCCAATTGGAAGTGAGTGGCGCTGGGTAAAAATGGGATGGTGCTTAGTAAATCAAGTGACAATAAATTGCAGCGCCCACTTGGCAGCAGGGAGGCGCGGGTAGGCGATGCGACCAAGGATGACCACGCACTATGAGGCCCATTGTCATGCACGTGTGTTGTGGAGTAGTAGGCTTTTCAGACGATATTAAACATGACATGACCATACGATGAATTCTTTAATGTACGAGGGATCGATCGTGTTCCTTCTCATAGAAGTTTAGTTGAGAGACGCCTAAAAACCCAATTGATAAATCAGGGGCAGAGTGGGTAGGCTAGACAGCAAGTGGCACGACATGTGCAACTAACACATCATTCGACCCCCACTGACATGACATTACGGTGCACCGTACTTGCGCCATGGTGGACGGGTTGCAACCGGATAGCTAGGCGCGCTGCCGCGTGGAGCTGAGCACCATTGGACACGCTCCTGGCATCGACCGGCATGCGTAAAGCATGCACAAACCATGGCCATCCCCCCTCACTACCCAAAACATGGCTCCACTCCATTGATTGAGCCCAAAACCAACACTTAGCTCCCTCTCGGCATTCCAAGCAACTTCTCCAACTAGTGTTATTTGAAGAAATCTTGACTTTCCATTTTCTAAATCCAAAAATCTAGTGTTTTTTCAAAGGAGGTGCAAGATTTGAGCCCGACAATGGCCAGGAGGCAATTTACACGGATGCTGCACCAAAATGTCCATAACCTGGAGCTGGCTATTTTTCTCGGCATGGAGGCATATACTATTTTTTTCTTGAGTTACGTCTTGGCAATGGCGGTTTCTAACTGTAGATACCCTAGACAACACACTCATTTTTCAAGAAAAAATGGTATGGGATGCACTGATGACTACAAGTGCACAAATCAATTGTAGCTAGTTTCGAAGTAAAGATATTGAACCCACAAAGAGCTATTGGTAAAGTTCTTTATGACCCTCATTACTATCTACCAAAGGATACTTATAAGCTGCCTTTGATCTCAAGTAAAGGGTGTTTGAAAAGTTTATGTTTTTTGCAGAAAAGTAATTAAAACAAGTAAATGAAAACAAGTAACAAGTTTGTATGAAAGCGTCGATGAACTCAATAGGGCTAAAATATTCTCAAGGATGTAGGATACACAACTAGCATAGTATTATTGTAATATGTAATCAAGATAACATACTCCTTGTGTCATGATATGTGTGGACATAGCTCCATAATAAGATGTTCACTATAAGGCTCATAGGAAGCCACTTTGTTGAGCCAAGAGTGAGTCACCTCTAAATAACCACTGTGTTGTCTGAGAGCAATCACCCATACAAACCACCGCAATTAAGGGTTTCCCCGTGGATATCATAATTAGCTTAGGGGGTCCTTCTTTAATCCTCCTTTGACTGTGTAGGTTACGAGTCGGCGCCAATCTATCACGGGGCCATTCTGGGTATGCTTCAAAGACACATCCAAAGGATTTCTCCCTCCCTTTAGTCCCGAGGGAAAATGATATGTGTCGGACTACACATACCGTCTAAAGAGAGAGATCAAACACAAATCATAATTATATCATAGACATGCAACTCATATGGACACAAGAATATATCATCTTTATTACGAATTCATAATGGTGCTAGGGTTTCTCCATCTCCCCAAGAACAAATGAACTACTCACTCATGGAGGAAATCAACAACATCATCATAATCAAATGAATGGATTAAAGTATGGAGGTAGATCTAATGCAAACCACAATTGAATCCGGAATTACAACGAGATCTAATAGATGAAAGATGGGGGTAATGGTGGTAATGGAGATGTAGCGGTTGATGATGAAGGGAATGATGCGTTGTCCTCCCATGATATGTGAAGCAGCTAGGATCTTGCCCTAGCCAAGTTCCTCCTTCAGATACCTCTTAGATGTGGTTTTTCGTGGTTGCTGGTGGATGTGAATGTCAGATCTATCTCTCGTCTTCGCCGGGAGAAAGTATCTTACGAGGTGGTCACGATGGCACCTAGTATGGGCGGGCTCCGCCCGTACCACAGGTCGTTATCGGTACTGATGCCTCCTCCTCGCTTGGTATTCTCCCAGGTGCGAAGGTAAATCCGTAAAATGACTTTTATCACTTAGAAATATCATATAATTACACAATATGATAGTTTCAATTGATATGTTCATATAGGAGTCAATGATTTGGGTTCCTGTTGAAATAAGAACAAAATAGTGCGTGCAAACGCAGTGAAATACAAAGATCCCTACTCTATTTATGCAAAAACAAAAGGTAAAAATGATTCAATTCTGGACTCATCATGCACCATAGGGTACCTAGGCTGGATACATGCCTGAGTTCAAGATTGCACTAACCCTTGGATGGTTGTGCACTCCAGCGAGTTTGTTCAATTTCTGAACCCCGACAAAGGAAATTCAAAAACATCATAAAAATATGAAACCAGGTCGTGGAGCCCTTATATGTGATCCACTACCAGCAAAAAATCATAAACAAGATATACCAAGACTTTTGGCACCCAAGGTGCCACCCAGATGGCTATCGAGTAGGAGTTGACTTGGCTTTCAACCCTAGATCCACCCCTCACTGCCCAAAACATGGCACTACTCTATGGATTAAGCCCAAACCCAGCACATAGCTCCCTCTCGGCATTCCAAGCAACTTCTCCAACTAGAGATTTCTTTGTTATTTGAAGAAATCTTGACTCTCCATTTTCTGAATCTAAAAAAGGGTGTTTTTCCAAAGGAGGTGCAAGATTTCAGCACGACAAGGGTCGGGAGGCAATTTACACGGATGCTACAGCGTATAAAACAACCATAACCTGGAGATGGGTATTCTTCTCGGCATGGAGACATATACTATTGTTTTCTTGAGTTACACCCTGGTAATGGTGTTTTCTAACTGTAGGTACCCTAGAAAACACATTCAATTTTCAGGAAAAAATGGTTTCAGGTGCACCATAGGGTACCTAGGATGGATGCAGTCCTAGGTTCAAGATTACACTAACCCTTGCATGGTTGCACATGCCAGCGAGTTTGCCTATTTTCTTATCCCTGGCAAGGATAATTCATAAAAAATCATAAAAATATGAAACCAGGTCGTGGAGGCCTTATATGTGACCCACTACCCACAAAAAATCATAAACAAGACATACCAAGACTTTTGGCACCCAAGGCACTACCCGGATGGCTATCAAGTAGGAGTTAACTTGGCTTTCAACCCTAGACCCCCCCTCACTGGCAAAACATGGCACCACTCCATGGAATGAGCCCAAACCCGACACTTAGCTCCCTCTCGGCATTCCAAGCAACTTCTCCAATTAGAGATTTCTTGGTTATTTGAAGAAATCTTGACTTTCCATTTTCTGAATCCAAAAAACTGGTGTTTTTCCAAAGGAGGTGCAAAATTTCGGAGCGACAATGGCCTAGAGGCAATTTACATGGATGCTACACCGCATAAAATGGCCATAACCTGGAGATGGGTATTTTTCTTGGCGTGGAGGCATATACAGTTTTTTCTTGAGTTACGCCCCGGTAATGGCGATTTGTAACTGTAGATACCCTAGAAAAGACACTCAATTTTCAGTAAAAACTGGTTTGTGGTGCACCGTAGAGTACCTAGGTTGGATACATTCCTGGGTTCAAGATTGCACTGAACCTTGCATGGTTGCGCACATCAGCGAGTTTGCCTATTTTCGAGCCCCGGGAAAGGAAATTCATAAAAAATCATAAAAATATGAAACCAGGTCGTGGATCCCTTATATGTGACCCACTACCTACAAAAAATAATAAACAAGATATACCAAGACTTTTGGCACCCAAGGCACCACCCGGATGGCTATCGAGTAGGAGTTAACTTGGCTTTCATCCCTAGATCCCCCATCACTGCCCAAAACATGGCACCACTCTATGGATTGAGAACACACCCGGCACTTAGCTCCCTCTCGGCATTCCAAGCCACCTATCCAACTAGATATTTCTTGGTTATTTGAACAAATCTTGACTTCCCATTTTCTGAATCCAAAAAACGGTGTTTTTCCAAAGGAGCTGAAAGATTTGAGCATGAAAATGGGCGGGAGGCAATTTACACGGATGCTACACCGCATAGAATGTCCATACCCACTATTTAAAAAAAGAATGACTTATCATTATTTGAAATCTTGTCAAACACAGGATAATCCCGTTGATTCGCTCGAAACCTCAAAGAAACTGGAGTAACCCTAACGACCAATAGCAGCCATTGGATCGTAACCCTAGCACCCAATGGTGGCCATTAGATCGTGTCTTCTAGAAGACCCCTCCACGCTAGTTCTGCATCCTGGTTGTTACATACCGTTTAATCAGGGCACGTGGATGATTCAGATGGTTCTTCGTCAGGACGATCCGTAAGTAGGCTCTTCTGCGATATGATTGGTTGCGCTAACTATTCACTTATATTATTAGTTCCACTCCCCTCTATCCTACTATATATTGAGCTATTGACTGACCATGTCTCTCCCACAATTATAATCCTTCCACCCTACTCGTCATGCCCGGAAGATGCCACTGGCTTTCTTGCTCTGTGTCCGGACGACAACCACTGACTTGAATCTTCAAGTAAGAAGTAATTTAACTAGTATTTGAATTTATCTTATATATTCTTGTTATCAGCTTAACTAACAACAAATCTTTTCTCCGATTTCTAGACAAACTTCAGATAGGGCAGTTGTTGAACGAGGAGTACGTACTTATAAACCCCAAGAATCTAGAGATCATCGCGTGCAACATCCTAGCGACGTACCCACTCGTGTGTTCCCACACAGGATGCTTTCACTAATTCTCCTACTACGAGCTCCCGAACCACAAGCTCACATGCCCCCACCACGCGTGCGCCTACACGGAGCCCGGCTACAACCTACATTGGTCCTCCGGCAGAGTTCGTGGTCCACCTTGCAGAGGATCATCTAATCAAAGTGATTAGGTTCTTGTACGACCACACCCGACATCTCCAAGAGCAGGTGTCGTTCCCTGACTTGGCATGCCGCCGGCTCATTTGCGAGGGAGGGGATGGCTCTGTTTTTTGTCCTGACCATCACCGCTGGCATTCCAGGAACGATCACTGGGCCCACCATCATGTGTGCGGTATGTGTCAGGTCGGTCTCGAGCGCCTAGCCCTTGTACACGGTGAGCATGTGGGCGCACGCCCAGCCGCCGTCATCCGATATCCTGATGGTGACAGCCAAGGCACCGAGCTTCCTAACACCGGGCGACGTGGAGTTTGTAGACCTGAGGTCGGTACTTTCATTGCCATCTAAGTATCTTGTCGGTGCTAGACCTTCCAAGCAGATGCATTTCTATATTTGCATCGACAAGACCGATAGGGAGTTGTAGTAGTTATGTTGTGGTTAAATGTAAGTCGAAATCAATACTACTCCGGTGTGGACAGTATACTTGTGTGAATGTATTGTAGTTTTAGTTTTTAATATTTCTTAATAATTTGACGAGTTCAATTATCCAATGGATAATAATAACTCACATTAGCTTGTTATTGTCACGTTAAAAATCTGCTTGCTCTAGACAAACGGGCAATAGGACGTGAGTTGGCATTCTCCTTTACTTCTATTCTTCCCTACGAATCCACTATATTCACTCCTAGATACTGTTGTAGCTGCAAGCCGATGGCACCTCCAGCGATCTCTCTGGCTACCACCGCCACCCAATGGATCGTTCTGGATGTCTTTACTCCTCAGTACTGCCGTAGCTGCAAGCCGACGACGCCTCCGGCGATCTCTCCAGCCGCCACCCAACGGATTGTTCTAGGTGGAGGGTGAATTTTTGTCATCACTAGAGTTAGGTTCATGCGAAGGAATTTGTGAATTTGGTCAACGCACAACGTGTTTTGCCTACGTGGTTGCTGCGTTGGCGCTCACGTTACAGACATAGTACTGACATGGGATTTCCGACCGTCTCCTTCATGGGGCAGTTGGTGGAACTTTTGAATATGGTAGGGGTGGGATGAGTTTGCCTCAAAATAGGCCCTCTCGGTATTTGGCAGCCCATCTTTACGAAAAGCAGCGAATATAAGCAACTCGGACCCCGCGATGCATTCGCACGCCAACTTTGGGTCGTAAAATGACAAGCCCGTATCGTGGACGGAGAGGCTGGGATATTGAGCTTATCTATCATTGTACACTAGTATACCACATTGTTACATTTGCCATGCTAAGAAGTTGTCTTGTTAATTCGGATGACCAAATTAAAACAACTACTCGACGGATGGAGTATATTTCTAAATTACCTATGGGAACCAACTTTGATTGACTTTTGTGTAGATATTACTCTATAGCTTAAGAGTGAATAAAAGCGAGCCATCTGAGGCCATCTGTCCATGCATGTTGTAGCTAGTTCTGGGCATATACCAGTTTGTGTCGCTGTATGTAGGCCAGGGGCATGCTTTGCGCATTGGTTGTAGCTGGCGTCGGTGCACTCGCCTCTCCATGGTCCAACGCTAACACACTGACCCTGATCTCAATCTTGATTCCTTTCTCTCTCTCCTGAGACGGTGATCTCTTTTCCCTACTCTCCTAGCCACGATGTCGGCAACCACATCCCCGCATTTCTCCGGCCTCCCCAACACCACCGCTTGCCGGCGAAGCTCCCGTGGCATCTCCCCGTCTGATCCCTCCTCCAAAGCAGTCGTACAACGCCTCTAATTTCCGCCACCACGTGCAAACCCTAGCTCCTCTCCTGCCATCCAGCGCCCCCGTCGATGCCCCAGGCCTCTCTCGCCATATTTTGCTCCTTCTCCACCCCCATTGTCCTCCTACTCAGCGTGAACCTTCTCCTGCTGCCCCCACAGGTCGGTGGTCTAGTCCGGCAAGGCCCGTCTGTCACCTCCCCGCAGCCAACTCATCCTTGCTGCACAACACCCCTACATCGCTCCCGATCTTGACCCTGGGCAGAGGCGGCATGACCCTCTCTCCAGAACGCCGCCGATTCTAACCGCCTCGGCCACCAATCGGCGTTGTTTCCCACTAGCCTGATCCTGCCTCAGTGTCCACCGTCGATTACCCGCTGCCGCTACTATTCTAAGGCCCCGCAATTGCCCTTGCAGCTAACCTTAGATGCGCTCGGGGTCGCTGGCGTGGCTGGGGATAGCGGTTGGCATCGCCGGGGCAGATCCTCGCGTGTCCTCCCTGCAAACCTGCACCTCCTCGAGGACCCGTTTCTCCTAGGTGCCCCTGCTCGGACTCGCCTCCTTCGCTGCTTCCCCTCGCACGCCGCCGGCGCATGGCCCCCACACCTCTACATGTCGTTCCTGGTATGGGTCTGACGGTGCTCCGCCTCGCCTTCATTTTCGTCTTCCTTACCTTCTCTGCTCCTACTGAGCTACAATGGCGACAACCACTGACTGTCGTGTGGTAAATACCTGGGTGCCCCTCTCTAAAATTCGGTGTGCTAGGAGTGCAGAAGGCAATTGAACCTTGTTGCCTAATATAGGGTACTAGGAAAAATGTTTAACATACTTATACTTGAGCAATAAAATTGGGACGTCTCTACAAGAATCTGTCTTTTCATACTGTTTAGCAATTTTTTGCTAGATAGACTCACTGAATTGTTCTCAACTCTCATATATACCTTGTAATACAAAAGTGTGATTTCTTTATTTTTGCCTGGAGTCGTTTCTATTTTGCATGGTTCATACAATGGAGACTAACTTATTCCTATTATTTCTGTATCATATTTGATATTTGGATAGCTATTAAGTTCATCCAGCTCACCGTAGAATTTACATTCCATGTACAAGTTTGGTTGTTCAAGAGCCATTGGAACTGTCCACTTCGTACTAATTGTACATATATTGGTATTCAGATCGTTAAATTGAGAATTATATGATGCATTGGAATTAAGAGATGGAGGATCTGATTACCTTGGCAAATTTGCTCTCAAGGTTGGTTCACTAACTATCTTCTTTATTCAGAATGAATGTATTCTGTAATTCTAATAACTTACGGTTTGGCTATGCAATTTAATTTAGTATATAACATAGTTGAACAACGTTTCAATAAGCCAAAGTCAATACTTGGAGTAGTATTACCTACTCTTCACTTTAATTTCAGCGTCTTTGTCCGAAGTTCATCCATGGCTCCTTGATAGGTTTGTGTTTTCATGCCAATATTCACCATGCAAGAGATAGTTAATTTCTTCCTCCTAGAATCAACCAGAAAGTAGCATACATCCAACATAATTAAGTCTTATTTATTCTTTTGTTGAATGGAATTCATAAAAATATAACATTTGAAAAGGGCATTCTATATTAGTAAAGGAACAAGGTGATATTGTATTTCCACATTTCCATATTGTTTCTTCCATTATATACTTGAATTGATATGGTGGTACATTCCCCTACTTACATCCATGTACTATGAAGATGCGGGCTGCGATATGACATGATGTGGTCATTCATGAAATATTTTACATTAGATTAAACATTTTTGTTAACATGTAAAGTTTATACTTTTTTCCTTGATGAAAAATTGTTTACGCAACATATGATAGTATGAATATTATATTATTTATAGCTTTTGGTTACGATCATCATCAATTGTAAATGTCAAGGGGGTGGTTTGAGTTGTTGTTTTCTTGGTGCTCTTGCTTGTGTTGCCTTTGTTCAGTTTTTTTGCTTGTTCTGCCTATATGAAAGAATAGAGCGTCCTCATCTCAACTTAGATACATGACTAGGCTAACAACAAATTATTTCTGATATGGGGTGGCCCGATCTTCTCAGCAAGCACTTGTCGATGATGATAATGGTAGATAGAAAACTAGCATGTAGCTATGAACTCTCTCGCTCGAACCCTGGTGCCAATGCAACAGCTCTCGAACCCTGTGGGATATTCACAACACCACGCTCTTGCGCACGTAGCCGTTGACCACGAACAATAGTTTGCAATCTACTAATTTCCAATGAAACAACAGATCACACTCAATTGCAGTAGATAATTCGATCACAGGGTAATTCCAGAGGCTCTAATAAGAAACAACTCCAAAATAGTTTTAACGTGGTCTAACCTAATCTAGGGGCAGGGCCCCCAGAAGTTTCCATCAGATCCGGACGGATCTGACTGTATCAGACACATTTTCATTTCGTGTTTTTCAGACGTTCCGGCGGCCATATAAGCCTAGGAACGCCCTCTAGATTAGGTTAGACCATGTTAAAACTATTTTGGAGTTGTTTCTTATTAGAACCTCTAGAATTACCATGTGATCGAATTATCTACTGCAATTGAGTATGATATGTTGTTTCATTGGGAATTAGTAGATTGCAAACTACCGTTCATGATCGACGGCTACGTGCGCAAGAGCGTGGTGTTGAGAATATCCCACAGGGTTCGAGAGTTGTTGCATTGGCACCAGGGTTCGAGCGGGAGAGTTCATAGCTATAGGCTAGTTATCTATCCATCATTATCATCATCGACAAGTGCTGCTGAGAAGATCAGGTCACCCCATATCATCTTGGTATCAGATTTCCAGTGTTGCCTCGGTAAGCATCCACAAATCCATCTATAGATTAGTTTGTTTTTCATCCTATACAGAAAAGCCATACAAAAAGATTACGGTTAGTCTTTGTCATAGCCTAGATTGCATCAGAGTTGAGTCTTAGTTGCTAGTCGTTGTCGTGTCTTTGATCTGATCTCTTCATGTACGAGTCATAGTGTCTAGGTTTTCCTTGTTATTTTCGTTATTTTCTGTGTTTTTTAGTCGTTCATCATCGTTTCCGTTAGCTTACATATACTATTCCGAGTCCACATAGCGTACTTTTGGTGTTTTCAAACCTTAGCTACGGCCTATCTACAGCATCGGTGCCTAGAAACATACCTACGAGAGTAGTTGCTTTGCTCTGAACAGGCTGCTCATTAGGGTTTTGAAGTCCAAATTTTCGTCCAGGTCGACCAGATTATTCGGCCCCCAAAAACCCAGATTATCCGGCCCCTAAATTTCCCAGCATTGTTGCATCCGTATTGCATTGTGTCAGATAGTTGAAAAATCAAAAAAAAAACATTGTGAGAAAAAAGAGAAAATAAAAGAGATAGAAAAGTGAGAAAAAAGGAGATATAAAAGTTGATTGGAGGACTAGTTTCATAATAGCACTAATAGATTGAGCAATCTTGTGCCTGTTCTATTTGAGCTATTACTAGCGTCTCTCTTGTGCATTCTAATATTCCTGTTCATAAGTTTCTTTGCCACGTTTATCTCCACGTGTGTGTTTCCTTGGATGTTTGTCATACGATTAGCACTAGGATTTGCTTTGGTGTAGTTAGGATATCATACCTACAGCTCCACCATAAATAACATGTGTGTCCTGTGATCGTTCTCCATACCTTTGATATTCACTTCATCACATCAGTGCATAAGTCTTTGATTTCGTTTGGTAAAGCATCTCTATTCACTTTGGAACGGTAAGATCTACTTTCTTGTCAGTTGTGAGTGAGTTATGAGTGTTCCACCAAACAGATTTTAAATTTTGCACTAACCTACTAATCATGTCTCTTAGTGATATTGATGTTGTGTCACACTACAAGAAAAGTTTCCTTCCACAACGACTTGGCCCGACGATCATCATAGAAGGCGCGTCTTCTGCGACAAAATTCTCAGCTCGGCCGTGGCCGATGAAAAACTTTTTTTTTCCGGTTTCACGGCCCTCTACTATGATGGATCTGCTAAAAACATGGACTGGCGCGTGGCAGAAGAAAGATTTTCATTTCCTCTCGCCGAAGTCTTTTGAGGCGTGTGGGTCCCGGACTTTAGTGTCTCTTGCGGACCATACTTTTCGGTCACGTCTCCCTGATTTGAACTCAATAACGTTACTCGATGCGTCTGCCGTTTAGTCAGGCTGCCAGGTCCCACATGTCAGCCTCTCATTAGAAGGACTGTGTGTATGATGGAATTTTTTCCTTTGCTCACGTTACCCTGTTCCGAACTTGATAGCGCTACTCGATGCATCTACCGTTTAATCAACCTTCTGGGACCCACATGTTATCCTCTCGTTAGAAGAAACGTGTGTATAATTGATTTTTTTCCCTTGGATGTTGCCTCCCTGATTTTAACTCGATAACGTTGCTCGATCTATCTGTCGTCTAGTCAGGCTGCTGGGTCCTCCATGTCAGCCTCACACTATAAGAATCGTGTGTATGATGAAAAAATTTCTTCGCTTGCGCTAACTTATTCCGAACTTGATAGCGCTGCTCGATGCATCTACCGTTTAATCAAACTCATGGACCCCACATGTCATCCTCTTATTAAAAGAAACGTGTGTATGATAGAATTTTTTCCCTCGGTTGCGCCTCCGTGTTCTGAACTTGATAGCGTTGCTCACTGCATCTACCGTTTAATCATGATGCAGGGCCCCACATGCCATCCACTCATTAGAAGAAACATGTGTATGATGGAATTTTTTCTCTCGGTCGCGCCTCCGTGTTTCGAACTTGATAGCGTTGCTCGATGCATCAATCGTTTTTCCAGGCTGCCAAGTCTCCCAGTGAGCCTCTCATTAGAAGAAACGTGTGCATGCTAGAACTTTTTCTCGCTCGTGCCTCCCTATTTCGAACTTGGCAACGTCGCTCGAGGCAGAACCTATGTAAGGCTGCGCTACTAGGTCCCACATGTCGGTCTCTCTTTATATCAAACCTGCGTATGATGGACTTTTTTCGGTCGTGTCCGCTGTTTTGACCTTGCCAACGTTGCTCGATGTGCTAGCTGTGTATGGTTTTGCTGCTGAGGCCCCCATGTCACACTCTCTGGTACGCTCTGGCGGGTGGGTCCCTGATGCCAGCCTCTCTATACAAGTATTTAACTTTTTTTCAAACCCGACCATTAAACTTGAGGGATGATGTAGGCTAGTGGGTCCACGATGTCAGCCTCTCCATAATGTGATATTAAAAAGTAAACCCTTTCTAAAAAAAGTAAACCCAAGATATATATAAATATGTACACACAGGGGATTCGAACTAAAGACCTTCAAATCAAAGCAAATAGACATAAATAGAGTGTTTTGCCACTATACCAAAGATACTAATAGAAATTGAATCATTAAACATGTATTAGTACTACAACTTATTTATCGGTCTTCTAAAAAATATTTTGTGTGTCCATGTTATCTCTCTTAAAATAAAAGAGCAGTGCTACTAGAACCTCGATTTATAAAAAGCCACATAATGGATTAGTTTCTTAAAAACATGGGTAGGCAGAGTTTTTTAGAGGTAGGGGCAATGCTAAAAATGCCAAATTAAAAAGTTTTTGGGCCATGGTCAATGGGCTCCTATCTCAAATTTCACTAGGATGTGTCTCGCCAGATTCAAACACAGACCTCTTTGAGGGAGGAAAAAAGAGATAATTCCTTTGATAGATATTCATATAAAAATATCTAATGAACACACACCACATGCGCCAAAACAGGGCGGGTATCCAATGACCTCACTTGGTGAAATCACGCTGTATATCTTTACCCTCTCATCTCTATCAAAAATGCATCCAGTGGTTCCGATGACACAAAGGCAAAAGCTCTAGACCAAGCAGCCAGCAGCAACGACGGAACTTTTGACAAATTCAATACCATTTGAAAGATTAAGGAGTACAGAATAATAAGACATAAAAATTTGACAGATTCCTAGTTCATATTCAGCAGCACTTGACCAATTCAGAAGCATTTCAAAGTAACTAATTCAGCAATACAAACACTGAAATTCAATATCACTACAGAGAGAGGCAGTTCTTGTTTCAGCTCTAAAAATCATGCCACGCGATCAGTTTGCCCTTTTCTCCAAACACACTCGATCACTGGAACACAATCATTGTCATAATATTTGGTCATATAGGGAACCGTCATATAGACACAGATATACCATACCAGTACGTACTAGCCATAGCTCCAATCCAGCAAAAGGTTATCACCGTTTTACCACCCATATATGATTAGCGGAGATAAGACAACCACATAATTAATTACAATAGCATGCGGCCAAAGAGCTAGACAGCTAGGAAGTTCATGAACATCATGCGGCATTTAGGACAGCTAAATACATCGACCTTGACCGTTCTTCCAATAATAAGTTTGGCTGCTTTCTAGAACTTGATCCACCTAGAAGTAGCTGTCAAGCGCCCATCAGTCGAGTTAATGGCGTAGCGTCCCTCAATTCGTAATCCTTCACTCTGCATCATGAAGACTATTGTGCCCTTTCGTCTGGCCTGGAGTTGCTTTGTGGCACTCTTAGGCAATTTCCGAGTCAAAGCAAGAGATAGACGCATAATTACTAAGAGCAATGCACTAAATCATGTGAAACTTGAGAAGACATTCAGAATAGTTTATCTGCCACCATATACTCACAAACATAATCTGTGGGACCTTGTGATGACACGTGTGTAGGATATGGTCTGACAAGGTGCTGCCCGGGGTGATGAAGGAGCTTGTGTCGGAGCCTGTGTTGGGGCTGGTGCTAGTGCTGGAGATGGTGCCACTAATTGTAGAGGGGTTGGTGCAGGAGCCAGAAGGCCCAAAATTGGTGCTGGTGCCAACAGCTTGATGCTAGATTCTTTCTAAGGGGTAGCTAAGCTGACTGTAGGGATGGTAGAGGCAGATGAGAAGTGTACAAGCAAAATGGTCTCTTATACAATAGTTACTCACAAGACAGTGATCAGAGGATATGATGAGTATACAAGCAAATTAAGGTACTCCCTCTATTCTTTCTTCTTAGGTCAACAGGTGCGAGAGCAGGAACTAGGGCCAGTGTCGTTGGGGGTGCCAGCATCTTGGTGTTGGTTACCTTCTTAGGGTAGGTAAGGGGACTGCAGGAGTGGTCAAAGAGGCATATGAGATGTGGACAAGCAAAATAATTTCTTATACAACAGTAACTCCTAGACAGAGATGAGAGTATACAAGCGAATTAAGTTACTACCTCTATTCTTTATCCTACTAAGGTCAATAGGTGCCGTTGCAGGAACTGGGGCCGGTCCTGGTGCCGATGCCAACAGCTTGATGCTGGCACCCTTCTAGGTGATACATAAGGGGAAGCGGACTACAGAAGTGGTCAGGGTCATATGATGAGTAAAGACAATGGTGCAGAACAATTAGTCGCAAGAAAATCATTAGAGGTTGTGATGAGTACAAAATCAAATTAATTAGTACTACCTTTGTTCTTGGTCCTTCGGTCAACAGGTGTACGATGGCATGCAAGTATTTGCCCAGGCTTGCTAAAATCGAATGATACCTCGTCCCCCTGCTTCAGACCATTCTCACAGACATACCTGGACCAACCTCGGCCACCCAAATAGGTGACCATCGTCTGGAAGACATCCACATCATATAGTTGCCGCATGCCTTTAGGGCCCTTGCTATACAGAGTTAGAAACTTGTCGTTTCCAAACATCTTGTTTATAATGGGGCGAGCGACACAAGGGACAACCTTCATGAGAAAATTGATAGAGAAGTGAGGCGACAGCAAAAAAAAGTGAGATACAAGATCTTATATCAGGTCGGTCTAAACCACTTGGAATCCGTATCTGATACCATGGGTATCCTTTGTGAAGGGTGGCCTGATACATTGTAAATGTATCTATAATTTTTGATGTTCCATGCTTGGTTTTATTTACTTTCTTGTGTTTTGTTCCAACTTTGGAGTACTTTTCATATGATTTCTTGGACTAACCTCTTAACAAGATGCCATAGTGCCAGTTGCCTATTTTCTGCTGTTTTTGGTTCCAGGAAGTCAGAAAATGAATATTCTCGGAATTGGATGGGACAAAAGCCAAAGTTACTATTTTCCCGGAAGACTCATGGAGCCAGAAGGAGAGTCGGAGAGGGGCCACAGGGTGGCCACACCCCCAGCGCGGTACCCCTGTGTCGCGCAGGAATGGTGTGGGCCCCCTGGCCGGCCACCGACCTTGCCTCCTTTGCCTATAAGAGCCTCCCGATGCAAAAACCCTAGGGAGTCAATCAAAAATCCACGAAAAGTTCCGCAGTGCTGCCGCCACCGAAGGGGAGATTCGAGGGACAGAAAGTCTCTGTTCTGGCACCCTGCCGAGATGGGGAAGTGCCCCAGAGCCATCTCCATCAATCTCCACCACCATCTCCATCACCATTGCTGATTCCCATGATGAGGAGGGAGTAGTTTTCTCTCGAGGCTAAGGGTTCTATCGGTAGCTATGTGTTCATATCTCTCTATGCATGATCATATTGTGATCATGAGCTTGTAATCTATATATCTACCTTGCTACTCAAGTGCTTTATTAGATCTTTGCTCTCCCCATGTGTGTGAAAGTGACAGCATGCACACCATGATGGCACTTAGGCTAGAGATTATAAATACTTGTTATGAGTTATATTTGGAGTTGGATGTCTCTATAAAATTGTGGTGTTTGTTGGAACCAACTAGAGCTCAAGGTGACAGTGTGGGGTTATCTAGATGGGGAAAGCGGACTTTGAGGTGTGCTGTTATAGCCCTACCATCGATTAGAGTGTTCAACCGGAGAGTAGTTAAGAGTAGTATCATAAAGAGAAGATATTTATATGAGAGTGTTCACTAGTGAAAGTATGATCCCTAGGCCTTGTTTCTAAGCATTGATACACCGTTTGCAATTAGATATGTTACATGTTTGCTTGCTTCAATCTTTATTTCAGTTTTCCTTTAGTCTTTTCCATGCCATCAAGCTATTTTCTATCACCATTACCACTTGTATTTCACTATCTCTTTGCCAAACTAGTGCACCTATACACCTGACAAGTGTATTGGGTGAGTTGGGGACACAAGAGACTTCGTGTATCTTGATTGCAGGGTTTCTTGAGAGGGAATACCTTTGACCACTTCCTCCCTGAGTTCGATAAACCTTGGGTGATCCACTTAAGGGAAAACTTGCTGCTGTTCTACAAACCTCTGCACTTGGAGGCCCAACAACTGTCTACAAGAATAGAAGTGCGTAGACATCATGGCCATGCACAATTTTTCATCCCTCTGCCTTTGGAATGGCATACAGGAGCCCCCTTTCAATCCACAAACTTGACAAGAGGAGGGTAGTAGAAAGGGCTGAGCAGCTGGTGCGTGGTACTGATTGAAATTAAGTGGAAAGGTTAAATTATGTAAAGAGCAAGTAAATATAATAATATAATACAAAACCATTGCCTATAAAGCAAACATATTTTATTTTTGTGAACTTCTAATGAGCGTAAACATATAGTACTAGCTGATAACAATAGCATGGAAAATCATAACATCTGAAATTGTGGATTTCCAAATTATACCCACTTCTTAGAGAGGTCACTGCCCACCTGGGTACTGTGTTGGCGCTTCCTTGTTGTGTAGAGGATGTCCTCTTTTGGTGCGGGCATCAGAAATCTACTAGCCTCTACAGCAGTCTCAGCCTCCGCAGCAGCACCTTCAATCTGCATAAATAGCAACAGAGCTCAATAGTTTAATACTATATAAAGTTTGACCATGTTTTTAGAAAAAAATTATAATATGAATTATATATCCTTGGATATATCATGAAACATATATTCACATCGTATGTATATAATATCATAGTTCTTGATAGTTTTTGACTTTTTTCAAAAGTTTGGTCAAACTTTCCGTCGCTTGACTTTTCAAAAAATATAGTACTAGTATATGCCTAAGCCTTCGGATGGAGGGAGTACAGTACACATAGTAGTCATATACTGGCTGTATGAGACAGTCTGACAGATCCAGATCTGGATTCACCTAAACACAGTGCTAGAATTAATAAAATCACACATATGTTTCTGAACATCTGATAAGCATGCATGACACCAAGCGGGTAATACTTAAATCTGACTACACCATGGTAATAAGGGTATAAAGAACAAATACCTTTCTCTTTAAGCTGGGCCCTACCAGCTGGTCGGTGGCCTTGCACTTATTTGGCGAGTAGTGGTACTCGCCGGATCCTGCGGCATGTGGGGGTACCATCCTGTTTGCCGCACCTGGAGTACCGCATGTTCGCAGGTATGTACCACCGTGCTACAGTAAATGAAGGAGAGATGGTGTCACAGAGGCTTCCACAAAAACAGGATGCAGACAGAGACAACTTTTAGCATAGGGATACATCCAGGTTGCAGCCAACCACTTTCAGCATTGGAAAGAATGGAAGAACGCAACGAATATACTGCTACATTACCTTTTTGACGCAACTTTTAAGGGAAATTATGGGACCATCCCTGTCCGTAGTGGCCGTGCATGCCACTGACCAATACTTCTCCATACAGAATCTGACGCAAAATTCATTGCACATTACGAGTAGCAACTAAAGGTTATAGAAGTGAAGAACACCAAAATCGAACCCGACCAAATGCCCCAATCAGAACAGCGGTGACCATGCCCTAATACGGAGTCCATACGAAATCAGTACCACCTCCCCCACCCCCACCCCCCATACCCACCACCACCACACCACCCAAATGACCCAATCGATTAGACAAGAGAAAAATATCCTGATTAGATGATTCCGAGATGAGCAATAAGCAAGAACTCCATAATCAAAGCATACCGAATACTACTACTCCTAGTACTAATAGTACCCCAGTGGCCCAATTGGAAGCAAATTAAGCAAAGCCAGATTTCGAGGTGAGCAAATACACCCACCTATTTCAACAAGAACTCCCCAATCGGAGGTTGCACCAGTTCCAACAGTTGCTTGCTAGATGTGAGCTAGCTAGTGATGGTTTCTTGTCTTGTTGTTGGTGGAAAGGCATGGGTAGGGGAGTAGTAGTACTAGTAGTAGTACTAGTAGTAGTACTAGTAGTAGTAGGGCTGGGCAGTACACTTTTTTCTACAGTAAGTATTTTTAAGTGGCAGTGGCGGGAACATTTTGCTAGGAGATAATCCCGAGTTTTTGATCCCAGCTATCATGTGGTGGCCTACAGCTGTTTCAAGCGGGACCCATGTCAAGGGCGAGTTAAAGCAGGTCCCACATCAAGTGGGTGAGATAATTGACCGAGCCAACCTCCTCCTTCCCTTGGTACTAGTACTAGTTCTCCCGGGTTCCTCTCCAAGGACAGAGAAAATCGCCCCTCTTCGAATCAAATTGATCCCAGCTTTTTATCCTTTTGCTGATTCGTCTCACCGAGCAGTGGACAAGACGATGGTAGTTGAAGCATAGGGCACCAGAGCTGGGGCCTCAAAAATAGTTTAGGAATCGATAAAATGATAAGCTCAGATTTCAGACTAGAAACACACACAAACACACATATACTCCGTATATACTGGTATACGGAATAGTTTCCAATTACAGTTCTGCTAACAAAGGCCTAGAAATCATAATAAGGTAGCTCCATATTACAGAACTACGACAGTAGCGAACCAATCATGGGATAGCTCTACACCCCAAGAGTTTTGCAGCTGGGCTAGTGGTCATGAGACTATCCAAACGACACCAAAAGTACACCCCTAATGATCAGCAGCCCTACGTCAAATCCATCCAGAAGCAGTGTACCCGATCCACAGCCTAAGATACAGGCCCATCAATGAATAGGTCATCGTCATTACCATCAAAGTCCTTTGCAGTCGTCTGCTTCTGTGATTAGTAGATTAATGGATACGTTTATAGAGAAACATCAAAGACACACAACCGAAACATTTGTCGTTCTACAGATATGCGGTAGTACCAGAAACGAAACATGTTTCATGCAGCTTGCGCTTTTTCTCTCCTCCCCCTTCTCCAAGTTGATCTAGATGCTCAGGAGCTGCCTCTGTCAGTTGATCTAGTTGATCAACATCTGCTTCCCCTACTTGATCTTGATGATAAAGATGTGCATCCCTGATTCATGTGGAGGATCATATGGTTCACCATGAAATACCCATCTAACATATGTGCTTAGCATCCCAAATGTAAAAATATGGTCTTCCACTATACTTTGAGGCAACACCTACGATTCATACACAACCGGCAAGGACAATGTACTTTTTGAGTTGTCACAATGAGCACTAACAAATCCCATAAATTGTAGAACATCAACGATATGTTTAGTGCTGCCTAACGGAGCAATCTCTATCCAAAATCTGCCCATCTGTTTAATTATGACATACAAGGTTGGTTATTATTAAAAGAAAAGCAGGAAACATATAGATGGAGTACAAAAACTATATATGCCTATGTGTTTCAGCAAACCTATTGACAGTAAAAATCGTCGAAGGTATTTAGGAACACAGATCCAGCACAGCATAAACTATGACCATGCAGATTGAGGACAAATTAAACTACATATTTGAAAGGGCAATAAAATGCCAACCAGATCGAGCTAGAGATAGAAGGACTACCGTGGGATCGACATGCCCACTGGTGCATCTCAAGAAGACCGACGGGTAGGGAAAGCTTCTTCGCGCATGTTGGTGATGAGGAGTGGCTGTAAGAGCGTCTGTTTTGTGGAGAAGGGGGTGAGGCCTAGGCGGTGGAGGGTGGAAGTTAATACACATCGTGAAGGGGTGCGGAGGGATAACTTTGGAAATTCTGACCTACCCTGCTTTGGACACCACCATATACGTGGCCCACCTGCTAGTCACCATAGATCGAAATTGATCCAAAACTTGTCAAAATACAAGTTTATGTTTTACCATGGAAACTAATGCACATAGCATTGCACTTTGAGAATGAATAGCTTTATGTCAAAAAGTTACTTAATTTCAGCATCTTCAGCTAGGAAGCTTGGAAACTCATGAAAGTAGGGCAGTATCCATCAAATCTGGAATCTCCTTTGTAAACAATTGCTTGAAATGCCAAGATGCACTGATCTACCAAATATGGACAGGTTTGTAAGCTTGGTTGGTGAACATGCTTCAATGTACGGAGTAGTACAAAACATGAAAAAGGTACAGAAACTATGGTTGTGACCTTTCTCCTCATTAAATGCTAGAAAGCATACATGCATGTGGGTCTATCTAATGGGGACAGCATCCCAAGTGGGAGTAGCGTACCTTATAAGCTTCAAGTTCAAAATTTCGGCAGAGCGCCAAAATATCCCGCCCATCCATTCAAACATCATGCCCATTCATTCAAACATCCAGCCCGAAAAATTATTTTATTGCACAAATTTAGCCTGGAAGCTTGAAAGGGTGTTATACATTGTGTGAAACAAGGGGGCGGTGGAATTTTGAGCCATCATCTTTGTAGTTGCTTGCTTCACAACAAAACAGATTATTGTTACTTAGATATTCGAAAACAAACTTCAAATTTGGAAGCAGGCATATTGGTTGATTTGCAAAGATGAACCGATCTACCAAATACGGACACGTCGTCATAAACTATTTCCATGACATTGGTCACCATTTTTTGGATGATGGTCATCTTCTTTAAAGCCTTAAATTGTTCTAAAATTTCAGCAAATGCCTAGAAACTCGTTTAAATGCTAGGAAGCAACTCTCGCTGAGGTGTGGGCTAGACGGTGACAGCGCGTCTGAGAGGCCCAACACCGGAGTAGCGTATGCTAGAAGCTTCGACCTCAAAATTTGGTATGGCGCACAAACATCACACCCATCCATTAAAATATCCCGCGCATCCATTCAAACATGCTTTACCTCTTTCTAGAATGCAAAATTGCTCTTCTATCCCTGCTCCGGAAACAAGAATCCGAGGGAGCACTGCAATAACAGAGGGATATCGGTGGTAAATTTGCATTCTCCCAAGTACATCACCACATCCACGTTTCCTAGCCCTTCTTCAATATTTACCTCACCGCCTACTCCGACCTACACTGACTTTTTGGACCCACTATGCAAGTGACCCACATGTCAGTGAGCTAGAATTACGGGAAGTAGATTCCCATCGCTTGTAGTTTAAAATTCGAACATTTTTCGCTAAACCGAGATAAAATCGTTAAAATCATCCAACCTGGCTTATACTATCATTCCACTATATCAGAGTAAAAGCTAAAAAAATAAAGCCAAAAACAAGTTCGTAGCTTTATAAGCCAAAAATCAAAAAAACAGAATTAGAGCCCAACCAAACAACGCCTAAATCTCAAGGAACTCTTCGTGTTTCTCCCTTGTTTTAGTACTTGGGTACCTTCAATTTTATTTAACAAAAAATATGACCAAGCAGGGTATCATCGACTTGTAGATTAATTTTTGAGATACTTTCATTAAATTGCGGTAACACCATTCTGTTCCACGAATATATATAACTATAAAGTTTGAACATATTATTGAGAATTCACGAAATCCTAAACCATAAAACCAAACCCCTAAGCCCTGACCAAGCGGGTATCGTGCAACTATAGATCAAAAATTGAGATACTTTTGTTAAATTGGGTGACACCATTCTATTCCATGAATATAAGCATAAAGCTTGAACATTATTGAAAATTCCCGAAAATCGAAACCCCTAAAACCCAAATCTTAAACCCCTAAACCCTATAACCCTAAACCCTCACCAAGCACGTAGCATGCACTTATAGATCAAAATTTAAGATAATTTCGTTAAATTGGGTAACACCATTCTATTTGATGAATATAAGCATTTCAATGAGTTAGGTAACGCCATATTCTATTCTATGAATATAAGCATAAAGCTTGAGTATTATTGAAAATTCAATAAACCCACTAAAACCTATTCAGTCCATAAAACCTAAACCGTAAAACCCTAAAACCCTAAACCCTTGACCCATATAAACCCTGACCAAGCAGATACCATGGACTTATAGATCAAAATCTGAGATTCGATCTTTCATTAAATTGCGGTAACGCCATTCTATTCCACGAATATAACAATAAAGTTTGAACATTATTGGAAATGCCCTAAACCCTAAAACCCCAAACCCTCAACCCCGCACGTAGCATGCACTTATCGATCAAAAATTGATATACATTAAACCGATAACTCCTTTCTATTCAATGAATATAAGCATAAATCTTGAGAATTATCAAATATACCCTAAACAACCCCTAATAAAACCTAAACCTAAAACTCCAAACTCTCAACCCATAAACCCTAACCAATTAGGTATCATGCACTTATAGATCAAATTTTGAGATACTTTCAATGAGTTAGGTAACGACATATTCTATTCAACGAATATAAGCATAAAGTTTGAATACTATTGAAAATTCAATAAACCCCCTAAACCCTATTAAGTCCATAAAACCTAAATCGTAAAACCCTAAAACCCTAAACCCTCGACCCATATAAACCCTAACCAAGCAGGTACCATGGACTTATAGATCAAAATCTGAGATTCGATCTTTCATTAAATTGCGGTAACGCCATTCTATGCCACGAATATAACAAATAAAGTTTGAACATTATTGAAAATGCCCTAAACCCTAAACCCTAAAACCCTAAACCCTCAACCCCGCCTAAACGACATTGGCAAATGAGGTATCACATGCACTTGTAGATCAAAATTTCAGATAAACTTCCTCAAATTGTGCTAACGCCATTCAATTCCATGAATATAAGCATATATAAAGCAGCTTGAACATTATCGAAAATTCCCAAAAAACCTAAACCCTAAACACCTAAACCCCCAAAACCATAAACCCTAAACCCTCATCCCATCAACCCCTTACCAAGCAGGTATGATGCACTTATAGATCAAAATACGAGATACTTTCATTAAATTGAGATAACACTAGTATATTCCACGAATATATATAAGCATATATATAAAAGCTTGAACATTATTATTGAAAATTCATAAACCCTAAAACCTAGAAAACATTAAACCCTAAAATCCGAAACCCTAAATACCAACCTTAAACTCCTAAGCCCTAAACCCTAAAATCCTAAATCATATACCATAAACCCTAAACCCCTAAACCATCAACCCAAAAAACACGAACCCTAAACCCCAGGCTATATATATCTTGTGTGGAAACTAGGGCAATGGGATTTTGAGCCATACTTATTTGTAGTTTCTTCATGACAAAAGCCATTGTCGTCGCTTGAAAAATTGAAAATAACTTCAATTTTAGAAGCTTCCTTTGTAAATAATATTTTAAATGCCAATAATATTGACCAATCTACCAAATAAAAACATGTTGTTATAAACTATAGCAAAGGTATGGCCATGACCTTGGTCACCTGGTTTGAAAGCCATGCAAATTCATACATGGTACGCCATATATCATATGGCAAAATTAAAGCCATTATTATCGATTAGAGCTTTTAAAATAACTCCAAATATGGAAGATCTTCTTCTAAACAATGTTGAAATACCAATATGCACCAATCTACCAAACATGGTTATATTATCATAATGGTAACACATATGGCCTTGACATTGGTCATCTAGTTTTTGAAAGCCATGAATGTTCAAACATGGTACGCCATATTGTGAAACGAGTTTTTCAAGAGTTATCAAATTTTATATATTTTCACGGAAATTAGCCAATGCACACAGTGAGACACCAATGGAGAAATGAATGGTTGTATTTCGTTTTATATTTTGTTTCTTTATTTTTTTAAAAAAAGCAGGCCCAAATTTGGTGTCATTACTATTCATATCAAAAAATTGTAATCTTGCAAAACTCTCAGTGGTTCTCCAATATTGACTAATTCGGTACCTTTAAACTATTTTTAAAAAGTCAAGACCAAGCGATATCACACACTTTCTAGTTCGTAATGACATACTTACTTTCAATCGTCAAAAAGTTATTTAATTTCAGCATCTTCAGCTAGGAAGCTTGGAAACTCATGAAAGTAGGGCAGTATCCATCAAATATGGATACTTATATGGAAACAATTGCTTGAAATGACAAGATGCACCGATCTACCAAATATGGACAGTTTGTAAGCTTGGTTGGCGAAGATGCTTCAATGTATGGAGTAGTACGAAACATGAAAAAGGTACAGAAACTATGGTTGTGACCTTGCTCCTCATTAAATGTTGAAAAGCATACAGGCATGTGGGTCTATCTAACAGGGACAGCATCCCAAGTGCGAGTAGCGTACCTTAGAAGCTTCAACTTCAAAATTCCGACAGAGCGCCGAAATATCCCGCTCACCCATTCAAACATCCAGCCCAAAGATTATTTTATTGCACAAATTTAGCCTGGAAGCTTGAAAGGGTGTTATACATTGTGTGAAAAAAGGGGGCGGTAGCATTTTGAGACATCATCTTTGTAGTTGCTTGCTTCACAACAAAACACATTATTGTTACTTGGATATTCGAAAACAAACTTCAAATTTGGAAGCAGACATATTGGTTGATTTGCAAAGATGCACCGATCTACCAAATACAGACACGTCATCATAAACTATTTCCATGACCTTGGTCACCTTTTTTTGGACGATGCTCATCTTCTTGAAAGCCTTAAATTGTTTGAAAATTTTAGCAAATGCCTAGAAACTCGTTTAAATGCTGGGAAGCAACTCTCACTGGCTTGTGGGCCTAGACGGTGACAGCGCGTCTGAGAGGCCCCACGCCGGAGTAGCGTATGCTAGAAGCTTCGACCTCAAAATTTTGTACGGCACCCAAACATCACACCCATCGATTAAAATATCCCGCGCATCCATTCAAACATGCTTCACCTCTTTCTAGAATGCAAAATTCCTCTTCTATCACTACTCCGGAAACAAGAATCTGAGGGAGCACTGCAATAATAGAGGGATATAGGTGGTAAATTTGTGTACTCCCAAGTGCATCACCCCATCCACGTTTCCCACCCCTCCTTCAATATTTACCTGCCCGCCCACTCCGACCTACACTGAATTTTTGGACCCACTATGCAAGTGACCCACATGTCAGTGAGCCAGAATTACAGGAAGTAGAAATTCCCATCGCTTGTTGTTCAAAATTCGAACATTTATCGCTAAATGAAGATAAAATCATTAAAATCATCCAACCTGGCTTATACTATCATTCCACTATGTCAGAGTAAAATCTAAGAAAAACAAATCCAAAAACACGTTCGTAGCTTTATAAGCCAAAAATCAAAAACTAGAATTAGAGCCCAACCAAACAACGCCTAAATCTCAAGGAACTCTTCGTGTTTCTCCCCTGTTTTAGTACTTGGGTACCTTCAATTTTATTTAACAAAAAATATGACCAAGCAGGGTATCATCGACTTGTACATCAATTTTTGAGATACTTTCATTAAGTTGTGGTAACACCATTCTGTTCCGCGAATATATATAACCATAAAGTTTGAAAATATTATTGAGAATTCACGGATTCCAAAACCATAAAACCTAAACCCCTAAACCCTGACCAAGCAGGTATCGTGCAACTATAGATCAAAAATTGACACCATTCTATTCCATGAATATAAGCATAAAGCTTGAACATTATTGAAAATTCCCGAAAACCGAAACCCCTAAAACCCAAATCTTAAACCCCTAATCCCTATAACCCTAAACCCTCACCAAGCACGTAACATGCACTTATAGATAAAAATTTAAGATAATTTCGTTAAATTGGGTAACGCCATTCTATTTGAAGAATATAAGCATTTCAATGAGTTAGGTAACGCCATATTCTACTCGATGAATATAAGCATAAAGCTTGAGTACTATTGAAAATTCGATAAACCACCTAAACCCTATCCAGTCCATAAAACATAAACCTTTAAACCCTAAAACCCTAAACCCTCGACCCATATAAACCCTGACCAAGCAGGTACCACGGACTTATAGATCAAAATCTGAGATTCGATCTTTCATTAAATTGCGGTAACGCCATTCTATTCCACGAATATAACAATAAAGTTTGAACATTATTGGATATGCCCTAAACCCTGAACCCTAAAACCCTAAACCCTCAAGCCCGCACGTAGCATGCACTTATCGATCAAAAATTGATATATTTTCATTAAACCGGTAACTCCTTTCTATTCGATGAATATAAGCATAAATCTTGAGAATTATATAAAATACCCTAAACAACCCCTAATAAAACCTAAACCTAAAATCCCAAACCATCAACCCATAAACCCTAACCAATCAGGTATCATGCACTTATAGATCAAATTTTGAGATACTTTCAATGAGTTAGGTAACGCCATATTCTATTCGTCGAATATAAGCATAATGCTTGAGTATTATTGAACATTCGATAAACCCCCTAAACCCTATTCAGTCCATAAAACCTAAACCGTAAAACCCAAAAACCCTAAACCCTCGACCCATATACACCCTAACCAAGAAGGTACAGTGGACTTATAGATCAAAATCTGAGATTCGATATTTCATTAAATTGCGGTGACGCCATTATATTCCACGAATATAGCAAATAAAGTTTGAACATTATTGAAAATGCACTAAACCCTAAAACCCTAAACCCTCAACCCCGCCTAAACGACATTGGCAAATGAAGTATCACATGCACTAGTAGATCAAAATTTCAGATAAACTTTACTCACATTGTGCTAACACCATTCAATTCCATGAATATACATATATAAAGTAGCTTGAACATTATCGAAAATTCCCAAAAAACCTATACCATAAACACCTAAACCCCCAAAACCATAAACCCTAAACCCTCAACCCCTCAACCCCTTACCAAGCAGGTATGATGCACTTATAGATCAAAATCCGAGATACTTTCAATAAATTGCGATAACACCAGTCTATTCCACGAATATATAAGCATATATATAAAAGCTTGAACATTATTATTGAAAATTCATAAACCATAAAACCTAGAAAACATTAAACCCTAAACGCTAAATACCAACCTTAAACTCCTAAGCCCTAAACCCTAAAATCCTAAATCATATACCATAAACCCTAAACCCCTAAACCCTCAACCCAAAAAACACGAACCCTAAACCCTAGGCTAAATATATCTTATGTGGAAACTAGGGCAATGGGATTTGATCCATACTTATTTGTAGTTTCTTCATGACAAAAGCCATTGTCATCGCTTGAAAAATTGAAAATTAATTCAATTTCAGAAGCTTCATTTATAAATAATATTTTAAATGCCAATAATACGGAACAATCTACCAAATATAAACATGTTGTTATAAACTATAGCAAAGGTATGGCCATGACCTTGGTCACCTGGTTTGAAAGCCATGCAAATTCATACATGGTACGCCATATATCGAATGACAAAATTAAAGCCATTATTATCGATTGGAGCTTTTAAAATAACTCCAAATATGGAAGCTCTTTTTCTAAACAATGTTGAAATACCAATATGCACCAATCTACCAAACATGGTTACATTATCATAAAGTATGGTAACACATATGGCCTTGACATTGGTCATCTAGTTTTTTAAAGCCATGAATGTTTAAACATGTGATACATTGCAAATGTATCTATAATTTTTGATGTTCCATGCTTTGTTTTATCCACTTTCTTGTGTTTTGTTCCAACTTAGGAGTACTTTTCATATGATTTCTTGGACTAACCTATTAACAAGAGACACAGTGCCAGCTGCCTGTTTTCTGCTATTTTTGGTTCCAGGAAAGTCAGAAAATGAATATTCTCGGAATTGGACGGGACAAAAGCCAAAGTGCCTATTTTTTCGAAAGTCATCAAATGCCAGAATACGAGACGGAGAGGGGCCAGAGGCCGGCAACACCACCTGGCCGTGCGGCCAGGCTGGGCCCGTGCCAGGGGGTGGTGTGGTGGCCCCTAGCACCCCCTCGGCCTCCCCTTTCGCCCATAAGATGCCCTCGGGACGAAAACCCTAAGTGCTCGATCAAAAGCCACGAAAGAGTTTGTAGCCGTCGTCATCTCCATCCCTAGATCAGGAGGGATCTGAAGCTCTTCCCGGCACCCTACCAGAGAGGGGAATTCACCCTAGAGGCCTTCTCCATCACCATGCAAGCCTCCGGTGTGATGCGTGAGTAGTTCATCCTTGGACTACGGATCCATGTAGTAGCTAGATGGCTGGTTCTCCTCCTTTGTGCTTTCATGTTTAGATCTTGTGAGCTCCGTTCATGATCAAGATCATCTATTTGTAATTCTGCATGTTGTGTTTACGGGGATCCGATGGATATTGAGATGCTATTTCAGATTGATTATTGATTCTATCATGTCTTTGTTATTTGTGATCTTGCATGCTTTCCGTTGTTAGTAGCTATCTTGGCCAAGTAGATGCTAGCAACTCCAAGAGTTAGTATTTATGCTCGATAGTGGGTTCATGCCTCTGGTAATCTGGGGAAGTGACAGAAATCTCTAAGGTACTAGATGTGTTGTTGCTACTAGGGAGAAAACAACAATCCTTTGTTCATAGAACAATCGTATTGTTTACTTTAGACGCAGTTCGTAAAGCAATAAATATGTTGCTTGCAACTTAATACTGGAGGGGGTTCGGATGATAACCTGAAGGTGGATTATTAGTCATAGATGCAGTTGGATGGCGGTCTATGTATTATGTTGTAATGCCCAATCAAGTCTCAAAGGAGTCAAGATGATTAGTATATGCATGTATTGCTTTCTCGATGTTTGTCAATTGCCCCGCTGTAATTTGTTCACCTAGCATGTTATCTATCTAAGGAGAGACACCTCTAGTGAACTATGGATCCCGGTCCTTTTCTATTACATACAATCTATAAACTGTTTACTGCTTTGTGTTTACTTTCTGCAAACTATTACTTCTTTCCATTCGATACGTTTAATCCTTTGTTTTTCGCAAAACACGGTGAGATTGACAACCTCATCGCAAGTTGGGGACAAAGTTCTGTGGTTGTGTTGTGCAGGTCTCCACATTGCTACTAGCACCGGTAGTGCGCCCTGCCAAGGCTCAGCTAGTAACACCTTTGGGGTGTTTCCTTGCTCCTACTGGTTCGATTAAACCTTGGTTTCATAACTGAGGGAAACTTGCTGCTGTGCTCATCATACCTTCCTCTTGGGGTTCCCAACAAGCTCTACATCAACACCGCCATCAAGCATTTTTCTGGGCGCCGTGCATTGAACCACGCTCCAGCATTTTTCTGGCGCCATTGCCGGGGAGTCAAGGACATCTTCACAAGGGGAGTCCCTCATAACCAATCTCTTTACTTTGTTATTTTTGTTTTGCTTAGTTTCTTTTTGCTTTTTTTGCTTGTTTTCTTTATCAAAAACACAAAAAATTTAGTTTTACTAGTTTGCTTTCTTATTTCAAAAACACAAAAAAAATTTAAGTCTCCTTTAGTTGTCACCCCTTCCTTAGCTCACCATGTTGATCCCCAAATTCACCCTGAAAGACCTTTCAATTGGTAGTGGTTCTATAATTGGGAAAGATAATATTGAAGAATCTTTAATCATGTTAGCAAACATGAAGATACTGAGGATAGATCCCTTGCAGAACTTGCTCCAAATTATGAGATTGCTGTAGCTTCTTTAATTCACATGTTAGAAGCTAGGTTTGTTAACCTCAACCCCTTAATGCAAGTAATGTTTCTTAAGCATAAAGAAATTGAAGACCTTGAAAAGAGGGATTTTATTCTAGAAACTTTGTTTAAGGAGTTCTATGATGTTGCCAAGAAAGTCTTTGAACGTTTCAATATGCTAGGCTCATGTGTAGATGTTGTTGGTATACGAGAAAAGATGAACAAAACCGAACCTAATGGGGAGGAACCTAAGATACCAACACCCTTTAAACTAGTAGCAATACATGATGCCATAGAAAAGAATCTTGATTGGATTGTTCCTGCAAACCCTTTTGATGAGAATAGTGATCCTAAGAGTATTAAGAGAGGATCCTCTAGAAATTACTTGGATGATATACCTTTCCTTGTTGAAAATATTTCTGGTATTGGTCTTAATGCTTCTTCATTTGAGAACACTTGATTCTTTCTTTGCTTCTTATGCCTAACTTAAAGGCGTTAAAGAAAAGTACTTATTGGGAGATAACCCAAAAGTTTTAGATGAGTCTTGGAAGTTATTACCTCTGTAATAATCTCTCCTTATCATTTTTATTTGCTTTTTGTGCCAAGAGTAACCTCTAATGAGAGAGAAGTAATGATTGGGAAAGTTGCTGTCCCGAAACAGATTTATGTGCTCCACCGTAAAAATTCGGGTAAAATCTCTGAACGTATTTTTGAGGCGTAAATTTTTGTGCTTATGCCCCAGGTTGTTATCTAACTTTCATTAGTTCAACACTTTTTTATTTGAGCAACAGAAGGTCTTCGAAAAAAAATTGTCTTTACCTGCTGGTCTGTTTTGACAGATTTCTGCCATTTTCTGCATTCGCTTCTTGTTGGTTCCTTTTTGAGTTCTTTTGGGGAATTGAGCTTTTTGAGGGAAGTGATACAGTAGCTAGTGTTCTGATGGAAGTTTATTTGGTGTTAGAACTGAACCTTAAGACTTATTTATCTTGAGTGCACTAATGTTGCTAATAAAGATTGTGTGAAGTTTTGTATGAAGGAAAAATTCCAGGTGTATGGAAGGAATGAGTAATGAGATGAAGGATGAATAAAGCTCAAGCTTGGGGATGCCACGCGTGTCACCCCAAGAAATATCTAAGAAGTACAAGCGTCAAAGCTTGGGGATGCCTTGGGCATCCCCTTCTTCATCAATAAAAATTTCAGGTTTCTTCCAAATGCTTCATTTTTATTGTTTCATGCACAGTTGTGTTTTTCTTGGAGCGTCTTCTTTTTTGTTTTCATTTTGGTTTTTCATTTGCTTTGGTTTGCTTAGTTTTCTGAATAAATTGGTTGGACCCCCTCTTTCATACATTGGTTTGCAAATAGTTTGGTTGGGATTGGAAAAGAGTAGGAAATTTCATGTGTATGTGGTAAAAAGAGCTCGTTTTTGACTGTGGCCTATGCTTTGTCATGTCATGCTTGATATTGTTTTGTCTTTATGCTTAGTATTCTTTGCTGTAGCATGACTTGTTATAAAAAATTGATATTGCTTAATGTTCCTTGGATGAACCATGCGTTGTTTTAGCATATTAAAGCATAGTATAGTGGTATTCTCCTTTGATGCTTTATTTGGGTTGACTTGGCACATGCTCACACCATGTTATGACTATCTCAAGTCACCATAGCCTTTATGATCCTTTAGTTTTCAACTTGTAGTATCACTTTATGCTTTGATCAATGATGTTTTGTCGCTCTGCATGATTATGGCCATTATTGCTCTCTATTTTGTCGCTCCCAGTCTTTTGCTAGCCTCCACAACAAAGTATGAGTTCCACTCATGCATCCAACTCCTTAAACCAAGTTATTCCAAAGAGTCCACCATACCTACCTACTAGCTTATGCTATTCCAAGTATATTCATGCTTTTTTTTACCTTCCAAATTAAACTTGTTATGAGAAAACTAGTGATTAAAGCTCTCACGAACTTGATGGCACTCTTTACTTTACTTGCCCTTAATAAACTTGAACCATTGTGTCATCTATGTTGTATATGCTTGCACGTATTTGTTGGGAATTAGCAGAACCATGCTTTCATGGGGAACGCTTTCAACATTGCACTTGGTACTTGTACCTAGTTGATATCATGCTCTTTTGTATATGGATGTCGTCGATGTGAAATGAAAGGGGAGCTTGTAAGTCCATGGAGTTATGTATATGTGTTAGAGAAACGCCTGGGCCGCTGGTCTAATCTATGCGGACATGGTGGAAACGTACAGCGAAACCATAATGAGCTATCTATGAAGCATTCTTCTTATAAAAAAAGAGTCCTATATTGAGAAAAGAAAAGATAAAAAGAGAAAAAAAAGAGATTATGAAAAGAGGAAAGAGAGAAAAAAAGCACCATATTCCCATGGTAAATAAGAAGAATGCTGAGATGCTCGTTGTCTGCTTGCCTTGTCATTTTGATATGGGGATTCTTCCGTATCATTGGGCAAGGGGTACCCCGTTGGCGGTTCTCGATGATACACATATATTTACAATGACAAGAACTTATCGGTGACTAAACTTGAGTAGCATGAGGAGCGGCCCTCGTATACAAGGGACATGAGATTTCTGACTTATACTTCGTCAAGCATGTACACCATAGTTTGTTCACTTTAACCTTAATCACTTCAAGATGCTTATGATAGGGGCAATGAGAGCTGAAAGCTATAAGTACCATAATTTTTGGAAGCTCTTTATGAGACTTGAATCCCTACTTCCTTTTATAAAAAGGCCTTTCTTCCACCATTATATTGAGTCTCCACCTTCTATCTTTATGCACCTACTTTGAGAGCTTAGTGGCCATTCTTAGTTCTATGTGCATTGTCCCAAGACTAGTTGATTGATTCATAACTTGTTATTGCTTGTTTTAACCTATTGTATCTAGTCACTCTTATGAACTTTGAAGGTGTCCTATGCATTTATATTTGCTACTCTATTGAGGGACACGCTGAATACTATTATGCTATGTTTTCTTTATGTGAAACAAACAAACGTCTTGCAAAGCATTGTTATTCATGAATCTTTTGTTTGTGCATTTTCATGTTGCATCATAGTTTCTTTGCTTATTGCTAGAACTTTGTCTTTCATGTTATGATTGAAGTACTATGATCCCAGCTTGGAATGTTTTGCAAATACTTTGATCAAGTCTTTGATGGTGCATGTCACCTCAAAAATTATTCTTTCTTTTTATCACTTACCTACTCGAGGACGAGCAGGAGTTAAGCTTGGGGATGTTGATACATTGCAAATGTATATATAATTTTTGATGTTCCATGCTTGGTTTTATCCACTTTCTTGTGTTTTGTTCCAACTTTGGAGTACTTTTCATATGATTTCTTGGACTAACCTATTAACAAGAGCCACAGTGCCAGCTGCCAGTTTTCTGCTGTTTTTGGTTCTAGGAAAGTCAGAAAATGAATATTCTCGGAATTGGACGGGACAAAAGCCAAAGTGCCTATTTTTCCGGAAGTCATCAGATGCTAGAATACGAGACGGAGAGGGGCCAGAGGCCGGCCACACCACCTGGCCGCGCGGCCAGGCTAGGCCTGCGCCAGGGGGTGGTGTGGTGGCCCCTAGCACCCCCTCGGCCTCCCCTTCCGCCTATAAGATGCCCTCGGGACAAAAACCCTAAGGGCCTGATCAAAAATCCACGAAAGAGTGTAGCCGCTGTCATCTCCATCCCTAGATCGGGAGGAATCTGAAGCTCTTCCCGGCACCCTGCCGGAGAGGGGAATTCACCCTGGAGGCCTTCTTCATCACCATGCAAGCCTCCGGTGTGATGCGTGAGTAGTTCATCCTTGGACTACGGATCCATGTAGTAGCTAGATGGCCGGTCTCCTCCTTTGTGCTTTCATGTCTAGATCTTGTGAGCTTCGTTCATGATCAAGATCATCTATTTGTAATTCTGCATGTTGTGTTTGCGGGGATCCGATGGATATTGAGATGCTATTTCAGATTGATTATTGATTCTATCATGTCTTTGTTATTTGTGATCTTGCATGCTTTCTGTTGTTAGTAGCTATCTTGGCTAAGTAGATGCTAGCAACTCCAAGAGTTAGTATTTATGCTTGATAGTGGGTTCATGCCTCTGGTAATATGGGGAAGTGACAGAAATCTCTAAGGTACTAGATGTGCTGTTGCTACTAGGGAGAAAACAACAATCCTTTGTTCATAGAACAATCGTATTGTTTACTTTACACGTAGTTCGTAAAGCAATAATATGTTGCTTGCAACTTAATACTGGAGGGGGTTCAGATGATAACCTAAAGGTGGATTATTAGTCATAGATGCAGTTGGATGGCGGTCTATGTATTATGTTGTAATGCCCAATCAAGTCTCAAAGGAGTCAAGATGATTAGTATATGCATGTATTGCTTTCTTGATGTTTGTCAATTGCCCCGCTGTAATTTGTTCACCCAGCATGTTATCTATCTAAGGTGAGCCACCTCTAGTGAACTATGGATCCCGGTCCTTTTCTTTTACTTGCAATCTATAAACTGTTTACTGCTTTGTGTTTACTTTCTGCAAACTATTACTTCTTTCCATTCGATACGTTTAATCCTTTGTTTTCCGCAAAACACGGTGAGATTGACAACCTCATAGCAAGTTGGGGACAAAGTTATGTGGTTGTGTTGTGCAGGTCTCCACGTTGCTACTAGCACCGGTAGTGCGCCCTGCCAAGGCTCAGCTAGTAACACCTTTGGGGTGTTTCCTTGCTCCTACTGGTTCGATTAAACCTTGGTGTCATAACTGAGGGAAACTTGCTGATGTGCTCATCATACCTTCCTATTGGGGTTCCCAACGAGCTCTACATCAACACCGCCATCAAGCATTTTTCTGGGCGCCGTGCATTGAGCCATCAACATGGTACGCCATATTGTGAAACGAGATTTTGAGAGTAATCAAATTTTATATATTTTCATGGAAATTAGCCAATGCACACAGTGAGACACCAACGGAGAAACGAATGATTGTATTTCGTTTTATATTTATTTTCTTTATTTTAAAAAAAACTGGCCCAAATTTGGTGTCATTACTATTCATATCAAAAAATTGAAATCTTGCAAAACTCTCGGTGGTTCTCCAATATTTGACTAATTCGGTAACTTTAAACTATTTTTAAAAAGTCAAGACCAAGCTATATCACACACTATGTAGTTCGTAAATAGACATACTTACTTTCAATCGTCAAAAAGTTTCAGCATCTTCGGCTAGGAAGCTTGGAAAATCATGAAAGTAGGGCAGTATCCATCAAATCTGGAATCTCCTTTGTAAACAATTGCTTGAAATGCCAAGATGCACCGATCTACCAAATATTGATAGGTTTGTAAGCTTGTTTGGTGAAGATGCTTTAATGTACGGAGTAGTACAAAACATGAAAAAGGTATAGAAACTATGGCTGTGACTTTGCTCCTCTTGTTTGAAAGCCTTGAATTAATGTTCATTAATTTTGGCAGATGTATATAAACTCCTTAAATGCTGGAAAGCATACAGGCATGTGGGTCTATCTGATGGGGACAGTATCCCAAGTGGGAGTAGCGTACCTTAGAAGCTTCAACTTTAATATTTCGTCTGAGCGTCGAAATATCCCGCCCACCCATTCAAACATCCCACCCATCCATTCAAACATCCAGCCCCAAAAATTATTTTATTGCACAAATTTAGCCTGGAAGCTTGAAAGGGCATTATACATTGTGTGAAAAAAGGGGGTGTTGGCATTTTGAGCCATCATTTTTGTAGTTACTTTCTTCACAACAAAACACATTGTTGTTACTTGGATATTCGAAAAGAAACTTCATATTTGGAAGTAGAGATATTGGTTAATTTGCAAAGATGCACCGATCTACCAAATACGGACACGTCATCATAAACTATTTCCATGACCTTGGTCACCTTTTTTTTGGACGATGGTCATCTTCTTGAAAGCCTTAAATTGTTCGAAAATTTCAACAAATGCCTAGACACTCATTTAAATGCTAGGAAGCAACTCTTGCTGGTGTGTGGGCCTAGATGGTGATAGCGCGTCTGAGAAGCCCCACACCGGAGTAGCGTATGCTAGAATCTTAGACCTCAAAATTTGGTATGGCGCTAAAACATCGCACCCATCCATTAAAATATCCCGCGCATCCATTCAAACATGCTTCACCTCTTTCTAGAATGCAAAATTCCTCTTCTATCCCTGCTTCAGAAACAAGAATCTGAGGGAGCACTGCAATAACAAAGGGATATAGGTGGTAAATTTGTGTTCTCCCAAGTGCATCACCCCATCCACGCTTCCCAGCCCTTCTTCAATATTTACCTGCCCGCCCACTCTGACCTATACTGACTTTTTGGACCCACTATGCAAGTGACCCACATGTCAGTGAGCCAGAATTACGGGAAGTAGAGATTCCCATTGCTTGTTGTTCAAAATTCAAACATTTTTTGCTAAACCGAGATAAAATCGTTAAAATCATCCAACCTGGCTTATACTATCATTCCACTATGTCAGAGTAAAAGCTAAAAAAACAAAGCCAAAAACACGTTCGTAGCTTTATAAGCCAAAAATCAAAAACCAGAATTAGAGCCCAACCAAACAGCGCCTAAATCTCAAGGAACTCTTCGTGTTTCTCCCTTGTTTTAGTACTTGGGTACCTTCAATTTTATTTAACAAAAAATATGACCAAGCAGGGTATCATTGACTTGTAGACCAATTTTTGAGATACTTTCATTAAATTGCGGTAACACCATTCTGTTCCATGAATATATATAACCATAAAGTATGAAAATATTATTGAGAATTCACGGAATCCTAAACCATAAAATTTAAACCCCTAAACCTTGACCAATCAGGTATCGTGCAACTATAGATCAAAAATTGAGATACTTTTGTTAAATTGGGTGACACCATTCTATTCCATGAATATAAGCATAAAGCTTGAACATTATTGAATCCCGAAAACCCAAATCCTAAACCCGTAAACCCTATAACCCTAAACCCTAAACCCTCACCAAGCACATTGAAGGAGATATGCCCTAGAGGCAAATAATAAATAGGTTCTTATTGTCATATCTCAATTAGTTTATAATAGTTCATATTGTGCTATAACTGTGCCAAGTAGAAACATTAGTACAGGTGTGGTATGAAACAACCAAGTCCCTAGTAGCCTCTATTCATACTAGTTCGTTGGTCATGAGGATGGTCTGGGTTTCAAGATCATGGGCATTTATGCCAATTGACAAAGGGATCATATTATTGGAGAATGATGTGATTGGACATTCCTCGAAGGATTACAACACGATCAAGTCACATAGTTCATTGTTGCAACAGCTATACCTAGACTCCTTCTCCTTAGACTATGAGCTCATATTACTCACTGTTTCCCGAGGCTGCTTAGACTGCATCAAGCGTCACTTGGTAATATAGTGGTTATAAAGGTGTACGTTGGGTATTCCGAAGGAACAATAGATGACATGTGACTGCAAGAATGGGATTTGTTCGCCCACATGATGGGTAAAGATACATACGGCTGGCTTGGTGATATTACATCCATAAATGTTGCAACATGTGACTCGGTCACGGGGATGTAATATCACGGTAACAAGAAAATAGAACTTGTTGTGAACGAGATTGAATAAGGTAAGGAATACCAATGATCGGATCTCGGACAAGTTGTATCGAGAAACAAAAGGAAGAGGATGCTACATTTAGCGGTTCAAACGACATTGTCATCAGGAATGGATAGGGGTCACATGGACATCCCTGGTCCCTCTGTTGATCATTGATACAGATCATGTTTAGAGCATTCTCGAGCCGTGAGAGGATACACTTAAGGGTACAATGAGAGTGATCATTCATAAGACGAAATCACAGTAGAGAAAAGAGAAAGTCGGAATCGTTCCGCGGAGAGATCCGAAGTTGTTCGGAGAAAGAATAAAGGAAAGACTGGAAAAGTGTTTTCGGATGAATGGGAATTTAAATATACATTTATTATATGTTAATTATGAATTAATATATTCTAAATAATATTTAAATTAAGAATTATAAAAGCAACCTTTATATTAGGCCAAATCCCCGGAGGGAATTAGCCTAGAAGAAAAGTTGCAGAAAAAGAAAAAGAGAAACAGTTGCCAGCCCACGTGGGCGGCGGATATTAACCGCCGCACGCACGCAACAGGCAGCCAAGACCGACCCTAGGCCACAGCCGACCGCCAGCCAGCCCAGGCAGGCCGGCACCAAGCCCACCCGGGGTGGGGAGCTGGGGCGCTGGGCCGCTCGCTCAAGTGGGCCACACGGGGCGGGAGTCGGCCCACCCAGGCCAGCTTCTACCACCCGCCACCCGGGCTATGAGGCGGGCCGCGAGGCACGCGCCAGCCCAAGCGTGGGACTCCACTCGCCGTCGCGCGTGCGGGAGAAGGCTGGGCGTGAGGTGGGCCATGCCAAAGGCCCACCCGGCCGGTGGCTGTGATGCTGGCTGCTGCTGCCCTCTTTTTCCTTTTGGGCTGAAATCAGCCCATTCGGCTGGCACGAAATTCCTGCCCATTTCCTTTAATTAATTAGTCCCACATGGCTAACCTAATGGGGAGGGCACACCCCCTCCGCCTATATAAAGGGGTGCCCATGGGTGGGATTAGATACACAATTTGAGAAGTTCTTTGGTTGACTTTCTCCCTCCCTCTCTCTATACCTTGTGATCATGGCCCCAAGTTTGGGCTATGCGATCGAGGCACACCTGCAGCACGCTGTTGTGTTGTAGGGATTCCTAGCCGGATATAAACTTCCGCACTCCCGGCAGGATCAGGGAGCAGGAGGTCTCATCATGCACCGGATGTGTACGAAGACACGAGGCGCAACACTTGGGGCGCTTAAATGTCATGAGCTGGAGCTGTTGCATCATGAAGATAAAGAAGGAGCAAGGGGTGACCTGCGAGGAGCTTCGCGACCTTGAGGTCGGCTACGAGTACGACTACTTTAACCACGTTCCCCGCGGAACGTTAACCGCGTACGGTCTACAAGGGTATGTATTCTCTATGCATTGGTCGTTACTACATTACTACATAGATAGATCCTAGGAAGTTTTGGGGTTCCATCGTAGGAATTTTTTTGTTTTCTGCTGTGATCCCCTTCAGTGGTATCAGAGCCGATCTATGCGTAGAAGTGTTGTACGGCCAGTACGCATAAGTATTGTGCGGGCATTGATCCCTTAGTTGTTACCCTCTAACGTGTACTTGTTTATATCACGGTATTGTTTGATGAAGCGGCCCGGACCGACCTTACACGTATTCGTACGCGAGACTGGTTCCACGCTCAACATACGGCTTGTACCATATAAGTGGCTAGCGGGTGTCTGTATCTCATTCAATAGTTGATATAGCACTTACAACAGAGGGCCCCGAAAGGGGTGTAATAGAGACAACTATCGGATCCATGTTGTGGTTGGAAAGTTCGTAGTTTAGAAATGGTTCTAGTGTGAAAGCCCTAACAACCACGTAAAACTTGCAATAGATAAAGTAGAGGCGTCTAACTTTATTTTGCAGGGGGCATGTGATTATGATATGGCATTGGTCGTTACGAAGGTAAAGTCGTTTACTTTTCCTACTAAGTAGTATAGTAATAGTCATCGTTCCAATGAACGGCCTGGTGGAGTCGTCGTGGACTTGGCGTCAAACCAAGGGCAAGATGGAGATCATGCCGGAGCGCTCGATGGAGATCAAGGCGCAAGAAGGACCATATCATATCACATTATACATATGATGTTGATACATGTTTTACATCTTATTGTGTGCTAGTATTTAGATACTCAACGGTAGCAAATAAGATAATCCCTATTGAATTCCAATGTTTCGTGTTCCCCTTGTGTGTGCACCACCAAGAAAGTTCTTCGGTATGAGGCGCCCTGCGGTGAGTAGGGCTCAGACATATCTATGTTCGCATATAGTCGGTGTAATCCATGTTGCACAACGAATACACACAAGTTAGATTTGGCAAGCCTAGCATGTTAGAGAAGCGTGGACTCGGAACACAAGAGATCGAAAGATCGAGCATGAGTCACATGGATGATGTGATTGGCATTAGTGAATGCCTACCTTTGATAATGCACTGATGGCCGTGACGATCGGGGGAGGTGCTGAGGATAGGGATCATGCGATCACTAAAATCGTCCAGGGGATGACAATTTTAGTGGAGAGCAATTATAAATTGATCTCTTATTATAAACTTAGTCTAGATGTCTGTTTGCAAATATCTTAGTAGATTTTGGCCTATCCCATTGAGGTCCTTTGTGACCATGGTTATATATTGCTTAATATGGAACTTAGCAAAAGGGTCCAACTTCATAGATTAATGCCCACGCCTAAGGGATATCCTCGTAAAAGGTGATCTTCTCTTCTTGATACAATAACCATTAGGAGATAATTCGATGACTCCAGAATGTTTGGAAAAACACTTAGAGATCTTGCATTAGAGTTGAGAACTCTTAGAAGGGCTTGATTGCAATGGAGGTCATTGATGAAAAAGGTATATGTAAGATATACAAGTTATAAGTGTGGTTCTTGTAAAACTCGTTGCAGTTTGCAAAGTATTTGATACTTGTCCCGTTTTGTGAAAACGGGAGGATCTGCTTGAGAATTGCTGGTTTTGAGGCAACATGACTTGATGACGGCAAGTAAAACAATTGACGGCCGACATCACCTTTTTCCTCAAAGTTTGTCATTTGGATTAGTGGACTAGAATATAAATTTCTAATCCTTGTTTGTGTGTCTTGCTTTTGGCGAGACGATTATTCATATGAACAAGTTACAATCCAGTTTGTACTATTCTTATGAACAATACCGTTATGGTCACATTACGATTACAAACAAGTTATTCTCAACACTATGTTAATGATAATAGTTTAAACATTTATAAAGGATTAGAATGCTAAAAGATATCCAAAGTTTAATAATGAAATGACACTATAGTTTAAGTCATTTTGGTTATTGCATGTTCTTAATGAAGATCGGGGTCCTAGATGCTTAATCTAGAGACTTTGCAAAACCATGCCTCTTGGGCAGAATGACTAAAACTCCGCATTCTGGTAAAACGGTGATATGCGAAGAAATGTGGAAACTTATACAAAGTGATGTATCATATTTTCTCAACAAGTAGTGGAAATCATTTATTGTGGACTTAAGTGAATAAGCGCATTTACTTAATGAAACAAGAATTTGAAATGATTTGAATTGTTCAAATGAGTTCACAATAAAGAGGATATTGAATCAACAAGTCTCCTCGATTTGATCGACAAGACTAAAGTATTCAAGTTAAGTTTAGCATAAAAGGAACTTGTAAAATATGTTTCACAAATTATGATAATTGGACGAATTCAAACTATGTTGAAATGTCTAAACATCATAATCAATATGTATTAGATACATATGATATAATATTATCTCTTATTAGGGTTATAGTTATCGTTTAGAGTTAAAGATCAAAATAAGTAAACACTCATTTGAAATACAAAGGAACATCTAAAGATTCGTGGAAACAACACCATAAGTGTTATGGAAAGTTCGAGTTTCTGGAGATTTCGACAAGTCGAAATCGTGCGAACAAATATGTCTTTGTAAGAGCATTCTTAGGAAACTATGAATGCATCTTCCACAAGGGGCAAACCTGCTGTTGTCCTAAGTTGACGTGTCTTGATGAAGATAGAGGTGGAAGAAAGCAAAAGATCAAAACAAGGTATTTGACCTTACCTCCGAATTGTTGAGTGGCGCAGTGGAATTTGTTTCGTGAAACCGACTCTACAAATAGAGGAGAAACTAATGATAATGATCATAAAGTTTCAGGGAATACTTTTACTAAAGGAAGTAGGATTCCACTATATATTCTACAAGTTTGTAGAATCATATTGTTGATTCACTTGTCATGTTTTGAACAAGACATACCTACAAATTACAAAGAAGCGTGATGGACCTAAGTGCGACAAATGAATGGTCATTGAATTCTTGTTAGTGGAATTCTTGATTTGATAGTGATCAAAGAATTTTGGAATGTCCAAGATTATCGAGAGGACCTGGTTTTGAGTGGGAGCTAAGTGAAATCCCTAGATCTCAAACATGAATGTCATATTTGAGTGGGAACGTAAAATCATTCTGAGATATGTGGATGACATATATGAATGATGTGATTGGTGTTAATAATATTTAAGTTAGATAAATAAGGATGAAGTTGAAGTTATTAAACAAGAAAATCTATCAAGATAGATTGGTTAATAAATACTAAATGTCGAATGCTTCCTGGACTTGATTCTAAAAGATGTTCAGAATGTCCTAAGACAAGATTCTAAAGAAGCTCAGAATGGAACAAGGTAAGAAAGAAGTTCTTGTTGTATGAAGCATTGAGTTTGTATTGCAACTATGGTTGAAATAAAGAGATGTGTTGCATCTCCTATGACTCAGTCATAGGTTCTTCCATATAACCATGTTGTATACTCGACGTAATGTGTCCCGAAGTTCTGGTTGGTAGGACAAAGTCTTAACTATAAGAACGTGTCTTTAAGTGATTCCTGAGTTGATCACAGAACCAGAATTAAGTTTGTACTTAAATGGCAAGAAGCAAAGTAGGTGGCATAGTTGCATTTCATGCACTGGGATCTACATAGATATAGAAGTATAAAAGCTCCATCTGATGTGATGTATAATGTTATGGCGGGGCTAGTTCGCTTTTAACGTAGAATGATGTGTCCCAAGGCCCAGTGCCCATGAGAAAGCCCTCGAGGTTGATCTAAAGTCACTGTAAGCTCCTGGAATCCGGCCTCATTCAGCTGCCATGACTATAGGATATACACAAAGGATAGCAAAGTGTGTTTCGAAGTTTAGATGACAACGGTGAAAACGACCGTCATCATAAACAGTAGAAACAAAGTATCACTTTGTCGCCAAACAAATACTTTGACCCATTATAAGATAATGGTGTGAATGTCAAAAATAGGAAGACATTAACAATTTGCAAAAGACATAATGATCTGTTAAAACAGAACATGGACATGACGTTTCCCATGAGCATGCATGATCTGTAAACGCATATGGTATATGGTTTATATGAGTAAAATGCGAGCTAGATTATTTGTACTCTAGTGCAAGTGGGAGAATGAAGGAGATATGCCCTAGAGGCAAATAATAAATAGGTTTTTATTATCATATCTCAATTAGTTTATAATAGTTTCATATTGTTCTATAACTGTGCCAAGTAGAAACATTGGTATAGGTGTGGTATGAAACAACAAAGTCCCTAGTAGCCTCTATTCATACTAGTTCGTTGGTCATGAGGATGGTCTGGGTTTCAAGATCATGGGAATTTATGCCAATTGACAACGGGATCATATCATTGGAGAATGATGTGATTGGACATTCCTCGGAGGATTGCAACACGATCAAGTCATATAGTTCATTGTTGCAATAGCTATACCTAGACTCCTTCTCCTTAGACCGTGAGCTCATATTACTCACTGTTTCCCGAGGCTGCTTAGACTGCATCAAGCGCCACTTGGTAATACAGTGGTTATAACGGTGTATGTTGGGTATTCCGAAGGAACAGTAGATGACATGTGACTGCAAGACCGGGATTTGTTCGCCCACATGACGGGTAAAGATACATACGGCTAGCTTGGTGAGATTACATCCATAAATGTTACATGTGACTCGATCACGGGGATGTAATATCACGGTAACAAGAAAATAGAACTTGTTGTGAACGAGATTGAACAAGGTAGGGGATACCAATGATCGGATCTCGGACAAGTTTTACCGAGAAACAAAAGGAAGAGGATGCTACATTTAGCGGTTCAAACGACATTGTCATCAGGAATGGATAGGGGTCACATGGACATCCCTGGTCCCTCTGTTGATCATTGATACAGATCATGTCTAGAGCATTCCCGAGCCGTGAGAGGATACACTTAAGAGTATGATGAGAGAGATCATTCGTAAGATGGAATCACAGTAGAAAAAGAGAAAGTCAGAATCGTTCCGTGGAGAGATCCGAAGTTGTTCGGAGAAAGAATAAAGGAAAAGACCGGAAAAGTGTTTTCGGATGAATGGGAATTTAAATATACACTTATTATATGTTAATTATGAATTAAATTATAAATAATATTTAAATTAAGATTTATAAAAGCAACCTTTATATTAGGCTAAATCCTCGGAGGGAATTAGCCTAGAAGAAAAGTTGCAGGAAAAGAAAAAGGGAAACAGCTGGCAGCCCACGTGGGCGGCGGATATTAACATGACGCCATCGCAGCAAAAGAAAGTAAAGGCCAAGCAGCCGACCAGCCAGCTGACCGCCAGCCAACCCAGGTAGGCCGGCACCAGGCCCACCTGGGGTGGGGAGCTAGGGCGCTGGGCCGCTCGCTCAAGTGGGCCACGCGGGGCAGGAGTCGGCCCACCCGGGGCCAGCTTCTACCGCCTGCCACCCGGGCTGCCAGGCGGGCCGCGAGGCACGCATCGGCCCAGGCGCGGGACTCCACTCACCGCCGCGCACGCGGGAGAAGGCTAGGCGCGAGGTGGGCCACGCGAAAGGCCCACCTGGGACTTTCTCCCTCCCTCTCTCTATACCTTGTGACCATGGCCCCAAGTTTGGGCGGTGCGATCGAGGCACACCTGCAGCACACCGTTGCGCTGCAGGGATTCCTAGCCAGATATCAACTTCCGCACTCCTGGCGGGATTGGGGAGCCGGAGGTCTCATCGTGCACCAGATGTGTACGAAGACACGAGGCGCAACACTAGGGGCGCTTAAATGTCGTGAGACGGAGAGGTTGCACGATGAAGATGAAGAAGGAGCAAGGGGTGACCTGCGAGGAGCTTCGCGACCTTGAGGTCGGCTACGAGTACGACTACTTTAACCATGTTCCCCGCAGAACGTTAACCATATACGGTCTACAAGGGTATATATTCTCTACGCATTGGTTGTTACTACATTACTACATAGATAGATCCTAGGTAGTTTTGGGGTTCCATCGTAGGAAATTTTTTGTTTTCTGCTGCGATCCCCTTCACACATAGCATGCACTTATAGATCAAAATTAAGATAATTTTGTTAAATTGGGTAACGCCATTCTATTTGAAGAATACAAGCATAAATCCTGAGTAATATCAAAATTCCCTAAACCCTAAACAACCCCTAAAACTTAAACCCTAAAGCCCTAAATCCTCAGCATAAACCCTAACCAAGCAGGTGTCATGCACACATTCATCAAAATTTGAGATACTTTCAGTAAATCAGCTAACACCCACTCTGTTCTACGAGTATAAGCATAAATCTTGACTATGATTGAAAATTCGCTAAATCCTAAACCCTAAACAACCCATAAAACTAAACCGTAAAAACCTATAACCCTAAACCCTTGACCCATAAACCCTAACCAAAGCAGGTATCGTGCACTTATACATCAAAATTTGAGATACCTTCAATAAATTGATGTAATGCCATTCTATTCAACGAATATAAGCATAAAGCAACTTGAACATTATTGAAATTTCCTAAAACCCTAAACCCTAAACCCCTAAAACCCGAAACCCTATACCCCTACCAAGCACATAGCATGCACTTATAGATCAAAATTTGATATACTTTCGTTTAATTTGGTAACGCCATTTTATTCGACGAATATAAGCATAAATATTGAGCATTATCAAAAATTCCCTAAACCCTAAAACCTAAAACCTAAACCCTAAAACCTAAACCCTAAAACCCCAAACCCTCAACCCATAAACACTAACCAAGCAGGTATCATGCACTTTATAGATCAAAATTTGAGATACTTTCAATAAATTAGGTAACGTCATTCTCTATTCGATGACTATAACAATAAAGGTTGAGAATTATTCTAAATTCGCTAAACTCTAAACCCTATACAACCATAAAACCTAAACTATAAACCCTAACCAAGCAGGTATCATGCACTTATAGATCAACATTTGTGATACTTTCATTAAAGCAGGTAACGCCATTCTATTCAATGAATATAAGCATAAATCTTTGAGCATTATTGAAAAACGCTAATCCCTAAATAACCCATAAAACCTAAACTGTAAAACCCTAAATCATCGACCCATAAACCCTAAACCAGCAGGTACTGTGCACTTATAGATCAAAATTTGAGATACTTTCGTTAAATTGTGGTAATGCCATTCTATTACATGAATATAAGCATAAAGCTTGAAAATTATTGAAAATCAAAAACCCTTGACCTTAAACCCTAATAACCTCCTAACCCTAGAACCCCAACTTCCTAACCCTAGAACCCTAAACCCTTACCAAGGATTTATAATGCACTTATAGATCGAATTTTGAAATACTTTTATTAAATTGCGATAACACCATTCTATTCCATGAATATAACCATATATACAAAGCTTTTGAACATTATTATTGAAAATCCCTAAACCCTAAAGCCTAAACAATCATAAACCCTAAACAACCATAAACCCTAAATCGTGAACCCTAAACCAGTAAACCCTAAAATCCTAAACCATGAACCCTTAAACCCTCAACCCAAAATAAAACCACGAACCCTAAACTTAACCCTAGGCTATATATACTTTGAGTGAAAACCGGGCTAGTGGGATTTTAAGCCATGTTTTTTAGTAGCTTCATGACTAAAGCCATTGTTGTGCCTTAGAAAATTGAACTAACTTCTAATTTAGAAGCTTCCTTTGTAAATAATATTTTAAATGCCAATACACACCATAACAAATATAGATAGGTTATTATAAACTATAGAAAAGATATGGCCATGACCTCGGTCATCTGGTTTGAAAGCCATGCATATTCTTACATGGTACTCCATATATTGTGATACAATTTTTTCTTACAATTTATCAAATTTCAAGATTATATTTTTCCATCGAAACTAGCTAGTGCACATAGTGACACACAAAGAGAGAAAATAATTGATGCATTTCTTTTTATATTTTGTTCCTTTGTATTTTAAAAAATGGCCGAAATTAGGTGTCATTACCATTCATATCAAAAATTTGAATTTTGCGAAACTCTCGGTGGTTCTCCAATATTTGACTACTTGATATCTTTGATTTATTTTAACAAGTCAAGTGCAAGGTATATCACACACTTTCTAGTTCGAAATTATACATATTTACTTCAGATTATCAAAAAGTCATTTTATTGCATAGATTTAGCTAGAAAGTTTGGAAATTCATGAAAGTTGAGCATTGTCCATCAAATCTAGAATCCTCTTTTGAAATGCCAAGATGCGGCTATCTACCAGACATTGACATGCTATTATAAACTATAACAGAGATATGGCCATGACCTTGGTCATCTTGTATGAAAGCCTTCAAAATATATTGTTTCTGAATTTCGGCAAATGTGTGGAAACTCATTTATATGTTGGTAAGCATAATGTCGCTGGCGTGTGGGTCTAGACGGGGCTAACACGTGAGAGCGGCCACGTTGGTGAAGCGTACGTCGGAAGCTTCAACCTCAAAATTTCCGCATGGTGCCGAAACATCCCACGCACATCTATTCAAATATCCCGCCTCGCTTTTTGCAAATGCAAAATTCCTCTTCTATCCCTACTCCGGAAACAAGGACCGTGGGAGTACTGCAATAATAGAGGGGTATAGGTTGTAAATGTGCGTCATCCCACCTATATCCCCCCATCGTCTCTTCCCCGCCCACACCCCTCCAACCTCGACCTTCCTCTAGATGCTTCACCGCCGGCCCTCTCTTCCACACAGGAGCTCTTCCACTATAGGCACTCTTCACCGGAACTATTTCACTGACTCCCTCACAGCACCGGATCTGCTTCGCCAATGCCGCCGTCTATCCTACCAGGGCCGCTTCACTAAATCATTCGTTGTTGACCCTGAAATACCGAGCCACTGCCCCCTCCGCCCACTTGCTCGTCCCACCCGTCCTCGATGCGCAGTGGTAATTTCTCTTGCCTATTTGCTATATTTTTGGTACTCGTAAGCTATGAAATCGTTAGGATGTTGCTCAATATCCTAGATGCTATTGCCATTTCCTTTGCACCCTTCATCTTGTAGGCCTTATCCACATTATTAGCTTCTCGCTTTTATTCCCTTTCTTTATTCTCACGCTATCGGTTTAAACCTCCAACACGAACTCGTAGATTCTATTCTTTCCGAGCGCTCGCATGGGTCATGCAAACAGCTCATAGAGGATCCAACACTGACAATCTGACGCCCAGCAAGGCTGAAACGTGAGGTTTCCTTGTGTTACTTAGGCCAGTTTCTTGTCATGTTAATTAGTTATATAACATGCATGCCTAATAAGTCAATAAGTCATTCTACCTAAGAACTTGCCATGACATTTGCATTTATGCTCAATTGTGAATATATGTGTGAATGCTTAATTCAGAAAATGTCCATCTTGTTTGGGTGATATATCTGGTCATTTTTAATGCTATATGTTGGTGTTTTCACCTGCTTTCATCCTTCCAAACCAGCTATCTAGTTTGAAACATACATCTGGTAATTTTTAGTGCTATGTTTTTGGTGTTTTTCAGGAGTTTTGATCCTTCCAAACCAACCAACTTGGTTTCAAATGTCATGTAGAGAAATGATAATGGAGTACAAGGACCAGAGTTCCAACTGCTCTGCTCAGATTCTTCTGGCAGATTAACCAGGAGTCGCACCCGCTCGAGAAGGAGCTACTGTCAATAGTTAAAACCCAGCAGGAGTCCTTGGAAGGCAGGACTGAAAGTTGTGATCCCTCATCCCATTCATCCTCCCATTGCATTTCCGAAGCAAAAAACTTACTTAACAGTCCACCTAGAACAACTCCTGCCAGTGATAAATATATAAATGTTGTATTGCATGCAGAACAAAAGGGTGTAGCTGCTCTTAGATCTGTAGCTGAAATGTTGAAGAAGAGGATAGATGAAACATTGAAGTGAATCGTCATGTACCGATCTCTTATTGATGGTACTGACACGTTGTAATCTGTTGGAATTACGATCTTGTTGTATAACCTGTTGTAACAAACTTTTATTGTTGTGTAATAAGTAATTTTAATTTCTGTGTGTTTATTAATTTATGTCTTGATATTAACCTGTTCTATGAAAAGCAGGCGCTAGCAAAAAAAGTCTGAAATAGTAACAGGTCGGAGCAGTAGCACGCCGAACATTGAAACAACATGCACATGGACAGCCCAAAACGACCAGAACAGTAAAAGGCCAGAACAATAGAAGACCAGAACAGTAAATGGCTAGTATAATAAAAGGTCGGTAATGTAAAAGGATAAAACAGTAAAAGGCCGTAGCAGTAAGAGGCCAGAACAGTAAAAGGCCAGAACAGTAAGAGGCCAGACAAGCAAAATGCCAGAACAGTAAGAGGCCAGAATAGTAAAAGGCCAGAATAGTAAATGGCCAGAACAGTAGAAGGCCAGGGCAGAGAAAAGGCCGGAACGGTGAAAGGCCGGAACCGTAAAAGGTATCAATAGCAAAAGGCCAGTACGGTGGCAGGCCAGTACAGTAACAGGCTAAACAGTGCTGGCCTGAACAGGAAAAAGCCCAAACACTAAAGGGCCTAAACTATAACGGGTCGAAATTCCTAAAAGGCTAGAACAGTAACAGGACTGAATAGTAAAAGGCTAGATTGGCAACAAGCCTGAATAGTGCCGGGCCGGATTTGTGTAGGCCTCAAGTGGCAGCATAGTGTTGGACCAACATGGGCCTTCTGTAGGCCGAAATAGAATCGGGCCTGAAAGTTCGCAGGCCACTGTTGGCTGCATTTTTGGGCCCATTTCAAATAGTGCAGGACAAAACAGTAATGGGTCATCTTCTTATTGGCCTCCCCTGATGAGCCGGCCCAGTTAGTATTTAGCAGGCCTTGGCTGGGCCTGGCTTCTGCCATGGTTTCTATGACCGTTAACGGCGGTAACCGGCCGCTAACGGCGGCTGCCACGTGGTAGTTTGCACGACGTCAGTCGTCAGCGTGGCTGGCAAACAGATCTATGACGGAACAAGTTTTCATGGTTGAAGGGTGCGATCCACCACGGTCGAAAAAAATCGTGGTTAATTCATTTGTGACGGGGCTTTTACCACGAAGGTCATCCATCGCGCAAGACTCTTTGGCCACGAAAAACGGGCCTTCAACCACGAAAATCGTCCGTTGTAAAAGCCAACTTTTCTTGTAGTGTCATAGAAAAAGAACGATGAAAATCTTGTTAATTGGCAAGAATATGAAGCTTTGAAATCTCATTTGAAAAATGTGTTTACTAACATGATAGATGACATTGACAAGACTATTCAAGACGTGCAAGTGACATTGAGAGACAATGTAGATACGGTCACTAGTATTCAAACACAAGTGACCATGATCAATACCAATGTCGCGATTTTTCAGCGTTCGATGGATGCTTTGACAGTAGCACTTGGGCAACAACAGCAACGACCACTTTATGAGGTTGTTGATGATGATGATGAAGGTAGTGATGTTGGTGCTGCTCCAAATCTTGGCAGGGGACGTGATAATCCCCCTGCGCCTGCGCCTACTGCTGCACCTGCATATGCACACGGGTTTGCTCCTATTGGGCGTGCTCAACGTGTCCCTAACCAAGCTGATGAGGGATTGGGCAAGCTGAAATTTTCAATTCCTAAGTTTGATGGCTCACTTGATCCTGAAGATTACCTCACATGGGAGTTGAAGATTGAGAAGCTCTGGCTTTTGTTTGACTATACAGAAGACAAGAAGGTAAAGCTTGCAGTATCATAATTTGATGGATATGCTTTGCGTTGGTGGGATGCGCTTGTGAAAAATAGAAGGGATGAAAATGACCTTCCTGTGATGACTTGGAACAAGATGAAGCGCATCATGAAGGACCATTTTGTACCACCAACTACTTGCGTTCCGTTTTTGACAAGTTGACACAATTGAAGCAAGGAACCATGTCAGTTGATGAGTACTATATGGAGATAGAGATGCTTCTGCAGCATGCTAGAGTTCGTGAATCCCATGAGATGACCATGCAGCGATTTCTCAACAATTTAAAGTTACCAATCAAGAGCATTGTTCGTCATCACAAGTACGAGACTATGAATGAACTTTTGCATCATGCTAGAGAGGCTGAGTCACAGTTAGCTAAAGAAGCTAAGGCACGTGCGAGGTACCCGTCTACTAGTCGTTTTTTGGCCAGGTCTACACCGCCACCTATGGTGCCACCTGTAGCGGCTGCTAGACACCCTTCACCGTCGGCCAAGCCTGCTCCCATGACATCTTATGGTTCTAATGCTAAGAAACCCGCTACTCCTGCTGCTAGCTCGGGTTTCCAATATGTCAACCACACGTACTCGCGATGTGGTGTGTCATACTTGTGGAGGAAGAAGCCACTACAAGCGTGATTATCCAAATAGCAAGGTTATGTTTGTTAATGAACAAGGTGATTATGAGAGTGGAGATGAAGTTGATCCTACTTGCGATGATGGTTATGACAGCGAGGAAGGTACGGATGCTTTCTATGAGTGTGCACCTACCATTGTGGTGTCACCACGCAAACTTAGTGTGCAGCCTATTGTTAATTCTCAGCGCTGCAACTTGTTCCAAACAAAAGCTCTAGTTGCCCCTAACAAAGCTTGCAAGGTAATCATTGATAGAGGTAGCTACAGAAATCTTGCAAGCAAGGAGTTATGTGTCAAGCTAAATTTGACTGATTTGCCTCATCCCAAGCCATACTACATACAATGGTTGAGTGACAATGGTGAGATGAAGGTAAATCATATGGTATGTGTGAATTTTCAAATAGGGCCATACAAGGATTCTATTGAGTTTGATGTGGTTCCTATGACTGTTTGCCATCTCTTATTGGGTCACCTTGGCTCATGTGCAACAATGGTCGTGCCAATACTTATCACTTGGAATTCAAGGGCTAGAAGATTACTATGCAACCGATGACACCACAAGAGATTGTGAATGACTCTCGTCAGAAGATACAAGTGAACTTGAAGGATGAATCTATAGATAGGCGAGATAGTGTTGCAGCTGTACATGATGTAATAGAGCCTAAAAAGAGTGATATAATGAAAAGTGAGAGACTGCCTAATCTTTTAATATTGGCCACCAAGGAAGCTATGAGAGAGTTTCGTGAGGATCCTACAGCCATGCCACTTGTGCTCATGTATAAGGGCGGTGTATTGGTTTCTAATGACATGACCCCTATTTCTCTTGGTGTATCTACTGTTTTGCAGGACTTTGGTGATGTGTTTCCAGAAGATGTACCCATGGGATTGCCTCCATTGCGTGGCATTGAGCATCAAATAGACATGATACATGGTGACACATTACCAAATCATGCACCCTACAGGACCAACCCCGAAGAAACAAAGGAGATACAGAAACAAGTACAGGCGTTGATGGATAAAGGGTACATTCGTGTTTCTCTTAGACCTTGTGTTGTTCCTATTATTTTAGTGCCTAATAAAGATGGTACATGGCGCATGTGTGTAGATTGTAGAGCTATTAATAACATCACTATTCGATACCGTCATCCAATTCCACGCTTAGAGGATATGCTAGATGAATTGAGTGGTGCTGCTATTTTCTCTAAGATTGATTTCCGTAGTGGTTATCATCAAATTAGGATGAAAGAATGGGATGAATGGAAAACTGCTTTCAAAACAAAATTTGGTTTGTATGAGTGGTTAGTTATGCCGTTCGGTCTTACTAATGCACCTAGTACTTTCATGAGATTAATGAATCATGTTTTGAGAGAATTTATTGGTCGCTTTGTGGTTATTTATTTTGATGATATACTTATCTATAGCCACAATGAAACTGAACATTGTAGTCATATCTGACAAGTTTTGCAAGTGTTGCGTGATAATAAATTTTATGCTAATCTTGAGAAGTGCACATTTGCAAAAGATAAGGTCACATATCTGGGATATGTTGTATGTAAGCATGGGATAGAAGTAGATCAATCTAAAATTGAATCAATTCAGAATTGGCCTATTCCTATGAATGTGAGTCAAGTGCATAATTTCCATGGATTAGTTGGTTTCTATAGGCGCTTTGTGAAGGATTTTAGCACTATTGCTGCACCATTGAATGATTTGACTAAGAAAGGTGTGCCATTTGTGTGGGGCGCAACCCAAGATATTGCATTTGATACATTAAAACGTTTGCTTACTTCTGCACCATTACTTGCATTACTTGATTTTTCAAAGCAATTTGAAGTTGAATGTGATGCTAGTGGTATAGGTATTGGTGGAATTTTTATGCAAGACGGTTGTCCTATAGCATATTTTTGTGAGAAACTTACTGGTGCTAGATTGAATTATCCTGTTTATGATAAAGAATTGTATGCACTTGTTAGAGTACTTGAAGTTTGGCAACATTATTTGTGGCTAAAAGAATTTATCATACATTTTGATCATGAAGCATTGAAGTATTTGAAAGCTCAATCAAACTTGCATAGAAGATTAGCTAAATGGGTTGAGTTTATTCAATCTTTTCCTTACATCATTAAGTATAAAAAGGGAAAGGAGAATGTAGTTGCTAATGCTTTGTCTAGGAAAAACATGCTATTAACCAATCTTGATGTTAAAATTCCTGGATTAGAGAGTATTTGTGCACTTTATGCAACTGACCATGATTTTGCTGAACCATATCGTTTGTGTGCTCTTAGAAACACATGGGATAAGTATCATATACATGATGGATATTTGTTTAGAGCTAACAAACTATGTATTCCAGAATCGTCGTTGCGTTTGTTCTTAGTGCAGGAATCACATGTTAGTGGTTTGATGGGTCACTTTAGGCGTGAGAAGACATTGCTCATGCTAGCTGATCATGTTTATTGGCCCAAGATGAGGCGTGATGTGTACAGATTTGTGAGCCGTTGCATTACATGCCACAAGTCTAAATCAAAGTTGAAGCCTCATGGTTTGTATACACCTCCCTCTGCACCTACTACACCATGGGAAGACATTCGTATGGATTTTGTGCTAGGTCTACCTAAAACACAGAGAGGTCATGTTTCTATATTTGTGGTAGTGGATAGGTTCTCTAAGATGGCTCATTTTATTGCCTGCCAAAAAAGCAACAATGCATCGCATGTTGTTAACTTGTTTTTCAGGGACACCGTGAGATTACATGGAGTACCCAAGACGATTTTTTCGGACCGTGATGTGAAGTTCATGAGCTACTTTTGGAAGACCTTATGGGGGAAGCTGGGAACCAAGCTGTTGTTCAGTACTACATGCCATCCCCCAAATAGATGGTCAAACGGAGGTGGTGAATAGAACATTGTCACAATTACGGAGGACTATGATAAAGAAGAATCTACGGGAGTGGGAAGAGTGTTTGCCACATGTTGAGTTTGCATACAACAGGGTTGTGCATTCGACTACTCATCTTTGTCCTTTTGAGGTGGTGTATGGCTTCAAGCCATTGATGCCACTTGATTTGTTGCCTTTGCCATTACATGAGAGAGTTGATATGGAGGCATCAAAACGTGATGAATATGTGAAGAAGATCCATGAGAAGACTTGAGAGGCTATAGAGAATAAAGGCAAGAACATTGCTGCTGCAAGGAATCAAGTAAGGAGGAAGTTTTGTTCAAGCCTAGCGACATGGTTTGGGTGCATCTGTGCAAGGATAGGTTTCCACTACTTTGATAATCCAAATTGAAGCCACGTGGTGCTGGTCCTTACAAGGTGTTAGCAAATATTAATGATAATGCCTACTCGATTGATATTCCTATTGCTGAGTTTGGTGGAGTTACCAACAGCTTCAAGGTTGCTGATTTGTCACCATATGATGGAGAAGACCTTGGAGCGTCGAGGTCGACACCTTTTGAAGGGGGAGGGAGATGATGAGGACATCCCTATTGATTTGCTATCTCCAACTCCTAATGAAGATGTTGATGTTGTTGTCAAGGATAAGTCCAACAAAGTCAAGATTGGACCACTTACTAGAACTCATGCAAAGATACTTGAACAACAAGTGAATTCACTCCTAAATGAATCTGATGTTTATGCTATTGAGAATTTTATACTGCCTAAGTCTATGCATTTATGTATGCTCAGATTCACTAGGGAGACAAGCATGGCACGAGAAGGAGAGAGGTTGCGTCAAGAGGAGCCGGACGTGATGATCATCCATGAAGGCGCGAGGGAGGAGAGGGAGGCAGGCGTAATACAAGCAAGGGAGATCATCAAGAGAATGAACGTTTAATTCGGACAGACAGAATTCCTAAAATTGAAACGGGCGTGGATTCCTCATACAAACTCCGAATCAAGCAAATAATCACTTGTTGGATAGATAATTCCAAGATCTTTCCAATGAGTACTTCCACGTCTCAAGACCCCGGATAATCCGGCCCCCACACCCCGGATAATCTGGCCCTGTTTCAGAAATTCTGCTAAGGACTTCGGACGCGTCGTTCTGTATGGGGGCGGATAATCCAGCCTCCTAGGGGCAGATAATCCGGCCTTAAAAGTTTCCATCAGATCCGGACGGGTCTGACTGTATTAGACACGTTTTCGTTTTGCATTTTTCGGACATTCCGGTGACCATATAAACCTGGGAACGCCCTCTAGATTAGGTTAGACCACGTTAAAACTATTTTGGAGTTGTTTCTTATTAGAACCTATGGAATTACCCTGTGATCAAATTATCTACTGCAATTGAGTGTGATCTGTTGTTCCATCAGGAATTAGTAGATTGCAAACTACCGTTCGTGGTCGACGGTTACGTGCGCAAGAACATGGTGTTGTGAATATCCCACGGGGTTCGAGAGCTATTGCATCGGCATCAGGGTTCGAGTGGGAGAGTTCATAGCTATAAGCTAGTTATCTATCATCCACCATCATTATCGCCAACTGCTTGCTGAGAAGATCGGGCCACCCCTTATCAATTTCTCTCTTAATATCTTGTCTGGGTTGATCTAACATCTCATAATATGCCATTTTTTCATTTTTGCTCCTATTTTGCATTTTTTTTCTCCATGCCAGTTATGGTTATATTAATGCCAGTGATATTTACACATCTAGATCATGGCCTTTTTATGATCTTATATGGAACCCAGAACCCTGTATTGGTCACAATTTTTACGATAAAAGAACTTCGCTCTGAATCCCTACTTAAAACTGCTTTCACCGTGCATGCATATATGCAATAACTATCTTCTACAGTACTGCATCCCAATTCAAGGCTACAGAATGCTCTTCTACATTTTGGTCCAAGGAACGAGTACCATAGCCATGATAAGCAGCCTCTAAGCTCTTTAGTGTCCATGTGGTGTGGTGAAGATTTTAGAAAGGATAATACAAAATTTAGATGATAGATTTACAATAATTGTTGTTATGATCTCCATACGTCTTGTGCTATAGATGCAACATTAAATTATTCTTTTGTTTTGGGTTACCTAGATGTGTCTCAATTTTTATTTGAATTCATTTATGTATAAACTATACTCTACAGGAAGGACTAGATCAATTCCTCTCCATCTTATGCAAGTTCGTAAGTCCCATGCCAATGATTGTGATACTCATGGATGAAGCTTATGCTACTTCCCCCAATATTTAAGATACATTTATTATTTTTCCTAAAATTTTCTCTCATATTATGTTATCCAAGTTTATTTATTGGATTCCACCTTCACTCTGTGTTCTTGATGCAGACCTTTTTAGCCCTCCACTGGATTGTACCGCATTGTTTTCTATGGTTCTTGGGAAACTAAAGGGAAAGAAGTGATAAATAGATGAATCAAACATTTCTGAACTTTTGTCGTAACATTATGTTGGATCCATTCCATTGAATTGGTGCATTATTGTTGGTGTGAGAGCACTAAACTAGAATTTGATGCTTGATTCAAGTGATGTTCTATTGTTTTAACACCCCAATTTTTTCCTTCTCTTTACAAGAGAAGAGTAGTGCAAAATATGGATACTGAAAAAACTTGGTGAAGAGTCAAATCCTCATCCTATCTTATTCAAATTTGGGACTAATTATAGGTTGGCACATAACACACAGAGTTAGGATGTTAGTTGCACATATGTTCTAGGAATTTAGTTACTTTCCAGGTGCTTTTCATGTATGAAAGGTCGTGTTTATTTGGCTGCATGTGAAAATATCAGGTAACACAATAATTGAAGATAACCGGAGTGAGATGTATATAATTTTGTTGCAAATTTAGCGAATGAAGAGAAAATTTGTTTTCTACTAACTTTGCCCTTATCATGCAAGCAATGCCAAGATTTGCAACGGGTAGTTGCTTGAGTGAAATAACAGATCTTTATCCTATCTTAATAGTTAGTTTGGAATATCAGAGGTGCATTATTTCTATATCATATTGTGGCATAGCCTTGCTCAATTTTCATTCTAATAAATGTATGGTTGCTTGTGGTGCTCTGAGATGATACATTGTTGATGCCGGTTAAAATGAATGGAGCATAGTAAGGCAAAAATATCATGTCATTCTTTGTAATACTGCTCTCCCTTCCGGTTCATGCTCCTTCATGTATTTTTAAGTCACCTTGCGGTTCCTATGCCACACAACAATACACCATGGAGGCCATTGTCGTGCAGATGGTTTCTTGGGTATTTTCATGTTTTCCTAGATCTCTTTTGAGTTAGCAAAGTTGAGGAAACTGACATCTCTATTTTTTTGATTTTGTTTTCCTTTCTAGAATGGTAGTCTGGTACAGTTGGTAATAAGTAGTATGGTATCTTTTAAGTCAAATCAGATGACTATCTAGCCGATGATTCAGTATTACTATTTTTTTCAAGACAAGATACATTGTATCACGAGTTTTTGAACTTTCTATTTATTCTATTCTTCCTAGATTCGGTGCATGTTGAAGGATATTATCAAGGCTGAGATGGTAAAAACTGATGTACTCATGTCTTGAGTCAACATGTCATTTCCTATCTATGACCGTGGTAGAAAACACTACATTGTGTTCAATACTGTTGTTGCTATTGATGTAGGTTTTTAACAAGTTCGTAGTTATATTGAGTTGAGTAGAGCTCTAGACATTGCTGGCCCCCAATTAAAAAAATCAGTATTCTAGCATTGTCTACTTGATTTATTTTTGTTGTTTGAATTAGAATACAGAATGCAATTTTCTTACTTTAATGGACATTGTTCAAAACTCATGGTGTAACTCATCCTGCTGGTTCTCTCTTGATTTGTATTAATGGTGTTAGTGCAAGGTAAAGGAAGATTATCTTACCAAACTGCCCTCTTGCAAAATCCATTCATGTCTTTCTCTTTAATTGTAATGTGGGTTCGTTGTTTATGATGTATTCCACCAGCGTCTGTTAGCAGGTGTGATAGAGCGTGCCTACTCCAATTTAGTTGAAATTAAAATAAAAGACAACTTAAGTGCCTTACAATGGATGGCGACAAGGCTAAAAACACCTGCAACCCCAACACACCTGTCTCACAATGCCAAAGCGCAATGTAGACGGTGTGGTCCTCCTAGTAATATTTGATCCGACAACTATCATCACTAGACTAGAATAGCTTTTTTCTAAGTCTACTTAGTTTTATTTTTGAAGGGGTGAGCTTCATTCCACGTGGTGGGTACAACTTACGTGGAGAACCCAAAGGGAAAACACAATTACAGCATGGTCCTCACCCTTTTTGAGAAGGACCCATAAGAAAACAGAAAAAACAATCGAGCCCTACTCCACCACCCTCACAACTGAACCTCCGAGAAGTGTACGCTGAGAATGCCGCTAGGGACAAGACCGCTTGGGGCGAGGTCTACGCAAGGTGATGTGCTGAGGTTGAAGAATATCCTCTGATGTGGTTCCCTAGCCTAGAGGAAGGAGAAGATCCGTCAAAGCAACTAGCTCCGAGGCGCGAAGTGGCCCCTTTGGCTAGACGAAGCAGCGGCACAACCTTGGTGTTGCTGATGAACTTCGCAAGTTGAAGCTTCAGGAGCGACCCTAGGAGCTACAGATCTTGCAGTCTCCCGTCTCTGCCCGCGTCAGTTGCGACCAAATCCAGAAAGAATAGGTCAAAGAAGAGCTCCCCAAGCTTATTGGGAAGAGGCACGGAAGATACCTTCCCCTCCGCCTTCTGCTCCAACCAATGGAGCACCGCAGGAAGGGGAAGTCACCACCATCTGCATAGCGCCATACTGACATAGCGCCAAACAAACTACTATATAAAAACCTAGACTATGTTGTACATGGACCCGACCTCCTCTCCCCCGCCGCCTCTGGCCAGCAAAGCCACTAGAGAGGAAAGGGAGAAGGGTTGGAGGGAACCTAGCGACTCTCAACGAGAAGGTGGAGGAGAGAGGAAACGGGGGAAATGAGTGTGTCAAGTCGGCTTAAGCCTTTGAGAATGCAATGTAGAGCTGTATCGTAATTTAATGATTTTGTTCTCTTATAATTGGGCTATCTTAGCTAAGATAAGACAACCCTCTTTTTTTAATTGAGCGTGTCACGCCAGTATTTTGCATAAGATACCTTGTTTGGAAAGACCGTGGATACAGCAGAAGAATTAATAAATAGTTCAGTTAAATGTACACTAGGACCCGCAAAAAAAAAGTACACTAGGAAAAGTAGACACGTGAAGCTAGCGCAGTCCATTATGAATATTCAGGTGTAGCACCACTAGGGGGTCGATAGAAATCGTTTTATCAGTTGCTCGTTGCGAATAAATTACTCCGTATCTACTTTGCCAACATGTTTTCTCGAGTCGACATTGTTTGCGCCAGTGACTGGGCGTCAAGAGCATGAGGCAGCAGTAGTAGACCTCGTTGTATCCTCTGAAACGCAAGGAGACGACTCGTACGAACAACCAGCCTGCGACGGAGAAGCAGAGTACTTGCTCCTCTTGCTCCCCCTGTCCCTGATATCCTCGATCATCTTGGCCACCACCGCCATCCTCGGCCGCTCCCTCGGGTCATCGGCGGCACAGAGCAGCGCCACCTGGAGGAGCGCCACCATCTCGTCCTCGGCGCCCCTGGTCCGCAGCAGCTCCATGTCGAACACCTCAGAGGTCCACTCCTCCCGCACCACCGTCCGCACCCACCGCGGCATGTCCACCTTCCCGTCCTCCGGCGAACGGCCCGTGAGGATCTCTAGCAGGATGACCCCGAAGGCGCGCACGTCCTGCTTCTGCAGGGCCTTTTCAGGTTGTGGCGCCGGCACGAGCAGCTGGAGCAGGGCGAAGTCAGAGACGCGCGCGTCGCCGCCGGCGTCGATGAGGATGTTGGAGGAGGTGAGGTGCCGGTGCGAGAGCCTGGAGCCCGACGCGCCGTGGAGGTAGGCGAGGCCTTGCGCCGCGCCCTGCGCCAGTTTCAGCCTCGTCTGCCAGTCCAGAGGGGCTCGTGCCGGTCCCCGGTTCTCTGCTCACTCGTGCAGACGTACATTAGAAAAGGTGTAGTACTACGTGACAGGTTTGCAAATGAGACAGAAAGAGAGGCTACTGACCATGCAGGAGACTGTGCAGGCTGCCGTTGGGGACGTAGTCGAAGACGAGGAGGAGCTCCTCCGCCGACGCGTAGAACGCGCGCAGGTTGACGATGTTGGCGTGCCGCCACGAGCCCATCTCCCTCACCAGCTCCCTCCGCCGCCTCTCGTCCTCCCGGGTGGCGCCCTCCCTCCTCTTCAGCCTCTTCACCACCACCGACTCGCCCTCCGTCTTCTCCACCCCAGCGTGGTCGTCGTCGTCCACGTCGTTCTGGCCTCCCATGAACACGCGGTACGTCGTCGCGGCCGCGCCTTTGCCCAGCATCTCCGCGGCCCCCATCATGAGGCTCCTCACGTCGAACTCCTCGCAGCACCCGTCGAAGCGCACCGTCTCCTCCCGCGACGCGGACGTCGAGCTGGTGCGCGAGTTGGCGCGCGGCGGCGCGGGCTTCTTGTTCTTCCACCACAGCACGGCGCATAGCGCCGTGGCGATCAACGTGGCGACAGCAGCTCCCACGGCCGCCATGATCATCACCACCATCCACCGGTAGTGCGAATTCCTCCCCATCTCTTCGTTTGTTTTCTCGCCATCGCCTCTCTGTCGGTTGCACCGGCGGCGCAGCGGTGAACCGCAAAGCTCGGGATTGCCCGTAAAAGATGACGCGGGAAATGCCGCTGCGAGGCGCTTTGGAATCTGCCCGCTCAGGTGGTTGCCCGAGACGTTGAGCTCAGCAAGCTTTCCCATCGCTTCCAGAGAGGCGGGCAGGGGACCCACGAACCTGTTGCGCGCGAGACGCAGCGTCACGAGCGCGCGGAGGCGGTGGCCTATCTCCGGCGGAATCGTGCCAGCGAGTCGGTTGCCGGCGAGGTCGAGACGGCGCAGGTGGCGAAGCCGTAGGATGGACTCGGGAAACCGCCCGGAGAAGGCATTGCCGGAGAGGTAGAGGAGCTTGAGGTGCGGCGCCAAGGGGGAGAAGTCGACGCCACGGAGCGGTCCCGTGAAGTTGTTGTTCTTGAGGCTAAGGAACGAGAGCGAAGGGAGACCCGCGAGCGCGGCGAGAGCCCCGGCATCCCCACCGAGGCCGAGGCCTTCAAGAACAACACCACGGACGCGAGGAGGGACGCAGGAGGAGGAGGAGGAGGAGCGCTGGCAGGTGACTCCGCGCCACCCGCTGGAACACGGGTCGGAGGACGCCGTCCAGGAATCGAGCGCGGCGGTGCCACGGCCGACGCACGCCGATTTGAAGGCGAGCAGCGCCACGGCGTCTGGGCTCGTCCCGCGAGAGGAGACACGGGCAGCTGCCAGGAGCGCCAGTATCAAGAAGAGCACGAGTAGTGTCATGAAACAAAAGGCAGAGAAATGGTAAGATGGTGCAAAGATCGAGAATGGCCGGCCAAAGTGTATGTAGCACTGACTGACACCACGACGCCACAAGGGATGCAGGGAAGGAGGAGTTGATTGTGCACACGGCCGGGTGCGTGAAGAAGGATTAATGGGGGAGGAGCCACATGACTAGGTGAGAGAGGTCCAGGAGGGAGGGGCGCGGGGGTGGGGGTGGTGGTGGCGCGGGAACGTGAGCGGCGTGAGCGGCGTGAGCCCATTTGTCCTTCCAGGGAACGGAGCCAAGCCAAGGAGAGCGGAGACTGCTGGCCACGCCCGGCCTAACGCTCAAACGATGCAACGGATGGTTTCTGCTGAAACAAAATCTGCGCGTAGAAACAGCAGCATCTGCGTCCTGTTGCCACTAATTGCAGTAGTGAAGAGCCAAAACGATGCAGTGATCACTGGCCAGCATTCGCTCACTGAATAGCTGGTGATTACTGTTGAAACTGGCGATGGGTCTCAGCCCGACTGGGCGAGCATCTCCGCTCGCCCCACCCCACCCCACCCCCACCCCCACCCATAAGGCGTCCGGTGGTTGACCTTATGGAAATGCCGGCGCAAGTATCCCCCCCCCCCTCCTCCCCTCCCCTTCCAAACATTGCCTCCCAACAATTTGATAAATTCAAACATTCAAAATCGAATCGCCGGAGATTAAACAAACAAAGTTTTGTCGCCACTGGATAAATCATAGTCTCGACGAATAAATCGCCGCAATGCAAGTCTAGCAATCAAAATAAACATGCGAACGAAAATCAAATGGCGATATCATCCACCGCGGTAGGAGGCACCTCCGGTGTAGCCGACGGTGGAACAGTGGTGCTGGCCTGGGTGCCGATCGGGGTCAGGGTCGCAGTCGCCAGAGTGGGGGTGCTGGTCTGGGTGCCGATCATGGCCGAGGTTGCAGTCACCGGAGTCGGGGTGCTGTCTTGGTTGGCAGTCGGTGTCACCCGGCTCTCGGATAGGATCAGGACACGTTGATCAACACACCATGCCTTCACGCCGTCATCCATATCCCTGGTGTCGACCATCAAGATCGCCAAGTCCTCTCTCTCCTCTTCTTTGCCACCACGTTGGCCTTTATGAGGCCGAGTTTGATGTCATGCCTCTCCATGACCGATGCCCACCTTGCTACGGCGATCTCTTCCATCTTGGTGGCCTGCTCAGCCCTCTTAGCGGTGTGTGCGGCAGTGTCAGCCATGCAGGCCATGATGGATGAGTGCAGCTTCTCGATGGCCGGTGTCGCGTCCCTCATGGACTTGGCTTTCTTGTGGCCAACGGGGCGGCCTTCCGAGGCCGCGGACGCGCCGCGTCGGGGTCTTAGGAGGCTTGTCCTTGCTGAGGGAAGTCCACATCTCCATCCACTTGTCGCATCCCACGATCCGTGCAAAGACATGGATGAACTTGAACTCGGTGTCGTCGTTGTCCTCTCGGTAGGCTATGATCATGGTGTGCATCTGCAATGTATGATAGCAACAATTGGATACAATTTCAAATGGTGATCGTTTAGTTTCGGTCACTTAACTGATCGTCGAAGTTGGTGCCGCTAACATGGACTCGGGCGTACTTCCTCCAAGATGACATGCCACTTGTTGCAAGCATGTTGGATCATGGCCCAGCGGTGAGACATGTCGGAGGCGCCACGATCATGGACCAAGCACTTGAAGTAGGGATCTAAGTGTTGGAAATATGCCCTAGAGACAAATAGTATTAAGGACTATTATCATATTTCATAAAGTTTATGATTAAGTTTTATATCATACTATAACTGTATTGAGTGGAAACATCAATACACGTGTGATATATAAACAACCAGGGGTTCCCAGTGAAACTCTAGTCACTGGTTCATTGGTCAACAGATGATCAAGTTTCCTGATCATGTGGCATTTATGCCAGTTGGAAATGGAGTCAACCTATTTTGAGAATGAGATGATGAACCAATACCCAACCTAAACATCGTGACCCGATCATGTCACGAAGTTCAAGTTACAATGATTAGAAATGGATCCTCGTAGACTATTCCTTAGACCATGAGGCTATATCAATCACTGTCTCCCGAGAGTGCTTAGATAGCATCAAGCGCCACTTGGTAATACAGTGGTTATAAAGGTGCGTTCAGGTACTTGGAGGAAACCATAGAGGCAATATATGTCAAGAGCGGGATTTGTCCGTCCACGTGACGGAAAGATACTCAAGGGTCCACTCGGAAAAGTTATATCCAATAGCTGCGCAGCATGTGATTTAATCACAGGGATATCACTTGTCGGAACAAGTCAAGTAGCATTGTTCGGTAACGAGATTGAACATGACATGGTGATGTCATTGATCAGATCTCGGGCAATGTAAGTATCGAGAGACAAAGGGAATAAGACATGACTATCCCGGTTCAAACGACAAAAGATCTTCGTGGAACGCACAGGGGTCACATGGCCATCCAGGTCCCTCTGTTGATCATTGGTCCGGGAGTATCCTGACCATGTCTGGAGTGTTACCGAACCGTAGGGTATCACGCTTAAGGGTTTGATGATGCTTAGAGAGTGTTTATAGGATCGGTAGAATCACCAAAGAATAGTAGAGAGAAACCTGGAAGGGTTTCGGTAAGTCCGGAGGATGACCGGAGTGGAGGTGGAAGGTGTTCCATAGCCACGGAGATTGAATAATATATGAATGAATGTTAAATATTGATTTAATCATTTATTCATAATTATTTAATAAAGATAAAATCAATTTAAAAGGTCAAAAGGCTTAATGGGCCAATTCCCGGAGGGGAGAGGGCCCATTAGGGAAAGGAGAGAGGGAGAAGGAGCAAAGGGGGTGGCCGGCTGGGCTAAGCCCAGCTGGGGCCCACTAGGCCAGCCGGGGCTTCCTCCCTCCTCTCCTTTAGTCCCACCCCGGGACTTTGAGGGAGGTAGTACCTCCTTTTCCCCTATATATAGTGGGGGTATTTGGCCAGATAAATACACACAATATTCAATAAAGATCTTCTCACTTTTGGGAAGACCTCCAATTGATATTCTCTCTCTCTCTCTCTCGTGACCGTGGTCCCAAGTTCGGACTGCACGAACGAGAGACATCTTCACCGCGGAGCGCCGTCGTGCTGCGGGATTCGGATCCAGGAGCTCTACTTCCACAACTGTTGCTGGATCGGGGAAGCGGGAGTCATCGTCAGGCACCGGACGTGTGTAACTCCCCTTGAGGTGTCTCACTTGAGGCACTCAAGTCGTTGGAGCCACAGGAGCGCAAGGACTTCATCACGACCTTGAGGTCGGCTTCGGCTCGTCTACATCAACCACGCTCTCCTGAGCGTTGACAACGCTTTTCGGTCTTCAAGGGTAAGTTCATGAAAAGCTCCTCCCGTTATTGTATTAATAATAGATAGGTCCTGGCAACATCAGGGGTTCAGGGGCGTGGAGTAAAAAATTATTGTTTTCATGCGCGGAACCCCTATAGTGGTATCAGAGCTAGATCTATGCGTAGTAATGCTAGTACGGGTAGAACACACGAGATGTAGCATGTGGGCATTGATCTTTTAGTTGTTACCCTCCCACGTGTACTTGTGTATACCGCAGTAATGCTTGATGAAGCGGTTCCCAACCGACTTTACGCGTTCATTCACGAGACTGGTCCACGCTTGACATACGGCTTGTACCGTATAAAGTGGCTTAGGGGGTGTCTGTCTCCCTCGCATTAGTTGGTATGCCATTTACAACGGAGGGCCCCGAAAGGGGTGTAGTAGAGACAACTACTTGATCAGCGTTGTGCTGAAAGTTCGTAGGTAAGAACGGTTCTTGTGCGAAAGCCCATTCAGCCACGTAAAACATGCAAAGATAAAGTAGAGGTGTCTAACTTTGTTTTGCAGGGGGCGTTGCTTTGTGATATGGTTGTGGCAAAGGTAAAGTGATTACCTTATGTTACGTAGTAGTAGATAGTCACGGAGGTGACGGACTACCACACCGGAAAGACACCGGTACCCTAGTGTCTACGGCGCCAGAACCCTGGTGCCGGAATCCGGTGACGATGGATGGGGATCACGACATGAAGGACCATATCACATCGCATTTACATTCAATGTTATTGTTTGTATATCTTATTGTGTGCTAGTATTAGATACTCTACGGTAGCCTAATAAGATGATCCCTGTTAAAATTATCAACGATTGTGTTCCCCCTTAGTGTGCAGCACTAAGAAAGTTCTTCGGTATGAGGCAATCCACGGTACAGGCATGGGTGTCAGACATATCTACGTTCGCATACAGTGGGTGTAAGCCATGCTGCACAGCGAATACACTAAGGTTGAGTTGGCGAGCCTAGCACGTTACAGAGACGTGGCCTTGGAACGTGGATGGTGGAAAGATCGAGCACGAGTCGCATGAATGATGTGACCGACGTTTAGCATCCACCCTTGAACCCACATTGATGGCTGTGATGATCGGGGGAGATGTGGCTAAAAGGGGTCGTGTTATCACTAGGAACCCTTCTAGGATAGGTGTTTCTGAGTGGAGTTATTATTAACTCATTTAATTATAAACTTAGTCTAAATTCCTCTTTGCAATTATAAATGTAGAAAAAGGTTATCCCCGATGCCACCTTTCCTGTTGACGATAGATTGGCTAGAAGGAAAGAAGCTCAGACTAGATGGATCAAACTTCTCTATGTGGGTTGCGCGTCTCCACGTTCTCCTTAGCGAGAATGACGTGGTCGACTACATACTCGACGAGATGGATTTGGATCAGCCCATTGACCTAGAGACCCCAGAGCAGCGGGAAGACCGCTATCGCTGTCGGGAGATGGCCTCCTTCATTTCAGCTACAATGCATTTCGGAATGGTGGACGATCTGTGGCCTGTCGTGGGTAATTGATACATTGCAAATGTATCTATAATTTTGATGTTCCATGCTTGGTTTTATCCACTTTCTTGTGTTTTGTTCCAACTTTGGAGTACTTTTCATATGATTTCTTGGACTAACCTATTAACAAGAGCCACAGTGCCAGCTGCCTGTTTTCTGCTGTTTTTGGTTCCAGGAAAGTCAGAAAATGAATATTCTCGGAATTGGATGGGACAAAAGCCAAAGTGCCTAATTTTCCGGAAGGGATCAAGTGCCAAAATACGAGACGGGGAAGGTCCAGGGAGCCACCACACCACCTGGCCTCGCCCGCGCCAGGGGGTGGTGTGGCCGCTCCCGGCACCCCCTCGGCCTCTCCTTCCGCCTATATATTGCCCTCGGGACGAAAACCCTAAGTACCTGATCAAAAATCCACGAAAGAGTCTGTAGCCGCCGTCATCTCCATCCCTAGATCGGGAGGGATCTGAAGCTCTTCCCGGCACCCTGCCGGAGAGGGGAATTCACCCTGGAGGCCTTCTTCATCACCATGCAAGCCTCCGGTGTGATGCGTGAGTATTTCATCCTTGGACTACGGATCCATGTAGTAGCTAGATGGCTGGTTCTCCTTCTTTGTGCTTTCATGTTTAGATCTTGTGAGCTCTGTTCATGATCAAGATCATCTATTTGTATCCATACATGTTGTGTTTGCGGGGATCCGATGGATATTGAGATGCTATTTCAGATTGATTATTGATTCTATCATGTCTTTGTTATTTGAGATCTTGCATGCTTTCCATTGTTAGTAGCTATCTTGGCCAAGTAGATGCTAGCAACTCAAGAGATATTTATGCTCGATAGTGGGTTCATGCCTCCGTAATCTAGGAAGTGACAGAAATCTCTAAGGTACTAGATGTGTTGTTGCTAATAGGAGAAAACAACAATCCTTTGTTCATAGAACAATCATATTGTTTACTTTACACGCAGTTAAGAAGCAATAATCTGCTTGCAACTTAATCTTTGGAGGGGTTCGATGATAACCTGAAGGTGGATTATTAGTCATAGATGCAGTTGGATGGCGGTCTATGTATTATGTTGTAATGCCCAATCAAGTCTCAAAGGAGTCAAGATGATTAGTATATGCATGTATTGCTTTCTCGATGTTTGTCAATTGCCCCGCTATAATTTGTTCACCCAGCATGTTATCTATCTAAGGAGAGCCACCTCTAGTGAACAATGGATCCCGGTCCTTTTTCTTTACATACAATCTATAAACTTTTTCTGCTTTGTGTTTACTTTCTGCAAACTATTACTTATTTCCATTCGATACGTTTAATCCTTTGTTTTCCGCAAAACACAGTGAGATTGACAACCTCATCGCAAGTTGGGGACAAAGTTCTATGGTTGTGTTGTGCAGGTCTCCATGTTGCTACTAGCACCGGTAGTGCATACCAAAGCTCAGCTAGCAACACCTTTGGGGTGTTTCCTTGCTCCTACTGGTTCGATTAAACCTTGGTTTCATAACTGAGGGAAAACTTACTGTTGTGCTCATCATACCTTCCTCTTGGGGTTCCCAACGAGCTCTACGTCGAAAGTCGAGCGCATCAAGACATTTTCTGGCGCCGTTGCCGGGGAGTCAAGGACATCTTCACAAGGGGAGTCCCTCATAACCAATCTCTTTACTTTGTTGTTGCTTAGTTTTATTTTTGCTTTGTTTGCTTGTTTTGTTCTTCAAAAACACAAAAAAATAGTTCTACTAGTTTGCTTTCTTATTTGAAAAAACACAAAAAAATTAAGTCCCCTTTAGTAGTCACCTCTTCTTTAGCTCACCATGTTGATCCCTACATTCACCCTGAAAGACTTTCCAATTGGTAGTGGTTCTATAATTAGGAAAGATAACACTGAAGAATTCTTTAATCATATTAGTAAGGATGAAGATACTGAGGATAGATCCCTTGTAGAACTTGCTCCAAACTATGAGATTGTTGCAGCTTCTTTAATTCACATGTTAGAAGATAGGTTTGTTAACCTCAACCCCTTAATGCAAGTAATGTTTCTTAAGCTTAAAGAAATTGAGGATCCTGAAAAGAGGGATTTCATTCTAGAAACTTTGTTTAAGGAGTTCTATGATGTTGCCAAAGAAGCTAGAAAAGTCTTTGAACGTTTCAATATGCTAGGCTCATGTGTAGATGTTGTTGGTACACGAGAAAAGATGAACAAAACCGAACCTAATGGGGAGGAACCTAAGATACCAATACCCTTCAAACTAGTAGCAATACATGATGCCATAGAAAAGAATCTTGATTGGATTGTTCCTGCAAATCCTTTTGATGAGAATAGTGAACCTAAGAGCATTGAGAGAGGATATTCTAGAACTTATTTGGATGATATACCTTGCCTTTTTGAAAATATTTCTGGTATTGATCTTAATACTTCTTCATTTGAGAACACTTGATTCTTTCTTTGCTTCTTATGCCTAACTTAAAGGCGTTAAAGAAAAGTACTTGTTGGGAGATAACCTAAGAGTTTTAGATGAGTCTTGGAAGTTATTACTTCAGTAATAACCTCTCCTTATCCTTTTTATTTGCTTTTTGTGCCAAGAGTAACCTCTAATGAGAGTGAAGTAATGATTGGGAAAGTTGCTGTCCTGAAACAGATTTTCTGTGCTTCACCGTAAAAATTCCTGAGAGAGCTCTGTATGTCGGATTGAGCTGTAATTTTTTGTGCGTCTGACCCAGGTTGTTATCTAACTTTAGTTAGTTCAAAACTTTTTGATTTGAGCAACATAAGGTCTTCTAAAAAATTTGTCTTTACCTGCTGGTCTGTTTAGACAGATTTCTGCCATTTTCTTCATTTGCTTCTTGTTGGTTCCGTCTTGAGTTCTTTTGGAGAATTGAGCTTTTTGAGGGAAGTGATACAGTATCTAGTGTTCTAATGGAAGTTTATTTGGTGTTAGAACTGAACCTTGAGACTTATTTATCTTAAGTGCACTAATGTTGCTAATGAGATTGTGTGAAGTTTTGTATGAAGGAAAATTTTCAGGTGTATGGAAGGAATGAGTAATAAGATGAAGGATGGACTAAAGCTCGACCTTGGGGATGCCACGCGTGTCACCCCAAGAAATATCCAAGAAGTACAAGCGTCAAAGCTTGGGGATGCCTTGGGCATCCCCTTCTTCATCAATAAAAATTTCAGGTTTCTTCCAAACGCTTCATTTTTATTGTTTCATGCACAGTTGTGTTTTTCTTGGAGCGTCTTATTTTTCGTTTTCGTTTTCGTTTTGGTTTTCGTTTTCTTTGGTTTGCTTAGTTTTCTGAATAAATTGGTTGGACCCCCTCTTTCATACATTGGTTTGCAATTAGTTTGGTTTGGTTTGGAAAAGAGTAGGAAAGTTCATGCTTATGTGGTAAAAAGAGCTTGTGTTTGACTGTGGCTATGCTTCGTCATGCCATGCTTGGTATTGTTTTGGCTTTATGCTTAGTATTCTTTGTTGTAGCATGACTTGTTATAAACAATTGAGATTGCTTAATGTGCCTTGGATGAATCATGCGTTGTTTTAGCATATTAAAGCATAGTATAGTGGTTTCCTCCTTTGATGCTTTATTTGGGTTGACTTGGCGCATGCTCACACCACCATGTTATGACTATCTCAAGTCACCATAGCCTTTATGATCCTTTAGTTTTCAACTTGTAGTATCACTTTATGCTTTGATCAATGATGTTTTGTCGCTCTGTATGATTATGGCCATTATTGCTCTCTTAGTTTGTCGCTCCCAGTCTTTTGCTAGCCTCCACAACCAAGTATGAGTTCCACTCATGCATCCAACTCCCTAAACCAAGTTATTCCAAAGAGTCCACCATACCTACCTACTAGCTTATGGTATTCCAAGTATATTCATGCTTTTGTTTACCTTCCACTTGTTATGAGAAAACTAGTGATTAAAGCTCTCACGAACTTGAAGGCACACTTTACTTTACTTGCCCTTAATAAACTTGAACCATTGTTTCTTCTATGTTGTATATGCTTGCACTTATTTGTTGGGAATTATCAGAACCATGCTTTCATGGGGAACGCTTTCAACATTGCACTTGGTACTTGTACCTAGTTGATATCATGCTCTTTTGTATATGGATGTCGTCGGTGTGAAATGAAAGGGGAGCTTCTAAGTCCATGGAGTTATGTATATGTGTTAGAGAAACGCCTGGGCCGCTGGTCTAATCCATGCTGACATGGTGGAAACCTGCAGCATAACCATAATGAGCTGTCTATGAAGAATTCTTCTTATAAAAAAAGAGTCCTATATTGAGAAAAAGGAGAAAAGAAAAAAAGATACTATGAAAAGAGGAAAGAGAGAAAAAAGCACCATATTCCCATGGTAAATAAGAAGATTGCTGAGATGCTTGTTGTCTGCTTGCCTTGTCATTTTGATATGGGGATTCTTCCGTATCATCGGGCAAGGGGTACCCCGTTGGCGGTTCTCTATGATACACATGTACTTACAATGACAAAAACTTACCGGTGACTAAACTTGAGTAGCATGAGGAGCGGCCCTCGTATACAAGGGACATGAGATTTCTGACTTATACTTCGTCAAGCATGTACACCATAGTTTGTTCACTTTAACCTTAATCACTTCAAGATGCTTATGATAGGAGCAATGAGAGCAGAAAGCTATAAGTACCATAATTTTTGGAAGCTCTTTATGAGACTTGAATCCCTACTTCCTTTTACAAAAGGCCTTTCTTCCACCATTATATTGAGTCTCCACCTTCTATCTTTATGCACTTACTTTGAGAGCATAGTGGCCATTCTTAGCTCTATGTGCATTGTCCCAAGACTAGTTGATTGATGCATAACTTGATATTGCTTGTTTTAAACTATTGTATCTAGTCACTCTTATGAACTTTGAAGGTGTCCTATGCACTTATATTTGCTACTCTATTGAGGGACAAGCTGAATACTATTATGCTATGTTTTCTTTATGTGAAACAAACAAACGTCTTGCAAAGAATTGTTATTCATGAATCTTTTGTTTCTGCCTTTTCATGTTGCATCATAGTTTTTTTGCTTATTGCTATAACTTTGTCTTTCATGTTATGATTGAAGTACTATGATCCCAGCTTGGAATGTTTTGCAAATACTTTGATCAAGTCTTTGATGGTGCATGTCACCTCAAAAATTATTTCTTTTTATCACTTACCTACTCGAGGACAAGCAGGAGTTAAGCTTGGGGATGTTGATACATTGCAAATGTATCTATAATTTTTGATGTTCCATGCTTGGTTTTATCCACTTTCTTGTGTTTTGTTCCAACTTTGGAGTACTTTTCATATGATTTCTTGGACTAACCCATTAACAAGAGCCACAGTGCCAGCTGCCTGTTTTCTGCTGTTTTTGGTTCCAGGAGAGTCAGAAAATGAATATTCATGGAATTAGACGGGACAAAAGCCAAAGTGCCTATTTTTCCAGAAGGGATCGAGTGCACGAATACGAGACGGAGAAGGGCCAGGGAGCCACCACACCACCTGGACGCGCGGCCAGGCCTGGCCCGCGCCAGGGGGTGGTGTGGCCGCTCTTGGCACCCCCTCGGCCTCTCCTTCCGCCTATATATTGCCCTCGGGACGAAAACCCTAAGTACCCGATCAAAAATCCACGAAAGAGTCTGTAGCCGCCGTCATCTCCATCCCTAGATCAAGAGGGATCTGAAGCTCTTCCCGGCACCACGGAGAGGGAATTCACCACAGGCCTTCTTCATCACCATGCAAGCCTCCGGTGTGCGTGAGTAGTTCATCCTTGGACTACGGATCCATGTAGTAGCTAGATGGCTGGTTCTCCTCCTTTGTGCTTTCATGTTTAGATCTTGTGAGCTCCGTTCATGATCAAGATCATCTATTTGTATCCATACATGTTGTGTTTGCGGGGATCTGATGGATATTGAGATGCTATTTCAGATTGATTATTGATTCTATCATGTCTTTGTTATTTGAGATCTTGCATGCTTTCTGTTGTTAGTAGCTATCTTGGCCAAGTAGATGCTAGCAACTCCAAGAGTTAGTATTTATGCTCGATAGTGGGTTCATACCTCTGGTAATCTAGGGAAGTGACAGAAATCTCTAAGGTACTAGATGTGCTGTTGCTAATAGGGAGAAAACAACAATCCTTTGTTCATAGAACAATCGTATTGTTTACTTTACACGCAGTTCATAAAGCAATAATCTATTGCTTGCAACTTAATACTGGAGGGGGTTCAGATGATAACCTGAAGGTGGATTATTAGTCATAGATGCAGTTGGATGGCGGTCTATGTATTATGTTGTAATGCCCAATCAAGTCTCAGAGGAGTCAATATGATTAGTATATGCATGTATTGCTTTCTTGGTGTTTGTCAATTGCCCCGCTATAATTTGTTCACCCAGCATGTTATCTATCTAAGGAGAGCCACCTCTAGTGAACTATGGATCCCGGTCCTTTTTCTTTACATACAATCTATAAACTGTTTCTGCTTTGTGTTTACTTTCTGCAAACTATTACTTCTTTCCATTCGATACGTTTAATTCTTTGTTTTCCGTAAAACACGGTGAGATTGACAACCTCATCGCAAGTTGGGGACAAAGTTTTATGGTTGTGTTGTGCAGGTCTCCACGTTGCTACTAGCACCGGTAGTGCGCCCTGCCAAAGCTCAGCTAGCAACACCTTTGGGGTGTTTCCTTGCTCCTACTAGTTCGATTAAACCTTGGTTTCATAACTGAGGGAAAACTTACTGATGTGCTCATCATACCTTCCTCTTGGGGTTCCCAATGAGCTCTACGTCGAAAGTCGAGCGCATCAGTAATGTCAACCCTCGTACGGTAATGCTACAGCTTAGGACACAATTCTGGAACAAGCACGCATATGGGAGCATGAGCTGATGGGAGACTTCCTCTCCATTAAGATGGAGGAGAATTCATCGTTTGACGACCACTTGGAGCGCATGCATGATGCGTACATGAGGCTTGCATACTTCCTAGATAGCTGGATGACGGGCGCTTTTGCAAATGGTGTTGTGCTGCGGTTGTTGCCACCAAGCTACCAAGCACAAGTCAGGACTTGCATTATGAGAGGCGACGCGGAATCAATGGAATTCCACAGGTTCGTATCACATCTCAGGAATGTGATCGTTGAACCCGTTGTCGCCGAGGTCATCAATGACAAAGGTATATATTTGATATACAATTTTATAAATATTATAATCTTGCAAACACATTTGCAGTGTTAAGTATATTTGATACTTGTTCTGTTTTACTGAAAACAGGTCTTTCTGCATGAGAGGTGCTTGCTGGAGAGGAGGTGACGTTGCGTGTTAATGGCAAGCATGATGATGATGGCCAATGACGCTCTCCCTCAACATTTATCACTTAGTTTATGTTTTAGGATGATTATTGTAATCAAAAGATTGTGAACTTCTTTAGTGTGTCTCACACTTTGTGAGACGATTATTCATATGAGCTTGTAACAAACAGTTGTTCCACTTTTATGAATGATTTCTATTTGTGTTCATATCTTGTTTCATTATATATAAATTATCCTTGTTGTTTGAAACTAATTGATAATGCATGAACATTTGTAAAATATTGAAATGCCTTTAAAATACCCAACTTAATGATATGTTCATTAATGAATGAAACCATTGTATAAATTCAAAAGTTATGTTGATAATATGTGAAAATCATTTGATTTCTTATCACATATAAATCATGCCAAAGTTCGGCAAAATAACTTGAACACCGTGTATTACTTGAATACAAAGTGTTTAATGAATTGTTAAAAGTAAATACATATTCGATGTATTGTGTTTTAACGAAAATGGTAATTATCATTATATGATTGTTTAAAAGTGTAAAGTAGTTTACCAAAGGAAACATGAATATGAAACTATTTGATATGATCAAAGTGTTTCATCAACAAAGGGTATTAAAGTTAAATGAGAATCTAATTACTACGGTTTGATCAATAGTAATGAAATTCGACTTTATAAGAATGGCATAAAGAGAATTGTTGAATGCAAAAGTGTTTTGAAACATTAAAATGCAAAGCATCACAATGTGATATTAGATATCAAAGTGGGTGAATAGATGGCGCCAAACAAATCGTTGTAGTGTAGATGTAGAGACCGTTAGTTAGAAATAGTTAGCACTCAATTAGAATATATAGTGAACCATTTGAATTCATGAAAGCGGCTCCATATTTATTATGGATCGTCGTAAAAGTTTTGGGGTTATTAGATATAACCAAAACAATAGTGAATAAGTCCTTGTAGAGTATTCATTGGAAACTTTGAATACGAAATCCATAGCTAAAACCAAAAGAGAAGCAAAATTCGTATTGCTTGGATTTTGGTACATTTTTGAGAAAGTTCGCATTCAGTGATATTTCTCAATTATGGAGCAAACGGAAGATAGTGAAAAACACGATGAGGATTCAAATCCCTGCATCAGAGTGTTGAGAAGCGCAACGGACAATGTTCCTGAATGATTATCTTCACAAAGGAAAGAATCAATGATATTGATCATTGTGTCTTCCCCACTTGTGTTTTCACTACATGAAGTAGGATTCAAAATGTAACCCATATCTTATATGAAGACATTTTTGAATCATTTGTCATGATTCTTGGAATATGACATACCTACGAACTACTAAGGAAATAATGGTAAACTAGAATTATGAGAAATCCTGGAAGCAAAATTCACTTGAGATTAGAAAGCAATTCGTTGGTGAATCTCACAAGTAAAAGGGGTTACTTGAATTTTCCCAAATGACTGCAAAGCCATAGTGGAAAAGGGGGTGAATGACAAAAGCACAATTTGTCAAGTATTGGACGAATTCAAATGAATTTGATTCAAGTGTGCTAAATGTCTAGTGGATTTAAAACTAGTAAAAGTACTAGTATCTCATAGTAAATCTCCAAGTTTGATATTTGATCAACGGATTTTGAAATTGTTCAAAATAGTGAGTAGATATGCAATTTGCATGAAATTGAGTGGGAGCTATGAAAGTCTTCCTAAAACAATATGTGAATGACATATTTTTGAGTGGGAGCAATATAAGTCTCAAATTCAAATATGTAGGAACATAGTTTGAGTAAGAGTAGTGACTCATACCCAAATATGTTGGGAACATAGTTTGAGTGGGAGCTTATAGGAGTGATTCTTAAGTGTGCTAAAAATAAAAGTGCAAGTACCGATAAATAATGATTTATAAGGTGTAGAAGTTAATAATAAGTGTATTATGATATTATGTAGTATTCCTTAAGGGATTCTGAAAAGGGTTTCAGAATAGAAGTTAATTAAGGAACTAGTCCTTAATAACTCAAGTTAGGAATAGTATTAACATCAATGGTTGAAAGAAAGAAAAGGATGATCATCATCCACTATGTTGAGACATAGGTTCTATCTTAGAAAACCATGATGATAACTTAACATAATATATGATCCAATAAGGAACGTTTAAAAGTGATTAAGTTTGAATCATGGAATGTTGAGCTAAGTTTGTCCATAGTGTCTAATAGAGAACTGTAGACATATTTTCCAAATCCATAAAGGATGACATATCTTAAAGCATAAAGGGTTATGTTATAAGGGAATATGTTGGAAACTCCTGTAATACCGATTAGAGTAAAGTAGGAAGCGAGGTGAACAAAAACATCGAAAGTTGCATAAGGTGCACTCGTGTTTCGATGATTACATTTATAATAATAGATAAGGGTACCATCTAAAGTGTTGTATAATGTTATGGCGTGGCTAGTTCGCTTTTAACGTAGAATGATGTGTCCCAGGGCACAGTGCCCATGAGAAAGCCCTCGAAGTTGATCTAAAGTCACTGTAGGCTCCTGGAATCAGGCCTCGTTCTGCTGCCATAGCGACGATGCATACACACATATGTTATCATGTGATGATAAAGTATTAATGTCAATCAAGCTGACATTAGTAAGTTGCAAAGGATTTTGGACTGTAAAGTATAGACCCAAGACTCAACCTCTTCAATGAGCAAGCATGTTCAGGGTATCGGATATATGGTGCCAACGATTAAGAACAAATGCAGCTAGTGTATTTGTACTCTAGTGCAAGTGGGAGACTGTTGGAAATATGCCCTAGAGACAAATAGTATTAAGGACTATTATCATATTTCATAAAGTTTATGATTAATTTTTATATCATGCTATAACTGTATTGAGTGGAAACATCAATACACGTGTGATATATAAACAACCAGGGGTTCCCAGTGAAACTCTAGTCACTGGTTCATTGGTCAACAGATGATCAAGTTTCTTAATCATGTGGCATTTATGCCAGTTGGAAATGGAGTCAACTCATTCTGAGAATGAGATGATGAACCAATACCCAACCTAAACATCGTGACCCGATTATGTCACAAAGTTCAAGTTATGATGATTAGAAATGGATCCTTGTAGACTATTCCTTAGACCATGAGGCTATATCAAGCACTGTCTCCCGAGAGTGCTTAGATAGCATCAAGGGCCACTTGGTAATACAGTGGTTATAAAGGTGTGTTCAGGTACTCGGAGGAAACCGTAGAGGCAATATATGTCAAGAGCAGGATTTGCTCGTCCACGTGACGGAAAGATACTCAAGGGCCCGCTCGGAAAAGTTATATCCAATAGCTGCGTAGCATGTGATTTGATCATAGGGATATCACTTGTCAGAACGAGTCAAGTAGCATTGTTCGGTAATGAGATTGAACATGACATGGTGATGTCATTGATTAGATCTCGGGCAATGCAAGTATCGAGAGACAAAGGGAATAAGACACGATTGTCCCGGTTCAAACAACGAAAGATCTTCATGGAACACACAGGGGTCACATGGCCATCCAGGTCCCTCTGTTGATCATTGGTCCGGGAGTATCCTGACCATGTCTGGAGTGTTACCGAACCGTAGGGTATCACGCTTAAGGGTTTGATGATGCTTAGAGAGTGTTTATAGGATCGGTAGAATCACCGAAGAATAGTAGAGAGAAAACCGGAAGGGTTTCGGTAAGTCCGGAGGATGTCCGGAGTGGAGGTGGAAGGTGTTCCATAGCCACGGAGATTGAATAATATATGAATGAATGTTAAATATTGATTTAATCATTTATTCATAATTATTTAATAAAGATAAAATCAATTTAAAAGGTCAAAAGGCTTAATGGGCCAATTCTCGGAGGGGAGAGGGCCCATTAGGGAAAGGAGAGAGGGAGAAGGAGCAAAGGGGTGGCCGGATGGGCCAAGCCCCCCTCCCCCCCCCCTCGTGCGGGGCCCACTAGGGCTGTCCGGGGGCTTCCCCTCCCTCTCCTCTCCTTTAGTCCCACCCCGGGACTTTGAGGGAGGTAGTACCTCGTTTCCCCCTATATATAGTGGGGGTATTTGGCCAGATAATACACACAATATTCAATAAAGGTCTTCTCGCTTTTGGGAAGACCTCCAATTGATATTCTCTCTCTCTCTCGTGACCGTGGTCCCAAGTTCGGACTGCGCGAACGAGAGACATCTTCACCACGGAGCGTCGTCACGCTGCGGGATTCGGATCCAAGAGCTCTACTTCGACAACTCCTGCTGGATCGGGGAAGCGGGAGTCATCGTTAGGCACCGGACGTGTGTAACTCCCCACGAGGTGTCGCACTTGAGGCACTCAAGTCGTTGGAGCCACAGGAGCGCAAGGACTTCATCATGACCTTGAGGTCGGCTTCGGCTCGTTTACATCAACCACGCTCTCCTGAGCGTTGACAACGCTTTTCGGTCTTTGATACATTGCAAATGTATCTATAATTTTTGATGCTCCATGCTTGGTTTTATCCACTTTCTTGTGTTTTGTTCCAACTTTGGAGTACTTTTCATACAATTTCTTGGACTAACCTATTAACAAGAGTCACAGTGTCAGCTGCCTGTTTTCTGCTGTTTTTGGTTCCAGGAAAGTCAGAAAATGAATATTCTCGGAATTGGACTGGACAAAAGCCAAAGTGCCTATTTTTCCGGAAGGGATCAAGTGCCAGAATACGAGACAGAGAAGGGCCAGGGGCCGGCCACACCACATGGCCGCGTGGCCAGGCCTGGCCCGCGCCAGGGGTGGTGTGGTGGCTCTCGGCACCCCCTCGGCCTCTCCTTCCGCCTATATATTGCCCTCGGGACGAAAACCCTAAGTACCCGATCAAAAATCCACGAAAGAGTCTTTAGCCGTCGTCATCTCCATCCCTAGATCGGGAGGGATCTGAAGCTCTTCTCGGCACCCTGCCGGAGAGGGGAATTCACCCTGGAGGCCTTCTTCATCACCATGCAAGCCTCCGGTGTGATGCGTGAGTAGTTCATCCTTGGACTACGGATCCATGTAGTAGCTAGATGGCTGGTTCTCCTCCTTTGTGCTTTCATGTTTAGATCTTGTGAGCTCCGTTCATGATCAAGATCATCTATTTGTATTCATACATGTTGTGTTTGTGGGGATCCGATGGATATTGAGATGCTATTTCAGATTGATTATTGATTCTATCATATCTTTGTTATTTGAGATCTTGCATGCTTTCTGTTGTTAGTAGCTATCTTGGCCAAGTAGATGCTAGCAACGCCAAGAGTTAGTATTTATGCTCGATAGTGGGTTCATGCCTCTGGTAATCTGGGGAAGTGACAGAAATCTCTAAGGTACTAGATGTGCTGTTGCTAATAGGGAGAAAACAACAATCCTTTGTTCATAGAACAATCGTATTGTTTACTTTACACGCAGTTCCTAAAGCAATAATCTGTTGCTTGCAACTTAATACTGGAGGGGGTTCGGATGATAACCTGAAGGTGGATTATTAGTCATAGATGTAGTTGGATAGCAATCTATGTATTATGTTGTAATGCCCAATCAAGTCTCAGAGGAGTCAAGATGATTAGTATATGCATGTATTGCTTTATCGGTGTTTGTCAATTGCCCCGCTATAATTTGTTCACCCAGCATGTTATCTATCTAAGGAGAGCCAACTCTAGTGAACTATGGATCCCGGTCCATTTTCTTTACATATAATCTATAAACTGTTTCTGCTTTGTGTTTACTTTCTGCAAACTATTACTTATTTCCATTCGATACGTTTAATCCTTTGTTTTCCGCAAAACACGGTGAGATTGACAACCTCATCGCAAGTTGGGGACAAAGTTCTATGGTTGTGTTGTGCAGGTCTCCACGTTGCGACTAGCACCGGTAGTGCGCCCTGCCAAAGCTCAGCTAGCAACACCTTTGGGGTGTTTCCTTGCTCCTACTGGTTCGATTAAACCTTGGTTTCATAACTGAGGGAAAACTTACTGATGTGCTCATTATACCTTCCTCTTGGGGTTCCCAACGAGCTCTACGTCGAAAGTCGAGCGCATCAGTCTTCAAGGGTAAGTTCACGAAAAGCCCCTCCCGTTACTGTATTACTAATAGATAGGTCCTTGCAACATCAGGGGTTCAGGGGCGTAGGGTAAAAATTTATTGTTTTCATGCGCGGAACCCCTACACTAAGAGTCGTTGCTCATCCTACGCCGCCTTCACCCTCTTCCAATAGCAATCTGAGTTTTGATTGGCTCCGGTGAAGGTATCGATGTTGGTCGTCTTCCAAGATTCGGCGAGGCACTCGTCCTCCCTCAAACTCCACTTGGGTCCGCGGCCACCTCCTCCTTTCTTCTTTTTTTCCACGGCCACTGCCTCGTTCTTCCCTTTCAGTTCGAAAGCGATGGTCACCGGCACCTCCACCACCTATTCCTCGGCCTCAACATAGGGATAGGCCTCTTCTTCCCAACGCTCACCGCCTTCGTCATCTTAGCTAGCGTAGGCATTGTCTTCTTCTTGCGTGTAGGCGTGGTCGGAGCCGCCGTTGATGATGTCGGACATGATGGAGTCGCCATTGGGCGTTCTGCCGAATAGGCTGGGGCACTCTGGCTGCTGCTTCCTGTGGCGAATTGGTTGAAACCAGTGCACGGTGGGGGCCTGCCACCGTCGAAGGAATGGCGATGGTGAGTCGGCGAGCAGTCTATGGTAAAAGAGTTGGGGTCGAAACCGCTGAGCAGGTCGAAGTCACTACATCCCGGCGTGCAGCATGAGAGATGCGGCGTCGTGTTCCCCTGGCTTTCGTGGAACATCGCATGGGCGGATGGCAACGCGCTGGATGGCGATGGGGGAGAGATGCTGCTTTGGCTCCCGGGGATGTGCAGGCTAGCATTGTAAGTCGGCACCGCCATCCCCGCCATGGACGTGGCCCTCTGTGCCGCCACTTCTTGAGCCTCCACTGCCCTGCGCAGCCTCGAGTTCTTCTTCCTCAGTCGGTGGCTTGCGTTCTACACCTGCCGGCGCTGGATGTCGAAAGCCCACTCCGTGTTCGACATCCCCTTCGGCCTCTCCTTGTCGGCCTTCCCCTTCTTGCTGGAGGCCGATGCGCGGGGAGCTTGGTACTTCTTCGGCGGCATGGTGGCGGTGCGAGTTGGATCTGGTCCGTTGGGGAGGGACGGGGGAAATGACGGTAATGGGCGGCGAGGAGGGGGAATGTATGGAGGAAAAAAGGAGGGAAAACTTTGGTGTACCGCCGATAGGGCTGGCCCGCCAACTTTTCAGGCTCATTCGGCGCCACCGATAGCCTCCCCTAGGTTAGGTTTGGCCTGAGAGCGCCGGATGATTAGTTGGGTCGCGTCAGCGCCTTTTTAGTTTGGAGGGGTGTGGACTAGGAGGGTTTAGGAGGCGAGTGGAGATGCTCTTATCCCCATCTATTGAGTAAGCTCTTTTACGGTAACTAGAGATGAATATAGGCCATAGTTTAAAATAGCTGGCTATTCCATTTAGTCGTGGTTTTTCAACGGCTATGAAAGGCTATAGCATAACTATAATTTTGTTTTAACGTGTTTTCAAAACAGAGCAAATTTCGGTTAAATCTTTTCAAAAGATGGAAAAAACAATGATTCAAACAAGATTTGAGCTACAAATTATGCAACTATTCAACACAAATATTCAACCAATTAACTCACATTTTTTATTGTATCAGATTTAACATAAATACAGAAAAAAGAAACAAATAGGAGAAAAGAAGAAAAAATCAAAGACCTATAGTTTAGCGGCTAAACTAGAGGATTTAGGGATAAATCGAATTATAGCTGGCTATTTTACATTTAGCCTAAAAAGGACATGGCCGTAGCGGAAAGCTTCTTCTGTGCGCTCTAGCCGGGATATAGCCAGCTACTCCAATCACAGGATCCAACAGCGCACATCGGCCGGTACCGCTAGACTTAGGGTGTGTTTGCTAGCCTGTGTCAACTCAGAATCTCTATCTTCACTCATATATGTTGACTCTAGACAAGTTCAACTCAGATTTTCTTCCATGTTTGGTAGCTCGGGTTTGCTCCAACAAGCTGGACGGAGATGTTTGGTGGCTTGTGTGAGTTCAAACATGATATTGTCGAAAAATTACACATAGGTCCTTAGTTAGAAAAATAAAAAAGCAATTGGGTCCTCGCGTCATGGCCTCGCGCTGCCAGGAGCTTGCGTCGGCGGGAGCGCGCGCTGTGCTTCCAGGAGCCGACGCTCGCTGGGAGCTTGTGTTGCCAGGATGGCCGGTGCTCGACACGATCTTGTGCTGCCAGGCGCTCGCGCCGCCGGGAGCTCGCACGGGAGGAGGTCGGCATGTGGGAGAGGAGGAGGATGGCCGGCAGGAGACCGTGAGGCGCTTACGGGAACACGCCTCTAGGAGCTCGCGCTCTGCTTCCACGAGGTCGCGCCGGCAGGAGGTCGCGCCGACGGGAACACACCTCCAGGAGCTCGTGCGCTGCTTCCAGGAGGTCGCGCCGCCGGGAGATCACACAGGAGCAAGGCGACCTGCGGGAGAGAAGGAAGACGGCCGACGGGAGACTGGGAGGCGCCGGTGGTAGACGAGGAGGGCGGCCGGCGTTCGGTTGCCGGCGCAGAGCCTTGGGAGAGGTCGGACCTTGAACTGTGGCGAGGGAGTTGGCAGGGCACAGCGCTGCTGCGAGACGAGGCTGCAGGGGGGACTGGAAGATGGAGGCGTGCAGGGCGGTGACCCCTAGCGGGCTGAACCGTTTTTCGGGACTCAGCAAAAAAAAAGAAGAAATCAGGAGCCGTGAAGCGGAGGCAGACGTTTTAACGACCAACTATACGACCGAAGCAAAATTCCGGCCATATAGTTCCGGTCGTATAGTTGGCGTCGCTACCGTAAGATCAAACAAAACAACTTTCGTGAAGGGACCCCTATATAAATAGCCTCGGGTGACGACAAAACAAGTGATCATCGCCTAAAAGTCTCTGCCCTAGATCACTAGCCGCCTCTAGATCTTAAAACCCTTCTCCATCTCCATAGTCATATTCCACCACTTGTAATAGTAGATCTCTTCTTCGATTGACGATATTGTAAGACTATTACTATCAATCTCCTGATTTTCGTTACAATGTTTGTGATTGTTGATCTCATCTCTATGTGTGAATAATTTTTCTTGGGCTAAGGACTTCGGCCTAGCCATGTAGCGTTTGTGCATGTTATTTATCATAGATAGGATATGTATTAGTTTGTATGACATGATGATTATTGTATTCTCTCTTGCCTCAATTCAAGGACTTGTTAGGTACCCAAGACCCCGAGGATTGAGCTAGGTATAGGGAGTATGAGTAATGACTGATCTGCAGGTTAGGAACCCCAGTGACAGAAGGGGTAGTACGGCTGTATGTGAGGGATTTACTTGGGATTAACGGTAACATCACTATGCATATCATTAGTTCTCTTTCTTCTATGGATGAGACTAGTAGGTTATTGCTATAAGCGGTTACGGAGGCAATAGCAATCATGGATGCACTTCCCACATATAATTTATCTTGCTCTAACAATTATATATATATTTTATCTTTATCTTTTATTCCCAACAGATGTTTTGCACAGCTACAAGTGAAACCAAATGCCCTAGGCCCTCTCTCTCCATCATCGACAACAACAAAAAGATGCAAACTCTTGGTCTGATAAAAACATAAAAAGAATTCTAAAACTCCCGAAGATCCATTAAAGTAACTTCACTACGCATCTGCTTTCCGAGGATTCGATAACCTAGGTCTACTAGGGAAAAAGAAGATATACTACATCCGTAATCCGGATCGAAGGTATCAGGCGCTATGCGCCTCCAGCTACCCATGTCCGCCGGGCTATCGGTAGCCCCCGACTAGAAGCTGAGCGCCAGAGGGGTGCTTGTCCCTCATGTGCCTCGTGGTTCCGCCCGCCGGTGGCCATCACGAGCCACTACTACCTCAAGCTCACACGGAAACAGCGGATGGATCCCAATTCGTGCCCCAATAACACCACGACCTGAAGCGATTTCTTCGCCAATCGCAGGGAAAGAGAGCTCGCTAGGTACGAGGGCGGCGGCCCTCCTCGGGTCAACCACAATGAAGCCGGCTGATGGCTGTGGTGGGCGAACCAGACACTCGCCGGTGTGATGCTCCACATCGCTGAAGGAGACCATCCTCGCCTGCGGTACCCGCACTTTCAGCCTCCGCGGAGCCCAAGCAAGGGCGGCATTAGCCGCGGTCACGGTGGCGTCGCTAGCCCGGGCACCCACCTCTGGGGGGCAGCCTTTGAGGCTGGAATGGCAGGTGCCACCGGAATACACTATGGCGGTGTGCTAGCTTGGGCGTACCGACGACCCAGAGGAGTTCCCTGGGTAGCGCGTAGCCATGCACGCCTCTTTGAACCGCGCTGAGGACGCCACGATGGGCTGCTACAGCTGCTGTGGCTGCCGGTCCCCGCAGCCTGCGCTGATCGACGGTCTACGCTACCCGCATCAAACCGCGGAAGGCCACATGTTCTAGCCGCGCGCGCCAAGCGATGACGACGGCGCTGACAACCCTGAAGCCGTGTACTACGGGACTAGGCAGGATTATGACTAGTTTCAGTTTCCGTGTAATAATAAATCACCGATTAATAAATTTCACTATTTTTTATGGTTGTACGACTGGGAGCCAGCGCCCCTCCCCCCCCCCTCTCTCCCCAAAAAAATCGGGTCGCGTCGGACGCCGTATTTGGGGGATGAGTGCAGATGGTCTTAGAGCATCTCTAGCAGATATCGCATATCGCGGTACTGCAAAAGGCGGATGCGGTAAACTGGAAACCTTGTTTGCGGTATGGAAAACCATGAGGCGGAACAGATACAGTAATCCAAACTGCATATTTAAAAATCATCACACATTGGCGCCAGATTATACATAGAGGAGGTTTTAATCATCTAGATCTACATAAAAGTTTAACAGAATTTGATGCCACACCCTGCATCCAGACTTCACCTAGCATCTACTCACCGGATCATCAACGGCGGCGGCGCCGCGCGCTTAGTCCTCGTCCGTTTCGGCGTTACTGAAGTCGTCGGCCATGAAGTACTCGTCTGGTAAGTGGGTTTCCAGGGCCTCGAGCCGCCCCATGTGCTCGCGGAAGGAGAGGCGGCAGACACGGAGGAATTCGTGCTTCTCCGCCCTGCGCGCGTCGCGGCGGCACTTCCGGCGCTGCACGGTCTGCATGACCGCGGTGCACAGCGAGTGGAACTTGGCCTCGATGACCAAGACCTCCTCCTGCTCGTCGTTGACAGCAGGCTCGTGGACGACAGGCGGGAGGGCGCACATTTCCGCCAACAGCGGCTCTTCTGCCTCGGTGGTGGCATCATCCGCGGCATCGTCGGGCGGAAAGGGGAGACGCGCAGGTGCGCCCAGGGGCGCCAACGCCGTGTCCCTGCACGGGGACGTGCTCGCGGTCCTCCTCCTCCGACGGCAGCGGCGGGCGAGCTAGCAGGCCGGAGCTCCTCCTGCTCCGACAGCAACCGTGGCCGCATCTGCCCAAATCGCGGCTCGATTGGTCGGCCATGGCAAGAAGGGGGTGGACACTGAGGTTGGCGGCGGCAATGTGTTTTCCGTCAGCGCAATCGACCGGAATCGGAGACGGAGGCGAGCGACGGCGAGGGTTTTTGGGCAAGAGAGGAATGGGAAAATGGATGTGGGATACCGCATCCAGCGCTGCCCGCACATAATATATACGGAAAGGACAGGCCGTTTGCCAGGAAACGGTAAAAAAAATACGGTACAGGCCGTTTTATGGTATCTGAAAAGACCACTTTTAGGCCTAGGTACCACGTATCGATGCAAAAATTTATGGATCGACCGCTATGCGGTATGTGCTAGACATGCTCTTACCACCTCTTCACGCGCGGGGAGTGAGACATGTTCAATGCGATCGGCCTAAGCAACTCGGTTCGCAGCATGGCAACAAAGTACCAAAATAGCATGGACGCAAGGAATCTAAGAAATAATTATTTGCACATTTATAATACTATAAAGTGTCTTTGGCTTCCCAGCTCTAGTCTTCTCTTCATTTAAAAAATTCAAAAGTCATATTTACACATTTCAAAAAAATCTGAAAATAAATTCTAGGCCTAGCCAATGTTGTATCCTACATGCAAAATTGCAACCCGGAATTATTTATATTGGAGGCTACACAAAAATGACAAAATTGACAAAATCTGATATTTTTTGGTAATTTGTAACTATGCATACTAGATCCACACTTTTGTCATTTTTGTGTAGCTCATAATACAAAGTACTCCCTCCGTCTAGAAATAATTGATTTGGGTTTGTCTAGATTCGAATGTATCTGTACACTAAAATGTGTCTAGATAGATTCGAATCTAGGCAAAGTCAAATCAGTTATTTCTGGACGGAGGGAGTATTTGAAATTCATATTTTGCAAGTTTGTGGGATACATCATTGGCTACATCCGCTTTTTTAGAATTTTTTGAACCTCGGAAATATGATGTTTGAATCCACTCCAAATAAATTGCGTACAAAGATTAAAAAAAAAACATATCGGTAAGGAATACCTAAAACTCTTGAAGCTAGCTATCATCATCAATTCATATAGTACTAGAGTTACAACAACACTATCTCGGAGCAGCAGCTTCAATTATTTTAAGCGCCCAGCGAGAATATTCTTGCACTAAATTCGTCATCAGAACTTGTCTGTGAGCGAAACCAACTCAGCTCTGGCAAATTAGAGAGCGGTCCGACTGCAGCAACGGCAACATCCTGAAAATAAATGTCAAACACGTAAGTGCATAAACTTCAGAATGGCTAGACTACTCGTCAACACTGCATTATTATTAGCAAAGACACCAAGTTTTAGGACGTAATTGGTATTGTGGTGGATTATGATAATCATGTTTGCCAACCAGCTTTTTCTTGCTTTAGTTAGTGCATTTACAATTCAGCAACCAAAAATTGAGCCTTGGGAGATCTACCTTATCAACTATGAACTCCTTGGCTGTTTCCATTATTGCAGCGCAGTCAACAGCATCAATCCGAGCAAAAAGCTCCAAGGCTGGCATTACTCGTCCATAAGTCAGCATCTGCATGACATGGTTGTGGGCAAGTTTTGTTAATCTGGAGAATAGTACCTATTGGTACTGAGAAGGCCAAGACAAAATTAGATTATACATACCTGGCGACCATTATTCTCAGAAACCGAAGTTGATCCATCAATGTGAAGTAAAAGAGAAGATTTCAACTGAAAGGATAAAAATGGTAGTTCTTGTTACCTACTTTTTTCATAATCAAAACCAGTGCATAAAGAACATGTTGCTTGCAAGTGAGGCCAAGAAAAATGTGAGGCTCGCTTGCAAGTGACAACTACAGGATTGCAGGTTGATGTTCCAATTGGAGAAAATGTTTGCATAACATGCATCATAATTAATGATTCTATCCAAACAACATATGGATTATCCTATAGATCATTAAGCACAAGCTGTTTTTTTTTTAAAGGGAAGGGGTTTGCTATTGATGAACTTGTTACATGTTAAACTGTTGCCGAAGATACAATAGATTAATCATCAGTCACATTTTTAACTATATTACAGCAACTCTAATGGAGCCTGTAAATAGTCTCGGAACTGTAAAAGTCCGGTGACTTTACAATTTATCGCGATTTGTTCGAGCTAGCGGATCCCGTAAAAAGGCTCGGCCCGTAATTTTTTTTACGGTGTCCCGAAAACACGATCCCGCAGCCTGTACATGTACCGTGCGGAGGGGCGGTTGCAGGTCCGAACTGTTAATTTTTCCACCGTCTCAGGCGGCGTGCCGCCGCCCGTACAACGCCTCCAGCTGTCGATTTCTCGCTGCTTTAGCAAAATCGTGCACCGCTGGTAGAAGATCTTGTCTACGTGCTCTGATTCAGACCAAGTCTGTGCCAATTTCCAGCGAATCCTCTTGATACAAACCTATTCAGGCGAACGGCGCGGTGCATGCGAGCGGCACACACAAGCAGCACGGGGCAGCGGCGCAAGCGAGCAGGCGCGCGGCCTGGAGCAAGTGAGCTTGTAGACACGGGGGCTAGCTAGCTAGCTAGGTGGTTTATTCATCTCCCGATCAATTCTATATATGCCGATCGATTCCACAGCTAGCTAGCTAGCGTAGGGGGTGCTATTCATCGATTCCATCTTCGTTAAGCTAGCTAGCTAGGCAGCGGCGGCGCTGGGGACACGGGCGGCGTGGGGCAGGCGCTCGGAGTCCCATGCGGCGGTGCGGGCAGTTCTCGGGAAGAAGATGATTAATAAGAAAAAAAGAAAAAAGAGGGCGTCTACACGATACAGTTTCTATTTTACAATATCCGTTCTTTCTAGGTCAATTTGAAACCGTAAAAACGGTTTAAGGTGCCCTGTATACAAGTTTTTAAGGGTTGAATTTTACAGGCTCCGTTAGAGTTGCTCTTACATGTAGCCATCTTGTCACTGTTGCTGTGAAGTACGGCAACATGAGCTTCGCAACAATAACAGCATAATTTAAGGGAGAACAGATAACTGAAAGACAGAACGATAATAAAGCAGAAACATATATATTACCACCTGCGACCCAAATGCATGTAATACCACAGAAAAGCATGGCCCTATTAAATATAGTGGAACACTACAAGTGCATGTCCAAATCAACCAAATTGTAGCATGATTGTCTTCTAATATTTATTAATAAAAATGTAGGAGAAACTGTGTGATATTTTTTTCCATAAATATTCACATAGAAAGCCAGGCATTAGAAGAGAAATGTATAAATCTAGGGAACACCCGGGAGAGCACAGTACCTGATTACGAGCACGAGCAACCTCTGTCTCTGACACTCTGAATGCAAGTCTTCTAAATTCTTCCATTATTAACCGTGACAGGTCATGTAGTGCATCAGGCTGCAATCATATTACAAAAATTGTAAGGTAACGTTTTAAAGAAAGAGTTGTTTGGTCTAAACCATAGCTTAACTGATAACTCATCTCCCTCGCTGCTAGTATAATTGAATAATAAAATTTGAAGATACTTTGCGTAGCACACATACACTAGTGATTGCCATGTTTTCAAACTTGTAACCAATTCAGATGCTATGAGGGTAAAGAAAGTTTCCTAAAAAGAAAGATCTCGGAGTTTGCTAATCAATCATATGTTTTTAACACACAGCTTACACATGCCCCATAGGTGGCAAAGTATACACAAATCCAATGCTTAATTAACAAATCTATTTACATATAGTAGAAGAGTACCACCACTAGAAACTTTATATTTAAACTAACCACTATTCAGGTCAGCACTGAAATGGAAAAAAATAGCAGTGAACTTAAAAGTAAAGATAACTGTTACTCATAATAGCTGACATAGAGATATTAGGGAAATAATCACATCAGAGTTTTAAGCAATTTATTGAAGTGATTCAAATGTTCAAGCAACTGAAAAACAAGATTGAGAAACAAAGTTTACCGGAGCAGTAGTATAGATGCCAAATAATCCTGTATCACGATAGTTAGTGTTGAACGCCATCAAGCTCTCAGCTAACCCACCATTGCTGATGCCACGAGCTAAGGAAGACCTAGCATTTCAACATATAACATCAGCATAGCAACAAATTCAGTAATAAGAAACTAGAAGGGAAAATTATCGATCGATCAATGAAAATCCTTCTCACCCTGAGCAGTTCCCTACACCAATACTTCTGTTCCAAGATCCCAATATGCTTTGGGCAACCATAAGAGGAATTGATCTAGGGTCAGTCCAAGATGAACCCTTGAAAGCAATTGCAAGATGCGCTAGAGGCATCTCGGCATCCTCTATACGAACCTATAAAATCCAACAGATAAAGATCATTCACATAGCCTAATAAATTACTACAATAACAGCTAAATAAACAAAAAGCAGACCTCTGAGCCAGTAAAAATAGCCGGGTTTGCCTCAACAAGCTGATCTGCAGTAGTTGGATCAGTAGAGAATCCTGTGAACAATTCTTTGACTTTATCAACAACCTCATCGTGATCAACAGCTCCAGCAGCAGATACAACCTAAGGGAACCAGCAAAAACTTTTATTAACTTTCCAAGTTGAAAATGGCTAAAAAACTATTTTAAAAAGGCAGATAACCATACCATTCTAGGACATGTATAATGAGTTGAAATATACGCCTTCAAATCTTTCTTCGAGATAGACTGAATGTTCTCTTTAGGACCTAATATTGTGTCCCCCAGTGGATGGTCTCGAAATGCTGCAGTATGCAAGTGATCAAATATGACCTCCTCCATCATTCCTTGCACCTGTCTACCCATAAACATATGTAACCATGCATCAAAAATACATATTGCCGAAGTTTGAGCAAGCACGAAAGGGTAGAGCAACCCCCATAACAAAGTATAAATTCGGAGAAAGACCCAGACATGAAAGATCCATAACCAGAAGGAGCGGCCTAAGGCCTACACTACATACACATTGCAACGTCAATGAAGTACCAAGACCAAATCTTAGTAGATCAAAAACTTGACCGTTTGTTGCAGAAGCAACCCATTAAACATTTGACAGAGCCTAAGGAACTAGTACCAACCATACACAGCAAGCACCAACAAAGCAAATTCACCTGTACTCTCAGCCCAATGGTCAGATGACAAATTACCAATGCCACAAGAACAATAAGTAAGATTAAGTATCACGAAAGCTTACATCCAGGGACTAGTAAATTAAGGACTCTTATTCGTATTTGATAAAAAGGGGTTTAGACCAGATTTCATTAAGGAATCTTATTCTAGCTGTTTAGGGGAAAAGGGCGTGACGCAGGATAAAAGGGCCGGCGCGACAGCTCACCTCCTCCATCTCGCGGAGGATGACGCCGCGCTCACGCTGGATAGCCTGCTGCGGGAAGCACGGATTCTGGAGGATGTCGCTGAGCACGTCGAGCGCGGCGGGCACGTGGCGGCCCTGCACGTCGGCAAAGAAGGTGGTCTGCTCGCGGGAGGTGTAGGCGTTGAGGCGCGCCCCCATGTCTTCGATCTCCACCTCGAGGGCGTGCGCGGTGGGCCGGCGCGCGGTGCCCTTGAAGGCCATGTGCTCGAGGAAGTGCGCCGTGCCGTTGGTGCCGGGCAGCTCGAAGCGGCTGCCGGCGTCGACCCAGACGCCGACGGAAGCCATGCGGGTGGCGGCCGGGTAGGCCTGGGTGACTACGCGGAGGCCGGTGGGGAGCGTGGAGACGCGCGCGGCGGGGAGGCGGAAGAAGGGGGAGTGGTCGGCGGCGCGGGGCACCGGCGAGGCGTGGCGGAGGAAGCGGTTGGGCGAGGGTGAGGCGGCGGAGTGGAGGAATCGGTGGAGGTACGGTAGGAGCTTGCGCTTCGAGCGGAAGGCGGCGGCGGCCGCCATGTTTTCGATTGAGTTCCCCTACGGTCGCGCCGCCGCAAGCAGGGGGAAGAGGGGAAGGGGCCGTGGGCTTTTTCGCTCCCGTTTATTCTTGCGTCGGGGGAAAGGCTCTCTCGCGAGAGATATCCAAAGCTTTCGTTCCACGTAAATCAGGTCCGAGTACAACAGGGGGTTTCGGAGACGGAAAACTCAAAAAAGACTGATTCCGGTTAATAAGTCGGACCAGATTTGGTTGCACACCTACTAAGCAGAATACGTTGCCGTCTTAGACAAGGATAAAGTATTTTTTGTGAAACTTTGACTACTGATCTCTTTTTCAAACATGGAATAAAAATATTATAACCGTCACAAGCAAATAACAAAAAACAAAACGAGAGACACGTAATTTTAAACCTCTTTAATAAAGAGAGGTAAAAACCACGGACGTCAGTCATCGAAATTTCACTATATATACGAGAAGTGACAACGCTATTTTAATCTACCATGTTACTCCTGTCAAAGTCTTCTCTCTCTCCTTGATTTTCTCCCTATCAAGTGGCTCTGGTATACTTGCTCCTAACACAACGATTTCTTTGAGCCGGATTGAATTGTTGGTTCACTTATTGAACCGGTTCGAAGAGAGCTATGAATCACTTTTGGCACACATAGTGGATGGCCTTAACATCATGGTCATGACTAAATGATCTGGTGCTTGTCCTTAATCTCTGTCACCTTCTCGATTTATTATCTGTACCACAAAATAAGGTGTCTCTGTCCTTTTGTAATGACCACATCCACAAAAGATATGTACCCTTTGATGGCTTGTGTGCTTAGATACCAATCACATTGTGTGCTCATTCAGTTCATGTGGAATGGTGCCAGAGAGATGCTTGGTGTTCGATGGAATCCAATCTCTTTTCCCCATATTTTCCGATGCCAAATAGGGGTTTATCCGAAAAGTAGGTGTCTATGGGTTCTATGAAATGCTTGTACTGAATTTACCATCTAGGCTTCATATGTAGTCTAACTATGAGTTTACTACGATCTGATCAGCTTTCTGGTAAGCCCTGCAAAATGTTTGGTATATTTGATATTTGTGTGTAAAGCATAAATTCAAATCAATTTGAGACTGTCGTCCGATCTACACAATGTGGCAGCTTTTGTCATATTCAAAAAGCTACAAAAGGTATATTCGATAAATCTACAGTAGGCTTAAATAGTTCTTTAACTTATAATAGGTAAATCAAATTTTCAACTTACATCCGAGTCTTATTTAATTAGAAAATCTTAGTTTTTATGCAGCGGTGGCGGACTTTATAAGATGCACCTTCCTGATCATGTTGGACGAGTTGTTTGCCTCTTCTCCGAAAGACTTCTCAGCTCCACCTACTTTCCATTGACACCTTCCTCATCAAACTAGCTTGCAGCCTCTCCAAGTCTATTTGTTGCTTTTTATATTTGTTGTGTTCTTGTAAGAGCATCTCTAGTCGGACCCCCAAGAGCCCCCACGAGGCCTTTTTGCACCGGCGAACTGATTTCCGTCCAGTCGCCCCCCTAAATCCAAAAAATCATCGAATTGGCCGAACTTTCATCTGGCGAACCCAGGACGAACCCAGCGCGCTGGGGTGCTGTTGGGGGCACCGGTGGAAGGAAAAGGGCGAGTGGGCCAGCTATGTCGGCGACAGAATGCATTTTTCCCGACCAGATTCGCATGTTCGCCCCACCTCTCCCCCTCTTCTTCCCCTCGTCGCCACTCCACCGTCGGTACCACCCCTTCCTACTCCGTCCAAAGCTCTCCACTAGCAAGGACGCCCTCCACCGTACCAACCTCCATTTTCTTGTTCCCCAAGTTTTTGTGGTGATTCTGCGTCGTGGGTAGCTTTGCGAGCAACTTCTCATCCACCACGCCCACGAGGTGTTCGGTGTTTTGACTACTCGATGATGAACTCCGACGATGAGGCGATGTTAGTCGTCTTGATGGAGGAGGAAGCCACCGCAGCCGTCGAAGATGAGGAACACTTGAAGCTCCACGTCTGCATGTACGCGCGGAATGCAAAGCCACGACGCGGTAGCTCGGCACAAGGCCGCCGCAAGAGCAAGCCAATGCAGCGTCTAGAGGGACACTACATGTTGTACGCCGACTACTTTGCCAACAATCTGTTGCACAACAAGACGGTATTTCGACGCCATTTTAGGATGGGCCAGAAGCTCTTCATCAAGATTGTGCATGCCATTTGGGAGTTCCACATCTACTTCAAATACAAGAAGTACTGCACTAGCGTGGTAGGATTTTCCTCAATCAAAGTGCACGACCACTTTGAGGATGCTTGCATATGGATCCCCCGGTGATACACAAGATGATGTACAAAGGCCACAAAGAAGCTTGCAGTGTGATACTTGAGGCAGTGGCTACATATATAGGATCTCTGGATCTGACATTCCTTCTTCGAAGTGGCAGGATCTCACAGTGACATCAATGTCCTATAGTGCTAAAATGTCTCTGCCAAGCTTGTTGAAGGTCATGCTCCCTCGATGAACTATGTGATCAATGGCACCACTAGAACAAGGGATACTACCTAGCAGATAATATCTATCCAAGATGGTCATCATTTGTGAAGTCTATCTCAAATCCTATTGTGGGCAATAATTCCAACTTTTCCAAGGAGCAAGAAGCTTGCAGAAAGGATGTCGAGCGGTGTTTGGTGTGCTGTAAGCCCGATTTGTTGATTTCCGATATCCAGCTCTATGATACGTCGTAAACGTATCTATAATTTTTGATGTTCCATGCTTGTTTAGTATCTACTTTCTTATGTTTAGTCCATACTTTGAGGTATTTTTATACATTTTCTGGAACTAACCTATTAAAGATGCCACAGTGCCAGTTGCCTGTTTTCTGCTGTTTTTGGTTTCACAAAAGCTAGTAAGGAAATATTCTTGGAATTGGACCGGACAGAAGCCAAAGTCAATATTTTACCCGAAGCAACATGGAGTCCAGATGGGAGACGAAGTGGCACACCAGGGCGGCCACACCTGGTGGTGGCGCGGCCTAGGGGCACCAGGGGGTGTGGGCCCCTTGGTGCTCCACCGACCTTGCCCTTCCGCCTATAAAAACCTCTCGGGATGAAAACCCTAAGTACCCGATCAAAGACCTAATCAGAAATCCACGGAAGAGTCTATAGCCGCCGCCATCTTGATCCCTAGATCGGGGGGATCTGAAGCTCTTCCCGGCACCCTACCGGAGGGGAGAGATTATCTTGGAGGCCTTCTTCATCACCATGACAGCCTCTAGTGTGATGCGTGAGTAGTTCATCCCTGGACTACAGGTCCATGTAGTAGCTAGATGGTTGGTTCTCCTCCTTTGTGTTATCATGTTTAGATCTTGTGAGCTCCATTCATGATCAAAATCATCTATTTGTAATCTTACATGTTGTGTTTGCGAGGATCTGATGGATATTGAGATGCTATTTCAGATTGATTATTGATTCTATCATGTCTATGTTATTTGTGATCTTGCATGCTTTCCGTTGTTAGTAACTATCTTGGCCAAGTAGATGCTAGCAACTCCAAGAGAGAGTATTTATGCTTGATAGTAGGTTCATGCCTAATATGGGGAAGTGACGGGAATCTCTAAGGTACTAGATGTGTTGTTGCTACTAGGGAGAAAACATCAATCCTTTGTCCATGGGACAATTGTATTGTTTACTTTACACACTTTGCTTAATGCAATTATCTGTTGCTTGTAACTTAATACTGGAGGGGGTTCAGATGATAACCTGAAGGTGGATTATTAGTCATAGATGTTGTTGGATTACGGTCTATATATAATGTTGTAATGCCCAATCAAATCTCATAGGAGTCAAGATGATTAGTATATGCATGTATGCTTTCTTGAGTCTGTCAATTGCCCCACTGTAATTTGTCCACCCAACATGTCATCTATCTTAAGGAGAATCACCTCTAGTGAACTATGGACCTCGGTTCATTATTTTACTATTGATATACCATCTACTATTTACTGTTTACTGTTACTTTCTGCAAGCAATTACTATCTTCCACACAATACGTTTAATCCTTTGTTTTCAGCAAAACCGGTGAGATTGACAACCTCACTATAAGTTGGGGCAAAGTTCTGTGGTTGTGTTGTGCAGGAGTTCAAGTTGGTAACAACACCTTGGGGTTGTTTCCTTTCTCCTAATGGTTCAATAACCTTGGTTTCATAACTAAGGGAAACTTGCTATTGTGCTCATCATACCTTCCTCTTGGGGTTCCCACCGAGCTCAACATATCTTGAGCCATCAAGCCTTTTTCTGGCGCCGTTGCCGGGGAGTCAAGGACATCTTCACAAGGGGAGTCCCTCACAACCAATCTCTTTACTTTGTTTTTTTGTTTTGCTTAGTTTATTTCTGCTCTGTTTGCTTGTTTCTTTTATCAAAAACACAAAAAATTAGTTGTATTAGTTTGCTTCTTTATATCAAAAACACACACAAAATTAGTTTCTATCTCAAGTTGCTATTATGTCTAGCATTGCTCCAATCACCATGTCGCCTGAGGAAATGATTTTTACTTTCAAACAAGGAATTGAAGAGAGTTTCAAAGAAGCTTGGTCTAGAATCTCTGATTTACACGAAAAAACTAAACCTAAAATTACTCTAAACTTGTTTCTTAGCAGTTTCTACTTTGGACTTGCTCTTTGCTATAGATATGCTTTGGATGTTGTAGTAGGAGGAGATTTCCTCTAGTGCAATGAGGGTGAAGCTTTTAATGCCATAAAAAAGTTGGTTGCAACATATGACTTGCCTAGCAAATCCGATTCCTCCATTACAAACATTATTGCTAGATTGAACACTCCGGACCACCACAGCTAGTTTAAAAGAATGGTATAACATGCTTAGAGAGCATCATGAATATGTTTCAATAAATTCTGAATCTTCAAAATGGCTTCCTATAGTAAAAGTTGTTATAAATAATGAAACTTTTTATGCTCGTTATGATAGCATGTCTGAATTCTGTCTTATGCCTAAAGATGTCTATGAATCTTTAAATCTTTGGGGACTTTCTGAAGGGGGAGAAGAAATATCTCTTACTAATAATGCCACAATATTACCCATTGGAATAGCTGAAGGAGTGTTTACAAAGATCCTAGGGAAAGTGGTGTCTACTGATTATCTTGTTATTGAATGTGTAGGGAAAGGACAAATTACACTTGGAAGATCCCTACTAAAACTCCTTGGAGCAATAATAGATGTGGAAAAAGGCATCATGTATTTTGCTTCTCTACCAAACAATCATATGTTCCCTAAAGATAAGAATAAAGGTAAGAAAGGTAGGGCAAGAAATTTGGTCTTAATGCTTCTTCATTTGAGAATACTTGAATCTTGCTTCCCATGCCTAGCTCAAAGGCGTTAAAGAAAAGCACTTATTGGGAGATAACCCAAATTTTTATTCAGTAAGTTTTTATTTTGTTGAGTCTTGGAAGTTATTGTTTCAGTAATAATCTCTCCTTATCCTTTTTGTGTGGTTTTTGTGCCAAGAATAACCTCTAATGAGAGAGAAGTAAGACTTGAGAAGGTTGTTGTCCCGAAACAGATTTTTGTGCTCCATTGTAAAAATTCGTGAATAATCTCTGTACATTGGATTGAGCTATATTTTTTTGTGATTCTGCCCCAGGTTGTTATCTAACTTTTGTTAGTTTAACACTTTTCGATTTGAGCAACAGAATGTCTTCGAAAAAATCGGTTTTTACCTGCTGGTATGTTTTGATAGATTTCTGCCATTATTTGCATTTGGCTCTTAATCTCTTTCTCTTTAAGTTCTCTTTGATCACTTGAGCTTTTAGAAGGAATTGCTATAGTAGATTGTATTTTAATGGAAGTTTTACTTGTGTTAAAACTGAACCCAAGGACTTATTATCTTAAGTACACTAATGTTGCTAATAAAGATTGTGTGAAGTTTTGTATGAAGAAAATTTTAAAGTGTAGGGAAGAATAATGTGATGAGATGAAGTATAGACAAAAGCTCAAGTTTGGGGATGCCACACATTTCACCCCAAGAAATATTCAAGAAGTACAAGAGTCAAAGCTTGGGGATGCCCAAGGCATCCCCTTCTTCATCAATAAAAATCTCAGGTTTTCTTCCAAACACTTCATTTTTATTGTTTCATGCACAATTGTGTTGTTCTTGGAGCGTCTTCGTTTTTGTTTTTAGTTTTATTTTGCTTAGTTTGCTTAAATAAATTGGTTGGACCCCGCATTCATACATAGTTTCAAATAAGTTGATTTAGATTGGAAAAGAGTAGGAAAGTTCATGCTTATAAGTGGTACAAAAGGAGTCTTGTTTTGACTATGGTCTAGACTTTATCATGTCATGTTTGATATTGCTTTGACTTTATGCTTAGTGATTATTGTTATAGCATGACTTATTACAAACAATTGAGATTGCTTAATGTGCCTTGAAAGAATCATGCGTTGTCTTAGCATATAAAAGCATAATATTGCGGTATTCTCCTTTGATGCTTTATTTGGGTTTACTTGGCGCATGCTCATACCATGTTAAAACTATACCAATCACCATAGCCTCTATGATCATTTAGTTTTTGACTTGTGATATCACTTTATGCTTTAATTAATAATGTTTTGTCGCTTTGCATGATTATGGCCATTATTGCTCTCTTAGTTGCTCACTCCTAGTCTTTTGCTAGCCTCCACGTATACCAAGTATGAGTTCCACTCATGCCTCCAACTCCAAATAAAACCAAATTATTCCAAAGATTCCACCATACCTACCTATTAGCATTATTGCTATTCCAAGTATATTCATGTTTTTATCTACCTTCCAAATTAAACTTGTTATGTGAAAATTAGTGATCAAAGCTCTCACAAACTTGATGGCACACTTTACTTTCTTGCACTTAATAAACTTGAACCATTGTGCCCATCTATGTTGCGTATATGCTTGCGCTTTATAAGTTGTGAATTAGTAGAACCATGTTACCATGGAGAACGCTTTCAACATTGCACATTATTTAGTTGATATCATGATTCTTTTGCTTATGGATCCCGGCGATGTGAAATAAAAGGGGAGCTTGTAAGCTCATGGAGTTTGTATATGTGTTAGAGAAACGCCTGGGCGGCTAGCCTAAGCCATGCCTAATCATGGTGGAAACTTGCAACATAATCATAGTGAGAAATTTGTGAAGCATCCTCAATAAAAACCTATGCAAATAGTAAGTAAAAAGATCGCTGAGATGCTCATTGTCTGTTGCCTTGTCATTTTGATATGGGATAGCTCATGTATCATGGGGCAAGGGGTACCCCGTTGGCCGTTCTCTATGATACACATATACTTACAATGACAAGGACTTACTCGTGACTAAAGTTGAGTAGCATGAGGTTCGATACTCGTAAGCAAGGGGCATGGGATTTTCAACTTATAACTTGTCAAGCATATCCTCATATTTGTTCACTTTAACCTTAACCACCAAAAGATGCTTATGATAGGGGCAATGGGAGCTGAAAGCTAATAAGTACCATAATTTTTGGAAGCTCTTTATGAAACTTGAATCCATGCTTCCTTCTATGAAGGGCTTTATTTTACTTGTATGTTGAGTCTCCATCTTCTATCTTTATGCACCTATTGAGAGAGCATAGTGGTCATTCTTAGTTTAATGTGCATTGTCCCAAAACTTGTTGATTGATTCATAACTTTGGTATTGCTTGTTCTTAAATTATTTGTATCTAGTCACCCTTATGAACTTTGAAGGTGTCATATGCATTTATGTTTTGCTACACCATGAGGGACAAACTGAATACCATTCTCATTATGTTTTCTATATATGAAACAAACAAATGTCTTTCAAAGCATTGTTATTCATAAATCTTTTGTTTGTACATTTTCATGTTACAACATAGTTGCTATGTCTTATTGTTAGAACTATATCTTTCATGCTGTGTTAAAGTACTATGATCCCAACTATCAATGTTTTACAAATACCTTGATTAAGATTGTGATGATGTATGTCACCTAAAAAATTATTCTTTTTTATCACTTACCTACTCGAGGACGAGCAGGAGTTAAGCTTGGGGATGTTGATACGTCGTAAACGTATCTATATTTTTTGATATTCCATGCTTGTTTAGTATCTACTTTCTTATGTTTAGTCCATACTTTGAGGTATTTTTATACATTTTCTGGAACTAACCTATTAACAAGATGCCATAGTGCCAGTTGCCTATTTTCTGCTGTTTTTGGTTTCAGAAAAGCTAGTAAGGAAAAATTCTCGGAATTGGACCGGACAAAAGCCAAAGTTAATATTTTACCCGAAGCAACACGAAGTCCGGAGGAGGCAGTGGCGCACTGTGGTGGCCACACACAGTGGCGGCATGACTGGGGCGCCACTAGGGTGTGGGCCCCCTGGTGCTCCAACGACCTTGCCCTTCCGCCTATAAAAACCTCTCGGGACGAAAACCCTAAGTACCCGATCAAAGACCCAATCAGAAATCTAAGGAAGAGTCTATAGCCGCCGCCATCTCGATCCCTAGATCGGGGGGATCCGAAGATCTTCCTGGCACCCTGCCGGAGGGGAGAGATCACCCTGGAGGCCTTCTTCATCACCATGACTGCCTCTGGTGTGATGCGTAAGTAGTTCATCCCTGGACTACGGGTCCATGTAGTAGCTAGATGGTTGGTTCTCCTACTTTATGCTATCATGTTTAGATCTTGTGAGCTCCATTCATGATCAATATCATCTATTTGTAATCTTACATGTTATGTTTGCGGGGATTCGATGGATATTGAGATGCTATTTTCAGATTGATTATTGATTCTATCATGTTTATGTTATTTGTGATCTTGCATGCTTTCCGTTGTTAGTAACTATCTTGGCCAAGTAGATGCTAGCAACTCCAAGAGAGAGTATTTATGCTCGATAGTGGGTTCATGCCTCTAGTAATCTAGGGAAGTGACAGGAATCTCTAAGGTACTAGATGTGATGTTGCTACTAGGGAGAAATCAGCAATCCTTTGTCCATGGGACAATTGTATTGTTTATTTTACACACTTTGCTTAATGCAATTATCTGTTGCTTGCAACTTAATACTGGAGGGGGGTCGGATGATAACCTGAAGGTGGATTATTAGTCATAGATGCAGTTGGATTACGGTCTATGTATAATGTTGTAATGCCCAATCAAATCTCATAGAAGTCAAGATGATTAGTATATGCATGTATGCTTTCTCGAGTTTGTCAATTGCCCCACTATAATTAGTTCACCCAACATGTCATCTATCTTAAGGAGAATCACCTCTAGTGAACTATGGACCCCGGTCCATTCTTTTACCATTGATATATCATATACTATTTACTGTTACTTTCTGCAAGCAATTACTATCTTCCACACAATACGTTTAATCCTTTGCTTTTAGCAAAACCGGTGAGATTGACAACCTCACTGTAAGTTAGGGCAAAGTTTTATGGTTGTGTTGTGCAGAATTCCAAGTTGGTAACAACACCTTGGGTTGTTTTCTTGCTCCTACTGGTTCAATAACCTTGGTTTCATAACTGAGGAAAACTTGCTGCTGTGCTCATCATACCTTCCTCTTGAGGTTCCCAACGAGCTCAACGTATCTTGAGCCATCACTCTGACCTAGTAGAAAGATCAGATTTGGAAGGTGATGAATGTTTGTGTGATTTTACAGAACATGATCATTGAGAGTGAGCAGGAGGAGCCGGTGATTGACACTGAACATATTTCAGATAGAGGCCTCTTGCAACTATTAATCACGAGATGATGGCATCATGGATTGCATTCCTCGCTATGCGTCAGGAGATTCGAGACCCACATATGCATCAATAACTGCAACAGGATCTAGTGAAGCACCTGTGAAGGTGTAAAGGCAACATCTAGTTTGATGTGTTTTAATTTGTGCTTCAAAACTTGTTAAATCCATGCCGAACTATGTGCTTTGTTGTACTATTTGCTAGCTTTCATTGAACCATTCGCCGAATTTATGTGGGAGGTGACTGTTTTTTCCATAAAAATCACTGCCTGAGGGGCCGAACCGGGGACACTGCTAGGAATGAGCGCCCCACACCGAAACCTTGTGTCGGCACCCCCAAGAGGCCCAATTTATCACCGAAAAATGGCCTAGGGGCGACTACTCGTCTGGAGATGCTCTAATTAAAATATATTTGGCTTTAGGCCTGGTTTGTAATCGTAAGGGCTTTATTAAATTAATAAATCTAGGCATGATGCATCAATATGATTTTTTTACTTAAATAAACAAACACACGCAAAGTACGAGAGTTTACAAGGAAAACTAATACACACACAGCTAGGGAAAAAATCACACAATTAACATAATTAAAGAAAGAAAGCAAAGGATAACCTGCTTTTTGGAAGATTTCACAATTTAACTTGATTCATGGCGCCCTACCAGACGGCGCCATGGACATTTGCACGACGTCTTCCGCCGCGGCGCCATGGTCTGGATGGCGCTCTTGTCAACGATGCCATGCGAGCCCCGGCGGACATCTTCTCAGTTGATGGCGCATCACCAATTAAGTCCCTCGTCCCTTCACGTCAGTTCTTCGAATATGTGCGCATACGCACAAGCTATCCTTTGATTGGAAGCGCCATGAGACATCCTGCAAAGTCACCGTCATCTCACAACAAGGGAGGTAAAGTATGTGTCTCGGGTTTCCATCTATCGACAAGCGTCGTGATCAAACACGGGTTCATATGTGTGACATCGAACGAGACACAAGTTGGACGAAAGGAAGGATGTCAGTCTTCTCGATCCACGGCGTGTACAACTCGTCATAAGGCATATTCTTGCTATGCACCTCGTGCAACCTCAAGTGCAACCATTTGCAAAACCTTCCTCTTCTCCGCCATGAACATACCATGGTGCCTTGAATCGTAATGTCCATTAAGAAGAGATTCGTTTTCCATTCTACATATGTGAGCAAATACATATGTGAACATTTTGAGCTATGGATATTTATCTAAACAACCACAACAATTGAGAAAATCTATGTAAGCAACGCACAATCCTTCTATGCCAAATCCATCTATAAAACAATAAATTAGTCCCATATGGTGCATATTAGCCACCATGCTAATTTTGTAATCATCTATAAAAACTATAATTTCTTACTAAGCAATCTATAGTTTCATCCTAACCATAACATGCCAAAATATATGTAAACCAACAATAGGAGGCAAAATCTTTGTGCATGCCAAATCACTACAATTTCATACTAACCAATCTATGAAACTACAAAGTATTCCCATATGGTGCATATTAGTCACCACACTAATTTTGTAATCATCTATAACTAAGCAATCTGTAGTATCATCCTAACTATAACATGCCAAAATCCACACTATAATTTCATATTAAGCAATCTATGAACTAGGGTTAACATAAGGAGGCAATGTGATGATTTCAACCAATCTCTAGGAACTAGCCTTAACAATAGGAGGGGAAATTCTCTTAGGAATCAATCATCCTACCATATACATAACAAATTCAAAAATGTTGGATGAACTAGGGTTAAGAAAAGGAGAGAAATGGGATGATTTCAACCAATAAATAGAGGGGAATCGAAGGAGAATACCTTGAGGATTGCAATGGGAAGGAAAACCACCAAAAATTCTTACAGATCCGCTAGGTTTTGAGGTCCGATTTGAAGGGGGTTTAGAGGGGCGGCGCCGGCGCCATGCCCTCTGTCTCCTGCGTGCGTGGGTGGACGAACATGTAAGGGGTCCGGGAGGAGAGAGGGCTTGGGCGCTTTGTTATGTGTAGGGGTATGGCGCCGTTGCGGGGAGCGTCATGCTCAGTGGTATGGCGCCACAGGCGGTAGCACCGTACTACCAGCTATGGGCCCCAGCCTGTCACGACCGCCACGTCGGACGCTTGCATGGCGCCGTTGACAATAGCGTCATCCAGACCATGGTGCCGCGGCGGAAGGCATCGTGTAGCTGTCCATGACGCCGTCTGGTAGGGCACCATAAAATCAGGTTAGATTGTGAAATCTTCCAAAAAGCTGGTTATTCTTTGCCTTCCTTTTTTAATTAGGTTAATTGTGTGATTTTTGCCCACAGCTAGTGCTTAGTAGTATGTACTCCCTCCGTTTTAAAATATAAGATGTTTTAGCTTTGTGAAGTAATTGTAGACTTCTTTTAGTGTGTAGGTTCAGTCAGGTTTAAAGTGAACCTACACCCCAAAAGAAGTCTAGATTCATTTTTTTCACAAAGCTAAACCATCTTATATTTTGAAACGGAGGGAGTAGTAACATAGAAAGCTAGTACGTAGAAGTTAGTGTCTGGTAGAGTCTTTCACAAGAATGCAACCTTTTTGACGCATCTTGGCATGAATACAAATCATTTCATTCTTTATTCAAACTTCATAATACCCGGGTCAACTTGTCCTCGATTATTCCTCTTTCTTTGTACCAAATGTCCTCAGCAATATGATACATGATACGATTCGGGTAACAATGCTAACGTCCAAATTGCTATAAATCATGTTTTTTGTCAAAAGAAATGATGTCTTGCCAGTGCTAGCACAAATTTAAACAACAAATAGCACAATATACATCCACCTAGCCACTGGCATGGCTTTATGGCACAACCACCATCAATTTCCAAGATAGCGCCCAAGTTTATGACCTAGTGGGAGGCATCACGACTGTAGAACTGATCAAGGGTTTTCGCCGGTATACGGTGGAGCAGCTCGCGGGGGAAGATGCGGAGTAGGGTCCAGGCCAGGTCAAGCGATTGAAAGATGTTTCGCGTGTCATATGCTCCCTGAGCTACAAACTTCCGCTCAAACTTGTCGAGGAACTCAAGGTAGAGCTGCCATCATATTCCAAGAGTTCAGTTGATAAGGAGCTTGAAAAGAATTGAGAAATTAAGGAGGAAAGTCAGTGCATGCTCTAGATTACCAAGTCCTCTGATGACAGCGCCTCCTCTCCAACCACCGCCTTCATCGCCTGCACGTCCTTGCCTATGGCGTAATTGGCATATAGCTGGAAGGAAAACATGCGATTAACAGTTCCGTACTCTGAAGTAAGATTGAGCAAGCTGCAGATTATGGGAATCTCTAGCGTACCTGGTTCGAGACATCAGAATGATCACGTCGAGTCATGCCTTCGCCAATAGCACTCTGCAAACGATCCAGAATAAGTAAGCAATTATGGACCTCATTGATAATGCTGGCATCACTATAACATAGGTGTCAACTGCGACAATTACTTTAGTAGCAGAACCATACCTTCATGAGCCGCGAAAGTGAGGGAAGGACATTGATTGGTGGATAAATCTGTCATATAGATATCAGCCACCATCAGGCATAGATTTCAAGATACTACTCAGTTATCAGCTACAAGAATTATTAGAGCAATATAGGGTTTTCCATTTCATTGTAAAATTTGTCTTACAGAGAAACTATTATTTTCTTTTTCTGAAGGAAAGACAACAAGCGCTCTTTCCTCAATATGAAGAGCCAGGTAAATAATTCATTTCACATAAGTGTTCTACACTTCTACATTTTTCTTGTTCGGATCAGGAACAAAAAAAGCATTGTCTCAGCAAATTGACTCTTGCAAGTCTAGTCATGTTTCTTGTTCGGATCAGGAATCCTAATGACAGCCTTAGAACATCTACGAAGTTTGGTCGCCATTTAGAGATCTACAAAGTGAGTGGATAACTGGGCATTGTGGAATACCTGCCGATTGTGTAGCTGCCTGTCAATATAGATCTGCCCCTCGGTAATGTAGCCAGTAAGGTCAGGAGTTGGATGGGTAATATCTACAAGAGTAAAAAACTTGTAACAACAAAAAGGGTTGCCAGCAACACTGAACATATGGTACGAATGTGGAGAGAAAATACATCATATAACATTCGATGAAAAGTAAGAATATATCATAAACTTACCATCATTAGGCATGGTTAAAATAGGTATCTGTGTAATTGATCCTTTTCTTCCTTCTATACGACCGGCACGCTCATAGATAGTCGCTAAGTCAGTATACATATAACCAGGATAACCACGCCTTCCAGGTACTTCCTCTCGAGCAGCAGAAACCTGATAGGAAAAAAGGCAAAGTTAACTGTACGGCCATGTAGAGTAAGGGAATTAGGGAACTGATCATGAATCAGGACAATACACTGAAAGATCAGTTAGATCAAAACCATATAACAATTAGAACCCATTGTCAATAAATTTAGTTTTTGCTAAGATCTTATTTCATAACTATCAGTAGCTTAAACTAACATGTATAAATCCAAGTTTAACCACGTTATTACAACATAAAAGTATAATCTAGTATAGCCGCAATAGTGAATATTCCGCAGTAATGATAATACACAAATAGTAGTTGGCAATCTTTTGAAATTGAATTAGATGAAAATTTGCCTAAATGGAGTTTTCTGCAAGAACATGTTGAGATTTCTTGTAACAAGTAAAATTAAGATGTGAGATCCAAAAATATTCAGGGTTATGTGTTGATAACATAAATCTTGTGCTAACTCCAGTTGATGGAAGAAAGTTTTCAAGTAATTCTACTGTAAAATCAAGGAAAATATTAATGAAGATAAGCGCCCTTACTTCACGAAGTGCATCTGCATATGAACTCATGTCAGTCAGGATGACAAGAACATGCTTCCCACACTCATATGCCAAGTATTCTGCTGTGGTGAGTGCAATTCTTGGAGTAATAATGCGCTCGATTGTTGGATCATTTGCCTATGAAGAAAAGAAAGGGGTTAGTTGGCAGATTTTGTAAAATCCTAAGAGCAACAATTGAAGGGAAAAAAAGGGGGGAAATGTTTATGCAGATGTACCAGATTAAGAAATAAGGTAACTCTCTCCATCGAACCATTCTCCTCGAAGTCACGCTTGAAAAATTGTGCTGTCTCCATGTTTACTCCCATAGCTGCAAAGACGATAGCAAAATTGTCCTCCTCGGCATGCTACAACAATTGGAGCAGATGTGTTAATGTCAAAATATTTATCTAGCATGGAGTAAACATGGATAGAATGTCTAAAATAAATCACTTTATGTTATGACCGGCCTGGTCTATCGCCGGCAGAGGCCCACCGGCCAGCCTAGTTAGGGGCTTAGCCCAATTATTCTATTTCTATTATAAATAAGAGTTGTAATTGGATTTTCAGAATTAAGCAATAAACAAGATATTTGTTGCCGACTCCTCCAGGAGTCGGTCTTGCAACCCCAGCCGCCGCCTCCATCCTCCCTCGCGACGGCGCCAGCACGCCGGCGTCCTCGCCTCCATGCCCGCATAGCCTTCTCCTGTCCCTATAATCTACGCCCTAGACCGGGTAGGCAAGCTGTTCCTACCAATTTGGTATCAGATTGTCCTCGTTCGGTCATGTCGTCTTCTCCAGCCACCACCACCTCCACGGGAGTCGCGGCGCCGCCCTTGTCGCAGCCGCCGCCCTCCACGGGAGTCGCGGCGCCCATGGCGGAGGCCGCCGACGCCGCCCCCCTACTCTCACAGCAGGAGGTCTCGACGGCCATCCGCGATCTCGCCACCGCAGTCCACGGCATCCGCCTCTTCCTGCAAGGGACGCAGGGGCTTCCCGTGCCGCCCCAGCCACCGGCCGCCCCCACCCCACCCTCCCCATCGGTGTGGCAGCCCTCCCAGGGCGTGTCCGCCCCGACCCCAGCCGCGTCATCCCCATGGACGCCGTGGCAGCCGGCCCCCAGCGTCCTCCCCCAGGGCCTCCCCATCCAGCAGGTGCCGTTTCCGCCATCGCCCTCGCCGCTTCCTGCTTGGGTGACGGCGACCGATCCTCCTCCGAGCTACACGCGCCCGTCGGGGCCTTCCCCACCCGTCTATACGACCGCGGGGGACCCTCCGATGCCCTCCTTTCCGGCGCCGGCCTACTTCCGCGGCGCGGAGACCTACACCGGTCATGCGGTCCACCAAGGCCAGGGCGCCGCCGCACCGACTCCCCCGCGCTACGCCAAGATCGAGTTCGCCACGTACGACGGCGTGGACGACCCGCTAAACTGGCTCAACCAGTGCGAGCAATTCTTCCGCGGTCAGCGCACACTCGCGTCGGATCGTACATGGCTCGCCTCGTATCACCTCCGTGGCGCCGCCCAGACGTGGTACTACTCGCTCGAGCAGGACGAGGGCGGCATGCCCCCATGGGACCGTTTCCGCGACCTCTGCCTCCTCCGTTTCGGCCCCCCGATTCGCGGCAGCCGCCTGGCAGAGCTGGGGCGCTTGCCTTTCACCAACACGGTGCAGGACTTCGCCGACCGCTTCCAGGCCCTCGCGTGCCACGCTCCCGGGGTGACGGGACAGCAGCGCGCGGAGCTCTTCGTCGGCGGCCTCCCCGACTACATCCGCGTGGACGTGGAGCTCCAGGCACCGCAGGACCTTCAGACGGCGATGCACTTGGCGCTTACGAAGCGCCAGCGCCCGGTATTAACCGGCGCTGACCCGCGGCGGACGCCCCACTCGTCCGCTGCCTACGGTCGCGCCCGCCACCCGCCCCGCACCGACCGGACCAGCGAGCCCCGCCCCCGCGGCTACCCGCACGTTCCGCCGTCTCACACCGGCCGAACAGCTCGAACGTCGCCGCCTGGGCCTTTGCTTCAACTGCGGCAGTCAGACGCGCTGACCACGCGTGTGCCCGCGCCTCTTCTACCTGGAGACGGTCGACGCGGACGACGTGGACGGACCACCCGAGGCGGCCGACGCGTTGGCCCCACAGGAGCCGACCGAGCCGGCTCCCCCAGCCGCCAAGGCGTTCGTCGTCTCTCTCCACGCACTGGCCGGCATCCGCCACGAGCGGACGATGCTTCTACCGGTCACTATTCATGGCGAGACCCTGGTGGCATTGCTGGACACGGGCTCTACTCATAATTTCATGCCCGCCATACCATCGCGCCGCCGCTTTCAGCCGACCGGATCACCTCCGGCGTGGCTAAACGGTGACCGCCTTGATCAGTACACGGACTGGTCCAGACGTGCCCTCACCATCGCGGCGAGCACTTCTCCATCACGTGCGCCGGCATCGACTTGGGCTGTTTCGACTTCATCCTTGGCGTCGACTTTCTCCGGACGCTCGGTCCCATCCTTTGGGACTTCGACGCCCTGACGATGACGTTCTGGCGCCAGGGTCGCCGCATCCGTTGGGAGGGCCTCGGGGGAGCCGCTCCCGCTTCTGACTGCTCGTCTCCGGGGAGGACGACGCCGAGCACCCCCTGCTGACCCATCTACTGCAGCAGCATGGCGACATCTTCGAGGAGCCGCAAGGGTTACCGCCCCCACGGGAATGTGACCACCGTATCCACCTCCTGCCAGGCACGGCCCCGGTGGCGGTGCGACCCTACCGCTACCCACAGCTGCAGAAGGACGAGTTGGAGCGGCGATGGGCGCCATGCTAGCCGGCATCATCAGATCTCCACGTCGCCCGTTCGGCACCGGTGCTCTTGTCCGCAAGTCGGATGGCACGTGGCGCTTCGCATTGACTACCGCGCCTCAACGCCATGACACTCAAGGATAAGTTCCCGATTCCGGTGGTCGACGAGCTCTTCGATGAGCTCCACGGGGCTCGGTTCTTCACCAAGCTCGATCTTGGTCGGTTATCACCAGTCGCATGCACCGGAGGACGTACCAAGGCGGCATTCCGGACACACCATGGCACTTTGAGTTCGTGGTGATGCCCTATCGGCCTCAGGCCACGATGAGCGGCGTCCTCCGCGTGCATTTACGCCCGGTTCGTGCTGGTGTTTTTGATGATATATTGATCTACAAACGTCGTGGGCGGAGCACCTCCAGCATATCGCCATCGTCTTCAACGAGCTTCGAGCGCATCACCTTCACCTCAAGCGCTCGAAGTGCTCGTTCGCGACAACTTCAGTGGCCTACCTCGGCCACATCATCACCGACGAGTCGCGATGGAATCGCGGACAAGGTGGCGTCCGTGGCTGCTGGCCGGCCGCTGCCGCCGCGCCTCGCGGGTTCCAGGCCTCGCCCGGCTACTACAGAAGTTCATCCGGACTTCGCCTCGTCGCCTCGCGCTCGCGCTTTCTGCTGCGGCGCAAGGCTACCACGGCGTTCGAGGCTTTGAAGGGCCCTCACGACGGGCCCGTGCTCGAATGCCGGACTTCGACCGGCCATTCGTCGTCGACTGCGACGCGTCGGGATCGGGGTTCGGTGCTGTTCTCCACCAGGGCGACGGCCCTCTCGCCTACTTCAGCAGGCCGTTCGCTGCCCGCCACCTCAAGCTCGCGCGCATCTGACGGAGCTCATTGGCCTCGTGCAGTAGCGCCGTCGCCATGGCGACCTACTTATGGGCGTTCTTTCCGGGTCGCGCGACCACTACAGCCTCAAGTTCCTCCTGGATCAGCGGCTGTCGACGGTGCCGCAGCACCAGTGGATCAGCAAGCTCTTCGGCTTCGACTTCACGGTGGAGTACCGCCCGGGACGCCTCAACACTGCGGCCGACGCCTGTCTGCCCGACGCCGAGCCCGATGCTGCGGTCGCCTCGGGCGGTTCTTTGTGCATCCGTTAAGGGCCCTCGCCGCCTTTTCGACCTCATCCGTCAGGCTACATGACGGCGCGGATGCCAGCTCCTGCGGCAGCAGCTGGACGCGGGTAAGCTGGACGAGCCATGGCGCCTCGCCGACGGACTGCTTCTCCATGGGCGCCGGGTGTTCGTGCCCGACCACGACGACCTACGCCACCAGGTGCTGTTGATGGCTCACTCTGCGGGTCATGAGGGTGTCCAAAGACCCTTCGCGCCTCGGCTGACTTCTACCTCCCGGGAGATCGTGCCATGGTCCAGGATTGGGTGCGCTCGTGTGAGACGTGCCAGCGCAACAAGACGGAGACACTGCGTCCAGCCGGCATGTTGCAGCCGCTCGACGTGCCCGCGCAGGTCTGGGCCGACATCTCCATGGACTTCATCGAGGGCCTCCCTAAAGTGGGGGGCAAGTCCGTCATTCTCACGGTGGTCGATCGCTTCTCCAAGTACGCCCACTTCATCGCGCTCGGCCATCCCTACACGGCCGCGTCGGTGGCCCGCGCGTTCTTCGATGGCATCGTCCGTCTACACGGGTTCCCTTCGTCGATCGTATGTGATCGGGACCCGGTGTTCACGGGGCATGTCTGGCGGGATCTCTTCCGCATGGCGGGGGTCAAACTCCGTTTCAGCACGGCGTTCCACCCTCAGACGGACGGCCAGTCCGAGGTGGTTAACAAGGTGATTGCGATGTATTTGCGCTGTGTTACAGGTGATCGACCCCGTGCTTGGGTGGATTGGCTTGCGTGGGCGGAGTACTGCTACAACACCTCCTACCACTCCGCCCTGCGCGCTACACCATTTGAGGTGGTCTATGGTAGGCCACCTCCGCCGATCCTACCGGTGGACGCGGCCACGGCGCGGACGGAGGTTGCCGGCGAGCTCCTCCGTCACCGGGATGAGATGCTTGCCGAGGTGCGGCAGCGTCTTATCCAGGCCCAGCAGGTCGCCAAGCACTACTATGACGGCCACCATCGCGAGGTGGAGTACGCGGTGGGCGACTGGGTGTGGTTGCGCCTCCTGCACCGCTCACACCAGTCCTTGGATCCGCGGGCGAAGCGCAAGCTCGGCCCTAGGTACGCGGGGCCCTTCATCATCCTGGAGCGTATTGGGACCCTGGCCTATCGTCTTCAGCTGCCTGCCGGGGCGCGTATTCACGACGTCTTCCATGTGGGGCTGCTCAAGCCCTACCGTGGCGCGCCACCAGCTGCCACACCACCGCTGCCACCGACAGCCGAGGGCCGCCTGCTCCCCAGCCCGGCCAAGGTGCTTCGGGCGCAGCTGCGCCGTGATGCTTGGTATTTGTTGGTGCAGTGGGAGGGCCTTTCAGCAGAGGAGGCGACTTGGGAACCACGCGATGACTTCCAGCTGCATTATCCAGACTACCAGCTCGAGGACGAGCTGTTTGCGCAGGCGGGGAGAGATGTTATGACCGGCCTGGTCTATCGCCGGCAGAGGCCCACCGGCCAGGCCTAGTTAGGGGCTTAGCCCAATTATTCTATTTCTATTATAAATAAGAGCTGTAATTGGATTTTCAGAATTAAGCAATAAACAAGATATTTGTTGCCGACTCCTCCAGGAGTCGGTCTTGCAACCCCAGCCGCCGCCTCCATCCTCCCTCGCGACGGCGCCAGCACGCCGGCGTCCTCGCCTCCACGCCCGCATAGCCTTCTCCTGTCCCTATAATCTACGCCCTAGACCGGGTAGGCAAGCTGTTCCTACCACTTTAACTGAGCATAATATTAATTAATAAGTTCTGTTATTAATGTTGTTACCACTTGTACACTTAACTTCGCAGTGTAAGACAAACCAAGATTTTATACAACATATATGGTTACAAATACTACATAAATCAACAGTTCAATGTTGTAAACTGTGGTTATTTCAGCTTCATGTTCATTATAATTATTTCTAGTAGTGCAGAGAGTTATCCAGACTACAATTAAGCAAATACTATGGGTAGCTAATAATTATTTTGGCTTTATATATACCTCCAAGAGATTATCAGTCTTCTCTTTACGCTTGACCAGACCAGCCTGACGGCAAATCTGAGCAGCAATTTCATTGTGTGGGAGACCTGCAGCGGAGAACAGTGGAATCTTCTGACCACGAGCAATAGAATTCATGACATCAATTGTAGATATGCCAGTCTGAATCATTTCTTCAGGGTATGTTCGTTCACTGGGATTGATAGAACTTCCTGCACCATATTAACAAAACAATATCAAAATCTCGGTTTTCTAAAATTTTCTGCACATTTGAATCAGCTAACTCTTACCGGAAATGTCTAGGTATGCCTCTGGTAAAATTGGTGGCCCGTTATCTATAGGTTTCCCAGAACCATTGAAAATACGCCCAAGCATATCCAGTGATACCGGAGTTTTTAGAACCTTAAAAATTGCAAATAAAAGAAATATGAGCAAGCCAAAATTCTGAACAAATATGTTTGATATTTTTTTAGAATTAGCCCAAAGAGAACTCAACCGTAGTCGATTAAAAAGAATTTCCATGGAGACCAATTGACACTAGTTTCTGGGAAAATCGTTGTTACCTCACCAGTGAATTGCACAGTTGTATATTTGTTATCAATGCCAGAAGTTCCCTCGAAGACCTGCCAGTGAATTTCTAAGGTTTCATGAACAATGACAAAAAAAAGGTTTGTTGAAAAGGAAAAAACTGTACATTAACATATAGTCGAGATTCGAATTTTTCTCAATCTATGAGGTGAACTGAAGACGAAGTAAAGACAAAGGCAACTAATTGTTGCTTAAAAAAAGGTAACTCATTGTTCAATGATGCTTAAATCGAGATGTGATGGTAATGTTGCATAATTGTCTCAACACTATGATAAAGATCGTTATGGCTAAAGACAGAAAATGAGTGTAGTCTTTGGAGGTTGCTTAAACCATGATATAAACAGTATATGTCATCTCTCTTTCCAATCAAATTATACTATAAAAAACTGAATAAAAGATCCCATCAATAGATGATGAGTGGACAACTTCTGAAGAAAAAGTACTGTAATCTTCGTTCTTCATGCTGCTGTAGCACTATCACACTAATATATAAATACCTGAACCACAGCTTTCTCTCCATCAACCTCAAGCACCTGGCCACGCCTAGTTGTGCCATCTCCCAACCGTATGTTGACGATTTCTTGGTATTTAGGACCCTGAAATGACAGTTTCAGGACCAATAATATTATAAAATATTAAATCACCAAAAATGGTACGAAGATAGGATACCTTCACTTTATCAAGAATCACAAGAGGACCAGCAACTCCAGAAACTGTCCTGTACTCTGCAATACAAAGAGAATGGTTAAAAGGTGTGTCTTATCTTGACCAGATTATCAGTTCAAAGTGTTGATATCCCTATTCACGTAAACATACTTTTACGGGGATAAATAGAAAATGCATACCCATCCCGATCTCAAGTGTTCCTTCCTCCATGTCGGCGTTGCCATTTGCGACAACCATGTTTCTGAATTTTAGAAACCTGATATACCAAATCAACATACTAAGTTAGCAAAGTATATTCAAACTGAAGAAATCCCTAGAAGACTATGATGTGCTAATTCAACTATGCTAAACTTGCTTTTTTAAAATGGGTCTAGATACGCTCATTTCACAAAGCTAAAACATCTTATATTTTGAAACGGAGGGAGTAGTTTGCATCTTCTCATTTGACGCAATGCTCTAAGAACACTGAACCAGACAAGCGCTAATTAACCAAATATCAAGCTTAGACCGGTTCTTCAAGATCTAGAGACAGCATTCTGACAAACTCGTCCCCCCCTCGCCATCCCGTTGACTAATCTACAGGTTTCTACATCGGTTGATCCGATCACCGATATCCAGAAACATCACAACTGCACGCAAGGCGCCCGTGCACACACACAGACACAGAGCAAGCTACAGAGAACCAGAGGAAGAAAACGCACAAATGCCTTAAGACTACCGACTACGGAGCCGATCTGGAGGGCAGAATCGAAACCCCGTGTCACCTTTCTGCTCTTCCTAGTTCCTAGGCTGGCCAACCAAGCAAATCTGTGGCGCGCGCGCGAGCTTCAGCGTGCCGCGGCGAGCGGACGAGACTAGGATTGGGACGGATCGAACGCTGAAGAGGAAGAGGAGGAGGACGGCGAGATCCGAGTAGAGCGAGGCGTACCTTGGATTCGATCGGATGCGCAGGCGCTGCAGAGTTTGGCTGTGGCTTCAACGATCGCGCCTATTGCTGTCCCCGGGGATGTGTGATTTGATTTGATTAGCGGTTTTGTCTGTCTGGCGACCTCCTCTGATCCACGATTGGAGGACTGAACATCTGGGCTGTCCGCGTGGTTTCTGGGTGCTGGATTCGGGAAACGTGGACGGTCTGGATGGGCGCGATCAAGCACGATTGCTCAGCTGGGTCCCGTCGTGGCCTAGAGCGGAAGTCGAGCGGGTCACGTTGGCCCACGTGCAGCAGAGCTGTCCGGAAGACCGGAAGGATTCCCTTCCCCTAGTTGCAGAATGATCATGGCCTATGTTTATGGGCCTATGTCAGGCCAATGCTCGGCACCACCGATCTCAGGTCACGTACAATGGTCTTATCTTATCAATGTCACGTAGGATGATTGCTGAGTTGGAGAAGAGATGAAAAAAAAAGACCTCTGTCTTATCTTAGCTAAGAGATGATTTCTTAGCACGATATGTCTCACTATGTATTTAGAGATATCTGTTGCTGAAGATAAGACTAAAAAATAATCTATTGTACATCATGTTTTATCATCATATCAAGATTACGTGTCATGATTATGATAAGACTGTCTTATCAACCATTGTACATGTCCTAATAATAATCACCAACGAAATTTTCAAAAAAAAAACACCAATAGTACTATAAAAACTTTTAAATAAAACTAGCTGAATGCCCGTGCGTTGCTACGATATTGGTATTTTATTTAATTTACACATTGTGCGCATAAGTATATATTCAAATTTATTGATAAGATAGGCGTATATTTTTTTGCTACACGTACAACCTCCATCAATCATTGATGTTTAACCTTTGCAAATTAATTTGTGTCAAACTCCCGTTAAACTCTTTGAATCTATTACAAATCGGTTTTGTTTGGTAGCGACACTGGCAAAATACCAATTCTCGGCGACCATCACATATCCCTCTAGTTCTTAGTTCTCCTCAACCACTCGACTTAGATGTGCTAGCGCCAGAGAAGCTAAAACAGAGCAACCTGCACTGAGCCAAACAATTCCAGTACCAACCTCATTCATGGCCTTGCTCTTTTAGATACGTGTAATCCCAAAAATACTAATGATGTGCTACCATGAAACACTATCAGTGAACGTTGTAGGAACTTTCCGAGCCTAAGTCAATACGCACGACTACTCGGAGCCGAAGATCACCCACATCAGCGACATCAGCATAGCCAGCTCTCCTGAAGGCACCGCGGTGTAGTGTGGGGCAATGCCCACGTGCAGCGACGCGGCATTGCCTGCCCTCTACCCCTTCTAGTCGCAACTGCGGGCGATTCGGACGCAGCTCGCAGACACGCTGCATGGTAGCATCCGAGACCACGGTCTCCTTCCGCAGCTTCCAGCGTCGAGCTAAACCTGAGAATGGTTTAAAAACTAAACCAAACATGAACCAAACCACTTTCGTGCTTGCTGCGGGGTCATGAAATTGCTTGGTCTATTTCACATGCGCGTGATTGTTCAGAGCACCGCCACACTCTAATAAAGTCCCTCCTGCAATTATTGTCTACTTCCCGCCTTTCTCGCAAGAATAAATGTGTCACTTCCTCCTACCTTCTCCGCTCCTCGCCTCCTCCTATCTAGCTAGCGCATTAGTGCATCATCATAATATAGAAAGTCAAGGGGGTCAGCAAAACTGACAACTCAGTTGTGTTCTCCTGTATGACAGTATGAGTAAGAAGAGAATTTGCACATCAAACTCTTTGGGTGAGAAGAAAATCATGCACATATCTTACTATAGTGTGACACATCCATTGTTGAAGATCACTAATACTATAATTGAGTTATTCAATCTTCTGCAATAAAACATTTCACCGCAATTTTTATATAATAAAGTTCCATGCATGTCATTGAAACTATGTTCACATTCACTTCAATTGATGAACTTAATATCTCAACTCATAGTGAAATAGATAAGTTGCTACGTGATATGAAAATAACAAAAAGAAAGTGTAAAGATACATGGGGTGAATGATTGTATTTGAGTAAATCGCATAAATCAAGTGCACGGGCAACATGTACCAAATGTGTATTTACTTTTCATGCTACACACAATGACAGACTTGTACTCTTATAAATTACAAAGATTAGGACAAAGTAAAGAGAGATCAAATTGGGTCCCCTAATATGGAACAAATCATTGCAATATTAAAAAGGTTAAGTAGAGAAATTTAAATGGTGCTCAAAGGATTCAGAATACCGATATAATCGTACAAACTGATGAGAAGAAAAATAATAAAAGAAGATAATAAAAACTTGCACTATGATAATAAAAATTTGTTGGACATGCAAACATGCAGGGTAATACGCCTCTCAATTCGTATCTTGTTTTTTCTAGGAAAAATGCCGGGGAGTTTCGTGCATAAAGTTAGGAAATTTCCTAATCTTTCTCCTCTGAGTACACCCCATTACGTGATGCTACAAAGCTGGAAGATATAAATAAAGGCAATCAGGCATATAAATAATAACCTATTCCTTGTTTATGGTGAGATGGCAAATGCAGAACTTCATTGACAGGATAGGAAGCAAAGGTTCACCAACATCTAATGGTGAAATTTGAACGGCCTTGTCCCTATAATGAAAAACAGAGTCACCAATCTGCTAAAATTAGGTTCGTAAGTGAAAACCTGAGTAAAAGATATTTTGTAACCCTGCAACCAAATCTTATACCTCGCACCCTAGGTTTAGGCAAAGTCAAAATTTGCAAACTTTGACCATATATTTAGAAAAAAATATCAACACAAAAAAAATATAATCTATTATATTAAAATTTTCATAATCTATATTTTTATATTATATGTGCCAAAAATAATAGATGTCCATATTTTTTCTTGTATTCTCGGTCAAACTTTGTAGGGTTAATTGGATAGACGCCACTGCAATTCATGGGTATCTGAGAAACGTCATTGCAACTTTCGACTTTTGATAAACGCCACTGCAATTCTCTATACGTTTTATAGACACCATTATGCATACTTAACCCCATATATACAACGAAATACACTAGTATTACGAGCTTATATACGTATACATGGTGGCCCCATCTGAATCGCCCTTTTTTTTTCTGGCAAATAGGCCTAATTAGTTTGGACCATTGGACACGGGCTGAGCCAGACCGGAAACACACAGTCGCGATTCATTTTCGTTCGGACCCAAGCCCTAGAGCTCTAGCGGCGGCCGGCGGCAAGTATGGCGGTGGTGGTGCCACTAGAAAATGGCGAGGAGCTGATCCCCATGTTCCCTCTCTCCCCCTCTCCGAGCGGATAGAGTCTCCTGCAAACCCCCTCTCGCCAGCACATGATTCCACATCTGCTTGCTAGTTCAAGACAGCCAAATGAGTAGATGCTGGGGGCAATCAATTGTACTATATGACATTATTATGTGTAGAACCTGAAGCTGCACGACTGTATGCATAATACTTTAATCCTGGGTCTATATTATGTCATTTTTATCCAAATGCCGTCACAAATTTATGCTATTTTTGTATTCACAATTTGTTCTTTTATTTTCCTAGTCGAGCCTAGCCTGATTTGGGTGGGATCTCTGATGTATACGTATATACAACTAGAATACAAAGTGTATATTGATTGGTATATGTGTTTAAATAGGTAATGACGTCTATGAAATGTATAGAAAATTGCAGTGGCATTTATCAAAAGTCAAAAGTTGTAGTGGCATTTCTCAAATAGCCATGAATTGCAGTGGCGCCTATCCAATTAATCCAACTTTGTAAAGTTTGATTTTGACTAAAACCAAAACGCGAGGTAATTGTAAAATGAGGGAGTACCACAGTACAAATTTCCGCGGTTGATGGGTGTCATTCACCACGGTTTCCAAAAAACTATAGTAGAAGCTTTTATGACGGGGCTTTTATAGATACCCATCCCTGGTAGAAGACCCATTAATCACAATAAACTGCCCTTCTATCACGGAAATCGTGTGGTAAAAGGCAATTTTCTTGTAGTGAGATTTATCGCGACGAGATGTTTCGAAGTAAATCTCATATTGATATGTTTTTAATTTTTTTTCCAATCCTACTTACCTGATTATGGTCACTAGCTCACCAAGTATAATCAAGTTGGTTACCAAGTTAAAAATATCAGGCTTTGAACAAAATTTAGTGAATTGAATACTCACTCTCTAAATATGTAAATCATTTCTATAGGAAAAACACATGTAAAAGTTATCAGGTAATTAACTATTAACTAGTAACCTGGTACATATATTATTATAACCCGGCAACTGGAGAAGATTTTTTTGTCAAAATATATTAAGATGTGATCTTGTTTTGAATCGAACAGATAAAGACAGATCATCAATTGGATTATTGGTTTAAGATATAGTTCTTTTTGAATTTCCAAATTGTGGAAAAGATTTCTTACATGCATTTCCAAATCGAGAGGAACGGCGCGACCAGGAAGGCGGCGCACTTTGCTTTTAGGGTTAGGGTTTTAGGAAAAATTCTTTGTCTTTTCTACCAAAAAATGGTACAACGCCTCTAAGCAGAACACAAACACATTTTGGTTGTACGTCATGCCTGTTCTTGACTCTTGAACGGGATGCACATACGTCCAAAGATACTCCCTCTGTTACAAAATATAAAATACCAGACGAATAGACGCGCTTCGTCGCGACACCTGTATGATGTTCTGATAATGCGTGGTGTGTTCAGTACACTTGTGATGGTTTGTTCTAGACACTATAGGTGGTACACCCGCGACTATCTATTCTATGAAACTATATGCGCAATACGTATGATAATCCAATTCGGCTCACAAATGCAAATGAACCCATTATTCAAAAAAATCAAAACATAAAAAAAATTAAAAAAAAATATCTCCATGTATGTTTGGACATTCTATGTTCGCACACACCTTTCTTGGAAAAAATATTTTTTGTGTCCTGTGTAAAGAACGCAAATTCAATGCTCCAACATGATTATTTTTGGATAATTTTTTATCTTTTTACACAAGTAACATAAAATGGTATTTTTTCCAGAAAAATTGTATAAGAACACAAAATGTCCAGATATACACGCAGAATTTTCTTTATTAATTTTTGACATTTTAAAATTTATTTATATTTTTTCATAATACGTTCATATGCACCCATGAGCCAACCACCACCTCCATATATTTTGTTGTCCTAGTGGCATATGTAGATGTAAGAAGATAGCGATTCAATCTATGCAAAAAGGGTGTGGGCACACCAGTCAGTACGACGATCACACATATTCGGAACTACCGTTGTTTTTCAGGCTAAGTAGTTATCATATGTTTGCTCAATTTAATCTTAAAACCACCGTGATTGGAGATGGTGGTGGGCTCTTCTGCCGCAAAATATAGAGGGGGATTGGGCTGACGGCGCCACAACAGGAGTAAGAGAGGATGCAGTGAAAATAACGATGCGTAAAGCAGCACATGCACGCCTCCACCACACGCACGAAGGAGCCCCACACGTCAATGTGAAGAGTATAAAAATAGGCCCACATGGAAGTGTCACGTTTTTGGCAAATGGCCTCAGAATGCTTGCATGTGTTCAGGCTTAAGTTTATAGATAATTGTAGCTTTTGTGAAAGAATGTATCTAGACTTTTTTTAGTGTGTAGGTTTGAAATAAACTTACGCACTAAAAGTCATCTAGATATATTTATTTCATAAAAGTAAAACATCTTATATCATGAAACTGAGGGAGTACTTGTGTTTCCCTAACAGGCCCGGAAGGATTTTAGAAAGGCGGAAAGACTTTCATAAGTCATAACATCCTGCTCCAACATTTTCCAAACCGAAAAACTAGAATATCTTGTTTTCTCATTATATTGCAATATAATGAGAATATGCAGTTCATAATGGAAAAAAAAGGAGATGGAAAGTACTAATCTGAGCATGGATCTACTTGGTCTCTTTTATTAACACTATACATTTTTTCAAGTACTTCAGATAAAAAGATCATACATCTAGATATGAGGACATTATTCTGTATATACAAGCGAGAACTTGCTCTCATATCCAAATACCACCGACAATGTTTGGCTCCCAAATATGACACTATAATTTGCACCATGTACAAATTTACCACTAGCGTGAGTTGACCGTCAAGTGGTAATTAATGGTTGGTGAAAATATGATTTTTTCCTTAGAAAAATCTTGTGCTGTTTTAGTCCCTCTGATACATTAATTTCAAAATAAATGTAATGTGGCATATTTTGGCAGGAATTTCTTGTTAAAATAACCCAAACTAAAAGAAGAAATTTCAGTGTGAAAATAAGGAAAAATAATTTCAGCACTTAAATAACACAAGATTTCAGAAAAAAAAATCCAGAGTTTGGAAAACTGAAACTTTTCAAAAGAAAATCTAAAATAACCAGAGTACAGCAAAATGTGCACTTACTACTATGCTCAATTTAGAGCAAAATCTAGACAATGCTTATCAAGTTTTTGATGAATTTTTTTTCCACAGGTTGGCATTTCCTTGAAAAATTTAAGAGTACTAGACCAAACTGTAAATGGTGTCCTTACTACTTTAGTAAATTCAGCCCCTTCCACATAATAAATTAACAGAAATTATGAAATTTGAAACTTTTAAAAATATGTGAAATGATTACAGTAAATAATAAAATGGTGTTTTCACTATTTGTGTCAAATTAGAGTCAAATCTAGGCAGTTGTTTAAGATAAATGAAGTTATCAAGTGTTATGATCAAATTTTTGGGTGAAGTTTGAAAAATATAATGTTGTACAACTCACAATCAGAACAAGCATGCAAGAGAAACAAGGTCGAGAGAGTCGGTTCATGATTGAGATTTTTTCCTATTTTCTAACCTGGTGACTTAAAGAACAACAGAAATATGATAAAACCTAACAAGCTTCATACATAGTCAACATACCATCAAATCATTGTAGGGGTGTTGTTGGAAATATATCCTAGAGACAAATAATAATAAGGATTATTATCATATTTTATAAAGTTTATGATTAAGTTTTATATCATTCTATAACTATATTGAGAGGAAACATCAATACACGCGTGATATATAAACAACTAGGGATTCCCAGTGAAACTCTAGTCACTGGTTCATTGGTCAACATATGATCAAGGTTTTCTGATCATGTGGCATTTATGCTAGTTGGAAATGGAGTCAACTCATTCTAAGAATGAGATGATGAACCAATACCCAACCTAAACAGCGTGACCCGATCATGTCACGAAGTTCAAGTTATGATGATTAGAAATTAATCCTCACAGACTATTCCTTAGATCGTAAGGCTATATCAATCACTGTCTCCCAAGATGCTTAGATTGCATCAAACGCCACTTGGTAATACAGTGACAATAAAGGTGTGGTCGGGTATTCGGAGAAACCGTAGAGGCAATATATGCCAAGAGCGCGATTTGTCTGTCAAAGTGACGGAAAGATACTTAAGGGCCCACTCGTAGAAGTTATATCCAATAGCTGCGCAGCGTGTGATTTGATCATAGGGATATCACTTGTCGAATGAGTCAATTGCATTGTTCGGTAACGAGATCGAACCGACATGGTGATGTCATTGATCAGATCTCAGGCAATGCGAGTGTCGAGAGACAAAGGGAATAAGACACGACTGTCCCGGTTCAAACGACGAAAGATTTTGTGGAATGCACAGGGGTCACATGGCCATCCAGGTCCCTCTGTCGATCATTGGTCCGGGAGTGTCCCGACCATGTCTGGAGTGTTACCAAACCGTGGGGTATCACGCTTAAGGGTTTGATGATGCTTAGAGAGTGTTTATAGGATCGGTAGAATCACCAAAGAATAGAAGAGAGAAATCCGGAAGGGTTTTGGTAAGTCCGGAGGATATCCAGGGTGGAGGTGGAAGGTGTTCCATAGCCACAGAGATTGAATAATATATGAATGAATGTTAAATAATGATTTAATCATTTATTCATAATTATTTAATAAAAGAGAAAATCAATTTAAAGGTCAAAAGGCTTAATGGGCCAATTCCGGAGGGAAGAGGGCCCATTAGGGAAAGGCAAGAGAGGAGAAGGGGAAAGGGGGTGTCCGGCTGGGCCAAGCCCCCCCGCGCGAGGCCCACTAGGGCTGGCCGTCGGCGCCCCCCTCTCCCTCTCCTTTAGTCCCACCCGGGACTTTGAGGGAGGTAGTACCTCCCCTCCCCCTATATATAGTGGGGGTATTTGGCCAGATAAATACATACAATATTCAATAAAGGTTTCCTCACTTTTGGGGAGACCTCAAATTGATATTCTCTCTCTCTCTCTCTCTCTGAGCGAACGAGAGACATCTTTACCGTGGAGCGCTGTCGCGCTGCGAGATTCGGATCTAGGAGCTCTACTTCCGCAACTGCTGCTGGATCGGGGAAGCGCGAGTCATCGTTAGGCACCGGACGTGTGTAACTCCCTGCGAGGTGTCACACTTGAGGCACTCAAGTCGTTGGAGCCACAGGAGCGCAAGGACTTCATCACGACCTTAAGGTCGGCTTCGGCTCGTCTACATCAACCACGCTCTCCTGAGCATTGACAATCCGTTTCGGTCTTCAAGGGTAAGTTCGCAAAAAAAACCTCCCGTTACTGCATTACTAATAGATAGGTCCTGGCAACATCAGGGGTTCAGGGGCGTAGGGTAAAATTTTATTGTTTTCATACGCGGAACCCCTATAGTGGTATTAGAGCTAGATCTATGTGTAGTAATGCTAGTACGGGTAGAACACACGGGATGTAGCGTGTGGGCGTTGATCTTTTAGTTGTTACTCTCCCACGTGTACTTGTGTATACCGCAGTAATGCTTGATGAAGCGCCCCCCAACCGACTTTACGCGTTCATTCTTGAGACTGGTCCACGCTTGACATACGGCTTGTACCGTATAAAGTGGCTTAGGGGGGTGTCTGTCTCTCTCGCATTAGTTAGTATGCCGTTTGCAACAGAGGGCCCCGAAAGAGGTGTAGTATAGACAACTACTTGATCAACATTGTGGTGACAGTTCGTAGGTAAGAACGGTTCTTGTGCGAAAGCCTATTCAGCCATGTAAAACATGCAAAGATAAAGTAGAGGCATCTAACTTTGTTTTGCAGGGGGCGTTGCTTTGTGATATGGTTGTAGCAAAGGTAAAGTGATTACCTTATGTTACGTAGTAGTAGATAGTCATGGAGGTGATAGACTACCACGTCAGAAAGACACCGGCACCCTGGTGTCTACGGTGCCGGAATCCGGTGACGACGGATGGAGATCACGACGTGAAGGACCATATCACATCGCATTTACATTCAATGTTATTGTTTATATATCTTATTGTGTGCTAGTATTAGATACTTGACGGTAGCCTAATAATATGATCCCTAGTTAAAATTACCAATGATTGTGTTCCCCCTTAGTGTGCACCACCAAGAAAGTTCTTCGATATGAGGCAAGCCGTGATGAGAGGGTGTCAGACATATCTACGTTCGCATACAGTGGGTGTAAGACATGTTGCACAGCGAATACAATAAGGTTGAGTTGGCGAGCCTAGAACATTACAGAGATGTGGCCTCGGAATGCGGCTGGTCGAAAGATCGAGCACGAATCGCATGGATGATGTGACCGACGTTTAGCGTCCACCCTAGAACCCACATTGATGGCCATGATGATCGGGAGAGATGTGGGGAAAAAGGGTCGTGTTATCACTAGAACCCTTCAGGGGATAGGTGTTTGTGAGTGAAGTTATTATTAACTCATTTAATTATAAACTTAGTATAAATTCCTTTTGCAATTATAAATATAGAAATGGTTCTCCCTGATGCTACCTTTCCTATTGACGATTGGTTAGAAGGAGAGAAGCTCAGGCTAGACGGATCAAACTTCTCTATATGGGTTGTGCGTCTTCACGTTCTCCTTAGCGAGAATAACATGGTTGACTACATACTCGACGAGATAGATTTGGAGCAGCCATGTTTCTATGAGACCCCAGAACAACGGGAAGACCTCTATTACCATTGTGAGATGTCCACCTTCATATCAGTTATAATGTGCTACGGGATTGTGGATGAGTTGTGGCCAGTCGTGGGTAATCTTGACCCTCGTGCGACTATGGTACAACTTAGGACACATTTCGTAAAACAAGCACGCATATGGGAGCATGAGCTGATGGAAGACTTCCTCTCCATTAAGATGGAGGAGAACTCATCACTTGATGACCGCTTGGAGCGCATGCATGATGCGTACATGAGGTAACACCCCAAAATTATTAATCAAGATTATCAAGTTCTAATCACCAAGAGTAGGGTTAACAAAAACTTTTTTTATTAAATCTAATATGAGTGTATGTGTGAATTGCATTAGTGAATGAATGAGTGCAATTGCCATGTTTGATTGCTACAAATGATAAGGAATGGTTTAAAGATGAATACTACATCATCTAGGCCATTTACAAACAAAATCAAAATAAAAGAAATTCAAATATGAATCAAATAAGCAAATGGTCATTTTGACCAAAATTATCCACTAGACCACTTTGAGTGTTTCTAGTAAAAGATTTCTAACAGAAACTTTCCCAATTATTTTTACCCCTTGCTAGACCAAGTAAAAGTGGACCCAAGCCCACCTTGCAAACTAACAGAAACAAATTCCAAATCTATTTAAAGGACACTGCAAAATTGAATCAAGTTCATATGCATAGATCACCATTTTTTAAAAATCACTCAAATCAATTCACCTTGACAAACCCAAGCAACCTTAGACTATTAAGCAAGTACTCAGAACACTCACCAAATTTCATCCAAAAATTCAAAACTTAAATTCACGTGACCATTTGGTCGAGCACCTTGCAGACACGAGAAAAACACTGTCTAACTTCTACTGTTCTGAGCAGTGATCAATCGCCACTAGTGCCCCATTTCTCTGCCCTGTCTCCCCTAGTGTCTAGCAGCGCCGTGGACAGCTTCCCCCTTTGCCGTTCACGCCAGTGCAACACCGCCCGAAGCTCACCGTGCTGGTCGACCATGCTCCACTCGCCACAGACCGCGCCGCCCTCTCCCATGATGCCCAGGAGACAGGCGCCACACCACAGCCACCCTCGGTCTACCCCTAGACCAGAGACACGCCGTGGACCGGCCGTGATCGCCGCACCCACCTCTCTGTCTGCCATGCCGAGAGCGCGCCAGAGCGCCGCAGTCGACACGCGCACACACGCCACGCCTAGCCCTCACCGCACGTGTCCGCACTCACCATGACCCCAGCTACCCTCCAGACACGCCCGTTCGCCGCCGCGTGGACCGTAGCCACTGTGCGCCGTCTCGAACGCTGCCGTTCCCGCACAGAGCACAGACCGTTCCCGACCGTTCTCGACCGTCCCTTGCCGCGCCATCACTCGCATGACGATCGCCCTGAAGCACCACGTCGACCCCTACCCTTAGCCATGCCTATAGCTCACTGCAACGCCGTCGCCGACGAGGCCGAGCCATCCCGCTCTGTCCCTCTCGCCCGTGTATAAATAGAGGCCACCCCAGCCCCAATTCTCCACAGCATCTCACTCCCCTCTCTCTCAGACACCTCCCACACCTCTCCCTGAAGCAAGGCGAGTTCCACATCGCCGGAATTTCACCGGAGCCCGCCGCTGCAGAGGAGAAGAGGAACCGGAGCTAGGAGCCGCCCTAGGAGCCGCCGCGACCACCATTCGAACCGCCATCCACGACAACCTCATTCGCCCCCATCACCAAGTCTAGCTGGAGCCCAGGTGAGCCCCCACGTATCCCCACCGTCGCGATTAGGGTTCAGTCTCGTCGGAGTTGTGCGACGGAGACGACGATGCTCAGTCGTCGATCGCGCTCTAATCGCACGACCCAAATTGAAACTTACCGCTTCGTGTTAGATGAGTCGCTGACGAGTAGGACCCACCTGTCAGCAGCCCGCTGCGCCGCACTGTACAGATTGGGCCGGCTCAATTAGTTTCCCGCGCAGAGCCCGTCGATTCAAATGGACTTTTTCCATTTTAGTTAATACTAGATTCTGTCAGTAGATTCAAAAATCAATTCAAAGAGATTTAATGAACCAAATGGCATGATTCCAATTTTGTTAGAAAGGTATTCAAAATATCTATCCAAGCTCGTTGGATTCAAACCATTTGAAATTATAGATCACCTATACCAAAAATAACAAGACAGAAACTTTTTTAACTTCAAACATAAATGCTTTTGAGTTGATTCCAACTCTCAAAAATCACATTTGACAAGATCTATCTAAATCCAAAGGTATAAATGGTGCAAGTCCCAGGAGTGTCCTCAGCGATTAGTCCTTTTCAGCCGTTCGATCGAGCCCCTAGGATGGATCTAGACCGCAGATTCGCGACTTGCCTTTCTTACCCTCGTAAGGTTATCTGTTATGAGCACCCTTGTATGCACACGATGCACCTCCGTGCACACTGCCCATGCCCTAGCTGTTTCCGGTCCCGCTTATGAGTGTGTATATTTTACCTTCTGTGGTTGTTTACATGGGGACCGATGGGCACAACAGGGGCACCGAATCCCCGGGCGAGAGGAAAAAGAGAAACCCTATTACCCCAATCGCCGCCGCCCCTACTCTCGCAGTCTTGCGCGCCTCGTCTCCTTCCATCTAGCCATGCCCAATCCCCTCCTCCAGTACATCTCTTAGCGAGCCGCAGCCGCCCTCGTCCTCTTGCTCGCGCGCCTCTCCTCATCCTGGCCCCTCGCAGCAACGTCGTCTTCCTTGTCCCTCACGCATATGGTTACGAAGACTGATGAGGAGGAGAAGGACGTCGTGCTTTCCCCCCAGGCCACAGACCAATCACATCACCGATGTTGTCTTTGCCTCCTCCTCCTATTCATCATCAAGGAGGATGCAGGACAACAACACGGTCGCCAGCGACAGGAGGACAAGGGCGGCTGCGGATGGGAGGAGCAAATTTTAACTTCGACTCCTCCGTCCTAGGCAACGTGAGCAACCCTTGCCGCCCCTCTGTCTCCCTTCGATCTCTCTCGTTTGTGTGTCTCTGGTGTTGGTTTCACGCAGGGGGAGGTGCGCAAGGCCATCATCTGCCTGGAGATCACCGCACCAAGTGAGCTTCCTCTGCTCTCCAAGTACTCGACGAATTGCTCACTTGGAGCATCCTTTTGGTTGCTTAAAGGTGTGACTGGTTTGTTTTATTCGTGCACTCTTAGGTTTCAGGTGATATTTGATCGTGTAGAGGCGGTGAGGATGAGTGGGATGTCGGACAAAGCATACATCAGATCGTTCAACACACTGCAGAATGGCCTCGGTGCCAAGTACGCCACTTTGCACTTCCGTTTCACTAAATTGATGCGTTCAAGCTAGCGATCCTTAATGAATAGTGCAATTGCTTCTTGTAGGACAACGCTGGATGTGCGGGAGTTGGGCATCCAGTTCGGATGTGCCAGGCTGATACCTTTTGTGCAGAGGGGATTGGCACTGTAAGTTCGCTCTCTTTGTCAGTTCTGTTGTAGGCAATGCTAACTGTCTGTAGACGACCGAGTCTTTAATGTAGTGCGAGATGCAAAATTTGATGCTCGAATTATGCACTGAAGGTGACATTTCTATCTTTCAGCTACAAGGAGCATTTCTTGGCTACATTGCCTCCTTCTCGCCGCTCAAGCACCGACTTTGGTTGGCCAATGTTTACTGCAGCAGCATTCTATTTATGTGCAAAGAGACATAAGGTGATAGTGTTATGGTATTGCTAGAGGGAGGGCGCAAGAGGACCAGTCGGGGGCCTTGCCCACGGCCGGTGGCAAGAGGGAAGAGATTTCCTTCTTAATTCTTGCTTGATTAGATTGATACGTCTCCTCTCCTTATATAGAGAGGTTTACTTGACTCCCAAGCAAGGCTTACTTGACCCCTAAGCAAGTGACCCTTATCTCTAATTAACCCTAAGACTAATGGGGTATATTGCCAGCCCAGGCCCATGACGTACTCTAACACTACACCCCACCTGGACATGCAGCTCATCCTTGAGCTGCAACCTAACCAACTTATAACGATGACTCGACGCGACACAAACCTCACACTTAAAAACAAGCCTTTTACATCTCGGCTTGGTTTATTACTCTCAACCTGAAATGGGCTGGGACACTCTATTTTGGACCCCTTAACAAAAAGTGGACACCATCCGCACGACGTACGTGCACGTGTACAGCCACCTGGATCCCATGGACACCATCTGGACAAACGGAGTGCATGTGTACGGCCACCTAGAAGAGGTCGCAGAAGCGGACGGCGGGCGCCCTCGCGGCGGCGGCGGAATGCAGTGGTGTTACGCGGTGCACTCCTGTCGAGGAGGGGTGCGCCCTCCCAACCGCTGATGTCGCAGACTTTGAGGTCGCTGCACACGGGGAAAACAGGATGCCCGCCCGTGGGGAAACGCATGCCCAAGAGCCTGGCGCAATGGACGAGATCGAGGTCCTTGGCGCAGCGAAGGGCAACTTGGAGGGCGGCAGCTGCAGACCGCATCTCCGCACATGCCGACGCGCTAGGAGGGCAGCGGCACACTGCAGCCTCGCGCCGCCGACACGTGGCGGGTAGCGATCAAGACGAAGCGGTGTGGCGGCGAGGCAGGAACGGACTTGGATCGGAACTCCGCGGTCTTGATCGTGCTGGGCGGGGCTGAGTGGCAGCGGCGGCTGCTGCAGCGAGGCCATGGCATGACGGCCACAAAGACCAGCGAGGTGGTGGCGGGACCGCCACGGCAGCTACCAGCGGCGAACGGTGGTTGGCGGCCGGCGGCGGCAGCCGGCAGGCCCGCCAAGTAGAGGTGGATCTCATGGACCGCGGTGGCGAGATCGCGGAGGGCTGCGGTCATCTCCACCGGGGAGAGAACGGCGGGGGCGTCGGAGTGCGGCGGCGGCGGGTGGGAAGAACTCGGTGGAGGGCTGGACATGATCGAACCTGGGAAAGCTGATACCAAGTGTTATGGTATTGCTAGAGGGAGGGCGCAAGAGGGCCGGCCGGGAGCCTTGCCCACGGCCGGTGGCAAGAGGGAAGGGATTTCCTTCTTAATTCTTGCTTGATTAGATTGATACATCTCCTCTCCTTATATAGAGAGGTTTACTTGACTCCCAAGCAAGGCTTACTTGACCCCTAAACAAGTGATCCTTATCTCTAATTAACCCTAAGACTAATGGGCTATACTGCCAGCCCAGGCCCATGACGTACTCTAACAGATAGTCTGATAATGGAATCAGTAACAATAGTTCATTTTGCATGTTTGTTGCTTGTGTATACATTATTTGTGTCCTTGATAGTGCTGAACCTTTCCTGTCTTTTCCTGCAGCTCAAAGTTGACAAAGTGAAGCTAATTGACCTATGTGGTACTTCTAGCCCTGAATTTACAACGGTAGTGGATCATCTTCTCTTTGCATATTGTTATTTGATCCTGCGTCTCATCTATGTGAGTGTGTAGTCATGACACATGTTTAAATTGGTGCAATTTATCCTGTTTTGACTGTTAACTGCCCTGATTGCAGGTTTCAACATCAATAGTAGACCTATGTTTTGATGTCTTTGGAATAGCCAAGGAGAAGAAGGATCCAACAACCATCAAAGGAAATAGAGGTATCTGCACATGCTCTACTATTGGTTCAAGCAGCTATGGAATAGCTTGTGGATTGCCATTTTTTATAACAATTTGTAATTTGTAACTGTTGACGCAGAATTGCTGGATGCTTTGCCTAACAAAAGAAAGCATGGGGATGACAGTCATAATTCTGACGATTCGTCGGGGGATGACCAAGACGAGCTAGATGTATGAACCTGCTTAGTGTTTGTTATTTTTCAAGTATTATTCTCTTTTTTTACTTTTGAAATCCATGACATATAGCTATAAGATACTTGGTACTTGATTACCTAAATGCAATAATGGAGTAAAATTCTTGCCAAAAGAAGAAATACAGTAGCATATGTTCCTTGAGGAAAAATAAGTTTAAGAATTTATTGTAGAACTTATGGCAATATTGCAATGCATCCATTTCAATTCTTCCTGCATGTAGCTTCTTCATACATATTTTTAGCAAAACTGTAAAATTTACGCGATATCAAAATTGTGCAGAAGATACTATCATTTTGGAGGTGTAATAATCAACATTGCAAGTACGAACGCAACAACAGAGCTTCCTAGAGCCTACTGAGAAAAGTTGGTTAATAAGTGAAATTGTCAGATTTGGCAATGAGAAGGCTGGAATTTCCACATAAGGCAATATAAGCTTTTTGGGATTTTCGACATATTTTATGGATCATTTCTGCTTGTTTATTCTTTCTGGTAACAGCATGCTTGGTGGCTTAATTTTGTTCAATCTCAAAATGTCTTCTTTCTTGCTAAACATGTGCAGTTAATAGTGAAAGAGGACATGATTTGAATAGTTTACATATTTTCTGCTTCCATGGTATTATTTATATGAATCAACATTTAGAGGTGTGACTCCATGAGAAATGAATTCCTACTTAGTTTGTTGCTATATAAGTCTGATTGCACTATCGTCTTGCAAAGCACATGATGTCCATCAAAAATACTTTCACTTCAAATTTTATTTAGGTAGATTTTGAGTTTTAATATACTCAGTAGTAATTCATTTCGCATGGACATTCAGGACATCACCACTGATTTTAATCAATGTGCTTTTGAAATGACCACCATGCTCAGTTTCGCATGGGAGATTGAGTTTGCTTTGTGATGATCTGATTGGAACCCTGGAAGTCAAGTTTACTCTGATTTACAGAAGAGAAGGAGTAAAGGTTACTTAAGGTAAATCAACTCTCAAGCTTTAGTACCCCTTGATGTGTTCTAGCTATATGATATGAATTTATGAGTTTCAAGATCTTTCAGTATCCTTCCACTTTCTCTTCAGATGATGTAGCACTAATTTATGTGCTCAGTTACCTGGATGCAGTACATATAAATAATGATATCATTAAAAAATATAACTTATGATTGTCCATTTTACAGATTTGCTTCTCTTTGCATCTTTGGAATATACAATAAGGTGAATGGCGCAAAAAATGGCCGCACCAAAGTAGTTCAATTTTCCTGGTCATCAAAACAGTGAGGTTTGCTTTCTCATAGCATTTTTTATAGAGGTATAGCGAGTATTAATTTGGAACATCAACATATGTACCTACAAGAAGTTTTTGTTCTAAATGTGCATGTTAATCTATTCTAAATGTGCATATCATAGTGATTATATGTTATGCTTGTTCATTGAAAAGATAAATTATCACTATCTTCTTATTCATGGTCAGATTCCTGAATAAAGTACTCCTAATATTCCCGAGATAAACTCAGCTTTGAACTCCTCTTTTACATGTTTTTTGTGTTTGATTAGTTTGGCAAGCCATTATCGAAGCATTGACTTGTTTTATCTGATTGGTCTTGTATGGGCCTATTCCTAGACCAATTATGTTCTTCTCATTGGATTATTTGGTTAGGATCCGTAAGCATGCTTATACCGTTAATTCCTAGAAGTCCCAGAAACCAGTATGTACTGTACTCCATGAAACTCTGCTTCGCAGTAAGTTGAAGCTGATATCATCTTGACTCTGCTTTGCACTAATTTAAAGACTGAAGGAGGCCATCACACGGTGGTTCTGCTGGGTGTTGAGGGACCATGTGTGTTGTGATAAGCGTTGCTATGGCCGGTGTGGACGCCTAAGCCCTTCTTGTCGGACGTTCCTTCCGAACTCCCGAGTTGTCGGTATGCTTGGCGTCGGGGACTGGGTGAGTCATGTTTTCTTATACACCTCAATCATACAGTCATCTGTCCTCCCTTGTGGACCTAGCTGACTAAAATGTTCTAAATGCACGAATAAGCAAATAAGTTGTCTGTTCATCATGTGCATTTCACGTTCCTTGGAAAATAAAACTCACCGTTTGACCTTAATGTTGCTCTCTACAGATTACAAGAGCACTGACCATCAGCGATGCATTAGCATCAGCGGGCATCACCGTCCTCATAAACGATGACCTAAATTCTTCTACGAAAATGCCTTCCCAAGCTTTATGTTTGCTACCTCAATCATAGGTATCATAAATCTATGACCTCCTTCAAATTCCATGTGTTAACTGATTTTTCTTCCTCTTTTATTTACAATTGTTTTAAATGGACTCCTAACATGTCTCAGAGCAACGCCACCCAACACAGCAAAGTAAGCCCCCTCTCTCCCTGCAGTTTTTTCTTCATATCTTGCAGCAAGAAGGTGTGAGTCCATGACTCTATCCTTCCTTTGAAATACAAATTGAAGCTATTATGAAACATAATAACATCAAGCTCTTTCAATAGAAAACATTGTGTGCTTGCTCAATTTGGTTATTTTTGTAGCCTTTTCTTCTAGACTAGATGTTTATTGTCCGAAAGTCATAGTATGGAGAAGACAAAAAATATCTAATCTTCCAATTCACTTTAACTACTATACAAAAACAGCATGCCATTGACATACTTGACCGGTCAAATCCAGTTAAATGTTCCTAGAGCAGTGAGCATGAGCATGAGCAGCGTTCCGCATAATACCGTGTGTTCCGTTCATTCTAAATTTTCCAAGCAGTGAGCATGAGCAAAGATAAATTGTCAAAAAAAGCATGAGCCCACTAGCACACTTCATCAACAGAAAAAGAAAGAACGATGTCAAATTTTAAGACAGAGAAAACCTTCTTGTGTCACTAGAGTATGCCTAGATCAGTACTACTCTTTAATAAAATCGTCTCCATCTTCAGAGTTTTGAAACTACTCTAGGCAAAGATTCATCCAGTTTTGTGCCTCACAAACAGTTACAAACCAACACACAATCTACCTCTCCTCAACTTGCCTATTGTCGGTTCTGATAGCTAAATATTCAGGATCCAATAGAACCAACAATATATGACTGCTCCCTCTTAACTCAATTTTTTGATTTATTTTGTATCTGTAATGAGTCCAATGTTTGTGGCATGCCTGGTATGGGGTTGACTTGAAGCCTACCTTTTGAAGAGGAGTAGGCAGTTATATCATGGGTTTATGGGTGGACTTCTTGGAACTATGTCCATTGTCCTGTTTACTGATGAACAAGACACTCCTCTTTTGTCCTTATTTGGTTCCGCCGTTTTATTCAGCCAAAACCTTTTACGTGGCTATCAATTATGGTGGTGTCCCTTATTCCTCTTAAATGTGAAGAATACTATACCTCATAAAATCCATGTGTTCTTCCGGCTATTGTTCCATAATAAGTTGCTTAACTTGGCTATTCGTCAAACTGTTGCTAATAACACATGTTTGTTATGTTCCAAGTTCGAGAGTGTGAATCATGTATTTTTTTGTAATATGATATTGTTAAGATTGTTTGGTCCATTTTTCTGACACCTTAGAGTGTGACATGAGAAATAATCATATATACTCTATTTTTCTCTAAAAAGGGACGATCTGAAATTCAATATTGCATCAATATATGCATTTCTGAAGTTCTGTGGTCCATCTACAGGTTGCTTAGTGATCTCTGTTTTCAGGGGATGTTTGAACTTCATTTGGATCCTGCTATCTACGACAGTTTCTTGGGGGGCATGAGCTCAACTGACATGGATGACAAAGGCTCCGAGTCTATAAAAGAACCATGATGTAGAAGTCGGTGTTGTACCTGATTCCACAGGACTCGTGGGGCGGCAGAGAAGTTGAAGCTTGGCCACGAGCAGCTGGTCACGGAGAAACGCTGCTATGTCCTTGCACCAAGACAAAGCGCCTCAATCTGGCTTCGTTCTTGAGAGAAAAATCAGCACCGCTGGAGTGCGTGGAACAACGCAAAAATGCCTGCGGCCAACATGACCCTGGCTTTTGAAGACTGGTTCGTCATGGCGTCAACAGCCGGGTGGAAGATGCGCTGTGTCTGTGGGGGATGGGAGCCGCGATAGGACACGGAAAAAACAGGGATGCTCGTGCTTGAGCTTGAGCTCTCCGCTAGTGGTTCATGCTGCCCATGGAAAACTACCACAGGATATTTGACTTCAGTGCTTCGGGAGTACAAAGGGGATTGGAAAAGCATAAAGGCAGGTTGCTTGAGTGGAGAAGAGATTTGGACTAGAATTGAGAAGACTGGAACGTACTCAATGCTGGTCCAAAATAATATCCTGTGGAGGGGACGGTGGTAGGTGAGGAGTACATGTGCGTGCTAGGAAGGCAGCGGATCGAAACGGGTGTGTCCATTACTCAACCAACATCCTAGGTCCAACACGTGTATATGTATACATGTACTGTATAACATCTTCTGGATACAAATAGATAGAAAAATGCCTCATCCAATGTTGCATTTATTTCACCGTGTTTATTTTTCACCAAATATTTATGTGGAGTACATAATTTAGTTGAACATTTGGTTGTTATGTATTGATGTTATTAATTAATTAACCGAACGCTTTATTATGTGAATGTCTTTTGCACATCATTGCCTGGCAACACTGTCCCAGATCCTTCTACAGGGCGTGATGTATTTGGTAAATTGAAACTTAAAACTGTTTATGCTTCACAGAATACTTGTTGGACGTGGACATGTTTTAGCCTTCAAGTTTTTTCTCTACTCGATGTTTACCATCGCGACATACAAGATAAATTAAGATAAAGATTACAGGTCGTGCGCCAAGGCGCACCCCTAAATCTAGTATGTAAAAATATTTAGGTTTACATGCAGTGATCTTGGACTAGTACTAAAAGAATGCTATATAAGCATTTCTAGTCACTTTAATTTTATCAAATAATAATATTAAACTTTATAAAATGGGACCACCACTTTAAATCATATTCCCAAGTATTAGAATATATGGTGATGACATGTGTCAACATGATCCCATATTTTAATTGAAGAATATTAAATCTTAAGTATTTTTAATGAGTAGAAATTACTTTTCTAAAATAAGATAAATAAGACTAGGTCTTTATTTCATGTGATGATTGTGATGATGCTAGATCATCTAGTGTGAACCTTTGTGTGCTAAATAGAAGTAGTTAAGTATTGTTTGGTGATTGTGTACCTCGTATTCATTTATAGACACTAGTACCGACCCGGGATACGAGGAGGAGGAGTACTACGAAGAAGAAGAAGAGAACTTCAACCACTGTACTACTCAAGGCAAGCCTAACACTACAAGTTAACTATGCAAGCCATTCTTGCAAGATAACCTATGCAAGATTGATACGTTGCAAACGTATCTATAATTTTTGATGTTCCATGTTTGTTTAGTATCTACTTTGCTTTGCTTTATCCACGCTTTGAGGTACTTTTAGGCATTTTCTGGAACTAACATATTAACAAGATGTCACAGTGTCAGTTGCCTGTTTTCTACTGTTTTTGGTTCCAGAAAGTCAGAAAATGAATATTCTCGGAATTGGACGGGACAAAAGCCAATATGCCTATTTTTCCCGGAGCAACACGGAAACACGAAGCAGAGACAGAGTAGGGCACCAGGGTGGGCACACCATATGGTGGCGTGGGCTAGCCCTGGCCACGCCACCAGGTGGTGTGGGCCCCCTGGCCGCCCACCGACCTTGCCCCTTCGCCTATAAAATCCTCCCGTTGCAAAAACCCTAAATCGTCAATCAGAAATCCACGAAAAGTTCCGCAGCGCCGCCACCACCGAAGGGGATATTCAGAGAATAGAAAGTCTCTGTTCCGGCACCCTGCCGGGACGGGGAAGTGCCCCCGGAGCCATCTCCATTGATCTCCACCACCATCTCCATCGCCGTTGCTGATTCCCATGATGAAGAAAGAGTAGTTCTCTCTCGAGGCTAAGGGTTCTACCGGTAGCTATGTGTTTATCTCTCTCTCTATGCATGATCATATTGTGATCATGAGCTTTGTAATCAAGTAGATCTACTTTTCTACTCAAGTGCTTTAATAGATCTCTGCTCTCCCCATGTGTGTGAAAGTGACAGCATGCACACCATGGTGGCACTTAGTCTAGAGATTACAAATACTTGTTATAAGTTATATTTGGAGTTGGATGTCTTTATGAAATTGTGATGTTTGTTGGAACCATCTAGTGCTCAAGGTGACAGTGTGGGGTTATCTAGATGGGAAAGGCTTACTTTGAGGTGTGCTGTTATAGCCCTACCATGGATTAGAGTGTCCAACCGGAGAGTAGTTCAGAGTAGTATCATGAAGATAATATATTTATATGAGAGTGTTCACTAGTGAAAGTATGATCCCTAGGCCTTGTTTCTAAGCATTGAAACACCGTTTGCAACTAGATATGTTACATGTTTGCTTGTTGCCATCTTTATTTCAGTTTGCCTTTAGTCTCTACCACGCCATCAAGCTATTTTCTAGCACCGTTGTCTTATATCCATACCACTTGTATTTCACTATCTCTTTGCCGAACTAGTGCACCTATACACCTGACAAGTGTATTGGGTGTGTTGGGGAAACAAGAGACTTCTTGTATCTTGATTGCAGGGTTGCTTGAGAGGGGATACCTTTGACCACTTCCTCCCTGAGTTCGATAAACCTTAGGTGATCCACTTAAGGGAAAACTTGCTGCTGTTCTATAAACCTCTGCACTTGGAGGCCCAACAACTGTCTACAAGAATAGAAGTGTGTATACATCAAGCTATTTTCTGGCGCCATTGCCGAGGAGGTAAGGTAAAAGGTACTCACATCCTCCGGTATGAGTGCTCGAAGTTATTTCCTTTAGATTCTGAAATTTTGTCTTTTTGTTTCTTGTTTTTATTTTCACTAGTTAGGCTTAATGGAAAACAACAAAAAAATTAGAGAGCTATGTAGAACATGAATTGTCTGAAAAGAAAATTAAAAAAACCATGGAACTTTCTTTGCATGCTAATAGCAATGTTATTAGTATGAATCTTTTGAACACCTTTGTTACTAATGCTATGGAAACATCTAAGCTTGGGGAAGTTAGTTTTTATGAAAATGATCTTTTTAGTTCCCCAGCTTTAAAGAAGAAAATTTGCTCTGATGATACTTTATCTCCCATATGTGGTAATTCTAATGATACTTGTGATATTTTAAATCCACATACTGAAAGCATCTCTTTTAAAATACCTATAAAAATTGTTGAATGTGTTATGAACAACTGTTATTTGGGAGATGGAACTGTCCATCCTGGTGATCATTTACTCTTTATACACGAATTATGCGAGTTGTTCAAGTGTGCAGGTATTTCAATGAACCAAGTTAAGAGAAAGCTATTCCCTTTTTCACTCAAGGGCAAAGCAAGGGAGTGGTATGAGCTACTAGATGATCCTCATCATTTGTAGTGGAAGGAACTTGAATCTCTCTTTTACTCTAAATTTTATCTTCCTCATGAAATTCATAAAGATAGGAATTACATTTATAATTTTCATCCACATGATGGAGAAAGTATTGCCCAAGCATGGGGGAGATTGAAGTCACTAATGCTCAAATGTCCCATTCATGAGCTCTCTAGTAATATTGTTATTAATAATTTCTATGCAAGGCTTTCAGGACATTACAAGGACTATCTAGATACTTGTTTATATGGATCCTTCACAAGTAAGGATGTCAAAGCTAAGTGGGATCTTCTTGAAACAATTCAAAGCAATACCGAAGATTGGGATAACAACAAAGGTAAAGAACTAGGTATAAACTATGAGTATGACTGCATTAAGTCTTTCGCTGAAACTACTGATTTTCAAGAGCTTAGTGCTAAATATGGTCTTGATCCTCAAATTCTTATTGATTGTTTTAGATCCTTTGCTTCTCATATTAATGCTCCTAAAGAAAAATGGGACATGTATCATGAGCCTTTTAAAGACACTTGCATGGAAAATGAAATTGTTATTAATGATAGCAATAAACATGCTCAAACCTCTGAAAGTACTATTTCTTATAAGCATGTTAATTTTTGTGGAATACATAGACCTTGTGAGAATAATCAAATTGAAGAAGAATATTGTATCACCCACAGGAATGAAAAACTAGAACGTGGTATAGGGCTCTAAATGATCTTCGTAAAAAAGTGTGTGCCCTCTATCCTTTTATTTGTGAACTTTGCTTTGAAGTGGGTCATTTCAATTTTCAATGCTCAGGCCATAATAATAGCCCTTCTAATCCAATGAGTACTAAAAGTTTGTATTGTGATGACATGATCACTCCTAATCAACATGATGAACTTACATTATTTTTGGGGTGTGAAGAGTTATCAAGAAAAACTTCTTTGGTAGATATGAGTGCTTTTGGTATGAATAGTGTCATGCATGGTTGTCATCTTTATTGTGTTGATAATTGCCACACAAATACTTACTCCCTCCGGTTCAGTTTATTAGGCACGCGCGTAGTTCAAGAACAACTTTGACCATTAATTTTGATTAACAAATTTTACATAATATGTCCAAAAAAATTATACCATTGGATTCATCTTCAAAGTAATTTTCAATGGTATATTTTTTTGGGACATATATTGCATATTTTATTGATCAAAATTGATGGTCAAAGATTTTCTTAAACTATGTGCGTGCCTAATAAACCGGACCGGAGGGAGTACATACAAAATATTATAAAAGATGAGATTTTACCAAAGTATGACAGGACTAATATGTGTTTTGATCTTATTAATGAAAAGAAGGAATCCTCCAAAGTTTCTTCTATTGTCTCTAACAATAAACCAAGGTATATGGAGAAGATTCCTTTAAAGCCTCTCGCTCCTAAAGAGAAGAAGAAAAAGAAGAAGAGGAGGAGTAAAAGGAGAGAGGAAATGGTATTTTCCCCTAAGCATGTTGCTCCTATTATAGTTTTTGATGAGTCTGAACTCGATGATGTTCCTATGCCTATTACCTATAGTAGTGATCATGATTGGGAAAAGCACACTACTTTTGATATTGAAAATATCTTCGGTACCAATTCTGAAAATGATGATATTAATAATTGCTGTACTATTAGTGCTATCCATGTTCCTTCCAATGATGATATGTTTACAAATGAACACACTTTGGAAGATAACTATTCTATTGCTTATGATGATACTATACCTCCAATATATGATGATTGCAATAATGAATATGATACTTTCAGTCCACCTACTATTGAGGAGAAAATTAATTATGATTACAATATGCCTCCTATATTTGATGATTATGGTGATGAGAATAATAATGATAGCTATTTTGTTGAATTTGCTCCCACTACAATTAATAAGAATGACTATGCTTATGTGGAGAGTAATAATTATTATATGCATGTGGCTCATGATAAGAATTTTTTATGTGATAGCTATATTGTTAATTTTATTCATGATGCTACTAAAAGTTATTATGAGAGAGGGAAATATGGTTTTATGTGTCTCAACAATATTAAGTTTCCCCTCTTTATGTTGAAAGTCTTGAAGTTGCACTTGTTTTGCTTTACTATGCTTGTTGCTTTGTGCTTTCATGACTTGTTTCTTTAAAATATTCTTATGCATAGGAAGTGGGTTAGACTTAAATGTGCTTTAAATTTGCTTCTTGATGCTCTCTTTTACTTCAATTCATATTTCTTATGTGAGCATCTTCTCAAACTATCATGCCTAACTTGAAGACGTTAAAGAAAAGTACTTATTGGGAGATAACCCAAAAGTTTTAGATGAGTCTTGGAAGCTCCTTATCCTTTTTATTTGCCTTTTGTGCCAAGAGTAACCTCTAATGAGAGAGAAGTAATGCTTGGGAAAGTTGATGTCCCGAAACAGATTTTTGTGCTCCACCGTAAAAATTCGTGTAAAATCTTTGTACGTCGTTTTGAGGCGTGAATTTTTTTGCTCCTGCCCCAGGTTGTTATCTAACTTTCGTTAGTTCAACACTTTTTGATTTGAGCAACATAAGGTCTTCAATAAAATTGGTTTTTACCTGCTGGTCTGTTTTGACAGATTTCTGGCATTATTTGCATTTGCTTCTTGTTGGTTCCTTTTTGGTTTCTCTTTGCGGAATTGAGCTTTTTGAGGGAAGTGCTACAATAGCTTGTATTTTAATAGAAGTTTTATTGGTGTTGAAACTGAACCTAAAGACTTATTATCTTGAGTGCACTAATGTTGCTAATAAAGATTGTGTGAAGTTTTGTATGAAGGAAAAATTTCAGGTGTATAGAGAGAATGATGTAATGAGATAAAGAATGGAATAAAGCTCAAGCTTGGGGATGACACACGTGTCACCCCAAGAAATATCCAAGAAGTACAAGCATCAAAGCTTGGGGATGCCCAAGACATCCCCTTCTTCATCAATAAAAATCCCAGGTTTCTTACAAACACTTCATTTTTAATATTTCATGCACAGTTGTGTTGTTCTTGGAGCGTCTTCGTTTTTTGTTTTTGGTTTTCGTTTGCTTTGTTTTCTTAGTTTGCTTGAATAAATTTGTTGGACCCCCTCTTTCATACATTAGTTTTCAAATAGTTTGGTTTGGATTGGAAAAGAGTAGGAAAGTTCATGCTTAAGTTGTAAAGAGAGCTTGTTTTTGACTGTGGCCTATGCTTTGTCATGCCATGCTTGATATTGTTTTGGCTTTATGCTTAGTGATCTTTTCTGTAGCATGACATGTTATAAACAATTGAGATTGCTTAATGTGCCTTGGAAGAATCATGTGTTGTTTTAGCATATTAAAGCATAGTATTGTGGTATTCTCCTTTGATGATTTATTTGGGTTGACTTGGCGCATGCTCACACTATGTTATGACTATCCCAAGTCACCATAAGCCTTTATCATCCTCTAGTTTTTGACTTGTAGTATCACTTTATGCTTTGATTAATGATGTTTTGTCGCTTTGCATGATTATGGTCATTATTGCTCTCTTAGTTGGTCGCTCTCAGTCTTTTGCTAGCCTCCATAACCAAGTGTGAGTTCCACTCATGCATCCAACTCCAAGTAAACCCAAGTTATTCCAAAGTGTCCACCATACCTACCTATTAGCATTTTGCTATTCCAAGTATATTCATGTTTTTATCTACCTTTCGAATTAAACTTGTTATGAGAAAACTAGTGATTAAAGCTCTCACGAACTTGATGGCACACTTTACTTTTCTTGCCCTTAATAAACTTGAACCATTGTGTCATCTATGTTGTATATGCTTGCACTTATATGTTGGGGATTAGCAGAACCATGCTGTCACGGGGAACACTTTCAACATTGCACTTATACTTTGTACCTAGTTGATATCATGCTCTTTTGTCTATGGATGTCATCGGTGTGAAATGAAAGGGGAGCTTGTAAGTCCATGGAGTTATGTATGTGTGTTAGAGAAACGCGTGGGCCGCTGATCTAATCCATGTTGTCATGGTGGAAACCTGCATCGTAACCATAATGAGCTGTCTATGAAGCATTCTTCTTATAAAAAAAAGAGTCAGATATTGATAAAAAAATAGAAAAATAAAAAAAGAGATATGAGAAAAGAGGAAAGAGATAAAAAAAACACCATTTTCCCATGGTAAATAAGAAGATTGATGAGATGCTCGTTTTCTGCTTGCCTTGTCATTTTGATATGGGGATTCTTCCGTATCATCGGGCAAGGGGTACCCCGTTGGCGGTTCTCTATGATACACATGTACTTACTATGACAAGAACTTACCGGTAACTAAACTTGAGTAGCATGAGGAGCGACCCTCATATTCAAGGGACATGAGATTTCCAACTTATACTTTGTCAAGCATATACTCCATAGTTTATTCACTTTAACCTTAATCACTTCAAGATGCTTATGATAGGGGAAATGAGAGCTGACAGCTAATAAGTACCATAATTTTTGGAAGCTCTTTATGAAACTTGAATCCCTACTTCCTTCTATGAAGACATTTCTTTTACTTTTATGTTGAGTCTCTAGCTTCTATCTTTATGCACCTATTGAGAGAGCATAGTGGCCATTCTTAGTTCTATGTGCATTGTCCCAAGACTTGTGGATTGATGCATAACTTTAATATTGCTTGTTCTTAAACTATTTGTATCTAGTCACCCTTATGAACTTTGAAGGTGTCCTATGCATTATGTTTGCTACTCTATGAGGGACAAGCTGAATGCCACTATGCTATGTTTTCTTTATGTGAAACAAACAAACGTCTTGCAAAGCATTGTTATTCATGAATCTTTTGTTTGTGCCTTTTCATGTTGCAGCATAGTTACTTTGTCTTATTGTTAGAACTTTATCTTTCATGCTATGTTAAAGTACTATGATCCTAGCTATCAATGTTTTACAAATACTTTGATCAAGTCTATGATGGTGCATGTCACCTAAAAAATTATTCTTTCTTTTTATCACTTACCTACTCGAGGACGAGCAGGAGTTAAGCTTGGGGATGTTGATACGTTGCAAACGTATCTATAATTTTTGATGTTCCATGCTTGTTTAGTATCTACTTTGCTTTGCTTTGTCCATGCTTTGAGGTACTTTTATGCATTTTCTATAACTAACCTATTAACAAGATGCCACAGTGCCAGTTGCCTATTTTCTGCTATTTTTGGTTCCAGAAAGTTAGAAAATGAATATTCTCGGAATTGGACGGGACAAAAGCCAATATGCCTATTTTTCCCGGAGTAACACGGAAACATGAAGCAGAGACGGAGTAGGGCACACCATATGGTGGCGCGGGCTAGCCCTGGTCACCACCGGTGTGTGGTGGCCCCCCACCCCACCCACCCCTTCGCCTATAAAATCCTCCCGATGCAAAAACCCTAAATCGTCAATCAGAAATCCACGAAAAGTTCCGCAACACCGCCACCACCGAAGGGGAGATTGGGGGGACAGAAAGTCTTTGTTCCGGCACCCTGCCGGGACAGGGAAGTGCCCCCGGAGCCATCTCCACCGATCTCCACCACCATCTCCATCGATGTTGCTGATTCCCATGATGAAGAGGGAGTAGTTCTCTCTCGAGGCTAAGGGTTCTACTGGTAGCTATGTGTTTATCTCTATCTCTATGCATGATCCATATTGTGATCATGAGCTTTGTAATCAAGTAGATATACTTTGCTACTCAAGTGCTTTAATAGATCTCTGCTCTCCCCATGTGTGTGAAAGTGACAGCGTGCACACCATGGTGGCACTTAGGCTAAAGATTACAAATACTTGTTATGAGTTATATTTGGAGTTGGATGTCTTTATGAAATTGTGATGTTTGTTGGAACCATCTAGTGCTCAAGGTGACAGTGTGGGGTTATCTAGATGGGAAAGGCTTACTTTGAGGTGTGCTGTTATAGCCCCACCATGGATTAGAGTGTCCAACCGGAGAGTAGTTCAGAGTAGTATCATGAAGATAATATATTTATATGAGAGTGTTCACTAGTGAAAGTATGATCCCTAGGCCTTGTTTCTAAGCATTGAAACACCGTTTGCAACTGGATCTGTTACATGTTTGCTTGTTGCCATCTTTATTTCAGTTTGCCTTTAGTCTCTTCCACGCCATCAAACTATTTTCTAGCACCGTTGTCTTATGTCCATACCACTTGTATTTCACTATCTCTTTGCCGAACTAGTGCACCTATACACCTAACAAGTGTATTGGGTGTGTTGGGGACACAAGAGACTTCTTGTATATTGATTGTAGGGTTGCTTGAGAGGGGATACCTTTGACCACTTCCTCCCTGAGTTCAATAAACCTTGGGTGATCCACTTAAGAGAAAACTTGCTGCTGTTCTACAAACCTCTGCACTTGGAGGCCCAACAACTGTATACAAGAATAGAAGTGTGTAGACATCAAAGATGCATTAGGCATGCTTTGGTTATGCAACCTTGATTATACCAATCCAAAGTTTTACTTGCAAGCTTTATTCTTTTACTTTTACCAAAGTTCTTTACCTTTAGTTAGTAAATTGTGAGTATTGAAAAAATAGGATAGATACCATAAAGAGTATAAAACTAGGCCTAAGTAGTGATACTTATATGCCACTAAAAAGCATAAAACTAGAGTTGGATAGTTACACTTGATTAGCACCCCTTAATAGTGACACCCTCATTGCTAGTTGCTAGTGCTAAACTATTACTGATCACTTAGATGGGAATACTTGGAGAAAATGATTATGAAAACCTTGGAATGATTGTTCATTCTATTGAAATGTTTTGACATGTGTTATGAACACAAAATGATTTGATGATGAAACTTCTTGAGGCATGCGCCTTAGTTTCGATAAAAACCGATGGTTGGGTTCGGATGCGATACCATTCCAATTTTACCGTACAACCACAATACCTGAATTGGGTAGGGCTTAACTAGAAGTTTATATGCCTTAGTATGGGTTCCCTCGCGGAAAGAGGTTGAGCTAAGGCTACCTCGTGAGTGTGAATGTCCACCTATGCAGTGCCCAGGATGGCAGATGGCCATGGCTAGGAGGCCAAGCTCATAGGGTAGGTGCCTATACTAGAGTCTTTAATTGAAATGTTAGGATTGATTATCCGCATACTAAGTATGATGATTCAGGGTTATCCTTGACGGATGTATCAAATTTTGTGGTGAAAGTGTACCACCTCTACAGAGTGTCAAACTATTCGAATAGCCGCGTCCGCCGTCATGGACAGTTGGAGTGGCCATACTGTTCCGTTGTCAGATGTTTTCAAAAATGACTTGTGAATTGAACTATGACTTTGACTTGACCACAACAGGGTTGTGGACATGAAAACTAGGTTCCCACTTAAGTGATTACATTAGGTTCTTTACTTTTGAACTCCTTATGAAATAAACCTGCCTTTTTGCAAATAAACCTAGAGCTTAAGAATTCCTACTAGAACTACCTTACTTGTTAGTGATAGTTTGCGAGTACTTAAAGAGTACTCATAGCTTTGTCCCTGGCTATTCTCGTGGCCAGACTATGAGGAGGACTACCAGGAAGTTGGACAACAGGAGGTCTATGACAACTAGGATCATCTCCCATCGTCAGCATTGCCTGTGACCCTGAATATGGAGCCCCTGCTACATTTACTTTCTCCTGCTTTGATTGTATTAAGACTAGATCATGAGATCCTTTATTTGTAAGACCTTTATTATGGTTTGTAATGCATGATGTACTATGGTACCAATTCTGTCATGTCTTGCAAAAATGGTAAGCCCTGCTACATTTACTTTCCGCTGCTTTGATTGTATTAAGACTGGATCATGAGATCCTTTATTTGTAAGACCTTTATTATGGTTTGTAATGGATGATGTACTGTGGTACCAATTCTGTCATGTCTCGCAAAAATGGTAATCCTGGGATTGCGAGGTATGGCATAACAGGCATCTGGGATTAAAAATCCGGGTGTTGACAAGTTGGTATCAGAGCCATCCTGACCATAGGAGACCCTAGTTAGAATGGACGTTTGAACAAAAAATAGTTTCAAAACAAAAGAAGTGAGTAGTTATGAAAACATATTCCCACTCTTATCCTTGAGATTCTTTCAAAAAAATTCATGTTCCTAAAAAATTCTTGCAAACCTACATAAAATTGGACACACTTGATCACCCCACTAACTTGCTCACCCTAAATTCTTATAGATGGAGGTCAATTATAGAAAATTCTACCAGCTGGGCAACGGAGGCCACCTGATCTTTGAGAAGGATCTAGATGCACTTGTAGAGTATCTTGAGCGCCCGCACCGGAGTTCTTCGGGGCACAACTCGACGATCACGTAGGAGGAGATCTACAGTGGCTCATAGTTGCAGATATCATAGGCAAGATGGAAGCATCCACATCGAAGAAGATCCAATTCAGCTTGAGGGCGAACAAATGGCTAGACGAACTAGCCAGGGCTATGCAAGAAGCTCTTGCTCGTCTATGTGGGCAAAACATCAACTAGATCATCGGAACTCGCTTTGCTCACTACACAAGGCGTGATTCTATGGGAATGCCCTTGGATATGCCAGGACACCCGGAGCGGAAGAACCAAGTGGATAATCTTGACTTCATGTTGTATGATAGACAAATGGAGTTGGACAACGCCCGTGCCTACGCCAACCACAACCATGCCATTGCAGTCAGGAAAGACCAGACCCTCACCATCCTCGCCAAGGAGCGCCAATCACTTTGCCGTCAGCGTGACAAGAAGGATCGCATCATCGATCGTCTTCGCAAGAAGGTGGCTACTCTCGAGAAGACCACCCGTGAACAAGAGATCCAGCTTGAAGCGAAGGAGGAGGAAGGTGAAGATATCCATGGAGATCTCTACTCTTACCTCAGTGATGATGACGACTACCTGGAGGACGATGCCATGGAGTTCCACACTGATGATGATGATTCTGCCTTCATTGATGATGATTAGATGCACTTGAGCACTACCGTAGGAATGAGTTGTATCCGGTCCCACTGTATCGTAGTTTCACAGAATGGTTCTTAAAACTATTTGTTTTCTATTTGTGTTGTGGTGTGTGTTTGTATTGGGTGCTATGAATGAATGAATGAATGAGAGGAAGTTGTTAGTTTACAAAAACTGAGTTATACTCCAAGTTTAAAGCTTTTGAAAACAAAACCACGAACCTTAGAAATTTCCCTCTTATCTCACTATCTATCTCAATCTTTAGATGACTCGTGGAAATCCCGGAGGAAGCAGTTCATCTTAGGACCCAATGCTGCAGATTCTGCAAATGTTAGTTTCTGACCGTGAAGCTAGTAGAGCCGAACGCCAAGCCAACTTAGCCACTCTTCAACAGATAGCTCAGATGGCCCACAATAATCAAGGTCACGGAAACCAGGATAACCATGGATCCAAGCTCAAGAACTTTCAGAATACCAATCCCCCTATATTTAGTAAGTCTGAGGAACCCTTAGATGCTGATGAATGGCTGCAAACCATGGAGAACAAATTAGAGGTCGCAGGAGTTGAAGCCAATGAAAAAGTATTCTTTGCCACCCATTATCTGGCAGGTGATGCAAGAGCCTGGTGGAATAGCACCCGTACCATGAACGGAGGTCAAATGATGACTTGGGATGAGTTCAAAATCAAGTTCAGCCGGACTCATGTGCCCCCAGGTCTGATTAAGAGGATGAGGGATGAGTTTAGGGAATTGAAACAAGGAAGGATGACTGTGGTGGAATACCGTGACAAATTCTTATCTTTAGCTAGATATGCCCCTGATGAGATTGACACAGAAGCAAATAAGAAAGAGAGATTCCTGAATGGACTGCATGATGAGATGCAAACCGTGCTAGTCAACATTCCCTTTGATGATATTGAAGCTTTAGTGGATTCTGCCATTCAGATGGAAGGGAAGATCAACCAAGCCAATGACAACCGAAAGCGTCGCATGATGCACCAGCCTAGATCCCACCATACCTAGAAGTATCGCCCCAACCCGTCTGCAGGATATGCCCCAAGAAACAACAAACCCCCTATGTCCCGTCTAAGCTATCCCAATCGTAGCGGAGGAAACTTGAGGTCCGAAGGAAACCATAACAATAACCCCGGCCATTCCAATAACTTCAACCATGCACCGCCCAAGTCCAACAACAACAACACAACCAATAACAATACTGCCCCAAGGACTGGAAGCAATGCGGTGCCTATTGCAGGAAAAGACAAGTCCTTGATTACTTGCTTTGAATGCAGAGTCAAGGGTCATTACTCCAACGAGTGCCCCAAGAAGCTTGCAGCAGCCACCAATGTGAATGCACCCGCTCAGCAGCAACGCCGTGTTCAGCCTGGAAGGAGATTTGCCCCAGGGAACTTTCTCAACCGCAACGGCTGTTTGTTCCGCATGAATGCTAAAGAAGCTCAGGAAGCGCCAAATGTCGTGCTGGGTATGTTTTCTGTTAACTCAGTACTTTCAAGTGTGTCGTTTGATTCTAGAGCATCGCACTCATTTGTTACAGAAGAATTTGCATGCACTAGTAAGATTCAACCAACAAAATTGAAGCATGTTATGATAGTTCAAATACCTGGTTCAACCACCAAAGCTAGAAAAATTTGCAAGGTTGTACCTATCAGAATCCATGGAATAGATTTTTATGCTAATCTAATAGTACTTGGAACCAAAGGTTTGGAAGTAGTACTAGGAATGGATTAGATGTCGAAACATAAAGGATTAATCGACTGTGCCAAGAAAGCCATAACCATGACCAGTAGCACTGGAGTATCAGTAGAGCATGTATCTGAGACATTGCCCCGTCATTCAAATGCAACAAGAGTCTAGCCCATCCAACCCTAGACCAAGTCAGAGTAGTCTGTGAATACCCGACGTGTTTCTAGATGAATTGCCCGGTATGCCCCTAGATCGGGATATCAAGTTCATCATTGAACTAGTTCCTGGAACCGGACCCATAGCTCAGAGACCTTATAGTATGAACCCATCGAAATTAGTGGAGCTGAAGAAGCAACTTGATGCTATGCTAGATAAAGGTTTGATTCAACCAAGTGCGTCGCCATGGAGATCGCCTGTTTTGTTTGTGGATAAGAAAGATGGAGGTAACCGTTTATGCACGGATTACCAGAAGCTGAATGATGTCACCATCAAGAACAAGTACCCACTACCGAAGATAGAGGATCTGTTTGACCAGTTGACTGGTGCCAAAGTGTTTTCTAAGATTGATCTTAGAACTGGTTATCATCAACTCAAGATTCATGCAACGGATATCCCAAAGACTGCCTTCACCACCAGATATGGATTGTATGAGTACACTATCATGTCTTTTGGATTAACCAATGCCCCCGCTTATTTCATGAATCTCATGAATAAGATTTTTATGAACTTCCTGGATAATTTTTTCGTTGTTTTTATTGACGATATTCGGATCTATTCCAAGTCAGAAGAAGACCATGAGCTACACCTAAGAACCATCCTTGAAACCCTTAGAGAGTTGTATGCTAAGTTTAGCAAATGTGAGTATCGGTTAAAGGAAGTAGGATTCCTAGGACATATCGTATTGGCAGGAGGAATTGCTGTTGATCCCACCAAGATTAAGGATGTTGAAGAATGGAAAGCCCAACCACTCAAACCCAAGTTCGCGCATTTCTCGGATTAGCGGGATATTACCGCAAGTTCGTAGAAGGATTTTCGAGCATCGCAAGACCAATGACCCAACTATTGAAGAAAGATCAAAAGTTTGAATGGACGGACAAATGTGAAGCAAGCTTTCAAGAGCTCAATAAGAGATTGATTTCAGCCCCAATTCTGATTATGCCGGATATCAAGAAGCCTTTTGATGTGTTTTGTGATGCATCCAAGATTGGTCTTGGATGTGTGTTGATGCAAGAAGGCAAAGTCATATCACATCTATCTAGACAACAGAAGCAACATGAGAAAAACTCCCTACTCATGACTTAGAACTAGCAGCCATAGTTTTAGCTTTGAAGACCTGGCATCATTACCTTATGGGTAACTGCTATGAGATTTATTCGGATCACAAGAGTCTGAAGTATATCTTCACCCGGAAGGGGCTGAATATGAGGCAAAGGAGATGGATAGAGTTAATCAAGGATTATGACCTTGACATCCACTATCACCCCGGCAAAGCCAATGTGGTAGCCGATGCTCTTAGCAGATTGCCGTGTAGATTAAACACCATGATAAAAGAAACCCAGCCAAGTTTGCATGAATAGTTGGAGAATTTTAGAACGGAGCTAGTTAGCGAAGGATTCCTAGCCAGTATTGAACTTCAACCCACTTTGATCGGTCAGATCAAGGAAGCCCAGAAAGGAAATGCAAGTATCGACGGAATCAAACATCCTATCAGTACAGGGAAGGTACCCGGATTCACCGAAGATGAAGAAGGAGTTGTGTGGTACAAAGGACGTATCTGTGTGCCAGCAGATTCGGAGTTGAAGCAAGTCATTATGCAGGAAGCTCATGATACTCTTTATTATATCCATCTCAGAGGAACGAAGATGTATCATGATTTGAAGGAGCAATTTTGGTGGCACAAGATGAAGAGAGAAATCGGAAGCTACATAGCCAAGTGTGATATCTGTCAGAGAGTCAAAGCAGAACATCAGTGATCCGCAGGACTTTTGCAACCATTGCAGATTCCGGAATGGAAATGGGATTATGTCGGAATGGATTTCATCACCGGTTTGTCTACATCTAGTAGGGGAAATGACTCTATTTGGGTCATAGTTGATAGACTATCCAAGGTAGCCCATTTTATACCTGTCAAGACCACCTACCAGAGTTCGAAGCTAGCAGAGCTGTACATTGCTAGAATCGTCAGTTTGCATGGAACCCCTAAGACCATAGTATCGGATCGAGGAACCCAGTTTACCTCAAGATTTTGGCAGAAAGTCTAAGAAGGATTAGGAACCAAGGTGAACTTCAGCACAACTTACCACCTGCAAACCGATGGACAAACTGAAAGAGTCAACCAAATCTTAGAAGATATGTTGAGAGCTTGTGTGCTAGAATATGGATCAAAATGGGAAGATTGTCTGCCTTTCGCAAAATTCTCATACAATAATGGTTATCAAGCCAGTTTGCAAATGGCCCCCTTTCAATTTCTATATGGAAGGAAGTGTCGTACCCCCTTGAATTGGTCGCAAGTAGGAGAGAGTCAGATTTTCGGACCCAACATCCTACGAGAAGCCAAAGAGAAGGTTCACAAAGTGCATGAATACCTCAAGACTACCCAATCCATACAGAAGAGTTATGCTGGCAACAGACATCAAGATCTGACCTTCAATGTCGGAGATTTTGTGTATCTCAAAGTATCACCCTTGAAAGGAATGCAACGTTTTCAACTGAAAGGGAAGTTAGCCCCCAGGTATATTGCCCCCTTCAAGATTTTGAATCACCGAGGAGAAGTATCATATAACCTAGAACTGCCAGAGGAGATGTCATCCATACATAATGTGTTCCATATCTCGTTACTTCGCAAATGCCTAGAAGTTTCGGAGAAGACCAAAGTGTTCAAGAACATTGATCATCGAGCCATAGATATCAACAAGTATCTAACCTATCGTGAAGTACCCATTTGTATTTTGGAAGAAGCCTTCAGAACCACCAGGACCCAGAGTATCAAGTTTCTCAAGATCCAGTGGAGCAACCATACTGAAGAAGAAACTACTTGGGAGCGAGAAGATTACATTAGGACTGAGTTTCCAAATCTCTTTAGTTCCTAGTTTTTCTTAAATCTCGGGACGAGATTTTGTTTAAGGAGGGAAGGTTTGTAACACCCCAAAATTATTAATCAAGATTATCAAGTTCTAATCACCCAAGTTTAGGGTTAACAAAAACTTTTCTTATTAAATCTAATATGAGTGTATGTGTGAATTGCATTAGTGAATGAATGAGTCCAATTGCCATGTTTGATTGCTACAAATGATAAGGAATGGTTTCAAGATGAATACTACATCATCTAGGCCATTTACAGACAAAATCAAAAGAAAAGAAATTCAAATATGAATCAAATAAGCAAATGGTCATTTTGACCAAAATTATCCACTAGACCACTTTGAGTGTTTCTAGTAAAAGATTTCTAACAGAAACTTTTCCAATTATTTTCACCCCTTGCTAGACCAAGTAAAAGTGGACCCAAGCCCACCTTGCAAACTAACAGAAACAAATTCCAAATCTATTTAAAGGATATTGCAAAATTGAATCAAGTTCATATGCATAGATCACCATTTTTCAAAAACCACTCAAATCAATTCACCTTGACAAACCCAAGCAACCTTAGAATATCAAGCAAGTACTCAGAACACTCACCAAATTTCATCCAAAAATTCAAAACTTAAATTCATGTGGCCATTTGGTCGAGCACCTTGTAGACACCAGAAAACCACTGCCAACTTCTACTGCTCTGAGCAGTGATCAATCGCCACTAGTGCCCCATTTCTCTCCCCCTGTCTCCCCCAGTGTCTAGCAGCGCTGTGGACAGCTTCCCCCTTTGCCATTCGCGCCAGTGCAGAGCCGCCCGAAGCTCACCGTGCCGGTCGACCATGCTCCACTTGCCACAGACCGCACCACCCTCTCCCACGATGCCCAGGAGACAGGCGCCACACCACAGCCACCCTCTATCTACCCCTAGACCAGAGACACACCATGGACCGGCTGTGATCGCCACGCCCACCTCTCTGTCTGCCATGCCGAGAGCGCGCTAGAGCACCATAGCCGACATGTGCACACACGCCACGCCTAGCCCTCACCGTGCATGCCCGCACTCACCGTGACCCTAGCTACCCCCTAGACACACCCGTTCACCGCTGCGTGGACCGTAGCTATGCGTCGTCTCGAACGCCGCCGTTCCCGTACAGAGCATGGACCGTTCCCGACCGTTCTTGACTGCCCCTTGCCACGCCATCACTCGCATGACAATCGCCCTGAAGCACCGTGTCGACCCCTACCCTCAGCCATGCATATAGCTCACTGCAACACCGTCGCCGATGAGGCCGAGCCATCCCTCTCTGTCCCTCTCGCCCGTGTATAAATAGAGGCCACCCCAGCCCCAGTTCTCCACACCATCTCACTCCCCTCTCTCTCAGACACCTCCCACACCTATCCTCGGAGCAAGGCGAGCACCACATCGCCGGAATTTCACCAGAGCCTGCCGCTGCAGAGGAGAAGAGGAACCGGAGCTAGGAGCCACCGCGACCACCATTCAAACCACCATCCACGACAACCTCATTCGCCCCCATCGCCAGGTCTAGCTGGAGCCTAGGTGAGCCCCCATGTACCCCCACCATCGCAATTATGGTTCAGGCTCGCCGGAGCTGTGCGATGGAGACGACGATGCTCAGCCGTCGATCGCGCTCTAATCGCACGGCCCAGATTGAAACTTACCGCTTTGCGTTAGATGAGTTGCTGACGAGTAGGACCCGCCTGTCAGCAGCCCACTGCACCACACTGTGTAGATTGGGCTGGCCCAATTAGTTTCCCGCGCAGAGCCCGTCGATTTAAATCGACTTTTTCCATTTTAGTTAAAACTAGATTCTGTCAGTAGATTCAAAAATCAATTCAAAGAGATTCCCTGAACCAAATTGCATGATTCCAATTTTTTAGAAAGGTATTCAAAATATCTATCCAAGACCGTTGGATTCAAACCATTTGAAATTATAGATCACCTATACCAAAAATAACAAGACAGAGACTTTTCCAACTTCAAACATTTTTCAAAAATCAACCATAAATGCTTTTGAGTTGATTCAAACTCTCAAAAATCACATTTGACAAGATCTATCTGAATATGTAAAAATAATTAGGTTTACATGCAGTGATATTGGACTAGTACTAAAATAATGCTATATAGGCATTTCTAGTCACTTTAATTTTATCAAATAATAATACTAAACTTTATAAAATGTGACCACCACTTCAAATCACATTCCCAAGTATTAGAATATGTGGCGATGACATGTGTCAACATGATCCCATATTTTAATTGGAGAATATTAAATCTTAAGTATTTTCAATGAGTAGAAATTACTTTTCCAAAATAAGATAAATAAGACTAGGTCTTTATTTCATGTGATGACTGTGATGATGCTAGATCATCTAGTGTGAACCTTTGTGTGCTAAATATAAGTAGTTAAGTATTGTTTGGTTATTGTGTACCTCGTTTTCATTTATAGACGCTAGTACCAACCCGGGATACGAGGAGGAGGAGTACTACGAAGAAGAAGAAGAGAACTTCAACCACTGCACTACTCAAGCCAAGCCTAACACTACAAGTTAACTATGCAAGCCATTCTTGCAAGATAACCTATGCAAGATGCATTATGCATGCTTTGGTTATGCAACCTGGATTATACCAATCCTAAGTTTTACTTGCAAGCTTTATTCTTTTACTTTTACCAAAGTTCTTTACCTTTAGTTAGTAAATTGTGAGTATTAGAAAAATAGGATAGATACCATAAAGAGTATAAAACTAGGCCTAAGTAGTTATACTTAGATGCCACTAAAAAGCATAAAACTAGAGTTGGATAGTTACACTTGATTAGCACCCCTTAATAGTGACACCCTCATTGCTAGTTACTAGTGCTAAACTACTACTGACCACTTAGATGGGAATACTTGGAGAAAATGATTATGAAAACCTTGGAATGATGGTTCATTCTATTGAAATGTTTTGACATGTGTTATGAACACAAAATGATTTGATGATGAAACTTCTTGAGGCATGAGCCTTAGTTTTGATAAAAACTGATTGTTGGGTTCGGATGCGATACCATTCCAATTTTACCGTACAACCACAATACCTGAATTGGGCAGGGATTAACTAGAAGTTTATATGCCTTAGGATGGGTTCCCTCACGGAAAGAGGTTGAGCTGAGGCTACCTTGTGAGTGTGAATGTCCACCTATGCAGTGCCTAGGATGGCAATGGCCATGGCTAGGAGGCCAAGCTCATAGGGGAGGTGCCTATACTAGAGTGTGTAATTGAAAGGTTAGGATTGATTATCCGCATACTAAGTATGATGATTCAGGGTTATCCCTGACGGATGTATCGAATGTTGTGGTGAAAGTGTACCACCTCTGCAGAGTGTCAAACTATTCGAATAGCCGTGTCCGCGGTCATGGATAGTTGGAGTGGCCATACTATTCCATTGTCAGATGTTTTCAAAAATGACTTGTGAATAGAACTATGACTTTGACTTGACCATAATAGGGTTATGGACATGAAAAATAGGTTCCCACTTAAGTGATTTCATTAGGTTCTTTACTTTTGAACTCCTTATGAAATAAACCTGGCTTTTTGCAAATAAACCTAGAGCTTAAGAATTCCTACTAGAACTACCTTACTTATTAGTGATAGTTTGCGAGTACTTAAAGAGTACTCATGGCTTTGTCCCTGGCTATTCCCATGGCCAGACTATGAGGAGGACTACCAGGAAGTTGGACAACAGGAGGTCTATGACAACTAGGATCATCTCCCATCGTCAGCATTGCCTGTGACCCTGAAGATGGAGCCCCTACTACATTTACTTTCCGCTGCTTTGATTGTATTAAGACTGGATCATGAGATCCTTTATTTGTAAGACCTTTATTATTGTTTGTAATGGATGATGTACTGTGGTACCAATTCTGTTATGTCTCGCAAAAATGGTAATCCTGGGATTGCGAGGTATGGCATAACAGGCATCTGGGATTAAAAATTCGGGTGTTGACAACATACTTCCTGGATAGCTAGATCACGGGCTCTTTTGCAAATGGCATTGTGCTGCGGTCGCTGCCACCAAGCTACCAAGCACAAGTCAGGACTTGCATTATGAGAGGCGACGCGGAAGCACATGATTTCCACAGGTTCATATCACATCTCAGGAATGTGATGGTTGAACCTGTTGTCGCTGAGGTCATCAATGACAAATGTATATATTTGATATACAATTTTATAAATGTTATAATCTTGCAAACACAATTGCAGTGTTAAGTATATTTGATACTTGTTCTGTTTTACTGAAAACAGGTCCTTCTGCATAGAGGTGCTTGCTGGAGAGGAGGTGACGTTGCGTGTTGATGGCGAGCATAATGATGATGGCCAACGACACTCTCCCTCAACATTTATCACTTAGTTTATGTTTTAGGATGATTATTGTAATCAAAATATTATGAACTTCTTTAGTGTGTCTCACACTTTGTGACACGGTTATTCATATCATTTTGTAACAAACATTTGTTCCACTTTTATGAATGATTTCTATTTGTGTTCATATCTTGTTTGATTATATGTGAATTATCCTTGTTGTTTGAAACTAATTGATAATACATGAACATTTGTAAAATATTGAAATGCCTGAAAATACCCAACTTAATGATATGTTCATTAATGAATGAAACCATTGTTTGAATTCAAAGTTACGTGATAATATGTGAAAGTCATTTGATTTCCTGTCACATATAAATCATGCCTAAGTTCGGCAAAATAACTTGAACACGGTGTATTACTTGAATACAAAGTGTTTTAATGAATTGTTGAAAGTAAATACATATTCGATGTATTGTGTTTTAACAAAATGGTAATTATCATTATATGATTGTTTAAATGTATAAACAAGTTTACCAAAGAAAACATGAGTATGAAACTATTTGATATGATCAAAGTGTTTCATCAATAAACGGTATGAATATAAAAGAGAATCTAATTACTACGATTTGATCGATAGTAATGAAATTCGACTTTATAAGAATGTCATGAAAGAAATTGTGGAATGCAATGCGTTTGAAACGTCAAAATGCAAAGCATCACAATATGATATTTTATATCAAGGGGGTGAATAGATGGCGCCAAATAAATCGTTGTAGTGTAGATGTAGAAACCATTAGTTAGAAATAGTTATCACTCAATTAGAACATATAGTGAACCATCTGGATTCGTGAGATCGGCTCCATATCTAGTATGGATCATCGTAAAAGTTTTGGGGTTATTCGATATAACCAAAACAATAGCGAATAAGTCCTTGTAGAGTATTCATTGGAAACTTTGAATACAAAATCCATAGCTGAAGCCAAAAGAGAAGAAAAATTTGTATTGCTTGGATTTTGGTGCATTCTTGAGAAAGTTCGCATTCAGTGATATTTCTTGATTATGGAGCAAATGGAAGATAGTGAAAAACACGACGAGGATTCAAAACCCTGCATCAGAGTGTTGAGAAGCGCAATGGAAAACGTTCCTAAACGATTCTCTTCACAAAGGAAAGAATCAATGATAATGATCATTGTGTTTTCCCCACTGGTGTTTTCACTACATGAAGTAGGATTCAAAATGCAACCCATATCTTGTATGGAGACATTTGTGAATCATTTGTCATGATTACCGGAATATGACATACCTACAAACTACTAAGGAAATAATGGTAAACTAAAATTATGAGAAATCCCAAAGCAAAATTCACTTGAGATTAGAAAGCAATTTGTTGCTGAATCTCAGAAGTAAAAGGGGTTACTTGGAATTTTCCAAATGATTGCAGAGCCATAGTGGAAAAGGGGGTGAATGAAAAAAGCACAATTTATCAAGTATTGGACAAATTCAAATGAATTTGATTCAAGTGTGCTAAATGTCTAATGGATTTAAAACTAGTAAAAGTACTAATATCTCATAGTAAATCTCCAAGTTTGATATTTGATCAAAGGATTTTGAAATCGTTCAAAATAGTGAGTGGATATGCAATTTGCATGAAATTGAGTGGGAGCTATAAAATTCTTCCTAAAACAATAGGTGAATGACATATTTTTGAGTGGGAGCAATATAAGTCTCAAATTCAAATATGTAGGAACATAGTTTGAGTAAGAGTGGTGACTCATACCCAAATATGTTGGGAACATATTTTGAGTGGGAGCTTATAGGAGTAATTCTTAAGTGTGTTAAGCATAAAAGGCGCAAGTACCGATAAATAATGATTTATAAGGGGTAGAAGTTGATAATAAGTGTATTATTATATTATGTAGTATTCCTTAAGGGATGAAAAGGGTTTCAGAATAGAAGTTAATTAAGGAACTAGTCCTTAATAACTCAAATTAGGAATAATATTAAGATTAACATCAATGGTTGAAAGAAAGAAAAGGATTATCATCATCCACTATGTTGAGACATAGGTTCTATCTTAGGAAACCATGATGATAACTTAACATAATATATGATCTAATAAGAAACGTTTGAAAAGTGATTAAGTTCGAATCACGGAACATCGAGCTAAGTTTGTCCGCAGTGTCTAATAGAGAACTGTAGACATGTTTTCCAAATCCATAAAGGATGGCATATCTTAAAGCATAAAGAGTTATGTTATAAGGGAATATGTTGGAAACTCCTGTAAATACCGACTAAAGTCAAGTAGGAAGCGAGGTGAACAAAACATCGAAAGTTGCACAGAGTGCACTCGTGTTTCGATGAATACATTTATAATAATAGATAAGGGTACCATCTAAAGTGTTGTATAATGTTATGGCGGGGCTAGTTCGCTTTTAACATAGAATGATGTGTCCCAGGACACAGTGCCCATGAGAAAGCCCTCGAGGTTGATCTAAAGTCACTGTAGGCTCCTGGAATCCGGCCTCGTTCTGCTGCCATAGCGATGATGCATACACACAGATGGTATCATGTGATGATAAAGTATTAATGTCAATCAAGGTGACATTAGTAAGTTGCAAAGAATTTGGGACTGTAAAGTATAGACCCAAGACTCAACCTCTTCCATGAGCAGCATGTTCAGGGTACCGGATATATGGTGCCAATGATTAAGAACAAATGCAGCTAGTTTATTTGTACTCTAGTGCAAGTGGGAGATTGTTGGAAATATGCCCTAGAGACAAATAATAATAAGGATTATTATCATATTTCATAAAGTTGATGATTAAGTTTTATATCATGCTATAACTGTACTGAGAGGAAACATCAATACACGTGTGATATATAAATAACCAGGAGTTCCTAGTGAAACTCTAGTCACTGGTTCATTGGTCAACATATGATCAAGGTTTCCTGATCATGTGGCATTTATGCCAGTTGGAAATGGAGTTAACTCATTCTAAGAATGAGATGATGAACCAATACCCAACCTAAACATCGTGACCCGATCATGTCACGAAGTTCAAGTTATGATGATTAGAAATGGATCCTCGTAGACTATTCCTTAGACCGTGAGGCTATATCAATCACTGTCTCCCGAGAATGCTTAGATAGCGTCAAACATCACTTGGTAATATAGTGACAATAAAGGTGTGTTTAGGTATTCAGAGGAATCGTAGAGGCAATATATGACAAGAGCGGGATTTGTCTGTCCAAGTGACGGAAATATACTCAAGGGCCCACTCGGAGAAGTTATATCCAATAGCTGCGCAACGTGTGATTTGATCACAAGGATATCACTTGTCGAACGAGTCAAGTAGCATTGTTCGGTAACGAGATCGAACACGACATGGTGATGTCATTGATGAGATGTCGGGCAATGCGAGTGTCGAGAGACAAAGGGAATAAGACACGACTGTCCCGGTTGAAACGACAAAAGATCTTCGTGGAACACATAGGGGTCACATGGCCATCCAGGTCCCTCTGTCGATCATTGGTCCGGGAATGTCCCGACCATGTCTGGAGTGTTCCCGAACCATGGGGTATCACGCTTAAGGGTTTGATGATACTTAGAGAGTGTTTATAGGATCGGTAGAATCACCAAAGAATAGAAGATAGAAATCCGGAAGGGTTTGGGTAAGTCCAGAGGATGTCTAGAGTGGAGGTGGAAGGTGTTCCATAGCCACGGAGATTGAATAATATGTGAATGAATGTTAAATAATGATTTAATCATTTATTCATAATTATTTAATAAAAGAGAAAATCAATTTAAAGGTCAAAAGGCTTAATGGGCTAATTCCGGAGGAAAGAGGTCCCATTAGGGAAAGGCACGAGGGGAGAAGGGGCAAGGGGTGGCCGGCTGGGCCAAGCCCCCCCTGTGGCATCCCGCTAAAACCACTACTAGAAAACCGCGATGTTTTATCTATGTGCATCATCCTGACATTAGCATGCATCTTTTTGTTTGAAAGTATTTTGCTAAAAGCCTATCTTTGTCTTCCAAATATCTCCGTCTTAATTTCAAATCAAAACTCCAGTCTTTTCCGGGTCTTTTATTTGTCTAAAAACAATTTAGAAAAGTCCTTTAAATTAAAATGGTTAAATAAAATGTTTTACCTGGGGGAGGCAGCCCAGCCAACTAGGCCCAAAAGCCCAGTCGGTCGAGCCACCTATAACCCCAGGATCAAACCAAAACCCTAATCTACACCTCACCAACCCTCTCCCTCCACCAGCCGCCACTCACCCACCCCGCCGCTAGTAGAGCACCCACGCACGCGCGCACCCCTCCCCAGGTCCACCTCCACCTGGTCTCCACCTGCCACCAATCCCACCCCTGCACCACCCACCAACCCGACCCCACCACGCAGGCCACCATGCACGGGAAACCACCCACCCCAGGCGACCGACAACCTCCACGTCGCCTTCCTCTTTCCCCACCAACGACCGCACGCCACCTACCGCCCAGCCCCAGCCCCGCTCGCGCCCGACCCACGCGAGCCTAGCCTCCACCTACGCCGCGGCCCCACCACAACGCCTGTCCCCCTCTCCCTCCCCGATTTTACCTCTCCTCCCTATCGCGTCAAGGCCCCCGTCGCCCTCCGCCTCAAGCAGACGGCCGTCCTCGACCTCCACCCCATCGGGTTCCGCCGCCACTGCGCTTGCTCGGCCTGACACCAGCAGCCCTCGTCGCTGCCCCGGCTTCGCTGTGCTCCGCTACCAGCCGAGCTTCCTCACCACCGCAACGAGCTCCCTAAACCCCGTCGCTCGCGTCTCCCTTTCCCCTCGCAAGCTCTACAGCTCTGCAGCTCCGCACGCCTTCCTCACCTCTGCTCCGCGCCTGGCTCTTCTCGCGGCACCGTGGTTTTCTCCTCCGAGTCGGCAAGCCCGCCGACATCGCCCGGTGTCGCCTCTGCCTCGACCTCCTCGCTACCGGCCTCGACCGCGTCCGCCTCGCCTCCTTTCTAAGCTCCGGCGCTGCCAGCGCCTCTCCATCGACCAGCCGCCGCTACCTGCTTCGCTTACAGGCCCCTCGGTCGCTCATGCCATGTTTACGGGCCTGCTCCGCCTCCGCTTCCGTCGGTCGGCGCCGTAAGCGACCGTCCTGGCCGCTCTTCCTCACGAGCATCACCCCTGCCACTACCGCGCCACCGTCCTGCACGCGGCCTCTTTTCCCTCGTCGTCCTCCCGTCGCGAGCCGCCGTCCCCAACCACCGCCTCGTCGTCCGACCCCAAGTCTGCAGCGTCTCCGCACGAGTTCATGTTTTCTCTGTTGTATGTGAGCACCCCTGTGTCCCTGCCTGTGTGCATTCCTTTGCATGTTCATGTCTGTGGTGTCCCCTAAAGAACCACCCGATGACTCATGCAAGAAGCTGATACCGAATGTCATTAGAAGAACCATCGACAAGATCTTCTACAAGGACCCCAAGATCTTCTCGCCAACAAAGCCCTCCCCAAGATCTACATCAAACGCCAAGATCTCCGCCGCGAAACGACAAGACCGTTTACATGACCCGAAAGGCCGGATCATCGGAAGATCGCCTCTGGGGACTTAGTCCTTCGCCCCGAAAAACCGACGACCCGACCAAGATCCGAAGGCCGAACCCTGGCGCGCCAAGTTCTTCGACCCCAAGGACCGATCCATCAGATGCGACAAGACCTCCTTCTCGGAACCACCAAGTACTTCCTTGCAAATGCCAAGACTCGAACCTGGAGACCGCCAAGATCACCACCGGAACAACAAGTACTTCACCCCGGAAGCCAAGACCGACTCGATGGCGCGGACCCGACAAGATCGACACCGACCAGGGGCGGATCCGATGATCCTCCGACACCAAACCAAGTCCTTCTTCCCGGAACGCCAAGCTCTCCTTCCGTTGCCCGAGACCGATCCCATCGAACCGTTCCCCGTTGAACCCTGAGTCCGACCCCGAACCCCCGGAACCCAAGATCTTCCGAACCCAGATGTGTGCCCCTAAGCCCCTATTTTTATAATATGACATTATCAACTGTCGCATAATAAATTGTTCATGCTTGCATGCATGTCATCTGGTGGGTTGGGTTAAATAGTCGATTCACCTCATAATTAAATATGGAGTCCATCTGCGGGATATCTTATCTTATTCCGGACTCCATTTAAATTTGTATAGCAAACCGATGCCTTGTCCGCCTTGTTAATTCAACATTTAATTTGCGAGGTATCTAAATAACTGGAACCTATTAATTAATTGTCGGGACCCCGGTTCCGCTTAATATTGCCTAATTGCACTGCATCTGCATCATATCATAAGCATGCCGGGTCTTCTGCCATAGTATTAAATATTGCATCCGGTGTTTCTTCTAGTGTTTGCTTCTTCGCGGATTAGGCCGATGAGTTGATGCGAGTATTGACAAGTTCTTCGGATATGAACCTTCGGCTATGTTTTACCAGGCGAGCATCTCCCCCTTTCTACCTATTTTGCTTTATAGCCTTTATTTCCTCCTATTGATCTATTGCTATCCGTGTTACGATGCTTTAGTTTCCGTGCACCATTTATACTCCTTGCAGCCTCTATATTGCCATGGACACCTCCTATTACCTGTGTTTGGTAGATAGCTGGCCTTGCGATTCGTAGTTGCTTGCTCAGGTGCGATCTCGTGTTGTCAAGTACCACAGTTGTTGGAATGCTGGCAGATGTTTATGGTGGAGAGGATCATGACTTCAAATACAACTATTAAATTGCTGGTATAACTAATGCAGAGGCATCGGTGGGCAATAGATGTTATTTGGTTTTTCCACGCTCACTTGTGTCCCGTAGGACCCCGAGTACTTGATACATGTTCCTTGACTATCGCACTATCCGCATATGGGACCATGAATCCCCTTAGCTAGAGCTTGATTCATTTCTTATTTCTTGGGGCCACAAAGTAGTTTGGGGCTTTATTACTATCCTATACTTATGCCATGCTTTACTGCTTTATTTACGATTGTGCGTGGAGCACCTGTACTATTTTGGAACGTGGAATGTTTTCGAGGTATCGACAAGCCCAATCACACTTTCGGGTTCCCAGTCGTTTGCAGCCATTGTCACAAACCCTGGGTCCGTCTCGGAGCCGGCCAACTTCGTTGCGGGTAGCTTAGTGGGGTGGCCCCCTGAAATATTTTATGAATCCTGTGATTTCTTTGTTGTTAAAGCCTCGTTGGGTTTTGATTTGTTTTTTCCGAGGTTGATCGTGTGTGTGTTGCTATTTGTGCACCCCTGCAGGGTAAATCTTTCTGAAAGCCGTGTCGGCGGTTATGGACGACTTGGAGCACAGTATCTCGATCATAGACAAGCATAACTAAAGTAGTGCTATAAATTTGACTTAATATGTGACTAGTAATCAGCTTCACTACAATGGAATGGATAAAAAAAGTGCCAACAACTGGTGGAACTGGTGTGTATCGTGTCATGTTATACCTGCCTAGTAAGTATCACAACTCCAATGGAATGAAATAAAAGTGCCAACAACTGCTGGGTTTTGGGATTCCTCAGGACAATTATATCTGACTAGTAAATGTTCCAACTACCACAGAATGTTAACTAAAACTGCCCACTACTTATGCTATCAGGATGACTCATGCTATATACCTGACTAGTAAATACTGCAACTATGATGGAATGAATAAAACTGTCAACTGTGTGAGTTCCTTGGTTTGACTTCCTCTTTTGGTCTCGAGGGGGAATACCAGGATGGGTATGATTGGTGTTAGTATCAGGTTGGATCCGAATAGGTCTTTCTTATCCCTCTCTAATAGCCGACAGATGCATCGAGTCTCTATAGGTTGTTTAGTGCATGCTTCGCTGCCGGTTTAGTCCACCATACCTATGTAGGCGAGAGCCGCCGAATTCTAGCCTCAGTGTCTTGGCCTCGATCTTGACGCTCCTCTTTTTCCTTTGCCCTTTGTCGGCGCCCCTTTTGTTTTAGCAGGTTTGAGATCGACGTCGTTAGCAGGGTTACCCTTCCGGCTTGGCCTGGGCAGGGTTATGGACGCCATTGGTTATTCTTCAAGGCTCTTAGCTCAATTTGCTTCTTATCCATACTCGGATGTTGTATCGTTTTCAAGGTGATTTGGATCTTTGTACTATATATCTGTATTCTTGACTCATGTAGTCGTTGTTGTTCATATATGTTTCTGTGGGTTCCATCGTGGACTATTGTGTAATGTTATTACTTCGTTTTCCACCCGCACGCAAGTGCCTGGTGGGCATCTTTGAATCGTTTCTATGCGGGTTTGGCGGGGATCGCTAAAATCTGCATATGGCCGATTCGAGGGTGTTACACCCCCCTCCCCGCACGGGGCCCACTAGGTCTAGCCGGCGGCGCCCCCCTCTCCCTCTCCTTTAGTCCCACCCCAGGACTTTGAGGGCGGTAGTACCTCTCCTCCCCTATATATAGTGGGGGTATTTGGCCAGATAAATACACACAATATTCAATAAAGGTATTCTCACTTTTGGGAAGACCTCCAATTGATATTCTCTCTCTCTCTCTCTCTCTCTCTCTCTCTCTCTCTCTCTCTCTCTCTCTCTCGTGACCGTGGTCCCAAGTTCGAACTGCACGAACGAGAGACATCTTCACCGCAGAGCACTGTCGCGCTGCGGCATTCAGATCCAGGAGCTCTACTTCCGCAACTGCTGCTGGATCGGGGAAGCGGGAGTCATTGTCAGGCACCGAACGCCTGTAACTCCCCACGAGGTGTCACACTTGAGGCACTCAAGTCGTTGGAGCCACAGGAGCGCAAGGACTTCATCACGACCTTGAGGTCTGCTTCGGCTCGTCTACATCAACCACACTCTCCTGAGCGTTGACAATGTTTTTCGTTCTTCAAGGGTAAGTTCGCGAAAAGCCCCTCCCGTTACTGCATTACTAATAGATAGGTCCTGGCAACATTAGTGGTTCAGGGGCATAGGGTAAAATTTTATTGTTTTCATACGCGGAACCCCTACAGGTGTATCTTTACTTGGTAAAATTTATTAGTCCCACATTAGAAGCTATGAAATTCTATGGTACTTGAACATATGATCAAGTTCTTAGTGATATATGTCCTAAGTGAGGCGGCAAACCCTAGTTCATGCTCGAGGGCCACCCTCCATCACATGCCCCCCCCAATGCCACAAATCATTCGATCAAGTTAAACCAACAATTCCATACATGAAATTTGTAGTTTATTTTGTTATTATCTATCATATCTGCATCATATTATGAGTTATTACCTTTGTTCTTAATGAGGTATGGGATTTTCCATGAAATCCCATTATTTGTTATCTAACCCTAGGAGGCCAAAAAACCTTTTGTTAGTGTTTTTACTTTCATGGTTCTATGTGAATCAAAAAGGGTCTAGGTCAAATAAGTCGATTAGAAAATTTCCATATGAATCCAACGAGCCCAAGTAGGACCCGAGGGTCCCAACAAGCTGAAAATGGTAGCCCAAATAAGTCAGGACACGTCGCTAGTAGGATATGGAACCTCGATGCTCGGATGTCGTCAATTCCATGCGATCATCTTCGTTTTGCCCTAAAACCATCTATATATACCTTCGTAATTTTTTTTACGATGTACGGAGGCAGAGAAACATAACACATAAACAGAGAGGCTGTAGTCCGTTGCCAGAGGAAGACTGGAGGAGGAGTCGCTGTCGAAATCACCTCCGGCCGCCTCTCCTCTTTCACCAGTGCCTCCATGCCAGGAATAGCCCATATCCTGACTATGAGTTTGTGGTGGTAACTTGATTGAAACTCTCCATGCATTATCATTGTAGTAATCCGTATGAGATGCCCTACATGATTACAATGTTATAGATGGTACTCTAATCATGCATATTGTGGCATGAGGTGATACATGTTATGCATTTACCATTGTGTTGGAATGTTTATAACTTTTCATGCTCTATAAATGTATTATGATATCTATTTCAATAGTTCAATTATTGTAAGTCACGAGGTTAACATGGTAATGCCTTGTTTTGCCATGTCATGAGGTGTTTGGCATCACCAACTATAAATAGATGAGAGGGGTGTGGGATCTGCATGAAAAATAAACATATGCATTAGTGTTGTACATATGCTTTTAAAATAAAGAAGTATGATATATGTAGATGTGTATTGTAACAGAGGGTCTAGCCAAGTGGCGTAAATGCTACTGCTATCTATTAGCTAACACCACATCCTTTTGTATATGCACATATAGGGGTAAAAATAGGTCCAAGTGACATAAATGGCATGCTATGTGACATAGCACACACACGATACTTCCCTTCTTAACCACGTTTTCTAGGACATGGTTTCCATATAGATGTTGTCATTAAAGCATGACAATTATGTGTACTTTATTATTTATAACATGATCACCACCATAGTCACAGAGGGAGAGGGAGAGGGAGAGGGAGAGGGAGAGAGAGAGTGAGAACCCGTGAATATTATTAACATAAGAGTAGAAACCATGTCTTGCCCTCTCTAGTCCTATAGCATTTTAGAGGATTGGGACATTTTTGTATTTATTGTTTTCTGCATTTTACTTTCAATCAATCAATCTTTGTTGTATAATTTATTTAGTTCATAGATAACTAGAATTGTGACACTTCGGTTAGAGAGAATAAATAGCTTTCTCTTGTGGTTCGTCACCCTATACATCCATATTGGGAGGTGCTACAACTATTCCCTACACTTGGAGGTTATTAGAGGCGTTCCACCATTATCACCTAGCTCCGCTACTTCCCCTTGTTGCCGCCAATGATGACAAGGTTTCATACTTTGGAGGAGGTCGAACCGGTGGCTCTCTCTCTATGATGTGTGTGATCCATCAAGATCAATGGATCTAGGTTGGGTCGGTGCATGTTTGCTTGGAGTTTTGGTCTACTTTGTAGCTATCTTTGGAGGACATCACAGTGGTTCTATGTATAGTATGGAATGTCCCAACAAATCCATTGTCAACATGGCAATTAGAACACCATGATATGGCCTTCAATGGTTTCACCCATCGCTGATACACTTTTTATGTTAGATTTTTTGAAGGTGTTGTCTTTGTTTCGTTTTTCTTGCCTTGAATAGTTGGACCTGGCATCATGGATGAAAATTGTTGTTATATGTGTCAAGGGTCAGAATTGGCAACGTTGACACTATTGCGTTCTATTGTAGGTCACCAAACCGATGGACCTGACACCAAAACATGAAGAAGAGGACGAGAAACCAAGCGTGGAAAACAATAGACGTTTTGGCGCGATATCACGGAATCCAACAAACAAGGTCATGGAGAACATCAAGGTCCAACCTAATATACAACGACCCAACATGGTCCAACTGATAGACTACAAAGCGAGTTGCATGCCGAGTAGATATGGCATCCAATTGGATTTGAGGAAGCACAACTCTCTTTCTCTCCCTTGTCCTCTTGCTTCACTATTCTTCCCAGCCCTTATAGAGATCTTCTGTCAAGATACTTGTGTATAAGAAGACCCCTAACACATCCCCGCTCTCCTCTTGAAGGCCTTGTTGTGAAATAGCGATGACTTACTCGTAGATGTTTACGTCATATGTTGTTGTGTTACTATAAGACGTACCCTTCTTGTCAATGATCAAGCCTCGTTGTCTTGTAGTTTAATCATTGTCATGTACATCCACTAATGTAGAGTCTGGAAGGTACATCCTCTTTCTGGAGTAACATATGGAATTTCATCTCTAGATATATAATAAACCAATTCCAGAAACTCCATCTAGAAGAAAAAAGAAGACCAAGCCATGATCGATTCCATTTCTTATTGCGTTTCTTTCTTGCCCCATCTTAATTACGGTGTTGGTAAGTGACGAGGGTTAAACTCATCAATGCCCATTGTTATGGACTTGGGTTTTGGAGAAGGAGGGAGTGTTGGAGGCATCAATCGACTAGCAAACAAGCACACAAGGACGCAAGGTTTACCCAGGTTGAGTCTTTGTAGAGGACCCTACTCCTGTTTGTCTGCTCTTGGAATTATCGAGAGAGTCGAAAGTTACAGAGGTGCGCAGATGCAATCTAGCAAGGTTGTGGAAACTAGGGTTGTGATTGTCCTCCTCGCCGCCCCTTCCTAGGCTTTATATAGATATGATAGGTCTCGAGATAGCAGGTCGAGTCGGTTTCAAGTTAGGGTTTTCCCTTTAAACTTTCTATCTTTGATCTTGCCGTGTGTCACAAGTAGTCGGAGTCTCCTTCGGTCACCCGAATCCTCGATTGGGCCTTGGTGTAACACCGTGGGCTTCTGCCAGATTGGACCATATATGCTAAACTCGAGTAAGGTATGCCCACGTCAGTAGCCCCCGAGTGTCCGGTTGAATCGCAGATTCGAGCAGAGACTAATAAAGTCTTTCGAGTGCACAACCGAGCATATATTTTTCGAGTGCTTTGATTGATATCATAGGGATTGTTGATATACGTGCCTGATTCATCCGATGTATCGGGATCAGTTAACTGCCTTAGGGCAAAATAATGAAATTTACTCAAATTCGAGTCTCCTGGACTCGAATTCAGAAGAGTGCTAGCGTAATTCGACTCAGGCTGCAGAGGTCTTATAGAGTTCGAATCCCAGTGTATAAGTGTAAGCACTCGACGCGTCCGTCAAGGCATATTTCATCGTACTTGTAGGTACGGATTGTTTCTGGGAGAGCACAGCAGGTGCGTTGCCAGGCCTTATTCAGGTCTTATCTTCACGTCGTAGACGCGGCATCCGAATTTTAGCATCACAGAGATGATTCGGGTGGTCTAGGAGACGCAGTCTCTTTGCAGGGAAAATATGAGGTGAAGTCGACGATGATTTCGAGTGTGGACGTAGCCAACATTAAGTTATGTGTAAGAAAAAATCATAGGGTGCACGACCAGCGCTCCCTATGGGAGTAGCCCCCGAGTGCCTATTCGAGTCGTAGACTCGAGTGGGGACTATAAATACTTTGCGACCAGCGCTCCCTATGGGAGTAACCCGGAGTCAACAGTCGAATCGTTGATTCGAGTGAAGGGTTCTTGAGAGGAAAATATGGTGTCATAATGTTTGGATGTCTTAGAAAATTCCTCGGGTGCGCAGCCAGCGCTCCTGTTAGGAGTAGCCCCCGAGTGCTTGGTCGAGTCAAAGACTCGAGTAAGGACTATAGTAGTCAAAAGGTGCTCTTACTGGAGTTAATGACGTCAGTGTTGACGATGAGATCACCTCAGTTACCCGCATGAGCGGTTTTGACGGGACGTGATGAGTAGTGGGCCCCATTTTCTGACTTGGACTTGACCAGGCGTGCGTAATATCTGTTTTAACTATGTCTCCTCGATTCTCGCGTGTAATGGGCAGAGTGGAGCGACGGTTCGTGGTTTACCCTCGCCACGTGTTGACACTGATGTGTGCCACATGTCTTGTTGATTATCTCATGGCCGTTGGATGGCATCGTCGATGAGGTTAAGTAGAGATCCTCTGTGTGGTAATTTCTCCACATCTCTTCTTCCTCCTCGCGCACAGCCTCCATTGCTACTTCCTGCTGCTGCATTGCTCGCACCCTCTTTGTGGCGCTAGATGACTTCGTACGTTCCCGAGCTATTTCCTGCGCTCGTACCGCAAGCGCCAGATGGGGAAGAAAAAAGGACCCTCCACCACTGGATCTGCGGCTGCCGCTGTTGCGGCCAAGAAGAAGGGCACCGCCACCGAGGGCACCAACGTTGCCGCCGGAGCTGGAAAGAAGAAGGGCGCGGGGACTCGCGTCACCAATGGGTCGTGGCGCCCATCCATCATCAAGCTCTCAGAGCTTTTCACCCAACGCCAGGATGGAATGCTCTCTACCATGGAGGATGACTCCTGCGTTCCCGGCGATGAGGTAATCCCCAGTCCTCCTACGTGGTTTTGAGTGATGTTCCTCGTGTTCCTCATTCGTGGTCTTTCTCTCCCCCTTCATCCATTTGTTAGGGGTTTACTTTGTTTCTACGGGCTCCAGCTACACCAGTTGTCCCCAAACTCTATCCTCCACATCGCCTGCTTCATTACTCTTTGCGAGTGCTGGCTCGGAATTGAGCCACACTTCAGCCTCTTCAAAAAACTCTTTAAGCTCAAACGTCATTCGGGGTCAGGTTTAGTAGTGTATGTTATGGGAGGCTACGGGATCCACGTCGACTCCAGTGTCACCTATTTTTCCATCAAGCTCACTACATCTGTCCAAGGGTGGAGGGAGAAGTGGTTCTACATCCGTGACCAGAAGACCGATGGAGAGCATTACGGACTCGCACCCTTTGATCTGCTGGCGGCCTGCAAGAGGAGGAGGTCGTGGAAGAACGTTGTGATGCCCGGCGAGGTCACGGAAACCGAGACTCTGTATCAGCGTGTCTGCAACCTCGAACGCCGCATAGGCAAAGAAGTAGGCGACACTGATCTCATTCGCACTTCAATGCGTCACCGCGTACAGCCTCTACAGGCCAGGGTGCATCCGATGTACCGCTGGATTGGTACTAGTGATGTCACTCGCATCTCTGTAGAGGGCATTTCTTCAGGCGAAATAGACAGGAGGTTTCGGCTGCTGACCAAGTACACCACCAAGGAGGATCTCCCGGGTGACTCAGTCGTGCCTCCCTTCCGCGACAGCAATCCTCCGCCTGAGGTGGATTTCTCTTTGAAGTTTTCTTGATTTTCGATTGAATGTTAGGTGTTTTGTATACTGATGCTTCTTCTGATTGTAGGACTAGAAAGTGGCCTCCAATTTGCCTCCTCAGCCCGAGGTAATAATTCCTCGTGAGGCCGAAGAAGAGGATGAATCAGGATATACCGTTCCCATGGAGGAGGAACGCGAAGCCCCCGAGTCTGAGGGAACTCGCAAGCGTTCCCAAAGCAAGGACTCAGATGCCTCGTCACCGTCGATGCCAGAGGATCCTCCTGCGGTGGTAGAGGAGCCAATTCCTGCCGTGCCCATGCGCGCCATGGCTCCTCCCTCGTGGAAGAAGTTGCGATTGCCAAAGGAGTCATTTGGGGATTCCTTCGACCTCGAAAATTTTGATGGATTTGTACTCATATTCTTGCGAGCTTTTCTTGTCTTCCCAGAATATCTTCTTCTGATGTAGTGTTGGATATTTTTGTAGTCAAACAACGTCTTCATCTTCCGACGACTATCAATTTGTCAAGGAGTCTGGAGTCGCAGACTCCAAGCCCAAGGAGGTGGCAATACCCTCTCCTTCTCCTCTGGTGGCGGCCCACTTCGATGCCAATTCCTCGAGCTCCCCCCATGCCGGGGAGCATCAAGTTGTTGCCCGGATGTCAATTATGAAGGAATCTTCAGAGTTCCTAGAGGAACACGTGAGTTTTCTTCATGCCGTTGGCACTCGAATTTTGTGTTTGATGCTCACACTGCTTCTCTTGTCTTGTAGCATATTGTGAAGGATTCTACTCGCCTTGTTGAGTAGATCATTTCTTTGGGTCGACAGCATGCTTTGCTGGAAAACCACCACCGTGCCTTCCAAGGTTAGCTTTATACTTTTCTTTCCGCTCCTCATGCTTAGAGGTTGGTGAGCTCATGTTTTGCCATTTTTGTCTCTTGTAGGTGAGCATAATGAGCTTCTTCATCGCGTCACTTCCCTTGAGAAGGGACTTGCCGCGGCGGAGAAGAAACGCGGCGAGGCAGTCGAGGCTCTTAAGGAGTCGCAAAAGCGCGAGGAAGATTTGCGCTCCTCCACCACTAAGAGGGAAAATGTGTTCGTAGAACAGCTCTTCTCAGTCGCGAAAGCGCTCTCAGGTATGACAATGTCTCGCTTGTACTTGTCATGTACCTTGCCTTCATATTATTATGCTCATATGTGTATTTTGCAGATGACACCGGCATGGTTTTTGATTCCTAGGCCTTGGCCCGTCCAGATGCTTTGGCCGGTGCCGTGGCTGCAATCGAGGACCGCAGCATCTCTACCAAGGACTTACTCGAGAAAGCCAAAGGCAAGCTGAGCCGTCTTCGAGAGGAAATGGTACCCAAGGCCAAGATGATCGAAAATCTCGATGCCCTGGTGGAATCCTTCGCAGAAGGCGTGCCAATGGACTTCAAGAACTCGCAGCAGGCAGTTGGGGCGACCATGGGACTCGCAATGGTGCAAGCCCATGGCTTGGAACTGGACCCCCAATGAAATCTCCTCGCTGATGCTGGTCACTACGGATGGCCAGTAGGTAGTATTCCATCCTTTCACCACTAGTTGCAGTAAGTATGGGCCTCGGCTCATTGATATAGTTGCCGCTTATTCGGCAGAGCTGCGGCGGTTGAAGAGTGCAAAGGTTGCGGCATCTGGGGCTATAGCTGGAAAGTCCGTGGCATCAGAGACTGCCACAAATGCGAGGAAGCCCCCGAAGTCTAAAACAAAGCCATAGATCATTTCCCATCTGCCTTTTGTAATAGTGTTAGCTTTCCTTGTTGAACTGTATTCTGTGGGGTTTCCCCTTTTGATACTTGTTGAATTTGAGTGCACTCCTCTGTTTTATTGATGGATGGTTGGTCTTATGTCCCTCTTGCTTTGGCTATAATAGGGTCCTTCGAGTGGTACTCTTGACTCTCCTCCTACCGATGAAATTGTGGCACAACCACGTTCAAAGGTGGAGGAGCTGTCGCTGCTGGCGCGACTGCGCAATCACATAAAGTAGTTGGAGCGAGAGTTGCCCATGATCCGTGGTAACGCGGACATGTGGAAGTCGAAGGCTAAGAAGGCCAACGCGCGCAAGAAGTACCTCTTGGACAAAGTTTCTGAGTTGAATGAGCATTTTAAGTGTTAGTTTTCAAACTTCTTATCCTTTTCTTTAGCCATTCAAGGCGACACACTGTCCTTATGCTCTACTTCTTGTAGTTGTTAGCGCTCGTCACCCGTAGGATGAGAGGGATTGAGTTGCCATTCGTCTGAATGACTTGACCCAGGAGCAGTTGCAAGCTAGTGGATATTTCTGGGTGGATCACGATCGTGCAGTCGTGCTGGCGATGCTGCAAGATCGTGCATCTCGAGTGCTGCAATGCTTGAAGAGGGCGCAATCGCGCCTTAAGCACATTTTGAGATGATGTTTCCCCTGGACGTGGTGCCTTCAAGCTTGCTAGCTTTGCTGTCGAAGTTTCAAGATATCAGCGCGGTCCACGAGTGCGTGTGCCAGCAGTTAGTCGCGGGTGCCAAGGCTGCATTGGCACTTGTTTGCATGCATCGACCAGATGTGGATATCGCAGATGTTGCTGCTGGTCCACCGCCTCCGCCATAAGGGATGACATGGAACATGGTGCCACATTACCAGGCGGTTGGCCCACCAGCCGAAGATATTGTCGATTTCTTTGAGGAGCAGACCAATGTTCTCCTTTTGCAGTAGTAGGATAATATGGTCCTTCACATGAAATGCATAGGTGTTGTAAAGTTCATAGAATTGCGTCGGGTTTGTTTTTATACCTGTTAATATGTAAAGAGCTTGTTAGCTTGTATATTTTGTGAGTGTTTTTGTACTCTACAGTTCATTTTCGTTAGCCTGACGTATATTCATCTCAGCACTTTGTCAACCTATCAGGTGCGTTGCAGCTGGGTTGATATTGCCAAGGGTTCGATTGATAGCGCGTTAGCTACTCGGGATACTGTGTTATTCATGTAACGAGGTTAAAAGGGTAGTGTAGCCCCCAAGTAAAATAATTGCAAGGAAAAACATAAAAACACAAGGTTTGGGGCACTTAGCTTTATTTATTCGCAGAATATCACGAGGTATAGTGTGTGGCTAAGTATCCTGGCTGAACAGCCTTATTTGTAAAGTAAAAAACATCTAAGGGTAGAAACGGCACAGTTGCACGACGTTCCAGGGATTGGAGTATGCGACTCCGCTCTTTAAGTCTTTAAGGCAATAGGCGCCACCTGGGATTACTTTGGTAATCACATAAGGTCCTTCCCAAGGGGACTCGAGCTTGAGGTGCCCTTGTTGCTTCAGTCGCATGACCAGATCTCCTTTGACGAAGGATCTGGGGCGTAGCCTTCTATTGTGGTAGTTGCGGAGGTTCCGCTGGTAGATCGTGGATCTCTCTGCTGCAATCTCGCGTGCCTCATCGAGGAGGTCGATGGAGTCTTTGAGTGTGAGGGTTGATTCGGCCTCATTATATGCTACTACCTGTGGGGCCTTGTAGCGCACCTCTGTGAGTAGTACCGCCTCGGCGCCGTGTACCATGAAGAATGGAGTGTAGAATGTAGCGCTGTTTGGAGTTGTGCGCAGGCTCCATAGTATTGATTGTAGCTTGTCTGGCCAGCACCCGACAGCTTTTTCGAGTGGCCGGAGGAGCCTTTTCTTGATCCCGCCGTAGACGAGGCCGTTGGCCTTTTTGACTTGACCGTTGGTCTGGGGATGTGCCACCAAGGCGTAGCTAATGTTGGTTCCCGAGTTTTTGTAGAAATCCTGGAACTCCTTGGAGGTGAAGTTTGTCCCATTGTCCGTGATGATGCTATGTGGCACCCCGAAGCGGAAGACGATGCTCGAAGAATTTGACAGCACTGGCTCTTGATTGGTTTATCACCAGCATGGACTCAATCCACTTGGTGAATTTTTTGACCACGACTAGGAGGTAGACGTATCCTCCTCGTGAAGATTTTTGGAGCTTGCCGACCATGTCGAGTCCCCATTGTGCGAAGGGGAAAGCCACAGGTATTGGCCTGAGTTCTGTGCCAGGTGCATGCGGCTTGTCCACGAATCGTTGGTAGCTGTTGCAACGCTTGACGATATCCTTGGCGTCGCATATTGCCGTTGGCCAGTAGAATCCCGCTCGTAGAGCTTTGGCGACGAGAGCGCGACTGCCGGCGTGGTGGCCGCAAGTGCCTTCATGTATCTTGAGGAGGATGGCTCTTCCGTCTCTGTTGGAGACGCACCGTTGAAGGACTCCTGTGATGCTGCGCTTGTATAATTCACCATTGATAAGGGAAAACGCCTTGGATCGTCGCGCAATATGACGCGCATCTGTCGGGTCATCTGGTAGCCTTTTGTTGAGAAAGTATGTGATGTATGGTTCCGTCCAGGATGGCTCGATCATCATGACCTCCATGGGGCCTTCGAGTCCTATGTCTAGCTCTGTGTCATCGAGTGCCATTGGCTCCCTGGGTGGCGTAGCCCCCGAGTGCTTCGGCGTGCTATTTTTGTGTTCTAGAGCTTTTGTCTTGATGGAGCGCTCGTAGATGCGCTCTAAGAATACTCCGGGTGGAACTAGGGCACAAGTGGAGCCGATGTTGGCGAGTGTGTCTGCCTCCTCGTTGCTCTCGTGGCCAACGTGCTGCAGCTCGCAGGCGTCAAAGTCTCCCTTGAGTGTGTCATAGAGGTCGCGGTAGGCGATCATGTTGTCGCTCAGAGCATCGCACTCATTCATTGTTTGATTGACCACCAGCTTGGAGTCGCCGTAGATGACGAGCCTCTTTGCACCGCAGGCTTTTGCCATACACAACCCGTGGAGTAAGGCTTTGTATTCAGCTTCATTGTTGGAGGAGGTGAACTGCATTTGCAGAACATATCTCATCTTGTCACCTTGCGGAGATGTCAGGATGACGCCTGCGCCAGCTCCCTCCTTGCGCTTGGACCCATCAAAGTGCATTGTCCATAGATAGCATATATCGGGCCTATCGAGGAGTTGGTTTTCCATCCAGTGCACAAGGAAGTCCGAGAGAACTTGCAACTTGATCGCGTCTCGTTTCTCATACGTGATGTCTCGTGGAGACAGTTCAATTCCCAGAGCGCGACTCGTCCAGTGGCGTCGGGGTTATTGAGTATGTGCCCTAGTGGGGTATTATTCACCATGATTATTGGATGTTCCTAGAAGTAGTGGCGCAGTCCCCTGGCTATCATGAAGACGTTGTATGCTAGCTTCTGATAGTGCGGGTACCGCTGCTTTGTCAGTGTGAGCACCTCGCTGAGGTAGTAGACTGGGCGTTGTACCCCGTGGACTTTATTTTCCTCGGCTCGTTCCACCACGAGCACAATGCTGACCACCTGGTTGGTGGCGGAGATGTATAGCAACAACGGCTCCTTTTCACGAGGTGTCACCAATACCGGCGAGGTGGGCAGTAGACGCTTGAGGTCTTCGAATTCTTCTTGTGCTTCGTTTGTCCACTCGAATTTGTCAGCCTTACGGAGAAGTTGGTAGAAAGGCAGTGCCTTTTCGCCCATCCGATAATGAATCGACTGAGCGTCACGATTCGCCTAGCTAGCTGTTGGATGCCTTTTAATTTCTTTGGCTTCTCCATAGCCAGTATGGCTTTTATTTTCTTCGGGTTGGCCTCGATCCCTCTCGCAGAGATAAGGTACCCGAGCAATTACCCAGATGGTACGCCGAAGGCGCATTTATCCGGATTCAGCTTGATCCGGTAGCGGTCGAGGTTATCGAAGGTCTCGCGGAGATCATCGAGTAACGAGGCTTCCTCCTTGGTTTTGTCGATGATCATCGATGTAGACTTGGATGTTGCGACCAAGCTGGCTCTTGAGGCAGGCCTGCATACACCTCTGGTAGGTGGCTCCTGCGTTTTTCAGCCCGAAGGGCATCGTTGTGTAGCAGAAGACACCAAAGGGTGTGGCGAACGTTGTTTTCTCCTTGTCTTCCTCCTTCATTCAAATCTGATGATAGCCTGAGTAGGTGTCAAGGAAGCAGAGATGCTCGCATCCCGCGGTGGAGTCGATTATCTGATCGATCCGAGGCAACGGGAAGTGGTCCTTCAAGCAATGCTTGATCAAGGAGGTGAAGTCCACGCACATCCGCAGGATATCAGTGTCTTTGTAGGAACAAGCACGGGGTTTGCTACCTAGGTGCTTTCCTTGATCTCGCGTATGAAGTTAGCATCGAGGAGTCTGTTGACTTCCATACCGACCGCTTTTGCCCTTGGTTCAGACAATCGTTGTATTTTTTGTTTTTGACTGGCCTTGCTTTAGGATTCACGTTGAGTGGGTGCTCGGCGAATTCCCTGGGAACTCCTGGCATGTCCGCTGGACACCAGCCAAAGATTTCCCAGCGCTCACAGAGGAATTCAACGAGCGCGAGTTCCTATGCGGGACTCAAGTTGTTGGCGATGAGGCTTGTCTTGGTTGGGTTTATTGGATGGACCTGGACTTTCTTGGTGTGCACCACGTGTCGAAGGATTGGTCGGGTGAGCTTGACTTGCTCGGGGGACGCAGACTGTTGTCTATCGACTCCTTCAACCGCGCGAGCTCCTCCTGCATGCCGAAAGACTAGGAGATTCTATTGAATTCCCTATCACAGTTGTCGGACCTTTCGAAGCTTCCATTGATGGTGATAATGCCATTTAGGCCCGGCATCTTCATCTGTAAGTAGGCATAGTGTGGTACCGCCATGAACCTCGCGAACACGACATGTCCGAGGATGCAGTGGTATTGTGAGGGCCCGTTGAAGACATCGAATTCAATGCGCTCTCGCCAAAAGTTTAATAGCGTGTCGAAGATGATGTCGAGGCTGATCTTACCCAGGGTATATACACCTTTCCCTAGGACGATCCCATGGAAGGTCATATCTGAAACTTCCAAACATGTCAGATTGATCTCCATTGCGCGCAAGGTACTTGCGAACATGAGATTAATGCCACTTCCGCCATCCATGAAGACGCGAATCATCCTAAAGCCTCCAATTTGTGCCTCGAGCACCAGGGGACAGTGGCCTGGGCGAGGTACTTGGCGTGGATGATCGCGCTTGTCGAAGATGATGCAGGACTCGCTTCCACTGAGGTACTCAGTGGTGGAGGTGGAGAGTTCATCGCCAAATTGACTTGGCGAGTGATTGCCTTTTGCACTCGATTTGAGGGGCGTCCTTTTTGATCATCCCCATGTTCCCTAGTGGTCGAGGGTATGGCTCGCCTCCATGGTTCTAGACTGGCGCAGCCGCAACTGGTGGTGGAGGTGCTCCATGAGCCACAACGCCCAGGGTAGCTTCATAGCCCTGGTTTATCGCATCACGATTCATCTGGGCTAGGCCTTCATGGAGCTTGAGGAACTCGTGGCAGTCCTTGAGAAGGTGGCTGGACTTTTTCTTGCCGTTGTGCTTGTCGATGTAGAAGTGTACGTTGCATGGTCCGGACAACTTGTCCTGGATAGATGTTCTAGGTGCTTCATCGCGAGTGCGGTGTTGCCACACTTGCGTGGTTTTCCCACTGTCGCGGTATCCACCACTACGATATTCGCTGTTGTGGTTGTCATCGCGTTTGTCGGCGTAGCCAGCCACGACCATGTCGAACTCCTCGCGGTCCTCGTAACCGCGCATTCGATGTTTTCCTCGCCGATCACGTATGCGGCCGAGGTCATCGTCATCATCGGAGTGGACATGGTTTTTTACCGAGTCCTTCCCATCAGCCCACCTGTTCGCGATCTCCATCAGGTGGTCGATTGTCTTGGGCTTTGAGCGGCCCATCTCCTCCCTGAGCTCTCTGCGGCGTACGCCGCCATTGAACGCGTCGATTGCGCGGTCCTCAGAGATGTCTTCTGCAGAATTTTTGATGATGCACCAGCTCTGGATGTACGAGCGCAGCGACTCGCCAGCCTTCTGGTAGCAGCCTTGAAGTTCTTCGATTAATGTGCGCCTTTTGTAAGCGCCCTTGAAGTTTCGTACAAAGCTGTAGACTAGCTCTTCCCAGCTGCGAATTGATCCGCGCGGGAGGTTGTTGAGCCATGCACGGGCGGCACCTTGCAGCTACAGCTGGAGGCATTGCATCACCGTGCTTGTGGTTCTGCCATGTAGCCTAACGGAGGAGATGTAATCCTCCAGCCAGATTTTCGGGTCCTATATGCCGTCAAATTTGGGGTTCTCCGATGGGAGTTTGGACCCCTTTGGCATTCGCTTCTATCAAATGGCCCTGCTGAAGCAGCTGGCACCATAGAGCTATATCCCGTCATCTTCCAAGTCAGTTGAACAGGCACGCCTTGCGTGCATCTTATTGACCTTGCGCGGTGTGATGTCATCACGCACGTCATAGTCATAGTCGTGCCGCCGTGAGCGGCATCGTCGTGACAGGTCGTGGTTGTCATCGCTAGAGGAGGGCGATGAATAGCGCATGGCCGGAGCTTTGTTTTTCTTTAGCTGTGGTGTTGGATCCTTGGTGAGGGCAGCTTCGACTATCCCGAAGCCCGCGATCATAGATCAGTGCATGACAGCTCGCGGATCCCTAGCCGGTGGCTGGTTGTCGAGGAGGTACATGGTGGCTGCTGGCACCGCTGCTTGCGGTGTCTTTGGGAGCACGTTGCCCCACATATCCACCGTCATGGATGAGAAGTCGAGGATTCACGCGGCCTCTTCTCTCTCCTTGTCAGTGAGGTGCACCAGTCGAGAGCGCCTTTAGGCGGCCACATGGTCATTGCCTTTAGAGGAGGATCCTCCCATGGAAGAGAGCTGAGCCCGCTAAAGGCTCGACTTGTCCGCCGCTTTTCTGCACGCATCGAGCTGCACGATTACTTGTTGTTGGCGCTTGTACTCTTCCTTGAGCAGCCAATGGTAACCCATCATCATGTCTTGCGATGAGTTTGGGGCATAGGATTACCCCGCAGGGCTTCTCGACAGCGGGCCCACGCGTTGTCGTTGAGCTTGATCAGCACGCACTCCTCGGTGCGCTCATTCGCCGTGAGATGCGGGTCTCCTTCCGTCCCATTGTTGGTGGGTGCGTTGTTGGCGGGACCACCGTTTGCGACTAGGATGCCGCCATTAGACGGACCAGTACTAGTGTTGTCGCGATTGCCGCCGGTGTCGCCTATGTTGATGACGACGCACATGTAGTGATTGGGGATGCTGTTGCTTCCACAACTTTCAGATCTGGAGCCATAGGCTCCATCCTCTGTGGCCAGATCATCTAGATCGGATTCGCGACTGCTGTCGCTGTCCGTGTTTCCGACTGTTGTCAGGGCGTTGAGCTCGCTTCGAGTGCTGATTGGCGGTGGAAACCACGATGTTGGAGCAATCGTGGGGACCGTTGGCTGGTCAGGGAGGCGAAGCGTGCCCAACTGGCCAACTTGGAAGCGTACGCTCCCGATCGCCAGGCCGATCCCTTCTCCTACGGACTCGAAAGTCAGGCGAGTGACCGACGTGTGGACGGTGAAGTCAAAGGCACCGAAAAGGAGGCGAATCTCTGCTGTTGCAGAGTTGTAGATCGCAGTTGACGGGGCCAAACAAGCCGCGACATCAGCACTCCCAATTCCCACAGACGACACCAATTGACGAGGGTTAAACTCATCAATGCCCATTGTTATGGACTTGGGTATTGGAGAAGGAGTGAGCGCTGGAGGCATCAATCGGCTAGCAAACAAGCACACAAGGATGCAAGGTTTACCTAGGTCTAGGCCTCGTTGAGGACCCTACTCCTGCTTGTCTGCTCTTGAAATTATCGAGGGAGTCAAAAGTTACAGGGGTGCGTAGATGCAATCTAGCGAGGTTGTCAATCTGGCAAGGTTGTCCTCCTCGCCGCCCCCTCCTAGCCTTTATATAGATAGGCTAGATCTCAGGATAGCAGGTCGAGTCGGTTACAAGTTAGGGTTTTTCCTTTAAACTTTCTATCTTTGATCTTGCCGTGTGTCGCAAGTAGTCGGAGTCTCCTTTGGTCACCCGAATCCTCGATTGGGCCTTGGTAACACCGTGGGCTTCTGCCAGATTGGACAGTATATGCTAAACTCGAGTACCTGTAAGGTATGCCCACATCAGTAAGAATAACCATAGTGAGAATAATATAGATAATACTATACAACTACATGTGATAAGAGAGATGCTAACTAGCTTTGTTACCATAACATACTGTTTTCCTAAGAAAACATGTCTCTATACACTAATTAATGAATCCTTTTATGACACAACACCATGCACCATGAAGTTATTAATTTCATATGCATGTCGCTACTCTATATTACTCCTCACTATGACTAGTCTAGTGAATTGGTAATGTTCAGACTTCCCAATGGATACCCACTTGCTAGTGTTAACGATAGGCACAACTTCGCCTTGAATCGAAAAAGGTAGGCACCTCGACCAAAATTTGAAGAACAAAAGAACGATCGGGACAGCCATGCTACTATAGTGCTAGCATCTACTCCTATTCGCGCGGTGATGCCGTCTTGGGGATGCAATTTTTTGGAAAACTGTTGAACACAACAATGATTTGTGTGTTGAGTCAAGCAATCCCAGGTCCAGACAATGGTTCTTGCGGCTCGGCCGCTCAGGGCAGAAAGGACATCGTCTCTCATCATCCTCAGGCATAAGTCCGCGCTTCATCTGCCTAGAGCGAAACAAGCACGTTTTGCTTCCATATCGACCGAAGTTGTTCGGTACATCAGAGCTAATACATTGAGAAATGGAAGTTTGCTAGGTCGTGTGGAACTGTGGATCGTCGTGAAATACACGGTTCAGATTACAGTTCAGATTACTATGGCACTTGACCTATTGAACCCTAACCTCCCACCCGCTCATGTGTAGCGCCACACCGCACCGGAGCACCCAGTGCCGCCCCCTCTCAGTCACCCTCCCTACCGCTGCCGCTAGGGACATCGTCGAGCAAAGCTCGCACGACGCGGTAGCGGCGGGTCTGCCCTGCAATCGATCTGGGGCGTGGTGTCGGCATCCCACTCCGGCGCTTCCAGTGGTGGTGCTGCGGGCAGTGGTGGCGAGGACGTGGTGGCACACTCATCGTTTTCGGAGAGGGACTGGAAGTGCGCGGGGGCCTAGCTAGTCCGACAAACCGTGGGTCAGGAGGATCACATCCCATGACTGTTCTTGCTTTTTTTGGAAATGGGCGCTTTATTACTCAATAGCAATGTTTACACCCGGCTCTGCATAACTAAGATGCACACAGCCGATCGATCACAAGACGAGAACCAAACTTAAGTACGAAAATTACAACCCGTATAACAAAATAAAACAGCGTGTATCTAAGGCAGTTCAATCCGCAAATCACGCTGCCATCCATGTCAGGAGAAAATATCCCTCGCCACGTCCTCCAAACGCGTACACCCCTCCGCAAACAAGTCGCGGAACTCCATACGCTGGAGCGGAATCCATGATCGTAGGATAGCTGTTGCGCGATAAACCACCTGCAAGGAAGAATAAACTATATTATTAAAAATCTTGTCATTTCTACATAGCCAAAGCGACCAAATAATGGCAAACGTTTCCACCCTAAATAAAGTCCCATATTTATCCCGAATCCCATATAACCAATTGCCGAATACATTGGCAACCGATCACGGAGGAGATAAACCAGAGGCTACTTGGATGATTGACCATATAACACGAGCAAATTTACATTGGAAGAATAAATGTCGTATTGTCTCATGATGATGACAAAATACACATTGTGTACTTCCATGCCAATTCCTCTTAACAAGGTTGTCTTTAGTAAGAATTACGCCTTTACGAAGGTACCAAGCAAAGATCTTCGTCTTAAGGGGTAATTTCATTTTCCAAATTTTACTATTATTATCGACAGAAATATCAGGTTGGATCAAAGCCCTATACATAGAGTCAACCGAAAATTTACCACTCTGAAGTAAATTCCATTTGAACTCATCCACCCCTCTCGCATGTATCATTAGGCCTTAATACAAGATTGTTCCCAGATTCGAGTCTAGGTCCAATGAGGCTTCGTCTAAATGACACAGTAGGAGGATAAGCTTCCAAAACTTTGGAAAGAGTCTCTCCTTTGTGTCTAACAATGGAGTAAAGAGCTGGATATTGATTCCGGAGGGGAGTTTGGCCAAGCCATTTATCTTCCCAGAATCTAATCTCTGATCCATCCTTAATATTAAACACACCAAATTGAAAGAAATGTTTTTTGGACGCCATAAGTCCTGCCCAAAAGTGTGAATCTCCAGGTTTCCAGACCACTTGAGACAACGCCTTATAGCCTATATATTTCCTCCAAAGAATGGTTTGCCAGACACCATCTTTAGTAAGTAGCTTGAACAACCATTTACCGAGAAGTGCGGTGTTTTTGACTTGCAAATCATGTATGCCCAGTCCATCGTATTCTTTTGGTCTGCAAACCACATTCAATCTGGCAAGTCAATTTTTTTTTCACCATCACCTTGCCAAAAGAATCTTAATCGGAAGTAATCCATTTTCTTCAAGACACCTTTTGGTAGTTGAAAAAACGAGATCATATACAGTACCATGTTTGTGAGTACTGAGTTTATGAGAACAAGTCTTCCACCAAGTGATAGTAATTTACCTTTCCAACTATTAAGACGTTTTTGTAATCTTTCCTCGACGATTTTCCATTCAGCAATCATGAGCCGCCGATAATGAATCGGATTTCTCGGATAGTTGATTGGAAATTGGCCCATGCTACAGCCAAATAGTTCGGCGTATAGACGTGCCTCGTTCTTAGCCTCGCCAAAACAATACAAATCACTCTTATGGAAATTGATTTTCAATCCAAAGAGAAGCTCAAATGCTGATAATATTAGTTTCAGATTCGTAGCTTTCTCTAGATCATGTTCCATAAAAAGGATAGTATCATCATCGTATTGAAGAATAGAAATGCCACCATCAACAAGATGGGGAACTAGTCCTTCAATTTGGCCGACAGCCTTAGCCGTATCAATCAGGATAGCCAGCATATCAACCACTATATTAAATAGTATAGGCGACAGAGGATCCCCTTGTCTTAGCCCTTTTTTAGTCTGGAAGTATTTGCTAGTGTCATCATTGACATTGATGGCTACACTACCCCTAGTCACAAAGGACTATATGAGATTGCACCACACCTCTGAAAAGCCTTTCATTCGAAGTGTCTGCTGGAGAAAAGACCAATTAACCTTGTCATAAGCCTTCTCAAAGTCAATCTTGAACAATACACCATTTAGTTTTTTCGAGTGTAGTTCATGGATTGTCTCATGTAGGATTACTACACCGTCTAGGATGTTTCTTCCTTGCATGAAAGCAGTTTAAGAAGGTCGAACAACATGATCAGCTACTGAATTCAGTCTAATAGTAGCAACCTTTGTAAAAAATTTGAAACTAACGTTAAGAAGGCAGATTGGTTGATACTGCTGTATACGTTCCGCATTATTTTCCTTAGGTAGCAAAATGATGTTGTCAAAATTTAGTCTAAACAGTTCTAGCTGTTCAACGTGCAGAAAAGAAAAAAGAAGCATCAGGTCCTCTCTAATGACTTCCCAGAATTCTTGGTAAAATTCTACTGGAAAGCCATCAAGACCTGGCGCTTTGTTATGTTCCATCTGAAAAACAGCTCCCTTGACCTCCTCCTCAGTGTAAGGAGCGGTTAAAAAGTTGTTTTCCTTAACTGAAACCTGCGGGATATCCCCTGTTTGAGACTCATCCAACTCGAAAGAGTTTTCTGATGGAGCCCCAAACAAGTCCTTGTAATAACTAGTAATATAAGCCTTTAGCTGCTCCTGGCCCTCAATCATACCTTCATCCTGAATCAGAGAGTGAATAAGTTTCTTCTTATGCTTGCCATTAGCGACTACATGGAAGTATCTTGTGTTCGCATCTCCTTCAAGGACAAATTTTGCCTTAGAGCGTTGGTACCATTTGAGTTCCTCCTCGCGAAGAAGTCTGGCAATTTCCGCATTTGATTGATTTTTTAGCTCAATCTCTTGTGCAGATAATAGCCTAACTTCTGTGGAAGCCTCTAAATCGTTAATTATGGTCGAAAGGCGTATTTTCTCCTTTTTGAGGATCCCGGCCGTGTGTCTGGCCCAACCACGAAGGAACTTGCGTAAGGCACGCATTTTGCTGTTCCAGCGTTGTATGGGTGTTGCAGCACTAACCGGTCTTTTCCAAATAGCCTTCACCAGATCATGTAACCCATCCCGCTCCATCCATCCAACTTCAAATTTAAACTTGTGTTTGGATTGGCGTAATGGTGATCCCACTGAAAGAAGTAATGGAGCGTGATCTGATAAAGCCTCTATACATTCCAAAGCACGAACAGTTACCATAGGGAATTTATCCTCCCAATCGGTATCCATAAGCACTCTGTCTAATTTTTCGTATGTTGGCTCCGGAAGACTGTTCACCCAAGTGAACTTTCTCCCAAGCATTGTAACCTCTCTTAAGTCCAAACCGCCGATAACAGTGTTGAACATGAAGGGACAATGCTCATCATACCATCCTCGAATTTTCTCATGAGGGAATCTCAGCAAGTTAAAATCACCACCTATAAGAATAGGATACAGATTGTCCTTAGCCAGATTTACCAACTCACGCAAAAAATCAGCCTTAAAAACGTCCTGGGCAGCCCTGTATACAGCGACTAGAGACCATGTAAAGTTGTCAGCTTTGTTACGGATATGGAGTTTAATAAAAAATCTCCAGCCGAACTAGCTAAAACTTCCATCGTCTCATTTCTGACGCCTAACAGGATTCCCCCGGATCTACCTCGCGGTGGTCGTGAAACCCACGTAAAGTCTACTCCACCAGAAAGGCGATTGAGTAAGGCTTGTGAAAAATCACGTCTACCAGTTTCCGAAATACCCAAAAAATCCAACTTATAATCTCTCACACAATCAGCATAGAACAAATGTTTATCCAAGTCACGAAGACCTCTGCTATTTGAAAACATGTCATTCATTGAGAAACAATAGGAGATTTGGATACACGGGACCTCTTGCGAGATTTTTGGCTTTTTGATTTCTGACCAGCAGCTTTCAGCTCATATAATGAACCCAGCCCAGTCTCGTCAAAAGCCACCTCCGACACTTCACCAGCTAAGTGAGACAGAAGTTGACCATCTATTGTGGCATGCAACTCTTCCTCCTCAATTGGTAAAGTGTCAGGAACAAAAGAAACTTTTGGAGTAACCGTTAAACGGTCAACCTCCATATGTCTTAGAGCAGAACAAGAAAAAATAACTTCCTTAACAGATCTACCCATACTAATTCCAACATTGGCTAACCTATCAACAATAACAGGGGTAGAAAAATTATTGAAAGATTTCAAAGAACTTGAAGTACCCTGAGAATCAAGATTTAATTCCGCCTTTCTCCTCATAGCCTTTACCAACGAGTCCTCATCCATGGTAGATGCGCCAAGGCCGTCAACGCCATGACGAAGACTCCTCCGTGTCGGCGAACGAGGGAGAGATCCCGACCCCGCCTGGGTCAGGTTCCCCCCAACAGACTGCTCCACGTGGGCCTTGATGGAGCCACCTTCAGGGAGGGAACCCGACCCCGCCTAGGCCAGGTCCTCCCACGGCGACCACCCCGCCTGGGCGTTGTCCACGCCACCAGCTGGGAGAGGGCCCAACCCCTCCTGGGCCAGGGCCTCCCCTCTGTCGGTCACGCCATCCGCCAAGTCACCAACAACCGTCGCAGAACCGGCCAGCCCATCCTGGGCAAGCCCACTCCCCACCTCATCACTAGCCACCTCCATCAACACCGACCCATCCACATAGGGTCGCGGAATAGTACAACCCATCATATTAGGCCGGCCGCGAGAAGGAGAGGGTGATAATCCAGCCGAACCATTCGCCACCCTGATAGCCGCATGCAGCTGAGACGGAGTGACACGTGGAGAAGCACTAGCAGAGCGGCCACCCCGAAGTGGGGAGTCAAACGGTAGGGCATCAAGAAGCTCCTTTCCATGCCTCGTAACAGGAGAGGCATTGAAAGGAGTCACATCATACACCTGCACAGGAACTTGTCTCGATGAAGAAGGAGCAGAATTCCCAGTCCCCGCCAGCTGGCCAGTAGGCCCACCCAAAGCAGTAGACATGGACGACTCAGAAGTATCCATAGCATCATCACCCGAGTTACCATTGCCACAAGCATCAGGATCATCCTGATTCCGCTTCCACATATAGGATGAGAAATCAGGATTAGGCACATAACTATCAGGCTCAATCCGAAAGCGAAGCTCATACCCTTTTAACTTAACCACACCGTTAGAGGTGAGGTAAAAACCCAGAGCATCCCGTTTCTTATTGAACATAGTAATATCAAGCATGCCAACCAAAATGCGAACAACGCCCCTCCTTAGAGAGAGCAAGTCCACATCAATAGTGGTGCCCATCAAAGACCCTACCGCCCACAAACCAAGGAAAGTGCGTAAGGAATGCGGCACCCCCTCCACATGCAGCCAGCCTGATGCAAATCACACTTATGTGGCACCTCCTGAAGCTTGTATGCAGACACAGATAGCTGAGTCTTGCTCATAGGAATAGAGAACTGACTACCATCCACCCTGTCAGGGTCAACGAAGGAAGGAAAGCTGATTAGGAACTCGTTCTCTTCATGCGGGAGAGCCTCCCACTTCCAATGAGCCCGAACCTGGCACCTCCTGGCAATCTGCTTCACAATCACATCCTCAGTGACCACCTCACCATTAACATGTACCAAAGCAATAGGGGTCTTGCTAGCCCCCAAATCCTCACGAACCACACTATCTGGAATCTGAGCAAATAGTGTCTTATCATGACCAATGCCTGCCATATAAGCAGTGTGCCGAGGCTGCTTGAGCACCGGACATCTCAGAGTGGGGTGAGACGAAACATCACATATATAGCAATAATGAGACACCTTGCAATCCTTTGATGCATGGGAATCCACAGCACACTTCCAACAGTGCACAACCTTTTTGTTCTTCTTTGTCGCCGGCACATCCGACCCCTTTGTACTTGCTTCCACTGCACCTGACACGGCCTCATACTAAATCTGCTGGCTCTGAACATCAGCTGAGAAGTGAGACTGATCCACATAAGATGGCTGTGCATACGACTGCTGAATCACAAACTGTTGTTGCCCCAACATCTGTGGAGGGTGTGCCTGCTGAGCCGAGAACGGTCCTGCAAGCTGCTGCGGATTACCTTGCGCGGTCTTCTTCTTCTTCCTCTTGGGAGCCACCGCCCCAGCCGCACCGACCCCCGGAGCAAACTGCTGCGGTCCAGATGGCTACCCCGGTTGAACGGGTGGAGCAGTGAAGCTCTCTACTAGGCGGCTGCAACGGCAAGAGCTAGGACGCCTGGGAAGCCGCCAAGTACGCGGCAGGCGGCGGAAACTGGACCCCGGGAGGGAACCCCAGAGGAGCTCCATACGGCGCCGGAACACCGGCAGGAGGCGGCCCCTGCATAGTCGCGGCAGGACCCACGTGCGTTCCTCTCGGCAGAGCAGCAGAGGCCCCCATAGGGCGAGTCAACGGAGCAGCCGCCGCCGGAGTGCCACGCACCGGTGGGGCAGCGGTCGGCGTCGGGCCCCGAGGCTGCTGCGACCCAGGTTGGCCGCGAGAGGGAAAGGAGCCTTGGCCATTCCCAGCCATGGTCGGGGAGGGCGAGCGCAAGACCTCCGCGAAGGAGCAACCGGGAGACGGGAGTGATCGCGGGAGAGCAGGGAGAGCAGGCGGAGACGCAGGCGGCGAAACTTGATGAGGCGAAAAAGCCCTAGACCACGCTGACCTAAGTCAGACCGCGATCGCCGTCCAGGAGTACACGGGCTCCGAGCCACTCACAGTCGGGCCCGCAGCCAGGACGGGCCTAGTCTCCATGTCAGCCATAGGTGCATCCACATCATCCGGCACGGCCACCGAGGCCACGTCAGCACGCGCAGAACCCGGGTGGACGCGATCAAGCGCCGCCAGGATCCACCAGCCAACAAGCGGCGGCGCCGAAACCCTCCACGGTGGGAGCGGACCCCACCATGGCTTCACCCGCACCCCGCACCTTCGAAGGATCGGAGACACCGACCGCGTCCTCTCCAGAGCCACCACCAGTGACTTCCCCGGCAGCGAAGGTGATTGCACCGGTGTACTCTCCCAAAAACGAGACCGCCATGGGAAAACCGATCTCCTCCCAAAATGTAACATCCCAAAACTTTAATCCAAGGCTATTAAGATCCAAGTCATAAAAATTTGGGTTAACACAAACTTTTCCAATTAAAATTATTAAAGCATTCATATGTGTGTGCATTTAAATTAGGAGTTGTTTTGAATTGCCATGATTAAGTGATAATTTGCTTGTAAAATGATTCTTAGGTGAAATAAACATCATCTAGATCATTCCCAAACAAATCCCAAAGAAAAACAAATCAAAATGAATAAAAGAAAGAAATGGTCATTTGTGCCATTTTAACTACCATGCCTACTTTGGCTATTCCTAGAACTCAAAACCTAACAGAAACAAATATGGATCCTTGCACCCCTTGCTAGTACATGTAATAATGTACCAAGGCCCACCTTGGGATCTGCCAAAATCTTTCAAACACTAATTTTAAATGGCATTTGAAAATTGAATGTAGTTCATATGAGAAGATCACACTTATTCAAAAACCACTCAAATGAGCTCCATTTTTAAATCCCAAGCAACCACATAGGCTTAAGCATGTGTATAGAAAACCCACCAAAATTCATCCAAAAATTCCAAACTTGAGTTCATGCGGCCATTGTGTCGAACAGGTGGCATGCACAAAATTTCTGCCTAACTATTACTATTCAATGATCATTGTTTTGTCGAGTAATTGGGCTCCATTTGGTCCCCTTGTCCCCTCTAACTCTAACCAGCACCTAACTAAGCTACTAACCGGCCTAGAGCAGTAGTGGAGCGCCGCTACTTTGTGGTCGCCGCCGGCCGATCGTGGGCAGAGCGCCACAGACCATGCAGCGCCAATCCAGCACCACCACTAGCTCCACCCAACCCTACCGCCACTCCCTGTCCACCCCTCGATCACCCCCAGGCCCTGGACCACACCCCAGCGCCGCCGCCCAGTCTCTCTGTGAGCTCGCCATAGCGCATCAGCCGCCAGCACGCTGCAGACTGCCACTCGACATAAAATCCCGCACACCGCTCCGCCTCGACCCCAACACCCCGCCAGACATGGCTGTGCGCTGCCGCGCGACCCACAGTCACCGTGCTCCGTGTCAAGCACCGCCTCTATCTCCCAGAGCGTGGGACGCTCCCGACCAAACACCACCGCCCCTAGCCACGCATTTACGCCGTAGAGCACCGCCAGGAAGCAGGCCACCGTCCGCCTACGCCGCCCATGCCTCTAGCTGCCTGTACCAGCGTCACCGGTGAGCTCGCCGTCGTGCCGCTCGGTCCCCTCGTCGCCCTATAAAAGGATCCCTCCCCCACACCAACTACTCACACCATTCCACTCCCCTCTCCTCACTGATCCTTCCCCACCTCTCACCGGAGCCACTCGACCCTTGGTTCGCCGAAATTTCGCCGGAGGAGCCCGCTATAGAGGAGGAGAAGGCGCCGTTGATTTCGTCCACCCAGGAGCTGCCGCGACCACCCCTGAGCCCACCGTCGACATCACGTTCGATCACCCCCATCGCCACCGTAGCTGGAGCCCTGGTATGCCCCCTGAGCACCCCCACCGAGCCGCTAGGGTTAGACCTCGCCAGCGACCTGTCCGTCGTCGACGACGAGCCCCAGCCGTAGATCTCCCTTCTAATCTAATGGCCCACATCGCCTCGTACCGCTTCGCGCGTAAAGAGCCGCTGACCAGTGGACCCCCCCGTCAGCTATTCTCTATGCCGCGGAATGCCACTGGGCCGGCCCATTTTAGTTCCCGCGCTAGCCCGTTAATTCAAATTTAGGTTTTTCTATTTTAGTTTGAATTCACTTCTGTCCCTTAGTTTAAAAATCAATTACAGAAGATCTCCTAAACCACATTGAGTGATTCCAATTTTGTTAGAAATCTATGGAAAAGATCTATCCAAGCCCGTTGGATTTAATTCAATTAGAGTTAGAGATCTCTCCTAGTAATAATAAAAAGACAGAAGCTTTTGCACATTCAAACATTTTTATAAAATCAACCATGTTAGCTTTTGAGTTGATTCCAACTCTCAAAAATCACATTTAACCATACCTATCTGAATATGTAATAATATTAAGGTTTACATGCAGTAACTTTGGACTAGTACCAAAATAATGCTATATAGGCATTTCTAGTCACTTTAAATCATTAAATAATAAACTTAAACTTAAGTAAATTTGATCCAACCCTTAAATCACATTCCCATATGTTAGAATATGTGGTGATGACATGTGTCCACATGATCCCATATTTTAAGTGGTGAATATTAAATCTTAGTTATTTTCAATGAGTAGAAATTACTTTTCTTAAATAAAAAGAATGAAACTAGTTAATAAAACCTTGTGATGCTTATGATGATAATAGATCATCCAATGTGTGCCTTAGAGTGCTAAGTAGACTAGTTAAGCATTGTTTGGTGATTGTGCACTCTGTATGTATTTATAGACGATAGTACCGACCAAGCTTTCGAGGAGGAGGAGTGCTACCAAGAAGAGGAGGAAGAAAACTTCAACCACTGCACCAACCAAGGCAAGCTATTATTGGCAAGCTAACATTTGCAAGTATTATACTAGCAAGCCACCATTAACAATGCAAGCTAACCCTTGCAATCTAGATAACTCAAGCAAAGACATTAGACATACTTTGGTTATACCACTTTGACTATTACTATCCCAAGTATTATTTTTTCTAAGCTTTACTTCCTTTACTTTACCAAAGTCCTTTACTTGTTTTGAAGGTAGCATAAAGAGTATAAAACCTGACCTATCTAGATAACCTTAGATGTCATTCTATGGCATGAGATTGATCTTAGCATCCCCCTTTAGTGAACACTCTTAACTTAGTAGCTTAGAGCTAAGTCAAAACTTGAGTCACTTTAGATGGAAACACTTGGTGAAAATGAATTGTGAATACCTTGGAATGATGAGTCATTCTATTGAGATGTTTTGACATGTGTTGAGAAACACAAATGGTTTATGATGATGAAAATGTTGAGGCATGAGCCTTAGCCCTTTTACAAAACTGATGGTTGGATTCGGATGCGATACCATTCCAAATTTACCGTACAACCACAATAGCTGAATTGGGTAAGGCTTAGCCGGAAGTTTATATGCATTAGTATTAGTTCCCTCGCGGGAGAGGTTTGAGCTGAGGCTACCTCTCAATGTTGTCCACCTATGCAGTACCCAAGATGACAGATGGTCATGGTTGGGAGGCCATGCTCATAGGAGAGGTGCTTATACTAGGGTGTGTAATGGAAAGGTTATGTTTGATTATCTGCATACTAAGTATGATGATTCAGGGTTATCCCTGACAGATGTATTAAATCTTGTGGTGAAAGTGTACCACCTCTGCAGAGTGTCAAACTATTCGAATAGCCGCGTCATGATTATGGACGATTAGGATGGCCATACTATTTCGTTGTCAGATGTTTTCAAATTAACTTATGAAATGAATGATGAATCTTGACTTGACCACAACAGGGTTGTGACTATGACAATAGCTTCCCAACTTAGGTGATTCTAAAACTTTATTTTATCTTTCTTTGTTTCTGAACTCAGCTTAGGTTTCAAACTTAACTTTCTAGTTAAACCTAGAGTTAACACTTTACTTTAGAACTATACTACTTGTTAGTGGTAGTTTGCGAGTACTTAAAGAGTACTCATGGCTTTTGTCCCTGGCTATTCTCATGGCCAGACTATGAAGGAGACTACCAAGATGATGGCCAGCAGGACGGCTATGATAACTAGGACTATCTGCCTTCGTCAGCATTGCCTGTGCCCCTGAAGATGGACCCCACCGCTACGCTTATTATTTATTCCGCTGCTTGTTGTATTAAGAATGGATCATGAGATCCTTATTTGTGTAAGACCTTATGTCTGGTTTGTAATGGATGATGTACTGTGATATCCAATCTGTTATGTCTCGCAAAAATGGTAATCCTGGGATTGCGATGAATGACATAACAGGCATCTGGGATTAAAAATCCGGGTGTTGACAAGTTGGTATCAGAGCCATCCTGACCATAGGAGACCCTAGTTAGAATGGACGTCCGAACAAAAACTTAATTTCCAAACCAAAGTGAGTATTTATGAAAAACTATTTCCTCTCTTATCCTTGGGAATTCTTTCTTTCTCAAAAATTCATATTCCTCAAAATCCTTACATTACTACTTAAAATTTGACACACTTGATCACTTCACTAATTTCCTCATCCTTAATTCTTGTAGATGGAGACTCAGTTTAGCAAGTTCTACCAGTTGGGAAACGAAGGTCAGCTGATCTTCGAGAGGGATCTGGATTCACTATCGGAGTTACTCGGACGCCCACATCCGGAGTTTCTTGGAGCTCAACTTCCTGGACCCCCAGGAGGAGATTTGCAGTGGCTGGTCACCGCTGATCTTCGAGGAAGCATAGAAGCACCAACGTCCAGGAGAATCCAGTTCTCCGTGGTAGAGAACAACTGGCTAGATGGATTAGCCAGGGCAATGCATGAAGCTCTCACACGTCTATGTGCCCTTAGTGTCAACCAACTCGAGGGAACCCGTTTTGCTCACTATGCAAGGCGTGACTTCATGGGGATGCCGATGGAGATGCCAAGTCACCTGGAGCTGAAGCGTCAAGTGGAGAACCTTGACTTCCTGTTGTACGATCGCTAGAAGGAATTGGACAATGCTAGGGAGTTTGCCAACCACAACCGTGCCATTGCCACCCAGAAGGCCCAGACTTTCTCACTGCTCGTCAAGGACCGTCAGTCTCTTTGCCTCCAGCGCGAGAAGAAGGATCTCACCATCGCTCGTCTTCGCAAGAAGGTGGCCGACCTCGAGAAGGCCGTCAAGGAGCAAGAAGCTCAGCTTGCAGCAAAGGAGGTAGAAGAAGAGGGTGAAGACATCCAGGGAGACATGGATTCTTACCTCAGCAATGATGATGACTTTATGGAGGAGGATGCGGTGGACTTCTACACTGACGATGAGGACTCCGACTTCATCGACGATGAGTAGATGCACTAGAGCACTATCGTAGCATGAGATGTATCGGTCCCACTGTATCGTAGCTTGCAGAATGGTTCTTAAAACCATCTGTTTTCCTTGTTGTGGTGTGTGTGTGTTTGTATCGTGTGCTTTGATTGAATGAATGAAAGGAAGTTAGTTGCAATACCTGAGTCAAACTCAAAATTTTAGTCTTGAAACCAAAACCATGAACCTTAGAACTTTCCATCTTACCCCTTTATCTACCTCAATCTTCAGATGACTCGTGGAAACCAAGGAGGGAGCAGCTCGTCACAAGACCCAATGCTACAGATCTTGTAGAATCTCATCGCAGATAGAGAAGCAAGCAGGGCAGAGCACCAAGCAAATCTAGCAACACTGCAACAGATCGCCCAGATGGCTCTCAATAACCAAGGGCATGGAAACCAGGATCACCATGGATCCAAACTCAAAAACTTTCAGAATACCAATCCCCCAATCTTTAACCAGGCTGAAAACCCACTAGATGCTGATGACTGGTTACAGACAATGGAAAACAACTTAGAAGTAGCCGTAGTTGATGACAACGAGAAAGTTCTCTTCGCCACCCACTATCTGGCGGGAGATGCAAGAGCTTGGTGGAATAGTATCCGTAACATGAACCATGGTCAAGTGATGACATGGGAAGCCTTCAAGATCAAGTTCATCCGCACTCACGTGCCGCAAGGTCTAGTCACCAGAATGAGGGATGAGTTCAGAGAGTTGAAGCAGGGCAGAATGACTATGGTGGAGTACCATGATAGATTACTGTCGCTTGCAAGGTACGCCCCTGATGAGATCAACACAGAGGTCAAGAAGAAGGAGAGATTCCTGAACGGACTGCATGATGAGATGCAGAATGTCCTCGTCAACATCCGCTTCGAGGATCTCGAAGAGCTAGTTGACTCTGCCATTCAGATGGAAGGGAAGATTAACCAGGCAAACGACAACCGCAAACGTCGTATGATGTAGCAATCTGGATCCAGCAGTCACCAGAAGTACCGTCCCAACCCTTCACCAGGATATGCACCAAGAAACAACCGACCCCCAATGTCTCGCCCAAGCTACCCCAACCGTAGCGGAGGCAATGTGAAGTCTGGTATGGAAACAACCATCACCCTGGCAACACCAGCAATTTCAACCGTGCCCCTCCCAAGACCAACAACAACAACAACAACAACAACCACAACAACACTAAACCTAGGACTGGAAGCAATGATGTGCTCGTCGCAGCTAAAGACAAGTCTCAGATCACCTGTTTCGAGTGTGGAGTAAAGGGCCACTATTCCAATGAGTGTCCCAAAAATACTGCCGCCACTGCCAATGTGAATGCCCCAGCTCAATAGCAGCGTCGTGTTCAACCAGGAAGAAGATTTGCCCCATGGAACCCTCACAACCGCAACAGCCGTTTCTTCCACATGAACGCCGAGGAAGCCCAAGAAGCGCCAGATGTAGTGCTGGGTATGTTTTCTGTCAACTCAGTTTTAGCAAGGGTATTGTTTGATTCGGGAGCATCGCATTCATTTGTCACCAAGGAATTTGCATGCACTAGTAACATTCACCCAACCAACCTGAAGCATGTCATGATAGTTCAAATCCCTGACTCAACTACAAAAGCTAGAAAATTTTGTAAAGCTGTACCTATCAGAATACATGGGATAGATTTTTATGCCAACCTAATTGTACCTGGAACCAAAGGATTGGAAGTAGGTACTAGGTATGGACTATATGTCAAGGCATAAAGGAATGATAGACTTTGCTAAGAAAGCCATCACCATGACCAGTAGCTCTGGAGTAACGGTAGAGCATATATCTGAGACCTTACCCCGTCAATTCAAGTGCAACAAGAGTCTAGCCCTACCCACCATAGACCAAGTAAGAGTAGTCTGTGAATACCCCGACGTATTCCTAGATGAATTGCCAGGTATGCCCCCGGATAGGGATATTGAGTTCATTATCGAACTAATCCCCGGAACCGGACCCATAGCCCAGAGACCCTATAGCATGAACCCCTCAGAGTTAGTGGAACTGAAGAAGAAGTTGGATGCCATGTTAGCAACAGGCTTGATTCAACCAAGCGCATCGCCATGGAGATCACCAGTGTTATTCGTCGACAAGAAAGATGGAGGCAACCGTCTGTGCATAGATTACAGGAAACTGAATGACGTCACCATCAAGAACATGTACCCTTTGCCAAAGATAGATGACCTATTTGATCAGTTGACTGGAGCTCAGGTATTCTCAAAGATTGATCTTAGGACTGGTTATCACCAACTTAAGATTCGTGCAACGGATATTCCTAAGACCGCCTTCACTACTCGTTATGGTTTGTACGAGTATACGGTTATGTCTTTTGGATTAACCAATGCCCCTGCTTATTTCATGAATCTCATGAATAAGATCTTTATGAATTTCCTAGATAAGTTTGTAGTTGTGTTTATCGATGATATCCTTATCTATTCCAAGTTAGAAGAAGAGCATGAGCAGCATCTAAGAATCATCCTAGAAACCCTGAGAGAACATCGGTTATATGCCAAGTTCAGCAAGTGTGAGTTTTGGCTGAAAGAAGTAGGATTCCTAGGACATATTGTGTCTGCCAAAGGAGTCTCCGTTGATCCCGCCAAGATCAGAGATGTCGAAGCTTGGGAAGCCCCAACCACTCAAACCCAAGTCCGTGCATTCCTCGGATTAGCGGGATACTACCGCAAGTTCGTCGAAGGATTTTCAAGCATCACCAGACCCATGATCCAATTGTTGAAGAAGGACAAGAAATTTGAATGGACGGACAAATGCGAAGCTAGTTTCCAAGAGATGAAAAAGAGATTGATATCAGCCCCAATATTGATCATGCCAGATATCAAGAAGCCGTTTGATGTATATTGTGATGCATCCAATATTGGCCTAGGATGTGTGTTGATGCAAGAAGGAAAAGTCATCGCTTATCTGTCTCGACAACTGAAGCAACACAAGCAGAACTATCCGACCCATGATCTTGAATTAGCAGTCGTAGTTTTGGCATTGAAGACATGGCGTCATTATCTGATGGGTAATCGTTGTGAGATTTACTCAGATCACAAGAGTTTGAAGTATATTTTCACTCAGAAGGAGCTGAATATGAGACAAAGGATATGGATAGAGTTAATCAAGGATTATGACCTTGACATTCACTATCACCCCGGCAAAGCCAATGTGGTAGCGGATGCTCTTAGCAGATTGCCTTGTAGGCTAAACACCATGATCAAGGAGAAGCAACCAAGTTTGTATGAAGAGTTGGAGCAGTTTAGGACTAAGCTAGTTAGCAAAGGATTCTTAGCTAGCATTGAACTTCAACCCACATTGATTAGCCAAGTCAAGGAAGCCCAGAAGGGAAATGAAAGTATCGAAGGAATCAAACGTCGTATTGGTACAGGAAAGGTACTTGGATTCACTGAAGACGAAGGAGTTTTGTGGTACAAAGGTCGTATCTGTGTGCCAGCAGATTCGGAGCTGAAGCAAGTTATCATGCAGGAAGCTCATGATACTCTTTATTCTATCCACCCCGGAGGAACAAAGATGTACCAAGATTTGAAAGAGCAATTTTAGTGGCACAAGATGAAGAGAGAAATCGGAAGTTACATCGCCAAATGTGACATCTGTCAAAGAGTCAAAGCAGAGCATCAGAGACCCATAGGACTGTTGCAACCTTTGCAGATCCCGGAATGGAAATGGGATTCCGTCGGAATGGACTTTATCACCGGTTTGCCTACTTCCAGTAGGGGAAATGACTCAATCTGGGTCATAGTTGATAGACTGTCCAAGGTAGCTCACTTCATACCTGTCAAGACTACCTACCAGTGAAGCTTAGCGAGCTGTACATTGCTAGGATTGTTAGTCTGCATGGAACCCCTAAGACCATAGTATCAGATCGAGGAACCCAATTTACCTCGAGATTTTGGCAGAAAGTTCAGGAAGGATTAGGAACCAAGTTGAACTTCAGCACCGGGTATCACCCGCAAACTGATGGACAGACTGAGAGAGTCAACCAAATCTTAGAAGATATGTTAAGAGCTTGTGTGTTGGAGTACGGATCAAAATGGGAAGACTGCCTGCCTTTCATAGAATTCTCATATAACAACAGTTATCAAGCTAGTTTGCAGATGGCACCATTTGAGTTCCTATACGGAAGAAAGTGCCGCACCCCTTTGAATTGGTCACAAGTAGGAGAGAGTCAGATCTTTGGACCCGACATTCTCCGAGAAGCCGAACAAAAGGTTCACAAAGTCCGTGAGCACCTCAAGACCGCCCAATCCAGACAGAAGAGTTATGCTGACAAGAGAAGGAGAGACCCGACTTTCAATATCAGAGATTTTGTGTATCTCAAGGTTTAACCATTGAAGGGACCCTTCAAGATTCTGAATCGTCAAGGAGAAGTATCATATCAACTGGAACTAGCTGAAGAGATGTCAGCCATCCACAATGTGTTCCATATCTCGTTACTTCACAAATGTCTAGAAGTGCCGGAGAAGACTGAAGTTTTCAAGAACATCGATCACCGAGCTGTTGAGATCAACAATGACCTGACCTATCGTGAAGTGCCCATCCGTATCTTAGAGGAAGCCTACAGAACCACCAGGACCAGAAGTATCAAATTTCTCAAGATTCAATGGAGCAACCATACTGAATAGGAAGCCACTTGGGAGCGACAAGATTACATTAGGACAGAGTTACTAGATCTCTTTAGTTCCTAGTTTTCTTTTGTAAATCTCAGGACGAGATTTTGTTTAAGGGGAGAAGGTTTGTAACATCCCAAAACTTTAATCCAAGGCTATTAAGATCCAAGTCATAAAAATTTGGGTTAACAAAAACTTTTCCTATTAAAATTATTAAAGCATTCATATGTGTGTGCATTTAAATTAGGAGTTGTTTTGAATTACCATGATTAAGTGATCCTTTGCTTGTAAAATGATTCTTAGGTGAAATAAACATCATCTAGATCATTCCCAAACAAATCCCAAAGAAAAACAAATCAAAATGAATAAAAGAAAGAAATGGTCATTTGTGCCATTTTAACTACCATGCCTACTTTGGCTATTCCTAGAACTCAAAACCTAACAGAAACAAATATGGATCCTTGCACCCCTTGCTAGTACATGTAATGATGTACCAAGGCCCACCTTGTGATCTGCCAAAATCTTTCAAACACTAATTTTAAATGGCATTTGAAAATTGAATGTAGTTCATATGAGAATATCACATTTATTCAAAAACCACTCACATGAGCTCCATTTTTAAATCCCAAGCAACCACAGAGGCTTAAGCATGTGTATAGAAAACCCACCAAAATTCATCCAAAAATTCCAAACTTGAGTTCATGCGGCCATTGTGTCGAACAGGTGGCATGCACAAAATTTCTGCCTAACTATTACTATTCAATGATCATTGCTTTGTCGAGTAATTGGGATCCATTTGGTCCCCTTGTCCCCTCTAACTCTAACCAGCACCTAACTAAGCTACTAACCGGCCTAGAGCAGCAGTGGAGCGCCACCACTTTGTGGTCGCTGCCGGCCGATCGTGGACAGAGCGCCAACACCACGCAGCGCCAATCCAGCGCCACCACTAGCTCCGCCCAACCCTACCGCCACTCCCTGTCCACCCCTCGATCACCCCCAGGCCCTGGACCACACCCCGCGCCGCCGCCCAGTCTCTCTGCGAGCTCGCCAGAGCGCGTCAGCCGCCAACACGCTACAGACCGCCATTCGACATAAAATCCCGCACACCACTCCGCCTCGACCCCAACACCCCGCCAGACATGGCCGTGCGCCGCCGCGTGACCCACAGTCGCCGTGCGCCATGTCGAGCATCGCCTCTGTCTCCTAGAGCGCGGGACGCTCCCGACCAAACACCACCGCCCCTAGCCACGCATTTACGTCATAGAGCACCGCCAGGAAGCAGGCCACCGTCCGCCTACGCCGCCCATGCCTCTAGCTGCCTGTACCAGTGTCACCGGTGAGCTTGTCGTCGTGCCGCTTGGTCCCCTCGTCGCCCTATAAAAGGAGCCCTCCCCGCACCAACTACTCACACCATTCCACTCCCATCTCCTCACTGATCCTTCCCCACCTCTCGCTGGAGCCACTCGAGCCTTGGTTCGCCAGAATTTCACCGGAGGAGCCCGCTGCAGAGGAGGAGAAGGCGTAGTCGATTTCGTCCACCCCAGGAGCTGCCACGACCACCCCTGAGCCTGCCGTCGACAACACGTTCGATCGCCCCCATCACCGCCGTAGCTGGAGCCCTGATATGCCCCCTGAGCACCCCCACCGAGCCGCTAGGGTTAGACCTCGCCGGCGACCTGTCCGTCATCAACGGCGAGCCCCAGCCGTAGATCTCCCTTCTAATCCAACGACCCATATCGCCCCATACCGCTTCACGTGTAAAGAGTCACGACCGTGGACCCCCGTCACCTGTTATCTCAGGCAATGAATGCCACCGAAGCCCATTTTAGTTCCCGCGCTAGCCCGTGAATTCCAATTTAGGTTTTTCTATTTTAGTTTGAATTCACTTATGTCCCTTAGTTTAAAAATCAATTCCAGAAGATCTACTGAACCAAATTGAGTGATTCAAATTTTGTTAGAAAGCTATGGAAAAGATCTATCCAAGCCCGTTGGATTTAATTCAACTAGAGTTAGAGATCTATCCTAGTAAAAATAACAAGACAGAAGCTTTTGCACATTCAAACATTTTTATAAAATCAACCATGTTAGCTTTTGAGTTGATTCCAACTCTCAAAAATTACATTTAACCATACCTATCTGAATATGTAATAATATTAAGGTTTACATACAGTAACTTTGGACTAGTACCAAAATAATGCTATATAGGCATTTCTAGTCACTTTAAATCATTAAATAATAAACTTAAACTTAAGTAAATTTGATCCAACCCTTAAATCACATTCCCACATGTTAGAATATGTGGTGATGACAACATGTGTCCACATGATCCCATATTTTAAGTGGTGAATATTAAATCTTAGTTATTTTCAATGAGTAGAAATTACTTTTCTTAAATAAAAAGAATGAAACTAGTTAATAAAACCTTGTGATGCTTATGATGATAATAGATCATCCAATGTGTGCCTTAGAGTGCTAAGTAGACTAGTTAAGCATTGTTTGGTGATTATGTACTCCGTATGTATTTATAGACGATAGTACCGACCAAGCTTTCGAGGAGGAGGAGTGCTACCAAGAAGAGGAGGAAGAAAACTTCAACCACTACACCAACCAAGGCAAGCTATTATTGGCAAGCTAACACTTGCAAGTATTATACTAGCAAGCCACCATTAAAAATGCAAGCTAACCCTTGCAATCTAGATAACTCAAGCAAAGACATTAGACATACTTTGGTTATACCACTTTGACTATTACTATCCCAAGTATTATTTTTTCCAAACTTTACTTCCTTTACTTTACCAAAGTCCTTTACTTGTTTTGAAGGTAGCATAAAGAGTATAAAACTTGACCTATCTAGATAACCTTAGATGTCATTCTATGGCATGAGATTGATCTTAGCATCCCCTTTAGTGAACACTCTTAACTTTGTAGCTTAGAGCTAAGTCAAAACTTGAGTCACTTTAGATGGGAACACTTGGTGAAAATGAATTGTGAAAACCTTGGAATGATGAGTCATTCTATTGAGATGTTTTGACATGTGTTGAGAAACACAAATGGTTTATGATGATGAAAATGTTGCGGCATGAGCCTTAGCCCTTTTACAAAACTGATGGTTGGATTCAGATGCGAGACCATTCCAAATTTACCGTACAACCACAATACCTGAATTGGGTAAGGCTTAGCCAGAAGTTTATATGCATTAGTATTAGTTCCCTCGTGGGAGAGGTTTGAGCTGAGGCTACCTCTCAATGTTTTCCACCTATGCAGTGCCCAAGATGACAGATGGTCATGGTTGGGAGGCCATGCTCATAGGAGAGGTTCTTATACTAGGGTGTGTAAAGGAAAGGTTATGTTTGATTATCTGCATACTAAGTATGATGATTCAGGGTTATCCTTGACATATGTATCGAATCTTGTGGTGAAAGTGTACCACCTCTGCAGAGTGTCAAACTATTCGAATAGCCGCGTCCGCGATTATGGACAGTTGGGATGGCCATACTGTTTCGTTGTCAGATGTTTTCAAAATAACTTATGAAATGAATGATGAATCTTGACTTGACCACAACAGGGTTGTGACTATGACAATAGCTTCCCAACTTAGGTGATTCTAGAACTTTATTTTATCTTTCTTTGTTTCTGAACTCAGCTTAGGTTTCAAACTTAAATTTCTTGTTAAACCTAGAGTTAACACTTTACTTTAGAACTATACTACTTGTTAGTGGTAGTTTGCGAGTACTTAAAGAGTACTCATGGCTTTTGTCCCTGGCTATTCTCATGGCCAGACTATGAAGGAGACTACCAAGATGATGGCCAGCAGGACGGCTATGATAACTAGGACTATCTGCCTTCGTCAGCATTGTCTGTGCCCTTGAAGATGGACCCCACCGCTACGCTTATTATTTATTCCGTTGCTTGTTGTATTAAGACTAGATCATGAGATTCTTATTTGTGTAAGACCTTATGTATGGTTTGTAATGGATGATGTACTATGATATCCAATCTGTTATGTCTCGCAAAAATGGTAATCCTGGGATTGCGATGAATAACATAACAGGCATCTGGGATTAAAAATCTGGGTGTTGATACAAAATTGCTGCTTCAACTCCTCGTCGGACTTCCAGCGCCGACGCGAAACAGTGGTCCACCCAAGCTGACCATCTTCATCCTCGAGGTCCTCGAGCGCCACCCGAGCCGCTAGAGAATCATCCCCTTCCGAGCCATCATCGGATCCAAGGCACCGAAACCGAGATCCAGACCCACCGGCCCCCGACGCCAGCGAGGGGAAAGAGACCAGCGAGAACTGGCCCGGGGCCATCATGAGCCGCCATCGCCTCATTTCCGCCCAATGCCTCGCCTGCTACCTGGATGGCTCTGGTAATGGCAAAATGAGGCGATCTTCGACGTTTTGCTGGTCTACAATACGGGGACACTGGAACGGTGATCCTAGGCATGGCGGTGGCGGCCTCCTCGCCGGAGGTGGTCAACCTGTTTGTGCTTGGGTGTGGTGGATCTTGGGATCCCACACCGAGATCCTCTATTAGTCCAGCCGGTGATGAGTTTGGGGAGGCGTGTACGTCGGTGAAAACCGAGCCTTGACCTAGGTCTTGACAGACGATGACGGCGTCACTTGGCATCGCTACCTTGTTTAAGGCATCTTCACAGCTGGTCACGTCTCTCCACTCGGGCTGCTCCGGGGGAAACTCTAGATCTAGGTATCCCACATCGGACGATGGCGACGCCTAGTGTCGTTACCCCTCTTGAGGGCATCATTTTTTGAAGCAGACGTTGGCTGGAGTGGTCAGGAGGTGGAGCGGTGTTTATCTACCACGCCGAAGACGGTGAGCCTCGGGGACATGGTGCAACAGGCTCTGGCGACGGACGCGTCCTGTTGGATGCGCGCAGGGTGGTGTTGTTGTTTGGCGTCATGGTAGGGTCATTGCATTGATTTCTCCAGAAGACGGGTATGCAGAAGATGGCGGCGACGGGATCTGTCGGACCGGTTGTGCTACTTGCTCGTCATTGGGAGACTTGTGAAGGCTTTCGGGTTTTTAGATGATGCGCGTTGGTAGGATGGCAGGGTGTTGTCTATGTTCATGGACACCCTGTTTATCAGTGTTATCGGTTTATCGAGTTGTCGCTAGCAAGGATGGAAGTAGGTATCCTAAAGGGTCCCCTCTACCCTCTTTAGTACAAAAAATGAACTAAGTTTTGGCAAATAGTCATTTTATGATAAAACTAGTTCATTTATTTGAACTAGCCTAAAATTGAGGGTCCCTACAGGTTCCAAACTGCCATCTCTAGTTGCTGGTTTGGTGGTTTTGGTTTGCTCTACTACTTCCTATCCATATTAGTGTTCTCAACTTTGTCTAGCTAGTCTAAATATTTAACTAGATACGTACAAGACAAAATTAAGAACATTAATATGAACCGGAGAGGAAAAGTGCCGTGTGATCTTCCCCTCTTTCAAGAAACATGAGACATACAAGGGCAAATTAGATCAGATGCCTTCTACTCCTTCCGTTTTAAAATATAAGATATTTTAGCTTTGTGAAAATAGTGTATCTAGATCTTTTTTAATATGTAGGTTCACTCTAAACCTAGATGAACCTACACACTAAAAGGTATCTACATACACTTTATTTATAAAACTAAAACATTTTATATTTTAAAACGGAGTGAGTGCATTCGAGAGGGTATATGTCGGGAATGGGCAAACTGCGGACACATGATCCGTGGAAAAATCTACCACAAGTGGCAAAGCAAGAAAACTTGAACAGAAGTAATGATGGGCGCGCACTGCCGCGGTCCCGCCCCGAAATGGCAGCGTGGCACATTTGGAACAGAGTGGTGCAAATGTTCCGGGCCCTTTCCCCTCGCGCCACCAACCACTCGCTATTTCCCCTTCGAGCGAATCCACACATCCTCCGGTCGCCCAGTACAGTACTAGCATCTCCTGATCCTAGACCGGCCCTGACCAGTCGCTGCTCGCTACCTAATCTAGCTTCTTCCCACCGACAGCCGGCGCGCACACATGGACGCGAGCCAAGGCGTTCTCCTGTCCAGCGCCCTGGCCGGCGCCAAGGCGCCCTGGCCGGAGCTGCTCGGCTCCGCGCACTGGGACGGCCTCCTCGACCCGCTCGACCACACGCTCCGCCGCCTCGTCCTCCTCTGCGGCGACCTCTGCCAGGTCACCTACGACTCCTTCAACTCCGACGCCCACTCCAAGTACTGCGGCACCTGCCGCTTCTCCAGGGCGACGCTCTTCAGCCGCACGCAGTTCCCTGCCGCGGCCGACATCTCCGTGGCCGCCAACCTCTACGCCACCGCGGCCACGTCGCTGCCCGCGGGGTTCATGGTCCACTCGCTCTCCCGGGAGGCCTGGAGCAAGGAGTCCAACTGGATAGGCTACGTCGCCGTCTCCAACGACGCCGCTGCGGCCGCCACGGGCCAGCGCGTCATCTACGTCGCGCTGCGCGGCACCATCCGGAACCTGGAGTGGATCGACGTGCTCAAGCCCGACCTGGTCGCCCCCGACGCCATCCTGCCGGACGGCGACCCTGCCCGCGGCCACGCCCGCGTCATGAAGGGGTGGTACGTCATATACACCTCCACCGACGAGCGCTCGCCCTTCTCCAAGCACAGCGCGCGCGACCAGCTGCTGGCCGCGGTGCGGGAGCTGGTCGCCAGGTACAAGGGCGACAGCCTCAGCATCGTCTGCACCGGCCACAGCCTCGGCGCGTCGCTGGCCACGCTCTCCGCGTTCGACATGGTGGTGAACGGCGTCTCCAAGGTCGGCGACGCGTACATCCCGGTCACAGCCATCGTGTTCGGGTGCCCGCAGATCGGGAACCCGGAGTTCAAGAAGCGGTTCGACGAGCTGCCCAACCTCCGCGCGCTGCACGTCAGGAACAAGCCCGACCTCATCCCACTCTACCCGAGCAACCTCCTGGGCTACGCCAACGTCGGCGACGTGCTCTCCGTGAACTCCAAGAAGTCTCCCCACCTGAAGCCCGACACCACCAACGTCGGTGACTACCACAACCTGCAGGGCATCCTGCACACGGTGGCCGGATGGAATGGGGAGGACGGCGAGTTCAAGCTCCAGGTGAACCGGAGCGTGGCGCTGGTGAACAAGTCGTGCGCCTTCCTCAAGGACGACAACCTCGTGCCCGAGTCGTGGTGGGTGGAAAAGAATAAGGGTTTGGTGCTGGGGCCGACTGGTGAGTGGGAGCTCGAGCAGCCTGCGGAGGAGAACTTGCCCGTCCCACCGGTCGTCAACGGGAAGGTCATCGACGACGATGTCGCTGCCACCGCCAGCAGCAAGGGGCCGAAGATACCGGAGGACGGCAAGAAAAAGACCAAGAGAACCAAGTTTCTACCTGCATGCTTTAAAGGGGTTAACTAGTTTGTGTATAAGTGAATGATTAAACCGATCGTGCGGTTTAATTTGTTTTGCACCTGTGAATAATGGCTTTTGATTAGTGGTGTCATGTAATAACGTGGTCTCTTAAAGCTGTGAGCACCTGATAAGTTTGCATCTGAGAAAACTTTCTGATGGTTATGTTGACATAATGCTACGGCAGTATATCTGCCCCAGGCCCCAGCTACTGGTTTGAAAAGCATATATTCGTCAAGTAATAAAATAGTCACTAATCAAGCACCATCAAACACTAAAATATGCATATACTACAAATGGTCACTAGTCAAGTACTAGTACACATGAATTTCATATAGCGGCTAGGTGCCGCGACCTTGACTTAACAATATTTCTGGTTAGAAATTCCCTCTCACGATTGCATATCTATATATAATCGATGAGGGTGGATTTTTGTAGCCTGAGCTATACATAGCTGGTTTTTCCTTCAAAATTTAAAAACGACATTTTAAAGATCTACAAAAAAAAAAGCGAGATGTACAAAATGATGTGTTTTATCAACATGCAAAATATCAACTCCTAATATATTAGGTTATTCTTGGCTGTTCAAAAATGGTAAAATCAGATAGAATTTGGGGTTTTGAAATTTTGCCATGTTCACACTTTTAGATGTCTGATTTTATCATTTTTCCACCACTAAGAATATAAGGTATATATCATATTTTGCATGCTGATAGAACACTTTCATTATCTACTTCTAGGATTTTATTTGAATTTTTTGAAACTTTATGATGCCACTTTTATTTATTTTTCACAAATTGAGCGGCTACATTTATGGTTTCCGTATACTCAACGCTATTCTAACCTCAGTAGGTTCTATAACATGAAGTATATGAAAACACAACAGACGAACCAGTCTTATTTGAAATATATTAGTAATAATCATCGACAACAAACAAAGAATGCCAAAATTAATAAAAAAAATACTAAAAGGTCTTTGGACCACCTACCGATGACTACAACGAGTTGAAGGAGTGCCGCCCTCCTCACCCTCGGTCACCGGAACCGAGCAAAACTTGTCGTAATAGAGCTTATGTAGTAGATAGACAGGAAGTTGTTGTGCTAGACCCCAAAGGACCAGCGGCTTCTTTTCGATGGAACCTCGTCAGATGATCAGATGCTTCCACTACAACACGGAGCCTGGGCACTGACGCTTATAGACGCCGATGCACAATCTTAGTCGCCATGCTCGCGCTGCTGCGGAAAAAAGCCACCAGGGTTAACTGCATCGGGGATTGTGCAACATCGGCGGATTTTTTGGCGCGGCACAACGTGAGCCGCCGAGATAGCGCTTCCACTGCAGCAAATCGTTTTTGCCGTGTCCCATGTAGGGAGGCACTGCCTAGGTGTTGTGGTAGTTGTGGGACTACAACATAACGATAATGCCTTGTAATGTCTATCAGCGCATGATATATGACAATTTTGTAATTCAGACCCATTAAATATCTAATATCTATATTACATCTCAACCCAACAAACTGCAAAACATAGAACTCATATCAGACAGAATACAACTTCAGTTGAATTAATATAAGCATTCATTATATACATACATTACATCTCAACCCAACAAGTTCACATCTGACAAAAGATGCAACTAATTCCAACAAATTCAAACCACTACAAAAGATGCATCATCACGATCAGAGAACCCACTTTGATTGCAAACTGGAAGGCACAAACATCACCTTCCTAGAGATTGTGTTGGCGAACGTATTCTCCTCAGTTTGATCTGAAACTGACAGTAGTTTCATTATCACACGACTTTGCTTGAACGGCTTCTCCATATATGTAAGGCATAATATACTTTCTAGCGAAACTAGATGAGAAGCACTGCACAGGGAAAACATGAAAATTTAGATTGTTACAGTTCTAGGCATGGTTGGAGTTCAAGAGAACTACAGTACTACACAGGAAAGAGAATTACCATATTTTTTGCAGTCCATGATTTTCTTGAGGGTGCAAACATAGTAAGGAATTTCTGGCCTATAACTTCTAACAATTTGCTTCCAATTCTTCTTTCTTGAGCTGGTCATGTCCACTTCATTTCCAAACATATATGAAAGGGAGTACTTCTCTAGTGATAGGATATTGGGACATGAAACACCAAGTAAAAGAATATTGGTCATGTTAACTTCATTGCCAAACCAATATTGAAGAGAATAAATTTTCAGTTATATGTGTCTTCTATTGATAGAGTTGTATACTGAGAGCAAGTTTATCTTGCATGGTAGAGGCCACAGGCTGTTGAGAGCTTGGAACTTTGTAATTGTAGTTGTTCAATATTGTTGTTTTTCACCATGGAAATTAAAACAGTTTAACGTCACTGCTTACTACCTAGCAATGTTAGTTTTTAGATCCCAAAGAACAACGAACCATAGAACAATGATATACTAACAAATGTAAATGCTTGAATATAAACAATGACAGTTCAAGGGTTTGGAGACATACGAATATGCGGCAGGGACATCTCCGCCGTGGAGGACAGTGTGGTCCGGCGTGGTGTAGGAGGTGAGCGCAACCGTGGTTAGTGCCACTGCAGAGGACGGGGCGGTCCGGCATGGTGCAGAGGTCAGCGCGGTCGGGCTCAGCGCTGTCGCGGAGGACGGTGCGGTTCGGCGCGTTGCAAATGACAGCGTGGAAAGGCTCAGCGCCACCGTGGAGGATGGTGCGGTCCGGCCGTGAGAGGTCAAGCGTGTTGGGTCACACACAAGGAGGTCAGCGCGGTAGGGGACAACACCGTCATGGAGCTGGGGCTAGGGTTAGGGTTGGTGGGGTAGGGGATTATTTCGGATAAAGATGAGAGTGACCTATGTGAGCCGAAGGGGAAAAAACTAGTATGATTTTTAACCAACCTTTTCCTTATTGATTTTTTGGTAAGTCAAACGTCTCGCATATTCCACAACATTCTATTTGATTAACATTCGTATTGATCAGCAAACCAACAAAATAACACACCAAAAAGGAAAAATAGTAATTTGCATATATGGAGAGATATCAGTACACATGTACTTGTGCACGAGTCGTGGCATTGCACTGTCCAAAATGAAGAAGCCATCAAAAGAACACTACAAATTAGTCGATCTGCTCGAAGATTAATTAGTACTAAAAACTAATACTAGCAACATAATTAACTCTAACTCTAAGTACATCTATCAACAAGCTTGTCCAACCTATTTATGATGGCCTTCACTTTGCTAGCCAATCTAGCGCACCACTCCCTCGGCGCTACAACGTGGTTCGCCTGATTCTGCAATTCCCTGATTGCGGGTTTCATGTATTCGTCGTACGCGACCTACCTTCTTTGTTCGTTGTCCTCCATCTCGTCCCACCAGAGCTCGCGCAACGATTGTTGGAAGTACATTGGGTGCTCTGGATCAACCCATCACACCCAACGTCATGAAGCTGCACTCTGATGATGGCATGAGAGGAACTTGCGGCCGGTATCCTCTGCGGAGTTCTTATCGTAGGCCACGTATCACCAGGCGATTACATGGTCAGGGCATTGACAGAACACATTCTCATCATGTTCCTCGTGCTATTGCAGGTCATGGATGTGCTCCGGTACTCCAGGAACGTCGTACTTGAAAGAAAAATAGCAATGCGCATTGGTGAGGTGGAGAAATCGAGAAATTTTGGGGATAAACAGAGGAAAAAAACCAAATGCGAAATTCAATGGCAATGAAATTCAAAAATAACAATTGCACGTACCGATATCGCGCTTGTCTAATGGAACGTTCTGCCGACTCTCGCCGCCGCCGCCGCTCGAAGCTTCGTGGAGAGAGAAAGACAGAGGGTGAAGAAATGACGAAGTGCGCGACGTGGGAGAGAAATTACGGCCGTGAGGAGAAAGGTTCTTTCATTATAATATTCAGATGGCAACAGCTGGACTTTGGTGTAGCTCATCCATCAGTGGGACAAACATGAGCAGTCACACATACGGGACCCATAGTCCATGTTACATTTTTTCCGCGGCGGAATCATTACTACCTGGTTCGCGTTACTAAGGCGTCTCGGAACATCGGTACCAATGGATAGCTAGAGCGACGCAATTTAACTTCGTACATAAATTTGCCGCTGAAAAAAATCGACTGTCGTGCTGCTTGTCATCAAGAATAGCATATCCACCGTGTATCTAACTTTTGCCGGTTCTTTTTGCTTATGGTGGCCTAGAAAAGTGTCTGGGTACGGAGGGTTATTTTTATAATGTTCTGCACACTTGTATAGGGAAAAATACAAAGTGGCCTCGTTACGAGGGAAACCAAGCTGACCGTGCAAAATACTGAGACCGATACAAATACCTAGCAACCTATAGGGCAACCAAGCTGACAATGAAACCATGCAAAATCCTGAGAATGATAGAAACACCTAGCAATCTGTAAGGCACTCCTAAGCCAAATAATGCTGCCAATGGCTCATACTAGCATTCTTCACTAGTAGTAAAGCTTTACTAGTGGCGTTCTCTGTATACTACTAGTAGCGTCGGGAGCTTCTAAAGACACAATTGGTGGTGGTAGTACACAACTCCACGAGAATCCAAATTGATCAGCCATTCGATTGGACCTAGAGCCGGTAAAACATTAGATCTTTTCATTATGTCGTATAAAGCCAAGCGGTAAGAAACCTTAGCCCGTATAGAGGCATCATCACCGGGCCGACCCAACCTGCCCGGGCACGTCCAAACGCGCTCGCGCGGTCGTGCAGGACGTGCACGGTGTTCTAGCGACTCGACCCATCCGTTCCGACGCGTCCGGCTCGACCTATCGGCACATCTAATTTGCGTGACCACTGGGTCGGCCCGGACACGGGCGGGTCACGGGCGGGTCCTCCCCGTTGGTGCCTCTGGCCCACTTGTCAGCCACCACGGCGTTGGTTCAGACGCGCGCAGCGGTATCGACTTAGACACAACCGGGACAACGATTCAGAGTGGCAGAAGGCTGACCGGCGGCAGCCTGCGCCATCAATGGCGACGAGACGGCACACTGACTGACTGGACACGCCAATGTCGTCTCTTCAGCCTCCGCGCTGACATCTGATGCCGGGCCTTTTTAACTGGCCACCCGCGGCAAGTTTCTCCCACATCACACCTTTCTCTCCTCTCCTCCTTTCCGTTCTCCACTACCTGTAGCTAGCGATGTCCGGCGGCGAGGGATCGACGAGAGGATGTGCTGGTCGTGGACATCGAGGGGGGCTCCGAGGACGCGGCCAAGTCAGCGCGCCACCACGCTCTCCCTCGACGTCGTCGTCGCCCTACGAGGTCGAGCCAGGCATCTAGTTCGCCGTGGCCATCCACGCCGGCATGCCGAGTGACGGGCTGCTCCTGCCCCGCACATTCGTGACCCTGGTCGGCGACCAGCCACCCTCGATTATCATCCTACGGGCGAACGGTATCAGGACCAGCAGGTATCGGTCGCTCTGCAGTTCGACCACCTCGGCTAGTTGTACCTCGGCAATGGCTGGAGTGCTTTGCCCGCGCACACAAGATCGAAGCGGGCAACATCCTCGTCTTCAAGTACGACAATGAATGTAGGCTCGGCATCAGCGTCTTTGACGACAGCATATACCGGAGAAGGTACCGCCCGATCTCCGACTCCGACTCCAACACCGACGAGTAGGTTTAGGCTGTGTGTGCGCCATGCACCATGTATCGATGTAGGCATTGGCCATACTTGCGATGAAAAGCTTTATTCAAGCCCTAAACTACATAACTAAATGAAGAACTTTTGTTACAAGCATACCACAGGCACACCTAAACTACATAACTAAACGGATCAAAGACACCCTTCGTCATTAAGAGACCGGATGATCGCTTCCGGTACCTGCACCTCCTCTTCATCTTGGGTGAGGCGGGCACACAGGGAAGCATCGTCAGGATTAGCCCGCACCGCTTCCTGGAGGTCGACCCGCACCAATGCCAGTTGGTCCTATCGCCGGTGCTCTAGAAGGAAGACGTGTTCCGCCACCTCCATCGTGAAAGGCTCGTCGGTGATCACATCGGCTGGCCTAGGGAGGTGGGATTTCTGGGCGATTGTTGCGGCCGCTAGATCGGCGACGAGGAAGGCCAGGCATGGCAGCGTGGGGAGGTAGGGTTTCTGGTTTGTAGCTACATCGGCTGGCCTCCCCTTTTTATTGACACGGCTGGACGCGGCGGGAAACTGAAGGGTTCCGCAGCAGAAAACAAAAAAATTCCTACGTTGGAACCTCCTAAATTGCACAAGATATATCTATGTAGTAATGCGGCAATGGCCGAGCGTATAGAATACATATCCTTGTAGACCGTACGTGGTTAACGTTCCGAGGTGAACGTGGTTGAAGTAGTCGAACTCGTAGCCGACCTCAAGGTCACGATGCTCCTCATAGGTCACTCCTTGCTCCTTCTTCATCGTGCAGCAGCTCCGGCTCACGACATCCAAGGTGCCTCAAGTGAGGCCCTCGTGGTTTTGTACACATACGGTGTACGATGACGACCTCCGACTCCTTGATCCCTGCCGGGAGTGCGGAAGTAGATCTCCGGCTTGGAATCCCTGCAGCGCAACAGCGTGTTGCAGGTGATGTGTCTCTTGCATGGACAGTCCTTACTTGGGACTATGCCAATGCATGGAGACAGGAGAGAGAGGGAAGGATAAAGTCAACCAAAGGACTTCTCCAAATATTGGTGTGTCAATTCCTATCCATGGGCACCCCTTTATATAGGGGGAGGGGGTGTGCCCTCCCCTTTGGGTTTCCCATGTGGGACTAAACAAGGGAGAGATGGGGGAGGCGCATGGGCCCTTAGGGCACCATGGGCCGGCCGGCCAAGGGTGGGACCACCCCGTACAACCCTAGGCTAGCCGGGTGGGACCCCTTGAGGCGCCTAGGCCTTGGCCCTTCCCTCCTCCGGTTTTCCCTCATGGGCCCTTTTTCCCTAGGAAGTTTGGCCCATTAGTGGAATACCCCTTCAAATTAGATTTTAATATTATATTTAATATTAATTACATTAATTAATATGTAAATACATATTACAAAATCCAACTTGACCTGGAACACCTTTCGGTTCCCTTTCGATTTCCTCCGAACGACTTTGGATCTTTCTCGGAACGATTCCGGTTCTCTCACGGAACTTTTCCGGTTTCCTTTTCTCTTTCATATGGTGATTCCAACTTACAGAGGATCTCTAGCTCATCGTACCCTTAAGTGTATTTCCCCACGGCTCGGGAATGGCACAAACATGATCTCCATCAATGATCAATAGCGGGATCAGGATGCCCATAATGACCCCTGTGCATTCCATGATGATAATGTCGTTTGAACCGTAAACAGTCGTTTCCCATTCCCTTTGCCACTTGATACCTAGTTCATCTGATATTTGATCTACGGTATCTCCATACCTCCGTTCGATCTCGTTACCGATGAACTTGGTTTCTCGTGTCCGTGTCGTTGCATTCTGTGACCCAGTCACACGCTTGCAAGCTTCGTTAATGCAACGCCACCGAGTGGCACCTTTTCAATCACCCAGTCACGGTATGATATTTGATAACCACCTAAGCTCCCTCTAGAACGATGATTTGCATATCTCACAATCTAAGGATCAGGTTGCGAGGTTTCCTTAGTTTATCATTAATGGTGAACTTTGTAACTAGATCTCATTAAGATACAACTGGTTGGGTTGTTTGTCTATCACATCATTCAACTAATGAAGTGACCTCATTGTCAATTGGCATAAATGCCCATGATCTTGAAACCCTAGATCATCCTCATGACCAATGAACTAGTTCGCTAGAGGTAACTAGAGACACAGTTTGTTTACATACCACACGTGTATTAACGTTTCGTATTAACACAGTTATAGCACAGTATGAAACTATTATGAACTAATTGAGATATGACAATAAAAACCTATTTATTGGTTGCCTCTAGGGCATATCTCCTTCAGTCTCCAACTTGCACTAGAGTACAAATAATTTAGCTCGCATTTTAATCATCATAAACCATATCACATATGAGTTTATTGATCATGCATGCTTATGGAAAACATCCTGTCCATGTTCTATTTTACCAGATCATTATGTCTTTTGCAAATCGTTAATGTCTTCCTAACTTTGACATTCACACCATTATCTTATAATGGGTTGAAGTATTCGTTTGGCGATAAAGTGAGACTTTGTTTCTAGTGTTTATAATGTCGGTCGTTTTCACTATTGTCATATGAACTCCGAAATACACTTTGCAATCCTTTGTGTATATACAGCAGTTATGGCAGCAGAACAAGGCCGGTTTCTAGGAGCCTAGAGTGACTTTAGATCAACCTCGAGGGATTTCTCATGGGCATTGTGCCCCAGGACATATCATTCTACGTTAAAAGCGAACTAGCCCCGCCATAACAATATACATCACATCAGATGGAGCCTTTATACTTCTATATCTATGTAGATCCTAGTGCATGTGATGCGACAATACCACTTACTTTGCTTCTTGCCATTTAAGTACAAACTTATTTCTGGTTCAGTGATTAACTCAAGAATCACTTCAAGACATGTTCTTTCAGTTAAGAGCTTGTCCTTCTAACCAGAACTTCGGGTCACATTACCTCAAGTATACAATATGGTTGTATGGAAGAACCTATGACCGAGGCATAGGAGATGCAACACATCTCTTTCTTCCTTTTTAACCATCGTTGTAATACTAAGACAATGCTTCATATAGTAAGAACTTCTTTCTTACCTTGTTCCATTCTGAACTTCTTCAGAATCTTGCTTAGGACATTCTGAACATCTTCAGAATCAAGTCCAAGAAGCATTCGACATTTGATTTTTATTAAACTTACCAATCTATCTCAATAGATCTCATTGTTTAATAACTTCAACTTTATCCTTATTTATCTACTTAAATGTTATTAACACCAATCACATCATTCACATATGTCATCCACATATCCCAGAATGATTTCATGCTCCCACTCAAATATGGCATCCATATTGGAGATCCAGGGATTTCACTTAGCTCCCACTCAAAATATGTCTGATACATATTATGATTTAGCCAATCTACTTAGCTCCCACTCAAAATATGTCTCTTACATATTAAGATTTGGCCAAGCTAATTATCTCCCACTCAAATACAGGTCCTCTCGATAATCTTGGACATTCCAAAATTCTTTGATCATCATCAAATTGAGAATTCTAGCTACGAGACTTCAATATCCATATATTGCTAGTGTAAATCCAATAGACTCAAGCATCATGATATGTTGCTAACGTATCTATAATTTTTGATGTTACATGCTTGTTTTATATCTACTTTCTTATGTTTTGTCCACACTTTGGAGTATTTTTATACACTTTCTTGGACTAACCTATTAACAAGATGCCACAGTGCCAGCTGCCTGTTTTCTGCTGTTTTTGGTTCTGGGAAAGTTAGAAAATGAATATTCTCGAAACTGGACGGGACAAAAGCCGAATTCAATATTTCACTGAGGGGGACACGGAGCTAGAAGACGAGACGGAGAGGGGCCAGAGGCCAGCCACACCACCTGGCCGCGCAGCCAGGCCTGGCCCATGCCAAGGGGTGGTGTGGCCGCACCCCCCTCGGCCTCCCTTTCGCCTATAAGATGCCTCCGATACAGAAACCCTAAGTACCCGATCAAAATTCCACGAAAGAGTCTGTAGCCGCCGTCATCTCCATCCCTAGATCATGAGGGATCTGAAGCTCTTCCCGGCACCCTGCCGGAGGGGAGAATTCACCCTAGAGGCCTTCTTCATCACCATGCCTGCCTCCAGTGTGATGCGTGAGTAGTTCATCCCTGGACTACGGGTCCATGTAGTAGCTAGATGGTTGGTTCTTCTCCTTTGTGCTACCATGTTTAGATCTTGTGAGATCCGTTCATGATCAAGATCATCTATTTGTAATCTTACATGTTGTGTTTGTGAGGATCCGATGGATATTGATATGCTATTTCAGATTGATTATTGATTCTATCATGTCTTTGTTATTTGTGATCTTGCATGCTCTCCATTGTTAGTAGCTATCTTGGCCGAGTAGATGCTAGCAACTCCAAGAGGGAGTATTTATGCTCGATAGTGGGTTCATGCCTCTAGTAATCTGGGGAAGTGACAGAATTCTCTAAGGTACTAGATGTGTTATTGCTACTAGGGAGAAAACAACAATCCTTTGTTCATAGAACAATCGTATTGTTTACTTTACACGTAATGCTTAATGCAATTATCTGTTGCCTGCAACTTAATACTAGAGGGGGTTCGGATGATAACCTGAAGGTGGATTATTAGTCATAGATGCAGTTGGATTATGGTCTATGTATAATGTTGTAATGCCCAATCAAATCTCATAGGAGTCAAGATGATTAGTATATGCATGTATGCTTTCTCGATGTTTATCAATTGCCCCGCTGTAATTTGTTCACCCAACATGTCATCTATCTTAAGGAGAATCAGCACTAGTGAACTATGGACCCCGGTCCTTTCTTTTACTATCAATCCACAACTATTTACTATTTTCTGTTTACTTTCTGCAAGCTATTACTATCTTCCACACAATACGTTTAATCCTTTGTTTTCAGCAAAACCGGTGAGATTGACAACCTCACGGTAAGTTGGGGGCAAAGTTTTGTGGTTGTGTTGTGCAGGATTCCATGTTGGAAACAACACCTTGGAGGTGTTGCCTTGCTCCTACTGGTTCGATAACCTTGGTTTCATAACTGAGGGAAAACTTGCTGCTGTGCTCATCATACCTTCCTCTTGGGGTTCCCCAACGAGCTCGATATATTTTGGGGCATCAAGCTATTTTTCTGGCGCTGTTGCCGGGGATTGAAGAAGAATAAGCTCCCACGTTAACCACGCACCATCAAAGCTATTTTTCTGGCACCGTTGCCGGGGAGTCAAGGACATCTTCACAAGGGGAGTCCCTCATAACCAATCTCTTTACTTTGTTTTATTTGTTTTGCTTAGTTTATTTCTGCTTTGTTTGCTTGTTTCTTTATCAAAAACACAAAAAATAGTTGTGCTAGTTTGCTTCTTTATATCAAAAACACAAAAAATTTAGTCCTTTTCTGTAGTTGTCACTTCGTTCTTTGCTCACCATGTTGATCCCTAAGTTCACCCTGAAAGACCTTTCAATAGGTAGTGGCTCTATAATTGGGAAAGATAATATTGAAGAATTCTTTAATCATGTTAGTAAGCATGAGGATATTGAGGATAGATCCCTTGCAGAACTTGCTCCAAATTATGAAATTGCTGCAGTTTCTTTAGTTCACATGTTGGAAGCTAGGTTTGTTAATCTTAACCCCATAATGCAAGTAATGTTTCTTAAACTTAAGGAAATTGAGGACCCTGAAAAGAGAGATTTTATTCTGGAAACCTTGCTTAAAGAATTCTATGATGTTGCTAAGGAAGCTAGAAAAGTATTTAATCGTTTTAATATGCTAGGCTCATGTGTAGATGTTATTGGTACACGAGAAAAGATGAACAAAACTGAACCTAATGGGGAGGAAATTAAGATACCAATACCTTTTAAACTTGTAGGAATGCATGAAGCCTTAGAAAAGAATTTTGATTGGATTGTTCCTGAAAACCCATTTGATGAAAATAGTGAACCCAAGAGCATTGAGAGAGGATCCTCTAGAACTTATTTGGATGAAATACATTGCCTTGTTGAAGATATTTCTGGTATTAATCTTAATGCTTCTTCATTTGAGAATACTTGATCCTTTCTTGCTTTTTATGCCTAACTTAAAGGCGTTAAAGAATAGTACTTATTGGGAGATAACCCAAAAGTTTTAGATGAGTCTTGGAAGTTATTGCTTCAGTAATAACCTCTCCTTATCCTTTTTATTTTCTTTTTGTGCCAAGAGTAAGCTCTAATGAGAGAGAAGTAATGCTTGGGAAAGTTGCTGTCCCGAAACAGATTTTTATGCTTCGCTGTAAAAATTCGTGTAAAATCTCTGTACGTCGGTTTGAGCTGTAATTTTTGTGCTTCTGCCCCAGGTTGTTATCTAACTTTAGTTAGTTCAACACTTTTCGATTTGAGCAACAGAAGGTCTTCGAAAAAATCGGTTTCTATCTGCTAGTCCGTTTTGACAGATTTCTGCCATTATTTGCATTTGCTTCTTGTTGATTCCTTTTTGGGTTCTCTTTTGGGGAATTGAGCTTTTTGAGGGAAGTGCTACAGTAGCTCGTGTTTTAATGGAAGTTTTACCTGTGATGGAACTGAACCCATAGACTTGTTATCTTGAGTACACTAATGTTGCTAATAAAGATTGTGTGAAGTTTTGTATGAAGGAAAAATTTCACGTGTAAGGAAAGAATGATGTAATGAGATGAAGAATGGACTAAATCTCAAGCTTGGGGATGCAACCCGTGTCACCCCAAGAAATATCCAAGAAGTACAAGCGTCAAAGTTTGGGGATGCCCAAGGCATCCCCTTCTTCATCAATCAAAATCTCAGGTTTCTTCCAAACACTTCATTTTTATTGTTTCATGCACAGTTGTGTTGTTCTTGGAGCGTCTTTGTTTTTTTTTGGTTTTCGTTTGCTTGGTTTGCTTAGTTTGCTTGAATAAATTGGTTGGACCCCCTCATTCATACATTAGTTTTCAAATAAGATTGGTTTGGATTGGAAAAGAGTAGGAAAAGTTCATGCTTAAGTGGTAAAAGGAGCTTGTTTTTGACTGTGGCCTATGCTTTGTCATGTCATGCTTGGTATTGTTTTGGCTTTATGCTTAGTGATTTTTGTTGTAGCATGACATGTTGTAAAAAATTGAGATTGCTTAATGTGCCTTGAAAGGATCATGCGATGTTTTAGCATATTAAAGCATAGTATTGTGGTATTCTTCTTTGATGCTTTATTTGGGTTGACTTGGCGCATGCTCACACCATGTTAAGACTATCCCAAGTCAACATAGCCTTTATGATCCTTTAGTTTTCGACTTGTAATATCACTTTATGCTTTAATTAATGATGTTTTGTCACTTTGCATGATTATGGCCATTATTGCTCTTTTATTTGGTCGCTCCCAGTCTTTTGCTAGCCTCCATAACCAAGTATGAGTTCCACTCATGCATCCAACTCCAAATAAAACTAAGTTATTTCAAAGAGTCCACCATACCTACCTATTAGTATTTGCTATTCCAAGTATATTCATGTTTTTATCTACCTTCCGAATTAAACTTGTTATGAGAAAACTAGTGATTAAAGCTCTCACGAACTTGATGGCACACTTTACTTTTCTTGCCCCTAATAAACTTGAACCATTGTGTCATCTATGTTGTATATTCTTGCACTTATATGTTGGGGATTAGCAGAACCATGCTGTCATGGGGAACGCTTTCAACATTGCACTTGTACATTGTACCCAGTTGATATCATGCTCTTTTGTCTATGGATGTCGTCAGTGTGAAATGAAAGGGGATCTTGTAAGTCCATGGAGTTATGTATGTGTGTTAGAGAAACGCCTGGGCCACTGGTCTAATCCATGCCTAATCATGGTGGAAACCTGCAGCGTAACCATAATGAGCAATCTATGAAGAATTCTTCTTATAAAAAAAGAGATAGAGATTGAGAAAAAGAGAAAAGGAGAAAAAAAGGGATGAGAAAATAGGAAAGAGAGAAAAAAGCACATTTCCCATGGTAAATAATAAGATTGTTGAGATGCTTGTTGTCTGCTTGCCTTATCATTTTGATATGGGGATTCTTCCGTATCATCGGGCAAGGGGTACCCCGTTGGCGATTATCTATGATACACATGTACTTACTATGACAAGAACTTACCGGTAACTAAACTTGAGTAGCATGAGGAGCGACCCTCGTATTCAAGGGACATGAGATTTCCAACTTATACTTTGTCAAGCATATACTCCATAGTTTGTTCACTTTAACCTTAATCACTTCAAGATGCTTATGATAGGGGCAATGAGAGCTGAAAGCTAATAACTACCATAATTTTTGGAAGCTCTTTATGAGACTTGAATCCCTGCTTCCTTCTATGAAGGCCTTTCTTTTACTTTTATGTTGAGTCTCCATCTTCTATCTTTATGCACCTATTAAGAGATCATAGTGGCCATTCTTAGTTTAATGTGCATTGTCCCAAGACTTGTTGATTGATGCATAACTTTGATATTGCTTTTTATTGAACTATTTGTATCTAGTCACCCTTATGAACTTTGAAGGTGCCCTATGCATTTATGTTTTGCTTCTCTATGAGGGACAAGCTGAATAGCATTCTCACTATGCTTTCTTTATGTGAAACAAACAAACGTCTTGCAAAGCATTGTTATTCATAAATCTTTTGTTTGTGCCTTTTCATGTTACAACATAGTTGCTATGTCTTATTGTTAGAACTATATCTTTCATGCTAGGTTGAAGTACTATGATCCCAGTTATCAATGTTTTACAAATACTTTGATCAAGTCTATGATGGTGCATGTCACCTAAAAAATTATTCTTTCTTTTTATCACTTACCTACTCGAGGACGAGCAGGAGTTAAGCTTGGGGATGTTGATACGTTGCTAACGTATCTATAATTTTTGATGTTTCATGCTTGTTTTATATCTACTTTCTTATGTTTTGTCCACACTTTGGAGTATTTTTATACACTTTCTTGGACTAACCTATTAACAAGATGCCACAGTACTAGCTGCATGTTTTCTGCTGTTTTTGCTTCCAGGAAAGTCAGAAAATGAATATTCTCGAAACTGGATGGGACAAAAGCCAAAGTCAATATTTCACCGAGGGGGACACGGAGCCAGAAGACGAGACGGAGAGGGGCCAGAGGCTGGCCACACCACCTGGCCGCGCGGCCAGGCCTGGCCCACGCTAGGGGGTGGTGTGGCCACCTAGGGTACCCCCTCGGCCTCCCCTTTCGCCTATAATATGCCTCTGATACAGAAAACCCTAAGTACCCGATCAAAATTCCACGAAAGAGTCTGTAGCCGTCGTCATCTCCATCCCTAGATCGGGAGGGATCTGAAGATCTTCCTGGCACCCTGTCGGAGGGGAGAATTCACCCTGGAGGCCTTCTTCATCACCATGCCTGCCTCCGGTGTGATGCGTGAGTAGTTCATCCCTAGACTACGGGTCCATGTAGTAGCTAGATGGTTGGTTCTTCTCCTTTGTGCTACCATGTTTAGATCTTGTGAGCTCCATTCATGATCAAGATCATCTATTTGTAATCTTACATGTTGTGTTTGTGGGGATCAAATGGATATTGAGATGCTATTTCAGATTGATTATTGATTCTATCATGTCTTTGTTATTTGTGATCTTGCATGCTCTCCATTGTTAGTAGCTACCTTAGCCGAGTAGATGCTAGCAACTCCAAGAGGGAGTATTTATGCTCGATAGTGGGTTCATGCCTCTAGTAATCTGGGGAAGTGATAGAAATCTCTAAGGTACTAGATGTGTTGTTGCTACTAGGGAGAAAACAACAATCCTTTGTTCATAGAACAATCGTATTGTTTACTTTACACGTAATGCTTAATGCAATTATCTGTTGCTTGCAACTTAATACTAGAGGGGGTTCGGATGATAACCTGAAGGTGGATTATTAGTCATAGATGCAGTTGGATTACGGTCTATGTATAATGTTGTAATGCCCAATCAATCTCATAGGAGTCAAGATGATTATTATATGCATGTATGCTTTCTCGATGTTTATCAATTGCCCCGCTGTAATTTGTTCACCCAACATGTCATCTATCTTAAGGAGAATCACCACTAGTGAACTATGGACCCCGGTCCTTTCATTTACTATCAATCCACAACTATTTACTGTTTTCTGTTTACTTTCTGCAAGATAGTACTATCTTCCACACAATACGTTTAATCCTTTGTTTTCAGCAAAACCGGTGAGATTGACAACCTCACTGTAAGTTGGGGGCAAAGTTTTGTGGTTGTGTTGTGCAGGATTCCAAGTTGGAAATAACACCTTGGAGGTGTTTCCTTGGTCCTACTGGTTCGATAACCTTGGTTTCATAACTGAGGGAAAACTTGCTGCTGTTCTCATCGTACCTTCCTCTTGGGGTTCCCCAATGAGCTCGATATATTTTGGGCCATCACATCACTACATTTGTAGTCAACTCCTTAAATTTGTCCATACTTTGTGACAAATCGAGCTTTTACGTCTCCATTAAGTTTCATTTCCATCTTATGTCTTTGAAGTCATTCAGAAATATCATGTAAACTTCTTTACTTAATAACATCAAGTAACATATTACTTCGCAATCTTAAATGTAACTTAATATAGGATTTTATGACTCCTGGTCATTTCTCGTACTTAGGTCCATCATGCTTCTTTGTAATTCGTAGGTATGTCTTGTTCATAAACATGACAAGTGAATCAATAATATATTTCCATGAACTTGCAGAGTATATATTGTTGAATCCTACTTTCTTTAGTAAAAGTATTTACTGAAACTTTATGATCATTATCATTAGTTTCTCCTCTATTTGTAGAGTTTGGTTTCACGAAACAAATTCCGAAGCGCCACTCAACAATTTGGAGGCAAGGACAAATGCCTTGTTTTGATCTTTTACTTTCTTCCACCTGTATCTTCATCAAGACACATCAACTTTGGACAACAGCAGGTTTGCCCCTTTTTGGAAGATGTATTCATATTTTCCTAAGAATACGCTACAAAGACTTGTTTATTTGCCATGATTTTGAATTGTCGAAAGCTCTAGAAACTCGAACATGCCATAACTCTTATGGTGTTGTTTCCGCGAATCCTTTTTAGATGTTCCTTTGTATTTCAACCGAGTGTTTGCTCCTTTCAATATCTAACTCTAAATGATAACTACAACCCCTATAGGAGATAATATTATACCATATGTATCTAATACACAATGATTATGATATTTAGACATTTCAATACACTTTGAAATTGCCCTATTATCATCATTTGTGAAACCTCTTTCACATGTCCTTTTTATGCCAAAATTAACTTAAATACTTTAGTCATGTCGATCAAATCGAAGAGACTTTGTATTCTTGTTAATTTAATATCCTCCTTTACTTTGAAATCTTTTGAACTATTCAAAACAGTTTCAAACTTATGTTTCATTAAGTAAATCCGCCTATTCACTTAAGTCCACAATTAAGTATGAAATAATGATTTCCACTATTTGTTGAAAACACGATATATCACTATGTATAAGATTCAACATTAAGTATGAATAATCATTGCCACTATCTTGTTGAAAATATGATACATCGTTATGTATAAAGTTCAACATTTCTTCGCATATCACTGTTTTACCAGAATGCGGAGTTTTAGTCATTCTGCCCAACGAGGCATGGTTTTGCAAAGTCTCTAGATTTAGCATCTAGGACCCCGATCTCCATTTAGAATGAAGAACATGCAGTAACCAAAATGACTTAAACTATAGTGTCATGTCATTCCTAAGAATTTGGATATCTTTTAGCATTCTAATCCTTTATAAATGTTTAAACTATTATCATTAACATAGTGATGAGAATAACTCATTTATAATCGTAATGTGACCATAACGGTATTGGTCATAAGAATAGTACAACTGTCTTGTAACTCATTCATATGAACAATCGTCTTGCCAAAAGCAAGACACACAAACAAGGATTACAAATTATATTCAAGTCCACTAATCCAAATGATAAACCTTCGAGGACAGGGGTGATGTCGGCCGTCAATTGTTTTGCTTGCCGTCATCAAGCCACATTGCCTCAATCCCAGCGATTCTCAAGCAGACCATCATGTTTTCACAGAACGAGACAAGTATCCAATACTTATATAAACTACAATGAGTTTTGCAAGAATCACATTTATAATTTGTATATCTAACATATACCCTTTTTTAATTCATGACCTCCATTGAAATCAAGCCCTTCTGAGAGTTCATAACACTAATGCAAGATTGCTAAGTGTTTCTCCACATATTCCCTTTTTCATCCATCATGGAAGAAAGCTCATCCAACGGCTCATACTTTATGTGCCTTATCTTGCAGAATACAAGATTGTAATCCGATTCTCCATCGAATGGAGAATGGCTTATTAGATGATTACGAAGAACACACAAACATTATGGAGTCATCCGATTATCTCCTAATGGCCATTGTATAAAGAAGAGAAGATCACCTTTTACGAGGATATCCCTCAGGCGTGGGTATTAATCTATGAAGTTGGACCCTTTTGCCAAGTTCCATATCAAGCAATAAATTTCCCATGGTCTCAAAGGACCTCAATGGGATAGGCCATGATCTACTAAGATATTTGCAAAAAGACATCTAGACTAAGTTCATAATATGAGTTCAATTTACAATTGAGCTCCCACTAAAATTGTTATCCCCTGGACGATTTTAGTGATCACATGATCCCAATCCTCTGCACCTCCCCCGATCATCATGGCCATCAGTGCAGCATCAAAGGTAGGCATTCCCTAATGTCAATCACATCAACCATGTGACTCATGCTCGACCTTTCGGTCTCTTGTGTTCCGAGGCCATATCTACACATGCTAGGCTCACCAAATCTAACTTGTGTGTATTCGCTGTGCAACATGGCTTACACCCACTATATGCGAATGTAGATATGTCTAGCCCCCGATCGTCATGGCCGGCTTCATAACGGCAAACTTTCTTGGTGGTGCACACACAAGGGGAACACTGTCATTGGAATTATATAGGGATTATCTTATTTGCTACCGTTGAGTATCTAATACTAGCATATAATAAGATATAAAGCAGGTATCAACATCACACGTGTATTGTGATATGATATGGTCCTTCTTGCGCCTTGATCTCCATCGACCGCTCCGGCATGATCTCCATCTTACCCTTGGTTTGATGACAAGTCCACGACGCCACCACCCGGTCGTCCATCGGAACGATGGCTATTACTACTTAACTTAGTAACATAAAAGTAAACTACTTTACCTTCGTAACGGACAATACCATATCATAACACAAGCCCTCCTACAAAATAAAGTTAGATGCCTCTACATTATCTTTTGCAAGTTTTACGTGGTTGTTAGGCATTTCGCAATAGAACCGTTTCTAGTCTACGAACTTTCCAACCACAACATGGATCCAACAATTGTCTCTACTACACCCCTTCCAGGGCCCTTCGTTGTAAATGCCATATCAACTATTGAATGAGAGACAGACACCCGCTAGCCACTTATACGGAACAAGCCGTATGTCGAGCGTGGAACCAGTCTCGCATATGAATACGCGTAAGGTCGGTCCGGGCCGCTTCATCAAACAATGTCGCGATATAAACAAGTACATGTTAGAGGGTAACAACTAAGGGATCAATTCCCGCACAAAACTTGTGTGTACTAGCCATACAACACTCCTACGCATAGATCGGTTCTGATACCACTGAAGGGTTCCGTAGCAGAAAACAAAAAAATTCCTACGTTGGAACCTCCTAAACTGCCCAAGATCTATCTATGTAGTAATGCGGTAACGGCCAAGCGTATAGAATACATACCCTTGTAAACCGTACGTGGTTAACATTCCTAGGGGAACGTGGTTGAAGTAGTCGAACTCGTAGTCGACCTCAAGGTCACAATGCTCCTCGTAGGTCACCCCTTGCTCCTTCTTCATCGTGCAGCAGCTCCGGCTCACGACATCCAAGGTTCCTCAAATGAGGCCCCTCGTGGTTTTATACACATACGGTGTATGATGATGACCTCCGACTCCTTGATCCCTGCCGGGAGTGCGGAAGTAGATCTCCGGCTTGGAATCCCTGCAGCGCAACGGCGTGCTGCAGGTGATGTGTCTCTTGCATGGACAGTCCTTACTTGGGACCGTGCCAACGCATGGAGACGGGAGAGATAGGGAAGGAAAAAGTCAACCAAAGGACTTCTCCAAATATTGGTGTGTTAATTCCCATCCATGGGCACCCCTTTATATAGGGGGAGGGGGTGTGCCCTCCCCTTTGGGTTTCCCATGTGGGACTAAAAAAGGGAGAGAGGGGGAGGCGCATGGGCCCTTAGGGCACCATGGGCCGGCCAGCCAGGGGTGGGCCCTACCCCACGCACAACCCAAGGCTGGCCGGGTGGGCCCCCTTGAGGCGCCTAGGCCTTGGCCCTTTGGCCCTTGGCCCTTCCCTCCTCTGGTTTTCCCTCATGGGCCCTTTTTCCCTATGAAGTTTGGCCCATTAGTGGAATACCCCTTCAAATTAGATTTTAATATTATATTTAATATTAGTTACATTAATTAATATGTAAATACATATTACAAAATCTGACTTGACCCGAAACACCTTTCGGTCCCCTTTCGATTTCCTCCGAACGACTTCGGATTATTCTCGGAACGATTCTGGTTCTCTCACGGAACTTTTCCGGTTTCCTTTTTCTTTCATATGGTGATTCCAACTTACAGAGGATCTCTAGCTCATCGTACCCTTAAGTGTATTTTCCCACGGCTCGGGAATGACACATGATACATTGCAAATTATCTATAATTTTTGATGTCCCATGCTTGGTTTTATCTACTTTCTTGTGTTTTGTTCCAACTTTGGAGTACTTTTCATATGATTTCCTAGACTAACCTATTAACAAGATGCCACAGTGCCAGTTGCCTGTTTTCTGCTGCTTTTGGTTCCAGGAAGTCAGAAAATGAATATTCTCGGAATTGGACGGGACAAAAGCCAAAGTTACTATTTTCCCGGAAGACTCACGGAGCCAGAAGGAGAGTCGGAGAGGGGCCATAGGATGGCCACCCCCCCTCCTAGGCGCGGGCTAGCCCAGGCCGCGCCAGGGCATGGTGTGGGCCCCCTGGTCGGCCATCGACCTTGCCTCCTTCGCCTATAAGAGCCTCCCGATACCAAAACCCTAAATAATCAAGCCTCCAGCCACGAAAAGTTCTGCAGCGCCGCCGCCACCGAAATGGAGATTCAGGGGACAGAAAGACTCTGTTCTGGCACCCTGCCGGGACGAGGAAGTGCCCCCGGAGCCATCTCCATCGATCTCCACCGCCATCTCCATCACCATTGTTGATTCCCATGATGAGGAGGGAGTAGTTCTCTCTCGAGGCTAAGGGTTCTACCGGTAGCTATGTGTTCATCTCTCTCTCTATGCATGATCTTATTGTGATCATGAGCTTTGTAATCAAGTAGATCTACCTTGCTACTCAAGTGCTTTAATAGATCTTTGCTCTCCCCATGTGTGTGAAAGTGACAGCGTGCACACCATGGTGGCACTTAGGCTAGAGATTACAAATACTTGTTATGAGTTATATTTGGAGTTGGACGTCTTTATGAAATTGTGGTGTTTGTTTGAACCATCTAGTGCTTAAGGTGACAGTGTGGGGTTTTATAGATGGGAAAGATGAACTTTGAGGTGTGCTGTTATAGCCCTACCATCGATTAGAGTGTTCAACCGGAGAGTAGTTCAGCGTAGTATCATAAAGAAGAATATATTTATGTGAGAGTGTTCACTAGTGAAAGTATGATCCCTAGGCCTTGTTTCTAAACATTGAAACACCATTTGCTATTAGATCTATTACATGTTTGCTTGCTTCTATCTTTATTTCAGTTTTACTTTAGTCTTTTCCACGCCATTAAGCTATTTTCTATCACCGTTACCACTTATAATTATCCATACCAGTTGTATTTCACTATCTCTTCGCCGAACTAGTGCACCTATACACCTTACAAGTGTATTGGGTGTGTTGGGGATACAAGAGACTTCTTGTATATTAATTGCAGGGTTGCTTGAGAGGGAATACCTTTGACCACTTCCTCCCTGAGTTCGATAAACCTTGGGTAATCCACTTAAGAGAAAACTTGCTGCTGTTCTACAAACCTCTGCACTTGGAAGCCCAACAACTTTCTACAAGAATAGAAGTGCGTAGACATCAAGCTATTTTTCTGGCGCCGTTGCCGGGGAGGTAAGGTAAAAGGTATTCACACCGGAGGATTAAAGAAGAAGAACCTCCCACGGCAAACGCCTATTTCCTGGCGCCGTTGCCGGGGAGGTAAGGTAAAAGGTACTCACATCCTCCGGTGTGAGTGCTCTAAGTTATTTCCTTTAGATTCTGCAATTTTGTCTTTTTGTTTCTTGTTTTCACTAGTTAGGCTTAATGGAAAACAACAAAAAAATTAGAGAGCTTTTTAGTATTTTTCCTAAGATAGAACTTGAATTGTCTGAAAAGAAAATTAAAAAACCCATGGAACTTTCTTTGCATGCTAATAGCAATGTTGTTAGTATGAATCTTTTGAAAACCTTTGTTACTAACGCTATGGAAACATCTAAGCTTGGGGAAGTTGGTTTTTATGAAAATGATCTTTTTAGTTCCCCAGCTTTGGAAGATAGCTATTCTATTTCTTATGATGATACCAAACCTCCAATATATGATGATTACAATGATGAATATGATTTTTTCTGTCCACCTACTATTGAGGAGAAAATTAATTATGATTACAATATGCCTCCTATATTTGATGATTATGGTGATGAGAATAATAATGATAGCTATTTTGTTGAATTTCTCCCACCACAATTAATAAGAATGACTATGTTTATATGGAGAGTAATAATCATTTTATGCATGTGGCTCGTGATAAGAATGTTTTATGTGATAGTTATATTTTTAATTTTATTCATGATGCTATTGAAAGTTATTATGAGAGAGGAAAACATGGTTTTATGTATCTCAAGAATATTAAGTTTCCCCTCTTTATGCTGAAAGTCTTGAAGTTGGACTTATTTTGCTTTCCTATGCTTGTTGCTTTGTGCTTTGATGACTTGTTTCTTTAGAAGATCCCTATGCATAGGAAGTGGGTTAGACTTAAATGTGTTTTGAATTTGCTTCTTGATGCTCTCTTTTACTTCAATTTATATTTCTTATGTGAGCATCATTGAAATTAGCATGCCTAACTTAAAGGCGTTAAAGAAAAGTACTTATTGGGAGATAACCCAAAAGTTTTAGATGAGTCTTGAAAGTTATTATTTCAGTAATGACCTCTCCTTATCCTTTTCATTTGCCAAGAGTAACCTCTAACTAGACAGAAGTAATGATTGGGAACGTTGCTGTCCCGAAACAGATTTCTGTGCTTCACCGTAAAAATTCGTGTAAAATATCTGTACGTCCTTTTGAGGCGTGAATTTTTGTGCTTCTTCCCCAGGTTGTTATCTAACTTTAGTTAGTTCAACATGTTTCGATTTGAGCAACAGAAGGTCTTTGAAAAAATTCGTCTTTACCTGCTGGTCTGTTTTGACAGATTTCTGCCATTATTTGCATTTGCTTCTTGTTGGTTCCTTTTTGAGTTCTTTTGGGAAATTGAGCTTTTTGAGGAAAGTGCTACAGTAGCTAGTGTTTTAATGAAAGTTTATTTGGTGTTAGAACTGAACCTTAAGACTTATTATCTTGAGTGCACTAGTGTTGCTAATAAAGATTGTGTGAAGTTTTGTATGAAGGAAAAATTTCAGGTGTATGGAAGGAATGAGTAATGAGATGAAGGATGGACTAAAGCTCAAGCTTGGGGATGCCACACGTGTCACCCCAAGAAATATCCAAGAAGTACAAGCATCAAAGCTTGGGGATGCCCAAGGCATCCCCCTCTTCATCCATAAAAATCCCAGGTTTCTTCCAGACACTTCATTTTTATTGTTTCATGCACAATTGTGTTGTTCTTGGAGCGTCTTCTTTTTCATTTTCGTTTTGGTTTTCGTTTTCTTGGTTTTCTTAGTTTGCTTGAATAAATTGGTTGGACCCCCTGTTTCATACATTGGTTTTCAAATAGTTTGGTTTGGTTTGGAAAAGAGTAGGAAAGTTCATGCTTATGTGGTAAAAAGAGCTCGTTTTTTACTGTGGCCTATGCTTTGTCATGCCATGCTTGATATTGTTTTATCCTTATGGTTATATTATTTGTTGTAGCATGACTTGTTATAAACAATTGAGATTGCTTAATGTGCCTTGGATGAATCATGCGTTGTTTTAGCATATTAAAGCATAATATAGTGGTATTCTCCTTTGATGCTTTATTTGGGTTGACTTGGCACATGCTCACACCATGTTATGACTATCTCAAGTCACCATAGCCTTTATGATCCTTTAGTTTTCAACTTGTAGTATCACTTTATGCTTTGATCAATGATGTTTTGTCGCTCTGCATGATTATGGCCATTATTGCTCTCTTAGTTTGTCGCTCCCAGTCTTTTGCTAGCCTCCACAACAGAGTATGAGTTCCACTCATGCATCCAACCCCCTAAACCAAGTTATTCCAAAGAGTCCACCATACCTACCTATTAGCTTATGCTATTCCAAGTATATTCATGCTTTTGTTTACCTTCCGAATTAAACTTGTTATGAGAAAACTAGTGATTAAAGGTCTCACGAACTTGATGGCACACTTTACTTGCCCTTAATAAACTTGAACCATTGTGTCTTCTATGGTGTATATGCTTGCACTTATTTGTTGGGAATTAGCAGAACCATGCTTTCATGGGGAACGCTTTCAACATTGCACTTGGTATATGTACCTAGTTGATATCATGCTCTTATGTATATGGATGTCGTCGGTGTGAAATGAAATGGGAGCTTGTAAGTCCATGGAGTTATGTATATGTGTTAGAGAAACGCCTGGGCCGCTGGTCTAAAATCCATTCTGACATGGTGGAAACCTGCAGCGTAACCATAATGAGCTGTCTATGAAGCATTCTTATTATAAAAAAAAGGAGTCCTATATTGAGAAAAAAGAGAAAAGAAAAAAAATAGATACTATGAAAAGAGGAAAGAGAAAAAAAAGCACCATATTCCCATGGTAAATAAGAAGAATGCTGAGATGCTCGTTGTCTGCTTGCCCTGTCATTTTGATATGGGGATTCTTCCGTATCATCGGGAAAGGGGTACCCCGTTGGCGGTTCTCTATGATACACATGTACTTACAATGACAAGAACTTACCGGTGACTAAACTTGAGTAGCATGAGGAGCGACCCTCGTATTCAAGGGACATGAGATTTCCAACTTATACTTCGTCAAGCATATACACCATAGTTTGTTCACTTTAACCTTAATCACTTCAAGATGCTTATGATAGGGGCAATGAGAGCTGAAAGCTATAAGTACCATAATTTTTGGAAGCTCTTTATGAGACTTGAATCCCTACTTCCTTCTATGAAGGCCTTTCTTCCACTTATATATTTAGTCTCCACCTTCTATCTTTATGCACCTACTTTGAGAGCATAGTGGCCATTCTTAGTTCTATGTGCATTGTCCCAAGACTTGTTGATTGATGCATAGCTTTGATATTGCTTGTTTTAAACTATTTGTATCTAGTCACTCTTGTGAACTTTGAAGGTGTCCTATGCATTTATATTTGCTACTCTATGAGGGACAAGCCGAATGCTATTATGCTATGTTTTCTTTATGTGAAACAAACAAACGTATTGCAAAGCATTTTTATTCATGAATCTTTTGTTTGTGCCTTTTCATGTTGCATCATGGTTTCTTTGTCTTATTGTTAGAACTTTGTATTTCATGTTATGATTGAAGTACTATGATCCCGGCTTTGAATGTTTTACAAATACTTTGATCAAGTCTTTGATGGTGCATGTCATCTCAAAAATTATTCTTTCTTTTTATCACTTACCTACTCGAGGACGAACAGGAGTTAAGCTTGGGGATGTTGATACATTGCAAATATATCTATAATTTTTGATGTTCCATGCTTGGTTTTATCTACTTTCTTGTGTTTTGTTCTAACTTTGGAGTACTTTTCATATGATTTCCTGGACTAACCTATTAACAAGATGCCACAGTGCAGTTACTGTTTTCTCGCTGTTTTTGGTTCCAGGAAGTCAGAAAATGAATATTCTCGGAATTGGACGGGACAAAAGCCAAAGTTACTATTTTCCCGGAAGACTCACGGAGCCAGAAGGAGAGTCGGAGAGGGGCCATAGGATGGCCACACCCCCTAGGCGCGGGCCAGCCCAGGCCGCGCCAGGGCATGGTGTGGGCCCCCTGGCCGGCTACCAACCTTGCCTCCTTCGCCTATAAGAGCCTCGCGATACCAAAACCCTAAATAATCAAGCCTCCAACCATGAAAAGTTCTGCAGCGCCGCCGCCACCGAAGGGGAGATTCGGGACGAGAAAGTCTGTTCCAAGCACCACTGCCGACGGGAAGTGCCCCCGGAGCCATCTCCATCGATCTCCACCGCCATCTCCATCACCATTGCTGATTCCCATGATGAGTAGGGAGTAGTTCTCTCTCGAGGCTAAGGGTTCTACCGGTAGCTATGTGTTCATCTCTCTCTCTATGCATGATCTTATTGTGATCATGAGCTTTGTAATCAAGTGGATCTACCTTGCTACTCAAGTGCTTTAATAGATCTCTGCTCTCCCCATGTGTGTGAAAGTGACAGCATGCACACCATGGTGGCACTTAGGCTATAGATTACAAATACTTGTTATGAGTTATATTTGGAGTTGGATGTCTTTATGAAATTGTGGTGTTTGTTTGAACCATCTAGTGCTCAAGGTGACAGTGTGGGGTTTTCTAGATGGGAAAGATGAACTTTGAGGTGTGCTGTTATAGCCCTACCATCGATTAGAGTGTTCAACCGGAGAGTAGTTCAGCGTAGTATCATAAAGAAGAATATATTTATATGAGAGTGTTTACTAGTGAAAGTATGATCCCTAGGCCTTGTTTCTAAACATTGAAACACCATTTTCTATTAGATCTATTACATGTTTGGTTGCTTCTATCTTTATTTCAGTTTTACTTTAGTCATTTCCACGCCATCAAGCTATTTTCTATCACCGCTACCACTTATAATTATCCATACCACTTGTATTTCACTATCTCTTCGCCAAACTAGTGCACTTATACACCTGAAAAGTGTATGGGGTGTGTTGGGGACACAAGAGACTTCTTGTATCTTGATTGCAGGGTTGCTTGAGAGGGAATACCTTTGACCACTTCCTCCCTGAGTTCGATAAACATTTGGTAATCCACTTAAGGGAAAACTTGCTGCTGTTCTACAAACCTCTGCACTTGGAGGCCCAACAACTGTCTACAAGAATAGAAGTGCGTAGACATCAACACAGACATGATCTCCATCAATGATCAATAGCGGGACCGGGATGCCCATAATGACCCCCGTGCATTCCACGATGATAATGTCGTTTGAACCGTAAACAGTCGTTTTCCATTCCCTTTGCCACTTGATACCTAGTTCATCCGATTGATCTACGGTATCTCCATACCTTCATTCGATCTTGTTACCGATGAACTTGTTTTCTTGTTTTCGTGTTGTTGCATTCCGTGACCCAGTCACACGCTTGCAAGCTTCGTTAAAGCAACGCCACCGAGATGGCCACATATGTATCTATCCGTTACATGGATTGGCAAATCATGTTCTTGATATGTACTCCTCTACACGCCCCTTTGGGAAACCTGAGTGGCACCTTTTCGATCACCCAGTCACGGTATGATATTTGATAACCATCTAAGCTCCCTCCAGAATGGTGATTTGCATTATCTCACAGTCTAAGGATCAGGTTGCGAGGTTTCCTTATTTTATCATTAATGGTGAACTTTGTAACTAGATCTCATTAAGATACAACTGGTTGGGTTGTCTTTCTATCACATCATTCAACTAATGACACGACCTTATTGTCAACTGGCATAAATGCCCATGATCTCGAAACCCTAGATCATCCTCATGACCAATGAACTAGTTCGCTAGAGGTAACTAGAGACACGGTTTGTTTACATACCACACATGTATTAACATTTCATATTAATACAGTGATAGCACAGTATGAAACTATTATGAACTAATTGATATATGACAATAAAAACCTATTTATTATTTTCCTCTAGGGCATATCTCCTTCAGAAACACCTAGAAGAGGCGGGAATCGGCGGGGAAGAGGGGGGAAACGACTAGAAAAAACTAGCAGGCGGCAGGGCGACAGGAACAAACTGGATCTACACCAGCATCGGCGTCGGTGATGTGCTCTTTTGCAGGCGTGGACATTTGGGTCGCGCCACCGGGCGCGGTCGCCCAGACAGTCCGGACCACGGCTCCAAAGTGACCGCGGGCCGACCCAAACAGACAGAAACAGACCGTTTTGGTCGCGCATTTGGGTCGGCCCGGTGGAGATGCTCCAATCCCTCGAGCTGCCCCCACAAATCCCTCGCTCTCAGGCCCGACCCTGGGGGCAGTGCAGGAGGGGCTGCCACCCCGGGCCCATGAAAATCAGGGGGCCCTAGGACTATGTATGCAGTGCAGCCTTTGCCTTGGTTGGCACAAATTTCCAGCGTTCAAAGTAAGAAGAGAGTTGTTGTACAGGTAGCAAGAAAAAAGTTTGAGTCTCCGCTGTACACTGCACATCATCCCATGCAAAGAGAAGAGAACATATCCCATCATGGCATGGACGCCAAGGTTGGCGATCAAATCTCCCCTAGTGGTATATACATGTTTTCTATCCTTCGTCATTCGATCTACTTCTTCGGCCGATCCCAAACTCCAGCCACCTGACCTGGTGCTACGAGCATGAGGCTGAGGCCTTTTTTTCTAGGATACACCTGGCAGGTGTACCAAACACATAGAAGAAGCTGTCGACGGCAGCTACAACACCGCAAAGCGGCATGCCACGACTACCAACAGAGGGGTGATAGCTCCCCAAACACCTAAGACTACTCTCCCTCTAACAACAAGTTCACCGGCTCCAGGAAGCCAAACACCTCTGACCAAAACAGCCTAGCTAAGCGCCACTGCTAAAAGTCACCCCGGATCTTTTTCTTGATGGTTGCCACCATGGGGGGTACGCCGTTAAACACAACGTAGTTTTGGTGTCTCTAGATGCTCCAGAAGACCAGGATGATGGCCGTCCAAAGGTCGCGCTGGTGTACCTTCACACACGGTCTCGTCGTCCACCAGAGCAGCAGGTCTGTGTCTGTAGAGGGCATCCACTGAGGTCTATCCCACTGTTGCAGCGCCCAAGCCCATACTTCCTGGGCCACCACACATCCAATTAGAATATGTTGGATGCTCTCTGGATCCTGATCACAGAGCGGGCACTTGGGCGGTCGTGGTAGCTGGCGGCGCTCCAACCGCTCAGCCATCCAACATCGGTCCCTCGAGGCTAGCCACACAAAGAACTTGCACCCATGCGAGGCACATGAACACCAAATATGTGTGGCGGTCAGGGCTCGGGTGGTGCCCGCAAAGAAGGCGCCGTATGCCGACTTTCCGGAGTATACCCCATCATGCGACCATCTCCAGGTCAACACATCCTCGTGCTCCGCGTTGAGCCTAATCCCAGCAAGTGCATGCCACAGGAGGAAGAATTCGGGAACAACTGCTTCCCCCAGGTCTGGACTATAGTCACTCATCCATGTCCCGTCCAACCCCTCCCAGACTGAATGGGCCCTCACCTTGCTCGGGGGATCACCACGAGGAGGTTTGGGGCGATCTCCTTGACCCAGCAGCCATGAATCCACCGGTCCTGCCAGAACCTAGCTGCTCCTCGTTGCCCGGAATGTAGCAAGTGGCAGCGTGGAAGAGCTTCATAGACTACCACAGAAGCCCTAGGTCGAACTCCGCCCACGATTTATCCAGGTCCACCCTTTGCAGCCACGCCCACCTGCACGTCAGCGCGAAGTTCATAAGGCAGAGGTTAGGAATGCCAAGGCCGCCGAACTCCTTCAGCGAGCACACGTTCTCCCACGCGACTAGGCAATGACCACCCTTCGCCTCCCTATGGCCCCTCCAAAGGAACGCCCAGACAATCTTGCAGAAAGCCACTAGGGTCTAAGGAGAAACATCAAGTGAAATGAGAGCGTGGACCAGGATAGCCGAGAGTGTGGTCTTCACTAGGGTGGTATGCCATCCCCTATTCATGAGCCCCGCACACCATGGCTGTAGCCTGCTAGCCGCATTATCCACCACAAACTGCAGCTGCGCCTCCGTAGGCTTACGTAGGCCCAGCGGCAGGCCCAGGTACTTACATGGCAAGCTGCCGATCCGGCACCCCATGATGTCTTGCGCCAGCTCCACCTGCTCCGGAGAGCATCTAATCGGGTGAACCGAACATTTTGCCAGGTTGGTGTGCAGGCTAGAGGCCCCTCCAAAATCCAACACGATCGTCGCACAAGTGTGGAGATCCAAGGGTGCGGGGCGCACAAAGGTAATGACATCATCTGCATACATGGAGGTGTGTTGTCATAGCCCACTGGTCGCCAGCTCCGAAAGGAGCCCCTCGGCAGCCGCTCGCTCAAAGAGCCTATGCAACATGTCCATCACCGCATCAAAGAGAAGTGGGGAGAGTGGATCTCCCTGCCTCAGCCCCCTCTAGTTATAGATCACCACTCTAGGTGTTGGGGGGATAACCCCGGGTAGGGTCACGCTAGGGTATAATGGCCATGTTAGCCGAGGTACGGCAAGGTCAAAGCGTAAGTTGGCCGAGTCACCTCAAGGTAGGCCGACTTATGGTGTGACCCGGCCCGAAAGTTGTTCATCTAACGTTAACCCGGCCGACATAAAACGTATGTCGGCTAGCCTTATTGTAACTTGTTTGCAGGTATCCACAGGGCCAAGTTAACCAGGCCCGAGCCAGATTACCACTTGGCTTACGAGGGAAGGAAGGAATCTTCTTGGTCAAAGGTTTTCCCTCTCCACTATAGCGTGAGCGTAGCGGACAGAGGGATGGACCGGCGAGTACGGGCCGACAAAGGTGACGGTGCTCATGTCGGGTGACGTTGGCTATGTCGACTGACGCCGCACCGTGGAGGGGCTCAGTGAGGCTTACGCCTTGAGTCCGGATTAGCTTAGACAGAGAAAAGAGGAGCACCTCTTTGCTGATTTTGGAGAGGCATATTCGGAGGATATGCCTTCCACGTATGCCCTAACTTGTAACATAACCCCCCTATATAAGGAGGGGCAGGATCTCCGTAGAGAGGGTTGGCCATTTTTACTACGGGAAAACCCTAGAGAGGTACTTGTGGGTAGTAAGAGCAGTAGTCTCCTTCCCACAAACAGCTCGAGGAGCCCTTGTAATCCACCATTGAGAAGAGAGAAATATAAACATATGTGTGTGGAATCACCACACAATCCCTCCCTGGATTCCTCTAGTGCTCATTGGCCCCATCTTTAGCCTATACATGGCATCTGCCGTGCCACCACCATGACACCAGGGGAGCCGTTCACAGATACATTGCAAATGATCCATAATTTTTGATGTTCCTTGCTTGGTTTTATCTACATTCTTGTGTTTTGTCCACACTTTGGAGTACTTTTCATATGATTTCTTGGACTAACCTATTAACAAGAGCCACAGTGCCAGCTGCCTGTTTTATGCTGTTTTGGGTTCCAGGAAAGTCAGAAAATGAATATTCTCGGAATTGGACGGGACAAAAGCCAAAGTCATTATTTTACCGGGGGACACCTGAAGCCAGAATACGAGACGGAGAGGGGCTGGGGCCCGGCCACACCACCTGGCCGCACGGCCAGGCTTGGCCCACGCCAGGGGGTGGTCTGGCCGCCCCAGGCACCCCCTCGATCTCTCCTTCCGCCTATATATTGCCTCTGATACGGAAACCCTAAGGATCTGATCAAAAATCCACGAAAGAGTCTATAGCCGCCATCATCTCCATCCCTAGATTGGGAGGGATCTGAAGCTCTTCCCGGCACCCTGCCGGAGAGGGGAATTCACCCTGGAGGCCTTCTTCATCATCATGCAAGCCTCCGGTGTGATGCGTGAGTAGTTCATCTCTGGACTACGGGCCCATGTAGTAGCTAGATGGCTGGTTCTCCTCCTTTGTGCTATCATGTCTAGATCTTGTGAGCTCTGTTCATGATCAAGATCATCTATTTGTAATTTTGCATGTTGTGTTTGCAGGGATCCGATGGATATTGAGATGCTATTTCAGATTGATTATTGATTCTATCATGTCTTTGTTATTTGTGATCTTGCATGCTTTCCGTTGTTAGTAGCTATCTTGGCCAAGTAGATGCTAGCAACTCCAAGAGTTAGTATTTATGCTCGATAGTGGGTTCATGCCTCCGTAATCTGGGAAGTGAGTAAATCTCTAAGGTACTAGATGTGTTGTTGCTACTAGGGAGAAAACAACAATCCTTTGTTCATAGAACAATCGTATTGTTTACATTACACGCAATTCGTAATGCAATTATCCGTTGCTTGCAACTTAATACTGGAGGGGGTTCGGATGATAACCTGAAGGTGGATTATTAGTCATAGATGCAGTTGGATGGCGATCTATGTATAATATTGTAATGCCCAATCGAATCTCAAAGGAGTCAAGATGATTAGTATATGCTTGTATGCTTTCTCGATGTTTGTCAATTGCCCTGCTGTAATTTGTTCACCCAGCATGTTATCTATCTTAAGGAGAGCCACCTCTAGTGAACTATGGACCCCGGTCCTTTCTTTTACAATCAATCTACAAACTGTTTACTGCTTTGTGTTTACTTTCTGCAAACTATTACTTCCTTCCATTCGATACGTTTAATCCTTTATTTTCAGCAAAACTAGTGATATTGACAACCTCATCGCAAGTTGGGGGCAAAGTTTTGTGGTTGTGTTGTGCAGGTCTCCACGTTGCTACTAGCACCGGTAGTGCGCCCTGCCAAGGCTCAGCTAGCAACACCTTTGGGGTGTTTCCTTGCTCCTACTGGATTGATAACCTTGGTTTCGTACTGAGGGAAAACTTGCTGTTGTGCTCATCATACCTTCCTCTTGGGATTCCCCAACGAGCTCGATATATTTTGGGCCATCAAGCATATTTTCTGGCGCCGTTGCCGGGGAGTCAAGGACATCTTCACAAGGGGAGTCCCTCAAAAACACAAAAAATGACTACTATCGAAAATACTAAGTTGTGTGACTTCACTAGCACCAACAACAATGATTTCATGAGCACACCTATTGCTCCACATGTTCCTGAAGCTACTTTCTTTGAGATTAAACCTGCTTTACTCAATCTTGTTATGAGAGAACAATTTTCTGGTATTGGTAATGCAGATGCTGCTGCCCATCTAAATATCTTTGTTGAACTTTGTGAGATGCAAAAGCATAAGGATATAGATGGATATATTATTAAGCTTAAATTGTTTCCTTTCTCTTTGAGAGGAAAAGCTAAAGAGTGGTTGAATTCCTTAACTAGGAATAGTATTGATTCTTGGACTAAATGCAAAGATGCTTTCATTGGAAAATACTATCCTCCTGCTAAGATTATATCTATGAGAAGTGAAATAATGAAGTTTAAACAATCTGATAATGAACATGTTGCTCAAGGTTGGGAAAGAATGAAATCTTTGGTAAAGAATTGTCCCACTCATGGACTGACTGCTTGGATGATTATCCAAACCTTTTCTGCAGGATTGAACTATTCTTCAAGCAACCTATTGGATTCTGCTGCTAGAGGTACCTTTATGACCATTACTTTGGGTGCTGCAACAAAGCTTCTGGATAATATGATGGTTAACTATTCTGAATTGCATACTGAGAGAGCTCCACAAGGTAAGAAGGTAAATTCTGTTGAGGAAACCTCCTCCTTGAGTGATAAAATTGATGTTATTATGTCTATGCTTGTTAATGGGAAAGCCCATATTGATCCAAATAATGTTCCTTTAGCTTCTTTGGTTGCTCAGGAAGAGCAAGTTGATGTGAACTTTATAAGAAATAACAATTTTACCAACAATGCCTACATGAATAATTTTGGTAACAACAACTATAAGCCATATCCTCCCAACAATGGTAATGCTTATGGAAATTCCTACAATAACAATAGGAGTGCTCCCTCTAAACTTGAAGTTATGCTTAAAGACTTTATTAGTAAACAAACTGCTTTCAATAAAATTATTGAGGAAAAACTCTCTAATGCTGAAAGAAATATAGCATCACTGGCTCTTCTTTGAATAAAATGGCTGCTAAACCTGAAACTAATGATAATCCCTTTGCAGCTACTAATACCATACAAGTAATAATTGATGAAAATGTTAGACTATTAGCTGAATTACATGCTAAGTGGGAAAGAGAAGATGAAATTGCTAGAAACATTAGTGTTTCTACTATCACTACCACTAGTATTGAGGCTAGTAATAGTTCTACTACTCTAGATGATAATTATGATTTTGATCTTGATGGTTGCAATATCTCTGAAGTTATTAAGTTCCTACAAAAGCTTTCTAAAAGTCCTAATGCTAGTGCTATGAACATGGCCTTTAAAAAACACATTATTGATGCTCTCATAAAGATTAAAGAAGAAAAGATGAAACATAAAGCTTCTATTCCTATAAAACAATAAGATGGTTGGGAACCCATCATTAATATGAAAGTGACTGATTTTGATTTCAAAACTTTATGTGATCTTGATAGTAGTGTTTCTATTATGCCTAGAAGAATTTATGATATGCTTGATTTGCCACCACTCACTTGATGATAATGCTAAAAAGAAACTCATGGGGAGTATTAATGATGTTCTTATTATGGTTAACAATGCCTATGTCCCTGTTAATTTCTATGTTTTGGATGTTGAATGCAATGCTTCTTGTCCTATTACTTTGGGAAGACTTTTTCTTAGAACTGTTGGTGCCATTATTAATATGAAATAAGGCACCATTAAATATCAACTCCCACTAAAGAAAGGTATAGAACACTTCCCTAATAAGAGAGAGAAGATTTCTTTTGCCTCTCTTATGAAAACAAAATTTGCTCTTAATGCTTCTTCATTTGAGAACACTTGATTCTTTCTTGCTTCTTATGCCTAACTTAAAGGCGTTAAAGAAAAGTACTTATTGGGAGATAACCCAAAAGTTTTAGATGAGTCTTGGAAGTTATTATTTCAGTAATAACCGCTTCTTATCTTCTTTATTTGCTTTTTGTGCCAAGAGTAACCTCTAATGAGAGAGAAGTAATGATTGGGAAAGTTGCTATCCCGAAACAGATTTCTGTGCTTCACCGTAAAAATTCGTGTACAATCTCTGTACATCCTTTTGAGGCATTAATTTTTATACTTCTTCCCCAGGTTGTTATCTAACTTTCGTTAGTTCAACACTTTTTTATTTGAGCAACATAAGGTCTTCGAAAAAATTCGTCTTTACCTGCTGGTCTGTTTTGACAGATTTCTGCCATTTTCTGCATTTGCTTCTTGTTGGTTCCTTTTTGAGTTCTTTTGGGGAATTGAGCTTTTTTAGGGAAGTTCTACAGTAGCTTGTGTTTTAATGGAAGTTTTATTGGTGTTAGAACTGAACCTAAAAGACCTATTATCTTGAGTGCACTAATGTTGCTAATAAAGATTGTGTGAAGTTTTGTATGAAGGAAAAATTTTAGGTGTATGGAAGGAATGAGTAATGAGATGAAGGATGGACTAAAGCTCAAGCTTGGAGATGCCATGCGTGTCACCCCAAGAAATTTCCAAGAAGTATAAGCGTCAAAGCTTGGGGATGCCCAAGGCATCCCCTTCTTCATCAATAAAAATTCCAGGTTTCTTCCAAACGCTTCATTTTTATTGTTTCATGCACAGTTGTGTTGTTCTTGGAGCGTCTTCTTTTTTGTTTTTGTTTGATTTTTTTCTTAGTTTGCTGAATAAATTGGTTGGACCCCCTCTTTCATACATTGGTTTTCAAATAGTTTGGTTTGGTTTGGAAAAGAGTAGGAAAGTTCATGCTTAAGTGTTAAAGAGAGCTTGTTTTTGACTGTGGCCTATGCTTTGTCATGCCATGCTCAATATTGTTTTGGCTTTATGCTTAGTATTCTTTGCTGTAGCATGACTTGTTATAACCAATTGAGATTTCTTAATGTGCCTTGGATGAATCATGCATTGTTTTAGCATATTAAAGCATAGTATTGTGGTATTCTCATTTGATGCTTTATTTGGGTTGACTTGGCGCATGCTCACACCATGTTATGACTATCTCAAGTCACCATAAGTCTTTAAGATCCTTTAGTTTTCAACTTGTAGTATCACTTTATGCTTTGATCAATGATGTTTTGTCGCTCTGCATGATTATGGCCATTATTGCTCTCTTAGTTTGTCACTCCCAGTCTTTTGCTAGCCTCCACAACCAAGTATGAGTTCCACTCATGCATCCAACTCCCTAAACCAAGTTATTCCAAAGAGTCCACCATACCTACCTATTAGCATATGCTATTCCAAGTATATTCATGATTTTGTTTACCTTCCAAATTAAACTTGTTATGAGAAAACTAGTGATTAAAGCTCTCACGAACTTGATGGCACACTTTACTTTTCTTGCCCTTAATAAACTTGAACCATTGTGTCGTCTACGTTGTATATGCTTGCACTTATTTGTTGGGGATTAGCAGAACCATGCTGTCATGGGGAATGCTTTCAACATTGCACGGGTACTTTGTACCTAGTTGATATCATGTTCTTTTGTCTATGGATGTCGTCGGTGTGAAATGAAAGGGGGGCTTGTAAGTCCATGGAGTTATGTATATGTGTTTGATATGGGGATTCTTCCATATCATCGGGCAAGGGGTACCCCGTTGGCGGTTCTCTATGATACACATGTAATTACGATGACAAGAACTTACCGGTGACTAAACTTGAGTAGCATGAGGAGCGGCCCTCGTATTCAAGGGACATGAGATTTCTAACTTATACTTCATCAAGCATATACACCATAGTTTGTTCACTTTAACCTTAATCACTTCAAGATGCTTATGATAGGGGCAATGAGAGCTGAAAGCTAATAAGTACCATAATTTTTGGAAGCTCTTTATGAAACTTGAGTCTCTACTTCCTTCTTTGAAGGCCTTTCTTCCACTTATATATTGAGTCTCCACCTTCTATCTTTATGCACCTACTTTGAGAGCATAGTGGTCATTCTTTGTTCTATGTGCATTGTCCCAAGACTTGTTGATTGATGCATACCTTGATATTGCTTGTTTTAAACTATTTGTATCTAGTCACTCTTATGAACTTTGAAGGTGTCCTATGCATTTATGTTTGATACTCTATGACGGACAAGCTGAATACTACTATGCTATGTTTTCTTTATGTGAAACAAACAAACGTCTTGCAAAGCATTGTTATTCATGAATCTTTTGTTTGTGCCTTTTCATGTTGCAACATAGTTTCTTTGTCTTATTGCTAGAACTTTGTCTTTCATGTTATGATTGAAGTACTATCATCCCAGCTTTGAATGTTTTACAAATACTTTGATCAAGTTTATGATGGTGCATGTCACCTCAAAAATTATTCTTTCTTATTATCACTTACCTACTCGTGGACGAGCAGGAGTTAAGCTTGGGGATGTTGATACATTGCAAATGTATCTATAATTTTGATGTTCCATGCTTAGTTTTATCTACTTTCTTGTGTTTTGTCCACACTTTGGAGTACTTTTCATATGATTTCTTGGACTAACCTATTAAGAAGAGCCAAAGTGCCAGCTACCTGTTTTCTGCTGTTTTTGGTACCAGGAAAGTCAGAAAATGAATATTCTCGGAATTGGACGGGACAAAAGCCAAAGTCATTATTTTACCGGGGGACACCTGGAGACAGAATACGATACGGAGAGGGGTTGGGGCCCGACCACACCACCTGGCCGCACGACCAAGCCTGGCCCGCGCCAGGGGGTGGTCTGGCCACCCCAGGCACCCCCTCGACCTCTCCTTCCGCCTATATATTGCCTCTGATACGGAAACCCTAAGTACCCGATCAAAAATCCACGAAAGAGTCTGTAGCCGCCGTCATGTCCATCCCTAGATCGGGAGGGATCTGAAGCTCTTCCCAAGACTCACGGAGAGGGGAATTCACCCTGGAGGCCTTCTTCATCATCATGCAAGCCTCTGTTGTGATGCGTGAGTAGTTCATCTCTGGACTACGGGTCCATGTAGTAGCTAGATGGCTGGTTCTCCTCCTTTGTGCTATCATGTCTAGATCTTGTGAGCTCTGTTCATGATCAAGATCATCTATTTGTAATTCTGCATGTTGTGTTTGCGGGGATCCGATGGATATTGAGATGCTATTTCAGATTAATTATTGATTCTATCATGTCTTTGTTATTTGTGATCTTGCATGCTTTCCGTTGTTAGTAGCTATCTTGTCCAAGTAGATACTAGCAACTCCAAGAGTTAGTATTTATGCTCGATAGTGGGTTCATGCCTCTTGTAATCTGGGGAAGTGACAGAAATCTCTAAGGTACTAGATGTGTTATTGCTACTAGGGAGAAAACAGCAATCCTTTGTTCACAGAACAATCGTATTGTTTACATTACACGCAATTCATAATGCAATTATCCGTTGCTTGCAACTTAATACTGGAGGGGGTTCGGATGATAACCTGAAGCTGGATTATTAGTCATAGATGCAGTTGGATGGCGGTCTATGTATAATGTTGTAATGCCCAATCGAATCTCAAAGGAGTCAAGATGATTAGTATATGCTTGTATGCTTTCTCGATGTTTGTCAATTGCCCCGCTGTAATTTGTTCACCCAGCATGTTATCTATCTTAAGGAGAGCCACCTCTAGTGAACTATGGACCCCGGTACTTTCTTTTACAATCAATCTACAAACTATTTACTGCTTTGTGTTTACTTTCTGCAAACTATTACTTCCTTCCATTCAATACGTTTAATCCTTTGTTTTCAGCAAAACCGGTGAGATTGACAACCTCATCGCAAGTTGGGGGCCAAGTTCTGTGGTTGTGTTGTGCAGGTCTCCACATTGCTACTAGCACCGGTAGTGCGCCCTACCAAGGCTCAGCTAGTAACACCTTTGGGGTCTTTCCTTGCTCCTACTGGATTGATAACATTGGTTTCGTACTGAGGGAAAACTTGCTGCTGCGCTCATCATACCTTCCTCTTGGGGTTCCCCAACGAGCTTGATATATTTTGGGCCATCATTCACCAGGACCACGCCGATGCCAAGCTAAGAAAGCCAGAGATCATGCCGATCCACCTCTCCCCAAAGCCAAGCTTGGCAAAGACCTCGAGCAGGAAAGCCCAATCCACGGCGTCAAAAGACTTGGTGATGTTAAGCTTCAGCATGATCTTCGCTGCTTTAAGCATGTGTAGCTTCTTGGCCGTGCCTTGCACGAGCTAGAAGTTATCGTGGATGCACCGACCCCTGATAAAAGCGCTCTGATGAGGGCCCGCCAGCTGCGGCATCCTAGGCGACAGGCGCACCGATAGTGCCTTAGCCATGAGCTTTGCCACACTATGTATCAGACTGATGGGGCGAAAGTCCTTGACTTCCACTGCCTCAACATGCTTCGGGAGAAGCATGATCAGCGCCTGGTTCGTCGTGTGTAACCCTCACGAGTCCCCCTCCCACAGTGACTGGAATGCCGCCAGCACATCCTCTTTGACAATCTGCCAACAAGAGGTATAAAACCTGCCCGTGAAGCCGTCAGGTCCAGGGGCCTTGTCCAACTCCTGGGACCTGACCACACCCCACACTTCCTCCTCCAAGAATGGTACCTCGAGCTCAGAGAGCTCGTGCTGTAACAGCCCCAGAAAATCCAAGTCCAGTGCCGACTCATGTTCCGGGCACGACCCTAGAAGCTGCTCATAGAAGGAGTCCACAGTCTCAGTCTTGCCCAGCTGATCAGCCACCAACACCCCCTCAACCTTGAGGTGGGCAATATAGTTCTTCTGCCTCTGGTGGTTGGCATGGAGGTGAAAGAATTTGGTGCAGGCGCCTCCCTCGCTTAGCCACAGAACCCTAGATTGAAGCTGAGGCCTAAGAGATGGCCGGTGGCCCGACCTTGTGTCTTCTGCCGACAACGAGATTTCAAAGAATTGAAATATGGTACGTCTGTGATTTATTTAGTCTACGCCCTAAATTTGCCATGCCGATTGAGTAACCAGTTTCAGCTCCGCTCGCTCGAGATTTTTTGCCGTGATCAATTTTTGCCGTGATAAATTGAATAGAATCTTCTTCATTTTCAGCTCCGCTCGCTCGAGAATTGGCACAAATGCAAATTCCGCAGTTTGATTGATTGCTCTATTTTTTTGATTCATAGACTATGGATAGTTACGACGAGTTAATGATTTATACATTTATGCAAGAGGAAGCCAATGTTGAAACTTTGGCTATTTTATTTTTAGAAACATAGTAATTAATAAGAAAAAATGACGACCGACACGAGTGGAGATGGTGCGAGGTTGGGGGGCCCTCCCACCATGTCTTGTCTTGACAGCGAGAGTAGCTCTACATCTACTCCTTTTAAGGGCATCTTTACCGGCTCGACCCAACCCGTCTCAGCGCATCCGAAAGTGTCCACGCGGACACGTGCGACGTGTGCGATGTTGCAGCGGCAGGACCCATCCGGTCCAATGCGCCCAGCTCGACCCATCCGTGCACCTAATTTGCGTGGACGTTGCATCGGCCCGAACACGGGCGGGTTGAGGGCGTGTCCTCCTCACGCACGCTACTAGCCCACCCGCCAGTGACATCTGCGCACCGAGTTGCAGGCAACCGTGGCACCGATTCAGATGCAACCGAGACAGCGATTCAGAGGCGTGGCAGCCTGACCGGCGACACCTATTCAAACGCGGCAGCCTTCGCCATCAATGCCGATGAGGAGCGTCAAGCCTATGACTGATGGGACGCCGCCTGAGTACCCGCACCGGCATTGATGGCGAAGGCGCGAGAACCTGCCCGCGCTCTAGTTAAGCAGCCCCCCCCCGCCCCATCGGTACCACACACCCCTTCTCTCGCCATCGCCATCGCCATTGCCATCTCCCAGCATTTGCCGTGGATGCAGCCAATCCCACACACCGACAAACATGAAGAAGTCGTCCTAGTTCAAAAAGGCCAAGAATGACCACGAGGCGGGCGAGTCCAGTTCGGGCGGCCGCTGCAGTTCTGTCTTGGGCAGCATGCCAGCCTTCCTCCGGGGGGTCGTGCTGCCGCCGCCTCACCCGGAGAACTTCGTCGGCCTCCCGCGCTCCAGGATGAGGAGGCACCTAGCCACGATCACCACTACTTCCGCGTGGTGGAGTGCGAGTGGCAGTGGAGGCAGGGGAGAGGCATCGCTCACCATGATGTCTCTTTCCCAAGGGACTGGCACCTCAACCCAGAGTGGGTGCCGGTGCCGCCCCTGCCAAAGGAGGGCTGGGCGCTGGAGGAGGAGATGGCCCGCCGCATCCGGAATGCTCACACCGGCCTTCTAGTACGACCGCGTGTACCAGAACAAGGCATTCTGGAGGCGGTTTGATGTAGCCCAACATATGGCATTCACCATTGGTCCACATCATGCCACACTAATCATCACTCCAAGGGTGAACTCCTTCCATGCTTCCCCTTTTGTTGGTTATTATGCGAATGGAATCCTACTTGAGACAAATGTGTATGATGTGACTAGGTCCATGAACATGATGCCAAGAGGATGCAGCAAGGATGAACCTGGAGCCAAGACACCCAAGTAGGAGGCCTGGAAGAGAAGATGCAAGATGCTGCTGGAAGAAGACTGGAGTCTCCGGTCTATCACACCAGTCTCCGGTCTGCCACAACGGAGTCTCCGGCCCATCTCCATATCGACCCCTGAACCGAAGCCTGTGTCAACCAGAATGCCCCTTCAGAGACTGATCGGAGATCGACCGGATTCTGTGGACCACATCGAAGTATCCGATCCACCACACTAGAGTCTCTGGTCCACCACACCGGAGTCTTTGGACTGAACATCACGGGCCTGCGTGCCTCAAGTTGGGCTTGGCCCATGTAACACCCAGAACTTCCTGTTTATGCATGTTTTACCCCTAGCTCATGGTTGGCCTATATATATGCCCCCACCCCCTCCTTGAAACCCAAGAGATGATGATGAATTAAGGGATGTGCCTAACCCTAGATGGGAACCCCCTCTCAATAGTAGATCTATGAGTTGTACAAGGCCTTGGAGTCGGTGCCCTTCTCCAAGTCGTCAAGACCCTCCTCAAGTGTTTGGTCTCTCTCTTTCAAGGATTCTAGTAGTGCTTGGTCTCTCCCCCTTTGGGATTCTACTTGGTTGCTACTCTCTCCTTGGTTTGGATTCTATCATTCGCTTGCAGATCTCTCCTTTAGTGATTCTACCGCAAGTTCTCTCGCCGATGATTCTATTGGATTGGTTGTTTGAACCAACGGGCGCAAATCGAATTGGGTGTGATTTGGCATGTGTTTTTATCTTTACCTTGCATTAGAGTTGTGTACATCGCGTGTTCCCTTACTCCCCGCCTCGAATCCGTGAAGATCAGCCCACTCCAAGGGTAAATCCACAAGGAGACCCATAACAACTGGTATCAGCAACTTTTGGTTGCCACGAATTTGACTTCGCCCTTTGATTTCCACCATAAATTCGAAAATACCAAAAATATAGCCCCAATTTGCTTTTGGATTGGTATCTCATTTTGGTGAGTTGATTGTGGTTTTGGTCCAATAGAAACTTGTCTTTGGAGTTGGTCTACTTGTGCCCTGCATTTCCTAGCCCATTTTGGTCGAAATTTTCTAGATTTGAGGGTTCAAGGCTGAATTTCCGCTCAAGAACACGAGTTGTTCGTTGGACTGGAGACACACCGGAGTTTCCGGCCTATCACACCGGAGTCTCCGGCCTACACGCACCAGAGTCTCCGGACTGCACCAGAGTTTCCGGCCTAACCATACCGGAGTCCCTGGCCCTGACAAAATTTTAACCCCTTTTCCTTTTTTGACTGATTTCCTTTTGATGTTTGTGTTTCGTGTGCGTGTCTGTCAACTAACAAAGCTTTCGCAACTTCAACAACAACTCGTGCTCGACATCGACACCATGGAACTGAAACCATCCCTCCACCAACGGTTGCAAGTACGACATCACTGTAAGGTATAACTTGCACCACCCTTGTTAACCCCTTTCTTCCTTTATGTGTTACCTAACCTATCGAGAGTATCCCATCTTGCATTTGCTGAAGTATTGCGCGCTTGCTCTTGCATAGTCATAGTGTAGATGCAATAGTTTACAAAAACTTGACTCCATAGCATAGAAAGAAAGAGGTAAAAAAGCTTATAAGCAAAAGAAAAAGAGAAAGATACCAATAACAAAAGAGAGTCCAAAGCTTCTAAGCAAGAGTGTGAGCAAGGGCAAGGCAAGTGTACAAATCCGTTGCTTCTCAATCTCTTGGCAAACGGGGTACTGTCTCTCCTAGCGTTGGCATGACACCGAGCATTAGTCTTTGTTAGGAGCAATTTTGTTTGTTGCTCATTTTCATAGTCGTGTTAGCCACATTAATCTCCATCGTGTGTGTATAGTCGTAGGTTCTCGTTGCCCTTTTGACCTTTTCCTTTGACTTTGCTTTTGTTGGACTTTACCCAATTTGCGTTTGGTTGTTCCATTTTCTATCCACATTCCTAACCTTCCACCATAGGCCTTTTGTGTGTGTGTGTCTTGTGTATTCGCTTTGCTCTCAGCAAGAACACCCTTTCCAATTTTTGACTCGGTGAGGCAAGGTAACAAATACCATTCCACCATGATACCCTTGACCTTATGAGAACCATGTATAGGGCAACCGAACATCATGGAGAGGTCCACAACAACCTCAACAACCAAGAAGGCTTTGCCACACGCCTAAACTTATGGAGGAACTGTCAAGCAATCATTGACCAATTGGAACGGTTTGAGAACCACCTTGATGACAAAATTCGAGAGTTCAAGGACCGTGACAAGCAACATCAAGCGGAGCGCCAAGCTAACTTCCAAGCTCTCCACCAAGCTATCGGCAACATCGACAAACGTCATGGACGTCACTCAATCTTGTCACGCACGCATCTCTTGTAACACCCTAGAATCGGCCCTATGCAGATTTTAGCGCTTCCCGCCAAACCCGCATAGAAACGATTCAAAGATGCCCACCAAGCACTTGCGTGCGGGTGGAAAATGAAGCAATACCATTACACATTAGTCCCCGATGGAACCCACAGAACATATATATACAACAACGACTCCATGAGTCAAGAATACAGATATACAGTACAAAGATCCAATTCACCTTGAAAACGATACAACATCCGAGTATGGATAAGATGCAAATGGGGCTAAGAGCCCTAAAGAATAACCAATGGTGTTCATAACCCTGCCCAGGCCAAGCCGGAAGGGTAACCCTGCTAACAACGTCGAACTTATACCTGCTAAAACAAAAGGGGTGCCGACAAATGGCAAAGGAAAAAGAGGAGCGCCAAGATCGAGGCCAGACACGGCGAGGCTAGAATTCGGCGGCTCACGCCTACATAGGTATGGTGGACTGAAGCGGCAGCGCAGCATGCACTAAACAACCTATAGAGACTCGATGCAACTGTCGGCTATTAGAGAGGGATAAGAGAGACCTATTCGGGACCCACCTGATTCTAACACCAATCATACCCATCCTGGTATTTCCCCCTCGAGACCAAACGAGGAAGTCAAACCGAGGAACTCACACAGTTAGCAGTTTTATTCATTCCATTATAGTTGAAGCACTTACTAGTCAGATATAGATAGTATGAGTCATCCTGATAGCATACGTAGTGGGCAGTTTTAGTTAACCATTCAGTTGTAGTTGCAGTACTTACTAGTCAGATACAATTAGCATGTGACGTCCCAAACCCAGCAGTTGTTGGCACTTTTATTTCATTCCATTGGAGTTGCGATACTTACTAGGCAGGTATAACATGACACGATACACCCCAGTTCCACCAGTTGTTGGCACTTTTATTATCCCTTCCATTGTAGTGAAGCTGATTACTAGTCACATATTAAGTCAAATTTATAGCACTACTTTAGTTATGCTTGTCTATGATCGAGATACTATGCTCCAAGTCGTCCATAACCACGGACACGGCTTTCAGAAAGATTTACCCTGCAGGGATGCACAAATAGCAACACACACACGATCAACCTCAGAAAAACCAAATCAAAACCCAACGAGGCTTCCACGACAAAGCAATCACAGGATTCATAAAATATTTCAAGGGGCCACCCCACTAAGCTACCCGCGACGAAGTTGGCTGGCTCCGAGACGGACCCAGGGTTTGTGTAGACAGCGGTAAACGACTGGGAACCCGAAAGTGTGTCTGGGCTTGTCGATACAGCGAAAACGTGTCATGATCCAAAACAGTACAGGTGCTCCATGCACAATCGTAAATAAAGCAGTAAAGCATGGCATAGGTACATGATAGTAATAAAGCCCCAAACTAGTTTGTGTCCCCAAGAAATAAGAAATGAATCAAGCTCTGGCTAAGGGGATTCATGGTCCCATATGCGGATAGTGCGATAGTCAAGGAACAGGTATCAAGTACTCGGGGTCCTACGGGACACAAGTGAGCGTGGAAAAACCAAATAACATCTATTGCCCACCGATGCCTCTGCATTAGTTATATCTATTCCCAGCATTTTAACAGTTGCATTTGAAGTCATGATCGTCTCCACCATTAAGCATCTCCACCAATTATCATGTGTCAACTTGCCGTCAACGGTGAAACGACAACGACGCGAAGCAACACATAAGCAAGCAACTACGACTCGCAAGGCTGACTATCTATCAAACAACAGGCAATAGGATGTGTCCATGGCAACATAGAGGCTGCAAGGAGTATAAATGATGCACGAAAACTAAAGCATCGCAACACGGATAGCAATAGATCAACAGGAGGAAATAAAGACTATAAAAGCAAAATAGGTAGAAAGGTTGAGATGCTCGCCTAGGAAAAACTGTTGAAGATACATGATCCGAAGAATTTGTCAATACTCGCATCAACTCAACGGCCTAATCCGCGAAGAACCAAAGCACTAGAAGAAACACCGGATGCACTATTTAATACTATGACAGAAGATCGGGCATGATGCATGTATGATGTATGACATGGCAATGGTGCATTGCAATTAGGCAATATTAAGCGGAACCAGGGTCCCGACAATTTAATATAAGGTTCATGTTGTTTAACTATCCCGCAAATTAAATGTTGTATTAACAAGGCAAAACATGGCATTGGTTCGCTACACAAATTTAAATGGAGTTCATATAAGACTAGAATAGCCCGCATATGGTCTCCATATTTAATTTATGAGGTGAATCGACTAAATACCCCCAAACAAATGAATATGTATGGGAGCATGAACAATTTAATATGTAACATTGGATAATGTCATATTATAAAAATAGGGTCTCGGAAAGGGGATCACACATCTCGGGTCGAATATCTCGGGGCTTGGAGGTCTTCGGGTCCTAGGGTCAGCGGGGTCGGTCTTCGGATCTTGGTTCGGGGTCTCGAACATCAGATCCGTGTAGAAGAACTTGGCATTCCGTAAGGAGGCCTAGGAGGGTGTCGGCTCCAATTATTGAAGGTGTACTTGATTCCGATAATGGTGGTCGTCGGAAGGTCTTGTCGACAACACGATAATCTTATCCAACTTACACTGGGAGGATGTAGTCGAGGTCGCGATGCCCCTGATACCACCATCTTGTTCTCCTCGCGCCATGCCTCAACACTCCGAGTTACCGAGCAGTACCACACCATCATCTTCACATCAGTACCACGCCACCACACAATTTTCCAAAGCTATACATCATCACCACATAGTCTTCAGGTGATTGTCGCTACGTCTTCACACACTTCAGTAGCACTACACTAAAACACCAGGGTGTTGAAGGGAGCATGTTCGCGAGGAAGGGCAACTAGCGACGGGCTCTGCAGCAGGACGGCCGCGACGGAGTCAACAGGGCGCTCGCGCCGAAGCTACAGCCAAGGAGGTGAGCGGGGTCATGGTCGAACAGTGGGGCGATGGCGAAGACGCGCGGGCGGTGCGCAAGGAAGAGGCCGAGGCTCGAGCTCGTGCAGGTCTTGGAGCGGCAGAGGCCGGGAGCGCGGCCGACGGGCTTGGCAGTGCCGAGCGACAGAGTGGGTTTGCAGGTAGGGCCGACCAGAGGCGGGGTCGGCACGGCCTCGGGGCGGGGACGGCTGATGGTGGCCGAGGCAAGGACAACGAGGACCGCGGAGGCAGGGTCGCCGGGTCGGGGCGGCGCTGCTCCCGGGGCTCGGCTCGCTGACGGCGGGATCTCCGGTGGCGGATGGAGCTCTGCGTCCAGGAGAGGAGCTCGGACGGTGAGGCGGCGACCGCGTGCGAGGAGTAAGACGGAGCTTGCGAGGTCGCCCGGCTGCAGACGGAGGGCGGCTCGAACGCGGAGGGGCGCGAGGCGGCAGTGCCAGAGATCGATGGGGTTGGTGGCTCCACGGGGAAGGAGACAGGGTCCGCGTCAGGGGTGGGGTGGGGATCGCGGGCAGGGGCGACGCGATCGTGGTGGGGCCAAGCAGGGAACAGGCATCACGAGGGGCGTGGGGAATGCCTGGTCGGGGTCACGCGCTGGGTTGACCACGGGGGTTGGTGGCCCTGGGCTCCGACCGTCCGATCGGTAGAGGGTGGGCTAGGGGAGCGGGGTTGTGCGCGCGGGACGGGCCAGGCGATAGCGGGGCTGTGCAGGGTGGGTTCTGGCGGCAGGGTGGAGGGATTAGGGCAGGTGGTGGTTGGTCTAGATTAGGGTTAGGGGTTAGGTAGTCTAGGGTTTGGTTTTTCCCTGGGTAGTAGGCTGGCTGTTGGCTAGGCCTTTTGGGCCTGGCCGACGGTTGCCTCCCCAGGTTTTGTAAAACGTTTTATTTATTAGTTTTGTTTTAAAAGCCTTTTGTAAATTATTTTTACACAAAACAAAATATCCGGACAGGCCCGGTTTTATAATTTGAAATGGAGACGGGGGATATTTAGAAAACAAACATAGGCTTTTATAAAATAGTTTTAGGCAAACAAAATGCAGGATAACATGATGATGCTCAAATGCAATGTGGCATGATGACATGAGCATGCGATCATGGTGATGCATAAAGACAAAACACAGCGATTTTCTAGTATTGGTTTTATCGGGGTGCTACATCTCTCAAGCTGTCATGGCAAGTCTTCGCGCTCATACTCCCGTCATGGAGAACACCACCACCACAACATCAACAAGAGCATGGAGAACCCCAACAAGCACAACATCATCGGAGCCATGCTTCTCATGCTCGACTACAACAACAACCCCAAGATCTTAATCAACCTTTTCATGAGCATGAACCACCCACAAATCAAGATATCGACATCCTCAATGCACGACAAGACTTCAAAGGTGCACCGGTTTGGGATCCAAGTGACGAAGATGAAGAAGATCCTCGAGACCGGTGACACACCACCTTGGCTCAACCAAAACACAGACACCACCATATTGAGTTGAGAGATCCACCTATCCCATGTGAGGTAGAGAGCCACATATACCACTTGAGTGAGAAGGAGAGTGAGTTATGTTCGTTCACCATACGTGAGGATGAGTGCATCCACCTTGAGAGCATGAGTGATACACCACATGAGTTGAGTGAGGACATTTTGATTTCTAACAATTTCACCCCTACTCCTCTCGTGTTGTCTTCCTCTTTGCTAGGTCGCATGGATGACGAGTCCACAAGAAGCATGAACTTGACCAACCCCATGGATGAAGAGAAGGAGCCTATGAAGGACACAACTTCCACAACACATACTACACATGAGTGGAACTACAAAGGTAATGATATAGGTGTTGATGATGCCATGCTCCCACTAGTGGACATGATGAATTGTGAGGATATGCATGTTATGGACACTACTTATGACATTTCATATGCTTTATTCATGTTCCCATGTGATACTTTGTCTTTGCATAATGTTGATCATGTGGAATTACTTGGATGCGATGATATTGACATAGACATGCCATGCTACAAATCTTTATTTTATCCCACAATTGTTGCGACAAACTTGATGAATAATTGATCTTTCCCTATGTTTGTCGGCAACCATACTCGTACTTTGGAAATGCTTGATCATGCATGTTCTTCACTTTCACCCGTTGTTGCTTGCAATAATATAATGATCATATGGTTCATACTGAGATCGCCCCCATAGCTTTTTCAATTTTTGGAGACTTTGATACTTGCCATGATAAGCATATTCCCACATTTCGCTTGCATACTCACCATGCTTTCTATAATATATTGCAAAATGCTAATGGTGATGTGCACAAGAGACGATGCATCATGATGGATGATGTATTCATCTACCACACACATACGTTGTTTATTTCATCTATGGTGTGTGTAGGTACATGCATTCCAATGTCAACCTCGATTGAGCACGAGTTGAGAAAACGAGCTCTTGAGAGCATCCACCAAGATATAACGGGTACATCCCCTTCCTTACAAGATGATGACGGGATATCGTTGAGGTCGACTCTTTCTCAAGCGGGGGGAGATGATGTAGCCCAACATATGGCATTCACCATTGGTCCACATCATGTCACGCTAATCATCACTCCAAGGGTGAACTCCTTCCATGCTTTGCCTTTCGTTCGTTATTATATGAATGGAATCCTACTTGAGACAAATGTGTATGATGTGACTAGGTCTATGAACATGATGCCAAGAGGACGCAACAAGGATGAACCTGGAGCCAAGACACCCAAGAAGGAGGCCTGGAAGAGAAGATGCAAGAAGCTGCTGGAAGAAGACCGGAGTCTCCAGTCTATCACACCGGAGTCTCCGGTCTGCCACACCAGAGTCTTCGGCCCATCTCCAGACTGACCCCCAAACCGAAGCCTGGGTCAATCAGAATGCCCCTCCGGAGACTGACTGGAGATCGACCGGATTCTCCGGACCACACCGGAGTCTCTGGCCCACCACACCGGAGTCTCCGGACTGAACATCACGGACCTACACGCCTCAAGTTGGGCTTGGCCCATGTAACGCCTAGAACTTCCTGTTTATGCCTGTTTTACCCCTAGCTCATGGCTGGCCTATATATATGCCCCCACCCCTCCTTGAAACCCTAGAGATGATGATAAATTAAGGCATGTACCTAACCCTAGATGGGAACCCCCTCTCAATAGTAGATCTATGAGTTGTACAAGGCCTTGGAGTCGGTGCCCTTCTCCAAGTCGTCAAGACCCTCCTCAAGTTTTTGGTATCTCCCTATCAAGGATTCTAGTAGTGCTTGGTCTCTCCCTTTGGGATTCTACTTGGTTGCTACTCTCTCCTTGGTTTGGATTCTATCATACCCTTGCCGATCTCTCTTTTGGTGATTCTACCGCAAGGTGTCTCGCCGAGGATTCTATTGGATTGATTGTTCCAACCACCAGGAGCAAATCGAATTGGGTGTGATTTGGCGTGTGTTTGTATATTTATCTTGCATTAGAGTTGTGTTCATCGTGTTCATCACGTGTTCCCTCACTCCTCGCCTCGAATCCGTGAAGATCGGGCCACTCCAAGGGTAAATCCACAGGAGACCCGTAACATGATTCCTGGAACGGGAGCACACGACGCGGCACCGCAGCTCCTACCGCGACGAGTTTGACCCCTGCGGGTCCCAGGACCTCCCCTCCTCCGACTCCGATGAAGACGGCGTGGTCAACCACTCCGACGCCGACCTCGGCAACGACGGCCTTGACATCATGGTCAAGGAGGAGGAGGGGTCTTCGTCGACCACGTCCGCCGCCGTGCACCTACCCCTGGAGTACCAGGAGGTCCTGGCGCGGGGATACGATGATGACACCTTCCTCGAGCAGGCCATCGCAGCCAGCGCGCAGGAGGACCAGATGTGGGACGGCTACCAGGAAGCCGTCTAGCTCACCGGCCTGGTAGCGCAGGTGAACGCGGGGCAGCCGCTGCCACCGCCACCGCCCCCACTGCAGCCGCTACGGGCGTGGGCTGCTCCGCCCACGCCAGGATGGTCCGCTCCACCGATGCCTGGGTGGTATGCTCCGTCCGTGCCGGCTGAGACGGTTGTGTGGCCATGCCAGGTGATCGACCAGCCAGCGCCTCCCACACCCGCACCGGCGATAGCTCCGGGGCTGTCGCCGCCACACCTTTGATCGGGGCCCGACATCAACCTCGATCCATAGATGGACAGGGCGGCGCCGACGGCTGGGAGATCACAGTAGCTAGGGCTAGGGCAAGTTTTTTCCTTTTTAATATTTTATATAATTAAGTATGAACTTTGTTAGTTTACGCGCGAAATGTCTCTTGCTTCAAATTCGAAATAACGATCGTGCCTCCCTGCCGCCAGCGCGACATTTGGGCCGCAAGCACAGGCCTGGCCGACAGATCGACCACTTTAAAACGAACGCAGTCCGACCGATAGATCAAAAACGGACCGTCTCGATCGTCCCCTTTGGGTCGGGTTGGTGGAGATGCCCTAATCTCGCTAGGTACAATATAAATCAATGACGGCCGACGGCCCCGCAGTGGTTGGCGCTTGTCCAGATCCCTGTGAAAAGGGGCGGCTCGTCGCCTCGTCGTGTCGCTTGCCTTGTGTAAGTACGATGTACTCTTTTCACGTGCGTCGTGCAACTCGTGTACTCCTCTCACTTGGGTTTGTGTCCTTGCTAGTATAATTAACTGCTGGATCGTGCACCTGGCTTTGCAGTTCCAGACGGAAGACAAGAAGCAGTGACCAGCGCGAAACTTTGGCAAAGCGCTCGCGCGACAGCCGAGGATGTTGACAAAGAAGCCTCGGATTGTCATAGTGGGAGCCGGCGTAGCCGGGCTGTCGGCGGCGCAGCAGCTGTGCGGCGCGAGCCGGGACAAGTTCGAGGTGGTAGTGGTAGAGGCCGGCAGCCGCGCCGGCGGCCGGGTATTCACGTCCGAGTTCGCCGGCCACCGGGTCGAGATGGGCGCTACGTGGGTGCAGGGCGTCGTCGGGAGCCCCGTGCACGCGCTGGCGCGCGACGCGGGCGCGCTCCAGGATGATGCCGCCGACCGCCCGTACGAGCGCATGGACGGGTTCCCCGACCGCGTGCTGACCGTCGCGGAGGGCGGCAACGTCGTCGACGCGGACACGGTGGCCAAGCCGATCGAGGAGCTGTACAGGGGCATGATGGACGCCGCTCGTGCCGGCGAGGCTAGGAGTTGTGGAGGTGGCGGCGTGGAGGAATACCTGCGACGGGGGCTGCGAGCGTACCAGGCGGCGCGTCCCGGCGGGAGCAAGGAGCTGGAGGAGGTCGAGGATGCGCTGCTCGCCATGCACATCAACCGGGAGCGCACGGACACCTCTGCTGACGACCTCGACGACCTCGACCTCGCCGCCGAGAGCGAGTACCGCGACTTCCCCGGGGACCACGTCACGATCCCAGGTGGGTACACCCGCGTGGTCGATCACCTCGTCGCCGCGCTCCCGCCCGGCAGTCTCCGCCTCGGCCTCCGACTGCGTCGTGTCGACTGGAGCGAAACCCCAGTGCGCCTCCACTTCGCGGACGGAACGACGACGCTCACCGCCGATCACGTCCTCCTCACGGTCTCGCTGGGCGTCCTCAAGGCCAGCGTCGGCAAAGACGTGTCCACCCAGGGCTCTATCGCCTTCGACCCGCCGCTGCCACAGTTCAAGCGGGAGGCCGTTTCGCGTCTCGGCTTCGGTGTCGTGAACAAGCTGTTCATCGAGTTGGAGGTCGCGGAGGCGCCGGAACAGGAAGGCGGTCACGAGCAGCTAGCCAGGGCGGCGCCGCCAGCTTTCCCGTTCCTGCACATGGCCTTCCTCGCGCACGTCGCGAAGATCCCTTGGTGGATGCGCCGCACCGAGTCGATCTGCCCTGTCCACGCAGACTCCAGCGTGGCGCTCGCGTGGTTCGCCGGGCGGGAGGCCTCGCACCTCGAGTCCCTCCCCGACGACGACGTCATCCGCGCGGTCCACGCAACGCTGGACTCGTTCCTCCCGGCAGCCACCGCGGGGGCAACGTCACGGTGGAGGGTGAGGACGATCAAGAGGAGCGGGTGGGCCACGGACCCTCTGTTTCTCGGGTCCTACAGCTACGTGGCCGTCGGATCGAGCGGTGACGACCTTGATCGGATGGCCGAGCCTCTCCCACGCGAACTGGAGGCCGGTGGGAGTGGGACGCCGCTGCGGGTGCTGTTCGCCGGCGAGGCGACGCACCGGACGCACTACTCGACGACACACGCGGCCTACCTGAGCGGCGTACGGGAGGCTAACCGGCTGCTGCAACACTACCGCTGAGATTGCGTATTCTCCTTCGGTGGCAGCCAGCGACCATATGACGATCGTTTTGCTAGACCCACTCGATTGAGCCGTGTGGCCTACAAGTTCTTGGATGTAATCTGCTTGTTTTGATTTGTTCATTCCCGTGGTAGGTAGGCAGGCTATGTTATTGTTGGTATGTCCTATATCTATATCTATACCTATACCTATTAATAAAAGACGGTAGATCGATTTTCTAACTCGGTCCAACTCTTTTTTAGACTCTTTTATCCTCCCACTAAATCCCATAATCCTATAATACAACCAATACCACCGGCAATTTCTCTTATGGTTGGTTGTTTTCGTACTAGATCGATTTTCTAACTATAGAACAAAACAACACCCCGATCAACGGCCCAAGCAGTAAAGTGGCCCACGAAACTGACCGATTGGTTACTGTCCGCGTTGATGCAAAAGATAGTCCCACCTCGCTATGTTATAACGAGTCAGACCTGTTTATATACGTGCACGGGTTGCCTTCAAATATCCACAACAGCCTCTAATGTCAACAGGCAATAGCATCGATTCACGGATTTGGCTTGGAATTCCAAAAATCAATGGAAGAAGATGGTAAAAAAAGAGGCCAATCGACGGATTTGAACCCGTAGAGAGAGGGTAGGGGCTTGAAATTCCAAAAATCAATAGAAGAAGATGGTAAAAAAAGAGGCCAATCGACAGATTTAAACCCGTAGAGAGAGGGTAGGGGCTTGGAATTCCAAAAATCAATGGAAGAAGATGGTAAAAAAGGCCGATCCATACCAAAGAATCCTGCCGGATAGAGGCTCTCCACCTCGCCGCTTCAGAAAGAGATGACTGGAGCCGGGGTCGGGAGGCCAGACGGCGGTGGATTTGAGATGACCGAGCAGCTGGGCCGGGAGCGGCTAATCGATTTGATTTGAACGTGAGAGAGAGGGTAGGGGCTTGAAATTCCAAAAATCAATAGAAGAAGATGGTAAAAAAAGAGGCCAATCGACAGATTTAAACCCGTAGAGAGAGGGTAGGGGCTTGGAATTCCAAAAATCAATGGAAGAAGATGGTAAAAAAAAGGCCGATCCATACCAAAGAATCCCTGCCGGATAGAGGCTCTCCACCTCGCCGCTTCAGGAAAGAGATGACCGGGAGCAGCCGGGGCCGGGGGAGCGCGGCACGGCGGTGGATTTGAGATGACCGGGAGCAGCCGGGGCCGGGGGAGCGCGGCCAATCGACGGATTTGAACCCGTAGAGAGAGTATAGGGGCTTAAAATTCCAAAAATCAATAGAAGAAGATGGTAAAAAAAGAGGCCAATCGACAGATTTAAACCCGTAGAGAGAGGGTAGGGGCTTGGAATTCCAAAAATCAATGGAAGAAGATGGTAAAAAAAAGGCCGATCCATACCAAAGAATCCCTGCCGGATAGAGGCTCTCCACCACGCCGCTTCAGGAAAGAGATGACCGGGAGCAGCCGGGGCCGGGGGAGCGCAGCACGGCGGTGGATTTGAGATGACCGAGAGCAGCCGGGGCCGGGGGAGCGCGGCCAATCGACGGATTTGAACCCGTAGAGAGAGGGTAGGGGCTTGAAATTCCAAAAATCAATAGAAGAAGATGGTAAAAAAAGAGGCCAATCGACAGATTTAAACCCGTAGAGAGAGGGTAGGGGCTTGGAATTCCAAAAATCAATGGAAGAAGATGGTAAAAAAAAGGCCGATCCATACCAAAGAATCCCTGCCGGATAGAGGCTCTCCACCTCGCCGATTCAGGAAAGAGATGACCGGGAGCAGCCGGGGCCGGGGGAGCGCGGCACGGCGGTGGATTTGAGATGACCGGGAGCAGCCGGGGCCGGGGGAGCGCGGCCAATCGACGGATTTGAACCCGTAGAGAGAGGGTAGGGGCTTGAAATTCCAAAAATCAATAGAAGAAGATGGTAAAAAAAGAGGCCAATCGACAGATTTAAACCCGTAGAGAGAGGGTAGGGCTTGAATTCCAAAAATCAATGGAAGAAGATAGTAAAAAAGGCCGATCCATACCAAAGAATCCTCGGGATAGAGGCTCTCCACCTCGCCGATTCAGAAAGAGATGACGAGCAGCCGGGCCGGGAGGCACGGCGGTGGATGTGAGATGACCGGGAGCTGGGGGCGTGGGAGCGCGGCCAATCGACGGATTTGAACCCGTAGAGAGAGGGTAGGGGCTTGAAATTCCAAAAATCAATAGAAGAAGATGGTAAAAAAAGAGGCCAATCGACAGATTTAAACCCGTAGAGAGAGGGTAGGGGCTTGGAATTCCAAAAATCAATGGAAGAAGATGGTAAAAAAAAGGCCGATCCATACCAAAGAATCCCTGCCGGATAGAGGCTCTCCACCTCGCCGATTCAGGAAAGAGATGACCGGGAGCAGCCGGGGCCGGGGGAGCGCGGCACGGCGGTGGATTTGAGATGACCGGGAGCAGCCGGGGCGCGGCCAATCGTGATTTGAACCCGTAGAGAGAGGGTAGGGGCTTGAAATTCCAAAAATCAATAGAAGAAGATGGTAAAAAAAGAGGCCAATCGACAGATTTAAACCCGTAGAGAGAGGGTAGGGGCTTGGAATTCTAAAAATCAATGGAAGAAGATGGTAAAAAAAAGGCCGATCCATACCAAAGAATCCCTGCAGGATAGAGGCTCTCCACCTCGCCGATTCAGGAAAGAGATGACCGGGAGCAGCCGGGGCCGGGGGAGCGCGGCACGGCGGTGGATTTGAGATGACCGGGAGCAGCCGGTGCCGGGGGAGCGCGGCACGGCGAGCCGCGGCGCGACGCCCCGCATCTCACGGTCGGACGGTGCGAGCTGAAAAAAAGAAAAGAGAGATGTGTGTCTTGCTGTGCTTCTCGTCAAACCCGACGTGCGTGCGTGAGTGGCTATCTGGAAATGTGAAAGTCACGATTGCTACTAGGTATTTTTTTTTCTGTTAAACGAGTAATACAAATAGAAATCAAATATTTATTTTTTAATTTAGCTGTGACAGTATCGACTCAAGTAGAGCTGCTTGAGTGCGTGTTGATTCTGGTCGAACCAAGCCCACGCGTCTGAGTAGCTCCCATGAGGGCGACAGGAACTGTTAGCGGCGGTGTGACATGGAGCTGGCGACGGGCTCGACCGGCGGCGGCGTGTTAGGAGCGTGGTCCCTCGGGCGGCGTGGCAATGTTTTGGTGTTTCGCGTTGTACTTGTTGACCTTGATCTGCCTACCCCTCCCCTGAGCTTAGTTCAGAGTTGCCTTAGCGCGCTCGAGTAATAACTGTGAAAATCAAGGAAGTAACCCGAGCAGCGAGGACGAGAGGGTAACTGGGGCGGAGGTGTCCTTACCGCGGCCCGAGCTTGGGAGGGCTCTCGCCCGCCGGGACGGAACACAGCGCGGCTCCAGATCGAGAGAGAAAAGGTCGGTGCAGGGAGCTCGGTGCTGCTGTGGGAGAGAGAGCCGAGCGGCGGCCACGACGCGAGCTTGGAGACAACGGGAACCGGGAGTAAGGGGCTCGCTGGCCGGGAGGGCAGGGGGCGCAGGGGTCTGTGGAAGAGAGAGCATAGCGGCGGCCGCGGCGCGAGCTTGGAGACGACGGGGAACCGTGAGAGGAAGGGGCTCGTCGGCTGGGATGGCGGCGACGCGGGAGCTCGTTCTGCAGGAGAGAGAGCCGAGAGCGGCGGGGACGGGATCGAGGGGATCCGGGGGTGGAGACCGAACGCGTGGGAGTGTGTTGGTGGTGGTTGGGGCAATGAGGATCTATCGTGTTTGGGGCGGTTCCGTGCGTGCGGGTGGCCCTCGCGTGTGTGCGTGACAGCCTACAAGGAGTTACATATGTGTGCTACGTACTATGGAAGAAGCACGCCGAGCTGGCATGCCCCTTCCACACTACCTGGTGTCTCTGGCTGGTAATATTTAATTTTAAACAACCTGTGATTTACTAACAAAGTAGTGATACGATTGGGGAACAAACAGATAAGACGATCTTTTTTATTCAATTTGGTCAACAAACTTGTTCTTTCGCAGCAACGCGCGGACATTGTGCGAGTCTATATCTTAATCTATACATCTACGCACGCCAACATCGCAAGAACGACTTGATGCATTAGTGTCATTATTTTCATGGGCCATACATGTGCGTCCAGGCCTGGTACACCAACGTCAAAGATGCCCTGCTTGTTTCTACCGTCATTTGATTCACGTTCCTTTAGTACCACATTGCTGCCTTACAACAATTCTCACCGGTTTATATAGGTTTCGACTCGATAATATACAAACAGCAGGAGCGTTGGTTTGGTTTGAAGATATATATGGTTGCATGATTGAAGGAGGATGTGGTCAAACTCTGCCGCACGGTGTATGATTGAAAGAGGATGTTTGGGCTTTACTAGCTAATTATAAACGGGATTGTTGTAGGCTGCTGCCGATCGAAGACACAGCCTTCGAGGGAAGAAAGAGGCAGAGGAGCTTTAGATGTGCGGCCAGACGAGGAGGGTGGAGACCGGCGGCGGATAGCACTGGATCGAGTCGGGGTCGCGAGACCGGGGTGACACTCCGGGGCGGGCGCCATGGCCAGAGGAGAGGATGGCCGGAGGCCGCCGCAGGAGGGAAGACGGCCTGGCCTCCCACGCGTAGAAGAGATCATATCGGTTCCTCCAGCAGGTTGGATCGCTTCCTTATTTTTTCCCGTCCTCTTCCTTAGTACGTATAAAAACCAGTCCTTAATTTGAATGAAAAAGAATGACATACCTGTCTAAGTCCATCTCATCTCATGTTAGTTTATTTTTGTTTTTATGATGAGTCGGCACATACTCCCTCCCTTTTTTATTTACTTCGTGTTTTGGGTTTAGTCAAAGTCATACTTTGTCAAGTTTGACCAAAAATATTGCAAAATATATTAATATCCATCATTGCAAATACATATAATATAAAAATATACTTTATGAAGATTTCAATACTATATAGTTTGATATTTTTCTCTAAATATTTGGTCAAACTTTACCTAGTTTGACTTTGACTAAACCCAGAACGCGAAGTATTTGTGAACCGAGGCAGTAAGAGACATTCCCTGTGTACCGCTGAACAGAGGGGCGGGATCACCCCATGGCGATCCGCGAGAGAGGCAGGACGGGGGTGGCGGCAAGAGGGAATCGTGAGGGCGACAACTTGAGGTGCGCATCCAACTGCCGCCTAGAACTCATACTGGGAGAAGAGCAGACAAGAGTGATGGGGGGATTTTGTGGAATTTGTTTCGTTCTAGGTGACAAGCAAATGGAAATGCAGCTGGCTCAAAAGACATTGTTAATCATCCTAGGTGCTTGAATTTGCTCTAGATGTGTTGGCCTCTACCTTGAGATTAAAGATGCCTTTAGGCCGACCGATCCCAGATCTATAAATTGGCCAAGTAATTTCACCAAAGTATGGCTGGTTGTGCAATTTTGGATGTGGGGACTCACCAAGGCGGCCGGACTTCAGCATCGGCGACGGCCGGTGTCGGTGCTGCTGCACAAGAAAGCCAACATTCGGGTCGACTACCGCATCAGGGTGAAGCTAGGAAGCTAGAGTTGAGCTTAATAGAAAGGAAGTTGTGGCTTAACTGAACTGGTTGTACATGCATGTTTGACACTCTCCTTGCTATATTCATTCTTTTGCACTTGGCAGGTGAAGCGTATAAATTATTTTGGCCAGATCAACCAGAATTTGCAAAAATAGCAGCACGGTTTGGAGTTACGGTCGAGTTATATGATCCCAAGCATTTTGACGGTTTACCGTATGTGCTGTTTAGCTGGTATCCACACTGGTCATTGTTTTTACGTGTTGCACGAATTATAATATTACTGAATATTTTGTACTACCCCTTAGCCTTTGTGGTTATGCAAGATGGTAGGCATTTTCTATTTTGAAAACGATATGTGTATTCGCCTCTCTCAAATTTATTTTGTTCTTTAATAGCTAGGTTGGTGTAGGAGTAAGCCCGGTTTTGTTTGTATCTGAATTAGGAAAAAAAATGATGGCTATACCGTTTAATCAAAAGAATGAGCCAAAAGTTATATTCTCAAGTTGCCTATCATCGGAACAACTCGCAGCAACGCGCGGGCATTGTCCTAGTACATATACATATATCTATAACTAATAATAAAAGACGAATTGTTTCTCCCGGTCCAACACTTTTTTGGACTAATTTACCCTTCCACCATTCTGCATATAACGCACCTGTGCCACTCCACCCTACCACAAAATTTACGAACCGCTATCATAGAACAGATAGAATAGAAAAAAAAGGCAAATTCCCCATCGTTCCTAGCCTACGTGTTCCTCTGCAGCCCAAGATCCTCTGCCTCATGCTCCTTCCCCCGCCGCCAGGATGGCCGCCTTATATCGCGGCGCCGGAGAGACGGCATGGAGCTTGGCCCAGGTCAGATTCAACACATGGGCCCTTCCAATCTGGTTCAGTGCTACCTCTTCCCCTACTCCGCCCCGCCCCGTCGTCCTCTAGGCGACCTCTAGCGCCGGCAGCCTCCCTACTACGCACGCTACGAGCACGAGCGCCGTCGAGCCCTGCTATTGCCCGCGCCGTCCTTCACAGTCACAGCCAACTCCACCAGGGACGCTTGCTCTTTTGATATGATGTTTGCGCGGCATCCCTGCACTGCTTCGAGGAACGCCAGTCTGCTCATCACGGCCAGCCTGGTGAGATGGGTTGGGCAGCGGCACGACAGCTACGTAGCTAAATGGTTGGGCAGTTCCTTTGCTTCAAGGCAACAGTTTGATTCAGTCTGCCTCTTGATGAGAAGGGTGATCTGCGGCCGAGTTAATTTCGTTAATTCGCGAGGCAAAATTATCTGGCCAACTTGGGATCTTTGCAAATTCATGGAATTAGAACACTGCTAGAAGTTCCTTGAACACTGAATTATACGTGAAGCATTCACTTGTCACTACATGAAATCTACAGATCTGATTCAATGCTTTGAAAGGAGTATTTGCATGCTTAATGCAACACGCACGTGAACATCATAGCACTACCCTGGTCTTAAAACCTCCTAAACTGAGAGGACAAGCGTACGTGGGTGAAAGTAAGTCAAATTACCACATCTACCAATGCTGGCCGAGGCCTACTGAATTTTGATTTTTATGGCAAAAGCATGACGAATCATATTCGCAGAAATGATAATTTCCAATTGTTTGTTTCACCTTTTATTGTCAATGTTTTCTTCTGTACATAAGAAGCTTGGTGGGTATGTTATGTTTCAGATAAGCAATGTATTTCTGATTCTTAACGAGATAATCAAGTATTCGTCCAGAGCTTAGAATTGCATTATCACAGCCATACTCGACTTCAAAGTGTTTCTGAGCAAATTTTCCACAACAAAACTATACGTCGAGTTTAAGATTTGTGTTTTCTTTACATTCCAATCTTACGTGGGTGGTAGTTAGTCAAATTACCACAGCTACCAATGCTGATCAAGACCTGCTTAGAGAATCAATAAACCAACATGTATTTTCTAAGCCCTCCTGGCCTTGCAGTGTCCACGAGGTAACAACTATGGTGATCCAAAGGTCATTAGGGAGGCGACTGTTGATGACACTCACTCCACGTGGCTGGCTATTGTCACAGTGGTGCAACCGTAACAAGATATATACGGAGATTTTTCTCTCTCGTAGCAACTAGTATATATATATATATATATATATATATATATATATATATATATATATATATATATACACACACACACAATAATAATAAAGGACGGATTGTTTCTCCCGGTCTAACTCTTTTTTAGACCTTTTTATCCTTCCATTAAAATATATAATACGCACAATAGCCATGTACCCGTTCTTTTTTTTTAACTCTCCTGGATGTTCGGGACAAAGGCGGATGCGATCGACGTTTTTCTGTCATGGAGAAAAAGAACTCTTTCCTCCCACCCATAAATATAGGGACAAATCTTGGCGAGGCCGCTTCTTCTCGAAAATAGATCGAATCGCTTATCCACATATTCCCATCGAACCAATCTGTCTCACCCCCTCGATTCCCAACCTTGCGCGGCCGGCCTTCGACGTGGGAGCTCGTGGGAAGGGTGGATCGCGGGTCCTGAAGGAAGGGGCACGCGGCGGCGGTGGTCTCTCCTCAGACGAAGCATAAGTCCCCTCCCGGCCTCCTATCCACGAAGAGGGAAGTTCTTCAGGGATTTGTTTGTGGGCACGAAGCCAGACTACGGTTGGATTTGGATCTGCCAACAAGGCAACAACCATTAGCGGAGGATTGGAGGAATCATATTTCTCAACTCTCCATATTGCCGGCGACTGACGCCACCGGTAAGTAAAGAAAAACGAATAAAGGAGAAGTATCCCTGAGTCCCGGATGTCGCCTCCCTCAAGTTTCTCTGCGCCACGACTTCAAGGCCAGCTCCGCCTTATACATGATCTGCAAGACCCTCTGCTAGCGCGGGGGTGGAAGGGCCTCGGCGCCACCGCCGCCGGCGCGATGGCGAACTGTTAGCTGCTAGAGGAGGCGCCGAGGGGTGTGATACATGTCGTCGAGCACGAATTCAGGTCCGGCAGCGGCCTAGCATTGTTGCAGGTGAAGGACCTCAACGGCGCTCGCGGCCCCACATGAAGCAATTCCTTGACTTATCGCAGGAGACCACGACAATTCGTGTGCCTGTGTTATGAGTCCAGTTCAATTCGGTGCATGTAGCTAGCTAGCGCTAGGTGAGCTAGCTTTGCATCAGAACGATATCGAGTTACCTGACGTGCATACTGCACCGGAAAGTAGGAGAGAAGATGTTTCTTTCCTCGAGGATCAGATTGAGATGAAGCTGTCCGAAACCCATTGCATCAAAACCAAGGAGGACATCGTCGAGTTCAATCTTTCAAATAAATCCAAGAAGGCTAATGTTTTTGACTAGATTCAAAGTTCCGTACCCAGCCGAACACAACTTGGTGATATATGCTAGCGAGCTTCGCATCTATCGATCATCCGGCAATGTCGGATTACGTCATCATCTGAGTTAGACCTTTGCCGCCAAGATCATCGCTGGCCCGTGAACATCAATCGCAAATCGCAGTTACACTAACTCAAGGGCTATGTCTACTGACTTTACATATGTATGGTTGATCAGCGGCCGTGAAGTAAAATCGTATCAGACTAGGCTTCTTGGACGCACGGGAATTGACTGCGCTCGAGGGGAAACAGTTAGGATCATTGCGCATGTATTATTCATTTCAATCATTCGTCTCTGTACCAAATTTTACTACTTGCATGCATGGTACACGATTAATTGTGATTAGTTGTTTTCTACTGTTTTGAGAGATTGTAGAGATGCAATATTGTGACTTTCATACTTTGTTTAGCGAATACAAGAGGCTCTAACTGTTTTTGAATTGTGATTTGACTTTTCAATGTAGAATACTAAAATTGCCGAATCATATAACTATCTATCTATCTATCTATCTATGGGCATAAAAACATATTCGATGTAATTAGAAAATTGGTAATTCATATGTATTTTTCTATTTGTGTCAACCACGTGGTGACAACAATAAAGTCGAAAATGTTAACGATGGGGGAGGCGGCAAAGAGTAGCTACACTTGATACGGGATCACGGAAATGGTGGCGATGCTCACACTTATGAGGTCCAAGCGGCGGTGGTGGCTTGTCACTGGTGGTGTAACCGTGTCTGGAAAAAAAGTATACACGCAAATTCTTTGCTACCCACAACTGCCACCGCTTATGTATATAAATAACGGTTTCCTTCGATATTGCATCTAGGAAACTAATCTACGGCCCCTAAAGGCATCATCACGCACCACGCCGTTCATATGCACCTGGTGCCTCAAGACACCAGACCTCCTTCCCAAGTGCATGCACATCAGGTCAGGTTTGAGTAACGATCAACTGATCCATACATGGTCGTTCCCGTGATCTATCGTCCCGCATGTGCTCCCGCAACTACGACTAACTTCTTCCGCCTCAACGCGCGGGCATTTTGCTAGTCTATACCTAATAATAAAGGACAGATTGTTTCTTCCGGTTCAACACTTTTTAGACCGTTTTATCCCTTTAATTGTATTAAGTTACTCACCACGCCACCGATAAGTGGAAAAAAACCCGTTGAATCTGCGCTTGTGCGAGACAGACTTTCTCTCCTTCTATGGTATGGACTCTTATATATCTTCTTATATCTCTTCCGCAACAAATAAATAACTCATCTAATCGTCGTCGCTTCCTCTGGTCCTCCATGGAATTGATTTGCCTATTGAAGGTCCGAATCCATCTACGCGCTCCAGTCTTCTTCCTGTGCTCATGCGCCTGCATGCGCGGTAGCAGCATCCGAAGTTGGCGACGTCCTCAAAACCTGCTGGTGCTTGGATCACGTTCATGTACATAGATGATCGGATCTAAAAGCAGTACGTCCTAATTTCTCTTACTTGACGAGCTAGACATCCAGGACCTGCTCGGTAAATTGACTGGTGCAGGTCACAAGCTACCACTAACCATGCATGTTACTGGCCTCTATGATTTAAAGGATCTCCAGTGTGCAAGCACCTGCAAAAGTTTAATTCAATTCAGTTGGCGCACGAAGGTGGCAACGAGCACATCTAACTGCCGGAGACGAGGAATAATATTTCGTCCTGGACTTTGCTATCAGCATCGGTGCCCTCTTGCCAGAAAAACGGTGGCACCGACATCTTTTTCTTCGGTGAAGAACTGAAGATGACATCGTCGATGCCATTGACCTGTTTGATATTCACCTGAGCTCCCAGGTAGTCGCTCCTCTCCTCGTGAATATAGATGCAGATGCACAAATGTTCAGAACAACGTATTACATGCAGGTTCAATGGAATAGATGGTAGAATTTTAATTTGCATGGATTAATAAATTTCGAATGTATTTTTGAGCTGATGGCTAACCCAATACTTAATTTTATGTAACCAGTGATATATGGTTAATTTGCATGCTTATTATGAATTAAATTTTATACTGGCAATCGATCTAACTCATGAATGTCCTAGAGGAATCGAAATAGTATAGAGTTATACTTTCTCGACATATGGATTGAAGCTATGTATGTTTGCACCATATGAAAAACAAGGCTTTATCTGCAAGAGAGGGGAGTCAGTATATTCAATAAAGTCGAGTGAGAATTAACCCATAGGGAAAAACCCTTTTTTATTTTAGGCCAACAAGGAAAATTAAAAACCATTCTAGGAAAATTCAGATTATAATCCTAGAAATTGTTTTTACATTAAATAAAAAAGAGATTAAAAAACTAAATGTCAGACACATCTATTAGATGAGCAGTTAGTTTTTGGATTGGGTGAAAAGATTAAGTTGCCTTAAAAATATACTCAGGTTATATAAGAAGGTTATAGTTTTTTCTTACGATTTATTTTGCATTAAATAGCCAACAAGGAAAATTAAAAACCATTCTAGGTAAATTCAGATTATAATCCTAGAAATTGTTTTTACATTAAATAAAAAAGAGATTAAAAAACTAAATGTCAGACACATCTATTAGACGAGCAGTTAGTTTTTGGATTGGGTGAAAAGATTAAGTTGCCTTAAAAATATACTCAGGTTATATAAGAAGGTTATAGTTTTTTCTTACGATTTATTTTGCATCTATACTACTATTAAAGGAGCAAACACTTTCTTTCTTAGAGGCACCCCACATGTGCATCCAGGCTGATTAGTACCGCTAGATTGTGCAACTAAAAGAGATCTAACCGCACAGCTTAATCCAATTGGATGCCCTGGGTACACTTAGCAATTTATTATGACGGACAATGCTCTGCCGGGCGGGAGAAATTTTCCGTAAGCCCGTTCCCTAGAAATCAGGAGAAAGTAACTGCCTCACACAATCAGATCACGATCGCCTCCATGGACTACCAATGCCCGTTGATGTATGACCTCACAAAAGCCGCTACCTGCATGTAATTATGTCCGGCAAAATCTCCCCAAATTGCTCCCTCCTTCCTCCTCGATCCTTCCCCGCAAAATCCTTTCCCTGCGAACGGGGATGTAGAACTTGTTGCCACCGTTGTTCACCCGCATGGCTGGTGATGCGCCGCCGCCTCCCATCCTCATGAAAGGGACGATGTACTCTCTACCGTCTCTCCATGCGGCTCGACTGGAGACTCGATGACCGCATATGATTCTCCGTGCGGCCGAGGATGGCGCTGTCGCCTCTGTTCCTCCATGTGGCTCTGAGATGCGACATGCGGATTTTCCTCGCACGGCAGGGACGATTAATACGCTGTCCCTCCTCCTCCTTGCAACAAAGGATGATGCGACGGTGCCGCCTTTTCCTCTGCGTCAGACACAAACGCCTCTCTGGGATCGATGATTTGAACCTCCATGAGTTGCAACAATGTCGCATGTGATATTCTTCTAGATGCTAGAGGTGAGGAACAACCCATTGCATGTTCTTTTCAGTGTACTAGAACTGCAAGTTTAATTCGTTACTTCTGTAACTCGGGCTCGGAATCCCCATTATTTTATTCCGGATATAGCTTATTGGTACTAATCTTTAATGGGAATAGATATAATATGTTGTAATGGTAACAATGCAAAGCGACTCAAAGGTTGCCTATGGCATGTCTCGCTGTGGTCGAGAAACATGGATGCTGCTGAACAACATCCCCACCATTGGACCGGCTACCTTAAGATGAACACGAAAAGCGGCAACGCAAACTTCACCTGATGAAGCCTCTATGCTTTTGATCAAAGCCAACCACTTTATTGCACTTCAATTATGTTGTGCTAAGCCAATCTGATCCATATTGTTGACATGAGTTGCTGGTTTCTGTGAATTTTAGCAGCTACAAGTGCCATGTGATCAAGGTCATGGATGGGCTGGAGGTCAAGGTGTACAACCAAGACATAATAAGACAGAGGTGTGCAACGAGCGGGTGGAGGCTGGGGTGTTCCAGCAGTTCGCACACAGGAATGCCGAGCTCAGCCCCATCATCTGCCAACCGCACTACAAGACCCAAGTATGCCGCGTGGTCATCGGGCGGCACCGATGCTGTATCCGCATCGTGCCATCCTTCCTCTGTCATAGGTGCATTATAATCATGGGTACTTGCATGGTAGGTGTTCGCCGATTTTGGTGGTGATTGAGCAGATAGTTTAGTTCGTAAGTGTAATGGTTGATCAACGATGTGATTTGTTAACTGGAAATAACAACTTTGTTATGCAACTACCTTATACAATAGGTATATTTTGAGGGTTTAATGTGAGGGTTTAACCTTCAGCTGGTAGTAAATTGTGCATCTTCTCTAAAGAGTTCTTATCACATGAATTGGAAGATATTTGCCTGGTTTTGTAGAACAATTATTGAATTTTAGGCATGGTAGAATTTTTCTATTATCAACTTGATCCATGTTGTCATTGAAGCATTTGAAATGTTTTTTACTCACTATCTCTGAAATATTATAACGCTTTCATTTCACTCTGCAAGGGTCAGCCAATGTAGATCAAGGGTCAGCCAATGTAGATGATAAATCTGTAAGCTCTTGAGTAATATAATCGGGTTCTGTACAAACGAGCAACTGTGGAAGAAAGCATTGGAGTGTTCTCACGGTACCAAAAATGCTAACCTCCATCAGATAAAATTTAATGTTATTATAATATAGGTCTATAGCCATGCCACTAAGCAGTGTTGTGATAAATTGCATCATGTGTCTTTCAAACACTTTAGATCGATGCAGTACTGTCGTGAAGACATGCTGGGATTGACGGTGGGTAGATGGTGCTTAGGCCACCGGTGTGATAGGTCTTAATTTGATAATAAGAGCGACTAGAGCAGCACCTGGAAGAGTTTCAAATTTTAAATATTGCAAGTGGTTTGAACATGTTCTATCTTGTCATATGAAAATAAGAATTCTACCGCACAATAAATTATAATTGGTTAATTGTAGAGACGTGCATTGCACGTGCATGATTACTAGTTAAATAAGATAGACTTTATAGGAAATTTTTGTCTTTGAATTTATGATGTACGATGTAAAGAAGGCACCAGAAACACGGGGACACATATCAGTGCTAAATTGAGCTTCTCTACATCTATGTTCTGTATTATTTTTGCATTTTCTTACTTGCTATAAAATAGAGACCAGATAGTCCAAACTTTTGGCCTTTAGCACAACAATATATTTAACTTCACCCTTCAAATGTCCATAGAATAATGATTTGTTTCTACATGTATATGTCTACTTCCTTTAGTGGCAGAAAGCAATAGACTGCGGTCACCCATCGATGCACTGGGCATGAAACAACCATGAAAATGTGTTCTTTCCATGCTGCAATTGCGTATGCTGCTATCAACATTGCTTATATTTTATCTGAATTTGTGGATTTGGGATGTGTATGCTGGGAAAATTTCAGTCACTCCATAGGGAAGTCTGTGGCTGTGCCAATGCGGGAGCTAGCACTGGCTGATTTTGATTCTAAGGAGAAGTTCTGGACACGCTTCTCGGCCGTGGGTTCAAAAGTCACACTACCACATTCCTCCCCAAATTTCCGTTGTAAGGACTACTGCCCCATGGTGTTCAGGTGCTTGTTTGCCCTTCCTTCTAATCAACATGCTCTGATTTTAGTTTATTCAATCACTGTATTATTGACTGATATATGGATTTTGTAGACACTTGAGGAAGTTATTTGCTGTTTATCCTGAAGGTTACATGCTTGCTATATGTGGAAATGATGCCTTGAGGGAGCTGTCTTCGTCTAGGAAGAGCGGAAGTTTCTTTTACCTCATCCAAGATGATAGATTATTGACTAAGACAATGAAGAAATCATCAGAAGATAAGGTGGTTTACCTTTTCATGCCATATTTACTTATGAAATATACAATATCCTTTTAGTGGGAGGTTCTATTGCTTGTGAGATGGTTCGTGATAATGCCGAAATAGGACGAAATGGTTAACAAATACTGAATCAAAAGATCGAGCATTGCCACACTATTTATCCCTGTTCTAATCTTTGATTTCAGCATTGTCACATTGCATCATTAGTACCATCTTTCACCTATTCAAATCAAATATTGTTCTACGCTGGATTATCGTTAATGGCAAGATTCTTAGGAGCTGGGATCAAGGTTGCCAAGAAACTTCTGTGTTTAAATCCATAGAAACACAAATTTTCAAACAAAATACATCCCTTTCGCTTCGTAGCTTTTTCCTCTCCCGCTGCAACGCATGGGCATTTTTGTTAGTAATAATAAAGGGTAGATTGTTTCTTCCGGTCCAACTTTTTTTTAGACAGATTTACCCTTCTATAGACCAAGTATTATACACGCATGCCACCTTTTATTTTTCACGACTGGCGCACACGCGCAGGACATGGGAGGGACGCTGCTTCCAAGAGCCTGGTCGGCCGGCTCCTGGGCACGAGCGGCGGATCAAGGGGCTCGAGCAAATCTAATTCGATCCATCTAAAAAAAAAATCTAATTCGTTCAGTAAGGAATTTTGACCACGTAAACTCGGGACTCAGCAGCAGACGTGCCCTCACGCAGAACAAGTTTGACAAGGATGGTAGCAATTTCGTACCACCAAGATAAATTTCCGAGCACGGATATTTGGAGCCACGGCTGGGCCTACCGGAGGAGCGCGTATGCATGAGCAGTTGCATACTGAAGAGCGGTTTTTCTAGATTGGATCAGTAATTGCGGTGTTCGCCAGGTGTAGTCCTTCTAATATATATTTTCTCCTTCCCTTATTGACCTGGGGAATTTGGGAAAACATGTGCCAACCATCAGCGTATTGCTATAATAATTGATTTGTGAGCCGATTGACATGAGCAGACGTGGTCGTTCTCCTGTATATTTTTAGACTGTTCACGGTGCGAAAAGTAGATACGTCGAGTACGAGATCGATGCCCCGCATATTTTCAGGTCCCTTTGACCCGCGATAGGTATGTGTTTGCACAGAGAAAAAGCATATAAACATGTTGTTTTCCTTTCGCTGTAACGCGCGGGCATTGTGCTAGTATTATAAATATATGAAGTTTTGGTGATACCGATGCGGCAAGGATAATTTGTTTGTTATATGGATCGTTGATTTGTTATCCCGTGTTAGGGGTCCATGTCTCAATGATGAATGTTTCGCCCTAAAGAGCATTCTGCTGGATAAGAATAATATTGGCATTAGAGAGAGAGAGGGAGAGAGGGAGAGAGAGAGAGGCTTGTCTTCCTATAATCATTTGCACATGATCACGAGATGGGGCAATGATGCGGATAGACGCCTGAGCTCTTTCGGTTTGTAGAGAGTATTTTTTTATCTTCCGTAAGGCTATGTTCGGTTGCTAGGGAACCATTCCCCGCACGGAACTAACCCCTCTAGGGGTTGGGTGATCACCCAATTCCCTGTTGGGATTGAATCTCCGTCACTACATATTTCCTGACACTAACTATGCATTCGGTTAATCCCAGCCACTAAGGATTCATTCATCTGAAGCAACCAACGTTCATACCATGATCTATAAGGTCATCATCACATCAATTCTAAATAAAATTTGACTCAAATAATTTGAAAACTATATCAAATATTTCAGAAAAATTCTGGTACAACGTCTCTGGCATCCGGTCTAACTTGTGGATACACAAAGTCTCCAAACTAGAAAAAGGTGGGTTCTCGGCCAAGCAAGTAAACAATAATAACCCAAAATTTAGTTTCTTGCCAGAATTTCATCACCAGGTCGATTCAAATAAAATTAAAATGGACAAGAACAAATGACACAAAATATACATCAAAGGAGGTACTCTAAGGTGTCAGTGCGCACGCTCGCGGGCTTTGCCTTCGGCATCAACACCTTACATCTCCTCGTTATGGCATACGCAAGTGCCGCTGCATGCCTTATCCAAACCATTGCTGCAGCGTGGTGCCTTGACCAATGCCCTAGCACGTCGCCATACAATCGTGACGCACCGGACATGTAATCTGCTTGTTTTGATTTTCCATGGTTCATTCCCGTGGTAGATAGACAGGCTATGTTATTGTTGTATACCGCTCTATATTAGTACCAAGTTTTGGTGATAATGGTACGAGATGGATAATTTATTTGTTATGGGTCGTTGATTTGTTATCCTGCATTAGGGGTCCATGTCAATGATGAATGTTTTCCGGATACGGTGACGCCCCCGGAGAGCATTCTGCTGGATAAGAATAATATCGGCATCCGAGAGAATAGTGGCTTGTCTTCATGTAACCCTTTTTACACAACCAAATCGTGCTTACAGAATCTCCAGTCAGCATTCCAGGTTCACTAGAGTAATAGATGTCAGGGGCCTTGATGTAACTTTGTACCCGCCGGTTTTCTAATTGCAGCTTCTAGGCCATTTGTGGCCTTTCTCGTGCAGAAAAAAGTTCCAGTCGTGTTTCTAAAATAACGTGTCCCTAAAAATGACGTCCGGCTAAAGTGCCAGACCGGTCGTTTGGGACACGCCGCCGAGCCGTGCTATGATTAGGGCACGCATGTTCCCAGTCGTGTCCCCTAAAGGGCGTTCCCAAACATTATATTCATAGCGAGTTGTAATCAAAACAACCATAAAATTGAAACGCCAACAATACAAAGTTCTTGCCACCTCTTCACCACGATCGATCGCCGGCCAAAATAACAAAACCAATGTGCGAATGAACTAAAATGATATATCGTCGATCGTTGTCGTCTACGGCTCTGCCTCTAGATCGACGCTATACTCATGCTCGTGCGTGTTGTGCTCACCTATCGCCGATGCCGCTGCCGATCCTGATCCTGATGTCGTTGCCGCTGCCGCTTCTGCCCCTGCAGGTTCTACTGTCGCTGCCACTTAAGCCCCTGCAGCTTCTACCGTCGCCTCCACCGCTACCGCTGCCTTCGCCTAGGAAATTTCTTGTAGGATCATGTCGCGGTAGTACATGTGCGTCGCCGGCACCTCAGGGTCCATCCTCGACGTGTCGGCGGTCAAGGTGAGGAAGTCCTCCTTCCTTTTTCTTCATAGCGACCCTCTCCTTCTCGATCACGATCTTCTCATCTTGCTAGGACAAGGACTTCCACCTTTCATCGCTCTTAACCCCCCATATGAGCAAGTTGGACGATACATCGGTGAGGCACTTGTCAACCAGCTTCACGCCCTTCACACCCTTCGTACCATCTGGCTTCGATGCCGCCCTAGGTGGCTTCGGTGCCATGGCTGCGAGGAGAGTAGAAACTGAGGCGCATATGCGGTAGTGATGGTAGGAGAAGAAACGTCGAGCGAGAGAAATGAAATGAATTTGGGGGGAGGTGGGGTCATGTACCAATAGTTGTGTGGACGATAGGGCCGGCCCACCACTCACCTCGGTGACAAAGCGTTCGTTCGGCAAGCCCGAAGTATCCCCTGTGTAGTCGGGATGGCCTCGGCGCGTCGTACAGTGTATTAGGCCACGTAATACGAAAACGGCTTTTATTAGGGAACGGTTTGGGGGAATCGACTGGCGATGCTCTTAGTTGCGAAATGCGACAATGCTCTTAGTTGCGAAATGCGACAATGCGAGTTGGGGCAATGATGCCGATGTTGATGCCCGGATGCCTGAGCTCTTTCTTTTTTTGGAGGGAGGGAGGGGGTTGTGTGTATTGTTTGTTTTATCTTCCTTGAGAGAGTCACACTCTATTCCAATTAAGACGTTTCACTACCTTAAACAACCTTTCAAAAAGTCTTATAATTTGAGACAAAATTAGCAATTTATTATCACTCTCTTTATGTGCTTAGAGCATCTGCAGCCGCGAGCCCAAGTGGCGTCCGACAGCAGAGCCGGCGCTCGCTTGGGGAGCGTCGACACGAACGAACGGCTTTCGGGAGCGTCAATCCCTAGCCGTGCTCCCTAAGGTTCTAATAAAATTCAGGAAAATTTATATTTCATTCAAACCTTAGGAGATATTTTACAAGATTTGAATGAAATTTAAATGAACTTTAAAAAATAAACTAAAAAGGGTGTCGTTGCTACTCCTTCACCCTTCTTTAGTGCTGCCCTGCTTCTCCTTCGTAGGCGCCACCGCTGCTGCTAGGTCACAACCCTGCCATGTCTAGACCCCACTCCTTATGATAGAGCTGAAGGAGATATGCCCTAGAGGCCAATAAATAAAGTGTTTTATTGTTATATCTCTATGTGTTCATAATAGTTTTTTATCATGCTATAACTGTATTTAGCGGGAACATAAATACATGTGTGGTATATAAATAACCAGGTCCCTAGTATCCTCTAGTACTAGTTTATTGGGCAGATGATGATTGAAGTTTCTCGATCATGGACTTGACATAAAACAGTCACCTGACAACGAGATCACTTAATGAAGTGATGGACACACCTGACCGTAGAATTGCAATGTGATCCAGTCACAAAGATCAATAATATGATATGTAGAAAATCATAGTGACTTAATCCTTCGATCGCGAGATCATGTTTAATCACTATCTCCCACGTCTACTTTGATCATATCAACCGCCATGTTCGTAACTAGGTGGACATAAAGGTGTGTTTCGGGTATTCTAGAGGAATGGTTGAGGCGTGTGATCGAGAGCAGGATTTGCCTATCCGAGTGACGGATAGATACTCTGGGCCCACTCGGTGAGACCACATCAATGAGCTTGCAAGCATGTGACTAGGTCATAAGGGCGTGTTATCATGGGAACGAGTAAAAGTGTTTCTCACTAACAATATTGAACTATATGAGATACATGAGATCAGGTCTTGGACAAACCAGATATCGTTGTGCAAAGGGAATGTGACTCTACATTTAGAAGGTTCAAGCGAACAACACTATGTCGTGGAATGAGGAGGGATCATCAAATACCGTTGACCATCAATGATCGGGGAGTGATCCCCTTCATACCTGAACATCCCTGAACCGTAAGGGTGTCACACCAAAGGTTAATAGACGATGTGAGATGATCCAATACCAATATAGAAATAGGAAGAGAGAATCGGAATGGTTCTGAAGAGAATACTGAAGTGTTCAGAGTCCGCTCAAAAGGAGTTTTGGACAAGGAGAAATTAAATAATGTATTTAATATTTAATTATGAATTAATATTAAATATAGAAATTATTTTAAAAAAAGAAGAAAAAGGAAAAACCCCACATGGGCCTTCCCTAGGTGGTAAGAGGGCCCAAGAGGGGAGGGCCAAGGGCCCTAGGGGCCATGCGGCCAGGGTGGGGAGGCTCCCACCCCGCCGGCCACCCCTTGGTGGGCCAAGGCAAGCGGGTGGGGCCCATCCCCAACTTAGGCGCCTCCTACTCCCACGTCTCCTTTTGTTTAATCCCACCCCAAGACTTTGGGGATAGGAGTAGCCCAGTTTTTCCTATATGTAGGGAAGGCATTCACCCCAATTTCTCCAACTCAATCCCATAATTGGCATAGGTCATTCTATCTCTCAATCTCATGCGTGTTCCCAAGTTACGAACGTGCTACACGAGGTAGAGGTTTCTCCATCCAGCGCACATTGTCGTGCTGCTGGAATTGGTCCGGATCTTCTTCTTCCGCTGCTTTGCTAGACCAAGGCTCGAGAGACGTCATTTACACTGGAGGCCTATAAAGCTCGACGAGGCACCACCATTAGTAGGGCTTGACGCTTGAAGCCTTCTAGACCTTGAGGTCTGCGACACTCGTCTTCATCAATAACGTTTGTGCGGGAACGTATTCCCGCTTACTCGGTCTTCAAAGGTATGAAAACAATAACCCGCTCGTTACTGTACTTCTCCATAGATAGATCTTGGGTTGGTGCGTTCTCGTAGTAGAAATATTTTTGTTTTCTAGCACAGAACCCCTTTAGTGGTATCAGAGCGATCTATGCGTAGATGTACTAGTACGAGTAGAACACACAAGGATTGTGTGGGAGTTAATTTTCTATTTGTTACCCTTCCACGTGTACTTTCTACTATCATGGTAATGTCGGATGAAGCGGCCCAAACCAACCTTACGCTAGACCGGTTCCACGGCTAGCATACGGATTGTACCCTATAAGTGGTTGGCGGGTCTCTATCTCTCCGACATTAGTTGATATGGTACTTACAAAAGACGACCCTGAAAAGAGATTTAAAGCGGCAACTAGTTGATCCACGTTGTGGTTGGATTCATAGGTAAGAAACGGTTCTTGTGCAAAAGCCCAATCAACCACGTAAAACTTGCAAACAGAAAGTAAGCGTCTAACTTTGTTTTGCAGGAGGGCAAGTGATATATGTGGTTAAGGTAAGTGTTTATCGGATAGACAGCCGAAGGCAAAGTGGCACCATGGACCTGGTGCAAACGCTGGCGTTCTCTATGGAGATCAAGACACGACGACCACCACATATCACATACATAACTGTTTTCATTTAGATGTTAGCTGTTGTGTGATATTATTATGCTTAATATTAGACTTACGACAGTATCATAATAAGATAATCCCTCATACTATAATTCCAACGTTCGTGTTCTCCCACACGTGCGCACCACCAAAAAAGTTTGCAATTACAAAGTAGGCCATGATGATCGGGTGCTATACATCTTTGTGTTCGCATATGGTGGGTGTAAGCCATGTATGCACATCAATACACCGTGGTTAATGTTGGCGATCCTAGCATGTACAGACATGGCCTCAGAACACAGCTAATCTAAAGGTCAAGCATGAGTCACATGGAGATGTGATTGATATGATGATATCTACTCTGGCAGCCGCACCAAAGGCCGTGATGATCGGGGATGGTGCGATGTAAAGGGATCATGTAGTCACCGAGTGAATGTTGATGGATGTTTGTTTGACTGGGAGTTCTGGTATTTTAGTAAGACTAAATAAGAACCCATATTATAAACATATAAAATTAACTACTTTAAAAATAATATTATAGATGTCTCGTGCTACCTTCAACCTTGGCCCCTTCCTTGAGAAAGAAAAGCAGAAAACTAATGGTACAAACTTCACCACCTGGTCTTGCAACTTAAGGATTCTCCTCGTTCCCCAAAAGATGTCTTATATACTTGAGGCCGCTATTGGTGACCAACCCGCTGCCGCTGCCTCCGAGGCTGATAAAAATGTTTATCAGCAGAAGGCAGATGATAACGAATGTGTCCAGAGTGGCATGCTATATGTCATGGAGGCTGACTGCAGACATGCTTTGAGAAAAAGAGTGCCTTTGAGATCATCACTGATCTCAAGGCCATATTTTCGCCCCCAAGCCTAGTCTGAGGGTATGAGCTTTCGAACCTCTTCTTCTCGGCTAAGATGGAGGAGCACAACAGCTTGAGAAAGCACGTGGTCAAAATGTTTGGCTACGTTCAACGCCTAAACGATCTTGATTACAAAATCAATGATGAGCTGGCTATTGATAGGGTATTGTAGTCTCTACCCCTAGCTACAAGAGCTTCATGCTGAAGTACAACATGTAGGGTATGAACAAAACCATGTCTGAGTTGTTCTCCATGCTTAAGGAAACTGAGGTGGAAATCAAGAAGGAACCCACTATCTTGATGGTCAACAAGATATTTGAATTCAAGAAGACTACCAAGAATTGTAAGGAAAAGAAGGGCAAGCCCAAGGGGTTCAGCAAAATGGTTGCTGCCTCCAAGGCATCCAAGTCCAATCTTGGCGCCACGTGCTTCTACTGGCTGGCAAGATCATTGCCAAATAGAAAGGTATATATGATACACAAGTTATTGATGTTTTCCTCACTAGTGCTAGGAGCAACACCTTGGTATTTGATACTAGTTCTGTTGCTCACATTTGTAACTCTCAAGTGGAGTTACGGAATAAGCGGCATCTAGTGAAGGACGAGGTGACGATGCACGTCGGCAATGAAAACCGAGCTGAAGTCATGGCTGTCGGCACCCTTCCTCTGCATCTCCCTTCAGGATTATTTTTAGTTTTGAATAATTGTTACTATGTACCGACTTTGAGCATGAATATTGTCAGTGGGTCTTGCTTGTTGCAAGACCGTTATTCTTTTAAATTCGAGACAAGTGGTTATTCTATTTACATGAATAGTGTGTTTTATGCTCATGCGCGATAAAGTAAAGGTTTATTCTTATTGAACCTTGATTATGATGATACATACATCCATAGAGTAGATGCCAAGCGATGGAAGCATGGTAATGATAATTCCATATACATGTGGCATTGCCGTCTGAGTCATATTGGTATTAAGTGCATGAAGCAGCTCCATTCAGATAGACTACTCGAATTGTTGGTCTTTGAATCCCTCGATACATGCGAACCATGCCTCATGGGAAAGATGACTAGGACACCGTTCAATGGTTTAATGGAACGAGCTGCAGACCTGTCGGAAATCATACATTCTGATGTATGTGGACCAATGAGCGTCTCCAGTCTCCACGCCCAATGGTTATCGTTATTTTGTCACCTTCACTATCGACTTGAGTAGATACGGGTATATCTACTTAATGAAGCACAAGTCTGAAACATTTAAAAAGTTTAAGGAATTTTAGAGTGAGGTTGAGAATCAACTCGACAAGAAATCAAACACCTTCGTACTGATCGAGGGGGCGAGTATTTGAGTTATGAATTTGGCACACATCTGAAGGCTTGTGACACTACAAGCTTATCGCGAGCTCCTCCTCGCTCTGCGAGACCCCCCCACCCCCAAATCGCACCCGGCAGCACCGCCTTCCTCTGCAGCCGCCGTCCAATCACTCGTGTCCCTGGCCGCCGCTGGTGTCCCTGGACGCCTCGCGTCGCTCGCTCATCCACGCGGCGGACGGTGCCGCTCGCCTCGCCCTCTGTCCAACCTCGCTAGCTCTTCCTCGCTGCTCGCAAGCTCTGTCACCGCCGCGGCCTGCGAGAACCCGCCCACGCAGCGGAAAGCTGGCTCATCCCCACGGCGGCGGACGGTGCCGCTCGCCTCGCCCTCTGTCCAATCTCGCTAGCTCTTCCTCGCTGCTCGCAAGCTCTGTCACCGCCGCGGCCTGCGAGAACCTGCCCACGCAGGAGATAGCTCGCTCATCCCCATGGCGGACGGTACCCGCTCGCCTCGCCCTCTGTCCAGCGTCGCCATTGCCTTGGCCTCGCGAGCTCTTCCTTGCTCCTCGCAAGCTCTGTCACCGCCGCGGCCTGCGAGACCCGCCCACGCGGCGGACGGTGCCGCGCGCGGCCACAGGATGGAGAGGCGGTCACCGCGGCGGCCTGCGAGAACCCGCCCACGCGGCGGACGGTGTGGCGCGCGGCCACAGGATGGAGAGGCGCGCGTCGGACGTGGGGAGCAGCAGCAGCCGCCGGAGCTCCGCGGGGCGCGCGGCCACAGGATGGAGAGGCGGTCACCGCCGTGGCCTGCGAGAACCCGCCCACGCGGCGGACGGTGCCGCGCGCGGCCACAGGATGGAGAGGCGCGCGTCGGCCGCGGGGAGCAGCTGCAGCCGCCGGAGCTCCGCGGCGGACGGTGCCGGCGAGGACGGCACACTGCCCTTCGAGGCGGGAGGCGAGTGCGGAGTCGATGCGGCCCGCGAGACCGCCGGAGCTCCACGGCGGACGATGCTGGCGAGGACGACACGCTGCCCTTCGAGGCGGGAGGCGAGTGCGGAGTCGACGCTTCTCTCAACACCCGGTATGCTCTCCTGAATCTATCTGAAGAGGAAAATTCAGAACAAGCTTGCGTAATATGTGTCCATCTCAAACACGACACCGAGTTGGGTGTGGTCTGTCGATTGATTTGGTGCGTACGGTAGGAAACCTCTGCCGCCAATTCTATACAAACTTTGTTCCTATACAAACTCTGCTCTAAAACGCCTATAAAAAGAACTCCAAACCCTTGATAGAAATCCCACACCGATTCTACTCGAAATCCCACACCAATTCCGCTCGAATTCCCTTGATCGAAATCCCAGATCGATTCTTCTCAAGGTCGACATTGCCATCGTTTCATCCTTCTGCTAACCCAAACTTCGCACTGCTTGCGTACGTTTGTCATACTAGCACAAATGTCCGTGCATTGCAACGGGATACGAAAGAAATGTGTGTTGCGGTTTGATGTGCGAGCACTACCTGTAATGCACGCCACTTCGGTCAGCACTATCTTCGCGGACATCCTAAGTTGTTATCCTGCGTTGGTCCCGTGTTAATTTTTTGTTTAAATTGACACAAGAGAATTGAAAAGTGACCAATTAAATTATATTTTTATTTATACTAAACAGAACCACTAATTAATAGTCTAATACTCACCAGGGAAACCATTCTTAGCAGTTTGTAACCCAGATCCGGTTTTGTATTAGAGCCAACAATAAAACATTACATTACAGACTGTAACTATCACCGGCCACGGTTCAACTTGGGAGTTCGACTCGGTGACTGGAGTGAAACTTCCCATGCTAAATATATTCACCGGCTTTGTCAAAATCCTTGCACACTCTCCAGCAAGAACTTTGGGCATACCTTGAAAGCCATAGAAGATCACCAGGTTAATGTATAACTGACCTCATGCTAGAACTTGTTGAGCCTTCTTCTAGTATGCTTGCAAGTCTCGTTTGACTACAGATTGGTTTAATCGGTAAGAACTTCAGCTCATCTCAAAGAAAAAGTATAACGTTTGGCTTCAGATGGAAGCATTAGCACTATATGTATTGATCCGTGCAAGAAAAGCACTATGTATTGACGATGCTAGTGCCCGAAGATGGAAACTGATGCCCAACTTAGGTGATTTTGGTGTCATCTCAATATGTAATGTCTCTATCGGCATTGTAAAAACATCTAGAACACACAGACTGAACAAGCAGGCTACCGAAATCTGGAGCCACAGGGACGGGGACAGGGGACCACCGCATGAGCTCCAGAACTTCATCAAACTGGAGCGTGAGGACATGATACTAGTCCATGGCCTCCTGCATTGGTCGAATCTGGCATAACACGAGACTGCCATCTATCAGATAAACCAAGCCACCATAACTGCATATGCATCAGCCATAATATCCGATAGAGATAGGCAGTCTGAAGCTACCTGAATACATACATTGAAAATCTGATGTGTTGGTAGTTAGCTCCCTCACGTTTTTCCCATATGCAAATACTTGTGGAGATCGAACATGATCAATCACCCCTCGACTCCGCCTGCAACGATCCTGATGATCACAAACAACGACGCCAAAGCCATCGACGTTTATCAGCAAGGATTGCGCAGAGGACCTGGGTCAGCGACCGGAGAAGCTCAACATCCGCACGGAAGAACATCCTTTGCCCTCATGTGGCGGAGAATCGAGGTAGCCATGAGCGACCCCTCCCCCTGGCCTGCCCCAGTCTGAGCCTCGGCCTCGCCTAAACCGAGATCGAGTTGATAATCGATCTAGGTTTGGCCTTTCCTAGAACACACAAGGATTGTGTGGGAGTTAATTTTCTAATTGTTACCCTTCCACGTGTACTTTCTACTATCGTGGTAATGTCGGATGAAGCGGCCCGGACCAACCTTACGCTAGACCGGTTCCACGGCTAGCATACGGATTGTACCCTATAAGTGGTTGGCGGGTCTCTATCTCTCCGACATTAGTTGATATGGTACTTACAAAAGACGACCCTGAAAAAGAGATTTAAAGCGGCAACTAGTTGATCCACGTTGTGGTTGGATTCATCGGTAAGAAGCGGTTCTTGTGCAAAAGCCCAATCAACCACGTAAAACTTGCAAACAGAAAGTAAGCGTCTAACTTTGTTTTGCAGGAGGGCAAGTGATATGTGTGGTTAAGGTAAGTGTTTATCGGATAGACAGCCGAAGGTAAGGTGGCACCATGAACCTGGTGCAAACGCTGGCGTTCTCTACGGAGATCAAGACGCGACGACCACCACATATCACATACATAACTGTTTTCATTTAGATGTTAGCTGTTGTGTGATCTTATTATGCTTAATATTAGACTTACGACAGTATCATAATAATATAATCCCTCATACTATAATTCCAACATTCGTGTTCTCCCACACGTGCGTACCACCAAAAAAGTTTGCAATTACAAAGCAGGCCATGATGATCGGGTGATATACATCTTTGTGTTCGCATATGGTGGGTGTAAGCCATGTATGCACATCAATACACCGTGGTTAATGTTGGCGATCCTAGCATGTACATACATGGCCTCAGAACACAGCTAATCTAAAGGTCAAGCATGAGTCACATGGAGATGTGATTGATATGATCATATCTACCCTGGCAGCTGCACCAAAGGCCGTGATGATCGGGGATGGTGCGATGTAAAGGGATCATGTAGTCACCGAGTGAATGTTGAGGGATGTTTGTTTGAGTGGGAGTTCTGGTATTTTGGTAAGACTAAATAAGAACCCATATTATGAACATATAAGATTAAATACTTTAAAAATAATATTGCAGATGTCTCGCGCTACCTTCAACCTTAGCCCCTTCCTTGAGAAAGAAAAGCAGAAAACTAATGGTACAAACTTCACCACCTGGTCCCGCAACTTAAGGATTCTCCTCGTTCCCCAGAAGATGTCTTATATACTTGAGGCCGCTATTGGTGATCAACCCGCTGCCGCCGCTTCCCAGGCTGATAAAAATGTTTATCAGCAGAAGACAGATGATAACGAATGTGTCCAGAGTGGCATGCTATATGCCATAGAGGATGACTGCAGACACGCTTTGAGAAAAAGAGCGCCTTTGAGATCATCACTGATCTCAAGGCCATATTTGCGCCCCCAAGCCCAGTCTGAGGGTATGAGGTTTCGAACCTCTTCTTCTCGGCTAAGATGGAGGAGCACAACATCTTGAGCAAGCACGTGGTCAAAATGTTTGGCTACGTTCAACGCCTAAACGATCTTGATTACAAAATCAATGATGAGCTGGCTATTGATAGGGTATTGTAGTCTCTACCCCTAGCTACAAGAGCTTCATGCTGAACTACAACATGTAGGGTATGAACAAAACCATGTCTGAGTTGTTCTCCATGCTTAAGCACACTGAGGTGGAAATCAAGAAGGAACACACCGTCTTGATGGTCAACAAGATATTTGAATTCAAGAAGACTACCAAGAAATGTAAGGAAAAGAAGGGCAAGCCCAAGGGGTTCAGCAAAATGGTTGTTGCCTCCAAGGCATCCAAGTCCAATCTTGGCGCCACGTGCTTCTACTGGCTGGCAAGATCATTGCCAAATAGAAAGGTATATATGATATACAAGTTATTGATGTTTTCCTCACTAGTGCTAGGAGCAACATCTCGGTATTTGATACTAGTTCTGTTGCTCACATTTGTAACTCTCAAGTGGAGTTACGGAATAAGCGGCATCTAGTGAAGGACGAGGTGACGATGCGCGTCGGCAATGGAAACCGAGTTGAGGTCATGGCTGTCGGCACCCTTCCTCTGCATCTCCCTTCAGGATTATTTTTAGTTTTGAATAATTGTTACTATGTACCGACTTTGAGCATGAATATTGTCAGTGGGTCTTGCCTGTTGCAAGACCGTTATTCGTTTAAATCAGAGACAAGTGGTTATTCTATTTACATGAATATTGTGTTTTATGCTCATGTGCGATAAAGTAAAGGTTTATTCTTATTGAACCTTGATTATGATGATACAGACATCCATAGAGTAGATGCCAAGCGATGGAAGCATGATAATGATAATTCCATGTACATGTGGCATTGCCGTCTGAGTCATAATGGTGTTAAGTGCATGAAGCAACTCCATTCAGATAGACTACTCGAACTGTTGGACTTTGAATCCCTCGATACATGGGAACCATGCCTCATGGGAAAGATGACTAGGACACCATTCAATGGTTTAATGGAACGAGCTGCAGACCTGTCGGAAATCATACATTCTGATGTATGTGGACCAATGAGCGTCTCCAGTCTCCACGCGCAATGGTTATCGTTATTTTGTCACCTTCACTATCAACTTGAGTAGGTACGGGTATATCTACTTAATGAAGCACAAGTCTGAAACATTTAAAAAGTTCAAGGAATTTTAGAGTGAGGTTGAGAATCAACTCGACAAGAAATCAAGCACCTTCGTACTGATCGAGGGGGCGAGTATTTGAGCTACGAGTTTGGCACACATATGAAGGCTTGTGGTATTGTACCATAGCTTATGTCGGCTGGAACACTACAACCTAATGGTGTATCTGAGCGATGTAATTGCACCCTATTGGATAGCGTATGATCTATGATGTCTCTTACCAACTTGTATGTATCTTTTTGGGGATATGCACTTGAAACTACTACATTCATTTTAAATAGAGCACCAAACAAGTCCGTGAAGACAATGCCATATGAGTCATGGCATGGTACCAAGCCAAAGTTGTCTTTCCTAAAAGTTTGGGGATGTGAGGCTTACGTTAAGAAACTACAGCCTGGCAAACTCGAACCTAAGGTGGAGAAATGTATCTTTGTAGGATATCCAAAGAATACTATTGGATATACCTTCTACAACTAAGTTAAGGGCAAAATGTTTGTCGCAAAGAATGGTACTTTCCTCGAGAAAGAGTTTCTTGTGAAAGGTGTAAGTGGAAGGATGATAGAACTTGATGAGATTATACATCTCGATCTTCAAATACCGAGTCTGTCAACACCCGGATTTTTAATCCCAGATGGCTGTTATGCCATACCTCGCAATCCCAGGATTACCATTTTTGCGAGACATAACAGATTGGATATCACAGTACATCATACATTACAAACCATAATAAGGTCTTACACAAATAAGGGATCTCATGATCCAGTCTTAATACAAATCAAGCAGCGGAAAGAAACATAGTAGGGGCTCCATCTTCAGAGTCACAGGCAATGCTGACGATAGGAGATGATCCTAGTTGTCATAGACATCCTGCTGTCCATCATCCTGGTAGTCCTCCTCATAGTCTGGCCATGGGAATATCCAGGGACAAAGCCATGAGTACTCTTTAAGTACTCGCAAACTATCATTAACAAGTAAGGTAGTTCTAATAGGAAGCTTAAGCTCTAGGTTTATTTGCAAAAAGCCAGATTTATCTAAACTGAGTTTAGAAGTAAAGAAAACTAAGTAAATGTTCTAAATCACTTTAAGTGGGAACCTAGCTTTCATATTCACAACCTTGTTGTGGTCAAGTCAAAATCATAGTTCACTTCACAAGTCATTTTGAAAACATCTGACAACGGAACAGTATGGCCACTCCAACTGTCCATGATCATGACGCGCTATTCGAATAGTTTGACACTCTGCAGAGGTGGTACACTTTCACCACAAAATTCGATACATCCGTCAGGGATAACCCTGAATAAATTATACTTAGTATGCGGATAATCAATCATAACCTTTCAATTACACACTCTAGTATAGGCACCTCCCCTATGAGCTTGGCCTCCCAGCCATGGCCATCTGCCATCCTGGGCACTGCATAGGTGGACAATTCACACTCACAAGGTAGCCTCAGCTCAAACCTCTTCCGTGAGGGAACCCATACTAAGGCATATAAACTTCCAGCTAAGCCCTACCCAATTCAGGTATTGTGGTTGTACGGTAAAATTGGAATGGTATCGCATCCGAACCAAACCCTCAGTTTTTATAAAAGGGTTAAGGCTCATGCCTCAACATTTTCATCATCAAATCCTTTTGTGTTTCTCAACACATGTCAAAACATTTCAATAGAATGAAACATCATTCCAAGGTTTTCATAATCATTTTCACCAAGTATTCCCATCTAAAGTGATTAACTTTTAATGCTTAGCACTAGCCACTAAAGTTAAGAGTGTTCACTAATGAGGGATGCTAATCTTCAATCTCATGCCATAGAATGACATCTAAGTAGGCCTAGTTTTATACTCTTTATGCTATCTGTACTATTTTCCAATACTCACGAAGCACTAACTAAAGGTAAAGAACTTTGGTAAAGTAAAAGAGTAAAGCTTTCAAGTAAAACTTGGGATTGGTATAAATCAAGGATATATAACCAAAGCATGCCTAATGCATCTTGCTTAGGTTATCTTGCAATTAGTGATGGCTTGCATAGGTATAATACTTGCAAGTGTTAGATTGCCAATAATAGCTTGCCTTGAGTAGAGCTGTGGTTGAAGTTTTCTTCTTCTTCTTCTTGGTAGTACTCCTCCTTCTCGTATCCCGGGTCGGTACTATCGTCTATAAATGAATACGGGGTACACAATCACCAAAAAATACTTAACTAATTCTATTTAGCACACTAAGGCTCACACTTGATGATCTAGCATCATCACAATCATCACATGAATTAAAGGATAAATCTTATTTATCTTATTTTAGAAAAGTAATTTCTACTCATTGAAATAATTAAGATTTAATATTCTCTAATTAAAATATGGGATCATGTGGACACATGTCATCACCACATATTCTAATACATGAGAATGTGATTTAAAGGGTTGGTGATATTTCATAAAGTTGAAGATTGTCATTTAATAGAATTAAAGTGACTAGAAATGCCTATATAGCATTCTTTTGGTACTAGTCCAAAGTCACTGCATGCAAACCTAAATATTTTTACATATTCAGATAGATCTTATCAAATGTGATTTTTGAGAGTTGGAATCAACTCAAAAGCATTTATGGTTGATTTTTGAAAAATGTTTGAAGTTGAATAAGTCTCTAACTTATTATTTTTGGTATAGGTGATCTCTAACTCCAAATGATCTAAATCCAACAGGCTTCAATAGATAATTTAAATATATTTCTAACAAAATTTGAATCATGCAATTTGGTTTAGTGAAACTCTCTAAATTGATTTTTGAATCTATGGACAGAATAGGGTTTTAACTAAATTGAAAAATCATTATTTGAATTCACTAGGCTGCGGGGGAAACTAAACGGGTCGTCCCAATCTGCAGAACACAGCACAGCGAGCTGTTGACATAGGGGGTCCACCAGTCAGTGACTTATTCTACCCGAAACGGTATCTGTGAATCTGAGCCCTACGATCAGAATCTAATCTAACGGCCGTGGTTCATCTGGACGACGAACAGCTCCAGCGAGGATTTTAACCTAGCACGGCGGTGGGGGGTCTGGCTAGGCTCACGTGGGCTCCAGCTAGGGTCGGTGATGGGGGCGAACAGCGTTGTTGACGATGACGGTTCTAATGGTGGTCGCGGCAGCTCCTGGGGCGGCTTCAATCGACGTCGCCCTTCTCCTCCTGCAGCGGCGGGCTCCGGCCAAATTCCGGCGAAGGAGAGCTCGCCTTTCTTCGGGAAGAAGTGTGTGAGTGTCAGTGAGGAGTGGGGAGGGTGTTGGTGTGGAGAATGGAGGTGGGGGAGGCCTCTACTTATACTACGGCGAGGGAGCTGGGCGGCATGGGCTCGGGCTCGTCGGTGATGACGATACAGGCGGCTAGCGGCGCGGCTGAGGCTAGGGGCGGTGCATGGTTCCCTGACGATCATCACGGAAGTAATGGCACGACACGGGGCGTCTTGGATTGGTCAGGAGCGTGTGATGCTCTTCGCGGGAGCGGAGGTGTTTGCGACAGCGCACAGGTGCTATGGGTCGCACAACGGCGAACGGGGGTATCTGGGAGGTTGTGGTGGTCATGTCGAGTGGGCGCGTGCGCGAAGAGAGTAAGGCGCGGTCTGTGCGAGGCGGTCGTCTACGACATGCTTGCGCGCTCTAGGCACGGCATAGAAACGGTGGGCGCGACATCACTAGGATGGTCCAAGGCCAGGCTGGGGTCGTGGCTTGGACAGGAGGTGTGGTGGACTGGTGTGCAGTGCGTGCGAGGGCGTGCGTGGCTTACGGCGTCTTTGTCCATTGTCGGGCGATGACCACATTCAGTAAAAGACTGTGCACAACGGCTCATGGGGGATTGGTCTGGTGCCGCTCGACACTAGGGGAGACAAGGGAGTGAAGAGGGGACCAATTTGGTCTAGGATTACTGCTCAAACAGTGAAGTTAGGAAGATGATTAATTGGTGTAAGCAAGGTGTTTGATGAAATGGCCGCAAGAACTTTATTTTAAAATTTTCAAATGAATTTTGGTGAGTGATTTGATCTTAAGCTTGAGTGTCTATGATTTCTTGGAGAAGTCAAATGGAATTGGTTTGGATGGTTTTTGAAAAAATGTGATCTTACCATATGATCTAGATTCAAATTTGAACTATCCTTTAAATTGATTTAAAAAATCTTTTTGTAAGTTTGTAAAGTGGGCCTTGATTCACTTTTACTTGATCTAGCAAGGGGTGAAAAGAAGTAGAAAAGTTTCTGTTAAAAATTCTCTTCTAGGAACACTCAAACTGGCCTAGTGGTTAACTTTTGTCAAAATAACCATTTGGTTATTTAACTCATATTTGATTTATTTTTATTTTGATTTTGTTTGTAAATGGCCTAGATGATATAGTATTCACCTTTAAACCATTTCTCATCTTTTGTAGCAATCAAGCATGGCAAATTCAATCAATTCTATACTAATGCAAAACACACATGCATTCATATTAATTTTTGGAATAAAAGTTTTTGTTAACCCTAAACTTGGGTGATTAGAAATTGATAACCTTGATTAATAGTTTTGGGGTGTTACAAACCTTCCCTCCTTAAACAAAATCTCGTCCCAAGATTTAAGGAAAACTAGGAACTAAAGAGATCTGGGAACTTAGTCCTAATGTAATCTTCTCACTCCCAAGTAGCTTCTTCTTCAGTATGGTTGCTCCATTGGATCTTGAGAAACTTGATACTCTAGGTCCTGGTGGTTCTGAAGGCTTCTTCCAAAATACGAATGGGCACTTCACGATACATCAGATCCTTATTGATATCTATGGCTGGGTGATCGATGTTCTTGAAAACTTTGGTCTTCTCCAGAACTTCTAAGCATTTGATAAGTAACGAGATATGGAATACATCATGGATGGCTGACATTTCTTCTAATAGTTCCAGTTGATATGATACTTCTCCTTGGCGATTCAGAATCTTGAAGGGTCCAATATATCTGGGGGCTAACTTTCCTTTCAGTTGAAAACGCTGCATTCCCTTCGAGGGCGACACTTTGAGATACACAAAATCTCCGATATTGAAGGTCAAGTCTCGACATCTCTTGTCAGCATAACTCTTCTGTCTGAATTGGGCGGTCTTGAGGTGTTCACGGACTTTGTGAACCTTCTTCTTGACTTCTCGTGGGATGTCCGTCCGAAAATCTGACTCTCTCCTACTTGCGACCAATTCAAGGGGGTACGACACTTCCTTCCATACAGAAATTCAAATGGGGCCATTTGCAAACTGGCTTGATAACTGTTGTTGTATGAGAATTCTGCGGAAGGCAGACAATCTTCCCATTTTGATCCATATTCTAACACACAAGCTCTCAACATACCTTCTAGGATTTGGTTGACTCTTTCAGTCTGTCCATCAGTTTGTGGGTGATAAGCTGTGCTGAAATTCAGCTTGGTCCCTAATCCTTCTTGGACTTTCTGCCAAAAGCTTGAGGTAAATTGGGTTCCTCGATCCGACACTATGGTCTTGGGGGTTCCATGCAAACTGACGATTCTAGCAATGTACAACTCTGCTAGCTTCGAACTCTGGTAGGTAGTCTTGACAGGTACAAAATGGGCTACCTTCGACAGTCTATCAACTATGACCTAGATAGAGTTATTTCCCCTACTAGAAGTAGGCAATCCGGTGATAAAGTCCATTCCAACAGAATCCCATTTCTATTCTAGAATTTGCAATGGTTGCAAAAGTCCTGTGGGTCTATGATGTTCTGCTTTGACTCACTGACAGATATCACGCTTAGCTATGTAGCTTCCGATTTCTCTCTTCATCTTGTGCCACCAAAATTGCTCCTTCAAATCTTGATACATTTTTGTTCCTCCGGGATGGATAGAATAAAGAGTATCATGAGCTTCCTGCATGATAACTTGCTTCAACTCCGAATCTTCTGGCACACAGATGCGTCCTTTGTACCACAAAACTCCTTCTTCATATTCGGTGAATCCAGGTACCTTCCATGTACCGATACAATGTTTGATTCCATCGATACTTGCATTTCTTTTCTGCGCCTCCTTGATCTGACTAATCAAAGTGGGTTGAAGTTCAATGCTAGCTAAAAATCCTTTGCTAACTAGCTATGTTCTAAACTGCTCCAACTCTTCATGCAAACTTGGCTGGGCTTCCTTAATCATGGTGTTTAATCTACACGACAATCTGCTAAGAGCATCCGCTACCACATTGGCTTTGCCAGGGTGATAGTGAATGTCAAGGTCATAATCCTTGATTAACTCTATCCATCTCCTTTGCCTCATATTCAGCTCCTTCTGAGTGAAAATATACTTCAGGCTCTTGCGATCCGAATAAATCTCACAGCGGTTACCCATCAGGTAATGACGCCATGTCTTCAAGGCTAACACTATGGCTGCTAGTTCAAAATCATGGGTAGGGTAGGTTTGCTCATGTTGCTTCAGTTGTCAGGACAGATATGCTATGACTTTGCCTTCTTGCATCAACACACATACGAGACCAATCTTGGATGCATCACAATACACATCAAAAGGCTTCTTGATATCTGGCATAATCAGAATTGGGGCTAAGATCAATCTCTTGTTGAGCTCTTGAAAACTTTCTTCACATTTATCAGTCCATTCAAACTTCTTATCTTTCTTCAACAATTGGGTCATCGGTCTTGCTATGGTCGAAAATCCTTCAACAAACTTGCGGTAATATCCCGCTAATCCGAGAAATGCACGGACTTGGGTTTGAGTGGTTGGGGCTTTCCATTCTTCAACATCTTTGATCTTGGCAGGATCAACAGCGACTCCTCCTGCTGACACAATATGTCCGAAGAATCCTACTTCCTTCAACCAGAACTCACATTTGCTAAACTTGGCATACAACTGATGCTCTCTAAGGGTTTCAAGGATGGTTCTCAGGTGTAGCTCATGGTCTTCTTCTAACTTTGAATAGATTAGAATATCGTCAATAAAGACAACGGCAAACTTAACCAGGAAGTTCATAAAAATCTTATTCATGAGATTCATGAAATAAGCGGGGGCATTGGTTAATCCAAAAGACATGACCATATACTCATACAATCCATATTTGGTGGTAAAGGCGGTCTTTGGAATATCCGTTGCACGAATCTTGAGTTGATGATTATCAGTTTTAAGATCAATCTTAGAAAACACTCCAGCACCAGTCAACTGGTCAAACAGATCCTCTATCTTCGGCAGTGGGTACTTGTTCTTGATGGTGACATCATTCGACTTCCGGTAATCCGTACACAAACGGTTACCTTCATCTTTCTTATCCACAAACAAAACAGGTGCTCTCCATGGCGATGGGCTTGGTTGAATCAGACCTTTCTCCAACATAGCATCAAGTTGCTTCTTTAGCTCCACTAATTCGGATGGGTTCATACTATAAGGTCTCTGAGCTATGGGTCCAATTCCAGGAATTAGTTCAATAATGAACTCGATATCCCGATCTGGGGGCATACCGGGCAATTCATCTGGGAATACGTCGGGGTATTCACAGACTAATTTGATTTGGTCTAGGGTTGGTTGGGCTAGACTGTTGTTGCATTTGAATTGACGGGGCAAGGTTTCATATACATGCTCTACTGATACTCCAGAGTTACTGGTCATGGTTATGGCTTTCTTGGCACAGTCGATCAATCCTTTATGTTTCGACATCCAATCCATTCCTAGTACTACTTCCAAACCTTTGGTTCCAAGTACTATTAGATTGGCATAAAAATCTATCCCATGGATTCTGATAGGTATAGCCTTGCAAATTTGTCTAGCTTTGGTGGTTGAACCAAGTATTTGAACTATCATAACATGCTTCAATTTTGTTGGTTGAATTTTACTAGTGCATGCAAATTCTTCTGTAACAAACGAGTGCGATGCTCCAGAATCAAACAACACTCTTGCAAGTACTGAGTTAACAGAAAACATACCTAGCACGACATCGGGCGCTTCCTGAGCTTCTTCAGCATTCATGTGGAACAAACGGCTGTTTTGATTGAGCGAGTTACCTGGGGCAAATCTCCTTCCAGGCTGAACACGGCGTTGCTGTTGAGCGAGTGCATTTACATTGGTTGCTACTACAAGCTTCTTAGGGCACTCGTTGGAGTAGTGACCCTTGACTCCACATTCAAAGCAAGTAATCTGGGACTTGTCTTTGGCTGCAACAGGCACAACATTGCTTCCAGTCCTTGGGGCAGTATTGTTGTTGTTGTTGGACTTGGGTGGTGCACGGATGAAGTTATTGGAGTTTTCGGGGTTGTTGTTATTATTTCCTCCAGACTTCAGGTTTCCTCTGCTATGATTGGGATAGTTTGGACGGGACATCGGGGGTCTGTTGTTTCTTGGGGCATATCCTGTAGACGGGTTGGGGTGATACTTCTAGGCATTGTGGGATCCAGTCTGGTGCATCATCCTGCGCTTGCAGTTGTCATTGGCTTGCTTTATCTTTGAAGGAAATATGCCCTGAGAGGCAATAATAAAGTTGTTATTATGTATTTCTTATATATGATAGATGTTTATTTTGCATGCTATAATTGTATTGATCGGAAACATCAATACATGTTTGTTTAATAAACAAAAAGGGTTCCTAGTTATGCCTCTCTTATAGACTAGCTTGTTTATTAACAAGATGATCAAGGTTTCTTGATCATGGACATTGGATGTTGTTAATAACAAGGTCACAACATTTGTGAAATGATATGATGAACATTCATCCTAAGTATGGCATTACGATCAAGTCATTATGTTTATATTGCTATAACATCATACGAAGTAATCTTTATCCTTAGACCATGAGATCATGTTAATTGCTAACACCTGAAGAGTATCTTGATAACATCAAACGTCACACCGTAACAGGGTGACTATAAAGATGGGTTTAGTACTACGAAGGGGTTATGTTGAGGCTCATGGATCAAGAGTGGAATTTTTCAATCCCGATGACAGATAGATATACTCTGGGCCCTCTCGGTGATATCACATTAAGATAGCTTGCAAGCAAGTGATGTGATCACTAGAATGTTATATCACAGGAACGAGAAAAGAGTGCATGTCGGTAACGAGATCAAACTAGGTATTTGGATACCGATGATCGAATCTCGAACATGTATTATATCATGAGACAAAGGGATTAAGTTACAAGCATTAAAGGTTCTCACGATCACAGAAGTCATCGTTGAATATGCAGGAGTCAGTATGGATCTCCAGGCCCCGCTTCTGATTATTGATCTGAGAGGAGTATCAATCATGTCTGCATTATTCGCGAACCGTAGGGTGACACACTTAAGAGTTATCGGACACCATTTTGGAGCACATATGTTTCAGACGAAAGAATTGCAAAGCGCAGGAATTGTTTCGATAGAAACCGGAATTGTTTCGGGTGAAATTGCAGAAAGTGGTTCTGCATGTGATATTGAAATATTGCAAGGGGTTATATGTGAATGTTTGTTAATTAAAGTAATTAACAAAATTCTGAATAAATTTAATAAAAGAGTTTTATTAAATGAGAGAGCATTAAACTTAGAGAATTTTAATGCATTTAAAGTGGAGACTTTAAAAGGGAATGTGAAGAGGCATTTTAATGTGGAGGGAGTTACCACCACATGAATGGAGGAGGTGAGGGGTCACCTCCATGAGGCGCCGGCCATGGAGGGGGGTACCCCCTCCTCCTATAAAAGGCCCCCCTCTTCCTCCTTCTTTCTTACACCTCCTCGTGAAGGATCTCTCTCCCCCTCTAGAATTATTCCCATGGTCTCGGATTAGCGAGATACATATTCCCGGTGGCATTTCGTTTGGAAGGAGTTGCTGCTTCCGCTGGATCGCTGGAGCGAGGATGTGGAGGTTGTCCTGTGGCTTGAACGTGTGTGCGAGTATGGATGCGCTGCTGATTTGCGGCGCTCGGACTTCCACACGATCTTGAGATCGGCAAGTGTACGACTACATCAACCACGAGTTCCTACTCGTTAACAAAACTCGTTGTCTTCGAGGGTAAGTTCTCGATGGATGTATATCCACCCGTTTGCTCTGTACCTAGTAGATAGATCTTGGCGTATAGTTCTCATCGTAGGAAATTTTTTGTTTTCTATGCTGCGGACCCAACAGTGGTATTAGAGCCTGATCTATGCGTAGGTGCTTTGCACGGGTAGTACACATATGTTTATATGTGGGTGATGATGATCATGTTATTGCATCTTCTATGTATTTTGGATATTGGTGGCATAGTGGGATGAAGCAGCCTGAACCAACCTTACATGTCATCGTACATGAGACCGGTTCCACGACTGACATGCAACTTGTTTTGCATAAGTGGCTAGCGGGTGTCTGTCTCTCCTACTATAGTCAATATCTGATTTACAACGAGTTGCTAATAAGTTGGTTATCCTCGTTGTGGTTCATGTTCGTAGGTAAGACCGGTTCTATCTCCGAAAACCCTAAGCCACGTAAAACTTGCAATTGATAAATTAGAGGCATCTAGTTTAGATCGTTGCTGGGCTAGTGTCTTGATATGGTATTGTTGTAAGTAGATGTAGATACTCTTACAGCACACTCAACGTGTAAGTTCCATAGACCTTGGCCTTACACACAAAGGAATGATATAGATCATACCACGATGCAAATGATAGAGATCAAATGCATGGATCATATCATCTCACTTTACACATTAGATGTTAGCATCTTATACTGCTAGTTTGGCGCTTTTGGTAGCATTGTAAGATGATCCCTCATTTAGATATCAAGATAAAATGTGTTCTTCCTTAAGTATGCACCGTTCTATGGATCGTGTTTTGAGACATCACACGATGATCGGGTGTACTCGACTCTACGCTTTCATACAACGGGTGTAAGACAGTTTTACACACGCGAGTACTAAGGTTCTTACTTGGCGAGCCTAGCATGTATAGACATGGCCTCGAAACACGGACCGAAAGGTTAAGCATGAGTCATATAGTTGATATGATGCCCATATAGATGCTCTGCTTTGAAGCTACACCAACTCACGTGATGATCGGACTTGGTGTAGTGGATTTGGTTCATGTAATCACCAAAAAGACACGAGGGATGTCGTTTTTGAGTGGGAGTTCATTAGTAATTTGGATTAGTTGAACTCACTCTATCATAAACTTAGTCTAAATAAACTTTACAAATTCTGTTGTAGATGGCACCACCTGCTTTTAATTTCAATGTGTTCATGGAGAAAGAGAAACTTGCTGCGAATGGTAGCAACTTCACTAACTGGGCTATGAATTTGAGGATTCTCCTCACTGCTGCACAAAAGCAATATGTGCTAGAGGCGCCGCTAGGCCCCCCACCAGCTCCTGATGCCCCTGACAAGGAAAAGAATGTCTATATAACTCGTCAGGAGGACCACAACTTAGTTCATTGCGGCATACTGTATGGGCTAGAGACAGAACTTCGAAAGCGTTTCGAAAATGGCAATGCCTTTGATACCATGGGATAATTGAAAATGATTTCGATACCCATGCTGCCGTAGAGAGTTATAATGCTTCTGAAAAGTTCTTTAGCTGCATGATGGAGGAGAACAGCTCCGTTAGTGAGCATGTACTCAAAATGTCTAGGTACGCCGATAAGCTTGTGTCCTTGGGAATAACGATTCCCATTGACTTAGGCATACATCGTGTTCTCAATCTACGCCACCTAGCTACAAGAGCTTCGTGATGAACTATAATATGCAGGGCATGAAGAAGTCTCTTCCCGAGCTTCTGTCAATGCTTAAGACTGCAGAAGTGGAGATTAGGAAAGAACATCAAGTGTTGATGATCAATAAGACCACCGGTTTCAAGAAGGACAAGAAAGGCAAGCACAAGGGAAATAAGGGTGGCAAATATGTTGCTGCACCTAAAAAGAAACCCCGAGCTGGCACTAGGTCCGACCTTAAAGTGTTACTATTGCAAGGGGATCGCCATTGGGCCGATTGCCCCAAGTATTTGGCGGACAAGAAGTCCGCAAGGCAAACAAAGGTATATGTGATATACATGTTATTGATGTGTACTTGACTAGTACTGTAGTAGCACCTAGGTATTTGATACGGATCAAATGCTAATATATGTAACTTCGATTCAGGGGCGGAATGGCGACAACTAGTAAGGGATGAGGTCACGATGCGGGTCAACAATGGATCAAGAGTTGATGTGATCGCCGCCTAACGCCTCTCCATATGCCATTGGGATTAGTTATAAATCTGAATAATTGTTATTTGGTGCTCTGACCGAGCATGAACATTGTATCCGGATCATGTTTGATGCAAAGTGGTTATTCGTTAAGTCCGAAACAATGGTTGTTCGATTTATATGGATAATATCTTTTATGGTCATGCACCTGTGTTGAATGGTTTATTTCTGTTGGATCTCGATAGTAATATTACGCATATTCATAATGTTGATGCTAAAAGGATTAAACTTCATGATGATATATCTGCATATATGTGGCACTGCCGTCTAGGTCGTATTGGCGTTAAACGCATGAAGAAACTCCATTCTGATGGACTTTTGGAATCACTTGATTTTGAATCATTTGATACATGTGAGCCATGCCTTATGGGCAAGATGACTAGAACGCCATTTTCCGGTTCAATGGAAAGCATGATTTATTGGAAATCATACATACTGATGTGTGTGGACCAATGAGTGTGTCGACGCGAGGTGGATATCGTTATTTTGTTACTTTCACGGATGATTTGAGTAGATACAGGTATATCTATTTGATGAAACACAAGTATGAAACCTTTGAAAAGTTCAAGGAATTTCAGAATGAAGTGGAAAATCATCGTAATAGAAAGATGAAATTTCTGCGGTCTGACCGTGGAGGTGAGTATCTAAGTTACGAGTTTAGCACACACATGAAAGAATGTGGAATAGTTTCACAACTCACGCCTGCCGGAACACCACAACGTAATGGTGTGTCGGAACATCGTAATCGTACCTTATTAGATATGGTTCGATCTATGATGTCTCTGACTGACTTGCCACTGTTATTTTGGGGTTATGCACTGGAAACAGCTGCATTCACTTTAAATCGGGCACCATCTAAATCCGTTGAAACGACACCGTATGAATTATGGTTTGGAAACAAACCTAAGTTGTCATTTCTTAAAGTTTGGAGATGTGATGTTTATGTGAAGAAACTTCAGCCGGATAAACTCGAACCCAAAGCGGAAAAATGCGTCTTCATAGGATACCCTAAGGAAACGATTGGGTATACCTTCTATCACAGATTCGAGGGCAAGGTTTTTGTTGCCAAGAATGGATCCTTTCTTGAGAAGGAGTTTCTCGCGAAAGGTGTGAGTAGTCGGAAGGTAGAACTCGAAGAGTTTATTAAACCTTCTCTTCATGAAATGGCGAGTAGCGCAGCACCGGAAATTGTTTCGGAGTTGACTTCACCTAATGAAGAGAGAGCTAATGATATTGATCATGAAACTCCGAAAGAGGACACTACCGAACCTCGCACGTCAAGTAGGACACGTGCAGCTCCTGAACTGTATGGTAATCCTGTTGTGAATTTCATGGTTGATGAAATAGATGACCCTGTGACATATGAAGAAGCAATGATGAGCCCGGATTCCAACAAATGGCTAGAAGCCATGAAATCCGAGATGGAATCCATGTACGAGAACTAGGTTTGGACCTTGGTGGACTTACCTCACGATCTAAAGGCCGTTGAGAATAAATGGATTTTCAAAAGAAAAACTGATGCTGATGGTAATGTGACCATCTATAAGGCTCGACTTGTCGCAAAGGGGTTTCGACAAATTCAAGGAGTTGACTATGATGAGACTTTCTCTCCCATAGCGATGCTTAAGTCGGTTAGGATTATGTTAGCAATGTCTACATATTTCGATTATGAAATATGGCAGATGGATGTCAAAATTGCGTTCCTCAATGGTAATATTGAAGAAGAGTTGTATATGATACAACCTAAGGGTTTTGTCGAACCTAAGGATGCTAATAAGGTATGCAAACTTTAGCAATCCATCTATGGACTAAAGTAAGCATCCCGGAGTTGGAATCTCCGCTTTGATGAGGTGATCAAAGAGTTTGGATTTGTCCAAACTTATGGAGAGGCTTGTATTTACAAGAAAGTGAGTGGGAGCAATGTGGCATTTCTAATATTATATGTGGATGACATATTATTGATTGGAAATGATATAGATCTTTTAAACAGTGCTAAAAGTTATCTAAACAGCAAATTTTCGATGAAAGACCTTGGTGAAGCGTCATATATTAGGCATTAAAATCTATAGAGATAGATCAAGGCGCCTAATTGGGCTATCGCAGAGTACATACCTTGATAAGATATTAAAGAAGTTTAATATGGACGGAAGTAAGAAGGGGTTCTTACCTATGTTGCAAGGCAAGACATTGAGCAAGACTTCAAGTCCTCTACGGAAGAAAGAGAGATAATGGATAAGATCCTATGCCTCGACCATAGGCTCTATAATGTATGCCATGCTATGTACAAGATGGATGTGGCACAAGCTATTAGTTTGACTAGTAGGTACCAATCTGATCCGAGTTCTAACATGGATAGCGGTCAAAAATATCCTTAAGTACTTGAGAAGAACTAAGGATATGTTTCTTATATCTGGAGGTGAAGAAGAGCTAGCTAAGTGTTATGTCGATGCTAGCTTTGACACGATCCGGATGACTCTAAGTCTCAATCCGGATCGTATTTCTCTTGAACGGAGCAGAAGTTAGTTGGAGGAGTTCCAAACAACTGTGGTGGCTGGATCAACGAGGAGAATATGTTCTTTGCTTGAAGCTGACAGAAGCGATTTGGATGAAAGAGTTCATTACGGAACTAGGTGTGGTTCCTAGTGCATTGGACCCAATGGTGATCTATTGTGACAACAATGGAGCCATAGCCAACGCCAAGGAACCGAGGTCTCACAAGAATTCCAAGCATATTAAGCGCCGGTTTCACTCCATCCGCGAGCATGTCAAGGATGGAGATATAAAGATTTGTAAAGTACACACGGACCTAAATGTAGCAGATCCGTTGACTAAAGCTCTCCCTAGGGCAAAACATGATCAACACCAGAACTCCATGGGTGTTAGATTTATCACTATGTGAACTAGATTATTGTCTCTAGTGCAAGTGGGAGACTGAAGGAAATATGCCCTAAGAGGCAATAATAAATTTGTTATTATGTATTCCTTATATATGATAGATGTTTATTTTGCATGCTATAATTGTATTGATCAGAAACATCAATACATGTGTGTTTAATAAACAAAAAGGGTTCCTAGTTATGCCTCTCTTATAGACTAGCTTGTTGATTAACAAGATGATCAAGGTTTCCTGATCATGGACATTGGATGTTGTTAATAACAAGGTCACAGCATTTGTGAAATGATGTGATGAACATTCATCCTAAGTATAGCATTACGATCAAGTCGTTATGTTTATATTGCTATAACATCATACAGAGTAATCTTTATCCTTAGACCATGAGATCATGTTAATTGCTAACACCTGAAGAGTATCTTGATAACATCAAACGTCACACCGTAACAGGGTGACTATAAAGATGGGTTTAGTACTACGAATGGGTTATGTTGAGGCTCATGGATCAAGAGTGGAATCTGTCAATCCCGATGACAGATAGATATACTCTAGTCCCTCTCGGTGATATCACATTAAGATAGCTTGCAAACAAGTGATGTGATCACTAGAATGTTATATCACGGGAACAAGAAAAGAGTGCATGTCGGTAACAAGATCAAACTAGGTATTTGGATACCGATGATTGAATCTCGGACATGTATTATATCATGAGACAAAGGGATTAAATTACAAGCGTTAAAGGTTCTCACGATCACAGAAGTCATCGTTAAATATGCAGGAGTTAGTATGGATCTCCAGGTCCCGCTTCTGATTATTGATCTGAGAGGAGTCTCGATCATGTCTGCATTATTCGCGAACCATAGGGTGACACACTTAAGAGTTGCCGGACACCATTTTGGAGCACATATGTTTCAGACAAAAGAATTGCAAAGGGCAGGAATTGTTTCGATAGAAACCAGAATTGTTTTGGGTGAAATTGCAGAAAGTGGTTCTGCATGTGATATTGAAATATTGCAAGGGGTTATATGTGAATGTTTGTTAATTAAAGTAATTAACAAAATTCTGAATAAATTTAATAAAAGAGTTTTATTAAATGAGAGAGCATTAAACTTAGAGAATTTTAATGCATTTAAAGTGGAGACTTTAAAAGGGAATGTGAAGAGGCATTTTAATGTGGATGGAGTTACCACCACATGAATGGAGGAGGTGAGGGGTCACCTCCATGAGGCGCCGGCCATGGAGGGGGGGTACCCCCTCCTCCTATAAAAGGCCCCCCTCTTCCTCCTTCTTTCTTACACCTCCTCGTGAAGGATCTCTCTCCCCCTCTAGAATTATTCCCCCATGGTCTCGGATTAGCGAGATACATGTTCCCGATGGCATTTCGTCTGGAAGGAGTTGCTGCTTCCGCTGGAGCGAGGAGGTGGAGGTTGTCCGGTGGCTTGAACGTGTGTGCAAGTACGGATGCGATGCAGATTTGCGGCGCTCAGACTTCCACACGATCTTGAGATCGGCAAGTGTACGACTACATCAACCACGAGTTCCTACTCGTTAACAAAACTCGTTGTCTTCGAGGGTAAGTTCTCGATGGATGTATGTCCACCCGTTTTCTCTGTACCTAGTAGATAGATCTTGGTGTATAGTTCTCATCATAGGAATTTTTTTGTTTTCTATGCTGCGTACCCAACAATCTTCCCTTTCATCTGGATGGCAGAGTCTACTAGCTCTTCTAGATCTCCAAAATGGATGTTGACTAACACAGTCTGCATCTCATCATGCAATCTATTCAGGAACATTTCCTTCTTCTTGGCTTCAGTGTTAATCTCATCAGGGCCATATCTAGCTAGGGACAGAAATTTGTCACGGTACGCAACTACCGTTATCCTTCCTTGGTTCAGTTCCTTGAACTCATCTCTCATTCTGGTGACCAAACCTTGTGGCACATGGGTGCGGCTGAACTTGATCTTGAATGCTTCCCAAGTCATCATCTGACCGTCGTTCATGGTACGGGTGCTATTCCACCAGGCTCTTGCATCTCCTACTAGATAATGGGTGGCAAACAGTAATTTCTCATTGGCTTCAACTCCTGCGACCTCCAGGTTGTTCTCCATGGTTTGCAGCCAGTCATCAGCATCTAAGGGATCCTCAGATTTATTGAAGATAGGGGGATTGGTGTTCTGAAAGTTCTTAAGCTTGGATCCATGGTGATCTTGGTTCCCATGGCCTTGATTATTGTGGGCCATCTGACCTATCTGTTGAAGAGTGGCTAGATTGGCTTGGCGTTCGGATCTACTAGCTTCACGGTCAGAAACTAGCATTTGAAGAATCTGCAACATCGGGTCCTGAGATGAGCTGCTTCCTTCGGGGTTTCCACGAGTCATCTGAAGATTGAGATAGATAATGAGATAAGAGGGAAATTTCTAAGGTTCATGGTTTTGTTTTCAAAAGCTTTAAACTTTGAGTTTGACTCAGGTTTTGCAAACTAACTTCTTCCTCTCATTCATTCATTCATTCAAAGCACACCATACAAACACACACCACACACAAATGGAAAACATATGGTTTTAAGAACCATTCTATGAAACTATGATACAATGGGACCAGTACAACTCCTTCCTACGATAGTGATCAAGTGCATCTAATCATCATCAATGAAGTCGGAATCATCATCATCAGTGTAGAAATCCATGGCATCATCCTCCAGGTAGTCGTTGTCATCATTGAGGTAAGAGTGAAGATCTCCCTGGATATGTTCACCTTCCTCCTCCTCCTTTGCTTCAAGCTGGACTTCCTGTTCACGGATGGTATTCTCGAGAGCAGCCACCTTCTTGCAAAGACGATCGATGGTGCGATCCTTCTTGTCACGCTGACAACGAAGTGATTGGCACTCCTTGGCGAGAATGGCGAGAGTCTGGTCCTTCTTGACGGCAATTGCATGGTTGTGGTTGGCATAGGCTCGAGCGTTGTCCAACTCCTTCTGCCTATCATACAACATGAAGTCAAGATTGTCCACCTGGTGCTTCAACTCCGAGTGTCCTGGCATCTCCAATGGCATTCCCATAGAATCACGCCTTGCGAAGTGAGCAAAGCGAGTTCCCTAGATCAAGTTGATGTTTTGCCCACACAGACGGGCAAGAGCTTCTTGCATAGCCCTGGCTAATCCATCTAGCCAATTGTTCTCCCGCAGGGTGAATTGGATCTTCTCAGAAGTGGGTGCTTCCATCTTGCCTCTGAGATCTGCAACTATCAGCCATTGTAGATCTCCTACGATGTGATCGTTGAGTTGTGCCCCGAAGAATTCCAGGTGCGGGAACTCAAGATACTCGGACAGTGCATCTAGATCCCTCTCAAAGATCACTTGGCCTCTGTTGCCCAACTGGTAGAACTTGCAATACTGGACTTCCATCTATAAGAATTTAGGATGAGTAAGTTAGTGAGGTGATCAAGTGTGTCAAATTTTATGTAGGAATGCAAGAATTTTTGAGGAACATGTATTTTTTTTGAAAGAATCAAGGATAAGAGTGGAAAAAGGTTGTCATAAGTACTCACTTCTTTTGTTTTGAAACTAAGTTTTTGTTTAGACACCCATTCTAACTAGGGTCTCCTATGGTCATGATGGCTCTGATACCAACTTGTCAACACCCGAATTTTTAATCCTAGATGCCTGTTATGCCATACCTCGCAATCCTAGGATTACCATTGTTTGGACGCCCATTCTAACTAGGGTCTCCTATGGTCAGGATGGCTCTGATACCAACTTGTCAACACCTGGATTTTTAATCCTAGATGCCTGTTATGCCATACCTCGCAATACCAGGATTACCATTTTTGCGAAACATAACAGATTGGATATCACAGTACATCATCCATTACAAACCATAATAAGGTCTTACACAAATAAGGGATCTCATGATCCAGTCTTAATACAAATCAAGCAGCAGAAAGAAACGTAGTAGGGGATCCATCTTCAGAGTCACAGGCAATGCTCACGATGGGAGATGATCCTAGTTGTCGTAGACATCCTGCTGTCCATCATACTGGTAGTCCTCCTCATAGTCTGGCGACGGGAATAGCGAGGGACAAAGCCATGAGTACTTTTTAAGTACTCACAAACTATCACTAACAAGTAAGGTAGTTCTAATAGGAATCTTAAGCTCTAGGTTTATTTGCAAAAAGCCAGATTTATCTAAACTGAGTTTAGAAGTAAAGAAAACTAAGTAAATGTTCTAAATCACTTTAAGTAGGAACCTAGCTTTCATATTCACAACCCTGTTGCGGTCAAGTCAAAATCATAGTTCACTTCACAAGTCATTTTGAAAACATCTGACGATGGAACAGTATGGACACTCCAACTGTCCATGACCGCGGACGCGGCTATTCGAATAGTTTGACACTCTGTAGAGGTGGTACACTTTCACCACAAAATTTGATACATCCGTCAGGGATAACCCTGAATCAATCATACTTAGTATGCGGATAATCAATCATAACCTTTCAATTACACACTCTAGTATAGGCACCTCCCTATGATCTTGGCCTCCCAGCCATGGCCATCTGCCATCCTAGGCACTGCATAGGTGGACAATTGACACTCACGAGGTAGCCTCAGCTCAAACCTCTTCCGCGAGGGAGCCCATACTAAGGCATATAAACTTCCAGCTAAGCCCTACCCAACTTAGGTATTGTGGTTGTACAGTAAAATTGGAATGGTATCGCATCCAAACCCAACCCTCAGTTTTTATAAAAGGGCTAAGGCTCACGCCTCAATATTTTCATCATCAAATCCTTTTATGTTTCTCAACACATGTCAAAACATTTTAATAGAATGAAACATCATATCAAGGTTTTCATAATCATTTTCACCAAGTATTCCAATCTAAAGTGATCAACTTTTAATGCTTAGCACTAGCCACTAAAGTTAAGAGTGTTCACTAATGAGGGAAGCAAATCTTCAATCTCATGCCATAGAATGACATCTAAGTAGGCCTAGTTTTATACTCTTTATGCTATCTGTACTATTTTCCAATACTCACAAAGCACTAACTAAAGGTAAAGAACTTTGGTAAAGTAAAATAGTAAAGCTTGCAAGTAAAACTTGGGATTGGTATAAATCAAGGGTATATAACCAAAGAATGCCTAATGCATCTTGCTTAGGTTATCTTGCAATTAGTGATGGCTTGCATAGGTATAATACTTGCATGTGTTAGCTTGCCAATAATAGCTTGCCTTGAGTAGAGCAGTGGTTGAATTTTTGTTCTTCTTCTTCTTGGTAGTACTCCTCCTCCTCGTATCCCAGGTCGGTACTATCGTCTATAAATGAATACAGGGTACACAATCACCAAACAATACTTAACTATTTCTATTTAGCACACTGAGGCTCACACTTGATGATCTAGCATCATCACATGAATTAAAGGCTAAATCTTATCTATCTTATTTTAGAAAAGTAATGTCTACTCATTGAAATAATTAAGATTTAATATTCTCCAATTAAAATATGGGATCATGTGGACACATGTCATCACCACATATTCTAATACATGGGAATGTGATTTAAAGGGTTGGTCATATTTCATAAAGTTGAAGATTATCATTTAACAGAATTAAAGTGACTAGAAATGCCTATATAGCATTATGTTGGTACTAGTCCAAAGTCACTGCATGCAAACCAAAATATTTTTACATATTCAGATAGATCTTATCAAATGTGATTTTTGAGAGTTGGAATCAACTCAAAAGCATTTATGGTTGATTTTTGAAAAATGTTTGAAGTTGAATAAGTCTTTGTTTTATTATTTTTGGTATAGGTGATCTCTAACTCCAAATGATTTAAATCCAACAGTCTTGGATAGATAATTTAAATATCTTTCTAACAAAATTGGAATCATGCAATTTGGTTCAGTGAAACTCTCTAAATTGATTTTTGAATCTATGGATAGAATAGGGTTTTAACTAAATTGAAAAATCATTATTTGAATTCACTTTCATTTCTTGAAACTAAATCTGCTCACTCTAATCAAGACAAAGACAAGATTTCTGCAGGTTTAATGTCACTGACCTGACCTGACAAATGCGCGTTGAGGGTCCACCGATCGATGACTTATTCTACCCGAAACGGTATCTGCGAATCTGAGCCCTACGATCAAAATCTAATCTAACGGTCGTGGTTCATCATCGACGAGGAACAACTCCGGCGTGGCAGTGGGGGGTCTGGCTAGGCTCACCTGGGCTCCAGCTAGGGTGGCGATGGGGGCGAACAACGTTGTTGATGACGGCGGTTCTAATGGTGGTCGCGGCAGCTCCTGGGGTGGCTTCAATTGACGGCGCCCATCTCCTCCTACATCGGCGGGCTCCAGCCAAATTCCTGTGAAGGAGAGCTCACCTTGCTCCGGGAAGAAGTGTGTGAGTGTCAGTGAGGAGTGGGGAGGGTTTTGGTGTGGAGAATGGAGGTGAGGGAGGCCTCTACTTATACTACGACGAGGGAGCTGAGCGACATAGGCTCGGGCTCGTCGGTGACGATGGTACAGGCGGCTAGCGGCGCGGCTGAGGCTAGGGGGCGATGTATGGTTCCCTGGCAATCATCACGGAAGTAATGGCGCGACACGAGGCAGCGTGGATTGGTCGGGAGCATGCAATGCTCTGTATGGGAAATGATGCGGCTACGGTGTGCTGACGCTCTCTGGGCACGGCGTAGAGACGGTGGGCGCGGCGTCGCTAGGGTGGTCTAGGGCCAGGCTGGGGTCGTGGCTTGGACAGGAGGGTGGCGGTGGACTGCAGCGTGGCTTCTGGCATGTTGTCCACTGTCGGTTGGTGATGACCACATTCGGGCGGCGCTGCACTGTGCATAACGGCTCAAGGGGGATTGGTCTGGTGCTGCTCGACACTAGGGGAGACAAGGGAGTGAAGAGGGGACCAATTTGGTCTAGGATTACTACTCAAACAGTGAAGTTAGGCAGATGATTAATTGGTGTAAGCAAGGTGTTTAATGAAATGGCCGCAAGAACTTTAATTTAAAATTTTCAAATGAATTTTGGTGAGTGATTTGATCTTAAGCTTGAGTGTCTATGATTGCTTGGAGAAGTCAAATGGAATTGGTTTGGATGGTTTTTGAAAAAGTGTAATCTGACCACATGATCTAGATTCAAATTTGAATTATCCTTTAAAAATATTTGATAAATGTTTTTGTAAGTTTGTAAAGTGGGCCTTGATTCACTTTTACTTGGTCTAGCAAGGGGTGAAAAGAAGTAGAAAAGTTTCTGTTAGAAATTCTCTTCTAGGAACACTCAAAGTGGCCTAGTGGTTAACTTTTATCAAAATGACCATTTGGTTATTTAACTCATATTTGATTTCTTTTGATTTTGTTTGTAAATGGCCTAGATGATATAGTATTCACCTTTAAACCATTTCTCATCTTTTGTAGTAATCAAGCATGGCAAATTCAATCAATTCTATACTAATGCAAAACACACATGCATTCATATTATCTTTTGGAATAAAAGTTTTTGTTAACCCTAAACTTGGGTGATTAGAAATTGATAACCTTGATTAATAATTTTGGGGCGTTACAGAGTGTCACGACGGAAGCTGTTCCAGAGCCACCCTTATCAATTGAAGTCGGAGTGAATGATGATGATCATGAACCTTATGAGGAAATAGCAATCAAACCTCACATGCCGATAAGAAAACACATTGCCCCTGAATGGTACAGTTATCTTGTAAACATGGTCATGACTATGCAACATGATGAGCCTGCAACCTACAAGAAAGTGACGGAAGGCCCGGGACCTGAGAAATGGCAAATATCCATGTAGTTCGAAATGAAATCCATGTATGACAACCAAGCATGGACCTTGGTGGATATTACGGAAGGCCAAAAGGCTGTCGAGAATAAATGGATCTTCAAGAAAAAGACTGATGCTGACGGAAACGTCACCATTTACAAAGCTCGACCTTTCACAAAAGATTTCCGACAAATTCAAGGAATTGACTACAAAGAGACATTCTCTCCAGTAGCGAAGCTAAAGTCTATTCGGATTCTACTAGTAGTTGCTACATATTTCGATTACGAAATATGGCAGATGGATGCGAAACCCGCTTTCCTGAATGACACCATTAAGGAACGACAATGAAATATGATGCAACTGGAAGATTTTATTGATCCAAATGATGCTGGTAAAGTATGTAAACTTCAGAGGTCCATTTATGGACTGAATCAAGCATCATGGAGCTAGAATCTTCTATTTGATGAAGTCATCAAAAGTTTTGGATTTATCTAAAATGAGGAAGAAGCCTGCATCTATAAGAAAGTGAATGAGAATTCAGTGGCATTCCTAATACTATATGTGGACGACATATTACTAACAGGGAATGACGTGAGTCTTCTTAATAGCATGAAGGAGTATTTAAACAGTAAATTCTCTACGAAGCACAAGGGTGAAGCTGCCTACATATTAGGCATTAACCATTAAGATCTATAGAGATAGGTTAAAGCATCTGCTGGCTCTTGGTTAAAGCACTTACCTAGAAAAGATTCTGAAAAGGTTCAGGATGGAACTGTCAAAGAAAGGTTCTTTGCCCATCGTAAAAGGTGACAAGTTGAGTGTGACTCAATGCCCAACAACGGATCGTGAAAAGGATACAATGGGAGGTATTCCTTATGCCTCTGCCATTGGCTCCATCATGTATGCCATCTTGAGTACTAGACCAGATGTAGTCTTGGCTCTTAGTTTGACAAGCCGTTACCAAAGCAACCCAGGAGTGGTTCATTTGAATGAAGTTAAGAATATCCTTAAGTACTTGAGAAGGACTAAGGATATGCTTCTTGTATTTGGAGGACGTGAAGAAGAACTTGCCGTAAGAGGTTACGTGGATGCAAGCTTCAGCACTAATCTAGATGACAGGCAATCTCAAACAGGGTACATGTTCATGGTTAATGGCAGTGCGGTGAGCTGGAGGAGAGGAAAGCAAAGCTCGGTGGCTCAATCTACAATGGAGTCGGAGTACATGTCTACAGTAGACACAACTAATAAAGTTGTTTGGATCAGAAAGTTTGTTAGTGAAGTTGGAGTGTTCCCAAGCGTGCAAGACCTTGTGTGCATCTATTGTGACAACACGAGGCCCATTGCAAATGCGAATGATCATAGATTCCATTCCATGGCCAAGCACATAGACTGATGTTACCATGTAATAAGAATTTGTAAAGTATATACAAATGTGAATGTAGCTGATCCATTCACCAAACAACTTCCACAGAAGAAGCATGATCAACACCGGGATGCTATTGATGTTAGATAATTTCCTATTGTAAAACTAGTGTAATTATACTCTAGTGCAAGTGGGAGACCGAAGGAGATATGCCCTGGAGGCCAATAGATAAAGTGTTTTATTGTTATATCTCTATGTGTTCATAATAGTTTTATATCATGCTATAACTGTATTTAGGGTGAACATAAATACAGGTGTGGTATATAAACAACCAGGTCCCTAGTATCCTCTAGTACTAGTTCTTTGGGAAGATGATGATCGAGGTTTCCTGATCATGGACTTGACATAAAACAGACACCTAACAACAAGGTCAATTAATGGAGTGAAGGACACACCCGGCCGTAGAATTTTGACGTGATCCAGTCACAAAGTTCAACATTGCAATTTCTAGCAAAGCGTAGTGACTTAATCCTTCGATCGTGATATCATGTTTAATCACTATCTCCCACGGGTGCTTTGATCACATCAACCGTCATGTCCGTAATTGGGTGGCCATAAAGGTGTGTTTCAGGCATTCTAGAGGAATGGTTGCGGCGTGTGATCAAGATCGGGATTTTCCTATCCGAGTGATGGATGGATACTCTAGGCCCACTCGTTGATACCACATCAATGAGCTTGCAAGCATGTGACTAGGTCATAAGGGTGTGTTATCACAGGAACGAGTAAAAGCATTTGTCAGTAACAAGATTGAACTATATGAGATACATGAGATCAGGCCTTGGACAAACCAGGTATTGTTCTGCAAAGGGAATGAGACTCGACGTTTAGAAGGTTCAAGCGAACAACACTGTGTCTTGGAATGAGAAGGGATCATCAAGTATTTCCAGATATCGCTGATGATGAATGATTGGGGAGTGATCCCCTTCATAACTGAACATCCCCAAATTGTACGTGTGTCACGCCAAAGATTAATAGATGTTGCGAGATGATCCAATACCAATAGAGAAATACAAAGATAGAATCGGAATGGTTCCGGAGAGAATACCGAAGTGTTCGGAGTCCACTCAAAAGGAGTTTTGAACAAGGAGAAATTAAATATTGTATTTAAAATTTAATTATGAATTAATATTAAGGTATTTCTATTTTCGTGCCCCTAGTTCATTAGTTGTACTTACTTTTCCCCAGCCGCTTAACTTTTCCTCACTTTTGCCCCTCTCCTTCTCGGAAACCCATCAAAGAGCTCGAATAGTAGCTGCCATCAGGTTGACCGTTGGCTGACGTGTAGGGCCGCGTGGTGTGGGACCATGTGGGGTCGTTTGGTCAGGAACGCGTTATGCTGACGTGTGGGGCCGCGCCATGTTGGACTGCTTGGGGCCGGTTTGTTGGGAACACGTTATGGGGGAACTGGTGTGGGACCATGTGGGGCACGTTTGGTGGTTTTTTTGTTATTTTTATGATTAGCCTTTTTAAGAGCTCCTTCTCCCCCTCTCTCGCTAATAGTTGTGTTTTTCTCCCAAAAAGGTAGCGAATTTAGAGAAGCTTCTCTCTTCATTCATTGTTCCTTTTGGCCCTCGTTTTTTTCCCAATCTGGTAGCAAATCTAACCAGCACCATAAATACATCCAGTAAACAGAGCAGATGCAGATAAAGTAGCTAATATAGGATATATATATAGCAGATGTAGATAAAGCAACTAATATAGGATATATAGTACGGTACTTAACAAGGTTCGACAATTAGGCTGCTCAGCAGCAGTGGACAAGTTCAGCACAGACAATACAAAAGAAGCTGCTTTACAGCAGCAGCAGTAGCACAAGATCAGTGGCCCCTCATGGCCTCCGCCAGGAGGGCCTCTGCCTCCTCCCTCTGGCGCCTCCTCACTTCTTGCTGCCCAGTCCCTTGACCTTGGGCTTGATCAGGGGCATGCGACCCTCCTTGATGGCCACCTTCTAGAGGTTGCGGAGGTGAAGACCGAGCGCCTGGTGCTTGGCTCTGAAGTCGTGAACGTTCACGGACTCGCCACAAGTCCTCACGTCCTCAACATGCTTCATGAGTGAGTTGAAGTCGGTGGCGTGGAGTCTCCTGGTGGTGCAGAAGGGGCACCTGTAGACATCGTCGGCGAAGAAGTTGTCGTACTGGCCGAACTTCAGCCTCGTCAGTACCTGACGAGTCTTGGTGTTCTTGGACTCGTCGTCGCTGTAGACGTCGCTGCTATCCTCCTGTTGGAAAAAAAATGTAGAGTTCAATAAGGAAATGATTGAGATACCTTGATTATCGGGATTGATTATTTGCATAAATTAACCGATTGAGATCCCTTGATTATTCCCAATCCCCAAATCTCAAACCAAATCGAATACTGATCCCAACTATAGATCAGCGCTAGTACTAACTAGGCAATCCCTTTACTGCAACTCGGAGGAAAAATAAAATATGATTGAAAAACGAATAGGGGATTAATTGAAATACGAGATCTAACAGAATAGGATTAGCTACTGTAAAAATATCTAGCATCCAATGATTGAAAATACGAATAGCCGAACCCAAATAACATACGATCTAGCATCCAACAATGGGAACGGTGGAAGAACAAGGGAAGGGGAGAAAACCCTAGTTACCTCCGACCATGGGTCGGAAATGCTGGTTGTCGTATGGGTTCTCTGGCCTGATGTAATCCTCCTTCTCATAGGGGTCCCAGCCGAGCGAGATCTGCCCGAGACCGGCGGGGGCCTCCTCGCCGGCGGCTACAGCGAAAGCGGGGATGACGGTCTAGACGGGGATGGTGTCTTCCTTTGATGCCTCGACGGGGGCCTGTATAGGGACAAGGGCCTCCTCACCGGTGGCCTTGGAGGCGATGATGGCCACCGTGCCGTTCTTCTCCATCGCCGGCATGGTTGGGGTTTTCTTGGGGGTTTGCAGATGGTAATGGGACAATGGAGACGGTTGAGTGAGCGAGTGAGTGATGAGTGAGAGTGAGGAGACCTCTATAAAGGAGAAGGGAAGGGACGTTTTGTTGCACCACAGTGCACCGTGTAACCGCGTATGCTACTACACCGTGCACGGCCACACGTGTCCGCTACGGCCCCGTGCACCGCGACATGCGTACCGTGAGTCACGTTTTTTCCCTCGTGTATAACGCCGACGACTTAGTTGTGCTCAATTATACCCTTGAGTGTAACACTGGCAGTTTGGTTGTACTCAGTTTTGCCCTCCAGTACTAACACTACCATGTGCAATATACTCAGTTTTACCCTCCGGTGGCTGGTCAACAAAGAGTCAACGAATGGGTTTTAGCTAGCTGATTGAGTCATTTTATGCACAAGAAATTCAAAAAGATCAAAACATAGTGGCATCTACCCAGGAAGTCTTATTATGTGACCTTCCACCATAAGAAATGTATATAAATCAAGTTTTAACCTAAATCACCACTTCTCAAATCACCTACTATCTATGAAGGTTCATGGCTTTCTACTCAAGCCTCTTCCCAAAACATCCCTCCCCAAAATATAGTTTGTCTGAATGAGGCAATAATTATCAAACTGGTGTATATTTGAATTGCAAATAGTTTGATATATGCCAAGATGTATTTTATTGTATAAAATAAAGATGCATTTTCCATTTTTTAATCTATTTCTATTTTCTATTTGAGTCCCTTTGTCAGTCTTGCCCTTGATTTTTAAGTTCTACTTAGTTTTGTCCTTGGTTCTTAGTTTTTACTCAGTTTTCCCCTCTCTCTTAGTCACAATCTCTCACACCCGTGCTCATATTGGCTGCTACGCTCTGATTGGTTGAGACAGTTGTCAGGCGGATCGTGCCCACTAACTGTTTATCCTATGTGATCTAGCGGATAGGATAACCCTAATATCTATCGGGGCACCCATCTATCCATGCAAAATAACGAGTTTGCTACCGTTACTTTAACTCCATAAACAAATGATTTTGAATATAATTTGAAGGGAAAGTGTTCAAAGGTGTATAATTTTCGTATATGCAAGTTTGTGCATTACATTCCACTCTATGAAAATGATAATCTCTCAAGATTTTATTAGCACAATATTATCCCATATTAAGTGCGATTTAAAAGAGTTCAAATGTGTATAATTTTCGTATATGCAAGTTTATACATTACATTCCACTCTATGAAAATGGAGGAGAAAATGATAATCTCTCAAAATTTTGCTAGCACATCATTATCACGTATTAAGTGCAATTTCATAGTGTTCAAAGGTTTATAATTTTCGTATACGCAAGTCTATGCATTATATTTCACTCCATGGAAATGATAAACGATCAGGATTTTATTAGCACAATATTATCATATCCTAAGTGTGATTTCAAAGAGTTCAAAGGTGTATAATTTTCGTATATGCAAGTTTATGCATTACATTCCATTATATTTAAATGATAATCTCTTAAGATTTTCTTAGCACAACATTATCACGTATTAAGTGTGATTTTCAAAGAGTTTAAATGTGTATAATTTCGTATATGCAAGTTTATGCATTACATACCACTCTATGAAAATTGGGGAGAAGATGATAATCTCTCAAAATTTTGTTAGCACATCATTATCACGTATTAAGTGTGATTTCATAGTGTTCAAAGGTTTATAATTTTCGCATATGCAAGTTTGTGCATTACATTCCACTCTATGAAAATGATAATCTCTTAAGATTTTCTTAGCACAACATTATCACATATTAAGTGCGATTTCAAAGTGACATGGCTATGATTACTCGGATGCTCATTGTTCGCTACCCTACATTGGGTAAAAGGCCTAAGGCCCATGAAGATTCCAGATAACAGCCCAAAGGAAGTAACCGACAAAGACTTTGATTGTATTAGGAAAGAAACCACGAGCCGACATTGTGTTGGTATTGTAATTAGGCATGTATAAAACCTATCTGCATACAGCTTTGAGACCCGGCCTATTATATATAGGACGGAAGAAGCCCAAGCGAGGGTACCCGAAATCTAGAGGACAACTTGTAATAGTGTGTTTTCCCAATATTCAGGCGACTTTGTCTTCATCGTTTTTCCTGATATTCGACGAAATCCCGAGCATTCTCTTTTCCGCGAAACCCCAAGTCCATCACCATGGACATTGCCGAGGTTACCCCTCGTCAATTGGCGCCTTCTATGGGAAACCTGAATGCTGGAAACATGGATTCAGCGAAACGCTCTCCACCAAGCATCAACTCGATGAAAGCAGATCCACGCCCACCCACCCGAACAGCTACGCTAGCAGAAGTACAGGAACCTTCCGTCGGGTCCTCAATGGAAGTCGAAGCACAGATTGAAGAAGGCAACGAAAGCGGGCAAATCTATACGAATCTAGGGGATCTTGATGGTCTCTATGACAATCTCTCCTTCGGATCAGAACAACCGTTCACACCACAACGTGAATCAAGCCTAGCCAATTCAGAACCTGAAGAAAGTAGCGAAATCATCGACTTTGGAATTCGGATGGCAGAAATTTATCCAGAGCAAAAACTGATGGAATTCACTGGCTCATTCGATAGTGTCTCCATCGGCGAAAACAACGATGTTACCTGTCCGTACGCCACTCAGCACCAAGTCTGCATGATCATCAGAGACTCCACGACCCAGCAAGACTCCAACGGTAACCCAATTCTTAACCCCGACGATATTCTTTCAAGCCATAATGCAGGAAGTAATGACAATGAAGGAAGTCGAGGAAACGGGGCAGACCCAACAGTCAATCGGGAAAATGAGGAAGAAAAGAAACCATGTGGAGATGAGAGGCAAACCCTTAACCTACCAGCCAGTGCATGGGAAAAGCCAAGAGCAGCAATCGGGTGCGGTCCCAATGACAACAGACGCCACCCACGAAGATATATTGGCATACCAGTGTCTGCTATACCGCAAAAAGAGAGACATCCTCGGGATGCAAAGGCAGCTCGACGAAAGGAAAAGGGTGGCCGATGAATCTAGCTTACAACGAGCACAACTAAGCCCCACCCGAGGATCAAGAAGCATAACATGAGGAGCATCGCCAAGAAGAGGAACGTCTAGATTACGAGGTATACCCGAAGAAGGGAGAAGCGGATTAATCGGAGACCTTGATCTCTCGTTTATGTTGATAGACCAAGATGGAAATATCAAGGCAAAAACAGCTCAGGGAGCTATCGTGGCCGCACAAACATACCTAATCACAACACATCCTGCACCCAACGATCCTCGCGCGGCCCTCCACCAATCCACCTTAATGAACCTCGGTTTGGTAGGGGAAAATCTCGTGCAAGTAAATAAAGGAACCACGAGGCAACTTGATAGGTCCGCACGCCGTCGCAGCAGCCCTCGGCAAGGAGGTCACACCCGACGATCACGGTCGCCACATCGGGTCCACTTTTCAGAACAAGAACCACGCAACGACACGAGAAACGACATCACCCAGCGAAGGATCGATCGATCAAGAGAAGAGCGCAGCACCCGAGGGTACCGTGACGGTGAAAGCGAGGATGAACAAGAATTATGCGGAGCCAGCTGCTTTACCCGACGGGTTTGCAAAAATCCGGTGCCAAAAGATTTTAAGCTACCCCAAGATCGACAAAAATACGACGGCTTCCAAGAACCCAAAGCTTGGGCGATAGACTATCTGGCGACTATCAGATTATAAGGTGGATCCAAAGCCATAGTGATGCAAAGCCTGCAGCTCCACTTAACCGGTGCGGCACGCTCCTGGCTGAAGCAACTACCAGAAGATTCTATCAGTAGTTGGAATGATCTTGAATATAAATTTATCAGAAATTTCCAGTCTATATTCAAGCGACCCGCGTCTTTGGAGCAATTGTGTGCCTGCAAGCAAAAGCCAGGAGAATCAATACGAGCCTTCATCCAACGATGGAACATTACCAAAAATTCGGCTGGACAAATATCTGACGAAAGAGCAATTGACGCCTTCAATGACGGTCTTCATCGACAGGAGTTCATTGAAGAACTAGGACGAACCAAGCCAAGGACAATTCCACAGCTGATGGAAATAGTCAATCGTTGGGCCGACAGAGAGGATGCAGTACACAACAAAAGGGCCCGTTCATCTGATGACAGGGACTGGTGTAACAACGACCGGAGACGACGAACCAATGATGGATATCATACACCCAGTCATGTTGCAGCGAGCTTTTCTAGAATGGAAAACCGGTGAAGGGATGACTACAACAGCGGATATCGTGGCAGTAGGGACAACATCGGTGAAAGCCAGCCACGACAATGATACCAGCCGACAAACCGAGACCCACCAATGTCAGCAGGACAAATGTTGGAAGGACCCTGCAATATGCACTACTATGTCGACACAACGGGGAAAAGGTGATCAAATCACCTCCTAAAGGACTGCCGGACATTCCTAAAGATGCAAGAAATATGCAACACAAAGGCAGCTGAAGTAACAAACAAAAACTACGCCCCTACACCTGGCACTTTCGCCATTGGCGCTCCACCCCCGCCACAGGGGCCTCCACCAGTGGGACAACCGCAAAATACAGTATACCAAGACAATGAATAACCCAGATCAAAGGGAGCAATGTCACTGATCTAGAAGGGGCCATCCTCTAACAGAACACAAAAGTTGATCACTAGGCAAGTAAATTTGGCGGTAACAAAGCCACCTCCTACACCGGAGTATCTCCATTGGTCAGAACAAGAAATTACCTTCAGTAGAGCTGACCATCCATTACGGGTCCCTCAGCCAGGCCAGTCAGCACTAATAGTGGAAGCACAAATCGGCGGGTTCAACATGAGCAAGGTTTTCTTGGATGCAGGAAGCAGCATCAATCTGATTTACGCCAAAACTCTATGGGCCATGAACTGGTCCATGACGAACCTAACACCAACAGACACAACCTTCCACGGGATAGTTCCAGGAAAAGCCGAAATTCCATTGGGCAAAGTCCACCCCGATGTAGTTTTCGGGTAAAAAAAACTGGAATTCAAAGTCATGGACTGGCCATCTCAATACCATGCGATCCTGGGATGACCAGCGTTTGCTAGGTTTATGGCAGTACCTCACTATGCATACTTAGTGCTAAAAATGCCAGCCCCAAACGAGGTCATTATAGTCAAAGGAAGATTCAGCCGCGCAGACAGCTGCGATCGAGAATTCAACAAAATCTCGGAATCTTTCGGGATGGAGATGGAACTTCGACAGCTGAAATTGGCGGATGAAGAATCGACACACGAAGAGCACACCCCCGCAAAAAGAAAGTATCTGAAGAGCAAGCACGCAGCAGTCTCACAAAAAGTAACGTATGCGGCTTCCAATAACGGTCCTGCATAAGAAGACCCACTGACTGACAAGTCACGAGCACCACAATGCAAAAGATGATGAAGATCCCCAAGGACAGAAGCCGAAGTTCCTTCAGAAAACCTCTATTTAGATGCACTCTAGATTCAATAAAGGCCAACGGCCAGGCGACCATGCCATCGCAATGTACTCCTACCTATTATTATCAATAAAGAAAGAAAGTATTCCGCAACATCAAACTTCTATGGCACACGAACATCCGTTCGTCAGATCCCCCAACAAGAGCATACAACATACAATCAAAATCTCGTATAAAATATACGACCTTTTTGACAAGTATAAAGTAGCTTTACGCAAAGTACAAAGGCGAAGCAAATAAATAATCAGATAGGGCAGTTTAGAAAAAACTCTTCGTCTGCCTCCAAATACTTTTGGATAATTCTAATGGCAGGTCTACGAGAGGCGGCGTAATGAGGCACCATATCAATAAGGCCACCATCAAAAGGAGAAGGTATCCATGAAGATACATCATCCAAATCCCGCGTCGGATGATGCACATGCACCCAAGAAAGCGCGAGTTTAGCACCCGCCACACGTTGATTCTTCACAAAGTGATGGATCGTTTCACCCTGTTGAAACTTCACAATCAACTCCACCTAGGTTTGAGGCTGAGCGTCTCGAGGAAACATGGCATTATAAGCAATCGCCAGAGATCTGCGGCAGCACTCGACGAATTTCTCCAACTCCGATAGGTGATCCTGAAGCAACGCTACAGTATAAGCGCGTCGATGATCAGTCCAAAAGTCCGTTTCAGAACTTTGGGAGGCAGCCACAAGAGCTTGCATTCGGTTGCGCAGACGTTGGGTCTCATCCCTCTCGCACAATTTAATGCCTAGAAATCAGGGAGACAAAATATCATTTCCCCGCAAGTCAGAAAGAGCAATCGAAGAAAAAAAGAGGACGAATACTTACACAACAGCTTCTCGTTCGCCCTAGAGATTTCTTCCAAGAAAAAATCCTCGCGATTGAGGGCTTGGCGCATTTTTGATTGGGAAACATCCACCATCGATTGAACAAACCGAAGTTTTCCTTCAAATTTTTTCACTTGTTCTATCTTTTTAGCATACAATGGCGGGTCCATCGTACGCACGATGGCGGAACTGGTCGCGCCTACTACAGCAGAGGACGGAACAACATCCGACAATTGCGAGGGTCCAGAAGGAGCCGAAGAATCATTCAAGTTCTGACAATACAAAAAGATGCGAAACATTCAGCATACAAAAGCAAGCTCGCACACATATATTCAAAAGTTGCCTCCTTATAAAAAGAAGCAAGGGAAAGCTGGATAAAGTCAAGGTTCATTACAAACTTCAAGGGAGACACGATAAATGATTACAAAGCAAAGCCTATGAGGCTACGTCCTTCAAATACAAGGTGGCGCTAGCAGAAGGAGCACTAGCTACAGCGGCGGCGGGAGCAGCCGAAGAAGGAGCACCCGTCGTAGTAAGAGCAACCGAAGAAGGGGCAGCCAGGTTCTCTGAACCCGAGCCTAGACCTAGGAGCAACCGAGAATATTTTCTGGCCCTTTTAATATGCGGCTTCAGGTCAATTGTTTGGCCACTGGGGATGACTGGGACAAAGGAGCTAACCTTCTCCCAATCAACCTTCTCGCCGTGTGCCATCACCAGGGCCATCGAAGTTTCGGCACCACTCCTTGACCGCGTCAAACTATAACCAACAAGGGGGCCGGGATCAGCACCGAAAACGGCGATAAGATCATCCAGGTTGTCCGGCACATCCTTGGTTGGAAATATTTCAGCATGGAGCATCTTGAAGGCGCGGCGCGAGCGGACAAGAAGATTGCGGCCACGAACGCTGTTAGCCTCCAAAATGCTAACAGCATCCGGCAAAGGATCAACCTTCTTATCATCATCCACTGTCAGGTTCTGACCAGTCAGTTCTGACAACAAAAATAGAGAAGAAGAGATTGACAACCAAAAGAAAGAAACAAAACAAAAACCACACATAGACAAAAACTTACGAGTCAGCGAGTTATTGACAGCCTCCAGGCGCTGCCGCAGATTTGCATCCCGAGCAGCGACTTGCCTGGCCACCTCCTCAGCATCAGCTTTCTCCTTCTGATTCGTCTCCTCCAAAGCCTCTTCCGCAGCTTGGAGTCTGCCCTCCAGATCATCGGCGCGCTTCATCCCTCATCCCGAATAATTCTAGATTGCTTGGCAGCGGCTGTAGGAGCGAATCACAAAAATGAGAACGAATATTGTTACAAAGAGATCACAAAGATAATCAGCACATACCTTTCAGTTCTTCGGCATCATTGTGGATTCTTATAAAATGAGAGGCCATACCGACCATCTCGTGCATCAAAGGCTGAGCAAAGAAAAACCACAGCAAAAGGATATGAAGGCAAAATAAAAAGTGTACGGGAAGGGAAAAATTCCGGCATCAAAAAGTGACTTACATCCTTCATGTCCACATCAACAGGGTCTTCGGATATTACCACCCCTTTACCCGTTGTTTTCTTCCTTTTTTTCAGCGGCGGCTTGGATGAAGTGGCAACATCCTTCTAGACGGTTTTCTCCACAGGAGATAGAAGTTTTTATTTTTGCTCCGCCGATGGCGGAGGAGTTTTCCTTGTGGAGCAGCCCACAAATGTGGGAAGAGGGGAAGGGGGAAGATATTCGTCATCACTGCAATTGTACAACGCAAGCATGAACAAGCATCGGCAGTAAAATCACTCGGTGAAACAGAAAAAGAAGAAACAAATACTCACGAAGACACATCTTGTGCAAGATGGAACAAATTCATCTTGGCGGGAGCAGCAGCAATCGGAGAAGCACCGAAAGGCTTGGAAGTAGTCGAGTCATCAGAATCCTCGACCCTTTCCATAGCATAAGGGCGTTTCCTATTTTCACTAGCATGCTCCACACGGAAGTCTCCGGAGCCAGCCGAAGGAAAATATTGCGTCTCTGACGAAGAATCGGATCCAGAGAATTCTCCCTCCTCGTCTGTGGCAGTCCCAGTCATAGGAAGATCGTTAGATGCAGAGGGATGGATAGGAGGCTCATCACTTCCAGGAAGGGGAGGAAGTGAGCTCAGGTGATCAAAATCCTATAGAAAGTAGAAGACTTGAAAAGTGTATCTACAAACAGAAGAAAGGAAAAGATGAAGGCGAAGGAAATTTACCTCGGGAAGCCGTTTTCTTCTTACCATAGGGTTCCACAAGGCAAGGTGAAGGAACTGGGCTTTTTTTCGTCAAGGAGGTGAAGCTCCAGACTCTCTTGTCATACACCTTGAGGGCGAGGTCCTCCGAGGAAATCCTCATCAGCTCCTTCTTCCCAGTATACGCCCACATACCAGACAACCGGGCTTGAAGCGGCTGGACCTGGATCCGCAAAAAATATGCCAGGATCTGGAGACCCGACAATTCTTTGCCAACCTCATGCCGCAACTCAGAAATATGATCAACAAAGGGCTGGATTGCCGCCATTTCTTTGCAAGAAGGGCACTGGTCCCAGGAATCAAGTTTGGGGCAGGTTTTCTTTGGATCAAAGGGGGCTAACCGAAAGATTGGCCCTCAAGTGGATGATCCTTGACATAAAACCACTTGGACTTCCAGCCTTGGACAGAATCCGTGACTTTGAAATCAAAGTAATCAACATCGGATCGGACAGAGAAAATGGCGCCACCAACGTCATGGACAATGGTGTCAGTGGCGTTGCGACGAACATAGAAGAAGTGATTCCAAAGGCCCCAATGGGGATGAATCCCAAGGAAACACTCGCAAAGAGTGAGGAAACAAGCAACATGGAGAATAGAATTAGGCATGAGCTGATACAGCCGCACACCATAAACAAACAAAACACCCTGAAGAAATTCGTGGATAGGAAGGGAAATACCACGGAAGAGGAAGGAGAGGAACTTACCCTCCAGCCAGGCTCGGGAATAGGAGTAGCCTCGTCCCCAGGGAGCTTGAAGGAACCCTCCATCAGATGACCAGATTTCCGCGCCTCACGGAGCTCCTGCGCCGTGCACTTGGTGGGGGTCCATCCGACGGCCCTCTTCCTGGTGGCCTTCGTGGCGGCAGCGGAAGTTTCGGCAGCTTTGCTTTTTCCCATGGTAGCAAAAGGGGAGCAAGAGAACAAGAACCAGGATTTTTGCAGGGGAGCAAGAATAGGAGTTCGCAAGGGGGCAAGAGCGCACGGAAGAAGATGAGGCAAGGATAGGTGAGGTAAAACAGTAAAACAGACCCCTCCTCCCTTATAAAGAGCAACGACGCAAGGACTGAACCGTTCGATGCAAAACCGAACCGACAGAAGGTCGCACGATGATGACACGTGTTACAAAGATTCCGTAGAAGAAAAAGTTAAAGAAAGTTATGGTTGCGATAAAAACAGAGAACAGCGCGTGATGCCTCGATTTTCGTGTAGAGAAGGAACGTGCAGTCAAGAATCTCCGCTGAATACGCTATCATGCGTCATCATTACTGCTGCACGGGCCCATGTTTGACATGTCCCGCCGGGACGTGTTTTCTGGAAATTAACAACACCAGATACATCATCACTAACATCACAGCGGAAGCATTACAAAAAAAAATTGCGGCTTGTTTTAAGGATATGACCCGAATAAATTAAATTGGAGTCGAAATAAATTCCTCCAGGAGAAGATTTGAGACTACACTCGAATATACAATATTACGATTGTAGCCTCGGGGGCTACTCCTATCGGGACCACTGGTCGTGCACCCGACAAAAAATACAGAAGTACTGGCGCCATAAATTTTTCAAGCCTATATTTTGATACATATATCCAAACATAGCCTCGGGGGTACTCCTATCAGGAGCACTGGCGTGCACCCGATAAAGAAAAACAAAGGAAACATTCGACGAGAGATACTCCTATCAGGAGCAGGTTACAGAAAGTAAAGAAACTCTCGGATTGCACCTGACGTGACAAAAATCCGAATGTCGTGTTCAGAAACATGAAGGTAAGACCCCAGGATTCATCCTATGTGGCCTGGTAATCGCACAAGTATGCGCTCTTCCTATAAAATATCCGTATCAATGATATGATGAAAAATCCTGACGGACGCGTTGGGTACCCGATAAAAATAGAAACTAGAATTCAGTATTCGGTAAGACCTCAGCGGCTCGAACTGAATTACGCCAGTTAAAAATTCCGGATTCAAGCCTAGGGACTTGAGTTTAATGTAGGTCAACCTTTGCTTTTTCCCAGAAGCAATTAACTGATTCCTGATCCATCGGAAGCATCAGACTCGTTGTACCATAATCCCTACAAAAAATAAAAAAATCCACAAAAACAAGAAAGAAGGAAGAAAGAAAACTTTGAGACTCAACTTGAAAACTGCGGTTCAGATAGAGTCTTGGGGGCTACTGACATGGGTATGATTACTCGGATACTCATTGTTCGCTACCCTACATTGGGTAAAAGGCCTAAGGCCCATGAAGATTCTAGATAATAGCCCAAAGGAAGCAATCGATAAAGACTTTGATTGTATTACCAAAGAAACCACGAACCGACATTGTGTTGGTATTAAAATTACACATGTATGAAACCTATCTGCATACAGCTTTGAGACCCGGCCTATTATATATAAGACGGGAGAAGCCCAGGCGAGGGTACCCGAAATCTAGAGGACAACTTGTAATAGTGTATTTTCCCAATATTCATGCGACTTTGTCTTCATCGTTTTTCCTAACATCTGACGAAATCCCCAACATTCTCTTTTCCGTGAAACCTCAAGTCCATCACCATGGACATTGCCAAGGTTACCCATCATCACAAAGAGTTCAAACGTGTATAATTTTCGTATATGCAAGTTTATACATTACATTCCACTCTATGAAACCGGGGGAGAAAATGATAATGTCTCAAAATTTTGTTAGCACATCATTATCACGTATTAAGTGCGATTTCACAGTGTTCAAAGGTTTATAATTTTCGTAGACGCAAGTTTATGCATTATATTTCCCTCCATGGAAATGATAAATGATAAGGATTTTATTAGCACAACATTATCATGTCCTAAGTGCGATTTCAAAGAGTTCAAAGGTGTATAATTTTCGTATATGCAAGTTGATGCATTACATTTCACTAAATGAAAATGAAGCTAGACAAAGGGCCACCGTTGCCAGAGAAGGGTATGAGTCGCCGGAGAAGAAGAAGAAGAAAGGGGAGGCAATGACACCAGCACAGACGCGGGGCTGGCTCGGGGTCCCATCTTGTAACGCCAACCTGGGAAAGCTGTGGGTCCGGCGCTCACGTGGATAAGCTGTAGGTCCGACGCTAATCTGGATAAGTGGAGAGGGGTGTCCTCTACGGGAACCGACTGAACGCGGCCCCACTTGTTAGCATGTAAGAACAAGGGTCCACTACGGGATGCAACAAAACATGGCCCTACTTGTTAGCACGTAACGGCGAGGTTCCACTACGGGACCCGACGGAACGCGACCCCACTTGTCAGCACGTAATGGCAAGACTGATGGGCAACGATTTTTCAAACCGTGTGAGAGTTTCATAGAAGGAGATGGGCAAAAGGAAGGAAAATTTAAGCGGCTGGGGAAAACGGAGTACAACTAATGAACCGAGGGCACGAAAATAGAAATCCCTAATATTAAATATGGAAATTATTTTTAAAAAGAAAAAGTTAAAACCTCACATGGGCCTTCCCTAGGAGGGAAGAGGGCCCAAGAGGGGAGGGCCAAGGGCCCTATGGGCCGTGCGGCTAGGGTGGGGAGACTCTCACCCTGTCAGCCACCCCTTGGTGGGCCAAGGAGGGCGGTTGGGGCACATCCTCACCATCGGCGCCTCTTCCTCCCATCTCTCCTTTTGTTTAGTACCACCCCGAGACTTTGGGGGTGGGAGTGTCCAGTTTTTCCTATATATAGGGGAGGAATTCACCCCAATTTCTCCAACTCAATCCCACAATTGGCATAGGCCATTCTCTCCCTCCCTATCTCCCTCTCAAGCATGTTCCCAAGTTAGGAATGTGCTACACGAGGTAGAGGTTTCTCCACCCAGCACACACTGTCGTGCTGCTCGAATTGGTCCAGATCTTCTTCTTCTGCTGCTTTGCTGGACCAAGGCTCGAGAGACGTCCTTTACACCGGAGGCCTGTAAAACTTGACGATGCACCACCATTAGTGGGGCTTGACACTTGAAGACTTCTAGACGTTGAGTTTTGCGACGCTCGGCTTCATTAGCAACGTTTGTGCGGGAACGTATTCCCGCCTATTGGGTCTTCAAAGGTATGATCACCATAACCCACTCGTTAATGTACTTCTCCATAGAAGATCTTGGGTTGGTGCATTCTCGTAGTAGGATTTTTTTTTTGCCAAGGAACCCCTTCAAGAGCGCGGAGGACCTCCTTATGCGCCTCTCGCACTTCTGTAGCTTTCTTGAGGTGGGTACACACCACCGTGTTGTTAGGATTGGCGTGCTCCAGTAGGAGGCACTCCAAATGAGCCTCGTCGAGTTGTTGTCATTGGAGATGTTGCGGTAGCATGATGTGGTGGAGTACGTCCCACCCGAAAGGTTCGCCATCGATCCGGTTATGATATGGCATCGGCATCCTCCGGGAGCTCCAGCGTTGTTGCTGCTACTTCCTACACCAGCAACATCTCTGGCTCTCCTCCGGTTAGACTGCGTGTGCTAGTGGCGGAAGACGGTGGCCAGGCATGGTAGATGGCATTGCGCGACTGCCCTCTATTCTCGTCTCCTTTTATTGTCAGCCGAAAGCGGTGGAAAATCTAGAGCAGACGGGAAACGAGGGAGGGAAAATTCCTGGGCGTGCGGGAAGCCACCAGAAGCGGCGGGAAACAATGGCTCACCGCGTCAACTACGCTGACCGCAGGCTAGGTCACTGCCAGCACTGGCCCATGCAGCGTGTGCGTTATGTATGACACACCCAGAAGGGTCCGGATAGAGTGGGGATGGTGCGAGCACATCGGACAAGCTATTGAGCCATGTCTAGTCAAATGTTCCTTTTGGGCTCGCGACTAGGAGCGCCAATGCGTCTGGCGTGCCCAGTAGCCCTTTAGAGCGCTGCATGGGGCTCGCAGCTATGCTCTTATCCTTGTTACTACTTGTGAGTTGAGCGGCGTAGCAGAGATCAGTGATCGGCTGCCTTTTGTGTTGCCTTATTATGGTGTCACCTTCAGGGACCAAAATAATAATGTTGTTGGTACTTTGTTGCTAACAGTATACTTAATATGCTCGTCTCCTTTGATGTTGGGGGGATACCCCCGGGTAGGGTCACTCCAGGGTATAAGGGCCGAGTTAGCCGAGGTTCCGCAAGGTCAAAGCGGATGCTGGCCGAGTCACCTCAAGGCAGGCCGGATCACGGAGTAACCCGGAACAAGGGGGTCGCCTAACGTTGTCTCATCCGACTTAAGGAGTAAGTCGGAAGTGCTTGTCTAACTTATATGTAGGAACAGGTGTGGCCGGATCTATTATGATCCGGGTCCTCGCTTAGCTTCTGGGAGAAGGAAGGAATCTCTTTGGTCAAAAAAAAGGTTCGATACGCACTGCATGAGCAAAGAAAGCAAGGGCAGGACCACCGGGTCGTGGCCGACAAGGGTGATGACGCTCATGTCGGCTGACACGGGCGCCGCAGAGGCTTACGTCGCTAAAGCATGTATGACGCGGGGGAAAAGCACCCCGGTCGGGTTACCACTTTGGGAGGGGGCTTATTCTTAGGAATATGCCTCCACGTATGCCCTAGGCAGGGACCGAACTTCCTCTATATAAGGGGGGCTAGGTCTCTGGTAGAAGGGGTTGGTTGAGCTCTAGTTGGTTTGGTGATTCCATAGGGCTAGTTGATCTAGAGTTCTAGGGAAAAACAGAAGGCAAGAGTAAGAGAGATCCTTCTTCCTCCTCTCGCCAATACAGCTCAAGGAGCACTTGTAATATCGAGATATAGCAATACAAACTTCTGTGTGGAGAATCACTCCACTATCCTCCCCAGATTCCCTAGCGTGTATTAGTCCCCACCTTTAGCCTATCCATGGCATCCGCCGTGACACCACCAGACGCTTGGCGCCACTGTGGGCTAAGCGGCGCTAGCAGGGTGAAGATCCGGACGGAAACCTCATCGGCACCAGCGTTGCATCGTCTCCGGGCTCGTTCTCAGCTTTGGAGCGCTGGATTCGCCAATGACAACATGGCTGCTTCGGCACGCGCCCACTTCCGCGCAACGGCCTCTTCGTCAAGCTCGGTGCGCACAAGGTCTACGTTGCTGTGGACGTATCATGCGTTCATCCGCGCCGCATCGTTGATGCGGGGGAACCACCTCATCGTGGCTCGCGGGCGCCAGACGCTCGCTCCGGACCATGCGGAGGTGATGATGATCGCGCCAGCAAAGCAGCAAGGACCCGGCGCCAGACCCGGAGGTAACACCTAAGGCACCGAGGAAAGGTAGAGGACCTCCACTAGAGAGGCCTGAGAACGTACTGAGAGAAGCTATGGATAGCTTGGCTAACCCGGTAGCAGTGGTAGATCCGCCGAGCACAGGACGAGCTAGAGGAAACTAGGCAAAAGATACTGGAGGGCGCAAAGAAAATAGCAGCGGCTCAACAGTCGCTGAACATGACGTTGCCTGAGTACGCAAAGGCAAACAAAGTTGATACGGTAAAAGTAAAAGGGAGAAATCTCATAAGTGAGATGAACAGAGAAGGTGATGATGGAGCAGAAGGGTCGGAAAACTATCTCTGCAGGGGTTGCGGTATAGTACCGGCGAAGAACCTCGAGCAGCAGATCTTGCCGCGTCCGAGTTAGAGGGTCTGACGGGTGAGGCCGTCAAAGACAAAGAAGATAGGGTTAACGAGCTGGTTCGGATCGCGATGCATGTAACGAAGAGCTGCTGAGAGCTAACCCGGAGAGAGTTGGAGCTTCCAAAATCATCCATTCGGTGATGGGTAACCCAGAGAAGTCCGCTGGAGCCGCATCATCACCTCATGGTGGTCCAAGGAGAGAAGAGGTAGTAACCTCGGCTAGACAGAACAAACAGATCGTCTCTGCAGACACCGTCAGGGAAAAGAAAAGAGATGCGGAAAGGTGATGATCGACGGAGTGTGAGCCGAGGTGAAGCTGGCCGAGGTAATCACGACCAAGGCAATGCTGGTCAAGGGAACGCTACCAACAGCAATGCCGGACAACAACTCCCTGAGGAGCGGACGGCCGCAGAATGGAATATACCAAGGCAAGAGCAAAGCGTCGGCCGAGGTATGCAGCAGAAAGGTGCGCGACAAGAGCAAAACCGATACAACGACGGTGATTCGGAGATGGTGAACGCAGGGTACCCAGACCGGACTATCATGTGATAGGGTCAAGATTGGGAAGCAGGGATTTAATGTCGGATGACGCCAGGTTAAAACTGGATCGCCTGTATAGGTCGGAACAGATCGAATGTCAAGGTCCTCCGGGTCCAGCGTGCATTGGACCCCGGATCATGAAGGAACCGCCAGTACCAAACTTCCAGTTACCCAGAGGCACGAAGAGGTATGACGGCAGTACCAAGTCGGAGGATTGGCTGATAAACTATGCTACAGCGGTGAAAATTGCAACTAGCAACTTGAGATGGGATGTACGTTACGTGCCCCAGATGTTGGAAGGCCCGGCCAGAGTATGGCTGAATAATTTACCACCCGGAAGCATCAACTGCTGGATAGATTATGAAGAAATGTTTATCAGCAACTTGTACATATCAGAGGCCGAATAGACCTCAGACCCTAGTAATGTGCAAGCAAAGACCTAACGAGACGGATCGTGAATTCTTGACCCGGTGGTGTACCGTGAGAAACTTGTGTGAGGGTGTCATAGAGTCACAGGCCATAGCGTGGTTTGCGCAAGGGTGCAGATATGGCAGCGAGCTGTGGATGAAGTTGCAAAGGAAAATGCCGGTTACGCTGGCAGAGATGATCCGGATTGCTGATTCGTATGCTTTGGGGATTCGACTCAACCTAGGCTCGCGTCAAACGAGTCAAGCGAGGAATACTATCAGAGGGATGGAGCTGGGTCATCCCGGAGGAACGATTACAGAGGAAAAAGGAGAGATGATAGACCGAATCATCGCTACGGTTCGCAACAAGTTGCAGCTGTGAATCAAGATCAACCCGGAGCAGGGAGTAACCAACGCCCGAGAACGGGAGGGCAATGGACTCCAAGAAATGATGGCAAGAAAACATGGACTCTAGAGCAAAAGAAACAGTGGCAGGAAAAGAAAGACCGTCTGAGGTATACCTATGAGTCGATGTTGGACCAGCCGTGTAAGTTTCACACGCCAAATCCGAATATCCCGGCGGGTCACACGACGAGGCAATGTGAGTGGATGCGTAAGATAGAGCAAGGTGGTTCGGGGAATGCTCAAGGACCCCGGAATGATCAACCTCGGCAGGAGTTACCCCGGCAGCAATTGCTCTCCGGGGCGAACGCGCAGCAGCTAATGTTGCCTCCCCCTCCGCCGAGGTATGACAACAATGAGAGAAGGGATGCAGTGCATCAGGTGGAAAATCAGCAACAACCGGATCAGAGGTACCCTGGAAACGAGGGAAGGAATGAGTACAGGGAACATCACCAGAGTTATTGTGTGTTCACGACTGAGGAAACAGATAGAAAGATCTTGCAGCGCTGACATATGGAAGTCAATGCGGTCATGCCAGCGGTGACGAGGTACATGCCTTGGTCGGACCAGGAAATCACCTGGAACATCAAAGATCATCCTAAACTTATGCCGAGTCCAGATACGATGCGCAAGTTGGGCATCTCGGAGAACATGCTCCAGGCTACGAGAACAACTTTCCATGGCATTGTACCAGGCATTTCTTGTGAGCCCATAGGCAAAGTCCAGGTCGACGTGCTATTCGGCACAAGGGATAACTGCCGAACTGAAAATCTGGAGTTTGAAGTGGTGAACTTGGAAAGTGCATATCATGCGTTACTCGGAAGACCAGCATTGAACAAATTCATGGCAAGCTGTCACATAAGTTATCTGAAGATGAAGTTGCCCGGGCCAAATGGAGTGATCACCATTGCTGGAGATTTCCGACGTTCCATTGAGTGTGCTTCATCCGGGTCTAACCTAGCCGAGTCACTCGTGATTGCGCAAGAGAAAAGAAAAATCCAAGAGGTGGCGGCATTAGCTCAGTCCGCGCAGCAATATATGCTGGCATTAAGTAACCCGCATGGCAGCGTTTCATTTTAAGCCGCAAAGGACACCAAGAAGGTTCTAGTTGATAACATGTTCCCGGAGCGCACCATAACAACTGGTGCCGGGTTAACCGACAAATAGGAAAGCGAGCTTGTCAACTTCCTCCGTGAGAATCGGGATATTTTTGCTTGGTCTACATAGGACTTGCAAGGTGTTCCGAGGGAGTTGGCCGAGCACTCTTTGAACGTAAGACCCGAAGCAAGGCCGGTGAAGCAACCTCTCCACCGCTTCGCCGAGGATAGGAGAAAAGTCATTGGAGACGAGATAGCTCGGTTACTAGCAGCAGGATTTATCATGGAGGTACTATATCCGGATTGGCTCTCTAATCCGGTGCTGGTCGAAAAGAAGAAGGACGATCCGAACGCGGTGGTTTGGCGTATGTGTATCGATTACGAACCTGAACAAGGCGTGTCCAAAAGATCCATTTCCACCGCCGAGGATAGATCAGGTCATAGACTCGACCGCGGGATGCGAACCGTTGTCATTCATTGATGCATATTCGCTTCCACCGATACCTCTGAACCCGGATGATCAAATAAAGATCGCGTTTATTACCCAGAGGGCTTATTGCTATCGCACTATGCCGCTCGGTTTATGTAATGTAGGTGCAACGTACCAAAGATGTATGCAAAATGTTTGCACGACCAAATAGGTCAAAACGCATAAGTATCGTGGATGATGTGGTTATCAAGACCAAGGAAAGCACAACGCCCTTGACAACATAAGGCAAACATTCGCGAACTTGAGAAGGTTCCGATGAAGCTTAACCCGAAAATGTACCTTCGTGTCCCGGCTGGAAAATTACTCGGATTTCTCGCCTCCAGCCGAGGTATCGAAGTTAATCCAACTAAGATCCGAGCCATCAAACGAATGGAGCTGCCGAAGTGTCTTAACAATGTCCAGAAGTTCACTGGATGCCTGGCATCGTTGAGTCGGTTTGTATGTCGGTTGGGAGAAAAGGCACTGCCTCTCTACCAACTCATGAAAAAGTCGGATAAATTCGTTTGGACGCCACAGGACGATGAAGCCTTTGCCCACTTGAAAAAGATGTTGGCCCATCGCATGATGTTAGCCTCTCCACTATTAAAGGAGCCAGTGTTGCTCTACATAGCCGCAACCAACCGAGTTGTAAGTGCAGTAATTGTAGTGGAGCACAATGAAGAGGGTAAGTCGGTGCAGAGGCCAGTATATTACCTGAGCGAGGTATTGTCTGCCTCAAAACAGAACTACCCGCACTTTCAAAAGGTGTCATACGGTGTCTATATGGCAGCAAAGAAGTTAAAGCATTACTTTGAGGAGCACCCCATCAAAGTAATATGTGAAGATCCCATATCCGAGATAATGGGTAACAAGGATGCGAGTGGCAGGATCGCAAAATAGGCAATTGAGCTAGCCCCTTATGCGCCCCAATACGACAGAAGAGAAGCGATCAAATCTCGGTATGGCGCACTTTTTGTGGATTGGGCCGAGGTACAATACGAACCACCACCACCAGATCCGAATCACTGGAGGATGCATTTTGACGGGTCGAAAACCAAAACCGGATTAGGCGCCGGGGTTGTGCTTACCTCGCCAAAGAAGGACCAGCTAAAGTACGTATTGCAGATCCATTTCACGGCATCGAACAATGTCGCTGAGTATGAGGCTCTTGTGCATGGGCTCAAAGTGGCAAAGGGGATTGGCATACGTCGGATAATATGCTTTGGCGACTCGGATCTGGTGGTGCAGCAGGTGTCCGGAGTGTGGGACGCCCTGGATCCAAACATGGCACTATACAAATTTCACGTGCAGAAGATATCTGGTTACTTCGAGGGGTGTGAATTTCACCATGTACCCCGAGTGGAAAAAGAGGCTGCCGACATGTTGTCAAAGCTCGGATCGACCAGACAGGCAATTCCACCGGGTGTAGCATTGGAACACCTTAGAAAACCATCTATCAGGCTGTCCCCAGGAACCGACTCAATCTATGTCCCGGAAAATATGGAATCCGGAGCTGAGCCCATGGACATTGACACGGGAGGTAGTACGCGAGACCTAGGGACTGCATCAGCAAACCCGGGGACTGCCTCGGCAAACCCGGGGACTACCTCGCTAGACCCGGGGACTGCTCAGCGTGATCCGGCTAAAGTTATGCCGGTGGATCAGATGGAAATTGATGAGGAGATGTTCCCTCCACGAGCAATACCAGCTTGGGCACTACCTATATTCCAATTCCTGAAAGACGGAACGTTACCCGCTGAGGAGGTGTTAGCCAAGCAAACTCAGAGGAGAGCAAAAGCATACACAATCATCAATTCTGAGTTGTACAAACGGAGTGTAACCAATGTCCTCCAACGGTGCGTTGACCCGAAAGAAGGGCTTGACATCCTCCGAGATATACACCAAGGAGAATGCGGGCATCATGCCTCATCCCGAGCCTTGGTGGCAAAGGCATTCCGGCATGGATTCTACTGGCCAAGTGCCTTGGAACAAGTAGAAGATCTGGTGAGAAAATGCAATGGCTGTCAGAGGTACGCCACCAAGACACATATGCCTATGTCGGAACTCAAGACCATACCAATTACGTGGCCATTTGCAGTATGGTGCTTGGATATGGTTGGCCCGTTCAAACCAACGAGAGGAAACATGACACACATTTTGGTCATGGTGGACAAGTTTGCAAAATGGATTGAAGTGAAACCTATAAGAAAATGTGATGGAGCTACGGCCGTGACATTTCTCAAAGACATCATCTTGAGATACGGTTATCCACACAGTATTATAACTGACAATGGAACAAATTTTGCGGAAGGAGCATTTGCGGCGCCGAGATAAGAAGATCCGACTCGATGTCGCCTCGGTAGCCCACCCATCGAATCGGACAAGTGGAAAGATCCAACGGATTAGTATTATCCGGGATAAAACCCGGCTCATTGAGCACTGCAAAGATCAGCGGGTGCTGGATAGAAGAACTACCAATGCTTGTGGAGCTTAAGAACAACTCCGAATCGATCAACAGGCTATACACCATTTTTTCTGGTATATGGGGCAGAAGCTGTATTACCAGCCGACATAGAGCATGATTCGCCTAGGGTCCCCCAATACACGAAGCGAAGTGCAAGCAAGCAAAATGATGTTGATCTGCTGGAAGAAGCGAGAGAACTGGCACTGTCCAGATCCGCCATATATCAGCAAAATCTCCGACGCTATCATAGCCGGAAAGTGTGCCCCCGAGTCTTTCGGGAAGGCGATTTGGTGCTCCGGTTGGTACAACGTACTACTGGCATGCATAAATTATCCCCCCATGGGAAGGTCCATTCATTGTGAGCAAAGCATTGCACAATGATTCTTACTATCTCATAGATGCAAAGCCATAGGAAAAGAACAAGGCGGACAGGTCCGGAGAGGAATCCAAGCGACCGTGGAATGTAGCACTACTTCGTCCCTTCTACACTTAGCTAAGAAGTGTATGTATCCGAGTCGTCTCATATGTCGGTATGTATGTCGGCAATGAGCTTATCAATGAAATAGCAGCGCCTCGAGCAGTAACTCGAGGACTGCCTTAATAACGTTTGTTGTTAATTTTTATGCGGTAGCTGGAATAAGTCATTTTACTTAATCCGGATTAGTAATGTGTGAGCACCAAAAACCTAACTCTTCGACTTGCTGCTGTCCAACAAGAATTGGCTTCATGGCAAGCAAGGGAACAGGTTTGGAATTGCGTAGCACATGAAAAACGACTAAGGAAACGAGTCTATTCGAGCTAACGCTTGTTTTTCGGACTAACCCTGTATTTATTTTTAAGTTATTATGCTGAATTATTTTGAGCTAAGCCTAAAAGTTTCTAAGTATTGTTAAAACAATTTTTGAAGCTCGGATTTGTAAGTCGTAAAACCGAATCAAGGTAAACACGGACCGAGCCAGAGAATTGGACGAACAAGAAAATGAAACTCGGGGGCTGCCCCCAAGTTAATCCGGCATCGAAATGTAGTAGCAAAATATCACATATCCAGCATACAATTGCACCCGGCATACCGAGGATCTGATAAATTTTCAAGTTTTTTGGAACTAAGGAGCAGCAGGAGGAAGTTCGGCGTCGTCGTCGTTGTCTTCAATATCTGAAGCATCATCTTCTTCGCCTTCATCCGACCCACCTTCAATGTTCTCATTGTGCTTGTCCCCAGCGGATTCCAGGAAGCTCGGTCCTTCAACCCAGTCATGAATAGGAGAATATTCGACGAGGCTATAGGCGCAATCCTGGCGCCGAGCTACCCACTCCGGATCATCGGTCCATCTGGATCCGGTGCACCAGCATGTAAGGAGGCTGAGGTCGATCTTCTCGTACCATGTGATAATATGGTGAAGGATGGTATCAGCTGCGGCACGACCAGTGGACTCTCTCCAGAGGTCAAGCTGGGTCTCAATCTCCATTAACTTCTCAATGAGAGTCGCGATGGTCTCCGGGCTACTCTCTCCAGGCCAAAACGTATTGAAAATGCGAACTGCAACGTCGAGGATATCCTTGCCATAATTCTTGATAGTTTCCATGCGAGCTGACAGGCTGACCAATAGGTCCTCCATGTCTAAGGGAATGCTCTCACCGTCAGAACGCGGAGTACCCTCTCTCGGAAATTTGGCAATGATCTTGCAATAGCAGTACCCTCTGGAAATTGGTCTGGAAACAAGGCAAAGGAAGAAGGTAAAGAAACAACATATGAGGTAACCCGGAGAAATATGTCGGACAAGGGAAAGGAACTTACAAGAAATATGGCTATGGATCCGGGTTAACTCCTTGATGCAGGCATCGCGTCTTTTGCGAAGTTGCTCAAGCTCAGCGTTTGCCGACCCAAGCTGGAGGTCGGATTCTCTGAGTAGGTCCTGGTCCTTGGAGATCTGGAGAGTAAGGCGCTCACGCTCTTCTATGAAGTTCTGGCCAACCTTTTGGAGCTCGGTTCGGTGTTGGGCCTTCATCTTCTCCATCTCAGCCTTGAGCTTGGCAATCTCGTCGTCCTTAGTCCGGAGGAGAGCAAGCTCATCATCCTTTTTCTTCAGCTCGGCTTGATGCTGCCCTGCTTGTTCGAGAAAATGCAGCATCATATCAGGCACGGGCACACTATCCTCAAGTGATGCTGAAATAGTATGTTGACCCGGTAGAGCCGAGGAGTGAATGTTTGCCGAGCCAAGGAGAAGAAGCAATGGAAAACACTACGAGGTCGAACAAAAAAGGACATACCCCGGATTTCCTCCAAGTTCTTCCGCATGATCTTGTTCTTAGCCTCCACCCCAGCTGCAGAAACCGAATGAGGAGATTAGTTTGGCGGAAAAAAGTAAAGAAAAACGGAGAGGTGCCGAGGGAGAAAATTACCCCTCTTTTCATGTTCTGCACCAAGTGCAACATGTTTTGCGCGTAGCATCTTGTGGGTATCAAGCAGGCGTTGGAATTCAGCGCTCCGGCGATTGGTAGTTACCTGAAAAAAGTACAGAAGTGTAAAATTAGCTTGGTGCATATTCGAAGTGTACAAGATCCGGGCCAAGTGGAACTTAACCCGGCTCTAGGTGTGTGCATATTCGAAGTGTACAAGATCCGGGCAAAGTGGAACTTAACCCGGCTCTAGGTGTGTGCATATTCGAAGTGTGCAAGATCCAGGCCAAGTGGAACTTAATCCGGCTCTAGGTGTGTGCATATTCGAAGTGTGCAAGATCCGGGCTAAGTGGAACTTAACCCGGCTCTAGGTGTGTGCATATTCGAAGTGTACAAGATCCGGGCCAAGTGGAACTTAACCCGGCTCTAGGTGTGTGCATATTCGAAGTGTACAAGATCCGGGCCAAGTGGAACTTAACCCGGCTCTAGGTGTGTGCATATTCGAAGTGTGCAAGATCCGGGCCAAGTGGAACTTAACCCGGCTCTATGTGTGTGCATATTCGAAGTGTGCAAGATCCGGGCCAAGTGGAACTTAACCAGGCTCTAGGTGTGTGTATATTTGAAGTTTACATGCAGCTACGTTGGTTTTCTAATGTGCATCCGGCCGAGTAACAAGCTACTCCCCCGGAGGCTCGGGGACTAATGGTTATTATCTACAGCATGTAAAGGAGAAACGACATACCTCCATCATTCGTCCCGCGAGGTTAATTGCCTTAGCGGCGGTATTCATCTGGGCAGAAAATTCTGCGGGGCCGAACTTTTTCGGGAGATCATCGTTGTGGACGAACTCCGCCTTGTTCCAGTTCATGACGAACTCGATAAGGCTCAGAGGGTACCGCTCGCCGGTGGGCATGTGGGGTGCCACCAAGCCCTTCGCATGATCTTCTTTCCTCTCAACTAGGGCAAGAGCTAGGCTGGTGTGCAGAACCATCTGTTGTGCATCGGTTGGCTCGGCAGGAACATCCGTCGCTGCTGGTGATTTCTTCGGAAGCATCGACGACAGGGTTCGCTGCCCGGCCTCAATGGATGCAGACTTGGTAGTATCCGGAGCCTTTTTGCCCATTAGCTTGCTGGGAAGAAGTAACTGCGGTGGATTTCCCTTTAGAAGCTGCTGGAATAGTTCCTCGCCGAGGCTGAGATGACTCGGACGGCGTAAGAACTTGGCACCTTTGGAGCTGTTGTTGGTTTCCTTGGTCGGGACGGTGTTGGCTCGATTTGTCTTGGCTGCTGCTGGTGCTGGTGTTGTGATAGACTCGGTGGTTGCTGGTTGCGGTGATGCCGAAGTGGTGGACGCCGTCGCCTCGGCTAAACCGATCCCTCCCGCTCCGAGGTCGCGTTCCTCTCGATGAGGCACTGCGGAACCCGGAGCAGCCGCAGAACCCTCCGGAATAGGGCTCAGTGGGCGTGACTCGTCGTCACGAGGAGGAGAAGGGCCAGACCGAAGAGGTGAAGAGATGCTTGATCCAGTCTGAGGGACCTCCACCGGGGGCCTGAAAAAGAGAATAATGTCAGGAGAGAAATTACCACGATGCAAGGAAAAGTGAGTTACGCGATGCAAAATGACTTATGCATCCGAGGTTTCGGCCTCCTTGGGTTTCCGGGCCCTCTGTGCTAGGGCTTTGCCTGCCCGCTTGGAGGCAGTCTTGTCTCTGGCCTTCTTTTGCCTTTTGTGGGATGAGAAGGTTCGGAGGAAGAACTTGATGCGGCTTCGCGCTTTTTCTTCGACGCCACCAGAACCGGCTCGCCCGTAGCAAGTGGAGGATCCTCGTGGATATGCCCACCGGGGTTAGCTGATGCCGGAAAGGCAAAAGAAAGAGGGACAACCTCAACAGGTTCAATCACGTCGACATCCGAGTCATCCTCATCATCGGGCCAATCTCCAAGGGAAGAGAATTTACCGCTAGGTCGTTTGGTAGCGTCGGTCATAGGGAGGAACATCTCCTGGTCCGGCTCCTCCTCATCCGGGATTTCTCGGTCCGGCGCCCACTTAAGGGTCGGGTCCATACCATCCTCGAGAGTTTGCTGAAGGAACAGCTAAGAAAAAGCATGAAGAACAGAGTCAAAAATACGACAAAAACCGACACATACTTGATCCGAAATAAGTTTGCCCCGCGAAGCTTACCGCGGGAGGGAGCCTATCACGATAGTAGTGCTCAATTCCCCACGTCCATTCGGCAGAGAAATCCTTGTGGGTGCTGAAAAGAGCCTTAACCCGGCGAAAGATCTCCGTGTTGCTCAACTCGAAGGAGGAGGTTCGGTTAAATTGGGCCGAAACTCATGTGGCACAACTTGTGGGTGCGCTTCTGGAGGGGAGAGATTCGGTTGCGCACGAACGTGATCATAGCATCCTCGTTGCACAATCCGAGTTTCTTTAGCTCCGCGAACCTCTTGTTAACTTGGTTGGCCAGAGCAGTAGGCTTCTTGGGGACCTCCTCCCAGAAATCCGTGTCAGGTAGACCTAGAGCGTAGGGGGCAGCAACCGAATCAAATCTTCGGTACCCTTGTTCCGGACGTAGAAGAAGGTCCGGGCCCATCCTTTGCAGGAGTCAAGCCCGGTAACCTGGGGAAAGACCGAAAACCTCCGGGGCAAGATGGAGGCAGCTCCGAATTGGGTGAGCTGCTTATCCTCCGACTCTACGTGGATATTAGGGACGACGTTGCGACGAAGGCCGAAGAACCGAATCCACAGCTCCTTTGTGGGACATAGTCTGGTGTAGCCTTAGATCATAGAGGCAAAGGCGGAAAGGGAGGTGATAGCATTGGCTGGGAGATGGTGCGACTGCAAGTGATAGGTCCTAACCCAATCCCGGAAGAAATCGCTCACCGGCAGACCAAATCCCTGTTGGAAGTGGGACAGGAATACAATGAACTCACCCGGATTGGGTGAGGGGGCCGTCGGCGGAGGAGGCAGCGGTGATCTGCGGAGAATGCGCTCGTCCGTAGAGCCAATCAATGTCATCTTGAGACCCATGATCCGGCCCATGCGCCTGATCCGCCCGCTGGCGTCCTCCTCCATCTCACCTTTCGTGACACGCGAGCTCCTCCTCAAATCATCTCGTATTCTCTATCCTCATGGAACTAGCGTGGCGAGATCGAGGCCTGGATTAGCGAGGACCCGTGTCTAGCGATTCTTGGCCAGCTGCAAGCGAAGCTGAGGGAGAGTCTGACAATGGCCTTCTTGCTAGAAGCACCGGTGGCGGCATGGTCGCAGGGAAGACGAAGGAGAAAGGCAACGGGCAGAGGGGCACAGAGGTGGAAAAACGCTAAGGGGTGCACCCCTCCCCTATTTAACCACCCCCAGAGATGGATGAGTGGGATCGCGCTGCACCGACGAGCCACACGGTGTGGCCGTGTATCACCTGCATCAGCCAATCGGAGAAAAGCCACACAGGGGGCCACAGAGTAGAAGCAATCCCATGACGCGACACGCTGATGCGGTAAACGAGGAGGCAGGCATGACATGACCCACGCGGTGATAGCGACAATTCTTGCGGATTCTTTATGCCCTTAAAATAAGACGAGGTAATGATTAGCCTCCACGTGGGTTGGCGTATGAGAGAAGGAAACGGGGCCCGGATCAACCCATGACAACCATGGGATCTGAGCCAAAGTGGTGACCCGGCCGGCAAGTGAAAACTTGGAATGTGCGAAGGGAACATAAATCCATATAGTCCGAGATAAGGACCTAACCCGGAATTAAACGGCCGATGCTCGAACATAAATGAACCTGATGTGGCCTTAGCGGCCAAGGCAGCTAAGACCGCACCAGCTTCGGGGACTAATGTTGGGGGGATACCCCCGAGTAGGGTCACTCCGGGGTATAAGGGCCGAGTTAGCCGAGGTTCCGCAAGGTCAAAGCGGATGCTGGCCGGGTCACCTCAAGGCAGGCCGGATCACGGAGTAACCCGGAACAAGGGGGGTCGCCTAACGTTGTCTCATCCGACTGAAGGAGTAAGTCGGAAGTGCTTGTCTAACTTATATGCAGGAACAGGTGTGGCCGGATCTATTATGATCCGGGTCCTCGCTTAGCTTCTGGGAGAAGGAAGGAATCTCTCTGGTCAAAAAGAAGGTCCGGTACGCACTACATGAGCGAAGAAAGCAAGGGAAGGACCACCGGGTCGTGGCCGACAAGGGTGACGACACTCATGTCGGCTGACGCGGGCGCCGCAGAGGCTTACGTCGCTAAAGCATGTATGACACAGGGGAAAAGCACCCCGGTCAGGTTACCACTTTGGGAGGGGCATATTTTAGGAATATGCCTCCACATATGCCCTAGGCAGGGACCGAACTTCCTCTATATAAGGGGGGCTAGGTCTCTGGTAGAAGGGGTTGGTTGAGCTCTAGTTGGTTTGGTGATTCCATAGGGCTAGTTGATCTAGAGTTCTAGGGAAAAACAGAAGGCAAGAGTAAGAGAGCTCCTTCTTCCTCCTCTCGCCAATACAGCTCAAGGAGCACTTGTAATCTCGAGATATAGCAATACAAACTTCTGTGTGGAGAATCACTCCACTATCCCTCCCTGGATTCCCCTAGCGTGTATTAGTCCCCACCTTTAGCCTATCCATGGCATCTGCCGTGACACCACCACGACATTTGAACACATTAAAACTGGAAAAGCTAAGCCACGGAACAACATGTATCACCTTTTCAATGATGACGTTTTTCTCTCTCAGATGGATTTTTACATGATCAAATCGTCCTTAATTGAGAAACGCGACAATCGGGAGCTGGGGCAATGATGATGCTGAATTGCCGATGCATGGATGCCCGAGCTCTTTCGATTTCTAGAGAGTAACACTCTCTGTATGTACCTCTTATTAAAGTTGTTATTGATACGTATACGCACATATCCTTCTTGTGTACAAGCCATGTGAGGTGTTTTTCCTCACTATATAACATGCGAACTGGACTAAGAAGAGGCCACCGTTCCCTTCCATGATTTCAACATGGTATCATGCCCCTCCCTTCCTTCCTTCTAGCTGCCACCACCGGTGTCCTCCACCGTCACCGCTCCGCGGGCCTACATTCTTCTCGACAACACCTACAACCTATAAAACTTCCTCCCTCCCAACAATTCCAAAACCTTTTTCTTCAATCCCACAACCTTCTCTAAAACCCTAGATCGATTCCACCAACACCATGCCTACCTCTCCTCCTGGCCTCGATGGCTACCTCCTCCACAACCGCGGATTTGGCCAGCATCGGTGTGCCGCTCGCCACCAAGCTCACCTAGGATAACTTCTTGTACTTCCAGGCCCAATTCTTCCTACACTTCGGGTGCCCGTGACATGGACATCCTTGACGGATCCAAGAAGGCACCGACTAAGTTTCTGGATGCTGAAGATGAGAACAAGCAGAAGATCTCTATTCTCAACTTGGCCTATGATACATGGATCACAAGGGACCAGCAAGTTGTCAGCTTCCTCGTGAATTCTCTCTCTGAAGAAGTTCTCCCTCATGTTTTTGGTATTGCACATGGTGTCGGGGTTTGGCGCGCCCTCAATGAGCTTTACTCCTCTCAGTCCAAGTCAAGGGTTTCTACCCTCCGTGGCGCGCTCACCAACACCAATAAGCTGGACATGATGGCACAACAGTACATATCAAAGATGAAAGGGTTTGCTTCTGAACTTGTTGCTGCTGGGAAGCCCGTGGATGACAGTCAACTCAAGGACTGTATCCTGAATGGCCTTGTTGGTCCTACAATCCACTAGTTGCTGCCATAAACGTTGTTCCCTCCACCACTATCAACGACATGTTCTCCCAACTCCTATCTTGTGAGAACCCTGACTACATGTTGTAGAACCAGGTCAAGCTCCTAGATCCTTCATGTCCTCGGTGAACGTGGCATCTCATTATCCGAACACATCTCATGGGGAGGACCTCCTCGACCACCACTACCACCATCGCCCTATGCTTTTCCGCAGCCTCCGCCCTCCTATGCTCTCCTTATATGTCGCCTAGCTACATATAGTCATCCTACAATCCCATGTATGCATACTAGCCCCCGCTCCTACCTATTCCACCATATGCCCCGACACCAGCACCCTACCGTCCCCAACGCCCTCCAACACTGCATCCGCAACAACATCATGTTGGTCAAGCTCGACCATAGCCTTGATACGTTGCTAATGTATCTATAATTTTTTATGTTCCATGCTTGGTTTTTACGGAGCCAGAAGATGAGACGGAGAGGGGCCATAGGGTGGCCACACCATGTGGTGGCGTGGGCTAGCCCTGGCCGCGCCACCAGGTGGTGTGGGCACCCTGGCCGCCCACCAACCTTGCCTCTTCACCTATAAGATGCCTCCCGATGCAAAAACCCTAAAACATCAAGCCTCCAGCCACGAAAAGTTCCGCACAGTTGCCGCCACCGAAGAGGAGATTCGGGGGACAGAAAGTCTTTGTTCTGGCACCCTGCCGGGACGGGGAAGTGCCCCCGGAGCCATCTCCATCGATCTCCACCACCATCTCCATCACCATTGCCGATTCCCATGATGAGGAGGGAGTAGTTCTCTCTCGAGGCTAAGGGTTCTACCGGTAGCTATGTGTTCATCTCTCTCTCTATGCATGATCTTATTGAGATCATGAGCTTGTAATCTATAGATCTACCTTGCTACTCAAGTGCTTTAATAGATCTCTGCTCTCCCCGTGTGTGTGAAGTTGACAGTGTGCACACCATGGTGGCACTTAGGCTAGAGATTACAAATACTTGTTATGAGTTATATTTGGAGTTGGATGTCCTTATGAAATTGTGGTGTTTGTTTGAACCATCTAGTGCTCAAGGTGACAGTGTGGTGTTATCTAGATGCGGAAAGCGAACTTTGAGGTGTGTTGTTATAGCCCTACCATCGATTAGGGTGTTCAACCGGAGAGTAGTTAAGAGTAGTATCATAAAGAGAATATATTTATATGAGAGTGTTCACTAGTGAAAGTATGATCCCTAGGCCTTGTTTCTTAGCATTGAAACTTCGTTTGCAACTAGATCTGTAACATTTTTGCTTGTTGCCATCTTTATTTCAGTTTTACTTTAGTCTTTTCCACGCCATCAAGCTATTTTATAGCATCGTTGTCTTATATTCATACCACTTGTATTTCACTATCTCTTCGCCGAACTAGTGCACCTATACACCTGACAAGTGTATTGGGTGTGTTGGGGACACAAGAGACTTCTTGTATCTTGATTGCAGGGTTGCTTGAGAGGGGATACCTTTGACCACTTCCTCCCTGAGTTTGATAAACCTTGGGTGATCCACTTAAGGGAAAACTTGCTGCTGTTCTACAAACCTCTACACTCGGAGACCCAATAACTATCTACAAGAATAGAAGTGCGTAGACATCAAGCTATTTTTCCGGGCGCTTCTTGGACGTATAAAAGGTACTCACATCCTCTGGTGTGAGTGCTCGAAGTTATTTCCTTTAGATTCTGCAATTTTGTATTTTTGTTTCTTGTTTTCACTAGTTAGGCTTAATGGAAAACAAAAAAAAGTGAGCTTTATAATATTTATCTTGAGTTAGGACATGAAGTGTTTGAAGAGAAAATTAAAAAACCTATGGAACTTTATTTGCATGCTAATAGAAATGTTGTTATTATGAATTCTTTGGACACGATTATTGCTAATGCTATGGAAAAGTCTAAGCTTGGGGAAGCTAGTTTTTATGAAAATGATCTTTTTAGTTCCCCAGCTTTGGAGGATAGCTATTCTATTGCTTATGATGATACCAAACCTCCAATATATGATTATTACAATGAGGAATATGATATTTTTAGTCCACCTACTATTGAGGAGAAAATTAATTATGATTACAATATGCCTCCTAGATTTGATGACTATGGTGATGAGAATCATAATGATAGCTATTTTGTTGAATTTGCTCCCACTACGATAAATAAGAATGACTATGCTTATATGGAGAGTAATAATTATTTTATGCATGTGGCTCATGATAAGAATGTTTTATGTGATAGTTATATTGTTAAGTTTATTCATGATGCTACTGAAAGTTATTATGAGAGAGGAAAACATGGTTTTATGTATCTCAACAATATTAAGTTTCCCCTCTTTATGTTCAAAATTTTGAAGTTGCATTTGTTTTGCTTTCCTATGCTTATTGCTTTGTGCTTTCATGACTTGTTTCTTTACAAGATTCCTATTCATCGGAAGTGGTTTAGACTTAAATGTGCTTTGAATTTGCTTCTTGATGCTCTCTTTTACTTCAATTTATATTTCTTATGTGAGTATCTTCTCAAACTATCATGCCTAACTTAAAGGCGTTAAAGAAAAGTACTTATTGGGAGATAACCCAAAAGCTTTAGATGAGTCTTGAAAGTTATTACTTCTGTAATAACCGCTCCTTATCCTTTTTATTTGCTTTTTGTGCCAAGAGTAACCTCTAATGAGAGAGAAGTAATGATTGGGAAAGTTGCTGTCCTGAAACAGATTTCTGTGCTTCACTGTAAAAATTCGTGTAAAATCTCTATACGTCCTTTTGAGGCGTGAATTTTTTTGCTTCTGCCCCAGGTTGTTATCTAACTTTCGTTAGTTCAACACTTTTCGATTTGAGCAACAGAAGGTCTTCGAAAAAAATCATCTTTACCTGATGGTCTGTTTTGACAGATTTCTGTCTTTATTTGCATTTGCTTCTTGTTGGTTCCTTTTTGAGTTCTTTTGGGGAGTTGAGATTTTTGAGGGAAGTGCTACAGTAGCTTGTGTTTTAATGAAAGTTTTATTGGTGTTGGAACTGAACCTAAATACTTATTATCTTGAGTGCACTAACGTTGCTAATAAAGATTGTGTGAAGTTTTGTATGAAGGAAAAATTTCAAGTGTGTGGAAGGAATGAGTAATAAGATGAAGGATGGACTAAAGCTCAATCTTGGGGATGCCACATGTGTCATCCCAAGAAATATCCAAGAATTACAAGTGCCAAAGCTTGGGGATGCCTAAGGCACCCCCTTCTTCATCAATAAAAATCCCAGGTTCCTTCGAAACGTTTCATTTTTATTGTTTTATGCATAGTTGTGTTGTTCTTGGAGTGTCTTCTTTTTCATTTTCGTTTTGGTTTTTCGTTTGCTTTGTTTTCTTAGTTTGCTGAATAAATTGGTTGGACCCCCTTTTTCATACATTGGTTTTCAGATAGTTTGGTTTGGATTGGAAAAGAGTAGGAAAGTTCATGCTTAAGTGGTAAAGGAGTTTGTTTTTGACTGTGGCCTATGCTTTGTCATGCCATGCTCGATGTTGTTTTGGCTTTATGCTTAGTATTATTTGCTGTAGCATGACTTTTTATAAACAATTGAGATTGCTTAATGTGCCTTGGAAGGATCATGCGTTATTTTAGCATATTAAAGCATAGTATTGTGGTATTCTCCTTTGATGCTTTATTTGAGTTGACTTGGTGCATGCTCACACCATGTTATGACTATCCCAAGTCACCATAAGCCTTTTTGATCCTTTAGTTTTCAACTTGTAGTATCACTTTATGCTTTGATTAATGATGTTTTGTCGCTCTGCATGATTATGGCCATTATTGCTCTCTTAGTTGGTCGCTCCCAGTCTTTTGCTAGCCTCCATAACCAAGTATGAGTTCCACTCGTGCATCCAACTCCTAAAAATAAGTTATTACAAAGAGTCCATCATACCTACCTATTAGCATATGCTATTCCAAGTATATTCATGCTTTTGTTTACCTTCCGAATTAAACTTGTTATGAAAAAACTAGTGATTAAAGCTCTCACGAACTTGATGGCACACTTTACTTTACTTGCCCTTAATAAACTTGAACCATTGTGTCGTCTATGTTGTATATGCTTGCACTTATATGTTGGGGATTAGCAGAACCATGTTGTCATGGGGAACGCTTTTAACATTGCACTTGTACTTTGTACCTAGTTGATATCATGCTCTTTTGTCTATGGATGTCGTCGGTGTGAAATGAAAGGGGATCTTGTAAGTCCGTGGAGTTATGTATGTGTGTTAGAGAAACGCCTGGGCCGCTGATCTAATCCATGTTGTCCTGGTGGAAACCTGCAGCATAACCATAATGAGCTGTCTATGTAGCATTCTTCTTATAAAAAAAGAGTCAGATATTGAGAAAAAAGAGAAAAAGAGAAAAAAAAACGAGATATGAGAAAAGAGGAAAGAGAGAAAAAAGCACCATATTCCCATGGTAAATAAGAAGATTGCTGAGATGCTTGTTGTATGCTTGCCTTGTCATTTTGATATGAGGATTCTTCCGTATCATCGGGCAAGGGGTGCCCCGTTGGCGGTTCTCTATGATACACATGTACCTATGATGACAAGAACTTACCGGTGACTAAACTTGAGTAGCATGAGGAGCGGCCCTCGTATTCAAGATGAGATTTCCAACTTATACTTTGTCAAGCATATACACCATAGTGTGTTCACTTTAACCTTAATCACTTCAAGATGCTTATGATAGGGGCAATGAGAGCTGAAAGCTAATAAGTACCATAATTTTTGGAAGCTCTTTATGAGACTTGAATCCCTACTTCCTTCTATGAAGGCCTTTCTTTTAGTTTTATGTTGAGTCTCCACCCTCTATCTTTATGCACCTACTTTGAGAGCATAGTGGCTATTCTTAGTTCTATGTGCATTGTCCCAAAACTTATTGATTGATGCATAACTTGATATTGCTTGTTCTTAAACTACTTGTATATAGTCACTCTTATGAACTTTGAAGGTGTCCTATGCATTTATATTTTGCTACTCTATGAGGGACAAGCTGAATGCCACTATGCTATGTTTTCTTTATGAGAAACAAACATCTTGCAAAGCATTGTTATTCATGAATCTTTTGTTTGTGTCTTTTCATGTTGCAACATAGTTGCTTTGTCTTATTGTTAGAACTTTATCTTTCATGCTATGTTGAAGTACTATGATCCTAGATATCAATGTTTTACAAATACTTTGATCAAGTTTATGATGGTGCATGTCACCTCAAAAATTATTCTTTCTTTTTATCACTTACCTACTCGAGGACGAGCAGGAGTTAAGCTTGGGGATATTGATACGTTGCTAATGTATCTATAATTTTTGATGTTCCATGCTTGGTTTTTATCTACTTTCTTATGTTCTGTCCACACTTTGGAGTACTTTTACACATTTTCTAGAACTAACCTATTAACAAGATGCCACAGTACTAGTTGCCTGTTTTCTGCAGTTTTTGGTTCTAGGAAAGTCAGAAAATCAATATTCTCGGAATTGGACCGGACAAAAGCCAAAGTCGATATTTTACCGAAGACTCCGAGCAGCGTAAGACGAGACGGAGAGGGGCCATAGGGTGGCCACACCATGTGGTGGCGCGGGCTAGCCCTGGCCGCGCCACCAGGTGGTGTGGGCCCCTTGGTCGCCCACCGACCTTGCCTCTTCGCCTATAAGATGCCTCCCGATGCAAAAACCCTAAATCATCAAGCCTCCAGCCACGAAAAGTTCCGCAGCGCCGCCGCCACCAAAGAGGAGATTCGGGGGATAGAAAGTCTCCGTTCCGGCACCCTGCCGGGACGGGGAAGTGCCCCCGGAGCCATCTCCATCGATCTCCACCACCATCTCCATCACCATTGCTGATTCCCATGATGAGGAGGGAGTAGTTCTCTCTCGAGGCTAAGGATTCTACCGGTAGCTATGTGTTCATCTCTCTCTCTATGCATGATCTTATTGAGATCATGAGCTTGTAATCTATAGATCTACCTTGATACTCAAGTGCTTTAATAGATCTCTGCTCTCCCCATGTGTGTGAAGTTGACAGTGTGCACACCATGGTGGCACTTCGGCTAGAGATTACAAATACTTGTTATGAGTTATATTTGGAGTTGGATGTCTTTATGAAATTGTGGTGTTTGTTGGAACCATCTAGAGCTCAAGGTGACAGTGTGGGGTTATCTATATGGGAAAGTGTCAACACCCGGATTTTTAATCCCAGATGCCCGTTATGCCATACCTCGCAATCCCAGGATTACCATTTTTGCAAGACATAACGGATTGGATATCATAGTACATCATCCATTACAAACCATACATAAGGTTTTACACAAATAAGGATCTCATGATCCAGTCTTTAATACAACAAGCAGCGGAAATAAACGATAGCATAGTGGTGGGGTCCATCTTCAGGGGCACAGGCAATGCTGACGAAGGCAGATAGTCCTAGTTATCATAGCCGTCCTGCTGACCATCATCTTGATAATCTCCTTCATAGTCTGGCCATGATAATAGCCAGGGACAAAAGCCATGAGTACTCTTTAAGTACTCGCAAAATACTACTATCAAGGGTTATAATTCTAAGTTAAAGTGCTGAATTGAAAGAATAACTATCAAGTTAAGTTTGAAACCTAAGCTGAGTTCTGAAACAAAAAAAGATAAAATAAAAGTCTAGAATCACTTAAGTTGGGAAGCTATTTTCATCTACACAACCCTGTTGTGGTCAATTCAAGGTTCACCATTCATTTCAAGGTATTTAGAAAACATCTGACAACGAAACAGTATGGCCATTCCAATCGTCCATAATCATGACGCTGCTATTCAATAGTTTGACACTGCAGAGGTGGTACACTTTCACCACAAGATTCGATACATCCGCTGTGATAACCTGAATCATCATACTTAGTATGCAGATAATCAAACATAACCTTCCCTTTACACACCCTAGTACAAGCACCTCTCCTATGAGCATGGCCTCCCAACCATGACCATCAGTCATCTTGGGCACAGCATAGGTGGACAACATTGAGAGGTAGCCTCAGCTCAAACCTCTCCCGTGAGGGAACTAATACTAATGCATATAAATTTCCAGCTAAGCCTTACCCAATTCAGGTAATGTGGTTGTATGGTAAATTTAGAATGGTATCGCATCCGAATCCAACCATCAGTTTTATAAAAAGGGTTAAGGCTCATGCCTCATCATTTTCATCATCATAAACCAATTATGTTTCTCAACACATGTCAAAACATCTCAATAGAATGACTCATCATTCCAAGGTTTTCATAACTCATTTTCACCAAGTGTTCCCATCTAGAATGACTCAAGTTTGATCTATTCTAAAACACTAGGTTAAGAGTGTTCACTAAGGTGGAAGGGTGGCATAAATCTCATGCCATAGAATGACATCTAAGGTTTTCTAGGTAGGTCAAGTTTTATACTCTTTATGCTACCTTCAAGATTAATTAAAGGTCTTTGTGTAAACTAAGGGGGTGTGATCAAAGTATGCTTAAGGCATCTTTACTAAACTATCTAGTTTTATTCTAGCTTGCCACACTAGCTTACTAAAGCATGTTTGCAAGGGTTAGCTTGCCACTAATAGCTTGCCTTGGTTGGTGCAGTGGTTGAAGTTGTCTTCTTCTTCTTCTTCTTGGTAGAACTCCTCCTCCTCGAAGGCTTGGTCGGTACTAGCGTCTAGAAATACATAGGGAGTGCACAATCACCAAACAATACTTAACTTAGGCTAAGTAGTATTCTAAACCACACAATTGATGATCTATTATCATCCAAACATCATAAGTTTTAATTCAATAGTTTCAACCTTTTTATTTTGGAAAAGTAATTTCTACTCATTGAAAAATTAACTATAATTTAATATTCACCACCAAAATATGGGATCATGTGGACACATGTCTTCACCACATATTCTAACATGTGGGAATGAGATTTAAAGGGTGGATCAATATTACTTTGGTTTAAGTTTATTATTTAATGATTTAAAGTGACTAGAAATGCCTATATAGCATTATTTTGGTACTAGTCCAAAGTCACTGCCTGTAAACCTTAATATTATTACATATTTGGATAGATATGATGAAATGTGATTTTTGAGAGTTGGAATCAACTCAAAAGCTAACTTGGTTGATTTTACAAAAATGTTTCAAGTTGCAAAAGCTTCTGTCTTCTTATTTTTATTAGGAGAAATCTATAACTCTAAATGAATTAAATCCAACAGGCTTGGATAGAGCTTTTCAATACCTTTCAGACAAAATTAGTTTCATGCAATTTTGATTTGTCAAACTCACAGAATTAAATTTTGAAACACTGGACAGAAACTATATTCTAACTAAAAAGAAAAATCTAGATTTGAATCTACGGGCTTGCGCGGGAAAGGAAATAGGCCGGCCCAGTGGCGCTGCGCGGCACAGGGCTCAGCTGACAGGGGGGTCCCACTTGTCAACGACACTTAAAACGCGAAACGGTACGCGCATTGTGGGCCGTGCGATTAGAGGCTAGATCTACGGCTGAGGGTCGTCGTCGATGAAGGACGGGTCGCCGGCGAGCTCAAACCCTAGCGGCTCAGTGGGGGCCTACTTGGGGTGTACCAGGGCTCCAGCGGGGTCGGCGATGCGGGCGAACGAAGTGGAAGACGACGGCGAGGCGAGGCGTGGTCGCGGTGGAGCTTGGGGGTGGCCGGAATCAACGGCACCCTTCTTCTCCAGAGGCGGCGGCTCCGGCTGCAATTCCGGCGAGCTGCTGCTCCACTTGCTCCGGCGAGGGGTGGTTGAGGTTCAGAGAGGTGAGGGGAGTGGAATGGTGTGAGTCTTTGGTGCTGGGGAGGGCTCCTTTTATAGGCTCGATGGTGAGACCGGCGGGATGGGCGGTCGGCCGGTGGCGACATGGCTCTGGCGAGCTAGCGGCATGGCTGGGATGGCGATCGATGGGCGGTCCCCAGCGGTGCTCTAAGCGCTTTAATGCGCCGTAGGGGCGGTGGTATCTGCGGGGTGAGGTGGCGCTCTGCGTGGCAGCGGCGTGTCCACAGCGGTGGTGGTGGGGCTTTAGGCGGTGAGCAGGGGTGTCTGGGTGTTATCTAGGTCGAGGCGGCGGGCGGTGGTGGCTGGTGTCAGTGGCGGCTTGTGCCGCGTGAGGGCGGTACGCCTCTGCGGCAGGGGGGCGAGGACGCGCTTCCAGGGCGCGGGCATGGTCTCTGGGCACTTACGCTTCTCCTCGGTGGTCCACGACTGCTCTTGGCTCGGGCAAGGGACAGAGAGGGGCGGTGCAGCGTTGGCTACCTCCTAGACATGGCGAGGGAAGGGGGAGTGGTCTGCTGCGACGGTTGCAAGGTTGGCCAGCCAGGGTGGTGCTCGGCATGGCTTGGCATGGCCACTAGGGCATAGGGGATGGGCTGCAATTGGCATGGTTTGATCAAAGGGGGACAGAGGGATTAAATGGAGATCAAATGGGGGCAAAACCACCTGCTCAAACAGTGAGCTAGGATTAGAGTTAGGATTCTGCCTGCCAAGTGTTTGATGAAATGGCCGCAAGAGAAAAAGTTTTGAATTTTGAGTTCAAAATTTTTGGGTGATCTCCACTAGTGCTAGGTAGTCTCTGGTTGCAAGGGTTTTGAAAATGGAGCTCAAATACATGGTTTTTGAAATAGGGGTGATCTATGCATATGCATTAGATTCAATTTGGAACTGCCATTTAAAATAGTTTCCAGAATGTTTTTAGAAGATCAAAAGGTGGGCCTTGGTACCTCATTATGTGTACTAGCAAGGGGTGTAAAGATCCATAATTGTTTCTGTTAAGAATTGAGTACTAGGAATAGCCAAAGTAGGCATGAGAGCTAATTTTGTCAAAATGACCATTCCTTTATTTTTTTTATTTTTTTGATATGATTTCTTTTAGGAAAAGTTTGGGAATGATGTAGATGATGTTTAAATCCCCTAAGAAACATTTTAGAAGCAAAGGATCACACAATCATGGCAATTCCAAACAACTCCTATTTTAAATGCACACATATATGAATGCTTTCATTTTAAATTTGGAAAAGTTTTTGTTAATCCTAAATTTGGATGATTTGATCTTTGATACTCCTGAATTGAAGTTTTGGGATGTTACAGAAAGGCTTACTTTGAGGTGTGCTGTTATAGCCCTACCATCGATTAGAGTGTTCAACCGGAGAGTAGTTAAGAGTAGTATCATAAAGAGAAGATATTTATATGAGAGTGTTCACTAGGGAAAGTATGATCCCTAGGCCTTGTTTCTTAGCATTGAAACTTCGTTTGCAACTAGATCTATTACATGTTTGCTTGTTTCCATCTTTATTTCAGTTTTACTTTAGTCTTTTCCACACCATCAAGCTATTTTCTAGCACCATTGTCTTATATCCATACCACTTGTATTTCACTATCTCTTCGCCAAACTAGTGTACTTATACACCTGACAAGTGTATTGGGTGTGTTGGGGACACAAGAGACTTCTTGTATATTGATTGCAGGGTTGCTTGAGAGGGGATACCTTTGACCACTTCCTCCCTGAGTTCGATAAACCTTGGGTGATCCACTTAAGGGAAAACTTGCTGCTGTTCTACAAACCTCTGCACTTGGAGGCCCAACAACTGTCTACAAGAATAGAAGTGCGTAGACATCAAGCCTCAAAGGCGTCAGCCTAATGGGGCACAAGGATCGAGGTTGTGCCTCCTCTCCATGGCAAGAAGGAGTGTACTACCAAATTTGCAAGAAATAATTTCATCATGCGAATGAATGTTGGTGGCATTATGGTGAGGATGATGATGACACACAAAAGGAACACAAGGGTGCCTATGGAGTAGACACAAACTGGTACATGGATACTAGAGCCACAAATCACACCACAGGACAACTCAACAAGCTTCAAGTTCATGAAAACTACCAAGGGCATGATCAAGTTCACAATGCTAGTGGACAAGGTGTGGAAATTGCTAACATTGGTCATTCAGTTTTGCACACCCCACATTGTTGTACTTTAAAATAGTCCTCATGTTCCTGCTTCTTCCATGAACTTGCTTTCCTCCCATAAACTTGCTCTCGACGACAACGCCTTTATTGAAATTCACCCTTTCTTTTTCTTGATTAAGGATCAGGCAACGAAGCAAATCGATTTTAGAGGTCCATGTCATGGTGGCTTATATCCTCTAGTTCCTATCTTTTCGGAGTCATCCAAGCATGATCTTATCGCCATCAAGCCTTCATCATCTACGTGGTATCATAATCTAGGGCATCCATCATGTTTTATTGTTCAGCAAGTTCTTAATAAGAATAAACTTTCATATTCCCCAGAAATAAATTCTTACATATGTGATCCATGCCAATAGGCTAAGAGTCACCCGCTACCCTATCATATCTCCACTAGTGTTTCTATAGTTCCACTGGAACAAATTTTCTTTGATGTATGGGGTCCAACCCCTCTCTCTTTAGGAAAACATGCATATTATATGGAAGTTGTATTGCTGATTTTAGCAAATTTACTTGGATCTATTTGCTCAAGAGCATTCTGATGTGTACCAAGTTTTTCTTGATTTCCAATAGTATGTTGGGTGCTAGTTTGATAGAAAAAGTATTACCATGCAAACTGACTGGGTTGTAGAGTATGAAAAATTAAATGGATTTTTTCAATGAGTAGGCATTGTTCATCATGTTTCGTGTCCTCATGCTCATCAACAAAATGGCTCTGCTAAGCATAAACACCATCACATTGTTGAAGTTCGTCTTGCCTTACTTGCCATTGCTTCCATACCTTTAAAATTCCGTGATGATGCTTTCATTACCGCCACGTTTCTCATAAATTTGCTCCCTACATAAGTCCTAAACTTTGAAACTCCTACAGAAAAACTACTTCAAGTCAATCCCAACTATGATTCTCTATGTGTTTTTGAGTGTGCATGTTGCCCAACCTTTGCCCATACAATAAACATAAACTTTCTTTCCATTCTAAACGGAGTGTTTTTCTTGGATATAGTCATCATCACAAAGGAGTGAAGTGTCTTTATGTGACCATTGGCCGTGTTTATGTCTCTCATGATATTATGTTTGATGAGAATGTGTTTCCTTTTGCTTGCCTTCATCCTAATGTCGGTCGTCATCTTCGTGACGAAATTCTTCTTCTTCCATATCATGTGTCTCCTTCGGATAATAGTGATAGGGGTGTGCATAATAATGATAACTTTTTGCAAGTTGTGCCTACAAATATTCCTCCCTAGATACCCGTTGCTGCTTTCCCTGAACATTCTGCTCAAATTTCTGAAGATACTGCTTCAAACAACGCATCCAATGATGCTCCCAGCCCTACAGAAATGACACGGGAAGACAACATGTTCTCTGGTGCTGATTCTCCCGCCCAATCCGCCTCAACTGCCACCTAGGTACCCTCGGGTGGTGTGCCAGATTCCTCCATGCGTTCCCACCTTGCTCCTGATGCATCACCGTGCATGCCTTCCCCTTTGCGCGACGTGGTGGTGTGTATAACACCGGCAATGACGAGCACCATCATGACACCGACCGACCAGCCTCGCCTCCTGTGCATGGTCATAGGATTGCGAATCCGGCTGCTGACAGCGACAACAGCAGTGTTGCTACTGATTTGTCCGCCACGACACACTCCTCCGGATCTTCTGCTCTGGTCGTGCCTACAATTCCTCTTGTTGCTGCACCCGGTGTTCAGACTCACTTGCAAAAAGGTATATGCAATCCAAAATAACATACCGATGGTACTGTTTGGTATGCTTTCCTCACATCTACAGGAGAACACACAAAACTCGTTGAGGCTCTAGCTGATGAAAATTGGAAACATGCAATGCAAGAAGAATATGATGCTCTAATTGCCAACAATACTTGTCACCTGGTACCACCAAGTTCCAACAAAAACATTATTGACTACAAATGGGTTTATCGCATCAAGAAAAATGATGATGGAAATGTGGATAGGTATAAAGCATGCCTTGTTGCAAAAGGATTTAACCAACGCTATGGTTTAGACTATGAAGATACTTTCAGCATGGTTGTTAAGGCTGCTACTATCAGGCGTGTCTTATCTATATCAGTGTCCAGAGGATGGAGTTTATGGTATCTAGATGTCAAGAACGTGTTTTTACATGGTGTTCTAGAAGAGGAGGTTTACATGAAGCAACCACCTGGTTTTGAGTCTTCCGTTACTCCAAGATATATTTGCAAACTTGATAAAGCTCTGCATGGTCTAAAACAGGCTCCTCGAGCTTGGTACGCTCGTATTAGTACTAAGCTTCACACCCTTGGGTTTATTCTATCTAAGGCTGACACATCCCTGTTTCTCTATGACAAGTCAAGTATCACTATGTTTCTACTCATTTATGTTGAAGTCATCATAGTGACCAGTTCTTCTGACACAACTATCTCACCTCTTCTTCATAGTTTGATTTTAGAGTTTGCTCTCAAAGATCTTGGAAATCTTTAATAGTTTTTAGACCTTGTGTTCATCATCAGTCTAATGGTTTGCTCTTGAATCAAGAAAAATATGCTACAGATTTTTTGACGCGTGTTGGTATGAGCACCTGTACTCCATGTCCAACGTCGCTATCCACTAGTGACACATTAGCATTATTAGCAGGCTCACCTCTTGGTGCTGAGGATAGTAGTCGCTACAGGAGTATCATTGGTGCTCTTCAATACTTGACATTGACTCGCCCTGATTTATTCCTTTCAGTTAATAAAGTGTGTCAGTATCTTTATTCTCCTACAACTGCATATTGGACTACTGTAAAAATGATTTGAAGGTATATTCACGACACCACTAGAGTTGGTCTCACTTTTTAGAGATCTTATTCCACTTTTCTGAGTGCATATTCAGATGCAGACTGGGCAGGTGATTTAGTTGAGAGACGCTCAACTGTGGTTTTGCTATATTTTTGGTTCCAAATTTATTTCTTGGAGTGCCAGGAAACAACCTATTATGTCTCGTTCTAGTACAAAGGCCGAATACAAGGAAATTGTAAATTCCATTGCTGAGCTTATTTGGGTTGAAGCTCTTGTCAGAGAACTTGGTGAGACACTTAAGGAAAAACCATGTCTATGGTGTGATAATGTTGGTGCCACCTTCCTATTCGCTAATCCTATTTTTCATGCTCGTACTAAGCATATTGAGATTGATTTTTTTCTTTGTCAGAGAACGAGTTGCTAGTAAGCAACTTGATGTTCGGTTCATCTCCAGCAAGGATCAGATTACAGATGGCTTTACCAAAACCTTATGTACTAGGAAGCTAGATGAGTTTAAGCGTAATCTAAATCTCTCCCAGGTTTAGCTTAAAGGGGTATTAGAGTTTTTATATTGATACGTATATGAGATGGTGTAGTACATCACCATATATGTATCCTCCTTGTGTACAAGCTAGGTGAGAGGCTTTTCTCTCACCATATAACATGCAACCGGGACTAGGAAGAAATCACTGTTCCCTTCCACGATTTCAACACATCCGTTCCACATTAAACACCTTTTGATATTCTAAAATAGCTTGTCAAAATGTTTTAAGATTTGGGACAGATGTAGCACTTCATCGTCACTCTCTTTGTCAACTTATCCGTGTTATTACTTGTGAGTTAAGCGGCATCACGGCGATTGGCTGGATTTCGTGTTGTCTTACTATGGTGTCATATTCATGCTCAAAAAATAATGTGTTGGTGCTTTTTCGCTAACGGTATATGCAAGGTTTGTTTTGACATGTTTCAACCTAGCAAGCTAAGATACGGAACCACATGGTTTTTTCCTCGAAGTCGTCTCTTTGCTGGGTATAGCCAAAAAAAATTTAGGTCCTCATATAGCTAATCGGACTGCTTGTCATTCAACACAAAATTTGAATACAACAACAAACACAAAAATTGGGCATGTCAAAGTCGTTTAGATTACTGTGCTTCCTCGGGTCCATATTAATACTATCAACTTTGTCTAGATTCGTATGTATCTAGTTAAATATTTAATCTAGATGCATCCGTATCTAAACGAAGTTAAGAACAATAATATGGACCGGAGGGACTAGTAAAATAGTGCACCAACATGCTCATCATAGGAAATTAACTTTATTATACAAGAGAAAGTTTACCTGGATTAAAAAATAAAGCCCATCTGTGTGAAGTTAAATACATCTATCACACAATATTTTTGAACTCGCATCATTTAATCCTTTCTCTTCAATAGATTTAATATCTTTTTTTATATCTTCTTCTAATAATTTACGAGTACCCCTCTTTTCGGGAGGCAATTTAACCTTTACCTCCTCTTCAATATTCTGATCTTGATTGAAGCGACCTTGGATCGATAATGATTCTAAGTCGCTGTGATTAACATGCTAGTCCATGGATCAATAGCTAGCACTCATAGTCGATGAATATCATGTAAAACACAAGTCATCATTATACAAATAATCCAGAGTCTAAATTATTACATATTTGCATAGCTTATAGCTAGCTCAAATAAATCAAAAGAAACTTAATAAAACTTGAGTCCATCAACGCCTCAGGCTAGTTGAGTGAAGACCCGTGATCCCTACGCACCTTTCAATCTTTGGATTCTGCATATAAAATGTGCAACCAACAAGTTGGGTCAATACTTTCAATGTATTGGTAAATTATACCAAGGAAGGAATAAGACTAACTCAACATGCAAGGCTAGGAGTAGGTTTTGGGGTTCATTTGCATAAAGACAATTTTATCTAAGTAAGAAGAAAAGAGGAAAAGTTTTATCCTACTTTGTAAACATTTGTTTAAGTAATATAGGGTCGAGTGGAACACGAGGATATTATGCACCAAGTGTCCAATCAACCTAACACTTGGATATTACACACCAAGTGGCACTTGGATACTATGCACCAAGTTAATTGGATATACGTCATGTGCACGACATTGATCCTCTCTTCCTCGTCCAGCTGCAGTGCCTCGATGATCCCCGCAAGCTCCGGCGATGCGCCGAAGAGTAATCATGGGCGCTCTGTCGATCCACTGGGGGAAATAAAGGGTGAGGCCACTCGATCACGGTCGAGGGAAGGCAGGAAGGGAGAGAAACAGAGAGGAGAAGCCTCAGAACCTGGCTATCGATCTCGGTGGTGCTGCCCTTCAGCGAGATCAAAAACGATCTAGAACGCGACAGTCCGGTGGAGGATTGATCGATTGAGTTAGGGTTTAGGGCGGCGGGGGTGTGGGGTTTAAATAGGCGGCTTGGCTTGGCACGGGGGGCACAGGAATAGTCCCGATTCGGCGGGATTCGTTCTGGTGCGACGGTGCTCGTATCTGTCCTGGACACCGTGGAAGTGATGACAGGTGGGACCGGGTGGTCAACGGCTGCGGGCTGGCGGTCGCGCAAATAAATCGCTATGACTTGTTCCTGGCCGGCCCACTACGCTGCTAGCGCTGGTTAGGGCTGGGCTGGCTTCGGCTGGCCCGCTTAGGTTAGGTTAGTTAGTTTTTTCGTTTATTCTTTTTATTAATTTATGTTTAGCAATTTCCTTTATAACTTCTGCATATGAAAACCAAAACCAATGAATTTGGTCTCTAAAAAATTATAAAAATAAGTTGATCAACATAGGATCATAAAAACAAATTTTTAACATGGTTTGAGAAGGTTGGGTTTATAAAACCCCCTTCTTGCCCTCATAGGACTATTTAGAAAAACCAAACAGGGTTTTAGGGAAAAAGGTTTTTGATGCAATCTCTTGTGTGATGCCATTATGCAAATACTATGATGCATGATTCTAGTAACATCTGTAATTTACAAGATTTGGGATGTTACATTGATGTTCTTGGGCCATGATACCCTATAATTCCTTAGGTTGTGATATAGTCCTTTGCCTAAAATATTATCTAGATATGATCTAGATTTTTAATTAATCTATTATAAAATATATCAAGCAATTCATTATCAGCTAAATCATGGCAAGAAAATTTCCTCTACAATTCAAAAAATCTCCCCCAGGATTGAGGTATATTCTCTATTTCATTTTGGGCAAAGCTACTAATAGAAGTAACTTTTTTTTGAAACGAGTGCGGTAGAAGAAACTCAAGGACATATTCCCTAGAGGCAAATAATTAAGATGTTTTATTGTCATATTTCAAATTTTCATAATATTTTAATACCATGCTATAACTATATTAAGTGGAAACATTAATACACATGTGGTATGTAAACAAACCAAGTCCCTAATAACCTTTAGTCAACGAGCTCATTGGTCAACTGATGATCGAGGTTTTCTTATCATGGATATTTATATCAATTGACAATGGGTTCATGTCATTAGATGAATAATATGATGGACACACACCTAACCAAAGTATTGCAACGAGATCCATTCACAAAATTCAACATTGCGATATTTAGTAAAACATAGTAACCCATTCCTTTGACCGAGCGTCACACCATAACAGGATGATCAAAAAGGTGTCTCTCAGGTATTCCAAGGGGTAGGTTGTTGGGGATATGCTAAATGGGTATCACTATTGCATGTCTCTAATCCAGATAACTCGGGTGGCCCACAATTGTTAGCATGGCCCATGGCCTACTGGGCGGCCCAGTTAGATAGATCTAGAAGGGAGGCCCATGCCAGGAGAAGGAAGGCTACGGTGCAGTTACCGACCAACCCGGAGCCTTGGAGTACAAGTACAAAGACTAGTTAGTATTAGTGTAGGACCCTGTAACCTGTTCGGCAAGGTCTTTCCCTATAACCCTAGGTTCTGGCACCTTTATAAGCCAGACCTGTAGGAGCCCTTAGAGCAATAATCATAGTGCCTAGCGCAACACCTCGCACAGCGAACCGATCCCTGTAACTCGGCGTATTGCCATTATAGTGATTTATAGCAGGAGTAGAGTTCAACCACTGTTGTGGGACTTGAAACTGGGTAAGCTGTGTTACCTCATACCTGTCAAGTCACCTTCTTCCCCCACCTCTCATACTTGTCGGCAATACCACGACATAGGTTGAGGAATATGCATCGATATTGGGATTTGCCTATCCGCATGACAGATACATACTATGAGCCCACTCGGTGAGATTACATCTATGAAGCTTGAAGCATGTGACTAGGCCATGGGAATGTAATATGACGAAAATGAGTAAATGTGTTTGTCAGTAATAAGATCGAACTAGGTATCGAGATATCGGAGATCAGATCTTGGACAAACCAGTATCGAAGAGCAAAGGAAATGAGACTCGACGTTTAAGGTTCAAGTGATCAAGTAATTCGTGGAATGCATGGGGGCTATCATGGGTTTCCAAATCTCGATGTTATTGATGTATTCAATGTGGTTCCTCAAGCGCGCCTACTATTGATGTAGGTGGCATATGATGCTTATTAAGGACATGTCTGCATGGTTCTAGGATCATTCTAGGATTGTGTGCCTATGTACACTAAATCGAATAGTTAGTCCCATAATTTAGGGTTATTATCAATCATACAAAACCCACTAGAAAACATTAGATGCACTTTCGTGGCATGTACCTGATCACACATAGCATACCAGAATAAGTAGCTTTACAACCAAGGGATTATCAAAGTTGCACACAGTTATGAGCAAATTCACCTTATCTTGAAGAGTTCTAGCTCGTTCTCGAGACATGGGTCCACTTGGGAGACTTTTAGGTCTTGAGGAGGTGGCGTTCATACATCGGTATCACTAACCTTTATTAATGATAGCTTGTCTCAATATTTAATCAATCCACATCATCCTTATTTTCAACTATTCCATTGTCCGCTTCATCACACTAGAACCCGGAGGGGAGGACCGGGCGCTTATAAATTACGAGGCACACGCCTAATCACCATGCTAATGCTAGCACAATGAAAAAGCCACCAGAGATAACTGCATCGAGGAAAGTAGATAGGCGGCGCTTTTTTAGCTCGGTGCATGGTCATTCGTTGAGCTAGCACTAGCATGACACCAAACCAGATACTCTTTGATATATTAGATAAGACGGCAGAATTTTAATGCTGTGTCACCTATTGTGCGTGTCATACTTTGTACACTGTCAATGATACAAAAAAATTAATTACAATAACATTAATCAAAATAGAATGTTAATTCCAATAAAATCGAAAATTCCAGTTCACTGAGATAAAAAACTTTATCCATTGTATCACATTACACAAGATTTGAGCCGCTCTCTATTTATTGTATTGGAGATAGTATCTGCAAATAATATAGAAGGTCTTAAGATCCTCTATGTTCAGTAGTACTACCTCCAAAAAATAAAACCATACCTAATTACAAAAAATATCCTATCTACTGTTGTAGTCCTTGAGCGCCTCTCTATTCCGTACAACAACAACATGACATCGGGGATGCTAGATCTACGAGCCATCCTATGTGTTGTGGGTTAACCACGGGGTTGGCATGATCTTTCACGGTTTCTCGAGGGGAGGCGGGGGATTCACAAGGAAAAGGGGAGAGATGGTGAAAATTAACTCACGCCACGCGAACAACATGACAAACACACACCAAAACCCAACACAATACAAGCTGTTAGCTCACTCCAGTGGCTACCGGCCCAATAAAATTCACACGTGGAGATCAGTATCGAACAAATTACTCTCTCAATCCCAAACGAAAAGGGCAAGTACTTTGGTGAGGATGTTGACAACTACACCTATAAACAATTCAAGGAGAAGGCCTTGTACAACTTGTATACCATGGGAAAAGTCCAAAGAGGTGGATGATAATATGGCTTCTTTGGAAGGAAGATGAGACTAAAATTAGAAGGGTACCTCTCTATGGTTTTCTAGTTATATTATCAAGTATATTCAACAAAGGATGGGCCACACAAGCTATATATAGTAGCTGGGGTGAGGGGTAGGTAAATGGAATATTCTAGGGCATCAAACCTAGATCTGTGCGTAGACAGGGGGATTTTAGCGGTAAAGTTGGCGGGGCCGAGTCTAGCGCCAATTTGGATTTGGCAGCGCCGAGCTAGGTTGGCAGACGTCGACTCCATATATTGAAGAGCATTTCGGTGGGGCGCCGGTTTGAACTTGGTATGTCGGCGCTGGTGCCTATTCGTTGGGTCCATTTTTATGGTGGAACCGGTGTGCCGGTTTGCATGGTTCAGGGTCCTCGTCTCCGTCTCGACATGATGATGATCCAACTTAGCGCAGCTTTTGGGGCTTGTACTAGAATACATAGAGCATTGTTATGGAGTAGTAATCCATCCAAGGTCGAATCGAATTCACACATACAGAATGGCAAGGTCACCTTATCATTGAGGAGCTTGGCTCGGGAATGGGTCATTGGTCCACTGGGGGAACTTGGCGGGGTGGATGTAGAGTCATCAGTAGGACAGACTATATTAGCTCCCCCTTGGGAAAGAGTCGTCCTCGACTCTTGATCTTCATTATATCCATGAAATTGTGTAAGGTATGCCACGTTGAAGGTGTTACTCACAAGGTACTTGGATGTGAGGATGTCAATGATATAGGTGCAATTGTTCATTATGTTGAGGACCTTGAAGGGACCATCACCTCGAGGCTTGAGCTTGGAGTCTCGCTCTTTGGGGAAGTGGTCTTTTTGGATATGTATCCATACAATGTCACCTTCTTCAGATATCATCTATTTATTGTGTTTGTTGAGCCTTGTAGCTTGATGAAGAACTTGTTGCTCAGTTGTAGCTCTTGTCTCTTTATGGAGTTTCTTCATTTGTTCGGCTCGCTTGTTGACTTTTTATTTTGCTTACACACTATCACTATCCAAGGACAAGTGTGCAATGCTTGGCAAAACACAAAATGAGCTACTCTCTGTAGGATAGGTAAACATAGAATGAGCTACTCTAGGTAGTATAGGTAACACATAAAGGAAGAAATTGGGTTAACAAGGGTGGTGCAAGTTATACCTTCAGTATGTGTTGATGACGAACTTGCAACCATTTGGGGAGGAAGATGTTCGAGTTTCGTGGTGTCAAAGAGCGGGAGTGATGATTGCGGAAGCTTGTTGTTAGTGTCAAGAAATGCACATGAAACACAAACAAATAAAAGGGAAAATGGTCAAAAAATTGGTATAGGAAATTTTGGTGGCCAAACCAGCGGTGCTGGTTTCTACACGGAACTGTTCGGTGGTGAGTTCGGCAGGCCAAACATTTCGCCATTTCAGTTCAGCATGGAAATCGGCTCACCAGGTTGCAACCTGTTTCAGCTCGAGACGAACTCCAAAAACTTTGATCCGTCGATTCAATGGAAAATTGACCAAATTGAGGCTAGGGAAGGGCAAGCAACATATATTGGAACCTAAAGCAAGAGATCCATGGACCAAAGCCACTTAGTACTCACCAAATTGAGATATTGATCTGAGGTAAAAATTAGGCTATTTTTTGATAAATTTTAAAATTTATGGTGGAAATACCAAATCTAGGAGAAATCCTTGAGAAACTTAAGGATTTGATGCCAATATGTTGTGGGTTAACCACGGGGTTGGCCTAATCATTCATGGTTTCTGGAGGGAAGGTGGGGGATTCATGAGGAAAAGGAAGAGGAGGTGAAAACAAACTCGCGCTATGCGAAGAACACGATTAATACACACCAAAACCCAACACGATTGATGCATGTAAAATGCATCCATGAACTTTGTCATTTACTGCTTCAAAGTCATTATTATTTTGAAACATTATTATATTTATTGAGACTAACCTACTAATAGTTGTAAAAGTGCACAAGTTTTTGTTCTATACTTTGTTGTGTAGGAAATACATAAATATGGAAAAAACTGCGCATTATGGAGAAATCTGGAAATTCTTGGAATTTGTCCCTGCAGAACACTTTTCGAAGATTTCTAGAGACAACACCAAACATGACGACTAATGGAAAACATGTAGAAAGGAAAGTTATGGGGAATTTTATGAGCAATAATTTAGACATACAATTCGTCCCAATCGGGGTCCGCATGTATTTTTTATAGCCATATTACTGCGGAGGACAGAAGTAGTTTCTGGACTCTGAAAATATGTGACGTGGTTGACTCAAACTCCTTCCATGTTTGATAATTTCGACCCAACCACAACTTGATGGACTCATTAAATACAGAGGGTACTCTTAGGAAGGTTCTAGAGATGCCCAAGAGCCCTTGGATTAAAGGGGCATCCATCCTATGGCCAAGATTGCATCTCCACCAGTATATATTGAGAGGAAACCGTACATTTCGAGGAATCCACCCATAGCCACGAAAATCCCCCTCCTTGGCAGCCCCTAAGGAGGGGAGAAGCTCCTCTACACCATCACCATGTCCAAGGAAGAAGGAGGGGCAAGGGGCCTCCATGCCCTAGGGCTGGTGCCACCCTAGGGAGCCGTCAGGGTGCTGCGTCTCCTCCACGCCGGGGTGCCGCCTCTCCACCACGCCATGGTCTCCTCTCTCCCATGGGGAGTTTCATATTCATCACCATCTACTGCAAGATCACATCACCCCCACTGTAATCTATTTGAAAATATGATGTATGATGCAATATACTATTTTCCCATGATATATTGTATGACTATGTTGATGTTTGAGTAGTGAGTTGTTATGGCAATTGTGATCTAGTTTGTTTTGGTTGCATACAAGTATATGTTATCTTCTATGATGATCTTGATGCACTAACATATGAATGCACACATATTGGGGCATGCACAAGGTTTTCATCATTGCATGTTGATAGGATGAGGGATAAGCCGAATCCCAAGTTTTTGAAATATATGTAGTATTAATTCATGGTTAATCAACGGGGGTATTATCATGGGGACCTTAGATCTAAATGTGGTGGTTGGACTTTATATCTTAATATTCCCTTGTTTGTTCTTAATTGGCCTTGGGATCAATCACTAGTGGTGTATTTGCTCGTATCTATGGCTACACCTAGTTATGGCTCCTCCTAGAAGAAACAATAAAAAGACTATATATGTGCTTCACTAATTGTGACAACCAAATGAATGAAATATCAATTTGCCTAAATATTTTCTCCTATAGATTATCCATATCCACTCCACTAGATCCGCTTCATTTGCATTATTTTACTTATAGTATTTATTTCAACTACTTTATTGTTTTCTAGTTAATACCAAAAACAACCACACACACACTTTAGATTCTAGCTTTGCATAGAAGTCCATATAGGTGGGTTATATGGCTTTAGAGAATAGATAGTTTACCTTCAGCTCCTCATGGGTTAGACACTCAAATACTTATCAAATTATACTACGGTGATCCCCTGCACTTGGGGGTTATCAACGATCCAAGCCATTAGATAATTCCGGTGACTACTGGCCCAATACAATCCACGCTTGGCGAACAGTATCGTACAAAGGGGACTCTCAATCCCAAATGGAGAGGGAAAGTACTTTAGTGAGGATCTTGACATAAAATTATATGTTATCTTGATAAGTACTTTAGAGGGAAAGTACTTTAGTGAGGATCTTGACAAGTATATGTTATCTTCTATGATGATCTTGATCCACGCTAGGCTTCTATTCTTGTTTGCACTGCTAGTTTATTTTTAGTACCTTGCACATAAAATTAAAACCCCCCAAAAAATATAATGGAAAATTCTCACAATGATGAGTATGATATGCTAGTCAAATATGTTGAAAGCTTGAATATTCCCTTGGGCACTAACTTTTTGAATGCAAGAAATCGTGATGAAAGTGTTAGGGAAGAAGATGACAAAAGTCTAAGCTTGGGGATTCCCATGCATCCCAAAGAAAAGGAGATAGAAGAGAAAGAAGAAAACGTGGAGGAAGAATGGAGTAGCTACCCATCTCCTACGCCCATCAAGGGTAATACACAAATTCCCATGAACAACTCTTCTTATAATGATGATGATCTTTCATTGCCTAGTAGTTCTCTATGTGGAACAATTATGTCTAATATATGGAAGGATAAAAATGATATAATTGAGTTAGATGTACCATTATGCTCATTAGATGACTTATCTTTATATGGTGAATCTATTAAAAATATGAGATTAAGTTTTCTTTTGATGCTTGCAATAATTATGAAAGAGGGAGAGATAAAAACCCACTTTATGTTTCCATTCTATTTATGCAAGCTACTGATCATTATGTGCATTGGATACCATAACCTTGCTGCTATTTATTCATATATAAAATGCCAATGGATACGAAGAAATTATAATTAAATGTTAATGTATATGTGCTTTATGGTGTGCTCCATATGCTTTCAAATACTATTCTATTTTAGCACTCCTTGATATCCATGTAACATGTAAATAACTTTAGCTACTGTTATTTAACAATTAGTGTAATATTTTAACTAAATATAAAATTTGGGAGAGAAAATGAGAAGGATGAGCAATGGAGAAGTTGGGGTCGACCTTGAGCATGTGTTATTCATGCCAATGAAACCATTGCAAAGCCTACATCATTAAAAACTTTCCCTACATAAAAAAAATAAAAGAGTATCTCTTTTGTAATATATTATCTTCTTGAATAAAATGGTTTCCCAATAATTACTAAAGGTTGCATCATGGTAGAAACTATTATATCATTTTTTGGAGAACTAACCATTTTGTAGGCATTGAAGTAACATGAAGATAAAAATATTTCTTTGTTTGAGATGAGTGACATGATATTATGAGAAAAAAGTAGAGGACAATAACTAGCAAGACCACAAGCTTAGGGATGCCCACGCATCCCCCCTCTTCTTTCAAGTATTTAAAGCAATATCATTCCAAACTCATGTTTTAGTTTTACCTTGATTTTTTTTGTATGCTTGTGGAAACCATTTTTGAATTACCTTTTTGTTTTTTTTATCTTATTTTGCATATTCTTTATAAAAACAAAATACCAAAAATATTTTATGTTTATTTGGTTCTTTTTGCTTCTTCTTGAATTTTTTTTTAAAACATTTTATGGTTCTTCATTTGGTTCTTATTTGCTTCTTGTTTTTCCTTAAAATATAAACAACAAAAATATTTCATGCCTTTTCATTTTTGTTTGCTTCTTGCTTTTCATCTTTCATAAAACAAAAATAACAAAAAGATTTTGTTTGCTTCTCTTGATTCTTTCTTAGTTCTTTTTGCTTCTTTTAGGTTTTTGGTTTTTGGACATTTTCTCTCTGTTAAAATAAAGGTTTTATATTTTTTAATATTTACAAAAATAAAGTACCAAATTTTACCCATTTTAGATGTTAAAAGTTGAAACATATATTTGGAGTTGAAAATTTTTGCATGCTGCTTATTACCAAACGATTTTTATGATTTTTTATGTAACTCCGATTGAGCTAAATTTTCTACTGAAGTTACAAATTTTCATCCTATATAGGCAAACAAATTTTATAAAAGTATTGACATGTTTAAGTGGGCAAAATAAATATGTTATGCAGCTGCTATTTTTCTGGACAAAATCTGTCTTTTGTTGCAAGAGTGGTATTTTTGAGTGTTGATTTGATTCTTTTTGAGTCTTTTGATATTTTATGGATATTGGACACTTAGGTAACTATTTGGACATTTTAAACCAAATTTTATTTGGGGATTTTATCATAGCTAGCCCTATATCTTTGTACCACTAATGTCACCCCATAGAAAAGAAATGGGAGAGAGTTTTGTGTTGAAGTTTTTTGATAGGGAATGGAGGAACAACACACTAAGAGTTATCCAAGAATGGTTAAGAACATAAGCTTGGGGATTCCCAAGGCCCACTGGACCTATCAAACTCTTGGTTTGCAAACCTCTAAACTTTGTCTTTTGAGCAACATAGAATGATCGTAGAAACTTGGAGCGTGTTTGTCTAGTTTTCATGCTGCCTTGAGAATAAATGAAACCACCATGATATATGTTTTTCATGCTTAGGAAATATCTACTGAAACAATCTATCACATGATTAAATTCTTTAATAATAATGAGTTGTGTTCTATCAAAAGAAAAGGGAATGAAAGCAAAAGGCTTAAATTCAAAGTCATGCTTAGTGTTGCTAGCTCAAATACTTTAATGAATGATAATTTGATAGAGCCTTATTTAGTGATACCTTTTTCTCATATACATTGATGTTTAACACTAAGGATCCAATAGCATACTTGTATATCTTTTTGCTAGCCCAAAAATTCCTATACAAGCTAAGCTTATTTATCCAAATACCCGTAAAACCAATTCCCACAGCGTACACCATACATACATATATACTCCCTCTATCCCCAAAATATAAGGCGCCTAAGGACTGGTCAAAAGTCAAATCTTACTAACTTTGACCAAATATTTAGGAAAAACTATGTACATCTATGTTATGAAATGGACACATTAATAAAATATACTTTATAATAAGTCTATTGATATTGATTTGGTATTGTAAATATTTATATTTTGTGTATAATCTTGGTGAACCTTAAAAACATTGACTTTTGACTAAACCTTAGGTGCCTTATATTTTGGGATGGAGGGAGTAGCATTGTAACATCCCAAAACTTTAATCCAAGCTTATCAAGATCCCAATCATCAAAATTTAGGGTTAACAAAAACTTTTCCAAATTAAAAATGAAAGCATTCATGTGTATGTGCATTTAATTTAGAAATTGATTTGAATTGCCATGGTTCTGTGATTCTTTGGTTGTAGAATGTTTGTATGGTAAATTAAACATCATCTAAACCTTTCCCAAGTAAATCCCAAAGAAAATCAAATCAAAAACAATTAAAAATGAGGAATGGTCATTTTGGTCATTTTAATCCACTACACTACTTTGAGTGTTCCTAGCACTCATTTCTCAACAGAAATAATTCTGGATCTTTACACCCCTTGCTAGTACACATCATGTGGTACAAAGGCCCACTTTTTGATCTGCTAAAAATATCCAAATACTTATTTTAAATGGCATGTGAAAATTAAATTCAATGCATATGCCTAGATCACCCTATTTCAAAACCCATCCAATTAAACTCCATTTTCAAAACCCTTCCAACCAGAGACTATCTAGCACTAGTGTAGATCACTCAAAAATTTTGAAACCAAAATTCAAACTTTGCTTCTTGCGGCCATTTCATCAAACAGGTGGCAGACACAAATCTTGCAAATTCCAAAACACTATAGTGAGCAGTGGATTTGGTCACCATTTGGGCCTAACTTGGTCCCCTTGTCCCCCCAGCTAAAACCCCATCCCTAGCCCTCTCTCCCTCTCCCCTATCTGCTCCAGTACCAAGATGCCCGACGCCATGCGCCAGGTCGACCATGGACAGCTCGCACCAGCCGTCCCGCGCTCTCCTTCGCTCGCTGGCAGATAGGTGCCATCACACCGCACCGCCTCGACCAGCCCCTGACCAAAATCGAGTGGAGGACCAGCCGCATTTTCTCGCGCCCATGCCTTTGTCCGCCATGCCGATCACCCCGGAGCGCCGCGCCCGCCAGAGAAGCACCGGCCTCGCCTAGCCCTAGCCTTGCGTGGCAGCACCCGCAGCAGGCCCAGCAACCGCCCAGACATTCTCGTTCGCCGCCTCGCGACCAGCAGCCCGGAGGAACCGCGTCGAACACCGCCGCCCGTGCTTAGTTCATCGCACGCCCCCGACCAGTAGAGACCTCGCCTTGCCGTGCCTTTAAGCCCCAGAGGACCGCCGGGGGACAGAGAATCCATCGCCACCCTCACCCATGCCGAGCGAGCCCCGCATCGTCGTCACCGATGACCTCACCGGGGCCCGCTCTGCCCTCTCGTCGACCCTATATAAAGCGACCACCCCAGCCTCAATTCTCCACACTCACTCACTCCCCACCTTTCACTGAACCTCACCCACCTCTAGCCGATGCCGCTCGAGCTCTGTCTCGCCGGAATTGGAGCCGAAGCCGCCGCAGCAGGAGGAGAAGGGCGTCTGCGATTTAGGGCACCCCAAGCTCCGCCCGCAGCTGCGCCTACCGTTTGCCAGCCTCACCGACCTTGTTGGAGCCCTGGTACGCCCCCAATCGACCCCTACCGCTGCATCTAGGTCAGACTCTCGCCGAAGTAATCCGTCGTCGACGATGACCTCCCACCATTGGATCGTCTTTAGATCGTGTGGCCTAGAATGCTAGATACTGTTTCGGTGATTTTGTGCCGCTGACCGGTGGTGCCCGCATGTCAGGCAACCCGTTGCGTGCACTGAGCGTAGCTGGGCCGGCCCAGTTAGTTCCCGCGCGAGTTAGAAATTCAAATTTAGTTTTTTCTATTTAGAGTTAATCTAGTTTTTGTCCACTAATTTAAAAATCATTTATGGGAGTTTGACAAATCCAAATTGCATGAAACCAATTTTGCCTGAAAGGTATTGAAATGATCTATCCAATCCCGTTGGACTCTCCTAGTAAAAATAATAAAACAGAAGCATTAGCACCTTGCAACATTTTTATAAAATCAACTAAGATAGGTTTTGAGTTGATTCCAACTCTCAAAAATCACATTTCATCATATCTATCTAAATATGTAATAATATAAAGGTTTACATGCAGTGACTTTGGACTAGTACCAAAATAATGCTATATAGGCATTTCTAGTCACTTTAAATCATTAAATAATAAACTTAAACCAAAGTAATTATGATCCAACCTTTAAATTACATTACCACATGTTAGAATATGTGGTGATGACATGTGTCCACATGATACCATATTTTAAGTGGTGAATATTAAATCTTAGTTAATTTTTCAATGAGTAGAAATTACTTTTCTAAATAAAAAGGAGGAAACTAGTGAATAAAACTTGTGATGCTTGTGATGATAATAGATCATCAATTGTGTGCCTTAGAGTACTAATTAGACTAGTTAAGTATTGTTTGGTGATTGTTTACTCCATATGTATTTATAGAAGATAGTACCGACCAAGCTTACGAGGAGGAGGAGTGCTACCAAGAAGAAGAAGAAAACTTCAACCACTGCACCAACCAAGGCAAGCCACCATTAACAATGCAAGCTAGCACTTGCAAGCTATTGTTAGCAAGCTAGAATTAAGCTAGATGAATGAGAAAAGATGCCTTGGGCATGCTTTGGTCACACCACCTTGACTATTACTACCCCAAGTATTACCTTACAAGCTTTACTTCCTTTAATTTACACAAAGTCCCTTACTTGTTTTGAAGGTAGCATAAAGAGTATAAAACTTGACCTATTTAGATAAGCTTTAGATGTCATTCTATGGCATGAGATTGAACCCATCTTTCCACCTTAGTGAACACTCTTAACTTAGTAGTTTAGAGTAGATCAAAAACTTGAGTCACTTAGATGGGAACACTTGGTGAAAAAGAATTATGAAAACCTTGGAATGATGAGTCATTCTATTGAGATGTTTTGACATGTGTTGAGAAACACAAATGGTTTATGATGATGAAAATGTTGAGGCATGAGCCTTAGCCCTTTTATAAAACTGATGGTTGGATTCGGATGCGATACCATTCCAAATTTACCGTATAACCACACTACCTGAATTGGGTAAAGCTTAGCTGGAAATTTATATGCATTAGTATTAGTTCCCTCATGGGAGAGGTTTGAGCTGAGGCTACCTCTCAATGTTTTCCACCTATGCAGTGCCCAAGATGACAGATGGTCATGGTTGGGAGGCCATGCTCATAGGAGAGGTGCTTATACTAGGGTGTGTAAAGGGAAGGTTATGTTTGATTATCTGCATACTAAGTATGCTGATTCAGGGTTATCCCTGACAGATGTATCGAATCTTGTGGTAAAAGTGTACCACCTCTGCAGAGTGTCAAACTATTCGAATAGCCGCGTCCGCGGTTATGGACAGTTGGAATGGCCATACTGTTTCGTTGTCAGATGTTTTAAAAACAACTTATGGGATGAATAATGAATCTTGACTTGACCACAATAGGGTTGTGTTTATGAAAATAGCTTCCCAACTTAAGTGATTCTAGAACTTTGTTTTATCTTTCTTTGCTTCAGAACTCAGCTTAGGTTTCAAACTTAACTTTATAGCTCAATTTAGATTTAGCACTTTAACTTAGCACTATATTACTTGTTAGTGGTAGTTTGCGAGTACTTAAAGAGTACTCATGGCTTTTATCCTTGGCTATTCTCATGGCCAGACTATGAAGAAGACTACCAAGATGATGGCTAGCAGGACGGCTATGATAACTAGGACTATCTGCCTTCGTCAGTATTGCATGTGCCCCTGAAGATGGACCCCACCGCTACGCTTATCTTTTATTTCCGCTGCTTGTTGTATTAAGAGTGGATCATGAGATCCTTATTTGTGTAAGACCTTATGTATGGTTTGTAATGGATGATGTACTAAGATATCCAATCCGTTATGTCTCGCAAAAATGGTAATCCTGGGATTGCCAGGTATGGCATAACGGGCATCAGGGATTAATAATCCGGGTGTTGACAAGCATATATGTTATTCCAAGTATATTTCTCATGTGCCTTGTTTTATTTAGCTTCCAAATAATATTGCTCTTATGGTTATGGTTGTCATAGAGAAGTTGGTTGTGGGTTGACCACAAACTTGAAGGCACAACCACCAAAGGTGGTAATGATTTATGAAACATAATATGGTAACAAGGGGACATGAGATACTCTTGTTCTACTTAGTAATCAACGAGTAAATTGGGGATCATGGGTATTTCAATACATATGCTCTAGGGTAAAGTGTTGGAAAGGTAGGCACCCGAGGATTCGGCTAGCCATGGAAAGTGAAAAGCAAAGGCTGTTTTAGAGCATATGACATGATTGAAATACCCATGAATAAGGTTTATACTGGTTACTAGAAGGGTAAGACCTTTAACTGATGCCATATAAAAAATGGTGAAAGTGTTCGACAAAAGTTGAACGTCATGTCTATCGTGTTATAATTATTCTCTTGTTTAAACTGGAAAGATGCTAATGATATGGGTAAATGGAACCAAACACTAATGATGAACTATTGATCAAAGATAAACTTAATGAAATAGAGTTTGGAATCTAAATAGGCCTTTTCACATGTTTAATCCATGCTTACTTTCGGTACGAGATATAAAAATATCTTAAGGGAAAACACAAAACTAAGAAGTGAGTTTTCCAGGTCAAGGGCATGAAACTAATAAGTAACCCAAAGTAGAAAGGCCTAAAAAACCATGTCAATGATAGGAATAAGTATTCCAACAATTCTATATGTTCATCTAAGTATGCTTGAAGGTTTCTTTTATCTCTCATTTGTTTAAACACAAGTCTAATTATTATTGAGCATGTTTGTAGAGTGCGAAAGATATCACTTTATAGCCCACTTGCTTGTTGTTATTCCTTAAAGATTAAACCTAGTTAACTTTGTGTGGCAATGAAAAAGAAGCAAAGAAACAAACTCCAAAGTCCATTTTAATTTTATCACCTTTATGCTCGAGGGCGAGCATAGGTTAAGCTTGGGGATGTTTGATGCACGTAAAATGCATCCATGAACTTTATCGTTTATTTTGCTTCAAAATCATTATTATTTTGCAACATTATTATATTTATTGACACCAATCTACTAATAGTTGCAAAAGTTTATAAGTTCCTTTTTTTACACTTGGTTGTGTAGGAAATAAATAAATATGGAAGGAAACATCGCATTATGGAAAAATCTGGAAATTCCTGTGTCCTTGTAGAACTCTTTTTGAAGATTGCCAAAAACAACCCCGAAGATGACGGCTAATGGAAAAAGTGTAGAAAGGAACGTTATGAGGAATTTTATACGCAAAATTTTAGGCATAAAATTCGCCTCAATTGGAGTCCGGATGCATTTTTTAGTCATATTACTGCGGATGACAGAAGCAGTTTCGGGACTCCAAGAATATGTGACGTGGTTGACTCAAACTCCTTCCATCTTTGATGATTTTGGCCCAACCACAACTTGATGGACTCATTAAGGACAGATGCGACTCTTAGGAAGGTTATAGAGATGCCCAAGAGCACTTGGATCAAAGGGGCATCCATCGTATATTGAAAGGAAACCCTACTTTTGGAGGCATCCACCCATAGAAACTAAAATCCCCCTCCTTAGCAACCCTCAAGGAGGGGGATAAGCTCCTCCACACCATCACCACGTACAAGAAATAAGAAGGGACAAGGGGCCTCCATGCCCTGGGGCTGGCGCCGCCTCTCCTCCATGTCGGGACGCCGCCTCTCCACCACACCATGGCCTCCTCTCCCCCATGGAGAGGCTCATATCCATCACCATATACTGCAAGATCCCATCATCCCCCACTATAATCTCTTTGAAAATATGATGTATGATGCAATATACTATTTTCCCATGATATATTGTATGACTATGTTGATATTTGAGTAGTGAATTGTTATGGCAATTGTGATATAGTTTGTTTTGGTTGCATACAAGTATATGTTATCTTCTATGATGATCTTGATGCACTAACATATGAATGCACACATATTGGGGGATGCACAAGGTTTTCACCATTGCATGTTGATAGGATGAGGGATAAGCTGAATCCCAAGTCTTTGAAATATATGTAGTATTAATTCATGGTTAATCAACGGGGGTATTATCATGGGGACCTTAGATCTAAATGTGATTGTTGGACTTTAAGTATTAATATTCCCTTGTTTGTTCTTAATTAGCCTTGGGATCAATCACTAGTGGTGTATTTGCTTGTATCTATGGCTACATCTAGTTATGGATCCTCCTAGAAGAAACAATAAAAATAATATATATGTGCTTTACTAAGTGTGACAACCAAATGAATGAAATAGCAATTTGCCTAAAAATTTGCTCCCATATATTATCCACATCCACTCCACTAGATCCACTTCATTTGCATTATTTCACTTATAGTATTTATTTGAACTATTTTATTTTATCCACAACCACACACACACTTTAGATCCTAGCTTTGCATAGAAGGCCATATAAGTGGGTTATCGTGATTTAGAGAATAGATAGTTTACCTTTAGCTCCTCCTGAGTTCGACATTCAAATACTTATCAAATTGTACTATGGTGATCCCCTGCACTTGGGGGTTATCAACGATCCAAGCCATTAGATAATTCTGGTGACTACCGGCCCAATACAATCCACGCTTGGCGAACAGTATCGGACAAAGGGGACTCTCAATCCCAAATGGAGAGGGAAAGTACTTTAGTGAGGATCTTGACAACTTCACCTAGAAACAACTCAAGGAGAAGGCCATGTACAACTTGGATGCCATGGGCAAAGAACAATAGGTGGCTTATAATATGGCTTCCTTGGAAGGAAGATGAGACCAAAACTAGAAGTGTGCCTCTATAGGTTTTTTTGTTCTATTATGAAGTCTAAGCAACAAAGGATGAGCCACATGGGCTATATATAGTATCTAGGGTGAAGGGGTAGGTAAAAGGAATATTCGAGGGCATCAAACCTAAATCTGCACGCAGACAGAGGGATTTCAGCGATAAAGTCGGAGAGGTCGAGTCTGGCGCCGAGTTAGTTTTGGCGGCGTTGAGTTAGGTCGGCGAACACCGACTCAGTATACCGAAGAACATTTCAACAGGGCGCCAGTTACAACTTGGTATGCTGGATCTGGCGCTGGATCGTTGGGTCCATTTAGGCGGTGGAACTAGCGTGCCATTTCTAGCACAGGTTTAGCACATCATTATCACGTATTAAGTGCGATATAAAAATGTCCAAAGGTTTATAATTTTCGTATATGCAAGTTTATGCATTACATTCTACTCTATAAAATGATAATCTCTCAAGATTTTCTTAGCACAATATTATCACGTATTAAGTGCGATTTCAAAGAGTTCAAAGGTGTATAATTTTCGTATACTCAAGTTTATGCATTATATTTCACTCCATGGAAATGATAATCTCTCCAGATTTTATTAGCACAACATTATCATGTCCTAAGTGCGATTCAAAGAGTTCAAAGGTGTATAAACTTCGTGTATGCAAGTTCATGCATTACATTCCACTCTATGCAAATGGGGGAGAAAATAATAATCTCTCAAAAATTTGTTAGCACATCATTATCACGTATTAAGTGCGATTTAAAAGTGTTCAAATGTTTATAATTTTCGCATATGCAAGTTTGTGCATTACATTCCACTCTATGAAAATGATAATCTCTCAAGATTTTCTTAGCACAACATTATCACGTATTAAATGCGATTTCAAAGAGTTCAAAGGTGTATAATTTTCGTATACGCAAGTTTATGCATTATATTTCACTCCATGGAAATGATAATCTCTCAAGATTTTATTAGCACAACATTATTATGTCCTAAGTGTGATTTCAAAGAGTTCAAAGGTATATAATTTTCGTATAATTTTTGTATATGCATTACATTTCACTATATGAAAATGAAGCTAGACAAAGGGCCGTTGTCACTGGAGAAGAATAAGAAAGGGGAGCCAACGGCACGGGCACGGGCGCGGGGCTGGCTCGGAGTCCCATCTTGCAACACCAAGCTGGGTAAGCTGTGGGTCCGGTGCTCACGTGGATAAACTGTGGGTCCGGCACTCACGTGGATAAGATGTGGGTCTGATGCTGATCTGGATAAGTTGAGAGAGGTGTCCACTACAGGAACCAACTAAACGCGGCCCCACTTGTCAGCATGTAACGGCAAGGGTCCACTACGGAACCCGACAGAACGCGACCCTACTCGTCAGCACGTAACGGCGAGGGTCCACTACGGGACCCGACTGAACGCGGCCCCACTTGTCAGCACGTAACGACAAGGCTGGCGGACGGCGAGTTTTAGACCATGTGAGAGTTTCGTACAAGAAGATGGGCAAAAGGGAGGAAAAGTTAAGCGGCTAGGGAAAACTGAGTACAACTAACGAACCGAGGGTATGGAAATAGAAATCCCTATTTTTTAGTATCACCAGTAGCATTTACTAATACTCTATCTCTAACTGCATGCATGCTATCCACACCATCTATTTTTGTAGTCTTACAATTGTCCATGTCATGATTCTAGCCATCCAATTGATGGTAACACACACTATTCTATCTGATGTTACACAACTCGATCATGTGCGAGTAGAGCACCACAATTAGTTTCATCCTTAATCTTTTCAATTAACCAAATGTTATTCTATCAATTATTTTCAATAATGAAAAACATGTAAGTATTATTTAAGATTATATGATTTTAAGCTTCTCAAAGTCATTTTGCAAAAATGTATGAAAAAACATGGATGGCATCCCTTTATGCGAGTTATCCCCGCATCAGTTTTTTTCAACCCGCTGGTTTCATCTTATTTATTGTTTAACTAATTTGTATGCAACATCAATGATGTACATTCCTGAATGTTAACGATCTTTAAGTGGTCAAATGCACAATCGTTTCGCATCGATGAAATTTAGCCTCTCGACTACCATAGTCAATTGACCATTGTATATTTTTGTAGACTAATTTGTGTTTTATTCGTTTTATCTATATTCATTCACGCAACATAATTACTGAAGATAGTCCCGCTGCAACGTGCGGGATATCCCCTAGTATCTCAATGATACACCCTCTCACTCCTTACAAAATATTTATTGTCCAAATAATAAACATATTAAGTATTGCCCCACACAGTATGCTAGTTACCCAGAAAACACTACTACTATGCTTTTTTTTAAACAAGACAAACGGTTTGCCATTGTTATTGATAGAGGAGGAATTAAAGAGTCTTACAAGATCACTCTTTGCCAAGAGATCAAGCACAAGTAAAAAGAAATTACTCTTGTGACATTACATTACTCAACGCCTTTGTGCCGGCTAGACACCATAGCTTGGCTTCTCCTTTGATTTTGTCCACAAGCATGGTCGATGTAATAATTGATTTATTTCGGAAGACCCTCGCACTACTACTATGCTTTGACAACCAAAAATAAATCGGCATCCCAGGACAAGTGGACATCTTGGGTCCAAAAAAAACAGTTGCTCCGAGGAAAAAGGAAATAACGCATCGCACGGCACTCATGGACTGAACAAGCAATACACCTCCCACCCGTCCTGTGTGTAGATTTCATACGCTGGGGCTCTCACTCTGAGGAGATAGATAGCTGGCCCGCGGCTACTAGATGCAACGTTCAGCTGACGCCACGCGCCCCAAGTGGAGTCACGCTGGACGCGAATGAGATCGGGCGGTTTTGTCCCTGGAGAAACCACTGAACCACGCGCTCATGCCATCCACACGCTCCAGGATATAAGCACGTACCGGCAAGTTGCTCCGGCCACTCGAATCTCGAGATAGATTCTGATCCAGTGAGCCAGCTATAGCTCGTCCTTCTTCTGGTCGTGTCCTTCTTCTGGTCGTGTCCAGTGAGCTAGCTGAGCGAACGCGTGCCCGACGTGGGTGCAGGCCTAGTGGGTCGTCATGTCGATGTCGCTTCCGCCGGGGTTCCGGTTCCACCCGACGGACGAGGAGCTGATCTTTTACTACCTCCGCAACCGCGCCGCCTCGGCGCAGTGCCCCGCCCCCATCATCGCCGACGTCGACGTCTACAAGTTCGATCCATGGGACCTCCCATGTAAGCTCGCAGCTCATCCATGCGACCATGCCTGATCCGTGTGCCCTATCTAGCTACCCTGCCCACACCACAGCAGCACGCACTGACGATACTCAACTTGCAGGCCAAGCGGCGTACGGTGACAGCGAGTGGTACTTCTTCAGCCCGCGGGACCGCAAGTACCCGAACGGCACGCGGCCCAACCGCGCCGCCGGGTCCGGCTACTGGAAGTCCGCCGGCACCGACAAGCCCATCCACGACGGCGCCATCGGGAAAGGCGTCGGCGTCAAGAAGGCGCTCGTCTTCTACCAGGGCCGCGCGCCCAGGGGCAACAAGACCGGCTGGGTCATGCACGAGTACCGCATCGCCGACGACCCACTCGCCGTCGCCCTCAACGCCTACAAGCAGCCCATCATCAAGTGCCGCAACGTCTCCATGAGGGTACATATATATGCACTACTTGCTTTCCTTCCTTACGTTACGGGCGTGGCCTTATCTGTATGTACGCGCTTGATGTTGATGCTCTACTGCGTGCTGTGTCGTGCGGTGCCTTTGTGAACATGTGCGCAGTTGGATGACTGGGTTCTGTGCCGGATCTACAAGAAGACCGGCCAGGCGTCACCGATGGTGCCGCTGCTAACGCTCGCCGACTACGACTACATGGTCGACCACGACGACCTGTCTGGCGGCGGCGGCCGCTGCCGCGGCTTTGACGACGGCCCTGGCTTATTCGCGCCCTCCAGCACCAGCAGCATGATCACCAAGAACCACCAGCCGCAGACCGGCAGCCCCGACGCCGCTGGGTGGCTCCCCACGATCCCATTCATCTCCAAGATCTTCGACACCGAGACAGAGCACCTCGCCGTCCACCCATCCCTCAACCAGCTCCTCTCCGGCGGCGAGGGCATGCACGTGGAGCCGTCGTACTACGCACCGTCGCGGTCGTCCCCGGACGCCCGTGGAGGCGGGGGGAAACGCAAGGCGGAAAGCCCGGAAGAGTGTGGCGGCGCCGAGGGCAGGATCATTCTTGTCTGGCCACCAGTCGTCGTCCAAGAGACTCAACGGGTCGTGCTTGGAGGCGCCTCCGCCGTGGTCGCCACTGTCGTCGCTGAGCGGCTTGCAAGCAGCGGAGTCGGTGCTGCGCGGGCTCAACCATCAGGTTTGCATGCACGGCGACATGAATGAACGAAACGATCTTGCACATGGTATCAAGAATTCAAGATACTCTCAAAAAAAAAATACTGCCCAGGAGTACTATTGATTGATCAAGCAGATATACATAAATTGTATTTCTCTCGTACGTACGTGTATTCAGTCCAGCCATGGTGCAAAGCTTGCTGGAAACGGGTGCCTCTGGTACCTCAGGAAAGGAGAAGGCGGCTAAAGGGCTAATGCTGTTGTATTGATTAATGTTGTTGTATTGTTAATTAACATTCTTTAAGGTGACTGAGATTCAGCCACCCTTTTATTATCCGGAATTGCTAAAACACTGCTAGATGTGACGTAAGTTATGTCATAGCTAATTGTTATACTGTCCGATCGAAAGTAGCTACTCCCTTCGATCCATACTAGTTGACTTAAATTTATTTAGAAACGAATGTATCTAGTCAAGTTTTAGTGCTAAATATATCCGAATATAGACAAATTTGAGCAATTAATATGGATCCAAGGGAGTAATAAGATTCATGTTCTTGCCTCCTTGCACCCTTGTTAGCCTGTTCTGGTAGAACGGTGATGGGCCAGATTTTGTCAGTTTGTTGTGGGCTTTTTGATCTACTTCTTTTTTACAATAATTGTTTTGTAGTTGTACTTCAATCGGTCCTGCTGAACGTCTCAATCGCATGTGACTGTGAGTGTGAGAGGAGCATCTACAAAGACGTCGGAGGCGAGACACGGCCATATGTTCTTGTGTGATTATTGATCTATGTCGTCCACATTTTTTTGTCCTTTTTGGTGGGGTTTTTTTCTCGAAGTATTCGATGCTAGTAGTGCTTTTTGTTTTTTGTTTTTTTTAAGCTAAGACTGTGAGGCAACAGCCCCACAGCAATTTATTAAAATCAAGCAAACAGAGAGTTAAAAAAAAAGGAGAGAACAAAAAAGACCTACCCAAGCTAAAACACTAGAAGAGAGAAGAAAACCTGGCGCAACCTATACAAACGTCACACCCAGGTCACAAACTAAGCTCATATACAACAGACATACAAATCCCATAATTACGGTAGTGCACTAATCCAAGCCAACAGCCCAGCTTTGTGTTTAGTCTTAATTATGTGCTGCAACCGACTCATATCATGAGTAAAATTTCCTCTCCACTTGGCAAAAGTAGGTTTGTCACCCCTTTTTCCGCCCGAGTCTTTGATCTTAAACTTAAGAATGCTGGTTTTAAGAATGAGTGATTGCCCTTCTCCGACCCTTACTGCCCAACCGGAGAGCGGACAGCTAATGTGTTCCACTTATTGAACAGGGTCTATGGTCGGTTCAGGACCAAGGCGTCCTTGGGGTGATCTCGTAGTTCCTACGGGGTGGAGACAATGGGGTCGGTCCATGGATTTTCCTTCCTTTTGCTACATTTCGCTCAAAGGGTTGAAGGGAGATAGTGCATCAAGTTATTCGCAAGGGCCAACTTGATCCTCTTCCCCAGGGATCCCAGATGAGGGAAGCCTAGGAGAGCCGTCGACTCCAACTATCGTCCATGTACGATCCATACTAGATCTGACCAACTGCCCATCCTACCTCCTCTACCTTTTTGACGACCCATCTTTTTGTCTCAGTAGAGTCTTTCAGTGGCATGTTTCAGTCCTCTTCCCCATTACTTAGAAAAAGTGAGCCACCGGTTCAGGTACAAGATACTATCATTACCGTCTGGACAATTAGACAGCCAACCCGTAATCGCAACGACCCAATTGCAAAAGCGGAGCTCTACCAACTGAGCTATATCCCCCCCGAGCCAAGTGGAGTATGCATGAAAGAGTCAGATCTTGTCATTTCTTAATAACCAGATATTCTAGCATGCAGTAATAAGCACCTCCATGAAAAAAGGATGGCCAAAAGAATTTTTTGCTTCCGCTAAGATCTGTTGTAAATCATCCTGAGGCTGCCAGTCGATTTGTAGGTAATTCCATATACAAACAATGAAGTTACACTCAAAAAATAAATGAATCCTATCTTCATATGCCAGAGTAGGGCAGAGCTCACAATGAGTATCATCAGTAACATGCCAATGCCTTCTTTGAAGCAAATCCCTAGTGTTGAGTCTGTTCCTAAGTAGCAGCCAAGCAAAAAACTTAGTCTTCATTATACAGCTCGATTTCCAAATTCATCTGCATACATTCGGCACTTGTATATGCTCGTGTATCAACTTATAGAAACTGCTGGACGCATATCATTCTCCCCATTGATAAGTCCAAACATCATTTTGAGTAGATAAAGGATTATTCAACATAAATATCTTAAGGTCATCCAGTTCTTGGTAAGCCTCCATAGACAGTGGCAGCTAAAATAGATCATGGATTTCCTCTACTGCATAAACATGTGCCGCCGACAAGTTCTTATTCAAAACATATGAAAAAAGCCTAGGAAATCTATCTTTTAGAGGATGCTTACTGCCCTGTATCAACCAATTGCCCGACCAGAAGAGGAAAGTATCACCTCTGCCCAATGAAACTGCAGCTACTCCTCGAAAATTGTTAACTTGTTTAAGTACATCTCGCCACCAAAAGGATCCACACATATTTTCAACATGTGGTACTTTAGCAGTATAATAAGAACTTTTAACTAGTTGTACCCAACAAATATCCTTGTTATTATAGAATTTGTCCAGTAATTTGATTAATAATGCAGCCATTTTTTTTCTGAAAATCCACCACACCCAAACCTCCTTTTCCTTGGGTAAACATACTATCTCCCATGCAGCTAAGGATCGCGAAGGCTCATCATGTTCTTGCGCCAAAGACACTGACGTAAAATCCTATCCAGCTGAACTATGAGCCCTTTAGCTAACTATAGGGTACACAAAAAGTGAAGCGGCATAGAGGTAAGAGCAGAGTTGATCAATTGCAACTATGCTCCTTTGGATAAAAAAAACTTGAACTTGATGTCAATTTCCTCTCAAGACAGCAAACAAGAGGCATGGGATCAGTAATGGTAGGTCAAGTGGTACCCAAAGGTAGTCCTAAGTATGTGAATGGCATCACCCCCACCTAGTAGCCAAATTCATCCGCAAGATCCTTAATCAAAACAGCTGACACATTAATTGGAATCATCTGTGACTTGCTGTAATTTATTTTTAGCCCAGTTAAAAGGGAGAATTTATGAAGCAGACCTTTAAGCACCCTTAGTTGATCCATATCTTCCGACGTGACCATCAATGTATCATCTGCATATTGAATTATCGGAAAATCTTCATCATTTGTATTAATTAGTCTACTAATTCCACCCAAACACACCTCCTCATTAACAGCACACTGAAGAAGATCCGAACCAAAAGTGTATAGTAACGGTGATAATGGATCACCCTGTCGAACACCACGTTTGCAAGCAAATTGCTTCCTAGGAATTCCATTTAGGAGGACAGCAGAATTACCAGAAGATAGAATGGCCTTCATCCACCCAATCCAGTCAACATTGAAGCCTTTATATTTCATGATCTCTAAGATTGCCTCATGTTCAATGGTATCAAATGCTTTGGAAAAGTCTAGCTTGAGAATAATGATCGGTTTCTTGGATACTTGGCATAGGAATAGGTACTCAAAAGACCACGCCAGACAATCTTGTATTGATCTAGACCGGAGAAAACCATATTGGTGCTTTTTGTTTTTGCTAATTAGCATTGAATAATTAAGGGAAAAGAGGAAGTTTGTTTTCTTATCAATTTGCCGACTTGAATTTTATTATTGTAAACCTTTGCGTGTAGGTCTTTTTGTGGGTTTTTATGTATATTTATTTAGAGCTAGTTTTTTAATTTATTTTTAGTTGTTGGTGGAGATGTAATTAAGTCGCAGTTGCAAGCGGGATTGTAATAGTGAGATTTTCTGTAATTGCACAAGCGGGGTTGTAACTGAGCTATCCCTAGTTAGATCTAGAGTTACAACCGAGTATTTTTTTAGTAACAAGAAGGATTGCATCTAGGATTTGTTTTCTAGTTGCTACTAGGATTACAACTAAGATTTCTTAGTTGTTACTGGGGTTGCAACTGAGATTTTTCTAGTTACAGGCAGGGTTACAACTAAAGTTCCTAGTTACAAGTAGGGTTGCAACTAAGAAATCTCAGTTGCAAGTGAGGTTGCAACTGAGATTTTTCTAGTTACAAGCAAGGTTACAACTAAAGTTCCCAATTACAAATAGGGTCGCAATTGAGAAATCTTAGTTGCAAGTGAGGTTGCAACTGAGATTTTTCTAGTTACAAGCAGGGTTACAACTAAATTTCCTAGTTATAAGTAGGGCTGCAACTGAGATCTTTCTAGTTGCAAACAGGGTTGCAACTAAAGTTTCTAGTTACAAGTAGGGTTGCAACTGAGAAATCTCAGTTGCAAGTGAGGTTGCAACTCAGATTTTTCTAGTTACAAGCAGGTTTGCAGCTGAGGAAGTGAGTTGCAACTGGGATTTTTCACTTATAGGTGAGGTTGCAACTGCGATTATTTACAGTTACAAGTGTGTCTTTTCAATTGCAAGTGGTGTTACAACTGATATTTTTGCAGTTATAAGTATGACAATAAAACTTATTATTTTCCTCTAGGGCATATCTCCTTTTAAAATAACCGTCAGTTTGTGGTACGACACGAAAAAAATGCTTTTCTAGATACTATAACGCATCGGAATTTTTTTAGGGGTTCACCGCAAAAGATTGCTTTCGTGCTGCATATTTGCAGTTTTAAGAGCCGGATATGCAGTGAACTGCAAACGGGAAAACAGTTTACGGGTGGGAATATTCAGATACAGTGCCTCCTGTTCTCGCCACCGCCACCGCCGCCGGAGGTCAATTCTGGCCATCCCGAAGATGCAGTCATCATCGGCGGTTGTCCCGCACGCGCACGAGCGGGATCAACGGGTGAAGCCACTTGACGATCCCAGCATCCCCGGCGTGCACTGCTTCGAGCTGAACATGTCCTTAGACTTGACCATTGCCGCCAGCGCGTGCGCCGTATCCGCGTTGTCGTCCACTTTGAGCATCATGTCGAGCAGCAGCGCAGGGATCTTCTCGCATCACTTCTCTTCGCCACTGTCGGGCTGCTAAACGGGAGGTCACGCCGGACTACAAGTTTGGGGATGCGATGTTTATGTGAAGAAATTTCAACCAGATAAACTCGAACCCAAAGCGGCAAAATGCGTCTTCATAGGATACCCTAAGGAAACAATTGGGTATATCTTCTATCACAGATCCGAGGGCAAGGTTTTTGTTGCCAAGAATGGATCCTTTCTTGAGAAGGAGTTTCTCGCGAAAGGTGTGAGTAGTCGGAAGGTAGAACTTGAAGAGGTTATTGAACCTTCTCTTCATGGAATGGCGAGTGGCGCAGCACCGGAAGTTGTTTCGGAGTTGACTTCACCCGATGAAGAGAGAGTTAATGATAATGATCATGAAACTCCGAAAGAGGACACTACCGAACCTCGCAGGTCAAGTAGGACACATGCAGCTCCTGAACTGTACGGCAATCCTGTTGTGAATTTCATGGTTGATGAAATTGATGACCCTGCGATGTATTAAGAAGAGATGATGAGCCCGGATTCCAACAAATGGCTGGAAGCGATGAAATCCGAGATGGAATCCATGTACGAGAACCAAGTTTGGAACTTGGTGGACTTACCTCACGATCGAAAGGCCGTTGAGAATAAATGGATTTTCAAAAGAAAAACTGATGCTGATGGTAATCTGACCATCTATAAGGCTTGACTTGTCGCAAAGGGGTTTCAACAAATTCAAGGAGTTGACTACGATGAGATATTCTCTCCCGTAGCGATGCTTAAGTCGGTTAGGATTATGTTAGCAATTGCTGCATATTTTGATTATGAAATATGGCAGATGGATGTCAAAACTACGTTCCTCAATGGTAATATTGAAGAAGAGTTGTATATGATACAACCTAAGGTTTTTGTCGATCCTAAGGATGCTAATAAGGTATGCAAACTTCAGCGATCCATCTATGGATTGAAGCAAGCATCCCGGAGTTGGAATCTCCGCTTTGATGAGGTGATCAAAGAGTTTGGATTTGTCCAAACTTATGGAGAGGCTTGTATTTACAAGAAAGTGAGTGGGAGCAATGTGGCATTTCTGATATTATATGTGGATGACATATTATTGATTGGAAATGATATAGATCTTTTAAACAGTGTTAAAGTTATCTAAATAGCAAATTTTCGATGAAAGACCTTGGTGAAGCGTCATATATATTAGGCATTAAAATCTATAGAGATAGATCAAGGCGCCTAATTGGGCTATCGCAGAGTACATACCTTGATAAGATATTAAAGAAGTTTAATATGGAAGAAAGTAAGAAGGGGTTCTTACCTATGTTGCAAGGCAAGACATTGAGTAAGACTCAAAGTCCGGCTACGGCGGAAGAAAGAGAGATGATGGATAAGATCCCCTATGCCTCGGCCATAGGCTCTATTATGTATGCCATGCTATGTACAAGACTGGATGTGGCACATGCTATTAGTTTTACTAGTAGGTACCAATCTGATCCAGGTTCGGAACACTGAATAGCGGTAAAGAACATCCTCAAGTACTTGAGAAGAACTAAGGATATGTTTCTTATATACCGAGGTGAATAAGAGCTAGTCGCTAAGTGTTATGTCGATGCTAGCTTTGACACTGATCGGATGACTCTAAGTCTCAATCCGGATACGTATTTCTCTTGAATGGAGCAGCAGTTAGTTGGAGAAGTTCCAAACAACCTATGGTGGCTGGATCAACGACGGGGTCGGAATATGTTGCTGCTTCAGAAGCGGTACAGGAAGCGGTTTGGATGAAAGAGTTCATTACGGAACTAGGTGTGGTTCCCAGTGCATTGGATCCAATGGTGATCTATTGTGACAACAATGGAGCCATAGCCAACGCAAAGGAACTAAGGTCTCACAAGAATTCCAAGCATATTAAGCGCCGGTTTCACTCCATCCGCGAGCATGTCAAGGATGGAGATATAAAGATTTGTAAAGTACACACGGACCTATATGTAGCAGATCCGTTGACTAAAGTTCTCCCTAGGGCAAAACATGATCAACACCAGAACTCCATGGGTGTTAGATTTATCACTATGTGAACTAGATTATTGTCTCTAGTGCAAGTGGGAGACTGAAGGAAATATGCCCTGAGAGGCAATAATAAAGTTGTTATTATATATTCCTTATATATGATAGGTGTTTATTTTACATGCTAGAATTGTATTGATCAGGAAACATCAATACATGTGTGTTTAATAAACAAAAAGGGTTCCTAGTTATGCCTCTCTTATAGACTAGCTTGTTGATTAACAAGATGATCAAGGTTTCCTGATCATGGACATTGGATGTTGTTAATAACAAGGTCACACCATTGGTGGAATGATGTGATGAACATTCATCCAAAGTATAGCATTACGATCAAGTCATTATGTTTATATTGCTATAACATCATACGAAGTAACCTTTATCCTTAGACCATGAGATCATGTTAATTGCTAACACCAAAAGAGTATCTTGATAACATCAAACGTCACACCGTAACAGGGTGACTATAAAGATGGGTTCAGTACTACGAAGGTGTTATGTTGAGGTTCATGGATCAAGAGTGGAATTTGTCAATCCCGATGACGGATAGATATACTCTGGGCCCTCTCGGTGATATCACATTAAGATAGCTTGCAAGCAAGTGATGTGATCACAGAATGTTATATCACGGGAACGAGAAAAGAGTGCATGTTGGTAACGAGATCAAACTAGGTATGGAGATACCGATGATCGAATCTCGGACATGTAATATATCGAGAGACAAAGGGATTTAGTTACAAGCGTTAAAGGTTCTCACGATCACAGAAGTCATCGTTGAATGTGTAGGAGTCAGTACGGATATCCAGGTCCCGCTGCTGATTATTGATCGGAGAAGGGTCTCGATCATGTCTGCATTATTCGCGAACCGTAGGGTGGCACACTTAAGAGTTACCGGACACCATTTTGGAGCACATATGTTTCAGACGAAAGAATTGCAAAGCGCAGGAATTGTTTCAATAGAAACTGGAAATTGTTTCGGGTGAAATTGCAGAGTGGTTCTACATGTGATATTGAAATATTGCAAGGACCTATATGTGAATGTTTGTTAATTAAAGTAATTAAGAAAATTCTGAATAAATTTAATAAAAGAGTTTTATTAAATGAGAGAGCATTAAATTTGGAGAAATTTAATGCATTTAAAGTGGAGACTTTAAAAGGGAATGTGAAGAGGCATTTTAATGTGGAGGGGTTACCACCACATGAATGGGGGAGGTGAGGGGTCACCCCCCCTCCCCATGCACCGGCCATGGAGAGAGGGGGCACCCCCCTCCTCCTATAAAAGGCCACCCATTCCCTCCTTCATCCACACACCTCCTTGTGAAGGATCTCTCTCCCCCTCTAGAATTATTCCCCCATGCCTCGGATTAGCGAGATACATGTTCTCGGTGGCATTTCGTCTAGAAGGAGTTGTTGCTTCCGCTGGAGCGAGGAGGTGGAGGTTGTCCGGTGGCTTGAACATGTGTGCGAGTATGGATGCGCTGCTGAGTTGCGGCGCTCGGACTTCCTCGCGATCTTGAGATCGGCAAGTGTACGACTACATCAACCACGAGTTCCTACTCGTTAACAAAACTCGTTGTCTTCGAGGGTAAGTTCTCGTTGGATGTATGTCCACCTGTTGCTTTATACCTAGTAGATAGATCTTAGCGTGTAGTTCACACTTTAGGAAATTTTTTGTTTTCTATGATGCGGACCCAACACATACGACTTTTGCGGGTCGACAATATGCGGTATCTGCTAGAGATGCTCTAAGGAAAGCCTAGATGAGTCCTATGCTTGTATGGAAAGACCGGCCATCTCATATATATGTGAGAGGTGATGGCCGATTGAAGAACACCAAGCGAATCTATCAATCTATTAAACTTTTGTGTTTCATTTACACTTATATCTATGTATCTCGTTGTCAACACCCGGATTTTTAAGTCCAGATGCCTGTTATGCCATATATCGAATCCTAGGATTACCATTTTTGCGAGACATAACAGAATTGGTACCACAGTACATCATCCAATACAAACCATAATAGTCTTACAAATAGAGGATCTCATGATCCAGTCTTAATACAATCAAAGCAGCATAAAGTAAACATAGTAGGGCTCCATCTTCAGGGTCAGAGGCAATGCTGGCGATGGGACATGATCCTAGTTGTCATAGACCTCCTGCTATCCATCTTACGGATAGTCTTCCTCATAGTCTGGCCATGGGAATAACCAGTGACACAGACATGAGTACTCACAAACTACCACTAACATAGGTAAGGTAAAAACTAGTATAAATCTTAAGCTCTAGGTTTGTTTGCAAAAAGGCAGGTTTATACCATAAAGACTTAAGAGTAAAAGACCTAATTTTAGTTCTCTACATCACTTAATGGGAACTTAGATTTCATGTCCACCACTCTGTTGTGGTCAAGTCAAAGTCATCTTTCAAGTAACAAGTCATTTTGAAAACATCTGACAACGGAATAGTATGGCCACTCCAACTGTCCATAACCATGGACGCGGCTATTCGAATAGTTTGACACTCTGCAGAGGTGGTACACTTTCACCACAAAATTCGATACATCCGTCAGGGATAACCCTGAATCATCATACTTAGTATGCGGATAATCAATCCTAACCTTTCAATTACACACCCTAGTATAGGCACCTTCCCTATGAGCTTGGCCTCCCAGCCATGGCCAACTGCCATCCCGAGAACTGCATAGGTGGACGTTCATATTCACGAGGTAGCCTCAGCTCAACCTCTTCTGCAAGGGAACCCATACTAAGACATATAAACTTCCAGTTAAGCCCTACCCAACTCAGGTATTGTGGTTGTACGGTAAAATTTGAATGGTATCACATCCGAATCCAACCATCAGTTTTTATCGAAGTCAAGGCTCATGCCTCATTCAGTTTCATCATCAACCCATTGTGTTTCATAACACATGTCAAAACATTTCAATAGAATGAATCATCATTCCAAGGTTTTCATAATCATTTTCACCAAGTGTTCCCATCTAAAGTGGTCAAGTTTTAGTTTTGCACTAGCCACTAGTATTGAGTGTATCACTATTGAGGGGTGCTAATCAGGTATAAGTACCCAAGACTAGTGCTATTATCCTGATGGTATCCATCCTATTTTCCACTAATAAAATTCGTTAACTAAGGAAGAAACTTGAGTAAAAGGGAAAGTAAAGCTTGCATATAAAACTGGGATTGGTATAATCAAAATTGCATAACCAAGCATGCATGGTGTAATCAAAATTGCATAACCAAGCATGCATGGTGCATCTTGCATAGGTTATCTAGCATAGTGGGCTTGCATGGATAGCTGGCATAGTTTAGCTTGCATATCATGGCTTGCCTTGAGCAGTGCAGTCGTTGAAGTTCTCTTCCTCTTCTTTGAAGTACTCCTCCTCGTCGTATCCCGGGTCGGTACTAGCATCTATAAATACATTCAATGTACACAATCACCAAACAATCCTTAACTACTTCTATTTAGCACACATGGCTCATACTAGATGATCTAGCATCATCTCTATCATCACATGAAATATTTACACCTTCTTATTTATCTTATTTTGGAAAAGTAATTTCTACTCACTGAAAATACTTAAGATTTAATATCCTCTAATTAAAATATGGGATCATGTTGACACATGTCATCACCACATATTTCAATACTTGGGAAAGTGTTTTAAAGTGGTGATCATATATTACAAGATTTAATATTACTATTTAATAATATTAAAGTGGCTAGAAAAGCCTATATAGCATCCTTTTAATACTAGTCCATGTTTAATATCTGTAAAACCAAATTCGTTTACATATTCATGTAGGGCATGGCAAATGTGATTTTTGAGAGTTGTAATCAACTCAAAAGCATTTATGGTTGATTTTATAAAAATGTTTGAAGTGGTAAAAGTCTCTGTCTTGTTATTTTTAGTATAGGTGATCTATAATTTCAAATGGTTTGAATCCAACGGGAGTGTGTAGATATTTTCAATACCTTTCTAACAAAATTGGAATCCTGCATTTTGGTTCAGTACATCTCCTGGAATTGAATTTTGAAACTCCTGACAAAATATGGTTTTTAACTAAATGGAAAAAATTCTATTTGAATTGTTGGTCTCTGCGCGGGAAAAGAAATGGGCCGGCCCAACTCAACAGCGTGCATGCAGTGGGCTGCAGATAGGTTGGTCCTACGCGTCAGTGGCTCTATCTAACTGAAACGATATCAGCAAATCTCAGCGCTACGATTAGAATAAGATCCACGACTGAGGTTCATCGTCTACGTCGCGGTGCTCCGGCGAGATTCTAAACCTAGCGGCATGGCGGGGGTTGCTGGGGGCTTACCAGGGCTTCAGCTAGGTCCGGTGATGGGGGCGAACAGGATTGTCGACGATGGCGAGTCGATTGGCGGTCACGGCGGCTCCTGGGGTGGCTCCAATCAACGGCCCCGTTTCTTCACTGCAGCGGCGGGCTCCGATCAAATTCCGGCGGGGTGGTGCTCGCCTTGCTCCGGGAAAGGTTCTAGGGTGGTTCTGAGAGAGAGGAGTGAGATGGTGTGCCGTTTGAGGTCTGGGGTGGCTCCTATTTATATACCAGCGGTGGAGGCAGGCGGCATGGTCGGGCTTCATCGTCGACGCTGCTACAGGTCGCGATAGGCATGGCGAAGGGCATGGGTCGACACGGTGGACTGCGGTGGTCGTCACGCGTGTAGTGGCGCAGCAAGGAGCGGTCTCAGTCGGTCAGTTGACGTCGGCGCTCTATTCGGGTATGGCGGTGTTCGTCATCGAGTACGGTGGTCACGGGGCACATGGCGGTGAATGGTCATGTCTGGGCGGTCGCTGGTGATGCGGCGGGTGCGGGTATGAGCGGAGAGAGTGAGGCACGGTGTGGCTGCGCTAGGCGGCTTCGGCGCTCCGTCGTGCTCTCGGCATGGCAGGGACTTAAATGGGCGCGGCTGTTCCAGCTTCTCCACTTATCGTCGTTGGTCAAGGGGTGGACAGAGAGGGGCGGTGAGGTCATGGCTACTCGCTAGACATCATGGGAGAGGGCGGTGTGGCGTGTGGCGTCTTGTCCATGGTCGACCGGCATGACATGCTCGGTACGGTCATGGCACTGGCGTAGGGGGCGAGTGAGGTTGCTCCATTGCATGGCCAGGTACTAGGAGTGATCGTGGGAGATTTATTGGGTTGAATTAGGTACAAGTGATGATCAATTGATTGATCAAAACAGTAGATAGTTGTTGAACTCACACTCTGTCTGCTAAGTGTTCGACTAAATGGCCGCATGAACTTAATCTTTGAATTTTTCAATGATTTTTGGTGGGTGAGCTGGTCACATACTTGGTAGTCTCTGGTTTCTAGGAATTGTAAAGTGGTGGAGGTTTGAGTGGTTTTTGAAACATGATGATCTATGTACCTACACTTGATTCTATTTTGAATTGCCTCTCAAATGAATTTGAATATAGTTTCTGTAAGTGTAAAGTTTGTTTGGGTTCATTTTTACTTGGTCTAGCAAGGGGTGAAAAGAATTAGAATTGTTTCTGTTAGAAATCTTTTACTAGAGATGGCCAAAGTAGGCTAGTGGTTAACTTTGGCCAAAGTGACCATATGATCATATGCTTCATATTTGCTTTCCTTTTTATTTGATTTTGTTTGTAATTTACCTAGATGATGTGGTATTCATCTTTAAACTAATCCTTATCATTTATAGCAATCAAACATGGCAAATGCAAGCATTCATGCATTAATGGAAATCACACATGCATTCATATAGAGTTTAATGATAAAAGTTTTTATTAACCCTAAACTTGGCTGATTAGAACTTGATAAGCTTGTTTAATATTTTTGAGGTGTTACAAACCTTCCCTCCTTAAACAGAATCTCGTCCCGAGATTCAAGAAAAACTAGGAACTAAAGAGATCGGGAAACTTAGTCCTAATATAATCTTCTCATTCCCATGTAGCTTCTTCGGTATGGTTACTCCACTAGATCTTGAGAAACTTGATACTCCTCGTCCGGGTGGTTCTGAATGCTTCTTCCAAAATACGGATGGGTACTTCACGATAGGTTAAATCCTTGTTGATGTCTATGGCTCTGTGATCGATGTTCTTGAAAACTTCGGTCTTCTCTGGAACTTCTAAGCATTTCCTAAGTAACGATATATGGAACACATCATGTACGGCTGACATCTCCTCAGGCAGTTCTAACTGATAGGGTACTTCTCCTCAATGATTTAAGATTTTGAAGGGTCCAATATATCTTGGGGCAAGCTTCCCTTTCAGTTGAAAACGATGCATTCCCTTCAAAGGTGATACTTTGAGATACACAAAATCTCCAATATTGAAGGTCAGGTCTCTACGTCTTTTATCAGCATAACTCTTCTGTCTGGATTGAGCGGTCTTGAGGTGTTCATGGACTTCGTGAACCTTCTCTTCGGCTTCTCTTAGGATGTCGGGTCCGAAAATCTAACTCTCTCCTACTTGCGACCAATTCAAGGGTGTACGGAACCTTCTTCCATACAAAAACTCAAATGGGGCCATTTGCAAATTGGCTTGATAACTATTGGTGTATGAGAATTCCATGAAAGGCAGACAATCTTCCCATTTAGATCCATATTTTAACACACATGCTCTCAGCCTATCTTCTAAGATATGGTTTACTCTTTCTGTTTATCCATCGGTTTGTAGGTGATAAGCTGTGTTGAAATTCAGTTTAGTTCCTAATCCTTCTTGGACTTTCTTCCAAAATCTTGAGGTAAACTGGGTTCCTCGATCTGACACTATGGTCTTGGGGGTTCGATGCAGACTGACTATTCTAGCAATATACAACTTTGCTAGCTTCGAACTCTGATAAGTAGTCTTGACGTGTATGAAATGAGCTACTTTCGATAGTCTATCCACTATGACCCAAATAGAGTCATTTCCCCTACTATATGTAGGCAAACCTGCGATGAAATCCATTCCGACAGAATCCCATTTCCATTCCGGAATCTGCAATGGTTGCAAAAGTCCTGCGGGTCGCTGATGTTCCGCTTTGACTCTCTGACAGATATCACACTTGGCGATGTAGCTTCCGAATTCTCTCTTCATTTTGTGCCACCAAAATTGCTCCTTCAAATCTTGATACATCTTGGTTCCTCCCGGGTGAATAGAATATAGGGTATCATGGGCTTCCTGCATAATGACTTGCTTCAACTCTGAATCTACTGGCACACATATACGTCCTTTGTACCACAGAACTCCTTCTTCATCCTCCGTGAATCCAGGTACCTTCCCTGTACCGATACGACGCTTAATTCCATCAATACTGGCATTTCCTTTCTGGGATTCCTTTACCTGACTGATCAAAGTGGGTTGAAGTTCAATACTAGCTAGAAATCCTTCGCTGACTAGCTCCACTCTGAAATTCTCCATCTCCTCATGCAGACTTGGTTGGGCTTCCTTAATCATGGTGTTTAATCTACACAACAGTCTACTAAGAGCATCCGCTACCACATTGGCCTTGCCGGGGTGATAGTGAATGTCAAGGTCATAATCCTTGATTAACTCTATCCATCTCCTTTTCCTCATGTTCAGCTCCTTCTGGGTGAAAATATACTTCCGACTCTTATGATCCTAATAAATCTCACAGCGGTTACCCATAAGGTAATGACGCCATGTCTTCAAAGCTAACACTACGGCTGCCAGTTCTAAGTCATGGGTAGGGTAGTTCTGTTCATGTTGCTTCAGTTGTCTAGATAGGTATGATATGACTTTTCCTTCTTGCATCAACACACATCCGAGACCAATCTTGGATGCATCATAATATACATCAAAAGTCTTCTTGATATCGGGCATAATCAAAATTGGGGCTAAAATCAATCTCTTCTTGAGATCTTGAAAACTTGCTGCACATTTGTCCATCCATTCAAACTTCTTATCTTTCTTTAACAGTTGAGTCATCGACCTAGTGATGCTTGAAAATCCTTCAACAAACTTGCGGTAATATCCGACTAAACCAAGGAATGCGTGGACTTCGGTTTGGGTGGTCAGGGCTTTCCATTCTTCAACATCCTTAATCTTGGCAGGATCGAAGGCAACTCCTCATGACGACAAGATATGGCCTAGGAATCCTACTTCCTTTAACCAGAACTCACATTTGCTAAACTTGGAATACAACTGATGCTCCCTAAGGTTTCAAGGGTGGTTCTTAGGTGCTGTTCATGGGCTTCTTATGATTTAGAGTAGATCAGAATGTCATCGATAAAAACAACGACAAACTTATCCAGAAAATTCATAGAAATCTTATTCATGAGGTTCATGAAATAAGCGGGGGCATTGGTTAATCCAAAAGACATGACATTGTACTCATACAATCCATATCTGGTGGTGAAGGAAATCTTTAGAATATCCGTTGCACAAATCTTCAATTGATGATAACCAGTTCTAAGATCAATCTTAGAAAACACTCTGGCACTAGTCAGTTGATCAAACAGATCTTATATCTTTGGCAGTGGGTACTTGTTCTTGATGGTGATGTCATTCAACTTCCGATAATCCGTACATAGACGATTGGCACCATCCTTCTTATCCACAAACAAAACAGGTCATCTTCATGGTGATGCACTTGGTTGAATCAAACCTTTTCCCAACATGTCATCAAATTGCTTCTTGAGCTCCACTAATTCTGATGGGTTCATACTATAAGGTCTCTGAGCTATGGGTCCAGTTCTAGGAACTAGTTCAATGATAAACTCGATATCCCGATCTAGGGGCATACCGGGCAATTTATCTGGGAATACATCGGGGTATTCACAGACTACTCTGACTTGGTCTATGGTGGATTGAGTTAAACTCTTGTTGCATTTGAATTGACGGGGCAGTGTCTCAGATACATGCTCTACTGATACTCCAGTGCTATTGGTCATGGTTATGTCTTTCTTGGCACAGTCGATCAATCCTTGATGTTTCGACATCCAATCCATCCCTAGTACTACTTCCAAACCTTTGGTTCCAAGTACTATTAGATTGGCATAAAAATCTATCCCATGAATTCTGATAGGTACGGCCTTGCAAATTTTTCTAGCTTTGGTGGTTGAACTGGGTATTTGAACTATCATAACATGCTTCAAATTTGTTGGTTGAATCTTACTAGTGCATGCAAATTCTTCGGTAACAAACAAATGCGATACTCCAGAATCAAACAACACTCTTACAAGAACTGAGTTAACAGAAAACATACCCAGCACGACATCTGGCGCTTCCTAGGCTTCTTCAGCATTCATGTGGAACAGACGGCCGGTACGTTTGTGTGGGTTTCCTGGGGAAAATCTCTTTCCAGGCTGGACACGGCACTGCTGCTGGGCTGGTGCAGTAACATTGGTGGCTGCAGCAAGCTTCTTGGGGCACTCGTTGGAGTAGTGACCCGTGACTCCACACTCAAAGAAAGTTATCATTGACTTTTCTTTCCCTGCGACATGTACAATGTTGCTTCCAGTCCTTGGGGCAGTATTGTTGTTGGTGGTGTTCCTGTTGTTGTTGGACCTTGGCAGTGCACGGTTGAAGTTACTAGGATTGTCGGGGTTGTTTCTGTTGTGGTGGCCTCTGGGCCTCGGGTTTCCTCCGCCACGATTGGGGTAGTTCGGACGAGACATAGGGGGTCTATTGTTTCTGGGTGCATATCCTGCAGACGGGTTGGGGCGATACTTCAGTGTATGGTGGGGTCCTGGTTGGTGCATCATACGACGCTTGCGGTTCTCACTGGCTTGGTTTATCTTTCCTTCCATCTGAATGGCGGAATCCACTAAAGCTTCCAGATCATCAAAGGGAATGTTAACTAGCACTGTATGCATCCCATCATGCAGACCATTCAGGAATCTCTCTTTCTTCTTTGCTTTTATGTCAATCTCATCAGGGGCATATCTAGCTAAAGACAAGAATCTATCATGATACTCCACCACTGTCATCCTTCCTTGCTTTAAATCTCTAAACTCATCCCTCATCCTCTTGATCAGACCTGGGGGCACATGAGTCCTGCTGAACTTGAGCTTGAAATCCTCCCACATCATCATCTGACCTCCATTCATGGTACGGGTGCTATTCCACCAGGATCTGGCATAACCAGACAGATAGTTGGTGGAAAACAGTACCTTCTCATTGGCATCAACTCCTGCGACTTCTAAATTATTTTCCATGGTTTGTAGCCAATCATCGACATCCAAGGGTCTTCTGACTTGCTAAACATAGGAGGATTAGTATTCTGGAAGTTTTTGAGTTTGGATCCATGGTGATCTTAGTTTCCATGGCCCTGATTATTGTTAGCCATCTGGGCTATCTGTTGAAGAGTGGCTAAGTTGGCTTGGCGTTCTACTCTACCGGCTTCACGGTCAGAAACTAACATTTGCAGAATCTGCAGCATTGGGTCCTGAGATGAGATGCTTCCTCCAGGGTTACCGCGAGTCATCTGAAGATTAGGATAGATAATGAGACAAGAGGGAAATTTCTAGGGTTCATGGGTTTGTTTCAAAAAGCTTTAAACTTTGAGCATGACTAAGGTTTGAAAACTAACAACTTCTTCTCATTCATTCATTCTAGGCACACAATACAAACACACACCACAAATATTAAAGCAGATGGTCTTAAGGACCATTCTGGCAAGCTACGATACAATGGGGCCGGGTACAACTCACACCTATGATAGTGCTCAGGTGCGATTACTAATCATTAGAACTGTTAGGCTCCTCGTCATCAATGAAGTCAACATCATCCTCATCAGTGTGGTCCTCCATGGCAGCGTCCTCCAGGTAATCATCATAATCATTGAGGTAAGAGTAGGGATCTCCACGGATGTCTTCACCTTCCTCTTCCTTCTCCTCCAGCTGGATCTCCTGGTCGTGGATGGTCTCCTCCAGGGTTGCTACCTTCTGTTGAAGACGGGCGATTATGCAATCCTTCTTATCGCGCTAGCGACGGAGTGACTTGCACTCCTTAGCAAGCATGGTGAGGGTTTGCTTCCTTTCACTGGCTTCTGCATGATTCTGGTTGGCGTATGCACGAGCATTGTCCCACTCCTTCTGAGTCTCATGTAGCATGAAGTCCATGTGGTCCACGTGGTGCTTCAGTACGGATGTGCCGGCATGGCCAAGGCTGTCCCATAGAGTCATGTCTTGCATAGTGGGCAAAACGGGTGCCGTTGAGCTGGTTGATGTTCTGTGCACACAAGCGAGCAAGTGCCTCCTGCATTGCCCTGGCTAGTCCGTCTAACCAGTTGTTCTCCCTCAAGCTGAACTGAATCTTTTCTGAAAGCGGTGGCTCCATTTTGCCTCTTAGGTCGGCAACAATCAGCCACTATAGCTCCTCTCTAGATTGGTCATTGAGTTGCGCTCCGAAGAACTCCGGGTGCGAGCGTCGAAGATACTCCGAGAGCTGGTCCAAATCCCTCTCAAAGATTAGCTCCCCTCCATTGCCCAACTGGTAAAACTTGCTATATTTGACTTCCATCTATAAGCAATTAAGATGAGTAAGTTAGTGAAGTAATCAAGTGTGTCAAGTTTTATGTAGAATTGCAAGAATTTTGAGGAGTAAGTGATCTCTTTTTGGAAAGAATCTCAAAGATAAGAGTGAGAATAGGTTTTTGTAAATACTCACTTCTTTTGTTTTGAAACTAGGTTTTTCAGGCGTCCATTCTAACTAGGGTCTCCTATGGTCAGGATGGCTCTGATACCAACTTGTCAACACCCGGATTTTTAAGTCCAGATGCCTGTTATGCCGTACATCGCAATCCTAGGATTACCATTTCTGTGAGACATAACAGAATTGGTACCACAGTACATCATCCAATACAAACCATAATAGTCTTACAAATAGAGGATCTCATGATCCAGTCTTAATACAATCAAAGAAGCGGAAAGTAAACGTAGTAGGGCTCCATCTTCAGGGTCACAGGCAATGCTGATGATGGGAGATGATCCTAGTTGTCATAGACCTCCTGATGTCCATCTTCTGGATAGTCTTCCTCGTAGTGTGGCCATGGGAATAGCCAGGGACAAAGCCATGAGTACTCTTTAAGTACTCGCAAACTACCACTAACATAGGTAAGGTAAAAACTAGTAGGAATCTTAAGCTCTAGGTTTGTTTGCAAAAAGCCAGGTTTATTCCATAAAGACTTAAGAGTAAAAGACCTAATTTTAGTTCTCTACATCACTTAAGTGGGAACTTAGATTTCATGTCCACCACTCTGTTATGGTCAAGTCAAAGTCATCTTTCAAGTAACAAGTCATTTTGAAAACATCTGACAATTGAACTGTATGGCCACTCCAACTATCCATAACCACGGACGCGGCTATTCGAATAGTTTGACACTCTGCAGAGGTGGTACACTTTCACCACAAAATTTGATACATCCATCAGGGATAACCCTGAATCATCATACTTGGTATGCGGATAATCAATCCTAACCTTTCAATTACACACCCTAGTGTAGGCACCTTCCCTATGAGCTTGGCCTCCCAGCCATGGCCAACTGCCATCTTGGGAACTGCATAGGTGGACATTCATATTCACGAGGTAGCCTTAGATCAACCTCTTCCACAAGGGAACCCATACTAGGACATATAAACTTCCAGTTAAGCCCTACCCAACTCAGGTATTATGGTTGTACGGTAAAATTGGAATGGTATCTCATCCGTACCCAACCATCAGTTTTTATCAAAGTCAAGGCTCATGCCTCATTCAGTTTCATCATCAACCCATTGTGTTTCATAACACATGTCAAAACATTTCAATAGAATGAATCATCATTCCAAGGTTTTCATAATCATTTTCACCAAGTGTTCCCATCTAAAGTGGTCAAGTTTTAGTTTAGCACTAGCCACTAGTATTGAGTGTATCACTATTGAGGGGTGCTAATCAGGTATAAGTACCCAAGACTAGTGTTATTATCCTAATGGTATCCATCCTATTTTCCACTAATCGTAATTCATTAACTAAGTAAGAAACTTGAGTAAAAGGGAAAGTAAAGCTTGCATATAAAACTGGGATTGGTATAATCAAAATTGCATAACCAAGCATGCATGGTGCATCTTGCATAGGTTATCTAGCACAGTGGGCTTGCATGGATAGCTGGCATAGTTTAGCTTGCATATGATGGCTTGCCTTGAGCAGTGCAGTGTTGAAGTTCTCTTCCTCTTCTTCGAAGTACTCCTCCTCATCGTATCTCGGGTTGGTACTAGCGTCTATAAATACATTTAATGTACACAATCACCAAACAATCCTTAACTACTTCTATTTAGCACACATGGCTCACACTAGATGATCTAGCATCATTTCTATCATCACATTAAATATTTACACCTTCTTATTTATCTTATTTTGGAAAAGTAATTTCTACTCACTGAAAATACTTAAGATTTAATATCCTCTAATTAAAATATGGGATCATGTTGACACATGTCATCACCACATATTTCAATACTTGGGAAAGTGTTTTAAAGTGGTGATCATATATTACAAGATTTAATATTACTATTTAATAATATTAAAGTGGCTACATGGGAAAAGCCTATATAGCATCCTTTTAATATTACCAAATTCGTTTACATATTCATGTAGGGCATGGCAAATGTGACTTTTGAGAGTTGGAATCAACTCAAAAGCATTTATGGTTGATTTTATAAAAATGTTTGAAGTGGTAAATGTCTCTATCTTGTTATTTTTAGTATAGGTGATCTATAATTTCAAATGGTTTGAATCCAACGGGGGTGTGTAGATATTTTCAATACCTTTCTTACAAAATTGGAATCGTGCATTTTGGTTTAGCACATCTCCTGGAATTGAATTTTGAAACTACTGACATAATAGGGTTTTTAACTAAATGGAAAAATTCTATTTGAATTGATGGGCTCTGCGCGGGAAAAGAAATGGGCCGACCCAACTACACAGCGTGCACAGCGGGCTACTGACAGGTTGGTCCTATGCGGCAGTGGCTCTATCTAACCAAAACGGTATCAGGAAATCTCAGCGCTATGATTAGAATAAGATCTACGGCTGAGGTTCGTCGTCTACGTCGTGGTGCTCTGGCGAGATTCTAAACCTAGCGACATGGCGGGTGTTGCTGGGGGCTTACCAGGGCTCCAGCTAGGTCCGACAATGGGGGCGAACGGGCTTGTCGATGACGGCGAGTCGATTAGCGGTCACGGCGGCTCCTGGGGTGGCTCCAATCAACGGCTCCCTTTCTTCACTGTAGTGGCGGGCTCCGGTCAAATTTTGGAGGGGTGGTGCTCGCCTTGATCCGGGAAAGGGTCTGGGGTGGTTCTGAGAGAGAGGGGAGTGAGATGGTGTGTCGTTTGAGGTCTGGGGTGGCTCCTATTTATACACCGGCGGTAGAGGCAGGGTGGCATGGTAGGGCTTCATCAGCGACGCTGCTACAGGTCACGATAGGCATGGTGGAGGGCATGGGTCAGCATGGTGAACTGCGGCGGTCGTCACGCGCGTAGTGGCGCGGCAAGGGGCGGTCTCAGTCGGTCGGGCGACGTCGACGCTCTGTTCGGGTACGGCGGTGTTCGTCATCGAGTACGGTGGTCATGGGGCGCGCGGCAGTGAATGGTCATGTCTAGGCGGTTGCCGGTGACGCGGCGGGTGCGGGTACGAGCGGAGAGAGCAAGGCGCGGCGTGGCTGCGCGAGGTGGCTTCGACTCTCCGTTGTGCTCTCGGCATGGCAGGGACTTAAATGGGCGCGGCTGTTCCAGCTTCTCCACTTCTCGTTCTTGGTCAAGGGTGGACAGAGAGGGGCGGTGAGGTTATTTCTACTCGCTAGACATCATGGGAGAGGGCGGTGTGGCGTGTGGCGTCTTGTCCATGGTCGACCGGCATGACATGCTCGGTACGGTCATGGCACTGGCGCAGGGGGAGAGTGAGGTTGCTCCATTGCACGGCCAGGTACTAGGAGTGATCGTGGGAGATTTATTGGGTTGAATTGGGTATAGGTGATGGTCAATTGATTGATCAAACAAAGTAGATAGTTGTTGAACTCGTACTCTGTCTGCTAAGTGTTCGACTAAATGGCCGCATGAACTTAATCTTTGAATTTTTCAATGATTTTTGGTGGGTGAGCTGGTCACATACTTGGTAGTCTCTGGTTGCTAGGAATTGTCAAGTGGTGGAGGTTTGAGTGGTTTTTGAAACATGATGATCTATGTACCTACACTTGATTCAATTTTGAATTGCCTCTCAAATGAATTTGAATATAGTTTTTGTAAGTTTGTAAAGTTTGTTTGGGTTCATTTTACTTGGTCTAGCAAGGGGTGAAAATAATTAGAATTGTTTCTGTTAGAAATCTTTTACTAGAGATGGCCAAAGTAGTCTAGTGGTTAACTTTGGCCAAAGTGACCATATGATCATATGCTTCATATTTGCTTTCCTTTTTATTTGATTTTGTTTGGAATTTACCTAGATGATGTGGTATTCATCTTTAAACTAATCCTTATCATTTATAGCAATCAAACATGGCAAATACAAGCATTCATGCATTAATGGAAATCACACATGCATTCATATAGAGTTTAGTAATAAAAGTTTTTGTTAAACCTAAACTTGGGTGAGTATAACTTGATAAGCTTGTTTAATATTTTTGAGGTGTTACACTCGTTCTTCTGTAGTTCTCACCATGCTGGTGATCCTCGAAGCCATGAGGCTATAGGGACGGTGATGCCAACCTAGATCATCCCATAGCCGAAAGAATACCACACAGGGTCACTCCCGGGAGACTAGGGCTTTGTGTCTGAAAAATTGTCCGTCGGATATCTTGCGTATCACATGTAATTCATGTAATTTATAAAATTTTGTACTAATTCTCAGTTTCTCGGTTACAACCTACTGGTAACTCATATGTAACTTCCACATTGTGTTGAAGTATGATCCAAATTCTTTTAAGGAGGCTAACTTTTGGCGGAGCGGAGCGAGACCCGTCAGTCGAGGCTTGGGCCGATGTAGAGCGGAGTCTGAAGTTGGCCCATATCGTGCCTAATAGGGACGCCTGGGAGGGTGCGGGAGGACGAAGCCCTTAGCGATACGTATCGTTGATGACCTAGGTTACCACCACTATATAAACCTCTTATAAGCCACCGACTGGGATAAGTTGCATCTGTGAAAAATCCCGGTGTTGTGTAAACACTCCTCGTTATAGTGAAGTTTTACTGGCTAGCGCCCGTGGTTTTTTCCCTCTCTTTGTTGGAGAGGGTTTTCCACATTAAATTCGTGCCCCTTTGCTGCGATTTCTTTTTCGTTCTTTGTTATTTACTTGTCGTAAAGCTAACAAGTGGTATTAGAGCCCTAGGTTCTAATCTAGGGTTTGCGATATATCGTCATTGAAGTTCGATCTACCGCAAGTGGACTACACCATAATATTCTGCTTGTGGCAGGTGAAGATGCAGGCGATTCTCGCCCAAACGTCAGATCTAGATGAAGCGCTGCAGGATTTGGGAAAAAAGATGCTAAGAGCTGGTCTGATGAAGAGAAGCGGAAGGACCATAAGGCTTTATCTTTGATTCAACTTTATATGTCCAATAATATTTTGTAGGAAGTGTTGGCAGAGAAATCTGCTGCTGCCCTTTGGCTGAAACTGGAATCGATCTGCATGTCAAAGGATCTAACTAGTAAGATGCATGTGAATATGAAGTTGTTCTCGCATAGACTGCAAGAAGGTGGATCGGTAATGAATCACTTATCTATTTTCAGAGAGATCGTTTCTGATTTGCAATCTATGGAAGTAAAATATGATGATGAGGATCTAGCTCTATTACTCTTATGCTCGCTGCCTAGTTCGTATACACACTTCCGTGATACAATATTGTTGAGCCGTGATGAACTAACCCTTGATGAAGTACAAGAGGCCCTCAAATAGAGGGAAAAGATGAAAACTATGGTGCAGGCAGATAGGTCGTCATCCAAGGCTGAAGCTCTATAGGTTTGTGGAAGGACCGAGTAGAGATTTAACAACTATGGCAACCGAGATAAGAGCAAGGACGACAGAGGTCGTTCAAAGGACAAATTATGTAGGTATTGTAAGAAATCTAATCATGTTATTAGTGATTGTTGGAAGCTGCAGAATAAAGAGAAAAGGAACGGAACTTACCAACCGAAAGATAAGGATCAAGGTACTGATAAGGCTGTTGTTCTTTTTAGTGATAGTTCTGATGGTGAATGTTTAGCCGTTTTTGTTGCTTGTGCTTCTCGTGATGATGAATGGATACTTGATACTGCATGTTTGTTTCATATTTTCTGTAACAAAGATTGGTTCAGTTTATATGAGTCTGTGCAGACTGGAGATTTTGTACGTGTGGGGAACGACAATCCATGCCATATTGTCAGTGTTAGATTTGTTAAGATCAGGACACATGATGGTGTGACGTGTATGTTGAATGAGGTGAAGCACATACCAAGCATGGCTAGAAATTTGATCTCCCTAAGTACCAAGGATGTTGATGGATACAAGTACGCCGGTGGGCATAGATTGTTAAAGGTATCAAAAGGTTCTCTTATTCACATGATATGTGATATGAATTCTGCTAAGTTATATGTTCTTAGAGGTAGCACTTTGCCTCGTATTGCTGCTGATGTTACTTCTAATGATTCTGATGATTGTGGTAAAACAAATTTGTGGCATATGCGTCTTGGGCATATGAGCGAACATGGTATGGCATAATTGGTCAAGAGAGAGCTGATTGATGGTTGCAACTTGAGTAAGTTTGAGTTCTGTGAGCACTGCGTTTTTGGTAAGCATAAAAGAGTTAAATTAAATGCCTCCGTTCATACCATCAAAGGCATATTAGATTATGTGCATGCTAATGGATGGGGACCTTTCCGTAAGACTTCTATTGGCGGTGCTAATTACATGCTTACTATTATTGATGACTACTCAAGAAAAGTGTGGCCATAGTTTTTGAAACATAAATCTAATGTTTTTTATGCTTTTAAGAAGTGGAAAGTTATGGTTGAAAAGCAAACTAAAAAGAAGGTAAAGGTACTTTGTACTGACAATGGTATGGAATTCTATTCTAATGAGTTTGAGGAGTTTTGTAGTAACGATGGTATGATCAGGCGCCACACCATCCCTTACACTCCTCAGCAGAATGGCATGGCTGAGTGCATGAACAGAACCATCATTTTGAGGGCTCGCTATATGTTGTCCAATGCAGGTATGCGTAGATGCTTCTAGGCTGAAGTAGCCAACACAGCATGCTACATCATCAACAGGCCACCTTCTATTCCACTTGAGAAGAAAACTCCCATTGAGGTATGGTCAGGTTCATCTATTGATTATTCATAGTTGCGAGTTTTTGGTTGCACCGTGTATGCTCACGTTGATAATGCAAAGTTAGAGCCTAGAGCTATTAAGTGCATATTCCTTGGTTATGGTTCAGGAGTTAAAGCATATAAACTATGGAATCCTGAAACTAAAAAGATTTTGTTGAGTAGGAACATTGTTTTCAATGAATCCGTTATGTGTCATGACAGCTTGCTGTCAGATCCCTCTCCTATTGCTCTTGGAGAGGAGGGAGTTAGTGTGCAGGTGGAGCACCTACAGAAAACTGTTGATAATAATGTTGTGGTTGATGATACTCATGAGGAAAATATTGATGATCACGTTGTTCAGCACTCACCTACTGTGTTGCAGCAACCACATGAGTCTATTGCTGCTGATAGATCGAGGCGTAACATAGTTCCACTTCGTCGTTTAATTGAAGAATGTAATCTTTCTCATTATGCTTTGAGTTGTGCTGAACAGGTGAAGCATGATTCTGAAACTGCTACATAAATTAAAGTTGTTGCATCCATTGACTGTGAGAAGTGGGTTTCTGCTATGCAAGAAGAGATGCAGTCTCTTGAAAAGAATGGCACATGGGATGTTGTGCGCTTGCCTAAACAAAAGAAGGTTGTCCATTGTAAATGGATATACAAAAGGAAGGAAAGTTTGTCTCCTAATGAGCCTCCAAGGTTTAAGACAAGATTAGTAGCAAAAGGTTTCAGCTAGATTCCAGGTATTGACTATAATGATGTTTTCTCTCTGGTTGTGAAGTATAGTTCTATTCGTGCTTTCTTTGGTATTGTTGCTATGCATGATTTTGAGCTTGAGCAGCTAGATGCAAAGACTGCTTTTCTGCATGGTGAACTAGAGGAGGAGATTTACATGAACCAACCTGAAGGGTTCATAGTTCTTTGAAAAGAGGATTTTGTGTGCAAATTGAAGAGATCGCTTTATGGTTTGAAAAATCTCCAACACAGTGGTACAAAAGGTTTGATTCATTTATGATCTCACAAGGTTTTAAGAGGTCTCAGTTTGATAGCTGTGTTTACATAAAATTTGTTAATGGATCACCTATATACTTGCTGTTATATGTTGATGATGTGTTAATTGCTGCTAAGAGCATGAAAGAAATCACTACTTTGAAGGCACATCTAAGTAGTGAATTTGAGATGAAAGATCTTGGTGCTGCTAAGAAAATCCTAGGTATGAAAACTAAACGGGACAGAAAATCTAGGTTGTTATTTCTTAGTCAGCAAAGTTACGTTGAGAAAGTTCTCCAACGTTTTAATATGCATGATGCAAAGTTTGTTAGTCTCCTGTTGCTCCTCACTTAAATTATCAGCATTGCAATGTCCTAGTTCTGATGAAGATATTGAGTACATGTCACGAGTTCCTTATTCTAGTGTCGTTGGTTCCTTGATGTATGTCATGGTTTGTTCTCGCCCTGATTTATCATATGCTATGAGTTTGGTGAGTCATTATATGGCTAATCCTGGTAAAGAACATTGGAAAGTTGTTCAGTGGATTTTCAGATACCTCTGTGGCACATCCAATGCTTGCTTGAAGTTTGGCAAGACCGGTGAGGAACTCGCAGGCTATATGGATTCAGATTTTGCTGCCGACTTGGATAAGAGGAGGTCCCTCACAGGCTATGTGTTCACGGTAGGTGGGTGTGTCGTGAGTTGAAAGGCAACGCTAGAGCCAGTTGTTGCTCTATCTACAACCAAATTAGAATATATGGCTATTACTGAAGCTTGCAAAGAGTCTGTTTGGTTGAAAGGTTTGTATGCTAAGCTTTGTTAGGATGATTCTTGTATTAACCTGTTGTGTGATAGTCAAGTGCTATATACCTTACTAAGGATCGGATGTTTCATGAGAGAACAAAGTACATTGATATCAAGTACTATTATGTTCATGACGTTGTTGCACAAGGTACACTAAAGACGTGCAAGATAAGCACTCATGATAATCATGCTGATATGATGACAAAGCATGTTCCTGTTGCTAAGTTTGAGCTATGCTCAAGCTTAGTTGGTATAACTACTTAGTCCAAGCGGCTATTGGCGCCGAAAGTATTTTCTTTGTTTGTTCAGGAAGATGATTGTTGTTGATGCTACAAGAAGAAATTTGTCTCAAGGTGGAGTTTATTAAAGTATGATCCAAATTCTATTAAGGAGGCTAACTTTTGACGGAGCGGAGCGAGACCCGTCGCCGGAGGCTTCTCCCCCCCCAACCCCCACCCCCCATGGCACGGATCGTTGATGACCTAGGTTTATAAACCTCTTGTAATTGCATCTGTAAAAATCTCCGGCGTTGTGTAAACTCTCCCCGTTATAGTGAAGTTTCGCTGGCTGGCGCCCGTGGTTTTTTCCCTCTCTTTGTTGAAGACGGTTTTTCACATTAAATCTGTGTCTCCCTTGCTGCGATTTCGTTTTCGTTCTTCGATATTTACTTGTCGCAAAGCTATCATATTGCACGAATCGCGAGATAAATTCATTGTTGAGAGAGGTGACTCAGATCGTCAAAAGTTCTGGTGTGAGAACTAGCAAATCCGACTAACGGCATGGCAAAAAAAACACCGAAACATATGAACCTGGATCTTGTTTTGAAAAGGTCGACACGACTAGGCAACCGTGAAAATGGGCTTGTTGTCGTTCATCGAAAGCTTCCGGTTCCTAGGAAACACACACAAACAGGCTGGAGCAGTTGGATTCTTTGCTGCGCTTCGAGCTTCCTTTCTGTCACGAATTGTTTGGGTTAAGAGGGTGAACGATATTAGGGGAGGAAAAAGGAAGATTCTTGTGTATTATTTGGTGGCATCCAGTGGATGGATTGACATGTGCGACAACTCGTACACGGTGCAACCACACACCCAATCGAATGAACAAACAGCAAGAGACCACTGACTAATAACTATTCGAACGCCGCGCTGGTTGTGCATCTGCTATGTGCCGCGGTTGAGCATCTCCTTGTAATTCAGCAGCGAGTTGAGCCTCTGAAGCTGCAGCTGTTGCCGGAACTTGTTGATGAAGTCGTCCGCCCTCTCGTCCACGCACGTCCCCGAAGCGGCCTCCGTCACCGCCGCTCGAGCCACGGGAGCCCTCGGCGCGCGCTGCACCAGCCGTGCAGGCGCCGGCACCGGGGCGCGCTCCAGCTTCTTCACCTCCGGGATCGGCTTCTTCGCCACCCTCGCCTTGGCCGCCTTTTCTGCCATGTTGCCCGGCTTGTTCACCGGCGGCCTCGTGGCCGGCTCAGACTGGCTCCGGGCGTACTGAGCCTGCTGCTGCTTGCTGCTGGTCTCGTCGGCGGCGGCTGAGAGGCTGTAGTTGTACTCGGGAGGGAAGTCGCCGGAGCGGAAGCGGTAGAGGCCGAGGGAGCGCAGGCGCTCCATGACGGACGACGTGCGCGCCAGCGGGGCGGGAGCTGGCGCGGGAGCGTACTGGTCGATGTAGTCCTTTGGATCCTGCTGGTGGTGGTTGTCTTCGTCGCCGTGGTGGCTGTGGCGGCGGCGGTGGGAGCGGGAGCGGGAGGTGAGCGCGATGGTGCCGATGACCACGTTGAGCAGGAGGAAGAGCGTGGCCCCGGAGAAGTAGCCGCGGACCAGCGACCACGCCGGCATCACGTCCGGGGCGTCCATTTCGCACCGTGGCAAGGATCGATGAGGAGACGGTGCACGTACGAGTGCGGGACTGCGAGCGTCGCCAGAGCGAGCGAGACAGATGAGTGTCTTTGGTGTTTGGCCTGCTTAGCTGCTCGGCTTGGTAAATATAGGGATGCTGCGGGGAGAAGTCGGAGGCCGGTGGCGGTGGGTGGAGCGTGGATGCTTGCTCGGGAGGGAGAAAGAGAAACCGTGTGCTGCGTACAAGTGTGCCGCCTCCTCGTGCGCTCGTAGCCGACCATCGACCGTGCCAGGTTGTAGATCCCCAAACCCATAAGCACAATTTAATGCAAGCATCGGATCGATCCCAGGAGCGTTTAGCACTCTAGCTCGTCCACATTGCCCGATCTACCCAAACAAGAACCTATCGACTATCTTTCTTTTCTTTTTGACGAAAGAGCCGACTCAGTTTGTCCTAGTAACAAAAGCCGATCGAATATTGCCTTTTTGACCGAGAGCCAACTAAATGAATAGCTTGGGAGAGTATCACAAGCTCACTAGTACTTTTTTACAGCTCACGGCAATGTTCCGGCGGCCGGCTTTCGGGGTACCCGAAGGCGCGAGCTCAGGTGAAAAGAGTGCTATCGTCCACTGCCGTTGGGATGGATGAGCGGCGAACCACGTGGAGTAGCCGTCCAGGCTAATCATGGAAGTCCACTTGGTGCGTGTACCTTGATTCACGTCACGTGCCGCGACCTGCTCTGATGGCCAGATCGAAACCGCCGCGGGTCAACCTGACTAGATCCACCCCCAGTGACTAACGTCAATCGCGCTGCTGATGAGAAGAGTGACCCAGCTCCCCAGCAGTAAATAAATCCTAGGAGACAAGGTCTATTAATAGACCCTTCCCTATAACTGACACGTGTCCATCTTTTTTTAGTTTTTAGTCTGTTTTTAGGAAAATGATACCATCCTCCCAGAGGATCGCACGCATTTATCCCCTGGGTCCGTTTGCTCGCGTACGTGCCTGTTCCTCTGCCTTATCTTCTTCCCAGCGTCTCCGTACGGAACCCGGTCTGCAACTCCTGCCCCGCAGCTCCGTCGCCGGCAGCTCCTGCAGCTCGCGCGCCATCCGCCACCCGCCGCCCGCCGCCGCAGCGCGCGCCGTCCACATCTCCTGTCGCCGCGCCGCCCGTCGTGCCCCCTGCAGCTCGCGCGTTGCGCAGCCCACGGCTCTTGTCGCCGCGTCGCCACCGCTGCAGCTCGCGCGTCGCCCGCCGTGCCCCTGCAGCTCTCGCCTCCAAGCCTCCTTCAGCTCGCGCCGCCCGCGGCTCGAGTCGCCGCGCCGCCGTAACTCCCACGCTAGAGGAAGATGCCTACGACTTTCTACAGCCATGACGACACCGTTGGCGGACTCGTTGTCGATGCTACCACCAGCGATGGGTGTTGCTACCACCAGCTACGGGCATCGCTACCACCGGTGAGGGCGGATGCTACAACCTTGCCGACAGATTTTGCTACACGGCATGGTGCTACACAGACAGAACGACGATGCTACTAGAAGTGATCGTCGTTGCTACAATTGAAGGATCGCAACACTACCGGCCAATGAATATGTTTTAAGATTTTGGTACAGGAGTGATGCTACAATAATAGCATTTTTTTGCTATTTCTGTTCTTTGTTTTTGCTACAATAGCACAAAGTATTTGCTACAACATTTCCATCGAAAGTCCCCAGCAAAGTTGGTTTCGCTATGGCAGCCTAGTTTTTTGCTACCAAGCCACCGGCGATGTCTCCGACGAGGTCATTTCTTTGCTACATTAGTATATTTTTTTTGCTACCAACGTTTTGTGGTTTTGCTACAATACCGTGAAGTTTTTGCTACAAAGTCCCCTGAAAGTGTAAGATGGTTTACCTAGAGGGGGGTGAATAGGTTTCTAATAAATTCTTTATAATCTTTTGTAAGTTTTAGGCTTTGCGGAATATAAGTGTGCCTAAATGCAAACTAGGTGAGGCAACATAGATGATGATACAAGGTACGTCAAGCACGAAGGCTATCACAAAGTAAACAACACAAGTAAGAGAGGGGTTAAGGAATAACCCAAGCACGCAGAGACGAAGATGTATTCCCGTGTTCACCACCTTTGGGAAGGGGGCTACGTCACGTTGGAGAGGTGTGAGGTTTCACGAAGGATTCCCCAATGCCACGAAGGCTCACCTTCTTCTCCGAGCCTATCACACGAAGGAATAGCTCACTTACTCGTGGTAGACTTTTAAGGTAGTCTCCAAACCCTCACAAACTTTTCACGGAGCAAATCACAAGCCGAATGCCTCCGGACGACCCTAGTCGCCTAGGGTTTTCCACAAACCCAAGAGTAACAAGCTAACTCGATGAACTCAAGGAGGAATGAAATTTGGCTTGGTGGAAACGTATATCGGGACCTCCTCTTGCTTTCTACCAAAGGGATTTGAGTTTGATTGGGTAGAATTGGAGATCCTCAAGAAATTGTATTTCAACAATGGGGAGAGAGAGAGAGCTCCAAGTGTGAGATATAAACTGAATGCCTAACCTCCTCAAGCTAGAAGAAGAGGTATTTATACTCAAGGGAGAAATCTAGCCGTTTGTAGCATTTTCTGTGAAACTCGGTTTAAGTTCGGTTGGACTGGACCACACACCGGACCGCCCAGTGTACAGCCCGGTCAACCGGAATCCAAACCGGGATACTCACTGTGTGTGAGCCCGGATAGACTCGGTATACGAAACCGAGAATCCCGGTTTGGGTTCGGTTGACCGGAACTGGTACCGGATAGTCCGATCTGGGAACCGGTTCAACCGGCCTGAGAACCGAGTTTGGCAGAGATGTTATCAAACTTAGATTTCTTTCTTCTCTCTCTTTGGTGATGGAACAAGTGGGTGTATAGGATGTGTATAAGGCTTAGAAAAACATCCCCAGCAAGCTCATCGAGATAACCCCCCTCTTAATAGTGCGGTGTTCCTAAATACTCAAGAAACATATAAAAGGTAAAGCTTCGACACTTCTCTTCATTATCGAAATGGGGGGGTCTTCGATGATCTTCCAACATCCCGGTGGACTAATACCTGTTCAAGACACTGGTAGGTAGCATTAGTCCGCACTAACTACGGTGTCATTGTCAACCAAAAACAATATAGGGTAAATTACCCTTTCAATCTCCCCCTTTTTGGTTGGCGATGACAAACCGAGCTAGAGTTCACAAGGATATAATAAAAAGAGCAATATACCCAGGAATTCCATAGAGACATATGTGAGCTCCCCCATAAAGTGTGCACTTGGTTGAATTTGTGTTTGAATGCAAGGTGCACCTAAATAAAGTATAGAGAGCTTCCCATATGTCTTTATGGAAGCAAGCATAACATGACAAGATATAGAACATGGATATCTATGCAAGGCTAGACAAATGAATGAAGTACACATAGTCATAGCACAATAGACATAACCATGGTTCACACACATAGCACACGTTTGTCCAACATACGGAAGTAAAGCAAATAGTTCCAATCACGAAAGCAAATGGTAAGCACAATGCCATAAGAATCAAAGATAAGGCAAAGGGCATTGTGCAAATGGCGAACCCCAAAAAAACCCTGGCAGAAACCCGTAGAGACCTAACAGAACTCTACTCTTCTCCCCCATTAGCATCGAAACACCAAAAAGGAAGAGGAGTAGGGCGACGCTAACGGAACCCAACTAGAAGAACGTAGGAGGCGGCGGAGGGTGAACGGAGGCATCTTCGTCTTCATGAATCTCCTCTTCATCACCATCCTCGACATCATCATCATCAACAGAACCACGACGAGCAGCAGAGGAGGTACTAGAACCACTAGGAGGAAACTGACTAGGAAGTAGCCGAAGAGCATGGCATCATCAAGAGGCGGCATCTCATAGTTAACATAAGGAACAGGAGTCATCTCGGGACCATCTGGAGGAGGAGTGACATGCTGGGTCACGAGAAACTCATTGTGCCTGCGCCGAGTCTCTTGGCTCATCTCAAGAGCCTTGTGGCTCACATCATAGGACGAGCGGCACATCTAAAACAGCCGCTTGAAGAAAGTGGTAGCACCACCCTTGGGCCTGGGACGTGATGAGGAGGACTCTCCAATAGGACGACGAGAACCCGACCGAGTAGAAAAGTGAGGCTGAGGATCATGGACAGCCTTGGTGTGCTGCTCGGGGGGCATCATCGATGGAACCTCAGGATACTGACCACGAAGAGAAAGAGTAAGCTGCTCTTGTTCCACATGCTCACCAGCCATCACACCAGGAGGCACAATCCTGTTGAGAAGCTTTTGTACATATACGCAAAAGGTGGGGGTCATCCTGTCCAAAGCAGCCCGGTGAAGCTCAAAGTACACAAAATCACAGCCATCAATCTTCCTCAACCTGTCAGGATGACAATAATACAGGAGGTTGGCAAAGTACTCATGACAGTTTGTAGTATCTCCAACACGGGGAACAAGCGACTGACGAAAGATGCTGGCCAAGGTGTGGTAGTAAAAGTACATGCCAGAGATGCATGGAGGAGCATACTCGGAATCCTTTGGGTAGCAGAAGGCCAGACAGTCAGCAGGCTTGATCTTGAATGCAAAAAACCATCGGGCTTAGCAGAATAGCCCATAACCTCAACCAGATCTGCAAAGGTGGCACAGAAACGTCGTGTGCCGGTCATCCACGACATAGTGCGGTCAACATCATCATGAAAATAGACTGTGCAGAAGAACTGACGAATATACTCAGGATAGTAGTCCTCCTTGAGACACACAAGGTCAAAGAGATCCATTTTCTTCAAGGCATCATCAACAAAGCGATAATCTGAGGCAGCATACATGTTGAACCAGTCCTCATTGAAAGCAAGAATGTTACCGCAGGAGGTGACCTTGAACTGAGTGTAAATATGTTCCCACATCAAAGATTGAGTCTCAGTCCAAAACTTCTAGTCAGAGCCAGTGTAAGTGAGAGACTTGAAGCGATAGGGATTATGCTTGCGAAGGGTCCGGTACATAGCAATCTCCATATTCTTCAAGTTTTGAGAAGGTACATCTTCTTCGTCAGCATGCACGACAGGTTTCTTGCCCCTGATGGCCTTGCTCTTGAAACGACCAGAACGGGCGCTGCCCTCTTCCTCATGCTACACAGACTGAATGGCTCGACGAGCCCGCTTACCCCTGCCGGTTTCCTCGGGCACATACTCATCACTCACATAGTCATCATCATATGCACCTGTGAAAAAGAGAGAGAGGTTTGGGAGAACAAGGATAAGTACACATGCCAATCAACAAAAATGGAGGAAAAAACTTGTATTTGGGCAAGTGCATGGTAGAAAAGGGACATTGCGGAGAGATTCGGTGCCAGGGTCGGTCTGACCGACAGCATAACCGGACGGTCCGGTGTCAGCGCTGGACAATCGAACCGAAACCGGACAGTTCGGTGTCAGCATCGGTCAACCGAACCAAAACCAGACTGTCCGGTGTCAGCACCGGAAACCGAACCTGAATCGGACGACCCGGTGTCAGATCCAGTCCAACCGGGCCTGGAACCGAGTTGATCGGGCAAGCCCCAAAACAGATCTATGCAATGTAAAAGATCTACCCATGTCTCAAGACTTGCACAAATACGAACTTCCCAAGAGAGGTAGGCCATGGTTTGACGTGGTTGGCATACAAGAAGGAAAGTGGGAACCCTAACTTGGCAAATCCATCAAAATGTGTAGCAAAACATGGGGATTTGACGAGGAAAAGGGGAGGAGCAAGGGATTACCCGAGGACATGGCTTCTCGTGGAGGAAAGCCCCAAAAGCCCTTTAAGGAAGAAGATTGCAAAAAGCTCCCAAACCACCATGAGATGGAGAGATTCCTTCGGTGGAGAGCCTCCAAAGGTCCTTCTCCGTGAAATGGTGGCCCGATCTATGAATCCTAGGGGTGGAAACACCCTAGGATAGGAGGGGTGGGAGGGGCGGCAATGGAGAGAGGGTGGGTCGGGGGAAGTGAAGGGGTAACTTGTGGAGGAGTCAGAGTGTCTAGGGAAGAAGAAGGAAAAAGATTTTTCAGATCCCGGTTTTAGTTCGGTTCAACCGAGATGCAAACCGGACCGCTCGGTGCACAGCCCGGTCAACCGAGCCGTAAACTGAATCTGCAGGAAAACTGACACGAGGGAGATTCGGTGCACAGCCCGGTCAACCGGATCCACAACTAGAGTACTCGGTTGAGAACTGGACTGGCAACCGAACTCGTTCAGTAACCTTCTGACTACAGACCCGGATAGACTCGGTTGAGAACCGGGCTGGAAACCGGACGGTCCGGTTATGGAGCCGGTTGGACCGGGCCAGAAACCGAACATCAGGAAAAAAACTTCAGAAAAGTTTGAGAAAAGCAGAAAAAAATTCGAGAATGGCATGTGCAAGGAAGAAGATAGTAGACTCCAAAAGGGTAGAGGAGGCAGGTGATCTAGGCATGCCTATTGGAGAAGAACCAAATCAACACAGTTAATAGCAACAATAGGCATGATTTGAAGATATCAAGAGCCACAAGGGACCAAAGTTGGCGGGGGATTTCTCCCCCTATGTTTAAGCACACATGTCATGGCGCCTCAAAGATAGATGCCTGGACCCATATCATGACACAAGATCAATTAATATCGCACGCATAGGTATGCATCGAACCAAGACATGGTAAGATGACTATCCCTATGTGTGTTGTGTGACTAGGCTACATAGCAAGTTAAGAGCTGAAATATAATGCAAGAAGAGAATCAATCCAAGTTTTTGGGATCTAGATACCAAGTTCTCGCCTCAACATGACAAAACGGGCTTCATTCAAAGGCTTCGTGAAAATATCCGCCAATTGAAACATCGTTCCCACATGAGTGAGATTGATGTCACCATTTGCGACATGGTCACGTAGGAAGTGGTGGCGGATGTCAATATGTTTGGTGCGGCAATGTTGGATGGGGTTATTGGCGATCTTTATTGCGCTTTCACTGTCACATAGAAGAGGCACCATACCAAGAGACACACCATAGTCTTTCAAGGTTTGCCTCATCCATAACAATTGAGCGCAACAAGATGCCGCGGAAATGTATTCGGCTTCGGCAGTGGATAAAGCGGTGGAGTTTTGTTTCTTGGATGACCAACTCACCAACGACCTGCCAATAAATTGGCAAGCCCCAGAGGTCGACTTCCGATCAACCTTATCACCGGCCAATCGGAATCCGAATAGCCAACAAGCTCAAAGGTTGACCCCTTTGGATACCAAAGCCCGAGAGTAGGAGTGAGAACAAGGTACCTAAAAATCCGTTTGACTGCCATCAAGTGGCACTCCTTAGGAGCGGATTGAAAACAAACACACATTCCAACACTTAACATGATATCCGGCCTAGAAGCACAAAGGTAGAGCAAGGAGCCAATCATGGAGCGATATACCTTTTGGTCCACATCCTTCTCACCTTCTCCAAGGCCAAGTTGCCCATTGAGTGGCATGGGTGTCTTCATGGGGTTGGCATTGGTCATCTCAAATTTCGCAAGCATGTCCTTCACGTACTTCTCTTGGGAGATGAAGGTGCCTTGAGCAAGTTGCTTCACAATGAAGCCTAAGAAGTACTTCAACTCCCCCATCATGGACATCCTAAATTTCTAGGTCATCAACTCGGCAAAAGCTTTGTTATGAGATTCGTTAGCTCCACCAAAAATAATATCATCAACATAAATTTGAACAATAAACAAGCCACCCCCTTTAACCCGTTTGGTGAAAAGGTTGGAATCGACTTTACCCACGCTAAACTCGTCCATGAGTAGGAAATCCCTAAGGTGCTCATACCAAGCACGAGGAGCTTGCTTTAGTCCGTAGAGCGCCTTATGGAGTAGATACACATGGTTGGGAAAGCGTGTGTTTTCGAAACCCGGGGGTTGAGCCACATATGCAACCTCTTTCAAGGGACCATTAAGAAATGCACTCTTCACATCCATTTGATAAAGCTTGAAGTTATGAAAATATGCATATGCAAGCAAGAGACGAATAGCTTCAAGGCGAGCAACAGGCGCAAAGGTGTCCTCATAGTCAATACCCTCTATTTGGGCATACCCTTGCGCCACTAACCTTGCTTTGTTCCTTGTGATGGTTCCGTTCTCATCTTGCTTGTTCTTGAATATCCACTTGGTCCCAATAACATTGATGCGATGATCTTTAGGTCTCTCCACAAGAGACCAAACTTTTTTGCGGGTGAAGCACTCGAGTTCTTCTTGCATGGCGATGACCCAATCCGGACCTTCTAGAGCTTCATGGACCTTGAGAGGCTCGAAGTTGGACACAAAAGCATGATGGCCACAAAAGGTAGTGAGTTGCTTCTTCTTGTTGCGGGTCTCGATTCCTCTAGATATGCTTCCAAGTATATTATTGACTTGGAGTCCACTTGCAATAGAGGAGGATTTGATCTTTTGGATAGTTCCTTCATGATCAACAAATTCATCCTTAGTTGGTCCTTGATCATTAACCGCATCTTGAGATTGACCTTGATCTTGGGAAATTTGAACGTCTTCTTGCTCTTGCTCAACGGGTTGAGGGCTTGGTTCTTGTTCTTCGGTTTGCGAGAGTTGTTCATTGTGAGGTACACTTGATGGTTCAACTTGAGTAGAGCTTGGCTCTTCTTGAGTTGGACTTGATTCTCCCCTATCAACATCTTGATCATGAGTATGATGCTCGGTGGGCAAGATATGCCCAATTCCCATCAACTTGATGACTTGAGAGGAACCTCCATCGCCTACAACATGTGGACAGCTTGCCCCCCTTGGGTACCATTATCTTCCAAAAACTCCATGTCACAAGATACTTCAACACAACCATTGGCTTTGTTGTAGTATCTATAGGCGTGAGAGTTTTCCGCATAACCAACAAAGATGCCCTCGATAGTTCTAGATTCGAATTTACCGAGTTTTTCTTTCTTGTTCTTGATGAGGCACTTGCACCCAAAGACTCGGAAGTAGTTGACATTGGGCTTGTTCTTTGTGAGAATCTCGTATGGAGTCATGTCAAAGGGAGCTCGGAGGAAAAGCCGGTTAGAGTAGTGAACCGCGGTGGCGATTGCTTCTCCCCAAAAGTTGTGGGGTGACTTGCACTCACTCAACATAGTTCTTTCCATTTCAATGATAGTCCGGTTCTTCCTTTCAACAACGCCATTTTGTTGAGGAGTATAAGGAGCCGAGAATTCATGCTTGATTCCCTCATCTTGAACAAACTTTTGCATGGTATAGTTCTTGAATTTGGTGCCATTGTCGGTCCTAATGGTCTTGATATCCACACCATGGGTGCGTTGAGCTTGCTTGGCGAAGATCATGAAGTGCTTGTAGGTCTCATCCTTTGACTTGAGAAGGAATACCCAAGTGTATCTTGAGTAATCATCGACGATGACAAGACCATATCTCCTTCCACCAAGAGAATCATATGTTGATGGTCCGAAGAGATCCAAATGGAGAAGCTCCAAAGGTCTTGACGTGGCCACCTTTGATATTGATGGATGACTCCTCCCATGTTGTTTTCCTGAAATGCAAGCACTACACACCCGATCTTTCTCAAAAGACACACCGGTTAATCCAACAATATGTTCACCCTTTAGGAGTTGTTTGAGATTTCTCATGTTGACATGGCCAAGGCGGTGATGCCAAAGCCATCCCTCATCAACTTTGGCCATTAGACATGTAGGAAGAGATTGACTCTCTTGCGAGAGGTCGACCACGTAGAGGTCGTCTTGCACATATCCAACAAGGACCAACTTGAGATTATCACTCCTAAAGACTTTCACACAAGTTCTAGAGAAATAGGAATCGTAACCGGCATCCACGAGATGTTTTATGGAAAGTAAGTTGTAACCAAGGTTTTCAACAAGCATGACGGTCTCTAGGGACAAGGCCTTGGAAACCACCAACTTGCCAAAACCTAGTACCTTTCCTTTCGAGTTGTCTCCAAAAGTGATGCTTGACGTTGAATTGACATCATGAATAAATTGGTCAAGCACACTTCTACCTCCAGTCATATGATTGGTGCATCCACTATCAAACACCCATTTTGATCCACCGGAGGCATATCCCTACAAAATCAATTCTTTGATTTAGGAACCCATTGAGTAATGGGTCCCTTAGCATTAGCAACAAGATCTTTTGGTACCCAAATTGAGTACCATCTATAAGCATAACCATTGCGAGGGCCAACGTATTTGGCATAAACATCTCCTTGAGTGCCCTTACATAGCACATAGGAGGGGTTAGATTTTCCCGCAAACTTGTGGTTAGGGTTGCCCCTAGTGGCTCCCCCATTCATGACACTGTTCTTTACTTGGTCAACCACCTTGTGCCCTTCACGCACAAAGTTGATCCTTTTAGGTGGGTTAGCACCATTCTTGTCGTTCTTGGGGTCATACCCCATACCTTGCCTTGGAGCTCTTATCGTTTGTCGAGCAAGAATCTCATCAAGAATCTTGCCCTTAGTGATAGGTTTGAGACGCTCCATCTCGAGTTGTTCCCTCAACTTCTTATTCTCCTCAAGGAGACTAGCTTGATCCAAGGAAGGGTTAGAAGCACAAGTAGTATCCTCAACAATAATACGATCCTTCAATGTACCAAGAGCTTTCTCATAGGACACTCGAAGTTGATCATGATTCTCCCCAAGTTTTATGAGATCACGCTTGACAAGCAAATTAGCTTTCTCAAGGTTATCAAGGTCATTGGTGAGATAAGCATGAGCAACTTCAAGTTCTTTCTTCGAAGTATCAAGTTCTTGGGACAAGGTGATGGCTCTATCTATGGTATCCATATCTTTTGCCTTATCTAGCTCATAGATTTCAATTCGTTCTTTAAGAAGAGAAGTAATGTCCCTTTCCTTGCTTAGCTCGTGCTCAAGAAGATTGAATCTTAGTTTCTCATCATCAATATGAGACTCCAAACTATCAATGGTCTCATCACGTGAATTGACAAGGATCATTAATTGTTTTAATCTAGCACGAGCATTGTTAGGAAGGGACTTCATGATTTTACACATTTCTTGAACATAGTTTTCATCGAATTCATCATCGTCACTATCATTGGTACTAACATGATCATCCAAGATGCTAGAGAGAGATGGAGGGGGAGAGATTACCTTGGTACTCCTTGCCATGAGGAAAGTACTGGTGACCCTGGGAGTGATGGAGTCATCGGCATAGTCTTTGGTGTAGTCATATGTGAAGAGTGACCCGGGTTCGGCAAATGCCAAACCGGCCACCCCCACAACCTTCTCCTCATCTTCACTCTCCGCATCAGATAGGTACTCTTGGCCAAGAAAGCCTTTGCCATCACGCTTCTTGTTCCTCTTGTATCTCTCGTTGATGGGGTTTTGCTCTAATCTTGGCTTCGCGCCCTCTTCATACTTGGGCTTGTCAAGTCTCTTCTCATATGGGCATTTGTCGGCAAAGTGGTCCGACTCATCACAATTGTAGCAATTTATCTTCTTCTCGCTTGGTCTGGTTGAGCTTCTTCTTCTTCGAAACTTCAAGTTCTTGGTGAAGAGAGCAACTTGAGCTAGCATGTCATCGATGCCCTCGCTATCACTATCTTCATCATTCGCACCACTTTCTTGCGCATACTTGGTCTTCAATGCTAGGGATTGAGAAGGCCCAATGGCACGGTTGATCTCCTTGATCTTTTGTCCTTCATCCACCATATTGTCCGTGGCAACAAGATAGGACATGAGATCATCAGGCGAGAAATGGCGAGCTGAATCAAGAAGTTGCAAGTTCAAGGCAAGATTCTTGTCGGAGGCGGCAATCATGGAGAGAACCTTGGACTTGATAATCTCATCATTCAAGTTGAACCCATCTTCATACTTGTCACAACCAAGACCATCAATCTTGACACGGAGGGCAACAAGTCTCTTATATGCTTCGGCGATGGACTCACCATCATTGTTCATGAACATGCTCATCTCCGAGTTGGCGGATTCATACTTGGATTTTTGGATAAGGGAAGTTCCCTCTTGGAGAATGACAATCCTCTCCCACAACTCCTTAGCGGTGGGAATGTTGCTAACTTGATCATAGAGTGTGCGGTGAATGGCACTCCTTATCTTGTCACAAGCCGTTGCATTTAGTTGACGATCATAGTACTCTCCCGGAGTGAGATTATTGGGATCTTGTGGATAGAAGCACTTGCCCACAATCTCCCAAAGCTCCACGCTGCAACTGCGAAGATGAGATTCCATAGAAACTTTCCAATGAGAGAAGTGAGTTCCATCATAGTGAGGTGCGGGACCCGAACCATTAATATGAGGCATGACGTTCTTTTGTTTGGGATATATATACGGAAATGGATTAGGGGGCATGGAGGCTTTCGTCGGGTCACTCTCGCTAGAGGCCTCGTTCATAGCCTCCTTACCGGTGTCCATCGGCCTCCCTTGAGGTACTACCAAAGGTCCGGCAAGCATGACCCCCTCGCCCATTCCCGTAAAACGTCCTTCAAGAAAACTTATTCGAGCAAGGAGATCGGAATCCGCCTTAGCCTTTTCAAGGGATTGTTTGGCAAAGAGTTCACGGATCTCCTTGACCGAACAAGTCTTTCCCTCCTCATCATCAGAGAAAACCATCTTTTCTCTTAGGCGGTAAAGCCCTTAGAAGAGAACCTTGCTCTGATACCAATTGAAAGTGTAAGATGGTTTACCTAGAGGGGGTGAATAGGTTTCTAACAAATTATTTATAATCTTTTGCAAGTTTTAGGCTTTGCGGAATATAAGTGTGCCTAAATGCAAACTAGGTGAGGCAACCTAGATGATGATACAAGATACGTCAAGCACGAAGGCTATCACAAAGTAAACAACACAAGTAAGAGAGGGGTTAAGGAATAACCCAAGAACACGGAGACGAAGATTTATTCCCGTGTTCACCACCTTTGGGAAGGGGGCTACGTCACGTTGTAGAGGTGTGCGGTTCCATGAAGGATTCCCCAATGCCATGAAGGCTAACCTTCTTCTCCGAGCCTATCCCACGAAGGAATAGCTCACTTACTCGTGGTAGACTTTTAAGGTAGTCTCCAAACCCTCACAAACTTTCCACGGAGCAAATCACAAGCCGAATGCCTCCGGGCGACCCTAGCCACCTAGGGTTTCCCACAAACCCAAGAGTAACAAGCTAACTCGATGAACTCAAGGGGGAATGAAATTTGGCTTGGTGGAAACGTAGATCAGGACCTCCTCTTGCTTTCTACCAAAGGGATTTGAGTTTGATTGGGTAGAATGGGAGATCCTCAAGAAATTGTGTTTCAACAATGGGGAGAGAGAGAGCTCCAAGTGTGAGATATAAACTGAATGCCTTACCTCCTCAAGCTAGAAGAAGAGGTATTTATACTCAAGGGAGAAATCTAGCTGTTTGTAGCATTTTCTGTGAAACTCGGTTTAAGTTCGGTTGGACTGGACCACACACCGGACCGCCCAGTGTACAGCCCGGTCAACCGGAATCCAAACCGGGATACTCACTGTGTGTGAGCCCGGATAGACTCGGTATACGAAACCGAGAATCCCGGTTTGGGTTTGGTTGACCGACTGATGCACCGTGCAGGGAACCGGTTCAACCGGCCTGAGAACCGAGTTTGGCAGAGATGTTATCAAACTTAGATTTCTTTCTTCTCTCTCTTTGGTGATGGAACAAGTGGGTGTATAGGATGTGTATAAGTCTTAGAAAAACATCCCCAGCAAGCTCATCGAGATAACCCCTCTTAATAGTGTGGTGTTCCTAAATACTCAAGAAACATATAAAAGGTAAAACTCTGGCACTTCTCTTCATTATCGAAATGGGGGGGTCTTCGATGATCTTCCAACATCCCGTCGGACTAATACCTGTTCAAGACACTGGTAGGTAGCATTAGTCCGCACTAACTACGGTGTCATTGTTAACCAAAAACAATATAGGGTAAATTACCCTTTCATCCCCGACGAGATCTCTCCGGTGAAAGTCTCCGGCAAGTCTCCGGCGAGCCTCCGGCGACGTCAGATTTTCTACATTAGCACAAATTCGTTGCTACATAGTCTCCGGCGAAGTCTCCGACAAGGTAGTACTTTTTTGTTCTATTTGTTAAGCGAACCGTTTTTGCTACATGTAGCAAAAGCGGGTCAAAATGTAGCAAAAGCGGGATAAAGGACGGAACATGGAGATCTGGACCGTACATCAGCTTTGATCGAACGGCTAGGGACCCGGGGGATGGAATGTTCCCATCCCCCGGGGGACGCGTAGTGCCCCCCCCTTTTTTATCGGTTTAAAATTGAATGGAGCAACAGGTATGTATTGAGGTGGGTCTATCCTTCAGAATAATAGACCGGGTCTCATAGGATTAATTTTCCCATCAGCATAGCCACATGTCCGTCTTTACTATTCATAGGATCGCACCATTTTAAATTCATTATATGCATGCATGGGTAGGCACAACCCAACCCGTTCGGACGGACGTGCTAGCAGCTGCGCCGGCCGATCCATTCGGACCGACTCGCACGGATTGAACCATCTGTACACCTAATTTCTCCCATGGTTGCGTCGGCCCGAACACCGCGCTTGTCCTCCCGTTTCCTCCCCTAATCCATACAGGCCCTCTCGCCAGTGGCACAAGAGACACTCTGCTTCCCCAAACTCTCGCCATCCATCCGTTGTCGTCGCCACTGCCCGATGTCATCGTCGCCCTTGTAATATCGAGCAGCACTGCTAAGATTCTCAATGGGGCGAGGGAGTACGATGACAACTTCGAGGCCAAGCATGATTATAACGGTAAGCTACATCTCCTCCTACCATAATGCTCCGTTGTCATTCAGCAGCTTGCATGTGGAGTGACCGGTGATCTCCTCGATGACTACATGTGCATGAGCGAGTCCACATGTCATGAGCGCATGTACCGGTTTTGCAGCCCAATTATTGCAGTGTTTGGAAAATTTTACCTGAGAGAGCCAAACATCGAAGATATTGCCCGCCTTTTGTCCATCAATGAGAGTAGGGGGTTTCCTGGGATGCTTAGCAGTATCGACAACATATATTGGCAGTGGAAGAACTCTCCTTTTGGTTGGCAAGGGTAGTTCAAAGGGCATGCGAAGGGGTGCACTATCATACTAGAGGTCGGTGCATCATAGTATCTCTGGATTTGGCACTCCTTTTTTAGCATGGATGGATCAAACAATGATATCAATGTGTTGCAGCAGTCTCCGGTGTTTGCTAGTCTTGCAGAAGGCAATGCCCTATAGGTTTCCTATGAGACCAATGGCAATCCTTATGAAATGGGTTACTATCTAGCTGGCGGTATCTATCCCTCCTGGTCCACCTTAAGCACTTTTTGGATTGATAAAGAGGATCGACAAAGAGGGAACAAACCCTCAGCCGCTGGCTCCTAAAAAAACCTAGCCGCCGCCTCCTCCCCGCTTGCGATCTACGAGTCCTCGCCTCCCCCGCTTCCACTCACGTGGTCGGGAGGGGGTGGGGACCCAGGAATCTTAGCGTTTTCGTGGTGTCGTGGTGGCACAACTCAAATGATGGTGCATGTGCTACATCGAATAATGGTACCCCCGGCTTCAACCCTAACTCGACGATGTTTACGACATTGAGAAGCTTGTGGGATTGTGTCTTCATCGGGCGTGTGCTCCGGCTTTGTGTGGGTTTGATCTTGTCGTCGATCTAGTCCTGGTGGCCTTGGAGTTTAGTGGTACAAATTACTGCTGGTTTGTGGTGGATGGTGGAGGATCCGGTCGCTTACTAGGCGGGGTAGCGATGCCCCTGGATGCGGTGTTGAAGATGCTAGGAGGGCTCCTCCGGTCGATGTTCCTTAGAAGCAGGCTAGATCTAGTCTTACAGGGACGGTGGTTATTGCGGCTCATTGACGCCTTATGGCTAGGGGTTTCTTCAGTGCAAAAGTGTGGACCAACTGCTAGTGATCTTCTTCTTCTCCGGCGACGGCGAAGGATTTGGATCCTTAGTAGTTGCGACGAGGACGGTTTGCAGTTGTTCAACCGTTTGGTTTCTCCTTGTTTTCTGTTACTTGTATTCGTACCATCTTTGTATTTTTACGGCTATAAATAGAAGTAATGTATGCCCACGGGCGTACATATTTAAATAAAAACTCTGGCCGTTGCAGCCACAGAGGCCATTTTTCACACTTTTTGGCCTCAAACAGACCACATGGGACCATTATTTCACAGTTATACATATAAATCATGCAATTGTCCATATAAATAATACAATTCGGCCACACAAGCAATTGTCCATACAAATAACACATTGAAATAATTCTACATATTAAAAAGTTCAACATACCAACAATAAAACTACCGGTGTCCTTCATGCATTCACATGTGCTAGACAAGATCCGCTTGGAGTGCATTGTGGGTTGATCGATTACGAATTTTATATTGAGTATGCAGGAATTCTTAGAATGTTGCTGCTCTCGGCTGAGGTTCAACCAAATCCCCACGGAACTTCCAATCTTGATCATGAAGCATGTCATCGTGCTCATCCTCTATAATCTGTTGTGCGTGATCATGCAAGTATTCATCACCTCGTTCATCGTATTTCTACTTCATGTTCTTGAAGAAAACCGAATAATGGCCCAACGAGCTTGCAGCACTTCAAATGCTCGCTTCACGTTCTTCCTACATGCCTCTGGTTCTTTAGCAAACCTACACCCAGCCTTGTCGGTGGATTCGTGTATTGTCTTCACAAATGTGGATCACTCAGGATAGATACCATCAGCTAGATAGTACCCCTTGGTGTAGTGGTGGTTGTTTGCTACAAAGTTGATCTCTAGAGCATTGCCTTCTACAAGCCTAGAAAATACCGGAGAGCACTGCAGCACATTGATATCATTGCAAGAACCTACCATGCCAAAAAAAAGAGTGCCAAATCCAAGGATCCCGCGATGCTACTGCCTCGAGTATGAGTGTGCACCCAATAGAATGTCCTTTGAATTATCCATGCCAACCAACTGGACAATTCTTTCACCTCCAATGTATGCAATCTATGCTACCAAGCATGCTAGGAAACCATCTTGCCTTGTTGATAGACAAAAGTCGAGCAGTGTCTTGTACTATGGGAGCGCATCTTATTCGAGTTGCTCGATGACTACGGTCGTGGCCACGATGATCTCGGTATCATCATCGGAGGAGTCGTCGAATGTATCGACGAAATGCTTGTAAAAGAACTCGCCCCCATTATCCATGGTGATCTACATAACAAATAGGCGATAGTCACAACAAGAATTACCTACAATGTTGCGAGATTGTCAACAAAATGAAGTGGCCAAACGTACCAACCTCCTGTCCGCAAATGGCCAAACAGGTTTGTGGGTGCGATGCTCCTGGCCGCGTTCCTCCGACGACCGGCCTTGGCGATGCCCAGGCAACTCCGGCCTCCAAACAGCGGCGAGAGAAGGGATTCGGGTCGAACGCCCAACCGGTTGTGGGAAGGAGGAAGAGGGGTGGTGGTTGTCGGTGATGCGAAGAAGGGAGGGGAAGAGGAGGGTCTCGGGGTTGGATGCGGGGAGTGGTGAGGAATTTTGGCTCTAACAAGCCAGCCAGGAAGGACAAGATGAGGACAGTTGCTCTATTCGTCGCCCGTTCGCGCAAACGCTGCTTCGATTTGGACCACGAATGCGCCGGTCCATAGGCTAATTATGTTTGCCACCCTTCGCCCGTTGGGACTTTGTTTTTGGCCTTATTGTTCGCGGACATTGAGGCCATTGGGTAAACTCTAAGATACGTGAGGATAATATTCTCAAGCTTTTTCTGGATCCAATCTAATGCACAGCCAGTCTTCGCCATTACTCGTGCATTCACTTAGTTTGGTGCTAGCTAATACCTCATTTGAAGCAATTAGCCGGCAACGGTTGAGGCTCGACGTCTATTCCAACGCACGTCTAGATGGGGTCGGTGTTTGGCGACGGTCGTTGGTTTTGGCAAGTGTAAAAAACCTAGAGATAGTTCTCTGCAAAGTTTTTAGGATATTTGTTTTCTCCTGGTCTGTCTATTAGCTTCCACGTTTATTTACTCATATAACTTGATTTTTCTATTAATGAAATACGTGGTTCCTCTCAAAATAAAAAATATATCCAATCTTGTTATATTTTTGAGACCTGAATAAGGGACGAAAATAGCGCGGTCTAGATTCACATGTATCTACAAATTTAAACATATCTAGATACTACGAAGTTAACAAAAAAGTCACTTATTTTCAAAGGAGGGTATAGTTGTCCATGGGACGTGAGGTTAGGCTTTTGGATAATTAAAGAACTATGTTTGTAAGTAGTTATGTACTCCTTCCGTTCAGAAATAAGTGAATTGTATTTGTCTAAATTAAATATATCTATACATTAAAACACGTAATCCAAGTCACTTATTTCTAGACGAAGAGAGTATATATTATTCTTTTTTTTGTATGAAAATCTCAGTGCTTTTATTCAATAACCAATAACAGGAGCGCATGCGCTATCAGCCTGGCAGCTAATAGTCAAGAAAACTCGGAACACAGTCCATCCAACAGCCCGTCCCATCCTGGGTGCTTGCAAGCTTTGCACACAGGTGAGCCGGCATATTAGCTGCTCTGTTTACATGCTGAATAACAAAAGAAACAAAAGATGAGGCTAGCCCTTCGATCTCTAAGAAAATAGGCGCTACTACTGAGCGAGAAACCACGCGCGAGTCGTAGAGGTTAACGACCTCTAAATAATCAACTTCTATCACCACTCGCGAGAAACCCTGAAGCTTTACAAAGAGCACACCATCACGTAGAGCCATCGCCTCCGCAATCATGGGATCCGTGATTCCAGGATAGGTCTTACTCCAAGCCCCCAGAAACCCTGCAGAAGATCTTGCAATACCACCAGCTCCCCCTCTCATCACATCCGAACAAATGCCTGCGTCGGTATTAATTTTCACCCGCCTCAGGAGGTCGCCATCCATGACCAGGCAAGACTCTAGCATGTTGCATCGGAAGATCCAACATAATTAAAGATTCTCTTGTCAATTTCATCGATTGTCCTGGATTGAGACCTAAACGATCATGAACAATATTGTTTTTAGAAGTCCAAATTGCCCACATCACCGTAATAATCTTTGCTCGATCATCTTCGGAGAACAGCGAGTCACAGGTAATATCTTTCGCCCAATTCTCGTGATGAAGCTCTAGCAATTTTACCTCTAGACAGCTTCTCGCCTCCATCCAGAAGCCTTTGGCATGAGAGCATTTAATCAAAGCATGCCTCATATCCTCATTCGCAGCTAAGCAGATTTTACATCTAGCTAAGGGGGTTATGTGATGGTGATTGAGTGTTGCCTCAACAGGTAGAATACCACGCAACACACGCCACCAAAACACCCTCACCTTTGGCACAACCTTGAGCTTCCATAGCCGGTTCCACATCTGTTGTTCATTCGATGAAGATACGGTATTCGCCCCTTCCGCTAGAGTACTAAGCTCGTTATGCGTCATAAAAGACCGATACGCAGATTTAACAAAATAGATACCCGTCTGCTCCAGACCCCAAGCCGAAAAATCGTCACCCCCTCCTTGTCGGAGAGGAATGTTCAGAATAGCATCTGCATCCGGTCCAGTGAAATTTTGTCTGACCAGACCAGTTTTCCATGTCCAATTTTCAGTGTCAATGAGCTGAGACACTCTCTGGATATCATCCTCTCCTGTATGTGCCATCGGTATCATAGTTTCCGAACCCGGAATCCATCTATCTGTCCAAACCGACACCGAAGACCCATCCCCAATTCTCTTCAACAGTCCACACTCCAATGCTTCCCTTCCTGCTATTATCGCACGCCAAGTAGCCGAGCATCCGCGGGGAACAGTCGCCCTCATAAAATCCACATCAGGGAAGTACTTTGTCTTTAGAACACGGGAACACAACGAATTTGGGTGAGTAATAAACCTCCACCCATGCTTCCCAAGCATCGCCTTATTAAACAATTCTAGATCTCGGAAGCCCATACCACCATCAGGTTTTGGTTTTGTAAGTGCATCCCAAGCAATCCAGTGCATGGACCGAAGATCTAGAGAACTACTCCACCAATATCTCGCCATATAGGAAATCAGCTGCTGAAGGGTCTTCTTATTCAGAAGAAAACAGCACATGCTATGGGTCAGTATGGCCTGAATCACCGATTTCAGAAAAACTTCTCTACCCGCACATGATACCATTCGTTCAGACCCTCCATGCATTTTAGATCGGATCCTTTCTGCAATATGATCAAAAGTACCACTAGTTAGACGGCCAATAGCTGTAGGCAGCCCCAAATATCTCTCAGAGAAGGCCTCTACATCAATGCCCATCATATTCTTTAGCAAATGTCTTGTCGTAGCCTCCGTATTGGGGCTAAAATAGATCGAGCTTTTCTCTCGATTTACACACTGTCCTGAGCAATTCTCATAAATGCTAAGAATATCATTTAGCCGTTGCGCATCCATGGCGTTTGCTTTCATAAAAATAAGGCTATCGTCCGCAAACAACAAATGATTAATCCATGGTGATCTCGGGCTAACTCTTATTCCTCTATCAATCTGGAGTCCTCCATAAAGATTTAGGAGCGTAGTAAAACCCTCTCCACATATAAGAAACAAATATGGGGATATCGGATCCCCTTGCCGGAGCCCCCTTGACGGGGTAAAGTAAGGTAGCAGCTCCCCATTAGCTCTTACTGTGAATCTGACCGAGGTTACACATTTCATGATCAGATGAACAAAGTTTGCACTAAAGCCAAGAGCTAGCATGATGGACTGCAGGTAATGCCATTCAACACGATCATATGCCTTCATCATATCAAGTTTTACAGCACTAACACAATTCTTCCCTTTCTTCCTCTTCCTCACTGCATGAACACTCTCATAAGCAATTAACACATTATCTGTAATGAGGCGTCCAGGAACAAAAGCACTCTGTTCTTCACCAATAATATCACCCAAATGAATCCTAGCTCTATTTGCAATACACTTGGAAGCAATCTTATAAAGCACGGAGCACAAGGATATAGGTCTATATTGTGAAATTTTCTGTGGGTGTCGTACCTTTAGGATCAAAGTAATAGACGTGTCATTAATACCCATTGGTAGCTCTCCCCCATTCAGGAAGTCCAGGACAGCAACAACAATATCTGCTTCCAATAATAACCAATGTCGCTGGAAAAAGGCCGCCGTGAAGCCGTCCACTCCCGGCGCCTTCGATGGAGCCATTTGAAACAGAGCCACCTTTACTCCATCAGCTGTGAAGCTTTTATCAAAGTCCACATTTATATCCGAAGTAACTTTATTTGGCACAATATCGAGGAGCTCATCCATTGGCCTAAAACCCTGGGAGCTTTAAGATCCTGATAAAAACCTTGGATTTCCTCTTTATCTTCCTCCCAAGAGTCACAAATACTTCCATCAGCACGCGCAAGGCCAGAGATTTTATTAATGTGTTTTCTGTGCGCGGCCTAGGCGTGGAAGAAAGCTGTGTTACGGTCACCTTCACGTAACCATTGAACTCTGTCGCTGACGCATCCAAATCTTCTTCAGACGAAGTGTCTCTCGCAGTTGTTTTGATATAGCTTTCTCCTCATCATTCGGCCCTCGCCCTGTAGATCGACTTCTCAGTCGGTATAATTTCTCCCTTAGCTTACGACCTTTTCGTGCAAGACAACCAAACTCCTTAGCACCCCATGTACTCAAGGACGTCTGTAAGGAGTTAAGTGCATGAATGACACCGTGTAGGCCCTCTACGCCTGCACCTTTCCTCCACTTATCTAACACGAGCTGATCATAATCTGCATGAGTTTGCCAGACGTTCTCGTAACGAAATTGTCTGCACCTTCTATCCCTTCCATCAGCCATAGTCTCCCGTAGCTCAACTAATACAAATCAGTGATCAGACTCTGTCATGGCTATATGCCGAACCTTAATGTGTTCGAACATAGTCAACAGGTCTGCATTCCCAAGTCCTCGATCGAGTCTAGCCTTGACATTAGACTTGCCTCGCTGGCCATTATCCCATGTATATTCCACTCCTGACCATCCCAGATCAATAAGTGAGCAATCCTCGGCAGACTCTCGAAAGGCCCGTATTTGCGATTCTTGTCTAGCAGCACGTGAGAAGTGCTCAGAAGCATAAAGAGTCTCATTGAAATCACCAGGAGATAACCAAGCTGAGTGCTCTATCGCTGCTAGAGTTCGAAGAAATCTCCAGCTATGAACCCTATCCTCCACCTTTGGGGCACCATAGAACCCCGTAAATCGCCATTCTTTTGCACTACGATCATTCTTCCTCACCATCACATCAATGTGGCAGGCACTGAAATTTTTGAGATCAACAGTCACATCTGCTGACCAAAGCAGACCAACACCTCCACTGAGGCCATCGCTATCCACTGCAAAGCAGCCCGCAAAGCCCAGAGTTCTCTGCAGACTCTCCACTCTATCCTTCGAAATTTTTGTCTCCATCACAAACAGGAGACAAGGGCGTCCTTGTCGCACAACCGTGCGGAGCTCTCAAATGGTCGGCTGGTTCCCAAGCCCCCGACCATTCCAGCCTAAACAATTCATTGTTCTCGGCAGGGCTGACTTGCAGCCGTTGCCGTGTTCTCTGAGCTCGTTGGAGTCGGCTTCTTTTTCTTCGCATTATGTTCCTCAAACCCATCCCCACTAGCTCCATTACTGTCACCAACATGTGGAGGCTCAACTCCACTATTCACCATCGCTGCATTTGTTAATAAAAGCTGCGCCTCCACTCTCCTATAAACCTGAGTTGAAGCCACACATTTTCTTTTGGTCTGTGAATTCTTCTTGAGAGGCGACGTAACCTTTGTCCCCTTCCCAACCTCAGTAGTTGATCCACGAGTTTCAGCTTTATAAGTATTGCCACTCGGTTCCCCAGCTGAGTGATCATTATACGACGATCTCTTGCGCTCATCCGGCGCCCTCAAACTCTTGCCAAAAGGCAAGTCTCCGTTTGCATCACGGGTACCAGGTGTAGGGCATAGAAGGTCAGAATGCCCTAAACATCCACAGGAGAAACATAAGTGTGGAACCTGCTCATATTGCACATCATACTTGTCCAAGCTCTGTCTCCTAGACGACTCAATCAAGATCCATCTCATTAAAGGTTCTGCCACATCAATTGTGACCCTTGCACGGAGGAAACCTCCCACATGATCAAACTGAACATCTTTAGCATTCTTATCAATCTTACGCGCTATCAGCAGCCACCACTTTCTATCTCTGAGATTAAAAGCCAGGTTCATAACCCTAGCCCATAACTGCAGCCGATCAAACTTCAGTTCCGAGGGTTTCATACACTCCTCGAACTCAGACAAAATCACTGCGTTTCTACTCACATGCCATGGTGATCCCTCCCATACACGATCTCTATCTCGCTGCGTCGCAAACTCCGCAACGAACATGTTTTCCCCAACATACCGAAACTGTAACCCTTTTGGATTGCCCCATGCTGGCCGGAGTGCGCTAGCAATAGTCTGGATATGGAACAGATTGCGATGCAGCACCTTCCCCGCCAAAAGCCACTTCCTCTCCGCCTCATCCTCGCGATCATCAAGCACCAGCATCGGTGATGTCCAGCTTCCCGAGTGCTTCCTCCAACTTGGCCCTCGCCGCCCTTGGCGATAGCGCATCAGCCTCCTTTGTCTTGCCCCGATCAGACGAGGCCATCCTCGCCGACGATCCCACGCGCCCCGCCGATGAGATTCGGTGTGCGCCGCCTTTTTCCACCGAACCCTAGTCGCCTCCAAGGGAGAACTCACACGCAAGGAGTATATTGTTCAATGTCCTTCACACGAGTATATATTATTCTATACCCTTGATACATAATATTAGTACAACTTCCGATACATAATATTAGCAGAACATTTTTATACTAAATCAGCTACACTGAAACGGAAGGATTAGTATTTTTTGATTATATCCTCCCAGCTTAGATATATTTATTTCATAAAAGCTAAAACTTATATTTTGAGACGGAGGGAGTTAAGTAGATGTCAAAATCGTCTCAAAATAGATGTCAAAAATTTATCTAAATTTGGATGTATCTAAACACTATTTAGTACTATACAGGTAGACCCAACTTCAGATAAATTTACGACATCTGTTTTGAGGACGGAGGGAGTATAACATCTTGATGATGCGACACAACAGTAGAGACCAAACTGACCAATTCATCAATGCAACTCATTACAAGCAATCTCGATAGGTCCAACTAGAAGCTACCAGTACAATGTTTCCTGATACACCAATAGTCTGGCTACAGAGAAATATAGCTCTACGGTGTGTTTTGCAGAGCATACAGATTTAAGTCATACAGAAAGTTAAATAAGCTCACAAGGACCTTGAGGGTACCAAGTCTAGGTTTAACATCAGATGACAGAACCAATGTTCTAAATGGACAGATAACTAAGATACCTAGAGCAACCACAGGATTGGGTTGCACAAATTACATAATTCAAGCCCTTGGAGTGCAGCTGGCCAAGTGAGACTTGAAGTTCTCCAGCTCTGAGAGAACCTCCTCCTCCGGGCGGTAGATCAGATCGCTCATCCGCCATATCTGCATCAGTAGTAATAAGAATATATCAAGCCTGGTATCAAACAAAGGAAAACACCGACATAACTGTTACACTATTATACATATTATTAAAATTAATGTTAAAATGGTACTTCATGTATCACTGAGGGCTTATACATCCCACGAAATAGATAGTTCAACACTGTTAGCTTCAACAAGCGCAGATTATAACAGTGCAGATTAATCATATACATTACTCAAACTTTTATGATACGGGAGTTATCCAAACTAGTATAACATATTTCCAATCATAAGCAGATACAACTCTATTTAGAATACACAAGCTATTATAAGATCCAGTATGTACGCATTCAGCTAGTTAACTATGAAAGTACAGTTCGATGTAATCTGGATTACACCACGACTGCACAGTTATACATACCTGCAAAGTTCCACCTCCACCAGTGCTCTCACCATCATCAGAAACACTCACAATGGTCCAAGGATCTGATGAGTTCCAGTGGAAGTCTACGATCTTGTCCCTAGCAAAGTGAACAGCAAAAAGGATTACTGTGGAACAAGGAAAAAAGACTATTATGGAAAAAATGGAAGTGCAGCATCGACCTCAAACATCACATGGTTTTACCATTCCTACACATGCAATTAGTTTCAACTCTCAATAGACTGAAGACTTCTCAATGAAGGATATGGCTAATGGCATGAGGTCAAGTTACAGTACAAGAGAAACTCTTCCAAATCAAAGTGGGGTTTTTTAAGTGAACGATTACCCTTAAAAATCATGGGTGCATAGGATCCTAAGAGCATAAATACCTAACACATTTTTATTTTTATTTTGAGAGGCTGGGTTACAATGATAATGTAGACCAAAATCATGCTTTTACCATCCAGGTTTCTCATATACATTCAAATTCAAAATTGCACATTCATCTGTAAGCCTAAGTTAGACACCGATGATTGGATTTAAGTCTCAGGTTTGTTAAATTACATTCATGGAAATTCTAGCAAAGTAGCTCATCCTACGAGACATTTTTTTCAATTGCTTCAAGAGAAGTGGCAGAGAAAATGCCAACAAACATGCTATAACCATTCAAAAAGAAAGAAAAAGGGATTTTGAGTCACATATATACCTATGGCCTGCATGTTGAAAGAAAAGTCCGCCAGGTGAATTGGGATTTTTCTTCTTCCCAACCTATAGCACATGAACATGTATTAGTCTCAAGACAAACATAGAACTAAATGAGAGAGCGAGGACTGTTCAATAAACTCCATTGCCAACAGTTCTGCCTGGTTATCTCAGAAGACACAAAGTAGCCCAGTGTTTAACAATATACCTTCTCGTGATCCCACACGTTTAAGAAACCATCTTCCGCAGAGCTTCCAAACACAGATGATTTGTCAGGAGACCACTGGAAAGCACAAGGTCTGAATTATTGACAAAAGCTACTGAAATACGTGAACAGTAATCATGTCCATATCCACACTAAAACATATAGGTGACCAAACAGTTCTATTTACATGCCTGAACACAAAGCACAGCAGCTTTATGGCCCTCAAATTTGTGAATTGGAGAACCAGCTCCTCCAGAACCCAGATTTCGCCGGTCCCACATACGAACTGAGTTATCAGCAGAGCTAAACATGAAAGAAAAACCTTGATTTAAATGTGTAAACAATAAACAAACATAGATGAAAGCTAAACATCAAATACATCTGAACTAACTACAGATCTTGTCACAGATTATACATAACTAAGGGAATCGTGTAGCCATACCCAGTTAAGATATAGTTAACATCGTGGAGATTCCAATCAACACAATGAACATCTCCACCATGAGCTTTCTCAACCTGGACAAAAAAAAACAGCTTCAAAAATAAGATGCTACACCTATTGAAAAGAAAGGAATTCAACCCCATTAGATAAGACAAATAAAATATTGTTAAAACAACGGTATTAGCTACCAAATCAGTTCCATGATCACGACTTATGAGACCGGAGGTAAATTATGTTGGCCAAGTACAAAAGGCAAATACATTACAAGAAGAAGATTTCATCTTCAAATAAAAGCAGCAGAATGAGAAAACATAACCATAACACTGTGCAAAATATGAGGCTGATGTGACTAAGAGCTGTTCAGTTCTCTGAACACACTTGCCTAGCCTTGCTGTTGCTCAACATGGCATGTTTAATTCCCTCGCGAAACGTTAGGCTAGAGGCAATGGTGAGTTGAGTTTGCACAAGGAAGCCAAGAAACCAACAATGCCAAAATGAATTGAACAATTTAAGGCATCATTAACAATTAGAAAGCACTGCTTTCCTTAGTGGACATCGATTCATTTTTAACAATGATAAGAGGATATAAGAGGATATCACTGAAACATGTATCTCAAACTTCTGCACAAAATACTGTTGGCACCATTGAGATACTCCTCTGTCTCAAATTAGTTATCGCAGATTAGTCTAGATATGCATGTATCTCGACGCATTTTAGTGTATAGATGCAAGTGAATCTAGAGAAATCTGCAGCATCTAATTTGAGACAGATGGAGTTGAAAACTTCTTGCACAAAACATTGTTGATCCACTTAAGATAGAGAAGAGTGTCACCTTAACAGCTGGGCTGGTACCAGTCCGAGCATCCCAAAGAATAAGACAAGCATCATCACCCACACTACAGAACTCCTGTGCACTTTATTCAAAAAAGAAAAGGAGAACCATAAAGATCAGCCGTACAGGACAGACATCAAATCAGCAGTTCACAATGACAGCTATTACTTATGTATCATAAACCATGTCAACGAAATAAAAAAAATTACCATGTGATACCTTAACTGAAAACAAGAAAAACAGTGTAGCCTATTTACCTTGAAGGGCAGAACTGGACATCTTCAACAGTGCTATCATGTCCGTGGAATACACCTCGAGGATCAACTTTAGGACTATCCTTTTCGTTTGCTGTTTTGCTATGCTTGCTGCCTGATGCCCCTGGCGAAGTCTCACTTTTTGAGGAATCTCCAAGTCCAGATATGTGATCTTGGATGCTCCACCAGACCACAGACTTGTCCTTTCCTGTTTAAAAATTGCATGTCAACCAAAGCTCAAGTTATCACATCAGCTTGCTCAAATAAATACAAGGAAAGGAACTGCTGTTTTCCTTACTCCCTTTGGTCCTTTGTACTTAACAAGAGAATGTTAAGACTTTTAGGTCCCTATAAAATTTTAAAGAAGGTTTTAAGGTCCAGACTCAGATTAGCTACCAGTTATAACATTGGCTGATTTGGTGACTGGTTCTTTTCTTTTGGCCATTTATTAAGGTTATCATGCCATCTACCGTTGCCGGCTAAATCGGGACAAAACTTATCATTACTCGGATGTACATGCTCCAAGGGAACAAAAGTTCTGTTCTCAAGTTGATGGACACAAGTGACGTAACACAACTGTGTTTTCTCTGCCAGAAAATTTGACATCTGGCTTCTGTCCTTTACGGAACATGGAGAACACAGACAACACGGACAACAAGAAGACATTTGAAGATAAACTGTAATATCAAATAACATCTAAACAATTCTTGGGTGTTTTTGTTAGGAACATACAAATAAGGGTATGTAGAGGGAGAGAGGAAGAGAACCCAACCCATCGAGACATTTTATTACACTGAACAAAAACTGGAGGTCATCTAGACAAACTTAGACTGTGTGTGCCATTGCTGTGGGTTATGATAATGCCCCTTTATCAAACAGCTTTTTCCCTATTTGACCATTTGGCTAAACAACTTTTCCCAGCTTTTCACGGCTCTTTTTCCACAGCATATTGTAAAATAAGATCGGCAGCCAAAAACAGAGATATTTGAATAAATCCAGAAGGGACAAAAGACACAGGCATATTACAAGAAAGAATTTTGCTAACCTCCTGAGAGCACATATGGTTCTGCTGGACACATGGCAAGAGCAAACTCAGCATTTTCCTCATGTCCTCTTAATATCTGAGAAATGTTCAAAGGTATTAAGCACTATGTATGAAGGGAGAATATCGAGTAGAAACCACTCTTATGGAAAAACTACATGGAAACTTTGTGTGTTAAGTTCCAAAAAAATCTCAAGTAAATATACATATTAAGCTGCTGATGTTCTATGAACTTGTAAAATTTTAATATCAAACTCTTCGGATTCAAGAGTTATGAAAAAGAGAAACAGAGAAAAAAACAGTGACTAACAATAAAAATCACTGCCCATGCTAAATTTGCCTTTCCATACCTTCCAAAATCCAAATGCAATTTGAACTTAAAGTTGACATGTTTGTAGAACATTGTTGCGTCTATACAGGGTATATATTTAAGATTTTTCTGACACTTGTTTCCACAGTTGTCACCATTAGGGTGGTTTCTGCCGGATATTTTCGCATATGTAAGTGTACAACTGGTACACCAAAAAACTCATTCTACTAATATCCATTACGCATATCACTGATGTGGACATCCTATTAGGATTTTGCACAATCCATCATGCAGAAATGCAATTTCAGCATCTCAAAATTACATGCAGTTAAGAATAAAAGTAAGAGAACATAACAAATCAGGGACATTAGGGGTATTTTCACTATCCATGGCATTCACATCCTATTATGATTTCTCCAAAGATCATCACGCGGAAATGCAACTTTCAACATCTCAAAATGCACGAAACAATTAAAAATAAGAAACATACCAAATCAGGGCGAGAATCAGTTGCTCCTAGGACAGCATGTCTATTTGGCTGGGACTCAACATCCCAAATAAGCACCTGCACGTGAATATAGAAAGCTTAAATTCATACAATGTCACTGCAGTAGTTACAGACTAAGACTACTTCACAAGAACTAAGCAACAGCATAAAGGCCAGGACGTACATCTGGACTGTCCGTATGAGTGGCGATGATCCTACTGTTCTGTGGAAGCTCCCTGATTCGGTTAACCTGGATACAAAATATATAAGCCAGATAATACATAAACTACTGGGTTAACACATCAAATGAAGCGTCGTGGAAATTATACAGCTAGGCATGCAAGCTAAAACACAAGAATGCTACAAAATAAAGTATCTGATATTCGAGTAAGAACAAGAGAAATAATCAAGACAAAGGAAAAAATATAGCAAGAAACATGTAACCAACTAACAAGTTACTCTGTCTGCCCAAAAATAAGTGACTTGAATTTGTCTACATTCACATATATCAATACACTAAATGCGTCTAGATACATGCGAACTAGACAAATCCAAGTCACTTAATTCAGGACGGAGGGAGTAGATAAAATAAAGTTGCAACCACATAATTAAATAGAGAATAGGTGCAACTGCATCAAATACAAGATATGGTTCTAACCTCTCCAGGATGAATGATAGTCTTGTACTTCTTTACAAAGGGCGATCGTGCTTCCTCATTGAACTGCGTTACAAAACAGATATCTGGTCAGGTAAATTCTGAAGCAATTAATGATCAGTATGAAGAATTCCTAATTCAGGCATTCAGGCCCTTTCAAGCATGTTAAGGTGAATATGCTACATATGCATACAAAATCTGAGGAACCACCATAATCAAACTATTATACACAGGCAGCAGTTTGGTAAGTTGAAATTAAACAATGCAACTGATGCAGATGTAAAGGTATCTGCTGGAGGATGGGTCCCTGTGCTACCCCGGTTTGACATACTCCTCTGACGCTCTAAAACGATAGCCTCTGTAGCGCACGCCTTCGCATCCACCACAATGCATCATCAAGCTCCTCCATGGCAAAAATCTCCAAACATCTGCACCACTCACTAACAAGCCTCCCCGTGAGGCGCCTTGAGCTTCATCTGCTATGTCCCGCCATGAATCATGTCCACATGAAGGTATCGAGAATAGGCCCAAGTCTCAGTGGGAATGTTCTCTTCAGATGCTCCAAGATAACCCCACCCCCCACCCCCTGCAAATCCCCAAAAGGTGGGGGTAAAATTAAAATCTTTCCACTCTCTCTCTCCTCCTCCCTATAAATAGGTCCCCGAGGCTAAAGGGGAGTATCTCCCACTTATAACCCTAACTCCCAAGAAATAAGAACTCAAGAGATTCAGCACTTGGCCATTCTCACTCTTATGAGTCTACATTGGCAGATGTAGACTGGACATAAGGACTGAGAGATAATTCAGTTGTACCAGCTATGAGTCTACGTCCCTAGTTACATTGACATGAGAAACTGAGAGCAAAGTCTAATTAACAGCTGCACGCAGAACTGAGAGGGGAATAAGAGGCAGGATCCATACATGCGTCTGAAAAATCACGCTATCTGCACTGACAGACTGAAAATGTAACAGAAAACCAAAGAACATTGAATAACCTGTGATATGTGTTCTGCAGCTGCAACCCGTGGCTTGACAACTTCGCAGTTTGCAATAACCAGGGTATTAGGAACACTCCCGTCTGTCTGAAACCATTGCATGATTAAGAAAAATGCTATAGTTAGATCCAAATAGACAATAGAGATATTCATTGTGTAACAGAGCCTAAGAATCAGTTGCAGATGCTAAAAAACTGATTGTGGAAGCACTTACCTGCTCTGACAGGTAAAGGCGCTGACGATTCTTATAGGTAGCCTGCTCGAACTGAGGACCCCACCTGTTCCCAGTCAAACCAAGAGATCAACAAATCATTAGTTGTAGAACCACTAGTGAATGTAAAAAACGCTACAAAATCGAACCAGCATTGCTTCCAAACAGAATGACATTAATTTGGGATATCACCAGCAGAGCAGATGCTCATGTTCTGTACATCTAGGAGATGAAAAGCAATCATATTGACAAGATGGATGACACCAGCAGGAGCCACCAGATCGAAACAATCCACCAAAGCGAGCATTGCATGAACAGAAAAGCTGCAAATCCCCATCTGGAATAGTCGCACGCAACAAAAACCCCAGACCCAAAAACCCTAGGATGCTACAACAATAACTCAACCCCACAATTCCCACCTTAGTCACCATACTATCCCAGAAAACTAACCACACCACAGATCTGGAGCCACTGCAAGCACAGGCTGCACCGCCACGCAGCAAAACCCTAGAAACGGTACCGTGCCCCCAAAACCCTAGCCCTGCATGAATCTACATGGAGACAACGGCTACAAGCACGGAAGGGCGGAAATGGCAAAGGCGAGGAAGAGAGGAGGGCGCAGGAGGAGACGAGGATTACCGGCAGGACAGGGACGGCCAGACGAGGTTGTGGTTCGCGAACCAGTCGTAGAGGACGGGGATGAGCGACTTCCACTGCGCGTACCGCTCGTCCACCGCCGCTCTCGACCCGCCTCTCTCCTTCATCTCCGCGCCGCTGGTGGCCGCCGCCGCCGACTGCTCCGGGCCTCTCTCACGCTCTGTGTGGGAGGCGCGTGTCTCTGGACTGTTCCCGTCTGCCTCCCGCTCGGTGCGCAGTGCCACCGGGTGCAAGTAGAGTAGAGTATCTTTGGCTGGGGGTGGTGTGGGAAATGGTAAAATCTGCGTTACGCGTGGGCTGAGCCCTTCCCCGTTTGGCCCGTGGGTACATGGAACATCAGTGGACATTGTAGGCTTTGTCTAGCAGATCTTCTGGTGGGCTTTTGGCTGCATTTCGCGTATGCAGCCGCCAAGCCCAGCGTCTGCATGCAAAAGCTATGTATCTACATCTATATCTTATATCTATCTACATATAATTTCTCAAAAAAAAAAATCTATCTACATATAATAAAAAGAGTCGTATATCCAAACAATCCTATCCCTCTAATCATCTAAACAACCGGCTAAGATTAATGCTAAAACATGGTTAGACGTTAACCACCCCACGCCTAATCCATTCCGTAGAAAAAGAAAGGCCAACCCCTCTCTTGTTTTCCCCAATCAGCATTGTCGTCTGCGACCTCCCCAATGGACCACTCTGCCGCCCTACACGTTGTTGCCGCTGCCCTGCACTCCACCGCCATCGTAGCCCTTCAGACATGTGCGACGCGACCGCACTGCCGCCTCTTAGCCGCAACCGCAACCTTGCACGCTCGCCGTCGGAACCCTGCACGCCACCGCCGCTGCAAGCCTGCAACCGCTCGTCCCCTCCACCTAGCTCGGCAGCGTCCTCCTCCTCCAAGGCTTTCGGCTCATCGACGATAGGCTCCTCCAAGGTTATGTTCATCTCCGTGCTTCAAAATTGTTCACACTAGAGCTAGGGTAATGCCTATTGATCAGGTTCCGTTCATGTATGAGGTTTCCTTAGCTGATTTGTGAGAGAAACAAGATCAGAGTACTACTGATTTTCCTCATATTCCCAAAATGCACCTGTTTAATAGGCTCCTTGTTTGATTTAGTAGGTTTTGATTCTTCTTATATAATGAGCTACAATAATCTTCAAGGTAAGTCTTATTTGATTTGATAAATTTACCGTGACTTAGAACCATTTTTGTGAAAGTTCATTCATACCAGATCATTCGATAGAAGTGAAGTTATACATACGAGTAGTGCCATCGGTTTGGATCGGACTGAGCAGTTTGAGCAATAACCAATATCTTATGAAATATTTAGCATGTTGTTGCTCTGATGTAATACTTCCCTTGAAACATCAGAGTTTTCACACTAGCTTTTCCATATCTAGTCTATCAGATGGACATTATGTCAGCCTTGGTTGGCATTAGGTATATAATATATACCGCATCCTTTTGTTCTTCTCCATTCATACCATTGGAGTTCCCTTTATTCTGAAAATTCACATCAAATCTGATGTTGTTGTAAGGTACTTGTCGTCGGATGAACTGGACCAGAAGAGAACATATTAAACTATGAAGATAAAATGCATTCATCTTCAACAATTAGTAGGTATGATGCATCTCATCCACAAGTTCTGAATTTCAGATCAAGAGACAAGGAATCATGTATGTTTGTTGGTATACTGCCACTTGCGTTTTGAGATGGAATATACTTTTTTCCCTATAATACAAGAATATATTTTTGACCGGGACTATGGCAGGCTTATGACGGCTTGAACACCTTTATAAATCAGTGTTTATGGTTAACGGATATTTTGGTTGTTGATACTACTGCTCCCTTTGAGCAGGGTCGGCTGACATGACTTACGATATTACTGGTTATCTAAAGCTTTATCGAAGTACTTGGTATTCAGCTTATGAGTTCAAGGTGGAGTGCTAGAATTTTGCAGTTTTGTTTTCTCTTCCGTGCATGGTTCGACTTGTATGGAAGCAAGCTTTGCAAGTACTGATCATCAACCTGAAGTAAATAGTGTGAGATGCAAAAAAATAAAGTGGACATGAATGGTATGATAGACTATCTAACGAAAAGAAAGAAGATCGCGAAGAGAAGCAACAGTTGGCTAAGTTGCAGCTCTCTGTCTGAATGTCGCTGTACCTCGATCCTCTATCCACAAGTTTCACCTAGTAGAGAACTCCTAGATGGTAAATTCATTATATCAAGATGCATCTGTATTGATGTAACTTTTGTTGCTCTTTTGATTGCTTTCCTCAGAGCACCTTTCTGTATGTACATACCAAATAATTTCTTCTTACTCAACTACATGAAGGAATTGTTGGAGATATGCCCAAGAGGCAATAATAAAGTAGGTTATTATCATATCTTCATACTTATGATAAATGTTTACATACCATGCTACAATTGTATTAAAAGGAAACATTAATACTTGTGTGATTTGTAAACATAAAAGAGTCCCTAGTAAAGCCTCTTGTTAAACTAGCTTGTTGGTTAATATATGATCATGGTTTCCTGATCATGAACATAGAGATGTTATTAACAACAGGGTCATATCATTAGGAGAATGATGTGATGGACATTCTCCTATAGATAAGCGTAGCATAAAGATCAAGTCATTTTAAATAGTTCAATTGCTATATGCTTTCTGATACATAGTAACCTAATTCCTTCGACCATGAGATCATGCATATCACCTTTACCGGATGGATGCTTTGATGACATCAAACACCACACCGTAACAGGATGGCTATAAAGGTGGCATTGAGTGTTCGGAAAGTATTGGTTGAGACACGTGGATCAAGAGTGGGATTTGTCCATCCATATGACGGATAGATATACTCTGGGCCCTCTCGGTGGAATGTCATCCAATTAGCTTGCAAGCATGTGACTGGCTCACAAGGGATCACATACCACGGGAACGAGAAAAGAGTACTTATCGAGAAGAGGTTGAACTAGGTATGCAGAGATACCGACGATCATAACCTCGGATAAGTAAAATATCGTGAGACAAAGGGAAATTGGTATCGTATGTAAGTGGTTTATTCGATCGCAAAGTAATCGTAGAAATATGTGGGAGCCATATGAATTTCCATATTCCTCTATTGGTTATTGATCGGAGAAGTGTCTCGATCATGTCCGCATAATTCACGAACCGTAGGGAGACACACTTAAGGATTCGATGTTGTTGAGTAGTTATGGAATGATGAGTAAGAGACCGAATGTTGTTCGGAGTCTCGGATGGGATCCGGGATATCACGAGGAGATCCGGAGAATAAGATTCATATAAGGAAAGTCCTGTTTCGGGGTTGGAGAATGGTTCCGGTGTTTTCAGCAGGAATGTTCTAGAAGGTTCCGAATGTCCCAAGACTCCGAGGAAGGGTACATGAATGTGTTATTGCAAGTTAGAATGATTGCATCATGTACTAGGTGTCATCGCTGTACAAAATAAAGGGTTTAATCAAATCCTAGTTTGAAAAGTCAAACGCCAATTTGAAAAGTCAAACGGCTATTTTGGAAAGTGGAGAAGAAGTGGAAATCGAGTTGGGAGGAGTTCCTCCTCCACCGCCGCCCACTAGGGATCCGAGTTGGGAGGACTCCTCCCTTGGCGCCTCCTCCACCTATATAAGGAGGCAGGGCTCCTCCTAGACACACAAGATTGCCCCTCTAAACCTAACCCTAGCCACCACCATAGCCGCCTAGGGTTTCTTCCCTAGCCGACTTGGGCACCTCCAAGCCCTAGCCGCCGGCCCTAGCACCCCCTCCTTGGTGTGTCTAAACCCTAGAACACCGAGGGCTCTCTCATAGTCCACCATACTCGCTCCGGCTTAAGGTGAAGCCCTGCGAGATCTCCCCTCTACTTCCGATACCACACCGTCAGGTCAGGGAATCGCGAGGAGAGTGCTACAACCTCCGCCTGGAACAAGGGAGAGGAAGGTCTTCATCGAAAATCAACGTGACCGACGCGGAAGCGCTTGGAACGCAGCGCCGGAAGGATCGTCTACGATCTTGAGATCGGCAAGAATCGACTACATCACCCACGAGAATCTGCTCTCGTTAACCGCTTTGGAATCTTCGAGGGTGAGTTCCTCTATCGACTCGTTGCTACAATCTAGTAGATAGATCTTGGCTTGTTTGTTTGCATGCGGTAGAAAATTTTTGTTTTCCATGCTACGAACCCCTACAGTGGTATCAGAGCCGTGTCTATATGTAGATCTGTTGCACGAGTAGAACACAATGGTCATTGTGGGCGTTGATGTTTTTGTTGTCGATTGCTTCGTGTGTACTTTGCATCTTGTGGGATGGTGGGATGAAGCGGCCCGGGCTAACCTTACATGACATCGTTCATGAGACTTGCTCCACGCTTGACATGCAACTTGTATTGCATAAGTGGCTTTGCGGGTGCCTGTTTCTCCCAACATAGTTAAGATTAAATTTACAACGGGTGATTGACAATACTAGTATCAATGTTGTGGTTCTTGTTCGTAAGTTAGAACGACACTTATTGAAAGCCCCAAACCACGTAAAACATGCAAAGAAAATTAGAGGCGTCTAACTTTGTTTTGCAGGGGTGTGCTGTGATGTGATATGGCCATGATTGTGATTATATTTGATATATGCAATGTTCCTTATTGTAAGTTAGCAACCGACAGGAGCCATATGGTTGTCTTTAAATTATATTAAGACCCGCGTGTCTATTCAAAGTAGTTGTAATAGTTGAAGCTGGTGGACGACAACCATGGAGCGGCGTCATTGACCTTGATGCAATGCCGGTGATGATGGAGATCATGTTCGTGCTTGAAGATGGAGATCGTAAGCACAAAGAAGAAAGGCCATATCATATCACATATTATGAATTGCATGTGATGTTAATCCTTTTATGCATCTTGTATTGCTTAGTTTACGACGGTAGCATTATAAGATGATCCCTCAAGCACACAATTTCAAGTTTTAAAGTGTTCATCCTTAGTAAGCACCGTTGCTAAAGCTCGTTGTTTCGAAGCACCACGTGATGATCGGGTGTGTTAGATTCTGCGAGTGTATACAACGTGAGCAAGCCAGATTTGCTCATGCAGAAGCTAAGGTTGATCTTGACGAGCCTAGCATGTACAGACATGGTCTCGGAACACGGATCACCGAAAGGTAAAGCATGAGTCATATAGTAGATATGATGAACATGTTGATTGTTCGCCATTGAAGCTACATCAACTCTCGTGATGATCGGTTTTGATGTGGTGGATTTGGTTCGTGTGATCACTAAAACAATGTGAGGGATATTGTTTTGAGTGGGAGTTCAATGGCAATATGATTAAAAGTTGAACACTATTTATCATAAATTAAATCAAAGTGAATTTGCATAGTTGTTGTAGTCATTGGCATCCGTTTACCACCTTGCGCTTAGTTTTAATTGAGATGATAGAACTATAGCATTCTGGTTAGTTACTTTACGAACTGGTATCGTATTGTTTTGAAGTGTTAATCTAAAGTTTAAAAGTCTTATTGCAAACTTTCAGTAAGTTCCGGTTACTCCATGAAGTTTAATAATTAGTATTAAATCAAGAGTGACAATTCCAAGTGTTAGTGTATGAGTATCATGTATGTCTCCATGATTCTTGATATCAAGGTTATCTAGGATCTGAAAGAGTTGTTTCAGAAACCATGATGTGTGGAAGATATTGTGATATCTAAAACAAAGTTTTGGTTGCAACATGATAGAGTATAATATGGCAAAAGTCATGTTCTCGTATTTGATGAGAATTTGCAAAAGGTTGAAGACACTAGTTGTCCTAATCCTCCAAAATGTTTTGGAGAGCAACATTATACTCGCAGTTCACCGTTATAAGCTAAAAGTAGCTTGATCATGGATAATTCCATGATAAGGGTGAATATTTGATGTAGGTAAAGTGTTTACCACACCAAGAGATTACTAAAGAATGGAATTTAAAAGCACACCAAACATTTGATGATGGTGATCTACTTCAAAGTGCAAGTCCAAAGACATTGGTATTTAATTATACACGCTTTGGACTATGTGTCATATGTATGACTCCACTGTTGATGTTGATAGATTCTTTCAAAAAAAAAGGAAATACTGAAAGAGAATCTCATAAATATATGGCAGAAAAGAAAAGACTAGAATTGTTCAATTTAAGTATATAGATGATATACATGTTATGGCTATATTCTTTGCTTATTAAACAATGTGGTTTTTTAAGTATTTGATACTGAATTTGTTGGTGTGAATCGTCATACGAAACAACACAATTCATGAACTACAATGGCCTAAGTAACTAGCAAAAGAATATGTGATGATGTTCATCGAGAACAAATAAAGGGTTATTGTGTTGCTCGTTAAACATCAAAGCTTGCCTTCAAGATTTGTTTTATCAGGTATTATGAGAACAAAAGGGTTGTTCAAATAATTGCCGTAATCCATAAAAGATGGATGATTCACAAATCTCGTTGGAGAAATCACATCCATAAAACTAGTGCTAAAAATGTCGAAAGACAAATTGATTGAAAGATCACTTAGGAAGTGACATCGCCGTTTAAATTATATTGGAAAGAAAACATGAAGAAACTCCATGTGGATGGAATTTTGGAGTCTTTTGATTTTGATCAAATGACGCTTGTGAAACTTTCCTAGAGATAATTAAAACTTCGTTCATAGGCCAAAAGGGAACGAATGACTAGCTTATTGGAACTTGTACATATTGTTGTACAAAGTCCATTATGTGTAGTCAACAACGATGAATTTCAACTTCATATGCTTTCTCCGAAAATTTGAGTGAATATATGAATATTTACTTAATAAGGATGAAGTATGAAACATTTGAAAAAAATTCAAAGTCTTTCAAGATGAAGTGCAAAATCATTGTAATAAGAATATAAATAGTTTATGATAAAGATCATAAAGGAAGATATTTGAGTTACAAGTTTAGCATAATACCTAAGATTTAAGGAATCGTTCTGTGGATTTGCATTTTCCGAAACACCATAAGAGTATGGAGCGTTCGAGATATGTAATTAAAACCTTGTTTGACATGGTAAGATCAAAGGTGTAATTCATAGAACTGCCATTATATTTTAAAGATTAAAAGCTTTAGAGACTACCGTTTTCCACTGAAAAGAGCTCCATCATAATCCGCTGAAATGACACCATATAAAGTTATGGTTTGGGATAAAACCCAAGTAGTCCTTTCTTAAACATTGGTATGCTATGCATAAGAAAGATGTTTGCAACCAAAGTCGGATGAAACTGTCTTTGTATTATCAAGTAAGTATTCCTCCATAAACACCGGAGACAAAAGTATTTGTCGCTTAGAACGCCAAGTTTCTTTGAGAAGGAATTTTTCGTGAAAAGATAAGTGAGGACAATAGAACTTTGATAAGGTTAAAGGAACCTTAGCTATATGTGCAAGTTGCACAATAAACAATGTTCCGGAGGCAGCAACAATGCTCATGGATCACGTGCCTCAAAGGTTGCGGTCACGGAGGTCTAAGTTTCTATTGAACCAAGTAGGTCGGGTAAACAATCAAATACCAAGATTTGAGAGTTAAATCATTATTTGACAATAATGATCCGACTACATGCAAAGAAGCGATGATGGGCCCTGACTCCGTAAAATGGCTTGAAGCCATAAAATCCGTGATAATTCCATACACGAGAAATCAAGTTTTGAACTTGAAGGACCCTCGAGAAAGGTGTAAGACCTTACAGTTGTGTTTGGATCTATAAAGAAATAGACATGGATGTTTTGCATCTATGAAATAGTCGACATGTTGGGAAAGAGTTCACAACAATGTTCAAAGAGTTGATTATGACAAGATCTGATCTTTCATTAAGCGATATTTAGTCTAGACGGATTAATGTAGCAATCACGACATATAATTTTGTTATGTGGTAGTTGGATAAACAAAACAAGTTCTTCTAATAGAAGGGTTACCTAGGACGTGTGCATGACACGGTCCAAAGGGTTCAAAGGATGCTAAATGCATATGCAAACTTCAATGGTTGAAATAAGCATTGCGGAGTTGGAATCTTCACTATGATGAAACTGTTAAAAGAGTTTAATTTCATCAGAGACGATGAAGATGCTTGCATTTGCAAGAAATTAAGTGGGAGCGCTAAGACATATTTCTAATACATTATGTGGAGGACATATTGTTGATTGGAAATGATGTATCTTTTATTAACACATATTAAGAATTTCATCCCGATGAAAGACTTAGGCAAAACCCAAATATTTGGCATCAATAAACGCTAATATGGTTGTGCCGAAAGTACATAGATGATGTATTGAATGAGTTCAATATAGAAACTACAAGAAAGGTTCTTGTCACACAGAAAGGATTGAATGAGTTCAATATTGATGATATATTCAAGTGTATTGACACTGGGTAAGTGAAAACAAAGATTCAAGTATAGATTGATATTTGATGTATGAAATCACAGAGAATATTTATATCAATCATATTGTGATATGTACAAATCCAGATATGTCCTATACTCTAAATGTTATGAGCATATACCAGAATGATTCATAAGTTGATCATTGGACAATAGTAAGGATATTCTTATGATCTTTTGGAAGAACTAAGAGTATATTATTTTGTAGAAGTGGCAAATAGATGGTTAGTTCATTGTAAAAGTATTACATTGATACTAGTTTTGTCACAAAGTACAAATTAAGTTTATCTCAATCTAAACTAAGGGTGGCACAATATAATGGAAAGTAAGTTCCATAATGGATTTGGATGAGTTCCAAAGTTAAGACATTGTGACAGATACTACAACAAAAGGCTAAGTATATGACTGCTATAATAGCAGCTAAAGAGGGCATTTGTGTCAAGTAGTTTGTTGTCAAACTAGGTGTAGTTCACAGTGGATAATACTATGAAGATATATTATGCGACAATATTATCAACATGTTTTAACCCCAAAGAACTAAAGGTCTCACCGAAGGACCAAAATTATACAAAGCCATCTCATTAGAGAATGAGTGATGCGAGACGCATAAAGACATGCAATTACACACGGACCGAAGTGTCGATCCAGAGATCAGTTGACCACTAGCAATCGTGTACATACAACACCGTAAAGCCATAGGTGTTGAATACACAAAGGTTTGAAACTAGATTATTGACTCTAGTGCAAGTGGGAGACTGTTGGAGATATGCCCAAGAGGCAATAATAAAGTAGGTTATTATCATATCTTCATACTTATGATAAATGTTTACATACCATGCTATAATTGTATTAAAAGGAAACATTAATACTTGTGTGATTTGTAAACATAAAAGAGTCCCTAGTAAAGCCTCTTGTTAAACTAGCTTGTTGGTTAATATATGATCATGGTTTCCTGATCATGAACATAGAGATTTTATTAACAACAGGGTCATATCATTAGGAGAATGATGTGATGGACATTCTCCTATAGATAAGCGTAGCATAAAGATCAAGTCATTTTAAATAGTTCAATTGCTATATGCTTTCTGATACATAGTAACCTAATTCCTTCGACCATGAGATCATGCATATCACCTTTACCGGATGGATGCTTTGATGACATCAAACACCACACCGTAACAGGGTGGCTATAAAGGTGGCATTGAGTGTTCGGAAAGTATTGGTTGAGACACATGGATCAAGAGTGGGATTTGTCCATCCATATGACGGATAGATATATTCTGGGCCCTCTCGGTGGAATGTCATCCAATTAGCTTGCAAGCATGTGACTGGCTCACAAGGGATCACATACCACGGGAACGAGAAAAGAGTACTTATCAGTAACGAGGTTGAACTAGGTATGCAGAGATACCGACGATCATAACCTCGGATAAGTAAAATATCGTGAGACAAAGGGAAATTGGTATCGTATGTAAGTGGTTCATTCGATCGCAAAGTAATCGTAGAAATATGTGGGAGCCATATGAATTTCCAGATTCCTCTATTGGTTATTGATCGGAGAAGTGTCTCGATCATGTCCGCATAATTCACGAACCGTAGGGAGACACACTTAAGGATTCAATGTTGTTGAGTAGTTATGGAATGATGAGTAAGAGACCGAATGTTGTTCGGAGTCTCGGATGGGATCCGGGATATCACGAGGAGATCCGGAATGGTCCGGAGAATAAGATTCATATAAGGAAAGTCCTGTTTCGGGGTTGGAGAATGGTTCCGGTGTTTTCAGCAGGAATGTTCTAGAAGGTTCCGGAATGTCCGGCACTCCGGAGGGGAAGGGTACATGAATGTGTCATTGCAAGTTGGAATGATTGCATCATGTACTAGGTGTCATCGCTGTACAAAATAAAGGGTTTAATCAAATCCTAGTTTGAAAAGTCAAACGCCAATTTGAAAAGTCAAACGGCTATTTTGGAAAGTGGAGAAGAAGTGGGAAACCGAGTTGGGCAGGAGTTTCTCCTCCACCGCCGGCCCACTAGGGATCCGAGTTGGGGAGGGACTCCCTCCCCTTGGCCGGCGCCTCCCTCCACCTATATAAGGAGGGGCAGGGCTCCCCTCCTAGACACACAAGATTGCCCCCTCTAAACCTAACCCTAGCCGCCGCCGCCCACCATAGCCGCCGCCTAGGGTTTCTTCCCTAGCCGCCGACTTGGGCACCTCCAAGCCCTAGCCGCCGGCCCTAGCACCCCCCTCCTTGGTGTGTCTAAACCCTAGAACACCTAGGGCTCTCTCATAGTCCACCATACTCGCTCCGGCTTAAGGTGAAGCCCTGCGAGATCTCCCCTCTACTTCCGATACCACACCGTCGTGCTGCCGGAATCGCGAGGAGAGTGCTACAACCTCCGCTGCCTGCTGGAACAAGGGAGAGGAAGGTCTTCATCGAATTTAACGTGAATGATCGGAAGCGCTTAACGCATACTGGAAGGATCGTCTACACGATCTTGAGATCGGCAAGAGTACGACTACATCACCCACGAGAATCTGCTCTCGTTAACCGCTTTGGAATCTTCGAGGGTGAGTTACTCTATCGACTCGTTGCTACAATCTAGTAGATAGATCTTGGCTTGTTTGTTTGCATGCGGTAGAAATTTTTTGTTTTCCATGCTACGAACCCCTACAGGAATTTCCAAGAGAGTTTTACGATAATGCGGAGGACTAGCGCATGCCATCGGTCGTGAAGGGGATAATGCTCTTGGTCCTGTTTTATGTGTGACATCGAACAGACGCAGGGCTAGAGACGGCGTTGTGGGGGAAAATGTCCATTGTGAAGAGGATGAAGGTCCATACGATATGTCTATCCTTGAGTGTCGGGATGTGATCGGTGTTGAGACGGATGGACGCCAAGCTACTGGAGAAACAAGGTAAACACGAGTATGAGAAAGCTTGACTTAAGCACCAACATTCTACATTCGGGTTTGTTAGTAAGTTCGTGAGCCTCTCCCAAAATTCGAGAATTTGTTTATCTCCACTAAGTATAATCAATGTTACAGGTTGGCCTCATGGTTAGATGGAAGTTCACCACAAACAAGTTTTGATTAGATCATGCCATGTTAGTATATCATCAAGCCATTTCAGTTCCTTCTTGGGTGATTTTTATTATATACTAAACTTATGATTACTGAGAAAAATAATTACTTTCTGCAGGAATTCAAGATAGCGCTCGATTCAACAGCGTTTTCTGAAAATTGAAACAAATCTTGATTGGGTTAAATTTTTATCACCTGAAAGAATAGATGTTTGTTCCTTAATATCAATGACATTGTGTTTGGGAAATCAGTGATGATTACATTATCATATACTAGCAGCAAAGAAATTATCATAATTACTTCACTGATATTTCAAAGTACAACTTTACACAAAAATTTATAGATTTTGAATAATATTTTGATAAAGAGAAATGGATGATAACGTAAGCACCAGAAATAATACACTATGGGCTCAGACTGGAAATGTTGATTTGAGTTTTTCATGTAGTTGTACTGCATGCAAGAGTGATTTTAGTTTTGTATCTTCACTCTGGGTTATCAGTTCAGTGTGTCAGTTTTTCCTAAATTTATAGATCGCATTGTCTTTTCTGGATAGATTATTAATGATTGTCTAAGTAATTAATTGTTTGGGTTATACAAAGCAAATGTTATAAGGTGATGATTTGTAATATTGGTTATAGTCCCATGTGATTGTCACGTACTAGCAAGATAGCAGTATTTGCATAGTGGCACGCCAAAACTATCACAGAATACATGTGTCAAAACTTCTTAGCGTATCCTAGTATCTAACAAGACTTAACCAACAACTAATTATGTGATCGTGTCTATCTAATTTGGCAGTCTGCTAAACCGGACGAGCGAATCCCCTACCCCTAAGATTACATGTGCGTTGCACGTGCACAATTACTAGTGGTATCAAAAAATGCACGTATTTATTAGGTTGTGCATTATTAGCAGGAAAAATACGTGGATAAGAACTAATGAAACCTGGATATGCCCCTTTCCTAAATTTGGTCCGTGTAGTGGTGCTTCGTGATCCGTGGACAAAGTAAAAATAGTAATTAAGAAACATGACCATATATGTGAATACGCCACTAGAAAAATGGAAATACATAGTCACTACGCATTTAATAGGTATGTGCAATCGTTTCGAAATAAATGCGGAAATTAATTGGCTGACGTGAATTAGTTATTAGCAATGCACAAGAGACACTTATAGAAGAATAAATAAGTGAACAAATCCTCTATGATGCAATGATTATTGGTGCTAGCTGGATAATTATTCCCTTTGTTCACATTCTGAGTTTAATCAAAATCAAACTTTGCAAATTTAACCAAATGTAGGAAAAAATATCAATATCATCCTACCAAATGCATATAATATGTACTTTATGATGATTTTACTATAATAGATTTTATATTGTAGATATTGATATTTTCTTGTAGATATTTGGTCAAATTTTACAAAAATCCCAAAACGACAAAATAATTGTGAATAGAGGATGAACTAATTTGTTCTATTTTTCTTGCTATTCAATTTGTATAACAGTGATGGCATAATCAAGTAATGTTCCTCGCTTATGCAAAAGTAGCAATTAGCATAGTTTCATTGCAGTTTATTAGTATTTCTTATTTGTATGCATGTGATCAGTAAAATTTTGTGATTTTGTGAAGAATTAATGAACTTTGATAATTATTTAATGCACCTTCTAAAGAATAATCAATGCATGTTTTAGAAAACAATTAATGCACCGTGCAAATAGAGAATTATGACATGAAATAGAGATATACGTTGCTAATTAATGCGAAAATACATATAGCAACGGGATCCCAATAATACATGAAGGGTGAGGCCATGAGTAGGTTCTCCAATGTAATTGCCTCCAAAGTATCTATTATTTACACTACCACCCTATCCCCTAGCCCCTCTCCCATTGACTTTTTTATGTGTATTCATACTTGTAAAGACTTGCATCTCTTAATAGTTTACAACATAAATTCCTAAGATTACCTATCGAAATGCAGGTTCGTGGATTTAATTATTGGTTCACCTTGTAATAGCGATAAAGTTTTTGAAACAAAGTATCATGTCATCCGAAAAATAATTACCATATTACGCTAGTAGCATTTACTAGATTAATTAGCCATAATTATTAAACTATCTATGAAGTAATTGCCATGTTGTTTATAAAGCACGCGCTAGATTATCCCAGTAGCTACCACTTAGGGAGAAAAAGGCGAAAACCACTGATTGCTTTATAATACTACACTGAAACCACTTAGGAAGGAAAATGTCTTTTCAGTCGCCTACACTACAACACGGAACTCGGACCCTGGCGCTTATAGACGCCGAGGCACATCCCTAGTCACTGTGCTTGCACTGGCTCGGCAAAAAAATGTCAGGGATAACTATGTCGGGGAAAGTGCATCCGCGGTGGATTTTTTGACTTGGCACAATGTGATCCGCTGACCTAGCACTTTCGCGGCGTGGCAGAGGATGCGTCTCGTTATATTACTGAAGATGGTGGAACTTTAGTGTCATGTAACCGCGAATTATTTGCCGTGTTACACCTTCCTGCACCGGTGAAAATTAATTACCTTAACAATAACTGATTTATGTTGCAAATAATCCATTGCAATTCGAGAGATCAAAAATTACCATAACATTAAATTATAATTACATTTCCGTTACAAGATTTCTTGAGCCCCTCTCTTTTCATTACATTCATTCTAAAGGAAAAAAATTAAATTAAACTAATCAAGGATATGTGGAGAAACTTTTCTGCATTTATCCTTAATCCTACTCCCTAATCTTGAGGGAATCTCTATTTTGCTCACACTAGGGATACGACCGCGGGGACATGCCATATGTGCAATCGACTATCCTAACGCGCCTACCATCCTCCGGGCCAGGTACTGTGATGGGCCGGTCCTCCTCTGCGCGTCTCACTCCGACGGCCGCCGCGGCGCGACCGCTAGCCTCCGCACGCCTCACTTTGACGACCGCTAGTCTCCCCGCGCCTCACTCCAAAGGCCACAATGGCATGACTGCTATCCTCCGGGTGCCTCACTCCGATGGTCGTCGTGACATGGATCTAAAAGAGACAACATATCCATTAGAGAAAGCAAAAGATGCAAGATGGTAGGGAAAAATCAAGAACATGATTGATTAGATGAGGTACCCTATGAAGATACCACGACACCAAAATCCGCCAGTACCCTATGTACCATGGCGTCTAATTGTCCGCCGCGACAAAATGGGGCAGGGATAGCTTATCCATCACGTGACCAACTTTTGCCAGTTCTTTTTGTTTATGTTGCCCAAAAATCTGCAGGATATGTGATGGCAACAACTCTATGTACCAATTAGTTGGGACTCCAAGTGCAGAGTGTTCTAGCAAGCGTCTTTTCCCCACAAGGATGACTCGAAGGTTTATATCGAACTCTCTAGGAATTGGTTTACAGATTTATTCTTCCTCTCCTCTTTAAAAAACCTACAAAGTAAAGTTTTGTCCCCAACTCCACAGTGTGATCGTCAAGCACAAGATTTCGTATTAGTAATAAGAAATAACAATAATATGAAAATAAAATAACACAAGTAAAAATTAGGCAAACAAAGTAAGAACAATAAAGGATAGTTGTTTTTGGGTTTTGGTTGAGTGTGCAAGTGAAGAAAGTATATTTTGTATTTTCGGAATAATAAATAGCAGAAAATATAAAGTATGATAGTGGTGTTGGAAAAGTGTTTCTTATGGTTTAAAATGGACTGGGGTTCATGAGTTCACTTGTCTACTTTCTTTTTGGGGTTGCATGGACACAAACAATTCATCAAAGACATAATATTGGTGGAACTTTTATATGTGTTTGATAAGCATTCATATGGCATCACATCCTAACATAGATACTCCCTCCATTCACAAATACTTCGTGTTCTGGGTTTAGTCACCAAATATTTAGAGAAAAATATCAACATTTATAATATAAAACTATATAGTATTGAAATCTTTATAAAGTATATTTTCAAATTATATGTATTTGCAATGATGGATATTAATATATTTTGCAATATTTTTGGTCAAACATGACAAAGTATGACTTTGACTAAGCCTAGAACGCGAAGTAAATAAAAACGGAGGGAGTATGATGCAACACATCTCTCTTATACTCCTCAAGAAAGGGAAAACTCCAAGGAATCTTGAATTAAGAATCAACAGAGTATAGCCTTAGGTATTTTGACATGATGTTTGAATAACGAATATGCTATCTTGACCAAACAAGATTATCTTGCTGTCATAAGATAATTATAGCACATGGATTCACTTTATACCTAGTGAGACAACAAAAGAAAGGTAAAAACCATAGTAGATCGTTGTTAATACTCAATCACTACTACCATGATACTCCATCTAATACACACTTCTTCCCACACATGCTCTTGCATACAAGTTGGGTCAGAACAAGTACTTAAGAACGGGGTACATGATATGCATCTATCGATACATCTTACACATAATAGGTTCCAATCTCATATATCAAATCATAAAATAAAGATCCACCACATAGGAATTACAAAAATGGCCATAGTCATGTTGGGCACTAGATATATGAAGAAAAGAGAGGGAGATCAAGCTACTGTCATAAACCCATAGTCCAGAGGTGGACTACTCCCTCTTCATCATGGTGATAATGGTGGAGACGCTAAAGAAGGTAGAGATCCCTCCGGCGGCGAAGTTGGAGAGGTGGACCCCTCATTAACTGGTTCTTTTTGGCATTATTGTTTTGGCATTTTTTGCTTCTTTCCTCTCTTTTTTTCTATGTCACTTTTTGCTTGTTTTAATTTTTGGGAAGGCCTAGCCTCTTCATACTCACTCTCTCACCTTTTGATATCATATAAATACTTGGAGGGTTTTTCCCTGATCTTAGAGGTGATACCCCTTCTATGGAGGGTTTTTCCCTCATCTTTTAGCGTACGCATCCTCTTATTGTTTTTTGAGAAGGGGTACTCTATTTCCAATGAGTTCATGGTCACCACACGACTAACTTCTCCATGTCACTCATACCCATAACAATAGTATTTGGAAACTAAATAATATCTCACACATGATAGTATACTTTAGGATATAGCTTGAGCTATTTGGAAAGGTGTTTCCTATATATAAATACTAAGTTTGTTTTTTAAAGAAGGTTGTTTCAATATGGTGGGGCTACCAATAGTAACCATCTGACCTTCTACAAAAATGCAAAGTATCCATAGTACTAAGTCATCTCGAGAAGACAATATAAGCATTGAGCATCATTTATGATGAATATAAGAATTAACACAAGATGATACCCTTACAAACCATCACTCCTTAAAGCATATGAGAATTCCAACTTAAAGCAATAACATGCATAGCTTTAAGGATGGCAATGGGCAGGGTATGGGCAGGGTAGAGCAATACCATACCCATACCTGTTTAGTCAATGGGTACAAAAGTTCACCCATACCCGTACCCGCGGGTATAAAACTTTACCCATACCCATACCTGACGGGTACCCGTACCCATTCGGTACTGATACATTGCAAATGTATCTATAATTTTTGATGTTTCATGCTTGGTTTTATCCACTTTCTTGTGTTTAGTTCACACTTTGGAGTACTTTTCATATGATTTCTTGGACTAACCTATTAACAAGAGCCACAATGCCAGCTGCCTGTTTTCTGCTGTTTTTGGTTCTAGGAAAGTCAAAAAATGAATATTCTTGGAATTGGACGGGACAAAAGCCAAAGTGCCTATTTTCCTAAGTCATCGATGCCGAATACGAGACAGAAGGATGGGGGTCGGCCACACCACTGCCGCCTGGCCAGGCTGACCACGGCCAGGTGGTCCGCCGACCCTAGCACCCCCTCGACCTCTCCTTCCGCCTATAAGATGCCCTCGGGACGAAAACCCTAAGTACCCGATGTGAGATCCAGGCACATGGCTTAATAGGATTGATAGGATACCCATATCAACAAGTTGCAACTTCTTTTCCGGAAGCTCATTCGAAAAGAACTCTAAGGTTAAGCGTGCTTGGCCTAGAGCAATTCTAGGATGGGTGACCGGCGAAGTGGGTAACAAGGTGCACAGTGAGAACAAAGTGCGTAGAAAAGACTAGTGTTGGATGGTGGGGCCAGTCTAGATATCCTATTAGCTGCCGGGGACACCCCTGCCCGAGTGGAGGGGTGTTACAAGTGGTATCAGAGCCGACTTGCGATTACATGCATGTGTAAAAGTCGGTGGTGGGACATGTGGACCATGGCGCGTGTGGCCCGAGTGGACACGGCATGGCACATGTGCCACCGACCACGACGCGTGCCAAGAGGGAACGTTCCTGGGGTGTGCTTGATCAATGAGGGCATCGATCTTCTAAAGGGTGAGTGTATGTGAGATCCAGGCACATGGCTTAATAGGATTGATAGGATACCCATATCAACAAGTTGCAACTTCTTTTCCGGAAGCTCATTCGAAAAGAACTCTAAGTTAAGCGTGCTTGGCCTAGAGCAATTCTAGGATGGGTGACCGATCAGGAAGTAGGTAACCGGATGCGCACGAGTGAGGACAAAGTGCACAGAAAAGACTAGTGTTGGTCTGTGGGGCCAGTCTAGATATCCTATTAAGCTGCCAAGAGTGACACCCCGGGCCCAGGAGTGGACGGGGTGTTACACCCGATCAAAAATCCACGAAAGAGTCTGTAGCCACCGTCATCTCCATCCCTAGATCGGGAGGGATCTGAAGCTCTTCCCGGCACCCTGCCAGAGAGGGGAATTCACCCTGGAGGCCTTCTTCATCACCATGCAAGCCTTCGGTGTGATGCGTGAGTAGTTCATCTTTGGACTACAGATCCATGTAGTAGCTAGATGGCTGGTTCTCCTCCTTTGTGCTTTCATGTTTAGATCTTGTGAGCTCCGTTCATGATCAAGATCATCTATTTGTAATTCTGCATGTTGTGTTTGTGGGGATCCGATGGATATTGAGATGCTATTTCAGATTGATTATTGATTCTATCATGTCTTTGTTATTTGTGATCTTGCATGCTTTCCGTTGTTAGTAGCTATCTTGGCCAAGTAGATGTTAGCAACTCCAAGAGTTAGTATTTATGCTCGATAGTGGGTTCATGCCTCTGGTAATCTAGGGAAGTGACAGAAATCTCTAAGGTACTAGATATATTGTTGCTACTAGGGAGAAAACAACAATCCTTTATTCATAGAACAATCATATTGTTTACTTTACGTGCAATTCGTAAAGCAATAATCTATTGCTTGCAACTTAATACTGGAGGGGATTCGGATGATAACCTGAAGGTGGATTATTAGTCATAGATGCAGTTGGATGGCGGTCTATGTATAATGTTGTAATGCCCAATCAAGTTCCAAAGGAGTCAAGATGATTAGTATATGCATGTATTGCTTTCTCGATGTTTATCAATTGCCCCGCAGTAATTTATTCACCCAGCATGTTATCTATCTTAAGGAGGGCCACCTCTAGTGAACTATGGATCCCGGTCCTTTTCTTTTACATACAATATATAAACTGTTTACTGCTTTGTGTTTACTTTCTGCAAACTATTACTTCCTTCCATTCGATACGTTTAATCCTTTGTTTTTAGCAAAACCGGTGAGATTGACAACCTCATCGCAAGTTGGGGACAGAGTTTTATGGTTGTGTTGTGCAGGTCTCCACGTTGCTACTAGCACCGGTAGTGCGCCCTGCCAAGGCTCAGCTAGCAACACCTTTGTGGTGTTTCCTTGCTCCTACTGGTTCGATTAAACCTTGGTTTCATAGCTGAGGGAAACTTGCTGATGTGCTCATCATACCTTCCTCTTGGGGTTCCCAACGAGCTCTACATCAACACTGAGCCATCAAGCATTTTTCTGGCGTCGTTGCCGGGGAGTCAAGGACATCTTCACAAGAGGAGTCCCTCATAACCAATCTCTTTACTTTGTTATTTTTGTTTTGCTTAGTTTCTTTTTGCTTTGTTTGCTTGTTTCTTTATCAAAAAACACAAAAAAATAGTTTTACTAGTTTGCTTTCTTATTTGAAAACCCAAAAAAATGACTACTCTTGAAAACACTAAGTTGTGTGACTTCACTAGCACCAACAACAATGATTTTATGAGCACACCTATTGCTCCACCTGTGCCTGAAGATACTTTCTTTGAGATAAAACCTGCTTTGCTCAATCTTGTTATTAGAGAACAATTTTCTGGTATTGGTAATGAAGATGCTGCTGCCCATCTAAATAACTTTGTTGAAATTTGTGAGATGCAAAAGCATAGGGATGTAGATGGTGATATTATTAAGCTGAAATTGTTTCCTTTCTCTTTGAGAGTAAAAGCTAAAGAATAGTTGAATCCCTTAACTAGGAATAGTATTGATTCTTGGACTAAGTGCAAAGATGCTTTCATTGGAAAATACTATCCTCCTGCTAAGATTATATCTATGAGAAGTGCAATAATGAAGTTTAAACAACTTGATAATGAGCATGTTGCTCAAGCTTGGGAAATCTTTGGTAAAGAATTGTCCCACTCATGGACCGACTGCTTGGATGATCATCCAAACTTTTTATGCAGGATTGAACTATTCTTCAAGGAACCTATTGGACTCTGCTACTGGAGGTACCTTTATGACCATCACTTTGGGTGCTGCAACAAAACTTCTAGACAATATGATGGTTAATTATTCTGAATGGCATACTGAGAGAGCTCCACAAGGTAGGAAGGTAAATTCTGTTGAGGAAACCTCCTCCTTGAGTGATAAGATTGATAGTATTATGTCTATGCTTGTTAATGGGAAAGCCCATATTGATCCAAATAATGTTCCTTTAGCCTCTTTGGTTGCTCAAGAAGAGCAAGTTGATGTGAACTTCATAAGAAATAACAATTTTGTCAATAATGCTTATAGGAACAATTTTGGCAACAACAATTATAAACCATATCCTCCCAACAATGGTAATGCTTAGGGAAATTCCTACAACAATAATAGGAGTGCACCCTCTGAACTTGAAGTTATGCTTAAAGACTTTATTAGTAAACAAACTGCTTTCAATAAAACTATTGAGGAAAAACTCTCTAATGCTGAAAGAAATATAGCATCTTTGGCTGAAGCTCAATCTTCTTTGAAAAAATGGCTGCTAAACCTGAAACTAATGATAATCCCTTTGCAGCTACTAATGCTATACAAGTAAGAATTGATGAAAATCTTAGACTATTAGCTGAATTACATGCTAAGTGGGAAAGGGAAGATGAAATTGCTAGAAACATTAGTGTTTCTACTATTACCACCACTAGTGTTGAGGCTAGTAATAGTTCTACTACTTTAGATGATAAATTTGATTTTGATCTTGATGGTTGTAACATATCTGAAGTTATTAAGTTCCTACAAAATCTTGCTAAAAGTCCTAATGCTAGTGCTATGAACATGGCTTTTACAAAAGACATTACTGATGCTCTCATAAAGATTAAAGAAGAAAAGATGAAACATAAAGCTTCTATTCCTATAAAACAAGAAGATGGTTGGGAACCCATCATTAATATGAAAGTGAATGACTTTGATTTCAAAGCTTTATGTGATCTTGGTAGTAGTGTTTCTATTATGCCTAGAAGGATTTTTGATATGCTTGATTTGCCTCCACTTGAAGATTGTTATTTGAATGTCCCACTTGATGATAATGCTAAAAAGAAACTCATGGGGAGTATTAATGATGTTCTTATTTTGGTTAACAATTCCTATGTCCCTGTTGATTTCTATGTTTTGGATGTTGAATACAATGCTTCTTGTCCTATTACTTTGGAAAGACCTTTTCTTATAACTGTTGGTGCCATTATTGATATGAAAAAAGGCACCATTAAATATCAACTCCCATTCAAGAAAGGTATAGAACACTTCCCTAAGAACAGAGAGAAGATTTCTTTTGCCTCTCCTATGAAAACAAAATTTGGTCTTAATGCTTCTTCATTTGAGAACACTTGATTCTTTTTCTTGCTTCTTATGCCTAACTTAAAGGCGTTAAATAAAAGTACTTATTAGGAGATAACCCAAAAGTTTTAGATAAGATTTGGAAGTTATTACTCCTTTTTACTTGCTTTTTGTGCCAAGAGTAACCTCTAATGAGAGAGAAGTAATGATTGGGAAAGTTGCTGTCCCGAAACAGATTTCTGTGCTTCACCGTAAACATTCGTGTAAAATCTCTGAACGTCTTTTTGAGGCATGAATTTTTTTACTTCTGCCCCAGGTTGTTATCTAACTTTCGTTAGTTCAACACTTTTTGATTTGAGCAACAGAAGGTCTTCGAAAAAAATCGTCTTTACCTGCTGGTCTGTTTTGACAGATTTCTGCCATTTTCTGCATTTGCTTCTTGTTGGTTCCTTTTTGAGTTCTTTTGGGGAATTGAGCTTTTTGAGGGAAGTGCTATAGTAGCTAGTGTTATAATGGAAGTTTATTTGGTGTTAGAACTGAACCTTAAGACTTATTTATCTTGAGTGCACTAATGTTGCTAAATAAAGATTGTGTGAAGTTTTGTATGAAGGAAAAATTTCAGGTGTATGGAAGGAATGAGTAATGAGATGAAGGATGGACTAAAGCTCAAGCTTGGGGATGCCACGAGTGTAACCCCAAGAAATATCCAAGAAATACAAGCGTCAAAGCTTGGGGATGCCCAAGGCATCCCCTTCTTCATCAATAAAAATCCCAGGTTTCTTCCAAACGCTTCATTTTTATTGTTTCATGCACAATTGTGTTGTTCTTGGAGCGTCTTCTTTTTCGTTTTTGTTTTGGTTTTTCGTTTGCTTGGTTTGCTTAGTTTTCTGAATAAATTGGTTGGATCCCCTCTTTTATACATTGGTTTGCAAATAGTTTGGTTTGGTTTGGAAAAGAGTAGGAAAGTTTATGCTTATGTGGTAAAAGAGCTTGTTTTTGACTATGGCCTATGCTTTGTCATGCCATGCTTGATATTGTTTTGGCTTTATGCTTAGTATTATTTGCTGTAGCATGACTTGTTATAAACAATTGAGATTGCTTAATGTGCCTTGGATGAATCATGCGTTGTTTTAGCATATTAAAAGCATAGTATAGGGGTATTCTCCTTTGATGCTTTATTTGGGTTGACTTGGCGCATGCTCACACCATGTTATGACTATCTCAAGTCACCATAAGCCTTTATGATCCTTTAGTTTTCAACTTGTAGTATCACTTTATGCTTTGATCAATGATGTTTTGTCGCTCTGCATGATTATGGCCATTATTGCTCTCTTAGTTTGTCGCTCCCAGTCTGTTGCTAGCCTCCACAACCAAGTATGAGTTCCACTCATGCATCCAACTCCCTAAACCAAGTTATTCCAAAGAGTCCACCATACCTACCTACTAGCTTATGCTATTCCAAGTATATTCATGCTTTTGTTTACCTTCCAAATTAAACTTGTTATGAGAAAACTAGTGATTAAAGCTCTCACGAACTTGATGGCACACTTTACTTTTCTTGCCCTTAATAAACTTGAACCATTGTGCCGTCTATGTTGTATATGCTTGCACTTATTTGTTGGGAATTAGCAGAACCATGCTTTCATGGGGAACGCTTTCAACATTGCACTTGGTACTTGTACCTAGTTGATATCATGCTCTTTTGTATATGGCTGTCATCGGTGTGAAATGAAAGGGGAGCTTGTAAGTCCATGGAGTTATGTATATGTGTTAGAGAAACGCTTGGGCCGCTGGTCTAATCCATGCTGACATGGTGGAAACCTGCAGTGTAACCATAATGAGCTGTCTATGAAGCATTCTTCTTATAAAAAAAGATTCCTATATTGAGAAAAAAGAGAAAAAGACAAAAAAGAGATTATGAAAATAGGAAAGAGATAAAAAAGCACCATATTCCCATGGTAAATAAGAAGATTGTTGATATGCTCGTTGTTTGCTTGCCTTGTCATTTTGATATGGGGATTCTTCCTATCATCGGGCAAGGGGTACCCCGTTGGCGGTTCTCTATGATACACATGTACCTATGATGACAAGAACTTACCGGTGACTAAATTTGAGTAGCATGAGGAGCGGCCCTCGTATACAAGGGACATGAGATTTCTAACTTATACTTCGTCAAGCATGTACACCATAGTTTGTTCACTTTAACCTTAATCACTTCAAGATGCTTATGATAGGAGCAATGAGAGCTGAAAGCTATAAGTACCATAATTTTTGGAAGCTCTTTATGAGACTTGAATCCCTACTTCCTTCTATAAAGGCCTTTCTTCCACCATTATATTGAGTCTCCACCTTCTAACTTTATGCACCTACTTTGAGAGCATAGTGGCCATTCTTAGTTCTATGTGCATTGTCCCAAGACTAGTTGATTGATGCATAACTTGATATTGCTTGTTTTAAACTATTTGTATCTAGTCACTCTGATGAACTTGTAAGGTGTCCTATGCATTTATATTTGCTACTCTATGAGGGACAAGCTGAATGCTATTATGCTATGTTTTCTTTATGTGAAACAAACAAACGTCTTGCAAAGCATTATTATTCATGAATCTTTTGTTTGTGCCTTTTCATGTTGCATCATAGTTTCTTTGTATTATTGCTAGAACTTTGTCTTTCATGTTATGATTGAAGTGTTATGATCCCAGCTTTGAATGTTTTACAAATACTTTGATCAAGTCTTTGATGGTGCATGTCACCTCAAAAATTATTCTTTCTTTTTATCACTTGCCTACTCGAGGACGAGCAGGAGTTAAGCTTGGGGATGTGGATACATTCCAAATGTATCTATAATTTTTGATGTTCCATGCTTGGTTTTATCCACTTTCTTGTGTTTTGTTCACACTTTGGAGTACTTTTCATATGAACGAGCTCTACATCAACACTGAGCCATCAGGTACCCGACGGGTAGATCCAATAGTACACAAGTTATTCATAATTTTATTTTCATCAATAGCATATTTTAAAAAAAGACAATTATCTCTACTTAATAATAGGTAGACGAGTACATGAAAGTATCGAAGTTTATAAGTCACAATCTCATACTCATCCCTAGGTTTTTCGGTCACATAGGTTTAAATTCTATAAGTAAGTTTGACATGTGAGTTTAAACGGGCAGGATATGGGTATAACCATGGGTACAAGTCTATACCCGTTCCTGTACCCGTGACTTAACGAGGGGGTATGGTTATTACCCGTCGGTATAAAAGTTTTCCCATACCCTACCCATGCGGGTACCCGTACCCATGGATAAAATTGTGATCCTTACATAGCTTGGTTTCCCTCTTTTTCTACTTCAAGCATGCCATTCAATAAGGCATCACATTCACTCAAACGTGGCATTCATTCAAGGGATAATTTATTTCAGTTGCTCTTTCCTAAGCATGCAAAGTATCTATCATGGAAGTCCTATTTATTTCAAAACATATCAAGCAAAACTAGACATAACACTAAACAAAGATGCTCCAAGTTTTTATGGTCATTCTATGTTGCTCAAAAAACAAAGTTCAGAAGTTTGCAAACCGAGAGTTTAATAGGTCCAGTGGGGTGCCTTGGGCTTCCCCAATCTTATGGTTTTCACCATTTTTGGATAGCTCTTGGTGTGGTGTTCCTCCATTCCCTAGCAAAAAACTGCAACACAAAACTTTCTCCCATTTCTTTTCTATGGGGTGACATTAGTGGTACAAGGATATGATTGTAGCTGCCATATATTTCAAAGACAAAAATATCTTAGTATTCCAACAAGCATATAGTGTCCTACACACTCCTATTATATCAAAAGACTCATGGCAAATCATTTTGGGACCCAAAGGAATTGCTCAAACACTAGTGGGCAGAATCTGTCCAGATTTTCAACAACAGCAAAACGAATTTTTTGGATCACCTAGACATGTCAGGAATTTTGGCCAATTTTTATGACTATATAGGATGAAAAGTTGTAACTACAGTTTATAAATCCAAGAGCAATCAGAGTTACAAAATAAATCAAAGATTTTTTTTACTAAAAAGAGTTTGTACAGAAATTTTCTACTCCATGTGTTCTAACAACTCTCTAGCATCCAAAATGGGTTAAACTTGGTACTTTATTGCTAACCTAAAACAAATACACTAAAAAGAACTCTTTTACTACATCAGGCATTCATAAATAAAATCCAAAAGAAAACAAACCAGGATGGCTCCCGTAAAGCGCTTTCTTTATAGCCATATAGCTAGGTTTACTTACGTGTTTCAAGTGATGTGGAGATCATGTGGTAGCTTGTACCTTGGTGCCACCTCCTTCTTCTTTGGGAAGTGTGCCATGCATTTCTTATGTGGGAACTAAAACTTCACATTCCCTTTGACGAGGGGTAACCTCGGCAATGCCCATGGTGATGGACTTGGGGTTTCGCAGAAAAGAGAACGCTGGAGATTTCATCGGATGTCAGGGAAACAATGGAATCAAAGTCGCCTGAATATTGTGTAATTGCACTATTACAAGTTGTCTTCTATATTTCGGTGTCTATTGTATTGTATTCTCCTTGTTGGACCCTCCTAGCCTTTATATATGGGGAGACTAGGTCTCAGGTACTGATACGAGTTGATTTACAAGTCAGAGTTTGTATCTAGTCTAGTCTTGGACTTTCCTTGTCTTGTATCACCAGGAGTCTGTGTCCTTGTAGGCTTCATATCAGCCAAACCGTCGTGGGTTTCATGGATCTTGGCAAATCTCCAGGTGAGGCTTTCGTTGGGCCGCACCATATATAACAATAATAGGCACCTGAAAGGTTATGTCCATGTCAGTAGCCCCCGAGGCTATGTTCGGATGCTTGCGTCTGAGCATAGGCTCAAAGTCCTTTTTTAATATGCGCGGAAGATGAACTCGAAGATTTCTTCGGATGCGTGAATTTTTCGATGTCTTGTTTGGCTGATGCAATAGATGACGTTGTCTTGTTCTTGAAGTAATGTCAGCAATTTTATCGGGTGCTCCCGATGGGAGTAACCTTTAAGGCTACACTCGAGTTGACTCAAAGTTATTCTTTATATTGCAGATAGACTTTTGTCGCCTCCTGCTGGAGGATTTCTGTTTTTTCTATCGGGTGCGCGGCCAGCGCTCCCGATGGGAGTAGCCCCTGAGGCTATGTTCGAACGCGTGTGTTCGAGCATAGGCTCAAGTATTCATCATCTGAGAAATTTTCTCGACTCAGGTGTTATAGCTTTGCTTTTATGTCGACTCCGTAGGAGGAATTTTTCTATCGAATAATTCAATAAGTTTGTCCTGGGGATTTTGGTATAACGAGTCTGGTGCATCCGACGGATCGGGAAACAGTTAATTGCTCTTGGGCAAAGACATCGTGCACCTACTTCAAACTCGACTCCCTAGACTCGAATTCGGTATATACTGACGTAATTTAGCTCGGGCCGTGGAGGTCTTATCGAGTACTAAATTCCAGGTCTCATCGTGGATACGGATAATAACTAGCAGAGCGCATTCGGGTGCGGTTACTAGGCCACACAGGACAAATCATGGGGTCTTACCTTCATGTCGTGGACACAATATTCGAAGTTTTATCGCGTTGGAAGTGATCCGATTTTTTTTAATATTGTATCGACTCCATAAGAGGATTTTGTTTTTTTTATAGAATGTGCAAATATGATCTTCATCCAAGAAGGTTCTCTATTTAGGTCTTGTTTGTAGCAATGTAAGCTGTTTTTGTCGACTCCGTTGGAGGATATGATTTCATCGGATGCGCGACCAGCGTTCCCGATGGGAGTAGCCCCTGAGGCTATATTCGGGTATTTGCACCGGAGCATAGGCTCAAAGATCTTCTTCATCCGACAATTTTCCTGTGTAAATAAAATAGGGATCCCGAAAAAGACATGTAGATTATGTAAAGTCAGCCGAAAATATAGTCTGTTGTAATTTCTTCGGATGTGTGAATTTGAAACTTGATATATTTGAAACTTTATATATTTTTGTCGATGGCCATGGCATTTGCGCCCCTTGCGAGACCTTTTCATTAGCCTGATGCCCATTGGGCTGGATCAGCTACTCGGGTCAAACCGTGTTTTTGACGTATTTCATGGCGGAGCTGAAGAATTTTTAATTTGCACTGAGTAGCGAAGCCCCCGGGTATCAGAGTATGATCATGTAATAATTTATTCGACTGAGCCCCCGAGTATGGGGTGTAATAGAGTATTGAAAAGTAGACTCGGTTAAGAGAACTTAGCTTTATTAATAGCGGGTGCGTGTAGATGATATTCATCCGAGAAATCTTTCGACTCCGGTCTTGGCATAAGTTGACGCGGTGGTGTTTAGTTGACTTCGTTGGAGGACCCGATAAAAATAGCTCAATGTAGACGATATCCTTGCAAAAAACATAGAAAATTATGAAGTACTTGCATCTTGTAAAGAATATCGTCTTTCAATTTGTCATAACATTTTCTGGTGCCATCGGACCCGACACTTTTGCACCGTAATGTGAGACCTTTTCGTTATCCTGACACCCTTAGTCTCAGTACCTTGCCGACCTGTCAGTTTGGCTGCAACTGGGTCGGAGTTTAAGAATTCGACGCCCAGGCAGAGTCAACTATTCGGGAAATCGCGTATGAGGTGCTCGAGTGCATGAAGTCGATGACACTTAAGTTACTCGAAGAGGTTGCAACCCCCCAGTGTTTCGAGTGCGATTAAAATAAGAAAGAAAATTAACTTAAAGTAAAACTTAGCTTTGTTGGTAGTCGACGAGGTTGATGTGGCCGATGGAACCGGAACCAATTATGGCAATGGGTCCGCATCCGAAGATCTATAGCGGGCTGCTGCAACCGAAAATTTTAGCAGGGTGCCACAACCAAAGAATTTTGCGGATCGCCGGAACCGAAGGATCCTCCGAGTATAGATTTGACGTGGTTGGGCGAAGTCGACGCAGCCCCAATTTTTATTATCCTGCATGCACAAATAAATTACTCCCTCCCTCCCAAAATAAATGACTTGAGTTTGTCTAGATTCGCATGTACCTATATACTAAAACGTGTCTAGATACATCTGAATCTAGACAAACCCATGTCACTTATTTTGGGACGGAGGAAGTAGTAGATATGATACAGAATAATCATAATAATTATTGGAAAGAGATGATTCGGTGGTGATCCGATTCATGTATTGCATGACTTCACACGTTTTGCTTCTTTGATCCGATTTAAATAAGGCTTGTAGTGAGACTTCACGCGTAGGAGTACGCTTTGATTTAGAGTCCAAGTCCGCTTTCTCGGGTGGCTCCTTCGAATTTGTACGCGGGTGCGCTGGTCCGAAGTACAACTCGGGCTTTCAAGAGTCGCTTTAATCGCGTTAATACATCCAGGCGTAGCCTTTTTTAAGTTGTCTTGGATTGATAAGTCTGATGTGTTTCATGTAGTTGTCTGCGGTGGCAGTGACGATGAAGTTTGTCCGCGGCAGCGGCGATGATGTTCGAGGCGGTCGATGACGATGATGTTTGCCCACGGCGGCGGATACCAACTTCTCTTCCAATGTTGTCCATGTTGGCTGCTAGCTCGCCAGGAATCCGAACTGTGTCAGCTCTATTTGTTTTTGTTTTTCTATCGTAGCTCTCGCGGGAGCGTGAGGTTCCTTGCATAGAGTTTTTTTCTCTTCTTGGGATTATGGAATATCCTGTATGTTGCAATCGCTGCTCCGTGTATGACTCGCTGTAGTGTAGCTCTGGCCTTAATCTATACAACTTTGCATGGCAGAACTGCTTTTCCAGTTTTTTTGCTCTTGGTCGCAAATTCCGTGGCTGTTTTTCTTCTCATAGACATATCAGGCTTCTTGATCCCGAAATCGATGCTTTCTTCAGACTCATCGTGAACGATGCTTGTTGGGTTCAGGACATGTAAGTAGCGTTGATTGAATTTCCGACCCGAAAGGAGAGGTGATCGTAGATATCAGCCAAATCCCCTAGATCTACGGAGTTTCCGCAACTTTCCTCGCCGTTTATGACTGTGGTACGTCTTCTTCAGATGAGCCGACAGAGGATGCAGGTATCGCCGTGGGCGTAGGTTTTTCCACCGACGATTCTGATGTGATCAGGGCCGAAATGTGCGATTCTTGCGGGTCGTCTATTTGGAAGTGAAAACCTCCGATGATCAGATCGGATCCTCTGTTGAAATCGGCGGGTACCAATACAAGGGTGGGCAGACGTGGATCTGCTTTCATCGAGTTGATGCTTGGTGGGGAGCATTCCGTCAAATCCGTGTTTCCAGCGTTCAGGTTTCCCACAGACGGCGCCAATTGACGAGGGGTAACCTCGTCAATGCCCATGGTGATGGACTTGGGGTTTCGCGAAAAAGAGTATGTTGAGGATTTCGTCGAATTTCAGGGAAACAATGGAATCAAAGTTGCCTGAATATTGTGTAATTGCACTATTACAAGTTGTCTTCTAGATTTCGGTGTCTATTGTATTGTGTTCTCATTGTTGGACCCTCCTAGCCTTTATATATGGGGAGGCTAGGTCTCACGTACCAACACGAGTTGATTTACAAGTCAAAGTTTGTATCTAGTCTAGTCTTGGACTTTCCTTGTCTTGTATCACCAGGAGTCCATGTCCTTGTAGGCTTCGTATCAGCCAAACCGTCATGGGTTTCATGGATCTTGGCAAATCTTCGGTTGAGGCTTCCGTTGGGCCGCACCATATATACCAATAATAGGCACCCGAAGGGTTATGCCCATGTCACCCTTCCTTAATGACTGCACCTGTAGTTCTCAAAAAATGTCTTCCAAGAATTATAGGACTAGAGGTCTTTCTCCCTATGTCCACTACAACAAAATCAGCAGGCACAAAAGATTGCTGAGATGCTCGTTGTCTGCTTGCCTTATCATTTTGATATGAGAATTCTTCCGTATCATCGGGCAAGGGGTACCCCGTTGGCGGTTCTCTATGATACACATGTACTTACGATGACAAGAACTTACCGGTGACTAAACTTGAGTAGCATGAGGAGCGGCCCTCGTGTACAAGGGACATGAGATTTCTAACTTATACTTCGTCAAGCATGTACACCATAGTTTGTTTACTTTAACCTTAATCACTTCAAGATGCTTATGATAGGGGCAATGAGAGCTGAAAGCTATAAGTACCATAATTTTTTGAAGCTCTTTATGAGACTTGAATCCCTACTTCCTTTTATGAAGGCCTTTCTTCCACCATTATATTGAGTCTCCACCTTCTACCTTTATGCACCTACTTTGAGAGCATAGTGGCCATTCTTAGTTCTATGTGCATTGTCCCAAGACTAGTTGATTGATGCATATCTTGATATTGCTTGTTTTAAACTATTTGTATCTAGTCACTCTTATGAACTTTGAAGGTGTCCTATGCATTTATATTTGCTACTCTATGAGGGACAAGCTGAATGCTACTATGCTATGTTTTCTTTATGTGAAACAAACAAACGTCTTGCAAAGCATTGTTATTCATGAATCTTTTGTTTGTGCCTTTTCATGTTGCATCATAGTTTCTTTGTCCTATTGCTAGAACTTTGTCTTTCATGTTATGATTGAAGTATTATGATCCCAGCTTTGAATGTTTTACAAATACTTTGATCAAGTCTTTGATGGTGCATGTCACCTCAAAAATCATTCTTTCTTTTTATCACTTACCTACTTGAGGACGAGCAGGAGTTAAGCTTGGGGATGTTGATACATTGCAAATGTATCTATAATTTTTGATGTTCCATGATTGGTTTTATCCACTTTCTTGCGTTTTGTCCACACTTTGGAGTACTTTTCATATGATTTCTTGGACTAACCTATTAACAAGAGCCACAAAGTGCCATTTGCACATTTTATGCTGTTTTTGGTTCTAGGAAAGTCAGAAAATGAATATTCTCGGAATTGGACGGGACAAAAGCCAAAGTGCCTATTTTTCCGGAAGTCATCAGATGCCAAAATACGAGACGGAGAAGGGCTGGGGGCCGGCCACACCACCTGGCCGCGCGGCCAGGCCTAGCCCACGCCAAGGGGTGGTCTGGCTGACCCTAGCACCCCTCGGCCTCTCCTTTCGCCTATAAGATGCCCTCGGGACGAAAACCCTAAGTACCCGATCAAAATCCACGAAGAGTCTATAGCGCCGTCATCTCCATCCCTAGATCGGGAGGGATCAAGCTCTTCCGGCACCTGTCGGAGAGGGAATTCACCACAGAGGCCTTCTTCATCACCATGCAAGCCTCCAAGTGTGATGCGTGAGTAGTTCATCCTTGGACTACAGATCCATGTAGTAGCTAGATGGCTGGTTCTCCTCCTTTGTGCTTTCATGTTTAGATCTTGTGAGTCTGCTCATGATCAAGATCATCTATTTGTAATTCTGCATGTTGTGTTTGCGGGGATCCGATGGATATTGAGATGCTATTTCAGATTGATTATTAATTCTATCATGTCTTTGTTATTTGTGATCTTGCATGCTTTCCGTTGTTAGCAGCTATCTTGGCCAAGTAGATGCTAGCAACTCCAAGAGTTAGTATTTATGCTGGATAGTGGGTTCATGCCTCTAGTAATCTGGGGAAGTGACAGAAATCTCTAAGGTACTAGATGTGCTGTTGCTACTAGGGAGAAAACAACAATCCTTTGTTCATAGAACAATCGTATTGTTTACATTACACGTAATTCGTAAAGCAATAATCTGTTGCTTGCAACTTAATACTGGGGGGGGGTCGGATGATAACCTGAAGGTGGATTATTAGTCATAGATGCAGTTGGATGGCGGTCTATGTATAATGTTGTAATGCCCAATCAAGTCTCAAAGGAGTCAAGATGATTAGTATATGCATGTATTGCTTTCTCGATGTTTGTCAATTGCCCCGCTGTAATTTGTTCACCCAGCAGGTTATCTATCTTAAGGAGAGACACCTCTAGTGAACTATGGATCCCTGTCCTTTTTTTACATACAATCTATAAATTGTTTACTGCTTTGTGTTTACTTTCTGCAAACTATTACTTCCTTCCATTCGATATGTTTAATCCTTTGTTTTCAGCAAAACATGGTGAGATTGACAACCTCATCGCAAGTTGGGGACAAAGTTCTGTGGTTGTGTTGTGCAGGTCTCCACATTTCTACTAGCACCGGTAGTGCGCCCTGCCAAGGCTCAGCTAGCAACACCTTTGGGGTGTTTCCTTGCTCCTACTGGTTCGATTAAACCTTGGTTTCATAATTGAGGGAAACTTGCTGCTGTGCTTATCATACCTTCCTCTTGGGGTTCCCAACGATCTCTACATCAACACTGAGCCATCATGGGTCTCTTTGCCAATAGTGATTAATATCTTGGGGAGCCACGCATCCCCAAGCTTTGGTAGTATCATGGCTTCATTATTGTATCTTGCTATCTTTTCTTTGATGACATAGTTTGCTATAAAGGAGCCAAAACCTGCTTGATGGATATTAATAGATGGATCATTAGAAAACTTTTGCAATATATTAATAAGTTCATACAAGCTGCATTTATCAAGGACAAGTAGAGGTTCTTTTGTTTCACTTAGCATTTTTACTTCCTCCATTTGTTTATATTTTGTGATTAATTGTGGCTCAAACATAGTGGTTTCTTTTTCCTCTTTCATTGGTTCTTTATCTCCTTGTTGCTTATTCCATTTTACTACCCAAATTCCTTTTTCTTTCTTCTTAAATTCTTTAGTTGTTGGTGATGTTGGATTTTTCGCTTTGGTTTTTGGTAAAAATTTACATGAGACAACTCCTTTAAATATATCACCCAAGTAATTCATTTTCACAAATATCTAGCTTTTGAAAGATAATGGCCATTTTATCCTCTATTTCTAGTAGAGTGCCTTTGGAGAAGTGTTCTAAGTGTTCAAAATCTCCCTTCACAGGAAGTTCTTTGATACAATTTCAACTCTTTCTTTTGCTGAATTAAGTATTGTTATTATACCATCTACTTCCCTATCATTTCCTCGGTAAGTTCTAAAGATATTTTTAAGAGCAAGGGCTGACCCTCTAAGTGAGGATAAAACGAACCCCCCTTAAGCTATATCCAAACTATTTTCGTACCATCCATCTAATCCATAATAAAATATAAGGTTCATATTATTCTCCCCACAAGGAATAGGATCCTCACTATGCATTTTATTTATTCTTTCGCAAGCATCTCTTAGTGTTTCTCCAAAGTGTTGTTTAAAGGAAGTAGTAGCATTCTTAGAGAGGGTTGGTCTGGTTTGGTTCATAATGCTCAAGTTTGCAAATAAGGTTCATAATATTTTTTTAAGTGTTTTTGTGTTTTAAAGGAAAACTAAAAAGCAAAAGACTAAAAACAAGAACAAAGAAACTTACTTTGAAAATCTAAAGGAGAAGAAAAAACTCACAGTGGTGCAACCTCCCTAAGGCATGTGAAATGCATACATGAACTTTGTAGTTTATTGCTATGAATACCCATATATTTGTGTTGGTTTCGTAGCATGGAAAACAAAAAATCCTATGTGCAAACCACTATCTAGCCAAGATCATCTACGAGATGGTAGCAACCAGTAACTCACCCTCGAAGACTGTAAGCAGGATTACGTTCCCACTCAAACATTGTCGATGAAGATGAAGGTGTACACGCGACGATCTCAAGATCGGGTACTCACGACGCCACAACTGGTGGCACCTCCGCACTCGGTCGCACGTGCGGCTCGTTGACGTCCTCCATGCCCTCGGTCTAGCGGGGTAGCGGAAGAAGGTATCCACTAGAAACTCCTACTCCACTTCTCTAAGTGTAGACTTCGAACTATTTTGCGGCAGAGCTTCAATAAGCAATGCAATGGTGGAGCAACAAGGGAGGGAGGAGATGGAGGCTCAAGTGTCTAAAGGAAGAGAGGAGGAGTTTCCACCTTTTATAGGAGAGGAGAGGGTGCGCCGGCCCTAGAGGTGCCACCTCTCCCTGTTCATGGTGGTAACCCCCTCCATCAAATAGGTAAAACCCTCTCTTATTTTCCTTTTTAATTGCATGACATTCATAAAAATTAAACCACACTTATGGAATTAATAAAGCATTTTATTTATTTAGTATTTGTTAATTCATTCAATTAACAAACATTAATAATTACCCCTCATGTTATTTCGATATTTCGAAATAGTTTTGGCGCTTTTCCGAAACAACCCCTATGTTGTCCAATAATTCAGTCGAAGTTCCAAATCCACTCAAAACGCGCCAGCGAACCTTAAGTGTGTCACCCTATGGTTCATGAATAACATGGCATGATCGAGACACCTCTCCAATCAATAATCATCAGCGGGATCTAGAAACCTATGATGACTCCCACTTACTCAACAATGAATCTAGTGATCGTGTGAACCATCAACATTGTAGTCAATTCCTTTTGTCTCGCGTTATATTACTTGTTCGAGATCCTATCATTTGGTATCATCCATACCTAGTTCGATCTCATTCCCGACAAGCACTCTTTACTTGTTCCGTGATATGACATTCTTGTGACCTAGTCACATGCTTGCAAGCGGTGTCAATGCAATATCACCAAGAGGGCACAGAGTATATGTTTTCGTCATTGGGTCGGACAAATCCCACTCTTGATCCATGAGCCTCAACTAATATTTTCAGAGTACCCAAATTTAAATCAACATTTTTAACCACCCTGTTACGGAGTGATATTTGATATCATCAAAGTACCCTTTCGGCATCAGTGATTGACATGATCTCATGGTCTAAAGATTAGGACTACTTCGTATGAGTTTGATATAGCAATGAAACTTGATGAATTGATCGTATTTCTGTTCTTTCTATTGGTGTAAATGTTCTTCACATCATTTTTCTAATGGTGCGACCTTGTTATTAACAACATCCAATGTTCATGATTAGGAAACCTTGATCATTGGTTAATCAACGATCTAGTTAAAAGAGAGGCTTTACTAGGAACTTTTTGGTTGTTTATTAAACACATAAGTATTAATGTTTCTGGTTAATACAATTCTATCATGAGAAATAAACATCTATTATGAACACGGAATAATACAATAACCACTTTAGTATTGCCTCTCGGGCATATTCCTTTCAGGCTCCAGAGTCAATAATCTAGATTACATAGTGTTGAATCTAACACCCATTGAGTTCTGGTGTTAATCATGTTTTGCCTTGGGGAGAGCTTGAGTTAACGGGTCTGTCACATTTAGATCCGTGTGTACTTTGCAAATCTTTATATCACCATCCTTGACATGTTCACGGATGGAATGAAACTGGTGCTTTATATGCTTGGAATTCTTGTGAGACCTTGGCTCTTTGGCATTGACTATGGCACCATTGTTGTCACAACAGATAACCATTGGATCCAATGCACTTAGAACCACACCTAGTTCAGATATGAACTCCTTCATCCAAACCGCTTCCTATGCCGCTTCTGAAGCAACAACATATTCTGCCTCTGTAGATGATCCTGCTACCATGCTTTGCTTGGAACTCCTCTAGCTCACTACTCCTCCATTCATTACAAATACGTACCTAGATTGATACTTGGAGTCACCCGGATCAGTGTCGAAGCTAGCATCGATGTAACACTTTGCGACGATCTCTTCTTCACCGCCATACATGAGAAACATATATTTAGTCCTTTGTAGGTACTTAAAGATATTTTTAACCGTCATCGAGTGTTCCAAACCTGGATCAGATTGGTACCTACTAGTCAGACTAATAGCATGTGCCACATCTAGTCTTGTACATAACATAGCATACATGATAGAGCCTATAGCAGAGGCATGTGAAATCTTATTCATTATTTCTCTATCTTCTATTATAGCCATAATTTGAGTCTTGCTCAATGTCTTTCCTTGCAACATAGGTAAGAACCCTTTCTTACTTTCGCACATTCTAAAATTCTTTAGAATTTTGTCAAGGTATGTACTTTGCGATAACCCAATTAAGCGTCTTGGTATATCACTATAGATTTTGATGCCTAAGATATACGCAACTTCACCAACGTCCTTCATTGAAAAATTACTGTTTAGGTAATCTTTCATGTTCTTCAAAAGTTCTGTATCATTTCTAATCATTAATATGTCATCCACATATAGTATTAGAAATGCTACAGAGCTTCCACTAACTTCCTTGTAAATACAAGCTTCTCCATAAGTTTGGACAAATCCAAACCCTTTGATTACTTCATCAAAATGGAGATTCCAACTTCGGGATGCTTGCTTCAGTCCATAAATGGATCGTTGAAGTTTGCATACCTTGTCAGCATCCTTAGGATCAACAAAACCTTTGGGTTGCATCATATACAACTCTTCCTCAATGTTTCCATTAAGGAACACCGTTTTGACATCCATCTGATGCATGTAAAATGCATACATGAACTTTCTAGTTTGTTAACATGTTTTCCCACATATTTGCATCATATATAATGTTATATTCCTGTTTTATATCGATTTTTGGGGATTTACCAATGATACCCTATATTTTGGTTATAACCCTGCAGGGCAAAAAAAACCTATTTTCAAATTTTTTTGACGTTTCAGGACCTATACGAAGTCAAATGGACCTGCACTTTTGGGAATACCAATATTTATACATGAGAAGCATCTGGAGCACTAAAATCTCACCAGGAGGGCCATGAGGGCCAAAAGTGCCTAGGTGGCGTGCCCAAGCCTGGGCGCGCCACCCATGCCCTTTCCCTCCTCGATCGTCCGATCGCCTTGATTATTTCGCCCACGAAGTTCTCTTGACCTAAAAGTCCCTATATAAGGACCCCCCGGGGTGTCCTCAAAACAGAGGCAACAGGAAGCGACGAGAGCCACCAGAGACAAAAACACCACCAGATCCAGCAAAGATTAGAGGGGGAAACTCCACCGGAGCCACCTCCAAGGAGATCTCCACCCTCTCCAACATCTCTAGCTTGATCACCATGATGAAGAGGGAGTAGTCCACCTCCGAGCTATGGGTTTGTGGCAGTAGCTTGATCTATTTCTATCTTGTTTTTCATAGATCTAGTACCATATGAGCTGCCCAACATGATTATGGTCATATTTGTAATTCCTATGTGGTGGATCTTTGTTCTATGATTTGATATTGGAATCTATTTTGTGTAAGATGTTCTAATAAATGCATATCATGCACCTCGTTCTTCATTTCTTGTTTTGATCCAACTTGTATGCAAGAACTTGTATGGGGAGAAGTGTGTGTTAGATGGAGTAGCATGGGCGTGGATATTGAATTGTGACACATAAAATTCAAGATCTACTTTGGGTTTTACCTTTCTTCTGCTGTCTCGCTAGGGATAAAGTGAAATCATGTGCTATAGTTATCACGTGGCAGTGTGATGACCTTGTTAGATCAAGGTAACATATTTGTATTTCAAACATCATATAATATTGCTTAAAGCTATGCTCTGATTTGTTCTTAAATCAAGATTGCATGGAGATTTCCCTTTCTTGAGGAGAATAAGAGAGAGTTGTATTCCATCTCAATATTAGAATGTGATGCCCATATTAATTCCTTTTATCAAGCACTTATGGAATTTCCATGAATCTTTATCATTGATGAATTATTTGTGATCATTACAACTTAAAAAGAGAGTAGACAAGTGAACCCATGAACCTCGGTCCAATTTTTATCATAAGAAATGATACGTCCATAACGTATCTATAATTTTTGATGGTTTTATGCTAATAATATACTTTTGATAGTCCTTTTTATATAAAGTATATGATTTATTTGGACTAACCTACTAATAGTTGCAAAAGTGCGCAATGTTCTTGTTTTACACTTTGATGTGTAGGAATTACCAAGAATACAAGTGGAAACCTTGTTGGAGTCAAATTGGGATTTTCCAGAAATCTGTCTCAGAACTCTTTTTGAAGATGGTCACGTTTCGGGTCTAAGATGGTGTCAAACGGAAAACTCTTCAACTACAAAGTTGTTGGAAATTTCACGACAAATGTTCTGGACATAAAATTTAGCTGATTCCGAGTCCGAACGGGCCCGATAGGCCCGATTTACTGCAGCCCAAGATGGGGTGACGGGAATCCGAGAAGCTATATAAAGGGAGGAAACCTAATTCATGGGAGACACCTCCACCCACGAATTTGCAGCCACCAAAGCCACGTTTTTGCCTCCCCCATGGATCCCATCTCCATTGGGAAGGGCTCCCAAGAATCCATGAAGGAAGGGTGCTAAGGGGCGGTGCTCCCCTGTGATACCGGTGGCGGGGAAGGAGTCCTCCGCGCCGCCGCCTCTTCACCATCTTCACCGCCATCTCTATCGACTCCACCACCATATCCATCGCCATTGCTGATTCCCATGATGATGAGGGAGTAGTTCTTCCTCGAGGCTAAGGGTTCTACGGTAGCTATGTGTTCATCTCTCTCTATGCATGATCATATTGTGATCATGAGCTTTGTAATTAAGTAGATCTACCTTGCTACTCAAGTGCTTTAATAGATCTCTACTCTCCCCATGTGTGTGAAAGTGACAACGTGCACACCATGGTGCCACTTAGGCTAGAGATTACAAATACTAGTTATGAGTTATATTTGGAGTTGGATGTCTCTATGAAATTGTGGTGTTTGTTAGAACCATCTAGTGCTCAAGGTGATAGTGTGGGGTTATCTAGATGGGGAAAGCGAACTTTGAGGTGTGCTGTTATAGCCCTACCATGGATTAGAGTGTCCAACCAGAGAGTAGTTCAGAGTAGTATCATAAAGAGATGATATTTATATGAGAGTGTTCACTAGCGAAAGTATGATCCCTAGGCCTTGTTTATAAGCATTGAAACACCATTTGCAACTAAATCTTTTACATGTTTGCTTGCTGCCATCTTTATTTCAGTTTTCCTTTAGTCTCTTCCACGCCATCAAGATATTTTCTGGCACCGTTGTCTTTTATCCATACCACTTGTATTTCACTATCTCTTCGCCGAACTAGTGCACCTATACACCTGACAAGTCTATTGGGTGTGTTGGGGACACAAGAGACTTCTTGTATCTTGATTGCAGGGTTGCTTGAGAGGGGATACCTTTGACCACTTCCTCCTTGAGTTCCATAAACCTTGGGTGATCCACTTAAGGGAAAACTTGCTGCCGTTCTACAAACCTCTGCACTTGGAGGCCCAACAGCTGTCTACAAGAATAGAAGTGCGTAGACATCAAGCTATTTTCTGGCGCCGTTGCCAGGAAAGTAAGGTAAAAGGTACTCACATCCTCTGGCTACTAAGCTATCTTCTAGTATTGTTGCTGGTGTGTGAGTGCTGGAAGTTATTTCCTTTAGATTCTGCAATTTTGTCTTTTTGTTTATTGTTTTCACTAGTTAGGCTTAATGGAAACAACAACAAAATTAGAGAGCTTTATAGTATTTATCTTGAGTTAGACATGAAGTGTTTGAAGAGAAAATTAAAAAACTCATGGAACTTTATTTGCGTGCTAATAGTATGAATTCTTTGAACACCATTATTGCTAATGCTATGGAAAAGTCTAAGCTTGGGGAAGCTAGTTTTTATGAAAATGATCTTTTTAGTCTCCCAAGCATGGAGGACAAAATTTACTTTGATGATACCATGCCTCCAATATATGATGATTACAATGATGAATATGATATTTTCAGTCCACCTACTATTGAGGAGAAAATTATTATGATTACAATATGCCTCCTATATTTGATGATTATGGTGATGAGAATAATAATGAAAGCTATTTTGTTGAATTTGCTCCCACTACAATTAATAAGAATGACTATGCTTATGAGGGGAGTATTAATTCTTTTATGCATGTGGCTCATGATAAGAATGTTTTATGTGATAGTTATATTGTTAATTTTATTCACGATGCTACTAAAAGTTATTATGAGAGAGGGAAACATGGTTTTATGCATCTCAACAATATTAAGATTCCCCTCTTTATGTTGAAAGTCTTGAAGTTGCACTTGTTTTGCTATACTATACTTGTTGCTTTGTGCTTTCGTGACTTGTTTATTTACAAGATTCTTATGCATAGGAAGTGGGTTAGACTTAAATGTGCTTTGAATTTGCTTCTTGATGCTCTCTTTTACTTCAATTCACATTTCTTATGTGAGCATCTTCTCAAACTATCATGCCTAACTTAAAGGCGTTAAAGAAAAGTACTTATTGGGAGATAACCCAAAAGTTTTAGATGGGTCTTGGAAGTTATTATCTCTATAATAACCGCTCCTTATCCTTTTTATTTGCTTTTTGTGCCAATAGTAACCTCTAATGAGAGAGAAGTAATGCTTGGGAAAGTTGTTGTCCCGAAACAAATTTTTGTGCTTCACTGTAAAAATTCGTGTAAAATCTCTGTACGTCGGTTTGAGCTGTGATTTTTGTGCTTCTTCCCCAGGTTGTTATCTAACTTTTGTTAGTTCAACACTTTTCTATTTGAGCAACATAAGGTCTTCGAAAAAATTGGTTTTTACTTGCTGGTCTGTTTTGACAGATTTCTGCCGTTATTTGCATTTGCTTCTTGTTGATTTCTTTTTGAGTTCTTTTTGGGGAATTGATCTTTTTGAGGGAAGTGCTACAGTATCTTGTGTTTTAATGTAAGTTTTATTAGTGTTGAAACTGAACCTAAAGACTTATTATCTTGAGTGCACTAATGTTGCTAATAAAGATTGTGTGAAGTTTTGTATGAAGGAAAATTTTCAGGTGTATGGAGAGAATGATGTAATGAGATGAAGAATGGACTAAAGCTCAAGCTTGGGGATTCCACCCCGTGCCACCCCAAGAAATATTCAAGAGGTACAAGCGTCAAAGCTTGGGGATGCCCAAGGCATCCCCTTCTTCATCAATAAAAATCTCAGGTTCTTCCAAACACTTCATTTTTATTGTTTCATGCATAGTTGTGTTGTTCTTGGAGCATCTTTGTTTTGTTTTCGTTTGCTTGGTTTTCTTAGGTTGCTTGAATAAATTGGTTGGACCCCCTCTTTCATACATTGGTTTTCAAATAGTTTGGTTTGGATTGGAAAAAGAGTAGGAAAGTTCATGCTTAAGTGGTAAAGAGAGCTTGTTTTTGACTGTGGCCTATGCTTTGTCATGCCATGCTTGATATTGTTTTGGCTTTATGCTTAGTGATTTTTGCTGTAGCATTACATGTTATAAACAATTGAGATTTCTTAATGTGCCTTTGAAGAATCATGCGTTGTTTTAGCATATTAAAGCATAGTATCATGGTATTCTCCTTTGATGCTTTTTTGGGTTGACTTGGCGCATGCTCACACCATGTTATGACTATCCCAAGTCACCATAATCCTTTAAGATCCTTTAGTTTTCGTCTTGTAATATCACCTTATGCTTTAATTAATGATGTTTTGTCGCTTTGCATGATTATGACCATTATTGCTCTTTTAGTTGGTCGCTCCCAGTCTTTTGCTAGCCTCCATAACCAAGTATGAGTTCCACTCATGCATCCTACTCCAAATAAAACCAAGTTATTCAAAAGAGTCCACCATACCTACCTATTATCATTTGCTATTCCTAGTATATTCATGTTTTTATCTACTTTCCGAATTAAACTTGTTATGAGAAAACTAGTGATTAAAGGTCTCACGAACTTGATGGCACACTTTACTTTTCTTGCCCTAATAAACTTGAACCATTGTGTCGTCTATGTTGTATATGCTTGCACTTATATGTTGGGGATTAGCAGAACCATGTTGTCATGGGGAATGCTTTTAACATTGCACTTGTACTCTGTACCTAGTTGATATCATGCTCTTTTCTCTATGGATGTCGTCGGTGTGAAATGAAAGGGGAGCTTGTAAGTCCATGGAGTTATGTATGTGTGTTAGAGAAACGCCTGGGTCGCTGGTCTAATCCATGCCTAATCATGGTGGAAACCTGCAGCGTAACCATAATGAGCAATCTATGAAGCATTCTTCTTTTAAAAAAAGAGATTGAGAAAAAGAGAAAAACAAGAGATATGAGAAAAGAGGAAAGAGAGAAAAACACACCATTTTCCCATGGTAAATAAGAAGATTGCTGAGATGCTCGTTGTTTGCTTGCCTTGTCATTTTGATATGGGGATTCTTCCGTATCATCGGGCAAGGGGTACCCCGTTGGCGGTTCTCTATGATACATATGTACTTACTATAACAAGAACTTACTGGTAACTAAACTTGAGTAGCATGAGGAGCGACCCTCGTATTCAAGGGACATGAGATTTCCAACTTATACTTTGTCAATCATATACTCCATGGTTTGTTCACTTTAACCTTAATCACTTTAAGATGCTTATGATAGGGGCAATGAGAGCTGAAAGCTAATAAGTACCATAATTTTTGGAAGCTCTTTATGAGACTTGAATCCCTGCTTCCTTCTATGAAGGCCTTTCTTCCACTTTTATATTGAGTCTCCATCTTCTATCTTTATGCACCTATTGAGAGAGCATAGTGGCCATTCTTAGTTTAATGTGCATTGTCCCAAGAATTGTTGATTGATGCATAACTTTGATATTGCTTGTTCTTAAACTATTTGTATCTAGTCACCCTTATGAACTTTGAAGATGTCCTATGCATTTATGTTTTGCTACTCTATGAGGGACAAGATGAATACCATTCTCATTATGCTTTCTATATGTAAAACAAACAAACATCTTGCAAAGCATTGTTATTCATGAATCTTTTGTTTGTATCTTTTCATGTTATGACATACTTGATAAGTCTTATTGTTAGACCTATATCTTTAATGCTATGTTGAAGTACTATGATCCCAGCTATCAATGTTTTACAAATACTTTGATAATCAAGATTGTGTTGGTTGCATGTCACCTCAAAATTATATTGTTTTTATCATTTACCTACTCGAGGACGAGCAGGAACTAAGCTTGGGGATGTTGATACGTCCATAACGTATCTATAATTTTTTATGGTTTTATGCTAATAATATGCTTTTGATAGTCCTTTTTATATAGAGTATATGATTTATTTGGACTAACCTACTAATAGTTGCAAAAGTGCACAATGTTCTTGTTTTACACTTTGATGTGTAGAAATTACCAAGAATACAAGTGGAAACCTTGTTGGAGTCAAATTGGGATTTTCTAGAAATCTGTCTCAGAACTCTTTTTGAAGATGGTCACGTTTCGGGTCGAAGACGGTATCAAACGGAAAAATATTCAACTACAAAGTTGTTGGAAATTTCATGGCAAATGTTCTGGACATAAAATTTAGCCGATTCCAAGTCCGGACGGGCCCGATAGGCTCGATTTTCTGCAGCTCAAGATGGGGTGACGGGAATCCGAGAAGCTATATAAAGGGAGGAAACCTAATTCGTGGGAGACACCTCCACCCACGAATTTGCAGCCACCAAAGCCATGTTTTTGCCTCCCCCATGGATCCCATCTCCATTGGGAAGGGCTCCCAAGAAGCCATGAAGGAAGGGTGCTAAGGGGCGGTGCTCCCTTGTGATATCGGCGACGGGGAAGGAGTCCTCCGCGTCGGTGCCGCCGCCGCCTCTTCACCATCCTTGGAGCCATCTCCATCAATCTCCACCACCATCTCCATCGCCGTTGATGATTCCCATGATGATGAGGGAGTAGTTCTTCCTCGAGGCTAAGGGCTCTACCGGTAGCTATGTGTTCATCTCTCTCTCTATGCATGATCATATTGTGATCATGAGCTTTGTAATTAAGTAGATCTACCTTGCTACTCAAGTGCATTAATAGATCTCTGCTCTCCCCATGTGTGTGAAAGTGACAACATGCACACCATTGTGGCACTTAGGCTAGAGATTACAAATACTTGTTATGAGTTATATTTGGAGTTGGATGTCTCTATGAAATTGTGGTGTTTGTTGGAACCATCTAGCACTCAAGGTGACAGTGTGGGGTTACCTAGATGAGGAAAGCGAACTTTGAGGTGTGCTGCTATAGCCCTACCATGGATTAGAGTGTCCAACCGGAGATTAGTTCAGAGTAGTATCATAAAGAGAAGATATTTATATGAGAGTGTTCACTAGCGAAAGTATTTTTTTTGACAAAAACAGTAGGGAAGTCCCCTACTGTGTCATTTTATAACTTTTATAATGTACAGAAGGTTGAGCCAGGCTCAATCAATAGGGGTATTACAGTTGTTTACATTCATAGTGTGTCAAGCCACTCTTGCATACCTTCCTTGAGACTAGGTTTAGCTCTATGCATAGTCAAGGTAAAGGTTGCTTTAAAAAAAGAAATACATCTAGTGATTGAGGGATTTAGGTCCCTAAAAATATAACCATTTCTTTGCTCCCATATACTGCAGCATCCAGTGATGATAATTTTCATAAGAAAATTGGGACTGAATCTACTTCTAGCATCATTGATCATCTGATGAATCTCCATATCTGTGTTCCATTCAAGTCCCAAGGCCCACCAGAACCCTTGGCTGAAACTACATTCAAAAAAATATGCAGCAGGGTTTCCTGAGGACAGGTGTCACATATAACACAATCATTGAATTCCACAAAGAAGTTTTTTTTGTCATTAAATCCTTGGTGTTTAGCCTCTTATTCAGTAGCAGCCAAGCAAAAAATTTGTGTCTTGGAAGACAGCATGATTTCCAAATATCCAGAATGGGTTTTGGTGTTGGGTGTGCCCCAATGAGTGCTCTGTAGATATTTCTGGTTTTGAAAGACTCCCCCCAGGAAAAGTACCATGAATCTTGGTCGTCTGTGTGGTTTATGCTTCTGATATTTTCCAACATAGCAGTAAACTCCTCATGAGCAATGATGGATAAGGGGAGTTGAAAAAGTTCATAGAAATCATTTTCAGCTGCAGTGATTGCCTTGGCCATGGTCAGAGTATCATTGTGGCAGAAAGAGTGTAAGTGTGGGTATCTATCTTCAAAGCATTCACCTTTCCATAGATCCTTCCATAGCGGCATAGATTTTCCATTGCCAATTTTGCAGTGAGTCAAATCTCCACATAATTCTTACAGTCTCTCCACCAGAAAGAACCAATATGATTCATTGAATGTGGGGCAGAGTCAACTTGATAGTAAGCTTTCCAAATAAGATCAACCCATGGTATATCAGCCCTGTTGTAGAATTTATGAATATTCTTCAATAGAAGAGCTTGGTTCTGTACCCTAAGGTTTATGACTCCTAAGCCTCCTTGATCTTTTGGTCTACATATCAAGTCCCATTTAGCAAGACATTTGCCATGTTTGTGGATATCTTTTCCTGCCCAGAGGAACTGTCTACCACCCTTTTCAAAATGGGTAAAAATTGTTAATGGGACTTTGAAAGAGCACATGGCATGGATGGGCATAGAATTTAATACAGAATTCAGTAATGTGAGTCTTCCTGTATATGACATGAGAGAAGATAGTCTAGATAATCTTCTGTCAAATTTGGAAACAATGGGCATCAAGCTATCAATAGATGGTCTTGTGGTACCAAGAGGGAGACCCAGGTAGGTGAAAGGCAATTTCTCCAATTTGCATCCAAAATCAGAAGCCAGTTGGGATGCAAAATCCATAGTTATATTGATAGGCACCATAGTAGATTTGTCATAATTTACCTTAAGCCCTGTCATGTTGCTGAATTGTTGAAGTCTGGTCTTGAGGTTATTAAGTTGTTGACTATCAGTAGGCATAATCAGCAGGGTGTCATCAGCATATTGGATAATTGGATATTTTTGTCCATAGTCATTATCAAGAGGCAGGTTGATTTCATTTCTATGCCAGGCATCATTGACAATTTCCTATAGTAATTCAGCAGTGCAAACAAATAGAAGGGGGGACAAGGGGTCTCCTTGTCTGACCCCTCTTTTACAACAATTTTTTTCCCTGGGACACCGTTTAGTAGCACTGAGGTGGATGCAGAGTATAGTATAGATCTTACCAGGGAAATCCATTTGGGGCCAAAACCTTTGGCATTCAACATATTAATAATTGCATTATATTCAATCTTGTCAAATGCTTTCTCATAATCAATCTTCAGAATAATAATTAGCTTCTTTGACACATGGCAGATGTGAAGATATTCAAATGCCCATCCCAGGTAATCATGGATATTTTTCCCTTTAATAAATCCATATTGATTATTATGTATAATAGGTTTGATAACCTTCTGGAGTCTATTAGCCATTATCTTGGTGATGAATTTAAGAGGAAGACTAACTAGAGATATGGGTCTGTAGTAATTCATGGTCTCAGGATCATTTATCTTGGGGATGAGAGTACTAAAAGCAGTGTTGATGGCACTCAAATTTACAGATTCAGCATAGAACTCCTGTACCAGTTTTACAAAATCTTCTTTGATAATATGCCAGCATTTCTTGAGGAATTTACCATTGAATCCATCAGGACCAGGTGCTTTATTAGAGGGAAAGTCTTTGATCACAGATTCAATCTCATCATTTGTGAATGGATCATCCAGGTGTAGAAGGTTACTTCCAGGTGCAATCAATTCATCAAGGTTGATGTCATTAGTAATATTTTCACTTGTGCCAAGTCTGTGTTTGTAAGATTGCCAGATTGCAGCAGCTTTAGTTCATGCTCAGTCAGAATCAAATTGTCTTCAAATTTGATATGGGTGATGAGATTTCTTCTGAAGCTCTGGGTAGCCATAGCATGGAAAAATTTGGTGTTTTCATCTCCTAATTTGGCCCATTTGATTTTGGCTCTGCTTTTCCAATATATTCTTTTAGCCTCCAGGAGCTTATTGGTATGATCCATCAAAATCTTTTTAAAATTCTTCTCATGTAGAGCAAGTGGTCTCTGGTCCTCAATTCCTTCAAGTAATGCCAAGATAAATGTGCAGTTTTCAATAGTCTGATTTAGGTTTGAAAACTTCTTGCACCATTTTTTAAGTCCAGCTCTGAGATGTTTGAATTTGCAGTTGATAGCATGGGAAGTATCACTTAAATAGGGAGCTGAGTTCCAGAGGGTATTCACAGTATCATAGAAACCATCAAATTCCAGCCAGTGGTTCTCAAATCTGAATAATTGAGCTTTAGGTATGGAAGTGCCCACTTGGATACTGATGGGAGTATGATCAGATCCAATTCTGGAGAGTGGGTGAGCCATGGTGTTGGGGAAAGTTGTGGTCCATGAAGGACATGTAAAAATCCAATCCAGCTTTTCAAGAAGAGGGGGGTCTTGCATGTTGCTCCATGTGAATGTTCTTCCTTTTAGTGGGACTTCCATAAGATCATGAGATTGAATCACATTGTTGAAGAGCATCATATTATGAGCATCACCACCCTCTCTGTTTCTATCATCAGGGCTTCTAATGAGGTTGAAATCACCCACTAGCATCCAGAAAGGGTAATTGGAGGTATCAATATTATGCATCCAATTGAAAAATTCAGCTCTGTGTTCATTGTGTGCAGGCCCATAAATATTGGTCAAGATCCAGGTGATACCAGAGTGTTTACATGTAAAAGCCATAGTTAGGTGAAATTTCGATTGACTAAGAAGCTCCCCAAAAAAAAGGCTACCATTCCAAATAGTAATTAATCCTCCAGAATTGCCAAGTGAAGGAGAAAATGCAAAGTGAGAAAATCTTCTGGGACAGAACTTCCTTAAATATGAGTGTTCAAATTCTTCCCTTTTAGTTTCTTAGAGGCAGATAATATCACAAATGCAAGAGTTAACTTTTTCTCTAAGTTGATCATGCCTCAGATCAGAATTGATGCCTCTAACATTCCAGTCAAGAATCATCCAGTTCCTATTCATAATTCAAAATATGAGGGTACCACCGGTTCTGATCAACATATTTAATCAGGTATAAATTGGGGACAGCTGGCTGATCAAATGGAAATAAAAAAATCATCTTGGCCCCAGATTGAAAATCCCACAAAGGTGTTGAATATGAAAATAGCATAAAAGGTGATAAATAGACATCCAGGTACATAAGCAGATATAGGGATATGGTTCTGCTCATCATGAGCAATAAGGAAGTGCTTATTACATGCCAGATAGTATCAAGTAGAAGAAGTTTCAGAAACATAAAACTAGCAAAAGTATGATCCCTAAGCCTTGTTTCTAAACATTGAAACGCCATTTGCAACTAGATCTGTTACATGTTTGCTTGTTGCCATCTTTATTTCAGTTTGCTTTAATCTCTTCCACGCCATCAAGCTATTTTCTGGCACCGTTACCACTTATAATTATCCATACCACTTGTATTTCACTATCTTTTCGCCGAACTAGTGCACCTATACATCTGACAAGTGTATTGGGTGTGTTGGGGACACAAGAGACTTCTTGTATCTTGATTGCAGGGTTGCTTGAGAATGAGAGGGGATACCTTTGACCACTTCCTCCCTGAGTTCGATAAACCATGGGTAATCCACTTAAGGGAAAACTTGCTGCTGTTCTACAAACCTCTGCACTTGGAGGCCCAACAACTGTCTACAAGAATAGAAGTGCGTAGACATCAAGAAACACCTTTCCTTTGCATCTACTATCATTTACATTTTCCGCAATTTATTATTTCGAAAATACAAAAATACTTTCTCTACTTGCAATCACTCATAAAACCCCAAAAACAACTCTACTATCTTCCATATCATCTAGTTTGCATTACTTTACTTTCCTTTACCTTATTTACTTTTTATTTCATATTACTAATATGAAACTTTGTGCTTTACAACCACTTGGTGGAGTTGGGGACACAAGACAAATTATTTTACTTTACAAATTGCTTGAAGAGGAAAAGACAAATATCCACGCAATTCCCCGAGAGTTCGATATAAACCCTCGAGTCACACTTGTGGGGAAAAGAAGCTTGCTAAAACACTCTACACTTGGATTCCCAACGAAAAGTGGCTGTGTTTGTTGCCATCACCATCTGCCAGATTTCATAATCGAAAAATGCAGCAATGGCTAACATAATCCTATCAGACTTCCGCATCACTACAAGTGATAAAGTCTCATCGTAGTCAACTCCTTGAATTCTTTGAAAACCTTTTGCGACATTACCATCAGTGTCTGCTTTTTTCTTGAAAATCCACTTATTCTCAACGGCCTTATAGTCATTGGGAAGTTCCACCAAAGTCCATACTTGGTTTTCGTACACGGGTTCCCTTTCAGATTTCATGGCTTCAAGCCATTTGTCAGAATCTAGGCTCATTGTCGCTTCATCATACATCGCAGGGTCATCATTCTCAACCATGACATTTACAACAAGATCACCGTACCGATCAGGATGGCGCGTGTTCTTATTGACATGCGAGGTTTGGTAGTATCCTCTTTTGGAGTTTCATGATTTTCATCATGAGCTCCCACTTCATTTGGTGAAGTCACCACCGGAACAGTTTCCAGCGCTACGCCACTCGCCAATTCATGAAGAGGAGGTTCAACAACATTATCGAGTTCTACCTTCCTACTATTCACACCTTTCGAGAGAAAATCCTTCTCCAAAAAGGATCCATTCTTAGCAACAAAAACTTTGCCTTCGGATCTGTGATAGAAGGTGTACCCAATTGTTTTTTAGGGTATCCTGAAGATGCATTTTCCCACTTTGGGTTCGAGTTTACGAGGTTGAATCTTCTTCACATAAACATCGCATCCCCAAACTTTTAGAAATGATAGCTTAGTTTTGTTTCCAAACCATAATTCACACTATGTCATTTCAACAAATTTAGATGGAGCCCTATTTAAAGTGTATGCGTCTATTTCGAACGCATAACCCCAAAAAGATAGCGGCAATCGAACCATATCCAATAGAGTACGGTTTCAACACTTGGATACAACATTGTGTTGTGGTGTTCCAGTGGGAGTGAGTTGTGGAACTATTCCACATTCTCTCATATGTGTGCCATACTCGTAACTTAAATATTTTCCTCCATAATCAGATCATAGAAATTTAATCTTTCTGTTATGATGATTTTCTACTTCACTTTGAAATTCTTTGAACTTTTCAAAAGTTTTAGACTTCTGTTTCATTAAGTAAATATACCCATATATACTTAAGTCATCAATTAAAGTAACAAAATAACGATATCCACCATGTATCGGTATGTATGATTTCTAATAAGTCTGCCACCGTTCCATTGAACCGGAAAACAACGTTCTAGTCATCTTGCCCATAAGACATGGCTCACATGTCTCAAATGATTCATAGTCAAGTGATTCTAGAAGTCCATCTGAATAAAGCTTCTTCATGCGTTTAACACCAATATGACCTAAATGACAGTGCCACATATATGCGGCAATATCATCATTTAACTTAATTCTTTTGGCATTCACATTATGAATATGTGTTTCATTAATATCACGATCCAAAAGAAATAAACCATTCTTCTCACATGCATGACCATAAAAGATATTATTCATATATATTGAACAACTATTGTTCTCAGACAGGAATGAATAATTGTCTCGTACTAAACAAGATCCGGAAATAATGTTCATGCTTAACGCAAGCACCAAATAACATTTATTCAGGTTTAAAACTAATCCGGATGGTAATTGAAGAGGCAGCATCCCGACGACGATCACATCAACCGTTGATCCATTGCCGACGCACATCTTAACCTCATCCCTCGCTAGTTGCCGCTTATTCCTTAGCCCATGTTTCGAGTTACATATGTGAGAAACCGAACCAGTATCAAATACCCACGCGCTATTGTGACTACTAGTAAGGTACACATCAATAACATGTATATCATATATACCTTTGTTAACCTACGCGTTCTTCTTATCCACCAGATACTTTGGGAAATTACGCTTCTAGTGCCCTGCGCCCTTGTAGTAAAAGCACTCAGTATCAGGCTTGGGACCAGCCTTGGGTTTCTTCTTAGAATTGGCAACAGATTTGTCGTCCTTCTTGTTTTTACCCTTGGACTTATCCTTCTTGCCTTTCTTGAAATTCGTGTTCTTATTGACCATCAACACTTGATGTTCCTTTTTAATCTCCACTTCAGCAGTCTTAAGCATTGAGAGAAGCTTGGGGAGAGACTTCCTCATGCCCTGCTTGTTGTAGTTAATCACAAAGCTCTTGTAGCTTGGTGGGAATTGGAGAACTCGATGAATTCCTAGATCATTGGGAATCGTTGTTTCCAGAGATATGAGCTTATAGGCATACCCAGACATTTTGAGTACATGCTTGCTAATGGAGTTGTTCTCTTCCATCATGCAGCTAAAGAACTTTTCTGAAGCATCATAACTCTGTACGACAGTATGGGAGTCGAAAATCAGTTTCAACTCTCCCATTGTATCATAAGCATTGCTATTCTTGAAATGTTATTTTCGCAGCTCCGACTAAAGTCCATATAGTATGCCGTAATGAACTACACCGCGGTCCTCCTTAAGAGTCAGAAAAACATTTTTCTCTTCATCGGGAGCATCTTATGCAGGCAGGTTACCTAGCAGTGCTTCAAGCACATAACCCTTTGAGAGGCATTGAGGAGCATCCTCAAGTTAAGTGCCTAGTTGGTGGCCAGTTTCTCTTTTTTCCATGAACATATTGAAATTGAGAGCAGGTGGTGCCATGATCTACAATATATTCGCAAAGTTGACTTAGACTAAGTTCATAATAGATTGAGTTCAAGTCAATTCAAAAATCTATGTGAACTCCCATTTAAAAACAACATATATCCTAGTTTTCTTAAGTGATTACACGAACCAAATTCACTGCACCACAATTGATCATCATGTGAGACAACGTAGTTTCAAAGGCGAACGTCACCATGTTCATCATATCAACCATATGACTCATGCTTAACCTTTCGGTTCGTGTTCCGAAGCCATGTCTACGGGATAGTGGACGAACTGCATTCACTCATGGGTGATCTTGACCCATATGCATGATGGAAATATGCCCTAGAGGCAATAATAAATGTGTTATTATTCATATTTATGTTTCATAATTAAGTTTATCATTTTGTGCTATAATTGTATTAGTTCCGAATAATGTGTAGTTGGTGTAAAACCCTAATACATGTGTGGGATGATAAACACCATATAAAGATATCCCTAGTCATGCCTCTGTGACTAGTTTATATGTCAATGATAGTTTTAGTTTCCTAACTATGGGCAAAGAGACAATATGATTATGGAGTTGCCAGTGACATATGTGATCGGATTTGTTGGAGAACAATGACGATGGATAGACCCAAACATGAGATACGGTGAAACACATCGTCAATATAGTTATCGGTTTAATCTCATAAGACTTTGTATTGTCTTTACTAGAAATTGTTTGACCACAACACATATATGAACTTGGGAACAATATGGACGTGGCAAGATTCTCCAAACTTTGCTCTTAACAAAGTGATTATAAAGTTGATGCTTGTTCGTACCAGATGGTTCGCTAATCATTCACATGATGTGCTTATGGGAATTGATACTCCTGACGATGGATAGATACACTCTGGGCCCGCTCATGTACTATGATGTTCTTCATTGTTTGGCTAGACACATGATCAAGTTGTTGAACACAGGAACATCAATAGTATGAAATGAGTAAAGAGTACATGCCAGGTAATGAGAATAACCTAGTGTTTCATCTCAGGCAATGTAAAGTATCGACAAATCAATACGATGGATATCGTACTCAATACTATGGTTCACACGATAAAGAACTTTATGTTATTTGCCGGGGTTGCTACTTGTATCAAGACACAGATAGTAATCATTGTCATCGGAATGAGTTCTGGACATGTCCGCAAATATTCGAACCTACCGGGTCACACACTTAAGAAGTTTAGGACATTTTAGAATGTGAGTGCAAATAAGATAGTTGGATGAAGAGAATTCGAAAGGATGTTTTGGAGCGTCTCGGAATATTTCGGAGGAGTCCGGGATATCACCGAGAGTGGAGGGAATCATTCCGGATATTAAAAGAGGACGTTCGGAATATTTTAGGAAGGTTTTGAATTAATTTGGAGGTGTCTGAAATTTAATTCGGGAAGCTTCAGAATAAATATTTATATTAATAATTAATAAGAAATTATTATTTATTAATACCGTAGTGGGTCCCATGGGCCGAAGGGCCCATTGGGCCCACACGCACGTGTGTGTGTGTGGGGGGGGGGGGGGGGGGACCTGGCCTACTCGGCCAGGGCCTCCCCTACGCCGCCGGGTGGAGGAGGAGGGGCGGGGGCTAGGCCGAGTAGGAGGGAGTCCTCCCCGGTCTCAAACTTGCCTTCCAAGTTGGTTTTTGGGAGGACTCCTTATTAGATACATATTTCTTCTCTCTCTCTCTCTCATTGGTGGAAGAAAGGAAAAGGAGGAGTCCTTGTAGGATACGAATCCTAGTCCTACTCTCCTCTATGGAGGAGGGAATCTGCCTATATATTGAGGGAGAGGGCCAAGGGCAAGAACACACAATCCAAGCCCGAGCCCCAAGCCACCGCCACCGCTGCATCGTCGCCACCCGCCGTCTGATGGCTGCAAGTGCACAAATCGTTTGTAGCTAGTTTCAAAATAAAATTATCAATCCCATAGGGAGTAGGAGTCTGAAGTCTAATAACTCTTGAATTAAATACTGAAATAGAAATGCTAAATAAAGTTCTAAGTAACAAGATAAAATGCGAGTATTATGTAAAAAAGGTGTTTTGGGGTTTTTGGTATAAGAGAACAATAAGTAAAGTAAAACAACTGAAAACAGAAAGTAAGTATCGCGTATGTAAAAGAGCTTGGAACTACAGTAGGGAAAAAGGCGTTCTCAGGGAGTAGCGGCTACACCTCTAGCATTATAAAGAGCTAAGGTAAAGATTATTATCATGAACATTCTCTACTATGTATGTGTGGGAGGAACTCCGTAATTGGACAAATAGGCAGCAACCACTGCTCACATAATCCTCATAACCACAACAGACAGCAATCGACATCAATCGAATTACTGTGCTATTAAGAGACTTAATATCGTACGACGTATCCCATGGCATGGATACTGTTTCGTAAGTTTCAATAGTTCCCAAGTTGATACGTAAGGGGTGCCAACAACTTTATAGTCACTGTAAGTGCTAACACACCTCCGTCTACCAACAAGTAGTTCCCTCCATCAAGTCCCCATAAGAGGCAAATATTGAGAGGTCGACTTATCCCAACATCAAGATGAATACAATCTAACACATGGTCACAACGATGAATATCATAATAAAATTTATCTTATTTCAATCTCATACTAGGGTTTCTCCATCTCCCAAGAACTAATGATCTACTCAGACATGGAGGCAATCAACATCATGGCAATAACAATGGAATCTATCATAGATGAATAGTACTTGTATAAATCCACAACGAGTATGAAAATTACAACAAGATCTAGAAAAGATATAGATGGGATGGATGGAGATGGTGGTGATGAAGCGGTTGGCGAAGAAGATCGATGCCTTAGCCTCCTAGATCTGCGCAGGGTGAAGATGGATCCCCAGTGGATGAGTTCCCCCTCCAGATGCCTTCCGGAGGTGAGGTTTCAGCGATTTCTGGTTGTTCTTTATGTCGTGTCTCTGATCTAGTTGTACGGGGTGAAACTATTTGAGGAGGCGGTGGCAGCACCAACTATACGACGGGAACTATACGGCCGGAAAATTAATTCCCACCATATAGTTGGTTGGTAAACCCTCTGTATGCCTCGATCGCTTCGGGTTTTCTTCTGGTGTTATTGATATTTCCCAAATAAGCAATTTACGTTGTTTTTGACTCCTTTTCTCCCCAATACAACTGCTCCAAGAATTGTGTCCATTGTATCCACCATCTGTCCTGATCCTGGTGAAAATAGACATAAAATGTGCGCGCGAACACCGTAAAATACCAAGATCCTACAACTACAATGCAAAATAATAATATAAAACATGATGCAAATATGCACTCATCAACTTCCCCAAGCTTAGACTCTTGCTCGTCCCGAGCAAGTTTAGATTGATGGATGTGATCCTCATATTCATGAAGCTGAGTCGATAAAATAAATGAGGGAGTTGCAACATGTGTTTATCATATATGATACATAGGAATAAGTTCATGAATAGTACCATACTCGAACCATCTGAATAATATTAGCAGGCTTCCACATCTTAGTGATCAACAGTTCACAAAAGATCACTCTCAATATGATGTAAAAGTATGTAGTTCAACCGAATGAGTTAGCGAGGTAGTCCCAAGTGTTTTTGGATTAACATATTCACTTGGGATTTAAAATCTCAAACGCTTCTTTGTCATACTACAATATAGCTATGTATGACTATTTTACCTTTGCACATTCGTTATTTTTATTCTTCTTTTTCATATAGAGATTTCTATTTTCGTGCCCCTGGTTCGTTAGTTGTACTCAGTTTTCCCCAGCCACTTAGTTTTTCCTCACTTTTGCCCTCCCTCCATCCAAAAGCCTCACATGCGCTTGAACAGGAGGATGCCGTCAGGTCAAAGGCTTGACCGTTACATCCTGACCGATGGGACCGCGTCGGAGCGGGTCATGCATTGAGCGTTACGTTACGTCGCCTCGACCGTTACATGCTGATAGGTGGGGCCAGGATACACAGCAGACCAGCCATCCATCTCTCGCTTATTATGGGGGACGTGGTGTGGGACCATGTGGGGCGCGTTTGGTGGTTACGTGCACCCTGCTGTCTAAATTGGAAGTTTTCTTTTTTGTTATTTTTATGATTGGCCTTTTTAAGAGCGTCTTTTCCCCTCTCACTTGCTAATATTTGTGTTTTTTTTGCCCAAAAAGGTAGTGAATCTAGAGCAGCTTCTCTCTTCATCCATTGTTCCTTTTGTCCTTGTTTTTCCCTAATCTGGTAGCAAATCTAGAGAAGCAAATCTAACCAGCACCATAAATAAATTCAGTAAACAGAGCAAATATAGATAAAGCAGCTAATATAGGTTATATAGTACAGTACTTAATGAGGTAGCATACAAGTTCAACACATACAAGACAAAAGAAGCTGCTTTACAGCAGCAGCAGATTAGTGGCCCCTCATGGCCTCTACTAGGTGGGCCTCTGCCTCCTCCATCTGGCACCTCCTCCACTTCTTGCTGCCCAGTCCCTTGACCTTGGGCGCCTTGGGCTTGATCAGGGACATGCGACCCTCCTCGATAGCCACCTTATGGAGGTTGTGGAGGTGAAGACCGAGTGCCTGGTGCTTGGCTATGAGGCCGTGGACGTTCACAGACTCGCCGCAGGTCCTCACGTCCTCGACATGCTTCACGAGGGAGTTGAAGTCCATGGCGCGGAGCTTCCTGGTGGGGCAGAAGGGGCACCTGTACACGTCGCCGGCAAAGAAGTTGTTGTACTAGCCGGACTTCAGCCTCCTCAGCACATGACAAGTCTTGGTGTCCTTGGACTCATCGTCACTGCGGATGTCGCTACTATCCTTCTGTTGGAAAAACAGTAGAGTGCAATAAGGACATGATTGAGATACTTTGATTATCGGGATTGATTATTTGCATAAATTAACCGATTGAGATCTCCTGATCATTCCCCAAATATCAAACCAAATCGAATACTGATCCCAACTACGAACATGGGGTTCAAATACGAACAGGGGATTCATCGAAATACGAGATCTAACACAAGAGGATTACCTACTGTAAAAATACGAACAGTCGAGCCCTAATAACATACGATCTAGCATCCAATGATGGGAACAAGGGAGGGGGACAAAACCAGGGTTACCTTCGACCATGGGTCGGCGATGCTGGTGTCGTAGGGGTTCTCTAGCCTTATGTAATCAACCTCCTCGCAGGGGTCCCAGGTGAGCGGGATCTGCCCTAGACCAGCGGGGGCCTCCTCGCCGACGGCTATGGCGGATGCGGTGACAGGGACGGCAGCTGCCTTCGATGCCTGGATGGGGGCCTATATGGGGACAAGGGGCCTCCTCGCCGGTGGCCTTGGAGGCGCCGATGGCCACCGCGTCGTTCTTCTCCATCACCGGCGTGGTTGGGGTTTTCTTGGGGGTTTGCAGAAGGTGATGGGACAGTGGAGACGATTGAGTGAGCGAGTGAGTGATGAGTGGGAGTGAGGAGGCCTCTATTAAAGGAGAAGGGAAGCGGCATTTTGTCGCACCACCGTGCACTGTGTAACCGCGTACGCTACTGCACTGTGCACGACCACACGTGTCCGCTACCGCCCCGTGCACCGCGCACGTGTACCATGAGTCACGTTTTTTCCCTCGTGTCTAACCCTGGCGACCTAGTTGTGCTCAGTTTTCCCCTCGAGTGTAACACTAACAGTTTGGTTGTACTCAGTTTTGCCCTCTAGTACTAACACTGCCGTGTGCAATATACTCAGTTTTACCCTCCAGTGGCTGGATAACAGAGAGTCAACGAATAGGTTTTAGCTAGCTAATTGAGTCATTTTAAGCACAACAAATTCAAAAAGAGCAAAACATAGTGGCATCTACCCATGGAGTCTTATTATGTGACCTTCCACCATAAGAAATGTATATAAACCAAGTTTTAACCTAAATCACCACTTATCAAACCACCTACTATCTATGAAGGTTCATGTCTTTCTACTCAAGTCTCTTCCAAAAACATCCCTCCCCAAAACATAGTTTGTCTGCATGAGGCAATAATTGTCAAACTGGTGTATATTTGAATTGCAAATAGTTTGATGTATGCCAAGATGTATTCTATTGTATAAAAAAGGCATTTTCCATTTTTTAAATCTTTTCTATTTTCTATTTGAATCCCTTTGTCAGTCTTGCCCTTGGTTTTTAAGTTCTACTCAGTTTTGCCCTTGGTTCTTAAGTGCTACTCAGTTTCCCCCTCTCTTAGTATCAATCTCTTGCACATGTGCTCATCTTCGCTGCTACGCTCTGATTGGTTGAGACAGTTGTCACGCGGATCATGCCCACCAACCGTTGATTCTCTGTGATTTAGCGGACATCATAACCCCTATATCTGTCGGGGGCACCCCTCTATCCATGCAACCTAACGAGTTTCCACTGGTACTTTAACTCCATAAACAAATGAACTTGAATATAATTTGAAGGGAACATGTTTGAAGGTGTATAATTTGTGCATTAGATTCCACTCTATGAAAATGATAATCTCTCAAGATTTTCTTAGCACAATATTATCACGTATTAAGTGCGATTTCAGAGAGTTCAAATGTGTATAATTTTCGTATATGCAAGTTTATGCATTACATTCCACTCTATCAAAATGGGGGAGAAAATGATAATCTCTCTAAGTTTTGCTATACGCAAGTTTAAAATCATTATCTCATTATTAAGTGCGATTTCACAGTGTTCAAAGGTTTAAAATTTTCGTATACGCAAGTTTATACATTGTATTTCACTCCATGGAAATGATAAATGATCAGGATTTTATTAGCACAACATAATCATGACCTAAGTGCGATTTCTAAGAGTCCAAAGGTGTATAATTTTCATATACGCCAGTTTATGCATTACATTCCACTATATGAAAATGATAATCTCTCAAGATTTTCTTAGCACAACATTATCACGTATTAAGTGCGATTTTAAAGAGTTGAAAGGTGTATAATTTTCGTATATGCAAATTTATGCATTACATTCAACTCTATGAAAATAATAATCTCTCAAGATTTTCTTAGCACAACATTCTCACGAATTAAGTGAGATTTCAAAGAGTTCAAAGGCGTATAAACTTTGTATATGCAAGTTTATGCATTACATTCCACTCTATGAAAATAATAATCTCTCAAGATTTTCTTAGCACAACATTATCACGTATTAAGTGCGATTTCAAAGAGTTCAAAGGTGTATAAACTTCGTATATGCAAGTTTATGCATTACATTCCACTCTATGAAAATGGGGGAGAAAATAATAATCTCTCAAAATTTTGTTAGCACATCAATATCACATATTAAGTGCGATTTAAAAGTGTTCAAAGGTTTATAATTTTTGCATATGCTAGTTTGTGCATTATATTTCACTCCATGGAAATGATAAATGATTAGGATTTTATTAGCACGATATTATCACGTATTAAGTATGATTTCAAAGAGTTCAAAGGTGTATAATTTTTGTATACGCAAGTTTATGCATTATATTTCACTCCATGGAAATGATAAATGATCAGGATTTTATTAGCACAACATTATCATGTCCTAAGTGCGATTTAAAAGAGTTTAAAGGTGTATAATTTTCGTATATGCATTACATTTCACTATATGAAAATGAAGCTAGACAAAGGGCACGGGCGCGGGCTGTCTCGGGGTCCCATCTTGCAACACCAACGTAGGTAAGATGTGGGTCCGGCGCTGACATGGATAAGCTGTGGGTCCGACGCTCACGTGGATAAGCTGTGGGTCCGATGCTGATCTGGATAAGTTGAGAGAGGTGTCCACTACGGGAATCGACTGAACGCGACCCCACTTGTCAGCATGTAACGGCAAGGGTACACTACGGGACCCGACAGAACGCGGTCCTACTCGTTAGCATGTAACAACGAGGGTCCACTACGGGACCCGACTGAACGTAGCCCCACTTGTTAGCACGTAACGACAAGGCTAACGGACGGCGAGTTTCAGACCATGTGAGAGTTTCATATAGGGAGATGGCCAAAAGTGAGAAAAAACTAAGCGGCTGGGAAAAACTGAGTACAACTAACGAACCAAGGGCACGAAAATAGAAATTCCTTATATATATGCTCACACTTTTGTTTAAGTGTTGTGCAAAGCAGCTAGCCATACATTCCACTTCATGTAGGAATTCAAAGTTTAACGTTCTCAATTTCCAAATTCCAATTGTATAAGAAGCAATCTTTATAGCTTGAATATTATACCTCGTCTTGTTCTCACTCTAATTTGATAGCACTTTTAATTTTCCTTTGTTCAAGTTTTCTTTTTCAACTTAACTTATTAGATAATTTTTTTTCTTTGTAAATCAAACCATGTACTTAGAACATATTGACCAAATTATCTTTGTATGTTCCATTAATACCAATGGTGTGGAAGACTCCTATTGCTATCATCAAGTGAAAGTAAAATTATACTCAAGCCATTCATATATCCAATAGGACAATCACAAACTCAATATTGCTCCATATATGATAATAAACTTGGAATTTCATAAAACGGATCGACTATTCCTGAAGGAAATCTAATGATGCAATCTTTATTTCTAATTTGAACTAATGCAAAACTAAAATAGTAATGTAAAACTTATAAGATAGATTACAAGGTCTTAAAGATCTCCCCAAGCTTGGAATCAAGCCAGGCGGGTTCAAATAATCGCTTGCAATTTTTTGATACTGTGATTATTGTAGATCACTGTGGTGCCATGGCATGTAACACCATGGTGCATAGCTTCTTGTTGATATCCTCTAGAGCAGTGATGCGGCTGTAGCACCTGCGCAAATCAGATTGCAAAGTGTCCACTTTATCCATGAGCTTAGTCACCAATGGGAGAAGATCATCCTTCTTCTCTATCTCCTTGAGATGATGACAGACTTCAACATGATGGAGTAGCTCCTGCTTCTGATATATCTCTAGTGCTCACACGTGGTCCTTGGTTCTAGGAAAAACTTCTTCTTCCTCGTCCATAATTGATGGATCAGGGAAGTAGAAACCGTTCCTCCACTCTTCTTGAGGCTCTACCCTCATACGAGCACCAATGGTAGGCTTCAAGAGTGGCGCTGTCGCTCCCTTGCTAGCATCAACACCAATATTAGGAAATTCCTTACGCTTGTGCGGCCTGGGGTCCATGGCGATGAACTTGACCGTTTCCACATGCCCTTTTCCATGCGGCTTGTGAACTTCTCTTTCTTCTTGAGCTCTCTTCATTGCCGCCCAGTTGATCTCCGAGGGATCATAGACATCACGGCAGATGTAGATGTCACTCCAATCTTCATCAGGGTCGTTGTTGTAGAAGCTTGGATCGACGTACTCTTTGTACCCCGGGCTAAACCTCTCCACCTCCTTGTTGTCACCCTCCATGGACGGGCTGCGAGAGCAATCCCTGGAAGACTCCTATTGCTACATCAAGTGTAAGTAAAATTATACTCAAGCCATTCATATATCCAATAGGACAAGCACAAACTCAATATTGCTCCATATATGATAATAAACTCGAAATTTCATAAAAGGGCTCGACTATTCCTGAAGGGAATTCTAATGATGCAAACTTTATTTCTAATTTGAACTAATGCAAAACTAAAATAGTAATGTAAAACTTATAACATAGATTACAAGGTCTTAAAGATCTCCCCAAGCCTGAAATCAAGCTAGGCGGTATCAAATAATTCCTTGGATTATTTGATACCGTGATTATTGTATATCACTGTGGTGCCATGGCATGTAACACCGCGGTGCGTAGCTTCTTGTTGGTATCCTCTAGAGCAGTGATGCGGCTGTAGCACCTACGCAGATCAGATTGCAAAGTGTCCACTTTATCCGCGAGCTTAGTCACCAATGGGAGAAGATCATCCTTCTTCTCTATCTCCTTGAGATGTTGACAGACTTCAACGCGATGGAGTAGCTACTGCTTCTGATATATCTCCAGTGCTCGCACGCGGTTGATGTGCTCGTCGTTTGACGTAGATCTCGTTGGGAACCCCAAGAGGAAGGTATGATGAGCACAACAACAAGTTTTCCCTCAGTTATGAAACCAAGGTTTAATCGAACCAGTAGGAGCAAGGAAACACCTACACAACACAACCACAGAACTTTGTCCCCAACTTGCGATGAGGTTGTCAATCTCACCGTGTTTTGCGGGAAACAAAGGATTAAACATATCGAATGGAAAGAAGTAAAATTTTGCAGAAAGTAAACACAAAGCAGTAAAAGATTGTAGATTGTATGTAAAGAGAAAGGACCGGGATCCATAGTTCACTAGAGGTGGATCTCCTTAGATAGATAACATGCTGGGTGAACAAATTACAGCGGGGCAATTTACAAACACCGAGAAAGCAATACATGCATATACTAATCATCTTGACTCCTTTGAGACTTGATTGGGCATTACAACATAATACATAGACCGCCATCCAACTGCATCTATGACTAATAATCCACCTTCAGGTTATCATCCGAAGCCCCTCCAGTATTAAGTTGTAAGCAACAGATTATTGCTTTACGAACTGCGTGTAAAGTAAATAATACGATTATTCTATGAACAAAGGATTGTTGTGTTCTCCCTAGTAGCAACAACACATCTAGTACCTTAGAGATTTTTGTCACTTCCCCAGATTACCAGAGGCATGAACCCACTATCGAGCATAAATACTAACTCTTGGAGTTGCTAGCATCTACTTGGCTAAGATAGCTACTAACAACGGAAAGCATGCAAGATCACAAATAACAAAGACATGATAGAATCAATAATCAATCTGAAATAGCATCTCAATATCCATCGGATCCCCGCAAACACAACATGTACGAATTACAAATAGATGATCTTGATCATGAACGGAGCTCACAAGATCTAAACATGAAAGCACAAAGGAGGAGAACCAGCCATCTAGCTACTACATGGATCCGTAGTCCAAGGATGAACTACTCACGCATCACACCGGAGGCTTGCATGGTGATGAAGAAGGCCTCCAGGGTGAATTCCCCTCTCCAGGTGCCGGAAGAGCTTCAGATCCCTCCGATCTAGGGATGGAGATGATGACGTCTGAGACTCTTCGTGGATTTTTATCGGTGCCAGGGTTATCGTCCCGAGGGCAATATATAGGCGGAAGGAGAGGCCGAGGGGGTGCCGGGAGCGGCCACACCACCCCTGGCGCGGGCCAGGCCTGTCCGCGCGACCAGGTGGTGTGGTGGCTCCCTGGCCCTTCTCCGTCTCGTATTCTGGCACTTGATCCCTTCTGGAAAAATAGGCACTTTGGCTTTTGTCCCGTCCAATTCCGAGAATATTCATTTTTTGACTTTCCTGGAACCAAAAACAGCAAAAAACAGGCAGCTGGCACTGTGGCTCTTGTTAATAGTTAGTCCAAGAAATCATATAAGTACTCCAAAGTGGAACAAAACACAAGAAAGTGGATACAACCACGCATGGAACATCAAAAATTATAGATACATTTGCAATGTATCAACATCCCCAAGCTTAACTCTTGCTCGTCCTCGAGTAGGTAAGTGATAAAAAGAAAGAATAATTTTTGAGGTGACATGCACCATCAAAGACTTGATCAAAGCATTTGTAAAACATTCAAAGCTGGGATCATAGTACTTCAATCATAACATGAAAGACAAATTTCTAGCAATAAGCATAGAAACTATGATGCAACATGAAAAGGCACAAACAAAAGATTCATGAATAACATGCTTTGCAAGATGTTTGTTTGTTTCACATAAAGAAAGCATGGCATAATAGTATTCAGCTTGTCCCTCAATAGAGTAGCAAATATAAATGCATAGGACACCTTCAAAGTTCATAAGAGTGACTAGATACAATAGTTTAAAACAAGCAATAACAAGTTATGCATCAATCAACTAGTCTTGGGACAATGCACATAGAACTAAGAATGGCCACTATGCTCTCAAAGTAGGTGCATAAAGGTAGAAGGTGGAGACTCAATATAATGGTGGAAGAAAAGCCTTTGTAAAAGGAAATAGGGATTCAAGTCTCATAAAGAGCTTCCAAAAATTATGGTACTGATAGCTTTCAGCTCTCATTGCCCCTATCATAAGCATCTTGAAGGTGATTAAGGTTAAAGTGACACAACTAAGAGGATATGCTTGACAAGTTATAAACCGAAATCTCATGCCCCTTACTTACGAAGACCGATCCTCATGCTACTCAACTTCAGTCACGAGTAAGCTCTTGTCATTGTAAGTATATGTGTATCATTAAGAACCACCAACGGGGTACCCCTTGCACATGATACGGGAGCTTTCCCATAATCAAAATGACAAGGCAAGCAGACAATGAGCATCTCAGCGATCTTTTTATTTGCTATTTGCATAGGTTTTTATTGAGGATGCTTCATAGAGTACTCATTATGGTGATGCTGCAAGTTTCCACCATGATTAGGCATGGCTTAGGCTAGCGGCCCAGGCGTTTCTCTAACACACATACAAACTCCATGATCTTACAAGTTCCACTTTTATTTCACACCGCCGGGATCCGTAAGCAAAAGAACATGATATCAACGGGGTACAAAGTACAAGTGCAATGTTGAAAGCGTTCCCCATGAAACATGGTTCTGCTAATTTCAACTTATAAAGCGCAAGCATATACGCAACAAAGAAGGACCCAATGGTTCAAGTTTATTAGAGGCAAAAAGTAAAGTGTGCCATCAAGTTCGTGAGAGCTTTAATCACTAGTTTTCTCATAACAAGTTTAATTTGGAAGGTAAACAAAAGAATGAATATACTTGGAATAGCATAAGCTAGTAGGTAGGTATGGTGGACTCTTTGGAATAACTTGGTTTAGGGAGTTGGATGCATGAGTGGAACTCATACTTTGTTGTGGAGGCTAGCAAAAGACTGGGAGCGACAAACTGAGAGAGCAATAATGGCCACAATCATGCAGAGCGACAAAACATCATTGATCAAAGCATAAAGTGATACTAAAATTTGAAAACTAAAGGATCATAAAGGCTATGGTGACTTGAGATAGTCATAACATGGTGTGAGCATGCGCCAAGTCAACCCAAATAAAGCATCAAAGGAGAATACCACTATACTATGCTTTAATATGCTAAAACAACGCATGATTCATCCAAGGCACATTAAGCAATCTCAATTGTTTATAACAAGTCATGCTACAGCAAAGAATACTAAGCATAAAGCCAAAACAATATCAAGCATGGCATGACAAAGCACATGCCATAGTAAAAAACAAGCTCTTTTTACCACATAAGTATGAACTTTCCTACCCTTTTCCAAACCAAACCAAACCATTTGCAAACCAATGTATGAAAGAGGGGGTCCAAACAATTTATTCAGCAAACTAAGAAAACCAAGCAAACTAAAAACCAAAATGAAAACAAAAAAGAAGACGCTCCAAGAACAACACAACTGTGCATGAAACAATAAAAATGAAGCGTTTGGAAGAAACCTGGGATTTTTATTGATGAAGAAGGGGATGCCTTGGGCATCCCCAAGCTTTGTTGCTTGTAATTCTTGGATATTTCTAGGGGTGACATGCGTGGCATCTCCAAGCTTGAGCTTTAGTCCATCCTTCATCTCATTGCTCATTCCTTCCATACACCTGAAAATTTTCATTCATACAAAACTTCACACAATCTTTATTAGCAATATTAGTGCACTCAAGGTAAATAAGTCTTAAGGTTCAGTTCTAACACCAAATAAACTTCCATTAGAACACTAGCTACTGTATCACTTCCTTCAAAAATCTCAATTCCCCAAAAGAACTCAAAAAGAAACCCACAAGAAGCAAATACAGAAAATGGCAGAAATCTGTCAAAACAGACCAACAGGTAAAGACGATTTTTTTCTAAGATCTTCGGTTGCTCAAATCAAAAAGTGTTGAACTAACGCAAGTTATGTAACAACCTGGGGCAGAAGCACAAAAAATTACAGCTCAATCCGACATACATAGCTCTCTCACGAATTTTTACGGTGAAGCACAAAAATCTGTTTTGGGACAGCAACTTTCCCAATCATTACTTCACTCTCATTAGAGGTTACTCTTGGCACAAAAAGCAAATAAAAAGGATAAGGAGAGGTTATTACTGAGGTAATAACTTCCAAGACTCATCTAAAACTTTTGGGTTATCTCCCAATAAGTACTTTTCTTTAACGCCTTTAAGTTAGGCATAAGAAGCAAAGAAAGAATCAAGTGTTCTCAAATGAAGAAGCATTAAGACCAAATTTTGTTTTCATAGGAGAAGCAAAAGAAATCTTTTCTCTCTTTCTAGGGAAGTGTTCTATACCTTTCTTGAGTGGGAGTTGATATTAAATGGTGCCTTCTTTCATATCAATGATGGCACCAACAGTTCTAAGAAAAGGTCTTCCCAAAGTAATAGGACAAGAAGCATTGTATTCAACATCCAAAACATAGAAATCAACGGGGACATAGGCATAGTTAACCATAATAAGAACATCATTAAGACTCCCCATGAGTTTCTTTTTAGCATTATCATCAAGTGGGACATTCAAATAACAATCTTCAAGAGGAGGCAAATCAAGCATATCATAAATCCTTCTAGGCATAATAGAAACACTGCTATCAAGATCACATAAAGCTTTGAAATCAAAATCATTCACTTTCATATTAATGATGGGTTCCCAACCATCCTCTTGTTTTATAGGAATAGAAGCTTTATGTTTCATCTTTTCTTCCTTAATCCTTATGAGAGCATCGGTAATGTGTTTTGTAAAGGCCATGTTCATAGCACTAGCATTAGGACTTTTAGCAAGATTTTGTAGGAACTTAATAACTTCAGAGATATTGCAACCATCAAGATCAAAATCAACTTTATCATCCAAAGTAGTAGAACTATTACTAGCCTCAACACTAGTGGTGGTGATAGTAGAAACACTAATGTTTCTAGCAATTTCATCTTCTCTTTCCCACTTAGCATGCAATTCAGCTAATAGTCTAACATTTTCATCAATTCTTACTTGTATGGCATTAGTAGCTGCAAAGGGATTATCATTAGTTTCAGGTTTAGCAGCCATTTTATTCAAAGAAGATTGAGTTTTAACCAAAGATGCTATATTTCTTTCAGCATTAGAGAGTTTTTCCTCAATAGTTTTATTGAAAGCAGTTTGTTTACTAATAATCTCTTTAAGCATAACTTCAAGTTAAGAGGGAGCACTCTTATTATTGTTGTAAGAATTTCCATAAGCATTACCATTGTTGGGAGGATATGGCTTATAATTGTTGTTACCAAAATTGTTCCTATAAGCATTGTTACCATAAGCATTGTTGCCAAAATTATTATTTCTTATGAAGTTCACATCAACTTGCTCTTCTTGAGCAACCAAAGAAGCCAAAGGAACATTATTTCGATCAATATGGGCTTTCCCATTAACAAGCATATGAAGGAAATATGCCCTGAGAGGCAATAATAAAGTTGTTATTATGTATTCCTTGTATATGATAGATGTTTATTTTACATGCTATAATTGTATTGATAGGAAACATCAATACATGTGTGTTTAATAAACAAAAAGGGTTCCTAGTCATGCCTCTCTTATAGACTAGCTTGTTGATTAACAAGATGATCAAGGTTTCCTGATCATGGACATTGGATGTTGTTAATAACAAGGTCACACCATTGGTGGAATGATGTGATGAACATTCATCCAAAGTATAGCATTACGATCAAGTCATTGTGTTTATATTGCTATAACATCATATGAAGTAATCTTTATCCTTAGACCATGAGATCATGTTAATTTCTAACACTGGAAGAGTATCTTGATAACATCAAACGTCACACCGTAACAGGGTGACTATAAAGATGGGTTCGATTACGAAGGTGTTATGTTGAGGCTCATGGATCAAGAGTGGAATTTTTCAATCCAGATGACGGATAGATATACTCTGGGCCCTCTCGGTGATATCACATTAGGATAGCTTGCAAGCAAGTGATGTGATCACTAGAATGTTATATCACGGGAACGAGAAAAGAGTGCATGTCAGTAACAAGATCAAACTAGGTATGGAGATACCGATGATCGAATCTCGGACATGTAATATATCGAGAGACAAAGGGATTTAGTTACAAGCGTTAAAGGTTCTCACGATCACAGGAGTCATCGTTGAATGTGTAGGAGTCGAGACGGATCTCGTGTCCGCTGCTGATTATTGATCGGAGAAGGTCTCGATCATGTACGCATTATTCGCGAACGTAGGGTGGCACATAAGAGTTACGGACACCATTTTGGAGCACATATGTTTGAGACGAAAAAGAATTGCAAAGCGAGGAATTGTTTCAATAGAAACCAAAATTGTTTTGGTGAAATTGCGTAAGGTGGTTACACTTGTGATATTGAAATATTGCAAGGGGCTATATGTGAATGTTTGTTAATTAAAGTAATTAAAAAAATTCTGAATAAATTTAATAAAAGAGTTTTATTAAATGACAGAGCATTAAATTTGGAGAAACTTAATGCATTTAAAGTGGAGACTTTAAAAGGGAATGTGAAGAGGCATTTTAATGTGGAGGAGTTACCACCACATGAATGGGGAGGTGAGGGGTCACCCCCCCCATGCGCCGGCCATGGAGAGAGGGGGCACCCCCCTCCTCCTATAAAAGGCCACCCATTCCCTCCTTCATCCTCAGACCTCCTTGTGAAGGATCTCTCTCTCCCTCTAGAATTATTCCCCCATGGTCTCGGATTAGCGAGATACATGTTCCCGGTGGCATTTAAATGCAGGAAGGAGTTGTTGCTTCCACTAGATCGCTGGAGCGAGGAGGTTGTCCGGTGGCTTGAGCGTGTGTGCGAGTGCGGAAAGTGCTGCTGAGTTGCGGCGCTCGGACTTCCTCACGATCTTGAGATCGGCAAGTGTACGACTACATCAACCACAAGTTCCTACTCGTTAACAAAGCTCGTTGTCTTCGAGGGTAAGTTCTCTATGGATGTATGTCCACCCGTTTGCTTTGTACCCGTTTGCTTTGTACCCGTTTGCTTTGTACCCAGTATTAAGTTGTACCTAGTAGTTCACACCGTAGGAAATTTTTTGTTTTCTATGCTGCGGACCCAACAGTGGTATCAGAGCTCTGATCTATGCGTAGGTGCTTTGCACGGGTAGTACACATATGTTTATATGTGGGCGATGATGATCATGGTATTGCATCTTCTATGTACTTTGGATATTGGTGGCATAGTGGGATGAAGCGGCCCGGACCAACCTTACATGTCATCGTACATGAGACCGGTTCCACGACTGACATGCAACTTGTTTTGCATAAGTGGCTGGCGGGTGTCTGTCTCTCCTACTATAGTCAATATCTGATTTACAACGAATTGCTAATAACTTAGTTATCCTCGTTGTGGTTCATGTTCGTAGGTTAGACAGGTTCTATCTCTGAAAGCCCTAAGCCACGTAAAACTTGCAATTGATAAATTAGAGGCGTCTAGTTTAGATCGTTGCTGGGCTAGTGTTTTTGATACGGTATTGTTGTAAGTAGATGTATAATAGATACTCTTACAACTCACTTAACGTGTAAGTTCCATAGACCTTGGCCTTACACACAAAGGAATGATAAAGATCATACCACGATGCAAATGATAGAGATCAAATGCATGGACCATATCACCTCACTTCACACATTAGATGTTAGCATCTTATATTGCTAGTTTGGCGCGTTTGGTAGCATTATAAGATGATCCCTCATTTAGATATCAAGATAAAATGTGTTCTTCCTTAAGTATGCACCGTTTTGTGGATCGTGTTTTGAGGCATCACGTGATGATCGGGTGTTTTCAACTCTACGCTTTCATACAACGGGTGTAAGACAGTTTTACACACGCAAATACTAAGGTTCTTACTTGACGAGCCTAGCATGTACAGACATGGCCTCGGAACACGGACCGAAAGGTTAAGCATGAGTCATATAGTTGATATGATGCCCATATAGATGCTCGCCTTTGAAGCTACACCGACTCACGTGATGATCGGACTTGGTGTAGTGGATTTGGTTCATGTAATCACCAAAAGGACACGAGGGATGTCGTTTTTGAGTGGGAGTTCATTAGTAATTTGGATTAATCGAACTCAATCTATCATAAACTTAGTATAAATATACTTTACAAATTCTGTTGTAGATGGCACCACCTGCTTTTAATTTCAATGTGTTCATGGAGAAAGAGAAACTTGCTGCAAATGGTAGCAACTTCACCAACTAGGCTATGAATTTGAGGATTCTCCTCACTGCTGCACAAGAGCAATATGTGCTAGATGCGCCGCTAGGCCCCCCACCAGCTCCTGATGCCCCTAACGAGGAAAATAACGTCTATATAACTCGTCAGGAGGACCACAACTTAGTTCATTGCGGCATACTGTATGGGCTAGAGCCAGAACTTCGAAAACGTTTCGAAAATGGCAATGCCTTTGATACCATGGGAGAATTGAAAATGATTTTCGATACCCATGCTGCCGTAGAGAGTTATAATGCTACAGAAAAGTTCTTTAGCTGCATGATGGAGGAAAACAACTCTGTTAGTGAGCACGTACTCAAAATGTCTGGGTACGCCGATAAGCTTGTGTCCTTGGGAATAACGATTCCCATTGACTTAGGCATACATCGTGTTCTCCAATCTCTGCCACCTAGCTACAAGAGCTTCGTGATGAACTATAATATGCAGGGCATGAAGAAGTCTCTTCCGAGCTTACATCAATGCTTAAGACTGCAGAAGTGGAGATTAGGAAAGAACATCAAGTGTTGATGATCAATAGGACCACCGGTTTCAAGAAGGACAAGAAAGGCAAGCACAAGGTAAAGAAGGGTGTCAAGTCTGTTGCCACGCCTGAAAAGAAACCTTGAGCTGGCCCTAAGTCTGACACCGAGTGCTACTATTGCAAGGATCGCCATTGAAGAATCGCCCCAAGTATTTGGCGGACAAGAAGTCCGGCAAGGCAAACAAAGGTATATGTGATATACATGTTATTGATGTGTACTTGACTAGTACTCGCAGTAGCACCTGGGTATTTGATACCGGATCGGTTGCTAATATATGTAACTCGGTTCAGGGGCTGTGGAACAAGCGACAACTAGCAAGGGATGAGGTCTCGATGCGGGTCGGCAATGGATCAAGAGTTGATGTGATCGCCGTCGGAACGCTGCCTCTCCATATGCCATCGGGATTAGTTATAAACCTAAATAATTGTTATTTGGTGCCTGCACTGAGCATGAACATTGTATCCGGATCATGTTTGATGCAAAGTGGTTATTCATTTAAGTCTGAAAACAATGGTTGATCGATTTATATGAATAATATCTTTTATGGTCATGCACCTATGTTGAATGGTTTATTTCTGTTGGATCTCGATAGCAGTATTACGCATATTCATAATGTTGATGCTAAAAGGATTAAACATGATAATGATATATCTACATATATGTGGCACTGCCGTCTAGGTCATATTAGCATTAAACGCATGAAGAAACTCCATTCTGATGGACTTTTGGAATCACTTGATTTTGAATCATTTGATACATGTGAGCCATGACTTATGGGCAAGATGACTAGAACACCATTTTCCGGTTCAATGGAACGGGCGATAGATCTATTGGAAATCATACATACTGATGTGTGTGGACCAATGAGTGTGTCGGCGCGAGGTGGATATCGTTATTTTGTTACTTTCACGGATGATTTGAGTAGATACGGGTATATCTATTTGATGAAACACAAGTCTGAAACTTTTGAAAAGTTTAAAGAATTTCAGAATGAAGTGGAAAATCATCGTAACAGAAAGATCAAATTTCTGTGGTCCGATCGTGGAGGAGAGTATCTTAGTTACGAGTTTAGCACACATATGAAAGACTGTGGAATAGTTTCACAACTCACGCCTGCCAGAACACCACAACGTAATGGTGTGTCAGAACGTCATAATTGTACTTTATTGGATATGGTTCGATCTATGATGTCTCTGACTGATTTGCCACTGTCATTTTGGGGTTATGCACTGGAAACCGCTACATTCTCTTTAAATAGGGCACCATCTAAATCCATTGAAAAGACACCGTATGAATTATGGTTTGGAAACAAACCTAAGCTGTCATTTCTTAAAGTTTGGGGATGCGATGTTTATGTGAAGAAACTTCAACCGGATAAACTCGAACCCAAAGCGGAAAAATGCATCTTCATAGGATACCCTAAGGAAACGATTGGGTATACCTTCTATCACAGATCCGAGGGCAAGGTCTTTGTTGCCAAGAATGGATCCTTTCTTGAGAAGGAGTTTCTCGCGAAAGGTGTGAGTAGTTGGAAGGTAGAACTCGAAGAGGTTATTGAACCTTCTCTTCATGAAATGGCGAGTAGCGCAGCTCCAGAAGTTGTTTCGAAGTTGACTTCACCTAATGAAGAGAGAGCTAATGATATTGATCATGAAACTCCGAAAGAGGACACTACCGAACCTCGCAGGTCAAGCATGACACGTGCAGCTCCTGAGCTGTACGGCAATCCTGTTATGAATTTCATGATTGATGAAATGAATGACCCTGCGACATATGAAGAAGCGATGATGAGCCCGGATTCCAACAAATGGCTAGAAGCCATGAAATCCAAGATGGAATCCATGTACGAGAACCAAGTTTGGAACTTGGTGGACTTACCTCACGACCGAAAGGCCATTGAGAATAAATGGATTTTCAAAAGGAAAACTGATGCTGATGGTAATGTGACCATCTATAAGGCTCGACTTGTCGCAAAGGGGTTTCAACAAATTTAAGGAGTTGACTACGATGAGACATTTTCTCCCGTAGCGATGCTTAAGTCGGTTAGGATTATGTTAGCAATTGCTGCATATTTCGATTATGAAATATGGCAGATGGATGTCAAAACTGCATTCCTCAATGGTAAGATTGAAGAAGAGTTGTATATGATACAACCTAAGGGTTTTGTCGATCCTAAGGATGCTAATAAGGTGTGCAAACTTCAGCGATCCATCTATGGACTGAAGCAAGCATCACGAAGTTGGAATCTCCGCTTTGATGAGGTGATCAAAGAGTTTGGATTTGTCCAAACTTATGGAGAGGGAAAGTGAGTGGGAGCAATGTGGCATTTCTGATATTATATGTGGATGACATATTATTGATTGGAAATGATTTAGATCTTTTAAACAGTGTTAAAAGTTATCTAAACAGCAAATTTTCGATGAAGGACCTTGGTGAAGCTTCATATATATTAGGCATTAAAATCTATAGAGATAGATCAAGACGCCTAATTGGGCTATCACAGAGTACATACCTTGATAAGATATTAAAGAAGTTTAATATGGACGGAAGTAAAAAGGGGTTCTTACCTATGTTGCAAGGCAAGACACTGAGTAAGCCTCAAAGTCCGGCTACACCGGAAGAAAGAGAGATAATGGATAGGATCCCCTATGCCTCAGCCATAGGATCTATAATGTATGCCATGCTATGTACAAGACCGGATGTGGCACATGCTATTAGTTTGACTAGTAGGTACCAATCTGATCCAGGTTCGGAACACTGGATAGCGGTCAAGAATATCCTTAAGTACTTGAGAAGAACTAAGGATATGTTTCTTATATACGGAGGTGAAGAAGAGCTAGTCACTAAGTGTTATGTCGATGCTAGCTTTGACACTAATCCGGATGACTCTAAGTCTCAATCCGGATACGTGTCTCTCTTGAACGGATCAACAGTTAGTTGGAGGAGATCCAAACAACCTGTGGTGGCTAGATCAACAACGGAGGCGGAATATGTTGCTGCTTCAGAAGCGGTGCAGGAAGCGGTTTGGATGAAAGAGTTCATTACAGAACTGGGTGTGGTTCCCAGTGCGTTGGACCCGATGGTGATCTATTGTGACAACAATGGAGCCATAGCCAACGCCAAGGAACCAAGGTCTCACAAGAATTCCAAGCATATTAAGCGCCGGTTTCACTCCATCCGCGAACATGTCAAGGATGGAGATATAAAGATTTGTAAAGTGCACACGGACCCGAATGTAGCAGATCCGTTGACTAAAGTACTCCCTAGGGCAAAACATGATCAACACCAGAACTCCATGGGTGTTAGATTTATCACTATGTGAACTAGATTATTGTCTCTAGTGCAAGTGGGAGACTGAAGGAAATATGCCCTGAGAGGCAATAATAAAGTTGTTATTATGTATTCCTTGTATATGATAGATGTTTATTTTACATGCTATAATTGTATTGATAGGAAACATCAATACATGTGTGTTTAATAAACAAAAAGGGTTCCTAGTCATGCCTCTCTTATAGACTAGCTTGTTGATTAACAAGATGATCAAGGTTTCCTGATCATGGACATTGGATGTTGTTAATAACAAGGTCACACCATTGGTGGAATGATGTGATGAACATTCATCCGAAGTATAGCATTACGATCAAGTCATTGTGTTTATATTGCTATAACATCATACGAAGTAATCTTTATCCTTAGACCATGAGATCATGTTAATTGCTAACACCGGAAGAGTATCTTGATAACATCAAACGTCACACCGTAACAGGGTGACTATAAAGATGGGTTCAGTACTACGAAGGTGTTATGTTGAGGCTCATGGATCAAGAGTGGAATTTGTCAATCCAGATGACGGATAGATATACTCTGGGCCCTCTCGGTGATATCACATTAGGATAGCTTGCAAGCAAGTGATGTGATCACTAGAATGTTATATCACAGGAACGAGAAAGAGTGCATGTCGTAACGCAGATCAAACTAGGTATGGAGATACCGATGATCGAATCTCGGACATGTAATATATCGAGAGACAAAGGGATTTAGTTACAAGCGTTAAAGGTTCTCACGATCACAGGAGTCATCGTTGAATGTGTAGGAGTCAGTACGGATCTCCAGGTCCCGCTGCTGATTATTGATCGGAGAAGGGTCTCGATCATGTCTGCATTATTCGCGAACCGTAGGGTGGCACACTTAAGAGTTACCGGACACCATTTTGGAGCACATATGTTTCAGACGAAAGAATTGCAAAGCGAGGAATTGTTTCAATAGAAACTGGAAATTGTTTCGGGTGAAATTGCAGAAGGTGGTTCTGCATGTGATATTGAAATATTGCAAGGGGCTATATGTGAATGTTTGTTAATTAAAGTAATTAACAAAATTCTGAATAAATTTAATAAAAGAGTTTTATTAAATGAGAGAGCATTAAATTTGGAGAAACTTAATGCATTTAAAGTGGAGACTTTAAAAGGGAATGTGAAGAGGCATTTTAATGTGGAGGAGTTACCACCACATGAATGGGGAGGTGAGGGGTCACCGCCATGCGCCGGCCATGGAGAGAGGGGGCACCCCCTCCTCCTATAAAAGTCCACCCATTCCCTCCTTCATCCTCACACCTCCTTGTGAAGGATCTCTCTCCCCCTCTAGAGTTATTCCCCCATGGTCTCGGATTAGCGAGATACATGTTCCCGGTGGCATTTTGTCTGGAAGGAGTTGCTTCTTCCGCTGGATCGCTGGAGCGAGGAGGTGGAGGTTGTCCGTGAGCGCTTGTGTGCGAGTGTGGATGCGCTGCTGAGTTGCGGCGCTCGGACTTCCTCACGATATTGAGATCGGCAAGTGTACGACTACATCAACCACGAGTTCCTACTCGTTAACAAAGCTCGTTGTCTTCGAGGATAAGTTCTCTATGGATGTATGTCCACCCGTTTGCTTTGTACCTAGTAGATAGATCTTGGCGTGTAGTTCACACCGTAGGAAATTTTTTGTTTTCTATGCTGCAGACCCAACAGCATAGACATAATAATATCAATTTTATCACTCAAGGAGGAGGTTTCCTCAACAGAATTTACCTTCCTACCTAGTGGAGCTCTCTCAGTATGCCATTCAGAATAATTAACCATCATATTGTCCAGAAGTTTTGTTGCAGCGCCCAAAGTGATGGTCATAAAGGTACCTCCAGCAGCAGAATCCAATAGGTTCTTTGAAGAATAGTTCAATCCTGCATAAAAAGTTTGGATGATCATCCAAGCAGTCAATCCATGAGTGGGACAATTCTTTACCAAAGATTTCATTCTTTCCCAAGCTTGAGCAACATGCTCATTATCAAGTTGTTTAAACTTCATTATTTCACTTCTCATAGATATAATCTTAGCAGGAGGATAGTATTTTCCAATAAAAGCATCTTTGCACTTAGTCCAAGAATCAATACTATTCCTAGTTAAGGAATTCAACCATTCTTTAGCTTTTCCTCTCAAAGAGAAAGGAAACAATTTTAGCTTAATAATATCACCATCTATATCCCTATGCTTTTGCATCTCACAAAGTTCAACAAAGTTATTTAGATGGGAAGCAACATCTTCATTACCAATACCAAAAAATTGTTCTCTCATAACAAGATTGAGCAAAGCAGGTTTTATCTCAAAGAAAGTATTTTCAGCCACAGGTGGAGCAATAGGTGTGCTCATAAAATCATTGTTGTTGGTGCTAGTGAAGTCACACAACTTAGTGTTTTCAAGAGTAGTCATTTTTTTGGGTTTTCAAATAAGAAAGCAAACTAGTAAAACTATTTTTTTGTGTTTTTTTAAGAACAAAACAAGCAAACAAAGCAAAAAGAAAACTAAGCAAAACAAAAACAACAAAGTAAAGAGATTGGTTATGAGGGACTCCCCTTGTCAAGATGTCCTTGACTCCCCGGCAACGGCGCCAGAAAAGATCTTGATGTACTCGTCGTTCGATGTAGAGCTTGTTGGGAACCCCAAGAGGAAGGTATGATGAGCACAACAGTAAGTTTTCCCACAGTTATGAAACCAAGGTTTAGTCGAACCAGTAGGAGCAAGGAAACACCCCAAAGGTGTTACTAGCTAAGCTTTGGCAGGGCGTACTACCGGTGCTAGTATCAACGTGGAGACCTGCACAACACAACCACATAACTTTGTCCCCAACTTGCGATGAGGTTGTCAATCTCACCGTGTTTTGTGGAAAACAAAGGATAAACGTATCGAATGGAAAGAAGTAAAAGTTTGCAGAAAGTAAACACAAAGCAGTAAAAGATTGTAGATTGTATGTAAAGAGAAAGGACCGGGATCCATAGTTCACTAGAGGTGGCTCTCCTTAGATAGATAACATGCTGGGTGAACAAATTACAGCGGGGCAATTTACAAACACCGAGAAAGCAATACATGCATATACTAATCATCTTGACTCCTTTGAGACTTGATTGGGCATTACAACATAATACATAGACCGCCATCCAACTGCATCTATGACTAATAATCCACCTTCAGGTTATCATCCGAAGCCCCTCCAGTATTAAGTTGTAAGCAACAGATTATTGCTTTACGAACTGCGTGTAAAGTAAACAATACGATTATTCTATGAACAAAGGATTGTTGTGTTCTCCCTAGTAGCAACAACACATCTAGTACCTTAGAGATTTTTGTCACTTCCCAGTTACGAGGCATGAACCCACTATCGAGCATAAATACTAACTCTTGGAGTTGCTAGCATCTACTTGGCCAAGATAGCTACTAACAACGGAAAGCATGCAAGATCACAAATAACAAAGACATGATAGAATCAATAATCAATCTGAAATAGCATCTCAATATCCATCGGATCCCCGCAAACACAACATGTACGAATTACAAATAGATGATCTTGATCATGAACGGAGCTCACAAGATCTAAACATGAAAGCACAAAGGAGGAGAACCAGCCATCTAGCTACTACATGGATCCGTAGTCCAAGGATGAACTACTCACGCATCACACCGGAGGCTTGCATGGTGATGAAGAAGGCCTCTGTGGTGAATTCTCTCCAGTGGTGCGGAAGAGCTTCAGATCCCTCCCGATCTAGGGATGGAGATGACAATGACTCTGAACTCTTTCGTGGATTTTTGATCGGGTACTTAGGGTTTTCGTCCCGAGGGCAATATATAGGCAGAAGGAGAGGCCGAGGGGGTGCCGGGAAGGGCCACACCACCCCCTGGCACGGGCCAGGCCTGGCCGCGCGGCCAGGTGGTGTGGTGGATCCCTGGCCCTTCTCCGTCTCGTATTCTGGCACTTGATCCCTTCCGAAAAATAGGCACTTTGGCTTTTGTCCCTTCCAATTCCGAGAATATTCATTTTCTGACTTTCCTGGAACCAAAAACAGCAGAAAGCAGGCAGCTGGCACTGTGGCTCTTGTTAATAGGTTAGTCCAAGAAATCATATGAAAAGTACTCCAAAGTTGGAACAAAACACAAGAAAGTGGATAAAACCAAGCATGGAACATCAAAAATTATAGATACATTTGCAATGTATCAGCGGTCCTTGGTTCTGGGAACAACTTCTTCTTCCTCGTCCATAATTGATGGATTAATGAAGTAGAAACCGTTCCTCCACTCTTCTTGAGGCTTCACCATCATACGAGCACCAATGGTAGGCTTCAAGAGTGGCGCTGTCACTCCCTTGCTAGCACCTGCACCAATATTAGGTAATTCCTTATGCTTGTGCGGCCTGGGGTCCGTGGCGATGAACTTGACCGTCTCCACACGCCCTTTTCCATGTGGCTTGTGACCTTCTCTTTCTTCTTGAGCTCTCTTCATTGCCGTCCAGTTGATCTCTAGGGGATCATAGACATCACGGCAGATGTAGATGTCACTCCAATCTTCATCAGAATCATTGTTGTAGAAGCTTGGCTCGACGTACTCCTTGTACCCCAGGCTAAACCTCTCCACCTCCTCATTGTCGCCCTCCATGGACGGGCTGCGATAGCGGTCCCTGGAAGGAGCAATGAGACCCAGGGGTTTTCCACGGCCTGGGATGGGATAGTGCATGGCTGGATTGGTTTCTGGAGATTATGATTAGAGAGAGACATAATGGCAGTATATAAGGGGGTCAAAGGTTGGTAAAACTCGCGAGAAACACCAAATTCATGCCCAAGAAAGAAATCTTAACGAAACAGGGAAAGAAAACATGGATTTGGAGAAGTCCTGCTGCGTAATGACCAACTATACGGGCGCGACCAGTATAGCTCCAGGCGTATAGTTGGTTCCTGGCAGATATTTCCAAATATCCCGAGTCCAGGTTGATTAAATTACCGACTTGGAACCAACAAAACCATTTTTTTATCGAAAACGAAAAAGGAATCGAAAATTTCGTTAGAGTTTAATGACCAACTATACAGCGGGAGGATTTTCTTTGGCCGTATAGTTGCGACCGTATAGTTCCCAGACATCAAAAACAATTCTGCGAAAAAGGTACTGAAGGTTTAACGACCAACTATACGGCGGGAGATTTTTGTCCGGCCATATAGTTGCGACCGTATAGTTGGTAAAAACCTTCAGAAACTTTAGAAAAACACGAGGAATTGAAAGGCAAAAATTTCAGAAGTAAAATTTGTGAAAACTTAATGTGGCATCCCGAGAAACCACTACTAGAAAATCGCGGCTGTTTGTATGTTGCGCATCATCTTGTCATCATCATGCATGGGTTTTTTTCTAAACTATTTTCGAAACGCCTAGTTTTGTTTTATAAATACTCCCGTCTTTATTCAAATCAAAACCCGGGTCTCCGGAATATTTTGTTTTGTCTGCCAACGGTTTTCAAACGCCCCGTTTTAAATAATAAAATATTTAGTTTATTTTTTTTAGGGGACAGCCGTACCGGGCCGATCCGACCCAGTCGGCCATCCCCAGTACAAAAACCAGACTACCTAAACCTTTTCCTACCCCACCCTATTCTACCTAGCCCCCCTCCACCTCACCCCGTCCAATCGGCGCTCGCCACCTCAGCTTTTCTCCCTTCATCCACCAACCACCACGCGCCACCTCCTGCCTTTTTCCCGCCCACCACACTCCACCTGCCCTTTCCCCCACTCCACCTGGGCACGCTTCCCAGCGCACCCGACCAAACCCCCTGGGCACGGCCCCCACCACCGACTCCTGCAGACCCGCCTAGCCCCACCACTCCCCACGCGTCCCACCCCGTGTCTCCCTCTCCCTCACGCAATCCCCACCGCCGCCTACCCCGCCTGCCTCTCTCCTCTGCAGCGCCCGACCCCGCCGCAGGAGCAAGCCTCCTTCCTGGACCTCGTCGACCGCCGACCGCCCTCTCCGCCTCCTGCTCGCTGGCCGACAGGAGCCGGCGCCGCCGCCGCCTAGGAGCCCCGTCGTCACCCGCACGAGCCTCGGCCGCCCCGTCTCTCCTCCTCACTTGTGACCGTGCCTCGCCGCCCGCCCCTACCTCATGATTCCGCCTTCCTCCGCGGCGCCCTCCTCTCCTTCCTCTCCCCCGGCCCGGCCGCATCTCCGCCACCGTCGGCCTCTCCGGCGTCTCCTCCCCGGCTCCGCCCCGTCCCGCGCGGACCTCGTCGCCGACCACGACCCTCCCTCTCCTCGCCGGATGCCGCCCCCCTTCCTCCCGCGTTCGTCTTCCCTCCACCGGCCCTCTGCCTCCCCGTCGCCGCCTCCGCCATCGCGAGCGTTCGCCTCCGCTCAGGCCGCCCCTCTCGCGGTGCTCCACCGCCTCCTCGTAGCCGCCGTCGCCAGCGGGGCTCTCCGCCACCTGCGTCCATCCTCCCGTGGCCACCTGGCCATCGTCGGCGTCGACCTTCTCCCCGTACAGAGCTCCGTCTCGCGCCGAGACTTCCCTGCTGATGTCCCCTTCGGCCAGCGCCTCGTCGTCCGCACCTCCGGCTTCATGACGCGACTTGAACCGCCCCTTGGCCGCCCCGCGTGCGTGGTTGCTCGGTTCCGTTTCCTGTCATCCACGGCTAAGGTGCAGAAGACGGAGACCTAGTACCTTTCCAAGTTTGACAAGTGAACAAGGGTTCCGTTGCACAACATCAATAGGATCGACAAGTGGCAAGGTGATCTGAAGAATCCCCCAACAAGGACGGTCCGATATCAATATCTTCACCATGGACACCAAGTTCTCCTTCCCAGATTCGAAGACCCGAACCCTGGCAAAGCCAAACCCCCAAGATCTTCTTCCCGAGACCAAGATCGCCTTCCTGGACCTCCTGGATCGCCAAGACCTCCTTCATGGACACCGAAGAACGGACCCCGGCGCGTCAAGCTGTCCTTCCCGGACGCTAAGGTCATTGACATGGATATGCCAAGTACTTCCTCGAGGACGCCAAGCACTTCACCCTAGGTGCCAAAACCGACTCGGTGGCGTGGGCCCGACAAGATCTTCGCGACGTCAAGACCGACAACGACCAGGGCGAATCCGATGCGCCCCGACGACAAGCCAACTCCTTCTTCCCGGATGCGACAAGATCTACTTCCGTTATCCGAGACCGATCCATGAGACCGAACCCCGATTGAACCACGAGAACCGACCACGAACCCCGGAGCCCAAGTTCGCCGAACCCTAATGTGTGACCCCTTTATCCGAGACCCTATTTTTATAATATTACATTATCATCTTGTTGCATTAAGTCATTCATGTCGCATACATGTGTGTGGGTTGGGGGCATTGTGCCGGTTCACCTCATAATTAAATATGGAGTCTATATGCGGGATATCTTTGTCTTATTCCGGACTCCATTTAAATTGGCATAGCGAACCGAAGCCATGTTTTGTCTTGCTAATACAACATTTAAATTGCGGGGTATCTAAATAACATGAACCACCTAATTAAATGTCGGGACCCCGGTTCCGCTTAATATTGCCTAGTTGCATCACATCGGTGCCATGCCATGCATCATATCATAATCATGCCAGATCTTCCGCCGTCGTATTAAATAGTGCCTCCGGTGTTTCTTCTAGTGCTTTGCTTCTTCGCGGATAAGGCCGTTGAGTTGATGCGAGTGTCGATCCGATCTTCGGATGAACCTTCGGCAATGTTTTCAGGCGAGCACCTCCCCCTTTCTACCTATCTTACTTTTATAGTCTTTATTTCCTCCTGTTGATCTATTGCTATCTGTGTTGCGATGCTATAGTTTTCGTACCCGTGATATCCCTTGCAGCCTTATATTGCCTTGGACACATCCTATTACCTGTTGATTGGTAGATAGTTGGACTTTACGCGTCGTGATCGCTTGCTCAATCTTTGTTGCGTGTCGTCAAGTACCTCAGTTGTTGGAGTATTGCCGCATGTTAATGTTGGAGTTGATCAAAACTTTAATTACTGTTTAATAACTAAAATTGAAGTAGGTAATGCAGAGGCACCGGTGGGTGATAGACAATATTTGTTTTCCGACCGCTCACTGGTGTCCCGTAGGACCCCGAGTTCTTGACACCTGTTAGAGATCGAGCGCTAACCACATGTGGGATGTGTGGGCACCCCATCGATTAGTACCTGATTTCAAAGTATTGTACTGGGGGCCACAACTAGTTTGAGGTTTTATTTACTATTCTGTACTTATGCCATGCTTTGCTTTATTTTAAATTGTGCGATGTCTTTTGTCTTTATTTAGGATCGGGACACGTTTTTTGTGTCGACAAGCCAGTCATCTTTTCGGGTTCCCGATCGTTCTGACCGTCCACCCAAACCTGAGTCCGTCTCGAGACCGGCCGACTTCGTTGGGTAGACTTAGTGGGTGGCCCCATGTACTTGCTTTGGGTCTGGGAAACGTCATGACTTAGGCCCCGCCGACATACCGATGGGTGTATGTTAATTGATCTGGCAAAAATGGTCGAAGTGCGTGTGGATACTTTGGTGCACCCCTGCAGGGTTAAATCTTTTCAAAAAGCCGTGTCCGCGGTTATGGACGACTTGGAGCACAGTTCTCGATCATAGACAACTATAACTAAAGTTTACTGATATAATGTGACTTGTATCCGATGTGACTAGTAATCAGCTCAACTACAACGGAATGGCTAAATAAAAGTACCAACAACTGCCGGGTTTTGGGATATCTCATGCTAACTGTATCTGACTAGTAAGTGTCGCAACTACAACGGAATGATTAACTAAAAGTGCCCACTGCTTATTATATCAGGATGACTATCCATATCTGACTAGTAATTGGTGCAACGATAACTGAATAAATAAAACTGCCAACTGTGTGAGTTCCTCGATTGACTTCCTCGTTTGGTCTCGAGGGGGAAATACCAGGATGGGTATGCTTGGTGATAGTTTCAGGTTGGATCCGAATAGGTCTTCCTTACCCCTCTCTAATAGCCGACAGTTCTATCGAGTCTCTATAGGTTGTTTAGTGCATGCCGCGCTGCCGCTTAGTCCACCATACCTATGTAGGCGAGGACCGCCGAATTCTAGCCTCGCCGTGTCTTGGCCTCGATCTTGTTGCTCTCTCTCTTTCCTTTGCCCTTTGTCGGCACCTTTTGTTTAAGCAGGTTTTGAGATCGGCGTCGTTAGCGAGGTTACCCTTCCGGCTTGGCCCGGGCAGGGTTATGGACGCCATTGGTTATTCTTCAGGGCTCTTAGCTCAATTTGCATCTTGTCCGTACTCGGGCGCTGTATTGTTTTCAAGGTGATTTGGATCTTTGTCTTTGAATCTGTATTCTTGACTCATTGAGTCGTTTATCAGATATATATCTGCTACTGGGTCCCTCGAGGACTGTTGTGTAATGGTATTACTTCGTTTTCCACCCGCACGAAAGTGCCTGGTGGGCACCTTTGAATCGTTTCTATGCGGGTTTGGCGGGAGTCACTGAAACTTGCATAGGGCCGATTCTGAGGGTGTTACACTTAATCACTTATTTGAGTAAGAACACTTACCTTGCACTTACTGTTTGCTTATTCGGGGATGACAAGTTCCTCCAACAACAAAGACTTCTTCTCTTTTGAAGGAATTGACCTTAGTTCATTTAATATTTCTCGTAAACAAAAATCACCAAGACTAAAGTTCCTCTCAATAAGATTGGTGTCTTGCTAGGCGAATATGGACACTGTATCCAACATCTTTATTTCTTGCCTCTACATAATCTGCAACTCAAATTCTTGAAGTAAAAGGATCCAACAGATCAGTCTTGGCTTATGGTTTTTCCTCTCAAGGAGTTACTTTAAACCATCACGATTCGTATGAACTCTTACTTTTGCATCAACTATATAAGAACAAAATTGATCACAAGAGAAAAATACAGCAAAAAGCTCCCTGTCTTCCTTAGGATAATTATTTTGAGCACTATTAAGAGTTCTACTAGCATGATGTATAATATTAAATCTGAACCTATATGTTGTCCCAGAGTTACTCCTACAACATCATCACTAGTTTCACATATTAAGTCAAAAGTCGTATACCACATAGGTGGTTTAATGATAGGAGCATGGGATAAAGCATATTTAAGTTTATCAAAGGCTACAAGACATTTATCATCAAAATTAAATGTTACTCCATTTTGCAGAAGGTTAGTCAAAGGTTTAGATATTCCAAAGAAATTCCTAATGAACCTTCTATAAAAACCCACATGACTAAGGAAACTTCTTATACCTTTTATATCACTAGGTTGTGGCATTCTCTCTATTGCCTCAACCTTAGCTCTATCCACTTCAATTCCCTTGCCTGATACCTTATGTCCAAGGATTATACCTTCTTTAACCATAAAATGGCACTTCTCCTAGTTTAGAACAAGATTGGTTTCTTCACAATGCTGCAAAACTCTTTTGAGATTATCCAAGCAACTAGTAAACAAAGTTCCATAGATACTTCCATTATCAGTTCTATAAAATCCGCAAAAATAGGAGTCATGCATCTTTGAAAAGTAGCTCGAGCATTACATAAATCAAAAGGCATACGACGGTAAGCATGTAATCCATAAGGACTAATGAAAGTTGTTTTAAGTTGGTCATCAGGATGAACAACTATTTGAGAAAAACTAGAGTATCCGTCCAAGTAGCAAAAATGAGTATGGTTTTGCTAACCTCTCTAAAGTTTGATCTATGAACGGTAAAGGATAGTGATCTTTCCTAGTTTGTTTATTCAATTTCCTGAAATCTATACACATCCTATGTCCAACAATAGTTCTAGTAGGTATCAATTCATTGTTTTCATTAGGAACAACAGTAAAACCGCCCTTCTTAGGGACACAATGAACATGACTTACCCATTCACTTTATTTTACATGATAGATTATACCTGCGTCCAATAGGCGTACAATTTCTTTTGTTACCACTTCCTTCATTTTGTGCTTCAGTCATCTATTAAATTCTGCAACTAGTTTAACACCTTCCTCCATGAATATTCGATGGACAGTTATCATGGGACTAATGCCCTTCAAATCATCCATTGAGTACCCAAAGGCCTTGCGATGCTCCTTAGGTATTTTCATGAGTTCTTCTTCTTCATCTCTTGAAAGTTTAGCACTAATAATAACAGGGAAGTTATTTGTATCATCTAAAAATATGTATTTAAGATTATCTGGTACAGTCTTCAATTCTGGGGTGGTAATTCCTCGTCCCCTCTCTTTTCTGGCTCTTCGAAAGCCTCATCAGTTGGAGGCCCTATAATGCGAAGTGAATCGAATTCACATTCTAGTTCTTCTAGGGACTTGTCCTCCATAACTATTTCTTCATAGTTTGAGTCTTCATTTATTTCTTCTTCTTGATCACTAAAGAAGAGAGCTGCCATTTCCTCAATAGTTTTCTCTTTCTCTTCTTCTTGTATTTGTGGAGGTGTGTCTTTGAATTTGGAAAAGTGGAATTCTTTTTCTGCTTTCCCAAGATTAAGGGACACAATCTCCTTTTTGAAATCAACTTTGGCACCTACATCACTCAAAAAGTTTCTTCCAAATATAATTGGGCAAAGAGTGTCAGCTGGCATATCAACAACTACAAAATCGATAGGAAAGTTTTTATTGCCAATTGTGACAGTTGCATCTTTAACTACTCCCATTGGAATTCTAAGAGTTTTATTAGCTAACATGATTGTCATATCAGTATTTTCAATTGTAGCCGGTTCTATTTCTTCTTTTATTTCTAAATAAAAATCATAAGATATAACATTAACTTCGGTGCCAAGATCGCATAAACCATAATGCGAGGTTTCCTTAAATATGCAGGGAAGAATAGGATTAACCACATCTTTTACCTTTGTTTTACCTTCAACCAATACAGAAGTCTCCTTATCAAGTTCAACTATGTTACAATGTGCATACATAGCCATAATTGCTTCCTTGGTTGCCTCTTCATCTTTGGTTTCTTCCAGATGTTTCTCAACTTCTAGCATACTTTTCTTTTCCTTCTTCTCATGTACTGATAAAGTTCTTTAGATAATTCGTTAACATGGACCTTTTTTTTATTATAGTCATGAATACAATCATAATTTATTTCTATGCCTCCTTCGCTTCCTAGACCAAAATTCCATGAAACTCTATGATCGCGAATTCTATTAAGTAGATCCCAAGCTTTAGTCATAGGAAGATTCATAAAAGCTCCTCTCACAAAAGAGTCTAGTTCAATTTTATTAGGTTCAATTAAACCGCCATAAATGATATGCAATAAATACCATTCAGGCAAATCATGATGAGGACATTTATTAAGTATGTCTTTAAATCTGATATTAGCTCTTACTAGTCACTACAAGAAAAGTTGGCTTTTACAACGGACGATTTTCGTGGTTGAAGGCCCGTTTTTCATGGCCAAAAAGTCTTCTACGACGGATGCCCATCGTGGTAAAAGCCCCGTCACAAAAGAATCTACCACCGTTTTTTCTAACCGTGGCGGATCACATCCTTCAGCCACGAAAACTTGTTCCGTCGTAGATCTGTTTGCTAGCCGCGTTGACTGCTGACATCATGCAAGATGCCACGTGTCACCCACCATTAACGGCCGGTTGCCGCTATTAACGATTAGAAAAAATGTGGCAGAAACCTGGCCCAGACAAGGCCTGCTAATTGTTAAGTGGGCTAGCCCACGAGGAGAGCCCAATAAGAAGAAGGCCTGTTACTATTTCGTCCAGCACTGCCTGAAATGGGCTAACTAGTGCAGACATCTGCGGCTCGTGAACTTTCAGGCCCGACACTGTTTCAGTCTACAGAAGGCCCACCTTGGTCCAATACTGTGCGGCCCATTTTCAGCCTAGGCCAAGTCTGTCCGTTACTGTTAAGGCCTTCTATCGGCCCGTCACTTTTCTCGCACCCACCATGGGCCGTTACATCCCTCTATGTTACAACCTTTACTTTTCTAGACATTCACTGTTCCGGCCTTCTACTATTTAGTCCCATAAACGGGCTAAAGATTCTGGCCTGCTAAAGTTCTGGCCTTGTTACTGTTTCCGGCCTGTTACTCTATTGGACTTTCACTGTTCTGACCTTTCACTGTTCCGTCCTTTCACTATTCTGGCCATTCACTGTTCTGGTCTTTCACTGTTCTGGCCTTTCACTGTTACGGCCTTTCACTATTTCGGCCTTTCACTGTTCTGGACTTTTACTGTTCTCGCCTTTTATTGTTCTGTTCTTTTGTGGTCAGATTCTACATATAATGGCCTCAGTGTAGGCCCATCACTGTTGATTGATGGCCCACCAAGGATTGCTAAAACATTGTGGGCCTCCTACTGTTTAAGCCTATCTAACTTAGATCCATTGCAAGGACATAAACGTGGATAAACAAAGAACACAAGTTCTCTAAATGCTAAATAAATTCTAGAACTATGAAAAAACTTATAACTGGAAAATTAGTAAATTATTACAGTCCGGAAAAATTTTGTAGCTCGTAAAGCGTCATCGGAGTACAACACAACTAATAAACAATATAATCTCAGTTTCAAAATGTTCCTTTTAGGGAGCTCATGCCACCTCACATGTAACAGCTGGATTACCACAAGACTTGTTGAGGATATTATTAAATAGATTCTCCATCAAAGCTTGCCTGTTTTTTAACTCATATAACTCCTTCCTTGCGATGGAGACTATTGCATATGTTCTGTTGGCTTCCTGTCCAACTACATCAAGTGCATCTTGGAGTGCAGCACCAAAAACTCTTTCTGCTGGAATGTATGGAGCAGTCGAGATTGTGTACCTACGTGAGCAATACACACTGTCACTGCTGCTCTGTCCAAAGAGATCTACACTTGAGGTAGTTGTTTTTGTTATGCCTTCATATTTATATTTGCAACCTAAAATAAAAAGAAATGTCATATAACATAATTACCAAGGAAAACAAAAAACAACGAATTTCAAATCAGTCCTTATGCTAAAAGGAAGAAAGCAATTAGTAACGGCAGGGCATCATACATCTTTTTCTTCAGGAATAACTAGAACAGTTTACTTCATAGAGGGATGAGATAGTGTGCAACTGTCACTTCTGCCCTGTAAAATGACTGCTCTACTTGATGAAGACTGAAACTAAGATAAAAGAAGTTACAACATCATACAAAGAAACAAAACTACCATGTTCATTCTCAAAGATTTTTAAAATATTATTTGGTCTGTTATAGCGATGTAAGCACTCAACACAAGGACCTCATGCAGACGAGTGCCTCTAATATAATAGCCAAATCATTTTTAGAGAAATGGTCAAACAATCTATCGAACAGTTAGAATGTTTAATTTTTTTGATTGTGTGCCCAAAGACAAAGTGTACTATCATCTGCCTCATATTAAAATAGCCATACACGTGTAGATACCAGAGTGAGATTTGAAGTGGGCAGTTCTTTATGATTCTTCCATTTCTGTTATATTGGATTTCGTTGCATTTCTGGCCTTGTTATAATCACCCTAGTGCCTCCAACAAAAATAACAACTCAACTAGAGTCAATGACATGACACCAAGGGACTTAAACCTTAAAAAAAGGGGGGCGTCCTTATAGTAGATCTATGTAGAGTCTCAGGGTTGCTTATCTGGTTACAAGTATGTTCATCGACGATGTCTGCTGCATCAAGTAATTGGACTAGTGGTCTCCATAATTCAGCGTGGGTCCTCTGTATAATGGTGCAGCAAAAAGTGAACCCAAAAAGGTTCCAGTCTCACAGATGTTAGCATGAAGTGATACAAAAGCAATAGATACTTACGAGATTATAGGGGCCATTCATTCTACGATTTCTAGTGTAAACTGCACATGTTCATTGCATAACAACAACAAACGGTTAGGAATAGTGGGGTAAGCAGAAGCAAATGAAACAGACATCTTAGTGGAAGCAGTATAACGAATGTAAACTTGTACTGCATACATAGGACAAAAGCATCAAGCAAGAAATAACAATTAGTGCCATAGCCTACGCCAAGCCAAAGAGAAATTATAACCGCATCACATATGGGCACTTAGATAATGGAAACAAATGTGTTAACCGTTGGCTGTCTCATATTTCGCCATGCATACAAAATCACAGTTGAATGCCTTACGGTTAAACCTGACTACAAAAAATTATTTAGGAAGATACGGGTAACAAGTATAGTACTTGTAAGTTACTACAAAAGTAGCACCAATACAAAATACAGTTAACTGCTACATATTTATCTTACCAAACTCTAAAGAGATATGGTTACCTCGGTCGCGACGGCGTTTAGGCATCATGCGAATCCTGGGTGGTGACGTCGAGGTTGTCGAGGGTGCTGCGGTTGCGGTGCTTGTGAGCGAAGGTGAAGCAGAACAAGGGTTCCTCCGAGCACTGGACAACAGCAGCGAAGAAGAAGATTCCTGGCGGTGGGAATGTGTTCGGCGCACCAGGAGAGTGGGTCGGTGAAGCAGATCTGGTGTAGTGCACGGCGACAACGGTGAATCAAATCTAAGGTGCTGAAGGTAGATCTAGGGTTTTCCGCAGGGCTAGCGCGGCTGGGGGCGAGGATTGTGTGTGGGTGCTGGTGTGGGGAGGGTCGATGGTAGGGGCAGGGTATAGAGGTACTGAACAGGGAAATTACGATTGAAGCCCCAACGAACTGACTTCACTAGGGGTAGAAGGGGATTCCAAGATGTTTGAAACATTGGATAGGAGGAGATTTTCCTGCTCGACTAAATTCAGATTTATGTATAGTCCAAGTAGTAGTAAATTGGTAAGCCATACTGCCTAGAATCAAAGGCCGACGGGCACATCGGTGATCATCCATGGCCCATACTGTCTCAGTTAAATGAAGGGCCCATTTGGCCACTTGGCATCTAAATATTGATCATCCATGGCCTAGATTGGCTCGGTTCAGATATTAAGGACGAGTTTGGCATCAAAGTATTTTTAAATTATTTAGAAAACATTTTGATTTTTGAATAAACTGAACTATTGAATACCTTTTAGTGTTTTGTTCCAACAAATAATAGGGGTTTAAACTGAAGTATTCTCCAAAACTATGTTTTTTAAAATAATTGAGAAAGAGGCCAGACCCCTTTTTGAAGAAACTAAGAAGAGAGAAAACTGAAGTATTACTTTGGTAGGCACTAAAATACTATGGCATTGATATATTTCCGTATTATATCTATTCATGAACAATGATGCGTATGAAGATATTGTCACCAAGACATGTAGTGACCACGAAAATTATGATTAAAGCCCCAACCAACTTTAGTGAATTTGTTTATCCATAGTCCAACTAATGATAGCAGAATGGTAGGCCGGTGGTATGGGGAATCGAGTGTAATAATAAAGCATCCTGAGCTTTAAAAAAATAAAGCGCCCTTTATCGATAAATTTTCAATCACTATGGTTGGGAGTGTTCATACTTCTATTCTAAACAAAAATATGGGAACCCATTATTTCACCAACGTGAATAATCTAGCGTCCGAGGTACGACATCAAACCATTCATAAGGTAAGCAACAAAGGTGTTTTCATCTAAAAAAATATGAAAGTTGCTAGACCCCACAAGTACTTTGTTCTCACAACTCTTATTGTCCCTTCTCGCTAAGGATGTCAATTTTACCCACGAGTGCCCGTAGGTACTATACCCGTGTAGGTAGGGTATGTGCACAATTTTATACCCATGGATAATACCGATACCCTAACCCGTTAAGTCATGGGTACGGGCACGAGTAGATAGACCCATACCCTACCCATTTAAACTGACATAGTAGTAAAACTTACCTGTAGAGTTACAACTTATGGGGCCAAGCAACCTAGGGAAGAGTATGATACTGTGGCTTCTAAACTTCGATATTTTTCATGGCTACGGGCATGGGTAAAGTTTTATACCCGCGAGTACGGGTATGGGTAAATGTTTCTACCCATTGACTAAACAGGAGTGGGTATGATATTGTTCTACCCTACTCATACCCTACCTATTGCCAGCCTTACTTTGCACTCATTCATTAACGCAACCATGTTTTCCTTCAGGTTTTTCGAAAGTTGTTAGGTCATACATACATAGCATATTCTATGAAGTACAGTAGTACAACATACGTAGACCGCAATTAATTATTCGAGGTAATCACTATTCTTCTTATTTAAAAAGAAAAATTATTGGGCTTTGGAGCATGTCCAACAACCTTTTTGTATTGAATTGCTAAAATTAGACTCTAGGAAGAGGAGAGCGAAGGTTTATCAATGGAACACAATTTTCAATTTCCTAGCCTTCCTATAAGCATTCATTAGTGTTTTCCCTTCCTAGCAAAAATCATGTCTACTCTCTCTGTTCTAAAATATAAGACGTTTTAGCTTTGTGAAATAAATGTATCTAGACACCTTTTAATGTAAAGGTTCACTCCGAACATCTATGAACCTATACACTAAATGACGTCTAGATACATTCGATTCACAAAGCTAAAATGTTTTATATTTCTGAACGGAGTAAGTACGTGACAATGACGTATGGTGTTAACCACTTAGCCACCCAATAAATAAATCCCCTTTATTGATAAATTTTGAATCACTATGGCTGGGAGTGTTCAACCTTATGTTTAAAAGAAAATTTTGGGAACCCACTATTCCGCTAACGTGAATAATATAGTGCGCCTGAGCAATGATATCAAAGCCACCCATGAGGTAAGCTCATTAAAAAACAAGAAGAAATATGGGGTTGCTAGGCCCCACAAGTAATCTGTTCTCACAACTCTTATTGTCCATTCACGCTCATTGATACATGCGTCCTTGTTTTTCCTTGAGATTATCCGAAAGTTGTTCGGTCATGCACATATAGCATCATCGCCAATGTTTTTGAATTATCTCTACTACTATAATGGAGTAGTTTTTAATTAGATCCATAGTACCAATCCTGACTGTTGGTCTGTTAGATCCAATGGTTCAGAGCAGCTAGATTCATGTTGAAGGAGTAGTACCTAGAGCAAACTCCACCATGTTCTAGAACAATCATGTCACCCCCCTCACTGCAAAAAAAGTTCATAGCACAGTATGTTGTATTCTCAATATGTGTAGATAGTTATTATTAATATACTTAATGCATGCCTTTTTTCTCTAACAAGACTATTGGTTAATAACAACGTAATGTTCATTAAGTTACATTTCATACAGTATATACGAGTGTGACATGTGCCTTTTACTAGTAGGAAGTAGCGTGTGACTTCTTACAAATCTTGTCACTATATAATGTACGAGTAACTTTGAACAATGAAAATTGAATCAAGACTGGCAAATGCCAACAATGTTAACTCTTGGATTTTTTTTCATTCTAGCACGTAGAAGATTCTATCGATAGTCCTTAGCACAATGAACGCTATGCAAAAACCACAAAGATTCTAATGACATGTTATACATTTATTATCTTATCATACCCAGTATATACTGTACGAATAACTTTAAACTTTAACCATTGGATGAAGATTGGAAATCCCAACATTGCTTACCGATGGATTTTCCTTCCACTCTAATATTTAGAAGATTCTATTGATATAGTCTTTAGCACAATGAACGCTATGCATAAACCTCAAAACACACTTTCCATCATTATAGAATCTATATATCATTTCTCTAGAGCATGTCGGGAATTATGTACCTACTAATAGGTTGATTTCTAAATGATACAACTTACAAGAACCAAAAATACACCAAATACTTTATGGATGTGGCTCAAAATTATAATTATTTTTTAAGCTTTACCTATTATTAATTTAGATAAAAATTATATTTTAGTACTATATTATATAATTAACTATGAAACGTTTCCCAAAAAAAACATTCAATGACTAGTTATGTATTATGTACAACGATTACAAAAAATGTCTGTATTTTGCACAGAAAAGGTCTATGGTTGCTGTTATGTGCAAAAACCTCCCCAACATGTGGTGGTACTTGCAATATCCTCACTGCTGATGCTCTTGGGGCGAAGGAGTACCAACCGTTCAATCTTGTTTCAACGATGGAAGGGAACTTTTGTAAAAAAACGATGGAAGGGAGTATAAAAAAACGATGGAAGGGAACTGCCAGGCTGCTCCTACGGCACGTGGCAACTCCTGGATGTCCTGAGCAAGCCTTTTAAGGGGCCATCAACAACGACCACCTCTCCCATCCAGGCACGACGCACACAGTGAAGAACTCTCTCTGTCTCTCCCTATCCCTTTAGGCCGGCCAAGCCACCACACACACAAAAATGCCATGCGGCTGCTCCGATCAATGCACCTCCATTGACGAGTCCAACGCACGGGCGAGCGGGGATATCAGTCCCTACCATGGTGATAGCGGGGAGTCCATTGATGGGCCATACTATTCTGACACACCGGAAGGTAATTTTTTCGACGAGGACCCTACTTACCGTCATCTGATGGAGGGGACGCCACCGACAGAGAGCAAAGAGGAGGAGGAGGATCCTTGGTCTTTCATCTATGAAGGAGACATCGTCTTGAAGAAGAGTTCTCTCGATCCATCCTCCATCGGCAAGAAGAAGTGGGAGCACGAGTAGGAGGATCAGGGGTCAGAAGATTTATGGCCATTTCTCGACTTTGTCTCCAAGAAGAATGTACTCCATCCCGCCTTCATCCGTAATGAGAAGAGGAAGGAGAAGCAGGCGGGAGGCTTGAAGAAGAAGACGGCAAGAGCTGGGGGATGCCATGGGAAGCGGAAGGACGACGCCAACACGAAGGTGACATCGGAGGGATCCAGGTCCAAGAAGACGAAGAAGTCTTAGGATTAATTTTGTTTAATTTCACCTCTACTTCCTTTCTGTAATAATGTTCGGAGATTGAATATTAGTATTATCAAGTGCAAATTGGAACGGTGTTTGCAATCTAGTACTACCATAAGTACTCCGTTTGTCATTTCATCTTCCATTGCGATGTAATAAAACCGATTGTATTACCGAGGAAGGTGAAATTCCTTCCTCCCCTTAATTTCTGCATGCATTCGAGGAAAGAAAGGTGCCAATACAGAGAAACCCACGTTAATTACTCACGTGAATTCAGGTAATTAATACTGAAAGGAAGAAGCCTGGGAACCCGCATGTATTCTTTAATTACCAATATCAATAATTATAAGTAAAATACGGATTAGTAGTATATCAAAGTCCATGGATAAAAAATAACCTCAGTACAGTCCACGTAAATCATCTCCTTGCGCGGCATTTCCGAGGCATTGATTTGAAATTATTTAATATCACATTGATTTGAAAACTCAACTGCACACAACGTGCCACGTGCTCTCCCCTATCCCTTGGTCGTCACCACGTCACGTCAAAAAGGCTACGTCGCCTGCAAAATCAAGCAAGCACGAAACATCGGTCTATATACGCCAGAAGAATCGAGCAGACACGCAAACATCAAAATCATAGCCCTAGCTAGCCTCGGTCCCATCGATGCTCACCGACGAGGCACCTACGACTACATCAGCATTAAGGTGCACCTCAAGATTGTGGATTGCCCACAAGAAATAGAAAATTGATTTTCCCTCTCTCCTCTCTCTTCCATTTTATATTTTGAAAATTGTGAGGCTCTTTGTGTTGCTTTTTATAATTTTAAATTCGTGAGGTTGTTTATGAATCCATTTTGCTTTCTGGAATTGTTTTCAAAACACGGTCAAATTTCGAGGCATGCATATTTTTAGCAAGAAGTTGAATCATTCCAAACTCTCACTCGTTCTCGGTACATTGACTGCCTGGTGGGTCCTGTAAATAGATTTTCGCAAGGTGTGAAGTTAATTTTGAAACGCACGCAAAATTTCAAAATGCGGTGAGCCATAGTCTCTTTGGTTGTTTTCGAAATATGGTCAAATTTCTAGGCATGCATATTCTTAGCAAGAAGTTGAATCTTGCCAAACTGTCACTCGTCTCGATACATTGACTTCCTGGTAGTGGGTCCACCGAAAATATTATTGCGAGGTGTGAAGTTAATTTCGAAACACAGCCAAAATTTCAAAACACGGTAAGTCATAGTCTCTTTGATTATTTTCATAACACGATCAAATTTCTAGGCATGCATATTCTTAGCAATAAGTTGAATCATTCAAAACTCTCACTCGTTCTCGATACATTGACTGACTGGAGGTTCCAGTGAACAGATTTTCGCAAGGTGTGGAGTTAATTTTGAAATGCACGTAGAATTTCAAAACACATTGAGCCATAGACACTTTGATTGTTTTCAAAACACGTTCAAATTTCTAGGCATGCATATTCTTAGAAATAAGTTGAATCATTCCAAACTCTCACTCGTTTCCGATACATTGATTGCCTGGTGGGTCCAGTGAACAGATTTTCGCAAGTTGTGAAGTTAATTTTGAAATGCACGCAAAATTTCAAAATGCGGTGAGCCATAGCCACTTTGATTGTTTTCAAAACACGGTCAAATTTCTAGGCATGCATATTCTTAGCCATAAGTTGAATCATTCCAAACTCTCACTCGTTCTCGATACATTGACTGCCTGGTAGGTCCACTGAACATATTATCGCAAGGTGTGAAGTTAATTTTGAAACACAGCCAAACTTTGAAAACACAGAGACTCATAGTCTCTTTGATTGTTTTCAAAACATGGTCAAACTTTCGAGGCATGCATATTCTTAGCAAGAAGTTGAATCTTGCCAAACAACTCTCACTCGTTCTCGATACATTGACTGCCTAGTGGGTCCACTAAAAATATTATCACAAGGTGTGAAGTTATTTTCAAAACACAGCCAAAATTTTAAAACACGGTGAGTCATAGTCTCTTTGTTTGTTTTCAAAACACGGTCAAATTTCTAGGCATGCATATTCTTAGCAAGAAGTTGAATCTTTCTAAACTCTCACTCGTCTCCATACATTGACTGCCTGGTGGTGGGTCCACTGAACAGATTTTTGCAAGGTGTGAAGTTAATTTTGAAACACAGCCAAAATTTCGAAACATGGTGAGTCATAGCATCTTTGATTGTTTTCAAAACACGCTCAAATTTCTAGGCATGCATATTCTTAGCAATAAGTTAAATCTTTCCAAACTGTCACTCGTCTCGATACATTGACTTCCTGGTAGTGGGTCCACTAAATTTTTTATCGCAAGGTGTGAAGTTAATTTCGAAACACATCCAAAATTTCAAAACACGGTGAGTCATAGTCTCTTTGTTTATTTTCAAAACACGGTCAAATTTCTAGGCATGCATATTCTTAGCAAGAAGTTGAATCTTTCCAAACTCTCACTCGTCTCCATACATTGACTGCGGCCTAGTGGTGGGTCCACTGAACAGATTATCACAAGGTGTGAAGTTAATTTTGAAACACAGCCAAAATTTCAAAACACGGTGAGTCATATTCTCTTTGATTATTTTTAAAACACGGTCAAATTTCTAGGCATGCATATTGTTAGCAAGAAGTTGAAGCTTTCCAAACTCTCACTCGTTCTCGATACATTGACTGCGGCCTCGTGGTGGGTCCACTGAATAGATTATCGCCAGGTGTGAAGTTAATTTTGAAACACAACCAAAGTTTCAAAACACGGTGAGTCATAGTATCTTTGCTTGTTTTCAAAACACTATCAAATTTCTGGATATGCATATTCTTAGCAAGAAGTTGAATCATTCCAAACTCTCACTCGTTCTCGATACATTGACTGCCTAGTGGGTCCAGTGAACAGATTTTTGCATGGTGTGAAGTTAATTTCGAAACACACGCAAAATTTCAAAACACGGTGAGCCATAGTCTGTTTGGTTGTTTTTGAAATATGGTCAAGTTTCTAGGCATGCATATTCTTAGCAAGAAGTTGAATCTTTCCAAACTATCACTCATCTCGATACATTGACTTCTTGGTAGTGGGTCCACTGAAAATATTATCGCAAGGTGTGAAGTTAATTTCGAAACATAGCCAAAATTTCAAAACACGGTGAGTCATAGTTTATTTGTTTGTTTTCAAAACACGGTCAAATTTCTAGGCATGCATATTCTTAGCAAGAAGTGGAATCTTTCCAAACTCTCACTCGTCTCCATACATTGACTGCCTGGTGGTGGGTCCACTGAACAGATTTTCGCAAGGTGTGAAGTTAATTTCAAAACACAACCAAAATTTTGAAACATGGTGAGTCATAGCATCTTTGATTGTTTTCAAAACATGGTCAAATTTGTAGGCATGCATATTCTTAGCAACAAGTTGAACCATTCCAAACTCTCACTCGTCTCGATACATTGACTTCCTGGTATTGGGTCCACTGAAAATATTATAGCAAGGTGTGAAGTTAATTTCGAAACACAGCCAAAATTTCAAAACACGGTGAGTCATAGTCTCTTTGTTTGTTTTAAAAAAATGGTCAAATTTCTAGGCATGCATTTTCTTAGCAAGAAGTTGAATCTTTCCAAACTCTCACTCATCTCCATACATTGACTACGACCTAGTGGTGGGTCCACTGAACAGATTATCGCAAGCTGTGAAGTTAATTTCGAAACACAGCCAAAATTTCAAAACACGGTGAGTCATAGTCTCTTTGATTATTTTCAAAACACGGTCAAATTTCTAGGCATGCATATTCTTAGCAAGAAGTTGAATCTTTTCAATCTCTCACTCGTTCTCCATACATTGACTGTGGCCTGGTGGTTGGTCCACTGAACAGATTATCGCAAGGTGTGAAGTTAATTTCGAAACACATCCAAAATTTCAAAACACGGTGAATCATAGTCTCTTTGGTTATTTTCAAAACATGGTCAAATTTCTAGTCATGCATATTTTTAGCAAGAAGTTTAATCTTGCCAAACAAATCTCACTCGTTCTTAATACATTGACTGCCTGGTGGGTCCACTGAACAGATTATCGCAAGGTGTGAACTTAATTTCGAAACACACCGAGAAATAGTATAGTAGAGAGTAGCGAAATTAATTGCCTTGGCTGCGTGGTCAGGCAACAAGGCTTTATCCAATCGCTAGGCATCGAGACCCACCTGGGACGTGCATTTGAGCACCTGTGTCTCTGGCGTCTCCCTAGGAACCTGGTATGATGACAGCTGCATCTGAGCAGTACAAGACTGCAATACAGTACTGAAGTCGTACTTCATGAATCAGTGAGCAGGAGTACTCGGGTACTACTCCGTACTACTAGAACCCTACTGCCACAGCCGCCCGCCGCCCTAGGAGTAGTAAAAAGCCGCAAATAGCCACTGCCGCCCGCCACCCACCGTCCACAGATGCCTACCTACTGGAGTACTAGTAGTAGTATAGTAAAAGAAGACATATGTACTGTATTACTATTGGAGTACTGGTAGTACTACTCAAGTATAAAAAGACATATACTCTGTATTACTGGAGTACTAGTTCAAATATACTACGTACTACTACTAGTACTCTGTATCTGGACAAGCTTTAACCACAATAAATAAATGAAGAAGAGAAACGAGTCTGCCATGCCGAGAAAGAAAGAGCCAGAAGAGACAAACAAATAGAATAAAATGCAGATGGTGTTGAAGACATGCATGTAGTCCTCATTCTCTCCCCCACAACACTATACACTTTGCGCCAGGCCCCAGGTTTCTCCATCTCTCTCTAGGTGTAGACCTTTTCCATTTCCAAAAAAGGCGTAGACCTTTACCACTCATGCGGGTAGGATCTGTTTGTCTGGTACAGTACTATACAGGGTATTAAGTGCCTGATTTACTCTCACATGTCAACTTTCTGCAGCTTTCGTTCAAAAAAAACTCAATGCTGCATAAAAATTCAGGACTGCGGGCACTACATCGGCGAGCCGAGCTTCCAGGGAAACACTCCAACGCTAGGCGCGTCGGCGGATTCCACCAAGAGCTAGCCGGCGATGGACAAAGATGAGCTAGCGTCGATAACTGTTCTATGCCACCACGACGGCTGCCTCACCATGGTCGCCTACCACGAGCTTGACGACCACAAGGCCACATGCCCGTACAGCCCGTGTGGCTGCACGGAGGTCAACTGCATATTCACCACCTTGCCGGTCGAGCTCCTTTTGCACCTCAACGGCGTCCACAAGGTACAAGTGCATAGGCTATCGTACGGCCAACCCATGGAGTGTATAGTAACAATGCCGTTACCGTCCTTTCTGCCATCCATGGTCATCGTCTACGGTGATGACGCTACCGTGTTCAGCCTCATCATCGGTGAGCTCGGCCAGGCCGCCGCCGTTTCCTTGGTGTGTGTTAGGGCGGCCTCGTGCTTGTATCCCCGGTATAGGGTGAAGCTGTGCGCGACTGGCCCGCAGTCACCGGCGGACTTCTCGACGAACACCCTTAATGGGATCATTGAGCCGACGAGCTGCGCGTCGCCCGACAGTGTTGGCCTCGAAGATCTGACGTTCCTCACGGTGCCACCGTGGTACATTACCATGGTTGATGGACAATACGGGACGATCAAGGTGTTGTCTTTCTGCATTTGCATCAACATGATGAATTGATCTTAATCTTCGGCTAAGTGATCCTAATGCAATGGTAATGATGTAGTTAATTTAGTTGTAGAAAAGTACCACTCGTTTACTAGTTAATGTAGTAGTATCTGGAGGCAGGGTCTCTTTTGGCAATAGGAAGTGTGTATTTTGGCTGTAAACTGTCTTTGTTGCTAATGTTTATATTTTGGATTTTAAGTGTTTTATGAAATTGTTCAACTACTACTCCACGTGCCCACTGCTAGGGGGACTCGGATCAACATGCCCCCTGTATCTACCACCCAATATTCATCTGATGGACAAAAGTGATCCAAAGCAACGTAGAAAAGAAAACATCTCACACTTACGCCCTAGTTTTCAACTATGTTTAATTTTTTAGACACTAGACAATAAAAACATTTTGTTAGTCATTAATAATTCAAATACATGCATATATTTATTAAAAAATATAGACATATAATTTTAACAAATTTGCATAAATTAATTTTCATTCTTTTGTCTGCACACTATATATAATAGTGGTAAGATAAGAAAAGAAAGACTATAAATAGTATCTTCTCGATGCTAAAATGGAAATGAAGATCCAACGTCTCACAACGTTGGGATTCGAGTCTTGATCCAACGGTCAATATTCAAAGTTATTCATACACTGTATACAACGCTAAGAAAAAAAAGAGAAACATGTGTTTTGACACCTTTGAATACAAAAAATGCTCTGGCTTCTTCACAATATGTATTGGCCTATGGTGTATGAACATTCCTGGTTTTGACCCGAACAACCAAGGTCATGACCATATCAACATTGTGTATTGGCCTACGGCTGATCTCTCAAGAAGGAGCCAAACTAGAAAGTTTTCCTTTTAGGGTCCTTTCTGCTAAGTGTATGGATCTCGATGTAATAATTTTCCTTTTTTAGGTCCTTGATGTAAAATGTACTCCCACCGATCGTGTAAAATGTTAACCTAAAAGTAAATGGTGAAATTTAAACGAATTTAAGCTTAGTTGTCGACGGGTATGAACATTCTTGGATTTCAAGCTGAACGACCAAGGTAAGGCCATATCAACATCATACTTTATGTTGATGATCACATGTTAGAGAATTTGCATGGCAACCGATCTGGCCATGTTTTGAAAACAATCGAAGATGAAGTAGTTGAAGGGAATATGCTCGAGAGGCAATAATAAAGTAGTTATTATCTTATTCCATGTTTATGATAAATGTTTATTTTACATGATAGAATTGTATTGATCGGAAACATCAATACATGTGTGTTTAATAAACAAAAAGGCTTCCTAGTTATGCCTCTCTTATAGACTAGCTTGTTGTTTAACAAGATGATCAAGGTTTCCTGATCATGGACATTGGATGTTGTTAATAACAAGGTCACACCATTGGTGGAATGATGTGATGAACATTCATCCGAAGTATAGCATTACGATCAAAGTCATTATGTTTATATTGCTATAATATCATACGAAGTAATCTTTATCCTTAGACCATGAGATCATGTTAATTGCTAACACCGGAAGAGTATCTTGATAACATCAAACGTCACACCGTAACAGGGTGACTATAAAGGTGGGTTCAGTGCTACGAAGGTGTTATGTTGAGGCTCATGGATCAAGAGTGGGATTTGTCCACCCCGATGACGGATAGATATACTCTGGGCCCTCTCGGTGATATCACATTGAAATAGCTTGCAAGCAAGTGATGTGATCACTAGAATGTTATATCACGGGAACGAGAAAAGAGTGCATGTCGGTAACGAGATCAAACTAGGTATGGAGATACTGATGATCTAATCTTGGACATGTAATATATCGCGGGACAAAGGGATTTAGTTACTAGCGTTAAAGGTTCTCACGATCACAGAAGTCATCATTGAATGTGTAGGAGTCAGTATGGATCTCCAGGTCCCGCTACTGATTATTGATCGGAGAGGGGTCTCGATCATGTCTGCATTATTCGCGAACCATAGGGTGACACACTTAAGGGATACTGACACCATTTGGAGCAAATATGTTTCAGATAAAGATTTAAGAAAGCGCTGGAATTATTTCAATAGACACCAAAACTGCTTTGTGAAATTGCTGAAATTGGTTCTGCATGTAATATTGAAATGTTGCAGGGGGTTTTATGTGAATGTTTGTTAATTAAAGTAACTAACAAAAATCTGAATAAAAATAATAAAAGAGTTTTATTAAATGAGAGAGCATTAAATTTGGAGAAATTTAATGCATTTAAAGTGGAGACTTTAAAAGAGAATATGAAGGGGCAAATTTATATGGAGGGAGTTACCACCACATGAATGGAGGAGGTGAAGGGTCACCTCCTCCATGCGCCGGCCATGAAGGAGGGGCACCCCCCTCCTCCTATAAAAGTCCACCCCCTCCTCACTTCTCACACACACCTCCTTGTGAAGGATCTCTCTCCCCCTCTAGTATTATTCCCCCATGGTCTCGGATTAGCGAGATACATGTTCCCGGTGGCTTTATCTGGAAAGGAGTTGCTGCTTCCGCTGCTTTGCTGGAGTGAGGGATGGAGGTTGTCGGGGTACCGGACGTGTGTGCGATCACGGATGCACCGCTGCTTTGCGGTGATGGACTTGGTGGTGCTGGAACTAGATCTGATGGACGTGCTGGAGCCGGACCTGCTGGACTTCATCACGATCTTGAGATCGGCAAGTGTACGACTACATCAACCACGAGTTCCTACTCGTTAACAAAGCTCGTTCTTTACGAGGGTAAGTTCTTGTTGGATGTATGTCCACCCGTTGCTTTGTACCTAGTAGATAAATCTTGGCGTGTAGTTCACACCGTAGGAAATTTTTTGTTTTCTATGCTGCGGACCCAACAGTGGTATCAGAGCCTGATCTATGCGTAGGTGCTTTGCATGGGTAGTACACATATGTTTATATGTGGGCGATGATGATCATGTTATTGCTTCTTTCATGTATTTTGGATATTGGTGGCATAGTGGGATGAAGCGGCCCGGACCAACCTTACATGTCATCGTACATGAGACCGGTTCCACGACTGACATGCAACTTGTTTTGCATAAGTGGCTGGCGGGTGTCTGTCTCTCCTACTATAGTCAATATCTGATTTACAACGAGTTGCTAATAACTTAGTTATCCTCGTTGTGGTTCATGTTCGTAGGTAAGAACAGTTCTATCTCCGAAAGCCCTAAGCCACGTAAAACTTGCAATTGATAAATTAGAGGCGTCTAGTTTAGATCGTTGCTGGGCTAGTGTCTTGATATGGTATTGTTGTAAGTAGATGTATGATAGATACTCTTACAACACATTCAACGTGTAAGTTCCATAGACCTTGGCCTTACACACAAAGGAATGATAGAGATCATACCACGATGCAAATGATAGAGATCAAATGCATGGACCATATCATCTCACTTTACACATTAGATGTTAGCATCTTATACTGCTAGTTTGGCGCTTTCTGTAGCATTGTAAGATGATCCCTCATTTAAATATCAAGATAAAATGTGTTCTTCCTTAAGTATGCACCATTCTATGGATCGTGTTTCGAGACATCACGTGATGATCGGGTGTTCTCAACTCTACGCTTTCATGCAAGGGTGTACGACAGTTTTACACACGCGAATACTAAGGTTCTTACTTGGCGAGCATAGCATGTACAGACATGGCCTTGGAACACGGACCAAAAGGTTAAGCATGAGTGATATAGTTGATGTGATGACCATATTGATGCTCGCCTTTGAAGCTACACCGACTCATGTGATGATCGGACTTGGTGTAGTGGATTTGGTTCATGTAATCACCAAAAAGGCACGAGGGATGTCGTTTTTGAGTGGGAGTTCATTTCTAATTTGGATTAGTCGAACTCAATATGTCATAAACTAAATCGAAGTGAATTTGCATAATTTGTTGTAGTCATTCGCATCTGTTCACTACCTTATGCTTAGTTTTTATTTGAGATAATAGAACTACAGAATTCTGGATATTTACTTTACGAACTGGTATCGTATTGTTTTGAATGTCAATTTAAAGTTCATAAGTCCTATTGCAAACTTTCAGCAAACTCTATTTACTCCATGAAGTTTAATAAGTAGTATTAAATCAAGAGTAAGAATTCCAATGTTAGTATCTAAAGTATCATGTTTGCCTCCATGATTATTGATATTCAAAAAGTTGTTTTAATATCAAGATTATATTGGAGCTGGAAATTGTTTTGAAACCATCATGTGAAAGATATTGTGATATCTGAAACAATGTGTTTGGTTGCATTATGATAGAGTATAATTTAGCAAAATACATGTTCTCATATTGTATGAGAATTTGTGAAGGATAGAGATGTCAGGCATCCGAATCTACCAAAAAGGTTTTGGGAACTGATATTATACTCGTGATTCTTCCTTATAAGCTATAGTAGCTTGATCATGAAAGTTGTCATGATAAGGATGAATAGAAGATGTAAGTAAAATGTTTACTACACTAATAGATTACTAAAGAATGGATTTTTGAAAGAACACCAAACATTTGATGATGATGATCCACTTCAAAGTGCAAGTCCAAAGGTATTAGTATTTGACTATATACGCTTTGTACCATGTGTCATGTTGATGACACCACTATTGATGTTGATAGATTCTTTTAAAAGAAAAGGAATTGCTGAAAGAGAATCTATAAAATATTTGGCAGAAAATAAAAGGTTGGAGATGTCCAACTTAGGTATATAGAAGATATACATGTTATGGCTATATTCCTTGCTTGTTAAACAATGTGGTTCTTAGGTATTGGATACCGAATTGGTTGGTATGAAGTGTCATACAGGACAACGCAATTCATGAACTACAGTGGCCTAAGTAACCAGCAAGAGAATGAGTGATGATGTTCATCGAAAACAAATAAAGTGTTATTGTGTTTTTCGTTGTCATCAAACCAAGCTTTCAAGATTTGTTTAAATAATTGTTATTTTGTTCCGGTATCATGAGAACAATGGCTGTTCAAATAATTACCGTATTCCATAAAGGATGGATGAACTTTTACAAGTCTAGTTGGAGAAATCACATCTATAAACACTATTGCTAAAATGTTGCAAGACAAATGATTGAAAGATCACTTATGAAGTGACATCGCTGTTTAAATTATATTTGAAAGAAAACATGAAGAAACTCCATGTTGATGGATTTTTGGAGTCTTTGATTTTGATCAATTGACGCATGTGAGACTTTCCTCGAGATAATTGAAACTCCGTCCATAGGCCAGAGAGGAACGGATGAATAGCTTATTGGAAATTGTGCATGCTGATGTGCATAGTCCATTATGTGTAGCCATATGCGATGGATCTTTTTTGCTTCATATGCTTTCTCCGAAAATTTGAGTGAATATATCTGTATATTTACTTAATAAGGAAGAAATATGAAACATTTGAAAATTGTTCAAAGACTTTCAAGATGAAGTGAAAAATCATTGTAACAAGAAAATAAAGAGTTTATGATTCGATCATAAAGGAAGATATTTGAGTTACATGTTTAGGAAAAACACCTAAGACTTGAGGAATTGTTCCATGATTTGTGTTTCTCGATAAACCATAGGAGTATGGCATATTCGAGAGATAAAATCAAACCATGTTTGACATGGTAAGATCAAGGGTGTCATTTATAAAACTGCCATTATGTTTTAAGGATTGAAGCTTTAGAGACTACCGCTTTTACACTGAAAAGAGCACCATCGTGATCCATTGAAATGACACCATATGAGTTATGGTTTGGGATAAAACCCGAATTGTCTTTTCTTAAATTTTGGTATGCTATGCATAAGTAAAATGTTTACAACCAAAGTCGGATAAGCACGTCTTTGTAGGTTATCCCAAAGAATTTGTTGGGAATTTCTCCATAACACCGAGGACAAAAGAGTTTGTTACTTGGAACGTCAAGTTTCTTGAGAAGGAATTTTTCGTGAAAAGTTAAGTGGGAGGACAATAGAACTTTGATAAGGTTGTTGAACCTTAGCTATATGTGCTAAGTAGCACAATACGGAAAGTGTCCCGGTGGCAGCCACAATGCTCATGGCTCTCGTGATTACAAAAAGTGTGATCTCGGAGATTAGAGTTCCTATAGAACCGTGTGGGTCGGTAAGAATCAAATAGTAAGATTTGAAAAGCAAGTCGTTATTGTTTTGACAATGATGAACCAACTACATGCAAAGAAGCGATGATGGGCCCTGACTCCATAAAATGACTAGAAGTCATAGAATCCGTGATAGTATCCATACACGAGAAAACAAGTTTCTGAACTTGGAAGACCCTCCGGAAAGGCGTGAAGCCTATCGGTCGTGTTTGGATCTTTAAAGAAATAAGACATGGATGTTTAACATCTATGAAATAGTCGACATGTCGGAAAGAAGTTTACGACAATGTTCAAGGAGTTGACTATGACAAGATTTGATCTTTCATAGCGATATATAGTCTTGACGGATTAATGTAGCAACCACTACATATAATTTGGTATATGGTAGTTGAATAAATAAAACAAGGTTCTTCTAATAGAACGGTAACCTAGGACATGTACATGACATGGTCCGAAGGGTTTTGTTAATTCAAAGGGTGCTAAAAGGGCATATAAACTTCAATAGTTGAAGTAAGCATAGCGGAGTTGGAATCTTCACCATGATGAAACTGTTAAAAGAGTTTAAATTCATCGGAGATGATGAAGATGCTTGCATTTGCAAGAAATTAAGCGGGAGCGCTGAGACATATTTCTAATACATTATGTAGAGGACATATTGTTGATTGGAAATGATGTATCTTGTATTGACACAAGTTAAGAATTTCATTAAAATAAGATTTTGATGAAAGACTTGGGCAAACCCGGAATATTAGGCATCAATATCTATATGGATAGATTAAAGGCGCTAATATGGTTGTGCGGACATACATATATGAGATATTGAAAGGGTTCAATATGGAAACAACAAGAAAGGTTCTTGCTGCATGGAAAGGATTGTATCAAAATTCAAGTGTTTCAACACTTGGTGAGTAAAATCACGTGAAGATTTTGATCGATTATACCATGATATGTATATATCCAGAATGTCCTATGCTCTAAATGTTATGAGCATATACCAGAATGATTCATAAGATGATCATTGGACAATAGTGAAGATATTCTTATGAGCTTTGGAAGAACTAAGAATATATAATGTATAAGTGACAAATAATTAAAGGTAGTTCATTGTAAAGTGTTACATTGATACTAGTTTTGTCACAAGATACAAATTAAATTTATCTCAATTTAGACTATGGGTGGCACAATGTAATGGAAAGGATGTTCCATGATGGATTTGGATGAGTTCCAAAGTTGAGACATTGTGACGGATACTACAACAAAAGGCTAAGTATATGACTGCTATAGTAGCAGCAAAGGAGGGCATTTGTGTTAAGTAGTTTGTTATCAAACTAGGTGTGGTTCAAAGTAGGCTAATACTATGAAGATATATTGTGTGACAATAATATCAACATATTTTGAGCCGAACGAACTAAAGGTCTCACCAAAGGACCAAATCTATACAATGCCATCTCATTTGAGAATGAGTGATGCGTAGAGACACAAAGACATGCAAATACACACGGACCTGAAACTGTTAGATCCAGAGATTATGTTAACCACTAGCAATAGCGTATATGCAACACCAGAAAGCCACAGGTGTTCAATACGCAAAGTTTTTCAAACTAGATTATTGACTCTAGTGCAAGTGGGAGACTGAAGGGAATATGCCCGAGAGGCAATAATAAAGTGGTTATTATCTTATTCCATGTTTATGATAAATGTTTATTTTACATGCTAGAATTGTATTGATCGGAAACATCAATACATGTGTGTTTAATAAACAAAAAGGGTTCCTAGTTATGCCTCTCTTATAGACTAGCTTGTTGTTTAACAAGATGATCAAGGTTTCCTGATCATGGACATTGGATGTTGTTAATAACAAGGTCACACCATTGGTGGAATGATGTGATGAACATTCATCCGAAGTATAGCATTACGATCAAAGTCATTATGTTTATATTGCTATAATATCATACGAAGTAATCTTTATCCTTAGACCATGAGATCATGTTAATTGCTAACACCGGAAGAGTATCGTGATAACATCAAACGTCACACCGTAACAGGGTGACTATAAAGGTGGGTTCAGTGCTACGAAGGTGTTATTTTGAGGCTCATGGATCAAGAGTGGGATTTGTCCATCCCGATGACGGATAGATATACTCTGGGCCCTCTCGGTGATATCACATTGAAATAGCTTGCAAGCAAGTGATGTGATCACTAGAGTGTTATATCACGGGAACAAGAAAAGAGTGCATGTCGGTAACGAGATCAAACTAGGTATGGAGATACCGATGATCGAATCTCAGACATGTAATATATCGTGGGACAAAGGGATTTAGTTACTAGCTTTAAAGGTTCTCACGATCACAGAAGTCATCGTTGAATGTGTAGGAGTCAGTATGGATCTCCAGGTCCTGCTGCTGATTATTGATCGGAGAGGGGTCTCGATCATGTCTGCATTATTCGCGAACCATAGGGTGACACACTTAAGGGATACCGACACCATTTGGAGCAAATATGTTTTAGATAAAGATTTAAGAAAGCGCTGGAATTATTTCAATAGACACCAAAACTGTTTCGGATGAAATTGCTGAAATTGGTTCTGCATGTAATATTGAAATGTTGTAGGGGGTTTTATGTGAATGTTTGTTAATTAAAGTAATTAACAAAATTCTGAATAAAAATAATAAAAGAGTTTTATTAAATGAGAGAGCATTAAATTTGGAGAAATTTAATGCATTTAAAGTGGAGAATTTAAAAGAGAATATGAAGGGGCAAATTTATGTGGAGGGAGTTACCACCACATGAATGGAGGAGGTGAAGGGTCACCTCCTCCATGCGCCGGCCATGAAGGAGGGGCACCCCCCTCCTCCTATAAAAGGCCACCCCCTCCTCACTTCTCACACACACCTCCTTGTGAAGGACCTCTCTCCCCCTCTAGTATTATTCCCCCATGGTCTCGGATTAGCGAGATACATGTTCCCGGTGGCTTTATCTGGAAAGGAGTTGCTGCTTCCGCTGCTTTGCTGGAGCGAGGGACGGAGGTTGTCGGGGTACCGGAAGTGTGTGCGATCACGGATGCACCGCTGCTTTGTGGTGCTGGACTTGGTGGTGCTGGAGCTGATGGACGTGCTGGAGCCGGACCTGCTGGACTTCATCACGATCTTGAGATCGGCAAGTGTACGACTACATCAACCACGAGTTCCTACTTGTTAACAAAGCTTTTTGTCTACGAGGGTAAGTTCTCGTTGGATGTATGTCCACCCGTTGCTTTGTACCTAGTAGATAGATCTTGGCGTGTAGTTCACACCGTAGGAAAATTTTTGTTTTCTATGCTGCAGACCCAACAGTAGTATTAAGAGTTTGACTCAAATCAGGTGATCTCTCGAGAATGAGCCGAACTAGATTTTTTTCTTTTAGGGTCCTTTATGCTAAATGTATATGGACCTCAATGCAACTTTTACTTTTTTGAGGTCCCTAATGTAAAATGTACTCCGATCGACCGTGTAAAGTTCTAACCTAAAAGTAAGTGGTGAAATTTAAACAAATTTAAGCTTAGTTGTCAACGAGTATTAACCATTCTTGTATTTCAAGACGAACGACCAAGGTTAAGGCCATATCTACATCATACTTTATGCTGATGATCCCATATCCAAGAATTTGCATGCCGACAAATTTGGCCATATTTTGAAAACAATCGAAGATGAAGTAGTATGAAGAGTATGGCTCGATCAGCTACTCTCTAGAGAAGGAGCTAAATCCGACTATTTTCCTTGCTTAATTTTAGTGTCCTTTGTGCTAAATGTATGGACCTCGATGTAATTTCCCCTTTTGTTAGGTCTAAAAGTGTAAGTGGTGAAATTTAGATGATTTTAAGCTTACTTGTCAATAAGTATGAGCATTCTTGGATTTCAAGCCGAATGACCAAGGTCAAGGCCATATCAACATTATACTTTGTGTTGATGATCCCATGTTAGAGAATTTGCATGGCAACAAATTTGGCCATGTTTTGAAAACAATCGAAGAGGAAGTAATATTAAGAGTTTAGCTCAGATCAGCTGATCTCTCGAGAATGAGCCAAACCAGATTTTTTTCTTTTAGGGCCCTTTATGCTAAATGTATATGGACCTCGATGTAATTTTTGCTTTTTTGAGGTCCGTGATGTTAATGTACTTCGGTCGACCGTGTAAAGTTCTAACCTAAAAGTATTGTGGTGAAATTTAAATGAATTTAAGCTTAGTTGTCAACGAGTATGAAGCATTATTCTTGTATTTGAAGATGAACCACCAAGGTCAAGGCCATATCTACATCATACTTTATGTTGATGATCCCATATCCAAGAATTTGCATGCCAACAAATTTGGCAATATTTTAAACACAATCGAAGATGAAGTAGTATGAAGAGGAGTATGGCTCGATCAGCTACTCTCTCGAGAAGGGGCCGAACCCGACTATTTTCCTTGCTTAATTTTAGGGTCCTTTGTGCTCAATGTATGGACGTCGATGTAATTTCCCCCCTTTTAGGTCTAAAATTGTAAGTGGTGAAATTTAGATGATTTTAAGCTTACTTATCAACGAGTACGAACATTCTTGGATTTCAAGCCGAACGACCAAGGTCAAGGCCATATCAACATCATACTTTATATAATGATGATCCCATGTGAGAGAATTTGCATGGCAATAGATCTGGCCATGTTTTGAAAACAATCGAAGATGAAGTAGTATTAAGAGTTTGGCTCGGATCAGCTGATCTCTTGAGAAGGAGACGAACCAGAAAATTTTCCTTTTAGGGTCCTTTATGCTAAATGTATGGACCTTGATGTAATTTTTGCTTTTTTGAGGTCCTTGATGTAAAATGTACTCCGATCGACCGTGTAAAGTCTATCCTAAACGTAAGTGGTGAAATTTAAATGAAATTAAGCTTAGTTGTCAACGAGTATGAACCATTCTTGTATTTCAAGACGAACAACCAAGGTCAAGGCTTGAAATCCAAGAATTTGCATGCCGACAAATTTTGCCATATTTTGATAACAATCAAAGATGAAGTAGTATGAAGTGTGTGGCTCGATTAGCTACTCTCTCGAGAAGGAGCTGAACCTGACTGTTTTGCTTGCTTGTTTTTAGGGTCCTTTGTGCTAAATGTATGGACCTCGATGTAAATTTTCCCCTTTTTAGGTCCTTGTTGTAACATGGGGTGTAAAATTCTAACCTAAAAGTAAGTGGTGCCATTTTAAACGAATTTCAGCTTATAGTTGTCAACGAGTATGAACATCCTTGGACTTGAAGCCGAACGACCAAAAGGTCAAGGCCATATCTCTACATCAGACTTTATGCTGATGATCCCATATCCAAGAATTTGCATGCCGACAAATTTGGCCCTATTTTGAAAACAATTGAAGATGAAGTAGTATGAAGAGTGTGGCTCGATCAGATACTCTCTCGAGAAGGAGCCAAACCCGACTATTTTCTTTGCTCAATTTTAGGGTCATTTGTAATAAATGTGTGAACCTCGATGTAATTTTCCCTTTTTTAGGTCCTTGATGTAGAATGTACTCCCACCGACCGTGCAAAATGCCAACCTAAAAGTAAGTGGTGAGATTTCAATGAATTTAAGCATAGTTGTCAACAAGTATGAAAAGATCTTGGATTTCAAGGCGAACGACCACAAGGTCAAGGCCATATCTCTACATCAGACTTTATGCTAATGATCCCATATCCAAGAATTTGCATGCTGACAAATTTGGCCATATTTTGAAAACAATCGAAGATGAAGTAGTATGAAGAGTGTGGCTCGATCAGCTACTCTCTCGAGAAGGAGCCGAACCCGACTATTTTCTTTGCTCAATTTTAGGGTCCTTTGTGCTAAATGTGTGGACCTCGATGTAATTTTCCCTTTTTTAGGTCCTTGATGTAGAATGTACTCCCACCGACCGTGTAAAATGCTAACCTAAAAGTAAGTGGTGAAATGTCAATGAATTTAAGCATAGTTGTCAACGAGTATGAAAAAATCTTGGATTTCAAGGCGAACAACCACAAGGTCAAGGCCATATCTCTACATCAGACTTTATGCTCATGATCCCATATCCAAGAATTTACATGCCGAAAAATTTGGCCATCTTTTGAGAACAGTCAAAGATATTAAAAACAAAAAATAATCAATTTCAATTTTCCAAGTGATAGGAATTTATTTTCTAAAAAGCAAGTAAGAAGAATTTATTTCCTTTTTTCTGTTAAAAAATTAATGAGCGAGAAGAGACTATGAGCACAGAGGAGGCAGCGAGAGAGATATGAAGAGGAGGATTTGAAGGCGGTGCGATGTCAGAGCAAAGCTAGGATGGGTTCCTGACATGAGGTACATGGTACAGTGAGTAGAGTAAATTTCAAGACCACAATATATATGCACGCAAAACAAAATGTGTTTTCCCTCTCCTTCACTCCCCCATCACCACCCCCACACCCCGGCCGGCTGATCTCTCCCTCATCCACAACGTGGTGCTGCACACGCGCGTCGACCGAGAACCTACCATTGGTGGCTCCGTGTCTTTGTCGGCGGCTCCATGTCTTTATTTGGCGTGTTTGTTAGCTGTGTTGGTGGGAACTATTTTGGTCCTTACAATAGAGTATCAATTCAAACTTTTCTGGTTTCAAAATTTTCACTTCCTTCACAAACATCCGGGGGGGGAGGATATTCAATAGATCGTCATTCATAGTACTACTACTAGTACTACAGGGTACAGTGAGTAGTACCAAAAGAATTTTTTTTGAAGAGTAGTACTAGAAGAAACTTCATATAGGACTCGCTGCTGAACTAGTGCAGGTCCGGCGCCTGCTTGCACCTAGTCCGCTCTGCCAGTGGCAGCTCGTGACATCGGCACCAACGACAACTCCAGTGACAGAGCCGGCTCCTGACTCATCAGCACCTGCGGATAAGGCGACGACACCTCCTAAGCCATCGGCGGCACCGCCGGAAAACAAGGCGGCACCTCCGGAGCCATCGGCAGCTCCGGGAGAACACTATGGATGAAGTTGCCATTGTTTGGGAACCGGTTCCAGTAGTTGGTGAAAATGTTGGAGCTGGTGAACACCACCATCTCACAGCCGCAGTGGAAGGCCTGGCCGTAGAGGAGACGGGCGTCCCTGAAGTTGACGAACTTGACCAGCAGCGTCCCGTACGGATTGGCGCAGATGCCGTACATCTGGTACTTGCGGTCACCATACCCAGCATCGAGGAAGGTGCACGCCAGCTACCACTTTGTTCTCCATGGGGAGAAAGCGCAAATGCATAGGGCATTGTCCTCCTGTGCGGAGATGTCGGGGTCTTTGCGCTCTGGTACGGCGGGTGGCAGCTGGAAGGTGGCCATGGATGACAGTTGAGGACGGAGATGGTTGCTGGAAGCGAGGGATTAGAGATGGTTTGGTGCGGGGAAGGGGAGAGATTAAATAGGAAGGAGGTGATCCAAGATTAATATGGCAGATTACCGAAGCGAGGGGACAATCAATGTCGCTGATGAAGCCGATGTGTGTGGCAAATATTGATGATGATGACTAGGGTAAGCGATTGGATGGAATGCTGACTCTACTTCCTGCACCGATGGCCCAGTCATAATTTTGTGGTGCGTCCAAGGTGACCGTGACCTCCCCAATCTGTGGGCCCTACGTGGATGACTGAGTTGATGGGTGAAAACAAATTGATAATGATAAAGTGGTATGAAATGTGATTTAACAAATGTTAAGTTGTTTTAGCCAATATTCTTGTTAGAGAAAAAATGCATACATTAAGTCTATTAGTAATAAACATCTACCCATATTGAGAATACATCCTAGTGTGCTATGAAATTTTTGGGGTGGTGAATGATGGTTCTAGAACATGTTGGAGTTTGCTCTAGGTACTATTCAACACGAATCTAGCTGCTCTTACCCATTGGATCTAACAGCCCAACGGTCAGGATTGGTGCTATGGATCCAATTCAAAACTGCTCCATTATACTAGTAGAGAAAAGTACCACCACGTGGTAGAATGGAAAAAAGAAGATCCAATGGCTAGCATTGTTGTGATTCGCGAGTCTTGATCCATAGGTTAATACTCAAAGTTATTCGTACATTATATAGTAGTAAGATAAGATAACAAAGACTACCAATAGTATCTTCTAGATGATGGAATGAATTAGAGGATCCAATACCTAGCAGCAATGTTGGGATTCACGGGTCATGAATCAACAGTCAATATTCAAAGTTGTCTGCACACTATATATAAAAAATAGTGGTAAGATAAGAAAAGAAAGACTATCAATAATATCTTCTCGATGCTAAAATGGAAATGAAGATCCAACATCTGACAATGTTGGGATTCGCATCTTGATCCAACGATCAATATTCAAAGTTATTCGTACACTATATAGTGCTAAGAAAAAAATGAGAAACATGTGTTTTGACACCTTTGAATACAAAAAATGATATGGCTTCTTCACAATGTGTATTGGCCTAAGGTCTATGTACATTCCTGGCTTTGACCCGAACAACCAAGGTCATGACCATATTGACATCATATATCTAATACTATAATGGAGCAGTTTTAATTTGAATTGGATCCATAGCACCAATCTTGACCGTTGGGCTGTTAGATCCAATGGTTCATAGCAACTCGATTCATGTTGAATAATACCTATAGCAAACTCCACCATGTTCTAGAACCATCATGTCACCACCCCCAAAATTTCATAGCACAGTTGGTTGTATTCTCAATATGTGTAGATATATTATTAATAGACTTAATGTATCCATTTTTTCTCTAACAATACTATTGGTTAATAACAACTTAATGTTTGTTAAATCACATTTCATACAGTATATACGTGTGTGGCACGTGCATTTTACTAGTAGTGGTAAGATAAGAAAAGAAAGACTATCAATAGTATCTTCTCGATGCTAAAATGGAAATAATGAAGATCGAATGTTTGATAATGTTGGGATTCACGACTTGATCCAATGGTCAATATTCAAAGTTATTCGTACACTATATAGTGCTAAGAAAAAAAAGAGAAACATGTGTTTTGACACCTTTGAATACAAAAAATGCTCTCGCTGCTTCACAATGTGTATTGGCCTAAGGTGTATGAACATTCCTGGTTTCGACCCGAATAGCCAAGGTCATGACCAAATTGACATCATATATAGTTTATGATACAGTACCTACATCTTGTAGATTCGTGCATCTTCTTCAACAAGATCTACTGAAAGTGAGAAGTGCGTTGTTTTCTTTTGTTAAGCAAGTACTAGTCTTACCATTACCACTATGTTAACACTATATGGTGTACAAAAAACTTTGAATATTAATTGTTGGATCAAGACTCACGAATCCCAACATTTCCAGCCGTTGGATCTTCTTTTCCATTCTAGCATCAAGAAGATTCTATTAATAATCTTCATCACAATGAAATACTATGCATAAACCTCAAAACACACTTCTCCATCATTCTAGAATCTCCCCCGTTTCTATAGACCATGTTACCAAAATTTTCAAGCATTTGATTTTAGTGTCCTTTGTGCTAAACGTATGGACTTGGATGTAATTTTTGTTTTTTTAGGTCCTTGGTGTAACATGTACACATCCACTTACTGTGTTAATTAATTGAAGAATCTCGCTCCCTCGGGACATACCTTAGTAAAAAAAGTACCACCACTAGGGTTGGAATTTGAACCAAGCCTAATCAGCTCGGCTCGACTCGCTAAAGCTCGTTCAACTAATGACCTAGCTTGGCTCGGCTCGTTTACAAAATGAGTTCATATTTGAAACTCGGCTCGACTCGGTAAACTCACGAGTAGCTCGTTTAGCACGTTATGAGTTACGAACAAGAGCACATATAAGAAAAACTAGTAATTATCCTACTAATTAAGAACTAGAATAAGGATAGTACTTTCATAATAACACGAAGGCAAGATCTAATGAAAATATAGTAGTTATACACCATTACATGTATAAGAAACATTCGTAGTATGACACTCATCAGTGGAAAACTTGAAATTCTATATTTGAACGAGTTTAACGAGCTAAACGAGTAGCTCATTTAGCGTGGGTGAACAAATGAGTTCAAATCTAAAACTCGGCTCGACTCGTTAGACACCGAGTTTAAGCCGAGTCACGAGTCACTCATTTAGCTCGCGAGTTTCGAGTTATAATTCTAGGCCTAACCACCACCCAGTTTTTAGAAAAAGTGGGGACCATGTTTTCTTACAATTCCCTAGTCTTAGCACATTTCAATATTCCCTAGCGAACCATGCCCACTTAAATAACTTTATGTTGATTTAAAGAAATTAGGTCAAATTTGAACTACAAGTAAGCGCGGTAGATTCCTCTTGAATTTTCCTAACGCCGTCTGAAGGGACCCACGATGTCTATATATCAAGACATAAGTTTCGGGACGGAGTACTAAACACTAGTAGTACCTGCATCTAAGGCTCAAGGCCTATTTTTTGAAAAGTCAAACTATGGAAAGTTTGACCAAGTTTGTAGAAAAATATATTAATATTTACAATATGAAATACATACCCTTTGATACATCATGAAACATATATTCACATGGTATCTACTAATATCATACAGTAGTTCTTGATATTTTTTTTAGAAGTTTGGTCAAACTTTTCATAGCTTGACTTATCAAAAAAAAAAGCCTTAGGCCCTGTTTGGAACAAAGGAAAATCATAGGATTTTTGGAGGATAGGATTCCTATAGGAAAAATTCCTATGGGTTTGTTTGGGACAAAGGAATAGGAATCTAAGATTCCTTTGAAATTCCTATGGTGTAGGCTATTTCATAGGAATTTTCTAGGAAAAATAACATGAGGTTTAACCTCATGTTTCATCTCCTTGTGTCTACAATTCATGCGTTTTTCCTGTGTGACATCCAAACGACACCCTAATTTTTTTCCTGTGGTATTGATTCCTGTAGGAATTGAGCATACATGATACTATACTATCTTAATTCCTGTGTTTTTTCTATTCCTATGTTTTGCATTCCTGCATTCCAAACGGGGCCTTAAGCTTTGGGACGGAGGTACTAGTTAGATGAGGGAAAAACCAAAGAGCAAGATGAGCTCGGAGAATAAAAGGAGGGAGGCGGGCAAAGATGAGTGGCACTTGAAGGCGGTGCGATGTCAGAGCAGAATTATGATGGGTTCCTGACATGAGGTACTATAGCCTTTACATCATACACACTCTAGTAAATTTCAGGACTTATGTGCACTCAAAACAAATTAAATTTTTTCGCTCTTAGTCGCCGCCTCACCATTCATCTCAGCACTCCCTCATCCACAGTGATGCGCATGTGTGTCTTGGTACGGCGGCTCAGCTGTGTCTCTAGCGTGTGTGTTGGTGTACATAGGAAGGAACCGGGCATTGGCGGCAAAAATTAGTAGAATTTCTTCCTTTCCAAGCATTGGGGATGAAGGTTATTCAAAGGATGACCATATCGACATCATATCTCTATTTGTACTATTACTAGAAAGTTGCACGTGCCTTGCATATGGGACTCAGATAGTAGACGTATGACATATCATCACTATATAAAATTATAATTGGTAAAGCATAATAAATTATAAATTTGATCAACATCTTTAAAGTATGGGTGTATCCTTGTACTTTGTATGTCATGTAGAAGTCAAACATTATTAGCTACCTAACACATGAAATTTTTGATAACATGGTCTAGAGAAAAAAGGAGAAGATTCTAGTATGATGGAGAAGTGTGTTTTGAGGTTTGTGTATAGCATTCATTATGCCCAAGACTACAAATAGAATCTTCTAGATGCTAGAATAGAAAATAAGATCCAATGGCTAGAAATGCTGGGATTCGCGAATCTTGATCCAACGGTCAACATTCAAAGTTACTCGTACACTATATAGTGGTAAGAGGTAAGATAAGATAATGGAGTAGTTTTCAATTGGATCCTTAGCACCAATCCTGACCATTGGGCTGTTAGATCCAATGGTTTAGAGCACCTGGATTCGTGTTGAATAGTGCCTAGAGCAAACTCCACCATGTTCTAGAACCATCATGTCACCACCCCCAAAATATCATAGCATAGTATGCTATATTCTCTCTACTACTACAATGGAGCAGTTTGAATTGGATCCAAGCACCAATCCTGACCGTTGGGCTGTTAGATCCAATGGTTTAGAGCAGCTGGATTCGTGTTGAATAGTACCTAGAGCAAACTCCAACATGTTCTAGAACCATCATTTCACCATCCCCAAAATTTCATAGCACAGTAGGATGTATTCTCAATATGGGTAGATAGTTATTACTAATAGACTTAATGTATGCATTTTTTATCTAACAAGAATATTGGTTAATAACAACTTAACGTTTGTTAAATCACATTGCATACATTATATATGTATGTGGCATGTCCCTTTTGATCAACACGTGAGACTCAGATAATAGACGTCTGGCATATCATCACTATATACAATTTTAATAGGTAAAGCATACAAAAATATAAATTTGATCAATATCTATAAAGTATGGATGCATATTTGGTTATTGTACTTTGTATATCATTTAGAAGTCAAAGATTATTAGCTATCTAAAACTTGAAAATTCTGGTAACATGCTCTAGAGAAAAGAGGGAGAAGATTCTAGAATGATGTAGAATTGTGTTTTGAGTTGTGTGCATACCTAACGAGGGTTTAACTCATCAATGCCCATTGTTATGGACTTGGGTTTTGGAGAAGGAGGGAGAACTAGAAGCATCAATCGGCTAGCAAACAAGCACACAGGGACGCAAGATTTACCCAGGTTCAGGCCTCGTAGAGGTCCCTACTCTTGCTTGTCCGCTCTTGGAATTAACGAAGGAATCGAAGATTATAGGGGCGTGCAGATGCAATCTAGCGAGAGTTGTGGAAACTAGGGTTGCGTGTGTCCTTCTCGCCGCCCCTCCTAGCCTTTATATAGATAGGCCATGTCTCGGGTAGCAGGTCGAGTCGGTTACTGATTAGGGTTTTCCCTTCAGACTTTCTATCTCTACACTTCTTCTTGTCTCGCAAGTCATCAAGAGTCCGTGGGCCACTCGAAGTCTTCATTGGGCCGTGGCAACACTGTGGGCTTCCACCGTATCTGGACCGTATATACCAAACTCGAGTACCTGTAGGGTATACCCATGTCAGTAGCCCCCGAGTGCCCAGTGGAATCGAAGATTCGACTAGGGACTTTTACGAAGCCTTTCAAGTGCATGACTGAGTATTTTTCGAGTGTTCTGTTTATGTCATAGGGATTGTTGATATGCGTGCCTGATTTAACCGATGTATCGGTATCAGTTAACTACCTTAGGGCAAAACAACGCAATCTACTCGAACTCGAGTCCCCGGACTCGAATTCGGAAAAGTGCTTGTGTAATTCGACTCAAGCCGCGGAGGTCTTACATGAGTCGAATTCCAGTATAAGGGTGTGAGCGCTCGACGCGTCCGTCAAGGCATGTTCATCGTACCTGTAGGCACGGATATATTTTTGGTAGTGCGCAGCAAATGCGTTGCCAGACCTTATTCAGGTCTTATCTTCACGCTGCAAGCGCGGCATCCGAATTTTGTCATCGTGGAGATGATTCGGGTGACCCAGGAGACGCAGTCTCTTTGTAGGGAAAATATGAGGCGGTGTGGACATAGACTTTGAGTGTGGATGTTATCAACACACAGTACAATGTACAAATAATCATAGGATGCGCGACCAGCGCTCCCTATGGGAGTAGCTCCCGAGTGCTGGGTTGAGTCGAAGACTTAGGCAGGGACTAAAGAACTTTTGCGACTGCTGTCGTCTTTTGTTTTCTTGTTTTAGTCGAATTTATTTCCGGCGCTCCCTATGGGAGTAACCCATGATCCATAATCGAATTGCAGATTCGAGTGGTTGGGTATGCTTTGAATGTCCATATTCATGTAGAAAGAAAATCATAGGGTGCGCGACCAGCGCTCCCTATGGGAGTAGCCCCTGAGTGCTTGGTGGAGTCAAAGACTCGAGCAAGGACTAAAGTAGTCGAAGTCTTATAGTGTTCAATTTGGTGACATCCGTGCTGATGCTGTGATGACCTCAGTTGTCCGCGTGAGCGGCTTTGGCGGGACGTGACGAGCGGTGGGTCCCATTTTCTAACCTTGACTTGACAGGGCGTGCGTAATCTTTCGTTTTAACTGCGCCTTCTTGATTTCCATGCGTAATGGAGGTAGTGGGGGACGGTTCGTGCTTCAGGCCCTCCACGTGTCGACCGCGATGTGCGCCACACGTCTAATAGGGTTTCTGCTGGCCGTTGGATTGCATCCGCCAGGGGGTTAAGTAGCAGCGCAACTGCAGTAATTTCCCATCTGCTCTTTCTCTGCTTTGTGCCTCCATTGCCATTGCTGCTGCTCTCTACCTCTGAGAGTTCATCTCGTTCGTGGCGCTAGACCAACTCTATGTGTTTCCAAGTTATTTTCTTCGCTCGCATCGCCACCGCAAGATGGGGAAGAAGAAAGGAGGTAATGTCGCTGAGTCCGCCGCCGCCATTGCTGCTGACAAGAAGAAGCGGCTCCACCGTTGCGGGCACCAGCACCGCCGTCGCCGGGAAGAAGAAGGGCGCGGGCACTCGCGTCACCAATGGTGCGTGGCACGCGTCCATCATCAAACCGTCCGAGCTCCGTCTTCTGCGCCAAGATGGAGTTCTGTCTTCCGCGGTTGGTGATTCGCGAGTCCCAGGTGGTGAGGTATCCCCTTGTCCCCCTGCTGGTTTCCAGGTGATGTTCCTAGCGTTCATCATCCACGGTCTGTCTCTGCCCCTGCATCCTTTCTTCAGGGACCTCCTTTGTTTCTATGGGCTCCATCTGCATCAGCTGTCCCCCAACTCTATTCTCCACATCTCTTACTATATTACACTTTGCGAGTGCTGGCTCGGAGTCGAGCCACACTTTGGTATCTTCAAACGGCTTTTCAAGCTGAAGCGTCAGTCGGCATCTGGCTCCGTAGTCTATGACGTAGGAGGCTGTGGGATCCATGTCGACTCCTTCGTCACATACTTCGATATCAAGATCATGGCGTCCGTCCAAGGGTGGAGGGACAAGTGGTTCTACATCCGCGACCAGAAGGCCGACAAAGAACACTTCGGACTCGCGCCCTTTGATCCTGCAATGCCGTGCATGAGGAGGTGTTCTTGGAAGAACATGGTGATGCCTGGCGAGTCTGAGGAGACAGATGTGTTGTACGAGCGCGTCTGCGACCTCAAGAGTCGCATGGGTAAAGAAGAGGGAGGTTGAGCCCTCATTCGCACATGGTTGCGCCGTCGCATCCAGCCCCTGCAGGCCAGAATCCACCCTATGTTCCAATGGGCTGGTGCGGACGATGTCACTCGCGTATCTGCCGATGGAATTTCCACGAGTGAAGTAGATAAGAGGGTGCGACTGCTGACCAAGTACACTGCCAAGGATGTACTCCCTAGTGAACCAGTCGTACCTCCATTCGATGCTTCTAACCCTCCTCCTGAGGTATGGTTGTGCTACGAAGTAGCTTTATTTGTCGAGTGCTTCATTTTCTTGACGTGTGCTGACTTGTTTTCTGTATGCAGGATTGGAAGGTGTCTCCCAGTTTGCCCCCTCTTCCTGAGGAGGTTATTTCTCGCAAAGTAGATGAAGAGGACGAGTCGGAATCGACCGTCCCATTTGAAGAGGAGGAGGAAGCTCCCGAGTCTAGCAGTCCGGACACTCGCAAGCGTTCGCGCAGCAAAGATTCAGATGCATCGTCTCCTTCAACTCCAAGAGGCCTAGCTATTGGTGCGGAGTCGCCAATTCCTGCTATTCATGTGAGTTCCATGGCGCCATCTGCCCACAAGAAGATGCGGCTACCGAAGGAGTTGGAGGACCAAACCTTCGATTTTGATAGGTTTGACTGGTAAGTATACAATTCTCTTCTTGGTTCTTTTTGGAGTTGCATTTCTTGATGTTGGTTTTGTTCCGTAATCAACCGACATCATCATCTTCTGGCGACGTCCAATTTTTGAAGGAATCTGGAGTCGCGGACTCCAAGGCCAAGGAGGTGGCTGAACGAACTCCTTCTCCTCCATTGGCGGCCCACTCCGGGATAATTCATCAAGTTCTCCACACGCTGTGGAGCACCAGATGGTTGTCTGGACGACTGCGTGGCAATCAACTTCGGAGTCTAGGGAGGAGCATGTATGTGTGATGTTGCTTTTACTTGCAGTCGAATTAGTCATCCATGCTATCTTCTGATCCTTTTGTTTTTCTCCTGTTATAGCTTATTGTGAAGGAAGCCGCTCGCCTGGCGGAGAAAGTACTTGCAATGGGTCGCCAACATGCATTGCTGGACAATCGCCATCGCGTGGTTGAAAGTTAGTGTTTTTTGCTTCTTCTTCTTCATCCTTGTGATAATTTTATATACTCGACTGACGGTCCATCTTGTGTGTTTTGCAGCTGAGCATAACGTGCTTCTTCACGAAGCCGCTTCCCTTGAAAAGACGCTCGCCATGACGGTGAAGAGTCGCGATGAGGCAGTCGTTGCGCTTGATGAATCACGGAAATGCGAAGAGGATTTGCGCGCCTCCATCGCTGCTAGGGAGAAGTTGTTTGAAGAATAGCTCTTCTTGATTGCCAAGGCTCTTTCAGGTATTCTTTCGTCTGGATTTCCGTTGTTTCCTTTCTTTCGACTTTGTTATTGTGCTGACTTTTTTCTAACAGTTTGCTCTATGTAGATGTTGGTGGTCTGAGCTTCGACGCCCAGGCGCTTTGTCACGATGATGCTTTGGCAGGCGCCGTCGCGGCAGTCGAAGACCACAATGCTTCCATTCAAGGAATGCTGACCAAAGCTAAGGGTGTACTCAGTCGCATCCACGAGGAGCTGGCGCCCAAAGCTGAGCTGATCAAGAACATGGATGACCTGGTGGAGTCCCTTGTTGGAGGTATTCTTGCAGGCTTCAAGAACTCGCTTCGTGCGGCTAGCACTTCCATGTGACTCGTGATGGTTCAAGCCCATGGCGTGGAGGTGGATCCCACTGCGGTCTCCAAGGCAATGCCTGTCAGTGCAGATGGTCAATAGGTAGTTTTTGCTCCTTTTGCAACTGCCTATGGAAAGTACGGGCCGCAACTCATCAACACAGTCGCCAAGTACTCTGAGGAGCTGCAGCGAGCCAAGAAGGCGGCGAAGGCTATGCGTCAGGGGCCGGCAGGAAGTCTGTGGCGTCTGATACTGCCACGGACTCGATGAGGCCCCCGAAACCGAAATCCAAGTCGAAGAAGCAAGCTGCTCCTCAGTAGTGATATCTGTAATAGTTGATAGCACGACTCCTTTTTGTTGAAAACATGCCGCTGGCTATGTGTCTCTGTTGATACTTTTGATATGTTTGGATGCACTTGAGTTTTTGTCCATGTTTTGCTTGGTCCCTTATTGTCTCTTGCTTGGCTTGTGATAGGGTACATCGAGTGGTCCTTCGAGTGAGCCTCGGGATCCGCCATCCGCTGGTGATACCTTAGCGTAGTCGCACTCAAGGGTGGATGAGCTGTCCCTGCTTTCGCGACTGCGCGATCGCGTTAAGCAGCTGGAACACGAACTGCCGATCCTCTATGGTAACGTGGATGTATGGAAGTCGAGGGCGGAGAAGGCCACCGCCCGAGAGCAATATCTACTAGGGGAGGTGGCGCAACAGGGTGACCAGTTCAAGTGTTAGCTTTCTGCCTCCTTATATTTTCTTGTAGTCAATCGCGGTAGTTTGTTATCTTCATACTTTTGCCTCTTGCTTGGTATAGTTGTCAGTGCACGTCATCCGCAGGATGAGAAGGACAGGATCGCCATTCGTATGAACGACCTGACTCCGGAATAGCTTCAGGCAAGTGGGTACTTCTAGGTGGATCATGATCGAGCAATCGCACTTGCGACCCTGCAGGATCGTGCCTCGCGAGTGCTTCATTTTCTGAAGAAGTCGCAATCATGCTTAAGGAATATTTATCAGACGATGTTTCCGCTGGATGTCGTTCCCTCGAGCCTGCTGGCTCTTGATACATTGCAAATGTATCTATAATTTTTGGTGTTCCATGCTTGGTTTTATCTACTTTCTTGTGTTTTGTCCACACTTTGGAGTACTTTTCATATGATTTCTTGGACTAACCTATTAACAAGAGCCACGCAGTACCCGCCTATTTTCTGCAGTTTTGGTTTCAGGAAGTCGAAATGAATATTCTCAGAATTGACGGACAAAGCCAAAGTCACTATTTTACTGGGGACACTGGAGCTGAATACGAGACGGAGAGGGGCTAGGCCTGGCCACACCACTGCCGCACGCCAGTTCGCCCGTGCTGTGGGTGGTCTGCCGCCCTGTGCACTCCCTTGTCCTCTCCTTCCGCCTATATATTGCCTCTGATACGGAAACCCTAAGGACCCGATCAAAAATCCACGAAAGAGTCTATAGTCACCGTCATCTCCATCCCTAGACCGGGAGGGATCTGAAGTTCTTCCCAGCACCCTGCCAGAGAGGGGAATTCACCCTAGAGGCCTTCTTCATCATCATGCAAGCCTCTGATGTGATGCGTGAGTAGTTCATCTCTGGACTACGGGTCCATGTAGTAGCTAGATGGCTGGTGCTCCTCCTTTGTGCTTTCATGTCTAGATCTTGTGAGCTCCGTTCATGATCAAGATCATCTATTTGTAATTCTGCATGTTGTGTTTGCGGGGATCTGATGGATATTGAGATGCTATTTTAGATTGATTATTGATTCTATCATGTCTTTGTTATTTGTGATCTTGCATGCTTTCCGTTGTTAGTAGCTATCTTGGCCAAGTAGATGCTAGCAACTCCAAGAGTTAGTATTTATGCTCGATAGTGGGTTCATGCCTCTGGTAATCTGGGGAAGTGACAGAAATCTCTAAGGTACTAGATGTGTTGTTGCTACTAGGGAGAAAACAACAATCCTTTGTTCATAGAACAATCATATTGTTTACTTTACACGCAATTTGTAATGCAATAATCTGTTGCTTGCAACTTAATACTGGAGGGGGTTCGGATGATAACCTGAAGGTGGATTATTAGTCATAGATGCAGTTGGATGACGGTCTATGTATAATGTTGTAATGCCCAATCAAGTCTCAAAGGAGTCAAGATGATTAGTATATGCTTGTATGCTTTCTCAATGTTTGTCAATTTCCCCGCTGTAATTTGTTCACCCAGCATGTTATCTATCTTAAGGAGAGCCACCTCTAGTGAACTATGGACCCCGGTCCTTTCTTTTACTATCAATCTAAAATCAACTGTTTACTGCTTTGTGTTTACTTTCTACAAACTAATACTTCCTTTCATTCGATACGTTTAATCCCTTGTTTTCAGTAAAACCGGTGAGATTAACAACCTCATCGCAAGTTGGGGACAGAGTTCTGTGGTTGTGTTGTGCAGGTCTCCACGTTGCTGCTGGCACCGGTAGTGTGTCGTGCCAACGTTCAGCTAGCTTCACCTTTTGGGTGTTTCCTTGCTCCTACTAGATTGATAACCTTGGTTTCATAACTGAGGGAAACTTAATGTTGTGCTCATCATACCTTCCTCTTGGGGTTCCCCAACGAGCTCGACATCAACCACGAGCCAGCAAGTATTTTTCTGGCGCCGTTGCCAGGGAGTCAAGGACATCTTCACAAGGGGAGTCCCTCATAAACCAATCTCTTTACTTCGTTATTTTTGTTTTGCTTTGTTTTGTTTGCTTGTTTCTTTATCAAAAACACAAAAAAATTAGTTTTACAAGTTTGCTTTCTTTATTAAAACACAAAAAAATTAAGTCTCCTTTAGTTGTTACCTCTTTCTTAGCTCACCATGTTGATCCCTAATTTCACCCTGAAAAACCTTTCAATAGGTAGTGGTTCAATAATTGGAAAAGATAATATTGAAGAATTCTTTAATCATGTTAGTAAACATGAGGGTATTGATGATAGATCCCTTGCAGAACTTGCTCCAAACTATGAGATTGCTGCAGCTTCTTTAGTTCACATGTTGGAAGCTAGGTTTGTTAACCTCAACCCCTTAATGCAAGTAATGTTTCTTAAACTTAAATAAATTGAAGACCCTGAAAAGAGGGATTTTATTCTTGAAACTTTGCTTAAGGAGTTCTATGATGTTGCCAAGGAATCTAGAAAAGTCTTTGAACGTTTCAATATGCTAGGTTCATGTGTAGATGTTGTTGGTACACGAGAAAAGATGAACAAAACTGAACCTAATGGGGAGGAAACTAAGATACCAATACCCTTTAAACTAGTAGCAATGCATGAAGCCATAGAAAAGAATCTTGATTGGATTGTTCCTGAAAACCCTTTTGATGAAAATAGTGAACCTAAGAGCATTGAGAGAGGATCCTCTAGAACTTATTTGGATGATATACCTTTCCTTGTTGAAGATATTTCTGGTATTAATCTTAATGCTTCTTCATTTGAGAACACTTGATTCTTTTTCTTGCTTCTTATGCGTAACTTAAAGGCGTTAAAGAAAAGTACTTATTGGAAGATAACCCAAAAGTTTTAGATGAGTCTTGGAAGTTATTACTTTAGTAATAACTGCTCCTTATCCTTTTTATTTTCTTTTTGTGCCAAGAGTAACTTCTAATGAGATAGAAGTAATGATTGGGAAAGTTACTGCCCCGAAACAGATTTCTGTGCTTCACTGTACAAATTCTTGTAAAATCTCTGTACGTCCTTTTGAGGCTTGAAATTTTTTGCTTCTGCCCCAGGTTGTTATCTAACTTTCGTTAGTTCAACACTTTTTGATTTGAGCAACAGAAGGTGTTCGAAAAAATTCGTTTTTACCTGCTGGTCTGTTTTGACAGATTTCTGCCATTTTCTGCATTTGCTTCTTGTTAGTTCCTTCTTGAGTTCCTTTGGGGAATTGAGCTTTTTGAGGGAAGTGCTACAGTAGCTATTGTTCTAATGGAAGTTTATTTGGTGTTAGAACTGAACCTTAAGACTTATTTATCTTAAGTGCACTAATGTTGCTAATGAGATTGTGTGAAGTTTTGTATGAAGCAAAATTTTCAGGTGTATGGAAGGAATGAGTAATGAGATGAAGGATGGACTAAAGCTCAAGCTTGGGGATACCACGCATGTCACCCCAAGAAATATCCAAGAAGTACAAGCGTCAAAGATTGGGGATGCCCAAGGCATCCCCTTCTCCATCAATAAAAATTCCAGGTTTCTTCCAAACGCTTCATTTTTATTGTTTCGTGCACAATTGTGTTTTTCTTGGAGCGTCTTCTTTTTCGTTTTAGTTTTGGTTTTTAGTTTGCTTGGTTTGCTTAGTTTTCTGAATAAGTTGGTTGGACCCCCTCTTTCATACATTGGTTTTCAAATAGTTTGGTTTGGATTGGAAAAGAGTACGAAAGTTCATGTTTAAGTGTTAAAGAGAATTTGTTTTTGACTGTGGCCTATGCTTTGTCATGCCATGCTTGATATTGTTTTGGCTTTATGCTTAGTATTCTTTGTTGTAGCATGACTTGTTATAAACAATTGAGATTGCTTAATGTGCCTTGGATGAATCATGCGTTGTTTTAGCATATTAAAGCATAGTATTGTGGTATTCTCCTTTGATGCTTTATTTGGGTTGACTTGGCTCATGCTCACACCATGTTATGACTATCTTAAGTCACCATAGCCTTTATGATCCTTTAGTTTTCAACTTGTAGTATCACTTTATGCTTTGATCAATGATGTTTTGTCGCTCTGCATGATTATGGCCATTATTGCTCTCTTAGTTTGTCGCTCCCAGTCTTTTGCTAGCCTCCATAACCAAGTATGAGTTCCACTCATGCATCCAACTCCCTAAACCAAGTTATTCCACAGAGTCCACCATACATTCCTATTAGCATATGCTATTCCAAGTAGATTCATGCTTTTGTTTACCTTCCAAATTAAACTTGTTATGAGAAAATTAGTGATTAAAGCTCTCACGAACTTGATGGCACACTTTAATTTTCTTGCCCTTAATAAACCTGAACCATTGTGTCGTCTGTGTTGTATATGCTTGCACTTATTTGTTGGGGATTAGCAAAACCATGCTGTCATGGGGAACGCTTTCAACATTGCACTGGTACTTTGTACCTAGTTGATACCATGCTCTTTTGTATATGGATGTCGTCGGTGTGAAATGAAAGGGGAGCTTGTAAGTCCATGGAGTTATGTATATGTGTTAGAGAAACGCCCGGGCCGCTGGTCTAATCCATGCTGACATGGTGGAAACCTGCAGCGTAACCATAATGAGCTGTCTATGAAGCATTCTTCTAATAAAAAAAAGAGTCCTATATTGAGAAAAAAAGAGAAAAAGAAAAAAAAGAGATTATGAAAAGAGGAAAGAGAGAAAAAGCACCATATTCCCATGGTAAATAAGTAGATTGCTGAGATGCTCGTTGTCTGCTTGCCTTGTCATTTTGATATGGGGATTCTACCGTATCATCAGGCAAGGGGTACCCCGTTGGCGGTTCTCTATGATACACATGTACTTACGATGACAAGAACTTACCAGTGACTAAACTTGAGTAGCACGAGGAGCGGCCCTCGTATTCAAGGGACATGAGATTCCTGACTTGTACTTCGTCAAGCATGTACACCATAGTTTGTTCACTTTAACCTTAATCACTTCAAGATGCTTATGATAGGGGTAATGAGAGCTGAAAGCTATAAGTACCATAATTTTTGGAAGCTCTTTATGAAACTTGAATCTCTGGTTCCTTCTATGAAGGCCTTTCTTCCACCATTATATTGAGTCTCCACCTTCTATCTTTATGCACTTACTTTGAGAGCATAGTGGCCATTCTTAGTTCTATGTGCATTGTCCCAAGACTAGTTGATTGATGCATACCTCGATATTGCTTGTTTTAAACTATTTGTATCTAGTCACTCTTATAAACTTTGAAGGTGTCCTATGCATTTATGTTTGCTACTCTATGAGGGACAAGCCGAATACTCTTATGCTATGTTTTCTTTATGTGAAACAAACAAACGTCTTGCAAAACATTGTTATTCATGAACCTTTTGTTTGTGCCTTTTCATGTTGCATCATAGTTTCTTTGTCTTATTGCTAGAACTTTGTCTTTCATGTTATGATTGAAGTACTATGATCCCAACTTCGGATGTTTTACAAATACTTTGATCAAGTTTATGATGGTGCATGTCACCTCAAAAATTATTCTTTCTTTTTATCACTTACCTACTCGAGGACGAGCAGGAGTTAAGCTTGGGGATGTTGATACATTGCAAATGTATCTATAATTTTTGGTGTTCCATGCTTGGTTTTATCTACTTTCTTGTGTTTTGTCAACACTTTGGAGTACTTTTCATATGATTTCTTGGACTAACCTATTAACAAGAGTCACAGTGCTAGCTGCCTGTTTTCTGCTGTTTTTGGTTTTAGGAAGTCAGAAAATGAATATTCTCGGAATTAGACGGGGCAAAAGCCAAAGTCACTATTTTACCGAGGGACACTTGGAGCCAGAATACGAGACAGAGAGGGGCTGGGGCCTGGCCACACCACCTGGCCGCACGCCCAGGCCTGGCCCACGCCAGGGGGTGGTCTGGCCGCCCCAGGCACCCCCTCAGCCTCTCCTTCCGCCTATATATTGCCTCTGATACGGAAACCCTAAGGACCCGATCAAAAATCCACGAAAGAGTCTGTAGCCGCCGTCATCTCCATCCCTAGATCGGGAGGGATCTGAAGCTCTGCCCGGCACCTTGCCGGAGAGGGGAATTCACCCTGGAGGCCTTCTTCATCATCATGCAAGCCTCTGGTGTGATGCGTGAGTAGTTCATCTCTGGACTATGGGTCCATGTAGTAGCTAGATGGCTAGTTCTCCTCCTTTGTGCTTTCATGTCTAGATCTTGTGAGCTCCGTTCATGATCAAGATCATCTATTTGTAATTCTGCATGTTGTGTTTGCGGGGATCTGATGGATATTGAGATGCTATTTCAGATTAATTATTGATTCTATCATGTATTTGTTATTTGTGATCTTGTATGCTTTACGTTGTTAGTAGCTATCTTGGCCAAGTAGATGCTAGTAGCTCCAAGGGTTAGTATTTATGCTCGATAGTGGGTTCATGCCTCTGGTAATCTGGGGAAGTGACAGAAATCTCTAAGGTACTAGATGTGTTGTTGCTACTAGGGAGAAAACAACAATCCTTTGTTCTTAGAACAATCATATTGTTTACTTTACACGCAATTCGTAATGCAATAATCTGTTGCTTGCAACATAATACTGGAGGGGGTTCGGATGATAACCTGAAGGTGGATTTTTAGTCATAGATGCAGTTGGATGATGGTCTATGTATAATGTTGTAATGCCCAATCAAGTCTCAAAGGAGTCAAGATGATTAGTATATGCTTGTATGCTTTCTCAATGTTTGTCAATTGCCCCGCTGTAATTTGTTCACCCAGCATGTTATCTATCTTAAGGAGAGCCACCTCTAGTGAACTATGGACCCCGGTCCTTTCTTTTACTATCAATCTAAAATCAACTATTTACTGCTTTGTGTTTACTTTCTACAAACTATTACTTCCTTTCATTCGATATGTTTAATCCCTTGTTTTCAGCAAAACCGGTGAGATTGACAACCTCATCGCAAGTTGGGGACAGAGTTCTGTGGTTGTGTTGTGCATGTCTCCATGTTACTGCTGGCACCGGTAGTGCGCCCTGCCAACATTCATCTAGCTTCACCTTTGGGGTGTTTCCTTACTCCTACTGGATTGATAACCTTGGTTTCATAACTGAGGGAAACTTACTACTGTGCTCATCATACCTTCCTCTTGGGGTTCCCCAACGAGCTCGACATCAACCACGAGCCAGCATCTCTCCTTTGCTAAATTTCAAGACTTGAGTGCAGTCCGCGAGTGTGTGCGGCAGCAGTTGGTGGCTAGTGCCAAGGCTGCGTTGTCGCTGGTGCGACTGCATAGGCCTGATGTTGATGTTGCAGCTGTTGCTGCTGGTCTGCTGACTCCGTCGGCAGGTTCGACCTGGAATATGGTTCCTCATTACCAGGCGGTGGATCGCCGAGCGGAGGAAATTGTGCACTTCTTCGAGGAGCAGACAAACGTTCTTCTGTTGCAACAGTAGTGTTAACTTTGTATCCTGCACATAAATGTACCAGTGTTGTAAAGTTCATATATATATGCTGTTTATAATAGATTGACGTTGATGTGTAAAGAGCTTGTTAGCTCGTATGTTTTCTGAGTGCGTTGCACTATGCGATTCCGTTTCATTAGCCTGACTTGTGTTTATCTCAGCACCTTGCCAACCTGTCAGGTGCGTTGCAGCTTGGTTGGTGTTTGTCAAGGGTTCGATTAATGCGTCAGCTACTCAGGATATCGCGATTGTTTCGTAGAGCAGCTGTTTAAAGGGTGGCGCAGCGCCCGAGTAGATAGATGGCGAAAAATAATAGAAAAACACAGAGTTTGGGGCACTTAGCTTTATTTATTCGTAGAACAGTACGAGGTACAATGTGTGGCTAAGTAGCCTTGGCTGAATAGCCTTATTTGTAATGTAAGAAATAAAAGATGACTAAGGGTAGAAGCGCCGCAGCTGCGCGACGTTCCAGGGGTTGGAGTATGCGACTCCTGTCTCGAAATCTTTGAGGTGATAGGCGCCATCTGGGATTACTTCTGTAATCACGTATGGTCCTTCCCAAGGGGACTCGATCTTGAGATGCCCTTGCTGTTTCAGTCGCAGGACCAGGTCTCCTTCGGCGAAGGACCTGGGGCATAGCCTTCTACTATGGTAGTTGTGCAGGTTCTACTGGTAGATCGTCGATCTTTCTGCTGCGATTTCTCGTGCCTCATCAAGGAGGTCGGCGGAGTCTTCGAGTGCAAGAGTTGACTCCTGCTCGCTGTAAGAAACCACTCGCTGTGCCTTGTATCGTACCTCTGCGGGTAGCACCGCTTCAGCTCCATGAAGAACAAGGTGTATCCCGTGGCACTGTTTGGGGTTGTGCGTAGGCTCCAGAGTACGGATTGCAGCTCGTTTGGCCAGCATCCTGCGGCTTGTTTGAGTGGCCTAAGGAGTCGCTTCTTGATTCCGCCGCAGACGAGCCCGTTGGCTTTTTCGACTTGACCGTTGGTCTGTGGATGAGCTATGGAGGCATAGCTTACATTGATTCCCAGGTTTTCGCAGAAACCCTGGAACTCCTTAGAGGTGAAGTTCGTTCCGTTGTTCGTGATGATGTTGTGTGGCACTCTGAAGCAATAAACAATGGACTCGAAGAACTTGACTACACCGGCTCCTGACTGGTTAGTCACCGACATGGCCTCTATCCACTTGGTGAATTTGTCGACTGCGACCAAGAGGTAGACGTAGCCTCCTTGTGAGGACTTTGGGAGCTTGCTAACCATGTCAAGTCCCCATTGCGCAAAAGGCCAAGCCAATGGTATTGGCCGGAGCTCCGTGCTAGGTGCGTGCGGTTTGTCCGCGAATCACTGGCAAGTGTTACATTTTTGGACGATGTCCTTGGTGTCACGCATGGCCATGGGCCAGTAGAATCTAGCTTGTAGAGCTTTGGCGACGAGGGCGCGACTGCCGGCATGGTGACCACAAGTCCCCTCATGGATGCCGAGGAGGACGGCCCTCCCATCTGTGTTGGAGACGCACCGTTGGAGTACCCCTATGATGCTGCACTTGTATAGTTCACCGTTGATGACGGCGAATGCCTTGGAATGCCATGCAATGTGTCGCGTGTCAGTCGGGCCGTCCGGTAGCCTCTTGCTGAGAAGATATGTGACGTAGGGTTGAGTCCAAGATGGCTCGATCATCATGACCGCCATTGGTCCTTTGAGTCCTGTGTCGAGCTCCAGGTTATCAAGTGCCATTGGCTCATTGGGTGGCATAGCCCCCGAGGCCGTTGTTGCGCTTGTTTTCTTCTCTGCGGCCTTTGGCTTGATGGAGTGTTTGCAAATACGCTCGAGAAATACCCCAGGTGGTATGGGGGCGCAGGTAGAGCCAATGTTGGCGAGTGCATCTGCCTCTTCGTTGCTTTCGCGGCCTACGTGCCGCAGCTCACAGCCGTTGAAGTCCCCTTCGAGTGTGTCGTAGAGGTCGCGGTAGGCGATCATATTGTCATTTAGTGCGTCGCACTTGTGCATTGTCTGGTTGACGACCAACTTGGAGTCGCCGTAGATGATGAGCCTTTTGGCGCCGCAGGCTTTTGCCATCCGCATCCTGTGCAACAAGGCCTCGTATTCAGCTTCATTGTTGGAGGCGATGAACTGCATTCGCAGGATGTATTTCAGCTTGTCTCCTTGGGGCGATGTCAGTATGACGCCTGCGCCAACCCCGTCCTTACGCTTGGATCCGTCGAAGTGCATTGTCCAGAGGTAAGACATGTCTGGTTTTTTGGGGAGCTGGTTCTCCATCCAGTGTACGAGGAAATCAGGGAGGACTTGCGATTTGATCGCGTCGTGCTTTTAATATGTAATGTCTCGTGGAGACAGTTCGATTCCCCAAAGCACGACTCGTCCAATGGCGTCGGGGTTGTTGAGGATGTGTCCAAGCGGGGCGTCGTTGACCAGCATGATTGGGTGCTCCTGGAAGTAGTGACGCAGTCGCCTGGCTGTCATGAAGATGCTGTATGCCAACTTCTGGTAGTGCGGGTACCGCTGCTTTGTTGGCGTGAGCACCTTGCTGAGGTAGTAGACTAGGCGCTGCACCCCGTGGACCTTGTTTTCCTCGGCTCGCTCCACCACAAGCATTGTGCTGACCACCTGGTTAGTGGCAGAGATGGTTACAACATTGGTTCCCTTTCGCGTGGGGTCACCAGTACTGGTGAGGTAGATAGTAGACGCTTGACTTCAAATGCTTCCTGTGCCTCATTGGTCCACTCGAACTTGTCAGTTTTGCGGAGAAGTTGGTAGAAGGGCAGTGCCTTTTCACCCATTCGACCGATGAATCGACTAAGCACCACGATTCGCCTAGCCAGCTGCTGGATGCCTCTTACGTTCTCCGGCTTCTCCATGGCCAGTATGGCTTTTATTTTCTTCGGATTTGCCTCGATCCCTCTTGCGGAGATGAGATACCCGAGTAGTTGCCCAGATGGTACGCCGAAGGCGCATTTGTTCGGATTGAGCTTGATCCAGTAGCGGTCGAGGTTGGCGAAGGTTTCGCGTAAATCATCGATGAGTGAGGCTTCCTCTTTGGTTTTGATGATGATGTTGTCAACATAGACATGGATGTTGCGACCAAGTTGATTCTTGAGGCAAGCTTGCATGCACTGCTGATAGGTGACTCTTGCGTTTTTTAGCCCGAAGGGCATTGTGTTGTAGCAGAACACACCAAAAGGCGTTGTAAACGCTGTTTTCTCTTGATCTTCCTCCTTCATTCGAATCTGATTATAGCCTGAGTAGGCGTCGAGGAAGCAGAGACGCTCACATCCTGCGGTGGAGTCGATGATCTGGTCGATTTGCGGCAACGGGAAGTGATCCTTTGGGCAGTGCTTATTCAAGGAGGTGAAATCCACGCACATCCATAGGATATCCGTGTCCTTTTTGGGTACCAGCACCGTGTTGGCGAGCCAAGTACTTTCCTTGATCTCGCGTATGAATTTGGCGTCGAGGAGTCTATTGATCTCCATTCCGACCGCTTTTGCTCTTGGCTCAGACAGTCACCGAATTGTTTGTTTGACTGGCCTTGCGTCTGGGTTGACATTGAGTGCATGCTCGGCAAATTCCTTGGGAACCCTTGGCATGTCCGCTAGACACCAGGCAAAGATTTCCCAGTGCTCACAGAGGAATTCGACGAGCGCGAGTTCCTATGCGGGACTCAAGTTGTTGGCGATGAGGACCGTCTTGGTCGGGTCCGATGGGTGAACCTGAACTTTCTTCGTGTGCACCGACGAGTCGAAGGACAGGTCGGGTGAACTTGGCTTGGCCGGGCTCGTGAAGCGTTGTCTGTCGACTCCTTCAATCTTGCGAGTTCCTCCTGCATGCCGAAGGACTAGGAAATTATGTTGAATTCCCTATCGCAGATGTCGGACCTCTTGAAGCTCCCGTTGATTGTGATGATGCCGTTTGGGCCTGGCATTTTCATCTGCAGGTAGGCGTAGTGTGGTACTGCCATGAACCTGGCGAACACGACGCGTCTGAGGATGCAGTGGTACTCTGAGGGCCAGTCAACGACTTCGAAGATGATGCGTTCACGTCGAAAGTTTTTTGGCGTGCCAAAGATGACGTCGAGGTTGATTTTTCCCAGGGGATATATGCCCTTGCCTGGGATGATGCCATGGAATGTCGTGTCTAAACCTCTAGGCAGGTCAGAGGGATCCTCATCGCTCACAAGGTACTTGCGAACATAAGGTTAATGCCGCTTCCACCATCCATGAAGACGCGACTCATGTCGAAGCCTCCGATCTGTGCCTCGAGTACGATGGGACAGTAGCTTGGGCGAGGTACTTGGCGCGGGTGGTCGCGCTTGTCGAAGGTGATGCAGGAGTCGCTTCTGCTGAGGTACTCAGTGGTGGATGGTGGTGAGTTTGTCGCCAAGTTTACTTGGCCTTCGTACCCGATTTGAGGCGTCCTTTTGGATCATCATGTTGCCCACAACCGGTGCGGCCGTGGGTGGTGGCACTCCAGGTGGTGGAGGACGTGCTCCATGTGCTACAGTGCCTGGGGCGACTCCATAGCCCCTGTTGACTGCATCGCGATTCATCCGCGCCAAACCCTTGTGGAGCTTGAGGAACTCACGGCAGTCCTTGAGAAGGTGGCTGGATTTCTTCTTGCCATCGTGCTTGTCGATGTAGAAGTGCACGTTGCATGGCCCGGACTGTTTGTACTCGATTATTGTCACGAGTGCCTCTTCGCGAGTGCGGCGTTGCCATACCTGCGTGGTTTTCCTGGAGTCACGGTGTCCACCACTGCGACAGCCGCTGTTGCGGGTTCCGTCGCGCCTGTCGGCGTAGCCGGCTTCGACCATGTTGACGTCGTCGCGGTCATCGTAGATGCGCATTCGATGTTTGCTTCGGCGATCGCGTCTGCGCTCGAGCTTTGCTTCGTCGCCAGAGTGAACGCGGTTTTTCACCGAGTCTTCTCCATCTGCCCATTGATTCGCGATTTCCATCAGGTGGTTAATTGTTTTGGGCTTCGAGCGGCCCAGCTCCTCCCTGAGCTCTATGCGGCGAACGCCACCGTTGAATGCGTCGATTTCCTGGTCCTTCGAGATATTTTTTGTGGAGTTCTTGATGATGGACCACCTCTGGATGTACGAGCATAGCGATTCGCCCGACCTTTGCTGGCAGCACCTTAGTTCTTCGATTGACGCAGGCCTTTTGTAGGTGCCCTTGAAGTTACGCACAAAGCTGTAGACCAGCTCATCCTAGCTGCGAATGGATCCGCACGGGAGGTTGTTGAGCCATGCTCGGGCGGCACCCTGCAGCTGTAGCTGCAGGCATTACATGGCCGTGCTTTGACTCCCACCATGGAGCCTGACGGAGGAGATGTGATCCTCCAACCAGATTTTCGGGTCCTACAGGCGGTCGAATTTTGGGTTCTCCGATGGGAGCTTGAACTCCTTGGGCATTCGCTTTTGTCTAGTGGCCCTGCTGAAGCATCTGGCGCCACAGAGCTCCATGTCTTCGTCCTCTGAGTCAGTCGATCAGGCACGGCATGCCCTTGACTTGTCGATTTTACGCTGCGTGATGTCATCACGCGCATCGTAGTCGTGGTCGTGTCACCGTGAGCGGCGGTGGCAAGATAGATCGTGACTATCGTTGCTGGACGAGGGTGAGGAATAGCATTTTTCCAGAGTCTTGTTTTTCTTCGGCTCCAGCGTCGGCTCTTTGTCGAGAGCATCCTCGATTAATCCCAAGCCCACGATCGTAGATCGGTGCATGGCGGCTCGGGGATCTCTAGCCGGCGGCTGGTTGTTGAGTAGGTACATGGTGGTCGCTGTCACCGCTGCCTGCGGCGTCTTTGGGACCACGTTGCCCCGGGTATCGACTGTCATAGAGCTGAAGTCGAGGACTTCTGCAGCTTCTATGCGCTCCTGCTCGATGAGGTGGGCCATTCGAGATTGCCTCTTGTTGGCCACGTACTCGTTGCCCTTGGAGGAGGATCCTCCATGGGAGGAGAGCCCGGCCCGTCGAAGGCTCGACTTGTCCGCCGCCTTTTTACGCGCTTCGAGTTGCACGATCGTTTGTAGCTGGCATCTGTACTCCTCCTTAAGTAGCCAATGGTAGCCCATCAACATCTCATGCGATGTGCCTGGAGGCAGAGGATTGCCTCGCAGAGCTTCTCGGCAACGGGCCCACTCGAGATCGTTCACCATGGTTGGGGGTTCGACTACCCCTCCATTGTTGATGGGCGCGCCATTGGGAGGTCCGCCATTAGGTATGCTACCGTTAGGCGGATCGGTGCTAGATCCATTGCCACCATTTCCGCGATTAGTGGTGGAGTCGCCAGTGTTGATGACGGCACACATGAAGTGGCTGGGGAAGCTGTTGCTCCCGCAACTTTCGGATCCGGAGCCGTAAACCCGATCTTCCGTTGCTAGGCCGCCCAGATCGGATCCACGACTGCTGTCGCTATCCGTGCTTTCAGCTGTTGCTGAGGTGTTGAGCTCACTAAGGGCGCCGATTGGTGGCGGGAACCACGATGCTGGAGCAATCGCGGATGCCGTTGGTTGGTAAGGCATGCGAAACGTGCCCATCGGACCAACTTGGAAGCGGAAGCTCCCGATCGCCAGGCTGATTCCATCGCCCACGGACTCGAAGGCCGGGCGAGTGGCAGGCGTGTGGACGGTGAAGTCGAACGCGCCGAAGAGTGGTGAATCTCCGTTGTTGCGGAGTTGTAGATCGCGGTTAATGAGGCCGAAGAAGCCGCAACATCAGCACTCCCAATTCCCACAGACGATGCCAATTGACAAGGGTTTAACTCATCAATGCCCATTGTTATGGACTTGGGTTTTGGAGAAGGAGGGAGCGCTGGAAGCATCAATCGGCTAGAAAACAAGCACATAGGGACGCAAGATTTACCCAGGTTCAGGCCTCGTAGAGGTCCCTACTCCTACTTGTCTGCTCTTGGAATTAATGAAGGAATCGAAGATTACAGGGGCGCGCAGATGCAATCTGGCGGGAGTTGTGGAAACTAGGGTTGCGTGTGTCCTCCTTGCCGCCCCTCCTAGCCTTTTTATAGATAGGACAGGTCTCGGGTAGCAGGTCGAGTCAGTTACAGATTAGGGTTTTCCCTTTAGACTTTCTATCTCTAGACTTCTTCTTGTCTCGCAAGTCATCGAGAGTCCGTGGGCCACTCGAAGTCTTCATTGGGCCATGGCAACGCCGTGGGCTTCCACCGTATCTAGACCGTATATACCAAACTCGAGTACCTGTATGGTATACCCATGTCAATACCATTCATTGTGATGAAGACTATCAATAAAATCTTCTAGATGCTAGAATGGAAAAGAAGATCCAACGGCTGGAAATGTTGGGATTCGCGAGTCTTGATCCAACGGTCAATATTCAAAGTTATTCGTACACTATATAGTGGTAAGATAAGATAAGATATATATGTAGAAAAATGTCAAAACACACTTATCCATCATTCTAGAATCTTCTCGATTGTTTCTCTAGCCCATGGTTCTAAAATTTCAATTATTAGGTAGCTAATAAACGCTTATTTCTACATGATATAAAGTGCAAGAACCAAATATACACTCATACTTTAGAAACGTGGCTCAAATTCATAGATATTTCAAGCTTTACCTATTACAATGTTATATACTAATGACATGTCATGCTTCTGTATATTATGTGAGTTTCACGTGCAAAGCACGTGCAACTTACTGGTACTACTACGAAGAGCATGGCTCAGGTCTGTGATGGAGGAGCAGGACCCGACTACTAATTTTAATTCCTTGATTGTAGGATCCTTTGTGTTAAATGTATGGACTTGGATGCAATTTTCACTTTTTAAGGTCCTTGGTGTAACATGTATAGATGCACTAGCTGTGTTAATTATTGAAGCATCTCACTCCTTCGGGACATACCCCAGTCAAAAAAATAAAGTGCCACCACCCGATTTTCAGAAAACACGGACATGTTTTGTTACAATTCCTAGTCTTAGAACGTTTCAAGCTTCCCTATATATTAGCTAACTACGCCTATGCACTCAAATAACTTTATCGATTTAAAGGAAGTATATCAAATTTGAACTACAAGTAAGCGCGGTAGATTCTTTCTTGAATTTGCAAGAGATCCAACAATTAGCAATGTTGGAATCTGTCAGTCTATATCCAATGATCGATGTTCAAAGATATCCGTGTTATATATCTTATTAATAAGTTGCACATGCCTTGCACGTGAGAATCAGATAGTAGAAGTATATGCCATATCATTTTTTCTCTACTACTATAAAGGAGCAGTTTGGAATTGGATCCATAGTACCAATCCTGACCGTTGGGCTATTAGATCCGATGGTTCAGAGTAGGTGGATTCATGTTGAGTACTACCTAGAGCAAAATCCACCATTTTCTAGAACCATCATGTCACACCCCCAAATTCATAACATAGTAGGCTGTATTCTCAATATGTGTAGATAGTTATTATTAATAGACTTAATATATGCATTTTTCTCAAAAAAGACTATTGGTTTATAACAACTTAATGTTTGTTAATCACATTTCATACAATATATACGCGTTTGGCATGTGCCTTTTACTAGTTTATATAAAATTATAATAGGTGAAGCCCAAAAATAATTATAATTTCGAGATACGTCTATAAAGTACCGTTGGATCTTAATTCTATCCATTCTAGCATCTAGAAGATACTATTGATAGCCTTTAGCATACTGAAAGATATGCAAAAACCTTAAAACACACTTCTCAATAATTCTAGAATGTTCTTCGTCATTTCTCTAGAGCATGGTGAGTACTATTAGGTAGCTAATAGGTTGATTACTACTACATGATATAAAGTCTAACAACCAAATATACAATGGATATTCTATGGACGTGGCTCAAAATTATAATTATTTTTTGAGCTTCATCTATTATAGTTTTTATTAGTCCTAATTATCAGAGTTGGGAATGTGGGTTCAAATCCTTCGCGTGCTAGAAAAGCGATTCTACGGTGAACGCTATCTAGCAGGAAGGAGAGAAATGTGGGTTCACGTCCTTTTCTGAAACACAGTCTACGTGACGAGACGGTACAATACTAAGCTAGGACATGACAACTTGCTAGTCTAGCACTCTAGCTATAACTCCATCAGGCGTCCTCAATCCACTGCAGAAGACCAACGAGGGAACATGCAAAATTAACACCCCTCGTTCAAAGAGCCTCCCATCTTCCCTATCTCCGGCGATTCCCATTCGCTAACGCTGGCTAGGCACATTTTGGATCCTCTCGTGCGCTGCACTTCCTAAATTTTCCTATCCATTTCTCGCCCGCTGCATCGGTTCTTGCAGGCCTCCATCACTCTCCTCCAAGAAACCCCAACAATCATATTTGAATCCGCCCTTGCCCCGCAGTCCATCCGGACGCAGTGGCGGATTCAATGCACAACATTCGGTACGGTGGCTAGAGAAAGGTCAGCGATGACGCCTTCGGAGAAATTGCTATGCGTATGGACACTACCAGCATTGTCCGGCTGGCCGCATGCTCCAAGGAGTTGCGCCGCCAAGTCGTCGGCAGAAAAGATAGCAAATGCCCCAATGTCGGCTACGGGACATTGGTTGCCTTCCACGACTTCCTCAACCACAAGATGGCGTGCTTGCACGACCCGTGCAACGGCACTAAGCCTGACTGCGAGTTTCGCCGCTGTCAACACCCGTATTTTTAATCCCAGATGCCCGTTATGCCATACCTCGCAATCCCAGGATTACCATTTTTGCGAGACATAACGGATTGGATATCACAGTACATCATCCATTACAAACCATACATAAGGTTTTACACAAATAAGGATCTCATGATCCAGTCTAAATACAACAAGCAGCGGAAATAAAAGATAAGCGTAGCGGTGGGGTCCATCTTTAGGGGCACAAGCAATGCTGACAAAGGCAGATAGTCCTAGATATCATAGTCGTCCTGCTGACCATCATCTTGATAGTCTCCTTCATAGTCTGGCCATGATAATAGCCAGGGACAAAAGCCATGAGTACTCTTTGAGTACTCGCAAACTACTATTAATAGGTACTATAGTTCTAAATTAAAGTGCTAAATCTAAGTTTAACTATCAAATTAAGTTTGAAACCTAAGCTAAGTTCAGAAACCAAGAAAGATAAAATAAGGTTCTAGAATCACTTAAGTTGGGAAGCTATTATCATCAACACAACCCTGTTGTGGTCAAGTCAAAGTTCATCATTCATTTCAAGTTATTTAGAAAAACATCTGACAACGAAACAGTATGGCCATTCCAACTATCCATAACCGTGGACGCGGCTATTCGAATAGTTTGACACTCTGCAGAGGTGGTACACTTTCACCACAAGATTCGATACATATGTCAGGGATAACCCTGAATCATCATACTTAGTATGCAGATAATCAAACATAACCTTCCCTTTACACACCCTAGTACAAGCACCTCTCCTATGAGCATGGCCTCCCAACCATGACCATCAGTCATCTTGGGCACTGCATAGGTGGACAACATTAAGAGGTAGCCTCAGCTCAAACCTCTCCCGTGAGGGAACTAATACTAATGCATATAAATTTCCAGCTAAGCCTTACCCAATTCAGGTAATGTGGTTGTACGGTAAATTTGGAATGGTATCGCATCCGAATCCAACCATCAGTTTTATAAAAGGGTTAAGGCTCATGCCTCATCATTTTCATCATCATAAATCAGTTGTGTCTCTCAACACATGTCAAAACATCTCAATAGAATGACTCATCATTCCAAGGTTTTCACAATTCATTTTCACCAAGTGCTCCCATCTAAAGTGACTCAAGTTTTTGATCTACTCTAAAATACTAAGTTAAGAGTGTTCACTAAGGTGAAAGGATGGGATCAATCTAATTCCATAGAATGACATCTAAAGGTTTCTAAGTAGGTCAAGTTTTATACTTTTTATGCTACCTTCAAAATAAGTAAAGAACTTGGTATAACCTAAGAGGGTAAAACTTGTAGGTAAGACTTAGGGTACTAATAGTCCAAGGGGTGTGATCAAAGCATGCCTAAAGCATCCTTTCTCATTCATCTAGCTTAATTCTATCTTGCTAACAATAGCTTGCCTTGGTTGGTGCAGTGGTTGAAGTTTTCTTCTTCTTCTTCTTGGTAGAACTCCTCCTCGAAAGCTTGGTCGGTACTAGCGTCTATAAATACATAGGGAGTAGACAATCACCAAACAATACTTAACTAGGCTAAGTATCATTCTAAAACACACAATTGATGATCTATTATCATCACAAGCATCACAAGTTTAATTTCAATAGTTTCATCCTTTTTATTTTAGAAAGGTAATTTCTACTCATTGAAATATTAACTAAAATTTAATATTCACCACCAAAATATGGGATCATGTGGACACATGTCCTCACCACATATTCTAACTTGTGGGAATGAGATTTAAGGGTTGGATCAATATTACTTTGGTTTAAGTTCATTATTTAATGATTTAAAGTGACTAGGATGCCTATATAGCATTATTTTGGTACTAGTCCAAAGTCACTGCATGTAAACCTTAATATTATTACATATTTAGATATATATGATGAAATGTGATTTTTGAGAGTTGGAATCAACTCAAAAGCTAACTTGGTTGATTTTATAAAAATGTTGCAAGTTGCAAAAGCTTCTGTTTTGTTATTTTTATTAGGAGAGATCTATAACTCTAATTGAATTAAATCCAATGGACTTGGGCAGATCATTTTAATACCTTTCAGACAAAATTTGTTTCATGCAATTTGGATTTCTAAAACTTTCTGAATTGATTTTCAAACTAGTGGACAGAAACTAGTTTTAACTAAAAAGAAAAATCTAGATTTGAATCGATGGACTAGCGCGGGAAAGGACTTGGGCCGGCCCAGTGGCGCTCCACGACACGGGGCTCAGCTGACAGGGGGTCCCACGTGTCAGCGGCACTTAAAACGCGAAACGGTACGCGCGCTGTGGGCCGTAGGATTAGAAGCGAGATCAACGGCTGAGGGTCGTCGTCGACGACGAACAGCTCGCTGGCGAGCTCGAACCCTAGCGGCTCGGCAGGGGTCTATTGGGGGCGTACCAGGGCTCCAGCGGGGTCGGCGAGGTGGGCAAACAACGTGGAAGACGACGGCGAGGCGAGGCGCGGTTGTGGCGGAGCTTGGGGTTGTCGCAATCAACGGCGCCCTTCTCCTCCTGCCGCGGCTGCTCCAGCTCCAATTCCGGCGAGCTGCTGCTCCACTTGCTCCAGCTAGAGGTGGGTGAGGTTCAGAGAGGTGAGGGGAGTGGAATGGTGTGGAGAGAAGAGGCTAGGGAGGGCTCCTTTTATAGGCCCGACGGTGAGACCGAGCGGGATGGGCAGGCGACGGTGGCGACATGGCTACGGCGAGGTAGAGGCATGGCTGGGGGTGGCGATCGATGGGCAGTTCCCTGGCGGTGCTCTAGGAATTGAATGCGGATGTAGGGGCGGTGGCACGCGGTCTGGGCGAGGTGGCGCTCTGCGCGGCCAAAGCAACGGTGTCCACGGCGAGCGGTGGCTGTGAGGCTTTGGGCGGCGAACGGGGATGTCTGGGGTGTTCTCCAGGTCGAGGTGGAGCGGCGGGCGCGGGCTGGTGCCAAGAGGCGGTCTGTGCGAGCGGGGACAGAGCGCGCTCTGGGGGCGGCACTGGCATGGTGCGGTGGCACTAGGCGCGGTTTGTGCTCGGTGGTCCACTGCTGCTCTGGGCTCGGGCAAGGGACAGGGGGTGGCGGTGAGCTCCTGGCTACCTCCTAGACATGGCAAGAGATGGGGAGATGGTCTGTTGCAGTGGGGCAAAGTTTGGCCGGTGACCATGCCCTCGGGTTGACATGGCAAGAGGGTTAGGGACAAGGGAGAGGGGTGTTAAGGGTCTGGTTAGACTAGGAGGGGACATAGGAGATAAATGTAGATCATTTGGGGGCAAAACCCTGTTCAAAACAGTGAGCTAGGATTAGAGTGGAAATCATACATGCCAAGTGTTTGATGAAATGGCCGCATGAAAGAAAGTTTTGAATTTTGGTTTCAAAAATTTTGAGTGATCTCCACTAGTGATAGGTAGTCTCTGGTTGCAAGGGTTTTGAAAGTGGAGCTCAAATAGATGGTTTTTGAAATAGGAGTGATCTATGCATATGCATTAGATTCAATTTTAAACTGTCATTTAAAATAGTTAACAGAATGTTTTTAGCAGATCAAAAGGTGGGCCTTGGTACCTCATTATGTGTACTAGCAAGTGCAAAGATCAAGAATTGTTTCTGTTAAGAATTGAGTACTAGGAATAGCCAAAGTAGGCATGAGAGTTAAATTTGCCAAAATGACCATTCCTCCTTTTTAATTCTTTTTGATTTGATTTTCTTTAGGAAAAGTTTGGGAATGATGTAGATGATGTTTAAATCACCTAAGAAACATTTTACAAGCATTGGATCATTCAATCATGGCAATTCAAACAACTCCTAATTTAAATGCATACACATATGAATGCTTTCATTTTAAATTTGGAAAAGTTTTTGTTAACCCTATTTTTGGATGATTTGATCTTGATAAGCTTGGATTAAAGTTTTGGGATGTTACAAACCTTCCCCCCTTAAAAAAATCTCGTCCCGAGATTTACAAAGAAAACTAGGAACTAAAGATATCTAGGAACTCTGTTCTAATGTAATCTTCGCGTTCCTAAGTAGCTTCCTCCTTGGTATGGTTGCTCCACTGAATCTTGAGAAACTTGATACTCCTGGTCCTGGTGGTTCTGTAGGCTTCTTCTAAGATACGGATGGGTATTTCCCGATAGGTCAGGTCATTGTTGATTTCCACAGCTCTGTGATCGATATTCTTTAAAACTTCAGTCTTCTCAGGCACTTCCAAGCATTTGCGAAGTAACGAGACATGGAACACATTGTGGATGGCTGACATCTCTTCAGGCAGTTCTAGTTGGTACGATACTTCTCCTCGGCGGTTCAGAATTTTGAAAGGTCCGATATATCTGGGAGCTAACTTTCCCTTCAGACTAAAGCGTTGAGTTCCCTTCAATGGTGAAACCTTGAGATATACGAAATGTCCGACATTGAAAGTCAGGTCTCTCCTTCTCTTGTCAGCATAGCTCTTCTGTCTGGATTGGGCGGTCTTGAGGTGCTCACGGACTTTGTGAACTTTCTCTTCTGCTTCTCGGAGAATGTCGGGTCGAAAGATTTGACTCTCTCCTACTTGCGACCAATTCAAAGGGGTACGACACTTTCTTCCGTATAGGAATTCAAATGGTGCCATCTACAAACTAGCCTGATAACTGTTGTTATACGAGAATTCTGCGAAAGGCAGGCAGTCTTCCCATTTTGATCCATATTCCAACACACAAGCTCTAAGCATATCCTCTAGGATCTGGTTGACTCTCTCAGTTTGTCCATCTGTTTGCGGGTGATAAGCGGTACTGAAGTTCAACTTGGTTCCTAAACCTTCCTGAACTTTCTGCCAAAATCTTGAAGTAAACTGGGTTCCTCGATCTGATACGATGGTCTTGGGGGTTCCATGCAGACTAACAATCCTAGAAATGTACATCTCTGCTAGTTTTGCACTCTGGTAGGTTGTCTTGACAGGTATGAAGTGGGATACCTTGGACAGTCTATCAACTATGACCCAGATTGAGTCATTTCCCCTACTAGAAGTAGGTAAACCAGTGATAAAGTCCATTCCGACGGAATCCCATTTCCATTCCGGAATCTGCAATGGTTGCAATAGTCCTGCAGGTCTCTGATGCTCTGCTTTGACTCTTTGACAGATGTCACATTTGGCGATGTAGCTTCCGATCTCTCTCTTCATCTTGTGCCACCAAAATTGCTCTTTCAAATCCTGATACATCTTTGTTCCTCCGGGGTGGATAGAATAAAGAGTATCATGAGCTTCCTTCATGATAATTTCCTTCAGCTCTGAATCTGGCACAGATCGTCCTTTGTACCATAGTACTCCTTCTTCGTCTTTGGTGAATCCAGGTACCTTTCCTGTACCAATACGACGTTTGATTCCGTCGATACTTTCATTTCCCTTCTGGGCTTCCTTGATTTGGCTAATCAAAGTGGGTTGAAGTTCAATGCTAGCTAGGAATCCTTTGCTAACTAACTCAGTCCTGAACTGCTCCAACTCCTCGTACAAACTTGGTTGCTTCTCTTTGATCATGGTGTTAAGCCTACACGGCAATCTGCTAAGAGCATCCGCTACCACATTGGCTTTGCCGGGGTGATAGTGAATGTCAAGGTCATAATCCTTGATTAACTCTATCCATCTTATTTGCCTCATATTCAGCTCCTTCTGAGTGAAGATATACTTCAAGATCTTATGATCTGAGTAAATCTCACAGCGATTACCCATCAAATAATGACGCCATGTCTTCAACGCTAGAACCACGACTGCTAGCTCAATATCATGGGTCGGATAGTTCTGCTCATGTTGCTTCAATTGTCGAGATAGATACGCGATGACTTTGCCTTCTTGCATCAATACACATCCTAGGCCAATCTTGGATGCATGACAATACACATCAAACGGCTTCTTGATGTCTGGCATGATCAAAATTGGGGCTGATATCAATATCTTCTTCAGCTCTTGGAAACTGGCGTCACACTTGTCTGTCCATTCAAACTTCTTGTCCTTCTTCAACAATTGGTTCATTGGTCGGGCTATGCTCGAGAATCCTTCTACGAACTTGCGGTAATATCCCGCTAATCCGAGAAATGAACGAACTTGGGTTTGATTGGTTGGGGCTTCCCATTCTTCGACATCTTTGATCTTGGTGGGATCAACAGAGACTCCTCCGGCAGAAACAATATGTCCTAGGAATCCTACTTCTTTTAGCCAAAACTCACACTTGCTCAACTTGGCATATAACTAATGCTTTCTCAGGGTTTCTAGGATGATTCTCAGATGTTGCTCATGCTCTTCTTCTGACTTGGAGTAGATAAGGATGTCGTCGATAAACACAACTACAAACTTATCTAGGAAATTCATAAAGATCTTATTCATGAGATTCATGAAATAAGAAGGGGCATTCGTTAATCCAAAAGACATAACCGTATACTCGTATAAACCATAGCGAGTAGTAAAGGAGGTCTTCGGAATATCCGTTGCACGAACCTTAAGTTGGTGATAACCAGTCCTAAGATCAATCTTTGAGAATACCTGAGCTCCAGTCAACTGATCAAATAGATCCTCTATCTTTGGCAAAGGGTACTTGTTCTTGATGGTGACGTCATTCAACTTTCTATAATCTGTACACAGACGATTGCCTCCATCTTTCTTGTCGACGAATAACACTGGTGATCTCCATGGCGATGCGCTTGGCTGAATCAAGCCTGTTGCTAACATGGCATCCAACTGCTTCTTCAGTTCCACTAACTCTGAGGGGTTCATGGTATAGGGTCTCTGGGCTATAGGTCCGGTTCTGGGGATTAGTTCGATAATGAACTCAATATCCCTATCCAGGGGCATACCTGGCAATTCATCTGGGAATACGTCAGGGTATTCACAGACTACTCTGACTTGGTCAATGGTGGGCAGGGCTACACTCTTGTTGCACTTGAATTGACGGGGTAAGGTTTTAGAGATATGCTCTACTGTTACTCCAGAACTACTGGTCATGGTGATGGCTTTCTTAGCACAGTCTATCAGTCCTTTATGCCTTGACATCCAGTCCATACCTAGTACTACTTCCAATCCTTTGGTTCCAAGTACAATTAGGTTGGCATAAAAATCTATCCCATGTATTCTGATAGGTACAACTTTGCAAATTTTTCTAGCTTTTGTTGTTGAACCGGGGATTTGAACTATCATGACATGCTTCAGGTTGGTTGGGCGAATCTTACTAGTGCATACAAATTCTTCGGTGACAAATGAATGCGATGCTCTAGAATCAAACAATACTCTTTCTAAAACTGAGTTGACAGAAAACATACCCAGCACTACATCTGGCGCTTCCTGGGCTTCTTCTGTGTTCATGTGGAAGAGACGACCGTTCTGCGGTTGTCTTGGGTTCCTGGGCAAATCTTCTTCCTGGTTGAACACGACGGTGCTGCTGAGCTAGGGCATTCACAGGGGCATTGGCGGCAGTCTTCTTGGGACACTCATTGGAGTAGTGACCCTTCACTCCACACTCGAAGCAAGTGATCTGGTACTTGTCCTTGACTGCGATAGGCACAACATTGCTGCCAGTTCTGAGTGCAGTGTTGTTGTTGTTTTTGTTGCTCTTGGGAGGGGCATGGTTGAAATTGTTGGCATTACCGGAGTTGTGATTGTTTCCTATGGACTTCACATTACCTCCGCTACGGTTGGGGTAGCTTGGGCGAGAATTTGGGGGTCGGTTGTTCCTTGGTGCATATCCTGGTGAGGGGTTGGGACGGTACTTGGTGACTCTTGGATCGAGGCTGCATCATACGACGCTTGTGGTTGTCGTTTTCCTGGTTAATCTTCCCTTCCATCTGAAAGGCAGAGTCGACTAGCTCTTCGAGATCATCAAAACGGATGTTGACGAGGACAGTCTACATCTCATCATGCAGTCCGTTTAAGAATCTCTCCTTCTTCTTGGCTTCCGTGTTGATCTCATCCGGTGCATATCTGGCAAGTGACAAGAATCTGTCATGGTACTCTACCACAGTCATTCTTCCTTGCTTCAATTCACGGAATTCATCTCTCATCCTGTTGACAAGACCTTGCGGCACGTGGGTGCGGCTGAACTTGACCTTGAATGCTTCCCAGGTCATCACCTGGCCATGGTTCATATTACGGATGCTATTCCACCAAGCTCTTGCATCTCCCGCCAGATAGTGGGTGGCGAAGAGAACTTTCTCATTCTCATCAACTCTGGCAACCTCTAAGTTGTTTTCCATGGTCTGTAACCAGTCATCAGCATCTAATGGGTTTTCAGATTGGTTAAAGATTGGGGGATTGGTGTTCTGAAAGTTTTTGAGTTTGGATCCTTGGTGATCCTGATTTCCATGTCCTTGGTTGTTGAGAGCCATCTAGGCGATCTGCTGCAATGTTGCTAAGTTGGCTTGACGCTCGGCCCTGCTTGCTTCACGGTCCGTGATGAGATTCTGCAAGATCTGCAGCATTGGGTCCTGCGACGAGCTGCTCCCTCCTTGGTTTCCACGAGTCATCTAAAGATTGAGATATATATAGGGGTAAGAGGGAAAGTCTAAGGTTCATGGTTTTGGGTTTTCAAAGCTAAAACATTGAGTTATACTCAGGTTTTTCAACTAACTTCTTTTTCATTCATGCAAGCAAGCACCCGATACAACACACACCACAACAAGCAAAGGGGAAAACATATGGTTTGAAGAACCATTCTGCAAGCTATGATACAATGAGATGATACATCTCATGCTACGACAGTGCTCTAGTGCATCTACTCATCATCGATGAAGTCGGAGTCTTCATCATCAGTGTAGAAGTCCACAACATCCTCCTCCAGAAAGTCATCATCGTTGTTGAGGTAAGAATCCATATCTCCCTGGATGTCTTCACCCTCATCTTCTTCTTCCTTGGCGGCAAGATGAGCTTCCTGCTCCTTGACGGTCTTCTCGAGGTCGGCCACCTTCTTGTGAAGATGGGCGATGGTGCGATCCTTCTTTGCACGCTGGCGACGAAGAGACTGGTGATCTTGGACGAGCAGTGCGAAAGTCTGGGCCTTCTGGTCGGCAATGGCACGGTTCTGGTTGGCTAACTCCCTGGCATTGTCTAGTTCCTGCTGTCTGCCATGAAGCAAGAAGTCAAGGTTCTCCACTTGACGCCTCAACTCTGGGTGACTTGGCATCTCCATCGGCATTCCCATGAAGTCACGTCTTGCATAGTGGGCAAAACGGGTTCCTTGGATCTTGTTGATGTTGAGGGCACATAGACGTGCGAGAGCTTCATGCATTGCCCTGGCTAATCCATCTAGCCAGTTGTTCTCTCTCACGGAGAACTGAATTCTCCTAGAAGTTGGTGCTTCGATGCTTCCCCAAAGATCCGCGGTGACTAGCCACTATAGGTCTCCTCCTGGGGGTCCTGGAAGTTGAGCTCCAAGAAACTTCGGATGTGGGCGTTCCAGTAACTCGGACAGTGAATCCAGATCCCTCTCGAAGATCAACTGACCTCTGTTTCCCAATTGGTAAAACTTGCTGAACTAAGTCTCCATCTACAAGAATTAAGGATGAGGGAGTTAGTGAAGTGATCAAGTGTGTCAAATTTTAGGTAGTAATGTAAGAATTTTGAGGAACATGTATTTTTGAGAAATAATGAGTTCACAAGGGTAAGAGAGGAAATAGTTTTTCATAAATACTCACTTTCGTTTTGAAGCTAAGTTTTTGGTTTGGACGTCCATTCTAACTAGGGTCTCCTATGGTCAACCTGGCTCTGATACCAACTTGTCAACACCCAGATTTTTAATCCCAGATGCCCGTTATGCCATACCTCGCAATCCCAGGATTACCATTTTTGTGAGACATAACGGATTGGATATCACAGTACATCATCCATTACAAACCATACATAAGGTTTTACACAAATAAGGATCTCATGATCCAGTCTGAATACAACAAGCAACAGAAATAAAAGATAAGCGTAGCGGTGGGGTCCATCTTCAGGGGCACAGGCAATGCTGACAAAGGCAGATAGTCCTAGATATCATAGCCGTCCTGCTGACCATCATCTTGATAGTCTCCTTCATAGTCTGGCCATGATAATAGCCAGGGACAAAAGCCATGAGTACTCTTTGAGTACTCGCAAACTACTATTAATAGGTACTATAGTTCTAAATTAAAGTGCTAAATCTAAGTTTAACTATCAAATTAAGTTTGAAACCTAAGCTAAGTTCAGAAACCAAGAAAGATAAAATAAGGTTCTAGAATCACTTAAGTTGGGAAGCTATTATCATCAACACAACCCTGTTGTGGTCAAGTCAAAGTTCATCATTCATTTCAAGTTATTTAGAAAAACATCTGACAACGAAACAGTATGGCCATTCCAACTATCCATAACCGTGGACACGGCTATTCGAATAGTTTGACACTCTGCAGAGGTGGTACACTTTCACCACAAGATTTGATACATCTGTCAGGGATAACCCTGAATCATCATACCTAGTATGCAGATAATCAAACATAACCTTCCCTTTACACACCCTAGTACAAGCACCTCTCCTATGAGCATGGCCTCCCAACCATGACCATCAGTCATCTTGGGCCTTTGCAGGTGGACAACATTAAGAGTTAGCCTCAGCTCAAACCTCTCCCGTGAGGGAACTAATACTAATGCATATAAATTTCCAGCTAAGCCTTACCCAATTCAGGTAATGTGGTTGTACGGTAAATTTGGAATGGTATCGCATCCAAATCCAACCATTAGTTTTATAAAAGGGTTAAGGCTCATGCCTCATCATTTTCATCATCATAAATCAGTTGTGTCTCTCAACACATGTCAAAACATCTCAATAGAATGACTCATCATTCCAAGGTTTTCACAATTCATTTTCACCAAGTGCTCCCATCTAAAGTGACTCAAGTTTTTGATCTACTCTAAAATACTAAGTTAAGAGTGTTCACTAAGGTGGAAGGATGGGATCAATCTCATGCCATAGAATGACATCTAAAGGTTTCTAAGTAGGTCAAGTTTTATACTTTTTATGCTACCTTCAAAATAAGTAAAGAACTTGGTATAACCTAAGAGGGTAAAACTTGTAGGTAAGACTTGGGGTACTAATAGTCCAAGGGGTGTGATCAAAGCATGCCTAAAGCATCCTTGCTCATTCATCTAGCTTAATTCTAGCTTTCTAACAATAGCTTGCCTTGGTTGGTGTAGTGGTTGAAGTTTTCTTCTTCTTGGTAGAACTCCTTCTCCTCGAAAGCTTGGTCGGTACTAGCGTCTATAAATACATAGGGAGTAGACAATCACCAAACAATACTTAACTAGGCTAAGTAGCATTCTAAAACACACAATTGATGATCTATTATCATCACAAGCATCACAAGTTTAATTTCAATAGTTTCATCCTTTTTATTTTAGAAAAGTAATTTCTACTCATTGAAATATTAACTAAAATTTAATATTCACCACCAAAATATGAGATCATGTGGACACATGTTCTCACCACATATTCTAACATGTGGGAATGAGATTTAAGGGTTGGATCAATATTACTTTGGTTTAAGTTCATTATTTAATGATTTAAAGTGACTAGAATGCCTATATAGCATTATTTTGGTACTAGTCCAATGTCACTACACGTAAACCTTAATATTATTACATATTTAGATAGATATGATGAAATGTGATTTTTGAGAGTTGGAATCAACTCAAAAGCTAACTTGGTTGATTTTATAAAAATGTTGCAAGTTGCAAAAGCTTCTGTTTTGTTATTTTTATTAGGAGAGATCTATAACTCTAATTGAATTAAATCCAATGGGCTTGGACAGATCATTTTAATACCTTTCAGACAAAATTGGTTTCATGCAATTTGGACTTCTAAAACTTTCTGAATTGATTTTCAAACTAGTGGACAAAAACTAGTTTTAACTAAAAAGAAAAATCCAGATTTGAATCGATGGGCTAGCGCGGGAAAGGACTTGGGCCGACCCAGTGGCGCTCCATGTCACGGGGCTCAGCTGACAGGGGGTCCCACGTGTCAGCGACACTTAAAACACGAAACGGTACGCGCGCTGTGGGCCGTAGGATTAGAAGCGAGATCAACGGCCAAGGGTCGTCGTCAGCAACAGCGAGTCAAACAGCTCGAACCCTAGCGGCTCGGCGGGGTCTCTGGGCGTGCAGGGCTCAAGTGGGGTGACAAGGCGAAAGCGACATGGAAGACGACGGCGGCCTTGATTGCGGTGTGGAGCTTGGGGTGGTCGTAATCAACGGCGCCCTTCTCCTCCTACCGCGGCTGCTCCGGCTCCAATTCCAGCGAGCTGCTGCTCCACTTGCTCCGGCTAGAGGTGGGTGAGGTTCAGAGAGGTGAGTGGAATGGTGTGGAGAGAAGAGGCTGGGGAGGGCTCCTTTTATAGGCCCGACGGTGAGACCGAGCGGGATGGGCAGGCGACGGTGGCAACATGGCTACAGCGAGGTAGAGGCATGGCTGGGGGTGGCGATCGATGGGCGGTTCCCTGGCGGTGCTCTAGGAATTGAATGCGGCCGTAGGGGCGGTGGCACGCGGTCTGGGCGAGGTGGCGCTCTGCGCGGCCGAAGCGGCGGTGTCCATGGCGAGCGGTGGCTGTGAGGCTTTGGGCGGCGAACGGGGATGTCTGGGGTGTTCTCCAGGTCGAGGTGGAGCGGCGGGCGCGGGCTGGTGCCAAGAGCACGCTCTGGGGGCGGCACTGGCATGGTGCGGTGGAACTGGGCGCAGTTTGTGCTCGATGGTCCACTGCTGCTCTGGGCTCGGGCAAGGGACAGGGGGTGGCGGTGAGCTCCTGGCTACCTCCTAGACATGGGGAGAGAGGGGGAGATGGTCTGCTGCGGCGGGGCAAAGTTTGGCCGGCGACCATGCCCTCGGGTTGACATGGCAAGAGGGTTAGGGACAAGGGAGAGGGGTGTTAAGGGTCTGGTTAGACTAGGAGGGGACTATGGAGATAAATGTAGATCATTTGGGGGCAAAACCCTGTTCAAAACAGTGAGCTAGGATTAGAGTGGAAATCATGCATGCCAAGTGTTTGATGAAATGGTCGCATGAAAGAAAGTTTTGAATTTTGGTTTCAAATTTTTTGAGTGATCTCCACTAGTGATAGGTAGTATCTGGTTGCAAGGGTTTTGAAAGTGGAGCTCAAATAGATGGTTTTTGAAATGGGGTGATCTAGGCATATGCATTAGATTCAATTTTAAACTGTCATTTAAAATAGTTAACAGAACGTTTTTAGCAGATCAAAAGGTGGGCCTTGGTACCTCATTATGTGTACTAGCAAGGGGTGCAAAGATCAAGAATTGTTTCTGTGAAGAATTGAGTACTAGGAATAGCCAAAGTAGGCATGAGAGTTAAATTTGCCAAAATGACCATTCCTCCTTTTTAATTCTTTTTGATTTGATTTTCTTTAGGAAAAGTTTGGGAATGATGTAGATGATGTTTAAATCACCTAAGAAACATTTTACAAGCATTGGGTCATTCAATCATGGCAATTCAAACAACTCCTAATTTAAATGCATACACATATGAATGCTTTCATTTTAAATTTGGAAAAGTTTTTGTTAACCTTATTTTTGGATGATTTGATCTTGATAAACTTGAAATAAATTTTTGGGATGTTACAGCCGCCCCGCCCACAACGCTCCTCTCTCTCCTCGAAAAATACCACTCAATTGAAGTGCAGAGTTTCCACTCTGGCAAGGAACATAGGTACATCTCTCAGCCTTTGCTGGCACCTGGCTCATGGAGAGTAGAGACCGTGGTATCCAGGGACAATGGTACATTGTTCTCCGTGCGATTTTACATGCTCGACTATGGCCTCACCGTATCCGTCCAGTGCGTCAGGTCGGTGGCATGCTTGTTTCCGCAGTACGTGGTGGAGTTGCACTTTTATAAACCTTCAATGATTGGACATGACCTGGAGGAGTTCGTTGAAGATAGCGCGTCGCCGACCTCCGTCAGGATTACTGAAGATTACCTTAATTTCCTGATTAAGAAACATGATAGGTTCACACTGGATAACTCATTTTGCATCCACAATGTGGGAGATGACAAATATGACCATCATGATTCCGATGATGATCTGCCGTTCAAGTTTGTTTAGATCAAACGCTGGAGATGATCTAGCATTTCCTTTGAAACAGGGCTCTGTATTTTTTCTTGGGAGTGCCTAGATCTCAGGAGCCTGAGAACTTCTTATATGTAAATTTAGCATGCTGCAATTTAGTCCGTTGATTCTTACTTCCTTTAGAAATCCTAGGTTCATCTCCTAGCCACTGTTGGCACCACGTTCATCAAGACTAGAGAACATCGGATCTGGAGACAATGGTACGGTGTTCGCTGTGCTATTTTACATGCTCAAGTGGGGCGACATCATCGTATCCGTCGTGTGTGTCAGACCGGACGGTTGCTCGTCGCCCTTGTACAATGTGTAGTTCACCGTCTATCACCCGTCACCAGAGGCTGGGTTTTGGGAGGGTGTAGTGCGCAATTCCTTCACTCCTGGGAGCAGGGCGGTGCCTGACATCATGCAGAAGGAAAAGCATTCCATGGTGGTGTACCTTCAAACTTCTCAGACCCAGGGCCTGTATTACTCAATATGCATCCATCACAAGGGAGAATTCCAAATTGACCATTCTACTACCTCAAATTTTTATCCCACTTTCACTACATACCACGGACGTACGTTTACTGAAGGTTGGATTTTGGATGCAGAGTAGTACTAGTATAACACTAGTTCTTGTACTTCAGAGTATTTTGTACTACTATATACTAGTACTGGTAGTACTTGTTTAGGCCAAGGACAGGAGATGGTCTTGCTTTGCCTTTATTCTGTCGTCGCTATTACTGAAATATTTTGTTTAACTAATAGTGATGTACTGTTACTTGTTTAGATCAAGTGCAGCAGTTTTTCTTGCTTTTCTTTTGAAAGTTAGCATTGTCACAATTATCTAGATGAGTCTTGGGCATTTTGGGTTGCATATGGGGGTCACACAGGCATTGTCACTTGATTGTCAGTTTTGCTTGCTCCAATGATCAAGTCTATTTTTTGAGTTGGAACAAGAACTGATTCTCTCTGTACTGCTATTGAATTTCAAGTAGGAAAGCTACTAAATCTCTCAAATGTTCAGTCGTTGCTATTACTAAAACATTTTGTGGAACTGATACTGATGTACTGAACTTGTTTAAATCAAGGGCAGTAGATAGTTTTGCTTTTATTTTGAAACATGGACTTGTCGCAGTCTAGATGAGACTTGGGCATTTTGGGTTCCATATGGGGTTCACACAAGCATTGACCGTCAGTTTATCATGCTCCAATGGTCGAGCATTTCCTTTCAAACACGACTCTCTGTACTGGGAGCTAGAACTACTTGCTTAGATCAAGTAGCTTTTCCTTTAAAACAATGGCCTTGCACATGTACTCTATATATACTCCCTCCATTTCAAAATATATAAAGATGTTTTAGCTTTTGTGAAATGAGTTTATCTAGACTCTTTTTAGTGTGTAGTTCGGAGTGAACCCATATACTAAAAGGGGTCTAGATACACTCGTTTCACAAAAGCTAAAACATCTTATTTTTGAAACGGAGGGAGTACTACGTATGTTTTATCGCAGTCAAGTTACTCATATTTACTTTAGCATTTTTTTCTTATAATATTTAGCATGCTACAATTTAGTTTGCTAAATCTTTACTTCCTTTAGAAATTCCAGGTACATCTCTCAGCCGCTGTTGGCACCACGCTCATCGAGAGTAGAGAAGATCGGATCAGGGGATGATGGTACAGTGTTTGCTCTGCTATTCGACATGCGCGAGTCGGGCGACATCAGCAGATCCGTTGTGTGTGTCAAGCAGACGCATGATCGTCGCCCTTGTACAATGTGCTGATCACTGCCTATTACCCGACAATAGAGCTGGGGTTTTGGGCCCATACAATCTGCAGTTCCTCCACGCCTAGGAGTTGGGAGGTGCCGGGCATCATCCGGAGGAAAAAAATTCCTTTATGTTCTACAGTGAACCATCTCATATTACCGGCCTGCATTACTCAATATGCATCAATCACGGGGGAGAACCTCCAATTGACACAATATTTATTTAACTAGCTTAGGGATCTCTATGTGTTGGGGGTGGATTTTGGATGCATATAGTAGTACTAGTATAGTACTAGTTCTTGTACTACGTAGTATTTTGTACTACTATATACTGGTAGTACTTGTTTAGGTCAAGGGCAGGAGATGTTCTTGCTTTGCCTTTGTTCTGTCGTTGCTATTACCAAAGTATTTTGTTGAACTAATAGTAATGTACTGTTACTTGTTTAGATCAAGTGCAGCAGATTGTCTTGCTTTTCTTTTGAAACCTAGCATTGTCATAATTATCAAGATTATTCTTGGGCATTTTGGGTTGCATATGGGGGGTCACACAGGCATTGACAAAATTAGGTCATATTTGCACAGAAGCAGACATGATCATCAGTTTTGCTTGCTCCTATGATTGAGCCTATTCGGAGAACAGGGCAAACTGATCATGCGCCAAGGTTTTTTGAGATGGAACAAGAACTTATTATCTCTGTACTGCTAGTGAATTTCAAGCAGAAAAGCTACTGAATCTCTCAAAATTTCTGTCGTTACTATTATAAAGCATTTTGTGGAACTAATACTGATGTACTGGTACTTGTTTAAATCAAGGGCAGTAGATAGTCTTCCTTTTCCTTTGAAACATGGCCGTGTCACAATCTTGATGAGACTTGGGCATTTTGGGTTGCACATGGGGGTCACACAGGCATTGATGTGAGAAGAAGGTACTCAAAGCAGACTTGATCGTCAGTTTTGCTTGCTCCAATGGTCGAGTGTGTTTGGTGAAAAGGACAAACTAATCGCGCGACAAGGTTTTAGAGCTAAAACAAAAACTGGTTCTCTCCGTACTGCTATTTGTATTTCATTGTCTGTATTTCTGAATTGGTCACTTTTGAAATGCTGATGAATTGGTCAAGTGCTCTTGAATATAAACTTTGAATCTGTTGATAATTTTTCTACCTTATTCTGTACTACTGAATTTTGACATGAATAGCTGCCAAAAAGAATTATCGCTTTTCCCCTCCCTCTCTGAGGTCTTTGTTTCAAATCCGGCCGAGCACATCACAATGAAATTTTTATTAACCAGGAGAAGACATCTAGTACTCCGTAGCTCATTCGGCCCCTCTTTAGCCCAGAGCATTTTTATTCGGTCTTTTCGGGGTCAGGGGACTGCTGACCACATCCCAATGAAATTTGAGAAAGGAGCCCATGGAGCATAGCCGAGAACATATTAATTCGGCCTTTTAGGGGCCAGGGGACTGCTGAACACAACCCATTAAAATTTGAGAATGAAGCCCATGGAGCATAGCCTACGGAGTATAACCCACGTAGAGCAGCCTATGTAGAATAGCCAAACTCTTTTTAATTTGGCCTTTTGGGCATTGCCCCCCACCTCTCAAAATAAAATAAAAAACTCTACCTACCCATGTTTTAAAGAAAATGCTCCATTATGTGGCATTTTATAAATTGAGATGCCAGGAGTACTGCCCTTTTATATATTGAGAAAATACTCCAATAGCCAGAATCTTTTTTAATTCGGCCTTTTCGTGGTCTTGTGGCCATCGACCATAACCCATTCAACTTAGGAGTGAGCCCATGGAATATAAGCCATGACGAATAGGGCATCCGCCCCGAGTTAGCCCATAATCTTTTTAATTCAGCCTTTATGAGCATTTTTTGTACTCTAAGGCTGACATCTGGGACCCGAAAAAATAGTCCAACATACACACGTTTCTTTCAAATAGAGGCTGTCAGCTGGGACCCAGCATAGACACGTTTCCTGCACAGAGGTGGTTGACATCTAGGACCCAACAAGTTGCTAAGGTCAAAACAGCGGACATGGCCAAAAAAAAGTCCATCATACGCACGTTTCATTTATAGAGAGGCTGATATGTCGGACCCAGTAGCGCGACCTTATACAGATGCTGTATCGAGCAACGTAGCCAGTTCGAAACAGGGAGACGCCAGCGAGAAAAAAGTTCAGCATGTACACGTTTCTTGTAATGAGAGGCTGAAATGGGGGACCCAGTAGCGTGAGAAAATGGCAGATTCGTTGAGCAATGCTATCTAGTTCAAAACAGGGTAGTGCTAGAGAAGGAAAAAATTCCATCATACCCACGATTCTTCTAATGTGAGGCTGACATAAGGGACCCACCAGCCTGAATAAACAGCTGATGCAGCGAGCAAAGCTATCGAGTTCGGAACACGAAGGTGCTACAGAGGGTAAAAAATCCATCATACACATGTTTCTTCTAATGAGAGGATGACATGTGGGGCCCAACATCGTGATTAAACGGTAGATTCATCGAACAACGCTATCAAGTTCGGAACAGGGTAGCGCGAGTGAAGGACAAAAATCCATCATACACATGTTTCTTCTAATGAGAGGATGACATGTGGGGCTCAGGAGGTTGGTTAAACGGTAGATGCGTCAAGCAGCGCTATCAACTCGGAATGGGGTAGCGCCAGTGAAGGAAAAAATTCCATCATACACACGTTTCTTCTAATGAGAGGATGACATGTGGGTCCCAGGAGGTTGATTAGATGGTAGATGCATCGAGCAGCGCTATCAACTTCGAAACAGGGTAGCGCGAGCGAAGGAAAAAATTCCATCATACACACAATCCTTCAAATGAGAGGATGACATGTGGGACCTAGCAGCCTGACTAAACGACAGACACCTCAAGCTATGTTATCAAGTTGAAATCAAGGAGGCGCGGACGAAAAGTATGGTCCGCTAGAGACACTAACGTCCGGGACCCACACGCCTCAAAAGACTTCGGTGAGTCAACATCGCGCGAGGAAATGGAAATCTTACTTCTGCCACACGCCAACCGAGCTTCCTCCATGTTTTTAGCAGATCCGTCATAGTAGAAGGCCGCGAAACCGGAAAAAAAAGTTTTCCATCGGCCACGGCCAAGCCGAGAATTTTGTCACGGAAGACGCGCCTTCTACAACGACCGTTAGACCAAGTCGTTGCGGAAGGAAACTTTTCTTGTAGTGAGTCCTTCATTAGGACGGTTCTTCCAAGTTATTATAAGACGCCTGATTCGAAAAGATTTTGATAATGGATAATATTTTGCTAGAAACTCACAGGCTAAATTATCCCAAGTAGTAGTGGCTTCTTGGGGTAGAGATCTATACCATGAGAGAGTTGTGCTAGTCAAAGTCTGACTAAAATTTTTAACCCTTACCTCATTAGCAGTATATCCCGGTAATTGGAAAGTGCCACATATATCTTTGAAACATGCAATATGCTCATATGGATCAGGATCTTCTTCATCTCCAGTAAATTGCTTCTTGTGTAGAATATCAAGTAGTAGAGGATTTATTTCAAACCCCCTTGTCTTCTCGTTGGAGTTGTCTCTTTTATTAATATCATAGGGCTTCCCAAAGTGGCTGAGTGGGTTAGCACTAGCCATATGCTCGAACTCCATCATGTTAGTGGAAACCTATAACTCAAAACAAAACTTAGCAAGACAAAAATAAGTAAGCAAAAACTAAAAGACCTACAACACTTAGCTCCCCGGCAACAGCTCTAGAAAATAGCTTGATGACTGCAAGTGCATAGATCGTTTGTAGCTAGTTTCGAAATAAAGATATTGATCCCACATGGAGCAGGAGTCTGAAGTCTTAATAACTCTTGAATTAAATACTGAAATAGAAATGCTAAATAAAGTTCTAAGTAACAAGATAAAATGCGAGTATTGTGTAAAAAGGTGTTTTTGGTATAAGAGAACAATAAGTAAAGTAAAACAACTAAAAACAGAAAGTAAGTATCGCGTATGTAAAAGAGCTTGGAACCGTAGTATGGAAAAATCATTCTCAAGGAGTAGCAGATACACCTCTTGCATTATAAAGAGCTAAGGTAAAGATTATTACCATGAACATTCTCAACTATGTATGTGTGGGAGGAACTCCATAATTGGACAAATAGGCAGCAACCACTACTCACATCATCCTCATAACCACATCAGATAGCAATTGACATCAATCAAATTACTATGCTATTAAGGGACTTAATCCCGTAGGACGTATCCCGTGGCATAGATAGTGTTCCGTTAGTTCCTTGGTTCCCAAGTTGATATGTAAGGGGCGCCAACAACTTTATAGTCACTCTAAGTGCTAACACACCTCCGTCTACCAAGTAGTTCCCTCCATCAAGTCCCCATAAGAGGAAAATATTGAGAGGTCGACTTCTCCCAACATCAAGATGAAGACAATCTAACACATGGTCACATCGATGAATATCATAATAAACTTTATCTTATTTCAATATCATACTAGGGTTTCTCCATCTCCCCAAGAACTAATGATCTACTTAGACATGGAGACAATCAACATCATGGCAATAACAATGGAATCTATCATAGATGAATAGTACTTGTATAAATCCACAACGAGTATGGAAATTACAACAAGATCTAGAAAAGATGTAGATGGGATGGATGGAGATGGTGGTGATGAAGCGGTTGACGATGAAGATCGGTGCCTTAGCCTCCTAAATCTGTGTGGGGCGAAGATGGATCCCCGGTGGACGAGTTCCCCCTCCAGATGCCTTCTAGAGGTGAGGTTTTGGTGATTTCTGGTTGTTTTGTATGTCATCTCTTTGATCCAATTGCACGGGGTGAAACTATTTGAGGAGGCGGTGGCGGCGCCAACTATACAGCGGGAACTATACGGCCAGAAAATTAAGTCCCACTGTATAGTTGGTCATTAAACCCTCGGTATGCCTCGATCGCTTCGGGTTTTCTTCTGGTGTTATTGATATTTCCCAAATAAGCGATTTACGTTGTTTTTACTCCTTTTCTCACCAATACAACTACTCCAGGAATTGTGTCCATTGTATCCATCATCTGTCCTGATCCTGGTGAAAATAGACATAAAATGTGCGTGCGACCGCCGTAAAATACCAAGATCCTACAACTACAATGCAAAATAATAATATAAAACATGATGAAAATATGCAGTCATCACCGTCACGCCGCCACCTTGGCCCGGTCCTCTTCCTCTTCCTCTTGTCATCATCATCATCACGTAGAGGAGATCTTCACCAACGTCCATAGTAGCTCCTTCTTCTACCCCGTCTAGATCTAATCTTGATGGACAATGGAGTGCTGTCAGATCTTCATCGACATGTTCCCCCTTCATCCACGAGTTCTTGATCTCGCCTCGACGTGGTGTCGTCTTTGTTGCACATGTGGATACTAGTGGAGGTGCGACACTTGGAGCACTAGTTCTTTGGAGCCATCCGTGGGATAATACATCACCTCATGACTCGCTAAGACTTGTTGTGGGGATCGATGCACGATCAACCTCGTCATCAACAGACTTCCGCTAGTTCAATATTCGATAGTATGTTCCGTTACCTCACCCTTGCATTGGATCTTGGTTATGCGCTAGATTTTTTTTGTTTTCCGTAGCTTGTTCCCCAATAATGCGATGGTGGATCAACTGAGAGTGGAGTTTGTGGGCCAGGTGAGCACGTGGAAGAACGAGCTGCTTGGAGATTTCATTTCCATAAAGATGAGGAACACACTTGTCTGGACAGTCACTTGGAGCGCATGCATGATGCGTGTATGAGACTGGTTCATTTCATGGACTACTAGATGGTTGATGACTTTGCAATAGGCATATTGCTATGGTCGCTGCCTCTCAGCTACTAGGGGCACGCTAGGACCTGCATCATGAGAGGTGATGGGGAAACACATGATTTCCATGAGTTCATATCACATTTTAGACATGTGAAGGTTAAACCCATTGCTGGAGAGGTCATCGATGATGAAGGTATATATGATATACAATTTTATAAATGTTATAATCTTGCAAACACTTGTTGTAGTATTGAAGTACCTGATACTTGTTATGTTTTATGAAAATAGGTCCTTCCACATAAGAGCTGCTTGCTGGAGATGAGGTGACATTACATGTTGATGGCGATCATGATGATGATGGCCAACGACACTCTCCCTCGGCATTTATAATTTAGTTTATCGGTTTTGGATAATTATTGTAATCAATGGATTATGAACTTTATTAGTGTGTCCTGCACTTCGTGAGACGGCTATTCATATGAGTTTGTAACAAAACAGTTGTTCTGCATTTATGAATGATTTATGTTCGTGTTCATATGTCTTTCGATTATGTGTGAATTATTTGTTTTGTAAACTACTTGATAATGCATGAACATTTATAAAATATTGAAATGCCTTGGAAATACTTATCTTAATGATATATTAATTTTGAATGAAACCATTGTTTAAAATTCAAAAGTTATGTTGATAGTATGTGAGAGTCATAGATATTTGATATCTTGTGACATACAAATCATGCCCATGATTGACAAGATAACTAAAACTCCGTATATTGCAAAATACAAAGTGTTTGATGAATTGTTGAAAGAAAATACATATTCGATGTACCATATTTCAACAAATGGAGATTATCATTTTTTTAATTGTTGGTTTATTAAAAGGGTTAACTAAATGTAACATGAGTGTGAAGCTATTTGATGTGATCAAATAATTTCAACATCAAAGGGTATTGAAAATAAAATAGAATTAACTTACTCTGATTTGATGAATAGTAATGAAATTCAAAGTTATAAGATTGGCATGAGAACTTGTGAAACGTGTTTCACAAAATTGTGATGCATTTAGCTTTACAACAATGTTGAATTGCAGAATCATCACAGTATAATATTTGATATTTAGTGGGCAAGTCGGTGGCACCAAATAAACCGTTTTAGTGTTAGTGTAAAGATCATTAGTTGGAAGTAGCAAACACTCATTTAGAGTAAAGTGAACCATCTGAAATTCATGAGATCGGCACCATATTTTGTATGGATTGTTGTGGAAGTTTTGGAGTCATTTGATATCACCAAAACAATAGCGAATAAGTCCTTGTAGAGTATTCATTGAAAACTTTGAAATACGAAATCCATGGCTAAAACCAAAAGAAAGGCAAAACTAGTATTGTTGAAAGTTTGGTGCGTTTTCGAGAAAGTATGTTCTCGACAATGATGATTAGTGGAAGAAAGTGAAAGCACAATGAAGGTTCATGACCCTGCACCAGAGTGTTGAGAAGCACAACAGAATGTGTTCCAGAACGCATCTCTACACATAAAATAAAGAGATCAATGATAATGATCACTGCGTTTCAATTGTGCCTTTACTGAATAAGGTAGTATTCGCAAATATGCCCTACACCCTGTGTAGAGACATTTATGAGTCACTTGTCATGTTATTGAAACATGACATATCTGCAAACTACAAAGGAAGTGAAGGTAAACTAAAATTACGAGAAATCCTAGAAGTAAATTTCACTTAAGATTAGAAAGTAAAGTGTTACTTAATATTGTAAAGTAAAGGGGTTACTTGATTTTTCCATAGGACCACAAGGTCAGAATGGAAAAGGTGAAAGACAAAGCACGATTCGTCACAAATAATGTCTTGGGCGAATTCAAATGAATTTGATTCAGAAGTGCTGAAGTCTCATAAATTCTCAATTTGATAATTGATGAAGGGATTTTGAAGTCATTCAAAATATTGAGAAGATATGCAATTTGCAAAAATTGAGTGGGACCTATAGAGTCTTCCTAAATTAATATGTGAATGGCATATTTTTGAGTGGGAGCAATGTAAGTTTCAAACTCAAATATGTAGGTGACATATTTTGAGTGGGAGCTTAACGTAATTCATATGTGTATATGACACATTAAGAATAAGAGCACAAGTACTGATAAATATTGATTTATAAGGTAAAGTAGAAGGAGAATGTCATATAATATTATGTTGGAATGAATTCCTAAAAGAGATTCTGAAGAAGTTTCAGAATAGTAATTGATGAAGGAATGTTCCTAAATCATTCGAATTAGGAATTGCATTAAGTACAACATTGATGGTTAAAAGAAAGAAAAGGATGCTCGTCAACCACTATGTTTTGACATAGGTTTTGTCTTATAAACCATGATAAGAACTCAACATAATATGATCCAAGTTCTTGTCAAGAAGAACAAGTTCAGAAGTGATTGAGTGTAAATTACTAAACAATGAGCTAAGATTGTTCATAGTGTCTTATGAGAACTATGGACATGTTTCCATATCCATGAAGGATGACATGCCTAAAGCATAAAATGTTGTGCTATAAGGACAAATGTTGACCTTAAAAGATTGGAAATTTCTGCATCGAAATACTACCTTGAGTCGGAAAAGGAAGCATGGTGATAAACATCAAAAATAGCACATAAGTGCACTATTGATTTGATGTCTATGTTTAAATATAAGTATATGGATACTACTTGGTGTTATGTATAATGTTGTGGCTAGGTAAGTTTGTCTTCTCACGGACTGTGTTCTAGAGCATAGTGCCCATGAGAAAGTTCGCATACACTGATCTAACGTCACTGCTGGCTTCTGGAATCGATGACCCCACTCTGCTACAATAACTACTATACATACACAAGATGTTATCATGGGATGATAAAGTATTAATGTCAATTAAAGTGACATTAGTAAGTTGCAAAAGATACGAGGGCTGTATAGTACAGACCCTAGACTCAACCTCTTCCATGAGCAAGCATGGTCAGAAGTGCCAAGTTGTATGGTGCCAATGATTGGTAAACAAATGCAACTAGTTTATTTGTACTCTAGTGCAAGTGGGAGACTGTTGGAAATATGCCCTAGAGACAAATAATAATATGTATTATTATCATATTTCACAAAGTTTATAATTAGGTTTTATATCATGCTATAACTATATTGAAAGGAAATGTCAATACATGTGTGATATATAAACAACCAGGAGTTCCCGGTGAATATCTAGTCACTAGTTCATTGGTCCATAGATGATCAAGGTTTCCTAATCATGTGGCATTTATGCCAATTGACAATGGAGTCACCTCATTGGGGGAATGAGATGATGAACATACCCAATCTAAGAATCGTAATACGATCATGTCACAAAGTTCAAGTTCGATGATTAGGAAACGTGGTGACTTGTTCCTCAGACCATGAGACCATATTTAATCATTGTCACCCGAGAATGGCTTTATAGCATCAAATGTCACTCGGTGAAACAATGATCATAAAGGTGTGTCTAGGTACATCAAAGGGGCACATAGAGGTGTATGTGTCAAGAGCGGTGAAAGATTGGTATAAGCGACTAGAGGGGGTGAATAGGCGCTAGTCAATTTTTAGCTTCTTTTAAAATTAAGGCTTGACACAAGGTAAGTTCTCTAGATATGCAACTAGGTGAGAGAACCTATATGACAACTAAGCAAGCAAGCAATAATAATAGGGAGTAAAGGATAGGAATAACCGAGACTAGACATGGATATGTTTTCCTGAAGTTCCTTCCTTTTGAGGAGAAGTACGTCTCCATTGGAGGGGTGGGTGGTACTAAGACCACCAACGCCATAGGACGCCTCACCCTATTCTCCCAAGCACCTGCCTCATGGCAAGAACCCGATCCACTATGCGGTGACCTTGAACACAGCGACCGAAACCTTTACAAACTTGTTGAGTAGACCTCCAACACACTTGGAGTCTCTCAACACAATCCTGAAGCTTTACAACCAATGCCCGAGATCCGAGACCGACCTCTTCCGTCTAGGGTTCAAAGAACCCAAGAGTAACAAGATCCACAAAGGAAAACAAGGGGGAATCAACTTTGCTTTGGTGAAACCCTAGATCTAGACCTCCTCCACCAAATCCAAAAGAATCAAGGAGATTGTAGCACTAGGGGAGGAGATCTAGAGAAATTACAGCTCAAGAACAATGGAGGAGAGAGATAAAAGAGACCCGCTTCCCGTTGGAGAAGAAATACCCTTTTATACCCTAGGGAGAGAATCTGCCCATTGCTGGTTGTCCTGACCGGTACTACATGAACCAGAAGTGGTAGTACCGAAAACAATCGGTATTACCGGACTGGTACTGGATGCGGTACCAAGCGAGGATACAAGGAGGTGGAGAAACCTCAATTTCCTTTGGTAGGAACAGCTGCAAGACCCGGTAGTATCGCTGGTAGTACCGGAAGTAGCAGCGATACTGCCGGACAAGGCGGTGGTACCGGCTGGAGGTACCGGACCAGGCAGAGGATGAGCCCACGCTCGCAAAAATGTCCAGGCCTATCCGGCACCGCCAGGCGGTACTATCGGTGGTGAGCGGTAGTACCAGTTGAAATTTCCGGTACTATCGGAGGCCACATACAGTGCAGGTTGCAGCAACAAGGGTAGAAAATTTTACTAGTCTCAACCATTGAGGGAAAGCTGGACGGGCAATAAAAGGAGTTGATTCCACCCAAACTTTCTGATGCGGACCCCCTGTTGATAGTACGGTTTTTCCTATGACTCAAACTAAAAGATCTAGGAAAAACTGAGTCTTTCTATTGACCTTTTTGAGGGAAACTGAATGCTTTGCAAACAGAGTTAGCCTGAGTGCCCTAATAGCATCAAACATCACTCAGTGAAACAGTGATCATAAAGGTGTGTCTAGGTACATCAAAGGGGCACATATAGGTGTATGTGTCAAGAGCGGTGAAAGATTGGTATAAGCGATTAGCGGGGGGGGGGGTGAACAGGCGCTAGTCAATTTTTAGCTTCTTTTCAAATTAAGGCTTGACATAAGGTAAGTTCTCTAGATATGCAACTAGGTGAGAGAACCTATATGACAACTAAGCAATCAAGCAACAATAATAGGCAATAAAGGATAGGAATAACCGAGACTAGACACGGAGATGTTTTCCTAAAGTTCCTTTCTTTTGAGGGGAAGTATGTCTCCGTTGGAGGGGTGGGAGGGTACTAAGACCACCAATGCCATAGAAAGCCTCACCCTGTTCTCCCAAGAACCCGCCTCACGGCAAGCACTGATACGTTGCTAATGTACCTATAATTTTTGATGTTCCATGCTTGGTTTTTATCTACTTTCTTATGTTTTGTCCACACTTTGGAGTACTTTTTACCTATTAACAAGATGTCACAATGCCAACTGCCTGTTTTCTGCTGTTTTTGGTTCTAGGAAAGTCAGAAAACAAATATTCTCGGAATTGGACGGGACAAATGCCAAAGTCAGTATTTCACCGAGGGGGACACGGAGCAAGAATACGAGACGGAGAGGGTCCAGACGGCCGCCACACCACCTGGCCGCACGGACAGGCCTGTCCCACGCCAGGGGGTGGTGTGGCCGCCTAGGGAACCCCCTCGGCCTCCCCTTTCGCCTATAAGATGCCTCCGATAAGAAACCCTAAGTACCTGATCAAAAATTCCACAAAAGAGTCTATAGCCACCGTCATCTCCATCGCTAGATCGGGAGGGATCTGAAGCTCTTCCCGGCACCCTGCCGGAGGGGAGAATTCACCTTGGAGGCCTTCTTCATCACCATGCAAGCCTCTGGTGTGATGCGTGAGTAGTTCATCATTGGACTACGGTTCCATGTAGTAGCTAGATGGTTGGTTCTTCTCCTTTGTGCTACCATGTTTAGATCTTGTGAGCTTCGTTCATGATCAAGACCACCTATTTATAATCCTACATGTTGTCTTTGCGGGCATCCGATGGATATTGTGATGCTATTTCAGATTGATTGTTGATTCTATCATGTCTTTGTTATTTGTGATCTTGCATGTTCTCCGTTGTTAGTAGATATCTTGGCCGAGTAGATGCTAGCAACTCCAAGAGGGAGTATTTATGCTCGATAGTGGGTTCATGCCTCTAGTAATCTGGGGAAGTGACACAAATATCTAAGGTACTAGATGTGATGTTGCTACTAGGGAGAAAACAACAATCCTTTGTTCATAGAACAATCATATTGTTTACTTTTCACGCAATGCGTAATGCAAATTATCTGTTGCTTGCAACTTAATACTGGAGGGGGTTCGGATTGATAACCTGAAGGTGGATTATTAGTCATAGATGTAGTTGGATTATGGTCTATGTATAATGTTGTAATGCCCAATCAAATCTCATAGGAGTCAAGATGATTAGTATATGCATGTATGCTTTCTCGATGTTTGTCAATTGCCCCGCTGTAATTTGTTCACCCAACCTGTCATCTATCTTAAGGAGAACCACCCCTAGTGAACTATGGACCCCGGTCCTTTCTTTTACCATCAATCTACAACTGTTTACTGTTTTCTGTTTACTTTCTTCAAGCTTTTACTTTCTTCCACACAATATGTTTAATCCTTTGTTTTCAGCAAAACCGGTGAGATTGACAATGTCACTGTAAGTTGGGGGCAAAGTTCTGTGGTTGTGTTGTGCAGGATTCCAAGTTGGCAACAACACCTTGGAGGTGTTTCCTTGCTCCTACTGGTTCAATAACCTTGGTTTAATAACTGAGGGGAACTTGCCGCTGTGCTCATCATACCTTCCTCTTGGGGTTCCCCAACGAGCTCGAGATATCTTGGGCCATCAAGATCTTTTCTAGCGCTGTTGCCTGGGAGCCAAGGACTCTTCACAAGGGGAGTCCCTCACAACCAATCTCTTTACTTTGTTTTTTCTTAGTTTATTTCTGCTTTGTTTGCTTGTTCCTTTTATCAAAAATATAAAAAAATTAGTTCCTACTATAGTTGTTATTTTCATTGGTCTATTATTGTCTTGCTTTATCATGCTTTCTATCAATGCTTAGTTTCTTTGAAACTAAATCTAATTGGCAAGGTGGGTTCACGGAAGAACAAAAATATTATTATAAGGAATACCGCTTGTCACAAAAAGGGAAACACTTATGGGAACAAATTGATAAATTGTATACCATTGCTAGAAACATGTGCTATACTTATAATGTTACTTATTGCTTTGATAAATCTTGTTGCTGTAAGAGGTATAAACACCTCCCTTTTCAATGTGAGTATAATGATGATGTTACCATATCTTCTTATGTTAAGGGAAATTATGACTTTTATGATGTGGAACAAATTGAAGAATTTATTGCTTGGAAGGGTGCATTCGAACTAGCTTATTTGCTTGAAAATATTGACAATGCACCTTATAAATATGAGGTTTATGATATACTTAAATTTTGCTTTGATAATTACATGGAAGAAAATGGCTATATTCTTGAATATCTTAATAGATGCTCTCCACCAGCGAAAGAGACTAATGCCTTGCAGGAGCCTATAGAAGAAGAAATTGCTGAAACTGGAAGCTCATTGGATGAAAAAGAGGAGGAGAGTGATGATCAAGAGGAGGAAGAATGGATCTACCCATTCCTACCTTCTAATGAGAGTAACTCTTTACCCCTTACATTATTTGATTGTCCCCCATACTTACCAAAGGAGGATGCATGTTATGTTCCTGTGGATTCTTTTGAAAATGTTTATGATAAAGCTGTAGATGATGGTCCTATATTGGTTGATAATATTAATTGTACTACTACTGAAAATGAGATTGATCAGTCATCTTGTTATAAATTTGTTAAAAGTGGGTTTGAAGGTTTTAATCCCATTATTTTTGAGCTTGATAAAAATTATGTGTTTGTAGATCATGAAAAGCATGCTTTATGTGATAGTTATATTGTTGAGTTGATCCATGAGGCTACTGAAAATTATTATGATAGAGGAAAATATGGTTGTAGAAGTTTGTATGGTACTGAAACACCTCTCTATGTGTTGAAAGTTTTGAAGTTACTCTTGTTTTATCTTCCTATGCATGTCACTTTGTTCTTTGTGAATTTATTTGCATACAAGATTCCTATGCATAGGAAGTGGGTTAGACTTAAATGTGTTTTGAATCTGCTTTTTGATGCTCACTTTTACTTCAATTCATATTTCTTATGTGAGCATCTTTTCAAGCTTTCTATGCCTAATTTAAAGGCGTTAAAGAAAAGTACTTCTTGGGAGATAACCCAATAGTTTTCTTGAGTCTTGGAAATTATTACTTCAGTAATAACCGCTCCTTATCCTTTTTATTTGCTTTTTGTGCCAAGATTAACCTCTAATGAGAGAGAAGTAATACTTGGGAAAGTTGTTGTTGTCCCGAAACAGATTTTTGTGCTTCACAATAAAAATTCGTGTAAAATGTCTGTACGTCTTTTTGAGGCGTGAATTTTTGTGCTTCTGACCCAGGTTGTTATCTAACTTTAGTTAGTTCAACACTTTTCTATTTGAGCAACAGAAGGTCTTCTAAAAAATTAGTTTTTACCTGCTGGTCTGTTTTAACAGATTTCTGCCATTATTTGCATTTGCTTCTTGTTGATTCCTTTTTGGGTTCTTTTGGGGAATTGAGCTTTTTGAGGGAAGTACTACAGTAGCTTGTGTTTTTATGGAAGTTTTATTGGTGTTGAAACTGAACCCAAAGACTTATTATCTTGAGTACACTAATGTTGCTAATAAAGATTGTGTGAACTTTTGTATGAAGGAAAAATTTCAGGTGTATGGAGAGAATGTAATGAGATTAAGGATGGACTAAAGCTCAAGCTTGGGGATTCCACGCGAGTCACCCTAAGAAATATCCAAGAAGTACAAGCGTCAAAGCTTGGGGATGCCCAAGGCATTCCCCTTCTTCATCAATAAAAATCCCAGGTTTCTTCCAAACACTTCATTTTTATTGTCTCATGCACAGTTGTGTTGTTCTTGGAGCGTCTTTTTTTTGTTTTTGGTTTTTGTTGTTGGAGATATGCCCGAGAGGCAATAATAAAGTGGTTATTATCATATCTTCATATTTATGATAAATGTTTACATACCATGCTATAATTGTATTAACAGGAAACATTAATACTTGTGTGATTTGTAAACATAAAAGAGTCCCTAGTAAAGCCTCTTGTTAAACTAGCTTGTTGGTTAATATATGATCATTGTTTCCTGATCATGAACATAGAGATGTTATTAACAACAGGGTCATATCATTAGGAGAATGATGTGATGGACATACTCCTATAGATAAGCGTAGCATAAAGATCAAGTCATTTCAATAGTTCAATTGCTATATGCTTTCTGATACATAGTAACCTAATTCCTTCGACCATGAGATCATGCATATCACCTTTACTGGATGGATGCTTTGATGTCATCAAACACCACACCGTAACAGGGTGGCTATAAAGGTGGCATTGAGTGTTCGGAAAGTATTGGTTGAAACACATGGATCAAGAGTGGGATTTGTCCATCCACATGACGGATAGATATTCTCTGGGCCCTCTCGGTGAAATGTCATCCAATTAGCTTGCAAGCATGTGACTTGGTCACAAGGGATCACATATCAGGAGCGAGAAAAGAGTACTTATCGATGTGAGGTTGAACTAGGTATGCGGAGATCTGAAGCGATCATAACCTCGGATAAGTAACATATCGTGAGACAAAGGAAATTGGTATCGTATGTAAGTGGTTCATTCGATCAAAGTAATCGTAGAAATATGTAGAGCCATATGAATTTCAGATTCCTCTATTGGTTATTGTTCAGAAGTGTCTCGATCATGTCGCATAATTCACGAACCGTGGAGACACATAAGGATTCGACGTTGTTTGAGTAGTTATGGTATTATGAGAAAGAGACCGAATGTTGTTCGGAGTCTCGGATGGGATCCGGGATATCACGAGGAGATCCGGAATGGTCCGGAGAATAAGATTCATATAAGGAAAGTCCCATTTAGGAGTTGGGGAATGGTTAGGTGTTTTCATCGGGAACATTCTAGAAGGTCGGAATGTCGGCACTCCGGAAGGGAAGGTACATGAATGTGTCATTACATATTGGAATGATTGCATCATGTACTAGGTGTCTTGCTGTCCAAAATAAAGGGTTTATTTAAATCCTAAATTGGAAAGTCAAGCGGCTAGTTTGAAAGTCAAGCAGCAAGTTTTTGGAAAGTGGAAAGAGGAGGGAGAGGAGGCCGAGTTGGGAGGATTCCTCCTCCCCAAACCGGCGCCCACTCCAAGGCCGAGTTGGGGAGGGACTCCACTCCCTCCCCTTGGCCGGCCAGCCCTCCCACCTATATAAGGAGGGGCAGGGCTCCCCTCCTTAGACACACAAGTTTCCACCTCTAATCTCCGGTTTAGAGCCGTTTTGGTTTAGAGCTTCTAATTGCGTTAGCCAGCGGTTTAGAGCCTTCTAATTGGTTTAGAGACTTCTAATTGGTGTGTCTAATTACTAGACCACTAATAGCCTCTCTCATAAGCTCCACCATACTACTTGGCTTAAGGCGAAGCCTGCGGGATTTCCCTCTACTTCGGTACCACGCCGTTGTCTTTGCGGAATCGCGAGAGAGTGCTACAACCTCCATTTTCTTTGGAACAAGGAGAGGAAGGTCTTCGTCAGTACGAGCGTGTGACCGACTGCGGGGGCGCTGCGGGCGTGTACTGGAAGGATCGTCTGCGATCTTGAGATCGGAAGAATGCGACTACATCACCCACGTGAATCTGCTCTCGTTAACCACTTTGGAATGTTCGAGGGTTAGTTCCACTATCGACTAGTTGCTACAATCTAGTAGATAGATATTGGCTTGTTTGTTTGTATGCGATAGAAAATTTTGTTTTCCATGCTCTGAACCCCTGATGTATCGAGCCGTGTCTATATGTAGATCTGTTGCCTGAGTAGAACACAATGGTCATTGTGGGCGTTGATGCTTTTATTGTAGATTGCTTTTTGTGTACTTTGCATCTTGCGGTATGTTGGGATGAAGCGGCCCGGGCTAACCTTACATGACATCGTTCATGAGACTTGCTCCACGCTTGACATGCAACTTGTTTTGCATAAGTGGCTTTGCGGGTGCCTGTTTCTCCTAGCATAGTAAAGATCCAATTTACAACGGGTGATCAACAATGCTAGTATCAATGTTGTGGTTCTTGTTCGTAAGTTAGAACGACACTTATTGAAAGCCCCAAACCACGTAAAATATGCAAAAGAAAGTAGGCGTCTAACTTTGTTTTGCGAGGGTGTCTGATGATGTGATATGGCCATGATTGTGATTATATTTGATGTATGCAATGTTCCTTATTGTAAGTTGACGGCGAGAATATATGGTTGTCTTTAATTTCTGTTAAGACCTGCGTGTCTATTCAAAATAGTTGTAATAGTTAAAGCTGGTGGACGACAACCATGTAGAAGCATCATTGATCTTGATGCTATGCCGGTGATGATGGAGATCATGTTCGTGCTTGAAGATGGAGATCGGAAGCACAAAGAAGAAAGGCCATATCATATCACATATTATGAATTGCATGTGATGTTAATCCTTTATGCATCTTGTATTGCTTTGTAGACGACGGTAGCATTATAAGATGATCCCTCATGCACATAAATTTCAAGTTCTAAAGTGTTCACCCTTAGTATGCACCGTTGCCAAAGCTTGCTGCTTCGAAGCACCACGTGATGATCGGGTGTCTTTGATTCAGGTGAATACAACGTAAGCAAGCCAGATTTGCTTATGCGGTAGCTAAGGTTTGATCTTGACGAGCCTAGCATGTACAGACATGGCCTCAGGAACACGGATTACCGAAAGGTAGAGCATGAGTCATATAGTAGATATGATGAACATGTTGATTGTTCGCCATTGAAGCTATATCAACTCTCGTGATGATCGGTTTTGATGTGGTGGATTTGGTTCGTGTGATCACTAAAACAATGTGAGGGATATTGTTTTGAGTGGGAGTTCACCTAGATTAATTTAATTATTAATTAGAACTCAATTTATCATAAACTAAATCAAAGTGAATTTGCATAGTTGTTGTAGTCATTGGCATCCGTTTACCACCTTGCGCTTAGTTATAATTGAGATGATAGAACTATAGAATTCTGGTTAGTTACTTTCTGACTGGTATCGTATTGTTTTGAAGTGTTAATCTAAAGTCTAAAGTCCTATTGCAAACTTTCAGTAAGTTCCGGTCACTCCATGAAGTTTAATAATTGGTATTAAAACAAGAGTGACAATTCCAAAGTGTTAGTATATGAGTATCATGTTTGTCTCCATGATTCTTGATATTCAAAAGATTATCTTAATATCAAGGTTATCTAGGATCTGAAAGAGTTGTTTGAAACCATGATGTGTGGAAGATATTGTGATATCTGAAATGAAGTTTTGGTTACAACATGATAGAGTATAATATGGCAAAAGTCATGTTCTCATATTTGATAAGAATTTGCAAAAGGTTGGAGACACTAGTTGTCCTAATCTTCCAAAAGGTTTTGGAGAGCAACATTATACTCGCGATTCACCGTTACAAGCTAAAAGTAGCTAGATCATGGATAAGTCCATGATGAGGGTGAATATTTGATGTAGGTAAAATGTTTACTACACCAAGAGATTACTAAAGAAAGGAATTTGAAAGAACACCAAATATTTGATAATGGTGATCTACTTCAAAGTGCAAGTCCAAAGACATTGGTATTTAACTATACACGCTTTGGACTATGTGTCATATGTATGACTCCACTATTGATGTTGATAGATTCTTTCAAGCGAGAAGGAAATCTTGAAGAAAATCTCATAAGTATATGGCAGAAAAGAAAAGACTAGAATTGTTCAGTTTAAGTATATAGATGATATATGTGTTATGGCTATATTCTTTGCTTATTAAACAATGTGGTTCTTAAGTATTTGATACTGAATTTGTTGGTGTGAATCGTCATACGAAACAACACAATTCATGAACTACAATGGCCTAAGTAATTAGCAAAAGAATAGGTGATGATGTTCATCGAGAACAAGTAAAGGGTTATTTTGTTGCTCGTTAAACATCAACGCTTGCCTTCAAGATTTGTTTTATCAGGTATTATGAGAACAAAAGGGTTGTTCAAATAATTGCGTAATCCATAAAAGATGGATGATTCACAAATCTCGTTGGATAAATCACATCCATAAAACTAGTGCTAAAATTGTCGAAAGACAAATTGATTGAAAGATCACTTAGGAAGTGACATCGCTGTTTAAATTATATTGGAAAGAAAACATGAAGAAACTCCATGTGGATGGAATTTTGGAGTCTTTTGATTTTTGATCAAATGACGTTTGTGAAACTTTCCTAGAGATAATTAAAACTTCGTTCATAGGCCAAAAGGGAATGAATGACTAGCTTATTGGAACTTGTGCATATTGTTGTACGAACTCCATTATGTGTAGTCAAGAGCGATGGATTTCAACTTCATATGCTTTCTCCGAAAATTTGAGTGAATATGTGAATATTTACTTAATAAGGATGAAGTGTGAAATATTTGAAAAGTTCGAAAGATTTTCAAAGATGAAGTGCAAAATCATTGTAACAAGAATATAAATAGTTTATGATAAGATCATAAAGGAAGATATTTAAGTTACAAGTTTAGCATAATACCTAAGATTTAAGGAATCGATCCGTGGATTTGCATTTCCCGAAACACCATAAGAGTATGGAGCGTTCGAGATATGTAATTGAACCTTGTTTGACATGGTAAGATCGAAGGTATAATTCATAAAACTGCTATTATATTTTAAAGATTAAAAGCTTTAGAGACTACCGTTTTCCACTAAAAGAGCTCCATCATAATCCGCTGAAATGACACCATATAAAGTTATGGTTTGGGATAAAACCCAAGTAGTCCTTTCTTAAACATTGGTATGCTATGCATAAGAAAGATGTGTGCAACCAAAGTCGGATGAACCTGTCTTTGTATAAATGTTAAGTATTCCTCCATAAACACCGGAGACAAAAGTGTTTGTCGCTTAGAACGTCAAGTTTCTTTGAGAAGGAATTTTTCGTGAAAAGTTAAGTGGGAGGACAATAGAATTTTGATAAAGGTTAAAAGAACCTTAGCTATATGTGCAAAGTTGCGCAGCACCGAAAAGTGTTCCGGAGGCAGCAACAATGCTCATGGCTCACGTGCCTCAAGGGTTGTGGTCACGGAGGTCTAAGTTTCTATTGAAACAAGTAGGTCGGATGAACAATCAAATACCAAGATTTGAGAGTTAAATCATTATTTGACAATAATGATCCGACTAAATGCAAAGAAGCAATGATGGGCCCTGACTCCGTCAAATGGCTTGAAGCCATATAATCCGTGATAGTTCCATACACGAGAAATCAAGTTTTGAACTTGAAGGACCCTCGAAAAAGGTGTAAGACCTTGCAGTTGTGTTTGGATCTATAAAGAAGTAGACATGGATGTTTCACATCTATGAAATAGTCGACATGTTGGGAAAGAGTTCACAACAACGTTCAAAGGTTGTATATGACAAGATTTGATCTTTCATAGCGATTTTTAGTCTAGACGGATTAATGTAGCAACCACTACATATAATTTGTTATGTGGTAGTAGAATAAACAAAACAAGTTCTTCTAATAGAATGGTTACCTAGGACATGTGCATAACACGGTCCATAGGGTTTTGTTAATTCAAAGGATGCTAAAAGCATATGCAAACTTCAATGGTTAAAGTGAGCATCGCGGAGTTGGAATCTTCATTGTGATGAAACTATTAAAGGAGTTTAAAAGTTCATTAGAGACGATGAAGATGCTTGCATTTGCAAGAAATTAAGTGGGAGCGCTAAGACATGTTTCTAATACATTATGTGGAAGACATATTGTTGATTGGAAATAATGTATCTTTTATTAAACACATATTAAGAATTTCATCCCGATGAAAGACTTAGGCAAAACCCAAATATTTGGCATCAATAGACGCTAATATGGTTGTGCCAGAAGTACATAGACGAGATATTGAATGAATTCAATATAGAAACTACAAGAAAGGTTCTTGTTGCACAAAAAGGATTGAAAGAGTTCAATGTTGATGATATATTCAAGTGTATTGACACTTGGTAAGTGAAACAAAGATTCAAGTATAGATTGATACTTGATGTATGAAATCACAAAGAGTATTTATATCAATCATACTGTGATATGTACAAATCCAGATATGTCCTATGCTATAAATATTATGAGCATATACCAGAATGAATCATAAGATGATCATTGGACGATAGTAAGGATATTCTTATGATCTTTTGGAAGAACTAAGAGTATATTATTTGTAGAAGTGACAAATAGATGGTTAGTTCATTGTAAGAGTACTACATTGATACTAGTTTTGTCACAAAGTACAAATTAAGTTTATCTCAATCTAAATTAAGGGTGGCACAATATAATGGAAAGTGAGTTCCATAATGGATTTGGATGAGTTCCAAAGTTAAGACATTGTGACAGATACTTCAACAAAAGGCTAAGTATATAGCGCTATTATAGCAGCAAAAGAGGGCATTTGTGTCAAGTAGTTTGTTATCAAACTAGGTGTAGTTCACAGTGGGATGGTACTATGAAGATATATTGTACGACAATATTATCAACATGTTTTAACCCCAAAGAACTAAAGGTCACACCAAAGGACCAAATTTGTACGAAGCCATCTCATTAGAGAATGAGTGATGCGTAGAGACGCAAAGACATGCAATTACACACGGACCTGGAAGTGTCAGATCCGGAGATCAGTTGACCACTAGCAATCGTGTACATATAACACCGGAAAGCCATAGGTGTTGAATACACAAAGGTTTGAAACTAGATTATTGACTCTAGTGCAAGTGGGAGACTGTTGGAGATATGCCCGAGAGGCAATAATAAAGTGGTTATTATCATATCTTCATATTTATGATAAATGTTTACATACCATGCTATAATTGTATTAACAGGAAACATTAATACTTGTGTGATTTGTAAACATAAAAGAGTCCCTAGTAAAGCCTCTTGTTAAACTAGCTTGTTGGTTAATATATGATCATTGTTTCCTGATCATGAACATAGAGATGTTATTAACAACAGGGTCATATCATTAGGAGAATGATGTGATGGACATACTCCTATAGATAAGCGTAGCATAAAGATCAAGTCATTTCAATAGTTCAATTGCTATATGCTTTCTGATACATAGTAACCTAATTCCTTCGACCATGAGATCATGCATATCACCTTTACTGGATGGATGCTTTGATGTCATCAAACACCACACCGTAACAGGGTGGCTATAAAGGTGGCATTGAGTGTTCGGAAAGTATTGGTTGAAACACATGGATCAAGAGTGGGATTTGTCCATCCACATGACGGATAGATATTCTCTGGGCCCTCTCGGTGAAATGTCATCCAATTAGCTTGCAAGCATGTGACTTGGTCACAAGGGATCACATATCAGGAGCGAAAAGAGTACTTATCGATGTGAGGTTGAACTAGGTATGCGGAGATACCGCGATCATAACCTCGGATAAGTAACATATCGTGAGACAAAGGGAAATTGGTATCGTATGTAAGTGGTTCATTCGATCGTAAGTAATGTCGTAGAAATATGTAGAACCATATGAATTTCAGATTCCTCTATTGGTTATTGTTCGGAGAAGTGTCTCGATCATGTCCGCATAATTCACGAACCGTAGGGAGACACACTTAAGGATTCGACGTTGTTTGAGTAGTTATGGTATTATGAGAAAGAGACCGAATGTTGTTCGGAGTCTCGGATGGGATCCGGGATATCACGAGGAGATCCGGAATGGTCCGGAGAATAAGATTCATATAAGGAAAGTCCCATTTAGGAGTTGGGGAATGGTTCCGGTGTTTTCATCGGGAACATTCTAGAAGGTCCCGGAATGTCCGGCACTCCGGAAGGGGAAGGGTACATGAATGTGTCATTACATATTGGAATGATTGCATCATGTACTAGGTGTCTTTGCTGTCCAAAATAAAGGGTTTATTTAAATCCTAAATTGAAAAGTCAAACGGCTAGTTTGAAAGTCAAACGGCAAGTTTTTGGAAAGTGGAAAGAGGAGGAAAAGAGGAGGCCGAGTTGGGGAGGGATTCCTCCTCCCCAAACCGGCGCCCACTCCAAGGCCGAGTTGGGGAGGGACTCCACTCCCTACCCTTGGCCGGCCAGCCCTCCCACCTATATAAGGAGGGTCAGGGCTCCCCTCCTTAGACACACAAGTTTCCACCACTAATCTCCGGTTTAGAGCCGTTTTGGTTTAGAGCTTCTAATTGCTTTAGCCAGCGGTTTAGAGCCTTCTAATTGGTTTAGAGCCTTCTAATTGGTGTGTCTAATTACTAGACCACTAATAGCCTCTCTCATAAGCTCCACCATACTCGCACCGGCTTAAGCGAAGCCTGGGATTCCCTCTACTTAGGTACCACGCCGTTGTCTTTGGGAATCGCGAGAGAGTGCTACAACCTCCTCACTGCTGGAACAAGGGAGAGGAAGGTCTTCGTCAGTACGAGCGTGTGACCCATTGCGGGGGCGCTGCCGGAGCGATGGCGCTGGAAGGATCGTCTGCGATCTTGAGATCGGAAAATCGACTACATCACCCACGAGAATCTGCTCTCGTTAACCACTTTGGAATCTTCGAGGGTGAGTTCCACTATCGACTCGTTGCTACAATCTAGTAGATAGATCTTGGCTTGTTTGTTTGTATGCGATAGAAATTTTTTGTTTTCCATGCTACGAACCCCTACATTTGTTTGCTTGGTTTTCTTAGTTTGCTTTAATAAATTGGTTGGACCCCCTCTTTCATACATTAGTTTTCAAATAGTTTGGTTTGGATTTGAAAAGAGTAGGAAAGTTCATGCTTAAGTGGTAAAGAGAGCTTGTTTTTGACTGTGGCATATGCTTTGACATGTCATGCTTGATATTGTTTTGGCTTTATGCTTAGTGATCTTTGCTGTAGCATGGAATTTTATAAACAATTGAGATTGCTTAATGTGCCTTGAAAGGATCATGCGTTGTTTTAGCATATTAAAGCATAGTATTGTGGTATCCTCCTTTGATGCTTTGTTTGGGTTGACTTGGCGCATGCTCACACCATGTTATGACTATCCCAAGTCACCATAGCCTCTATGATACTTTAGTTTTCGACTTGTAATATCACTTTATGCTTTAATTAATGATGTTTTGTCGCTTTGTATGATTATGGCCATTATTGCTCTCTTAGTTGGTCGCTCCCAGTCTTTTGCTGGCCTCCATAACCAAGTATGAGTTCCACTCATGCATCCAACTCCTAAAACCAAGTTATTCCAAAGAGTCCACCATACCTACCTATTAGCATTTGCTATTCCAGGTATATTCATGTTTTTATCTACCTTCCGAATTAAACTTGTTATGAGAAAACTAGTGATTAAAGCTCTCACGAACTGGATGGCACACTTTAGTTTTCTTTCACTTAATAAACTTGAACCATTGTGTCATCTATGTTGTATATGCTTGCACTTATATGTTGGGGATTAGCAGAACCATGCTGTCACGGGGAACGCTTTCAACATTGCACTTGTACTTTGTACCTAGTTGATATCATGCTCTTTTGTCTATGGATGTCATCGGTGTGAAATGAAAGGGGAGATTGTAAGTCCATGGAGTTATGTTTGTGTGTTAGAAAGCACAGGGCCGGTCTAATCCATGCCTAATCATGGTGGAAACCTGCAGCGTAACCATAATGAGCTGTCTATGAAGCATTCTTCTTATAAAAAAGTCAGATATTGAGAAAAGGAGAAAAAGAAAAAAAGAGATATTAGAAAAGAGGAAAGAGAGAAAAAAGCACCATTTCCCATGGTAAATAATAAGATTACTGAGATGCTCGTTGTCTTCTTGCCTTGTCATTTTGATATGGGGATTCTTCCGTATCATCGGGCAAGGGGTACCCCGTTGGCAGTTCTCTATGATACACATGTACTTACTATGACAAGAACTTACCGGTAACTAAACTTGAGTAGCATGAGGAGCGGCCCTCGTATTCAAGGGACATGAGATTTCCAACTTATACTTTGTCAAGCATATACTCCATAGTTTGTTCACTTTAACCTTAATCACTTCAAGATGCTTATGATAGGGGCAATGAGAGATAAAAGCTAATAAGTACCATAATTTTTGGAAGCTCTTTATGAAACTTGAATCCCTACTTCCTTCTATGAAGGACTTTCTTTTACTTTTATGTTGAGTCTCCACCTTCTATCTTTATGCACCTATTGAGAGAGCATGGTGGCCATTCTTAGTTCTGTGTGCATTGTCCCAAGACTTGTTGATTGATGCATAATTTTGATATTGCTTGTTCTTAAACTATTTGTATCTTGTCACCCTTATAAACTTTGAAGGTGTCCTATGCATTTATGTTTGCTACTCTATGAGGGACAAGCTGAATGCCACTATGCTATGTTTTCTTTATGTGAAACAAACAAACGTCTTGTAAAGCATTGTTATTCATGAATCTTTTGTTTGTGCCTTTTCATGTTACAACATAGTTCCTATGTATTATTGTTAGAACTTCATATTTCATGCTATGTTGAAGTACTATGATCCCAGCTATCAATGTTTTACAAATACTTTGATCAAGTTTATGATGGTGCATGTCACCTCAAAAATTATTCTTTCTTTTTATCACTTACCTACTCGAGGATGACCAGGAGTTAAGCTTGGGGATGTTGATACGTTGCTAACGTATCTATAATTTTTGATATTCCATGCTTGGTTTTTATCTACTTTCTTATGTTTTGTCCACACTTTGGAGTAGTTTTTATACACTTTCTTGGACTAACCTATTAACAAGATGCCACAGTGCCAGCTGCCTGTTTTCTGCTATTTTTGGTTCCAGGAAAGTTAGAAAATGAATATTCTCGGAATTGGATGGGACAAAAGCCAAAGTGAGTATTTCACCGAGGGGGACACAGAGCAAGAATACGAGACGGAGAGGGTCCAGAAGGCCGCCACACCACCTGGCCGCACGGACAGGCCTGGCCCATGCCAGGGGGTGGTGTGGCCGCCTAGGGCACCCCCTCGGCCTCCCCTTTCGCCTATAAGATGCCTCCGATACAGAAACCCTAAGTACCTGATCAAAATTCCACAAAAGAGTCTGTAGCCGCCGTCATCTCCATCCCTAGATCGGGAGGGATCTGAAGCTCTTCCCGGCACCCTGCCGGAGGGGAGAATTCACCCTGGAGGCCTTCTTCATCACCATGCAAGCCTCTGGTGTGATGCGTGAGTAGTTCATCATTGGACTACGGTTCCATGTAGTAGCTAGATGGTTGGTTCTTCTCCTTTGTGCTACCATGTTTAGATCTTGTGAGCTTCATTCATGATCAAGACCACCTATTTATAATCCTACATGTTGTCTTTGCGGGCATCCGATGGATATTGTGATGCTATTTCAGATTGATTGTTGATTCTATCATGTCGTTGTTATTTGTGATCTTGCATGTTCCCCGTTGTTAGTAGATATCTTGGCCGAGTAGATGCTAGCAACTCCAAGAGGGAGTATTTATGCTCGATAGTGGGTTCATGCCTCTAGTAATCTGGGGAAGTGACACAAATATCTAAGGTACTAGATGTGATGTTGCTACTAGGGAGAAAACAACAATCCTTTGTTCATAGAACAATCATATTGTTTACTTTTCACGCAATGCGTAATGCAAATTATCTGTTGCTTGCAACTTAATACTGGAGGGGGTTCGGATTGATAACCTGAAGGTGGATTATTAGTCATAGATGTAGTTGGATTATGGTCTATGTATAATGTTGTAATGCCTAATCAAATCTCATAGGAGTCAAGATGATTAGTATATGCATGTATGCTTTCTCGATGTTTGTCAATTGCCCCGTTGTAATTTGTTCACCCAACCTGTCATCTATCTTAAGGAGAACCACCACTAGTGAACTATGGACACCGGTCCTTTCTTTTACCATCAATCTACAACTATTTACTGTTTTCTGTTTGCTTTCTGCAAGCTTTTACTTTCTTCCACACAATACGTTTAATCCTTTGTTTTCAGCAAAACCGGTGAGATTGACAACCTCACTGTAAGTTAGGGGCAAAGTTCTGTGGTTGTGTTGTGCAGTATTCCAAGTTGGCAACAACACCTTGGAGGTCTTTCCTTGCTCCTACTAGTTCGATAACCTTGGTTTCATAACTAAGGGAAACTTGATGCTGTGCTCATCATACCTTCCTCTTGGGGTTCCCCAACGAGCTCGAGATATCTTGGGCCATCAAGCACCCGATCCACTATGCGGTGACCTTGAACGCGGCGACCGAAACCTTTACAAACTTGTTGAGTAGACCTCCAACACACTCGAAGTCTCCCAACACAATACCGAAGCATTACAACCAATGCCCGAGCTCTGAGACCGACCTCTTTCGTCTAGGGTTCAAAGAACCCAAGAGTAACAAGATCCACAAAGCAAAACAAGGGGGAATCAACTTTGCTTTGGTGAAACCCTAGATCTAGACCTCCTCCACCAAATCCTAAAGAATCAAGGAGATTGGACCACTAGGGGAGGAGATATAGGGAAATTATAGCTCAAGAACAATGGAGGAGAGAGATAAAAGAGACCCGCTTCTCGTTGGAGAAGAAAGACCCTTTTATACCCTAGGGAGAGAATCTTCCCATTGCTAGTTGTCCTGACCGGTACTACTGGAAATAGAAGCGGTAGTACCGGAAACAAACGGTACTATCAAACTGGTACTGGATGCGGTACCAAGCGAGGATACAAGGAGGTGGAAAAACCTCTGCTTCCTTTGGTAGGCACAGCTGCAAGAGCCGATAGTATCGCCGGTAGTACCAGAAGTAGCAACGGTACTGTCAGACAAGGCGGTAGTGCTGGGCGGAGGTACCGGACCAGGAAGAGGATGAGCCCACGCTCGCAAAAACGTTCAGGCCTGTCCGGTACCGCCAGGCGGTACTATCGGTGGCGAGCGGTAGTACCAGTTGAAATTTCTGGTACTACCGGATGCCATAGACAGTGCAGGTTGCAGCAACAAGGGCAGAAAATCTTACTAGTCTCAACCATTGAGGGAAAGCTGGATGGGCTAAAAAGGGAGTTGATTCCACCCAAACTTTCTGATGCGGACCCCCTCTTGATAGTACGGTTTTTCCTACGACTCAAACTAAAAGATCTAGGAAAAACTGAGTCTTTCTATTGACCTTTTTGAGGGAAACCGAATGCTTTGCAAATAAAGTTGGCCTAAAAACACTTAGCAAACAATTAGGAAAGGAAATGCCCTTTCAATCTCCCCCTTTTTGGTGTTTGATGACAACACACACATTTGCATGACAAATATTATGATAGCGCACAATGTTTGAAAAATATAGAGGCCCCCCCTAGATATGTGCAACATCAAGCATATACTAGGATCAACACTCCCCCTCAATTTTGCAAACCAACCAAGGGTGCAAGGAAAAGAAGACTATGACTCAAAACTCATACCTTTACACAACATTATGTGATGGGAATAAACAGGAAAGATAACATCATCACATAAGATGGATCCACATAACCACATAGTCTTCACTTACATAGAGCACACATAGTTCACCTGAAGGTAGCACATAGAGTTCACAAATAATAAGAGGCGTAAAAAAGTTCACAAGCAACCAAAGATCAAAGAAAGCGCGAGCTTGTGACTTTCCCATCCTATATTGCACCTTCTCCCCTTTTGGCATCAAGACGCCAAAAAGGGACAAGATCAAGACTAATGTCCCAACGATCACTCCTCGTCATCATCACCAACATGGAAACCCGGGGCACGAAAGGAGGAAGAGGCAGTTCAGGGGTGATGTTGTTCTCTGATCCTTTGGAGACAGTCAAATCTTGAGCTTACATCAACTCTTTCTGACGAGAGCAAGATTTTTTGGCATAGACATGAGCTTCATACATGCGCTTTTGATTGTCGGTTTGAAGACAGAAAATTTTCTTAAGCTTGGTTTCAAACCTATTGGCCCATGAGGGCGGAGCATCCATGCGACGAGATACAACAATGACATGTCCACCATGATCACTCACTTCTGCACCAGAACCTTCTTCAACCACGTTACCTTCCTCATCAACCTCTTGGCCAACCATGTTGTGAGGTTTAGAATGCTTCTTGATCAATAAAGACTTGGACTTGTGAGGCACAAGTTGGTGGGTTGCGAAGATCATTTGCAATAAAGGTGCACTTGTGGATGATAAGAGCCATAACATACGGAGCAAAAGGAGGTACTCGTCGAGTGTGTGCGGCAATGACCATCTTATTCCAAATGAAGTCCATCACATCAAGTGGGGTACCCGAATCGCGGTTGGCATAGGAGTTGAACATGAAGTCAACCATATAGCCATGCATCTCATCCTTGTTCACCGCCTGAGGGGCAACAGTCTCACAGAAGATTTGGTTCAAAATGTCATAGGTGGATAAAAGATCCTTGATCTTGCCCTAAACACCTCGACCACGAATATAGAGAGGAGCTAGAACTTCCTTCTTCATGGGTCTACTAATAGAGTGATAGCGAAATCCACAAGGGTCGTCCAAGCCACGGTCCTCGTACCCAAGAATGTTCCCAAACTCTGCCAAAGTTGCTTCCTTAATAATGCCCTGAATCATCCATGCCATTTTCCTTGTCTGAGATGTGCGAAAGTGCACGGTGGCAAAGAACAGAGCCACAAGATGGGGTCAAACTCTTGCTTGAACTCCATGGTAGGAAGTAAGCCAATGTTTGTGGAAATCTCCTTGGCCTCCCCAAAGTATTCAATATGCTTGTTCATGTGAGCCATATCAATCCACTTCTGATCCACAAACAAATGATCATTGTGCAAAAGAACCTCGTTGTACACCCTTTCCTAGAAGTCAGTGAAGAACAAGCTATCTTCATGGCCACGGTCACGAGCACGAAGGTATGGAATATCTTTCCTCAAAGTAGCGAAATCATTCTGAGAAAGATCAAATAGAAGCTTTGGCCCTGCTGGCCTTGCACTCATACTCTTGGTGCACCCAATGGGAGGGGGAGGAGGAGGAACGCTACCACGAACGGATGTCCGCTTGGTATCCCCTCCACGACCACCTCGAGTGGACTTGAGCTTCATACGGTTGCTTACCTAGGGCATGACCTCCTCTTCAAACTCAGAATCTTCGTCGATCTCATGACTAACCTTGGACCATTTCCGTGCAACCGAGCCACCTGCACCTATGAAAGCAGTAGGGAGAAAATCATGGAGATGAGAGCACAAGATCCTGAAACAAAGAGACACAAGAAATCCCAGTTTTCACATGTCTTTGGGTTCTATTGGGTCTGGTAGTACCGGACGGTGTGACCGGTAGTACCGCACGCAACCGGTAGTACCGGTAAAAAATTCTGGTACTATCGGAGATGTGGGATAGCGCGCAGATCCGGTAGGGAGGGACATCAAATTGAGCACAAATCCAAGGAAAAAGTTGATTCCCACATACAATGAGGTGGGTATTGGCGAGATATGTGAAGGAAATCCATCTAAAGGCGGTTTTGACCATGAATCTAAACAAGATCTAGATTCAAGTCAAAAAACGAGGAGAGGAGAATAAAAACGGTTCTACCGGAGTCCATGGCAGAAGAGATTGAAGGGAAGGGCGCACGGAGGCCGGATCTTAGACGAATCCGGCAGAGAGGGACGGGGGCGCAGCTCCCGGCGGTGAAATTTCTCAAGGCGATGACGGTGTTAGGTGGGGGGAACGGGGGAAGTGAGGCACTAAAGGGTGCCTCCCGCGCGACCCCCACATAACTAGATACCGCGGTCCGGTACTACCAGACACCAGTAGTACCACAGGGTAACCCGATACAGGTGGACCTGGGGCAGTTTCTAGGATTGCTCTTGGGAACTGGCCCGGTCCGGTAGTACCACATATACTCTGGTAGTACCGGTGAGGCCTGAAGCAAAAACGACTGGAAAAACATGGAGAGAGGATGGGATGTTGTGTGGAAAGGAGATGGCAAATAGATTTTGAGAGAAAAATGGCTTAGGATAAGATGTTCAAACTGGTGAGGGGAACAATGCACTCAAATAATATTGAGAATCAACAAGAGAACCAAATGGGATTGCATGTCCCCAAAATACAAACAAACCCCCAAAGATGACAAACATGAGGAAAGATCAACCTCTCGTGAGAGAGAGGGTCGGTGGCTGAGGCCACCATGTTTATGTACACTTGGCTTGGCACCACGAAGATATATCTTGGGTCCATTACCAAAACTCGTCATTGAAGCTCACATATCACAAAATTATATTAAGAGGATGATTTTATTACTTTGGGCATAATGGGGGGATGGATAGCCCAATAAATTAGGACCGCACTCCTCCTATGTCCATGCCTACATCTAGATAAGATAACATATGAATGCATCAGTATGGGTGCATGGTATCAAGCCACATTGCTCGAATTAATGATATTTAGCTCATGCCTTAACTCTCGGAATCTCTTCGCATCAAGGGGCTTTGTGAACAAATCCGCTAGATTCTTCTCGATGCTCACACATGAGAGGTCAATATCTCCATTGTGCACATGCTCCTAGATGAAGTTATGGCGGATATCAATATGCTTCGTTCTTGTGTGTTGCACCGGGGTGTAGGCGATCTTGATTGCACTTTCATTATCACAAAGAAGAGGTACTTTGTCACAAGTGACACCGTAATCCTTTAAAGTTTGCCTCATCCACAACAATTGAGCATAACAACTAGCGGTCGCAATATACTCGGCTTCGGTAGAGGACAAGGAGATGCAATTTTGCTTCTTTGATGACCAACACACCAAGGACCTACCAAGGAATTGGCAAGCCCCAGAGGTTGATTTCCTTCCAACTTTGTCTCCCACCCAATCCGAGTTTGTGAATCCATGAAGAACAAAGCTAGAGCCCTTGGGATACCATAAGCCAAAGTTTAGGGTATCAACTAAATATTGAAAGATTTGCTTAACCACCACAAGGTGGATTTCCTTTGGGGCGGCTTCAAACCCTGCACAAATACCCACACTCAACATGATATCTGGTCTAGATGCACAAAGATAAAGTAAAGAACCAATCATGGATCGATATACCTTTTGATCCACATCTTTACCCTCAGTATCGAGAGTGACATCACACTTGAGAGGCATGGGAGTCTTGGCTCCATTTAAATCCGTCAACTTGAACCTCTTGAGCATATCTTGAATGTATTTGGCTTGATTAATAAAGATACCTCCAATCAATTGCTTCACTTCAAACCCAAGAAAGAATTGCAATTTTCCCATCATAGACATTTCAAACTCATTGGTCATTAGCTTAGCAAAGGCATCATTGAAAGCTTTGTTAGGAGAACAAAAGATAATATCATCAACATAAATTTGGCAAATGAACAACTTTCCTCCAACTCTCTTTGTAAAAAGAGTGGCATCGATTAACCCAACTTCAAAACCACGGTCTACCAACAACTTTCTAAGGTACTCATACCACGCATGTGGAGCTTATTTAAGTCCATAGAATGCCTTATCAAGTTTGTAGACATGGTTTGGAAACTTGGGATCCTCAAAACCCGGAGGTTGCTTGACATACAACAACTCATTTAAGGGACCATTAAGAAATGCACTCTTAACATCCATTTGTTGTAACTTAAATTTATGATGAGATGCATATGCAAGCAAGATATGAATGGATTCAAGATGGTCAACAGGGACGAAAGTTTCACCATAGTCGATACCCTCAACTTAGGAGAAGCCTTGAGCCACCAATCTTGCCTTGTTGCGAATAACCATCCCATTTGCATCTTGCTTGTTCATGAAGATCCACTTCGTCCCAATGACATTATGGCACTCCCTGGGTCTCTCCACCAATGACCACACTTTTTTGCGCTTGAAGTTGTGAAGCTCTTCATGCATGGCTTCAAGCCAATCCGAGTCCTCAATAGATTCATACACCTTTAGGGGCTCTACACAAGAAATAAAACTATTGTGGCCAACAAAATTAGCCCCTTGGTTACGAGTAGTAATGCCCCTTTCAAGATCACCAACAACATTTTCAAGAGTAAGTCCTTCTCGGATGATCTTGGCGATCATCCTTGCTTCACGACGAGAATAAGCTTCCTCACTGGATTCTTGAGAAACTACTTGGTCATCACCACTATTTTGATCCTCGTCTTGACCTTGAAATTGAGCTTGCTCCTCTTCTTGAGCTTGCTCGACATATTTACTTTCTCCATATTCATGAGCTTGACCTTGGTCCATAAGGGGTGATTGATACCTTCGATCCGGATCCATGGATGTAGTATAATCGCTTTTCCCTAGAAGACCTAGGTTTAATCGAACCTTGGAAAGCAATGCTAAAAGTAAATAAAAACGACACATCTACAAGACTTTGTTTGTTCGTTTTACCTTAGTTTACCAGAACAATCTAGTTTACTTTTATAAGGGGTTGAATCAATGGATGGAGATAGACCAGGGTTGAAGATCCACCTGCAACTGCACATCATATGTGATAAAATATAATAATAAGCATAGTCATGTGTAATGGTTGAATAGGGATAATCTCTTGTGGGTAAGACATCCTAATATACTAGAGGCCCCGTGATGCAGCGGGCATAGCAATAGTCTTATAATCCAACCGAGTGCACACCAAAGCAATGAGCTACAAACGATTATTAACTGTAAAACACAGATCAAAGCATTAAGTGGTGATATTGTTGTGATCCCGAATGGGTCGCTAAATGAAGACCGTAATACCCTTTTTGTCACTAGGGTTCCTATGAGATCGCTGCTAGGCAAGTATCTCACCTCAAGCCTTTATCAATCTATGGGATCTTGGGTACCTACAAGTCCACAGATTGAGACAAGAGGCAACGAAACAAAAGATACAAATCTCTATTACAAATAAAACACAATACTCCCATGAACAAGATGCACATAATTGCTACGAGGTTTCTCCCCAACCCACAACCCGTGAGGACTACTCACTCATAACAAATAGATCCAGGATAGAAAACATTGTGCAAAATACTTAGATTAAAATCAAATATTCTTACAATGGTCACTGAGTCACAAGGAGATCTAAAGTACAAAGCAATGGCTATGGCTAATGGAGGGGATGGATGGAAGTGATGAACATTGGATGAACAATGGCGTGGATCTCCTTTGGTGGTGTTGTGTAGTAATATGGGAATGGCGGCTCTCTGGCCGGTGGCTGGAGCCTCAAAATATATAGGCGTCTTCACGAAAGTTGTAGGGTTTGACAAGACGAAGCCACCGCCACATGGTACGGGCGGACGGTACGGGCGGGCCCTGCCCGTACTAGTGGTCGTTAAGCTTGCTGGCACCTGGGAATGGCTCCCCAATTATTTGTCCGTGTGGACTTCCTCAAAAACCTTCATTATGACTCATGATTTCGCATTGAAAAACGTGATTTCCGGCGCAACACAATTCAAAGTAAGGTTTTGCACATCTTTGTAATTATTAGTAATTAGTGGAAAGGATTGAGAGTTTCTTGTCAATTGCTTGACCAAAAACAATGTTTAAACATGGTGAAAGATGGCTATTTTTGGAGCCATCAGTGATGCACACCCATCATTCAATTGAGCTTGATCTTGATCATGAACTATCTCATCATTTATGGTACCTTGTTGACCATGGGGTTGAAGTGGATCTTGAGTAGGTGAGGGCGCCACTTGAGTAGAGGATTGTCCTTCTCCTTCCACCACAAGGGGTTCCTCAATGGGGCGGAAAAATCCCATACCGATTCTTCTTATGGCTTGAGGAGGAATTTCATCACCTACATCACGAAGATCAATTTGCCCCACTTGGGATCCATGATGCTCATCGAACTTTACATTAGAGGATACTATAACTTGCCCGGTGGACTTATTATAGATCCTATAAGCGTGAGAGTCCGATGTATAGCCAACAAAGATACCTTCAATAGCCCGAGGCTCGAATTTAGATAACCTGTTACCTTTCTTGAGAATAGAGCACTTACACCCAAACACTCGAAGATAGTGGGTACTTGGGTTATTGCTGGTGAGGATCTCATATGGAGTCATATCCAAGTGCTTGCGAAGATAAACCCGGTTGGCAATATGACAAGCGGTAGTGACATGGGTATGCCCAATAGGCACTCGACTACAGCCTACCTGGTGCGGCCCCACAGAAGGCCCACTCGACGAATTGCCAAGGTCCATGACACCTATGACGGTTCGAGTGGTACGAAGCCCATATGGACACGGACTCCCAAACGCACAAGACAAGGAAGTCTCAATACTAGAGTTTGAATCTAACTTGCAACCAACTCGTATTGGTATCTGAGACCCAGCCTCCCCATATATAAAGGCTAGAAGGGTCCAACGAGGAGGATTCACCAATAGACAAATTTCGCGATTCCCACAATAGATCTAGACAACACCCGTAGCATACACATATGCCAGATCCAATCTGTGCGACACCGCCATCGGAGACATTGTAATCCTTCGGATCATCATCAATCAAGAACAGACAAGCAGGAGTAGGGTCCTCTACGAGGCCTGAACCTGGATAAACCTTGCGTCCCTGTGTGCTTGTTTGCTAGCCGATCGAGACTTCCAGCGCTCCTCAATTCCTCAAACCTAAGTCCATAACAATGGGCATTGGTGAGTTAAACCCTCATCAATTGGCGTCGTCTGTGGGAACTAGGAGCACTGATGTTGCGATCTCGATGGCTCCATTGCTAACAATCTATGATTCATCTGCTTCTAAGGAGCTGGTCTACTTCACTTGGAGTCATGTTCCGGGCTAGATCCCTCATCATCGACGGCTGCTAGATTGCATCTGGCTGATTCATCCAGGCATGCGGAGATTAGTCGTCAGTTGCCGCGAGACGTGCAGCTGAGCCGAGACCGACTCGCCTGCCCAAGCTACGACATCAAATCAGAATTTTTAGTGGTGTTTCCGCTAATCGTGAGATCCAATATATCTCCTTGAAATCAGCGGAAGCAGCGACGCTCCACGCGCCCATCATGCGAAGCCAAATAAAGTCACGCTATCGCATGCAGGAAAAATCAAAACAACGGATCACGTCTACTAGATCAAATCCCAAGGCATGGCTTTAGACAGATCAAGGAAATATACAATACAAGCAATTCAAGACCGACGCGACCACAACTTGTTTTGTCATGACCGACCAGCATTGGGTCATTATCAATCAATTCAGCTCAAGGATGAAGAAAAGAGAAGGAAAAAAAAGAGTTAGCTAAACAATGTACGACTGCATGGATTTTACGTTTGGAAGTACTAATAGCATGCAGACAGAGAAATAAAAAGGAAAGTCCAAGATCTGCCAGCTGCTACTCGAATACACTAGCAACCAAGAGATTTCCAATTAATTCTAAGCAAAAGGTAAAAGGCATCCAGCAGTCCGTATGGTGTACGACAAAGAAGAAGCAAATAAAAAAAACATAACCAGTAGTAGCCGTGGAAGATAGAGAGAAAAGAAAAATTGAGGAAAATATATTTGATGGTTTCGACGAGGGCACCTTGTCGACTTCGGATGATTAAATCCGTCCACCGAGCGACTCCGCCGTGTCGATCCTTGTACGCCGGAGTTGAGCACACGACTACATGTATGCTGCTTTGACTCCATCCGCCACACGACTTCGGTCCGCCGCGTCGACTACGTCTGCCGCGCGACCCACTGCAGTCTTCGGATGCGGCGAACAACTGCCGCCATCGGCTCTGGTGACCCGATGGCCACATCGAATCCTTTCGATAGTGACCCGATGACCTCGTCGACTCCACCCGCTGCGTCGACTCCTGTTCGCCGATGACTCGCCGCTACTTCGACTCCGTCCTCCGCGCAACTATGCGCCCGGGAGCTGCGCCAACCCGCGGATGCGTCAAATCGCTACCGCCACCGATTCTCACGACCCGCCACGGTCTTCGACTCCGCCACGACCCGCTGCCACCATCGAACTCCGCGACCCGCTACAATCTTCGGTTGTGGCAAACCGCTGCCACCATCGGTTTTGGCGACCTGCTGCCACGTTGATTCCGGTCAGTCGCACCGTCTTTTGGATGCCGCTTCGACTACATCGACCACATCGAATCTACACTCGGGGGCTCCGCCGACTCCGCCGCAAGGCCCATTACCGCCTTTGGATACAGTGACTCACTGCGGTCTTCGACTCCGTCGACCTACTAAGTCTTCGACTCCATCACACGACCTGTTGCGGTCTTCTGCTGCGGCAACGCGCTACGGTCTTCGACTCCATCGACCTACTGAGTCTTCGACTCCATCACGCGACCTGTTGCGGTATTCTGCTGGCGACGCACTATGGTCTTCGACTTCGCCGACCTGCGGTGTATTCGACTCTGTCACGTGACCCGTCGATGCATCGGATCTTGCTACTCCTTCAACCACGACAACTACCAATAAAGCTAAGTTTCCCTCTACTTCGAACTGATTCTTTTTAAAAATCGCACTCGAAACACTCGGGGGCTACGCCCTCTTCGAGTAACCTAATGTGCCATCGACTCCACGCACTCGAGCACCTCATACACGACAGTCTGAGTAGCTGATTCTGCCTGATCGTCGAATCCTTGAACTTCGAGTACCTCGGCAAGGCACTGAGACTAAGGGTAATCAGACTAACGAAAAGGCCTAGCATATAGTGCAAAAGTGTCGACTCGATTGGCACCAGAATATGACTTTACAAGCCAAACGGGAAATATTCTTTACAAGATACAAGTACTTCACAATTCTTCATGTTTTATGCAGCTTACAAGGATGTCGACTTTGTTGAGCTATTCTATCGGGTCCTCCAACAGGAGTCGACAAAACAACTGACTACGCCATACACTCAAGACCCTAGTCGAGTTCCTCCTCGGATGGTTGCATCGCTTGATGCTACAAAGACGCGGTGCTAGCGACGCACCCGACAGAAGTGACCGTGTCAAGTCTAACTGCATCGTCGATTCAAGCTCCTTATGCGTGACACACTGACTCGATGCACTTCTGGGTCAGTGGTTTCTCCTCGCATGATTTTCGACTACCACTGCAAGATACAAGACTCGAGTCTCTGCCCGAGTCTACGACTCCGCCAGACACTCGGGGGCTACTCCAAACTGGAGCACTAAATGTGCATATACAAGATCTTCGAGTGATATGCTCTGAATCCTCACTCGAATCCACAATTTGACTAAGAACTTGGGGGCTACTCCCATAGGGAGCGCTGGTCGCGCACCCGAAGAAATTTGTGAAGATATCCAAGCATTATGAAAACCCTTCACTTGAATCTACGTTTCGATTGTGGGCTTCAGGTTACTCCCATAGGGAGCGCTGAAAGCACATTCGACTGAAACAAGCAAGAAAAAGACGGCGCATAAAAGTTTTAGTCCCTCGAAGTCTTCGACTCAACCAGGCACTCGGGGGCTACTCCCATAGGGAGCGCTGGTCGCGTACCCTATGATTATTTTTCCTTGTACATCGTACTTTGTGTCGATAACATCCACACTCGAAATGGCGACTCCGCCTCATATTTTCCCTGCAAAGGGATTACGTCTCCTGGGCCACCCGAATCATCTCCGTGATGACAAAATTCGGATGCCGCGCTTACAGCGTGAAGATAAGACCTGAATAAGGCCTGGCAACGCATCTACTGCGCACTACCAAAGATATATCCGTGCCTGCATGTACGATGAATATGCCTTGACAGACGCGTCGAGTGCTCACACTTATACACTGGGATTCGAACTCTATAAGACCTCCGCAGCATGAGTCGAATTACGCCAGCAATTTCCGGATTCGAGTCCTACACTGTCAAAGATGTGCAAGATACAAGACTCGAGTCTCCTGAGTTTGAGTAGGTAGCGTTGTTTTTGCCCTAGAGTCACCAAGTACACTGTCAAAGATGTGCAAGATACAAGACTCGAGTCTCTGCCCAAGTCTACGGTCTCCTGAGTTTGAGTAGGTAGCGTTGTTTTTGCCCTAGAGCAATTAACTTGCCCTGATCCGTCGAGCGCACCAGGCATGTTTACCATCATCTCTATGAGCTACTATAAATTCGACTGGCCCGATGAACTTCCGGGTGAAGTGCTTCGCACTCGACATAATTGTCGACTCCGACATCCTAATGCAAGACTCAAGACTTCTGAGTCTCCATCCGAATCTACGATTCACATGGACACTCGGGGGATACTGACATGGGTATGCCCAATAGGCACTCGACTACAGCCTACCTGGTGCGGCCCGACAGAAGGCCCACTCGACGAATTGCCAAGGTCCATGACGCCTATGACGGTTCGAGTGGTACGAAGCCCATATGGACACGGACTCCCAAACGCACAAGACAAGGAAGTCTCAATACTAGAGTTTGAATATAACTTGTAACCAACTCATATTGGTACCTGAGACCCAGCCTCCCCATATATAAAGGCTAGGAGGGTCCAACGAGGAGGATTCACCAATAGACAAATCGCGACTCCCACAATAGATCTAGACAACACCCGTAGCATACACATATGCTAGATCCAATCTATGTGACACCGCCATCAGTGACATTGTAATCCTTCGGATCATCATCAATCAAGAACAGACAAGAAGGAGTAGGGTCCTCTATGAGGCCTGAACCTGGGTAAACCTTGCATCCCTGTGTGCTTGTTTGCTAGCCGATCGAGACTTCCAGCGCTCCCCAATTCCTCGAACCTAAGTCCATAACAATGGGCATTGATGAGTTAAACCCTCATCAGGTAGTGATAGCTTCGTCCCAAAAGTTATATAGAGACTTGAACTCGGTAATCATGGTTCTTTCCATATCCATAAGAGTCTGGTTCTTCCTTTCTACTACACCATTTTGTTGAGGGATATATGGAGTGGAATATTGATGCTTGATTCCCTCATCACCAAGAAACTCATCTAAGGTGTAGTTCTTGAACTTGGTACCATTGTCACTTCTAATGGCCAAGATCTTCTTGTCATGTTGACGTTGCACTTCATTGGCAAAGTTGATGACGGTATGTTGAGTCTCACTCTTCTTCTTGAAGAAATATACCCATGTGTATCTTGAGTAGTCATCCATAATAACCAAACAATACTTCTTCCCCCAAGGATATCAAAGGATGGAGGACCAAAGAGGTCCATGTGAAGGAGCTCCAAGATCCCATCAGAATAGATGGTTGTTGTGTGTGTGGGGGGGTGAGCCGTCTCATGGAGTTTCCCTTCAATGCACGCCCTACACACATGATCTTTGACAAAGCGCACATTGTCTTTTAGTCCAAGGATGTGACCTCCTTTGCGAAGACTTTTCAAAGACCTCAAGTTGACGTGGGCAAGACGGTGATGCCAAAGCCATCCCACGTCACCTTTAGCCATTAGGAAAGCCACGGTAGGTGTGGGTTTCTTATCGAAATATACCACATACAAACTGTTGTCGGCATACCCAACAAAGGCTATAGAGAGAGTCTTGCTCCACATGAGAACCACAACCTTAGGGGTAAAGTAGGCTACAAATCCCATAAGCGTGAGTTGATGAACAGAAAGTAAATTGTATGAAAGGGTTTTGACAAGCACAATGTCCACAATGGATATATCCGGTGTGACCACTACCTTACCTTAGAGGTTGATCCATCTCCATAAGTGACACATATGTTGGAAGTATTAGGTCTTGTCTCATCAAGCATCTCTTTGCTTCCGGTCATATGACTTGTGGCACCACTATCAACCACCCATTTTATTCCACCGGAAGCATAGCCCTACAAGAAATCAATGCTTGATTTTAGGTACCCATTGTTGAATGGGTCCTCTTTTGTTAGTCATAAGTATCTTAGGAACCCAAATGGCCTAATGGTAATCATCACCATAAGAGGTGCCTACATATTTAGCATAGACATGACCATCATAAGATTTCATAAGAACATAGGATGGGTTATATTTTCCCGTGAAATCATTATGATAGAGTTCATCACCACACTTAAGGACACTTGGTTCCTTCTCTTTTGCCACCCTCCTCCTTCACAAAGGTAATCATTTTGGAAGGGGGAGTGGGTAAAATCTTCTTCTTCTTGCCCTTGTTCTTCTTCTTTGACTTGGATGCGAATCCAAAGTCCTTTAGCCACATTGTCCCTTTGATTACTCAAAAGGTCATTTAGGCTTTTCTCACCTTGAATGCATGAGACAAGGCCTTTCTCAATTTTAGCCTTCAAATTCTTGTTCTCCTCGATAAGATATCCATGATCACAACAAGGGTTAGTAGAACATCAAGCAATACTAGTTTACAATGTTGAAACATCTTTTGTTGCTTGAGTTTGAAGTTGTTCATGTGACTTTTAAAGAGTAGAGAATTTGCTCAACAAGGCCTCATGTTCCTTCTTCAGTTTCTCAAATCCTTCATTTAGTCTATCATGACCAACCCAAACTTGAGCTTTTCATTTTTTTAAGAACATTAGTTAATGCAAGAGCATGGTCACGTTCTTTAACAAGTTTAGAGACATTCAAGTTAAAATATTCTTCATGAGCAATATAGGTCTCTTCAAGAGTAACACTTTTACTTTGCTCTTCCTCAAGAGCATCAGTTAAGGCGGAAATCTCCATGGTGGCCTCCCGAGCATGCACAAACATCTACAAGATGGAACCATCCCTCTCGTCAATGATATAACGTTCTTCATCTAGTCAACTCATTAGAGCCTCAACACACATCTTGGCTTCACCTTCTAGGTTATTCAAGCAACTAGTGGATTCCACTATATCGTTCTTAATATTGAGACTCATTTCATCATCGTATGAAGATGCATCAATAGAAGTAGGAATAGTAGGTGGAGGAGTTACCATGGAGGCATTAGCCATGAGACATGTAGGGTTGGTGACAAGCTTGTCCTCATTGGGAAAGTCAAAGAGAGATGTCGGTGAGGAGGTTGAGGTAGCAGTAGCCATTAGACATGTAGGCTTGGTGACGCGCTTGTTCTCATTAGGAGAGTCGAAGAGGGATGTTGGTGAAGAGGTTGTGGTAGTAGTAGCAGAAGTGGTGGCAATTTTGGCAATGGCGGCCATGCCCACAATCTCTCCATAATCTTCATCATCACTAGCATTCTCATAATTCTCTTCATAGTTCTTGTTGCTGAAGTTCTTGTTTTGAACTTTCTTTACGAAGTTCTTGTTTGGAGTGGGCTTGAAGTTGGACTTCAATATAAGCCTTCCTCCATGGTCTTCTCTCTTTTCATATGGGCACTTGGTGATGAAGTGGTGGTTTCTCCATAATTGTAACATGATCTCAACTTGGGTCTTGACCTACTTGTGGTCATATTTGATGGATTACCCTTCCCTTGGTTCTTCCAAAACCTTCTTGAGACTAAAGCCAATTGATCATGTAAGGCACACTTGATGTCTTCATCATCACCTTCTATCGTTCCCATTGAGTCAACTTCTTCTTCATAAATGTGAGCCTTGACCTTCAAATAAAGATTTGGAGAATCCATTCTCTGAGCACGAGCGAGAGCATCATCAGCAGTCTTGTTCATGATTCCAAGAGCCACAAACTCATTTAACACTTCATTGGAGGACATGGCATAGAAGTCTGCCCTTGAGCGAATGTTGTTGGCCATTTCTCTTCAGAAGGGAAAGATGGCTTGCATGAACTTGCGCTTGATCCACTTATCATCCACATTCTTACTACCATGGTCAATCATCCTAATCGAAAAGGGCCATGAACCTTTGATAGAGGTGTTTGGGAGTCTCATCTTACTTTCCAACAAAGGCATCGACTTCATAATGCATTTATTCAAACTTGGAGTTTTGAATGCTTTCATTGATAAGATTGACTCTTTGAGAGCATTCCATGCTTCCTTGGCAGTGTCATAAGAGCGAATGTGAGTCATTTGCTCATGAGTCAATGCATCTTGGAGAATGTCCATGGCGGTGGCATTGAGTTGATTGTTGATTTCCTCAGTGGGTGTCATGTTGTAGGGGTTGCACGGATAGAAGCCAAATTCCACAACCTTCCAAAGATGAACACTAGAACTTTTAAAGTGAGAGCACATTAGATATTGACAATTGGAAAAAATTAGATTCATCAAGCTTAGGTGGGGAACTGTAACACCCTCGAATCGGTCCCTATGCAAGTTTCAGTGATTCTCGCCAAACCCGCATAGAAACGATTTAAAGATGCCCACCAGGCTCTTGTGTGCGGGTGGAAAACAAAGTAATATCATTACACAATAGTCCATGATGGAACCCGCATAACATACATATACAACGACGACTCCATGAGTCAAGAATACAGATATACAGTACAAATATCCAAATCACCTTGAAAACGATACACATCCGAGTACGGATAAGATGCAAATTGGGCTAAGAGCGTTGAAGAATAACCAATGGCGTCCATAACCCTGCCCAGGCCAAGCCGGAAGGGTAACCCTGTTAACAGCGTAGAACTTATACCTGTTAAAGAAAAGGGGTGTCGACAAATGGCAAAGGAAAAAAAAGGAGTGGTCAGTACCAAGGCCAGTACACGGCGAGTCTAGAATTCGGCAGCTCTCACCTACATAGGTATGGTGGGCTGAAGCGATAGCAAAGAATGCACAAAACAACCTATAGAGACTCGATACAACTATCGGCTATCAGAGAGGGATAATAAAGACCTATTCAGAACCAACCTGACACAAACACCAAACATACCCATCCTGGTATTTCTCTCTCGAGACCAAACGAGGAAGTCCTTCCGACGAAACTCATACAGTTGGCAGTTTTATTCATTCATTCCATGGTGGTTATCCAACTTACTAGTCATATCAGATGCAAGTCATATTATATAAAATAGTTGTCTATGATCAAGAAACTGTGCTACAAGTCGTCCATAACCGCAAACATGACTTTTTGAAAAGATTTAACCCTGTAGGGGTGCACAAAAGTTTCCACACGCACTTCCACCCTTTTTGCCAGATCAATTAAGATACACCCATCGGTATGTCGGCGGGGCTTCGGACACAATGCTTTCCCAGACCCAAAGAAAGTACATGGGGGCCACCCAAAAGAGCTACATGGGGACCCTGAGGTTGCGTGGACTTGTCACGCGAGCAGAGGCCGTAGACAATATATTCCCGTGACAGAGTGTCACACCTACACAACAGTAATAAATGCTCATCGAGCAATAGGTAATAAACATGGCATACATGGCATAAGTATAGTAGGTAACATATAAAGCCCGAACTAGTTTTTGTGGCCCCCCAGTACAGTACTTTGAAATCAGGTAATAAGAGGATAGGGGTGCCCACACACCCCACATGTGGTTAGCACGCTCGATCTCGAAATAGGTTTCAATAACTCGGGTCCTAGTTGGACACAAGTGGGCGGGTAAAAACCAAAATAACATCTATTACCCACCGGTGCCTCTGCATTATATCTATTTCCAGCATTTTTAATTGACAAGTTATAATGAAAGCCATGATCATCTCCACTATTAAGCATGTGGCAACCTCCCAACAGTTGTGGAACATCGACAATGCGTAGCAACACCTAAGCAAGCATCTACGACTCGCAAGACCAATTGTCTACCAAACAACAGGCAATAGGAGGTGTCCAGGGCGACATAGGGGCTACAAGGAATATAAATGGTACAAAAACTAAAATATCGCAACATGGATAGCAATAGATCAACAGGAGGAAATAAAGACTATAAATGAAAAATAGATCGAAAGGGGGATAATGTTCGCCTGGGAAACACTACCGAAGGTTCATCCGAAGATCAGGCCGAAGCTCGCATCAAGTCAACAGCCTAATCCGCGAAGAAGCAAAGCACTAAAATAAATACCGGATGCTCTATTTAATACTATGGCAAAAGAACGGGCATGATGCGTGTATGATGCATGACATGGCAAAGATGCGAAGCGACTAGGCAATATTAAGCGGAACCGGGGTCCCGACAATTAATTCTATGGTTCATGTTGTTTAGCTACCCCACAATTTAAATGTTGTCTTAACAAGGCAATATATAACATAGCTTCACTACACAATTTTAAATGGAGACAATATAAGACTAGAATAGACCGCATATAGTCTCCATATTTCATTATTAGGTGAATCGGCATAATGCCCCCAAACCACCGAACATCTATGCAAGCATGAATAATTATGTGCAACACATATATGTCATTTACAAAAATAGGGACGTGATAGGTAGGGGTCGCACTTCTCAGATCAAAGATCTTGGGGTTCCGAGGGTTCGACGGGGTTTGGTCTCGGCTTCGGATCAGGGCTTCGAGGTTCCGAGGGAGGTCTTGGAGATTCCACATTGAAGGAGGACCCCGGGATCGGGCTTCGGATTCGGATTGGGGAGGAGGAAAAGGAGTGCTGAGGTTCGGTCTTCGGGTTCCGAGAGGGAAAGCTCGGTGTTCCAAGAAGGAGACCTTGGCATTTCGCGTCCGGGTTCCATCTTCGTGTCGGGGTTCTTGGTGCTCCTCGATGGAGTTCTCCATGTATGTGTGCAAGAGTGGCTTTAGTCCCATGTCGAAGATCTTGCCAGGGGTTTGTGCGAACACTGTGCATCCAACATCACTTCACATGCATCCACACCGATGTAGCACAACACCACGACATCAACCCGCAAAATACATCATCATGAGCCCATCCCAAAACTGAAGAAGGTACCACTGTGTTTGCCTTGGCTATTGAGCAAACAACAACACACGACAGAGATCATGAACGAGGACGGCCATGACGTCTGGAACAGGGTGGAGGAGGGCGCTGGGGTGATGACCGGGAAGACGGCAAGGGGCTCACACGGCGGCGGGCCGAAGGACGGCGGCCAGGGAGGGCGAGGTCGAGGGCGACGATGCTGAGTCGAGGAATACGGAGCTCACAAGGTCACCCGGCTAAAGATGGGGGCAGCTCAGACGCGCAGGGGCGCGAGGTGGTGGCGCCATGGCCTGGAGCAGGGGAGAGCCGGGTCGCTGGCGGCAATGGGGCTCGTGAGGCAAGGCCCGGTGTCACTCTACGACGGGGAGGTGGCGGAGGTGGAGGCGACTGGAGGCGGTGGGGTTTGTGCTGAGGCGGCCGGCTTTCTCCTAGCGGCGCTCGGGGGAAGGAGGTGGTGGTAGGATCCTTCGGGGCAAGAGAGGTCGCTGACGACAGGGAGAGGTGTTCTGGAGGGGTGAGGGAGGCCGCGGGTGAGCAACCCAAGTGGCACACGCATGGTGCCTGAGAGTGGCGAGGTGCAACGCGCGGCGGCGGCAAGAACGAGGTGAGGAAAAGCGAGGCGAGAGGGAGCAAGGCATGGGGTCACGAGGTTGGTGGCATCAGGTGGACAAGGAGGGGATCGCGGGAGAGAGACATGGGATGGGGATCGCGGACTGACGGGGGGTGGGCCAGGCGGGGAAACTGCCAAGCAGGGAAACATGGAAAACAACATGTGATGACTGCAAGTGCACATATCGTTTGTAGCTAGTTTCGAAATAAAGATATCGATCCCACATGGAGCAGTAGGAAAAATACTAAAATGCTTTTAACTATAACTAAACGAAGTACTTAATAAATAACTTTAAGATGCAAGATAAGTAGAGTTGTTTTGGGGTTTTTGGTTGAACAAGGTAATTTAAAGTAAAGCAAAATTTAATGTAGAAAGTAAGAATCGCGTGTGTAAAAGAACTTTGGAACTACAATAGGGAAAAGGAGTTCCCAGGAAGTAGTGGATACACCGCTAGCAATTTAGACTAAGTAACCGAGAGTATTATAACGAATATTCTCATAGTGTGTATGTATGTGGAAGGAGCTCCATATATGGACGATTTGCCAGCAACCGCTGCACACATCATCCTCATAACCACAACAGACAGTAATCGACAACCATCGCATTACCGTGCTATTAAGGGATTTTTCCCGTGGCATGGACATGGCTTGATAAGTTCTTATTGGTTCCCCAAGTTAGTACGTAAAGAATGACAACAACTTTATAGTCACTGTAAGCGCTATCATCCCTCCGTCTACTAACAAGTAATCCCCTCCATTGAGTCCCCATAAGAGGCAAATATTAAAGAGGTGCACTTCTCCCTAATATCAAGATGAAGACAATTAACACGTACACATAATGATGTATAACATAATAATCTCTATCTCATCTCAGTCATATGCTAGGGTTTCTCCATCTCCCCAAGAACTAGAGATCTACTCAGACATGGAGGAAGTTAACATCATGGCAATGGTAATGTAAACAATCATAGATGAATAGTACTTGTATAAATCCACAATGAGTATAGGAATTACAACAAGATCTAGACAAGATGTAGATGGGATGGATGAAGATGGTGGTGATGCAGCGGTGGTTGATGAAGATCGATGCCTTAGCCTCCTGGATCTGCGCAGGGTGAAGATGGATCCCTGGCGGATGAGTTCCCCCTATAGATGCTTTTTGGAGGTGAGGTTTTCGCGATTTCTAGGTGTTCTGTATGTCGTCTCCTCGAACCAATTGCACGGGGTGAAACTATTTGACGAGGCGGAGGCGGCGCCAACTATACGGCCGGAGCTATACGGGCAGAAGAGTTGCTCCCGCTGTATAGTTGGTCGTTGGGCTCTCTACCTCCCTTGTTCGCTTCTGCTTTTCTTCTGGTATTATTAATATTTCCCAAATAAGATATTTACGTTGTTTTTGACTCCTTTTCTCCATCGTCCAACTGCTTCAATAATTGCATCCATTGGATCCATCATCTGTCCCGATCCTAGTGAAAACAAACATAAAATGTGCGCGCGAGCACCGTAAAATACCAAGATCCTACATCTACAATGCAAAATAATAATGTAAAACATGATGCAAATATGAACTCATCAACTTCCCCAAGCTTAGACTCTTGCTCATCCCGAGCAAGTTTTAGCTTAATGGATGTGATCCACATATTCATGAAGCTGAGTCGATAAAATAAATGAGGCAATTACAGCATGTGTTTATCATGTACGATACAGGGGAATAAGTTCATGAATAATACCTTACTCGAACCATCTGAATATTATTGGAAGGCTTCCACACCTTAGTTATTAACAGTTCATAAAAGATGAATCTCGACATAATGTAAAAGTATCTGGTTCAACCGAATGAGCTAACGAGGTAGTCCCAAGTGTTTTAGGATCAACATATTCACTTGGGATTCAAAATCTCAAAAGTGTCTCTTTGTCATACTACAATACAATGGTATATCCCTATTTGCTCTTTGCACATTCGCTCTTTTTCTTATTTCGTTTTCTTTTCTTTTGCATATATGCTCACACTTTTGTTTTAGGGATTTCTATTTTCTTGCCCCTGGTTCGTTAGTTGTACTCGGTTTTCCCCAGCCGCTTAGTTTTTCCTCACTTTTCCCTCCTACCATTCTGAAACCCTCACATGCGCTCAGACGGGTGGATGACGTCAGGTCAAAGGCTTGACCGTTACATGTTGACAGGTGGGACCGTGTTGGGGGGGGTTGTCACTTAATAGAGACGAACAAGGAGTACCAACAAAAGAAGGATATGCCCACATGCATACATGATCAATTTGGGCATTTACAAGAATAAGGAATTTAGGACTCAAGGATAAGAATAAAAGTATTTGCAAAAACAGAACCCTAGCAAGTGGATTCCAAACTTGAAGAAACCAAAAATGGATATAGATTATAAAGAGGGAAGGAGAGAAGATCACTTGCTGCATGGAAGATGACCATGTGGTTTAAATCCACCAAAATTCAAATAACCTCAAATAAACTCACATGAATGAAAAAAAGGAGAAGAAATAGTGGGCCATGCGTGATCCATAACGACCAAGTACTAGTTGTGAAAACAAATAGTGTGGCCATATCTCCCATACATTCATTCGAATTTGAATTTATACCCCACACAAAACAACAAGCTTGCATATCATATGAAAATAATTAGCATATGCATATATATGAATCCAAATGGCCAAATGGCGTGTATTCCTCCACTAGATCGACTAGTAGCCAAAATAGCATCATACATGAGCATATAGTGAATAAAACCATACGGAAGCTTAATAGAGGGAATCCTACCCACATGGCATGCAAGGTGGCCATGAGGCTCCACATACTTATTATTGTGAAAACAATTGATAACATATATGGGAGCATGTAGATTTAGAAGTGGATCCATATTAATACATATGAGCTAGACAAAAGCCCAAAAGAAATGCAAGTGCTCATATGTAGTTTGGATGGTGGAATTATAATGTGATGACAAAGAAAGGTGGTGGAGTCAAGAAAAGATATGCCCCCAACTCAACTTGGGCATTAAACAATATACCAATAACCAACTCCAATATATCAAGAAGCAAATACAATTAATTGATAGATAAATGCATGATGAGAGGAAGAACCAAATGGAAATGGGTTTTATATGATGCTCAAATGCAATGTGGCATGGTGACATGAGCATGATATAATTATGATGCAACAATTATATGTAGGAAGTAGCATTTTATTATTAGACCATGTAGCATTACAGATGTTAGACAGATGGGACGCTACAACTCTCCCCCACTAAACAGGAATCTCGCCCCGAGATTCTAGGAAGAAGAAGAAGACACGAAGAGGGTAGGATACTTGGTACGGAGCTCATCCTCGTGTTCCCAAGTGGCTTTATCAACGGAATGGTGCGATCACTGCACCTTGCAGAACTTGATGGACTTGTTGCGAGTCCTTCTTTCTGCGACTTCTAGGATTTTTGTGGGGTGTTCTTGATAAGACAGATCTTCTTGGAGATTGATGAGATCATGGTCCACGGTCCTGCCGGGATCGTTGAAGCACTTCTTGAGTTGAGAGATATGGAAAACATCATGGACCTTGAGTTTTTCAGGGAGCTCAAGAGCATAAGCGACTTCTCCTCTTCTTCCACGAACTTTGAAAGGACCGATGTATCTAGGAGACAACTTTCCTTTAATACCAAACCGGTGCGTGCCCCTCATGGGAGTGACACGAAGGTAAACGAGATCACTAGGGACATACTCCATGTCCGTGTGCTTTCTGTCATAGTTGCTCTTCTGGCGACTTTGAGCAACCTTCAGGTTTTCAAGAATGATGTGAACCTCTCCTCCGCTTGAGTTACAATGTTGGGGCCAAACAATGTTCTTTCACCTGCGCCCGACCAACCAATCGGAGTTCTGCATTTGCGGCCATAGAGAACCTCAAATGGTGCCATCTTTAGACTCTTCTGGAAGCTATTGTTGTAAGAGAACTCAGCATAAGGAAGGCATTCTTCCCACTTCATGCCGAAAGAGATGACGCAAGCACGGAGCATATCTTCCAGAATCTGATTGATCCTTTCAACTTGTCCTTGCGACTGAGGGTGGTAAGCTGTGCTGAAGTTCAACTTTGTTCCCAACGCATTTTGGAAACTTCCCCAGAACTTGGAAGTGAAGATGCTTCCATGGTCTAAGATGATCTCAAGAGGAACCCCATACAGAGAGACAATTCTGTTGATATAGAGCTCAGCCAACTGAATTGCAGAAATTGTTTCCTTGACGGGAAAGAAGTGAGCCACTTTAGAAAGCCTGTCGATAACAACAAAGATTGCATTGTTGCCCTTCTGCGACCTTGGAAAACCAGTTATGAAGTCCATCTCTACTTTCTCCCATTTCCATTCCGGAGGCTTCAATGGCTGTAGAAGACCGGAAGGTTTCGATGGATGCTTTAACTTTCTGCGTACATCACACTCCGAGACATACTTGGCACAATATCGTTTCAACCCAGGCCACCAATATTGTGTTTTCAGATCCATGTACATCTTAGTGCTGCCAGGGTGGATAGAAAGAACAGAATCATGCGCCTCCTTGAGAACTTGCTCTCTTAAACCCGGGTAGTTCGGAACAAACATCCGGTGTTCAAAGAATAGAGTGCCTTGGTCGTCGACGTGGAAGTAGTCATACTTCGGAAGCTGAATGTTGGAGATGATCTTTTTAGTATAAGGATCACCAAGTTGAATAGAGCGAACTTTTTCTTCCAAGAGAGGGGTTGCCAGAAGGTTCAGGAGATACCCTTGATCCACAATTTCAAGGTTGATCTTGCGGAATTCCTCACACAAGAGAGGTTGTTGTTCTTCCACCATGAGGTTGTTGACATAAGCTTTTCGGCTGAGAGCATCGGCCATGACATTAGCTTTGCCCGGAGTGTAGTTGATGGTCAAATCGAAATCATTAATTGCTTCAATCCACCTCCTCTGATGAAGGTTGAGATCAGGTTGTGTGAAGATATATTTCAGACTCTTGTGATCAGAAAAGATCTCTAGCAGTTTGCCAAGCAAGTAGTGCCTCCATACTTTCAAAGCAAAGACAACTGCTGCGAGTTCGAGGTCATGTGTTGGATAGTTGAGCTCATGCGTCTTCAACTGTCGAGAGGCATAATCAACAACTTGTTTTTCTTGCATAAGGACCGCACCCAATCCTTGCAAAGAGGCTTCACAGAATATCTGGAAAGGCTTTGATGTATCTGGAGGAATCAATACTGGTGTGGAAGTGAGCTTCTCTTTGAGGGTTTCAAAGCTTGCTTGACATGCAGGAGTCCAAAAGTATTTCTTGCCTTTCTTGAGGAGATCGGTAAGAGGCTTTGCAATCTTCGAGAAATTATGAACGAAACGACGGCAATAACTGGCCAATCCAAGAAAACTTCGGACTTCTTTGACATTTATGGGTGGAAGCTACTCAACAATTGTCTGAATAGTTTCTGGGTTGACGGCAATGCCCTTAGCAGAGATGACGTGACCAAGATAGGTGACTTCGGGAAGCCAAAATTCACACTTGGAGAACTTTGCATACAGGCGGTTCTCACGAAGCTTGTTTAGGACACACCGAAGGTGTTCTTCATGTTCTTCCTTTGACTTAGAATAGACTAGAATGTCATCCAGATAGACCACAACGAACTTATCAAGATACTCCATGAAAACCGAGTTCATAAGCCTCGAGAAGGTGGCAGGTGCGTTGGTGAGACCGAAAGACATGACCGTGTACTCGTACAGGCCATAGCGGGTGGTGAAAGTTGTTTTAGGAACATCTTCCTTGCGAATCTTGATTTGATGATATCCACTTCTCAAGTCAAGCTTGGAGAATACCACTGCTCCAGCTAGCTGGTCGAAGAGATCATTAATCCGCGGAAGGGGATATTTATTCTTGATGGTTTTAGCATTGAGAGCCCGATAGTCAACATAAAGTCTATCAGTCTTGTCTCGCTTCTTCACAAAGATGGTTGGGCTACCCTAAGAAGAAGTACTGTGCTGAATGAAAACCCAACTTCTCTTGTTCATCAAGCTGACGTTTGAGTTCAGCCAATTCAGCAGGACCCATTTTATAAGGCCGCTTGGAGATAGGAGCGGTTCCAGGTTCAAGCTCAATCACAAACTTGACCTCACGATCAGGAGGCATACCTGGCAACTCTTCAGGAAAAACATCTGGGAACTCACAGACCACCAGAACACTCTGAATAGCCTCCATAGCATCATCATTTAGAGCCGCCAAAGAGAAAAGCTGAATTGCAGGAGTCAGACTTGGGGAATAGACTATATGGCCTTCAGGAATTTTCAGAGAAACCGAACGTTCAGCACAATCAATCACAGCTGCATTTGCTGTCAACCAATCCATGCCCAAGATAACATCAATGTCAAAATTGCCCAGAATAATTAAGGAAGCCGGGAACGAGGAGCCACCAATCTCAATTTGATTGTCATGGCTGATATGAGCAGCCCTCATGTTTGACCCCGAAGATTGTACCACGAGACTGATACAATAGAGGACCCATAGCCAGATCATTCTCATGTGCAAACTTGTGAGAAACAAAAGAATGCGAAGCACCATAATCAAACAAAACTCATGTAGGGACTGAGTTAACGGGAAGCGTACCCATCACAACTCCAGGTGCATGTTCAACTTGAGGGACGTTGACACAGTTGGCACGAGAAACAGTGGACCCGGGCTTGGTGTTGATGTTGAGAGCCCGCGGTGGAGGTGCACGAACCATAGAAGAACTTACTACAAGTCTTGGAGGTGGTGGAGGAAGAGCTTTGTTGTTCATGGGACAACTCCAGTGTTGAGGCCCAGTGTTCCACAAGTGTAACAAGCACCAGGTGGACGTGGAGTAGCGTAGCCAGGGACTCCGCCAGGCGCTCCAGGGTAGTTGTGGTTGTAGCCCCTAAGAGCCGCGGTGAAGGAATTTGGTGGCCTTGCTGCGTAGCTTGAAGGTCTTGGTGGAGCCGGGAGCGACGGTGGGGTGTTAGGAACCCACACGCGGCGCTTAGAAGGAGCTCTCATAGCTGAAGAGCTTGCTGCGTCACGGCTGTGTTTTTTGGACTCAAACACTTGCCTACTTGCTTCCTCCTGCAGAGCTGTATGTTGGAGTTCTAGAAAAGACCGTGGCCTTGCATGAGTGATTGCATATTTGATAGATGCATTGAGCCCTTGCCTGAACCTCTTTTCCTTCTTCTTGTCATCAGAGATCTCATCGCCACCATACCGAGACAGATTCATGAAGTTTCTGATATAGGTATTGACATTGTCATTGCCCTGCTTGAGGTTGAGAAACACTTCCTTCATCCTTTCCATGACAATTTCTGACAGATATTGCTCTTTGAAAGCCCCAGTGAACTGCTCCCAAGTAGGCTAAAAACCAGAGTGGTTTGCCTTCAGGTAATTCTCCCACCACAGAGCCGCGTCTCCCTTTAGAAGGTGAGTGGCACATTTTACCCATTCTTGCTCAGGAACATCAGCAGTCATCAGCAACCTTGACATCTCACGCAACCAATCATCAGCATCTAGTGGCTGATTAGACACCTCAAAGTGGCGCGGGTTATACTTCAGAAAGCTCTTGATGTCTCCTCGCTTGGGAGGTGGAGGTAGCGGAACAAACTCATTCCTCCTGACACTTTCTTCAAATCGCTGCTGTTCTCGGCAAGATTGCTCCCAAGGCATTAGCAATACTTACAACGCAGCCCCATTGTGTGGTATGTCCTCCTCAGAACAGCGTGGTGGTGCCATCCTGTGATTGATATAAAACATAAGTCCGTACCATAATGGAGAATAGTAATAATCCAAAATAGTACCAAAATGGAATTAACCAAGATTAAAGGATACAAATTACTAAGATGATATTAAAATATCAACAAAGTTCAAAGCACCTAGAAGATATTAAGCATATCGCACATGACTGAACAAGGAGTGTGGTACACAAAACTATCAAAGAAAAAATTTCCGCAAATTTCGGCATTAAAATACAACTATATGCACAAAACCACTTAACGAATCAAGATTAGTAACTCTACCAATTCAATATACAAGAGCGAATGATAAAAGTAGTGGTATGGTCGCGACTCCATCCCGCACTCAAATCATTACTCCGCACATGAACAAGTAAAACACAAATCCCAACTCCCATTCTTCTTAAGATGAACCTAAAGATTAGCAACTACGAAAACAAACACCCAAAACAAGATAGCGTCGGATAACAAAGAGTAAGACATATCGCGTCGGTTTACAATGAATCAGATAGATCACGTCGGTTTACAAAAGCCTGTCAGTGTGGAATGTACCCACAGTTGATAACCAAAAGGCAGATAGCGACAACAAGTTGGATGCAACAGATAGACAAGGAATTCACACACACACACACTCACACAACCTATGGTACTACGGAACCCAGAACACATGAATCCTAGTTTGAATTTTAGAAGAGGATTGAAAACGTTACACTTCCTTACCAGAAAATGGTGGGTGGGTGGGTAAGAAGAAAAATAGAAGCAGTCCTACTCTCACGTTTTGTTTTTCCCTAGTATACATAGCTACCAAAATATTTGCTAGACTGACAACGACCATTTGGCTGAGATCCTGAAGGGCGGGATGGCTCTGATACCAATTGTAACAACATCGGACCCTACGCTCTAAGTTCAAGCCTGGATGAACAGAAGTGGTTAAAATAGTATAGCGGGGGCCCATGGGCCACCCACGTGTAGACCCGTCGGCCGTCCTAACCACTTCCAGAATATCGGGACAAGAGCGAGCGGCGTAGGCAACAGGCGAAGAGATCAAATACATACACAAGTGAGTATGTATGCAAGCTACCTTACAACTGTTCTCAGAGCCATACCATCTAAAAGAAATAGAAATATTGCAACGCCATACGGCAAGATCCAAATATCCTAGATAGAGATAATAGTGTAGGATAGCTTCTCATACATCAAACATCAGAGTATCAAGCGGAAGCGGGAAACAAGATCCGAGTACGGGCAAGAAGCAAATCGGCATAAGATGCCACATAAGTAAGCACATCCCGCCCACAGATCTTGCGGATCCCCATCCCCGAAATCTCTACACCGAGTGATCATTGCCAACATCATCTGTCTCCTCCACCCAATATCCCTCTTGCGAATACACCTGTTCATCTGAATTAAACAATTTATCGTGTGAGACCCTAGGGGTACTCAGCAAGTCTTTATGCCTCTAAAGAGGACATATACCTGGGGTGACGCAATTGCAGCAAAAGATAATGACTAACAATTCTATAGATACTCGCTAACCATCTGCTTAACCAATAATAGAGGGATGTCCGTTAATTAGGAACAACAGTTATAACAGTATAAAGTAACAGATCCATCTTCCTTCTCGCTTACCAACAAGAAAGCGGACGAACAACCCATCCGTTGGCAGTGTTATTAACCATTTCATGAGGATTGCACTATTTACTAGTCAGGTATTTAGTCAAATTAAAAACGGTACTTTAGTTATACTTGTCTATGATCGAGAAACTGTGCTCCAAGTCGTACATAACCGCGGACACGGCTTTCAGAAAGATTTACCCTGCAGGGGTGCATAAATAGCAACACACACTCGATCAACCTCGGAAAAACCAACTCAAAACCCAACGAGGCATTCACGACAAAGCGATCACAGGATTCATAAAATATTTCAGGGGGCCACCCCACTAAGCTACCCGCAACAAAGTTGGCCAGCTCCGGAACGAACCCAGGGTTTGTGTGGACGACGGTAAACGACTGAGAACCCGAAAGTGTGACTGGGCTTGTCGATACAGCGAAAACATGTCACGATCCAAAACAGTACAGGTGCTCCACGCACAATCGTAAATAAAGCAGTAAAGCATGGCATAAGTACAGGATAGTAATAAAACTCCAAACTAGTTATGGCCCCAAGAAATAGAAATGAATCAAGCTCTGGCTCAGGGAGGTCCATAAGGCCTACCGGATGTGGATAGTGCGAATAGTCAAGGAACAGGAATCAAGTACTCGGGGTCCTACAGGACACAAGTGAGCATGAAAAAACAAATAACAGATATTGCTCACCGGTGCCTCTTTCATTAGTTATCCCATTACTACTCAGGTTAAGTTGTTTAGGTACCTCGTTATCCATCAGACACTCACATACCCTACACATGTTGTTCTACGACTCGCATGGCTCAAACAACTCCTGTAGTAATGGCTCATGGGATGGAGGAACAAGCTTCGGTGGGGTTTAAAAGTAAAGGCTATGCAGTACTTTGGATTCAATTTAATGCACTCGCGACTCAATGATGCAAGAGTAAGATAGAGGCAATATGTACTATATGTATGCAAGCATGAGGTAGTGCTTGCCTGGCAACTCAGTTGAAGCGAGAGGTGGATCTGGGTAGTACTCCTGGGATTCCTGATATTTCCCCTGCTCGGCGTCTATTCGAAAGAAGAACCAAACAAACAAGGGCCAACATAAATAAAGTGCACTAGCATATAAATAGAATACGACAAGCAAATAAACATGCCATGATGAATGATGCACAATTTACATGGCAATAATATAGCATGGCATGGGTAAGGTGTGGGGTATAAGAATAAAGCGTTTTATTAAGTTTTAGTCATGTTTTGCTCCCATAACACTTGCTGTTCACTTAATATTTATATGATGCATGCTGTAATTCAGAACATGGAATGCATAAACAGAACGGGCTCGTCGCGCTGATCGATTTAGACATATTATTTGTCGAATTTGGAATTACGAAATTAAAGTTATGAATTTATTTAAGATAAAGGCATTAATTGACATTTAAATAATTTCGAAATTTTAAATTGCTCAAAAATTATTTTGGATGGCATATTATTAATCCTTACATTTAGTGCAATATTTGAAAATAGCACAATAAAAGTCATTAATAAAGGCATTTAATATAGAAGGCAAAATGGTTAGTTGTTTGCCTATTTAGGATTATCCAAAAAGGACAAACAAATTTATATTAAAAATATTTGAACAAATTTGTTAACTTTTCGTCTAGATATCATGACTTGTAGTTGTATTTTGAAAGTTATTAACATTGGAAAATTAATGGGTTTTCTGCAAATACACTTATAAAGACAGAGGCTACATGCTAAAAATCTATTATCTGATATCTGGACTAGTCTGACGAACAGGTACTACACTGACTAACTCTGTTGTAAAGGATTGAAGGCACCGTTACTTGAATGTACCAAGACGACAAGCAGCTGGATCAAAATGATTGGAAGTATAACCAGCTAGCTGAAACGATCGTGTACTCCTGTGCGTGTATTGCGGCCTTGGATAGGTTGTAATATATACTGAATTTACCAGACGAGTTAACACACAATAAAGCAGCTGAATCAAACTTTAGTGCCGCACTAGCTAGCTGCAAAGCTGGATGGTCGTGTTGTGCAGTGCGTATGCGGAGGGCTTTTGTGCGTGTGGACTATACACGGCCGTGGACAAGCAGCACTAGCAGCATCGCAAAAACAAGTAGCAGGTCCCGTGATGGACAACGACAGGAAAAAGAACAACCAAACTCTAAATTCAGACAGCCATGGTGGAGACACTCAGACTAACACGGGCGACGCGGAAGAGAACCCAGTGTCACCGGGATGCTCTGCTAATTGTGTTAGAGGAAAAAGGTACAACGGAGATATGCAGGCATGGCTCGAGAAACGACCAAGAGGCGGCAGCTGCTAACTGAAGACTGACGAACTGAAGAAAACCTGGCAAAACTCTACAGGAACACATACGCGGCGGCGGACAGACACAGGCGACGGCGACCTGGGTCGGTCTAGGACAGGCAAGATAGGGAATCAGGAGAGGAGCTCACCAGGAGCCGATTGGCGACGACGGTGATGTCGGAGGAGGTCGGGGGCGGCGCTACTGCAGCGAGGTGCTCGGCATGGATGAAGTTGCAACAAGAAGCAGTCCTGGGCTGGTCCGACTCCTCCCTCTGTGGTGCGTTCGACACGGGAGTCGATGGTGCAGCTTCTCCGCTACTCCACGGTCTCGGGCGGCTACTGGATCGACGGCAGGAAGCGGCACACCCTGGTGGCCATGGCAGCGGCGGAGGGGTAAAAACAGAGGGCAAAGGGGAGGGCGACCTAGGGTTTCAAGGTACGGCGCTATGGCTTAAGGAGGATGCACCGCGGTGGTTGCGGTCGCTCGGCGCCGGGTCGGAGTAAAGGAAGCACGCAGCGGCTCGGTGACGGCGCTGGACCGGCCTAACTAGCCATCGATGCTGCTGCTGCTAGCTGTTGTTGCTTTGTACCTATAACCTTAACTGAAGAACAACCGTGCCTGTTAACTGAAACTGAACCAAAGAACACTGTTTTTGTCCAGATTTTTATAAAAGAAGTAGAGATTAAAACAACAACTTATTCAAATACTTTTGAATCTTTGAAGAGATAATTGAAAAGGGGGGGGGGGGTTGTCACTTAATAGAGACGAACAGGGAGTACCAACAAAAGAAGGATATGCCCACATGCGTACATGATCAATTTGGGCATTTACAAGAATAAGGAATTTAGGATTCAAGGATAAGAATAAAAGTATTTGCAAAAACAGAACCCTAGCAAGTGGATTCCAAACTTGAAGAAACCAAAAATGGATATAGATTATAAAGAGGGAAGGAGAGAAGATCACTTGCTGCATGGAAGATGACCATGTGGTTTAAATCCACCAAAATTCAAATAACCTCAAATAAACTCACATGAATGAAAAAAAGGAGAAGAAATAGTGGGCCATGCGTGATCCATAACGACCAAGTACTAGTTGTGAAAACAAATAGTGTGGCCATATCTCCCATACATTCATTCAAATTTGAATTTATACCCCACACAAAACAACAAGCTTGCATATCATATGAAAATAATTAGCATATGCATATATATGAATCCAAATGGCCAAATGGAGTGTATTCCTCCACTAGATCGACTAGTAGCCAAAATAGCATCATACATGAGCATATAGTGAATAAAACCATACGAAAGCTTAATAGAGGGAATCCTACCCACATGGCATGCAAGGTGCCCATGAGGCTCCACATACTTATTATTGTGAAAACAATTGATAACATATATGGGAGCATGTAGATTTAGAAGTGGATCCATATTAATACATATGAGCTAGACAAAAGCCCAAAAGAAATGCAAGTGCTCATATGTAGTTTGGATGGTGGAATTATAATGTGATGACAAAGAAAGGTGGTGGAGTCAAAAAAAGATATGCCCCCAACTCAACTTGGGCATTAAACAATATACCAATAACCAACTCCAATATATCAAGAAGCAAATACAATTAATAGATAAATGCATGATGATAGGAAGAACCAAATGGAAATGGGTTTTATATGATGCTCAAATGCAATGTGGCATGGTGACATGAGCATGATATAATTATGATGCAACAATTATATGTAGGACGTAGCATTTTATTATTAGACCATGTAGCATTACAGATGTTAGACAGATGGGATGCTACAGGTGGGGTCGTGTATGACATGTCGGCTCTCTCTCATCCGCTCCCAACCCCCATCCCCGAGCATCTCCTATCCCAAGCCAGACGTAGCAACCATCGCTTCGTCGCTGCGGTCGATTCCTAAGGCGTATCGACGGTTGTCGCGCTGCTCCTCAACCACGGCTCCGGCTCCTATCGTCGCCGGTTTCATCCGCACACATTGTATGTTGGGGCAGTACCGACCACAGGCAGGTCCGCCGCCCACGATGATCGGGATTTGGTTCCGCCACGATAGCTCGACGAACAGTCGCAGCACTTGCTAGTAGTGCTTGCTAAGACCTCCGCTCCTGCTCAGCCCACCCTAATCGATTCGGTTCCCGTAATTTCCTCGATATTGTAGGTGCAAATTAGTCCTCAATGTCTGGTCATAGCGGGTACACTGGCGAGGGTGGGGAATCGATCATGTCGTGGACACATTCTCCTTCTCCTACCACGTCGGAAGTGCATGTAGCTCCTTCTCTTTGTACTACCGTTGTGCTCCGCCCACCCTAATCGATTCGGTTCCCATAATTTCCTCGATATTGTAGGTGCAAATTAGTCCTCAATGTCTGGTCGTAGAGGGTACACCAGCGAGGGTGGGGAATCGATCATGTCGTGGACACATTCTCCTTCTCCTACCACGTCAGAAGTGCATGTAGCTCCTTCTCTTTGTACTACCGTTGAATTTGAAGTGCTGACATGGCCTGTCGGACTGATTCCAATTTAGTTTGTTTTGGGATTGTTATAGTGTGCTATGCAGGCCGATGATCCATGTTACATTGCATAGCAAGATGAATCAACTCAGTGGTCTAGCCATAGGATGGATTTGGAGGAGATGGTTTCCAAGTTTGGTGATGAATTGGCCCGTAAAAACCTGTTGATATTCGAGCTGAAGCGTACCGTCAAGGAAGAATCCAGAGCTTATTCGCAAAGAGAATTTGACACCTGAGGTTGATCTTGCCATACCTGATCAAGTCGTAGAAAATCTAAAACGTGAACTTCAAGTGAAGCGGGGGGTGTTAGAGAGTGGAATTATTATTCAATAGATGGTTGTTAGTTCCTACTAGTTTAGTCACTTTGCGGTCCTAGAGTTATTGAGAGAATGCATTATGGTGCCCGAGTTGCTTGCCATTAGATATAGCGGTCCCAAAGTGGTCGATAGAATGCATTGCGGTACCCAAGTTTCTTGCCATTGGATCTAGCGGTCCCAAAGTTATCGATAGAATGCATTGCGGGGCCCGAGTTGCTTGCTATTGGATCTAGCGGTCCCAAATTTGAAATGCCAAATGCGTAGAGGGTCAAGTTGGGGCCTATCAGTTTTGACTGTTCTATCGTTGCCATCGTGGCTGCTAGGTAAAGTTGCAGCTTTGGCGGCAGCATCCATTCCTCGTTCCAAATTAGTGGCTGAGATTGTCAATCCAAGTTAGTTGACTCAAATTCCTCAATATACAATCGAATCTAGTCAAATATAAATCAACTAATTTGGGTCGGAGGGAGTACTACTTATGAATCAGCTTTAGAGCATATCCACCGTCCTCACTACTCAAATACATATAAAATTTGATTCAAATCATATATATTTTGATCAAATTTATACAAGCCCACCGGAGATTGTCAAAGCGAGTACTACTACTTATGAATCAGCTTTATAGCATATCCACCGGTCTCACAACTCAAATGCATGTCAAATTTATTCAAATCATACATATATTTTAAGTCACGGGATTATGGTTCAAATTGGGCTTAAATTTGTCCCAATTTTAAGTGGACGGTGAGCTAGCCGCCCTCCCCGCCGTATGTGTACTCCAAGAAGTACGGTCAAAGTGCTCCCATCCAGCCTTCACCGTCGAATGCACCTCGACGTGCCGGCTGCGGCTGCGGCCTGCCTCCCATAGCTTTGGTTCACGAGGGCTTGATCTGCATCGTCGTAGTGATGTTGCGAATGATGGCTTCAATCGTCTTAACATTGATGACCACTGTTAGCACCATAGCCGTAGATGTTGTGGATGATGGCTTCAATCGTCATCACATCGATGACCACTGTTAGCACGACAGCTCTAGATGTGAACGGATGATGGCTTCCATCGGTGTCTTTCATCGATGGCCACTGTCAGCACGTCGTTCTAGCAACTGTGCTTAGATCCGTGCCACCGCAAGCCGTTCCGACCCCCACGCATAGGTCCGCACCGCCGTACGTCGATAGGAGGGGAGGAAGATGCGGCCGGTATACGTGCGACAGGGAAAGGAAGGTAGAGACCTCCAGCCCTTCGGATCATGATGTATCCAATGGAGGTTGTCCAAGATCCATGTGACATACATCTCGACCAATCAGAGTGCAGCCAAACTGAGCGCTAGTTGATACGGCTGGTATACGTGCGATAGGCAAATGGAGGGAGAGACATCCAGCCTGTCAGGCTCTCCTCACCGTACAAGGTTAGGTGCGCCCATTGATACATTGCAAATGTATCTATAATTTTTGATGTTCCACGCTTAGTTTTATCCACTTTCTTGTGTTTTGTTCCAACTTTGTAGTACTTTTATTATGATATCTTGGACTAACCTATTAACCAGAGCCACAGTACCAGCTACCTGTTTTCTGTTGTTTTTGGTTCCAGAAAAGTCAGAAAATGAATATTCTCGGAATTGGACGGGACAAAATCCCAAGTGCCTATTTTTCCGGAAGGGATCAAGTGCCAGAATACGAGACGGAGAGGGGCCAGGGGCCGGCCACACCACCTGGCCGCGTGGCCAGGCCTGGCCCGCGTCAGGGGGTGGTCTGGCCGACCCCAGCACCCCCTCGGCCTCTCCTTCCGCCTATAAGTTTCCCTCGGGACGAAAACCCTAAGTACCCGATCAAAAATCCACGAAAGAGTCTGTAGCCGCCGTCATCTCCAACCCTAATCTGTTGCTTGCAACTTAATACTGGAGGGGGTTCGAATGATAACCTAAAGGTGGATTATTAGTCATAGATGCAGTTGGATGGCGGTCTATGTATTATGTTGTAATACCCAATCAAGTCTCAAAGGAGTCAAGATGATTAGTATATGCATGTATTGCTTTCTCGGTGTTTGTCAATTGCCCCGCTGTTATTTGTTCACCCAGCATGTTATCTATCTAAGGAGAGCCACCTCTAGTGAACTATGGATCCCGGTCCTCTTTCTTTACATACAATCTATAAACTGTTTACTGCTTTGTGTTTACTTTCTGCAAACTTTTACTTCTTTCCATTCGATACGTTTAATCCTTTGTTTTCCGCAAAACACGGTGAGATTGACAACCTCATCGCAAGTTGGGGACAAAGTTCTGTGGTTGTGTTGTGCAGGTCTCCACGTTGCTACTAGCACCGGTAGTGCGCCATGCCAAAGCTCAGCTAGTAACACCTTTGAGGTGTTTCCTTGCTCCTACTGGTTCGATTAAACCTTAGTTTCATAACTGAGGGAAACTTGCTGCTGTGCTCATCATACCTTCCTCTTGGGGTTCCCAACGAGCTCTACATCAACACCACGCACCAAGCACTTTTCTGGGCGCTGTGTATTGAGCCATCACCCATCGGGAGAGAGAGACCTCCATCCCTTCGGATCATGATGTATCCAACGGTGGCTGGCCAAGATCCGTGTGACATACATCTCGACCAATCAGAGCGCTAGCCAAACTGAGACATGAGAGAGGGGAAAAGTGAGGAAAACTTTAGCGGGAGGGGAAAACTGAGGAAAACTTTATCCAGAGGGGAAAACTGAGTAGAAAACAAGGGCGCTTTGATAAAAAATGACTAAGAGAAATTCAAGCTTTTGGCATAACAAATGGAAAGTGTGTTATTTGAACAAAATAATCCATCTTGGTTGACATTATATTGTTTATAACTCAAAGATACACAGGTGTGCCAAATTTAGCCTCATTTAGACAAAGTATGTTTTGGGATGGGTTATCTTGGAGGTTGACTGAGTAGAAATCCATGCATCTTCATAGCTAGTAGCTCATTCCAAGAAGTGGTTTAGGGGAGAAGTCCATTTCTCTTTATTTGCTTCTCATTTACTATTCATGCTAGGTTTTAGTTAACATAACAAGACTCCACAAAGGTTGCACTATGTTTTGACTTCTTTTTTGAATTAAAATAACCCTAAAACCATTTATTTGAATTTAATCACTTAGAAAAAGAAAAATGTGGCTGATTACAAGTAAATCCAAAATTTAATCACTTAGACAAAGTTCTGTGGTTGTGTTATGCAGGTCTCCATGTTGCTACTAGCACCGGTAGTGCGCCCTGCCAAAGCTCAGCTAGTAACACCTTTGAGGTGTTTCCTTGCTCCTACTGGTTCGATTAAACCTTGGTTTCATAACTGAGGGAAACTTGCTGCTGTGCTCATCATACCTTCCTCTTGGGGTTCCTAACGAGCTCTACATCAACACCACGCACCAAGCACTTTTCTGGGCGACGTGTATTAAGCCATCAAGCGATTTTCTGGCGCCGTTGCCAGGGAGTCAAGGACATCTTCACAAGGGGAGTCCCTCATAACCAATCTCTTTACTTTGTTGTTTTTGTTTTGCTTTGTTTCCTTTTTGCTTTGTTTGCTTGTTTTGTTCTTCAAAAAATCCAAAAAAATTAGTTTTACTTGTTTTCTTTCTTATTTGAAAACCCAAAAAAATGACTACTCTTGAAAACACTAAGTTGTGTGATTTCACTAGCACCAACAACAATGATTTTATGAGCACCCCCATTGCTCCACCTCTGGCTGAAAATGCTTTCTCTGAGATAAAACCTGCTTTGCTCAACCTTGTTATGAGAGAACAATTTCCTGGTATTGGTAATGAAGATGCTGCTTCCCATCTAAATAACTTTGTTGAACTTTGTGAGATGCAAAAGCATAGGGATATAGATGGTGATATTATTAAGCTGAAATTGTTTCCTTTCTCTTTGAGAGGAAAAGCTAAAGAATGGTTGAATTCCTTAACTAGGAATAGTATTGATTCTTGGACTAAGTGCAAAGATGCTTTTATTGGAAAATACTATCCCCCTGCTAAGATTATATCCATGAGAAGTGAAATAATGAAGTTTAAACAACTTGATAATGAGCATGTTGCTCAAGCTTGGGAAAAATGAAATCTTTAGTAAAGAATTGTCCCACTCATGGACTGACTGCTTGGATGATCATCCAAACTTTTTATGCAGGATTGAACTATTCTTCAAGGAACCTATTGGATTCAGCTGCTGGAGGTACCTTTATGACCATCACTTTGGGTGCTGCAACAAAACTTTTGGACAATATGATGGTTAATTATTCCGAATGGCATACTGAGAGAGCTCCACAAGGTAAGAAGATAAATTCTGTTGAGGAAACCTCCTCCTTGAGTGATAAGATTGATATGATTATGTCTATGCTAGTTAATGGGAAAACCCATATTGATCCAAATAATGTTCCTTTAGCCTCTTTGGTTGCTCAAAAAGAGCAAGTTGATGTGAACTTCATAAGAAATAAAAACTTTAGCAACAATGCTTATGGTAATAATGCTTATAGGAACAATTTTGGTAACAACAATTATAAGCCATATCCTCCCAACAATGGTAATGCTTATGGGAATCCTTACAACAATAATAAGAGTGCTCCCTCTGAACTTGAAGTTATGCTTAAAGAGTTTATTAGTAAACAAACTGCTTTCAATAAAATTATTGAGGAAAAACTCTCTAATGCTGAAAGAAATATAGCATTTTTGGCTGAAGCTCAATCTACTTTGAATAAAATGGCTGCTAAACCTGAAACTAATGATAATCCCTTTGCAGCTACTAATGCTATACAAGTAAGAATTGATGAAAATGTTAGACTATTAGCTGAATTACATGCTAAGTGGGAAAGAAAAGATGAAATTGCTAGAAACATTAGTGTTTCTACTATTACCACCACTAGTGTTGAGGCTAGTAATAGCTCTACTACTTTAGATGATAAAGTTGATTTTGATCTTGATGGTTGCAACATCTCTGAAGTTATTAAGTTCCTACAAAATCTTGCTAAAAGTCCTAATGCTAGTGCTATGAACATGGCCTTTACAAAACACATTACCGATGCTCTCATAAAGATTAAGGAAGAAAAGATGAAACATAAAGCTTCTATTCCTATAAAGCAAGAAGATGGTTGGGAACCCATCATTAATATGAAAGTGAATGACTTTGATTTCAAAGCTTTGTGTGATCTTGATAGTAGTGTTTCTATTATGCCTAGAAGGATTTATGATATGCTTGATTTGCCTCCTCTTGAAGATTGTTATTTGAATGTCCCACTTGATGCTAATGCTAAAAAGAAACTCATGGGGAGTCTTAATGATGTTCTTATTATGGTTAATGATTCCTATGTCCCCGTTGATTTCTATGTTTTGGATGTTGAATACAATGCTTCATGTCCTATTACTTTGGGAAGACCTTTTCTTAGAACTGTTGGTGCCATTATTGATATGAAAGAAGGCACCATTAAATATCAACTCCCACTCAAGAAATGTATAGAACACTTCCCTAAAAAGAGAGAAAAGATTTCTTTTGCTTCTCCTATGAAAACAAATTGGTCTTAATGCTTCTTCATTTGAGAACACTTGATTCTTTCTTTGCTTCTTATGCCTAACTTAAAGGCGTTAAAGAAAAGTACTTGTTGGGACATAACCCAAGAGTTTTAGATGAGTCTTGGAATTTATTACCTCTGTAATAACCTCTCCTTATCCTTTTTATTTGCTTTTTGTGCCAAGAGTAACCTCTAAAGAGAGTGAAGTAATGATTGGGAAAGTTGCTGTCCCGAAACAGATTTCTGTGCTTCACCGTAAAATTTCGTGTAAAATATCTGTACGTATTTTTCAGGCGTGAATTTTTGTGCTTCTGCCCCAGGTTGTTATCTAACTTTCGTTAGGTCAACACTTTTTGATTTGAGCAACAGAAGGTCTTCGAAAAAATTCGTCTTTACCTGCTGGTCTGTTTTGACAGATTTCTGCCATTTTCTGCATTTGCTTCTTGTTAGTTCCTTCTTGAGTTCCTTTGGGGAATTGAGATTTTTGAGGGAAGTGCTACAGTAGCTAGTGTTCTAATGGAAGTTTATTTGGTGTTAGAACTGAACCTTAAGACTTATTTATCTTAAGTGCACTAATGTTGCTAATGAGATTGTGTGAAGTTTTGTATGAAGGAAAATTTTCAGGTGTATGGAAGGAATGAGTAATGAGATGAAGGATGGACTAAATCTCAAGCTTGGGGATACCACGCATGTCACCCCAAAAAATATCCAAGAAGTACAAGCGTCAAAGATTGGGGATGCCCAAGGCATCCCCTTCTCCATCAATAAAAATTCCAGGTTTCTTCCAAACGCTTCATTTTTATTGTTTCGTGCACAATTGTGTTTTTCTTGGAGCGTCTTCTTTTTTGTTTTAGTTTTGGTTTTTAGTTTGCTTGGTTTGCTTAGTTTTCTGAATAAGTTGGTTGGACCCCCTCTTTCATACTTTGGTTTGCAAATAGTTTGGTTTGGTTTGGAAAAGAGTAGGAAAGTTCATGCTTATGTGGTAAAAAGAGCTCGTTTTTGACTGTGGCTATGCTTTGTCATGCCGTGCTTGATATTGTTTTGGCTTTATGCTTAGTATTCTTTGCTGTATCATGAATTTTTATAAACAATTTAGATTGCTTAATGTGCCTTGGATGAATCATGCATTGTTTTAGCATATTAAAGCATAGTATAGTGGTATTCTCCTTGATGCTTTATTTGGGTTGACTTGGCGCATGCTCACACCATGTTATGACTATCTCAAGTCACCATAGCCTTTATGATCCTTTAGTTTTCAACTTGTAGTATCACTTTATGCTTTGATCAATGATGTTTTGTCGCTCTGCATGATTATGGCCATTATTGCTCTCTTAGTTTGTCGCTCCCAGTCTTTTGCTAGCCTCCACAACAAAGTATGAGTTCCACTCATGCATCCAACTCCCTAAACCAAGTTATTCCAAAGAGTCCACCATACCTACCTATTAGCTTATGCTATTCCAAGTATATTCATGCTTTTGTTTACCTTCCACTTGTTATGAGAAAACTAGTGATTAAAGCTCTCACGAACTTGATGGCACACTTTACTTTATTGCCTCTAATAAACTTGAACCATTGTGTCGTCTATGTTGTATATGCTTGCACTTATTTGTTGGAAATTAGCAGAACCATGCTTTCATGGGGAACGCTTTCAACATTACACTTGGTACTTGTACCTAGTTGATATCATGCTCTTTTGTAAATGGATGTCGTCGGTGTGAAATGAAAGGGGAGCTTGTAAGTCCATGGAGTTATGTATATGTGTTAGAGAAACGCCTGGGCATTGGTTCAATCCATGCTGACATGGTGGAAACCTGCAGCGTAACCATAATGAGCTGTCTATGAAGCATTCTTCTTATAAAAAAAGAGTCCTATTGAGAAAAAAGAGAAAAGAAAAAAAAGATACTATGAAAAGAGGAAAGAGAGAAAAAAGCACCATATTCCCATGGTAAATAAGAAGAATGCTGAGATGCTCATTGTCTGCTTGCCTTGTCATTTTGATATGGGGATTCTTCCGTATCATCGGGCAAGGGGTACCCCGTTGGCGGTTCTCTATGATACACATGTACTTATGATAACAAGAACTTACCGGTGACTAAACTTGAGTACCATGAGGAGCGACCCTTGTATACAAGGGACATGAGATTTCTGACTTATACTTCGTCAAGCATGTACACCATAGTTTGTTCACTTTAACCTTAATCACTTCAAGATGCTTATGATAGGGGCAATGAGAGCTGAAATCTATAAGTATCATAATTTTTGGAAGCTCTTTATGAGACTTGAATCCCTACTTCCTTTTTACAAAAGGCCTTTCTTCCACTATTATATTGAGTCTCCACCTTCTATCTTTATGCACCTACTTTGAGAGCATAGTGGCCATTCTTAGTTCTATGTGAATTGTCCCAAGACTAGTTGATTGATGCATAACTTGTTATTGCTTGTTTGAAACTAATGTATCTAGTCACTCTTATGAACTTTGAAGGTGTCCTATGCATTTATATTTGCTACTCTATTGAGGGACAAGCTGAATACTATTATGCTATGTTTTCTTTATGTGAAACAAACAAACGTCTTGCAAAGCATTGTTATTCATGAATCTTTTGTTTGTGCCTTTTCATGTTGCATCATAGTTTCTTTGCTTATTGCTAGAACTTTGTCTTTCATGTTATGATTGAAGTACTATGATCCCAGCCTTGAATGTTTTGCAAATACTTTGATCAAGTCTTTGATGGTGCATGTCACCTCAAAAATTATTTCTTCTTATCACTTACCTACTCGAGGACGAGCAGGAGTTAAGCTTGGGGATGTTGATACATTGCAAATGTATCTATAATTTTTGATGTTCCATGCTTAGTTTAATCCACTTTCTTGTGTTTTGTTCCAACTTTGGAGTACTTTTATTATGATTTCTTGGACTAACCTATTAACAAGAGCCACCGTGCCAGCTGCCTATTTTCTGTTGTTTTTGGTTCCAGAAAAGTTAGAAAATGAATATTCTCGGAATTGGACGGGACAAAATCCCAAGTGCCTATTTTTCCGGAAGGGATCAAGTGCCAGAATACGAGACGGAGAGGGGCCAGGGGCTGGCCACACCACCTGGCCGCGTGGCCAGGCCTGACCCGCGCCAGGGGGTGGTCTGGCCAACCCTAGCACCCCCTCGGCCTCTCCTTCCGCCTATAAGTTGCCGTCGGGACGAAAACCCTAAGTACCCGATCAAAAATCCACGAAAGAGTCTGTAGCCGCCGTCATCTCCATCCCTAGAATCGGGGATCTGAGCTCTTTCCTGCACCGCACGAGAGGGAATTCACCCTGGAGGCCTTCTTCATCACCATGCAAGCCTCCGGTGTGATGCGTGAGTAGTTCATCCTTGGACTACGGATCCATGTAGTAGCTAGATGGCTGGTTTCTCCTCCTTTGTGCTTTCATGTTTAGATGTTGTGAGCTCCGTTCATGATCAAGATCATCTATTTGTAATTCATACATGTTGTGTTTGCGGGGATACGATGGATATTGAGATGCTATTTCAGATTGATTATTGATTCTATCATGTATTTGTTATTTGAGATCTTGCATGCTTTCCGTTGTTAGTAGCTATCTTGGCCAAGTAGATGCTAGCAACTCCAAGAGTTAGTATTTATGCTCGATAGTGGGTTCGCCTCTGGTGATCTGGGGAAGTGACAGACATCTCTAAGGTCCTAGATGTGTTGTTGCTACTAGGGAGAAAACAACGATCTTTTGTTCATAGAACAATTGTATTGTTTACTTTACACGCAGTTCGTAAAGCAATAATCTGTTGCTTGCAACTTAATACTGGAGGGGGTTCGGATGATAACCTAAAGGTGGATTATTAGTCATAGATGCAGTTGGATGGCGGTCTATGTATTATGTTGTAATGCCCAATTAAGTCTCAAAGGAGTCAAGATGATTAGTATATGCATGTATTGCTTTCTCGGTGTTTGTCAATTGCCTCGCTATAATTTGTTCACCCAGCATGTTATCTATCTAAGGAGAGCCACCTCTAGTGAACTATGGATCCCAGTCCTCTTTCTTTACATACAATCTATAAACTGTTTACTGCTTTGTGTTTACTTTCTACAAACTTTTACTTCTTTCCATTTGATACGTTTAATCCTTTGTTTTCCGCAAAACACGGTGAGATTGACAACCTCATCGCAAGTTGGGGACAAAGTTCTGTGGTTGTGTTGTGCAGGTCTTCACGTTGCTACTAGCACCGGTAATGCGCCCTGCCAAAGCTCAGCTAGTAACACCTTTGAGGTGTTTCCTTGCTCCTACTGGTTCGATTAAACCTTGGTTTCATAACTGAGGGAAACTTGCTGATGTGCTCATCATACCTTCCTCTTGGGGTTCCCAACGAGCTCTACATCAACACCACGCACCAAGCACTTTTCTGGGCGCCGTGTATTGAGCCATCACCCATCAGGAGAGAGAGACCTCCATCCCTTCGGATCATGATGTATCCAATGGTGGCTGGCCAAGATCCGTGTGACATACATCTCGACCAATCAAAGCGCTAGCCAAACTGAGACGTGAGAGAGGGGAAAAGTGAGGAAAACTTTAGCGGGAGGGGAAAACTGAGGAAAACTTTATCCAGAGGGGAAAACTGAGTAGAGCTAAGGAAAACAAGGGCGCTTTGATAAAAAATGACTAAGAGAAATTCAAGCTTTTGGCATAACAAATGGAAAGTGTGTTATTTGAACAAAATAATCCATCTTGGTTGACATTATATTGTTTGTAACTCAAAGATACACAGGTGTGCCAAATTTAGCCTCATTTAGACAAAGTATGTTTTGGGATGGGTTATGTTGGAGGTTGACTGAGTAGAAATCCATGCATCTTCATAGCTAGTAGCTCATTCCAAGAAGTGGTTTAGGGGAGAAGTCCATTTCTCTTTATTTGCTTCTCATTTACTATTCATGCTAGGTTTTAGTTAACATAACAAGACTCCATGCAAAGGTTGCACTATGTTTTGACTTCTTTTTTGAATTAAAATAACCCTAAAACCATTTATTTGAATTTAATCACTTAGAAAAAGAAAAATGTGGCTGATTACAAGTAAATCCAAAAATTTCCAATTTCATATGGTAAATCAATCTAGGATACACAAGTGTGCCAAATTTTGGATCAATTGCTCAACATTTGCTATGGTTTAAGCCATGAACTACCTAAACCCATGTGTTGACCACATGTCGAGGGAAAAACTGAGCAGTGCTAAGCAACTAGGTGCATGACAATAGAAACTTGCAATAACACATACATTATGGGGTTATCCAACATACAAACTTGGAAGCGTCACAAACATTGACAGTAGTTCAAATTCAATACAAACATTGACATTAGTTCAATTTCATCATACAAATTCAAATTAATAATTCAAATTCATTTTTTCTTGCTCCTAGTGTTTTTCCCTGGAATATTCTCGGAGTTCACCACCTTGCTCCGGGTGATCATGGCTAGAATATTCTCGGAGTACACCATCGGCTTCTTCCGTTTGTTCTTTTTCTCTGCATCAAATGAATCAAGTGCTTTAGTTTGTCGTACAATTGGTTCAACCATGTTTCGATTCATTGGTTCATACGGTTCAAAATGCATTGGCATCATTTCTTCAGTATCCTCTTGTGTAATTCCTTTACTTTTGAACTCTGCTTCTAATGAATAAATTGCTTCAATCTCCCCTTCATTAGGTTTAATCTCCTCTCGATCCATTGGTTCAATCGCCCCTGCTTCTGGTTCAATCTCCCCTGCATCTGGTTCAATCTCCTCTTGATCCGTTGGTTCAATCTGCAATGTATCCATTTCTTCATTCTCCTCTCGTTCAGATACTTCATTCTCACCTGCATTTGCTGCTCCCGCATGATCTTCCATTCCATAAGCTGGGTCCACTATATTTTTACAAAACCTAGAAATGTGCCCTAGGATCCCACAAAGTTTGCATTTACATCGTCGAGGTGGTGCACCACCCTATGCGCTAGCTCTTATCCTATTCTTCCTTGGCCTACCTGCTGGTCTAGTAAAAACTGGAGGGTATAGCTTGAAGCATGGATTCACTTCCATCCATTGGTCTTTCCCCAACACGGCTAGAACATTCTGAGCATATGCTGCCCTAAATTTGGCAACAGAGAAATACTCCGACACGTACTGATCAACTTCACCCTCTTGACCTCCTTGAACACCCATGAAAAACAATGCATGTATGCAGGGTTTCCCACGGAGCTGCCATTGCCTACAATGGTATGTCCTATCAGCCAAACTCACTGGATACCTCCATTGCCTATCTTTACTATCAGCTGTACGTTACCTCAGCCTCCATTACTTTTTTAATGCATTTCATCTTCAATTGTTTTTCCCTGGCATGCAATTCCTTAATCAAAGATGGGAGGATGAGATGGCCAGCATATACTGTTGATGCAATTCTTTGATGCAAATCAATCTTTATCATGATCATCTGCCTAATCTTATCAAATATTTGCCATAGCATAAGACCTTTCAGTGACTTGACCTTTGCATTGAAACTCTCTGCAAGGTTACCTGTCGCATAGTCTACCTTGCATATTTCATTGAATTGGCTTCTTGACCACACCATTCCATGATGTGCATCCAAGTACTCCTTCACCGCAGGTTTTTGTTTATACAACACCTCCGAATGATACATATGCTTCCTCAAACTGCATGTGTATGAAGCTGGCCATAGGTTGTCAGTATAAACTTTACCCTTGAATTTCTTTGTAAAATTCTACACTAAGTGTCGCATACATTCCCTATGCTCCACTCCGGGGAATACTGCTTCTAAAACTTTCTCCAAACCTTTGAAAGCGTCCGTGTGGATAGTAAGTCCTGGTGGATGACCTATAAGGTCACGCAAATTCTCTAGAAACCAAGTCCAACTTTCCTCTGACTCAATCTCCAAAACTCCGAAAGCAATAGGGAACATCCAATTGTGGCCATCAACTGCAGTAGCAGCTACTAGCTATCCTTTAAATCTGCCATGAAGAGTTGTTGCATCCACGGCCAAATAAGGCCTGCAACCATCTAGAAACCCTTGCCAGCAAGCTTTGAAACAAACAAAAGCCCTTCTAAAGCACTCCTTCTCCATTGTCTTCCCTCTTATTTTGTACTGAACTGTATGCCTGTCTATCTGTACAACACTACATGGACTAGCCATCTCCACTTCAGCTTTGAAGCTGTAAAGCAACTGAAAACTTTCATTCCATGGACCATTGATCCTATCAAGAGCCATTTCCTTTGCATAGAACATCCTCATGTAATGTACTGTAATATTAAACCTTTCAGAAACTTTTTTATGAGTGTTGTTGCACCAAGTGATGGGTTCGCTCTCATCTAATCCATGATTGCATCTGCGAACCACCTAGTCTTTGCTAGTTTTGTTTTGTCCTTTGGCTATCCCCCTTGAGGTGGACACGAATGTTCTAACCGATTACCTTTTATCTGAAACATAATGAAAATGTCAGGTACAGTTAACAAATTCTACACAATGATCTAAAATACACAACTAGTTGTAATACCTGAACCAAACTGCTCCTGAGCATAGTGGATGCGTGCATCCTCCACCTACACCTCTTGTATGGGCACTTCACTGTGAACCTTGCTAGATCACTCTTAATAACAACATAATCATTATTGGTGCAGATGCAATATGTAGTAAGGGCATTACGACAGTCCCGCATCGTTTCAAATACGGTGCCTTCTGAAATCTTAGGATCGTTCCTGTCCCACTCAATTACTGGAAAGTCCTCACCATCATACTCGCCTAAAACGAGACTGTCATTGTTCTCCTCGTTCTCTTCGTCATCAGTGTCATCAAATCTGGCACCGTGGGCCAATTCCTCCATGTATTGATCCTCTAGTGCCTGTTTATTGAATCTATCTACCAATTCAGGAAACATCAACTCATACTCATCATCTAGTGGAGGCGCTCCCTCGGCAAGCTCTGCTTCGTCCTCCACATCGGCCGCACGAGCGATTTGTCTTACACTCGCAGTGCCAACAGATGGTACTGCTGTGGACCTACAAGGAGCGTGGGGGCGCACACTATTAGCAGAGACGGTAGAGACACATGATACCCGACCACCTGATGATGCCTAACCACCAGATGATGCTTTAGCCCTCTTTCCCGTGTGTTCAACTTAGGTTGCACATGAAGACGAATTCGACCAAAACGTTCGACAACATTCAAAGAGAAAAGCATTACCAGATCAACTTCGCTAGTTAGTGGGAGCAATCTTTGCTTACTAATGTTGAAATATTGCAAATCAACTGAATCGCCATTGCTCCAGGGGAATTTAGAATATATTTTATCTTTTCAAATCTCTGAGAGTTATGGAGGTTGCAACCACCGCTGGGAAGTAAAATCCAGAGAGATACCATTCACAACCACGAATTACGCTAGTATCTAGTTTAACCGCCAGCCGAAATGCCAGCGCTAGATAAATCCTATTCGAAAAGCAAGACAGTTAGCTGAGCACCGCTGATTCACGCTCAATTATTGCCTATAATCAATACACAAAGGGAAACACTACTTACCTATATGGAATCCATGCGTTAGATCCCTCCGATTCCACCCAATCTTCTCCGCACTCGATGGGGAGGACCGGTACACCCGCCGGCGTCGCATACTGTTATGCGAAAGGGGTAGATCTAGCAAGGGAGGAAGAGGAGCCGGAGTGGGCTCGGGGGATAGGGGAGGGGGTAGCTCGGGGGCCGAGGACGACATAAGGTAGGAGGGGATCTCAGGTAGGAGAGCATGACGGCAGGGGAGCGGAGCGGAGGGGCGGTGTAGGAGCTGTTCTAGGCTCGGAACGAGAATGGCCGGTCCGATGTGTCTCCATGCGGCCCCACCCTTCACCACCTATGCAAGACCTGTCCCAACACGGCCCCGCCCTTCACCACGTATGCAGGACCCATCCCAACACGACCTCACCTATTAGCATGTAACAGTCGAGGCGACGTAATGTAATGCTCAACGTAGGACCCGCCCAACGCGGTCGCACCTGTCAGCATGTAACGGTCAAGCCTTTGACCTGACAGCATCCACCCATCCGAGAACATGTGAGGGTTTCAGAATGGTGGGAGGGGAAAAGTAAGGAAAAACTAAGCGGCTGGGGAAAAGTGAGTACAACTAACGAACTAGGGGCACGAAAATAGAAATCCCTTTGTTTTAAGTGCTGTGCAAATGGAGCTAGCCATATATTCCACCTTATGTAGGAATTTCAAGGTTCAACGATCTCAATTATCAAATTCCAACTCTATATGAAGCATCCTTATGACTTGGATATTCTACCTCGACTTGTTCTCACTCTATTTGGATAGCACTTTCATTTTCGTTTGTTCAAGGTTTCTTTTTCGACTTAATTGTATAGATAATTTCGCTTTGTAAATCAAACCATAGACTTACAGCATGTTGACCAAATTATATTTATGTGTTCCATTAATACGAATGGTGTGGAAGACTCCTATTGCTATCATCAAGCGCAAGTAAAATCATACTCAAGCCATTCATATATGAATAAATAAAACACAAACTCAATATTGCTCCATATATAATAATAAACTCAGAATTTCATAAAAGGGATCGACTATTCTTGAAGGGAATTCTAATGATGCAAACTTTATATTTAGTTTGAACTAATGCAAAAACTGTAATATAGAACTTATAAGAGAGATTACAAGGTCTTTAAAGATCTCCCCAAGCTTGGAATCAAGCCAGGCGGGATCAATTAACTCCTTGTGGGTACCTATTCCTCCTCTTGGGTAGATAGAGCGTCACCTTCTTCCTTTACGTTACCCGCTTTAACTATTCTTTCAAAGCGAATGCTGAGCTTGGCCATGTCATATTGGAGCTTCAACATTTTCCTCTTGAGGAATTTATTCTCATCTATTAACTCAAAGATAGTTTTAATCAGGAAACCAACTCTACCATCGATTGCATCGACCTCCTTCTCAAGGTCTTTGCTCATCATCCAGTAGGAGTCAATCCCTTCTCCAATTGTTTCAACGCATACCTTAGAAGACTTTTCTAACTCAGAGATCTTATCATGAATCTCATCTTGCCGCACCTTCTTAGGTTTAAGAGGTTATGGACCAAGAGGAGGTTTATAATAGGATCCAATGTTGTAACAATAAGGATTAGGGAGGTACTCATCCTTGTTCCTTCCTTGCTCAGCTTGTCTCATCATCTCCATCCTTTGTGGGAACATGTCCTCCCAATTTGGGAGAGGCTTGATCTCCATGTCGGATGATGACGATGATCCTTTAGGTTATGCTTCCTCGATACTCTTCACGGGCTTATCTTCTTTCTTCTTCAACATCTGGTTGACGTCGAAGGGCTGCATGGCTTCGCTGCACGGATGTTGTTAAAGGGGCCTGTATAGGGATGACGGAGATCTTTTTGAGGTTGGAGGTTGTAGCTCTGCGAAAACTTAATGAAAAAGGTTAGATGCGATCATCTTTAAAAGGAGGGGTCAAAAACCCTAGCCGCCTTGCGTAACGAGCAACTATACGGGCGCAGCCCGTATAGCTCCCACCATATAGTTGTGAACCGACTATAGATTAGATCTACGGCGGAACCTAACAATACGGCCGGGACTATACGGACGGAATTTTTAATTCCGGCCGTATAGTTGGTCGTTAAACTCTCTGTTTCCTAGATAAAAAAAATTGGAGAAGGGTCGACAACTATACGACCGCGACTATACATGTGAAATTTTTAATTCCAGTCATATAGTTGGTCGTTAAACTCTCAGTATTCCAGAAATTATTTTGGCAAAGGTGTAGACAACTATACGACCACAACTATACAGGCGGAATTTTTAACTCCGACCGTATAGTTGGTCATTAAACTCTCAGTACCTTTTGTGGACAGAAGCGTTGACGTTGCAACAACTATAAGACCGGAACTATACGGGCGGAATTTTTATTCCCGTCGTATAGTTGGTCGTTAAACCTTCTGTGTCTACCAAAAAATTTCTGCTTCTCCAAGTTTTCTTTATTAATCTGAAACTTAACAAAATATTGAGTTTTGACAGAGAAATGTCAGCTCAGAGTTTCGACCAATTTTGTCATCATCAATCTTCCTTCTTCTTTGCTGGAGCATGAATCGTTCTCATTAAAAACAATACTCAAACTAGACTTTAACTGAAAATTTTAAAAACTTACTCAACCTTTATTTCACATGGGTTACCTCCCATGAAGCGCTCTTTTATGGTCAATAGCTTGACCATAGTACCGCTCATTTCATATTGACTCCATTCTTCTTGTAATTGTCGTTCTTCGTATATTTTCGCTTTATCACTTCCTCAGGGGTGCTCAACTCTATATTGATTGCACTTATATCTTATTTCACCCGATAATGCTTCAAGCGTTGTCCATTTACCACCCATGCAAGAGAGGGTTTTTTCCTTGGAGCTTCACTGCTCCCGACGAATAGGCTTCTTCAACTACATATGGACCTTCCCACTTTGATCTGAGTTTTCCTAGAAACAACTTAAGACAAGAATTATAGAGCAACACTTTATCTCCACTTTTAAAAGTTTTATTCTCTATCTTTCTATCATGCCATCTTTTAACTTTTTCCTTAAACAACCTAGCATTCTCATAGGCTTCACTTCTAAACTCATCTAAAGCATGCATATCTAATAAACGCTTTCCCCTGCTGCTTTGAGATCATAATTTAGATTCTTGATTGCCCAAAAGGCTTGGTGTTCTAGTTCTAATGGTAAATGGCATGCCTTACCGTACATCATCTTATAAGGTGTCATACCCATTGGATTTTTAAATGCAGTACGGTATGCCCATAGAGTGTCATTTAACTTGTATGACCAATCTTTATTTGATTTGTCCACCATCTTCTTGAGTATGGTCTTCAGTTCTCTATTTGAGAGTTCCACTTGACCACTTGTTTGGGGATGATATGGTGAAACAATGCGATGAGTTACTCCATACTTGCTAAGGATTTTCCTGAAAGTACCTTTCATAAAATGAGAACCACCATCAGTAATTAAAAATCTAGGAACTCCAAACCTGGGGAATATGACATCCTTGATAATCTTCACTGAGGTAGCTACATCTGCATGATTTGTTGGGATAGCTTCAACCCACTTAGTAACATAGTCAACAACAACAAGAATATGAGTATAACCATTTGACTCTGTAAATGGACCCATGTAATCCATTCCCCATACATCAAAGGGTTTAGTTATTAGACTATAATTCATCGCCATTTCTTGTATCCTACCTATATTGCCTCTTCTTTGGCAAGCATAGCAGTATTCCACATACCTGTGTGCATCCTTAAGCAAGGTGGGCCAATAGAATCCAGATTGAAGTACCTTTGTAGCAATCCTTTTACATGCATGATGCCCTCCATATGGATTGTCATGACAAGCCTTCAATATCGCATTCATTTCATGATTAGGAACACACTTCTGAATCATTCCGTCAAGTCCATGACGATATAGATACGGATCATCCCAAAAGTAATATTTAAGATCATTAAAGAATTTCATTCTTTGATTTCTTGACATACAGGGAGGTAAATTTTTTGTTGCCAGATAGTTAGCATAATCTACATATCATGGATCAGCAATTTCTACCTTTGCTAAATATTCTCCTGGAAATGATTCATTAATAGGTACAAGGTCATTAATTATTCACTCCATCCTAGAAAGATGATCTGCTACCGGATTATCCTTACCCCTCCTATCTACTATTTGCAAATCGTATTCTTGTAGTAATAAAACCCACCTAATCAACCTTGGTTTAGCATCATTTTTCACAAGCAGGTGACGCAGAGCCTGGTGATCCGTATGAATTATTACCTTAGAATTAACTATGTAAGATCTAAATTTATCGCAAGCAAAAATTATAGCTAGAAACCCTTTTTCTGTAGTAGCATAATGTTTCTGAATCTTATTAAGAGGTCTACTAGCGTAATAAATAACAATTAAATTCTTGCCATCTCGCTGTCCCAACACAGCCCCTAAAGTATAATCACTAGCATCACACATAATTTCAAAAGGTTCATCCCACTTTGGAGGTTGCATGATAGGTGCTGAAACTAGTTTATCTTTAAGGTTGTCAAAAGATGCAATGTAGTCATGGTCTAAATAGAATGGAGTTTCTTTATCAAGAAGATTGGTAAGGGGCATAGCTAGTTTAGCAAAATCTTTTATAAACCGCTTATAAAATCCTGCATGTCCCAGAAACATTTTTAAGTTTTTAATGTCCTGAGGTATTGGGAGATTTTCTATAGCATTTATATTAGTTTTATCTATTTCTATTACCTTCTCCGAAACTTTGTGCCTGAAAACTTTACCTTCTCTTTCCATGAAACGGCATTGCTCCCAATTCATAACCAAGTTTGATTGCCTGCATCTCTGCAAAACTTTGGTTAGATTGTAGAGACAATTATCAAAAGTTGTTCCACAAACGACAAAATCGATTGTTAGGACTTCCATAGTTTTCTCAACAAAATCATCAAAAATCCTTAGAACACATTCCTGAAAAGTTGCTGCTACATTACATAAGCCAAATGGAATTAATCTATAAGCATATGTGCCATAAGGGCAAGTGAAAGTTGTTTTCTCTTGATCTTCCGGCTGTATGGAAATTTGAGAATATCCAGAATAACCATCAAGAAAACAAAAGTAAGAATTATTACTAAGTCTTTCTAGAATTTATCCATGAATGGTATAGGTTTATGATTCTTTTGTGTCTCACAGTTTAGTTTCCTAAAGTCAATGCACATGCGATATCCTACAATTGGTCTCACAGGAACTAGCTCTCCTTCCTCATTCATAGCAGCATCAAGACCACCTTGTCTTGGTATGCAATGAGCTAGGCTAACCCACTTACCGTGATAAATACGATATATTATGCCAACATCAAGTAAGCGTATAACTTATTTTCTTACTACTTCCTTCATTTTATGATTAAGCCTTCTTTGCGTATCTACTACAGGTTCAACATCATCAAGCATGGTAATCTTATGTGCTACAATAGATGGATCTATTCCTTTAATATCATTTAATGTATATCCAAAGGCTTCATGATGCTTAACCAAAACAGAAATGAGTTTATTCGTTTCATTTTCTGATAGATTCTTGCTAATAACAACAGGACATTTATTTTCATTATCCAAAAATTCATACCTCATATTGTTTGGAAGTTTTTTCAATTCTATTGGTGGAGGTTCTTCATCTCCTGTTCTTACCAATTCTTCATAGTCATGTGGATTTTGTGCTTCCGGAATTGAATCAAGGTAATCATCCATGTCTTCTTTCTTCTCATCATCCGGTGCTTCTTCCCAATTAATCAAGCTCCTTTCTAATTCATCTTGTCGAGTACTGAAATGAATTGCCGCTAGCTCGGCAATCGTCTTTTCTTCCTTGATATCCTCCACTTCATATGGCCTCTTCTTTAGTTTGGCAAAGTGGAATGTCATTTCTTCTTCTCCAAAATTCAGTGAAATGGTTTCCTTCTGATTATCCACTCAAGCTTTGGTGATGGAAATAAAAGGCATGCCTAAAAGAATAGGGCAAAAAGAATCTCGAGGCATATCAACAATATGAAATTCAAGGGGGTACATGAGTGAGCCAATAAAGACATAGATATTTCTGATTATCCCTTCCGGTTTTATATTGGTTGTATTAGACAATTTAATAATAGTGTCTACCGGTTCAACATCTAGATTATTTAAGTTGTAGCAAAGTTCTTCATAAAGCGATGATGGCATAATATTTATGGTGGAAATTGGTTCGCAAATTCCATATAAGAAAGTTTCTCCATAATATATAGGGGTCATAGATTTTGAAGTTTCATTACCTCGAACCTTACCTTGGATGAATTCCGAAGTTTCATGGTCCAACATAACCACTTCATCCTCCACTATTCGTGTTTCTATAAGATCTTTTATTATAACATCATTTATATTTATAGCTTCGGAATTCCTTTCTGGTTTCTTCGGTCTCTTCTTTATTTGTTCTTCCTTTCTTTGTCTTTTTTAAAGATTCCCTATATAGGTATCGAGGAGAACCCTTCTATTAGCGCTCTTGCACGCTTCTTTTCTTCGAGAGGCTTACGAGGTTCCCATTCTGTAGGTACCTGCAAATGCCCTGCATAATTCTCAATAATTTTCTTTACTGAGTAAGAATCAATACCGAGGGTTTTAATCATTGTATATGTCCTCTCATCTGCAAGGAAATCATTAATGCAAGCATATTCAGAAAAACTATTTGTAATATTATCCTTATCTTTAGAATTTTCAGTTGCTTCTTTCATTTTTATTATTAGATTCCAAGCCTCATCATAGGTATAAGATAGAAAACTGCCATTTGAAGCAGTGTCTAGATTCGTGCTATTTTCAATATTTACCCTCCATAAAATGTATGGGTGATTAACCAATCAGGCAAACGATGATGGGGGAAATTATCTAGGTAACTTTTATACCTTAGATATCCTTCATATAAGCCTTCACTAGGATTATTTTTGAAACTTATAATAATACCTCTCATCCTGTGAGCTTTGGTTTCAGAATAATATTTTGATAGGAATTTAGTCGCCAATTCCTCCCAAGTCCTTGGTGCTTCTGCATAAAAAGATCTGTACCAGTCGCAAACATTATTAGAGAGAGTTTGTCTAAACAAGTGGATTTTAACCATATCAAGATTATAGTCGTCTAAAATAAAGGAACTGAGAATGTTTTCAAAGAATTGTAATTGTCCATATGGACTTTCTTGATTGGTTCCTGCAAATTTCTTAGAATGTAATATTTCAAATAATAAAGGATGGATCTCGACTCCATCCAGATTTATGCTTTTGTTGACAGTTATAAAATCGTCCATGGGCGAATCCATTTTCCTTACTGCCTCAAGCTGGTTTAAATGCTAAGTATTATCCATTGTTGTGGTCCTGCAACTCAAGTAAAAATTAGTATAACGAAAGTAAATAACTAAAAGTAAAGTGACTTATAGCGCTAAGCTCCCCAACAACGGCGCCAGAAAATAGCTTGATGACTGCAAGTGCACATATCGTTTGTAGCTAGTTTCGAAATAAAGATATCGATCCCATAGGGAGCAGTGTGCAAAAGACTAAAATGCTTTTAACTATAACTAAACGAAGTACTTAAGAAATAACTTTAAGATGGAAGATAAGTAGAGTTGTTTTTGAGTTTTTGGTTAAACAAGGTAATTTAAAGTAAAGCAAAACTTAATGCAGAAAGTAAGAATCGCGTGTGTAAAAGAACTTTGGAACTAAAATAGGGAAAAGGCATTCTCAGGGAGTAGTGGATACACCGCTAGAAATTTAGACTAAGTAATCGAGAGTATTATAATGCATATTCTCATAGTGTGTATGTATGTGGGAGGAGCTCCATATATGGATGATTTGCCAGCAACCGTTGCACACATCGTCCTCATAACCACAACAGACAGTAACCGACAACCATCACATTACCGTGCTATTAAGGGATTTATCCCGTGGCATGGACATGGCTTGATGAGTTCTCCTTGGTTCCCCAAGTTAGTACATAAAGAATGACAACAGCTTTATAGTCACCGTAAGCGCTATCATCCCTCCGTCTACTAACAAGTAATCCCCTCCATCGAGTCCCCATAAGAGGCAAATATTAAGGAGGTGCACTTCTCCCTAATATCAATATGAAGACAATTAACACGTACACATAATGATGTATAACATAATAATCTCTATCTCATCTTAGTCATAAGCTAGGGTTTCTCCATCTCCTAAAGAACTAGAGATCTACCAAGACATGTAGGCAGTTAACATCATGGCAATGGTAATGTAAACAATCATAGATGAATAGTACTTGTATAAATCCACAACGAGTACATGAATTACAACATTATCTAGACAATATGTAGATGGGATGGATGAAGATGGTGGTGATGCAGCGGTGGTTGATGAAGATCGATGCCTTAGCCTCCCGGATCTGCGCAGGGTGAAGATGGATCCCTGGCGGATGAGTTCCCCCTCTAGATGCCTTCCGGAGGTGAGGTTTTTGTGATTTCTAGGTGTTCTGTATGTCGTCTCCTCGAACCAATTACACGGGATGAAACTATTTGACGAGGCGGAGGCGGCGCCAACTATACGGCCGGAGCTATACATGCGGAAGAGATGCTCCCGCCGTATAGTTGGTCGTTGGGCTCTCTGCCTCCCTTGTTCACTTCTAGTTTTCTTCTGGTATTATTAATATTTCCCAAATAAGCGATTTACGTTGTTTGTTACTCCTTTTCTCCACATTACAACTGCTTTAATAATTGCATCCATTAGATCCATCATTTGTCCTGATCCTGGTGAAAACAGACATAAAATGTGCACGCGAGCACCATAAAATACCAAGATCCTACATCTACAATGCAAAATAATAATGTAAAACATGATGCAAATATGCACTCATCAACGTGCGGTGGGGGATCCGAGGCAGGGTGGTCGCGGTCGAGAGAGAGAGTGCGTGGTTTGCATGCGTTCGCATGTGTGTGTGGTGTTGGTGTGCTGATGGCTGTGAAATATAGCCATCTACGTCCACATTTAAACTAGATATTATTCATATTTTTGATGAAATATCTCTCTAAACCTTGCCACTAATGCGCAATGATCAGAGGGGTATGCAATCCTTTCTTTGTATTTTTTCCTGCGCAGATAATGACGTTTGATGATGGGAATCACAATATTAAAGTCAAAGATACGAGATTTCCAACAACCCAAAGAAACCAGGAGCCGTGAAGTGGAGACAGACGCTTTAACGACCAACTATACGGCGGGAATAAAATTCCGGTCGTATAGTTCCGGTCGTATAGTTGCCATCGACACCACTAGGTCAAACAGAACAACTTTCGTGAAGGGACCCCTATATAAAGAGGCCTCAGGCGACGAGAAATGGAGCTCGCCACGATCACGAGCCGCCCCTGAACTACGTCCACAACACCGAAGAGCCGCCAGAGGAATAAACTTATATCTAATCTCCAAACCCTTCTCCATCACCATAGCCATATTCCACCACTTGTAATAGTAGATCTCATCTTCGATTGGCGACATTGTAAGACTATTTTCTATCAATCTCATGATTTCCATTACAATGTTTATGATTGTTGATCTCATAACTATGTGTGAGTAATTCTCCTTGGGCTAAGGGCTTCAGCCTAGCCATATAGCTTTTGTGCATGTTATTTATCATAGATGGGATCATATATTAGTTTGTATGACATGATGATTATTGTATCATCTCTTGCCTCAATCTAAGAATTTTCAGGTACCCAAGACCCTGAGGATTGAGCCAGGTATAGGGAGTATGATTAATGATTAATCGGCAGGTTGGGAACCCCAGTGATAGAAGGGGTAGTACGGATGTATGTGAGGGATTTACTTGGGATCAACGATGACGTCACTATGCATATCATTAGTTCTCTTTCTTCTATGGATGAGACTAGTTGGTTATTGCTATAAGCTGTTGCGGAGGCAATATCAATTATGGATGCACTGCCCACATATAATTTATCTTGCTCTAACAATCACATGCATACTTTATTATTATCTTTTATTCCCATCAGATGTTTTGCACAGCTACAGGTGAAACCGAATGCCCTAGGCCCTCTGTCTCCATCATCGAGAACAACAAAAGACAGCAAACTCTTAGTCCAGTAAAACACAAAAAGAATTCTAAAACTCCCGAAAGTCCATTAAAGTAACTTCACTATGCTTTCTGCTTCCCGAGGATTCCATAAACCTAGGTCTACTAGGGAAAAAGAGATATACTACATCCATAATCTGGTACGAAGGTATCGACCTTTTTTTGGCACTGTTGCCGGGGAAGCAATAGCTACCCTGGTGAGGTTAGTAGGAACCTTGCTAGTTTTAATTCTTGTTTTTAATTTTGTTAGTTTTCTTTCAGTCTTTATTTGAAAAACCAAAAAAATTAGTTAGTCTTTAATTTCTTGTTTTTACTATCATAAGTCTTTGTTTAAGAAAACCCGAAAACATAGGAAACATGGCTGAAAAGAAGCTTGGGGAGTTTGCAACTACCAACAATGATTATTTACATACTCCTATTACTCAGCCATCAATTGCTGCTGATGACTATGAAATTAAGCCCCATTATTTAAGTTTGGTTCAATAGAATCAATTTGGAGGTTCTGTTGTTGAGGATGCAGGTATGCACTTGAATAATTTCACTAAAATATGTGATATGATGCGCATAAAAGATGTTGACCTCGATGCGGTCAAATTGTGCTTATTTCCTTTCTCTCTTAGAGGAAGAGCAAAATAATGGTTGCTATCTTTGCCTAGAAATACTATTACATCATGGGTGGAATGTACTTCTTTATTTATGACTAAATTTTTCCCACCTGCAAAGACTATGCAACTAAGATCTAATATTACTGGTTTTTAGACAGGAAGAGCGTGAGCCACTAGCGCTTGCATGGGAGAGGATGAAAGAATGCATGAGAAACTGTCCCAGTCTTGGGATGGAAGATTGGTTAATCCTCCATGTATTTTATAATGCTCTTAATCCTGTGTCTAAGTCTATGCTTGATACTGCAGCTGGAGGAACATTTATGGAGAAACATAGTACCGAAGCAAAGCAGTTGCTAGACAATATGCAAGACAACCATGCCCAATGGCATGTGGATAGATCAAACACGAAGAAGGTGGACTCCGTCTCACCGCAAGAAAATGAAGAACTCAATGCTAACTGGATGAGCTCATATTAGCCGTAAAAGATAAGGAAAACCAGGTAAGAGCTATCCCAGAAACAAATATTGAATAAATAGACTTCATAGCTCATAATGATTATAACCATGCTTGGAAGAAGAATTATAATCCTAATTTTCAGAAACACTATTCTAGTCCTACAGGTAACTCTAATAATAATATGGGATCAAGTAATGGTAGTCTCAAAGAAACACTTAAATCCTTTATAGACTCACAAAATGAGAAAAACAATATCCTTGTTAAAATAACGGAGGACCATGATGCTATGCTTGGTAAATTATCTAACTAAGCTGTAAGTTTGAGGAATGATTTACAGGCCCTCCAAGAAAGAACGAGGATTGTTGAGGCACAGCTAGGTAAGATAACTGAGAGTCAAACTCCCATTCTAGCTAAATTTGCAGGTAAAGCTGAGCCCAATCCCATTGAAGACCTCAAGAGATGAGAATCCAAAGGGAGGATCCTGAAGAACTTGATTATAGTAATGCTCCTTCACCAAGTTACACCATTGAAGATCTTGTAAAAAGGATCAACATCAAGATTTCGGTAAGTGAAGGAAATGATGAAGCCATGTATCAACACTTCGTTAATCAGGTAGCAATAAAGGTACATGAGCTTGAGGAAGAATATAAGAAAATTGCTGAAAAATTACCTGTAAAGCTTGATGATATATTTGAGACTACTATTAAGATTAAAATTGGGACCAATGAGATAGCTGCACTTTGTGATCTAGGTGCAAGCGTTTCAACAATTCCAAAAAGTCTTTTTAATAAGTTAAATCTCAGCTCTTTTGAGATCACCGAGTTAAAACTACAGCTCGCAGATTCTACCTACAAACAAGCTGTAGGAATTAAATAAAATACTTTAGTATACATTAAAGGCTATCCTGTTCTTATTGATTTTGTTATTGTTGACATGTCTGAGGATGCTACTGCTCCTATTATATTAGGCCGTCCATTCTTATGAACTATTAAGGCTTTGATTAATCTACATGAAGGGAACGTGAAGCTTCAATTGCCTTCGCGGGATCCTTTTGTTATTCATTTTCCCAGGAAGAAGAAAGCCAAGCATGATGAAAAGGAGGCCATCACTTTGAAGGCCAACTATTTTGGAGTGGGTGTTCCACTCATCTGGTCTAAGTGAGCAACATCAAGGTCAAGCTATTGACCATAAAAGAGCACTGCATGGGAGGCAACCCATGTGAAATAAAGGTTTGAGTAAAGTTTTTATGTTTTAGTTTAAGTTTTATGTTTAATAAAGAGTGCTAGAAAGCTCCAGTTGAGGATAAGAAGTTCGGTAGTACTAAAAATCCTTCTTTATACATGTTGATGTTGGTCAACAATTTTTAGTGTCATTTTTCTGTAAAAAACAAGGTGTTTCGCTAAGTTTCAGGATAAGAAATAATTCTCGAAGAGATGGAATTTTTTTGATGGCTACAGAAGGTTTAACGACCAACTATATGGCAGGAATAAAAATTCTGGCTGTATAGTTCTGGTCGTATAGATATCTTTGCCATCGATAATTTTTCTTTCATAAGTACTGAAGGTTTAACGACCAACTATATGGCGGGAATAAAAATTCCGGCCATATAGTTCCAGCCGTATAGATATCGATGCCTTCGTAAAGTTTCTTTTCCAGGTACAGAAAGTTTGACGACCAACTATACGTCAGGGATGAAAAATTCCGGTCGTATAGTTATGGCCGTATAACTGCACCACCAGGTGGAAACCCTAAATTTTTGACAGCAGACCAACTATACGACGGGAACAAGTTGTTTCGGCGATATATTTTAGTCGTATAGTTGCGTTCGACCACAAAATCGCCACGGGAGGTACCTCGAACCCCAAAACTTCAATCCTTTTTCTCTCTTCTACCTCCAAACTCTCTCAAAACCTCAATAGATCTTCATCTCTACTCAATTTCGTTCGATTTCCTCGCACACAAGTGATCTACGGTATGTTTCTCCACCGATCCTCCAATTACTTTTTGTATATTCATCTTTGATCTGTTGTCATTATCAATCTAGGGTGAGACCTACTATGAACTAATTGCCATGATTCTCTTGCCTAGATTATTATTTTGAGGGGATTCTTTAATGTGCTATGATGAGGAATATGTTATGCTTATTATTGTTGGATCAAAAAGTTTATTTTTATCTTTCTTATTATTTTAGATGATGAACATAAGGAGCCAAAATCGTGCTCGTGCCACCGCTAGCGCTTCTCGGGTTGTCACTCAAGAACGCATGGGGATACTGTTTAAGGATGAGCCCCAACATGATCGCTTCAACATGATCAAGAACCGAGAGGTGAAGGCAACCAAGTGGGCTTGCCCCATTATATTGAACCAACTTGGTATTTCTAATGACTTCAATTTACTTTTCAATAGGGTTGGCCTGCAAAACTTTGTATTCAATGATGCGCCTACTTATCGCCGGTTAACTCTTGAATTCCTAAAGCACCGTTAAAGCATGGAATGTAGAGGACATGATTTCTTTTCGACTTATGAACACCAATTATGTTTTGTCACTAGATGAATGGTGCACATGTTTTAATTTTCCAAACAATAATGATAATGACTTATGCGCATCCTTTACTGGCTTAGACCCTTCCCTGGAACAATATTATAATGGAATGAGTTTTCCTTCTAGAGTAAGCAAGGGGAAGAATATTCAACATCCTGCAATTCGCTATTTGTTCTATGCTATTGCTAACACTTTGCAGGCACGAAATGAGTTCACGAGACTCAATGAGGAGGACATCTTAGTCCTTGCAAAGGCTGCTTTCAACAACGCTAACTTTTCACTCAACTTGGGCACAATTCTTGTGTGCTACTTGGAGTACCAATCCTCCCAAAGCCAAGGATCACTCACAGGTGGAGGCATCATCACCGTGCTTGCCATTGCCCTAGGTATCAACCTAGGTGAGTTGCAACCAATGCTAGGTGAGCGACATGTTGGTTTCTCTACTTTAAAGGCTTGTGGAATGCTCACTAGGAGAGGTGGTGTTTATTACCTGCATATTGCTGGAGCTGGGCGTCTCTATCTTGCTCCTTTGCCTAATGGTCTTTTCTCTATCGAGGAAGGATGTTTGCTATATGACTTGCAGGTTGAGAAACACTAGACTGAGGAGGAGATTTTGGATGAGGATGAGGACCAAGAAGAGGAGCAGCCACCAACCCGGTTCGCTATGTACCAAGACTTCCAAGAACTTGGAGGAACTGTGGAGAGAATGCAAAACCTCTCCTTGAACTTCCGAGAAACAACTAGTAATTTATCAACTCAATTTGCGGACTGGAGTTACAACTTTTTCCTGCCACCACAATGATTTGAAGGGCTTGCAAAAGCCTAAGCTTGGGGAAGTTTCCTCATTATCTTTATTTGGTGTTCATTTGTTTTTATTTATTTAGAGGTAATGTTTTTAATTCAAGTTTATAAGCACTCGTGTTGGTTTTCCCAACACTTCAACTATAGTTATTTCTATTTGTTTTCGAGATTTTCTAGCCGAGCTTTGCCACCAATTTTATATACTTTAATTCCCTCTCTTAAAAACAACAAAAAGATTTTTCCATTTATCTTTATTTCCCCTCTTCCTTCTTTTCTATTCTCCTTGTGGCTTTCACATATTTGCAGGAGAGTGATCGACTTCGAGTTTCCAAGAAGAAAATCAAAAGGGAAGAGAGAAGTGGAACCAATCATGAGAGGTATGCCTTAGGAATCCCCACTTTTGAAGTTTGAGAAACCTATGCTAGTTAGTAGTAAATGATAAGATGTTATATTGGTGGAGTGAGTCTTTGTATTGTAGTAAAATTTTGTTTGCATAGGTATTTAGTTGGGTACGTTTTGTTCTAGCTCCTGTAGTTAACCAAGTCTTGCCTAAAAATTTGCTAAACAATTGTAATAATAAAAGTCTCACAATTGAAGGCTTGGGTGTTGTAGTGTTTAGTCTTGAAGGCTTATTTCTAGAGACACTCAACAACATAGAAAATAATGATTGACTAATAGCTCTCTTTAAAAGGATTTGCTCAATTGAATTAATGTTTAGCGGTTTTCGTGAGCATTCCAAAGTTTGACTTGTGAATCATAAGAATGATATAGCTTTATGCATGTCAAACTTCATGGGATGCCAACAACTCTGCTAGCCTACGAACTTCATGGAGGAAGCTCCTAGATTTCGGCTATGAGTTGATTAAACATATGTAGCAGCAATGCTATAATGGGTAAGATTCTTGGCATTCCTAGGTAGCTGTGTTCATGATGGAATCACTCCTCTGGCTATTATGAGTAATCATTGTACAAAAGGAATAAAAACCTTGGTGGTGCCACGAGTGTCCATCACAACCTAATAAACTAATTAAAATCTTTGGCATGCTCTCAATTACTTAAGAACTGAAATTCTTGAAGGACAATGAATAGAAAAGTAGTGCTTGAAGAGTCTTGATTGATTGATGTGGGAGAATTGAGATACTCTAGTGTATATGTTTTTCATGACAAACTCACACTCTTAAATTTACATGATTATACTTTATTGTTCAAAGGCAAGCCTATGAGTTGATTACATGACATGGAATAAGGTTTACTCATTTGAATCATCCATGTTAACAATAATTTTGCTGTGCTATAAGGATGCATAAAAACCTGTATGATATGCTTGCCATTACTCGATCTATGCTGAAGTTTTTCAGATTTATAAAGTGGAGGAAACTTGAGACTACCAATCATGAGTAAGATCATCATCTCGTTATTTCAGTTTAAATGCTGAGTTCCTTTTTTATTTTGGTTTTCTTGCTCGAGGACGATCATGTTTAAGCTTGGGGAGGTTGATGGCTATGAAATATAGCCATCTACGTCCACATTTAAACTAGATATTATTCATATTTTTGATGAAATATCTCTCTAAACCCTGCCACTAATACCTAATGATCAAAGGGGTATGCAATCCTTTCTTTCTATTTTTTCCTGCACAAATAATGACATTTGATGATGGGAATCACAACATTAAAGTCAAACATATGAGATTTCCAACAACCAGAAGAAATCAGGAGTCGTGAAGTGGAGACAGACGCTTTAACAATCAACTATACGGCGGTAATAAAATTCCGGCCGTATAGTTGCCATCGACACTTCTTGGTCAAATAGAACAACTTTCGTGAAGGGACCCCTATATAAAGAGGACTCAGGCGACGAGAAACGGAGCTCGCCCCGATCACCAGTCGCCCCCAAAACTCTGTCCCCAACACCGAAGAGACACCGGAGGAATAGACTTAGATCTAATCTCCAAACCCTTCTCCATCACCATAGCCATATTCCACCACTTGTAATAATAGATCCCATCTTCGATTGGCGACATTGTAAGACTATTTGCTATCAATCTCATGATTTCCGTTACAATGTTTATGATTGTTGATATCATCTCTATGTGTGAGTAATTCTCCATGGGCTAAGGGCTTCTGCCTAGCCATGTAGCTTTTGTGCATGTTATTTATCATAGATGGGATCATGTATTAGTTTGTATGACATGATGATTATTGTATCCTCTCTTGCCTCAATCTAAGGACTTTTCAGGTACCCAAGTCCCCGAGGATTGAGCCAGGTATAGGGAGTATGAGTAATGACTAATCTGCAGGTTGGGAACCCTAGTGACAGAAGGGGTAGTACGGATGTATGTGAGGGATTTACTTCGGATCAACAGTGACGTCACTATGCATATCATTAGTTGTCTTTCTTCTATGGACGAGACTAGTAGGTTATTGCTATAAGCGGTTGTGGAGGCAATAACAATTATTGATGCACTGCTCACATATAATTTATCTTGCTCTAACAATTACATGCATACTTTATTATTATATTTTATTCCCATCAGATGTTTTGCACAGCTACAGGTGAAACCGAACGCCCTAGGCCCTCTCTCTCCATCATCGACAACAACAAAAGACAACAAACTCTTGGTCCGATAAAACACAAAAAGAATTCTAAAACTCCTGAAGGTCCGTTAAAGTAACTTCACTATGCTTTCTGCTTCCCGAGGATTCGATAAACGTAGGTCTACTAGGGAAAAAGAGCTATACTACATCCATAATCCGGATCGAAGGTATCATGTGCCGCCGGTCATGTTGGGTGCGTGTGTTATGTGGATGTGGTTGGGGTGGACCGGGGAGTGGCGGCAGCTACTGGGGTTGGTGGGGTGTGGGTTTGGGGTAGGTTAGGGTTTAGCTAGGTTAGGGTTTCGGGTGGTCTAGGGTTTAGTCCGGTAGTAGGTAGTCTGGCCTGGTTGGGCCTTTGGACTGACCGGCTGGACTGCCTCCCTGGGGGTTTTATAAAATTAAGGTTTTATTTATTTATTTTCTTTCTTTTAAAACAAAACATCCGCAATAGGTTTTAGACAAATAGAGGATCCAGGCGGACCTAGGGTTTTGATTTGAAATAGAGAGGGAAACATCTACAGAACAAAATAGGCTTTAGGAAAATAATATGAATACAGTCATGAGGATGCTCAAATGCAATGTGGCATGATGACATGAGCATGATATCATGATGATGCACCAAACAAAAATAACAAGCGATTTTCTAGTAATGATTTTCCTGGGGTGCTACAATTGGACACCACTAACAAGGGATCTCGTCCCCGAGATCCGCCTCATCGTACGGCGAAGAAGGCTGATGGTCGGACTCTTCTCGCTTTGTGTAGATCCTCGCAACACCACTAACAAAGCTTCTTGCTCTATCTTGAAAATGCGACACCACCAACAAAGTCGTTGAGGGGACACTCTGGATAATGAAAGGCCGAAGGTAAAGGTATCAAAACATAAGGCCACCTCTAACTTCGATAAAAGGAGAGAAACAGGTACAACCTAATCCACTTCAATGTACAAGAGCGAATAGATTGAGTAGTCGACATGGGGGCCAGTCCAGCATGCACTCAAACTATTACCTCGTACATGTAGTATAAAATCGTGCAACCCATTCTCGGAGTTCAGACTGAAGATCTCGGCAAGCGAGGTTCAGAAACAAAGGAGTGATGCAGGCTCTTCATCAGATTTGATGTAGAAGATGTCGTTGTGTTGGATACACCGTAAGATATAAAGATTTTTTTAGTGAATTTTGGTCCACTGAGAGGTACACATGAGAAGATTCCTTGGATAGCATGAAGACCGGACGCAGAACACCATTACAAGTGGAAGGAAGCAAAACCCTAAAGGTACGACAAAAACCTATCCACGAGAAATCCTGGACTTGAAGGAAGGTAAGAGGAGAAAAGCATAGAGGTAAGGAGTAAAATCAGACCTAATCAGATCTATCCAACCGATTTTGCAAAATAGTTCTGACACTCTACAACATCCGTTAGCTAGGTTATCCTATAGGCTGGACCAGTGGGGTATCGCAACTGCTGAGCTCTGATACCACTTTGTAACACTGTCGAATTGACCCCTATGCAAGTTTTAGCGATTCTCGCCAAACTCGCATAGAAACGATTCGAAGATGCCCACCAGGCACTTGTGTGCGGGTGGAAAATGAAGTAATATCATTACACAATAGTCCAGATGGAACCCACAGAACATACATATACAACAACGACTCCATGAGTCAAGAATACAGATATATAGTACAAAGATCCAAATCACCTTAAAAACGATACACATCCGAGTACAGATAAGATGCAAATTGGGCTAAGAGCCCTAAAAAATAACCAATGGCATCCATTACCCTGCCTAGGCCAAGTCGGAAGGGTAACCCTGCTAATGACGTCGAACTTATACCAATACACGACGAGTCTAGAATTCGGCAGCTCTCGCCTACATAGGTATGGTGAGCCGAAGCAGCATCGAAGAATGCACCAAACAACCTATAGAGACTCGATACAACTGTCGGCTATCAGAGAGGGATAAGAAATTCCTATTCGGAACCAACCTGACACTAACACCAAACATACCCATCCTGGTATTTCCCCCTCAGGACCAAACGAGGAAGTCCTTCCGAGGAAACTCACATAGTTGGTAGTTTTATTCATTCATTCCATGGTGGTTATCCAACTTACTAGTCATGTCACATCAAAGCCATATTATACAACAATTCCTTAGTTATAGTTGTCTATGATCGAGAAATTGTGCTCCAAGTCATCCATAACCGCAAATACGGCTTTCCGAAATGATTTAACCCTGCAGGGGTGCACCAAAGTTTCGACACGCACCTCCACCCTTTTTGCCAGATCAATTAACATACACCCATCGGTATGTCGGCGGGCTTTAGACATAATGCTTTCCCAGACCCAAAGCAAGTACATGGGGGCCACCCAAAAGAGCTACATGTATGAGGTATAGCTAATCCTCGTACGAACCCTGAGGTTGCATGGACTTGTCATGCGAGAAGAGGCCATAGATAATATATTCCTGTGACGAAGTGATGCACCTACGCAACAATAATAAATGTTCATCAAGCAACACGTAATAAACATGGCATACATGGCATAGGTACAACAGGTAATGTATAAAGTCGAACTAGTTTTTGTGGCCCCCAGTACAGTACTTTGAAATAAGGTAATAAGCCAATATGGGTGACCACACACCCCACATGTGGTTAGCGCGCTCGATATCGGAACAGGTGTCAAGAACTCGGGTCCTAGGTGGACACAAGTGGACGAGTGATGTCTGCAAGTGCACAGATCGTTTGTAGCTAGTTTCGAAGTTCAGATATCGATCCCACAGGGAGCCCAAAGGTAAGTGTTTATGGGTGAAGTATTTTTCACACCCGAAGTAGTCACAAGTCTTCGAGTGAATTGACTGCAAGTGTTGAAATAAGAATGGAGTTTTGATTAAATGCAATAGATTTAAATAGAACTAAAATGGAAACTTCAGAAATAAAATGCATAAAAGTAAAGAACGACTTTGTTTGTTTGTTTGTTGTTTCCTGCAGATGGTGAAAGAAGGCATGGGGAGATTAAGTTCATGGTGATAGTGAATGTGCCGGGTGGACGAGTGTAAATGTAACAATTATAATCTTATAGATATATGTGTAGGAGAGCAACCCATAATTAGCTAGAACTCCTCTTGGTAGATTTCATCCCAACTTCAATAATCCAACTAGCCTGCTACCAAAACCATGGTCAGACACTAGACGATTAAGACCCTTCAGGTTTCTTAGGATTAAGCTCCTTGGATCGGACTAATGTAATAAGCACAGTGGTTACTCATTATCCTCGAGTCAACTAGCTTTCCATTGATATCCCTGTGTCACCTAGGGGTCGCCAGTCCACTAGCGAACAAGATCTTATCTACGTAGAACAAGGTATCATGTTGTCTAGGCCCTTAATTGGACAAAAAGCATTAATCATCCCACAGATAGTCAAGCACACATAATATAGTAATTAGAATCAATCACAAACTAATGGAAAATATATGAAGGCACATCACATCTCACCAATCCCCTACATCTCCCACGCCCAAGGGAATTACTCACACATGAGAGAAGAATGGATCATCAATATAATGAAATAAAGGGAATTCGTCTTGGTATTACCATGGAGTCCACAATAAGAATAGAAAAATATCCAATACAATTCAAGATGGGAAGAAACAATCTCAAACCCTAGTCTTGCAAGGTGGAGATCCCTCTCTCTCTCAAGTACAAGTAGTGGCTATGGAGGTGTATTGGCTACGAGATCGAAGATCATGGAGCGAGATGAAGAACGTCTTCTCCTTCTTCTCCGGATCCCTTCTTTCTCCCTTCTGGATGGTGTGGCGGTTGCTGTGTTGTGTTTTCGTCCCTCGTCCCTTCACAGAAGTTGTCCCTTTTGACAAGACAGAGGTGGCGAAAACTATACGGCCATTCCTGCCGTATAGTTAATCGTTAAACAGTCTGTGAGCTCCCCTCGCGTGCTTCCAAAGTGGGACTTGCTTGTTTTCTCCAGAATATTGTATTTCTCTAGTTAAATCCTTCTGTTGACATCCAGAACCTGAAACACACATTAAAATCCAAGTTTTCTTTGCTACTGAAGTATTAGCATTAGGTAAAGCTAGAAAACGACCAAATCCGGGAGAAAACCATCAATAAAAGCCATAAAAAATGTGTCGAATCTCACAGCTATCAACTCCCCCAAGCTTAGATGTTGTTCGTCCTCAAGTGACAAGGAAATAAGGAAGAATAGCAGAGATTTGAGACTGAAAGTAAAGGAACTCACAAGTTTGAATTGGTGTCAAATTGTTTTGTTCACAATTCCTGCAATCTTAAATATGATCATACAAGTATTTGAAAGGGTTCTGCAACAGAAAACAAAAAATTTCCTACGTAGGAACTCTAATACGCCCAAGATCTATCTATGTAGTAACGCGGTAATGGCCAAGCGTATAGAATACATACCCTTGTAGACCGTACACGGTTAACGTTCCGAGGGGAACATGGTTGATATAGTCATACTCGTAGCCGACCTCAAGGTTGCGAAGCTCCTCGCAGGTCACCCCTTGCTCCTTCTTCATCGTGCAGCAACTCCGGCTCACGACATCCAAGGTGCCTCAAGTGAGGCCCCTCGTGGTTTCGTACACATATGTTGTATGATGACGACCTCCGACTCCTTGATCCCTGTCGAGAGTGCGGAAGTAGATCTCCGGCTTGGAATCCCTACAACGCAATAGCGTGCTGCAGGTGCGCCTTGTTCGCACATCCCATACATGCGGCCATGGTCACAAGAGAGAGAGAGGATATGAAGTCAACCAAAGTACTTCTCTATTTTCGTGTGTCTATTCCCACCCATGGGCACCCCTTTATATAGGGGAGGGGGTGTGCCCTCCCCTTTGGGTTTCCCATGTGGGACTAAACAAGGGAGAGAGGGGGGAGGCGCATGGGTCCTTAGGGCATCATGGGCGGGTCGGCCAAGGGTGGGCCCCACCCCGCGCATAGCCCTAGGATGGCCGGGTGGGCCCCCTTGAGTGAATATCATTTTGTGGCCCGAAAGTTGGGGCGCCCACGCAACGCGGTACCCAAGTTGCCTGTAATCAGCCGTGATGACCACAGTTGGCTTGCCAAATACTCAGAGGGTCTTTTTCGACACGAATTCAACTTTACGTTTAATACAAAATATCAGGCTAACGGTCGTCAAGTTGTGCCCCCCGTCAGTTTTCGCCGGTATGTCGCTCCCGTCGCTTAGACGTCAATTAGGCTTGTAGCATTGGCGCCTGCATCCATTACGCGTCTTCTTCTTCCCCGGAGCGGCAATCTGTGGTTGCGGCCATGGCGCGGAGCTGGGACGTGACGAACCTGCTCGGCCCCGCTCTCCTCCCCATCCCGGGTCGGAGCTCGCCCTCACCATGGCTGCACCCATGGCAAGGTGCGGGGACAAGAATTGGTTCCTGGTGAGATCTGTCACCGTGTCGACCATGCTCGGTCCTGTTTTCCTCCTCCAGAATCCGAGCTCACCGTCGCCGTGGTCGCACCCGCACCAATTCTGTCACCTCTGCCGAGGTCTCTGTGATAGCTCAAGTTCTGCCATGTTGAACCTGTAAGCGAATTCGGAGCTGGGCGGTGACAACCCGTTGTTGAACCTGTAAGGAATTTGCCGAAGGCTACGTGCCGTGCCAAGGTCTTCGGCTGATGCCTTCGGCTTCTGCCAACGTCCACCGCCGATGTGAGATCATTTAGTTACTTCAATACAAAATTTTGACAAATTTAACTTGTTGATGTATTCCTTGACAATTATAATATAATCAAGCACTAGAAATATTTTGTAGTGTGCATGAGCATGATCAGTAATATAATTGAACACTTGAAATTTTAAGGCACTCCATATAAAGGAGTAGATTAATATATATATAGAAGGTTCACCAGAGACACCATAGATATATTGTCTTACATGCCACACACGGGTAATAATTAACTAAAACAAAATAAAAGCAAGGGTAGCAGCAGGAGGCCGGGACACGGAGATGCCTAGCAGGGAAGGGGCATCAGCAGGAGGCAGGGACAGCCTAGTCGAGGGGATACAGGCCAATCCTGACATAATCCCAGAGGAATTTGCCAAAGGTTGCATGCCACGCCAAGGTAATCAGCCTATGCCTTCTTCCTCCGCCTCTGGCAACGCCCACCGCGTGCTGGATCATGCTATCGAGGTCCATGTTGATTGCTCTGCCACATAATGGGCAAAACAATCTCCCCCTATGGTAGAAACGGATTAGCCCACACAGTAACCGCCTCAGCACGTAGCGGCTCTTGTTGTCCCTGGATTCTTTGCTATTGTCCACGTCATCATCATCCTCCTGTTGATTTTTAAGAACATAACTTAGAACTCATACATATGATTGAATTGTATTACAACTCAAGAATTGACAACATGTATATGTAAGACAATATATCCGTCAATATCAAAGAGAAAGCATCTCAGCAATAGTTTGATCAGTTCATGTATCATTTCATCTCAACACAATGACAATTAATTGCATCAGAGTGTATGTAGAATAAATCTAGGGGCCTCATAAGTTTCGTCAGGGATGGAGTGAGTGAACCGAGTAACAATTGCATAACCTATAATGTTCTTGTACATCACCCCAGGTTCGCTCCAATGTGTCTGCCTCTCTTTTGAGGCAAATTTGTATCATTGGCCACGATAAAAAAATGAAATGTAATCGTACAAAACAATATTCAGGGATATACATAGTCAGGTACAAAAACAAGCCTAAATATTGTAATTATAAGTAAAAAAGCAAACAATTAATCTTCAGGTACATGTAAAAATACTTATGATCAAAACCATTCATTTACATATGCATCATACGAATCATTCAAAGATTAGAAACAAATCAAGGATCATATATATAGTTCCATATGAGAATAAATCAAGGGCCTCATAATTTGTTTCAGAGATGGAGTTGGAGAACCAAAGTACCAACAACACAACCTATATTGTTTGTGAGCATTGCTGCCTCAGGTTCACCAACCCATCCCTAAAACACAACACCATCATACGTGTCTCCCCTTGAACTCTTTTGGGGAAAATTTCAATCATCGGTCTCAGTGACAAACTGAAATGTAACTCTTATACACTATGAATGCATAGAATAGATAATTCAAATATCATAATTCTATGAATGTAGAATAAAGATTGCAGCCTCATAAGTTTCTTCAGGGATGACGTAAGAGAACCAAGTAACAATTGCACAACTTATATTGATCTTGTACATGGCCCCAGGTTCGCTAACTCATCCTTGAAAAAATATGACACCAATCTGTCTGCCTCTCTTTTGGGGTAAATTTGAATCATTGGCCACAATAAGAAATTTAAATGTAATCGTACAAAACAATATTCAGGAATATACATATGCATCATACAACTCATTCAAAGATCAGAAACAAAACAACGATTATATATAGGTTCCATATGAGAATAAATTAAGGGCCTCATTTTTTCAGAGATGGAGTTGGAGAACAAAAATACCAACAGCACAACCTATATTGTTTATGTACATTGCTGCCTCAGGTTCACTAACCATCCCTAAGAAAACGACACCATCAGATGCCCATGCACTATTTTGGGGAAAAATTGAATCATTGATCTCAGTAAGGAATAGAAATGTAATGTTATAGGCATGTTGTGTATCAAAATCAACACTCAACTAGCAAACTCAACTAGATGGCAGATGAGCAGATTGGGGTTTTGTGACTAGACGAATTGGGGTTTTGTGACTAGATGGCAGATGCATCAATCGACCGTTCGAACCATATATATACTACCCTACTTCAAGAGTAAAAGAATCTATACATGATTGAGAAAATCCTATGTATGATCAGTGAAATCTGCGGCTACGACTAGAGAAGCTAGCAATGTAGTACCTCAGACTCCTCATCAGGGACCTCCTCCTCGAACTCATCATTCTTCGCAGTTGCATCGAAGATTTCTTGGACGGCGATGGGGTCGTTGATGTAGAGCACCAGATTGCCTCCGCCTGCCCCCCATCCAGTTCTGCCGCTGGCACCACGACATTGTCGGCCACGATGTTGTCGGCCACTTGCTGCTCGACGGCGATGGCTACTAGCTAGACAGATGAGCTCGAACCCTCGACGGAGCAGCGACGAGCGGCGTTCATGCCCGAAGAAGACGCCTCTGCCTGCTTGGCGATGACCGAGCCATCTGCTGTTGCGCCTTCAACTGGCTTCACCTCCAGCTCGTCTCCATGCGTACGCTTCATGGCGCACCTAGAGAAGTAGGTGGTGCAAGCGAAAGAGCTTCAGTGCGCATGGTAGGTGCATATTGGGGTTTGGGGACTAGAAAGATTGGGGAAAATGACACGAGCTCATGGAAGAAGAAGGCCGAGCGGGTTTATAAACACTGGACCGTTCGTAGTCCTCGAGTGGACACGTGTGGTGGGCGGGGGGATGGGGCTACCACGATCTCCACCTTTTTTTGGGTTCCCTTTTTTTGAAACAACCATGATCTCCACTTTAGAACAGCATTGAAAACACGCTCATGGCAGACCTCGATTCCACAGCATGCAAGTGGCGCGAAACCAATTTCTAGCAATGTTGGATCTACTCGAGGGGTGCCCTTGACTCATGGAACTTACTTGCGATAGGGCCCAGTTAGAAGTGAGATTGAGAGCATTGTGTAAAAATGGGATATGTCTTATTGAAATCAAGTGGCAATAAATTGTAGCGTCCCGTCGACAACCGTGCACTCGATGACCCTGTTGCCCTATGCATGTGTTGTAGTAGCAATAGTAGCCTTTGCAGACTAGATTAAACGTGACATGACCACTCGACAACTTTTTCCATGGACGGCATCATGTTCCTTCTTGTAGAAGTCTCGCTGAGGGAGACGTCTGTGCTGTCTCATGATGTACTATGAAGGGCACGACGTGTGCAACGATCCTCTTTGGATCACATAGGATCAACGGTTGGTGCGCACAATCCGCGTGACAACTATGATAACCAATCAGGGCATAGCAGACAGAGTGAGCACATGTTTGGGCTTCTACAAAAGAGAGAGAGAGGGCAAAACTGAGTAGTACCAAAAAACCAAGGGCAAAACTGAGTAGTATAAAAATGCAATGTGAGTGTCTTGTACAATGAAATACATCATGGCATACATCAAATTATGCCAAGATAGATCCACCAGAGTTCATTTCATGTGTGTTTTTTCACAACCAACATATGGATCCACAGTGTCATTGCATGTGTGTTATTTTCACAAACCACATATGGATCCACCAGTGTCATTACATGTGTGTTGTTTTCATGAACCACAACTAGAGTCAGTGAATGTCTGTTCTTTCATAAACTACATATGGATCCACCAGAGTCATTGTATTGCTTGTTCTTTTCATAAACCACAGTTAGAGTCATTGCATGTCTGTTCTTTTCACAAACCACATAAGGATCCACTAGAGTCATTGGATGTGTGTTCTTTTCACAACCCACATATTAATCCACTAGTGTCATTGCATGTGTGTTATTTTCACAAACCACATAAGGATCCACCAGTGTCATTGGATGTGTGTTCTTTTCACAAACCACATGAGCATGTGTGTTCTTCTCAAAAAACACATATGGATCCACCAGAGTTCATTGCATGTGTGTTCTTTTCACAAACCACATATGGATCCACCAGTGTCATTGCATGTGTGTTCTTTTCACTAACCACAACTAGAGTCATTGCATGTCTGTTCTTTTCACAAACCACATGGATCCACTAGTGCCATTGCATGTGTGTTCTTTTCATTAACCACAACTAGAGTCATTGCATGTCTGTTCTTTTTACAAACCACATATGGATCCACCAGAGTCATTGCATGTCTGTTCTTTTCATTAACCACAACTAGTGTCATTGCATGTATGTTCTTTCCACAAACCACATATGGACCCACTAGTGTCACTAGATGTGTGTTCTTTTCACAAACCACAACTAGAGTCATTGCATGTGTGTTCTTTTCACAAACCACATATGGATCCACCAGTGTCATTACATGTGTGTTCTATTCACAAACCACATATGGATCCACCAGTGTCATTGCATGTGTGTTCTTTTCATGAAGCACAACTAGAGTCAGTGAATGTCTGTTCTTTCACAAACCACACATGGATCCACTAGAGTCATTGTATTGCCTGTTCTTTTCACAAACCACAGCTAGAGTCATTGGATGTCTGTTCTTTTTCACAAAACACATAAGGATCCACTAGAGTCATTGGATGTGTGTTCTTTTCACAAACCACATATTGATCCACCAGTGTCATTGCATGTGTGTTCTTTTCATTAACCACATCTAGAGTCATTGCATGTGTGTTCTTTTCAGAAACCACATATGGATCCACCAGAGTCATTGGATGTGTTTTCTTTTCACAAACCACATGAGCATGTGTGTTCTTCTCACAAACCACATAAGGATCCACCAGAGTTCATTGCATGTGTGCTCTTTTCACAAACCACATATGGATCCACCAGTGTCATTGCATGCGTGTTCTTTTCATTAACCACAAGTAGAGTCATTGCATGTCTATTCTTTTCACAAACCGCATGGATCCACCAGTGCCATTGCATGTGTGTTCTTTTCATTAACCACAACTAGAGTCATTGCATGTCTGTTCTTTTTACAAACCACATATGGATCCACCAGAGTCATTGCATGTCTGTTCTTTTCATTAACCACAACTAGTGTCATTGCATGTATGTTCTTTCCACAAACCACATATGGACCCACTAGTGTTACTAGATGTGTGTTCTTTTCACAAACCACAACTAGAGTCATTGCATGTGTGTTCTTTGCACAAACCACATATGGATCCACCAGTGTCATTGCATGTGTGTTCTTTTCATTAACCACAGCTAGAGTCATTGCATGTCTATTCTTTTCACAAAACACATATGGATCCACTAGAGTTCATTTCATGTGTGTTCTCTTCATTAACGACAACTAGTGTGATTGCATGTCTGTTCTTTTCAAAGACCACATATGGATCCACCAATGTTCATTGCATATGTGTTCTTTTCGCAAACAACATATGGATCCACCAGTGTCATTGCATGTGTGTTCTTTTCACAAACCACATATGGATCCACCAGAGTCATTGCCTTGCCTGTTCTTTTCACAAACCATAGTTAGAGTCATTGCATGCCTGTTCTTTTCACAAACCACATAAGGATCCACTAGAGTCATTGTATGTGTGTTCTTTTCACAAACCACATATGGATCCACCTGTCCATTGCATGTGTGTTCTTTTTACAAACCACATATGGATCCACCAGTGTCATTGCATGTGTGTTCTTTCCATTAACCATAGCTAGAGTCATTGCATGTCTATTCTTTTCACAAACCACATGGATCCACCAGTGTCATTGCATGTGTGTTCTTTTCATTAACCACAGCTAGAGTCATTACATGTGTGTTCTTTTCACAAAACACATATGGATCCACCATTGTCATTGCATGTCTATTCTTTTCACAAACCACATATGGATCCACCAGAGTTCATTTCATGTGTGTTCTTTCATTAACCACAACTAGTGTCATTGCATGTCTGTTCTTTTCATAGACCACATATGGATCCACCAGTGTACATTGCATGTGTGTTCTTTTCCCAAACCACATATGGATCCACCAGTGTCATTGCACATGTGTGTTCTTTTCACAAACCACATATGGATCCACCAGAGTCAATGTATTGCCTGTTCTTTTCACAAACCAAAGTTAGAGTCATTGCATGTCTATTCTTTTCACAAACCACATAAGGATCCACTAGAGTCAATGCATGTGTGTTCTTATCACAAACAACATAAGGATCCACCAGTGTCCATTGCATGTGTGTTATTTTCACAAACCACATATGGATCCACCAGTGTCATTGCATGTGTGTTCTTTTCACAAACCACATATGGATCCACAAGTGTTATTGCATGTGTGTTCTTTTCATTAACCACATATGGATCCCCTAGTGTCGTTGCATGTGTGTTCTTTTCATCAACCACAACTAGAGTCATTAAATGTGTGTTCTTTTCACAAACCACATATGGATCCACCAGAGTTCATTTCATGTGTGTTCTTTTCACAAACCACATATGGATCCACCTGTGCATTGCATGTGCGTTCTTTTCACAAACCACATATGGATCCACAAGTGTCATTGCATGTGTGTTCTTTTCATGAACCACAACTAGAGTATGTGAATGTCAATTCTTTCACAAACCACACATGGATCGACCAGAGGCATTGTATTTCCTGTTCTTTTCACAAACCAAAGTGAGAGTCATTGCATGTCTGTTCTTTTCACAAACCACATAAGGATCCACTAGAGTCATTGGATGTGTGTACTTTTCACAAACCACATATTGATCCACCAGTGTCATTACATGTGTGGTCTTTTCACAAAGCACATAAGGATCCACCAGTGTCATTGGATGTGTGTTCTTTTCATAAACCACAATAGCATGTGTGTTCTTCTCAGAAACCACATATGGATCCACTAGAGTTCATTGAATGTGTGTTGTTTTCACAAACCACATATGGATCCACCATTGTCATTGCATGTCTGTTCTTTCCATTTAACACAGCTAGAGTCATTGCATGTCTATTCTTTTCACAAACCACATGGATCCACCGGTGTCACTGGATGTGTTCTCTTTTCATTAACCACAACTAGAGTCATTTCGTGTGTGTTCTTTTCACAAACCACATATAGATCCACCAGTGTCATTGCATGTGTGTTCTTTTCATTAACCACAGCTAGATTCATTGCATGTGTGTTCTTTTCACAAACCACATATGGATCCACTAGAGTCATTGCATGTTTGTTCTTTTCATTAACCACAGCTAGTGTCATTGCATGTCTGTGCTTGCCACAAACCACATATGGATCCACCAGTGTCACTAGATGTGTGTTCTTCTCACAAACCACAGCTAGTGTCATTGCATGCGTGTTATTTCCACAAACCACACATGGATCCACCAGTGTCACTAGATGTGTGTTCTTTTCACAATCCACATCTAGAGTCATTTCATGTGTGTTCTTTTCACACACCACATATGGATCCACCAGTGTCATTGTATGTGTGATCTTTTCAATAACCATAGCTAGAGTCATTGCATGTCTGTTCTTTTCACAAACCACATATGGATCCACCAGAGTTCATTTCATGTGTGTTCTTTTCATTAACCACAACTAGTGTCATTGCATGTCTGTTCTATTCATAGACCACATATGGATCCACCAGTGTTCATTGCATGTGTGTTCTTTTCACAAACCACATATGGATCCAGCAGTGTCATTGCATGTGTGTTCTTTTCATGAAGCACAACTAGAGTCAGTGAATGTCTGTTCTTTCACAAACCACACATGGATCCACTAGAGTCATTGTATTGCCTGTTCTTTTCACAAACCACAGCTAGAGTCATTGCATGTCTATTCTTTTCACAAACCACATAAGGATCCACTAGTGTCACTGGATGTGTGTTCTTTTCACAAACCACATACTGATCCACAAGTGTCCATTGCATGTGTGTTATTTTCACAAACCACATATGGATCCACCAGTGTCATTGCATGTGTGTTCTTTTCACAAACCACATAAGGATCCACCAGTGTCATTGGATGTGTGTTCTTTTCACAAACCACATGAGCATGTGTGTTCTTCTCACAAACCACATATGGATCCACCAGAGTTCATTGCATGTGTGTTCTTTTCACAAACCACATATAGATGCACCAGTGTCATTGCATGTGTGTTCTTTTCATTAACCACAAGTAGAGTCACTGCATGTCTATTCTTTTCACAAACCACATGGATCCACCAGTGCCATTGCATGTGTGTTCTTTTCATTAACCACAACTAGAGTCATTGCATGTATGTTCTTTTAACAAACCACATATGGATCCACCAGAGTCATTGCATGTCTGTTCTTTTCATTAACCACAACTAGTGTCATTGCATGTATGTTCTTTCCACAAACCACATATGGACCCACTAGTGTCACTAGATGTGTGTTCTTTTCACAAAACACAACTAGAGTCATTGCATGTGTGTTCTTTGCACAAACCACATATGGATCCACCAGTGTCATTGCATGTGTGTTCTTTTCATTAACCACAACGAGAGTCATTGCATGTCTGTTCTTTTCACAAAACACATATGGATCCACCAGAGTTCATTTCATGTGTGTTCTCTTCATTAACCACCACTAGTGTCATTGCTTGTCTGTTCTTTCCATAGACCACATATGGATCCACCAGTGTTCATTGCATATGTGTTCTTTTCACAAACAACATATGGATCCACCAATGTCATTGCATGTGTGTTCTTTTCAGAAACCACATATGGATCCACGCGAGTCATTGCTTTGCCTGTTCTTTTCACAAACCACAGTTAGAGTCATTGCATGCATGTTCTTTTCACAAACCACATAAGGATCCACTAGAGTCATTGTATGTGTGTTCTTTTCACAAACCACATATGGATCCACCAGTGTCCATTGCATGTGTGTTCTTTTTACAAACCACATATGGATCCACTAGTGTCATTGCATGTCTCTTCTTTTCACAAACCACATGGATCCACCAGTGTCAATGCATGTGTGTTCTTTTCATTAACCACAGCTAGAGTCATTGCATGTGTGTTATTTTCACAAACCACATATGGATCCACCATTGTCATTGCATGTCTGTTCTTTTCACAAACCACATATGGATCCACCAGAGTTCATTTCATGTGTGTTCTTTTCATTAACCACAACTAGTGTCATTGCATGTCTGTTCTTTTCATAGACCACATATGGATCCACCAGTGTACATTGCATGTGTTCTTTTCACAAACCACATATGGATCCACCAGTGTCATTGTATATGTGTGTTCTTTTCACAAACCACATATGGATCCACCAGAGTCATTGTATTGCTTGTTCTTTTTACAAACCACAGTTAGAGTCATTGCATGTCTATTCTTTTCACAAACCACATAAGGATCCACTAGAGTCATTGCATGTGTGTTCTTCTCACAAACAGCATAAGGATCCACCGGTGTCCACTGCATGTGTGTTATTTTCACAAACCACATATGGATCCACTAGTGTTATTGCATGTGTGTTCTTTCCATTAACCATAGCTAGAGTCATTGCATGTGTGTTCTTTTCACAAACCACATATGGATCCATAAGTGTTATTGCATGTGTGTTCTTTTCGTTTACCACATATGGATCCCCTAGTGTCATTGCATGTGTGTTCTTTTCATTAACCACAACTAGAGTCATTACATGTGTGTTCTTTTCATTAACCACAACTAGAGTCATTAAATGTGTGTTCTTTTCACAAACCACATAGGGATCCACCAGAGTTCATTTCATGTGTGTTCTTTTCACAAACCACATATGGATCCACCAGTGCCATTGCATGTGCGTTCTTTTCACAAACCACATATGCATCCACCAGTGTCATTGCATGTGTGTTCTTTTCATGAACCACAACTAGAGTATGTGAATGTCAATTCTTTCACAAACCACACATGGATCGACCAGAGGCATTGTATTGCCTGTTCTTTTCACAAACCACAGTGAGAGTCATTGCATATGTCATTCTTTTCACAAACCACATAAGGATCCACTAGAGTCATTGGATGTGTGTACTTTTCACAAACCACATATTGATCCACCAGTGTCATTACATGTGTGGTCTTTTCACAAAGCACATAAGGATCCACCAGTGTCATTGGATGTGTGTTCTTTTCATAAACCACAATAGCATGTGTGTTCTTCTCAGAAACCACATATGGATCCACTAGAGTTCATTGCATGTGTGTTGTTTTCACAAACCACATATGGATCCACCATTGTCATTGCATGTCTGTTCTTTCCATTTAACACAGCTAGAGTCATTGCATGTCTGTTCTTTTCACAAACCACATGGATCCACCGGTGTCACTGGATGTGTGTTCTTTTCATTAACCACAGCTAGAGTCATTTCGTGTGTGTTCTTTTCACAAACCACATATAGATCCACCAGTGTCATTGCATGTGTGTTCTTTTCATGAACCACATATGGATCCAATAGAGTCATTGTATTGCCTATTATTTTTACAAACCACAGATAGAGTCATTGCATGTGTGTTCTTTTCACAAACCACATGGATCCACTAGCGTCATTGCATGTGTGTTCTTTTCATTAACCACACCTAGAGTCATTGCATGTGCGTTCTTTTCACAAACCACATATGGATCCATCAGAGTCATTGCATGTCTGTTCTTTTCATTAACCACAACTAGTGTCACTTCATGTCTGTTCTTTCCACAAACCACATATGGATCCACCAGTGTCATTGCATGTGTGTTCTTCTCACAAACCATAGCTAGTGTCATTGTTTGTCTGTTCTTTCCACAAACCACATATGGATCCACTAGTGTCACTAGATGTGTGTTCTTTTCACACACCACTGCTAGAGTCACTGCATGTGTTCTCTTCACAAACCACATGGATCCACCATGTCATTGCATGTGTGTTCTTTTCATTAACCACATATGGATCCCCTAGTGTCATTGCATGTGTGTTCTTTTCATTAACCACAACTAGAGTCATTGCATGTGTGTTCTTTTCATAAACCACATATGGATCCACCAGAGTTCATTTCACAAACCACATATGGATCCACCAGTGTCATTGCATGTGTGTTCTATTCACAAATCACATATGGATCCACCAGTGTCATTGCATGTGTGTTCTTTTCATGAAGCACGACTAGAGTCAGTGAATGTCTGTTCTTTCACAAACCACACATGGATCCACCCGAGCATTGTATTGCCTGTTATTCTCCACAAACCAGCTAGCTATTGCATTGTTCTTTTCAGAAACCACATAAGGATCCACTAGAGTCATTGGATGTGTGTTCTTTTCACAAACCACATATTGATCCACCAGTGTCATTGCATGTGTGTTCTTTTCACAAACCACATAAGGATCCACCAGTCTCATTGGATGTGTGTTCTTTTCAGAAACCACATGAGCATGTGTGTTCTTCTCACAAACCACATATGGATCCACCAGAGTTCATTGCATGTGTGTTCTTTTCACAAACCACATATAGATCCACTAGTGTCATTGCATGTGTGTTCTTTTCATTAACCACAGCTAGATTCATTGCATGTGTGTTCTTTTCACAAACCACATATGGATCCACTAGAGTCATTGCATGTTTGTTCTTTTCATTAACCACAGCTAGTGTCATTGCATGTCTGTGCTTGCCACAAACCACATATGGATCCACCAGTGTCACTAGATGTGTGTTCTTCTCACAAACCACAACTAGTGTCATTGCATGCGTGTTATTTCCACAAACCACACATGGATCCACCAGTGTCACTAGATGTGTGTTCTTTTCACAAACCACATCTAGAGTTATTTCATGTGTGTTCTTTTCACAAACCACATATGGATCCACCAGTGTCATTGCATGTGTGATCTTTTCATTAACCATGGCAAGAGTCATTGCATGTCTGTTCTTTTCACAAACCACATATGGATCCACCAGAGTTCATTTCATGTGTGTTCTTTTCATTAACCACAACTAGTGTCATTGCATGTCTGTTCTATTCATAGACTACATATGGATCCACCAGTGTTCATTGGATGTGTGTTCTTTTCACAAACCACATATGGATCCACCAGTGTCATTGGATGTGTGTTCTTTTGAGAAACCACATGAGCATGTGTGTTCTTCTCACAAACCACATATGGATCCACCAGAGTTCATTGCATTGTGTTCTTTTCACAAAACCCATATAGATCCACCAGTGTCATTGCATGTGTGTTCTTTTCATTAACCACAGCTAGAGTCATTGCATGTGTGTTCTTTTCACAAACCACATATGAATCCACTAGAGTCATTGCATGTCTTTTCTTTTCATTAACCACAGCTAGTGTCATTGCATGTCTGTGCTTGCCACAAACCACATATGGATCCACCAGTGTCACTAGATGTGTGTTCTTCTCACAAACCACAGCTAGTGTCATTGCATGTGTGTTATTTCCACAAACCACACATGGATCCACCAGTGTCACTAGATGTGAGTTCTTTTCACAAACAACATCTAGAGTCATTTCATGTGTGTTCTTTTCACAAACCACATATGGATCCACCAGTGTCATTGCATGTGTGATCTTTTCATTAACCATGGCAAGAGTCATTGCATGTCTGTTCTTTTCACAAACCACATATGGATCCACCAGAGTTCATTTCATGTGTGTTCTTTTCATTAACCACAACTAGTGTCATTGCATGTCTGTTCTATTCATAGACCACATATGGATCCACCAGTGTTCATTGCATGTGTGTTCTTTTCACAAACCACATATGGATCCACCAGTGCCATTGGATGTGTGTTCTTTTCAGAAACCTCATGAGCATGTGTGTTCTTCTCACAAACCACATTTGGATCCACCAGAGTTCATTGCATTGTGTTCTTTTCACAAAACCCATATAGATCCACCAGTGTCATTGCATGTGTGTTCTTTTCATTAACCACAGCTAGAGTCATTGCATGTGTGTTCTTTTCACAAACCACATATGAATCCACTAGAGTCATTGCATGTCTTTTCTTTTCATTAACCACAGCTAGTGTCATTGCATGTCTGTGCTTGCCACAAACCACATATGGATCCACCAGTGTCACTAGATGTGTGTTCTTCTCACAAACCACAGCTAGTGTCATTGCATGTGTGTTATTTCCACAAACCACACATGGATCCACCAGTGTCACTAGATGTCATTTCATTTCTAAAACATCACCAATATTCATTTCATGTGTGTTCTTTTCACAAACCACATATGGATCCACCAGTGTCATTGCATGTGTGATCTTTTCATTAACCATGGCAAGAGTCATTGCATGTCTGTTCTTTTCACAAACCACATATGGATCCACCAAAGTTCATTTCATGTGTGTTCTTTTCATTAACCACAACTAGTGTCATTGCATGTCTGTTCTATTCATAGACCACATATGGATCCACCAGTGTTCATTGGATGTGTGTTCTTTTCACAAACCACATATGGATCCACCAGTGTCATTGGATGTGTGTTCTTTTGAGAAACCACATGAGCATGTGTGTTCTTCTCACAAACCACATATGGATCCACCAGAGTTCATTGCATTGTGTTCTTTTCACAAAACCCATATAGATCCACCAGTGTCATTGCATGTGTGTTCTTTTCATTAACCACAGCTAGAGTCATTGCATGTGTGTTCTTTTCACAAACCACATATGAATCCACTAGAGTCATTGCATGTCTTTTCTTTTCATTAACCACAGCTAGTGTCATTGCATGTACATGCTTGCAAACCACATATGGATCCACCAGTGTCACTAGATGTGTGTTCTTCTCACAAACCACAGCTAGTGTCATTGCATGTGTGTTATTTCCACAAACCACACATGGATCCACCAGTGTCACTAGATGTGAGTTCTTTCTAAACAACATCTAGAGTCATTTCATGTGTGTTCTTTTCACAAACCACATATGGATCCACCAGTGTCATTGCATGTGTGATCTTTTCATTAACCATAGCTAGAGTCATTGCATGTCTGTTCTTTTCACAAACCACATATGGATCCACCAGTGTTCATTGCATGTGTGTTCTTTTCACAAACCACATATGGATCCACCAGTGTCATTGCATGTGTGTTCTTTTCACAAACCACATATGGATCCACCAGAGACATTGTATTGCTTGTTCTTTTCACAAACCACAGTTAGAGTCATTGCATGTCTGTTCTTTGCACAAACCACATAAGGATCCACTAGGAGTCATTGTATGCGTGTTCTTCTCATAACCAACATAAGGATCCACCAGTGTCCATTGCATGTGTGTTCTTTTCACAAACCACATATGGATCCAACAGTGTCATTAAATGTGTGTTCTTTCGATTAACCATTTCTAGAGTCATTGCATGTCTGTTCTTTTCACAAACCACATGGACCCACCAGTGTCATTCCATGTGTGTTATTTTCATTAACCACAACTAGAGTCATTGCATGTGTGTTATTTTCACAAACCACATATGGATCCACCAGTGTCATTGCATGTGTGTTCTTTTCATTAACCACATATGGATCCCCTAGTTTCATTGCATGTGTGTTCTTTTCATTAACCAATACTAGAGTCATTCCATGTGTGTTCTTTTCACAAACCACATATGTATCCACCAGAGTTCATTTCATGTGTGTTCTTTTCACAAACCACATATGGATCCACCAATGTCATTGCATGTGTGTTCTTTTTACAAACCACATATGGATCCCCCAGTGTGATTGCATGTGTGTTCTTTTCATGAACCACAACTAGAGTCAGTGAATGTCTATTCTTTCACAAACCACACATGGATCCACCAGAGTCATTATATTGCCTGTTCTTTTCACAAACCACGGTTAGAGTCATTGTATGTCTGTTCTTTTCACAAACCACATAAGGATCCACTAGACTCATTGGATGTGTGTTCTTTTCCCAAACCACATATTGATACACTAGTCTCATTGCATGTGTGCTCTTTTCACAAACCACATAACGATCCACCAGTGTCATGAGATGTGTGCTCTTTTCACAAACCACATGAGCATGTGCGTTCTTCTCACAAACCACATATGGATCCACCAGTGTTCATTGCATGTGTGTTCTTCTCACAAACCACATATGGATCCACCAGAGTTCATTGCATGTGTGTTCTTTTCACAAACCACATATAGATCCACCAGTGTCATTGCATGTGTGTTCTTTTCATTAACCACAGCTAGATTCATTGCATGTGTGTTCTTTTCACAAACCACATATGGATCCACTAGAGTCATTGCATGTTTGTTCTTTTCATTAACCACAGCTAGTGTCATTGCATGTCTGTGCTTGCCACAAACCACATATGGATCCACCAGTGTCACTAGATGTGTGTTCTTCTCACAAACCACAGCTAGTGTCATTGCATGCGTGTTATTTCCACAAACCACACATGGATCCACCAGTGTCACTAGATGTGTGTTCTTTTCACAATCCACATCTAGAGTCATTTCATGTGTGTTCTTTTCACACACCACATATGGATCCACCAGTGTCATTGTATGTGTGATCTTTTCAATAACCATAGCTAGAGTCATTGCATGTCTGTTCTTTTCACAAACCACATATGGATCCACCAGAGTTCATTTCATGTGTGTTCTTTTCATTAACCACAACTAGTGTCATTGCATGTATGTTCCATTCATAGACCACATATGGATCCACCAGTGTTCATTGCATGTGTGTTCTTTTCACAAACCACATATGGATCCACCAGTGTCATTGGATGTGTGTTCTTTTCAGAAACCTCATGAGCATGTGTGTTCTTCTCACAAACCACATTTGGATCCACCAGAGTTCATTGCATGTGTGTTCTTTTCGCAAAACACATATAGATCCACTAGTGTCATTGCATGTGTGTTCTTTTCATTAACCACAGCTAGAGTCATTGCATGTGTGTTCTTTTCACAAACCACATATGAATCCACTAGAGTCATTGCATGTCTTTTCTTTTCATTAACCACAGCTAGTGTCATTGCATGTCTGTGCTTGCCACAAACCACATATGGATCCACCAGTGTCACTAGATGTGTGTTCTTCTCACAAACCACAGCTAGTGTCATTGCATGTGTGTTATTTCCACAAACCACACATGGATCCACCAGTGTCACTAGATGTGAGTTCTTTTCACAAACAACATCTAGAGTCATTTCATGTGTGTTCTTTTCACAAACCACATATGGATCCACCAGTGTCATTGCATGTGTGATCTTTTCATTAACCATAGCTAGAGTCATTGCATGTCTGTTCTTTTCACAAACCACGTATGGATCCACCAGAGTTCATTTCATGTGTGTTCTTTTCAATAACCACAACTAGTGTCATTGCATGTCTGTTCTATTCATAGACCACATATGGATCCACCAGTGTTCATTGCAGGTGTGTTCTTTTCACAAACCACATATGGATCCACCAGTGTCATTGCATGTGTGTTCTTTTCACAAACCACATATGGATCCACCAGAGACATGGTATTGCCTGTTCTTTTCACAAACCATAGTTAGAGTCATTGCATATCTGTTCTTTGCACAAACCACATAAGGATCCACTAGGAGTCATTGTATGTGTGTTCTTCTCATAACCAACATAAGTATCCACCAGTGTCCATTGCATGTGTGTTCTTTTCACAAACCACATAAGGATCCACTAGAGTCATTGGATGTCTGTTCTTCTCACAAACCATAGCTAGTGTCATTGTTTGTCTGTTCTTTCCACAAACCACATATGGATCCACTAGTGTCAGTAGATGTGTGTTGTTTTCACAAACGACTGCTAGAGTCATTGCATGTGCGTTCTCTTCACAAACCACACATGGATCCACCAGTGTCATTGCATGTGTGTTCTTTTCATTAACCACAACTAGAGTCATTCCATGTGTGTTCTTCTCACAAACCACATATGGATCCACCAGTGTCACTGCATGTGTGTTCTTTTCATTAACCACATATGGATCCCCTAGTGTCATTGCATGTGTGTTCTTTTCATTAACCACAACTAGAGTCATTGCATGTCTATTCTTTTCACAAACCACATGGATCCACCAGTGTCATTGCATGTGTGTTCTTTTCATTAACCACAGCTAGAGTCATTACATGTGTGTTCTTTTCACAAAACACATATGGATCCACCATTGTCATTGCATGTCTATTCTTTTCACAAACCACATATGGATCCACCAGAGTTCATTTCATGTGTGTTCTTTCATTAACCACAACTAGTGTCATTGCATGTCTGTTCTTTTCATAGACCACATATGGATCCACCAGTGTACATTGCATGTGTGTTCTTTTCCCAAACCACATATGGATCCACCAGTGTCATTGCACATGTGTGTTCTTTTCACAAACCACATATGGATCCACCAGAGTCAATGTATTGCCTGTTCTTTTCACAAACCAAAGTTAGAGTCATTGCATGTCTATTCTTTTCACAAACCACATAAGGATCCACTAGAGTCATTGCATGTGTGTTCTTATCACAAACAACATAAGGATCCACCAGTGTCCATTGCATGTGTGTTATTTTCACAAACCACATATGGATCCACAAGTGTTATTGCATGTGTGTTCTTTTCATTAACCACATATGGATCCCCTAGTGTCGTTGCATGTGTGTTCTTTTCATCAACCACAACTAGAGTCATTAAATGTGTGTTCTTTTCACAAACCACATATGGATCCACCAGAGTTCATTTCATGTGTGTTCTTTTCACAAACCACATATGGATCCACCTGTGCATTGCATGTGCGTTCTTTTCACAAACCACATATGGATCCACCAGTGTCATTGCATGTGTGTTCTTTTCATGAACCACAACTAGAGTATGTGAATGTCAATTCTTTCACAAACCACACATGGATCGACCAGAGGCATTGTATTTCCTGTTCTTTTCACAAACCATAGTGAGAGTCATTGCATGTCTGTTCTTTTCACAAACCACATAAGGATCCACTAGAGTCATTGGATGTGTGTACTTTTCACAAACCACATATTGATCCACCAGTGTCATTACATGTGTGATCTTTTCACAAAGCACATAAGGATCCACCAGTGTCATTGGATGTGTGTTCTTTTCATAAACCACAATAGCATGTGTGTTCTTCTCAGAAACCACATATGGATCCACTAGAGTTCATTGAATGTGTGTTGTTTTCACAAACCACATATGGATCCACCATTGTCATTGCATGTCTGTTCTTTCCATTTAACACAGCTAGAGTCATTGCATGTCTATTCTTTTCACAAACCACATGGATCCACCGGTGTCACTGGATGTGTTCTCTTTTCATTAACCGAGTCATTTCGTGTGTGTTCTTTTCACAAACCACATATAGATCCACCAATGTCATTGCATGTGTGTTCTTTTCATTAACCACAGCTACATTCATTGCATGTGTGTTCTTTTCACAAACCACATATGGATCCACTAGAGTCATTGCATGTTTGTTCTTTTCATTAACCACAGCTAGTGTCATTGCATGTCTGTGCTTGCCACAAACCACATATGGATCCACCAGTGTCACTAGATGTGTGTTCTTCTCACAAACCACAGCTAGTGTCATTGCATGCGTGTTATTTCCACAAACCACATATGGATCCACCAGTGTCACTAGATGTGTGTTCTTTTCACAATCCACATCTAGAGTCATTTCATGTGTGTTCTTTTCACACACCACATATGGATCCACCAGTGTCATTGTATGTGTGATCTTTTCAATAACCATAGCTAGAGTCATTGCATGTCTGTTCTTTTCACAAACCACATATGGATCCACCAGAGTTCATTTCATGTGTGTTCTTTTCATTAACCACAACTAGTGTCATTGCATGTCTGTTCTATTCATAGACCACATATGGATCCACCAGTGTTCATTGCATGTGTGTTCTTTTCACAAACCACATATGGATCCAGCAGTGTCATTGCATGTGTGTTCTTTTCATGAAGCACAACTAGAGTCAGTGAATGTCTGTTCTTTCACAAACCACACATGGATCCACTAGAGTCATTGTATTGCCTGTTCTTTTCACAAACCACAGCTAGAGTCATTGCATGTCTATTCTTTTCACAAACCACATAAGGATCCACTAGTGTCACTGGATGTGTGTTCTTTTCACAAACCACATACTGATCCACAAGTGTCCATTGCATGTGTGTTATTTTCACAAACCACATATGGATCCACCAGTGTCATTGCATGTGTGTTCTTTTCACAAACCACATAAGGATCCACCAGTGTCATTGGATGTGTGTTCTTTTCACAATCCACATGAGCATGTGTGTTCTTCTCACAAACCACATATGGATCCACCAGAGTTCATTGCATGTGTGTTCTTTTCACAAACCACATATAGATGCACAAGTGTCATTGCATGTGTGTTATTTTCATTAACCACAAGTAGAGTCACTGCATGTCTATTCTTTTCACAAACCACATGGATCCACCAGTGCCATTGCATGTGTGTTCTTTTCATTAACCACAACTAGAGTCATTGCATGTATGTTCTTTTAACAAACCACATATGGATCCACCAGAGTCATTGCATGTCTGTTCTTTTCATTAACCACAACTAGTGTCATTGCATGTATGTTCTTTCCACAAACCACATATGGACCCACTAGTGTCACTAGATGTGTGTTCTTTTCACAAAACACAACTAGAGTCATTGCATGTGTGTTCTTTGCACAAACCACATATGGATCCACCAGTGTCATTGCATGTGTGTTCTTTTCATTAACCACAACGAGAGTCATTGCATGTCTGTTCTTTTCACAAAAGACATATGGATCCACCAGAGTTCATTTCATGTGTGTTCTCTTCATTAACCACCACTAGTGTCATTGCTTGTCTGTTCTTTCCATAGACCACATATGGATCCACCAGTGTTCATTGCATATGTGTTCTTTTCACAAACAACATATGGATCCACCAATGTCATTGCATGTGTGTTCTTTTCAGAAACCACATATGGATCCACGCGAGTCATTGCTTTGCCTGTTCTTTTCACAAACCACAGTTAGAGTCATTGCATGCATGTTCTTTTCACAAACCACATAAGGATCCACTAGAGTCATTGTATGTGTGTTCTTTTCACAAACCACATATGGATCCACCAGTGTCCATTGCATGTGTGTTCTTTTTACAAACCACATATGGATCCACTAGTGTCATTGCATGTCTCTTCTTTTCACAAACCACATGGATCCACCAGTGTCAATGCATGTGTGTTCTTTTCATTAACCACAGCTAGAGTCATTGCATGTGTGTTATTTTCACAAACCACATATGGATCCACCATTGTCATTGCATGTCTGTTCTTTTCACAAACCACATATGGATCCACCAGAGTTCATTTCATGTGTGTTCTTTTCATTAACCACAACTAGTGTCATTGCATGTCTGTTCTTTTCATAGACCACATATGGATCCACCAGTGTACATTGCATGTGTTCTTTTCACAAACCACATATGGTTCCACCAGTGTCATTGTATATGTGTGTTCTTTTCACAAACCACATATGGATCCACCAGAGTCATTGTATTGCTTGTTCTTTTTACAAACCACAGTTAGAGTCATTGCATGTCTATTCTTTTCACAAACCACATAAGGATCCACTAGAGTCATTGCATGTGTGTTCTTCTCACAAACAGCATAAGGATCCACCGGTGTCCACTGCATGTGTGTTATTTTCACAAACCACATATGGATCCACTAGTGTCATTGCATGTGTGTTCTTTCCATTAACCATAGCTAGAGTCATTGCATGTGTGTTCTTTTCACAAACCACATATGGATCCATAAGTGTTATTGCATGTGTGTTCTTTTCGTTTACCACATATGGATCCCCTAGTGTCATTGCATGTGTGTTCTTTTCATTAACCACAACTAGAGTCATTGCATGTGTGTTCTTTTCATTAACCACAACTAGAGTCATTAAATGTGTGTTCTTTTCACAAACCACATAGGGATCCACCAGAGTTCATTTCATGTGTGTTCTTTTCACAAACCACATATGGATCCACCAGTGCCATTGCATGTGCGTTCTTTTCACAAACCACATATGCATCCACCAGTGTCATTGCATGTGTGTTCTTTTCATGAACCACAACTAGAGTATGTGAATGTCAATTCTTTCACAAACCACACATGGATCGACCAGAGGCATTGTATTGCTTGTTCTTTTCACAAACCACAGTGAGAGTCATTGCATGTCTGTTCTTTTCACAAACCACATAAGGATCCACTAGAGTCATTTGATGTGTGTACTTTTCACAAACCACATATTGATCCACCAGTGTCATTACATGTGTGGTCTTTTCACAAAGCACATATGGATCCACCAGTGTCATTGGATGTGTGTTCTTTTCATAAACCACAATAGCATGTGTGTTCTTCTCAGAAACCACATATGGATCCACTAGAGTTCATTGCATGTGTGTTGTTTTCACAAACCACATATGGATCCACCATTGTCATTGCATGTCTGTTCTTTCCATTTAACACAGCTAGAGTCATTGCATGTCTGTTCTTTTCACAAACCACATGGATCCACCGGTGTCACTGGATGTGTGTTCTTTTCATTAACCACAGCTAGAGTCATTTCGTGTGTGTTCTTTTCACAAACCACATATAGATCCACCAGTGTCATTGCATGTGTGTTCTTTTCATGAACCACATATGGATCCAATAGAGTCATTGTATTGCCTATTATTTTTACAAACCACAGATAGAGTCATTGCATGTGTATTCTTTTCACAAACCACATGGATCCACTAGCGTCATTGCATGTGTGTTCTTTTCATTAACCACAGCTAGAGTCATTGCATGTGCGTTCTTTTCACAAACCACATATGGATCCATCAGAGTCATTGCATGTCTGTTCTTTTCATTAACCACAACTAGTGTAACTTCATGTCTGTTCTTTCCACAAACCACATATGGATCCACCAGTGTCATTGCATGTGTGTTCTTCTCACAAACCATAGCTAGTGTCATTGTTTGTCTGTTCTTTCCACAAACCACATATGGATCCACTAGTGTCACTAGATGTGTGTTCTTTTCACACACCACTGCTAGAGTCACTGCATGTGTGTTCTCTTCACAAACCACACATGGATCCACCAGTGTCATTGCATGTGTGTTCTTTTCATTAACCACATATGGATCCCCTAGTGTCATTGCATGTGTGTTCTTTTCATTAACCACAACTAGAGTCATTGCATGTGTGTTCTTTTCATAAACCACATATGGATCCACCAGAGTTCATTTCACAAACCACATATGGATCCACCAGTGTCATTGCATGTGTGTTCTATTCACAAATCACATATGGATCCACCAGTGTCATTGCATGTGTGTTCTTTTCATGAAGCACGACTAGAGTCAGTGAATGTCTGTTCTTTCACAAACCACACATGGATCCACCCGAGCATTGTATTGCCTGTTATTCTCACAAACCACAGCTAGAGTCATTGCATGTCTGTTCTTTTCAGAAACCACATAAGGATCCACTAGAGTCATTGGATGTGTGTTCTTTTCACAAACCACATATTGATCCACCAGTGTCATTGCATGTGTGTTCTTTTCACAAACCACATAAGGATCCACCAGTGTCATTGGATGTGTGTTCTTTTCAGAAACCACATGAGCATGTGTGTTCTTCTCACAAACCACATATGGATCCACCAGAGTTCATTGCATGTGTGTTCTTTTCACAAACCACATATAGATCCACTAGTGTCATTGCATGTGTGTTCTTTTCATTAACCACAGCTAGATTCATTGCATGTGTGTTCTTTTCACAAACCACATATGTATCCACTAGAGTCATTGCATGTTTGTTCTTTTCATTAACCACAGCTAGTGTCATTGCATGTCTGTGCTTGCCACAAACCACATATGGATCCACCAGTGTCACTAGATGTGTGTTCTTCTCACAAACCACAGCTAGTGTCATTGATGCGTGTTATTTCCACAAACCACACATGGATCCACCAGTGTCACTAGATGTGTGTTCTTTTCACAAACCACATCTAGAGTCATTTCATGTGTGTTCTTTTCACAAACCACATATGGATCCACCAGTGTCATTGCATGTGTGATCTTTTCATTAACCATGGCAAGAGTCATTGCATGTCTGTTCTTTTCACAAACCACATATGGATCCACCAGAGTTCATTTCATGTGTGTTCATTTCATTAACCACAACTAGTGTCATTGCATGTCTGTTCTATTCATAGACCACATATGGATCCACCAGTGTTCATTGGATGTGTGTTCTTTTCACAAACCACATATGGATCCACCAGTGTCATTGGATGTGTGTTCTTTTGAGAAACCACATGAGCATGTGTGTTCTTCTCACAAACCACATATGGATCCACCAGAGTTCATTGCATTGTGTTCTTTTCACAAAACCCATATAGATCCACCAGTGTCATTGCATGTGTGTTCTTTTCATTAACCACAGCTAGAGTCATTGCATGTGTGTTCTTTTCACAAACCACATATGAATCCACTAGAGTCATTGCATGTCTTTTCTTTTCATTAACCACAGCTAGTGTCATTGCATGTCTGTGCTTGCCACAAACCACATATGGATCCACCAGTGTCACTAGATGTGTGTTCTTCTCACAAACCACAGCTAGTGTCATTGCATGTGTGTTATTTCCATAAACCACACATGGATCCACCAGTGTCACTAGATGTGAGTTCTTTTCACAAACAACATCTAGAGTCATTTCATGTGTGTTCTTTTCACAAACCACATATGGATCCACCAGTGTCATTGCATGTGTGATCTTTTCATTAACCATGGCAAGAGTCATTGTATCATTCTTTTCACAAACCACATATGGATCCACCAGAGTTCATTTCATGTGTGTTCTTTTCATTAACCACAACTAGTGTCATTGCATGTCTGTTCTATTCATAGACCACATATGGATCCACCAGTGTTCATTGCATGTGTGTTCTTTTCACAAACCACATATGGATCCACTAGTGTCATTGGATGTGTGTTCTTTTCAGAAACCTCATGAGCATGTGTGTTCTTCTCACAAACCACATTTGGATCCACCAGAGTTCATTGCATTGTGTTCTTTTCACAAAACCCATATAGATCCACCAGTGTCATTGCATGTGTGTTCTTTTCATTAACCACAGCTAGAGTCATTGCATGTGTGTTCTTTTCACAAACCACATATGAATCCACTAGAGTCATTGCATGTCTTTTCTTTTCATTAACCACAGCTAGTGTCATTGCATGTCTGTGCTTGCCACAAACCACATATGGATCCACCAGTGTCACTAGATGTGTGTTCTTCTCACAAACCACAGCTAGTGTCATTGCATGTGTGTTATTTCCACAAACCACACATGGATCCACCAGTGTCACTAGATGTGAGTTCTTTTCACAAACAACATCTAGAGTCATTTCATGTGTGTTCTTTTCACAAACCACATATGGATCCACCAGTGTCATTGCATGTGTGATCTTTTCATTAACCATAGCTAGAGTCATTGCATGTCTGTTCTTTTCACAAACCACATATGGATCCACCAGTGTTCATTGCATGTGTGTTCTTTTCACAAACCACATATGGATCGACCAGTGTCATTGCATGTGTGTTCTTTTCACAAACCACATATGGATCCACCAGAGACATTGTATTGCTTGTTCTTTTCACAAACCACAGTTAGAGTCATTGCATGTCTGTTCTTTGCACAAACCACATAAGGATCCACTAGGTGTCATTGTATGCGTGTTCTTCTCATAACCAACATAAGGATCCACCAGTGTCCATTGCATGTGTGTTCTTTTCACAAACCACATATGGATCCACCAGTGTCATTAAATGTGTGTTCTTTCCATTAACCATTTCTAGAGTCATTGCATGTCTGTTCTTTTCACAAACAACATGGACCCACCAGTGTCATTCCATGTGTGTTATTTTCATTAACCACAACTAGAGTCATTGCATGTGTGTTATTTTCACAAACCACATATGGATCCACCAGTGTCATTGCATGTGTGTTCTTTTCATTAACCACATATGGATCCCCTAGTTTCATTGCATGTGTGTTCTTTTCATTAACCAATACTAGAGTCATTCCATGTGTGTTCTTTTCACAAACCACATATGTATCCACCAGAGTTCATTTCATGTGTGTTCTTTTCACAAACCACATATGGATCCACCAATGTCATTGCATGTGTGTTCTTTTTACAAACCACATATGGATCCCCCAGTGTGATTGCATGTGTGTTCTTTTCATGAACCACAACTAGAGTCAGTGAATGTCTATTCTTTCACAAACCACACATGGATCCACCAGAGTCATTATATTGCCTGTTCTTTTCACAAACCACGGTTAGACTCATTGTATGTCTGTTCTTTTCACAAACCACATAAGGATCCACTAGAGTCATTGGATGTGTGTTCTTTTCCCAAACCACATATTGATCCACTAGTCTCATTGCATGTGTGCTCTTTTCACAAACCACATAACGATCCACCAGTGTCATCAGATGTGTGCTCTTTTCACAAACCACATGAGCATGTGCGTTCTTCTCACAAACCACATATGGATCCACCAGTGTTCATTGCATGTGTGTTCTTCTCACAAACCACATATGGATCCACCAGAGTTCATTGCATGTGTGTTCTTTTCACAAACCACATATAGATCCACCAGTGTCATTGCATGTGTGTTCTTTTCATTAACCACAGCTAGATTCATTGCATGTGTGTTCTTTTCACAAACCACATATGGATCCACTAGAGTCATTGCATGTTTGTTCTTTTCATTAACCACAGCTAGTGTCATTGCATGTCTGTGCTTGCCACAAACCACATATGGATCCACCAGTGTCACTAGATGTGTGTTCTTCTCACAAACCACAGCTAGTGTCATTGCATGTGTGTTATTTCCACAAACCACACATGGATCCACCAGTGTCACTAGATGTGTGTTCTTTTCACAATCCACATCTAGAGTTATTTCATGTGTGTTCTTTTCACACACCACATATGGATCCACCAGTGTCATTGTATGTGTGATCTTTTCAATAACCATAGCTAGAGTCATTGCATGTCTGTTCTTTTCACAAACCACATATGGATCCACCAGAGTTCATTTCATGTGTGTTCTTTTCATTAACCACAACTAGTGTCATTGCATGTCTGTTCTATTCATAGACCACATATGGATCCACCAGTGTTCATTGCATGTGTGTTCTATTCACAAACCACATATGGATCCACCAGTGTCATTGGATGTGTGTTCTTTTCAGAAACCTCATGAGCATGTGTGTTCTTCTCACAAACCACATTTGGATCCACCAGAGTTCATTGCATGTGTGTTCTTTTCGCAAAACACATATAGATCCACTAGTGTCATTGCATGTGTGTTCTTTTCATTAACCACAGCTAGAGTCATTGCATGTGTGTTCTTTTCACAAACCACATATGGATCCACTAGAGTCATTGCATGTTTGTTCTTTTCATTAACCACAGCTAGTGTCATTGCATGTTTGTGTTGACAAACCACATATGGATCCACCAGTGTCACTAGATGTGTGTTCTTCTCACAAACCACAGCTAGTGTCATTGCATGTGTGTTATTTCCACAAACCACACATGGATCCACCAGTGTCACTAGATGTGAGTTCTTTTCACAAACAACATCTAGAGTCATTTCATGTGTGTTCTTTTCACAAACCACATATGGATCCACCAGTGTCATTGCATGTGTGATCTTTTCATTAACCATAGCTAGAGTCATTGCATGTCTGTTCTTTTCACAAACCACGTATGGATCCACCAGAGTTCATTTCATGTGTGTTCTTTTCAATAACCACAACTAGTGTCATTGCATGTCTGTTCTATTCATAGACCACATATGGATCCACCAGTGTTCATTGCAGGTGTGTTCTTTTCACAAACCACATATGGATCCACCAGTGTCATTGCATGTGTGTTCTTTTCAAAAACCACATATGGATCCACCAGAGACATTGTATTGCTTGTTCTTTTCACAAACCATAGTTAGAGTCATTGCATATCTGTTCTTTGCACAAACCACATAAGGATCCACTAGGAGTCATTGTATGTGTGTTCTTCTCATAACCAACATAAGTATCCACCAGTGTCCATTGCATGTGTGTTCTTTTCACAAACCACATAAGGATCCACTAGAGTCATTGGATGTCTGTTCTTCTCACAAACCATAGCTAGTGTCATTGTTTGTTTGTTCTTTCCACAAACCACATATGGATCCACTAGTGTCACTAGATGTGTGTTCTTTTCACAAACGACTGCTAGAGTCATTGCATGTGTGTTCTCTTCACAAACCACACATGGATCCACCAGTGTCATTGCATGTGTGTTCTTTTCATTAACCACAACTAGAGTCATTCCATGTGTGTTCTTCTCACAAACCACATATGGATCCACCAGTGTCACTGCATGTGTGTTCTTTTCATTAACCACATATGGATCCCCTAGTGTCATTGCATGTGTGTTCTTTTCATTAACCACAACTAGAGTCATTGCATGTGTGTTCTTTTCATAAACCACATATGGATCCACCAGAGTTCATTTCACAAACCACATATGGATCCACCAATGTCATTGCATGTGTGTTCTATTCACAAATCACATATGGATCCACCAGTGTAATTGCATGTGTGTTCTTTTCATGAAGCACGACTAGAGTCAGTGAATGTCCGTTCTTTCACAAACAACACATGGATCCACCAGAGTCATTGTATTGCCTGTTATTCTCACAAACCACAGCTAGAGTCATTGCATGTCTGTTCTTTTCACAAACCACATAAGGATCCACTAGAGTCATTGGATCTGTGTTCTTTTCACAAACCACATATTAATCCACCAGTGTCATTGCATGTGTGTTCTTTTCACAAACCACATAAGGATCCACCAGTGTCATTGGATGTGTGTTCTTTTCAGAAACCACATGAGCATGTGTGTTCTTCTCACAAACCACATATGGATCCACCAGAGTTCATTGCATGTGTGTTCTTTTCACAAACCACATATAGATCCACTAGTGTCATTGCATGTGTGTTCTTATCATTAACCACAGCTAGATTCATTGCATGTGTGTTCTTTTCACAAACCACATATGGATCCACTAGAGTCATTGCATGTTTGTTCTTTTCATTAACCACAGCTAGTGTCATTGCATGTCTGTGCTTGCCACAAACCACATATGGATCCAGCAGCGTCACTAGATGTGTGTTCTTCTCACAAACCACAGCTAGTGTCATTGCATGCGTGTTATTTCCACAAACCACACATGGATCCACCAGTGTCACTAGATGTGTGTTCTTTTCACAAACCCCATCTAGAGTCATTTCATGTGTGTTATTTTCACAAACCACATATGGATCCACCAGTGTCATTGCATGTGTGATCTTTTCATTAACGATAGCAAGAGTCATTGCATGTCTGTTCTTTTCACAAACCACATATGGATCCACCAGAGATCATTTCATGTGTGTTCTTTTCATTAACCACAACTAGTGTCATTGCATGTCTGTTCTACTCATAGACCACATATGGATCCACCAGTGTTCATTGCATGTGTGTTCTTTTCACAAACCACATATGGATCCACCAGTGTCATTAGATGTGTGTTGTTTTGAGAAACCACATGAGCATGTGTGTTCTTCTCACAAACCACATATGGATCCACCAGAGTTCATTGCATTGTGTTCTTTTCACAAAACACATATAGATCCACCAGTGTCATTGCATGTGTGTTCTTTTCATTAACCACAGCTAGAATCATTGCATGTGTGTTCTTTTCACAAACCACATATGGATCCACTAGAGTCATTGCATGTCCGTTCTTTTCATTAACCACAGCTAGTGTCATTGCATGTCTGTGCTTGCCACAAACCACATATGGATCCACCAGTGTCACTAGATGTGTGTTCTTCTCACAAACCACAGCTAGTGTCATTGCATGTGTGTTATTTCCACAAACCTAACATGGATCCACCAGTGTCACTAGATGTGAGTTCTTTTCACAAACAACATCTAGAGTCATTTCATGTGTGTTCTTTTCACAAACCACATATGGATCCACCAGTGTCATTGCATGTGTGATCTTTTCATTAACCATAGCTACAGTCATTGCATGTTTGTTCTTTTCACAAACCACATATGGATCCACCAGAGTTCATTTCATGTGTGTTCTTTTCATTAACCACAACTAGTGTCATTGCATGTCTGTTCTATTCATAGACCACATATGGATCCACCAGTGTTCATTGCATGTGTGTTCTTTTCACAAACCACATATGGATCCACTAGTGTTATTGCATGTGTGTTCTTTTCACAAACCACATATGGATCCACCAGAGACATTGTATTGCTTGTTCTTTTCACAAACAACAGTTAGAGTCATTGCATGTCTGTTCTTTGCACAAACCACATAAGGATCCACTAGGAGTCATTGTATGCGTGTTCTTCTCATAACCAACATAAGGATCGACCAGTGTCCATTGCATGTGTGTTCATTTCACAAACCACATATGGATCCACCAGTGTCATTGCATGTGTGTTCTTTCCATTAACCATTTCTAGAGTCATTGCATGTCTGTTCTTTTCACAAACCACATGGATCCACCAGTGTCATTCCATGTGTGTTATTTTCATTAACCACAACTAGAGTCAGTGCATGTGTGTTATTTTCACAAACCACATATGGATCCACCAGTGTCATTGCATGTGTGTTCTTTTCATTAACCACATATGGATCCCCTAGTGTCATTGCATGTGTGTTCTTTTCATTAACCAATACTAGAGTCATTCCATGTGTGTTCTTTTCACAAACCACATATGGATCCACCAGAGTTCATTTCATGTGTGTTCTTTTCACAAACCACATATGGATCCACCAATGTCATTGCATGTGTGTTCTTTTTACAAACCACATATGGATCCCCCATTGTGATTGCATGTGTGTTCTTTTCATGAACCACAACTAGAGTCAGTGAATGTCTATTCTTTCACAAACCACACATGGATCCACCAGAGTCATTATATTGCCTGTTCTTTTCACAAACCACAGTTAGAGTCATTGGATGTCTGTTCTTTTCTCAAACCACATAAGGATCCACTAGAGTCATTGGATGTGTGTTCTTTTCACAAACCACATATTGATCCACTAGTCTCATTGCATGTGTGCTCTTTTCACAAACCACATAAGGATCCACCAGTGTCATGAGATGTGTGCTCTTTTCACAAACCACATGAGCATGTGTGTTCTTCTCACAAACCACATATGGATCCACCAGAGTTCATTGCATGTGTGTTCTTCTCACAAACCACATATGGATCCACCAGAGTTCATTGCATGTGTGTTCTTTTAACAAACCACATATAGATCCACCAGTGTCATTGCATGTGTGTTCTTTTCATTAACCACAGCTAGATTCATTGCATGCGTGTTCTTTTCACAAACCACATATGGATCCACTAGAGTCATTGCATGTTTGTTCTTTTCATTAACCACAGCTAGTGTCATTGCATGTCTGTGCTTGCCACAAACCACATATGGATCCACCAGTTTCACTAGATGTGTGTTCTTCTCACAAACCACAGCTAGTGTCATTGCAAGCGTGTTATTTCCACAAACCACACATGGATCCACCAGTGTCACTAGATGTGTGTTCTTTTCACAAACCACATCTAGAGTCATTTCATGTGTGTTCTTTTCACAAACCACATATGGATCCACCAGTGTCATTGCATGTGTGATCTTTTCATTAACCATAGCTAGAGTCATTGGATGTGTGTTCTTTTCAGAAACCTCATGAGCATGTGTGTTCTTCTCACAAACCATATTTGGATCCACCAGAGTTCATTGCATGTGTGTTCTTTTCGCAAAACACATATAGATCCACCAGTGTCATTGCATGTGTGTTCTTTTCATTAACCACAGCTAGAGTCATTGCATGTGTGTTCTTTTCACAAACCACATATGGATCCACTAGAGTCATTGCATGTTTGTTCTTTTCATTAACCACGGCTAGTGTCATTGCATGTTTGTGTTGACAAACCACATATGGATCCACCAGTGTCACTAGATGTGTGTTCTTCTCACAAACCACAGCTAGTGTCATTGCATGTGTGTTATTTCCACAAACCACACATGGATCCACCAGTGTCACTAGATGTGAGTTCTTTTCACAAACAACATCTAGAGTCATTTCATGTGTGTTCTTTTCACAAACCACATATGGATCCACCAGTGTTATTGCATGTGTGATCTTTTCATTAACCATAGCTAGAGTCATTGCATGTCTGTTCTTTTCACAAACCAAGTATGGATCCACCAGAGTTCATTTCATGTGTGTTCTTTTCAATAACCACAACTAGTGTCATTGCATGTCTGTTCTATTCATAGACCACATATGGATCCACCAGTGTTCATTGCAGGTGTGTTCTTTTCACAAACCACATATGGATCCACCAGTGTCATTGCATGTGTGTTCTTTTCACAAACCACATATGGATCCACCAGAGACATTGTATTGCCTGTTCTTTTCACAAACCACAGTTAGAGTCATTGCATGTCTGTTCTTTGCATAAACCACAAAAGGATCCACTAGGAGTCATTGTATGTGTGTTCTTCTCATAACCAACATAAGGATCCACCAGTGTCCATTGCATGTGTGTTCTTTTCACAAACCACATATTGATCCACTAGTGTCATTGCATGTGTGTTCTTTCCATTAACCATTTCTAGAGTCATTGCATGTCTGTTCTTTTCACAAACCACATGGATCCACCAGTATCATTCCATGTGTGTTATTTTCATTAACCACAACTAGAGTCATTGCATGTGTGTTATTTTCACAAACCACATATGGATCCACCAGTGTCATTGCATGTGTGTTCTTTTCATTAACCACATATGGATCCCCTAGTGTCATTGCATGTGTGTTCTTTTCATTAACCAATACTAGAGTCATTCCATGTGTGTTCTTTTCACAAACCACATATGGATCCACCAGAGTTCATTTCATGTGTGTTCTTTTCACAAACCACATATGGATCCACCAATGTCATTGCATGTGTGTTCTTTTTACAAACCACATATGGATCCCCCAGTGTGATTGCATGTGTGTTCTTTTCATGAACCACAACTAGAGTCAGTGAATGTCTATTCTTTCACAAACCACACATGGATCCACCAGAGTCATTATATTGCCTGTTCTTTTCACAAACCACAGTTAGAGTCATTGGATGTCTGTTCTTTTCTCAAACCACATAAGGATCCACTAGAATCATTGGATGTGTGTTCTTTTCACAAACCACATATTGATCCACTAGTCTCATTGCATGTGTGCTCTTTTCACAAACCACATAAGGATCCACCAGTGTCATGATATGTGTGCTCTTTTCACAAACCACATGAGCATGTGTGTTCTTCTCACGAACCACATATGGATCCACCAGAGTTCATTGCATGTGTGTTCTTCACACAAACCACATATGGATCCACCAGAGTTCATTGCATGTGTGTTCTTTTAACAAACCACATATAGATCCACCAGTGTCATTGCATGTGTGCTCTTTTCATTAACCACAGCTAGATTCATTGCATGCGTGTTCTTTTCACAAACCAGATATGGATCCACTAGAGTCATTGCATGTTTGTTCTTTTCATTAACCACAGCTAGTGTCATTGCATGTCTGTGCTGGCCACAAACCACATATGGATCCACGAGTGTCACTAGATGTGTGTTCTTCTCACAAACCACAGCTAGTGTCATTGCAAGCGTGTTATTTCCACAAACCACACATGGATCCACCAGTGTCACTAGATGTGTGTTCTTTTCACAAACCACATCTAGAGTCATTTCATGTGTGTTCTTTTCACAAACCACATATGGATCCACCAGTGTCATTGTATGTGTGATCTTTTCATTAACCATAGCTAGAGTCATTGCATGTCTGTTCTTTTCAACCACATATGGATCCACCAGAGTTCATTTCATGTGTGTTCTTTTCATTAAACACAACTAGTGTCATTGCATGTCTGTTCTATTCATAGACCACATATTGATCCACCAGTGTTCATTGCATGTGTGTTCTTTTCACAAACCACATATGGATCCACCAGTGTCATCAGATGTGTGTTCTTTTCAGAAACCTCATGAGCATGTGTGTTCTTCTCACAAACCACATATGGATCCACCAGAGTTCATTGCATGTGTGTTCTTTTCACAAAACACATATAGATCCACCAGTGTCATTGCATGTGTGTTCTTTTCATTAACCACAGCTAGAGTCATTGCATGTGTGTTCTTTTGACAAAACACATATGGATCCACTAGAGTCATTGCATGTTTGTTCTTTTCATTAACCACAGCTAGTGTCCTTGCATGTTTGTGTTGACAAACCACATATGGATCCACCAGTGTCACTAGATGTGTGTTCTTCTCACAAACCACAGCTAGTGTCATTGCATGTGTGTTATTTCCACAAACCACACATGGATCCACCAGTGTCACTAGATGTGATTTCTTTTCACAAACAACATCTAGAGTCATTTCATGTGTGTTCTTTTCACAAACCACATATGGATCGACCAGTGTTATTGCATGTGTGATCTTTTCATTAACCATAGCTAGAGTCATTGCATGTCTGTTCTTTTCACAAACCAAGTATGGATCCACCAGAGTTCATTTCATGTGTGTTCTTTTCAATAACCACAACTAGTGTCATTGCATGTCTGTTCTTTTCATAGACCACATATGGATCCACCAGTGTACATTGCATGTGTGTTCTTTTCACAAACCACATATGGATCCACCAGTGTCATTGCATGTGTGTTCTTTTCACAAACCACATATGGATCCACCAGAGACATTGTATTGCCTGTTGTTTTCACAAACCACAGTTAGAGTCATTGCATGTCTGTTATTTGCACAAACCACAAAAGGATCCACTAGGAGTCATTGTATGTGTGTTGTTCTCATAACCAACATAAGGATCCACCAGTGTCCATTGCATGTGTGTTCTTTTCACAAACCACATATTGATCCACTAGTGTCATTGCATGTGTCTTCTTTCCATTAACCATTTCTAGAGTCATTGCATGTTTGTTCTTTTGACAAACCACATGGATCCACCAGTGTCATTCGATGTGTGTTATTTTCATTAACCACAACTAGAGTCATTGCATGTGTGTTATTTTCACAAACCACATATGGATCCACCAGTGTCATTGCATGTGTGTTCTTTTCATTAACCACATATGGATCCCCTAGTGTCATTGCATGTGTGTTCTTTTCATTAACCAATACTAGAGTCATTCCATGTGTGTTCTTTTCACAAACCACATATGGATCCACCAGAGTTCATTTCATGTGTGTTCTTTTCACAAACAACATATGGATCCACCAATGTTATTGCATGTGTGTTCTTTTTACAAACCACATATGGATCCCCCAGTGTGATTGCATGTGTGTTCTTTTCATGAACCACAACTAGAGTCAGTGAATGTCTATTCTTTCACAAACCACACATGGATCCACCAGAGTCATTATATTGCCTGTTCTTTTCACAAACCACAGTTAGAGTCATTGGATGTCTGTTCTTTTCACAAACCACATAAGGATCCACTAGAGTCATTGGATGTGTGTTCTTTTAACAAACCACATATTGATCCACTAGTGTCATTGCATGTGTGCTCTTTTCACAAACGACATAAGGATCCACCAGTGTCATCAGATGTGTGTTCTTTTCACAAACCACATGAGCATGTGTGTTCTTCTCACAAACCACATGGATCCACCAGTGTCATTGCATGTGTGTTCTTTTCACAAACCACATATGGATCCACTAGAGTCATTGCATGTTTGTTCTTTTCATTAACCACAGCTAGTGTCATTGCATGTATGTTCTTTCCACAAACCACATATGGATCCAACAGTGTCACTGGATGTGTGTTCTTCTCACAAACCACAGCTAGTGTCATTGCATGTGTGTTCTTCTCACAAACCACATAAGGATCCACTAGTGTCATTGGATGTGTGTTCTTTTCACAAACCACAGCTAGAGTCATTGCATGTGTGTTCTTTTCACAAACCACATATGGATCCACCAGCGACATTGTATTGCCTGTTCTTTTCACAAAGCACAGTTAGAGTCATCGCATGTCTGTTCTTTGCACAAACCACATAAGGATCCACTAGGAGTCATTGTATGTGTGTTCTTCCCATAACCAACATAAGGATATACCAGTGTCCATTGCATGTGTGTTCTTTTCACAAACCACATATGGATCCACCAGTGTCATTGCATGTGTGTTCCTTCCGTTAACCATTGCTAGAGTCATTGCATGTCTGTTCTTTTCACAAACCACATGGATCCACCAGTGTCATTCCATGTGTGTTATTTTCATTAACCACAACTAGAGTCATTGCATGTTTTTTTCACAAACCACATATGGATCCACCAGTGTCATTGCATGTGTGTTCTTTTCATTAACCACATATGGATCCCCTAGTGTCATTGCATGTGTGTTCTTTTCATTAATCAATACCAGAGTCATTCCAAGTGTGTTCTTTTCACAAACCACATATGGATCCACTAGAGATCATTTGATGTCTGTTCTTTTCACAAACCACATATGGATCCTCCAGTGTCATTGCATTTGTGTTCTTTTTACAAACCACATATGGATCCCCCAGTGTCATTGCATGTGTGTTCTTTTCATGAACCACAACTAGAGTCAGTGAATGTCTATTCTTTCACAAACCACACATGGATCCACCAGAGTCATTATATTGCCTGTTCTTTTCACAAACCATAGTTAGAGTCATTGGATGTCTGTTCTTTTCACAAACCACATAAGGATCCACTAGAGTCATTGGATGTGTGTTCTTTTCAAAAACCACATATTGATCCACTAATGTCATTGCATGTGTGTTCTTTTCACATACCACATAAGGATCCGCTAGTGTCATCAGATGTGTGTTCTTTTCACAAACCACATGAGCATGTCTTTTCTTCTCACAAACCACATATGGATCCACCAGAGTTCATTGCATGTGTGTTCTTTTCACAAACCACATATGGATCCACCAGTATCATTGCATGTCTGTTCTTTCCATTAACCACAGCTAGAGTCATTGCATGTCTGTTCTTTTCATAAACCACATGGATCCACCAGTGTCACTGGATGTGTGTTCTTTTCATTAACCACAGCTAGAGTCATTGCATGTGTGTTCTTTTGACAAACCACATATGGATCCACCAGAGTTCATTGCATGTGTGTTCTTTTCATAAACTACATATGGATCCACCAGTGTCATTGCATGTGTGTTCTTTTCACTAACCACAGCTAGAGTCATTGCATGTATCTTCTTTTCACAAACCACATGGATCCACCTGTGTCATTGCATGTCTGTTCTTTTCAGTAACCACAGCTAGAGTCATTTAATCTCTGCTCTTTTCACAAACTACATATGGATCCACCAGAGTCATTGCAAGCCTGTTCTTTTCATTAACCACAACTAGTGTCATTGCATGTCTGTTCTTTCCACAAACCACATATGGATCCACCAGTGTCACTGGATGTGTGTTCTTCTCACAAACCACAGCTAGTGTCATTGCATGTGTGTCTTTCCACAAACCACAAATGGATCCACCAGTGTCACTGTATGTGTGTTCTTTTCGCAAACCACAGCTAGAGTCATTGCATGTGTGTTCTTTTCACAAACCACATATGGATCCACAAGTGTCATTGCATGTGTGTTCTTTTCATTAACAACAACTAGAGTCATTGCATGTGTGTTCTTTTCACTAACCACATATGGATGCACCAGTGTCATTGTATTTGTGTTCTTTCCATTAACCATAGCTAGAGTCAATGCATGTCTGTTCTTTTCAGAAACCACATGGATCCATAGTGTCATTGCATGTGTGTTCTTTTCATTAACCACACCTAGAGTCATTGCATGTGTGTTCTTTTCACAAACCACATATGGATCCACCAGTGTCACTGCATGTGTGTTCTTTTCATTAACCACATATGGATCCCCTAGGGTCATTGTATGTGTGTTCTTTTAATTAACCACAACTAGAGTCATTGCATGTGTGTTCTTTTCACAAACAACATATGGATCCAGCAGAGTTCATTTCATGTGTGTTCTTTTCACAAACCCCATATGGATCCACCAGTGTCATTGCATGTGTGTTCTTTTCATGAACCACAACTAGAGTCAGTGAATGTCTATTCTTTCACAAACGACACATGGATCCACCAGAGTCATTGTATTGCCTGTTCTTTTCACAAACCACAGGTAGAGTCATTGCATGTCTATTCTTTTCACAAACCACATAAGGATCCACTAGAGTCATTGGATGTGTGTTCTTTTCACAAACCACATACTGATCCACAAGTGTCATTCCATGTGTGTTCTTCTCACAAACCACATAAGGATCCACTAATGTCATTGGATTTGTGTTCTTTTCACAAACCACATGAGCATGTGTCTTCTTATCACAAACCACATATGGATCTACCATTGTTCATTGCATGTGTGTTCTTTTCACAAACCACGTATGGATCCACCAGTGTCATTGCATGTCCGTTCTTTCCATTAACCACAGCTAGAGTCATTGCATGCATGTTCTTTTCACAAACCACATGGATCCACCAGTGTCACTGGATGTGTGTTTTTTTATTAACCACAGCTAGTGTCATTGCATGTGTGTTCTTCTCACAAACCACATATGGATCTACCAGAGTTCATTGCATGTGTGTTCTTTTCATAAAGCACATATGGATCCACCAGTGTCATTGCATGTTGTTCTTTTAGCTAACCACAGCTAGAGTCATTGCATGTCTGTTCTTTTCACAAACCATAGTTAGAGTCATTGCATGTCTATTCTTTTCACAAACTATATAAGGATCCACTAGAGTAATTGGATGTGTGTACTTTTCAGAAACCACACATGGATCCACCAGAGTCATTGCATTTCTGTTCTTTTCATTAACCACAACTAGTGTCACTGCATGTGTGTTCTTTTCATTAACCACATATGGATCCCCTAGTGTCATTGCATATGTGTTCTTTTCATTAACCACAGCTAGAGTCATTGCATGTGTGTTCTTTTCACAAACCACATATGGATCCACCAGTGTCATTGCATGTGTGTTCTTTTCATTAACCATAGCTTGCGTCATTGCATCTGTGTTTTGTGTTCTTTTCAGAAACCACATATGGATCCACCAAAGTTCATTTCACGTGTGTTCTTTTCATTAACCACAGCATGTGTCATTGCATGTTTGTTCTTTTCACAAACCACATGGATCTACCAGTGTCATTGCATGTGTGTTATTTTCATTAACCACAGCTAGAGTAATTGCATGTGTGTTCTTCTCACAAACCACATATGGATCCACCAGTGTCCATTGGATGTGTGTTCTTTTCCCAAACCACATATGGATCCACCAGTCTCATTGCATGTGTGTTCTTTCCATTAACCATAGCTAGAGTCATTGCATGTCTGTTCTTTTCACAAACCACATGGATCGAGCAGTGTCATTGCATGTGTGTTCTATTCATTAGCCACAGCTAGAGTCATTGCATGTGTGTTCTTTTCACAAACCACATATGGATCCACCAGTGTCACTGCACGTGTGTTCTTTTCATTAACCACATATGGATCCCCTAGTGTCATTGCATGTGTGTTCTTTTCATTAACCACAACTAGAGTCATCGCATGTGTGTTCTTTTCACAAACCACATATGGATCTACCAGAGTTCATTTCATGTGTGTTCTTTTCACAAACCACATATGGATCCACCAGTGTCATTGCATGTGTGTTATTTTCACAAACCACATATGGATCCACCAGTGTCATTGCATGTGTGTTCTTTTCATGAACCACAACTAGAGTCAGTGAATATCTATTCTTTCACAAACCACACATGGATACACCAAAGTCATTGTATTGCCGGTTCTTTTCACAAACCACAGTTAGAGTCATTGCATGTCTGTTCTTTTCACAAACTACATAAGGATCCACTATTGTAATTGGATGCGTGTACTTTTCACAAACCACATATTGATCCACCAGTGTCATTGCATGTGTGTTCTTCTCACAAACCACATAAGGATCCACTAGTGTTATTGGATGTGTGTTCTTTTCACAAACCACAGCTAGAGTCATTGCATGTGTTCTCTTTTCACAAACCACATATGGATCCACTAGTGTCATTGCATGTGTGTTCTTTTCACAAACCACATATGGATCCACCAGAGACATTGTATTGCCTGTTCTTTTCACAAAGCACAATTAGAGTCATCGCATGTCTGTTCTTTGCACAAACCACATAAGGATCCACTAGGAGTCATTGTATGTGTGTTCTTCCCATAACCAACATAAGGATCTACCAGTGTCCATTGCATGTGTGTTCTTTTCACAAACCACATATGGATCCACCAGTGTCATTGCATGTGTGTTCCTTCCGTTAACCATTGCTAGAGTCATTGCATGTCTGTTCTTTTCACAAACCACATGGATCCACCAGTGTCATTCCATGTGTTTTATTTTCATTAACCACAACTAGAGTCATTGCATGTTTTTTTTCACAAACCACATATGGATCCACCAGTGTCATTGCATGTGTGTTCTTTTTATTAACCACATATGGATCCCCTAGTGTCATTGCATGTGTGTTCTTTTCATTAACCAATACCAGAGTCATTCCAAGTGTGTTCTTTTCACAAACCACATATGGATCCACCAGAGTTCATTTGATGTCTGTTCTTTTCACAAACCACATATGGATCCACCAGTGTCATTGCATTTGTGTTCTTTTTACAAACCACATATGGATCCCCCAGTGTCATTGCATGTGTGTTCTTTTCATGAACCACAACTAGAGTCAGTGAATGTCTATTCTTTCACAAACCACACATGGATCCACGAGAGTCATTATATTGCCTGTTCTTTTCACAAACCACATTTAGAGTCATTGGATGTCTGTTCTTTTGACAAACCACATAAGGATCCACTAGAGTCATTGCATGTGTGTTCTTTTCAAAAACCACATATTGATCCACCAGTGTCATTGCATGTGTGTTCTTTTCACAAACCACATCAGGATCCACCAGTGTCATCAGATGTGTGTTCTTTTCACAAACCACATGAGCATGTTTGTTCTTCTCACAAACCACATATGGATCCACCAGAGTTCATTGCATGTGTGTTCTTTTCACAAACCACATATAGATCCACCAGTATCATTGCATGTCTGTTCTTTCCATTAACCACAACTAGAGTCATTGCATGTGTGTTCTTTTCATAAACCACATGGATCCACCAGTGCCATTGCATGTGTGTTCTATTCATTAGCCACAGCTAGAGTCATTGCATGTGTGTTCTTCTGACAAACCACATATGGATCCACCGGAGTTCATTGCATGTGTGTTCTTTTCATAAACTACATATGGATCCACCAGTGTCATTGCATGTGTGTTCTTTCACTAACCACAGCTAGAGTCATTGCATGTATCTTCTTTTCACAAACCACATGGATCCACCTGTGTCATTGCATGTATGTTCTTTTCATTAACCACAGCTAGAGTCATTTAATCTCCCCTCTTTTCACAAACTACATATGGATCCACCAGAGTCATTGCAAGCCTGTTCTTATCATTAACCACAGCTAGTGTCATTGCATGTCTGTTCTTTCCACAAACTACATATGGATCCACCAGTGTCAATGGATGTGTCTTCTTCTCACAAACCACAGCTAGTGTCATTGCATGTGTGTTCTTTCCACAAACCACAAATGGATCCACCAGTGTCACTGTATGTGTGTTCTTTTCACAAACCACAGCTAGAGTCATTGCATGTGTGTTCTTTTCACAAACCACATATGGATCCACAAGTGTCATTGCATGTGTGTTCTTTTCATTAACAACAACTAGAGTCATTGCATGTCTGTTCTTTTCACAAACCACATATGGATCCACCAGTGTCATTGCATTTGTGTTCTTTCCATTAACCATAGCTAGAGTCATTGCATGTCTGTTATTTTCAGAAACCACATGGATCCACAATGTCATTGCATGTGTGTTCTTTTCATTAACCACACCTAGAGTCATTGCATGTGTGTTCTTTTCACAAACCACATATGGATCCACCAGTGTCACTGCATGTGTGTTCTTTTCATTAACCACATATGGATCCCCTAGGGTCATTGTATGTGTGTTCTTTTCACAAACCATAGTTAGAGTCATTGCATGTCTATTCTTTTCACAAACCACATAAGGATCCACTAGATTCATTGGATGTGTGTTCTTTTCACAAACCACATACTGATCCACAAGTGTCATTGCACGTGTGTTCTTCTCACAAACCACATAAGGATCCACTAATGTCATTGGATTTGTGTTCTTTTCACAAACCACATGAGCATGTGTGTTCTTATCACAAACCACATATGGATCCACCATTGTTCATTGCATGTGTGTTCTTTTCAGAAACCACGTATGGATACACCAGTGTCATTGCATGTCCGTTCTTTCCATTAACCACAGCTAGAGTCATTGCATGTATGTTCTTTTCACAAACCACATGGATCCACCAGTGTCACTGGATGTGTGTTCTTTTTATTAACCACAGCTAGTGTCATTACACGTGTGTTCTTCTGACAAACCACATATGGATATACCAGAGTTCATTGCATGTGTGTTCTTTTCATAAAGAACATATGGATCCACCAGTGTCATTGCATGTTGTTCTTTTCACTAACCACAGCTAGAGTCATTGCATGTCTGTTCTTTTCACAAACCATAGTTAGAGTCATTGCATGTCTATTCTTTTCACAAACTATATAAGGATCCACTAGAGTAATTGGATGTGTGTACTTTTCAGAAACCACACATGGATCCACCAGAGTCATTGCATTTCTGTTCTTTTCATTAACCACAACTAGTGTCATTGCATGTGTGTTCTTTCCACAAACCACATATGGATCCACCAGTGTCACTGGATGTGTGTTCTTTTCACAAACCACAGCTAGAGTCATTGCATGTGTGTTCTTTTCACAAACCACATATGGATCGACCAGTGTCATTGCATGTGTGTTCTTTTCATTAACCATAGCTTGCGTCATTGCATCTGTGTTTTGTGTTCTTTTCAGAAACCACATATGGATCCACCAAAGTTCATTTCACGTGTGTTCTTTTCATTAACCACAGTATGTGTCATTGCATGTTTTTTTTTCATAAACCACATGGATCCACCAGTGTCATTGCATGTGTGTTATTTTCATTAACCACAGCTAGAGTAATTGCATGTGTGTTCTTCTCACAAACCACATATGGATCCACCAGTGTCCATTGGATGTGTGTTCTTTTCACAAACCACATATGGATCCACCAGTCTCATTGCATGTGTGTTCTTTCCATTAACCTTAGCTAGAGTCATTGCATGTGTGTTCTTTTCACAAACCACATGGATCCACCAGTGTCATTGCATGTGTGTTCTATTCATTAGCCACAGATAGAGTCATTGCATGTGTGTTCTTTTCACAAACCACATATGGATCCACCAGTGTCACTGCACGTGTGTTCTTTTCATTAACCACATATGGATCCCCTAGTGTCGTTGCATGTGTGTTCTTTTCATTAACCACAACTAGAGTCATCGCATGTGTGTTCTTTTCACAAACCACATATGGATCCACCAGAGTTCATTTCATGTGTGTTCTTTTCACAAACCACATATGGATCCACCAGTGTCATTGCATGTGTGTTATTTTCACAAACCACATATGGATCCACCAGTGTCATTGCATGTGTTTTGTTTTTATGAACCACAACTAGAGTCAGTGAATATCTATTCTTTCACAAACCACACATGGATCCACCAGAGTCATTGTATTGCCGGTTCTTTTCACAAACTACAGTTAGAGTCATTGCATGTCTGTTCTTTTCACAAACTACATAAGGATCCACTATTGTAATTGGATGTGTGTACTTTTCACAAACCACATATTGATCCACCAGTGTCATTGCATGTGTGTTCTTCTCACAAACCACATAAGGATCCACTAGTGTCATTGGATGTGTGTTCTTTTCACAAACCACATGAGCATGTGTGTTCTTCTCACAAACCACATATGGACCCACCAGAGTTCATTGCATATGTGTTCTTTTCACAAACCACATATGGATCAACCAGTATCATTGCATGTTTGTTCTTTCCATTAACCACAACTAGAGTCATTGCATGTCTGTTCTTTTCATAAACCACATGGATCCACCAGTGTCACTGGATGTGTTTTCTTTTCATTAACCACAGCTAGAGTCATTTCATGTGTGTTCTTCAGACAACCCACATATGGATCCACCAGAGTTCATTGCATGTGTGTTCTTTTCATAAACCACATATGGATCCACCAGTGTCATTGCATGTGTGTTCTTTTCACTAACCACAGCTAGAGTCATTGCATGTCTGTTCTTTTCACAAACCACATGGATCCACCAGTGTCATTGCATGTGAGTTCTTTTCATTAACCACAGCTAGAGTCATTGCATCTTTGTTCTTTTCACAAACCACATATGGATCCACTAGAGTCATTGCATGCCTGTTCTTTTCATTAACCACAACTAGTGTCATTGCATGTCTGTTCTTTCCACAAACCACATATGGATCCAGCAGTGTCACTAGATGTGTGTTCTTCTCACAAACCACAGCTAGTGTCATTGCATGTGTGTTCTTTCCACAAACCACATATGGATCCACTAGTGTCACTGTATGTGTGTTCTTTTCACAAACCACAGCTAGAGTCATTGCATGTGTGTTCTTTTCACAAACCACATATGGATCCACAAGTGTCATTGCATGTGTGTTCTTTTCATTAACAACAACTAGAGTCATTGCATGTGTGTTCTTTTCACAAACCACATATGGATCCACCAGTGTCATTGCATGTGTGTTCTTTCCATTAACCATAGCTAGAGTCATTGCATGTTTGTTCTTTTCAGAAACCACATGGATCCACTAGTGTCATTGCATGTGTGTTCTTTTCATTAACCACACCTAGAGTCATTGCATGTGTGTTCTTTTCACAAACCACATATGGATCCACCAGTGTCACTGCATGTGTGTTCTTTTCATTAACCACATATGGATCCCATAGGGTCATTGTATGTGTGTTCTTTTAATTAACCACAACTAGAGTCATTGCATGTGTGTTCTTTTCACAAACAACATATGGATCCACCAGAGTTCATTTTGAAGGAAATATGCCCTGAGAGGCAATAATAAAGTTGTTATTATGTATTCCTTATATATGATAGATGTTTATTTTGCATGCTAGAATTGTATTGATCGGAAACATCAATACATGTGTGTTTAATAAACAAAAAGGGTTCCTAGTTATTCCTCTCTTATAGAATATCTTGTTGATTAAGAAGATGATCAAGGTTTCCTGATCATAGACATTGGATTTTGTTAATAACAAGGTCACAGCATTTGTGAAATGCTGTGATGAACATTCATCCGAAGTATAGCATTATGATCAAGTTATTATGTTTATATTGCTATAACATCATACGAAGTAATCTTTATCCTTAGACCATGAGATCATGTTAATTGCTAACACCTGAAGAGTATCTTGATAACATCAAACGTCACACCGTAACAGGGTGACTGTAAAGATGGGTTCAGTGCTACGAAGGTGTTATGTTGAGGCTCATGGATCAAGAGTGGAATTTGTCAATCCCGATGATGGATAGATATACTCTGGGCCCTCTCGGTGATATCACATTGAGATAGCTTGCAAGCAAGTGATGTGATCACTAGAATGTTATATCACGGGAACGAGAAAAGAGTGCATGTCGGTAACGAGATCAAACTAGGTATGGAGATACCGATGATCGAATCTCGGACATGTAATATATCGAGAGACAAAGGGATTTAGTTACAAGTGTTAAAGGTTCTCACGATCACAGAAGTCATCGTTGAATATGCAAGAGTCAGTATGGATCTCCAGGTCCCGCTTCTGACTATTGATCTGAGAGGAGTCTCAATCATGTCTGCATTATTCGCGAACCGTAGGGTGACACACTTAAGAGTTACCGGACACCATTTTGGAGCACATATGTTTCAGACGAAAGAATTGCAAAGTGCAGGAATTGTTTCGATAGAAACCGGAAATTATTTCGGGTGAAATTGCAGAATGTGGTTCTGTATGTGATATTTAAATATTGCAAGGGGTTATATGTGAATGTTTGTTAATTAAAGTAATTAACAAAATTCTGAATAAATTTAATAAAAGAGTTTTATTAAATGAGAGAGCATTAAACTTGGAGAATTTTAATGCATTTAAAGTGGGGACTTTAAAAGGGAATTTGAAGAGGCATTTTAATGTGGAGGGGTTACCACCACATGAATGGGGAGGTGAGGGGTCACCCCCATGCGCCGGGGATGGAGAGGAGGGGAACCCCCCTCCTCCTATAAAAGTCCCCCTCCTCCTTCTTCCACACACCTCCTTGTGAAGGATCTCTCCCCCTCTAGAATTATTCCCCCATGGTCTCAGATTAGCGAGATACATGTTCCCGGTGGCATTTCGTCTGGAAGGAGTTGTCGTCACTGGATCGCTGGAGCGAGGAGGTGGAGGTTGTCCGGTCGCTTGAACGTGTGTGCGAGTATGGATGCGCTGCTGAGTTGGGGCGCTCGGACTTCCTCACGATCTTGAGATCGGCAAGTGTATGACTACATCAACCACGAGTTCCTACACGTTAACAAAACTCGTTGTCTTCAAGGGTAAGTTCTTGTTGGATGTATGTCCACCCGTTGCTTTGTACCTAGTAGATAGATCTTGGCGTGTAGTTCTCATCGTAGGAATTTTTTTGTTTTCTCTGCTGCGGACCCAACAGTGGTATCAGAGCCTGATCTATGCGTAGGTGCTTTGCACGGGTAGTACACATATGTTTATATGTGGGCGATGATGATCATGTTATTGCATCTTCTATGTACTTTGGATATTGGTGGCATAGTGGGATGAAGCGGCCCGGACCAACCTTACATGTCATCGTACATGAGACCGGTTCCACGACTGACATGCAACTTATTTTGCATAAGTGGCTGGCGGGTGTCTGTCTCTCCTACTATAGTCAATATCTGATTTACAACGAGTTGCTAATAACTTGGTTATCCTCGTTGTAGTTCATGTTCATAGGTAAGAACAGTTCTATCTCCGAAAGCCCTAAGCCACGTAAAACTTGCAATTGATAAATTAGAGGCCTCTAGTTTAGATCGTTGCTAGGCTAGTGTATTGATATGGTATTGTTGTAAGTAGATGTATGATAGATACTCTTACAACACATTCAATGTGTAAGTTCCATAGACCTTGGCCTTACACACAAAGGAATGATAGAGATCATACCACGATGCAAATGATAGAGATCAAATGCATGGACCATATCATCTCACTTTACACATTAGATGTTAGCATCTTATACTGCTAGTTTGGCGCTTTTGGTAGCATTGTAAGATGATCCCTCATTTAGATATCAAGATAAAATGTGTTCTTCCTTGAGTATGCACCGTTCTATGGATCGTGTTTCGAGACATCACGTGATGATCAGGTGTACTCGACTCTACACTTTCATACAACAGGTGTAAGACAGTTTTACACGCGCAAGTACTAAGGTTCTTACTTGGCGAGCCTAGCATGTACAGACATGGCCTCGGAACACGGACCGAAAGGTTAAACATGAGTCATATAGTTGATATGATGCCCATATAGATGCTCGCCTTTGAAGCTACACCGACTCACGTGATGATCAGACTTGGTGTAGTGGATTTGGTTCATGTAATCACCAAAAGGACACGAGGGATGTCGTTTTTGAGTGGGAGTTCATTAGTAATTTGGATTAGTTGAAATCAATCTATCATAAACTTAGTCTAAATAAACTTTACAAATTCTGTTGTAGATGGCACCACCTGCTTTTAATTTCAATGTGTTCATGGAGAAAGAGAAACTTGCTGCCAATGGTAGCAACTTCACCAACTGGGCTATGAATTTGAGGATTCTCCTCACTGCTGCACAAAAGAAATATGTGCTAGATGCGCCGCTAGGCCCCCCACTAGCTCCTGATGCCCCTGATGAGGAAAAGAATGTCTATGTGACTCGTCAGGAGGACCACAACTTAGTTCATTGTGGCATACTATATGGGCTAGAGCCAGAACTTCGAAAGCGTTTTGAAAATGGCAATGCCTTTGATACCATGGGAGAATTGAAAATGATTTTCGATACCCATGCTGCCGTAGAGAGTTATAATTCTACTGAAAAGTTCTTTAGCTGCATGATGGAGGAAAAAAGCTCCGTTAGTGAGCACGTACTCAAAATGTCTAGGTACGCCGATAAGCTTGTGTCCTTGGGAATAACGATTCCCATTGACTTAGGCATACATCGTGTTCTCCAATCTCTGACACCTAGCTACAAGAGCTTCGTGATGAACTATAATATGCAGGGCATGAAGAAGACTCTTCCCGAGCTTCTGTCAATGCTTAAGACTGCAGAAGTGGAGATTAGGAAAGAACATCAAGTATTGATGATCAATAGGACCAACGGTTTCAAGAAGGACAAGAAAGGCAAGCACAAGGGAAAGAAGGGTGGAAAATCTGTTGCCGCGCCTGAAAAGAAACCCCGAGCTGGCCCTAAGTCCGATACCGAGTGCTACTATTGCAAGGGGACTAGCCATTGGAAGTGCAACTGCCCCAAGTATTTGGCAGACAAGAAGTCCGGCAAGGCAAACAAAGGAATATATGATATACATGTTATTGATGTGTACTTGACTAGTACTCGCAGTAGCACCTGGGTATTTGATACGGGATCGATTGCTAATATATGTAACTCGTTTCAGGGGCTGCGGAACAAGCGACAACTAGCAAGGGATGAGGTCACGATGCGGGTCGGCAATGGATCAAGAGTTGATGTGATCGTCGTCGGAACGCTACCTCTCCATATGCCATCGGGATTAGTTATAAACCTGAATAATTGTTATTTGGTGCCTGCACTTAGCATGAACATTGTATCCGAATCGTGTTTGATGCAAAGTGGTTATTCGTTTAAATCTGAAAACAATGGTTGTTCGATTTATATGGATAATATCTTTTATGGTCATGCACCTGTGTTGAATGGTTTATTTCTATTGGATCTCGATAGTAATATTACGCACATTCATAATGTTAATGCTAAAAAGATTAAACTTGATGCACATATGTGGCACTGCCATCTAGGTCATATTGGCGTTAAACGCATGAAGAAACTCCATTCTGATGGACTTTTGGAATCACTTGATTTTGAATCATTTGATACATGTGAGCCATGCCTTATGGGCAAGATGACTAGAACGTCGTTTTTCGGTTCAATGGAATGGGCGACAAGTTTATTGGAAAACATACATACTGATGTGTGTGGACCAATGAGTGTGTCGGCGCGAGGTGGATATCGTTATTTTGTTACTTTCACGGATGATTTGAGTAGATACGGATATATCTATTTGATGAAACACAAATCTGAAACTTTTGAAAAGTTCAAGAAATTTCAGAATGAAGTGGAAAATCATCGTAATAGATCAAATTTCTACGGTCTGACCGTGGTGGAGAGTATCTAAGTTACGAGTTTAGCACACACATGAAAGAGTGTGGAATAGTTTCACAACTCACGCCTGCCGGAACACCACAACGTAATGGTGTGTCGGAACGTCGTAATCGTACCTTATTGGATATGGTTCGATCTATGATGTCTCTGACTGACTTGCCACTGTCATTTTGGGGTTATGCACTAGAAACAGCTACATTCACTTTAAACCGGGCACCATCTAAATCCGTTGAAACGACACCGTATGAATTATGGTTTGGAAACAAACCTAAGCTATCATTTCTTAAAGTTTGGGGATGCGATGTTTATGTGAAGAAACTTCAGCCGGATAAACTCGAACCCAAAGCGGAAAAATGTGTCTTCATAGGATACCCTAAGGAAACGATTGGGTATACCTTCTATCACAGATCCGAGGGCAAGGTTTTTGTTGCCAAGAATGGATGCTTTCTTGAGAAGGAGTTTCTCATGAAAGGTGTGAGTAGTCGGAAGGTAGAACTCAAAGAGGTTATTGAACCTTCTCTTCATGAAATGGTGAGTAGCACAGCACCAGAAGTTGTTTCGGAGTTGACTTCACCTAATGAAGAGAGAGCTAATTATATTGATCATGAAACTCCGAAAGAGGACACTACTGAACCTCGCAGGTCAAGTAGGACACGTGCAGCTCCTGAACTATACGGCAATCATGTTGTGAATTTCATGGTTGATGAAATGGATGACCCTGTGACGTATGAAGAAGCGATGATGAGTCGGGATTCCAACAAATGGCTAGAAGCCATGAAATCTGAGATGGAATCCATGTACGAGAACCAAGTTTGGACCTTGGTGGACTTACCTCACGATCAAAAGGCCGTTGAGAATAAATGGATTTTCAAAAGAAAAACTGATGCTGATGGTAATGTGACCATCTATAAGGCTCGACTTGTCGCAAAGGGGTTTCAACAAATTCAAGGAGTTGACTACAATGAGACATTCTCTCCCATAGTGATGCTTAAGTCGGTTAGGATTATGTTAGCAATTGCTGCATATTTCGATTATGAAATATGGTAGATGGATGTCAAAACTTCGTTCCTCAATGGTAATATTGAAGAAGAGTTGTATATGATACAACCTAAGGGTTTTGTCGATCCTAAGGATGCTAATAAGGTATGCGAACTTCAGTGATCCATCTATGGACTGAAGCAAGCATCCCGGAGTTGGAATCTCCGCTTTGATGAGGTGATCAAAGAGTTTGGATTTGTCCAAACTTATGGAGAGGCTTGTATTTACAAGAAAGTGAGTGGGAGTAATGTGGCATTTATGATATTATATGTGGATGACATATTATTGATTGGAAATGATATAGATCTTTTAAACAGTGTTAAAAGTTATCTAAACTGCAAATTTTCGATGAAAGACCTTGGTGAAGCGTCATATATATTAGGCATTAAAATCTATAGAGATAGATTAAGGCGCCTAATTGGGCTATCGCAGAGTACACCTTGATAATATATTAAAGAAGTTTAATATGGACGGAAGTAAGAAGGGGTTCTTAACTATGTTGCAAGGCAAGACATTGAGTAAGACTCAAAGTCCGGCTACGGCGGAAGAAAGAGAGATGATGGATAAGATCCCCTATGCCTCGGCCATAGGCTCTATTATGTATGCCATGCTATGTACAAGACCGGATGTGGCACATGTTATTAGTTTGACTAGTAGGTACCAATCTGATCTAGGTTCGGAACACTGGATATCGGTCAAGAACATCCTCAAGTACTTGAGAAGAACTAGGGATATGTTTCTTATATACGGAGGTGAAGAAGAGCTAGTCGCTAAGTGTTATGTCGATGCTAGCTTTGACACCGATCCGGATGACTCTAAGTCTCAATCCGGATACGTATTTCTCTTGAATGGAGCAGCAGTTAGTTGGAGGAGTTCCAAACAACCTGTGGTGGCTGGATCAACGATGGAGGCGGAATATGTTGCTGCTTCAGAAGCGGCACAGGAAGCGGTTTGGATGAAAGAGTTCATTACGGAACTAGGTGTGGTTCCTAGTGCATTGGACCCAATGGTGATCTATTGTGACAACAATGGAGCCATAATAGCATAAAGGAACCGAGGTCTCACAAGAATTCCAAGCATATTAAGCGCCGGTTTCACTCCATCCGCGAGCATGTCAAGGATGGAGATATAAAGATTTGTAAAGTACACACAGACCTAAATGTAGCAGATCCATTGAATAAAGCTCTCCCTAGGGCAAAACATGATCAACACCAGAACTCCATGGGTGTTAGATTTATCACTATGTGAACTAGATTATTGTCTCTAGTGCAAGTGGGAGACTAAAGGAAATATGCCCTGAGAGACAATAATAAAGTTGTTATTATGTATTCCTTATATATGATAGATGTTTATTTTGCATGCTAGAATTGTATTGATCAGAAACATCAATACATGTGTGTTTAATAAACAAAAACGGTTCCTAGTTATGCCTCTCTTATAGACTAGCTTGTTGATTAACAAGATGATCAAGGTTTTCTGATCATAGACAATGGATGTTGTTAATAACAAGGTCACAGCATTTGTGAAATGATGTGATGAACATTCATTCGAAGTATAGCATTACGATCAAGTCATTATGTTTATATTGCTATAACATCATACGAAGTAATCTTTATCCTTTGTCCATGAGATCATGTTAATTGCTAACACCTGAAGAGTATCTTGATAACATCAAACGTCACACCGTAACAGGGTGACTATAAAGATAGGTTCAGTGCTACGAAGGTGTTATGTTGAGGCTCATGGATAAAGAGTGGAATTTGTCAATCCCGATGATGGATAGATATACTCTGGGCCCTCTCGGTGATATCACATTGAGATAGCTTGCAAGCAAGTGATGTGATCACTAGAATGTTATATCACGGGAACGAGAAAAGAGTGCATGTCGGTAACGAGATCAAACTAGGTATTTGGATACCGATGATCGAATCTCGGACATGTATTATATCATGAGACAAAGGGATTAAATTACAAGCGTTAAAGGTTCTCACGATCACAGAAGTCATCGTTGAATATGCAGGAGTCAGTATGGATCTCCAGGTCCCGCTTCTGACTATTGATCTGAGAGGAGTCTCAATCATGTCTGCATTATTCGCGAACCGTAGGGTGACACACTTAAGAGTTACCAGACACCATTTTGGAGCACATATGTTTCAGACAAAAGAATTGCAAAGCGGAGGAATTGTTTCGATAGAAACCGGAAATTGTTTCGGGTGAAATTGCAGAAAGTCATTCTGCATGTGATATTGAAATATTGCAAGAGGTTATATGTGAATGTTTGTTAATTAAATTAATTAACAAAATTCTCAATAAATTTAATAAAAGAGTTTTATTAAATGAGAGAGCATTAAACTTGGAGAATTTTAATGCATTTAAAGTGGGGACTTTAAAAGGGAATGTGAAGAGGCATTTTAATGTGGAGGGGTTACCACCACATGAATGGGGGAGGTGAGGGGTCACCCCCCATGCGCCGGCCATGGAGAGGAGGGGCACCCCCCTCCTCCTATAAAAGGCCCCCTCCTCCTCCTTCTTCCATACACCTCCTTGTGAAGGATCTCTCTCCCCCTCTAGAATTATTCCCCCATGGTCTCGGATTAGCGAGATACATGTTCCCGGTGGCATTTCGTCTAGAAGGAGTTGATGCTTCCGCTGGATCACTGGAGCGAGGAGGTGGAGGTTGTCTGGTGGCTTGAACGTGTGTGCGAGTACGGATGCGCTGCTGAGTTATGGCGCTCGGACTTCCTCACGATCTTGAGATCGGCAAGTATACGACTACATCAACCACGAGTTCCTACTCGTTAAGAAAACTCGTTGTCTTCGAGGGTAAGTTCTCATTGGATGTATGTCCACCCGTTGTCTTGTACCTAGTAGATAGATCTTGGCGTGTAGTTCTCATCATAGGAATTTTTTTGTTTTCTATGCTAAAGACCCAACACATTTCATGTGTTTTCTTTTCACAAACCACATATGGATCCACCAGTGTCATTGCATGTGTGTTCTTTTCATGAACCACAACTAGAGTCAGTGAATGTTTGTTCTTTCACAAACGATACATGGATCCACCAGAGTCATTGTATTGCCTGTTCTTTTCACAAACCATAGTTAGAGTCAATGCATGTCTATTCTTTTCACAAACCACATAAGGATCCACTAGAGTCATTGGATGTGTGTTCTTTTCACAAACCACATATTGATCCACCAGTGTCATTGCATGTGTGTTCTTCTCAGAAACCACATAAGGATCCACTAGTGTCATTGGATTTGTGTTCTTTTCACAAACCAATTGAGCATGTGTGTTCTTCTCAGAAACCACATATGGATCCACCATAGTTCATTGCATGTGTGTTCTTTTCACAAACCACGTATGGATCCACCAGTGTCATTGCATGTCCGTTCTTTCCATTAACCACAGCTAGAGTCATTGCATGTCTATTCTTTTCACAAACCACATGGATCCACCAGTGTCACTGGATGTGTGTTCTTTTTATTAACCACAGCTAGTGTCATTGCATGTGTGTTCTTCTCACAAACCACATATGCATCCACCAGAGTTCATTGCATGTTTGTTCTTTTCATAAAGCACATATGGATCCAATAGTGTCATTGCATGTGTGTTCTTTTCACTAACCACAGCTAGAGTCATTGCATGTCTGTTCTTTTCACAAACAACAGTTAGAGTCATTGCATGTCTATTCTTTTCACAAACTATATAAGGATCCACTAGAGTAATTGGATGTGTGTACTTTTCACAAACCACATATTGATCCACCAGTGTCATTGCATGTGTGTTCTTCTCACGAACTACATAAGGATCCACTAGTGTCATTGGACGTGTGTTCTTTTCACCAACCACATGAGCATGTGTGTTCTTCTCACAAACCACATATGGATCCACCAGAGTTCATTGAATGTGTGTTCTTTTCACAAACCACATATGGATCCACCAGTATCATTGCATGTCTTTTCTTTCCATTAACCACAGCTAGAGTCATTGCATGTCTGTTCTTTTCATAAACCACATGGATCCACCAGTGTCACTGGATGTGTGTTCTTTTCATTAACTACAGTAGAGTCATTGCATGTGTGTTCTTCTCACAAACCACACATGGATCCACCAGAGTTCATTGCATGTGTGTTCTTTTTATAAACCACATATGGATCCACCAGTGTCATTGCATGTGTGTTCTTTTCACTAACCACAACTAGAGACATTGCATGTCTGTTCTTTTCATTAACCACAGCTAAAGTCATTGCATCTCTGTTCTTTTCACAAACCACATAAGGATCCACTAGAGTCATTGCATGCCTGTTCTTTTCATTAACCACAGCTAGTGTCATTGCATGTCTGTTCTTTCCACAAACCACATATGGATCCACCAGTGTCACTTGATGTGTGTTCGTCTCACAAACCACAGCTAGTGTCATTGCATGTGTGTTCTTTCCACAAACCACATATGGATCCACCAGTGTCACTTTATGTGTGTTCTTTTCACAAACCACAGCTAGAGTCATTCCATGTGTGTTCTTTTCGCAAACCACATATGGATCCACAAGTGTCATTGCATGTGTGTTCTTTTCATTAACCACAGCTAGAGTCATTGCATGTGTGTTCTTTTCATTAACCACAGCTAGAGTCATTGCATGTGTGTTCTTTTCATTAACCACAGCTAGAGTCATTGCATGTGTGTTCTTTTCACAAACCACATATGGATCCACCAGAGTTCATTTCATATGTGTTCTTTTCATTAACCAAAGCTAGTGTCATTGCATGTTTGTTCTTTTCACAAACCACATGGATCCACCAGTGTCATTGCATGTGTGTTCTTTTCATTAACCACAGCTAGAGTCATTGCATGTGTGTTCTTTTCACAAACCACATATGGATCCACCAGTGTCCATTGCATGTGTGTTCTTCTCATAAAACACATATGGATCCACTAGTGTCATTTCACGTGTGTTCTTTTCATTAACCACAGCATGTGTCATTGCATGTTTGTTCTTTTCAAAAACCACATGGATCCACCAGTGTCATTGCATGTGTGTTATTTTCATTAACCACAGCAAGAGTCATTGCATCTGTGTTCTTCTCACAAACCACATATGGATCCACCAGTGTCACTACATGTGTGTTCTTTTCATTAACCACATATGGATCCCCTAGGGCCATTGTATGTGTGTTCTTTTAGTTAACCACAACTAGAGTCATTGCATGTGTGTTCTTTTCACAACCAACATATGGATCCACCAGAGTTCATTTCATGTGTGTTCTTTTCACAAACCACATATGGATCCACTAGTGTCATTGCATGTGTGTTCTTTTCATGAACCACAACTAGAGTCAGTGAATGTCTGTTCTTTCACAAACGACACATGGATCCACTAGAGTCAATGTATTGCCTGTTCTTTTCACAAACCACAGTTAGAGTCATTGCATGCCTGTTCTTTTCACAAACAACATAAGGATCCACTAGAGTCATTGGATGTGTGTTCTTTTCACAAACTACATATTGATCCACCAGTGTCATTGCATGTGTGTTCTTCTCACAAACCACATAAGGATCCACTAGTTTCATTGGATGTGTGTTCTTTTCACAAACCACATGAGCATGTGTGTTCTTCTCACAAACCACATATGGATCCACCATATTTCATTGCATGTGTGTTCTTTTCATTAACCACAGCTAGTGTCATTGCATGTCTGTTCTTTTCACAAACCACATGGATCCACCAGTGTATTGGATGTGTGTTCTTTTAATTAACCACAGCTAGAGTCATTGCATGTGTGTTCTTTTCACAAACCACATATGGATCCACCAGTGTCCATTGCACGTGTGTTATTCTCATAAACCACATATGGATCCACCATTGTCATTGCATGTCCGTTCTTTCCATTAACCACAGCTAGAGTCATTGCACGTTTATTCTTTTCAGAAACCACATAGATCCACCAGTGTCACTGGATGCATGTTCTTTTTATTAACCACAACTAGAGTCATTGCATGTGTGTTCTTCTCACAAACCACATATGGATCCACCAGAGTTCATTGCATGTGTGTTCTTTTCATAAAGCACATATGGATCCACCAGTGTCATTGCATGTGTGTTCTTTTCACTAACCACAGCTAGAGTCATTGCATGTCTGTTCTTTTCACAAACCACATGGATCCACCAGTATCATTAGATTGTGTGTTCTTTTCATTAGGCACATCTAGAGTCATTGCATGTGTGCTCTTTTCACAAACCACATATGGATCCACCAGAGTTATTGCATGTATGTTCTTTCATTAACCACAGCTAGAGTCATTGCATGTGTCTTCTTTCCACAAACAACATATGGATCCACTAGTATCACTGGATTTGTGTTCTTCCCACAAACCACAGTTAGTGTCATTCATGTGTGTTCTTTCCACAAACCACATATGGATCCACCAGTGTCACTGGATGTGTGTGTTTTTCATTAACCACAACTAGAGTCGTTGCATGTGTGTTCTTTTCACAAACCATATGGATCCACCAGTGTCATTGCATGTGTGTTCTTTTCATTAACCATAGCTAGAGTCATTGCATCTCTGTTCTTTTCACAAACCACATATGGATCCACCAGAGTCATTGCATGTCTGTTCTTTTCATTAACCACAGCTAGTGCCGTTGCATGTCTGTTCTTTCCACAAACCACATATGGATCCACTAGTGTCACTGGATGTGTGTTCTTCTGACAAACCACGGCTAGTGTCATTGCATGTGTGTTCTTTCCACAAACCACATATGGATCCACCAGTTTCACTGTATGTGTGTTCTTTTCACAAACCACAGCTAGAGTCATTGCATGTGTATTCTTTTCACAAACCGCATATGGCTCCACCAGTGTCATTGCATGTGTGTTCTTTTCATTAACCACAGCTACAGTCATTGCATGTGTGTTCTTTTCACAAACCACATATGGATCCACCCGAGTTCATTTCATGGGTGTTCTTTTCTTTAACCACAGCTAGTGTCATTGCATGTCTGTTCTTTTCACAAACCACATGGATCCACCAGTGTATTGGATGTGTGTTCTTTTCATTAACCACAGCTAGAGTCATTGCATGTGTGTTCTTTTCACAAACCACATATGGATCCACCCCTGTCCATTGCACGTGTGTTCTTCTCATAAACCACATACGGATCCACCAGTGTCATTGCATGTGTGTTCTTTCCACAAACCACATATGGATCCACCAGTGTCACTAGATGTGTGTTCTTCTCACAAACCACAGCTAGTGTCATTGCATGTGTGTTCTTTCCACAAACCACAAATGGATCCACCAGTGTCACTGTATGTGTGTTCTTTTCGCAAGCCACAGCTAGAGTCATTGCATGTGTGTTCTTTTCACAAACCACATATGGATCCACAAGTGTCATTGCGTGTGTGTTCTTTTCATTAACAACAACTAGAGTCATTGCATGTGTGTTCTTTTCACTAACCACATATGGATCCACCAGTGTCATTGTATTTGTGTTCTTTCCATTAACCATAGCTAGAGTCATTGCATGTCTGTTCTTTTCACAAACCACATGGATCCACCAGTGTCATTGCATGTGTGTTCTTTTCATTAACCAGAGCTAGAGTCATTGCATGTCTGTTCTTTTCACAAACCACATATGGATCCACCAGTGTAACTGCATGTGTGTTCTTTTCATTAACCACATATGGATCCCCTAGTATCATTGCATTTGTGTTCTTCTCATTAATCACAACTAGAGTCATTGCATGTGTGTTCTTTTCACAAACCACATATGGATCCACCAGAGTTCATTTTATGTGTGTTCTTTTCACAAACCACATATGGATCAACCAGTGTCATTGCATGTGTGTTCTTTTCATGAACCACAACTAGAGTCAGTGAATGTTTGTTCTTTCACAAACCACACATTTATCCACCAGAGTCATTGTATTGCTTATTCTTTTAACAAACCAAATTTTGATTCATTGCATGTCTGTTCTTTTCACAAACCACATAAGGATCCACTAGAGTCATTTGATGTGTGTTCTTTTCACAAACCACTTATTGATCCACCAGTGTCATTGCATCTGTGTTCTTCTCACAAACCACATAAGGATCCACTAGTGTCATTGGATGTGTGATCTTTTCACAAACCACATGAGCATGTGTGTTCTTCTCACAAACCACATATGGATCCACCATAGTTCATTGCATGTGTGTTCTTTTCACAAACCACATATTGATCCACCAGTGTCATTGCATGTCTGTTCTTTCCATTAACCACAGCTAGAGTCATTGCATGTCTGTTCTTTTCACAAACCACATGGATCCACCACTGTCACTGGATGTGTGTTCTTTTCATTAACCACAGCTAGATTCATTGCATGTGTGTTCTTCTCACAAACCACATATGGATCTACCAGAGTTCATTGCATGTGTGTTCTTTTTATAAAGCACATATGGATCAACCAGTGTCATTGCATGTGTGTTCTTTTCACTAACCACAGCTAGAGTCATTGCATGTCTATTCTTTTCACAAACCACATGGATCCACCAGTGATATTTCATGTGTGTTCTTTTCATTAACCACAGCTAGAGTCATTGCATGTGTGTTCTTTTTGCAAACCACATATGGATCCACCAGAGTCATTGCATGTCTGTTCTTTTCATTAACCACAGCTAGTGTCATTGCATGTCTGTTCTTTCCACAACCCACATATGGATCCACCAGTGTCACTGGATGTGTGTTCTTCTCACAAACCACATCTAGTGTGATTGCATGTGTGTTGTTTCCACAAACCACACATGGATCCACTAGTGTCACTGGATGTGTTTTCTTTTCATTAACCACAGCTAGAGTCATTGCATGTGTGTTCTTTTCACAAACCACATATGGATCCACCAGTGTCATTGCATGTGTGTTCTTTTCATTAACCACATCTAGAGTCATTGCATGTGTGTTCTTTTTAGAAACCACATATGGATCCACCAGAGTTCATTTCATGTGTGTTCTTTTCATTAACCACAGCTGTGTCATTGCATGTTTATTCTTTTCACAAACCACATGGATCCACCAGTGTTATTGCATGTGTGTTCTTTTTATTAAACATAGCTAGAGTCATTGCGTGTGTTCTTTTCACAAACCACATATGGATCCACCAGTGTCATTGCATGTGTGTTCTTCTCATAAACCAGATATGGATCCTAACCTTAGGAGTGCCCTAACCTTAGCCCCCCAATGGTGGCCGTTAGACCGAGTCTTCTAGAAGGCACGCCCTAAAACAGTTGTTCTGCATGACGATTGTTACATACCGTTCGATCAAGCCGCTTGGACGATTGGGATGGCCTTCGTAAGAGCGATCCGCAAGTAGGCTATTTTGCGACATGATTGGCCACGCATACTGCTCGCTTGCTTTGGACAAACTGGCAACAGCGGGCGCTCCCCTTTTGTGAGTGTCATGACTCACGAGTTCCATGGGCCATATGCTAGTGTCATGTCCGCTTTACTTCTCTTCCTCCCCATACTTCTCTTCCTTCCCCTCGAAGCTAGTTTCCCCACTTCTCTCCCATCCTGCCATAGCCGCAAGCCGATGGCGCCTCCAGCTATCTCTCCCGCAGCCACCCTAGTCCCCCACCCTCCTCTCGCCATGGGTTCAAGGGGAGATGGTGAGGAAATGCGTCGTGACGACAGGGACGGTGATTTTGATGTGAGTCGTCTCATCGCTATCTCTATCATCTGTGGCCAGTTATCTATTTTGAGCTAGATCTACTCTGTTTACTCATGCGCGTATGATGTGTTAGGGCAACCAGACGCTGTACGATTCTGACTATCACGGTTTAACGTATGAAGACAGTCCTCCGCTATGTAAACATGGATATGTGCTCGCTAAATTTGTAGCGTTCGAAGGACGAAACGCAGGCAGGAGGTTTTTACGGTTTCAAGGACATTGTGTAATGATGCAAGGCAGAAGTTGCGGTGTTGTCAAATGGGTTGATCCAGAGTGGCCCAAATCAATGCAGAAAATGCTAGACAAACTATGGGATATGACTGTTGAGTTGAAAGAATCCATAGTCATCTCACTTCTTGATAGTGCTGAGATGAAGCTATGGGACCCAGTTGACACAACCAAGCTTAACCGAGATCTTAGGAGGGTGCAAGACAAGGTTAGCAAAGTCGAGAAGGAGAGGGACGTGGCGTTGGCCCTGAAGGCTAAAGCAGAGCAAGAACTAACTCAAGCAAGGAATGATCTTCATCAGGCCAAAGTCCTACTGACGAGGGTTTAACTCATCAATGCCCATTGTTATGGACTTGGGTTTTGGAGAAGGAGGGAGCGCTGGAGACATCTATCGGCTAGCAAACAAGCACACAGGGGACTCGAAGATTTACCTAGGTTTAGGCCTCGTAGAGGTCCCTACTCCTGCTTGTCTGCTCGTGGAACTATCAAAGGAATCGAGGATTACAATGGTGCACAGATGCAATCTGGCGAGGGTTGTGGAAACTAAGGTTACATGTGTCCTCCTTGCCGCCCCCTCCTAGCCTTTATATAGATAGGCTAGGTCTCGGGTATCAGGTCGAGTCGGTTACAAGTTAGGGTTTTCCCCTTTGAACTTTCTATCTTTAGCTTATTCTTGTTCTTCAAGCAATCGAGAGTCCGTAGGTTACTCGAGTTCTTGATTTGGGCTTTGGCGACACCGTGGGCTTATATGTACTCAGGCCGTATATACTAAGCTCGAGTACCTGTAGGGTATACCCATGTCACCTGCAGTTCACAACTACGAGTATTGACAAGTGCATGAGGATAAATGCAGAGAAACAATTAAAGCTGTGCAAGGAAGATGCTAAAAGGAAGGAGCAGACGATTCGATCCTGGCTCTCGTAGAAAGATGCGCATCGGGATAAGATTAGGAAGATCAAGAAGATGTGTGATAACTAGTTCTATTTAGGTTGAGCTCCATGCTTTTTTAAGTTGTAATAGTAGTACTTGTTGACCTAGCTGTCTGAACTAGTGGTTCCGGAGTCCTGGGAGAAAAAAATTGGTCGCCCGTTAATCTGTCTTAACCATGCATTACTTCCTTTTGTTTAATCATGTTGGTATTCTAACATTGGTGGTTTGTTTAAACGTAATCTACGTGGATTGTGCCGCATGCAAATGGCACAACCACAATTTATCAAGTGGAAGCACGTACACCCGGTTACTGGAGATCCGGGAGCTTCGCCAGATGCAGGGGATGTAGGAGCAGGGAGGCAGTGACATAGACGGGCTCAAGATTAGGCCAGAAAGTGGTATCGATTTCCTCATCATCTGGGCATTATCGGTTTCCATTGATGTTTATGTTGCCATGTTGTTGTGCAGCAGCTGAAATAAGTTGATTCTTCGTGGAGTGTAGCAGCTTAAATAATTTATTTCTGTGCCACTTACATTCCATCGAATCTGGAGACCTCCTTCCCCTCAGCAATCGTGGAATCGGTGCTGCGTGTTTTTAGATAGTAGTGGCACAATCACAATTTCGGATTCAACTACTGACTCGGATATTTCCAGACCCTAAGTCGTGGTACATTTTACTCCAAGAACATGGGTAGATTGTTTCGCCCCGCAAAGTTCCACACACAAAGCTCTAGAATTTAACTGAATTACATATAGAGGTTCAAGTTCAACACATTACTATGCATTGTCATTGCTAGTAGCCTTCTTCCCCAGCCTGGGTGCCAAGACTTCACGTCCACTGGCTTCTTCATTTCCTGCCTTCTTCCTCTTCCTCGGTGCCAATTTTCTTAGCTTCACGTATTCTGCATCACCGGGACAATCAACACCAGAATCGTGTCTAGCATCATCTTTCCACTCGTTTTTATTTTCTTCCGGTAGCAAAATGACTGACCCAATAGTCATGTTTCTAACTTTGCAGCGCTTCCTGTCAAAGAAATAGGACTGTTGCATAACTGCCCAATATCTACAGAGTAAATAAAACAAAAATTACAATTCAGCACAAACATGCGAACCCCATGAGACTTTTGCTTATCAGGAGCTAATTGGGTTCGAGCGACCACCCTGTCCAAGAATAGAAGGGCGACTCCCAGTTGCAGCAGCTTCCACATCTAGTACATCACAATTCAGCTCAAACATGCAAGCCAAAGCATACCTTTTCATGAACCCAATTAGCTGACTGTCACACGTTAGAGGAACCATGATGCCTCGTTCATCCATGAAGCTGAACTTTGCAGTCTGCTTTGGCCATATATCAGCATGATTACGCAGAGCAGCAACCATACCAGGGATAGTGCGTATATGCGCATGCGCTTCTTCCATCGTGATATAATGGTGTCCACACCACTTTCCCTTCACCCTTGTTGATTTAGAGTCGTACCTGAAGAAGGCTACCGTAACCAGGTAAGGGTGGTCCGTGGAGATCCCACTTGACAGAAAACTGTGGAAAAAATATGTTCGTCAGTGTTGGGCTAACAAACAATTTTAGGTTCAGTAGCCAGCTAGCAGTTATAATTAGTGCGAATAGCAAAGAGAAGGGTAGCTCACCCGCATGTAGCCAGAACTTCTTCTCCCTTGGTAGTAGGATCTGCCATCCTCTGAGCTACTCAGCTCGTCGGTGGTGGAGGCGGGCTAGAGCCTCGCAGCAGCGGCTACGACATGCGCCATTGGAGCTCAGGATCAGCGAATGGGTGCAGCAATTAGCCGCAGCAACTTGGCGCCAGAAGTCAAATGTCCGAAGGGATCGTTCTGCCTGGAGGGTGGATTTTGACGCCGCCGGTGCTAGGGGAAAGGAGGGAATGGATTTCTGAAATTGGTCAATGCATTCAATCCACTTAGTTCCTCGATTTTCCTAAGAGGTTAACGCGTTGGCGCTCGCGTCACGGACAGATGATCGACATGTGGGTCCCGACCGTCTACTTCACGGGGCAGTTTAATGGAATGTTTGAATTTGGCAGGTGTGAGATGAGTTTGCCTCAAAATGGCCCGTCTTAGTAGTTGGCAGCCCAACTTTAAGAAACGCGGCAATTACAGGGAACTTGGGTACCGTGATGCACTCGCCCAGGAACTTTCGGGCCGCAAACCAACAATCCCCCTTGAGGTGGCTACCCCTTGGCCCTCCCCCCTTTTAGTTTTCCCTCATGGGCCCTTTTTCCCTAGGAAGTTTGGCCCATTAGTGGAATACCCCTTCAAATTAGATTTTAATATTATATTTAATATTAATTACATTAATTAATATGTAAATACATATTATAGAATCCGATTCGACCCAAAACACCTTTCGGTTCCCTTTCGATTTCCTTCGAACGACTTCGGATCTTTCCCAGAACGATTCCGGTTCTCTCATGAAACTTTTCTCGTTTCCTTTTCTGTTTCATATGGTGATTCCAACTTACAAAGGATCTCTAGCTCATCGTACCCTTAATTTTATTTCCCCACGGCTCAAGAATGGGACAGACATGATCTCTATCAATGATCAATAGCGGGACTGGGATGCCCATAATGAACCCTGTGCATTCCATGATGATAATGTCGTTTGAACCGTAAACAGTCGTTTCCCATTCCCTTTGCCACTTGATACCTAGTTCACCCGAGATTTGATCTACCGTATCTCCATACCTTCATTCGATCTTGTTACCGATGAACTTGTTTTCTTGTTTCCATGTCATTGCATTCTGTGACCCAGTCACATGCTTGCAAGCTTCATTAATGCTTGTCCGTTACATGGATGGGCAAATCCTGGTCTTGATATGTACTCCTCTACACACTCCTTTGGGAAACCTGAGTGGCACCTTTTTGATCACCCATTCACGGTATGATACTTGATAACCATCTAAGCTCCCTCCAGAATAGTGATTTGCATTACCTCATAGTCTAAGGATCGGGTTACGAGGTTTCCTTAGCTTTATCATTAATGGTGAACTTTGTAACTAGATTTCATTAAGATACAACTGGTTTGGTTGTTTGTCTATCACATCATTCAACAAATGACGTGACCTCATTGTCAATTGGCATAAAAGCCCATGATCTCAAAACCCTAGGTCATCCTCATGACCAATGAACTAGTTCGCTAGAGGCAACTAGAGACTTGGTTTGTTTACATACCACACGTGTATTAATGTTTCATATTAATACAGTTATAACATAGTATGAAACTATTACGAACTAATTGAGATATGACAATAAAAGCCTATTTATTATTTGCCTCTAGGGCATATCTCCTTCAGTCTCCCACTTGCGCTAGAGTACAAATAATCTAGCTCGCATTTTACTCATCATAAACCATATCACATATGCGTTTATTGATCATGCATGCTTATTGAAAACATCATGTCCATGTTCTGTTTTACCAGATCATTATATCTTTGCAAATCATTAATGTCTTTCTAATTATGACATTCATACCATTATCTCATAATGGGTTGAAGTATTCGTTTGGCAACAAAGTGAGACTTTGTTTCTAGTGTTTATAATGACGGTCGTTTTCATTGTTTTCATCTAAACTTCGAAACACACTTTGCAATCCTTTGTGTATATACGGTAGTTATGGTAGCAGAACGAGACCGGTTTCTAGGAGCCTACAGTGACTTTAGATCAACCTCGAGGGCTTTTTGATGGGCACTATGCCCTGGGACACATCATTCTATGTTAAAAGTGAACTAGCCCCGCCATAACAATATACATCACATCATATGGAGCCTTTATACTTCTATATCTATGTAGATCCTAGTACATGAAATGCAACTATGCCACTTACTTTGCTTCTTACCATTTAAGTACAAACTTAATTCTGGTTCAATGATTTACTCATGAATCACTTCAAGGCATGTTCTTACAGTTAAGAGCTTGTCCCTCCAACCACAACCTCGGGTCACATTACGTCAAGTATACATTATGGTTGTATGGAAGAACCTATGGCTGAGGCATAGGAGATGCAATGCATCTCTTTCTTTCTTTTAATCATAGATGTAATACTAACTCAATGCTTCATACAAGTAAGAACCTCTTTTTTTTCCTTGTTCCATTCTAAACTACTTCAGAATCTTGCTTAGGACATTCTGAATATCTTCAAAATCAAGTCCAAGAAGCATTCGACATTCATTTTTTATAAAACTCACCAATCTATCTCGATAGATCTAATTGTTTAATAACTTCAACATCATCCCAATTTATCTACTTAAATGTTATTAACACCAATCACATCATTCACATATGTCGTCCACATATCCTAGAATGATTTCATGCTCCCACTCAAAATATGTCTACTACATATTAAGATTTGGCCAAGCTACTTAGCTCCCACTCAAAATATGTCTCTTACATATTAAGATTTAGGCAAGCTAATTAGCTCACACTCAAATGCAGGTCCTCTCGATAATCTTGGACATTCCAAAATTCTTTGATCAGCATCAAATTGGGAATTCCAGCTACGAGATTGCAATATCCATTTATTACTGGAGTAAATCCAATAGACTCAAGCATCGCTACATTGTAGTCAACTCCTTGAATTTCTCCATACTTTGTGACAAATCGAGCTATACGTCTCCATTAAGTTTCATTTCCATCTTATGACTTTGAAGTCATTCAGAAATATCAAGTAAACTTATTTACTTAATAAGATCAAGTAACTCATTACTTTGCAATCTTAAATGTAACTTAATATAGGATTTTATGACTCCTGGTCATTTCTCGCACTTAGGTCCATGACGCTTCTTTGTAATTCGTAGGTATGTATTGTTCATAAACATGACAAGTGAATCAATAATATATTTCCACGAATTTGCAGAGTATATATTGTTGAATCCTACTTTATTTAGTAAAAGTATTCACTAAAACTTTATGATCATTATCATTAGTTTCTCCTCTATTTGTAGAGTTTGGTTTCACAAAAAAAATTCCACTATGCCACTCAACAATTCGGAGGCAAGGTCAAATACCTTGTTTTGATATTTTACTTTCTTCCACATGTATCTTCATCAAGACTCGTCAACTTTGGACAACAGCAGGTTTGCCCCTTTTTGGAAGATGTATTCATAGTTGCCTAAGAATACACTACAAAGACTTGTTTATTCGCCACGATTTTGAATTATCGGAACCTCTAGCAACTCAAACATGCCATAACTCTTATGGTGTTGTTTCCACGAATCCATTTTAGATGTTCCTTTGTATTTCAACCAAGTGTTTGCTCATTTCGATCTCTAACTCTAAACAACAAATATAACCTTTTTAACAGATAATATTATACCATATGTATCTAATACATAATGATAATGATATTTAGACATTTCAATACACTTTGAATTTGCCCTATTATCATAATTTGTGAAACATATTTCACGAGTCCTTTTATGCCAAAAATAAATACTTTAGTCATGTCGATCAAATCGAAGAGACTTTTGTATTCTTGTTAATTCAATATCCTCCTTCACTTTGAAATCTTTTGAACAATTCAAAACAGTTTCAAACTTATGTTTCATTAAGCAAATGCTCATATTCACTTAAATCCACAATGAAGTGTGAAATAATGATTTCCACTATTTGTTGAAAATACGATACATCACTATGTATAAAATTCAACATTAAGTATAAATAATGATTTCCACTGTCTTGTTGAAAATACGATACATCATTATGTATAAAGTTCAACATTTCTTCGCATATCGCCATTTCACCAGAATGTGGAGTTTTAGTCATTCTGCCCAACGAGGCATGGTTTTGTAAAGTCTCTAGATTAAGCATCTAAGACCCCGATCTTCATTTATGATGAAGAACATGCAATAACCAAAATGACTTAAACTATAGTGTCATGTCATCATTAAACTTTGGATACCTTTTAGCATTCTAATCCTTTATAAATGTATAAACTATTATCATTAACATAATGATGAGAATAACTCATTTATAATCGTAATGTGACCATAAAGGTATTATTCATAAGAACAGTACAATTGGCTTGTAACTTATTCATATGAACAATCGTCTTGCTAAAAGCAAGACACAAACAAGGATTACAAAATTATATTCAAGTCCACTAATGCAAATGATAATCTTTGAGGAAAAGGGTGATTTCGGCCATAAACAGTTTTGCTTGCCGTCATCTTGCCACATTACCTCAATTCCAGCAATTCTCAAGCAGACCATCCTATTTTCGCAAAACGGGAAAAGTATCCAATACTTATATAAACTGCAACGAGTTTTGCAAGAATTACATTTATAAGTTTGTATATCTAACATATACCCTTCTTCATTCATGAACTCCATTGAAATCAAGCCCTTCTGAGAGTTCATAACTCTAATGCAAGATTGCTAAGTGTTTCTCCAAATATTTCCTTTTTCATCCATCATGGAAGAAAACTCATCCAATGGCTCATACTTTATGTGCCTGATCTTGCAGAATATAAGATTGTAATCCAACTCTCCATCGAATGGAGAATGGCTTGTTGGAGGATTACAGAGAGCACATGGAAATTGTGGAATCATCGGTTTATCTCCTAATGGTCATTGTATCAAGAAGAGAAGATCACTTTTTATGAGGATATCCCTCAGTCGTGGGTATTAATCTATGAAGTTGGAGCCTTTTGCTAAGTTCCATATCAAGCAATAAATTTCCCATGGTCGCAAAGGACCTCAATGGGATAGGCAATGATCTACTAAGATATTTGCAAACAGACATCTAGACTAAGTTCATAATATGAGTTCAATTTATAATTGATCTCCCACTAAAATTGTCATCCCCTGGACGATTTTAGTGATCACATGATCCCAAGCCTCTGCACCTCCCCCGATCGTCACGGTCATCAGTGCAGCATCAAAGGTAGACATTCCCTAATGTCAATCACATCAACCTTGTGACTCATGCTCGACCTTTCGGTCTCTTGTGTTCCGAGGCCATGTCTACACATGCTAGGCTCGCCAAATCTAACTTGTGTGTATTTGCTGTGCAACATGGCTTACACCCACTGTATGCGAATGTAGATATGTCTAGCCCCCGATCGTCATGGCCGGCTTCATAACGGCAATCGTTCTTGGTGGTGCACACACAAGGGGAACACTATCACTGGAATCATATAGGGATTATCTTATTTGCTACCGTTGAGTATCTAATACTAGCATATAATAAGATATGAAATATGTATCAACATCACATGTGTATTGTGTTATGATATGGTCCTTCTTGTTGCGCCTTGATCTCGATCGAGCGCTCCGGCATGATCTCCATCTTGCCCTTGGTTTGACGCCAAGTCCACGACGCCACCACCCAGTCGTCCATCCGAACGATGGCTATTACTACTTAACTTGGTAACATAAAAGTAAACTACTTTACCTTCTAACGACCAATACCATATCATAACACAAGCCCTCCTGCAAAATATAGTTAGACGCCTCTACTTTATCTTTTGCAAGTTTTACGTGGTTGTTAGGGATTTCGCAATAGAACCATTTCTAATCTACGAACTTTCCAACCACAACATGGATCCAATAGTTGTCTCTACTACACCCCTTTCGGGGCCCTCCGTTGTAAATGCTATATCAACTATTGAATGAGAGACAGACACCCGCTAGCCACTTATACGAAACAAGTCGTATGTTGAGCGGGGAACCAGCCTCGCGTATGAATACGCATAAGGTCGATCCGGGCCGCTTCATCAAACAATGTTGCAATATAAACAAGTACACGTTAGAGGGTAACAACTAAGGGATCAATGCCCGCACAAAACTTGTGCGTACTAGCCGTACAGCATTCCTACGCATAGATCGGCTCTGATACCACTTAAAGGGTTCCGCAGCAGAAAACAAAAAAATTCCTACGTTGGAACTCTAATACACCCAAGATCTATCTATGTAGTAATGTGGTAATGGCCGAGCGTATAGAATACATACCGTTGTAGACCGTACATGGTTAATGTTCCGAGAGGAACATGGTTGATGCAGTCATGCTCATAGCCGACCTCAAGGTCACGAAGCTCCTCGCAGGTTACCCCTTGCTCCTTCTTCATCGTGCAGCAACTCTGTCTCACGACATCCAAGGTCCCTCAAGTGAGGCCCCTCGTGGTTTCGTACACATACGGTGTATGATGACGACCTCCCACTCCTTGATCCCTGCCGGGAGTGTGGAAGTAAATCTCCAGCTTGGAATCCCTGCAGCGCAATGTCGTGCTGCAGGTGCGCCTTGTTCGCACAGTCCATACATGGGGACATGGTCACAAGAGAGAGAGAGAGAGGATATGAAGTCAACCAAAGGACTTCTCTATTTTCGTGTGTCTATTCCCACCCATGGGCACCCCTTTATATAGGAGGAGGGGGTGTGCACTCCCCTTTGGGTTTCCCATGTGGGACTAAACAAGGGAGAGAGGGGGAGGCGCATGGGCCCTTAGGGCACCATGGGCCGGCCGGCCAGGGGTGGGCCCCATCCCGCGCACAACCCTAGGCTGGCCGGGTGGGGCCCCTTGAGGCGGCTAGGCCTTGGCCCTTGGCCCTTCCCCCTTTCAGTTTTCCCTCACGTGCCCTTTTCCTAGGAAGTTTGGCCCATTAGTGGAATACCCCTTCAAATTAGATTTTAATATTATATTTAATATTAATTACATTAATTTATATGCAAATACATATTACAAAATCCGATTTGACCTGAAACACCTTTTGGTTCCCTTTTGATTTCCTCCGAACATCTTCGGATCTTTCCCGGAACAATTCCAGTTCTCTCATGAAACTTTTGTGGTTTCCGTTTCCCTTTCATATGGTGATTCCAACTTACAGAGGATCTCTAGCTCATCGTACCCTTAAGTGTATTTCCCCACGACTCGGGAATGACACAAACATGATATCCATCAATGATCAATAGAGGGACCGGGATGCCCATAATGACCCCTATGCATTCCACAATGATAATGTCGTTTGAACCATAAATAGTCGTTTCCCATTCCCTTTTCCACTTGATACCTAGTTCACCCAAGATTTGATCTACGGTATCTCCATACCTTCGTTCGATCTTGTTACCGATGAACTTGTTTTCTCGTTTCCGTGTCGTTGCATTCCGTGACCCAGTCACACACTTGCAAGCTTTGTTAATGCTATGTCACCGAGATGGCCACTAATGTATTTGTCCGTTACATGGATGGGCAAATCCTGGTCTTGATATGTACTCCTCTACACGCCCCTTTGGGAAACCTGAGTGGCACCTTTTCGATCAACCAGACACGGTATGATACTTGATAACCATCTAAGCTCCCTCCAGAACGGTGATTTGCATTACCTCACAGTCTAAGGATCAGGTTGCGAGGTTTCCTTAGTTTTATCATTAATGGTGAACTTTGTAACTAGATCTCATTAAGATACAACTGGTTGGGTTGTTTGTCTATCACATCATTCAACTAATGACGTGACCTCATTGTCAATTAGCATAAATGCCCATGATCTCGAAACCCTAGATCATCCTCATGACCAATGAACTAGTTCGCTAGAGGCAACCAGAGACTTGGTTTGTTTACATACCACACGTGTATTAATGTTTCGTATTAATACAGTTCTAGCATAGTATGAAACTATTACGAACTAATTGAGATATGACAATAAAAACCTATTTATTATTTGCCTCTAGGGCATATCTCCTTCAGTATTCACAAGATTGCACTGAATCCACTTCCTAACCATGTATATCTTGCTAGCAAATAAATCATATGCCCAAGCGAGTGTCAAAAGTTCAGCTAGGAAGGTGAGACAAATTCTTTTGGTGCCTCTCTTTCTTGAGAGATGATTTTTTTTGTTCTTGCTCACTTAAACAATTAAGAGTACTCAAGTTGGCATCAAAATATCAAATTTAAGAACAACTCATCTACTCCCATGTCAAAATTTCAAGACTCTCAAAGCACCTTTTTCTTTCTCTTGTTTTTCAAAAACTGCATCTCTTTCATAAAGAAATCATGCCACTATTTTTAACATGTTAATTGGGGTTGTGTTGTGATCTTGTGGCCATGCCAATAAATGACGTTGGGCAATAGGAGGCTAGAGGAGTACTACAACTTCACTTGGAACGTGAAAACCATGAGGAGACTAATTTTTTTACACATCATAGCATTGCTGCTACAGGCGTTTACATAATTCAATAGCCGAAATCAAGTGGTTTCCCACATTTAGATTGTTCGTTGGCCAGCGGAGTTAATAGTTCCCCATGGAGCACGACAGAGTTGTAATGACACGCGTAAAGCAATATCTTATGGTAATTATTAGAAAAAGTAGTGGCATAATTTCTACTACTTCGAAGCATCCATTTAATCAAACAATTTCAATCAAGGGTACCATCGAGTCTATTTATATTAAGCACAATTGGGATGGAGTAGTTCTAAAATCAAATTCTTTGAGCTAAGCATGGACTCAAGTCATCCTTCAGATGCTTTTTCTTGTTTAAAAAATGTAGGAAGTATTGTAACCAAGTTCATTGATCATTATTTCAAAGCTAAAAAGGAGACACTAGCAAAGGAATAGAATTTGTAGGATAACAAGCTAAGTGGGGAGTGACTCTAATGCAAGCAAGTAAATAATTGTGGGATCAATTTAAGGTTGCAAGGAGTATAATGAAAGGAATGTGACACATCCTCTTGCTTGCTTTGTTCTTGTATTCGAGTCGAACCTCTCCTATATTTCCATATTGCCAAATCACCTGAAATCAAGCAATCTCCGAGAGAAAGAAAGAAACAAACTTGCAAATAAAATTACAACTAATTTTTTTTGTATTTTTGGTTTAGGAATGCAAAACTGAAAATAAACATGCAATTTTTCAAGAGATAAATCAAAAGAACAAATAAAAACATGAATGCAAAGTTGGGAGGTGTTCAAACCTCCCCCGAGCTTAGGCTATTGCCATGCTCAGTTGTTGTCGTCATTTGGCGGCTGGTGCGGGTACTGCTGGTAGAAGTCGGGGAAGTGGGTCATGAAGTGATTGAAATTGTGAGTCAAAGTGTTCACATCCTCAAGAGTGTGGTCGATCTCCCCAAAGCGTTGGTTGAGCTGCTAGAACTCTTGATAGGGGACGTAGTCGTACCCCTATTGTGGCTGGTTAGGCTACGGTTCCTAGACTCCTCCTGGCTGATGTTGCTGTTGTCCTTCCCAAGCCGGGTTGTGCCCCTACTCTCCCTCCTTCTCCTGCTCCTGCTCATCCTGCTGCCCTTCATCTTCCTCCTCCTCGGCCTGGTGCTCGGCCAAGATCTCCGTCACTTGGTCCTTAGTGAGGATCCAAGTGTCCTTCTCCACAATCGAGAAGGCCTCAGGGCATGGCACCTGAACCTGCTTAATCTATGTATCATCAAGATAACTAAATTGATATGCTCGGAGCCTCCAGTTAGCATGGTAAACACCAAGGAAGCCACAAGCGGTCAAATACTTGACGTCCATAAGTTTGGAGCCGTTAACATGTTCCATAACAGGTAGTGCAATGTTTAATGCATAGGCAAGGTGGGTTGCCAATCCACCAATGCGAATATCACCTCTGGTCTTGTTGCTGTGGTGGCGAAAGTGCTGGATGAGTAGAGCTGTAGGACTGGGGCTTTGCGTGGCATTGGGGAAGAGGGCCTTGGTGATCATTGCCATGTCCGCATTAGCCATGGATCAAGTATCACCCCTTCCCAGCATCGTGTTGGCGAGGAACAAAGAAAAGTAGTGAATGGTTGGGTTCTGAATGGTGGACATCTTCTTCTGATAGAAGTGACTGCCACCATTAACAGAAATAACCTCACAGGTCTCTCCACTCATGACGCTGTAGAGGTTAGTAATATTGGGCTCCCCAGTATGGGGGAAGCTGAAAGCATTGCAAAACAGCTTGAAACTCACATCATAGCGCGTACGGTTCATGGTGAATCTTATGGTGCACAAGTTACCTTTCTCCCTATGGTCGTCATAGAAGGAGGCAAGGAACTCATGGGTGAGCTCGACGTAGGTGTCGTGGCTTGCAAAGCCAAGTATCGTCAACCCCGACCTGCTGCACATGAGGTCGAAGTCCGTATTGAACCCGGCCGCGGTGAGAAAGTTGTGGTCAGCCCAACATGTGGGCAACACCCTCCTCGATGCGATAATGTCCATCTTGGAGTTGCGTGGGGCTCGGGCCCCTGAACTTGAGTCATCTCCCCGTTGGTGCTTGCTCGAACGAAACAGGCTACCGATTTTGTTCATCGTGATACACTGAAAAATTTCACCATAAAACCTTAGGCATATAGTTTCTATGTGATATATGAACGATTATACGTGGTAAAATTCGATCCTAACGTGAGAAATTAATAGGGAAAACTAAATAAGCTTGGTTCATCCACTAGATCAATGTGAGAGTTTCAACCATGGAAATCTGAAAATAAAGCATGGATAGGGAGAGAAACATACTGATCTGTTGATTCCCCCACTCAAACAAACGGAATCTGCAAAGAATCAAGAGTTCTAGGTGGATTTTGAGAGGTTTGGAGAGAGAATATGAGAGAAATAATAAGGAGAGGAGGAAGAACCCGCCACCCCGGTGCGATTAAGTGGTTGCGCCGACCTATACGGCTGGAACTATACGGGCGGATGATGTTTCTCCGCCCGTATAGTTGTGGCGGCGCTGACAACTAGGGTTTCTTTAATCAGAAATCAGCTATACGGGTGCAACTATACGGCTGGATCAAAATGATCCCGCCGTAGTTGGTCATTAAACCGTCTGTCTCTCGAGATGAATTTCTAAAACTAGCTTCGATATCTCTACGACCGGAACTATACGGCCGGAAATTTTATTCCCGCCATATAGTTGGTCATTAAACTCCTAGTACTTTTGGAATAGAATTCTACAAAGGCATTGATATCTATACGACCGGAATTTTTATTCCTGCCGTATAGTTGGTCGTTATACTCTCAGTACCATTGGAATAGAATTCTATAAAGGCATCGATATCTATATGGCCGGAACTATATGGCCGGATTTTTTATTCCCGTCGTATAGTTGGTCGTTAAACTCTCAATACATTTGGAATAGAATTCTACGAAGGCATCGATATCTATATGGCCGGAATTTTTATTCTCGCCGTATAGTTGGTCGTTAAACTCTCTGTGCCTTCGATGAAATTTGTTGATGGCAATGACAACTATACGACCAGAACTATACAGCAGGAATTTTTTTCCCGCCATATAGTTGGTCATTAAACCATCAGTAATAATCAAAAAAATTCTATTTCTTCCAGGATACCTTCTTATTCCATAACTTAGCGAAATACCTAGTTTCTAATAGAAAAAAGGAAGTAAAAATTGTCGACCAACATTAGCATATTAAAAGCAAAAATTTAGCTTCTACAAGTGGAAAACTCAAACTTTAATTCTTCTTATTATTATCTACTCATTCAATCGATGTTTCTACAACCTTTTGATAGCTGCATCTTCATGGGCGCTCTTCTGCAAGAATGTCTGTGAAAAAGTGGTAGGAATGTGATGAACTCCTTCTTTATTCTATGAAATTGACGAAAATGGGTTGACTCCCATTAAGTATTTATTAAGAGTGGTTGAATAACTCAACATTTTCTCTCTTCTCGAATTCTTACCTCTGGTTGCCCCTTATCAATGGCACTTACCACGTGAACTCGTTTATCCGGTGGAACATATCTTTCTCCTGCTTCTAACTTCTTTGGAAAATACTGGATGATTTCAACATCATAAACGTTGAATATTATCTTCCCCTCTGCATAATCTACTAACGCACCTACAGTACTGAGGAAGGGTCTTCCAAGTATTATAGATATCTTTCATCTTCGGACATTTCAAGAATGATAAAATCGATGGGAATAACATGCTCATCTATCCTAAGTAAGACATCCTCAATCATACCAACAGGTTGTTTAGTGGACTTGTCAGCCATCTGTAAAGTGATAGTAGTAGGAGAATACTCTCCTAATCCTAATCTTTTATAAAGGGAGTATGGCATTACACTAACTCCTGCTCCTAGATCACATAAGGCATTATGAATATCTATTTTACCTATTGAGCATGATATAGTTGGTATTCCAGGATCTCCAGACTTAGATAAAAGCTTCCCGTTAGCAGGATAGCTAGTTACCATGGCAACAGTTTCAGTTATTTCTTTCTTTCTACTAAGGATATCACGAAGGAATTTACCATAAGTAGGGACTTTGATTGCATCCGCAAATGGAATTTCCAGATGAAGGTCACTAAGTGCCTTTGTAAAAGAATTATAAATTACCTCATTTGGTGTTTTCTTTTTTCAATCTGGATAAGGAAGCTTTTTCTCACCTGACTAACTCTTGTCTTTTACCTTTTTCGGGGGGTCAGGCTCTTTCGTTGATTTATTTTGTTGTTGCTTATTGCTTTTCTTATTTTCTAACACAACAACTTCATCTTCCTTACCTGTTTCTTTACCTTCTCTTGGATCAACCGTTTCTGAATCAGTGTCATAATGATCTTCATGTGCATCATTGTGGTCCTCCTGGGTTTGCTCTTGCGTCCCAGTTTCATCATGAGGATCCACCAACGTATCATCTTCTTGACTTGCTTTAAGCAAGGCTTTTTCCTTGCGCTCTTTTTCAGCTTCGTATTTCGGTGGTCCTAAGGGTCCTGTGACAACTGCACCCCATCTTGTGACAACATTAGTAGAAACAGGAATATCTTTATCATCACGGAGAAAAAATTGATAACCAGATGCTATTTGTTCACACTGGGTTTCAATCATACTAAGATACTTATGAAATAGTTTTATTTCTTGGCCAATCTCATCATAATTTCAATGAGTTCTGCCAAAATCTTTTTATGTTTTTGAAAGTCCTTATGCAAGTTATTATGAGATTTTTCTTGTCTATGTTTTAGTTCTTGAAAAACTTTTCTAGTTTCATCTTCTTCAGTAAAAACTTGTAACAAGTCTACTTTGGTTTCCTTAACAAGTTCAGAAGGTATACCTTTTTCTTTCATAGTTTTACGTACCTCAGGCATAAGATCAGGAATTATCCGAAGCATCCCTTTTTCCGGCTTGGTACCAAAATCAGGATTATATAATGAATCATTCTTAGCCCTAGTAGACATTAATTCCAAACATTCTTTAATAGTCAAGGTGTTTATCGATCCTCCTGGTGAGAAATCAAGTAACTCTCTACATTGAGTGTTGAGACCGTGGTAAAATAAATGGCAAATTGTTAGTTCAGAATAGCCATGATTAGGAATACTATTGATCATTCCAAAGAATCTTTCCCAGGCTTGTGGGTAGTTTTCTCCCACGTTCTGACTAAAGCTGCCTATGTTCTTTCTTAGTTCAATTACCTTTTTAAAAGTAAGAAACCTGTCTATGAATTTAGTAATGCAGTTTTCCCAAAAATTTAATGTAATGGCGAGGCAGAGAATATAACCAGTCTAGTGCTTTACCTTTAAGAGACCATCGAAATAATTTAAGATGAGAGAAGTCTCTTGGCAAACCTTTTCGTCCAAGCGATGTGATCACATTGTCAAACTCTCAAATATGCCTTCCTGGATCTTCATCTTCCCTTCCACTGAAAGCTTTCTCCTGTAAAATTTTAATAATTCCACCATCAAATCGTTATTCTCTAACTCCAAGATTAGGGAACTCTATTGGTTTTTTAAGAAATTCAGAACTTGGAGCAATGTATTCCCTGAGAGTTTTCTCAGGTTTCAAAGGAGTTGTCACGTAAATAGACATAATTTCCATAATGTCACTCAGGTTTTCAACTTCAACTTTATTTGACCTTAAAAGTTTTTCAATAATTTCTTCGCGCCTTTGAGAAGGCACGCGCTCAATATAATCTGACAGGTAGGTCCTACCAGAGCATGTGGACCCTTTGTCTCCTAAGGAGAACATTTTGTAGTAGCAACACCTGAAATGTAAAAAGACAAACATTTAGCGCTTAGCTCCCCAGCAACAGCGTCAGAAAATAGCTTGATGTATGCAAGTGCACAGATCGTTTGTAGCTAGTTTTGAAGTTCAGATATCAATCCCACAGGGAGCCCAAAGGTAAGTGTTTATGGGTGAAGTCTCTGTCACACCCGAAGTTGTCACAAGTCTTCGAGTGAATTGACTGCAAGTGTTGAAATAAGAATGGGGTTTTGATTAAATGCAATAGATTTAAATAGAACTAAAATGGAAACTTCAAAAATAAAATGCATAAAAGTAAAGAACGACTTTGTTTGTTTGTTGTTTCCTGCAGATGGTGAAAGAAGGCGTGGGGAGATTCAGTTCATGGTGACAGTGAATGTGCCAGGTGGACGAATGAAAATGTAACAATTATAATCTTATAGATATATGTTTAGGCGAGCAATCCATAATTAGCCGGAACTCCTCTAGGCAGATTTCATCCCAACCTTAATAATCCTACTAGCCTGCTACCAAAACCATGGTCAGACACTAGAGGATTAAGACCCTTCAGGTTGCTTAGAGATTAAGATCCTTGGATCAGACTAATGCAATAAGCATAGTGGTTACTCGTTATCCTCGAGTCAACTAGCTTTCCATTGATATTCCTGTGTCACCCAGGGGTCGCCGGTCCACTAGCGAACAAGATCTTATCTATGTAGAACAAGGTATCATGTTGTTTGGGCCCTTAATTGGACAACAAGCATTAATTATCCCACAGATAGTCAAGCACACATAATATAGTAAGTAGAATCAATCACAAACTAATGGAAAATATATGAAGGCACATCACATATCACCAATCCCCTACATCTCCCACGCCCAAGGGAATTACTGACACATGAGAGAAGAATGGATCATCAATATAATCAAATAAAGGGAATTCGTCTTGGTATTATCATGGAGATCCACAATAATAATAGAAAAATATCCAACACAATTCAATATGGGAAGAAACAATCTCAAACCCTAGTCTTGCAAGGTGGAGATCCCTCTCTCTCTCTCAAGTACAAGTAGTGGTTATGGAGGTGTATTGGCTAGGAGATCAAAGATCATGGAGCGAGATGAAGAACGTCTTCTCCTTCTTCTCTGGATCCCTTCTTTCTCCCTTCTGAATCGTCTGGCGGCTGCTGCTTTGTGTTTTCGTCCCCTGTCCCTTCATAGAAGTTGTCCCTTTTGACAAGACAGAGGCAGCGGCAACTATACGGCGGGAACAATACGGCCATTCCCGCCGTATAGTTAGTCGTTAAACCGTCTGTGAGCTCCCCTCGCGTGCTACCAAAGTGGGACTTGCTTGTTTTCTCCAGAATATTGTATTTCTCTAGTTAAATCCTTCTATTGACGTCCAGAACCTGAAACACACATTAAAATCCAAGTTTTCTTTGCTACCGAAGTATTAGTTTTAGGTAAAGCCAAAAAACGATCAAATCCGAGAGAAAATCATCAATAAAAGCCATCAAAAATGTGTCTAATCTCACAGCTATCAACGAGTAAAAACCAAAATAACATCTATTACCCACCGGTGCCTCTACATTATATCTATTTCCAGCATTTTTAGTTGACAAGTTATAATGAAAGCCATGACCATCTCCACCAGTAAGCATGTGGCAACCTCCCAACAACTGTGGAACATCGACGACATGTAGCAACACCTAAGCAAGCATCTATGACTCGCAAGGCCAACTGTCTACGAAACAACAGGCAATAGGAAGTGTCTAAGGCAATATAGGGGCTGCAAGGAATATAAATGGTATGGAAACAAAAGCATCGCAACACGGATAGCAATAGATAAACAAGAGGAATTAAAGACTATAAATTCAAAATAGGTAGAAAGGGGAGAATGCTCGCCTGGGAAACACTGCCGAAGGTTCATCCGAAGACCGGGCCTAAGCTCGCATCAACTCAACAGCCTAATCCATGAAGAAGCAAAGCACTAAAAGAAACACCAGATGCTCTATTTAATACTATGGTAGAATAACGGTCATGATGCGTCTATGATGCATGACATGGCAAATATACGAAGCGACTAGGCAATATTAAGCAGAATCGGGGCCTCGACAATTAATTAGATGGTTCATGTAGTTTAGCTAACCCACAATTTAAATGTTGTCTTAACAAGGCAATATATAGCATCGGTTCGCTACACAATTTTAAATGGAGCCAATATAAGACTAGAATAGCATGCATATAGTCTCCATATTTAATTATTAGGTGAATCGGCATAAAGGCCCCCAAACCATCGAACATGTATGCAAGCATGAATTATTATGTGCAACAAGTATATGTCATTTATAAAAATAGGTACGGGATAGGTAGGGGTCACACTTCTCGGATCGAAGATCTTAGGGTTCCGAGGGTTCGACGGGGTTCGGTCTCAGCTTCAGATCGGGGCTTCAGGGTTCCAAGGGAGGTATTAGGGATTCCACATCGAAGGAGGACCCCGAGATTGGGCTTCAGATCCGTATTGGCGAGGAGGAAAAGGAGCGCCGAGGTTCGGTCTTCGGGTTCCGAGAGGGAGAGCTCGATGTTTCGGGAAGGAGACCTTGGCGTTCCATGTTTGGGTTCCGTCTTCGTGTCAGGGTTCTTGGTGCTCCTCGATGGAGTTCTCCGTGTATGTGTGCAAGAGTGGCTTTAGTCCCATGTCGAAGATCTTGTTAGGGGTTTGTGCAAACACTATGCATCCAACATCACGTCACATGCATCCACACTGATGTAGCACAACACCACGGCATCCACCCGCAAAATACATCATCAGGAGCCCATCCCAAAACTGAAGAAGGTACCGCCGTATTTGCCTTGGATATTGTGCAAACAACATCACATGATGGGGATCACGGACAAGGATGACCATGACGTTTGGAACAAGGTGGAGGAGGGTGCTGGGGCGATGACTAGGAAGACGGCGAGGGGCTCACGTGGCGGTAGGCCGGAGGACGGCGGCCACGATGGGCGAGTTCGAGGGTCACGGCACTAGGTGGTGGAAGACGGAGCTCACGAAGTCTCCCAACTGCAGACAGAGGGTGGCTCGGGCGCGTAGTGGCGCGAGGCGGCGACACCATGGGCTAGAGCAAGGAAGAGTCGGGTCGCTCGCGGCAACAAGGCTCGCGAGGCGGGGCTCTGCATTGCTCTGCGGTAGGGAGGTGAAAAAGGTGGAGGCGACCGGAGGCGGTGGGGCTCGCGCTGAGGCGGCCGGCTTTCTCCTAGCGGCACTCGGGAGAAGGAGGCAGTGGTGGGCTCCTATGGGGCAGGAGAGGTCGTTGGCGGCAGGGAGAGGTGTTTGGGAGGGGTGAGGGCGGTCATGGACGAGCAACCCCGGCGGCGCACGCGTGGTGCCTGAGAGGGGCGAGGTGCAGCAGGATCAAGGTGAGGAAAAGCGAGTCGAGCGGGAGCGAGGCATGGGGTCACGAGGTTGGTGGTGTCGGGTGGAGAAGGAGGGGATCATGGGAGAGAGACGCGGGGTGGGGATCACGGACTGACGGTGGGTGGGCCAGGCGGGGAAACGGCCAAGGAGGGAAACAGGGAAAGCGACATGCAGCGGGGGATCCGAGGCGGGGTTGTCGCGGTCGGGAGAGTGTGCGTGGTTTGCGTGCGTTTGCATGCGTGTGTGGTGTTGGTGTGCCCCCGGTCGTGTTGGGTGCTTGTGTTACGTGGATGTGGTTGGGGTGGACCGTGGAGTGACAATGGCTGCTAGGGTAGGTGGGGTGTGGGTTTGGGGTAGGTTAGGGTTTTGGGTGGTCTAGGGTTTAGTCTGGGTAGTAGGTAGTCTGGCCTGGTTGGGCCTTTGGACAGACCAGCTGGAGTGCCTCCCCGAGGGTTTTATAAAAATAGATTTTTATTATTTATTTTCTTTCTTTTAAAACAAAACGTTCGCAATATGCTTTAGACAAATAGACGATCCGGGCGGACCTAGGGTTTAGATTTGAAATAGAGATGGAAATATCTAGAAAACAAAATAATCTTTAGGAAAATAGTTTTAGGCAAATAATATGAATGTAGTCATGAGGATGATCAAAATAATGTGGCATGATGACATGAGCATGATATTATGATGATGCACCAAACAAAAATAACAAGCGATTTTCTAGTAGTGATTTTTCTGGGGTGCTACATGACCACGATGGTTTATATGAGGTGTGGGAATAGGAGTGGCAATATAGCTAGGTTGTGGTGGAACATTTCCCATAGGATTAGCTTTATACTTGTTGCTACCTACACCGGTGGAGGGTCCTTGAGGGGATCTTCCACTGGTTTGGTGCCACTTGATTGATTATCAGTGGCATCGACAACAACAACATCCTTTTTACCAAGATATAACTCAAACATGGCTTTCATCTCTTATCGAACCGTATCCATAGATTTGACAAGCTCTCTCTTAGTGATGGGGGATTCATCAGGAGTGGCTTCACTCCCCATCATGTCTCTCATACTTATCTTAGGCGGTTAAGCCAAAGAAGAGCACCTTGCTCTAATACCAATTGAAAGATTGGTATAAGCGACTAGAGGGGGGGTGAATAGGCGCTACTCAATTTTTAGCTTCTTTTGAAATTAAGGCTTGACACAAGGTAAGTTCTCTAGATATGCAACTAGGTGAGAGAACCGATATGACAACTAAGCAAGCAAGCAACAATAATAGGGAGTAAAGGATAAGAATAACCGAGAGTAGACATGGAGATGTTTTCCCGAAGTTCCTTCCTTTTGAGGGAAAGTACGTCTCCGTTGGAGGGGTGGGTGGTACTAAGAGCACCAGCACCACAAAAGGCCTCACCCTATTCTCCCAAGCACCCGCCTCATAGCAAGCACCCGATCCACTATGGGTGACCTTGAAGGCGGCGACCAAAACATTTACAAACTTGTTGAGTAGACCTCCAACACACTTGGAGTTTCCCAACACAATCCCAAAGCTTTACAACCAATGCTCGAGCTCCGAGACCGACCTCTTCCGTCTAGGGTTCAAAGAACCCAAGAGTAACAAGATCCACAAAGGAAAACAAGGGGGAGTCAACTTTGCTTTGGTGAAACCCTAGATCTAGACCTCCTCCACCAAATCCCAAAGAATCAAGGAGATTGGAGCACTAGGGGAGGAGATCTAGGGAAATACATCTCAAGAACAATGGAGGAGAGAGATAAAAGAGACCCGCTTCTTGTTGGAGAAGAAAGACCCTTTTATACCCTAGGGAGAGAATCTGCTCGTTGTTGGTTGTCCTGATCGGTACTACCAGAACCAGAAGTGGTAGTAACAAAAACAGCCGGTATTACCGGACTAAGTACCGTACGCGGTACTGGGCGAGGATACAAGGAGGTGGCAAAACCTCTGTGTCCTTTGGTAGGCACAACTGCAATAGCCGGTAGTACCGTTGAGCGATAGTACTGGAAGTAGTAATGGTACTACCAGACAAGGCGGTAGTGCTGGGCAGAGGTACCAGACCAGACAAAGGATGATCCCATGCTCACAAAAACGTTCAGGCCTGTCTGGTACTGCCAGGCGGTACTACCGATGGGAGCGGTAGTACCAGTTGAAATTTCCAGTACTACCGGATGCCACATACAGTGCATGTTGCAGCAATGATACGTCCATTTTGCATCACTATTCTATATCATAATTTACTGTTATTCATTGATATATTTCATATTAAGGGATGATACTTATGTTATTTCATCTGTTTTTGCATGGTTGATGACTTTTGGAGCATGGACCGCTGCAGTCAGGATTCTGATGGAAAAGGTGCTGTTTGGAGGCAAAATTCGCGAAGATCAGAAAATCCAGGAAAATACATGGAAAATCATATTTTTCCAGAAGACGAAGGATGCCATAAGGGGAGGCTGAGATGGGCCATAGGGGGCCCACACCACCCCCTGGCGCGGGCCAGCCTAGGCCGTGCCACCAGGTGGTGTGGCCGCCCTGGTCCACCCCTGGCTCTCCCCTCTAGCGTATATTATCCTCCCGAAATTCTAAGACTCGGGGAGCGACCACAGAAATATTTCGCCGCTTCTGTAGGGCGGAAAACACCGAGAGAGAAAGATCTCTCCGGCAGACAGAATTCTGCCAGGGGAATTCCTTCCTAGAGAGGGGAGATCATCGCCATTAACACCACCATCAAGCTGGACTTCATCGGGATCATCATCATCATCATCACCATCATCACCACCAGCACCATCATCACCATCTCCATATCGATGTAACAATTGGGTTGAATCTTGCATAGTTCTTAGGGAAACTTTCCCGGTGTTGATTACTCTTTGTAGTTGATGCTATTGAGTGAACCATTGAATTATCGTTTATGTTCAGATTGTTACACATCATTATTCCATCTCTGATCATGATCCATATGATGTCTTGTGAGTAGTTCGTTTTGTTCTTGAGGACATGGGAGAAGTCATGTTGTTAGTAGTGGAATTATGTTAAGAAAGATTCAATGGTTTGATATTTAAGTTGTGGTGTACTTCTTCTAGTTGTGTCATGTGAACGTTGACTACATGACACTTCACCTATATGGGCCTAGGGGAATGCATTGTGTATTTGGCTACTAATCCTAGGGGTTGCCGGAGTGACAGAAACATGAACCCCCATTAGGAAACCATTGCACAAGGGACGTCAGGGTCTTAGAGTTTAAAGCTATGGTTAGGTTTCTACCTTAATTACTTTCTTGTACTTGCGGATGCTTGCAAGGGGTATAATCACAGGTATGTATTAGTTCTAGGAAGGTCGGTACATTAGCACAGGTTCACCCACACAACACTTAGCAAACTAAATAAGATTAATCAACTATATGAAGAGAAAGCACTTGACGATATCCCCATGTGTCCTCGAAAACGTTTGGTCATCTTAAGTAATACAACATGCTTGTCCTTTGCTGAATAAAGGATTGGGCCACTTGCTGCATTTATTCTTATTGTCTTTTATTTACTCGTACTTTATTTACTTGCATTATCAAAAACCCCTAAAAATCCGTTTGCTAAGTATTTGCAGAGAATTCCTGATCAATACCACTAGCCAGCACCTTTTGCTCCTCGTTGGGTTTGACACTCTTACTTACCGAAAATACTGCGATACACCCCCTATACTTGTGGGTCATCAAGCAACAAGGGCAAAAACTCTTACTAGTCTCAACCATTGAGGGAAATCTAGATAGGCAACAAAGGGAGTTGATTCCACCCAATTTTTTTGATGCGGACCCCCTCTTGATAGTACGGTTTTTCCTACGACTCAAACTCAAAGGTCCATGAAAAACCAAGTCTTGATATTGACCTTTTTGAGGGAAACCGAATGCTTTGCAAACAAAGTTGGCCTGAAAACACTTAGCAAACAATTAGTCTAACACGTGTGTTATCATCAAACATCAAAACCACCTAGGGAAGGAAATGCCCTTTCAAGTGGGATTTTTCCATCCGCGTGCCAGAAAGATACTATGGGCCCACTCGGCGAAGTTATATCCATAAGTTGCGCAGCGTGTGACTAGGTCACATGGATATCACTTGTCGAAACAAGTTAAGTAGAATTTGTTGGTAAGGAGATTGAACTCGACATGGTGATTCTGTTGATGAGATCTTGGAAAATTCAAGTATCATAGAGGCAAAAGGAATAAGACACAACGTTAATGGTTCAACGACAAAGATTTCATGGAATGCATAGGGGTCGTTATGGGCATCTAGGTCCCGCTGATGATCATTTGTCCGAGAGGGGTCTCGATCATGTCTGGAGTGTTCCCGAACAGTAGGTGACATGGGTATACCCTACAGGTACTCGAGCTTGGTATATACGGCCTAAATATGTAAAGGGCCACGGTGTCGCCAAGGCCCAAATAAAGGATTCGAGTAACCTACGGACTCTCGATTGCTTGAAGAACAAGAAGAAGCTAAAGATAGAAAGTTTGAAAGGGAAAACCCTAACTTGTAACCGACTCGACCTGCTACCCAAGACCTAGCCTATCTATATAATGGCTAGGAGGGGGCGGCGAGGAGGACACACGCAACCCTAGTTTCCATAATCCTTGCCAGATTGCATCTGCGTACCATTGTAATCCTCGATTCCTTTGATAATTCCATGAGCAGACAAGCAGGAGTAGGGACCTCTACGAGGCCTGAACCTGGGTAAATCTTCGAGTCCCTTGTGTGCTTGTTTGCTAGCCGATAGATTTCTCTAGCGCTCCCTCCTTCTCCAAAACCCAAGTCCATAACAATGGGCATGGATGAGTTAAACCCTCATCAATTGGCGCCGTCTGTGGGAATTGGGAGTGCTGATGTTGTGGCTTCTTCGACCCCATTAACCGCGATCTACAACTCCGCAACAGTGGAGATCTGCCAGCTCTTCGGCGCGTTCGACTTCACCGTCCATACGCCAGCTACTCGCCGGCTTTCGAGTCCGTGGGCGACGGAATCAGCCTGGCAATAGGGAGCTTCTGCTTCCAAGTTGGTCAGATGGGCACGCTTCGCATGCCTGATCAGCCAACCGTGCCGTCGATTGCCCCAGCATCATGGTTCCCTCCATTGATCGGCACCCTCAGTGAGCTCAACGCCCCGACAACAGTCAAAAACACGGTCAGTGACAGCAGTCGTGACTATGATCTGAGCGATCTGGCCACTGAAGATGGAACCTACGGTTCCTGATCTGAGAGTTGTGGGAGCAGCAGCTTCCCCAATCACTTCATGTGCACCGTCATCAACACAGGCGACACCTCCGCCAACCGCGACAACACGGGCAATCGCGGCAATGGAACCGACCTGCCAAACGGCGGCAATGGCGGAAACGGTGGCAACGGTGGCAATCGCACCCCCGTCAACAATGGAGGAGTAGTCGAACCTCCAACCATAACAAACGAGCAAACCGGCGAACGCGTCGTGGTCAGGCTCAACGAGCTTGAGTGGGCTTTCGCCGCGAACTTCGGGCAACCTTTACCTCGCCTCGCAAGAACTTCTGATGGGCTACCACTGGCTCCTGAAGGAAGAATTCAAGCGTCAATCACAAACAATCGCGCAACTAGAAGCACACAAAAGGGTGGCAAATGAGTCAAGTATTCGTCGTGCTGGGCTCTCCTCCCACGGAGGATCCTCCTCAAAAGGCAACGAGTACATCGCCAAAAAGAGGCAATCTCGGATGGCCCATCTCACCGAGAAAGAACGCATAGAAGCTGCAAAAGTCCTCGACTTCAGCTCTATGACAGTCGATACGCGGGGCAATGTGGTCTCAAAGACGCCGCAAGCTGCAGTGACAGCAGCCACCATGTACCTCCTCAATAACCAACCGCCAGCTAGAGATCCCCGAGCCGCCATGCACCGATCTACGATCACGGGCTTGGGACTAATCGAGGCCGCCCTCGACAAGGAGTCAATGCTAGAGCCGAAGAAAGGCAAAGCGCTACTCCTCGCCCTCATCCAGTGATGACAGTCACGAGCTGTCTCGACGCCGTCGCTCATGGCGACACGACCACGACTACGGCGCACATGATGACATCACGTAGCGCAAGATTGACAAATCAAGGGCGCGACGTGCTCGGTCGACTGACTCGAAAGAGGAAGATGTGGAGCTCTGTGGCGCCAGATGCTTCAAAAGATCCATAAGGCAAAAGAGAATACCCAAGGGGTTCAAACTCCCATCGGAGAACCCAAAGTTTGATAGTCTACAGGACCCGAAGATCTGGCTGGAGGATCACATCTCCTCCGTCAGACTCCACGGCGGCAGTCGAAGCACAACCATGTAATGCTTATAGCTACAGCTGCAGGGCGCCGCCCGTGCATGGCTCAACAACCTCCTGCGCGGATCCATCCGCAGTTGGGATGAGCTGGTTTATAGCTTCGTGCGCAACTTCAAAGGCACGTACAAGTGGCCAGCATTAATCGAAGAGCTAAGATGCTGCCAGCGAAGATCGAGCGAATCGCTACGCTCCTACATCCAAAGGTGGTCCATCATCAAGAACTCCACAGAGAACATATCGGAGGATCGCGCGATTGACGCATTCAACGGCGGCGTCCGCCGCATAGAGCTCAGGGAGGAGCTGGGCCGCTCGAAGCCCAAGACCATTGACCACTTGATGGAAATCGCGAATTGGTGGGCCGATGGAGAAGATTCGGTGAAAAATCATGTTCACTCCGACGAGGAGGCAGAACTCGAGCACAGATGCGACCGCCAAGGCGAATGCCGCATGCGCATCTACGATGTCCGCGACGACGTCAACATGGTCGCAGCCGGCTACGCCGACAGACGCGACGACAACCGCAATAGTGGATACCACAGTGGTGGATACCGCGACTCCGGGAAGACCATGCAAGTGTGGCAACGCCGCGATCGTGATGAAGCACCAGCAACATCCATTGAAGACAAACTGTCCGGGCCATGTACGGTGCACTTCTACATCGACAAGCACGATGGCAAGAAGAAGTCCAGCCACCTCCTCAAGGACTGCCGCGAGTTCCTCAAACTACATGAGGGATTATCTCAGATGAACCTTAACGTAGTCGAAAGAGGCTACAGAGCCGCTCCAGGCGTCGTGGCACATGGCGCTCCGCCACCGCCACCTGGAATGCCCCCAAACGCAGCTGCACCGGACCAGCACCAGGGAGGCGAACCCTACCGAAGGGCCATGGGTACCATGATGATCCAAAAAGGACGCCCATCCAATCGGGTGCAGAAGGCCATCACTCGCCAAGTCAACTTGGCCACACACTCACCACTATCTACCACTGAGTACCTCAGCGGAAGCGAGTCATGCATCACCTTCGACAAACGCGATCACCCGCCTCAAGTACCTCGTCCAGGCCATTGTCCCCTCGTACTCGAGGCGCAAATCGGAGGCTTCGATATGAGCCTCGTCTTCATGGATGGCAGAAGCGTCATCAACCTTATATTCGCGAGTACCTTGCGAGCAATGAGGATCCCTCTGACTTGCCTAGAGGCCTCGGACACAACATTCCACGGCATTGTCCCAGGAAAAGGCGTATATCCCCAAGGCAAAATCAACCTCGACGTTATCTTTGGCACGCCGAAAAACTTTCGGTGCAAGCGCATCGACTTTGAGGTCGTCGAATGGCCCTTGCAGTACCATTGCATTCTCGGACGTGTCGCGTTCGCTAGGTTCATGGTAGTACCACACTATGCCTACCTGCAGATGAAAATGCCAGGTCCCAATGGCACCATCACAGTCAACAGGAGCTTCGAGAGTTGCGACAAGGAATTCAACAGAATTTCCCAGTCCTTTGGCATACAGGAAGAACTCGCAAGACTAAAGGAGTCGACAGACAACAGTCTGTCTCCCCTAAGCCGACCAAGCTTGCCTGATCTATCTTTCGACTCATCAGTGCACACAAAGAAAGTGCAGGTCCACCCATCGGATCCCGCCAAAATGGCCCTCATCGCCAACAACTTGAGTCCCGCATAGGAACTCGCGCTCGTCGAATTCCTCCGTGAGCACTGGGAAATTTTCGCCTGGTGTCCTGCGGACATGCCAGGAGTTCCCAGGAAATTCGCCGAGTACGCACTCAACGTCAACCCAGACGCAAGGCCGGTCAAGTAAACAATCCGGCAATTATCTGAGCCACGGGCGAAGGCAGTCAGAATGGAGATCAACAGACTCCTCGATGCCAAATTCATACGCGAGATCAAGGAAAGCACTTGGCTCGCCAACACGGTGCTGGTACCAAGAAAGGACACGGATATCCTGCGGATGTGCATGGACTTCACCTCTCTGAATAAGCAATGCCCAAAGGATCACTTCCTGCTGCCGCGCATCGACCAGATCATCGACTCCACCACGGGATGCAAGCGCTTCTGCTTCCTCGACGCCTACTCAGGCTATAATCAGATCCGAATGAAGGAGGAAGATCAAGAGAAAACAGCGTTTACAACGCCCTTCGGTGTGTTCTGCTACAACACAATGCCCTTCGGGCTAAAGAACATGGGAGCCACCTACCAGCGGTGCATGCAGGCTTGCCTCAAGGAACAACTTGGTCGCAACATTCAAGTCTATGTCGACAACATAGTAATCAAGACCAAGGAGGAAGCCTCTCTAATCGACGATTTGCGCGAAACCTTCACCAACCTCGACCGCTACTGGATCAAGCTCAATCCGGACAAATGCGCCTTTGGCGTGCCATCTGGGAAACTACTCGGGTACCTCATCTCCGCCAGAGGAATCGAGGCAAACCCGAAGAAAATAAAAGCCATACTGGCCATGGAGAAGCCGAAAAACATAAGGAGCGTTCAGCAGCTGACTGGGCGAATCGTGGCCCTCAGTCGATTCATCAGTCGAATGGGTGAACAGGCACTGCCCTTCTACCAACTCCTCCGCAAAGCTGAAAAGTTTGAGTGGACCAACGAAGCGCAGGAAGCATTCGAAGACCTCAAGCACCTGCTATCCACCTTGCCGGTACTAGTGACCCCACGGGAAAGGTAACCACTGTTGCTATATATCTCCGCCACCAACCAGGTGATCAGCACAGTGCTCGTCATCGAGCGAGCCGAGGAAAATAAGGTCCACGGGGTACAACGCCCAGTATACTACCTCAGCGAGGTCCTCATGCCAACAAAACAACGGTACCCGCACTACCAGAAGCTAGCGTACGGTGTCTTCATGACCGCCCGGCGACTGCGCCATTACTTCCAGGAACACCCAATCATGGTGGTCAACGACGCCCTGTTGGGGCATATCCTCAACAACCCCGACGCCACGGGACGAGTCGCGCTTTGGGGAATAGAATTGTCTCCACGAGACATTACATACGAAAAGCGTGACGCAATCAAGTCACAAGTTCTTCCTGACTTCCTCGTGCACTGGATGGAGAACCATCTCCCTGACAAGCCAAATATGTCCTATCTCTAGACAATGCACTTCGATGTATCCAAGCGGAAGGATGGAGCAGGTGCCGGTGTCATACTGACATCACCTCAAGGGGACAAGCTAAAGTACATCCTGCGAATGCAGTTCACCGCCTCCAACAACGAAGCCGAATACGAGGCCCTGTTGCACGGGATGAGGATGGCAAAAGCCTGCGGTGCTAAGAGGCTCATTATTTACGGCGACTCCAAGTTGGTCGTCAACCAAACAATGCATGAGTGCGACGCACTGAACGACAACATGGTCGCCTACCGCGACCTCTACGATACACTTGAAGGGGACTTCGACGGCTGCGAGCTATGACACATAGGCCACGAAAGCAATGAAGAGGCGGACACACTCGCCAACATAGGCTCTACCTGCGCCCCCGTACCACAGGGTATTTCGGCGCATTCACGAAGGCCCATCAAGCCAAAGGCAGCAGAGAAGAAAACAAGCGCAGCAACAGACTCGGGGGCTACGCCACCCAATGAGCAAATGGCACTCGACGACCTGGAGCTGGACACAGGACTCGAAGGACCAATGAGCGGCATGATGATCGAAGCATCCTGGACTCAGCCGTACATCACGTACCTCCTCAGCAAACGGCACCCGGATGACCCGACTGATGCGCGACACATCGCGTGGTGATCCAAGGCATTCGCTGTTATCAACGGCGAACTATACAAGCGCAGCATCACAGGAGTACTCTAGCGATGCGTCTCCATGGCTGATGGAAGAGCTGTCCTCCTCGACATCCATGAGGGAACCTGTGGACACCACGCTGGCAGTCGCGCCCTCATGGCCAAAGCTCTGCGAGCTGGGTTCTACTGGCCTACGGCCATGCGCGACGCCAAAAACATCGTCCAGAAATGCAACGCATGTCAACGATTCGCGGACAAGACGCACGCACCTGGCGCGGAGCTCCGGCCAATCCCATTGGCCTAGCCCTTCTCGCAATGGGGACTCGACATGGTCGGCAAGCTCCCCAAGTCCTCATGAGGAGGTTATGTCTACCTCCTGGTGGCAGTCGACAAGTTCACCAAGTGGATAGAAGCCATGCCAGTGACCAATCAATCGGGGCATAGCGTAGTCAAGTTCTTCGAGTCCATCGTCTTCCGCTTTGGAGTGCCACACAACATCATCACGGACAATGGGTCTAACTTCACATCCAAGGAGTTCCAAGAATTCTGTGAGAATCTAGGAATCAACATCAGCCACGCCTCGGTAGCATATCCACAGACCAACGGTCAGGTTGAAAAGGCGAACGAGCTCGTCTGCGGCGGCATCAAGAAGCGACTCCTCTGGCCACTCGAACAAGCCGTGGGCTGCTGGCCAGATGAACTGCAATCAGTACTCTGGAGCCTATGCACAACCCCAAATAGTGCTACAGGCTACACCCCGTTCTTTATGGTGCACGGGGCCGAAGCAGTGCTGCCCGCCGAGGTACGGTACAAGGCGCCACGCGTGGTCGCTTATAGCGAGCAGGAGTCATCCCTTGCACTCGAAGACTCCGTCGATCTCCTTGACGAGGCAAGGGAAATTGCCGCAGAAAGATCAACGATCTACCAATGTAACTCGCGAACTACCACGTGGAGGCTCGCCCGGATCCTTCGAAGGCAACCTAGTCCTGCGACTAAAGCAGCATGGACATCTCAAGCTCGAGTCCCCCTGGGAGGGACCATACGTGATTATAGAAGTAATCCCAGGTGGCGCCTATCGCCTTCAAGATTTAGAGACGGGAGTCGCATACTCCAACCCCTGGAACGTCGCACAGCTGCGACGCTTCTACCCCTAGTCGATTTTACTTTTACATCACAAATAAGGCACTCAGCCAAGGCTACTTAGACACGCATTGTACTCTGTACTGTCTCATGAGTAAATAAAGCTAAGTGCCCCAAAACTCTGTGTTTTCCTTTATTTTTCATAACCTATCCACTCGGGGGCTGCGCCACCCTATGCACATCTGTTCTGCGAACTAAAAACGCGATATCCCGAGTAGCTGGCAAATCAATCTAAACCCTTGACACAACATCAACCCAGTTGCAACGCACCTGATAGGTTGACAAGGGACTGAGATAAGTGCATGGCCAGGCTAACGAAAAGGAATCGCATAAGTGCAACACATTCACACGCTAACAAGCTCTTTATACATAATCGACAGTCAATTATACATAGCATACATACGAACTTTACAACATTGGTACACTTATGTGCAGGATACAAATTAAGCTACTGCTGCAACAAAAGAACGTTGGTCTGCTCCTCGAAGAAATCAACGATCTCCTCTGCTGGGTGATCCACTGCCTGATAATGCGGCACCATATCCCAAGCAGAGCCTGCTGGTGGCGCAGGTGCCCCAGCCGCAACTGCCGCAACGTCTACGTCCGGCCTATGAAGTCGCACCAGCGACAGAGCGGCCTTGGCACCTGCCACCAACTATTGCCTTACACAGTCGCGAACCGTAGCCAGGTCTTGGAACTTGGCAAGAAGGGCCAGCAGGCTTGATGGAGCAACATCCAGCGGAAACATCATCCGATAAATGTTCTTTAAACATGACTGCGATTTCTTCAAAAAGTGCAGCACTCGCGACGCACGATCTTGTAGGGTCGCCAGCACAATTGCACGATCATGATCCACCCAGAAGTATCCACTCTCCTGAAGTTGCTCTTGGGTGAGATCATGCATGCGAGTGGCAATCCTATCTTTTTCATCATGCGGATGGCGCGCGCTGACAACTATAAAAAGCAACAACGGAAGCATAAGGACAGCACACCATTGCGAGTGACTACAAAGAAAAGATAAGGGTAAGCACACTAACACTTAAATTGGTTGCCTAGCTGCGTCATCTCCCCCAGCAGATACTGCTCTCGGGCGGTGGCTTTCTCTACCTTTGACTTCCATACATCCGTGCTACCGCGGAGCACGGGCAATTCATGCTCCAGCTGCTTCACGCGGTCACGCAGTCGCGAAAGCAGCGACAGCTCATCCACCCTGGAGCGCGATGGCGCCAAAGTATCATCAAGGGGCGGCGAGTCCTGAGGTTCCTTCAAAGGATCACTTGATGTACCCTACCACAAGCCAAGCAAGAAGCGAATAAGAAGATCAAATCGACACACAGACAAAAGATTCGAGTGCATTCAAGATTGGCAAAAGTATTAGCAGATACACCCGCCAAAAGGCGTGTCCTAAAAAAAGGCATAAACTAATCAACTATTACAAAGCTACTAAGGAGAGATTGGCTTCTTCGACTTCGACGGCTTTGGGGGCTTCATCGAGTCTCTGGCAGTGTCAGATGCCACTGACTTTCCACCAGCCCCTGATGCCGCATCCTTTTCCGCCTTATTGGCTTGCTGCAGCTCCTCAGAGTACTTCGCAACCGTGTTAATCAGTTGCGGCCCATATTTGCCACAGGCAGTCGCGAAGGGAGCAAAGACTACCTGCTGGCCGTCCGCACGAATGGGCATCGCCTTCGCAACTGCTGCAGGATCAACCTTGACTCTGTGGGCCTGCACCATGGCGAGTGACATGGACGCACCAGCCGCACGGTGCAAGTTCTTGAAGCTTGTAGGAACACCCCAAGCGAGAGACTCCACCAGCTCGTTCATGTTGTCGATCAGCTCAGCCTTGGGCATCAACTCCTCCTAGAGGTGACTGAGCACGCCCTTGGCCTTGAAGAGCATATGCTGAACGGCGGCGCTGCGGTCCTCGACTGCTGAAAGCGCACCCGCCAAGGCGTCGTCACAGCGAAGGGCCTGAGGATCGAAGCTCAAATCGCCAGCATCTGTACATAAACCCACACATGGACACAAACATCAGCGCCAACGGCAAAATATCAAACAAGAGCAAGATAATGATATCCAAACATAGTACCTGAGAGGACCTTGGCAATCGAGAAAAGCTGTTCTTCGAACAACTTCTCCCTGGCTACGATGGAGGCACGCAGATCCTCTTCGCGCCTCTGTGCCTCGTCACGGGCCGCGATCGCCTCATCGTGGCCCTTCACAACCGCGGCGAGTGTCTTCTCCATGGCGGCAGCGTCACGCAAAAGGGCGTTGTGCTCAGCTACAGAACAAAAGGGGATTGACTATCAGTCGACTACATAAAAATGACGCAGAAAAGGGAGAAGTAGCGGGCACTTACTTTCTACCACGCGATCATGCGTCTCCAGCATTGCATGCTGGCGGTCCATCGCCAGCACTTGCTCCGCTAAGTGAGCAGCCTCCTTCACAAGGAGCTACGACAAAAAGAAAGCAACAAAGGATCAACAGAAGCCATAGATAGCATCGACTGCAACTTCGAAAGAAGAAATCCTACACTTACATGATCCTCCAATGACTCCGAAGTCGATTGGTGTACAGTCATCCGGGCAACCATTCGATGCCCCCCTTCATGTGGAGAACTGGAAGAGTTGTGTCCGGAGTGGGCCGCCAATGGAGGGGAAGGAGCACGCTCGACCTCTTTCTTGGCCCTTGATGTTGCGATTCCTGATCCTTTCAAAAATTGGACGTCGCCAGACGATGACGACGCCTCTTGACTACAAGACAAAACTAACATCAAGGACAAGGCAAAAGCCAGTGAAGAATCAAAAAGGACAAAATCAAACATTTACCAATCAAACTTATCAAAGTCAAAGGTTGGTTCCCCCGACTCTAACGTGGACTCCTTTGGCAGTCGCATCTTCTTGCGAGAAGATGGCGCCACGGTGCTCACATGAATGGCAGGGATCGGCGACTCCACACAAACGCCCGCACCTTCCGGAGTCGAAGGAGACGACGCATCGGAATCCTCGCTGCGCAAACGCTTGCGAGTATCCGGGCTACCCAGCTCGGGGGCTTCCTCCTCCACATCAGATAGGACGGTCGACTCTGACTCGTCCTCTTCCTAGGCTTCGCGAGGGATAACCCCCTCAGGAAGAGGAGGCATACAGGGCGACACAGCCCAATCCTATATACAGACAACAAATTTAGCACAAAGCAAAGAAACAGCAAAGATGCAATCAACAAACTAAGCTACTACGTAGCACAATTGTACCTCAGGAGGAGCGTTAGAAGCATCGAATGGAGGAACGACTGGCTCACTGGGGAGCACATCCTTGACGGTGTATGTGGTCACCAGTCGAACCCTCTTATCTATCTCACTCGCGGACATGCCATCGGCACACACGCGAGTGGCATCGTCAGCACCAGCCCACTGAAACATGGGGTGGACTCTGCCTGCAGGGGCTGGATGCGACGGTGCAGCCACATGCGAATGAGTGCGCAGCCCCCTTCCTCTTTACCTATGCGACTCTCGAGGTCGCAGACGTGCTCGTACATCACCTCTGTCTCCGCGGACTCGCCAGGCATGACTACATTCTTCCAGGAGCGCCTCCTCTTGCACGGCGTCGCGGGATCAAAAGGTGCAAGTCCGAAGTGGTCTCCGTCAGCCTTCTGGTCGTGAACGTAGAACCACTTGTCCCTCCACCCTTGGACGGACTTCATTAGCTTGATGTCGAAATAGGTGGCGGATGGATCGATGTGGATTCCGTAGCCGCCTACATCACAGACTACGGAGCCAGACGCCGATTGGCGCTTTAATTTGAAGAGGCGCTTGAAGAGGCCGAAGTGCGGCTCGATTCCGAGCCAGCACTCGCAGAAGGTGATGAAGCAAGATACATGGAGGACAGAGTTCGGGGACAGCTGATGGAGCTGGATCCTGTAAAAACAAAGGAGGCCCCTGAAGAAGGGATGCAGGGGCAAAGAGAGGCCGCGAATGATGAAGGCCAAGAACATCACTCGAAAACCAGCGGGAGGAGAGGGGATTATCTCACCGCCGGGGATGCGCATGTCGGTGACTGCGGCGGACAGCACTCCGTCTTGGCGAAGAAGACGAAGCTTAGAGGACTTGACGACAGAGGGACGCCACGCGCCATTCGTGACGCGGGTGCCCGTGCCCTTCTTCTTCCCGCCGGCGGCGGTACTGGTGCCCGCAACGGCGGAGCCGCCCTTCTTCTTCACCGCAGCAGCGGTAGCCGCGGAATCGGCCACAACACCTCCCTTCTTCTTCCCCATTGCGCGGCGGCGATGCGATCGGAGAAAGTAGCTGGGAAATGCGCGGAGCTGGTCCAGCGCCACGGAGGAAAAGAGAACAGAGAAAGCAGAGGAGAAGCAGCAATGGCGATGAAGGCAAAAAGATGAGCGAAAGCAGATGTGAATTTTACTGTCGCAGCATCACTACTTAACCCCTGGAAGATGCAATCCAACGGCTCAAAAAAACCTACTGGACGCGTGGCGTTCATTGTGCTCGACACGTGGAGGAGCTGAAACACGAACCGTCCCCCCACTACTCCCATTACGCGCGGAAATCGAAGAGGCGCAGTTAAAATAAAGATTACGCATGCCTGGTCAAATCAGAGTCAGCGAATGGGACCCACCGCTCGTCACGTCCCGTCAAACTCGCTCACGCGGGTAACTGAGGTCATGAAATCGTCAGCACTGATGTCATCAAAATCTACGCAGCGGAAGACTTCGATTACTTTAGTTCTTGCTCGAGTCTTCGACTCCACCAAGCACTCGGGGGATACTCCCATAGGGAGCGCTGGTCGCGCACCCTACGATTTTCTTTCTTCTTCTTTTTTCAGGAGCATGGACAATCAAAGCAAACCCAACCACTCGAAGCATGATTCGACTATGGACATGGGTTACTCCCATAGGGAGCACCGGAAGTAAATTTCGACTGTAACAAGCAAACAAAAGATGACAGTAGTTGCAAAAGTTATTTAGTCCCTGCTTGAGTCTTCGACTCAACCAGGCACTCGGGGGCTACTCCCATAGGGAGCGCTGGTCCCGCACCCTATGATTATTTGTACAAAGTACTGTGTGTCAATAACATCCACACTCGAAATTTATGGCGACACCGCCTCAAAAAAAATTCCCTACAAAGAGACTGCGTCTCCTGGGTTACCCGAATCGTCTCCACGATGATAAAATTTGGATGTCGCGCTTACAGCGTGAAGGTAAGACCTGAATAAGGCCTGGCAACGCATTTGCTGCACACTACCAGAAATATATCCGTGCCTATAGGTACGATGAATATGCCTTGACAGATGCGTCGAGTGCTCACATCCATATACTAGAATTCGACTCCTGTAAGACCTCCGCGGCTTGAGTCGAATTACACCAGCACTTTTCCGGACTCGAGTCCTAGGACTCAAGTTTGAGTAGGTGGCATTGTTTTACCCTAAGGTAGTTAACGGATACCGATACATCGGTTAAAATCAGGCACGTGCACCAACAATCCCTATGACATAGACAAAGCAGTCGAAAAATGTACTCAGTCATGCACTCGAAAGACTTCATAAAGTCTCCAAATGAATCTGATTCCACCGACACTCGGGGCTCTTGACATGGGTATACCCTACAGGTACTTGAGCTTGGTATATACGGCATAAATATGTAAAGGCCCACGGTGTCGCCAAGGCCCAAATGAAGGATTCGAGTAACCTACGGACTCTTGATTGCTTGAAGAACAAGAAGAAGCTAAAGATAGAAAGTTTGAAAGGGAAAACCCTAACTTGTAACCGACTTGACCTGCTACCCGAGACCTAGCATATCTATATAAAGGCTAGAAGGGGGCGACGAGGAGGACACCCACAACCCTAGTTTCCACAACCCTTGCTAGATTGCATCTGCGCACCATTGTAATCCTCGATTCCTTTGATAATTCCACGAGGAGACAAGCAGGAGTAGGGACCTCTACGAGGCCTGAACCTGGGTAAATCTTCGAGTCCCCTGTGTGCTTGTTTGCTAGCCTATAGATGTCTCCAGCGCTCCCTCCTTCTCCAAAACCTAAGTACATAACAATGGGCATTGATGAGTTCAACCCTCGTCAGTAGGATAGCACACTTAAGGGTTTGACGAAGCTCGGAGATCGTTTTGGTATCATCGGAATCACCGAAGAAAAGAGAGGAAGAAACCGGAAGTGTTCCAGGTAGGTCCGAAGTGGGATGGAAGGAGTTCCATAGCTAAAGGAATTGAATAATATGTTAATATATGTTAAATATTGATTTAATAATTTATTCATAATTATTTAATAAAAGAAAAGGAATTAAAATGGTCAAATTCCCTATTGGGCCAAATTCCCTAAGGGGAAGGGCCCATGAGGGGAAAGACCAAAGGGAGGAGAGGGAGGTGGTTGCCGGCTGGGCCTTGGGTCACCCCACGGGGCCTACAAGGGCCTTGGATGGTAGCAGCCACCCCCCTCTCTCTCCTCTCCTTTGTTTAGTCCCAATGGCTTGGATAATGAGTTTTGGGGTCCCCTTCCCCATATATATATGAGGCATATGGAGGCAATTAATTCATCAAAAAATAAATTAAAGCCTTCCAGCTTTGGGGAAAGCTTCCAGCCGCCTCTCTCTCCCGAGATCGTGGTCCCAAGTCCCGAATGCAAGAATGGGGGACTTCTTCACCGTAGAGCGATGTCGTGTTGTGGGGTTCGGATCTAGAAGGTCTACCTACAACCTCAGCTGGATCAGTGGAGCGGGAGTCATTGTCAAGCATTGGACGTGTGTGAATCCCTCGGAGGTGCTGCACTTGGCGGTGCTAGGAGTTGTCGGAGCCATCAGAGTTTAGCATGACCCTGAGGTTAGCGTCGGTATGACTACATCGCCAACACTCTCTCGAGTGACAAAGCTTTTCATAAAGGTAAGTTTTCAAAAAGGCCCTCCTCTTACTGCATTACTAATAGATATATCCTGGCATTAGGGTTCTTGGCGTAGGAAAAAATATTGTTTTCAGGCACGCAACCCTAACAGAACAAATGCCATGCCTTATTGAATGCCTTGCTTAAAGTAGAAAAAGTGGGGAAACCAAGCTATGCATGTTAGTGCTTTAAGCTGGAATGCTCATATGTTTTAAGGAGTGATGGTTTGTAAGGGTATCATCTTGTGTTAATTCTTATATTCATCATAAATGATGCTCAATGCTTATATTGTCTTCTAGAGATGACATACTACTATCGGCACTTTGCATTCCTGTTGAAGGTCAAATGGTTACCATTGGTAGCCCCACCATATTGAAACAACCCCTTTAGCAAAACAAACTTAGTATTTATATATAGGAAACACCTTCCCAAATAGCTCAAGCTATATCCCAAAGTATACTATCATGTGTGAGACATTATTTAGTTTCCAAATACTATTGTTATGGGTATGACTGGCATGGAGAAGTTAGTCATGGGGTGACCACGAACTCATCGGGAATAGAGTACCCTTTCCCAAAAATCAATAAGAGGATGCATACGCTAAAATATGAGGGCAAAAACCCTCCATAGAAGGGGTACCACCGGGATACATTGCAAATGTATCTATAATTTTTGATGTTCCCTGCTTGGTTTTATCCACTTTCTTGTGTTTTGTCCACACTTTGGAGTACTTTTCATATGATTTCTTGGACTAACCTATTAACAAGAGCCACAGTGCCAGCTGCCTGTTTTCTGCTGTTTTTGGTTCTAGGAAAGTCAGAAAATGAATATTCTCGGAATCGGAAAGGACAAAAGCCAATGTGCCTATTTTTCCGGAAGTCATCAAATTCCAGAATACGAGACGGAGAAGGGATGGGGGCCGGCCACACCACCTGGCCGCGCGGCTAGGCCTGGCCAGCCTGTGGGTGGTCCGCCGACCCCAGACCCTCGGCCTCTCCCTCCGCCTATATATTGCCCTCGGGACGAAAACCCTAAGTACCCGATCAAAAATCCACGAAAGAGTCTGTAGCCACCGTCATCTCCATCCCTATATCGGGAGGGATCTGAAGCTCTTCCCGGCACCCTGCTGGAAAGGGGAATTCACCCTGGAGGCCTTCTTCATCACCATGCAAGCCTCCAGTGTGATGCGTGAGTAGTTCATCTTTGGACTACGCATCCATGTAGTAGCTAGATGGTTGGTTCTCCTCCTTTGTGATTTCATGTCTAGATCTTGTGATCTCCGTTCATGATCAAGATCATCTATTTGTAATTCTACATGTTGTGTTTGCGGGGATCTGATGGATATTGAGATGCTATTTCAGATTGATTATTGACTCTATCATGTCTTTGTTATTTGTGATCTTGCATGCTTTCCGTTGTTAGTAGCTATCTTGGCCAAGTAGATGCTAGCAACTCCAAGAGTTAGTATTTATGCTCGATAGTGGGTTCATGCCTCTGGTAATCTGGGGAAGTGATAGAAATCTCTAAGGTACTAGATGTGCTGTTGCTACTAGGGAGAAAACAATAATCCTTTGTTCATAGAACAATCGTATTGTTTACATTACACGCAATATGTAAAGCAATAATCTGTTGCTTGCTACTTAATACTGGAGGGGGTTCGGATGATAACCTGAAGGTGGATTATTAGTCATAGATGCAGTTGGATGGCGGTCTATGTATAATGTTGTAATGCCCAATCAAGTTCAAAAGGAGTCAAGATGATTAGTATATGCATGTATTGCTTTCTCGATGTTTGTCAATTGCCCCGATGTAATTTGTTCACCCAGCATGTTATCTATCTAAAGGAGAGCCACCTCTAGTGAACTATGGATCCCGCTCCTTTCTTTTACATACAATCTACAAACTATTTACTGCTTTGTGTTTACTTTCTGCAAACTATTACTTCCTTCCATTTGATAAGTTTAATCCTTTGTATTCAGCAAAACCGGTGAGATTGACAACCTCATCGCAAGTTGGGGCCAAAGTTCTGTGGTTGTGTTGTGCAGGTCTCCACGTTGCTACTAGCACCAGTAGTGCGCCCTGCCAAGGCTCAGCTAGCAACACCTTTGGGGTGTTTCCTTGCTCCTACTGGTTCGATTAAACCTTGGTTTCATAACTAAGGGAAACTTTCTGCTGTGCTCATCATACCTTCCTCTTGGGGTTCCCCAACGAGCTCTACATCAACACCGAGCCATCACACTGCTAACATGAGGGCAAAAACCCTCCAAGTTTTTATATGATATCAAAAGGTGAGAGAGTGAGTATGTAGAGGCTAGGCCTTCCCAAAAATTAAAACAAGCAAAAAGTGACATAGAAAAAAAAGAGGAAAGAAGCAAAAAGTGCCAAAACAGGAATGCCAAAGAGAATCAGTTAATGAGGGACAATGGAACCAAACACTAATGATGAACTATGCTTAAACCATAAAATTAATGATGGTGTTTGGAAATTAGCTGGTGTCTCACATATGATATTCCCTACTTGCCAGCCATACACTCTTTCCAACCTCCTTTGCCAAATATTCTGACCATAGGACCGCCACTATATATATACTTTTCTCTTTGTGAAGAATGCACTAGTGCTTCATATTACTATATGAATTTGTGGTATACATTATGAACATTGTGTTGTCAAGTATGATATTATAAGGAGTATCACTTTATGCTATAATTACTTGTTGTTATTATCTTAGAGCAATGAACCGTTAAATTATTTGTGATACTTTCTAGTGAAAATAATTACCAAACTCCAAAGCCCATGTTAGTTTTATCACCTTGATGCTCGAGGACGAGAATATGTTAAGCTTGGGGATGTTGATGCATGTAAAATGCGTACATGAACTTTGTAGTTTGTTGCTATGAATTTCCACATATTTGCTACATATATGATGTTATATTCATGTTTTACATTGATTTATGGGGATTTACCAATGATCTCCTTTATTTTGTTTATAACTCTATATTACGAGAAAACCATGTTTTGTGTATTTTTACCTTTCAGGTACCTAAACAAAGTCAAATGGAGTTGAGCTTTCGAGAATGCCAATATTTCATCAAGAGAAGCACGAGGAGTACTTGGACCTCACCAAAAGAGCTAGGAGGCCCAAAAAGCACTAGTGATGCGCCTAGTAAGGGTGGTTGCACCACCCATGCTAGTTTCCTCCTCGCCGTCGATTCACTTCGATCTTTTTCCCACCGCCTTTGTTTGACCTAAAAAACACTATATAAAGGGCCCCTCGGGAGTTCTTGGAGGGATGCGCCGTAGAAACACCATACCAAAACACCAAAATAGAGCCAGAACCAGCGAAGATTGGAGGGGAAACTCCATCGGTGCTGCCACCAAAGGGATCTCTAACTTCTCCAACGTATCCACCATCATCATCATCATGATGAAGAGGGAGTATTCCACCTCTGGACTATGGGTTTGTGGCAGTAGCTTGATCTCTCGCTCTCTCTTGTTCTTCATAGATCTAGTACCACATGAGATGCCCAACATGATTATGGTCATATTTGTAATTCCTATGTGGTGGATATTTATTCTATGATTTGATATATGAGATTGGAACATATTATGTGTAAGATGTATTGATAGTTGCATATCATGTACCCCATTCTTAAGAACTTCTTCTAATCCAACTTGTATGCAAGAGCATGTGTGGGGAGAAGTGTGTATTAGATGGAGTAGCATGGTGGTAGTGATTAAATAGTGACAACAAATTCGAGATCTACTATGGTACCTTTCCTTTGCTGCCTCACTAGGGATAAAGTGAATCCATGTGCTATAATTATCTTGTGACAATACTGGTTCTGGTCTCATATATCAAATCCTAGAATAAAGATCCACCAGATAGGAATTACAAATATGACCATAATAATGTTGGGAAGTGATGGCTCCGATTTTTGCCATCTTCCACTACGTTTAAATGTTATTTTTGTCAAGCAAGTGCCAGATAAAATCTCAACCTTTTACACTAATGACTAATAATTGCAAAGATATGCAAATCCCTTCTTTCATTTATGTTTACAGGAAATCATTGCTTTTAAGACAAAATAAGGAGTCATAATGAAGGATTTGGAGGAATTACACACGGCTAAGTAATTGGAGAAGCAAACCAGGGCGTCAGCACGCTTAACGACCATGGTACTGGCGCAGTCCGCCCGTACCGCCCGCCCATACCAAGTGGCGACGACTTCATCTCGTCAAACCCTACAACTTTCATGAAGACGCCTATATATTTTGAGGCTCCAACCGCTGACCAGAGGTCCGCCATTCTCAGATTGCATCACAACACCCCCAAAGGAGATCCACACCATTGTTCATCCCTAGTTCATCCATTGTTCATCACTTCCACCATCCATCCCTCCACTAGCCATAGCCATTGCTTTGTACTTTTAGATCTCCTTGTGATTTGGTGACCATTGTAAGAATATTTGATTTCAATCTAAGTATTTGCATCATGTTTTATATCTCTGATCTATTTGTTATGAGTGAGTAGTCCTCACGGGCTGTAGGTTGGAGAGAAATCTCACAGCAATTGTGTGCATCTAGATCATGGGAGAATTGTATTTTGTTTGGATTCGTGATTGTATCTTTTGTTTCTTTGTATCTTGTCACGATATGTGGACTTGTAGGTACCCAAGATCCCATATATTGATAAAGGCTTGAGGTGAGATACTTGGCAAGCGACGACCTCGTAGGAAACTCAGTGACATAAAGGGAAGTACGGTCTTCGCTTAGTGTCCCATTCGGGATCAACAACAACATCACCACTTAAAGCTTTAATCTGTGTTTACACTTAATAATCGTTTTTAACCCATGGCTTCGGCGTGCTCTCGGTTGCATTAAAAGTCTATTGCTATGCCTGCTGCATCACGGGGGGCTCTAGAATATTAGGATGTGTTGCCCACAAAAGATTATCTCAATACAAACATTATACATGACTATGCTTATTATTATATTTCATCCCATTTGATGTGCAGCTGCAGGTGGATCTTCAACCCTGGCCAATCTCCATCCATTGATTCAAACCTGTTATAAAGTAAACTAGATTAGTCCAATCAACTAAGGTAAAACGAACAAACAAAGTCTTGTAGACATGTCCTTTTTTATTACCTTTTAGCAGTGCTTTCCGAGGTTCGATTAAACCTAGATCTTCTAGGGAAAAAGCTATTATACTACATCCGTGAATCCGAATCGAAGGTATTAGGCAGCTCATATGGTACTAGATTTATGAAGAACAAGAGATAGAGATCAAGCTACTACCACAAACCCATAGTCCAGAGCTGGAATACTCCCTCTTCATCATGGTGATGATGGTGGAGACATTGGAGAAGGTAGAGTTCCCTCCAGCGGCGGCTCTAGCGGAGTTTGCCCCTATAATCTTTGCTGGTTCTAGCTTTGTTCTAGTGTTTCGGTGTTTCTATGATGCCTCCCTCTAGGAACTCCCGAGGGGCCCTTTATATAGTGGTTTTTAGGTGAAACGAAGGCAGTGGGCGCAAGATCGAAGCGAATCGACGACTGCGGAGGAAACTAGCATGGGTGGCGCGCCCACCCTTACTAGGCGTGCTACCAGTGCTATTTTGGGCCTCCTAGCTCTTCTAGTGAGGTCCAAGTACTCCTAGTGCTTATATTGATGAAATATTGATATCCCCGAAAGCCTAGCTCCATTTGACTTTGTTTAGGTCCCTAGGAGGCAAAAAATACCCAAAACAAGGTTTCCCTGTCCTGCAGAGTTATAGAGTTATAAACAAAATAAAGGGGATCATTGGTAAATCCACATAAATCAATGTAAAACATGAATATAACATCTTATATGTAGCAGATATGTGGGAATTCATAGCAACAAAATATAAATTTCATGTGTGCATTTTACATGCATCAGTATAGGGGTATTTTTGTAGTGTTGTCATCTCCCATCTCTCCATCATTGGTCAGAGTGGGAAGAAGGAGGTAGTTAGGTCAATGTTGTACATAGGTATGAGTCTAGGTCTAGATTTGGGCTAGGTCCTAGTTTTCCTTGATGACTTTTCGTGCTATGTCGTGGGGCTTCATTATCCTAGTGCTTGCATGCAGTACTAGACAATCGTCAGTGAGTCATTTCGGTGGGCTTCTAATGGCTCCAAAAATAGCCATCTTCCACCGCGTTTAACCATTGTTTTTAGTCAATCAATTGACAAGAAACTCTCTATCATTGCCACTAATGACTAATAATTGCAAATATATGCAAACCATTGCTTTGATTTGTGTTGTTCAGTAAATCATGCTTTTTAATGTGAAATCTAGAGTCATAATGTAGGTTTTTGAGGAAGTCCACATGACCAAGTAATTGTGGAGAAAATTCCAGGCGACATTAGCCGTAATGACCACTAGTACGGGCAGGGCCCACCCGTACCATGTGGCGGCAGCTCCGTCTCGTCATACCCTACAACTTTCATGAAGACGCATATATATTTTGAGGTCTCATCCACCCCGTAGAGGGCCACCATTCTCAGATTGCATCACAACACCACCAAAGGAGATCCACACCATTGTTCATCCCTTCCATCTTCCATCCACTCCATTATCCATAGCCATTACTTTGTACTTGATATCTCCTTGTGATTCGGTGACCATTATAATAATATTTGATTTCAATCTAAGTATTTTGCACAATGTTTCCTATCCTCGATCTTATTGTTATGAGTGAGTAGTTCTCACAGGCTACGGGTTGGGGAGAAACCTCGCAGCGATTATGTGCATCTAATCTATGGGAGAATTGTGTATTGTTTGAAATAGAGATTTGTATCTTTTGTTTCTTTGTATCTTGTCTCGATCTTTGGACTTGTAGGTACCCAATACCCCCAAGATTGATAAAGGATTGAGGTGAGATACTTGGCTAGCGGTGATCTCATAGGAACCCCAGTGATAGAAAGGGATGTACAGTCTTTGCTTAGCAACCCATTCAGGATCACAACAATATCACCACTTAAGGCTTTGATCTGTGTTTTACACCTAATAATCGTCTGTAGCCCGGTGCTTCGTGGTGCACTCGGTTGGATCAAAAGACTATTGCTATGCATGTTGCCTCTCAGGGGCTCTAATATATTAGGATGTGTTGCCCACAAGAGATTATCCCTATTAAAACATTACACGTGACTATGCTTATTAGTATCTTTTATCCTATACGATGTGCAGTTGCAGGTGGATCTTCAACCCTAGCCTATCTCCATCTATTGAATCAACCCACTATAAAAGTAAACTAGATTTGTTCGGTAAACAAAGGTAAAACAAAGAAACAAAGTCTTATAGATGTGTCCTTTTTTATTTCCTTTTAGCATTGTTTTCCAAGGTTCGATTAAACCTAGGTCTACTAGGGAAAAGCTATTATACTACATCCGTGAATCCGGATCGAAGGTATCAACCCTATTTCTGGCGCTATTGTTGGGGAAGCAATTTCGCTATCCTGGTGAGGTCACTAGAGACCTTGTTTTTAGTTTTATTATTTGTTTGTAGTTTATTTATTTTTATTAGTTTAGTTTCTAGTTATCTATTTGAAACCCCCAAAAAATTAGTTACTTGTTATTTTTTCTTTACTTAAAAATACCAAAAATAAAAGAGCCATGGCTCAAAAGAGACTTGGGGAGTATGCTACTCCCACTGATGATTTTATTCGTGCATCTATTACTCAGCCCGCTGTTGATGTGGAAGCACATAAAATTAAACCTAATCTTTTAAGTTTGGTTCAACAAAACCAATTTGGAGGCTCATCTTCTGAGGATTCAGGTTTGCACTTAAATACTTTTACTGAAATTTGCAACATGATGCATTATTAAGGATGTAGATCCAAATGCTGTTAAATTACGATTATTTCCTTTCTCTCTTAGATGAAAGGCTAAGGACTGGTTGCTAGCTCAACCTAAGGGCACTATTAAATCTTGGGAGTAATGCACTAATATGTTTATGACTAAATTTATTCCCCTAGCTAAAACTATGCATTTAAGATCCAACATTACAAGTTTTAGACAAGAATATCGCGAGCCACTAGCGCTTGCATGGGGAAGAATGAAAGAAGCTGTAATGAACTGTCCTAGTCATGGGATGGAAGAATGGCTTATATTACATTTATTTTATAATGGCCTTAACCCAATGTCTAAGTCTATGCTAGATACTGCAGCAGGAGGAACAATCATGAGAGAGCAAGTGAGTGTTGCAAAGAAATTACTTGATGATATGCAAAACAACCATGCCCAATGGCATGTGGAAAGAACCTCGAAAAGAGTGAGTTCAATCACCGAGGTAAATAATGAAGAGCTTATATATAAGGTAGACGATTTACTCAACACAGTAAAGGGTAAGGAAGATACCCAAGTTAATATTATCGCTGCCGATGTTAATGATGTTAATTTTATAGCTTGCACTCCTTATAATCCTGCTTGGAAGAACCAAAATTTTTCTTCTAATGTTCAAAAACATTATTCTAATCCTATAGGAGATCCTTATAATAATTATGATAATCATAATAGAGCAAATTATGGCAATCTCTCATTTGAGAAAACTGTCAGAACTTTTATGCAACCTCAAACCAAGCAAAATAATATGCTTATTAAAATCACGGAGAACCATGAAAGTAGTATAGGAAAATTATCTAACCAAGCCGTTGCAATTAGAAATGATGTGCAGGCTCTACATGAAAGGACAAAGACCATGGAGGCTCAATTGGGAAAGGTAGCCAAGAGCCAAGCTCTCATACTAGCAAAGTTTGCTAGGAAGCCCGAGCCAAATCCGGTATAAGACCTCAAGATGATGAGGATGGAAACAAATGAAGAGAAGCTTGAAGAGCTGGATTATAGAAATGCGCCGACACCTGAATATACCATGGAAGATCTACTAAAGATGATCACCATGAAAAATCCCGATATAGAACAAGGTGATGATGCTATGTATCAACAATTTATTCAACAAGTAGCATCTAAAGTTCGAGATTTAGAGATGGAGTATAAAATACTAGATGATAAGATTCCTACTAAGCTAGATGATATATTTGAGCCCACTATTAAAATTAGACTCGGGGTTAATGAGATATCCGCACTTTGTGATCTTGGTGCAAGCATCTCAACAATTTCCAAAAGTCTATTTGACAAGTTAAACTTTGGGCCATTTGTAACTAATGAACCAAGACTCCATATAGCAGATTCAACTTATAAACAAGTTGTTGGGATAAAAGAAAATATAGTTGTTGAAATTAAAGGTAGTCCCGCTCTTATTGATCTTGTTATTGTGGACATTCCTGAAGATCCCATAGCACCTATAATTTTAGGTAGGCCCTTCCTAAGAACTATTAAAGCTTTAATCAATTTACATGAAGTAATGTGAGAATAGGACTCACATCTAGAGATCCTTTATAGCCCACTTCCCTAGGAAGAAGAATGCCAAATCTGATGATGATGATAGTATAATTACACTGAAAGCCGATTACTTTGGAGTGGGTGTTCCACTCATTAAACCTGAATGATCACCATGGGAGGCAACTTGACCTTAACTAGAAGCGCTTCATGGGAGGCAACACATGTGAAACAAAGTTTTACTCTTGTGTTAGTTTTTTTGTTTTTGTTTTTGTTTTTAATAATGAGTGTTCAAGAAGACCTTTGGAGAGAGGAGAAGAAATAAGGTAATCCTCAATATTTTATTTTACTAACACATGGCCTAAAAAGTATTGCTGATTTTTATAAAGTATATTTGATGTTATTTTCTCCTTTGTTAAGATGTGTAAAGATGCACGAAGCTAGTAACCAAATTCTATAAGTTTTCAGCTCACTGGTCAAACAACAACCAGTGGTACGGCCGGAAGGACCACATCGGAGCATTGGAAATAGAAACTTTGAATTTTTGTCGCAGGACCCAGGGGTCGTAACGACCACTAGTATGGCCGGAGCCACCCTTACCGCGCACCCATACCATACCCTCGAGAAAAAAATCAGAATTCAAGCAAAAAGTATTGCCCGCATAACGACCAGTAATACAGGCGCACGCGACCGTACTGCGCGCCCATACCGAGTGTATCGCCGGAAGGGATTCTTCACTCCCAAGGTTTGTTACTCGGTACGGGCGGCACAGGCCGTACAGCCCACCCGTACCACATACGCGGCCACCATATCACCTAGGAGGAGGTAACCTAAAATCCCCAAAACCCAAACTTTTCTATTTATTCTTCCTCCAAACTTCAAACCACCTCCATTGGATCTTCAAATGTACTCAATCTTTCTTCGATTCCTCGCACCTAATCGATCTAAGGTATGACTCTCTTTCGATCCCCAACTTATTTGCAACAAAAGTCTGCTCAATCTTTCACCATTATCAATCTAGACTTAGGTCTTGTTCTTGAGCTAATCTTGATATTAATCATGCTTAGTATTATTTTTAGAGGAGTTTCTTTTGTAACAAGTGAAGAGGATCGTTTATGCTATGTTTCTATTGGACTAAAATTTTAATTAGCAATTTTAATTTATTTTGATTTAGATGAACACGAGGAGCTCTACACGTGTGATGGCTGTGGAACCTGCCACACCACCCGTTGATACGTTGACCTCCCGAGTCACTTGGTATCAAGTTCACCTAGGAGTTTCAGCTGAACCGTTTCAATTGTCTCAAGCTCCGAGAAATTAAGTCCACCAAGTCGGTGTATCCCTATATCCTGAACCAACTTGGCATTCATGCTGATTTTGATTTACTTTGCAACAATGATGGTTTATATAACTTTGTCTTCTAGGATGTTGCCACGTACCGCCGCTTGACGCTTGAGCTCCTCAGCACCTTGACGCATATAGTGTGCTCTCACTATTGTTCTAGGAGCAAATGCCTGGAGTTGATCGCATCAACTTCCGTCTTATGAACTGTGAGTACTCCTTGACACTCGACCAATAGGCTCAATGTTTTTGGTTTGCCAACAACACCACTGACATACGCTCCACCACTTTTGTTTTAAATCCTACATCTTGGGAGTACTTTAATAGAACGAGAATTCATGGAAACACACCCAAGGGGAACCAAATTGATCATCCTGCTATCCGCTATTTGTTTTATGTCAGTGCTAACACCTTGCAGGCACATGGTGAGTTTACTAGAGTCAATGAGGAGGACATGATGGTCCTTGCAAAAGCTGCTATTATTATTTGTAACTTAACACCAAATTTGGGCTCCGTTCTTGTGTTTTACATTAAGCATCAAGCTCTACAATCTCGAGGACCCATATGCGGAGGAGGAGTTGTAACCATTCTTGCACGCACACTTCACGTCAACCTAGGTAACATCCAATCGTTGACAGGAAGTCACTGTCTTGGTTTTTCTACTCTAAGAGCTTGTGTTATGATATCTAGGACTAATGGTAGACACTTCTTTGATATACCTAGAGCGGATCACTTGATCCCAGCTCCTTTGCCTAATGGTCTATTCTCTATCGAGGATGGACGTTTGCATTTTGACACGCAGGTTGAGGCGGGACTACCCCATCAGGAAATACCCATGGGAGAGGAAGGAAAAGACGAAGAAGTAGAACAAGAAGGACCCGAACAAGATGTGCAGCCACCAAACTACTACACCACATATGATGATATCTATTCTCTCGAAGGAAATATTGAAAGAACATTTCATGTTCTCTAGTTTTTTGTGTGTTAGATAACATGCCAAGGATTATTTAATTGGGTGTTGACTGCTATAAATCTTTCTTCCCAAAAACAGTTCAATAGGAGTTTTTGGGGGCGGATTATCCGCCCCTGTCAAGGGCCAGATTATCCGCCCCTCATGGATCACCAAAGACGGACTAGGCACATCACACGGTATGGGGGATAGATTTCCCCCCGGATTGCCCGGCCAGGGCTTGAGATTTTGCCGAGGCCAAATAATCCGTCCCCTCATGGGGGTCGGATAATCTGCCCCCAGGGTTTCTTTGAAGAGTGGCCAAGGCACGTCATGCTGTGAGGGGCGGAATTTTCCGTCGGATTATCCAACCCAGGCCGGAGTTTTTGGCCCAACCGGATTATCCGACCCCCAAAATCTCCAACGATAGCTTTTTGGATGGGGGTATAAATACCCCATCAGATCATCATTTCAGAGCTCTTGGATCCCATGAAAAATCTCTGCACTTTTCATATCCATTCAAGCGCGATCTCCATCTTCAACCACTCAAAGGCTCCGGGTTTTGAGGAATCGAAGGAGGAGACTTTGATCTTCATTGGCACCAATCAAGATTTCCATTTCCCTTCCATTCACTTGGAGGATTCTTGATCTAGAGTTCTTACGATCTTCTAGATCTTGGTTATGATTATTGATAAACTTGTTTCTTGTGGCATCTTGTTGTCATCATGGGAGCCTCCAATTGAGTTGTGGATCTAGGCCTTTTGTGGCGTGGTGGTCTTAGTACCGCCCTCCCCTCCAACGCAGACGTACTTCCCTTAACAAGGAAGGAACTGCAGTAAAACAAATCCGTGTCTCTGTGTGCTTCACTACAGTTACCTCGTTCCACTCTCTTCGCTTTTACTCGCTTAGTAGTTAGGTTGACATTTAGGGAAATTCATCTTATTTGTATATCTGGAGAATTTACCTTTGTGTTAAGCCTATAATTAAAAAGAATTAAAATTTGGTGTAGCACCTATTCAGCCCCCTCTAGGTGCACATACGATCCATTTCAAATATCCAAAACACGAACAACCTCTCCATCGACCTTCGAGATGCTTCTCCCAACCTCGCCACCCAGTTCCATGATTGGAGCAGCCAATGGAATGTAGGAGATTATCCACCACCACCACAATGAGAAACAAGAGGGATTGCAAAAGCCTGACCTTGGGGACATGTTCCCTCGGCAATTTTATTTGTGTAATAATTAGGTTGTACTCCAGCTCCATGAGAGCTTTGAAACACTCGTGTTGGTTGGTTCCAACACTTTGATTTTTTTCCTTTGCTTTTGTTTTTAATTTGCTTTTGTTTTTCATTTGTTTTGCTTTCTTAGTTCCATGAGTGGTCGCAAGTTCTTTTCTATTCTTTAATCCCTATCCTCAAAAATACAAAAAAAATCCGCTTTTCCTTTTTTCATGAACGTGGATTCGTACTTTGCCCCTTCGCTTTAATATTATTATGGGAATAATCGTACTTGAATTTTGGAGGAACACATCCCTATAAGGAAGAGGATTTTGAAGTCACTCATGAGAGGTATGTCCTATGTCTCCCACTTTTGAAGTTTGAGTTGTTTATTTTAGTTGATTCATTTGCTAAGATGCCATGCTAGTGGGAGTAATTCAAAATAGTTAGTGTAAAGCTTTTTATTGGTATGGATGATTAGTTGTGGAAGCTTTTGCTCTAGTTATTTTAGCTAACCGATTCTTGCCTTGGAAATAATATTGCCAAACAGGTACAAGAATAAAAGGTCTAAAATTATGACTTGTTTGATGAATGATTGTCTCGAGAGTATACCCTTGAAGATACTTAACCCCATAGATGTTTTGATAGACCTGACGACACTCTTGAAAGGAGTTGATTGAGATGAAGTCTAGTGGTAATTGTGATGCATGACAAATCTAACCTTGTGGATCAAACCATGGTACTAGTTAAAAAAGTTCTATGTTTCTCATGCACACCTTTGGATGCCAACAACTCCGCTAGCCTTTGAACGATCTATGGTATAACCCCGGATTTCGGCTATGAGTTGACGACATGAGTGGCATACGTGTCAATATATGGGCAAAAGTATTGGTACTCTCAAAGGTTGTGCAAGCACTTGTAAAAGAAACATTCAATGATCCTTGAAGAAGGAAGAAAAATATACATGAAGATCCACATAACAAGTCCTTGACATGGTCTTGTTACTACTTTATGAATTTTCTTGAAACATAATGATTGGATTAGAAGTGTTTTGATAGCCTTGATTTACTAATGTGGGCGTCAATAAGACACTTCACTGTTATGATACTTAGGACATGAAATCTCTTTCTCAATTATGCTATTAAAACATCCTAGTGTTCCTTGGCAGGCTAAGAGTTAACTAGAAGAACTGGATTGACTGTTACACTTTTAGTTATATATACTTATATTAAACTCTATTTTGATTGTCTTGCTTACCAAAGCTTGTATAGTATTCTTGTGATCTCTCTAACTTTAATAAGCCTTTCAAATGGACGAAGTGTTGGACGCATATGACTACATACCATAAGTGAATTCTTATTCTCGTTGTTTCCAGTTTAAACGCTGAATTCCTTGTAGTTCTTTTGTTTCTTCTTGCTCGAGGGCGATCAAGGTTTGAGCTTTGGGGAGGTTGATGGCCCAATAATAGCCATCTTCCACCACGTTTAACCATTGTTTTTAGTCAATCAATTGACAAGAAACTCTCTATCCGTGCCACTAATGACTAATAATTGCAAAGATATGCAAACCATTGCTTTGATTTGTGTTGTGTAGGAAATCACGCTTTTTAATGGGAAATATGGAGTCATAATGAAGGTTTTTGAGGAACTCCACACGACCAAGAAATTGTGGAGAAAATTCCAGGCCACAGCAGCCGTAACGACCACTGGTACTGGCAGGGCCTGCCCATACCATCCGCCCGTACCATGTGGCGGTGGCTCCGTCTCGTCATACCCTACAACTTTCATGAAGATGCCTATATATTTTGAGGTTTTTCCGCCATGCGGAGGGCCACCATTCTCATATTGCATCACAACACCACCAAAGGAGATCCACACCATTGTTCATCCCTTCCATCTTCCATCCCCTCCATTAGCCATAGCCATTACTTTGTACTTGAGATATCCTTGTGATACGGCAACCATTGTAAGAATATTTGATTTCAATCTAAGTATTTTGCACAATGTTTTCTATCCTTGATCTTGTTGCTATGAGTGAGTAGTCCTCACGGGTTGCGGATTGGGGAGAAACCTCGCAGCGATTATGTGTATCTAATCTATGGGAGCATTGTGTATTGTTTGAAATAGAGATTTGTATCTTTTGTTTCTTTGTATCTTGTCTCGATCTTTGGACTTGAGGTACCCAAGACCCCCAAGATTGATAAAGGCTTGAGGTGAAATACTTCGCTAGCGGCAATCTCATAGGAACCCCAATGACAGAAAGGGTAGTACAGTCTTCGCTTAGCGACCCATTCGGGATCACAACAACATCACCACTTAATGCTTTGATCTGTGTTCTACACTTATTAATCGTTTGTAGCCCATTGCTTCGTGGTGCACTCGGTTGGATCCAAAGACTATTGCTATGATTGCTGCATCACAGGGGCTCTAGTATATTAGGATGTGTTGCCCATAAGAGATTATCCCTATGAAAACATTACACATGACTATGCTTATTATTATCTTTTATCCCATACGATGTGTAGATGCAGGTGGATCTTCAATCCTGACTTATCTCCATCTATTGAATCAACCCACTATAAAAGTAAACTAGATTGGTCTGGTAAACAAAGGCAAAACAAAGAAACAAAGTCTTGTAGACGTGTACTTTTTATTTCCTTTTAGCATTGCTTTCCAAGGTTCGATTAAACCTAGGTCTACTAGGGAAAAAGCTATTATACTACATCCATGAATCCGGATCGAAGGTATTAGCTTCTGAGATGGAAATTTGGCATGGAGGACAGATATGGGAAAGATTCTTCCAATAAGCGTGGTTGTGGTCCTAATCAGGCTGATAATGGTGTTGCGCACCTCCCTTCATGTCCTCGTGTTAGCAAAGAAACATGGAAGCTTGAGGCCTCCTACACCCCCTTGATCTGGTATGTGGTGGGAGATCTCGATCCTACATGTGAGTAAGATTCTTGTATACCATTCCACTTATCCTTTGTTGGTCGGCAACTATCTTTGGCTAAACGGGGACCACTTCCTCGTTGATGTTAGTGGCATATCAAGATATATTTAGTCGCCATTGTTTCTTCAACCTACATGTCAATGTGCCTATTGGGAGGCCTTCTGGTTCCAAGGTGGCATGGCTCAACTTCTTTACCCAAGTGGTATGTTCCCGGAGGTGGAGAGAACGATATTTCCTCGATGTTTATGGGTGAGACCGGCGGTGGAGGATCTGGTCGCTTTCCTTTGTCTTTGTTTAGGGTCTATTTCCACAAAACATGAGGAACTTGGTATAAATTTATTTTTAATTGTGGTATCTCTAATATGTATTCCCACTACTTCCAATGAATAAAGTGTCTACATCCTTCTGAATAATCAGGACCTTCCCTTTTTTCCAAAAAAGACTCAACAAACAACTATTTTACATTTTGCCAGGAGGTCATAGCACTTGTAATGTCAAAGCAATCATGCATGACTAGTATTAGTAGGAAGGTTGATTCATAATTGTCGGATTTTTTTCACAAAGCAAATTCCTGAAAAAAAGAAGGAACACAATCATGTCATTTAAAGATGAGAAAGACATAACTCACTTTATGCCTGATATAGTTGCAAATACTTCATGACTTGCATTAGATCTATTTTCACTTCTTTTGAGTATATACAATGCAACTTGTAGGCTATTGATATCTCTTCCACATCAGCTGATCCAACTTACTCCATTCTTGACAAAACTGAAGTTTTGGAAGTGCTTAAAGATATGAAAAGAAATGCTTCTCCAGGTCCGGATGGATCCAGCGTCAAATTTTACCTCAAAACCAAGAATTAGATTGGGTATGATATCCTTGCTCTGTTAACAAACTTTTTCACTTCGACCACCATGCATGACCTGAAGGGAATATGCCTGAGAGGCAATAATAAAATGGTTATTATCTTATTCCATGTTTATGATAAATGTTTATTTCTCATGCTATAATTGTGTTAACTGAAAACGTTAATACATGTGTGTTTAATAAACAAAGAAAAGGTTCCTAGTAATGCCTCTCATTACACTAGCTTGTTCATTAATGAATGGTCAAGGTTTCCTAATCATGAACATTGGATGTTTATAATAACAAGGTCATGTCATTGGAGAATGATGTGATGAACAGTCACCCAAATCATAGTAATACGATCATGCCATTATTTTTACATTGCTATAACGTCATTCGAAGTAACTCTAATCCTTAGACTATGAGATCACGTCAATCACTAACTCAAGATGAGTACTTTGATTCCATCAAATGTCACACCGTAATAGGGTGATTATAAAGATGTCATTTAGTACTTGGAAAGTCTTAGTCGAGGCTCGTGGATCAAGAGTGGGATTTGTCCATCCTTATGATGGAGAGATATACTCAGGGCCCTCTCGGTGATATCACATTAAGATAGCTTGCAAGCAAGTGATAATATCACTAAGAATGTTATATCACGGGAACGAGAAAAGAGTACTTGTCAGTAACAAGATCTAACTAGGTATGGATGATACCAAATGATCATATCTCGGACAAGTAAAATATCGTGAGACAAAAGGAATTGGTTACTATGAAAAAGGTTCACGTGATCACTAGTTCATCATTGAATTAGTGTGATTCATTATGGATCACTAGGTCTCGCTAATGATTATTGATCATAAAGAGTCTCGATCATGTCCACATAGCTCACGAGCCCGTAGGGAGACACACTTAAGGGTAGTAGACGCATTTGAGTGGATAGGGAACGCATGAGAAAATACTGGACAACTCAAAAACTGTTCTGATAAAAACTGTCGGAATAGTTTCAGTGTATCAAAATATTGCAAGGGGATAATATGTTAATGTGTTCATGAAATGAACTATTCATTAAATTGAGTGGCATTAAATCAAGTGAATTAAATGTGGTTTTAATGGAATGACTCTTGATTTGTGAGTGGAGAATAAATGGGAGAAAATGGCTCTTCATATTTTTTAGTGGAGTGTCAACTTGCCATCATGAGGGGAGAGGTGGGGGCACTCCTTGGCCTCCAGCCAAAGGAAGTGGCTGCCCCCTTCCTCCTATAAATGGAGGAGTGGAGCACCTCCTCTCTCACTCATTTGTTCCTCCTCCCATATGCACTTTGGTTGGCATGTTCTTCCCCTTGCTAGACTTGTCCATTGCCATGAGTATGGTGCTTAGGCAAAGCCCTGCTCAAGATTTTATCCACCACCACCACTACCATGTCGTAGTGCTGCTGGAGTTCTTGAGGATCCACTACTTCCACTGCCCAACATGGAGCAAGGGATATAGGTCGTCGGCACACCGTATGTGTGACCGATTAAGGAGGCGCTAGCCTTTGTGTTGCTTATAGTCATCGCATCCTTGAGGATGGCCATGTACATTCTACACCAGCCACGTTTGTTTGCAGGAACATTATCCCACTTACAGTCTTCGAGTCCTTCTGAAACCGTTACAAGTATCACCTAGATTCAATCTTGGCAATTGCAACCATAGAATTTTTTTGGTTTTCTATGCAACGAACCCCATCAGTGGTATCACAGCTATATCTATGCGTAGATGCTTTGTACGGTTAGAACACATAGATATGTGGGCGTTGATGATCATGTTATGGCATACTTTCATGAATTTTGATCATGGTGGCATGTTGGGATGAAGCAGTCCGGACTAACTTTACATGTCCTCGCGCATGAGACTTGTCCCACACTTGACATGCAACTTGTATTATATAAGTGGCTCAGCGGGTGTCTGTCTCTCCCAACATAGTCATGATCTAATTCTCAATGGTTTGCTAACAACTTGATTATCACCGTTGTGGTTGAAGTTCGTAGGTAGAGTGGTTCTTTCCTAGAAAGCCCACAACCACGTAAAATATGCAAAAATGAATTAGAGACATCTAACTTGTTTTTGCAGGGCATGTGATGTGATATGGTCATTGATACAAAAAACTGTTGTATGCAATGGGATTTATTGTAAGTTAAACAACCGACAGGAGCCATATGGTTGTCTTTATCTTTTTATGGCCTGTGTGTTGTATATATATCCATGAGATATATTGTAATGGTGGAGACGGATATGATGGAGGTGACATGAACCTTGGTGCCATGCCGGTGGAATGATGGAGATCATACCATGATGCACAAGATGGATATCAAGTGCAAGAAAGGACCATATCATATCACGTATTATATGCATGTGATGTTTATCCCTTTTATGCATCTTATTTTTCTTATGTCTTGCTTAGAACTTGGCGGTAGAATTATAAGATGATCCCTCTCACTCACTAAATATCAATATAATAATATGTTCTTCCTTAGTATGCACCATTAAGAATGTCAATCGTTTCGAAGCACCACGTGATGATTGGGTGTGATAGAATCTACATTCGCATACAACGGGTGTAGGACAGTTTTACACACGCAAGTACTAAGGTTCTTACTTAGTGAGCCTAGCCTATCATGTGTAGATATGGCCTCATAACATGAACTGAAAGGTAAAGCACGAGTCATATGAATGCTATGATGTCCATATGATGCTCTCTATTGGAGATGCACCACCTCACGTGATGATCGGACGTGGTGTAGTGAATTTGGTTCGTGTAATCACCAAAATGACTCGAGGGATATTGTTTTTACCGGGAGTTCATTTAGTAATTTGGATTAATTTGAACTCAATTTATCATAAACTAAATTGAAGTGAATTTGCATAGTTCATTGTAGTCACTGACATTCGTTTACTACCTTGTTTTTAGCTATAATTGAGATAATAGAACTATAAAATTCTGGATTTTTACTTTATAAACTGGTATTGTATTGTTTTATGAGTGTCAATCTAAAGTCTAATATACTATTGCAAACTTTCAGCAAAACCTCACTTACTCCGTGAAATTCAATAAGTAGTATTGAATCAAGAGTAACAAATTCTAGCGTTAGTATCTAAGTATCATGCTTGCCTCCATGATTATTGATATCGAAAAATTCTTTTCATATCAATGTTCTGTAGGAGCTAAAAATTGTTTCAGAAACCATCATGTGTAGAAGATATCATGATATCTGAAAAATGCCTTGGTTGCAATATGATAGTGTATAATTTAATAAAATACATATTCTCATATTGTATGAGAATTTGCAAAGGTTGGAGACGTTAGGCATCATGATCACCCAAAATGTTTTGGGAATTAACATTATATTCGTGATTCGTCCTTGTGAGCTATAGTAGCTTGATCATGAAAGTTGTCCTGACAAGGATGGATAGAAGATGTATATAAAATGTTTAATACATTAAAAGGATTACTAAAATGAATGAAATTTGAAAGAATGCCAAACATTTGATGATGGTGATCCACTTCAAAGTGCAAGTCCAAAGGTATTAGTATTTGACTATACATGCTTTGGACTATGTGTCATGTGTATGGCACCACTATTTATGTTGATAGATTCTTTTGAAAGGAAAAGGAAATGGTGAAAGAGAATCTGGTAAATATTTGGTAGAAAAGAAAAGACTGGAAATGTCCAGCTTAGGTATAGAAATGATATACATGATTATGGGTGTATTCTTTGCTTGTTAAACAATATGGTTCTTGGGTATTGGATACCGGTATTGAATACCTAATTGGTTGGTGTGAAATGTCACACAGAGTAACACAATTCATGAACTGCAATGGCCTAACTAGCAAGAGAATATGTGGTGATGTTCATCGAAAACAAATAAAATGTTATTGTGTTTCTCGTTGACATCAAAGCTTTCCTTCAATATTTGTTTTTAATAATTGTTATTTTGTTTCGGTATTATGAGAACGATGGTTGTTCAAATAATTACGATATTCCATTGAAGATGGATGAGTTCTTAGAAATCTAGTTGGATAAATCACGTCCATAAACACTGATGCTAAAGTGTTGTAAGACGAATGATTAGAAGATCACTTATGAGTAACACTGCAATTTAAATTATATTGGAAAGAAAACATGAAGAAACTCCATGTTGATGGAATTTAGGAGTCTTTTTTATTTTTGAATCAATTGACGCTTGTGAGAATTTCCTGGAAACAATTTAAATTGCATTCATAGGCCAACGAGGAATGAACGACTAACTTATTGGACATTGTGCATATTGATGCATATAGTCCACTATGTGCTTATTGGACATTGTGCATATTGATGCATATAGTCCATTATGTGTCGCCGTATGTGGTGGATCATTCAAACTTCATATCTTTAACCAAAGATTTGAGTGAATATATGTATATTTACTTAATCAGGGAGAAGTATGAAACATTTAAAAATGTTCAAATGATTTCAAAATGAAGTGGAAAATCATTGTAACAAGAAAATAAAGAATTTATGATTGGATCATAAAGGAAAATATTTGAGTTACAAGTTTAGCAAACACACCTAAGATTCAAGGAATTCATTCCATGGATTTATGTTTCCCGATAAACCATAGGAGTATGGAGTATTCGAGGGATGTAATCAAACCTTGTTTGACATGGTAGGATCAACGGTGTTATTTACAAAAAAATATCATTATATTTTGAAGATTAAGCTTTACTGACTACCGCTTTTACACTGAAAAGAGCTCCATCACGATTCGTTGAAATGACACGATATGAGTTATGGATTGGGATAAAACTCAAGTTGTCTTTTTATTAAAATTTGGTATGCTAGGCATAAGTAAAATGTTTACAACCAAAATTGGATAAGCACGTCTTTGTAGGTTATCCCAAAGCAACAGTTGGGTATTCCTCCATAACACCGAAGATAAAAGTTTTTGTCACTAAGAACTTCAAGTTTCTTGAGAAGGATTTTTTCACGAAAGTTAAGTGGGAGGACAATAGAACTTTGATAAGGTTATTAAACCTTAGCTATATGTGCTGAGTTGCGTAGCGCCAGAAAGTGTCTCAGAGACAACCATAATGCTCATGGCTCTCGTGCCTCAAAGATTGTGGTCACAGAGATCTAAGTTCCTATTAAACCACGTAGGTCGGGTAAACAATCAAATACTAATATTTAAGATTAAATCATTATTGTTTGACAATGATGAACCGACTACATACAAAGAAGCGACGATGGACCCTGACTCCATCAAATGGCTTGAAGCCATAAAATCCTTGATAGTTTTATACACGTGAAACCAAGTTATTGAACTTGGAAGACCCTCTGAAAGGCATAAAGCCTATCAGTCATATTTGGATCTATAAAAAAACAGACATGGATGTTTCACATCTATGAAATGGTCGACATGTTTATAAAGTGTTTACGATAATGTTTATGGAGTTGAATATGACAAGATTCGATCTTTCATAGCGAAATTTAGTCTGGACGGATTAGTGTAGCAACCACTATATATATCAATTGTTGTATATGCTAGTTGAACAAACGAAACAACATTCTTCTAGTAGAATGGTTACCTAGGACGTGTACGTGACATGGTCTGAAGGTCTTTGTTAAATCAAAGGATGCTAAAAGCGCATGCAAACTTCAATAGTTGAAGTAAGCATAGCGGAATTGGAATCTTCACCGTGATGAAACTGGTAAAAGCTTTAATTTCATCAGAAACGATGAAGGTGCTCACATTAGCAAGAAATTAAGTGGGAGTACTGAGACATATTTCTAATACATTGTGTATAAGACATATTGTTGATTGAAAATGATGTATCTTTTATTAACACAAGTTAAGGATTTTATTAAAATTAGATTTAAATGAAAGTTTTGGGCAAAACTATAATATTTGGTGTCGTGGTATTGACCACGGCAGATACTATAGGATAGCTTACGTAGAGGAAAGGGTAAGGCAACGTACGAGAATCCGGGAGCGAGATTGCCACACGATGTACCTAGGTTCATGTCCCCTCGGTGGAGGATCGCTACATCCTGCTATCAATCCAGTATATGTTCATAGATTAGTTTACAATGGAGTCACCGTAGACGGAGGGAGAGACTAGATCTAATATGACGTGAGAGAGAGCTCGCCCCAAAGGGGTGCCCCTGGTGGCTTTATATATGCAGCCAGTTAGGGTTTACAAGTGCTAATGGGCTTTGTATTGGAGTCGCTGTCTTGGGCCTCCAGTCGGTGATTCGTCTAGGTCTAGTTTGCGCCAGTCACTGTATTCGGCGAGTCGATCCGCCATGGGCGACTCCGCTTCGTGGGTATACCCCGATTGGTATTTCCCCATCAGTAGTCCCTGAGCGCGTCGTGGATTTGACGCGGGCTTGAGGCAGGGCGTGGAGAGTCTTGGCGATGGATCATGGCGAATCGGCGACAAGCTCCTGAATAGAGGAAAGAATCATGAAGCGGGAGGCGGTCGGCGGTCAGCGTGAGCCAGTCGGTGATAACCAGTTGGTGATAGCCAGTCGGCGTGGGCTAGTCAGCAAGAACCAGTCGGTGAGAACCAATCGGCGACAGCCAGTCAGCGAGGGCCAGTCGGTGAAGCCACCAGTTGTGGCGAGTCCCCGACCGTGGAGCATGCCGAGTCCCTGAGCATGGCAGGTGGCGAGGTCGGGCGACCGGCGAGTGGCGTTGTCTGTAGGGCACCGAGTCCTCGAGCACGGCGAGTGGCGAGGTCGGGCGACCGGCAAGTGCCGTTGTCTAGAGCGCGCCGAGTCCCCGAGTGCGGCGAGTGGCGAGGTCGTGCGACCGGCGAGTGGCGTTGTCTACAGCGCGCCGAGTCCCAGAGTGCGGCGAGTGGCGAGGTCGGGTGATCGGCAAGTGCCGCTATCTGGAGTGCGCCGAGTCCCCGAGCAAGGCGAGGCGAGGTCGTTCGACCGGCGAGTGGTGTTGTCTATAAGCCGCCGAGTCCCGGCGCTTGTGGGCGTGGCGGCGAGCAAGTGTCGCTGTCTGGAGCACGCCGAGTCTCGGCCGAGGTCGTCGACCGAGTGGCGTTATCTGTGCGCGAGTCCCGGCCTTGGCGAGTGGATAGGTCGGGCGACCGGTGACTGGCGCTGCCTGTAACGCGCCGAGTCCCCGAGCACGGCGAGTGGCGAGGTCGGGGGACTGGCGACTGGCGTTGTCGGGAGTGTGTCGAGTCCCCAAGTGCGGCGAGTGGCGTTGTTTATAGCGCGGCGAGTCCCCGAGCACGGCGAGTGGCGAGGTCGGGCGACTGGTGATGTCGGGAGCACGCCGAGTCCCCAAGTGCAGCGAGTGGCGAGGTCGGGCGACCGGCGAGCAACGCTGTCTATGGCGCGCCGAGTCCTCGAGGACGGCGAGTGGCAAGAAAGACACCAGACCGTTTTGTTGAGGAGAAAAAGGTACAATTGCAGTAAGGTGTATTTATAAAATATATTGAACATTTTTAACGAGTGTGATTCGTAGATGTTGAAATAAAATGCATGTTGTTAAATGGATCAGTTAGCAGTATGAAAGGTTTACGCGTATCTTTTATGAGTAGGTAGACTTCCAACATCAAACGCTTACCGGGTACAGGGACGCGATGCCAGACTGTTGAACCCAAATACAAGGTCGGTCTTTTGGTACCCAGCCTCACTACTTCGACAGACGCGAATAAACAACAGACAGAACCAAAACCGATCCCAAGTATGGTTTTGTAGATTGGACGAAAAAATGACTATGTTTTGGACTTATAGCATGTACGAATATAAAGAAACTTAGCTGTCAAATGCAGACAGAGTCGGCGCGACGGGGAGTCGCCAAACATGGTGAGTCCGCGATGGGGAGTACCGAGCGTGGCGAGTCCACGAGGGCGGTGAGTCCACGAGGGCGCGTACCCGGTGGCGAGTTCGCGATGGCGAGTCCGCTGTGGGCTGAGTCCATGGCGATTCCGTGTCTGTGTTTAGGCGACTTCCGGAGCATGGCGAGTTGCGCAAGGGTGATTCCGTGATCGCCACGACGACGAGTCTCCGAGTGTGGCAAGCCCGCGAGGGCGAGTCTGCTAATGTGGCGAGTCGCGGTCGTCAAGCTCAAATGCAGATTCACCCATTTAGATTGTGCCACGCGTGTATTGCCAAAATAAGCATGCAATAGTTAGGTTTAAATAAATGATTGATTAACACAGTAATCAAATGAAAGAGATATTCTTTTGGACGTAGAATCAGTTTAGCGCGAAGTTGATCTGTACCATCTTGGAACTTGATCGAGTGATCTGACATGCGCCTCATCTTTTTTTCTCTAGAATTCACAACAAGGAGCGATCTAATTCTGCATGCATGAAAGATTACTCCGAACAATGCGTGGGAGTGCAAGCAACACGCTCGGACCATTATATTCAAATAAAATAATAATTGATAAACAGGGAGGGGTGAGCATGTTTGCCTTGCTGCTTCAAGAAGATCTCAGGCTTCACGTCAGTGGAGCTGCAGAAAAAACAATCATCATGGAGCCTGCCATTTGACCACCGACACACCAATGCGCGAGTAATCACGCACGGGGCAATGGTGAACTTGAGTCCCTCGCGCCGCTCGCATCAACGATGTTTTCCTTGTTGCTTCTCTGCCGTGATTAGGCAGATCAGTTTTCCCGACCTGATTGTAGCGAATTGCAGTCGTGCGCGACTGTGACCCAGTTTATTGCTGTATGATGGACCAAACGATCATGACCTGGCGCCGCCATGCAAAACGGATCATGCAAACTTTAGATTAAATATTATAATGAACTGGTAGAATAATTAAACAAGAGGGAGACAAAATAATCAGCCGTCGTCCGCATGTGCGTGTGCCGGCCGGCGCGCTCGCGATCGTTGACAAAGACGAAGTCACTGCTCCACGGTATTGACGAACATATTCATATGACTGCGAGCCAAGCAAGATGTGATCTTCCTTCAACATGAGAGATCTCGCCCAGATCATCACTTTCAAGCATTGCTTGCCCCACGATAGGCGCCAACTGTCGTGGTATTGACCACAGCAGATGCTATAGGGTGGCTTACGTAGAGGAAAGGGCAAGATGACGTAGGAGAATCCGGAAGCGAGATTGGCACATGATGTACCCAGGTTCACGTTCCCTCGGTGGAGGATCGCTACATCCTGCTATCAATCCATTATATGTTTATAGATTGGTTTACAATGGAGTCGTCGTAGACGGAGTGAGAGACTAGATCTAATATGACGTGAGAGAGAGGTCGCCCCAAAGGGGTGCCCCTGGTGGCTTTATATATGCAGTCAGTTAGGATTTACAAGTGCTAATGAGCTTTGTATTGGACTCGCCATCTTGGGCCTCTAGTCGGCGAGTCGTCTAGGTCCAGTTTGCGTCATTCGTCGTATTCAGTGAGTCGATCCGCCATGGGCGACTCTGCTTCGTGGGTATACCCCAATTGGTATTCCTCCATCATTTGGCATCAAAGTCTATTAGATAGATTGAGACGCTAAAATGGTAATGCCAAATGTACATATATGAAATATTGAATGAGTTCAATATGGAAATGATGAGAAAGGTTCTTGCCACATGGAAAAGGTTGAATCAAGATTGAAGTGTATTGACACTTGGTGAGTTAATCAAGAATCAAGTGTTTTGACACTTGGTGAGTAAAATCACATGAATATCTTGATAAACTAGATTCAAGAGTTTTGACACTTGGTGAGTAAAATCACATGAATATCTTGATAAACGAGATTCAAGTGTTTTGACACTTGGTGAGTAAAATCACATGAATATATTAATTAATCATACTGTGATATGTACATATCCACATATGTCCTATGCTCTAAATGAAATGATCATATACCAAGGTGACTCATAAGATTATCATTGGACAATAGTAAAGATATTATTATGATCGTTGGAAGAACTAAGAATATATTATGTACGTAGAAGTGAAAAATAGTTAATATAAAGTGTTACATTGGTACTATGCATATAGTTCATTGTAAAGTGTTACATTGATACTAATTTTATCACAAGGTACAAACTAAGTTTATCTTAATTTATGCTATGGGTTAAGGTGGCATAATTTGATGGAAGAAAGTTTCATGATAGAGTTGGATGAGTTCCAAAAGGTTAAGTATTGTGACAGATACTACAATCATAGGAAGGCATTTATGTCAAGAAGTTTGTTAATCAAACTAGGTGTAGTTTCAAGCAAGATAATACTATGAAGATCTATTGTATGACAATAGTATCAATATGTTTTAAATCCCTGAGAACTAAGGTCTCACCAAAGGATCAAATTTATACAATGTCATCTCATTTGAGAATGAGTGATGCATAGAGACGCAAAGACATGCAAATACACATAGATCTGAAAGTGTCAGATTTGCAGATTAGATATACCACAAGAAATGTGTACGTACAACACCAGGAAGTTTCAAACTAGATTATTGACTCTAGTGCAAGTGGGAGACTGAAGGAAATATGCCCGAGAGGCAATGATAAAATGGTTATTATCTTATTCCATGCCTATGATAAATGTTTATTTCACATGCTATAATTTTGTTAATCGGAAACGTTAATACATGTGTGTTTAATAAACAAAGAAAAGGTTCCTAGTAATGCCTCTCATTACACTAGCTTATTGATTAACAAATGATCAAGGTTTCCTGATCATGACATTGGATGTTGTTAATAATGAGATCACAACATTGGTAGAATGGTGTGATGAACATTATCCCAAAGCATCGTAATACGATCATGCCATTATGTTTGCATTGCTATAACGTCATTCGAGGTAACTCTAATCCTTAGACCATGAGATCACATTAATCACTAACTCTGGAAGAGTACTTTGATTCCATCAAACGTCACACCGTAACAGGGTGATTATAAAGATGTCGTTTAGTACTTGGAAAGTCTTAGTTGAGGCTCGTGGATCAAGAGTGGGATTTGTCCATCCTGATGACGGAGAGATATACTTAGGGCCCTCTCGGTGATATCGCATCAACATAGCTTGCAAGCAAGTAATAAGATCACTAAGAATGTTATATCACGGGAACGAGAAAAGAGTACTTCTCGGTAACGAGACCGAAATAGGTATGGATGATACCAAATGATCGGATGTCGGACAAGTAAAATATCGCAAGACAAAATGAATTGGTTACTGCGAAAAAGGTTCATGCGATCACTAGTTCATCGTTGAATTAGTGGGAGTCATTATGGATCACCGGGTCCTGCTAATGATTATTGATCAGAGAGAGTCTCGATCATGTCCACATAGTTCACGAGCCTGTAGGGAGACACACTTAAGGGTAGTCGACGCATTTGAGTGGATAGGAAACGCATGAGAAAATACTGGACAACTCAGAAACTGTTCTGATAAAAACTACCAGAATAGTTTCGCTTATCGAAATATTGCAAGGGGACAATATGTTAATGTGTTCATTAAATGAAGTGTTCATTAAATGAACTACTCATTGAATAAAGTGTTCATTAAATTGAGTGGCATTAAATCAAGTGAATTAAAAGTGGTTTTAATGGAATGACTCTTGATTTGTGAGTGGAGAGTAAATGGGAGAAAATGGTTGTTCATATTTTTTAGTGCATTGTCCACTAGCCATGATGAGGGGAGAGGTGGGGGAACTCCTTGGCTGCCGTCCATAGGAAGGGGATGCCCCTTCCTCCTATAAAAGGAGGGGTGGAGCACCTCCTCTCTTACTCATTCCTTCCTCCTCTCATATGCCCTTTGGTTGGCATCTTTCTCCCCTTGCTAGACTTGTACATTGCCACGAGTACGGTGCTTAGACGAAGCCCTTATCAAGATACTCTCCACCATCACCACTACCGTGTCATAGTGCTTATGGAGTTCCCGAGGATCCTCTACTTCTGCTACGCAACATGGAGCAAGGGACGAAGGTCGTCGGCACACGTATGTGTGACCGATTACGGAGGCGCTGTCCTTTGTGGCGCTTATAGTCATCGTGTTCTTTAGGACGGTCATTGATCACCTGCAAGTGCACAGGTTTGTCAGAGCATGTTTTCGTGGAAGTATTAATTCTAGTTTTTATATCAATCCCAATAAGGAGCCTAGATAAGTATTTTTTATGCGGTGTTTTTGTCACACTCAAGGTGTCACCGGTCTTGAGTGAATTGACTGCAATTATTGAAGGTGGAAGGTGATGAGTGAATAATAGAGGGAACTTGCATAAGGAAAAAGCGAGAATTAAATAGCATAAAAGTAAAGATGAGAAATGTGTTCGAGGTTCCTGCAAATGAGAAGTCAGGCACGGAGAGAAAGGGTTCATGGTAATAGTGAAAGTTCTAGATGAATAAGGTGGAATACGTGATTGTGATATTTCTTATTTATAAGTGAGTAGGAAAGCAATCCATATACCGACTAGGAGTCCTCATGGCTTTCTTCCTAGTGGATAGTTTGCGGTGGCTGTGTTTTGTTTTTCATCGTCTCCCCTTCAAGAAAGTTTCTTGTATTAATATAATGGAGCTGGCGGTAGGTAGTACGGGCGGACGGTACGGGCGCACCCCGACCGTACTAGTGGTCGTTATGCACTCAGGACGCCTCCAATGAAAGGGGCTCCAATTGGGGATTTTCTTGTTTAGGTGTAATTAGCTCGCTCATAAATGCTATTAGATCTTCCAAAAATGTCCAATGCCTGAAAACCATCACAATAAACCAAGGATTCGCTCTTTGCGATGTTATCATTAGTAGAAAAGGTAAACTTCCATGAAATCCGACAATAAACAAGAGGAAAAATAATGATAAAAAGTGTTGAAATTTGGAGCTATCAACTTCCGCAAGCTTAGATGATACTCTCCCTCGAGTGACAACGCTATAATGAGTAATAGCGAGAAATTGAATCAAGAAGAAAGACTCACAAGTTCGAGGTTGTATCATATTCCATTGTCTCAAATCCTGCAACTTTGAACATGAGCATAATATATCTGAACAATTGCACTTAAGTTCGATTCATAAATGCAAGTAAATCACTAGCTAATAGTTCTTAAAACTCAAAAGAGACTGTCAAAAATTTGGCTAGGCTTGCGAATCAATTCTTTTCAGCGCCCTCTTTTATGAGAGTAAAAATATTTTCAAGCGAGGACACTTTCAGTCAAAATTAAGGGTGCACAAGTAAATGTCAAAAGTAGGATAAACTTAGAGCTTTTCATTAACACCCACTTCGATAATCGCCGCTATCAAACACTTCTCTTCCTTGTTTTTCAAGAACTCTAGTTTATTCATTTTAGGTGGTGAGGTGATACCAATGCTCTCATAAGTATTGAATATTTTCAGCTCATATCTTGATGGTAGTTCTCTTTCTCTTTTCTCCCTTTTTTTACTCGAGTACTTGGCCAATGGAACTAAAATTTTGCCCATCTCAGCAATGCTATCAATGTCTAACCAACTTGTAACCGAAATCTGTGATGAACTCAAGATCGTTCGTAGGACATAAGAGTTGTTAGTTCTATGAAATTTGGGTACTCTTACAATTATTTTTCTCATGAAGTATCTCTTTTCAGCTGATCAAAATAGGTTTGGCATCTCCCTCAACCACCATTAAAAGTTTGTTCCATCAAACAATTCTTTTCTCAGAAGGTATTATCAAGTCAACGATTAGTATGTGGGGTTGAGTACTACTAAGATTAAGCCCTTAAGACAAAAACATGGCACCAAACTTGTCAACAGGCACTCTCTCTTGTTCTCAAAAGTTTGGAACTTAATACAAAGGATTATTTTTCTAACAGATAGTAACTATCATAAGTCTCAACCAAAGTAGTGACAATAACCTTTGAACTCATGTACCAAAAAATAACAAGTTAAGCGTGGAGTAGAACTCAAGTGCAACCGAACAGACACAAAAAGGTTCATGAATAAACTTACAAGAAGAGGTAAAATAGGAATGTGGTACCTCCTCTTGCTTGCTCATCTCCCACTTGGGTCAACTCCTTGCGTTCTTCTCCATCAACTAATAAAAATAGGTTTGGCATCTCCCTCAACCACCATAAAAAGTTCATTCCATCAAACAATTCTTTTTTCAGAAGGTATTATCAAGTCAACGATTAGAATGTGGGGTTGAGTACTACTAAGATTAAGCCCTTAAGACAAAAACATGGCACCAAAGTTGTCAATAAACACTTTCTCTTGTTCTCAAAAGTTTGGAACTTAATTGAAAGGGTTGTTTTTCTAACCGATAGTAAATGTCATAAGTCTCAACCAAAGTAGTGACAATAACCTTTGAACTCAAGTCCTAAAAAATAACAAGTTAAGCATGGAGTAGAACTCAAGGGAAACCGAACAGACACAAAATGTTCATGAATAAACTTACAGGAAGAGGGAAAATAGGAATGTGGTACCTCCTCTTGCTTGCTCATCTCCCACTTGGGTTAACTCCTTGCATTCGTCTCCATAGCTAAATCACTAGAAGTGAATAACTTGCAGAAAAATCAACGAGAGCCGAGAGAATGTTGCACAAATCAATATAAAAGCTAGTCTAATATTTTTGGTTTTCTTTTATCAATGCAAACTGAAAGTAAACATGCACTAGAATGAAAATAAATAAATCAAAATAAGAATGAAAAATATGAATTCAAAAGGTGGGAGGAGTTCAACCTCCCCAAGCTTAGGCTCTTGGCCTATCTAGAATCAAAAGTTGCAGCCTTCATCGGGTGGTGGCTGCTGGTATGGGAAGTTCGGGGAGCAGTTTGGAAAGTCGGTCATAAAGGAGGTGAAGGCTTGGGTGAGGTTGAATATGTTGGTGTTCACATCATGCCACATATTTTCTACGTTGTTGATGTGATGCACCACCTGGTCAAAATCACTCCTCGAGACATAGTTGAATCCCGGCTGCGGTGGAGGCATACCTTGCTACTAGTGCTGAGGAAAAGGTTATTGGTGATGATGTTGCTGACCGTAGTCATCCTAGCCTACTGCGGTCTAGTCCTCTCCACCTTGCTCCTGTTGTTGTTGGCCAGTTGTTGTGTTCTCCCAGTTGGGATGACCTTCCAACGGTGCAATCTTCCCTGAGAGGATCAATGCGTGCTAGAATTCTTCCTCGGTGAGGACCCAACTCTGTTTACCTGGCAAACCAAAAGCTTGGACAAAAGGAAGCAAAACTTGGTGTTGATCACCATTAGGCTCAAAATAAAATTGATAAGCATGTAGGGAGCGTTGGGGCCTATAGATCCCCATGAATTTAGTGCTAGCCATGTGAATATCATCCGGAATCTTACTACCAGCCACAACTCTTTCCTGGGCATGACAAACTCGCTTGCGTAGGCGATCTGTGTGATCAAGCCACTGTAGTGGATGTCACCCAAAGAAGCCGACCTTTGGTGGCGGAAGTGCTGGATGAGCAAAGCACCCAAGTTTACCTTGTGCTCCATCTCATGATGCAAAGCCATGTGAATTAGACTCATCTCGGGGCTTGCCATTGCCTCAACATCTCCCTTCCAAAAAATAGAATTCACCAAGAAGGTGTGGAAGAAACGGATAGAGGGATTCTGGATGGTAGTGCTCTTCTTGCGCAAATAATCGGTGTTCATGTGGACAGAAATCTGCTCCCAAGAATGTGTTGCCTCTACATGGACATTATCATTAATATCGACCTCCCCTCGTAGGAGAACCTGAAACAATCACAAAATTCATGAAAAGAAAGGCTACTGGGTTGCCCATTGAGCACAAGACTTATAGTGCAATTATTCTCCTAGACCTCAAGATCATCATGGAACGATAACAGGAACTCGTACATGGCAAGCTGGTAGGTGTCGATGGAGAGGTAGGATAAAGGGACCATGCCGGCTTGCATGGTCATCCGCTCGAAGTCCTCCAAAAGACTCGGGTGGGAGAGGAACTCATGGCTTACCCACTTAGTGGGTAAAACCTTGCGTGCACTCACCCTCTCGTAGTCCTTGTTCATGGGAGCTCTCAAGTTGTCCGCCTCCGAATGCCTCTTCTTCGAACCCAACGGCCTAGTGGAGCTTGTGGCCCCTGCCGTTCCCAAGCCCTTGCCAGAGCGAAAAATCCTTGCAATGTTATGCATTGTGCTATGGAATTTTCAAAGAAAACTATATGCATCATGTTTCTATCATACAAACAAATGATTACAGGCAGAAATTACAAATCCAAATGTGAGGAATAAAAAATAATCTCAAAGTATGATGAACTCATCTAAATAGTCAATGTGAGGAATTCAACCATGGATTTAAGAAAATAAAGCATGGATTGGATGAGAAACTTAACGATGTGAAGATTACCCCACTCAAAAACACAAAATCAATGAAGAATCAAGGGTTCTAGGGGATTAGGGTTTGAGGTGGAGAGAGAAAGAGAAAGAAAGAATGAGGAGGAAGAAGAAAGGGGCTGGCTAGGAGCCAGCCGCCATCGGCTTTTACCTAGCGATGTAGTCGGTATGGGCGGGTGGTACGGGCGCATCCCGCCCGTACCGGTGGTTGTTACCGTTGGATCAAGATTAAGGTTCCGAGATCAAACCCAGCGGTCTGGTACGAGCAGACGGTACGGGTGCGTCCTGGCCATACTAGTGCTTGTTATCGCGGCAGTGAGTGTTGGGGGGATAACCCCGGGTAGGGTCACTCCAGGGTATAAGGGCCGAGTTAGCCGAGGTTCGGCAAGGTCAAAGCGAATGCTGGCCGAGTCACCTCAAGGCAGGCCGGATCACAGAGTAACCCGGACCAAGGGGTCGCCTAACATTGTCTCGTCCGACTCAAGGAGTAAGTCGGAGACACTTGTCTAGCTTATATGCAGGAACAGGTGTGGCCGGATCAACTGTGATCCGGATCCTCGTTTGGCTTCTAGGAGAAGGAAGGAATATCTCGTCAAAAGAAGGCCGGTGCATCTTGGATGAGCGAATAAAGTAAGGGCGGGACCACGGATCGTGGCCGACAAAGGGTGGACGCTCACGTCACGTCGGCTGAGCGCCCATGAGGCAACGTCGCTAAAGCAAGAGTGACGTGGGGGAAAAGCACCCCTGTCGGGTTACTAATTTGGGAGGAGGCATATTCCTAAGAATATGCCTCCACGTATGCCCTAGGCCAGGACCGAACCACCCCTATATAAGGGGGGGTTGGGGTTCTGGTAAGGGGGTTGGGTCTTTTCAGATACATAGCAAGGAAAATACTTGTGGGTCTAGGGTTCTTGGGCTAGTTAATAGGCAAGAGTAAGAGAGTTTCTTCTTCCTCCTCTTGTCAATACAGCTCGAGGAGCACCTGTAATCTTGGAGACCGAACATCAATACGAAGCTCCTGTGTAGAGAATCACTCTACTATCCCTCCCTGGATTCCCCTAGTGCATATTAGTCCCCACCTTTAGCCTACCCATGGCATCTGCCGTGACACCACCACGACAGTTGGCGCCCACCGTGGGGCTAGCGGCGCTAGCAGGGGTGAAGATCTGGACGGGAAATTTCATCGGCACCGGTAAACGCATCGTCTCCGGGCTCGTTCAGCGCTTCGGTGCGCTGGACTACATCAGCGACAACGTTGGCTGCTTCGGCACGCGCCCCCTTCCGTGCAACGACGTCTTCGTCAAGCTCGGTGCGCACAAGGTCTATGTTGCCGTGGACGTGTCTTGCGTTCATCCGCGTCGCGTCGTCGATGCGGGGGAACCACCCCTCACTGTGGCTCATGGTAGCGTATCGCTCGCTCCGGACCATGCGAGGTGATGATGACCGCGCGGCCTTGGCGTGAGCAGAGATCCAGCGCGGACCGGAGGCAACACCCAAGGCACCAAGGAAAGCTAGGGTCCTCGCTAGAGAGGCCCGAGCGTCTTGAGGAAGCTATGGATAGCTTGGCTAACCCGGTGGCGATGGTAGATCCGGCTCGAACGCAGGGGCGAACTAGAGAGACCGGCGAAAGATCTTGGGCGCAAAAGAAAATAGCGGCTCAGCGATCGTCGAACATGGCGCTGCGTGAAATCTGTAAGCGAACAAGGTTGAACCAGTGAGGGTAAAAGGGAGAAACCTCATAAGCGAGATGAATAGAGAAGGTGATGATGGACCAGAAGGGTCGGAAAACTATCTGTCTGTGGGGTTGCCGAAGTATAGTACCCCGGCGAAGAACCTCAGAGCAGCAGATGGCGCGGCGTCCGAGCTAGAGGGTCTGACGGGTGAAGCCCGCCAAAGACAGCAAGACCAGGTTAACGAGCTGGTTCGGATCGCGAACAGGCAGAATGAGGAGCTGTTGAGAGGTAACCCGGGGAGAGTTGGAGCTTCTAAAATCGTCCATTCGGTGATGGGTAACCCGGAGAAATCCGCTGGAGCCGCATCATCGCCTCATGGTGGCCCTAGAAAAGAAGAGGTAGTAACCTCGGCCAGACGGAACAAGCAGATCGTTCCGTACGACCCAACGCGTGCGGGAAAGGAGAAAGAGATACGGAAAAAAGACGATCGACGAAGTGTGAGCCGAAGTAACCACGACCAAGGCAATGCCGGTCAAGGGAATGCTGTCAACGGCAATGTCGGACAGCGAAACCCGGTGGGAGCGGGTCAACCGCAGCAGCGGAATGCACCAAGGCAAGAGCAAAGTGCCGGCCATGGTATGCAACAGATAGGAGCACAACGAGAGCAAGACCGATACAACGATGGAGACTCGGAGATGATGAATGCGGGATATGCTAGACCGGACTATCATGTGATAGGGTCGAGATTGGAAACAGAGATTTGATGCCGGATGACGCAAGATTGAAACTGGATCGCATGTATAGGTCGGAACAAATTGAATGTCAAGGTCCTCCGGGTCCAGCATGCTTTGGGCCCCGGATCATGAAGGAACCACCGATGCAATTTCCAGTTACCGAGGCACGCGAAGGCGTATAGCGGTATGGCGAAGCCGGAGGATTGGCTGATAAACTACGCAACAGCTGTGAAAATTGCGACTGGCAACTTGAGATGGGCTGTACGATATGTACCCCAAATGTTGGAAGGTCCAGCTAGGGTTTCGCTGAATAATTTGCCACCCGGAAGCATCAATTGCTGGATAGATTTTGAAGAAATGTTCATCAGCAACTTCTCAAGTACGTATCAGAGACCGAATAGACCGCAGACCCTGGCAATGTGCAAGCAGAGATCTAACGAAACGGACCATGAATTCTTGACCCGGTGGTGTACCGTGAGAAACTCATGTGAGGGAGTCATAGAGTCACAGGCTATAGCATGGTTCACACAAGGATGTAGATATGGCAGCGAGTTGTGGATGAAATTGCAAAGGAAAATGCCAGTCACATTGGCAGAGATGATCCGGATCGCGGATTCTTATGCTTTGGGTGATCCAACTCAACCTAGGATCGCGTCGAACGAGTCAAATGAGGAGTATTATCCGAGGGACGGATCCAGGTCATCCCGGAGGAACGATTACAGGGGAAAAAGAAGAGATGATAGACCGGACCATCGATATGGCTCGCAACAAGTTGCGGCCGTGAATCAAGATCAGCCCGGGGTAAGGAGAAACCAACGCCAGAGAACGGGAGGGCAATGGACTCCTCGAAACGATGGCAAGAAAACATGGACTCCGGAGCAGAAGAAGCAATGGCAAGAAAAGAAAGATCGTCCGAGGTATACCTACGAGTCAATGTTGGACCAGCCGTGCAAGTTTCACACGCCAAATCCGAGCAGCCCGGCGGGTCACACGACAAGACAATGTGAGTGGTTGCGCAAGATAGAACAAGGTGGTTCGGGGAATGCTCAGGCACCTCGGAATGATCAACCTCGGCAGGAGTTACCCCGGCAGCAATTGCTCTCCGGAGCAAACACGCAGCAACTGATGTTGCCTCCCCCTCCGCCGAGGTATGACAACAGTGAGAGAAGGGATGCGATTGCATCGGTGAAAACCAGCAACAACCGGATCGGAGGTACTCCGGAAGAGGGAAGAAATGAGTACAGGGAACATCACGAGCTATTGTGTGTTCACAATGTAAGAAAGCAGATAGGAAGAGCTTGCAGCACCGACATATGGAGGTTAACGCGGTTATACTGCGACGAGGTACATGTCTTGGTCGGACCAGGAAATTACCTGGAGCGTCAAAGATCATCCCAAGCTTATGCCAAGTCCGGGCTTGTATGCACTAGTGTTAGATCCGACGTTCATTGGACCAAACATTAATGTGAGGTTCTCCAAAGTACTGATCGACAATGGCAGTAGCATTAACATCATGTATGCAGATACGATGCGTAAGTTGGGCATCTCGGAGAACATGCTCCAGGCTACGAGAACAACTTTTCACGGTATCGTGCCTGGCATATCCTGCGAACCCATAGGCAAAGTCCGGGTCGACATGCTATTCGGTACGAGGGATAATTGTCGAACCGAAAATCTAGAGTTCGAGGTGGTAAAATTGGAGAGCACGTATCATGCATTACTCGGGAGACCGGCACTGAGCAAATTCATGGCAAGTTGCCACGTTAGTTATCTGAAGATGAAGTTGCCCGGGCCAAATGGTGCAATTACTATCATTGGGGATTTCCGACGTTCCATTGAGTGCGCCTCAGCCGGGTCTAACCTAGCCGAGTCACTCGTAATTGCCCAAGAGAAAAGAAAAATCCAAGAGGTGGCGGCATTAGCTCAGTCCGCGCAGCAGTATATGCCGGCGTTAAGCAACCCGCATGGAAGCATTTCATTTCAAGTCGCGAAGGACACCAAGAAGATCCCGGTGGATAACATGTTTCGGGCGTCTGGTGACGATTGGGGCGGGTTAAGCGACAAATAGGAAGCGAGCTCGTCAACTTCCTCCGTGAGAATCGGGATATTTTGCTTGGTCCACAGGACTTGCAAGGTGTTCCGAGGGAGTTGGCGAGCACTCTGAATGTAAGACCCGGAGCAAGGCGGTGAAGCAGCCTCTCCGGCGCTTCCGAGGATAGGAGAAAGGTCATTGGTGACGAGATAGCTCGGTTGCTAGCAGCAGGATTCATCATGGAAGTGCTGTATCCGGATTGGCTCTCTAATCCGGTGCTGGTAGAAAAGAAAAAGGATGATCCGAACGTGGCGATGGTTTGGCGTATGTGTATCGATTACACGAACCTGAACAAGGCGAGTCCAAAAGATCCATTTCCACTGCCGAGGATAGATCAGGTCATCGACTCCACCACGGGATGTGAACTGTTGTCATTTATTGACGCTTATTCCGGTTTCCACTAGATACCTCTGAACCCGGATGATCAAATAAAAACTGCCTTTATTACCCCGTACGGGGCTTATTGCTATCGCACTATGCCGTTTGGTTTCTGAACGCAGAGCAACGTACCAAAGGTGTATGCAAAAATGTTTGCACGATCAAATAGGTCAAAGTGTACAAGTCTACGTGGATGATGTGGTTATCAAGACCAAGGAAAGCGCAACGCTCCTTGACGACATAAGGCAAACATTCGCGAACTTGAGGAGATTCCGGATGAAGCTTAACCTAGAGAAATGTACCTTCGGTGTCCCGGCTGGGAAATTACTCGGATTTCTCGTCTCTAGCCGAGGTATCGAGGTTAATCCAACTAAGATCCGATCCATCGAACGAATGGAGCTGCCCAAGTGTCTCAATGACGTCCAGAAGTTCACTGGATGCCTGGCGTCGTTGAGTCGGTTTGTATGTCGGCTAGGGGAAAAGGCACTGCCTCTCTACCAACTCATGAAAAAATCAGATAAATTCGTTTGGACACCGCAGGCCGATGAAGCTTTTGCCCACTTAAAAAAGATGTTGGCCACTGCACCGGTGTTAGCTTCTCCTTGTCGAAGGAGCCAATGTTGCTCTACATAGCCGCAACCAACCGAGTTGTAAGTGCAGTGATTGTAGTGGAGCGAGATGAAGAGGTAAGTCGGTGCAGCGACGGTGTATTACTTGAGCGAGGTATTATGCGCCTCAAACAGAACTACCCGAATTTTCAAAAGGTGGCATATGGAGTTTATATGGCGGCGAAGAAGTTAAAGCACTACTTTGAGGAGCATCCCATCAAGGTGATATGCGAAGCCCCCATATCCGAGATAATGGGTAACAAAGATCTGAAGCAGAATTGTGAAATGGGCAATTGAGCTAGCACCATATGTGCCCTAGTATGAGAAGAGAAAGCGATCAAGTCCAGTCATGGCGGACTTTTTTCGTGGATTGGGCGAGGTACAATCGAACCACCACCGGATCAAACTATTGGAGGATGCATTTTGACGGATCGAAGACCAAAACGGATTAGGCGCGGAGTTGTGCTCACCTCGCCAAAAAGGATCAGCTCAGAAATCGTATTGCAGATCCATTTCGCGGCATCGAACAATGTCGCTGAATCTGAGGCTCTTGTGCATGGTCTCAAAGTGGCAAAGGAAATTGGCATAAGACGGATAATCTGCTTTGGCGACTCGGATCTAATGTCTGACAAGTGTCCGGAGTGTGGGGCATACAGATCCAAACATGGCACTATACAGATTTCATGTGCAGAAAATCTCGGGTTACTTTGAGGGATGCGAGTTTCATCATGTACCTCGCGTGGAAAACAAAGCTGCCGACATGTTGTCGAAGCTCGGTTCGACCCGACAGGCAATTCCACCGGGCGTTGCATTGGAGCACCTCAGAAAGCCATCTATCAGGCCGTCCCCAGGAACCGACTCAATTTATGTTCCAGAAAACGCGGAATCCGGAGCTGAACCCATGGACATTGACATGGAAGGTAGTGCGCCGAACCCGGAGCAAAGTCAAGAATGTGATAAGAGCCGACATGAAATTGATCCGAGATAAGTTTACCCCGCGAAGCTTACCGCAGGAGGGAGCCTATCACGGCAGTAATGCTCGATTCCCCACGTCCATTCGGCGGAGAAGTCCTTATGGGTGGTGAAAAGAGCCTTGACCCGGCGGAAGATCTCCGTATTGCTCAACTCGAACGAGGAGGTTCGGTTGGGGTCGCGACTGAAGCTCATATGGCACAACTTGTGAGTCGCCTGAAGGGGGAGATTGATTCGCACGAATGTGATCATGGCATCCTCGTTGTGCAATCCGAGCTTCTTCAGCTCCGCAAACCTTTTGTTCACTTGGTTGGCCAGGGCTGTAGGCTTCCTGGCAACCTCCTCCCAGAAATCCGTGTCAGGGGGACCCGGAGCGTAAGGCAGCAACCGGATCAAATCTTCCGTGCCTTCATTCCGGACGTAGAAGTCCGGTGACCCGGGGAAAGATTGAATACCTCCGGGGCGAGATCGAGGCAGCTCCGAACTGAGTTAGCTGTTTGTCCTCCGACTCGACGTGGATGTTGGGGACCACGTTGCGACGGAGGCCGAAGAACCGGATCCACAGCTCCTTCGTAGGCCATAGCCCGGTGTAGCCCTCAATCGAAGAAACGAAAGCTGACAGAGAGGTGATGGCGTTCGCCGGGAGATGATGTGGTTGCAAGTGATAGGTCCGGATCCAGTCCCAGAAGAAATCACTCACTGGAAGCCCAAATCCTCGTTGAAAATGGGATAAGAAAACAACAAATTCGCCCGGATTGGGTGAGGGCCACTTCGAGGAGGGAGGCGGCGGCCGGCGGAATCGTCGGGTCCGGTGAGCCGGCGATGTCGTCCTCGCAGACCAGAGTCGGCCCAGCCGTGCGCATCCGCTTGGCGTCCTCCTCCATATCCTGTTCAACGACGACGAGCTCTTCTTCCGTCATCTCAATTCTGGTGTCTTCGCTGGAGCTGGCGGCGGCGGGGTTCTGCGGTCTAGACTGACGAGGACCCATGGCTAAACGAAGGCGCAACAGTGATCGCGGTGCGGAGAAACGAAGAAAATGCGGTGGCGGCGCTGCTGCAACGGGCGCTGGCGGCGGCGTGGTTGCGAGGAAGAAGAAGAGGAACGGGTGAGGGGGTGTGGAGATGGAAAAGATCTAAGGAGTGTGCCCCTCCCCTATTTAACCGCCCCCAGTCATCAACGAGTGGGATCGTGCTGTGCAGGAAAACCACACGATTTGGCCGTGTATCACCAGCATCGACCAATCAGAGAGGAGCCACACCGGGGGCCGCAGAGTAAATGTGATCCAATGACACGACGTGCGATTCGGTAAACGAGGCAGGCGTGGCGTAACCCCCCGCGTAATCATCGACATTTCTTGCGGCGGTTACTCTTGAGCCCTTAAAATAAGGCAACGTAATGATTAACCGTTACATGGGTTGGCGTACGAGAGAAGGAAGCAAGGCCCGGATCCGAGCCACGATGGTAACCCGGCCGGCAAGTGAAAACTTGAACCGTGCGGAGGGAAAGTAAAACCAAACGATCCGAGCCAAAGTGGTGACCCGGCCGGCAAGTGAAAACTTGGAGCGTGCGAAGGGAACGTAAATCCATATAATCCGAGACAAAAAGTTAGCCTGGAAATAAACGTCTGAAGCTTGGATACGAATGAACCTGATGTGGCCTTAGCGACCAAGGCCGCTAAGGCTGCACCAGCTTTGGGGACTAATGTTGGGGGGATAACCCCGGGTAGGGTCACTCCGGGGTATAAGGGTCGAGTTAGCCGAGGTTCGGCAAGGTCAAAGCGGATGCTGGCCGAGTCACCTCAAGGCAGGCGGATCACGGAGTAACCCGGACGGGGTCGCTAACATTGTCGTCGACTCAAGGAGTAAGTCGAAGACACTTGTCTAGCTTATATGCAGGAACAGGTGTGGCGGATCAAGTGATCCGGATCCTCGTTGTCTTCTAGGAGAAGGAAGGAATATCTGGTCAAAAGAAGGCCGGTGCATCTTGGATGAGCGAATAAAGCAAGGGCAGGACCACCGGATCGTGGCCGACAAGGGTGACGACGCTCACGTCGGGCAAGAGTGACGTGGGGGAAAAGCACCCCTGTCGGGTTACTAATTTGGGAGGAGGCATATTCCTAAGAATATGCCTCCACGTATGCCCTAGGCCAGGACCGAACCACCCCTATATAAGGGGGGTTGGGGTTCCAAGGTTGGGTCTTTTCAGATACATAGCAAGGAAAATACTTGTGGGTCTAGGGTTCTTGGGCTAGTTAATAGGCAAGAGTAAGAGAGTTTCTTCTTCCTCCTCTTGTCATTACAGCTCGAGGAGCACCTGTAATCTTGGAGACCGAACATCAATACGAAGCTCCTGTGTAGAGAATCACTCTACTATCCCTCCCTGGATTCCCCTAGCGCATATTAGTCCCCACCTTTAGCCTACCCATGGCATCTGCCGTGACACCACCACGACAGTGAGTTTTGAAGAAAATTGTCGAAGTTCAGTACGGGCAGGCGGTACGGGTATCTCTGGCCATAACGGTGCTTGTTATGAGTACTTATTAAAATAACCTTTTTCGATTGGATTTTCTTTGACGGTATGGGTGGACGGACCAGGTACCTCTGGCCGTACCACTGCTCTTACGCAATCTGAACCCTATTTAATTCTTCCTTTTGCTTTTCTTTCGCTTTTCTTTAAACTTCACGAAGGTATAAATTCCCTGCAAGTCTCAAAGCTTGAACAAATTTATTAAGACACACATAAAACAAAACAAAACAAATTTAAACTTAACTTATTAAGAATGGGTTGACTCCTAGTAAGCATTTTATTAAGGAGAGTTAGCTTATCAACCAACATCCATGTCATTAGCGTTTACCTCAAGTTGCCCTTCATTGATGGTTTTCACCGCTTGGATACGCTTAGGTGGTGGAACATATTTGCCATTATGCTCCTGTTTATTTGGAAGATAACGAACAATCTGATCATCATAAATATTGAAAATAGTCTTGTCGCTAGGAGAATCGACATTAGCTCCAGTTGTGCCAAGAAATGGTATTCCAAGGATGATTGAAAGTTTGTCTTCTTCTGGAACATCTAGTATGATAAAATTAGTGGGTATAACATGTTGGTGAATTCTAAGTAAAACATCTTCAATCATACCGACAAGTTGTTTAGTTGTCTTATCAGCCATTTGCAAAGTGATTGAAGTGGGAGAATACTCTCCAAGGTTCAATTTCTTAAACAAGGAATAAGGCATGACACTAACACCTGCCCCTAAATCACAAAGAGCATTGATGATATTATTTTTTCCAATTGCGCAAGAGATAGTTGGTATACCTGGGTCCCCAAGCTTAGCAGGCGGCTTATCACCAAAGCTTGTCATTACTGCTATAGTCTTAGTTACCTTCTTTTTCCTATTGATAATATCTCGCATAAACTTTTTATAAGTAGGAACTTGAATAACATTAGTTAAAGGAAGTTCTAAACAAAGGCTTCCTAGTGCTTCGGGCAAAGAATCATAAATAGCTTTATCCGGTTCATATTGAACTCGATTAGGATAAGTAATTTTATTTTTAGTGGGTATTACCTTCTCCTTTAACTTTGCCACTGGTTCAGCATCCCTTTTAGTTTTCTTCTTTGCTGATGGTTTTTGCTTATCAAAACGTTCTTCACGTGAGGTGATAACATGCTCTTCTTGTTCCTTTCTGAGATCTGCCTCTTCCCTTGAGTCGATCGTCTCAGCATCTAAATCATATTGTTTATGTTTATTTCCTGCTTCTTGTTCTTCTCTATCTTTAGAAGTCTCAAGTTCTCTTTTCTAAGCTTCATAATCAATATCATCTTGAGGATCTACCAGGTCCTCTTCTTATTGACTCATATCTTGAGTCTCTCTTGCCTTGTGGGCTTGTTCTTCTTGATACCAAGGTGGACCTTGGGGTTCCTACGTTTTTGTACCACGTCTAGTGACAATGTTAGTAGAAATAGTATTAAAATTTCCTTGGCTCGAAATCAGAGTTTGGGTTTCAATTATTTGATCACATTGTGTTTTAACCATACTCAAATATCTATCCAAATGCTTCGTGTCATGACCTAAGTCATCAAAAACTTTAGTTAGCTCTTTTATATTCTTTTCTTGAGTCATTAGACGTTATAATATTTATCATGGAACTTTTTTTGTTGATATCTAAACTTTTGCATTACAAGATTTATTTCATCTTCTATTACATAAGCTTGAAGAATGTCAACTTTATTTCCTTCAATAAGTTCCAAGGCTATTCCTTTTCTTCCATGGACTTTTTAACTTTAGGTATAAGATCTTGGGGTATGTGAAACATACCTCTTCGTGGTTTAACGTCCTTAGTCGGATTGTATTGTTCATCATTGAAGGATCTTACCTCGAAAAGCTTTACACATTCTGGTAACGTTAAGTTGCAAATAGCTCCCCTGCAGATAAGTCAATCATTTCTTTTGTATCATCATTAAGCCCATTATAAAAATATTGGATAATTAAATGCTCATGGAAACCAGGATTCAGGACTTTCATAATCATTGCATAAAATCTATTTCATGCTTGATAAAAGTTATCTCCAACCGTTTGAAGAAAGTTTGTAATGCTACATTTAATATGCATGATTTTAGTGAACGAGCAATATTTATGCATAAACTCTCGGATGCAATCTACCTAGCTTTTTATAGTGTGATTGGGTAATGATTGTAACCAGGTAAAATCATTATCTTTCAGAGACCAGCGAAAAGTTTAAGGATCACATACTCTATTGGTAAACTTGTTGGTTTAAGAGTGGCACAAAGGTCATAGACCTTCGTCAAGTGATCACTAGGATTTTCCTCTTCTTTTATTGTGAATTTTTTTCTTTCAACATATAAATTAGCTTAGGATACATCTCAAATTCCTGGCCTTCAAGTTCAGGACAAAGAATAGGCATTTTTTAAGTGCCTAGATGGATTCCCATATTCTCCCAATGGTACCTCAGGCTCTTCGGTCCCCTGGGTGATGGTCAAGTATTCCATCAAAGGAATCGAACTATTCACGTCTAGAGTACGTGAGTTAGAAAATCTTTCAATAAATTCTAGGCATCTTTCAGTTGCAATACGGTTAATATACGGAGGTAAATAAGTTTTTCTAGATCGAGTGGTACCTCTGTGTTCAACGGAGATCATGGATGGTGTCAACAATTACTTATGTCAAGAAACAACACTTAGCGCTTACCTCACCGGCAACAATGTCAGAAAATAGCTTGATGGCCTGCAAGTGCACAGGTTCATCATAGCATGTTTTCACGGAAGTATTAATTCTAGTTTTATATCAATCCTAATAAGGAGCCTAGATAAGTGTTTTTATGCGGTGTTTCTGTCGCACTCAAGGTGTCACCGGTCTTGAGTGAATTTACTACAATTGTTGAAGGTGGAAGGTGGTGAATGAATAATAGAGAAAACTTGCGTACAGAAAAAGCGAGAATTAAATAGCATAAAAGTAAAGACGAGAAAGGTGTTCGAGGTTCCTGCAGATGAGAAATTAGGGGCGGAGAGAAACGGTTCATGGTAATAGTGAAAGTGCTAGATGAATAAGGTGTAATAAGTGATTGTAATATTTCTTATTTATAAGTGAGTAGGCAAGCAACCCATATACCGACTAGGAGTCCTCATGGCCAATTCTTCCTAGTCCCAATGATCTGTCTGCCTGTTACCACGGCAATGGTCAACACATTAATTAAGGTCTTCCGACCAGATCAAGGCTTTAATCTCGATGGTTCCTTGTTGCCCTCGAGTAGTACTAGCTCCTCATTTATATCGGCCATGTCACTCGGGGGTCGCCGATTCGCTAGCATACAAGTTCATACCTATGAGATCTCAGGATCATATTATCTGGGTCGTTAAATTATATAACAAGCATTAGGCAAACATAGATAATCATTCTCACAATTTAATAAATATTACAGCAATCACGAATGGATGGAATTAAAGAAGGCACAACACATCTCACCAAAGCCCTACATCTCCCACGCCTATGACGATTTACTGAGATATGAGAGGAAGATAAATCAACAGTATAATTGTATTGCAAAGGGAAATCATCTTAGAGTTATTATAGCAAGCCACAATACCAGTTGAAGATCAAATCAAGTACAAACCAAAGGTAGATCAAAGTATCAAACCCTAATCTTACAAGTGCCAATCTCTCTCTCTCTCCGAGTAACAATGGGGATGATGGTGGAGTGAATGGTTTAGAGGCTAGAGATCGTGGAAGAATGAGACGGTGTACTTCTCCTTCTCTAGATCTGATCTCCCCTTCTGGATGAGTTTATGGCGGTTGTGTTCTGTTTTTCGCCGTCTCCCCTTCATGAAAATTTCTTGCATTGATACAACAGAGCTAGTGGCAGGTAGTACGGGCGCACCCCGACCGTACCAGTGGTTGTTATGCACTCAGGACGCCTCCAATGAACCAATTGGGGATTTGCTTCTTCAGGTGTAATTAGCTTATAAATGCTATTAGATCTTCCAAAAATGTTCATTGCCTAAAAACCATCACAAGAAACCAAGGATTCTCTATTTGCGATGTTATCATTAGTAGAAAGGGTAAACTTCAGTGAAATCCAACAATAAACAAGAGGAAAAACAATGATAAAAAGTGTTGAATTTTGGAGCTATTAGTCATGTACATTCTACACTATCCACGTTTGTTTGCGAGAACGTTATCCCACTTACGGTCTTCGAGGGTGAGTCCTTCTGAAATCGTTACAAGTATTGCCTAGATTCGATCTTCGCAGTTGCAACCGTATGAAATTTTTGTTTTCTATGAAACGAACCCCGTCATGACCATGTCATGACACTCATATTGCCCTTATTTCCGAAAAAATGCTTCACTTGTTCCAACAGACTACCGTCATGTTAGCCTTTGCAATGTGATATATGAATCATAGCAAACTACATCACCAATTTAATAAATGCCCATCTCCTTGACTACATTCATCCCTCTTAGCAAGCTTTCATTGAAGGAAGAAGAATTAGTAATAACATTATTGTTTCCCAGGAAATCACACACTCCTTCCAATTGTCCTCGTGGACACAACAAGCTTTTATGCTTAAATTGACCTTGCTAAGGCTTTTGATAGGTTATAGTGGAACTTCATTGTGAAAGCTCTTGCATGTAAATGGTTGCATGGTCATTTCATAAATCGTATTCATGCTCGTATATCCTCCTTGAGATTCTTTGTCATCATAAAGGCCAAAGCCTATGCTATCTTTATTAGCTCCAGAGGTATAATACAAGGTTCGCATCTCTCACCATACCTTTTTGTCCTTGCTATAAATATGTTATCACTGGCTCTGCAAGATTCTTAGGCAAGTTCACACCTTTTTGTCCTTTCCTTTTGTTTGTTAATCATATTCTCATTTGTGGAGCTGCAAACCTCCTAGAAGCTCAAAGAATGGAACATATCATCCAATATTTATGCTATGCCTCAGGCCAGCTACCAAATCAGAGAAAATGGGTATTGTGTTTAGCAAATGGATAGATTCTAATTCTAAAAAATCCATCCTCTCCATTTACCATGTGCCTCTCATGGATGAAACCTTCTCTCACCTTGGACACCCATTAATTCTCCTAACAAAAATAGATCTAAAGCATATAGTTTCATCTTAGACAAAATCAAATCCATACTCTCAACTTACAAATCAAACTCTTCATCCCATGTAGAATGGGTTGAACTCGTCAACTTTATTTTCTCTTAAATCATAGTGTCTACATGCCCAACATTACCTTTTCAAAGATTTTTTGGTCTAATATTACAGCTATCATCAGATCCTTTTGGTGGTCTAGTGTCAGCAAAAAACCTACTTCAAAACATCTCTATCTTATAGCTTGGAAGAATATATGTGCGCACAAAAAGAGGGAGGTTTAGGAATTCAAAATCTACAGGCCATCAATCATGGGCCCATCCTCTCAGTGGCTTCGCTTATTGCTGACAGGCCCAATAGTATCATTCACCAGATTCTCAAGTCCAAATATTTTGTTGATGGGTCTATATGGAGGCCTGGACCCAATATCCCAAAATCTGCCTTCTAGTCCTCGGCCCTCGAAGACATTCCCTTGCTCTAACAAAATGCCTTCTATCATCTTACAAAGTGAAACATCTCTTTCTGGAGTACTCCATGGTGTACCTCCTGGACTATTGTATATGATGATCTCAGAATCTAGCCCCAAGGTTGATATATGGCTACCAAAAAGAAATGCTTAGAATAGAACTCTCATTGATAATCTCTTCCTACAACCCACTGCCTGAGCTAAAACACTCCCATTCTACCAACAAACTATGGAGATGATATTCCCTACTGGAAACCCACACCAAATGGAAAATGCAATTGAAAATCTACATACCAAACTTGTTTGTAGGCTCTTTTTTCTGCAGGTCTTCCAACTCATGAACTAGTTGATGAATCTAAAAAAGGTACTTCATGAAGTATGGAAATCAAAAATCATGATTGCAAGGATTAAAACTTTTATCTCGAGACTCCTCCGAAGAGCAATTCTATCGGGAGAAAGAGCTTCCAGGTACTCAACACATATTAACCATCTCTGTTGTAGATGTGGAATCCTAGAAGATGGCGTCCATCTTTTATTTACATGCACATTTTCTAGAGCTGCATGGTTTCACAAGCCGTGGTAAATATGCTATGATCTTTTTGTTCAAAACAACAACTCTATGGCCAACATAATTCTCAACCTAAAGAAGTTGAACCACCCTTCTTCAGAAATAATATCTATTACTACCTTTCTATGGTGTCTTTGGAAATGCATGAATGAGAAGTTGTTCAACAATCTAGATGTTTGGCCTCATCAAGTTGCTATACTATAAGAATTCATGTTCTTCTCAATGGCCTAGAAATGGTGAAAGAAGACTTCTTTTTAGGTACAACTACCAAAGATCAACATGGTTTTATTCAAACACCTCAGGGAGAAAATGGTGTCCTCTGATATGCTGTTTTTAGGCCCCAAACTATATGTTGTCGCAACATGAAAAAAAGAGATCCAAGCCACCTGCCTCTGATTGGGTTTCTATACATGCATTTGGAGGATCATCTCCATGACTTGGATGTCTTCGTCATGTCCAAAATGGCCATCGTTCAACCGGCTCTCATTGCAGAAGCCCATGCTTTGCTCCTAGCAGTTAAGCTAGTTGTGGCAATGCACCTACAAAACCCTACATTCTTCACTGACAGCAGGAATCTGGTGAAAGCAGCTACTCTGCTCTGAGCAAGTGATCATGCCATCCTCTAGGAGATTAGAACACGCATCATTTAATTCTAGAACCTGTCAAAGCCTCTCGGTGCCAACATCTACCATGTTATTAGGGAAATTAACGGAGTTGTGCACATCAGGTGAAAAAGATCCATACGATCTAAGCCTTCCTGATCTTGTAGGAATACTTCCCATGTCAGCTCCGTCGAAGAGACTGACCTCAAACTACACCTACACCGACGAATACAGAAAACGACCGGATCCCAAGAGATCCACCAGACACATGACTCCACGCGCCCACCACCGGCTCTAGATGCACCATAGAGCGAGCATAGGGTAGGGAGGACCTTATTCTGACTTTAGGACATAACCGCCGCCTAGGGCTGGGCATTCGGTTAGACCGAACCGTTCGGTTTGGTTTCTCGGGTTTTAAACAAATTTGGTTCTCAGAGATTAACAACCGATCAGTCATTGCAAAAGCTTCTAACTGAGGGATTCGAGGCGCCAAGGATTCTGTTCGGTGTCGGTTAAGACCGATGTGAACGATAGATTGAAGAGAGGAATAGAATAACCACACTTCTCAAATGGATTTACAAATAAACAAGATGCAGAAGGTGGCGGTAGCGCTGGGAGGCAAACACGAAATAGCGGTCGGCGCCGCACCACCTCGTTGGCCAGCGACTCGAGCAACGCTCTGGCGCGGACCCTTGGCCAATCGCCATGGCATTTGTGGCGGCTGCAGGCAGGCTACCATCGCTGTTTGCAGGGGTTGAGATAAGAAGAGGAGGCGACAATAGGACTAGTGTCTCTGGCGCGGTAGATGCGACCGTAGAAGGGCATGCGGGGGGCTAAGTACACCACCTCGGCCACTCGCTCGGTGGATACAATCGGGAGTCGATGTAAAATCAGGGGCGATGGCGGTTGTGTACTGGGAAGAAGGGGACTATGGGAGTTAGTTATGGGGTTATTGGGCTATGGGCTGGGCCATAATTGGATTTACTTTTGGCCTGACATGTCTCTGATCAGTTATTCGGTACTATCGGTTACCTGAGGCTGGGTACTGAATTTTCTGAACTAAATTCGGTTTTTGACTATTGGTAACCGATCTAGTGATTGAAAAATCGCACTACTAGGAAACAGCTTATAGGTAGACAAGATACTCTATGGCGCATATGTAAAACCATGCGCCACAGATATTTGTCAGTGGTGCATTAGGAAATATGCGCCACAGACACTAAAAACTTTTGTGGCACATTTCATAGAACATGCGCCACAGAAGTTTGGTAGGACCCTCCAGCCGGGGTGGGGCGATCCAAGTTCTGTGGCGCATAATGAGATATGCGCCACAAAAGAGGCAACATCTGTGGTGCATATTTCATTATGTGCCACAGAACATGGAGGCAGGCCCCACCACGGAATCTATTTGACCCACTTTCTATGGTGCATGTGTGGATATGTGCCATAGATATGTTTGACTTATGTGGCGCATATCCACACATGCGCCATAGAAAAGTAACCTGGGTCTCACCACTTTATCCTGCACCACATTGTTCTGTGGCGCATATGACCATATGCGCCATAGAAGTTTGAGCATCTGTGGCGCATTTCTGCCATATGCGACACATATGAGGGCGTCCAGATCCATGTGAAAAAGATGGCAAGCTCCCACCCTATTTATCCACCACCACCCATTTCACGTCTCTTCTTCCTTTCTACCTCCTCCCAGCTCGTCTTCCTCCTCCCTCCCACCCCATTTTGCCCATAGTTTCTCCATTTTCTTGTAACTAAACCTACTTTAGTCCATAGATTGGTAAGTGGAAGCTTCCCTCCAACTTGTAGATCTAAAAGTTCCTTACTTTTTTCTCTCACATCTCTATTTGTTTACTAATTTCCTCTCCACCAACTTGTAGACCTATTTGTCCATGCTCTCTCATCGCGTGGTCTCGTCTCACTATTATTGAGTCTACTAGGTGAGTAGTTGGCCATGAACATGTAGGTGAAGCTTGTCGCGCGGGCGGTGTGTGTGCGATGCATGGCGAGACGATGCTTGTGTGGTGCATGAATGTTTGCATTGGGAGGAAGTTTTTTGTTGCTTGCTTGTTGTTGTCTCGGCCAGTGTGGTGCATGGATGTTTGCCGAAATGTTGATTCTTTTCCATTTTGGCAAATATTTGGACTAACCATATGTCCTAAATTTAGGAAAGGTCATGCCGAATTTTTTCTGGTTAGCATTCATGCATGTGTGTGTGCATATGGTGTGGTTCTAACCTATACTCTCTGTTTTGACCGCTCAGGCAACCATGGTCCTCACGATGAGTGAAAGTCAAATTGCTAGGTACAAGAAAGATGGGAAGGAGGAGATGGTTCTGAACAACAAGACCATGATAAGATGTCCATGTCTAACATGCAAACTCCAGCGCTGGATCGACCCTGATTTTGGACAATTGGAGGGTCACCTGCTCAGGCGCGGTTTCATGCGCGACCTCAATGAGGCACCGGCAGGACATGGTGGTCACGAAGATGTGGGCAGGCGAGAAGACGAAGAGTCTATCGGGCATGATCATCATGATGAAGGAGATGTCGGCGGGCATGATCATCATGACAAAGGAGATGCTGGCGGGCATGATCAGCATGAAGAAGGAGATGGTGACGGGCATGATCATCATGAAGAAGGAGAAGACGCAAACACACAGACGCTGCTAACTTCGGGCTTGCAGGACCCTCATGTTCAAGAACGGCTCCTCAAGGAGACGAGCAATGACAAAGCTGCAGCCAGAGAGAAAGCCAAGCCGGCCCAAATGGAGGTAGATGGGATGACTCTATTGTATCCTAGGTGTCGCCCCGAGGATACATGTTTGAGTGTAATGCTCAAGGCTCTAGAGATGAAGGCCGAACACAAATGGACCGATGTGAGCTTCAACACGAACATGGAATACTGGCACCACCGACTTCCTAAGGGGAACACATTGCCAACAAGTATCGAGGAGGCCAAGAAAATCGTGTGCCCTCTTGACCTACCACACATTAAATACCACGCATGCATCAATGATTGTGCACTTTATCAGACTGAGTACGCGGATAGAACCACATGTCCGGTGTGCGTCCAAGGACGATACAAGAGAGCAAACAAGAAAGTCCTTGAAAAGTGATATGGTACTTTCCTATCACCCCCCATCTGCAGCGATATTTCGTAGATCCTAAGGAAGCAAAGCTCATGCAATAGCACGCGGAAACAGAGAAACCCAAAGATGATCTAGATAAGGGCAAGATCCTGACACACCCTTCAGACGCTAGCCAGTGGAATACATTAGACATCGAGTTCGAAGAGTTCAGGGGCGATGCAAGGAACATCAGGCTGGGTATGAGCACCGATGGACTCAATCCTTTTGGAAACCAGAGTAGCACGCCTAGCACCTGGCTCGTGTTTGTATGGCCATACAACCTCCCCCCATGGTTGTGCACGAAGCAAAGGTACGTACACATGAGCTTTCTTATTCAGGAGCCAAAACAACCAGGTATCGATATGCATCTGTAGCTCGGGCTGTGGAGAGAGGAGTTAGCCAGCTTGTGGGAGATGCCGGCCCGTACGTGCGACGCCTACTGATACATTGCAAATGTATCTATAATTTTTGATGTTCCATGCTTGGTTTTATCTCCTTTCTTGTGTTTTGTCCACATTTTGGAGTACTTTTCATATGATTTCTTGAACTAACCTATTAACAAGAGTCATAGTGCTAGTTGCCTGTTTTCTGTTGTTTTTGGTTCCAGGAAAGTCAGAAAATGAATATTCTCGGAATTGGACGGGACAAAAGACAAAGTGTCTATTTTTCCGGAAGACTCATGGAGCCAGAATACGAGATGGAGGAGGGCCAGGGGCTGGCCACCCCCCCCCAGGCGTGGGCTAGGCCTGGTCATGCCAGAGCATGGTGTGGGCCCCCCAGGCACCCCCTCTGTCTCCATCTTCGCCTATAAGAAGTCTTCTGACCTAAAAACTCCGGGCGGTTCGACGTTTTTCCAGAAGGAGTTCCGTTCCGCCGCCACCACCAGATTCCACGAAACAGCACTGCTCCGTTGCATCCCGCCGGACGGGAATTGGAGGAGATCATCGTCGTCATCATCACCATCGCTTCTCCATCGACCATCCATGTTTCCCCATCTATGAGTGAGTAATCCCCTACTGTAGGCTATGGGGATGGTAGGGATTGGATGAGATCGTCCATGTAATGGCATCAGATTGTTAGGGTGTGGTGCCTAGTATCTTTTATTAGTGCTTTATGACTTTGTTGCGACTTGTGCTTAATGCTTGTCACTAGGGACCGAGTGCCATGATTTCAGATCTGAACATGTTATTGATTCATTATGATAGTATTGTTTATGGTCTTATCTACAATTTGTATACACACGTTGTTGTCCGGAACCAATGGCCCTGAAGTGACAGAAATCGGGATAACCGGAGGGAATGGCTTTTATGGGAGGATCACATGTGTTCACGGAGTGTTAATGCTTTGCTCCGGTGCTCTATTAAAAGAAGCACCTTAATTGCCAGTAGTTCCCTTGAGGCCCGCGCAAAGCGGGTGGCGGGACAAAAGATGTTGTGCAAGTTCTCATTGCGAGCACGTATGACTATATATGGAACACATGCCTAGGATTATCTAGTACTTGGATGCTTTATCTTATTTATCTGCAATTGCCCTATGTTCTGATTGCTATGTGAATTGTCTTGTCCATGCAACGCCCGTCCATCCATCCCTATGCCTACCGCACTCGAATCCTCATTTCTTGCCATTATTATCGCTGTCTTTACTTTACTACTGTTGTTACTTTACTATTCCTACTACAAAACTGTTGCTACTGATAAACTGTTGTGAGCAAGATTGTTTCCAGGTGCAGCTGAATTGACAACTCAATTGTTAAGGCTTATAAATATTTTTTGGCTCCCCTTGTGTCAAATCAATAAATTGGGTTTCACTTCCCTCGAAAATACTATGATACACCCCCTATACTTGTGGGTCACCCGTGGAGAAAATGCAGTGACCTGTTCAATGGTAAGGATGAGATCAAAAGAGCCCCGCGTCCGAGGAGCGGCGAAGAAATCAAGGAGCTTTTGAATAATTCGGTATATTGTCCTACACCGGGAAAAAAACGACCGAGGACAAAGCTACTGCTGGGTGTACGGAAAGCAAGGTCTGTTTTCTGGGACCTGCCATACTGGAAGGTCCTCCACACTCCCCATAGCCTCAATGTAATGCACATCACGAAGAACGTTACCGAGAGTCTGCTTGGCACTCTACTGAACATGACGAAGAGGACCAAGGATGGGCCGAAAGCAAGAAAGGACCTTAAATTGCTTGGCATCAAGAAAGATCTTCAGTACGCTGATAGTGATGATGATGATCAGAAGGAAGGGACTCAAGGTCGCCACAAAAGAGTTAAGAAGAATGAGGTGGTGCTTCGTGCTACCTGCTTCACTCTGAGTCTGGAGGAGCTCGAGCAGTTTTTCAGGTGCCTCCTAGGAGTGAAAGTTCCTCATGGTTACTCGAGGAAGATAAGCAGATATCTGGACGTGGCAAAGAAGAGGTTCAGCAGTATGAAGTCTCACGACTGTCACGTGGTGATGACACAGATACTCCCCCTTGCGATCCGCGGGATAATGGACGAGCATGTCCGTGAGACGCTGTTTGGCCTCTGTAACTTTTTCGACGTCATATCTAGGAAGTCGATCGGTGTGAACCAGCTCGATAGGCTATAGGAACAGATCGTGATGATACTATGCGAGCTTGAGATTTACTTCCCGCCCGCATTCTTCGACATCATGGTGCATCTGCTTGTACATGTCGTGGATGACATCATCCGGCTCAGGCCGACATTCCTGCACAACATGATGTCGTTTGAAAGGCTAAACGGTCTCATCAAAGGATTCGTTTGCAACAGGTCCTGTTCAGATGGAAGCATAGCCAAGGGCTTTTTGATCTACGAGTGCATCTCCTTCTGCGAGAATTATCTAACCACCGAGAATGAGGATGTTGGAATACCCACCAAGAAGCACCTCGGCAGATATGGTCACCGCGAGGGCTGTTGCTCACTGCATGTTGGCATTGATGGTCGATGCACCGACTTTGACAAGGCACACCGAGTCGCGCTACAGCACATTGAAGTGGTCGGCCCTTGGGTCGAAGAGCACAGAAGCTTAATCGAGCAGGAGTACGTCGACCAGGGCTGGCTGAGGAAGAAGGGAGACGTAACCAGAGAGCACAACTCCAGCTTCACGGGTTGGTTCAAGAAAAGGCAACTGAACAATCCCCCATAGACGCCTTTTACGGAAGATCAAAAACTCATATTCTCCTTGTCGCAGGGCCCAGGGCACAACCTAAGGACTTATCAGTCATACGACATAAATGGTTATAGATTCTACACTGAGGAAAAGGATAGGAATAGCGAATATCAAAACTCAAGAGTAAATATGTTATCCTTCACCGACGATGAGACTACTGTCATGGAAAGACTATACGGAAGGATCGAGGAGATATGGCAGCTCGACTACTATGGAGAGATCGTACCGATGTTCCGTGTTAGATGGGCCCAGAACGTGGAAAAAGAAGGCCGGTATGTCACCACAATGGTTATACCAGATGCCAAATCGATGAAGAACGCCTCCGCAAAAAATGAGCCTTGGGTACTTGCTAGCCAGGTTGATCAATGCTTTTTTATTATCGCCCGTCAAAGCCCAACCGTGTTGTAGTTAGGAGGGGCAAGAGGAGCATCATCGGAATGGAAGGAGCTGCCAACGAGCAAAACTTCGACAAAAACGGTGACCCGAAGATCGAAGAGGAATTCGACAAGTACTTCGACATGCCTACTACTACTAAAGTAAGAAGGAAGACCACACTACCTACTAAAGGTTGTCCATTCACAAGAAGAAAACTCAAAGTGCACGGGCTAAAGTATTCAACCGCGACGAAAGAGGGCAAGAAAATTGTGAAGAGACGCTAGCAATTGTGTGACTTTAGTTAGAGACTAAGACATATAATGTGATATTCGTGTGGGTATACAAATTCACATTTGTGTGTGACAAGCACACACACACACACACACACACACACACACACACATATATATATATATATATGATTCGGGAGGGTTTTTTGAATAAATATGCATGTATGTATATGTTCTTGCTTTTTTTGAATAAATATGCATATGTGTGTAATAAAAAATATTTTTAAAAAAAGGAAAAAAAGTGTGAGACAGCCAGGATTCGAACCTGGCTGCCCCAGGTAAGAGCTAGAGAGCAAGACCATTAGGACAAGTATGCGATCTTGTCATGCTACGACGCCACGCTGTTTTGTACTATGTCCAAAAGTTCCGTGGCGCATTCCCACAGAATGTGCCACAGAAGTTGGAACTTCTGCACCACATAACTTTCACACTTAGCCAAATAAACGGTTTGGCCTCTCCCCCTAATCCCCCTTCTTTCTCTCGATCCAATTCACACTTAGCCAAATTCGTCTCTGTCGTCGCCCGCGCACAAACCCTAGCGCCGCCCTCGTCGCCGGAGCCCGGCAGTCACCACCGCGCCGGAGCCCTATCACCGCCCGACGAACCCGTACATGGAGGAGAGACCTATAGTGTGGAGGAGGATCCGTCGGAGCCCGTGGAGGAGGAGTCGTTGCAGCCCGTGGAGGAGGAGTTGCCGGAGCCCGTCCGCAACAGGAGGAGGAGGAGGAGAAGGGGCACCTCGCTGAAGCCCGCCATCGCCGCGCCAGACCCCTGATACATCCATTTTGCATCACTATTTTATATCATAATTTACTATTATTCATTGATATATTTCATATTAAGAGATGATACTTATGTTATTTCATCTGTTTTTGCATGGTTGATGACTTTTGGAGCATGGACCGCTGCAATCAGGATTCTGATAGAAAAGGGGCTGTTTGGAGGCGAAATTTGCGAAGATCGGAAAATCCAGGAAAATACATGGAAAATTCTATTTTTCCAGAAGACGAAGGTTGCCAGAAGAGGGAGTGGAGATGGGCCATAGGGGACCCACACCACCCCTGGCGCGGGCAACCCTAGGCCACGCCACCAGGTGGTGTGGCCACCCTGGCCCACTCCTGGCTCTCCCCTTCAGCGTATATTATCCCCATGGAACCCTAATACCTGGGGAGCGACCGTAGAAAGATTCCGCCGCCTCTGCGGGGCGGAAAACTACAGAGAGAAAGATCTCTCCGGTAGACAGAATTCTGCCGGGGAAATTCCTTCCCGGAGAGGGGAGATCGTCGCCATCAACACCACCATCAAGTTGGACTTCATCGGGATCATCATCATCACCACCACCATCATCTCCACCACCACCATCATCACCACTCCATACCATTATAACAATTGGGTTAAATCTTGCATAGTTCTTAGGGAGAACTTTCCTAGTGTTGATTACTTGTTGTAGTTGATGCTATTGAGTGGAACCATTGAATTATTGTTATGTTCAGATTGTTGCTTATCATTATATCATCTCTGATCTTGATCCATATGATGTCTTGTGAGTAGTTCATTTAGTTCTTGAGGACATGGGAGGAGTCATGTTGTTAGTAGTGGAGTTGTGTTGAGAAAGATTCAATAGTTTGTTATTTAAGTTGTGGTGTTATTCTTCTAGTGGTGTCATGTGAACATCGACTACAAGACACTTCACCTATATGGTCCTAGGGGAATGCATTGTGTATTTGGCTACTAATCGTAGGGGTTGCCGGAGTGATAGAAACCTGAACCCCCGTTAGGAAACCTTTGCACAAGGGATGTCAGGATCTTAGAGTTTAAAGTTGTGGTTAGGTTTCTATCTTAATTACTTTCTTGTACTTGCGGATGCTTGCAAGGGGTATAATCACAAGTATGTATTAGTCCTAGGAAGGTCGGTACATTAGCACAAGTTCACCCACACAACACTTACCAAACTAAAGAAGATTAATCAACTATATGAAGCGAAAGCACTTGACGATATTCCCATGTGTCCTCGAGAACATTTGGTCTTCTTAAGTAATACAACCGGCTTGTCCTTTGCTAAAGAAAGGATTGGGCCACTTGCTGCATTTATTATTATTGTCTTTTATTTACTCGCACTTTATTTATCTGCATTATCAAAAACCCCTAAAAATCCGTTTGCTAAGTAGTTATAGTGAATTCCTGCTCCAAGCCACTCGCCAACACCTTCTGCTCCTCGTTGGGTTCGGCACACTTACTTATCGAAAATACTATGATACACCCCCTATACTTGTGGGTCATCAAGACTATTTTCTGGCGCCGTTGCCGGGGAGTGAAGCGCTATTGACGAGTGGATCTCGTAAAGGAAACTTCTACTGTGAGTATTGTTTACTTCTGTTAGTTGCTTTATTTCAATATGGATAATTTGCTGAGTTTCTTATTTCCTAATGCTACTACCACTGCTAAGGTAGTAGATGAACCACCACTTTCAGAAAATGATACTTTTAAAATACCTACAGGAATTATTGATCGTGTTATGGATAACTATTATGTTGCAGATGGAACTATCCATCCCGGTGATCATTTGCTCTTTATACACGAATTATGCGGGTTGTTCAAGTGTGCAGGTATTACAACAGATCAAGTCAAGAAGAAGTTATTCTCATTATCACTGAAAGGAAGAGCTAAGGAATGGTATAAGCTGATGAAGAATGGTCAAGCTCTTGAATGGAGGAAGTAGTACCTCTCTTTTATTCTAAATTTTATCCTCCTAGTGAGATTCATAAAGATCGGAATCAAATATACAACTTTTGGCCTCTTGATGGAGAGAGTACAGCCCAAGCTTTGGGGATATTGAAGTTACTAATGCTCAAACGTCCTATTCATGAGCTCCCCAAAAATATTATTATCAATAACTTTTATGCAAGGCTTTCTCTTCATGATAAGGATCTATTGGATGCTTCTTGTGCTGGATCATTTACACGCATGGAAGAAGGAGCTAAATGGGATCTTCTAGACCGTATTCAAGATAATGTTGAAGCATGGGAGAATGACAAAGGAAGAAAGTCAGGTATAAATTATGATTATGAATGCATTGAATATTTTATGGGAACTGATGACTTTCGTAATATTAAAAATGCTTATGGTTTAGACTCTCAAGCTATTGCAACTTATTTTAAGGCTTTTTCTTCCTATATTGAAGTTCCTAAAAAAAGTGGAATAAGTATCATGCACCTTATAAAGACATTGTTAACAGTGTTCCTGCAAGGAATACTGAAGTTTATACTACTAATCATGTTTTACCCGAACCTTACATTGAGAAAATATCTTTCCTAGCTAAGATAAAGGAACATTCTATGATTGCTAGTATGGTTAATGAAAGTACAAATAAAGTTGTTGAACCCCATGAACAAAATGATGAACCTATAATAGCAAATGTGAAAGACTTTGTCACTAAATATGTAGAAGATGGACACACTATCCTCTGTAAGGATACTTCTAATATTGTTTCACAAAGTAGTGGTATGAGAGCTAGTGTCCCTGTGTTTTCTGTTAGGATAAGTGATCATTGCTACAATGGTTCTTGTGATAGTTATATCTTTAAATTTATGCATGATACTGAAAGTTATTATAAGAGAGGGAAGACGGTACTAATGCATCTCAATAATATTAAGTTTCCTCGCTTTATGCTGAAAGTCTTTATGTTGCACTTGTTTTGCCTTGCTATGCTAACAGTCCCTGGTTTCAACAACTTGTTTGCTTACAAAATTACCTTGCATAGGAAGTGGGTTAGACTTAAACATGTGTATTTTTGCTTCTTGATGCTCTCTTTTACTTCAATTCATATTCTTATGTGAGCATCATTGAAATTATCATGCCCATCTTAATGGCTATAAAGAAAGAGCTTTTTGGGAGACAACCAAATATATTTCTTTTGCTTTAAGTTTTTGTTTATTTGAGTCTTGGAAGTTATTACTTCGGTAATAAGCTCTCCTTATCCTTTTTGTGGGTTTTTGTGTCAAGATCAACCTCTAATGAGAGAGAAGTAAGATTTGGGGAAGTTGCTGTCCCGAAACAGATTTTTGTGCTTCACTGTAAAAATTCGTGAAAGATCCCAGAACGTCGTATTGATCTGTAAATTTTTGTGTGCATGCCCCAGGTTATTATTTAACTTTCGTTAGTTTTTCACTTTTTGATTTTAGCAACATAAGATTTTAGAAAAAATTGATCTTTACCTGCTGGTCTCTTTTCACAGATTTTTGCCACTCTTGCATTTGCCTCTTAAATCGATTTCCTTTTTGAATTCTTTTGGGCTTTCGGAAGGAGTTGATACAGTAGATTATGTTTTGATGGATTTTAGTTGAAATTGAACTTAAAAGGTTTATTACCTCGCTTATACTAATGTTTCTAATGAGAATTATGTGAAGTTTTGTGTGAAAGAAATTTCCAGGTTAGAGGAGAAAATGGTGTAATAAGGAAGTGAAAGGTTTCATGACTCGAACAATATGTGTATAAATATGAAGATATTGATGTTATTCAAGTGGTAACTCCGGAAAAAATTATCAAATACCAAGTTCAGAGACTTGTAGAGTCCGTTTTCGAATAGGTAACAGTTCTGGTAAGGAAAAGTCCGTGAAAAATCTGTCCATTTATATTTTTGTAGTTTTTATCCAACAAGGAAAGCAATTAAGCGAAAGAGGGACGGAAACGGAGCCAGGGTGGCTCACACCACCCCCTGCGCGGGGCCCCCTGGCCGCGCTACCAGGTGGTGTGGCCACCCCGGAGTCCGTCTCCGACCCGTTTTCTCCTAGTACCTTCCTTTTGTTGTAAAAATTCATAATATATAATCCCCCAGATCCCCCGAGGTTCGTATATCGTGTTCTCGTCATGTTTTCGTTTCGATCTGTTTCTGCCAGGAACTATTCTCAAAGTTTAGAAGCATAATGGTCTCTGCCAAGGATAAAGGAAAAGAGCCTGCGGAGGAGGATCCCCAAGACCCTGGGCAGGAGAAGGAGATCGAGAGTAAAGATGAAGAGGAGGCAAAGAAAAGCCAGCATCCGCACATCGGCACTACCATTGCAAGCATTGGAGTGGTGGCAAACCCTGCCAGGATGAAAAGGACTGCACGGATGTCAACTGGAGGGAAGCCTTCGCGTCACTGTTTGGCTCCACGGTCACCTTCTCCACGCACCAAGAATCCCTTCCATACCCTTATCCATGAGCATCAATTCTAGAATATGCCCAAGGAGAAACTACCCTCCAATTGGGATATGCCTCGTTCTAACCATGAAGGAAAAGAAGACTTTAAGGAGGAAGAGTGGGAAAGAATCGTACGAGCTGGGAATCACAACCCAACATGATCATGAACCGCATCGAGCACAACTTGGAGTTGATTCGTACTCTCATCTTCGAGATTGAGGAAATTGATCGAAAAGCTCGTCGAGAGAACACCACCACCACCGAAGGAGTAATTCGTCATCAAGTTTTGGCATCCCCTTGGTTTGTTCCAAGCTTGGGGGAGTGCTGCGGTATCATATCACTATCTTCTATCTTTTTACCTTTTTAGTAGAGTCATATCATAAATGGAGAAGTTATCATGTTGGATGGTTTGCATTATGGAAGTGTCCCCCTCTAGTTAGATATCTATGTATCCCTTGGTGTGAGTTGTCGTTATGGAACATTAATGAGAAGTTCTTTCATTTACTCTTTTGCATATCTTATATTAGTTTTCAATTACTATTATATGATTGATTTGTTGTTAGTATTGGTATCACTTTGGGATCATTGAGTAAATTTAGTTGGTTTTGGCAAACCTGGCTCGGTCAGTAGCAACACTATTTTGATAATTGAATGAAAAGATAAAAGTACTCTAAAGAAATATAACTTCATCATCATCTTTGTTGAGTTGCTCATAAGCTTAGTATTCTCTAGTTACGATCTTTTGTGCTTCCAAGGAAGATTGCATGTTTGTTTTTATCACATGTATGTTTGTTTGTTTCCTTCAACTCTTATGCTTACTACCCAGCCTTGCTAGCCAAAAACCTGTACTGAGAGGGAATGCTTCTCGTGCATCCAATCCTTAAACCAAAACCTATGCCAATTGTGTCCACCATACCTACCTACTAGCACTATTGCTATTCCAAGTAAATTCATGTTTTTATCTATCTTCCGAATTAAACTTGTTATGTGAAAATTAGTGATTAAAGCTCTCACGAACTTGATGGCACACTTTACTTCCTTGCACTTAATAAACTTGAACCATTGTGCCCATCTATGTTGCGTATATGCTTGCACTTTGTCAGTTGTGAATTAGCAGAACCATGCTGTCATGGGGAACGCTTTCAACATTGCACTTGTACATTGTATCTAGTTGATATCATGCTCTTTTGTTTATGGATGTCGTTGGTGTGAAATGAAAGGGGAGCTTGTAAGTACATGGAGTTATGTATGTGTGTTAGAGAAATGCCTGGGCCACTGGTCTAATCCATGCCTAATCATAGTGGAAACCTGCAGCGTAACCATAATGAGCAATCTATGAAGCATTCTTCTTATAAAAAAAGAGATAGAGATTGAGAAAAAAGAAAAAAAGAAAAAGAAAAGAGGAAAGAGAGAAAAAAGCACCATTTTCCCATGGTAAATAAGAAGATTGTTGAGATGCTCGTTGCCTGCTTGCCTTGTCATTTTGATATGGGGATTCTTCTGTATCGTCGGGCAAGGGGTACCCCATTGGTGGTTCTCTATGATACACATATACTTACTATGAAAAGAACTTACCGGTAACTAAACTTGAGTAGCATGAGGAGCGGCCCTCGTATTCAAGGGACATGAGATTTTCAACTTACAACTTGTCAAGCATATCCTCATATTTGATTACTTTAACCTTAATCACCTAAAGATGCCTACGATAGGGGCAATGAGAGCTGAAAGCTAATAAGTACCATAATTTTTGGAAGCTCTTTATGACACTTGGAATCCCTGCTTCCCTCTGCGAAGGGCCTATCTTTTACTTTTTAGTGGAGTCAGTAAATGTAACATCCAAAACTTCAATCCAAGCTTATCAAGATCAAATCATCCAAAAATGGGGTTAACAAAAACTTTTCCAAATTTAAAATGAAAGCATTCATATATGTGTGCATTTAAAATAGGAGTTGTTTGAATTGCCATGATTGATTGATCCAATGCTTGTAAAATGTTTCTTAGGTGATTTAAACATCATCTACATCATTCCCAAACTTTTCCTAAAGAAAATCAAATCAAAAACAATTAAAATGAAGTAATGGTCATTTTGACAAATTTAACTCTCATACCTACTTTGGCTATTCCTAGTACTCATTTCTTAACAGAAACAATTCTTGATCTTTGCACCCCCTTGCTAGTACACATAATTAGGTACCAAGGACCACCTTTTGATCTACTAAAAACATTCTGTAAACTATTTTAAATGACAGTTTAAAATTGAATCTAATGCATATGCATAGATCACCCCTATTTCAAAAACCATCTATTGGAGCACCATTTTCAAAACCCTTTCAACCAGAGACTACCTAGCACTAGTGGAGATCACCCAAAAAATTTGAACTCAAAATTCAAAACTTTTTCTCTTGCGGCCATTTCATCAAACACTTGGCAGGCAGATTTCAAACTAAACAAATTTCACTATTTTAAATAGTGTTCTGGCCAAACTTGTTCCCCAACTTGCCACCCAAAATCTCTCCACTACTCCCCCTAACCCCTCTCTAGCCCAGCCACCCACTGTGCCAAGACCAAATGGTCATGGCCATTAAGGCCGAGCCCCCACTTGGGCACCCCACCGGCGACAGCAAGCCACAGCTGCCGCCAACGCCATCCACCGTGTCCTGGAGATAGCCCGTGGTCCACCTCCACCGCCCAACCAGTCCCAGCCCAAGGACAGCGACCAGAACGACCAGGAACCGCCGCGCCCCGAGCCTGTCGACCATGCCGACGCCGCCATGAGCGCCAGACTGCCCCGCTTGCACACCGACCGCCTTGGCACCAGCCCGCCACCACCGCCTCGCCGACCGAGAACACCCCTGACACCTCCGCTTTGCCGCCCAAAGCCCCACAGCCACCGCCATGGACACAGCCGCCGCCACAGAGCGCCACCTCGCCCGATCAAGATGCCACCGCCCCACGGCCGCATTGAAGCACTAGAGCACCGTGGAACCACCCACCGATTGCAATCCCCACCATGCCGCTTAGCTGTCAGAGCCATGTCGCCACCGTCGACCGCCCATCCCGCTCGGTCTCAATGTCGAGCCTATAAAAGGAGCCCTCCCTAGCACCAAAGACTCACACCATTCCACTCCCCTCACCTCTCTGAACCTCACCCACCTCTCGCCGGAGCCAGTGGAGCAGCAGTTTGCCGGAATTGGAGCCGGAGCCGCCTCGAGAAGAAGGGTGCCGCTGATTCCGCCACCCCAAGCTCCACCGCGACCATGCCTCGCCTCGCCGTCTTCCACTTTGTTCGCCCAGACGCCGACTCGCTGGAGCCCCTGCACGCCTAGTAGACCCCACCGAGCCGCTAGGGTTCGAGCTCACGGCGACTGCTCGTCGTCGACGATGACCCTCGGTACCAGATCTAGCCTCTAATCGCACGACCCACAACGTGCTGCATTGCTGCGTTTAAGTGCCGCTGACAAGTGGGACCCCCTGTCAGCTGAGCCTCACACAAGATAGCGCCACTGGGCCGGCCCATTTCCTTTCCCGCGCAAGCCCGTAGATTCAAATCTAGATTTTTCTTTTTAGTTAGAATATAGTTTCTGTCCAGTGTTTCAAAATTCAATTATGTGAGTTTGACAAATCCAAATTACATGAAACTAATTTTGTCTGAAAGGTATGGAAATGCTCTATCCAAGCCCATTCGATTTAATTCAATTAGAGTTATAGATTTCTCCTAATAAAAATAAGAAGACAGAAGCTTTTGCAACTTGAAACATTTTTGTAAAATCAACCAAGTTAGCTTTTGAGTTGATTCCAACTCTCAAAAATCACATTTCATCATATCTATCCAAGTATGTAATAATATTAAGGTTTACAGGCAGTGACTTTGGACTAGTACCAAAATAATGCTATATAGGCATTTCTAGTCACTTTAAATCATTAAATAATAAACTTAAACCAAAGTAATATTGATCCAACCTTTAAATCTCATTCCCACCTGTTAGAATATGTGGTGAGGACATGTGTCCACATGATCCCATATTTTGGTGGTGAATATTAAATTTTAGTTAATTTTTCAATGAGTAGAAATTACTTTTCCAAAATAAAAAGGTTGAAACTATTGAATTAAACTTGTGATGTTTGGGATGATAATAGATCATCAATTGTGTGGTTTAGAATACTACTTAGCCTAGTTAAGTATTGTTTGGTGATTGTGCACTCCCTATGTATTTCTAGACGATAGTACCGAACAAGCCTTCGAGGAGTAGGAGTTCTACCAAGAAGAAGAAGAAGAAGAAAACTTCAACCACTGCACCAACCAAGGCAAGCTATTAGTGGCAAGCTAACCCTTGCAAACATGCTTTAGTAAGCTATTGTTAGCAAGCTAGAATAAAACTAGATGGTTTAGTACAGATGCCTTACGCATGCTTTGATCACACCCCTTTAACTATTAGTACAAGTCTTATTGACAAGTTTTACCTCCCTTAGTTTACACAAAGTTCTTTGATTAATTTTGAAGGTAGCATAAAGAGTATAAAACTTGACCTACTTAGAAACCTTTAGATGTCATTCTATGGCATGAGATTGATCCCATCTTTCCACCGTAGTGAACCCTCTTAACTTAGTACTTTAGAATAGCTCAAAAACTTGAGTCACGTTAGATGGGAACACTTGGTGAAAATGAGTTATGAAAACCTTGGAATGATGAGTCATTCTATTGAGATGTTTTGACATGTGTTGGGAAACACAATTGGTTTATGATGATGAAAATGATGAGGCATGAGCCTTAACCCTTTTATAAAACTGATGGTTGGATGCGGATACGATACCATTCCAAATTTACCGTACAACCACATTACCTGAATTGGGTAAGGCTTAGCTAGAAATTTATATGCATTAGTATTAGTTCCCTCACGGGAGAGGTTTGAGCTGAGGCTACCTCTCAATGATGTCCACCTATGCAGTGCCGAAGATGACTGATGGTCATGGTTGGGAGGCCATGCTCATAGGAGAGGTGCTTGTACTAGGGTGTGTAAAGGGAAGGTTATGTTTGATTATCTGCATACTAAGTATGATGATTCAGGGTTATCCCTGACAGATGTATCGAATCTTGTGGTGAAAGTGTACCACCTCTGCAGAGTGTCAAACTATTCGAATAGTCGCGTCCGCGGTTATGGACAGTTGGAATGGCCATACTGTTTCATTGTTAGATGTTTTCTAAATAACTTGAAATGAATGATGAACCTTGACTTGACCACAACAGGGTTGTGTTAATGATAATAGCTTCCCAACTTAAGTGATTCTAGAACTGTACTTTATCTTTTCTTGCTTCAGAACTCAGCTTAGGTTTCAAACTTAACTTGATAGTTATTCTTTAAATTCAGCACTTTAACTTAGAATTATAACCCTTGTTAGTAGTAGTTTGCGAGTACTTAAAGAGTACTCATGGCTTTTGTCCCTGGCTATTATCATGGCCAGACTATGAAGGAGATTATCAAGATGATGGTCAGCAGGACGGCTATGATAACTAGGACTATCTCGCCACAAGATTGCCTGTGCCCCCGAAGATGGACCCCACCGCTACGCTATCGTTTATTTCCGCTGCTTGTTGTATTAAAGACTGGATCATGAGATCCTTATTTGTGTAAAACCTTATGTATGGTTTGGAATGGATGATGTACTGTGATATCCAATCCGTTATGTCTCACAAAAATGGTAATCCTGGGATTGCGAGGAATGGCATAACGGGCATCTGGGATTAAAAATCCGGGTGTTGACAAGTTGGTATCAGAGTCATCCTGACCATAGGAGACCCTAGTTAGAATGGACGTCCAAACCAAAAACTTAGCTTCAAAACCAAAGTGAGTATTTATGAAAAAACTATTTCCCCTCTTACCCTTGTGAACTCATTCTTTCTCAAAAATACATGTTCCTCAAAATTCTTACATTACTACTTAAAATTTGACACCCTTGATCACATCACTAATTTCCTCATCCTAAATTCTTGTAGATGGAGACTCAGTTCAGCAAGTTTTACCAGTTGGGAAACGGAGGTCAGCTGATCTTCGAGAGGGATCTGGATTCACTGTCGGAGTTACTAGGACGCCCGCATCTGGAGTTTCTTGGAGCTCAACTTCCAGGACCCCCAGGAGGAGACCTACAATGGCTAGTCACCGCAGATCTTCGAGGAAGTATTGAAGCACCAACTTCCGGGAGAATTCAGTTCTCCGTGAGAGAGAACAACTGGCTAGATTGATTAGCCAGGGCAATGCATCAAGCTCTCGCACGTCTATGTGCCCTCAGCATCAACAAGATTCAAGGAACCCGTTTTGCCCCTATGCAAGACGTGACTTCATGGGAATGCCGATGGAGATGCCAAGTCACCCAGAGTTGAGGCGTCAAGTGGAGAACCTTGACTTCTTGCTTCATGACCGACAGCAGGAACTGGACAATGCTAGAGAGTTAGCAAACCAGAACCGTGCCATTGCCGACCAGAAGGCCCAGACTTTCGCACTACTCGTCCAAGATCGCCAGTCTCTTTGTCGCCGGCGTGCAAAGAAGGATCACATCATCGCCTGTCTTCGCAAGAAGGTGGCCGACCTCGAGAAGACCGTCAAGGAGCAGGAAGCTCAGCTTGCCGCCAAGGAAGAAGAAGATGAGGGTGAAGACATCCAGGGAGATATGGATTCTTACCTCAGCAACGATGATGACTTTCTGGAGGAGGATGCTGTGGACTTCTACACTGATGATGAAGACTCCGACTTCATCGATGATGAGTAGATGCACTAGAGCACTGTCGTAGCATGAGATGTATCATCTCATTGTATCGTAGCTTGCAGAATGGTTCTTCAAACCATATGTTTTCCCCTTTGCTTGTTGTGGTGTGTGTTGTATCGGAAGCTTGCTTGCATGAATGAAAAAGAAGTTAGTTGAAAAACCTGAGTATAACTCAATGTTTTAGCTTTGAAAACCCAAAACCATGAACCTTAGACTTTCCCTCTTACCCCTATATATATCTCAATCTTCAGATGACTCATGGAAACCAAGGAGGGAGCAGCTCATCGCAGGACCCAATGATGCAGATCTTGCAGAATCTCATCATGACCGTGAAGCAAGCGTAAGGCCAAGCCAACTTAGCAACATTGCAGCAGATCGCCCAAATGGCTCTCAACAACCAAGGACATGGAAATCAGGATCACCATGGATCTAAACTTAAAAAAATTCAGAACACCAATCCCCCAATCTTCAACCAATCTGAAAACCCATTAGATGCTGATGACTGGTTGCAGACCATGGAAAACAACCTCGAAGTTGCAGGAGTTGAGGAGAATGAGAAAGTTCTCTTCGCCACCCACTATCTGGCGGGAGATGCAAGAGCTTGGTGGAATAGCATTCGCAACAAGAACCATGGCCAGGTGATGACCTGGGAAGCATTCAAGGTCAAGTTCAGCCGCACCCACGTGCCGCAAGGTCTTGTCAACAGGATGAGAGATGAATTCCGTGAACTGAAGCAAGGAAGATTGACTGTAGTAGAGTACCGTGACAAATTCTTGTCACTTGCCAGATATGCACCGGATGAGATCAACACGGAGGCCAAGAAGAAAGAGAGATTCTTAAACGGACTGCATGATGAGATGAAGACTGTCCTCATCAACATCCGTTTCCAGGATCTCAAAGAGCTAGTCAACTCTGCCATTCAGATGCAAGGGAAGATTAACCAGGCAAACGACAACCGCAAGCGTCGTATGATGCAGCAGTCTGGATCCAGTAGTCACCAGAAGTACCGTCCCAACCCCTCACCAGGATATGCACCAAGGAACAACCGACCCCCAAATTCTCTCCCAAGCTACCCCAACCGTAGCAGAGGAAATGTGAAGTCCAGAGGAAACAATCATCACCCCGGCAACGCCAACAACTTCAATCGTGCCCCTCCCAAGAGCAACAACAACAACACTGCACCCAGAACTGGCAGCAATGCTGTACCTGTCGCAATCAAGGACAAGTCCCAGATCACTTGTTTCGAGTGTGGAGTGAAGGGTCACTACTCCAATGAGTGTCCCAAGAAGACTGCCGCCAATGCCCCTGTGAATGCCCCACCAAAGCAGCGGCCGTGTTCAACCAGGACGGAGATTTTCCCTGTGGAACCCGCAAGACAATCAATGGTCGCCTCTTCCACATGAACGCAGAAGAAGCCGGAAGCACCGGATGTAGTCTTTGGGTATGTTTTCTGTCAACTCAGTTTTAGAAAGAGTATTGTTTGATTCTGGAGCATCACATTCATTTGTCACCGAAGAATTTGTATGCACTAGTAAGATTCGCCCAACCAACCTAAAGCATGTCATGATAGTTCAAATCCCCGGTTCAACCACAAAAGCTAGAAAAATTTGCAAAGCTATACCTATCAGAATACATGGGATAGATTTTTATGCCAACCTAATTGTACTTGGAACCAAAGGTTTGGAAGTAGTACTAGGTATGGAGTGGATGTCAAGGCATAAAGGACTGATAGACTGTGCTAAGAAAGCCATCACCATGACCAGTAGTTCTGGAGTAACAGTAGAACATATCTCTGAAACCTTACCCCGTCAATTCAAATGCAACAAAAGTGTAGCCTACCATTGACCAAGTCGAGTAGTCTATGAATACCCGACGTATTCCTGCATGAATTGCTGTATGCCCCCGGATAGGGATATAGAGTTCATTATCGAACTAATCCCCGGAACTGGACATATAACCCAGAGACCCTATACCATGAACCCCTCAGAGTTAGTAGAACTGAAGAAGCAGTTGGATGCCATGTTAGCAACCGGCTTGATTCAACCAAGTGCATCGCCATGGAGATCACCAGTGTTATTTGTCGACAAGAAAGATGGAGGCAACCGTGCGTATGCACTACAGAAAGTTGAATGATGTCACCATCAAGAACAAGTACCCTTGCCAAAGATAGAGTATCTATTTGATCGGTTGATGGAGCTCGGTATTCTCAAAGATTGATCTTTGGACTGTTTATAAGGAACTTAAGTTTCGTGCAACGGATATTCCGAAGACCGCCTTTACTACTCGCTATGGTTTATACGAGTATACGGTTATGTCTTTTGGATTAACCAATGCCCCTGCTTATTTCATGAATCTCATGAATAAGATCTTTATGAATTTCCTAGATAAGTTTGTATTTGTGTTTATCGATGACATACTTATCTACTCCAAGTCAGAAGAAGAGCATGAGCAACATCTGAGAATCATCCTAGAAACCCTGAGAGAGCATCAATTATATGCCAAGTTCAGCAAGTGTGAGTTTTGGCTAAAAGAAGTAGGATTCCTAGGACATATTGTGTCTGCCGGAGGAGTCTCTGTTGATCCCAGCAAGATCAAAGATGTCGAAGAATGGGAAGCACCAACCAATCAAACCCAAGTTCGTTCATTTCTCGGATTAGCGGGATATTACCGCAAGTTCGTAGAAGGATTCTCGAGCATAGCCCGACCAATGACCCAATTGTTGAAGAAGGACAAGAAGTTTGAATGGATGCATAAGTGTGAAGCCAGTTTCCAGGAGCTGAAGAAGAGATTGATATCAGCCCCAATTTTGATCATGCCCGACATCAAGAAGTCGTTTGATGTGTATTGTGATGCATCCAAGATTGGTCTAGGATGTGTACTGATGCAAGAAGGCAAAGTCATCGCGTATCTGTCTCGACAACTGAAGCAGCATGAGCAGAACTATCCGACCCATGATCTTGAGCTAGCAGCCGTGGTTCTAGCATTGAAGACATGGTGTCATTATTTGATGGGTAATCGTTGTGAGATTTACTCGGACCATAAGAGCTTGAAGTATATCTTCACCCAGAAGGAGTTGAATATGAGGCAAAGAAGATGGATAGAGTTAATCAAGGATTATGACCTTGACATTCACTATCACCCTAGCAAAGCCAATGTGGTAGCGGATGCTCTTAGCAGATTGCCGTGTAGGCTAAACACCATGATCAAAGAGAAGCAACCAAGTTTGTATGAGGAGTTGGAGCAGTTCAGGACTGAGTTAGTTAGCAAAGGATTCCTAGCTAGCATTGAACTTCAACCCCCTTTGATTAGCCAAATCAAGGAAGCCGGAAGGGAATGAAAGTATTGACGGATCAAACGTCAGATTGGTACAGGCAAAGTACCGGATTCACCGAAGACGAAGAAGGTGTACTGGTACAAGGGACGATCTGTGCCAAGAGATTCGAGTGAAGGAAATTATCATGAAGGAAGCTCATGATACTCTTTATTCTATCCACCCCGGAGGAACAAAGATGTATCAGGATTTGAAAGAGCAATTTTGGTGGCACAAGATGAAGAGAGAGATCGGAAGCTACATCGCCAAATGTGACATCTGTCAAAGAGTCAAAGCAGAGCATCAGAGACCTGCAGGATAGTTGCAACCATTGCAGATTCCGGAATGGAAATGGGATTCCATCAGAATGGACTTTATCACCAGTTTACCTACTTCTAGTAAGGGAAATGACTCAATCTGGGTCATAGTTGATAGACTATCCAAGGTAGCCCACTTCATACCAGTCAAGACAACCTACCAGAGTGCAAAACTAGCAGAGCTGTACATTGCTAGGATTGTTAGTCTGCATGGAACCCCCAAGACCATCGTATCAGATCGAGGAACTCAGTTTACTTCAAGATTTTGGCAGAAAGTTCAGGAAGGATTAGGAACCAAGTTGAACTTCAGTACCGCTTATCACCCACAAACAGATGGACAGACTGAGAGAGTCAACCAGATCCTAGAGGATATGCTTAGAGCTTGTGTGCTGGAATACGGGTCAAAATGGGAAGACTGCCTGCCCTTCGCAGAATTCTCATATAACAACAGTTATCAAGCTAGTTTGCAGATGGCACCATTTGAATTCCTATACGGAAGAAAGTGTCGTACCCCTTTGAATTGGTCGCAAGTAGGAGAGAGTCAGATCTTTGGACCCGACATTCTCCGAGAAGCAGAAGAGAAAGTTCACATAGTTTGTGAGCACCTCAAGACTGCCCAATCCAGACAGAAGAGTTATGCTGACAAGAGAAGGAGAGACCTGACTTTCAATGTCAGAGATTCCGTATATCTCAAGGTTTCACCATTGAAGGGAACTCAACGCTTTAGTCTGAAAGGAAAGTTAGCTCCCAGATATATCGGACCTTTCAAGATTCTGAACCGTCGAGAAGTATCGTATCAGCTGGAATTGCCTGAAGAGATGTCAGCCATCCACAATGTGTTCCATATCTCGTTACTTCGCAAATGCTTGGAAGTGCCTGAGAAGACTGAAGTTTTCAAGAATATCGATCACAGAGCAGTGGAAATCAACAATGACCTGACCTATCGGGAAGTGCCCATCCGTATCTTAGAAGAAGCTTACAGAACCACCAGGACCAGGAGTATCAAGTTTCTCAAGATTCAGTGGAGCAACCATACCGAGGAGGAAGCTACTTGGGAGCGCGAGGATTACATTAGGACAGAGTTCCCAGATCGCTTTAGTTCCTAGTTTTCTTTGTAAATCTCAGGACGAGATTTTGCTTAAGGGGGAAGGTTTGTAACATCCCAAAACTTCAATCCAAGCTTATCAAGATCAAATCATCCAAAAATGGGGTTAACAAAAACTTTTCCAAATTTAAAATGAAAGCATTCATATATGTGTGCATTTAAAATAGGAGTTGTTTGAATTGCCATGATTGATTGATCCAATGCTTGTAAAATGTTTCTTAGGTGATTTAAACATCATCTACATCATTCCCAAACTTTTCCTAAAGAAAATCAAATCAAAAAGAATTAAAATGAAGGAATGGTCATTTTGACAAATTTAACTCTCATACCTACTTTGGCTATTCCTAGTACTCATTTATTAACAGAAACAATTCTTGATCTTTGCACCCCTTGCTAGTACACATAATGAGGTACCAAGGCCCACCTTTTGATCTACTAAAAACATTCTGTAAACTATTTTAAATGACAGTTTAAAATTGAATCTAATGCATATGCATAGATCACCCCTATTGCAAAAACCATCTATTGGAGCACCATTTTCAAAACCCTTGCAACCAGAGACTACCTAGCACTAGTGGAGATCACCCAAAAAATTTGAACTCAAAATTCAAAACTTTTTCTCTTGCGGCCATTTCATCAAACACTTGGCAGGAAGATTTCAAACTAAACAAATTTCACTATTTTAAATAGTGTTCTGGCCAAATTTGTTCCCCAACTTGCCACCCAAAATCTCTCCACTACTCCCCCTAACCCCTCTCTAGCCTAGCCACCCACTGTGCCAAGACCAAATGGTCATGGCCATTAAGGCCGAGCCCCCACTTGGGAACCCCACCGGCGACAACAAGCCATAGCCGCCGCCATCCACCGTGTCCTGGAGATAGCCTGTGGTCCACCTCCACCGCCCAACCAGTCCCAGCCCAAGGACAGCGACCAGAATGTCCAGGAACCGCCGCGCCCCGAGCCCGTCGACCATGCCGACGCCGCCCGCAGAGCGCGCTGCAGACCGCCTCGCACCCGCCTTGGCACCAGCCAGCACCATCGCCCGCCTCGACAGAGAACACCCCAGACACCTCCGTTCGCCTAAAGCCCACAGCCACCGCTGGCCGTGGACACAGCCCGCTTGGCGCGCAGAGCGCCACCTCAAGCATGCCACCGCCCCTACGGCCGCATTGAAGCACTAGAGCACCGCCAGGGAACCACCCACCGATCGCAATCCCCAGCCATGCCGCTAGCTCGCTGTAGCCATGTCGCCACCGTCGACCGCCCATCCCGCTCGGTCTCAACGTCGAGCCTATAAAAGGAGCCCTCCCCAGCACCAAAGACTCACACCATTCCACTCCCCTCACCTCTCTGAACCTCACCCACCTCTTGCCGGAGCCAGTGGAGCAGCAGTTCACCGGAATTGGAGCCGGAGCCGCCGCCTCTGGAGAAGAAGGGTGCCGTTGATTCCGGCCACCCTAAGCTCCGCCGCGACCACGCCTCGCCTCGCTGCCTCTTCCACTTCGCTCGCCAAGATCACCGACCCTGCTGGAGCCCTGGTATGCCCTCAGAGACCCCCACCGAGCCGCTTAGGGTTCGAAAGCCATTGTGACTGTTCGCCGTCGACGACGACCCTCACCAGAGATCTAGCCTCTAATCGCCACGACCCACAAGCGCTGCACCGTTGCTGCTTTTAAGTGCCTGACAAGTGGGACCCCTGTCACTGAGCCTCACCACAGAGCGCCACTGGGCCGGCCCATTTCCTTTCCCGCGCAAGCCCGTAGATTCAAATCTAGATTTTTCTTTTTAGTTAGAATATAGTTTCTGTCCAGTGTTTCAAAATTCAATTCTGTGAGTTTGACAAATCCAAATTACATGAAACTAATTTTGTCTGAAAGGTATGGAAATGCTCTATCCAAGCCCGTTGGATTTAATTCAATTAGAGTTATAGATTTCTCCTAATAAAAATAAGAAGACAGAAGCTTTTGCAACTTGAAACATTTTTATAAAATCAACCAAGTTAGCTTTTGAGTTGATTCCAACTCTCAAAAATCACATTTCATCATATCTATCCAAGTATGTAATAATATTAAGGTTTTAAGGCGGTGACTTTGGACTAGTACCAAAATAATGCTATATAGGCATTTCTAGTCACTTTAAATCATTAAATAATAAACTTAAACCAAAGTAATATTGATCCAACCTTTAAATCTCATTCCCACCTGTTAGAATATGTGGTGAGGACATGTGTCCACATGATCCTATATTTTGGTGGTGAATATTAAATTTTAGTTAATTTTTCAATGAGTAGAAATTACTTTTCCAAAATAAAAAGGTTGAAACTATTGAATTAAACTTGTGATGTTTGGGATGATAATAGATCATCAATTGTGTGGTTTAGAATACTACTTAGCCTAGTTAAGTATTGTTTGGTGATTGTGCACTCCCTATGTATTTCTAGACGATAGTACCGAACAAGCCTTCGAGGAGGAGGAGTTCTACCAAGAAGAAGAAGAAGAAAACTTCAACCACTGCACCAACCAAGGCAAGCTATTAGTGGCAAGCTAACCCTTGCAAACATGATTTAGTAAGCTATTGTTAGCAAGCTAGAATAAAACTAGATGGTTTAGTAAAGATGCCTTACGCATGCTTTGATCACACCCCTTTAACTATTAGTACCCCAAGTCTTATTGACAAGTTTTACCTCCGTTAGTTTACACAAAGTTCTTTGATTAATTTTGAAGGTAGCATAAAGAGTATAAAACTTGACCTACTTAGAAACCTTTAGATGTCATTCTATGGCATGAGATTGATCCCATCTTTCCACCGTAGTGAACCCTCTTAACTTAGTACTTTAGAATAGCTCAAAAACTTGAGTCACTTTAGATGGGAACACTTGGTGAAAATGAGTTATGAAAACCTTGGAATGATGAGTCATTCTATTGAGATGTTTTGACATGTGTTGAGAAACACAATTGGTTTATGATGATGAAAATGATGAGGCATGAGCCTTAACCCTTTTATAAAACTGATGGTTGGATGCGGATGCGATACCATTCTAAATTTACCGTACAACCACATTACCTGAATTGGGTAAGGCTTAGCTGGAAATTTATATGCATTAGTATTAGTTCCCTCACGGGAGAGGTTTGAGCTGAGGCTACCTCTCAATGATGTCCACCTATGCAGTGCCCAAGATGACTAATGGTCATGGTTGGGAGGCCATGCTCATAGGAGAGGTGCTTGTACTAGGGTGTGTAAAGGGAAGGTTATGTTTGATTATCTGCATACTAAGTATGATGATTCAGGGTTATCCTCGATGATGTATCGAATCTTGTGGTGAAAGTGTACCACCTCGTAGAGTGTCAAACTATTCGAATAGCGTCACATGTTATGGATGCTTGGAATGGCCATACTGTTTCGTTGTCAGATGTTTTCTAAATAACTTGAAATGAATGATGAACCTTGACTTGACCACAACAGGGTTGTGTTAATGATAATAGCTTCCCAACTTAAGTGATTCTAGAACTGTACTTTATCTTTTCTTGCTTCAGAACTCAGCTTAGGTTTCAAACTTAACTTGATAGTTATTCTTTAAATTCAGCACTTTAACTTAGAATTATAATCCGTGTTAGTAGTAGTTTGCGAGTACTTAAAGAGTACTCATGGCTTTTGTCCCTGGCTATTATCATGGCCAGACTATGAAGGAGATTATCAAGATGACGGTCAGCAGGACGGCTATGATAACTAGGACTATCTGCCTTCGTCAGCATTGCCTGTGCCCCTGAAGATGGACCCCACCGCTACGCTATCGTTTATTTCCGCTGCTTATTGTATTAAAGACTGGATCATGAGATCCTTATTTGTGTAAAACCTTATGTATGATTTGTAATGGATGATGTACTGTGATATCCAATCCGTTATGTCTCGCAAAAATGGTAATCCTAGGATTGCGAGGAATGGCATAACGGGCATCTGGGATTAAAAATCCGGGTGTTGACAGTAAACCTATTCCCTCATATCTCAGCAAGTATTTTGAGTTGTTGTTTTTCATTCATTCATATGATGATTTATTCAATCATGTTTCTTATGTTCCTTGTTTTGCACATTGCTCTTATCTAAGAGAGTATTACTTTGAAAGCTATCATTGAAAACCCGTTATGTGTGAACTCCTGCAAATTGTCAACTATTCTTCGACCAAGAGCTAAGTTTGCCATTACCAATTGTTATTTACTTTATGTATCTTTACTTGTGTTTCCTTTAGTTATTGCAAGTTAAGTTATATAATGGTGAATTGTCTTCTATTATGATTTGTGTATTGATGAATGCGATGCTTGTTGTCCGTATTCTTTTATCGACTCTTCACTCCATAAACCCGAGCTCATGTTTATTGAGCTCAATTTTTGCTTGGGGACAAGCGAAGTCTAAGCTTGGGGGGAGTTGATACGTCCATTTTGCATCACTATTCTATATCATAATTTACCGTTATTCATTGATATATTTCATATTATGATATGATACTTATGTTATTTCATCTGGTTTTGCATGGTTGATGACTTTTGGAGCATGGACTGCTGCAGTTAGGATTCTGATGGAAAAGGGGCCGTTTGGAGACGAAATTCGCGAAGATCAAAAAATCCGAGAAAATACATGGAAAATTCTATTTTTTTTAGAAGACAAAGATTGCCAGAAGGGGGAGTGGAGATGAGCCACAGGAGGCCCACACCACCCCTGGCGCGGGCAACCCTAGGCCATGCCACCAGGTGGTGTGGCCACCCTGGCCCGCTGCTGGCTCTCCCCTTCGGCGTATATTATCCCCATGGAACCCTAATACCTGGGAAGCGACCACAGAAAGATTCCGCTGCCTCTACGGGGCGGAAAACTACAGAGAGAGAAAGATCTCTCCGGTAGACAGAATTCTATCGAGGAAATTCCTTCCCGAACAGGGGAGATCGTCACCATCAACACCACCATCAAGCTGGACTTCATCAGGATCATCATCATCATCACCACCATCATCTCCACTAGCACTATCATCACCACTCCATACCGCTATAACAATTGGGTTGAATCTTGCATAGTTCTTAGGGGAAACTTTCCCGATGTTGATTACTTGTTGTAGTTGATGCTATTGAGTGGAACCATTGAATTATTGTTATGTTCAGATTGTTGCTTATCATTATATCATCTCTGATCTTGATCTATATGATGTCTTGTGAGTAGTTCGTTCAGTTCTTGAGGACATGGGAGGAGTCATGTTGTTAGTAGTGGAGTTGTGTTGAGAAAGATTCAATAGTTTGTTATTTAAGTTGTGGTGTTATTCTTCTAGTGGTGTCATGTGAACGTCGACTACATGACACTTCACCTATATGGGCCTAGGGGAATGCATTGTGTATTTGGCTACTAATCGTAGGGGTTGCCAAAGTGACAGTAACCTAAACCCCCGTTAGGAAACCTTTGCACAAGGGATGTCAGGATCTTAGAGTTTAAAGCTATGCTTAGGTTTCAATCTTAATTACTTTCTTGTACTTGCGGATGCTTGCAAGGGGTATAATCACAAGTATGTATTAGTCCTAGGAAGGTCGGTACATTAGCACAGGTTCACCCACACAACACTTATCAAACTAAAGAAGATTAATCAACTATATGAAGTGAAAGCACTTGACGATATTCCCATGTGTTCTTGAGAACGTTTGGTCATCTTAAGTAATACAACTGGCTTGTTCTTTGCTAAAGAAAGGATTGGGCCACTTGCTGCATTTATTATTATTGTATTTTATTTACTCGCACTTTATTTATCTACATTATGAAAAACCCCTAAAAAATCATTTGCTAAGTATTTACAGAGAATTCCTGCTCCAAGCCACTCGCCAACACCTTCTGCTCCTCGTTGGGTTCGACACTCTTACTTATCGAAAATACTGCGATACACCCCCTATACTTGTGGGTTATCAACCCGTCATAGCAGGAGGAGGAGGCACGCCACCCTCGCCGTAAATAAACCACCACAAAGATCTGCAGCTGCAGTTCGTCCTCCCCTCCTCTGAACTCTAATTTGAGCTTTTACCCCATTTCATTATTGACTGAGATTGGTACTGCCACTGTACTGTCAGTTTGCTAAACATGGATTGGTAAAATGCACATTTCCAGAATCCATAAAGTTCTGTTCATAACTTGACTAGTAGTTCATGGATTGGGGTCCATGGTACGGTATTGGCTATTGAAAGGTACAGAAAATGAAAATCACCCTTTTTGATCTATCCATCTATCCCTTCCATATTTTGTTTTTTTAATTATGTTACATATTGCTATGACTTGTTATCAGAGAGCAGTGAACAGTTTTAGTGATTGTATATGTTGCTAGTGTTGTTACAACTTATTTTTGTCTTGCCCCTATATGATATGAGAAATGCTGAACCAATTTAGCTTCAACTAACTTGGTTTGTGATGTTGCAATGGATGTCCATCCTATGTGTATACAAACGTGTGGAAATTATAGTCCGTTGGATAGTTTATATGTCCTGTCTGCTCTATAAATTTTGACTATTGCTGTAGAATTCAATGTTTATTTTTTACATGTTTTTTGTCCATGGATTTTTCTGTTAAACTAGGTCTTCTGCTCTGTTTTGCTAAATTTGGAATATGCTTATTGGTAGATGTTGATTTGCTGCAGTTGAAGATGCACAAGTTGGATCTATCTCTCATAGTGCTAGGTTTTCTAGAGTACATGCTACTGTTGGTGTTGTAGTTTTTAGATGACTACCTAGCTTCATGGAGTTTCCAATTATATGTGATGATTATAATTTTTAGATGACTACCTAGCTTCATGGATTTTTAGATGACTATAATAACATATAGTGTACTAGTAAAATGTGCACACCCTGATTATTTCATGTATATGTGATGTGCAAGAGTGCATAGAACAAACATCTGATGTGGTATAATTCATTTTGTTAGTTTCCAATTATTTATGAAATCAACTATTTAATCAAAAGCATGCAAATAAATGGTACACTACTCTTTGCTATTGTCTTATAAATTCTTACTTCATGGAGTTGAATTTCTTGAGGTATACATGCTATCAAATAAACATATAAAAATATTCTTGAATTTGAGGGTTCTTTAGTGTGGTTTATTACAGTGGTGTTTCAATTTTTAAGGGATTGTTTGATAGCTTTGCTTCTTCAGTTGAATGGTTTCTTGATTTTCTGTTTACATATCTGTAAATTCTAGGAGTTGTTTGTGTTGGCAAGTGCAAAGTGGCCTATCCTAGCCCCCTAACTTAATTCAGTTGAAGATTAGTAGGTTTAATTTTGGTTGCTTGTGTTCACTAGATCATGTGCATACATGATCTGATCCTGAAATAGTGTGGATGTGGTTGATTGCTTCCTCTTGGACAGATCTGATTGTTGTCCAACAACACTACTTATTTCTGTAGTATGCCTTTATGATACTTTCCACTCAAGCTAATAAGAATAGAAGATGCATGATCTAGTTTATGCTCTTAAGGAATTTTTACCTGCAGCTCTTTGTAGCTTGTTACTTCATCCTTCTAGTGATTTGGTTATCTTCTGTAGATTGTTCTTCTGAATCCTTAACCTCTTTCTTGCAGATAACCTGAATTTGATACAGCTGGATTCATCTTAAGTTTTTAACACTAATTCTAGTGTTGTTATATGGTGCTGTTGTTACATGGTGCTGTTATATGGTGATGTTACATGGTTCTGATATATGGTGCTGTTATATGGTGCTGCTATATGGTGTTGTTATATGGTGCTGCTATATGGGGATGGGGCTGTCAATATGGGGATGGGGTGTTTTGTCTTGCAGGGATTTCATTTGAGTTGCCCATTTCTCCCGAAGTGTCGATTCACTTCCGTTTCGGTTGAGAAAAGGGCACTCCTAGGTCAAAAAATTAGCAAAGGTCATGCCGAATTTTTCGGCCGAGATTTGTGCTAACTTTTTGCCTCTTTTTAATAGAGTAGTGCAAACATGTCAGGCAACAACGAGGCCGGCCCCTCTAAGCACATGAGCATCGAAGAACAAGCTAGATAGGCCAACGAGTCATTCTGGCGGGGGTCCCAACAGGAGGAGGAGGAGGCGATGAGGATGACACCACCACCGGAGGAGGAGGCGACCGTCGCCAGAGCTGCTAGGGGCAATGAGGGAGGAGATCCTGATTACGAGGGGGACTAAGACGACTACGATGGAACTAGTGAAGGCGGCGGCGAAGAGGATGACACCACCGATGGCGGAGAGCGCACGGATGGCGGTAGCGGCAACCCGGTCGCTTCTCAGAAGAAGAAGAAGGAAAAGAAGGATCAGAAGGTGCCAGTGCTCTCCACCGTCTGCGATGAGTTCACTGAGGTCACAGAAAGTGGCCAACCCATTGCGCTAGAGGCGTTTGCCAAAGGGTATGGCATGCAACTCGGGTGCATCGTCCGGGAAAGCATGTCGATCAACACGAAGTACATCAGACATGCTGACAATGCAGCTTTGGTCGATAACCTCCTTAAGAAGCTTCACAAGCGTTACAGATTCCCAGAGCGGTTTAGGAACCTGGAGAGAAAGAACCCGGTGAACAAACTAGCCCTCACGAAGATGAGCAACGCCTTGAGCAACTGGAAAACCCGGGTGAAGAATAACATTGACAAAGGTGAAACCTAGGAGGTTATTAGTAAGAAAAATCAGATGCTCGACGAAGAGGAGTTTAAGATAGTCAAGACGGATATAGCTACTGCTGACGCTATACATTGGACTAACTGGGGCAGGACTATGCGGGAACATAACATAGGTAACCACCACCTTGGAAGCGGCGGTTACAGGGGGAAACATGCCATTTGGGACAAGGAGGACGCCGAGCTTGAATGCCTTGGTAAAGACAACCCTTGGCTTAAAATCACGGACTTGCAGCTTAGGCAATTTGTCCGGGCCCGCTACTACCTAGACAAGGAAACAGGGGAGTTCATCACCGACGATCCAGAGGTGAAGGAATTCGAGAAGAAGCTAGTAGGGAATTTATCGCCGATCTCAAGTCTATTGTGTTCTAATTAAAATAACGAAGCCAAGAATCTAAATGGGTTCACCTTTCCTTATCTCTGCAGGAGGATGAACTGAACGCTCCTACCAAAGAGTCGTCCCAGGATTCGACGGAGCCGTGGGACACGGTTTTCAACAGGGCGACGAATGCTTACAAGAAGAGGGACAAGGGGTTGCCACCGTCCTCAGTTGGCCGTGTGTTCGACTTTGATACGAGCATGAAGTTCAAGGAGTACTACAAAGAGGATGCCAAGAAAAGAAGGGAGAGGAAGAACTAGTCGGTGGCTAAGGATAAAGCCGTTGTTGAAGAGCTGAAGATGAAGGTGCAGACACTAGAGGAGAAGGCAGTGGACGAGAAAACAGTGGACAAGTTAGTGGAAGAGAAGATCTGCGCGATGATCCCCCGAGTTTTTCGAGGGGCTTACTGCTTGGAATGTGGGAGGTCAACATTGGCCGATACATCTGCCTAGCTTAAGCGGCAGCAACTTGGGCATCAACGTTAACGTGTCGCTGGACCTGGTGACCCCGCCGGCCATCAACGCTGGGACGCATCCGCTTGTTTTGGTCACACTGATGCCCCCTCTCGCCAAAGATACCAATAAGGCACAACCAACGACGGTGGTGCTTCGTGAGGCACCCAAGCAGGAGAACGCAGATGATGATAGGCCGGCCGCCGGCATCGGCCGTGTCTCTACATTATCCGAGCTCCACGCCATCACCAAGGTAACTAATTAGTTAGTGCACGTAATCTCCTTTATGCCTTTGATGCATGACTGCTGCCATCTCATGATGCCCAACAACATGTTTTGCCTTAGGACACTTCTTGCGTACTCCTGCTTAAAGATGACGGCGGTGAGTTGAAGGATGTTGCCAAGGGTACTCTCACTCTCATACAACCGACGAGCCGCACGATGCACAATAGTCCAATGGATGATGACGTGATGAGGGTCAGGTTGGCTCGGGTGGTGCCAGGCTGCGATGACATGGACCCCCCTTTCAACCTTAGGGAGCCGACGAACACAAGACCCTTGGAGAATGCTACAACTGGCCCTTGACATGGCCGAATACCCAGATTCGTCTTATGGGGGGAGCACCGGCGCCACCTCTCGATCGATCGCCCGGCCACCACCTCGGAAGCAAGCAGCCGCCATCACCAGCAACTCTTGGTAGCGTGTGTACCGCCCCATGGCAAAGACGTTGTGCCGCAACCGCCATCGCCCCCGCTACCACCACCACATGATGGCACCCATGATGATGATGATGAATTGGTCAATGTTGACGACTTCATCAACACCGGCGCCGATAAAGGATTGTATATGCCTTCTGTGGATGAAGAACCCTTCATAGCTCACGACCATCAAGCTGGTCAGCCCAATACATGCACGCAGCGCCTGGTCTTCCATGGTTTATCTCAAGAGATGCCTCCGGCCGCTGATCCACCACAGGAGAAACCGGGATTGGTTTTCAGCCTCAACACCCTCCAAAAGGCGGCCGATGAGCAGATGGCAGTGGAGGACACTGTTGTGAAGAAGAAGCACATGAAGAGAGGTAATAATAATAAGAAGAAGAAGGGTGCGAGCCAGCCTCTTCCGAAGAGGATCCGATCTCAGGACGCCGTCGTCATACCATCCACACAATATGGCTTGCCCCGAGTGCATGTAGCTAGTGATCCGATATTGACTCTGGATATGCTCCACATCATGGTTGGACCCATGTTAACTTTGCACGAGGGTGTCAAGACATTAGAGGGCATCCTTCTTAAAGACAAAGATCCAAATTACCCGGTTTTCACGGCCAAGGTGCCATTGGACGTGGGCTTCGTCGATGAACCCCCTGCGGATATATTCTTCAGAGCGTACAAGGACATATTCAAGCTGTTTCCCACGAAACGGCTGGACTATAACTTGGTCTGCCTATACGCGCTCAATCTGGCGATCAAGATCAAGAGAGAGAGTACCCCGGAAATCGCGATAGTGGATCCCTACTACATGCGGGACAGCCAGTTGGTCAAAGGATCAGAGACACGGACCAAGGCGACGGCGTACCTCGAGAAGTTTATGGTGGACAACAAGAGGAAGGACACACTTCTTTTGCCTTTCTTTCTCGAGTAAGTACACACTCACTCATCGCCGCCGTAACTTATGCATTTCTTATAGATTTCTTCCTTTGCTCTTTTTCCAACATTCCGTTCCAATTGTGTTGCGCAGAGACAAATATTGCACACTCATCGTCCTTGCCTCGAGGTATTCGCTAGCCACGTATTTCGACTCGGGGAGTTTGACGAAGAAGAAAGACTACACCAGAATAAGGGGTGTTCTCAATGAGGCTCTCGAGGGCTACGCCAAGAAGGGATGCACCTTCGTAGATAAGGGGAATGTATCAAGGATGGCAAACATGTGTTCAAGCACGTGCTCGAGTTCCCCTGCGTCAAGCAGTCGGCTACTGGTGGTGCCAAGGAGGCCTTCTACGTCCTCCATCACCTTAAAGGCTATGTTCGGGATTGCCAGAACCTAACGCTGCCATCTAGTCTCCGAGGATGGGCTGAAACTTTGGCGCGAAGCGACGATGATGATCTTAGAGAAGACTTCCATCGCATTCAGCAGAAGTTGTCACAAATCATCATTGAAGATGTCAACACAAGAGGGGCCTACAACAAGCCAGAGGGTTGAGTAAGAGGGAGATCGAAGAACGCCTCCGTAAGCAGGGTGACACAAGGACGTGGATGACGAAAGAGGGCTATCTACCGTTCCCAAAGCCGAGCAAGAAGAAAAAGTCTTCATGATCGATGTGTGCCTCTAGCATGATCCAGTGTGTGTATATTCTCGATGGACACCTGCTGTAGTGTGTATGTGTCATAAACTTTACTATCTTGTGGTCGAAATGGTTGTTGTTGTTAGACTTAAACTATCTTGTGGTCATGTTGTCGTTGAACTTATTACTTCTATGATGATCGCGAGATGCTATCTTTTAGGTTTATGGATCCTTTGTTTTATATATATATATGGATGTGAACCCTTTATTAATTCATTTCGTTGTATTTTTACTAATATGCCTTGTCGTCTATAGAGATGGCGATGACGTGGTATGTGGTGTACATGGGTAGGGTTCCAGTAGTCTACGAGGAGTGGGAGGATTGTCACAAACAAGTGAACAAGTTCAGCGGTAACATCTACAAAGGATATGCGACTAGAGAGGAGGCGGTAGCCAAGTGGAGGAACCACCTGTGAAAGAAGAACCGGATGAAGATATTGGTCGGGCTCATGCTCTTGCTCACCATCATCACAGCTGTATTCTATTTGATCCTAGTGTAGGCGGAGGTGACCACTTCATATTTGTAATGTGAGATGATATGAACTTAGTATTCGACACTTGTGTAAAAATTCGGCACTTAACACTATATATGTATCTGTAGGGGTTCGTAGCATGGAAAACAAAAATTTTCTATCGCATACAAACAAACAAGCCAAGATCTATCTACTAGATTGTAGCAACGAGTCGATGGAATAACTCACCCTCGAAGATTCCAAAGCGGTTAACGAGAGCAGATTCTCGTGGGTGATGTAGTCGTACTCTTTCCGATCTCAAGATCGCGTAGACGATCCTTCCGGTGCCGCGTTCCCGCAGCGCTCCGATCGGTCACACGTTCTGCTCGTGAAGACCTTCCTCTCCTTGTTCTAGCAGGCAGCGGAGGTTGTAGCACTCTCCTCATGATTCCGAAGACAACGGCAGGGTACAGGAGGTAGAGGGAATCCCGCAGGCTTCGCTTAAGCCAAGCAGTATGGTGGAGCTTATGAGAGAGGCTATTAGTGGTCTAGTAATTAGACACACCAATTAGAAGGCTCTAAACCAATTAGAAGGCTCTAAACCGAAATAGCTCTAAACCGGGGTTTAGGTCTAGGGTTTAGTTTTGAGGATAGGAAACTTGTGTGTCTAGGAGGGGAGGCCCTGCCCCTCCCTTTATAGGTGGGAGGGCCGGCGGCCAAGGGGAGGAGTCCCTCCCCAAGTCGGCCTTGGGAGGCGCGCCGGCCAAGGGGACTCCTCCCCCAAGTCGGGTTCCTCTTCTCCTCCTTCTCCTCTTCCAAAATCGGTTTGACTTTTCAAACTAGCCGTTTGACTTTTCAAATTAGGATTTGAATTAACCCTTTATTTCGGACAGCGAGAACACTTAGTACATGATGCAATCATTCCAATATGTAATGACACATTCATGTACCCCTTCCCCCTCCGGAGTGCCGGACATTCCGGGACTTTCTAGAATGTTCCCGATGAAAACACCGGAATCATTCCGCTACTCCGAAACGGGACTTTCCTTATATGAATCTTATTCTCCGGACCATTCCGGATCTCCTCGTGATATCCCGAATCCCATCCGAGACTCCGAACAACATTCTCTTTCTCATAATACCATAACTACTCAAACAACGTCAATCCTTAAGTGTGTCTCCACGGTTCGTGAATTATGCGGACATGATCGAGACACTTCTCGAACAATAACCAATAGAGGAATCTGGAAATTCATATGGCTACATATTTCTACGATTACTTTGCGATCGAATGAACCAATTACATACGATACCAATATCCCTTTTTCTCACGATATGTAACAAATCCGACGTTAAGAACATCGCTATCTCTGCATACCTAGTTCAACCTCATATCGATAAGTACTCTTTTCTCGCTCCGTGATATGTGATCCCTTGTGACCCAGTCACATGCTTGCAAGCTAATTGGATGACATTTCACCGAGAGGGCCCAGAGAATATCTATCCGTCATGTGGATGGACAAATCCCACTCTTGATCCATGTGTTTCAACCAATACTTTCCGAACACTCAATGCCACCTTTATAGCCACCCTGTTACGGTGTGGTGTTTGATGACATCAAAGCATCCATCCAGTAAAGGTGATATGCATGATCTCATGGTCGAAGGAATTAGGTTACTATGTATCAGAAAGCATATAGCAATTGAACTATTGAAATGACTTGATCTTTATGCTACGCTTATCTATAGGAGTATGTCCACCATATCATTCTCCTAACGATATGATCTTGTTGTTGATAACATCTCAATGTTCATGATAGGGAAACCACAATCATCAATCAACCAACAAGCTAGTGAAGTATAGAGGCTATACTAGGGACTTCAAATTAAGTTTACAATTCACACAAGTATTAATGTTTCCTTGTTAATACTATTATAGCATGAATATAAACATTTATCATAAACACAAAGATATAATAATAACTATATTTATTATTGCCTCTAGGGCATATCTCCAACAGTATCTCGATCGGGCTCTAAGTGTTTGTATTATATATATGTCGTTTTTCATGCATCTACTACTTGTGCAATGTACTGTTTATACTCATCTGGATAAATACTGTATAAATACCTGATTATACACCAAGAACGTATTTTACTTTGAATACGTGTTATATAGTCTGTGGCGCATATATAAGTATAGTCAATGGCGCATAGGCCTTCCGTGGCGCATATGAAGAAATGTGCCACAGACTTCTGTGGCGCATATCTATATGCGCCACAGGAAGCAGTTATCAGTGGCGAGGTAACAGTGGTGACCAGCATATGCGCCACAGAAGGTGCATTTTCATGCGCCACAGATAAGTTGTTTTCTAGTAGTGTCGGTTTCGGTGCATTCAGTCTCGGTTCTGGTTTTTTCGTTCTGATACTTCGGTCTTCGGTTTATATGCCCACCACTACCGTTGCCTCAACATCCCGAAGAAGATACTGAAAAAAGCTAAACAAAAAACGAGAACCTCCCACTGGCGAGAGGCTGTGATCCGCCACGCCTCCAAGGCCCTAAGGCCACCGGAGACAAAGCGGACTGGCGGCGTCGCCGGCGAGGAGACGGAACCCTAGATGGGTTTGGCTCTTCTCTTCGTGATCGCCTGGGGGCTGCCTCTCAGGTACGTACTTGCAGTCACAGATGAGCTACAACAACCAGGGCTTGTATTAACTGTTTTAGAATAAATTTGTACTAAATCAGTAACACTTATTACGGATAAAGGGGGTATTACAATATTTCTAAACCTGAGGCGATCGAAATACATGGGTTCTCAGGACCCTGTCCTGTTAAAAAAACTCCCTGAGGGACAACCGAAGTTTCAACGGGGGCAATTGACAAAGTCCCAAACTTGAACACCATGGCGCCCGGTTGGCATACGTCAATTCTCGACTTTGAATAAGTAATCACCCCTAAACGGCATCTTGATCTGGACGTTGACGTTATTATGCACGGAGAGCCCATAACCACCGATCATTTTCTGCACGTTCAAATTACTTTTGTCCGTTATTAAACACAGTTCGGAATATGTCCGCATTCCTCCTTTAGTCCAGGCTTGTTCTTCCTGATTAATTATCCTAACCTGCCTGGAGTTTTTAATGTACTACTAGGTGTTCCTATCAAAATAAATCCGCCTGACCTGCGGCTGCCGACCTGAGGAAAAGCACGGCGGTGGTGGCTTCTTTTGGAATCTACGAGGCGTCGGAGCCCGGCAAAGAATCGTGGCAGAGGCGAAATCTCAAGTCTCGACCTGCTGCACAGGCTCAGGCGTGTCGCGCCGGCGCCGGCCTCGATCGATCGCGATTCGCCGAGGAAGAGAAGGGGATAGGATAGGATAACGTCGCATGACATTGGGTCATGGGTGATTGCGATTCCTTGTCCACTGTTCCTACGATCCGTGTGGCCTCCGATGGACGGGGACGGCCGACAATGCACCGATCTGCCTCTGCGGGCAGGCACGCAGTTAGTATGAGATACGCCAGTCCGGTCGGCGTATGATGGTCGTGGTGGGTGTGGGTCGCAGCTTCACGTCCCATCGTCAACAGCGACTCTCGGCCCCCTCCTCTGTTTTGCATCACGTTGCTCGAGCCCTTTCACAGGTTCCCGTTCCTCCGCGCAATCTTCTACCACGCCAACAGCGACACCCGGATCATCAGCCGTGCCAAGCCAGTTCGTTTACGGGACTTCGCCTAGAAACAGCCGTGGTCAAAACCCAGACGTGAGCTACTGAGTGCGACCGCGATCTTCAGTTTCGGTGGTGGAGCTCCTGGAGGAGAATAGAGGCCACGATCTTTATTTAGTAGGTCTGCGCCACTTGCAGCGAGATCTGTACCCGAAACGAACAGAATTCCGATCTTTGGTTGCGATTTGAGCTTATCTCCTGGACGCCGCCTCGTCTTTCTCTTTCTCCACCATCTCAACACCGCCGCAGGCCGCACTCGTCGATCGTCATGCGCCAAACCGCTCCCAGCTTCTGCGATCGACCGCCGGAGGCTAACCATTCGTGGTCGACCACACGTCGTACGTACTTAATAAATTAAAAAAAAAACACGGCACGGTGTCCTTTGCGGCCAGTTCTCTCGCACAGGTCAAAAGGGCGCGTTTTGGCCTATGCAAATAGTAGTACCAATCGTGGCGCCCGTGGAGTTGGACGCTTCATGGTAATGGACACGTGATTGCACCGCACTTGTTCGACCGCCTTCCTCGTTTCGTCTCCTCATCGGCTCGTCTACGACATCATTTCTGACCACTCTGAGTACTCGCTAGAACGATAACATGTGCACAGGGCAGCTAAACATACGGAGGCCGGACGTCAGGCTGCGTGGTTAAGCAAGAGAAATCTGGTAGATTGAGGCATTGAGCACTGTTTCCCTGACCGACAGCTTGACACCCTGGAACGCAGAGAACCAGGGACTGCTTAGCTGGTAGTAGGGTTCAAAATAGGACTGCTTGGCTGGCGATGGTACGTTTTAGTAGGTATATACTTGCCACGTACATGTAAGGGTCCTTGCTTTGGGTGACAAAATCCTCTTCCATACTTTCTACATACTTCCTCTGGCTTACCAAAAAATTAGAAAAATCTCAAGAATTAACCTCATATCTAACACTAATTAATACGTACTGACTATGGCATGTAACCAATAGCTGGTCTCCTAAAACGTTTCCACCAATCCTAGAGATTGCCATGAGCTAATCACTAATCACCTAAATCACAACATCATTTTTACTATACTGCAAACCAACCTGTGGTTGGGTCGATAGGAGGGTGGTTGTACCCCCAGCCACCAGAGTTGAAACCCCAAGTTTGACATTGTGTGTTGCATATAAGGTGAAATATTCTCTCAGTGGGAGACGACGGCCCCGTCAATAGCGAGGCGCCCGTAGTGACCTCGTCAAATTCAAGACCCGATCCACCGGCTTAGTCTCTCGGAGGTGCTCAAAGGGGTAGGGTGTGTGTGCGTGCATGTACGGTTCTGAGCGTCTACGTTTGTACCGTGTTTCTAAAATAAAATCATTTTTACTATACGTCCTCCAAACAAAATTAATGTTCACACATTTGTCTAGATTCGGATATATGACTAGATATTAAGGGGGAGTGAGCCTAGCTCAACTGGTTGGGGGAGTGGATGTACAAACCTGACACCTAGGTTCAAATCCTCACGGATGTGAATTTAGGTTCCTATTTATACTTGAGTACCAGACTATCCAGGTACTCATGCAATTTATCTTGAGGACCAGGCTCGATGTTTAACCAAGTTTAAAAATCCTGGTACTCATGCTTAATGGCTGTATGCATCCCTAGTTGATACAGAGGCCGGGGAAGTGAAAATCCTCCCTCCATTTAAGGAGGAGTGAGTCTATCTCAACTGGTTGGGGGAGTGGATAACAAACCCAACACCTAGGTTCAAATCCTCACGGATGTGAATTTAGGTTCCTATTTATACTTGAGTACCAGACTATCCTCGTAATCATGCAATTTATCTTGAGGACCAGGCTTGGTGTTTAACCAAGTTTAAAAATCCTGGTACTCATGCTTAATGGCTGTGTGCATCCCTAGTTGGTGCAGAGGCCGGGAAGTGAAAATCCTCCCTCCATTTTTCGAATTACAAACGTCGAGGGAAAAACAAGTCCGCACGCGCTGCTCTCGGGAGGGGCGGCACGGGCGGAACCCTAAGCCGCCACCGCCCCGACTTCTCCTCCCACTCCTCCTCCGCTGCCACCGGAGGACGCTGGCGGGCTAAGCCCGGCCGGCCGACGGTGGCGGTGGGGCTGCTTCCTCGCGTGGTGTCCTCTCCCGCGCAGGGAGCCCCTTAGGCGCTCGATGGTTGTCGCCCCGACGGCAATCTGATGGCGGCGGGGTATGGAAGCCGATGCGGCGGCCTTGGGATTTGATGGCGGTTTTCCCTCAACGGATGGTGGCGCGGGTCGCATCTGCTGGCAGAGGCACGGTCCTAGGATTTCTCTCACGCCAAGACAAAGATCTGCCTTCAGCCTGTTTCCATAGATCTGGTGGCAGTGTCATGTTCCGGAAGGCTCCGCCGGCGAACTCCCATGGGCGATTCATGCCTGGAGATTGCTGGAACAGATGAGATCTTGATCGCGCAACCGTCGTTTTTCTGACCGTTTGGTTTCAGAGGGAGCGAGGCGAAGCTCTGCAGTCTGTTGCCATCATGGAACATGTCTTTAGTTCCATGGTGAAGTCAGTGTGCGGAGAATGTCATGGAAGCCAAGATTGGTGGACTAGCTATGGTGGCTCGAGTCCTGGTGGTGATGAGGAATTGGCTTGGTGATTCGTGAATTGTAGCAGCGGCATTGGAAAGTGGGGGCGGCAACACCGGAGGAGTTCATAGTCTTACCTTGTAGGGTGAAAATCCAAGGTCTGGCCTTAATTGGTTGTGACTGGCAATGACCTTGTTGAATGCATTGTTTTGTGAGCGAGGACTTTCTCCAGGGTGAAAACCTAAGATCTTTGATCGGGCGATGACGGTGCTTATACTATGTTTCCTTCTTGAAGGCGTCGCTATTGGAGATGTTGGACTTCTGGTGTTGTTCTGGTGGGGTTAGTGTCGCTGCTACTAAGGATTTAATCGCTGTAGCGGGACTTTTTTTGTAATCCTTCTTCCTTTTTTTGGCTGTGTGTATCTGTATGCCAATAGGGTATGCGTTGTTGCAGAGGCTGGGTGTAATTGGTGTCCGTGTGATATTAATCTATGCTTATTTCCAAAAAAAAGATACATATGAATTTAAACAAATGTAAAAACATCAATTTGGAAGACTAATAAACTGAGAAAGAGAGAATATCGCTTTTTAACCATGTCCCAAGTGAGACTTTATTTTGCAATCACATTGTTGGTGTGATCTTAATTTGAGCAATTGGGTTTGGTCCACACATGTCAAGACGACATATTGCTAGCCACATGTGACATACCTTCCTATAATATATGCATCTGACCTGAGGTTTGTCACCGCCTCACTGGTGATCGCCAGAAAACAAACATGATTGGTTATAATGGACCTAGACGGCTCGCGGCGATGTCGTCGACTCCGCTCGCAATCAACGCCCTCGTAGCTCCTATGGCCGGCCGGCGATAGAGCAAGCCGACTCCGGCCAAAGTGGCCCTCGCATAGGCGGCGGCCAACAAGAAGAGGAAGAAGGTTGCGGCGACGCTTTCGAAGGCTACACCAACCCCTTCGACGCGCAAGGCCTCACCGGCGAACCCTCCCCGAGGCCGGCCACCCCATCCGGCCGTCATCAACATTGATGAAAGAGAGGTGTTCGATGCATCGTCGGCAAGGTATAAAATTTTGTTTTCTTCTCACCTCTCATCGATTGACGATTTGTAGACACACAGTGATATTGTTTTGATGATTTGTAGTGTGGAAGAGGAGGAGGTGGCCGACTACAATTGGAGAGTAGCCATGCCGTCGGGATTAACGACCTCTACTTCGACGATGAAGAGGTTGAGGTCACCACCGAGCAAGGAGAGGTGTAGGAGGAAGAGTTTGTGGTCACCGCCGAGGAACAAGAGGTGGCAGAGACACAAGGAAGCACAAAAAAATCATTTTTACTATACTCCCTATGAACCAAATTAATGTTCACATATTTGTTTAGATTCAGATGTATGACTAGATACATCCGAATTTGAGCAAGTGAGACTTTATTTTGCAATCATATTGTTGGTGCGATCTTAATTTGAGAAATTGGGTTTGGTCCACACATGTCAAGACAACATGTTGCTAGCCACATGTGACATGCCTTCCTATAATATATGCATCCAACCTTATGTTTGTCACCGCCTCACTGGTGATCGCCAGAGAACAAACATGATTGGTTACAATGGACCTAGATGGCTCGCGCCGATGTCATCGACTCCGCTCGCAATCAATGCACCCGTGCCTTCTATGGACGGTCGGCGATAGAGCAAGCCGACTACGGCCAAAGTGCCCTCGCGGAGGCGGCAACCAACAAGAAGAGGAAGAAGGATGCGGCGGCGCTTCCGAAGGCTACACTGACCCCTTCGACGCGCAAGCCCTCGCCGGCGAACCCTCCCCGAGGCTGGCCACCCCGTCCGACCGTCGTCAACATTGATGAAAGAGAGGTGTTCGATGCATCATCGGCAAGGTATAAAAATTTGTTTTCTCCTCGCCTCTCATCGGTTGACGATTTGTAGACACATGGTGATATTGTTTTTATGATTTGTAGTGTGGCAGAGGAGGAGGTGGCCGACTACAATTAGGGAGTAGCCATGCCGTCGGAATTGACGACCTCCACTCCGACGATGAAGAGGTTGAGATCACCACCGAGCAAGGAGAGGTGGAGGAGGAAGTGTTTGTGGTAACCGCCGAGGAACAAGAGGTGGCGGAGACATAAGGAAGCACACAAGAAATCATTTTTACTATACTCCCTCCGAACCAAATTAATATTCACACATTTGTTTAGATTCGGATGTATGGCTAGATACATCCGAATTTGAGCAAGTGAGACTTTATTTTGCAATCATATTGTTGGTGCGGTCTTAATTTGAGCAATTGGGTTTGGTCCCCACATGTCAAGACGACATGTTGCTAGCCATATGTGACATACCTTCCTATAATATATGAATCTGACCTGACGTTTGTCACCGCCTCACTGGTGAACGCCAGAGAACAAACATGATTGGTTATAATGGACTTAGACGGCTCGTGCCGATGTCGTTGACTCCGCCCGCAATCAACACGCCCGTAGCTCCTATGGCCGACCAGCGAAGAGCAAGCCGACTCCGGCCAAAGTGGCCCTCGCAGAGGCGACGGCCAACAAGAAGAGGAAGAAGGCTGTAGCGGCGCTTCCGAAGTCTACACCGACCCCTTCGACGCGCAAGGCCTCGCCGGTGAACCCTCCCCGAGGCAGGCCACCCCGTCCATCCATCGTCAACATTGATGAAAGATAGGTGTTCGATGCATCGTCGGCAAGGTATAAAATTTTGTTTTCTCCTCGCCTGTCATTGGTTGACGATTTGTAGACACGGTGATATTGTTTTGATGATTTGTAGTGTGGCAGAGGAGGAGGTGGCCGACTACAATTGGGGAGTATCCATGCTATCGGGATTGGTGACCTCCACTTAGACGATGAAGAGGTTGAGGTCACCACCGAGCAAGGAGAGGTGGAGGAGGAAGAGTTTGTGGTCACCGCCGAGGAACAAGAGGTGGCGAAGACACAAGGAAGCACAAAGAAGACAAGAGCCACCAACTATAGCGAGAAAGAAGACGTTGCATTGTGCTATGCTTGGATGAATATGTCACTCAATGCATCGGTTAGCACCGACCAATCGAAGGACAAGTTTTGGTCTCGTATCAAGGACTACTACAACAACACCATCACCGTGTCGATCACTCACACATAAGGCTCTCTCGGCCACTGGTGGGGTGCCATTCTTGAGCAATGCAACCGGTGGTCTGGTTGTGTTGATCAAGTGAACACTAACCTACCAAGTGGAGTGCCCGTGACGGAGTATGGGCCACTCATCCAAGACCTCTACAAGCAACGCAACAAGAAGAATGGTAGCAAAGCTTTCACCTTGCACCATTGCTACAACGAGCTTGTTGGCAATGAAAAGTGGGTGCGGAGGAATTGGGAGACCACTCCAAAGAGGTCAAGGGTGAGCATCACCGTTGAGGCCAACAATGAGGAAGATGAAGACCCGCACAAGAGGCCCGACGGGCAAAAGCTTGCAAAGAAGAGGAAAAAAATAGGTGCCCAAGGAGGAGGATACAAGGAAGAACTTTGTGCTATGGTTTAGACCAAGAAAGCCTTGGCGACCGAGAGGAGAGATGAGAAGGTGGCAAGGTGGTATGAGCTGGAGGCCATGGAGGAGGAGAAGTGGAAGAAGAAGAAGGCCGCCAAGGAGAGGAGGGTTGCACTTGAGGAGAAGAGGATAACAAAAGAGAAAGAGATCGATGAGCGTGCTATCATGTTCATGGACCCAAGCAACATGGATGCCATGGCTAGGAAATATTGGGAGCTCACTCGAGCAAAGATCCTTCAAAGATCTTTGGTGGAGATGCTCATGTCCAAGGAGGTGATGGTGGTGGTGCTCATGGTGGTGATGGTGGTGGTCGCCGAGGAGGTTCTCATGGTGGTGATGATGGTGTTGCCTAGGAGGAGGAGGTGGAGGAGATGACTTTTTCGGAGATGATGCTTGAGTTCTTCGGAGATGGTCCACAACATATGAGGTGATATGTTGGTGTTTTTTTTTGGATCAAACATGGTCAATAGCTTCTTTTTGGTGGTGATAGAGTCTACTTTTAAATAAACTCTATGCATGTTTTATTTCGATGTGTTCGATTCGATGAACTGTGCCTATGTATGTTGTTTAAATGTTGTGTTGCTTGTGTTTGAATTGTCTAAGATGTATGAGTGCACATGTGGAGTGCTAGAAAAAATAGAAAAAATGTTTACTCCTCTAAATTTAGGGGTTCGGTTGGGAACCACCTACCTTGTACTCCTCTAGATTTACTCATCTGTTTACTCCTCTAAAGTTTAGGGGATCAGTTAGAGAAGCCCTAATAAAACTAGCTACATTGCTAAAACGCTGTGTAGATTATAATTATAGTGTGAATGTGATGTCATAAACAAATTGTTAAATATTGAAGAAACTTTTACATCATATACAAAAAATGCTAACCCCGCTTAAGTGAAGAAAATTGTACATATATTTGCATCTAATAATCCCCAAGCATAATCGATTGAAAGTGAGTTATAAATCATAACATGACTGACATAAAAAGGACATCCTCATGTCTAACAATGTAAATATAAAATTAATTCAAATGAGACACAGACTTCTCCATGACATCTTGTAGAGCAGAACAGAAAGAACACGTACACAGTTTAACAACCACAAACCGACCCTCCTAGTCATTGTGCTCCCCGCAACATGAATTACAACTTTCATCATATTGTGCTCTCTAAGTAGTGTTGCGAGCGGGATTTCGCGAAAGTACCGCTTCTAGTTTATTTGAAGATTTTCTAGTAGTACAAATTCTTTTTGACAAAAGTTAAATTAGGAAACCTCAAAATAAACTAGAAACAGGAATTTTGTGGGATCCCGCTTGCAACCCTATCTTCAAGTCTCAAGACCCAAAAAACCTTTTTTTACATGGATGGAGGAAAAAAGAACATGTGATCATGAATTGTTATGCAAAACTATTCGGTGTTGTGAAATTGTTCAGAAAAAAATATATATGTATCTGAAATTTAGAAATAGGATATCTAGAGTGCATGGTCAGAAAATTGAAGTGTGTGATGATTCCATGGCCAGAGTTTGGACACATTTTTCTTTTTGGTGTTTAGCATAGTCCTAGTTAGACTAGCCCCAGTGTGGGTAGTATCATGCATGCCATGTTGGTAAAATTCTGACGTGATATGTTAATTAATGATGAAAGAGGTTGTGTTGGTATCATAGATAGCTACGGTATCATAGCACGTAGAACTAGAAAAACTAATCTCAAATGAATCTTGTACACAATTTTGCATTGAGATTATACAAAATAATAAATATGTACTAAAACTATGATATTATTACATGATATTATACAATATAGAGATGGTATCATATACTAGTATTATATACATGATACTACTACTATATGATACTCCCCATTGTAACTAGCCTTATCGGGGGAAAAGAAGTCGAAGAAGACCTACGTGGGTGGCTTGCCTGGTTGCCATCGTAGACAAGCCATCCAAACAACACGCAAGGCACTTCATCGCTGCTTTGCTTTCCATTCTCGTTTGCCCTTTTGGAAACGAATGGGACATTGATAATTTTGCAACGTGAGAATGAGACCACAGGGTCACCGAGCTGGGTCCATTGTTGGAGATCTTTGCATATGTGTTGAGCCACTCTACTTTTGAGGATGCTCCACGCATTGGACCGCAATATGTGGCCTTTTACGTTGCCTGTGTAACTGCGTTTTGTCTAGAGCATCTCACTCTCTTAGCGGTTATGTGGCCGGAGAGTATGTACAATACGGTGACGTCAGCCTTTTCTTACGGTTGCTAACATCGGATTTTTGCTTAGTTGGAGGAGAGAGAATGAAAAAAAGAAGGTTATCTTCCCTTAGCTAAGAGATGATCTCTTAGAAATAAAAGAAGACTATTTTTCCCCATTGTACCTTGTGCCTTCTCTTATCAACACATTTCTTATTATAATTAGTCAATCCACATTAATTTTAGAGATGACAATAAGAAATGATCCATTGTACAACTTATTTTTATTATCTTCTCTAGATTACGTAGAGGGCTAAGAAAAGACTCGCCTTCTCTAACATTGTACATGCCCTGACGGCTGACGTCAAACCAACTTAATGAGTTGTGCCACCTGCCATCTCCGATCGATCTGGACCATCGCTGTAATCTGTTTGATGCACTTCCAGCTAGGCAGTGATCAGCTAACTGTACGTATCTTTATACCTCAGATTTTTCTAGTAAAACATACTAGACGACGTTGAAGACATCTAGATACATGTATAATTCGAAATGGAGGGAGTAGTAGATTGCAAAAGATCGGTACTGCAGTACTACTCCACGCAGCTCTCGCGCAGCACGCGACGGGTCAATCGCACTGATTGGCAATGTCCCCAAAAAGGGGCAAAAGAGCACCCACGCCCACGCGTCCACCACCATCGGCCGCATGGAGTCCCCGCAGACCGGACTCCACCTAACTTTCTGCGAGGATGGCTACCAAACAAACGCCACGACCCTTGCCTGCTGATACGAACGCGACGGCCACGCCCGCCCGCCCCCTCCCCTCGCAGCCGCTGGCTCTGCTGCACAAACCAAACCGAAACACTCGCGCGATCGGCGGAAATGGTCAGCAAATCGCCTTGCTGCCACTGCTAGTGCCAGCGCGCAACTTGCCCCCAACCTGAAGACCCCTGTTGGGTTTAATGCTCGCTCCTCTCCGTCTCTCTTCCCCATTTGTTTACTAGCCTTCGCAGTCCGCACCGAATCTTCTACCGCCCCCCGCCCACTCAGCCGCTCCCGCCTCTGCGCGTGCCGTGCCGCGGGGTGCGCCGACCGGAGTGCGCAGGCGCCGGCCTTTTCCCGGGGTGATCGAGGGCGCGTGATCATGGCCAGTCCGTGCGCGGTTAATACTTGATGCTGGCGTCGTCGATTCGGGAGATGGGCCGGCGCAGGGGAGGGCGCTGGTGGGGCGTCTGCGCCTGCGCCGCCTTGGTCGTCTCCGCCGTCGTCATCCTTGGCGGTGGAGGTATGTGGAATCGCCGGTGTGCTGGTTTCCGGGTGTTTGGCTCTGCTCGTTTCGCGGTTTCCTGTTGTTGTCCTAGTCTAGTCCGGTCAGAGTATCATGCGTGTCTGTACTCTGTACTCGAGCTGCCAAAACCCGAGCCTCAGCGTTTGGTTTGGTACCACTGCTCTAGTTTTTTACTGTGAAAATTTGGTGCGTAGATTCTGCGAGTGAACGATGTCTCAGGCTTCGATAGTTGGATTTGGAAGGCTAATTAATGGTCTGCTAGGATGATGCATACTAGTACTACTACTAGAGGCAGGACATTTATCTACATATAAAGCGAGATTGTTCAATTCTAAGCTCTATAGTCAGTGCCTAGGTTAGTGCTTAGCTTACATATAATGATCATCAACGTGGCTAATTGATACTGCTTTAATTAGCGCTTTTTAAATATTTTTACAGACGGCTTGAAGCATATGCCACGTCGTAAGCTTTCTAAAAATAAATTAAAAGGAGTGCCAATAAAAATACATTTATTGGTAGGTCAAATACTGCACGCTGGCCCGGTATCTGGATGTATTATTGACTAAATAAATAATGGCCATGCGCATGGCTAACTATTTAACTAATCAGATTTTCTGTTAGCACATTGTTTTCATTGTTTATCAACTGTGTATATACTATGCAGTGTCCAGACTGATTTAGCTGTATTTTCTATTTACTTATTGATTTACTTTGTTTCCAAGGTCATCAGCATTCTCATGCCCCTGCCTTTGGGCGTAAAGTTCTTCTGTCATTAACTGCCCGTCCACAAAACGACTTGGATAGCATACTTCATCCTTCACAGTTGCAAGCTCCAAGATTCCAAAGCTCAGGTCTGTGACTACACACGCCCATGACCCAATGATTTGGAATGTTTGTTCTTGTATATCATGTGTGTATTTCTAGTCTAATTGCAGTTTTACCATTTCTTTGCTAGGACTAACTACAAAATTATCAGCATCAACTAGCACAGATAGTACCAAACAGCATGATCGACATGCGCCCAGTCCAACAGCCAAACACGAAGGTACTTTCCTTAACTATGATATATTTTATATAAACCTCAATCCTATATGAAGCAAATCTCTTTTCATTAACCCTGCCGATTTTTTTTTCATGGAAATGGTTTACCCTTTAGCTTCTTCAGATGAAGCTGTGCCACCATTTAAACAAACAGTGCTGCCTACAATGGAACCTAGTCCTCCGCCTGATCATTTTCATGAGCCACCAAACATAGAATTATCTCCATCTATACAGAGTGCAGGTGAATTGTTGTTCAGCACAATGCTGAACTCTACCTGTATCTATGTAACATCAAAATCTAGTTTGGAATGACGATAAACTTTATTTCTCCATTCACAGGTCAACATGTCTCTCCTTCGCAAATGGTTTCTCCAGCTACTCAAACTGGCAATCATCATCGTGACAAACAAGTGCCTGCAGCTTCACCATTTCTTCCGGTTCAGACACATCCACCTCATCCTGAAATTGCTGTGAACACTCCAGCTGCTTCACCTTCTCTACAACATCCACCCTGGTGTAAGAACTATTTGGATCCGCCTTATGTTCTCAATTTCATTAACACTAGGTCAATTATTTTATTTTGTAATTTCATATAAGTTTACCTTTGGCCAGCATCTCAACCTCCTCCATCTCCATCTTCCACTGGCAGTCAATCAACACAGCAAGCTCCTTCACCCCGTATCAATGGCCATTGTAAGATTGTTGGATATGATGTTATGCCATGTTATTAGTTTATTAGCTATTGAAATGGATTCATGTTTACCTAACTCAGAATCTGTTGCGACCTGTTATTCGCATGGCAGTAGCTCCTTCGTCATTCCATAACCCTCCAACAGGCCAGGACACACCTAGAGTACCAGTTGCTTCACCTCCAGCAGAACTACCAAGCAGAAAAAATCCACCGCCGAAAGGTATAATTTCTCTTGTTAAGTAGTCATCTAATTGTTCTATATGTTTCAGTTTTTTCTCACCCAGATTTTGTTGTAATCTTGGGCGTATATGGCAGTTGCACCACCAACGCCCATCGCTCCTGCATCCAGTCAGGATGGCATATCAGTTGCTAGACCTACAAATAACCTACCAAGGCCCAGCAGCTCACCACCAAAAGGTTCAATCTCCCTGATTCAGTCCCAAAAAACTACTCCCTCCATCCCAGCAGGGACATTAAAACATGTCTAGATACATGCGTATCTAGACAAAGTTGAGTCACTTATTTTGGGACGGAAGGAGTATATAGAATTTCTAAAGGAGCTATTTTATTGGGGATAGGTACAAGGGAGACTAATCACCATTCTCCTCCTGCCACTCCACCTTCAATGCACCGGGCCATTCAAATTCCCCCGCAACAGAGGCAGCGCCCTCATTCAAGTGGTACTGAACTCAATCATGCCATGATGTAGATTTTGTTCTATTCATTTATGCAAATGTATGATGTACAGCGTCATCTGTTTCTCCACCACCAATCCATTTTGATGTCCACAAGACTAGGTATAGTGCACATGTTGCTGTATCTCCAGAGAAGCCCCTTGACCCTTCATCCCCTGCACACTATCCACACCTAGGAAGTAGCCTTCTCATTCAGTTGGATCTTAACAAAATTTATTTCTAAGTTACAATGTAATCATATTTCTGAGGGGAAGGAGCATGCCATTTGAGTTGCTTCCGATCCATAGCATTTAGTACCTTTAGATTATCAACATAAGAAAAGCATATATTCCCTTTGTCTGGGATTAACTGACTCACATTTGTCTAGGTTCGCATGTATCTACACACTAAAACGCACATTTGTCTAGGTTCGCATGTATCTAGAGATCTAGACACATTTTAGTGTGTAGATACATGCGGAGCTAGACAAATGTGAGTCGGTTAATTCTGAATGGAGGGATTAGTATATTCCACTCAGTTGAGATTTTTTTCAAAAAAATATACTATAATTTGTTCTAAATTTAATCCAAAAAATGTATGTTCGATGTAGGACCTTCTGTTCCTCCAGTAACGAACTTCACCCGCAGTTTCTGCACCCACCATCACATCTTACCCTCCATTTCCTGCAAATAATCTAGAGGCACAAAGTATGCTTCTTAAGCAGTATTCATACATGAAATACATCTGCTAGGGAGTGGATATCATATATTTGTTCTAACACATTGTGCAGGACCAGTAGCTTCTCCAACAATCCATCCTGCCAACCATGGGAACGCCAATGGCGTACCGGTTGCACAACCTTTGAAAGGAAGGGATCACCATTCTATACCTGTAAATAATACACATGGCATGATTCATGGAGCTCCAGTTGTGGCACCTTCAAAGGGAAGGCATCACCGTTCCTTGCCTGTAAATGACACATCTGTAAAAGGTTTCCAACCAAACCATATGTACTAAGCTACAACTATCAACCTTTTTCTAATAGTGAAATGATTCATGAAGTTATATTGTGCAGGACCTGTCGTTTCTCCCCAAAATTCTCCCAGCATCCATAGGAGGGGACATGGCATCCATAGGAGAGGACATGGCATCCCGGCTGCTGCGCCTATAAAGGAACATTCCAGCCATTCACCTGCAGATCATAAACACCACAAAGGTATCCACATTGTTTCATAGCAAAAATATAATCAGAAATAAGTGCATTCATCCCTACAAGTGATATTTGCTACAGGTTCCTTTCCTGTCATAAGCCCTGCTCCACATAGAACCAATAATGCTTCTGCAACAAGCCATGGACATTCAGGTTTAGATCATACTCCTGCTCCAGCACCTGTAGTCTTACCCCCATCAAAAGGAAAAGAAGGAATTCCAGCGTATGCTCCGCATCACCACCATAAATATCATTCACCTTCATATTCTCCAGGTTAGTGGTGTTATTTTTAGGAAGATAAGTGATAATTAACAACTACTGACGACCTGACGTACTTGAGAATTTAAACATGCATGACATTGATAGTACACATACAATTGTCTGCGGTATGCTTGATTGAAAATTCAATATTTAGTTCACAAATATCGGTTGAGACTCATCCTGATTCGAACATGCGAAGTTTATCCTCGTTCTAGCCTGAGCATTTGACTGTATGCATATTAGTCATGCAGGTCGCCAATTTCCCATCCTGCATTAAATTTGTCAAAAAATATCTTCTTTCTCTATTTATGTTGAATCCAATCGGGCCAGAATAAATCTAGATTTACCTGACTGTAATATGAACTAGTCGAATTTCCCATGCAATTGTGCGGCAGTATACTTTAATTTTTTATTTGCTACTCCCTCCATTTCAAAATATCAGATGTTTTAGCCTTTTTCTGAAACACATGTATTTAGACTCCTTTTAGTGTGTAGATACATGCGTTTTAGAAAAAAGCTAAAACATCTTATAATTTGGAACGGAGGGGGTACATGACTATTTTAGGAACCATCCAGGTTCTCTGCCATTCATATAGCAGGGATAGGTTTACAAGAAACAAAAGGCCTAGTTACAATCTATATTTTAAAAAAATGTATTTGTGATACAACTGTAATAGCTCCAACACATATATGATTGATATGTATTGTTACAAACTGGACCCACTTTAACAGATACTGTAGGTCATCTATTTTTCATCTGATTAATGCAGTAATTTCTAGAACTTGAAAGTGGATGTGCTATTTTCCGCTTAATGAATGGTAAAATATGTATAATTGAAGTAATTATGTAATATTATATTTTTTATTCGGTATATTTGTGTCTATGCAGAACCTGCTCTACCGCCTGACAGTCCTGCATATAAAAAGCCCAGGGCTTTGGCACCAGCACCAAGTCGTTCCTTGCCGCCTCCACCTCCAAATTCGTGTATGATATGGATACATTTTGTGCCATCTGAATTTATCAATTCAAACGTTCTGTGCATTCAATTTTACCCAGCTGATAGCTTTTGAGTACATATCGCTCAGTTGTTTATTCAACCTCTTGTTTTTCTTCTTTTTTAGACTGCGCACCGTTATATTGTCAAGACCCTCTGACCAATAGTCCTCCAGGAACATGTCGCTGTGTATGGCCAATAAAAGTTGAGCTTCGTTTAAGTATACCACTGTATACATTCTTTGGATTGGTCGCCGAACTTGCACAAAATATTGCATCTGGAGTGTTCATGAAACAAAGTCAAGTTCGTATTATGGGAGCAAATGCAGCAACTGAAGACCCTGAGAAGACAGCTGTCCTTATTGATCTTGTGCCACTGGGAGCAAGATTTGACAATACAACAACACTTTCAGTATTTGAAAGGTTTTGGCACAAACAGGTCATCATAAACCCTATGCATTTTGGAAGCTATGATGTGTTATATGTTCTTTACCCAGGTGAGAGTTCGTTATAACTCATTTTTGTGTTACTGAACTTACCTGTTTCCTTGTGTTAACATCTTCCGTATCTTGATGATTTTTTCGATATCTGATTTGATTCTTGAATCTCCTTGTTCATTATTCATTAGTCAATCTTTTTCTCTCACACAAATGCTAATGGTACTTTTTTCATGTACTCATGAAGGTCTTCCTTCATCACCGCCACCAGCTCTCGGAAGTCTGAACAATGGTCTTAGCAATGCAAATAATCCAAGGTTACGCCCACTTGCTGTTGATGTAGGAAACCACAGAGGAACAAAAAGTAGGGGCATAATTGTGATAATTTCTCTATCAAGTGTCTTCGCGTTTATTTTATGTGCTGGAGCTGCATTGGTGATTTATTTCAAGCTGAGAAACCACAATCTTCTGACCGAAGCTTCACTTCTGCCAGCAAAGCCTGCAGGTAGCAACACATTATTTCTATGGATTATTCCTGTTTTTCATCATTCAATGTGGCACCATCAAAGAAAGTAGAGAAATTAAGCATGTTGAATATCTTTTGCTAAAAACATACGGCACTTTTTTTTGCGTAAAACCATGAACTGCTCCCTCCTGAGTTTGTAAGGCACGCACATTTTTAGGTCCTCAATTTGACCAACGAAATGTGTTATACTATGCCAAAACAAAAGTATATCATTGAATTCGTATTTGAAAGAAGTTTCTAATGGTATACCTTTAGTGGCGTATAACTAATATTTCATTGGTCAAATTGATGATCTCAAAATACGTGGAGCCTTATACACCCAGAAGGAGAGAGTGCCTGGTAATATGATGTACTGTACCATTATATATTTAGCTTAGCTGCTTAGGGACAACAGAATTGGTCGACCATCTTTTCCATGCATGCATTTTAAGCATTTGAAGCCACTATTCATGCATTTGTGTAGCAAGCTAGTCCACTTAAGAAGAATCTTCCGTTTTTAGCTTTCAGAAGCTGAGAAGTTCTGTTTCATGTTTCTATCACTGAAAAAGAGCTGTTTATGAAAGGAAAAGAGTTGTATTTCATGCTTTACTGGTCAAAGCACTCAGAACTGCTTTTGAGCACAGTGGGCTAAAGCTACAAAAATAACACCGATTTGCTTTCTTTCCTGTATTTTTTCATCAATGCTTTGCACTGGAAATGCAGGTCCTGGTTCAGCAGTAGTCGAGAGTAGGTTAGAAAGCAGACCTATTTCGGCATCACCCTCATTCAGCTCTAGCATAGTGACATATAAAGGATCAGCAAAAATATTTAGTTTGGCTGAGATGGAAAAAGCTACACAGAGATTTGCTGAGTCCAGGTTAATCGGTGAGGGTGGTTTTGGACGTGTTTATGAAGGTATTCTTGAGGATGGAGAACGGGTTGCTGTCAAAGTTCTTAAGAGGGATGACCAGCAAGGAACGCGGGAGTTTTTGGCTGAGGTCGAGATGCTTAGCCGATTACATCACAGGAACTTGGTCAAGTTGATAGGTATATCCACGGAGGAGCATATGCAATGTTTGGTATATGAGCTTGTTCCGAATGGAAGTCTTGAGTCTCACTTGCACGGTAAGACTTATTTTGCCACTAGACCTTCAGTTTCTAAGATTTTTTTTATGAGAATTTCAGTTTGCTACTTCACTTAGTCTATTTTTTCTTGGAGTCAGATGCATTCAATTAGCCAGGCACTTCATTTACAAGAAAATTTTATATATGTAGCTTCTGTAGTGTTATACAGCTGTTGTAATGAAGCTGCACATATTAACATTGATATGCTAAGACATGCAATAAATTTACTAGGTTCCATTATATTATATCTCCAAACCTATCTTTTTAAACTCTTGGTGTGTGTCACGGGTTGAGAAGTATATCTCCGTTTCTCAATTAGAAAAACTTAGATAACATGGATCTGCAAACTTCTGAAGACAATATATGTTAATGACTCCAAGCAGGATCAGATAAGGACACCGCTCTGCTCGATTGGGATGCTAGGCTTAAAATTGCACTTGGCGCAGCACGTGGTCTTGCTTATTTGCATGAAGATTCAAGTCCTCGTGTCATACATCGTGACTTCAAGTCAAGTAACATTTTGTTGGAACATGACTTCACCCCCAAGGTTTCAGACTTTGGCCTAGCCAGAATCGCTCTGGGCGAGGGGAACGAGCATATTTCAACTCGGGTTATGGGAACTTTCGGGTAAGCTGGATGTGAAACTATTATCCTGACTCTTTCATAGTAGTTTAAATATCCTCGGCATATTCTAAACTCATGACCTCCGTTTCTTTTTAGGTATCTTGCTCCTGAGTATGCAATGACTGGGCATCTTCTAGTAAAGAGCGACGTCTACAGCTACGGTGTTGTCCTTCTCGAGCTTCTTACCGGCAGGAAACCGGTAGATATGTCAAGGACTCCAGGGCAAGAAAACCTGGTCGCGTGGGCTTGTCCGTTTCTGACAAACAGGGACGGTTTGGAAACACTCATTGATGTTTCCCTGGGAAGTGGCATCCCACTTGACAGCATTGCAAAGGTAGCAGCAATCGCCTCGATGTGTGTGCAGCCTGAGGTGGATCAGCGCCCATTCATGGGGGAGGTTGTTCAGGCCTTAAAGTTGGTGTGCAACGAAGGCAGCGAGTTCAACGAGTCAGGAAGTTTCAGCCGAGGTTTGCATATCCAAGATGCTGAGATCATGAGTAGAGCAAGCCTGGATATGATGGATGCAGGCCCAGTGCTATCTACCAAGCAGTTCACCGCGTCAGCGCGGTATGACACGCTGGATGCCTCTGGTTCTTTTCGACGGTACTCGAGTTCAGGTCCTCTGAAGGTGGGTAATGCTGAACGAAGTAGGGAGAGAGGCTTATCAACAGGTAGCTCGAGTGAACATTGTGGTGTACAGAGATTTAGGATAGATTCGGAGTAGGCAACATGCAGGCTCCTTTTGATGACCTGGGCACTGAAGAAATACACATGGCTTATTTTGTGCAAGCCAGACTTCATATCTTTTGCAAATGTATCTCAGAAACGGGGAACGATGTCGAAAATGGTTTACAGATGAGTGCCCGGCGCCATGGTTAGATGAGTGATCCGGTGGCACGGTGGTGTGGTGGCAATGGCGCTCGGCCTGGGCATCCAGAGGAGTACGTAGTGACTAGGCGGCCTTCTAGTCCTTTTTGCTGACTAACTGCATCCGGCGCGAGCTGAACATCAGACCAGGAGAACTTCGTTTGCCTATGTGTACAGTGCAGAGATGTGTAATAGGCTACTAGCCGGTTCTTCAACTGCAAGTCCTTGTTCGGATTAGAGAAAATGTGTGAGGGTAAGTGGAGGATTACACTTCAAAAGATACTTTACCCTTTCCTCTTGAGGGGGTGAATTTTGTGCCTGTGCACGTGGGTGTGCTTGAGCTCAGTAAGTCCTTTCCTATTGTTTTGGAGCAAAAGAGAAGAAGAGAAGAAGAGCCAGTGATATTTATTTGGAAGCTCCGATGCAATATTCCACAGTATATACTTTAACCACATATTGTGGCGTTTGCTTGTGATATAGTCATATCATCCTGTGTGCTTAAAATTATTGTGTTTGCTTGTCTAATGTCTATCCTGAAATATATGGCGTTTGCACACATGCTGCAATCTCTAATGAATAAGGTCTTTTACCTCAATTAGCAAAGTTTTTTCTAACATTCAATTATTAGCATAAATGTATTGCTAGTCGCAAGCTTGCCAGGTGTGACAGACAAAAATGCCTTCTGATGTGAATCGATGATTATTTTGTTGTAAAACGACTATAATGTCTTGCCTAATACTTCTTGGGGTACTTGTTTTCAGTTCAGAATATAGACATTTCAGCTTGTTTTAGCTTCTTTTCAGCATTCATCATCTCCAAAGAGACGGGGGAGAGGAGCGAAAAATGCGACTGGAGCCCAAACTCAATCGAGCCCTTTATTTTAAAATTTCAAAATTGATATTTTGAAGTTTCAAAAAATTCTGAAAATTATGTACATAGAGGCAATGATGTACATTTCAAGTGTGCAAAGTCACAATCTAAAATACGTTTAACTAGAGCTATAAAATCTGACAAGATTTGAAGGTGCACTATTCACACGGCCAGATCTGAGTGTACAATATAATATACAGAGTATATCGGATTGATACTTTGCACACTTGAAGTAGAATGTTCAAAATAAAGGGCTTAATGGAGCCCGGGCACTCAGGAAAGGAGTATCTATCTGGCTTTTTTAAAAAACTTTTTTACAGACTTCAGTACCATATAAGTGCAAGATGAGGCTAATGTCATTACTTCCTGCACATTTTGTGTAGTGTTACGTTTCCAAAATGTCGACTGCTTTCATGCTCTGTAAATTTCCGGAACGGACACAGTACTAGCTTTATCACACTTAGCACTAGCACGAGGTAATGCCCCAAAGAATCATGGTAACAAAAACAAGTCAATCCTCGAACTGCTCACGAGTCGAGAGACCACCACATTAAACTGTTGAGATTGCGTTTCAGGTTACATGGGGTTGAAACATTTTTGTAGGACGTCGTCCAGAAGGTACCCAAAAAAAATCAATCACATTCATCTGGTGGTGAACACTGAACACAACATCTTTCCAAAACAAACCACACTGAAAAAATAGTGGGGGCTAGCAGCATTCGTCTAGTAGATGCAATGCCCTACATGTTTACTTCCAAACTGTAGGGGCTTCAGCATCAAAGCATTTTACAAGACGAAGAAAACCGGAAATCGTCAGAGAAGACAAACAAAAATAAAGACTGCACTGAACAAACATGGAACGTGGAAGACAGACAAGAATCAAGCCAATAAAGCAAGGTGGGAGAAGATAGACACCAAGGCAAGGACTAAAGCACCTACAGAGTGACATGTCTTCAAGTTTGTTAGGTAGCTGGAGCTTCCGAAGCATCTTTTTCTTTGTCTACAGTCAAAGCTGATGACAGCCAGTCCGAAGCTGGAGTTTCAAGTTCAGGCTCCACACGGCCATGCACATTCAGAGGAGTGACAGATATCTGTAGGTTATACAAGGTAAAACGATTAGCCACATGAGAACATGCATGACAGAATGTGGTGGTTTTTTGCAATTATCTCGAGAGAAAGAAAGGGAGAGAGAGCTCACAAATCCATTTTCCAAAGCTCTCAAATCAATATCCTCATCCAAACCTTCATGCAGCTTCTCCGTGAACTGTATAATATACAAAGCCAAATAAGAAAAGGATACCCAGAAAGCTTTGAGGGTGTTCAAATGTGCTTAGAATCATGCTCACAAGTCGGAAGTACACTTCCACTTCTACAAAAATCAACACTAAAATGGACCAACATTAATGACCATAAGTACCTAGTTTGGTAATGCTTAGAAGTTCATCTTTACTTTGTAATTGATCAAAGAAGTGGAACTATGTACGGAGTACTTATTTTGCTATATCAAAACTGTCGAATATACATTTACCTCAGCGCGGAAAAATTTCTTCACTGCTTCTCGAGTCTCTTGTTTCCCTGCAGCCGCAACAGACTCGACCTCAACCGTCTTCCGCAAATTACCTCTGCGTGCAGCCCCCTGAAGATGGAAGGACAAACCAGTTTGATAACACCAATGATAACATAATAAACTTCTATGGAGTAAAGATTTGCTTCATACTGCTGCAGAAGCATCCTTCCCAAGCTGCGCGAGCTGAATACCGAGGCTTTGATGCATGCCCATGAAGTGAGCAGCAGGTGCAGGTCTACTTGACGACACAGCTTGCCAACTTTGAGCAGGACTGTATATGCTTTGCTTGGTCAACTTGAAACCCTGGCATCACTTATATGTTAAAAAAGAAACCGAACTACTTATGTGCTGTAGAATTGTGCCCGTGCAGTTGTGAGAAGTAATGCACATTTTACAGAAGATCCAAAGTGATCTGGTTTCCCCATTACCAAGTATATAAACAAATACCGCTGTTGCCCCAAATCAATAAGAGCTTGTTTGGCTCCCATCATTTCATTTCATTTGGTAGAAATGAAATGAAATGACATTGATGATATCATTTCATTTGGCAATTTCACAGAAATGACAGGGTACCAAAAGGAATTAAGGTTAGGCATAAAATGAAAACCATGAAATTTGCAAATGAATTCCGTAACCAATTCCGTGGCAGCCAAACAGGTTGATTCTTGGAATCACAAATGAATTTCTTGATTCTAGCCCCAAATGATGGGAGCCAAACAAGCTCTAAGATTGCTTTTTTGTTCAGATAATTGCATGACCTTACAATCACAGTATATACTGAATGATGAAAGCTTGACGCATACTGCTGCACTTACAACAATATGTGTGCATGAGCTTACAATCAGTATAAATAAATACCGCTGTTCCTCCAAATTAATAAGGTTGCTTTTTTGTTCAGATAATTGCATGACCTTACAATCAGTATATACTCAACGCAAAAGCTTGAAACATATTGGTGCGCTTGCACCTTGCAGCTGAAGTTCAAGCCGTGAGCTCATGATGCAAAAATGAAAAGATGAACCCACGGACCAATTGAACAATTCAATAAAATGCATGAGATTTTATAGATTAGTTATGATATATATTGAAGGATGGACCAAAGTCGAGCTAACATATGACCATGATACACCTCTTGAATTTATTTACCCTTTAGAATAGCCTCTTGAATAGATGGAAGCATACGGTGCTCTTAAGTTAAGGATATAATTAGTTATATGTATTGCTCTAGCCCTTAGCAATAGCATGGTCCAGACGTCCAGTACGCTTGTCACTAAATGTCAAAGTGGACCGCAAGTAAAATGAATTCATGTGCTTCTACAGCTATGGTGCTATTTTTTGGCCCTAATGGAGTTTAAGAAACAGTTTTGTTAATCTTATTTGCAGCTGGCGAGCTTGGAAGCCCAATATTCAGCAGGCACAGCATGGTCCAGTATGATTTTGTCATTAAATGCCGAAATGGACAACAAGTAAAAAGAATTCATGTACTTGTACAGCTATGGTACTATTTTTTGGCTCTAAATGGAATTTAAGATCATAGTTTTGTTCACATAATAACCTTATTTGCAGCTGGCGAGCTTGGAACCCCAATATTCAGCAGGCATAGCACGGTCCAGTATTATTGTCATTAAATGCCGAAGTGGACATCAAGTAAAAAGAATTCATGTACTTCTACAGCTATGGTACTATTTTTGGCTCTAAATGGAATTTAAGATCATAATAATAACCTTATTTGCAGATGGCGAGCTTGGAACCCCAATATTCAGCAGGCACCCACTGAGGAAAGTTCCCTTCTCAATGTCTGCCAAGGCCGCATGTATCAATGGCAAACACAGGCCAGCTGCATCCTTGAAGTCACTGTCTTTAGTTTCATCCTTCTTCCTAGTTGCACAAATCCAGCCACCAATTGTTATTAGCTTGTGTCACTGAGGTAACAAAATAGTGGGAACAATAAGAGTAGATTTGGAAGACAGGCAGTAAACGCATACCCACCAATTGAGTGAGATTGCAATTGAAGGTACACCATACATTAAGGCCTCTCTTGCAGCAGCGATAGCAGAAGAGTGGAACCTACAGGGAGAGATTTGTAATAAATTGCATAACCAAACTGAGACCAGACTATAAATGGGCTACTTGTACAACAAGAGCATACATACATCTCATAACCACAATTTGGCCCAGCATTGATACCACTGATCACCTGAGAATCAAATGGAATCATCCTCAATGACAAAAGATAGGCAATCTACTTCCTTCCTTGTTAAAACATACTAGATGACAAGCACAATACCAGAGCAGGTGCCGACCAAGCAAATAGCCTCCCAGATAATGACAGCGAGATACAATCCACCGGGGTCCCTGAATAAAAATAATCAGCAGCAGCAAAGAGAAAGCTCCTAACGATAGGCCGCAATAGCTGAGGAATAGTATATGATCCGAACAGCGCAGAAAGGGATTGAAGAAGCCTGACCTGATATCTCAAAGGCCTTGGCCCCTGTGAAATCGACGGATGATGTCGCTGAAACAGTCTCCCGTATGGTAATCGAGTGACCACAGACAGGCTTGTCCCTTGAAATTAACAAGATGTTTCAATCGAATCGCGGCGTTAGAACAAGAGGGTCCTGTTACGTCAAGAGCAAAATCGCAATGACAAATCAGGAAGGCGCGTGCTGGGATTGGGGGACATACGATTCGGGGGCGCACACGTGGACGTCGCAGCGGCCGCCCTTGACGAGGGCGTCGACGAGCGCCGCGAGACCCGGCGACTGGATCCCGCCGGCGCAGGTCAGAAGCACGACGGGCTTGGCGGGGCCGTCATCAGCCGCCGCGGGGGCCGAGGTCTCGGCCGCGGCGGCGGCGACGCTCGCGTCCTCGGTCGGAGGCGGGCGACGGGCGGCCAGCACGGACTGTAGGTTGGATACGAGGGCGGTGGGGAGGGGATTGGGCCGCCGGGAGTCGTCGCCCGAGCTCGCGGCCATCGGTTTCGCCGGAAGAGAGATGGACGGGGCGTTGGGAGGAAGGAAGGAGAGAGAAGGGGGACGGAGGGGGGTACGGAGGGAGGGAGGAAGGAAGAGGCAAATATTCCAGGCGAAGCGGAGGAGGAAAAATGGCCTGGAATGGAGTGGGCGCGCATAGTTTATGGATTTATTATCCGCACCGGGCCCGCTTTATGTGTAGAGCTAGGCTCTTTTTTGACCTGCACAGATTTGAGGGAAAAGTCAAGTACTACTGCTTAAGCAAAAGTTGGGCAAACCTGCTTGTCATCTCATCATTCGTCAATTAGTCCCACAGTTCTTCTCTTTTCATTAGTGAACTCAATCTCCCATTTTATTTTCAGGAGTATTTAATTTCAAGAGTAAATCCATCCACATGACCTAAACTTGTCACTAATTTTCGATACGGTCACTAACATTAGGAATACGCTACTTCCGATACCGCTATAAGGTACACGTCCCATCATGATCATTGTGTCACAGACTCACAGGTGACCATTTCAGTAGCTGTATTTTTTGATAGCTCTCCTAACCATGTCAATAGACTCAAATTTGAGGCCAACATGGAATTCTGCACTAAAATCCTCCCTTGTGAAAGTATTGAACTTCATTTCAACATTTTTACTCATCTGAGTGAGGAGCCTAGAGATCTTCTTCTTAACTACTTTGCTACCTTATCCTCTCCCAACCTCTCGCCCCTTGAAAGTAGCCAGGCGCCACTGCCACCCGACCCCTCTTCCTCGCCTTGGCCTTGCCGTCGCCGTCAGTGGGGTGGAGTGAAAGCAGCTAATTGTCTTGATGTGGGTCTATTAGTAGCTCTAGGGTAGGTTTCCCCTCTGTGCAGTTTGGCATCATGCTGTACGGGAGTGTGCTGCGGCGGCGCTCGAGCGACCTCTAGGGGCCGGCGACGACTTGCCTCCCCTCTTGGTGCTTCTGTGGTTGAAGCTGCTAGAGGGTGTGGTGCTCGTTCCACCTCCTTTTGAGCTTAATCCGGTGGATGGGATCCCGGTGCTCTAGCCGTCGGTCTACAGGTGCCGATGTGGTGGTTGTGAGGCCGGGCTTGGCTCTGAGCTGCCCTTGGGGTTGATTTGGTGGTTCAAAGGAGGGAGATTCCGGTTCCATCTGGTTGGTAAGAAGAGGATTGCCTTTGTGTCTCGCCTGGATGGTCATGGTGGCAGGGGACGAGGCGTAGTGGTGTGGAGTGGTGGTATGTTCCCCTTCCTCCGGTCGGCCATGGCGGCGAGGGGATGAAGGGGACAATCGCTGCTTTTGATTCTTCTTACTCAAGATGGTGTTGGTTGGGGCAAATGCATACTATGGTGCGGATTTGCCAAGGCTGTCATGGTGTCAGTAAAGGCAGGGATGCCCAAATCTCCATTGGCCCTTGCTGGAGATCGGAAGAGACGGGGTCTCCATCTACTGCTGCTCCAAAAGGTTTTCAACTGCCTGGATTTATCTCTCATTTGGATGTAGCTATTCAGTCTTGCTGCTACACGAAGGATCAACTGCGAAATATTGTTAAGGCAGTCTTTGCAATCTTCATTTCGCTTGGGCGTATGCACCGGAGGCAGGTGAGATCGTCTCCGATATCGCTCCCCAGATTTGGCGATGAAGATCTCTTTGGATTGAGCTCGGTGAAGCATCCTCTACATCTATAGCTCAATTTTCAACCTCACGTCCCTAAGCCATCATGGCTATTGGTTGAGCCGCTGGCTTTTTGGTTGCTTGGCATTGTGAGGCCCTAGAAGAACTCATTTGCAGGAGTGGCGCGTTCATGTTCTCGATGGACTTCCTGATAGGCTCCATTTGTGTTCTTCTGCTCAGGAAGCCTTCAGTTTTACTTTTCTCTTGTGTGCATCTAGACTGTAGGTTCGAGCTGATCTTCAGAGTATATGTTGTTTGAGCTACAATGTAATTTGGTCCTGATATTAATACATTAGCTCTTCCTTAAAAAAACAGAAATCTTCTTCTTCTGGTTCACCATCATCCTTGACCTTCTCTTTTCCTTTCATTTTCATCTTCTTAACCTTTTCCTCATCATCATCCACATTATCTGCATAAAGGTCATCATCATTAGTAAGATCAAACTCTGAATCGTCCAAATCAAACTTTGAATATGCATCTCCAGATGACTCTGCATGCTCTCTGCTTGCATCTTCTTCTTCGAAGTTGAAGACAATCCTCTATTTACTTCTTGGCGTCACACCTGCCTCTGGTAGCACTACCTAAAGTGGAACATACTCATCATCCACTTGACTTGATGCATCATCAGCATCAACAATGCTGATAGGCTTCACATGGCTCATAACTATTGGGAGATCAACCACATGGAACTCCACAACATCATCTCAATCAACTGCCCTAATTGTTGACTCATCATGGTCCAGGTATATACTGATGAAATGCTTCCCACAACCACCCCAATTTTCCATTGCACTTGTGTCAATTTCATCTTTGAGCTTCCTCAAACCATTCCGATCAATTGACAGAATTGGGATGCAGTAATACAACCGGTCATCCTGCCCTGCTTCTCATACCCAAGATCCTCCACTAGATTTTCAAGCAAGATTGGTGACCATGCATTGTTGTCTAGATGATCAAACCAAACAGACTCACCACCAACATAGTTTCTACTGTTGCCTTGCCCAAGAATAACCTTCATGATGGATTTCGACCGAGAAAAATCCGCTACCACGACTTGCCAGAACAAAACATGGAAACAACCCATTGAAATCCTCTCTTTTCCTGCAAACAATCGCATGAAATTGCGCAACAGTAAACCCTCTCAAACCCCCACCCCAACTCTTCCAGACGCTCATGAAAAAAAATCCTAACTAAAATGCTAGTGTGGATGAAATTCGTCTCCAATTACCCGCGCTCATCTTTCAAACCCTAACCATAAGGAAAAATCCGAAAATTTTGACAGAAATTCCACCCAAATTTCGGATACTTACGGTAATGTGGCGGACGAGCGCCTTTTGGCCGCCGCTGCGAAGCCATCGGTGTCTTCTCCAACCGTCGGGCGATCGTTGTCGCCGCCATCGCTCTCTTCCTCTCGCTGCATTGTTTCTTGATGCCACTGGCGAACCCACCTCGGAATGATCGGGGTGAGGAAGGACAGTTGCCTTTTACACGGTTGGTCGAACGTGCAGCGTACAGAGGTACCGTAAGAAACCTATTCCTAACATTAATGGTCGTATCGAAAATCAGTGCGAAATTTAGGTATGGTACCGTGGATGGATTTTACTCTAATTTCTGTATTCAACCTTGAGCACCCCTAAAAAGCCTTCCAAGTGTCGAGCATAAGAGAATCATGGCTCCATGCCTCCGTCCGGTACTGTTCCAGGCTCAGCAGCACCCAGGTGGTCCGTGTCGGTACCACTAGTGGATTCGCGCGTCGTACCGCAATACAAGATCTCGTAGTCGTAGACACGAGGCCCCGAAGCACGGAGCTCGCGCACAGCAAGCAAGCAACATGCGTCGCATATCTGTACGCGCGGAGCGCATATAATTGGGCGCGGGCAGAGGCCAGTAATAGCAGCCAGCCAGCCTCGGTCGTGTGGGGGAGCAGCACCCCATGTGAGTCCTTTTCAGATGTCATGTGACGACGGACTGGATGATGGTCTCGCATCGCACATCGCACGTAGTCCAGTTTTTAGTTGGTGGCCGCCCTCTAATCCCCCTGCAGGCCCGACGTCGTCGGATCTACGTCGCGAGGGGGAAAGGCTGATTTTAGCCCCGCCCGCGAGGCCGCTGACTCGAGGCCAGGGCCACACCGCAAGCAGCCATCGTTTTCGTTCCATTCGTCGTGTCGCAGAGTTGCTATCCGCCCGCCCAATACGTGTCGGATGTGGGTTCGGCGTACCTGTGCTCACTTCGCTTTTAGAAGGTGCCATTGCCATGCATGCATGCACGCACCACGGCTCATCATTTCGGGTGCATGGATCAAAGTTAAGCTACGGTTAGTGCATCTCCACTCGGGTCCTCAAAGGCCCTCCAAAGGCCTACAAGGGCGCGCGGCGAAACGTGTCCGCGGCCTCGTTAGAATTTTATTGGCGGCGGCGTTAATGCGGCGGTTCGGCATTTAAACCCTATCTACAGGGAGGCAAGCGGGGGACGCCGGAGGGGAATAAAATATTGCCCTGTCACGCGTCGGCCGGAAGTGGCTGCCACCGCGTTCTCGCCAGTTCCTTCCCGCAAGTTCCATCGCTTCCGCCAGTTCCTTCCCGCCAGATCCACCGCTTCCCGCCTCAACTTCACACCATTTCCGGCTACATAGGCCACGGCCGCCATTGCCATAGCTCAGATCTACACGCAATGTCATCCTCCAACCCCCCTTCCCACACACGCACACACTAACATTGCCGAGGCGGAGGCGGCTGTCGCCTCCACTACCCCCGCCGGTACGGTGTCCCGGTGGAGGTTGGCGTCGGTGGCATGCCGGTCCCTTGGTCCCTCGAGTCTTGCCGCCGGATGACCATCACCAACCACTACTACGGCGAGCTCACGCCAGAGCAGCGGATGGACACCAACTGGAACCCCGACAACGCCACCACCTGGAACGCCTTCGTCGCGAACCGTCGCGAGCGGCAACTCGCCATGTACGATGGGGACGGTCTGCCGCCCATCAACAAGAACGAGGAGGGCCGCAGGCTGTGGTGGGGTGCCCGGACTCTTGCCGGCGTGATGGACCACATAATGGCAGGCGACTATCCCCGCCTCCGGTACCCGCACTTCCAGCGGAAAAAGGGCGGAGGTCGCGTGGTGTTCTGGGATCCTCTTGCCCCACGCGCGATGCTACGCCTCGACCGGATGTTGGAATCTCGGCCGGAGCCTCAGCCGGAGTGGGTGGTCCCTCCGGATTACGCCATGGCGGCGCGCCAGCAGAGGCGTCCCGGCGACCCGGAAGAATTTCCGGACCAGCATGTGGCCATTCGCACGTCCCTCGAACCGACGCTGCCGGGGGACACCTGGTGGCGGAAGGAGGAGGAAGCCTATCGTGCGCGCGGCGGAGGCGACGGCGAAGGTTGCAGCCATTGCGGGCGCGGGTCCCCAAAGCGACGATCTCTCTTCGGGGATCGTTCGATGTGGTGCGATCGTGGCCGGCCAACGTCACCGAGGCCGGAGCGCGCGCCGACCGACGACGAAGACGACGGCTCCTCGACGACCACGAGGACGAGTACTACAAGGCTAGGCACAATTATGACTAGTTTTCTATTTTTTATATGTAATAAAATTATGTTTTCTCTATTTAAATATTATTTTACTAAAATATGTGTTTACTTTGGAGGCACGGCTGGAAAGGCGGCGTCCCCATTTTCGATTTCGCGCCGGTGGTCCCCGTACGTGTTAAAAACAGGCTGCGCCATAGCCTGTTTAGAGATTACGAGTGAAGATGCTCTTAGCCTGGTGCGGTGGTGCCGATAATTGTTCGTGATTTCACTTCGTTGGCGTGGCCCCGTCGTGAGAGAAGGATATAAATTCACCGGAGGTGATGCGTGGTCGGATCAAAGGAGTGTTCAAGCTAGGGTCAATACCTTTAGTTTATGATATGACGGTGGAGTCTGAGATTTGCTTTTGACACGCTCAATGATGCTGACTGCTTTGCTCTCGTCCAAAATAAAAGGCTCATTTTGACTTTGTAAAGTCCTCTAGTCCCGTGTTGAAGGCAATGTGGCGCTGGCAAGCACGTCACTACAATTAAAAAATAATTATCGTATACATGATGCAATTCAATTAATTGGCGGCGAAAATGGATTGCAACTCGAACAAGAGAGTTGGTCAACTTACCGCACAACACACCGCGCGAAATTATGTCATGAGTATTTTGGGCAACCACCAAGAGCTTCGCCTCTTCATTAACAAAACAATTATTGATCCGATTTATAAGAAAAACTGAGTCAAATATCTTACAAATTGGATCCAGCCACTGAGACATTTCACCTGTGGCGACTTGACACTGTGTCGTCTTTCCGTTGACCTCCTCCTTGGTCTTCCCGCCGGCCTCTCTTCCTCCCGCCCCAGCGGCCATGGTGGCAGGCGATGAGTGGGGGGAGGTCTAGATTCTAGTAGAGCTTCTCCACGACAACTAATCGGGTGTCTGGATCCAGATACGTGCATGTGCTTTCTCCCATGCCTCAAGCTTATATCCATGGAATTGAGGAGGGTTGGAGCACGGCATGTGGTAGCTCTTATGCCGGCACCGCTCGGACGAATCCATGGCGGCCTATTGCTTCGGTGGTGGTTGCTCCCACATCGACGCGTATTGATAATTAATACGAAAGGTTCACATGATAAAGTTATTCGTGTTATGTGTGGAGATCATCATCTCTATCAAGATCCCTATGTTGATCATTGTTGTGAAAGGTGCTCCGAACATGTCCATACATATCCGAACTCATAGGATCACGCACTTAAAGTCTAGAGACATTTGAGAATGCAAGTGCTATATAAAGATAAGAGAGAAGGGTTCCGAGAGTGTCTCGGATGGTCTCAGAATGGATCTAAGAGGTCTTGGATGATCCCGAAAAGTATCCGGAATGGTCTCGGGAGTGTTAGAAATGGTCCCAGGCACATATGAAAAGTTTTGGAAGGATCCGAAAGGTTATGGAAGGTTCGTAAAAAGTCTGAAAAGACCGGGGATATCTTAGGAGCCCCAAAGGTTCCACAATAGGTGTAGCCACATTGCCTTGAGGGTCAAGGAGTTGTCCCATATGACAGATTCGACAAAGGAAGCAGTTTTCTAGCAGATTCCGTTTGGCGGTAACCTACCGGAACTCATCCAAACATGGGGGCAGGTTTGTGGATGACCCAAGGGGCTTGGCCACCTATAAGAGGAGGCCAAGGGGAATCCAATGGTAGTCTAAGTCGCAGCATAGCCTCCCCAAGCCGCGGCACCTCCGCCCGCCTAATCCCTAACCGCGTCATGTCGTACCCGCACCGCTTGGAGCACTATCGTCATCGCCATCGTATCGTTGTCGCCTTGATGGCGTCGAACAAAACCCTAGGGCGGCCTAGACCTAGGTTCTCTCCTCACTCGCATGGGATCACTGTCGGAACATCAACTCCATTTAGATCCAATCTAGATTGTAATCATGGAGCACCGGATCTTCATCGACTTGATTCCCCACTTTGTCCATGTTCTTAATCACACGCCGACACGATGACGCTACTCCCGTTCGTGTGGATAATGTGGAGGTGTTGCACTTGTGACACTTGATCATGTGGATCTTTACAAGGAGAATCTTCTCGTGGCTAATCAACTTGCGGGAATCGACAATTGTGGAAGAGGTTCTAGGAATAATAATCTCCCCGTGACTAGACAAGTCTAGTCGTGGAGGTCAACTTGCATCGACATCAACCCTCGTCATCGGCAACTTTCCGCTAGCTTGATCTACTTGGGTATTATTTGTTGTCTCTCACCTTGCATATGAACTTGGTTGTGCGCTAGAATTTTTGTTTTGCATATTGCGTTCCCCAATAGATAGTACCGCAAACCCATAGTCTAGGGTGGACTACTCCTCTCCATGATGGTGTTGGTGGACAAGATGTTAGTGGAGTCTATGGAGCAACCAGGGGTGGCTCTGCCAGCATCCCCCTCCAATCTTCAATGAATACAAAGTTTTTGTCTCTATTTCCGTGTTTCTATCATGGTGTGTGCCTCCTCGCGAACTCATGAAATCCAGAAAATATATTTAGACCATTTGTAAAAACAAAGCCATGGGGAAAACAATCATGTCAATTGGACGACTGAAGGATAAAACCCCTCAATGGCACGCCTTGGCCTAACGGGTGCCCCATGGGGTGGTTCTGGGCCTTCATGCCACCTCCTAGTCCCTCCAAAGTCCCATGGTCATTCTCTTTGATAAAAAATGATGTGACAAAATCTTTGATCAATCTGAGTCTGGAACGGTTCCTTAGAGTAAAAAGTACACAAAGAACAAGGATTTCCTGTTTTGCGGTGTTATAACCCAAATAAAGAGATTTCATGGGAAACCCCATAGAACATTAAAAATTGTGGTGTAAAATATAAATGTGATGTGTCTTGTTAAGGCGGCTTCAAGGGATCCCGCTGACAGATCTAGCGACACGACCTCTACTCTGGCCAGGGCCGACCTACACACACTCGAAAGCCTGTTGTGATGCCTCCCTCTCGAGGTCCTCGTCAACCCAGGAAGATAAGTCATGGAAGAGCCCCATCATGTCTTCAGCAGAGGAGAGGGCGTTTCTTAGCGGTGTTTCAGAGAGAACCGGGCTCTCAGATAAGCCCTTGGATGCCATTAGACCTGTGACCCGCTGATCAAGGTGAAACATCACGCAACGAGTAATGGTCTCTCAGTGTTGGGCCTTGATAACCCCATGGGAGTAATATTTGGCCTCCCCTGACACCCAGGCCAACTCCTTGTAAGCATAGAGACCTTGGCCTAGGTGGATTTCAGGGCCTCCCTGGCAGCTCGAGAGCGGTCGAACGAGCTGCTGAGGCCTTGCACGGTTTGCGGGAACGAGGTTGCTCCCTGGACACGAAAGGAAGAAGTGCAATAGTTAGTATGAGATGTTGAAATTGTGGTATGTGGACTTTGAACAGTTGAACGGACAAAGAAGGGGGACAGGACTAACATGCGCCCCTGACCTTATCATCTGAAGGCTGTCCTCCATTCTCTGGATTGCCACCGGAGCTGTCGTTGATCCCTCGACTCTTAGAGGCATGATCGTTAGACCCTGGGAGTTACGCCTGGCCAGGGCGACGGGATACGATCGCGGATCTAATCCTACAACCACCCTAGGAGGTCACAGTCAAGTGGACACAAGGGTAAGGATACGACTAGAAGAGTAATGAAGACAGGAACAAGTGGGCCACAACATTATCACCTCGTGGAGCGAGTTCTCTTGGGAGAAGGGGATCTAGCAGCGCTTAGGTCTATCGTAGACCTCGTAGGAAGGACCTTCTTACCTAGCTCCTCATCATCCGAGCTCGGCACTGGCGATAGCTTCCTCTTGGACTGACAAGAAAGGAGGAGTTCATATTCATAAAAGGGATGTCTACGGCAAGACAGAGGCTGATTTACCTTACACTCAGGACCTATTGAGGAGGACTTGGCGTGCCTCTTCCCAGTGGTGGGAGGGTTTCCCGCTTATCCCATGAAGGAGGACCTCCCTGCTGGGGGGAATGGTGGCAACAAGCATCTCCATCGTCTCCCACGTGGAGATGTCATGAAAGGCCACATACATCGTCAAAGAAGTCAAAGAATAAGGTTGTGATAGGAGGACCAGGCATGAAAAGCTTACATCAACAATCTTGTCTCGCTCGACCGCGGGAAGATATCACAAGGGTGTCAGAGCTTCCTTCCTCCATGTGAGGTCGACAAACAACGCTCTTAGCCGATGCTCTAGTTTACCACCAAGAAAGGACTCTGAGAGGAACACAAAAATATGTCTAGATAAGAAGGATTAGAGGTGGAGATTGGAGATGTAAAAGCAACAGGGATAAAGTGAGAACTTACCATAGTGCTCCTGCAGCGGATTACTCCTAGGGGCATGCACCCATGCTGGCCCCTTATTCTTCAAGGGACACAGTCGATGGATAGGAAGTCTTCCACGACGTGACCCATCGTCAAGCTCTTATCCCTTAGATATCGGATGGCATCACGACGGTGGATGAATAGGGAGCTCCTCTGGATCCTCCGTCTAGTCCTCGGTCTTGACCGCTGGACATTCTTAAAAATGAGGGATATCTTCCAAGCCTCCCATGATCACCTAGCTAGTGGATGGGCTCGACCACCCGTTGGTCCGAGGTATGGGAAGATATTCCTCCTCCCTATATGGTATGAGAAGGAAGCTATAGGTTTAGATGATCTAGGAGGGACTTACTCTAGAACGTGAAAGGTAGAATAAGAAGGATAGGAGTCCGCGTGAAGGGCGAATCCCAACATACGCCTCGATAGGATGGGCGAACGAGGAAAGAATCAAGATGGAATGAGTGGAGATATGCATCAATTGGATTCCGAAAAACCCTAACACATCACATGTGAAGGGAGAGAGGGGAAAACTAAGCCCGCACTTGAAGTGGTCGATCGAAACCACAATGTGCTCGACAGGGACTTTAGGGATTCCAGCTCCCTCGACCGGGAGGATGAGGGGATGATCCTTGCATCACACATCCCCACTATGTCACCATCAGAGATTGTCGAGGCTAGCCAGATGTCCTCTTGATCGACATGCTCTACCCCTCGTGGGGGCCGAACAGGAAGTCCACCATGACAGCTGCTAGCAACCATGGTGTTCGTCTTGGAGGTATTTTTTGCTGGAGGAAGGGGGATACTGGATGAATAGCGCAACTCTCCCCTATCATGGCTGAGCTTTTATAAGAGGAATGACTAGCGACCTCTTGCCTCCTCATAGAAATATCATGACCATTCAGATCAGATTCAACAGAGAAGTGGAAACACCGCCACGTAGGTCGTGCGTGAAAAACCAGTTGAGGATCAACCACGAATAGAGAAATCCCTAAACGGGCGCAGCGGCACGTCAAATCAGCCTATGTCGTGCGCAGGAATCTCATTATGATCACCACCTTCAATTTCGCCGGATGGAACAGATTCCCACATGGTAGAAAGAGCTCTGAGAAGCAACAAGTTATTGAAAATACCTCTTCAACCAGTTCAGATTTAGGTCCTCACGGCCATGGAGAAGATCCTCTCAGCAGACCTCCTCACGTAACATGAAAAGTTAAGCCAGCTATCAGCGTCACTGATTACATCATCATGTACTAGACCTAAACCCTGCTACGACCTCAGACGAGTCCACAGGCAAGATACCAACATCATAAGAGCTGAATTTATGGATACCTTCTCGACCTCTCAGTTCGGTACTCCATGTCATATAAGGGACCTCTCCCTCAGACCTCCTCTAGTCAGTAAGGTATCCACACCTCTACAAAAAAGGATCGTTTTATTCCCTTTTGTAGGACCTCGTCATAATCCCATTAACATGGGACATCTGAGATGGGAAGGCTCACCAGACCTGATCTAAGGATGGGCACACGGAAAGGTCTGTGTGTGTCGCATCTGTGGCCGCCGAGTATCCTAGATACAACGAGTGGACCACGGCCCAAGGGAGATGGCGGGCGGAGGGCACTACCGGGACATCCTCCCAGGACCTGGCACCCCCTATAGCAAGTGATCCCGACCCAGGGGGTAGGTCACCAGGGGACAGGAATCATATTGACATGACACATCGCTGCGCCAGTCTATAGGCGCCAGAGTGCCACACGGTGGCAAGGCAGGATTACCAGACTACATTGAGGATTGTGGTCCACCGCGTGGCTAGGCTCGTATTGATGCGTGTGAATTGGCCCCTATGGTGTCCCCTTCCTGTATAAAAGGAGGCCCAGGTCAAATAAGAAGGGGGGGAAAGGAAAGGCAGAGAACCTTCCCGGGGAGGGCATCCAGTGTAACCTTGTGATAATCAGATAATAGCTAGTTGTAGGACATAGGGCTACGCTCACTGCGGACCTAAACCTGGGTAAAAAACGCGTCTCTCTCTATGATTGTGTTTGTCTAGCTCACCGATCAAGCTCACGGACATTGCACTCCTGGCCGAACAACGAAGGGGGACTCATACCCCTAGTGTCGAAAATCATGACACGTCATCTAGTGCGCCAGGTAGGTGGTGCAACCCAAGCGATCTTCATCGACAGAAGTCACCATCCTGTAGTCATGACCAAGCAGCAGACTATACCCAGGGCCTCTGCAAGCTCCTGGCAAGAAGGAGGCTCGCTGGGGGGCTCGGGAGAAGCCATAGGAGCATGGTTAACCTTGACACAGTGTGGGGAGGCTAGCAGAGGAAGGGTATCACCGCCTGTACGGGCGGCCCCAATCCTCTCCCCCAGCTAGTGTATGTCACATTGCCAGGACGACCTGTCTCGCGTGCAGCCATACGCCCCCGAAACGGGATATGGCAGCCAAGATGGTGGCACCGACCTAGGCATATCAATGACCTCAATGAACTCCATTAGTGGACCGGGGCGAACCTTTGAGATTACCTACATCGGTTCAGGCTCATCCTCGACACCGTACATGAAGCGCCGCCCGTGCTCTTTATCCAGGCCCTCCAACAGAGAATATCGTCGGATTGATGACAAGTACGCCATGAGAGGGTCCTCGAGGCGTGCGGAAGAGAGGGGTGTGAGATGTACTGTGTTCTGGGATGGTGAGCACACAAGTTTACCTATGTTCGAATCCACTGACTTTGAATGGATCCTACTCCTGCTAGCAATCCAATAATACGACAGAGCCGGAATATGGGTTATAAGGGTTTCGCCTGTGCGAGTTGAGATTGTAGACTATTGTAGGGTGCCCTAAAGGCTGGTCCCTAGGTTGGCTTATATAGATATCCGGCCTAGGTTTTATAGGAGAGACCTGTCCGGCTACGACTAAGAGTCGGTTATAGAGTACATCTTGAACTACAAGTAACATAACATGCCTATGTCGGTAAGTCTTCTGGGCCTTCCCGTAGCAGGACTGGGACTTCGTCTCTTCTCCCTGACTGGGCCGCCCGTGAAGCAAAGCTCTAACCCGAAGTAGGCCACCCTGGTCAGTGAGGCACAGTGAGGATACCTGGAAAGTATATCCCCAACAGCCACCCCCGGAAGCCTCCAAGATCTAGAGTCGGATTTCATCATCGTCTAGCTTGATCCATCTTTGGCTTGTAGAATCTTAAAGGGTTCCTGAAACTTCAAAATAAATGATAGGATCCGGATCTTAAAATAAGTTAGACCTTATGAGTACATTACTCGGTTTTCTAGCTTGAAATTCAAACTAAGCCAGAACTTGGCCTCTGATGTAACCTAACATCAGTCAAGGTCAAGTCACGTCATTGACAGACATTCCTATCAGCACGACCGTTGGTGGGTCGTCCTTTCGTGGAACCGAGGCGTCGTTTTAATGTGTCCGCGGAGATCAAGGCAGCGTAATCCTCGCGAGGAGGTTACCCAGCTCCTTCCACGACGCGTGGCACGGTTAATGTTTATTTTGCACGAATCTTGGCACATGCAAAGGATATAAGAGGTCAATATCTCTTCCTTCTGTTGGGTCCGCAGCATAGAAAACAAAAAAATTCCTACAGTGTGAACTACACGCCAAGATCTATCTACTAGGTACAAAGCAACGGGTGGACATACATCCAACGAGAACTTACCCTCGTAGACAACGAGCTTTGTTAACGAGTAGGAACTCGTGGTTGATGTAGTCGTACACTTGCCAATCTCAAGATCGTGAGGAAGTCCGAGTGCCGCAACTCAGCAGCGCATCCGCACTCGCACACACGTTCAAGCCACCGGACAACCTTCACCTCCTCGCTCCAGCGATCCAGCGGAAGCAGCAACTCCTTCTAGACGAAATGCCATCGGGAACATGTATCTCGCTAATCCGAGACCATGGGGAAATAATTCTAGAGGGGGAGAGAGATCCTTCACAAGGAGGTGTGAGGATGAAGGAGGGAATGGGTGGCCTTTTATAGGAGGAGGGTGCCCCTCTCTCCATGGCGGCACATGGGGGTGACCCCTCACCTCCCCCATTCATGTGGTGGTAACCCCTCCACATTAAAATGCCTCTTCACATTCCCTTTTAAAGTCTCCACTTTAAATGCATTAAATTTCTCCAAATTTAATGCTCTCTCATTTAATAAAACTCTTTTTATTAAATTTATTCAGAATTTTGTTAATTACTTTAATTAACAAACATTCACATATAGCCCCTTGCAATATTTCAATATCACATGCAGAACCACCTTCTGTAATTTCACCCGAAACAATTTCCGGTTTCTATTGAAACAATTCCTGCGCTTTGCAATTCTTTCGTATGAAACATATGTGCTCCAAAATGGTGTCTGGTAACTCTTAAGTGTGCCACCCTACGGTTCACGAATAATGCAGACATGATCGAGACCCTTCTCCGATCAATAATCAGCAGCGGGACCTGGAGATCCGTACTGACTCCTACACATTCAACGATGACTCCTGTGATCGTGAGAACCTTTAACGCTTGTAACTAAATCCCTTTGTCTCTCGATATAATACATGTCAGAGATTTGATCATCGGTATCTCCATACCTAGTTTGATCTCGTTACCGACATGCACTCTTTTCTTGTTCCCGTGATATAACATTCTAGTGATCACATCACTTGCTTGCAAGCTATCCTAATGTGATATCACCGAGAGGGCCCAGAGTATATCTATCCGTCATCTGGATTGACAAATTCCACTCTTGATCCATGAGCCTCAACATAACACCTTCGTAATCGACCCATCTTTATAGTCACCACATTGCGTGTGACGTTTGATGTTATCAAGATACTCTTCCGGTGTTAGCAATTAACATGATCTCATGGTCTAAGGATAAAGATTATTTTGTATGATGTTATAGCAATATAAACATAATGACTTGATCGTAATGCTATACTTCGGATGAATGTTCATCACATCATTCCACCAATGGTGTGACCTTGTTATTAACAACATCCAATGTCCATGATCAGGAAACCTTGATCATCCTGTTAATCAACAAGCTAGTCTATAAGAGAGGCATGAATAGGAACCCTTTTTGTTTATTAAACACACATGTATTGATGTTTCTGAATTAATACATTTCTAGCATGTAAAATAAACATCTATCATGTATAAGGAATATATAATAACAACTTTATTATTGCCTCTCAGGGCATATTTCCTTCAGTCTCCCACTTGCACTAGAGACAATAATCTAGTTCACATAGTGATAAATCTAACACCCATGGAGTTCTGGTGTTGATCATGTTTTGCCCTAGGGAGAACTTTAGTCAACGGATCTGCTACATTTAGGTCTGTGTGTACTTTACAAATCTTTATATCTCCATCCTTGACATGCTCGCGGATGGAGTGAAACTGGGGCTTAATATGTTTGGAATTCTTGTGAGACCTCTGTTCCTTTGCATTGGCTATGGCTCCATTGTTGTCACAATAGATCACCATCAGGTCCAACGCACTGGGAACCACACCCAGTTCTGTAATGAACTCTTTCATCAAGCGCCTCTGCCCTTACGGCGACAACATATTCGCCTCCGTTGTTGATCCAGCCACAAGTTGTTTGGAACTCCTCCAACTAGCACTGCTCCGTTCAAGAGAAATACGTATCCGGATTGAGACTTAGAGTCATCCGGATCGGTGTCAAAGCTAGCATCGACATAGCACTTAGCGATTAGCTCTTCTTCACCTCCGTATATGAGAAACATATCCTTAGTTCTTCTCAAGTACTTGAGGATGTTCTTTACCGCTATCCAGTGTTTCGAACCTGGATCAGATTGGTACCTACTAGTCAAACTAATAGCATGTGGCACATCCGGTCTTGTACATAGCATGGCATACATAATAGAGCCTATGGCCGAGGCATAGGGGATCTTATCCATCATCTCTCTTTCTTCCGCCGTAGCCGGACTTTGAGTCTTACTCAATGTCTTGCCTTGCAACATAGGTAAGAACCCCTTCTTACTTTCGTCCATATTAAACTTCTTTAATATCTTATCAAGGTATGTACTCTGCGATAGCCCAATTAGGCGCCTTGATCTATCTCTATAGATTTTAATGCCTAATATATATGATGCTTCACCAAGGTCTTTCATCGAAAATTTGCTGTTTAGATAACTTTTAACACTGTTTAAAAGATCTATATCATTTCCAATCAATAATATGTCATCCACATATAATATCAGAAATGCCACATTGCTCCCACTCACTTTCTTGTAAATACAAGCCTCTCCATAAGTTTGGACAAATCCAAACTCTTTGATCACCTCATCAAAGCGGAGATTCCAACTTCGTGATGCTTGCTTCAGTCCATAGATGGATCGCCGAAGTTTGCACACCTTATTAGCATCCTTAGGATCGACAAAACCCTTAGGTTGTATCATATATAACTCTTCTTCAATCTTACCATTGAGGAATGCAGTTTTGACATCCATCTGCCATATTTCATAATCGAAATATACAGCAATTGCTAACATAATCCTAACCGATTTAAGCATCGCTATAGGAGAGAATGTCTCATCGTAGTCAACTCCTTGAATTTGTCAAAACCCCTTTGCGACAAGTCGAGCCTTATAGATGGTCACATTACCATTAGCATCAGTTTTCTTTTTGAAAATCCATTTATTCTCAAAGGCCTTTCGGTCGTGAGGTAAGTCCACCAAGTTCCAAACTTGGTTCTTGTACATGGATTCCATCTCGGATTTCATGGCTTCTAGCCATTTTTTGGAATCCGGGCTCATCATCGCTTCTTCATACGTCGCAGGGTCATCCATTTCATCAACCATGAAATTCACAACAGGATTGCCGTGGGTTCAGAGCTGCACGTGTCTGCTTGACCTACGAGGTTCGGTGGTGTCCTCTTCGGAGTTTCATGATCATTATCATTAGCTCTCTCTTCATCGTGAAGTCAACTCGAAACAACTTCGGTCTTTGCGCCACTCGCCATTCCATGAAGAGAAGGTTCAATAACCTCTTCAAGTTCTACCTTCCGACTACTCACACCTTTCGCGAGAAACTCCTTCTCAAGAAAGGATCCATTCTTGGCAACAAAAACCTTGCCCTCGGATCTGTGATAGAAGGTATACCCAATTGTTTCTTTAACGTATCCTATGAAGATGCATTTTTCCGCTTTGGGTTCGAGTTTATCCAGTTGAAGTTTCTTCACATAAACATCGCATCCCAAACCTTAAGAAATGACAACTTAGGTTTGTTTCCAAACCATAATTCATACGGTGTCGTTTCAACGGATTTAGATGGTGCCCGATTTAAAGTGAATGCAGCTGTTTCCAGTGCATAACCCCAAAATGACAGAGGTAAGTCAGTCAGAGACATCATAGATCGAACCATATCCAATAAGGTACGATTACGATGTTCCGACACACCATTACATTGTGGTCTTCCGGCAGGCGTGAGTTGTGAAACTATTCCACACTCTCTCATGTGTGTGCTAAACTCGTAACTTAGATACTCTCCTCCATGGTCAGACCGTAGAAACTTGATCTTTTTATTACGATGATTTCCACTTCATTCTGAAATTCCTTGAACTTTTCAAAAGTTTCAGACTTGTGTTTCATCAAATAGATATACCCATATCTACTCAAATCATCCGTGAAAGTAACAAAATAACAATGTCCACCTCGCGCTGACACACTCATTGGTCCACACACATCAGTATGTATGATTTCCAATAGATCTGTCGCCCGTTCCATTGAACCGGAAAACGGCGTTCTAGTCATGTTGCCCATAAGGCATGGCTCACATGTATCAAATGATTCAAAATCAAGTGATTCCAAAAGTCCATCAGAATGGAGTTTCTTCATGCGTTTAACGCCAATATGACTTAGACGGCAGTGTCACATATATGTAGACATATCATCATCAAGTTTAATCTTTTTAGCATTAACATTATGAATGTGCGTAATATTACTATCGAGATCCAATAGAAATAAACCATTCAACATAGGTGCATGACCATAAAAGATATCATTCTTATAAATTGAACAACCATTGTTCTCAGATTTAAAGGAATGACCACTTTGCATCAAACACGATCCAGATACAATGTTCATGCTCAAAGGTGCACCAAATAACAATTATTTAGGTTTATAACTAATCCCGATGGCAAATGGAGAGGTAGCATCTGACGGCAATCACATCAAATCTTGATCCATTGCCGATTCGCATCGACCTCATCCCTTGCTAGTTGTCATTCGTAGCCTGAACGAGTTACATATATTAGCAACCGATCTGGTATCAAATACCCAGTGCTCTTGAGTACTAGTAAAGTACACATCAATAACATGTATATCACATATAACTTTGTTTGCCTTGCTGGACTTCTTGTCCAAATACTTAGGGGCGATTCTTCCAATGGCCGATCCTTGCAATAGTAGCACTCGATGTCAGACTTAGGGCCAGCCCGGGGTTTCTTTTCAGGCGTCGCAATAGACTTGCCACCCTTCTTTCCCTTGTGCTTGCCTTTCTTGTCCTTCTTGAAACCGGTGGTTCTATTGATCATCAACACTTGATGTTCTTTCCTAATCTCCACTTTTGCAGTCTTAAGCATTGACAGAAGCTCAGGAAGAGACTTCTTCATGCCCTGCATATTATAGTTCACCACGAAGCTCTTGTAGCTAGGTGGCAGAGATTGGAGAACACGATGTATGCCTAAGTCAATGGGAATCGTTATTCCCAAGGACACAAGCTTATCGGCGTACCTGCACATTTTGATGCGTGCTCACTAACGGAGCTGTTTTCCTCCATCATGTAGCTAAAGAACTTTTATGTAGCATTATAACTCTCTACGGCAGCATGGGTATCGAAAATCATTTTCAATTCTCCCATGGTATCAAAGGCATTGCCATTTTCGAAACGCTTTCGAAGTTCTGGCTCTAGCCCATACAGTATGCTGCAATGAACTAAGTTGTGGTCCTCCTGACGAGTCACATAGACATTCTTTTCCTCGTTAGGGCATCGAGAGATGGTGGGGGCCTAGCGCATCTAGCACATATTGCTTTTGTGCAACAGTGAGGAGAATCCTCAAATTCATAGCCCAGTTGGTGAAGTTGCTACCATTCGCAGCAAGTTTCTCTTTCTCCATGAACACATTGAAATTAAAAGCAGGTGGTGCCATCTACAAAAGAATTTGTAAAGTTTATTTAGACTAAGTTTATGATAGATTGAGTTCAACTAATCCAAATTACTAATGAACTCCCACTCAAAAACGACATCCCTCGTGTCCTTTTGGTGATTACATGAACCAAATCCACTATACCAAGTCCGATCATCACGTGAGTTGATATAGCTTCAAAGGCGAGCATCTATATGGGCATCATATCAACCATATGACTCATGCTTAACCTTTCGGTCCGTGTTCCGAGGCCATGTCTGTACATGCTAGGCTCGTCAAGTAAGAACCTTAGTATTCGCGTGTGTAAAACTATCTTACACCCGTTCCTATGAAAGCGTAGATTCGAGTACACCCGATCATCACGTGATGTCTCAAAACACGATCCATAGACCGGTGCATACTCAAGGAAGAACACATTTTTATCTTGATATCTAAAAGAGGGATCATCTTATAATGCTATCAAACGCGCCAAACTAGCAGTATAAGATGCTAACATCTAATGTGTAAAGTGAGATGATATGGTCCATGCATTTGATCTCTATCACTTGCATCGTGATATGATCTCTATCATTCCTTTGTGTGTAAGGCCAAGGTTTATGGAATTTACACGTTGAGTGTGTTGTAAGAGTATCCACCATACATCTACTTACAACAATACCATATCAATACACTAGCCCAACAACGATCTAAACTAGACGCCTCTAATTTATCAATTGCAAGTTTTACGTGGCTTAGGGCTTTCGGAGATAGAACCGTTCTTACCTATAAACATGAACCACAACGAGGATAACTAAGTTATTAGCAAATCGTTGTAAATTAGATATTGACTATAGTAGGAGAGACAGACACCCGCCAGCCACTTATGCAAAACAAGTTGCATGTTAGTCGTGGAACCGGTCTCATGTACGATGACATGTAAGGTTGGTCCGTGCCGCTTCATCCCACTATGCCACCAATATCCAAAATACATAGAAGATGCAATAACATGATCATCATCGCCCACATATCAACCATATGTGTACTACCCGTGCTAAGCACCTACGCATAGATCAGGCTTTGATACCACTGTTGGGTCCGCAACACAGAAAACAAAAAATTTCCTACGGTGTGAACTACATGCCAAGATATATCTACTAGGTACAAAGCAACGGGTGGACATACATCCAACGAGAACTTACCCTCGTAGACAACGAGCTTTGTTAATGAGTAGGAACTCGTGGTTGATGTAGTCGTACACTTGCCGATCTCAAGATCGTGAGGAAGTCCGAGCGCCGCAACTCAGCAGCGCATCCGCACTCGCACACATGTTCAAGACACCAGACAACCTCTACCTCCTCGCTCCAGCGATCCAGCGGAAGCAGCAACTCCTTCTAGATGAAATGCCACCGGGAACATGTATCTCGCTAATTCGAGACCATGGGGAAATAATTCTAGAGGGGGAGAGAGATCCTTCACAAGGAGGTGTGAGGATGAAGGATGGAATGTGTGGCCTTTTATAGGAGGAGGGGGGTGCCCCCTCTCTCCATGGCCGGCGCATGGGGGGGTGACCCCTCACCTCCCCCATTCATGTGGTGGTAACCCCTCCACATTAAAATGCCTCTTCACATTCCCTTTTAAAGTCTCCACTTTAAATGCATTAAATTTCTCCAAATTTAATGCTCTCTCATTTAATAAAACTCTTTTTATTAAATTTATTCAGAATTTTGTTAATTACTTTAATTAACAAACATTCACATATAGCCCCTTGCAATATTTCAATATCACATGCAGAACCACCTTCTGCAATTTCACCCGAAACAATTTCCGGTTTCTATTAAAACAATTCCTGCGCTTTGCAATTCTTTAAATTCGAAACATATGTGCTCCAAAATGGTGTCCGTAACTCTTAAGTGTGCCACCCTACGGTTCGCGAATAATGCGAGACATGATCGAGACCCTTCTCGATCAATAATCGGCAGGGACCTGGAGATCCGTACTGACTCCTACACATTCAACGATGACTCCTGTGATCGTGAGAACCTTTAACGGTTGTAACTAAATCCCTTTGTCTCTCGATATATTACATGTCCGAGATTCGATCATCGGTATCTCCATACCTAGTTTGATCTAGATTCGACATGCACTCTTTCTCGTTCCCATGATATAACATTCTAGTGATCACATCACTTGCTTGCAAGCTATCCTAATGTGATATCACCGAGAGGGCCCAGAGTATATCTATCCGTCATCTGGATTGACAAATTCCACTCTTGATCCATGAGCCTCAACATAACACCTTCGTAGTACTGAACCCATCTTTATAGTCACCCTGTTACGGTGTGACGTTTGATGTTATCAAGATACTCTTCCGGTGTTAGCAATTAACATGATCTCATGGTCTAAGGATAAAGATTATTTTGTATGATGTTATAGCAATATAAACATAATGACTTGATCGTAATGCTATACTTCGGATGAATTTTCATCACATCATTCCACCAATGGTGTGACCTTGTTATTAACAACATCCAATGTCCATGATCAGGAAACCTTGATCATCCTGTTAATCAACAAGCTAGTCTATAAGAGAGGCATGACTAGGAACCCTTTTTGTTTATTAAACACACATGTATTGATGTTTATGAATCAATACATTTCTAGCATGTAAAATAAACATCTATCATGTATAAGGAATATATAATAACAACTTTATTATTGCCTCTCAGGGCATATTTCCTTCACCTTCCTCTTCACCAGCACTAGTGCTTTCTCCTTCCTCTTGACGCTTCTTGCGAAATAGATCTTCTGCCTCCCCTAAATCCCACAGTGCCGCCCATCCTAGGTCACCAACGCCCAGAAAAATGGATGGGGCTTCATCTTCTGCCATGGTGGCGACGGCGGTGACAACTCCTGTGGCGGAGAAAGAGAAGTTTCGCGGGGTCTGGATCCCCTGCGTCCTCAACGACATCAAGCTCCACGTCATCGAGAAGGAAGGCCTCCTTCGTGCTGGAGACTGGTAGAGCGGCTTCGGATAAACCATCCCCACCCCCAACGCCGACGAGCGAGTGCATTTCGGCACCCACCTCGATAGCGGTTTGAGCTTTCCTCCCTCAGATTTCCTTTCTAAGGTCATAGATCATTACGGAGTGCAACTCCACCATCTCCCCTAAACTCTCTTTTAGATATGAGCGCTTATGCCTCTTTGTGTGAGGGGTATCTTGGTATTAGGCCGAGTCTTATTCTTTTCCGGTATTACTTCCATACCCAGAGAAATTCCATCACCGCCGGTAATCCTTACATTACCGGAACTCTTAGCTTTTTTGTTAGGAGAGACTGAGTCTATCCTAGGATTAAGGCTAGAGAGTCGGTGAAACAATAGCTGTCCACGTTCTTTTATCATAAGGACAGATCGGCTCTCGGCAAAGCAACTGCTTTACCGGTTTTCGTTGATGGTGCCGCCACGCCCCAAGAGTCCTGGGACGCGGATCCTCCGGCTCTCACTAATGATCTGCTTCTGGCTTAGAGGCGGATCGAATATTTGTTGAAGCACACGGGTCTGAAAGGATCTGATTTGGTCCACTGCTGGCTGGCGTGCCGGATTCAGCCTCTCCAACATCATGGCGACCGGCTTATGCACTCCATCACCAAGAGCAAGACGGACTCTGTCCGGATCTGCTCCAGACCTTATTCGGAAAAGGACTATGAGTCCCAAATCAAATGGTTGATTAGGGAGCAGATCGAGAGGAAGATTCCAGAACTGTCCTTGGACATGCATACGGCTGACGATCCCGTGACACCAGTAAGTTTTCCAGCAATAACTCGAATTATGTGTTCATCTATACATTGTTGTTTCTTTTTGCAATACTGAGATATTTCTTCTTTTAGCTTGCAGACCTCTCCCAGTCGGAGCTTGCTCCTCTTGAGGGATATCCTCCTGAGCTTTCTCAGTATGATGGAGAATTGATTCCACTGCCGGAGACTCTTACCTGGAAGCATAAGACTCTGACAGTTTCCATCAGCACAAAGGAAGTGTTAGTTGTGAAGAGGTAACTTTCCTCACAAGGTCTCTGTATTTTATTTCTCATTCTTTCTGAAGCGTAACGATCTTTGTTCTATTACCTCCTCAGAGCTAAACAACTCACCAAGGAAAGGAGGCTCGTCAAAGCCCCTACGCCAATCAAAGTTAAATTTGACTTCTCCTACCACAACGCCTCCGACTCCTGCCCCGCATCCTTCTACAATGCCGAAGATTACTCCATCTCCGTCTGTCGTAGAAGATCCAACTCAACAATCTGAGCCAGCGATCCTCGACTCGTAGACCGATGTCACCATGGGTGACTCAACACTTGATAAGGGTGAACCCGTACAGGGTAATGATCCCTCGGCAGAGGTTTTCGCTAATAACCTTCTCAGCAATCCAGGTATTGCCAAACTTGACATTACTTGGAAAACCACAGAAGAGATACAAAGGCTGGCTTAGCAATGCCTAGAGAGCTAGAACATCACTGCCGAGGAAGAGGCACAAGAAGCCGAACACGTAAAACTCTCGGATCTTCTTGACCAAGTTCATCTTCGCGATGAAAAGCTAAAGGCCAGTGTGGCTCCGCCACCACCAGTAATCCCGCTGACCCTCGTCGAGAAGGTTACCACTGAGGTGAACATGAGCCTAGGCAAGCTTAGTCATGAACAACATGTAAGTCAGAATTCCAACTCACTCTTTTATTTTATTTCATATCATATCCTCTAACCCCCAAGCATGAAGTTGGATAGACAATCCGGATTTATGCTTTCATAGGATGCCGAAGAACTAACTAGTGTAGCCCCCAAGGCTCGTGCTGATATTAGTTAAAATATTAGCCCGAGTCTTTAGTAGACTTCTGACTCTGGGTATTATTCTGACTTACAAAAGGTTAATGCTTATAACTAGGAATTATTGAAGAATATTTGTAATAAGCGGAGAGAGATCAGAGCTCTCCGACTTGAAAAATGCTCAATTGAAGGTATCAAAGGATGAGGCTAAAGGTAATCACTTCAGTCCTTAACCTTGCTCTTTTATGCTTTCATAGTCGAATTTCCTATTCAACTGTTATCTTTGGTTTACAGAACTGGTCAAACAGTCATGTAAAATGATTGAAGAGGCCGAGAACTTCAAGACCCTGGAGATGGAGAACGCCGACTTACAGCGGGAGCTGAATAAACTAAAGATGCATCATGAGTGCAACATTCCTAGCGTTCTTGAGTCGTCTAATGATACCTTCGATCCGGATTACGGATGTAGTATAGCTCTTTTTCCCTAGTAGACCTAGGTTATCGAATCCACGGGAAGCGAATGCATAGTGAAGTTACTTTAACGGACCTTCGTGAGTTTTAGAATTCCTTTTGTGTTTTCATCGGACTAGTAGCTTGCGTCTTTTTGTTGTTGTCGATGATGAAGAGAGAGGGACTAGGGCGTTTGGTTTCACCTATAGCTGTGCAAAAACATTTGATGGAAATAAAAGATAGGAATAAAGTATGCGTGTACTTGTTAGAGCAAGATAAATTATATGTGGGCAGTGCATCCATAATTGCTATTACCTCTGCAACCGCTTATAGCAATAACCTAATAGTCTCATCCATAGAAGAAAGAGAACTAATGATATGCATAGTGATGGCACCGTTAATCCCAAGCAAATCCCTCACATACAGCCATACTACACATCCTGGGGTTCCCAACCTGCAGATCAGTCATCACTCATACTCCCTATACCTGGCTCAACCCTCGGGGTCTTGGGTACCTAACAAGTACTTGGATTGAGGCAAGAGAGGATACAATAATCATCATGTCATACAAACTAATACACGATCCCATCTATGATAAATCACATGCACAATTGTTACATGGCTAGGCCGAAGCCCTTCGCCCAAGGAGAATTACTCACACATAGAGATGAGATCAACAATCACAAACATTGTAATGAAAATCATAAGATTGATAGCAATAGTCTTACAATGTTGCCAATCAGAGAAGAGATCTACTATTACAAGTGGTGGAAGATGGCTATGGAGATGGAGAAGGATTTGGAGATCTGAGATGTCTTTTTGGTGGAGTCTGGCTTCTTCGAGGCAAGGTGAGCGTTGTTTTTCTGTCGCCTGAGGCTTCTTTATATAGGGGTCCCTTCACGAAAGTTATTCTGTTTGACCTAACGGTGGTGGCGCCAACTATACGACCGGAGTTTTACGGTTGGAATTTTTGGTCCGGCCGTATAGTTGGTCGTTACGATGTCTTCCTTCGTTGGACGACTCCTGGTTTCTTCTGGTTGAAGGAAATATCGTATCTTTGACTTTAATGTAGTGATTCCCTCCTTTATACAGCATTATCTGCGCAGGAAAAATACAAGAACAAAGGATTGCATACCCCTCTAAATATTCACATTAGTGGCAGGGTTTAGAGAGATATTTCGTAAAAAATATGATTAATATCTAGTTTAAATATGGATGTAGATGGCTATATTTCAGAGACATCAACCTCCCCAAGCTTAAACTTGATCGTCCCGAGCAAGAAAACCAAAATCAAAAAGGAACTTAGCATTTAAATTGAAATAACGAGATGGTGATCTTACTCATGATTAATAGTCTCACGTTTCCTCCACTTCATAAATCTGAAAAATTCAGCATAGATAGAGTAATGGCAAGCATATCATATGGGTTTCATGCATCCTTATAGCGCAGCAAAATTATTGTAAGCATGGATGATCCAAACGAGTAAATTTTATTCCATGGCAAGTAATCAACTCATAGGCTTGCCTTTGAACAGTAAAGTATAATCATGTAAATTAAGAGTGTGAGAGTTTTTCTTATTACAATTGTTTAGCAATTTTTAGACAAGACTTGGTTAATTACGAGAGATGGAACAAAATAAGCCCAATTAAATACCCATGCAAATGACAATCTTACTATGATAGAAAGACTCACTCCACCAATATAATATCTCAACATTTACTACTAACTAGCATGGGTTTCTCAAACTTCAGTCATAAGGCATACCTCTCATGTTTGGTTCCACTTCTCTCTTCCTTTTCTTATTTTTTTCTTGGAAACTTGAAGTCGATCACTCTCCTGCAAACATACGAAGACCTCAAGGCGGAAAGAAAAGAAAGAGGGAAAATAAGGAAAAATGGAGAAATCTTTTTGTGATTCTTAAGAGAGGGAAATAAAGAATAGAAAATTAGGGGCAAAGCTCGGCTAGAAAATTTCGAAAGCAAATAGAAAGAACTAAAGATAAAGTGTTGGGGAAACCAACACGAGTGCTTATAAACTCAAATAAAAATGTAACCTCGAAATAAAATAAAAGCAAATAAACGCCAACTAAAGATACATGAGGAAACTTCCCCAAGCTCAGGCTTTTGCAAGCCCTTCAAATCATTGTGGTGGCGGGAAAAGTCGTTACTCCAGTTCGCGAATTGAGTGGAGAGGTTACTTGTTGATTCTCGAAGGTTCAAATAGAGGCTGTGCATCCTCTCCATAGTCCCTCCAAGTCCTTGGAAATCTTGGTATGTTGCGAACCGGGTTTGTGGCTCCTCCTCCTGATGAGGGGTTCTTGCTCCTCCTCTTTTCCTCATCCTGTTCAGGAATCTCCTCCTCCAGTTGGTACTGCTCAACCTGCACATCATATAGCAAACGTCCTTCCTCGATAGAGAAAAGACCATTAGGAAAAGGAGCGGGTTAGATACGCCCAGCTCCAGCAATATGCAGATAATAAACACCACCTCTCCTAGTGAGCATTCCATAGGCCCTCAAGGTGGAGAAACTAACACGCGTCTCACCTAGTACGGGTTGCAACTCACCTAGATCGATGTCTAGGGCAGTGGCAAGCACGGTGATGATGCCTCCTCCTGTGATTGGCCCTTGGCTTTGGGAGGCTTGCTGCTCCAGGTAGCGCACAAGGATGATGCCCAAATTGAGTGACAGGTTGCAGTTGATGTAAGCAGCCTTGGCGAGGACTAGAATGTCCTCCTTGTTGAGTCTCGTGAACTCATTGCATGCCTGCAAGGTGTAACATCCCAAAACTCTAATCCAAGGTTATTAAGATCCAAATCATCAAATTTAGAGTTAACAAAAACTTTTCCATTTAAAAATAATTAAGCATTCATATGTGTGTGCATTTAATTTAGGAGTTGATTTGAATTTCCATGTTTGAGTGATCCATTGGTTGTAAAATGATTCTAAGGTGAATTAAACATCATCTAGATCATTCCCAAGCAAACCTAGATGCTTAAGCATGAGATGAGATGAAAGAATCCACCAAAAATTAGCCCAAAATTCAAAACTTTTGTTCTGGCGGCCATTTGATCGAACAGGTGGCATGCACAACTTTTCCGCCTAACAAACACTATTGCTTGATCAATGCCTTGTCGAGTTTTTGACCTCCATTTGGTCCCCTTGTCTCCCCTAACTCTAACCAGCACATAACTAAGCTACTAACCAGCCTAGAGCAGCAGTGGAGCGCCGCCACTTTATGGTCACCGCCGGCCAGAAGCGGGCAACGTGCTAGGGACAGCGTCGTGCCAAACCAGCACGTCCCCTAGCTCCGCCCAACCCTACCGCCGCCCATGGTCCACCCCACGGCCCCTGCTAGCCCCTTGACCACCGAGGAACTGCCGCGCACTAAGTCTCTGCGCCGCGCCAGAGCACGCCAGAGAGCCCTCACTGCCAGCACACCAGAGACCGCGCCTCGACCGCAGACCACGCGTGCCGCTCCGCCTCAACCCCAGCACCCTGCCAGACACGGCCGTGCACCGCCGCCAGAGCGCCACGTCGAGCATCGCCTCTGTCTCCCAGAGCGTCCAACGCTCCCGACCATATGCCACCGCCCCTAGCGTCGCCATTACGCCGTAGAGCACCGCCAGGGAACCGCCCATTGTCCGCCTACCGCACCCACGCCGATAGCCCCCTGTGCCGTTGTCACCGATGAGCTCCGGCCACACCTCTCGGTCTCACCATCGCGCCTATATAAGCAGGCCTCCCCAGCACAAATTCCTCACACCATTCCACTCCCCTCTCTCCCCTGAACATTTCCCCTCTCTCGCCAGAGCCGCTCGAGCCGTAGTTCGCCAGAATTGCACCGGAGGAGCCCGCTACAGAGGAGGAGACGCTGCCGTTGATTCCGTCCACCGCAGCCCCTGCCGTGACCTCGCCTGAGTCCGCCGTCACCGTCCAGTTCGATCGCCCACCTCACCGCACTAGCTGGATCCCTGGTACGTCCCCAGTAGACCCTCACCAGCCGTTTAGGGTTCGGTCTCGCCGGCGACGAGTCCGTCGTCGACGACGACTGTGAGCTGTTGATCCACGTTATAATCGTGTGGCCCAGATCGCTAGATACTGTTTCGGGTTTTAAGACTTGCTGACAAGCGAGACCAACCTGTCAGCCGCCCTCTGCACCGATGAGCATCACTGGGCCGGCCCATTTCCTTTCCCGCGCTAGCCCACGAATTCAAATAAGTGTTTTTCTATTTAAGTTTAAATCCAATTATGTCCCTTAGTTCAAAAATCAATTCAGGAAGATTTACTAAACCAAATTGAGTGATTCCAATTTTGTTGGAAAGCTTCTGAAAAGATCTATCCAACCCGTTGGATTTAATTCATTTAGAGTTAGAGATCTCTTGTAGTAAAAATAACAAGACAGAAGAATTTGCACATTCAAACATTTTTATAAAATCAACCATAATAGCTTTTGAGTTGATTCCAACTCTCAAAAATCACATTTAACCATACCTATCTGAGTATGTAATAATATTAAGGTTTGCATGCAGTGACTTTGGACTAGTACCAAAATAATGCTATATAGGCATTTCTAGTCACTTTAAATCATTACATTTTAAACTTAAACTTATTAAAATGTGATCCAACCTTTAAATCACATTCACATATGTTATAATATGTGGTGATGACATGTGTCCACATGATCCCATATTTTAAGTGGAGAATATTAAATCTTAGTTATTTTTAATGAGTAGAAATTACTTTTCTTAAATAAAAAGAATGAAGCTAGTTAATAAAACCTTGTGATGCTTGTGATGATAATAGATCATAAAATGTGTGCCTTAGTGTACCAAGTAGCCTGGTTAAGCATTGTTTGGTGATTGTGTATCCCGTATGTATTTATAGATGATAGTACCGACCAAGCTTTCGAGGAGGAGGAGTTATACCAAGAGGAGGAGGAAGAAAACTTCAACCACTGCACCAACCAAGGCAAGCTAACACTTGCAAGCTATTGTTAGCAAGCTAGAATTAAACTAGATAGTATAAGAAAGGTAACTTAGGCATGCTTTGGTTATACCACTTTGACTAGTACTTACCCCAAGTTTTATTTTCAAGCTTTTACTTTCTTTACTTTACCAAAGTCCTTACTTGTTTGAAGGTAGCATAAAAAGTATAAAACTTGACCTATCTAGATAACCTTAGATGTCATTCTATGGCATGAGATTGAGATTAGCACCCCATCCTAGTGAACACTCTTAACTTAGTAGCTTAGAGCTAAATCAAAACTTGAGTCACTTTAGATGGGAACACTTGGTGAAAATGAATTGTGAAAACCTTGGAATGATGAGTCATTCTATTGAGATGTTTTGACATGTGTTGAGAAACACAATGGTTTATGATGATGAAAATGTTGAGGTATGAGCCTTAGCCCTTTTACAAAAACTGATGGTTGGATTCAGATGCGATACCATTCCAATTTTACCGTATAACCACAATACCTGAATTGGGTAAGGCTTAGCTAGAAGTTTATATGCATTAGTATTAGTTCCCTCGCGGGAGAGGTTTGAGCTGAGGCTACCTCTCAATGTTGTCCACCTATGAAGTGCCCAAGATGACAGATGGTCATGGTTGGGAGGCCATGCTCATAGGAGAGGTTCTTATACTAGGGTGTGTAAAGGAAAGGTTATGTTTGATTATATGCATACTAAGTATGATGATTTAGGGTTATCCCTGACAGATGTATCGAATCTTGTGGTGAAAGTGTACCATCTCTGCAGAGTGTCAAACTATTCGAATAGCCGCATCCGCGGTTATGGACAGTTGGAGTGGCCATACTATTTCGTTGTCAGATGTTTTCAAAATGACTTATGAAATGAATGATGAATCTTGACTTGACCACAACAGGGTTGTGACTATGACACTAGCTTCCCAACTTAAGTGATTCTAGAACTTTATTTTATCTTTCTTTGTGTCTGAACTCAGCTTAGGTTTCAAACTTAACTTTACAAGTAACTTAGAGTTACCAATCCCACTAGAACTACCTTACTTGTTAGTGATAGTTTGCAAGTACTTAAAGAGTACTCATGGCTTTTGTCCCTGGCTATTCCTATGGCCAGACTATGAAGGAGACTACCAAGATGAAGGACAGCAAGACGACTATGATAACTAGGACTATCTTCCATCGTCAGCATTGCCTGTGCCTTTGAAGATGGACCCCACCGCTACGCTTATTATTTATTCCGCTGCTTGTTGTACTAAGACTGGATCATGAGATCCTTTATTCGTGTAAGACCTTATATTGGTTTGTAATGGATTATGTACTGTGATATCCAATCTGTTATGTCTCGCAAAAATGGTAATCCTAGGATTGTGATGTATGACATAACAGGCATCTGGGATTAAAAATCCGGGTGTTGACAAGTTGGTATCAGAGCCATCCTGACCATAGGAGACCCTAGTTAGAATGGACGTCCGAACAAAAACTTAATTTCAAAACCAAAGTGAGTATTTATGAAAAACTATTTCCTCTCTTACCCTTGGGAATTCATTCTTTCTCAAAAAAAATTCATGTTCCTCCAATTCTTACATTACTACATAAAATTTGACACACTTGATCACTTCACTAACTTCCTCATCCTTAATTCTTGTAGATGGAGACTCAGTTCAGCAAGTTCTACCAGTTGGGCAACGGAGGTCAACAGATCTTCGAGAGGGATCTAGATTCACTGTCTGAGTTATTGGGACGCCCGCATCCGGAGTTTCTTGGAGCTCAACTTCCTGGACCCCCAGGAGGAGATTTACAATCGCTAGTCACTGCTGATCTCCGAGGAAGCATAGAAGCACCAATGTCCGGGAGAATCCAGTTCTCCGTAAGAGAGAACAACTGGCTAGATGGATTAGCTAGGGCAATGCATGAAGCTCTCGCACATCTATGTGCCCTCAGTGTCAACCAAATCCAAGGAACCCGCTTTGCGCATTATGCAAGGCGTGACTTCATGGGAATGCCAATGGAGATGCCAGGTCACCCAGAGTTGAAGCGTCAAGTGGAGAACCTTGACTTCCTGCTGTACAATCGCCAGAAGGAATTGGACAATGCTAGGGAGTTTTCCAACCACAACCGTGCCATTGCCGCCCAGAAGGCCCAGACTTTCTCACTGCTTGTCAAGGACCGCCAGTCTCTTCGCCGCCAGCGCGAGAAGAAGGATCGCACCATCGCTCGTCTTTGCAAGAAGGTGGCCAACCTCGAGAAGACCATCAAGGAGCAAGAAGCTCAGCTTGCAGGAAAGGAGGAAGAAGAGGAGGGTGAAGACATCCAGGGAGATATGGATTCTTACCTCAGCAATGATGATGACTTTCTGGAGGAGGATGTTGTGGACTTCTACACCGACGATGACGACTCTGACTTCATAGACGATAAGTAGATGCACTAGAGCACTGTCGTAGCATGGGATGTATCGGTCCCATTGTATCATAGCTTGCAGAATGGTTCTTAAAACCATCTGTTTTCCTTTGAAGTTGTGGTGTGTGTGTGTTTGTATCGTGTGCTTGTTTGAAGGAATGAAATAGAGTTAGTTGCAAAACCTGAGTCAAACTCAAAGTTTTAGCTTTGAAACCAAAACCATGAACCTTAGAACTTTCCCTCTTACCCCTTTATCTATCTCAATCTTCAGATGACTCGTGGAAACCCCGGAGGGAGTAGCTCATCGCAGGACCCAATGCTGCAGATTATGCAAATGTTAGTTGCAGACCATGAAGCAAGTAGGGCAGAGCACCAGGCCAACTTAGCAACACTGCAACAGATCACCCAGATGGCCCAGAACAACCAAGGGCATGGAAATCAGGATCATCAAGGATCCAAGCTGAAGAACTTCCAGAATACCAATCCCCCAACCTTTAGCACTTCGGAGAACCCATTAGATGCTGATGACTGGTTGCAGACAATGGAGAACAATTTGGAAGTAGCTAGAGTTGATGACAACGAGAAAGTTCTCTTTGCCACCCACTACTTGGCAGGAGATGCAAGAGCCTGGTGGAACAGCATCCGCCTGATGAACCATGGTCAAGTGATGACATGGGAAGCCTTCAAAATCAAGTTCAGTCGCACCCACGTGCCGCAGGGTCTAGTCACCCGAATGAGGGATGAATTCCGAGAGTTGAAGCAAGGCAGAATGACTATGGTGGAGTACCGTGACAGATTCCTGTCACTTGCCAGGTACGCACCTGATGAGATCAACATGGAGGCAAAGAAAAAGGAGAGATTTCTGAACGGACTGCATGATGAGATGCAGACTGTACTCGTCAACATCCACTTCAAGGATCTCGAAGAGCTAGTCGACTCTGCCATTCAGATGGAAGGGAAGATTAACCAGGCAAACGACAACCGCAAACGTCGTATGATGCACCAAGCTGGATCCAACAGTCACTAGAAGTATCGTCCCAACCTGTCTGCTGGATTTGCACCGAGAAACAACCGACCCCAATGTCTCGCCCAAGCTACCCCAACTATAGCGGGGGCAATGTGAAGTCCGGAGGAAACAACAACAACCCCGGCAACACCAGCAACTTCAACCGTGCACCTCCCAAGAGCAACAAGAACAACACTGCACCCAGAACTGGAAGCAATGTTGTGCCTGTCGCAGCTAAAGACAAGTCCCAGATAACTTGTTTCGAGTGTGGAGTGAAGGGTCACTATTCTAATGAGTGCCCCAAGAAGACTGCCGCCACTACCAATGTGAATGCCCCAGCTCAACAACAGCGTCGTGTTCAACCAGGGAGAAGATTTACCCCAGGGAACCCTCACAACCGTAACGGCCGTCTCTTCCACATGAACGCCGAAGAAGCCCAAGAAGCGCCAGATGTAGTGCTGGGTATGTTTTATGTCAACTCAGTTTTAGCAAGAGTGTTGTTTGATTCTGGAGCATCGCATTCATTTCTCACCGAAGAATTTGCATGCACTAGTAAGATCCACCCAACCAACTTGAAGCATGTCATGATAGTTCAAATTCCCGGTTCAACTACAAAAGCTAGAAAAATTTGCAAAGCTGTGCCTATCAGAATACATGGGATAGATTTTTATGCCAACCTAATAGTACTTAGAACCAAAGGATTGGAAGTAGTACTAGGTATGGATTGGATGTCAAAGCACAAAGGACTGATAGACTGTGCTAAGAAAGCCATCACCATGACCAGTAGCTCTGGAGTAACAATAGAGTATATATCTGAAACCTTACCCCGTCAATTCAAGTGCAACAAGAGTCTAGCCCTACCCACCATAGACCAAGTCAGAGTAGTCTGTGAATACCCCGATGTATTCCCAGATGAATTACCAGGTATGCCCCCAGATAGGGATATTGAGTTCATTATCGAACTAATCCCCGGAACCGGACCCATAGCATAGAGACCCTATAGCATGAACCCCTCAGAGTTAGTAGAGTTGAAGAAGCAGTTGGATGCTATGTTAGCAATAGGCTTGATTCAACCAAGCGCATCACCATGGAGATCACCAGTGTTATTCATCGACAAGAAAGATGGAGGCAACCGTTTGTGCACAGATTACAGAAAGTTGAATGATGTCACCATAAAAAACAAGTACCCTTTGCCAAAAATAGAGGATCTATTTGATCAGTTGACTGGTGCCCAGGTATTCTCAAAGATTAATCTTAGGACTGGTTATCACCAACTTAAGATTTTTGCAACTGATATTCCGAAGACCGCCTTTACTACTCGTTATGGTTTATACGAGTATATGGTTATGTCTTTTGGATTAATCAATGCCCTTGCTTATTTCATGAATCTCTTGAATAAGATCTTTATGAATTTCCTAGATAAGTTTGTCGTTGTGTTTATCGGAGATATCCTTATTTACTCCAAGTCAGAAGAAGAGCATGAGCAACATCTCAGAATCATCCTAGAAACCCTGAGAGAGCATGCCAAGTTCAGCAAGTGTGAGTTTTGGCTTAAAGAAGTAGGATTCCTAGGACATATTGTGTCTGCCGGAGGAGTCTTTGTTGATCCCGCCAAGATCAAAGATGTCGAAGAATGGGAAGCCCCCTGATGGCTCAGTGTATGGTGCCAGAAAAGTGCTGGTGCGGTGTTGACGTAGAGCTCATTGGGAACCCCAAGAGGAAGGTATGATGAGCACAGCAGCAAGTTTCCCTCAGTTATGAAACCAAGGTTTAATCGAACCAGTAGGAGCAAGGAAACACCCCAAAGGTGTTGCTAGCTGAGCCTTGGTAGGGCGCACTACCGGTGCTAGTAGCAACGTGGAGACCTGCACAACACAACCACAGAAGTCTGTCCCCAACTTGCGATGAGGTTGTCAATCTCACCGTTTTTTGCTGAAAACAAAGGATTAAACGTATCGAATGGAAAGAAGTAAAAGTTTGCAGAAACTAAACACAAAGTAGTAAACAGTTTATAGATTGTATGTAAAGAAAAGGACCGGGATCCATAGTTCACTAGAGGTGGCTCTCCTTAAGATAGATAACATGTTGGGTGAACAAATTATAGCGGGGCAATTGACAAACATCGAGAAAGCATACAAGCATATACTAATCATCTTGACTCCTTTGAGGCTTGATTGGGCATTACAACATTATACATAGACCGCCATCCAACTGCATCTATGACTAATAATCCACCTTCAGGTTATCATCCGAACCTCCTCCAGTATTAAGTTGCAAGCAACAGATTATTGCTTTATGAATTTCATGTAATGTAAACAATACGATTGTTCTATGAACAAAGGATTGTTGTTTTCTCCCTAGTAGCAACAACACATCTAGTACCTTAGAGATTTCATCACTTCCCAGTTACGAGGCATGAACCCACTATCGAGCATAAATACTAACTCTTGGAGTTGCTAGCATCTACTTGGCCAAGATAGCTACTAACAACAGAAAGCATGCAAGATCACAAATAACAAAGACATGATAGAATCAATAATCAATCTGACATAGCATCTCAATATCCATCGGATCCCCGCAAACACAACATGCAGAATTACAATTAGATGATCTTGATCATGAACGGAGCTCACAAGATCTAAACATGAAAGCACAAAGGAGGAGAACCAGCCATCTAGCTACTACATTGATCCGTAGTCCAAGGATGAACTACTCACGCATCACACCGGAGGCTTGCATGGTGATGAACAAGGCCTCGAGGTGAATTCCCTCTCCGGCAGTGCGGAAGAGCTTCAGATCCCTCTGATCTAGGGATGGAGATGACGCTCTGAACTCTTTCGTGGATTTTTGATCGGGTACTTAGGGTTTTCGTCCCGAGGGCAATATATAGGTGGAAGGGGAGGCCGAGGGGGTGCCAGGGGCCACCACACCACCCCCTGGCGCGGGTAAAGCCTGGTCGCACGGACATGTGGTGTGGCCGGCCTCTGGCCCCTCTCCGTCTCGTATTCTGGCATCTGATGACTTCCGGAAAAATAGGCACTTTGGCTTTTGTCCCGTCCAATTCCGAGAATATTCATTTTCTGACTTTCCTGGAACCAAAAACAGCAGAAAAGCAGGCATTGCACTGTGGCTCTTGTTAATAGGTTAGTCCAAGAAATCATATGAAAAGTACTCCAAAGTGTGGACAAAACACAAGAAAGTGGATAAAACCAAGCATGGAACATCAAAAATTATAGATACATTTGCAATGTATCAACATCCCCAAGCTTAACTCCTGCTCGTCCTCGAGTAGGTAAGTGATAAAAAGAAAGAATAATTTTTGAGGTGACATGCACCATCAAAGACTTGATCAAAGTATCTGTAAACATTCAAAGCTGGGATCAAGTACTTCAATCATAACATGAAAGATAAAGTTCTAGCAATAAGACAAAGAAACTATGATGCAACATGAAAAGGCATAAACAAAAGATTCATGAATAACAATGCTTTGCAAGACGTTTGTTTGTTTCACATAAAGAAAACATAGCATAATAGTATTCAGCTTGTCCCTCATAGAGTAGCAAATATAAATGCATAGGACACCTTCAAAGTTCATAAGAGTGACTAGATACAATTAGTTTAAAACAAGCAATATCAAGTTATGCATCAATCAACTAGTCTTGGGACAATGCACATAGAACTAAGAATGGCCACTATGCTCTCAAAGTAGGTGCATAAAGGTAGAAGATGGAGACTCAATATAATGGTGGAAGAAAGGCCTTTATAAAAGGAAGTAGGGATTCAAGTCTCATAAAGAGCTTCCAAAAATTATGGTACTTATAGCTTTCAGCTCTTATTGCCCCTATCATAAGCATCTTGAAGTGATTAAGGTTAAAGTGAACAAACTATGGTGTACATGCTTGACGAAGTATAAGTCAGGAATCTCATGTCCCTTGTATACGAGGGCCGCTCCTCATGCTACTCAAGTTTAGTCACCGGTAAGTTCTTGTCATTGTAAGTACATGTGTATCATAGAGAACCGCCAATGGGGTACCCCTTGCCCGATGATACGGAAGAATCCCCATATCAAAATGACAAGGCAAGCAGACAATGAGCATCTCAGCAATCTTCTTATTTACCATGGGAATATGGTGCTTTTTTCTCTCTTTCCTCTTTTCATAATCTCTTTTTTTCTCTTTTCCCTTTTTTCTCAATATAGGACTCTTTTTTTATAAGAAGAATGCTTCATAGACAGCTCATTATGGTTACGCTGCAGGTTTCCACCATGTCAGCATGGATTAGACCAGCGGCCCATGCGTTTCTCTAACACATATACATAACTCCATGGACTTACAAGATCCCCTTTCATTTCACACCGACGACATCCATATACAAAAGAGCATGAGATCAACTAGGTAAAAGTACCAAGTGCAAAGTTGAAAGCGTTCCCCATGAAAGCATGGTTCTGCTAATTCCCAACAAATAAGTGCAAGCATATACAACATAGACGACACAATGGTTCAAGTTCATTAAGGGCAAGAAAAGTAAAGTGTGCCATCATGTTCGTGAGAGCTTTAATCACTAGTTTTCTCATAACAAGTTTAATTTGGAAGGTAAACAAAAGCATGAATATACTTGGAATAGCATAAGCTAGTAGGTAGGTATGGTGGACTCTTTGGAATAACTTGGTTTAGAGAGTTGGATGCATGAGTGGAACTCATACTTGTTGTGGAGGCTAGCAAAAGACTAGGAGCGACAAACTAAGAGAGCAATAATGGCCATAATCATGCAGAGCGACAAAACATCATTGATCAAAGCATAAAGTGATACTACAAGTTGAAAACTAAAGGATCATAAAGGCTATGGTGACTTGGGATAGTCATAACATGGTGTGAGCATGCGCCAAGTCAACCCAAATAAACCATCAAAGGAGAATACCACTATACTAAGGTTTAATATGCTAAAACAACGCATGAGTCATCCAAGCCACATTAAGCAATCTCAATTGTTTATAACAAGTCATGCTACAGCAAATAATACTAAGCATAAAGCAAAAACAATATCAAGCATGGCATGACAAAGCATATGCCACAGTCAAAAACAAGCTCTTTTTACCACATAAGCATGAACTTTCCTACTCTTTTCCAAACCAAACCAAACTATTTGCAAACCAATATATGAAAGAGGGGGTCCAACCAATTTATTCATAAAACTAAGCAAACCAAGCAAATGGAAAACCAAAACAAAAACGAAAAAGAAGACGCTCCAAGAACAACACAACTGTGCATGAAACAATAAAAATGAAGCGTTTGGAAGAAACCTGAGATTTTTATTGATGAAGAGGGGGATGCCTTGGGAATCCCCAAGCTTTGACGCTTGTACTTCTTGGAGATTTCTTGGGGTGAAACTTGTGGCATCCCCAAGCTTGAGCTTTAGTCCATCCTTCATCTCGTTACTCATTCCTACCATACACCTCAAAATTTTCCTTCATACAAAACTTCACACAATCTTTATTAGCAACATTAGTGTACTCAAGATAAATAAGTCTTAAGGTTAAGTTCTATCACCAAATAAACTTCCATTAGAAGACTAGCTACTTTATCACTTCCCTCAAAAATCTCAATTCCCCAAAAGAACTAAAAAAGGAACCAAAAAGAAGCAAATACAGAAAATGGCAGAAATCTGTCAAAACAGATCAGCAGGTAAAGACGAATTTTTTCGAAGACCTTCTGTTGCTCAAATCAAAAAGTGTTGAACTAACAAAAGTTAGATAACAACCTGGGACAGAAGCATAAAAATTCACGCCTCAAAAAGACATTCAGAGAATTTACATGAATTTTTACGGTGAAGTACAGAAATCTGTTTCGGGACAACAACTTTCCCAATCATTACTTCTCTCTTATTAGAGGTTATTACTGAAGTAATAACTTTCAAGACTCATCTAAAACTTTTGGGTTATCTCCCAATAAGTACTTTTCTTTAACGCCTTTAAGTTAGGTATAAGAAGTAAAGAAAGAATCAAGTGTTCTCAAATGAAGAAGCATTAAGACCAAATTTTGTTTTCATAGGAGAAGCAAAAGAAATATTCTCTCTCTTCTTAGGTAAGAGTTCTATTCCTTTCTTGAGTGGGAGTTGATATTTAATGGTGCCTTCTTTCATATCAATGATGGCACCAACAGTTCTAAGAAAAGGTCTTCCCAAAGTAATAGGACAAGAAGCATTGTATTCAACATCCAAAACATAGAAATCAACGGGGACATAGGCATTATTAACCATAATAAGAACATCATTAAGACTCCCCATGAGTTTATTTTTAGCATTATCATCAAGTGGGACATTCAAATAACAATCTTCAAGTGGAGGCAAACCAAGCATATCATAAATCCTTCTAGGCATAATAGAAACACTACTATCAAGATCACATGAAGCTTTGAAATCAAAGTCATTCACTTTCATATTAATGATGGGTTTCCAACCATCTTCTTGTTTTATAGGAATAGAAGCTTTATGTTTCATCTTTTCTTCTGTAATCTTTATGAGAGCTCAGTAATGTGTTTTGTAAAGGCCATGTCCATAGCACTAGCATTAGGACTTTTAGCAAGCTTTTGTAGGAACTTAATAACTTCAGAGATGTTGCAACCATCAAGATCAAAACCGTATTTATCATCTAGAGTAGTAGAACTATTACTAGCCTCAACACTAGTGGTGGTGATAGTAGAAACACTAATGTTTCTAGCAATTTCATATTCTCTTTCCCACTTAGCATGTAATTCAGCTAATAGTCTAACATTTTCATCAATTCTTACTTGTATAGCATTAGTAGCTGCAAAGGGATTATCATTAGTTTCAGGTTTAGCAACCATTTTATTCAAAGAAGATTGAGCTTCATCCAAAGATGCTATATTTCTTTCAGCATTAGAGAGTTTTTCCTCAATAGTTTTATTGAAAGCAGTTTGTTTACTAATAAAATGTTTAAGCATAACTTCAAGTTCAGAGGGAGCACTCCTATTATTGTTGTAAGAATTTCCATAAGCATTACCATTGTTGGGAGGATATGGCTTATAATTGTTGTTACCAAAATTGTTCCTATAAGCATTATTGCCAAAATTGTTATTTCTTATGAAGTTCACATCAACTTGCTCTTCTTGAGCAACCAAAGAAGCCAAAGGAACATTATTTGGATCAATATGGGCTTTCCCATTAACAAGCATAGACATAATAATATCAATCTTATCACTCAAGGAGGAGGTTTCCTCAATAGAATTTGCCTTCTTAACTTGTGGAGCTCTCTCAGTATGCCATTCAGAATAATTAACCATCATATTGTCCAGAAGTTTTGTTGCAGCACCCAAAGTGATGGTCATAAAGGTACCTCTAGCAGTAGAATCCAATAGGTTCCTTGAAGAATAGTTCAATCCTGCATAAAAAGTTTGGATGATCATCCAAGCAGTCAGTCCATGAGTGGGACAATTCTTTACCAAAGATTTCATTCTTTCCCAAGCTTGAGCAACATGTTCATTATCAAGTTGTTTAAACTTCATTATTTCACTTCTCATAGATATAATCTTAGCAGGAGGATAGTATTTTCCAATGAAAGCATCTTTGCACTTAGTCCAAGAATCAATACTATTCCTAGTTAAGGAATTCAACCATTCTTTAGCTTTTCCTCTCAAAGAGAAAGGAAACAATTTCAGCTTAATAATATCACCACCTACATCCCTATGCTTTTGCATCTCACAAAGTTCAACAAAGTTATTTAGATGGGAAGCAATAGCTTCATTACCAATACCAGAAAATTGTTCTCTCATAACAAGATTGAGCAAAGCAGGTTTTATCTCAAAGAAAGTATCTTCAGGCACAGGTGGAGCAATAGGTGTGCTCATAAAATCATTGTTGTTGGTGCTAGTGAAGTCACACAACTTAGTGTTTTCAACAGTAGTCATTTTTTGGGTTTTCAAATAAGAAAGCAAACTAGTAGAACTAATTTTTTTGTGTTTTTGATAAAGAAACAAGCAAACAAAGCAGAAAGAAACTAAGAAAAACAAAAATAACAAAGTAAAGAGATTGGTTATGAGGGACTCCCCTTGTGAAGATGTCCTTGACTCCCTGGCAATGGCGCCAGAAAAATGCTTGATGGCTCGATTATGCAGGCGCGAGAAAAGTGCTGGTGCGGTGTTGATGTAGAGCTCGTTGGGAACCCCAAAGCGGAAGGTATGATGAGCACATCAGCAAGTTTCTCAGTTATGAAACCAAGGTTTAATCGAACCAAGAGGAGCAAGAAACACCCCAAAGGTGTTGCTAAATGAGCCTTGGCGAGCGCACTCGGTGCTAGTAGCAACGTGGAGACCTGCACAACACAACCACAGAACTTTGTCCCCAACTTGCGATGAGGTTGTCAATCTCACCGTGTTTTGCTGAAAACAAAGGATTAAACGTATCGAATGGAAAGAAGTAATAGTTTGCAGAAAGTAAACACAAAGTAGTAAACAGTTTATAGATTGTATGTAAAGAAAAGGACCGGATTGGCGGGATATTACCGCAAGTTCGTCAAAGGATTTTCGAGCATCGCCAGACCCATGACCCTATTGTTGAAGAAGGACAAGAAGTTTGAATGGACCGACAAATGTGAATCCAGTTTCCAAGAACTGAAGAAGAGATTGATTTCAGCCCCAATATTGATCATGCCAGATATCAAGAAGCCATTTGATGTGTATTGTGATGCATCCAAGATTGGTCTCAGATGTGTATTGATGCAAGAAGGCAAAGTCATTGCTTATCTGTCTCGACAACTGAAGCAGGATGAGGAGAACTATCCGACCCATGATCTTGAATTAGCAGCCATAGTTTTGGCATTGAAGACATGGCGTCATTATCTTATGGGTAATCGCTGTGAGATTTACTCAGATCACAAGTGCTTGAAGTATATTTTCACTCAGAAGGAGCTGAATATGAGGCAGAGGAGATGGATAGAGTTAATCAAGGATTATGACCTTGACGTCCACTATCACCTCGGCAAAGCCAATGTGGTAGCGGATGCTCTTAGCAGATTACCTTGTAGGCTAAACACCATGATCAAGGAGAAGCAACCAAGTTTGTATGAAGAGTTGGAGCAGTTTAGAACTGAGATAGTTCGCAAAGGATTTTTAGCTAGAATTGAACTTCAACCCACTTTGATTAGCCAAATCAAGGAAGCCTAGAAGGGAAATGAAAGTATCGACGGAATCAAACGTCGTATTGGTACGGGAAAGGTACCTGGATTCACCGAAGACGAAGAAGGAGTTCTGTGGTACAAAGGCCGTATCGGTGTGCCAACAGATTCGGAGCTGAAGCAAGTTATCATGCAGGAAGCTCATGATACCCTTTATTCTATCCACCCCGTAGGAACGAAGATGTATCAAGATTTGAAAGAGCAATTTTGGTGGCACAAGATGAAGAGAGAAATCGGAAGCTACATAGCCAAGTGTGACATCAGTCAAAGAGTCAAAGCAGAGCATCAAAGACCCGCAGGACTGTTGCAACCATTGCAGATTCCGGAATGGAAATGGGATTCCGTCGAAATGGACTTTATCACCGGTTTGCCTACTTCTAGTAGGGGAAATGACTCAATCTGGGTCATCGCTGATAGACTGTCCAAGGTAGCTCACTTTATACCTGGCAAGACAACGTACCAGAGTTCGAAGCTAGCAGAGCTGTATATTGCTAGGATTGTTAGTCTGCATGGAACCCCCAAGACCATAGTATCAGATCAAGGAACCTAGTTTACCTCGAGATTTTGGCAAAAAGTCCAGGAAGGATTGGGAACGAAGTTGAATTTCAGCACCGCTTATCACCCGCAAACTGATGGACGGACTAAAAGAGTCAACCAAATCTTAGAAGATATGTTGAGAGCTTGTGTGTTAGAGTATGGATCAAAATGGGAAGACTGCCTGCCTTTCGCAGAATTCTCATATAACAACAGTTATCAAGCTAGCTTGCAAATGGCACCATTTGAGTTCCTATACGGAAGAAAGTGTCGCACCCCTTTGAATTGGTCGCAAGTAGGAGAGAGTCAGATTTTGGACCCAACATTCTCGGAGAAGCCGAAGAGAAGGTTCATAAATTCCGTGAGCACCTCAAGACCGCCCAATCTAGACAAAAGTGTTATGCTGACAAGAGAAGGAGAGACCTGACTTTCAATGTCGGAGATTTTGTATATCTCAAGGTTTCACCATTGAAGGGAATGCAACGCTTTAGTCTGGAAGGAAAGTTAGCCCCCAGATATATCGGACCATTCAAGATTCTGAATCATTGCGGAGAAGTATCGTATCAACTGGAACTACCTGAAGAGATGTCATCCATCCACAATGTGTTCCATATCTCGTTACTTCGCAAATGCTTAGAAGTTCCGGAGAAGACCGAAGTTTTCAAGAACATCGATCACCGAGCAGTTGATATAAACAAGGACCTGACATATCGTGAAGTGCCCATCCATATCTTGGAGGAAGCTTACAGAACCACCAGGACCAGAAGTATCAAATTTCTCAAGATTCAATGGAGCAACCATACCGAAGAGGAAGCCACTTGGGAGCGATAAGATTACATTACAGAGTTCCCAGATCTCTTTAGTTCCTAGTTTTCTTTCGTAAATCTCGGGACGAGATTTTGTTTAAGGGGGGAAGGTTTGTAACATCCCAATACTCTAATCCAAGGTTATTAAGATCCAAATCATCAAATTTAGAGTTAATAAAAACTTTTCCATTTAAAAATAATTAAGCATTCATATGTGTGTGCATTTAATTTAGGAGTTGATTTGAATTGCCATGTTTGAGTGATCCATTGGTTGTAAAATGATTGTAAGGTGAACTAAACATCATCTAGATCATTCCAAAGCAAACCTAGATGCTTAAGCATGAGATGAAACACTCCACTAAAAATCAGCCAAAAATTCAAAACTTTTGTTCTTGCGGCCACTTGATCGAACAGGTGGCATGCACAACTTTTCTACCTAACAAACACTATTGCTTGATCAATGCCTTGTCGAGTTTTTGACCTCCATTTGGTCCTTGTCTCCCCTAACTCTAACCAGCACATAACTAAGCTACTAACCGGCCTAGAGCAGTAGTGGAGCGTCGCCACTTTATGGTCACCGCCGGCCAAAAGCGGGCAACGCGCCAGGGACAGCGCCGCGCCAAACCAGCATGTCCCCTAGCTCCGCCAAACCCTACTGCCGCCCACGGTCCACCCCACGGCCCCTGCTAGCCCCTAGACCACCGAGGAACCGCCGCGCACTAAGTCTCTGCGCCGCGCTAGAGCACGCCAGAGCGCCCTCACCGCCAGCACGCCACAGACCGTGCCTCGACCGCAGACTGCGCGCGCCACTCCGCCTCGACCCCAGCACCCCGCCAGACACGGTCGTGCACCACCGTGCGACCCACAGTTGCCAAGCGCCGTGTCGAGCACTGCCTCTGTCTCCCAGAGCACGCAACGCTCAGGACCATATGCCACCGCCCCTAGCATCGCCATTACGCCGTAGAGCACCGCCAGGGAACCGCCCACCGTCCGCCTACCTCACCCACGCCGATAGCCCCCTGTACCGTCGTCACCGATGAGCTCCGCCCACACCTCTCGGTCTCACCGTCGTGCCTATATAAGCAGGCCTCCCTAGCACAAATTCCTCACACCATTCCACTCCCCTCTTTCCCCTGAACATTTCCCCTCTCTCGCCGGAGCCGCTCGAGCCATAGTTCACCCGAATTGCACCGGAGGAGCCCGCTGCAGAGGAGGTGACGCTGCCATCGATTCCGTCCACCACTGCCCTTGCCGTGACCTCGCCTAAGTCCGCCGTCGCCGTACAGTTCAATCGCCCGCCTCACCGCACTAGTTGGAGCCCTGGTATGTCCCCAGTAGACCCTCACCGGCCGTTTAGGGTTCGGTCTCGCCGGCGATGAGTCCGTCATCGACGACGACTGTGAGCCGTTGATCCACGTTATAATCGTGTGGCCCAGATCGCTAGATACCGTTTCGGGTTTTAAGACTCGCTGACAAGCGGGACCAACCTGTCAGCCACCCTCTGCGCTGCTGAGCGTCACTGGGCCGGCCCATTTCCTTTCCCGCGCTAGCCCACAAATTCAAATAAGTGTGTTTCTATTTAAGTTTATATCCAATTTTGTCCCTTAGTTCAAAAATCAATTTAGGAAGATTTACTGAACCAAATTGAGTGATTCCAATTTTGTTGGAAAGCTTCTGAAAAGATCTATCCAAGCCTGTTGGAATTAATTCATTTAGAGTTAGAGATCTCTCCTAGTCAAAATAACAAGACAAAAACATTTGCACATTCAAACATTTTTATAAAATCAACCATAATAGCTTTTGAGTTGATTCCAACTCTCAAAAATCACATTTAACCATACCTATCTGAATATGTAATAATATTAAGGTTTGCATGCAGTGACTTTAGACTAGTACCAAAATAATGCTATATAGGCATTTCTAGTCACTTTAAATCATTACATTTTAAACTTAAACTTATTAAAATGTGATCCAACCTTTAAATCACATTCCCATATGTTAGAATATGTGGTGATGACATGTGTCCACATGATCCCATATTTTAAGTGGAGAATATTAAATCTTAGTTATTTTTAATGAGTGGAAATTACTTTTCTTAAATAAAAAGAATGAAGCTAGTTAATAAAACCTTGTGATGCTTGTGATGATAATAGATCATCAAATGTGTGCCTTAGTATACCAAGTAGCCTAGTTAAGCATTGTTTGGTGATTGTGTATCCGTATGTATTTATAGACGATAATACCGACCAAGCTTTCGAGGAGGAGTTATACCAAGAGGAGGAGGAAGAAAACTTCAACGACTGCACCAACCAAGGTAAGCTAACACTTGCAAGCTATTGTTAGCAAGCTAGAATTAAACTAGATAATCTAAGCAAGGTGCCTTAGGCATGCTTTGGTTATACCACTTTGACTAGTACTTACCCCAAGTTTTATTTTCAAGCTTTTACTTTCTTTACTTTACCAAAGTCCTTACTTGTTTGAAGGTAGCATAAAAAGTATAAAACTTGACCTATCTAGATAACCTTAGATGTCATTCTATGGCATGAGATTGAGATTAGCACCCCATCTTAGTGAACACTCTTAACTTAGTAGCTTAGAGCTAAATCAAAACTTGAGTCACTTTAGATGGGAACACTTGGTGAAAATGAATTGTGAAAACCTTGGAATGATGAGTCATTCTATTGAGATGTTTTGACATGTGTTGAGAAACTGATACATTGCAAATGTATCTATAATTTTTGATGTTCCATGCTTGGTTTTATCCACTTTCTTGTGTTTTGTCCATACTTTGGAGTACTTTTCATATGATTTCTTGGACTAACCTATTAACAAGAGCCACAGTGCCAGCTGCCTAGTTTCTGCTGTTTTTGGTTCCAGGAAAGTCAGAAAATGAATATTCTCGGAATTGGACGGGACAAAAGCCAAAGTGCCTATTTTCCGGAAGTCATCAGATGCCAGAATACGAGACGGAGAGGGGCCAGGGGGCCACCACACAACCTGGCCGTGCAGCCCAGCCTGGCCCGTGCCAGGGGTGGTCTAGCCGCCTCTGGCACCCGCTCGGCCTCTCCTTCCGCCTATAAGATGCCCTCGGGACGAAAACCCTAAGTACCCGATCAAAAATCCACGAAAGAGTCTGTAGCCGCCGTCATCTCCATCCCAAGATTGGGAGGGATCTAAAGCTCTTCCCGGCACCCTGTCAGAGAGGGGATTTCACCCTAGAGGACTTCTTCATCACCATGCAAGCCTCTGGTGTGATGCGTGAGTAGTTCATCCTTGGACTACGGATCCATGTAGTAGCTAGATGGCTGGTTCTCCTCCTTTGTGCTTTCATGTCTAGATCTTGTGAGCTCCGTTCATGATTAAGATCATCTATTTGTAATTCTGCATGTTGTGTTTGCGGGGATCCGATGGATATTGAGATGCTATTTCAGATTGATTATTGATTCTATCATGTCTTTGTTATTTGTGATCTTGCATGCTTTCCGTTGTTAGTAGCTATCTTGGCCAACTAGATGCTAGCAACTCCAAGAGTTAGTATTTATGCTCGATAGTGGGTTCATGCCTCTAGTAATCTGGGGAAGTGACATAAATCTCTAAGGTACTAGATGTCCTGTTGCTACTAGGGAGAAAACAACAATCCTTTGTTCATAGAACAATCGTATTGTTTACTTTACACGCAGTTCATAAAGCAATAATCTGTTGCTTGCAACTTAATACTGGAGGGGGTTCGGATGATAACCTGAAGGTGGATTATTAGTCATAGATGCAGTTGGATGGCGGTCTATGTATAATGTTGTAATGCCCAATCAAGTTCCAAAGGAGTCAAGATGATTAGTATATGCATGTATTGCTTTCTCGATGTTTGTCAATTGCCCCGCTATAATTTGTTCACCCAGCATGTTATCTATCTTAAGGAGAGCCACCTATAGTGAACTATGGATCCCGGTCCTTTTCTTTACATACAATCTATAAACTATTCACTGCTTTGTGTTTACTTTCTGCAAACTATTACTTCCTTCCATTCGATATGTTTAATCCTTTGTTTTCAGCAAAACTTGGTGAGATTGACAACCTCATCACAAGTTGGGGACATAGTTCTGTGGTTGTGTTGTGCAGGTCTCCATGTTGCTACTAGCACCGGTAGTGTGCCCTGCCAAGGCTCAGCTAGCAACACCTTTGAGGTGTTTCCTTGCTCCTACTGGTTCGATTAAACCTTGGTTTCATAACTGAGGGAAACTTGGTGCTGTGCTCATCATACCTTCCTCTTGGGGTTCCCAAGGAGCTCTACATCAATACTGAGCCATGAAGCATTTTTCTGGTGCCGTTGCTAGGGAGTCAAGGACATCTTCACAAAGGGAGTCCCTCATAACCAATCTCTTTACTTTGTTATTTTTGTTTTGCTTAGTTTCTTTTTGTTTTGTTTGCTTGTTTCTTTATCAAAAACACACAAAAATTAGTTTTACTAGTTTGCTTTCTTATTTGAAAACCCAAAAAATGACTACTCTTGAAAACACTAAGTTGTGTGACTTCACTAGCACCAACAACAATGATTTTATGAGCACACCTATTACTCCACCTGTGCCTAAAGATACTTTCTTTGAGATAAAACCTGCTTTGCTCAATCTTGTTATGAGAGAACAATTTTCTGGTATTAGTAATGAAGATGCTGCTGCCCATCTAAATAACTTTGTTGAACTTTGTGAGATGCAAAAACATAGGGATGTAGATGGTGATATTATTAAGCTGAAATTGTTTCCTTTCTCTTTGAGAGGAAAAGCTAAAAAATGGTTGAATTCATTAACTAGGAATAGTATTGATTCTTGGACTAAGTGCAAAGATGCTTTCATTGGAAAGTACTATCCTCCTGCTAAGATTATATCTATGAGAAGTGAAATAATGAAGTTTAAACAATCTGATAATGAACATGTTGCTCAAGCTTGGGAAAGAATGAAATCTTTGGTAAAGAATTGTCCCACTCATGGACTGATAGTTTGGATGATCATCCAAACTTTTTATGCAGGATTGAACTATTCTTCAAGGAACCTATTGGATTCTGCTGCTGGAGGTACCTTTATGACCATTACTTTGGGTGCTGCAACAAAACTTCTGGACAATATGATGGTTAATTATTCTCAATGGCATACTGAGAGAGCTCCACAAGGTAGGAAGGTAAATTCTATTGAGGAAACTTCCTCCTTGAGTGATAAGATTGATATTATTATGTCTATGCTTGTTAATGGGAAAGCCCATATTGATCCAAATAATGTTCCTTTAGCCTCTTTGGTTGCTCAAGAAGAGCAAGTTGATGTGAACTTCATAAGAAATAATAATTTTGGCAACAATACTTATGGTAATAACAATTATAGGCTCTACCCTCCTAATAATACTTATGGTTATAATGGTAAACCTAGATTACCTAGTGAAGGAAGAATTTTAGAAGTTGAAAGAGACACTAAAAACTTCATGCAAATGCAATATGAGCAAAATAAACTATTTACTAAAACCATGGAGGAACAATCTACCATCTTGAAGAACATTAGCCATCAACTTGTGAGTCTAAATAGGGAAATTCCAAGTTTACAATTGAAACTCTCTAACGCTGAAAGGAATATATCATCTCTATCTAAAGATCAATCTTCATTGATTAATGAAATGGCTGCTAAACCTGAAACTAATGATAATCCCTTTGCAGCTACTAATGCTATACAAGTAAGAATTGATGAAAATGTTAGACTATTAGCTGAATTACATGCTAAGTGGGAAAGAGAAGATGAAATTGCTAAAACATTAGTGTTTCTACTATCACCACCACTAGTGTTGAGGCTAGTAATATCTCTACTAATTTAGATGATAAGTATTGTTTTGATCTTGATGGTTGCAATATCTCTGAAGTTATTAAGTTCCTACAAAAGCTTGCTAAAAGTCCTAATGCTAGTGCTATGAACATGGCCTTTACAAAACACATTACTGATGCTCTCATAAAGATTAAAGAAGAAAAGATGAAACATAAAACTTCTATTCCTATAAAACAAGAAGATGGTTGGGAACCCATCATTAATCTGAAAGTAAATGACTTTGATTTCAAAGCTTTATGTGATCTTGATAGTAGTGTTTCTATTATGCCTAGAAGGATTTATGATATGCTTGATTTGCCTCCACTTGAAGATTGTTATTTGAATGTCCCACTTGATGATAATGCTAAAAAGAAACTCATGGGGAGTCTTAATGATGTTCTTATTATGGTTAACAATGCCAATGTCCCTGTTGATTTCTATGTTTTGGATGTTGAATGCAATTCTTCTTGTCCTATTACTTTGGGAAGACCTTTTCTTAGAACTGTTGGTGCCATTATTGATATGAAAGAAGGCACCATTAAATATCAACTCCCACTCAATAAAGGTATAGAACACTTCCCTAAGAATAGAGAGAAGATTTTGTTGCTTCTCCTATGAAAACAAAATTTGGTCTTAATGCTTCTTCATTTGAGAACACTTGATTCTTTCTTGCTTCTTATGCCTAACTTAAAGGCGTTAAAGAAAAGTATTTATTGGGAGATAACCCAAAAGTTTTATATGAGTCTTGGAAGTTATTAATTTGGTAATAACCGCTCCTTATCCTTTTTATTTGCTTTTTGTGCCAAGAGTAACCTCTAATGAGAGAGAAGTAATGATTGGGAAAGTTGCTGTCCTGAAACAGATTTCTGTGCTTCACCGTAAAATTCGTGTAAAATCTCTGAACGTCTTTTTGAGGCGTGAATTTTTGTGCTTCTGCCCAAGGTTGTTATCTAACTTTATTTAGTTCAGAACTTTTTTATTTGAGCAACATAAGGTCTTCGAAAAAATTTATCTTTACCTGCTGGTCTGTTTTGACTGTTTTCTGCATTTGCTTCTTGTTGGTTCCTTTTTGAGTTCTTTTGGGGAATTGAGCTTTTTGAGCCAAGTACTACAGTAGATAGTGTTCTAATGGAAGTTTATTTGGTGTTAGAACTGAACCTTAAGACTTATTTATCTTGAGTGCACTAATGTTGCTAATAAAGGTTGTGTGAAGTTTTGTATGAAGGAAAAATTTCAGGTGTATGGAAGGAATGAGTAATGAGATGAAGGATGGACTAAAGCTCAAGCTTGGGGATGCCACGCATGTCAACCCAAGAAATATCCAATAAGTACAAGCGTCAAAGCTTGGGGATGCCCAAGGCATCCCCCTCTTCATCAATAAAAATCCCAGGTTTCTTCCAAACGCTTCATTTTTATTGTTTCATGCACAGTTGTGTTGTTCTTGGAGCGTCTTCTTTTTCATTTTCGTTTTGGTTTTTCATTTGCTTGGTTTGCTGAATAAATTGGTTGGACCCCCTCTTTCTTACATTGGTTTGCAAATATTTTGGTTTGGTTTGGAAAAGAGTAGGAAAGTTCATTCTTATGTGGTAAAAAGAGCTCGTTTTTTACTGTGGCCTATGCTTTTTTATGCCATGCTTGATATTGTTTTGGCTTTATGCTTAGTATTCTTTGTTGTAGCATGACTTGTTATAAACAATTGAGATTGCTTAATTTGCCTTGGATGAATCATGCGTTGTTTTAGCATATTAAAGCATAGTATAGTGGTATTCTCCTTTGATGCTTTATTTGGGTTGACTTGGCGCATGCTCACACCATGTTATGACTATCCCAAGTCACCATAGCCTTTATGATCCTTTAGTTTTCAACTTTTAGTATCACTTTATGCTTTGATCAATGATGTTTTGTCGCTCTGCATGATTATGGCCATTATTGCTCTCTTAGTTTGTCGCTCCCAGTCTTTTGCTAGCCTCCACAACCAAGTATGAGTTCCACCCATGCACCCAACTCCCTAAACCAAGTTATTCCAAAGAGTCCACCATACCTACCTACTAGATTATGCTATTCCAAGTATATTCATGCTTTTGTTTACCTTCCAAATTAAACTTGTTATGAGAAAACTAGTGATTAAAGATCTCACGAACTTGATGGCACACTTTACTTTTCTTGCCCTTAATAAACTTGAACCATTGTGTCGTATGTGTTGTATATGCTTGCACTTATTTGTTGGGGATTAGCAGAACCATGCTTTCATGGGGAACGCTTTCAACATTGCACTTGGTACTTGTACCTAGTTGATATCATGCTCTTTTGTATATGGATGTCGCTGGTGAAATGAAAGGGGAGCTTGTAAGTCCATGGAGTTATGTATATGTGTTAGAGAAACGCCTGGGCCGCTGGTCTAATCGATGCTAACATGGTGGAAACCTGCAGCGTAACCATAATGAGCTGTCTATGAAGCATTCTTCTTATAAAAAAAGAGTCCTATATTGAGAAAAAAAGATAAAAAAGAAAAAAAGATTATGAAAAGAGGAAAGAGAGAAAAAAGCACCATATTCCCATGGTAAATAAGAAGATTGCTGAGATGCTCGTTGTCTGCTTGCCTTGTCATTTTGATATGGGGATTCTTCCGTATCATCGGGCAAGGGTACCCGTTGGTTCTCTATGATACACATGTACTTACAATGACAAGAACTTACCGGTGACTAAACTTGAGTAGCATGAGGAGCGGCCCTCGTATACAAGGGACATGAGATTCCTAACTTATACTTCGTCAAGCATGTACACCATAGTTTGTTCACTTTAACCTTAATCACTTCAAGATGCTTATGATAGGGGCAATGAGAGCTGAAAGCTATAAGTACCATAATTTTTGGAAGATCTTTATGAGACTTGAATCCCTGCTTCCTTCTATGAAGGCCTTTCTTCCATCATTATATTGAGTCTCCACCTTCTACCTTTATGCACCTACTTCGAGAGCATAGTGGCCATTCTTAGTTCTATGTGCATTGTCCCAAGACTAGTTGATTGATGCATAACTTGATATTGCTTGTTTTAAACTATTTGTATCTAGTCACTCTTATAAACTTTGAAGGTGTCCTATGCATTTATATTTTCTACTCTATGAGGGACAAGCTGAATACTATTATGCTATGTTTTCTTTATGTGAAACAAACAAACGCCTTGCAAAGCATTGTTATTCATGAATCTTTTGTTTGTGCCTTTTCATGTTGCATCATAGTTTGTTTGTCTTATTGCTAGATCTTTATCTTTCATGTTATGATTGAAGTACTATGATCCCAGCTTTGAATGTTTTACAAATACTTTGATCAAGTCTTTGATGGTGCATGTCGCCTCAAAAATTATTCTTTCTTTTTATCACTTACCTACTCGAGGACGAGCAGGAGTTAAGCTTGGGGATGTTGATACATTGCAAATGTATCTATAATTTTTGATGTTCCATGCTTGGTTTTATCCACTTTCTTGTGTTTTGTCCATACTTTGGAGTACTTTTCATATGATTTCTTGGACTAACCTATTAACAAGAGCCACAGTGCCAGCTGCCTGTTTTCTGCTGTTTTTGGTTCCAGGAAAGTCAGAAAATGAATATTCTCGGAATTGGACGGGACAAAAGCCAAAGTGCCTATTTTTACGGAAGTCATCAGATGCCAGAATACGAGACGGAGAGGGGCCAGGGGGCCACCACACCACCTGGCCGTGCGGCCCAGCCTGGCCCGCGCCAGGGGGTGGTCTGGCCGCCTCCGGCACCCCCTCGGCCTCTCCTTCTGCCTATAAGATGCCCTCGGGACGAAAACCCTAAGTACCCGATCAAAACTCCACGAAAGAGTCTGTAGCCGCCATCATCTCCATTCCTAGATCAGGAGGGATCTGAAGCTCTTCCCGACACCCTGCCGGAGAGGGGATTTCACCCTGGAGGCCTTCTTCATCACCATGCAAGCCTTCGGTGTGATGCGTGAGTAGTTCATCCTTGGACTACAGATCCATGTAGTAGCTAGATGGCTGGTTCTCCTCCTTTGTGCTTTCATGTCTAGGTCTTGTGAGCTCCGTTCATGATCAAGATCATCTATTTGTAATTCTGCATGTTGTGTTTGCGGGGATCCGATGGATATTGAGATGCTATTTCAGATTGATTATTGATTCTATAATGTCTTTGTTATTTGTGATCTTGCATGCTTTCCGTTGTTAGTAGATATCTTGGCCAAGTAGATGCTAGCAACTCCAAGAGTTAGTATTTATGCTCGATAGTGGGTTCATGCCTCTAGTAATCTGGGGAAGTGACATAAATCTCTAAGGTACTAGATGTGTTGTTGCTACTAGGGAGAAAACAACAATCCTTTGTTCATAGAACAATCATATTGTTTACTTTACACGCAGTTCGTAAAGCAATAATCTGTTGCTTGCAACTTAATACTGGAGGGGGTTCAGATGATAACCTGAAGGTAGATTATTAGTCATAGATACAGTTGGATGGCGGTATATGTATAATGTTGTAATGCCCAATCAAGCCTCAAAGGAGTCAAGATGATTAGTATATGCTTGTATGCTTTCTCGATGTTTGTCAATTGCCCCGCTATAATTTGTTCACCCAACATGTTATCTATCTTAAGGAGAGCCACCTCTAGTGAACTATGGATCCCGGTCCTTTTCTTTACATACAATCTATAAACTGTTTACTACTTTGTGTTTAGTTTCTGCAAACTTTTACTTCTTTCCATTCGATACGTTTAATCCTTGTTTTCAGCAAAACACGGTGAGATTGACAACCTCATCGCAATTTGGGGACAGAGTTCTGTAGTTGTGTTGTGCAGGTCTCCACATTGCTACTAGCACCGGTAATGCGCCCTGCCAAGGCTCAGCTAGCAACACCTTTGGGGTGTTTCCTTGCTCCTACTGGTTCGATTAAACCTTGGTTTCATAACTGAGGGAAACTTGCTGCTGTGCTCATCATACCTTCCTCTTGGGGTTCCCAACGAGCTCTACATCAATACTGAGCCATCAGAAACACAATGGTTTATGATGATGAAAATGTTGAGGCATGAGCCTTAGCCCTTTTACAAAAACTGATGGTTGGATTCGGATGCAATACCATTCCAATTTTACCGTACAACCACAATACCTGAATTGGGTAAGGCTTAGCCAGAAGTTTATATGCATTAGTATTAGTTCCCTCGCGGGAGAGGTTTGAGCTGAGGCTACCTCTCAATGTTGTCCACCTATGCAGTGCCCAAGATGACAGATGGTCATGGTTGGGAGGCCATGCTCATAGGAGAGGTTCTTATACTAGGGGTGTGTAAAGGAAAGGTTATGTTTGATTGTCTGCATACTAAGTATGATGATTCAGGGTTATCCCTGACAGATGTATCGAATCTTGTGGTGAAAGTGTACCACCTCTGCAGAGTGTCAAACTATTCGAATAGCCGTGTCCGTGGTTATGGACAGTTGGAGTGGCCATACTGTTTCGTTGTGAGATGTTTTCAAAATGACTTATGAAATGAATGATGAATCTTGACTTGACCACAACAGGGTTGTGACTATGACACTAGCTGCCCAACTTAAGTGATTCTAGAACTTTATTTTATCTTTCTTTGTTTCTAAACTCAGCTTAGGTTTCAAACTTAACTTTACAAGTAAACTTAGAGTTAGCAATCCCACTAGAACTACCTTACTTGTTAGTGATAGTTTGCGAGTACTTAAAGAGTACTCATGGCTTTTGTCCCTGGCTATTCCTATGGCCAGACTATGAAGGAGACTACCAAGATGAAGGACAGCAGGACGGCTATGATAACTAGGACTATCTTCCATCGTCAACATTGCTTGTGCCACTGAAGATGGACCCCACTGCTACGCTTATTATTTATTCTGCTGCTTGTTGTACTAAGACTGGATCATGAGATCCTTTATTCGTGTAAGACCTTATATTGGTTTGTAATGGATTATGTACTGTGATATCCAATCTGTTATGTCTCGCAAAAATGGTAATCCTGGGATTGCGATGTATGACATAATAGGCATCTGGGATTAAAAATCCGGGTGTTGACACAAGGTGTTAGCAATAATATAGAACAAATAGCGAATTGCAGGATGTTGAATATTCTTCCCCTTGTTCACTCTACTAGTGAAGCTCATTCCATTATAGTATTGATCGGGGGAAGGAATTAAGCCAGTCAAGGATGCGCGTAGAGCATGAACATCATTGATTGGCAAATTAAAGCATGCACACCATTCATCTAACGTTAAGGTCTAGTTGTTGTTCATCAGACGGAAAGAAATAGTATCCTCTCCTTGCCACAGTTTAACAATACTTTGCAATGAACTTAGGAATTCAATGGTTAAGTGGCGATAAGTAGGTACATCATTGTACACAAAGTTTTGCAAGCTAACTCTATTGCAAAGTAAATTGAATTCATCAGAAATACTGAGTTGGTTCAATATAAGGGGGTAAGCCCACTTGGTAACCTTCACTTCGCGGTTCTTGATCTTGTTGAAGCATTTGCGATGAGCCTCATCCCTAAACCATATCCCCATGCGTTCCTGGGTGATCGCCCGAGAAGCGCCAGCGGTGGCACGAGCACGCGTTTGGTTCCTTGTGTTCATCTTCTAAAACATTGAAGAAAGGCAAAAATAAAACTTTTTAATCCAACAACAGTAAGTATAATATGTTCCTCATCTAAGCACACTAAAGAATCTCCACAAGATAATAATCTAGATAAGAAAATCATGGCAATTAGTTCATAGTAGGTCTTACCCTAGATTGATAATGACAATAGACCGAAGATGAATTTGCAAAAAGTAATTGGAGGATCGGAGGAGAAACATACCGTAGATCACTTGTGTGCGAGGAAATCGAACAAAATTGAGTAGAGATGAAGATCCCTTGAGGTTTTGAGAGAGTTTGGAGGTAGAAGAAAGAAAAAGGATTGAAGTTCTGGAGTTGGGAGTACCTTCCCGTGCGATTTTGTGGTCGAACGCAACTATACGGGCGCAACTATACGGGCGGAACATGCGTTCTGGCCATATAGTTGGCGTTCTGTCAAAATATTAGGTATTCCTCCTGGCGGCGCAGCTATACAACCGCAACTATATGGGCAGAACAAAATGTTCCGGCCATATAGTTGGTCATTAAACTGTCTGTCCTTGCGAAAGAAAATTTGCAAAAGGCCTCGATATCTATACGACCGGAACTATACAGCCAGAATTTTTATTCCCGCCGTATAGTTGGTCGTTAAACTCCAGTACATATGAACAAAATTTGTACGGAGGCATTGATATCTATACGACCCAAACTATACGGCCGAAATTTTTATTCCCGCCGTATAGTTGGTCGTTAAACTGTCTATACATAAGAAAATATATTGTACGGAGGCATTGATATCTATACGGCCGGAATTTTTATTCCCGCCATATAGTTGGTCGTTAAACTCTCAGTACATATTGCAGGAAAATTTTCGATGACAATGATAACTATACGACCGGAGTTTTTATTCCCGCCGTATAGTTGGTCGATAAATCATCTGTGTCCATCAAAAAATTTCTGTTTCTTCGTAAACTATTTCTTTTCTTGTAACTTAGTGATATATCTTGTTTTTGATAGAAAATTGACAGAAAATATTGTCGACCAACAATAGCATGAATAATGCAGAAATTCAAGTACTACCAAATTTCTTCTCCTCAAATGGAGTTTTCTAGCACTCTTTATTGAACATGAACTTAAACTAAAACTATGAACTTAACTCAAACCTTAATTTAACATGGGTTGCCTCCCATGGAGCGCTCTTTTATGGTCAATAGCTTGACCTTGATGATACTTACTTGGGCCAGATGAGTGGAACACCCACTCCAAAGTAATTGGCCTTCAAAGTGATGGCCTCCTTCTCGTCATGTTTGGCTTTCTTCTTCCTAGAGAAATGAATAACAAAAGGATCCCATGAAGGAAATTGCAACTTCACGTTCCCTTCATGAAGGATAATTAAAGCTTTTATAGTTCTTAAGAAAGGACGGCCTAGTATTATAGGAGCAACGGTATATTAAGGCATGTCAACAATAATGAAATCAATGAGAGCAGGACAGCTTTTGATGTAAAATAAAGTGTTCTCCTTAATCCCTACAACTTGTTTGAAGGTAGAATCTGCTAGATGCAATTTTAATTTAGTAATTTCAAAGGATCCAAGATTTAACTTGTTAAAAAGACTCTTTGGAATTGTTTAGACGCTTGCACCTAGATCACAAAGTGCAGCTATCTCATTAGTTCCAATCTTTATCTTAATAGTAGGCTCAAATATGTCATCTAGTTTAATAGGTAACTTTTCAGCGATTTTCTTGTATTTCTCTTCAAGCTCGCGTACCTTAATTGCTACTTGATCAACAAAGTGTTGATACATAGCTTCATCATTACCTTCACTTACCAGAATTTTGACGTTGATCCTTTTTATGAGATCTTTGATGGTGTAGCTTGTGAAGGAGCATTACTATAATCAAGTTCTTCAGGCTCCTCCCTTTGGATCCTCATAATTCTGAGTTCTTCAACAGGCTTGGGCTTAGCTTTACCTGCAAATTTAGCTAGAATGAGAGTTTAACTCTCGGTTATCTTACCTAGCTGTGCCTCAACGATCCTTGTTCTTTCTTGAAGGGCATGTAAATCATTTCTCAAACTAACAGCTTGGTTAGATAATTTACCAAGCATAGCATCATGGTTCTCCGTAATTTTGTCTAGAATATTATTTTGTTCATTTTGCGAGTCTATGAAAGACTTAAGCGTTTCTTGGAGACTACCATTACTAGTTCCCATATTATTATTAGAGTTATTTGTAGGACTAGCATAATGTTTCTAAAAATTAGGATTGTAACTCTTATTCCAAGCAGGATTATAATCATTACGAGCTACGAAGTCTATTTCTTCTATATTTGTTTCGGGGGTGGCTCTTACCTGAGTTTCCTTACCTTTTATGGCTAGTATGAGCTCATCCAACTTAGCATTGGGATCTTCGTTCTCTTGTGGTGAGACAGAGTTTACCTTCTTCATGTTTGATCTTTCAACATGCCATTGGGCATGGTTTTCTTGCATATTGTCTAGCAGCTACTTTGCTTTTGTAATATGTTTACCCATGAACGTTCCTCCAGCTGCAGTATCAAGCATAGACTTAGACACAAGGTTAAGAGCATTATAAAATAAATGGAGGATTAACCAATCTTCCATTCCATGACTAGGATAGTTTCTTAGTCATTCTTTCATCCTCTCCCATGCAAGCGCTAGTGGCTCATGCTCTTGCTGTCTAAAACCAGTAATATTAGATCGGAGTTGCATAGTCTTTGCATGTGGGAAAATTTAGTCATAAATAAAGAAGTACATCTCACCCATGATGTAATAGTATTTTTAGGCAAAGATAGCAACCATTCTTTAGCTCTTCCTCTTAGAGAGAAAGGAAATAGATGTAATTTGACCGCATCAGGGTCAACGTCTTTTATACGCATCATATCACATATTTTAGTGAAAGTATTTAAGTGCATACCTGTGTCTTCAACAACAAAGCCTCCAAATTGATTCTGTTGAACCAAACTTAAGTAATGGGGCTTAATTTCATAATCATCGACAATTCTTTGGCTGAGTAATAGAATCATAAATAATCATTATTGGGAGTAGCAAACTCCCCAAGCTTCTTTTCAGCCATACTTCCTATGTTTTTGGGTTTTCTTAGGTTAAAAAAATTATAACAGTAAAAACAAGAATTTAAAGACTAACTAATTTTTTTGGTTTATCAAATAAAGACTAAAAGCAAACTAACAAAATTAAAAACAAGAATTAAAACTAGCAAGGTTCCTAATAACCTCACCAGGGTAGCTATTGCTTCCCCGGCAACAGCGCCAGAAAAAGGGTTGATACCTTCGATCCGGATTATGGATGTAGTATAGCTCTTTTTCCCTAGTAGACCTAGGTTATCGAATCCACGGGAAGCAAATACGTAGTGAAGTTACTTTAACGGACCTTTGCGAGTTTTAGAATTCCTTTTGTGTTTTCACCGGACTAGTAGCTTGCGTCTTTTTGTTGTTGTCGATGATGGAGAGAGAGGGCCTAGGGCGTTTGGTTTCACCTGTAGATGTGCAAAAACATCTGATGGAAATAAATGATAGAAATAAAGTATGCGTGTACTTGTTAGAGCAAGATAAATTATATGTGGGTAGTGCATCCATAATTGCTATTGCCTCTGCAACCGCTTATAGCAATAACCTACTAGTCTCATCCATAGAAGAAAGAGAACTAATGATATGCATAGTGATTTCACCATTAATCCCAAGCAAATCCCTCACATACAGTCGTACTACCACTTCTGTCACTTGGGTTCCCAACCTGCAGATCAGTCATCACTCATACTCCCTATACCTGGCTCAACTCTCGGGGTATTGGGTATGATACGTCCATTTTGCATCACTATTCTCTGTCTTAATTCACTATTATTCATTGATATATTTCGTATTGAGAGGTGATACTTATATTATTTCATCTATTTTTGCATGGTTGATGACTTTTGGAGCATGGACCGCTGCAGTCAGGATTCTGATGGAAAAGGTGCTGTTTGGAGGCAAAATTCGCGAAGATCAAAAAATCCGGGAAAATATATGGAAAATTCTATTTTTCCAGAAGACTCAAGATGCCAGAAGATGGAGTGGAGGTGGGCCATAGGGGGCCTACACCACCCCATGGCGCGGGCAGGCCTAGGCCGCGCCAGGGAGTGGTGTGGCCGCCCTGGCCCACTCCAACCTCTCCCCTCTAGCGTATATCTTCCTCCCGAAACCCTAAGACTCGGGGAGCGACCACAGAAAGATTCCACCGCCTCTACGGGGCGGAAAACACCGAGAGAGAAAGATCTCTCCGGCAGACAGATTTCTGCCAGGGGAATTCCTTCCCGGAGAGGGGAGATCATTGCCATCAACACCACCATCAAGCTGGACTTCATCGTTATCATCATCATCATCATCATCATCACCACCATCATCACCATCAGCACCCTCATCACCATCTCCATATTGCTGCAACAATTGAGTCGAATCTTGCATAGTTCATAGGGGAAACTTTCCCGATGTTGATTACTCTTTGTAGTTGATGCTATTGAGTGAACCGTTGAATTATTGTTTATGTTCAGATTGTTATACATCATTATTCCATCTCTGATCATGATCCATATGATGTCTTGTGAGTAGTTCGTTTTGTTCTTGAGGACATGGGAGAAGTCTTGTTGTTAGTAGTGGAGTTGCATTGAGAAAGATTCAATAGATTGTTATTTAATTTGTGGTGTACTTCTTCTAGTGGTGTCATGTGAACGTCGACTACATGACACCTCACCTATATGAGCCTAGGGGAATGCATTGTGTATTTGGCTACTAATCGTAGGGGTTGCCGGAGTGACAGAAACCTGAACCCCCGTTAGGAAACCATTGCACAAGGGACGTAAGGGTCTTAGAGTTTAAAGTTGTGGTTAGGTTTTACCTTAATTACTTTCTTGTACTTACGGATGTTTGCAAGGGGGTTTAATCACAAGTATGTATTAAGTCTTGGATGGGACGGTACATTAGCACAGGTTCACCAACACAACACTTAGCAAGCTAAAGAAGATTAATCGACTATATGAAGCGAAAGCACTTGACAGTCTTCCCATGTGTCCTCGAGAACGTTTGGTCATCTATGAAATAGAACCGATTTGTCCTTTCCTGCATAAAGGATTGGGCCACTTGCTGCAGTTATTCCTACTGTCTTTTACTTACTCGTACTTTGTTTACTTGCTTTATCGAAAACCCCTAAAAATCTGTTTGCTAAGAATTTGCAGAGAATTCCTGATCCATACCACTAGCCAAAGACCTCGTTGGGTTCGACACTCTTACTTATCGAAAATACTGCGATACACCCCCTATACTTGTGGGTCATCAAGACTATTTTCTGGCGCCGTTGCCGGGGAGTGAAGCGCTATTGGAGAGTGGAACTGGTAAAGAAAACTTCTACTGTGAGTATTGTTTACTTCTGTTAGTTGCTTTATTTTCATTATGGATAACTCGTTGAGTTTCTTATTTGGTAATGCTACTACCACTGCTAAGGTAGTAGATAAGCCACCACCTGCTGAGAAAGATGTTTTCAAAATACCTACAAGAATTATTGATCGTGTTATGGATAACTACTATGTTGGGGATGGAACTGTCCATCATGGTGATCATTTGCTCTTTATACACGAATTATGCGGGTTGTTCAAGTGTGCAGGTATTACTACCGATCAAGTTAAGAAGAAGTTATTCTCATTATCACTAAAAGGAAGAGCTGAGGAATGGTACAAGCTGCTGAAGAATGGTCAAGCTCTGGAATGGGAGGAAATAGTGCCTCTCTTTTATTCAAAGTTTGATCCTCCTAGTGAGATTCATAAAGATCGGAATCAAATATACAACTTTTGGCCTCTTGATGGAGAGAGTACTTCTCAAGCTTGGGGGAGATTGAAGTTACTAATGCTCAAATGTCCCATTCATGAGCTCCCCAACAATATTATTATCAATAACTTTTATGCAAGGCTCCCTCTACATGACAAGGATTTATTGGATGCTTCTTGTGCTGGATCATTCACTCGTATGGAAGAAGAAGCTAAATGGGACCTTCTAGACCGTATTCAAGACAATGTTGAAGCTTGGGAGAATGACAAAGGTAGAAAGTCAGGTATAAATTATGATTATGAATGCATTGAATCTTTTATGGGAACTGATGACTTTCAAAATATTAGTAATATTTATGGTCTTGATTTGCAAGTTATTACGAATTGCTTTAGAGCTTTTGCTTCCTATATCGAAATTCCAAAAAGGGGATGGAACAAGTACCATGCACCTTACAAAGATATTGTTGACTATGCCCCTATTAGAAGTGCTGAGTATTGCATCATCGACCCTATCTTACCTAAACCTTATATCGAGAAGATTCCCTCCCCCGAAAAGGTAAAGGACCATCCAATGATAACTAATGTAATCACCAAAAGTGAAAAAAGAACTGTAAAACCTGATGAACAAATAAACATTGAACCTATGGTAGCAATTGTGAAAGACCTTGTCACTAAAAGCGTAGAAGATGGGCACATAGTCTTTTGTGAGGATGCTTCTAATATTGTTTCACATCCTAATTGAACTAAAAAGGCTAGTGTTCCTGTGCTTTCTGTTAGAATTGGTGATCATTGCTATTATGGTTTATGTGATATTGGTGCAAGTTCCAGTGCTATTCCTTATGAGCTTTACAAAGAAATTATGCATGAGATCAGTCCTTGCGAGTTGGAAGAGATTGATGTGGTTATTCACCTTGCTAATAGAGAGACCATCTCTCCAATTGGTATTGTGCGAGTCGTGGAAGTCCTTTGTGGTAAGATTAAGTACCCTGCTGATTTTCTAGTACTTGGTTCAGCTGCTAGTAAAACTTATCCTATCATTTTTGGTAGACCTTTCTTGAGTACTTGTGGAGCTATTATTGATTGCAAGAGGTAGAAAATCTTGACTAAGTTTGATGGGGAATCCTATGAGTTTAATTTTTCAAAATTTGCTAAAGAACCTTGCGAAGAGGAGACCCATAATGAGGATTTTAGGGTTGAACAACTTGCTTCTATTTCTCTTGCTCCTAACAATGCTTTACAGCAATTTATGGAAGAACATGAAAGTGAAATCTTCATGGAAGAAAGGAATGAGATTGACATGATTCTCCAAGATCAACCTATGATGATTAAGCATGACTTGCCTATAGAAGACTTGGGTACCACGATGCCACCTAAAAAGGATCCGGTTTTCGATCTAAAACCTCTCCCTGATGATCTTAAATATGATTTTATTGATGATAAAAAGATATGCCTTGTTATTATTAGCGCTAAACTTTTAGGGGAGGAAGAAGAAAGATTATTGGAAGTTTTGAAGAAACACCGATGAGCTATGGGCTATACTCTGGATGATTTGAAAGGGATTTCACCTACTATATGTCAGCATTCTATCAACATAGAACCGGATCTGAAGCGGTAGTGGAGCACCAACGACGTTTAAATCCTAAAATGAAGGAAGTGGTAAGGAATGAGGTATTGAAACTCCTTGATGCTGGTATTATTTACCCTATTGCTGATAGTGAATGGGTTAGTCCTGTTCATTGTGTTCCTAAAAAGGGGGTATTATCGTTGTCCCTAATGATAAGGATGAGCTTATTCCTCAAAGAATAGTAGTAGGTTATAGGATGTGCATCGATTTTAGAAAAGTCAATAAAGTTACTAAGAAAGACCATTACCCGCTTCCTTTTATTGATCAAATGTTGGAAAGATTGTCTAAAAAGACCCATTTTTGTTTTCTTGATGGTTATTCTGGTTTCCCTCAAATTGCTGTTAAACAAGAAGACCAAGAAAAAACTACCTTTACTTGCCCTTATGGAACTTATGCTTATAGACGTATGCCTTTTGGTTTATGTAATGCTCCTGCTACTTTCCAAAGGTGCATGTCTGCTATCTTTCATGGCTTTTGTGAGGAAATTGTAGAAGTGTTCATGGATGACTTTTCTGTCTACAGAACTTCTTTTGACAATTGTCTGCACAACCTTGATAAAGTTTTGCAGAGATGTGAAGAAACTAATCTTGTTATTAATTGGGAGAAATGCCACTTCATGGTTAACGAAGGGATTGTTCTTGGGCATAAAGTTTCTGAAAGAGGCATAGAAGTTGATAGAGCTAAGGTTGAGGCAATTGAGAAGATGCCCTGCCCAAGAGACATCAAAGGTATTCGTAGTATCCTTGGTCATGCTGGTTTCTATAGAAGGTTTATTAAAGACTTTTCTAGGATATCAAAACCCCTTACTAATCTTCTTCAAAAAGAGGTACCTTTCGTTTTTGATGATGATTGTAAGGAAGCTTTTGAAACTCTTAAGAAGGCTTTAACTACAGCTCCTATTGTTCAACCACCTGATTGGAGTTTACCCTTTGAAATAATGTGTGATGCTAGTGATTTTGCTGTAGGTGCTGTCCTTGGGCAACGTATTGATAAAAAGCTAAACGTTATCCACTATGCTAGTAAGACTTTAGACGCTGCTCAAAGGAACTATGCTACTACTGAAAAGGAATTTCTAGCTGTTGTTTTTGCTTGTGATAAGTTTAGGCCCTATATTGTGGACTCAAAAGTAACTATTCATACTGATCATGCTGCTATTAAATATCTTATGACAAAGAAGGACGCTAAGCCTAGGCTTATTAGATGGGTACTGCTTTTACAAGAGTTTGATCTACATATAGTAGATAGAAAGGGTGCTGAAAATCCTGTAGCTGATAATTTATCTCGCTTGGAAAACATCTCTTTTGATCCTATGCCTGAGGAAGCTTTTGAAACTCTTAAGAAGGCTTTAACTACAGCTCCTATTATTCAACCACCTGATTGGAGTTTACCCTTTGAAATAATGTGTGATGCTAGTGATTTTGCTGTAGGTGGTGTCCTTGGGCAACGTATTGATAAAAAGCTAAACGTTATCCACTATGCTAGTAAGACTTTAGACGCTGCTCAAAGGAACTATGCTACTACTGAAAAGGAATTTCTAGCTGTTGTTTTTGCTTGTGATAAGTTTAGGCCCTATATTGTGGACTCAAAAATAACTATTCATACTGATCATGCTGCTATTAAATATCTTATGGCAAAGAAGGACGCTAAGCCTAGGCTTATTAGATGGGTACTGCTTTTACAAGAGTTTGATCTACATATAGTAGATAGAAAGGGTGCTGAAAATCCTGTAGCTGATAATTTATCTCGCTTGGAAAACATCTCTTTTGATCCTATGCCTGAGGAAGCTTTTGAAACTCTTAAGAAGGCTTTAACTACAGCTCCTATTATTCAACCACCTGATTGGAGTTTACCCTCTGAAATAATGTGTGATGCTAGTGATTTTGCTGTAGGTGCTGTCCTTGGGCAACGTATTGATAAAAAGCTAAACGTTATCCACTATGCTAGTAAGACTTTAGACGCTGCTCAAAGGAACTATGCTACTACTGAAAAGGAATTTCTAGCTGTTGTTTTTGTTTGTGATAAGTTTAGGCCCTATATTGTGGACTCAAAAGTAACTATTCATACTGATCATGCTGCTATTAAATATCTTATGGCAAAGAAGGACGCTAAGCCTAGGCTTATTAGATGTGTACTGCTTTTACAAGAGTTTGATCTACATATAGTAGATAGAAAGGGTGCTGAAAATCCTGTAGCTGATAATTTATCTCGCTTGGAAAACATCTCTTTTGATCCTATGCCTGTTAATGATAGTTTTCCAAATGAGCAATTAGCCGCAATAGGGGTGAACTCGCGAGGAAGCCCTTGGTATGCTGACTATGCTAACTTTATTGTCTCCAAGTATTTGCCTCCAACTTTTACAGCTCAGCAAAGAAGAAAGTTCTTTTATGATTTGAGGCATTATTTTTGGGATGACCCACACTTATACAAAGAAGGGGTTGATGGTATTATGCGAAGATGTGTTCCGGAGTATGAACAAAAAGAGATATTGCGTAAATGTCACGGGAGCGCCTATGGAGGACATCATGCAGGAGATAGAACTGCACAAAAGGTACTACAATCAGGTTTCTACTGGCCTACCCTTTTTAAAGATGCAAGAAAATTTGTTTTATCTTGTGATGAATGTCAACGTGTTGGTAATATTTCTAGACGCAATGAAATGCCTATGAATTACTCTCTAGTTATTGAACCTTTTGATTGTTGGGGATTTGACTTTATGGGGCCTTTCCCTCCTTCGAAGGGTTACACTCATATTCTTGTTGCCGTTGATTATGTTACTAAGTGGGTAGAAGTCATTCCTACAAAAAGTGCTGATGGGGAAACCTCTCTAAAAATGCTTAAGGATGTTATCTTTCCTAGGTTTGGAGTGTCTAGGTATCTCATGACTGATGGGGGTTCTCATTTCATTCATGGCGGTTTTAGGAAGACCCTCGCTAAGTATGATGTTAATCATAGAATTGCTTCAGCTTATCACCCCCAAACTAGCTGGCAAGTAGAGTTATAAAATAGAGAAATTAAATCTATCTTGCAAGACTATTAATAGGTCTAGGAAAAACTGGGCTAAGAAGTTGAATGATGCTTTATGGGCTTATAGAACTGCTTATAAGAATCCCATGGGAATGTCTCCTTATAAAATGGTTTATGGGAAAGCTTGCCACTTACCCTTAGAATTAGAACACAAAGCTTACTGGGCAGTGAAAGAACTAAATAGAGATTGTAAGCTAGCTGGTGAGAAAAGACTTTTTGACTTAAGCTCTTTAGATGAATGGAGGAGTGAAGCCTATGAGAATGCTAGGCTCTTTAAATAAAAAGTTAAAAGATGGCACAATGTTTAATACTTAAGAGAGAATTTCATGTTGGTGAGAAAGTTCTATTGTATAGGTCTCATCTCAGATTTTTTGCAGGAAAGCTACTATCAAAATGGGAAGGACCTTTCATCATTGAAGAAGTATACCGTTCAGGAGCAATAAAAATTTCTTCTCTAAAAGATAATACTACACAAGTAGTAAATGGACAGCGACTCAAACACTATATTGCTGGAGATTCTTACAATGAGGATGTTGATGCCTTTCAAGTTATAACTCCAGAGAAATTCATTGAGGACCAAATTCAGAGACCTGTAGAGTCCGTTTCCAACTAGGTAACAGGTTCTGGTAAGAAAAGTTCCACGAAAATACAATCCAACTATATTTTTGCAGTTTTCAGTCAATAAGGAGAGCTACGAAGCGAAAAAGGGACGGAACCGGAGCCGGGGTGGCCCACACCACTCCATGGCATGGGCCCACCCCTGGCCACGCCACCAGGTGGTGAGGCCACCCAAGACTCCGTCTCCGACCCGTTTTCTCCTAGTACTTTCCTTTTGATATGAAACTTCGTAATATATAACTCCTCGGATCTTCCGAGGTTCGTATATCGTGTTTTCGTTGTGTTTTTGTTTCGATCTGTTTCTGCCAGGTGTAATCTCAGATTTGGAGCCACAATGTAACCGCTTATAGCAACTACTTATAGCAATAACCTACTAGTCTCATCCATAGAAGAAAGAGAACTAATGATATGCATAGTGATGTCACCGTTAATCCCAAGCAAATCCCTCACATACGGCCGTACTACCACTTCTGTCACTTGGGTTCCCAACCTGCAGATCAGTCATCACTCATACTCCCTATACCTGGCTCAACTCTCGGGGTATTAGGTATGATACGTCCATTTTGCGTCACTATTCTCTGTCTTAATTCACTATTATTCATTGATATATTTCGTATTGAGAGGTGATACTTATATTATTTCATATATTTTTGCATGGTTGATGACTTTTGGAGCATGGACCGCTGCAGTCAGGATTCTGATGGAAAAGGTGCTGTTTGGAGGCAAAATTCGCGAAGATCAAAAAATCCGGAAAAATATACGGAAAATTCTATTTTTCCAGAAGACTCAAGATGCCAGAAGATGGAGTGGAGGTGGGCCACAGGGGGCCTACACCACCCCATGGCGCGGGCAGGCCTAGGCCGCGCCAGGGAGTGGTGTGGCCGCCCTTGCCCACTCCAACCTCTCCCCTCTGGCGTATATCTTCCTCCCGAAACCCTAAGACTCGGGGAGCGACCACAGAAAGATTCCACCACCTCTACGGGGCGGAAAACACCGAGAGAGAAAGATCTCTCCGGCAGATAGATTTCTGCCAGGGGAATTCCTTGCCGGAGAGGGGAGATCGTCGCCATCAACACCACCATCAAGCTGGACTTCATCGCTATCATCATCATCATCACCACCACCATCATCACCATCAGCACCCTCATCACCATCTCCATATTGCTGTAACAATTGAGTCGAATCTTGCATAGTTCATAGGGGAAACTTTCCCGGTGTTGATTACTCTTTGTAGTTGATGCTATTGAGTGAACCGTTGAATTATTGTTTATGTTCAGATTGTTATACATCATTAGGGGAATGCATTGTGTATTTGGCTACTAATCGTAGGGGTTGCCGGAGTGACAGAAACCTGAACCCCCGTTAGGAAACCATTGCACAAGGGACGTAAGGGTCTTAGAGTTTAAAGCTGTGGTTAGGTTTTACCTTAATTACTTTCTTGTACTTACGGATGTTTGCAAGGGGGTTTAATCACAAGTATGTATTAAGTCTTGGATGGGACGGTACATTAGCACAGGTTCACCCACACAACACTTAGCAAGCTAAAGAAGATTAATCGACTATATGAAGCGAAAGCACTTGACAGTCTTCCCATGTGTCCTCAAGAACGTTTGGTCATCTATAGAAATACAACCGGCTTGTCCTTTGCTGCATAAAGGATTGGGCCACTTGCTGCATTTATTCCTACTATCTTTTACTTACTCGTACTTTGTTTACTTGCTTTATCGAAAACCCCTAAAAATCCGTTTGCTAAGTATTTGTAGAGAATTCCTGATCCATACCACTAGCCAGCACCTTCTGCTCCTTGTTGGGTTCGACACTCTTACTTATCGAAAATACTGCGATACACCCCCTATACTTGTGGGTCATCAGGGTACCTGACAAGTCCTTGGATTGAGGCAAGAGAGGATACAATAATCATAATGTCATACAAACTAATACACGATCCCATCTATGATAAATCACATGCACAATTGCTACATGGCTAGGCCGAAGCCCTTAGCCCAAGGAGAATTACTCACACATAGAGATGAGATCAACAATCACAAATAATGTAATGAAAATCATAAGACTGATAGCAATAGTCTTGCAATGTCGCCAATCGGAGAAGAGATCTACTATTACAAGTGGTGGAAGATGGCTATGGAGATGGAGAAGGGTTTGGAGATCTAAGATGGCTTTTTGGCAAAGTCTGGCTTGTTCAGGGTGAGGTGAGCGTTGTTTTCCCATTGCCTGAGGCTTCTTTATATAGGGGTCCCTTCACGAAAGTTGTTCTGTTTGACCTAACGGTGGCGGCGCTAACTATACAACCAGAGCTATACGGTCGGAATTTTTGCTCCGGCCATATAGTTGGTCGTTACGGCATCTGCCTTCGTTGGACAGCTCTTGGTTTCTTCTGGTTGAAGGAAATATCGTATCTTTGACTTTAATGTAGTGATTCCCTCCTTTAGACGGCATTATCTATGCAGGAAAAATACAAGAACAAAGGATTGCATACACCTCTGAATATTTGCATTAGTGGTAGGGTTTAGAGAGATATTTCATCAAAAATATGATTAATATCCAGTTTAAATGTGGACGTAGATGACTATATTTCAGAGACATCATCTAACATGGCCACCGAAGATCGTGATCGAAAGATCGTCATGCAGGATTAGAGAATCTCGGATCTCAATGATGAGCTGTTTAGAGAAAAGGACATCACCCAAGCACTCCGGGTTGAACTCCACAGCCTTAGGGCCGAGAAGACCAAAGTTGACGATGTCATATTCGGTATGTTTCCTATCTTCTGACTTTTCATTCTTCCGACTCTAGGAGTTCGGATATATTTTTCTGACCTTTGCTTTATATGAGCATGTCCTCTGAACTTACTGGATTCTTCCTCCACCGAGTTGGTTATTTGCTTCATGATTTCCACCAATCATTGGAGGATATTGGTGAAGTTCTCAAAGTTCTGAATATCAATAGAATGTCCACTTTTGAGGTGCGAGATAAGGCGAAGGAAATGCCCTAGCTTATTCAAGATTGGAACATGTCCTATGCGCGGACTACAACACAGAATGCCCTTACCATGGTTATGACCCACCATGGAAGCATGGAGATCTGGCAAGTAACCAGGGGTTATTTGACTATGGATGAATATGGACATGAGAAAGACATCAAAGCCATCATGGACTCCTGTGCCGAATATGGATGTCACGTGGCTGATCTGACCAGCTACGACACTCCCTTCTTCACTCGCGTGGAAACGCCTCCTCCGCCTGCCGAAGATTCTGACGACGAGTAAACTGTATCGAATTTGCCTATCTTGGAAAGATATCAAGGCGAAGGTGATGCCTCTAGTGATCCGGCAGCTCCTACCTCTCCTCATGCATCATAAAGTGCCAGAAAAACAATGTGTTATTCTGAAACAATCGGATTGTAATAAGTAGTATAATATTTTTGCTAGTGCTAATATTTGCTGCTTCTATTTAGCACTTTTGGCTTTATTTTGACGTGCCTGGAATGCTTCAATAAGCACTTTTTGTTTTGCCTATACTTATCACTTATCTGGCTTTCCGCCTCGTCCCTTTCGTGAGCCGGCCAACTTTCAACACAGAAACTTTGCCAAGCAAAGGAGCTCAATTGCTAAACTAGTTTAAACTCGGAAACAAAGCCGGCTCTAGTACCAACAATTCACTAATCGAAAAATGTCGGCATCCGGCAATCAGATAAAGAACCCAAGTATAAACTAGAAAATTTAGATTTATACCCAAAGGTAGCATTTTTAGAGTTAGAAATCTTAACCAGAACAAACATGAGCATAAAGTACTTTCAAGTATTCTGGGATTTTCGATGTGACATGATCATTCGGAAATAAGATGGTAATTTAAAACTTCTCAGAAAAAATTGAGGCAACCAATACTTTATTTCTCATTGAACATGTACACATATATGATTACAAAGAAAGAAATTTTAAGAATAAAAGGGACGTAGCTGAGCAATATTCCATGATCTGTCTAATTCTTCCGGGTCTGTAGTGCCTCCAGCTCTCTTTCTTTTCTTAGTAGCGGGTCTTTCTTTGACTGGTCGCCTATAAGTTAGATAGTAAGAACCATTGTGCAATACTCGGCTAACTAAAAACGACCCTTCCCATACTGGGGAAAGTTTGTGCTTTCTTTTCTGCACAAGCTAGAGAACCAAATCGCCTTTATTGAAAGACTGGTTTCTGACTCTCTGGCTATGATACTTGCGTAACTTCTGCTGATAGGCTGTTGATCTCATCTCAACAACGACGTGAACTTCTTTGATTAAATTGAGATCATTTTGTCGAAAAGTTTTGACATCCTCTTCGATATACACAGCAACTCGGGGAGAAGTATGAATCAAATCACTAGGAAGAATAGCTTCTGCGCCATAGACCAAGAAGAAAGGTGTGTATCCGGTTGACCTATTTGGAGTTGTTCGCAAGCTCCATATTACATATGGTAATTCATCTGCCCAAGCCTCCACAGCATGGCGTAGTGGTTCTTCGAGTCTTGGTTTGAGGCCTTGGAGGATTAAACCATTTTCTCTTTCAACTTGTCCATTAGCTTGTGGATGTGCGATTGACGCAATGTCAAGCCGGATATTTTGTTCATCGCCGAATTTGGCAAGTTCTCCCACAGAAAAATTTCTCATGTTGTTCGTGATAATGCTATGCGGATAACCGTATCGGAGATAACATCCTCAAAAAATCTTCTGGTTGTTGCCCCATCACAACTTGTGATGGGCTTAGCCTCAATCCATGTTGTAAATTTATCCACCATCACTAAGAGGTGAGTAAATCCACTTGGAGCCCGTTTAAATGGTCCTACCATGTCAATCCCCCAGACCGCGAAAGGCCATGTTATAGGTATTGTTCACAGCTGATCAACCGGAACATGAGCTTGTTTGGCGTACTTTTGGTAGCCTTTTCACGTCTTGACCAGCCGTTCGACATATGCCTTGGCCGTAAGCCAGAAAAATCCGTGTCTAAAAGCTTTTTCCACTAAAGACTTGGCTGCAGCATGATGGCCGCATTCGCCTTCATGGATCTCTCGTAAGATTTCCACTCCTTCTTCTGGAGATACGCAGCGCTGAAAGACCCTCGATACACTCCGCTTATAGAGCTCACCATTTATTATTGTATAGATTTTTGCTCGTCGGATGATCTGCCGGCTCAAAACCTCATCTTCGGGTAATTTTCCATCTACCAAGAAATCAAGGTAGGGTTGAGTCTAGCAGGGAATTACAACCAGAACTACCACTAAGGGTGAGTCGGATTTGGTCAGATATTCCTCATCTACTCCTTTTATAGAGGGAACATTGAGGTTCTCTAGAAAAGCACCATTCGGGACCTTTTTCCATGCATAGCCTATTTGAGATAATGCATCTGCTTCCTCATTTTCTGTTCAAGGGATGTGTTGAACTTCAAACCCTTCGAATGATTTAGCTAGCTCATCCACGATAGCCTTGTATATTTCCATGTGTTTATTTGCATTACAGATATCTGACACTTGTTGAGTAACAAGATCTGAATCACCATAACACATTAATCGTCGGATGCCAATATCCTTAGCGATCCGGATTCCATGCACTAGTGCTTCATATTCGGCAATGTTGTTTGTTGCCATGAAGTGGATCTACAACACATAGAAAAGCTTATCTCCTTGGGGTGATTTGAGCACCATGCCATCCCCCGAGCCCCCGAGCGCCTTAGACCCATCAAAATGCAAGGTCTAGTATTCCGACTCTAGGAGGGTCATATTTTCCGTTGTCTCTGTCCAATCAGCGACAGAGTCATCAAGGATTTGGGATTTGATTACTGTATGAGGTTTGTACTCAATGTCAAAAGCTGAGAGCTCTATGCCCCATTTTGCAACACGTCCTGTAGTGTCCCTGTTATTGATTATGTCTCTCATGGGAGCTATGCTCACCATGGTAATTGGTTGTTCCTGAAAGTAATGCCATAACTTCCGGGATGCGAAGAACACACCACAAGCCAGCTTTTGATAGTGCGGATACCGCTACTTTGATTTAGTTAGGACTTCGCCGAGGTAGTATGTCGGACTCTGCACCAGGTGTTCCTGTTTTTCATCTGGTCTCTCCACCACCATGACGATGCTAATGACTCTATTTGTCGCAGCGAGATAGAGCAACATCGGTTCACGAGGTTTCAGTGCTACAAGGATAGGAGCAGATGAGAGTACTATTTTCAAGTCTTGTAGTGCAGCTTCAGCTTTGTCAGTCCAAACGTACTTTTTGGTCTTTTTCAGGAGCTTGTAGAGTGGTGCGTCTCTTTCATCGAGCCGGCTTACAAACCGACTGACTACAACAATGCAACCAGTTAGTCTTTGAACGTCCTTCAGGCGAGTCGACCTAGAAATATTGAGTATAGCCTTAATTTTGTCTCGATTCACCTATATGCCTCTTTAGACACGATGAAAACCTAACAATTTTCCGGCTGGTATTCCAAAGAAACATTTCTTTGGGTTAAGCATTATGTTGTATTTTTGTAGATTAGCGAACGTTTCCTCCAAGTCGGAAATTAAGGTTTCCTTCTTTTTGGACATCACCGCTATGTCATCCACATATGCATGTACATTGCGTCTGATTTGATCGTGGAGGCAACGCTGCATAGTGCGCTGGTGCGTAGCTCCTGTGTTCTTGAGCCCAAAGGGCATCGTAACGAAACAGAAGGTTCCAAAGGGGGTTATGAATGAACTTTTGACTTTGTCTGATTCTTTCATCCGGATTTGGTGATAACCGGAATATGCGTCGGGAAAACATAGGAGTTCCGAGCCTGCAGTAGAATCGATAACTTGATCAATTCTAGGCAAAGGGAACAGATCTTTGGGACAAGCCTTGTTCAAGGCAGTATAATCAACACACATTCTTAAATCAGTGGTGTCCTTTTTAGGGACCATTACAGGATTGGCCGACCACTCAGTGTGTATGACCTCTTCTATGAATCCGGCTAACTCGAGCCATGCTAGTTCCTTAGCTATTGTTTTTGGTTTTCATCGTTGAAACGTCGTAAGGACTGTTTGACGGGTTTAACATTTGGGTGTACATTTAGAGAGTGCTCAGCAAGTTCCCTAGGTACTCTGGTCATGTCTGATGGCTGCCACGCGAAGATATCTTGATTTGCTTGGAGGAACTTGACGAGCGTGCTTTCCTATGCGCTATCTAAACCTACACCTATCTGGGTCACCTTGGATGGGTCGTCATCCTTCAACAGCGTCGTCTTCATCTCTTCTGATGCCTCGAACTCCGGAGTCGGCTTTGTCACCTCCTTTTTCGTCGCAGTCATCTCGGATGGGTCGATGATCTTCTTGATATCCTGGTACTCTTGGGCGTGCAGTACGGCTTCAACAAAGGTGGCATTTCCATCCTTGCACTCTCGTGCTTTCTTCGGGTCTCCTCTGATGGTGATCACACCCTTTGGACCTAGAATTTTCATCATACTATAAATGTAACACGGACGAGCCATGAAAGCCCAGTAAGCCGGTCTTCCGAATATAGCGTGGTATGTGCTCTTGAACGGGACCACTTCAAAGGAAAGTGCTTCCGTCCGGTAGTTCTTTGGAGTTCCAAAAGTAACATCCAAAGTGATCTCTCCGATGGGAATTTGCTTGTCTTCCTAGGACAACTCCGTGAAATATCATAGAGCTATGATTCAGCTGAGTTTTCGAGATCCTCATCCGATGTAGCGTTTCGATGTAGAGGATGTTGATGCCACCACCATCCATGAGGGTCTTGGAGAAACCATAGCTATTAATAAGTGGATTGATGACTAATGCGTATTTTCCTCGCCTGTGCAACTTAGGCGGATGATCAGCACGGTCAAAGGTGATTGTCACTTCCGACCAGTCCAAGAATTGAGGGACAGCTAGAACAGTTGCGTTGAGCTCGTGCAAGACTGCTTTCTTGACCTTAGCTGGTTGAGACCCAAGGAAAGTGACATAAGTGTCTTTCTTTGTTGGGAAGTTCTTCTTTCCATCCGACTTGGGATTTGAAGGCTCCGCTTCCTCCATGTCAGAATCTTCCTTGGTCTCTTTTTCTTTTTCGGGATTCTTCTTTCCCTTCTTCCGCTTAGCCCTGTAGCCAGCGGAATCGTCTTTCTTGATGGCGTCATTGAACGACACTCGACATTTGTGTGGGACGAGCCCCCGTTGGCATCTAAGTGATGCACACACGGATTGTTGGCAACGTCGGCCCAGGAGTAGGTTTTTGCCAGGTTGCTGGTCTCCTCTTCCCTAGACTCTTGAAATCCCACGACCGCGTCCACGGCCGCCTCCGCGCCCTCCTCGTCCTCCAGACCCGAAGGTAGCAGTGACAACTACAATTTCCGTGTTGGGCTTTTCTTCCGAGGTGTTCTTGCGCTTCTGAGCATGTTGCTTCGGCTGTTTTGCCGACTATGGTATAGCTAGGACATTCAGTAGTCCTTTTGCGACATCGTCGGCATCTGCATATTTGCTTTCTATTTCTATCATCTCTCCCAGATTAGTGACCTTGTCACACTTCAAACGGTGACGTAGTAAACCAATTGGGAGTCCTGCAATGAAAGCTTCAATTGTAGTTTGATCATTTACCCCTTCGCAGGAGTTCTTGGTGTCGATCCATCATTCGAGATAATCTCGACAAGTTTCTCTGCCTTTTTGGGTGCAACTCTGCAGGTCTCCAACCGTAGAGGGCCTCCAATATGTGGCTTCGAAATTTTGAAAGAACGCGCTTTGCATGTCATACCAATTGTGAATGGTGTTCTCCAGAAGTTCATTGAGCTAGGATCATGCCGTGTTCCTCAGCATAAGCGGGAGATACCGGGTCGCGACCAAGCTATTTCCGTCTTTGGCGATGTAGCAAGCCTGGAAAAAGTCCTGGAGCCAAGTATCTGGCTGGGTCACAGCGTCGTAGGCTTGGATGTGTCTTGAGATAGCAAATCCTTCCGGGAAGTGTGTTTGTCGAATCCGTGGTCTGAAGCATTTTGGACCCACGTAGATATCATCGTTCTCGTAGTGCCATGCCTCTATGTTGGAGTTGATCCGGTGTCTCGCGTCACTTGGTAACAGGGAACGTCGTCTTGGTTGTTCGCTATGGCTGCGATGCCTTGGAGGCGGACTTTTGCTTCTGCCACCACCTCCTCCGCCATGACGCCCTCCTTGTCCTCCTCGAGAGACGGTATGATGGCTACTTGGTGGAGAAGGTGGTGTAGGTGGATTGTTTCCGGCTAAATTCCGGCCTCCATCCAGAGCATCATTATTCCAGTTCTGGGGAGGGTCTTGATTACGAGGAGCCCCCTGCTGGCTTGACTCGGCACGGTGTCCGTTGTTCCTTCGTCCGTCGTTTCCCCCATTGTGGCGAGGTTCAGCCAGACGACTTGTATGTCTAGGAGGTGGCATCCTTTGTCGGTCCTCCTCCTGATGTTGCTCTTTTTCGTCCTCCCTGCGATTGTTCGACTCTCACCGGGAGGTGTCTTAACCAGTGCAACAAACAAATAGTTCTGCTAGGGCAACATTGCCACAACAGCGTCTCGCTAGTGTCGCTGCCTCAAGATCCGGTTCTCAAATAGTTGTCTTCCTGACGGTCAGGACGGTGATGCTATGTTGGTTCCCATCGGGGCCTAATATCATCCCAAGCCGGATCCGTGCAACATTGGTCAGACTTGGAGACCAATTTTCCTCTTCCGGATTTCGCGGCCTTTTGTTGCTCTAGACCCTTGGTAAGTAGTTTTACTCCCAACCGGACTTGATCTGGGTTTAGATTGTTCGCTAGGATATCTCGAGCTACAGCGGTGTTTTCCACTGGCGTTCCATACACCAGATCTCCCTTGCCATCCAGCCGAGGTACTCCTTTGATGGTTTCATCTCCCTTAAAGAGGGTCCTGTGGAATTCCGGATATTTGTTAGCCCGCACGGGGTCGTTCTGGGTCTTCTGATGCTGCAGAGAGTTGAACTGCCCCGCAGATGCAATGCGCTTCTTCTCTTCCATAAGGTTGTTAGGCTCATCCAGGAGTACTTAACGACGCGCTTCTAGGGCTTGGGCCCTTTCTTCCAATTCTGCAGATGTAAGCTCTACGGCAGTAGGGATTGCCGTAGTTAATGCATCATCGATGAGTTTACAGGCACCATTGGTAACCACGTATCCATCTACCTGAGTTTCCTTTGGCTCGTCTAGGATTAGGGCTCCATCCGAGTCTTCTTCATATTCTTCGGCAACCACTTCCTCTGCTAGAGGATATTTTGCCAGAGTCTTGTTCTTCTTCTTGTTCTTCTTCTTTGCCTTCTTGGTAGCGCCGGTAGCAAAGACGGCTTTGGGTCCGTTTCCCGGAGTCAAGCTCTGATCGGTACTTTCAGACATCTGGACGTCGGGATTGTCTCCGAGATCCATGTCATCCTGTGCTTTGGGAGAGTTTTCTCCAGATCCTTCATCCATGGCTTCTCCTTCTTCTGCAGCTTTGGAGTTGAACTCCTCTTCATATTCCGCGAAGAACTTTCGGAAATCTACCAATGTCATTGAATCATCTGAAGATGTCGGTAAGTCGGTGTTTGTTCTGATCACCTCTAGCACCGAGTCTTTGTTGTCTCCCGCATCGGCAGAGCCGGATCCAGATCCAACATATCAGACAAAGTGCGACGCGTGCGTCCAGAGGTAGTTGCGGCTTTCCTCGTGGGATTCCTCGAAACGTCTAATGGTCTCGAGAACTTCATCCACGCTTGCGCCTTGCAGCATTATGCGCCTCAACGTATGCCTTAGGAAAGGTTGATCTGTTCCGGCATTGCCAGAGCCGAAACCAAATTTGTTGTCTTGTTCCCCCTGGATTTTGACCTCGACGGGTAGATCGATCTGGGATTCGGCCTCCCTAGGGAGATCCACTCTAGATTCGATTTGTACCGCAAGATCTGCTTCAGGCTCAGCTTTCTCCACTATCTCCGTGATAGGTGCGGGCTGGGTGGGGTTAGGGTTTTCCGAGATCCAAAACTCTGCCGCCCTCTGCGGACAAAGTGGACCCCGAAACTTCTTCCGCCTCTATCATCACCGCTGGGGTGGGTGGGGCAGGTTCAGCAAAACCGCTGTAAACATCGATCTCACCAAAAGACATGATGGTGTAGGCAGTCACGGCCTCCCTAGCCGGAATCCATGTCTCGTCAAGAACAATGAGAGGTACGTCGCTGGCGTAGAGGACGCGACCAATGGCAATGGTTTTTCCGATTCTGATTCTTGCAGATTCCGCTCGGAACGCAGATCCAAAGCTCACTTGCCCCATGGTGGGCGCCAACTGTCGTCGGATTGATGACAAGTACTCCATGAGGGGGTCCTCAAGGCGTGCAGAAGAGAGGGGTGTGATACGTACGGTGTTCTGGAACGGTGAGCACACAAGTTTACCCATGTTCGAATCCACCAACTTTGGACGGATCCTACTCCTGCTAGCAATCCAATAATACGGCAGAGCCGGAATATGGGTTACAAGGGTTTTGCTTGTGCGAGTTGAGATTGTAGACTATTGTAGGGTGCCCTATGGTCCCTAGGTCGGTTTATATAGATATCCAGCCTAGGGTTTACATGAGAGAGACCTATCCAACTACGACTAAGAGTCGGTTACAGAGTACATCTTGAACTACAAGTAACATAACAGGCCTATGTCGATAAGTCTTCTAGGCCTTCCCGTAGTCGGACTGGACTCCGTCTCTTCTCCCTGACTGGGTCGCCCGTGAAGCAAAGATCTAACCCGAAGTGGGACACCCTAGTCGGTGAGGCACAATGAGGATACCCAGAAAGTATATCCCCAACAGTGAACGCGTTATGCCCTCCTCCAGAGGGAAATATGAGTCTGACGTGTAAATACTTTGTTAAGCCTATTCGATGTGGCGGATCTTTGCGCCAGGATCGAAGAAGAAGATTTGTCCTTCGCGAGGAGGGGAGGACCGTGGGGTCCATAACCAAGGCCTAGCCATGAGGTCTCCCTAGGAGAGGAACCCGGGAAGAAGAGAGGCTGGCCAAGGGGACCTCCGGTACACCCCTCTGGGGACACTAGGGAGATAAGAGGGGATGCTCACCCCAGACGAAGTCTCGTCGGGAAGTGCCACAACTGATGTGTGGCTTTGGTATGCGCAGGGGTACGCCTTTGAGGAAACATAAGGGGAAATCCGGTATTGCGCCTCGAACGGCCTCGCATGGGCCGCCATAGGGCGAAGTACCTGAACTGTTACGTCAAATGAGCGTCCCCGGGACCAAACGCCGCTCCATGCGAGGCACCCCTTCGAGGCTCATGTGGGACAACACACGCTCTCCTAGCACCGGGGCCGAAGTCAGTTCCTCGCGGGAGTCATGCACGACCAATGAACCCAACCAGAAATATAAGTGTTGTCCAATCTCAAAGATTGTGAAAAGAATCTTTCGAAACAAAAAGAAAGGGGACAAAACCATGTCTTCGGTGTGCTCCATCTAGGCTATTAGACCTCTTCAGCATGCGCCTAACCGTATGAAGGGCGCCTTAGGAAGGGAGTGCATCCTTGAGTGTCTCCCAGGCCCGGCCCAGAGTCCTCAGCGCTGGGGCGTTTCCAACCGAAAGGCGAAGAGGTTACGAGGTAGGGCTGCACACCGTAGTAGTTACTAGGGAGCCCGGCTCCTAGTCCTATGGCTGGTGTAGTCAGACCGACAAACCCCTAGAGAGACGTGGGGCAACAAGTACTCTGAGTGAGGCTAGATCTGAACATGAGAAGTACACCGAAGAAGTTTTTATTAGCTCATAGAAAGTGCAAATTATGTGCCATAAGAATTACAGAACTACAAAGCTCAATGCTTTGCCTTTTCTATTCCTAAAGAGAAAGAGAAGGGAAAGGGACAGCTTCAAACGGCTGGTTCGCGTTGGAGACAATCCACCACCTTGGACACCGCTGCTTCCACGTCCTCCTGGGAGGTGTGGAAGATCCTACCTGGGACAGGGGGCTTGAAGACCACCTTAGGATGGAAGCCGAGGACGTGGTGGTGAACCCGAGAAAACAACTCCTGGGCTATGCCGTAGGCCACCTACTCGCCTTCCTACAACATCATTGAGTCTATAGACGCAAGGAAGCTTTCAAGCCAGGACATCAGAGACAACAAGAGACTCAGGCCGATGTTGATCCCCCAGCTAGGGACTCGACTAGCGGAAGGCTGAGGGACCCAAGAAGATCGTTCATCTTGAAGGTCACCTGGAAGAGGGAGGCGTAATTTTCATCGCTAACCCTTTGCTCCTCGCGAAGGGCCTACAGTGCATCCTCTGTCTACTCCTGTGTCTCGTCCAACTGGGCCTTCAATCGAAGGACCCTCCACATCAGGCCGGGAAGGCGTCACTCGATCGAGAAAGCCTCCTCCGGGGAATACGGGGGTCCTCGGGGCAAGGTGGCCTCGAGAACCCCGCATCGCCTAGGAGCCTCTTCGATGATGCACTTCACCGACCGGTGGGGGCACTCTGTCATCTAGTCCGACGGGGAAGGAGCTCCCCGGGGCTGCCTGATTTCCCGCAGAGCTGAGACGAGCATGGCATGGCAACCGCTCAGCAGGACACACGGACATCGCCCTGTGTGCCGCCAACCAAGCCTCGCCTACCGGTTGGCACGCGGACCTGCACTTGGGTCCAAGATCTGCATCGTCAGGAGGGGTATCGGAGAGCCGCGCTCCCACCAAGGGATCGGGGAAGTACCCCTCCTCCATCTCCTCTGGGTGAGGGACCCCAGTTGGGAAACTCCTCGGGGATGTTGGGGGCTCGCTAGCCCGCCCTGTGGGGACTCCGTCCGGGGCAAGAGGCCCTGAAGATAAGACACCAACCGTTAGACAAAAGACATCAAGTACATCACCAAAGCAGCTATGCGAAGAGAAGCTTCACCTGCTGACCCTGCAGGAGCCTCGGGCCCCAAAAGGATGGACCCGCGGTGGGCATTCGGAGGGCCTGGAACCACCCTAGGTCACCGGTTTGTTCCTCGCGGGGTGGGGGGAGTTGAGGTCAACTCTAGAAGATGAAGGCACCTAACCCACCCTCGAGGGTGGCACCTCCCTCTCTGGGAGTCACGACTGGGTCACGACGCTCAAGAAGTCAGCAAGTGAGGCGCTTCCCACGGATCCGCTCTCGAATTGCGGGGGCGAATTATTCACGGAGGATTTGCCCATGGAATAATTAGTCATAGGTGATGAGCCCGCGCTAACATCCGAGGGCGCTTCGTTCTCCCTCATCATGTCATCAGCATCAGAAGAAGACTCTTCGCCCCCCACAAGGCCCTTGGCATTAAAGCATGGGAGGCCCCCGATAATATCCTCCCGGTGCTTGTCGAATAAAAGAGGGAGGAGCCCTTTCGGGCGGCCCCTGGTGGCCGCCGGGAACAGAAGCTCCTTCATTAGGCCGGCATATGCTTCCCGGTTTAGATCCTGATCCCTCCCGGGGCGGAGCCAAATCGAACCTTTAGGACCGTGATAAGCCTAGGCCGGATGAGATCTCCTCCGCAGTGGCGCTAGGTGCCGCGAAGATAATCCGAGATGACGGCGTGCACCATCAAACCTTTCGTTGGAAGGCCTAAATCTTGTCAGTCACAAGCTTCAGATCTGTGTCCTAGAGCTCAGCCTCCCCCATCCCGGGAGGGGTTGAGCCACCTCTCGAGGGTCTTACATCCACGAGAAATGACGGTCCACGCACACTACGCGGTGCTCGTTCCGCCATTCTTCCCATTTGTATTTGAACTCCGCTGGGAGGTACCTCTTGGAAAGGTTGTTCCATAGGAGGAAAGTGACGCCACCTGCTATCCTAGGCTTCTTGTCAACCCGAGGAGCGAAGTAATGGCGAAACAACACGACCGAAGGCATCACCCCAACGAACCCTTCACATAGGTGCACGAATGCGGCCAATGCTACCAGACCGTTGGGGTGACTCTGAACAAGGTGAAGGGTATACGATGCCATCACCTCCAAGAAAAAATCAGAGAAAGGAGGAACAAGGCCTATCTTGAGGAAGAAGCAATAGATGGGCATCTCCCTTTCACCGACACCCCCGCCGGGGCAGCAGAGCATGGTAGCTACATTCTCATGGCGTTCATCGGCCACTAGTAGTCTCAGGGCCTCAAGATTGAGCTGGCCTACGGTGGAGGGAAGGCGAGCTCTCGAGGGCTAGCGATGCCTAGGGGCTTCGGAACGAGTTCTAGTCGAAGGCCCCTTGAATCCTTGATACAACATCGGAGCCATGGCAGCGAGACGTGAAAAGGCTCAGGGGAAAAGGAGGAGCATAAATGGAGGATGCATTGAGTGGAGGAGAGGCAGATAGCATTTCTTTATAGGCCCAGGCCTAGGAAACCTATCCACCACCCTCTGCTCCCAATTACTATCGATACTAGCTAGCAATTGACGAACGACCCTGATCGTGCATCTCAAGGTTGACGCCACACCTTGCAAGCAATAAGACAGTGACTCACATGATAAAGTTATGATGGTAGTTGCGGGGCCACTCAGGATAAGGACGCTGCCCCAGCCAAACACGACCTAACTAGAGCACACCCGGGGGCTACTGTCGCATCCGTGGCCGCCAGGTATCCCGTATACAACGAGTGGACCATCACCCAAGGGGGATGGCACACGGAGGGCGCTGCCGGTACATCCTCCTAGGACCTGGCGTCCCTCTGGCAAGTGACCCTGACCGGAGTAGGTCACCAGGGAGAGGAATCAGATTGAAAAGACACATCACTATGCTAGTTTGCAGGCACCAGAGCACCACACGCTGGCAAGGCAGGATTACCAGGCCACGTTGAGTATTTTAGTCCACCATGTGGCTAGGCTCGTACTGACGCATGTGAATTGGCCCATGTGGTGTCCCCTTCCTGTATAAAAAGGAGGCCCAGGTCGAATAAGAAGGGGGAGGAAAGGAAAGGCAGAGAACCTTCCCGGGGTAGGTATCCAATGTAACCTTGTGATAATCAAATAGTAGCTAGTTGCCCCAAGACCTGAACCTGGGTAAAATCCCTACATCTCTCTCTGTGATTGTGTTCGTCTAGCTCGTTGGACGTTGTGCCCCTAGCCGAACAACAAAGGGGGACTCATACCCTTGGTGTCGAAAATCGCAATACGACAGTGCGATCGAGATGTCAGCACATGCGGGAGACCTTACACCAAGACCTCAAGCATTTACCAAGACCTCGCGCCTCAATACCAAGAAGAAGTCATCGAGCTCACCAGGCAGAGGTTGGGCATGAGCTAAAGCAACTCTTCTCAAAGGAAGGTCGTCTTATTAAAGGTACTGATTGGGGCCTTGTCGGTGATGGGTGGATTTAGGCATGTACCTTACATGGGCCTTAATCCATGATTGCTACTAATGTCTATGCACTTCTATTCTTGTAGACAGTTGTTGGGCCTCCAAGTGCAGAGGTTTGTAGAACAACAACAAGTTTCCCTTAAGTGGATCACCCAAGGTTTATCGAACTCAGGGAGGAAGTGGTCAAAGGTATTCTCTCTCAAGCAATCCAGCAATCAAGATACAAGAAGTCTCTTGTGTCCCCAACACACCCAATACACTTGTCAGGTGTATAGGTGCACTAGTTCGGCAAAGAGATAGTGAAATACAAGTGGTATGGATATAAGACAACGGTGCCATAAAATACTTTGATGGCGTGGAAGAGACAAAAGGCAAACTGAAATAAAGATGGTAACAAGCAAACATGTAACAGATCTAGTTGCAAACGGTGTTTCAATGCTTAGAAACAAGGCCTAGGGATCATACTTTCTCTAGTGAACACTCTCATATAAATATATTATCTTCATGATACTACTCTGAACTACTCTCCGGTTGGACACTCTAATCCATGGTAGGGCTATAACAGCACACCTCAAAGTAAGCCTTTCCCATCTACATAACCCCACACTGTCACCTTGAGCTCTAGATGGTTCCAACAAACACCACAATTTCATAAAGACATCCAACTCCAAATATAACTCATAACAAGTATTTGTAATATCTAGCCCAAGTGCCACAATGGTGTGCACACTGTCACTTTCACACACATGGGGAGAGCAGAGATCTATTAAAGCACTTGAGTAGCAAGGTAGATCTACTTGATTACAAAGCTCATGATCACAATATGATCATGCATAGAGAGAGAGATGAACACATAGCTACTGATAGAACCCTTAGCCTCAAGGAAGAACTACTCCCTCACATCATGGGAATCCGCAACGGCGATGGAGATGGTGGTGGAGATCGATGGAGATGGCTCCGGGGGCACTTCCCCGTCCCGGCAGGGTGCCGGAACAGAGACTTTCCGTCCCCCAAATCTCCCCTTCGGTGGCGGTGGCGCTACGGAACTTTTCGTGGCTGGAGGCTGTTCTATTTAGGGTTTTTGCATCGGGAGGCTTCTTATAGGCGAAGAGGCAAGGTCGGTGGGTGGACCAGGGGCCCACACCACTTGGTGGCATGACCAGGGCTAGCCCGCGCCACCACATGGTGTGGCCAGCCCCTGGCCCCTGTCCATCTCGTCTTTTGGCTCCGTGAGTCTTTCGGTAAAATATCAACTTTGGCTTTTGTCCGGTCCAATTTCGAGAATATTCACTTTCTGACTTTTCTGGAACCAAAAACAGAAGAAAACAGGCAACTGGCACTGTGGCATCTTGTTAATAGGTTAGTTCCAGAAAATGCATAAAAGTATCTCCAAATGTAGACAAAACATAAGAAAGTAGATACTAAACAAGAATGGAACATCAAAAATTATAGATACGTTTGCAACGTATCAACATCCCCAAGCTTAACTCCTGCTCGTCCTCGAGTAGGTAAGTGATAAAAAGAAAGAATAATTTTTGAGGTGACATGCACCATCTTAAGCTTGATCAAAGTATTTGTAAAACATTGATAGCTGGGATCATAGTACTTCAACATAGCATGAAAGATAAAGTTCTAACAAAAGACATAGCAACTATGTTGTAACATGAAAAGGCACAAACAAAATATTCATGAATAACAATGCTTTGCAAGACGTTTGTTTGTTTCACATAAAGAAAACATAACATAGTGGCATTCAGCTTGTCTCTCATAGAGTAGCAAACATAGATGCATAGGACACCTTCGAAGTTTATAAGGGTGAGTAGATACAAATAGTTTAAGAACAAGCTCTCTTTACCACTTAAGCATGAGCTTTCCTACTCTTTTCCAATCCAAACCAAACTATTTGAAAACCAATGCATGAAAGAGGGGGTCCAACCAATTTATTCAGCAAACTAAGAAAACCAAGCAAACGAAAAACTAAAATGAAAATGAAAAATAAGACGCTCCAAGAATAACACGACTGTGCATAAAACAATAAAAATGAAGTGTTTGGAAGAAACCTGAGATTTTTATTGATGAAGAAGAGGATGCCTTGGGCATCCCCAAGCTTTGATGCTTGTACTTCTTGCATATTTCTTGGGGTGACACGGGGTGGCATCCCCAAGCTTGAGATTTTGTCCATTCTTCATCTCATTACATCATTCTTTCCTTACACCTGAAATTTTTCCTTCATGCAAAACTTCACACAATATTCATTAGCAACATTAGTGTACTCAAGATAATAAGTCTTTGGGTTCAGTTTCAATACCAATAAAACTTCCATTAAAACACAAGATACTATAGCACTTCCCTCAAAAAGCTCAATTCCCCAAAAGAACTAAAAAAGGAACCAACAAGAAGCAAATGCAAATAATGGCAGAAATCTATCAAAACAGACCAGCAGGTAAATACGAATTTTTTCGAAGACCTTCTGTTGCTCAAATCGAAAAGTGTTGAACTGAAGGAAGTTAGATAACAACCTGGGGCAGAAGCACACAAATGCACGCCTCAAAAAGACGTATATATATTTTACACGAATTTTTATAGTGAAGCACAAAAAATCTGTTTCAGGACAGCAACTTTCCCAAGCATTACTTTTCTCTCATTAGAGGTTATTCTTGGCACAAAAAGCAAAAAAGGATAAGGAGCGGTTATTACAGAGGTAATAACTTCCAAGAATCATATAAAACTTTTGGGTTATCTCCCAATAAGTACTTTTCTTTAACGCCTTTAAGTTAAGCATGATAGTTTGAGAAGATGCTCACATAAGAAATATGAATTGAAGTAAAAGAGAGCATCAAGAAGCAAATTCAAATCACATTTAAGTCTAACCCACTTCCTATACATGGGAATCTTGTAACGAAACAAGTCGTGAAAGCACAAACCAATAAGCATAGTAAAGAAAAATAAGTGCAACTTCAAAACTTTCAACATAAGAAGGGGAAACTTAATATTATTGAGATACATAAAACCATGTTTCCCTCTCTCATAATAAATTTCAGTAGCATCATGAATAAAATTGACAATATAAATATCACATAAAGCATTCTTATCATGAGCCACATGCATAAAAGAATTAATACCCCCCTATAAGCATAATCATTCTTATTAATTGTAGTGGGAGCAAAATCAACAAAATAGCTATCATTATTATTCTCGGCACCATAATCATCAAATATAGGAGGCATATTGTAATCATAATTAATTTTCTCCTCAATAGTAGGTGGACTGAAAATATCATATTCATCATTGTAATCATCATATATTGGAGGTTTTGTATCATCATAAACAATAGAATAGCTATCTTCCAAAGCTAGGGAACTAAAAAGATCATTTTCATAAAAACTAGCTTCCCCAAGCTTAGAATTTTCCATAGCATTAGCAATAGTGGTTTCCAAAGAATTCATACTAACAACATTGCTATTAGCATGCAAATAAAGTTCCATAGGGTTTTTAATTTTCTCTTCAAACACTTCATGTCCTAACTCGAGATAAATACTATAAAGCTCTTTGTTGTTGTTTTCCATTAAGCCTAACTAGTGAAAACAAGAAACAAAAAGACAAAATTGCAGAATCTAAAGGAAATAACTTCGAGCTCTCACACCGGAGGATGTGAGTACCTTTTACCTCACCTCCCCGGCAACAGCGCCAGAAAATAGCTTGCTGGCGCGTGGTTGACGTGGGAGCTTATTCTTCTTCAGTCCCCGGCAATGGCGCCAGAAAATAGCTTGATGTCTACGCACTTCTATTCTTGTAGACAGTTGTTGGGCCTCCAAGTGCAGAGGTTTGTAGAACAACAACAAGTTTCCCTTAAGTGGATCACCCAAGGTTTATCGAACTCAGGGAGGAAGTGGTCAAAGGTATTCCCTCTCAAGCAATCCTGCAATCAAGATACAAGAAGTCTCTTGTGTCCCCAACACACCCAATACACTTGTCAGCTGTATAGGCGCACTAGTTCGGCAAAGAGATAGTGAAATACAAGTGGTATAAATAATTATAAGTGGCAATGGTGATAGAAAATAACTTGATGGCATGGAAAAGACTAAAGTAAAACTGAAATAAAGATAGAAGCAAGCAAACATGTAATAGATCTAATAGCAAACGGTGTTTCAATGCTTACAAACAAGGCGTACGGATCATACTTTCACTAGTGAACACTCTCATATAAATATCTTCTCTTTATGATACTACTCTTAACTACTGTCCGGTTGGACACTCTAATCAATGGTAGGGCTATAACAGCACACCTCAAAGTTCGCTTTCCGCATCTAGATAACCCCACACTGTCACCTTGAGCACTAGATGGTTGCAACAAACACCACAACAAGTTTCCCTTAAGTGGATCACCCAAGGTTTATCAAACTCAGGGAGGAAGTGGTCAAAGGTATTCCCTCTCAAGCAATCCTGCAATCAAGATACAAGAAGTCTCTTGTGTCCCCAAAACACCCAATACACTTGTCAGGTGTATAGGTGCACTAGTTCGGCAAAGAGATAGTGAAATACAAGTGGTATGGATATAAGACAACGGTGTCAGAAAATACTTTGATGGCGTGGAAGAGACTAATGGCAAACTGAAATAAAGATGGCAGCAAGCAAACATGTAACACATCTAGTTGCAAATGGTGTTTCAATGCTTAGAAACAAGGCCTAGGGATCATACTTTCTCTAGTGAACACTCTCATATAAATATATTATCTTCATGATACTACTCTGAACTACTCTCCGGTTGGACACTCTAATCAATGGTAGGACTATAACAACACACCTCAAAGTAAGCCTTTCCCATCTAGGTAACCCCACACTATCACCTTGAGCACTAGATGGTTCCAACAAACACCACAATTTTATAAAGACACCCAACTCCAAATATAACTCATAACAAGTATTTGTAATCTCTAGCCTAAGTGCCACCATGGTGTGCACACTGTCACTTTCACACACATGGGGAGAGCAGAGATCTATTAAAGCACTTGAGTAGCAAGGTAGATCTACTTGATTACAAAGCTCATGATCACAATATGATCATGCATAGAGAGAGATGAACACATAGCTACCGATAGAACCCTTACCCTCAAGGAAGAACTACTCCATCATCATCATGGGAATCCGCAACGGCGATGGAGATGGTGGTGGAGATCGATGGAGATGGCTCATGGAGCACTTCCCCGTCCCGGCAGGGTGCCGGAACAGAGACTTTTTGTCCCCCGAATCTCCCCTTCGGTGGCGACGGCGCTGTGGAACTTTTCGTGGCTAAAGGTTGTTCTATTTAGGGTTTTTGCATCGGGAGGTTTTTTATAGGCGAAGAGGCAAGGTCGGTGGTTGGTCCTGGGGCCCACACCACCTGGTGGCGCGGCCAGAGCTAGCCCGCGCCACCACATGGTGTGGCCACCCCCTGGACCCTCTCCATCTCGTCTTTTGACTCCGTGAGCCTTCCGGTAAAATATTGACTTTGGCTTTTGTCCGGTCCAATTTCGAGAACATTTATTTTTTGATTTTTCTGGAACCAAAAACAGAAAAAAACAGGCATCTGGCACTGTAGCATCTAGTTAATAGGTTAGTTCTAGAAAATGCATAAAAGTATCTCCAAATATAGACAAAACATAAGAAAGTAGATACTAAACAAGCATGGAACATCAAAAATTATAGATACGTTTGCAACGTATCAGCTACCCACACCTACCACTATGGTCAAGAACCTGAAGGCCTACATCTAGAATCTATCAACCGACCTTACCTCAACCTTCCTGACCCGTGGGGCTGCTAGACAAATCTTTGGAGATCCCGAAGACCAGACGTACGTGTAAGGGAGAACAGAGATAAAAATTACATGCAAGACTAGATGAAGACCTAACGTGACTAAGAAAGATTCCACCCAGGGGAGACGCTAGGGATATGCAGTTTTATTCAGCTGAATACCAAAGATCGAGTGTAATTTTTTTCCTTAATACACTTAGGGCGTGTTCGGCAATGGTCTAGCTTCCTGAAGCTCCATCGATCCAGCTTCTTGTAGAGACTCCAGCGTCCCGAACGGAGCAGAAAACATTCAGCACGCTTCTCCTTGGTTCCACTGGCCGAAAGACCTTTTATGGCCCGGCCTGCTCAGGATGTGGCCTTCTAGCTTGGTTCGCTCCACACTGTTACGATTGGATGTGGTCGAGGAGGAACGAGGTCGGGCATGCAGCGGCAGGACGACCTGCTAAAGGAGCCTAGCTCAGGGATGTGGCGGCCGAACGACCTGCAGAAGGAGCTGAGCTCGGGACTCTGGGCGTCGATTCGCGGAGCTAGAGACGGGCTTCGTCGATATGTGAAGCGGGCGGGGTTGGTATGAACAGGGCCGGCGGCGGAGGTGCTCCTGGTCCAGCGCGGTGGCGTGTGTGCTCCAGGTCCAGAGGGGCGGTGGCGTGTGTGCTCCTGGTCCAGAGGGCGTTGGCGGGGTGCTCCTGGTGCAGAGTGGCGGCGGCAGAGGTATTCCTGGTCCACAAAGGCGGCGGAGAATGAGCTATGGTCCACCGACGGAAGATGGCTGGTCGTTGGATGGAGCGGCGGCGCGCACGATTTGATCAGGATGGGAGAGAGAAAGGGATGGGAAAAGGAGAAACAAGGACTGGAGAGAGAGAAAGCAATGCGTACCGGTTCACTTTGGTTCACTTGGCGGTGGCATATTTGTTGTAAAATGTGCTGCTCCGCATTTCGCTAATCCGTAGATCATCGAATGTGGTGCTCCGAGTTTTGTACACAAAACTGTCCCACCTTCTCGGATCTAGCTTCTTAGAGCTGGAGTGTTCGGTACTGCTCCATGGTGAATTTTTGAGAAACGGGAAGCTGGAGAGCTTCCGAACATGCCCTTATTAGGCCTAGGCAGTCATCATATGAGGCCAGCCCACAACCGCACGCGTTCACGCACACAAAGGGCCAGTTCACACTCGCTCGCAACCTCGCGTGATCACAACCAGACCAGCAGCTTCACTTGATTGCAACTAGAGTTACCAGACCAAAAGTCTCTAGTGTAGACGACCTACCCTAGCGATTCGTTGAACAGCTGTCGGCGAGAATCAGAGCAGCGGAGCAGGCGATCAGCAGGAAGCGGAGCAGGCGACAGCGCGTCCGCGCCGGCAACCAGCGAGTAGGGCCAGGTATGTGCAGATTACATCTTCGGTCGGTAGACTATTAGTAGAAAATTATTGATCTGATTTTCTAGATACAAGTATGTAAGATGTCATCAATCTCTTCTAACAAGACAAACCGTAGAGTTATATTATACATTTGTAATATGTTGAATATGATCAAGGCTTCAATCCGAAGATAACATCTCAATGCTGAATTGTTAGTACTTGGTGATTATTAAGAAATTATTGTCTTATATTTTATGATTTATAAATTATACTTCAACGAAAATTATTAGTGCCCTATACGGTTTTGTGTCGCTACTACCAATTGTTATAGTTCATATTGTGCATTAAGAAAAGAATATTAGAAAGAATACCCATCGGTCATTTCCCGGAGCCGCCACCATCAACACCCATAAGTACTGAAGAACATTTGCCTGAGAAGGACATGCCAGAATCGCCCAAATCTTTACCATTAGCCTTAGTCATAGCTCTAGCTTCATCTCTTGTTGGGTGTCATTATAAACCCACTGGGACCTCTTGTAGACACATTGTACAATCTATCGATCACCTTATGAATAAACTCCGAGGGAATCCTCTCCATTATACACATACCTTCGTCTTTGTCTCTGGGAGATCCAAACCCGCTGGCCTGAGACGATTGCCGAACAAATAAAATCGCTTTTGTTCTTTGAAGTGAGACTATGGAGAGATCGTGAAAACTATGCTTCGTCAGTGCTACATACCAACTGACTGTGCATGCTAGTTGTTCTTTGTGATACATACAAGGTTATTAGACATGCTGGTTTGCATCACCCGCTCTACAAATTTTAATCCATGTACATGTTTGTTATTTTGTCATGCACATGTTCTTAGCTACTCCGTACAATAGTAATTTCCTGCTATTGTGTAGCTCTTGCAAAATCTAAAGTCACTGGAAAATATTAGTTTGGATCCCCTACTCTACAGCAACTGACATCTAGTTGGTTCATCATGAGCTAAGTTCTTGCTATTATTTCCTCCATGGCATCATTTTTCTATCCTATAGTACCCGTTTAAACTCTTCATACTAACTCGATCATAATTTTTTCCCATGCGGTTCTTCAAAAGCTGCAACACTAACTATTTCCCGTTTCTTCACGTAGAGCTCAAAATAGAACACTGAACATGTTGGTTTGCATAGCTTATTCTACAGGTTCATAAGCGATGCCATTATATTCCGTATCTGGTGCTGGTTCATCCTAAGCTACGACATAACTATCCTCTACTGTGTAGTTCATTCGTGGTTTGCATTCCCTGCTCTACAAGTTCAGATATAATGTCAGTATAATTTCTATCTAGTTCATTCTTAGCTATGATAGTAACTACATCCGATTGTGTAGTTAACCAAAAATTTCGAGTCACCCAACATATCTTGCATTCCATGATATATAATTGCTTCCATATATTTGCTGAAATGTCCTAACTAGTTTATATATGCTGACATTCTAAGAAACAGGTTGTTTGATTGCTCATTTCATTGCAGGCAAACTTGTTTAATGCTTGCTTATCCTGTTTTTTTTAACATGTTGGTCAATAATTGAACCATGGACCTGCAGTAAACTCGAGTTCATAACTCCTATCATATGAGTCAAATGAGTAGTTTCAAATTCTTTGACAATGAATATGGTTGTTTGTTTGCCTTGGTTGGTGTATTAACTTGTGATTACTTAGTTTCAGATTGCAATTATTGCTATCACCAAAGAGATGGTGTAAGATCATGTCTCAAGGTTGTTTCCCAACGTATTTGTCACTCTGAGAGGAAGATGTAGTTGATAGATTCAGAAAGCAAATTGGAGACTCTGCTATCCACGGGCTCAATCTCGATTCGCAATTGATATGATGGATTTTCTTACCCTTTCTTGATAGAATGTAATAATTTTATGAAGTTTCCAGTTGTTGTAATATGTAGGTAAATCGCATAGGCCATGTAGGCATTTAGTTGACGCTGTCCGTACCTGGCGGTACCATAACTAGGCCAGCTAGGTCGAAAAGGGAACAATGTTGGGTTTTGTTATCGACCCATTCTATGTTTGGCCGATAATGAATAGTAAAAGAATGTACCTCTCTGATCGTTGCGGTTGGCATGCACCTTAAAAAGGCCGAAACAGTAGGACTAGGAGGCCCGAAAAGTAAAAGGCCGTAACAGTAATAAACAAGAAAAATAAAAAGGCCAAAAAAGTATTGGGAAATAATTCAAAAAGTCCATGAAGGGAATCCATGGACGGGTTCTTATGAACAGTAAAAAAACATGAACAATAACATGCCAGAATCATGCATGACGAAACAGTAAAAGTCCAGAAATCCTAATGGTCCTGAACAGTAAAAGGCCAGAAACATAATAGGCCATAAAAGTAATAGGTCAAATCCTTAACATGCCTGAACAGTAGAAGGACAGATTGCTAGAAGGCCACAACAGTAACGGACCTCCATACAAAGGGGTTGTTAATGGGCGGCTTGCGACGGGCTTTAAGAACAGTGATGATGGGGGAGTATCAATTGGGGTATACCCACAAAGCGAAGTCGCCAACTAGATCGAGGAACCCCAAGCCCGATCCAGCATGAAGGGACTCACCAAAAGTGGAGACTAGCTCAAGCAGGCCCACTCGATCTTATAGTCATGTAAACCCTATCCGGCTGCATATATAGAGCCAGGTAGGTACACCCCCAGGGGTACATCATATTGGATAGATACAATCTCTCCCTCCTCATCCGACGGCTACCATGTAAAACCAATATATGATCAAATACTAGATTGATATCAGGACATAGCAATCCTCCACCGAGGGGATGTGAACCTAGGTACATCATGTGCCAATCTTGCTCCTGGATTCTCCTAAGCCACATTGCCTCTTACCTCTCATGTGCTACCCCCATAGTATCTGTCATGGCTATTCTGATGACAAGTGACGTGCCTTTTATGGGCCTAAACAGTATTGGACCGACGGGGCGTAGGCCGTTAATGGGATGTAGAGTACATGTCTAAGTTGGGCCTTATGAAGGTTGAAATAGTAATGAACCAGGAAGTTAACATGTCGTGTTTGGGCTGCAAAGTGGTGGGCCCCGCTAAGCAACCCGGGCCTCCACAGGCCAAAATAGTAACAAATCATCTTCTTATTGGACCTCTCTCATGAGTCGATCCACTTAATATTTAGTAGACCTCGTCTGGGCTGGCATCTACCACAGTTTTTGTGACCGTTAACGACGTTCTCCACGTGGCAGTTTGCATGACATCAGTAGTCAACGGGGTTGGCGAAATACATCTATGGCGACACGAATTTCCGTAGTCGAAGGGTGTGATCCACCATGATTGCTAAAAATATGTGGTAGAATCTTAGTGATGGGGCTCTTATGATGGAACACATCTGTCATAGAAGACTTTTTAACCACGAAAGACGGGCCTTCAACCATAAAAACCATCGGTGATAAAAGCCAACTTTTCTTGTAGTGTACGATAAAAAAACAAGTACTTAAGAACGGGGTACATAATATGCATCCACCAATACATCTGACACGTGATAGAATTTTCCTATCTCAAATATCATATCATAAACATCATAAACCAAATATCAAACACATAGGAATTATATATATGACCATAATCATGTTAGGCAGCTCATATGATTCTAAACAACGATAACATGAGAGAGAGACAGGTAAACATACCGCCACAAACCCATAGTATAGAGGTGGACTACTCCCTCTTCATCATGCAGACGGTGTTGATGATGTTGGAGAGGGTGGAGATCCAACCGGAGGTGATTTCAGCGGTGTTTCCTCATCCAATCTTTGTTGGTTCTAGCTCTATTTCGTGGTTTTTGCCTTTTTTTCCTATCTTCTGAGATCGAGACGGGGGACCTATAGGAATTTTAGGTCAAGACATCGATCTAGGGCTAAAGATGGACGGTTGTGGACACTCGAGGAGGGAAAGAGGCCATGCGGCGTAGACTAGGGGTGGGCCGTGCCACATGGGCCCATTTGTCCCTATTGGCTCCCCTTTGGTGATCCAAGTGCTCCTGGTCCTTGTATTCGCGAAAATGATAATCCTTAAAAAATCCCAAGTCCATTTGACTTTGTTTAGGCCCCTGAAAGTTAAAAATATAGAAAACATGGTTTTTCTACCTAGAGAGTTATAAATCAAATAAAGAAGATCATTGGTAAATCCTGATAAATCAATGTAAAATATTGATATAACATTGTATATGATGAAAATATGTTATAATGCATGACAATAAACTAAAAAGTTCATGTATGCATTTGATGTATCAACATCCCCAAGCTTAACCTATGATCGTTCTTGAGCATGAAGGTGATAAAACTAAACACGGACTTTAGAGTTTGTTGTTAAGTTGACATCTCAAGTCATGATCATTGTTGCACCAAGGTATAAAGTTCATCCTTTTAAAGAATAACAACAATTAAATAACTTATAAAGTGATATTTCTCATATACCATCTATGCTTAACAGTATACCAATCTTATATAAAAACAAATGCATAAAGTACTATAAACCATTAAGCATGCATAGTGAAAGTGAAAGTGCATTGTGTATTGTCCTACTTTGGTCTTAGAATCACGTATGTTTTCCATATATGTGGACACTTGAAGAAACATAAAGTAAGTGGGGGAAATATATGTGCTAGAACTGTAAATTATCATAACATATAAGAGGAACAAAAAAGAATATAGTTTTGGGATATGTTGCTCATGTCAACGGTGATCATAAGAGTTTGGCTCCAGGCATCAAATGTGATTATGGTTAAAGTAGAAGTAATATACTCCTTATATGCTTGTCATGTTTCAAGTCAAGTGTCTCATACCCGTTGACCACAATTGTCATGCCCAGATGCTACTTAACTTAGGACTTTCATTTCCAAACGAGGTGGCACTAAGGTACCTTGGAGGACACGACAAATAGATCTATTCGTATTACTGTAGAACTCTGTAACCTTCATGGATAAGACTACTCCTTATAAACCTAGGTTCTTGCGCCTTTATAAGATGGATCCTAAGGACATCACTACTCACAATCCCTATAACCCAACCTTTTTCCATTATAGTGATTTATGGCAGGAGTAGGATCTCACCATCACCGTGAGATCCGAACCTGGGTAACTCATGTTACACACCCTTCCCGGATCTTCATAGCCTCACCCCGACTCTCTAAACTTGCCATTAGGACCCCCTCATCGACAATACCACACCACCAACCTCCCCCTCCCCTTTAAATCCCTCCTTCCAACTTCGCCTCCCACTCACTGCCATTTCCACCGCCACCGTTTGTGCCACGCCTCCCTGACCCCTCTCGGTATCCGCCACCGCCCCGCCCTCGAGTTGCCGCTTCCCTCAAGCAGCCGCCGCCCCCGCATCATCCACAAGCCGCCTCTCCACTATCGGTGAGCCACCACTTTTGCTTTTATTAGATGATTTATATGTAGAAATTATTAGTATAAATGTTAGGGTTCTTGTAGATGATTTATGTGTAGAAATTGTTAGTATAAATATTAGGGTTCTTGTGTTCTTGATTTTATAATTACTATGTGTAGTTGATTCTAGATTGATCTAATTAGAGTAGGACATGTGTAGTTGATTAATTATGGTGTTAGATAAAATGTCTAGATTGATCTTAGCTAGAGTAGATGACATGTGTAGTTGATTAATTATAATGTTTGATAAAATGGCTAGAGAATTTATAGTACACTTATTTTCTTGTAGATGAAATTTCTCCGTATCAAGTTTGTTTCAGTGATTGTGGTGAACAAAGTGTGTCACTTGGATCACTATTCAGTGTCTGTGTCATAGAGGGTCGATTTGAGAATTCTTTGATATGTATGTACCTTTTCATATATGCATTCACTCAATTATTCTTTTATGCTACTATCATTTATTTGATTTGTGTATTTGGTGCACAGACTCTTGATTGGCATTCAATAAAATGACAAGATTTAGCGTGAAATTCAGGGCTCTTGTATGAATTTATGACGTTGACGTGCACAAAGAGAGCCTACAAAGATTCGCATTGCAGGTGCAGAATGGAGGAGGTTCATTACCCAGAACCATATCATTGTAGGTGTGCACCTACTTTTTGCAATGGGAGATCCTGGGCTAAGGATCAGTGTTGTCTATTTTGATACATGTTTTGAACCATAATCACTGCTAGCTAGTTGTGATACTTGTTTTGAACTTCTTTTAATAACATATGGTGACTATTTCTGATATTATTGCTGCTGTATTTAGTAAATGCTGCCACTTTTGAATTTTCGAATTACTTTTAGTGGCATCTAAAATTTCCTAAACGCCACCAATGTACACTGTATTGGTGGCGTGTAACTCGAATGCCACCACTAAACATGTTACTGGTGGCGTGTAGCCTGAACGCCACCGGTTAGCAAGTTGTTACTGGTGGTGTTTAGTTACTAGTGGCGTGAGATTGGTGGCGTGCTACTTAAACGCTACCAACACCATATTTCGAACACAAGTAATAAGCTTTTTCCTACTAGTGTTTTAGGGTGTTCGCGAGAGAAAAAGATTAGACATGGTGAGGGGTGAGATTATTTTATGTCAAAGTCAGATGTTCTAGGGCGTGTGATAATTTCGCTTCAAGCATGAATAATGAGAAAAATCAAGACTAAGTCACACGACTAGTGCAATCGACCTGACCTGGACGCAAGGCGAAAAAGCAAGCAAAACCTAATTTCATACGGTCCCTTTAGAATATCGGCTCCCAGAATGCTATTATTAGGCAGTTCCATGATTAGCCAATCGGTACCTCTTTTCAAGGCCTACAACGAAGTAAACGAGCCATAGTTTATACACGAGCTAGTACCTTCTTTCCACGCCAACTGTGCCTTTAATTAGCACCACAGGGAAACCGGCTGCTTACTAATTAAACCCAGATTGCAACCGAAAACGCGCCACGGCATGCAGATATATACTCGTTTGCGTCGACAAAGGCCAGAAATCACGAACTTGGGCGAAATCGGCACGAAGATGGCTTCGAGACGGGCAGCGACGGTGGCAATGGCGCTGCTGGTGGTGGTGATGATGATGATGGCCGCGGCGGTGGACCGCGCGGAGGCGGGGCAGAACTGCATCTGCGAGTGCGTGAAGCTGTGCATGCGGACGCCCACGCACATCCCCGCCATGGAGCAGTGCAAGGGCACGTGCAGGGAGAACGCGTGCATCAAGAGCTGCGAGGAAGCCTGCCATAGGAAGGTAATAGATAACTGATTTTGGGGAGATTGGCTCACGTCCATACGTGGCCCTTTGGTCATATATATATAAGGGTGTGTACAGAGTATAATACAGAATACAATATAGAGAGTATACTATAGTCTAAATACAACATCTAACATCCTTCCTCAATCTTAACTGTGACTTGAAGTATTCAGTAAGTTAAGATTGCATCGACATCTCTCAAAGAGAGGTTGTGACAATGGTTTTGTGAAGATGTCCGCCAGTTGATTTTTGGAGGAGATGAACTTAATCTGAAGTAACTTCTGTGCCACACGTTCTCTCACAAAATGATAGTCAACCTCAATATGTTTGGTCCGAGCATGAAACACCGGATTAGTGGAGAGATATGTAGCACCAATATTATCACACCAAAGAACCGGAGGACTGTCTTGGGAGATCCCCAACTCTCGAAGTAAGGATTGCACCCAAATGAGCTCAGCAGTGGCATTGGGCACTCCAGGCGATCAGATTCGGCCCAAAGAACACCGCATATCCCCCGTGGATCGCCTGTCATCTGGATTACTAGCCCAATCCGCATCAGCAAACGCGGAGAGTGTACTAGACGGCGCAGGCCGAAGATGTAGACTATAGGATGGAGTATAGCGAACGTAGCGCAAGATGCGCTTAACAGCAGACTAGTGAGAATCCCATGGTGCATGGAGATACTGGCACACACGGTTAACCGCAAAGGAAATATCCGGCCTGGTAATAGTGAGGTACTGGAGACCACCAACAATGTTGCGATACTCCATGGCATCATCAGAAGAGAGAGGAGACCCATCCATGGCAGAAAGAGAATCCGTGCTCGACATGGGAGTAGTAGCAGTCTTACACTGAAGCATACCTGCACGTCCCAACAGATCTAGAGAGTACTTCTTCTGAGTGAGTGTTAAGCCAGCATCAGAATGAGTAACCTCCAGGCCGAGGAAAAAATGCAGTTTCCCAAGATCCTTCACAGCAAAATCAGCACCAAGAGCCATGATAAGACAATCAGTAGCAGGGATAGAAGAGCTGACCAGTATAATATCATCAACATAAACCAGAAGATACATAGTGACCTCTGGACGCTGAAGCAGAAATAGAGAGGTGTCCACTGTGGATGGAACAAAACCATGAGCACAGAGAGCAGCCCCAAGGCGAGCATGCCAGGCACGAGGCGCCTGCTTGAGCCCATAAAGCGCCTTAACCAGGCGACACAGATGTTGAGGACGATCAGGATCAACAAATCCGGGGGGCTGACGCATGTACACCTCCTCCTCCAAAACACCATGCAGAAAGGCATTCTGAACATCCAACTGGCGAAGTGACCATCCGCGAGTAACAACCAAAGAGAGAAGAAGCCGAATAGTTGTCGGCTTGACCACAGGGTTGAAGGTATCCTCATAATCAAGACCGTACCGCTGTTTGAAACCTTTGGCAACCAAGCGCGCTTTATAGCGCTCAATGGAACCATTTGCATGCTTCTTCACCTTGAAGACCCATTTAGAGTCAATGATGTTAATACCAGGACGAGGAGGGACAAGATGCCAAGTACCATTCTGACGGAGAGCCTGAATCTCAAGCTCCATAGCTGCACGCCAGTGGGGAATACCGAGAGCAGCAGAGAAGTGTCGTGGTTCCATGGTCAGGTCAGATGCAGCAAGAGCAGCACATGCAGCCAAATAAGTGACGGTGCCATCAGTACGCTGAAGTTTCTTCACAATGCCGCTGCGACTACGGGTGTGAGGTCGCTCAAGCACAGGAGCGGTAGCGGCGGGCGAGAGTCTCATCGCCATAACGACATCTGCGGCGAGGAAAGTGATGAGCTCGACGATGTGGCAGGTGATGGGCGGACGAGAGCAGCAGTGACGGCCAGCGACGCTGCGGGCGAAAAGAGCAGCTAGTGGGCCAGGGCCAGCGGCGCCTTTGGGCTACACGGCAGGCGTCACAGGAGCAGCTGCCGCGCATGCTGGAGTGAGCGCCGGCGAGACCAATGGCGATGGTGGGCCGGTAGTAGGAGAGCCGGCCGAGCCGGATGAAGCCGGGCGCGCACCAGGCAGGGGCGAGGAGGCCGGCCCAGCATGGGGCATGCAGGCGCCCGGAGCCGGATGATCGACGTCAGGGAGGTCGGACTCATCCAAGAGCTGAAGGCGAGCACCACGGCCGATACCTGCACCATGGTTAGGGACCAACACAGGGGAATATGCAACATCTTCAAACCGGTCAGGCGATGTAGGAGATGAATGCACAGGGGGTGACACAGGGTACTGTGGAGATTGTTGAGCAAAGGGAAATAGGTTCTCGTTGAACACAACATCGCGGGAAATGTACACCCGGTTAGACGGGATATGAAGGCACTTGTAGCCTTTATGGAGAGCACTATAGCCAAGAAAAACACATTGCTTGGAGCGGAACTCGAGTTTGTGATTATTATATGGGCGTAAGTGTGGCCAATAGGCACATCCGAAGACCTTAAGAAAAGTATAATCAGGAACCTCATTAAAGAGAAGCTCAAGTGGTGTTTTCATGTCAAGCACACGTGTGGGAAGCCTATTAATCAGAAAACAGGTTGTAGAGAACGCATCACTCCAAAACGAAACGGAGCGGAGGCATGTGCAAGTAAAGTGAGGCCAGTTTCAACGATGTGACGGTGTTTGCGCTCAGCTGCACCGTTCTGCTGATGTGTATGTGGGTAGGACACACGATGAGATATCCCAAGCTTATTAAAAAACGTGTTGAGGTTGCGATACTCGCCTCCCCAATCAGACTGCACATGGATAATCTTATGCTTGAGAAGACGCTCAGCATGCAATTGAAATTGTAAGAACACATTGAACACATCAAATTTCCGCTTAAGAAGATAAAGAAGCGACTATAAGCATCAATAAAACTGACATAATAGTTATGACCACTCACAGAAGTTTGAGCGGGACCCCACACATCTGAAAACACAAGTTCTAATGGATGTTTAACCACACGACTCGAGGAAACAAACAGAAGTTGATGACTCTTCCCTTGTTGACAAGCATCACACACTGCTAAATTTTGATTGCTAGACGTAGTGGGAAGTTCATGCCGCTGAAGGACATGACTCACAGTCGGAGATGCCGGATGGCCTAGACACGAATGCCAATGAGATGATGAAGTGCGAACACCAACGAAGGCCTCAGGAACCGAGAACGAATCCAAAGCATACAGCCCCCGACAGTAACGACCTCTAAGAAGCATGTCCCTAGTGACTCGGTCCTTGACAAAGAAAAGAAACGGATGAAATTCAACCAAAACATTATTGTCAAGTGTAAGTTTAGGAACGTAGAGTAAATTACGAGTGACCAAGGGAACATGGAGGACGTCACGAAGATGCAAACGACGAGATGTATGTGTAAGAAAGGATGCCTGACCAACGTGAGAGATGCGCATACTTGACCCATCGGCGGTGAGCACCCGGTCATGACCATGATAGGGCTCCTGAGAGTGGAGCTTGGCGAGCTCGGGCGTCATATGATTCGCCCGTGTCGAAGTACCAGGTGGGGTCGATGGGGTAGGACGGAGTGTAGCCGGGCGGTGGTCCTTGAGTGGCCATGGCAGCCTGCTTCTCGTTCCCGCGTCCGTCGTTGCCGATGTCGAGGAAGTCGCGCTTGAAACGCCGATGGCACTTGGATGCGAGGTGCCCAACGATGCCGCAGAGCTGACACGTGGGGCGCTGACCACCCTGCTGCCGCCCCCCATTGTCGTTGTAGTTGGGGCCCGGTGGCGGGGGGCACGGCTACCACTGCTGGGCAGGCGGGCGTGGGGCACCAGCAGGAGCAACGGGGCGGTAGCCACCACCCCCACGATGCGTAGCATTTCCGGAGAGGTCCGTGTTGTAGGTAGTAGCTGCATGGCGCGCCTCGTAGCGGGACTCATAGGCGAGAAGGCACCATAGAGATCACGAGGAGGCATCGGAGTGTCACGAAGATTAACAGCCTCTGCCAACCCGCCGTACTCCCCGTCCAACCCGTTGATGACGTAGGAGGTGAAATCCTCATCACGCAGCGGTTGCCCGATGGACGCGAGAGTGTCCGCCAGCGACTTGATTTTGTTGAAGTAGACGGTCGCGGACGAGTCGAGCTTCTTCACCTCGCCAAGTTGGCGACGGATGGCCATGGACCGAGCAGTGGATTGGGCAGCAAAGTTGTTCTCCAGCGTGGACCAGGCATCAAAGGACGTCACAGCGAAGAGCACGAGCCAGGCCACCCCCTCGGTGAGAGAGGAGTTGATCGCGGAAAGGATGGCCTGGTCTTGAGCAATCCAGGCACGAAGAGCCGGGTTGGGCGCCGACACCCGGGCACTCGCGGCCGTCACCGTGGGAATATGGGCCGGCGGGCGCGGTAGAGTGCCGTCGACGAAGCCCTCGAGATGGCGACTCCGGAGCAGCGGAAGAAGTTGGGAGCGCCAGTAGAGGTAGTTCTCCGCCGTGAGACGGACAGTGATCAGATGCGACAGCTGAAACGGGCCGGGCGTAGCAGCGTCCGGAACCGCCGGGCCGGTGATGTCGGAGACGTCCGGCGTGGGCGCAACAAAGGGCGCGGCCGACGTGAACGAAGGCTCCACCGAGAACCCCATCAAGGGAGGCTGCTGGTAGAGCGAGAGCGGCGCGATCGGGAGCGAGGCCGGCGAAGCCGGGACGCTGCGCGGCACCGTGCTAAACGGGAAGGAGAGCGCGGCGGAGTGGTGGAGCGTCGCCATCTGGCTAGTTGAGCCAGCGGAGAGGATGGCCGCGAGAGACGGCGGGATCGACGGCGCAGGGCCGGACGCAGCAAAGGCGGGCAGGGCTGCGGAGGAAGCCGACGACGCCGCGGAGGAGTTCATGGCGGCGGCAACGTAGGGTTGCAGAGCGGCGGCGGCGGCTAGGTTTCTTAGTCTGATACCATAATAGACAACTGATTTTGGAGAGATTGGCTCACGTCCGTACGTGGCCCTTTGGTCATATATATAAGGATGTGTACAGAGTATAATAAAAAATACAATATAATAGGAAGAGTATACTACAGTCTAAATACAACGTCTAACATAAGGGCTTCCCGAACGAGCCCCACGAAGGCATCAAGACCTGCGAGTTCGAGCCGCTCTCCGCCGACGAGCAACAAATGCTGCACAAATGATCGATCGGGTCTCATCAATCGTCATCCGGTCGGAGACGCTGGTTTCAGCTGTATCCCCGTACGTGTAACCGCGTGCGGTGCCAAAGGTAAAATGCGCTCGACTTGATCTGTAACGTGTTGTTGTATCCAGACTGAGCCTTCAGCAAAAGTCGCAAAGAAAGAAAAAAACCTGATCCTTCAGTCTCTTGTGCATTTTTTTTGTTAAGAACAGCCTCTCGTGCATGATACATATACTTTGCCATTAATTAAGCAACTTCATTTTTGGCAACTTCCATTTTAGCACACTGCCACACTGGTATCCATGATACTCCTTCCGTCACGGTTTGGAGTGCGCCTTACAAAAACGATACGTTCCAAAACTCCTCTCTTCCTAGCCGTGTTAGACTTAATCACAGAATTAATGCCATATTTTTTCTCCCCACTTCCTACTCTATGCAGCCAAGAAATTAATTCTTGCATGCAACTCCACCAATGCATGCGCCTAAACTCCTCGTTTCCATTGAGTAATTACGTTTAATAGGGCGTAGGGCGTCGAATAATTAATGGGCTTATTTTCTCCCAGCGAATTTACATGTTTTTGCATAAATCTGGTCCCAATTAGCGTCCACCTAGTCCCAACAATCTCTTTAAAACGCCCGTGACGGAGGGAGTACATATACTTGCCATTAATTAATTCCTACCATATACCACCGTATATCTTTACACGTAACTCATGTAAAATACTGCAGTATAGGTACCCTAGAAAACGTACATATGTGGTAATTATTTCATCTAGGATTATATATATACCATAAATTTGGGACGCGAGCTTCTAGATCGACCCATACACAGTGATGCAGGACGCACATTTTGGTGTTAGCTCAATCTGCTCCGTCCGTCTGTATCCCTTTCATTCCTTGTCGCGAGCCCTCCATAGTCCGCACTGCTTAGCTGCACTGGTAGTGTATGGAGTCAGGAAGGAGCTCTCTCACGATCTTGACGATTCCGGCCGTTCAATCGTGCCATCCAGCCTTTTCTAACCGTCGGATCTGAGTTAGTTTCCGAAATGGACCCTACTCTCCACGTCAAATTGGTCGACTCTGGTTAACTGGGCCAGAATCCGTGGTTCATCCGCCTTTTTGGTGGAGAACGGCCAGCTACGTGCATTCAAGAAGAAGGAAGGGGCCAGGAAAGAGAGCAAGCGCCTTCACTCCAACCGCTGCTCCAAGTCCTTTTGTTCCTCAGTGAAAGCGGAGGTGCCGACGCTGCTACACAAAGGGGCATTCGGCGTGGCAGTGTCGGGATCCCATTTGCTGCGCTGCTTGCCGCCGCTCGGGACACCGAGCCAGAAACTGCACGCAAGGCTCCTCTGGCAAGCCCGCAGCCAGCCTCGTCTTCAAGCTCTGCCCCGCCAACTTCACCCGCTGCATCGCCCTAGTCAAGCTCCTCCACGCCAACCTCCGCCACGCCCTGCAACTCGACCCCGACGCCTTCTTTGTCAGGCGCAAGTGCGACGACCGCTTCTCCCGCGGCTGCTACGGTGAGGATGTCGCGTGTTGGGGATCCGGCCAACATGCCGATGGAGGGCCATGTGGTCATGAGGTCATCGCCTCCACGCCGGCGATGGAGGCGGAGGCGACCAGGCTGGCCAATCACGCGGCGGTCATTAGGCTGGGAGGAAACAGGCCAAGGGTGAACGCCGCCACCATCATCGACGCCATCAACTCCCACACCGGCACCCCCAAGGACTACATCCAGGTAGTGCCTGGCTACCCCGACGACTTCATCGCCACTTTCCACTATCAGCATCACCGAGACAAGCTCACGGCGCTTCCGTGGAGGTTCAGCTATGAGGGGCTCGACATCCACGTCTCCAACTGGCGTCTCAACGCCCACGCTGAGGTCAAGGACCACTACTACCATGTCCACCTCTCCATTGAGAACGTGCCTCTCAACTGCTGGACCGATGACGTCGTCGCGAGGCTCTTGGTCCTGGCCACAGTGCTCCACTACTTCGACATTGCGTCGCTGCTCAAGGAGGATGCGTCGGTGATCGGCCTATGGGCATGGTCTTCTGACCCCAACTCCATCCCCAAGATCTAGTGGCTCACCATCACCGACAACCCGACGACTGGACTTGGCGGCACGACTGCGTCTGATGGTTACCGGGCGTCGTGGCCTCAAGAGGAGGGCGCTGGTGCACCTGGACATGCTCAAGGACTTCACGCCTGGGCCACATGGTGCCATTCCCAGCCGGTCGCACACCTCTGATCCCACCCCTTACCGACTGGGTGTGGTGGATGGGGAAAGGCACATCAAGGACAGGCCTAGGTCTCCTCCACTAGTGCGCCACTGCAATGATGATGATGATGATAGAAGGCGCAGACAAGATCGCGATAGAAGGGATGATGATGACGACCGTGGTCGCCACAGCCGCGATGGCTAGCGCTCGGGTTCATTCTGGCGCCAACGCCTCTTTAGGAGTCGATCGAGAGCTCCTGATCAACGCCGCCATGATGATCGTGAAGACAGGATTCGTGATGATGGGGGCCGCAGGGATGGCGGCCGCGACGACCGACGTCGCCGGGGTGACTACGGAACCGATGCTAGGATGGCTGATCTCTCACGTGTGCAACGCCTTCCAAGTGGGCAGTTTATTCCGGCGTCGGGGTGCCGCCGCCGTGGCCTTTCACCTGAACCGCATCCACGACCCTCTCGTTCAAGCTCTGTGGACACTCCATCCTTTCGGCGCGGGCGCTCCCCACCTGGTTCGCCGTGCGTGGTGGCAAGGCTGTTGATGGCAGAGACAAGCTTCACCCACCACCCCTCCTGGATCAAGACAATGATGCCATGCTTCACCACTCCAGTGCGCTCGATCGCTTTGGAGGATTTCCCATGGGTGCAATCTGCACCTTCTCTAGATAGGGAAGTTAGGGTGCTGGGGCGTGTGGCCTCTGCGGTCCTGATGCCAAGCCACGACCAAAACCTGGGTGAGGAGGGCTCGATGCCGCCGCCCCTCCTCTGCTGCGTGACGGGTCGAGGCCGAAGAGGCTTTTCTCCCCGCCCCTGAGCCATCAATCGCCATAGGCCGCTGCGACGACACCTGTTCTTGCCATCGCTTCGCATTTGGGCGTCTGCAGGCCTCCGACTACCACTACGATAGTGGCTTAGGCTACTCCTTCGCCCTCGCCTGCGGAGATGATGCGCAACATGCAGCTGCTGGCGGCATCTCCAGTGGCAACTGACGAGGTGGTGCTCTCCATGCCAACACATAGCCTCGATGCCTCGCCAGCACTGATCAACTTATCACCGCTTGATGCCTTGGCTCTTACGCCTATTTTTGTCCCTGTCCAGGCACCTATCCTGACGGCACCAAGGTCGATACCTCCGCGCCAACTCAAGAGGAGGAGGAAGATGATGGCTGCGGTCTCATCCTTTGCTGGGTTTCCGGTGCCTCCAGCCCGTGCCTTAAAGCAAAAGGAAAGGGCATGCCGATTGCAAAGATGGCGGAGAAGCTGCTATGCCAAAGGATGGGCATTGTGAATGAAGGAGAGGAGGTGATGGAGGCTGCCATTGCCAAATTCATTGAGATGTTTGATGGTCGCCTCGTGGACATTGCCATTGCAGCTCTGCGAGCGCTATTCAGGCTCGACTACGATTTCGCGACTGCCATGGAGGACGTGCTGCGGGAGCACGGAGGAGCAGCACTTGAGCAAGCTGACGCACAGGCGACGCCAAGCTAAACAACGAGTTCCTGAAGACGCAAGTTCCAGTAGTATTCAGTTCTTGATGATAGATTACAATTCCAAGACTTGTATCAACATGTGTTTCTCTTCCCAGTATTTGTACTACACCTTATGCATGTTTCCAGCAGCTACGTGCAGCTGCCCCGTCCTTGGCAAGGCATTATGCTTCTCACTAGCGAGTCACTGCAACCGGATTGCAGTCTGCCTCTAAGTATTTGTGGTAGCTCTGGTTATCCATGTTAGACATCGAGATTAATGTAATGAGTTGGAACCCAAGGGGTTTAAATTGCCCAAGAAGACGTGATGTTGTTAGTGATCTTGTTGCCTCCACTTCCTGTCATTTAGTTTGTCTGCAAGAGACAAATTACAGCTTGTGGATGCCTGCATAGCTGCTCATCTTGGAGGTCAAAAGCTGCGACAATTTGCACAACTACCAGCTAATGGAACGAGAGGGGGAATGCTACTCTTATGGGATGAGAGAGTGCTTGATGTTACTGATATTTCCATTGGCACCTACTGTCTATCTGCATCCATCCATGTCAAAGAGACTGCTATTTCCTACAAGATCATGAATGTTTATGGGCCAACTAGAAGCATCTTGAAAGAGGCTTTTTTCACCGAACTCTTAGACGCTGTTGGGGAGGTAACCCCGGATAGGGTAAAGACGGGGAAAGACGAAAGGGTGTTCCCCGTTTAGTTTCCGAGTTACAATCTGAGTCGGCCGAATCCTGTAGAGGTCGGCCGAGATAGGAAAGGGCAGGACCCTTATAGTAATGGCAAGGCATTACCCGGCCGGGATACTGCGTAAGTCGGCCGGGTTAGCCCAAGTAATCTTGATGCAGGTGAAGGACAAGCCGAGTTACGCGAGGCAGGGCCGAATGATACGAAGCTTGCAGGAGAAGGAGAAGCCTAAAGTCAAACTCTAGTAGCAGGCTAGGGAGAATCTGAGCGAAGCCAAGCACTAGGGACAAAGGCGCAGAGCGACAGAGAGACAGAAGGAGGTCATGGAGGTGACAGTCCTGAAGTCCGAGGCACACAGGAGGGCCCCTCTGGAACCTTGCCGTCATTAGGGGAGCGACAGGGAAAGGGGGGCACCGAACTACTATATTGGGACAAGCATATTCCTCGAATATGCTTGCCACATCAACCCTAAAGGAACCCAAGGCTCTCCTTTATAAGGGCAGGCTTGGACCCTAAGGAGGGGATCGACTCATTCTTGGTACCGTTAGGCTGGTAAAGTTCTCTCTTTCTCCTTGTATACAGCTCAAGGAGCACTTGTAACCCAAGGAAGGAGAAATACAGATCTTTGTGTTAGCTTTACGGTGTAGAATCCACTACATCTTCCCTCCCAGATCCCACTAGCATCCATTGGCCCCAAACTTTAGCCTACCCATGGCATCCGTCGTGCCACCACCACGATAGGGCCGATGGGGCCAGCAGCGGTGCTAGCTGGAGTTATGATCCGGACGGAAACTTCATCAAGGCCCAGCGCGTTGTTTCTGGCTTAGTCCAGAGATTTGGTCTCTGTGATTATGTCAGCGACAATACAGGGAGCTTCAGGGGGAAAGCTCCCCCGTGTAATGGTGTCTTCATCAACCTGGGCGGGCACCAGGTTTATGTCGGCGTCGAAATCTCCGGCGTTTATCCTCACCAAGTTGTTGTTGCAGGAGATCCACCTCTTAACGCTGCAGGCCATCCGCCCGGAGTGCATCCTGCAGGTAGCGTCGAGGTAATGGTCGTAGCCGGGGTGCAAACTGGAGTAGCAGCTGCAGGATCAGGCAAAGAACCCGCCACCGGTGTACAGGGCGCGCACAGGCAGACAACACCAATGCCCACCGAGGTAATCCCACCAGCAACCAACCCGACCGAGGTGCAAGACACCACCCCAAAGGCACCAAGAGTAAGAGGGCCACCTCTGGAAAGGCCAGAGAATATTCTTCAGGCGACCATAGAAAGCTTGACTACACCTGTAGCGCCGATACTTAATCCGGCAAATGCTCAGGCAGAGTTAGAGAAAACCAGGCAAAAGGTGCTGATAGAGGCAAAAAAGGTATCGGTCTTGCGGGAGTCCTTAAATAGGACCCTGCGAGAATATGCCAAAGCAAATAAGCTTGACGTCGCGCCCGAACGGGTGGACGAACTAAGATTGAGAGGAAAGAACCTCATGGATGACATCAACAAAGAGCATGAAGCTCATAAAGCAGAATCAGAGGATTTGGGCTTGCCGAGGTACAGTACCCCGGCAAGAAACCTAAGAGCGGCAAATGCCGCAGCATTAGAGTTAGAGGGGTTGACCGGTGAGGCCCGGCAGAAACAACAAGAAAGAGTAAACGAGCTGGTGAGCATCGCGAACCAGCAAAACGAGGAAATGCTCAGCACGACCCAGGCGCCGCGCCCCTCTTTATAACCTACCCATTATTTTAAGATATGGGTATCCGCACAGTATTATTACGGATAATGGCACAAATTTTGCAGAAGGAGCCTTCGCCAGATTTTGCAGAGAGAAACATATAAGACTAGACGTTGCCTCTGTGGCTCACCCAGCGTCTAATGGGCAAGTAGAGAGGTCTAATGGACTAGTATTGTCAGGAATAAAACCACAACTTGTTAAACCGCTGCAAAGGTCGGCAGGATGTTGGATTGAGGAACTCCCAGCCGTATTATGGAGCCTCAGGACTACTCCGAATAGATCAACAGGCTATACACCATTCTTTCTGGTATACGGGCGAGAGTGCTTCCACCGACATAATACATGACTCGCCAAGAGTTACTCAAGATACAACCTCGAGGTAAAAGAAATAGCTCGGCAAGATACTGAGACCTGCTTGAAGAAGCCAAATAACTGGCACTATCACGATCAGCTATTTATCAGCAGAACTTATGCGATATCACAGCAAGAAGGTGAATCCAAGGGTATTCAAAGAAGGAGATTTAGTCCTCCATTGGCGCAACGCACGGCCGCATGCACAAGCTGTCACCTCCATGGAGGGACCATTCATTGTGAGCAAAGCATTACATAACGATGCCTATTATCTAATCGACGCTCAATCCCCGGAAGGAACAAGGCGCATAAAGTTGGCGAAAGAAACGGCGGCCATGGAATGTAGCCTTGCTTCGGCCCATTTTACTCATAGCATAGTATTTCAAGGTCAAGGACCAATGATGTATTAAACCTCGGCATCCGTGAAAGCAGACTGGGACTGCCATATGTTATCTCAATTTCATCTTATGTACTAAACCTCGGCGTCGAGCGGTGACTGGGACCGCCAGATGTTATTTCAATTTCATTTATGAATCAAACCTCGGCGTCCAGACAAAGACCTCGGGACTGCCATAGGTCATTCAATTTCATGTTGTATGTTAAACCTCGGCATCCAAAGCAGTAACTCGGGGACTGCCATATGATATTACAATTTCTGTGCACTAAACCTCGGCACCTTGAGCAGCGACTCGCCAACCGCCTTATATTATTTTTTTCGCAGTTCGGTTTATACACTAAACTTCGGCGCCATATGCATTAACTCGCGGACTGCTATATTTTGTTCCGAAGTCCTGGCTAGCCTTTGCTACAAAGAAAGTATCGAACTTCGATTTTGAAAGTAACAACAGTCCAAACTAATATGATATACGAAGCTCACACCTGGATCAAGTGGGTAAACCACGAATACGAAGATAGATACGTCCCCAAATTAAGAAATCGCTGCCCAACACAGCAAAAAAAATTTCGGACAAACAAGACCACTTACACAAAGTGATAACAATTACAAACATGTGTCTCAGCAGCACACGGCAAAAGAAATTCATTCCATACAAAGAACAGATGAATGTTTCACCTACATCAGACGCCTGCATACCAGGGATAGCAAATGACTTAAACGTTTTTAGCTGGAGAGGCGGCAACTTGGTCAGGGGCTGGGGATTCCGAGGTAGGAGGAACTTCGGCCGATGTTACCTCGCCCTCCGCAGACCTAGGTGCAACCTCGGCTGAAGCTGGAGGCTGCTGAGGGGCATCAGTTTGCGCAGTTGAATGCCCAGTACCTTTGGAGGAGGACCGCGCGTCACCATTGCCGTCCGAGCTCGACCTGGAGTCACCAGAGGAAGCCGAATCATCTGCGCCTTCACCTTGTTCAGCCGAGTTATCGTCTGATGTATCCTCTACCGCAACCTCATCATCCGAGTTCGGGAGAAAGCTCGGACCTTCATTCCAGGTGTGCACGTCGGCATACTCGACGAGTTGAAAGGCGCGAGCTTGCCGGAGAGCGACGAAAGTGGGGTCCTCAACCCAACGAGAACCAGTGCGCAGATTTCTCAAGATATCAAGAGAGATGTCTTCGTACCATGACATGATAACGGTGAGGGCCATATCCGCGCCAGCTCGCCCAGCAGATTCCCTCCAAAGACTTAGTTGTTTTTCAGAGGCATTCAATCTAGTCACCAGCAATTCGATCTCGCTGATGTTAGGAGTCCCAGAGGTATTCGGCCAGAGAGCACGGTGGGCTCGAATAGCTGCCAGCACCAAGTCCCTGCCCATGATTTTCATCGGACCAAGGGCGCCGATGAAAACCAAGAAATCTTCTATTGAATATTCAAAATTCACGTCAACAGGAGACCTCGGCGCCTGAAAGCAAGGACCGCTTTAGAGCTCACGGGCTTAGCTTCAGGAAAATGACCTGCGCAAAAAAGGGAGGCGTCAGAGGGCAGCAGAAGGAAGAAAGATAATCCGGCTGTGTTAAGATGCTTACGATGAATGTAACTCATCATCATCTGAAGGTCCTTCGCCCAGTCAATCTTGTTCTTCTCAAAGCGAGCAATTTCCTCGCTCATTCCTCGAGTTTTCAGCTCGGCAGCCTCAAAGAGCTCTTTATTCTTTTGCAATTCCAAAGCCAGACGGTTCTTCTCCTCGGAGAACTCCTGATCGACCTTTTCTAGCTCGGATTTCTGAGAAAGCTTAAGGGCCTCCACCTCGGCGCTTAGGCGAGCTATCTCGTCATCCTTTTCTTTTAGCTGCGCCGAATGAGTGGCGCCTTGTTCTAAAAAATGCAGCATTACATCAGGCATGGGCGTACAATCTTGGTGAGATGATACAAAGTTTCGTATCTCGGCTTTACCAAAGCCAAACAAAGTAAAAAAAAACTTAGTGCATGTCTTAGAAAGGGAAAAGTACGAGGTAGATGGAAACCTAACCTTCCAAGCTCTTGACTTTCTTCTCAAGACGAATGTTGAGATTATTGATGTTACCTGTTAACCCACAAAGTAAGCCGGCATCCCGCAGACAAAACAATGACAATATTAGAGATGACAAGGAAAATGATCGACTTACCTGCTTTTTTCACCACAGGAATAACTTTTTCATATTTTTCTTCCAACTTCTTGTGCGAGAAAAGCAGTCTTTGAAATTCAGCAGTCCGCCGGTCATGTGCAACCTGAGCAATAGAACAAACGATGAGTGGATATTCAAAGCCAAAACAGATCCGAGTTAAGCAAAAACTTAACCCGGACCTAGGTGGCTGGATATTCAAAGTTAAACAGATCCGAGTTAGCGAAACTTAACCCGGACCTAGGTGGCTGGATATTCAAAGCCAAAACAGATCCGAGTTAAGCGAAAACTTAACCCAGATCTAGGTGGCTGGATATTCAAAGCCAAAACAGATCCGAGTTAAGCGAAAACTTAACCCGGACCTAGGTGGCTGGATATTCAAAGCCAAAACAGATCCGAGTTAAGCGAAAACTTAACCCAGATCTAGGTGGCTGGATATTCAAAGCCAAAACAGATCCGAGTTAAGCGAAAACTTAACCCGGACCTAGGTGGCTGGATATTCAAAGCCAAAACAGATCCGAGTTAAGCGAAAACTTAACCCAGATCTAGGTGGCTGGATATTCAAAGCTAGAACAGATCCGAGTTAAGCGAAAACTTAACCCAGATCTAGGTGGCTGGATATTCAAAGCCAAACAGATCGGAGTTAAGAAAACTTAACCTGCACCTAGGTGGCTGGATATTCAAAGCCAAAAGTAGATTCGAGTCAAAAAGCTTAACCCGACCTATGTGGCTAGACATTCAAAGAACAGCTAGCAAAGTTTAAGATAGATCAACTCGGATATAGGCTCGAACCCTAAATTAAGTCGAGATTAAGTAGAGCACTATAAAAACTTCCAAGCGAATAACAAATTACTCGTTTGCAAGTTTCGGGGACTAATGTATATATAATAGCATATGGAGAATCAGTCTAAACCCCGGGAAGCAACAATTACCTCGTTCATCTTGTTGCTATCCAGAATGATCTTGGCGACTTGATCCAAACAGTCTGGCGATGTCGGAAAGTTGAAACGGCCGACTGCTTGGATTGCCTTCAAGCTGATCAAAGATTCCGATTATGAGCATATTCCACCAGAGCCGAGGTTGTTCCCACCGTCCGTCGAGTAAGGACTTTACCGGACATGCTATGTAATTACCGAGGCGCAGGCTCGTGACGAAGAGCAAGCTGGTACCGCGGCGGAGTAGTAGAGGCTTTGGCGGAGCAATCCTTTACGCAAAGACGCCGGCAATACTCTGAGAAGAGCCGCCAAACCTTTTGGGAAGTGGGAGCCTTGGTGGCAACATTTTTTCATCAGAGAGGAGGCACCAGAAGCCGATACCTCGGCAATGGGAAGCCTTTAGAAGGTGAGGGATCACAGGCGCAGAGGGCGCCGGAGTATTAACGACCACGGCTGCGGCTGGGGTTACAGTAGGAGCTACAGAGGTAGAAAGAGGCTCGGTGGATATGCTCGGATTCAATGGAGGGGCAACGGGTTCGGTAGAAATCTCGGAGACGCGAGTATCAGGCGCATCGTGACGAGGGGGTGACATATGTGGAGCTGGAGGAGACGTAGCACGAGCAGGACTAGGAATCCTAGTATCTTCAACGGGCGGAGGAGACGGCTGCCGAATCGGGCGGCTAGTCATGCTAGGACCGCCGCTGTGCTTAAAGCGGAGCACCGCGAAAATAAGAAAGAAAAAGGGTGTCGAATGAAAATGTAAACAGGGAAACAAGAAATACGAGCAAAACGAACTTACCTGTGACCCTGTGCATGGTCTTGCGCCTGGGAGGGTTCGGAGCAGACTTCTTCATTCGTTTCTTGGGGGCCGCCTCTGAAGCACTAGCAGGAGCCCCGCGTTTCCCCGAGGTAACTGGGGGCCGGGATGCAATAGGCTCGGCGTCATGAACCTGACCGGCCGGATTAGCTGGGAAAGTAGAAGCCGGAAATGCATAAGAAATAGGCATTGCGGCAACTACCTCAAGAGCTTGGACCTCGTCCGAATCACCTTCCTCCTCATGGACCGAAGTCTTGCCACGAGCGCGAGCCGTAGCGGGATCCGACTTAGGGACGAATTCTTCGGAGTCCGGCTCCCCAACGTCCGGGGTATTCCGATCCGCAGTCCACGGAAGCGACAAAACCTCGGCGTCCTCGTCCTTTTGCTCTGCGAACCTCTGTGAGGCGAAAAAGAAGGAAGGTTAGGGAAAACAGCTCTGAAAACAATAGAAAATCAAAGCATTGATGGTTAAACTTACTGCGGGAGGAGGACGCTCGCGGGTAAACGGTTTCAATCCCCAGGTCCAATCTTCAGGCATCTCCGTCTTAAATATAGCTCGGACGCGCTTGAAGACAAGGTAGTTGTCCAGTTCGACGGTCGAGACTCGGTTGGGGTCAAGTGGACCACTCATGTAGCAAAGTTTGTGCGTCCTTTTCTGGAATGGGCAAATTCGGCTGCTGATGAAGGTAGCCATCAAGTCCTCGCCGCGTAACCCGGCCCGGATCAGTTCTTTGAGCCGAGTCTCGAAAAGCTCGGCCAAGACGTGGCTCCTCCTCGGATTGTAAGTCCAATTCACCTTGGAAGGCGGACCAATGGAGAAGGCAGGGAGCCGAATCTTGTCTTCTGTTCCTCTGTTCTTGACGTAAAAGAAGGATTTGTGCCACTTCTTGCACGACTCTAACCCGGTGACACGAGGAAATACAGACTTCCTCCGAGGTGTAATGGACGCCGCCCGCACCGAAAGCGCTTTCAAGGGTGCGAGACTTGTCGGGACTACATTAGAACGGATCTGGAAGAACTTCGCCCAGACGGTAACGGACGGCCATAGGTCAAGTATCCTCCGAGGCGGAGATGAATGCGAAAGAGAAGCGATGGCGTCAGAAGATGATGCGGTGAAGGTCAAGTAGTCGAAAACTCTCTTGCAAAATCGCTAAGAGGAGACCGAATCAGCGAGAAATGTGACATAAAAACTACATACTCGCCCTCACTAACTTCCGGAGATAACTCGTTGCCGGGTAAACGACAAGAGACCTCGGCGGGAATCCTCCGGGTTCGGATGAGCCACTCGATCTCCCGCCGGGTAACTGAGGAGCACTACCACGAGCCCCGCTCAGGCCCAGAGCCAGCATCATCATCCTCTACCAGGGCACCGCTAAAGGAACTAGACATGATTTCGCCGGAAAGATCGCCGGAGGAACAAATCGCGGCGGAGGAAAACTTAGAGCTACGAGGCCCCGTCGCAATTCTACGCAAAAACGGCGGCGGAACAACGACAGAACCGCAGCGCATGAACAAAGAGGAAACAAAGAAATCTAGAGGAAAGCCTAGGCGGCAAGACCGAAAAGAACTCACCGGAACAAATGTGGCGACGAGACAGACGGAGCAGCGCGGCGGAGTCCTCCTCGTCGCAGAACCAGTTGAGCATGCGGCGGCGGAACCACGAACGAGCGCAAAAGCGCAAGGAAGAAGAAGGGTGCGGGCGAGCGAGAAGGGGAAAAAGAAACTCCCAGGCGCCGCGCCCCTCTTTATAACCTAGCCGCAAGCAAGGTAGTGGGATCGTGGGTGTGGCAGTTGGCAGCGCGGGTCGTGTGCGCAGCATGACCACACGTCGCTGGGCGGAACCGCACCAAAGGCCACACGATTGACCAAGGAGCTCACGATCCCCAACAAGAACGGCGCACGAGGCGTCGCAGCAACGGCGCGACAGGCGCGACAGTAACTGTAGCTTGTCAGTAAACGCTGTAGAGGAACAAAAAACTAGAGAAACAATGATGAGGATGACACGTGGGACGAGGCGTGCACTACTAAATACGGTGTTATCACAACGACAAGGTAACTCGGAAACAATACATAACGAGTGTCGTGAAACTGATACGACCCGGCCGAGGTTATCGGCGGGGCCATACCAGCTTCGGGGACTAATGTTGGGGAGGTAACCCCGGATAGGGTAAAGACGGGGAAAGACGAAAGGGTGTTCCCCGTTTAGTTTCCGAGTTACAGTCTGAGTCGGCCGAGATAGGAAAGGGCAGGACCCTTATAGTAATGGCAAGGCATTACCCGGGCGGGATACTGCGTAAGTCGGCCGGGTTAGCCCAAGTAATCTTGATGCAGGTGAAGGACAAGCCGAGTTTCGAGGCGGGGGCCGAATGATACGAAGCTTGCAGGAGAAGGAGAAGCCTAAAGTCAAACTCTAGTAGCAGGCTAGGGAGAATCTGAGCGAAGCCAAGCACTAGGGACAAAGGCGCAGAGCGACAGAGAGACAGAAGGAGGTCACGGAGGTGACAGTCCTGAAGCCCGAGGCACATAGGAGGGCCCCTCTGGAACCTTGCCGTCATTAGGGGAGCGACAGGGAAAGGGGGGCACCGAACTACTATATTGGGACAAGCATATTCCTCGAATATGCTTGCCACATCAGCCCTAAAGGAACCCAAGGCTCTCCTTTATAAGGGCAGGCTTGGACCCTAAGGAGGGGATCGACTCATTCTTGGTACCGTTAGGCTGGTAAAGTTCTCTCTTTCTCCTTGTATACAGCTCAAGGAGCACTTGTAACCCAAGGAAGGAGAAATACAGATCTTTGCGTTAGCTTTCTGTGTGTAGAATCCACTACATCTTCCCTCCCTAGATCCCACTAGCATCCATTGGCCCCAAACTTTAGCCTACCCATGGCATCTGCCGTGCCACCACCACGACAGACGCGAAGCCTACAAGTGGAACACAATGGCTCGTCACCGAAGATTTCAACCAAATTCATAGAGCCCAAGACAAGAACCGTGGCAACATAAACCGAAGAAGATTAGTTAAATTTCGAAGCACTCTAAACTCTTGTGGCCTTAAGGCAATCCATCTCCAAAACCGCAAATACACTTGGAGCAATGAACAAATGGACCCTATTCTTTGCAAGCTTGATGGTTTATTTTGCAATGAAGAGTGGGATGCCACATTCTCAAAGCACCTCCTCCATGATCTCTCCTCGTCTATGTCGAACCATTGCCCCCTACTCCTTACAAATGACAGTGGACCAAAAAACCTAAATCCTTTCGCTTCGAAAACTTATGGGTAAAAATGCCAAAGTTCAAGGAGGAGGTTGACAAGGCTTGGAGCGAGCATTCAACCCATGTTGAGCCTTGCCAATGGCTTTTCCACAAGCTTAAGAAAACCGGACAAAGATTGAGAAAGTGGAGCAAAACTCTATTCTCCAAAGAAAAAGTGGAGCTCCATATGGCCTTGGAAGTTATCCTTCGACTTGATATAGTGCAAGAAGGACAAGTCTAAGTACGGAAGAGAGAGATCTTCAGACGCGCCTTCAAAGAAGAGTTATTGGGCTTGCAGTGCTCGAAAAAACTAGGAAGAGGCAAGCCTCCCGCGTTACTAATCTAAGAGAGGATGACGCCAACACAAGATACTTCCATCTCCGAATAAATGGAAGGAGGAAAAATCACATCCATAGGCTAAAGCACAATAACGGTTGGATCACGGAACATAACCAAAAGAAAGAAATCATCCATGCCCACTTCCAAAATATTATTAAAAAGGGGCCTTTGAGATCATGAAACTTCAATTGGAATGTCATCCCAACCCCGCAATGTGACCTCTCCAATATCGATGTACCCTTTACGGAGGAGGAAGTGAAGGTCGTGGTGGACAATACCGCTAGTGACAAGGCACCGGGACCGGATGGCTTTGCTGGGGCTTTCTTCAAAGCTTGTTGGAGCACCATAAAAGATGACATATTGGCTATGGTTAACCAATTCGCAAGCCTCCAATCAAACAATCTCCATTGGCTAAACTCCGCAAATATTACCCTCATTCCCAAAAAAGAGGGGCAGAAGATGTCACTGATTTTAGGCCAATTAGCCTCATCCACGCCATCTCCAAGCTCATTTCAAAAATGATAGCGGCGCGTCTTGCCCCACACATGAACAAGCTAGTATCAAACGCCCAAAGTGCTTTTATCAAGAAAAGAAGTATTCACGACAATTTTTTGTATGTAAGGAACCATGCTAGGAAGCTCCACAAGTCAAAATCTCCAACACTACTCTTCAAGCTCGACATCAAGAATGCCTTCGATTTGGTCTGATGGGACTACTTAATGGATATGTTGCACCACTTGGGCTTCCCTAGTAAATTTAGAGATTGGATCTCGGTGCTACTTTGTACTGCTACTTTGAGAGTCCTCCTTAATGGTGTTGTCAGTGACCCTATCAAGCATGGAAGAGGATTAAGACAAGGATGTTGGATATTAGTGATCTGTAGTTTTCTGTGATCAAACTAAGTCAATATAATGGCTTTAGGGGTTGTTTAATAATAGCTATTGGATGCCCTGATCAGGGGCATCCTGACCATCCATTTTGGGGTGCAGGTTCCCCTAGTGCAAGTGCTATAAATAGGGATCCTAGGGTTTGAGCTAGACTGACCCAATCCATTCGGCTGGGCTCTTCTCTCTCACTCTCCCCTGCTCACTAATCAAGCCAGCACCTAAAGCACTAGGAAGAACCAGCACAAGAAGGCAGAAGTGGAAGAAGGAAGAGGAGGCCATGGCTGGACCTCCAGATCAAGGTACACAACATCTGATCTCCCTTTTGTGGCTCTAATCTTGAGCTAGATGATCCTATGGGATCTAACAATGGTATCCGAGCACCTAGCTGCAAGTTTGAGCCCTCTTTATTAAGGTTTTATTCTTAAGTGAGCTTGTTCTTGCTGTTTTTGATCAAGATCAAGGTTTTGTTGCTTCAGAACAGTATAAAGTTGATGTTTTAGCCCTAAAATCACTAAGTGTAAGTTCTGTCCGATAAAGAACATGTGCTAGGGTTGCTTTTATGCAATTTTTATGTGGGGATTTGAGCTACTAGTGCAAACCCTAACCCTAATCGCCAATTCCTGAGGAACCATAACCCTAGTTCATCGAATCGATGAACCCTAACCCTAATTTCCCCAATTATTGATGAACCTTAACCCTAAATCCCAAATCAGACGAACCCTAACCCTAATCTAATGACTAAGTGGTGGTGGATACTTACCTTACGTGCCTTGTCGCCATCGCTGGCCACGACGGCGCTGAAGCCACCCTCTCAAGCCGGCATAAATGCTCGGGATCGTGCCCATGCAGCCTCATCGTCCACCACACCGGACCATGGTGATGTCTCCCCGTGCGCTTGTCATCATAGGAGCCCACTGCAGCACCGGACTTGGCGCGGTGCCGTCGATGACGGTCTAGGGACACCTGCCCGCCGCCGTCGTCTCCACACAAAGGGAGCCGTCTAGAGCCTCTCGACGGAGGTGCGCGCAAGCCAAAGCCGCACGCAGCTCTGGCAAGGGGGCTTGGTTGACGTTGTGTCTTCTTCTCTGGCGCGGGCGCTTGTCGCTGCCACCGCCGCTTCTCTCTCTCTCTCTCGCTCGCAGCGGGAAGGCAGAGGAGGGGAAGGGGGAAAATAAGGCTAGGGTTCGTGGGGGCATCGCCGTGGGTCGTTTTTGTTCTGGCCTGAGGTGTCCTCTGCCGTTAGATCGCATCCAACGGCTTGCAGCGATAGCTGCTTAACGGGCCTAGTGGGCCACTAAAAGGGCTAAGGGTAGACGGGCTGGGCCAGATTCGGCCCAGTCTAGAAGTTTTTTTCTTTAAAATTTAAATAATAAAGGGGGTTTTAAAGGTTTTGTGGGCCAAATTTCCTTTTGGGCCCAATTAATGAATTAGAAAATTTCAACAATTAATATTTTATGAGTTAGGGTTAATGTAAATATGTTTTGGGGGCTAAATTTTTGGCATCTTTTATTATGTCAATTATGGAACACAATTGTGTAACAAATTATTCTTTTGTCATGCAATTATGTATCTCACTTAAGTAAGTTGGATGTGTTTCATTATGATAAGTTAATTCTTTCTGTTGTGTTTATTATGCCTAGTTGATTCTTTTGTGTTGTTTTTCAAATAATTGTGGTAATGATGTTTTGCTGCAAAATAAAGTTTGGAATCCTCAAATTTAGCATGGCTTATGTCTATCATTCTGGCCAAAGCTGATTGATAGACATTTTGACCATGAAATTTTGTTGGTCTGGTTCACTTCTGGCCAAAGCTGATGTGTTCCAGATTGATGAAATAATTCCTTGTATGAGAGGATTTAATTAAGTGTGGCTTATATCTGTCATTCTGGCCAAAGCTGATTGACAGGTATTTTGACCGCATAATGTTATTGATCATGTCTATTTCTGGCCAAAGCTGATGTGGACTAGATTAATAAAAGATGTTCAAAATTGTTATGCATATTCAAAGCATTTGTTTTCTTTTGCAGCATCTAATGCCTCTCAAATTGCTGGAATTATTAATGGCATAGAATAGTTGACTGGTAGAAATTTTGGTACATGGAAGGAAAAGCTCGGGATCACTTAAGCTTTGTTGAATATTGATTATGCCCTCCTTAAAGATCCTCCTACTGCGCCTACTGAAGGTGATGAGAATTATGATGCCCTAAAAAGGGTTTATGATGATGAGAAAACTAAGTGGGAGGATTCAAACCATAAGTGCCTCATGATTATTAAGGGCTCCATCACTTAGAGTATGAGGGAAGCTGTTCCAAACTCTCAGACTGCCAAGGGTTACCTTGGAAAGATTAAGGACCAGTTTAAGGGATCATCCAAAATTTATGCAACATGCCTCATTAGAAGGCTTATTGATGAAAGGTACGATCCAACTGGGAGTCTGAGAGAACATATCATGTGGAAAATCAACATGGCCACTAAGACAATGGAAATGGAAATCTCTGAAGGTTTCCTTGTCCATTTTATTATGTCATCCTTGCCCACGGAGTTCTCTCTGTTTACCATCAATTACAATGCGATGGATTCTAAATGGGGCATGGATGAAATGGTGGCTAGATGTGTACAAGAAGAGGAAAGGCTTAAAGCTGGATGAGTTGATCATGTCAACCAGTTCAAGCACTCTCAGAAGAAGAAAAATCAAAATTTTATGAAGCCTAAGCTTACTCAGTTTAAGGATAAAGGGCAATCTTGTAAGTTCTTTTAGCAAAAGAATCCTAACAAAGCTTCTAATGCAGATGCACACCCTAATGCTAATGGTAAAGATCCTAATGGATGTCACTTTTGTGGAAAAAGTGGACATGTCCAGAGGGATTATATTGGGTTCATGAAATGGCTCAATAAGAAAGGTAATAATGTTATAACCTTTGTTGACAAATCCCTTTATGTTAATTATGCCACCAATACATGGTGGGTTGACTCAGGTGCAACAATTCATGTTGCAAACTCCTTATAGGGATTCGATACAAAGAGGACCCTAAAAAGAGGGGAAAGAACCATTAGAGTTGCTAATGGTGTTGAGGCTGAGGCTGAGGCTACTGGAGAGTTCACACTTATGCTCCATAGCGGCTTTACGCTTCGTTTATGTAATGTTCTTTATGTACCCTCTATGAGACGAAACCTTATGTCCGTCTCATGCTTAGATGATGATGGTTTTCACTGTGACTTTGGGAAAAAGAGATGTATAATTATGTTTGACAATAATAATGTTGGTCTTGCCTTCCGACAAGACAAACTTTATCTTGTTTCCTTAAGTGATTCCCCTAAATGAAGTTGATGCTTCTTCTAATGTGGATGTTAGTACCAAGCGTAAGCGATATGATGATGAGACTTCTTCGAAACTATGGCACTATCGTTTGGGCCATATTTCGAGGGAGGGAATTGAGCATCTCATTAAGGAGCAAGTCCTTCATCCTTTGGTTTTCTCGGATGCGGATCTGGATCATTGTATTGATTGCATCAAAGGGAAATATACTAAGAGAATCAAGAAAGGTGCAAATCTAAGCACGGGAGTTTTATAAATCGTTCACACAGATATCTGTGGTCCGTTCAATGTGAGATTAGTGGATGGTTTTGATTCCTTCATAACCTTCACTGATGTCTTCTCCTGCTTTGGATACATCTGTCCTATTAAAGAAAGATCTGAGGCATTAGAAAAGTTCAAGATATTTAAAGCTGAAGTTGAGAATCAAGTTGGTCAAAAGATCAAAGTTGTAAGGTCTGATCGTGGTGGTGAGTACTACGCTAGACACACTTCTTATGGCCAAATTCCTGGACCTTTTGCTAAGTTCCTACAGGAAAATGGTATTGTTGCTCAGTATTCAGCACCAGGCGAACCTCAGCAAAATGGAGTCACTGAAAGGCGGAATCATACTCTTATGGATATGGTAAGAAGTATGTTAAGTCACTCCACTTTGCCGCTTGGTTTATGGATAGAAGCTCTAAAGACAGCTGCACATATTCTTAATATGGTTGATACGTCCATTTTGCATCACTATTCTATGTCTTAATTCACTATTATTCATTGATATATTTCATATTAAGAGGTGATACTTATGTTATTTCATCTATTTTTGCATGGTTGATGACTTTGGGAGCATGGACCGCTGCAGTCAGGATTCTGATGGAAAAGGTGTTGTTTGGAGGCAAAATTCATGAAGATCAGATAATCCAGGAAAATATACGGAAAATCCTATTTTTCTAGAAGACTAAGGATGCCAGAAGATGGAGTGGAGATGGGCCACAAGGGGCCCACACCACCCCATGGCGCGGCAAACTGGTCGTGCCAGAGGTGGTGTGGCCACCTGCCTCCACCCTCTCCTCAGCGATATCAACCTCCCAAAATCCTAAGACTCGGGGAGCGACCACAGAAAGATTTCGCCGCCTCTGCGAGGCGGAAAACACCGAGAGAGAAAGATCTCTCCGGCAGACAGATTTCTGCCGGGGGAATTCCTTCCCGGAGAGGGGAGATCGTCGCCATCAACACCACCATCAAGCTGGACTTCATCGGGATCATCATCATCATCACCATCATCATCACCATCAACACCCTCATCACCATCTCCATATTGCTGTAACAATTGCGTTGAATCTTGCATTAGTTCATAGGGGAAACTTTCCCGGTGTTGATTACTCCTTGTAGTTGATGCTATTGAGTGAACCATTGAATTGTTGTTTATGTTCAGATTGTTATACATCATTATTCCACCTCTGATCATGATCCATATGATGTCTTGTGAGTAGTTCGTTTTGTTCTTGAGGACATGGGAGAAGTCATGTTGTTAGTAGTGGAGTTGTGTTGAGAAAAATTCAATAGATTGTTATTTGAGTTGTGGTGTACTTCTTCTAGTGGTGTCATGTGAATGTCGACTACATGACACTTCACCTATATGGGCCTAGTGATGGGTTCGTAGCATGGAAAACAAAAAATTTCTACCGCAAGAACGAACAAAACCCAGATCTAATCTAGATAAAGCCAAGATCTAATCTATTAGACATGTGCAACGAGATAGATCTGTACTAACCCTTGTAGACTCGAAAGCGTTACGAGATCGGATCTCGTGGTTGATGTAGTCGATCACTTGCCGATCTCAAGATCGAGTAGACGATCCTTCCGGCCGCGTTCAGAGCGCTTCATGATCGGTCACACGTCTTGGTCGAAGCGGACCTTCCTCTCCCGTTCCAAATGACGTGGAGGTAGTAGATCTTCTCCACGGAATCCCAAAGAAGACGGTGTGGTGGTGGTGGTGGTGGAGTAGAGATTCTGCAGGCTTCGCCTAAGCGGGCAGGAAGCGAAGGGAGGAGAGAGGCGGCTAGGGTTTGTTATGGGAGGTCTAGGGGTGGCCTCCCTCTATTTAAAGGAGGGCGCCATGGGAGGAGTCCTAGTAGGACTCCTCCCTCCTTGGCCAAGGATTGGGAGGGGGGAAGGAATCCTCCTCCCCCACGAATCCGTGTCTTGCCCCACAAAGACTCCTTGATCCTTTCTTGGTTTTCAAGCAAACTCCAAGAAATCTTCTAGAACCTTCCAGAACATTCTGAAACCTTCTAGAATCTCCATACAAACACTCCGGAACATTTCCTAACTTAGAAAATGATCCCCAATATATGAATCTTATTCTCCGGACAATTACAGATCTCCTCGTGATGTCCCGGATCCAATCCGAGACTCCAAACAACATTCGGTCTCCAACGCATATTCCATATCTACTTAAAACAACTTCGAACCTTAAGTGTGTCACCCTACAGTTCGTGAATATGCAGACATGATGAAGACACCTCTCCGATCAATAACCATCAGCGGGATTTGGAGATCCATAATGGCTCCCACATATTCAACTATGACTTCGTGATCGATAGAACCATTAACATACGAAACCAATTCCCTTTGTCACGCGATACTCTACTTATCCGAGGTTTGATCGTCGGTATCTCCATACCTAGTTCTACCTCGTTACTGATAAGTACTCTTTACTCGTTCCGTGATATGTCATCCCTTGTGACCTAGTCACATGCTTGCAAGCTAACTAGATGACATTCCACCGAGAGGGCCCAGAGCATATCTATCCGTCATATGGATGGACAAATCCCAATCTTGGTCCATGCGCTTCAACACATACTTTCGGAATATGCAATGACACCTTTATAACCACCCGATTCTGAGCGGTGTTTGATGTCATCAAAGTACCCATCCGGTGATGGTGATTAACATAACCTCATGGTCGAAGGATTATGTTACTATGCATTTGAAAGCTTGTAGCAAAACGAACTTAATGACTTGATCTTATGCTACGCTTACTATGGGTGTTCGTCCATCACATCATTCTCCTAATGATATAACCTTGTTATTAATAACATCCAATGTCCATGATCAGGAAACCATGATCATCTATTAATCAACAAGCTAGTTTAACAAGAGGCTTACTAGGGACTCTTTTATGTTTACAAAACACACAAGTATTAATGTTTCCGGTTAATACAATTATAGCATGGGATGTAACATTTATCATAAACATAAACATATAATAATAACCACTTTATTATTGCCTCTTGGGCATATCTCCAACAGTCTCCCACTTGCACTAGAGTCAATAATCTAGTTAAAAACTTGTGTATTCAACACCTATGGCTTTCTGGTTTTGTATAGACACTATTGCTAGTGGTAAACATAATCTTCGGATCTGACACTTCCAGGTCCACGTGTATTTGCATGTCCTTGCGTCTCTACGCATTACTCATTCTCCAATGAGATGGCATTGTATAAATTTGGTCCTTTGGTGAGACCTTTAGTTCCTTGGGATTAAATCATGTTGATACAATTGTCATACAATGTATCTTCATAGTATTATCCCGCTATGAACCACACCTAGTTTGATAACAAACTACTTGATGCAAATGCCCTCATTTGCTGCTACAATAGCAGTCATATACTTAGCCTTTTGTTGTAGTATCTGTCATAATGTTTTAACATTGGTACTCAACCAAATCCGTTATGGAACTTCCTTTCCATTACATTGTGCCACCCATAGTTTAAATTGAGATAAACTTAATTTGTGACAAAACTAGTATCAATGCAACAATTTACAATGAACTATTTGTCACCACTATATAAATAATATATTCTTAGTTCTTCCAAAGATCATAGGAATATCCCTACTATTGTCCAATGATCATCTTATGAGTCATTCCGGTATATGCTCATAACATTTAGAGCATAGGACATATCTGGATGTGTACATCTCAAAGAATGATTGATCAAAATATTCTTGTGATTTCACCAAGTGTCAAAACACTTGAATCTCGTGTCAACATACTTGAATCTTGATTCAGTCCTTTCCGTGCGTCAAGAACCTTTCTTGTTGTTTCCATATTGAACTCATTCAACATCTTATCTATGTACATTTGGCAAAACCATATTAGCGTCTCAATCTATCCATATAGACATTGATGCCTAATTCTTGGGTTATGCCTAAGTCTTTCATCAAAATGAAATTCTTAACCTGTGTCAATAAAAGATACATAATTTCTAATCAACAATATGTCTTTCACATAATGTATTAGAAATATGTCTCAGTGCTCCCACTTACTTTCTTGTAAAATACAAACATCTTCATCGTCTCTGATGAAATTAAACCTTTTAACGGTTTCATCACAGTGAAGATTCCAACTCCGCGATGCTCACTTCAACCATTGAAGTTTTGCATACTCTTTTAGCATCCTTTGAATTAACAAAACCCTTTGGATCGTGTCAAGGACACATCCTAGGTGACCATTCTATTATAAGAACTTGTTTTGTTTGTTCAACTACCATATACCAAAATATATGTAGTGGTTGCTACATTAATCTGTCCAGACTAAATATCGCTATGAAAAATCAAATCTTATCATAGTCAATTCCTTGAACATTGTCGTAAACTCTTTCTGACATGTCGACTATTTCATAGATGTGAAACATCCATGTCTATTTTTTTTATAGATCCATATACGACTGTAAGGTCTTGCACCTTTCCAGAGGGTCTTTCAAATTCAAAGCTTGATTTCTCGTGTATGGAATTATCACGGATTTTATGGCTTCAAGCCACTTAACAAAGTCAGGGCCCATCATTGCTTCTTTGCATGAAGTCGGTTCATCATTGTCAAACAACAATGATTTAACTCTCAAATCTTGGCATTTGATTACTTACCCGACCTACTTGGTTCAATAGTAACTTAGATCTCCATGACCACAACCTTTGAGGCACGTGAGCCATGAGCATTGTTGCTGCCTCCGGGACACTTACCGACGCCAAGAACTCAGCACATATTAGCCAAGATTCAACAACCTTGTCAAAGTTCTATTGTCCTCCCACTTAACTTTTCACCAAAAATTCCTTCTCAAGAAACTTGACATTCTAAGAGACAAACACTTTTGTCTTCGGTGTTATGGAGGAATACCCAATGGTTATTCGAAATATCCTACAAAGACATGCTTATCCGACTTTGGTTGTAAACATTTTACTTATGCCTAGCATACCAAAAATTTAAGAAAGGACAACTTGGGTTTTATCCCAAACCATGACTTATATGGTGTCATTTCAACGGATCACGATGGAGCTCTTTTCAGTGTAAAAGCGGTAATCACTAAAGCTTTAATCTTTTAAAATATAATGGCAGTTTTATAAATGACACCTTTGATCTTACCATGTCAAACAAGGTTTCATTACATATCTCGAACACTCCATACTCCTATGGTGTTTTGGGAAATGCAAATCCATGGAACGATTCCTCAAATCTTAGGTGTTTTGCTAAACTTGTAACTCAAACATCTTTATGATCCAATCATAAACTTTTTTATTTTCTTGTTACAATAATTTTCCACTTCATCTTGAAAGTCTTTGAACATTTTCAAATGTTTCATACTTCTTCCTTATTGAGTAGGTATATACATATACTCACTCAAATCTTCGGAGAAAGCATATGAAGTTGAAATCCATCATACGACTACACATAATGGACTATATACATCAATATGTACAAATTCCAATCAGTTAGTCGTCCATTCCTCTTTTGGCCTACGAACAGAGTTTTAATTATCTCCAGGAAAGTATCACAAGCGTCATTTGATCAAAATCAAAGACTCCAAAAATCCATCAACATGGAGTTTCTTCATGTATCCCTAATATAATTTAAATGGTGATGTCACTTCGCAAGTGATCTTTCAATTATTTGTCTTGCAACATTTAAGCATTAGTTTTATGGTCGTTATTTCTCCAACCAGACTTGTATATCATCCATCTATTATGGAATACGGTAATTATTTGAACAACCTTTTGTCGTCATAATACCTGATCAAAATAACAATTATTGAAACAAATCTTGAAGGCAAGCTTTGATGTTAACGAGCAACACAACAACCCTTTGTTTGTTTTCGATGAACATCATCACATATTCTCTTGCTAGTTACTTAGGCCGTTGCAGTTCATGAATTGTGTTGTCCTATATGACACTTCATACCAACCAATTCGGTATCCAATACCGCAGAACCACATTGTTTAACAACCAAGGAATACAGCCATAACATGTATCTTCTATATACCTAAGTTGGACATCTTCCAATCTTTTCTTTTCTGCCAAATATTTTATAGATTCTCTTTCAACAATTCCTTTTCTTTTAAAAGAATCTATCAACATCAATAGTGGTGTCATTCACATGACACATAGTACAAACTGTGTATAGTCAAATACTAATACCTTTGAACTTGCACTTTGAAGTGGATCACCTTCATCAAATGTTTGGCATTCTTTCAAAATTCCATTCTTTAGTAATATTTTAGTGTAGTAAACATTTTACTTACATCTTCTATTCATCCTTATCATGACAATTTTCATGATCAAGCTGCTATAGCTTATAAAGGTGAATTGCGAGTATAATGTTTCTTTTCCAAAACCTTTTGGAGGATTAGGACGACTGGCGTCTCCAATCTTCACAAATTCTGATCAAATATGAGGACGTATACTCTATCATGTTGTAACCAACACATTGTTTTAGATATCGCAATACCTTTCACATATGATGGTTTCTAAAACATTGCTTTTAGCTCTTAGATAAGCTTGATATTAAAAACAATCTTTTGAGTATCAAGAATCATGGAGGCAAACATGATACATTAGATACTAACACTGGAATTGTTACTCTTGATTTAATATCTTATTAAACTTCACAGAGTAAACGGAGTTTGCTGAAGGTTTGCAACAGGACTTTTAAACTTTAGATTGACACTCAAAACAATACGATACCAGTTCATAAAGCAAATATCCAGAATTTCTATAGTTCCACTATCTCAACTATAACTAAGCGTAAGGTGGTGAACGGATGCCAATGACTACAACAAACTATGCAAATTCACTTTGATTGTGTTTATGATAAATTGAGTTTGACTAATCCAAATTACAAAAGAACTCCCACTAAAAACAACATCCCTCGAGTTGTTTTAGTGATTACACGAACCAAATCCACTACACCAAGTCCGATCATCACGTGAGATGATGTAGCTTTAAAGGCGAACAATCAGCATGTTCATCATATCATCCATATGACTCATGCTTTACCTTTCGGTATTCCGTGTTCCGAGACCATGTCTCATACATGCTAGGCTCGTCAAGGTTAACCTTAGTATCCGTGATGTGCAAATCTGGCTTGCACGCGTCATATGCACACGTAGAATCTATCACACCCGATCATCACGAGATGCTTGAAATGAAGTCTTAGCAACGGTGCCTACTAAGGACGAACACTTTATTACTTGATATTTAGTGAGAGGGATCATCTTATAATGCTACCGTCACGATCTAAGCAATACAAGATGCAAAAGGATTAACATCACAGCAATTCATAATTAGTGTGATATGATATGGCCCTTTCTTCTTATGCCTTTGATCTCCATCTCCAAAGCACGACATGATCTCCATCATCACCAGCATTAAGTCCAAGGTCGATATAGCGCGCTTCATGGTTGTCCATCATCACTAGCAACTATTACAACTACTTGGAATAAAGCTATTACAAGATGAATAGACACGCAGTCTTAACAGAATTAAAGACAACAATTAGGCTCCTTTCGTTTGCCATATTACAACAAGGATCATTGCATACATCAAATATAATCACAATCACATGATGGCCATATCACATCACAAAACCCCTGCAAAAACAAGTTAAACGCCTCTATTTTTCTTTGCATGTTTTACGTGGTTTGGGGCTTTCGAATAAGAACGGATCTTACCTCTGAAACTGAACCACAACGTTGATACAAGTGCTTTCTGAGTGCAAAGTGTAGATTGGATCTATACTATGATGGGAGAGACAGACACCATAAAGCCACTTGTGCAAAGCAAGTTACACATCAAGCGTGGAGCAAGTCTCATGTGCGATGACATGTAAGGTTAGCAGAGCCGCTTCATCCCACCATACCTAAGATGCAAAGTACACAAAGCAAAAGATCACGAGCACTAACGCCCACAAAACCATTGTGTTCTACTCGTGCAATGATCTACGCATAGACAAGGCTCGATACCAGCGATGGGTTCGTAGCATGGAAAACAAAAAAATTCTACCGCAAGAACGAACAAAACCTAGATCTAATCTAGATAAAAGCCAAGATCTAATCTATTAGACATGTGCAACGAGATAGATCTGTACTAACCCTTGTAGACCCGAAAGCGTTACGAGATAGGATCTCGTGGTTGATGTAGTCGATCACTTGCCGATCTCAAGATCGAGTAGACGATCCTTTCGGCGTCGTGTTCCGGCGCTTCATGATCGGTCACACGTCGTCTGAGTCGGCAGACCTTCCTCTCCTGTTCCGGTGCAGCGGAGGTAGTAGATATTCTCCACGGAATCCCGATGCAACGACGGTGTGGTGGTGGTGGAGTAGAGATTTCTGCAGGCTTCGCCAAGCGGAGCAGAGCGAAGGAGGAGGAGAGGCGGCCGCTAGGGTTTGTTATGGGAGAGGTCTAGGGGTGGCGCCTCCCTCTATTTAAAGGAGGGAGGCGCCATGGGAGGGGGAGTCCTAGTAGGACTCCCCTCCCTCCTTGGCCGGGGATTGGGAGGGGGGAAGGAATCCTCCTCCCCCACGAATCCGTGTCTTGCCCCACAAAGACTCCTTGATCCTTTCTTGGTTTTCAAGCAAACTCCAAGAAATCTTCTAGAACCTTCCAGAACATTCCGAAACCTTCTAGATCTCCATACAAACACTCCGGAACATTTCCTAACTTAGAAAATGATCCCCAATATATGAATCTTATTCTCCGGATAATTCCGGATCTCCTCGTGATGTCCCGGATCCAATCCGAGACTCCGAACAACATTCGGTCTCCAACGCATATTCCATATCTACTTAAAACAACTTCGAACCTTAAGTGTGTCACCCTACGGTTCGTGAATATGCAGACATGATGAAGACACCTCTCCGATCAATAACCATCAGCGGGATCTGGAGATCCATAATGGCTCCCACATATTCAATGATGACTTCGTGATTGATAGAACCATTAACATATGAAACCAATTCCTTTGTTTGTCACTCTACTTATCCGAGGTTTGATCGTCGGTATCTCCATACCTAGTTCTACCTCACATCGATAAGTACTCTTTACTCGTTCCGTGATATGTCATCCCTTGTGACCTAGTCACATGCTTGCAAGCTAACTAGATGACATTCCACCGAGAGGGCCTAGAGCATATCTACCCGTCATATGGATGGACAAATCCCAATCTTGGTCCATGCGCTTCAACACATACTTTCAGAATACCCAATGACACCTTTATAACCACCCAGTTACGAAGCGGCGTTTGATGTCATCAAAGTACCCATCCGGTGATGGTGATTAACATAACCTCATGGTCGAAGGATTAGGTTACTATGCATTTGAAAGCTTGTAGCAAAACAAACTTAATGACTTGATCTTATGCTACGCTTACTATGGGTGTTCGTCCATCACATCATTCTCCTAATGATATAACCTTGTTATTAATAACATCCAATGTCCATGATCAGGAAACCATGATCATCTATTAATCAACAAGCTAGTTTAACAAGAGGCTTTCTAGGGACTCTTTTATGTTTACAAAACACACAAGTATTAATGTTTCCGGTTAATACAATTATAGCATGGGATGTAAACATTTATCATAAACATAAACATATAATAATAACCACTTTATTATTGCCTCTTGGGCATATCTCCAACACCTAGGGGAATGCATTGTGTATTTGGCTACTAATCGTAGGGGTTGTCGGAGTGACAGAAACCTGAACCCCCGTTAGGAAACCATTGCACAAGGGACGTAAGGGTCTTAGAGTTTAAAGTTGTGGTTAGGTTTCTACCTTAATTACTTTCTTGTACTTACGGATGTTTGCAAGGGGTATAATCACAAGTATGTATTAGTCTTGTATGGGGCGGTACATTAGCACAGGTTCACCCACACAACACTTAGCAAGCTAGAGAAGATTAATCAACTATATGAAGCGAAAGCACTTGACAGTATTCCCATGTGTCCTCGAGAACGTTTGGTCATCTTAAGTAATACAACCGGCTTGTCCTTTGCTGCATAAAGGATTGGGCCACTTGTTGCATTTATTCCTACTGTCTTTTATTTACTCGTACTTTGTTTACTTGCTTTATCGAAAACCCCTAAAAATCTGTTTGCTAAGTATTTGTAGAGAATTCCCGATCCATACCACTAGCCAGCACCTTCTGCTCCTCGTTGGGTTCGACACTCTTACTTATCGAAAATACTGCGATACACCCCCTATACTTGTGGGTCATCAAGACTATTTTCTGGCGCCGTTGCCGGGGAGTGAAGCGCTATTGGAGAGTGGAACTGGTAAAGGAAACTTCTATTGTGAGTATTGTTTACTTCTGTTAGTTGCTTTATTTTTGTTATGGATAATTCGCTGAGTTTCTTATTCGGTAATGCTACTACCACTGCTAAGGTAGTAGATAAGCCACCACCTGTTGAGAATGATGTTTTCAAAATACCTACAAGAATTATTGATCATGTTATGGATAAATACTATGTTGGGGATGGAACTGTCTATCCTGGTGATCATTTACTCTTTATACACGAATTGTGCGGGTTGTTCAAGTGTGCAGGTATTACTACAGATCAAGTTAAGAAGAAGTTATTCTCATTATCACTGAAAGGAAGAGCTGAGGAATGGTATAAGCTGCTGAAGAATGGTCAAGCTCTGGAATGGGAGGAAATAGTGCCTCTCTTTTATTCAAAGTTTTATCCTCCTAGTGAGATTCATAAAGATCGGAATCAAATATACAACTTTTGGCCTCTTGATAGAGAGAGTACAGCTCAAGCTTGGGGGAGATTGAAGTTACTAATGCTCAAATGTCCCATTCATGAGCTCCTCAACAATATTATTATCAATAACTTTTATGCACGGCTTTCTCTTCATGACAAGGATTTATTGGATGCTTCTTGTGCTAGATCATTCACTCGCATGGAAGAAGAAGCTAAATGGGATCTTCTGGACCGTATTCAAGACAATGCAGAAGCTTGGGAGAATGACAAAGGTAGAAAGTCAGGTATAAATTACGATTATGAATGCATTGAATCTTTTATGGGAACTGCTGACTTTCAAAATATTAAAAATGCTTATGGTCTAGACTCTCAAGCTATTGCTTCTTATTTTAAGGCTTTTGCTTCCTATATTTAAGTGCCTAAAAAGAAGTGGAATAAGTATCATGAACCTTATAAAGATGTTGCTAAGAGTGTTCCTGCAAGAAATACTAAGTTTATACTGCTAATCATGTTTTACCTGAACCTTATATTGAGAAAATGCCTTTCCCAGTTAAGATAAAGGAACATTCTATGATAGCTAGTATGGTTAATAAAAGTACAAATAAAGTTGTTGAACCTAATAAACAAATGGCTGATGAACCTATAATAGCAAATGTGAAATACTTTGTTACTAAATATGAAAAAGAGGACACCCTATCCTTTGTAAGGATACCTCTAATATTGTTTCACAAAGTAGTGTCATGAGAGCTAGTATTCCCGTGTTTTCTGTTAGAATAAGTGATCATTGCTATGATGGTCCTTGTGATAGTTATATTGTTAAGTTTATGCATGATACCGAAAGCTACTATGAGAGAGGGAAAAGTGTTCTTACGTATCTCAATAATATCAAGTTTCCTCGTTTTATGCTGAAAGTTTTTATGTTGCACTTCTTTTGCCTTCTTATGCAAGTTGCCTCTGGTTTCAATAACTTGTTTGTTTACAAAATTCCCTTGCATAGGAAGTGGGTTAGACTTAAATGTGTGTGTGTATTTGCTTCTTAATGCTCTCTTTCACTTCAATTCATATCCCTATGAGAGCTTCTTCAAAATTATCATGCCCATCTTAAAGGCTATAAAGAAAGAGCTTTATGGGAGACAACCCAATTTGTTTTTGCTTTCAGTTTGTTTTTGTTTCTTTGAGTCTTGGAAGTTATTACTTCGGTAATAACCGCTCCTTATCCGTTTTGTTTGGTTTTTGTGTCAACATCAACCTCTAATGAGAGAGAAGTAATATTTGGGAAAGTTGTTGTCCCGAAACAGATTTTTGTGTTTCACCGTAAAAATTCGTGAGAGATCTCTGTATGTCGGATTGATCTGTAATGTTTTGTGCTTCTGCCCCCGGATGTTATTTAACTTTCGTTAGTTTTGCACTTTTTGATTTGACCAACAAAAGATTTTCGAAAAAATTGATCTTTACCTGCTGGTCTGTTTTGACAGATTTTGCCACTCTTGCATTTGCTTCTTTATTCGATTTTCTTTTGAATTCTTTTTGGGTTTTCGGAAGGAGTTGCTTCAGTAGCTTTTGTTTTGATGGTTTTCAGTTGAAGTTGGACTCAAAAGGTTTTATCACTTCTTATATACTAATGTTGCTAATGAGAACTGTGTGGAGTTGTGTGAAAGAAATTTCCAGGAAGTGGAGATAATGGTGTAATAAGGAAGAGAAGGGTTTTATGACTCAAGTAATAAGTGTATGAAGATGAAGATATCAATGATATTCAAGAGATGACTCCGGAAGAATCAACTAGATAACAAATTCAGAGACCTGCAAAGTCTGTTTTCAAATAGGTAGCAGTTCTGGTAAGAAAAGTTCCGCGAAAATACAACCCAACTATATTTTTGCAGTTTTTAGTCAATAAGGAAAGTTACAAAGCGAAAAAGGGACGGAAACGGAGCCAGGGTGGCCCACACCACCCCATGGAGCGGGCCCACCCCTGGCCGCGCCACCAGGTGGTGAGGCCACCCAGGACTCCGCCTCCGACTCGTTTTCTCCCAGTACCATTATTTTGATACGAAACTTCATAATATATAACCCCCCGGATCCACCGAGGTTCGTATATCGTGTTTTCGTCGTGTTTTCGTTTCGATCTATTTCTGCCAGGACATACTCTTTGAAGGCTTAGAAGCACAATGGTGTCTGCCAAGGATAAAGGGAAGGAGCCCATGGAGGAAGACCTCCAAGACCCCGGGAAGGAGAAGGAGATCAAGAGTGAAGGTGAAGAGGAGCAAGGCCAACATCCGCATACCAGCACTACCATTACAAGCATTGGAGTGGTGGCAAACCCGGCCATTGGAAGGAAGCCTCCTCATCACCGTTCAGACCCTGGTCACTTCCTCCACGCACCAAGAATCCCTTCCATACCTTCACCCATAACCATGCAGGAAAAGAAGACTCCAAGAGGAAAGAACGGAAAAAGAATCACAAGAGCTGGGATCCACAGACTGAAATGATCACGAGCCATATTGAGCACAACTCGGAGTTGATTCGTACTCTCACTTTCGAGATTGAGGACTTGGGGAAACTGATCAGAGAGCTCATCGAGAGGATACCACCACCACCTAAGGAGTAATTCGTCATCAGGTTTGGCATCCCCTTGGTTTGTTCCAAGCTTGGGGGAGTGCCGCGGTATCATATCACTATCTTCTATCTTTTTACCTTTTTAGTAGAGTCATATCATGAATAGAGGAGTTATTATGTAGTATGGTTTGCATTATGGAAGTGTCCCCTCTCTCGTTAGATATGTATCCCTTGGTGTGAGTTGCCGTTATGGAATATTAATGAGAAGTTCTATCATTCACTCTTTTGCATAGCTTATATTAGTTTTCAATTCGTGGTTATATGATTGATCTTGTTGTTATTATTGGTATCACTTTGGGATCATTGAGTTAATTTAGTTGGTTTTGGAAAACCTGGCTCGGTCAGTAGCAACACTATTTGTGAGAGTTGAATGAAAAAGATAGAAGTACTCTAAAGAAAAATAATTCCATCGTCTTTCTTTCTTGATTTGATCATAAGTCTAGTATTCTCTAGTTAAGATCTTTTGTGCTTCCAAGGAAGATTGCATGTTTGTCTTTATCACTTGTATGTTTGTTTCCTTCAACTCTTATACTTGTTACCCAGCCTTGCTAGCCAAAAACCTGTACTGAGAGGGTATTCTTCTTGTGCATCCACCTCCTTTAAACCAAAACCTTCGCCATTTGTGTCCACCATACCTACCTATTAGCATTATTGCTATTCCAAGTAAATTCTTGTTTTATCTACCTCCCAAATTAAACTTGTTATGTGAAAATTAGTGATTAAAGCTCTCACGAACTTGATGGCACACTTTACTTTCTTGCACTTAATAAACTTGAACCATTGTGCTCACCTATGTTATGATATGCTTGTGCTTTGTAAGTTGTGAATTAGCAGAACCATGTTGTCATGGGGAGCCTTCAACATTACCTTTGGTACTTTGTACCAAGTTGATATCATGTTCTTTGTCTATGGATGTCGATTGTGAAATGAAAGGGGAGCTTGTAAGTCCATGGAGTTATGCATGTGTGTTAGAGAAACGCCTGGGCCGCTGGTCTAATCCATGCTGACATGGTGGAAACCTACAGCGTAACCATAACAAGTATCTATGAAGCATTCTTCTTATAAAAAAAAGAGTCCGATATTGAGAAAAAAGAGAAAAAGAAAAAAAGAGATATTATGAAAAGAGGAAAGAGAGAAAAAAGCACCATATTCCCATGATAAATAAAAAGATTGCTGAGATGCTTGTTGTCTGCTTGCCTTGTCATTTTGATATGGGGATTCTTCCGTATCATCGAAGGGTACCCGTTGGCGGTTCTCTATGATACACATACGCTTACGATGACAAGAACTTACCGGTGACTAAACTTGAGTAGCATGAGGAGCGACCCTCGTATTCAAGGGACATGAGATTCTCAACTTACAACTTGTCAATGCATATCCTCATTTTTGATCACTTTAACCTTAACCACCTAAAGATGCCTATGATAGGGGCAATGAGATCTGAAAGCTAGTAAGTATCATAATTTTTGGGAGCTTTTTATGAGACTTGCAATCACTGCTTCCTGATGGCTCAATACACGGCGCCCAGAAAAGTGCTTGGTGTGTGGTGTTGATGTAGAGCTCGTTGGGAACCCCAAGAGGAAGATATGATGATCACAGCAGCAAGTTTCCCTCGGTTATGAAACCAAGGTTTAATCGAACCAGTAGGAGCAAGGAAACACCTCAAAGGTTCAGTTCTAACACCAAATAAACTTCCATTAGAACACTAGATACTGTAGCACTTCCTCAAAAAGCTCAATTCCCCAAAGGAACTCAAGAAGGAACTAACAAGAAGCAAATGCAGAAAATGGCAGAAATCTGTCAAAACAGACCAGCAGGCAAATACGATTTTTTTAGAAGACCTTCTGTTGCTCAAATCAAAAAGTGTAGAACTAACTAAAGTTAGATAACAACCTGTGGCAGAAGCACAAAAAATTACAGCTCAATACGACATACAGAGCTCTCTCAGGAATTTTTACGGTGAAGCACAGAAATCTGTTTTGGGACAGCAACTTTCCCAATCATTACTTCACTCTCATTAGAGGTTACTCTTGGCACAAAAAGCAAATAAAAAGGATAAGGAGAGGTTATTACAGAGGTAATAACTTCCAAGACTCATCTAAAACTCTTGGGTTATCTCCCAACAAGTACTTTTCTTTAACGCCTTTAAGTTAGGCATAAGAAGCAAAGAAAGAATCAAGTGTTCTCAAATGAAGAAGCATTAAGACCAAATTTTGTTTTCAATAGGAGAAGCAAAAGAAATCTTTTCTCTGTTTTTAGGGAAGTGTTCTATACCTTTATTGAGTGGGAGTTGATATTTAATGGTGCCTTCTTTCGTATCAATGATGGCACCAACAGTTCTAAGAAAAGGTCTTCCCAAAATAATAGGACAAGAAGCATTGTATTCAACATCCAAAACATAGAAATCAACGGGGACATAGGAATCATTAACCATAATAAGAACATCATTAAGACTCCCCATGAGTTTCTTCTTAGCATTAGCATCAAGTGGGACATTCAAATAACAATCTTCAAGAGGAGGCAAATCAAGCATATCATAAATCCTTCTAGGCATAATAGAAACACTACTATCAAGATCACACAAAGCTTTGAAATCAAAGTCATTCACTCTCATATTAATGATGGGTTCCCAACCATCTTCTTGCTTTATAGGAATAGAATCTTTATGTTTCATCTTTTCTTCTTTAATCTTTATGAGAGCATCGGTAATGTGTTTTGTAAAGGCCATGTTCATAGCACTAGCATTAGGACTTTTAGCAAGCTTTTGTAGGAACTTAATAACTTCAGAGACGTTGCAACCATCAAGATCAAAATCAACTTTATCATCTAAAGTAGTAGAACTATTACTAGCCTCAACACTAGTGGTGGTAATAGTAGAAACACTAATGTTTCTAGCAATTTCATCTTCTCTTTCCCACTTAGCATGTAATTCAGCTAATAGTCTAACATTTTCATCAATTCTTACTTGTATGGCATTAGTAGCTGCAAAGGGATTCTCATTAGTTTCGGGTTTAGCAGCCATTTTATTCAAAGTAGATTGAGCTTCAGCCAAAGATGCTATATTTCTTTCAGCATTAGAGAGTTTTTCCTCAATAGTTTTATTGAAAGCAGTTTGTTTACTAATAAACTCTTTAAGCATAACTTCAAGTTCAGAGGGAACACTCTTATTATTGTTGTAAGGATTTCCATAAGCATTACCATTGTTGGGAGGATATGGCTTATAATTGTTGTTACCAAAATTGTTCCTATAAGCATTATTACCATAAGCATTGTTGCCAAAATTGTTATTTCGTATGAAGTTCACATCAACTTGCTCTTCTTGAGCAACCAAAGAGGCTAAAGGAACATTATTTGGATCAATATGGGCTTTCCCATTAACAAGCATGGACATAATAATATCAATCTTATCACTCAAGGAGGAGGTTTCTTCAACAAAATTTACCTTCTTACCTTGTGGAGCTCTCTCAGTATGCCATTCAGAATAATTAACCATCATATTGTCCAGAAGTTTTGTTGCAGCACCCAAAGTGATGGTCATAAAGGTACCTCCAGCAGCTGAATCCAATAGGTTCCTTGAAGAATAGTTTAATCCTGCATAAAAAGTTTGGATGATCATCCAAGCAGTCAGTCCATGAGTAGGACAATTCTTTACCAAAGATTTCATTCTTTCCCAAGCTTGAGCAACATGCTCATTATCAAGTTGTTTAAACTTCATTATTTCACTTCTCATGGATATAATCTTAGCAGGAGGATAGTATTTTCCAATAAAAGCAACTTTGCACTTAGTCCAAGAATCAATACTATTCCTAGTTAAGGAATTCAACCATTCTTTAGCTTTTCCTCTCAAAGAGAAAGGAAACAATTTCAGCTTAATAATATCACCATCTATATCCCTATGCTTTTGCATCTCACCAAGTTCAATAAAGTTATTTAGATGGGAAGCAGCATCTTCATTACCAATACCAGAAAATTGTTCTCTCATAACAAGGTTGAGAAAAGCAGGTTTTATCTCAAAGAAAGTATTTTCAGCCACAGGTGGAGCAATAGGTGTGCTCATAAAATCATTGTTGTTGGTGCTAGTGAAGTCACACAACTTAGTGTTTTCAAGAGTAGTCATTTTTTTTGGGGTTTCAAATAAGAAAGCAAACAAGTAGAACTAATTTTTTGGATTTTTGAAGAACAAAACAAGCAAACAAAGCAAAAAGAAAACTAAGAAAAACAAAAACAACAAAGTAAAGAGATTGGTTATGAGGGACTCCCCTTGTGAAGATGTCCTTGACTCCCGCAACAAGTGCGGAAAATCACTTGATGGCTCAATACAGCGCCGGAAAAGTGCTTGGTGCGTGGTGTTGATGTAGAGCTTGTTGGGAACCCCAAGAGGAAGGTATGATGAGCACAACAGCAAGTTTCCCACAGTTATGAAACCAAGGTTTAATCGAACCAGTAGGAGCAAGGAAACACCTCAAAGGTGTTACTAGCTGAGCTTTGGCAGGGCGCACTACCGGTGCTAGTAGCAACGTGGAGACCTGCACAACACAACCACAGAACTTTGTCCCCAACTTGCGATGAGGTTGTCAATCTCACCGTGTTTTGTGGAAAACAAAGGATTAAACGTATCGAATGGAAAGAAGTAAAAGTTTGCAAAAACTAAACACAAAGCAGTAAAAGATTGTAGATTGTATGTAAAGAAAAGGACCGGGATCCATAGTTCACTAGAGGTGGCTCTCCTTAAGATAGATAACATGCTGGGTGAAGAAATTACAGCGGGGCAATTGACAAACATCGAGAAAGCAATACATGCGTATACTAATCATCTTGACTCCTCTAAGACTTGATTGGGCATTACAACATAATACATAGACCGCCATCCAACTGCATCTATGACTAATAATCCACCTTCAGGTTATCATCCAACCCTCCAAGATTAAGTTGCAAGCAACATATTATTGCTTTTACTTAATCGCATGTAAAGTAAACAATACAATTGTTCTATGAACAAAGGATCGTTGTTTTCTCCTAGTAGCAACAAAGACATCTAGTACCTTAGAGATTTCTGTCACTTCCCTAGATTACCAGAGGCATGAACCCACTATCGAGCATAAATACTAACTCTTGGAGTTGCTAGCATCTACTTGGCCAAGATAGCTACTAACAACGGAAAGCATGCAAGATCTCAAATAACAAAGACATGATAGAATCAATAATCAATCTGAAATAGCATCTCAATATCCATCGGATCCTCGCAAACACAACATGTATGGATTACAAATATATGATCTTGATCATGAACGGAGCTCACAAGATCTAAACATGAAAGCACAAAGTAGGAGAAACCAGCCATCTAGCTACTACATGGATCCGTAGTCCAAGGATGAACTACTCACGCATCACACCAGAGGCTTGCATGGTGGTGAAGAAGGCCTCCAGGGTGAATTCCCCTCTCCGGTAGGGTGCCGGGAAGAGCTTCAGATCCCCCCGATCTAGGGATGGAGATGACGGTGGCTACAGACTTTTTTGTGGATTTTTGATCAGGTACTTAGGGTTTTCGTCCCGAGGGCAACTTATAGGCGGAAGGAGAGGCCGAGGTTGTGTGGCCGGCCCCTGGCCCCTCTCTGTCTTGTATTCTGGCACTTGATCCCTTCCGGAAAAATAGGCACTTTGGCTTTTGTCCCGTCCAATTCCGAGAGTATTCATTTTCTGACTTTTCTGGAACCAAAAACAACAGAAAACAGGCAGCTGGCACTGTGGCTCTTGTTAATAGGTTAGTCCAAGAAATCATAATAAAAGTACTCCAAAGTTGGAACAAAACACAAGAAAGTGGATAAAACTAAGCATGGAACATAAAAAATTATAGATACATTTGCAATGTATCACTTCCCTCTTTGAAGGGCCTTTCTTTTACTTTGTAGTTGAGTCAGTAAACCTACTCCCTTCTATCTCAGCAAGTATTTTGAGTTGATGTGTTTCATTCATTCATATGATGATTTATTCACTCATGTTTCTTATGTTCCTTGTTTTGCACATTGCTCTTATCTTGACGTTTACTACTTTGAAAGCTATCATCGAAAACCAGCTATTTGTGAACTCCAACAAATTATCAACTATTCTTCAACCAAGAGCTAAGTTTACCATTACCAATTATGATTCACTTTATGTATCTTTATTGTGTTTCCTTTACTTATTACAAGTTGAGTTATATAATAGTGAGTTGTCTTCTGTTACGATCTATGTGTTTGATGAATGTGATGCTTCTTGTTCGTATTCTTTTATCGACTCTTCACTCCATAAACCTGAGGCCATGTTTATTGAGCACAGTTTCGCTTGGGGACAAGCGAATTCTAAGCTTAGGGGGAGTTGATACGTCTATTTTGCATCACTATTCTATGTCTTAATTCACTATTATTCATTGATATATTTCATATTGAGAGGTGATACTTATGTCATTTCATCTATTTTTGCATGGTTGATGACTTTTGGAGCATGGACCGCTGTAGTCTGGATTCTGATGGAAAAGGTGATGTTTGGAGGCAAAATTCGCGAAGATCAGAAAATTTGGGAAAATATATGGAAAATCCTATTTTTCCAGAAGACTAAGGATGCCAGAAGATGGAGTGGAGATGGGCCATAGGGGGCCCACACCACCCCATGGCGCGGGCAGGCCTAGGCCGCGCCATGAGGTGGTGTGGCCACCCTGGCCCACTCCAGCCTCTCCCCTCTGGCGTATATCAACCTCCCGAAACCCTAAGACTCAGGGACCGACCATAGAAAGATTCCACTGCCTCTGCGGGGCGGAAAACACCGAGAGAGAAAGATCTCTCTGGCAGATAGATTTCTATCGGGGGAATTCCTTTCCAGAGAGGGGAGATCGTCGCCATCAACACCACCATCAAGCTGTACTTCATCGGGATCATCATCATCATCATCACCATCATCATCACCATCAGCACTCTCATCACCATCTCCATATTGCGGTAACAATTGCGTTGAATCTTGCATTAGTTCATAGGGGAAACTTTCCCGGTGTTGATTACTCCTTGTAGTTGATGCTATTGAGTGAACCATTGAATTATTGTTTATGTTCAGATTGTTATACATCATTATTCCATCTCTGATCATGATCCATATGATGTCTTGTGAGTAGTTTATTTTGTTCTTGAGGACATGGGAGAAGTCATGTTGTTAGTAGTGGAGTTGTGTTGAGAAAGATTCAATAGATTGTTATTTAAGTTGTGGTGTACTTCTTCTAGTGGTGTCATGTGAACGTCGACTACATGACACTTCACCTATATGGGCCTAGGGGAATGCATTGTGTATTTTGCTACTAATCGTAGGGGTTACCGGAGTGACAGAAACCTGAACCCCCGTTAGGAAACCATTGCACAAGGGACGTAAGGGTCTTAGAGTTTAAAACTATGGTTAGGTTTCTACCTTAATTACTTTCTTGTACTTACGAATGTTTGCAAGGGGTATAATCACAAGTATGTATTAGTCTTGGATGGGGCGGTACATTAGCACAGGTTCACCCACACAACACTTAGCAAGCTAGAGAAGATTAATCAACTATATGAAGCGAAAGCACTTGACAGTCTTCCCATGTGTCCTCGAGAACGTTTGGTCATCTTAAGTAATACAACCGGCTTGTCCTTTGCTGCATAAAGGATTGGGCCACTTGCTGCATTGATTCCTACTGTCTTTTATTTACTCGTACTTTGTTTACTTGCTCTATCAAAAACCCCTAAAAATCTGTTTGCTAAGTATTTGTAGAGAATTCCTGATCCATACCACTAGCCAGCACCTTCTGCTCCTCGTTGGGTTCGACACTCTTACTTATCAAAAATACTGCGATACACCCCCTATACTTGTGGGTCATCAATGGTCCCTAGTAAATCGGTGCCAAAAACACCGTATGAATTATGGACTGGGAGAAAACCTACCCTGAGTTATTTGCATGTGTGGGGCTACCCTGCTGAGGCAAGAGTTTTCAATCCAATTATGGGAAAGTTAGACCCCAAGACTGTCAGCTGCCACTTTATTGGTTATCCTGACAAATCTAAGGCATATCGTTTCTATTGTCCGAAGCAATTCACTAAGTTTGTTGAAACAAGACACTTTATGTTCTTGGAAAGTTATATGATGAGGGGGAGTATGACTCCTAGGGAAATAATCTTGGAGGAGAAACGGGATTATGTTCCGATCCCTGTGATCCAAGAGCCAGTGTTTCCTATTCATGATGAGGTTATACCTCCAGTTGAAAGGACTGCTAATCCTACCCCTGCTAAGATACCAGTGACTCCGCCAGAGTCCATACCTAATGATACTTCTATGGAAGATGCTCAACAGCCTCAAGTTGTGGTTGAGGTACCAAATAATGTACCGCTCAGAAGGTCTAAGCGGGCTAGAAAGTCTGCCATTTCTGGTGATTATGTCACTTATATGAGTGAAGATATGAATGAGTCGATGTTGGATGATGATCCTACATCATTTAAGGAAGCTATACAAAGTGATCATTCATCAGAGTGGCTTGATGCTATGAAAGATGAAATGAAGTCCATGGGCATTAATGATGTATGGGACTTAGTAGAAATCCCTAAAGGATCCAAAACTGTGGGCAGTAGATGGGTCTATAAGACCAAACGTGACTCCAAAGGTGATATCGAAAGGTTCAAAGCAAGGCTTATGGCTAAGGGCTTCACTCAAAGAGAAGGTATTGATTATAATGAGACTTTTTCACCTATCTCTTCTAAGGACTCGTTCAGAATTATTATGGCACTTGTGGCTCATTATGATCTGGAGTTGCATCAGATGGATGTTAAAACGACATTTCTGAATGGTGACTTACATGAGGATGTTTACATGGCTCAATCGGAAGGTTTTTTATGGAAGGGAAGGAACACTTAGGATGTCGTCTTAAGAAATCCATTTATGGATTAAAGCAAGCCTCAAGGCAATGGTACTTCAAGTTTTGATCAAGTGATAAAGAATTTTGGTTTCAAAGAGAATGAAGTGGATAATTGCATTTATGTGAAGTTCAGGGGGAGCAGTTTTGTCTTCCTGATATTGTATGTCGATGACATACTCTTAGCCAGTAACAATAAGAATATGATGCTGGAAACTAAAAGGTTTCTCTCCTCAAAGTTTGATATGAAGGATCTCAGTGAAGCCGCTTATGTCTTAGGCATTCAAATTCACCGAGATAGATCCAGAGGAATCTTGGGGCTATCACAAAGAGCGTACATTGAGAATGTACTAAAAAAGTTCAATATGCATAAGTGCTCATCCTCGCCTGCTCCTATTGTTAAGGGTGATAAGTTTGGGACTTTCTAGTGCCCAAGTAATGATTATGAATCTGTGCAAATGCAGTCAGTTCCTTATGCTTCAATTATTGGAAGTATGATGTATGCATAAGTGTGCACTCGCCCTGACTTAGCTTTTATAACTGGGATGCTTGGCAGATATCAGTCTAATCTAGGCTTGGATCACTGGAAGGCTGCTAAGAAAGCTTTAAACTATTTGCAAGGCACTTAAGGCCTCATGCTCACATATAAGAGAACTGATAACCTCGAGGTGGTGGGTTATTCAGATGCTGATTTTGCAGGGTGTGTTGACACTAAGAAATCCACATCGGGTTATATTTTCACCCTAGCAGAAGGAGCTATTTCTTGGAAAAGCACCAAGCAAAGTGTTACTGCATCGTCAACAATGCAGGCAGAGTTTGTGGCATGTTATGAGGCAACCGGGCAGGCAGTATGGCTGAAGAATTTCATCCCGGGTTTAAGGGTGATTGATAGTATATCTGAGCCACTCACTCTTTTCTGCGATAATCAACCCGCAGTGATCTATTCGAGTAACAACAAGCCAAGTGGTGCTGCCAAACACATTGACATCAAGTATCATGTCGTGAAAGATAGAATCTAGGATCAGATAATAAGTATTAAACATATAAGGACTAACGCAATGTTAGCGGATCCACTTACGAAAGGCCAACCACCGAGTGTGTTTAAAGAACATGTTGCTAACATGGGATTGACAGAAGGCTTTTGATCCTAGAATTGGGACTGTTATGACACCATCTCCCCATAAGTCTAAAAAGGGTTCTTCTCTTTGATGGAACAATGTACTATAGTCAATTAGTTCAATGGTACTTAACTGACCATTGCAATTTATTGTCTCTGTATAAGTTTCAACAAAGAGTTGAGCTCATAAGTTTGTAATAAGCATAAGTTTATGGAGCTCTTAAGTTAAAGGAGTTCTGTTTTGAAATAAAGTGGTGTATTGTAACAACTGGGTTCTGTGGTACTATATGACCGTTGTAATTCTGTTGGCTCATATGCCGTTTTGTTGAGAAATGGGCTTATAAAGTTTATCCTTACGATCAAGGGGGAGAATGTTGGATATTAGTGATCTGCAGTTTTCTGTGATCAAACTAAGTCAATATAATGGCTTTTAGGGGTTGTTTAATAACAACCATTGGATGCCCTGATCAGGGGCATCCTGACCATCCATTTTGGGGTCCAGGTTACCCTAGTGCAAGTGCTATAAATAGGGATCCTAGGGTTTGATCTGGACTGACCCAATCCATTCGGCTGGGCTCTTATCTCTCTCACTCTCCCCTGCTCACTGATCAAGCCAGCACCTAAAGCACTAGGAAGAACCAGCACAAGAAGGCAGAAGTGGAAGAAGGAAGAGGAGGCCATGGCTGGACTCCAGATCAAGGTACACAACATCTGATCTCCCTTTTGTGGCTCTAATCTTGAGCTAGATGATCCTATGGGATCTAACAAAGGAGACCCCCTATCTCCGCTTCTTTTCGTTTTGGCTATTGACCCGCTTCATCACATCCTTCGTAAAGCCACGAATCAAGGTCACCTACACAAGCTCTGCGGGCGTGCCCCCACTATTAGGACCTCACTCTATGCTGATGATGCCGCCATCTTTGTGAAGCCTCTCAAACACAATATTGACTTCCTTGCCGCCACGCTTGACATTTTTGGAGAGGTTACCGGACTTGTGACAAATTGTGCATAAAGCCAAGTGGCGCCTATTCGATGTGACAATATCAATCTTGATGACATTCTACAAGCCTTCCCGGCTACCCACACCACCTTTCCAATGAAGTACCTGGGGCTTCCCTTGTCGGTGACTAGACTTAGAAGAATAACTTTCCAACCACTCGAAGATAGGGTGGCGGCTAAACTCGTTTCGTGGATTGGAAAGCATGTCACTATGGCAGGTCGGACAACACAAGTGAAAGCGGTCCTTACAAACATTATCATATATTTCATCACCGTTCTTGAGGTCCCTATTGAGGTCCTAACGAAGATTGATAGTTTGAGAAGAGCCTACTTATGGGTGGCTAGTGATAAAGTTACCGATGAGAAGTGCAAAGTCAATTGGGATCTTGTATGCAAACCAAAAGAAAAAGGGGGACTAGGAATTTTGAATCTTAGAAAATTTGTCAGTGCTCTTAGGCTAAGATGGCTTTGGCAAGAATGGAAAAACGAGGACAAACCGTGGGTGGGGCTTGGTAACCCTTGCAACCCCAATGACCATAACCTCTTTGTGGCGGCGACCAAAGTAACCGTTGGGAATGGTAAGAAGGCACTTTTTGGGAGGCAAGTTGGCTAGACGGAGAGAGACCTAAAGATGTGCCCCCCCTAATTTTTGACATCTCAAAGAAGAAACGATGCTCGGTGTAACAAGCTATTCTAAATGATTTTTGGGTCTCACAAATCAACACGCAAGATGGCCTCACCGTCCAACATATTGACCAATTTTACAAGCTTTGGGAGAGGCTAGCCAACATCAATTTGGACCAACACACTCCGGATGATATCACTTGGAAACTAACAAGAGATGGATGTTATTCGGCTAAATCGGCATACAACATGCAATACTTGGGACAAGTCAACTCCTTGATGCCGAACATGGTTTGGAAACCTTGGGCGACTCCCAAGTGCAAAATCTTCGCATGGTTGGTTCTACAAAACTAGGTTTGGACGACGGATAGACTCGCTCGAAGAGGTTGGCCCAATTATGACCGTTGCAAACTTTGTAATCAAACACAAGAATCGGCCTCACACCTACTTTTCAAAAATAACTGACGCTAGCCTACCCGCGTCCTCAGGTCATCCCCGCGCGCGCACCGATCCTGGGCGTCAAATTCGGCCTGCACAGTAACTTCTTGTGGTGGCTTTTCTTCACAGCCGTTCGATGCAGTTAATTTTTTACTCACTTTTGCCATGAGTATAGCCCCCAATGACTATTGGGCCCGTGTATGGGTGGAGTCGTTTATTTGAGACCGTGTGTCTGGCTGTTCCCGTTGCTTAATGGAAGGGAACGTGGTGAAAACCCTAGGCAGCCAATCCTCTCCCGTCCTTGAGCCCCGTGCCCCTTTCTCTCCTCCTCCGCTCTGCTCCTTGCCTCCTCCCCGCGTTGCTGCTCCTCTCCGGCTCTGCAATCCCCCCGCTGCTCTGGCATGGTCGACGTCCAGTCACACGCACCTCGTCCATGCCCCGCACGTCTTCCCGCAGTCAATCCTATCCCGGTGAAAATTTCCCCAATCGCTGACTCCTCTCCCTCCCCCAATCGCCGCCTCCTCTACGATTTCTCTTCCCCAATAGCTGCAGGAGGGCGGCGTGAAGGGCGAGCAGCGAGTGGACGGTGGTGGACGGAGGACGCGCCGGTGGATGGTGGTGCGGCGGAGGACGCACTGGTGGACGACGCATGGAGGATGGCGGCGGCTGGGAGTCCCCATCGCCGGCATGCCACAGCCGATGGAGTTTCCCGTGGCCATCCCGTCTGGTTGAGGTGAGCTTCATCTTGGTCTCGTTTTTGTTGTTTTTGCTCCTCTGCTTGCTAATTTGTTGGTACTGCTCTGTGTGGAGAGGACGTGGAGATGGAGGAGGAGCACACGACGGCAAGGAGACAATGAGGCAAGTAAGAACGCCGGCCAGTTCCATCGATTCGATGCCGGCGACTTAGAAGACACCATGTGGGAGGAGAAGAACAACACCACATGGAATAGCGGTAGTTAGAGAGGTACGAATTTTCTGCTCGAGTTTGTTCTTCGTCAGATCCGTTAGGTGTGCTGCTATTTTTCAGATTTGTTGGTGATTTTTTCTTGCATAATCTTCTGAACACAGTGGCTCCTCACGGCTTGGTAATCCTCCTCCCTGGGTAAGCCCCCTCCTTCGCTGACTCATGTTTTTTTCTTCTTTGCTGGTTTGGGTCTTCAAGGTGAGGCGGGGACGCACTAGGTTGGAGCAGGAAGATTATGTCTTCTTGTTCGAGCAGCTGGAGCTTGGGTGGGGAGCCGCGTGCGAGCACCATGGTGTCGCACCACGAGAAGCTTCACCTCCACCGCCGACAGCAAGAACTAGAGGAGCTCGACCTGCATCCCGCTGCTCCGGTTGAATATCCGTGGTAGCGGCGGCGGCGACGCTGAAACGACCTCAGTGACCACTGGAATGGCGGCTACGAGATCCTCCGAGCAGCAGCGATGTTCTCCTCCGTGCATAGGTGGCGCTGTCGGCGTTCTCCTCCGACCAGAAGCTCAATGATGTCCTCAAGCCAGCAGGAGCAGCAACGGTGGTGGCGTTCTACTCAGGTTTGCGTTTCCTCCTATCTTGGAATCTGTTACTCAGTAGTATCATAGATGCATCTATAAGAAAATGGAACCTGTTCTTATTCATCTCTTGGAAAAATAAGATGCATCTCCAATTCGTTTAATATAATGTTCATTCCATACGAACATCATAAACCACCTCTTGGAAAAATACAGTCTACACTACCCGGCAAAGCATGGCTATGTATATTCTTTATGACTAAGATTACCTAAGTTTATGGAGATAAAACTTTGTCTAAAATACTGCCTCGCTTTCGGCCTTCTTGCAAGTGGCGGAGTAAAAGCCACCAAATGCAGGTAAAGACTGTTTTCTATCATGCAATGGTACCATATCAGGCCTGCAGGGTTTTCCATTCGGAAGGAATAGCTTATTACTAGAATTATTTTCTCTGACTTTGATTGATATATATTTTTCCTTGAGCTGAATTGATGGCTCTTGAGGCAGTAGTATTCCAGGTTAGCAATTCTAATATGGTTGTTCACACATACGCAAAAGAGTTGGGTATAGTTGCAGCGCTTAATTAGCCCATGTAACGTGGCAATTTATTTTTCCTCTATTTGAACCCTCTTTATCTCACGACAACATAATTATTCAGAGTGGGATACTAAACGGATGTTTTAGCGAGCTTCACAAAAAACACAATATGCCTTTGATTATAATTGACCGTTTGTACATCACCTCACTTCTACTTGCTTTGTTCCAAGATACTTCTTTTGCAGAAAACTGTAGGTAGCACCCCAGCAGACTATACTTTATGAGGTATCTCTTGAAATTTAAAACGCCTCACTCGCATTTGGACAAATGGTTGTTTCTAGATCGATGACTTGGTTCCAATTCCTCTGTCATTTACAACACAGACTGATGCTACTTGTGACCCGCTGTACAATGATGATTTTTACTTAGCCTCGTGAATTGTTTTTTCTATACTGCGGCATGCCTGCTTAGTTCAGTTTTGCCTGGTCTAATTCCAGTTTTATTCATTCTTGTGCTTTGGTGTCAAGAAATATACCAGTTCTGCTTTGATAGGGATGCTTAGGAGATAAGTACCTACATGAAGTGACATTAGGTTATCCTGGTCTTCAACTCCAGCTGAATTTCTCAGTTTGCTTCACTCCAGGTGCGCTCACATGTGTACTGCATACTATTTTTTTTGTTTGTCCAGAAGATTCTTACACCAACAGAAACTGCAGCCGGCATTGGTGTTCATGGATGTTGCAGGTATGCTTGTCTTCGACACCTAATATCCCCATATGATATTAGGAGATAGCTCTGTTGTTTAAAATCTGTTAAAAATAGAAGTTATAATATAAAAGTCAGGTAAGATACTAAGGCATGTTGTAATTGCAAGTCAATATTAGTTAGTTAACCAGGCAGTGTGTGTTCTGTTGGTAATATTTGTTGCTTGCCATTTGATTTAGTTCTGTTTTCCTTTGCAGAAATAGGCCAAAAACAATAAACTGAAGAGCTTTTATAATTCATACCTTCTTTTTTAGCAGAGTATATTTTGCGTATTTTGGTTGTGCCACAGATGAAAGTTCTGGGTCAGTTATTCTCGTGTCAAATCATGATGAAATTGATATAATGTGGGATGCCAAATATCCATTCTTAGAGAAATTCATAGTCGAGGTATGAGAGCCTCCCATGTTGATGATAGAATGGTGATTAAAGTTATGAATTGCTGCCTTAGTGAACCAGTTAACGTAGATTAGCTCAGCTGACCAGCAACACCTTTGGTCTCCCTGAGAAATCTTATGTTTATATTGATGCAACAATTGAGTTTCAGTTATTGTACAATCGACATCCAAAGCAATGGCCATCTTTTGTCTTCAAACCAAACATAACATATGGTTGTTACTCTGTTACCTTTCCTCTTCATGTCATCATTTGTTTCTTGTTGCATGTATGGTTGTACCTCTGCCACTTAGATGGTATAGTGGACTCATAAGTTCGTACCGCATGTGCCTTTTTATTTGTCCACGGGGTGATCATGTGAGTGCCCTATGTTTATACCTCAGCCTCTTAGCATGTGATAGTAGTATGATTATACCTCTGCTCTTAGATGGTATAGTGGACTCATAAGTTAGTACATCTTCAGCCATTTTATTTGTCCAGGAGTCATCAGGTTAGATCTCTAGCATGTTGCTTTGGTGGTTCATTACAAATGAATGCAGCCTGTGTGTTTGTTGTTCTTTTCATTTAAGAAGTTGTGCCTAGATTAGCTTAGCTGAGCAGCATTTCATTGTGTTCTTTCGCTACCCTTGGTTATATACTAATGTAGTTATGATTTGTGCTATCTTAGGCAGCCATCATATTAGCCAGGATAAAGCCTAGAAGAAAATAGAATAAGATGTTGCTGATATTCTGAGGTTATGTTGATTTTGTCAAAAGCATTTACACCATATCATTTGGTTTTTGTATATTGAACTTGGTGCATCTTTTGGAGGGAAGTTAGGTCAATAGACCATGAACTTCTGTTTTTTATGCTTTATTTTGTTGTTCTATTCTGGCATTACATCATCATGCAAATAAACTATATTAGCTATAAAATACAATGTGCATTTCAAAACAAATCAGGGATGGTCAGGTTTCTGTTTATTGTTCCTTTTCACAAAGTACACCATCTCCTTGATGAAATGGCTAAATGATTTTTTTGTTAGTCTTATATCTGCTAAATATTTACACTTTTGTGTAGCCACTAGATCAGATAGTACAATTTGCTAATGGTTTAGACATCACATAGCATCATTTTTACTGTTCATGTGTTCTAGGAAATAATTTAGACTTCTCAAAATCAAATAAAAATTTAAAAGGTACTCATCTTTTAAATCAGGAAGGTGCTGCTGCATACTACTTGAGTGATGTGCAAATCAGCTAACCTTATGTTATCCTCACCATAGATGCTTCACATGTGCAGTCTATTTAATTGTGTTTTGTAGGCATCGTTTATCGAAGATGTATGCAAGAAAGTTAAAGTACCTAGCTTGGAATAGTATATTTGTTCAAAACTAACCTGGGATTGCAGTTGCTACTCAGGTTTCCGTTTGGACTTGTTTGTGGTTTTGGACTTGAATCTGTTAGACGGACAATTTGGCTCATACTGAGCAAGACCATGGGGTCACTTCACATCGGAATCGTATACCTCGAAACTAGATTCAGGTGCATAAGCATATCCATGGACGATTCTCTTTGACCTCACAAAATGGTGGACATCTTATTTGAAGAAAACCAGAGGGGCACGGTTGAAGAGGGTAAACTCCGCCGGACTCTCGATATACACAGATCACCGAGACATAGCGGCGGGGTTCGAAGAGAGAAGATGACACGTCTCTACTTGGTACATAGAAAAGTTACCCAACAATACCCATCTTCGTTTTGAGAGAAGTTGGATTGGAGCCTACTTTTGGTTTTGTTGTTCTTTTTACAATATATCCCTTGGGGATGAAGTATGTTGTACGACCATTTCCCTCAAAAGAGTCTTCCATGTATCTTTAGAATTTTATGTGGTGTGTTTTGATCAGAGCATGCTTTGTGTTGTATTGTGTGACTTGAATGCCCGTTGTTGGAAACAAGAATATATCACTTTACAGCGGTAAGCATATCAACTTTTGACTTAAACAAGAGCACATGCTCATCTTGACCATTGAAGTGTTCCATGGAAATGCTTAGTACAATGAGAGTACTGAAAGCTGCTGAAACCTACTACCTCCAGGAAAATGCTTAGTACAATGAGAGTACTGAAAGCTGGTGAAAACTACTACCTCTATACGGAACAGATGTAGTAACTAAGATAAGAATTATTCCCAGTCTCTCTTATGGCCTCGGCGCCAGTGGCGCTTTCAAATGTCGCTACTCAATGAGAGTTTGGAACAAGATAAAATATTGCATCGGTCTACGAGACATTGATACCGCAAATTGGCACAACTATAGATCCGTGAAAGAATGGTGGAAAGAAGTGATACACAAAAGGGGAGCGCAAAGGAAGGCTATATCCTCAATGACAATGTTGGTCTCTTAAGGAAATTTGGAAGGAGCGAAATGCTAGGGTCTTCCAAAATCACGTCGTAACCGTGGAAATGGTAGTCAACAAAAGTAAGGAGGAGACTTCTATGTGGTGCCTTGCCAGCGCCAATGCCATTAGTAGTATAATGCCGTGTGAGTAGTTGTTCATGTGTTGTCTTTGTGGCTGCCTTGGTGTTTTGCCAAGGCTTTGTTCTTGTAACACTCTAAGAACTTCTCCTTAATTAATGAAAATGGCAAATCTTTGGCCGTGTTTAAAAAATAAATAGATATGAGAGCCCATGCACTGATACCAACCGAGAAAAAGAAGGTTAGACCTACGGTACCAAGAGAGATCCACGGCGGCCATGCGTCATGTGTCGACCACGATGTCGGCCGCCTCCAGCTCGGCCCTGCTCTGGACCAGGTCTGCCGCCTCCAAGATCTGATTCGTACTAATCCCTATGACCCCACCTCCCTCGACGAGCTCGCCACCACCGTACGCCTCCATTTTTGGTCCGATCTGCACCAGATTCGTCGCTGCCAAGCTCTGAGATCCTCCATGACGGCCATCTGCAATCAGTTATGCCCCATCCTCCCCGACCCCTCGTAGCAGCAGCAAGATTTCTAGCTGCATGCCAGCTCTCCCCATCATCGGCAAGAGCAGAATTCACCCGCTCAAGGAGTATTTGGGAGCGTCGGTGTGTTGATATATTCTCCTCCATTTGGTTCTACATGCCGGTGCAGGTGCAACTCGCCCCATGAACCTTTCTTCCTCCTGGTTCGATTTTTTATCCTAGCTCCTAATTCGTTAATTGCATATTTGTTGGGGTTTCACCACTCAGTGTAGCTGTATTGTACGCAGTTTCTTCTCCTCCTTTTTCTTGATCTATGCATGATGATTCTCTTTTGCTTTTTTAACAGATGGATTTATTCTTCGGATGGGAGCCAACCAGCGTTTTGTTCCATCTTTGGTAGTTACGAACTTAGGATGCAAGGCATGAAGACTGTGCAAGCTGGGGAATATATTTAATCTTATGGAAGAAGTTGCTTGTTTACGAAAGCTACTCCCTCTGTTTCAAAATATAAGATGTTTTAGCTTTCTGAAAGGAGTGTATCTAGACCCTTTTTAGTGTCTAGGTTCACTCCAAACCGAGATGAACCTAGACACTAAAAGAGGTCTAGATACACCTCATTCACAAAGCTAAAACATCTTATATTTTAAAACGGAGGGAGTATATCACTATTTGAACACCTAAAGTGTTTAATTCTGAAGTTGTTTCCTGCACAGGGTTGCCAGAGGGATATCATTATCTACCTCTATGCACATGATTTTCAACAAACTGGCTAGCTCATTGTCTGTCAGAGTTGCTATTATTAGTTTTAACATGTCAACTGTGATCGGTGGAGTGTACCTTATTTAGTATATTTATCCCAATTAATTAGTACAATATAACTTGATGCCATACAATGTCTACATATGGGCAATCCTCCCTGAACTTCACGGAGATTGTCAGAGGAAGATATTGTGGGCTTATGAGAAAATTGATAAAAAACCTGGACACTAATAACAGTGGGACAATTACCATTGAAAAACTAAGGTTGCTCTACCGGGTGACAAAGTATGGTACTGGTATTACTGGAATAGAAAGAACACAACTATTGGAGTTGGTATGCTGTTTTTATGGCCTTGATGTCTGATGTTCTCTTATACTGTTCTGTCTTTGCACTCTTACTTATTTGCAATTTCAACCATTAATGGTAGCTTACATATTTTTTTTACACATGTACAAGACAGCTGATGAACTTGAAGAAGCTCCGAAGAAGTATAATATGAGTGACATTTGCAACAACAATCAAAGAAAATTATTGCTGAAATACATACAGATTATGCGAGTGTGAGTAACTTCTCCCAAAAGTCTAAGATAGCTCTGTTGGCTTCTGCCCCCGAAGAACATGTATAATGCATTATCCCGTATGAAAGATGTGGAATATTGGCATGATGTTGCAATAGCAATATATACCATCGTTTTCTCTTACCATCAATCCTTTCTTGTTTTGGAATAGAGTCCCTTTTTTTAAAATTTATTTACTGTGTTGAAGGTCCAAACTTGGTACAATGCATGGTATTAACCTCACACGGATGATTCTACTTGTTTGCTTATGCTTTTTTTAATGGTGGGTAAAATGTCCAGTGAATTGTTATGGATACAACCATGGTTGAGTCAAGAAGCTTATTAATTTGTTGACAGGACAAGGACAAGGGCTTCATCTTTGTTGTATGATTATAGTGCTCTCTGGTGATATTTTTCCCTCCATGATTTTAGTTCAAAAAGTTCAAAAGCCAGAGTTTGCTGCTGTGCTCAATTTTGACAAGTAGAATAAGTGAGCTATCTAACATAGATAGGAGAAAAGGGTGCACGTTCCTAATTTGAAGCAGATTTTAATATTGAACCACGATGATGTATTTTTTCTGAAGAGTTAAGGATATTCAGCTGAAACGAAGGGGAGAATAACCACCATTTTGCAATTAAAGTTCTCATACTTTTAAAGAAGGTTCCAAAGTGAACTACTGAAACAATGTCAATTAAAAGATTGTTAGCGTTTCTTATGGCGATGATACATATAATATGTATGCCAGTGGATTAGTTATAAATTTGACACAAATATGCCCCACCTAAACATAATACTCTACGAGCCTTGTCTCAAATATTTATTTTGAAATTTATTGAATATTTGTACAAATATTTTCTCAAATATTTTGATTTTTTTCCAACATGGACAGCAGAATTATGCACCTTCCTTAACCACTATATATGTCTCTCACAATATTTATTCCCATACATTTCTAGAAGTGACTACCATTTCATCGTCACAGTGGACGGACGCCGCAGCGCCCGTGCATGCGCGCAGTGGCTACATCTAGCACAGGCAGATCAAAAGCGTGGAGAGGAAAAGTTCGAACTAAAACCGTGTTTGAGGCAAACCTGGCAATGGGCCGGGCTTTGGGTGGGCCGGCACGCAGCACGCGAAAATAGCACCGGCCCAGCCCGGCCCGTGGAGTGCCGGGCCCGTGTCGGCCCGTGAAGGAGAGGGGCCATGCTGGGGCCGCGGTCTCGAGCACGCGGGCTGGCCCGGCACAGCCCGTTTAGAGTCCTAACAACTGAAAATTGAGTAATACACTGTTATTACCTTCCGCTCTACCAACTCAGCACCGGAACCTTGGTGTCATAATAGGAAAAACGTCCCTAATTAAAGGCTTTTTTGATGGGCATGTAGAAAATACTGATGGGCCGCGCGCCTGACGTGCCGCGGGCTGGCCTGTTTGGCGCGGGGCCTAGGAGGCAGGCCCCCATGCCGGCCCGGTCCGGCCCGCGAGCTACACGGCCTGCCGTGTGCCATGTCGGGCTAGGCCCGCAAAGGCAGGTTCGAGCTGGTGCCGTGCCGGGCCAGCCCGTTGGCCAGGTTTGGTTTGAGGCTTTGAGCCCTAGCTACCTGCTCATATCTACTAACTGCGACCGGACCAGAAGCGCACAGTCTTAGCTCCTCTCTGCCATAGTGCCATCCTCACAATCCATCGATATGGATTGGATTATAGCCAAGTGTATTATCGTTGCTTTCTGTGTGTTGATTACTTTGGTAGCCATTTATCTTGTGGCTTTGAGGTATGTCAGACGTCGATGATTCGTCTCCCGTCTATCAGGCGTCTGATCTGTAACTTGTTCTCTAGGATTTGGTACAAAGCTAGGTGTGGGGGAGGGGGCAGGTGCCCCCTGACTTGTACTAAGCTCCGCCACTAGTTCTTGGTCTCGCTCACACGGAGAAGGGAAGCAAGCAAGCACGCAAGAGATAGAGAGGGGATCCGGCGAGGGAGAGAGAGAGCACAACAGATAGGGGACAGTCTACATATATGAACGCTACTAACATCGCCGAACTCATCTACGTCAGTTCACATACCTTGATAGCACAAGATAAATGTACTGCCAGCCCAACCAAAGCGCAAAAAAACACCTATAAGAATTTTTTATGTGATCCACTCTATCGCTTATAGAACTCAGGTAGATCTTGCAAGAGGATGGTAGAGAGGATACACTCAGCTAACACGGTGCACGTGATATTTGTCATCATCGGCAGGAGGAAAAGTCGATGGGTCCAGTGAAAATTCCGTGTTTCTCAAAACAGGGTAGTAGGAACACTAAAGACAAATGACCGTCGCCTGCTTTACTGTAAACATAGAGAGCAACATGTCTTTTTTGGACATTTTACAGTGCAATAATAATAAGGTCCGTTTATTGGGCTCCATCCTATGATCCAGATCCGTTTCACTACTCCATTTTTGGAGTAGTAAATTTCGGCCCACGAGGTATTTTTGGTATTACACGTAATTTTGAAATCTCCTCCAATGCCAATCACATAACAAAATCGTAATTCTAATCGAGATATGAGTAATATCCAGTTTAAATGTGGACGTAGATGGCTATATTTCAGAGCCAGCACTTCACCCATCCCATCTCTTCTATGTACTCTCGTCGGCGAAGGCCGTTGTTGAAGGCATCAATTTCACTTTCATCAGATATAGCTTCAGCGAAGTTTTTAATGATGTTCTACCGCTAGATGAAAGCTCGTATTGATTCTCCAGATTTCTGCTTGCACACCCGCTATTTCTCCAGGGATGCGGGTCGCTTGAATGTGGAATTGTAATTTCGGATGAACTTATCTTCAAGGTTGTTCCAGCTGCTGCTGATGGATTCTTCGGGTAGCTACCCTAGCCAGGATCGGCTGGCGCCGCTTAGGTGTAGCTGTAGACTTTGCATTGTGGTGGCCTTGGAGCCACCCTGTAGTTTAACAGTTGCCAGGTAATCTGCCAACCAAGCTTCGGGTTCTTGGAGTCCATCATACTTTTGGCGGTCATGCGGGAGTTTGAAATACTTGGGTACTGGAGTCTTGTGAACCCATTGGGTAAAGAAACTGGCTCCACATAATTCGTAATCATCCTCGCTTTCACCGTCGTAGTATCTTCGGCTCTTGCCCTCTTCCCTGGATCTGTTGGTCCTGCGCTGTGTAATGTCTTCTCTTGCGTCATTTCGTGGTTCGGGGCTGGTGAATTGCACCCGATGTGGTGACCGCGATCGTCGAGTGTGCCCTACTTGCCGAGGGCTGCTGCGATGGCATGGAGATCTAGCTGATTATCATGTAGTTCCTTGTTACGATTGCGCAAGTGATGCGCCCACCATGCCGATATTCAAGAGAGCAGAGTGATGGAGAGCCGCACGAGGATCGTTGGGTGCGGGTTGAGTTGTGATCAGGTACGTTTGTGCAGCTAGAATTCGGCTTGAGCTGTTTTTGCTTTGATGTATCCCGTTGGATCCACTGACATGAACGATAGATCAAGGTCTTGGGTCAGCTCTTTTCTCTCAGCTTCGGGGATTTTTTGCATCCGAGAGGCTCTCCTTCTTGGTGGTGCTCCTCCAGTTATGCTTCTTGATCCTCGGGTGAAGCTTAGTTGTGCCCGCCGAAGGCTAGACTCGTCGGCTAGCCTTTTTCTTTCATCGAGCTTCCTCTGCATCCTTAGTAGATCCCTCTTCTTGTGATGAAGCAAGTATTGGTAGGCCATGAGATCTTCGTGCGTGGCCTCGGCTGTCATCGGGACCACACCCAAAATTGCATCCCTTACTTTTTTCCATGCTTCGACTGATAGCCGGAGAGTTTGTCGCTCGCCTCTACATGGTTCTCCTCCTCCTGGGATAATGAAGTTGTTTGTTGGGTCTCCTTAGTGGATCATGTACTTGCCGTTAGGTGGTTGCTCGGGAGAATAGAATGAGGCCTTATATGGCGTTGGTGGTCTTAGTACCACCCACCCCTCCATCAGAGACGTACTTTCCCTCATAACGAAGGAACTTCGGAAAAACATCTCTGTGTCTACTCTCGGTTATTTCTATCCTTTACTCCCTACTATTGTTGTTTGCTTGCTTTCTTGTCATATAGGTTCTCTCACCTAGTTTCATATCTAGAGAACTTACTTTGTGTCAAGCCTTAATTTGAAAAGAAGATAAAAATTGAGTAGCACCAATCCACCCCCTCTAGTCGCTTATACCGATCTTTCACCATCCGTCATAGAGGACTTCTTAACCACGAAAAACGGGCCTTCAACCACGAAAATCATCCTTGCTAAAAGGCAACTTTTCTTGAAGTGTATGATCAAAACAAGTTCTTAATAATGTGGTACATAATATGCATCTACCAATACATCTTACATATGATATAATTCCAATCTCAAATATCATATCATAAAAAAATATCAAACACACAGGAATTATATAGATGACCATAATCATCTTAGGAAGCTCATATGATTCTAAACAACGATAGCATGAGAGAGAGAGCTAGATAAATATCCTTCCACAAGTAGAAAGGTGGACTACTCCCCCTTCATCATGCAGACGGTGTTGATGATGTTAGAGAGGGTGGAGATCCAACTGGAGGTGAATTTGGCATTGTTTCCTCCTCCAAACTTTGTTGGTTCTGGATCTATTTCATGGTTTTTGCATGTTTTGTCTATCTTCTGAGATCGAGACAGGGGACCTATATGCGTTTTAGGTCAAGCCATTGATCTAGGGCTGGAGATGGATGGTTGTGTACGCTTGAGGAGGGAAAGAGGCCATGCAGTACAAACTGGGGGTGGGCCATTCCACATGGGCCCATTTGTCCCTATTGGCTCCCCTTTGGTGATCCAAGTGCTCCTGGTCCTTGTATTCGCGAAAAAATAACCCTCAAGAAATCCCAAGTCCATTTGACTGTGTTTAGGTCCTTGAAAGTTAAAAATATGAAAAACATGGTTTTCGTACCTAGAGAGTTATAAATCAAATAAAAGAGATCATTGGTGAATCCTGATAAATCAATGTAAAACATTGTATATGATGAAAATATGTTATAATACATGATAGTAAACTAAAAAGTTCATGTATGCATTTTATGCATCACCATCCTCAAGCTTAACCTATTCTCATCCTCGAGCATGAAGGTGATAAAACTAAACACGGACTTTAGAGTTTGTTATTAAGTTGACATCTCAAGTCATGATCATTGTTGCACCAAGGTATAAAGTTCATCCTTTTAAAGAATAACAATAATTAAGTAACTTATAAAGTGATATTTCTCATATACCATCTATGCTTAATAGTATATCAATCTTATATAAAAACAAATGCACAAAGTACTATAGACCATTAAGCATCCATAGTGAAAGTGAAAGTGCATTGTGTAGTGTCCTACTTTTGTCTTAGAATCATGTATATTTTCCATATATGTGGACACTTGAGGAAACAGAAAGTAACCGGGGAAATATATGTGCTAGAAATTTAAATTACCATAACATATAAGAGGAGCAAAAAGAATATAGTTTAGGGATATGTAGCTCATGCCAACGGTAATCATAAGAGTTTGGCTCCAGGCATATTATGTGATTATGGTTAAAGTAAACATAACATACTCCTTATATGCTTGTCATGTTTCAAGTTAAGTGTCTCATGCCCGTTGACCACAATTGTCATGCCCAGATGCTATTCAACTTAGGGCTTTTGTTTTCAAGCGAGGTGGCACTAAGGTACCTTGTAGTACACGGCAAATAGATCTATTCGATTAGTGTAGAACTCTGTAACCTTTCTGTCTAGGACTACTCCTTACAACCCTGGTTTCTTGCGCCTTTATAAGACGGATCCTAAGGTCATCACTACTCACAATCCATGTAAGCCAGCCTATTGCCATTATAGTGATTTATGGCAGGAGTAGGATCTCACCATCGCCGTGAGATCTGAACCTGGGTAACTCGTGTTACACACCCTTGTCAGATCTTTGTCGACTCACCCCGGTTCTCTAAACTCACCATTAGGACCCCCCTCATAGCGCCCTCATCAACAATACCATGCCACCACCCTCCCCTCCCCCCTTTAAAGCCCTCCTTCCAACTTCGCCTCCTACTCACTGCCATTTCCGCCGCCACCATCCGCACCACGCTGCCCCGACCCCTCTCTATCTCCCCACCGCACCACCCTCAAGCTGTCGTTGCCCTCGAGTAGCTGCCGCCCCCGTGTCGTCCCCGAGCCGCATCTCCACCATCGGTGAGCCACCACTCTTGCTTTTCTTAGATGATTTATATGTAGAAATTATTAGTATAAAGGTTAGGGTTATTCTATATGATTTATGTGTAGAAATTGTTAGTATAAATATTTGGGTTCTTGTGTTCTTGATTTTATAATTACTATGTGTAGTTGATTCTAGATTGATCTAATTATAGTAGGACATGTGTAGTTGATTAATTATGGTGTTAGATAAAATTTCTAGATTGATCTTAGCTAGAGTAAAGGACATGTGTAGTTGATTAATTATAGTGTTAGATAAAATTGCTAGAGACTTTATAGTACACTTATTTTCTTGTAGATGATATGGCGCCGTATGAAGTTTGTTTTCAGTGATTGTAGTGAACAAAGTGTGTCATTTGGATCACTATTAAGTGTCCGTCGCATAGAGAGTCGATTTGAGAATACTTTGATATGTATGTACCATTTCATATATGCATTTGCTCAATTATGTTTTATTCTATTATTATTTATTAGATTTTTGTATTTGGTGCACAGACTCTTCCCTGCAATATAAGATTGGCATTCAATAAAATAACAAGATTTAACGTGAAATTCCGGGCTCGATGCACAAAGAGCGTACAAAGATTCACATTGCAGGTGCAGAACGTAAGAGGTTCATTACCTAGAACCATATCATTGCAGGTGTTCACCTATTTTTTGCAATGGGAGATCCTGGGCTTGGATCAGTATCGTCTATTTCGATACATGTTTTGAACCATAATCACTGCTAGCTAGCTGTGATACTTGTTTTGAACTTATTTTAATAACATATGGTAACTATTTAATATATTATTACTGTTTTATTTAGTAAATGCTGCCACTTTTTAATTTTCCAATTACTTTTAGTGGCATCTAAAAATTCCTGAACGCCACCAATGTACAGTGTATCGCTGGCGTGTACCCCGAATGCCACCACTAAACATATCACTGGTGGCGTGTAGGCTGAACACCACCAGTTAGCAAGTAGTTACTAGTGGAGTGAGATTGGTGGTGTGCTGCTTAAAACGTCACAAACACCATATTTCGAACGCAAGTAATAAGCATTTTTCTACTAATGTTTCAGCGTGATTGCGAGGGAAAGAAATTAGACACGGTGAGGGGTGAGATTATTTTATGTCAAAGTCGATGTTCTAGGGCGTGTGATAATTTCGCTTCAAGCAAGCATGAATAATGAGAGACATCAAGACTAAATCACACGAGTAGTGCAATCGACCTGGACACAAGGCAAAAAGCAAGCAAAAACCTAATTCTAGACGGTCCTTTTAGCATACCGGCTTCCAGAATGCTATTATTAGGCACTTCCATGATTAGCCAATCGATCGGTACCTCCTTTCAAGGTCTACAACGAAGTAAAGGAGCCATAGTTTATGGGCACCGCTAGGAATCGGATGCCGATATAGGCTTCCGATCGGAGCACTATTCGTCTGTCAGATAAGAAGCTGCCAGACCGTAGGATCGGCACACAGAGCCCCCATCTAATTCCAAAAAAAATTGTGGAGGATTGATTGCCCCCCTCTTAATTAATGTGATTGCATGTTTCCATATTTACTATTTCCGTAATGCACCTCCGCTGGTTATGGTTTCCTCTTTATTCTCGTTAATTTGTCCGCTTAGGTGCTTTCGGTAGACTCTGGGACTTGCTGATTTCTCGAAACAAATTCCGAATATAAGGAAACAAATTTTTAGGTAACTAAGTTTTCCTAATCTTGCTTCGCCTGTAGTAGAATTAGCTTCTATCATATATTTAATCCTGCTTCCATGTTTAAAAAATGGTTCCAGGATTGGAGTATTGGTTCTTTGAAACATGGCAAAATTATGCTTTCATGTCCTGGATAATTTGTTTCCATGCTAAAAAACTTTGTTTTTGTTTAACAGGTATACTTTACCTATGAAACTGGGTACTCCGTATTTTATTTCAAACAGAGTTAACATCACAATACTATTTTCAGAAAAGCTTACGTGCACACAATTATCAACTGATACCACATGTATTCCTATCATTTCAGCTAGTTGCTTCATACTCAGTGATTAGACTATTAGAGCTTTCAATTCATAATATATGGAACCACCAAACTATGCTTCCAACAAGATTAATACACGCTCCCTGTCAATTAGATTAGTGCTTCATATTAACAATATTTAAATTTCATTTCATAATTTTCTATGTCTTCATTATTTCTTCTATTTGCCTCCTACAGACCAGTGTCATGTCAGCTTTCAGCGAACACATTACACGGTTTCTACAAGTATTGTTGACGTAGGAGAACAACAACAACGTGAGCATCTATCGTTGTCGGACGGGGACAATTTGCTCGGTCGCCTACACACAGCTCCACCACGCGTCGACTACTCTATCGCCGTTGCACTAGTTTATGACTGTGAGCCTTCTGTCGATGAGGTAATCCATTGACTACTTGCACCATACATCATTCAACCGTGCTGCTGCAAATCAACTCTCCAACATATGCTCAAAATCAGCCTCCTTCATGATGCCTACAAATAACAAGAGGCATAACATGGTAAGAAAAATGAACATGCTGTGGAAGCAAAGAGAACAAGAATATGGAGCAAAATGTATGTACTGAAGAAACACTAATCTTCAATTATGCTTCCAAAAGATTAACGCGTGCTCCTTGTCAATTACATGTGTGCTTCATATTACAGTGACTCGAGGCAGCAGAGGAAGCAGAATGAGGGGAGGCCACCTGTCAGTTCTGCCTCAGCGAGGCCTTGCCGCAGCAAAGCGTCATGCCTGGTGGCGCAAGAGAACATATAGATATATGAATTCGGTTATAAAATTGAAAGGTTGGAAACATAGAAGCATCAATTTATTTGTACGCAGACATATTGCAATCTATGTAGGAGCAAATAAATTTGAAATGTATAATATAGAACAATGGTTCCTGCCAACTACACAAAACATGTACACACAACTTCATCATCATCTGTGCATAACATGAACAAGCAGTACATGGAAGCATAAAAATACTAATATTACCCTGTAAAGATTTAAAAACTAGCATATGCAATGTATGACCACAAATCGGTTATATGTGTACATGTATTCAGTGTATAGCTGTAGTCCTAGTCTGTAGATAGGTCCTGCTATTGATCTCATCCTATACGTGCTGCACCGTTGTGCCTCACTACTCCCCACATTATACTATGGCTTAAGCCTGAGCAAAAGCGAGCCATCTGAGGCCATCTCCCGTGCGCTCGTTTCTAGCCATCTGATTTTTACTCTGATTCATCTCAACCATCATTTTTCGTGTTGATCGAAGTCTTACAAACAGGCCCCTCTCGTCCCCGCCCCCACCCTACCCCCACCACCATCATGATCCAGTTCCCCTCCACCTGAGCTCCCGAGTCTCGAGCTCCCACCCATCCCATCCTCATGTCCTTCTCCCCCAGCAACATGCGCCGCCCCCTCCGCTCCCGAGCTATCCCTCTCACCTCCACTCCCTCTGCCCCCTCTACTCACGAGGCCACCGCCTCGCGTACAGCTCCCGCTTCCAGTGACGGCTGCATCTGCTTCCCTGCCTCGAAACTTCCCAGTACCGATTCAACATCGCCCCCGACCTCGCGCACCTGTTCGCTGCCATACTTTGTCGGTGGTGAGGAAGATAAGGAGGAGCTGAGCGCGTGAGATGGTGGGGATGAGAGAGATGGGACAACGCAGGTAGAGATGCTCCTATGTGGGACTACGTGAAGATGTCGCATCATCCTCACCGCTTTGACTAAAAAAATCAGGGACAAATGGCGGAAAAAAAGAATTGAAAAGGAGAAGACCCCTCTGCTCCCAAGCTCTCCCTCTCACCTCTGCTCACGAGGCCACCGCCTCCCATCCAGGTCCCGCATCCAGCATTGGCCGCCTGTGCTTTCTTGCCTTGAACTTGCCCAGTACCGATTCAACATTGCCCCTGACCTCACGCACCCATCCTCGGCCACGCTTTATCGGTGGCGAGGAAGATAAGGAGGAGGTGAGCGCATGGGACGGTGGGGGTGAGAGAGAGGGGGCAACACGGGTAGAGATGCTCCTATGCAGGACTACACGAAGATGTCACATCATCTTCCCCGCATTGACTGGAAAAAAGCAGGGACATATGGCGGAAAAAAAGAATTAGAAAGGAGAAGACTCGCGAGGCATGTGATGATGCGGCGTAGAGCGATTGGCCAGAAACCAGAGTCTACAATGACCAAACGCAAGATCGCAGAACGTAAAGCGTGGAGCGCTAACATGGCGAGAAATAGTCGCGTTTCATGTCACTTCAACAATTAGCATGTATGTATTCCTAATAAAGCAGAATAAGCTGATTTTGACATCTCTTAGGCTCTACAACTGAATTTCATTTTGAATATATTAGCATATCTCGAGAATGCATAAGATACTTGTGTTAATTGATACATGTTCTGCAATTTCTACACGAGTGAATAAAAATTTCAGTATCCTTGACTTAGAGCATGCTCTGTGATTAATGAAGAAGCAGGTTCCATCTTCTAAGTGGGTCCAAAAGAAATGTCATAACTTCTATTTGTATTTTTGATGTACAGATATTATCAAACTTAATTACATATTAGATCTTGTTTTGATGTAAAGATTCATGGCAATTTTTAGCCATACCTTCTCTAAATTTTATTGAACCAGTCAATAATTTGGAATATATCAAGTATAACTCATGCATAGAATTAGTATATATGTAATCTGGTTGTTTATATTGACTAAACTAATCATTTAATAATTCAGCCACTTATAAATGTTGCATACAAAGTTATGTCTTTCCTTGAAGCTCTGCAATCCAAATAGTTGCAAGCATCGTTTTTCAGACAGTCGAACAAGGTTACCGTGTGATCTTCATAAGTTAGCTTGTTTTGACATTATTATTTTTTACCTTGATCATGTAACATGCCAGTTTCTTGTGGTACTAAACTTGGTCTATTGCTCGATGTATTTTTGTTTGATGAATATTTTTGTTTACCTGAAGAAACATTGGTACCCCTATGTTGCTTATGAGTTTCAATATAAAATAAGGGCCCGTTTCTTGCATTTAAGGTCAGATCTCTCAGTTTCGGACATATCTAACATGTAAATGACACATTTGTCTACCGATTAAAACACTTAACCCGCACATGCTCACATATTTAATTGTGGTAATACAAACAAAATAAAATGTGTTACCAGCAGTGAGTATAACACACCTATCATACTTTGCCAAATAGACTGTAGGCGACGCGGTGAAGCACGCATGTACACCTAGTCTATATGTAATCAGATTATGTTCAATACAGAGTGTGTTCAGTCTCACAATTCTCCTACATGATTTGTCTAGACAAATTGATTTCACAATTCCAAATGGTAGAAAACTACAGGGATTCATAAATTTCATAAAATATACACACATGAAGAGCTAGTTCTAGCTATTACCTTCTCCATGGATCGCGTTGCTGTTGAAGGGAGAGAGCCGGCAACCGTGTGCGGTGGGAGCAGCAATGGGATTGAGCTTCCTCACACAACTACTTCTGGTCAGTAGTGCCGAAAGAGCGACATGCGTGTCGCCAGCGTAGGAGAGAAACCAGTCACCGCCGCCGGTGCTCGACCGGGATCGAGCGGCGTGGTTGAAGAATTGAGGCGAGAGCAGGAGAGTAGGGGTCGACTGGGAGCAAGGCGACGAGGATGGGAGGGTCGCTCTCGACTTTGGGGATCGATCGCTGAAGGGATTTGGGAAGCGTTAGCAATAATTGGTGCCACGATTTTGGGAATTTCGTTCTGGTTTAATTGCCTGAAAAAAACTTGACCCCTTATCTCCGCTTCTTTTCATTTTGGCTATTGACCCGCTTCATCACATCCTTCGTAAATCCACAGATCAAGGTCACCTACTGTAACACCCTAAAACTTCTAATCAAGATTATCAAGTTCTAATCACCCAAGTTTAGGGTTAACAATTTTTTTTATTAATAATCTAAGTATGAATGCATGTGTGTTTGCATTAGTGTAGAATTGAGTGTTTATGTCATGCTTGATTGTTACAAATGATGTGAAATGGTTTAAGGATGAATGCTACCTCATCTAGACCATTTACAAACAAAATCAAAAGAAAAAGAAATCAAATATGAATAAATAAAGCAAATGGTCATTTTGACAAAAGTAAACCACTAGGCCACTTTGTGTGTTCCTAGAAGAAGATTTTAACAGAAACATTTCTAATTCTTTTCACCCCTTGCTAGACCAAGTAAAAGTGTATCAAGGCCCACTTTACAAACTTAGAAAATCATCTTTCAAATCTATTTAAAGGACATTTGAAAATTGAATCAAGTGTATGTGTTAAGATCACACTTTTAAAAAACCCATCAAACCAATTCCCCTTAGCAAACCCAAGCAACCAGAGACACTCAAGCTTAAGATCAAACCACTCAAAAAGTTTCATTCAAAAATTTCAAAGTAAAGTTCTTGCGGCTATTTTCACAAACACCTTGCTTACACAAATTAACCCCTGGCCTAACTTCACTGTTGTGCATAGTAACCCTCGACCATTTGGTCTCCACTTTACTCTCTTGTCTCCCCTGAATCTAACCAAGCCCTGCATCAACACCCCTTTGCTGTCAAGACAAGTGCAGCGCTTAGGAGTCGTCGGCCGACCACGGCCAGCTCACAGCAGACAATACCGCCCCCATCCATGATGTCGAGGAAGAACGCGAGCATCCATCACCACCCCTGTCCAGCCCATGGCCATAGGAGAGCCCTGGACCACCCTAGCTACACCGCGCCCAACCTCTCTGTGCCATGTCTAGAGCGCGCCAGCTCGCCCATGCCACGCCTTGACTTTGCCGCGCACGCGCACGCTCGCCATGATCACAACACCCAGAGACACCCCAGAGTGTCGCGTGACCAGTGGCTGCCGCATGATGTCAAAGAACCTCCTCCGTCACAAGCAGAGCGCCGCACGCTCCCGACCGAACCACACCGCCCCACGCCTCGCCATTATGCCCGTAAGAACCTCCAGGGAGCACCACACCATCCACCTACCTCAACCACGCTAATAGCCGCCTGTAGCGATGCCACCGTTGAGCTCGCGCCGCACCGCTCGGTCCCCTCGCCGCACTATAAAAGGAGGCCACCCCAGCCTCCATTCTCCACACCAATCCACTCACCACCTCTCATAGCCACTCCCCACTTCTTCTCGGAGCAAGGCGAGCACCACCGTGCCAGAATTTCACCGGAGCCCGCCGCTGCTGGAGGAGAAGGGCGCCGTCGATTTCGACCACCCCAAGCCCTGCCATGACCGTGCCTCGCATCGCTATCGTTTACCACGTCGATCACCCCTATCGCCGACCCTAGTTGGAGCCCAGGTGAGCCCCGCTAGACCCCCACCGCCGTGCTAGGTCATTTTCCTTGCCGGAGCCGTTCGTCGTCGACGATGAACCACGACAGTTGGATTATAATTAGATCGTACGGCTCAGATTCGCTGATACCATTTCGGTTAGTTTAAGTCGCTGACTAGTGGGGCCGTTCTGTCAGCAGCCCGCTGTGCTGTGCAGTGCAACTAGGCCGGCCCGTTTAGTTTCCCGCGCTGGCCTAGAAATTCAAATAATTGTTTTTCCATTTTAGTTTAAACTAGTTTCTATCCACAGATTCAAAAATCAATTCAGAGAGTTTTACTGAACCAAATTGCATGATTCAAATTTTTCTAGAAAGGTAATTAAATTATCTATCCGAGATCATTGGATTTAAATTATTTGGACATATAGATAATCTTTAGTAAAAATAACAAGACAGAGACTTTTGCAACTTCAAACATTTTTCAAAAATCAACCACAATAGCTTTTGAGTTGATTCCAACACTCAAAAATCATATTTGACAATATCTATCTGAATATGTAAAAACATTTAGGTTTGCATGCAGTGACTTTGGACTAGTACCAAAATAATGCTATTAGGGCATTTCTAGTCACTTTTAATCTATTAAATAATAATCTTAAACTTTATAAAGTGTGACCAACACTTTAAATCACATTCCCATGTATTAGAATATGTGGTGATGACATGTGTCCACATGATCCCATATTCTATTTGGAGAATATTAAATCTTAATTAATTTCAATGAGTAGAAATTACTTTTCTAAAATAAAATGAATAAAACTAGTTCTTTAATTCATGTGATGATTGTGATGATGCTAGATCATAAAGTGTGAGCCTTAGTGTGATAAATAGAGGTAATTAAGTATTGTTTGGTGATTGTGTACCCCGTATTCCTTTATAGACGATAGTCCCGACCAAGGATACGAAGAGGAGGAGTTCTACCCTGAAGAAGAGGAGGAAAATTTCAATCACTGCACCAATCAAGGCAAGCTAACACTTGCAAGTCTCATACCTATGCAAGTTAACCCTTGAAAGTATTAACCTAAGCAAGATGCACTAGGCATGCTTTGGTTATACCACTTTAATTATACCAATCCCAAGTTTTACTTGCTAGCTTTATTCTTTCTACTTTACCAAAGTTCTTTACTTTTAATATAGATAGCATAAAGAGTATAAAACTAGGCCTATCTAGTTACACTTAGATGTCATTCTATGGCATGAGATTGAAGATTAGCACCCCTCATTAGTGAACACTGTTAACCTTAGTGGCTAGTGGTAAGCATAAAAGTTGATCACTTTAGATGGGAATACTTGGTGAAAATGATTATGAAAACCTTGGAATGATGATTCATTCTATTGAAATGTTTTGACATGTGTTGAGAAACACCAATGGTTTGATGATGAAAATGTTGAGGCATGAGCCTTAGCCCTTTTATAAAAACTAATGGTTGGGTTCGGATGCGATACCATTCCAATTTTACCGTATAACCACAATACTTGAATTGGGTAGGGCTTAGCCAGAAATTTATATGCCTTAGTATGGGTTCCCTCGCGGGAGAGGTTTGAGCTGAGGATACCTCTTGATGTATGTCCACCTATGTAGTGCCCAGGAAGGCAGATGACCATGGCTAGGAGGCCAAGCTCATATGGGAGGTGCCTATACTAGAGTGTGTAATTGAAAGGTTATGATTGATTATCCGCATACTAAGTATGATGATTCAGGGTTATCCCTGACGGATGTATCGAACTTTGTGGTGAAAGTGTACCACCTCTGTAGCGTGTCAAACTATTCGAATAGCCGCGTCCACGATCATGGACAGTTGGAGTGGCCATACTGTTCCATCGTTATATGTTTTCATAATGACTTGTGAAATGAATTGTGACTTTGACTTGACCATAATAGGGTTGTGAACATGAAAACTAAGTTCCCACTTAGGTGATTTAGAACATTAAATTAACTTTCTTTACTTCTGAACTCAGTTTAGATAAATCTGCCTTTTTGCAAATAAACCTAGAGCTTAAGATTCCTATTAGAACTACCTTACTTGTTAGTGATAGTTTGCGAGTACTTGAGTACTCATGGCTTTGTCCCTAGCTATTCCTGTGGCCAGACTATGAGGAGGACTATCAAGGAGATGGACTGCAAGACGGCGACGACAACTAGGATCATCTCCCATCGTCAGCATTGCCCGTGACACTAAAGATGGAGCCCACTACTATGTTTTACTATTCTGCTGCTTGTTTATATTAAGACTGGATCATGAGATCCTTTATTTGTGTAAAACCTTATTATGGTTTGTAATGGATGATGTACTGTGATATCCAATCTATTATGTCTCGCAAAAATGTTAATTCTAGGATTGCGAGGTATAGCATAACAGGTATCTGGGATTAAAAATCTGGGTGTTGACAAGTTGGTATCAGATCCATCCTGACCATAGGAGACCCTAGTTAGAATGGACGTCCGAACAAAAACTTAGTTTCAAAACAAAAGAAGTGAGTATTTATGAAAACCTATTCTCACTCTTACCCTTGATTCTTTAAAAAAAATCATGTTCCTCCAAAACATTCTTACATTCTACATAAAATTTGACACACTTGATCACCTCACTAACTTACTCATCCTAAATTCTTATAGATGGAAGTTTAGTATTGCAAGTTCTACCAATTGGGCAACAGAGGCCAACTGATCTTTGAGAGGGATCTAGATGCACTGTCAGAGTACCTTGAGCGCCCGCATCCGGAATTCTTCGATGCACAACTCATGGAGCACCCAGGAGGAGATCTACAATGGCTGATAGTTGCAGACCTCCGAGGCAAGATGGAAGCACCCCTTTCTGAGAAGATTCAATTCATCGTGCGATAGAACAACTAGCTAGATGGATTAGCCAGGGCTATGCATGAAGCTCTTGCCCGTCTGTGTGGGCAAAACATCAACTTGATCCAGGGAACTCGCTTTGCTCACTACACAAGGTGTGATTCTATGGGAATGCCATTGGAGATGCCAAGTCACCAAGAGATGAAGCGCTAGGTGGAAAACCTTGACTTCCTGCTATATGATAGGCAGAAGGAATTGGACAATGCTCGAGCCTACGCCAACCACAACCTTGCCATTACCATCAAGAAGGACCAGACTCTTGCCATGCTCGTCAAGGATCGCCAATCACTTCGTCATCAACGCGAAAATAAGGATCACACCATCGCTCGTCTTCGCAAGAAGGTGGTCGACCTCAAGAAGACCAGCCGTGAGAAAGAAGTCCAGCTTGAAGCAAAGGAAGATGAAGAAGGTGAAGATATCCAGGGAGATCTTTACTCGTACCTCAGTGATGACAACGACTACCTGGAGGATGATGCCATGGAGTTCCACACTGATGATGATGATACCGACTTCATGGATGATGAGTAGATGCACTTGATCACTACCGTAGGAATGAGTTGTACTGGTCCCACTGTATCTTAGTTCATAGAATGGTTCTTAAAACCATTTGTTTCCATTTGTGTTGTGGTGTGTGTTATATTGTGTGCTTGAATGAATGAATGAGAGGAAGTTGTTAGTTTGCAAAGCCTGAGTCAAACTCAAAGTTTAAATCTTTTGAAACAAAACCATGAACCTTAGAACTTTCCCTCTTATCTCATTATCTATCTCAATCTTCAGATGACTCGTGGAAACCCCGGAGGAAGCAGCTCATCGCAGGACCCGATGCTATAAATTCTTCAGATGCTAGTTTCTGACTGTAAAGCTAGTAGAGTCGAACGCCAAGCCAACCTAGCCACTCTCCAACAGATAGCTCAGATGGCCCACAATAATCAAGGCCATGGAAACCAGGATCACCATGGATCCAAGCTTAAGAACTTCCAAAATACCAATCCCCCTATCTTTAGTAAGTCTGAGGATCCCTTAGGTGCGGCTGACTGGCTACAAACCATGGAGAACAATCTAGAAGTAGCAGGAGTTGAAGCCAACGAGAAGGTACTATTTGCCACTCACTATCTATCAGGAGATGCAAGAGCCTGGTGGAATAGCACCCGTACTATGAACCACGGTCAGGTGATGACTTGGGAAGAATTCAAGATCAAGTTTAGCCGCACCCATGTGCCGCAAGGTTTAGTCACCCGGATGAGAGATGCGTTCAGAGAACTAAAGCAAGGCAGGATGACGGTAGTTGAGTACCGTGACAAATTTTTGTCGCTAGCTAGATATGCCCCTGATGAGATCAACACTGAAGCCAAGAAGAAGGAAAGGTTCCTGAATAGATTGCATGATGAGATGCAGACTGTTCTAGTCAACATCCGTTTCCAAGATCTAGAAGAGCTAGTGGATTCCGCCATCCTGGTGGAAGGGAAGATCAACCAAGCCAATGACAACCGCAAGCGCAGAATGATGCACCAGAGTGGATCCAACCATGTCCAGAAGTATCACCCCAACCCGTCTGCAGGATATGCCCCAAGGAACAACAAACCCTCGATGAACCGTCTAAGCTACCCCAATCGTAGCGGAGGAAACTTGAAGTCCGAAGGAAGCAACAACAACAACCCCGGCAACTCCAACAACTTCAACCATGCACCGCCTAAGTCCAACAACAACAACAACAATACTGCCCCAAGGACTGGAAGCAATGTTGTGCCTGTTGCAGCCAAAGACAAGTCCCAGATTACTTGCTTTGAATGTGGAGTCAAGGGTCACTACTCGAACGAGTGTCCCAAGAAGCTTGCAGCAGCCACCAATGTGAATGCACCTGCTCAGCAGCAATGCCGTGTTCAGCCTAGAAGAAGATTCGCCCCAAGAAATTCGCTCAACCGCAATGGCCATCTGTTTCACATGAATGCTAAAGAAGCCTGAGCGCCGGATGTCGTCTTTGGGTATGTTTTCTTAACTCAAGATTTGCAAGAGTGTTGTTTGATTCGGAGCATCGCACTGCTTGTTACTGGAAGAATTCGCATGCACTAGTAAGATTCAACCAACAAAATTGAAGCATGTTATGATAGTTCAAATACCTGGTTCAACCACCAAAGCTAGAAAAATTTGCAAGGCTGTACCTATCAGAATCCATGGGATAGATATTTATGCCAATCTAATAGTACTTGGAACCAAAGGTTTGGAAGTAGTACTAGGAATGGATTGGATGTCGAAACATAAAGGATTGATCGACTGTGCCAAGAAAGCCATAACCCTGACCAGTAGCTCTGGAGTATCCTAGAGCATGTATCTTAAACCTTGACCTGTCAATTCAAGTGCAACAAGAGTCTAGCCCAACCAACCATAGACCAAGTCAGAGTAGTCTGTGAATACCCTGACGTATTCCCAGATGAATTGCCCGGTATGCCCCCAGATCGGGATATCGAGTTCATTGTTGAACTAATTCCTGGAACTGGACCCATAGCTCAGAGACCCTATAGTATGAACCCATCTGAACTAGTGGAGCTGAAGAAGCAACTTGATGCTATGTTGGCGAAAGGTTTGATTCAACCAAGCGCATCGCCATGGAGATCGCTTGTTTTGTTTGTGGATAAGTAAGATGGAGGTAACCGTTTGTGCACGGATTACGGAAGCTGAATGATGTCACCATCAAGAACAAGTACCCATTGCCGAAGATAGAAGATCTGTTTAACCAGTTGACTGGTGCCAGAGTGTTCTCTAAGATTGATCTTAGAACTGGTTATCATCAACTCAAGATTCGTGCAACGGATATTCCAAAGACCACCTTTACCACCAGATATGGATTGTATGAGTATACGGTCATGTCTTTTGGATTAACCAATGCCCCCGCTTATTTCATGAATCTCATGAATAAGATTTTTATGAACTTCCTGGATAAGTTTGTCGTTGTGTTTATCGATGATATTCTAATCTATTCCAAGTCAGAAGAAGACCATGAGAAACACCTAAGAACCATCCTTGAAACCTTTAGAGAACATCAGTTATATGCCAAGTTTAGCAAATGTGAGTTCTGGTTCAAGGAAGTAGGATTCCTCAGACATATTGTGTCGGCAGGAGGAGTCACTGTCGATCCTGCCAAGATCAAAGATGTTGAAGCATGGAAAGCCCCAACCACTCAAACCCAAGTCCGTGCATTTCTCGGATTAGCGGGATATTACCGCAAGTTTGTTGAAGGATTTTCGAGCATCGCCAGACCAATGACCCAATTGTTGAAGAAAGATAAGAAGTTTGAATGGAAGGACAAATGTGAAGCGAGTTTTCAAGAACTCAAGAAGAGATTGATTTCCGCCCCAATCTTTATTATACTAGATATCAAGAAGCCTTTTGATGTGTATTGTGATGCATCCAAGATTGGTCTCGGATGTGTGTTGATGCAAGAAGGCAAAGTTATAGCATATCTATCCCAACAACTGAAGCAGCATGAGCAAAACTACCCTACCCATGATCTTGAACTAGCAGTCGTAGTTTTAGCATTGAAGACATGGCGTCATTACCTTATGGGTAACCGCTGTGAGATTTATTCGGATCACTAGAGCCTGAAGTATATTTTCACTCAGAAGGAGTTGAACATGAGGCAAAGGAGATGGATAGAGTTAATCAAGGATTATGACCTTGACATTCACTATCACCCCGGCAAAGCCAACGTGGTAGCGGATGCTCTTAGCAGATTACCGTGCCGATTGAACACCATGATCAAACAAGCCCAGCCAAGTTTGCATGAAGAGTTGGGGCAGTTTAGAACAGAGCTAGTTAGTGATACATTGCAAATGTATCTATAATTTTTGATGTTCCATGCTTGATTTTATCTACTTTCTTATGTTTTGTCCACACTTTGGAGTACTTTTCATATGATTTCTTGGACTAACCTATTAACAAGAGCCATAGTGCCAGCTGCCTGTTTTCTACTGTTTTTGGTTCCAGGAAAGTCCGAAAATGAATATTCTCGTACACCATCTGGCCGCGTGGCTAGGCCTGGCCCGTGCCAGGGGGTGGTGTGGCCAGCCCATGCACCCCCTCGGCCTCTCCTTCCGCCTATATATTGCCTTCGGGACCAAAACCCTCGAGACGATCAAAATCCACGAAAAGAGTCATGGCCATCTCCATCCCTAGATCGGGAAGGATCTGAAGCTCTTCCTGGCACCCTGCCGGAGAGGGGAATTCACCCTGTAGGCATTCTTCATCATCATGCAAGCCTCCGGTGTGATGCGTGAGTAGTTCGTCTCTGGACTATGGGTCCATGTAGTAGCTAGATGGCTGGTTCTCCTCCTTTGTGCTTTCATGTATAGATCTTGTGAGCTCCGTTCATGATCAAGATCACCTATTTGTAATTCTGCATGTTGTGTTTGTGGGGATCCGATGGATATTGAGATGCTATTTCAGATTGATTATTGATTTTATCATGTCTTTGTTATTTGTGATCTTGCATGCTTTCCGTTGTTAGTAGCTATCTTAGCCAAGTAGATGCTAGCAACTCCAAGAGTTAGTATTTATGCTCGATAGTGGGTTCATGCCTCTGGTAATCTAGGGAAGTGACAGAAATATCTAAGGTACTAGATGTGTTGTTGCTACTAGGGAGAAAAAACAATCCTTTGTTCATAGAACAATCGTATTGTTTACTTTACACGCAATTCGTAATGCAATAATATGTTGCTTGCAACTTAATACTGGAGAGGGTTCGAATGATAACCTGAAGGTGGATTATTAGTCATAGATGCAGTTGGAATGCGGTCTATGCATAATGTTGTAATGCCCAATCGAATCTCAAAGGAGTCAAGATGATTAGTATATGCATGTATTGCTTTCTCGATGTTTGTCAATTGCCTCGCTGTAATTTGTTCATCCAGCATGTTATCTATCTTAAGGAGAGCCACCACTAGTGAAATATGGACCTCGGTCCTTTCTTTTACTATCAATTTACAATCAACTATTTACTGCTTTATGTTTACTTTCTACAAACTATTACTTTCTTCCATTCGATACGTTTAATCCTTTGTTTTCAGCAAAACCGGTGAGATTGATAACCTCATCGCAAGTTGGGGGCAAAGTTCTGTGGTTGTGTTGTGCAGGTCTCCACGTTGCTACTAGCACCAATAGTGCGCCCTGCCAAGGCTCAGCTAGCAACACCTTTGGGGTGTTTCCTTGCTCCTACTGGATTGATAACCTTGGTTTTGTACTGAGGTAAAACTTGCTGTTGTGCTCATCATACCTTCCTCTTGGGGTTCCCCAACAAGCTCGATATATTTTTGGCCATCAAGCTCTTTTTCTGGCGCCATTGCCGGGGACTGAAGAAGAAGAAGAAGCTCCCACGTCAACCACGCGCCATCAAAGTTCTTTTTCTAGCGCCGTTGCTGGGGAGTCAAGGACATCTTCACAAGGGGAGTCCTTCATAACCAATCTCTACTTTGTTATTTTTGTTTTGCTTAGTTTACTTTTGTTTTGTTTGCTTGTTTCTTTATCAAAAACACAAAAAAATTAGTTTTACAAGTTTGCTTTCTTTATTAAAAACACAAAAAAATGACTACTCTTGAAAATACTAAGTTGTCTGACTTCACTAGCACCAACAATAATGATTTTATGAGCACACCTATTGCTCCACCTGTTACTAAAGCTACTTTCTTTGAAATAAAACCTTCTTTACTCAATCTTGTTATGAGAGAACAATTTTCTGGTATTGGTAATGAAGATGCTGCTGCTCATCTAAATAACTTTGTTGAACTTTGTGAGATGCAAAAGCATAGGGATATAGATGGAGATATTATTAAGCTTAAATTGTTTCCTTTCTCTTTGAGAGGAAAAGCTAAAGAGTGGTTGAATTCCTTAACTAGGAATAGTATTGATTCTTTGACTAAATGCAAAGATTTTATTGGAAAATACTATCCTCCTTCTAAGATTATATCTATGAGAAGTGAAATAATGAAGTTTAAACAATCTGATAATGAACATGTTGCTCAAGCTTGGGAAAGAATGAAATCTTTGGTAAAGAATTTCCCCACTCATGGACTGACTGCTTGGATGATCATCCAAACCTTTTATGCAGGATTGAACTATTCTTCAAGAAACCTATTGGATTCTGCTATTGGAGGTACCTTTATGACCATTACTTTGGGTGCTGCAACAAAGCTTCTGGATGATATGATGGTTAACTACTCCGAATGGCATACTGAAAGAGCTCCACAAGGTAAGAAGGTAAATTCTGTTGAGGAAACCTCCTCCTTGAGTGATAAGATTGATGTTATTATGTCTATGCTTGTTAATGGGAAAGCCCATATTGATCCAAATAATGTTCCCTTAGCTTCTTTGGTTGCTCAAGAAGAGCAAGTTGATGTGAACTTCATAAGAAATAATAATTTTAGCAACAATGCTTATAGGAATAATTTTCGTAACAACAATTATAAGCCATATCCTCCCAATAATGGTAATGCTTATGGAAACTCCTACAACAATAATAGGAGTGCTCCCTCTGAACTTGAAGTTATGCTTAAAGACTTTATTAGTAAACAAACTGCTTTCAACAAAACTATTGAGGAAAAACTCTCTAATGCTGAAAGAAATATAGCATCATTGGCTGAAGCTCAATCTTCTTTGAATAAAATGGCTACTAAACCTGAAACTAATGACAATCCCTTTGCATCTACTAATGCCATACAAGTTAGAATTGATGAAAATGTTAGACTACTAGCTGAATTACATGCTAAGTGGGAAAGAGAAGATGAAATTGCTAAAAACATTAGTGTTTCTACTATCACTACCACTAGTGTTGAGGCTAGTAATAGCTCTACTACTTTAGATGATAATTATGATTTTGATCTTGATGGTTGCAACATCTCTGAAGTTATTAAGTTTCTACAAAATCTTGCTAAAAGTCCTAATGCTAGTGCTATGAACATGGCCTTTACAAAACACATTACTGATTCTCTCATAAAAATTAAAGAAGAAAAGATGAAACATAAAGCTTCTATTCCTATAAAACAAGAAGATGGTTGGGAACCCATCATTAATATGAAAGAGAATGATTTTGATTTCAAAGCTTTATGTGATCTTGATAGTAGTTTTTCTATTATGCCTAGAAGGATTTATGATATGCTTGATTTGCCACCACTTGAAGATTGTTATTTGAATGTCCCACTTGATGATAATGCTAAAAAGAAAATCATGGGGAGTATTAATGATGTTCTTATTATGGTTAACAATGCCTATGTCCCCGTTGATTTCTATGTTTTGGATGTTGAATGCAATGCTTCTTGTCCTATTATTTTGGGAAGACATTTTCTTAGAATTGTTGGTGCCATTATTGATATGAAAGAAGGCACCATTAAATATCAACTGTCAGTCAAGAAAGGTATAGAACACTTCCCTAAGAAGAGAGAGAAGATTTATTTTGCCTCTCCTACGAAAACAAAATTTGGTCTTAATGCTTCTTCATTTGAGAACACTTGATTCTTTCTTGCTTCTTATGCCTAACTTAAAGGCGTTAAAGAAAAGTACTTATTGGGAGATAACCCAAAAGTTTTAGATGAGTCTTGGAAGTTATTACTTCTGTAATAACTGCTCCTTATCCTTTTTATTTTCTTTTTGTGCCAAGAGTAACCTCTAATGAGAGGGAAGTAATGATTGGGAAAGTTGCTGTCCCGAAACAGATTTCTGTGCTTCACCGTGAAAATTCATGTAAAATCTCTATACGTCCTTTTGAGGCGTGACTTTTTGTGCATCTGCCCCAGGTTGTCATCTACCTTTTGTTAGTTCATCACTTTTCGATTTGAGCAATAGAAGGTCTTCAAAAAAATCCGTCTTTACCTGCTGGTCTGTTTTGACAGATTTCTGCCATTTTCTGCATTTGCTTCTTGTTGGTTCCTTTTTTTGAGTTCTTTTGGGGAATTGAGCTTTTTGATGGAAGTGATACAGTAGCTAGTGTTTTAATGGAAGTTTTATTGGTGTTAGAACTGAACCTAAAGACTTATTATCTTGAGTGCACTAATGTTGCTAATAAAGATTGTGTGAAGTTTTGTATAAAGGAAAATTTTCAGGTGTATGGAAGGAACAAGTAATGAGATGAAGGATGGACTAAAGCTCAAGCTTGGGGATGCCACGCGTGTCACACCAAGAAATATAGCATTACGATCAAGTCATTATGTTTATATTGCTATAACATCATACGAAGTAATCTTTATCCTTAGACCATGAGATCATGTTAATTGCTAACACCTGAAGAGTATCTTGATAACATCAAACGTCACACCGTAACAGGGTGACTATAAAGATGGGTTCAGTGGTACGAAGGTGTTATGTTGAGGCTCTTGGATCAAGAGTGGAATTTGTCAATCCCGATGACGGATAGATATACTCTGGGCCCTCTCGGTGATATCACATTGAGATAGCTTGCAAGCAAGTGATGTGATCACTAGAATGTTATATCACGGGAACAAGAAAAGAGTGCATGTCGGTAACGAGATCAAACTAGGTATTTGGATACCGATGATCGAATCTCAGACATGTATTATATCATGAGACAAAGGGATTAAATAAAAAGCATTAAAGGTTCTCACGATCACAGAAGTCATCGTTGAATATGCAGGAGTCAGTATGGATCTCCAGGTCCCGCTTCTGACTATTGATCTGAGAGGAGTCTCAATCATGTCTGCATTATTCGCGAACCATAGGGTGACAAACTTAAGAGTTACCGGACACCATTTTGGAGCACATATGTTTCAGACGAAAGAATTGCAAAGCGCAGGAATTGTTTCGAGAGAAACCAGAAATTGTTTCGGGTGAAATTGCAGAAAGTGGTTCTGCATGTGATATTGAAATATTGCAAGGGGTTATATGTGAAAGTTTGTTAATTAAAGTAATTAACAAAATTCTGAATAAATTTAATAAAAGAGTTTTATTAAATGAGAGAGTGTTAAACTTGGAGAATTTTAATGCATTTAAAGTGGGGACTTTAAAAGGGAATGTGAAGAGGCATCTTAATGTGGAGGGGTTACCACCACATGAATGGGGGAGGTGAGGGGTCACCCCCATGCACCGGCCATGGAGAGGAGGGGCACCCCCTCCTCCTATAAAAGGCCCCCTCCTCCTCCTTCTTTTTCACACCTCCTTGTGAAGGATCTCTCTCCCCCGCTAGAATTATTCCCCCATGGTCTCGCATTAGCGAGATACATGTTCCCGGTGGCATTTCGTCTAGAAGGAGTTGCTGCTTCCGCTGGATCGCTGGAGCGAGGAGGTGGAGGTTGTCCGGTGGCTTGAACGTGTGTGCGAGTACGGATGCGTTGCTGAGTTGCGGCGCTCGAACTTCCTCACGATCTTGAGATCGGCAAGTGTACGACTACATCAACCACGAGTTCCTACTCGTTAACAAAACTCGTTGTCTTTGAGGGTAAGTTCTCGTTGGATGTATGTCCACCTGTTGCTTTGTACCTAGTAGATAGATCTTTGCGTGTAGTTCTCATCGTAGGAATTTTTTTGTTTTCTATGTCATGACCCAACAAAGGGTATCAGAGCCTGATCTATGCGTAGGTGCTTTGCACGGGTAGTACACATATGTTTATATGTGGGCGATGATGATTATGTTATTGCATCTTCTATGTACTTTGGATATTGGTGGCATAGTGGGATGAAGCGGCCCGGACCAACCTTACATGTCATCGTACATGAGACTGGTTCCACGACTGACATGCAACTTGTTTTGCATAAGTGGCTGGCAGGTGTCTGTCTCTCCTACTATAGTCAATATCTGATTTACAACGAGTTCCTAATAACTTGGTTCTCCTCATTGTGGTTGATGTTCGTAGGTGAGAACGGTTCTATCTCCGAAAGCCCTAAGCCACGTAAAACTTGCAATTGATAAATTAGAGGCGTCTAGTTTTGATCGTTGCTAGGCTAGTGTATTGATATGGTATTGTTGTAAGTAGATGTATGATAGATACTCTTACAACACATTCAACGTGTAAGTTCCATAGACCTTGGCCTTACACACAAAGGAATGATAGAGATCATACCACGATGCAAATGATAGAGATCAAATGCATGGACCATATCATCTCACTTTACACATTAGATGTTAGCATCTTATACTGCTAGTTTGGCGCCTTTGGTAGCATTGTAAGATGATCCCTCATTTAGATATCAAGATAAAATGTGTTCTTCCTTGAGTATGCACCGTTCTATGGATCGTGTTTCGAGACATCACGTGATGATCGGGTGTACTCGACTCTACGCTTTCATACAACGGGTGTAAGACAGTTTTACACACGCGAGTACTAAGGTTCTTACTTGGCGAGCCTAGCATGTACAGACATGGCCTCGGAACACGGACCGAAAGGTTAAGCATGAGTCATATAGTTGATATGATGCCCATATAGATGCTCGCCTTTGAAGCTACACCGACTCACGTGATGATCGGACTTGGTGTAGTGGATTTGGTTCTTGTAATCACCAAAAGGACACGAGGGATGTCATTTTTGAGTGGGAGTTCATTAGTAATTTGGATTAGTTGAACTCAATCTATCATAAACTTAGTCTAAATAAACTTTACAAATTCTGTTGTAGATGGCACCACCTGTTTTTAATTTCAATGTGTTCATGGAGAAAGAGAAACTTGCTGTGAATGGTAGCAACTTCACCAACTGGGCTATGAATTATAGGATTCTCCTCACTACTTCACAAAAGCAATATGTGCTAGATGCGCCGCTAGGCCCCCTACCAGCTTCTGATGCCCCTGGCGAGGAAAAGAATGTCTATGTGACTCGTCAGGAGGACCACAACTTAGTTCATTGCGGCATACTGTATGGGCTAGAGCCAGAACTTCGAAAGCGTTTCGAAAATGGCAATGACTTTGATACCATGGGAGAATTGAAAATGATTTTCGATACCCATGCTGCCGTAGAGAGTTATAATGCTTCTGAAAAGTTCTTCAGCTGCAAAATGGAGGAAAACATCTCCGTTAGTGAGCATGTACTCAAAATGTCTGGGTACGCCGATAAGCTTGTGTCCTTGGGAATAATGATTCCCAATGACTTAGGCATACATCATGTTCTCCAATCTCTGCCACCTAGCTACAAGAGCTTCGTGATGAACTATAATATGCAGGGCATGAAGAAGACTCTTCCCGAGCTTCTGCCAATGCTTAAGACTGCAGAAGTGGAGATTAGGAAAGAACATCAAGTGTTGATGATCAATAGGACCACCGGTTTCAAGAAGGACAAGAACGGCAAGCTCAAGGGAAAGAAGGGTGGCAAATCTATTGCGGCGCCTGAAAAGAAACCCTGAGTTGGCCCTAAGTCCGATACCGAGTGCTACTATTGCAACGGGACTGGCCATTGGAAGCACAACTGCCCCAAGTATTTGGCGGACAAGAAGTCCGGCAAGGCAAACAAAGGTATATATGATATACATGTTATTGATGTGTACTTGACTAGTACTCGCAGTATCACCTAGGTATTTGATACGGGATCGGTTGCTAATATATGTAACTCGATTCAGGGGCTGCGGAACAAGCGACAACTAGCAAGGGATGAGGTCACTTGTCTGAATTGGCAATGGATCAAGAGTTGATGTGATCGCTGTCGGAACGCTACCTCTCCATATGCCATCGGGATTAGTTATAAACCTGAATAATTGTTATTTGGTGCCTGCACTTAGCATGAACATTGTATCCGAATCGTGTTTGATGCAAAGTGGTTATTCGTTTAAATCTGAAAATAATGGTTGTTTGATTTATATGGATAATATTTTTTATGGTCATGCACCTGTGTTGAATGGTTTATTTCTGATGGATCTCGATAGTAATATTACGCACATTCATAATGTTAATGCTAAAAATATTAAACTTGATGATGATATATCTGCATATATGTGGCACTGCCGTCTAGGTCATATTGGCGTTAAATGCATGAAGAAAATCCATCCTTATGGACTTTTGGAACCACTTGATTTTGAATCATTTGATACATGTGAACCATGCCTTATGGGCAAGATGACTAGAACGCCGTTTTCCGTTTCAATGGAATGGGCGATAGATTTATTAGAAATCATACATACTGATGTGTGTGGACCAATGAGTGTGTCGGCGCGAGGTGGATGTCGTTATTTTGTTACTTTCACGGATGATTTGAGTAGATACGGGTATATCTATTTGATGAAACACAAATCTGAAACTTTCGAAAAGTTTAAGGAATTTCAGAATGAAGTGGAAAATCATCGTAATAGAAAGATCAAATTTCTACGGTCTAACCGTGGAGGAGAGTATCTAAGTTACGAGTTTAGCACACAGATGAAAGAGTGTGGAATAGTTTCACAACTCACGCCTGCCGGAACACCACAACGTAATGGTGTGTCGGAACATCGTAATCATACCTTATTGGATATGGTTCAATCTGTGATGTCTCTAACTGACTTGCCACTGTCATTTTGGGGTTATGCACTGGAAACAGCTGTATTCACTTTAAATCGGGCACCATCTAAATTCGTTGAAACGACACCGTTTGAATTATGGTTTGGAAACAAACCTAAGCTGTCATTTCTTGAAGTTTGGGGATGCGATGTTTATGTGAAGAAACTTCAGCCGGATAAACTCGAACCCAAAGCGGAAAAATGGGTCTTCATAGGATACCCTAAGGAAACTATTGGGTATACCTTCTATCACAGATCCGAGGGCAAGGTTTTTGTTGCCAAGAATGGATCCTTTCTTGAGAAGGAGTTTCTCGCGAAAGGTGTGAGTAGTCGGAAGGTAGAACTCGAAGAGGTTACTGAACCTTCTCTTCATGAAATGGCGAGTAGCATAGCACCAGAAGTTGTTTCAGAGTTGACTTCACCTAATGAAGAGAGAGCTAATGATATTGATCATGAAACTCCGAAAGAGGACACTACCGAACCTCGCAGGTCAAGCAGGACACATGCAGCTCCTGAACTGTACGGCAATCCTGTTGTGAATTTCATGGTTCATGAAATGGATGACCCTGCGACGTATGAAGAAGAAATGATGAGCCCGGATTCCAACAAATGGCTAGAAGCCATGAAATCCGAGATGGAATCCATGTACGAGAACCAAGTTTGGAACTTGGTGGACTTACCTCACGACCGAAAGGCCGTTGAGAATAAATGGATTTTCAAAAGGAAAACTGATGCTGATGGTAACGTGACCATCTATAAGGCTTGACTTGTCACAAAGGTGTTTTGAAAAATTCAAGGAGTTGACTATGATGAGACATTCTCTCCCGTAGCGATGCTTAAATCGGTTAGGATTATGTTAGCAATTGCTCATATTTCGATTATGAAATATGGCAGATGGATGTCAAAACTACGTTCCTCAATGGTAAGATTGAAGAAGAGTTGTATATGATACAACCTAAGGGTTTTGTCGATCCTAAGGATGCTAATAAGGTGTGAAAACTTCAGCGATCCATCTATGGACTCAAGCAAGCATCACGAAGTTGGAATCTCCGCTTTGATGAGGTGATCAAAGAGTTTGGATTTGTCCAAACTTATGGACAGGCTTGTATTTACAAGAAAGTGAGTGGGAGCAATGTGGCATTTCTAATATTATATGTGGATGACATATTATTGATTGGAAATGATATAGATCTTTTAAATAGTGTTAAAAGTTATCTAAACAACAAATTTTCAATGAAAGACCTTGGTGAAGCGTCATATATATTAGGCATTAAAATCTATAGAGATAGATAAAGGCGCCTAATTGGGCTATCGCAGAGTACATACCTTGATAAGATATTAAAAAAGTTTAATATGGACAGAAGTAAGAAGGGGTTCTTACCTATGTTGCAAGGTAAGACATTGAGTAAGACTCAAAGTCCGTCTACGGCGGAAGAAAGAGAGATGATGGATAAGATCCCCTATGCCTCGGCCATAGGCTCTATTATGTATGCCATGCTATGTACAAGACCATATGTGGCACATGCTATTAGTTTGACTAGTAGGTACCAATCTGATCCAGGTTCGGAACACTGGATAGCGGTCAAGAACATCCTCAAGTACTTGAGAAGAACTAGGGATATGTTTCTTATATACGGAGGTGAAGAAGAGCTAGTCGCTAAGTGTTATGTCGATGCTAGTTTTGACACCAATCCAGATGATTCTAAGTCTCAATCCAAATACGTATTTCTCTTGAACGGAGCAGCAGTTAGTTGGAGGAGTTCCAAACAACCTGTGGTGGCTAGATCAACGACGGAGGCGGAATATGTTGTTGCTTCAGAAGCGGCGCAGGAAGCGGTTTGGATGAAAGAGTTCATTACGGAACTAGGTGTGGTTCCTAGTGCATTGGACCCAATGGTGATCTATTGTGACAACAATGGAGCCATAGCCAACGCAAAGGAACCGAGGTCTCACAAGAATTCCAAGCATATTAAGCGCCGGTTTCACTCCATCCGCAAGCATGTCAAGGATGGAGATATAAAGATTTGTAAAGTACACATGGACCTAAATGTAGCAGATCCATTGACTAAAGCTCTCCCTAGGGCAAAACATGAAAAAACACCAGAACTCCATGGGTGTTAGATTTATCACTATGTGAACTAGATTATTGTCTCTAGTGCAAGTGGGAGACTAAAGGAAATATGCCCTGAGAGGCAATAATAAAGTTGTTATTATGTATTCCTTATATATGATAGATGTTTATTTTGCGTGCTAGAATTGTATTGATCGGAGACATCAATACATGTGTGTTTAATAAACAAAAAGGGTTCCTAGTTATGCCCTCTTATAGACTAGCTTGTTGATTAACAAGATGATCAAGGTTTCCTGATCATGGACATTGGATGTTGTTAATAACAAGGTCACGGTATTTGGGAAATGATGTGATTAACATTCATCCGAAGTATAGCATTACGACCAAGTCATTATGTTTATATTGCTATAACATCATACAAAGTAATATTTATCCTTAGACCATGAGATCATGCTAATTTCTAACACCTGAAGAGTATCTTGATAACATCAAACGTCACACCGTAGCAGGGTGAATATAAAGATGGGTTCAGTGCTACGAAGGTGTTATGTTCAGGCTCATGGATCAAGAGTGGAATTTGTCAATCCCGATGATGGATAGATATACTCTGGGCCCTCTCGGTGATATCACATTGAGATAGCTTGCAAGCAAGTGATGTGATCACTAGAATGTTATATCACGGGAACAAGAAAAGAGTGCATGTCGGTAACGAGATCAAACTAGGTATTTGGATACCGATGATCGAATCTCGGACATGTATTATATCATGAGACAAAGGGATTGAATTACAAGCGTTAAAGGTTCTCACGATCATAGAAGTCATCGTTGAATATGTAGGAGTCAGTATGGATCTCCAGGTCCCGCTTTTGACTATTGATCTGAGAGGAGTCTCAATCATGTCTGCATTATTCGCGAACCGTAGGGTGACACACTTAAGAGGTACCGGACACCATTTTGGAGCACATATGTTTCAGACGAAAGAATTGCAAAGCGCAGGAATTGTTTCGATAGAAACCGGAAATTGTTTCGGGTGAAATTGCAGAAAGTGGTCCTGCATGTGATATTTAAATATTGCAAGGGGTTATATTTGAATGTTTGTTAATTAAAGTAATTAAAAAATTCTGAATAAATTTAATAAAAGAGTTTTATTAAATGAGAGAGCATTAAACTTGGAGAATTTTAATGCATTTAAAGTGGGGACTTTAAAAGGGAATGTGAAGAGGCATTTTAATGTGGAGGGGTTACCACCACATGAATGGGGTAGGTGAGAGGTCACCCCCCATGCGCCGGCCATGGAGAGGAGGGGCACCCCCTCCTCCTCCTTCTTCCTCACACCTCCTTGTGAAGGATCTCTCTCCCCCTCTAGAATTATTCCCCCATGGTCTCGGATTAGTGAGATACATGTTCCCGGTGGCATTTCGTCTGGAAGGAGTTGCTGCTTCCGCTGGATCGTTGGAGCGAGGAGGTGGAGGTTGTCCAGTGGCTTGAACGTGTGTACGAGTACGGATGCGCTACTGAGTTGCGGCGCTCGGACTTCCTCACGATCTTGAGATCGGCAAGTGTACGACTACATCAACCGCGAGTTCCTACTCGTTAACAAAACTCGTTGGATGTATGTCCACCCATTGCTTTGTACCTAGTAGATAGATCTTGGCGTGTAGTTCTTATCATAGGAAATTTTTTGTTTTCTATACTGCGGATCCAATAGCTACTAGCACCGGTAGTGCGCCCTGCCAAGGCTTAGCTAGCAATACCTTTGGGGTGTTTCCTTGCTCCTACTGGATTGATAACCTTGGTTTCGTACTGAGGGAAAACTTGCTGTTGTGCTCATCATACCTTCCTCTTGGGGTTCCCCAACGAGCTCGATATATTTTGGGCCATCAGTTAGCAAAGGATTTTTAGCTACCATTGAACTTCAACCCACTTTGATCAGTCAGGTCAAGGAAGCGCAGAAAGGAAATGTGAGTATCGACGGAATCAAGCATCGTATCAGTATAGGGAAGGTACCTGGATTCACCGAAGATGAAGAAGGAGTTTTGTGGTACAAAGGACGTATCTATGTGCTAGTAGATTCGGAGCTTAAGAAAGTTATCATGCAGGAAGCTCATGATACTCTTTATTCTATCCACCCCGGAGGAACGAAGATGTATCAGGATTTGAAGGAGCAATTTTGGTGGCACAAGATGAAGAGAAAAATCAGAAGCTACATAGCCAAGTTTTATATCTGTCAGAGAGTCAAAGCGTAACATCAGCGACCTGCAGGACTATTGCACCCATTGCAGATTCCAAAATGGAAATGGGATTCTATCGGAATGGACTTTATCACAGGTTTGCCTACTTCTAGTAGGGGAAATGACTCTATTTGGGTCATAGTTGATAGACTGTCCAAGGTAGCCCATTTTATACCTGTCAAGACCACCTACCAGAGTTCGAAGCTAGCAGAGTTGTACATTGCTAGAATCGTCAGTTTGCATGGAACCCCTAAGACCATAGTGTCAGATCGAGGAACTCAATTTACCTCGAGATTTTGGCAGAAAGTCCAACAAGGATTGGGAACCAAGTTGAATTTCAACACAGCTTATCACCCATAGACCGATGGACAAACTGAAAGAGTCAACCAAATCTTAGAAGATATGTTGAGAGCTTGTGTTTTAGAATATGGATCAAAATGGGAAGATTGTCTGCCTTTCGCAGAATTCTCATGCAACAACAGTTATCAAGCCAGTTTGCAAATGGCCCCCTTTGAGTTCTTGTATGGAAGGATGTGTCGTACCCCCTTGAATCGGTCGCAAGTAGGAGAGAGTTAGATTTTTGGACCCAACATCCTACGAGAAGCTGAAGAGAAGGTTCACAAAGTTCGTGAGCACCTCAAGACCACCCAATCTATACAAAAGAGTTATGCCGACAAGAGACGTAGAGACTTGACCTTCAATGTCGGAGATTTTGTGTATCTCAAAGTTTCACCCTTGAAGTGGATGCAACGTTTTCAACTGAAAGGAAAGTTATCCCCTAGATATGTTGGACCCTTTAAGATTCTGAATCGCCGAGGAGAAGTATCTTATCAACTAGAACTACCAGAGGAGATGTCAGCCATACATGATGTGTTCCATATCTCGTTACTTCGCAAATGCCTAGAAGTTCCGGAGAAGACTGAAGTATTCAAGAACATCAATCACCGAGCCATAGATATCAAAAAGGATCTGACATATCCTGAAGTACCCATACGTATCTTGGAAGAAGCCTTCAGAACCACCAGGACCCGGAGTATCAAATTTCTCAAGATCCAATGGAGCAACCATACTGAAGAAGAAGCTACCTGGGAGCGAGAAGATTATATTAGGATTGAGTTTCCAGATCTCTTTAGTTCCTAGTTTTTCTTAAATCTAGGGATGAGATTTTGTTGAAGGAGGGAAGGTTTGTAACACCCCAAAACTTCTAATCAATATTATCAAGTTCTAATCACCCAAGTTTAGGGTTAACAAAAACTTTTATTAATAATCTAAATATGAATGCATGTGTGTTTGCATTAGTGTAGAATTGAGTGTTTATGCCATGCTTGATTGTTACAAATGATGTGAAATGGTTTAAGGATGAATGCTACCTCATCTATACCATACAAACAAAATCAAAAGAAAAATAAATCAAATATGAATAAATAAAGCAAATGGTCATTTTGACAAAAGTAAACCACTAGGCCACTTTGTGTGTTCTAGAAGAAGATTTTAACAGAAACATTTCTAATTCTTTTCACCCCTTGCTAGACCAAGTAAAAGTGTATCAAGGCCCACTTTACAAACTTAGAAAATCATCTTTCAAATCTATTTAAAGGACATTTGAAAATTGAATCAAGTGGATGTGTTAAGATCACACTTTTTCAAAAACCCATCTAAAGGAAATATGCCCTGAGAGGCAATAATAAAGTTGTTAATATATATTCCTTATACATGATAGATGTTTATTTTACATGCTAGAAATGTATTGATTCAGAAACATCAATACATGTGTATTTAATAAACAAAAAGGGTTCCTAGTCATGCCTCTCTTATAGACTAGCTTGTTGATTAACAGGATGATCAAGGTTTCCTGATCATGGACATTGGATGTTGTTAATAACAAGGTCACACCATTGGTGGAATGATATGATGAACATTCATCCGAAGTATAGCATTACAATCAAGTCATTATGTTTATATTGCTATAACATCATACGAAGTAATCTTTATCCTTAGACCATGAGATCATGTTAATTGCTAACACCGGAAGAGTATCTTGATAACATCAAACGTCACACCGTAACAGGGTGACTATAAAGATGGGTTCAGTACTATGAAGGTGTTATGTTGAGGCTCATGGATCAAGAGTGGAATTTGTCAATCCAGATGACGGATAGATATACTCTGGGCCCTCTCGGTGATATCACATTAGGATAGCTTGCAAGCAAGTGATGTGATCACTAGAATGTTATATCACGGGAACGAGAAAAGAGTGCATGTCGGTAACAAGATCAAACTAGGTATGGAGATACCGATGATCGAATCTCGGACATGTAATATATCGAGAGACAAAGGGATTTAGTTACAGCGTTAAAGGTTCTCACGATCACAGGAGTCATCGTTGAATGTGTAGGAGTCAGTACGGATCTCCAGGTCCCACTGCTGATTATTGATCGGAGAAGGGTCTCGATCATGTCTGCATTATTCGCGAACCGTAGGGTGGCACACTTAAGAGTTACCGGACACCATTTTGGAGCACATATGTTTCAGACGAAAGAATTGCAAAGCGCAGGAATTGTTTCAATAGAAACCGGATATTGTTTCGGGTGAAATTGCAGAAGGTGGTTCTGCATGTGATATTGAAATATTGCAAGGGGCTATATGTGAATGTTTGTTAATTAAAGTAATTAACAAAATTCTGAATAAATTTAATAAAAAGAGTTTTATTAAATGAGAGAGCATTAAATTTGGAGAAATTTAATGCATTTAAAGTGGAGACTTTAAAAGGGAATGTGAAGAGGCATTTTAATGTGGAGGGGTTACCACCACATGAATGGGGGAGGTGAGGGGTCACCCCCATGCGCCGGCCATGGAGAGAGGGGGCACCCCCTCCTCCTATAAAAGGCCACCCATTCCTCCTTCATCCGCACCTCCTTGTGAAGATCTCTCCCTCCGAATTATTCCCCATGATCTCGGATTAGCGAGATACATGTTCCCGTGGCATTTCGCGGAAGGAGTTCTTTGCTTCACTGGATCGCTTGAGCGAGTAGGTGGAGGTTGTCCGGTGGCTTGAACGTGTGTGTGAGTGCGGATGCGCTGCTGAGTTGCGGCGCTCGGACTTCCTCACGATCTTGAGATTGGCAAGTGTACGACTACATCAACCACGAGTTCCTACTCGTTAACACTTGTCTACGAGGGTAAGTTCTCGTTAGATGTATGTGCACCCGTTGCTTTGTACCTAGTAGATAGATCTTGGCGTGTAGTTCACACCGTAGGAAATTTTTTGTTTTCTATGTTGCGGACCCAACTGTGGTACCAGAGCCTGATCTATGCGTAGGTGCTTTGCACGGGTAGTACACATATGGTTGATATGTGGGCGGTGATGATCATGTTATTGCATCTTCTATGTATTTTGGATATTGGTGGCATAGTGGGATGAAGCGGCCCGGACCAACCATACATGTCATCGTACATGAGACCGGTTCCACGACTGACATGCAACTTGTTTTGCATAAGTGGCTGGTGGGTGTCTGTCTCTCCTACTATAGTCAATATCTGATTTACAATGAGTTGCTAATAACTTAGTTATCCTTGTTGTGGTTCATGTTCGTAGGTAAGAATGGTTCTATCTCCGAAAGCCCTAAGCCACGTAAAACTTGCAATTGATAAATTAGAGGCGTCTAGTTTTGATCGTTGCTAGGCTAGTGTATTGATATGGTATTGTTGTAAGTAGATGTATGATAGATACTCTTACAACACATTCAACGTGTAAGTTCCATAGACCTTGGCCTTACACACAAAGGAATGATAGAGATCATACCACGATGCAAATGATAGAGATCAAATGCATGGACCATATCATCTCACTTTACACATTAGATGTTAGCATCTTATACTGCTAGTTTGGCGCCTTTGGTAGCATTGTAAGATGATCCCTCATTTAGATATCAAGATAAAATGTGTTCTTCCTTGAGTATGCACCGTTCTATGGATCGTGTTTCGAGACATCACGTGATGATCGGGTGTACTGATTTCACGCTTTCATACAGGGTGTAAGATGCTTTTACACGCGAGTACTAAGGTTCTTACTTGGCGAGCCTAGCATGTACAGACATGGCCTCGGAACACGGACCGAAAGGTTAAGCATGAGTCATATGGTTGATATGATGCCCATATAGATGCTCGCCTTTGAAGCTACACCGACTCACGTGATGATCGGACTTGGTATAGTGGATTTGGTTCATGCAATCACCAAAAGGACACGAGGGATGTCATTTTTGAGTGGGAGTTCATTAGTAATTTGGATTAGTTGAACTCAATCTATCATAAACTTAGTCTAAATAAACTTTACAAATTCTGTTGTAGATGGCACCACCTGCTTTTAATTTCAATGTGTTCATGGAGAAAGAGAAACTTGCTGCGAATGGTAGCAACTTCACCAACTGGGCTATGAATTTGAGGATTCCTCTCACTGCTGCACAAAAGCAATATGTGCTAGATGCGCCGCTAGGCCCCCCACCAGCTCCTGATGCCCCTGACGAGGAAAAGAATGTCTATGTGACTCGTCAGGAGGACCACAACTTAGTTCATTGCGGCATACTGTATGGGCTAGAGCCAGAACTTCGAAAGCGTTTCGAAAATGGCAATGCCTTTGATACCATGGGAGAATTGAAAATGATTTTCGATACCCATGTTGCTGTAGAGAGTTATAATGCTTCTGAAAAGTTCTTTAGCTGCATGATTGAGGAAAACAGCTCCGTTAGTGAGCACGTACTCAAAATGTCTGGGTACGCCGATAAGCTTGTGTTTTTGGGAATAACGATTCCCATTGACTTAGGCATACATCGTGTTCTCCAATCTCTGCCACCTAGCTACAAGAGCTTCGTGATGAACTATAATATGTAGGGCATGCAGAAGTCTCTTCCCGAGCTTCTGTCAATGCTTAAGACTATAGAAGTGGAGATTAGGAAAGAACATCAGGTGTTGATGATCAATAGGACCACCGGTTTCAAGAAGGACAAGAAAATCAAGAACAAGGGAAAGAAGGGTGGCAAGTCTGTTGCCACGCCTGAAAAGAAACCCCGGGCTGGCCCTAAGTCTGACACCGAGTGCTACTATTGCAAGGGGACTGGCCATTGGAAGTGCAACTGCCCCAAGTATTTGGCGGACAAGAAGTCCAACAAGGCAAACAAAGGTATATGTGATATACATGTTATTGATGTGTACTTGACTAGTACTCGCAGTAGCACCTGGGTATTTGATACCAGATCGGTTGCTAATATATGTAACTCGGTTCAGGGGCTATGGAACAAGCGACAACTAGCAAGGGATGAGGTCAGGATGCGGGTCGGCAATGGATCAAGAGTTGATGTGATCGCCGTCGGGACGCTACCTCTCCATTTGCCGGGATTAGTTATAAACCTAAATAATTGTTATTTGGTGCCTGCACTAAGCATGAACATTGTATCTGGATTGTGTTTGATGCAAAGTGGTTATTCCTTTAAATCTGAGAACAATGGTTGTTCGATTTATAAGAATGATATCTTTTATGGTCATGCACCTGTGTTGAATGGTTTATTTCTATTGGATCTCGATAGTAATATTACACACATTCATAATGTTAATGCTAAAAAGATTAAACTTGATGATGATATGTCTACATATATGTGGCACTGCCGTCTAGGTCATATTGGCGTTAAACGCATGAAGAAACTCCATTCTGATGGACTTTTGGAATCACTTGATTTTGAATCATTTGATACATCTGAGCCATGCCTTATGGGCAAGATGACTAGAACGCCGTTTTCCGGTTCAATGGAACGGGCGACAGATATATTGGAAATCATACATATTGATGTGTGTGGACCAATGAGTGTGTCGGCACGAGGTGGATAACGTTATTTTGTTACTTTCACGGATGATTTGAGTAGATACGGGTATATCTATTTGATGAAACACAAGTCTGAAACTTTTGAAAAGTTCAAGGAATTTCAGAATGAAGTGGAAATCATCGTAATAAAAAGATCAAGTTTCTACGGTCTGACCGTGGAGGAGAGTATCTAAGTTACGAGTTTAGCACACACATGAGAGAGTGTGGAATAGTTTCACAACTCACGCCTGCCGGAACACCACAACGTAATGGTGTGTCGGAACGTCGTAATCATACCTTATTGGATATGGTTCGATCTATGATGTCTCTAACTGACTTACCTCTGTCATTTTGGGGTTATGCACTGGAAACAGCTGCATTCACTTTAAATCGGGCACCATCTAAATCCGTTGAAACGACACCGTATGAATTATGGTTTGGAAACAAACCTAAGCTGTCATTTCTTAAGGTTTGGGGATGCGATGTTTATGTGAAGAAACTTCAACTGGATAAACTCGAACCCAAAGCGGAAAAATGCGTCTTCATAGGATACCCTAAGTAAACAATTGGGTATACCTTCTATCACAGATCCGAGGGCAAGTTTTTTGTTGCCAAGAATGGATCCTTTCTTGAGAAGGAGTTTCTCGCGAAAGGTGTGAGTAGCTCAAGGTAGAACTCAAGAGGTTATTGAACCTTCTCTTCATGGAATGGCGAGTGGCGCAACCGGAAGTTGTTTGAGTTGACTTCACGATGAAGAGAGAGCTAATGATAATGATCATGAAACTTGAAGAGGACACTACCGAACCTCGTGAGGTCAAGCAGGACACGTGCAGCTCCTGAACTGTACGGCAATCCTGTTGTGAATTTCATGGTTCATGAAATGGATGACCCTGCGACGTATGAAGAAGCGATGATGAGCCCGGATTCCAACAAATGGCTAGAAGCCATGAAATCCGAGATGGAATCCATGTACGAGAACCAAGTTTGGAACTTGGTGGACTTACCTCACGACCGAAAGGCCGTTGAGAATAAATGGATTTTCAAAAGGAAAACTGATTCTGATGGTAACGTGACCATCTATAAGGCTTGACTTGTCGCAAAGGGGTTTCGAAAAATTCAAGGAGTTGACTATGATGAGACATTCTCTCCCGTAGCGATGCTTAAATCGGTTAGGATTATGTTAGCAATTTCTCATATTTCGATTATGAAATATGGCAGATGGATGTCAAAACTACGTTCCTCAATGGTAAGATTGAAGAAGAGTTGTATATGATACAACCTAAGGGTTTTGTCGATCCTAAGGATGCTAATAAGGTGTGCAAACTTCAGCGATCCATCTATGGACTCAAGCAAGCATCACGAAGTTGGAATCTCCGCTTTGATGAGGTGATCAAAGAGTTTGGATTTGTCCAAACTTATGGAGAGGCTTGTATTTACAAGAAAGTGAGTGGGAGCAATGTGGCATTTTTGATATTATATGTGGATGACATATTATTGATTGGAAATGATATAGAGCTTTTAAACAGTGTTAAAAGTTATCTAAACAGCAAATTTTCGATGAAAGACCTTGGTGAAGCATCATATATATTAGGCATTAAAATCTATAGAGATAGATCAAGGCGCCTAATTGGGCTATCGCAGAGTACATACCTTGATAAGATATTAAAGAAGTTTAATATGGACGAAAGTTAGAAGGGGTTCTTACCTATGTTGCAAGGCAAGACATTGAGTAAGACTCAAAGTCCGGCTACGGCGGAAGAAAGAGAGATGATGGATAAGATCCCCTATGCCTCGGCCATAGGCTCTATTATGTATGCCATGCTATGTACAAGACCAGATGTGGCACATGCTATTAGTTTGACTAGTATGTACCAATCTGATCCAGGTTCGGAACACTGGATAGCGTTAAAGAACATCATCAAGTACTTGAGAAGAACTAAGGATATGGTTCTCATATACGGAGGTGAAGAAGAGCTAGTCGCTAAGTGTTATGTCGATGCTAGCTTTGACACTGATCCGGATGACTCGAAGTCTCAATCTGGATACGTATTTCTCTTGAACGGAGCAATAGTTAGTTGGAGGAGTTCCAAACAACCTGTGGTGGCTAGATCAAAAACGGAGGCAGAATATGTTCTTTGCTTGAGCGGCGCGAGAAGCGCTTTGGATGAAAGAGTTCATTACGGAACTGGGTGTGTGGTTCCGTCGTTGGACCCGATGGTGATCTATTGTGACAACAATGGAGCCATAGCCAACGCAAAGGAACCAAGGTCTCACAAGAATTCCAAACATATTAAGCGCCGGTTTCACTCCATCCGCGAGCATGTCAAGGATGGAGATATAAAGATTTGTAAATTACACACGGACCTAAATGTAGTAGATCCGTTGACTAAAGTTCTCCCTAGGGCAAAACATGATCAACACCAGAACTCCATGGGTGTTAGATTTATCACTATGTGAACTAGATTATTGTCTCTAGTGCAAGTGGGAGACTGAAGGAAATATGCCCTGAGAGGCAATAATAAAGTTGTTATTATATATTCCTTATACATGATAGATGTTTATTTTACATGCTAGAAATGTATTGATTCGGAAACATCAATACATGTGTGTTTAATAAACAAAAAGGGTTCCTAGTCATGCCTCTCTTATAGACTAGCTTGTTGATTAATAGGATGATCAAGGTTTCCTGATCATGGACATTGGATGTTGTTAATAACAAGGTCACACCATTGGTGGAATGATGTGATGAACATTCATCCGAAGTATAGCATTACAATCAAGTCATTATGTTTATATTGCTATAACATCATACGAAGTAATCTTTATCCTTAGACCATGAGATCATGTTAATTGCTAACACCGAAAGAGTATCTTGATAACATCAAACGTCACACCGTAACAGGTTGACTATAAAGATGGGTTCAGTACTACGAAGGTGTTATGTTGAGGCTCATGGATCAAGAGTGGAATTTGTCAATCCAGATGATGATAGATATACTGGGCCCTCTCGGTGATATCACATTAGGATAGCTTGCAAGCAAGTGATGTGATCACTAGAATGTTATATCACGGGAACGAGAAAAGAGTGCATGTCGGTAACGAGATCAAACTAGGTATGGAGATACCGATGATCGAGTCTCGGACATGTAATATATCGAGAGACAAAGGGATTTAGTTACAAGCATTAAAGGTTCTCACGATCACAGGAGTCATTGTTGAATGTGTAGGAGTTAGTACGGATCTCCAGGTCCCGTTGCTGATTATTGATCGGAGAAGAGTCTCGATCATGTCTGCATTATTCGCGAACCGTAGGGTGGCACACTTAAGAGTTACCGGACACCATTTTGGAGCACATATGTTTTAGACGAAAGAATTGCAAAGCGCAGGAATTGTTTCAATAGAAACCGGAAATTGTTTCGGGTGAAATTGCAGAAGGTGGTTCTTCATGTGATATTGAAATATTGCAAGGGGCTATATGTGAATGTTTGTTAATTAAAGTAATTAACAAAATTCTGAATAAATTTAATAAAAAGAGTTTTATTAAATGAGAGAGCATTAAATTTGGAGAAATTTAATGCATTTAAAGTGGAGACTTTAAAAGGGAATGTGAAGAGGCATTTTAATGTGGAGGGGTTACCACCACATGAATGGGGGAGGTGAAGGGTCACCCCCCTTGCGCCGGCCATGGAGAGAGGGGGCACCCCCTCCTCCTATAAAAGGCCACCCATTCCCTCCTTCATCCACACACCTCCTTGTGAAGGATCTCTCTCCCCCTCTAAATTATTCCCCCATGGTCTCGGATTAGCGAGATACATGTTCCCGGTGGCATTTCGTCTGGAAGGAGTTGTTGCTTCCGGTGGATCGCTGGAGCGAGGAGGTGGAGGTTGTCCGATGGCTTGAACGTGTGTGCGAGTGCGGATGCACTGCTGAGTTGCGGCGCTCGGACTTCCTCACGATCTTGAGATCGGCAAGTGTACGACTACATCAACCACGAGTTCCTACTCGTTAACAAAGCTCGTTGTCTACGAGGGTAAGTTCTCGTTGGATGTATGTCCACCCGTTGCTTTGTACCTAGTAGATAGATCTTGGCGTGTAGTTCACACCGTAGGAATTTTTTTGTTTTCTATGCTGCGGACCCAACACCATCAAATCAATTCCCCTTGGCAAACCCAAGCAACCAGAGACACTCAAGCTTAAGATCAAACCACTCAAAAAGTTTCAATCAAAAATTTCAAATTAAATTTCTTGCGGCCATTTTCATAAAGACCTTGCTTACACAAATTAACCCCTGGCCTAACTTCACTGTTGTGCACAGTAACCCTCGACCATTTGGTCTCCACTTTACTCCCTTGTCTCCCCTGAGTCTAACCAAGCCCCAGACCAGCACCCCCCTTCGTCGTTCGCACAGTGGAGCGCCGCCCATTTGTGGTCGTCGCCGGACGACCACGGCCAGCTCACAGCAGACACTGCCGCCCCCATCCATGATGTCCAGGAAGCACGCGAGCATCCACCACCACCCCCTGTCCAGCCCACGGCCACAGGAGAGCCCTGGACCACCCTAGCTACGCCGCGCCCAACCTCTCTGCGCCATGTCCAGAGCGCGCCAGCTCATCGCACCCGACCAGCTCGCCCAGACCGCTCCTTGCCTTCGCCGGGCACGCGCACACTCGCCATGATCACAACACCCCAGCAGACACCCCCGTTCGCCGCCGCGTGACCCGCAGCTGCCGCACACCGCCGCAAACACCTCCGCCTCTGCGCAGAGCGCCGCAAGCTCCCGACCGAACCACGCCGCCCCACGCCTCGCGATTATGCCCGTAAGAACCGCCAGGGAGCAATGCACCGTCCACCTACCTCAGCCACGCCGATAGCCGCCTATAGCGACGCCACCGTCGAGCTCGCGCCGCACCGCTCGGTCCCCTTGCCGCACTCTAAAAGGAGGCCACGCCAGCCTCCATTCTCCACACCAATCCACTCACCACCTCTCACAGCCACTCCCCACTTCTTCCTGGAGCAAGGCGAGCACCACCGCGCTGAAATTTCATCAGAGCCCGCCGCTGCTGGAGGAGAAGGGCGCCGTCGATTTTGACCACCCCAAGCCCTGCCATGACCGCGCCTCGCCGTTGTCTACCACGTCGATCGCCCCCGTCGTCGACCCTAGCTAGAGCCCAGGTGAGCCCCGCCAGACCCCCACCGCCGCGCTAGGTCATTTTCCTCGCCGGAGTTGTTCGTCGTCGATGATGAACCATGGCCGTTGGATTAGAATTAGATCGCACGACTCAGATTCGTTGATACTGTTTCGGTTAGTTTAAGTCGCTGACTAGTGGGGCCATTCTGTCAGCAGCCCGCTGTGCTGTGCAGTGCAGCTGGGCCGGCCCGTTTAGTTTCCCGCGCTGGCCTGGAAATTCAAATAATTGTTTTTCCGTTTTAGTTTAAACTAGTTTCTGTCCACAGATTCAAAAATCAATTCAGAGAGTTTTACTGAACCAAATTGCATGATTCAAATTTTGCTAGAAAGGTAATTAAATTATCTATCCAATACCGTTGGATTTAAATCATTTGGAGTTAGAGATAATCTTTAGTAAACATAACAAGACAGAGACTTTTTCAACTTCAAACATTTTTCAAAAATCAACCATAATAGCTTTTGAGTTGATTCTAACTCTCAAAAATCACATTTGACAATATCTATCTAAATATGTAAAAATATTTAGGTTTGCATGCAGTGACTTTGGACTAGTACCAAAATAATGCTATTAGGGCATTTCTAGTCACTTTAAATCTATTAAATAATAATCTTAAACTTTATAAAATGTGACCAACACTTTAAATCACATTCCCATGTATTAGAATATGTGGTGATGACATGTGTCCACATGATCCCATATTCTATTTGGAGAATATTAAATCTTAATTAATTTCAGTGAGTATAAATTACTTTTCTAAAATAAAATGAATAAAACTAGTTCTTTAATTCATGTGATGATTGTGATGATGCTAGATCATCAAGTGTGAGCCTTAGTGTGATAAATAGAGGTAATTAAGTATTGTTTGGTGATTGTGTACCCCATATTCCTTTATAGACGATAGTCCCGACCAAGGATACGAAGAGGAGGAGTTCTACCCCGAAGAAGAGGAGGAAAATTTCAATCACTGCACTAACCAAGGCAAGCTAACACTTGCAAGTCTCATACCTATGCAAGTTAACCCTTGCAAGTATTACCCTAAGCAAGATGCACTAGGCATGCTTTGGTTATACCACTTTGATTATACCAATCCCAAGTTTTACTTGCAAGCTTTATTCTTTCTACTTTACTAAAGTTCTTTACTTTTAATATAGATAGCATAAAGAGTATACAACTAGGCCTATCTAGTTACACTTAGATGTCATTCTATCGCATAAGATTGAAGATTAGCACCCCTCATTAGTGACACTCTTAACCTTAGTGGCTAGTGCTAAGCATAAAAGTTGATCACTTTAGATGGGAATACTTGGTGAAAATGATTATGAAAACCTTAAAATGATGATTCATTCTATTGAAATGTTTTGACATGTGTTGAGAAAAACCAATGGTTTGATGATGAAAATGTTGAGGCATGAGCCTTAGCCCTTTTATAAAAACTGATGGTTGGGTTCGGATGCGATACCATTCCAATTTTACCGTACAACCACAATACCTGAATTGGGTAGGGCTTAGCCGGAAGTTTATATGCCTTAGTATGGGTTCCCTCGCGGGAGAGGTTTGAGCTGAGGCTACCTCTTGATGTATGCAGTGCCCAGGATGGCAGATGGCCATGGCTGGGAGGCCAAGCTCATAGGGGAGGTGCCTATACTAGAGTGTGTAATTGAAAGGTTATGATTGATTATCCACATACTAAGTATGATGATTCGGGGTTATCCCTGATGGATGTATCAAATTTTGTGGTGAAAGTGTACCACCTCGGCAGAGTGTCAAACTATTCGAATAGCCGCGTCCGCGGTCATGGACAGTTGGAGTGGCCATACTGTTCTGTCGTCAGATGTTTTCAAAATGACTTGTGAAATGAATTGTGACATTGAATTGACCACAACAGGGTTGTGAACATGAAAACTAAAGGAGTTATGCCCTAGAGGCAAATAATAAAGTGTATTATTTGATATATCTCCTATATGTTCATAATACGTTTCATATTGTGCTATAACTGTGTTGATACAAAACGTTAATACACGTGTGGTATGTAAACAAACCGTGTCTCTAGTTACCTCTAGTGAACTAGTTCATTGTTCATGAGGATGGTCTGTGTTTCAATATCATGGGCATTCATGCCAACTGACAATGAGGTCATGTTATTAGTTGAATAACATGATAGACAAACATCCGACCGTTATATCTTAATAAGATCTAGTTACAAAGTTCACCATTGATGATAAAACACAGAGAACCTCGCAACCTGATCCTTTAACTGTGAGGTAATGCAAATCACCATTCTAGAAGAAGCTTAGATGGTTATCAAGAATCATCTTGTAACAGGGTGATCAAAAAGGTGACACTCAGGTTTTCCAAAGAGATGCGTAGAGGAGTACATATCAAGACCAGGATTTGTCTAGTCCATGTAACAGACAGATACATGTGGCCATCTCGGTGACGTTGCATTGATAAAGCTTGCAAGCATGTGTCTAGGTCACGGAATACAACGACATGAGAACGAGAGAACAAGTTCATCGGTAACGAGATTGAACTAAGGTATGGAGATACAGAAGATCAAGTCTCGGATGAATTAGGTATCAAATGACAAAGGGAACGGGGAACGATTATCTCACGGTTCGAGCGATTGTACTCGTGAAACACACGAGGGTCACATGGCCATCCAGGTCCCTCTGTTGATCATTGATGTGAGAGTGGACTCAATCATGTCCAGAGTGTTTCCCAACCGAAGGATGTCACGCTTAAGGGTAGGGACGCTTAGGGTAGATGAGGTATCATAAGAGAAATAGAGAGAGAGAGAAGTCGGAATAATTTCGGGTAACATCCGATGGAGATCGGAAGGGGTCCGGAAGGTGTTCCGGAGTAGAGGAATAATATAATATGTGTATGTGAATGTTAATTGGAGAGTTAATATTAAATATATATTTTATTTTATTATTAAAGGCATTCAATTGTTAATGGGCCTCACCCGAAGGGAGGCCCAATAGGGCAAGGCGCCTAGGGAGTGGGGGCCGACCGGCCTAGGGCTGGTGGGCCCCATTGGTGGGCCGCCCCAATGGGGCCCACCTAGGGCTGGCGGCTACCCCTAGGTGGCCGGTGGGTGTGGGGTTTAGTCCCACACCGCCTGGCCCCTAGGTGGTACACCCCCTGCCACTATATATAGGGGTCCCCTCTCCCGCTTTGGAATCACCCCATTCCCTCTCATTCTCTTTCTCTCATCCACTGAGGACTTCTCCGTAATATTGGGGAGGACCTCGTGGGTGAGTTCTCCACCTTCACACCACCGTCGTGTGATCTGTGATCCGGCATCTACTTCTTCCGCTGCTTGGCTGGATTGGAGTCTGGTTTGACGTCTCCTACACCGGACGTGTGACGAACTTTGGAGGCACCACACTTGGGGTGCTGCTCGTCTTCATCAATATACGCCTTCCTGCGTAAGGTTTGCCTCGGTCTTCAAAGGTATGAATACTGAATCCTTCTTCTGTTACTTATGTCTGCATAGTATAGATCCTGGTATTAGTGTTCGAGTAGATAGAATTTTTTTGTTTTCTTCTACAGAACCCTACAGTGGTATCAGAGCGGGTCTATGGGTAGACATGTCGTACGGATAGAACACATAGCAATATGTGGGCATTGATTCTCTAGTTGCTACCCTCTTTAATGTTATTGTTCATATCACGACACTGTTTGATGAAGGGGCCCCCAACCAACCTCACGTGGTGATTCACGAGACTGGTCCACAAATCAAAGTGGCTTAGGGGGTGTCTGTCTCTCTACAGTAGTTGATATGGCATTGACACTAGAGGGCCCTAAAAAGATAAGAAGAACGGCAATCATTGAATCCATGTTGTGGCTCGATGTTCGTAGGAGGGAAGGGGTTCTACTGCGAAAGCCCTAAAGCCGCGTAAAACATGCAATAGTTAATATAGAAGCGTCTATCTTCATTATTGCATAGGGGAAAGTATTATGACATGGCAATGACAAGTTTGTGAAACTTTCATTAAGCCTGTTGATGATGATCATGAAGCTGTAACCATGTCATAACACTTTACTTTTGGAGTATTACTTATTGTGCTAGTATACATAATAGACGGTAGCATAATAAGATAATCCCTCATAGTATTCCAGTTATCGTATTCCCCTTGTGTGTGCACCACCAAGAAAGTTCTTCGGTATGAGGTGCCCTGCGGTGAGTAGGGGTCAGACATATCTATGTTTGCATATAGTGGGTGTAAGCTATGTTGCACTGCGAATACACACGAGTTAGAACTGGCGAGCCTAGCACGTTACAGAGACGTGGCCTCGGAATACAAGAGACCGAAAGGTCGAGCATGAATCACATAGTTGATGTGATCGGCATTAGGGAATGTCCACCCTTGATACTGCACTGATGGCTATGTTTAACCCGGGGAGGTGCAGGGGATTGGGATCATGTGATCACTAAACGAGTAGAGGGATGTTCATTTAAGTGGGAGTTCTTTTAATAATACTTGAACTCGTTATTATGAACATAGACTAAACACTTTGCAAATCCTTTGTAGATGTCTCGCCCACCCACCTTCAACCTTAGCACTTTCCTCGAGAAGGACAAGCTGAAAACTGATGGAACCAACTTCACTGCATGGTTCCAGAATCTTAGGATCTTCCTAGTCCCCTACAAGTTGACTTATGTCATCGGGGCTGAGCTTCCGGCTAAGCTTGCAGATTCCGCCTCCCAGGATGAAAAGAATGTCTAGCAGTCAAAGGCGGACGATTTCTCCCTCATCCAAAGTGGAATGCTCTATGCCATGGAGTTGGAGCTTCAAAAGCGTTTTGAGAAGATGAATGCCTTTGAGATCATTGAGGATCTCAAGGCTATATTTGCTCCATAGGCTCGTGCAGAGAGGTATGATGCTTCCGATCTCTTCTTCTCTGCTAAAATGGAAGAGCACAACAGTATTAGTGAGCACGTAGTCAAAATGTCTGGCTACGTTAAGCGCTTAAATGCCCTGGATTGCAAGATCCCAGAGGAGCTCGCAATTGATAGGGTGCTGCACTCGCTGCCCCTAGCTATAAGAGCTTTGTGATGAAATACAACATGCAAGGGATGACTAAGAACCCTTCTGAGGTGTTCGCCATGCTCAAAACTGCTGAGGTTGAAATCAAGAAGGAGCACACGGTGTTGATGGTCAACAAAACCGCCAACTTTAAGAAACTGGGGAAAAATGGGAAAGGCAAGGGTAAGAAGTCTAAGAGGGATGGCAAGTTCGCTTCCAGCACCTCAAAGACTGTCAAGCCTAGCCCTAAGCCCGGCACTTCGTGCTTCTACTACAAAGGGGATGGGCACTGATACGTCCAAAACGTATCTACTTTCCTGGACACTTTTGTTATTGTTTCTCCTCTAAACTTGTGTGATTTGGATGCAACTAACGCGGACTGACGTTGTTTTCAGCAGTATTGCCCTGGTGTCTACTTTTTGTGCAGAAAATCAACTATCAGGAAAAATCCTGGAAAATATGCCGAAAATCCTATTTCACCAGAAGACTCCAGGAGCCAGAATACGAGACGGAGGGGGGCTAGGCCCAGGCCACACCACCTAGCCGCGCGGGCAAGCCCAGGCCGCGCCAGGGGGTGGTCTGGCCACCCCAGACTCCCCCTCGGTCTCCCTCTTTGCCTATAAGTCGCCTTCTGACCTAAAAACTTAGGGGGGGGGGTCGACGTTTTTCTAGAAGGAGTTCCACTCCGCCGCCACCACCAGATTCCACGAAACAGCACCAGAAACTCCGTTCTGGCACCTTGTAGGGACGGGGAATTGGAGGAGATCATCGCCATCATCATCACCATCGCTTCTCCATCGACCATCCATGTTTCCCCCATCTATGAGTGAGTAATCCCCCGCTGTAGGATATGGGGATGGTAGGGATTGGATGAGATCGTTCATGTAATGGCATCAGATTGTTAGGACATGGTGCCTAGTATCTTCTATTAGTGCTTTATGACTTTGTTGCGACTTGTTATGCTTAATGATTATCACTAGGGCCCGAGTGCCATGATTTCACATCTGAACATGTTATTGATTCATTATGATAGTATTGTTTATGGTCTTATCTGCAAGTTGTATACACACGTTGTTGTCCGGAACCAATGGTCCCAAAGTGATAGAAATCGGGATAACCAGAGGGAATGGCTTTGATGTGAGGATCACATGTGTTCACGGAGTGTTAATGCTTTGCTCCGGTGCTCTATTAAAAGGAGCACCTTAATTGCCAGTAGTTCCCTTGAGGCCCCGCTGCAAACGGGCTGGCAGGACAAAAGATGTTGTGCAAGTCCTCATTGCGAGCACGTATGACTATATATGGAACACATGCCTAGGATTATCTAGTACTTGGATGTTTTATCTTATTTATCTGCAACTGCCCTATGTTCTGATTGCTACGTGAATTGTCTTGTTCATGCAACGCCCGTCCATCCATCCCTATGCCTACCGCACTCGAATCCCACTGTTTACTGCTATTGTTACTACTGTCTTTACTTTACTACTGCTGTTACTTTACTACTCCTATTACAAAACTGTTGCTACTGATAAACTGATGTGAGCAAGATTGTTTCCAGGTGCAGCTGAATTGACAACTCAGTTGTTAAGGCTTATAAATATTCTTTGGCTCCCCTTGTGTCGAATCAATAAATTGGGTTTCACTTCCGTCGAAAATACTGCGATACACCCCCTATACTTGTGGGTCATCAAGACTATTTTATGGCGCTGTTGCCGGGGAGCATAGCTTTATTTATCAAGTTCACTTGAATTCTCTATTGTTTGCTGCTATCCATCCATCATGGGTAAGTCTCGTGATGGCAAGGTCCCTATTTTACCATCCACTACAAGAAGAGGTACGGTTCTAAACACCTCTATTGCTCTTGATTCACCATCTGTTATGAGTAAGCTCGTTACACTACCACATACACATGCTACACACATTGCTACTACTGCTGAATCTAAAACTTCTGATGCTTATGATGCTGCTTCTATTGTGCTTGATAAGAGTGGTTCATTAGGTCCTTTCCTAGATGCTACGATTGCTAGAACTATAGCTGGAAATACTGAAACTCCTAATGAAGACACTACTACACCTGTTAGTTCACCAGAGTCTAGTGAGAGTTATGACATTGAAGATGGTTATGTTGAGATGACCGATGAATTTATTAAAGAATGTAAAAACACCCATGATAGGAGCGCTGCTAAGAGTCTCCTTGAGAGGCATACTATTAGACCCAAATTGTCTCCTATTGCTAAGTTTGCTGCTTCTCCCATAAACATTATAGATAAAGATTATGATTTCTCTCTTGATCTATCTTACATAGCTATTGTCGAGAAAGAACCTTTCTGTGGGACTAAGAATGAAAGTGCGGTAGAACATATGAATGAACTTTCTACCATGAGTGGCTTGTTTTCTGATGATATTAAGATGCGTACTTACTTTGTTGCTAAGATTTCCCCTTTTCACTAAAAGGAGAAGCTAAAACTTGGTTTAGTAATTTACCTCCTAGATCTATTGATAGCCCTGGTTGCTTGATTAGTACTTTCTTGCAGAAATATTTTCCTCCTAGTGCTAGACATGCTATTTTGCAGGAACTTTTTGATTTTAAACAGGGAGAAAAAGAGGTATTGCCTGAATCTTGGGCAAGGTTTTGTGCTTTGATTCATGCATAGGCTGGAAGTCCATTACCTAAGAATGAGCTTCTTGATATATTTTATAATGGGCTAACTGAGGAATCTAGGACATACCTAGATAGTTGTGCTGATTGTGTTTTCAGGAATAGGACTCCTAAGGAAGCTGAGGAATTAATGGCTAAAATAAGTAAGAATTATGAAGATTGGACTCCTCCTAAACAAGCTATACCTGAAGTAATTGTACCTGAACCTACCATTCCGGTGCCTATTCCAACATCAAAGAAGAGGGGAGCTATTGAATTAAATGATGAAGTGATGAAGGAGGCTAAGAAATGTCTTAAGGAGAAGGGAATTAAATCTGCGGATGTCAAGAATTTACCTCTTATTGAAGAATTATGTAAGCCTATTCCCTACTCATCCACTATCAAGGTACAGTCTCTCCAACACTTTGATGAAGGTGATATCCCTTATTGTTAAGCAAGATAATTTTAATAAAAGGGTGCAAAATCATCTAATGGAAAACACTAGAGCTATTGTTGAGTTAAAAGATATTGTGGAAAGAACCTCTAATGATGTTAAAATGATTGTTAAACACTTTCAAATGGTTCAAACTCAAATAGATCAAATCGTTAAAGTGCAAAAAGACTTGCCAGTTAATGCTGCTAAAGAAAAACATGCTTATGAAATTAAAACTAGAAGTGGTGCTGCTACCCAGGATCCTCTATATCCTGAGGGGCATCCCAAAAGAATTGAGCAGGATTCTCAACAAGCTGAAAATAGTGGCTCTACTCGTAAGAAAAGGAAAAAGAAACATAAACTATTGTAGAACCCTCTAAACCTGCTATAGATCCCAATAGTATATCTATCTCTGATGCTGAAACTGAAAGTGGTAATGAATAAAATGAAGTTCCTAATGAAGAAAAAGTTAAAGAAGAACCTAAAAACCACACTAAGAATACTAAATACACTAAAGAAGATTTTATTGCTAAGAAACATGGTAGTGAAAGAGAACCTTGGGTCCAAAGACCTATGCCTTTCCCTGATAAGAAACACAAGTCAAAGGAAGATGAACACTATAATAAGTTTTGTGAGTGGATGAAACCTTTATTCCTGCAAATTCCTTTGACTGATGCTATTAAATTGCCTCCTTACTCAAAGTATATGAAGGATATTGTCTCGAATAAAAGGAAGATCCCTAATGAAGAAATCTCTACTTTGCTTGCTAATTATTCCTTTAATGGTAAGGTTCCAAAGAAACTTGGAGACCCAGGGATTCCAACTATCCCTTGCTCTATTAAGAATAGTTATGTTAGAACTTCTTTGTGTGATTTGGGAGCTGGAGTTAGTGTTATGCCTTTCTCTCTCTATAAGAGGCTTCAACTAGAAAAATTAATACCAACTGATATATCTTTGCAAATGGCTGATAAATCTACCACTATTCCTGTTGGTATATGTGAGGACGTACCTGTTCAAGTGGCTCATAATTGCTTGATATTAACTGATTTTGTTGTGCTTGAAATGCCTGAAGATGATAATATGTCTATTATTCTTGGGAGATCTTTTCTTAATACTAAAGGAGCTGTTATTAATTGTAATCAAGGAAAAGTAACTTTCAATGTTAATGACAAGGAACATACTGTCTATTTCCCCAAGAAGATTGAAAGGACTTATGGTTTGAATTCAATTGAACATGTTGAGGGCATTCAAGTTGGAGAAATATATTGTCCCATACCAAGAGAAAAATTTGAGACTATTATGATTGGGACCATTGCTATCAAGGTTGAGGTAACATAATCCTTAGTGGAATACAAAGTTTTGTCTCATATGAAATTGTTTTGGTAACAAGACCTGATCAACCTTGTTAACAAAAGGATTTCGTTGAACAAAATAATGTTTTCACTATGATTATCTCCGTTTACTTCTATTGCCATCCATTTTAGTTTTTGTTTTCATTTAGTTTTCTTTGTTGTTAGTTGCTTGCATGTTAGAGTGTCTTAGAACTTCTGTAGTTCTAGCCTTGTTTTGTCATTGCATCATTTCCAAAAAAATCTGTCTGTCAGAAAATCATTCTTCTATACCTGAAAATGCCCAAAAATAAAGTGTCTCGAAAAATTCTAGAAAATTCATATTGAAATTTTACGTGAAAAAAGGGGCAGAGGAGTGCCTGGGAGGTGCCAGGGGGACCCACCAGGCAGGCTCACCACCTGGTGGCGCGGCCTGCCCTGGGTGGCGCCATGCCATGGTGTGGGCCACCCCTGGCCCTCCACTAACTCTCTCACCTGCCACTTTCTTCTCTCTCCCGAGTAAGCTCCAGTTTATTGCTCAAAATCGCATTCTTGCTATGCTTGCTCTCGATTTTTTCGATCTCCTTGCTCAGCCCATCTTTGTTGCTGAAATTTGGAGCACTTGTTCTCTGGTATGTGACTCCTCCCCTTGTCCAAGTAGATTTGTGTTTAGTGGATTATATCTTGAGTATTTTGCTGCTGTAGGTGACAGGTTATGAGAGCTTGTAAGCTTGTTTGATGCTTAGAGATATAGTTTTGATGCATGTTTAGGCCTCTTACAAGTCCCTATGAGTAGAATCCTTCATTATATTTACTTTGCAATCACTTGTTCAATAGGTGTTTAAATTTCAGAATACCAAACATGAACAACCATACCTTTGGAGAGATATTTGAGAGTGGTGCACCTAGGAGGTCGAGGCCCTCAAGATCCGCCTCTCAGTTTAGGCCATCATACAACAAAGATCTCATTGCAACTTGTATTGGTAATGAAAGGGATGATGGGGATGCTCACCCATCTAGTTTTCCTTGTTTTACTTTCTTACAAGCTGCAGGGATTCTTGATGATTTCTTGCTACTGATTGAGAGGGTTGGTTTGACCTCATATATGCAAGATGAGAGTGAGCAATACGCTATGCTCACTAAAACCTTTGTTGAGAGCTTCACGTTTACTAACACGTCCTATCAGTCAACTGTCTCTTACAAAATTTATAATCTGCCCTTTACCATGCCATTGGAGAGATTTTGCAGTATTGTAGGTGTAATCATGACAAGGAGCGTGAAGAAAATTCAAGGGCGACCCGCTGATTTGCTGGAGCTTTACCGAGGAGTGACCAATGATGATGACCGCGTGGCGCAACGCGGAAAGATAAGAAACATCCAACTCCCTGCTCTCGGATACTTTGCATATTATCTTGCTACTAGCATACTTGGTAGGGAGAACACAAGTAATATCTCCAACTATCATCTAGCCTTCCTTGCTGCTGCGCTTAACAATGATACTCGGTACAACCTTGGCTCGCTTATTGCTCGCCGCCTAGCTGCTAGGGGGCCTATCTATGGGGGCATCATTGCCTCACGTATGGTCAATGCATTAGGCCTTTTAGTGGACCCCAATGATACTGTAATGGCACCACAAAGGCTTGACCTTGTTGCTATGAAAACTCATCACTTTGTCACTGCTTCTTCTGATTTGGACAGTCTAGTATATAGGATGTTGTTTACTGACGGGGATGAGAGGGAGATCCCTTTGCCGCAATCTTCTTTGTTTAGTGTTCACAGGAGACCGTGGTCGCGCTCCAAGGAGGAGGTGGACGAGCAGCTTCCCTTGCTGGGCTTCCACGAGCAGCACCAGGAGGATGTACCCTCCTACGATCACTCCGCACACTACGAAGGGACGTACTCGAGCTCGCACCAGGACGAGGGTACCTCCTCATCATACTACGGTGACACGTCATCCTGGACGGCTTGGGATTGATACCCACTTAGGCCAAAAGCCTAAGATTGGGGGGAGGTACGCCGACACCACACTCATCTCCATATCATTTTGCGTTGGTACTTTGTATATTCATGTTTCGTTCTCTTTTTAGTTTCGTTCTTTCTTTGCTTTTGCTTTCTAAAACACAAAAAGACAAAAAATATTTTTGTTGTTTCTCTTTGGTTTGCTTCTTCTTCTTTTTGCCTTGGTTTGCTTTTCCCTTTTGCTTCGTTTGAACTGTTCGAAAAACCCAAAAAGATTTTGCTTTGCTTGTTTTTCCTCTTTGGTTCTTGTTTTAAAAATCAAAAACAACAAAAATATTTGTCATTCTTCTTTGGCTTTGTGAGTTTGTTGCAGGGTTCAGCAGTCCTCAGTGGAATATTAGTTTCATATTATTATTATTCAAGCCACACAAGTGAAGAGCAAGAATGAGGATTAATGACAACTTGAGGCGTGGTAAGAGGCTGGTGTTTGTTTTCATTTTTGTACATATACTCATCACTATGGGCATGCTTAGTCCGTTCATGTAAGGTGTATGTTATATTTGGATGCTTAATAGTTCTTGCTTTCGTATGATTAGTTCCAGCTTGCTAATGGTTTGTAGCATGTTTTATGAATGTTTGCTTGCATTACTCTATTCATAACTTGGTATGACACCGTGGTATCCTCCACTGAATGTTTCATTTGAATTGACTTGGCACATGCTCATGCATGCACATGACTGAAATAATCAATTAAGCCTCGATGAATTATTTTGCCTTGAGGATCTTGAATCACTTTCATGCCATGTTTAGTCCTGTTTTGTTGCAAGCATGATTATGACAGCTATTGCTCTCTCGTTTGTCGCTCACTTACTACTGCTAGCCTTCACTTACACTGGGTATGTTTTACTCAAGTTTCCAACTTCCAAAACCAAATATTGCCAAAGTGTCCACCATACCTACCTATTAGCATCGTTTGCTACGTCCGTGCATATTCAATATGCCTTGTTTTCTTCCGAATAAAATGTTTGCTTGTTATGAGAAAGTTAGTTAGTAAAGCTCTCACGAACATGATGACACACTTTATTTTCTGCACTTAATAAACCTGAACCATTGTGACTGTCCATGAAAGTTATATGCTTGCAAATTATAGGCTGGGGATTAGCAGAACCGTGTTGTCACAGGGAACGCTTTCAACACTTGTAAATATATACCTAGTTGATACCATGCTCTTTTGTTTGCGGATGTCGTCGGTGTGAAATAAAAGGGGAGCTTGTTTAGTCCATGGAGTTATGTATGTGTGTTAGAGAAACGCCTGGGCCGCTGATCTAATCCATGTTGACATGGTGGAAACCTGCAGCATAACCATAATGATATCTATGAAGAATTCATCTTATAAAAAAGAGAGATAGGTATTGAGAAAAAGAAGAAAAAAAGAGATTTATGAAAATAGGAAAGAGAGAAAAAAGCACCATTTTCCCATGGTAAATAAGAAGATTGCTGAGATACTCATTGTGTGCTTGCCTTGTCATTTTGATATGGGGATTCTTCCGTATCATCGGGCAAGGGGTACCCCGTTGGCAGTTCTCTATGATACGCACATATTTATGATGACAAGAACTTACCGGTAACTAAAGTTGAGTAGCATGAGGAGCGGCCCTCGTACTCAAGGGACATGGGATTTTCAGTTTATAGTCTGTCAAGCATATAACTCAGATTGGACCTCACTTTCACCTTAACCACATTAAAGATGCTTATGATAGGGGCAATGAGAGCTCAAAGCTAATGAGTACCATACTTTCACCATTTGGAAGCTTTTCAAATTATTCAAAACCTTTTCTTTTACTTGTTGAGTCCCCACATATTCTTTGAGCACCTTCTTGAGAGCATAGTTGTCATTCTTTGTGCTTGTCTCACTACTTGATTATTTGCGTTATGACTTTGATGCTTGTATCTTTGACATCTTTACTTCTAGTCTTCACTTGGACTTCAGAGGTGCCTTGGCATTCATAATCAAAGGCAAGCGAGATACCACTCTATCATACCTTGTTATGAGCATGGTAATGTTGCTTATGTTTATGCTTCATGCTACTTATTATTTTTGAGTTGGAATCTCTTCATAGCTTGCAATGCCTATTAAGTAAACTTAGTTGCATACTCCTTATTATGAATTGTCTAAGTAGTTGATCACATGCTGAGAATATATACATCATATGAAGCAATTGTGTTCGTGAAAGTTCTTTTATCGCACTCAGTTTTCAACTGAATTGCTTGAGGACAAGCAATAAGCTAAGCTTGGGGGGACTTGATACGTCCAAAACGTATCTACTTTCCCGAATACTTTTGCTATTATTTCTCCTCTAAACTTGTGTGATTTGGAAGCAACGCAACTAACATTTTCAGCGATGTGCCTGTTGTCTACTTTTTGTACAGAAAATCAACTATCAGGAAAAATCTCGGAAAATATGCCGAAAATCCTATTTCACCAGAAGACTCCAGGAGCCAGAATACGAGACGGAGGGGGGCTGGGTGATACGTCCATTTTGCATCACTATTCTATGTCTTAATTCACTATTATTCATTGATATATTTCGTATTGAGAGGTGATACTTATGTTATTTCATCTATTTTTGCATGGTTGATGACTTTTGGAGCATGGACCGCTGCAGTCTGGATTCTGATGGAAAAGGTGCTGTTTGGAGGCAAAATTCACGAAGATCAGAAAATCCGGGAAAATATACGAAAAATTCTATTTTTCCAGAAGACTCAAGATGCCAGAAGATGGAGTGGAGGTGGGCCACAGGGGGCCCACACCACCCCATGGCGCGGGCAGGCCTAGGCCATGCCAGGGAGTGGTGTGGCCGCCCTGGCCCACTCCAGCCTCTCCCCTCTGGCGTATATCATCCTCCCAAAACCCTAAGACTCGGGGAGTGACCACAGAAAGATTCCGCTGCCTCTGCGGGGCAGAAAACACCAAGAGAGAAAGATCTCTTTGGCAGATAGATTTCTGCCGGGGGAATTCCTTCCCCGAGAGGGGAGATCGTCGCCATCAACACCACCATCAAGCTGGACTTCATCGGGATCATCATCATCATCATCACCACCACCATCACCATCAGCACCCTCATCACCATCTCCATATTGCTGTAACAATTGGTTGAATCTTGCATAGTTCATAGGGGAAACTTTCCCGGTGTTAATTACTCTTTGTAGTTGATGCTATTGAGTGAACCGTTGAATTTTTGTTTACGTTCAGATTGTTATACATCATTATTCCATCTCTGATCATGATCCATATGATGTCTTGTGAGTAGTTTGTTTTATTCTTGAGGACATGGGAGAAGTCTTGTTGTTAGTAGTGGAGTTGCGTTGAGAAAGATTCAATAGATTGTTATTTAAGTTGTGGTGTACTTCTTCTAGTGGTGTCATGTGAACATCGACTACATGACACTTCACCTATATGGTCCTAGGGGAATGTATTGTGTATTTGGCTACTAATCATAGGGGTTGCCGGAGTGATAGAAACCTGAACCCTCGTTAGGAAACCATTGCACAAGGGACGTAAGGGTCTTAGAGTTTAAAGCTGTGGTTATGTTTCTACCTTAATTACTTTCTTGTACTTACGGATGTTTGCAAGGGGGTTTAATCACAAGTATGTATTTAGTCTTGGATGGGGCGGTACATTAGCACAGGTTCACCCACACAACACTTAGCAAGCTAAAGAAGATTAATCGACTATATGAAGCGAAAGCACTTGACAGTCTTCCCATGTGTCCTCGAGAACGTTTGGTCATCTATAGAAATACAACCGGCTTGTCCTTTGCTGCATAAAGGATTGGGCCACTTGCTGCATTTATTCCTACTGTCTTTTATTTACTCGTACTTTGTTTACTTGCTTTATCAAAAACCCCTAAAAATCCGTTTGCTAAGTATTTGCAGAGAATTCCTGATCCATACCACTAGCCAACACCTTATGCTCCTTGTTGGGTTCGACACTCTTACTTATCGAAAATACTGCGATACACCCCCTATACTTGTGGGTCATCACTGGGCCCAGGCCACACCACCTGGTCGCGCGGGCAAGCCCAGGCCGCGCCAGGGGGTGGTCTGGCCACCCCAAACTCCCCCTCGGTCTCCCTCTTTGCCTATAAGTCGCCTTCTAACCTAAAAACTCAGGGGGGGTCGACGTTTTTCCAGAAGGAGTTCCGCTCCGCCGCCACCACCAGATTCCACGAAATAGCACCAGAAACTCCGTTCTGGCACCCTGCCGGGATGGGGAATTGGAGGAGATCATCGCTATCATCATCACCATCGCTTCTCCATCGACCATCCATGTTTCCCCCATCTATGAGTGAGTATCCCCCACTGTAGGCTATGGGGATGGTAGGGATTGGATGAGATCGTTCATGTAATGGTATCAGATTGTTAGGGCATGGTGCCTAGTATCTTCTATTAGTGATTTATGACTTTGTTGCGACTTGTTATGCTTAATTCTTGTCACTAGGGCCCGAGTGCCATGATTTCAGATCTGAACATGTTATCGATTCATTATGATAGTATTGTTTATGGTCTTATCTGCAAGTTGTATACACACGTTGTTGTCCAGAACCAATGGCCCCGAAGTGACAGAAATCGGGATAACCAGAGGGAATGGCTTTGATGTGAGGATCACATGTGTTCATGGAGTGTTAATGCTTTGCTCCGGTGCTCTATTAAAAGGAGCACTTAATTTCCTAGTTCCCTTGAGGCCCCGCTGCAAACGGGCTGGCAGGACAAAAGATGTTGTGCAAGTTCTCATTGCGAGCACGTATGAGTATATATGGAACACATGCCTAGGATTATCTAGTGCTTGGATGCTTTATCTTATTTATCTGTAGTTGCCCTATGTTCTGATTGCTATGTGAATTGTCTTGTTCATGCAACGCCCGTCTATCCATCCCTATGCGTACCGCACTCGAATCCCTTTTTATCGCTATTGTTATTCTTGTCTTTACTTTACTACTCTCATTACTTTACTACTCCTATTACAAAACTGTTACTCTTGATAAACTGCTGTGAGCAAGATTGTTTCAGTGTGACTGAATTGACAACTCAGTTGTTAAGGCTTATAAATATTCTTTGGCTCCCCTTGTGTCGAATCAATAAATTGGGTTTTACTTCCCTCGAAAATACTGCGATACACCCCCTATACTTGTGGGTCATCAGGCACTGGAAACACAACTGCCCCAAGTACCTTGAAGACAAGTGAGCTGGCAAGATAGCTGTTGGAGATATGCCCAAGAGGCAATAATAAAGTGGTTATTATTATATCTTTATGTTTATGATAAATGTTTACATCCCATGCTATAATTGTATTAATAGGAAACATTAATACTTGTGTGTTTTGTAAACATAAAAGAGTCCCTAGTAAGCCTCTTGTTAAACTAGCTTGTTGATTAATGGATGATCATGGTTTCCTGATCATGGGCATTGCATGTCGTTAATAACAAGATCATGTCATTAGGAGAATGATGTAATGGACACACACCCATAGTAAGCATAGAATAAGATCAAGTCATTAAGTTCGTTTTGCTACAAGCTTTCAAATGCATAGTAACCTAATCCTTCGACCATGAGGTTATGTTAATCACCATCACCGGATGGGTACTTTGATGACATCAAACGCTTCTTCGTAACTGGGTGGTTATAAAGGTGACATTGGGTATTCTGAAAGTATGTGTTGAAGCGCATGGACCAAGATTGGGATTTGTCCATCCATATGACGGATAGATATGCTCTGGGCCCTCTCGGTGGAATGTCATATAGTTAGCTTGCAATCATGTGACTAGGTCACAAGGGATGACATAACATGGAACAAGTAAAGAGTACTTATCAGTAACGAGGTAGAACTAGGTATGGAGATACCGACGATCAAACCTCGGATAAGTAGAGTATCGCGTGACAAAGGGAATTGGTTTCGTATGTTAATGGTTCTATCGATCACGAAGTCATCGTTGAATATTTGGGAGCCATTATGGATCTCCAGATCCCGCTGATGGTTATTGATCGGAGAGGTGTCTTCATCATGTCTGCATATTCACGAACCATAGGGTGACACACTTAAGGTTTGAAGTTGTTTTAAGTAGATATGGAATATGCGTTGGAGACCGAATGTTGTTCGGAGTCTCGGATTGGATCCGGGGCATCACGAGGAGATCCGGAATTGTCCGGAGAATAAGATTCATATATTGGGGATCATTTTCTAAGTTAGGAAATGTTCCGGAGTGTTTGTATGGAGATTCTAGAAGGTTTCGGAATGTTCTGGAAGGTGCTAGAAGATTTCTTGGAGTTTGCTTGAAAACCAAGAAAGGGTCAAAGGAAACCTTGTGGGGCGAGACACGGATTCGTGGGGGAGGAGGACTCCTCCCCCCTTCCCAACCCGTCGGCCAAGGAGGGGAGTCCTACTAGGACTCCCCCTCCCATGTCGCGCCTCCCTCCTTTAAATAGAGGGGAAGGGGCGCCCCCTCCAAGCTCTCTGTCATAACAAACCCTAGCCGCCGCCTCTCTCCTCCTCCTTCGCTCTGCTCCGGCTTAGGCGAAGCCCTGCAGAAATCTCTACTCCACCACCACCACCACACCATCGTGCTGCTGGGATTCCGTGGAGAAGATCTACTACCTCCGCTGCTCGCTGGAACGAGGAGAGGAGGTCTGCTTCGACTCCGCACGTGTGATCGACTGCGGAAGCGCTGCCGGAACGCGGCGCCGGAAGGATCGTCCACACGATCTTGAGATCGGCAAGTGATCGACTACATCAACCCCAAGATCTAATCTCGTAACGCTTTCGGATCTATGAGGGTTAGTACAGATCTATCTCGTTGCACATGTCTAATAGATTAGATCTTGGCTTTTATCTAGATTAGATCTGGGTTTTGTTCGTTCTTGCGGTAGAATTTTTTTGTTTTCCATGCTACGAACCCATCAATAGCCACCCCGGACAAAGGTATATATGATATACATGTTATTGATGTATTCCTTACAAGCGCCAGGAGTAACACCTGGCTATTTGATACCGGATCTGTTGCTCACATTTGTAACTCTCAGCAAGATCTGCAGAGTAGGAGGCGCCTGAGGAAGGACGAGGTGACGATGCGCATCGGCAATGGTTCGAGAATCGAAGTGATGGCCGTTGGCACCCTGCATCTCTGTCTACCGTCAGGATTATTGTTGGTTTTGAATAAATGCTATTATATACCCGCACTGAGTATGAATATTGTGAGTGGGTCTTGCTTGTTGCTAGACCATTATTCGTTTAAATCAGGAACAAATGGTTGTTCAATTTATACGAATGATATTTTCTATGTTCATGCTCCTGTATGTGATGGCTTGTTCTTACTTGATCTTGATTGCGATACACACATCCATAGTGTTGATGCTAAACGATGTAAACATAGTGATGATAATTCCATGTTCATGTGGCATTGCCGTCTTGGTCATATTGGCGTAAAGCGCATGAAGAAGCTTCATTTAGAAGGACTTCCTGGATCATTGGATTTCGAATCCCTTGATACATGTGAGCCATGCCTCATGGGCAAGATGACTAGGACACCATTCTCCGGAATAGTGGAGAGAGTTGTAGACCTACTTGTGATCATACATACGGATGTATGTGGACCAATGAGTGTCTCAACACGCAATGGTTATCGCTACTTTGTTACCTTTACTAACGACTTAAGTAGATATGGATATATCTACTTGATGAAGCACAAGTCTGAAACCTTTGAAAAGTCCAAGGAATTTCAGAAAGAGGTAGAGAATCAACTTAACAAGAAAATCAAGCACCTTCGATCGGATCGAGGAGGCGAGTATTTGAGTTATGAGTTTAACATGCACTTGAAGGACTGTGGGATTATCCCACAACTTACGCCATCTAGAACGCCACAGCGTAATGGTGTGTCGGAACGTCATAACCGAACCCTATTAGATAGTGTGCAGTCCATGATGTCTTTAACTGATTTGTCTGTGTCTTTTTGGGGATACGCGTTAGAAACTGCCACTTTCATTTTAAAACGAGCACCATCCAAATCCGTAGAGACAACCCCATATGAGATATGGTATGGGAAGAAGCCAAAGTTGTCATTTCTGAAAGTTTGGGGTTGTGAGGCTTACGTTAAGAAACTGCAGCCTGACAAACTCGAATCCAAATCAGAAAAATGTATCTTTGTAGGATATCCAAGGGAAACCGCTGGGTATACTTTCTACAACCAAGCCGAAGGCAAAACGTTTGTCGCAAGAACGGGCACCTTTCTCGAGAAGGAGTTTCTTGCAAAAGGAGTGAGTGGAAGGAAAATTGAGTTAGATGAAATTGTTGACCCTTCTCTCCAAATTCCGAGTAGCGCAACGGAAGCTATTCCGAAACTGCTCTCCAACATGGAGGAAGAGACCATTGATGATGATCAAAACAATGACATCGAGACTCCTAAGGTTCACAGGTCTACAAGGGTTCGTGCCACTCCTGATTGGTATAGTAGCCTTGTAATGTCTGTCATCCTGGATGAACAGGAAGAACTTGCAAACTACAAAGAAGCTATGGATAGTGTTGACTTCAAGAAATGGCTCGAAGCCATGAAATCCGAAATAGGATCCATGCATGAAAACCAAGTTTGGACCTTGGTGGATCTTCCAGAAGGCTGCAAGGCCGTGGAAAATAAATGGATCTTTAAGAAGAAGACAAATGCGGATGGTAACGTGACCATTCACAAAGCTCGACTTGTTGCAAAGGTGTTTCGACAAATTCAAGGAGTTGACTACGACGAGACTTACTCTCCCGTAGTGATGCTTAAGGCTGTCAGGATTTTAATAGCAATTGCTGCACATTTCGACTATGAAATATGGCAGATGGATGTTAAGACCGCATTCCTCAATGGTCACATTGATGAAGAGTTGTATATGATGCAACTGGAAGGTTTTGTTGATCCTAAGGATGCTGGAAAGGTATGCAAGCTTCAATGGTCCATTTATGGATTGAAGCAAGCATCTCGGAGCTGGAACCAACGTTTTGATCAAGTGATCAAGAGTTTTGGATTTGTCCAAAATTAACAAGAGTTCTGTGTTTACAAGAAAGCGAGTGGGAGCTCGGTTGTTTTCTTAGTAGTATATGTGGATGACATATTACTCACGGGAAACGATGTGGATCTTATGAAAAGCATGAAAGCATATTTGAGTAACCAATTTTCCATGAAGGATCTAGGTGAATCTGCATATATATTAGGAATCAAGATCTATAGAGATAGATCAAGACACCTGTTGGGGGATACCCCCGGGTAGGGTCACGCCGGGGTATAGAGGCCGAGTTAGCCGAGGTACGGCAAGGTCAAAGCATATGTTGGCCGACTCACCTCAAGGCATGCCGACTTACGGAGTCACCCGGACCGGAGGATGTCCACCTAACTATGTCCCGCCGACGTATGTCGTATGCCGGCAGGCTTTTGTAACTTGTATGCAGGTACCCATGGGACCGGATTAACCAGGCATGATCCGGGTTATATCAGGCTTGCAAGAGAAGGAAAGTATCTCGCTGGTCAAAGGGTGACCTCTGTGCGCAGGAGTGTGAGCGAAGCGAACAGAGGGAGGGACCAGCGAGGCATGGTCGACAAAGATGACGCACCCTATGTCGGCTGACGCTGGCGCCGCAGAGGCTTACGTAGCCTCTGCATGGCTTACAATGGCAAAAGGTGACACCGTTAGTTTGCTATTTTGGAAAGAGGCATATTCCCAGGAATATGCCTCCATGTATGCCCTAACTAGAGATCTAGCCTCCCCTTTATAAGGGGCACTGGGGCCTCTGTAGTTGGGGTTGGCTGGTTGGCGCGTGAGTAGTTTGTTGGTAGAGAGACAAGTAGTGGTGAGAGTAAGAGAGCTTCTTCTTCCTCCTCTCCCCAATACAACTCAAGGAGCATCTGTAAACCTTGTGAACTTGGAGAATACAAAGCATATGTGTGTGGAATCACCACACTATCCCTCCCTAGATTCCTCTAGTGCATATTGGCCCCACCATTAGCCTATCCATGGCATCTGCCATGACACCACCACGACAGTTGGCGCCCACCGTGGGGCTAGCGGTGCTAGCAGGAGTGAAGATCCGGACGGGAAGCATCATCGGCAACGGCGAGCGCATCGTCTCTGGGCTCGTTCAGTGCTTTGGAGCGCTAGACTATGTCAGCGACAATGCTGGTAGCTTCGGCAAGCGACCTCCACCGTGCAATGGCATCTTCGTCAAGCTTGGCGCCCACAGGATCTACGTCGGCGTCGATGTGTCCTGCATTCACCCACAACACGTCGTCGAGGGAGGCGAGCCACCCCTTAGCGCGGCTCACGGTGCGTGTATCACTCGCTTCCCTGACCGCGCTGAGGTGATGATGATGACTGACACGCTGTGATGCGCAAAGATCCGGCACCAGATCCGGAGGTAACACCCAAGGCGCCCAGGAAAAGTAGAGGTCCTCCGCTAGAGAGGCCAGAAAACCTGCTGCAGTAGGCGATAGATAGCTTGGAAAGCCCCATAGCACTTGTGGTAGATCCGGCTCAAGCATAGGCCGAGTTAGAGGAAACTAGGAAGAAAATACTAGAGGGCGCGAAAAAGATAGCCGCGGCTCAGCAGTCGTTGAACATGATGCTGCGCGAGTACGCAAGAGCAAATAAGGTAGATGTTGTAAAAGTAAAAGGGAGAAACCTCATCAATGAGATGAACAAAGAGGGTGACACTAGAGTTGAGGAATCAGAGAACCCTTTATCCATGGGGTTGCCGAAGTACAGCACCCCGGCAAAGAACCTCAGAGCAGCGGATGCGGCTGCATCCGAGTTAGAAGGTTTGACAGGTCAAGCCCGACAAAGACAGCAGGAGAGGGTCAATGAGTTAGTTCGGATCGCTAACAGACAGAATGAGGAGTTGCTTAGGGCTAACCCGGCAAGAGCTGGGGCTTCCAAGGTCGTTTATTCGGCAATGGGAAACCCAGAGAAATCCACTAGGGCTGCATCATCACCTCATGATGGCCCTAGAAGAGAGGAAGTGGTAACCTCGGCGAGGAGAAACAAACAGATAGTCCCGTATGACCCGGCAAGGGCAGGGAAAGGAAAAACAATGCAGGGAAATGAGGATCGACAAAGTGTCAGCCGAGGTGAAGCTGGCCGAGGTAACCACGACCAAGGCAATGTCGGTCAGAGAAACGCTGAAAACGGCAATACCGGACAGCATAACTCGGCAGGTGCAGGGCAAAACCTACCTCGGCAACAACAGCAGTGGAGTGTACCTCGGCAGGGTAGAATGCTGGCCAAGGTACGCGGCAAAATTGCGCTCAACAAGAGCAAGACAGATACAACGACGGTGATTCGGAAATGGTGAACGCAGGATACCCTAGGCCGGATTATCATGTGATAGGGTCAAGGTTGGGAAGCAGGAACTTGATGCCTGACGACGCCAGGTTAAAGATGGACCGGCTCTATAGGTCGGAGCAGATTGAGGGGCAAGGTCCTCCGGGTCCAGCGTGCTTTGGGCCCCGGATCATGAAAGAGCCTTCGGTACCTAACTTTCTAGTTACCCAGAGGCACGAAAACATATGACGGCAGCACCAAGCCGGAGGATTGGTTGATCAACTACGCAACACAGTGAAAATTGCGACAGGCAATTTGAGATGGGCAGTGAGATACGTACCTCAGATGCTGGAAGGGCTAGCGAGGGTATGGTTAAACAATTTACCACCCGGTAGTATCAACTGCTGGATCGACTTTGAGGAAATGTTCGTCAGTAATTTCTCGAGCACGTATCAAAGGCCGAATAGGCCACAGACCTTAGCAGTGTGCAAACAGAGACCAAATGAAACAGATCGGGAGTTCCTAACTCGCTGGTGCAACGTGAGAAACTCGTGTGAAGGCGTGATTGAATCTCAGGCCATAGCTTGGTTTGCATAAGGGTGTAGATATGCAAGCATGCTGTGGAAAAGGTTACAAAGGGATATGCCAACTACACTGGCTGAGACAATCCGGATTGCTGATTCATATGCTTTGGGTGATCCGACTCAACCCTGGCTTGTGTCAAACGAGTCAAATGAGGAGTACTACCAGCGAGATGGAGCCGGATCATCCCGACGAAATGATTACCGGGGTAAGAGAAGAGATGATAGACCGGATTACAGGTACAGTTCGTAACAAGTTGTTGCTATAAACCAAGATCAACCCGGAGCAAGGAGTAATCAGCGTCAGAGAATTGGAGGGCAACAGTGGACCCCAAGAAATGATGGCAAGAAAACTTGGACGCCCGAGCAAAAGAGACAGTGGCAAGAAAAGAAAGACTGGCCGAGGTATACATATGAGGCAATGCTGGATCAGCCGTGTAAATTTCACACGCCAAATCCGAGTAACCCGGCGGGTCATATAACCCGGCAATGTGAGTGAATGAGGAAGATAGAGCAAAATGGCTCGAGGAATGCTCAGGCACCTCGGAACGATCAACCTCGGCAGCAGTTGCTCTCTAGAGCAAATACGCAACAGTTAATGTTACCACCACCACCTCCGAGGTATGAGAATCATGAAAGAAGGGATGCAGTGCATCAGGTGGAAAACCAGCATCATCCAGATCAAAGGTATCCAAGCAATGAAGGGAGAAATGAATACAGAGAGCATCACCAGAGTTACTGTGTGTTTACCACGGAGGAAACGGATAGAAAAAGCTTGCAACGCCGACATATGGAAGTGAATGCGGTTATGCCGGCAGTGACGAGGTATATGCCTTGGTCGGATCAGGAAATTACCTGGAGTATCAAGGATCATCCCAAGCTTATGTCGAGCCCTGGTTCGTATGCATTAGTACTGGACCCAATGTTCATCGGGCAAAATATCAATGTGAGGTTCTCTAAGGTGCTGATTGACAATGGCAGTAGCATCAATATTATGTACTGGACACAATGCGCAAGTTGGGTATCTCGGAGAACATGCTCCAAGCCACAAGGATAACTTTCCATGGCATTGTGCCAGGTATTTCATGTGAACCCATTGGCAAAGTCCGGGTTGATGTGTTATTCGGCATAAGAGATAACTACCGAACTGAGAATTTGGAGTTTGAGGTTGTGAACTTAGAAAGCGCATATCACGCATTACTCGGCAGGCCAGCCCCGAACAAATTCATGGCAAGTACTCATATCAGCTACCTGAAGATGAAGTTGCCTGGGCCAAATGGAGTAATTACCATAGCTGGGGATTTTCGACGTTCCATTGAGTGTGCGTCGGCCGGGTCTAACCTGGCCGAGTCACTCGTGATTGCACAAGAAAAGAGAAAGATCCAGGAAGTAGCGTCATTGGCTCAGTCCGCGCAGCAGTATATGCCGGCGCTGAGCAACCCGCATGGAAGTGTCTCATTTCAAGCAACAAAGGATATAAAGAAAGTACCTGTTGATGATCTGTTCCCAGAGCGCACCGTAACAATTGGTGCCGGGTTAACTGACAAATAGGAAAGCGAACTCGTCAACTTCCTCCGTGAGAATCGGGATATCTTTGCTTGGTCAACACAGGACTTGCAAGGTGTTCCGAGGGAGTTGGCCGAGCACTCTTTGAACGTGAGACCCGGAGCAAAGCCGGTGAAGCAACCTCTCCGCCGCTTCGCCGAAGACAGGAGAAAAGTCATTGGAGATGAGATAGCTCGGCCCCTCGCAGCCGGGTTCATCATGGAAGTGCTTTATCCGGATTGGTTATCTAATCCGGTGCTTGTGGAGAAGAAGAAAGATGATCCGAATGTGGCAATGGTTTGGCGTATGTGCATCGATTACACAAACCTGAATAAGGCGTGCCCAAAAGATCCATTCCTACTTCTAAGGATAGACCAGGTCATAGATTCTACTGCTGGGTGTGAGTTGTTGTCATTCATAGACGCATATTCTGGTTTCCACCAGATACCTCTAAACCCGAACGATCAAATAAAGACTGCGTTTACTACCCCGTACGGGGCTTATTGCTATCGCACCATGCCTTTTGGTTTACGTAATGCAGGGGCAACGTACCAAAGATATATGCAAAAATGTTTATACGACCAAATTGGCCGAAATGTGCAAGTGTATGTGGATGATGTGGTTATAAAGACCAAGGAAAGCAAAACGCTCCTTGATGATACTAGGCAAACGTTCACGAACCTAAGGAGGTTCTGAATGAAGCTTAACCTGGAGAAGTGTACCTTCGGTGTCCCGGCCGGAAAACTACTTGAATTCCTTGTCTCCAGCCGAGGTATCGAAGCTAACCCAACTAAAATCCGAGCCATAGAGCGAATGGAATTTCCGAAGTGCCTTAACGATGTCCAGAAGTTCACCGGTTGTCTAGCATCCTTAAGTCGGTTTCTATGTCGATTGGGAGAAAAGGCATTGCCTCTCTATCAACTAATGAAAAAGTCGGACAAGTTCGTATGGACGCCATAGGCCAATGAAGCCTTCATCCAGTTAAAGAAAATGTTAGCCACTACACCAGTGTTAGCATCTCCACTATCAAAAGAGCCAATGTTGCTCTACATAGCCGCAACAAACCGAGTTGTAAGTGCAGTAGTAGTGGTAGAGCGCGACGAGGAGGGTAAGTCAGTGCAAAGGCCAGTCTATTACCTGAGCGAGGTATTATCAGCATCAAAGCAGAACTATCCTCACTATCAGAAGATGGCATATGGTGTGTATATGTCACCTAAGAAGCTAAAACATTATTTTGAAGAGCACCCCATCAAAGTAATATGTGAAGCCCCCATATCTGAGATAATGAGCAACAAGGATGCGAGCGACCCGATCGCAAAATGGGCAATCGAGCTAGCCCCTTATGCTCCACAATACGACAGGAGAGATGCGATCAAGTCTCAAGCTGTGGCCGACTTTTTCGTGGATTGGGCCGAGATGCAATATGAGCCACCATTGCCAGATCCGAACTACTGGAGAATGCATTTTGACAGATCAAAAACGAAAACCGGGTTAGGCGCCGGAGTTGTGCTTACCTCAGCCAAGAAAGACCAGCTGAAGTATGTGCTGCAGATCCACTTCACAACATCAAATAATGTTGCAGAGTATGAAGCACTTGTGCATCGGCTCAAAGTGGCAAAAGAAATTGGAATACGCCGGATCCAGTGTTTCGGTGACTCGGATTTGGTGGTTCAGCAAGTTTCAGGGCAATGGGATGCTCTGGATGCAAACATGGCATTGTACAGATTTCATGTGCAGAAGATATCAGCATACTTCGAGGGATGCGAGTTTCACCATGTACCCCGGCTAGAAAATGAGGTTGCCGACGTACTGTCGAAACTCGGATCAACCCGACAAGCGATTCCACCGGGTGTAGCACTAGAGCACCTCAGAAAGCCATCTATCAAGCCATCCCCAGAATCCGAGTCAATCTATATCCCGACAAATCTGAAGTCGGAAGTTGTGCCCATGGACATTGATGTGGGAAGTGGTTCAGGAAACCCGGGGACTGCTTCGCAGAACCCGGGGACTGCGCAGCTTAACCCGGCGGAGGTTATGTCGGTGGATCAAATGGAAATTGATGAGGATGTATTTCCAGTGCGAGCTATACCAGCTTGGACACTGCCCATATTCCAGTTCCTGAAGGATGGATCCTTGCCCAATGAAGAAGTGCTTTCAAGGCAAATTCATAGAAGGGCAAAGGCATACACGATTATTAATGCCGAGCTACACTACAAGAAATATGTTTACTAGTGACCATTTCTTAACGACCAGCGATTTTTGGGTCATAGATCTGTGACCATTCTAGACCAAATGGTCGTGAGACAGTTGGGAGGGTCTAAATCCTAAAGCATCATGACCATTTTCGTCAATAAGGTCATGATTTTCTAACATGAAATGGTCATAGATGACAGAACTGGTTTAGGGAATAAGAGATATAAGGAGAGCCGTTGGATCAGAGTAGAATGGATGGAAGGGATTGCAATCCGGGTTAGTTGAGCATGGATCGATGACATGGCGTCCAGGCTGTCCACTCCCCCTTAAAGAAAGAGTCATCGCCGCCAGCCATCTAGATCCCGAGGGACATCCTCAACCCAGCCCCTCCAAACCCTAATCTCCTCAGCAACTTCATCCTCTTTTACTCGATAGCCACGAGTATGCCGCCAGCACCAAATCCGGCCGCTCTAGTACGCCGCCTATCTCTCTTTGCTTCGTCCTCTAGCTCGTCGCGCCACCTTGGCAGCTCTGCCTCCCACACATCTCCCATGGCGGCGGGTCCTCCAACCACAAATTTGTTCTAGGTCAAGTCGCGCATCCAACCCTATCCACTCCATCACGCCAACCCCTCCATCGTCTCCTCTCACCCACCAGCGTGCGCCGCCTCCCTCCTGTCATGATCTCTCCCCTTCACTAGAGGAGCACACCCCCTCTCCTCACCGTAGCTCCTCTCTTCCCCAACTCCATCTCCCGCCTATGCAATCCTGGCGACCTTCCCCTTCTCGATTCCACCACCAAGCCTCCACCCCTCTTCTCCAATCCAGTCACCGCGCATGAACCCTAGCTTGACCCCCCCCCCTACCGATGAAGACGCAACCCCGTCCTCCCTCGACATGGACGGCACCTGGAGCACCCCGCGTGATCTGGAGTCCACCTGCCCTGGAGCACCTGCTCTGCCTCCCCTGCTTGCGCCCACATTAGCTCGTCCTATTCTTCCCGGTGCTAGCGACGCAACCGGCTGGCGGCTAGGACAACGATGGCAAGGCGCCCGAGCAGCAGCGGCTGAAGCCAACGTCGACCTCACAAGCAATGGTAAGCTCCCGATCTGTGGCCCTCTTCACATATTGCTCGTGCATACAAGTCTAAGATCCTCAATTCCATTACTTTTATTTAGTGGATCTAGGCCTGCTTATTCCTGTTAGTGCCTACATGGATTAGGGAAGTTAACTCCAGCAGATGTCAAACACATATTATTGCTATCCTCTATAGTTGTTTAATCTCTAAAAATGAGCAAATAGATTTCATTATTTTGATGTACCTTATATCCTTGTGTTTTGCCGCTTCTGTTCATATCTTGTGCCTACACTTCCTGATGCTGACTTGGATACGTGCATAATTTTATATATATACTGTTATCTTGACTTTTTCTAATAGGCATTAGGTTGTACCACGAATCGTGAGCTGCAGAACAAACTTCTTAGTGGACATGATTTATTGGCTGTTAGCATATGTACTTATATTGAGCCTTGTAGTTCATTAGATATATGATTACCCATGCTAGAAAATGGATGTGACTAGAATAAGTGTTCATCTAGTATTGTGTCGTGAGAAATTTATGTTTAAGCACTTCTATTTCCATCTCATGTTATATTTTGTCATTTCATTTGGAACTTGACATGCATTTGTTTTACCGCAGGAAGGAGAAGACTGGACGATGTGAGCAGAACTACTACATTTTTGGAACCCCTGCCTTTTGCTGGGTGTAAGTAAGCCTGCATGCAGCCGTAGGACGCCCTAGGGGAGAGGACAGCTCCACCTCCATGCCCCTCTCACGCCCGGAGGGGAGGTTGCCACCTGATCTAGGCCTACGTGCGGCAGCGCGGGTCTGCGTCTAGCGTCGCGGGATACTATCACCTACAGCGAGAAGCTCGACATCGACCTGTGCTGGAGCAGCGGGAGGATAGCGCCTGCGTATGGACTCTTTAGCACCAGTGGGAGGACGGCTCCTTGCTTTCTGGAGGTGCTGTTGCCTCATCAAGCTCCTCCGAGAGCTCCTGCCACGCGGAGGGACACGACGCAGCCGTCAAGGCTGGTCCTACCATGAGAAGAGACGATGGCGAAGGAAGAGCGGGTTCAAAGGCGATGAACCTATTCACGGCCGTCAACCAGGCACTCCACATCGCCCTCGACACATATCCACAGTGAGCTTAGGAGTACTCCGTTGTTCCCAGATCTTAATCAGTGTATTAGAAGCCATTCAGATATCATGTTAGTGTACTAGTGCTACAACAAGGTTATGTAGCTCAATATTTAGTTTGATTTGAATTTTCGTTACAGCTTGGACTATCTATGAAAGTAAGTTTATTTATATTGCTGCGCTAATACCATTGAAATATAATTGCTCCTTACCTCTATGAATTGTGACTCAATGATTAGCATGGATCGTTGTAGACAACTTCTCATAAAAAAATCATGTAGACTCAATAAATTAACAAAGAAGTATTGATTCTTTTATACATAAACACATATAGTAATTAGTTCCTTCATGCAAACCAAACCGAGAAAAATATACCTGATCACCTCCGAAGTTAAACATACATACCTGTCTCACACTCAAAGTCCCATCTGGCAAAGCTGACTGAAGTTGGAATTCTAATAATCATATGTGAAATAAAAATTTCTTGAAGTGTTTAAACATTTTGACTAATCAGTTGGTCTGATTTATTTTTCTGTGCTATCTGCTATATATTTGCATCTCAACCAGTTGCTATTCTGACTACTGCAGGTCTTCCGAATGCTTATGGAGATAAATCCTCGGGCCTTGATTGTTCTCCTTATTTTGGTTGTCTGTGGTGTGTTCTACTTAGGAGCCTGTACATCATAAATTATAGTCTTTGTGTTCTATATATGTACTCTAAGTTTATTCTTCTCTCTCTACCTCACAAAGTGGGTTCTTGCCAAGTATGAAGGACCTCCAGAAATGTCTAAGGTATTAAAAATGTTTGTGTTCATCTCGTGGAGTTATACCAGTGCCTTCATTTTTCTTAATGTGTACTGGAATCATTATTGATATCAGTAGAAGAAGGAATAATTGTAGACAGTACTGGGGATGATTGAAATAACTAGTGCATGCTGGGCACTTATTTATTCTAGTAGAAAGAAAATGTTTGGTCCGAGTGTGATATGCGTAGAAGATAATTTCATCCTAGTGCAATCTTAGCTTTCAAAATGAATTTGGTTCCATTCTACAAGTTATTTCTATATTGACACAACTGAAATAAGTGTTGTAGATATTTGAATGCACAAGTTTTTACTGTCACGACAAGTTAATATCCGAGCAGTTTTATAGAGTGAATGCTTTATATAGTCTCGTATACTGTCTTTTGCTACTAATTTAGGCTGTTGTGTTTTAGGCTGCTGTATTGTTTGGTTGCTCCATTTAGGCGGATAAAACATGTCTTGTATATTAATTAATTACTTGCCAGGGCTGGCCTGAATTTCTTTTATGTCTCAGGGATGGCATCTAGCAGCGGTTACTTGCCTCTGACCGACACGACAAAGCCAGGGATGACCAGCCGCTGGTGCCACAGATATTCTGTTGCCAAGAATCTGCTGAAGTCTGGTGAGGCCATCCGATCTCTACCCTCCTTTATATCTGTTGTATATCCAGTATGTCTTACAACAGAGGTAGATGCATAATTGATGTGATCTTGTGTATCAAAAATATTTTGTGCTATCACTCGATTGATTTACATCTATCTTGGTGGTTTTTTTGATACGTGCTTTGTTGTGTGGCCAATCTAGAGCATTTACAGGGATGTACATACAGATTGAGATTTGTAAATTGTTCTTGGTAAATCAGATCTGGAGCTGACCATATATATATATGTTGTTGTTGTTGGAGGATAACTAGGAGTAGATGACATGGAGGGTAGCGAGATGGAAGATGACATTATATATTTTTACTGCATGAATGAGAAGTCCGGGTTCGGTATTAGTTAAGTGATTATTCAATCAACGGCAGGCAACAGGTCCATTAGAGAAATGGCTACGATGACTCTTTTTTTGAACGGTTATGGTGAATTTGTTAATCTTGAACCTTCACACTTTGATCTTTGGTGGTCTTTTGTAAGGTTGAGCAAGTGTCGTGTATTTTCTTTTTACTCTTTGGTGAAAAAGTGTCGTGTATTTGCATGCATCTTCTTTATGTTATTTTCCCTAATGTACTATTCTGCCATGTTGCATCCTGAGATTATTAGCACAGTGTTGTTAAATTCAGAAAAAATGCAGAAACAAAAACATACTACTGCCATTAGGCCTTTTCCTGTTTTTGCCTCAAGTTTTTGGTGAATTAGCTTCCTGCCATTTCACTCACTTTCTTGTCTTAATGTCATCGATCCATGTCATTGTTGAGGACGTGAACTCAGGTCTGAAGAATCTGAAGCTGCACGTGACAAGAAGACCGGACAACATGTGAGGTATGCTCACTTGATGGCTTGGTGGTCAAGCTTCTGGGAACTGAGTTGATTTTGCTAGGTTCACTCTGGAGCAAGTGTGTTTGCTGGGACCTGTGATGTAATGTGCCCCAACTTGTTAACCTGGGAGCAATATTTATTCCTTGAACCTGTGAGATAATATTACGCTGTGAACCTGTGATATTATTGTGCTATGAACCTTTGAGATAATCTTATGAGATGATATGTGTGCAAAGAAAGATATATGTACTGCATCAAGTAATTGGGCTGTAAAGAGGCCATGGCCCAACCAAATCATTGATATATTTAACAAAATTAGTCTATTAAATTTTGGATGTCGAAAAAGAATTCAAACTTGAAAGGCCAAAAGGCTAAAAAAGAAATGGTCAGTTAAAAGGCTGAATTGTTGGGCTTGGCCCATGTAGTTGGCTAAATTGGGTCGGGCCGAATTTGATCAACAACCATTTGATTTGGTCATGGATTTGCCACGTAGGATCTTACGTGGACAGAGTAGATAGCCCGTGACCATTTATTTGGTCATAGCCTTCATGACCATCTATTTTGGTCATAACTATCCATGACAAATTCAAAAAAAAGGTCATGAGTTGTCTATAGTGACCCTCGATATGTGACCTACTGTATTTGGTCATATAAAGGTCATAGATGGATTACTATGACCTTTCAGTGACCAATATTTGGGGTCACCAATTAACACATTTCTTGTAGTGCTATACAAGAGAAGTGTCACGAATGTCCTGCAACGGTGTGTTGACCCGGAAGAAGGGCTTGACATCCTACGAGATATATATCAAGGGGAATGTGGGCATCACGCTTCATCTAGAGCCTTAGTAGCAAAAGCTTTTCGGCATGGGTTTTACCGGCCAAGTGCCTTGGAGCAAGCGAAGGATCTAGTAAGAAAATGCAATGGTTGTCATAGGTATGCTACCAAGACACATATGCCAATGTCGGAGCTCAAGACCATACCAATTACCTGGCCATTTCCCGTATGGTGTTTGAATATGGTTGGCCCATTTAAGCCGGCGAGAGGAAATATGACCCATATCTTGGTTATAGTTGACAAGTTTACAAAATGGATTGAAGTAAAGCCGATAAGAAAATGTGATGGAGCTACAGCCGTGACATTTCTCAAAGATATCATCCTGAGATATGGCTACCCTCACAATATCATAACAGATAACGACACCAATTTCGCTGAAGGAGCATTCGTGTGGTTCTGCCGGGATAAAAAGATCCGGCTGGACATTGCTTCAGTAGCTCACCCCGCATCGAACGAACAAGCGGAAAGATCCAACAGATTAGTTTTATCCGGGATAAAACCCCGGCTCATTGAGCCGCTGCAAAGATCAGCGGGGTGCTAGATAGAAGAACTACCAGTGGTACTGTGGAGTTTAAGAACAACTCCGAATCAATCAACAGGTATACACCATTCTTTCTGGTATATGTGGCAGAAGCTGTATTACCAGCCGACATAGAGCATGATTCGTCTAGGGTCATCCAATACACAGAAGCCGAAGTGCGAGAAGCCCGGCAAAATGATATTGATCTGTTGTAAGAAGCGAGAGAATTGGCATTGTCCAGATCCGCCATATATCAGCAAAATCTCCGACGCTATCATAGCCGGAAAGTAAACCCCCGAGTCTTCCGGGAAGGTGATTTGGTACTTCGGCTGGTACAACGTACTGCTGGCAGGCATAAGTTATCCCCCCATGGGAAGGGCCATTCATCGTGAGCAAAGCATTGCACAATGACTCTTATTATCTCATTGATGCACAACCACAGGAGAAGAACAAGGCGGACAGGTCTGGCGAGGAATCTAAGCGTCCATGGAATGTAGCTTTACTTCGTCCGTTGTACACTTAACAAAGAAGTGTGTGTATCCGGGTCTCTCATATGTCGGTATGTATGCCGACAATGAGTTTATCAATGAAATCTTGGCACCTCGAGTAGTAACTGAGGACTGCCTTAGTAATAATTGCCATTCTATTCGTTAACTATTTTATTTTTATGTCGGCTAGCTTAAGTTCCTTCGGCCTAAACCGGATTAGTAGTGTGTAAGCATCAAAAGCTCAACTCTTCGACTTGCTGCTGTCCAACAAGATTTGGCTTCATGGCAAGCAAGAGAACAAGTTTGGAATTGCGTAGCACACGAAAAACAACTAAGGAAAAGAACGTAATCGAGCCGACATTTGTTATTTGGACTAACCTTATGTTTACCTTATTTTTGCTGCGCTGGATTATTTTGAGCTAATCCTCAAGTTTCCAAGTATTGTTAAGTCAATTTTTGAAACTCGAACTCGTAAGTCATAAAACCGAATCATGGTAGACGCGAGCCGAGCCATGAAATTGGAGAAACAAGAAAATGAAACTCGGGGACTACGCCCAAGTTAATCCGGCGTGAATAGCTAAGTAGCAAAATATAATCAGTATGCTTAATACATCTGCACCCGGCATACCGGGGATCTGATAAATTTCAAAGTGTTTTTTGGTGCTCAAGGAGCAGCAGTAGGAGGGGGTAACTCGGTGCCAGCGGGTGGAACTCTGGCCTCAACCTCATCGTCATCTTCATTTTCTTCGAATCTGAGGCTTCATCCTCTTCCTCGTCATCCGAACCATCTTCAACATATTCATCGTCAGCGGCGCCGAGGAAGCTTGGTCCTTCGTTCCATTGATGGACAGGGGCAAACTGGATGAGGTTGTGGGTACAAGCCTTGCACCGAGCAACCCAATCCGGATCATTTGACCATTTGGACCCGGTGCGCAAGCACTCAAGAATCTTCAGATCTAATTTCTCATACCACGTAAGCACGAAGTGGAGGACAGTATCAGCTCTAGCACGAGCGGCGGATTCCCTCTAGAGGTCAAGCTGGGTCTTGCAATCCATCAGCCTATTGATCAAAGCAGTGGATCCCTCCGGAACATCCTCATCAAGCCAAAGGGGACGGAAGATCTGGACAGCTGCATCTAGGAGACCCGAACCATAGTTCTTCACAATTTCAATCCGGGCGGATAGGCTGAATAGCAGATCTTCCATGTCATAAGGAATGGGTTTAGAGCCTGGATCAGTTGGGGTACCCCTCTGCTGGCGGAACTTGGCGACGGCAGTAGCCGCAATGGCATCGCTCTGTGGGAATCTGCCTGAAAACGAAGCAAGTGAAATAAGTAAAAGGGTTTAACCCGGAGAAATACATGTCGGCTGAAGGAAAAGAGCTTACGGGAGATATGACTATCGATCCGAGTCAGCTCGTTGGTGCAATCAGCACGCCTCTTCCGGAGCTTCTCAAGTTCGACATTAGCCGAGTCAAGCTTGACGTCGGCCTCCTTCAGCAATTCTTGATCCTTTGAAAGTTGGAGGCTAAGATGTTCTCGCTCTTCGGTGAAGTCTTGGACAGCCTTGTCCATCTTAGCCTTGTGAAGCTCTTTGAGTTTTTTCATCTCAGCCTTGAGCTTGGCAACTTCATCATCCTTGGCTCGGAGTTTGGCAAGCTCGTCATCCTTCTTCTTGAGTTCGGCTCTAGGTGTGTACAGAATCCGGGTCAAGTGTACAGAATCTGGGTCAAGTGGAACTTAACCCGGCTCTAGGTGTGTGTATATTCGAAGCGTACAAAAACTGGGCAAGTGGAACTTAACCCGGCTCTAGGTGTGTGTATATTCGAAGCGTACAAAATCCAGGCCAAGTGGAACTTAACCCGGCTCTAGGTGTGTGCGTATTCGAAGCGTGCAAAATCCAGGCCAAGTGGAACTTAACCCGGCTCTAGGTGTGTGCATATTCGAAGCATGCAAGATCCAGGCCAAGTGGAATTTAACCTGGCTCTAGGTGTGTGTATATTCGAAGCGTACAAAATCTGGGCCAAGTGGAACTTAACCCGACTCTAGGTGTGTGCATATTCGAAGCATGCAAAATCCAGGCCAAGTGGAACTTAACCCGACTCTAGGTGTGTGCATATCCGAAGTGTACGAAATCCGGGCCAAGTGGAACTTAACCCGGCTCTAGGTGTGTGCTACTCGAAGCTACTAAGGAGCTACGCTAGTTCGCTAAGGAGCATCCGGCCGAGTAACAAGTTACTCCCCCAGAGGCTCGGGGACTAATGGATATGTCTCTAAGCAATTGTGCGTATTAAGTAAAAGACAAAGTAGCATACCTCCATCATCCGGCCAACAATGTTGATAGCCTTGGCTACTGTGTTCATTTGTGCGCTGAATTCGGCGGGCCCAAACTTCTTCTCTGGGAGATCGTCGTTTGGATCGACGAACTCCGCTTTGTTCTAATTGTCGACATATTCAATCAAAGCTGGAGGATAGCTCTCTCCTCTAAGCATGTGAGGCGCCACCAAGCCTTTGGCGTGGGCTTCTCTCCTCGCAACTAGGGCGGCAGCAGGGCTGGTATGCAACGCGAGTTGTTTGCTGCCAGCTGACCCGGAGGAAGCATCTCTCTTCGGCAGCATAGACGCGAGCATGCGCTGTCCAGCCTCGATGGATGTTGCCTTGGTGGCGCGAGAACCTTTCTTACCCTTGGGCTGCTGCTGGGAGGCTGAGGCTTCAACTACAGATTTGGACTTGGGTGCGGTGCTAGCTGGGTTTTCTCGCCGAGTCTTGGAAGACTCGGACGAGGCAGAAGGAGTTGGTGTTGGTACTGGTGCTTGTGTTGCTGCTGGTGCTGCTGATGCTGTTGGTGCTGCTGGTGGTACTGGTCCTGATGCTTGTGCGGGTGCTGGTGATCCTGTTGCTGCTGGTACCTCAGAGGTGACGGGGTGCGGCTGAGCCGATGAAGAGCTGGGGGCATCTGCTACCTCAGCCGTGCCACTTCCCCCTGCTCTGAGGTTGCCCTCCTCTAGACGAGGTGGCCTCAGATCCGGTGTAGCCACCGAGCCTTCCTGAATAGGGCTCAGTGGGCGCAAGTCATCATCGCCAGAAGGAGATGGGGTACGCCGGAGAGGCGAAGCGATGCTGGAGCTACTTTGGGGAACCTCCACAGCAGCCCTATCAAATTAAACAGCGAATAACGAATTATATAACAAAGAGAGAGGTGTGAAGACAAAGAAACTTGAAGCGGAAAATGGTACAAGGAAAAAGAAACTCACTCATCGGAGGTCGGAGGCTCCTTGGGCCTTAGTCGGGGGCTTGCTGGCGACCTTGTCAGCAGACTTCTTTTTCACCTTTTGGTTGTCTTGGGAGGCCCGGAAGAAGCAGCGGAAGTGGCAACCTGTTTCTTAGACGCGGTTGGGGCCGGCTCACTCGAAGCGAGAGGGGGATCTTCATGGATCTGCCCAGCCAGGTTAGCTGAAGCCGGAAATGCGTAAGAAATAGGCGCCGGGTTATATACCTTAAACATATCAATATCGGAATCATCTTCATCGTCAGGCCAACCCCTTAAGGAAAGGAAGTTACCAGAGGGTCGCTTGGTTGCGTCCGGGGTAGGCAGGAACATTTCCTAATCCGGTTCCTCCTCGTCTGAGACAAGTCGATCCTTCCCCCATTTGAGGGAAGGCTCGGTGCCATCTTCAAGGGTCTGCTGAAGAAACAACTAAAAGGAAGATGCAAAGGGATCAAATAAACAACATGCTCCGACGTAGGATATAACTCGACGAGGATTGGGTAATGGAATTTACCACAGGAGGAGGCTTGTCCCAGCAGAAATGCTCCAACCCCCACTCCCAATCAGCGGAGAAGTCCTTATCGGTCGTGAAGATGGCCTTGATCTGGCGGAAGATCTCAGTGTTGTTCAACTCGAAGGAGGAGGTCCGGTTGGGGTCAAGTCGCCAACACATGTGGCAGAGCTTGTGTGCGCTCAGGGGGAAATCCGTCAGATTTAATGTGATCATCACATCCTCGTTGCGTAGCCCCAGATCCTTCAGCTCTTGGAACCGCTTATTAACCTGATTCGCCAAGGAAGTTGGTCTCTTGGAAACCCGGTCCCATAGAGCCGGATTAGGAGGACCCATCGCGAAGGGGCGCAGCCAGATCAGATCCTAATCTGAACCATTCCTCACATAAAAGAAGGTCCGGGCCCAGCCCTTGCAGGAATCAAGCCCCATGACCCGGGGGAAAACGGATTGTTTCCAGGGTGAGATGGAGGCCGCACCACATTGGGTCTAGTGTTTTTCCTCCGGGGCACGTAGCTTATCCGGAACAACGTTTCTCCGCAGACCAAAGAAACGGATCCAGAGCTCCTTGGTAGGCCATAGGCCGACGTATCCTTCTATGGCAGATGCGAAGGAGGAAAGGGAAGTGATGGCATTCGCCGGAAGATGGTGAGGTTGGAGTTCGTAGATGTTGATGAAATCATGGAAGAAATTGCTCACTGGCAATACGACGAACTCACCCGGATTGGGTGATGGAGCAAACTCCTTGGAGGCAAGGCGATAAATCACGCCCTCGGGGATGCGGCGGGTAAGGGAGAGCCAATCCATGTCATCTTCGCACACCCAAGAACCGGCCCAGGCACCATGCTCCATGGTTTCACTCCCTCCTCCATCTCTTCTTCAACGACGGCGAGCTCCTCCTCAGTCATCTCCAGGTCGCTGTCCTCGCCGGCCCATTCAGACGTGGGAGGCAGAGGCTTGGATTGGCGTGGCCCCGTGACGTTGAAGCAGCGCCGGAGCGGCAGCAAGGCTAATGCAAAGAAGCATGGTGCGGCGGCGGCGCTGTCGCAAGGAAGAAGAAGAGGCAGAGAGGCAGAGGGGCGCGAGAAGGGGAAAATAGCCAAGGGGCGCGCCCCTCCCCTATTTAACCACGCCCCTGCAGTGGGTAGTGGGATCGTGCTGTGCATCGAGGCCACACGGAGTGGCCGTGTATCAGCCAGATCAGCCAATCAGAGGCAAGCCACAGGAAGGGCCACAGGAAACAGGAGGTCCCACGACGCGACGTGGTGATGCAGTTAACGAGGAGGCAGCTGCGACGCGACGTTTGCTACAGTAACCTCTGACAATAAGTGCAGTAACTGGCGCAGGCCCTTAAAATGAGGCAAGATGATGATTACCCTCCATGTAGAACATGGGGAAGTGTATGAGAGAAGGAAGGATAACCCGGAAAACTGAAGGGTAGCCCGGCCAACGAGTAATGACTCGGAATGTGCCAAGGGAATGCTATGCCACGGGATCCGAGCTACAGAGTAACTCGGCAGAGGGAGCAAAAAGATTGAACCTGCCGTGGCCTTAGCAGCTGAAGTTGTTAGGACCGCACCAGCTTCGGGGACTAATGTTGGGGGGATACCCCCGGTAGGGTCACGCCAGGGTATAGAGGCCGAGTTAGCTGAGGTACGGCAAGGTCAAAGCGTATGCTGGCCGAGTCACCTCAAGGCAGGCCGACTTATGGAGTAACCCGGACTGGAGGATGTCCACCTAACTGTGTCCCGGCTGGCGTATGTCGTATGCTGGCAGGCTTTTGTAACTTGTATGCAGGTACCCACGGGACCGGATTAACTAGGCATGATCTGGGTTATATCAGGCTTGCAAGAGAAGGAAGGTATCTCGCTGGTCAAAGGGTGACCTCTGTGCGCAGGAGTGTGAGCGAAGCAAAAGAGGAAGGGACCAGCGAGGCATGGCCGACAAAGATGACGCACCCTATGTCGGCTGACGCTGGCGCCGCAAAGGCTTACGTAGCCTCTGCATGGCTTACGATGGCAAAAGGTGACCCGATCAGTTTGCTATTTTGGGAAGAGGCATATTCCCAGGAATATGCCTCCATGTATGCCCTAACTAGAGACCTAGCCTCCCCTTTATAAGGGGCACTAGGGCCTCTATAGTTGGGGTTGGCTGGTTGGCGCGTGAGTAGTTTGTTGGTAGAGAGACAAGCAGTGGTGAGAGTAAGAGAGCTTCTTCTTCCTCCTCTCCCCAATACAACTCAAGGAGCATCTGTAAACCTTATGAACTTGGAGAATACAAATCATCTGTGTGTGGAATCACCACACTATCCCTCCCTGGATTCCTCTAGTGCATATTGGCCCCACAATTAGCCAATCCATGGCATCTGCTGTGACACCACCACGACATCATCTAATAGCATTGAGTTAGAGTACTTACATAGATAAGATTTTGAAGAGGTTCAAAATGGAAAACACCAAAAGGGGTTTTACACCTATGATGAAGAATTGCAAAATGAGTATGACTCAATGTCTTGTAACAGACAATGATAGAGAGAAGATGTCTTACATCCCCTATGCTTCAGCCATAGGATCTATCATGTATGCAATGCTAAGTACATGACCTGATGTAGCATTGGCTCTTAGTTTGACGAGCCGATATCAAACTAATCCAGGACCGAATCACTGGACAGCCGTGAAGAATATCCTAAAGTATCTGAGAAGAACAAAGGATATGTTCCTAATCTATGGAGGAAATGATGAAGCTCTAAACATAACGGGTTACGTAGACGCGAGCTGGAATTCAGATCATGATGACTCGAAGTCTCAAACGGGATTTGTTTTCTTGATGAATGGTAGGGCGGTAAGCTGGAAGAGCAAGAAGCAGCCGGTGGTGGCACAAACTTTAATGGAGTCTGAATATATTGTTGCGGCTGATGCAGCAAATGAAGCTGTTTGGATAAGGAATTTCGTCATCGAACTGGGAGTTTTTCCCAATGCGCATGACCCTGTGACGATCTATTGTGATAACACGGGTGCTATTGCAAACGCAAGGGAACCAATGACTCATTCCACGGCCAAACACATCAAGCTTAGATTTCACGTCATCCGACAGAACGTTGATGAAGGTGAAGTCAAGATTTGCAAAGTAGACATGGAACTGAATGTGGCAGATCCTTTGACTAAAGCTCTCCATCTGGACAAGCACCAACAACACCGAGATTCCATTGGTGTTAGGTTCCTTCCTATTGTAAACTAGTTTTGTTTGTACTCTAGTGCAAGTGGGAGACTGAAGGAGTTATGCCCTAGAGGCAAATAATAAAGTGTATTATTTGATATATCTCCTATATGTTCATAATACGTTTCATATTGTGCTATAACTGTGTTGATACAAAACGTTAATACATGTGTGTTATATAAACAAACGTGTCTCTAGTTACCTCTAGTGAACTAGTTCATTGGTCATGAGGATGGTCTGTGTTTCAATATCATGGGAATTTATGCCAACTGACAATGAGGTCAAGTTATTAGTGGAACAACATGATAGACAAACATCCGACCGTTATATCTTAATGATATCTAGTTACAAAGTTCACCATTAATGATAAAACACAGAGAACCTCGCAACCTGATCCTTTGACTATGAGGTAATGCAAATCACCATTCCGGAAGAAGCTTAGATGGTTATCAAGAATCATCTCGTAATAGGGTGATCAAAAAGGTGCCACTCAGGTTTTCCGAAGGGATGCGTAGAGGAGTACATATCAAGACCAGGATTTGTCTAGTCCATGTAACGGACAGATACATGTGGCCATCTCGGTGACGTTGCATTGATAAAGCTTGCAAGCATATGACTAGGTCACGGAATACAATGACATGAGAACGAGAGAACAATTTCATTGGTAACGAGATCAAACTAAGGTATGGAGATACCGAAGATCAAGTCTCGGATGAATTAGGTATCAAATGACAAAGGGAACGGGGAATGACTATCTCACGGTTCGAGCGATTGTACTCGTGAAACGCACGGGGGTCACATGGCCATCCAGGCCCCTCTGTTGATCATTGATGTGAGAGTGGTCTCAATCATGTCCGGAGTGTTTCTGAACCGAAGGATGTCACGCTTAAGGGTAGGCACGCTTAGGGTAGATGAGGTATCGTAAGAGAAATAGAGAGAGAGAATCCGGAATAATTCCAGGTAACATCCGATGGAGATCGGAAGGGGTCCGGAAGGTGTTCCGGAGTAGAGGAATAATATAATATGTGTATTTGAATGTTAATTGGAGAATTAATATTAAATATATTTTTTATTTTATTATTAAAGGCATTCCATTGTTAATGGGCCTCACCCGAAGGGGGGCCCAATAGGGCAAGGCGCCTAGGGAGTGGCGGTCGGCCGACCTAGGGCTGGTGGGCCGCCCCAATGGGGCCCACATAGGGCCGGCAGTTGCCCCTAGGTGGCCGGCGGGTGTGGGGCTTAGTCCCACACCGCCTGGCCCCTAGGTGGTACACCCCCTCCCACTATATATAGGGGTCCCCCCTCCCCCTTTGGAATCACCCATCCCTCTCATTCTCTCTCTCTCATCCACTGAGGACTTCTCCGTAATATTAGGGAGGACCTCGTGGGTGAGTTCTCCACCTTCACACCACCGTCGTGTGATCTGTGATCCGGCATCTACTTCTTTCGCTGCTCGGCTGGATCGGAGTCCGGTTGACGTCTCCTACATCGGACGTGTGACGAACTTCGGAGGCACCACACTTGGGGTGCTGCTCGTCTTCATCAATATACGCCTTCCCGCGTAAGGCGTGCCTCGGTCTTCAAAGGTATGAATACCGAATCCTTCTTCCATTACTTATGTCTGCATAGTATAGATCCTGGTATTAGTGTTCAAGTAGATAGAATTTTTTTGTTTTCTGCTACGGAACCTTACAAAAACTAAGTTCCCACTTAGGTGATTTAGAACATTAAATTAGCTTTCTTTACTTCTGAACTCAGTTTAGATAAATCTGGCCTTTTGCAAATAAACCTAGAGCTTAAGATTCCTATTAGAACTACCTTACTTGTTAGTGATAGTTTGTGAGTACTTAAAGAGTACTCATGGCTTTGTCCTTGGCTATTCCGTGGCCAGACTATGAGGAGGACTATCAGGAAGATGGAAAACAGGACGGCTACGACAACGAGGATCATCTCCCATCATCAGCATTGCCTGTGACACTGAAGATAGAGCCCACTACTACGCTTTACTATTCTGCTGCTTGTTTGTATTAAGACTGGATCATGAGATCCTTTAATTGTGTAAAACCTTATTATGGTTTGTAATGGATGATGTACTGTGATATCCAATCTATTATGTCTCGCAAAAATGCTAATCCTAGGATTGCGAGGTATGGCATAATAGGCATCTGGGATTAAAAATCCAGGTGTTGACACCTACACAAGCTCTGCGGGCGTGCCCCCACTATTAGGACCCCAGTATATGCCGACGATGCCGCCATCTTTGTGAAGCCTATCAAACACAATATTGACTTCCTTGCCGCCACACTTGACATTTTTGGAGAGGTTATCAGACTTGTGACAAATTGTGCAAAAAGCCAAGTGGCGCCTATTCGATGTGACAATATCAATCTTGATGACATTCTACAAGCCTTCCCGGCTACCCGAACCATCTTTCCAATGAAGTACCTAGGGCTTCCCTTGTCAGTGACTAGACTTAGAAGAATCCATTTCCAACCACTCGAAGATAGGGTGGCGGCTAAACTCGTTCCGTGGATTGGAAAGCATGTCACTATGGCGGGTCGGACAACACAGGTGAAAGCGGTCCTTACAAGCATTGTCATATATTTCATCACCGTTCTTGAGGTCCCTATTGAGGTCCTAACGAATATTGATAGTTTGAGAAGAGCCTATTTATGGGAGGCTAGTGATAAAGTTACCGATGGGAATTGCAAAGTCAATTGGATCTTGTATGCAAACCAAAAGAAAAAGGGGGACTAGGAATTTTGAATCTTAGAAAATTTGTCGGTGCTCAAAGGCTAAGATGGCTTTGGCAAGAATGAAAAAACGAGGAAAAACCGTCGGTGGGGCTTAGTAACCCTTGTAACCCTAATGACCATAACCTCTTTGCGGCAGTGACCAAAGTAACCATTAGGAATGGTAAGAAGGCACTTTTTTGGGGGGCAAGTTGGCTAGACGGAGAGAGACCTAAAGATGTGGCCCCCCTTATTTTTTACATCTCAAAGAAGAAACGATGCTCGGTGTAACAAGCTCTTCTAAATGACTTTTGGGTCTCACAAATCAACACGCAAGATGGCCTCACCGTCCAATATATTGACCAATTTTACAAGCTTTGGGAGAGGCTAGCCAACATCAATTTGGACCAACACACCCCGGATGATATCACCTGGAAACTAACAAGAGATGGATGTTATTCGGCTAAATCGGCATACAACATGCAATACTTGGGACAAGTCAACTCCTTGATGCCGAACATGGTTTGGAAACCTTGGGCGACTCCCAAGTGCAAAATCTTCGCATGGTTGGTTCTATGATACCGGGTTTGGACTGCGGATAGACTCGCTCGAAGAGGTTGGCCCAATTGTGACCAAACTTTGTAATCAAACACAAGAATCGGCCTCACACCTACTTTTCAAATGTCGCTACTCAATGAGAGTTTGGAACAAGATAAAAGATTGCCTCGGCCTACAAGACATTGACACCGCAAATTGGCACAATTATAGATCCATGAAAGAATGGTGGAAAGAAGTGATACACAAATGGGGAGCGCAATGGAAGGCTATATCCTCAATGGCAATGTTGGTCACTTGGAAAATTTGGAAGGAGCGAAACACTAGGGTCTTCCAAAACCACGCTGTAACCGTGAAAATGGTAGTCAACAAAATTAAGGAGGAGGCTTCTATGTGGTGCCTTGCTGACGCCAAGGCCATTAGTAGTATAATGCCATGTGAGTAGTTGTTCATGTGTGTTGTCTTTGTGGCTACCTTGGTGTTTTGCCAAGGCTTTGTTCTTGTAACACTCTAAGAACTTCTCCTTAATTAATGAAAATGGCAAATCTTTTTCCGCGTTTAAAAAATAAATAAATACTAGAGCCCATGCACTGATACCAATCGAGAAAAGGAAGGTTAGACCTACGGTACCAGGAGAGACCCACGACGGCCATGAGTCATGCGTCGACCACGATGTCGGCCACCTCTAGCTCGCCCCTACTCTGGACCAGGTCCGCCGCCTCCAAGATCCGATTCATACTAATCCCTATGACCCCACCTCCCTCGACGAGCTCGCCACCATCGTACGCCTCAATTTTTCTGCTGATCTACACCAAAATCGTCGTTGCCAAGCTCTGAGATCCTCCATGATGGCTGTCTGCAATCAGTTATGCCCATCCTCCCGACCCCTCGCAGCAGCAGCGAGAGTTCTAGATGCATGCCAGCTCTCCCATCATCGGCAAGAGCAGATTTCACCCGCCCAAGGAGTATTTTGGAGCGTCGGTGTGCTCATATATTCTCCTCCATTTGGTTCTACATGCCGGTGCAGGTGCAGCTGATGACCCACAAGTATAGGGGGTGTATCGTAGTATTTTTGATAAGTAAGAGTGTCAAACCCAACGAGGAGAAGAAGGTGCTGGCTAGTGGTATGGATCATGAATTCTCTGCAAATACTTAGCAAACAGATTTTTAGGGTATTTTGATAAAGCAAGTAAACAAAGTACGAGTAAATAAAAGACAGTAGGAATAAATGCACCAAGTGGCCCAATCCTTTATGCAGCAAAGGACAAGCCGGTTGTATTACTTAAGATGACCAAACGTTCTCGAGGACACATGGGAAGACTGTCAAGTGCTTTCGCTTCATATAGTTTATTAATCTTCTTTAGCTTGCTAAGTGTTGTGTGGGTGAACCTTTGCTAATGTACCGACCTTCCTAGGACTAATACATACTTGTGATTATACCCCTTGCAAACATCCGTAAGTACAAGAAAGTAATTAAGGTAGAAACCTAACCACAACTTTAAACTCTAAGACCCTTACGTCCCTTGTGCAATGGTTTCCTAACGGGTATTCAGGTTTCTGTCACTCCGGCAACCCCTACGATTAGTAGCCAAATACACAATGCATTCCCCTAGGCCCATATAGGTGAAGTGTCATGTAGTCGATGTTCACATGACACCACTAGAAGAAGTACACCACAACTTAAATATCAAACTATTGAATCTTTCTCAACACAACTCCACTACTAACAACATGACTTCTCCCATGTCCTCAAGAACAAAATGAACTACTCACAAGACATCATATGGATCATGATCAGAGATGGAATAATGATGTATACCAATCTGAACATAAATAATAACTAAATGGTTCACTCAATAGCATCAACTACAAAGAGTAATCAACACCGGGAAAGTTTCCCCTAAGAACTAATGCAAGATTCAACTCAATTGTTACAGCAATATGGAGATGGTGATGAGGGTGCTGATGGTGATGATGGTGGTGGTGATGATGATGATGATCCCAATGAAGTCCAGCTTGATGGTGGTGTTGATGGCGACGATCTCCCCTCTTCGGGAAGGAATTCCCCTGGCAGAAATCTGTATGTCGGAGAGATCTTTCTCTCTCGGTGTTTTCCGCCCCGTAGAGGCGGCGAAATCTTTCTGTGGTCGCCCCTCGAGTCTTAGGGTTTTGGGAGGATAATATACGCTAGAGGGGAGTGCCAAGGGTGGACCAGGGTGGCCACACCACCTAGGGGGTGGTGTGGGCCCCCTGTGGCCCATCTCTAGCCTCCCTTCTGGCTTCCTTCGTCTTCTGGAAAAATAGGATTTTCCATATATTTTCCCGGATTTTCTGATCTTCGCGAATTTTGCCTCCAAACAGCACCTTTTCCATCAGAATCCTGACTGCAGCGGTCCATGCTCCAAAAGTCATCAACCATGCAAAAACAGATGAAATAACATAAGTATCACCTCCCAATACAAAATATATCAATGAATAACAGTGAATTATGACATAGAATAGTGATGCAAAATGGACGTATCAACTCCCCCCAAGCTTAGACTTTGCTTGTCCCCAAGCGAAACTGAGCTCAATAAAGATGGCCTCGGGTTTATGGAGTGAAGAGTCGATGAAAGAATACGGGCAAGAAGCATCACATTCATCAAATACATAGATCATAATAAAAGGAAACACAATAAAGATACATAAAGTGAATCATAATTGGTTATGGCAAACTTAGCTCTTGGTCGAAGAATAGTTGATAATTTGCTGGAGTTCACAAATAACTGGTTTTCAATGATAGCTTTCAAAGTAGTAAACATAGAGATAAGAGCAATGTGCAAAACAGGGAACATAAGAAACATGATTGAATAAATCATCATATGAATGAGTGAAACACAACAACTCAAAATACTTGCTGAGATAGAAGGGGGGATAGGTTTACTGACTCAACTACAAAGTAAAAGAAAGGCCCTTCATAGAGGGAAGCAGGGATTGCAAGTCTCATAAAGAGCTCCCAAAAATTATGATACTTACTAGCTTTCAGCTCTCATTGCCCCTATCATAGGCATCTTTTGGTGATTAAGGTTAAAGTGACACAACTAAGAGGATATGCTTGACAAGTTATAAATTGAAGTCCCATGCCCCTTACTTATGAGTACCGAACCTCATGCTACTCAACTTCAGTCACGAGTAAGCTCTTGTCATTGAAAATACATGTGTATCATTGAGAACCGCCAACGGGGTACCCCTTGCACATGACATAGGAGCTATCCCATAATCAAAATGACAAGGCAAGCAGACAGTGAGCATCTCAGCGATCTTTTTATTTGCTATTTGCATAGGTTTTTATTGAGGATGCTTCATAGAATGCTCACTATAGTTATGCTGCAAGTTTCCACCATGATTAGGCATGGCTTAGGCTAGCGGCCCAGGCGTTTCTCTAACACACATATAAACTCCATGATCTTACAGGTTCCACTTTTATTTCACACCGCCGGGATCCATAATCAAAAGAACATGATATCAACTAGGTACATAGTACCAATGCAATGTTGAAAGCGTTCCCCATGATACATGGTTTTGCTAACTTCAACTCATAAAGCGCAAGCATATACACAACAAAGAAGGACCCAATGGTTCAAGTTTATTAGATGCAAGAAAGTAAAGTGTGCCATCAAGTTCGTGAGAGCTTTAATCACTAATTTTCACATAACAAGTTTAATTTGGAAGGTAGATAAAACAAGAATTTACTTGGAATAGCAATAATGCTACTAGGTAGGTATGGTGGACACAAATGGCAGAGGTTTTGGTTTAAGGAAATGGATGCACGAGAAGAATTCCCTCTCGGTACAGGTTTTTGGCTAGCAAGGTTGGGTAGCAAGTACAAGAGTTGAAGGAAACAAACAAACATACAAGCGATAAAGACAAACATGCAATCTTCCTTGGAAGCACAAATGATCTTAACTAGAGAATACTAGACTTATGAGCAAATCAAGAAAGAAAGACGATGAAATTATATTTCTTTAGAGTACTTTTATCTTTTTCATTCAACTCTCAAAAATAGTGTTGCTACTGACCAAGCCAGGTTTGCCAAAACCAACTAAATTAACTCAATGATCCCAAAGTGATACCAATACTAACAACAAGATCAATCATATAACCACGAATTGAAAACTAATATAAGCTATGCAAAAGAGTAAATGATAGAACTTCTCATTAATATTCCATAACGGCAACTCACACCAAGGGATACATATCTAACGAGAGAGGGGACACTTCCATAATGCAAACCATACTACATAATAACTTCTCTATTCATGACATGACTCTACTAATAAGGCAAAAAGATAGAAGATAGTGATGTGATACCGCGGCACTCCCCCAAGCTTGGAACAAACCCACGGGAAGCCAAACCTGATGACGAATTACTCCTTTGGTGGTGGTGGTATCCTCTCATCTTCGTCCGACTTCCAGGGTAAGGGCTTCCCATCAACAAAGGACATCGTGGTTTCCAGCATCCTGAAACTTGCAGCAACACTTATGCGTTTAAACCTAACCTCATATTCACAGTTTTGATTTTGAACGTCATAGAACTGTGCTTGCAGTTTGTTGGTTGTTTGGCGGAGTGAGAGGACTTCATCCTTGAGTTCAACAGTCTCCTTTTGGTGATCGGTGATGAGTTCGGAACAAACCTTATGGATGATATCCACTTCGCGCTCCGCCATCTTCTTGTACCTAAAGACTTCTTGCTCCAGTGCTTCCATCCTGTCCTCCGGACTTCCTTCACCTTTAGGGTCTCGAACCTCTTTTATCTGGAGTTCCCCATCTTCAAGCAACAACTCCTTGGGATGAATCTTCAACTCTCTGATGTATGGGTTGATGATATCCTCTAAAGAATCTTCCTTGGTTGATCCAGAGGAAGACATTGTAGCTCCAAACCTGGGACTATACCTGTCAGAAACAGATCGAAAAACACACGACAAAAACACGATATACGAACCTCGGGAGATCCGGGGGATTATATATTACGAAGTTTCATGACGAAAGGAAAGTACTGGGAGAAAATGAGTCGGAGGCAGAGTCCGGGGTGGACTCACCACCTGGTGGCGTGGCCAGGGGTGGGCCCGCGCCACAGGGTGGTGTGAGCCACCCTGGCTCCGTTTCCGTCCCTCTTTCGCTTCATAACTTTCCTTATTGGCTAAAAACTGCAAAAATATAACTAGACAGATCTTTCGCGGAACTTTTCTTACCAGAACTGTTACCTATTTGATAACGGACTCTATAGATCTCTGAATTTGGTCCTTGATAAATTTTTCCGGAGTTATAACTTGAAAGGCATCAACATCTTCATTATAAGAATCCCTAGCAATATAGTGTTTGAGTCGCTGCCCATTCACTACTTGTGTAGTATTATCTTTTAAAGAAGAAATTTTTATTGCTCCTGAACGGTATACTTCTTCAATAATGAAAGGTCCTTCCCATTTTGACAGTATCTTTCCTGCAAAAAATTTGAGACGAGACCTATACAATAGAACTTTCTCACCAACATGAAATTCTCTCTTAAGTATTCGCTTGTCATGCCATCTTTTAACTTTTTCCTTAAAGAGCCTAGCATTTTCATAGGATTCACTCCTCCATTCATCTAAAGAACTTAAGTCAAATAATATTTTCTCGCCAGCGAGCTTACAATCTCTATTTAGTTCTTTAACTGCCCAGTAAGCTTTATGTTCTAATTCTAAAGGTAGGTGACAAGCTTTCCCATAAACCATTTTATAAGGAGACATCCCCATAGGATTTTTGTAGGCAGTTCTATAAGCCCATAAAGCATCATTCAACTTTTTTGCCTAGTTTTTTCTAGATCTATTAACAGTCTTTTGCAAGATGGATTTAATTTCTCTATTTGGTAACTCTACTTGCCCGCTAGTTTGGGGGTGATAGGATGAAGCAATTCTATGATTAACATCATATTTAGCAAGGGTCTTTCTAAAACCACCATGAATGAAATGACAACCCCCATCAGTCATGAGATACCTAGGCACTCCAAACCTAGGAAAGATAACATCCTTAAGCATTTTTAGAGAAGTTTCTCCGTCAGCACTCTTCGTAGGAATGGCTTCTACCCACTTAGTAACATAATCAACGACAACAAGAATATGAGTATAACCTTTCGAGGGAGGGAAAGGACCCATAAAGTAAAATCCCCAGCAATCAAAGGGTTCAATAACTAGATAGTAGTTCATAGGCATTTCATTGCGTCTAGAAATATTACCAACACGCTGACATTCATCACAAGATAAAACAAATTTTCTTGCATCTTTAAAAAGGGTAGGCCAGTAGAAACCTGATTGTAGCACCTTTTGCGCAGTTCTATCTCCTGCATGATGTCCTCCATAAGCACTACCATGACATTTATGCAATATCTCCTTTTGTTCATATTCTGGAACACATCTTTGCATAATACCATCCACTCCTTCTTTGTATAAGTGTGGGTCATCCCAAAAATAATGCCTCAAATCATAGAAGAACTTCCTCCTTTGCTGAGCTATAAAAGTTGGAGGCAAATACTTGGAGACAATAAAGTTAGCATAATCAGCATACCAAGGGCTCCCTCGCGAGCTTACCCCTACTGCGGCTAACTGCTCATTTGGAAAACTATCATTAACAGGCATAGGGTCAAAAGAGATGTTTTCCAATCGAGATAAATTATTAGCTACAGGGTTTTCAGCACCTTTCCTATCTACTATATGTAGATCAAACTCTTGTAAAAGCAGCACCCATCTAATAAGCCTAGGCTTAGCGTCCTTCTTCGTCATAAGGTATTGAATAGCAGCATGATCAGTATGAATGGTGACTTTTGAGTCTACAATATATGGTCTAAACTTATCACAAGCAAAAACGACAGCTAGAAATTCTTTTTCAGTAGTAGCATAATTCCTTTGAGCAGCGTCTAAAGTCTTACTAGCATAATGAATAACGTTTAACTTTTTATCAATTCGTTGCCCAAGGATAGCACCTACAGCAAAATCACTAGCATCACACATTATTTCAAAGGGTAAACTCCAATCAGGTGGTTGAACAATAGGGGTTATAGTTAAAGCCTTCTTAAGAGTTTCAAAAGCTCCCTTACAATCATCATCAAAAACGAAGGGTACATCTTTTTGAAGAAGATTAGTGAGGGGTTTCGATATCCTAGAAAAGTCTTTAATAAACCTTCTATAGAAACCAGCATGACCAAGGATACTGCGAATACCTTTGATGTCTCTTGGGCATGGCATCTTCTCAATTGCCTCAACCTTAGCTCTATCAACTTCTATACCTCTTTCAGAAACTTTATGCCCAAGGACAATTCCTTCATTAACCATGAAGTGGCATTTCTCCCAATTAAGAACAAGATTAGTTTCTTCACATCTCTGCAAAACTTTATCAAGGTTATGCAGACAATTATCAAAAGAAGTTCCATAGACAGAAAAGTCATCCATGAACACTTCTACAATTTCCTCACAAAAACCATGAAAGATAGCAGACATGCACCTTTGAAAAGTAGCAGGAGCATTACATAAACCAAAATGCATACATCTATAAGAATAAGTTCCGTAAGGGCAAGTAAAAGTAGTTTTTTATTGATCTTGTTGTTTAACAACAATTTGAGAGAAAGCAGAATAACCATCAAGAAAACAAAAATGGGTCTTTTTAGACAACCTTTCCAACATTTGATCAATAAAAGGAAGCGGGTAGTGATCTTTCTTAGTAAATTTATTGACTTTTCTAAAATCAATGCACATCCTATAGCCTACTACTATTCTTTGAGGAATAAGCTCATCATTATCATTAGGAATAACGGTAATACCTCCTTTTTTAGGAACACAATGAACAGGACTAACCCATTCACTATCAGCAATAGGGTAAATAATACCAGCATCAAGGAGTTTCAATACCTCATTCCTTACCACTTCCTTCATTTTAGGATTTAAACGTCGTTGGTGCTCTACTACTGGCTTTGCATCTGGTTCTATGTTGATAGAATGCTGACATATAGTAGGTGAAATCCCTTTTAAATCATCCAGAGTATAGCCCATAGCACCTCGGTGTTTCTTCAAAACCTCTAATAACCTTTCTTCTTCCTTTCCTGAAAGTTTAGAGCTAATAATAACATGATATATATTTTTATCATCAATATAAGCATATTTAAGATCATCATGGATAGGGTTTAGATCGAAGACCGGATCCTTTTTAGGTGGCAACGTGGTGCCCAAGTCTTCTACATGCAAGTTATGCTTAAGCATCTTAGGCTGATCACGGAGAATCTCGTCAATCTCATTCCTTTCTTCCATAAAGATTTCACTTTCATGATCTTCCATAAATTGCTGCAAAGCATTGTTAGGAGCAAGAGAAATAGAAGCAAATTGTTCAACTCTAAAATCCTCATTATGGGTTTCCTCTTCACAAGGTTCTTTAGCGAATTTCGAGAAATTAAACTCATAAGATTCCCCATCAAACTTAGTCAAGATTTTCTCCCTTTTGCAATCTATAATAGCTCCACAAGTACTCAAGAAAGGTCTACCAAAAATAATAGGATAAGTTTTACTAGCAGCTGAACCAAGTATTAGAAAATCAGCAGGGTACTTAATCTTACCACAAAGAACTTCCACGTCTCGTACAATACCAATTGGAGAGATGGTCTCTCTATTGGCAAGGTGAATAACCACATCAATCTCTTCTAATTCGCAGGGACTGATTTCATGCATAATTTCTCTGTAAAGCTCATAAGGAATAGCGCTAGAACTTGCACCAATATCACATAAACCATAATAGCAAAGATCACCAATTCTAGCAGAAAGCACAGGGACACTAGCTTTTTTAGTTCTATTAGGATGTGAAACAATATTAGAAGCATCCTCACAAAAGACTATGTGTCCATCTTCTATGCTTTTAGTGACAAGGTCTTTCACAATTGCTACCACAGGTTCAACGTTTATTTGTTCATCAGGTTTTACAGTTCTCTTTTCACTTTTGGTGATTACATTAGTTATCATAGGATGATCCTTTACCTTATCTGGGAAGGGAATCTTCTCGATATAAGGTTCAGGTAAGATGGGATCAATAGTGCAATACTCAACACTCCCAACAGGAACACAGTCAACAATATCTTTATAAGGTTCATGGTACTTGTTCCATCCCCTTTTTGGAATTTCAATATAAGAAGCAAAAGCCCTAAAGCAATTCCTAATAACTTGTAAATCAAGACCATAAGCATTTTTAATATTTTGAAAGTCATCAGTTCCCATAAAAGATTCAATGCATTCATAATCGTAATTTATACCTGACTTTCTACCTTTGTCATTCTCCCAAGCTTCCGCATTGTCTTGAATACGGTCCAGAAGATCCCATTTAGCTTCTTCTTCCATGCGAGTGAATGATCTAGCACAAGAAGCATCCAATAAATCCTTGTCATGAAGAGAAAGCCGTGCATAAAAGTTATTGATAATAATATTGTTGGGGAGCTCATGAATGGGACATTTGAGCATTAGTAACTTCAATCTCCCCCAAGCTTGAGCTGTACTCTCTCTATCAAGAGGCCAAAAGTTGTATATTTGATTCCGATCTTTATGAATCTCACTAGGAGGATAAAACTTTGAATAAAAGAGAGGCACTATTTCCTCCCATTCCAGAGCTTGGCCATTCTTCAGCAGCTTATACCATTCCTCAGCTCTTCCTTTTAGTGATAATGAGAATAACTTCTTCTTAACTTGATCTGTAGTAATACCTGCACACTTGAACAACCCGCATAATTCGTGTATAAAGAGTAAATGATCACCAGGATGGACAGTTCCATCCCCAACATAGTAGTTATCCATAACACGATCAATAATTCTTGTAGGTATTTTAAAAGCATCATTCTCAGAAGGTGGTGGCTTATCTACTACCTTAGCAGTGGTAGTAGCATTACCAAATAAGAAACTGAGTGGATTATCCATAACGAAAATAAAGCAATTAACAGAAGTAAACAATACTCATAGTAGAAGTTCCCTTTACCAGTTCCACTCTCCAATAGCGCTTCACTCCCCGGCAACAACGCCAGAAAATAGTCTTGATGACCCACAAGTATAGGGGGTGTATCGCAGTATTTTCGATAAGTAAGAGTGTCGAACCCAACGAGGAGCAAAAGGTGCTGGCTAGTGGTATGGATCAGGAATTCTCTGCAAATACTTAGCAAACAGATTTTTAGGTTTTTTTGATAAAGCAAGTAAACAAAGTACGAGTAAATAAAAGATAGTAGGAATAAATGCAGCAAGTGGCCCAATCCTTTATGCAGCAAAGGACAAGCCGGTTGTATTACTTAAGATGACCAAACGTTCTCGAGGATACATGGGAAGACTGTCAAGTGCTTTCGCTTCATATAGTTGATTAATCTTCTTTAGCTTGCTAAGTGTTGTGTGGGTGAACCTGTGCTAATGTACCGACCTTCCTAGGACTAATACATACTTGTGATTATACCCCTTGCAAACATCCGTAAGTACAAGAAAGTAATTAAGGTAAAAACCTAACCACGGCTTTAAACTCTAAGACCCTTACGTCCCTTGTGCAATGGTTTCCTAACGGGGGTTCAGGTTTCTGTCACTCCGGCAACCCCTATGATTAGTAGCCAAATACACAATGCATTCCCCTAGGCACATATAGGTGAAGTATCATGTCGTCGATGTTCACATGACACCACTAGAAGAAGTACACCACAACTTAAATATCAAACTATTGAATCTTTCTCAACACAACTCCACTACTAACAACATGACTTCTCCCATGTCCTCAAGAACAAAACGAACTACTCACAAGACATCATATGGATCATGATCAGAGATGGAATAATGATGTATACCAATCTGAACATAAATAATAATTAAATGGTTCACTCAATAGCATCAACTACAAAGAGTAATCAACACCGGGAAAGTTTCCCCTAAGAACTAATGCAAGATTCAACTCAATTGTTACAGCAATATGGAGATGGTGATGAGGGTGTTGATGGTGATGATGGTGGTGATGATGATGATCCTGATGAAGTCCAGCTTGATGGTGGTGTTGATGGCGACGATCTCCCCTCTCCGGGAAGGAATTCCCCCGGCAGAAATCTGTCTGCCGGAGAGATCTTTCTCTCTCGGTGTTTTCCGTCCCGCAGAGGCGGCGAAATCTTTCTGTGGTCGCCCCTCGAGTCTTAGGGTTTCGAGAGGATAATATACGCCAGAGGGGAGTGCCAGGGGTGGACCAGGGCGGCCACACCACCTGGTGGCACGGCCTAGGCTGGCCCGCACCAGGGGGTGGTGTGGGCCCCCTGTGGCCCATCTCCATCCCCCCTTCTGGCTTCCTTCGTCTTCTGGAAAAATAGGATTTTCCGTATATTTTCCCGGATTTTCTGATCTTCACGAATTTTGCCTCCAAACAACACCTTTTCCATCAGAATTCTGACTGCAGCGGTCCATGCTCCAAAAGTCATCAACCATGCAAAAACAGATAAAATAACATAAGTATCACCTCTCAATACGAAATATATCAATGAATAACAGTGAATTATGACATAGAATAGTGATGCAAAATGGACGTATCAGCAGCTCGCCCCCATGAACCTTTCTTCCTCCTGGTTCGATTTTTTATCCTAGCTCATAATTCGTTAATTGCATATTTGTTGGGTTTTCACCACTCAGTGTAGCTGTATTGGATGCAGTTTCTTCTCCTCCTTTTTCTCGATCTATGCATGATGATTCTCTTTTGCTTTTTTAACAGATGGATTTATTCTTCTGATGGGAGCCAACCAGCGTTTTGTTCCATCTTTGTTATTCGCAGTACAATGTGCTTATACTTAATAATTTAAATATACTGTTGTTACGAACTTAGGATGCAAGGCAGGAAGAATCTACAAATTGGGGAATATATTTGAACTTATGGAAGAAGTTGCTTGTTTATAAAAGTTATATCACTATTTGAACACCTAAAGTGTTTAATTCTGAAGTTGTTTTCCGTGCGCACAGGGTTGCCAGAGAGATATCATAATCTACCTCTATGCACATGATTTTCAACAAACTGGCTAGCTCATCGTCTGTCGGAGTTGCTATTATTAGTTTTAACATGTCAATTGTGACCGGTGGAGTGTACCTTATTTAGTATGTTTATCCCAATTAATTAGGTCAATATAACTTGATGCCATACAATGTCTACATATGGGCAATCCTCCCTGAACTTCACGGAGCTTGTCAGAGGAAGATATTGTGGGCTTATGGGAAAATTGATCAAATAGCTGGACACTAATAACAGTGGGACAATTACCATTGAAAAACTAAGGTTGCTCTACCGGGTGACAAAGTATGGTACTGGTATTACTGGAATAGAAAGAACACAACTATTGGAGTTGGTATGTTGTTTTTATGGCCTTGATGTCTGATATTCTCCTATACTGTTCTGTCTTTGCACTCTTACGTTATTTACAATTTCAACCATTAATGGTAGCTTACATATTTTTTTACACATGTACAAGACAACTGATGAACTTGAAGAAGCTCTGAAGAAGTATAATATGAGTGACATTTGCGACAACAATCAAAGAAAATTATTGCTGAAATACGTACAGATTATGCGAGTGTGAGTAACTTCTTCCAAAAGTCTAAGATAGCTCTGTTGGCTTCTTCCCCCGAAGAACATATATGGTGCATTATCCCGTATGAAAGATGTGGAATATTGGCATGATGTTGCAATAGCAATATATACCATCGTTTTCTCTTACCATCAATCCTTTCTTGTTTTGGAATAGAGTCCCTTTTTTTAAAAATTTATTTACTGTGTTGAAGGTCCAAACTTGGTACAATGCATGGTATTAATCTCACACAGATGATTCTACTTGTTTGCTTATGCTTTTTTTAATGGTGGGTAAAATGTCCAGTGAATTGTTATGGATACAACCATGGTTGAGTCAAGAAGCTTATTGATTTGTTGACAGGACAAGGACAAGGGCTTCATCTTTGTTGTATGATTATAGTGCTCTCTAGTGATATTTTTTCCTCCATGATTTTAGTTCAAAAAATTCAAAACCCAGAGTTTGCTGTTGTGCTCAATTTTGACAAGTAGAATAAGTGAGCTATCTAACATAGATAGGAGAAAAGGGTGCATGTTCCTGATTTGAAGCAGATTTTAATATTGAACCACAATGATGTATTTTTTGCTGAAGAGTTAAGGATATTCAGCTGAAAAGAAGGGAAGAACAACCACCATTTTGCAATTAAAGTTCTCATACTTTTAAAGAAGGTTACATAGTGAACTACTTAAACAATGTCAATTAAAATATTGTTAGCGTTTCTTACGGCGATGGTACATATAATATGTATGCAAGTGGATTAGTTATAAATTTGACACAAATATGTCCCACCTAAACATAATACTCTACGAGCCTTGTCTCAAATATTTATTTTGAAATTTGTTGAATATTTGTACAAATAGTTTCCCAAATATTTCGATTTTTTTCCAACATGGACAGTAGAATTATGCACCTTCCTTAACCAGTATATATGTATCTCACAATATTTATTCCCATACATTTCTAGAAGTGACTACCATTTCATTGTCACAGTGGACGGACGCGGCAACCCGCGTGCATGCGCACAGTGGCTACATATAGCACAGGCAGATCAAAAGCGTGGGGAGGAAAAGTTTGACCTAAAACCGTGTTTGAGGCAAACCTGGCCAATGGACCGGGCTTTGGGCGGGCCGGCACACAGCACGCGAAAATGGTACGGGCCCGGCCCGACCCGTGGAGTGTCAGGCCCGTGTCGGCCCGTGAAGGAGAGGGGCAGTGCTGGGACCGCGGTCTCGAGCACGCGTGCTGGCCTGGCACAGCCTGTTTAGGCTCCTAACAACTGAAAATTGAGTAATACACTATTATTATCGTCCGCTCTACCAACTCAGCACCGGAACCTTGGTGTCATAATAGAAAAAACGTCCCTAATTAAAGGCTTTTTTTGATGGGCATGTGGAAAATACTGACGGGCCACGTGCCTGACGTGTCGCGGGCCGGCCCGTTTGGCGTTGGGCCTAGGAGGCAGGCCCCCGTGCCGGCACGGCCCGGCCCACGAGCTACACGGGCCATCGCGTGCCATGCTGGGCTAGGCCTGCGAAAGCAGTGCCGGGCTGGTGCTGTGCCGGGTCGGCCCGTTGGCTAGGTTTGGTTTGAGGCTTTGAGCTCTAGCTACCTGCTCATATCTACTAACTACGACTAGACCAGAAGCGCGTAATCATAGCTCCTCTCTGCCATAGTGCCATCCTCACAATCCATCGATATGGATTGGATTATAGCCAAGTGTATTATCGTTGCTTTCTATGTGCTAATTGCTTTGGTAGCCATTTATCTTGTGGCTTCGAGGTATGGCAGACGTCGATGATTCGTCTCCCCATCTATCAGGCGTTTGATCTGTAACGTATTCTCTAGGATTTGGTACAAAGCTAGGTCTGGGGGAGGGGGGCTGGTGCCCCTGACTTCTACTAAGCTCCGCCACTGGTTCTTGGTCTCGCTCACACGGAGAAGAGAAGCAAGCGAGCATGCAAGAAGAGATAGAGAGGGGATCCGGCGAGGGAGAGAGAGCACAACAGGTAGGGGACAGTCTACATATACGAACACTACTAACATCGTCGAACTCATCTATGTCGGTTCACATACCTTGATAGCACAAGATAAATGTACTGCCAGCCCAACCAAAACACAAAAACACCTATAAGAATTTTTTATGTGATCCACTCTATCGCTTATAGAACTCAGGTAGATCTTGCATGAGGATGGTAGAGAGGATACACTCAGCTAACACGGTGCACGTGATATTTGTCATCATCGGAAGGAGGAAAAGTCGATGGGTCCAGTGAAAATTCCGCGTTTCTCAAAACAGGGTAGTAGGAACACTAACGACAAATGACCGTCGCCTGCTTTACTATAAACATGGAGAGCAACATATCTTTTTTGGACATTTTACGGTGCAACAATAATAAAGGCCGTTTATTGGGCTCCATCCTATGATCCAGATCCGTTTCACTACTCCATTTGTGGAGTAGTAAATTTCAGCCCACGAGGTATTCTTGCTATTACACGTAATTTTGAATTTTCCTCCAATGCAAATCACAGGAAAAAATTGTAATTCCAATCGAGATATGAGTAATATCCAGTTTAAATATGGACATATATGGCTATATTTCAGAGCCATCACTTCACCCAACCCATCTCTTCTATGAACTCTCGTTGGCGAAGGCCGTCGTTGAAGGCATCAATTGCCTTTTCATCGGATATAGCTTCAGCCATGTCTTTAATGATGTTCCGCCGCTGGATGAAAGCTCGTATTGATTCTCCAGATTTCTTCTTACATGCCCGCTATTGCTCTAGGGATGCAGGTCGCTTGAATGTGGAATTGGAATTTCGACTAAACTTATCTTCAAGGTTGTTCCAGCTGCTGATGGATTCTTCGGGTAGCTACCTTAGCCAGGATCGGCCGGTGCCGCTTAGGGGTAGCTGTAGACTTTGCATTGTGGTGGCCTTGGAGCCACCCTGTAGTTTAATAGTTGCCAGGTAATCTGCCAACCAAGCTTCGGGTTCTTGGAGTCCATCATACTTTTGGCGATCATGCGGGAGTTTGAAATACTTGGGTACTGGAGTCTTGTGAACCCGTTGGGTAAAGAAACTGGCTCCACATAATTCGTAATCATCCTCGATTTCACTGTCGTAGTATCTTCGGTTGTTGCCCTCTTCCCTGGATCTGTTGGTCCTGCGTTGTGTAATGTCTTCTCTTGTGTCGTTTCGTGGTTCGAGGCTGGTGAATTGCACCCGATGTGGTGACCATGATCGTCTAGTGTGCCCTACTTGCCGAGGGCTGCTGCGATGGCATGGAGATCTAGCCGATTATCGTGTGGTTCCTTGTTACGCTTGTGCAAGTGATGCGCCCACCATGCTGACATTCATGAGAACGGAGTGATGGAGAGCCGCACGAGGATCATCGGGTGCGGGTTGAGTTGTGATCAAGTACATTTGTGCAGCTAGAATTGTGACTTGAGCTGTTTTTGCTTTGATGTGTCCCGTTGGATCCACTGACATAAATGATAGATCAAGGTCTTGGGTCAGCTCTTTTCTCTCAGCTTCGGGGATATTTTGCATCCGAGAGGCTCCCCTTCTTGGTGGTGCTCCTCCAGTTATGCTTCCTGATCCTTGGGTGGAGCTTAGTTGTGCCCACCGAAGGCTAGACTCGTCGGCTAGCCTTTTTCTTTCCTCGAGCTGCCTCTGCATCCTTAGTAGACCCCTCTTCTTATGACGAAGCAAGTATTGGTAGGCCATTAGATCTTCGTGCGTGGCCTCGGCTGTCATCGGGACCGCACCCAAAATTGCATCCCTTGATTTTTTCCATGCTTCGGCTGATAGCTAGAGAGTTTGTCGCTCGCGTCTACATGGTTCTCCTCCTCCTGGGATAATGCAGTTGTTTGTTGGGTCTCCTTAGTGGATCATGTACTTGCCGTGAGGCGGGTGCGCGGGAGAATAGGATGAGGCCTTCTGTGGCGTTAGTGGTCTTAGTACCACCCACCCCTCCATCAGAGACGTACTTCCCCTCAAAAGTAAGGAACTTCGAGAAAACATCTCCGTGTCTACTCTCGGTTATTTCTATCCTTTACTCTCTACTATTGTTGTTTGCTTGCTTTCTTGTCATATAGGTTCTCTCACCTAGTTGCATATTTAGAGAACTTACTTCGTGTCAAGCCTTAATTTGAAAAGAAGATAAAAATTGAGTAGCACCAATTCACCCCCCTCTAGTCGCTTATACCGATCTTTCACCATCCATCATAGAGGACTTTTTAACCACGAAAAACGGGCCTTCAACCACGAAAACTATCCTTGCTAAAAGGCAACTTTTCTTGTAGTGTATGATCAAAACAAGTTCTTAAGAACGTGGTACATAATATGCATCTACCAATACATCTTACATATGATAGAATTCCAATCTCAAATATCATATCATAAAAAATATCAAACACATAGGAATTATATAAATGACCATAATCATGTTAGGAATCTCATATGATTCTAAACAACGATAGCATGAGAGAGAGAGCCAGATAAACATCCTTCCACAAACCCATAGTATAGAGGTGGATTACTCCCTCTTCATCATGCAGACGGTGTTGATGATGTTGGAGAGGGTGGAAATCCAACCGGAGCTGAATTTGGCAGTGTTTCCTCCTCCAACCTTTGTTGGTTCTAGATCTATTTCGTGGTTTTTGCATTTTTTGTCTATCTTCTGAGATCGAGACGGGGGACCTATAGGCATTTTAGGTCAAGACATCGATCTAGGGCTAGAGATGGATGGTTGTGTACACTCGAGGAGGGAAAGAGGCCATGCATCGCAGACTAGGGGTGGGCCATTCCACATGGGCCCATTTGTCCCTATTGGATCCCCTTTGGTGATCCAAGTGCTCCTGGTCCTTGTATTCGTGAAAAAATAACCCTAAAAAAATCCCAAGTCCTTTTGACTCTGTTTAGGTCCTTGAAAGTTAAAAATATGGAAAACATGGTTTTTCTACCTAGAGAGTTATAAATCAAATAAAGGAGATCATTGGTAAATCCTGATAAATCAATGTAAAACATTGTATATGATGAAAATATGTTATAATACATGATAGTAAACTAAAAAGATCATGTATGCATTTTATGCATCAACATCCTCAAGATTAACCTATTCTCGTCCTCGAGCATGAAGGTGATAAAACTAAACACGGACTTTAGAGTTTGTTGTTAAGCTGACATCTCAAGTCATGATCATTGTTGTACCAAGGTATAAAGTTCATCCTTTTAAAGAATGACAATAATTAAGTAACTAATAAAGTGATATTTCTCATATACCATCTATGCTTAATAGTATATCAATCTTATATAAAAACAAATGCACAAAGTACTATAGTACCATTAAGCATGCATAGTGAAAGTGAAAGTGCATTGTGTAGTGTCCTACTTTGGTCTTAGAATCATGTATATTTTCCATATATATGGACACTTGAGAAAACATAAAGTAATTGGGGAAATATATGTGCTAGAAATTTAAATTACCATAACATATAAGAGGAGCAAAAGAGAATATAGTTTTGGGATATGTAGCTCATGCCAACGGTAATCATAAGAGTTTGGCTCCAGGCATCTTATGTGATTACGGTTAAATGAAACATAACATACTCCTTATATGCTTGTCATGTTTCAAGTTAAGTGTCTCATGCCCGGTGACCATAATTGTCATGCCCAGATGCTACTCAACTTAGGGATTTTGTTTTCAAGCGAGGTGGCACTAAGGTACCTTGTAGTACACGGAAAATAGATCTATTCGTATTAGTGTAGAACTCTGTAACCTTTCCGTCTAGGACTACTCCTTATAACCTTGGTTTCTTGTGCCTTTATAAGATGGATCCTAAGGTCATCACTACTCACAATCCATGTAAGCCAGCCTATTGCCGTTATAGTGATTTATGGCAGGAGTAGGATCTCACCATCGCCGTGAGATCTGAACTTGCGTAACTCGTGTTACACACCCTTCTTAGATCTTCATCGCCTCACCTCAGCTCTCTAAACTCACCATTAGGACCCCCTCATAGCGCCCTCATCAACAATACCATGCCACCACCCTCCCCTTCCCCCTTTAAAGCCCTCCTTCCAACTTCGCCTCCCACTCACTGGCATTTCCGCCGCCACCATCCGCGCCACGCCGCCCCGACCCCTCTCTATCTCCCCCACCGCACCGCCCTCAAGCTATCGTTGCCCTCGAGCAGCCGCCACTGCCGCATCGTCCCCGAGCCGCATCTTGTAACACCCTTGGAATCGGCCCTATGCAAGTTTTAGCGATCCCCGCCAAACTCGCATAGAAACGATTCAAAGGTTCCCACCAGGCACTTTCGTGCGGGTGGAAAACGAAGTAATATCATTACACAATAGTCCATGATGGAACCCACGGAACAGATATATACAACAATGACTCCATGAGTCAAGAATACGGATACACAATACAAAGATCCAAACCAACTTGAAAATGATACAGCGTCCGACTACGGACAAGATGCAAATGGGGCTAAGAGCCCTGAAGAATAACCAATGGCGTCCATAACCCTGCCCAGGCCAAGCCGGAAGGGTAACCCTGCTAACGACGTCGATCGCAAAACCTGCTTAAACAAAAGGGGTGCCGACAAAGGGCAAAGGAAAAAGAGAGCGGTCGATCGAGGCCAAGACATGCAGCGAGACTAGAATTCGGCGGTCCTCGCCTACATAGGTATGGTGGACTGAGCGGCAGCACAACAGGCACTAAACAACTTATAGAGACTCGATACAAATAGCGGCTATCAGAGAGGGGTAAGAAAGACCTATTCGGAACCAACCTGATACTACCACCAAATATACCCATCCTGGTGTTTCCCCCTCGAGACCAAACGAGGAAGTCAACCGAGGAACTCACACCGTTGGCAATTTTATTTATTCAGTTATCGTTGCAACAATTACTAGTCAGGTATAGATAGTCATCCTGATATAATAAGCAGTGGGCACTTTTAGTTAACCATTCCGTTGTAGTTGCAACACTTACTAGTCAGATACAATTAGCATGAGATATCCCAAACCCAGCAGTGGTTGGTACATTTATTTAGCCATTCCATTGTAGTGAAGCTGATTACTAGCCATACCGGATACAAGTCAAATTATAACAGTAAACTTTAGTTATAGTTGTCTATGATCGAGAACTGTGCTCCAAGTCGTCCATAACCGCGGACACGGCTTCTCGAAAAGATTTAACCCTGCAGGGGTGCACCAAAGTATCCACACGCACTTCGACCCTTTTTGCCAGATCAGTTAATATACACCCATCGGTATGTCGGCGGGGCCTAAGTCATGACGTTTCCCAGACCCAAAGCAAGTACATGGGGGCCACCCCACTAAGCTACCCGCAACAAAGTTGGCCGGCTCCGGAACGGACCTGTGGTTTGGCGCTGGCTGTAAGCATCGGGAACCCGAAAGTGTGACTAGGCTTGTCGATACCGCGAAAACACTCCGCAATCCTAAACAGTACAATCTTAAATAAAGCAGTAAAGCATGGCATAAGTACAGGATAGTAATAAAGCCCCAAACTACTTGTGGCCCCAAGAAATAAGAATGAATCAAGCTCTGGCTCAGGGGGGTTCATAAGCCTCCCGGATGTGGATAGCGCGAATATTCAAGGAACAGGAATCAAGTACTCGGGGTCCTACGGGACACAAGTGAGCATGAAAAACCAAATAGCAGCTATTGCTCACCGATGCCACTTTCATTAGTTATCCCATTACTACTCAGGTTAAGTTGTTTAGGTACCTCGTTATCCATCAGACACTCACATACCCTACACATGTTGTTCTACAACTCGCATGGCTCAAACAACTCCTGTAGTAATGGCTCATGGGATGGAGGAACAAGCTTCGGTGGGGTTTAAAAAGTAAAGGCTATGCAATACTTGGGATTCAGTTTAATGCAATCGCGACTCAATGATGCAAGAATAAGATAGAGGCAATAGGTACTATATGTATGCAAGCATGTGGTAGTGCTTGCCTGGCAGCTCGATTGTATCGAGAGAAGGATCTGGGTAGTGCTCCTGGGTCTCTTGATATATCCCCTGCTCAGCGTCTATTCGAAGAAGAACCAAACAAACAAGGGCCAACATAAATAAAGTGCACAAGCATATGAATTAAATGCGACAAGCAAACAATCATGCCATGATGAATGATGCACAATTTGCATGGCAATAAAGTAGCATGGCATGGGTGAGGTGTAGAACACAAGAAATAAGCATTTTATTGAGTTTTAATCATATTTTATACTCACATAAGTTGTTGTATACTTTATATTTATATGATGCATGCTGCAATGCAGAACATGGAATGCATAAACAGAAAGGTCTCGTCGAGCTGATCGATTTTAGACATATCATTTGTCAAATTCGGAGTTATAAAACAAAAGTTATTAATTAATTAAGGAAAAAGGGCATTTTATTTGTAATTTTATTCAACTCGAAAATTAAAGTGTTCAAAATATATTTTGAAGGGCATATTTGAAATCCTCACATTTTTCTGATTCAAAAACATATATTATTTGTATTATTCGGAATTATATTTTAAAAGATATTTGAAAACAGATTTGAATTTGAATTTAAAACAAATTAGAAAAGTTTCAATTAAAACAGAAAACAGAAATCCTTTTGTTACTCGCACAGATCTAGCCACAGACACCGACAAGTGGGTCGGTGGCCGACAGCGACAATGTGGAAAAACCCTTTTGCACGCGATGCCACGCCTGAGAGGATGACAGGTGGGGTCCGAGGCTCTGCTAACCCACACGCCAGTGGGCGAGTGCGAGGCTGCCACGCGGCACGGCGGGGGACTGCGGGTTGATGGAAACAAAGTGCAGGGTGACTTTTTGTGAAATGGTAACAGACACCGACTGGTGGGCCTGGGCTGGACCACGGGTTGAGCAGCAAAATGCGCGGCGGCTACTGTTGTTCTTCTCTGCGGCTAAGACGGAACACCAGCGCCTGGCCTTGGCGAGAATCGAACCCGACGCGAAGCGCTGTATGGGGCGTACCAGACGGTGAGCGGTGTTGTTGTCGAGGAGTCAGGCGCTAGGTGAGGCGTGCTGTGGCGCGGCGACGAGCCGAAGCAGCGGCCACCGGCGCACAGAGCGTGCTTGCTGAAACGAACGGCGAGACCAGAGGGGGTTGGCGAGGGAGAGGATGTCAGGTAGGTGGGTCAGCTCACCGTGAGTTCGACGGAGAGGTTGGATCGGATCGGGGAGCAAAGAGGGCACGGCTGCGCGCACCCGAGCTAGGGTTTCTCGTCGGTGCAGGGGTGCAGCGTTCCTGGGGCTCCTCCTTCACGTCGGTGCGTCCAGGGTGAAGCAGGGGAGCCCTCTCGATCACCTCGACCACCTCCACGTCATCCACACTCGCTGGAACGAGGGGGCGGCTCTTGGCGGTGACCCATGAGAGGGTCAAGTCGGTGAGAAGAAGGAGGGGAGAGGCAGGGGCTCTGGGGTGGATCTGGAGATGCAGGAGAATCCGTGTGGGAGGAGGAAAAAGGAGGGAGGAAGGAGGAGCCGTGGCAGGGTAGATAAAGGTGGCTCGGTGCCACCTTTTCTTCTTCTCTTCTCCTCTCACGTGCTCGGGACAGGGCAGGTGGGTAGGTGATGGAGGCTGCCGTGCAGGCTGCATGGAGGAGAGGAAGGTGGCTCGGAGGAGGGCCCTCAAGGTGGGAGAGAGAAGAGAGGAAGAGAGAGGGTGGGGCTCGGTTAGGAGCTAGGCTCAGGTTAGGGTTGGTGCTAGGGTTGGGGTAGGAGGGTAGCTCGGCCAGGGAGAGGGGGTAGCCAGGTGGGGACATCATGGTAGAGAGAGGGAGGGGTGAGAGAGGTGTGGGTAGCTAGGGTTAGCTAGAGAGGGGTGGCTCGGTTAGGGTTTAGAGATAGGAATAGAGAGAGGGGGTAGATCATGGGGTGGTGGCTCGGTTAGAGAGAGGAGAGATGAGGGTTTAGGGTTTTGAGAGAGAGATTAGAGAGAGAGGCTAGTGTGAGTGGGTGGGTAGAGACTTAGGGTGTTAGGGTTAATGCATATACCCACATGATCAAGCAAGAGATTGGGTTTAGGGTTTTGAGATAATCTACAAGATCAAGCATGATGGGGAAGTGAGATGGAGAGGGGATATGATCCACTCAAAAATCAAAGAAAAACCAAAGAAGAAAGAATGGTGGTGCTTTGCATGGCCCATGCAAAAACATTAAATGCCATGTGTTAATCTTGTGAAAACAGAATAAATAATCATGGCATTTGTGCCTATGCATTCCAAAATATGGAATAAAGCCAAGCTAAAGGAATTAAAAGGATGCCCCATGTGGAGTAGATGGAGGTGACCATATTTGATTATAATTGGGACTTGCTAGTGTGTATATTCCACTAGATGTTTAATAGTCCCAAAAATATCCCAACATGAGCATAAATCCATAATAATCCATATGAAAGCTAGGAAAAGGAGCACTACTCATAATGCATGCAAAGGTGGCTCCACATATCAATAATGTGAAAACAACATGATGCCAATATGAGAGCATGTGGAAATAGAATTGGATCCATCCCAACCCACATGAGCTAGAGGTAAAACCCAATAAAGTGCAAAGCTCATATTTAGTTGGATGGTGGAAATATAAGGTGGTGACAGAGAAAGGTGATGGAGTTAATAAAAGATATGCCCCCAACTCAACTTGGGCATTTAAACAATATATCAATAGCCAAATACAATATCAAGAGGCAAATACAATTTACAATGCATATGAGAGAAGAACCAAATCAAAAGGGTTTTATATGATGCTCAAATGCAAGGTGGCATGATGACATGAGAATGATATAGTTATGATGCAACAATTATATATAGGAAGTAGCCATTATATTACTAGACCAAGTAGCATTACAATTGTTAGACAATTGGGATGCTACAACTCTCCCCCACTAAACAAGAATCTCGCCCCGAGATTCATAGGAAAAAGAAAACAACACAAGGAGAGGCGGGTGTTCGAACGAAGGTGACCCTCACGTTCCCAAGTTGATGAACAACAGAATGGTGCGACCGCTACACCTTGCAAAACTTGCTAGACTTGTTGCGAGTCTTGCGTTTTGCTTCAAGAACAACGGATTAGAAGAATTGAAGGATTGTCGTGAGACAAGAAGGATAGGATGAACATAGCTTCGGTTTTCTCAAGAAACATGATAATAGAAACTGAACCACTTGTGAAAGAAAGGACAAGATGATGTATCATGGATACAGAAAGGCACACCGTTAAGATTAAAGATTTACCGATACTAGAGAGGATGAATCTTTATCTCGCCGGAAGAAAAAGAGCTAGATTGGAGAGGTTTTGAACCACTATGACAATAGCATCGTATCTTCTCTCGGATTTGAGAAATGAAGTACGGAAACAATATTGCCTTCAAACAATAGAGTCCCTTGATATCAACAGAAAGATTTAGTTAGACATCGTCAGATTAGATTCTTGTTGCGCCGGTAAGAACCACAGGATCACGCAATTGAGGTGCGCTGATATAACTTCCAGAGACGGATGTGAAGCCAGATCATGGTGGAATCCCGAGAAGCAAGAATATGGAGGATCTGGAGTTTATTGTAGATATACTTATTGCTTTCTTTAGCCTTGAGGCTAATGCAATAGATTTGCGGTTGATGGCATCAACCATAATTGGCTTGACCACAGAAAAAGAATTGATGAAACAAAGAGAAAGGTAGTTTCCTTTCATCTTGTTTGGGGATGCCGAGCATCGGTAGAATGACGAGGACAGAAAAGAGTTTACGTTTGTTTCCACCAGATAATTGAAGATTTTGCTCCATCTAGAATAGACAGACCACCAACAAGAGATTATTGATTACTTTCTTCGAGAGAGCACTCCGGAAAAAAAAAACAAGGACGGAAGTAAAAGTATCAAGGGATAAAGGCCACTTCTAACTTCCGTGGAATGAGTTAAATTACATTAATTCACCAACTCAATGTACAAGAGCGAATGATAAGAGTAGTGGTATGGTAGCTACTCCATCCCGCACTCAAAGCATTACTCCGCACATGAATAAGAAAACCATGCAATCCAACTACCGAAACAGACTGAAGGTATTGATAAGAAGAGCTCATGGAACTCCGTAAGGAAACAAAGATTGATGCAAACGATTCTCCGGATCCAAGATAGATAAGGGTGATGATGTTGTCGTCATATCATAAGTACCGAGCCACCGGAAAGATATGAAGGAAGATTACGGAGACAACTGCAAGATTCCACAGACAAAGAAAAAGATAGCACCACTTGAACATAAGGGAAACAAGATCTAGAAGGTCTTCATGGCCTCCGGTGGATTGAGCATAGACGATAGAGCGAGAGGGTTTCAAGAGATTAGTTGACGAGGCTGAGGTGAAAGAACTCCATGTTCTTCTTGAAATGATTGAGAAAGATTTAGCAGTCTTGAAGAAAAATCTTTAGCGGAACAACGATGATAACTTGCCAACAAGGAAAACTCCGGGTTTGATTGAAGATGGAGGATGGAATTAACAATGGACTTGCTGATTCCAGAATTGAAGCGATCTATTTAGCAGAAGGACGTGGCCGAGATAGGTGACTTCAAAAAGTCAGAATTCTCACTTTGAGACTTTGCACACGGCAGTGTTAACAAAGCTTGAGAGAAAGAGACACAGATGATCTTCCATGTCCTTCCATTGATATCGAATAGGCAAGCATATTATCAACATATGCCACCATGGATTAACAAGATATTCCCAGAATACCAAGTTCAAAAGGCGAGAGAAACGAACAAATGCTCGAAACACTTTCTGAGCTCAACGCTCTTTGAAAGATCAATGTTACGAGTAAGGATTCGTGTTGGAAAGATGCACTGGTAGAATAGATTATCTGGTCCTTCGGAAGAAAAAGAGATGTCACCTGGTTCACATTGTCGATTGGATCACCGGTTACAAAGATAACGAGATCTTGGATAAGGAAACGATGATAGCTCATACCTTAAGCAAAGCTATCAGAAGCAAAAAGATGCAACTCCCTCGTCTCAAAGAGAATTTTGCAGATATGGAGTTCAAAAAGATGTGCAACATGATGGACAGATGATAGACCGCCGTAGTGCCTTGAGAAACTCCGGATTGCCAAAGATGCTTGAATATGCATAGATATGATCACGGTGTACTCAAAATCACAGGAGATAACCGTCACCATTTGGAGGATAGTGGTGATTGCATTTTCCATATTCCACTCATGATAAGTGTCATATAGCTATGCCGAGAACCAAATTACAATCACCAGCATCAGATCGACACATGTTATGTAATTAGCCCAAGAGAAAAAAAAAGGAGATGAAATGAAACTCTAGGATTAAGCGCCGGTGACTCAAGAATGAGTTAGCATGGACATGCTGATAAAAAGGGAGATAGATAATGTTTCACACACGACTGAAAAGGAGTGTGGAAGCACAGATATATCAAAGAAAATTTTTCCGCATTTTTCGGCATTAAAAATACCAATAGATGCGCAAAATCACTTAACAGGTAGAGATTAGCAACTCCACATTCTCTGAAAGCATGCTGGAAGGAAGAACACCCTTAAGAAGATGGCACCGGTTAACAAGGAGTCAGATAGATCGCGCCGGTTTTCAAAAGCCTGTCAGTATGGAATGTACCAACAGTTGATAACCAAAGGCAGATTGTGATAACAAATTGGATGCAACAGATAGACAAGGAATTACACACACACACACACATTCTATGGTACTACGGAAACCCAGAACACGTGAATCCTAGTTTGAATTTTAAGAAGAGGATTGAAAACGTTACACTTCCTTACCAGAAAAGGGTGGGTGGTGGATAAGAAGAAAAGTGGAAGCAGTCCTACTCTCGCGTTTTGTTTTTCCCTAGTATACATAGCTACCAATAATATTTGCTAGACTGACAACGACCATTTGGCTGAGACCCTGAAGGGCGGGATGGCTCTGATACCACTCTGTAACACCCTCGGAATCGGCCCTATGCAAGTTTTAGCGATCCCCGCCAAACTCGCATAGAAACGATTCAAAGGTGCCCACCAGGCACTTTCGTGCGGGTGGAAAACGAAGTAATATCATTACACAATAGTCCACGATGGAACCCACAGAACAGATATATACAACAATGACTCCATGAGTCAAGAATACGGATACACAATACAAAGATCCAAATCAACTTGAAAATGATACAGCGTCCGACTACGGACAAGATGCAAATGGGGCTAAGAGCCCTGAAGAATAACCAATGGCGTCCATAACCCTGCCCAGGCCAAGCCGGAAGGGTAACCCTGCTAACGACGTCGATCGCAAAACCTGCTTAAACAAAAGGGGTGCCGACAAAGGGCAAAGGAAAAAGAGAGCGGTCAAGATCTTGAGGCCAAGACACGCAGACTAGACTAGAATGTCCTCGCCTACATAGGTATGGTGGACTGAGCGGCAGCACAACAGGCACTAAACAACCTATAGAGACTCGATACAAATAGCGGCTATCAGAGAGGGGTAAGAAAGACCTATTCGGAACCAACCTGATACTACCACCAAACATACCCATCCTGGTGTTTCCCCCTCGAGACCAAACGAGGAAGTCAACCGAGGAACTCACACCATTGGCAGTTTTATTTATTCAGTTATCGTTGCAACAATTACTAGTCAGGTATAGATAGTCATCCTGATATAATAAGCAGTGGGCACTTTTAGTTAACCATTCCATTGTAGTTGCAACACTTACTAGTCAGATACAATTAGCATGAGATATCCCAAACCCAGCAGTGGTTGGTACATTTATTTAGCCATTCCGTTGCAGTGAAGATGATTACTAGCCATACCGGATACAAGTCAAATTATAACAGTAAACTTTAGTTATAGTTGTCTATGATCGAGAACTGTGCTCCAAGTCGTCCATAACCGCGGACACAGCTTCTCGAAAAGATTTAACCTCAGGGTGCACCAAAGTATCCACACGCACTTCGACCCTTTTTGCCAGATCAGTTAACATACACCCATCGGTATGTCGGCGGGGCCTAAGTCATGACGTTTCCCAGACCCAAAGCAAGTACATGGGGGCCACCCCACTAAGCTACCCACAACGAAGTTGGCCGGCTCGAGCGGATCGTGGTTTGCGTCGGTGGCTTGTCGATACCGCGAAAACACTCCGCAATCCTAAACAGTACAGGTGCTCCACGCACAATCTTAAATAAAGCAGTAAAGCATGGCATAAGTAATAAAGCCCCAAACTACTTGTGTCCCCAAGAAATAAGAATGAATCAAGCTCTGGCTCAGGGGGGTTCATAAGCCTCCCGGAGGTGGATAGCGCGAATATTCAAGGAACAGGAATCAAGTACTCGGGGTCCTACGGGACACAAGTGAGCATGAAAAACCAAATAGCAGCTATTGCTCACCGATGCCACTTTCATTAGTTATCCCATTACTACTCAGGTTAAGTTGTTTAGGTACCTCGTTATCCATCAGACACTCACATACCCTACACATGCTGTTCTACGACTCGCATGGCTCAAACAACTCCTGTAGTAATGGCTCATGGGATGGAGGAACAAGCTTCGGTGGGGTTTAAAAAGTAAAGGCTATGCAATACTTGGGATTCAGTTTAATACAATCGCAACTCAATGATGCAAGAATAAGATAGAGGCAATAGGTACTATATGTATGCAAGCATGTGGTAGTGCTTGCCTGGCAGCTCAGTTGAAGCGAGAGAAGGATCTGGGTAGTGCTCCTGGGTCTCTTGATATATCCACCTTTCAAATACATTCAAGAAGAACCAAACAAACAAGGGCCAACATAAATAAAGTGCACAAGCATATGAATTAAATGCGACAAGCAAACAATCATGCCATGATGAATGATGCACAATTTGCATGGCAATAAAGTAGCATGGCATGGGTGAGGTGTGGAACACAAGAAATAAGCATTTTATTGAGTTTTAATCATATTTTATACTCACATAAGTTGCTGTATACTTTATATTTATATGATGCATGCTGCAATGCAGAACATGGAATGCATAAACAGAAAGGTCTCGTCGAGCTGATCGATTTTAGACATATCATTTGTCAAATTCGGAGTTATAAAACAAAAGTTATTAATTAATTAAGGAAAAAGGGCATTTTATTTGTAATTTTATTCAACTCGAAAATTAAAGTGTTCAAAATATATTTTGAAGGGCATATTTGAAATCCTCACATTTTTATGATTCAAAAACATATATTATTTGTATTATTCGGAATTATATTTTAAAAGATATTTGAAAACAGATTTGAATTTGAATTTAAAACAAATTAGAAAAGTTTAAATTAAAACAGAAAATAGAAATCCTTTTGTTACTCGCACAGATCTAGCCACAGACACCGACAAGTGGGTCCAGTCGATTGGGCGACACATGTGGAAAAACCCTTTGCCCATGAAAATGCCAGCCACAGAGGATGACAGGTGGGGTCCGAGGCTCTGCTGACCCACACGCCAGTGGGCGAGTGCGAGGCTGCCATGCGGCACGGCGGGGGACTGCGGGTTGATGGAAACAAAGTGCAGGGTGCCTTTTTGTGAAATGGTAACAGACACCGACTGGTGGGCCTGGGCTGGACCACGGGTTGAGCAGCAAAAGGCGCAGGGGGGTATGTGCAAAAGCATGCGGCCATCGTTGTTCTTCTCTCCGGCTAAGACGGAAGCCAGACGGCCTGGCCAGCGAGGGAATCGAACCAGCGGCAGCGCCTTGTAGGGCGGTACCAGTGCGGTGAGCGGGTGTTGTTGTCAGGAGGGTACAGGGGCGCTAGGTGAGGCGTGCTGTGGCGCGGCGACGAGCCGGCAATGACCACCGGCGCACAGAGCGTGCTTGCTGAAACAAACGGCGAGACCAGAGGGGGTTGGCGAGGGAGAGGATGTCAGGTAGGTGGGTCAGCTCACCGTGAGTTCGACGGAGAGGTTGGATCGGATCGGGGAGCAGCAGGGCGACGGCGTTGCAGGCGCACCCGGAGCTAGGGTTTCTCGTCGGGCTCGGCGGGGTGCAGCGTTCCTGGGGCTCCTCCTTCGCGTCGGCGCGTCCAGGGTGAAGCAGGGGAGCCCTCTCGATCACCTCGACCACCTCCACGTCATCCACACTCGCTGGAACGAGGGGGCGGCGGCGCTACTGGCGGTGACCGGCGGGAGAGGGTTGGCGTCGGTGAGAAGAAGGAGGGGAGAGGCAGGGGCTCTGGGTTGGATCTGGAGATGCAGGAGAAGCCGTGTGGGAGGAGGAAAAAGGGAGGGAGGAAGGAGGAGCCGTGGCAGGGTAGATAAAGGTGGCTCGGTGCCACCTTTTCTTCTTCTCTTCTCCTCTCACGTGCTCGGGCTGGACGGCAGGGGCAGGGGTAGGTGATGGAGGCTGCCAGGTAGGCCAGGGCGGGAGGAGAGGAAGGTGGCTCGGGCTGGAGGGGCCCTCAAGGCAGGGAGAGAGAAGAGAGGAAGAGAGAGGGTGGGGCTCGGTTAGGAGCTAGGCTCGGGTTAGGGTTGGTGCTAGGGTTGGGGTAGGAGGGTAGCTCGGCCAGGGAGAGGGGGTAGCCAGGTGGGGACATCATGGTAGAGAGAGGGAGGGGTGAGAGAGGTGTGGGTAGCTAGGGTTAGCTAGAGAGGGGTGGCTCGGTTAGGGTTTAGAGATAGGAATAGAGAGAGGGGGTAGATCATGGGGTGGTGGCTCGGTTAGAGAGAGGAGAGATGAGGGCTTAGGGTTTTGAGAGAGAGATTAGAGAGAGAGGCTAGGGTGAGTGGGTGGGTAGAGACTTATGGTGTTAGGGTTAATGCATATACCCACATGATCAAGCAAGAGATTGGGTTTAGGGTTTGAGATAAACTACAAGATCAAGCATGATGGGGAAGTGAGATGGAGAGGGGAGATGATCCACTCAAAAATCAAAGAAAAACCAAAGAAGAAAGAATGGTGGTGCTTTGCATGGCCCATGCAAAAACATTAAATGCCATGTGTTAATCTTGTGAAAACAGAATAAATAATCATGGCATTTGTGCCTATGCATTCCAAAATATGGAATAAAGCCAAGCTAAAGGAATTAAAAGGATGCCCCATGTGGAGTAGATGGAGGTGACCATATTTGATTATAATTGGGACTTGCTAGTGTGTATATTCCACTAGATGTTTAATAGTCCCAAAAATATCCCAACATGAGCATAAATCCATAATAATCCGTATGAAAGCTAGGAAAAGGAGCACTACTCATAATGCATGCAAAGGTGGCTCCACATATCAATAATGTGAAAATAACATGATGCCAATATGAGAGCATGTGGAAATAGAATTGGATCCATCCCAACCCACATGAGCTAGAGGTAAAACCCAATAAAGTGCAAAGCTCATATTTAGTTGGATGGTGGAAATATAAGGTGGTGACAGAGAAAGGTGATGGAGTTAATAAAAGATATGCCCCCAACTCAACTTGGGCATTTAAACAATATATCAATAACCAAATACAATATCAAGAGGCAAATACAATTTACAATGCATATGTGAGAAGAACCAAATCAAAAGGGTTTTATATGATGCTCAAATGCAAGGTGGCATGATGACATGAGCATGATATAGTTATGATGCAACAATTATATATAGGAAGTAGCCATTATATTACTAGACCAAGTAGCATTACAATTGTTAGACAATTGGGATGCTACACATCTACACCATCGGTGAGCCACCACTCTTGCTTTCCTTAGATGATTTATATGTAGAAATTATTAGTATAAATGTTAAGGTTATTCTAGATGATTTATGTGTAGAAATTGTTAGTATAAATATTTGGGTTCTTGTGTTCTTGATTTTATAATTACTATGTGTAGTTGATTCTGGATTGATCTAATTATAGTAGGACATGTGTAGTTGATTAATTATGGTGTTAGACAAAGTTTCTAGATTGATCTTAGCTAGAGTAGAGGACATGTGCAGTTGATTAATTATAGTGTTAGATAAAATTGCTAGAGACTTTATAGTACACTTATTTTCTTGTAGACAATATGGCGCCGTATCAAGTTTGTTTTCAGTGATTGTAGTGAACAAAGTGTGTCATTTGGATCATTATTAAGTGTCCGTCTCATAGAGAGAGTCGATTTGAGAATTCTTTGATATATATGTACATTTTCATATATGCATTTGCTCAATTATTCTTTTATTCTATTATCATTTATTTGTTTTTTGTTTTTTGGTGCACCGACTCTTTCCTGCAATGTAAGATTGGCATTCAATAAAATAACAAGATTTAGCGTGAAATTCCAGGCTCGAACTTATGATATCGACGTGCACAAAGAGCGTACAAAGATTCACATTGCAGGTGCAGAACGTAAGAGGTCCATTACCCAGAACCATATCATTGCAGGTGTTCACCTATTTTTTTTGCAATGGGAGATCCTCGGCTAAGGATCAGTATCGTCTATTTTGATACATGTTTTGAACCATAATCACTGCTAGCTAGTTGTGATACTTGTTTTGAACTTCTTTTAATAACATATGGTGACTATTTATGATATTATTACTGCTTTATTTAGTAAATGCTGCCACTTTTTAATTTTTCAATTACTTTTAGTGGCATCTAAAAATTCCTGAACGCCACCAATGTACAGTGTATCGCTGGCGTGTACCCCGAATGCCACCACTAAACATGTCACTGGTGGCGTGTAGGCTGAACACCGCCAGTTAGCAAGTTGTTACTAGTGGCATGAGATTGGTGGCATGCTGCTTAAAACGTCACAAACACCATATTTCAAAAGCAAGTAATAAGCATTTTCCTACTAATGTTTCAGCGTGTTTGCGAGGGAAAGAAATTAGACACGGTGAGGGGTGAGATTATTTTATGTCAAAGTCGATGTTCTAGGGCGTGTGATAATTTCGCTTCAAGCAAGCATGAATAACGAGAGAAATCAAGACTAAATCACACGAGTAGTGCAATCGACCTGGACACAAGGCAAAAAGCAAAGCAAAAACCTAATTCTAGACGGTCCTTTTACCATATCGGCTCGCAGAATGCTATTATTAAAAGGAGCCATAGTTTTTGGGCACCGCTAGGAATCGGATGCCGATATAGGCTTCCGATCGGAGCACTATTCGTCCGTCAGATAAGAAGCTGCCAGACCGTAGGATCGGCACACAGAGCCTCCGTCTAATTCCAAAAAAATATGTGGAGGATTGATTGCCTCCCTCTTAATTAATGTGATTGCATGTTTCCATATTTACTATTTCCGTAATGCACCTTCGTTGGTTATGGTTTCCCCTTTATTCTCGTTAATTTGTCCGCTTAGGTGCTTCCGGTAGACTCTGTGACTTGCTGATTTCTCGGAACAAATTCTGAATATAAGAAAACAGATTTTTAGGTAACTAAGTTTTCCTAATCTTGCTTCGCCTGTTAGTAGAATTTGCTTCCAGCATATATTTAATCCTGCTTCCATGTTTAAAAAATGGTTCCGGGATTGGAGTATTGGTTCTTTGAAACATGGCAAAATTATGCTTCCATTTCCTGGATAATTTGTTTCCATGCTAAAAAACTTTGTTTTTGTTTAATAGGTATACTTTACCTATGAAACTGGGTACTCCGTATTTTATTTCAAACAGAATTAACATCATAATACTATTTTCAGATAAGCTTACGTGCACACAATTATCAACTGATACCACATGTGTTCCTATCATTTCAGCTAGTTGCTTCATACTCAGTGATTAGACTATTAGAGCTTTCGATTCGTAATATATGGAACCACCAAACTATGCTTCCAACAAGATTAATACACGCTCCCTGTCAATTAGATCAGTGTTTCATATTAACAGTATTTAAATTTCATTTTATAATTTTCTATGTCTTTATTATTTCTTCTATTTGCCTCCTACAGACCAGTGTCATGTCAGCTTCCAGCGAACAAATTACACAGTTTCTACAAGTATTGTTGACGTAGGAGAACAACAACAACATGAGCATCCGTCGTTGTCAGACGGGGACAATTTGCTCAGTCGCTACACACCGCTCCATCACGCGAACTCTCCAACATATGCTCAGAATCAGCCTCCTTCATGATGCCTACAAATAAAAATAGGCGTAATATGGTAAGCAAAATGAACATGGTGTGGAAGCAAAGAGAATAAAACAACCTGATCCTTCGGTCTCTTGTGCATTTTTTTGTTGGTAAGAACAGCCTCTCGTGCATGATACATATACTTGCCATTAATTAAGCAACTTCCTTTTTGGCACACTGCCACACTGGTATCCATGATACATATACTTGCCATTAATTAATTCCTACCATATACTACCGTATATATTTACACGTAACTCATGTAAAATACTGCAGTATAGGTACCCTAGAAAACATACATATGTGGTAATTATTTCATCTAGGATTATATGTATACTCCCTCTGTCTCACTTTAAAGGGCCTACACGTATACCTAGATTGTTAATTTGATCAATAAAATATTAATTACTTAAAACAAAAATTATATCATTAGAAAATTTAGATATCATACTTTATAATGATATAACATTTATATTAAATAATTTATATTTTATTGATCAAATAAACGATTTAGGTATACGCGTAGGCTCTTTAAACTGGGACGGAGGGAGTACCATAAATTTGGGACGCGAGCTACTAGATCGACCCATACACATGATGGAGGACGCACATTTTGGTGTTAGCTCAATCTGATGCCGTCCGTCTGTGTCCCTTTCATTCCTCGTCGCGAGCACTCCACAGTCCACACTGCTTAGTTGTACTGCTTTGAGCCCTAGTTGCCTGCTCATATCTACTAGCTAGCTGCGACCGGACCAGAAGCGCGTAGTCTTAGCTCCTCTCTGCCATAGTGCCGTCCTCACAATCCATCGATATGGAATGTATTATCGTTGCTTTCTGTGTGCTGATTACTCTGGTAGCCATTTATCTTGTGGCTTCGAGGTGGCAGACGTCAATGATTCATCTCCCCGTCTATCAGACATCTGATCTGTAAAGTCGCAAAGAAGAAGAAAAACCTAAACCTTCAGTCTCTTATGCTTTCTTGTTCTTTTTCAGAACAGCCTAAGCACTGGATCCGAAATAGACCATGCGAAACACAAAATCTTAGAGTTTAGGAGGACAAAAGACTATTTTTTCAGATAATCCCTTCCTCAAAACAATTCTCTAGGATTTGGTACAAAGTGTGGGGGGAGGGGGGAAGGTGCACCCCTGACTTGTACTAAGCTCCGCCACTGGTTCTTGGTCTTGCTCACACAGAGAAGGGAAGCAAGCAAGGACACAAGAAGTGTTGGAATTTTGCCTAATAAAGACCCAATCCATTTATATTATTCAACAATTCCTAAAATCTTAGAGGCTCACTTGGCCCATTTATGCAAGGCAAGAGGTGAGACAAAAGTTTAGTCCCATATTGCTATTTCAGTGGAAGTTGGACCAGCTTATAAGGTGAGCTCTTCCACCACTTGTACGAGCTTGAGAAGAGAATACATATACATGCGCACTCCTCCTCCTTCGCCGCCCCTCGCCTCGTCACCATGCACGCGCGCCGCGGGTTGTGGGAATGCCTCGAGCCGAGAGCTTCTTTTTCTTTTTGCCACGCATGAATGGATAATAATTTGAACATGATGTTTAATACGAACTCAGTGGAGATTTAATTCGAGCTTAGTGGAGGTTGTTCGGCTTCGATCGATGCATATTTGTTTCATCTCCCGTCGCCGACTGTTCGCCTGCCTACCCGTGCCTATAAGAGTGAGAGGTCGCTCCTCTCCTAAGATAGACCAACACACATCCTTACGCCTCCAGTTCCAGAGCATTGTGCTGCTTAGATCTTCCCCATCCCGTCTTGCGGCGTGCACCGCGAGATGGGACAGTAGGCCTCTGAGACCCCACTTGACATGGGTATACCCTACAGGTACTCGAGCTTGGTATATACGTCCTGAATACAGCGGGAGCCCACGGTGTCGCCGAGGCCCAAACAGAGGACTCAAGTAAACTTGTGGACCCTCGATTGCTTGAAGAACAAGAAGAAGCTAAAGATAGAAAGTTCAAAGGGGAAAACCCTAACCTGTAACCGACTCGACCTGCTACCCGAGACCTAGCCTATCTATATAAAGGCTAGGAGGGGGCGGCGAGGAGGACACACGCAACCCTAGTTTCCACAACCCTCGCCAGATTGCATCTGCGCACCATTGTAATTCTCGATTCCTTTGGTAATTCCATGAGCAGACAAGCAGGAGTAGGGACCTCTATGAGGCCTGAACCTGGGTAAATCTTCGAGTCCCCTGTGTGCTTGTTTGCTAGCCGATAGATGTCTCTAGCGCTCCCTCCTTCTCCAAAACCCAAGTCTATAACAATGGGCATTGATGAGTTAAACCCTCGTCAATTGGCGCCGTCTGTGGGAATTGGGAGTGCTGATGTTGCGGCTTCTTCGGCCCCATCAACTGCGATCTACAACTCCGCAACAGCGTAGATCTGCCAGCTCTTCGGCGCGTTCGACTTCACCGTCCACACGCCGGCCACTCGTCCGGCTTTCGAGTCTGTGGGCGACGGAATCAGCCTGGTGACCGGGAGCTTCCGCTTCTAAGTTGGTCAGATGGGCATGCTTCGCATGCCTGACCAGCCGACGGTACCATCAATTGCTCCAGCATCGTGGTTTCCTTCACCGATCGGCACCCTCAGTGAGCTCAATGCCCCGACAACAGTCGAGAATACGGTCAGCGACAGCAGTCGCGAATCCGATCTGAGCGATCTAGCAACTGAACATGGAGTCTACGGTTTCGGATCTGAAAGTTGCGGGAGCAGCAGCTTCCCTAACCACTTCATGTGCGCCGTCATCAACACCGGCGACACCTCCGCCAATCGCGACAACACGGGCAACGGCGGTCACAGAGCTGACCCGCCAAATGGTGGCATACTCAACGGCGGACCACCGCCAAACGACGGACCATTGCCAAACGACGCCCCCGTCAACAATGGGGGAGCAGTCGAGCCTCCAACCATAATAAACAAGCAGACTAGCAAACGCGTCATGATCAAGCTCAATGAACTCGAGTGGGCTCGCTGCCGCGAGGCCCTACGGGGTAACCCTCTACCCTTTGGCTCTCCGCAAGAGCTGCTAATGGGCTATCATTTGCTCCTGAAGGAAGAATTCAAGCGTCAGGTGCAAACAATCGCACAACTCGAGGCGCGCAAAAAAGGCGGCAGATGAGTCGAGCCTTCGACATGCTGGGCTCTCCTCCCACGGAGGATCCTCCTCCAGGTGCAACGAGTACATCGCCAACAAGAGACGATCTCGACTCGCCCACCTTACCGAACAAGGACGTGTGGAAGCCGCTAAAGTCCTTGACTTCGGCTCCATGACAGTGGATACACGCGGCAACATGCTCCCGAAAACACCACAGGCCGCGGTAACGGCGACCACCATGTACCTCCTCAACAACCAGCCGCCAGTTGGAGATCCTCGAGCTGCCATGCACCGATCTACGATCGCAGGCTTGGGATTAATCGAGGCCACCCTCGACAAAGAACCGGCGTCAGAACCGAAGAAAGGCAAGGCTCTGGCAAAATGCTACTCCTCGCCCTCATCCAGTGACGACAGTCATGATCTGTCTCGACGTCGCTGCTCACGGCGACACGACCACGACTATAATGCGCGCGATGACCTCACACAACGCAAGATCGACAAATCAAGGGCACGACGTGCTCGGTCGACTGACTCAGAAGACGAAGATGTGGAGCTCTGTGGCGCTAGATGCTTCAGCAGGGCCATCAGGCAAAAGAGAATGCCCAAGGGGTTTAAGCTCCTGTCGGAGAACCCAAAGTTTGACGGCCTACAGGACACGAAGATCTGGTTGGAGGACCACATCTCCTCCGTTAGGCTCCATGGCAGAAGTCGAAGCACGACCATGCAATGCCTACAGCTATAGCTGCAGGGCGTCGTCCGAGCCTGGCTCAACAACCTCCCACGCGGATCCATTCGCAGTTGGGAAGAGCTGGTATACAGCTTCGTGCGCAACTTCAAGGGCACATACAAACTACCCGCATCAATCGAAGAGCTGAGATGCTGCCAGCAAAGATCGGGCGAATCGCTACGCTCCTACATCCAGAGGTGGTCCATCATCAAGAACTCCGCAGAGAACATCTCGGAGGATCGCGCGATTGACGCATTCAATGACGACGTACGTCGCATAGAGCTCAGGGAGGAGCTGGGCTGCTCGAAGCCCAAAAACATTGACCACCTGATGGAAATCGCGAATCGCTGGGCAGATGGAGAAGATTCGGTGAAAAATCGCGTTCACTCTGACGACGAGGCAGAACTCGAGCGTAGATGCGACCGCCAAAGCAAACGCCGCATGCGCATCTACGATGACCGTGACGACGTCAACATGGTCGCAGCTGGCTACGCCGACAGACGTGACGACAACCGCGCCAGCGGCTACCGCAGTGGTGGATACCGCGATTCCAGAAAGACCACGCAAGTGTGGCAGCGCCGCAATCGTGATGAGGCACCTGCAACATCCATTGAAGACAAGCTGTCCGGGCCATGCACTGTGCACTTCTACATCGACAAGCATGACGGAAAGAAGAAGTCCAGCCACCTCCTCAAGGACTGCCGCGAGTTCCTCAAACTACATGAGGGACTGGCTCGGATGAATCGCAGCGCAGTCGAAAGGGGCTACGGAGCCGCTCCAGGCGCCGTGGCACATGGCGCTCCGCCACCACCACCTGGACTACCCCCAAATGCAGCTGCGCCGGACCAGCACCAGGGAGGCAAACCGTACCCACGGGCCATGGGTACCATGATGATCCAAAGGGGACGCCCCTCGAATAGGGTGCAGAAGGCCATCACTCACCAAGTCAACTTGGCCACAAATTCGCCACCATCTACCATTGAGTACCTCAGCGGGAGTGTGTCCTGCATCACCTTCGACAAGCGTGACCACCGGCGCCAAGTACCTCGCCCAGGCCATTGTCCCCTCGTCCTCGAGGCACAAATTGGAGGCTTCGACATGAGTAGCGTCTTTGGATGGCGGAAGCGGCATCAACCTTATGTTCGCAAGTACCTTGCGAGCAATGAGGATCCCTCTGACCTGCCTAGAGGCCTCAGACACAACCTTCCACGACATCGTCCCAGGTAAGGGCGTATATCCCCTTGGTAAAATCAACCTCGACGTCATCTTCGGCACACCGAAAAACTTTCGGCGCGAGCGCATTGACTTCGAAGTCGTCGAATGGCCCTCACAGTACCACTTCATCCTCGGACGTGTCACGTTCACTAGGTTCATGGCGGTGCCGCACTATGCCTATCTGCAGATGAAGATGCTAGGCCCTAATGGTGTCATCACAGTCAACGGGAGCTTCGAGAGATCTAACAGTTGCGATAGGGAATTCAACAGAATCTCCCGGTCCTTCGGCATGCAGGAGGAACTCGCAAGACTAAAGGAGTCAACAGACAACAGTCTGCCTCCCCTGAGCCGGCCAAGTTCACCCGACCTATCTTTCGACTCATCGGTGCACAGAAAGAAAGTTCAGGTCCACCCACCGGATCTCGCTAAGATGGCCCTCATCGCCAACAACTTGAGTCCCGCATAGGAACTCGCGCTCATCGAATTCCTCCGTGAGCACTGGGAAATCTTCGCCTGGTGTCCAGCGGACATGCCAGGAGTTCCCAGGGAATTCACCGAGCATGCACTCAATGTCAACCCAGACGCAAGGCCAGTCAAACAAACAATTCGACGATTGTCTGAACCAAGGGAAAAGGCAGTTGGAATGGAGATCAACGGACTCGTCGACGCCAAATTTATACGCGAGATCAAGGAAAGCACTTGGCTCGCCAACACGGCGCTAGTACCAAAAAAGGACATGGATATCCTGCGGATGTGCGTGGACTTCACCTCTTTGAATAAGCACTGTCCAAAGGACCACTTCCCGCTACCACGAATCGACCAGATCATCGACTCCACCGCGGGATGCGAGCGCCTCTTCTTCCTCGATGCCTACTCAGGCTATAACCAGATTCGAATGAAGGAGTAAGACCAAGAAAAAACAACGTTTACAACGCCTTTTGGTGTGTTCTGCTACAACACAATGCCCTTCGGGCTAAAGAACGCAGGAGCCACCTACCAGCGGTGCATGCAGGCTTGCCTCAAGAACCAACTCGGTCGCAACATTCAAGTCTATGTCGACGACATAGTAATCAAGACCAAAGAGGAAGCCTCACTAATCGACGACTTGCACGAAACCTTCGCCAATCTCGATCGCTACTGGATCAAGCTCAATCCGTACAAGTGCGCCTTCGACGTACCATCTGGGCAACTACTCGGGTACCTTATCTCTGCGAGAGGGATCAAAGCAAACCCGAAGAAAATAAAAGCCATACTGGCCATGGAGAAGCCGAAAAACATAAGGGGCGTCCAACAGCTGGCTGGGTAAATCGCGGCTCTCAGTCGATTTATCAGTCGGATGGGTGAAAGGCCACTGCCCTTCTACCAACTCCTATGCAAAGCCAAAAAGTTCGAGTGGACCAATGAGGCACAGGAAGCATTCGAAGACCTCAAGCGCCTTCTATCCACCTCGCCAGTACTGGTGACCCCACGAGAAAGGGAACCGTTGTTGCTATACATCTCCGCCACCAACCAGGTGGTTAGCATAGTGCTTGTAGTCGGACGAGCCGAAGAAAACAAGGTCCACGTGGTACATCGCCCAGTCTACTACCTCAACGAAGTACTTATGCCAACAAAACAACAGTACCCGCACTACCAGAAACTGGCGTACGGCGTCTTCATGACGGCCCGGCGACTGCACCATTACTTCTAGGAACACCCAATCGTGGTAGTCAACGACGCCCCGCTTGGGCACATCCTCAACAATCCCGATGCCACCGGACGAGTCGCACTTTGGGGAATCGAACTGTCTCCACGAGACATCACATATGAAAAACGCGACGCAATCAAGTCACAAGTTCTCCCTGACTTCCTCGTGCACTGGATGGAGAACCAGCTCCCCGAAAAACTAGATATGTCCTACCTCTGGACAATGCACTTCGATGGATCCAAGCGGAAGGACGGAGCTGGTGCAGGTGTCATACTGACATCACCCCAGGGAGACAAGCTAAAATATATCCTGCGAATGCAGTTCACCGCCTCTAACAACGAAGCTGAATACGAGGCCCTGCAACACGGGATGAGGATGGCAAAAGCCTGTGGCGCCAAAAGGCTCATAATATATGGCGACTCCAAGCTGGTCGTCAACCAGACAATGCACGAGTGCGACGCACTGAACGACAACATGATCGCCTACCGCGACCTCTACGACACACTCGAAGGTGATTTCGGCGGCTGCGAGCTGCGGCACATAGGTCGCGAAAGCAATGAAGAGGCGGATGCACTCGCCAACATAGGCTCCACCTGCGCCCCCATACCACATAGGGTATTTCTTGAGCGCATCTGCAAACGCTCCATCAAGCCAAAGGCCGCAGAGAAGAAAACAAGCGCAGCAACGGACTCGGGGGCTACGCCGCCCAATGAGCCAATGGCACTCGATGACTTGGAGCTGGATATAGGACTCGAAGGACCAATGAGCGTCATGATGATCGAGCCATCCTGGACTCAATCGTACATCACGAACCTTCTCAGCAAGAGGCTACCGGACGATCCGACTGATGCACGGCACATCGCACGGCGATCCAAGACATTCGCTGTTATCAACGGCGAACTATACAAGTGCAACATCACAGGAGTACTCCAACGATGCGTCTCCACGGTCGATGGAAGAGCTGTTATCCTCGACATACATGAGGGGACCTGCGGGCATCACGCCGGCAGTCGCGCCCTCGTTGCCAAAGCTCTACGAGCTGGATTCTACTGGCCTACGGCCATGCGCGACGCCAAGGACATCGTCCAGAAATGCAACGTGTGCAGCGATTCGCGGACAAGCCACATGCACCTGGCGTAGAGCTCCGGCCAATTCCATTGGCCTGGCCCTTCGTGCAATGGGGACTCGACATGGTCGGTACGCTCCCAAAGTCCTCACGAGGAGGCTACATCTACCTCCTGGTCGCAGTCGACAAATTGACCAAGTGGATAGAGGCCATGCCAATGACCAATCAATCAGGACACAACGCAATCAAGTTCTTCGAGTCCATCGTCTACCGCTTCGGAGTGCCACACAGCATCATCACAGACAATGGGACGAACTTCACATCCAAGGAGTTCCAAGAATTCTGCGAGAATCTAGGAATCAACGTCAGCTATGCCTCGGTAGCACACCCACAGACCAACGGCCAGGTCGAAAAAGCTAACGGGCTCGTCTGCGGCGGCATCAAGAAGCGACTCCTGCGGCCACTCAAACAGGCCGCGGGTTGCTGGCTAGATGAATTACAATCAGTACTCTGGAGCCTACGCACAACTCCAAACAGTGCTACAGGGTACACCCCGTTCTTCATGGTGCACGGGGCTGAAGCGGTGCTACCCGCCGAGGTACAATACAAAGCACCGAGCGTGGTCGCTTACAACGACCAGGAGTCAACTCTTACACTCGAAGACTCCGTCGACCTCCTTGACGAGGCAAGGGAAATCACCGCGGAGAGATCAATGATCTACTAGCAGAACATGCGCAACTACCACAGCAGGAGGCTACGCCCCAGATCCTTCGTCGAAGACGACCTAGTCCTACGACTAAAGCAGCGAGGGCATCTCAAGCTTGAGTCCCCCTGGGAGGGACCATACGTGATTACAGAAGTAATCCCAGGTGGCGCCTATCTCCTTCTAGATTTCGAGACAGGAGTCACATACTCCAACCCCTGAAACATCGCGTAGCTGTGACGCTTCTACCCTTAGTCGCTTTTTACTTTTACATTGCAAATAGGGCTACTCAGCAAAGGATACTTAGCCACACATTGTACTTCGTACTATCCCGCGAATAAATAAAGCTAAGTGCCCCAAAACTCTGTGTTTTCCTTTATTTTTCACAAATCATCCACTCGGGGGCTGCGCCACCCTATACACATCTGTTCTACGAACTAAAAACGCGATATCCTGAGTAGCTGGCACACCAATCGAAACCCTTGACAAAAGATCAACCCAGTTGCAATGCACCTGACAGGTTGACAAGGGACTGAGATAAACACAAAGCCAGGCTAACGAAAAGGAATCGCATAGTGCAACACACTCACAAAACATACACGCTAACAAGCTCTTTTATACATTAGCGTTAATCAATTATACACAGCATATATACGAACTTTACAACACTGGTACAACTATGTGCAGGATACAAACTAAACTACTATTGTAGCAAGAGAACATTGGTCTGCTCCTCGAAGAAGTCGACGATCTCCTCTGCTGGGCGATCCACTGCCTGGTAGTGCGGCACCATGTTCCAACCAGAACCCGCTGGCGGCGCAGGTGGTCTAGCCACAATTGCTGCAACGTCCATATCAGGCCTATGCAGTCGCACCAGTGACAGAGCAGCTTTGGCACCAGCCACTAACTGTTGCCGCACACACTCCCGGACCGCACTCAAGTCCTGGAATCTAGAGAGAAGGGCCAGCAGGCTCGATGGAACGACGCCCAACGGGAACATCATCTGGTAAATATTTTTCAAGCATGACTGCGACTTCTTCAAGAAATGAAGCACTCGCGACGCACGATCCTACAGGGTCGCCAACGCGATTGCGCGATCATGATCTACCCAGAAGTACCCACTCGCCTGAAGCTGCTCTTGGGTTAGGTCATTCATGCGAATGGCAATTCGATCCTTCTCATCCTGCGGATGGCGCGCGCTGACAACTATACAAGGCAAAAGCAAAATATGAGAACAGCGAACTACTGCGAGCGACTACAAGGAAACGACAGGAGGGAAGAAGACTGACATTTGAACTGGTCACCAATCACTCACCTCCCTAGCAGAATCGCTTCTCGGGCGGCGGCTTTTTCCTCTTTCGACTTCCATACGTCCGCATTTCCGCGGAGTACGGGCAATTCACGCTCCAATTTCTTCATGCGGTCACGGAGTCGCGAGAGTAGAGAAAGCTCATCCACCCTTGAACGCGGTGGTGCCAAAGTGTCATCAAGGGGCGGCGAATCCTGAGGCTCCCTCAAAGGATCACTCGATGTGCCCTACCACAAGTCAAGCAAGAGAAAATAAGAGGACTAAGGCGAGGCATAAACAAAAGATTCGAGTGCATTCAAGATTAACAAAAGTATCAGCAGATACACTCGCCAACAGGCATGTTCTTGACAAAAGACATAATCTATCTAACTATTACAAGTTGCGACTACTGAGGAGCGACCGGCTTCTTCGACTTTGACTTCGACTTCGGTTTCGGGGGCCTCATCGAGTCTGTGGCAGTATCAGATGCCACAGACTTCCCGCCGGCCCCTGACGTCGCAGCCCTCGCAGCTTTCTGATGTCTACGCACTTCTATTCTTGTAGACAGTTGTTGGGCCTCCAAGTGTAGAGGTTTGTAGAACAGCAGCAAGTTTTCCCTTAAGTGGATCACCCAAGGTTTATCGAACTCAGGGAGGAAGTGGTCAAATGTATCCCCTCTCAAGCAATCCCGCAATCAAGATACAAGAAGTCTCTTGTGTCCCCAACACAGCCAATACACTTGTCAGGTGTATAGGTGCACTTGTTCGGCGAAGAGATGGTGAAATACAAGTGGTATAGATAATTATAAGTGGTAATGGTGATAGAAAATAGCTTGACAGCGTGGAAAAGACTAAAGTAAAACTGAAATAAAGATAGAAGCAAGCAAACATGTAACAGATCTAGTAGCAAACGGTGTTTCAATGTTTAGAAACAAGGCCTAGGGATCATACTTTAACTAGTGAACACTCTCATACAAATATATTCTTCTTTATGATACTATGCTGAACTACTCTCCGGTTGGACACTCTAATCGATGGTAGGGCTATAACAGCACACCTCAAAGTTCATCTTTCCCATCTAGAAACCCCACACTGTCACCTTGAGTACTAGATGAGTCCAACAAACACCACAATTTCATAAAGACATCCAACTCCAAATATAACTCATAACAAGTATTTGCAATCTCTAGCCTAAGTGCCATCATGGTGTGCACACTGTCAACTTCACACACATGGGGAGAGCAGAGATCTATTAAGCACTTGAGTAGCAAGGTAGATCTATCGATTACAAGCTCATGATCTCAATAAGATCATGCATAGAGAGAGAGATGAACACATAGCTACCGGTAGAACCCTTAGCCTCGAGAGAGAACTACTCCCTCCTCATAATGGGAATCAGCAATGGTGATGGAGATGGCGGTGGAGATCGATGGAGATGGCTCCGGGGGCACTTCCCCGTCCCGGCAGGGTGCCGGAACAGACTTTCTGTCCCCCGAATCTCCCCTTCGGTGGCGGCAGCGCTGCGGAACTTTTCGTGGATTTCTGATTGACGATTTAGGGTTTATGCATCGGGAGGCTCTTATAGGCGAGAGGGGCAAGGTCGGTAGGCGGCCAGGGGGGCCACACCATGCCCTGGCGCGACCAAGGGGGACCCGCGCCTAGGGGTGGTGTGACCACCCTGTGGCCCCTCTCCATCTCGTATTCTGGCTCTGTGAGTCTCTGGGAAAAATAGGCATATTGGCTTTTATCCTATCCAATTCCGAGAATATTCATTTTCTGACTTTCTAGAACAAAAAACAGCAGAAAACAGGCAACTGGCACTATGGCTCTTGTTAATAGGTTAGTCCAAGAAATCATATGAAAAGTACTCCAAAGTGTGGACAAAACACAAGAAAGTAGATAAAACCAAGCATGGAACATCAAAAATTATAGATACATTTGCAATGTATCAACATCCCCAAGCTTAACTCCTGCTCGTCCTCGAGTAGGTAAGTGATAAAAAGAAAGAATAATTTTTGAGGTGACATGCACCATCATAAACTTGATCAAAGTATTTGTAAAACATTCAAGGCTGGGATCATAGTACTTCAATCATAACATGAAAGACAAGGTTCTAGCAATAAGACAAAGAAACTATGATGCAACATGAAAAGGCACAAACAAAAGATTCATGAATAACAATGCTTTGCAAGACGTTTGTTTGTTTCACATAAATAAAACATAGCATACTAGTATTCAGCTTGTCCCTCATAGAATAGCAAATATGAATGCATAGGACACCTTCAAAATTCATAAGAGTGACTAGATACAAATAGTTTAAAACAAGCAATATCAAGGTATGCATCAATCAACTAGTCTTGGGACAATGCACATAGAACTAAGAATGGCCACTATGCTCTCAAAGTAGGTGCATAAAGAAAGAAGGTGGAGACTCAATATAATGGTGGAAGAAAGGCCTTCATAGAAGGAAGTAGGGATTCAAGTCTCATAAAGAGCTTCCAAAAATTATGGTACTCATAGCTTTCAGCTCTCATTGCCCCTATCATAAGCATCTTGAAGTGATTAAGGTTAAAGTGAACAAACTATGGTGTACATGCTTGACGAAGTATAAGTTAGAAATCTCATGTCCCTTGTATACGAGGGCCACTCCTCATGCTACTCAAGTTTAGTTACCGGTAAGTTTTTGTCATCGTAAGTACATGTGTATCATAGAGAACCGCCAACGGGGTACCCCTTGCCCGATGATACGGAAGAATCCCCATATCAAAATGACAAGGCAAGCAGAGAATGAGCATCTCAGCAATCTTCTTATTTACCATGGGAATATGGTGCTTTTTTCTCTCTTTCCTCTTTTCATATATCTCTTTTTTTTCTCTTTTCTTTTTCTCGTTTTTCTCAATATCAGACTCTTTTTTTATAAGAAGAATGCTTCATAGACAGCTCATTATGGTTACGCTGCAGGTTTCCACCATGTCAGCATGGATTAGACCAGCGGCCCAGGCATTTCTCTAACACATATACATAACTCCATGGACTTACAAGCTCCCCTTTCATTTCACACCGACGACATCCATATACAAAAGAGCATGATATCAAGTAGGTACCAAGTACCCGTGCAATGTTGAAAGCATTCCCCATGACAGCATGGTTCTGCTAATCCCCAACAAATAAGTGCAAGCATATACAACATAGACGACACAATGGTTCAAGTTTATTAAGGGCAAGAAAAGTAAAGTGTGCCATCAAGTTCGTGAGAGCTTTAATCACTAGTTTTCTCATAACAAGTTTAATTTGGAAGGTAAACAAAAGCATGAATATACTTGGAATAGCATAAGCTAGTAGGTAGGTATGGTGGACTCTTTGGAATAACTTGGTTTAGGGAGTTGGATGCATGAGTGGAACTCATACTTGGTTGTGGAGCTAGCAAAAGACTGGGAGCGACAAACTAAGAGAGTAATAATGGCCATAATCATGTAGAGCGACAAAACATCATTGATCAAAGCATAAAGTGATACTACAAGTTGAAAACTAAAGGATCATAAAGGCTTATGGTGACTTGAGATAGTCATAACATGGTGTGAGCATGCGCCAAGTCAACCCAAATAAAGCATCAAAGGAGAATACCACTATACTATGCTTTAATATGCTAAAACAACAGATGATTCATCCAAGGCACATTAAGCAATCTCAATTGTTTACAACAAGTCATGCTACAGCAAAGAATACTAAGAATAAAGCCAAAACAATATCAAGCATGGCATGACAAAGCATAGACCACAGTCAAAACAAGCTCTTTTTCCACATAAGCATGACTTTCCTACTCTTTTCCAAACCAAACCAAACTATTTGCAAACCAATGTATGAAAGAGGGGGTCCAACCAATTTATTCAGAAAACTAAGAAAACTAAGAAAACAAAAAACCAAAACAAAAAAGAAGACGCTCCAAGAACAACACAACTGTGCATGAAACAATAAAAATGAAGCGTTTGGAAGAACCCTGGAATTTTTATTGATGGAGAAGGGGATGCCTTGGGCATCCCCAATCTTTGACGTTTGTACTTCTTGGATATTTCTTGGGGTGACACACGTGTCATCCCCAAGCTTGAGCTTTAGTCCATCCTTCATCTCATTACTCATTCCTTCCATACACCTGAAATTTTTCCTTCATACAAAACTTCACACAATCTTTATTAGCAACATTAGTGCACTCAAGATAATAGGTCTTAAGGTTCAGTTCTAACACCAAATAAACTTCCATTATAACACTAGCTACTGTAGTACTTCCCTCAAAAATCTCAATTCCCCAAAAGAACTCAAAAAGGAACCAACAAGAAGCAAATGCAGAAAATGGCAGAAATCTGTCAAAACAGACCAGCAGGTAAAGACGATTTTTCAAAGACATTGTGTTTATAAAATCAAAAAGTGTTGAACTAACGAAAGTTAGATAACAACCTGGGGCAGAAGCACAAAAATTCACGCCTCAAAAATACGTTCAGAGATTTTACACGAATTTTTACGGTGAAGCACAAAAATCTGTTTCAGGATAACAACTTTCTCAATCATTACTTCTCTCTCATTAGAGGTTACTATTGGCACAAAAAGCAAATAAAAAGGATAAGGAGCGGTTATTACTGAAGTAATAACTTCCAAGACTCATCTAAAACTTTTGGGTTATTTCCCAATAAGTACTTTTCTTTAATGCCTTTAAGTTAGGCATGATAGTTTGAGAAGATGCTCACATAAGAAGTATAAATTGAAGTAAAAGAGAGCATCAAGAAGCAAATTCAAAGCACATTTAAGTCTAATCCACTTCCTATGCATAGGAATCTTGTAAAGAAACAAGTCATGAAAGCACAAAGCAACAAGCATAGGAAAGCAAAACAAGTGCAGCTTCAAAATTTTCAACATAGAGAGGGGAAACTCAATATTGTTGAGACACATAAAACCATGTTTCCCTCTCTCATAATAACTTTCAGTAGCATCATGAATAAAAGTAACAATATAACTATCACAAGAAACATTCTTATCATGAGCCATATGCTTAAAATAATTAATACTCCCCACATAAACATAGTCATTCTTATTGATTGTAGTGGGAGCAAATTCAACAAAATAGCTATCATTATTATTTTCATCACCATAATCATCAAATATAGGAGGCATATTGTAATAATAATTAATTTCCTCCTCAATAGTAGGTGAACTGAAAATATCATATTCATCATTGCAATCATCATATATTGGAGGTATAGCATCATCATAAGCAATAGAATAGTTATCTTCCCAAGTGTGTTCATTTGTAAAGATATCATCATTGGAAAGATCATGGATAACACTAATAGTATAGCAATTATTAATATCATCATTTTCAGAATTGGTATCGAAGAGATTTTCAATATCAAAAGTAGTGTGCTTTTCCCAATCATGATCACTACTATAGGTAACAGGCATAGGAACATCATCGAGTTCAGACTCATCAAAAACTATAATAGGAGCAACATGCTTAGGGGAAAATACTGTTTCCTCTCTCCTTTTACTCCTCCTTTTCTTCTTTTTCTTCTTCTCTTTAGGAGGGAGAGGCTTGAAAGGAAGCTTCTCCATATACCCTGGTTCATTGTTAGAGACAATAGAAGAAACTTTGGAGCATTCCTCCTTTTCATTAATAAGACCAAAACACATATTAGTCATGTCATATTTTGGTAAGATCTCATCTTTTATAATATTTTGTATGTAAGTATTTGTGTGGAAATTATCAACACAATAAAGATGACAACCATGCATGACACTATTCATATCAAAAGCACCCATATCTACCAAAGAGGTTTTTCTTGATAACTCTTCACACCCCAAAAATAATGTAAGTTCATCATGTTGATTAGGAGTGATCATGTCATCACAATACAAACTTGCAGTACTCATTGGATTAGAAGGGCTATTATTATGGCCTGAGCATTGAAAATTTAAATGACCCACTTCAAAGCAAAGTTCACAAATAAAAGGATAGAGGGCGCAAACTTTTTTACCAAGATCATTTAGAGCCCTATACCACGTTCTTGTTTTTTCATTCCTGTGGGTGATACAATATTCTCCTTCAATTTGATTATTCTCACAAGGTCTATGTATTCCACAAAAATTAGCATGATTATAAGAAGTAGTACTTTCAGAGGTTTGAGCATGTTTATTGCTATCATTAATAACAATTTCGTTTTCCATGCAAGTGTCTTTATAAGGCTCATGATACATGTCCCATTTTTCTTTAGGAGCATTAATATGAGAAGCAAAGGTTTTATAACAATCAACAAGAATTTGAGTATCAATACCATATTTAGCACTAAGCTCTTGAAAATCAATAGTTTCAGCAAAAGACTTAATGCAATCATACTCATAGTTTATACCTGGTTCTTTACCTTTGTTGTTATCCCAATCTTCGGTATTGCTTTGAATTATTTCAAGAAGATCCCACTTAGCTTTGACATCCTTACCTGTGAAGGATCCCTCTAAACAAGTATCTAGATAGTCCTTGTAATGTCCTGAAAGCCTTGCATAGAAATTATTAATAACAATATTACTAGGGAGCTCATGAATGGGACATTTGAGCATTAGTGACTTCAGTCTCCCCCATGCTTGGGAAATACTTTCTCCATCATGTGGATGAAAATTATAAATGTAATTCCTATCTTTATGAATTTCATGAGGAGGATAAAATTTAGAGTAAAAGAGAGATTCAAGTTCCTTCCACTCCAAATGATGTGGATCATCTAGTAGCTCATACCACTCCTTTGCTTTGCCCTTAAGTGAAATAGGGAATAGCTTCCTCTTAACTTGGTTCATTGAAATACCTGCACACTTAAACAACTCGCATAATTCATGTATAAAGAGTAAATGATCACCAGGATGGACAGTTCCATCTCCAAAATAGCAGTTATTCAGGACACGTTCAACAATTTTTAGGTATTTTAAAAGGGATGCTTTCAGTATGTGGATTTAGAATATCACAAGTATCATCAGAATTACCACATATGGGAGATAAAGTATCATCAGAGCAAATTTTCTTCTTTAAAGCTGGGGAACTAAAAAGATCATTTTCATAAAAACCAACTTCCCCAAGATTAGACATTTCCACAGCATTAGTAACAATGGTGTTCAAAAGATTCATACTAATAACATTGCTATTAGCATGCAAAGAAAGTTCCATGGGTTTTTTAATTTTCTTATCAGACAGTTCAAGTTCTAACTTAGGAAAAATACTAAAAAGCTCTCTAATTTTTTGTTGTTTTCCATTAAGCCTAACTAGTGAAAACAAGAAACAAAAAGACAAAATTGCAGAATCTAAAGGAAATAACTTCGAGCACTCACATCAGAGGATGTGAGTACCTTTTACCTTACCTCCCTAACAGCGCTTTAAAATAGCTTGATGTCTACGCACTTCTATTCTTGTAGACAGTTGTTGGGCCTCCAAGTGCAGAGGTTTGTAGAACAGCAGCAAGTTTTCCCTTAAGTGGATCACCCAAGGTTTATCAAACTCAGGGAGGAAGTGGTCAAAGGTATCCCCTCTCAAGCAATCCCGCAATCAAGATACAAGAAGTCTCTTGTGTCCCCAACACACCCAATACACTTGTCAGGTGTATAGGTGCACTAGTTCGGCGAAGAGATAGTGAAATACAAGTGGTATAGATAATTATAAGTGGTAATGGTGATAGAAAATAGCTTGACGACGTGGAAAAGACTAAAGTAAAACTGAAATAAAGATAGAAGCAAGCAAACATATAATAGATCTAGTAGCAAACGGTGTTTCAATGTTAAGAAACAAGGCCTAGGGATCATACTTTCACTAGTGAACACTCTCATATAAATATATTCTTCTTTATGATATTACGCTGAACTACTCTCCGGTTGGACACTCTAATCGATGGTAGGGCTATAACAACACACCTCAAAGTTCATCTTTCCCATCTAGAAACCCCACACTGTCACCTTGAGTACTAGATGAGTCCAACAGACACCACAATTTCATAAAGACATCCAACTCCAAATATAACTCATAACAAGTATTTGTAATCTCTAGCCTAAGTGCCACCATGGTGTGCACACTATCACTTTCACACACATGGGGAGAGCAGAGATCTATTAAAGCACTTGACTAGCAAGGTAGATCTACTTGATTACAAAGCTCATGATCACAATATGATCATGCATAGAGAGAGATGAACACATAGCTACCGGTAGAACCCTTAGCCTCAAGGAAGAACTACTCCCTCCTCATCATGGGAATCCGCAACGGCGATGGAGATGGTGGTGGATATCGATGGAGATGGCTCCGGGGGCACTTCCCCATCTCGGCAGGGTGCCGGAACAGAGACTTTCCATCCCCCGAATCTCCCTTCGGTGGCGGTGGCGCTACGGAACTTTTCGTGGATTTCTGATTGACGATTTAGGGTTTATGCATCGGGAGGCTCTTATAGGCGAGAGTGGCAATGTCGATGGGCGGCCAGGGGGACCACACCATGCCCTGGCGCGGCCAAGGGGGACCCGTGCCTAGGAGTGGTGTGGCCACCCTGTGGCCCCTCTCCGTCTTGTATTCTGGCTCCATGAGTCTCCGGGAAAAATAGGCATATTGGCTTTTGTCCCGTCCAATTCCGAGAATATTCATTTTCTGACTTTCTGGAACCAAAAACAGCAGAAAACAGGCAACTAGCACTGTGGCTCTTGTTAATAGGTTAGTCCAAGAAATCATATGAAAAGTACTCCAAAGTGTGGAAAAAACACAAGAAAGTAGATAAAACCAAGCATGGAACATCAAAAATTATAGATACATTTGCAATGTATCACTTTCTTGGTGCGCTGAAGATCCTCAGAGTACTTCGCAACTATATTGATCAGCTGCGGTCCGTACTTGCCACAAGTAGTTGCGAAGGGAGCAAAGACTACCTGCTGGCCATCGGTGCTGACAGGCATCGCCTTAGAGACCGCCGCAGGATCAACTTCGACTCCATGGGCTTGAACCATTGCGAGTGACATCGAAGCACCAGCCGCACGAAGCGAGTTCTTGAAGCTTGCAGGGATGCCCTGGTAAGGGACTCCACCAACTCGTCCATATTCTCGATCAGCTTAGCCTTGGGCGCCAGTTCTTCCTGGAGGCGACTGAGCACGCCCTTGGCCTTAGAGAGCGTCCCTTGAACGGCAGCGCTACGATCCTCGACTGCTGAAATGGCACCCGCCAAGGCATCATCATGACGGAGTGCCTGAGGGTCGAAGCTCAAACCGCTGACATCTACATCCAAGCATAGGCACAAGAGTCAACACCAACAACAAATTCGAAAGAAGAAGAAAGCACCAAAAATTCACACAAGGGAATACCTGAGAGAGCCTTGGCAATTGAAAAAAGTTGTTCCTCGAACCACTTCTCCCTAGACACGATGGAGGCGCGTAGATCCTCCTCGCGCTTCCGCGACTTGACACATGCTGCAACTGCCTCATCGCGGCTCTTTACCGCTGCAGCGAGCGTCTTTTCAAGGGAAGCGGCATCGCGGAGGAGTGCATTATGCTCAGCTATGAAACAAACAAGGACAGGCTATCAGCCAGATATATCACAGAGAGGACGAAGAAGAAGCAAGACACTTACTTTCAACTGCGCGGTGGCGAGTATCCAACAATGCATGCTAGCGACCCATCTCAAGAACTTGCTCCGCTAAGCGAGCGGCTTCTTTCACAATAAGCCGCGACAGAAGAAAATAGCAAAGAATAAGCAAGATGGTAGAAGATGATACATTCGACTGCGGAAATCGAGGAAACAAATACTACACTTACATGATCCTCCAAAGACTCCAAAGTCGATGGATTCGCAGTCGTCCGGATAACCATCTGGTGCTCCACATCATGCGGAGAACTCGATGAATTATGGCCGGAGTGGGCCGCCAATGGAGGAGAAGGAGTGCGCTCAGCCACATTCTTGGCTTTGGAGATCGCGACTCCAGATTCTTTCAAAAATTGTACGTCGTCAGAAGATGACGATGCTTGCTGACTGCAAAATAAAACCAATATCAAGAGAATGCAACTCCAAAGAAGAACCAAAAGGAAGACTCGCATACTTACCAATCAAACTTATCAAAATCGAAGGTTTGATCCCCCGACTCTGACGATGATTCCTTCGGCAACCGCATCTTCTTGCGAGAGGATGGCGCCATGGCACTCACAGGAACGGTAGGGATCGGCGACTCTGCACCAACACCTGCACCTTCCAGAGTCGAAGGAGACGATGGATCCGAATCCTTGCTACGTGAACGCTTGCGAGTGTCCGGACTACTCGACTCGGGGGCTTCCTCCTCCACATCAGAGGGGACGGTCGACTCCGACTCGTCCTCTTCCAAGGCTTCACGAGGGATAACCCCCTCAGGAAGAGGGGGCTTACAGGGTGACACCACCCAATCCTGCATACAGAAAACAATTCAACACCAAGTCAAGAAACAACAAAGACGCAATCGACAAACAAAGCTACTACATAGCACAACTGTACCTCAGGAGGAGGGTTAGCAGCATCGAACGGAGGAACATCTGGTTCACCGGGGAGCACATCCTTGACGGTGTACTTGGTGACCAGTCGCACCCTTTTATCTACCTCACTCGCAGACATGCCATCGGCAGACACGCGAGTGACATCATCCGCGCCAGCCCACTGGAACATGGGGTAGACTCTGGCCTGGAGGGGCTAGACGCGACGGCGCAGCCATGTGCGAATGAGGGCGCAACCTCCCTCCTCTTTGCCCATGCGACTCTCGAGGTCACAGACGCGCTCGTATAGCACATCTGTCTCCGCGGACTCGTCGGGCATAATTACGTTCTTCCAGGAATGCCTCCTCTTGCACGACGTCATGGGGTCGAAGGGCGCGAGTCCATAGCGGTCTCCGTCGGCCTTCTGGTTGCGGACGTAGAACCACTTGTCCCTCCACCCTTGCACATACATCATCAGCTTGATGTCGAAGTATGTGGTGGAGGGGTCGACGTGGATACCGCAGCCGCCTACATCATAGACTACAGAGCCAGACGCCGATTGGCGCTTCAACTTAAAGAGGCGCTTGAAGATACCGAAGTGCGGCTCGATTCCGAGCCAGCACTCACAAAGAGTAATGTAGCAAGCTACATGGAGGATGGAGTTTGGGGACAGCTGATGGAGCTGGAGCCCGTAAAAACAGAGAAGGCCCCTAAAGAAAGGATGCAGGGGCAACGAAAGACCGCGGATGATGAACGCTAGGAACATCACCCGAAAGCTGGCAGGAGGAGAGGGGATTACCTCGCTTCCAGGGACGCGCGCGTTCGCGACTTCGGAAGATAAAACTCCATCCTGGCGCAGAAGACGAAGCTCAGAAGACTTTATCACGGATGCGCGCCACACACCATTGGTGATGCGAGTGCCCGTGCCCTTATAATTCCCGGCGGCGGCGGTGCTGGTGCTCGCAGCGGTGGAGCCAACCTTCTTCTTCGTAGCAGCTGCGGCAGCAGCGGAATCGGCCGCAGCACCTCCCTTTTTCTTCCCCATTCCGCGGTGGCGATGTGATCGGAGGAAGTAGCTGGGAAATACACGGAGCTGGTCCAGCGCCACGAAGGAAAGGAGCGCAAAGAAGCAGAGGAGCAGCAGCAATGGCGATGGAGGCAAAGGTAGAAAAGAAGCTGATGTGAAATTTACCGTCGCCGCATCGCTACTTAACCCCCTAGAAGATGCAATCCAATGGCTAAGAAAAACCCTATCAGATGCGTGGCGTTCATCGTGCTCGACACGTGGAGGACATGAAGCGCGAACCGTCCCCCACTACTCCCATTACGCGGGGAAATCGAGGAGGCGCGGTTAAAACAAAGATTACACACGCCCGATCAAATCAAAGTCAGGAAATGGGACCCACCGCTCATCATGTCCCGTAAAACTCGCTCACACGGGCAACTGAGGTCATGGAATCGTCAGCACTGACGTCATCCAAAATTACGCAGCAGAAGATTTCGACTACTTTAGTCCTTGCTCGAGTCTTCGACTCCACCAAGCACTCGGGGGCTACTTCCCATAGGGATCGCTGGTCGCGCACCCTACGATTTTTTCTTCTTCTTTTTACAGGAATATGGACAATCAAAGCAAACCCAACCACTCGAAGCACGATTCGACTATGGACATGGGTTACTCCCATAGGGAGCATCGGAAGCAAATTCGACTGAAACAAGCAACAAAAGACGACAGCAGTCGCAAAAGTTATTTAGTCCCTGCCTGAGTCTTCGACTCAACCAGGCACTCGGGGGTTACTCCCATAGGGAGCGCTGGTCGTGCACCCTATGATTATTTGTACTGCGTACTGCGTCCACACTCGAAGCTTATGGCGACACCGCCTCAAGAATTTTCCCTGCAAAGAGACTGCGTCTCCTGGGTCACCCGAATCATCTCCGCGATGGCAAAATTCGGATGCCATGCTTGCAGCGTGAAGATAAGACCTGAATAAGGCCTGGCAACGCATTTCCTGCGCACTACCAGAAATATATCCGTGCCAACAGGTACGATGAACATGCCTTGACGGACGTGTCGAGTGCTCACACCCATATACTGGAATTCGACTCCTGTAAGACCTCCGTGGCTTGAGTCGAATTACACCAGCACCTTTCCGAATTCGAGTCTGGGTACTCGAGTTCGAGTAGATGGCGTTGTTTTACCCTAAGGTAGTTAACTGATACCGATGCATCGGTTAAATCAGGCACGTACATCAACAATCCCTATGACATAAGCAAAGCAGTCGAAAAACATACTCATCCATGCACTCGAAAGGCTTCATAAAGTCCCAGTCAAATCTGCGATTCCACTGGACACTCGGGGGCTATTGACATGGGTATACCCTACATGTACTCGAGCTTGGTATATACGGCCTGAATAAAGCGGGAGCCCACGGTGTCGCCGAGGCCCAAACAGAGGACTCGAGTAAACTTGTGGACTCTCGATTGCTTGAAGAACAAGAAGAAGCTAAAGATAGAAAGTTCAAAGGGGAAAACCCTAACCTGTAACCGACTCGACCTGCTACCCGAGACCTAGCCTATCTATATAAAGGCTAGGAGGGGGCAACGAGGAGGACACACGCAACCCTAGTTTCCACAACCCTCGCCAGATTGCATCTGCGCACCATTGTAATCCTCGATTCCTTTGATAATTCCACGAGCAGACAAGCAGGAGTAGGGACCTCTACGAGGCCTGAACCTGGGTAAATCTTCGAGTCCCCCTGTGTTCTTGTTTGCTAGCCGATAGATGTCTCCAGCGCTCCCTCCTTATCCAAAACCCAAGTCCATAACAATGGGCATTGATGAGTTAAACCCTCGTCACCGCTGCTTCGAGTCCTGTACGGGAGAAGGGCGATAAGGTTTTTGGGGAGCGCTACCAGCGCGACTACTGGCTTCATCACGAACTCCTTCACGGATAATGACTGCACCGACGTCTTCCCCAACGACGATTTCTTCCCCGACATCAACAACCTTTTCCTCGACAACATGGCTGATGACGGTGCCAACGCTAACACGAACACTGTGGTTCTTCTACCGTCATGTATATCATCTTTCTCAGTCTTGTTTATCATATTCAGATAGCCTGTCGTATCTTCTGTTCCTTTCCTATTATTCTGCTTGTGTACTATCTATCTTTTACTATGGTTAAATCTCTTGGAAAATTGTTGTTTTACTCAACAATCCAAAAACCTTATTATAGGCAATTTGGTCTAAGTGGTTTTGTTGCTTCTGTGAAGCCACCTGTCTTTGAGTCTATGTATTATAAGAGGTGGCGCGTGAGAGCAGTTCTCTGGTTTCAGAACATGAACTGCTATGACGCCACTCTTGGCAAGCCTGAGGGAGAGCTTACTCCTGCTCAGGAACAAGTTTTCTGAAAAACTGATACCCTGTTCAAGGCTGCTTTGCTGTCCATTATCGGGGAGAACATTATTGAACCCTATATGTCATTTGATAATGGCAAGAACATGTGGGCCGCGCTCGAGGCCAAGTTTGGGGTCTCGGACCCTGTATGTCATGGAACAACTCTATGACTACAAGATGACTGATGACCGCTCCATGGTTGAGCAGGCTCATGAAATACAGTCACTGGCCAAGGAGATTGAGCACTTCCCTTGCATGTTACCGGACAAGTCATTGTCGGGGGCATTATTGCCAAAGTTCCCCCTTCATGGAGGAACTTTGCTACTTCCCTAAAACACAAGAGACAAGATTTTTCCATATCGGATCTCATTGGAACTCTTGATGTGGAAGAGAAGGCGAGAGCAAAAGACACACGCGCTCGAGGTGCTGAAGGAGGTTCAAGTGCCAATCTGGTATAGAAAAATAACTTCCAGTCTCACAAGTCCAAGAACAAGGGAAAGTTTGATGGAAAAGGAAAGTTTGATGGAAAGAACAAATCCTCGCAGTCTACTAATTTCAAGAAGAAGACTGATAAGAAGAAAGGTGTTTGTCATGTGTGTGGTGATCCTGATCATTGGGCTCCTGCTTGCTCCAACCTCTTTGACAAGCACCAGCATGGAAAAGGCAGCAAGACTGCTAATGTTGTCATGGGCGATGTTGAGATGAAAGATGTTGGGTATGGTATATTACCTAGTGTTCTTTCATTATGTCATTCTCCTGATTGGTGGATTGACACGGGCGCTAATATACATGTTTGTTCTGATGTTTCCATGTTTTCTTCATATCAGGTCAGAGGGACTCAGTCCATGCTGATGGGGAACGACTCGCATGCTTCTGTTCATGGTGTTGGTACGGTCGACCTGAAGTTCACTTCGGGAAATACCGTGCGCCTGAAGAACGTGCATCGTGTTCCCTCGATAAATAAGAATCTTGTTAGTGGATCACTTCTATGTCGTGATGGCTACAAGATTGTGTTTGAGTCCAATAAATTTGTACTGTCTAAGTTTGGAACATTTATTGGTAAAGTCTATGAGTGTGGAGGTTTGTTTCGCCTGTCACTATCAGATGTGTGTAATAAAGTCGTGAATCATGTTTCATCTGATCTTATATCAAATGTCTGGCATTCACGTCTTTGTCATGTTAATTTTGGTTGCATGACGCGGTTAGCTAAAATGAATGTAATCCCAAAATTCACTACTGTGAAGGGATCTAAATGCCAAACTTGTGTGCAAGTGAAGCAACCTCGCAAGTCACATACAACTGCAGAGGTGAGAGATTTGGCACCACTAGAGCTCATACATTCAGATCTTTGTGAGATGAATGGTGTGTTTACAAAAGGTGGAAAGAAATATTTTATGACATTGATCGATGACTCTACAAGATATTGTCATGTGTATCTTCTGAAATCAAAAGATGAGGCTTTGAGTTTCTTCAAAATCTATAAGCTGAAGCGGAAAACTAACTTGATCGAAAGATTAAGAGGCTTAGGTCTGATCGTGGTGGAGAGTACTTCTCCAACAAGTTTGATTCTTTTTGTGCAGAACATGGTATAATCCATGAGAGGACACCTCCCTACTCGCCCCAGTAAAATGGGGTAGCCGAAAGAAAGAACCATACTCTAACAGATTTGGTTAACGCCATGTTAGACACATCGGGTCTCTCCAAGGAATGATGGGGGGAGGCATTACTGACTGCATGTCATGTCCTAAACCGAGTTCCCACTAAGAACAAAGAGATTACTCCATTTGAAGAATGGGAAAAGAAAAGATTAAATCTTTCTTACTTGCGAACTTGGGGCTGTCTGGCAAAGGTTCATGTGCCAATCCCAAAGAAGCGCAAACTTGGACCGAAAACCGTGGACTGTGTTTTTCTGGGATATGCTTTTCATAACATCGGCTCTAGATTCTTGATAGTTAAATCTGGAGTACTAGACATTCATGTTGGTACAATCATGGAGTCAAATGATGTGACTTTCTTTGAGGATATCTTTCCCATGAAGGATATACCTAGCTCATCAAATTAGGAGATACCTGACTCATTGAATTAGGAAATACCCACAATTCCTGAACATACCATTCCTATTGAACACTCGGAAAAACCTAAGGAGGATGATAATAAAATTCCTAAGAGGAGTAAGAGACAGAGGACTGCAATGTCTTTTGGTAATGATTTCATTGTGTACCTTGTGGATGATACTCCTACTTCTATTTTAGAAGCCTATGCATCTCCTGATGCTGACTACTGGAAGGAAGCCATTCGTAGTGAGATGGATTCCATCTTAGCGAATGGAACATGGGAGATCACCGATCGTTCTTATGGGTGCAAACTTGTAGGATGTAAATGGGGGTTTAAGAAGAAACTTAGGCCTGGTGGTACTATTGAGAAGTACAAGGCAAGACTTGTAGCCAAGGGTTATACCCAATATGAAGGTGAAGACTACTTTGATACTTACTCACCCGTAGCCATATTGACCACCATTCAAGTACTACTATCTTTGGCTGCCTCACATGGTCTTCTCGTTCATCAAATGGACGTTAAGACGACTTTCCTAAATGGATGAGTTGGACGAGGAAATTTATATGGATCAGCCAGATGGATTTGTAGTGAGTGGCCAAGAAGGAAAAGTGTGTATGTTGTTGAAGTCTTTATATGGCCTTAAACAAGCACCTAAGCAGTGGCACGGGAAGTTTGAGAGAACCCTAACCACTGCAGGCTTTGTTGTAAACGAAGCTGACAAATGTGTGTACTATCACTATGGTGGGGGCGAGGGAGTAATTCTATGTCTGTATGTTGATGACATACTGATTTTTGGGACCAATCTTAATGTGATTAAGGAAGTCAAGGATTTCTTATCTCAGTCTTTTGAGATGAAGGATCTAGGAGTAGCAGACGTTATTTTGAACATCAAGCTATTGAGAGATGATAATGGTGGGATCACACTGCCTCAGTCTCACTATGTGGAAAAGATCTTGAGTCACTTTGGGTATAGCAACTACAAGTCTTCTTCAACACCGTATGATCCTAGTGTGTTACTTCAAAAGAATAGAGGCACTACTAGAGATTAATTGACATACTCTCAGGTTGTTGGGTCGCTTATGTATTTATCTAGCGCTACGAGGCTTGCCATCACTTTTGTTGTGAGCAAACTCAGTCGGTTTGTTTCAAATCCTGGAGATGATCATTGGCAAGCTCTTGAGAGAGTCATGCGCTATCTAAATGGCACTGCGAGCTACGACATTCACTATACTGGGTACCCAAGGGTGTTGGAGGGATATAGTGATTCAAATTGGATATCTGATGTTGATGAGATAAAGGCCACGAGTGGATATGTATTTACACTTGGTGGTGGCGCTGTTTCTTGGAAGTCTTGCAAGCAGACCATCTTAATTAGGTCAACTATGGAAGCAAAACTCGTAGAATTAGACACAGCCACTATTGAAGCAGAGTGGGTTCGAGAACTCTTGATGGACTTACCTGTGGTTGAGAAACCTATACCCGCAATCCCAATGAACTGTGATAATCAAACTGTGATTGTTAAAGTGAACAGTTCTAAGGATAACATGAAGCCCTCAAGACATGTGAAGAGGAGATTGAAATCTGTCAGGAAAATGAGAAACTCCGGAGTTATTGCGTTGGATTATATCCAAACATCTAAGAATCTGGCAGATCCCTTCACAAAGGGTCTATCACGTAACGTGATAGAAAATGCGTCAAAGGAGATGGGTATGAGACCCACAATATAAGTTTTCCACAGTGGTAAACCACTCTATATGATCGGAGATCCTGTGAATTAGAATTGGGAGACAAGTTGTTGGTTAACTGAGAGGAAAGTATCCCTACTTTAATCACCACTCCATGAAGATGCAATACTTTCCTATTCTGTATGGCAGGTTGATTTATCTTAATGTGTTCTAAGTGGCTTAATTTAAGCAGAGATGTTGTCCTACAGAACATCTTTTGAAGAACACATCTATATGAGTCTGACTGTTAAACGTCACAGTCTATGAGAGTTGGGTGCTCTCTAATAAACTCATGAAAGGCATAAGCTCCACCCGAGGGGAAGTCCCACGGCAGCCCAGTATTGGTCAAGGCTTTGTGTAAAGCTAGAATGCAGCAAACTTGCAGTTCAAGGCATAGTCCACTGTACAAGTTGCAAACTAGTGTAGCATAGAGTTCTAGGTGGAAGTTCAACTTAACATTCTCCACTAGTACCAGTATATAAACAATGTTTTGAAACCATAGGCAAATTTATGTGTGCCTCTGGGATCTGATGGGGGATTGTTGGAATTTTGCCTAATAAAGGCCCAGCCCATTTATATTATTCAACAATTCCTGAAATCTTAGAGGCCCACTTGGCCCATTCATGCAAGGCAAGAGGTGGGACAAAAGTTTAGTCCCACATTGCTAGTTGAGTGGAAGTTGGATCAGCTTATAAGGTGAGCTCTTCCACCACTTGTATGATCTTGAGAAGAGAAGACATATACACGCGCGCTCCTCCTCCTCTGCCGCCCCTCGCCTCGTCACGACGCGCGCGCCGTGGGTTGCGGGAATGCCTCGAGCCGAGAGCTTCTCTTTCTTTTTGCCACGCATGAATGGATAATAATTTGAACAGTCTGCGTGAGTGGATATTTAATACAAACTCAGTGGAGATTTAATTCGAGCTTAGTGGAGGTTGTTCGACTTCGGTCGATGCCTGTTTGTTTCCTCTCCCGATGCCGACTGTTCGCCTGCCTACCCGTGCCTATAAGAGTGAGAGGTCGCTCCTCTCCTCAGATAGACCAACACACATCCTTGCGCCTCCAGTTCTAGAGCATTGCGCTGCTTAGATCTTCCCCATCCCGTCTTGCGGCGTGCACCGTGAGCTGGGACAGTAGGCCTCCGAGACCCCACTGCTTCGAGTCCTATACGGGAGAATGACGATAAGGTTTTTGGGGAGCGCTACCAGCGCGACTACTGGCTTTATCACGAACTCCTTCACGGATAGCGACTGTGCCGACGTCTTCCCCAACGACGATTTCTTTCTCCGACATCAACAACCTTTTCCTCGACAACATGGCTGACGACGGTGCCAACGCTAACGCGAACACTGGTGGTTCTTCTACCGTCATGTATATCATCTTTCTCAGTCTTGTTTATCATATTCAGATAGCCTCTCGTATCTTCTGTTCCTTTCCTATTATTCTGCCTATGTACTATCTATCTTTTACTATGGTTAAATCTCTTGGAAAATTGTTGTTTTAGTCAACAAGAAGAGATAGAGGAGCCGGCGAGGGGGAGAGAGCACAACATGTAGGGGACAGTCTGCATATATGAACGCTACTAACATCGTCGAACTCATCTACGAGTCGGTTCACATACCTTGATAGCACAAGATAAATATACTACCAGCCCAACCAAAGCATAAGAAACACCTATAAGAATTTTTTATGTGATCCACTCCATCGCTTATAGAACTCAGGTAGATCTTGCAAGAGGATGGTAGAGAGGATACACTCAGCTAACATGGTGCATGTGATATTTGTCATCGTCGGCAGGAGGAAAAGTCGATGGTTCCACTGAAAATTCCGCGTTTCTCAAAACAGTGTAGTAGGAACACTATAGACAAATGACCATTGCCGGCTTTACTATAAACATGGAGAGCAACATGTCTTTTTTGAACATTTTATGGTACAACAATAATAAGGACCGTTTATTGGGCTCCATCCTATGCTCTAGATCCGTTTCGCTACTCCATTTTTGGAGTAGTAAATTTTGGCCCATAAGGTATTCTTGGTATTACACGTAATTTTAAATTTTCTTCCAATGCAAATCGCAGGACAAAATCGTAATTCCAATCGAGATATGAGTAGGGTAGATTGTTCTTTCCGCTTCTCTCATTTTGTTCGGCGTCTTCCCCCTTTTAACCCGTCGCCATTGATGCCCTAGCGCCACCGGCCGTACCGAGCCATCCCGCGTCGTTGGACCGCTACGGCATCACAAAGACGGTGGCGACGGTGACGGGCGGACTGGAGGCGACAACGATCTCAGCTCCATCGAATAGTGAAGCGCCTTCTCTGGTTAGTTCTCGCGGTTTGTCCCCTCCTCCCCTCTTTCCTAAGGTTTCTTGCCACCGCCGTCGTCTCCCGTTAATCTCGTCATCCTGGTCCGATTCTTGGCGAGGCCGTTGGATCCCATGAGCACGGCGTCCAGGCACACGTAGGTCCACCGTTGGTTCACAATCTGCTTCACATGTTTGAGGTGCTATGTATATATACATGGCATAGATCCGTTCTCGCAAAATATTCATCAGACTGGATTGGATGTTCGTTAATTTGGCAAGTATACCCGTACCTTGTGTTCTTGATGAGCATTAACAAAGCAAGAACAAACAGTATAACGCTGCCTTTGAGGCTTATCATGGTGGATCCTGGATCCGAGCTTGTGGAATTGATCGACCGTAGCACACACTTTTCGATCCTGCGGAAGCTAATGACGAGAAACAATTCGATCCATGGTGTATGTGTGTGCTGGTAGCTGGTGTGTGAGACCAAATTGTTGCTTGATATATATACTCACTCCGTTTGCAAATATAAGACATTTTATCTTTGTGCAATGAATGTATTTAGACACTTTTTTAGTGTATAGGTTCACTCCGAACCGCTACGAACCTATACACTTAAAGATGTCTAGATACATTCGGTTTATAAAGCTAAAACGTCTTATATTTCCGAACCGAGAGAGTATATATGTAGTAGGAAGGGAATAGGACTGGACTATTCAACTGAATATTCTGCAATAAATACACCCTATATAGGCCCCCGTATAGACCAGGCGGCACCTGCGCCACCTCCACCCCGCCCCGACCAGGCGCCACCTCTACCCGCCCCGACCAGGCGCCACCAGCACCACCTCCACCCCGCCCCGACCAGGTGCCACCTGCGCCGAATCCTACGACAACACTGAATCCCACCTGCCTCAGATCCCGACGACGCGGGCCGAACAAGCGATGGAGCTAGCCGGAGCGAGGGAGCGAGGCACACCCAGGTCGCCGTCGACTTCCCCCTCAAGAAGACCTTCTTCCTTCTCGTCGAAGCGAGCGAACTGGCGCCGGCGTCGCCGAGGTAGCCATCGACTTCCCCTCGGGAAGACCTTCGCTGTGGTGGGCAGAGCGAGCGAGCGACGGCGAGACGCCGGCTCGAGGGAGCGAAGCCCGGGCCAGCGTTCGGTTGTTACACAAGGCTGCCGGACATGGGGAAGAAGGAGGTCGCTGGAGAAGGGCAAGTCTAGGTATGTTCAGTGAACCTACTTTTCCCACTATTTCCATCTTGATTCCCATCTCGATTCCCCCAGTGTAGCTTCAAAATTCTTCAATGTTATTTAGTAGATCTGGAAGCATGCCGCCCCATCAAGCAAAATTGGTTCCAGTTAGGTCGAATACTGGTGCAAATGAATTAGATCGAAGACTCAAGAGAACCTCTCCACGATTTCAGTATGCTTCATCTAATTTAAATATTCCTTCTACTGAACATAAGGCAGAGAGATTTGAATCATTAATTTTGACACCTTCAGTTGAGCAAACCAACATTGGCTGTGTTGAAAAAGAGGTGAGGACAGTTTGAAATGTTCTTAGAATGTACACCTTGAGCTAACTCTATGTCACCTTGTAAGTTAAGAAGTGACAACATTATTGACTCGACGGTACATATCTTCTTTGTTTAAGTTATTTGTTTAGCTGTACAAAATGCATAGCATTATAGGTAAAAGTGACACACCAGCATTGTTGAATCAGCAAAACAAAAATAAAAAAGAAGTACAAGTAGAACAAAGAAGTGCCATCATAGTTGTATAAGCAGTACAGATTGAGTTTTGTTTACGTTTTGAGCTATGCATATTTCAACAACCCACAAAAAAAATAAAAAGTACAAGATGAATTAAGAAGAAGTAGAAGAATTACTGACTTAGAAGTACTTGAATTAGTGACTTGGCAGTACAAATATATAAAAAGTGCCATAACTTTTGAATAAGCAGTGCAAGGATCAGGGTCAAAGTGGTATTGATATAACTTAATTTATATTACTAACATATTTAATGCTATATGGTCCATTGTTCTGATTTATCTTTGTATTCTATGTTCAGGGAAATTATGCGATTGCACCAAATATGTTTGATCCAGTACCTGTGCAATGCACACTAGTACTGCCACATAATTTTTTGTTACAGGATATTTACCAGAAACTCTGGACTTGAAATCATTAGCGTCGTCTCCAAGCCCTCCTGGTATCTCGGGTGCATCATTACTGAGGAAGGTTGCTGGACTATCTGATAATTATTTTACATAAGTTAGAAATGTTGGACCATTTGTGCGACCACGTATTCAACGTATTGTACGTGAGATTTCAAGTATGCATCAACCAATGAGAACTACTGCTACCAGTGCACGTCGTATTAGAAATGTTCCTGAGGTTGCCGCTACACATCCACCATACATGGATGCCGAGGAGTCTGATACTGCTAATTTCAAAATGCCTCCGCATGCACATGCATCTTCTTCATCTGGATTGCCTCCAAAATCACCTCAAAAGTCTAAGTACAAACAAAAATCACTCCGTGACCCGCTGCTACATACGTCAGCTGGTGAAAACCAAACACCTACAGAACAACATCGCCACACACATGTGAGTATTATATAACATCAGATATATTCATTTTCAAAAGCAGTACAATCTTTTTTTCTCGAAGTACAAGTTACACACTCATTAGTTTCGAATTGCAATTTCAGAAGTACAAGTGCAAAAAGTTTTATTATATACTGTCAGTTCTATATTCGGTTGTCTAGAAGTGCAAAGTACGTTTGTTCTGTAAGTTTTAGCAGTACAAATATGAAAAAAGGTTTTCGGAAAACACATTTGTAACTTACATGAATAAAAACAATACATGTTATGATTTGCAACAGAGCATATCCCTGTAGCCATCTAAAATATACTAATTAGGCTATTCGTTTTAAACGTTGGGTATGATATTCATGAACTTTGAGGAGGCCAGGGTGTTCTACAACAATATGCCCGTCATGCAGGATTTGGAACCAAAATTGGACGGAAAAGTGGTTTCAATAGATGCATGTACTGCACACGCCAAGGGAAATACAATTCCTTTGTTTCAAAAGTTGACCGTAAACGTGACAAGACAACAAAGAAATGCGGGTTCTTAGGCTGCGAGTAAAGGAAAATGCCTACGATGTTTCATCATAGATATGAATTTAGAACACAATCATCATCTGATTCAGAGTCCAAGCATGCTGGTATTCCTTCATTCGCACAAGAGCTTCGACCCATCTCTGAAGGGGTTTGTTAGGGATCTACAATTCCAAAATGTTCCACACCATACAATAATGTCAATGCTTTATGGGAATCTTGGTGGGGGATAGTACTTGACAGTGCATGGACGAGACTTGATCAACCAGTAAGTACCGTACTTTATTATTTATTCAAACAAGCACTACTCCCTCAGTTTCAAAATATAAGATGTTTTAGTTTTGTGAAAGGAGTGTATCTAGACTCATTTTATTGTGTAGGTTTATTTAGATTTGGAGTGAACCTACACACTAAAAGGGTTTAGTTATACTCTTTTCACGAAGCTAAAACGTCTTATATTTTGAAAAGGAGGGAGTACATCATAAGAACTAATGTGTTAGCTTAAAAAATAGAATATATAACAGTTTGACATCAATAGAAAGAAGCAGTACAAACAATAGCTTGACATCATTTGTAAAAAAATACACTACACTTTCACTACAGTTCTGATTTTTTACCTCATTACTTATGCGCAAAAACGTCATGATAAAAATGTGCAGGAGGGTGATGAACTTAAAAAAGGATAACGCTAAAGACGTCCAGAAGCTATTGTCCTTTTTTAGGGAAATGAAGGGAATAAACAAAGAATTCTTCTTTGACTTCGAACTGGACATCGAGAAACATATAAAGAACATATTCTAGGCAAATGCAAGTTGCAGGGTGCATACTAGGATTTTCGGTGACTGCATAACTTTTGGCAGAACCTACAGAAGAAATCAATACGTAATGCCACTTGGAGTTTTTGTCGGAGTCAATCACCATCTTTAGTCAACAATTTTTGCTTGCACACTAATCAGGGATGAAAGCGAAGAGTCTTTTTCTTGGATTTTCAAAACCTTATTGAAGTGCATGAATAACAAGCACCCAATGGTGATCTTAACTGGTAAGTGTTCCTCTTTATGAAACACTTCAGCAGCATGGCATAAATATTTGGCTTGTAGAAGTTCATATTTTACTTATGTGGATAGTAGGACATGTACTTCAACCTAACTAATTACGATGACTGCCATTTGTGTTAATCAGACCAATGCCCTTCAATGGGACCTGCAATCTTAGATGTTTTCTGGAAAACTCTGCACAAACTATGCAGATGTCACATCACAAACAAGTATACCGTGCATATTGCAATGCTATATAAACGGTTCCCCACATTTGAAGCTGAATTTCAGGCAATACTAAATTGGCCTCTCATGCCATCAGAATTTGAAGATGCTTGGTAAGAACTCGTTGACAAGTACAATCTCCAAGACGACACCATGATGAACAGACTCTATGAAGACATGCATGAATGGATATCAGCATAATTCAAGAACATTTTTTTGCGCAGGGATGACATCAACTCAACGAAGCGGAAGCATGAATTTTGTTCTTAAGAGAGGTTATGTGAATGCGGATAAAAACATACACTGCTTTGCTAAATAGGTGAACAACTACATATTTACCAGACGTTAGGTGGAGAATGTACAGAACATGGCTTCGACAGTAAGTTCAAAACAATCATACATTTTCATAGCAGTCCCAATTACATGTGTAAAAAACAGCACCAGCTACATTCTCATAGCATTACCACATAGCAGTACCACCTACATGCTCATAGCAGTACTGAAAGGACATTTATTGTCATAATCACTTTTGGTGTTCGTTAACAACAAGTAGAGCTTTTTGCTGTATGCTATTGTCTACAGGTTGATACATTGCAAAGTGAAAAGGACCTTTGGCATGTGGAAAATTCCCTGCATATTTACTTAACTCTTGGGAATTCCAGACCGGAGTCTCCGGTGTGGACCGGAGTTTCCCTAGGAGTCTCTGGAGGAGGCTCCAGTTTCCTGTCTGGGTCAAACTATGTGGTGGTCCGGAGCCTGGTTCAGAGGGAGGTCCGGAGTCTCCGGTCCTTGCCTTAGACCGGAGTCTCTAGTGTAGAGGGACCAGAGTCTCCAGTCCACTTGGCTCACAGAAGGGCTGGGTCATTCTGTTCGCCGGTACGGAGGCTGGTCCGGAGACTGATCAGATTCTCCGGTGTAGACCGGAGTCTCCGGTGTGCAGACCGGAGTCTCCGGTCTGACTTTTCTCCAACGGTCAGAAAAACGGTTCAGTGGAGTGAAGGGCTATAAATAGAGGACCTTATCCCCTTCCTCCAGTTGCTCGTCCACCTCAACAACACCATGCCCATTTGAGCCACGAAATCAACACGATCTCTTCATCTAACCATTCAAAGTCATTGATCTTTGGAGAATCGAAGGAGGAGGCCTTGATCTACAGCTTCACCAAGAGATATCTTCATTTCCCCCTCATTCACTTGAGGGCCCCCATTCTCTAGTGTTTCTTTGAAAACCCTAGCTTTTGATTTGGTTCTTACAAGCTTGTCTTTGATTATTTGACAGCTTGGTTGTATTTGGGAGCCTCCAATTAAGTTGTGGATGTGTGCCCCGAACTCGTTGTAAAGGTGCCGGCTTCCACCTCGAAGGTTGCCGTATAGTGGAAGAGGTGAATCGAACCCCTTGGGGCGAGGTTCATCGGAGAACAAGGGAGGCCTCTCGTGGCGTCGGTGGTTTCAAACCACCCCCTCTCCAAACGTAGACGTACTTCCCCTCAAAAGGAAGGAACTACGGGAAACAAATCCTTGTGTCTCCGAGCGCTCCACTTTGGTTACTTCTATCCTTTACTGCACTTTACTTATCTAGTTCTTGCTTAGTTCTTGTGCTAGGTTGATATATAGGTAAATTTACCTTAGTTGCATAATCTAGAGAATTTACCTTTTGTGTCAAACTCTGAATTGAAAAAGAGTAAAATTTGGAGTAGCACCTATTCACCCCCCCCCCTCTAGGTGCCCATACGATCCTTTCAATTGGTATCAGAGCCTCGGGTCTTTATTCGGGCTTAACCGCCTAAGAGATTATGGCTAACACTGGGGAGGGAGAAAGTGAGGCTAGCCAATCGGTGACCATGGTAGATCTCAAGAAGTTGGAAACAAGCTTGAGCTCTACCCTGTGCAACGAAATCCAACAGTTGCGCCAACTCGTTGAGAAAATTGTTAGGGATAAGCAAACCTCACCTCCTCCCTCTCCAGAGGAAACACCACCTAACCCAAAGGCTAATGCTCCGGCTAAGCCTTTTGAGGAAGTGGTGGGGGATGAACATAATTCCACTAACTCCACCACCAAAAAGGGTGAAGGGAAGGAAGAGCACCATGCGGTTCCCGGATGGTACTCTCTCGACCCTGCTATCCCTCACCCACATATAAATAATAGAGGGGACCCACCTAAGTTAGCTGCACATACTTTTGCTCAATGGCAAGTTCTAATGAAATCTCATGTGCGCAGCTCTTGCATTGCCTTGTGGAATATTATTGAAGAAGGACTCAAGATTGAGGATCCAACCAACTTGACTAGAAGAGAAGTGGTCAATAGCCAACTCAATGCAACTGCCTTACACATGATCCAACTTGGAGTGGGGCCAAAGGATTTTCCCCACATTGAGCACTACAACACTGCCAAAGAAGCTTGGGATGCTCTCAATGACTTGTTTGTTGGCAATGAGAGTATGAGAAGAAATAGATATGATGCCTTAAGCAATGAGGCCGAAGGTTTCTTCATGAAGGATGGTGAGGATCATGAAGACATGTATCGAAGACTCAAATCCACAGCCACCGCCTTCAGGAATGTAGGCGCCTCTCACATTGATGATGCTTGGATAAGAGGAAGTATGTGAGTGCACTCATGCCCTTCGAGCCTACTAACTTGAAGAGTCTCCAAGGAAGACACAACTATCATCTCATGACCTCCAATGAAGTGATGCAAGAGATGGACGCCTTCAAGGTTGCTGCCAAGAATGCCAAAGACGCTCATGCTCGTGCCATTGGAATGGGTAGTGGTGTCAATCTTGCCTTGAAGGCCAAGGTTGTGGAGTATGATGAAGATGAAGGAAGTGATGAGGGACTTTCAATGAGCCACCCCGAAGATGTCAAGGTTTATCATGGTGAATACATGGCCTTCTATGTAAGAAACTTTTGGAAAGATCCCACCAAGGCCAAGATGGAAATGCAACGAAGAAGCAACCCCAATGGGAGAAGAGATAATGGGTCCAAGCTGAGAACTTGCTTCAATTGTGGTGACCGCTATCACTTTGTTGCAGCTTGTCCCTATGAGAAAAGAGAAGATCATGGGGGTAAACTGGTGTTGAAGAAGACCTCCAAAGCTCCCTACAAGAAACCCTTCATCAAAAGGAATTCAACCAACAAGAAGCCGGGAGAAATTGTCTTGATCACACATGAAGAATTCTCCTCCGATGATGATGATGAAGATGAAGAAGAGGATACATCAAGTGGTGTGGCGGCTCTTGCCACTACCTCCACCCCTTCATTCTCACTCTTCGATTCTCCAAATGAGAATATATCCAACAAGAACATCACTTGCCTTATGGCAAGCGGAACTGAGGTATTATCATCATCGCACTCCACCTCCTTAATCAATGATGATTTTGATGATGAGTTATCTCTTGAGGTTAAAAATGAATTAGTTGCTTCTGATGTGTTCATGAACAACTTGCAAGGGGAACACAAGAAACATGTTGTGGACCTCTTAAATCAACTTGCACACACACAAGAACTTCTAGATGAGATATGTCAATTAGTAAGAGAGCACATGATTGAGCTAGAAGCTCTAAATAATGCCCTAGAAGAAGAACAAGAAACTAGAATGTCTCTTGAAACTAAACTAGAGGGTCTTGATGAAGCAAATGATCTCATTATTAATAAACTCATCAAGGAATGTGATCATGCTATTGCTAAATATAAAAAGGCTAAAAAGGACAAGATTGAGTTTGATGTTGTTCATGAAAACCTTGCCGATGACTTTAGGACACTTGACAAGGCTCACAAGGCCTTGCAAAGTGAACTCTTGTCGCTCACAAAGTCTCGTGAAAATCTTCAAACTCAATTGATCAATACTCCCTCACCTAGTACGTTCACTCCTTCTAGTTGTACAAATACACTTGAAGAATATGCTAGGTTGAAGGGGGAGTTAGCTAAGACCTCCTTTCCCTAAGGAAACAAGTCCATTGATGACCTCTTAAGCAAGCAAAGGTCAAATGGTGAAAAGGGGGCATTGGCTTTATCTCTAAAGCCAAGAAGAAAAAGAACAAGAACAAGAAGAAGGCCAAGCCTACTCAAGAAAAGAACAAGGTCATTGTGGGACGTAAGACCACAACTGGCAAAACTATGTCTCATGATGATTTTGCGGGTTGTGCTAACCCTCACTATGTTTTAATGCGTGATTAGTATGGTGATGTGTATGCACAATATGTTGGCCCAATTGATGGTTATATTGCATGGTCTATTTGGGTTCCCAAGACCCTTGTTGCTAACAAAAGAGGACCCATTGAAAAATGGGTACCTAAAAACTAGTTTGATCTTTTGTAGACCTACGCTTCCGGAGGGTCAAAATGGGTGCTTGATAGTGGATGCACAAGTCATATGACCGAAAGCGCATCTAGTGTCAAGGAGTTGAGACCAAACGTTGATCAAATATCTGTGACGTATGCCGACAAGTCAAAGTCTAAGGTAATGGGTTTTGACAAAGTTGTGGTTGCACACGATATCACTCTCGTGGACGTCATGCTTGTTGAGACCCTTGGCTATAATTTACTTTCAGTCCATGCTCTTGGAAAGATGGGCTTTGCCGTCTTTATTGATAATGATATTGTGATCCTCATGTGGAGCAAGTCTCTAAAGGTCGCTTTCGTTGGGTATGTCGAGAATGACTTGTATGTGGTGGACTTCTCGAGGAAACCACTACAAGTCCGATGTGCTTATTCGGGAAGGCCGATGTGGGTTGGCTATGGCATCGCTATCTAGCCCATGTTAACATGAGAACTTTGCAAAGCCTCCACAAGGATGGTCATATTTTTGGACTAAAAGAAAATGTTTGATTTGCCAAAGATCATGTTTGCAGGGCATGTGTTGAAGGAAAGATGCATGATTCTCCCCACAAGCCAAAGAACTACATCAAGTCCAAGAGGATCTTGGAGCTCCTTCATGTGGATCTCTTTGGTCCTCCATCTCATGCAAGTCTTGGTGGGAAGAAATATTTCTTGGTGATTGTTGATGACTACTCAAGATACACTTGGGTATATTTCTTCAAGATGAAAAGTGAGACACAAGAGAACTTCATTGACTTCATCAACATGGCTCAACGCCAACACAATGTCTCAGTATTGACAATAAGAAGTGACAATGGTACCGAGTTCAAGAACTACACATTGAATGGATTTCTTAGTGATGAGGGAATAAAACATCAATATTCCGCTGCATATACCCCTCAACAAAATGGTGTAGCTGAGAGGAAGAACCGGACTCTTATTGATATGGCAAGGACCATGTTGGTGGAGTTTAAATCTCCATACAATATCTGGGCTGAAGCAATCTCCACCGCATGCCATGCATCAAACCGCCTCTACCTCCGAAAAGAATTGATCAAGACTCCATATGAGATTCTTACCGGTAACAAGCCCAATGTTTCATACTTCCGGGTGTTCGGTTGTATGTGTTTCTATCGCATTAAGGGCATTCGTTTGTCCAAGTTTGATTCCAAAGCACTTGAGGGTATTTCTCTTGGTTATGGTCTCGAATCCCACTGACATGGGTATACCCTACAAGTACTCGAGTTTGGTATATACGGTCTAACTACGTATAGGCCCACGGTGTCGCCAAGGCCCAAACGAAGGACTCGAGTAACCTACGGACTCTCGATTGCTTGAAGAACAAGAAGTTAAAGATATAAAGTTTGAAGGGGAAAACCCTAACTTGTAACCGACTCGACCTGCTACCCGAGACCTAGCCTATCTATATAAGGGCTAGGAGGGGGTGGTGAGGAGGACACACGCAACCCTAGTTTCCACCACCCTCGCCAGATTACATCTGCGCACCATTGTAACCTTCGGTTCCTTCGATAATTCCACGAGCAGACAAGCAGGAGTAGGGACCTCTATGAGGCCTGAACCTGGGTAAATCTTTGTCTCCTATGTGCTTGTTTGCTAGCCGATAGATGTCTCCAGTGCTCCCTCCTTCTCCAAAACCCCATAACAATGGGCATTGATGAGTTAAACCCTCGTCAATTGGCGCCGTCTATGGGAACTGAGAGTGCTGATGTCATGGCTTCTTCGGCCCCATCAACTGCGATCTACAACTCCGCAACATCGGAGATTCGCCAGCTCTTCGACGCGTTTGACTTCACCGTCCACACGATGGCCACTCGCCCGGCCTTCGAGTCCGTGGGTGATGGAATCAGCCTGGCGATCGGGAGCTTCCGCTTCCAAGTTGGTCAGATGGGCACGCTTCGCATGCCTAATCAGCCGACAGCACCGGCGATTGCCCCAGCATCATGGTTCCCTCCATCGATTGGCACCCTTAGTGAGCTGAACACCCCGACAACAGTCGAGAACACGGTCAGCGACATCAGTCGCGACTCCGATCTCGATCAAGATCAAGATGGAACCTACGGTTCCGGATCTGAGAGTTGTGGAAGCAGCAGCTTCTCTAATCACTTCATGTGCACCGTCATCAACGCGGGCGACACCTCTGCCAACTGCGACAATGGCGGCAATCGTGGCAACGGAACCGACCCGCCTAATGGCGGCAACGGTGGCAATGGCGGTAACGGTGGCAATCGCACCCTCGTTGACAACGGAGGGGCAGTCGAACCTCCAACCATAGTAAATGAGCAAACCGGCGAACGCGTCGTAATCAAGCTCAACGAGCAAGAATGGGCTCGCTACCGCGAGGCCCTGCGAGGCACCCCTCTACCCTTCGGATCCCCGCAAGAGCCGCTGATGGGCTATCACTGGCTCCTGAAGGAAGAATTCAAGCGCCAAGTACAAACAATTGCGCAACTCGAGGCGTGCAAAAAGGTGGCAGACGAGTCGAGCCTTCGTCGTGCTGGACTCTCCTCCTATGGAGGATCCTCCTCAAAGGGCAACGAGCACCTCGCCAAGAAGTGGCAATCGCGGATGGCCCACCTCACCGAGCAGGAACGCATAGAGGCCGCAAAAGTCCTCGACTTCGGCTCTATGACAGTCAACACCAGGGGCAATGTGGTCCCCAAGACGCCATAGGCTGCGGTGATAGCGGCCACCATGTACCTCCTGAACAACCAGCCACCAGCTGGGGACCCCCGAGCCGCCATGCACCGATCTACGATCGCGGGCTTGGGATTAATCGAGGCCGCCCTCGACAAGGAGCCGACACCAGAACCAAAGAAGGGAAAAGCGCTAGCAAAGCGTTACTCCTCGCCCTCATCCAACGATGACAGCCATGACTTGTCTCGACGTCGCCGCTCACGACGACACGACCACGACTACGACGCACGTGATGACATCACGCAACGCAAGATCGACAAATCAAGAGCACGGCATGCTCGGTCGACTAACTCACAGAGGAGGATGTGGAGATCTGTGGCGCCAGATGCTTCAGCAGATCCATTAGGCAGAAGCGAATGCCTAAAGGGTTTAAACTCCCGTCAGAGAACCCGAACTTTGACGGCCTACAGGACCTGAAGATCTGGCTGGAGGACCACATCTCCTCCGTCAGGCTCCACGGAGGCAATCGAAGCACGGCCATGCAATGCTTGCAGCTATAGCTGCAGGGCGCCGCCCGAGCATGGCTCAACAACCTCCCACGCGGATCCATTCGCGGTTGGGACGAGCTGGTTTATAGCTTCGTGCGCAACTTTAAGGGCACATACAAGCGGCCCGCATCAATCGAAGAGTTGAGATGCTGCCAGCAAAGATCTGGCGAATCGCTGCGCTCCTACATTCAAAGGTGGTCCATCATCAAGAACTCCACAGAAAACATCTCGGAGGATCGCGCGATTGACGCATTCAACGGTGGCGTCCGCCGCTTAGAACTCAGAGAGGAGCTGGGCCGCTCAAAGCCCAAGACCATCGACCACCTGATGGAGATCTCGAATCGGTGGGACGATGGAGAAGACTCAGTGAAGAATCGTGTTCACTCCGACAAGGAGGCGGAGCTCGAGCGCAGACACGATCGCCGAGGCAAGCGTCGCATGCGCATTTATGATGACCACGACGATGTCAACATGGTCGCGGCTGGCTACGCCGAAAGACGCGACGACAACCGCAACATCGGATACCGTGACTCCGGGAAAACCACGCAAGTGTGGCAACGCCGCACTCGCGATGAGGCAGCCACGAGCTCCATTGAGGACAAACTGTCCGGGCCATGTACGGTGCACTTCTACATCGACAAGCATGATGGCAAGAAGTCCAGCCACCTCCTCAAGGATTGCCGCGAGTTCCTCAAGCTACATGAGGGACTGGTTCGGATGAACCGCAATGCAGTCGAAAGAGGCTACGGAGCCGCTCCAGGCGCCGTGGCACACGACGCTCCGCCACCTCCACCTGGGCCACCCCCAAGTGTAGCCGCACCAGACTAGCACCATGGAGGCGAACCGTACCCACGAGCCATGGGCACCATGATGATCCAAAAGGGACGCCCCTCCAATAGGGTGCAGAAGGCCATCTCTCGCCAAGTCAACTTGGCCACACACTCGCCACCATCCACCACTAAGTACCTCAGTGGAAGCGAGTCCTGCATCACCTTCAACAAACGCAACCATCCGCCTCAGGTACCCCGCCCAGGCCATTGTCCCCTCGTACTCGAGGCGCAAATCGGAGGCTTCGACATGAGCCGTGTCTTCATGGATGGCAGAAGTGGCATCAACCTTATATTCGCGAGTACCTTGCGAGCAATGAGGATCCCTCTAACTTGCCTGGAGGCCTCGGACACAATGTTCCATGGCATCGTCCCAGGGAAAGGTGTATACCCCCTGGGCAAAATCAACCTTGACGTCATCTTCGGCACACCTAAGAACTTCCGGTGTGAGCGTGTCGACTTTGAGGTCGTCGACTGGCCCTCACAGTACCACTGCATCCTTGGGCGCGTCGCGTTCGCTAGGTTCATGGCAGTGCCCCACTACGCCTACCTGCAGATGAAAATGCCAGGTCCCCATGGCGTCATCATGATCAACGGGAGCTTCGAGCGATCTGACAGTTGCGACAGGGAATTCAACAGAATTTCCCAGTCCTACGGCATGCAGGAGGAACTCGCGAGACTAAAGGAGACGACAGACAACAGTCTGCCTCCCTTGAGCCGGCCAAGCTCACCTGATCTCTCCTTCGACTCATCGGTGCACACAAAGAAAGTGCAGGTCCACCCATCGGATCCCGCCAAGACGACCCTCATTGCCAACAACTTGAGTCCCGCATAGGAACTCGCGGTCGTCGAATTCCACCGTGAGCACTAGGAAATTTTTGCCTGGTGTCCTGCGGACACGCCAGGAGTTCCCAGGGAATTCGCCGAGCACGCACTCAACGTCAACCCCGACGCAAGGTCAGTCAAGCAAACAATTCGGCGATTATCTGAGCCAAGATCGCAGGCAGTTGGAATGGAGATCAACAGACTCCTCGAGGCAAAGTTCATACGCGAGATCAAGGAAAGCACTTGGCTCGCCAACACGGTGCTGGTACCAAAAAAGGACACGGATATCCTGCGGATGTGCGTGGACTTCACCTCTCTGAACAAGCACTGCCCGAAGGATCACTTCCCATTGCCACGGATCGACCAGATCATCGATTCCACCGTGGGATGTGAGCGCCTCTGCTTCCTCGACGCCTACTCAGGCTATAATCAAATTCGAATGAAGGAGGAAGATCAAGAGAAAATAGCGTTTACAACGCCCTTTGGTGTGTTCTGCTACAACACAATGCCCTTCGGGCTAAAGAACGCGGGAGCCACCTACCAGCGGTGCATGCAGGCTTGCCTCAAGGAACAACTGGGTCACAACATTCAAGTCTATGTGGACGACATAGTAATCAAGACCAAGGAGGAAGCTTCTCTAATCGACGATTTGCGCGAAACCTTCGCCAACCTCGACTGCTACCGGATCAAGCTCAATCCGGACAAATGCGCCTTCGGAGTACCATCTGGGCAGCTGCTCAGGTATCTCATCTCCGCGAGGGGAATCGAGGCGAACCCGAAGAAGATAAAAGCCATACTGGCCATGGAGAAGCCGAAAAACATAAGGGGCATCCAGCAGCTGGCTAGACAAATCGCGGCCCTCAGTCGATTCATCAGTCGAATGGGCGAAAAGGCGCTGCCCCTCTACCAGCTCCTCCGCAAAACTGAAAAATTCGAGTGGACCACTGAAGCGCAAGAAGCATTCGAAGACCTCAAGCGCCTACTATCCACTTCGCCAGTGCTGGGGACCCCATGAGAACGGGAGCCATTGTTGATGTATATCTCCGCCACCAACCAGGTGGTCAGCACAATGCTCGTCGTCGAGCGAGCTGAGGAAAACAAGGTCCACGGCGTACAACGCCCAGTATACTACCTCAGCGAGGTCCTCACGCCAACAAAACATCAGTACCCGCACTACTAGAAGCTGGCGTACAGCGTCTTCATGACCGCCCGGCGACTGCGCCACTACTTCCAGGAACACCCAATCGTGGTGGTCAACGACGCCCCCTTGGGGCATATCCTCAATAACCCCGATGCCACGGGACGAGTTGCGCTTTGGGGAATAGAATTGTCTCCACGAGACATCACGTACGAAAAGCGCGACGCAATCAAGTCGCAAGTTCTCCCAAACTTCCTCGTGCACTGGATGGAGAACCAGCTCCCGGACAAGCCAGATATGTCCTACCTCTGGACAATGCACTTCGATGGTTCCAAGCGGAAAGACGGAGCAGGCGCAGGTGTCATACTAACATCACCTCAAGGGGACAAGCTAAAGTATATCCTGCGAATGCAGTTCACAGCCTCAAATAACGAGGCTAAATACGAGGCCCTGTTGCACGGGATGAGGATGGCAAAAGCCTACGGCGCCGAGAGGCTCATCATATACGGTGACTCCAAGTTGGTCGTCAACCAAACGATGCATGAGTGCGACGCACTGAACGACAACATGATCGCGTACCGCGACCTCTACGACACACTCGAAGGAGACTTTGATGGTTGCGAGCTGCGGCACGTAGGTCGCGAAAGCAACGAAGAGGCAGACGCACTCGCCAACATAGGCTCCACCTGCGCCCCCATACCACCTAGGGTATTTCTCGAGCGCATCTGCGAACGCTCCATCAAGCCAAAGTCCACAGAGAAGAAAACAAGCGCAGCAACGGACTCGGGGGCTACGCCACCCAATGAGCCAATGGCACTCGATGACTTGGAGCTGGACACAAGACTCGAGGGACTAATGAGCGTCATGATGATTGAGCATTCCTGGATGCAGCCGTACATCACGTACCTCCTCAGCAAGAGCTTACCGGACGATCCAACAGATGCACAGCACATCGCACGGCGATCCAAGGCATTCGCCGTTATCAACGGCGAACTATACAAACGCAGCATCACAGGAGTACTCCAACGATGAGTCTCCATGGCCGATGGAAGAGCAGTTCTCCTCGACATCCATGAAGGGACCTGCGGGCACCACGCTGGCAGTCGCGCCCTCGTTGCCAAAGCTCTACGAGCTGGGTTCTGCTGGCCTACGGCCATGCGCGACGCCAAGGACATTGTCCAAAAATGCAACGCTGTTAGCGATTCGCAAGACGCATCAGCGCAGAGCTACGGCCAATCCCATTGGCCTGGCCCTTCGTGCAGTGGGGGCTCGACATGGTTGGCAAACTTCCAAGGTCCTCATGAGGAGGCTACGTCTACCTCTTAGTCGCAGTTGACAAATTCACCAAGTGGATTGAGGCCATGCCAGTGACCAACCAATTAGGCCACAGCGCAGTCAAGTCCTTCGAGTCCATTGTCTACCGCTTCGGAGTGCCGCACAGCATCATCACCGACAACGGGACGAACTTCACATCCAAGGAGTTCCAAGAATTCTGCGAGAACCTCGGGATCAACATCAGCTACGCCTCAGTAGCGCATCCACAGACCAACGGTCAGGTGGAAAAAGCAAATGGGCTCGTCTGTAGCGGTATCAAGAAGCGACTCCTCCGGCCACTCGAACAAGCCGCGGGCTATTGGCTGGACGAACTTCCATCCGTACCCTGGAGCCTACGCACAACTCCAAACAGCGCCACGGGCTACACGCCATTCTTCATGGCGCACGGAGCCGAAGCAGTGCTACCAGACGAAGTACGGCACAAGGCGCCGTGCGTGGTCGCTTACAGCGAGCAAGAGTCATCCCTCGCACTCGAAGACTCTGTTGACCTCCTTGACGAGGCAAGGGAAATCGCCGCGGAAAGATCCACGATCTACCAGCAGAACCTGCGCAACTAACACAGCAGGAGGCTTCGCCCTAGATCCTTCGTCGAAGGCGACCTGGTACTGCGACTGAAGCAGCAGGGGCATCTCAAGCTCGAGTCCCCCTAGGAAGGGCTGTACGTGATTACAGAAGTAATCCCAGGTGGCGCCTATCGCCTTCAAGATTTAGAGACAGGAGTCGCATACTCCAACCCCTGGAACATTGCACAACTGTGACGCTTCTACCCTTAGTCACTCTTTACTTTTACATTGCAAATAAGGCTACTCAGCCAAGGCTACTTAGCCACACATTGTACCTCGCACTATTCTTCGAATAAATAAAGCTAAGTGCCCTAAAACTCTGTGTTTTCCTTTACTTTTCCAATTTATCTACTCGGGGGCTGCGCCACCCTATATACATCTGTTCTATGAACCAAAACACGATATCCTGAGTAGCTGGTACATCAATCGAAAACCTTGACACAAACATCAACCCAGCTGCAACACATCTAACAGGTTGACAAGGGATAGAGATAAAAAGCATGACCAGGCTAACGAAAGGGACTCGCATAGTGCAACGCACTTCATGCTAATAAAGCCCTTTATACATATTCGACAATAAATTATACACAACATTTATATGAACTTTACAACACAAGTACACTTATGTGCAGGATACAAACTAGGCTACTACTACATCAGGAGAACGTTGGTCCGTTCATCGAAGAAGTCGACGATCTCTTCTGCTGGGCGATCCACTGCCTGGTAGTGCTGCACCATATTCCAGGCAGAACCTGCCGGTGGTGCCGGCGGCCCAGATGCAATTGCCGCAACATCAACGTCAGGCATGTGCAGTCGCACCATTGACAGAGCAGCCTTGGCACCAGCCACCAACTGTTGCCTCACGCACTCGCAAACCACGGTCAGGTCCTGAAACTTGGCAAGGAGAGCCAGCAGGCTTGATGGAGTATCATCCAGCAGAAACATCGCCTGATAAATGTTCTTCAAGCATGACTGTGACTTCTTCAGAAAGTGTAGCACCCGCGTCGCACGATCCTGCAGAGTAGCCAGCGCAGTCGCATGATCATGATCCACCCAGAAGTATCCACTCTCTTGAAGTTGTTCCTGGGTGAGATCATGCATGCGAATGGAAATTCTATCCTTCTCCTCCTGCGGATGACGTGTGCTGACAACTACACGAAGCAGTAACAGCAGCATAAGTTCTGCGTACAATTGCGAGTGACAACAAGAAGAAGATGAGAGCAAGCAAACTAACACTTGAATTGGTCGCCCAGCTGCGTCACCTCGCCAAGCAGATACTGCTCCCGGGCGGTGGCTTTTTCCGCCTTCGACTTCCATACATCCGCGTTACCACGGAGCACGGGCAACTCACGCTCCAGCTGCTTCACGCGGTCACGCAGTCGCGAAAGCAGCGACAACTCATCTACTCTGGAACGCGGCGGTACCATAGTATCATCAAGAGTCGGCGAGTCCTGAGTTTCCCTCAAAGGATCACTCGATGTACCCTACCACAAGTCAAGATAGAAGCAAATAAGACGACCAAGTCAACACAATGACAAAGGATTCAAATGCATTCAAGACCAGTAAAAGTATCAGCAGATACACTCGCCAGCAGGCACGTTCTTAAACAAAAGGACATAAGCTAATTAACTATTACAAAAGCTAACTAAGGAGCAGCTGGCTTCTTCGACTTCGACGGCCTCGGGGGCTTCATCGAGTCTATGGCAGTGTCAGATGCCACTGACTTTCCGCCAGCCCCTGATGCCGCCGCTTTCGCCGCGTTCTTGACACGATGCAGCTCCTCAGAATACTTTGCAACAGTATTTATCAACTGAGGCCCATATTTGCCACAGGCAGTCGCGAAGGGAGCAAAGACTACCTGCTGGCCGTCCGCGCTCACAGGCATCGCCTTCGACACCGCAACAGGGTCAATATCGACTCCGTGGGCCTGCACCATGGCAAGTGACATGGACGCGCCAGCCGAGCGAAGCGAGTTCTTAAAGCTGGCAGGCACACCTCCAGCGAGTGACTCCACCAGCTCGTCTATATTCTCGACTAGCTCTGCCTTGGGCATCAGCTCCTCCCGAAGGAGACTGAGTACGCTTTTGGCCTTGGAGAGCGTGTCCTACACAGCAATGCTGCGGTCTTCGACTGCTGACATTGCACCCGCCAGAGCGTCATCATGACAAAGGGCCTACGGGTCAAAGCTCAAATCGCTAGCATCTGTACATAAATTCACATATGGACAAAAACATCAGCGCCACTAGCAAAAACATTCGAAGCAGAGAAGGATAACAACATCCACAAGTAAAGTACCTGAAAGGGCCTTAGCAATCGAGAGCAGTTGTTCCTCGAACAACTTCTCCCTGGCTGCAAAGGAGGCATGCAGATCCTCTTCGCGCCTTTGCGCCTCGTCACGCGCCGCGATTGCTTCGTCGCGACCCTTCACAGCCGCGGCGAGGGTCTTTTCCATGGTGGCAGCGTTGCGCAGGAGAGCGTTATGTTCGGCTACAAACATAAAGAGATTGACTATCAGTCGACCGTATTAAAAAGGAGACAAAGAAGAAGAAGAAGTGCAAGACACTCACTTTCAACCACGCGATGACGCGTCTCCAAAGATCGCATGGCGACCCATCGCAAGCACTTGCTCCGCCAAGTGCGCGGCTTCTTTCACAAGGAGCTATCGCACAAAATAGAATCAGCAGAGGCAATAGATAATATTGACTGCAACACCAAAAGGAGAAAAACTACACTTACATGGTCCTCCAATGACTCCGAAGATGTCTGCTGTACCGTCATCCGGGCAACCATTCGATGCTCCCCCGCATGAGGAGAACTGGAAGAGTTGTGCCCGGAGTGGGCCGCCAATGGAGGGGAAGGAGCGCGCTCGACCTCTTCCTTGGCCCTTGAGGTCGCGACTCCTGATTCCTTCAAAAACTGGACGTCGCCAGAAGATGACGACGCCTCTTGACTGCAAGACAAAAACCATATCAAGATAGGGCAAACCCAAATACGAGCCATCAAGAGCAAAAACAGAGAAGAGCAAATCGACTAAGCAAAGTTACCAATCAAACTTGTCAAAGTCAAATGTGGCTCCCCCGACTCTGACGAAGACTCCTTGGGCAGTCGCATCTTCTTGCGAGAAGATGGTGCCATGGCGCTCACAGGAATGGCAGGAATTTGCGACTCCGCACCCACACCCGTACCTTCCGGAGTCGAAGGAGACGACGCATTGGAAACGACGGCGCAGCCAAGTGCGAATGAGGGCACAGCCTCCCTCTTCTTTGCCAATGCGACTCTCGAGGTCGCAGACGTGCTGGTACAGCACATCTATTTCCGCGGACTCGCCAGGCATGACTACATTCTTCCAGGAGCGCATCCTCCTGCACGGCGTCGCGAGATCGAAGGGCGCGAGTCCAAAGTGCTCACCGTTAGCCTTCTCATCGTGAATGTAGAACCATTTGTCCCTCCACCCTTGGATGGACGCCGTGAGCTTGATATCGAAGTAGGTGGCGGATGGGTCGACGTGGATTCCGCAACCACCTACATCATAGACTAAAGAACCAGACGCAGATTGGCGCTTCATTTTAAGAGGCGCTTGAAAAGGCCGAAGTGCGGCTCGATTCCGAGCCAGCACTCGCAGAGAGTGATGAAACAAGAGATGTGGAGAATCGAATTCGGGGACAGCTGATGGAGCTGAAGCCCGTAGAAACAAAGAAGGCCCCTAAAGAAGGGGTGAAGAGGCAAGGAGAGACCACGAATGATGAATGCTAAAAACATCACTCGGAAACCAGCGGGAGGAACAGGAATTGTCTCACCGTCGGCGCTTGTCATCCGGATAGAACTCCGTCTTGACGAAGAAGGCGGAGATCTGACGACTTGATGATGGAGGGGCGCCACGCACCATTCGTGACGCGAGTGCCTGCAGCTTTCTTCTTCCCGCCGGCGGCGGTGCTGGTGCCCACAGCGGTGGAGCCGCCTTTCTTGTTCGCCGCGGCAACGGTGGCCGCGGAATCAGCCGCATCGCCTCCTTTCTTCTTCCCCATTGCGCAACAGCGATGCGAGCGCAGAAAGTAGCTCGGAAACGAGCGGAGCTGGTCCAACGTCGTGGAGGAAACGAGCACAGAGAAAGCAGAGGAGCAGCGGCAATGGCGATGGAAGCAAAGATGAATGAGAGCAGATGAGAAAATTACCGTCGCAGCACCGCTACTTAACCCCTAGAAGATGCAATCCAACGGCTCAGAAAAACCCTACTGGACGCGTGGCAAACATCGTGTTGGACACATGGAGAAGTGAAAGCACGAACCGTCCCTCCACTACTCCCATTACGCACGGAAATCGAGGAGACGCAGTTAAAATAAAAGATTACACACGCCCAGTCAAATCAAAGTCAGAAAATGGGACCCACTGCTCGTCACGCCCCGTCAAAATCGCTCACGCGGGTAACTGAGGTCATGAAATCGTCAGCACTGACGTCATCAAAGCTATGCAGCAGAGGGCTTCGACTACTTTAGTCCTTGCTTGAGTCTTCGACTCCACCAAGCACTCGGGGGCTACTCCCATAGGGAGCGCTGGTCGTGCACCCTATGATTTTTTTCTTTTCTTTTCGTAGGAACATGGACAGTCAAAGGGAAACCCAACCATTCGAATAACGGTTCGATTATGGACATGGGTTACTCCCATAGGGAGCGCCGGAAACAAACTCGACTGAAACAAGCAAGCAAAAGACGACAGCAGTCGCAGAAGTTCTTTAGTCCCTGCCTGAGTCTTCGACTCAACCAGGCACTCGGGGGCTACTCCCATAGGGAGCGCTGGTCACGCACCCTATGATTATTTGTACAAAAAACTATGTGTTGATAACATCTGCACTCGAAACTCATGGCGACACCGCCTCATAATTTTCCCCTACAAAGAGACTGCGTCTCCTGGGTCACCCGAATCGTCTCCGCGATGATAAAATTCGGATGCCGCGCTTACATCGTGAAGGTAAGACCTGACTAAGGCCTGGCAATGCATTAGCTGCGCACTACCAGAAATGTATCCGTGCCTACAGGTACGATGAACATGCCTTGACGGACGCGTCAAGTGCTCACACCCATATAACTGGAATTCGACTCATGTAAGACCTCCGCGGCTTGAGTCGAATTACGCCAGCACTTTTCCGGATTCGAGTCCGGGGACTCGAGTTCGAGTAGATTGCGTTGTTTCACCCTAAGGTGGTTAAATGGTACCGATACTTTGGTTATATCAGGCACGTACATCAACAATCCCTATGACACAAATAAAGCAGTCGAAATGCACTCGTTCAGGCACTCGAAAGACTTCAAAAAGTCCCCAGTCAAATCTGTGATTCCACTGGACACTCGGGGGCTACTGACATGGGTATACCCTACATGTACTCGAGTTTGGTATATATGGTCTAAATATGTACAGGCCCACGGTATCGCCAAGGCCCAAACAAAGGACTCGAGTAACCTACGGACTCTCGATTGCTTGAAGAACAAGAAGAAGTTAAAGATAGAAAGTTTGAAGGGGAAAACCCTAACTTGTAACCGACTCGACCTGCTACCTGAGACCTAGCCTATCTATATAAGGGCTAGGAGGGGGGTGGCGAGGAGGACACACGCAACCCTAGTTTCCACCACCCTCGCCAGATTACATCTGCGCACCATTGTAACCTTCGGTTCCTTCGATAATTCCACGAGCAGACAAGCAGGAGTAGGGACCTCTATGAGGCCTGAACCTGCGTAAATCTTTGTCCCCTGTGTGCTTGTTTGCTAGCCGATAGATGTCTCCAGCACTCCCTCCTTCTCCAAAACCCAAGTCCATAACAATGGGCATTGATGAGTTAAACCATCGTCACCCACACTTATAGAATCTATGACAAGCTCTACGGAACTGTCATAGAATCTTGTAGTGTGGTGTTCGAAGAATATGATGGTCCACAAGCAGGGCGTGTTGATGTTTGTGATTTAGATGATGAAATGCCTCAGGATTCCATAGGAAGAATGGGTGCGGGTTTCATCCGTCCTGTTGAGCAACCCCTTATGGCGGATCGAGAAGAACTATGCTCTACTCAAGTGGATCCCTCATCTTCACAACATCATCAAGCTCCTATCGAGGGGTACAATGACCCATGCCAAAGACAAGTTGTGAACCCTCAACCTATTGATCAAGTTGACGCATCTAGCCAAGAGGCACTTGAGTCACCATTTGACAGAATGTCCATTGGGTCTAAGGCTATTACACAAGGAAGATCTATAGAAACTGCCATAAGGGAAGCTCAATGCCTGTCTAGAAGTATGCTTGATCAAGACCAAGATCAATCTTTGCCTCCTATAGAAGAAAATGATTCCAATGATCATCAAGGTCAAGTTAATGGTCAAGACGAGGACCAGAATGATGAAGTGATCCCCACAAGAAACAACAAGGAGATTGAAACTCGTCACCAAGCTAGAATGGATAGAATATTGGAGTTGAGAGACCACACTCTTGAGAATGTGGTAGGAGATCTAAGAAGAGGGATATCCACTCGAGCTCAACTGAAGAACTTTGGTGAACACTAAGCTCACATTTCCATGGTGGAACCAAAGAAAGTATGGGAAGCTCTTGAAGATTCAGATTGGTTGGATGCAATGCACAAAGAGCTCAACAACTTTGAGAGAAACAAAGTATGGAAGTTAGTTTGAAAAGCCAAAAGATTGCCGCAATGTTATAGGCACCAAGTGGATTTTCAAGAACAAGCAAGCTGGGCATGGAATTGTGGTGAGGAACAAGGTAAGATTGGTTGCACAAGGATTTTCTCAAATTGAAGGCATTTATTATGGAGAGACTTATGCACCTGTGGCTCGACTTGAGTCCATCCGTATCCTGCTTGCTTATGCGGCACATCATAAATTTAAATTGCAACAAATGGATGTAGAAAGTGCTTTTCTTAATGGTCCCTTGCATGAGTTGGTATATGTGAAGCAACCCTCGGGATTTGAGGATCCCAACTTTCCAAACCACGTCTACAAACTCGATAAGGCACTTTATGGGCTCAAACAAGCCCCACGCACGTGGTATGAGCACCTTAGAGAGTTGTTCCTAGATCGTGGGTTTGAGGTTGGGAAAATCGATCCCACTCTTTTTACTAAGAAGGTCAATGGAGAACTTTTTGTATGCCAAATATATGTAGATGATATTATGTTTGGTTCATCTAACAAGGCTTTTAATGATGAATTCTCAAAGCTTATGACTGGCAGGTTCAGGATATCTATGATGGGAGAATTGAGAGTATTTCTTGGTTTTGAGATCAAGCAAGTAAGAGGAGGAACATTTTTCAACCAAGCCAAGTATACTCAATATATGCTCAAAAGATTCAACATGAAAGATCTAAATGGAGCTCCCACTCCCATGGCAATAGAGACTCATCTTGAACTAAACCCAAATGGTAAAGATGTGGATCAAAAGGTATATTGGTCCATGATTGGCTCTTTGCTTTACCTTTGTGCATCTAGACCCGATATTGTGTTGAGTGTAGGAGTGTGTGCAAGATATCAAGCAGCTCCTAAAGAAAGCCATTTGATGGCGGTCAAGAGAATCTTTCGATATTTGGTTCATACCCCAAACTATGGTATTTGGTATCCTAGGGGCTCAACTTTCTCTCTTTGTGGATACATAGACTCAGATTGGGCTGGTGACAAGGATGATAGAAAATCAACCTCCGGGGCCTGCCAATTCCTTGGGAGGTCCTTGGTGTGTTGGTCTTCTAAGAAGCAAAATTGTATATCTCTCTCCACCACCGAAGCCGAGTATGTGGCAGCTGCTAGTGCTTGTACTCAATTGCTATGGATGAGGCAAACTTTGAAGGAATACGATGTCCATCATGACAAAGTGCCTCTTCTAAGTGACAATGAAAGTGATATCAAGATTGCTTATAACCCAGTGGATCATACAAGGACAAAACATATCGAGATTCGTCATCACTTTATTAGAGATCATGTTGCTCGAGGTGATATTGAGCTATCCTATGTGTCAACCAAAGACCAACTTGCTGACATATTCACGAAGCCACTTGATGAAGCAAGATTTTGTTATTTGAGGAATGAACTAAATATCGTAGATTCTAGGAGCTTGACTTGATCACCTTGCATACTCACCTATGTCTTGATCCTTATTTGGTTAGGTGCAGGCATGGAGATAGGGGGAGTGCGGTCCTAATACCCATAATGCCAAAATTAAGAAATTTAATCTTGTTAATATCATTTTGTGATATGTGAGCTTCATTGATGAGTAGTGGCCATGGACCCAAGGATAATTCTTCGTGGTGTCATACCACAAACTCTTACATGGTGGCCTCGGCCACCACCCTCTTCTCACTGAAGAGTTGGTTATTAGTTGGGTTTTATTTGACGTGTTAATTATCATTTGAATGGATTTCTGTGGTCCCTTTGATTCTTCACAGTAATCTTAACCCAAGCCTCTTTCTGGTCCTGCAAACCCTCTCTATATAATATATGTCCCCATATACAAACCTTGGAGTTTTTGGTCGAGGAGGACCGGAGTCTCCACTGTGCTCACACCAGAGTCTCCGGTATAGGCCGGAGTCTCCAGTGTAGACCGGAGTCTCCGGTCCGGACGGTTTCTGGCCACTTAATAGGAGTATGGGGTGAACTGAAACAGACAGTTTCATTCATCCACCCCCGTCCTCCCCTCACTACCCCGTCGCCTCCTCTCCCAAATCTCCTCCCCGGAGGTCAAGAAGCCCTCGGGATCCGCCGTGCTGCCGACCAATCTTCTCCCCTCCACCATTGGGTGTTTCCTAACGGTGGAATCAATCCCATGGACAGATCAGGTACCTCTTCTCCTCTTTTATCACCTAGGGTTCATCCCTTACTTTGTTTTTGAGGATTGGTACTATTTTTGCCCACGGGTATCTCTTGTTTGCATGCACATGAGTACTTTACCCTTGTTGCCCTGCCCGATCTATTGGATTCAACACTACTGGAGCCTCCCTGGTCTTCCCCCGAGTCTCCCGACCGGAGACTCCGGTCTGAGCCAGAGACTCCGGTGTGGACCACGGAGACTCCGCTGTGGGATGGATCAAACAGATTTTGCAAAGCCTCAAGGATCCTGTGCTGCCTCCTTGGGACATATATACTTACCGCCATGATGTCTCCCTCACTGCTGTTCACAGGTTCGGGCTCTCGTCGTCCTCCTTGCACCAAGGCCAAGTTAAAGAGAGTGGATCCTTGCTATGATGAGTCCGAGGGTCAGTACATTGTGCCCCTGTCCAATCGAAGACAGTAGGCCCGTGATGCAGCCTATATGAGGAGGGAGCAGGACAGGGCTGAGGAAGAGAACCGTGTCAAGAGGGCAAAGTATGACAATCTCCAGTCACTGGAACGCATGTCAAAGAAGGAGTACCGTGAGCTGCGAAAGACTAATTTCTATACCTTGCCCCGCACCAGTGAGGACCCATGCTATTGGAGAGAGGAGCAAGCTGTCTTCATGAAAGACATTTACTGCATGCTCAAGAGATCACCCGTGTGTCCCCAGAAGTACTTGAGTGTTGAGCAGATGAGGAAGAGTCCCTACTTCTCTGATGCTCTGTGGATTTGTGAGAAGATAGGGCTGTTCAACTTGATGGAGCTTCATGAAGATTACAACATCACCCTTGTGTAGCAGTTTTACGCCACAGTTGTGTTTGGGACTGACCAAGCCAGGACTATGACTTGGATGACTGGAAACCACCGCTGTTCTGAAACTTTCTATGACTTTGCTGAGGCCATCTTTGAGACCTTCCAGGGCGTGTCCACTCATGTTGGGGTGCGCATGCACTCAGCAGCTCTTGGGGTGAACAAGATCAAGCTTGCCCCTTTGTATGGCAGCAAGGGTGTTGTGGGTGGGTCCAAGGACTCAACCCTCTCTACAATCTGATGTTGAGGATCTTCCGCCAGACCATTTTGTTGGGTCCGTAGCATAGAAAACAAAAAATTTCCTACGATGAGAACTACACGCCAAGATCTATCTACTAGGTACAAAGGAACGGGTGGACATACAACCAACGAGAACTTACCCTCAAAGACAACGAGTTTTGTTAACGAGTAGGAACTCGTGGTTGATGTAGTCATACACTTGCTGATCTCAAGATCGCGAGGAAGTCCGAGCGTCGCAACTCAGCAACAGCGATCCGCATTGCACACACGTTCAAGCCACCGGACAACCTCCACCTCCTCGCTCCAGCGATCCAGCGGAAGCAGCAACTCCTTCCAGACAAAATGCCACCGAGAACATGTATCTCGCTAATCCGAGACCATGGGGAAATAATTCTAGAGGGGGAGAGAGATCCTTCACAAGGAGGTGTGAGGAAGAAGGAGGAGGGGGGCTTTTATAGGAGGAGGGTTCCTCCCATGGCCGGCGCATGGGGGGTGACCCCTCACCTCCCCCATTCATGTGGTGGTAACCCCTCCACATTAAAATGCCTCTTCACATTCCCTTTTAAAGTCCCCACTTTAAATGCATTAAAATTCTCCAAGTTTAATGCTCTATCATTTAATAAAACTCTTTTATTAAATTTATTAAGAATTTTGTTAATTACTTTAATTAACAAACATTCACATATAACCCCTTGCAATATTTCAATATCACATGCAGAACCACTTTTTGCAATTTCACCTGAAACAATTTCCAGTTTCTATCAAAACAATTCCTGCGCTTTGCAATTCTTTCGTCTGAAACATATGTGCTCCAAAATGGTGTCCGGTAACTCTTAAGTGTGTCACCGTACGGTTCACGAATAATGCAGACATGATTGAGACTCCTCTCAGATCAATAGTCAGAAGCGGGACCTGGAGATCCATACTGACTCCTGCATATTCAACGATGACTTCTGTGATCGTGAGAACCTTTAACGCTTGTAATTTAATCCCTTTGTCTCATGATATAATAGTCCGATATTCGATCATCGATATCGAAATACCTAGTTTGATCTCGTTACCGACATGCACTCTTTTCTTGTTCCCGTGATATAACATTCTAGTGATCACATCACTACTTGCAAGCTATCTCAATGTGATATCACCGAGAGGCCCCAGAGTATATCTATCCGTCATCTGGATTGACAAATTCCACTCTTGATCCATGAGCCTCAACATAACACCTTCGTAGCACTGAACCCATCGTTATAGTCACCCTGTTACGGTGTGACGTTTGATGTTATCAAGATACTCTTCAGGTGTTAGCAATTAACATGATCTCATGGTCTAAGGATAAAGATTACTTCGTATGATGTTATAGCAATATAAACATAATGACTTGATCGTAATGCTATACTTCGGATGAATGTTCATCACATCATTTCACAAATGTTGTGACCTTGTTATTAACAACATCCAATGTCCATGATCAGGAAACCCTGATCATCTTGTTAATCAACAAGCTAGTCTATAAGAGAGGCATAACTAGGAACCCTTTTTGTTTATTAAACACACATGTATTGATGTTTCTGATCAATACAATTCTAGCATGCAAAATAAACATCTATCATATATAAGGAATACATAATAACAACTTTATTATTGCCTCTCAGGGCATATTTCCTTCAGTCTCCCACTTGCACTAGAGACAATAATCTAGTTCACATAGTTATAAATCTAACACCCATGGAGTTCTGGTGTTGATCATGTTTTGCCCTAGGGAGAGCTTTAGTAAACGGATCTGCTACATTTAGGTCTGTGTGTACTTTACAAATCTTTATATCTCCATACTTGACATGCTCGCGGATGGAGTGAAACCGGCGCTTAATATGCTTGGAATTCTTGTGAGACCTAGGTTCCTTTGCGTTGGCTATGGCTCCATTGTTGTCACAATAGATCACCATTGGGTCCAGTGCACTAGGAACCACACCTAGTTCCGTAATGAACTCTTTCATCCAAACCGCTTCCTGCGCCACTTCTGAAGCAGCAACATATTCCGCCTCCGTCGTTGATCCAGCCACCACAGGTTGTTTGGAACTCCTCCAACTAAGTGTTGCTCCGTTCAAGAGAAATACGTATCCAGATTGAGACTTAGAGTCATCCGTATCGGTGTCAAAACTAGCATCGATATAACACTTAGCGACTAGCTCTTCTTCACCTCCGTATATAAGAAACATATCCCTAGTTCTTCTCAAGTACTTGAGGATGTTCTTGACCGCTATCCAGTGTTCCGAACCTGGATCAGATTGGTACCTACTAGTCAAACTAATAGCATGTGCCACATCCGGTCTTGTACATAGCATGGCATACATAATAGAGCCTATGGCCGAGGCATAGGGGATCTTATCCAAATCTCTCTTTCTTCCGCCGTAGCCGGACTTTGAGTCTTACTCAATGTCTTGCCTTGCAACATAGGTAAGAACCCCTTCTTACTTCCGTCCATATTAAACTTCTTTAATACTTATCAAGGTATGTACTCTGCGATAGCCCAATTAGGCGCCTTAATCTATCTCTATAGATTTTAATGCCTAATATATATGATGCTTCACAAGGTCTTTCATCGAAAATTTGCTGTTTAGATAACTTTTAACACTGTTTAAAAGATCTATATCATTTCCAATCAATAATATGTCATCCACATATAATATCAGAAATGCCACATTGCTCCCACTCACTTTCTTGTAAATACAAGCCTCTCCATAAGTTTGGACAAATCCAAACTCTTTGATCACCTCATCAAAGCGGAGATTCCAACTCCGGGATACTTGCTTCAGTCCATAGACGGATCGCTGAAGTTTGCATACCTTATCCTTAGGATCGACAAAACCCTTAGGTTGTATCATATACAACTCTTCTTCAATATTACCATTGAGGAACGTATTTTTGACATCCATCTGCCATATTTCATAATCGAAATATGCAGCAATTGCTAACATAATCCTAACCGACTTAAGCATCGCTACGGGAGAGAATGTCTCATCGTAGTTAACTCCTTGAATTTGTCGAAACCCCTTTGTGACAAGTCGAGCCTTATAGATGGTCACATTACCATCAACATCAGTTTTTCTTTTGAAAATCCATTTATTCTCAACGGCCTTTTGATCGTGAGGTAAGTCCACCAAGGTCCAAACTTGGTTCTCGTACATGGATTCCATCTCGGATTTCATGGCTTCTAGCCATTTGTTGGAATCCGGGCTCATCATCGCTTCTTCATACGTCGCAGGGTCATCCATTTCAGTAACCATGAAATTCACAACAGGATTGCCGTATAGTTCAGGAGTTGCACGTGTCATGCTTGACCTGCGAGGTTCGGTAGTGTCCTCTTTCGGAGTTTCATGATCAATATCATTAGCTCTCTCTTCGTTAGGTGAAGTCAACTCCGAAACAACTTCCGGTGCTGCGCTACTCACCATTTCATGAAGAGAAGGTTCAATAACCTCTTCGAGTTCTACCTTCCGACTACTCACACCTTTCATGAGAAACTCCTTCTCAAGAAAGGTCCATTCTTGGCAACAAAAACCTTGCCCTCGGATCTGTGATAGAAGGTATACCCAATCGTTTCCTTAGGGTATCCTATGAAGACGCATTTTTCCACTTTGGGTTCGAGTTTATCCGGCTGAAGTTTCTTCACATAAACATCGCATCCCCAAACTTTAAGAAATGACAGCTTAGGTTTGTGTCCAAACCATAATTCATACGGTGTCGTTTCAACGGATTTAGATGGTGCCCGAATTTAAAGTGAATGCAGCTGTTTCCAGTGCATAACCCCAAAATGACAGTGGCAAGTCTGTCAGAGACATCATAGATCGAACCATATCCAATAAAGTACGATTACAACGTTCCGACACACCATTAGGTTGTGGTGTTCCGGCATGCGTGAGTTGTGAAACTATTCCACACTCTTTCATGTGTGTGCTAAACTCGTATCTTAGATACTCTCCTCCATGGTCAGACCATAGAAATTTGATCTTTCTATTACGATGATTTTCCAGTTCATTCTGAAATTCCTTGAACTTTTCAAAAGTTTCAGATTTGTGTTTCATCAAATAGATATACCCGTATCTACTCAAATCATCCGTGAAAGTAACAAAATAACGATATCCACCTCGCACCGACACACTCATTGGTCCACACACATCAGTATGTATGATTTCCAATAAATCTGTCGCCCGTTCCATTGAACCGGAAACGGCGTTCTAGTCATCTTGCCCATAAGGCATGGCTCACATGTATCAAATGATTCAAAATCAAGTGATTACAAAAGTCCATCAGAATGGAGTTTCTTCATGCGTTTAACGCCAATATGACCTAGACGGCAGTACCACATATATGTAGATATATCATTATCAAGTTTAATCCTTTTAGCATCAACATTATGAATATGTGTAATACTATTATCGAGATCCAACAGAAATAAACCATTCAACACGGGTGCATGACCATAAAAGATATTATTCATATAAATCGAACAACCATTGTTTTCAGACTTAAATGAATAACCACTTTGCATCAAACACGATCCGGATACTATGTTCATGCTCAGTGTAGGCACCAAATAACAATTATTCAGGTTTATAACTAATCCCGATGGCATATGGAGAGGCAGGGTTCCGACGGCGATCACATCAACTCTTGATCCATTGCCGACCCGCATTGTGACCTCATCCCTTGCTAGTTGTCGCTTGTTCCGCAGCCCCTGAATCGAGTTACATATATTAACAACCGATCCCGTATCAAATACCCAGGTGCTACTACGAGTACTAGTCAAGTACACATCAGTAACATGTATATCATATATACCTTTGTTTGCCTTGCCGGACTTCTTGTCCGCCAAATACTTGGGGCAGTTACGCTTCCAATGGCCAGTCCCTTGCAATAGTAGCACTCGGTATCGGACTTAGGGCCAGCTCGTGGTTTCTTTTTAGGCGCGGCAACAGATTTGCCACCCTTCTTTCCCTTGTGCTTGCCTTTCTTGTCCTTCTTGAAACCGGTGGTCCTATTGATCATCAACACTTAATGTTCTTTCCTAATCTCCACTTCTGCAGTCATAAGCATTAACAGAAGCTCGGGAAGAGTCTTCTTCATGCCCTACATATTATAGTTCATCATGAAGCTCTTGTAGCTAGGTTGCAGAGATTGGAGTACATGATGTATGCCTAAGTCAATGGGAATCGTTATTCCCAAGGACACAAGCTTATCGGTGTACCCAGACATTTTGAGTACATGCTCACTAACAGAGCTATTATCCTCCATCATGCAGCTAAAGAACTTTTCAGTAGCATTATAACTCTCTACGGTAGCATGGGTATCAAAAATCATTTTCAATTCTCCCATGGTATCAAAGGCATTGCCATTTTCGAAACGCTTTCGAAGTTCTGGCTCTAGCCCATACAGTATGCCGCAGTGAACTAAGTTGTGATCCTCCTGACGAGTCACATAGACATTCTTTTCCTCGTCAGGGGCATCAGGAGCTGGTGGGGGGCCTAGCGGCGCATCTAGCACATATTTCTTTTGTGCAGCAGTGAGGAGAATCCTCAAATTCATAGCCCAGTTGGTGAAGTTGCTACCATTCGCAACAAGTTTCTCTTTCTCCATGAACACATTGAAATTAAAAGCAGGTGGTTCCATCTACAACAGAATTTGTAAAGTTTATTTAGACTAAGTTTATGATAGATTGAGTTCAACTAATCCAAATTACTAATGAACTCCTACTCAAAAACGACATCCCTCGTGTCCTTTTGGTGATTACATGAACCAAATCCACTACACCAAGTCCGATCATCACGTGAGTCGGTGTAGCTTCAAAGGCGAGCATCTATATTGGCATCATATCAACTATATGACTCATGCTTAACCTTTCGGTCCGTGTTCCGAGGCCATGTTTGTACATGCTAGGCTTGCCAAGTAAGAACCTTAGTACTCGCGTGTGTAAAACTGTCTTACACCTGTTGTATGAAAGCATAGAGTCGAGTACACCCGATCATCACGTGATGTCTCGAAACACGATCCATAAAATGATGCATACTCAAGGAAGAACACATTTTATCTTGATATCTAAATGAGGGATCATCTTACAATGCTACCAAAAGCGCCAAACTAGCAGTATAAGATGTTAACATCTAATGTGTAAAGTGAGATGATATGGTCCATGCATTTGATCTCTATCATTTGCATCGTGGTATGATCTCTATCATTCCTTTTGTGTGTAAGGCCAAGGTCTATGGAACTTACACGTTGAATGTGTTGTAAGAGTATCTATCATACATCTACTTACAACAATACCATATCAATACACTAGCCCAACAACGATCTAAACTAGACGCCTATAATTTATCAATTGCAAGTTTTACGTGGCTTAGGGATTTCGGAGATGGAACCATTCTCACCTACGAACATGAACCACAACGAGAATAACCAAGTTATTAGCAACTCGTTGTAAATCAGATATTTACTATAGTAGGAGAGACAGACACCCGCCAGCCACTTATGCAAAACAAGTTGCATGTTAGTCGTGGAACCGGTCTCATGTATGATGACATGTAAGGTTGGTCCGGGCCGCTTCATCCCACTATGCCACCAATATCCAAAGTACATAGAAGATGCAATAACATGATCATCATCGCCCACATATAAAGATATGTGTGCTACCCGTGCAAAGAACCTACGCATAGATCAGGCTCTGATACCACGGTTGGGTCCGCAGCATAGAATTTTTTTCCCTACGATGAGAACTACACGCCAAGATCTATCTACTAGGTACAAAGCAACGGGTGGACATACATCCAAAGAGAACTTACCCTCGAAGACAACGAGTTTTGTTAACGAGTAGGAACTCGTGGTTGATGCAGTCGTACACTTGCCGATCTCAAGATCGTGAGGAAGTCCGAGCGTCGCAACTCAGCAGCGCATCCGTACTCGCACACACGTTCAAGACACGGGACAACCTCCACCTCCTCGCTCCAGCGATCCAGCGGAAGCAGCAACTCCTTCCAGACGAAATGCCACCGGGAACATGTATCTCGCTAATCCGAGACCATGGGAAAATAATTCTAGAGGGGGAGAGAGATCCTTCACAAGGAGGTGTGAGGAAGAAGGAGGATGAGGGGGCCTTTTATAGGAGGAGGAGGGGGGTACCCCTCATCTCCATGGCCGGTGCATGGGGGGTGACCCCTCACCTCCCCCATTCATGTGGTGGTAACCCCTCCACATTAAAATGCCTCTTCACATCCCCTTTTAAAGTCCCCACTTTAAATGCATTAAAATTCTCCAAGTTTAATGCTCTCTCATTTAATAAAACTCTTTTATTAAATTTATTAAGAATTTTGTTAATTACTTTAATTAACAAACATTCCCACATAACCCCTTGCAATATTTCAATATCACATACAGAACCACTTTCTGCAATTTCACCCGAAACAATTTCCGGTTTCTATCGAAACAATTCCTGCGCTTTGCAATTCTTTCGTCTGAAACATATGTGCTCCAAAATGGTGTCCGGTAACTCTTAAGTGTGTCACCCTACGGTTCGCAAATAATGCAGACATGATTGAGACTCCTCTCAGATCAATAGTCAGAAGCGGGACCTGGAGATCCATACTGACTCCTGCATATTCAACGATGACTTCTGTGATCGTGAGAACCTTTAACGCTTGTAATTTAATCCCTTTGTCTCATGATATAATACATGTCCGAGATTCGATCATCGGCATCCAAATACCTAGTTTGATCTCGTTACCGACATGCACTCTTTTCTTGTTCCCATGATATAACATTCTAGTGATCACATCACTTGCTTGCAAGCTATCTCAATGTGATATCACCGAGAGGGCCCAGAGTATATATATCCGTCATCGGGATTGACAAATTCCACTCTTGATCCATGAGCCTCAACATAACACCTTCGTAGCACTGAACCCATCTTTATAGTCACCCTGTTACGGTGTGAAGTTTGATGTTATCAAGATACTCTTCAGGTGTTAGCAATTAACATGATCTCATGGTGTAAGGATAAAGATTACTTCGTATGATGTTATAGCAATATAAAAATAATGACTTGATCGTAATGCTATACTTCGGATGAATGTTCATCACATCATTTCACAAATGATGTGACCTTGTTATTAACAACATCCAATGTCCATGATCATGAAACCTTGATCATCTTGTTAATAAACAAGCTAGTCTATAAGAGAGGCATAACTAGGAACCCTTTTTGTTTATTAAACACACATGTATTGATGTTTCCGATCAATACAATTCTAGCATGTAAAATAAACATCTATCATATATAAGGAATACATAATAACAACTTTATTATTGCCTCTCAGGGCATATTTCCTTCACATTTCCTCTAGTGCTGGGAATGATGATGCCATTAGATGTGGATTGGTCAACTTGTTATACCATACCCACAGGATTTGCTTGGCTGTCCCCGAGGCGGATGCAGATCCTATTGATGTTATGGATTACATATTTGAGGAGATGTATCATGCCATCTTATACAAGAAGGCTCCACCATATGCACCACTTGTCATGAGACTCATCAACACACAGGAACATGGTTCTCCACTTGCCTTGCCTCCCAATCTTCCCGAGCACACTCTTGTATCTCTGTAGTAGAGGGGGGACATGAGGGCTCCTCCTAGACGCTCCCATGCCCATGTGGAGGAGGAGATCTCAGAGACCAAGAGGGCCCCCTCTCCTCCTAGGGCTTGGAGGAAGAATGCTTCCAATGCACCTCTTCCCCCCATGACACGTGACTATGTACATGAGAAGGTCATGAAGGCCTCATTCTGGGAGAGGACCCTGTGCTGCATGAACATGGACATCCGTAAGCAACAGCATGCCTCCTACAAGAGCAACCGTCGCATAGAGAAACTACTCAATGATATCAAGGCTCAGGGTGAAGCGAATGATGAGGAATGAGAGGATGAGTACACTGATGAGCATGGCGCTCAGCCATCCACCGAGTCAGAGCACACTCTTTCTTTTGGGACTTGGAATGCCCAACAGGACAGCTTGGTGGATTGGAAGACCTTCTCTGATGTCACTTCTGGATATGGGTACCAAGGTACCTCATCTTCTCGCCCTCACGGCAAAGGACCTGCAGCTCCAGATGGTGATGAGGACTATGATGATGATGATGAGGATCAGGATATGGATGAGGAGGACGAGGAGGATGATGATGAGGACTACTGATCCGTTGGGCGCTAGTTTAGGTCTTTTCCCTTTTTCGGCGTTTTGATGCCAAAGGGGGAGAAGACAGTGTCATCGGGATTTGCATGGGCTTGGGATATTTGATTCTTATTTGCTATCTCGATCTTCATACCTTTTTGACTTATGTTATTGCGAGACACTATTTGCTATTTGTGTGACTCTGTGGGTGCCCCTACTTTATTGTAAATCGTGTGAGAACTATGTGTTTTATCCATGTACTACCTACCATGCTTGCTTTACATGTTTATCTTTGTGCACATAGTCAGGGGAGCATGTTCATTCTCTGTCATAAGTGATTGCAAATTATTTTCCATGCAAAATCACTTGTTGTCATCGAACACCAAAAAGGGGGAGATTGAAAGGACATTTATTGTCATAATCATTTTTGGTGTTCGTTAACAACAAGTAGAGCGTTTTACTGTATGCTATTGTCTATAGGTTGATACATTGCAAAGTGAAAAGGACCTTTGGCATGCGGAACATTTCCTGCATATTTACTTAACTCTTGGGAATTCCAGACCGGAGTCTCCAGTCTGCCTGGACCGGAGTCTCTGCTGTGGACCGGAGTTTCCCCAAGAGTCTCCGGAGGAGGCTCCAGTTTCCTGTCTAGGTCAAACTGTGTGGTGGTCCAGAGTCTGGTCTAGGGGGAGGTCCGAAGTCTCCGGTCCTTGCCTCAAACCGGAGTCTCCGGTGCAGAGGGACCGGAGTCTCCGGTCCACTTGGCTCACAGAAGGGTTGGGTCATTCTGTTCGCCGGTCCGGAGGCTGGTCCGAAGACTGACCAGATTCTCCGGTGTAGACCGGAGTCTCCGGTGTGCAGACCGGAGTCTCTGGTCTGACTTTTCTCCAACGGTCAGAAAAACGGTTCAGTGGAGTGAAGGGCTATAAATAGAGGACCTTATCCCCTTCCTCCAGCTGCTCATCCACCTCAAGAACACCATGCCAATTTGAGCCACCAAATCAACAAGATCTCTTCATCCAACCATTCAAAGTCATTGATCTTTGGAGAATCGAAGGAGGAGGCCTTGATCTACAGCTTCACCAAGAGAGATCTTCATTTCCCCTCATTCACTTGAGGGCCCCCATGCTCTAGTGTTTCTTTGGAAACCCTAGATTTTGATTTGGTTCTTACAAGCTTGTCTTTGATTGTTTGACAGCTTGCTTGTATTTGGGAGCCTCCAATTAAGTTGTGGATGTGTGCCCCGAACTCGTTGTAAAGGTGCCGGCTTCCACCTCGAAGGTTGCCGTATAGTGGAAGAGGTGAATAGAACAAGGGAGGCCTCTCGTGGCGTTGGTGGTTTAAAACCACCCTCTATCCAAACGTAGACGTACTTCCCCTCAAAAGGAAGGAACTACAGGAAATAAATCCTTGTGTTTCCGAGCACTCCACTTTGGTTACTTCTATCCTTTACCGCACTTTACTTATCTAGTTCTTGCTTAGTTCTTGTGATAGGTTGACATATAGGTAAATTCACCTTAGTTGCATAATCTAGAGAATTTACCTTTTGTGTCAAACCCTAAATTAAAAAGGAGTAAAATTTGGAGTAGCACCTATTCACCCCCCCTCTAGGTGACCATACGATCCTTTCAAGTACTACTAAAATATAGAGAAGTACCACCTACATTCTTATAGAAGTACCAAACTACATTACTTACTATGTGTTGTATACACATTTTAGGATGAAGTAAACAGTAGAACTCATTATGGTTTTTAGAAGCAGTTTAGTGACCACTATACAAAGGTCGTGTTCAGTGAGTTTAGAACAAAGCTAAAAAAGAGCACCCTCTTCAGGATAAAGTCAAACAGGGATCCACATCGTGTTGAACACAATTATCTGGTAACATATCATGACCCGACATACGCCTTTTCATGGTCAAAACATGAATTCAAGGTGGTCGCAAACCCGGTAAAAGGAGAACAGCTGCGAGTGCCAACTCTGGGAGCATACAGGTACACCTTGCTTTACATAAGGATAATAAAATTACTATAGATATTCATCATCTACGGCATTTTTCTGTTCCAAAATAACTGTAAAACTAATAATTTCTAACAAACAACTTCTACTAGGACTATTCTGCCTACATGTAATCTGCGCGATAGAACACCTGAGGGTAAAAGGTGTACCAGATATGTACATACTGAAGAGATACACAAAAAATCCACATGTGCAGGAAACATTCGACAGGACAAAATACAAGACATTGGCAGCAAACGGGGCCTCATTGATGTACAATCAGAATGAACTTTTATCATTAGCCATGAGAGTTGTTAGAACAACAGGGAAGCCGGATGAGCAGCGTAGTTTTACAAAGGTAGGATTGGAGGATTAGCTGGAAAGAATTGAAGAAATTGGGTGCTCAACACCATCTGATGACAATCAAGATAATACAATCCCTAATATGGAAGAATTCGAGCCGAATTCAACACTCTTGGCGACCCACGTAACCAAGACTGCTCGTGACAGTGGTACACATCAAGAGGAGAAGGACAAGCCTACAGAGCTTGATATTGCAGTTATCTTTACCACCACCCAAATAAAAGACTAAAGGAAGCAGGAATAAGAACACTTTTGACACAAAAACAAAAAGAAAACCAAAATCATCTACAAAAAAAGAAATAAAAGAACCAGAACTCGATTCAGATGGTGAGCCTAAAAAAGGCTAGAGAAGATGCAGTGGATGCGGAAAGAAGAGAGGGCATAATTTACGTGCATGTCTAGAATGGAAATTGGCAAATGGTGAAGATGGACCTCCTATAGGAAGAATCGGTAAAAAGAGGAAAAGAATATGCAAAGGATGCAACAAGATGGCGGATCACAACGTACTGACGTGTCCTTTGGTGAAACATGCACTGAAAATAGCTAGGGCAATGGAAAAATCTAAAGGTCAACCAAAGTCAGACAAGAAGGAAAAGAATAATGAGAAAAAAATGAAAGTGATGAGAACAACGAAGAGGAAGAGGAAGATGCTAATGAGGTAGATGAAGACACATAAAATAAGGACGAAGAAGAGAATGATGACAAAGAAGAAGAAGAGGAGAAGGGGGATGAGGAATAACCTCCAGCGAAGAGGACAAGGAGCTCTAACATCATGGTCAGCACCTCCAGCAAAAGGAAAAATTAGCACCAAGAACACCAAGACCATAAACACAGTCAAGGAGAAGAAACTATAACAACCAAATTTACCACCGAAAAGGAGGACAAACTCTAGATTAAATTGATTTTTATTTGGTTGCATACTACTATGAAACAAAATTCTATTATTGTTGTATATCTGGTTGCATACTAGTATGAAAAAAGTGTATTCTTGTTTTGTACAGAATGATATAAGTGTTACTGTTATAAAATAATTTTCTATGATAATGAGCCTCAGATTTATAAAATGGTATTATGCTGGTACAGACAATACATATTTGGATACCTCTTATTTGATTATAATGAAACAACAAGAATCACAACATATAGTAGTGGAGGTGCAATACAGAAATATGCTAAGAACGGTAGTATGGATTTCATAAATATAGGCAGTGCATGAATACTTAATCCGGCAATACCGGTTTTCAATAAAAAGAAGTACATGTTGTCACTAACTAAAAAACTAAGAAGGAAAAACTAAGATAGAATACAGGCAGTACATAAAATATAAAAGAATGAAAAACTAAGATGGAATAACTATGAAGATGAACTTCATGTGTGCATTACAAACCGCCTGACAGTAAAGCAGTACAAGAAGCATAAAACCTAGAAGTACCACAATTTGAGATAAAGAAATACTATTACAATGAAAAACAGTACAGGAGTGGTTCAAAAATATTAGGACATCCCAGCACTACAGATTTCAGATAAAAAGCAGTTCGATTATTGTAAGAAATAGAAGTACATTACTTCTAGAGAGAGAGAGGAGCTATCAAAACGTAGAGAGTAGTATAGGTAGTACAACATCTTTAAAAATGTCAAAATATCTTAACATCATAAATGTTTACAGCAACCATCCAACAAGTAGTATTAAAAAAGCAAAAATAAGTGACAAAACCTAATGCTTTCTCTCGTGACTATTACAATACAATAAATGTTTTAGATACATATGAGTGTTATACATCATAGATCTACTTGAATATATTGTTTCATCTTAGATAGAAGCTACATAAGCTCTTCTTCTTTAGCAGACAAAGTTCTGGAGAGACACTGGATCTCGTCTGGAAGATCATCAAGAAGAACCTTGTTTTCTAGATGGAAAAAGATAGTGTACATGAATTCTTCCTTCTAGTCATGGGAATGTTCCTGAAACATATTAACAAAAGAAATATCAGCAAGAAAGAAGTGAAAAAAAATGTGAATAGTTTCATTGGCAGTGATAGGTGCCACAAGAAACATACATCACAATTGAGCATCTTCTCAACGCATCGATCACCATCAAAGGTGTTAGCAAACTTGAGGGAATAGATGCCACATTCATTTATACCCTGGTGAGGCAAAGGGTCAACGTAATGAGGCGCAACTTAAACCTTATGCCAATTATTCTGAGCACTCTTCTTGTACACATCTTTGCCATAAATAGCCGGCATAACTTGTATAAATCTTTTAGCCTGTTTAACCAACAGTGGTCAGACCAACAAACAAAAAACGAGAAAAAAAGGAAATAAAGTAACATTAGCAACTCACAATTTCTTTTATATCGGCAACATGGAACGCAATCATTGTAGTTTCAGTACTGCTTCTTGTAGGCCAATCCTTTGAATCCAGAACATCAATCACGTTATGTTATTTGTTGAAACATATACAACATGATGGTTAATCCCTAAACAGGGTATTTTCTTGCAATAAGGCAACGAGATCTATTCAACAAAATAACAAAAGATGATGTTAGATTACATAAACTATAAACAATAAATTTAGATAGAAAAAAATAAAAGATATGTAAAACTATGAAAAATAAGTAAGATATTTACGAACCAACTTTGCATTCAAGAGATTTCTCTAGGCCTAACAAATTTGTGGAAATTATACATAGCTGAATCCAGATCAAATTTACAACTTGACTTCAAGATATCCATTCCAAGGACATTCTACTTATAAGAAATTAAAAATAGTTAAAACATGAAAACATCAGAGTCCAAAACTAAAAAATAGACAAAAATAACTGCATTCAAAACTATCCATTTAAAAAGCCTTAGAGCCTCAACAAGAAGACTCCACTTATTTGCTCTTTTCAATGCCCTCTTATTAGACAAAACATTAATGGATGAAATATCTGCCTTATTCTTCTTCTTAATGGCAGGAGAGTCTACCATCTTCTTTCCAGATCTTGTTGTTAGAGCGATAAAATCATCCATGCCACTGGATTCATTTGCATCATCTAATGCAGGCAACTTCCTTTCAGCCGGCGTTAAATCTTGTTGTCTACTAATGGTAGCTATTCTATGATCAGTATCAACTTGGGATGAGTCAAAAATGGTGAAAGATTGATCACCAATGGCAAGATATTAAACTTCATGAAGTCGAATAACAAAATAAGTAAGTTGAAAACACAGAATTCATGATTTATTAATATAAAAGATAAGAAGAACAAATAGGTGAAGCTGGCTAAAAAGAAAAATGCATGAAAAAAGAACCAATCAATTGACTGAAACCTGGATGATAGCAAAAAAAACTTCATAAAATCAATATTGAATTGTCCGGACACCGACCAAGTATAGAGCATAGCCTTCTTGATGTTGGGGATATCTCTCATTGTAAAGTCCATAAGACATTCCCCATCCCAAGCCATAATAGTCTGAAGCATGAACCAACCACAAGAACGACTACGCACAAGGAAAGATAGGTATATAATAAATATGAAAAGTAAGTGCATATAAAGAAATACAAGAAGTGCGTATTACAGAAGAAGGAAAGCAAAAAATAGGAAGTACAAGTCATGCAATCACAATAAACACAACTAAAAAAATGCAAATCGATATTAACATATAAGGAAGTATGAGTCTCACTTATCAAGTGGAGGATCCATATCAAGGGTCAAATCGAGCCAAAGCTTGTTTAAATTTTTAACCATTCTGCGGTAAATGATCCAGCCACAATGACTTCTTGGACAATATAAAGAATCAATGTACTGGAAACAACCATTTTTTAAAATTAAGAGTGACAATAACCCAATGGCCAATAGATTTTTTACCAGGAGGTGGGGGATCCAAAGTTGGAAACAAAATATGCAAAAAAGTAAGTAAGAAAGCAAAACATATAAAAAGACATGCAACGACAACATCAACACATAGAAGAGATTTCACTAACCAGTTCCTTTTGGTCAATATCTTCCTCTCCTTTTCTATCAGAAAACCACTTTCTCACATTAGTAGAAAAATCTCCAGCATAAATCTTACACTACAGGTATTCAAAACAAGAGAACAAATAAATAAAGTAACAATAAGGATAAGAATAGAAATAAAGTTAATAGATGAACTGAAAAAACAAAAATATAACTTACAGTAATCCAGTAAGGATAAATCAACTTTTTCGACCCACGAAAATGCTCTGTTGTAAGGCGGATGCCAACTGTTGCTACACTAGAACTAAGCATTCCATTAGGTTCAAAAGATTCCACAACATGACCAAGTCGAACTCCACAATGTCCATCTTCAAACATAAATTCATCTCCACGGGAAAAGATATAATGTAAGATTTGTAACAACAAAAACCTGAAACGATAAAATAAGAAACCAAGATGGGAAATATAACTATTCTATTCCATATAATACAAGTAAAAGGATAGTAACATACGCTATCTTGGATTTTTTATCAATACAGGTGACTCGCTTTGTAGAATCCTCGATAGCTTCAACAAGTTTATTTTCACCTTGAGAGAAACCATCAGTCTTGTAAGAAGCTATAGACCCAAAAACAGTACTCAATAACAAAAAGAAGTAAATATCATTGATAAGAAGTACAGACAAACAAAACAAGTTTTCAAACCACTAGAGTAATGTATAGAAAAAGCAGTACGATACGAAGTAAATTAAAGTAAAGGTATATGTAACAAAAGCAGTACAACAAATATGTAAGAAAATAGCACAATTTCATACTTATAGAAGCAGGACAAGTGGAAGTGCCAAAAAGAAATATAGGTACATGTCGCTTAAGCAGTACATGTACATTTCTCTACAACAGGTGAATGTTGAAAAAAGTACAAGTACTCAAAATATAGCAGTACATGATCATAAAGAATGAAGTACAGGTTAAAAAAGATGTTAAGCACCCCCAAGTGTAAAAATTGTATGGAAATAGTTTGCACCTAGATCACATGATTCCTAAAAAGGATATACAGTTCGCCACGTATAAAGAACCCCGTAAAATTAAAATTACACATACACAAAGAGTCGGGTAGTACATTTCATTTCACACACACAAAAAGTTTCCACAGAAATACACATTTCATATATATAGTAGCATTCAAATAGTATAAACCAAACCATCCCCACAAAATATAGCAAATTAACTAGAGGAAAAGCCGAATAAAATAAGATATAAGCATAGTAGGTTTTTGAAAGGATTCGACATTATGGGATCTTGCCTAGGTCTTGAATGGAAGAGATTGCCGCTGCTTTCCCATCACCATCATCATCGACATCGGAACTCTTCATGACATCTGCTTCACCGGTAGTGGAACACTTCATGACATCTGCTTCTTTGGTAACAACACCATGCAAACTAGAAGGTGGAAACAAGTTTGAGGCTGGAATGAACATATTTTAGGTATTTTTGCTTGCAAAAGGGGGCGTGGTAGAATCTATAGCAGGTTTTTCATTAGAAGCATCAGAGTGCACTCCAGAAGGTGCATCTAGGGCAATAAAAGTAGATGTCGTGTTGTCCACGGCAGCATTAACTACTCTATCCTCAACCTGATTATTAGCAGATTCCCTTTGCTCGCTATCAGTGTTTTTGTATTCCTCCGAAGGAATAACACGCTTAGGCACCGTCGCCTTAGCAACTAAGGTCTGGGAGAGGATAAGTGCGACATCCACAGAAGAGCAAACACGTCTCTTTAATTGAGATGCACGAGAACTGATAGGCATCACACTAGAGATTTTATCAAAAAAGATGATATCATTTTGGGCCTTCCACTATAAAACAATAAAACACACATAGAAAATGGATTAAAAATTTAGAAGAAGTTAACAATACATTACAACGATGATTATAAAAAGTTCCAAAAAATAAGTGCTAAAAGGAAAATATAAGAAGTACAAGCATAACATAGAAAACAGTACAAACAATATGTACCATGGAAGTTCCCAAAAAATATATGATAAGTTAGTAGACATACAAGAGTAATAAAAGGACATCATAAACAATCACATGTAGTATAACCCTAATGTACTAGGAAGTACGACCGCAACAATTCATAGAAGTGCTAAGAAAATAAAAGTAGCAAGATAGAAGTCAAACGGTAGCATACATAGAGACAAAACTTCCTAAATAAAAATAAGTGCAATAATAGAATCAAAGCTAGTACAGATATCATACATCATATGTATCAGAAGAATAGTAAAACTCACGAGTAACTTGCCATACGCACATGATCTAGGGTCCGTGGTTCCGTTTTTAACAAGGTCTAACCTCCAAAGTTTCATAAGCTTTTTACGATCATAGTTCAAGATGAGAGGAGTCTGTTTATCCGTAACATTCAGCTTGCGCTCATTGAGGCATTCAATATAAGCCAAAATCACGGCAACACAGCAACCTGGAAGAGCTCTCCACTCTGCACCTTCTACTTGCCAAGATGCAATTGCTACTTCTAGCTCATCAAAAACGAGCTGACAAAGATTAGCATCCTTCAATTTGATAAAGTCAAAATCTTCCACCATAGTCGCCTCCCTCTTGACACGCTGAGAATAACCTGGGCAAATGGACTTACTAAACCAAATCGAACCAGAGACCTTCATAGCTAGAGAATCCTTTTTGGGATCTTCAACAAGCTGCTTTAGAATCTTCCGAAGATTATTAGTAGTAATATCCTTGTTCCTTGGGATACCAGCTCATCCTTTAAGTTCCTCAAGGCTTCAGCATTCTGGTCCGAAGGCCTTGGAGGGGAGTTGTTCTGCCATCGCCAAGATCAAGAATTATAGTGTTTGGATCAATGTGGTACATCAGGAATCCTCCAAGACAACGACAAATATTTGACTTGATCTTAAAATTCTTCAGATGACCAAGATTTGCAGCATAGAGGATTTTCAAGTGTCGTTCCTTCAGCATTTCTATGCAAAGGGCTACCTCCCTGAGAGAGCACCTAGCCGTCAGATTGAAGCTCTTCGGCACATCTGCAGCTCCCTCGCCTCTCTTCCTCTTACCCACAGGTTTCTGAAAAAAATTATAATGAAGATTAGAAAACAAAGATAACGTGTAAAATATGAAGGAAATATGCCCTAGAGGCAATCATAGAGATGATTGTATTTCATGTGTATCCATGAGTTATTATAATGTTCCTTGAATATCCATATACCAGGCAACTTGTATTGATTGGCAATTATGTGAATTGTTTGTGAAACTCTTTACTTGTATGGTTATCTAATAATTGTCCCTAGTAGGAGTTCATGTAAGGACACACGTGAATATTAGACTAGCACATCGATTGGTTGATGACTATGTTTCGCAAGTCATAGACATGGAGATGTCAAACCAATGATGTGGACACATGTTATGAACATGGGGTTGGACTGACCCAACTTGAGACTAGCAATAATACTTGCAGCTCTCTCTACACATCGTGTACGTTTTGTCCTTAGACCTGAGATTGTCACATGTACTTGAGATGTGGATTGACCTACTTTGGGGCTATCAAACACTACTCCGTAGCTGGGTAGTTATAAAGGTAGCTTTTGGGTTTGTCCTGATACATGCTGCAAGGCATCGGTCAATCAAGATGGGATTTGCCCCTCTCTACTTGAGAGAGATATCTCTGGGCCCCTCGAGTGATCGGATCCAGAAATGCATGGCCGTGCTACATATGGTTAAGAGTTAACCTAGTAAAGGGATTCTGAATCACAGTATCGAGAAAGAGAGGTCAGCTTGGAGCTAGACCAAATATCATGAGGCAAAGGGAAAGACATGTACTCAACCTTGTGATGGTTCGTCCAAATGATCTTTATATGCGTTTAGGAGTTGGCATGTCTTGCTAGAGGCCGCTACCAACTATTGATGGAGTAAGTGTACTCGTGTCATGACTATACGTGTATGAACCTATAGGGTCACACACTTTAGGGGCTGGAAGCCTAATGAGGATTGAATCCGAATTAGGCCAGAATTAGGCTGTTAATGGGCTGCTAATGTAGAAGCCCACCAAGGATGCCTATATAAGAAAGAGTGAGGCGAGCTGAATAGGGTAGAGCATTCCACCCAGCCGCCACATCTCTTCCGCCTGTGTTGCACGTGCAGACCTAGCATTCTGGCGTGTGACGGCTTCCACTCTAGACGTGTGGATACCTCGGAGGTGCTGCAACTGTAGCACTTGGACGAGCCGCGCAAAGGGGAGCTGCTCGTGGGACGAAGGCGAGGAGGAGACGTAGAACATCTACACTGCTCAGACGTGCTTCATCGAGTTCCGCAACTGCGTGTCTAGTGGTAATCCCGTGATCTATGACAATAGTATTCCTGGTTGACGCGGTAGAAAATTTTGATTTTACGCTAGTGTAGCCTACCCGTTTCCCTACAAAATATATCCAAAAAAAGAATATCACATGTGTAAACTGAAAAAATAAAAAGCAGTACAAAACAGATATGAATTGCAATTCCACTTTTGAATATACTAGCAGTACAAAAAAGAATACTGAAACACAAAAAATTTAATCATGAACAGGTGACTTACATTGGATAAATTGGCATCACCATCAGAACCTTCACCAAAGAGAGATTCTTCAACAACATATTGCTCTTCATCATCCTCTTCTTCACTTTCCACTTCGTCAACATCCACCTCTTCATCATCCATAAAATCCTGATCATCTTCAAACCGAACAGACTTCTTCGTCATACGAGCAACCTCCTTCCCTTTACCAGCAGATTTCTTAACCGTTGTAGCAGCAGCTTTGGGCAACCCCTTACCAGGCGCTTGCTTTGCCTTACCAGAAAGTTGCTTTGACTTTGACGCCTTTCGTGCTGGAGTAGCTTTCTTCTGTGCTAGAGCAACTTTTGATGCAAAATATTTAGATTTCTCGACTAAACTAACTTGAGGACTTTTGCATTTAGCACCCTCACCTATAGATTAAGAAGTTACTGGACGAGGGATTTTCCGTATTGCTAGGGAATCAGACATTTTTTCTTCCGTACTACAATCCATTTTCTGGAATGCTCAACTGCGCTACTAGAGATAGGGCTAGTAGGGATACTAGAATCAACAGGAGCAGCCACATCAGCCTGTTCCTCCAATACATTCTTCTTTTGCTCTTTCTCAGCCAACTCAGCCTCTTCAGCCAATGCTTTCGTCTTACTCTCTTGCACAACCTTCAACTTAGCATCTTTTCTTATATGATCAGCCTCAAGCTCACCAGGAACATCTTGTAACTGAGTAACAGGCTCAGTGCCATCAACAGATTTGGACCGCGTCTTCGAAAGCTCTAGAGAACCAAGATCAGAATCCTCCTCCTGGCCAGCATTGCCATGTGCTCCATCGTATTCTTTATCAACAGAAGCAATAACAAATTCTATACTCTTCTCAACAGACCTAGGCAGATCTATTGCAATAAAACTAAAAACAATAAAAGGTAAGAAATAATTACAGGAAAATACTATAAAAAAGAAGTAATAAAACCGCACTAGAACAAGAAGTACAAGAATCATATTATTAAATAGTACAATGACTATATGTTAATGCAGTACAAGAAAAGGAGCCAAAAGAAAAAATAAACCAAATATATCATAAGCAATAAAAAATTGTATGGGAAAAGTACAACAATCCTAATATCAACAGTACAACAAGTATATGTTAATGCAACACATGGTATAAATGGAAAGAAAAATGACAAAGATACCATAAGCAGTTAGAAAATAATATATAAAAACAGTACAAGAAACCTATTTCTAAACGGTACAGGATTTATATGTCAATGCAGTATGCAGAATAAATAAAACGCAACATGAGCAAGATAGTTTTACACATCAGTAGCAGTACGAAACCATTGGAAAGAAAACAATTATAACAATTAGCAGTACAAGAATACATCTGTGAGAAGCCCAGCTACAATACTTACAAAAGAAAGACTACAATTGAACAAACAACACTTGCACAAGAAGCACTTCAGGTGATAAGACCCAATGCAACACTTCAGGTGGAACAAAGGAGTGATGAATAGTTAAAATTACCTTCAGAAGAATCACGAACACCGCTCCCAAGAGGAGAGGTCGCACTGGCAGAACTGATCAGTACTGAGGAAGTCGCCCGAGGAGGAGTGCTACTCGGTGTTGACAAAGACTCAGAAGCAGGGCTAGTAGAAACAGAGGCAGCAGGCGCAGGGCTCTTCGGTGGTGAGGCACCATCAGCACTCGCATCACTCTTCGGATCAGAGGCGGTCGCCGTAGGGCTGTTCGGTGGTGAGGCGCCATCAGCACTCGTATCACTCTTCGGATCAGAGGCGTCCGCCGCAGGGCTGTTCGGTGGTGAGGCACCATTAGCACTCACAGCACTCTTCGGATCATAGGCGGTTGCAGCAGGGCTGTTCGGTGGTGAGGCACCCGCAGAACTAACCGGAGCGGACGAGGCCGCCGAAGGGCTCTTCGGTACTGAGGAATCCTCCACGGAAATGCTCCTCGCTGGTGAAACCATCGATGGAAAACCTAGATCCCCAAAATAATGAACAGTGATAAAAAGGAGCAGGAGCATACGGAAAGAAAAAAAGGAGCATGCGGAGAAGGGCACGCGGTTGCTGCCGGCAATGATCCCTCCAAGCGGCGGTTCAATGGGAGACTAATCGTGGTGACGAGATAGTGGGCTTACATGAGCGGAGTACGCGGAGGAGAAAGAGCGAGGTGTTGAAACCGTTTTGCGTGAGGAAGAGAGAGAAAGAAACAGGGAAGACGGATACGGACAAGGATCTCGAGGGCTGTTCCGCATGTCTGGATCTGGACAACTATTTTTTTAAATACTAAAATAAATGGAGAAAACAAACTACTAAGCAAATTAAAACATAGAGAAGTACTAGGGATTCGAGCGGCGCAGTACGTCCCTGCTTAAATAAGAAGTGCATGTCATGAATTATATAAAAATATTAATGATTGAGACTTTATGATTTATTAAAAGTACCATGATGTCACCAGGCAAAATATATATTTAAAAAATGTTAGAGGTTTTGACTTATATTTTAAAAATATGGAGGGTCCCCGACACTATCCAAATTCCATCACACACAATCTAACACAATCCCCCACAATAGGTATGCAGGAAGTACGTGAGTTGAACCAGGGGAAGTACATGATTCGAAATATTAGCAGTACAAGAGATCAACAAAAGATAAGTGCAACATTTGTATTTAAAAAAAAGATGTTATGAATTTTTTATACTTAAAAAACATGGGAACCCCTATCCCGCACCTATCAAACTCCCAACTTTCAATCACACACATTCTACAAAACTCAAAATAACATAATAAATAAAGGATACAGAAGAAGTACATGACTCGTTACTCTATAAGTTCTTGTGGTTTACACGGGGGCAAGTACAAGAAATACGATATGAAGTATAGTATACACATGAATTGCTTTAGAAACCACACCTGAGACGACAATTACAAAGTTAATATGCATGTTTAAGGATCGTGTAGCCATTATAGTACTACTAAGATAAAATTGTCTAAGCATCAAAAGCTACTATAATTGCAATAAACCATGTGTAAAATTAAGAATAAACTAAGAAAGTACCGAGGTGTGACCATCGTCAGTACAAGATATGTACCGTAACAAGTACATATGTCCTACCAGTACAAGTACAATGTGTTTATTGAAAGAAATGTTAAAGATTTTAATTTATATTTTACAAATATGGGGGGTCCTTCCCCAACCCACCCCCACCCCCCCCCCCCCCCAACACATAAATTACACCATACAGAATCTAAACAAATTCAAAAACCAAAGAATAGCATATAATGGGTTAGTAGTACGAAGTTTCCTATATAGACAGTTCCAGCTCGGTGTACTCAGGCACAAATTGCTTTAGAAATGCAGATCCGAGAATATGAGGGAAGTTCTGGTTTGCCGTCAAGAAGCAATATAGAAATTTCATATGATACATTACAGTGAACATGTGACCTGCTTTAGAAACGGAGATCAAAAACAACATTTAGAAAATGATCATGCATATTTAACGTACCTACATCAATTTTAGGACTACTAAGACAAAAAATACTTAAAACTAATTTGAAATACCCGCGACATAAGAACCAGCAGCGTGATCTAGGTTCCGCCGGTTGAGCACGCACGAGTACAATCTAGATCCAAAATAAATAGTGCAAAAACAACGAAATCCGCAGAATCATACAATAGATAGGAGATCGTGAGCATGTTTAATTTGACCAAAACTCAACGGAAAATAAAAATTTGACGGGAATTTAGGGGCGGAAGCAAGAACCTGAAAGATGATAGACCCGATTGTAAATTGAAAATTTGAACTTACCGAGACTAAAAAGCTACTAATATTGAACTAAAAGAACTTGCGAATGCATATGAATCAATATTACAGAGACAAATCTAGCTATAACTATATTACATAGACAAATCTAGCTATAACTGCTCAAGCGGATCATGAACATAACGACTGAGAAGAAAAGAAAAGTAAAGAGCAAAATTGAATACAAACCATGCTTTTAAATTGATTCGAAGCATTAAAAGTACACGGAGTACAATATAAATCACAAAAAACTTGTATAATCATGAATTAAATCATCCAGATGAAGAACAATCAACATTTTTTGTCCCGCCTGGTAACTTACAGAGAAGAAGTGCCGGGCAGAGAAAAAAGCAGTACATGGCGCTAATATAAACGAAGTACGGTAGACGAATAAGAAGAAGTATGAGTTATTGCAGAATATTATTCTACCATTAATTGCAGAATAGTCAATATATATATATATGTATATATATATATAAAGAAGCTCATATATAACTAAACAGGGACGAAGTGATCTTTGTTAAACAACAGAGTGAACTTTTCTTGTCAACACATGTGAACTTTCTTTTTCTCGGAAAACCACCATGTTCGAAGTGAACTCTTTAAATTTCTAGCCATCTCCGTTGCGCTCGAAGTGAACTTGTTTTCCGGTAGAGTGGACTTTCTTTCTAAGGCATGTGAATTTTATTTTTTGTCAAACACCCTTCTAAAATTTTGTATCCTTTCTCTGAAGTGAACTACCAAATAAGGAGAACCCATGTTGTGTTTGAAGTGAACTATATTTTCTCACAGAGTTAACTATCTTTTTAACGCTTATGAACTTCCTTTTTGTTGAACATCCTTCTAGATTTTTTTAGTTTTGTCTGAAGTGAACTACCAAATATAACGAGAACCCTGTCACGTTTGAAGTGAACTATGTTTACCCACAGAGTGAACTTTTTTTCAAGCTTAGTTAACTTTTCTTTCACGAACTTTCTTTTTTCGGACAACTGAGTGGACTGCCTCTTTTCAATGCTTGTGAACTTTCTTTTTCGTGAACTTTCCTTTTCCGGACAACGGAGAACCGTATTTTTTCAACGCTTGTGACTTTCTTTTTCGCGAACTTTATTTTTCTGGACAATTGAGTGAACTGTCTTTTTTTCAATTTTTCAACGCTTGTGAAATTTTATTTTTATCGAGTAGAGTGAACTTCTATTTTTGAATAGAGTGAACTATTATTTTTTAGCATAGTGAACTTTATTTTTGTGACAACTGAGTGGACTCTTTTTTTCTCAAAAGCCTGTGAACTTTCTCTTTTTATCAAGAATATGAGGGTACTTCCGGTTTGGCATCAAGAGGCAATACAGAAATTTCATATGATACATTACAGTGAACACGTGACCTGCTTTAGAAACGGAGATCAAAAACAACATTTGCAAAATGATCATGCATATTTAACGTACCTACATTGATTTTAGGACTACTAAGACCAAAAATACTTAAAACTAATTTGAAATACCCGCGACATAAGAACCAACAACGTGATCTAGGTTCGACCGATTGAGCACACACGAGTACAATCTAGATCCAAAATAAATCGTGCAAAAACAACGAAATCCGCAGAATCATACAATAGATAGAAGATCATGCGCATGTTTAATTTGATCAAAACTCAACGGAAAACAAAAATTTGACGGGAATTTGGGGGCGGGCGCGAGAACCAGAAAGATGATAGACCCGATTGTAAATTGAAAACTTGAACTTACCGAGACTAAAAAGCTACTAATATTGAACCAAAAGAACTTGCGAATACATAAGAATCAATATTACAGAGACAAATCTAGCTATAACTGCTCAAGCGGATCATGAACATAACTACAGAGAATAAAAGAAAAGTAAAGAGCAAAATTGAATACAAACCATGCTTTTAAATTGATTCGAAGCATTAAAAGTACACGGAGTACAATATAAATCACAAAAAACTTGTATAATCATGAATTAAATCATCTAGATGAAGAACAATCAACACTTTTTGTCCCGCCTGGTAACTTACAGAGAAGAAGTGCCGGACAGAGAAAAAAGCAGTACGCGGCACTGATATAAACAAAGTACGGTAGACGAATAAGAAGAAGTACAAGTTATTGCAGAATATTATTCTACCATTAATTGTAGAATAGTCGACGTATATATAATATATATACATATATATATAATATATATATACGACGCGAATTTGCTGCACACAGGCATAGTTGTGCATAGGCTTAGGTCCGTTGGATATAAAGATCACATGCAGATGCTCCTTTAGATGTTAGTGGTTGGCTCTTGGAATGGGATAACGGTGTGTGTTTTATTTCATTTTTATGCATGCATGCAATGGCTAGAGTTTTGGACAAACCCTAACTTTTTAGCGTGCTGTTTGGCTAAAAAAAATTTAGCATCTAAAATGGGAAGGTTGTGAGAACAAGGCTTATAAGAGTTTTACATGCAAATGCTTCATGCTAAGTGCTTGTGCTAGTATGCAAACCCTAACTATCTAGCGGGAGAGTGTAGTGTCTTATTTGGACAAACCCTAACTTTTTAGCGTGCTGTTTGGCTATGAAATTTTTAGCATCTAAAATGGGAAGGTAGTGAGAACAAGGCTATAAGAGTTTTGCATGCAAATGCTTCATACTAAGTGCTTGTGCTAGTATGCAAACCCTAACTTTCCAGCGGGAGAGTGTAGTGTCACGCGGCCCTGTTGGGTGTTTTTCTGTTTTCACAGCTTGCCCAACGTTTGCATCGGAAACAGCTAAGCCGGGAGCACCCCACACGTGCATCAAGAGTTGTGTCCATGGCCTTAATAATCTACAACTGAACGAGATGACTAGTGACTGGTTGGTTTGCTCGGCACGTGGATACTATCCGTGTCTAGTGTAGATTTGCCCTAGTGTCTAGCTTAGTAATGCATGTTGTCGACTGGGGTAAAAGGCATAGTGCTAGTAGTTGCGTGCGGAATCAGTGTAGCAGTAATTTAATTTTCCACGTGTAGTAACTTCCTGGCCGTAAAAAAGTGACGCTATGGCCAGCAGCTTGTAAAACAAGAGACAAAATGAAAAAAAGTTGTGGTCTACATGCAGTAGCTAGTGCTCTTGTTTAGGGTTGTTGCTACTATAACTAAAGCAACGAAAACACCATAATCTGAGAAGCTTAGTTTGATTAGGATTTTTGCATGTCTTTGTCTATGGTACATTGGGTTTTGCGTTACAAAAGGAATAAGGCTTAGCTCGGTTAGGGTTTTATGCATGTAGTACATTAGGATTTGCACGCAATCAAAGGAATGTAATCTAGGAAGCTTAGTTTGACTAGGGTTTTGTGCATGCCATGGTACTAACGGCGTTAATAGCCTCATATGGGGATCCAGCCTTTTGGGTATAGAAATGTGTGCTCTTTATAGCAAAAGGGGAGAGAATCAACGGTGGATATCCTGTGTGCAGCTATGCCTGTGTGTAGCTGGCTATTTTGTATATATATATACCTATATATATGTATATATATAAAGAAGCTAAAAAGGAACCAGTTCCTATATAACTAAACAGGGAACAAAGTGAACTTTGTTAAACAACAGAGTGAACTTTTTTTCAACGGGGGTGAAATTTCTTTTTCTCGGAAAACCACCATGTTCGAAGTGAACTCTTTAAATTACTAGCTATCTCCATTGTGCTCGAAGTGGACTATGTTTTTCAGTAGAGTGAACTTTCTTTCTAGCGCATCTGAATTTTTCTTTTTTGCCGAACACCCTTCTGAAATTTTGTATCCTTTCTCTGAAGTGAACTACCAAATAAAGGAAAACCCACGTCGCATTTGAAATGAACTATATTTTCTCATAGACTTAACTATTTTTTAACGCTTATGAACTTTCTTTTTGTTAAACACCCTTCTGATTTTTTTTAATTTTGTCTGAAGTGAACTACCAAATATAACGAGAACCTCATCACGTTTGAAGTGAACTATGTTTAGCCGCAGAGTGAATTTTTTTCAAGCTTATTTAACTTATTTTTCATGAACTTTCTTTTTTGGACAACTGAGTGGACTGCCTCTTTTCAACGCTTGTGAACTTTCTTTTTCGTGAACTTTTTTTTCCGGACAACTGAGAACCGTATTTTTTCAACGCTTGCGAACTTTCTTTTTCGTGAACTTTATTTTTCCGGACAATTGAGTGAACTATCTTTTTTCAATTTTTCAACGTTTGTGAAATTTTATTTTTATCGAGCAGGGTGAACTTCTATTTTTGAATTGAGTGAACTATTATTTTCGAGCATAGTGAACTTTATTTTTGCAACAACTGAGTGAACTCTTTTTTCTCAAAAGCTTGTGAACTTTCTATTTTTATCGAGGTGAGTGATCTTTTCAACTGAGTGAACTGCCTCTTTTCAACGCTTGTGAACTTTCTTTATGGCTCAGTGGTGGGGGTGGTTGTGTTGCATAGGTTCAGAGAGGAGGCATCGGTGGAGCTGCGGTGGTGTGGGTCGACGACGAGGCGTGCCGCATCCGAGAACCATGTGGGGGAGGATGGCGTGGTGGTGGGTGGCGCGTGGAGCAGAGGGTGGCGGGGCGCGCGTCGCGGAGGGTGGCGGGCAGCGCATGGGACGGAAGGTGTCTGGCGGTGCGCGATGCAGAGAGTGGTCGAGGGCACGAAGGGCGAAGGAGGTCCGGCGACATGTGGGACGGGAAGGCGTGTGAGGCTGAAGGTGCCTGATGGCGCGCATGCAGAGTGGTCAGCGGCGGGAAGGACGGAGGAGGCCCGACAGCATGCTAGGTGGAGGAGGTCGGTGAGGCGCACGGTGGTGGTTGAGTGCGATGGGATCCAATCGGGGGAAGGTGGGGGTATTGGGGTGGTGGTAGGTAGGGCACGGGTCAGTTCAGTGCAGTAGTTTCCGGGCTAGAAAAAACTAATAGTTAGGGGGTTCCTGTATATGCTATATAGGAACTTTTAAGGGGTTCCTCTTTAGTCCTTCTCTCTATGTCTCTCTCTCTTTCTCTCTTTATATATATATAGGTAAAATAACTGGGGCACCATGGTGTCTAGACACCATACGTGATACGCGCATTTTTTGCCATGACCTGTACATACCAGAAGGTATGCATACCTAAGTTACACATACCTAAGGTACATATACCTAAAATATGGGGTCTAGAATTACATATACCTAAGGTATATATATACCGGTACCTGAATAACTATTCAGAAACCCCTATTACCTTTCACGCGAACACCAGGAACCTTCTGTTCACTTTCACGCGGACACGAGTTAAGTTCTTTTTCTTCTTTCCAAGTTAACTTCTAGTATGTAGCAGTAATAGTGAATGTTAACTTTCACTATGTAAGTTAACTTTCGTGACCATTCTTAACTTCCTTGTGTGTGCAGGTTAACTTCCTAACGGAGCACCGATATTTTGTGTTTTTGCAGACTGTATATTGATCATAGTATTTGAACCACTTATCGGAATGACGCATGCAATATACAGTTGAAAAGGTATGGAAATTTCACATCTTTTCCATAAATAAAGTGTTTCCAAATTCGGTATATTTTTAAAATAATTTCAAATATACTAAACAGTATTTTCGTGAATTTCTCTATTACTATACTGTTTTTTGGGCTTTATTTTCAAACCGTTTATTGGAATGATGCATGCGATATACCGTTGAAAAGGTATAAAAATTGCGCAACTTTTTGTAAATAAAGTTTTCTCAAATTTATTACGGTTTTCAATTAATCTTAAATATATCAAACTTCATTTTTTGCGGACTTCTCCCATTTCATACAGTATCTTGTGCAACTTAACTTCCGTGCCTCTCTTAACTTTTCCGCGAACACGAGATAATTTCCATTTCTTTACCATGTTAACTTCCGCTCAGGGGGGTGGTGGGATTTTTCTGATTGTTAACTTTTATTTTTCCACGAACACGGGTTAACTTCCGTTTCTTTCCATGTTAACTTCCGCTCAGGGGTGGTGGGATTTCTCTAATTGTTAACTTCTATTTTTTGCGAGCACGAGTTAACTTCTGTTTCTTTCCATGTTAACTTCCGCTTGGGGTGGTTTCTGATTGTTAACTTCTATTTGTCCGCAAACACGAGTTAACTTCAGTTTCTTTCCATGTTAACTTCCGCTTGGGTTGCTGGAGGGGACATCGGGGTGGCGCGCTTCCATGGATGGGAGGACTAAAGAGGAACCGGGTGGCTGGGAAACCTCGGCGGGACGTGAGAGGAGGGAGGAGGTGCGGGGTGACCGGAGAACCATGGTAGTGGCTCGCTGGCGTGCAGGGAAGGTGGGGGAGGGTGGTGTGGTGGCAAGTTAACTTCCGCCTGGGCGGCGTGATGGTGGGTGGCGCGTGGAGAAGAGGGTGGCGGGTGGCGCCCAGGGTGGAGGAGGGGAGGATGTGGCTAGCAGCGTGCAGGGTGGAGGGCACGACGGCATGCGGGGTGGGCAGATGGTCGACGGTGTAGCAGAGAGGTGGTCGCCGATGCGCGAGACGGAGAGGTGGCCGGTGAACCGCGGGGAGGAGAGTCAATGGGGGTGCGGGGGAGGAGGAGGGCATGGAGACATGGGGGGGAGGAGGGAGAAGGTAGTTAGGCGGGGGTGATACGTTGCTAACGTATCCATAATTTTTGATGTTCCATGCTTGGTTTTATCTACTTTCTTATGTTTTGTTCCAACTTTGGAGTACTTTTCATACACTTTCTTGGACTAACCTATTAACAAGAGCCACAGTGCCAGCTGCTTGTTTTCTTCTGTTTTTGGTTCCAGGAAAGTCAGATAATGAATATTCTCGGAATTGGACAAGACAAAAGCCAAAGTCAGTTTTTCACCGAGGGACACACGGAGCCAGAATACGAGACGGAGAGGGGCCAGGGGGCCGCCACACCACCTGGCCGTGTGGCCAAGCCTGACCCGCGCCAGGGGGTGGTCTGGCCGCCCTAGGCACCCCCTCGGCCTCCCCTTTCGCCTATAAGATGCCTCCGATACAGAAACCCTAAGTACCCGATCAAAATTCCACGAAAGAGTCAGTAGTCGCCGTCATCTCCATCCCTAGACCGGGAGGGATCTGAAGCTCTTCCCGGAACCCTGCCGGAGGGGAGAATTAGCCCTGGAGGCCTTCTTCATCACCATGCAAGCCTCCGGTGTAATGCATGAGTAGTTCATCTCTGGACTACGGGTCCATGTAGTAGCTAGATGGTTGGTTCTTCTCCTTTGTGCTATCATGTTTAGATCTTGTGAGCTCCGTTCATGATCAAGATCATCTATTTGTAATTCTACATGTTGCGTTTGCGGGCATCCGTTGGATATTGAGATGCTATTTCAGATTCATTATTGATTCTATCATATCTTTGTTATTTGTGATCTTGCATGCTTTCTGTTGTTAGTAGCTATCTTGGCCAAGTAGATGCTAGCAACTCCAAGAGTTAGTATTTATGCTCGATAGTGGGTTCATGCCTCTAGTAATCTGGGAAAGTGACAGAAATCTCTAAGGTACTAGATGTGCTGTTGCTACTAGGGAGAAAACAATCCTTTGTTCATAGAACAATCGTATTGTTTACTTTACACGCAATGCGTAATGCAATTATCTGTTGCTTGCAACTTAATACTGGAGGGGGTTCGGATGATAACCTGAAGGTGGATTATTAGTCATAGATGCAGTTGGATGGCGGTCTATGTATAATGTTGTAATGCCCAATCAAGTCTCAAAGGAGTCAAGATGAGTAGTATATGCATATTGCTTTCTTGATGTTTGTCAATTTCCCCGCTGTAATTTGTTCACCCAACATGTTATCTATCTTAAGGAGAGCCACCACTAGTGAACTATGGACCCCGGTCCTTTATTTTACTTTCAATCTACAATCAATTGTTTACTGCTTTGTGTTTACTTTCTGCAAACTATTACTTTCTTCCACTCGATACGTTTAATCCTTTGTTTTCAGCAAAACCGATGAGATTGATAACCTCATCGCAAGTTGGGGACAAAGTTCTGTGGTTGTGTTGTGCAGGTCTCCACGTTGCTACTAGCATCGGTAGTGCGCCCTGCCAAAGCTCAGCTAGCAACACCTTTTGGGTGTTTCCTTGCTCCTACTGGATTGATAACCTTGGTTTCATAACTGAGGGAAAACTTGCTGCTATGCTCATCATACCTTCCTCTTGGGGTTCCCCAACGAGCTCGATATATTTTGGGCCATCAAGCATATTTTCTGGCGCCGTTGCCGGGGAGTCAAGGACATCTTCACAAGGGGAGTCCCGCATAACCAATCTCTTTACTTTGTTGTTTTTGTTTTGCTAAGTTTATTTCTGCTTTGTTTGCTTGTTCCTTTATCAAAAACACACAAAAAATAGTTTTACTAGTTTGCTTTCTTTATCAAAAACACACAAAAAAATTAGTTCCTATCTTAAGTTGCCATTATGTCTAGCATTGCTCCAATCACTATGTCACATGAGGAAATGATTTTCACTTTTAAACAAGGAATTGAAGAGAGTTTCAAAGAAGCTTGGTCTAGAATCTCCAACCTACATGAAAAAACTGAACCTAAAATGACTCAAAGCTTGTTCCTTAGCAGCTTTTACCCTAGAATTGCTCTTTGCTATAGATATACTTTGGATGCTATTGTGGGAGGAGATTTCCTCCAATGCAATGAGGATGATGTTGTTAATGCCATAAAGAAGTTGATCTTTACTTACAACTTGCCTAGCAAATCTGATTCTTCCTTTATGAACATATTTGCTAGATTGAACACTCTTGAGACCCGCACTACTAGTTTAAAATATTGCTATAACACGCTTAGAGAACATCATGATTATGTTCCAATAAATTCTGAACCATCAAAGTGGCTCCCCACAGTAAAGATTGTTATAAATAATGAAACTTTTCTAGCTCGTTGTGATATCATGTCTGAATTTTGTCTTATGCCCAAAGATGTCTATGAATCTTTAAATCTTTGGGGGCTTTCTGAAGGAGGAGAAGAATTATTTCTTGCTAATAATGCCACAATATTACCCATTGAAATAGCTGAAGGAGTGTTAACAAAGTTCCTAGGGAAAATGGTTTCTACTGATTATCTTGTTATTGAATGTGCAGGAAAAGGACAAATTACACTTGGAAGATCCCTATTGAAGCTCCTTGGAGCAATAATAGATGTGGAAAGGGCACCATGCACTTTGCTTCTCCACCAAACAATCATATGTTCCCCAAGGTTAAGAATAAAAGTAAGAGGGTTAAGGGCAAGAAATTTGGTTTGAATGCTTCTTCATTGGAGAACACTTGATTCTCTTTCGTGCTTCTTATGCCTAACTTAAAGGCGTTAAAGAAAAATACTTATTGGGAGATAACCCAAAAGTTTTAGATGAGTCTTGGAAGTTATTACTTTTGTAATAACCGCTCCTTATCCTTTTTATTTGCTTTTTGTGCCAAGAGTAACCTCTAATGAGAGAGAAGTAATGATTGGGAAAGTTGTTGTCCCGAAAAAGATTTTTTTGCTTCACCGTAAAAATTTGTGTAACATCTCTGTACGTCCTTTTGAGGCGTGAATTTTTGTGCTTCTGCCCCAGGTCGTTATATAACTTTCGTTAGTTCAACACTTTTCGATTTGAGCAACAGAAGGTCTTCAAAAATAATTCGTCTTTACCTACTGGTCTGTTTTGATAGATTTCTGCCATTATTTGCATTTGCTTCTTGTTAGTTCCTTTTTGAGTTCTTTTGGGGAATTGAGCTTTTTGATGGAAGTGCTACAGTAGCTTGTGTTTTATTGGAAGTTTTATTGGTGTTGGAACTGAAGCTTAAAGACTTATTATCTTGAGTGCACTAATGTTGCTAATAAAGATTGTGTGAAGTTTTGTATGAAGGAAAAATTTCAGGTGTATGGAAGGAACGAGTAATAAGATGAAGAATGGACTAAAGCTCAAGCTTGAGGATGCCACGCGTGTCACCCCAATAAATATCCAAGAAGTACAAGCGTCAAAGCTTGGGGATGCCAAAGGCATCCCCTTCTTCATCAATAAAAATCCCAGGTTTCTTCCAAACACTTCATTTTTATTGTTTCATGTACAGTTGTGCTGTTCTTGGAGCGTCTTCTTTTTTGTTTTCATTTTGGTTTTTCGATTTCTTGGTTTGCTTAGTTTGATGAATAAATTGGTTGGACCCCCTCTTTCATGCATTGGTTTTCAAATAGTTTGGTTTGGATTAGAAAAGAGTAGGAAAGTTCATGCTTAAGTGGTAAAGAGAGCTTGTTTTTGACTATGGCTTATGCTTTGTCATGCCATGCTTGATATTGTTTTGGCTTTATGCTTAGTATTCTTTGATGTAGCATGACATGTTATAAACAATTGAGATTGCTTAATGTGCCTTGGATGAATCATGTGTTGTTTTAGCATATTAAAGCATAATATTGTGGTACTTTCCATTGATGCTTTATTTGGGTTGACTTGGCACATGCTCACACCATGTTATGACTATCCCAAGTCACCATAGCCTTTATGATCCTTTAGTTTTCAACTTGTAGTATCACTTTATGCTTTGATTAATGATGTTTTGTCGCTCTGCATGATTATGGCCATTATTGCTCTCTTAGTTGGTCGCTCCCAGTCTTTTGCTAGCCTCCGTAATCAAGTGTGAGTTCCACTCATGCATCCAACTCCTAAAACCAAGTTATTCCGAAGAGTCCACCATACCTACCTATTAGCACTTGCTATTCCAAGTATATTCATGTTTTTATCTACCTTCCGAATTAAACTTGTTATGTGAAAATTAGTGATTAAAGCTCTCACGAACTTGATGGCACACTTTACTTTTCTTGCCCTTAATAAACTTGAACCATTGTGTCGTCTATGTTGTATATGCTTGCACTTATATGTTGGGGATTAGCAGAACCATGCTGTCATGGGGAACGCTTTCAACATTGCACTTGTACTTTGCACCTAGTTGATATCATGCTCTTTTGTCTATTGATGTCGTCAGTGTGAATTGAAAGGGGAGCTTGCAAGTCCATGGAGTTACGTATATGTGTCAGAGAAACGCCTGGGCCACTGGTCTAATCCATGCCGTCATGGTGGAAACCTGCAGTGTAACCATAATGAGCTGTCTATGAAGCATTCTTCTTATAAAAAAAGAGTCAGATATTGAGAAAAAAGATAAAAAGAAAAGAAAAAAAAGAGATATGAGAAAAGAGGAAAGATAGAAAAAAGCACCATATTCCCATGGAAATAAGAAGATTGCTGAGATGCTCATTGTCTGCTTGCCTTATCATTTTGATATGGGGATTCTTCCGTATCATCGGGCAAGGGGTACCCCGTTGGTGGTTCTCTATGATACACATGTACTTACGATGATAAGAACTTACTGGTGACTAAACTTGAGTAGAATGAGGAGAGGCCCTCGTATTCAAGGGACATGAGATTTCCAACTTATACTTTGTCAAGCATATACGTCATAGTTTGTTCACTTTAACCTTAATCACTTCAAGATGCTTATGATAGGGGCAATGAGAGCTGAAAGCTAACAAGTACCATAATTTTTGGAAGCTCTTTATGAAACTTGAATCCCTACTTCCTTCTATGAAGGCCTTTCTTTTACTTTTATGTTGAGTCTCCACCTTCTACCTTTATGCACCTACTTTGAGAGCATGGTGGCAATTCTTAGTTCTATGTGTATTGTCCCAAGACTCGTTGATTGATGCATAACTTTGACATTGCTTGTTTTAAACTATTTGTATCTAGTCACTCTTATGAACTTTGAAAGTGTCCTATGCATTTATGTTTGCTACTCTATGGGGGACAAGCTGAATGCCACTTTGTTATGTTTTATTTATGTGAAACAAACAAACGTCTTGCAAAGCATTGTTATTCATTAATCTTTTGTTTGTGCCTTTTCATTTTGCAACATAGTTGCTTTGTCTTATTGCTAGAACTTTGTCTTTCATGTTATGTTGAAGTACTATGATCCCAGCTTTGAATGTTTTACAAATACTTTGATCAAGTTTATGATGGTGCATGTCACCTCAAAAATTATTCTTTCTTTTTATCACTTACCTACCCGAGGACGAGCATGAGTTAAGCTTGGGGATGTTGATACGTTTCTAACGTATCCATAATTTTTGATGTTCCATGCTTGGTTTTATCTACTTTCTTATGTTTTGTTCCAACTTTGGAGTACTTTTCATACACTTTCTTGGACTAACCTATTAACAAGAGCCACAGTGCCAGCTGCCTGTTTTCTACTGTTTTTGGTTCCAGGAAAGTCAGATAATGAATATTCTCAGAATTGGACGGGACAAAAGCCAAAGTCAGTTTTTACCGAGGGACACACCGAGCCAGAATACGAGATGGAGAGGGGCCAGGGGGCCCCCACACCACCTGGCCGCGCGGCCAAGCCTGGCCCATGCCAGGGGGTGGTCTGGCCACCCTAGGCACCCCCTCGGCCTTCCCTTTCGCCTATAAGATGCCTCCGATATAGAAACCCTAAGTACCCGATCAAAATTCCACGAAAGAGTCTGTAGCCGCCATAATCTCCATCCCTAGATCAGGAGGGATTTGAAGCTCTTCCCGGCACCACGGAGGAGAATTCACCACAGGCCTTCTTCATCACCATGCAAGCCTCCGGTGTGATGCGTGAGTAGTTCATCTCTAGACTATGGGTCCATGTAGTAGCTAGATGGCTGGTTCTTCTCCTTTGTGCTATCATGTTTAGATCTTGTGAGCTCCGTTCATGATCAAGATCATCTATTTGTAATTCTACATGTTGTGTTTGCGGGGATCCATTGGATATTGAGATGTTATTTTAGATTGATTATTGATTCTATCATGTCTTTGTTATTTGTGATCTTGCATGCTTTCCGTTGTTAGTAGCTATCTTGGCCAAGTAGATGCTAGCAACTCCAAGAGTTAGTATTTATGCTCGATAGTGGATTCATGCCTCTAGTAATCTGGGGAAGTGACAGAAATCTCTAAGGTACTAGATGTGTTGTTGCTACTAGGGAGAAAACAACAATCCTTTGTTCATAGAACAATCGTATTGTTTACTTTACACGCAATGTGTAATGCAATTATCTGTTGCTTGCAACTTAATACTGGAGGGGTTCGGATGATAACCTGAAGGTGGATTATTAGTCATAGATGGAGTTGGATGGTGGTCTATGTATAATGTTGTAATGCCCAATCAAGTCTCAAAGGAGTCAAGATGAGTAGTATATGCATATTGCTTTCTCGATGTTTGTCAATTGCCCCGCTGTAATTTGTTCACCCAACATGTTATGTATCTTAAGGAGAGCCACCACTAGTGAACTATGGACCCCAGTCCTTTCTTTTACTTTCAATCTACAACCAACTGTTTACTGCTTTGTGTTTAATTTCTACAAACTATTACATTCTTCCACTCGATATGTTTAATCCTTTGTTTTTAGCAAAACCGGTGAGATTGACAACCTCATCGCAAGTTGGGGGCAAAGTTCTGTGGTTGTGTTGTGCAGGTCTCCATGTTGCTACTAGCACCGGTAGTGCGCCCTGCCAAAGCTCAGCTAGCAACACCTTTGGGGTGTTTCCTTGATCCTACTGGATTGATAACCTTGGTTTCATAACTAAGGGAAAACTTGCTACTGTGCTCATCATACCTTCCTCTTGGGGTTCCCCAATGAGCTTGATATTTTGGGTCATCAGGGGGTTCCTGTATAAGGTTATATAGAAATCTCTTAAGGGGGTTTTAACCTTTAGCTGTACCATGTTTAGGACAATATAATTTTTGTATATAGATTCAGAATAGAGCCAAAACTTACATAAACTACTTAGCTTTAGACTTTAAAGGTCACTGGATTTTTTTAAACCAAAGTGGACTCACTATGACAATCATTATTCGCAATATTCTTCGGTCACTTGGTCAATTCCCTGCGTATGAACTTTGTTACAGGCTTGCATTTCAACCTAAATGTCACTTACATGTTTTGTGGTTGGGAGGGGGGTAATAAGTCAATCAGAAAAGAAGATATTCCAAAGATAACTTGGTTCGCTTGCCTGAGCTCCGGCCAGGCCACTCAGAGATGAAAACGGGTCGATTGGTTGCCCAGGCTCCCTCCACATTATGGCCCGCACATGGCACAACGCAGATCCTAGCCAGGCCCACTGGGAATGCTCAAATTGGTAGTTTTTCTAGGGCCAGGTCCCGAGGAGTGCAAAATCCCATGTTGGTGTCTTCAACAAGTCAAACCTTGTAAGTGATGATTTTTATCTCTCCTCTCTAAACTTATTCATCCCAAATCACTTCCTATTAGCACAAATATGCTTCGTTTCAAAATAAGTTGTACATGAAAAGATGCAGATCATCTATGGGGTTCCATCCCCACCACCGGCACAAGTTTCATGATCCATAACTTCTCAAATTCATGGTCAAAGTTGGAGCTTATTTGGATGAATTATTTGTCGCACACAATCAACCAGTTGAAATTTTCTTTGAGGAGTAGCTAGATCACGATGTTCACTACAACTTGCATGTTGAAAGTTTTTTGTTTTGATGGAGGTAGAGGAATTCATCTACATCTCTATAAATTGTACGTGATGAATTGTATGTGAGTGTAACACCCCCGAATCGGGTCTATGCATTCTAGCCAAAATCCGCATAGAAGCGATTCAAAGACGCCTAGCGGACACTTTCGTGTGGGTGAGATTCTCAACAAGTAGTTACATCACAATAGTTTACAACACATCCCATAAGAAAACATATATACAACAACGACTCCAACGAGCCAAGAATACAAATGATACAATACAAGTATACAAATCACGAGGAAAGAAAAATAGTATACGGGTATAGACAAGATCCAAATTGGACTAAGAGCCCTAAAGAATAACCAAGCAGCGTCTATAACCCTGTCCAGACCAAGCCAAAGGATAAACTTGCTAACATCATCGATCACATACCTTTCATAACCAAAGGGGTACCGACAAAGGGCAAAAGAAAAACAAAGAGAGCGGTCAGAGTACACGACAATTCTTAGAGTTTGGTGGCTCTTGCCTACATGGATATGGTGGCCTCAGCGGCAGCAAAACTTTCACTATCTAATTTATACAGGCACGCTACAAATTTGTCTATTAGAGCAAGATAAGAGAGTACTACACGTTACCAAGAATATAACACCAAGCATAACCCATCAGAAGATTTCTCCCTTGAAGACCAGTCAAGGAACGAAGTCCTCTTGTGAAACACACACATTGCAATTTTAATTATCCAATAGTTTAGTTGGTAAGGCTAATTACTAGTCATATTATCATAGGCAAAACATTAGTGGCGTTTTCTATGATCATGACACTGTACTCCTGAGGCGTCCATAACCATGGACACATGGCTTCTCAAAAAGATTTACCTTGTAGGGATGCACTACTGTACCCAAACGCATGTTCAACCCTTCAGACAACATATTATGCGTGTCTTCCAAATCTCACCACAAGAACTGTCCCATAATTACGTGCATATCCAGAGGCATCACCTAGTGTGTTGAACCAACCATGAGGTACGCCAATTCTCGAGGGAGGCATAATGTTTGCGTCTACTGATGGATCGGGCCTTGCGGGGGTAACTGTACACTACGTGGGTGCATCCACCTCGTACCACCTTTATGCATGCAAGCCTAGGCGGTCCACCGAAATATCAAGTCTGAAGAAATATTCAACACGCCCATGTCCGAGGACATATTATGCATATACACCAATGGAAAACCAATTTTGTAACCCTCTAGATATACGAATAACACCAATAGTTGAGGGGGGATCCTAGAGGCCCCATGTTTGGTTAGCGCGATATTATCAGAATTGGTATCGTAGATCAAACGGTTCCTAGGTCAACGCAAGCAGTCCCCAAAGATAGCCACTGCTGGGGCCTTATCATTAGGTGAAGATGAAGGAGATATACCCTAGAGGCAAATAATAAAGGGGTTTATTATCATATCTCATTAGTCCATAATAGTTTTATACCATGTTATATCTGTATCAAACATAAACATTGATATAGGTGTGATATATAAACAAACCAAAGGTCCCTAGTAGCCTCTATTCAACTAGTCCATTGGATAGCTGATGATCAAGGTTTCCTGATCATGGTGCATTTATGCCAACTAACAATGAAGTTATATCATCTAGAAATGATGTGATGGGCATTACCCACCAATGATTGTTGCAACACGATCATGTCACAAAGTCCACAGTTGCAATTCCTAGAAACGAAGTGTCCTAATCCTTAGACCATGAGATCATATTTAATCATTGTCACCCAAGGCTGCTTTGACTGCATCAACCGTCATGGTCGTAAATGGGTGATTATAAAGGTGTATGTTGGATATTCTAGAGGGGCATGTTGAGGCGTATGTATCCATATTGGGATTTGTTCTCCTATGTGACGAGAAGATACATTGGGCCCACTCGGTGAATGTAACACCCTCGAATCGGACCTTGATACGTCCAAAACGTATCTACTTTCTCGAACACTTTTGTTGTTGTTTTTCCTCTAAACTTGTGTGATTTGGATACAACTAACACAGACTGACGCTGTTTTTAGCAGAATTGCCTTGGTGTCTAGTTTTTGTGCAGAAAATCAACTATCAGGAAAAATCCCGGAAAATATGCCAAAAATCCTATTTCACCAGAAGACTCATGGAGCCAGAATACGAGATGGAGTGGGGCTGGGGCCTGGCCACACCACTGCGGCCGCGGCTAGGCTTGCGTGGTCTGGCCGCCCCAGACACCCCGTCGGTCTCCCTCTTCGCCTATAAGTTGCCTTCTGACCTAAAAACTCAGGGAGGGTTCGACATTTTTCCAGAAGGAGTTCCGCTCCGCCGCCACCACCAGATTCCATGAAACAGCACCAGAAACTCCGTTCTAGCACCCTACCGGGACGGGGAATTGGAGGAGATCATCGCCATCATCATCACCATCGCTTCTCCATCATCCATCCATGTTTCCCCCATCTATGAGTGAGTAATCCCCCGCTGTAGGCTAAGGGGATGGTAGGGATTGGATGAGATCGTTCATTGTAATGACATCAGATTGTTAGGGCATGGTGCCTAGTATCTATTATTAGTGCTTTTTGACTTTGTTGCAACTTGTTATGCTTAATGCTTGTCACTAGGGCCCGAGTGCCATGATTTCAGATCTGAACATGTTATTGATTCATTATGATAGTATTGTTTATGGTCTTACCTGTAAGTTGTATACACACGTTATTGTCCGGAACCAATGGCCTCAAAGTGACAGCAATCGGGATAACTGGAGGGAATGGCTTTGACGTGAGGATCACATGTGTTCATGGAGTGTTAATTCTTTGATCCGGTGCTCTATTAAAAGGAGCACCTTAATTGCCAATAGTTCCCTTGAGGCCCCGCTGCAAACGGGCTGGCAGGACAAAAGATGTTGTGCAAGTTCTCATTACGAGCACGTATGACTATATATGGAACACATGCCTATGATTATCTAGTACTTGGATGCTTTATCTTATTTATGTGCAATTGCCCTATGTTCTGATTTGTATGTGAATTGTCTTGTCCATGCAACGCCCGTCCATCCATCCCTATGCCTACCGCGCTTTTATCCTGCTGTTTACTGCTACTGTTACTACTATTTACTTTTACTATTGCTATTACTCTGCTGCTACTTTACTACTGCTATTATAGAACTATTGCTACTGATAAACTTCTGTGAGCAAGATTGTTTCCAGGTGCAGCTGAATTGACAACTCAGTTTTTAAGGCTTATAAATATTCTTTGGCTCCCCTTGTGTCGAATCAATAAATTGGGTTTCACTTCCCTCGAAAATACTGCGATACACCCCCTATACTTGTGGGTCATCAAGGCTATTTTCTGGCACCGTTGCCGGGGAGCATAGCTTTATTTATCAAGTCCACTTGGAATCATTATTGTTCGCTGCCATCCATCTATCATGGGTAAGTCTCGTGATGGCAAGGTTCCTATTTTACCATCCACTACAACAAGAGGTATGGTTCTGAATACCTCCATTGCTCTTTATTCACCATATGTTATGAGTAAGCTCCTTACACCACCACATACACATGCTACTACTACTGCTGAATCTGAAACTTCTGACACTTATGATGTTGCTTCTACTGTGCTTGATAAGAGTGGTTCATTAGGTCCTTTCCTATATGCTACGATCACTAGAACTATAGCTGGAAATACTGAAACTCCTAATGAAGACACTACTACACCTGTTAGTTCACCTGAGTTTAGAGATAGCTATGATATTGAAGACGGTTATATAGAGATGACCGATGAATTTATTGAAGAATGTTAAAACACCCATGATAGGAGTGCTGCTAAGAGTCTCCTTGAGAGGCGTACTATAAAACCCAAATTGTCTCCTAATGCTAACTTTGCTGCATCTCCCATAAACATTAAAGATAAAGATTATGATTTCTCTCTTGATTTATCTTATATAGCTATTATTGAGAAATAACCTTTTTGTGGGACTAAGAATGAAAGTGCGGTAGCACATATGAATGAGCTTTCTACCATGAGTGGCTTATTTTCTGATGATATTAAGATGCGCACCTACTTTGTTGCTAAGATTTCCCCCTTTTCACTGAAAGGAGAAGCTAAAACTTGGTTTAATAATTTACCTCCTGGATCTATTGATAGCCCTGATTGCTTGATTAGTACTTTCCTGCAGAAATATTTTCCTCCTAGTGCTAGACATGCTATTTTGCAGGAACTTTTTGATTTTAAACAGGGAGAAAAAGAGATATTGCCTGAATCATGGGCAAGGTTTTGTGCTTTAATTCATGCACAAGCTGGATGTCCATTGCCTAAGAATGAACTTCTTGATATATTTTATAATGGACTAACTGAAGAATCTAGGACATACCTGGATAGTTGTGCTGATTGTGTTTTCAGGAATAGGACTCCCAAGGAAACTGAGGAATTAATGGCTAAAATAAGCAAGAATTATGAAGATTGGACTCCTCTTGAACCAGCTATACCTGAAACAATTATACTTGAACCAATTATCCCTGCGCCTACACCAACATCAAAGAAGAGGGGAGTTATTGAACTAAATGATGAAGTGATGAAGGAATCTAAGAAATGTCTTAAGGAGAAGGGAATTAAAGCTGCAGATGTCAAGAATTTACCTCCTATAGAAGAATTATGTAAGCCAATTCCCCATTCATCCACTATTGAGGTACACTCTCTCCAACACTTTTATGAAGGTGATGTTCTTTACCTTAAACCTCCTGATCGATGCTTAGAAGAATTTGATATTTTTATTGTTAAGCAAGATAATTCTAATAAAAGGGTGCAAACTCATCTAATGGAAAACACTAGAGCTATTGTTGAGTTAAAGATATTGTGGAAAGAACCACTAATGATGTTAAAATGATTGTTAAACATTTTCAAATGGTTCAAACTCAAATAGATCAACTTATTAAAGTGCAAAAAGAATTGCTAGTTAATGCTGCCAAAGAAAAACATGCTTATGAAATTAGAACTAGAAGTGGAGCTGCTACCCAGGATCCTCTATATCCTGAGGGGCATCCTAAAAGAATTGAACAAGACTCTCAACAAGCTGAAAATAGTGGTACTACTCCTAAGAAAAGAAAGAAGAAACATAAAACTATTGTAGAACCCTCTGAACCTGCTAAAGATCCTAATAGTATATCTGTCTCCGATGCTGAAACTGAAAGTGGTAATGAAGAAAATGATGTTCCTGATAAAGAAAGAGTTGAAGAAGAACCTGAAAAGCACACTAAGAATACTAAATACACTAAAGAAGATTTTGTTGCTAAGAAACACGGTAGTGAAAGGGAGCCTTGGTTCCAAAAACCTATGCCTTTCCCTGATAAGAAACACAAGCCAAAGGAAGATGAACACTATAATAAGTTTTGTGAGTGGATGAAACCCTTATTCTTGCAAATTCCTTTGACTAATGCTATTAAATTGCCTCCCTATTCAAAGTATATGAAGGATATTGTCTCGAATAAAATAAAGATCCCTAATGAAGAAATTTCTACTTTTCTTGCTAATTATTCCTTTAATGGTATGGTTCCAAAGAAACTTGGAGACCCAGGGATTCCAACTATTCCTTGCTCTATTAAAAATAGTTATGTTAGAACTACTTTGTGTGATTTGGGAGCAGGAGTTAGTGTTATGCCTTTTTCTCTTTACAAGAGACTTCAACTGGAAAAAACTAATACCAACTAATATATCTTTGCAAATGGCTGATAAATCTACTACTATTCATTTTGGTATATGTGAGGATGTGCCTGTTCAAGTGGCTCATAATTGCTTGATATTAACTGATTTTGTTGTGCTTGAAATGCCTGAAGATGATAATATGTCTATTATTCTTGGGAGACCTTTTCTTAATACTGCAGGAGTTGTTATAAATTGTAATCAAGGAAAGGTGACTTTTAATGTTAATAACAAGGAACATACTGTCTATTTCCCCAAGAAGATTGATAGGACTTATGGTTTGAATTCAGTTGAACATGTTGAGGGCATTCAAGTTGGAGAGATATATTGTCCCATACCAAGAGAAACATTTGAAACTATTATGATTGGGACCATTGCTATCAAGGTTGAGGTAACATAATCATTAGTGGAATACAATGTTTTGTTTCATATAAAATTGTTTTGGTAACAAGACCTGATCAACCTTGTTAACAAAAGGATTTCATTGAACAAAAACAATGTTTTCACCATGATTATCTTTGCTTACTTCTATTCTATCCATTTTAGTTTTTGCTTTCGTTTAGTTTACTTTTCTATTGTTAGTTGCTTGCATGTTAGAGTAGAGTGTCTTAGAACTTTTGAAGTTCTAGCCTTGTTTTGTCATTGCATCATTCCAAAAAAATCTTTCTATCAGAAAACCATTCATCTATACCTGGAAATTACTCAAAAATAAAGTGTCTCGAATAATTCCAGAAAATTCATATTAAATTTTTACGTGAAAAAAGGGGCAGAGGAGTGCCTGGAAGGTACCAGGGGGGCCCCTAGGCAGGCACACCACCTGGTGGCGCGGCCAGCCCAGGGGCGCTCCTGGCCATGGTGTGGGCCACCCCTAGCCCTCCACTCACTCTCTCACTTCCCACTTTCTTCTCTCTCCTGAGAAAACACCAGTTCATTGCTCGAAATTGTGTTCTTGCTATTCTTGCCCTCGATTTTTCAATCTTCTTGCTCAGCCCATCTTTGTTGTTGAAATTTGGAGCATTTGTTCTCTGGTATGTGACTCCTCCGCTTGTCCAAGTAGATTTGTGTTTAGTGGTTTATATCTTGAGTATTTTACTGTTGTAGGTGACAAGTTTTGAGTGCTTGTAAGCTTATTCAATGCTTATAGATATAGTTTTGATGCATGTTTAGGCCTCTACAAGTCCATATGAGTAGTGCCCTTCATTATATATTCACTTTGCAATCACTTGTTTAATAGATGTTTAAATTTCAGAATATCAAAGATGAACAACCATACCTTTGGAGAAATATTTGAGAGGGACACACCTAGGAGGTCAAGGCCCTCAAGATCAGCCTCTCAGTTTAGGCCATCATACAACGAAGATCTCATTGCACCTCACATTGGTAATGAAGGAGATGATGGGGATGCTCACCCATCTACTTTTCCTTGTTTTACCTTCTTACAAGCTGCATGGATTCTTGATGATTTCTTACTATTGATTTAGAGGGTTGGTTTGACCTCATATATGCAAGATGAGAGTGAGCAATACGCTATGCTCACCAAAACTTTTGTTGAGAGTTTCTTTTTTACTAACACCCCCTATCAGTCAACTGTCTCTTTCAGAATTTATAATATGCCTTTTACCATGCCATTGGAAAGATTTTGCAGCATTATAGGTATAGGCATGGCAGGGACCGTGAAGAAGATTCAAGGGCGACCCGCTGATTTGCTGGAGCTCTATCGAGGTGTGACCAATGATGATGACCGCGTAGCTCAGCACAGGAAGATTAGAAACATCCAACTCCCTGCTCTTAGATACTTTGCCTATTATCTTGCTACTAGCATTCTTGGTAGGGAGAATACGAGTAATATTTCCAATTATCATTTAGCCTTCCTCGCTGCTACACTTAACAATGATACTCAGTACAATCTTGGCTCTCTTATTGCTCACCGCCTAGCTGCCAGGGGACCTATTTATGGAGGCATCATCGCTTCACATATGGTCAATGCATTAGAACTTTTGGTGGATCCAAATGATACTATATTGGCACCACAAAGGCATGACCTTGCTGCCATGAAAACACATCACTTCGTCACTACTAACTCTGATATGGACAATCTAGTTTACAGGATATTGTTTACTGACGGGGATGAAAGGGAGGTTCCTTTTCCGCAATCTACTTTGTTCAGTGTTCACAGGAGGCCGTGGTCGCGCTCCAAGGAGGAGGTGGACGAGTAGCTCTGCTTGCTGGGGTTCCACAGGCAGCACCAGGAGGATGTACCCTCCTACGATTACTCTGCGCACTACGGTGGGGTGTCCTCGAGCTCATACCAGGACGAGGGTACTTCCTCGTCGTACCACGGAGACACTTCATCTTGGCCAGCTTGGGACTGATACCCATTTAGGCCAAAAGCCTAAGCTTGGGGGGAGGTACACCAATATCGCACTCATCGCCATATCATTATGAGTCGGTACTTTGTATATTCATGCTTCGTTTTATTTTTAGTTTTCGTTCTTTCTTTGCTTTTGCCTTCTAAAACACAAAAAGACCAAAAATATTTCTGTTGTTTCTCTTAGTTTGCTTCTTCTTCTTTTTTCTTAGTTTGTTTCTTCCGTTTGGTTTTGTTTTGAACTACTCAAAGAACCCAAAAAGATTTTTGCTTTGCTTGTTCTTCATTTTTGGTTCTTGTTTTAAAAAATCGAAAACACCAAAAATAGTTCTTCTTCTTCTTTGGTTTTGTGAGTTTTGTTGCAGGGTTCAGCAGTCCTCAGTGGAATTGGGTTTCATGTTATTATTCAAGCCACGCAAGTGAAGGGCAATAATGAGGATTAATGACAACTTGAGGTGTGGTAAGAGGCTGGTAACGAACTCTATTTGTTTTCATTTTTGTACATATACTCATCATTGTGGGCATGCTTAGTCTGTTCATGTAGGGTGTATGTTATTTATGGATGCATAGTAGTTCTTGCTTTCTTATGATTAGCTCCAGCCCGCTAATAATTTGTAGCATGTCATATGAATGTTTGCTTGCATTACTCTATTCATAACTTGGTATGACACCGTGGTATCCTCCTCTGAATGTTTCACTTGAATTGACTTGGCACATGCTCACGCATGCATATGACTGAAATAATCAGTTAAGCCTCGATGAATTATTTTGCCTTGAGGGTCTTGAATCACTTTCATGCCATGATTAGTCCTGTTTTGTTGCAAGCATGATTATGACAGTTATTGCTCTCTCGTTTGTCGCTCCCTTACTATTGCTAGCTGATACATTGCAAATGTATCTATAATTTTTGATATTCCATGCTTAGTTTTATCCACTTTCTTGTGTTTTGTCCATACTTTGGAGTACTTTTCATATGATTTCTTGGACTAACCTATTAACAAGAGCCATAGTGCCAGCTGTCTGTTTTCTGCTGTTTTTGGTTCCAGGAAAGTCAGAAAATGAATATTCTCGGAATTGGATGGGACAAAAGCCAAAGTGCCTATTTTTCCGGAAGTCATCAGATGCCAGAGTACGAGACGGAGAGGGGCCAGGGGGCCACCACACCACCTAGCCACGCGGCCTAGCCTGGCCCAAGGCCAGGTGGTGTGGCGCTCCGCACCCCTCGGCCTCCCTTCCGACTATAAGATGCCCTCGGACGTAAACCCTAAGTACACCGATCAAAAATCCTCGAAGAGTCTCAGAGTCAGCCATCTCCATCCCTAGATTGGGAGGAATCTGAAGCTCTTCCCGGCACCTTGCCGGAGAGGGGAATTCACCCTGGAGGCCTTCTTCATCACCATGCAAGCCTCTGGTGTGATGCGTGAGTAGTTCATCCTTGGACTACGGATCCATGTAGTAGCTAGATGACTGGTTCTCCTCCTTTGTGCTTTCATGTCTAGATCTTGTGAGCTCCGATCATGATCAAGATCATCTATTTGTAATTCTGCATGTTGTGTTTGTGGGGATCCGATGGATATTGAGATGCTATTTCAGATTGATTATTGATTCTATCATTTCTTTGTTATTTGTGATCTTGCATGCTTTCCGTTGTTAGTAGCTATCTTGGCCAAGTAGATGCTAGCAACTCCAAGAGTTAGTATTTATGCTCGATAGTGGGTTCATGCCTCTGGTAATCTGGCGAAGTGACAGAAATCTCTAAGGTACTAGATGTGCTGTTGCTACTAGGGATAAAACAACAATCCTTTGTTCATAGAACAATCATATTGTTTACTTTACACGCAGTTCGTAAAGCAATAATCTGTTGCTTGCAACTTAATACTGGAGGGGGTTCAGATGATAACCTGAAGCTGGATTATTAGTCATAGATGTAGTTGGATGGCAGTCTATGTATAATGTTGTAATGCCCAATCAAGTTCCAAAGGAGTCAAGATGATTAGTATATGCATGTATTGCTTTCTCGATGTTTGTCAATTGCCCCGCTGTAATTTGTTCACCCTAGTGTATTCTGCATGTTATTAGTCATAGATGTACTGCATGTATTCTGCATGTTATCTATCTAAGGAGAGCCACCTCTAGTGAACTATGGATCCCGGTCCTTGTATTTTACATACAATGTATAAATTGTTTACTGCTTTGTGTTTACTTTCTACAAACTATTACTTCCATCCATTCGATACGTTTAATCCTTTGTTTTCCGCAAAACACGGTGAGATGGACAACCTCATCACAAGTTGGGGACAAAGTTCTGTGGTTGTGTTGTGCATGTCTCCACGTTGCTACTAGCACCGGTAGTGCGCCCTGCCAAAGCTCAGCTAGCAACACCTTTGGGGTGTTTCCTTGATCCTACTGGATTGATAACCTTGGTTTCATAACTAAGGGAAAACTTGCTACTGTGCTCATCATACCTTCCTCTTGGGGTTCCCCAATGAGCTTGATATTTTCGGCCATCAGGGGGTTCCTGTATAAGGTTATATAGAAATCTCTTAAGGGGGTTTTAACCTTTAGCTGTACCATGTTTAGGACAATATAATTTTTGTATATAGATTCAGAATAGAGCCAAAACTTACATAAACTACTTAGCTTTAGACTTTAAAGGTCACTGGATTTTTTTAAACCAAAGTGGACTCACTATGACAATCATTATTCGCAATATTCTTCGGTCACTTGGTCAATTCCCTGCGTATGAGCTTTGTTACAGGCTTGCATTTCAACCTAAATGTCACTTACATGTTTTGTGGTTGGAAGGGGGGTAATAAGTCAATCAGAAAAGAAGATATTCCAAAGATAACTTGGTTCGCTTGCCTGAGCTCCGGCCAGGCCACTCAGAGATGAAAACGGGTCGATTGGTTGCCCAGGCTCCCTCCACATTATGGCCCGCACACGGCACAACGCAGATCCTAGCCAGGCCCACTGGGAATGCTCAAATTGGTAGTTTTTCTAGGGCCAGGTCCCGAGGAGTGCAAAATCCCATGTTGGTGTCTTCAACAAGTCAAACCTTGTAAGTGATGATTTTTATCTCTCCTCTCTAAACTTATTCATCCCAAATCACTTCCTATTAGCACAAATATGCTTGTTCGATTAAACCTTGGTTTCATAACTGAGGGAAACTTGCTGCTGTGCTCATCATACCTTCCTCTTGAGGTTCCCAACGAGGTCTACATCAACACCGCTCCAGCATTTTTCTGGCGCCATATACAGAGCCATCAAGCATTTTTCTGCGCCTGTCGAGTCAAGGACATATTCACAAGGGGAGTCCCTCATAACTAATCTCTTTACTTTGTTATTTTTGTTTTGCTTAGTTTCTTTTTGCTTTGTTTGCTTGTTTTGTTATCAAAAACACAAAAAAATTAGTTTTACTAGTTTGTTTTCTTTATCAAAAACACAAAAAATGACTACTCTTGAAAACACTAAGTTGTGTGACTTCACTAGCACCAACAACAATGATTTTATGAGCACACCTATTGCTCCACCTATGCCTGAAGATACTTTCTTTAAGATAAAACCTGCTTTGCTCAATCTTGTTATGAGAGAACAATTTTCTGGTATTGGTAATGAAGATGTTGCTTCCCATCTAAATAACTTTGTTGAACTTTGTGAGATGCAAAAGCATAGGGATATAGATGGTGATATTATTAAGCTGAAATTGTTTCCTTTCTCTTTGAGAGGAAAAGCTAAAGAATGGTTGAGTTCCTTAACTAGGAATAGTATTGATTCTTGGACTAAGTGCAAAGATGCTTTTATTGGAAAATACTATCCTCCTGCTAAGATTATATCTATGATAAGTGAAATAATGAAGTTTAAACAACTTGATAATGAGCATGTTGCTCAAGCTTGGGAAAGAATGAAATCTTTGGTAAAGAATTGTCCCACTCATGGACTGACTGCTTGGATGATCATCCAAACTTTTTATGCAGGATTGAACTATTCTTCAAGGAACCTATTGGATTCTGCTGCTGGAGGTACCTTTATGACCATCACTTTGGGTGATGCAACGAAACTTCTGGACAATATGATGGTTAATTATTCTGAATGGCATACTGAGAGAGCTCCACAAGGTAGGAAGGTAAATTCTATTGAGGAAACCTCCTCCTTGAGTGATAAGATTGATATTATTATGTCTATGCTTGTTAATGGGAAAGCCCATATTGATCCAAATAATGTTCCTTTGGCTTCTTTGGTTGCTCAAGAACAGCAAGTTGATGTGAATTTTATAAGAAATAACAACTTTGGCAATAATGCTTATAGGAGTAATCTTGGTAACAACAATTACAAGCCATATCCTCCCAACAATGGTAATGCTTATGGAAATTCTTACAACAATAATAGGAGTGCTCCCTCTGAACTTGAAGTTATGCTTAAAGAGTTTATTAGTAAGCAAACTGCTTTCAATAAAACTATTGAGGAAAAATTCTCTAATGCTGAAAGAAATATAGCATCTAACTATTGAGGCGTGAATTTTTGTGCTTCCGCCCCAGGTTGTTATCTAACTTTCGCTAGTTCAACACTTTTTGATTTGAGCAAAAGAAGGTCTTCGAAAAAATTCTTCTTTACCTTCTGGTCTGTTTTGACAGATTTCTGCCATTTTCTGCATTTGCTTCTTGTTGGTTCCTTTTTGAGTTCTTTTGGGGAATTGAGCTTTTTGAGGGAAGTGATACAGTAGCTAGTGTTCTAATGGAAGTTTATTTGGTGTTAGAACTGAACCTTAAGACTTATTTATCTTGAGTGCACTAATGTTGCTAATAAAGATTGTGTGAAGTTTTGTATGAAGGAAAAATTTCAGGTGTATGGAAGGAATGAGTAATGAGATGAAGGATGGACTAAAGCTCAAGCTTGGGAATGCCACGCATGTCACCCCAAGAAATATCCAAGAACTACAAGCGTCAAAGCTTGGGGATGCCCAAGGCATTCCCCTTCTTCATCAATAAAAATCCTAGGTTTCTTCCAAACACTTCATTTTTATTGTTTCATGCACAGTTGTGTTGTTCTTGGAGCGTCTTATTTTTCATTTTCGTTTTGGTTTTTAGTTTGCTTGGTTTGCTTAGTTTTCTGAATAAATTGGTTGGACCCCCTCTTTCATACATTGGTTTGCAAATAGTTTGGTTTGGTTTGGAAAAGAGTAGGAAAGTTCATGCTTATGTGGTAAAAAGAGCTTGTTTTTATCGTGGCCTATGCTTTGTCATGCCATGCTTGATATTGTTTTGGCTTTATGCTTAGTATTATTTGCTGTAGCATGACTTGTTATAAACAATTGAGATTGCTTAATGTGCCTTGGATGAATCATGCGTTGTTTTAGCATATTAAAGCATAGTATAGTGGTATTCTCCTTTGATGCTTTATTTGGGTTGACTTGGCGCATGCTCACACCATGTTATGACTATCTCAAGTCACCATAGCCTTTATGATCCTTTAGTTTTCAACTTGTAGTATCACTTTATGCTTTGATCAATGATGTTTTGTCGCTCTGCATGATTATGGCCATTATTGCTCTCTTAGTTTGTCGCCCCCGGTCTTTTGCTAGCCTCCACAACCAAGTATGAGTTCCAATCATGCATCCAACTCCCTAAACCAAGTTATTCCAAAGAGTCCACCATACCTACCTACTAGCTTATGCTATTCCAAGTATATTCATGCTTTTGTTTATCTTCCAAATTAAACTTGTTATGAGAAAACTAGTGATTAAAGCTCTCACGAACTTGACGACACACTTTACTTTTTTTGCATCTAATAAACTTGAACCATTGGGTCCTTCTTTGTTGCGTATATGCTTGCGCTTTATAAGTTGAAATTAGCAGAACCATGTTTCATGGGGAACGCTTTCAACATTGCACTTGTACTTTGTACCCCGTTGATATCATGTTCTTTTGCTTACGGATCCCGTGATTGTGAAATAAAAGTGGAACTTGTAAGATCATGGAGTTTGTATGTGTGTTAGAGAAACGCCTGGGCCGCTAGCCTAAGCCATGCCTAATCATGGTGGAAACTTGCAGCATCACCATAATGAGCACTCTATGAAGCATCCTCAATAAAAACCTATGCAAATAGCAAATAAAAAGATCGCTGAGATGCTCATTATCTACTCGCCTTGTCATTTCGATTATGGGATAGCTCATGTATCATGTGTAAGGGGTACCCTGTTGGCGGTTCTTAATGATACACATGTACTTACAATGATAAGAGCTTACTCGTGACTGAAGTTGAGTAGCATGAGGATCGGTCTTCGTAAGTAAGGGGCATGAGATTTCGGTTTATAACTTGTCAAGCATATCCTCTTAGTTGTGTCACTTTAACCTTAATCACCTTAAAGATGCTTATGATAGGGGCAATGAGAGATGAAAGATATAAGTACCATAATTTTTGGAAGCTCTTTATGAGACTTGAATCCCTACTTCCTTTTACAAAGGCCTTTCTTCCACCATTATATTGAGTCTCCACCTTCTACCTTTATGCACCTACTTTGAGAGCATAGTGGCAATTCTTAGTTCTATGTGCATTGTCCCAAGACTAGTTGATTGATGCATAACTTGTTATTGCTTGTTTTAAACTATTGTATCTAGTCATTCTTATGAACTTTGAAGGTGTCCTATGCATTTATATTTGCTACTCTATTGAGGGACAAGCTGAATACTATTATGCTATGTTTTCTTTATGTGAAACAAACAAACGTCTTCCAAAGCATTGTTATTCATGAATCTTTTGTTTGTACATTTTCATGTTGCATCATAGTTTCTTTGTCTTATTGCTAGAACTTTGTCTTTCATGTTATGATTGAAGTACTTTGATCCCAGCTTTGAATGTTTTGCAAATACTTTGATCAAGTCTTTGATGGTGCATGTCACCTCAAAAATTATTCTTTATTTTTATCACTTACCTACTCGAGGGGCTTGTTCATCTGCGGTACCAAAGTTGGCAGGCCAGCGCATGGCGGTACCTAAGTTGCCTGAAATTACCGCGTTTCGAAAAGTTGGGCCGCTAACTACTGAGAGGGGCCATTTCGAGGCAAACTCATCTCACCCCTGCCAAATACAAACATTCTGTTAAACCGCCCCGTGAAGTAGACGGTCGGGACCCACATGTCGGTTATCTGTCCGTGACGCGGGCGCCAACGCGGCAACCTCTTAGGCAAATCGAGCAGCTAAGTGGATTGGATGCTTTGACCGATTTCACAAATCCATTCCCAGCTTTCCCCTAGCACCGGTGGCGTCGGAATCCACCCTCCAGGCAGGATGATCCCTTCGGACATTTGACTTCCGGGGCCAAGTTGATGCGCCCAGTCGCTGATACCGAGCTCCAATGGCGCATGCCATAGCTTCCGTTGCGAGGCTCTAGCCCACCTCCGCCGCCGACGAGCCGAGTAGTTCGGAGGATGGCAGATCCTACTATCAAGGAAGAAGAAGTTCTGCCTACAAGTGGGTGAGCTACCCTTCTCTTTGCTATTCGCACTAATTACAACTGCTAGCTGGCTACTGAACCTCAAATTGTTCGTTAGCCCAATGCTGACAAACATATTTTGTCCACAGTTTTCTGTCAAGTGGGATCTGTGGGGACCCCCCTTACCTGGTTACGGTAGTCCTCTACAGGTATGACTCCAAGGGCAAGTGGTATGGAAGCCATTGTTTCATGATGGAATAAGAGCTTGTGCAAATCTGCACTATATCTGGTATGGTTGCTGCTCTGCGTAATCATGTTGAAGTATGGCCAGAGCAGACTGCAAAGTTCAGCTTCATGGATGAACGTGGCATCATGGTTCCTATATCATGTGACAGTCAGCTAATTGGGTTGATGAAAAGGTATGCTTCGGATTGCATGTTTGAGCTGAATTGTGATGTACTGGATGTTGAAGTTGCTGCAACTGGGAGTCGCCCTTCTATTCTTGGACAGGGTGGTTGATCGAACGCAATTAGCTCCTGGTAAGCAAAGGTCGCTTGGGGTTCACATGTTTGTGCTGAATTGTAATTTTTGTTTTATTTACTCTATAGATATTGGGAAGTTATGCAACAGTCTTGTTTCTTTGACAGGAAGCGCCGCAAGGTTAGAAACATGACTGCCGGTCACCATTTTGCTGCTCAAGAAATTAAAACGAGTGGAAAGATGATGTTGGACCGATTCTGGTGCCCATTGTCCCGGGCGATGAGTACGTGAAGCTAAGAAAATTGGCACCGAGGAAGAGGAAGAAGGCAGGAAATGAAGAATCCATTGGATGTGAAGGCTGGGCACCCAGGCTGCGAAAGAAGGCTGCTGGCAATGAAGATGCATAGTAGTGTGTTGAACTTGAACCTATATATGTAATTATGTTAAATTCTGGAGCTCTGTGTGTGGCACGTTGCTGGGCGAAACAATCTACCCATGTTCTCTGAGTAAAATGTAGCGCGACTTAGGGTTTGGAAACGCCTGAGTCAGTAGTTGAATCCAAAATTGTGATTGTGCCACTACTATCTGAAAACAAGGATCCACCGGTTCCACGATTGCTGAGGGGCAGGAGGTCTCCAAATACGACGGAATGTAAGTGGCACAGAAATAAATTATTTAAGTGCCACACTCCATGAAGTAGCAACTTATTTCAGATGCTGCACAACGACGTGGCAACATAAACAACAATGTTCTCACTGATAATGCCCAGATGAGGAGGAAATGGCTACCACTTTCTGGCCTAATCTTGAGCCCGTCTATCTCACCGCCTCTCTGCTCCTGCATCCCCGTGATCCGCGAAGCTCCGGATCTCCAAGAACGTGTGTACGTGCTTCCACTTTATAAATTGTGGTTGTGCCATTTGCATGCGGCCAAATCCACGTAGATTATGTTTAAACAAACCACCAATGTCAGAATACACTAGTAGAAAAGGGGTCTTTGGTCCACGGTCACGTTCCCAATCCGGGACAGAGATCTAAATCGAGGCAGAAATTGATCTAAATCACAAATTAATCGAGACAGAGATCTAAATCGAGGAATTTCATTAATTCAACCACAAATTCTTCTAAACAAAGGTGCGATTTCACATCCTACATTAATTCAACCACTAGTCAACAATTTCACTTCCGCTGCCGCTGTCCTCCGAGCCGCCGGCTTCCTCGTCTTCGTCAGACGGAACCTCCATGATTTCCACATTGTACGCGAGATGGAGCACCTCTTCGCGGTGAGCGGCGGCGATGACGGTGAACTTGGTCCTTCCAGGGACGGACCAGAGCCTCTCCCGCCCTTCTCGGTTGTGGAGATCCCGGTGCACCACGCGCCCGTAAACAATGCGGTTGCCAATCTTGGCCTTCCGCTCCTTCTTGAACAGCGCCGGCCAGTACGGGCTGGCCGCTGCGTACCGGGGCAGCGCCCTCTTCCATGCGGGCATTTTGCGGCAGCGCGCCATGATTTTGCTCTCCATCACGGCTCTGCCGGGGATGAGGAGCGGAGCCACCGACACCCTCGCATAGCTGATGCGCCATCCGTGGGGCACCGTCGCGGCCGGCGGCGCGAGGATGTCGAAGTGCACGAAGATCACCGCCTCGTAGAAGTTCAGCAAGGGCATCTCCCTGGCGGCGCGGTGGAGATTGGAGAGGGAGCGAGGGGGTGGACGGCGCGGTGGAGATTAGAGAGGGCGAGGGGATGGGCGATGAAGCAATGAGCTGTGGTGCCTCCTAATTGTACACGAGGACGACGAAGCGACGGGTGGAATATCCAAGGGGCATTGGTCAGACAAAAGGAAGTAATGCAGGGTTAAGACAGATTAATGGGCGACCAATTTTTTTACTCCCAGGACTCCTGGGCCAATAGTTCATACCGCTAGGTCAACAAGTACAACTATTACAACTTAAAAAAGGCACGGGGATTAAGCTAAATAGAACTAGTTAACACACATCTCCTTGATCTTCCTAATCTTAGCCCTATGTGCATCTTCCTGCAAGAGCAAGGATCGAATCGTCTGCTCCTTCCTTTTAGCATCTTCCTTCCACAGCTTCAATTGTTTCTCTGCATCTTTCCTCATGCACTTGTCAATACTCGTAGTTGTGAACTGCAGGACTTTGGCCTGGTGAACATCCTTCCTTGCTTGAGTCAGTTCTTGCTCTGCTTTAGCCTTCAGGGCCAATGCTGCATCCCTCTCCTTCTCGACTTTGCTAACCTTGTCTTCCACCCCCATGAGATCTCGCTTATGCTTGGTCGTGTCAACTGGTTCCCATATCTTCATCTCAACACTGTCAAGAAGTGAGCTGAATGCGGATTCTTTTAACTCAACAGTAATTTCCCATAGTTTGTCCAGCGTTTTCTGCATCGATTTGGGCCACTCTGGATCTACCCATTTGACAACACCGCAACTTCCGCCTTGCATCATTACACGATGTCCTTGACATCGTAGAAACCTCCTGCCTGCGTTTCGTCCTTCGAACGCTACAAATTTAGTAGGCACATATCCATGTTTACATAGCAGAGGACTGTCTTCATCCGCTAAACCGTGATAGTCGGCGTCATACATCGTCTGGTTGGCCTAACACATCATACGCGCATGAGTAAACGGAGTAGATCTGGCTCAAAAAATAGATAACTGGCCACGGATGATAGAGATAGAGATGAGACGACTCACATCGAAATCACCATCCCTGTCGTCACGATGCGTTTCCTCGTTGTCTCCCCTTGAACCCATGGCGAGAGGGGAGGGGGGGTGGCTGCTGGAGAGGGGATTGGGATGGCGGCGCCGTCGGCTTGCGGCTACGGCAGGACAGGAGTGAAGTAGGGAATGTGGCTTCAAGGGGAAGGAAGAGAAGTACGGGGAGGAAGAGAAGTAATGGGGACGTGACACTAGGATATGGCCCGCTCAACTCGTGAGTCGTGACACTCGCAACAGGGGAGGCCCCGGTGTTTCCAGTTTGTCCAGAGCAAGCATGGCCAATCATGCCGCAGAACAGACTACTCGCGGATTGATCTCACGAAAACCATCCCAATCGTCCAAGTGCCCCGATCGAACGGTATGTAACAATCGACAAGCAAAACAACTGTGTTAGGGTGTGCCTTCTAGAAGACTCGGTCTAACGCTAAGGTTAGGGCTCTCCTAAGGTTAATTAGTATCCATATGCGGTTTATGAAAAGAACATGCATCCAATGACACGGGTGGATCCATGTGTGGTTCATGGGAAGAGTACACATACAATGACACTGGTGGATCCATGTGTGGTTCATGTGAAGAACACAAATGCAATGACACTGGGGGATCCATGTGTGGTTTGTGGGAAGAACACACATGCAATGACACTGGTGGATCCATGTGTGGTTCATGGGGAGAACACACATGCAATGACACCGGTGATATGTGGTTTGTGAGAAGAACACACATGCAATGACTCTAGTTGTGGTTCATGAAAAGAGCAGACATGCAATGACACTGGTGGATCCATGTGTGGTTCATGGGAAGAACACACATGCAATAACTCTGGGGGATCCATGTGTGGTCTATGGGAAGAACACACATGCAATGACACTGGGTGGATCCATGTGTGGTCTGTGGGAGGAACACACATGCAATGACACTGGTGGATCCATGTGTGGTCGGTGGGAAGACCACACATGCAATGACACAGGTGATATGTGGTCAGTGAGAAGAACACACATGCAATGACTCTAGCTGTGGTTCATGAAAAGAGCAGACATGCGATGGCACTAGGTGGATCCATGTGTGGTTTGTGAGAAGAACACACATGCAATGACACCGGTGGATCCATGTGTGGTTCATGGGAAGAACACACATGCAATGACTCTGGTTATATGTGGTTTGTGAAAAGAACAGACATGCAATGACTCTAGCTATGGTTAATGAGAAGAGCAGACATGCAATGACACCGGTGGATCCATGTGGGGTTAATGAGAAGAACACACATGCAATGACACTAGGTGTGGTTCATGATATGGTTTGTGAGAAGAACACGCATGCAATGACTCTAGCTGTGGTTCATGGGAAGAACACACATGCAATGACACTGGGTGGACCCGTGTGTGGTCTGTGGGAAGAACACACCTGCAATGACACTGGTGGATCCATGTGTGGTCTGTGGGAAGAACACACATGCAATGGCACAGATGATATGTGGTCTGTGAGAAGAACACACATGCAATGACTCTAGCTGTGGTTCATGAAAAGAGCAGACATGCGATGACACTGGTGGATCCATGTGTGGTTCATGGGAAGAACACACATGCAATGACACTGGTGGATCCATGTGTGGTCTGTGGGAAGAACACACATGCAATGACTCTGGTGATATGTGGTTTGTGAAAAGAACAGACATGCAATGAATATAGTTGTGGTTAATGAGAAGAGCAGACATGCAATGACACCGGTGGATCCATGTGTGGTTAATGAGAAGAACACACATGCAATGACACTAGGTGTGGTTCATGATATGGGTTGTAAGAACACACATGCAATGACTCTAGATGTGGTTCATGAAAAGAGCAGACATGCGATGACTCTAATTGTGGTTCATGAAAAGAGCAGACTTGTGATGTCACCGGTGGATCCATGTGTGGTCTATGAGAGGAACACACATGCAATTACACCGGTGGATCCTTACGTGGTTTGTGAGAAGAACACACATGCAATGCCACTGGTGGATCCTTGTGTGGTCTTTGGGAAGAACACATGCAATGACACTGGTGATATGTGGTCTGTGAGAAGACACACATAAAATGACTCTGGTGATATGTGGTTTGTTAAAAGAGCAGACATGCAATGACTCTAGCTGTGGTTAATGAAAAGAGCAGACATGCAATGACACCGGTGGATCCATGTGGGGTTAATGAGAAGAACACACATGCAATGACACTAGGTGTGGTTCATGATATGGTTTGTGAGAAGAACACACATGCAATGACACTGGTGGATCCATGTGTGGTCTGTGAGAGGAACACACATGCAATGACACTGGGTGTGGTTCATGATATGGTTTGTGAGAAGAACACACATGCAATGACACTGGTGGATCCATGTGTGGTCTTTGGGAAGAACACACATGCAATGACACTGGTGATATGTGGTCTGTGAGAAGAACACACATCCAATGACTCTAACTGTTGTTCATGAAAAGAGTAGACATGCAATGACACTGGTGGATCCACATATGGTTCTTGGGAAGAACACACATGCAATGACACTGGGTGGATCCATGTGTGGTTTGTGAGAAGAACACACATGCAATGACACTGGTGGATCCATCTGTGGTTCATGGGAAGAACACACATGCAATGACTCTGGTGATATGTGGTTTGTGAAAAGAACAGACATGCAATGACTCTAGCTGTGGTTAATGAGAAGAGCAGACATGCAATCACACCGGTGGATCCATGTGTGGTTTGTGAGAAGAACACACATGCAATGACACTGGGTGTGGTTCATGATATGGTTTGTAAGAAGAACACACATGCAATGACTCTAGCTGTGGTTCATGAAAAGAGAACGCATGCGATGACTCTAGCTGTGGTTCATGGGAAGAGCAGACATACAATGACACTAGTGGATCCATGTTTGGTTCATGGGAAGAACACACATGCAATAACACTGGTGGATCCATGTGTGGTCTGTGGAAAGAACACACATGCGATGACACTGGTGGATCCATGTGTGGTTCATGGGGAGAATACACATGCTATGACACCGGTGATATGTGGTTTGTGAGAAGAACACAAATGCAATGACTCTAGCTGCGGTTCATGAAAAGAGCATAAATGCAATGACATCAGTGGATCCATGTGGTTCATGGGAAGAACACACATGCAATGACTGGTGGATCCATGTGTGGTCTGTGGGAAGAACACACATGCAATAACACTAGGTGGATCCATGTGGTCTGGGAAGAACACACATGCAATGAAACTGGTGGATCCATGTGTGGTCTGTGGGAAGAACACACATGCAATGACACAGGTGATATGTTGTCTGTGAGAAGAACACACATGCAATGACACAGGTGATATGTGGTATGTGAGAAGAACGCACATGCAATGACTCTAGCTGTGGTTCATGAAAAGAGCAGACATGCGATGGCACTGGGTGGATCCATGTGTGGTTTGTGAGAAGAACACACATGCAATGACACCGATGGATCCATGTGTGGTTCATGGGAAGAGCACACATGCAATGACTCTCGTGATATGTGGTTTGTGAAAAGAACAGACATGCAATGACTCTAGCTGTGGTTAATGAGAAGAGCAGACATGCAATGACACCGGTGGATCCATGTGGGGTTAATGAGAAGAACACACATGCAATGACTCTGGTGATATGTGGTTTGTGAAAAGAACAGACATGCAATGACTCTAGCTGTGGTTAATGAGAAGAGCAGACATGCAATGACACCGGTGGATCCATGTGGGGTTAATGAGAAGAACACACATGCAATGACACTAGGTGTGGTTCATGATATGGTTTGTGAGAAGAACACGCATGCAATGACTCTAGCTGTGGTTCATGGGAAGAACACACATGCAATGACATTGGGTGGATCCATGTGTGGTCTGTGGGAATAACACACATGCAATGACACTGGTGGATCCATGTGTGGTCTGTGGGAAGAACACACGTGCAATGACACATGTGATATGTGGTATGTGAGAAGAACACACATGCAATGACTCTAGCTGTGGTTCATGAAAAGAGCAGACATGCGATGGCACTGGGTGGATCCATGTGTGGTTTGTGAGAAGAAGACACATGCAATGACACCGGTGGATCCATGTGTGGTTCATGGGAAGAACACACATGCAATGAATCTGGTTGATATGTGGTTTGTGAAAAGAACAGACATGCAATGACTCTAGCTGTGGTTAATGAGAAGAGCAGACATGCAATGACACCGGTGGATCCATGTGTGGTTAATGAGAAGAACACACATGCAATGACATTGGGTGTGGTTCATGATATGGTTTGTAAGAAGAACACATATGCAATGACTCTAGCTGTGGTTCATGAAAAGAGCAGACATGCAATGACTCTAACTGTGGTTCATGGAAAGAGCAGACCTGCGATGCCACCCGTGGATCCATGTGTGGTCTATGAGAGGAACACACATGCAATTACACCGGTGGATCCTTACGTGGTTTGTGAGAAGAACACACATGCAATGACACTGGTGGATCCATGTGTGGTCTTTGGGAAGAACACACATGCAATGACACTAGTGATATGTGGTGTGTGAGAAGAACACACATCCAATGACTCTAGCTGTGGTTCATGGAAAGAGCAGACATGCAATGACACTGGTGGATCCATGTGTGGTTCATGGGAAGAACACACATGCAAAGACACTGGGTGGATCCATGTGTGGTTTGTGAGAAGAACACACATGCAATGACACTGGTGGATCCATGTGTGGTTCATGGGAAGAACACACATGCAATGACTCTGGTGATATGTGGTTTCTGAAAAGAACAGACATGCAATGACTCTAGCTGTGGTTAATGAGAAGAGCAGGCATGCAATAACACAGGTGGATCCATGTGTGGTTTGTGAGAAGAACACACATGCAATGACACTGGGTGTGGTTCATGATATGGTTTGTAAGAAGAAGACACATGCAATGACTCTAGAGGTGGTTCATGAAAAGAGCACGCATGCGATGACCTTAGCTGTGGTTCCTGGGAAGAGCAGACATGCAATGACACTGGTGGATCCATGTGTGGTCTATGGGAAGAACACACATGCAATGACACTGGTGGATCCATGTGTGGTCTGTGGGAAGAACACACATGCAATGACACTGGTGGATCCATGTGTGGTTCATGGGGAGAACACACATGCAATGACACCGGTGATATGTGGTTTGTGAGAAGAACACACATGCAATGACTCTAGCTGTGGTTCATGAAAAGAGCAGACATGCAATGACACTGTTGGATCCATGTGTGGTTCATGGGAATAACACACATGCAATGACTCTGGTGGATCCATGTGTGGTCTGTGGGAGGAACACACATGCAATAACACTGGGTGGATCCATGTGTGGTCTGTGGGAAGAACACACATGCAATGACACTGGTGGATCCATGTGTGGTCCGTGGGAAGAACACACATGCAATGACACAGGTGATATGTGGTCTGTGAGAAGAACACACATGCAATGACTCTAGCTGTGGTTCATGAAAAGAGCAGACATGCGATGGCACTGGGTGGATCCATGTGTGGTTAGTGAGAAGAACACATGTAATGACACTGGGATCCATGTGTGGTTCATGGGAAGAACACACATGCAATGACTCTGGTGATATGTGGTTTGTGAAAAGAACAGACATGCAATGACTCTAGCTATGGTTAATGAGAAGAGCAGACATGCAATGACACCGGTGGATCCATGTGGGGTTAATGAGAAGAACACACATGCAATGACACTAGGTGTGGTTCATGATATGGTTTGCGAGAAGAACACGCATACAATGAGTCTAGCTGTGGTTCATGGGAAGAACACACATGCAATAACACTGGTGGATCCATGTGTGGTCTGTGGGAAGAACACACATGCGATGACACTGGTGGATCCATGTGTGGTTCATGGGGAGAATACACATGCTATGACACCGGTGATATGTGGTCTGTGAGAAGAACACAAATGCAATGACTCTAGCTGCGGTTCATGAAAAGAGCATACATGCAATGACACTGGTGGATCCATGTGTGGTTCATGGGAAGAACACACATGCAATGACTCTGGTGGATCCATGTGTGGTCTGTGGGAAGAACACACATGCAATGACACTAGGTGGATCCATGTGTGGTCTGTGGGAAGAACACACATGCAATGAAACTGGTGGATCCATGTGTGGTCTATGGGAAGAACACACATGCAATGACACAGGTGATATGTTGTCTGTGAGAAGAACACACATGCAATGACACAGGTGATATGAGGTATGTGAGAAGAACGCACATGCAATGACTCTAGCTGTGGTTCATGAAAAGAGCAGACATGCGATGGCACTAGGTGGATCCATGTGTGGTTTGTGAGAAGAACACACATGCAATGACACCGGTGGATCCATGTGTGGTTCATGGGAAGAACACACATGCCATGACTCTCGTGATATGTGGTTTGTGAAAAGAACAGACATGCAATGACTCTAGCTGTGGTTAATGAGAATAGGAGACATGCAATGACACCGGTGGATCCATGTGTGGTTTGTGAGAAGAACACACATGCAATGACACTGGGTGTGGTTCATGATATGGTTTGTAAGAAGAACACACATGCAATGACTCTAGCTGTGGTTCATGAAAAGAGAACGCATGCGATGACTCTAGCTGTGGTTCATGGGAAGAGCAGACATACAATGACACTAGTGGATCCATGTTTGGTTCATGGGAAGAACACACATGCAATAACACTGGTGGATCCATGTGTGGTCTGTGGGAAGAACACACATGCGATGACACTGGTGGATCCATGTGTGGCTCATGGGGAGAATACACATGCTATGACACCGGTGATATGTGGTTTGTGAGAAGAACACAAATGCAATGACTCTAGCTGCGGTTCATGAAAAGAGCATACATGCAATGACACTGGTGGATCCATGTGTGGTTCATGGGAAGAACACACATGCAATGACTCTGGTGGATCCATGTGTGGTCTGTGGGAAGAACACACATGCAATGACACTAGGTGGATCCATGTATGGTCTGTGGGAAGAACACACATGCAATGAAACTGGTGGATCCATGTGTGGTCTGTGGGAAGAACACACATGCAATGACACAGGTGATATGTTGTCTGTGAGAAGAACACACATGCAATGACACAGGTGATATGTGGTATGTGAGAAGAACGCACATGCAATGACTCTAGCTGTGGTTCATGAAAAGAGCAGACATGCGATGGCACTGGGTGGATCCATGTGTGGTTTGTGAGAAGAACACACATGCAATGACACCGGTGGATCCATGTGTGGTTCATGGGAAGAACACACATGCAATGACTCTGGTGATATGTGGTTTGTGAAAAGAACAGACATGCAATGACTCTAGCTGTGGTTAATGAGAAGAGCAGACATGCAATGACACCGGTGGATCCATGTGGGGTTAATGAGAAGAACACACATGCAATGACTCTGGTGATATGTGGTTTGTGAAAAGAACAGACATGCAATGACTCTAGCTGTGGTTAATGAGAAGATCAGACATGCAATGACACCGGTGGATCCATGTGGGGTTAATGAGAAGAACACACATGCAATGACACTAGGTGTGGTTCATGATATTGTTTGTGAGAAGAACACGCATGCAATGACTCTAGCTGTGGTTCATGGGAAGAACACACATGCAATGACATTGGGTGGATCCATGTGTGGTCAGTGGGAATAACACACATGCAATGACACCGTGGATCCATGTGGTGCATGGGAAGAACACACGTGCAATGACACATGTGATATGTGGTATGTGAGAAGAACACACATGCAATGACTCTAGCTGTGGTTCATGAAAAGAGCAGACATGCGATGTCACTGGGTGGATCCATGTGTGGTTTGTGAGAAGAAGACACATGCAATGACACCGGTGGATCCATGTGTGGTTCATGGGAAGAACACACATGCAATGAATCTGGTTGATATGTGGTTTGTGAAAAGAACAGACATGCAATGACTCTAGCTGTGGTTAATGAGAAGAGCAGACATGCAATGACACCGGTGGATCCATGTGTGGTTAATGAGAAGAACACACATGCAATGACATTGGGTGTGGTTCATGATATGGCTTGTACGAAGAACACACATGCAATGACTCTAGCTGTGGTTCATGAAAGAAGCGGACATGCGATGACTCTAGCTGTGGTTCATGAAAAGCGGACCTGCGATGCCACCCGTGGATCCATGTGTGGTCTATGAGAGGAACACACATGCAATTACACCGGTGGATCCTTACGTGGTTTGTGAGAAGAACACACATGCAATGACACTGGTGGATCCATGTGTGGTCTTTGGGAAGAACACACATGCAATGACACTAGTGATATGTGGTGTGTGAAGAACACACATCCAATGACTCTAGCTGTGGTTCATGGAAAGAGCAGACATGCAATGACACTTGTGGATCCATGTGTGGTTCATGGGAAGAACACACATGCAAAGACACTGGGTGGATCCATGTGTGGTTTGTGAGAAGAACACACATGCAATGACACTGGTGGATCCATGTGTGGTTCATGGGAAGAACACACATGCAATGACTCTGGTGATATGTGGTTTGTGAAAAGAACAGACATGCAATGACTCTAGCTGTGGTTAATGAGAAGAGCAGGCATGCAATAACACAGGTGGATCCATGTGTGGTTTGTGAGAAGAACACACATGGAATGACATTGGGTGTGGTTCATGATATGGTTTGTAAGAAGAACACACATGCAATGACTCTAGCTGTGGTTCATGAAAAGAGCACACATGCGATGACTGTAGCTGTGGTTCATGGGAAGAGCAGACATACAATGACACTGGTGGATCCATGTGTGGTTCATGGGAAGAACACACATGCAATGACACTGGTGGATCCATGTGTGGTCTGTGGGAAGAACACACATGCAATGACACTGGTGGATCCATGTGTGGTTCATGGGGAGAACACACATGCAATGACACGGGTGATATGTGGTTTGTGAGAAGAACGCACATGCAATGACTCTAGCTGTGGTTCATGAAAAGAGCAGACATGCAATGACACTGGTGGATCCATGTGTGGTTCATGGGAATAACACACATGCAATGACTCTGGTGGATCCATGTGTGGACTGTGGGAAGAACACACATGCAATGACACTGGGTGGATCCATGTGTGGTCTGTGGGAAGAACACACATGCAATGACCTGTGGATCCATGTGTGGTCCCTGGGAAGAACACACATGCAATGACACAGGTGATATGTGGTCTGTGAGAAGAACACACATCCAATGACTCTAGCTGTGGTTCATGAAAAGAGCAGACATGCGATGGCACTGGGTGGATCCATGTGTGGTTAGTGAGAAGAACACACATGTAATGACACCAGTGGATCCATGTGTGGTTCATGGGAAGAACACACATGCAATGACTCTGGTGATATGTGGTTTGTGAAAAGAACAGACATGCAATGACTCTAGCTATGGTTAATGAGAAGAGCAGACATGCAATGACACTGGTGGATCCATGTGGGGTTAATGAGAAGAACACACATGCAATGACACTAGGTGTGGTTCATGATATGGTTTGCGAGAAGAACACGCATACAATGAGTCTAGCTATGGTTCATGGGAAGAACACACATGCAATGACACTGGGTGGATCCATGTGTGGTCTATGGGAAGAACACACATGCAATGACACTGGTGGATCCATGTGTGGTCTGTGGGAAGAACACACATGCAATGACACAGGTGATATGTGGTATGTGAGAAGAACGCACATGCAATGAATCTAGGTGGTTCATGAAAGCGTACATGTGATGACACTGGTGTATCCATGTGTGGTTCATGGGAAGAACAGACATGCAATGACACTGGTGGATCCATGTGTGGTCTGTGGGAAGAACACACATGCAATTACTCTGGTGATATGTGGTTTGTGAAAAGAACAGACATGCAATGACTCTAGCTGTGGTTAATGAGAATAGGAGACATGCAATGACACCGGTGGATCCATGTGTGGTTTGTGAGAAGAACACACATGCAATGACACTGGGTGTGGTTCATGATATGGTTTGTAAGAAGAACACACATGCAATGACTCTAGCTGTGGTTCATGAAAAGAGAACGCATGCGATGACTCTAGCTGTGGTTCATGGGAAGAGCAGACATACAATGACACTAGTGGATCCATGTTTGGTTCATGGGAAGAACACACATGCAATAACACTGGTGGATCCATGTGTGGTCTGTGGGAAGAACACACATGCGATGACACTGGTGGATCCATGTGTGGCTCATGGGGAGAATACACATGCTATGACACCGGTGATATGTGGTTTGTGAGAAGAACACAAATGCAATGACTCTAGCTGCGGTTCATGAAAAGAGCATACATGCAATGACACTGGTGGATCCATGTGTGGTTCATGGGAAGAACACACATGCAATGACTCTGGTGGATCCATGTGTGGTCTGTGGGAAGAACACACATGCAATGACACTAGGTGGATCCATGTATGGTCTGTGGGAAGAACACACATGCAATGAAACTGGTGGATCCATGTGTGGTCTGTGGGAAGAACACACATGCAATGACACGGTGATATGTTATGCTGAGAAGAACACACATGCAATGACACAGGTGATATGTGGTATGTGAGAAGAACGCACATGCAATGACTCTAGTTGTGGTTCATGAAAAGAGCAGACATGCGATGGCACTGGGTGGATCCATGTGTGGTTTGTGAGAAGAACACACATGCAATGACACCGGTGGATCCATGTGTGGTTCATGGGAAGAACACACATGCAATGACTCTGGTGATATGTGGTTTGTGAAAAGAACAGACATGCAATGACTCTAGCTGTGGTTAATGAGAAGAGCAGACATGCAATGACACCGGTGGATCCATGTGGGGTTAATGAGAAGAACACACATGCAATGACTCTGGTGATATGTGGTTTGTGAAAAGAACAGACATGCAATGACTCTAGCTGTGGTTAATGAGAAGAGCAGACATGCAATGACACCGGTGGATCCATGTGGGGTTAATGAGAAGAACACACATGCAATGACACTAGGTGTGGTTCATGATATTGTTTGTGAGAAGAACACGCATGCAATGACTCTAGCTGTGGTTCATGGGAAGAACACACATGCAATGACATTGGGTGGATCCATGTGTGGTCAGTGGGAATAACACACATGCAATGACACTGGTGGATCCATGTGTGGTCTGTGGGAAGAACACACGTGCAATGACACATGTGATATGTGGTATGTGAGAAGAACACACATGCAATGACTCTAGCTGTGGTTCATGAAAAGAGCAGACATGCGATGTCACTGGGTGGATCCATGTGTGGTTTGTGAGAAGAAGACACATGCAATGACACCGGTGGATCCATGTGTGGTTCATGGGAAGAACACACATGCAATGAATCTGGTTGATATGTGGTTTGTGAAAAGAACAGACATGCAATGACTCTAGCTGTGGTTAATGAGAAGAGCAGACATGCAATGACACCGGTGGATCCATGTGTGGTTAATGAGAAGAACACACATGCAATGACATTGGGTGTGGTTCATGATATGGCTTGTAAGAAGAACACACATGCAATGACTCTAGCTGTGGTTCATGAAAAGAGCAGACATGCGATGACTCTAACTGTGGTTCATGAAAAGAGCAGACCTGCGATGCCACCCGTGGATCCATGTGTGGTCTATGAGAGGAACACACATGCAATTACACCGGTGGATCCTTACGTGGTTTGTGAGAAGAACACACATGCAATGACACTGGTGGATCCATGTGTGGTCTTTGGGAAGAACACACATGCAATGACACTAGTGATATGTGGTGTGTGAGAAGAACACACATCCAATGACTCTAGCTGTGGTTCATGGAAAGAGCAGACATGCAATGACACTTGTGGATCCATGTGTGGTTCATGGGAAGAACACACATGCAAAGACACTGGGTGGATCCATGTGTGGTTTGTGAGAAGAACACACATGCAATGACACTGGTGGATCCATGTGTGGTTCATGGGAAGAACACACATGCAATGACTCTGGTGATATGTGGTTTGTGAAAAGAACAGACATGCAATGACTCTAGCTGTGGTTAATGAGAAGAGCAGGCATGCAATAACACAGGTGGATCCATGTGTGGTTTGTGAGAAGAACACACATGGAATGACATTGGGTGTGGTTCATGATATGGTTTGTAAGAAGAACACACATGCAATGACTCTAGCTGTGGTTCATGAAAAGAGCACACATGCGATGACTGTAGCTGTGGTTCATGGGAAGAGCAGACATACAATGACACTGGTGGATCCATGTGTGGTTCATGGGAAGAACACACATGCAATGACACTGGTGGATCCATGTGTGGTCTGTGGGAAGAACACACATGCAATGACACTGGTGGATCCATGTGTGGTTCATGGGGAGAACACACATGCAATGACACCGGTGATATGTGGTTTGTGAGAAGAACGCACATGCAATGACTCTAGCTGTGGTTCATGAAAAGAGCAGACATGCAATGACACTGGTGGATCCATGTGTGGTTCATGGGAATAACACACATGCAATGACTCTGGTGGATCCATGTGTGGACTGTGGGAAGAACACACATGCAATGACACTGGGTGGATCCATGTGTGGTCTGTGGGAAGAACACACATGCAATGACACTGGTGGATCCATGTGTGGTCCGTGGGAAGAACACACATGCAATGACACAGGTGATATGTGGTCTGTGAGAAGAACACACATCCAATGACTCTAGCTGTGGTTCATGAAAAGAGCAGACATGCGATGGCACTGGGTGGATCCATGTGTGGTTAGTGAGAAGAACACACATGTAATGACACCAGTGGATCCATGTGTGGTTCATGGGAAGAACACACATGCAATGACTCTGGTGATATGTGGTTTGTGAAAAGAACAGACATGCAATGACTCTAGCTATGGTTAATGAGAAGAGCAGACATGCAATGACACTGGTGGATCCATGTGGGGTTAATGAGAAGAACACACATGCAATGACACTAGGTGTGGTTCATGATATGGTTTGCGAGAAGAACACGCATACAATGAGTCTAGCTATGGTTCATGGGAAGAACACACATGCAATGACACTGGGTGGATCCATGTGTGGTCTATGGGAAGAACACACATGCAATGACACTGGTGGATCCATGTGTGGTCTGTGGGAAGAACACACATGCAATGACACAGGTGATATGTGGTATGTGAGAAGAACGCACATGCAATGAATCTAGCTGTGGTTCATGAAAAGAGCAGACATGTGATGACACTGGTGTATCCATGTGTGGTTCATGGGAAGAACAGACATGCAATGACACTGGTGGATCCATGTGTGGTCTGTGGGAAGAACACACATGCAATTACTCTGGTGATATGTGGTTTGTGAAAAGAACAGACATGCAATGACTCTAGCTGTGGTTAATGAGAAGATCAGACATGCAATGACACTGGTGGATCCATTGTGGTTAATGAGAAGAACACACATGCAATGACACTGAGTGTGGTTCATGATATGGTTTGTAAGAAGAACACACATGCAATGACTCTAGCTGTGGTTCATGAAAAGAGCAGACATGCGATGACTCTAATAGTGGTTCATGAAAAGAGCAGATCTGCGATACCACCTTTTGATCCATGTGTGGTCTATGAGAGGAACACACATGCAATTACACTGGTGGATCCCTACGTGGTTTGTGTGAAGAACACACATGAAATGACACTGGTGGATCCATGTGTGGTCTTTGGGAAGAACACACATGCAATGACATAGGTGATATGTGGTTTGTGAGAAGAACACACATCCAATGACTCTGGTGATATGTGGTTTGTGAAAAGAGTAGACATGCAATGACTCTAGCTATGGTGAATGAAAAGAGCAGACATGCAATGACACCGGTGGATCTATGTGGGGTTAATGAGAAGAACACACATGCAATGACACTGGGTGTGGTTCATGATATGGTTTGTGAGGAGAACACAGATGCAATGACACTGGTGGATCCATGTGTGGTCTGTGAGAAGAACACACATGCAATGACACTGGGTGTGGTTCATGATATGGTTTGTGAGAAGAACACACATGCAATGACACTGGTGGATCCATGTGTGGTCTTTGGGAAGAACACACATGCAGTGAAACTGGTGATATGTGGTCTGTCAGAAGAACACACATCCAATGACTCTAACTGTGGTTCATGAAAAGAGTAGACATGCAATGACACTGGTGGATCCATGTATGGTTCATGGGAAGAACACACATGCAATGACACTGGGTGGATCCATGTGTAGTTCATGGGGAGAACACACATGCAATGACACCGGTAGATCCATGTGTGGTTTGTGAGAAGAACACACATGCAATGACACTGGGTGTGGTTCATGATATGGTTTGTAAGAAGAACACACATGCAATGACTCTAGCTGTGGTTCATGAAAAGAGCACGCATGCGATGACTCTAGTTGTGGTTCATGGGAAGAGCAGACATACAATGACACTAGTGGATCCATGTTTGGTTCATGGGAAGAACCCACATGCAATAACACTGGTGGATCCATGTGTGGTATGTGGGAAGAACACACATGCAATGACACAGGTGGATCCATGTGTGGTTCATGGGGAGAACACACATGCTATGACACCGGTGATATGTGGTTTGTGAGAAGAACACACATGCAATGACTCTAGCCGTGGTTCATGAAAAGAGCATACATGCAATGACACTGGTGGATCCAGGTGTGGTCTATGTGAAGAACACACATGCAACGACACTGGTGGATCCATGTGTGGTCTGTGGGAAGAACACACATGCAATGACACAGGTGATATGTGGTCTGTGAGAAGAACACACACGCAATGACTCTAGCTGTGGTTCATGAAAAGAGCAGACATGCGATGGCACTGGGTGGATCCATGTGTGGTCTGTGAGAAGAACACACATGCAATGACACCGGTGGATCCATGTGTGGCTCTTGGGAAGAACACACATGCAATGACTCTGGTGATATGTGGTTTGTGAAAAGAACAGACATGCAATGACTCTAGCTGTGGTTACTGAGAAGAGCAGACATGCAATGACACCGGTGGATCCATGTGTGGTTAATGAGAAGAACAAACATGCAATGACACTGGGTGTGGTTCATGATATGATTTGTAAGAAGAACACACATGCAATGACTCTAGCTGTGGTTCATTAAAAGAGCAGACATGCGATGACTCTAACTGTGGTTCATGAAAAGAGCAGACCTGCGATGCCACCGGTGGATCCATGTGTGGTCTATGAGAGGAACACACATGCAATTACACCGGTGGATCCTTACGTGGTTTGTGAGAAGAACACACATGCAATGACACTGGTGGATCCATGTGTGGTCTTTGGGAAGAACACACATGCAATGACACTGGTGATATGTGGTCTATGAGAAGAACACACATCCAATGACTCTAGCTGTGGTTCATGAAAAGAGCAGACATGCAACGCCACTGGTGGATCCATGTGTGGTTCATGGGAAGAACACACATGCAAAGACACTGGGTGGATCCATGTGTGGTTTGTGAGAAGAACACACATGCAATGACACTGATGGATCCAAGTGTGGTTCATGGGAAGAACACACATGCAATGACTCTGGTGATATGTGGTTTGTGAAAAGAACAGACATGCAATGACTCTAGCTGTGGTTAATGAGAAGAGCAGACATGCAATCACACCGGTGGATCCATGTGTGGTTTGTGAGAAGAACACACATGCAATGACATTGGGTGTGGTTCATGATATGGTTTGTAAGAAGAACACACATGCAATGACTCTAGCTGTGGTTCATGAAAAGAGCACGCATGCGATGACTCTAGCTATGGTTCATGGGAAGAGCAGACATACAATGACACTGGTGGATCCATGTGTGGTTCATGGGAAGAACACACATGCAATGACACTGGTGGATCCATGTGTGGTCTGTGGGAAGAACACACATGCAATGACACTGGTGGATCCATGTGTGGTTCATGGGGAGAACACACATGCAATGACACCGGTGATATGTGGTTTGTGAGAAGAACGCACATGCAAGGACTCTAGCTGTGGTTCATGAAAAGAGCAGACATGCAATGACACTCGTGGATCCATGTGTGGTTCATGGGAATAACACACATGCAATGACTCTGGTGGATCCATGTGTGGACTGTGGGAAGAACACACATGCAATGACACTGGGTGGATCCATGTCTGGTCTATGGGAAGAGCACACATGCAATGACACTGGTGGATCCATGTGTGGTCTGTGGGAAGAACACACATGCAATGACACAGGTGATATGTGGTATGTGAGAAGAACACACATGCAATGACTCTAGCTGTGGTTCATGAAAAGAGCAGACATGCGATGGCACTGGGTGGATCCATGTGTGGTTAGTGAGAAGAACACACATGCAATGACACCGGTGGATCCATGTGTGGTTCATGGGAAGAACACACATGCAATGACTCTGGTGATATGTGGTTTGTGAAAAGAACAGACATGCAATGACTCTAGCTATGGTTAATGAGAAGAGCAGACATGCAATGACACCGGTGGATCCATGTGGGGTTAATGAGAAGAACACACATGCAATGACACTGGGTGTGGTTCATGATATGGTTTGTGAGAAGAACACGCATACAATGACTCTAGCTATGGTTCATGGGAAGAACACAAATGCAATGACACTAGGTGGATCCATGTGTGGTCTATGGGAAGAACACACAGGCAATGCCACTGGTGGATCCATGTGTGGTCTGTGGGAAGAACACACATGCAATGACACAGGTGATATGTGGTATGTGAGAAGAACGCACATGCAATGAATCTAGCTGTGGTTCATGAAAAGAGCAGACATGCGATGACACTGGTGGATCCATGTGTGGTTCATGGGAAGAACAGACATGCAATAACACTGGTGGATCCATGTGTGGTCTGTGGGAAGAACACACATGCATTGACTCTGGTGAGATGTGGTTTGTGAAAAGAACAGACATGCAATGACTCTAGCTGTGGTTAATGAGAAGATCAGACATGCAATGACACTGGTGGATCCATTGTGGTTAATGAGAAGAACACACATGCAATGACAATGAGTGTGGTTCATGATATGGTTTGTAAGAAGAACACACATGCAATGACTCTAGCTGTGGTTCATGAAAAGAGCAGACATGCGATGACTCTAACTGTGGTTCATGAAAAGAGCAGATCTGCGATGCCACCGGTTGATCCATGTGTGGTCTATGAGAGGAACACACATGGAATTACACCGGTGGATCCCTACGTGGTTTGTGAGAAGAACACACATGCAATGACACTGGTGGATCCATGTGTGGTCTTTGGGAAGAACACACATGCAATGACACAGGTGATATGTGGTCTGTGAGAAGAACACACATCCAATGACTCTGGTGATATGTGGCTTGTGAAAAGAGTAGACATGCAATGACTCTAGCTGTGGTGAATGAAAAGAGCAGACATGCAATGACACCGGTGGATCCATGTGGGGTTAATGAGAAGAACACACATGCAATGACACTGGGTGTGGTTCATGATATGGTTTGTGAGAAGAACACACATGCAATAATACTAGTTGATCCATGTGTGGTCTGTGGGAAGAACACACATGCAATGACACTAGTGATATGTGGTTTGTGAGAAGAACACAGATGCAATGACACTGGTGGATCCATGTGTGGTCTGTGAGAAGAACACACATGCAATGACACAGGGTGTGGTTCATGATATGGTTTGTGAGAAGAACACACATGCAATGACACTGGTGGATCCGTGTGTGGTATTTGGGAAGAACACACATGCAGTGACACTGGTGAGATGTGGTCTGTCAGAAGAACACACATCCAATGACTCTAACTGTGGTTCATGAAAAGAGTAGACATGCAATGACACTGGTGGATCCATGTATGGTTCATGGGAAGAACACACATGCAATGACACTGGGTGGATCCATGTGTAGTTCATGGGGAGAACACACATGCAATGACACCGGTGGATCCATGTGTGGTTTGTGAGAAGAACACACATGCAATGACACTGGGTGTGGTTCATGATATGGTTTGTAAGAAGAACACTCATGCAATGACTCTAGCTGTGGTTCATGAAAAGAGCACGCATGCGATGACTCTAGCTGTGGTTCATGGGAAGAGCAGACATACAATGACACTAGTGGATCCATGTTTGGTTCATGGGAAGAACACACATGCAATAACACTGGTGGATCCATGTGTGGTCTGTGGGAAGAACACACATGCAATGACACAGGTGGATCCATGTGTGGTTCATGGGGAGAACACACATGCTATGACACCGGTGATATGTGGTTTGTGAGAAGAACACACATGCAATGACTCTAGCCGCGGTTCATGAAAAGAGCATACATGCAATGACACTGGTGGACCCATGTGTGGTTCATGGGAAGCACACACATGCAATGACTCTGGTGGATCCATGTGTGGTCTGTGGGAAAAACACACATGCAATGAAACTAGGTGGATCCATGTGTGGTCTATGGGAAGAACACACATGCAATGACACTGGTGGATCCATGTGTGGTATGCGGGAAGAACACACATGCAATGACACAGGTGATATGTGCTCTGTGAGAAGAACACACATGCAATGACTCTAGCTGTGGTTCATGAAAAGAGCACTCATGCGATGGCACTGGGTGGATCCATGTGTGGTTTGTGAGAAGAACACACATGCAATGACACCGGTGGATCCATGTGTGGTTCTTGGGAAGAACACACATGCAATGACTCTGGTGATATGTGGTTTGTGAAAGAACAGACATGCAATGACTCTAGATGTGGTTAATGAGAAGAGCAGACATGCAATGACACCGGTGGATCCATGTGGGGTTAATGAGAAGAACACACATGCAATGACACTAGGTGTGGTTCATGATATAGTTTGTGAGAAGAACATGCATGCAATGACTCTAGCTGTGGTTCATGGGAAGAACACACATGCAATGACACTGGGTGGATCCATGTGTGGTCTGTGGGAAGAACACACATGCAATGACACTGGTGGATCCATGTGTGGTGTGTGGGAAGAACACACGTGCAATGACACATGTGATATGTGGTATGTGAGAAGAACACACATGCAATGACTCTAGCTGTGGTTCATGGAAAGAGCAGACATGCGATGGCACTGGGTGTATCCATGTGTGGTTTGTGAGAAGAACACACATGCAATGACACCGGTGGATCCATGTGTGGTTCATGGGAAGAACACACATGCAATGACTCTGGTTGATATGTGGTTTGTGGAAAGAACAGACATGCAATGACTCTAGCTGTGGTTAATGAGAAGAGCAGACATGCAATGACATCGGTGGATCCATGTGTGGTTAATGAGAAGAACACACATGCAATGACACTGGGTGTGGTTCATGATATGGTTTGTAAGAAGAACACACATGCAATGACTCTAGCTGTGGTTCATTAAAAGAGCAGACATGCGATGACTCTAACTGTGGTTCATGAAAAGAGCAGACCTGGGATGCCACCGGTGGATCCATGTGTGGTCTATGAGAGGAACACACATGCAATTACACCGGTGGATCCTTACGTGGTTTGTGAGAAGAACACATATGCAATGGCACTGGTGGATCCATGTGTGGTCTTTGGGAAGAACACACATGCAATGACACTTGTGATACATGGTCTATGAAAAGAACACACATCCAATGACTCTAGCCGTGGTTCATGAAACGAGCAGACATGCAACGACACTGGTGGATCCATGTGTGGTTCATGGGAAGAACACACGTGCAAAGACACTGGGTGGATCCATGTGTGGTTTGTGAGAAGAACACACATGCAATGACACTGGTGGATCCATGTGTGGTTCATGGGAATAACACACATGCAATGACTCTGGTGATATGTGGTTTGTGAAAAGAACAGACATGCAATGACTCTGGCTGTGGTTAATGAGAAGAGCAGACATGCAATAACACCGGTGGATCCATGTGTGGTTTGTGAGAAGAACACACATGCAATGACATTGGGTGTGGATCCATGTATGGTTCATGGGAAGAACACACATGCAATGACTCTAGGTGTGGTTCATGAAAAGAGCACGTATGCGATGACTCTAGCTGTGGTTCATGGGAAGAGCAGACATACAATGACACTGGTGGATCCATGTGTGGTTCATGGGAAGAACACACATGCAATGACACTGGTGGATCCATGTGTGGTCTGTGGGAAGAACACACATGCAATGACACTGGTGGATCCATGTGTGGTTCATGGGGAGAACACACATGCAATGACACCGGTGATATGTGGTTTGTGAGAAGAACGCACATGCAATGACTCTAGCTGTGGTTCATGAAAAGAGCAGACATGCAATGACACTATTGGATCCATGTGTGGTTCATGGGAATAACACACATGCAATGACTCTGGTGGATCCATGTGTGGACTTTGGGAAGAACACACATGCAATGACACTGGGTGGATCCATGTGTGGTCTATGGGAAGAACACACATGCAATGACACTGGTGGATCCATGTGTGGTCTGTGGGAAGAACACACATGCAATGACACAGGTGATATGTGGTCTATGAGAAGAACACACATGGAATGACACAGGTGATATGTGGTCTATGAGAAGAACACATACGCAATGAAAAGAGCAGACATGCGATGGCACTGGGTGGATCCATGTGTGGTTAGTGAGAAGAACACACATGCAATGACACCGGTGAATCCATGTGTGGTTCATGGGAAGAACACACATGCAATGACTCTGGTGATATGTGGTTTGTGAAAAGAACAGACATGCAATGACTCTAGCTATGGTTAATGAGAAGAGCAGACATGCAATGACACCGGTGGATCCATGTGGGGTTAATGAGAAGAACACACATGCAATGACACTGGGTGTGGTTCATGATATGGTTTGTGACAAGAACACGCATACAATGACTCTAGTTGTGGTTCATGGGAAGAACACACATGCAATGACACTGGGTAGATCCATGTGTGGTCTGTGGGAAGAACACACAGGCAATGACATTGGTGGATCCATGTGTGGTCTGTGGGAAGAACACACATGCAATGACACAGGTGATATGTGGTATGTGAGAATAACGCACATGCAATGACTCTAGCTGTGGTTCATGAAAAGAGCAGACATGCGATGACATTGGTGGATCCATGTGTGGTTCATGGGAAGAACACACATGCAATGACACTGGTGGATCCATGTGTGGTCTGTGGGAAGAACACACATGCATTGACTCTGGTGATATGTGGTTTGTGAAAAGAACAGACATGCAATGACTCTAGCTGTGGTTAATGAGAAGATCAGACATGCAATGACACTGGTGGATCCATTGTGGTTAATGAGAAGAACACACATGCAATGAGACTGAGTGTGGTTCATGATATGGTTTGTAAGAAGAACACACATGCAATGACTCTAGCTGTGGTTCATGAAAAGAGCAGACATGCGATGACTCTAACTGTGGTTCATGAAAAGAGCAGACCTGCGATGCCATCGGTGGATCCATGTGTGGTCTATGAGAGGAACACACATGCAATTACACCGATGGATCCTTACGTGGTTTGTGAGAAGAACACACATGCAATGACACTGGTGGATCCATGTGTGGTCTTTGGTAAGAACACACATGCAATGACACTGGTGATATGTGGTGTGTGAGAAGAACACACATCCAATGACTCTGGTGATATGTGGTTTGTGAAAAGAGCAGACATGCAATGACTCTAGCTGTGGTTAATGAAAAGAGCAGACATGCAATGACACCGGTGGATCCATGTGGGGTTAATGAGAAGAACACACATGCAATGACACTGGGTGTGGTTCATGATATGGTTTGTAATAAGAACACACATGCAATGACACTGGTGGATCCATGTGTGGTCTGTGAGAAGAACACACATGCAATGACACTCGGTGTAGTTCATGATATGGTTTGTGAGAAGAACACACATGCAATAACACTGGTGGATCCATGTGTGGTCTTTGGGAAAAACACACATGCAATGACACTGGTGATATGTGGTCTGTGAGAAGAACACACATCCCTTTTAAAGTAATTAACAAAATTCTGAATAAATTTAATAAAAGAGTTTTATTAAATGAGAGAGCATTAAACTTGGAGAATTTTAATGCATTTAAAGTGGAGACTTTAAAAGGGAATGTGATGAGGCATTTTAATGTGGAGGGGTTACCACCACATGAATGGGGGAGGTGAGGGGTCACCCCCCCATGCGCCGGCGATGGAGAGGAGGGGCACCCCTCTCCTCCTATAAAAGGCCACCCATTCCCTCCTTCATCCTCACACCTCCTTGTGAAGGATCTCTCCCCCCTCTAGAATTATTCCCCCATGGTCTCGGATTAGCGAGATACATGTTCCCGGTGGCATTTCGTCTGGAAGGAGTTACTTCTTCTGCTGGATCACTAGAGGGAGGAGGTGGAGGTTTTCTGATGGCTTGAACGTGTGTGCGAGTACGGATGCGCTGTTGAGTTGCGGCGCTCGGACTTCGTCACGATCTTGAGATTGGCAAGTGTACGACTACATCAACCACGAGTTCCTACTCGTTAACAAAACTCGTTTTCTTCGAGGGTAAGTTCTCATTGGATGTAAGTCCACCCGTTGCTTTGTACCTAGTAGATAGATCTTGGCGTGTAGTTCTCATCGTAGGAATTTTTTTGTTTTCTATGCTGCGGACCCAACAGTGGTATCAGAGCCTGATCTATGCGTAGGTGCTTTGCACGGGTAGTACACATATGTTTATATGTGGGCGATGATGATCATGTTATTGCTTCTTTCATGTATTTTGATTATTGGTGGCATAGTGGGATGAAGTGGCCCGGACCAACCTTACATGTCATCGTACATGAGACCGGTTCCACGACTGACATGCAACTTGCTTTGCATAAGTGGCTGGCTGGTGTCTGTCGCTCCTACTATAGTCAATATCTGATTTACAACGAGTTGCTAATAACTTGGTTATCCTCGTTGTGGTTCATGTTCGTAGGTGAGAACGGTTCTATCTCTGAAAGCCCTAAGCCACGTAAAACTTGCAATTGATAAATTAGAGGCGTCTAGTTTAGATCGTTGCTGGGCTAGTGTATTGATATGGTATTGTTGTAAGTAGATGTATGATAGATACTCTTACAACACATTCAATGTGTAAGTTTAATAGACCTTGGCCTTACACACAAAGGAATGATAGAGATCATACCACGATGCAAATGATAGAGATCAAATGCATGGACCATATCATATCACTTTACACATTAGATGTTACCATCTTATACTGCTAGTTTGGCGCTTTTGGTAGCATTGTAAGATGATCCCTCATTTAGATATCAAGATAAAATGTGTTCTTCCTTGAGTATGCACCGTTCTATGGATCGTGTTTCGAGACATCACGTGATGATCGGGTGTACTCGACTCTACGCTTTCATACAACTGGTGTAAGACAGTTTTACACACGCGAGTACTAAGGTTCTTACTTGGCGAGTCCAGCATGTACAGACATGGCCTCGGAACATGGACCGAAAGGTTAAGCATGAGTCATATAGTTGATATGATGCCCATATTGATGCTCGCCTTTGAAGCTACACCGACTCACGTGATGATCGGACTTGGTGTAGTGGATTTGGTTCATGTAATCACCAAAAAGGCACGAGGGATGTTGTTTTTGAGTGGGAGTTCATTTCTAATTTGGATTAGTCGAACTAAATTTGTCATAAACTAAATCGAAGTGAATTTGCATAATTTGTTGTAGTCATTGGCATCTGTTCACTACCTTATGCTTAGTTTTAATTGAGATAATAGAACTATAGAATTCTGGATATTTACTTTACGAACTGGTATCGTATTGTTTTGGATGTCAATTTAAAGTTTATAAGTCCTATTGCAAACTTTCAACAAACTCTATTTACTCCATGAGGTTTAATAAATAGTATTAAATCAAGAGTAAGAATTCCAATGTTAGTATCTAAAGTATCATGTTTGCCTCCATGATTATTGATATTCAAAAGTTGTTTTAATATCAAGATTATATAGGAGATGAAAATTGTTTTAGAAACCATCATGTGTGAAAGATATTGTGATATCTGAAACAATGTTTTTGGTTGCATTATGATAGAGTATAATTTAGCAAAATACATGTTCTCATATTGTATGAGAATTTGTGAAGGATGGAGATGCTAGGCATCCGAATCTCCCACAAGGTTTCGGGAACTAAAATTATACTCGTCATTCTTCCTTATAGGCTATAGTAGCTTGATCGTGAAAGTTGTCATGATAAGGATGAATAGAAGATGTAAGTAAAATGTTTACTACACTAATAGATTACTAAAGAATGGATTTTTGAAAGAATACCAAACATTTGATGATGGTGATCCACTTCAAAGTGCAAGTCCTAAGGTATTAGTATTTGACTATATACGCTTTGTACTATAGGTCATGTGAATGACACCACTATTGATGTTGATAGATTCTTTTAAAAGGAAAAGGAATTGCTGAAAGAGAATCTATAAAATATTTGGCAGAAAAGAAAAGTTGGAGATGTCCAACTTAGGTATATAGAAGATATACATGTTATGGCTGTATTCCTTGCTTGTTAAACAATGTGGTTCTGAGGTATTGGATACCGGTATTGGATACCGAATTGGCTGGTATGAAGTGTCAAACAGGACAACGTAATTCATGAACTACAATGGCCTAAGTAACTAGTAAGAGAATAAGTGATGATGTTCATCGAAAACAAAGAAAGTGCTATTGTGTTTTCCGTTGTCGTCAAATATAGCCTTCAAGATTTGTTTTAATAATTGTTATTTTGTTTCGGTATTACGAGAACAATGGTTGTTCAAATAATTACCGTATTCCATAAAGGATGGATGAATTTTTACAAGTCTAGTGGGAGAAATCACATCCATAAAGACTATTGCTAAAATGTCGCAAGACAAATGATTAAAATATCACTTATAAAGTGACATCGCTGTTTTAAATTATATTGGAAAGAAAACATGAAGAAACTCCATGTTAATGGAATTTTTGTAGTCTTTGATTTTGATCAATTGACGCTTGTGAGACTTTTCTCGAGATAATTGAAACTCCGTTCATAGGCCAAAGAGGAACGGATGGCTGGCTTATTGGAAATTGTGCATGCTGATGTGCATAGTTCATTATGTGTAGCCATATGCGATGGATCTTTTTGCTTCATAAGCTTTCTCCAAAAATTTGAGTGAATATATCTGTATATTTACTTAATAAGGAAGAAGTATGAAACATTTGAAAATTGTTCAAAGACTTTCAAGATGAAGTGGAAAATCATTGTAACAAGAAAATAAAGAGTTTATGATTCGATCATAAAGGAAGATATTTGAGTTACGTGTTTAGCAAAAACACCTAAGATTTGAGGAATTGTTCCATGATTTGTGTTTCCCGATAAACCATAGGAGTATGGCATATTCGAGATATGAAATCAAACCATGTTTGACGTGGTAAGATCAAAGGTGTCATTTATAAAAATGCCATTATGTTTTAAGGATTGAAGCTTTAGAGACTACCGCTTTTACACTGAAAAGAGCACCATCGTGATCCGTTGAAATGATACCATATAAGTTATGGTTTGGGATAAAACCTGAATTGTCTTTTCTTAAATTTTGGTATGCTATGCATAAGTAAAATGTTTACAACCAAAGTCGGATAAGCACATCTTTGTAGGTTATCCCAAAGAATTTGTTGGGAATTTCTCCATAACACCGAGGACAAAAGAGTTTGTTACTTGGAACGTCAAGTTTCTTGAGAAGCAATTTCTCGTGAAAAGTTAAGTGGGAGGACAATAGAACTTTGATAAGGTTGTTGAACCTTAGCTATATATGCTAAGTAGTGCAGCACCGAAAAGTGTCCCGGTGGCGGCCATAATGCTCATGGCTCCCGTGATTACAAAGGGTGTGATCTCGGAGATTAGAGTTCCTATTGAACCGTGTGGGTCGGTAAGAATCAAATGGTGTGATTTGATAAGCAAGTCGTTATTGTTTTGACAGTGATGAACCGACTACATGCAAAGAAGCGATGATGGGCCCTGACTCCATAAAATGACTAGAAGTCATAGAATCCGTGATAGTATCCATACACGAGAAATCAAGTTTCTGAACTTGAATGACCCTCCGGAAAGGCATGAAGCCTATCGGTTGTGTTTGGATCTATAAAGAAATAGACATGGATGTTTAACATCTATGAAATAGTCAACATGTCGGAAAGAAGTTCACGACAATGTTCAAGGAGTTGACTATGACAAGATTTGATCTTTCATAGCGATATTTAGTCTTGACGGATTAATGTAGCAACCACTACATATAATTTGATGTATGGTAGTTGAACAAACAAAACAATGTTCTTATAATAGAATGGTTACCTAGGACGTGTACAAGACACGGTCCGAAGGGTTTTGTTAATTCAAAGGGTGTTAAAAGGGCATGCAAACTTCAATAGTTGAAGTAAGCATAGCGGAGTTGGAACCTTCACCATGATGAAACTGTTAAAAGAGTTTAAATTCATCGGAGATGATGAAGATTCTTGCATTTGCAAGAAATTAAGTGGGAGCGCTGAGACATATTTCTAATACATTATGTAGAGGACATATTGTTGATTGGAAAGGATGTATCTTGTATTGACACAAGTTAAGAATTTCATTAAAATAAGATTTCGATGAAAGACTTGGGCAAAACCGGAATATTAGGCATCAATATCTATATGGATAGATTGAGGCGCTAATATGGTTATGCCAGACATACATATATGATATATTGAAAGGGTTCAGTATGGAAACAACAAGAAAGGTTCTTGCTGCATGGAAAGGATTGTATCAAGATTCAAGTGTTCTAACACTTGGTGAGTAAAATCACATGAAGATTTTGATCGATTATACCGTGATATGTATATATCCAGAATGTCCTATGCTCTAAAAGTTATGAGAACATACCAGAATGATCTATAAGATGATCATTGGACAATAGTAAAGATATTCTTATGATCTTTGGAAGAACTAAGAATATATCATGTATAAGTGACAAATAGTTAAAGGTAGTTGATTATAAAGTGTTACATTGATACTAGTTTTGTCGCAAGATACAAATTAAATTTATCTCAATTTAGACTATGGGTGGCACAATATAATGGAAAGGATGTTCCATGATGGATTTGGATGAGTTCCAAAGTTGAGACATTGTGACGGATACTACAACAAAAAGGCTAAGTATATGACTGCTATAGTAGCAGCAAAGGAGGGCATTTGTGTTAAGTAGTTTGTTATCAAACTAGGTGTGGTTCAAAGAGGGCTAATACTATGAAGATATATTGTGTGACAATAATATCAACATATTTTAACTGAACGAACTAAAGGTCTCACCAAAGGACCAAATTTATACAATGCCATCTCATTTGAGAATGAGTGATGCGTAGAGACGCAAAGACATGCAAATACACACGGACCTGAAAATGTCAGATCCGGAGATTATGTTAACCACTAGCAATAGCGTATATGCAACACCTGAAAGCCATAGGTGTTCAATACACAAAGTTTTTCAAACTAAATTATTGACTCTAGTGCAAGTGGGAGACTGAAGGGAATATGCTCGAGAGGCAATAATAAAGTGGTTATTATCTTATTCCATGTTTATGATAAATGTTTATTTTGCATGCTATAATTGTATTGATCGGAAACATCAATAAATGTGTGTTTAATAAACAAAAAGGGTTCCTAGTTATGTCTCTCTTATAGACTAGCTTGTTGATTAACAAGATGATCAAGGTTTCCTGATCATGGACATTGGATGTTGTTAATAACAAGGTCACACCATTGGTGGAATGATGTGATGAACATTCATCCGAAGTATAGCATTACGATCAAGTCATTATGTTTATATTGCTATAACATCATATGAAGTAATCTTTATCCTTAGACCATGAGATCATGTTAATTGCTAACACCGGAAGAGTATCTTGATAACATCAAACGTCACACCATAACAGGGTGACTATAAAGATGGGTTCAGTGCTATGAAGGTGTTATGTTGAGGCTCATGGATCAAGAGTGGAATTTGTCAATCCCGATGACGGATAGATATACTCTGGGTCCTCTCGGTGATATCACATTGAGATAGCTTGCAAGCAAGTGATGTGATCACTAGAATGTTATATCACGGGAACGAGAAAAGAGTGCATGTCGGTAACGAGATCAAACTAGGTATGGAGATACCGATGATTGAATCTCGGACATGTAATATATCGCGATACAAAGGGATTTAGTTACAAGCATTAAAGGTTCTCACGATCACAGAAGTCATCGTTGAATGTGTAGGAGTTAGTACTGATCTCTAGGTCCCGCTGCTGATTATTGATCGGAGAAGGGTCTCGATCATGTCTGCATTATTCGCGAACCATAGGGTGACACACTTAAGAGTTACCGGACACCATTTTGGAGCACATATGTTTCAGACGAAAGAATTGCAAAGCGCAGGAATTGTTTCAGTAGAAACCGGAAATTGTTTCGGGTGAAATTGCAGAAAGTGGTTCTGCATGTGATATTGAAATATTGCAAGGGGCTATATGTGAATGTTTGTTAATTAAAGTAATTAAGAAAATTCTGAATAAATTTAATAAAAGAGTTTTATTAAGTGAGAGAGCATTAAACTTGGAGAATTTTAATGCATTAAAGTGGAGACTTTAAAAGGGAATGTGAAGAGGCATTTTAATGTGGAGGGGTTACCACCACATGAATGGGGGAGGTGAGGGGTCACCCCCCATGTGCCGTCCATGCAGAGGAGGGGCACCCCCCTCCTCCTATAAAAGGCCACCCATTCCCTCCTTCATCCTCACACCTCCTTGTGAAGGATCTCTCTCCCCCTCTAGAATTATTCCCCCATGGTCTTAGATTAGCGAGATACATGTTCCCGGTGGCATTTCGTCTGGAAGGAGTTGCTGCTTCCGCTGGATCGCTGGAGCGAGGAGGTGGAGGTTGTCCGGTGGCTTGAACATGTGTGCGAGTACAGATGCGCTGCTGAGTTGCGGCGCTCGGACTTCCTCACGATCTTGAGATCAGCAAGTGTACGACTACATCAACCACGAGTTCCTACTCGTTAACAAAACTCGTTTTCTTCGAGGGTAAGTTCTCGTTGGATGTAAGTCCACCCGTTGCATTGTACCTAGTAGATAGATCTTGGCGTGTAGTTCTCATCGTAGGAATTTTTTTGTTTTCTATGCTGTGGACCCAACAAAAAGAATAGACATGCAATGACTCTAGCTATGGTTAATGAGAAGAGCAGACATGCAATGACACCGGTGGATCCATGTGTGGTTTGTGAGAAGAACACACATGCAATGACACTGGGTGTGTGATACATTGCAAATGTATCAATAATTTTTGATGTTCCATGCTTGGTTTTATCCACTTTCTTGTGTTTTGTTCCAACTTTGGAGTACTTTTATTATGATTTCTTGGACTAACATATTAACAAGAGCCACGATTACTTGCTGTTTTCTGTTTTTGGTTCCAGGAAAGTCAGAAAATGAATATTCTCGGAATGGTACGAGACAAAAGCCAAAGTGCCTATTTTTCTGGAAGGGATCAAGTGCCAGAATATGAGACAGAGAAGGGCTGGGGGGCGGCCACACCACCTGGCCGCGTGGCCAGGCCTGGCCCGCGCCAGGGGTGGTCTGGCCGACCCCAGCACCCCCTCGGCCTCTCCTTCCGCCTATAAGTTGCCCTCGGGACCAAAACCCTAAGTACCCGATCAAAAATCCATGAAAGAGTCTGTAGCCGCCGTCATCTCCATCCCTAGATCGGGAGGGATCTCAAGCTCTCCTCGGCACCCTGTCAGAGAGGGGAATTCACCCTGGAGGCCTTATTCATCACCATCCAAGTCTCCGGTGTGATGCGTGAGTAGTTCATCCTTGGACTACGGATCCATGTAGTAGCTAGATGGCTGGTTTCTCCTCCTTTGTGCTTTCATGTTTAGATCTTGTGAGCTCCGTTCATGATCAAGATCATCTATTTGTAATTCATACATGTTGTGTTTGCGGGGATCCGATGGATATTGAGATGCTATTTCAGATTGATTATTGATTCTATCATGTCTTTGTTATTTGAGATCTTGCATGCTTTCCGTTGTTAGTAGCTATCTTGGCCAAGTAGATGCTAGCAACTCCAAGAGTTAGTATTTATGCTCGATAGTGGGTTCATGCCTCTGGTAATCTGGGGAAGTGACAAAAATCTCAAAGGTACTAGATGTGCTGTTGCTACTAGGGAGAAAACAACGATCTTTTGTTCATAGAACAATCGTATTATTTACTTTACACGCAGTTTGTAAAGCAATAATCTGTTGCTTGCAACTTAATACTGGAGGGGGTTCGGATGATAACCTGAAGGTGGATTATTAGTCATAGATGCAGTTGGATGGCGGTCTATGTATTATGTTGTAATTCCTAATCAAGTCTCAAAGGAGTCAAGATGATTAGTATATGCATGTATTGCTTTCTCGGTGTTTGTCAATTGCCCCGCTGTAATTTGTTCACCCAGCATGTTATCTATCTAAGGAGAGCCACCTCTAGTGAACTATGGATCCCGGTCCTTTTTCTTTACATACAATCTACAACTGTTTACTGCTTTGTGTTTACTTTCTGCAAACTTTTACTTCTTTCCATTCGATACGTTTAATCCTTTGTTTTCCGCAAAACACGGTGAGATTGGCAACCTCATCGCAAGTTGGGGACAAAGTTCTATGGTTGTGTTGTGCAGGTCTCCACGTTGCTACTAGCACCGGTAGTGCGCCCTGCCAAAGCTCAGCTAGTAACACCTTTGGGGTGTTTCCTTGCTCCTACTGGTTCGATTAAACCTTGGTTTCATAACTGAGGGAAAACTTGCTGCTGTGCTCATACCTTCCTCTTGGGGTTCCCAACGAGCTCTACGTCGATCATCGAGCGCATCAAGCTATTTTCTGGCGCCGTTGCCGGGGAGTCAAGGACATCTTCACAAGGGGAGTCCCTCATAACCAATCTCTTTACTTTGTTGTTTTTGTTTTGCTTAGTTTTCTTTTTGCTTTGTTTGCTTGTTTTGTTCTTCAAAAACACACAAAAATATAGTTTTACTAGTTTGCTTTCTTATTGGAAAAACACAAAAAAATTAGTTCCTTTCTTAAGTTGCCTTTATGACTAGCTCTGCTCCAATCACTATTTCATTATGGATAGCTCACTCAGTTTCCTATTTGGGAATAGTTTTATGACTGCTAAGGTAATAGATGAACCATCGCCTGCTAGAATCTCCATGGAAGAAGAAATTGCTGAAGCTGAAAGCTCATTAGATGAAAAGAGGAGGAGAGTGATGGACAAAAGGAGGAAGAATGGATCTACCCATGCCTACCTTCTAATGAGAGTAACTCTTTATCCCTTACATTATTTGATTGTCCCCCATGCTTATCAAAGGAGGGTGAATGTTATGTTCCCGAGGATTCTTTTGAAAATGTTTATAATAAAGCTCTAGTGCTTGTAGATCATGAAAAGAATGCCTTATGTGATAGTTATATTGTTGAGTTTATTCATGAGGCTACTGAAAATTATTATGAGAGAGCAAAATATGGTTGTAGAAGTTTTTATGGTAATGAAACACCTCTATGTGCTGAAAGTTTTGAAGTTACTTTTGTTTTATCTTCCTATGCCTGTCACTTTGTTCTTTGTGCATCTATTTGCATACAAGATTCCTATACATATGAAGTGGGTTAGACTTAAATGTGTTTTGAATTTGCTTCTTGATGCTCTCTTTTACTTCAATTCATATTTCCTATGAGAGCATCTTCTCAAATTTTCATGCCTAACTTAAAGGCGTTGAAGAAAAGTACTTGTTGGGAGATAACCCAAGAGTTTTAGATGAGTCTTGGTAGTTATTAATTTAGTAATAACCGCTCCTTATCCTTTTTATTTGCTTTTTGTGCCAAGAGTAACCTCTAATGAGAGTGAAGTAATGATTGGGAAAGTTGCTGTCCCGAAATAGATTTTTTGTGCTTCACCATAAAAATTCCTGAGAGAGCTATGTATGTCGGATTGAGATGTAATGTTTTGTGCTTCTGACCCAGGTTGTTATATAACTTTCGTTAGTTCAACACTTTTTGATTTTAGCAACAGAAGGTCTTCGAAAAAATTCGTCTTTACCTGCTGGTCTGTTTTGACAGATTTCTGCCATTTTCTGCATTTGCTTCTTGTTAGTTCCTTCTTGAGTTCCTTTGGGGAATCGAGCTTTTTGCGGAAAGTGCTACAGTAGCTAGTGTTCTAATGGAAGTTTATTTGGTGTTAGAACTGAACCTTGAGACTTATTTATCTTAAGTGCACTAATGTTGCTAATGAGATTGGGTGAAGTTTTGTATGAAGGAAAATTTTCAGGTGTATGGAAGGAATGAGTAATGAGATGAAGGATGGACTAAAGATCAAGATTGGGGATGCCACGCGTGTCACCCCAAGAAATATCCAAGAAGTACAAGCGTCAAAGCTTGGGGATGCCCAAGGCATCCCCTTCTTCATCAATAAAAATTCCAGGTTTCTTCCAAACGCTTCATTTTTATTGTTTCATGCACAATTGTGTTTTTCTTGGAGCGTCTTCTTTTTCGTTTTTGTTTTGGTTTTTAGTTTGCTTGGTTTGTTTAGTTTTCTGAATAAGTTGGTTGGACCCCCTCTTTCATACTTTGGTTTGCAAATAGCTTGGTTTGGTTTGGAAAAGAGTAGGAAAGTTCATACTTATGTGGTAAAAAGAGCTCGTTTTTTACTGTGGCTATGCTTTGTCATGCCATGCTTGATATTGGTTTGGCTTTATGCTTAGTATTCTTTGCTGTAGCATGACTTGTTATAAACAATTGAGATTGCTTAATGTGCCTTGGATGAATCATGCGTTGTTTTAGCATATTAAAGCATAGTATAGTGGTATTCTCCTTTGATACTTTATTTGGGTTGACTTGGCACATGCTCACACCATGTTATGACTATCTCAAGTCACCATAGCCTTAATGATCCTTTAGTTTTCAACTTGTAGTATCACTTTATGCTTTGATCAATGATGTTTTGTCGCTCTGCATGATTATGGGCATTATTGCTCTCTTAGTTTGTCGCTCCCAGTCTTTTGCTAGCCTCCACCACAAAGTATGAGTTCCACTCATGCATCCAACTCCCTAAACCAAGTTATTCCAAAGATTCCACCATACCTACCTACTAGCTTATTCTATTCCAAGTATATTCATGCTTTTGTCTACCTTTCACTTGTTATGAGAAAACTAGTGATTAAAGCTCTCACGAACTTGATGGCACACTTTACTTTTTTGCCTCTAATAAACTTGAACCATTGGGTCCTTCTTTGTTGCGTATATGCTTGCGCTTTATAAGTTGAAATTAGCAAAACCATGTTTCATGGGGAACGCTTTCAACATTGCACTTGTACTTTGTACCCCGTTGGTATCATGTTCTTTTGCTTACGGGTCCCGGCAGTGTGAAATAAAAGTGGAACTTGTAAGATCATGGAGTTTGTATGTGTGTTAGAGAAACGCCTGGGCCGCTAGCCTAAGCCATGCCTAATCATGGTGGAAACTTGCAGCATCACCATAATGAGCACTCTATGAAGCATCCTCAATAAAAACCTATGCAAATAGCAAGTAAAAAGATCGCTGAGATGCTCATTGTCTGCTTGCCTTGTCATTTTGACTATGGGAAAGCTCCCGTATCATGTGCAAGGGGTACGCCGTTGGCGGTTCTTAATGATACACACATACTTACAATGACAAGAGCTTACTCGTGACTAAAGTTGAGTAGCATGAGGATCGGTCTTCGTAAGTAAGGGGCATGCGATTTCGGTTTATAACTTGTCAAGCATATCCTCTTAGTTGTGTCACTTTAACCCTAATCACCTTCAAGATGCTTATGATAGGGGCAATGAGAGCTGAAAGCTACGAGTACCATAATTTTTGGAAGCTCTTTATGAGACTTGAATCCCTACTTCCTTTTACAAAAGGCCTTCCTTCCACCATTATATTGAGTCTCCGCCTTCTATCTTTATGCACTACTTTGAGAGCATAGTGGCCATTCTTAGTTCTATGTGCATTGTCCCAAGACTAGTTGATTGATGCATAACTTGTTATTGCTTGTTTGAAACTATTGTATCTAGTCACTCTTATGAACTTTGAAGGTTTCCCATGCATTTATATTTGCTACTCTATTGAGGGACAAGCTGAATACTATTATGCTATGTTTTCTTTATGTGAAACAAACAAACATCTTGCAAAGCATGTTATTCATGAATCTTTTGTTTGTGCCTTTTCATGTTGCATCATAGTTTCTTTGCTTATTGCTAGAACTTTGTCTTTCATGTTATGATTGAAGTACTATGAACCCAACTTTGAATGTTTTACAAACACTTTGATCAAGTATTTGATGGTGCATGTCACCTCAAAAATTATTTCTTTTTATCACTTACCTACTCGAGGACGAGCAGGAGTTAAGCTTGGGGATCTTGATACACTGCAAATGTATCTATATTTTTTGATGTTCCATGCTTGGTTTTATCCACTTTCTTGTGTTTTGTTCCAACTTTGGAGTACTTTTATTATGATTTCTTGGACTAACCTATTAACAAGAGCCACAGTGCCAGCTACCTGTTTTCTGCTGTTTTTTGTTCCAGGAAAGTCAGAAAATGAATATTCTCGGAATGGGACGGGACAAAAGCCAAAGTGCCTATTTTTTCGGAAGGGATCAAGTGCCAGAATACGAGACGGAGAAGGGCTGGGGGCCGGCCACACCACCTGGCCACGCGGCCAGGTCTGGCCCACGCCAGGGGGTGGTCTGGCCGACCCTAGCAACCCCCTCGGCCTCTCCTTCCGCCTATAAGTTGCCCTCGGGACCAAAACCCTAAGTACCCGATCAAAAATCCACGAAAGAGTCTATAGCCGCCGCCATCTCCATCCCTAGATCGGGAGGGATCTGAAGCTCTTCGGCACCACTGGGAGAGAATTCACCACAGGCCTTCTTCATCACCATGCAAGCCTCCGGTGTGATGCGTGAGTAGTTCATCCTTGGACTACGGATCCATGTAGTAGCTAGATGGCTAGTTTCTCCTCCTTTGTGCTTTCATGTTTAGATCTTGTGACCTCCGTTCATGATCAAGATCATCTATTTGTAATTCATACATGTTGTGTTTGCGGGGATCCGATGGATATTGAGATGCTATTTCAGATTGATTATTGATTCTATCATGTCTTTGTTATTTTAGATCTTGCATGCTTTCCATTGTTAGTAGCTATCTTGGCCAAGTAGATGCTAGCAACTCAAGTTAGTATTTATGCTCGATAGTGGGTTCATGCCTCTGGTAATCTGGGAAGTGACAGAAATCTCTAAGGTACTAGATGTCTTTGCTACTAGGAGAAACAACGATCTTTTGTTCATAGAACAATCGTATTGTTTACTTTACGCGGTTAGTAAAGCAATAATCTGTTGCTTGCAACTTATCTTGTAGGGGTTGGATGATAACCTGAAGGTGGATTATTAGTCATAGATGCAGTTGGATGGCGGTCTATGTATTATGTTGTAATGCCCAATCAAGTCTCAAAGGATTCAAGATGATTAGTATATGCATGTATTGCTTTCTCGGTATTTGTCAATTGTCCCGCTGTAATTTGTTCACCCAGCATGTTATCTATCTAAGGAGAGCCACCTCTAGTGAACTATGGATCCCGGTCCTTTTTCTTTACATACAATCTACAACTGTTTACTGCTTTGTGTTTACTTTCTGCAAACTTTTACTTCTTTCCATTCGATACGTTTAATCCTTTATTTTCCGCAAAACACGGTGAGATTGACAACCTCATCGCAAGTTGGGGACAAAGTTCTGTGGTTGTGTTGTGCAGGTCTCCACATTGCTACTAGCACCGGTAGTGCGCCACTTAAGCTCATTAGTAACACCTTTGCGGTGTTTCCTTGCTCCTACTGGTTCGATTAAACCTTGGTTTCATAACTGAGGGAAAACTTGCTGCTGTGCTCATCATACCTTCCTCTTGGGGTTCCCAACGAGCTATACGTCGATCGTCGAGTGCATCAGTGTGGTTCATGATATGGTTTGTAAGAAGAACACACATGCAATGACTCTAGCTGTGGTTCATGAAAAGAGCACGCATGCGATGACTCTAGTTGTGGTTCATGGGAAGAGCAGACATACAATGACACTGGTGGATCCATGTGTGGTTCATGGTAAGAGCACACATGCAATGAGACTAGTGGATCCATGTGTGGTCTGTGGGAAGAATACACATGCAATGACACTGGTGGATCCATGTGTGGTTCATGGGGAGAACACACATGCAATGACACCGGTGAGATGTGGTTTGTGAGAAGAACACACATGCAATGACTCTAGCTGTGGTTCATGAAAAGAGCAGACATGCAATGACACTACGTGGATCCATGTGTGGTTCATGGGTAGAACACACATGCAATGACTCTGGTGGATCCATGTGTGGTCGGTGGGAAGAACACATGCAACAAAACTGGGTGGATCCATGTGTGGTCTATGGGAAGAACACACATGCAATGACACTAGTGGATCCATGTGTGGTATGTGGGAAGAACACACATGCAATGACACAGGTGATATGTGGTCTGTGAGAAGAACACACATGCACTGACTCTAGCTGTGGTTCATGAAAAGAGCAGACATGCGATGGCACTAGGTGGATCCATGTGTGGTTTGTGAGAAGAACACACATGCAATGTAACCGGTGGATCCATGTGTGGTTCATGGGAAGAACACACATGCAATGACTCTGGTGATATGTGGTTTGTGAAAAGAACAGACATGCAAAGACTCTAGCTGTGGCTAATGAGAAGAGCTGACATGCAATGACTCCGGTGGATCCATGTGGGGTTAATGAGAAGAACACACATGCAATGACACTGGGTGTGGTTCATGACATGGTTTGTGAGAAGAACACGCATGCAATGACTCTAGCTATGGTTCATGGGAAGAACACACATGCAATGACACTGGGTGGATCCACGTGTGGTCTGTGGGAAGAACACACATGCAATGACACTGGTGGATCCATGTGTGGTCTGTGGGAAGAACACACATGCAATGACACATGTGATATGTGGTCTGTGAGAAGAACACACATGCAATGACTCTAGCTGTGGTTCGTGAAAAGAGCAGACATGCGATTACACTGGTGGATCCATGTGTGGTTCATGGGAAGAACACAAATGCAATGACACTGGTGGATCCATGCGTGGTCTGTGGGAAGAACACACATGCAATGACTCTGGTGATATGTGGTTTGTGAAAAGAACAAACATGCAATGACTCTAGCTGTGGTTAATGAGAAGAGCAGACATGCAATGACACCAGTGGATCCATGTGTGTTTAATGAGAACACACATGCAATGACACTGGGTGTGGTTCATGATATGGTTTGTAAGAAGAACACACATGCAATGACTCTAGCTGTGGTTCATGAAAAGAGAAGACATGCGATGACTCTAACTGTGGTTCATGAAAAGAGAAGACCTGCGATGCCACCGGTGGATCCATGTGTGGTCTATGAGAGGAACACACATGCAATTACACCGGTGGATCCTTACGTGGTTTGTGAGAAGAACACACATGCAATGACACTGGTGGATCCATGTGTGGTCTTTGGGAAGAACTCACATGCAATGACACTGGTGATATGTGGTCTGTGAGAACAACACACATCCAATGACTCTGGTGATATGTGGTTTGTGAAAAGAGCAGACATGCAATGACACCGGTGGATCCATGTGGGGTTAATGAGAAGAACACACATGCAATGACACTAGGTGTGGTTCATGATATGGTTTGTGAGAAGAACACACATGCAATGACACTGGTGGATCTATGTGTGGTCTGTGAGAAGAACACACATGCAATGACATTGGGTGTGGTTCATGATATGGTTTGTGAGAAGAACACACATGCAATGACACTGGTGGATCCATGTGTCGTCTTTGGGAAGAACACACATGCAATGACACAGGTGATATGTGGTCTGTGAGAAGAACACCCATGCAATGACTCTAACTGTGGTTCGTGAAAAGAGCAGACATGCGATAACACTAGGTGGATCCATGTGTGGTTTGTGAGAAGAACACACATGCAATGACACCGGTGGATCCATGTGTGGTTCATGGGAAGAACACACATGCAATGACTTTGGTGATATGTGGTTTGTGAAAATAACAGACATGCAATGACTCTAGCTGTGGTTAATCAGAAGAGCAGACATGCAATGACACCGTTGGATCCATGTGTGGTTTGTGAGAAGAACACACATGCAATGACACTGGTCGTGGTTAAAGATATGGTTTGTAAGAAGAACACACATGCAATGACTCTAGCTGTGGTTCATGAAAAGAGCATGCATGCGATGACTCTAGCTGTGGTTCATGGGAAGAGCAGACATACAATGACACTGGTGGATCCATGTGTGGTTCATGGGAAGAACACACATGCAATGACATTGGTGGATCCATGTGTGGTCTGTGGGAAGAACACACATGCAATGACACTGGTGGATCCATGTGTGGTTCATGGGGAGAACACACATGCAATGAAACTGGTGATATGTGGTTTGTGAGAAGAACACACATGCAATGACTCTAACTGTGGTTCATGAAAAGAGCAGACATGCAAGGACATTGGTGGATCCATGTGTGGTTCATGGGAAGAACACACATGCAATGACTCTAGTGGATCCATGTGTGGTCTGTGGGAAGAACACACATGCAATGACACTTGTGGATCCATGTGTGGTTTGTGGGAAGAACACACATGCAATGACACAGGTGATATGTGGTCTGTGAGAAGAACACACGTGCAACGAATCTAACTGTGGTTCATGAAAAGAGCAGACATGCGATAACACTGGGTGGATCCATGTGTGGTTTGTGAGAAGAACACACATGCAATGACACTGGTGGATCCATGTGTGGTTCATGGGAAGAACACACATGCAATGACTCTGGTGATATGTGGTTTGTGAAAAGAACAGACATGCAATGACTCTAGCTATGGTTAATCAGAAGAGCTGACATGCAATGACACCGGTGGATCCATGTGGGGTTAATGAGAAGAATACACATGCAATGACACTGGGTGTGGTTCATGTTATGGTTTGTGAAAATAACACGCATGCAATGACTGTAGCTGTGGTTCATGGGAAGAACACACATGCAATGACACTGGGTGGATCCATGTGTGGTCTGTGGGAAGAACACACATGCAATGACACTGGTGGATCCATGTGTGGTCTGTGGGAAGAACACACATGCAATGACACAGGTGATATGTGGTCTGTTAGAAGAACACACATGTAATGACTCTAGCTGTGGTTCATGAAAAGAGTAGACATGCGATGGCACTGGTGGATCCATGTGTGGTTTGTGAGAAGAACACACATGCAATGACACCAGTGGATCCTTGTGTGGTTCATGGGAAGAAAACACATGCAATGACTCTGGTGATATGTGGTTTGTGAAAAGAACAAACATGCAATGACTCTAGCTGTGTTAATGAGAAGAGCAGACATGCAATGACACCGGTGGATCCATGTGTGGTTAATGAGAAGAACACACATACAATGACACTGGGTGTGGTTCATGATATGGTTTGTAAGAAGAACACACATGCAATGACTCTAGCTGTGGTTCATGAAAAGAGCAGACATGCGATGACTCTAACTGTGGTTCATGAAAAGAGCAGACCTGCGATGCCACCGGTGGATCCATGTGTGGTCTATGAGAGGAACACACATGCAATTACACCGGTGGATCCTTACGTGGTTCATGAGAAGAACACACATGCAATGACCCTGGTGGATCCATGAGTGGTCTTTGGGAAGAACACACATGCAATGACACTGGTGATATGTGGTCTGTGAGAAGAAGACACATCCAATGACTCTAGTTGTGGTTAATGAAAAGAGCAGACATGCAATGACATTGGTGGATCCATGTGTGGTTCATGGGAAGAACACACATGCAATGACTCTGGTGATATGTGGTTTGTGAAAAGAACAGACATGCAATGACTCTAGCTGTGGTTAATGAGAAGAGCAGACATGTAATGACACTGGTGGATCCATGTGTAGTTTGTGAGAATAACACACATGCAATTACACTGGGTGTGGTTCATGATATGGTTTGTAAGAAGAACACAGATGCAATGACTCTAGCTGTGGTTCATAAAAAGAGCACACATGCGATGATTCTAGCTGTGGTTCATGGGAAGAGCAGACATACAATGACACTGGTGGATCCATGTGTGTTTCATGGGAAGAACACACATGCAATGACAGTATGGATCCATGTGTGGTTTGTGGGATGAACACACATGCAACGACACTGGTGGATCCATGTGTGGTTCATGGGGAGAACACACATGCAATGACACCGGTGATATGTGGTTTGTGAGAAGAACACACATGCAATGACTCTAGCTGTGGTTCATGAAAATAGCAGACATGCAATGACACTGGTGGATCCATGTGTGGTTCATGGGAAGAACACACATGCAATGACTCTGGTGGATCCATGTGTGGTCTGTGGGAAGAACACACATGCAATGACACTGGGTGGATCCATGTATGGTCTGTGGGAAGAACACACATCCAATGACACTGGTGGATCCATGTGCGGTCTGTGGGAAGAACACATGCAATGACACTGGTGATATGTGGTCTGTGAGAAGAACACACATGCAATGACTCTAGCTATGGTTCATGAAAAGAGCAGGCATGCGATGGCACTAGGTGGATCCATGTGTGGTTTGTGAGAAGAACACACATGCAATGACACCGGTGGATCCATGTGTGGTTCATGGGAAGAACACATGCAATGACTCTAGTGATATGTGGTTTGTGAAAAGAACAGACATACAATGACTCTAGCTGTGGTTAATCAGAAGAGCAGACATGCCATGACACCGGTGGATCCATGTGGGGTTAATGAGAAGAACACACATGCAATGACACTAGGTGTGGTTCATGATATGGTTTGTGAGAAGAACACGCATGCAATGACTCTAGCTGTGGTTCATGGGAAGAACACACATGCAATGACATTGGGTGTGGTTCATGATATGGTTTGTGAGAATAACACGCATGCAATCACTCTAGCTATGGTTCATGGGAAGAACACACATGCAATGACACTGGGTGGATCCATGTGTGCTCTGTGGGAAGAACACACATGCAATGACACTGGTGGATCCATGTGTGGTCTGTGGGAAGAACACACATGCAATGACACAGGTGATATGTGGTCTGTGAGAGGAACACACATGCAATGACTCTAGCCGTGGTTCATGAAAAGAGCAGACATGCGATGACACTGGTGGATCCATGTGTGGTTCATGGGAAGAACACACATGCAATGACACTGGTGGATCCATGTGTGGTCTGTGGGAAGAACACACATGCAATGACTCTGGTGATATGTGGTTTGTTAAAAGAACAAACATGCAATGACTCTAGCTGTGGGTAATGAGAAGAGCAGACATGCAATGACACCGGTGGATCCATGTGTGGTTAATGAGAACACACATGGAATGACACTGGGTGTGGTTCATGATATGGTTTGTAAGAAGAACACACATGCAATCACTCTAGCTGTGGTTCATGAAAAGAGCAGACATGCGATGACTCTAACTGTGGTTCATGAAAAGAGCAGACCTGCGATGCCACCGGTGGATCCATATGTGGTTTGTGAGAAGACCACACATGCAATGACACTGGTGGATCCATGTGTGGTCTTTGGTAAGAACACACATGCAATAATACTGGTGATATGTGGTCTGTGAGAAGAACACACATCCAATGACTCTGGTGATATGTGGTTTGTGAAAAGAGCAGACATGCAATGACTCTAGCTGTGGTTAATGTAAAGAGCAGACATGCAATGACACTAGTGGATCCATGTGGGGTTAATGAGAAGAACACACATGCAATGCCACTAGGTGTGGTTCAGGATATGGTTTGTGAGAAGAACACACATGCAATGACACTGGTGGATCCATGTTTGGTCTGTGAGAAGAACACACATGCAATGACACTGGGTGTGGTTCATGATATGGTTTGTGAGAAGAACACACACGCAATGACACTGGTGGATCCATGTGTGGTATTTGGGAAGAACAAACATGCAATGACACTAGTGATATGTGGTATGTGAGAAGAACACACATCCAATGACTCTAGTTGTGGTTCATGAAAAGAGCAGACATGCAATGACACTGGTGGATCCATGTGTGGTTCATGGGAAGAACACACATGCAATGTCACTGGGTGGATCCATGTGTGGTTTCTGAGAAGAACACACATGCAATGACACTGGTGGATCCATGTGTGGTTCATGGGAAGAACACACATGCAATGAATCTGGTCGTGGTTAATGATATGGTTTGTAAGAAGAACCCACATGCAATGACTCTAGCTGTGGTTCATGAAAAGAGCACGCATGCGAAGACTCTAGCTGTGGTTCATGGGAAGAGCAGACATACAATGACACTAGTGGATCCATGTGTGGTTCATGGGAAGAACACACATGCAATGACAGTGGTGGATCCATGTGTGGTCTGTGGGAAGAACACACATGCAATGACACTGGTGGATCCATGTGTGGTTCATGGGGAGAACACACATGCAATGACACCGGTGATATGTGGTTTGTGAGAAGAACACACATGCAATGACTCTAGCTGTGGTTCATGAAAAGAGAAGACATGCAATGACACTGGTGGATCCATGTGTGGATCATGGGAAGAACACACATGCAATGACTCTGGTGGATCCATGTGTGGTCTGTGGGAAGAACACACATGCAATGACACTAGGCGGATCCATGTGTGCTCTGTGGAAAGAACACACATGCAATGACACTGGTGGCTCCATGTGTGGTATGTGGGAAGAACACACATGCAATGACACAGGTGATATGTGGTCTGTGAGAAGAACACCCATGCAATGACTCTAACTGTGGTTCGTGAAAAGAGCAGACATGCGATAACACTAGGTGGATCCATGTGTGCTTTGTGAGAAGAACACACATGCAATGACACCGGTGGATCCATGTGTGGTTCATGGGAAGAACACACATGCAATGACTCTGGTGATATGTGGTTTGTGAAAAGAACAGACATGCAATGACTCTAGCTATGGTTAATCAGAAGAGCAGACATGCAATGACACCGGTGGATCCATGTGGGGTTAATGAGAAGAACACACATGCAATGACACTGGGTGTGGTTCATGATATGGTTTGTGAGAAGAACACGCATGCAATGACTCTAACTATGGTTCATGGGAAGAACACACATGCAATGACACTGGGTGGATCCATGTGTGGTCTGTGGGAAGAACACACATGCAATGACACTGGTGGATCCATGTGTGGTCTGTGGGAAGAACACACATGCAATGACACTGGTGGATCCATGTGTGGTTCATGGGAAGAACACACATGCAATGACTCTGGTGATATGTGGTTTGTGAAAAGAACAGATATGCAATGACTCTAGTTGTGGTTAATGAGAAGAGCAGACATGTAATGTAACTGGTGGATCCATGTGTGGTTTGTGAGAAGAACACACATGCAATGACACTGGGTGTGGTTCATGATATGGTTTGTAAGAAGAACACACATGCAATGACTCTAGGTGTGGTTCATGAAAAGAGCATGCATGCGATGATTTTAGCTGTGGTTCATTGGAAGAGCAGACATACAATGACACTGGTGGATCCATGTGTGGTTCATGGGAAGAACACACATGCAATGACACTGGTGGATCCATGTGTGGTCTGTGGGAAGAACACACATGCAATGACACTGGTGGATCCATGTGTGGTTCATGGGGAGAACACACATACAATGACACCGATGATATGTGGTTTGTGATAAGAACACACCTGCAATGACTCTAGCTGTGGTTCATGAAAAGAGAAGACATGCAATGACACTGGTGGATCCATGTGTGGTTCATGGGAAGAACACACATGCAATGACTCTGGTGGATCCATGTGTGGTCTGTGGGAAGAACACACACGCAATGACACTGGGTGGATCCATGTGTGGTCTGTGGGAAGAACACACATGCAATGACACTGGTGGATCCATGAGTGGTCTGTGGGAAGAACACACATGCAATGACACAGGTGATATGTGGTATGTGAGAAGAACACACATGCAATGACTCTAGCTATGGTTCATGAAAAGAGCAGACATGCGATGGCACTGGGTGGATCCATGTGTGGTTTGTGAGAAGAACACACATGCAATGATACCGGTTGATCCATGTGTGGTTCATGGGAAGAACACACATGAAATGACTCTGGTGATATGTGGTTTGTGAAAAGAACAGACATGCAATGACTCTAGCTGTGGTTAATGAGAAGAGAAGACATGCAATGACACCGGTGGATCCATGTGGGGTTAATGAGAAGAACATACATGCAATGACACTGGGTGTGGTTCATGATATGGTTTGTGAGAAGAACACGCATGCAATCACTCTAGCTTTGGTTGATGGGAAGAACACACATGCAATGACACTAGGTGGATCCATGTGTGGTCTGTGGGAAGAACACACATTCAATGACACTGGTGGATCCATGTGTGGTCTGTGGGAAGAACACACATGCAATGACACTAGTGGATCCATGTGTGGTCTTTGAGAAGAACACACATGCAATGACCCTAGTTGTGATTCATGAAAAGAGCAGACATGCGATGACACTGGTGGATCCATGTGTGGTTCATGGGAAGAACACACATGCAATGACACTGGTGGATCCATGTGTGGTCTGTGGGAAGAACATGCATGCAATGACTCTGGTGATATGTGGTTTGTGAAAAGAACAGACATGCAATGACTCTAGCTGTGGTCAATGAGAAGAGCAGACACACAATGACACCGGTGGATCCATGTGTGGTTAATGAGAAGAACACACATGTAATGACACTGGGTGTGGTTCATAATATGGTTTGTAAGAAGAACACACATGCAATGACTCTAGCTATGGTTCATGAAAAGAGCAGACATGCGATGACTCTAACTGTGGTTCATGAAAAGAGCAGACCTGTGATGCCACTGGTGGATCCATGTGTGGTCTATGAGAGGAACACACATGCAATTACACCGGTGGATCCTTACGTGGTTTGTGAGAATAACACACATGCAATGACTCTAGGTGTGGTTCATGAAAAGAGCAGACATGCGATGACTCTAACTGTGGTTCATGGGAAGAACACACATGCGATGCCACCGGTGGATCCATGTGTGTGCAATGACTCTAGATGTGGTTCATGAAAAGAGCAGACATGCGATGACACTGGTGGATCCATGTGTGGTTCATGGAAAGAACACACATGCAATGACACTAGTGGATCCATGTGTGGTCTGTGGGAAGAACACACATGCAATGACTCTAGCTGTGGTTCATGAAAAGAGCAGACATGTGATGACTCTAACTGTGGTTCATGGGAAGAACACACATGCGATGCCACCGGTGGATCCATGTGTGGTCTATGAGAGGAACACACATGCGATGCCACCGGTGGATCTATGTGTGGTCTATGAGAGGAACACACATGCAATTACACCGGTGGATCCCTACGTGGTTTGTGAGAATAACACACATGCAATGAAACTAGTGGATCCATGTGTGGTTCATGGGAAGAACACACATGCAATGACACTGGTGGATATGTGGTTTGTGAGAAGAACACACATGCAATGACTCTAGCTGTGGTTCATGGGAAGAACACACGTGCAATGACACTGGGTGGATCCATGTGTGGTTTGTGGGAAGAACACACATGCAATGACACTGGTGATATGTGGTTTGTGAAAAGAACAGACATGCAATGACTCTAGCTGTGGTTAATGAAAAGAGCAGACATGCAATGACACCGGTGGATCCATGTGTGGTTAATGAGAAGAAAACACATGCAATGACACTGGGTGTGGTTCATGATATGGTTTGTGAGAAGAACACACATGCAATAACACTAGTTGATCCATGTGTGGTCTGTGGGAAGAACACACATGCAATGACACTAGTGATATGTGGTTTGTGAGAAGAACACACATCCAATGACTCTAGTGGATCCTTACGTGGTTTATGAGTGGTTTATGAGAATAACACACATCCAATGAACTCTAGTGGATCTATCTTGGCATAATTTGATGTATGCCATGATGTATTTCATTGTACAAGACACTCACTTTCCATTTTTATACTACTCAGTATCGCCCTTGGTTTTATGTGGTACTACTCAGTTTTGCCCCCCTCTCTCTATCTTTCGTAGAAGCACAAATCTTTGCTCACCCTGTCTGCTACTCCCTGATTGATTATCACAGTTGTCACGCGGATCATGCGCACCAACCGTTGATTCTGTGCGATCCAACGATGATTGTTGCACACGTCATGCCCTTCACAGTACAACGTGAGATAGCACGGACGTCTCCCTCAGTGAGACTTCTACAAGAAGGAACACGATGCCGTTCATGGAAAAAGTCGTCGAGCGGTCATTTCATGTTTAATCAAGTCTGAAAAGCCTACTACTGCTACTACTATGCCACAACGCATGCGTCATCGAGTGCACGGTCGTCGATGGCAATTTATTGCAGCGGCTCTCAATCGCCAATTTTAGGGCCATGTCAAACTTCGTACATAGAAATTGTGTGTGCTCCCTTTGCATGCGGCTCAATACAGAACTGCCATGCATGGCCCGGGAAAAAACGTGACGTATCGTGCGCATGTCGCGGTGCACGGTGCGATCATTGCTGCGCGTTGCGATGGTGCAACGAAACGTGCCTTGCTTCTATCCACCTTAACTATAGAGCCCCTCTCCGCACACCCACTCCCACTCTCGCTCACTGTCCCCATGCAACCCTCTCCACTGTCCCACCAGCATCCGCAAACTCCCGAGAATACCCCGTCCGCGCTGGCGATGGCCGAGGAGGATAAGGTGGCCATCGTCGCCTCCGTGGCCGCCGGCGAGGAGGCCCGTCTCTCGCGGTCCCCTCGACACGTTAAGCAGCCGCTATCCCTGTCCGGGCCCGTTCGGCTACCGTGAGCCGCCGAAGAACCCACGGCGAGGAGGCCCCACCGTCACAAGAGGCACGCGCACTTCTTGGGCACCTCTGATCCAGATAAGTACATCGCTCTGCTGAACCCATACGACACCGGCATCGACGACCTATGGTCGGAGGTAACTAGGGTTTGCTCCCCTCCCCTGGTTCTTCTACCGTTTGTTAGAAATAATGGGCTAATCTATTTAAAATTTAGCTGGTATTGTCATGTTTAATATTCTGGAATTAATCATGGAAATTGTGCCTAATTATCCAACACTGTTCCCATCGTTGGATGCTAGATCTTGGTTTATTAGGATTCGCTTGTTTGCATTTTGATTGCTCGATTTTCTTACACGTGGTGAGTACAAATTACAACGAGGCCCTTATACAACACTCGCACAAAGGACCAAGAATTCAAAGATAAGGGCTTCAAGTTTATAGAAAACACCCTAGAACAAAATAGGAAAAAGCAATCAGGTCCTAGGGCGCCGCCACCACCAGTCGCCGGCGACCTCAAGACGCAAGCCGAGGTCAGAGCGGAATCCACTCAAGACGCTCTTGAAGCCGGCGATGAGACACTACGGCCGGCCATCTCGTCTTCTCCAGGGACGAACCACTTGTCAAAGGTGAGGCGGCGAGATCCGGCGTAGCACTATGATGAAGGGCCTCCGAAGGAGGTTGAAACCACAGGTCGCCTTTCGACCAGAACGGGCAGTGGCTCAACAGTCTCACTGCTGCTATTGAACCACTGCGAATGATTTCGAGGAAGTTGCAGCAACACCGCTCGAGGACACCAGGCGACCACATCCTTCGCTAGCAACAACCGATTTCGGCCATATCTTCTTCTCTCCCTCGCCACCACGGCATGCCGAGAGCTGGAAGGGACGCAAGACGCCGCCACCACCGCGAAGACGCAAACGAGCTTTATGGCCGAGCTGCCATGGCAACTCCTCCTGCTAGCAGCACCCTCCACTACATCGCAAAGAGGCGGAATGCTCGACAACCTCGACAGCACCAGCGAGTAGCTCGGCGATGTTGTGCTTTGCTACTTCTCGCCCAAGTTGGGCCAACTCCCCCCGCCACCACGGACGGCCAGAGAGGGAAATAGATTAGGCTTCTGCATCTCAGCACTCACATCCACCACAGCTTTATTTGGAATGACGTTGTACTTCTCTGCCGGCTCCCATCCGCCATGGATGAAGAGAAGCTCGATGAAGAACACAAGAAGACCAGGGATCTGGCTTCTCAGATCTCCAGCTCCGCCATCAGCCACGGGCATCCATCCCAACGCCGGCACGAGGCCAAAACACCTAGATCTAATGATGTACAAAGGCCAGTATCTCCCTCCCCATCCTCCCTAGCTGGAGCCGGAGAAGAAGGGGAGGGGCGCCACAAATTTTACACGACTCTCAAGGAATGGAGGAAGGAAGAGGATAGGAAGGGAGTGAGACGCGTGCCAGGATCTCATAGATCAAGGACAAGGAATAAACCATATAGGTTGGTTTGGGATGATGTTCAAGCAGTGGAGTGAGGGTACTTGAACCAGGAAGAAGTAGAATCATGGCCATGACACGTCGAATGGAGCTGTAAGGTGATCTAGATGATGAACCGAGCAGCACCGGCTTGCAGGCTTCCGCGAAGAGGACGCGCACGGAGGCGCAGCTTCAGGGAGACAGCGAAGACCTGTAGAGACACGTGTGCAAGCTAATGCATAGTTCCATGGCGGAGGAGACTCGGGTGGTTGCGGCGACGCCGTGCCAAGAACCGACGCAAAAAAGGGAAAGGATGTAGGAGCTTACGGCGTGGACGGTGGCGTAGTCGTATGGGTTCTCGGACGAGGGATGAGGGCGAACTCGAAGGCTACGTGTGCTGTATGCATGGACGTACGATTGTCAAAAGAAGAACTTGGTCATGATGTCGATCTTGGCGGCTCCGGTCTTGGTACTTCCACAGAGTGGTCAAGGATGGCATGGCGGTGCGGCTCCCACGCTCAACTGGGACTCCCGATCAATGGAGGCGACATAGTGAATCTCCCCATTGGTTCTCTTTGATAGCTCTCAGTGAAAAGTTTGGAGAAGAAAAGTAAGGATGAGGAGGGAGGAAAAGAGGGGGTGGCAGTGGCGTGATCTGAAAAAGGACTAGGATTTTCTTGGGCTCGATCTGATCAGGTTTAAACGGAGAAGGTAGGTGGAGGCTCGCTGGCGTGGTGGTGGAAAGAAAACAGAGGAGGGAGGTCACGCGTCATGCGTGACTGCCTAACAAGGGGGACGCTCTCCACTCTATCCGAGCAAGAAAGAAGGCCACCGACTGGGCCTTTGGCTCTAGCCGGTTTAGGTCTAGGGTAATTACTATTATTATTTATATAACATTTTTTCTTTAGTTTTGTTTTAACCCTTTTAGCAAATAGTTTTTAGGCAAATAAATAGCAGAAAATATTTACGTTTAATTTGAGTAAACTAGAGGAGTAATATAGAAAACAAAAATATGATTTTTAGTAAAACATTTTTAATGACAAATATGCATGTTGATGTCATGATGATGCTCAAATGTAATGTGGCATGATGACATGAGCATGCTATCATGATGATGCACAAAATAGTAAACAATCAAGCGATTTTTTAGTAGTGCTTTTACCGGGGTGCTACAGTGAATTACATCCATAAAGTTGTGTTGCGTATGACTAGTTCATGGAGATGGAATATCACGTGAACAAGTAAAGTTCTACTTGTTGGAAACTAGATTGGACAAGGTATCATGATATCGATGATCATACCTCGGACAAGTCAGGTATCGAAAGTAACAAGGGAATTGGATTCAACATTTATGGTTCAACACGAGGTTGTTTCTTGGAATGCACGGGGGTCATTATGGGCATCTCGGTCCCACTATTGATCATTGATCCGAGATCACCTCGATCATGGTTGTGCCATTCCAGAACCATAGGGTAACACACTTAAGCGCTTTACGACGCCTGGAGATTGTTCTGAAATAGATAGAATCACATGAGAAACCGGAAGTGTTCCGTGAGAGAACCAGAATCTTTCTCAAGAGGATCCGAAGTTGTTCGAAAGAAGGAAAAGACCGAAAGGTGTTTCGGATAAATAGAAATTTATAATATACATTTATATATGTTAAATATGAATTAATATATATTAAATAAATATTTTAAACTAATATTTGTGGGGCAACTCCCTCTATAGGGCCTAAACCTCGAAGGGAATCAGCCTAGAGAGAAGCCAACCCAAACAGAAACTACCGCCACTATAGGTGGGCCCCAACCAGCCCACACGAGCGGGCGGGCAGACGTGGGCTAGCACCGCGGGTGCGGCAGGTAGCCAACCGCCGCTGGCGTGGCGAGGGTAGTGATGGATGTGAAATATAGCCATCTACATCCACATCCACATTTAAACTGGATAATATTCATACTTTTAATGAAATATCTCTCTAAATCCTGCCACTAATGCCTAATGATCAAAGCGGTATCCAATCATTTCTTTCTATTTTTCCCTACGCAGAGAATGACGTTTGATGATAGGAATCACAACATTAAAGTCAAATATACGAGATTTCCAACAACCCAAAGAAACCAGGGGTCATGAAGTGGAGATAGAAGTTTTAACGACCAACTATATGGCGGAAATAAAATTCCGGTCATATAGTTCCGGTCATATAGTTGCCATCGACACCGCTAGGTCAAAACAACTTTCGTGAAGGGGCCTCTATATAAAGAGGCTTCGGGCAATGAGAAACAGCCGCCCCCAGAACCCCAGAAACCTGCATCCACAACACCGAAGAGCCGCTGGAGGAATAGACTTAGATCTAATCTCCAAATCCTTCTCCACCACCATAGCCATATTCCACCACTTGTAATAGTAGATCTCATCTTCGATTGATGACATTGTAAGACTATTTGCTATCAATCTCATGATTTCCATTGCAATGTTTATGATTGTTGATTTCATCTCTATGTGTGAGTAATTCTCTTTGGACTAAGGGCTTTGGCCTAGCCATGTAGCTTTTGTGCATGTTATTTATCATGGATGGGATCATGTATTAGTTTGTATGACATGATGATTATTGTATCCTCTCTTGCCTCAATCCAAGGACTTGTTAGGTGTAACATCCCAAAACTTTAATCTAAGAGTATTAAGATCCAAATCATCAAATTGAGGGTTAACAAAAACTTTTCGATTTAAAAATCGTTAAGCATTCATATGTGTGTGCATTTAAAATAGGAGTTGTTTTGAATTGCCATGTTTGAGTGATCTATTGATTGTAAAATGATTCTAAGGTGAACTACACATCATCTAGATCATCCCCAAGCAAATCCCAAAGGAAAAGAATTAAAAAAGAATAAATAATGGAAATGGTCACTTTTGCCATTTTAATTACCTAGCCTACTTTGGCTATTCCTAGCACTCAATTTTCAAATAGAGATAATTGTGGATCTTTGCATCCCTTGCTAGTACAAGTAGTGATGTGCCAAGGCCCATTTTGTGATCTCCCAAAAACATTTGAACTCTAAATTTAAATGACATTTCAAAATTGAATCTAGTGTATGTATCAAGATCACACTATTTCAAAAATCACTCAAATGAACTCCATTTCAAAATCCCAAGCAAACCTAGATGCTTAAGCATAAGATAAACAACTCCACCAAAAGTCATCCAAAAATTCAAATATTTTGTTCATGCGGCCATTTGATCGAACAGGTGGCAGGCAAAAAAACTCTGGCCTAACTAATACTGTTGCCAATTGATCTCTTGTCCCCCATTCGACCCTCTCTGCTCTCCCCTGTCTCCCCCAGCTCTAACCAAACCATCAACCAGCTCAACCTTCACCGCTAGCAGCAGTGGCGCGCCGCCCCAATTTGGTCACTGCCGGCCGAGCATGCGCAACTCGCAGCAGACCGCACCGCGCCATTCCAGCTTGCCCACTAGCTCTGTCTAACCCTACCGCGACTCCCTGTCCACCCTCGATCAATGCCAGCCCCTGGACCACCCCAGAGCTGCGCCGCCCTTTCTCTGTGCGCCATGCGCAGCGCACGCCAGAGCGCCCTCGCCGCCAGCACGCCACAGACCATGCCTCGACACCAGACCACGTGCACCACTCCGCCTCGACCCCCTCACCCCGCCAGACATGGCCGTGCACCGCCGCGCGATCCACAGTTGCCAGGAGCACCGTCGAGCATCGCCTCTGTCTCCTAGAGCGTCGCCCTTCCCTGACCAAGTGCCACCGCCCCCAGCCTCAATCGCCACACCATTCCACTCCCCTCTCTCAACTGATCGTTTCCCCTCTCTCACCGGAGCCGCTCGAGCAGCCCATCACCGGAATTCCGCCGGAGGTAGCCGTTGCAGAGGAGGAGGCGTGGTCGTCGATTTCGTCCACCTCAGCCCCTGCCGCGACCTCGCCTGAGCCCGCCATCGTCCACCATTTCATTTGCCCGCCTTGCCGCACTAGCTGGAGCCCTGGTACGTCCCCAGTAGACCCCCACCGACCACTTGGGGTTTAGTCTCGCCAGCGATAAGTCCGTCGTCGACGATGACCATGGATCATTAGATCATATTCTAATCGTGTGGTTCTTATCACCCCGTACCGCTTCGCGTTTAAAGAGTCACTGACAGGCGGGACCCCCCTGTCAGCAGCCCTCAGCGCCACGGAGTGTACACGGGCCGGCCCATTTAGTTTCCCGCGCTGACCCAGTAATTCAAATATAGGTTTTCTTTTTATTTAAAACTTAGTTCTGTCCCTTAGTTCAAAAATCAATTCAGAGAGTTTTACAAATCCAAATTGAGTGATTCCAATTTTGTTGGAAAGATAATTTAAATCTCTATCCAAGCCCATTGGATTTAAATCATTTAGAGTTAGAGATCTCTCCTAGTAAAAAGAACAAGACAGAAGCATTTGCACATTCAAACATTTTTATAAAATCAACCATAATAGCTTTTGAGTTGATTCTAACTCTCAAAAAATCACATTTAACCATACCTATTTGAATATGTAATAATATTAAGGTTTGCATGCAGTGACTTTGGACTAGTACCAAAATAATGCTATATAGGAATTTCTAGTCACTTTAAATCATTAAATATTAAACTTAAACTTATTAAAATATGATCCAACCTTTAAATCACATTCCCATATGTTAGAATATGTGGTGATGACATGTGTCCACATGATCCCATATTTTAACTAGAGAATATTAAATCTTAGTTAATTTCAATGAGTAGAAATTACTTTTCTTAAATAAAAAGAATGAAACTAGTCATTAGACCTTGTGATGCTTGTGATGATAATAGATCATCAAATGTGTGCCTTAGTGTGCTAAGTAGACTAGTTAAGTATTGTTTGGCGATTGTGTATCTCGTATGTATTTATAGACGATAGTACCGACCAAGCTTTCGAGGAGGAGGAGTTCTACCAAGAGTAGGAGGAAGAAAACTTCAACCACTACACTACCCAAGGCAAGCTATTATTGGAAAGCTAACACTTGCAAGTATTATACTAGCAAGCCATCATTAGCAATGCAAGCTAACCCTTGCAAGTTGGATAACCTAAGCAAAGGCATTAGGCATGCTTTGGTTATACCATTTTGACTTATACTTACTCCAAGTTTATTTCCAAGCTTTACCTTCTTTACTTTACCAAAGTCCTTTACTTGTTTAAAGGTAGCATAAAAAGTATAAAACTTGACCTATCTAGTTAGACTTAGATGTCATTCTATGGCATGAGATTGATATTAGCATTCCACATTAGTGAACACTCTTAACTTAGTAGTTTAGAGCTAAACCAAAAATGGATTCACTTTAGATGGGAGCACTTAGTGAAAATGATTTGTGAAAACCTTGGAATGATGAGTCATTCTATTGAGATGTTTTGACATGTGTTGATAAATGATACATTGCAAATGTATCTATAATTTTTGATGTTCCATGCTTGGTTTTATCTACTTTCTTGTGTTTTGTTCCAACTTTGGAGTACTTTTCATACACTTTCTTGGACTAACCTATTAACAAGAGCCACAGTGCCAGCTACCTGTTTTCTGCTGTTTTTGGTTCCAGCAAAGTCAGAAAATGAATATTTCTCGGAATTGGACGGGACAAAAGCCAAAGTTACTATTTTCCCGGAAGATTCACGGAGCCAGAAGGAGAGTCTGAGAGGGGCCACAGGGTGGCCACACCACCCCATGGAACGGGTCCACCTAGGCCATGCCAGGGCATGGTGTGAGCCCCCTGGCCGGCCACCGACCTTGCCTCTCTCGTCTATAAGAGCCTCCCGATGCAGAAACCCTAGATAATCAATCAGAAATCCACGAAAAGTTCATTGAAGCCCGCCACCGAAGGGAGATTCGGGATAGAAGTCTCGTGTTCCCGCTCACGGGAGTCTACATTAGGCACCCTGGGGGGCCCAGGAAGTGCCAGGAGCCATCTCCATCGATCTCCACCACCATCTCCATCACCATTGTTGATTCCCATGATGAGGAGGGAGTAGTTCTCTCTCGAGGCTAAGGTTCTACCGGTAGCTATGTGTTCATCTCTCTCTCTATGCATGATCTTATTGAGATCATGAGCTTGTAATCTATAGATCTACCTTGCTACTCAAGTGCTTTAATAGATCTCTGCTCTCCCCATGTGTGTAAAAGTGACAGCGTGCACACCATGGTGGCACTTAGGCTAGAGATTACAAATACTTGTTATGAGTTATATTTGGAGTTGGATGTTTCTATGAAATTGTGGTGTTTGTTGGAACCATCTAGTACTCAAGGTGACAGTGTGGGGTTTTCTAGATGGGAAAGGCTTACTTTGAGGTGTGCTGTTATAGCCCTACCATGGATTAGAGTGTCCAACCGGAGAGTAGTTCAGCGTAGTATCATAACGAAGAATATATTTATATGAGAGTGTGCACTAGTGAAAGTATGATCCCTAGTCCTAGTTTCTAAGCATTGATACACCATTTTCTACTAGATCTGTTACATGTTTGCTTGCTTTCTTCTTTATTTCAGTTTGCCTTTAGTCTTTTCCACGCCATCAAGTTATTTTCTATCACCGTTACCACTTATAATTATCCATACCACTTGTATTTCACTATCTCTTCGCCGAACTAGTGCACCTATACACCTGACAAGTGTATTGGGTGTGTTGGGGACACAAGAGACTTCTTGTATCTTGATTGCAGGGTTGCTTGAGAGGGGATACCTTTGACCACTTCCTCCCTGAGTTCGATAAACCTTGGGTAATCCACTTAAGGGAAAACTTGTTGCTGTTCTACAAACCTCTACACTTGGAGGCCCAACAACTGTCTACCAGAATAGAAGTGCGTAGACATCAAGCTATTTTTTGGCACCGTTGCTGGGGAGGTAAGGTAAAAGGTATTCACACCGGAGGATTAAAGAAGAAGAACCTCCCATGGAAAATGCCTATTTTATGGCTCCGTTGCCGGGGAGGTAAGGTAAAAGGTACTCACATCCTCCGGTGTGAGTGCTCGAAGTTATTTCCTTTAGATTCTGCAATTTTATCTTTTTGTTTCTTGTTTTCACTAGTTAGCCTTAATGGAAAACAACAAAAATATTTGAGAGCTTTATAGTATTTATCTTGAGTTAGGACATGAAGTGTTTGAAGAGAAAATTAAAAAACCTATGGAACTTTATTTCCATGCTAATAGCAATGTTGTTAGTATGAATTCTTTGGACACCATTATTGCTAATGCTATGGAAAAGTCTAAGCTTGGGGAAGCTAGTTTTTATGAAAATGATCTTTTTAGTTGCCCAACTTTGGAAGATAGCTATTCTATTGCTTATGATGATACAAAACCTCCAATATATGATGATTACAATGAGGAGTATGATATTTTTAGTCCACCTACTATTGAGGAGAAAATTAATTATGATTACAATATGCCTCCTATATTTGATGATTATGGTGATGAAAATAATAATGATAGCTATTTTGTTGAATTTGCTCCCACTATAATTAATAAGAATGACTATTCTTATGTGGAGAGTAATAATGATTATATGCATGTGGCTCATGATAAGAATGTTTTATGTGATAGTTATATTGTTAATTTTATTCATGATGCTACTGAAAGTTATTATGAGAGGGAAACATGGTTTTATGTGTCTCAACAATATTAAGTTTCCCCTCTTTATGTTGAAATTTTTGAAGTTGCACTTGTTTTGCTTTCCTATGATTGTTGCTTTGTGCTTTCATGACTTGTTTCTTTACAAGATTCCTATGCATAAGAAGTGGGTTAGACTTAAATATGTTTTGATTTGCTTCTTGATGCTCTCTTTTAGTTCAATTCATATGTCTTATGTGAGCATCCTCTCAAATTATCATGCCTAACTTAAAGACGTTAAAGAAAAGTACTTATTGGGAGATATCCCAAAAGTTTTAGATGAGTTTTGGAAGTTATTACCTCTGTAATAACCGCTCCTTATCCTTTTTTATTTGCTTTTTGTGCCAAGAGTAACCTCTAATGAGAGAGAAGTAATGATTGGGAAAGTTGCTGTCCTGAAACAGATTTTTGTTCTTCACTGTAAAAATTCGTGTAAAATCTCTGAACGTCCTTTTGAGGCGTGAATTTTTGTGCTTCTGACCCAGGTTGTTATCTAACTTTCGTTAGTTCAACACTTTTCGATTTGAGTAACAGAAGTTCTTCGAAAAAATTCGTCTTTACCTGCTGGTCTGTTTTGAAAGATTTCTGCCATTATTTGCATTTGCTTCTTGTTGGTTCCTTTTTTGAGTTCTTTTGGGGAATTGAGCTTTTTGAGGGAAGTGATACAGTATCTAGTATTCTAATGGAAGTTTATTTGGTGTTATAACTGAACCTTAAGACTTATATATCTTGAGTGCACTAATGTTGCTAATAAAGATTGTGTGAAGTTTTGTATGAAGGAAAAATTTCAGGTGTATGGAAGGAATGAGTAATGAGATGAAGGATGGACTAAAGATCAAACTTGGGGATGCCACGCGTGTCACCCAAGAAATACCCAAGAAGTACAAGCGTCAAAGCTTGGGGATGCCCAAGGCATCCCCTTCTTCATCAATAAACATCCCTGGTTTCTTTCAAACGCTTCATTTTTATTGTTTCATGCACAGTTGTGTTGTTCTTGGAGCGTCTTCTTTTTCATTTTTGTTTTGGTTTTCATTTGCTTTGGTTTCTTAGTTTTCTGAATAAATTGGTTGGACCCCCTCTTTCATACATTGGTTTGCAAATAGTTTGGTTTGGATTGGAAAAAGAGTAGGAAAGTTCATACTTATGTGGTAAAAAAGAGCTTGTTTTTGACTGTGGCCTGTGCTTTGTCATGCCATGCTTGATATTGTTTTGGCTTTATGCTTAGTATTATTTGCTGTATCATGACTTATTATAAACAATTAATATTGCTTAATGTGCCTTTGAAGAATCATGCGTTGTTTTAGCATATTAAAGCATAGTATAGTCGTATTCTCCTTTGATGCTTTATTTGGGTTGACTTGGCGCATGCTCACACCATGTTATGACTATCTCAAGTCACTATAGCCTTTATGATCCTTTAGTTTTCAACTTGTAGTATCACCTTATGCTTTGATCAATGATGTTTTGTCCTCTGCATGATTATGGCCATTATTGCTCTCTTAGTTTGTCGCTCCCAGTGTTTTGCTAGCCTCCACAACAAAGTATGAGTTCCACTCATGCATCCAACTCCCTAAACCAAGTTATTCCAAAGAGTCCACGATACCTACCTACTAGCTTATGTTATTCCAAGTATATTCATGCGTTTGCTTCCAAATTAAACTTGTTATGAGAAAACTAGTGATTAAAGCTCTCACGAACTTGATGGCACACTTTACTTTTCTTGCCCTTAATAAACTTGAACCATTGTGTCATCTATGTTGTATATGCTTGCACTTATTTTTTGGGGATTAGCAGAACCATGCTGTCATGGGGAACGCTTTCAACATTGCACTAGTACTTTGTACCTAGTTGATATCATGCTCTTTTGTATATGGATGTCGTCGGTGTGAAATGAAAGGGGAGCTTGTAAGTCCATGGAGTTATGTATATGTGTTAGAGAAACACCTGGGCCGTTGGTCTAATCCATGCTGACATGGTGGAAACCTGCAGCGTAACATAATGAGCTGTCTATGAAGCATTCTTCTTATAAAAAAAGAGTCCTATATTGAGAAAAAGAGAAAAAAAGAGATTATGAAAAGAGGAAAGAGAGAAAAAAGCACCATATTCCCATGGTAAATAAGAAGAATACTGAGATGCTCGTTGTCTGCTTGCCTTTTCATTTTGATATGGGGATTCTTCCGTATCATCGGGCAAGGGGTACCCCGTTGGCGGTTCTCTATGATACACATGTACTTACAATGACAAGAACTTACCGGTGACTAAACTTGAGTAGCATGAGGAGCGACCCTCGTATACAAGGGACATGAGATTTCTGACTTATACTTCGTCAAGCATGTACACCATAGTTTGTTAACTTTAACCTTAATCACTTCAAGATGCTTATGATAGGGGAAATGAGAGCTGAAAGCTATAAGTACCATAATTTTTGGAAGCTCTTTATGAGACTTGAATCCCTACTTCCTTTGATAAAAAGGCCTTTCTTCCACCATTATATTGAGTCTCCACCTTCTAACTTTATGCACCAACTTTGAGAGCATAGTGGCCATTCTTAGTTCTATGTGCATTGTCCCAAGACTAGTTGATTGATGCATAATTTGATATTGCTTGTTTTAAACTATTTGTATCTAGTCACTCTTATGAACTTTGAAGGTGTCCTATGCATTTATATTTGCTACTCTATGAGGGACAAGCTGAATACTATTATGCTATGTTTTCTTTATGTGAAACAAACAAACGTCTTGCAAAGCATTGTTATTCATGAATCTTTTGTTTGTGATTTTTCATGTTGCATCATAGTTTCTTTGTCTTATTGCTAGAACCTTGTCTTTCATGTTATGATTGAAGTACTATGATCCCATCTTTGAATGTTTTGCAAATGCTTTGATCAAGTCTTTGATGGTGCATGTAACCTCAAAAATTATTCTTTCTTTTTATCACTTACCTACTCGAGGACGACCAGGAGTTAAGCTTGGGGATGTTGATAGATTGCAAATGTATCTATAATTTTTGATGTTCCATGCTTGGTTTTATCTACTTTCTTGTATTTTGTTCCAACTTTGGAGTACTTTTCATACACTTTCTTGGACTAACCTATTAACAAGAGCCACAGTGCCAGCTGCCTGTTTTCTGCTGTTTTTGGTTCCAGGAAAGTCAGAAAATGAATATTATCGGAATTGGACGGGACAAAAGCCAAAGTTACTATTTTCCCGGAAGATTCACGGAGCCAGAAGGAGAGTCAGAGAGGGGCCACAGGGTGGCCACACCACCCCATGGCGCGGGTCCACCTAGGCCACGCCAGGGCATGGTGTGGGCCCCCTGGCCGGCCACCGACCTTGCCTCTCTCGCCTATAAGAGCCTCCTGATGCAGAAACCCTAGATAGTCAATCAGAAATCCACGAAAAGTTCCGCAGTGCCGCCGCCACCGAAGGGGAGATTCGGGGGACAGAAAGTCTCTGTTCTAGCACCCTGCCGGGACGGGGAAGTGCCCCCGGAGCCATCTCCATCGATCTCCACCGCCATCTCCATCACCATTGCTGATTCCCATGATGAGGAGGGAGTAGTTCTCTCTCGAGGCTAAGGGTTCTACCGGTAGCTATGTGTTCATCTCTCTCTCTATGCATGATCTTATTGAGATCATGAGCTTGTAATCTATAGATCTACCTTGCTACTCTAGTGCTTTAATAGATCTATGGTCTCCCCATGTGTGTGAAAGTGACAACATGCACACCATGGTGGCACTTAGGCTAGAGATTACAAATACTTGTTATGAGTTATATTTGGAGTTGGATGTTTCTATGAAATTGTGGTGTTTGTTGGAACCATCTAGTACTCAAGGTGACAGTGTGGGGTTTTATAGATGGGAAAGGCTTAATTTGAGGTGTGCTGTTATAGCCCTACCATGGATTAGAGTGTCCAACCGGAGAGTAGTTCAGCGAAGTATCATAACGAAGAATATATTTATATGAGAGTGTTCACTAGTGAAAGTATGATCCCTAGGCCTTGTTTCTAAGCATTGATACACCATTTGCTACTAGATCTGTTACATGTTTTCTTGCTTTCTTATTTATTTCAGTTTGCCTTTAGTCTTTTCCACGCCATCAAGTTATTTTCTATCACCATTACCACTTATAATTATCCATACCACTTGTATTTCACTATCTCTTCACCGAACTAGTGCACCTATACACCTGACAAGTGTATTGGGTGTGTTGGGGACACAATAGACTTCTTGTATCTTGATTGCAGGGTTGCTTGAGAGGGGATACCTTTGACCACTTCCTCCCTGAGTTCGATAAACCTTGGGTAATCCACTTAAGGGAAAACTTGCTGCTGTTCTACAAACCTCTGCACTTGGAGGCCCAACAACTGTCTACAATAATAGAAGTGCGTAGACATCAAGAAACACAAATGATTTATGATGATGAAAATGTTGAGGCATGAGCCTTAGCCCTTTTATAAAAACTGATGGTTGGGTTCGGATGCGATACCATTCCAATTTTACCGTACAACCACAATACCTGAATTGGGTAAGGCTTAGCTGGAAGTTTATATGCATTAGTATTAGTTCCCTCGCGGGAGAGGTTTGAGCTGAGGCTACCTCTCAATGTTGTCCACCTATGTAGTGCCCAAGATGACAGATGGTCATGGTTGGGAGGCCATGCTCATAGGAGAGGTGCTTATACTAGGGTGTGTAAAGGAAAGGTTATGTTTGATTATCTGCATACTAAGTATGATGATTCAGGGTTATCCCTAACAGATGTATCGAATCTTGTGGTGAAAGTGTACCACCTCTGTAGAGTGTCAAACTATTCGAATAGCCGTGTCCGCGGTTATGGATAGTTGGAGTGGCCATACTGTTCCGTTGTCAAATATTTTCAAAACAACTTATGAAATGAATTGTGACATGACTTGACCACAACAGAGTTGTGACTATGACAATTAAGTTCCCACTTAGGTGATTTCAAACTTTATTTTATCTTTCTTTGTTTCTGAACTCAGCTTAGGTTTCAAACTGAACTTTACAAATAGACTTAGAACTTAGCACTCCCACTAGAACTATCTTACTTGTTAGTGGTAGTTTGCGAGTACTTAAAGAGTACTCATGGCTTTTGTCCCTGGCTATTCCCGTGGCCAGACTATGAAGGAGACTACCAAGAGGAAGGACAGTAGTACGGCTATGATAACTAGGACTATCTTCCATCGTCAGCATTGCCTGTGACCCTGAAGATGGACCCCACCGCTACGCTTATTATTTATTCCGCTGCTTGTTGTATTAAGACTGGATCATGAGATCCTTTTTTTGTGTAAGACCTTATTATGGTTTGTAATGGATGATGTACTGTGATATCCAATCTGTTATGTCTCGCAAAAATGGTAATCCTGGGATTGCGATGTATGGCATAATAGGCATCTGGGATTAAAAATCCGGGTGTTGAGAAGTTGGTATCAGAGCCATCCTGACCATAGGAGACCCTAGTTAGAATGGACGTCCGAACAAAAACTTAGTTTCAAAAACCAAAGTGAGTATTTATGAAAACTATTTCCTCTCTTACCCTTGAGAATTCTTTCTCTCAAAAAAATTTCATGTTCCTCCAAATTCTTACGTTACTACATAAAATTTTGACACACTTGATCACTTCACTAACTTTCTAATCCTCAATTCTTATAGATGGAAACTCAGTTTAGCAAGTTCTACTAGTTGGGCAACGGAGGCCAGCTGATCTTCGAGAGGGATCTTGATGCACTATCGGAGTACTTGGGACGCCCGCATCCGGAATTTCTGGGAGCTCAACTTCCTAGACCCCCAGGAGGAGACTTACAATGGCTAGTCACCGCTGATCTTCGATGCATGATAGAAGCACTAACGTCCGGGAGGATCCAGTTCTCCGTGAGAGAGAACAACTGGCTAGATGGATTAGCCAGGGCAATGCATGAAGCTCTCGCACGTCTGTGTGCCATGAGTGTCAACCAAATCCAAGGAACCCGCTTTTCTCACTATGCAAGGCGTGATTTTATGGGAATGCCCATGGAGATGCCAAGTCACCCGGAGTTGAACCGTCAAGTGGAGAACCTTGACTTCCTGCTATACGACAGACAGAAGGAATTGGACAATGCTAGAGAGTTCGCCAACCTTAACCTTGCCATTGCCGCCTAGAAGGCCTAGACTTTCTCACTACTTGTCAAGGATCGTCAGTCTCTTCTCCGTCAACACACAAATAAGGATCGCACCATCGACCATCTTCGCAAGAAGGTGGCCGACCTCGAGAAGACCATCAAGGAGCAAGAAGCTCAGCTGGCAACAAAAGAATAAGAATAGGAAGGTGAAGACATCCAGGGAGATATGGACTCTTACCTCAGCAATGATGACGACTATCTGGAGGAGGATGTTGTGGACTTCTACACCGACGATGATGATTCCGACTTCATCGATGATGAGTAGATGCACTAGAGCACTATCGTAGAGTGAGGAGTATCGGTCCCATTGTATCATAGCTTGCAGAATGGTTCTTAAAACCATCTGCTTTCCTTTGATGTTGTGGTGTGTGTGTGTTTGTATCGTGTGCTTTGCTTGAATGAATGAAATAAAGTTAGTTGCAAAACCTGAGTCAAACTCAAAGTTTTAGCTTTGAAATCAAAACCATGAACCTTAGACCTTTCCCTCTTACCCCCTTTATCTATCTCAATCTTCAGATGACTCGTGGAAACCCCAGAGGGAGCAGCTCATCCCAGGACCCGATGCTGCAGATTATGCAGATGCTAGTTGCCGACCGTGAAGCTAGCAGGGCAGAACGCCAAGCCAACCTAGCAACTCTGCAGCAGATCGCTCAAATGGCCCAAAACAACCAAGCCCATGGAAATCAGGATCATCAAGGATCCAAACTGAAGAATTTCCAGAATACCAATCCCCCAATCTTTAGCACTTCGGAGAATCCACTGAATGCTGATGATTGGTTGTAGACAATGGAGAACAACTTAGAAGTAGCCAGAGTTGATGACAATGAGAAAGTTCTTTTTGCCACCCACTATTTGGCAGGAGATGCAAGAGCATGGTGGAACAGCACCCGCACAATGAACCATGGTCAAGTGATGACATGGGAAGCCTTCAAAATAAAGTTTGGTCGCACCCACGTGCCACAGGGTCTAGTCACCAGAATGAGGGATGAATTCAGAGAATTGAAGCAAGGCAGAATGACTATAGTGGAGTACCGTGACAGATTCTTGTCCCTCGCCAGGTATGCACCTGATGAGATCAACACGGAGGCCAAGAAGAAGGAGAGATTCCTGAACAGACTGCATGATGAGATGCAGAAAGTTCTCGTCAACATCCGTTTCGAGGATCTCGAAGAACTAGTCGACTCTGCCATTCAGATGGAAGGGAAGATCAACCAAGCCAATGACAACCGCAAGCGTAGAATGATGCACCAGAGTGGACCCAACCATGTACAGAAGTATCGCCCCAACCCTTCTGCAGGATATGCCCCGCGGAACAATCGACCCCCAATGTCTCGTCCAAGCTACCCCAACCATAGCAGAGGAAATGTGAAGTCCGGAGGAAATAACAATCACCCCAGCAACGCCAGCAATTTCAACCATGCACCTGTTGGGTCGCAGCATAGAAAACAAAAAAATTCCTACGATGAGAACTATATGCCAAGATCTATCTACTAGATACAGAGCAACGGGTGGACATACATCCATGGAGAACTTACCCTTGAAGACAACGAGTTTTGTTAACGAGTAGGAACTCGTGGTTGATGTAGTCGTACGCTTGCCGATCTCAAGATCGTGTGGAAGTCCGAGCGCCGCAAATCAGCAGTGCATCCATCCTCGCACACACGTTCAAGCTACCGGACAACCTCCACCTCCTCGCTCCAGCGAATCAGCGGAAGCAGCAACTCCTTCCAGACGCAAGGCCACCGGGAACATGGATCTTTCTAATCCGAGACCATGGGGAAATATCTAGAGGGGGAGAGAGATCCTTCACGAGGAGGTATGTTTTGTGAGGGAGGAGAGGGGGCATTTTATAGGAGAGGGGGGATCCTCCCCTCCCATGGCCGACGGCCAAAGGGGGGTGCCCCCACCTCTTCCTCATTCATGTGGTGAAGCTCCACTCACATAAATTCAAGCTCCGCCCAAAGTTCCACTCACATGCATTAAATTTCCACCAAATTTAATGCCACTCTCAATTAATAAAACTCTTTTATTTATTTTATTCAGAATTTTGTTAATTACTTTAATTAACAAACATTCACATAAAACCCCTTTCAACATTTCAATATCACATGCAGAACCACTTTCTGCAATTTCACCCGAAACAATTCCGGTTTCTATCGAAACATTTCCTGTGCTTTGCAAACCTTTTGTCTGAAACATATGTGCTCCTAAATGGTGTCCGGCAACCCTTAAGTGTGTCACCCTACGGTTCGCGAATAATGCAGACATGATTGAGACTCCTCTCAGATCAATAATTAGAAGCGGGACCTGGAGATCCATACTGACTCCTGCACATTCAACGATGACTTCTGTGATCGTGAGAACCTTTAACGCTAGTAATTTAATCCCTTTGTCTCATGATATATACATGTCCAAGATTCGATCATCGGTATCTAAATACCTAGTTTGATCTCGTTACCGACATGCACTCTTTTCTCGTTCCCGTGATATAACATTCTAGTGATCACATCACTTGCTTGCAAGCTATCTTAATGTGATATCACCTAGAGGGCCCAGAGTATATCTATCCGTCATCGGGATTGACAAATTCCACTCTTGATCCATGAGCCTCAACATAACACTTTCATAGCACTGAACCCACCTTTATAGTCACCCTGTTACGGTGTGACGTTTGATGTTATCAATATACTCTTCCGGTGTGAGCAATTAACATGATCTCATGGTCTAAGGACTAAGACTACTTCGTATGATGTTATAGCAGTATAAACATAATGACTTGATCGTAATGCTATACTTCGGATGAATGTTCATCACATCATTTCACAAATGCCGTGACCTTATTATTAACAACATCCAATGTCCATGATCAGGAAACCTTGATCATCTTGTTAATCAACAAGCTAGTCTATAAGAGAGGCATAACTAGGAACCCTTTTTGTTTATTAAACACACATGTATTGACGTTTCCTATCAATACAATTATAGCATGCAAAACAAACATCTATCATATACAAGGAATACATAATAACAACTTTATTATTGCCTCTCAGGGCATATTTCCTTTAGTCTCTCACTTGCACTAGAGACAATAATCTAGTTTACATAGTGATAAATCTAACACCCATGGAGTTCTGGTGTTGATCATGTTTTTCCCTAGGGAGAACTTTAGTCAACGGATCCGCTACATACAGGTCCGTGTGCACTTTACAAATCTTTATATCTCCATCCTTGACATGCTCGCGGATGGAGTGAAACTGGCGCTTAATATGCTTGGAATTCTTGTGAGACCTTGTTTCCTTGGCGTTGGCTATGGCTCCATTGTTGTCACAACAGATCACCATTGGGTCCAACGCACTAGGAACCACACCTAGTTCCATTATGAACTCCTTCATCCAAACTACTTCCTGCGCCGCTTCTGAAGCAGCAACATATTCCGCCTCCGTCGTTGATCCAGCCACCACAGGTTGTTTGGAACTCCTCCAACTAATTGCTGCTCCGTTCAAGAGAAATACATATCCGGATTGAGACTTAGAGTCATCCAGATCAGTGTCAAATCTAGCATCGACATAACACTTAGCGACTAGCTCTTCTTCACCTCCGTATACAAGAAACATATCCTTAGTTCTTCTCAAGTACTTAAGGATATTCTTGACCGCTATCCAGTGTTCCGAACCTGGATCAGATTGGTACCTACTAGTCAAACTAATAGCATGTGCCACATCCGGTCTTGTACATAGCATGGCGTACATTATAGAGCCTATGGCTAAGGCATAGGGGATCTTATCCATTATCTCTCTTTCTTCCGCCGTAGCCAGACTTTGAGTCTTACTCAATGTCTTGCCTTGCAACATAGGTAAGAACCCCTTCTTACTTCCGTCCATATTAAACTTCTTTAATATCTTATCAAGTTATGTAATCTGTGATAGCCCAATTAGGCGTCTTGATCTATCTCTATTGATTTTAATGCCTAATATATGAAGCTTCACCAAGGTCCTTCATCGAAAATTTGCTGTTTAGATAACTTTTAACACTGTTTAAAAGATCTATATCATTTCCAATCAATAATATGTCATCCACATATAATATTAGAAATGCCACATTGCTCCCACTCACTTTCTTGTAAATACAAGCCTCTCCATAAGTTTGGACAAATCCAAACTCTTTGATCACCTCATCAAAGCGGATATTCCAACTCCGGGATGCTTGCTTCAGTCCATAGATGGATCGCTGAAGCTTACATACCTTATCAGCATCCTTAGGATCGACAAAACCCTTAGGTTGTATCATATACAACTCTTCTTCAATATTACCATTAAGGAACGCAGTTTTGACATCCATCTGCCATATTTCAAAATCAAAATATGCAGCAATTGCTAACATAATCCTAACCGACTTAAGCATCGCTACGGGAGAGAATGTCTCATCGTAGTCAACTCCTTGAATTTGTCGAAACCATTTTGCGACAAGTCGAGCCTTATAGATGGTCACATTACCATCAGCATCAGTTTTTCTTTTGAAAATCCATTTATTCTCAACGGCCTTTCGATCGTGAGGTAAGTCTACCAAGGTCAAAACCTGGTTTTCGTACATGGATTCCATCTCGGATTTCATGGCTTCTAGCCATTTGTTGGAATCAGGGCTTATCATCGCTTCTTCATACGTCGCAGGGTCATCAATCATGAAATTCATAACAGAATTGCCGTACAGTTCAGGAGCTGCACGTGTCCTGCTTGACCTGCGAGGTTCGGTAGTGTCCTCTTTCGGAGTTTCATGATCAATATCATTAGCTCTCTCTTCATTAGGTGAAGTCAACTTCGAAACAACTTTCGGTGCTGCGCTACTCGCCATTTCATAAAGAGAAGGTTCAATAACCTCTTCAAGTTCTACCTTCCGACTACTCACACCTTTCGCGGGAAACTCCTTCTTAGGAAAGGATCCATTCTTGGCAACAAAAACCTTGCCCTCAGATCTGTGATAGAAGGTATACCCAATCATTTCCTTAGGGTATCCTATGAAGACGCATTTTTCCGCTTTGGGTTCGAGTTTATCCGGTTGAAGTTTCTTCACATAAACATCGCATCCCCAAACTTTAAGAAATGACAGCTTAGGTTTTTTTCCAAACCATAATTCATACGTCGTCTTTTCAATGGATTTAGATGGTGCCCTATTTAAAGTGAATGCAGCGGTTTCCAGTGCATAACCCCAAAATGACAGTGGCAAGTCAGTCAGAGACATCATAGATCGAACCATATCCAATAAAGTACGATTACGACGTTGTGACACACCATTACGTTGTGGTGTTCTGGCAGGCGTGAGTTGTGAAACTATTCCACAGTCTTTCTTATGTGTGCTAAACTCGTAACTAAGATACTCTCCTCCACGGTCAGACCGTAGAAATTTGATCTTTCTGTTGCGATGATTTTCCACTTCACTCTGAAATTCCTTGAACTTTTCAAAAGTTTCAGACTTATGTTTTATTAAATAGATATACCCGTATCTATTCAAATCATCCGTGAAAGTAACAAAATAATGATATCCACCTCGCGCCGACACACTCATTGGTCCACACACATCAGTATGTATGATTTCCAATAAATTTGTCGCCCGTTCCATTGAACCGGAAAACGACGTTCTAGTCATCTTGCCCATAAGGCATGGCTCACATGTATCAAATGATTTAAAATCAAGTGATTCCAAAAGTCCACTAGAATGGAGTTTCTTCATGCGTTTAACGCTAACATGACCTAGATGGTAGTGCCACATATATGTAGATATATCATTATCAAGTTTAATCCTTTTAGCATCAACATTATGAATATTCGTAATACTACTATCGAGATCCAACAGAAATAAACCATTCAACACAGGTGCATGACCATAAAAGATATTATTCATATAAATCGAACAACCATTGTTTTCAGACTTAAATGAATAACCACTTTGCATCAAACACGATCCGGATACAATGTTCATGCTTAGTGCAGGCACCAAATAACAATTATTCAGGTTTATAACTAATCCCGACGACATATGGAGAGGCAGCGTTCTGACGTGATCACATCAACTCTTGATCCATTGCCGACCCGCATCGTGACCTCATCCCTTGCTAGTTGTCGCTTGTTTCGCAGCCCCTGAACCGAGTTACATATATTAGCAACCGATCCCGTATCAAATACCCAGGTGCTACTGCGAGTACTAGTCAAATACACATCAATAACATGTATATCACATATACCTTTGTTTGCCTTGCCGGCCTTCTTGTCCGCCAAATACTTGGGGCAGTTGCGCTTCCAATGGCTAGTCCCCTTGCAATAGTAACACTCGGTATCAGACTTAGGGCCAGCTCGGGGTTTCTTTTCAGCTGCGGCAACAGATTTGCCGCCCTTCTTTCCCTTCTGCTTGCCTTTTTTATCCTTTTTGAAACCGAATGTCTTATAGATCATCAACACTTGATGTTCTTTCCTAATCTCCACTTGTACAGTCTTAAGCATTGACAGAAGCTCGGGAAGAGACTTCTTCATGTCCTGCATATTATAGTTCATCACGAAGCTCTTGTAGCTAGGTGGCAGAGATTGGAGAACACGATATATGTCTAAGTCAATGGGAATCGTTATTCCCAAGGACACAAGCTTATCGGCGTACCCAAACATTTTGAGTACGTGCTCACTAACGGAGCTGTTCTCCTCCATCATGCAGCTAAAGAACTTTTCAGAAGCATTATAACTCTCTACAACAACATGGGTATCGAAAATCATTTTCAATTCTCCCATGGTATCAAAGGCATTACCATTTTCGAAACGCTTTCGAAGTTCTGGCTCTAGCCAATACAGTATGCTGCAATGAACTAAGTTGTGGTCCTCCTGACGAGTTATATAGACGTTCTTTTCCTCGTCAGGGGCATCAGGAGCTGGTGGGGGGCCTAGTGGCGCTTCTAGCACATATTGCTTTTGTGCAGCAGTGAGGAGAATCCTCAAATTCATAGCCCAGTTGGTGACGTTGCTACCATTCGCAGCAAGCTTCTCTTTCTTCATGAACACATCTATTATATACTAAAAGTACATGACGGGATCACCAGAAAAAAAAACTTAGAAAATCCCACAAAAATCAGAAACATCTGACCATTTATTTTGTAGACTAGAAGTTTAGGACCATTAGATTTTATTAGGCTAGAGTAAAAATTACCCACCACTGCCATTACGATGCAATAACGTTTCGTCTTTATGGATTGCCATTAAATTAGGTCTTTTTCCAATTTTCCGTACAAGTTAATAGCCTATGAGAGTCCAGCCTCGCGCCGCCGTGGGTGCCCTTGCCATGCCGGTCTTTCCTCTTGAGGTTGATTACATCCTGTAATGCTCCCTCATGATATCCATGCATATGGCTTTGCACCTATGTCCGTTCCGTGAAAATCAGGTCAAACAGAGACGGAAAAACCTGGGAGATGTAGATCGATCTACTCGCGGGTTGAGGTCTAGGAGATTGATGGCGGCCGGGTGGGATGAGGTGCACACTGAAGTCATCAATGGATCACTTTCCCATGAATCTTAGTCACCACCGATCAACCAGCGACTCAGTTCTCCAGGGCGCTGATGCTGAGATGAAAAAGGAAAGCAATGCTCACACACGTGTGACGACGGCCACGGGGATGAAGATCGCCGACCAATTCTTGGTGTAATATAATACATCAGTTCGGCGCCGGCCGGTGGCCTGCCTCAGTCGTTCGACGTGGGAGAGACAGAGATGATCATGTGGCCATCCGGAAATGAACTGACCTGTCAGGATGCAGTGTTAGACTTGGTGGCAAGTAATTGGCTACTCTCCAAGCTGCTCTTAGTAACCAAGTGCATTGCTCTTGAGTCCTTTGCCCCGGAATGAGCAGTGCAGCAGCGATAGCAGAATAGGTCTAAAGTTGGCATCAGGATTATGGTTGTGCTAGATATTTAACATTTCTAGAAGACGATCAAGATTATCTGGAGCTGCGAGTTGGCATATGTTTTCAGCCCGTGTACTTCCAGTTTGACGCAAATAAGCATGGGATTGCTCATGCCGAATATTGAAGACAATAAAGATGGTCTGAACATGCTTGAGCTGCAAGCCGGCATATGTTTTTCTAAGCGTTTACTTCCAATTTGAGGTAAATAAGTACCAGGGATATTTATGTGATCTAATGTTTGTTTTGTAGAAACAAAGGGCACATAAACATTTATATATATTAGAGGCAGAACTCAGAATTACAGTAGTATCTAATTCATGACTACCTTCTGACCACCGAAGAAGCATGACGGCTATATGGACATGCAGTCGTGGCGCTCGGCTGTAATCATCTGTTTGTATGGAGCAGCACGATAGTGTAGCGATACAGTCATTCAATGACATCGTCCACCATGTCGCCATGGCCGGTCTTGGGATCAACCTGGCCAGGCTTTCTTCACATACTATACGTGCTAGGTATGATCGTTAGTAAATTGCATCAATGACAAAACAGTATTTCTTGAAGGCAACCAAATTTAGCGCAACTGAAGTCCATCAGTTTAATGTGCACATATACATGTTTCATTTTTTAAAGCTGAAATTGTAGAGTAAGTACAGACAATATTTATATATCTAAATGTGTATTCATAAAAACGGTGGAATAATAAATCGATAACCCGACCAAGTGAAATATGCTCACTTCCTACATACATGTTTCTTGTAAGGATTAATTCTCAGACTTTCCACAGCTAGCACTAATACGTCAATATTGCCAGTAACTTTCTTTTGTAGGGGTTTCCATGGGTTCAAAATAAATATCACATCTACAATCCATTAGACTATTTTGTGGCTGAACATATTTAAAATTATGCATATGTCATATTTAGTGTGACAAACAGGCTCAAAAGTACATATATATGTCATACTTACTGCACTAACATACTGAAAACATTTACAATGCACGTCTCTCTCTTACTCAAGGCAATATCATTAGATAAACACCGGGACTCCTTGAAACCATCAGAACATTCTTTTATAGTACTCCCTCGGTTCACTAATGTAAGACCTTTTAGATATTTCAAAATGAGTAAATCTATACACTAAAAAATATCTACATACATGTGTTTTCAAAAAAAGTTAGAATGTCTTGCATTAGTGAATAGAGGGAGTATATCATTTGCTCAGAAATATTGTTAACGAGGTTTGGGAAAGGGTTTCATCCACAAAAGAGGGAGCGGGTACAAGGCAAAATTAGTAGGCGCCAATCTAGAGGCTATTACTAAAATGTAACAAGGAAGACCAAAGGGAACTATACAAAGACATGTGAGCACCTAATAAGCTAGATGGATTCTGTCAGGCAATACATATATCCAAGGTAATTACACTAGGAAAGTAATAACACATGATATGATATAAATTATATGAAAATCTAAATGTACACACACCTTTTATAAAAAATAAAACATATCTACATGGAAAAAATAATATATCACCACTACAAAAGATAAAAAGTTTTCAGAAGCCACTTTGTAGAATATTTCGTGTTAATGGATCTAAAATCTTAAAGTGTACACCATGTTCCTGTACACATACTGAACACCTCAATTATAGTACTTAGATAAAGTAAAAAATATTATGTCACCAACCCCACAAAATTTACAATCCCGCATAAACTTTACAGTAAAAGAACAATATGCATGGTAAGAAGAAGTAATAAACTACATGTTTTCACCAAAATAAAAAACATCAGGTTGTTAATCTAATGGACCCTATTTTTAGGAGCATAACATTTATAATGCATGATAAGAGGAAGTGTACATTAACACACGACAACATTTAGATCTTCATACGTGCACATACCAGTGCGCAAAGGGTAATCAATTTTAGGAGCATAACATTTATAATGTCTATATTGGACGTTATCATTTCCAATTACATATCATGAATATCTGTAAGACAATTTATTTATTTCTTAGCCACATACGACATACTCTCATTTAAAGATTATGCCCTCGCATTGCCGTGGCCACTTTACTAGTTGAAATTAAAAGCAGGTGGTGCCATCTACAACAGAATTTGTAAAGTATATTTAGACTAAGTTTATGATAGATTGAGTTCAACTAATCTAAATTACTAATGAACTCCCACTCAAAAACGACACCCCTCGTGTCCTTTTGGTGATTACATGAACCAAATCCACTACACCAAGTCCGATCATCACGTGAGTCGGTGTAGCTTCAAAGGCGAGCATCTATATGGGCATCATATCAATTATATAAATCATGCTTAACCTTTCGGTCTGTGTTCCGAGACCATGTCTGTACATGCTAGGCTCGCCAAGTAAGAACCTTAGTATTTGCGTGTGTAAAACTATCTTACACCCGTTGTATGAAAGCGTAGAGTCGAGAACACCCGGTCATCACGTGATGCCTCAAAACACGATCCACAAAACGGTGCATACTTAAGGAATAACACATTTTATCTTGATATCTAAATGAGGGATCATCTTACAATGCTACCAAAAGCGCCAAACTAGCAATATAAGATGCTAACATCTAATGTGTGAAGTGAGATGATACGGTCCATGCATTTGATCTCTATCATTTGCATCGTGGTATGATCTCTATCATTCCTTTGCGTGTAAGGCCAAGGTCTATGGAACTTACACGTTAAGTGAGTTGTAAGAGTATCTATCATACATCTACTTACAACAATACCATATCAAGACACTAGCCCAGCAACGATCTAAACTAGATGCCTCTAATTTATCAATTGCAAGTTTTACGTGGCTTAGGGCTTTCGGAGATAGAACCAGTCTTACCTACGAACATGAACCACAACGAGGATAACCAAGTTATTAGCAACTCGTTGTAAATCAGATATTGACTATAGTAGGAGAGACAGACACCCGCTAGCCGCTTATGCAAAACTAGTTGCATGTCAGTCGTGGAACCGGTCTCATGTATGATGATATGTAAGGTTGGTCCGGGCCGCTTCATCCAACTATGCCACCAATATCCAAAATACATAGAAGATGCAATAACATGATCATCATCGCCCATATATAAACATATGTGTACTACCCGTGCAAAGCACCTACGCATAAATCAGGCTCTGATACCACTGTTGGGTCCGCAGCATAGAAAAACAAAAAAATTCCTACGATAAGAACTATACGCCAAGATCTATCTACTAGATACAGAGCAACGGGTGGACATACATCCATGGAGAACTTACCCTCGAAGACAACGAATTTTGTTAATGAGTAAGAACTTGTGGTTGATGTAGTCGTACGCTTGCCGATCTCAAGATCGTGTAGAAGTCCGAGTGCCGCAAATCAGCAGCGCATCCGTCCTCGCACATATATTCAAGCTACCGGACAACCTCCACCTCCTCGCTCCAGCGAATCAGCGGAAGCAGCAACTCCTTCCAGACGCAAGGCCACCGGGAACATGTATCTCGCTAATCCGAGACCATGGGGAAATATCTAGAGGGGGAGAGAGTGATCCTTCACAAGGAGGTGTGCTTTGTGAGGGAGGAGAGGGGGGCCTTTTATAGGAGAGGGGGGGATCCTCCCCTCCCATGGCCGACGGCCAAAGGGGGGTGCCCCCACCTCTTCCTCATTCATGTGGTGAAGCTCCACTCACATAAATTCAAGCTCCACCCAAAGTTCCACTCACATGCATTAAATGTCCACCAAATTTAATGCCACTCTCAATTAATAAAACTCTTTTATTTATTTTATTCAGAATTTTGTTAATTACTTTAATTAACAAACATTCACATAAAACCCCTTGCAACATTTCAATATCACATGCAGAACCACTTTCTGCAATTTCACCCGAAACAATTCCGGTTTCTATCGAAACATTTCCTGTGCTTTGCAAACCTTTTGTCTGAAACATATGTGCTCCTAAATGGTGTCCGGAAACCCTTAAGTGTGTCACCCTATGGTTCACGAATAATGCAGACATGATTGAGACTCCTCTTAGATCAATAATCAGAAGCGGGACCTGGAGATCCATACTGACTCCTGCACATTCAACGATGACTTCTGTGATCGTGAGAACCTTTAACGCTAGTAATTTAATCCCTTTGTATCATGATATAATACATGTCCGAGATTCGTTCATCGGTATCTAAATACCTAGTTTGATCTCGTTACCGACATGCACTCTTTTCTCGTTCCTGTGATATAACATTCTAGTGATCACATCACTTGCTTGCAAGCTATCTTAATGTGATATCACCGAGAGGGCCCAGAGTATATCTATCCGTCATCGGGATTGACAAATTCCACTCTTGATCCATGAGCCTCAACATAACACCTTCATAGCACTGTACCCACCTTTATAGTCACCCTGTTACGGTGTGACGTTTGATGTTATCAAGATACTCTTCCGGTGTTAGCAATTAACATGATCTCATGGTCTAAGGACTAAGACTACTTCGTATGATGTTATAGCAATATAAACATAATGACTTTATCGTAATGCTATACTTCGGATGAATTTTCATCACATCATTTCACAAATGCTGTGACCTTGTTATTAACAACATCGAATGTCCATGATCAGGAAACCTTGATCATCTTGTTAATCAACAAGCTAGTCTATAAGAGAGGCATAACTACGAACCCTTTTTGTTTATTAAACACACATGTATTGACGTTTCCTATCAACACAATTATAGCATGCAAAATAAACATCTATCATATACAAGGAATACATAATAACAACTTTATTATTGCCTCTCAGGGCATATTTCCTTCAGCACCTCCTAAGAGCAACAGCAACAACAACACTCCACCCAGAACTGGAAGCAATGCTGTGCCCGTGGCAGCAAAAGACAAATCTCAGATCACTTGTTTCCAGTGTGGAGTGAAGGGTCACTACTCCAATGAGTATCCCAAGAAGATTGCCGCCACTACCAATGTGAATGCCCTAGCTCAACAGCAGCGTCATGTTCAACCAGGGAGAAGATTCGCCCCAGGGAACCCTCACAACCGCAATGGCCGTCTCTTCCACATGAACGCCGAAGAAGCCCAAGAAGCGCCAGATGTAGTGCTGGGTATGTTTTCTGCCAAATCAGTTTTAGCAAGGGTGTTGTTTTATTCTGGAGCATCGCACTCATTTTCCACCGAAGAATTTGCATGCACTAGTAAGATTCACCCAACCAATTTGAAGCATGTCATGATAGTTCAAATCCCCGGTTCAACTACAAAAGCTAGAAAATTTTACAAAGCTGTGCCTATTAGAATACATGGGATAGATTTTTATGCCAATCTAATAGTACTTGGAACCAAAGGTTTGGAAGTAGTACTAGGTATCGATTGGATGTCAAAGGATAAAGGATTGATTTACTGTGCCAAGAAAGCCATCACCATGACCAGTAGTTCGGGAGTCTCAGTAGAGCATATATCTGAAACCTTACCCCGTCAATTCAAGTGCAACAAGAGTCTAGCCCTGCCCACCATAGACCAAGTCAGAGTAGTCTGTGAATACCCCGACGTATTCCTAGATGAATTGCCAGGTATGCCCTAGATAGGGATATTGAGTTCATTATTGAACTAATCCCCGGAACCGGACCCATAGCCTAGAGACCCTATAGCATGAACCCCTCAGAGTTAGTGGAATTGAAGAAGCAGCTGGATGCTATGTTGGCAACATGCTTGATTCAACCAAGCGCATCACCATGGAGATCGCCAGTGTTATTCGTCGACAAGAAATATGGAGGCAACCGGTTGTGCACAGATTACATGAAGCTGAATGACGTCACCATCAAGAACAAGTACCCTTTGCCAAAGATATAGGATCTATTTGATCAGTTGACGGGAGCAAATATGTTCTCTAAGATCGATCTTAGGACTGGTTATCACCAACTTAAGATTCATGCAACGGATATTCCGAAGACCGCCTTTACTACTCGTTATGGTTTATACGAGTATACGGTCATGTCTTTTGGATTAACCAATGCCCCTGCTTATTTCATGAATCTCATGAATAAGATCTTTATGAATTTTCTAGACAAGTTTGTCATTGTGTTTATCAACGATATCCTTATCTACTCCAAGTCAGAAGAAGAGCATGAGCAACATCTGAGAATCATCCTTGAAACCCTTAGAGAGCATCAGTTGTATGCCAAGTTCAGCAAATGTGAGTTTTGGCTGAAAGAGGTAGGATTCCTAGGACATACTGTGTCTGCCGGAGGAATAGCTGTTGATCCCACCAAGATCAGAGATGTCGAAGCATGGGAATCCCCAACTACTCAAACCCAAGTCCATGCATTTCTTGGATTAGCGGGATACTACCGCAAGTTCGTAGAAGGATTTTCGAGCATAGCAAGACCCATGATCCAATTGTTGAAGAAGGACAAGAAGTTTGAATGGACTGACAAATGTGAAGCAAGTTTCCAAGAGCTCAAGAAGAGATTGATTTCAGCCCCAATATTGATCATGCCAGATATCTAGAAGCCATTTGATGTGTATTGTGATGCATCCAAGATTGGTCTCAGATGTGTGTTAATGAAAGAAGGCAAAGTCATCACGTATCTGTCTCGACAACTGAAGCAACATGAGCAGAATTACCCCACCCATGGTCTTGAGTTAGAAGCCGTAGTTTTGGCATTGAAGACATGGCGTCATTATCTTATGGGTAATCGCTGTGAGATTTACTCAGACCACAAAAGCTTGAAGTATATTTTCACTCAGAAGGAGCTGAATATGAGGCAAAGTAGATGGATAGAGTTAATCAAGGATTATGACCTTGACATTCACTATCACCCCGACAAAGCCAATGTGGTAGCGGATGCTCTTAGCAGATTACCGTGTAGGCTAAACACCATGATCAAGGAGAAGCAACCAAGTTTGTATGAGGAGTTGGAGCAGTTTAGAACTGAGCTTGTTAGCAAAGGATTTTTAGCTAGCATTGAACTTCAACCCACATTGATCAGTCAAATCAAGGAAGCCCAGAAGGGAAATGAAAGTATCGACGGAATCAAACATCGTATTGGTACAGGAAAGGTACCCGGATTCACCGAAGATGAAGAATGAGTTCTGTGGTACAAAGGCCGTATCTGTGTGCCAGCAGATTCGGAGCTGAAGCAAGTTATCATGCAAGAAGCTCATGATACTCTTTATTCTATCCACCTCGGAGGAACGAAGATGTACCAGGATTTGAAAGAGCAATTTTGGTGGCACAAGATGAAGAGGGAAATCGGAAGCTACATCGCCAAGTGTGATATCTGTCGAAGAGTCAAAGAGGAACATCAGAGACTCGCATGACTATTGCAACCATTGCAGATTCTAGAATGGAAATGGGATTCCGTTGGAATGGATTTTATCACCGGTTTGCCTACTTCTAGTAGGGGAAATGACTCAATTTGGGTCATCGTTGATAGACTATCCAAGGTAGCTCATTTTATACCTGTCAAAACAACCTACCAGAGTTCAAAGCTAGCAGAGTTGTACATTGCTAGAATTGTTAGTCTGCATGGAACCCCAAGACCATAGTGTCAGATCGAGGAACCCAATTTACCTCGAGATTTTGGCAGAAAGTCCAAGAAGGATTAGGAACCAAGTTGAATTTCAGCACCGCTTATCACCTGCAAACTGATGCACAAACTGAAAGAGTCAACCAGATCCTCGAAGATATGTTGAGAGCTTGTGTGTTGGAGTACGGATCAAAATGGGAAGACTGCCTACCTTTCGCGGAATTCTCATATAACAACAGTTATCAAGCCAGTTTGCAAATGGAACCATTTGAGTTCCTATACGGAAGAAAGTGTCATACCCCTTTGAATTGGTCGCAAGTAGGAGAGAGTCAGATTTTTGGACCCGACATTCTCTAAGAAGCCAAAGAGAAGGTTCACAAAGTCTGTGAGCACCTCAAGACCGCCCAATCTAGACAAAAGAGTTATGCTGACAAGAGACAGAGAGACCTGACTTTCAATGTCGGAGATTTCGTGTATGTCAAGGTTTCGCCATTGAAGGGAACACACCGTTCTAGTATGAAAGGAAAGTTTGCCCCTAGATATATTGGACCCTTAAAGATTCTGAATCGCTGAGGAGAAGTATCGTATAAACTAGAACTGCCAGAGGAGATGTCAGCCATCCACAATGTGTTCCATATCTCGTTACTTCGGAAATGCCTAGAAGTGCCGGAGAAGACCGAAGTGTTCAAAAACATCGATCACCAAGATGTTGATATCAACAAGGATATGACGTATCATGAAGTGCCCATCCGTATCTTGGAGGAAGCCTACAGAAACACCAGGACCCGGAGTATCAAATTTCTCAAGATCCAATGGAGCAACCGTACCGAAGAAGAAGCTACTTGGGAGCAAGAAGATTACATTAGGACTGAGTTCCCAGATCTCTTTAGTTCCTAGTTTTCATTCTTAAATCTCGGGACGAGATTTTTTTTAAGGGGGGAAGGTTTGTAACATCCCAAAACTTTAATCCAAGAGTATTAAGATCCAAATCATCAAATTGAGGGTTAACAAAAACTTTTCCATTTAAAAATTGTTAAGCATTCATATGTGTGTGCATTTAAAATAGGAGTTGTTTTGAATTGCCATGTTTGAGTGATCTATTGATTGTAAAATGATTCTAAGGTGAATTACACATCATCTAGATCATCCCCAAGCAAATCCCAAAGAAAAAGAAATCAAAAAGAATAAATAATGGAAATGGTCACTTTTGCCATTTTAATCACCTAGCCTACTTTGGCTATTCCTAGCACTCAATTTTCAAACAGAGATAATTGTGGATCTTTGCACCCCTTGCTAGTACAAGTAGTGATGTGCCAAGGCCCACTTTGTGATCTCCCAAAAACATTTGAACTCTAAATATAAATGACATTTGAAAATTGAATCTAGTGTATGTATCAAGATCACACTATTTCAAAAACCACTCAAATGAACTCCATTTCAAAATCCCAAGCAAACCTAGATGCTTAAGCATAAGATAAACAACTCCACCAAAAATCATCCAAAAATTCAAATATTTTGTTCATGCGGCCATTTGATCGAATAGGTGGCAGGCAGAAAAATTCTAGCCTAACTAATACTGTTGCCAATTGATCTCTTGTCCCCCATTCGACCCTCTCTGCTCTCCCCTGTCTCCCCCAGCTCTAACCAAACCATCAACTAGCTCCCCCTTCACCGCTAGCAGCAGTGGTGCGTCGCCCCAATTTGGTCACCACCGGCCGAGCATGCGCAGCTCATAGCAGACTGCACCGTGCCGTTCCAGCTTACCCACTAGCTCCACCCAACCCTACCGCGACTCCCTGTCCACCCCTCGATCAATGCCAGCCCCTGGACCACCCCAGAGTAGCGCCGCCCTTTCTCTCCGCGCCATGCGCAGCGCACGCCAGAGCACCCTCGCCGCTAGCACGCCACAGACCGCGCCTCGACACCAGACCGCGCGTGCCGCTCCGCCTCGACCCCCTCACCCCGCCAGACACGGCCGTGCACCGCCGCGTGACCCACAGTCGCCAGGAGCACCGTCGAGCACCGCCTCTGTCTCCTAGAGCGTCGCCCTTCCCCGACCAAGTGCCACCACCCTAAGCGTCATTATTCTGTGAAGAGGACCGCCCGGAACCGCCCCACCACCCTACGCCTGGCCCGGTAGTATTATATCATCACCACCGAGCGACTCCCACACCCATCGGTCCTCTCGTCGAGCCTATATAAGGAGGGCACCCCAGCCTCAATCGCCACACCATTCCACTCCCCTCTCTCCACTGGTCGTTTCCCCTCTCTCGCCGGAGCCGCTCGAGCAGCCCATCGCCGGAATTCGCTGGAGGTAGCCGCTGCAGAGGAGGAGACGTGGTCGTCGATTTCGTCCACCTCAGCCCCTGCCGCGACCTCGCCTGATCCCGCCGTCGTCCACCAGTTCGTTTGCCCGCCTCGCCGCACTAGCTGGAGCCCTGGTACATCCCCAGTAGACCCCCATCGACCGCTTAGGGTTCAGTCTCGCTGACGACAAGTCCGTCGTCGATGATGACCGTGGACCGTTAGATCATATTCTAATCGTGTGGTTCTTATCGCCCCGTACCGCTTCGCGTTTAAAGAATCACTGACAGGCGGGACCCCCCTATCAGCAGCCCTCAGCGCCACAGAGTGTACATGGGCCGGCCCATTTAGTTTCCTGCGCTGACCCAGTAATTCAAATATAGGTTTTTCTTTTTATTTAAAACTTAGTTCTGTCCCTTAGTTCAAAAATAAATTCTGAGAGTTTTACAAATCCAAATTGAGTGATTCCAATTTTGTTAGAAAGATAGTTTAAATCTCTATCCAAGCCCGTTGGATTTAAATCATTTAGAGTTAGAGATCTATCCTAGTAAAAAGAACAAGACAGAAGCATTTGCACATTCCAACATTTTTATAAAATCAACCATAATAGCTTTTGAGTTGATTCCAACTCTCCAAAATCACATTTAACCATACCTATTTGAATATGTAATAATATTAAGGTTTGCATGCAGTGACTTTGGACTAGTACCAAAATAATGCTATATGGGCATTGCTAGTCACTTTAAATCATTAAATATTAAACTTAAACTTATTAAAATATGATCCAACCTTTCAATCACATTCCCATATGTTAGAATATGTGGTGATGACATGTGTCCACATGATCCCATATTTTAATTGGAGAATATTAAATCTTAGTTAATTTCAATGAGTAGAAATTACTTTTCTCAAATAAAAAGAATGAAACTAGTCATTAGACCTTGTGATGCTTGTGATGATAATAGATCATCAAGTGTGTGCCTTAGTGTGCTAAGTAGACTAGTTAAGTACTGTTTGGTGATTGTGTAAGCCGTATGTATTTATAGATGATAGTACCGACCAAGCTTTCAAGGAGGAGGAGTTCTACCAAGAGGAGGAGGAAGAAAACTTCAACCACTGCACTACCCAAGGCAAACTATTATTGGGAAGCTAGCACTTGCAAGTATTATACTAGCAAGCCATCATTAGCAATGCACGCTAACCCTTGCAAGTTGGATAACCTAAGCAAAGGCATTAGGCATGCTTTAGTTATACCATTTTGACTTATACTTACTCCAAGTTTATTTCCAAGCTTTACCTTCTTTACTTTACCAAAGTCATTTACTTGTTTAAAGGTAGCATAAAAAGTATAAAACTTGACCTATATAGTTAGACTTAGATGTCATTCTATGGCATGAGATTGACATTAGCATTCCACATTAGTGAACACTCTTAACCTAGTAGTTTAGAGCTAAACCAAAACTGGATTCACTTTAGATGGGAGTACTTGGTGAAAATGACTTGTGAAAACCTTGGAATGATGAGTCATTCTATTGAGATGTTTTGACATGTGTTGAGAAACACAAATGGTTTATGATGATGAAAATGTTGAGGCATGAGCCTTAGCCCTTTTATAAAAACTGATGGTTGGGTTCAGATCCGATACCATTCCAATTTTACCGTACAACCACAATACCTGAATTGGGTAAGGCTTAGACGGAAGTTTATATGCATTAGTATTAGTTCCCTCGCATGAGAGGTTTGAGCTGAGGCTACCTCTCAATGTTGTCCACCTATGTAGTTCCCAAGATGACAGATGGTTATGGTTGGGAGGCCATGCTCATAGGAGAGGCGCTTATACTAGGGTGTGTAAAGGAAAGGTTATGTTTGATTATCTGCATACTAAGTATGATGATTCAGGGTTATCCCTGACAGATGTATCGAATCTTGTGGTGAAAGTGTACCACCTCTGCAGAGTGTCAAACTATTTGAATAGCCGTGTCCGCGGTTATGGACAGTTGGAGTGGCCATATTGTTCCATTGTCAGATGTTTTCAAAACAACTTATGAAATGAATTGTGACATGACTTGACCACAACAGAGTTGTGACTATGACAATTAAGTTCCCACTTAGGCGATTTGAAACTTTATTTTATCTTTCTTTGTTTCTGAACTCAGCTTAGGTTTCAAACTGAACTTTACAAATAGACTTAGAACTTAGCACTCCCACTAGAACTATCTTACTTGTTAGTGGTAGTTTGCGAGTACTTAAAGAGTACTCATGGCTTTTGTCCCTAGTTATTCCCATGGCCAGACTATGAAGGAGACTACCAAGAGGAAGGACAGCAGGACGGCTATGATAACTAGGACTATTTTCCATTGTCAGCATTGCTTGTGACCCTGAAGATGGACCCCATCGCTACGCTTATTATTTATTCCGCTGCTTATTGTATTAAGACTGGATCATGAGATCCTTTATTTGTGTATGACCTTATTATGGTTTGTAATGGATGATGTACTGTGATATCCAATCTGTCATGTCTCGCAAAAATGGTAATCCTGGGATTGCGATGTATGGCATAACAGGCATCTTGGATTAAAAATACGGGTGTTGACATCTGGTACCCAAGACCCTGAGGATTGAGCCAGGTATAGGGAGTATGAGTAATGACTAATCTGCAGGTTGGGAACCCCAGTGACAGAAGGGGTAGTACGGCTGTATGTGAGGGATTTACTTGGGATTAACAGTGACATCACTATGCATATCATTAGTTCTCTTTTTTCTATGGATGAGACTAGTAGGTTATTGCTATAAGCGGTTGTGGAGACAATAGCAACTATGGATGCACTGCTCACGTATAATTATCTTGCTCTAACACTTACATGCATACTTTATTATTATCTTTTATTCCCATCAGATGTTTTGCACAACTACAGGTGAAACCGAAAGCCCTAGGCCCTCTCTCTCCATCATCGACAATAACAAAAGACAGCAAACTCTTGCTCCGGTAAAACACAAAAAGAATTCTAAAACTCCCGAAGGACCATTAAAGTAACTTCACTATGCTTTCTGCTTCCCGAGGATTCGATAACCAAGGTCTACTAGGGAAAAAGAGAGCTATACTACATCTGTAATCCGGATCAAAGGTATCAACCCTTTTTTTGGTGCCGTTGCCGGGGAAGCAATAGTTACCCTGGTGAGGTTAGTAGGAACCTTGCTAGTTTTAATTCTTGTTTTTACTTTTGTTAGTTTGCTTTCAGTCTTTATTTGAGAAACCAAAAAAAGTTAGTCTTTAAATTCTTGTTTTTTACTATCATAAGTCTTTGTTTAATAAAACCCAAAAACATAGGAATTATGGCTGGAAAGAATCTTGGGGAGTTTGCAACTCCCAACAATGATTATTTACGCAGTCCTATTACCCAGCCAGTAATTACTGCTAATGATTATGAAATTAAGCCCCACTATTTAAGTTTGGTTCAATAGAATCAATTTGGAGGCTCTGCTGTTGAGGATACGGTATGCACTTGGACACTTTCACTGAAATATGTGATATGATGCGCATAAAAGATGTTGAACCTGATGTGGTCAAATTGCACTTATTTCCTTTCTCTCTTAGAGGAAGAGAAAACGAATGGTTGCTATCTTTGCCTAGAAATACTATTGCATCATGGGTGGAGTGTACTTCTTTATTTATGACTAATTTTTTCCCACCTGCAAAGACTATGCAACTAAGATCTAATATTACTGGTTTTAGACAGGAAGAGCGTGAGCCACCAGCGCTTGCATGGGAGAGCATGAAAGAATGCATGAGAAACTGTCCCGGTCATGGGATGGAAGATTGGTTAATTCTCCATTTATTTTATAATGCTCTTAACCCCGTGTCTAAGTCTATGCTTGATAATGCAGCTGGAGGAACATTTATGGGCAAACATATTACCGAAGCAAAGCAGCTGCTAGACAATATGCAAGACAACCATGCCTAGTGGCATGTGGATAGATCAAACACGAAGAAGGTGAACTCCGTCTCACCACAAGAAAATGAAGAACTCAATGCTAAGCTGGATGAGCTCATATTAGCCATAAAAGGTAAGGAAAACCAGGTAAGAGCTATCCCAGAATCAAATATTGAAGAAATAGACTTCATAGCTCGTAATGATTATAACCCTGCTTGGAAGAAAAATTATAATCCTAATTTTCAGAAACATTATTCTAGTCCTGTAGGTAACTATAATAATAATATGGGAACAAGTAATGGTAGTCTCCAAGAAACACTTAAGTCCTTTATAGATTCACAAAATAAGCAAAACAATATCCTTGTTAAAATAACGGAGAACCATGATGCTATGCTTGGTAAATTATCTAAACAAGTTGTAAGTTTGAGGAATGATTTGTAGGCCCTCCAAGAAAGAACAAGGATTGTTGAGGCACATCTAGGTAAGATATCCGAGAGTCAAACTCTCATTCAAGCTAAATTTGCAGGTAAAGCTGAGCCCAATCCTGTTGATGACCTCAAGATGATGAGAATCCAAAGGGAGGAGCCTAAAGAACTTGATTATAGTAATGCTCCTTCACCAAATTACACCGTTGAAGATCTTGTAAAAAGGATCAATATGAAGATTCCAGGAAGTGAAGGAAATGAGGAACCTATGTATCAATACTTCATTAATCAGGTAGAAATAAAGGTACATGAGCTTGAGGAAGAATATAAGAAAATTGCTGAAAAATTACCTATGAAGCTTGATGATATATTTGAGCCTACTATTAAGATTAAAATTGGGACCAATGAGACAGCTGCACTTTGTGATCTAGGTGCAAGTGTTTCAACAATTCCAAAAAGTCTTTTTAATAAGTTAAATCTTGGCTCTTTTGAAATCACTGAGTTAAAATTATATCTAGCAGATTCTACCTACAAACAAGCTATAGGGATTAAAGAAAATACTTTAGTATACATTAAAGGCTGTCCTGCTCTTATTGATTTATTTATTGTTGACATGCCTGAAGATGCTACTGCTCCTATTATATTAGGACATCCATTCTTAAGAACTATTAAGGCTTTGATTAATCTACATGAAGGGAACGTGAAGCTTCAGTTTCCTTCACGGGATTGTAACTACCTCGGTGAATTACGCTCCTAGTTACAAGCCTGGATGAACGGAAATGGTTGAAATAGTACGGTGGGGCCCAAATGCCACTCACAGGTAGACCTTTCGGCCGTCCCAACCATTTCCAAACATCGGGACAAGAACGCAGGCGTAATCGGCAGGCGAAGGGATCAACTACATACACAAATGAGTATGTATGCAAGCCACCATACAATAGTACATCAGAGCCATTCCATCTAAAAAGAAAGGAAATATAGCAACGCCATACGGCAAGATCCAAATGTCCTAGATAGATATAATAGTTTAGGATATCTCCTCATACATCAAACATCAGAGTATCAGGCGGAAGCGGAAGACAAAATCCGAGTACGGATAAGAAGCAAATCGGCATAAGATGCCCCATAAATAAGCACATCCCGCCCACAGATCTCACGGATCCCCGTTCCCGGAATCTCTACACCGAATGATCGTTGCCCACATCGTCCGTCTCTTCCACCCAGTATCCATCTTGCGAGTGTACCTGTTCATATGAACCAATAATTTATCGTGTGAGACCTAGGGTACTCGGCAAGTCTTTATGCCTCTAAAGGGACACAACCTGGGTGACGAATTGCAGCAAAAGATAAACCCTAGCAATTCTATAGATACTCTAACCATCCGCCTAACCAGAGATAGACGGATGTCCGTGAATTAGTATCAACAATATGATTATAAAGGTAATCTTAACAGATCCATCCTCCTCCTCGCTTACCGGCGAGGAAGCGGACGAACAACCCCATCCGCTGGCAGTTTTATTATTCGTTTCATGAGTGTTGCACTATTTACTAGTCGTACCTAGCCTAGTCAAAATTAAAAGCGGTACTTTAGTTATGCTTGTCTATGATCGGAAACTGTGCTCCAAGTCGTCCATAACCATGACACGGCTTTCGAAAGTTTTACCTGCGGTGCACAAATAACAACACACTCGATATGCCTCGGAAAAACCAAATCAAAACCCAACGACAGTCACGACAAAGCAATTACAGGATTCAGAAATATTTCAGGGCCACCCCATTAAGCTACCCATAGCGGAGTTAGTGACTCGAGACGGACTCAAGGTTTGCCAATGGTAAACGATGCCAGATCCAAAAGCTGTCGATACCTGCCGACACTCCTGAAAACACTCCGTGCTCCTCACACAATCGTAAATAAAGCAGTAAAGCATGGCATAGGTACAGGATAGTAAATAAAACCTCAAACTAGTTGTGGCCCCAAGAAATAAGAATGAATCGAGCTCTGGCTCAGGGGGGTCCATAAGGCCTCCCGGATGTGGATAGCGCGAATATTCTTGGAACAGGAATCAAGTACTCGGGGTCTTACGGGACACAAGTGAGCCTGAAAAACCAAATAGCGAATATGGCTCACCGATGCCACTTTCATTAGTTATCCCATTACTACTCAGGTTAAGTTGTTTAGGTACCTCGTTATCCCTCAGACACTCACATACCCTACACATGTTGTTCTCACTGCATGGCTCAAACAACTCCTGTAGTAATGGCTCATGGGATGGAGGAACAAGCTTTGGTGGGGTTTAATAGTAAAGGCTATGCAATACTTGGGATTCAATTTAATGCAATCGCGACTCAATGATGCAAGAATAAGAAAGAGGCAATAGGTACTGTATGTATGCAAGCATGTGGTAGTGCTTGCCTGGCAGCTCAGTTGAAGCAAGGAATGGATCTGGGTAGTGCTCCTGGTTCTCTTGATATATCCCCTGCTCAACGTCTATTCGAAGAAGAACCAAACAAACAAGGGCCAACATAAATAAAGTGCACAAGCATATGAATAAATGCATCAAGCAAACAATCATGCCATGATGAATGATGCACAATTTGCATGGCAATAGGTAGCATGGCATGGGTGAGGTGTGAAGTACAAGATTAAATCATTTTATGGGGTTTTTGTCCCATTTTATACTCATATTAGTTGCTGTACCCTTTATATTTATATGATGCATGCTTCAAATCAAACCATGGAATGCATAAACAGAAAGGTCTCGTCGAGCTAATCATTTTAGACATATTATTTGTTAAATTTGGATTTATAAATCAAAAGTTATTAATTATTTAAGAAAAAGGGGCATTTATTGTAATTTAAATAAACTTGGAAATTTAAGTGTTCAAAATATATTTTGGATAGCATATTTGAATTCCTCATATTTTTCTGATTCGAAAACATATATTATTTGTATTATTTGGATAAATATTTGAAAAGTTATTTAAAAACAGAATTTAAATTTGAATTTGATTTAATTTGTAAAGATTTGAATTAAAACAGAATACAGGAAAATACTTTTGTTACTCAGTCTAGTTCTAGCCACAGACACTGATCAGTGGGCCAGTAGCTGACTCAGCAGCTCACGGTGCAGAAAAGGTTTTTACACCGCGGGTGCTGCCAGCCACGGAGACCGACAGGTGGGCCACGGCGTCTACGGGTCCACGTGCCAGCGGCGGGACAGCGCAGAGGCTGACAGGTGGCCAGACGGGAGCGCGGGTTGAGGTTTATAAAGGCTAGGGGTTGCTCTGCAAAATGTCCAGAGAGGCTGACGGTGGGGCTGCGCGGACTGCGGGTTAAGCCGAAAAAGAAAACATGGGGTATACGCAAAAGAGCTTGCCCGTACTGTGCTTCTTCTCGCGCAAGAGACGACCGGTGGCGACGGTATGGTGCGGTGCGCAGAGTTGAACCAGCGACGCGGACACGCTGTATGATGGGCGGAGCCGCTGCGGTGGCTCGGGGGCTGTTGATAGGAGGGGGCTAGGTGACTAGCTAGAGCGTACACGACGCCGAAAGCACGTAGACGCGCGCGCTCGTCGGTGCACCGAGGGTGCTCGACGATCGGTCCGGTGAATCTAGGGCGGCACGGCGGAGGTGACCATGTCAAGGGGGTTTAGGGGCTCACCGAGAGGTTGCTGGTGGAGTAGGTTCGGGCAGAAGCGCCGGCGATCGCTGACGTAGCAGACGCCTGGCGGTTTAGGGTTTCGGGGTCGGCGCGGCGCAGATCGGTGGCTCTGGTACTCCTCCTCGACGACGGCGTGTTCCAGGCGACGGAGGGGAGCCTCCTAGATCTTCCAGGTCACTCCACGGTCATTGACCTCACTGGATCGGCGGTTCGGTAAAGGCCGGTTTCGCCGGGGATGGTGTAGACGGACGCGGTGGAGAGGCAGGGCGCTGTTGGGGTGGATCTGGGGTAGCTGGGCGAGGCAGAGAGGGTGGATAAGGACGGGGAGGAGAGGTTGTGCCGTGGGGAGCAGGTAGAGGGGAAAAGGTGGCTCGGCCACCTTTTTCCTCTCCTTCTTCACGTGGTGGGCTCGGGCAGGACCAGGGCAGGGGCAAGGGAGCTACCGGGTGGGGCCAGAGGCGAGGCCAGGGAGGGTGGCTCGGGGTAGGGCAAGCAGGGCAGGGAGAGAGGAGAGCTAGGGAGAGAGAGGTGAGGCTCCGGTTGGGGCTAGGGTAGGAGCTAGGCTCGGGTTGGGACTTGGGTTAGCTAGGGTTTGGGGTGGGGTAGCAGCTAGGTGGGGCCAGCTAGGTGAGAGAGAGGGGGAGGCCGAGAGAGAGAGAGGTGGTGGTTACTTAGGGTTAGGGTTTAGCTAGATGGGGGTGATGGGTTTAGATGGGGTATGGTGAAAGATGGGGTAGGTTAGATGGGGGATGATGGTTCTCCTTTTTGGCAAGCTCAAGCACAAACCAAACCAAAACTAGACCAAAAAGAGGGAGAGGTGGGGATGTGGTTTGATGGAAACAAGATCAACTAGATCAAGACCAAAGGAAAAGATAGAGATAGAGATGATCCACTAAAGATGCAAATAAAAATCCAAAGGACAAGCAAAAGGTGGTACTTGCATGGCCCATGCAAAACATATAATGCCATGTTGATTCTTGTGAAAACAATAATGTTAAACATGGCATTGTTCATTTGCATTTCCAAAGGTGGAATAAAGCCAAGCAAAAGAAAGAAAGTATGTCCCAAGTGGAGTAGATGGAAATGACCATATTTGAATAGAAATGGGACTTGCTAGTGTGTATGTGCCACTAGGTATTTAATAGTCCCCATATATTCCAACATGAGCATAATTCCATGATAATCCATATGGGAGCTAGGGAAAAGGGTCCCACTTCCAAGGCATGCAAAGGTGGCCATGTGGCTCTCATGAACCAATATTGTGAAAACAACATGATGCCAAGATGAGAGCATGTGGCAAAGAATTGGATCCATCCCAACCCACATGAGCTAGAAGTAAAACCAGTAGATGCCAAGCTCATGTTTAGTTGGATGGTGGAATTATAAGGTGATGAAAAGAAAGGGTGGTGGAGTTAATCAGAGATATGCCCCCAACTCAACTTGGGCATTTAAACAATATATCAAGAACCAAATACAATATCAAGAGGCAAATTCAATTTACAATGCATATGAGATAAGAACTAAATCAAAAAGGGTTTTATATGATGCTCAAATGCAAGGTGGCATGATGACATGAGCATGATATAATGATGATGCAACAATTATATATTTGAAGTAGCATTATATAGACTAGGCTAGTAGCATTGCAATTGTTAGACAATTGGGATGCTACAGGGATCCTTTTGTTATTCATTTTCACAGGAAGAAGAATGCCAAGCATGATGAAAAGGAGGCCATCACTTTGAACGTCAACTATTTTGGAGTGGGTGTTCCACTCATCTGGCCTAAGTGAGCAACATCGAGGTTAAGCTATTGACCATAAAAGAGCGCGTCATGGGAGGCAACCCATGTGAAATAAAAGTTTGAGTAAAATTTTTAAGTTTTAATTTAAGTTTTTATGTTTAATCAAGAGTGCTAGAAAGCTCCAGCTGAGGAGAAGAAGTTCGGTAGTACTAAAAATCCTACTCTATACATGCTGATGTTGGTCGACAATTTTTACTGTCATTTTTTTGTCAAAAACAAGGTGTTTTGCTAAGTTTCAGGATAAGAAAGAATTCTCGAAAAAATAGATTATTTTTTATGTCTACATAAGGTTTAACGACTAACTATACGGCGGGAATAAAAATTCTAGCCATATAGTTTAGCCGTATAGATATCTTTGACATCGAGGAATTTTCTTTCGTAGATACTGAAGGTTTAACGACCAACTATACGGTGGGAATAAAAATTCCAGCTGTATAGTTCCGGCCATATAGTTATCGATGCTTTTGTAAAATTTCTTTTCCAGGGTACAGAAGGTCTGACGACCAACTATACGGCGGGGATAAAAATCCCGGCCATATAGTTCTGGTCGTATAGTTACCCCGCCAGGTGAAAACCCTAAATTTTTGACATCAGACCAACTATACGGCGGGAACGAATTGTTCCGGCCGTATAGTTTGGCCGTATAGATGCGTCTGGCCACAAAATCGCCACGGGAGGGTACCCAAACACCAAAACTTCAATCCTTTTTCTCTCTTCTACCTCCAAACTCTCTCAAAACCTCAAGAGATCTTCATCTCTACATAATTTCATTCGATTTCCTCGCACACAAGTGATCTACAGTATGTTTCTCCTCCGATCCTCCAATTACTTTTTGCAAATTCATTTTTGATTTGTTATCATTATCAATCTAGGGTGAGACCTACTATGAACTAATTGCCATGATTCTCTTGCCTAGATTATTATTTTGAGGGGACTCTTTAGTGTGCTATGATGAGGAATATGTTATGCTTATTATTGTTGGATCAAAAAGTTTTATTCCTTTTGTCTTTCCTTATTATTTTAGATGATGAACACAAGGATCCAAACTCATGCTCGTGCCGCCGCTAGTTCTTCTCGGGCTGCCGCTCAAGAACGCATGGGGATACGGTTCAGGGATGAGCTCCACTGTGATCGCTTCAACAAGATCAAGAACCGAGAAGTGAAGACAACCAAGTGGGCCTGCCCCATTATATTGAATCAACTCGGTATTTCTAATGACTTCAATTTACTTTGCAATAGAGTTGGCCGCAAAACTTTGTATTCAATGATTTGCCTACTTATTGCCGGTTAACTCTTGAATTTCTAAGTTCTTTACAAAGCACCGCTAAAGCATGGCATGGAGAGGACATGATTTCTTTCCCACTTATGAACAACAATTATGCTTTATCACTAGATGAATGGTGCGCATGTTTTAATTTTCCAAACAATAATGCTAATGCCTTACGCGCATCCTTTACTGGCATAGACCCTTCCTCGGAACTTTATTATAATGGAATGAGTTTCACTTCTAGAGTAAGCAAGGGGAAGAATATTCAATATCCCGCAATTTGCTATTTGTTCTATGTTATTGCTAACACCTTGGAGGCACAAAATAAGTTCACGAGACTCAATGAGGAGGACATCTTAGTCCTCTCAAAAGCTGCTTTCAACAACATCGACTTGTCACTCAACTTGGGCGTAATTCTTGTGCGCTATCTGGAGTACCAATCCTCTCAAAGCCAAGGACCAATCACAGGTGGAGGCGTCATCACCGTCCTTGCCATTTCCCTAGGCATCGACCTAGGTGAGTTGTAACCAGTGCTACATGAGCAACGTGTTGGTTTCTCTACTTTAAAAGCTTATGGAATGCTCACTAGGAGAGGTGGTGTTTATTACTTGCATATTGCTAGAGCTGGCGTCTCTACCCCACTCCTTTGCCTAATGGTCTTTTCTCTATCGAGGAAGGACGTTTTCTATATGACTTGTAGGTTGAGCAACACCAACCCGAGGAGGAGATTCTGGATGACAACGAGGACCAAGAAGAGGAGCAAGAAGTTCCTTATCAAGAGGAGCAGCCACCAACCCGGTTTGCTACATACCAAGACTTCCAAGCCATGATTGGATACTCACCATCACCACCTCACTTTTCCTGGGTTTGGGCAACCTCCTGTCAAAATAAACACAAGTTCTTTTTCTGGCTTTTGTTACTAGACAGATTGAATACAAGAAACCTACTGATGAGAAAGAATTTCAACCTTCCTGATTACAATTGTGTTACATCAAACTGCATCACAAGAATCAGCAAATCATCTTTTCTGGGATTGTCCATTTGCAAAAAAATGTTGGGACCATATTTCCAGAAACAGAACTGCAAATCTAACAGGATTAGAAGCTATTTCAAACATCAAAGAAAAGTTACATCTACCATTTGCAATGGAAATTATTATCATGACTTCCTGGTGTATCTGGATTTGCAAAAATGAGAAGATTTTTAATGACAAAATACCCACTTTTGATAGATGAAAGCAATTTTCTACCAGGAAATGAGATGGATACAATTCAGAATCAAAGGAAAATACAAGGAGAAATTCAAAGCCAAGCTCAGTCAGCAATTAGATCAGGGATAGAATAGATTGTTTCAATTTAGATGTAACTGTTTATGATCTACCTTAGATCATTTTCTCTTTGTAACATACACATATATAATAAAAAATTGCAGTGGGGATTTTCCCTACTGTTTCACCTAAAAAAAAGACTTCCAAGAACTTGGAGGAACTGCGTTGAGGATGCATAACCTCTCCTTGAACCTTCGAGAAACAACTAGTAATTTATCAACTCAATTCACAAACTAGATTTATGACTTTTTCCCGCCACCACAATTATTTGAAGGGCATGCAAAAGCCTAAGCTTGGGGAAGTTTCCTCATTATCTTTATTTGGGGTTCATTTGCTTTTATTTATTTCGAGGTTATGTTTTTAATTCGAGTTTATAAACACTCGTGTTGGTTTCCCCAACACTTTATCTTTAGTTATTTCTATTTGTTTTTGAGACTTTCTAGCCGATCTTTGCCACCAATTTTATATTCTTTAATTTCCTCTCTTAAAACAACAAAAAGATTTTTCCATTTATCTTTATTTTCCCTCTTCCTTCCTTTCTATTCTCCTTGTGGCTTTCACATATTTGCGGGAGAGTGATCGACTTCAAGTTTCCAAGAAGCAAATCAAAAGGAAAGAGAGAAGTGGAACCAATCATGATAGGTATGCCTTAAGAGTCCTCACTTTTGAAGTTTGAGAAACCCATGCTAGTTAGTAGTAAATGTTAAGATATTATATTGGTGGAGTGAGTCTTTATATTGTAGTAAAATTTTTTTTGCATGGAATTTAGTTGGATACGTTTTGTTCCAGCTCTTGTAGTTAACCAAGTCTTGCCTAAAAATTTGCTAAACAATTGTAATAACAAAAAGTAACAATTGAAGGCTTGGGTGTTGTAGCGTTTAGTCTTGAAGGCTTATTTCTAGAGACACTCAACACCATAGAAAATAATGCTTGACTTGATAGCTCTCTTTAAAAGGATTTGTTTAATTGAATTAATGTTTAGCGGTTTTTGTGAGCATGCCAAAGTTTGACTTGTGAATCATAAGAATGATATAGCTTTATGCGTGTCAAACTTCATGGGATGCCAACAACTCCGCTAGCCTACGAACGATCTTCATGGAGGAAACTCCTAGATTTCAGCTATGAGTTGATTAAACATATGTAGTAGCAATGCTATAATGGGTAAGATTCTTGGCATTCTCGGGTAGCTGTGTTCATGATGGAATCACTCCTCTGGATGATATAAGTAATCATTGTCCAAAAGGAACAAAAATCTTGGTGATGCCACGATTGTCCATCACATCTTGATAAACTAATTAATTTTTTTGGCATGCTCTCAATTACTTAAGAACTAAAATTCTTGAAGGACAATGAACAGAAAAGTAGTGCTTGAAAAGTCTTAAGTTATGGATGTGGGAGAATTGAGATACTCCAGTGTATATGTTTTTCATGACAAACTCTCACACTCTCAATTTTACATGATTATACTTTATTGTTCAAAGGCAAGCATATGAGTTTATTACATGACATGGAATAAAGTTTACTCCTTTGAATCATCCATGTTAACAATAATTTTGCTGTGCTATAAGGATGCATAAAAACCCGTATGATATGCTTGCCATTACTCTATCTATGCTGAATTTTTTCAGATTAATAAAGTGGAGGAAACATGAGACTACCAATCATGAGTAAGATCATCATCTCCTTATTTCAGTTTAAATGCTGAGTTCCTTTTTGATTTTGGTTTTCTTGCTCGAGGGTGATCAAGTTTAAGCTTGGGGAGATTGATGGCTATGAAATATAGCCATCAACATCCATATTTGAACTGGATATTGATACATTGCAAATGTATCTATAATTTTTGATGTTCCATGCTTGGTTTTATCCACTTTCTTGTGTTTTGTACACACTTTGGAGTACTTTTCATATGATTTCTTGGACTAACCTATTAACAAGAGCCACAGTGCCAGCTGCCTGTTTTCTGCTGTTTTTGGTTCCAGGAAAGTCAGAAAATGAATATTCTCGGAATTGGACAGGACAAAAGCCAAAGTGCCTATTTTTTCGGAAGACTCACGGAGCCAGAATACGAGACGGAGGAGGGCTAGGGACTGGCCACACCCCCTAGGCGCGGGCTGGGCCTGGCCGCGCCAGGGCATGGTCTGGCCACCCCAGGCATCCCCTCGGTCTCCCTCTTCGCCTATAAGAAGCCTTCTGACCTAAAAACTCCGGGGGTTCCATGTTTTTCCAGAAGGAGTTCCGCTCCGCCGCCACCACCAGATTCCACGAAATAGCACCAGAAACTCCGTTCTGGCACCCTGCCGGGACGGGGAATTGGAGGAGATCATCGCCATCATCATCACCATCGCTTCTCCATCGACCCCCTCTTTCATACATTGGAGGAGAAACAGTTTGCTGAATAAATTGGTTGGACCCCCTCTTTGATACATTGGTTTTCAAATAGTTTGGTTTGGATTGGAAAAGAGTAGGAAAGTTCATGCTTAAGTGGTAAAGAGAGCTTGTTTTTGACTGTGGCCTATGCTTTGTAATGCCATGCTTGGTATTGTTTTGGCTTTATGCTTAGTATTCTTTGTCGTAGCATGACTTGTTATAAACAATTGAGATTGCTTAATGTGCCTTGGATGAATCATGCGTTGTTTTAGCATATTAAAGCATAGTATTGTGGTATTCTCCTTTGATGCTTTATTTGGGTTGACTTGGCACATGCTCACACCATGTTATGACTATCCCAAGTCACCATAGCCTTTATGATCCTTTTAGTTTTCAACTTGTAGTATCACTTTATGCTTTGATCAATGATGTTTTGTCGCTCTGCATGATTATGGCCATTATTGCTCTCTTAGTTTGTCGCTCCCAGTCTTTTGCTAGCCTCCGTAACCAAGTATGAGTTCCACTCATGCATCCAACTCCTAAAACCAAGTTATTCCAAAGAGTCCACCATACCTACCTATTAGCTTATGGTATTCCAAGTATATTCATGTTTTTATCTACCTTCCGAATTAAACTTGTTATGAGAAAACTAGTGATTAAAGCTCTCACGAACTTGATGGCACACTTTACTTTTCTTGCCCTTAATAAACTTGAACCATTGTGTCGTCTATGTTGTATATGCTTGCACTTATTTGTTGGGAATTAGCAGAACCGTGCTTTCATGGGGAACGCTTTCAACATTGCACTTGGTACTTGTACCTAGTTGATATCATGCTCTTTTTTATATGGATGTCATCGGTGTAAAATGAAAGGGGAGCTTGTAAGTCCATGGAGTTATGTATATGTGTTAGAGAAACGCCTGGGCCGCTGGTCTAATCCATGCTGACATGGTGGAAACCTGCAGCGTAACCATAATGAGCTGTCTATGAAGCATTCTTCTTCTATAAAAAAAAGAGTCCTATATTGGGAAAAAAGAGAAAAAAAAGAGAGATTATGAAAAGAGGAAAGAGAGAAAAAAGCACCATATTCCCATGGTAAATAACAAGATTGCTGAGATGCTCGTTGTCTGCTTGCCTTGTCATTTTGATATGGGGATTCTTCCGTATCATCGGGCAAGGGGTACCCCGTTGGCAGTTCTCTATGATACACATGTACTTACGATGACACGAACTTACCGGTGACTAAACTTGAGTAGCATGAGGAGCGGCCCTCGTATACAAGGGACATGAGATTTCTAACTTATACTTCGTCAAGCATGTACACCATAGTTTGTTCATGTTAACCTTAATCACTTCAAGATGCTTATGATAGCGGCAGTGAGAGCTGAAAGCTATAAGTACCATAATTTTTGGAAGCTCTTTTTGGGACTTGAATCCCTACTTCCTTTTATGAAGGCTTTTCTTCCACCATTATATTGATTCTCCATCTTCTACCTTTATGCACCTACTTTGAGAGCATAGTGGTCATTCTTAGTTCTATGTGCATTGTCCCAAGACTTTTTGATTGATGCATACCTTGATATTGCTTGCTTTAAACTATTTGTATCTAGTCACTCTTGTAAACTTTGAAGGTGTCCTATGCATTTATGTTTGCTACTCTATGAGGGACAAGCTGAATGCCACTATGCTATGTTTTCTTTATGTGAAACAAACAAACATCTTGCAAAGCATTGTTATTCATGAATCTTTTGTTTGTGCCTTTCATGTTGCATCATAGTTTCTTTGTCTTATTGCTAGAACTTTGTCTTTCATGTTATGATTGAAGTACTATGATCCCAGCTTTGAATGTTTTACAAATACTTTGATCAAGTTTATGATGGTGCATGTCACCTCAAAAATTATTCTTTCTTTTTATCACTTACCTACTCGAGGAAGAGCAGGAGTTAAGCTTGGGGATGTTGATACATTGCAAATGTATCTATAATTTTTGATGTTCCATGCTTGGTTTTATCCATTTTCTTGTGTTTTGTCCACACTTTGGAGTACTTTTCATATGATTTCTTGGACTAACCTATTAACAAGAGCCACAAATGCTGCTACTTTGTTTCTGCTGTTTCTGGTTCTAGGAAAGTCAGAAAATGAATATTCTTGGAATTGGATGGGACAAAAGCCAAAGTGCCTATTTTTCCGGAAGACTCACGGAGCCAGAATACGAGACGGAGGAGGGCCAGGGGCTGGCCACACCCTCCCAGGCACGGGCTGGGCCTGGCCGCACTAGGGAATGGTCTGGCCACCCCAGGCATCCCCTCCGTCTCCCTCTTCGCCAATAAGAAGCCTTCTGACCTAAACACCCCGGGGGTTCGATGTTTTTCCAGAAGGAGTTCCGCTCCACCGCCACCACCAGATTCCACGAAACAACACCAGAAACTCCGTTCTGGCACCCTGCCGGGACGGGGAATTGGAGGAGATCGTCGCCATCATCATCACCATCGCTTCTCCATCGACCATCCGTGTTTCCCCCATCTATGAGTGAGTAATCCCCCCGCTGTAGGCTATGAGGATGGTAGGGATTGGATGAGATCGTTCATGTAATGGCATCAGATTATTAGGGCATGGTGCCTAGTATCTTTTATTAGTGCTTGATGACTTTGTTGCGACTTGTTGTGCTTAATGCTTGTCACTAGGGCCCGAGTGCCATGATTTCAGATCTGAACATGTTATTGATTCATTATGATAGTATTGATTTTGGTCTTATCTGCAAGTTGTATACACACGTTGTTGTCTGGAACCAATGGCCCCGAAGTGACAAAATTCGGGATAACCGGAGGGAATGGCTTTGATGTGAGGATCACATGTGTTCACAGAGTGTTAATGCTTTTCTCCGGTGCTCTATTAAAAGGAGCACCTTAATTGCCAGTAGTTCCCTTGAGGCCCGCTGCAAACGGCTGGCAGGACAAAAGATGGTGTGCAAGTTCTCATTGCGAGCACGTATGACTATATATGGAACACATGCCTAGGATTATCTAGTACTTGGATGCTTTATCTTATTTATCTGCAATTGCCCTATGTTCTGATTGCTATGTGAATTGTCTTGTCCATGCAACACCCGTCCATCCATCCCTATGCCTACCGCACTCGAATCCCACTGTTTACTGCTATTGTTACTACTGTCTTTACTTTACTGCTGCTGCTACTTTACTATTCCTACTACAAAACTGTTGCTACTGATAAACTGCTGTGAGCAAGATTGTTTCTAGGTGCAGCTGAATTGACAACTCAGTTGTTAAGGCTTATAAATATTCTTTGGCTCCCCTTGTGTCGAATCAATAAATTGGGTTTCACTTCCCTCGAAAATACTGCGATACACCCCCTATACTTGTGGGTCATCAAGACTCTTTTATGGCGCCATTGCCAGGGAGGTAAGGTAAAAGGTATTCACACCAGAGGATTAAAGAAGAAGAACCTCCCACGACAAACGCCTATTTTCTAGTGCTGTTGCCGGGGAGGTAAGGTAAAAGGTACTCACATCCTCCGGTGTGAGTGCCAGAAGTTATTTCCTTTAGATTCTGCATTTTTGTCTTTTTGTTTCTTGTTTTCACTAGTTAGGCTTAATGGAAAAGAACAAAAAAATTAGAGAGCTTTATAGTATTTATCTTGAGTTAGGACATGAAGTGTTTGAAGAGAAAATTAAAAAACCTATGGAACTTTATTTGCATGCTAATAACAATGTTCTTAGTATGAATTCTTTGGACACCATTATTGCTAATGCTATGGAAAAGTCTAAGCTTGGGGAAGCTAGTTCTTATGAAAATGATCTTTTTAGTTCCCCAGCTTTGGAAGATAGCTATTCTATTGCTTATGATGATACCAAACCTCCAATATATGATGATTACAATGATGATTATGATATTTTCAGTCCACCTACTATTGAGGAGAAAATTAATGATTACAATATGCCTCCTATATTTGATGATTATGGTGATGAGAATAATAATGAGAGCTATTTTATTGATTTTGCTCCCACTATGATTAATAAGAATGACTATTCTTATAGGGAGAGTAATAATTGTTTTATACATGTAGCTCATGATAAGAATTTTTCTTGTGATAGTTATATTGTTAATTTTATTCATGTTGCTACTGAAAGTTATTATGAGAGAGGGAAACATGGTTTTATGCATCTCAATAATATTAAGTTTCCCCTCTTTATGTTGAAAATCTTGAAGTTGCACTTGTTTTGCTTTCCTATGCTTGTTGCTTTGTGCTTTCATGACTTGTTTCTTTACAAGATTCCTATGCATAGGAAGTGGGTTAGACTTAAATTAGGGATATTAAAACTGAACCAAAAGGGAGCTCTCTCACGCTCTTAGCATTTTTGGCCATCCGATTGTCCTTCCTAATCATTTCTGGCCATTAGATCTGTTGCTATTCCCGCATTGGGTCGAATGTCCATGAGGGAAGGTTCTCTCGAGATCAAATCGGCCCGTTGTGGTTAACTGGGCCCGGATGCTTCCACTAGAGCTCAACAAAGTGCACACGTATGAGACCGATCGTTCACTTCCCCTTCCTCCCCTCTCCCATCGGTTCGATGGCGGCGGCGAGCCGGCGATGGTGTCCCGTGGCCTACCCACCATACATTCGAGACGCAGCGACACACGCTATGCTCATATGACGATGGATCCATACCCCGACGCACCACCAACAGACATCTCTCATGGTCTCGCTCCTCCACCTGTCCGTGTGGTGTCCAGAGGTATTCCACCACTACTACTCCTTCCCATTCCTCCCATGCCTTCTTTGTTGAATTCAGGGCCTTATTAATACTAAAACAATTCGATCCCAGGGGTGGCTCATGCCCTGTGGCCTATGGTGTGTCTGCTAGAATTAAGACTCAAGATACGATGGCAGACTGCAAAAACCATATGAAGGCAACGACAGCTTTGGCTGGAAAAGATTCTTTCCAATCTCAGCGGGGCGGTTGTTCCTGTAGAACTGTATTAATATTTTTACCTAATTAGGCTGTATTGATGGACGTGATAATCTTGGAACTCACACAAGGAACAATGAAGTGATATTTTTCATGGCAAATTATTTATTTGGGATTTATACTTTTCTTGCCATCTTCATCCAGTTCTCTTATCTGCAGGCTCTATCCAATGCTAAAAGTTATATTATTCCATCGGAGGTACAATTTCCTTCTGAAGTGAAAAACAAGAATCGAGAGGTACATTCTTTTAGCTGGGCATATACTTTACGATTTGTTGTTTCGAGTACTACTTCAGTATCTTGACAGTTCATTAAAGCTCTAATCATTCGTTGAAATAACCATGGGGAAAGTGCCAATTTAAGTGACTGAAAGCAAACTAATGTCTGGAGCATCTTAACTTTTGGTTTCACTATATATCAGCACCTAAAACTTACACTCGCCCATCACATGGATTATCTTTCTCTAAATCATGTATACCAATTTCGGTTTATTACTAATGATGCTAATACACTAGGTAGTACTATCTTTGCTCTCTAATTTGTTAGTGAGTGGTTTTACTAGGGTACAGAATCGGCACCTATTTTTTTATGTGATAAGCTATCTCTCACCAAATGTGATTAAACCTGACAAGCTGGCCACAAGCAAGCAGATTGTTTTCAGATAGTTGAGAAAGCATGGGCATGCTTCCTCACGGCCTAGGGAATATATATGAACAACAAAATAACCTGAATCAACCCTCGCGGTAAATAAACAGGTGTGGAGCCAAGTAGAGCCGACTTGCAGCCTGTAGCCACGTGTGGGTAGGCTCAAGCCAGCGTTGTTGAAATCGAAAAACAGTAATCATCCATCAAATGTTGTCAAGATTATGGTATCTTCAGTTTTTGGCAAACATGACGATGAGATCTTTGTATTGGTGCAATACCCACGGACTAGGGGCCGTTGATATTTGAATCTTTATCCGCTAGACCAAATTACAGTATTATTTTGCGTACGAGATAAGTATCAGAAGTGCATTGAGATTATTCAAAAAAAATTAGAAATATGTACTCTCCAAATTTCCTTAAGTGTTAGTGTTGCCTTATTCTTTTCTTCTATATCTGTAATTTTTTCCTAAATATTTAAAAAATTATGGGCTTTTCGTTGTGATCCTTTTCCCGAGGGAAGTTTTAATTTATTTTAGTAGCCAAGTAGACCCGGATCAATTAAAATAAATTTATCCATCAAACCATCCTAATTCAGAAACAATGCACTTGAGACCCAAACTCGAACCAACTACAAGTCCAGTACATACAAGAAAATAGTCTAGCACATTACACCTGATATATGAGTAACTTAATATAAAATTCCATATTTTATATCTCCATAGATTTATAAATAAAATTCAACCATTTTATTGTAGTAATAGAGGGGCGCAGCAACGCGTGCCAACATGATCTAGTGTGTTTTGAATTTGCTTCTTGATGCTCTCTTTTACTTCAGTTCATATTTCCTATGTGAGCATCTTCTCAAACTATCATGCCTAACTTAAAGGCATTAAAAAAAGTACTTATTGGGAGATAACCCAAAAGTTTTAGATGAGTCTTGGAAGTTATTACTTCAGTAATAACCGCTCTTTATCATTTTTATTTGCTTTTTGTGCCAAGAGTAACCTCTAATGAGAGAGAAGTAATGATTGGGAAAGTTGCTGTCCCAAAACAGATTTTTGTGCTTCACCGTAAAAATTCGTGTAAAATCTCTGTACGTCCTTTTAAGGCGTGAATTTTTTTCCTTCTGCACCAGGTTGTTATCTAACTTTCATTAGTTCAACACTTTTTTATTTGAGCAACAGAAGGTCTTTGAAAAAATTCGTCTTTACCTGCTGGTCTGTTTTGACAGATTTCTGCCATTTTCTGCATTTGCTTCTTGTTGGTTCCTTTTTGAGTTCTTTTGAGGAATTGAGCTTTTTGAGGGAAGTGCTACAGTATCTAGTGTTCTAATGGAAGTTTATTGGTGTTAGAACTGAACCTAAAGACTTATTATCTTGAGTGCACTAATGTTGCTAATAAAGATTGTGTGAAGTTTTGTATGAAGGAAAAATTTCAGGTGTATGGAAGGAATGAGTAATGAGATGAAGGATGGACTAAAGCTCAAGCTTGGGGATGCCACGCGTGTCACCCCAAGAAATATCCAAGAAGTACAAGTGTCAAAGCTTGGGGATGCCCAAGGCAGCCCCTTCTTCATCAATAAAAATCCCAGGTTTCTTCCAAACACTTCATTTTTATTGTTTCATGCATAGTTGTGTTGTTCTTGGAGCGTCTTATTTTCCATTTTCTTTTTGGTTTTTAGTTTGCTTGGTTTGCTTAGTTTGCTGAATAAATTGGTTGGACCCCCTCTTTCATACATTGGTTTTCAAATAGTTTGGTTTGGATTGGAAAAGAGTAGGAAAGTTCATGCTTAAGTGGTAAAGAGAGCTTGTTTTTGACTGTGGCCTATGCTTTGTAATGCCATTCTTGGTATTGTTTTGGCTTTATGCTTAGTATTCTTTGCTGTAGCATGACTTGTTATAAACAATTGAGATTGCTTAATGTGCCTTGGATGAATCATGCATTGTTTTAGCATATTAAAACATAGTTTTGTGGTATTCTCCTTTGATGCTTTCTTTGGGTTGACTTGACACATGCTCACACCATGTTATGACTATCCCAAGTCACCATAGCCTTTATGATCCTTTTAGTTTTCAACTTGTAGTATCACTTTATGCTTTGATCAATGATGTTTTGTCGCTCTGCATGATTATGGCCATTATTGCTCTCTTAGTTTGTCGCTCCCAGTCTTTTGCTAGCCTCCGTAACAAAGTATGAGTTCCACTCATGCATCCAACTCCTAAAACCAAGTTATTCCAAAGAGTCCACCATACCTACCTATTAGCTTATGCTATTCCAAGTATATTCATGTTTTTATCTACCTTCCGAATTAAACTTGTTATGAGAAAACTAGTGCTTAAAGCTCTCACAAACTTGATGGCACACTTTACTTTTCTTGCCCTTAATAAACTTGAACTATTGTGTCGTCCATGTTGTATATGCTTGCACTTATTTGTTGGGAATTAGCAGAACCATGCTTTCATGGGGGAATGCTTTCAACATTGCACTTGGTACTTGTACCTAGTTGATATCATGCTCTTTTGTATATGGATGTCGTCGGTGTGAAATGAAAGGGGAGCTTGTAAGTCCATGGAGTTATGTATATGTGTTAGAGAAACGCCTGGGCCGCTGGTCTAATCCATGCTAACACGTGGAAACCTGCAGCGTAACCATAATGACCTGTCTATGAAGCATTCTTCTTATATAAAAAAAAGAGTCCTGTTGACGAGGGTTTAACTCATCAATGCCCATTGTTATGGACTTGGGTTTTGGAGAAGGAGGGAGCGCTGGAGACATATATCGGCTAGCAAACAAGAACACAGGGGACAAAGATTTACCCAGGTTCAGGCCTCGTAGAGGTCCCTACTCCTGCTTGTCTGCTCGTGGAATTATCGAAGGAACCGAAGGTTACAATGGTGCGCAGATGTAATCTGGCGAGGGTGGTGGAAACTAGGGTTGCTTGTGTCCTCCTTGCCGCCCCCTCCTAGCCCTTATATAGATAGGCTAGGTCTCGGGTAGCAGGTCGAGTTGGTTACAAGTTAGGGTTTTCCCCTTCAAACTTTCTATCTTTAACTTCTTCTTGTTCTTCAAGCAATCGAGAGTCCGTAGGTTACTCGAGTCCTTCGTTTGGGCCTTGGCGACACCGTGGGCCTGTACGTATTTAGACCGTATATACCAAACTCGAGTACCTGTAGGGTATACCCATGTCAGTAGCCCCCGAGTGTCAATCGCAGATTCGACTGGGGACTTTTTGAAGTCTTTTGAGTGGCTGAACGAGTGCATTTTGACTGCTTTATTTGTGTCATAGGGATTGTTGATGTACGTGCCTGATATAACCGAAGTATCGGTATCAGTTAACCACCTTAGGGTGAAACAACGCAATCCACTCGAACTCGAGTCCCCGGACTCGAATCCGGAAAAGTGCTGGCGTAATTCGACTCAAGCCACGGAGGTCTTATAGGAGTCGAATTCCAGTTATATGGGTGTGAGCACTTGATGCGTCTGTCAATGCATGTTCATCGTACCTGTAGGCACGGATACATTTCTGGTAGTGCGCAGCTAATGTGTTGCCAGGCCTTAGTCAGGTCTTACCTTCAAGCTTTAAGCGCGGCATCCGAATTTTATCATCGCGGAGACGATTCAGGTGACCCAGGAGACACAGTCTCTTTGTAGGGGAAAATTATGAGGCGGTGTCGCCATGAGTTTCGAGTGTGGATGTTATCAACACACAGTTTTTTGTACAAATAATCATAGGGTGCACGACTAGCGCTCCCTATGGGAGTAGCCCCCGACTGCCTGGTTGAGTCGAAGACTCAGGCAGGGACTAAAGAACTTTTGCGGCTGCTGTCGTCTTTTGCTTGCTTGTTTCAGTCGAGTTTGTTTCCGGCGCTCCCTATGGGAGTAACCCATGTCCATAATCGAACCATTATTTGAATGGTTGGGTTTATCTTTGACTGTCCATGTTCCTGCAAAAAGAAAAGAAAAAAATCATAGGGTGCGCGACCAACACTCCCTATGGGAGTAGCCCCCGAGTGCTTGGTGGAGTCGAAGACTCGAGCAAGGACTAAAGTAGCCGAATCCCTCTGCTGCATAGCTTTGATGACGTCAGTGCTGACGATTTCATGACCTCAGTTGCCCGCGTGAGCGAGTTTGACGGGACGTGACGAGCAGTGGGTCCCATTTTCTGACTTTGATTTGACTGGGCGTGTGTAATCTTTTATTTTAACTGTGTGTCCTCGATTTCCGCGCGTAATGGGAGTAGTGGAGGGACGGTTCGTGCTTCCACTTCACGTGTCCAACACGATGTTTGCCACGCGTCCAGTAGGGTTTTTCTGAGCCATTGGATTGCATCTTCCAGGGGTTAAGTAGCGGCGCTGCAACGGTAATTTTCTCATCTGCTCTCATTCATCTTTGCTTCCATCGCCATTGCCGCTGCTCCTCTGCTTTCTCTGTGCTCGTTTCCTCCACGACGCTGGACCAGCTCCACTCGTTTCCGAGCTACTCTCTGCACTCGCATTGCTGTCGCGCAATGAGGAAGAAGAAAGGAGGCGCTGCGGCTGATTCTGCGGCCACCGTTGCCGCGACAAAGAAGAAAAGCGGCTCCGCCGCTGCGGGCACCAGCACCGCCGCCGGAGGGAAGAAGAAAGCCGCAGGCACTCGCGTCACGAATGGTGCGTGGCGCCCCTCCATCATCAAGTCGTCGGATCTCCGCCTTCTTCGTCAAGACGGAGTGCTATCCGACGCAGTCGCTGACGCGCGCGTCCCCGGCGGTGAGACAATTCCTGTTCCTCCCGCTGGTTTCCGAGTGATGTTTTTAGCATTCATCATTCGTGGTCTCTCCTTGCCTCTTCACCCCTTCTTTAGGGGCCTTCTTTGTTTCTACGGGCTTCAGCTCCATCAGCTATCCCCGAATTCGATTCTCCACATCTCTCGTTTCATCACTCTCTGCGAGTGCTGCCTCGGAATCGAGCCGCACTTCGGACTTTTCAAGCGCCTCTTCAAATTGAAGCGCCAATCTGCGTCTGGTTCTTTAGTCTATGATGTAGGTGGTTGCGGAATCCACGTTGACCCATCTGCCACCTACTTCGATATCAAGCTCATGGCGTCCGTCCAAGGGTAGAGGGACAAATGGTTCTACATTCGCGATGAGAAGGCTAACGGTGAGCACTTCGGACTCACGCCCTTCGATCCCGCGACGCTGTGCAGGAGGATGCGCTCCTGGAAGAATGTAGTCATGCCTGGCGAGTCCGCGGAAACAGATGTGCTGTACCCTCATTCGCACTTGGCTGTGCCATCGCGTCCAGCCTCTGCAAGCCAGAGTCCACCCCATGTTTCAGTGGGCTGTCACTGATGATGCCACTCGCGTGTCTGCCGATGGCATGTCCACGAGTGAGGTGGACAAGAGGGTTCGACTGGTCACGATGTACACCGTCAAGGATGTGCTCCCCAGTGAGCCAATTGTTCCTCCATTTGATGCTTCGAACCCTCCTCCTAAGGTATAGTTTGTGCTACGCAGTAGCTAAATTTTTCGATTGCTTTTCTGTTATTTTCTTGCTGTTTGCTGAAATGTGTTGCCTGTGTGCAGGATTGGGCGGTGTCACCTTGTATGCCCCTCTACCTGAGGGGATTATCCCTCGCGAGACTTTGGAAGAGGACGAGTCGGAGTCGACCGTCCCTTCTGATGTGGAGGAGGAATCCCCCGAGTCCGGTAGTCCGGATACTCGCAAGCATTCGCGTAGCAAGGATTCCGATGCATCGTCTCCTTCGACTCCGGAAGGTACAGGTGTTGGTGCGGAGTCGCCAATTCCTGCCATTCCTGTGAGCACCGTGGCACCATCTTCTCACAAGAAGATGCGACTGCCCAAGGAGTCTTCGTCAGAGTCAGGGGGAGCCACTTTTGACTTTGACAAGTTTGATTGGTAAGTTTGCTTAGTCGATTTGCTCTTCTCTGTTTTTGCTCTTGATGGCTCGTCTTTGGGTTTGCCCTATCTTGATATGGTTTTTGTCTTGCAGTCAAGAGGCGTCGTCATCTTCTGGCGACGTCCAGTTTTTGAAGGAATCAGCAGTCGCGACCTCAAGGGCCAAGGAAGAGGTCGAGTGCGCTCCTTCCCCTCCATTGGCGGCCCACTCCAGGCACAAATCTTCTAGTTCTCCTCATGCGGGGGAGCATCGAATGGTTACCCGGATGACGGTACAACAGGCATCTTTGGAGTCATTGGAGGACCATGTAAGTGTAGTTTTTCTCCTTTTGGTGTTGCAGTCAATATTGTCTATTGCCTCTGCTGATTCTATTTTGTGCGATAGCTCCTTGTGAAAGAAGCCGCGCACTTGGCGGAGCAAGTGCTTGCGATGGGTCGCCAGCATGCGATGCTAGAGACGCGTCATCGCGTGGTTGAAAGTGGGTGTCTTGCACTTCTTCTTCTTGTTTGTCTCCTTTTTAATACAGTCGACTGATAGTCAATCTCTTTATGTTTGTAGCCGAACATAACGCTCTCCTGCGCAATGCTGCCACCATGGAAAAGACCCTCGCCGCGACTTTGAAGGGTCGCGACGAACCAATCACGGCGCGTGACGAGGCGCAAAGGCACGAAGAGGATCTACGTGCCTCCTTCGCAGCCAGGGAGAAGTTGTTCGAGGAACAACTGCTCTCGATTGCTAAGGCCCTTTCAGGTACTTTGCTTATGGATGTTGTTATCCTTCTCTACTTCGAATGTTTTTGCCGGTGGCGCTGATGTTTTTGTCCATATGTGAATTTATGTACAAATGCTGGCGATTTGAGCTTTGACCTGCAGGCCCTTCGTGATGGCGCTCAAGCGGGTGCCAGTCAAAGTCGAAGATCTGCTGGCATCGCTGTGCAGGACACGCTCTCCAAGGCCAAAAGCATACTCAGTCGCCTTCAGGAGGAGCTGATGCCCAAGGTGGAGCTAGTCGAGAATATAGACGAGCTGGTGGAGTCACTCGCTGGAGGTGTGCCTACCAGCTTCAAGAACTCACTTCACTCGGCTGGCGCGTCCATGTCACTTGCCATGGTCTAGGCCCACGGAGTCGAGATTGACCGTGCTGTGGTGTCGAAGGCGATGCCTGTGAGCGCGGACGGCTAGCAGGTAGTCTTCGCTCCCTTCGCGACTGCCTATGGCAAATATGGGCCTCAGTTGATAAATATTGTTGCAAAGTATTCTGAGGAGCTGCATCACGTCAAGAAGGCGGCGAAAGCGGCGGCATCAGGGGCTGGCGGAAAGTCAGTGGCATCTGACACTGCCACAGACTCGATGAAGCCTCCGAGGCCTTCGAAGTCGAAGAAGCCAGCTGCTCCTTAGTTAGCTTTTGTAATAGTTAATTAGCTTATGTCCTTTTGTTTAAGAACGTGCCTGGTGGCGAGTGTATCTGCTGATACTTTTACTGTTCTTGAATGCATTTGAATCCTTTGTCATTGTGTTGACTTGGTCGTCTTATTTGCTTCTATCTTGACTTGTGTTAGGGTACATCGAGTGATCCTTTGAGGGAAACTCGGAACTCGCCGACTCTTGATGATACTGTGGTACTGCCGCGTTCCAGAGTAGATGAGCTGTCGCTGCTTTCGCGACTGCGTGACCATGTGAAGAAGCTAGAGCGCGAGTTGCCCGTGCTCCGTGGTAACGCGGATGTATGGAAGTCGAAGGCGGAAAAAGCCGTCGCCCGGGAGCAGTATCTGCTTGGCAAGGTGATGCAGCTGGGTGACCAATTCAAGTGTTAGTTTGCTTGCTCTCATCTTCTTCTTGTTGTCACTCACAATTGTACGCTGAACTTATCTTTCTATCTTTGCCCGTGTAGTTGTCGACACGTCATCCGCAGGAGGAGAAGGATAAATTGCCATTCATGCATGATCTCACCCAGAACAACTTCAAGAGAGTGGATACTGGGTGGATCATGATCGTCTTCATTCTGCTACTCTGAAGGATCGTGTGGCGCGGGTGCTGCACTTTCTGAAGAAGTCGCAGTCATGCTTGAAGAACATTTATCGGGCGATGTTTCCGCTGGATGATACTCCATCAAGCCTGCTGGCTCTCCTTGCCAAGTTTCAGGACCTGACCGCGGTTCGCGAGTGCGTGAGGCAACAGTTGGTGGCTAGTGCCAAGGCTGCTCTGTCAATGGTGCGACTACACAGGCCTGATGTTGATGTTGCGGCAATTGCATCTGGGCCGCCGGCACCACCGGCAGGTTCTGCCTGGAATATGGTGCCGCACTACCAGGCAGTGGATTGCCCAGCAGAAGAGATCGTCGACTTCTTCGATGAACAGACCAACGTTCTCCTGCTGTAGTACTAGCCTAGTTTGTATCCTGCACATAAGTGTACTTGTGTTGTAAAGTTTGTATAAATGTTGTGTATAATTTATTGTCGAATATGTATAAAGGGCTTTGTTAGCATGAAGTGCGTTGCACTATGTGAGTCCCTTTCGTTAGCCTGGTCATGCTTTTTAGCTCTGTCCCTTGTCAACCTGTCAGATGCGTTGCAGCTAGGTTGATGTTTGTGTCAAGGGTTTCGATTGATGTACCAGCTACTCAGGATATCGCGTTTTGGTTCGTAGAACAGATGTATATAGGGTGGCGCAGCCCTCGAGTAGATAAATTGGAAAAGTAAAGGAAAACACAGAGTTTTGGGGCACTTAGCTTTATTTATTCGAAGAATAGTGCGAGGTACAATGTGTGGCTAAGTAGCCTTGGCTGAGTAGCCTTATTTGCAATGTAAAAGTAAAGAGCGACTAAGGGTATAAGCATCGCAGTTGTGCGACGTTCCAGGGGTTGGAGTATGCGACTCCTGTCTCTAAATCTTGAAGGCGATAGGCGCCACCTAGGATTACTTCTGTAATCACGTACGACCCTTCCCAGGGGGACTCGAGCTTGAGATGCCCCTGCTGCTTCAGTCGCAGGACCAGGTCGCCTTTGACGAAGGATCTGGGGCGAAGCCTCCTGCTGTGGTAGTTGTGCAGGTTCTGTTGGTAGATCGTGGATCTTTCCGCGGCGATTTCCCTTGCCTCGTCGGAGTCTTCGAGTGCAAGGGATGACTCTTGCTTGCTGTAAGCGACCACGCGCGACGCCTTGTACCGTACTTCGGCGGGTAGCACAGCTTCGGCTCCGTGCACCATGAAGAATGGTGTGTAGCCCGTGGCGCTGTTTGGAGTTGTGCGTAGGTTCCAGAGTATGGATGGCAGTTCGTCTGGCCAGCAGCCCGCGGCTTGTTCGAGTGGCCGGAGGAGTCGCTTCTTGATGCTGCTGCAGACGAGCCCATTTGCTTTTTCCACCTGACCGTCGGTCTATGGATGCGCTACTGAGGCGTAGCTGATGTTGATCCCGAGGTTCTCACAGAATTCTTGGAACTCCTTAGATGTGAAGTTCGTCCTGTTGTCGGTGATGATGCTGTGCGGCACTCCGAAGCGGTAGACGATGGACTCGAAGAACTTGACTGCGTTGTGGCCTGATTGGTTGGTCACTGGCATAGCCTTAATCCACTTGGTGAATTTGTCAACTGCGATTAAGAGGTAGACGTAGCCTCCTCGTGAGGACCTTGGAAGTTTGCCAACCATGTCGAGCCCCCACTGCGCGAAGGGCCAGGCAAATGGGATTGGCCGTAGCTCTGCGCCTGGTGCGTGCGGCTTGTCCGCGAATCGCTGGCAAGCGTTGCATTTTTGGACGATGTCCTTGGTGTCGCGCATGGCCGTAGGCCAGTAGAACCCAGCTCGTAGAGCTTTGGCAACGAGGGCGCGACTGCCAGCATGGTGCCCGCATGTCCCTTCATGGATGTCAAGGAGAACTGCTCTTCCATCGGCCATGGAGACACATCATTGGAGTACTCCTGTGATGCTGCGTTTGTACAGTTTGCTGTTGATAACGGCGAATGCCTTGGATCGCTGCGCGATGTGTCGTGCATCTGTCGGATCATCCGGTAACCTCTTGCTAAGGAGGTACATGATGTACGGCTGCGTCCAGGATTGCTCAATCATCATGACTCTCATTGGTCCCTCGAGTCCTGTGTCCAGCTCCAAGTCATCGAGTGCCATTGGCTCATTGGGTGGCGTAGCCCCCGAGTCCGTTGCTGCGCTTGTTTTCTTCTCGGCGGCCTTTGGCTTGATGGAGCGTTCGCAGATGCGCTCTAGAAATACCCCAGGTGGTATGGGGGCGCAGGTGGAGCCTATGTTGGCGAGTGCGTCTGCCTCTTCGTTGCTTTCGCAACCTACATGTCGTAGCTCACAACCGTCGAAGTCGCCTTTGAGTGTGTCGTAGAGGTCGCGGTACGCGATCATGTTGTCGTTCAGTGTGTCGCACTCATGCATCGTTTGGTTGACGACCAACTTGGAGTCGCCGCAGGCTTTTGCCATCCTCATCCCGTGCAACAGGGCCTCGTATTCAGCCTCGTTATTTGAGGCTGTGAACTGCATTCGCAGGATATACTTCAGCTTGTCCCCTTGAGGTGATGTCGATGACACTGCGCTCCGTCTTTCCGCTTGGACCCATCGAAGTGCATTGTCCAGAGGTAGGACATATCTAGCTTGTCCGGGAGCTGGTTCTCCATCCAGTGCACGAGGAAGTCCAGGAGAACTTGCGACTTGATTGCGTCGCACTTTTCGTATGTGATGTCTCGTGGAGACAATTCTATTCCCCAAAGCATGACTCGTCCCGTGGCGTTGGGGTTATTGAGAATATGCCCCAAGGGGGCGTCGTTGACCACCACGATTGGGTGTTCCTGGAAGTAGTGGTGCAGTCACCGGGCGGTCATGAAGACGCTGTACGCCAGCTTCTGGTAGTGCGGGTACCGTTGTTTTGTTGACGTGAGGACCTCGCTGAGGTAGTATACTGGGCGTTGTACGCCGTGGACCTTGTTTTCCTCAGCTCGCTCGACGAAGAGCACTGTGCTGACCATCTGGTTGGTGGCGGAGATATACAGCAACAGTGGCTCCCTTTCTCGTGGGGTCACCAGCACTGGCGAAGTGGATAGCAGGCGCTTGAAGTATTCGAATGCTTCTTGCGCTTCAGTGGTCCACTCGAATTTTTCAGTTTTGTGGAAGAGCTGGTAGAAGGGCAGCGCTTTTCGCCCATTCGACTGATGAATCGACTGAGGGCCACGATTCGTCTAGCCAGCTGCTGGACACCCTTATGTTTTTCGGCTTCTCCATGGCCAGTATGGCTTTTATCTTCTTCGGGTTTGCCTCGATTCCCCTCGCGGAGATGAGATACCCGAGCAGCTGCCCAGATGGTACGCCGAAGGTGCATTTGTCCGGATTGAGCTTGATCCGATAGCGGTCGAGGTTGGTGAAGGTTTCACGCAAATCGTCGATTAGAGAGGCTTCCTCCTTGGTCTTGATTACTATGTCGTCCACATAGACTTGAATGTTGCGACCCAGTTGTTCCTTGAGGCAAGCCTGCATGCACCGCTGGTAGGTGGCTCCCGTGTTTTTTAGCCCGAAGGGCATTGTGTTGTAATATAACACACCAAAGGGCGTTGTAAACGCTATTTTCTCTTGATCTTCCTCCTTCATTCGAATTTGATTATAGCCTGAGTAGACGTCGAGGAAGCAGAGGCGCTCGCATCCCGCGGTGGAATCGATGATCTAGTCGATCCGTGGCAACGGGAAGTGATCCTTTGGGCAGTGCTTGTTTAGAGAGGTGAAGTCCACGCACATCCGCAGGATATCTGTGTCCTTATTCAGTACCAGCACCGTGTTGGCAAGCCAAGTGCTTTCCTTGATCTCGCGTATGAACTTGGCCTCGAGGAGTCTGTTGATCTCCATTCGAACTGCCTGCGATCTTGGCTCAGACAATGGCCGAATTGTTTGCTTGACTGGCCTATGCGGGACTCAAGTTGTTGGCGATGAGGGCCGTCTTGGCGGGATCCAATGGGTGGACCTGCACTTTCTTCGTGTGCACCGATGAGTCGAAGGAGAGATCATGTGAGCTTGGCCGGCTCAAGGGAGGCAGACTGTTGTCTGTCGTCTCCTTTAGTCTCGCGAGTTCCTCCTGCATGCTGAAGGACTGGGAAATTCTGTTGAATTCCTCGTCAGAATCGCCGATCGCTCGAAGCTCCCGTTGATCAGGATGACGCCATGGGGACCTGGCATTTTCATCTGCAGGTAGGCGTAGTGGGGCACTTCCATGAACCTAGCGAACGTGACACGCCCAAGGATGCAGTGGTACTGTGAGGGCCAGTCGACGACCTCAAAGTCGATGCGCTCGCGCCGAAAGTTCTTAGGTGTGCCAAATATGACGTCGAGGTTGATTTTGCCCAGGGGTATACACCTTTCCCTGGGACCATGCCATGGAACATTGTGTCCGAGGCCTCTAGGCAAGTTAGGGGGATCCTCATTGCTCGCAAGGTACTCACGAATATAAGGTTGATGCCACTTCCGCCATCCATGAAGACGTGGCTCATGTCGAAGCCTCCGATTTGCGCCTCGAGTACGAGGGGGCAATGGCCTGGGCAGGGTACCTGAGGCGGATGGTCGCGTTTGTCGAAGGTGATGCATGACTCGCTTCCACTGAGGTACTTAGTGGTGGATGGTGGCGAGTGTGTGGCCAAGTTGACTTGGCGAGTGATGGCCTTCTGCACCCTATTGGAGGGGCGTCCCTTTTGGATCATCATGGTGCCCATGGCTCGTGGGTACGGTTCGCCTCCATGGTGCTGGTCTGGTGCGGCTGCATTCGGGGGTGGCCCAGGTGGAGGTGGTGGAGCGCCATGTGCCACGGCGCCTGGAGTGGCTCCGTAGCCTCTTTTGACTACATTGCGGTTCATCAGAACCAGTCCCTCATGTAGCTTGAGGAACTCGCGGCAATCCTTTAGAAGGTGGTTGGACTTCTTCTTGCCATCATTCTTGTCGATGTAGAAGTGCACCGTACATGGCCCGGACAGTTTGTCCTCAATGGAGCTCGCGGGTGCCTCGTCGCGAGTGCGGTGTTGCCACACTTGCGTGGTTTTCCCGGAGTCGAGGTATCCGCCGCTACGGTATCCGCTGTTGCGGTTGTCATCACGTCTTTCGGCGTAGCCAGCCACGACCATGTTGACGTCGTCGCGGTCATCATAAATGCGCATGCGACGCTTGCCTCGGCGATCACATCTGTGCTCGAGCTCTGCCTCCTCGTCGGAGTGAACGCGATTTTTCACTAAGTCTTCTCCGTCGGCCCACCGATTCGCGATCTCCATCAGGTGGTCGATGGTCTTGGGCTTTGAGCGGCCCAGCTCCTCTCTGAGTTCTAAGCGGCAGACGCCACTGTTGAATGCGTCAATTGCGCGATCCTCCGAGATGTTTTCTGCGGAGTTCTTGATGATGGACCACCTTTGAATGTAGGAGCGCAGCGATTCGCCAGATCTTTGCTGGCAGCATCTCAACTCTTCGATTGATGCGGGCCGCTTGTATGTGCCCTTAAAGTTGCGCACGAAGCTATAAACCAGCTCGTCCCAACTGCGAATGGATCTGCGTGGGAGGTTGTTGAGCCATGCTTGAGCGGCGCCCTGCAGCTGTAGCTGCAAGCATTGCATGGCCGTGCTTCGACTGCCTCCGTGGAGCCTGACGGAGGAGATGTGGTCCTCTAGCCAGATCTTCGGGTCCTATAGGCCGTCAAACTTCAGGTTCTCCGACGGGAGTTTAAACCCTTTAGGCATTCGCTTCTGCCTAATAGATCTGCTGAAGCATCTAGCGCCACAAAGCTCCACGTCCTCCTCCTCTGAGTCAGTCGACCGATCACGTCGTGCTCTTTATTTGTCGACCTTGCACTGCGTGATTTCATCACGTGCGTCGTAGTCGTGGTCGTGTCGTCATGAGCGGCGACATCGAGACAAGTTGTGGTTGTCATCGCTGGATGAGGGCGAGGAGTAATGCTTTGCTAGCGCTTTGCCCTTCTTTGGTTCCAGTGTCGGCTCCTTGTCGAGGGCGGCCTCGATTAATCCCAAGCCCACGATCGTAGATTGGTGCATGGCGGCTCGGGGGTCCCCAGCTGGTGGATGGTTGTTCAGGAAGTACATGGTGGCCGCTGTCACCGCAGCCTGCGGCGTCTTGGGGACCACATTGCCCCTGGTGTCGACTGTCATAGAGTTGAAGTCGAGGACATTCTTGCTCGTTGAGCTTGATTACGACGCGTTCGCCGGTTTGCTCATTTACTATGGTTGGAGGTTCGACTGCCCCTCCGTTGTCAACGGGGGTGCGATTGCCACCGTTACCACAGTTGCCGCCATTGCCACCATTTCCGCCGTTAGGCGGGTCGGTTCCGTTGCCGCGATTGCCGCCGTTGTCGCGGTTGGCAGAGGTGTCGCCCGCGTTGATGACGGCGCACATGAAGTGATTGGGGAAGCTGCTGCTTCCACAACTCTCAGATCCAGAACCGTAGGTTCCATCTTCAGTAGCCAGATCGCTCAGATCGGAGTCGCGACTGATGTCGCTGACCGTGTTATCGACTATTGTCGGGGTGTTCAGCTCACTGAGGGTGCCGATCGATGGAGGGAACCATGATGCTGGGGCAATCGCCGGTGCTGTCGGCTGATCAGGCATGCGAAGCGTGCCCATCTGACCAACTTGGAAGCGGAAGCTCTTGATCGCTAGGCTGATTCCATCGCCCACGTACTCGAAGGCCGGGCGAATGGCCGGTGTGTGGATGGTGAAGTCGAACGCGCCGAAGAGCTGGCGAATCTCCGCTATTGGGGAGTTGTAGATCGTAGTTGATGGGGCCGAAGAAGCCGCGACATCAGCACTCCTAGTTCCCACAGACGGCGCCAATTGACGAGGGTTTAACTCATCAATGCCCATTGTTATGGACTTGGGTTTTGGAGAAGGAGGGAGCGCTGGAGACATCTATCGGCTAGCAAACAAGCACACGGGGGACAAAGATTTACCCAGGTTCAGGCCTCGTAGAGGTCCCTACTCCTGCTTGTCTGCTCGTGGAATTATCGAAGGAACCGAAGGTTACAATGGTGCGCAGATGTAATCTGGAGAGGGTGGTGGAAACTAGGGTGGCGTGTGTCCTCCTCGCATCCCCTCCTAGCCCTTATATAGATAGGCTAGGTCTTGGGTAGCAGGTCGAGTCGGTTACAAGTTAGGGTTTTCCCCTTCAAACTTTCTATCTTTAACTTCTTCTTGTTCTTCAAGCAATCGAGAGTCCGTAGGTTACTCGAGTCCTTCGTTTGGGCCTTGGCGACACCGTGGGCCTGTATGTATTTAGACCGTATATACCAAACTCGAGTACCTATAGGGTATACCCATGTCACCTATATTGGGGAAAAAGAGAAAAAAAAGAGATTATGAAAAGAGGAAAGGGAGAAAAAAGCACCATATTCACATGGTAAATAAGAAGATTGCTGAGATGCTCGTTGTCTGCTTGCCTTGTCATTTTGATATGGGGATTCTTCCGTATCATCGGGCAAGGTACCCGTGGCGGTTCTCTATGATACACATGTACTTACGATGACAAGAACTTACCGGTGACTAAACTTGAGTAGCATGAGGAGCGGCCCTCGTATACAAGGGACATGAGATTTCTAACTTATACTTTCTCAAGCATTTACACCATAGTTTGTTCACTTTAACCTTAATCACTTCAAGATGCTTATGATAGGGGCAATGAGAGCTGAAAGCTATAAGTACCATAATTTTTGGAAGCTCTTTATGAGACTTGAATCCCTACTTCCTTTTATGAAGGCTTTTCTTCCACCATTATATTGAGTCTCCATCTTCTACCTTTATGCACCTACTTTTAGAGCATATTGGTCATTCTTAGTTCTATGTGCATTGCCCCAAGACTTGTTGATTGATGCATACCTTGATATTGCTTGCTTTAAACTATTTGTATCTAGTCACTCTTGTAAACTTTGAAGGTGTCCTATGCATTTATGTTTGCTACTCTATGAGGGACAAGCTGAATGCCACTATGCTATGTTTTCTTTATGTGAAACAAACAAACGTCTTGCAAAGCATTGTTATTCATGAATCTTTTGTTTTGTGCCTTTCATGTTACATCATAGTTACTTTGTCTTATTGCTAGAACTTTGTCTTTCATGTTATGATCGAAGTAGTATGATCCCAGCTTTGAATGTTTTACAAATACTTTGATCAAGTTTATGATGGTGCATGTCACCTCAAAAATTATTCTTTCTTTTTATCACTTACCTACTCGAGGACGAGCAGGAGTTAAGCTTGGGGATGTTGATACATTGCAAATGTATCTATAATTTTTGATGTTCCATGCTTGGTTTTATCCACTTTCTTGTGTTTTGTCCACACTTTGGAGTACTATTCATATGATTTCTTGGACTAACCTATTAACAAGAGCCACAGTGCGGTGACCTATTTTCATTGTTTTGGTTCTAGGAAAGTCGAAAATGAATATTCTCGAATTGACGGAAAAAAGCCAAAGTGCCTATTTTTCCGGAAGACCCACGGAGCCAGAATATGAGACAGAGGAGGGCCAGGGGCTGGCCATACCCCCCAGGCACGGGCTGGGCCTGGCCACACCAAGGCATGGTCTGGCCGCCCCAGGCATCCCCTCGGTCTCCCTCTTCACCTATAAGAAGCCTTTTAACCTAAAAACTCCGGGGGGTTCGACTTTTTGCCAGAAGGAGTTCCGCTTCGGCGCCACCACCAGATTCCACGAAACAGCACCAGAAACTCCGTTCTGGCACCCTGCCGGGATGGGGAATTGGAGGAGATTATCGCCATCATCATCACCATCGCTTCTCCATCTATGAGTGACGAGGGTTTAACTCATCAATGCCCATTGTTATGGACTTGGGTTTTGGAAAAGGAGGGAGCGCTGGAGACATCTATCGGCTAGCAAACAAGCACATAGGGGACAAAGATTTACCCAGGTTCAGGCCTCGTAGAGGTCCCTACTCCTGCCTGTCTGCACGTGGAATTATCGAAGGAACCGAAGGTTACGATGGTGCGCAGATGTAATCTGGCGAGGGTGGTGGAAACTAGGGTTGCATGTGTCCTCCTCGCCGCCCCCTCCTAGCCCTTATATAGATAGGCTAGGTCTTGGGTAGCAGGTCAAGTCAGTTACAAGTTAGGGTTTTCCCCTTCAAACTTTCTATCTTTAACTTCTTCTTGTTCTTCAAGCAATCGAGAGTCCGTACGTTACTCGAGTCCTTTGTTTGGGCCTTGGCGACACCATGGGCCTGTACGTATTTAGACCATGTATACCAAACTCGAGTACTTGTAGGGTATACCCATGTCAGTAGCCCCCGAGTGTCCAATGGAATCACAGATTCGATTAGGGACTTTTTGAAGTCTTTCGAGTGCCTGAACGAGTGCATTTCGACTTCTTTATTTGTGTCATAGGGATTGTTGATGTACGTGCCTGATATAACCGAAGTATCGGTATCAGTTAACCACCTTACGGTGAAACAACGCAATCTACTCGAACTCGAGTCCCCGGACTTGAATCCGGAAAAGTGCTGGCGTAATTCGACTGAAGCCGCGGAGGTCTTACAAGAGTCGAATTCCAGTTATATGGGTGTGAGCACTTGACGCGTCCGTCAAGGCATGTTCATCGTACCTGTAGGCACGGATACATTTCTGGTAGTGCGCAGCTAATGCATTGCCAGGCCTTAGTCCGGTCTTACCTTCACGCTGTAAGCGCGACATCCGAATTTTATCATCGCGGAGACGATTCGGGTGACCCAGGAGACACAGTCTCTTTGTAGGGCAAATTATGAGGCGGTGTCGCCATGAGTTTTGAGTGTGGATGTTATCAACACACAATTTTTTGTACAAATAATCATAGGGTGCGCGACCAGCCTCCTATAGAGTAACCCCTGAGTGCCTGGTTGAGTCAAAGACTCCGGCAGGGACTAAAGAACTTTTGCGACTGCTGTCATCTTTTGCTTGCTTGTTTTAGTCGAGTTTGTTTCCGGCGCTCCCTATGGGAGTAACCCATGTCTATAATCGAACCGTTATTCAAATGGTTGGGTTTATCTTTGACTGTCCATGTTCCTGCAAAAAGAAAAGAAAAAAATCATAGGGTGCGCGACCAGCGCTCCCTATGGGAGTAGCCTCCGAGTGCTTGGTGGAGTCGAAGACTCGATCAAGGACTAAAGTAGTCGAATCCCTCTGCTGCATAGCTTTGATGACGTCAGTGCTGATGATTTCATGACCTCAGTTGCCCGCGTGAGCGAGTTTGACGGGACGTGACGAGCAGTGGGTCCCATTTTCTGACTTTGATTTGACTGGGCATGCGTAATCTTTTATTTTAACCGCGTCTCCTCTATTTCCACGCGTAATGAGAGTAGTGGAGGGACGGTTCGTGCTTCCACTTCTCCACGTGTCCAACATGATGTTTGCCACGCGTCCAGTAGGATTTTTTTGAGCCGTTGGATTGCATCTTCCAGGGGTTAAGTAGCGGCGCTGCGACGGTTATTTTCTCATCTTCTCTCATTCATCTTTGCTTCCATCACCATTGCCGCTGCTCCTCTGCTTTCTCTGTGCTCGTTTCCTCCACGACGCTGGACCAGCTCCGCTCGTTTCCGAGCTACTTTCTGCGCTCGCATCGCCGCCGCGCAATGGGGAAGAAGAAAGGAGGCGCTGCGGCTGATTCTGTGGCCACCGTTGCCACGACGAAGAAGAAAAGCGGCTCCGCTGCTGCGGGCACCAGCATCGCCACCGGCGGGCAGAAGAAAGCCGCAGGCACTCGCGTCACGAATGGTGCGTGGCGTCCCTCCATCATCAAGTCATCGGATCTCCGCCATCTTCGTCAAGACGGAGTGCTATCCGATGCAGTCGCCGACGCGCGCGTCCCCGGTGGTGAGACAATTCCTGTTCCTCCCGCTGGTTTCCGAGTGATGTTTTTAGCATTCATCATTCGTGGTCTCTCCTTGCCTCTTCACCCCTTCTTTAGGGGACTTCTTTTTTTCTACGGGCTTCAGCTCCATCAGCTATCCCCGAATTCGATTCTCCACATCTCTTGTTTCATCACTCTCTGCGAGTGCTGCCTCGGAATCGAGCCGCACTTCGGCCTTTTCAAGCGCCTCTTCAAATTGAAGCGCCAATCTGCGTCTGGTTCTTTAGTCTATGATGTAGGTGGTTGCGGAATCCACGTCGACCCATCCGCCACCTACTTCGATATCAAGCTCACGGAGTCCGTCCAAGGGTGGAGGGACAAATGGTTCTAAATTCACGATGAGAAGGCTAACGGTGAGCACTTCGGACTCGCGCCCTTCGATCCCATGACGCTGTGCAGGAGGATGTGCTCCTGGAAAATGTAGTCATGCCTGGCGAGTCCGCGGAAATAGATGTGCTGTACCCGCGCGTCTGCGACCTCGAGAGTCACATTGGCAAAGAAGAGGGAGGCTGTGCCCTCATTCGCACTTGGCTGCGCCGTCGCGTCTAGCCTCTGCAAGCCAGAGTCCACCCCATGTTTCAGTGGGCTGGCACTGATGATGCCACTCACGTGTCTGCCAATGGCATGTCCGCGAGTGAGGTGGACAAGAGGGTTCGACTGGTCACGAAGTACACCGTCAAGGATGTGCTCCCCAGTGAGCTAGTTGTTCCTCCGTTTGATGCTTCGAACCCTCCTCCTGAGGTATAGTTTGTGCTACATAGTATCTAAATTTGTCGATTGCTTTTCTGTTATTTTCTTGCTGTTTGCTGAAATGTGTTGCCTGTGTGTAGGATTGGGTGGTGTCACCTTGTATGCCCCCTCTACCTGAGGGGATTATCCCTCGCAAGACTTTGGAAGAGGACGAGTCGGAGTCGACCGTCCCTTGTGATGTGGAGGAGGAAGCCCCCGAGGCCGGTAGTCCGGATACTCGCAAGTGTTCGCGCAACAAGGATTCCGATGCGTCATCTCCTTCGACTCCGGAAGGTACGGGTGTTGGTGCGGAGTCGCCAATTCCTGCAATTCATGTGAGCGCCATGGCACCATCTTCTCGTAAGAAGATGCGACTGCCCAAGGAGTCTTCGTCAGAGTCGGGGGGAGCCACTTTTGACTTTGACAAGTTTGATTGGTAAGTTTGCTTAGTCGATTTGTTCTTCTCTGTTTTTGCTCTTGATGGCTCGTCTTTGGGTTTGCCCTATCTTGATATGGTTTTTGTCTTGCAGTCAAGAGGCATCGTCATCTTCTGGCGACGGCCAGTTTTTGAAGGAATCAGGAGTCGCGACCTCAAGGGCCAAGGAAGAGGTCGAGCGTGCTCCTTCCCCTCCATTGGCGGCCCACTCCGGGCACAACTCTTCCAATTCTCCTCATGCGGGGGAGCATCGAATGGTTGCCCGGATGATAGTACAGCAGACATCCTATAGGCCGTCAAACTTCAGGTTCTCCGACGGGAGTTTAATCCCTTTAGGCATTCGCTTCTGCCTAATGGATCTGCTGAAGCATCTGGCACCACAGAGCTTCACGTCCTCCTTTTCTGAGTCAGTCGACCGAGCACGTCGTGCTCTTTATTTGTCGATCTTGCACTGCGTGATGTCATCACGTCGTCAGGTCGTGGTCGTGGCGCGGCGTCGAGACAAGTTGTGGTTGTCATCGCTGGATGAGGGCGGGGAGTAATGCTTTGCTAGTGCTTTGCCCTTCTTTGGTTCCGGTGTCGGCTCCTTGTCGAGGGCGGCCTCGATTAATCCCAAGCCCGGGATCGTAGATCGGTGCATGGCGGCTCGGGGGTCCCCAGCTGGTGGATGGTTGTTCCGGAAGTACATGGTGGCCGCTGTCACCGCAGCCTGCGGCGTCTTGGGGACCACATTGCCCCTGGTGTCGACTGTCATAGAGTTGAAGTCGAGGACTTTTGCGGCCTCTATGCATTCCTGCTCGGTGAGGTGGGCCATCCGCGATTGCCTCTTCTTGGCGAGGTGCTCGTTGCCCTTTGAGGAGGATCCTCCATATGAGGAGAGTCCAGCACGACGAAGGCTCGACTCGTCTGCCGCCTTTTTGCGCGCCTCAAGTTGCGCAATTGTTTGTACTTGGCGCTTGAATTCTTCCTTCAGGAGCCAGTGATAGCCCATGATCAGCTCTTGCGGGGATCCGAAGGGTAGAGGGGTGCCTCGCAGGGCCTCGCGGCAGCGAGCCCATTCTTGCTCGTTGAGCTTGATTACGACGCGTTCGCCGGTTTGCTCATTTACTATGGTTGGAGGTTCGACTGCCCCTCCATTGTCAACGGGGGTGCGATTGCCACCGTTACCACCGTTGCCGCCATTGCCACCATTTCCGCCGTTAGGCGGGTCGGTTCCGTTGTCGCGATTGCCGCCGTTGTTGCGGTTGGCAGAGGTGTCGCCCGCGTTGATGACGGTGCACATGAAGTGATTGGGGAAGCTGCTGCTTCCACAACTCTCAGATCCAGAACCGTAGGTTCCATCTTCAGTAGCCAGATCGCTCAGATCGGAGTCGCGACTGATGTCACTGACCGTGTTATTGACTATTGTCGGGGTGTTCAGCTCACTGAGGGTGCCGATCGATGGAGGGAACCATGATCCTGGGGCAATCGCCGGTGCTGTCAGCTGATCAGGCATGCAAAGCATGCCCATCTGACCAACTTGGAAGCGGAAGCTCTTGATCGCCAGGCTGATTCCATCGCCCACGGACTCGAAGGCCGGGCGAATGGCCGGTGTGTGGATGGTGAAGTCGAACGCGCCGAAGAGCTGGCGAATCTCTGTTGTTGGGGAGTTGTAGATCATAGTTGATGGGGCCGAAGAAGCCGCGACATCAGCACTCCTAGTTCCCACAGACGGCGCCAATTGACGAGGGTTTAACTCATCAATGCCCATTGTTATGGACTTGGGTTTTGGAGAAGGAGGGAGCGCTGGAGACATCTATCGTCTAGCAAACAAGCACACAGGGGACAAAGATTTACCCAGGTTCAGGCCTCGTAGAGGTCCCTACTCCTGCTTGTCTGCTCGTGGAATTATCGAAGGAACCGAAGGTTACAATGGTGCACAGATGTAATCTGGAGAGGGTGGTGGAAACTAGGGTGGCGTGTGTCCTCCTCGCATCCCCCTCCTAGCCCTTATATAGATAGGCTAGGTCTCGGGTAGCAGGTCGAGTCGGTTACAAGTTAGGGTTTTCCCCTTCAAACTTTCTATCTTTAACTTCTTCTTGTTCTTCAAGCAATCGAGAGTCCGTAGGTTACTCGAGTCCTTCGTTTGGGCCTTGGCGACACCGTGGGCCTGTATGTATTTAGACCGTATATACCAAACTCGAGTACCTGTAGAGTATACCCATGTCACCTATATTGGGGAAAAAGAGAAAAAAAAGAGATTATGAAAAGAGGAAGGGGAGAAAAAAGCACCATATTCACATGGTAAATAAGAAGATTGCTGAGATGCTCGTTGTCTGCTTGCCTTGTCATTTTGATATGGGGATTCTTCCGTATCATCGGGCAAGGGGTACCCCGTTGGCGGTTCTCTATGATACACATGTACTTACGATGACAAGAACTTACCGGTGACTAAACTTGAGTAGCATGAGGAGCGGCCCTCGTATACAAGGGACATGAGATTTCTAACTTATACTTTGTCAAGCATTTACACCATAGTTTGTTCACTTTAACCTTAATCACTTCAAGATGCTTATGATAGGGGAAATGAGAGCTGAAAGCTATAAGTACCATAATTTTTGGAAGCTCTTTATGAGACTTGAATCCCTACTTCCTTTTATGAAGGCTTTTCTTCCACCATTATATTGAGTCTCCATCTTCTACCTTTATGCACCTACTTTTAGAGCATATTGGTCATTCTTAGTTCTATGTGCATTGCCCCAAGACTTGTTGATTGATGCATACCTTGATATTGCTTGCTTTAAACTATTTGTATCTAGTCACTCTTGTAAACTTTGAAGGTGTCCTATGCATTTATGTTTGCTACTCTATGAGGGACAAGCTGAATGCCACTATGCTATGTTTTCTTTATGTGAAACAAACAAACGTCTTGCAAAGCATTGTTATTCATGAATCTTTTGTTTGTGCCTTTCATGTTACATCATAGTTTCTTTGTCTTATTGCTAGAACTTTGTCTTTCATGTTATGATTGAAGTACTATGATCCCAGCTTTGAATGTTTTACAAATACTTTGATCAAGTTTATGATGGTGCATGTCACCTCAAAAATTATTCTTTCTTTTTATCACTTACCTACTCGAGGACGAGCAGGAGTTAAGCTTGGGGATGTTGATACATTGCAAATGTATCTATAATTTTTGATGTTCCATGCTTGGTTTTATCCACTTTCTTGTCTTTTGTCCACACTTTGGAGTACTGTTCATATGATTTCTTGGACTAACCTATTAACAAGAGCCACAGTGCCAGCGGCCTATTTTCTGTTGTTTTTGGTTCTAGGAAAGTCAAAAAATGAATATTCTCGGAATTGGACGGGAAAAAAGCCAAAGTGCCTATTTTTCCGGAAGACCCACGGAGCCAGAATATGAGACAAAGGAGGGCCAGGGGCTGGCCATACCCCCCAGGCACGGGCTGGGCCTAGCCACACCAAGGCATGGTCTGGCCGCCCCAGGCATCCCCTCGGTCTGCCTCTTCACCTATAAGAAGCCTTTTAACATAAAAACTCCGGGGGGTTCGACGTTTTTCCAGAAGGAGTTCCGCTCCGGCGCCACCACCAGATTCCACGAAACAGCACCAGAAACTCCGTTCTGGCACCCTGCCGGGATGGGGAATTGGAGAAGATTATCGCCATCATCATCACCATCGCTTCTCCATCGACCATCCATGTTTCCCCCATCTATGAGTGACGAGGGTTTAACTCATCAATGCCCATTGTTATGGACTTGGGTTTTGGAGAAGGAGGGAGCGCTGGAGACATCTATCGGCTAGCAAACAAGCACATAGGGGACAAAGATTTACCTGTGTTCAGCCTCGTAGAGGTCCCTACTCCTGCCTGCTCAAGACGTGGAATTATCAAGGAACCAAGGTTACGATGGTCTTGATGTAATCTGGCGAGGGTGGTGGAAACTAGGGTTGCATGTGTCCTCCTCGCCGCCCCCTCCTAGCCCTTATATAGATAGGCTAGGTCTTGGGTAGCAGGTCAAGTCAGTTACAAGTTAGGGTTTTCCCCTTCAAACTTTCTGTCTTTAACTTCTTCTTGTTCTTCAAGCAATCGAGAGTCCGTAGGTTACTCGAGTCCTTTGTTTGGGCCTTGGCGACACCATGGGCCTGTACGTATTTAGACCATGTATACCAAACTCGAGTACTTGTAGGGTATACCCATGTCAGTAGCCCCCGAGTGTCCAATGGAATCACAGATTCGATTAGGGACTTTTTGAAGTCTTTCGAGTGCCTGAACGAGTGCATTTCGACTTCTTTATTTGTGTCATAGGGATTGTTGATGTACGTGCCTGATATAACCGAAGTATCGGTATCAGTTAACCACCTTACGGTGAAACAACGCAATCTACTCGAACTCGAGTCCCCGGACTTGAATCCGGAAAAGTGCTGGCGTAATTCGACTGAAGCCGCGGAAGTCTTACAAGAGTCGAATTCCAGTTATATGGGTGTGAGCACTTGACGCATCCGTCAAGGCATGTTCATCGTACCTGTAGGCCCGGATACATTTCTGGTAGTGCGCAGCTAATGCGTTGCCAGGCCTTAGTCCGGTCTTACCTTCACGCTGTAAGCGCGGCATCCGAATTTTATCATCGCGGAGACGATTCGGGTGACCCAGGAGACACAGTCTCTTTGTAGGTGAAATTATGAGGCGGTGTCGCCATGAGTTTTGAGTGTGGATGTTATCAACACACAATTTTTTGTACAAATAATCATAGGGTGCGCGACCAGCGCTCCCTATGGGAGTAGCCCCCTGAGTGCCTGGTTGAGTCGAAGACTCAGGCAGGGACTAAAGAACTTTTGCGACTGCTGTCATCTTTTGCTTGCTTGTTTTAGTCGAGTTTGTTTCCGGTGCTCCCTATGGGAGTAACCCATGTCTATAATCGAACTGTTATTGAAATGGTTGGGTTTATCTTTGACTGTCCATGTTCCTGCAAAAAGAAAAGAAAAAAATCATAGGGTGCGACCGTATCCTATGGGAGTAGCCTCCGAGTGCTTGGTGGAGTCGAAGACTCGATCAAGGACTAAAGTAGTCGAATCCCTCTGCTGCATAGCTTTGATGACGTCAGTGCTGATGATTTCATGACCTCAGTTGCCCGCGTGAGCGAGTTTGTGAGACGTGTGACGGTGGGTCCCATTTTCTGACTTTGATTTGACTGGGCATGCGTAATCTTTTATTTTAACTGCGTCTCCTCTATTTCCACGCGTAATGAGAGTAGTGGAGGGACGGTTCGTGCTTCCACTTCTCCACGTGTCCAACATGATGTTTGCCACGCGTCCAGTAGGATTTTTCTGAGCCGTTGGATTGCATCTTCCAGGGGTTAAGTAGCGGCGCTGCGACGGTAATTTTCTCATCTTCTCTCATTCATCTTTGCTTCCATCACCATTGCCGCTGCTCCTCTGCTTTCTCTGTGCTCGTTTCCTCCACGACGCTGGACCAGCTCCGCTCGTTTCCGAGCTACTTTCTGCGCTCGCATCGCCGCCGTGCAATGGGGAAGAAGAAAGGAGGCGCTGCGGCTGATTCTGTGGCCACCGTTGCCATGACGAAGAAGAAAAGCGGCTCCGCTGCTGCGGGCACCAGCATCGCCACCGGCGGGGAGAAGAAAGCCGCAGGCACTCGCGTCACGAATGGTGCGTGGCGTCCCTCCATCATCAAGTCGTCGGATCTCCGCCATCTTCGTCAAGACGGAGTGCTATCCCCGGTGGTGAGACAATTCCTGTTCCTCCCGCTGGTTTCCGAGTGATGTTTTTAGCATTCATCATTCGTGGTCTCTCCTTGCCTCTTCACCCCTTCTTTAGGGGCCTTCTTTTTTTCTACGGGCTTCAGCTCCATCAGCTATCCCCGAATTCGATTCTCCACATCTCTTGTTTCATCACTCTCTGCGAGTGCTGCCTCGGAATCGAGCCGCACTTCGGCCTTTTCAAGCGCCTCTTCAAATTGAAGCGCCAATCTGCGTCTGGTTCTTTAGTCTATGATGTAGGTGGTTGCGGAATCCACGTCGACCCATCCGCCACCTACTTCGATATCAAGCTCACGGAGTCCGTCCAAGGGTGGAGGGACAAATGGTTCTAAATTCACGATGAGAAGGCTAACGGTGAGCACTTCGGACTCGCGCCCTTCGATCCCGTGACGCTGTGCAGGAGGATGTGCTCCTGGAAGAATGTAGTCATGCCTGGCGAGTACGCGGAAATATATGTGCTGTACCAGCGCGTCTGTGACCTCGAGAGTCACATTGGCAAAGAAGAGGGAGGCTGTGCCCTCATTCGCACTTGGCTGCGCCGTCGCGTCCAGCCTCTGCAAGCCAGAGTCCACCCCATGTTTCAGTGGGCTGGCACTGATGATGCCACTCACGTGTCTGCCAATGGCATGTCCGCGAGTGAGGTGGACAAGAGGGTTCGGCCACGTCAAGTACACCGTCAAGGATGTGCTCCCCAGTGAGCTAGTTGTTCCTCCATTTGATGCTTCGAACCCTCCTCCCGAGGTATAGTTTGTGCTACATAGTATCTAAATTTGTCGATTGCTTTTCTGTTATTTTCTTGCTGTTTGCTGAAATGTGTTGCCTGTGTGCAGGATTGGGTGGTGTCACCTTGTATTCCCCCTCTACCTGAGGGGATTATCCCTCGCAAGGCTTTGGAAGAGGACGAGTCGGAGTCGACCGTCCCTTCTGATGTGGAGGAGGAAGCCCCCGAGGCCGGTAGTCCGGATACTCGCAAGTGTTCGCGCAACAAGGATTCCGATGCGTCGTCTCCTTCAACTCCGGAAGGTACGGGTGTTGGTGCGGAGTCGCCAATTCCTGCAATTCATGTGAGCGCCATGGCACCATCTTCTCGCAAGAAGATGCGACTGCCCAAGGAGTCTTCGTCAGAGTCGGGGGGAGCCACTTTTGACTTTGACAAGTTTGATTGGTAAGTTTGCTTAGTCGATTTGCTCTTCTCTGTTTTTGCTCTTGATGGCTCGTCTTTGGGTTTGCCCTATCTTGATATGGTTTTTGTCTTGCAGTCAAGAGGCGTCGTCATCTTCTGGCGACGGCCAGTTTTTGAAGGAATCAGGAGTCGCGACCTCAAGGGCCCAGGAAGAGGTCGAGCGTGCTCCTTCCCCTCCATTGGCGGCCCACTCCGGGCACAACTCTTCCAATTCTCCTCATGCGGGGGAGCATCGAATGGTTGCCCGGATGACGGTACAGCAGACATCTTTGGAGTCATTGCAGGACCATGTAAATGTAGTTTTTCTCCTTTTGGTGTTGCAGTCAATATTATCTATGGCCTCTGCTGATTCTATTTTGTGTGATAGCTCCTTGTGAAAGAAGCCGCGCACTTGGCGGAGCAAGTGCTTGCGATGGGTCGCCAGCATGCGATGCTGGAGACACGTCATCGCGTGGTTGAAAGTGAGTGTCTTGCACTTCTTCTTCTTCTTTGTCTCCTTTTTAATACGGTCGACTGATAGTCAATCTCTTTATGTTTGTAGCCGAATAGAACGCTCTCCTGCGCAATGCTGCCACCATGGAAAAGACCCTCGCCGCGGCTGTGAAGGGTCGCGACGAAGCAATCGCGGCGCGTGACGAGGCGCAAAGGCGCGAAGAGGATCTGCGTGCCTCCTTCGCAGCCAGGGAGAAGTTGTTCGAGGAACAACTGCTCTCAATTGCTAGGGCCCTTTCAGGTACTTTGCTTGTGGATGTTGTTATCCTTCTCTGCTTCGAATGTTTTTGCCGGTGGCGCTGATGTTTTTGTCCATATGTGAATTTATGTACAGATGCTGGCGATTTGAGCTTTGACCCGCAGGCCCTTCGTCGTGATGACGCTCTGGCAGGTGCATTGTCAGCAGTCGAAGATCATAGCATCGCTGTGCAGGACACGCTCTCCAAGGCTAAAAGCATACTCAGTCGCCTTCGGGAGGAGCTGATGCCCAAGGCGAAGCTAGTCGAGAATTTAGACAAGCTGGTGGAGTCACTCGCTGGAGGTGTGCCTGCCAGCTTCAAGAACTCGCTTCGCTCGGCTAGCGCGTCCATGTCACTTGCCATGGTGTAGGCCCACGAAGTCGAGATTGACCCTGCTGCGGTGTCGAAGGCGATGCCTGTGAGCGCGGATGGCCAGCAGGTAGTCTTCGCTCCCTTCGTGACTGCCTGTGGTAAATATGGGCCTCAGTTGATAAATACTGTTACAAAGTATTCTGAGGAGCTGCATCGCGTCAAGAAGGCGGCAAAAGCGGCGGCATTAGGGGCTGGCGGCAAGTCAGTGGCATCTGACACTGCCATAGACTCGATGAAGCCCCCGTAGCCGTCAAAGTCGAAGAAGCCAGCTGCTCCTTAGTTAGCTTTTGTAATAGTTAATTAGCTTATGTCCTTTTGTTTAAGAATGTGCCTGCTGGCGAGTGTATATGCTGATACTTTTACTGGTCTTGAATGCATTTGAATCCTTTGTCATTGTGTTGACTTGGTCGTCTTATTTGCTTCTATCTTGACTTGTGGTAGGGTACATCGAGTGATCCTTTGAGGGAAACTCAGGACTCGCCGACTCTTGATGATACTGTGGTACCGCCGCGTTCTAGAGTAGATGAGTTGTCGTTGCTTTCACGACTGCGTGACCATGTGAAGCAGCTGGAGCGCGAGTTTCCCGTGCTCCGTGGTAACGCAGATGTATGGAAGTCGAAGGCGGAAAAAGCCGCCGCCCGGGAGCAGTATCTACTTGGCGAGGTGACGCAGCTGGGCGACCAATTCAAGTGTTAGTTTGCTTGCTCTCATCTTCTTCTTGTTGTCACTCGCAATTGTACCGAACTTATCTGTTATCGCTTCGTGTAGTTGTCGACACGTCATCCGCAGGAGGAGAAGGATAGAATTGGCATTCATGCATGATCTCACCAGAACAACTTCAAGAGAGTGGATACTGGTGGATCATGATCGTCTTGATCGCTGGCTACTCTGCAGGATCGTGCGGCGCGGGTGCTGCACTTTCTGAAGAAGTCGCAGTCATGCTTGAAGAACATTTATCGGGTGATGTTTCCGCTGGATGATACTCCATCAAGCCTGCTGGCTCTCCTTGCCAAGTTTCAGGACCTAACCACGGTTCGCGAGTGCGTGAGGCAATAGTTGGTGGCTGGTGCCAAGGCTTCTCTATCAATGGTGCGACTGCACAGGCCTGCCGTTGATGTTGCGGCAATTGCATCTGGGCCGCCGGCACCACCGGCAAGTTCTGCCTGGAATATGGTGCCGCACTACCAGGCAGTGGATCGGCCAGTAGAAGAGATCGTCGACTTCTTCGATGAACAGACCAACGTTCTCCTGCTGTAGTAGTAGCCTAGTTTGTATCTACACATAAGTGTACTTGTGTTGTAAAGTTCGTATAAATGTTGTGTATAATTTATTGTCGAATATGTATAAAGGGCTTTGTTAGCATGAAGTGCGTTGCACTATGCGAGTCCCTTTCGTTAGCCTGGTCAGGCTTTTTATCTCTGTCCCTTATCAACCTATCAGATGCGTTGCAGCTGGGTTGATGTTTGTGTCAACGGTTTCGACTGATGTACCAGCTACTCAGGATATCGCGTTTTGGTTCGTAGAACAGATGTAAATAGGGTGGCGCAGCCCCCGAGTAGAACGTTTCCCTGGGACGATGCCATGGAACGTTGTGTCCGAGGCCTCCAGGCAAGTTAGGGGGATCCTCATTGCTCGCAAGGTACTCGCGAATATAAGGTTGATGCCACTTCCGCCATCCATGAAGACGCGGCTCATGTCGAAGCCTCCAATTTGTGCCTCGAGTACGAGGGGGCAATGGCCTGGGCAGGGTACCTGAGGCGGATGGTCGCGTTTGTCGAAGGTGATGCAGGACTCGCTTCCACTGAGGTACTCAGTGGTGGATGGTGGCGAGTGTGTGGCCAAGTTGTCTTGGCGAGTGATGGCCTTCTGCACCATATTGGAGGGGCGTCCCTTTTGGATCATCATGGTGCCCATGGCTCGTGGGTACGGTTCGCCTCCATGGTGCTGGCCTGGTGCGGCTGCATTCGGGGGTGGCCCAGGTGGAGGTCGCGGAGCGCCATGTGCCACGGCGCCTGGAGCGGCTCCGTAGCCTCTTTCGACTGCATTGCGGTTCATCCGAACCAGTCCCTCATGTAGCTTGAGGAACTCGCGGCAATCCTTGAGGAGGTGGCTGGACTTCTTCTTGCCATCATGCTTGTCGATGTAGAAGTGCACCGTACATGGCCTGGACAGTTTGTCCTCAATGGAGCTCACGGGTGCCTCGTCGCGAGTGCGGCGTTGCCACACTTGCGTGGTTTTCCTGGAGTCGCGGTATCCGCCGCTACGGTATTCGCTGTTGCGGTTGTCGTCGCGTCTTTCGGCGTAGCCAGCCGCGACCATGTTGACGTCGTCGCGGTCATCATAAATGCGCATGCGATGCTTGCCTCGGCGATCACGTCTATGCTCGAGCTCCGCCTCCTCGTCAGAGTGAACACGATTCTTCACTGAGTCTTCTCCATTGGCCCACCGATTCGCGATCTCCATCAGGTGGTCAATGGTCTTGGGCTTTGAGCGGCCCAGCTCCTCACTAAGTTCTAAGCGGCGGACGCCACCGTTGAATGCGTCAATCGCGCGATCCTCCAAGATGTTTTCTGCGGAGTTCTTGATGATGGACCACCTTTGAATGTAGGAGCACAGCGATTCGCTAGATCTTTGCTAGCAGCATATCAACTCTTCGATTGATGCGGGCCGCTTGTATGTGCCCTTAAAGTTGCGCACGAAGCTATAAACCAGCTCGTCCCAACTGCGAATGGATCCGCGTGGGAGGTTGTTGAGCCATGCTCTGGCGGCGCCCTGCAGCTTAGCTGCAAGCATTGCATGGCCGTGCTTCGACTGCCTCCGTGGAGCCTGATGGAGGAGATGTGGTCCTTCAGCCAGATCTTTGGGTCATGTAGGCCGTCAAACTTTGGGTTCTCCGACAGGAGTTTAAACCCTTTAGGCATTCGCTTCTGCCTAATGGATCTGCTGAAGCATCTGGCGTCGCAGAGCTCCACGTCCTCCTCTTCTAAGTCAGTCGACCGAGCACGTCGTGCTCTTGATTTGTCGATCTTGCGCTGCGTGATGTCATCACGTGCGTCGTAGTCGTGGTCGTGTCGTCGTGAGCAGCGACGTCGAGACAAGTCGTTGCTGTCATCGCTGGATGAGGGCGAGGAGTAACGCTTTGCTAGCGCTTTGCCCTTGTTTGGTTCCGGTGTCAGCTCCTTGTCGAGGGCGGCCTCGATTAATCCCAAGCCCGCGATCGTAAATCGGTGCATGGCGGCTCGGGGGTCCCCAGCTGGTGGCTGGTTGTTCAGGAGGTACATGGTGGCCGCTGTCACCGCAGCCTGCGGCGTCTTGGGGACCACATTGCCCCTGGTGTCGACTGTCATAGAGCCGAAGTCGAGGACTTTTGCGGCTTCTATGCGTTCCTGCTCGGTGAGGTGGGCCATCCACGATTGCCTCTTCTTGGCGAGGTGCTCGTTGCCCTTTGAGGAGGAGGATCCTCCGTAGGAGGAGAGTCTAGCACGACGAAGGCTCGATTGGTCTGCCGCCTTTTTGCGCGCCTCGAGTTGCGCAATTGTTTGTACTTGGCGCTTGAATTCTTCATTCAGGAGCCAGTGATAGCCCATCAACAGCTCTTGCGGGGATCCGAAGGGTATAGGGGTGCCTCGCAGGGCCTCGCGGCAGCGTGCCCATTCTTGCTCGTTGAGCTTGATTACGACGCGTTCGCCGGTTTGCTCATTTACTATGGTTGGAGGTTTGACTGCCCCTCTGTTGTCAACGGGGGTGCGATTGCCACCGTTACCGCCGTTGCCGCCATTGCCACCGTTGCCGCGATTGCCGTTGTTTTCGCGGTTGACAGAGGTGTCGCCCGCGTTGATGACGGCGCACATGAAGTGATTGGGGAAGCTGCTGCTTCCACAACTCTCAGATCCGGAACCATAGGTTCCATCTTCAGTGGCCAGATCGCTCAGATCGGAGTCACGACTGATGTCGCTGACTGTGTTCTTGACTGTTGTCGGGGTGTTCAGCTCACTGAGGGTGCTGATCGATGGAGGGAACCATGATGCTGGGGCAATCGCCGGTGCTGTCGGCTGATCAGGCATGCGAAGCGTGCCCATCTAACCAACTTGGAAGCGGAAGCTCTCGATTGCTAGGCTGATTCCATCGCCCACGGACTCGAAGGCCGGGCGAATGGCTGGCGTGTGGACGGTGAAGTCGAACGCGCCGAAGAGCTGGCGAATCTCCGCTGTTGCGGAGTTGTAGATCGTAGTTGATGGGGCCGAAGAAGCCGCGACATCAACACTCCCAGTTCCCACAGACGGCGCCAATTGACGAGGGTTTAACTCATCAATGCCCATTGTTATGGACTTGGGTTTTGGAGAAGGAGGGAAAGCTAGAGACATCTATTGGCTAGCAAACAAGCACATAGGGGACAAAGATTTACCCAGGTTCAGGCCTCGTAGAGGTCCCTACTCCTGCTTGTCTGCTCATGGAATTATCGAAGGAACCGAAGGTTACAATGGTGCGCAGATGTAATCTGGCGAGGGTGGTGGAAACTAGGGTTGTGTGTGTCCTCCTCGCCGCCCCCTCCTAGCCCTTATATAGATAGGCTAGGTCTCGGGTAGCAGGTCGAGTCGGTTACAAGTTAGGGTTTTCCCCTTCAAACTTTCTATCTTTAACTTCTTCTTGTTCTTCAAGCAATCAAGAGTCCGTAGGTTACTCGAGTCCTTCGTTTGGGCCTTGGAGACACCATGGGCCTATACGTATTTAGACCGTATATACCAAACTCGAGTACCTGTAGGGTATACCCATGTCAATGAGTGAGTAATCCCCCCGCTGTAGGCTATGGGGATGGTAGGGATTGGATGAGATCGTTCATGTAATGGCATCAGATTGTTAGGGCATGGTGCCTAGTATCTTTTATTAGTGCTTTATGAATTTGTTGTGACTTGTTGTGCTTAATGCTTGTCACTAGGGCCTGAGTGTGTTGATTTCAGATATGAACATGTTATTGATTCATTATGATAGTATTGATTTTGGTCTTATCTGCAAGTTGTATACACACATTGTTGTCCGGAACCAATGGCCCCGAAGTGACAGAAATCGGGATAACCGGAGGGAATGGCTTTGATGTCAGGATCACATGTGTTCGCGGAGTGTTAATGCTTTGCTCCGGTGCTCTATTAAAAGGAGAACCTTAATTGCCAGTAGTTCCCTTGAGGCCCCGTTGCAAACGGGCTGGCAGGACAAAATATGTTGTGCAAGTTCTCATTGCGAGTACGTATGACTATATATGGAACACATGCCTAGGATTATCTAGTACTTGGATGATTTATCTTATTTATCTGGAATTGCCCTATGTTCTGATTGCTATGTGAATTGTCTTGTCCATGCAACGCTCGTCCATCCATCCCTGTGCCTACCGCACTCAAATCCCACTGTTTACTGCTATTGTTACTACTGTCTTTACTTTACTGCTGCTGCTACTTTGCTATTCCTACTACAAAACTATTGCTACTGATAAACTACTGTGAGCAAGATTGTTTCCAGGTGCAGCTGAATTGACAACTCAGTTGTTAAGGCTTATAAGTATTCTTTGGCTCCCCTTGTGTCGAATCAATAAATTGGGTTTCACTTCCCTCGAAAATACTGCGATACACCCCCTATACTTGTGGGTCATCAGATATTATTCATATTTTTGATGAAATATCTCTCTAAACCCTACCACTAATGCCTAATGATCAAAGGGGTATGCAATCCTTTCTTTCTATTTTTCCCTACGCAGATAATGATGTTTCATGATGGGAATCACAACATTAAAGTCAAAGATATGAGATTTCCAACAACCCAAAGAAACCAGGGGTCGTGAAGTGGACACAAAAGCTTTAACGACCAACTATACAGCAGGAATACAATTCTGGCTGTATAGTTCCGACTATATAGTTGCCATTGACACCGCTAGGTCAAACAGAACAACCTTTGTGAAGGGACCCCTATATAAAGAGGCTTCAGGCGACGAGAAACAGTCGCCCCCCAGAACCCTAGAAACCTACATCCACAACACCGAAGAGCCACCAGAGGAATAGACTTAGATCTAATCTCCAAATCCTTCTCCACCACCATAGCAATAATCCACCACTTATAATAGTAGATCTCATCTTTGATTGGTGACATTGTAAGACTATTTGCTATCAATCTCATGATTTCCATTGCAATGTTTATGATTGTTGACTTCATCTCTATGTGTGAGTAATTCTCTTTAGGCTAAGGGCTTTGGCCTAGCCATGTAGCTTTTGTGCATGTTATTTATCATAGATGGGATCATTTATTAGTTTATATGACATGATGATTATTATATCCTCTCTTTCCTCAATCCAGGGACTTGTCAGGTACCCAAGACCCCGAGGATTGAGCAAGGTATAGGGAGTATGAGTAATGACTAATCTACAGGTTGGGAACCCCAGTGACATAAGGGGTAGTACGGCTGTATGTGAGGGATTTACTTGGGATTAATGGTGACATCACTATGCATATCGTTAGTTCTCTTTCTTCTATGGATGAGACTAGTAGGTTATTGCTATAAGCGGTTGTGGAGGCAATAGCAATTATGTATGCACTGCTCACATATAATTATCTTGCTCTAAAAATTACATGCATACTTTATTATTATCTTTTATTCCCATCAGATGTTTTGCACAGCTACAGGTGAAACCGAAAGCCCTAGGCCCTCTCTCTCCATCATCGACAACAGCAACAGCAAACTCTTGGTCTGGTAAAACACAAAAAGAATTCTAAAACTCCCGAAGGTCCATTAAAGTAACTTCACTATGCTTTCTGCTTCCCGGGGATTCGATAACCTAGGTCTACTAAGGAAAAAGAGCTATACTACATCCATAATCTAGATCGAAGGTATCAGCCAGCCGACCCACCCGGGCACGGGCATGCACGTGGGTGGGAGCAAGCGAGACGACGTGTGGTGGGCTACACCAATACCCACCGATATGATGTCTCTCCATCGTCTTGCCGCTGCGGGCTACTGCTAGGCGCCACGCTGGGCCATGTGCGCGAGTGGCAGCCCACCCGGCTGAACTACTATTGCTAGCAGCAGCTGCTGTGCTAGCTCGGGTGGCCCACCCGGCCACCGCTATGAGCCCAGCCGGCTGCCCCATTGTTCCCCTCTTTTTGCCTTTGTTTAGTCCTACAAGGGTGGGAATAAACACAACACACCAATAATTTTCTAAGGCAATTTCATCAGAGGATAAATCTCTCTCTCTCTCATTGCCTTTGTTGTGGCATGGTCCCTGGAAGGACTCTACACATAAGAGACAACAACGTTGCGGAATATCGTTGTGATGTAGTGACTCCGTCCAGGAGATCTATTTCCGCAATCTCGACAGGGATTAGAGTTCTGAGAATCGTGGTCTTGCATCATACGTGTGCGATACCTCGGGGTGCTGCCACTGGTGGCACCAGACCGTTATACGAGGACCTAGACAAGGGGTGACTTGCGAGGAGCTTCGCAATCTTGAGGTCGAACAAAATACGACTACATCATCTATGTTCCTGCATGAGTGTTATATGCTTATAGTCTAGAAGGGTGTGTTACTGTTGTCTTATCTTCGTTACTTCATTACTTCTTTGATAGATCCTGGCTAGGTGTGTTCCAACATAGTAATTTTTTTGTTTTTTTGCCACAGAACCTCTTTAGTGGTATCAACACTGATCTATGTGTAGTATGAAAGTACGGATAGACACATGTTGAATGTGGGCATTGATCCTCTAGTTGTTACCCTCCCACATGTATTTGTTTATATCGCGGCATTGTTTGATAAAGTAGGTCGGACCGACCTTACACGTGATCTTACGCGAGACTAGTTCCACGCTTGACATATGGCTTGTACCGTATAAGTGGCTAGCGGGTGTCTGTCTCTCACCGTAGTTGATATAGAATCTACAACGGAGGACCACAAAAGGGTTATAGTATAGACAACTATTAGATCCATGTTGTGGTTGGAAGTTTATTGGTAGAAATGGTTCTATTGTGAAAGCCTAAACAAACCACGTAGAACTTGCAATAGACAATTTAGAGGCGTCTAACTTTATATTGCACAAAGGCTTGTGATGTGATGTGGTTATAGTCGTGAACAAGGTAAGGTACTTTACCTTTCCTATTACTAAGTTGTATAGTAGTAGTCATCGCGATGATGAACGAAAAGAACGGTGGCGTCATGGACTTGGAACCAAACCGGTGGCAAGATGGAGATCATCCCGGAGCACCTGATGGAGATCAAGGAGTGTGAAGACAACCATGTCATATAACATATAAATTGCATGTGATGTTAAATTTTTGTGTGCATCTTGTTTGTTTTCTAGTTTTAGATACACAACAGTAGAATCAAAATAAGATGATCCCTAATTAATACCAACTTAGTGTTCTCCCATTAGTGCGTACCACCAAGAAAGTTTGATGTTATGAAGCAGGCCATGATGATTGGGTGCTAGACATCTCAGCGTTTTCATACGGTGGGTGTAATCCATGTATGCATTGTGAATACACTAAGTTTGGGGAGAGCCTAGCATGTACAGACATGGCCTCGAAACACAGGAGATCGAAAGATCAAGCACAAGTCACATGGATGATGTGATCGACGGATATAGTCCACCCTGACAGCTATATCAAAGGTTGTGTTGATCAGGGATGATACAATGTAAATGGGTCATTTAATCACTAAACTTTCTTAGGTATGATAGTTTAAGTGGGAGCTCATTTGTTAATGTGATTACAAATTTTAACTCGTATTATGAACTTATTCTAAGTCTTTGCAAATGTCTTGTAGATTATGGTCATTCCCGGAGTTCAGGATATTTTTGGTATATTTATGAATGGGGAGAAACTTAAGCTATACAATTCGAATTTCAGCAATTGGTACCAATGCCTTAGGGAGATTCTCATAGAAAACCATCTTCTCTATGTCCTATGTGAACCCCTGGAAGATTTACCTGAAGACATAGACGGTGGAGAATATGCGATTCTTCATGCCCACCATGACACCTTCATGACAGTCAAGTACACCATTATCCATGGCATGGAATCTGGCTTGGGTGCACTTCCATGAAATCGATGCACTAGATATGCTCGATGGATTGAAGAGCATGTTCCCAGATAAGGTCAGACACATGTGATATGAGTACATGGAAGAGTTTACTTCTATAAAGATGGAAGAAAACTCCATCTTGGAAGCCACTTGGACACCATGGAAGATATCCATGTTCGCCTTGTGGATGCTATGGGCAACTAGTTGACCGACGACTTTGTGATAGATGGGATGTTACGTTCGCTTCCTCCCAGCTACAAAGACATTGTCACAGACTACATCCTGTAGGGTATATTGTATACCTTTCACGAATTCATAGCCAAGCTGAGGACTACCAAGGTTGAGCACAAAGTTGGGGTTGTTATCAATGAAGAACATATATGTTGATATACAAGTAATAAATGTTTCCATGAAACACTTACTCCCTCTATCCCGAATTACTGGGCCTAGTCTATAAAAACATTTGTCCCACAATACCTCCCCTCTAAGGCTTGTATGCATTTAATTAGGAGTAGTAATCCCCTATCTAATTACTCTCCACTTTCCTTTCTCTTTTTAAGCCAACCGAACATAACCTTGTGCATGCCAAAAATCAGAACAACCTATCCATGTGCGCGTGTTGGGTATATCCCATTTTGCATAAGTAGACTGTTAGTATCCCTATTAAATCAAGAATGCAGCTGATTGGAGGTTCGGTAGAGATTTTCTAACCCAATAGAAGGTTGCATTGGTCATGACGCAAAACAAATTGGGTCTTGTAAATCGGGATAGAGGGAGTATGTAGTTTTCAAGTATTGAATAATTAATCTTGTTTTATTGAAAATAGGACCCTCTGCGTGAGAGTTGCTGGATGGAATGAGGCGCTGATGGCGTGATAACGGAAACAATCTGGTTGATGGCCGACGACATACCTTCCCTCGAAGTTTATCATTAGGATGTGAAGATTTGAATAAAAGATTTGTAATCGAGTTTGTGAACCTTATTAGTGTGTATTGCTTATTGCGAGACGATTATTCATATACATAAGATACAATCGGTTGTTCTTTTTCTATGAATAGTTTTTTATGATTCACATTGTGATTATAAACAATTTATTCTAGTCTTTGTATGTTTGATACTAGAGAATTTATGAAACATATGAAAATTGAGATATCCAATCTTAAACGTGGATATAAAATTAACAAAAATATCAAAGTATCTACAATTTGATCGCAGTGACTATGAACTCAAATTAATGATAGTCTGGCATAAAGGACTTGTGGAAAAATGTTTCATAAATTATGATGATTAGAAAAATCAAATTGTATTGATATGCCTAAAAACATCATATCATAGTGTATGAGATACGTATGGGTTAACATTAGAAATTAGAGTTTAAGAGCTTTAAATAGTAAATACTCAAGTATAAGAAACATCTAAAGATTAGTGGAAACAACACCATATGGGATATGGCATGTTTGAGTTTTTAGAGATTTCGATAGTTCGATATCATTACGAATAAATCTTTAGTGTATTCTTAGGCAACTATGAATACAAATTCCAAACTAAAACCAAAGGAGGTAAAACTTGTATTGTCTTAATGTGGTACTTCCTTGATAAAGTGTTTTCTTGTGGAAGATGTCGGTGGGAAAAGGTATAAGTATTAGCAAAGGTTTGACCTTACCTCCAAATTGTTGAGTAAGTGAAACGAAACATGTTCCAGGAGATGAACTCTACACATAGAGGGGAAACTGATGATAAAGTAATCATGACGCGTTTCAACTAGTACTTTATTAAAATAAAGTAGGATTTAAGAATTTGTTATGCCACTTGCAGAATTTTATTCTTGAATCACTTGTCATGTTATTGGAACAAGTCATACCTATAAACTACAAAGAAAGATTGATGGACCAAAGTACAAGAAATGACTTAGAGTCATGAAATTCCATATTAAGTTACATTTGAGAGTATGAAGTAAAAGGTTACTTGATCTTATTAAGTAATGTTTTTACTTAATCCTTCCCAGTAAACTGCAAAGTTGAAAGAAAATAAATGAAACATAAAAGGAAGACATAAAAGCTCGATTTGTCACAAAGGATGTATTTGATAAATTCAAGAGATTGGCTACAAAATGTAGTGATGCTTAAAATCTGTTGGATTTAAATTAGCAATTAGTCCAATTTGGAAATTGGTAAAGGATTGTTCAAAACTGCAAGTCTTCAAAGATTTTGAAGAAAAGTTTGTAACTAGTACAACAGGCAGGTTTTGATGAAACGTGAGATTGTCGATATCTTGTAGCAAAAAAATCTCGATTTGATGAAAGATAAAAAAAATGGATATACCAAGATTATCGAGAGAGTCTGTAATTATAATAAATTGAGTGAGAGCTAAGAAGTTTTCCAAGTCAAATATGTGGATGACATATTTGAGTGGGAGCTGAGTGATATTCTAGTATGTCAAATATTGATGATATATTTAAGTGGGAGCGTGACAACATTCTTATATATGTGATTGACATATTAAAATGTGCTTGGAGTTATAAATTATTAAGTCATTTGAAATTTAACATATATTAAACATAGAGGATCTATGTGGATAGATCACGATGTTTGATAAACACTAAATGTCAAAACACTTCAAGTATTCTGAAAGAAGTTCAAAATGTCCTAGTTGAGATTCTAAAACAATCCATAATGAATTCAAGTGAATAATTGATTATTACTTGTGAAACTAGGAGAAGCATTGAGTAGTGACTCAGTATTCATGACAATGGTTAAAAGGAAAGATAGAAATGCATTGCATCACCTATGTCTTGATCATAGGTTTTTCTAGAAAAACCATGTTATTTATACTTGACATAATTTTACCCAAGTTCTTAGTTGTAAGAATAAGGTTCCAAAGAGATCCATGATTTGATCACTAAATCAGAATTGAGTTTAGCACAAAGGAAGCATGGTTGGGCATCAAAGTCACAAGTATTGCACTTGGATCAAAATATATATAGACTAGAAGTATTGGAATACTTTAGAATTAGCAATAGTGCTTTTCGTTTAAAGAAAGTTTGACTTTTCAACTAAGTGGGTTTTGTAGGTATACATGACAACATTGAAAGTCCAACTGACTGATAGACCGTCATTGTATATGCTATAAAACAAAAGTATCACTTTGTCACCAAAAACAAATGCTTCAACACATTATATGATAGTGGTGTTAATGTCAAATAAGTGACATTAATGATTTGCAAAAGGACTAAAAGGATCTGGTAATACAGATTTAGGATAGGAAGTTTTTCCATGAGCAAGCATGATCAATAAACACATATGTGATATGGTTTTATGATGAGCAACAATGCAACTAGATTATTTGTACTCTAGTGCAAGTGGGAGAGTGAAGGAGATATGCCCTAGAGGCAAATAATAAGTGTTTATTATCACACCCCATTAGTTCATAATAGTCTTATATCATGTTAGAATTGTATCAAGCGGAAAGATTGATGCATGTGTGATATATAAACAAACCAAAGGTCCCTAGTAGCCTCTATTCAACTAGTTCATTAGGCAGCTGATGATCAAGGTTTTTTGATCATGGTGCATTTATGCAAACTCACAATGAAGTCATATCATCTAGAGTTGATGTGATGGACCTTACCCACCAATGATTGTTGCAACATGATCATGTCACAAAGTTCCACAGTTACAATTGTCACAAATGAAGTGTCCTAATCCTTAGACCGTGAGATCATATTTAATCACTCTTACTCGAGGCTGCTTTGATGCATCAACTGTCATGACCGTAACTGGGTGACTATAAAGATCGATGTTGGGTATTCCAGAGGGGCATGTTGAGCCGTATTGATGGCTCCAAAAATAGCCATCTTCCACCATGTTTAAACATTGTTTTTAGTCAAACAATTGACAAGAAAATCTTAATCCTTTCCACTAATGACTAATAATTGCAAAGATATGAACCTTGCTTTGAATTGTGGTGTGCAGGAAATCACGATTTTTAATGCGAAATCAGGAGTCATAATAGAGGTTTTTGAGGAAGTCCACATGACCAAGTAATTGTGGAGTCAAATCCAAGAGACTGCAGCCATAACGACAACTGGTACAGGAAGGGCTTGACCATACCATGTGGCGGCGGCTCCGTCTCATTAAACCCTACAACTTTCGTGAAGATGCCTATATATTTTGAGGTCTCAGCCGCCACGGAGAAGGCCGCCATTCCTAGATTGCATCACAACACCACCAAAGGAGATCCACACCATTGTTCATCCATCCATCATCCATCCCCTCCATTATCCATATCCATTGCTTTGTACTTTAGATTTGCTTGTGATTCGGCGACCATTGTAAGAATATTTTATTTCAACCTAAGTATTTTGCATAATGTTTTTATCCTTGATCTTATTGTTATGAGTGAGTAATCCTCATGGGATGCGGGTTGTGGAGAAACCTCGCATCGATTATGTGCATCTAATTCATGGGAGCATTTGTATTGTTTGAAATTGCAATTTGTATCTTTTGTTTCTTTGTCTCTTGTCTCGATCTGTGGACTTGTAGGTCCCCAAGATCCCATGGATTGATAAAGTCTTGAGGTGAGATACGTGGCTAGCGGCGATCTCATAGGAACCCCAGTGATTGAAAGGGTAGTACGGTCTTTGCTTAGCGCCCCATTCGGGATCACAACACCATCACCACTTAATGCTTTGATCTGTGTTTTACACTTAATAATTGTTTGTAGCCCGTTGCTTCGTGGTGCACTCTATTGGATTAAAAGACCTTTTCTATGCCTGCTGCATCACGCGGTCTCTAATATATTAGGATGTGTTGCCCAGAAGAGATTATCCCTATTAAAACTTTACACATGACTGTGCTTATTATTATCTTTTATCCCATATGATGTGCAACTAGAGGTGGATCTTCAACACTGGCCTATCTCCATCCATTGATTCAACCCACTATAAAAGTGAACTAGATTGGTTCGGTAAACAAAGGTAAAACAAAGAAACAAGTCTTGTAGATGTGTCCTTTTTATTTCCATTTAGAATTACTTTCCAAGGTTCAACTAAAACTAGGTCTTCTAGGGAAAAAGCTATTATACTACATCCATAAATCTTGATCGAAGGTATCAACCCTTTTTCTGGCGCCATCGTCGGGCAAGCAATTATTGTATGTAGTTTTATTCTTGTTATTAGTTTAATTTCTAGTAATCTATTTGAAAACCCAAAAAATTAGTTACTTGTTATTTGTTTTCTTTACTTAAAAAACACCAAAAATGTAAAGAGCCATGGCTCAAAAGAGACTTGGGGAGTATGCTACTCCCACTGATGATTTTATTCGTGCACCTATCACTCAGCCCGCTATTGATGTGGAAGCATATGAAATTAAGCCTAAACTTTTAAGTTTGGTTCAACAAAACCAATTTGGAGGCTCATCTTCTGAGGATTCAAGTTTGCACTTAAATATTTTTACTAAAAGTTGCGACATGATGCGTATTAAGGATGTTGATCAAAATACTGTTAAATTAAGGTTGTTTCCTTTCTCTCTTAGAGGAAAGTCAAATGACTGGTTGCTAGCTCTACCGAAGGGCACTATTAAATCTTGGGAGGAATGCACTAATATGTTTATGACTAATTTTCCCCCCAGCTAAAACTATGCAACTAAGATCCAACATTACAAGCTTTAGACAAGAAGATCGCGAGCCACTAGTGCTTGCATGGGAAAGGATGAAAGAAGTCATAATGAACTGTCCTAGTCATGGGATGGAAGAATGATGTATATTACATTTATTTTATAATGGACTTAACCCTATATCTAAGTCTATGCTAGATAATGCAGCAGGAGGAACAATCATGGGAAAGAAAGTGAGTGTTGTAAACAAATTACTTGATGATATGCAAGATAACCATGCCCAATGGCATGTGGAGAGAACCTAAAAAAGAGTGAGTTCAATCACCGAGGTAAAGAATGAAGAGATTACATCTAAGGTAGATAAGTTACTCAACATAGTAAAGGGTAAGGAAGATACCTAAGTGAATGTTATCGCTACCGATGTTAATTATATTAATTTTATAGCTCGCACTCCTTATAATCCTACATGGAAGAACCAAAAGTATGCTTCTAATGTTCAAAAACATTACTCTAATCCTGCAGGAGCTCCTTACAATAATTATGATAATTATAATGGAGCAAATCATGGCAATCTCTCGTTTGAGAAAACTGTTGGGACTTTTATGCAAGCTCAAACCGAGCCAAATAATATGCTCATTAAAATCTCGGAGAACCATGATATTAGTATAGGAAAATTATCTAACCAAGCCATTGCAATTAGAAATGATGTGCAGGATCTACAGGAAAGGACAAAGACCATGGAGGCTTAGTTGGGGAAGGTAGCAGAGAGCCAAGCTCTCATACTAGCATATTTGCTGGGAAACCTGAGCCAAATCTGGTAGAAGACCTGAAGATGATGAGAGTGGTAACAAATGAAGAAAATCCTGAAGAGCTGGATTATAGCAACACACCAACACCAGAATATACCGTGGAAGATCTACTAAATATGATCACCGTAAAGAACCCATGTATAGAACAAGGTAATGATGCTATGTACCAACAATTTATTCTACAAGTAGCATCTAAATTTTGTGATTTTGAGATGGAGTATAAGAGACTAGCTGATAAGCTTCCTGCTAAGCTAGATGATATATTTGAGCCCACTATTAAAATTAAGGTTGGGGTCAATGTGATATCTGCACTTTGTGATCTTAGTGCAAGCGTCTCAATGATTTCCAAAATCCTATTTGAGAAGTTAAACTTGGGGCCATTTGCAACTACTAAATTAAGACTCCATCTAGCGGAGTCAACTTATAAACAAGCTATTGGGATCAAGGAAAACATAATTGTTGAAATTAAAGGTAGTCCTGCACTTACTAATCGTGTTATTGTGGACATGCCTGAAGATCCCATAGCACTAATAATCCTAGGTAGGCCATTCCTATTTACTATTAAAGCACTAATCAATTTGCAAGAAGGGAATGTGAGAATAGGACTACCATCTAGAGATCCTTTTATAGTCCACTTCCCTAGGAAGAAGAAGGCCAAGCCTAATGATGACGATGGTATAATTACTTTGAAAGCCAAGTAATTTGGAGTGGGTGTTCCACTCATTAAACCTAAATGATCACCATCTAGGTCAAGCTAATTAACCTTAACTAGAAGCGTTTCATGGGAGGCAACCCATGTGAAATAAATTTTTACTCTTGTGTTAGTTTTGTTTGTTTGTTTTTGTTTTGTTTTGTTTTTAATAAAGAGTGTTCAAGAAGACCTTTGGAGAGAGGAGAAGAAATAAGGTAATCCTCAATCTTTTATTTTTACTAACACATGGCCTAAGAAGTATTGCTAATTTTTATGAAGTATATTTGCTGTTATTTTGACCTTTGATAAGATGTGTAAAGACGCACGAAGCTACTAATAAAATTCCTTGAGTTTTTCAGCTCACTGGCCACATAACAACCAGTGCCAGAAGGGATCGTTCCGTGTGCCCGTACCACCTCGAGCCATTGGAAAATAGAAACTTTGATTTTTTTGCCACAGGACACAGGGGTCGTAACGACCACTGGTACGAGCAGATGCCCCCGTACTGCATGCCCGTACCGTATCCTCGAACAAATCATCAGATTTCAAGTGAAGGTACTGGAAGCATAATGACCAGGAGTACAGGCCCGTGCGCCTGTACTGAGTGCACAGCCGGAAGGGAGTCATCACCCCAAGGTATGTCACTCGGTACGGGTAGGCTCTGGCCGTACCGCGCGCCCATACCATGTATGCGGCCGCCATAACACTACGAGGAGGTAACCTAAAAAATTCCCCAAAGATAAATTTTCTCTTTCTTCTTCCTCCAAACTCCAAACCACCTACATTGGATCTTCAAATTTACTTAATCTTTCTTCATTTCCTTGCACCCAATCGATCGTAGGTATGATTCTCCTCTGATCCCCAAGTTATGAGTACCAAAGCTTCACTCAATCTTTTATCATTATCAATCTAGACTTAGGTCATGTTCTTGATCTAATCTTGATATTAAGCATGCTTAGTATTATTTCAGAGGAATTTAATTTTTGTAACTAGTGTAGAGGATCACATATGCTATGTTTCTACTGTACTAAAATATTAATTAGGAATCTTTATTTATTTTGTTTTAGATGAACATGAGGAGTCGTATACATGTGATGGCTGCGGAACCTTCCGCACCACCCGTTGATACGTTGACCCCCGAGTCATTTGGTATCGAGTTCACTGAGGAGTTTTAGTTGAACCGTTTCGACCATCTCAAGCTTCGAGAAATCGAGTCCACCAAGTGGATGTGTCCCTATATCCTGAACCAACTTGGCATTATTGCTAATTTTGATTTACTTTGCGAAATCTCAACCTTCGAGAAATCGAGTCCACCAACTTCGAGAATTATTTCTTGTTTCAGCCATTTAAGAAAATGGGCAAAAAGAAATAATAAAGCTCTTCAAAAATATTTATTTTTGAAGTGGGAAGATAGGGTATGATATATGGGCCTCGGAAGTGCTTAGAGTTGGGGAAGTGTTTTGGTAAAAACCAAACTTTCCCTTATGGAAGAGGTTTTGAAGAATTTGCCTATTAAAGAAGTTAAATGGATTTGGGGCCATAATAATTATGGAGAATTATTGCTAAATCTTGATTATCAAGGTAGATGATGTAGACAAGGTGTAGCCAGCAATTTCAGCCTTGGTATTGTAGAATCCAAGTTGATTTTGGTGGAATACCCTAGATTAAGGATCTAGGGTAAGGTTAATTTCCTACTATCAAAACCATGTTAGATCTTGGAGATTAGAGCTCCCCTTTGGGCATGTCATATATAGATGGATAGACCAAGTGATGTACATCAAAATGGTACAAAGGTTTGAGCTTGATCCTGCTTGAGCTCACCAAGACAAGCTTTCAAACTTTGAATAAAATAAGCCTGCCAGAGTAGATTATCAACTAGCCTTCAAAACCTTGTGGGTTTAAACAGCTCAATGATCCAATTGGAACAAGTGAAATAGGTAATGATAGACCTAGATGAGTAGAACATAACTATGCAAAGAGTTGATCCATCGAAGGTTGGATGATGGTGTGAGCTTCTATCAAAAGTAGGCATGTTGACTAGATTGGCAGGAAAAGTTATTTTCTTGCCTGCAAAACCATCAAGAACAAGTGGGTTGGACAATGATCTAACCAAGGGAAATAGTGGGCCTTGGTAGTCCTTAGGATGGTTAACAAGAGGGTTCAAATGCATTTCCAAAAATGCACAAGGGTTGAGAAAGGGAGACATCCAATAAGGTGATGTTGGAAACAGATTTAACGTTTTTGACTAGAATGTTCATGGAGATGATGCTGATGGGTTGCAAAGTAACCAAGCATCATCAAGTGGATGATATTGAAGAGCAGATTGAGTAGAAGGGATCCATGCTTGATATTGGGCTTCATTGACTTGGAAGCTTCTAGACGGGATTACTTCAGAATTGATCCGGTTAAGGGTTTTAGATCATCACCTAGTGGCTGGAGATTGGATCCAGAGTGTATTATTGCTTAGGGTTTTGTGATATTAAGGTACCTTGATCCTAGAGGATGAGCTCCTAGAGGATCTCATACTACTTCTAAGCAAACAATTCAAACAATGGATCAAGGCAACTCATCTTACAAACAAATCAACTACTACTGGGGTTACCACCAAGCTTAGCTTGATGTAAGGATGGGTATTTTGAAATAGGTTGGAGTTTGAACAAGGTATGGTCCTTGGTATCTCTACCAAGAGTAGAATTCAAAAGTTTACAAAAAGGTGTTATTAACTCTAGAGGTAAGAGTATTAGAAGGTTCTGTATTGAAAACATAAGGAGATTATGTTATATAGCTCTCCATAGTTTTATGAATAGAAGCTACTAAAATAGTTTTGGTTTCATAAGCATCTTGGCTCAGGTTTTGAATTTTCAGAACATTAGAGAATATGGAAATTAAGCTAGGACTGTTTTGTTAAATAGCTTTTGTCAACTGGGGTTAAGGTAAGGGGGATATCATCTAATACACCTTCATATGCATAAGAATATCCAAACAACAAGCAAACACTTCAGAACTAAACAAGGAAAAGTTTTTGTTCCCCCTGATTTTTGCATTCTGGGCAACTAATCAGGGTTGCTGAAATTGGGATGTTACAGATCTTTCCCCCTTAAAAGAATCTCGTCCCGAGATTCCGGAGAGTGAAGTTAGTTGGTTTTTGAGTCAGGTTGATCCTAGGTGTCTTACACGTACTACCTTATGGACTCCGTCTTTGGAAGTGACTACTCTGATGATGTTGAGCTTCAGTCTTCTGAATGCATGGAGAGTTGAGCAGAGTCCAGTCCTTATTGCGAGGGATGACCTTCTTCTTCCTTCCGGATTCTATATCATTGAGGGCTGAGACTAGGCAGACTATCTTGACACTGAACTTCACGGGGTATTCGTCGGAGGATAGAATCTACGGTTGGGACTACCTTGCTCTAAGGATTCACAGCTCTTCCTTTGGGGTTCTAGCGTACCCTGGTTGCCGTCTTTATGGTTGAGACTCCTGAGTTTGCTTCTGGCGATAGGTTACCCTCCTTTTGGTGGGAAAGTCATAGACTTTCCCCCTTAGGATTAGACTAGGTTAGCTCGAGGATATTATGTCCTTCCTTCTTGAAGTCATTGGAGGAAGTTTGGAAGACTATCGTCCATCTTTCTCCTGGAGTCGATATCTTCAGAGGGCGTCCATGAAGCTATGGCCTATGGGGCTTATATACTACTATTATTCGTACTTAGCCTGTTGGAGCTGTTGGAGTCTCACGTCTTCTAAGCGATTAGAACTGAGCATTTAGCGATCCTGTGGCTCTTCTGGTGGGTCTTCAGATGAAACGGCAGAGGGACTTCGTAGGATCTTTAGTTAGTTCCTCCTCTGATAACTTCCAGGTTGTTGTTTGGAGGGAAGGCGTCCAATTCTGGAGGTCTTATGAAGTTTCCTCCGGTAGACGGTCTTCTGAAGATTTGAGTGGAGAGACTCAGTCTTTCCACCTTAGAGCTTCACTAAGGTTCATCAAGAAGGGTGCAGATCTTCTATCTGGGAGGGCTGACCTGATGTTAGCGGATAGCTGAATCTTCCCAGAGTCTTGAGCTGGGGTCTTCGAGTGACGCCTTACTTTATCAACCTTGGCGGGGGTGGTTTCCTAGCGAAGCTTATAACGGGGTGTTAGCTTAAGGTAAGTTACGGTTTATGACTCTTCAGGATAGTCTTCAGTCAAAGTAGAGACATCTAGTTTCGAGGAGACTGTCTTCACGCTTCCTAATCATCTGACTTCAGGGGGTGGTTCTGAACTTCTAGGGAGGATCATTTTGTTGGTTTGGGTAGGGTCGACTAGATTAGTTAGTATCCTGAGGCGGTCAGAAGTTCTAATACACTAAGGTTAGTGTGATTTCGTCTTCACTTCTTGTCTTAGTTGACTCATCAGGTGGTTTCTTGTGGGTATTGAGGATCCTTCGGTGATTGGCTTCCGGCTTCAACGGGATTCTTGCTGTAGTACACTAGGAAACAAGGGAGTGTGGTGCTATTGAGAAGTCTTGCAAGGTGAGTTTGACGAGGTATGCCATCCTGTTGAGGTGAAGTATTCTAGTGGTCCTGACTTGACGAGATCAAACTCCTGATTCTCCCGATGCTTTTCCTCTCATATACTCTTGGGGTTAGTCTGGTTCTCATTACTGATGGCTAGCACAGGGGTTTCCTGAGTTACTAGGTGGGTTATGGCTCCTTGCGTCATATTTTTAGGGAGGTCAAAGCAAACCAGAGCATACAAGCAAGGCGAACAGAGCGAGAGAATCGCAATGTCCTCAGCAAACATCACACATCAAGCAACACAGGAGGCACTTAGGAAAGCAAACACGGCCAATGCTAGGGACCAAGGAGTTAACTACTCGCGATGTAGGGGAATCCTATGCTTAGGATGTTTGACTCTAGATACCGTCTTTCTTCAGGTCGGTGTCACTATCCTGCCGATGAAGCCTTCGTCGTATCTTGGACGCTTCTTGATAGTGCAACACCCGATGTCTTCTGATTGTGAGGATTCCGCTGGTGGAGCGATCTTGTAGTCTCCTTGTGTTTGTTGATAGTTGCTTGACTTCATCTTGCTCTCATTGTCGTTACCGGGTTCTAAATCCTAGTTAAATCAAAATCCATAGGTTTGAAGTTTGGATGAGAGTTAGAAGAAACCATTTTTGAAAGCATTTACTTAGAGTAAGAGAAGAAGTAGAACTTTTGAAACTCGTTTGGAAACTAGTTTTCGAGAACGGAGTTTTCAAAATAAGGTTCCTGTCTAACGACCATGCTAACTAAGGTTCTCCTAAAGTCAGGATGGCTCTGATACCAAGTCTATGGGGCCCCCGGATTAATCCTCCGAGAATCCCTGTTATGCATACAACCACGATCCCATGATCAGTTAGTCATAGCACATTACCGATAAGTATCATTACAACATCTGAGAATATACCGAATTACAGGACTTACATAAATGCCGTTATGGCTACATCAATAATCAGGAGCGGACTTCAACAAGCGCAGAGCCTGAGCCATGCCTTAACCTATAGGCAACTAACTGGGAGAACGTCCTAGATCGCATAGTCGTCCACTTCACCTTGTCTTGAGATCTGACCAAGTTAATAGCCCGGGACAATGCCAGTGAGTACTTTGAATGTACTCGCAAACCACCTCAAGAAAATAATAATAGCAAGAGGATATGCAATATGGCTCTGGTAGTAGGAGGGCTCCAAGAGAGGTTCTTTTCTCAATTAGTTTCTCTTGTAGATATAGCATCTACATATCTTTGTTGAAAACTTTTGTAAAACATTTTGAAAACTCCTTTTGAAATTTTTTGGAAAACATTAGGACTGGGTCGCCCATTTGTTCCTTTCTCCCGGTCGTCCCACGACCAAACTCCTTCCATCCCTTTCTGATCATCCCATGGTCATAGTAGGGATCCTTTCCGACCATCCTATGGTCAAAACATTTTCAAAGCCATTTCTTTTTTGAAATCCTTTTTGAAAACAAAACCAGCACCGCTCTACAGAAGTTTGTCCAACCCGTCCTTAACCGCGGACATGGCTATTCGAATAGATTTACACTCTGCAGAGGTTGTACACTTTGCGCACACCATCCGGGTACACTACCCTAATCTTCACCGATCGTGGCTCGAGTAACCGATCAAGACTCTCCGGATGTCCACTCCAATATAAGTGCCTACCCTATGAATGTTAATCCCCTCAAAACCGGGACGTCGGGCGAGGATCTACCGGAGTGCTTTTTCCACTTCTCGAGTGTGCGCTTTCAATGAGGGGCTCATAGTAACGCGTGGAGGCCTGCCGAACCTTTGTTCCTTCTCCAGGTCCCACCTTTATCGGAGAAGGCCCACCCTCCAGGGATCCCCGATCCCCTTTAGTTGTTGCGAGGCAGCTTATACCAGAATAAACAAACATCAAATCCAGCCCTGTCCCATTGCAGAGTAATGTGGTATCACAGGGTTAAGTTGATATAGCTAAACTGCAAAGAACCAGGTGCATTTTTGTAAACCTTTTTCCTCCGGTTTTCCTCCAGCATTTTGTAAAACAAAACCTTTTTCTTTCTCAACATCTCTTGGGAGGTCCCACCTCACCAAGGTTTTAACATAAAACATTTGGTAAAACTTTTTCCGGGGTCTTCCCATCCTCTAGCTTTTGCTTCGGCTAAATCAGGGTCTCCAAAGGGGTATGGTGTAATACACCATCTATTCTACTAGGGACAAGTAGGTATCACCAAAGGGGTTGTACTTAATAGTACAAAAGTGTAATAGTTTGGAGGAGCCGAACCACTACCATGTATATATATATCCGTCAACATAAAGTAAAACGATGCAGTTTCAATAAACAGTAGATAAAACATGCATAAGTAAAATAGTAGGGCAAGGCTTATGAGCAAGAAGGTGGCTTGCCTGAGATCAGCAATATGGCATAATTGTCCCTGGACTTCTTCTTTAGATAATCCCAGAATACCAATATCAATAATAAATAACACTTTATCTGCTCTCCGATTTCATCGCAACTATCGTCGTCCCGACAGCACATGCAAGCAAGCCAAGCCACAATCAACACAAGGCATTCAAACACCAATACTATACATCAAGAAATTTAAAAATACAGAATTAAGATTCAGATGGTTTTGAGAGGATTGATTTTAGGAGATTGAGATGGCCTTGGGGAAGGGAATGAATACCCCTTAGGATTTATAGTCTAGAAACTACCTAAGAGATGGATTTCTAGACAAGACCACAGTCTGTATGGTACCATGGTAAAAACATGATACAACAGATAGGTATTGATAAGATGAAGCCAACAAAAGTGGTTTCACTATTTTATCAAGTACAAAAGATTTATAGTGATTTTTATAGTGAATAAGACTCTAGTTTTAGGAAATAATTCACCAGGAAGGTTCTGGAGGTCCAAAAATTATTCCCTTGGATGGTTCAGTAGGGTTTGATGTGCTTGTTCACTAAGAGTTAGAATCAGGTCAAGAAAATTACCAGAATGCCCTCAAGAAATTCCCAAAGGAAGTTCTGTGGGGTTTTTGTCTTTTTCACCAAATTAAATCTACAGTAGCTTTTGATTTGATTCCAAGGACACATGGTAGGTAGTTTAAATACCTTTCTGTAGAAGTTGGAATCAGCCTTTTTGGTTCTGTATAGCTACTGTAGTAAATTTAGAGGTGAATAAACCATGCACATAATAGTTTAATTCACAGAGAAATATCCAAGGCTCAATAAATCATGAGCTCCTAGATTTGGATAGGCCTTGGGGTACCACATCCAGGATAATTGGATTTGGTCAACTGGACTCTTGATTTGGCCTAGGTAATTATCTAAAGGCACCAAGGAATTGCTTTTGTTATTTTGGCTCAAGCTAACCTACTGTCCACCTTGGCATGAGACCAAGGTCCAGTGATAGGTACATCCAAAAGCTACCAAGGGCAGTTGGTTTCACTCCAATTGGATAGGTGAAACTCACATAGGATTTTATTTACGGAAAATGGATAGTTTCTAGCATTTTAATTTCCACTCAAATTGGAAATAATATTAGGCTAGGATTTTGGTTCTTCATGATCAAAAAGACAATCAGGGATCCTAGGAATTTTTGATCTGGGAAAAAGGAGTTGTTTAGCATTTTTTGAATGATTTAAACTGATAGCCCAAACTTCTGGATTTTTAAAGAGCTACTAAAAATAGGATAAAGCAATTGGGGCAGCGCTGGGCCGGAATTTCACTAAGCGAGGCGGATATGGGGTGGGACGGCCCATCTCGCATCGAAGGTACGCTCGGGAGGGGATTTTAAATCCCGCGTAGCAGGGCCGGGCGGTCAGTGGCTGGCGGGGGCGAAGCGGTATGGCGCTATTGGGGCCGTCCGATCAAGTTGGAGCAGACGGCTGACCGTCGTCGTCCTCGACGGGGAACACGCGGCGGCGCTGAAACCCTAGACGGTGCAGGAGGGTGTGGGAAGCTCACCTGAGCGCCTGCCAGCGACGGGGAAGGCGGGGAGGCGACGCGGATCACCGTGGGGACCTCGGGGATGGACGTAAACAGGGGTTTCCGCGACGGAGACCTCGCGTGACGATGCCCGTGGCGGTGCTCTCGGGAGCTTGCCGGAGCAGGGCCAGGGAGGCATGCATGTTGGCAGCGAGGGTAGTGGGCGACGCAGGGGTCGGAGGCGGTTCTGGCGACGGGCAGCAGAGCTCGGTCCAATGTAGGGATGTCCCGTGCGCGACCATGCTCCCGGAGCTACCCTCGGTGATCGCCGGAGTTGGTATCTACGGTGGTTTTGAGCCCGGAGAAAGGGTGGGTTAGACTCAGAGGGGCCAAGGGATCTCAGAAAAGGGGACATGCAGAGCGGAGGGAGCTGGGAGGAGGGCACCCGGCCAGATCTTGGTGGTGGCCAAAAAGGCTTCTCCTTCCTTTCCTGTGCAAGGCAGAGCAAGGGAGAGGATGGGGAGGCTCTGGGAGGTGGAGTGGAGTGTGAGGGAGAGAAATGAGGAAGCAGGGGAGAGTGGGGTGGTCTCTGGCCCTTATAAACCGAGAGGGGAGGGTGCACCATGGACATGGTCCATGGGGGCTTGAGGAGGGAGGTGAAACCAGAGGAGGTTGCTGTGGGCGTGAGAGTGGTATTCTGGTCGAGTGCAGGGGAGGGGGAGGTGAGATGGCTGCTGCAAGAAGTAAAGAAGAGGCTATGACCAATGGGTGCCATTTCTCCTTCCTCCAAGCACTAAAGGACAAGGGGGAGGGATGCTACAGTGTCATGCTACAGTGGTGACGACCAGAAGGGTGTGCTGGGGTAGTGGAGGCTTGCTGTGGAAGGCTTGAGGGGTTTTGACATGATATTGATCAACATCTTGGAAGTAGACAAGATTGGCAAATGTAGATGATCATGATGGAAGTCTCAATTTTTGGTTTAGGAAAGATAAACTAAAGATGCTGGTAGATAGAGGGGGTTGGGATACCCCTCTAGGAATTATTTGAGGTTTTTCCATGACTTATAAGTCCTCTTGAATCCATTTGTTCAAAAACTGCAGAAGTGAAGTATTGGAGCTCATTTGATATTTTTACCTTAGACAAGTGGAGCTTTTGATGTGAGATGGTCCCAAATGTGCATACACACCTAGGGGAATTTTATTGGGATTTATTGAGGTGGGAAAGTATTTTTAAAGAATTATTTCTTGTTTCAGCCATTTAAGAAAATGGGAAAAAAGAAATAATAAAGCTCTTCAAAAATATTTATTTTTGAAGTGGTAAGATAGGGTATGATATATGGGCCTCGGAAGTGCTTAGAGTTGGGGAAGTGTTTTGGTAAAAACCAAACTTTCCCTTATGGAAGAGGTTTTGAAGAATTTGCCTATTAAAGAAGTTAAATGGATTTGGGGCCATAATAATTATGGAGAATTATTTCTAAATCTTGATTATCAAGGTAGATGATGTATACAAGGTAATCCAGCAATTTCAGCCTTGGGATTGGAGAATCCAAGTTGATTTTGGTTGAATACCCTAGATTAAGGATCTAGGGTGAGGTTAATTTCCTACTATCAAAACCATGTTAGATCTTGGAGATCAGAGCTCCCCTTTGGGCATGTGATATATAGATGGATAGACCAAGTGATGTACATCAACATGGTACAGAGGTTTGAGCTTGATCCTGCTTGAGCTCACCAAGACAAGCTTTCAAACTTTGAATAAAATAAGCCTGCCAGAGTAGATTATCAACTAGGCTTCAAAACCTTGTGGGTTGAAACAGCTCAATGATCCAATTGGAACAAGTGAAATAGGTAATCATAGACCTAGATGAGTAGAACATAACTATGCAAAGAGTTGATCCATAGAAGGTTGGATGATGGTGTGAGCTTCTATCAAAAGTAGGCATGTTGACTAGATTGGCAGGAAAAGTTATTTTCTTGCCTGCAAAACCATCAAGAACAAGTGGGTTGGACAATGATCTAACCAAGGGAAAGAGTGGGCCTTGGTAGTCCTTAGGATGGTTAACAGAGGGTTCAGATGCATTTCCAAAAATGCACAAGGGTTGAGAAAGGGAGGCATCCAATAAGGTGATGTTGGGAACAGATTTCCAGACTTAGCCAAATTTGGCAGATTTATGGTTTTTGACTAGAATGTTGGTGGAGATGATGTTGATGGGTTTCAAAGTACCCAAGCATCATCAAGTGGATGATATTGAAGAGTAGATTGAGTAGAAGGGATCCATGCTTGATATTGGGCTTCATTGACTTGGAAGCTTCTAGAAGGGATCACTTCAGAATTGATCTGGTTAAGGGTTTTAGATGATCACCTGGTGGCTAGAGATTGGATCCAGAGTGTATTCTTGCTTAGGGTTTGGTGATATTAAGGTACCTTGATCCTACAGGATGAGCTCCTAGAGGAGCTCATACTACTTCTAAGCAAACAATTCAAACAACAGATTAAGGCAACTCATCTTACAAACAAATCAACTACTACTGGGTTACCACCAAGCTTATCTTGAGGTAAGGATGGGTATTTTGAAATAGGTTGGAGTTCGAACAAGGTAAGGTCCTTGGTATCTCTACCAAGAGTAGAATTCAAAAGTTTACAAAAAGGTGTTGTTAACTCTAGAGGTAAGAGTATTAGAAGGTTCTGTCTTGAAAACATAAGGAGATTATGTTATATCGCTCTTCGTAGTTTTATCAATAGAATCTACTAAAATAGTTTTGGTTTCATAAGCATCTTGGCTCAGGTTTTGAATTGTCAGAACATTGGAGAATATGGAAATTAAGCCAAGACTGTTTTGTTAAATAGCTTTTGTCAACTGGGGTTAAGGTAAGGGGGATATCATCTAATACACCTTCATATGCATAAGCATATCCAAACAACAAGCAAACACTTCAGAACTAAACAAGGAAAAGTTTTTGTTCCCCCTGATTTTTGCATTCTGGACAACTAATCAGGGTTGCTAAAATTGGGATGTTACAGATCTTTCCCCCTTAAAAGAATCTCGTCCCGTGATTCCGGAGAGTGAAGTTAGGGGGGTTTTGAGTCAGATTGATCCTAGGTGTCTTACGCATACTACCTTACGGACTCCGTCTTTGGAAGTGACTACTCTGATGATGTTGAGCTTCAGTCTTCTGAATGCATGGAGAGTTGAGCAGAGTCCAGTCCTTATTGCGAGGGATGACCTTCTTCTTCCTTCCGGATTCTATATCATTGAGGGCTGAGACTAGGCAGACTATCTTGACGCTGAACTTCACGGGGTATTCGTCGGAGGATAGAATCTACGGTTGGGAGTACCTTGCTCTAAGGATTCACAGCTCTTCCTTTGGGGTTGTAGCGTACCCTGGTTGCCGTCTTTATGGTCGAGACTCCTGAGTTTGCTTCTGGCGAGAGGTAACCCTCCTTTTGGTGGGAAAGACACAGTCTTTCCTCCTTAGGATTAGACTAGGTTAGCTCGAGGATATCATGTCCTTCCTTCTTGAAGTCATTGTAGGAAGTTTGGAAGACTATCGTCCATCTTTCTCCTGGAGTCGAGATCTTCAGAGGGCGTCCGTGAAGCTATGGCCTACGGGGCTTATATACTACTATTATTCGTATTTAGCCTATTGGAGCTGTTGGAGTCTCACGTCTTCTAAGCGATTAGAACTGAGCGTTTAGCGATCCTGTGGCTCTTCTGGTGGGTCTTCAGCTGAAACGGCAGAGGGACTTCGTAGGATCTTCAGTTAGTTCCTCCTCTGATAACTTCCGGGTTGTCGTTTGGAGGGAAGGCCTCCAATTCTGGAGGTCTTCTAAAGTTTCCTCCGGTAGACGGTCTTCTGAAGATTTGAGTGGAGAGACTCAGTCTTTCCACCTTAGAGCTTCACTAAGGTTCATTAAGAAGGGTGCGGATCTTCTGTCTGGGAGGGCTGACTTGATGTTAGCGGATAGCTGAATCTTCCCAGAGTGTTGAGCTGGGTCTTCGAGTGACGCCTTACTTTATCAACCTTGGCGGGGGTGGTTTCCTAGCGAAGCTTATAACGGGGTGTTAACTTAAGGTAAGTTAGTAGTTTATGAATCTTCGGGATAGTCTTTAGTCAAAGTAGAGACATCCAGTTTCGAGGAGACTGTCTTCACGCTTCCTAATCATCTGACTTCAGGGGGTGGTTCTGAACTTCTAGGGAGGATCATTTTGTTGGTTTGGGTAGGGTCGACTAGATTAGTTAGTATCCTGAGGCGGTCAGAAGTTCTAATACACTAAGGTTAGTGTGATTTGGTCTTCACTTCTTGTCTTAGTTGACTCATCAGGTGGTTTCTTGTGGGTATTGAGGATCCTTCGGTGATTGGCTTCTGGCTTCAACAAGATTCTTGCTGTAGTACACTAGGAAACAAGGGAGTGTGGTGCTATTGACGAGTCTTGCAAGGTGAGTTTGACGAGGTATGCCATCCTGTTGAGGTGAAGTCTTCTAGTGGTCCTGACTTGACGAGATCAAACTCTTGATTCTATCGATGCTTTTCCTCTCATATACTCTCGGGGTTAGTCTGGATCTCATTACTGATGGCTAGCACAGGGGTTTCCTGAGTTACTAGGTGGGTTATCGCTCCTTGCGTCATATTTTTAGGGAGGTCAAAGCAAACCAGAGCATACAAGCAAGGCGAATAGAGCGAGAGAATCGCAATGTCCTCGGCAAACGTCACACATCAAGCAACACAGGAGGCACTTAGGCAAGCAAACACGACCAATGCTAGGGACCAAGGAGTTAACTACTCGCGATGTAGGGGAATCCTATTCTTAGGACGTTTGACCCTAGATACCGTCTTTCTTCAGGTCGGTGTCACTATCCTGCCGATGAAGCCTTCGTCGTATCTTGGACGCTTCTTGATAGTGCAACACCCGATGTCTTCTGACTGTGAGGATTCCGCTGGTGGAGCAATCTTGTAGTCTCCTTGTGTTTGCTGATAGTTGCTTGACTTCATCTTGCTCTCATTGTCGTTACCGAGTTCTAGATCCTAAATAAATCAAAATCCGTAGGTTTGAAGTTTGGATGAGAGTTAGAAGAAACCATTTTTGAAAGCATTTACTTAGAGTAAGAGAAGAAGTAGAACTTTTTGAAACTCGTTTGGAAACTAGTTTTCGAAAATCGGAGTTTTCAAAATAAGGTTCCTGTCTAACGACCATGCTAACTAAGGTTCTCCTACAGTCAGGATGGCTCTGATACCAAGTCTGTGGGGCCCCGGATTAATCCTCCGAGAATCCCCGTTATGCATACAACCACGATCCCATGATCAGTTAGTCGTGGCACATAACCGACAAGTATCATTATAACATCCGAGAATATACCGAATTACAAGACTTACATAAATGCCGTTATGGCTACATCAATAATCAGCAGCGGACTTCAACAAGCGCAGAGCCCGAGCCATGCCTTAACCTACAGGCAACTGACTGGGAGAACGTCCTAGCTTGCTTAGTCGTCCACTTCAGCTTGTCTTGAGATCTGACCAAGTTAATATCCATGGACAATGCTAGTGAGTACTTTGAATGTACTCGCAAACCACCTCAAAAAAATAATAATAGCAAGAGGATATGCAATATGGCTCTGGTAGTAGGAGGGCTCCAAGAGAGGTTCTTTTCTCAATTAGTTTCTCTTGTAGATATAGCATCTAAATATCTTTGTTGAAAACATTTGTAAAACATTTTCGAAACTCCTTTTTAAAAGTTTTAGAAAACATTAGGACTGGGTCACCCATTTGTTCCTTTCTCCTGGTCGTCCCACGACCAAAATCCTTCCATCCCTTTATGACCATCCCCTGGTCATAGTAGGGATCCTTTCCAACCATCCCATGGTCAAAACATTTTCAAAGCCATTTCTTTTTCGAAATCCTTTTTGAAAACAAAACCAGCACCGCTCTACAGAAGTTTGTCCAACCCGTCCTTAACCGTGGACATGGCTATTCGAATAGATTTACACTCTGCAGAGGTTGTACACTTTACCCACACCATCCGGGTACACTACCCTGATCTTCACCGATCGTGGGTCGAGTAACCGATCAAGACTCTCTAGATGTCCACTCCAATATAAGTGCCTAACCTATGAGTGTTAATCCCCTCAAAACCGGGACGTCGGGCGAGGACCAACCAGAGCGCTTTTTCCACTTCTCGAGTGTGCGCTTTCAATGAGGGGCTCATAGTAACGCGTGGAGGCCTGCCGACCCTTTGTTCCTTCTCCAGGTCCCACCTTTATCGGAGAAGGCCCACCCTCCAGGGATCCTCGATCCCCTGTAGTTGTTGCAAGGTAGCTTATACCAGAATAAACAAACATCAAATCCAGCCCTGTCCCAATCCGGAGTAATGTGGTTGCACAGGGTTAAGTTGTTATAGCTAAACTGCAAAGAACCAGGTGCATTTTCGTAAACCTTTTTCCTCCGGTTTTCATCCAGCATTTTGTAAAACAAAACCTTTTTCTTTCTCAACATCTCTTGGGAGGTCCCACCTCACCAAGGTTTTATCATAAAACATTTGGTAAAACTTTTTCCGGGGTCTTCCCATCCTCTAGCTTTTGCTTCGGCTAAATCGGGGTCGCCAAAGGGGTATGGTGTAATACAACATCTATTCTACTAGGAACAAGTAGGTATCACCAAAGAGGTTGTACTTAATAGTACATAAGTGTAATAGTTCGGAGGAGCCGAACCACTACCATGTATATATATATATCCGTCAACATAAAGTAAAACGATGCAGTTTCAATAAACAGTAGATAAAACATGCATAAGTAAAATAGTAGGGCAAGGCTTATGAGCAAGAAGGTGGCTTTCCTGAGATCAGAAATATGGCATAATTGTCCCTGGACTTCTTCTTTAGATAATCCCAGAATACCAATATCAATAATAAATACCACTTTATCTGCTCTCCGATTTCATCGCAACTATCGTCGTCCCGACAGCACATGCAAGCAAGCCAAGCCACAATCAACACAAGGCATTCAAACACCAATACAATACAGCAAGCAATTGAATAATACAGAATTAATATTTAGATGGTTTTGAGAGGATTGATTTTAGGAGATTGAGATGGCCTTGGGGAAGGGAATGAATACCCCTTAGGATTTATAGTCTAGAAGCTACCTAAGAGATGGATTTCTGGACAAGACCACATTCTGTATGGTACCATAGTAAAAACATGATACCAAGAGATAGGTATTGATAAGATGAACCCAACAAAAGTGGTTTCACTATTTTATCAATTACAAAAGATTTATAGTGATTTTTATAGTGAATAAGACTCTAGTTTTAGGAAATAATTCACCAGGAAGGTTCTGGAGGTCCAAAAATTATTCCCTTGGATGGTTCAGTAGGGTTTGATGTACTTGTTCACTGAGAGTTAGAATCAGGTCAAGACAATTACCAGAATGCCCTCAAGAAATTCCCAAAGGCAGTTCTGTGGGGTTTTTGTCTTTTTCACCAAATTAAATCTACAGTAGCTTTTGATTTGATTCCAAGGACACATGGTAGGTAGTTTAAATACCTTTCTATAGAAGTTGGAATCAGCCTTTTTGGATATGTATAGATACTGTAGTAAATTTAGAGGTGAATAAACCATGCACATAATAGTTTAATTCACAGAGAAATGTCCAAGGCTCAATAAATCATGAGCTCCTAGATTTGGATAGGCCTTGGGGTACCACATCCAGGATAATTGGATTTGGGTCAACTGGACTCTTGATTTGGCCTAGGGAATTATCTAAAGGCACCAAGGAATTGCTTTTGTTATTTTGGCTCAAGCTAACCTACTATCCACCTTGGCATGAGACCAAGGTCCAGTGATAGGTACATCCAAAAGCTACCAAGGGAAGTTGGTTTCACTCCAATTGGATAGGTGAAACTCACATAGGATTTTATTTATGGAAAAAGGATAGTTGCTAGCATTTTAATTTCCACAGAAATTGGAAATAATATTAGGGTAGGATTTTGGTTCTACATGTTCAAGCAGACACTCAAGGATCCTAGGAATTTTTGATCTGGGCAAATGGAGTTGTTTAGCATTTTTAGAATGATTTAAACTGATAGCCCAAACTTATGGATTTTTAAAGAGCTACTAAAAATAGGACAAAGAAAATTGGGGTAGCGTTGGGCCAGAATTTCACTGCGCGAGGCGGATCTGGGGTGGGCCAGCCCATCTCGCATCGAAGGCACGCGCGGGAGGGGATTTTAAATCCCGCGCAGCGGGGCCCGGCGGTCAGTGGCTGGCGGGGGCAAAGCGGTATGGCGCTATTGGGGCCGTCCGATCAAGTTGGAGCGGACGGCTGACCGTCGTCATCCTCGACGGGGAACGCGCGGCGGTGCTGAAACCCTAGACGGTGCAAGAGGGTGCGGGAAGCTCACCTGAGCGCCCGCTGGCGGCAGGGAAGGCGGGGAGGCGACGCGATGCACCGTGGGGACCTCGGGGATGGGCGCAAACATGGGTTTCCGTGAAGGAGGAGACCTCGTGCGACGACGCCCGCGGCGGTGCTATCGGGAGCTTGCCGGAGCAGGGCCAGGGAGGCGTGCATGTTGGCGGCAAGGGTGCTGGCTGACGCAGGGGTCGGAGGCGGTTCTGGCGACGGGCAGCAGAGCTCGGTCCGACGTAGGGACATCCCGTGCACGAGCATGCTCCCCGAGCTACCCTCGGTGATTGCCGGAGTTGGTACCTGCGGTGGTTTTGAGCCCGGAGAAAGGGTGGGTTAGACTAAGAGGGGCCAGGGGATCCGAGAAAAGGGGACATGCAGAGCGGAGGTAGCTGGGAGGATGGCACCCGAGCAGATCTTGGTGGTGGCCGAAAAGGCTTCTCCTTCCTTTCCTGTGCGAGGCAGAGCAGGGGAGAGGATGGGGAGGCTCTGGGAGGTGGAGTGGAGTGTGAGGGAGAGAAATGAGGAAGCAGGGGAGAGTGGGGTGGTCTCTGTCCCTTATAAACCGAGAGGGGAGGGTGCACCATGGACATGGTCCATGGGGGCTTGGGGAGGGAGGTGAAACCAGAGGAGGTTGTTGTGGGCGTGAGAGTGGTATTCTGGTCGAGTGCAGGGGAGGGGTGAGGTGACATGGCTGCTCCAAGAAGTAAAGAAGAGGCTATGACCAATGGGTGCCATTTGTCCTTCCTCCAAGCACTAAAGGACAAGGGGAAGGGATGCTATAGTGCCATGCTACAGTGGTGACGACCAGAGGGGTGTGATGGGGTAGTGGAGGCTTGCTGTGGAAGGCTTGAGGGGTATTGACTTGATATTGATCAACATCTTGGAAGTAGACAAGATTGACAAATGTAGATGATCATGATGGAAGTCTCAATTTTTGGTTTAGGCAAGATAAACTAAAGATGCTGGTAGATAGAGGGGGTTGGGATACCCCTCTAGGAATTATTTGAGGTTTTTCCATGACTTATAAGTCCTCTTGAATCCATTTGTTCAAAAACTGCACAAGTGAAGTATTGGAGCTCATTTGATATTTTTACCTTGGACAAGTGGAGATTTTGATGTGAGATGGTCCAAAATGTGCATACACACCTAGGGGAATTTTATTGGGATTTATTGAGGTGGGAAAGTATTTTTAAAGAATTATTTCTTGTTTCAGCCATTTAAGAAAATAGGCAAAAATAAATAATAAAGCTCTTCAAAAATATTTATTTTTGAAGTGGGAAGATAGGGTATGATATATGGGCCTCGGAAGTGCTTAGAGTTGGGGAAGTGTTTTCGTAAAAACCAAACTTTCCCTTATGGAAGAGGTTTTGAAGAATTTGCCTATTAAAGAAGTTAAATGGATTTGGGGCCATAATAATTATGGAGAATTATTTCTAAATCTTGATTATCAAGGTAGATGATGTAGACAAGGTGTAGACAGCAATTTCAGCCCTGGGATTGGAGAATCCAAGTGGATTTTGGTGGAATACCCTAGAATAAGGATCTAGGGTGAGGTTAATTTCCTACTATCAAAACCATGTTAGATCTTGGAGCTCAGAGCTCCCCTTTGGGCATGTGATATATAGATGGATAGACCAAGTGATGTACATCAACATGGTATAGAGGTTTGAGCTTGATCCTGCTTGAGCTCACCAAGACAAGCTTTCAAACTTTGAATAAAATAAGCCTGCCAAAGCAGATTATCAACTAGCCTTCAAAACCTTGTGGGTTTAAACAGCTCAATGATCCAATTGGAACAAGTGAAATAGTTAATGATAGACATAGATGAGTAGAACATAACTATGCAAAGAGTTGATCCATATAAGGTTGTATGATGGTGTGAGCTTCTATCAAAAGTAGGCATGTTGACTAGATTGGCAGGAAAAGTTATTTTCTTGCCTGCAAAACCATCAAGAACAAGTGGGTTTCTCAATGATCTAACCAAGGGAAAGAGTGGGCCTTGGTAGTCCTTAGGATGGTTAACAAGAGGGTTCAGATGCATTTCCAAAAATGCACAAGGGTTGAGAAAGGGAGGCATCCAATAAGGTGATGTTGGAAACAGATTTCCAGACTTAGCCAAATTTGGCAGATTTAAGGTTTTTGACTAGAATGTTGGTGGAGATGATGTTGATGGGTTGCAAAGTACCCAAGCATCATCAAGTGGATGATATTGAAGAGTAGATTGAGTAGAAGGGATCCATGCTTGATATTGGGCTTCATTGACTTGGAAGCTTCTAGAAGGGATCACTTCAGAATTGATCTGGTTAAGGGTTTTAGATGATCACCTGGTGGCTAGAGATTGGATCCAGAGTGTATTCTTGCTTAGGGTTTGGTGATCTTAAGGTACCTTGATCCTACAGGATGAGCTCCTAGAGGAGCTCATACTACTTCTAAGCAAACAATTCAAACAACAGATCAAGGCAACTCATCTTACAAACAAATCAACTACTACTGGGTTACCACCAAGCTTAGCTTGAGGTAAGGATGGGTATTTTGAAATAGGTTGGAGTTTGAACAAGGTAAGGTCCTTGGTATCTCTACCAAGAGTATAATTCAAAAGTTTACAAAAAGGTGTTGTTAACTCTAGAGGTAAGAGTATTAGAAGGTTCTGTCTTGAAAACATAAGGAGATTATGTTATATAGGTCTCCGTAGTTTTATAAATAGAAGCTACTAAAATAGTTTTGGTTTCATAAGCATCTTGGCTCAGGTTTTGAATTGTCAGAACATTGGAGAATATGGAAATTAAGCCAAGACTGTTTTGTTAAATAGCTTTTGTCAACTGGGGTTAAGGTAAGGGGGATATCATCTAATACACCTTCATATGCATAAGCATATCCAAACAACAAGCAAACACTTCAGAACTAAACAAGGAAAAGTTTTTGTTCCCCTTGATTTTTGCATTCTGGACAACTAATCAGGGTTGCTAAAATTGGGATGTTACAGATCTTTCCCCCTTAAAAGAATCTCGTCCCGAGATTCCGGAGAGTGAAGTTAGGGGGTTTTGAGTCGGGTTGATCCTAGGTGTCTTACGCATACTACCTTACGGAGGTTCCCGAGATTCCCAATCATTACTTCTCTCTCATTAGAGGTTACTCTTGGCACAAAAGGCAAATAAAAAGGATAAGGAGCGGTTATTACTGAAGTAATAACTTCCAAGACTCATCTAAAACTTTTGGGTTATCTCCCAATAAGTACTTTTCTTTAACGCCTTTAAGTTAGGCATGATAGTTTGAGAAGATGCTCACATAAGAAATATGAATTATAGTAAAAGAGAGCATCAAGAAGCAAATTCAAAACACATTTAAGTCTAACCCACTTCCTATGCATAGGAATCTTGTAAAGAAACAAGTCATGAAAGCATAAAGCAACAAGCATAGGAAAGCAAAACAAGTGCAACTTCAAGACTTTCAACATAAAGAGGGGAAACTTAATATTGTTGAGACACATAAAACCATGTTTCCCTCTCTCATAATAACTTTCAGTTGCATCATGAATAAAAGTAACAATATAACTATCACAAGAAACATTCTTATCATGATCCACATGCATAAAATAATTAATACTCCCCACATAAACGTAGTCACTCTTATTAATTGTAGTGGGAGCAAATTCAACAAAATAGCTATCATTATTATTTTCATCACCATAATCATCAAATATAGGAGGCATATTATAATCATAAATAATTTCCTCCTCAATAGTAGGTGGACTGAAAATATCATATTCATCATTGTAATCATCATATATTGGAGGTTTGGTATCATCATAAGCAATAGAATAGCTATCTTCCAAAGCTAGGGAACTAAAAAGATCATTTTCATAAGAACTAGCTTCCCCAAGCTTAGACTTTTCCATAGCATTAGCAATAATGGTGTCCAAAGAATTCATACTAACAACATTGCTATTAGCATGCAAATAAAGTTCCATAGGTTTTTTAATTTTCTCTTCAAACACTTCATGTCCTAACTCAAGATAAATGCTATAAAGCTCTCTAATTTTTTTGTTGTTTTCCATTAAGCCTAACTAGTGAAAATAAAAACAAGAAACAAAAAGACAAAATTGCAGAATCTAAAGGAAATAACTTCGAGCACTCACACCGGAGGATGTGAGTACCTTTTACCTTACCTCCCCGGCAACGGCGCCAGAAAATAGCTTGATGTCTACGCACTTCTATTCTTGTAGACAGTTGTTGGGCCTCCAAGTGCAGAGGTTTGTAGAACAGCAACAAGTTTTCCCTTAAATGGATCACCCAAGGTTTATCGAACTCAGGGAGGAAGTGGTCAAATGTATCCCCTCTCAAGCAACCCTGCAATCAAGATACAAGAAGTCTCTTGTGTCCCCAACACACCCAATACACTTGTCAGGTGTATAGGTGCACTAGTTCGGCGAAGAGATAGTGAAATACAAGTGGTATGGATAATTATAAGTGGTAATGGTGATAGAAAAAAACTTGATGGCGTGGAAGAGACTAAAGGCAAACTGAAATAAAGAAGGAAGCAAGCAAACATGCAATAGATCTAATAGCAAACGGTGTTTCAATGCTTAGAAACAAGGCCTAGGGATCATACTTTCACTAGTGAATACTCTCATATAAATATATTATCTTCATGATACTACGCTGAACTACTCTTCGGTTGGACACTCTAATCGTTGGTAGGGCTATAACAACACACCTCAAAGTAAGCCTTTCCCATCTAGATAACCCCACACTGTCACCTTGAGCACTAGATGGTTCCAACAAACACCACAATTTCATAGAGACATCCAACTCCAAATATAACTCATAACAAGTATTTGTAATCTCTAGCCTAAGTGCCACCATGGTGCGCACGCTGTCACTTTCACACACATGGGGAGAGCAGAGATCTATTAAAGCACTTGAGTAGCAAGGTAGATCTATAGATTACAAGCTCATGATCACAATATGATCATGCATAGAGAGAGAGATGAACACATAGCTACCGGTAGAACCCTTAGCCTCGAGAGAGAACTACTCCCTCCTCATCATGGGAATCAGCAATGGTGATGGAGATGGTGGTGGAGATCGATGGAGATGGCTCCGAGGGCACTTCCCCGTCCCGGCAGGGTGCTGGAACAGAGACTTTCTGTCCCCCGAATCTCCCCTTCGGTGGCGGCGGCGCTGCGGAACTTTTCGTGGATTTCTGGTTTTCTATTTAGGGTTTTGGTATTAGGAGGCTCTTATAGGCGAAGGAGGAAAGGTCCATGGCCGGCCAGGGGGCCCACACCATGCCATGGCGTGGCCTCGGGCTGCCCACGCCTGGGGGTGTGTGGCCACCCTGTGGCCCCTCTCCGACTCTCCTTCTGGCTCCGTGAGTCTTCCGGGAAAATAGTAACTTTGGCTTTTGTCCCATCCAATTCCGAGAATATTCGTTTTCTGACTTCCTGGAACCAAAAACAATAGAAAACTGGCAACTAACACTGTGGCATCTTTTTAATAGGTTAGTCCAAGAAATCATATGAAAAGTACTCCAAAGTGTGGACAAAACATAAGAAAGTAGATAAAACCAAGCATGGAACATCAAAAATTATAGATACATTTGCAATGTATCAGTCTTCTGAAGTTTCCTCCGGTAGACGATCTTCTGAAGATTTGAGTGGAGAGACTCAGTCTTTCCACCTTAGAGCTTCACTAAGGTTCATCAAGAAGGGTGCAGATCTTCTGTCTGGGAGGGCTGACCTGATGTTAGCGAATAGCTGAATCTTCCCCGAGTCTTGAGCTGGGGTCTTCGAGTGACACCTTACTTTATCAACCTTGGCGGGGGTGGTTTCCTAGCGAAGCTTATAACGGGGTGTTATCTTAAGGTAAGTTAGTGGTTTATGACTCTTCAGGATAGTCTTTAGTCAAAGTAGAGACATCTAGTTTCGAGGAGACTGTCTTCACGCTTCCTAATCATCTGACTTCAGGGGGGTGGTTTTGAACTTCTAGGGACGATCATTTCGTTGGTTTGGGTAGGGTAGACTAGATTAGTTAGTCTCCTGAGGCGGTCAAAAGTTCTAATACAGTAAGGTTAGTGTGATTTGGTCTTCACTTCTTGTCTTAGTTGACTCATCAGGTGGTTTCTTGTGGGTATTGAGGATCCTTCGGTGATTGGCTTCCGGCTTCAACGGGATTCTTGCTGTAGTACACTGGGAAACAAGGGAGTGTGGTGCTATTGACGAGTCTTGCAAGGTGAGTTTGACGAGGTATGCCATCCTGTTGAGGTGAAGTCTTCTAGTGGTCCTGACTTGACGAGATCAAACTCCTGATTCTCCCGATGATTTTCCTCTCATATACTCTCGGGTTAGTCTGGATCTCATTACTGATGGCTAGCACAGGGGTTTCCTGAGTTACTAGGTGGGTTATCGCTCCTTGTGTCATATTTTTAGGGAGGTCAAAGCAAACCAGAGCATACAAGCAAGGCGAATAGAGTGAGAGAATCATAATGTCCTCGGCAAACATCACACATCAAGCAACACAGGAGGCACTTAGGCAAGCAAACACGACCAATGCTAGGGACCAAGGAGCTAACTACTCGCGATCTAGGGGAATCATATTCTTAGGACGTTTGACCCTAGATACCGTCTTTCTTTAGGTCGGTGTCACTATCCTGCCGAGGAAGCCTTCGTCATATCTTGGACGCTTCTTGATAGTGCAACACCCGATGTCTTCTGATTGTGAGGATTCCGCTGGTGGAGCGATCTTGTAGTCTCCTTGTGTTTGCTGATAGTTGCTTGAGTTCATCTTGCTCTCATTGTCGTTACCGGGTTCTAGATCCTAGTTAAATCAAAATCCGTAGGTTTGAAGTTTGGACGAGAGTTAGAAGAAACCATTTTTGAAAGCATTTACTTAGAGTAAGAGAAGAAGTAGAACTTTTTGAAACTCGTTTGGAAACTAGTTTTCGAAAATCGGAGTTTTCAAAATAAGGTTCCTGTCTAACAACCATGCTAACTAAGGTTCTCCTACAGTCAGGATGGCTCTGATACCAAGTCTGTGGGGCCCCCGGATTAATCCTCCGAGAATCCTTGTTATGCATACAACCACGATCCCATGATCAGTTAGTCATGGCACATAACCGACAAGTATCATTACAACATCCGAGAATATACCGAATTACAAGACTTACATAAATGCCGTTATGGCTACATCAATAATCAGCAGCGGACTTCAACAAGCGCAGAGCCCGAGCCATGCCTTAACCTATAGGCAACTGACTGGGAGAACGTACTAGCTCGCATAGTCGTCCACTTCACCTTGTCTTGAGATCAGACCAAGTTAATAGCTAGGGACAATGCCAGTGAGTACTTTGAATGTACTTGTAAACCACCTCAAGAAAATAATAATAGCAAGAGGATATGCAATATGGTTGTGGTAGTAGGAGGGCTCCAAGAGATGTTCTTTTCTCAATTAGTTTGTCTTGTAGATATAGCATCTACATATCTTTGTTGAAAACTTTTGTAAAACATTTTGGAAACTCCTTTTGGAAAGTTTTGGAAAACATTAGGACTGGGTCACCCATTTGTTCCTTTCTCCCGGTCGTCCCACGACCAAACTCCTTCCATCCCTTTCTGACCATCCCATGGTCATAGTAGGGATCCTTTCCGACCATCCCATGGTCAAAACATTTTCAAAGCCATTTCTTTTTCGAAATCCTTTTTGAAAACAAAACCAGCACCGCTCTAAAGAAGTTTGTCCAACCCGTCCTTAACCGCGGACACGGTTATTCGAATAGATTTACACTATGCAGAGGTTGTACACTTTACCCACACCATCCGGGTACACTACCCTGATCTTCACCGATCGTGGGTCGAGTAACCGATCAAGACTCTCCGGATGTCCACTCCAATATAAGTTCCTACCCTATGAGTGTTAATCCCCTCAAAACTAGGACGTTAGGCGAGGACCAACCGGAGCACTTTTTCCACTTCTCGAGTGTGCGCTTTCAATGAGGGGCTCATAGTAACGCGTGGAGGCCTGCCGACCCTTTGTTCCTTCTCCAGGTCCCACCTTTATAGGAGAAGGCCCACCCTCCAGGGATCCCTGATCCCCTGTAGTTGTTGCGAGGCAGCTTATACCAGGATAAACAAACATCAAATCCAGCCCTGTCCCATTCCAGAGTAATGTGGTTGCACAGGGTTAAGTTGTTATAGCTAAACGGCAAAGAACCAGGTGCGTTTTCATAACCCTTTTCCCTCCGGTTTTCCTCCAGCATTTTGTAAAACAAAACCTTTTTCTTTCTCAACATCTCTTGGAAGGTCCCACCTTGCCAAGGTTTTATCATAAAACATTTGGTAAAACTTTTTCCGGGGTCTTCCCATTCTCTAGCTTTTGCTTCGGCTAAATCGGGGTCTCCAAAGGGGTATGGTGTAATACACCATCTATTCTACTAGGGACAAGTAGGTATCACCAAAGGGGTTGTACTTAATAGTACAGAAGTGTAATAGTTCGGAGGAGCCGAACCACTACAATGTATATATATCCGTCAACATAAAGTAAAACGATGCAGTTTCAATAAACAGTAGATAAAACATGCATAAGTAAAATAGTAGGGCAAGGCTTATGATCAAGAAGGTGGCTTGCCTGAGATCAGCAATATGGCATAATTGTCCCTGGACTTCTTCTTTAGATAATCCCAGAATACCAATATCAATAATAAATACCACTTTATCTGCTCTCCGATTTCATCACAACTATAAATGCGTCCGACAAAGACATGCAAGCAAGCCAAGCCACAATCAACACAAGGCATTCAAACACCAATACAATACAGCAAGCAATTGAATAATACAGAATTAAGGTTCAGATGGTTTTGAGAGGATTGATTTTAGGAGATTTAGATGGCCTTGGGGAAGGGAATGAATACCTCTTAGGATGGATTTCTGGACAAGACCACATTCTGTATGGTACCATGGTAAAAACATGATACCAACAGATAGGTATTGATAAGATGAAGCCAACAAAAGTGGTTTCACTATTTTATCAATTACAAAAGATTTATAGTGATTTTTATAGTGAATAAGACTCTAGTTTTAGGAAATAATTCAACAGGAAGGTTCTGGAGCTCCAAAAATTATTCCCTTGGATGGTTCAATAGGGTTTGATGTACTTGTTCACTGAGAGTTGGAATCAGGTCAAGAAAATTACCAGAATGACCTCAAGAAATTCCCAAAGGCAGTTCTGTGGGTTTTTTGTCTTTTTCACCAAATTAAATCTACAGTAGCTTTTGATTTGATTCTAGGGACACATGGTAGGTAGTTGAAATAACTTTCTGTAGAAGTTGGAATCCGCCTTTTTGGATCTGTATAGCTACTTTAGTAAATTTAGAGGTGAATAAACCATGCACAGAATAGTTTAATTCGTAGAGAAATATCCAAGGCTCAATAAATCATGAGCTCCTAGATTTGGATAGGGCTTGGGGTACCACCTCCAGGATAATTGTATTTGGGTCAATTGGACTCTTGATTTGGCCTAGGGAATTATCTAAAGGCACCAAGGAATTGCTTTTGTTATTTTGGCTCAAGCTAACCTAGTGTCCACCTTGGCATGAGACTAAGGTCCAGTGATAGGTACATCCAAAAGCTACCAAGGGCAGTTGGTTTCACTCCAATTGGATAGGTGAAACTCACATAGGATTTTATTTAGGGAAATGGATAGTTCCTAGCATTTTAATTTCCACACAAATTGGAAATAATATTAGGCTAGGATTTTGGTTCTGCATGTTCAAGCAGACACTCAGGGATCCTAGGAATTTTTGATCTAGGCAAAAGGAGTTGTTTAGCATTTTTAGAATGATTTAAACTGATAGCCCAAACTTCTGGATTTTTAAAGAGCTACTAAAAGTAGGATAAAGCAATTGGGGTAGCGCTAGGCCGGAATTTCACTGCGCGAGGCTGATCTGGGGTGGGCCGGCCCATCTCACATCGAAGGCACGCGCAGGAGGGGATTTTAAATCCCGCGCAGCTGGGCCCGGCGGTCAGTGGCTGGCGGGGGCGAAGCGGTATGGCGCTATTGGGGCCGTCTAGTCAAGTTGGAGCGGACGGCTGACCGTCGTCGTCCTCAACGGGGAACGCGCGGCGGCGCTGAAACCCTAAACGGTGTAGGAGGGTGCGGGAAGCTCACCTGAGCGCCCGCCAGCGGCCGAGAAGGCGGGGAGGCGACGCGGTGCACCGTGGGGACCTCGGGGATGGGCGCAAACAGGGGTTTCCGCGATGGAGGAGACTCACATGACGGCCCAGCAGTTCTCTCGGAGCTTCACGGGCAGGGCCTAGGAGGCATGCATGTTGGCGGCGAGGGTGCTGGGCGACGTAGGGGTCGGAGGCGGTTCTAGCGACGGGCAGCAGAGGTTGGTCCGACGTAGGGACATCCCGTGCGCGAGCACGCTCCCAGAGCTACCCTCGGTGATCGCCGGAGTTGGTACCTGTGGTGGTTTTGAGCCCAGAGAAAGGGTGGGTTAGACTCTGAGGGGCCAGGGGATCTCAGAAAAGGGGACATGCAGAGCGGAGGGAGCTAGGAGGAGGGCACCCGAGCAGATCTTGGTGGTGGCTGAAAAGGCTTCTCCTTCCTTTCCTGTGCGAGGCAGAGGATGGGGAGGCTCTTTGGAGGTGGAGTGGAGTGTGAGGGAGAGAAATGAGGAAGCATGGGAGAGTGGGGTGGTCTCTGGCCCTTATAAACCGAGAGGGGAGGGTGCACCATGGACATGGTACATGGGGGTTTGGGGAGGGAGGTGAAACCAGAGGAGGTTGTTGTGGGCGTGAGAGTGGTATTCTGGTCGAATGCAGGGGAGGGGTGAGGTGAGATGGCTGCTGCAAGAAGTAAAGAAGAGGCTATGACCAATGGGTGCCATTTCTCCTTCCTCCAAGCACTAAAGGACAAGGGGAAGGGATGCTATAGTGCCATGCTACAGTGGTGACGACCAGAGGGGTTTGATGGGGTAGTGGAGGCTTGCTATGGAAGCCTTGAGGGGTTTTGACTTGATATTGATCAACATCTTGGAAGTAGACAAGATTGGCAAATGTAGATGATCATGATGGAAGTCTCAATTTTTTGTTTAGGCAAGATAAACTAAAGATTCTGTTAGATAGAGGGGGTTGGGATACCCCTCTAGGAATTATTTGAGGTTTTTCCATGACTTATAAGTCCTCTTGAATCCATTTCTTCAAAAACTACAGAAGTGAAGTATTGGAGCTCATTTGATATTTTACCTTGGACAAGTGGAGCTTTTGACGTGAGATGGTCCCAAATGTGCATACACACCTAGGGGAATTTTATTGGTATTTATTGAGGTGGGAAAGTATTGTTAAAGAATTATTTCTTGTTTTAGCTATTTAAGAAAATGGGCAAAAAGAAATAATAAAGCTCTTCAAAATATTTATTTTTGAAGTGGGAAGATAGGGTATGATATATGGGCCTCGGAAGTGCTTAGAGTTGGGGAAGTGTTTTGGTAAAAACCAAACTTTCCCTTATGGAAGAGGTTTTGAAGAATTTGCCTATTAAAGAAGTTAAATGGATTTGGGGCCATAATAATTATGGAGAATTATTGCTAAATCTTTATTATCAAGGTAGATGATGTAGACAAGGTGTATCCATCAATTTCAGCCTTGGGATTAGAGAATCCAAGTTGATTTTGGTGGAATACCCTAGATTAAGGATCTAGGGTGAGGTTAATTTCCTACTATCAAAACCATGTTAGATTTTGGAGCTCAGAGCTCCCCTTTGGGCATGTGATATATAGATGGATAGAACAAGTGATGTACATCAACATGGTACAGAGGTTTGAGCTTGATGCTTCTTGAGCTCACCAAGACAAGCTTTCAAACTTTGAATAAAATAAGCCTGCCAAAGCAGATTATCAACTAGCCTTCAAAACCTTGTGGGTTTAAACAGCTCAATGATCCAATTGGAACAAGTGAAATAGGTAATGATATACCTAGATGAGTAGAACATAACTATGCAAAGAGTTGATCCATAGAAGGTTGGATGATGGTGTGAGCTTCTATCAAAAGTAGGCATGTTGATTAGATTGGCAGGAAAAGTTATTTTCTTGCCTACAAAACCATCAAGAACAAGTGGGTTGGACAATGATCTAACCAAGGGAAAGAGTGGGCCTTGGTAGTCCTTAGGATGTTTAACAAGAGGGTTTAGATGCATTTTCAAAAATGCACAAGGGTTGAGAAAGGGAGGCATCCAATAAGGTGACGTTGGAAACAGATTTCCAGACTTAGCCAAATTTGGCAGATTTAAGGTTTTTGACTAGAATGTTGTTGGAGATGATGTTGGTGGGTTGCAAAGTACCCAAGCATCATCATGTGGATGATATTGAAGAGTATATTGAGTAGAAGGGATCCATGCTTGATATTGGGCTTCATTGACTTGGAAGCTTCTAGAAGGGATCACTTCAGAATTGATCTGGTTAAGGGTTTTAGATGATCACCTGGTGGCTAGAGATTGGATCTAGAGTGTATTCTTGCTTAGGGTTTGGTGATCTTAAGTTACCTTGATCCTAGAGGATGAGCTCCTAGAGGAGCTCATACTACTTCTAAGCAAACAATTCAAACAACAGATCAAGGCAACTCATCTTACAAACAAATCAACTACTACTTGGGTTACCACCAAGATTAGCTTCAGGTAAGGATGGGTATTTTGAAATAGGTTGGAGTTTGAACAAGGTAAGGTCCTTGGTATCTCTACCAAGAGTAGAATTCAAAAGTTTACAAAAAGGTGTTGTTAACTCTAGAGGTAAGAGTATTAGAAGGTTCTGTCTTGGAAACATAAGGAGATTATGTTATATAGCTCTCCATATTTTTATCAATAGAAGCTACTAAAATAGTTTTGGTTTCATAAGCATCTTGGCTCAGGTTTTGAATTGTCAGAACATTGGAGAATATGGAAATTAAGCCAAGACTATTTTGTTAAATAGCTTTTGTCAACTAGGGTTAAGGTAAGGGGGATATCATCTAATACACCTTCATATGCATAAGCATATCCAAACAACAAGCAAACACTTCAGAACTAAACAAGGAAAAGTTTTTGTTCCCCCTGATTTTTGCATTCTGGACAACTAATCAGGGTTGCTGAAATTGGGATGTTACATTCATATATGTGGCACTGCCGTCTAGGTCATATTTGTGTTAAATGCATGAAGAAACTCCATTCTGATGGACTTTTGGAGTCACTTGATTTTGAATCATTTGATACATGTGAGCCATGCCTTATGGGCAAGATGACTAGATCGCCGTCTTCTGGTTCAGTGGAACGGGTGACAGATTTATTGGAAATCATACATACTGATGTATGTGGTCCAATGAGTGTGTCGGCGCGAGGTGATAATCATTATTTTGTTACTTTCACGGATGATTTGAGTAGATACGGGTATATCTATTTGATGTAACACAAGTCTGAAACCTTTGAAAAGTTCAAGGAATTTCAGAGTGAAGTGGAAAATCATCGTAATAGAAAGATCAAATTTCTACGGTTTGAACGTGGAGGTGAGTATCTAAGTTGCGAGTTTAGCACACATATGAAAGAGTGTGGAATTGTTTCACAACTCACACCTGTCGGAACACGACACGTAATGGTGTGTTGGAACGTCGTAATCGTACTTTATTAGATATGGTTCGATCTATGATGTCTCTGACTGACATGCCACTGTCATTTTGGGGTTATGCACTGGAAACTGCTGCATTCACTTTAAATCGGGCACCATCTAAATCCGTTGAAAAGACACCGTATGAATTGGGGTTTGGAAACAAACCTAAGATGTCATTTCTTAAAGTTTGGGGTTGCGATATTTATGTGAAGAAACTCCAGCCGGATAAACTCAAACCCAAAGCTAAAAAATGCGTCTTCATAGGATACCCTAAGGAAACTCTTGGGTCTTCCTTCTATCACAGATTTGAGGGCAAGGTTTTCGTTGCCAAGAATGGATGCTTTCTAGAGAAAGAGTTTCTCGTGAAAGGCGTGTGTAGTCGGAAGGTAGAACTCGAAGAGGTTATTGAACCTTCTCTTCATGCAACGGGGAGTGGCGCAGCGCCGGAAATTGTTCCGGAGTTGACTTCACCGAATGAAGAGGGAACTAATGATAATGATCATGAAACTCTGAAAGAGGACACTGCCGAACCTCGCAGGTTAAGCAGGACACGTGCATCTCCTAAACTGTACGGAAATCCTATTATGAATTTCATGGTTGATGAAATAGATGACCCCGCGACGTATGAAGAAGCTATGATGAGCCTGGATTCCAAAAAATGGCTAGACGCCATGAAATCCGAGATGGAATCCATGTATGAAAACCAGGTTTGGACCTTGGTGGACTTACCTCATGACCGAAAGGCCATTGAGAATAAATGGATTTTCAAAAGCAAAACTGATGATGATGGTAATGTAACCCTCTATAAAGCTCGACTTGTCGCAAATGGGTTTCGACAAATTCAAGGAGTTGACTACGATGCATCATTCTCTCCCATAGTGATGCTTAAGTCAGTTAGGATTATGTTAGCAATTGCTGCATATTTAGATTATGAGATATGTCAGATGGATGTCAAAACTGCGTTTTTCAATGGTAACATTGAAGAAGAGTTGTATATGATACAACCAAAGGGTTTTGTTGATCCTAAGGATGCTGACAAGGTATGCAAGCTTCAGCGATCCATCTATGGACTGAAGCAAGCATCCCGGAGTTGGAATCTCCGCTTTGATGAGGTGATCAAAGAGTTTGGATTTGTCCAAACTTATGGAGAGGCTTGTATTTTACAAGAAAGTGAGTGGGAGCAATGTGGTATTTTTGATATTATATGTGGATGACATATTACTGATTGGAAATGATGTAGATCTTTTAAACAGTGTTAAAAGTTATCTAAATAGAAAATTTTCAATGAAGGACCTAGGTGAAGCGTCATACATATTAAGCATAAAGATCTATAGAGATAGATCAAGGCGCCTAATAGGGCTATCACAAAGTACATACCTTGATAAGATTTTAAAGAGGTTTAAAATGGACGAAAGTAAGAAGGGGTTCTTACCTATGTTGCAAGGCAAGACATTGACTAAGACTCAAAGTTTGGCTACGGCAGAAGAAAGAGAGATAATGGATAACATCCCCTATGCTTCATCTATAGGCTCTATAATGTACGCCATGCTATGTAGAAGACCGGATGTGGCACATGCTATTAGTTTTACTAGTAGGTACCAATCTAATCCAGGTTCGGAAAACTAGATAGCGGTCAAGAATATCCTTAAGTACTTGAGAAGAACTAAGGATATGTTTCTTGTATACGGAGGTCAAGAAGAGATGGTCGCTAAGTGTTATGTCGATGCTAGCTTTGACACTGATCCGGATGACTCTAAGTCTCAATCCAGATACGTATTTCTCTTGAACAGAGTAGCAGTTAGTTGGAGGAGTTCCAAACAACATGTGGTGGCTGGATCAACGACGGAGGCAGAATATGTTGCTACTTCAGAAGCGGCACAAGAAGCACCAGAATGTAGCAGATCCATTGACTAAAGTTCTCCCTAGGGCAAAACATGATCAGCACCAGAACTCCATGGGTGTTAGATTTATCACTATGTAACTAGATTATTGTCTCTAGTGCAAGTGGGAGACTGAAGGGAATATCCCTGAGAGGCAATAATAAAGTTGTTATTATATGTATTCCAAGTATATGATAGATGTTTATTTTACATGCTATAATTGTATTAATACGGAAACGTTAATACATGTGTGTTTAATAAACAAATAGAAAGTTCCTAGTTATGCCTCTCTTTGAACTAGCTCGTTGATTAACAAGATGATCAAAGTTTCAGGATCTTGGACATTGGATGTCATTAATAACGAGGTCACAACATTTGTGAAATGATGTGATGAACATTCATCCGAAGTATAGCATTACGACTAAAGTCACTGTCATACGAAGTAATCCTAGTCCTTAGACCATGAGATCATGTTAATCACTAACACCAGAAGAGTATCTTGATAACATCAAACGTCACACCGTAAAAGGGTGACTATAAAGGTGGGTTAAGTGCTACAAAGGTGTTATGTAGAGGATCATGGATCAAGAGTGGGATTTGTCCATCCCAATGATGGATAGATATACTCTAGGCCCTCTCGGTGATATCACATTAAGAATAGCTTGCAAGCAAGTGATGTGATCACTAGAATGTTATATCACGGGAACGAGAAAAGAGTGCATGTCAGTAACGAGATCAAACTAAGTATTTGGATACCGATGATCGAATCTCGGACATGTAATATATCGTGATACAAAGGGATTAAGTTACTAGTGTTAAAGGTTCTCACGATCACAGAAGTCGTCGTTGAATGTGTAGGAGTCACAATGGATCTCCAGGTCTCGCTTTTGATTATTGATCTAAGAGGGGTCTCGATCATGTCTGCATTATTTGCGAACCATAGGGTGACACACTTAAGGGTAGCCAAACACCATTTGGAGCAAATATGTTTTAGACAAAAGAATTGTAAAGCGTTGGAATTATTTCAATGGACACCAGAATTGTTTCGGGTGAAATTGCTGAAATTGGTTCTGCATGTGATATTGAAATATTGCAGGGGGGTTTTATGTGAATGTTTGTTAATTAAAGTAATTAACAAAAATTCTGGATAAAATAATAAAAGAGTTTTATTAAATGAGATTTGCATTAAATTTGGTGGAAATTTAATGCATGTGAGTGGATGTGTGAGTGGAGGCATGTTTATGTGAGTGGATCTTCCACCACATGAATGAGGAAGAGGTGGGCGCAGCCCCCCTTGGGCACCGGCCATGGGGAGGGGGAGAGCACCCCTCTCCTATATAAGGCCTCCCTCTCCTCCCTCTCAAAGCACACCTCCTCGTGAAGGATCTCTCTCCCCCTCTAGATATATTCCCCCCATGGTCTCGGATTAGCGAGGTACATGTTCCCGGTGGCATTTCGTCTGGAAGGAGTTGCTGCTTCCACTAATTCGCTGGAGTGAGGAGGTGGAGGTTGTTCGGTGGCCTGAACATGTGTGCGAGGACGGATGCGCTGCTGATTTGCGGCGCTAGGACTTCCACACGATCTTGAGATCAGCAAGCATTCGACTACATCATCCACATGTCCCATCTCGTTAACAAAGCTTTAATGTCTTCGAGGGTAAGTTCTCTCTATGGATGTATATCCACCCATTGCTTGTATCTAATAGATAGATCCTGGCGTATAATAGTTCCCATCGTAGGATTTTTTTTGTTTTCTATGCTGCGAACCCATCAGTGCAGCCACCAAACTACTACACCACCTATGAAGTTATCTATGCGCTCGAAGGAAACATCCAAAACATGAACAATCTCTCCATCAACCTTCGATATGCTTCTGCGTACCTTGCCACCCAGTTCCATTGTTGGAGCAGCCAATGGAACATGGGAGATTATCCACTGCCACCACAATGAGAAACAAAAGGGCTTGCAAAAGCCTAATCTTGGGGAGGTGTTCCCCCAGGAATTTTATTTGTGTAATAACGAGGTTGTACTCTAGATCGTTGGGAGCTTTGAAACACTCGTGTTGGCTTGTTCCAACACTTTGCTTTTTCGTTTGGTTTCGTTCTTAGTTTGCTTTCTTTTTTGTTTTTTCTTTTCTTAGATCCTTGCTTGGTCATGAGTTATTCTCTATTCTTTAATCCCTATCCTCTAAAATACAAAAAGATTTTTCCATTTTTCCTTTTTTCGTAAATGTGGATTCGCATTTTGCCTCTTTGCTTTAATATTATCATGGGAGTAACCATGTTTGAGTTTTGAAGGAACACATCTCTATAAGGAAGAGGATTATTAAGTCACTTTATGAGAGGTATGTCCTATGTCTCCCACTTTTGAAGTTTGAGTTGTTTATCTTAGTTGGTTGATTTGCTAAGATGACATGCTAGTGGGAGTAATTTAATATAGTTAGAGTAAAGCTTTTTATTGGTATGATGATTAGTTATGGAAGATTTTGCTCTAGTTCTTTTAGCTAACAGAGTCTTTCCTTGGAAATAATTTTGCCAAACAAGTACAATAAGAAAAAGTCTGAAATTTACGACTTGTTTGATGAATGATTATCTTGAGAGTATACCCTTGAAGATACTTAACCCCATAGATGTTTTGATAGTCTTGACAGCACTCTTGAAAGGAGTTCTTTGATTGAAATGAAGTCTAGTGGTAATTGTGATGCATGCCAAATCTAACCTTGTGGATCAAATTGTGGTACTAGCATAAAAAACAAGAGAAAATAGAAAAGAGAAAAGTTCTATGTTTCTAATGCACACCTATGGGATGCCAACAACTCCGCTAGCTTTTGAAAGATCTATGGTATAACCTCAGATTTCGGCTATGAGTTGATGACATGAGTGGCATACGTGTCAATATATGGGAAAACATATTAGTACTGTCAAAAGTTGTGCAAGCACTTGTAAAAGAAATAGCCAATTATCTTGGAAAGAGGAATAAAAAGAGAATAAAAAAAGATATGTATCAAGATCCACATAACAAGTCCTTGGCATGGTCTCGTTACTACTTTATGAATTCTCTTGAAAGACAATGATTGGATTAGAAGTGTTTTTGATAGACTTGATTTATTAATGTGGGTGGAAATAAGACACTTCACTGTTATGCTACTTAGTACATGAACTCTCTTACTTAATTATGCTATTAAAACATCTTAGTTTTCCTTGGCAAGCTGAGAGTTAACTAGAAGAATTGGATTGATTGTTACACTTCTAGTTATTTATACTTATATTAAACATTACTTTGATTGTATTGACTTACCAAAGCTTGTATAGTATTCTTGTCATCTCTCTAACTTTGATAAGCCTTGCAAATGGATGAAGTGCTGAACGCATAAGACTACCAACTGTATGTGAATTCTTATTCTTGTTGTGTCAAGTTTAAATGATGAATTCCTTATAGGTCTTTTGTTTCTTCTTACTCGAGGGTGATCAAGGTTTGCTCTTTGGAGAGGTTCATGGCTCCAAAAATAGCCATGTTCCACCGTGTTAAATATTGTTTTTAGTCAAGCAATTGACAAGAAACTCTGAAACCTTGCCACTAATGAGTAATATATGCAAAGATATCCAAAACCTTGCTTTGAATTGTGTTGTACAAGAAATCACGCTTTTTAATGCGAAATCAGGAGTCATAATGAAGGTTTTTGAGGAAGTCCACACGACCAAGTAATTGTGGAGTCAAATCCCGGAGACTACAGCCATAAAAACCACTGGTACGGGCAGGGCCTGCCCGTACTATGTGGCGGCAACTCTGTCTCGTCAAACCCTACAACTTTCATGAAGACGCTTATATATTTTAAGGTCTCAGTCGCCATGCAGAAGGCCGCCATTCCTAGATTGCATCACAACACCACCAAAGGAGATCCAAACCACTGTTCATCCATCCATCCCCTCCATTAGTCATATCCATTGCTTTTCACTTTAGATCTCCTTGTGATTCGATGACCATTGTAAGAATATTTGATTTCAATCTAAGTATTTTGCACAATGTTTTCTATCCTTGATCTTATTGTTATGAGTGAGTAGTCCTCTCAGGCTGCGGGTTGGGGAGAAACCTCGCACCGATTATGTGCATCTAATTCATGGGAGCATTGTGTATTGTTTGAAATAGCGATTTGTATATTTTGTTTCTTTGTCTCTTGTCTCGATATGTGGACTTGTAGGTACCCAAGATCCCATAGATTGATAAAGTCTTGGGGTGAGATATTTGGCTAGCGGTGATCTCATAGGAACCCCAGTGATAGAAAGGGTAGTACGGTCTTCTCTTAGCGCCCCATTCGGGATCACAACAACATCACCACTTAATACTTTGATCTATGTTTTACACTTAATAATCATTTGTAGCCCATTGCTTCATGGTGCACTCAGTTGGAGTAAAAGACTTTTGCTATGCCTGCTGCATCACGAGGACTCTAGTATATTAGGATGTGTTGCCCATAATATATTATCCCTATTAAAACTTTACACATGACTATGCTTATTATTATCTTTTATCCCATATTGATGTGCAGCTGTAGGTGGATCTTCAACCCTGGTCTATCTTCATCCATTGAGTTAACCCACTATAAAAGTAAATTAGATTGGTCTAGTAAACAAAGGTAAAACGAAGAAACAAAGTATTGTAGACGTGCCCTTTTTATTTACTTTTAGCATTGCTTTCCAAGGTTCGACTAAACCTAGATCTTCTAGGGAAAAGCTATTATGCTACATCCGTGAATCCGGATCGAATGTTCACGTATGTATCAAGATCAGTATTTGTTCTCCTGTGTGACGGGAAGGTACACTGGGCTCACTCAGTGAATTACATCCATAAAGCTACGTAGCGTATGACTAGGTCATGCAGATGAAATATCATGTGAATGAGTAAAACACTACTTGTTGGAAACAATATTGAACTAGGTATCATGATATCGATGATCAGATCTCAGACAAGTCAGGTATCAAAAGTAACAAGGGAATTGGATTCAATGTTTATGGTTTGACATGACGTTATTTCATGGAATGCACGGGGGTCATTTTGGGCATCCCGGTCCTGCTATTAACCATTGATCCGAGATCGTCTCGATCATGGCTATGCTATTTCTGAACCGTAGGGTAACACACTTAAGGTATTTACGACGCCTGGAGATCGTTATGGAATAGATGGAATTACAAGAGAAACCGGAAGTGTGCCGTGAGAGAACTGGAATCGTTCTAAAGAGGATCTGAACTTGTTCGGAAGAAGGAAAAGACTGAAAGGTGCTTCAGATAAATAGAAATTTATAATATACTTTTATATATGTTAATTATGAATTAATATATATTAAATAAATATTTTAGATTAATATTTGTGGGGAAACTCCCTCTATAGGGCCTAAACCTTGAAGGGAATCAGCCTAAAGGGAAGCCAACCCAAACAACAGCTACTGTCGCTATAGGTGGGCCCCAGTCGGCTCACGCGGGCAGATGGGGGATGGCGTCGCACAGGCGGAAGGTACCCAACCACCACTAGCGGGACACGGCCAGTCGGCCCACCCGGGCATGGGCATGCGCATGGGTGGGAGCAGGCGAGCCAACGCATGGTGGGTCGCGCCAAGGCCCACCCGGTGATACATTGCAAATGTATCGATAATTTTTGATGTTCCATGCTTGGTTTTATCTACTTTCTTGTGTTTTGTCCACACTTTGGAGTACATTTCATATGATTCTTGGACTAACCTATTAACAAGAACCACATTGCCAGCTGCCTGTTTTCTGTTGTTTTTGGTTCCAGGAAGTCAGAAAATGAATATTCTCGGAATTGGACAGGACAAAAGCCAAAGTCGTTATTTTATCGGGGGACACTTGGAGACTGAATACGAGACGGAGAAGGGCCAGAGGGCAGCCACACCACCTGGCCGCGCGGCCAGGCTTGGCTCGCGCCAGGGGTGGTGTGGCCAGCCCAGGCACCCCCTCGGCCTCTCCTTCCGCCTATATATTGCCTCTGATACGGAAACCCTAAGAACCCGATCAAAATTCCACGAAAGAGTCTGTAGCTGCCGTCGTCTCTGTCCCTAGATCGGGAGGGATCTGAAGCTCTTCCCGGCACCTGCGGAGAGAATTCACCACAAGGCCTTCTTCATCATCATGTAAGCCTCCAGTGTGATGCGTGAGTAGTTCATCTCTAGACTACGGGTCCATGTAGTAGCTAGATGGTTGGTTCTCCTCCTTTGTGCTTTCATGTCCAGATCTTGTGAGCTCCGTTCATGATCAAGATCATATATTTGTAATTCAGCATGTTGTGTTTGTGGAAATCCGATGGATATTGAGATTCTATTCAGATTGATTATAGATTCTATCATGTCTTTGTTATTTGTGATCTTGCATGCTTTCCCTTGTTAGTAGCTATCTTGGCCAAGTAGATGCTAGCAACTCCAAGAGTTAGTATTTATGCGCGATAGTGGGTTCATGCCTCTGGTAATCTGGGAAGTGATGATATCTAAGGTACTAGATGTGATGTTGCTACTAGGGAGAAAACAACAATCCTTTGTGCATAGAACAATCATATTGTTTACTTTACACGCAATTCGTAATGCAATAATCTGTTGCTTGCAACTTAATACTGGAGGGGGTTCAGATGATAACCTGACGGTAGATTATTAGTCATAGATGTAGTTGGATGACGGTCTATGTATAATGTTGTAATGCCCAATCAAGTCTCAAAGGAGTCAAGATGATTAGTATATGCTTGTATGCTTTCTCGATGTTTGTCAATTTCCCCGCTGTAATTTGTTCACCTAGCATGTTATCTATCTTAAGGAGAGCCACCTCTAGTGAACTATGGACCCCGGTCCTTTCTTTTACATTCAATATACAATCAAACTATTTACTGCTTTGTGTTTACTTTCTGCAAACTATTACTTCCTTCCATTCGATATGTTTAATCCTTTGTTTTCAGCAAAACCGGTGAGATTGACAACCTCATCGTAAGTTGGGGCAAAGTTCTGTGGTTGTGTTGTGCAGGTCTCCACGTTGCTGCTGGCACCGGTAGTGCGCCCTGCCAATGTTCAGCTAGCTACACCTTTGGGGTGTTTCCTTGCTCCTACTGGATTGATAACCTTGGTTACGTACTGAGGGAAAACTTGTTACTGTGCTCATGATACCTTCCTCTTGGGGTTCCCCAACGAGCTCGATATATTTTGGGCCATCAAGCTCTTTTTCTGGCGCCGTTGCCGAGGAGTCAAGGACATCTTCACAAGGGGAGTCCCTCATAACCAATCTCTTTACTTTGTTATTTTTGTTTTGCTTAGTTTATTTTTGTTTTGTTTGCTTGTTTCTTTATCAAAAACACAAAAAAATTAGTTTTACTAGTTTGCTTTCTTTATTAAAAAAACACAAAAAAATTAAGTCTCCTTTAGTTGTTACCTCTTCCTTAGCTCACCATGTTGATCCCTAAATTCACCCTGAAAGACCTTTCAATAGGTAGTGGTTCTATAATTGGAAAAGATAATATTGAAGAATTCTTTAATCATTTTAGTAAACATGAGGATATTGAGGAGAGGTCCCTTGCAGAACTTGCTCCAAACTATGAAATTGCTGCGGCTTCTTTCGTTTACATGTTGGAAGCTAGGTTTGTTAACCTTAATCCCTTAATGCAAGTAATGTTTCTTAAACTTAAAGAAATTAATGACCCTGAAAAGAGGGATTTTATTCTGGAAACTTTGCTTAAGGAATTCTATGATGTTGCTAAGGAAGCTAGAAAAGTGTTTGATTGTTTTAATATGCTAGGCTCATGTGTAAATGTTATTGGTACACGAGAAAATATGAACAAAACTGAACCCAATGGGGAGGAAATTAAGATACCAATACCCTTTAAACTAGTAGCAATACATGAAGCCATAGAAAAGAATCTTGATTGGATTGTTCCTAAAAACCTTTTGATGAAAATAGTGAACCTAAGAGCATTGAGAGAGGATCCTCTAGAACTTATTTGGATGATATACCTTGCCTTGTTGAAGATATTTCTGGTATTAATCTTAATGCATCTTCATTTGAGAACACTTGATTCTTTTTCTTGCTTCTTATGCCTAACTTAAAGGCGTTAAAGAAAAGTACTTATTGGGAGATAACCAAAAAGTTTTAGATGAGTCTTGGAAGTTATTACCTCTGTAATAACCGCTCCTTATCCTTTTTATTTGCTTTTTGTGCCAAGAGTAACCTCTAATGAGAGAGAAGTAATGATTGGGAAAGTTGCTGTCCCGAAACAGATTTCTGTGCTTCACCGTATAAATTCATGTAAAATCTCTGTACGTCCTTTTGAGGCGTGCATTTTTATGCTTCGGCCCCATGTTGTTATATAACTTTCGTTAGTTCAACACTTTTTGATTTGATCAACAGAAGGTCTTTGAAAAAATTCGTCTTTATCTGCTGGTCTGTTTTGACAGATTTCTGCCATTTTCTGCATTTGCTTCTTGTTGGTTCCTTTTTGAGTTCTTTTGGGGAATTGAGATTTTTGAGGGAAGTGCTACAGTAGCTAGTGTTTTAATGGAAGTTTTATTGGTGTTATAACTGAACCTAAAAGACCTATTATCTTGAGTGCACTAATGTTTCTAATAAAGAGTGTGTGAAGTTTTGTATGAAGGAAAAATTCCAGGTGTATGGAAGGAATGAGTAATGAGATGAAGGATGGACTAAATCTCAAGCTTGGGGATGCCACGCGTGTCACCCCAAGAAATATACAAGAAGTACAAGCGTCAAAGCTTGAGGATGCCCAAGGCATCCCCCTCTTCATCAATAAAAATCCCAGGTTTCTTCCAAACGCTTCATTTTTATTGTTTCAAGCACAGTTGTGTTGTTCTTGGAGCATCTTCTTTTTCATTTTCGTTTTGGTTTTTTGTTTGCTTGGTTTGCTTAGTTTTCTGAATAAATTGGTTGGACCCCCTTTTTCATACATTAGTTTTCAAATAGTTTGGTTTGTATTGGAAAAGAGTAGGAAAGTTCATGCTTAAGTGGTAAAGAGAGCTTGTTTTTGACTGTGGTCTATGCTTTGTCATGCCATACTTGATATTGTTTTGCCTTTATACTTAGTATTCTTTGCTGTAGAATGACTTGTTATAAACAATTGAGATTGCTTAATGTGCCTTGGATGAATCATGCGTTGTTTTAGCATATTAAAGCATAGTATAGTGGTATTCTCCTTTGATGCTTTATTTGGGTTGACTTGGCGCATGCTCACACCATGTTATGACTATCTCAAGTCACCATAGCCTTTATGATCCTTTAGTTTTCAACTTGTAGTATCACTTTATGCTTTGATCAATGATGTTTTGTCGCTCTGCATGATTATGGCCATTATTGCTCTCTTAGTTTGTCGCTCCCAGTCTTTTGCTAGCCTCCATAACCAAGTATGAGTTCCACTCATGCATCCAACTCCTTAAACCAAGTTATTCCAAAGAGTGCACCATACCTACCTACTAGCTTAATCTATTCCAATTATATTCTTGTTTTTGTCTACCTTCCAAATTAAACTTGTTATGTGAAAATTAGTGATTAAAGCTCTCACGAACTTGATGGCAAACTTTACTTTGCTTGCATTTAATAAACTTGAACCATTGGGTCCTTCTTTGTTGCGTATATGCTTGCGCTTTATAAGTTGAAATTAGCAGAACCATGTATCATAGGGAACGCTTTCAACATTTCACTTGTACTTTGTACCCTGTTGATATCATGTTCTTTTGCTTATGGATCCCGGCGGTGTGAAATAAAAGTGGAACTTGTAAGATCATGGAGTTTGTATGTGTGTTAGAGAAATGCCTGGGCCGCTAGCCTAAGCCATGCCTAATCATGGTGGAAACTTGCAGGATCACCATAATGAGCACTCTATGAAGCATCCTCAATAAAAACCTATGCAAATAGCAAATAAAAAGATCGCTGAGATGTTCATTGTCTGCTTGCCTTGTCATTTTGATTATGGGATAGCTCCTGTATCATGTGCAAGGGGTACCCCGTTGGTGGTTCTTTATGATACACATGTACTTACAATCACAAGAGCTTACTCGTGACTAAAGTTGAGTAGCATGAGGTTCGGTCTTCGTAAGTAAGGGGCATGATATTTTGGTTTATAACTTGTCAAGCATATCCTCTTAGTTGTGTCACTTTAACCTTAATCACCTTCAAGATGCTTATGATAGGGGCAATGAGAGCTGAAAGCTAACAAGTACCATAATTTTTGGAAGCTCTTTATGAAACTTGAATCCCTACTTCCTTCTATGAAGGCCTTTCTTCCACCATTATATCCAGTCTCCATATTCTATCTTTATGCACCTACTTTGAGAGCATAGTGGCCATTCTTAGTTCTATGTGCATTGTCCCAAGACTAGTTGATTGATGCATAACTTGATATTGCTTGTTTTAAATTATTTGTATCTAGTCACTCTTATGAACTTTGAAGGTTTTCTACGCATTTATGTTTTGCTACTCTATGAGGGACAAGCTGAATGCTACTATGCTATGTTTTCTTTATGTGAAACAAACAAACGTCTTGCAAAGTATTGTTATTCATGAATCTTTTGTTTGTGCCTTTTCATGTTGCAACATAGTTGCTTTGTCTTATTGCTAGAACTTTGTCTTTCATGTTATGATTGAAGTACTATGATCCTAGCTTTGAATGTTTTACAAATACTTTGATCAAGTTTATGATGGTGCATGTCACCTCAAAAATTATTCTTTCTTTTTATCACTTACCTACTTGAGGACGAGCAGGAGTTAAGCTTGGGGATGTTGATACATTGCAAATGTATCTATAATTTTTGACGTTCCATGCTTGGTTTTATCTACTTTCTTGTGTTTTGTCCACACTTTGGAGTACTTTTCATATGATTTCTTGGACTAACCTATTAACAAGAGCCACAGTGCCAGCTGCCTGTTTTCTGCTGTTTTTGGTTCCAGGAAGTCAGAAAATGAATATTCTCGGAATTGATGTTCCAAAGTCGTTATTTTACCGGGGGACACTTGGAGCCAGAATACGAGACGGAGAAGGGCCAGAGGGCGGCCACACCACCTGGGCGCGTGGCCAGGCTTGGCCCGTGCCAGGGGGTGGTGTGGCCAGCCCAGGCACCCCCTAGGCCTCTCCTTCCGCCTATATATTGCCTCTGATATGGAAACCCTAAGAACTCGATCAAAATTCCATGAAAGAGTCTGTAGCCGCCGTCGTCTCTGTCCCTAGATCGGGAGGGATCTGAAGCTCTTCCCAACACCCTGCCAGAGAGGGGAATTCACCCTGGAGGCCTTCTTCATCATCATGCAAGCCTCTGGTGTGATGCGTGAGTAGTTCATCTCTGGACTACGGGTCCATGTAGTAGCTAGATGGCTGGTTCTCCTCCTTTGCGCTTTCATGTCTAGATCTTGTGAGCTCCGTTCATGATCAAGATCATCTATTTGTAATTCTGCATGTTGTGTTTGCGGGGATCCGATGGATATTGATATGCTATTTCAAATTGATTATTGATTCTATCATGTCTTTGTTATTTGTGATCTTGCATGCTTTCCATTGTTAGTAGCTATCTTGGCCAAGTAGATGCTAGCAACTCCAAGAGTTAGTATTTATGCTCGATAGTGGGTTCATGCCTCTGGTAATCTAGGAAGTGATAGAAATCTCTAAGGTACTAGATGTGTGGTTGCTACTAGGGAGAAAACAACAATCCTTTGTTCATAGAACAATCGTATTGTTTACTTTACACGCAATTCGTAATGCAATAATCTGTTGCTTGCAACTTAATACTGGACGGGGGTTCGGATGATAACCTGAAGGTGGATTATTAGTCATAGATGCAGTTGGATGACGGTCTATGTATAATGTTGTAATGAACAATCAAGTCTCAAAGGAGTCAAGATGATTAGTATATGCTTGTATGCTTTCTCGATGTTTGTCAATTGCCCCGCTGTAATTTGTTCACCCAACATGTTATCTATCTTAAGGAGAGCCACCTCTAGTGAACTATGGACCCCGGTCCTTTCTTTTACATTCAATCTACAATCAAACTGTTTACTTTTTGTGTTTACTTTCTACAAACTATTACTTCCTTCCATTCGATACGTTTAATCCTTTGTTTTCAGCAAAACCGGTGAGATTGACAACCTCATCGTAAGTTGGGGGCAAAGTTCTATGGTTGTGTTGTGCAGGTCTCCACATTGCTGCTGGGACCGGTAGTGCACCCTGCCAATGTTCAGCTAGCTACACCTTTGGGGTGTTTCCTTGCTCCTACTGGATTGATAACCTTGGTTTCGTACTGAGGGAAAACTTGCTGCTGTGCTCATCATACCTTCCTCTTGGGGTTCCCCAACGAGCTCGATATATTTTGGGCCATCACCCGGCTGCCACTTCCTCACCGCCTTGCCACTGCGGCCTGCTGCTAGGTGTCGTGCTGGGCTGCGCGCGTGGGTGGTGGCTGACCCAGCCGAATTGCTGCTGCTAGCGGCTGGTGGTTGGTTGGCTCGGGTGGCCCACCCGGCCACCTCTATGAGCCCATCCAATCGCCCCCTTATTCCCCCTTTTTTGCCTTTTGTTTAGTCCCACATCAAAAACCCTTTAGGGAGGGCATACCCTCTCCACCTATATAAAGGGGTGCCCATGGGAGGGAATAAACTCAACGCACCAATAATTCTCTGAGGCAATTTCCTTTGAGCTCTCTCTCTCTCTCATTGCCTTTTCGGTGGCACGGTCCCTGGAAGGATTGTACACGCAAGATGCAACAATGTTGTGGCACGCCGTGGTGCTGCAGTTATTCCGTGCAAAAGATCTACTTCCACAATCTTGGCATGGGATTAGAGATCCGGGAGTCATCATCTTGCACCATACGTGTGCGATACCTCAGGGGTGCTGCCACTCGTGGCACTAGATCGTCGTACGAGGACCTAGACAAGGGGTGATTGATAACTTTGATCCAGATTCATGGATGTAGTATAATAGCTTTTTCCTAGAAGACCTAGGTTTAATCGAACCCCAGAAAGCACTACTAAAAGGTAATAAAAAAGGACACGTCTATAATACTTTGTTCTTTTGTTTTACCTTAGTTGACCGGACCAATCTAGTTTACTTTATAGTGGGTTTGAATCAATGGATGGAAATAGGCCAAGGTTGAAGATCCACCTGTAGCTGCACATCAAATGGGGTAAAAGATAATAATACACATAGTCATGTATAATGTTTGAATGGAGATAATCTCTTGTTGGCAACTCATCCTAATATTCTAGAGCCACCGTGATGCAGCAGGCATAGCAATATACTTTTAATCCAACCAAGAGCACACCGAAGCCACGGGTTACAAACGATTCTTAAGTGTAAAACATAGATCAAAGCTTTAAGTGGGGATGTTGTTGTTGATCCAGAATGGGGCGCTAAGTGAAGACCGTACTACCCTTTCTATCACCGAGGTTCCTATGAGACCGTGGCTAGCCAAGTATCCCACCTCAAGCCTTCATCAATCTATGGGATCTTGGGAACCTACAAGTCCACAGATCTAGACAAGAGACGAAGAAACAAAAGATACAAATCACAATTCCAAACAAAATACAATTCTCCTATGATCTAGATACACATAATCGATGCGAGGTTTCTTCCCAACCCACAGCCTGTGAGGACTACTCACTCATAACAAATAGATCGGAGATACAAAACATCATACATATACTTACATAGAAATCAAATATTCTTACAATGGTCGCCAAATCACAAGGAGATCTAAAGTACAAAGCAATAGCTATGGCTAGTGGATGGATGGATGGGGAAGTGATGAACAATGGATGGACAATGGTGTGGATCTCCTTTGGTGGTGTTGTGATGCAATCTAACAATGGCGGCTCTCTGGCCGGCGGCTGGAGCCTCACAATATATAGGCGTCCTCATGAAAGTTGTAGGGTTTGATGAGACGAAGCCGTCACCACCTGGTACGGGCGGGCGGTATGGGCAGACCACGCCCGTACCAGTGGTCGTTAAGCGTTCAGGCGCCTTGGTACTGCATCCCAATTACTTGGCCATGTGTACTTCCTCAAAATCCTTCATTATGACTCCTTATTTCGCATTAAAAGCCGTGATTTCCTGCACAACATAAATCAAAGAAGGGATTTGCATATCTTTGCAATTATTAGTCATTAGTGGCAAGAGTTGAGAGTTTCTTTGGCAATTGCTTGACCAAAAACAATGTTTAAACATAGTGGAAGATGGCAAAAATCGAAGCCATCAGTGACTTGCAAGGAGCTTCACGACCTTGAGGTCGGAAGAGTACGACTACATCATCCATGTTCCTGCATGAGCGTTATATGCTTACGGTCTACAAGGGTATGTTACCATTGTCTTCTCTCCATTACTACATTACTTCTTAGATAGATCCTATCTAGGTGTGTTCCAACGTAAGAATATTTTTTTTCTACCATGGAATCCCATCAGAAGACATAACCAACAACATCATATTAATTTCGATATCACCAACATTATCCAGATATCAAGTTCCACCTGTATGAGAGCGGTACTACGCATGGCTATGACTCGCAAGGATGGAGCTAGCTAATCAAACAAGGCAATAGGATAACCAAGGTCATATAGTAGAGTAGGTAAATAAAGGAACATTACTAAATCATTGACAATAAAGGATAACAGTAGACAAAGGAAGGAAGTAAAGACTATAAATGCAAAATAAATAGAAGGGGAGAATGCTCGCTTGCGAAACATCGAAGAGATACAATCGGAGAAATTGTCGTGTCTCGTATCCACTCAACGTCCTATCCGGGAAGAAGCAGGGCACTAGAAAGAGTAACCGATGCAATATTTAATACTACGGCAGAAAATATGGCATGTTCATGGTATGATGCATGACATGGCAAAATGTGATACAACTTAGCAATATTAAGCATGATCGGAATCCCAACAATTAGTTAGGGGGTTCAAGTTATTTAGCTACCCAAAGATTAAATATTGCTAACATGTCAAGAGCATGGAATAGATGAGCTACACAATTTAAATGGAGTCGAGATAAGACAAAATATTCCACATATACACTCCATATTTAATTATTAGGTGAATCGACAAAATACCCCCGAACAACTAAATATTTATGTGAGCATGAATGATTTAAGTGCAACAAGTTATATGCATTTATATAAAATAGGGGCTAAGGGTCACACGTTGGTTCTAGAGATCTTGGATTCGGAGGGGCTCGAGTTCGGTCTTCGGATCTACGAAGAATATCTTGGTGTTTGGTGGATTTCAATTCCATGTCAGTGACCTTGGAGTTTCGAACTCGTCGCATCCATGCATGTTCAAGATACCCTAGACGGTCTTGTCGATGATCTTGGGGCCTTGTCCAACTTAGAGATCTTGTTCATCGGGAGGGTCTCGATCAACATCCTCATCTTGCAGTACCTAGCAAGTAGTTGTACCCAAATCGCAACACCACTACTCACCTTCATGCGTTCACCAATGACAGAGATGCTCCACCGTACATGAACATAGACACACCGGCACTGTATCACCACCAGTCCATGCATCCACCATCATAACTTCCCCACTTCAACGGGAACCAGCTCCACATCATGACATGAACAGATACCCACAAGGAACACAAGGATTAACGATACTCAAACATGCTAGCTAGGAAGAGGGCAACACTGGGCATCGGTGAGAGGTTGTTGACCATGTTCCTGACGAGAGCCCGCCCGGGGAGCACCGCAAGAGGTCGGAGGCAGATGGAGCTTGAGGTGATGGGCGTTGGACAGAGGAGGTCGAGGATGATCGGTGGAAGCACGGGCGGCAACGCAAGGAGCTCGGAGCAAGGCAAGATTCTAGTAGTAGGGTGGTGGCCGGAGGCGGCAGGGAGGCGAGGGAGAGGCCGTGCGGGGCGGTGGTGTGCGGGGCTCGGCGGGCGACAAGGATCGAAGATGCGGCTAGGGAAAGCATCAGCAGGAGGCGGCTGCGGGCGCACTAGGCTTAGGGTTGCCCTCATCGAGTGGCACAACAGGAGGCGATTTCGAGGAGGCGAGTTCGAGGAGGCGCCCAATGACGGGCGACCACAGGCGTTGCTATAGAGGAATAGGAAGGCGGCGGGTGCTTGCGAGCGTAGGCGGCGACGTGCGAGGTTGAAGGCAGAGGGGAGCCGCTCGGGGAGGAAGAGGATGAAGTTGGGGGTTGGTGGCTGTAAGGCACCATGTGATGTGTGCATTGCGTCTGTGTCGCGTGCAGAGTGTGTGAGTGGTGTGTGTGTCATGTTGCGTCGGTATGCGTGTTTGTGTCTCATGGTGGGTGTGTGGTGTGTGTTTGGGTGCGGTCAGGTCAGTGTGTGTGGGTGTAACCTGTGTGCGTGTGGTGTGTGGTGTGAACCGATGATGGGGTGGGGGTCTGGCTTGATTAGGGTTTTAGTGGGGTGCTGGTAGCTAGCCGTTGGGCCTTTGGGCCTGGCGGCTGACTGCCTCCCCCACACAAAGTAATACCTATTTTTTATTTCTATTTTATTATTATGTTTTTCTTTTTAAAACCTTTTTAGCAGAAGTTTTAGACAAACAAAATATCTAGAAAGACTGGAATTTTAATTTTGAAGTAAATAGGGGAGTAATGTTGATGCATCCTGTCCTACGGACACCTCTACATCTACACCACCAAGTCCCCAAAGTGGACCGATGACCCGTGCCCGAGCCAAGCTCCTCCAAGCTAAGGTGAATTCGCTCCTTTCCTTGTGTGATTTCGATACATCCTTGGATGGCTTGCTACTTCATCCCAATACTCTATGCATCATCAGGTATAAACCCTATGAAGGAATGCCAAGAGAAGGAGCCAAGCCATCGCAAGACGAAGGACCAGACTAAACCGGCGCCAGGACCGGTGGACCAGAACTCTCGTCGGAAATCCCGGCGCACCAACCGGTGGACCGGACCATGGACCGGAAATTCCGGCACACACCGTAACCGACCGGCGCATGGCAAAACGCGCATATGTGAGCCATTCCGGTGCCCGACCAGAACGACCGGCACGGACTGGAATTTCCGTAACCTAGCCTGGCGCTACCGGACTTATTGTCAGAACACCCAGTCTCAAAGTCAACAAGGGTTTGATGCCCGAGAATATTCCTATTTCATCCAGTTTTTACCTTTTTATGCCTAAAGTACCCTTGAACTAGTGGTTGGCATATATATAGTCTCCCACATCCATTGTAAACCCTAGGCTTGATATTTGGAATTATTGGAAACCCCTTGTGGATCTATCTAATTCTTGCCTCATGCTCCTTTGATAGAGGAGCACCAAATATCACAAACCTCGTTGGAGTTTGCATCATGCCTCTGTGTTGTACAAGGTCTTGGCACCAAGACATCAAGATCTCACCGAGACTCCCTTCTCGCTGTGCCGGTTCAAGAGAGATCCTCGACCAATGCCGATCCTAGGGATTGCGCCGGACCGGTAGCCACCGGAGTGAGCAATTGGCTTGTATCGTGTCTTTGTGGTGTGTGTGTTCATCGTGTTCTTCGTGCATGAGTTCACGGATTTCGCTCTCTTCCTCATCCCCCACACTCCCTCCGCCTCGATTCCAAGGGATTCGTGAAAGATCGAGCCATCCCCGAGGTTGCCCCTCAACATATTAGTATCAAGAGCTTCGTTGCTCATGAATTCCCCCATCAATTTTTCTTTTCCCCAACAAAAATTCGAAAATCCCCAAAAAAAGAGTCCCAAATTTGCCTTCGGATTGATCTCTTGATTTGGCGAGTTTTTCGTGGTTTTGTTCCATAGATATGTTGCTTTGGGTACCGATCTACCTTCCTAGAACCTTTCCCCAGCCCAATTTGGACAGATTTCTGAAAATTTTGACACATTTGACTTTTGAAGTTCGTCACGAACTCAAATCGGCTCCAGGCCCGACGGACCGATTCTGCCATCAAAAATTCTTGCAAAATTTCCGGCACAGGATCCGGTGCCACCGGTTTGGCCGCCGAAATTGCTGATTTGACCCAAGTTTTGTCCATTTTTCCTCTTGTGTTGTTCGTGCCTCGTGTGCGTGTCACCGAACTTAGTTCAAGCTTCCGCAAGTCATAACATCCCGCGCTCTTCGACACCGCAACGCCGAACATCATCCCCAACACCGGTAGCAAGTCGTCAACAATACCAAAGGTATAACTTGCTCCATCTTGCTAACCCTTCTTCCTTTGTGTGTATCTATCCTATGAGAGCAACTCATTTTGTGTTTGCCTAAGCATTGTGCACTTGCCCTTGGAGAAGTGAGAGTGTTGAAGCAAGTACAAAAGTGACATACTAGTATAGAAAGGGAGAAAAAGAAGAGAAAAAAGAAGAGAAAAAGAAAAAGAAAAGAAAAATAGAAAGATACAAAGTCTCCCAATACAAAAGAGAGTCTCAAAGCTTGTAAGAAAAGAGAGATATATAGCATGACCAAGGCAAGTGCACAAATACGTTGATTATCCTCTTTTGGCGAACGAGTTGTGGTCTCTCCTTGCGTTGGCACGACACCGAGCATAGTCTTTGTTAGGACCTTTTGTGCTCATTTTGATAGTCGTGCTAACCACATCCGTCTCCACATGTGTGTATCCTTTGTGTTTTGTAGATCGTTTCCTTTTTGCTTTTGATCTTTGGTTCTCTACCACCTTTAACAATAACCTTTTCTTTGGATCGTTTCGTTTGGTTTTCCACAACCCTAACCTTCCACCAAAAGCTTTTGAGAGTATAGTTCTTTCTTTAGTGTGAGGTTTCTTTGCGATTTCACTTTGCAAGCTAATAGCTCTCACTTGTGGTTTCTAGTTCGGTGCAATCCCCAAGGTGAGGTTGAAGGTTTCCCCCCACCATATATTGCTCTCCATATAAAATCCTTTGTGTTTTGCATGATGGATACGCACGGTGAGTCGAGCCAACCACCTCCCCAAGAAGAAGAACATGGACCATACATGTCGCGCGGAAGCCACTACATCTTCCGACAAGAGTTCCGTGATCATTGCCAAGCTCTCGAGACATGACAAGACGAACAATTTGGCAAGACGCAAGCCGAGTTCAGAGCATCGACAACCACTTCAATGGCCTCGAAAGGCAAATGCATGCAATGCATCACAACTTTGGCCATCAAACTGAAGCGCTCCAACGCTCCATAGACAAAACAAATGACAAACTTCGTGTCCTCATCGACGAAATGGCAAGACCATGTTCACGCGCATCAAGCTCTTCAAGTTCTTCGCGCCATCATGCCCCTCTTCAACAAGATCTTCATCCAAGTGCTCTAAGATGCAATGACAACACCGTGGTTGAAGATGGAAGCTCTTCGAAGTATGTACCTTCCCCACGGCATGCCGCAACATCAAGCTATGATGGTGATTTCTCTTCAAGGCCACAAGCAAGGCGAGAAGCACGCTGTCATCACGCAAGGGAACTAGTGATCCAACAAGCACAACCACAAGAATAACCGTGACTGGAACCTCGAGTACAACCTCCACTACATCGCCATCGTCACTGCGACATTCTTGTAACAAGTGATGACTCCAACTTGGAGGATCAAGCTCGCCGTCGACATGAAGCTCTCCGAGATCCTCATCTTCATCATCACTGTCATGAACGTCCACACCAACACCATGGTCACCATGACGATCCTCCTCCACAATACCAAGACTTAGAGCATCAAGTGGTACATATTGAGTGATGCCCACCACGTCATGATGCGCAAGACCATGATCTTCGTTGTGAGGCCCGTGTGCCTAATACACATCACCAACCGAGGAACGATCCTCCTCTTCGTCATCAACCGTGTCATGAGGCTCCACATCCTCAACACCATCATGAGGCCCAAGCGCCTCAACCTCATGAACAACCGCGCCAAGAGCAAGAGCAACCTCCTCAACAAGGACATGAGAACCAAGTTCCACATCCCCAACCGCAAGTGCATCAACAAGGTCAACAAGCTCGTCGCAATGGTTGCATGGAAGATGAAGATCGTCAACATCATGTCAACAACCATTACCGTGACCGCAATAATGAAGAAACTTTTGGCAAGCTCAAGTTCACAATGCCCAAGTTTACCGGATCCAATGACCCCGAAGAATACCTTTCATGGGCACTCAAGGTCGACAAGATCTTCCGCATGCACAATTATAGCAACGAGAAGATGGTCGCCATGGCTTCGCTTCAGTTTGATGATTACACCAACCTTTGGTGGGAACAAGTTCATGTTGCTCGTGACGAAAGACAAGAGCCACCAATCACAACTTGGCATGACATGAAGGCTCATATGAGATCCCGCTTTGTTCCTTCGCACTACACGCGTGACCTCTTCAACAATATTCAAGCGCTTCGTCAAGGAACAAAGACCGTGGAAGAGTACTTCAAGGAAATGGATCTCAACATGATCCGCTCCAATATTGAAGAGCGCAAGGAGAAAACAATGGCATGTTTCCTCCTTGGCTTGGACCACCCAATCAAGCGCATCGTCGAGTTCCAAAAATACAACGACATGGTTGATCTTGTGCACATCGCAATAAAAGCCGCGTGTCAAGTGCAAGAGGACATCAAGTACAACAAGCCCAAGACGTACTTCACCTACAAGAAAGCTTCAAACGCTACACCAACCACCTTCAATGGAAGCTCATCAAGTACCTCCAAGCCTTCCTTCAAGCCCACACTTCCTCAAGGAAAACTGCCCCCAAGTGGCAAACAAGCAAAGAATGACGCACCTTTCAATGGTGAATGCTACAAGTGTGGAGGAAAAGGACACAAGTCAGTCGAATGTGGAAACAAGAAAGTATTGTTCATCCATGACAATGGCGACGAAGAGTACTTGAGTAAAGATGAATTCCATGCCCGTGTCAAGGAAGCAATGGCAAGGTGACCAAAAACTACTCATGTGTGAACATGATGCAAGTCCATCGCTTGTCGTCACAAGGATCTAAACCGCTCAAGACCAAGAACATGAAGATCAAAGATCCAACATCTTTCAAACATGTGCCGGCATCAATGGGAAATCTATCAAGGTGATCATCGATGGAGGGAGTTGCCACAACCTTGCTAGCACCGAGTTGTGTGAGAAGCTCAACCTCACGCTCCATCCGCAGAAGCACCCCTACCACGTGCAATGGCTAAGTGACTAAGGGTTCGTGAAGATCAAGCATACCGTAGAGGTAACCTTCACCATTGGTCCTTACAAAGACACGGTGGAGTGCGATGTTGTTCCCATGACGGTTTGCCATATGCTACTTGGTCGACCATGGCAATTCGACAAGGCTACTCTACATGATGGTCGAACCAATGTGTACACCTTCAAATGGCTAAACAAGAAATGTGTTTTGCAACCGATGACTCCTAGCCAAATAATTGCGGACAATGCAAAGGCTTTAGCGAGGGTGCAAAACACAACACCTTGTGAGAAGAGTGGTGAGCGAGAGAACCACCTCATAGTGAGTGAGATCCTCAAGCCAAACTCGAATGGAAAAACTAAGAGTGTTCTCCTTGCCACCAAAAGTGAGATGAGAGAAGTGCGGAATAACCCATCCATTTTGCACTACGTCCTCATTTGCAAGGGCCTAGCGTAAGGAACTAATGACTTGACAAATATTCCTCCTTCTTTGATGATTATCTTGTAGGAATTCAAGGATGTGTTTCCCGAAGAGCTCTTACAAGGATTGCCTCCTCTTCGCGGCATCGAACATCGCATTGATCTCATCCTCGGCGCACCTCTACCAAACCGCGCCGCCTATCGCACAAACCCGGAGGAGACAAAGGAGATTGACACTAATAGGAAACATGCTATAGGTGAACCCCTATTCTGTGGCACACGGAAGGCCATGCGCCACAAAAACTAATTTTTGTGGCGCACGTGTGCCAGTGCGCCACAGAAAGCAGCAAATTTTGTGGCGCACGGGCACGGATGCGCCCCAAAAAGCGCCACTCATGGCGCATCCGTGCTTATCATACAAAATTCCAGAGGCCCCACTCCAATCATTGCGCTGGCGCACAGCAACCACTGGGCGCGCCAACGATGCGCCATAGAAATGTGGCTTTTCTGTGGCGCATATAACCACGTGCGCCACAGAAAAGTGCACTTCTGTGGCGCACTGGCCCATATGCGCCACAAAATTTGCGTACATGGCCCAATAACTGTGGCATCTCCCACCTACTCCCACCCACTCCATCCCCTTCTCCTACCTCTAGCTAGCTCGACCCCCTTCTCTCTCCTAGGCCATTTTGCTCACATTTTGCTTTATTTTGTGTGTTTAACCTAGATTTGTTGGTATATATTTGGTGAGGGTGAGCCTCTCCATAATCTCCTCCTCTCCCACATCTCACCGACCGCGTTCTCGTCCGGGATCTACTAGGTGAGTATAGCTTGAGAGACATGCATATGCATGTTTTGGCGTGTGTGTGTATGTATGTTTGTTGTAGGGAAGAGCTTGTCATGTATGGCGTTTTGCGACGGATTAAGTATGGTGATACGATGCTTATGCTATGCAAGAAGCTTTTTGGCGTGCGCATGCATATTTGGATATGTGAATATTCTTTTTGTTGTTGCTTGTGGGCGTGGTGCATGGATGTTTGCCGAAATGTTGATTCATTTTGTTTTGCAAATTTTGCACCACCCATATGTCCTAGTTTTAGGGAGGTCATGCCAAATTTTTCATGACCATGCATATGCATGCATGTGTGTGTGTGTGTGTCGCTCTGTGGGTGTGTGTGCACACGCATGTTGGATATTAATAAACATACTTTCTCACAGCAATAATTAACCATGGTTCTCGCGATGGACTCGGTCGAATTGCTAGATACAAGAAAGACGCGGCGGACATGATTCGCGGAACATCGCGAATAAGATGCCCTGTCGATCATGCAAACTCGATAGGTGGATCGACCTGATTCCGAATCTGAGCAGCACTGCTCAGACGCAGTTTCTTGAGCCGCCAAAGAAATGGTGCGGGTGAAGACAAGGGCGGGCGGCGAGAAGACAAAGAGTCTCTCGGACAAGACCATAATAATGATGAAGGAGATGCCAGCGGAGAAGATCATCATGACGAAGAAGATGATGAAGCAGAAGATGGATCCGCGGACACGGAGATCCCTCGATCGGCCTTTCAGGACATTCATGTTCAAGAACTGCTCCACAAGCAGACGAGCAACGCCAGGGCTGCTGAAAGGGAGAAAGCCAAGCTGGCGCAAATGAAGAAAGACGGGATGACTCCATTGTTTCCTGGATGCCAGCCCCAGGATACACGCTTGCAAGTAACGCTTGATGCTCTGGAGCTGAAGTCGAATAACAAATGGACCGACACTAGCTTCAGAAAGAACATGAAATTCTGGCACGATTGTCTTCCGGAGGGGAACACATTGCCACGTAGTATCGAGGAGGCCAAGAAAGTCGTGAGCCCTCTTGACCTACCTCACAAGAGATACCACGCCTGCATCAACGATTGCATAATGTATCGGGACGAGTATGAGAACAGCACGACATGTCTGAAGTGCGGCCACGGGCGGTACAAGGTTGGGAAAAAGAAGGTTCCTCGAAAGGTGGTATGGTACTTTCCTATCACTCCCCGTCTGCAGCGGTATTACGTGAACCCTAAGGAAGCAAAGCTCATGCAATGGAACGCGGGAAGGGAGAAGCCCGAAGAGGATCCGGAGAAGGGCTATATCCTGACACACCCTGCAGACGCCACCCAGTGGCAAGCATTGGACCTCGCCTTCCCGCAGAAGTTCGGGGACGACGCAAGGAACGTCAGGTTGGGTATGAGAACTGATGGACTCAATCCGTTTGGCAACCAGAGTAGCACGCATAGCACCTGGCCCGTGTTTGTATGGCCTTACAACCTTCCCCCGTGGTTGTGCACGAAGCAGAAGTACATACACATGTGTATTCTCATTCAGGGGCCAAAACAACCAGGTGTCAACATACATCTGTATCTCGGGCTGCTGAAAGAGGAGTTAGAATTGTTGTGGAATAATCCACCCCGTACGTGGGACGCCTACAAGGAAGATTATTTTGATATGAGAGTCGCGTTGCTCACGACGGTGCAGGACTATCCTGGTTACGCATATGTAGCTTGCCAGGTCGGCCATGGATTCTACGGCTGTGTCAGGTGCATGGATAATACCCCGCATCTCCAGCTACCAAGGGATCCCGGGTCTTCGAAAACCGTGTTCCCAGGTGCTCGAAGGTGGCTTCGCTTGGATCACGCGTGGAGGAAACGCGGTGATCTGTTCAATGGTAAAGAGGAGCCTGACAGAGCCATGCTCCCGAGGAGTGGCGTAGAAATCGACGAGCTTTTGAAAAATTGGGAGGAGTGCCCTTCGCCGGGAAAAATGAAGCGACCGAGGTCGGTAGAGCCGTTGTTGGGTGTATGGAAAGCCAGGTCTGTTTTCCACGACTTGGAGTACTAGAAGTACCTCCACACGCCACATTCCCTCGATGTCATGCACATTACGAAGAACATTACGGAGAGTCTGCTTGGCACTCTTTGTAATTCGGAAAAGGGCAAGGATGGGGCGAAAGCAAGATACGACCTGAAATATCTTGGCATTAGGAAAGAACTATAGGCCCCCAGTAGTGGTGATGAAGCCGACGATGATGATGATGATCAGACGGAAGGGACTCAATGTCTCCGCAAAAGGGCTAAGAAGAACTCTGTGGTGCTTCCAGCTGCATGCTACACGCTTAGTCCGGAGGAGCTCGATCAGTTTTTCAGGTGCCTCCTAGGAGTCAAAGTTCCTCACGGTTACTCATCGAAGATAAGCAGATATCTCGACGCAGCGAAGAAGAGGTTCACCGGGATGAAGTCTCACGACTGTCACGTGCTGATGACGCAGATACTACCCGTCGCGATCCGAGGGATAATGGATGAGCACGTATGTGATATGCTGTTTGGCCCGTGCAACTTTTTTGACGTCATCACCAGGAAGTCGATCGGCGTGAGGCAGCTCCAAAGGCTACAGGAACAGATCATGGTGATACTATGCGATCTCGAAATTTACTTCCCGCCTGCATTCTGTGATATTTGCGTGCATCTATGTCTCCATGTCATTGATGACATCAAGCATCTCGGCCCGACGTTCCTGCACAACATGATGCCGTTCGAAAGGCAGAACGGTGTCATGAAAGGATACGTTCGCAGCAGGTCCCGTCCAGACGCAAGCATGGCCAAGGGCTTCCTAGCATACAAGTGCATCACCTTCTGCCAGAATTATATAAGGAGGGAGGACGAGGATGTTGGTCTGCCAACCAGGACACACCTCGGTAGGCTCGCTAGGGAGGGTCACCGCGAGGTGTCCCGCTCACTCCATGTCGGCATCGAGAATCGACGTGACGACTTTGACAGGGCTCACCGGGTCGTGCTGCAACACTTGACATTGATCGAACCTTGGGTGAATGAGCACAAACGCGTAGTCGAGCAGAGTAACATCGACCTGGGCTGAACGAGGAAGAATGGAGATGTAACCAGAGAGCACAACTCGAGCTTCGGCCGCTGGTTCAAGAAAACACAAGATCTTCTCGCAAAGACCATAACGCCGTCTACGGAAGAAGAAAAACTCATATTTGCCTTATCACGGGGCCCCGGGCAAAATGTAAAGACCTATCAAGCGTACGACATCAACGGTTACAGATTCGGCACCGAGGAAAAGGACAAGAATAGCGAATACCAAAACTCAGGAGTAACTATGCTATCTTTCGATGATGACGAGGCTACTGTCAAGGAACGGTACTTCGAAAGGATCAAGGAGATTTGGGAGCTCAACTACTGTGGAGAGACGGTGCCAATGTTCCATGTGAGATGGGCCAAGAACCTCGAAAAAGAAGGCCGGTATTTCACCACCATGGTTATACCCGATGCCAAGTCAAAGAACGCATCCGCGAAAAATGAGCCATGGGTACTCGCCAGCCAAGTTGACCAATGCTTCTTCATCACCGACCCGTCAAGACCTAGCCGTGTTGTCGTGAGGAGGGGCAAGAGGAGCATCATCGGAATGCAAGGAGACGCAAACAAGTTAGACTTGGATAAGAACGGTGATCCGAAGATCAAGGAGGAATTCGACAAGCACTTTGACATGCCTACTACTAGTAAAGTAAGAAGGAAGACCTCCCTACCCACCAAAGGTTGTCCGTTCACGCGAAGAAATCTCAAGGTGGTTGGCATAAAGTATTCAACCGCCAACAAGAAGGGCAAGAAGATTGCGAAGAGACGCTAAAGCTAGCTAGCTTGGAACCGGGATGAAGAAAGACTTTTTTGTGTATCACATGTGTGTCTATGTGAGAGAACAAGCATATATGTATGTGAGTGATATTTAAGGATATGGAAATAGAAATATCCGATCCGATTTGTTTACATCCCTAGTGTTTTCTTTCATTAAATGTAATTAACTAAAATAATTTAAAAAAAGTTAAAAAAATGTGGGGCAACTAGGATTCAAACCTAGCCACCCCAGGTTCCAGGTTAACAGCAGCAAACCACTAGGTTAGTTCTCTGTTGTTGTCAATATAGCAGTGACTTTCTTTTTATTTAATCTAGTCAAAGAATTCTGTGGCGCATCTACTGTTGGGATGCGTCACAGAAATCTACAATTCTGTGGCGCATCTATTGGTTGGATGCGCCACGGAATGTTTACACTTAGCAAAAAAACGACACACTCTCCCTTCCCCTCCCCCTCTATCAACATTGCAACCCTGTGTCATCCCACGCCGCCATCCCCCTCCCAATTCGCCATCACTGGAGGAGCCCGCGCCACCGAAGAAGCCCGCGCCACCGAAGAGCCCGCGCCACCGAAGGAGCCCGTGCCGCACCGGAGGAGCACCGGAGCGGCCCACCACGCCGTCTACCCTGCCACCGGAGGAAGAGCACCACGCCATCTACGCCCACGCCCACGCCGTCTTCCTTGCCATCCCCGTGCAGGAGAGAGGAGGAGGCCCGCACCAGGAGGAGGCCCACTGTAACATCCCAAAACTTCAATCCAAGCCTATCAAGATCAAATCATCCAAAGTTGGGGTTAACAAAAACTTCTCCAAATTTAAAATGAAAGCATTCATATATGTTTGCATTTAAAATAGGAGTTGTTTGAATTGCCATGATTGATTGATCCAATACTTGTAGAATGTTTCTTAGGTGATTTAAACATCATCTACATCATTCCCAAACATTTCCTAAAGAAAATCAAATCAAAAAGAATTAAAATGAAAGAATGGTCATTTTGACAAATCTAACTCTCATGCCTACTTTGGCTATTCCTAGTACTCAATTCTTAACAGAAACAATTCTTGATCTTTGCACCCCTTGCTAGTACACATAATGAGGTACCAAGGCCCACCTTTTGATCTACTAAAAACATTCTGTAAACTAATTTAAATGACAGTTTAAAATTGAATCTAATGCATATGCATAGATCATCCCGATTTCAAACACCATCAAATTGAGCACCATTTTCAAAACCCTTGCAACCAGAGACTACCTATCACTAGTGGAGATCACCCAAAAATTTTGAACTCAAAATTCAAAACTTTTTCTCTTGCGGCCATTTCATCAAACACTTGGCAGGCAGAATCACACCTCTAATCCTAGCTCACTGTTTTGAACAGAGTTCTGCCCCCAATTGATCTCCATTAAATCTCAATGTCCCCCTCTGATTAAACCATGCCATTTGCAACCCATCCCCTACACCCTAGTAGCAATGCCATGCCATGCCGAGCACCACCCTGGCCGGCCAAACTTTCCCCGCTGCAGCAGACCACCTCCTCGTTCCTCTCCATGTCTAGGAGGTAGCCAGCACCACACCGCCCCTCTCTGTCCCTTGCCCGAGCCAAGACCAACCATGGACCACAGAGGAGAACCCGCGCCCAGTGCCACCGAACCATGCCGATGCCGCCCACTGTCCCCGCTCGCACCGACCGCCCCTTGGTACCAGCCCGCGCCCACCGCTCCGCCTCGACCTGGAGAACCCCCCAGACATCTCCGTTCGCCGCCCAAAGCCCCACAGCCACTGCTCGCCGTGGACATAGCCGCTTCGGCCGCGCAGAGCGCCACCTCGCCTCGACCGCATGCCACCGCCCCTACGGCCGCATTGAAGCACTAGAGCACCGCCAGGGAACCACCCACCGATCACAATCCCCAGCCATGCCGCTAGCTCGCCGTAGCCATGTCGCCACCGTCGACCACCCATCCCGCTCGGTCTCAATGTCGAGCCTATAAAAGGAGCCCTCCCCAGCACCAAAGACTCACACCATTCCACTCTCCTCACCTCTCTGAACCTCACCCACCTCTTGCCGGAGCAAGTGGAGCAGCCTTCATGAATTGGGCCGAGCCGCCTCGGGAGAAGAAGGGTGTCATTGATTCCGGCCACCCCAAGCTCCGCCGCGACCACGCCTCGCCTCGCCGTCGTCTTCCACATTGTTCGCCCGCATCGCCGACCCCGCTGGAGCCCTATGCGCCCCAGTGAGCCCCACCGAGCCGCTAGGGTTCGAGCTCGCCCGCGACACATCGTCGTCGGCGACGACCCTCGTAGTGAATCTAGCCTCCAATCGCACGGCCCACAGCGCGCGTACCGTTTCGCGTTTTAAGTGCCGCTGACAAGTGGGACCCTCCTGTCAGCTGATCCCCATGCTGCGTAGCGCCACTAGGCCGGCCCATTTCCTTTCCCGCGCAAGCCTGTAGATTCAAATCTAGATTTTTCTTTTTAGTTAGAATAGAGTTTCTGTCCAGTGTTTCAAAATTCAATTCTGTGAGTTTGACAAATTCAAATTACATGAAACTAATTTTGTCTGAAAGGTATTGAAATGCTCTATCCAAGCCCGTTGGATTTAATTCATTTAGAGTTATAGATTTCTCCTAATAAAAATAAGAAGATAGAAGCTTTTGCAACTTGAAACATTTTTATAAAATCAACCAAGTTAGCTTTTGAGTTGATTCCAACTCTCAAAAATCACATTTCATCATATCTATCCAAATATGTAATAATATTAAGGTTTACAAGCAATAACTTTGGACTAGTACCAAAATAATGCTATATAGGCATTTCTAGTCACTTTAAATCATTAAATAATGAACTTAAACCAAAGTAATATTGATCCAACCTTTAAATCTCATTCCCACATGTTAGAATATGTGGTGAAGATATGTGTCCACATGATCCCATATTTTGGTGGTGAATATTAAATTTTAATTAATTTTTCAATGAGTAGAAATTACTTTTCCAAAATAAAAAGGTTGAAACTATTGAATTAAACTTGTGATGCTTGGGATGATAATAGATCATCAATTGTGTGGTTTAGAATACTACTTAGCCTAGTTAAGTATTGTTTGGTGATTGTGCACTCCCTATGTATTTCTAGACGATAGTACCGACCAAGCCTTCGAGGAGGAGGAGTTCTACCAAGAAGAAGAAGGAGAAGAAAACTTCAACCACTACACCAACCAAGGCAAGCTATTAGTGGCAAGCTAACCCTTGCAAACATGCTTCAGTAAGCTATTGTTAGCAAGCTAGAATAAAACTAGATGGTTTAGTAAAGATGCCTTAAGCATGCTTTGATCCCACCCCTTTAACTATTAGTACCCCAAGTCTTATTAACAAGTTTTACTCCCTTAGTTTACACAAAGTTCTTTAATTAATTTTGAAGGTAGCATAAAGAGTATAAAACTTGACCTACTTAGAAACCTTTAGATGTCATTCTATGGCATGATATTGATCCCACCTTTCCACCTTAGTGAACACTCTTAACCTAGTGTTTTAGAATAGATCAAAACTTGAGTCATTTTAAATGGGAACACTTGGTGAAAATGAATTGTGATGACTGATGGTCATGGTTGGGAGGCCATGCTCATAGGAGAGGTGCTTATACTAGGGTGTGTAAAGGGAAGGTTATGTTTGATTATCTGCATACTAAGTATGATGATTCAGGGTTATCCCTGATAGATGTATCGAATCTTGTGGTGAAAGTGTACCACCTCTGCAGAGTGTCAAACTATTGAATAGCGTCATGATTATGGATAGTTGGAATGGCCATACTGTTTTGTTGGCATACGTTTTCTAAATAACTTGAAATGAATGATGACCTTTGACTTGACCACAACAGGGTTGTGTTAATGAAATTAGCTTCCCAACTTAAGTGATTCTAGAACTTTACTTTATCTTTTCTTGTTTCAGAACTCAGCTTAGGTTTCAAACTTAACTTGATAGTTATTCTCTAAATTCAACACTTTAACTTAGAATTACAATCCTTGTTAGTAGTAGTTTGCGAGTACTTAAAGAGTACTCATGGCTTTTGTCCCTGGCTATTATCATGGCCAGACTATGAAGGAGATTTTCAAGATGATGGTCAGGAGACTATGATAACTAGGACTATCTGCCTTCGTCGGCATTACTGTGCCCCGAAGATGGACCCACCGCTACGCTATCGTTTATTTCCTGCTTGTTGTATTAGAGGCGGATCATGAGATCTGTATTTGTGTAAAACCTTATGTATGGTTTGTAATGTATGATGTCTTGTGATATCCAATCCGTTATGTCTCATAAAAATGGTAATCCAGGATCATGAGGTATGGCATAACGGGCATCTGGGATTAAAAATCCGGGTGTTGACAAGTTGGTATCAGAGCCATCCTGACCATAGGAGACCCTAGTTAGAATGGATGTCCAAACCAAAAACTTAGCTTCAAAACCAAAGTGAGTATTTATGAAAAACTATTTCCCCTCTTACCCTTGTGAACTCATTCTTTCTCAAAAATACATGTTCCTCAAAATTCTTACATTACTACTTAAAATTTGACACACTTGATCACTTCACTAATTTCCTCATCCTAAATTCTTGTAGATGGAGACTCAGTTCAGCAAGTTTTACCAGTTGGGAAACGGAGGTCAGCTGATCTTCGAGAGGAATCTGGATTCACTGTTGGAGTTACTAGGACGCCCGCATCCAGAGTTTCTTGGAGCTCAACTTCCAGGACCCCTAGGAGGAGACCTACAATGGCTAGTCACTACAGATCTTCGAGGAAGCATTGAAGCCCCAACTTCCGGGAGAATTCTGTTCTCCGTGAGAGAGAACAACTGGCTATATGGATTAGCCAGGGCAATGCATGAAGCTCTCGCACGTCTATGTGCCCTCAGCGTCAACAAGATTTAGGGAACCCGTTTTGCCCACTATGCAAGACGTGACTTCATGGGAATGCCAATGGAGATGCCAAGTCACCTAGAGTTGAGGCGTAAAGTGGAGAACCTGGACTTCTTGCTTCATGACCGACAACAGGAACTAGACAATGCCAGAGAATTAGCAAACCAGAACCGTGCCATTGCTGACCAGAAGGCCCAGACTTTCGCACTGCTCGTCCAAGATCGCCAGTCTCTTTGTCGCCAGCGTGCCAAGAAGGATCGCACCATCGCCCGTCTTCGCAAGAAGGTGGCCGACCTCGAGAAGACCGTCAAGGAGCAGGAAGCTCAGCTTGCCGCCAAAGAATAAGATTATGAGGGTGAAGACATCCAGGGAGATATGGATTCTTACCTCAGCAACGATGATGACTTTCTGGCCGAGGATGCCGTGGACTTCTACACTGATGATGAAGACTCTGACTTCATCGACGATGAGTAGATGCACTAGAGCACTGTCGTAGCATGAGATGTATCATCTCATTGTATCGTAGTTTGCAGAATGGTTCTTCAAACCATCTATTTTGCCCCTTTGCTTGTTGTGGTGTGTGTTGTATCGTGTGCTTGCTTGCATGAATGACAAAGAAGTTAGTTGAAAAACCTGAGTCTAACTCAAAGTTGTAGCTTTGAAAACCCAAAACCATGAACCTTAGAATTTCCCTCTTACCCCTATATCTATCTCAATCTTCAGATGACTCGTGGAAACCAAGGAGGGAGCAGCTCGTCGCAGGACCCAATGCTGCAGATCTTGCGAATCTCATCGCAGAACCGTGAACAAGCGGCGGCGTCAAGCCAACTTAGCAACATTGCAGCAGATCGCCCAAATGTCTCTCAACAACCAAGGACATGGAAATCAGGATCACCATGGATCTAAACTCAAAAAATTTCAGAACACCAATCCCCCAATCTTCAACAAATCTGAAAACCCATTAGATGCTGATGACTGGTTATAGACCATGGAAAACAACCTCGGAGTTGCAGGAGTTGATGAGAATGAGAAAGTTCTCTTCGCCACCCACTATCTGGCGGGAGATGCAAGAGCTTGGTGGAATAGCATCATAACATGAACCATGGCGGTGATGACACAGGAAGCATTCAAGGTTAAGTTCAGCCGCACCCACGTCGCAAGGTCTTGTCAAGGATGAGAGATGAATTCCGTGAACTGAAGCAAGGAAGATTGGTAGTAGAGTACCATGACAAATTCTTGTCACTTGCAGATATGCACGGATGAGATCAACACGGAGGCCAAGAAGAAGAGAGATTCTTAAATGGACGCATGATGAGATGCATCGTCCTCGTCAACATCCGTTTCGGGATCTTGAAGAGCTAGTCGACTCTGCCATTCAGATGGAAGGGAAGATTAACCAGAAACGACAACCGCAAGCTTCAGTATGATGCAGCGATGCAGATCCAGAGTCACCAGAAGTACCGCCCTAACCCCTCACCAGGATATGCACCAAGGAACAACCGACCCCAAAATTCTCGCCCAAGCTACCCCAACCGTAGCGGAGGAAATGTGAAGCCCGAAGGAAACAATCACAGCTCCGGCAACGCCAACAACTTCAACCGTGCCCCTCCCAAGAGCAACAACAACAACACTACCCCCAGAACTGGCAGCAATGTTGTACCCGTCGCAGTCAAGGACAAGTCCCAGATCACTTGTTTTGAGTGTGGAGTGAAGGGTCACTACTCCAATGAGTGTCCCAAGAAGACTGCCGCCAATGCCCCTGTGAATGCCCCAGCTCAGCAGCAGCATCGTGTTCAACCAGGAAGGAGATTTGCCAGGAACCGCTTTACATAGCGGTCGTCTCTTCCACATGAGCAGAAGAAGCCCGAAGCACCGGATGTAGTCTTTGGGTATGTTTTCTGTCAACTCAGTTTTAGCAAGAGTATTGTTTGATTCTGGAGCATCGAATTCATTTGTCACCGAAGAATTTGTATGCACTAGTAAGATTCGCCCAACCAACCTGAAGCATGTCATGATAGTTCAAATCCCTGGTTCAACTACAAAAGCTAGAAAAATTTGCAAAGCTGTGATGGGTTCGTAGCATGGAAAACAAAAAAATTCTACCACAAGAACAAACAAAACCCAGATCTAATCTAGATAAAAGCCAAGATCTAATCTATTAGACATGTGCAACGAGATAGATCTGTACTAACCCTTGTAGACCCGAAAGCGTTACGAGATCGGATCTCGTGGTTGATGTAGTCGATCACTTGTCGATCTCAAGATCGAGTAGACGATCCTTCCGGCGCCGCGTTCCGGCAGCGCTTCATGATCGGTCGGTCACACGCGTCGTCAAGCAGACCTTCCTCTCCCTGTTCCAGCGAGCAGCGGAGGTAGTAGATCTTTTCCACAGAATCCCAGCAGCACGACGGTGTGGTGGTGGTGGTGGAGTAGAGATTTCTGCAGGGCTTCTCCTAAGCTGGAGCAGAGCAAAGGAGGAGGAGAGAGGCGGCGGCTAGAGTTTGTTATGGGAGAGAGCTAGGGGGTGGCGCCCCCTCCCCTCTATTTAAAGGAGGGAGGCGCCATGGGAGGGGGAGTCCTAGTAGGACTCCCCTCCCTCCTTGGCCGGCGGATTGGGAGGGGGCAGGAATCCTCCTCCCCCACGAATCCGTGTCTTGCCCCACAAAGACTCCTTGATCCTTTCTTGGTTTTCAAGCAAACTCCAAGAAATCTTCTAGAACCTTCCAGAACATTCTGAAACCTTCTAGAATCTCCATACAAACACTCTGGAACATTTCCTAACTTAGAAAATGATCCCCAATATATGAATCTTATTCTCCGGACAATTCCGGATCTCCTTGTGATGTCCTGGATCCAATCCGAGACTCCGAACAACATTCGATCTCCAACGCATATTCCATATCTACTTAAAACAACTTCGAACCTTAAGTGTGTCACCCTATGGTTCGTGAATATGCATACATGATGAAGACACCTCTCCGATCAATAACCATCAGCAGGATCTGGAGATCCATAATGGCTCCCACATACTCAACGATGACTTAGTAATCGATAGAACCATTAACATACGAAACCAATTCCCTTTGTCACGCGATATTCTACTTATACAAGGTTTGATCGTCGGTATCTCCATACCTAGTTCTACCTCGTTACTGATAAGTACTCTTTACTCGTTCCATGTTATGTCATCCCTTGTGACCTAGTCACATGCTTGCAAGCTAACTAGATGACATTCCACCGAGAGGGCCTAGAGCATATCTATCCGACATATGGATGGACAAATCCCAATCTTGGTCCATGCGCTTCAACACATACTTTCATAATACCCAATGACACCTTTATAACCACCCAGTTACGAAGCGGTGTTTGATGTCATCAAAGTACCCATCCGGTGATGGTGATTAAGATAACCTCATGGTCGAAGGATTAGGTTACTATGCATTTGAAAGCTTATAGCAATACGAACTTAATGACTTGATCTTATGCTACGCTTACTATGGGTGTGTGTCCATCACATCATTATCCTAATGATATGATCTTGTTATTAACGACATCCAATGTCCATGATCAGGAAACCATGATCATCCATTAATCAGCAAGCTAGTTTAACAAGAGGCTTACTAGGGACTCTTTTATGTTTACAAAACACACAAGTATTAATGTTTCTGGTTAATACAATTATAGCATGGGATGTAAACATTTATCATAAACATAAAGATATAATAATAACCACTTTATTATTGCCTCTTGGGCATATCTCCAACAGTCTCCCACTTGCACTAGAGTCAATAATCTAGTTAAAAACTTGTGCATTCAACACCTATGGCTTTCTGGTGTTGCATAGACATTATTGCTAGTGGTAAACATAATCTTCGGATCTGACACTTCCAGGTTCGTGTGTATTTGCATGTCCTTGCGTCTCTACGCATTACTCATTCTCCAATGAGATGGCATTGTATAAATTTTGTCCTTTGGTGAGACCTTTAGTTCCTTGGGATTAAATCATGTTGATACAATTGTCATACAATGTATCTTCATAGTATCATCCCGTTATGAACCACACCAAGTTTGATAACAAACTACTTGACGCAAATGCCCATATTTGCTGCTACAATAGCAGTCATATACTTAGCCTTTTGTTGTAGTATCTGTCACAATGTTTTAACTTTGGTACTCAACCAAATCCTTTATGGAACTTCCTTTCCATTACATTGTGCCACTCATAGTTTAAATTGAGATAAACTTAATTTGTGACAAAACTAGTATCAATGCAACAATTTACAATGAACTATTTATCACCACTATTATATTCTTAGTTCTTCCAAAGATCATAGGAATATCCCTACTATTGTCCAATGATCATCTTATGAGTCATTCTGGTATATGCTCATAACATTTAGAGCATAGGGCATATATGGATGTGTACATCTCAAAGAATGATTGATCAAAATATTCTTGTGATTTCACCAAGTGTCAAAACACTTGAATCTCGTGTCAACACACTTGAATCTTGATTCAGTCCTTTCCGTGCGTCAAGAACCTTTCTTGTTGTTTCCAAATTGAACTCATTCAACATCTTATCTATGTACATTTGGCAAAACCATATTAGCGCCTCAATATATCCATATAGACATTGGTGCCTAATTCTTGGGTTATGGCTAAGTCTTTCATCGAAATGAAATTCTTAACCTGTGTCAATAAAAGATACATCATTTCTAATCAACAATATGTCTTTCACATAATGTATTATAAATATGTCTTAGCGCTCCCACTTAATTTCTTGCAAAATGCAAACATCTTCATCGTCTCTGATGAAATTAAACCTTTTAACGGTTTCATCACGGTGAAGATTCCAACTCCGCGATGCTCACTTCAACCATTGAAGTTTTGCATACTCTTTTAGCATCCTTTGAATTAACAAAACCCTTTGGATCGTGTCATGTACACGTCCTAGGTAACCATTCTATTAGAAGAACTTGTTTTGTTTGTTCAACTACCATATACCAAAATATATGTAGTGGTTGCTACATTAATCCATCTAGACTAAATATCGCTATGAAAGATCAAATCTTATCATAGTCAATTCCTTGAACATTGTCGTAAACTCTTTCCGACATGTCGACTATTTCATAGATGTGAAACATCCATGTCTATTTCTTTATAGATCCATATCATTGCAAGGTCTTGCACCTTTCGGAGGGTCTTTCAAATTCAAAGCTTGATTTCTCGTGTATGGAATTATCACGGATTTTATGGCTTCAAGCCACTTAACGAAGTCAGGGCCCATCATTGATTATTTGCATGTAGTCGGTTCATCATTGTCAAACAACAATGATTTAACTCTCAAATCTTGGCATTTGATTACTTACCCGACCTACTTGGTTCAATAGGAACTTAGATCTCCGTGACCACAACCTTTGAGGCACGTGAGCCATGAGCATTAGCCAAGGTTCAACAACCTTGTCAAAGTTCTATTGTCCTCCCACTTGAATTTTTACCAAAAATTCCTTCTCAAGAAACTCGACACTCTAAGCGACAAACACTTTTGTCTTCGGTGTTATGGAGGAATACCCAATGGTTATTCGAAATAACCTACAAAGACATGCTCATCCGACTTTGGTTGTAAACAATTTACTTATGCCTAGCATACCAAAAATTTAAGAAAGGACAACCTGGGTTTTATCCCAAACCATGACTTATATGGTGTCATTTCAACGGATCATGATGGAGATCTTTTCAGTGTAAAAGCGGAAGTCACTAAAGCTTTAATCTTTAAAAATATAATGGCAGTTTTATAAATGACACCTTTGATCTTACCATGTCAAACAAGGTTACATTACATATCTTGAACACTCCATACTCCTATGGTGTTTTGGGAAATGCAAATCCATGGAACGACTCCTCAAATCTTAGGTGTTTTGCTAAACTTGTAACTCAAACATCTTTATGATCCAATCATAAACTTTTTTATTTTCTTGTTACAATAATTTTCCAGTTGAATGGAGCTCAAAGACCGTCTGTGTACAGACTACAGAAAGTTGAATGATGTCACCATCAAGAACAAGTACCCCTTGCCAAAGATAGAGGATCTATTTGATCAGTTGACTGGAGCTCAGGTATTCTCAAAGATTGATCTTAGGACTGGTTATCACCAACTTAAGATTCATGCAACGGATATTCCGAAGACCGCCTTTACTACTCGCTATGGTTTATACGAGTATACGGTTATGTCTTTTGGATTAACCAATGCCCCTGCTTATTTCATGAATCTCATGAATAAGATCTTTATGAATTTCTTAGATAAGTTTTTAGTTGTGTTTATCGACGACATCCTTATCTACTGCAAGTCAGAAGAAGAGCATGAGCAACATCTGAGAATCATCCTAGAAACCCTGAGAGAGCATCAATTATATGCCAAGTTCAGCAGGTGTGAGTTTTTGCTGAAAGAAGTAGGATTCCTAGGACATATTGTGTCTGCCGGAGGAGTCTCTGTTGATCCCAGAAAGATCAAAGATGTCGAAGAATGGGAAGCCCCAACCAATCCAACCCAAGTTCGTTCATTTCTCGGATTAGCGGGATATTACCGCAAGTTCGTAGAAGGATTCTCGAGCATAGCCCGACCAATGACCCAATTGTTGAAGAAGGACAAGAAGTTTGAATGGACAGACAAGTGTGAAGCCAGTTTCCAGGAGCTGAAGAAGAGATTGATATCAGCCCCAATTTTGATCATGCCCGACATCAAGAAGCCGTTTGATGTGTATTGTGATGCATCCAAGATTGGTCTAGGATGTGTATTGATGCAAGAAGGCAAATTCATCGCATATCTGTCTCGACAACTGAAGCAGCATGAGCAGAACTATCCGACCCATGATCTTGAGCTAGCAGCCATGGTTCTAGCATTGAAGACATGGCGTCATTATTTGATGGGTAATCGCTGTGAGATTTACTCCGATCATAAGAGCTTGAAGTATATCTTCACCCAGAAGGAGTTGAATATGAGGCAAAGAAGATGGATAGAGTTAATCAAGGATTATGACCTTGACATTCACTATCACCCCGGCAAAGCCAATGTGGTAGCGGATGCTCTTAGCAGATTGCCGTGTAGGCTAAACACCATGATCAAAGAGAAGCAACCAAGTTTGTATGAGGAGTTGGAGCAGTTCAGGACTGAGCTAGTTAGCAAAGGATTCCTAGCTAGCATTGAACTTCAACCCACTTTGATTAGCCAAATCAAGGAAGCCCAGAAGGGGAATGAAAGTATCGACGGGATCAAACGTCGTATTGGTACAGGCAAAGTACCTGGATTCACCGAAGACGAAGAAGGTGTACTTGGTACAAGGGACGTATATGTGTGCTAGCAGATTCGGAGCTGAAGGAAACTATCATGAAGGAGGCTCATGATACTCTTTATTCTATCCACCCCGGAGGAACAAAGATGTATCAGGATTTGAAAGAGCAATTTTTGTGGCACAAGATGAAGAGAGAGATCGGAAGCTACATCGCCAAATGTGACATCTGTCAAAGAGTCAAAGCAGAGCATCAGAGACCTGCAGGATTGTTGCAACCATTGCAGATTCCGGAATGGAAATGGGATTCCGTCAGAATGGGCTTTATCACCGGTTTACCTACTTCTAGTAGGGGAAATGACTCAATCTGGGTCATAGTTGATAGACTATCCAAGGTAGCCCACTTCATACCTGTCAAGACAACCTACCAAAGTGCAAAACTAGCAGAGTTGTACCTTGCTAGGATTGTTAGTCTGCATGGAACCCCCAAGACCATCGTATCAGATCGAGGAACCCAGTTTACTTCAAGATTTTGGCAGAAAGTTCAGGAAGGATCAGGAACCAAGTTGAACTTCAGCACCGCGTATCACCCGCAAACAGATGGACAGACTGAGAGAGTCAACCAGATCTTGGAGGATATGCTTAGAGCTTGTGTGTTGGAATACAGATCAAAATGGGAAGATTGCCTGCCCTTCGCAGAATTCTCATATAACAACAGTTATCAAGCTAGTTTGCAGATGGCACCATTTGAATTCCTATACGGAAGAAAGTGGCGTACCCCTTTGAATTGGTCGCAAGTAGGAGAGAGTCAGATCTTTGGACCTGACATTCTCCGAGAAGTAGAAGAGAAAGTTCACAAAGTTCGTGAGCACCTCAAGACTGCCCAATCCAGACAGAAGAGCTATGCTGACAAGAGAAGGAGAGACCTGACTTTCAATATCGGAGATTTCGTATATCTCAAGGTTTCACCATTGAAGGGAACTCAACGCTTTAGTCTGAAGGGAAAGATAGCTCCCAGATATATCGGACCTTTCAAGATTCTGAACCGCCGAGGAGAAGTATCGTATCAGCTGGAATTGCCTGAAGAGATGTCAGCCATCCACAATGTGTTCCATATCTCGTTACTTCGCAAATGCTTGGAAGTGCCTGAGAAGACTGAAGTTTTCAAGAATATCGATCACAGAGCAGTGGAAATCAACAATGACCTGACCTATCGGGAAGTGCCCATTCCTATCTTAGAAGAAGCCTACAGAACCACCAGGACCAAGAGTATCAAGTTTCTCAAGATTCAGTGGAGCAACCATACTGAGGAGGAAGCCACCTGGGAGCGCGAGGATTACATTAGGACAGAGTTCCTAGATCTCTTTAGTTCCTAATTTTCTTTGTAAATCTCGGGCCGAGATTTTATTCAAGGGGGAAGGTTTGTAACATCCCAAAACTTCAATCCAAGCCTATCAAGATCAAATCATCCAAAATTGTGGTTAACAAACACTTTTCCAAATTTAAAATGAAAGCATTCATATATGTTTGCATTTAAAATAGGAGTTGTTTGAATTGCCATGATTGATTGATCCAATACTTGTAAAATGTTTCTTAGCTGATTTAAACATCATCTACATCATTCCCAAACTTTTCCTAAAGAAAATCAAATAAAAAAGAATTAAAATGAAAGAATGGTCATTTTGACAAATCTAACTCTCATGCCTACTTTGGCTATTCCTAGTACTCAATTCTTAACAAAAACAATTCTTGATCTTTGCACCCCTTGCTAGTACACATAATGAGGTACCAAGGCCCACCTTTTGATCTACTAAAAACATTCTGTAAACTAATTTAAATGATAGTTTAAAATTGAATCTAATGCATATGCATAAATCACCCCTATTTCAAAAACCATCAAATTGAGCACCATTTTCAAAACCCTTGCAACCAGAGACTACCTATCACTAGTGGAGATCACCCAAAAATTTTGAACTCAAAATTCAAAACTTTTTCTCTTGCGGCCATTTCATCAAACACTTGGTAGGCAGAATCACACCTCTAATCCTAGCTCACTATTTTGAACAGAGTTTTGCCCCCAATTGATCTCCATTAAATCTCTATGTCCCCCTCTAATCAAACCATGCCATTTGCAACCCATCCCCTACACCCTAGTAGAAATGCCATGCCATGATGAGCACCACCCTGGCCGGCCAAACTTGCCCCGCTGCAGCAGACCACCTCCTCGTTCCTCTCCATGTCTAGGAGGTAGCCAGCACCGCCCTCTCATCCCTTGCCGAGCCAAGACCAGCCATGGACCACAGAGAAGAACCAGCGCCCAGTGCCATGCCGAACCATGCAGCAGCGCCTTGCATCCCCTTGGCCAGCCCCTTGGCACCAGCCCGCACCCACCACTCCGCCTCGACCTGGAGAACCCCCCCAGACATCTCCGTTCGCCGCCCAAATCCCCACAGCCACCGCTCGCCGTGGACACAGCCGCTTCGGCCGCGCAGAGTGCCACCTCGCCCCGACCGCATGCCACCGCCCCTACGGCCGCATTCAAGCACTAGAGCACCGCCAGGGAACCACCCACCAATCGCAATCCCCAGCCATGCCGCTAGCTCGCCGTAGCCATGTCGCCACCGTCGACCACCCATCCCGCTCGGTCTCAATGTCGAGCCTATAAAAGGAGCCCTCCCTAGCACCAAAGACTCACACCATTCCACTCCCCTCACCTCTCTGAACCTCACCCACCTCTCGCCGGAGCAAGTGGAGCAGCAGCTCGCTGGAATTGGAGCCGGAGCCGCCGCCACGAGAGAAGAAGGGTGCCGTTGATTCCGGCCACCCCAAGCTCCGCCACGACCACGCCTCGCCTCGCCGTCGTCTTCCACTTTGTTCGACCGCATCGCCGATCCCGCTGGAGCCCTGGTACACCCCCAGTAGACCCCCACCGAGCCGCTAGGGTTCGAGCTCGCCGGCGACCTGTCCGTCGTCGACGACGACCCTCAGCCGTAGATCTAGCCTCTAATCGCACAGCCCACAGCGCGCGTACCGTTTCGCGTTTTAAGTGCCGCTGACAAGTGGGACCCTCCTGTCAGTTGAGCCCCGCACCGCATAGCGCCACTGGGCCGGCCCATTTCCTTTCACGCGCAAGCCTGTAGATTCAAATCTAGATTTTTCTTTTTAGTTAGAATAGAGTTTCTGTCTAGTGTTTCAAAATTCAATTCTATGAGTTTGACAAATCCAAATTACATGAAACTAATTTTGTCTGAAAGGTATTGAAATGCTCTATCCAAGCCCGTTGGATTTAATTCATTTAGAGTTATAGATTTCTCCTAATAAAAATAAGAAGACAGAAGCTTTTGCAACTTGAAACATTTTTATAAAATCAACCAAGTTAGCTTTTGAGTTGATTCCAACTCTCAAAAATCACATTTCATCATATCTATCCAAATATGTAATAATATTAAGGTTTACAGGCAGTGACTTTGGACTAGTACCAAAATAATGCTATATAGGCATTTCTAGTCACTTTAAATCATTAAATAATGAACTTAAACCAAAGTAATATTGATCCAACCTTTAAATCTCATTCCCACATGTTAGAATATGTGGTGAGGACATGTGTCCACATGATCCCATATTTTGGTGGTGAATATTAAATTTTAGTTAATTTTTCAATGAGTAGAAATTTCTTTTCCAAAATAAAAAGGTTGAAACTATTGAATTAAACTTGTGATGCTTGGGATGATAATAGATCATCAATTGTGTGGTTTAGAATACTACTTAGCCTAGTTAAGTATTGTTTGGTGATTGTGCACTCCCTATGTATTTCTAGACGATAGTACCGACCAAGCCTTCGAGGAGGAGGAGTTCTACCAAGAAGAAGAAGGAGAAGAAAACTTCAACCACTGCACCAACCAAGGCAAGCTATTAGTGGCAAGCTAACCCTTGCAAACATGCTTTAGTAAGCTAGAATAAAACTAGATTGTTTAGTAAAGATGCCTTAAGCATGCTTTGATCCCACCCCTTTAACTATTAGTACCCCAAGTCTTATTAACAAGTTTTACTCCCTTAGTTTACACAAAGTTCTTTAATTAATTTTGAAGGTAGCATAAAGAGTATAAAACTTGACCTACTTAGAAACCTTTAGATGTCATTCTATGGCATGAGATTGATCCCACCTTTCCACCTTAGTGAACACTCTTAACCTAGTGTTTTAGAATAGATCAAAACTTGAGTCATTTTAAATGGGAACACTTGGTGAAAATGAATTGTGATGACTAATGGTCATGGTTGGGAGGCCATGCTCATAGGAGAGGTGCTTATACTAGGGTGTGTAAAGGGAAGGTTATGTTTGATTATCTGCATACTAAGTATGATGATTCAGGGTTATCCCTGACAGATGTATCGAATCTTGTGGTGAAAGTGTACCACCTCTGCAGAGTGTCAAACTATTCGAATAGCCGCGTCCGTGGTTATGGACAGTTGGAATGGCCATACTGTTTTGTTGTCATACGTTTTCTAAATAACTTGAAATGAATGATGACCTTTGACTTGACCACAACAGGGTTGTGTTAATGAAAATAGCTTCCCAACTTAAGTGATTCTAGAACTTTACTTTATCTTTTCTTGTTTCAGAACTCGGCTTAGGTTTCAAACTTAACTTGATAGTTATTCTCTAAATTTAGCACTTTAACTTAGAATTACAATCCTTGTTAGTATTAGTTTGCGAGTACTTAAAGAGTACTCATGGCTTTTGTCCCTGGCTATTATCATGGCCATACTATGAAGGAGATTTTCAAGATGATGGTCAGCAGGACGGCTATGATAACTAGGACTATCTGCCTTCGTCAGCATTGCCTATGCCCCTGAAGATGGACCCCACCGCTACGCTATCGTTTATTTCTGCTGCTTGTTGTATTAAAGACTGGATCATGAGATCCGTATTTGTGTAAAACCTTATGTATGGTTTGTAATGGATGATGTACTATGATATCCAATCCGTTATGTCTCGCAAAAATGGTAATCCTGGGATTGCGAGGTATGGCATAACGGGCATCTGGGATTAAAAATCCGGGTGTTGACACCCATGCCGTTGACCTCGCAGCTTTTGCAGGCACCAAATTTGTAAGGCCCCTCCCCTTCCTCCTCCCCCTCCTCCTACTCGTTGGCTAGGCTTCTCTATTAGGGTTCTTGATCTTGATACGATTCTTGCTCTTGATAGGGTTCTTTTGGTATCAAAGCTCTTCTGCCTACTGTAAGCATACACATACACATACAGATTGATGTGTGCTATCAAAGCTTAGTTGTGGTTACAGTAAGCAAAGTAAAAAGGATGCACAATGGTTTCATCTTGTCATTGCTGAAGCTGGGATTTGTTGATAAAAAATGTTAACCCTGCAAAAATGTTAACCCTGCAAAATGGTTATTGCTGAAGCTAGGATTTGTTGATAAAAAATGTTAACCCTGCAAAAAATGTTAACCCTGCAAAATGGTTTCCTCTATATTTAAGATCCCTGGAACATGAGGCCTAAAGAGAATCAATTACATACCTTTATTGCGATTATTTGAAGGGTATTTGATGGGAAGGGTGTCTGATATTTATCTAAAAATGCTAGAGAATATTAGAACTGTTCAACTTGAACATCCTATCAACTGTAGGGATCTATTAGGTAGGAGTATAGGACTACTTTGATGTTTTGCTCATTTTACAATATAAGCGTGAGAATGCTTTTCTTTTCGCTCATTTTTGGTCACATGCTTCTCTTTCTAATGATCAAATCATCACTTGGTATATTTGGGAGAACTGCAATCGTTGTCTGCTGATTCGTCCATTGTTATGTTGCAGCAAGAAAAATTGTATCAATTCATGACCTGGGGTGCTATTGAGCACCATATTGGGTGCTACTGAGCACCATATGGGGTGATATATATATATTGGGGGGTATGTTTTTGCAAGGATTTCATTGAGTCTCATTTCTCCTAGAATGTTGATTAACTTCCGTTTCGGTTGAGAAATGGGCACTCCTATGTAGAAAAATTAGCAAAGGTCATGCCGAAATTTTGAATTTTTGGGCATGACCTTTGCTAATTTTTATACTACCTAGGAGGGCCCAGTTCTCAACAACAGATAATCAACATTCAGGAAAATGGATGGTACTATATTTTTTTGCCTTTTGTGCTAACTTTTTGCCTCATTATATAAAGCACAAATAAACATGTCGGGAAACGCGGATGAGCCCGGCACTTCTAAGCACATGAGCATTGAAGAACAAGCGAGAGAGCACAACAAGTCATTCTAGAACGAGGAGATGGAGGAGGCGGAGGCTGCCGCCAGAGCTGCTGGTTATGAGGGTGGCCGGGAGGAAGCCGCAGATGATTATGAGGGTGGCCGGGAGGAAGCCGCCGATGATTATGAGGGTGGCCGGGAGGAAACCACCGATGATTATGGCACCACCGATGGCCGGGAGGACGACGACACCACCGATGGGGGCGACCACGGCGCAAGTGGTAGCAGCACCAATCCGACCGCCGGGAAGAAGGCGGCGAGGCCAAGGAGGCCCCGGAAGGCGCAAGTGCTCGCCAACACAGACGAGTTCACTTCTGTCTCGGAATCTGGCCTACCATTAGAGCCGAAGAAGGCGGCCTCCGGGTTCAGCATGCAAATAGGGTGCATCGTCCGGGAGAGTGGTTCAATCAACACTAAGGACATCAGAAGCCCGGAGAATACGGCTATACTCCAAACCATGCTCGATAAGCTTCACCAAAGATACAAGTTCCCGGACGAGGACTCCAAAAAAAGGGCGGAAGCTAATGCCATCACGAAGATGAGCACCGCCTTGAGCAGCTGGAGATTCCGGGTGAAGAAGAAGATTAACAAGGGTGACAGTTGGGAGAAGATAAGTAAGGAAGAGCTGCATCTCCCTAGAGAAGACTTCGATGCATTGAAGGAGTCCTTCAACACGGAGGTGGCTCGAGAATAGACCGCCTGGGAGAGGGAAATGCAAGAGCTGAACATAGGTAAGCACCATCTCAGAAGCGGTGGCTACCGAGGAATACAGCCGATTTGGGAGAAGGAGGACAAAGAGTATATACGTCTGGGAAAAGACAACCCGTGGTACAAAATAACGGACGTATAGACGAGGAACTATGTCCGGTCCCGCTACTTCCACGACTGGAAGACCGGGGAATTTGTTACCAACGATCCGACCGTGAAGGCCTTCGAGAAAAAGCTGGTAAGGAATTTCATTACCGCTTATATGTCGAGTTGATCTAATTAGATAACGGAGACAAATTTCTAATTGGGTTCACCTTAATTTCCTTTTCCCGAAGGACGAAGCGTTGAAGGATTTGGCTAAGAACCCGCAGTCGTCCGAGGGGTCTACGGAGCCGTGGGACACGGCTTTCAACCGGGCGACGAATGCGATGAAGTAAAGGAAGTTAGATCTGCCGCCGACGTCATCTGGCCATGTGTCTGCCTTTGGTTTGAACATGAAGGTACAGGACTACTATGATTCGGACGCCAAGTCCAAAAAGGCGAGGAGGGTGATGGGCGCGGCACGCGCCAAGGTTGAGCAGCTGAAGAAGCAGGTGGAGGACCTACAACAGGTCAAAGCGCAGTTGCCCGACATAGTGGCGTCCCAGGTCAACGAGACGATAAAGTCGTTGATCCCACCTAATTTGTGGGAGGGGATAAGTGCCTGGCATGCGAGAGGTCAACAAGGGCCGATACACGTGCCCGCCTGCACCGGCAGCAACTCGAGCAGGAACAGGCCCGCCTCGCCGGAACTCGTGACCCCACGTACGCCGGGCGCCGCCCAGCTCCTCGGGACGCACCCGACCAGCCGGCCGAGGATGATAGGGCGGTGATGCACGATGATGCACCCGAGCAGCCAAAGATTGATAGGCCACCCGCCGCCCTTGTCTCCACATTAGCTAAGCTCGACGCCATCATAGTGGTAACTAATTAGTTAGTTTGCGCGTAATTTTTTTTAACTATGCCTTTGATGACTGTCATCTCATCATCCCAAACATGTTTTGACTCAGGACACGCCTTGCGTAGTGCTGCATAGCGTGGTGCCCGGGGGCGAGTTGAAGGAGGTTGCGGCGGGCCAGGTGATTCGCCCAAAGAGCACGAAGGTTATGCACAACGTTAAAATGGGCAAAGACATCATGAGGGTCAGTTTGACTTACATAGTGCCAGAGTACCGCGACATCCGCCCGCCATTTAACCCTCCGGGAGCCGAGGACAACACTCCCCTCCACGAATGCACCAATTGGGTCATGCCATGGCCAAAGTCCCAGATTCGTCTTGGGGGGGCGGGGGATCTTGTGGGGCCAAAGCTTCCTGCAGGAGGCACCTCAGTCCGCCGGCCCATGCCCATCCGGCCCTCGACGAAGCGCGCTCCGAAGGAACTGGCGGTCGCCGCTGCTACCACCACCCAGAAGAAGCTTAAGGTACCGCCGGTCATCGTCACCCGGGAGGAACCGGTTCTCGTTGCCAACACCAACCGCCACCAAGAACTGTTGGGACGAAAACCGTTACCGTGCCGACCATCCAAAACCAAGGCCGTTGCACCTCAACCGCCGGCATCGCAACCGCTGCCAGTAACTAAGGACGTTGACATGGCACCACTTGATCATGATGACGGCCACTACCATGACAATGATGACCACAACTATGACAATGATCAGGATGAGGATGTCGACGTCGATGCCTACATCAACACTGGCGCCTGTAGCAAGGATGTGTATATGCCTCCTATTGTGGTTGATGAAGAAGCCTTCCATGGTCACGACGATGAACCTAGGCGTCCCAATGTAGTACCCTTGTAGTGCCAGCTAGTCTTCAAGGGTTTATCTCAGGAAGAAGACACGCCTCCGGAGGCCGGCGATGCAGCTATACAGAAACCGGCTACCATTTTCAGCCCTACCACGCTGAACAAGACGGTCAACGAGGTAGGGCTAGCACCCCCAGAACAAGCTGACAAGAAGAAGAAGGCTAGGAAGAGGAAACCTAAAACTGCCCCGGGTGCCTCTATGAGCCATCCAGCTCAGAAGATACGGCATGACAGCGTGATACCACCCCGTCCGGATGGCTTGACGCGAGTTCATGAAGCTGGGAAACCGATACTACCTCCTAATCTGCTACGCTTGGCAAGTGGATCAATGCACTCTTTGCATAGTCATATCTTATATGTTGAGCAAACCCTTCTCAAGGAGAAAGATCCAACTTACCCGGTGTGCGTCGTCAACGTGCCAAAGGACCCAGACTTTGTCCATGAGGAAACCGCAAGTCTGTTCTTCATAGCGTACGAGGACGTCTTCAAACTGTTTCACCTCAGACGGCTGGACTATAACTTGGTCCGCCTATTCTCGATCAATCAACAGTTGAAGATCAAGAGAGAGTTACTCCCGCAAGTCACGGTAGCGGATCCCTACTACATGCACGACAACCAGCTGGTGGAAGGATCAGCGACACGGACCCGGGCTGTGGAGTACCTTCAGAATTTCATGCTCAGATACAAAGAGAACACCATTCTTCTGTCCGTCTTTCCCGAGTAAGCACACACATCCGTTCGTCGCCGTCGTAACTAATGCTTTCTTGTAGATTTCTTCCATTGCTTATCCTTTCCAACATTCGTTTCAATTTTGTTGAGCGGGGACTACTACTCTGTAACCATCGCCATTTACCCGATGTATTCAGTAGCCCAGTATTTCGACTCGTCGAATACCACGTACAAGAAAAACTGGGCCAGAATAAAAGATGTTCTCGATGATTCTATGGAGGGATACTTCCAAAAGGGAGGCACCTTCGTAAAGAAAGGGGAATTTGTCAAGACGGATAAAAGACACGGGTTCAAGCACGTGAACGAGTTCCCCTGCATCAAGCAGCCGGCTGACAGCGTGAGGGATAGCTTCTACGCCCTCCATCACCTTCACGGGTTGGTCCGGGATGCAGAGCAGATCAAGCGCCCAGACACTGTCCGAGAGTGGTCTGCAAGATATGTAGGGGAAATCAGCGATGCTGATCTTAGAGAACACTTCCATCGCATCCAAAGGAAGTTATCAGAGATAATCAAGGAAGATGTCGAAACCATGGGGGGGTGCTTAAACGTACGCTGGAAGCCGTCTAAGAGGGCGATCGAAAAACTCCTAGATGCGCAGGGTGATCGAAGGACGTGGACAACGAAAGACTGCTACAAACCGTTCCCGGCGCCGTTCGGCAAGTAGGCTCATTGATCATGGACACATGTGTGTATTGTGTCGTGTTCCCAGGTGTCGTGAACTATAATTGCTTTGTAATAATTTGTATCGACGGATGTGTGTGTGTGTTTTGTCGTATTTTATCGTTGAACTTGCTTCTGTGATATTGATGCAATATGTCTTATATGTTGCATTATGCACTAATATATGCCTTGTGTCTATAGAGATGACGTACTACATGGTGTTCGAGGGTCGGGTTCCAGGGATCTACGAGGAGTGGGAGGACTGTAAGAAACAGGTGCACAAGTTCAGTGGCAACTGCTACAAAGGATACGCGACTAGAGAGGAGGCGGAGGCCAAGTGGAGGAACTACCGGTCGAGGAAGAACAAGAACAAGATGAAGACCGCGGTCGTGCTCATGCTCTTGCTCACCATTGTCGCGGCTCTACTATATTTCATCATAGTGTAGGTGGCGGTGACCACTTCATTTGTAACTTTAGATGATGAACTAATTTATACTTGTGTAAAAATGTGGCACTTATGACTATATGTATGCATGTATGTTGGGATCTAATATTTGATGACATAGTAATGTATATGTTTGCATCTACTGTTTGTCCAGATTATTATTTACTATCTATGTATAAATCCTGTATAAAACCTGTATATGCACTGTATTTTGGGTTGTGTTAGAAATTAAAAAAAATACCGAAAAAACATTCTGTGGCGCATCTTGTAACGTTTCTGTGGCACATAGCATTCTGTGGCGCATGTGTGCATATGCACCACAGGAAGCACACTTCTGTGGCGCACGGGACCACATGCGCCACAGAAAGCCCAAATTCTGTGGCGCACGGCTCATGCGCCACAAAATTACCAATTTAGTGGCGCAAATTCTATGGCGCACGAGACAGGCGCCGCAGAAACCAATTTACGTGCGCCACAAATAAGGGTTTCCCTAGTAGTGTGAACGTCAAATCAACCAACTCGTCTCAAAAGGTTTAACCCAAGTTAGCACTAGTCCAAGTACTTTACCCGTGATTCTTGTTCCAAAAACGGATGATACGTTGCGGTTATCCATGGACTATCGTCTAATCAATGCTATCACCGTGCATTATCGACATCCTATACCACATATCGATGACATGCTTGATGAGTTGTGTGGATCCACTATTTTCTCGAAAATTGATCTTCGTAGTGGTTACCATCAAATGCGCATGGTTGAAGTTGATGAGTGGAAACCGCCTTCAAAACCAAACTTGGTCTCTATGAATGGTTGGTCATGCCCTTTGACTTATCTAATGCCCCATCTACCTTCATGCGCTTGATGAATCATATATTGCGTGCTCTCATTGGAAAAAGTGTTGTTGTCTATTTCGATGATATACTTGTGTATAGCAAGTCACTTGAGGACCATGTTACACATGTGAAGGAAGTTTTGCAAATCCTTTGACATGAAAAGCTTTATGATAATCTTCCCAGCAAGTGCACTTTTGCTAAAAACAAGTTAATTTTTCTTGGATTTGTCGTTTCTTTGAAGGCATTAAAGTTGATGTTTCCAAGGTAAAGGACATAAGAGATTGGCCCATCCCCACAAATGTGAGTGAACTCCGAAGTTTTCATGGGTTGTCCGGTTTCTATCGTCGCTTTGTGAAAGACTTTTCTACCATTGCTTGTCCTCTCAACGAGTTGACCAAAAAGAATGTCACCTTCGTGTGGGGCACGGCACAACAAAAAGCTTTTGATGAACTTAAAAAGAGGCTCACTGAAGCACCTCTTCTTGCGTTACCGGATTTCACAAAAACTTTTGAGATAGAGTGTGACGCTAGTGGTATTGGCATTGGAGGAGTCCTTATGCAAAACGGACATCCTATAGCCTACCATAGCGAGAAACTTGATGGTGCTCACCTTAATTATCCGATTTATGACAAAGAGCTTTTTGCCTTAGTTCGTGTTCTTCAAGTTTGGTAACACTACCTATGGCCCAAAGAATTTATCATACATTCCGACCATGAGTCATTGAAATATCTCAAAGGCCAAGCCAACTTGAGCAAGAGACAAGCTAAGTGGGTTGAGTTTATGGAGTATTTTTCGTACATTGTCAAGTATAAGAAGGGAAAAGATAATGTAGTCGTGGATGCTTTGTCTCGCAAACACACAAGCCTTCTTACTCGACTTGAAATCAACGTGTTGGGTCTTGATGAAATCAAAACTTTGTATTCTTCCGACCCATTCTTTGAACCAATTTTCGCAAAGTGCTCCATTGATAAAGGAGTTGATGATTTCTATTTGCATAAGGGCTTTCTCTTTAAACAAAACAAGCTTTGCATCCCGAAGTCGTCCCTTCGATTTTTGCTTCTCCCAGAATCTCATGATGGAGGCCTCATGGGTCACTTTGGCCGTGACAAGACATTGGACATGCTCTCCACTCACTAATTTTGGCCCAAGATGAAGCGCGATGTGGAGTGCTATGTTCAACGATGCACAACATGTGTTCAAGCTAACCCTTATGGTCTTTATATACCATTGCCTATTCCTTATGCACCTTGGTCCGACATTAGCATGGATTTTGTGTTAGGATTGCCTAGGTCTAAGCATGGTCATGACTCTATATTTGTTGTCATGGATCGCTTCTCAAAAATGGCACACTTCATACCGTGCCATAAGACTGACGATGCTTCACATGTTGCAAATTTGTTTTTCAGGGAAATTGTCCATCTTCACGATGTGCCAAGAACAATCATCTCCGGCCGTGATGTCAAATTCATGATCTACTTATGGAAGACCCTCATGGCCAAGCTCGGCGTCAAGCTACTCTTCTCATCCGCTTCGCAACCTCAAACTGATGGCCAAACCGAAGTTGTCAACCAAAGCCTCAGAACTCTCCTACGTGTGTTGATCAAGAAGAACTCGAAGGATTGGGAGGAATGCATTCCCCACGCTGAGTTCGGCTACAATCGAGCAAAGCACTCAACAACCAAGATGAGTCTCTTCATGATCGTCTATGGTTTCGAACCACTCACCACACTCGACGTCCTACCGCTACCTCTTCATGAGCACACCAACATGGACATTGACAAGCCCACACAAGCTATGAAGAAGCTCCATGAAGAAACAAGAGCTACAATCGAGCAACAAGTACTTTGTCAAGCATCAAGGCTCAACAAGTACAAGAAAGAGTTGATCTTTGAGGAAGGTGACCTCATGTGGATACACTTGAGCAAGGACCGCTTCCCCAAGGAGCATGATTCCAAGCTTAAACCAAGAGGAGATGGTCCCTTTAAGGTCCTCAAGAGAATCAACAACAATGCCTACATCATCGACATCCCGATCTCCAAGTACCTTGTGAGCAATACATTTAACGTCAAGGACCTTTCACCCTACCATGGAGATGTTCAAGATGATAACCATGAAGATTCGAGGATGACTCTTTCCCTAGGGGGAGCTGATGCAGCTCATCCTACGGACGCCTCTACATCTACACCACCAAGTCCCCCAAGTGTACCAATGACTGATACATTGCAAACGTATCTATAATTTTTGATGTTCCATGCTTGGTTTTATCTACTTTCTTGTGTTTTGTCCACACTTTGGAGTACTTTTCGTATGATTTCTTGGACTAACCTATTAACAAGAACCATTGCACTGTTTGTTTTCTGCTGTTTTTGGTTCCAGGAAAGTCAGAAAATGAATATTCTCGGAATTGGACGGGACAAAATCCAAAGTGCCTATTTTTCCGGAAGACATCTGATGCCAGAATAAGAGACGGAGAATGGCTGGGGGCTAGCCACACCACCTAGCCGCACGGCCAGGCCTGGCTCGCGCCAGGGGGTGGTCTGGCCGACCCCAGCACCCCCTCGGCCTCTCCTTCCACCTATATATTGCCCTCGGGACCAAAACCCTAAGTACCCGATCAAAAATCCACGAAAGAGTCTGTAGCCGTCGTCGTCTCTGTCCCTAGATTGGGAGGGATCTGAAGCTCTTCCCGGCACCCTGCCGGAGAGGGGAATTCACCCTAGAGGCCTTGTTCATCATCATGCAAACCTCCGGTGTAATGCGTGAGTAGTTCATCTCTGGACTACGGGTCCATGTAGTAGCTAGATGGCTAGTTCTCCTCCTTTGTGCTTTCATGTTTAGATCTTGTGAGCTCCGTTCATGATCAAGATCATCTATTTGTAATTCTGTATGTTGTGTTTGCGGGGATCCGATGGATATTGAGATGCTATTTAAGATTGATTATTGATTCTATCATGTATTTGTTATCTGTGATCTTGCATGCTTTCCGTTGTTAGTAGCTATCTTGGCCAAGTAGATGCTAGTAACTCCAAGAGTTAGTATTTATGCTCGGTAGTGGGTTCATGCCTCTGGTAATCTGGGGAAGTGACAGAAATCTCTAAGGTACTAGATGTGTTGTTGCTACTAGGTAAAAAACAACAATACTTTGTTCATAGAACAATCGTATTGTTTACATTACACGCAATTCGTAAAGCAATAATCTGTTGCTTGCAACTTAATACTGGAGGGGGTTCGGATGATAACCTAAAGGTGGATTATTAGTCATAGATGCAGTTGGATGGCGGTCTATGTATAATGTTTTAATGCCCAATCAAGTTCCAAAGGAGTCAAGATGATTAGTATATGCTTGTATGCTTTCTCGATGTTTGTCAATTACCTCGCTGTAATTTGTTCACCCAGCATGTATCTATCTTAAGGAGAGCCACCTCTAGTGAACTATGGACCCCGGTCCTTTCTTTTACATACAATCTACAAACTGTTTACTGCTTTGTGTTTACTTTCTGCAAACTATTACTTCCTTCCATTTGATACGTTTAATCCTTTGTTTTCAGCAAAACCGGTGAGATTGAAAACCTCATCGCAAGTTGGGGGAAAAGTTGTGTGGTTGTGTTGTGTAGGTCTCCATGTTGCTTCTTTGGCACTTTAGTGCGCCTTAGTTCAGCTAGCTACACCTTTGGGGTGTTTCCTTGCTCCTACTGCATTGATAACCTTGGTTTCTTACTGAGGGAAAACTTGCTATTGTGCTCATCATACCTTCCTCTTGGGGTTCCCCAACGAGCTCGATATATTTGGGCCATCAACAACTTTTTCTGGCGCCGTTGCCAGGGAGTCAAGGACATATTCACAAGGGGAGTCCGTCATAATCAATCTCTTTAGTTTGTTATTTTTGTTTTGCTTAGTTTACTTTTTCTTTGTTTACTTGTTTCTTTATCAAAAATACAAAAAAATTAGTTCCTACTATAGTTGTTATTTTCGTTGGTCTGTTATTGTCTTGCTTTATCATGCTTTCTATCAATGGTTGGTTCCTTTGAAACTGAATCTTATTGGCAAGGTGGGTTCACGGAAGAACAAAAATATTATTATAAGGAACATCGCTTGTCACAAAAAGGGAAACACTTATGGGAACAAATTGATAAATTATATACCATTGCTATAAACGTGTGCTCTACTTATAATGTTACTTATTGCTTTGATAAATCTTGTTGTTGTAGGAGGTATAAACACCTCCCTTTTCAATGTGAGTATAATGATAATGTTATCATATCTTCTTATGTTAAAGGAAATTATGACTTTTATGATGTCGAACAAATTGAAGAATTTATTGCTTGGAAGGGTGCATTTGAACTTGCTAGTTTGCTTGAAAATACTGATGATTCACCTTATAAATATGAGGTTTATGATATACTTAAATTTTTCTTTGATAATTACAAGGTAGAAAATGGCTATATTCTTGAATATCTTAATAGATGCTCTCCACCAATGGAAGAGACTAATGCCTTGCATGAGCCTATGGAAGAACAAATTGCTGAAACTGGAAGCTCATTGGATGAAAAAGAGGAGGAGAGTGATGATCAAGAGGAGGAAGAATGGATCTACCCATCCCTACCTCCTAATGAGAGTAACTCTTTACCCCTTACATTATTTGATTGTCCCCCATGCTTACCAAAGGAGGACGAATGTCATGTTCCTGAGGATTCTTTTGAAAATGTTTATAATAAAGCTCTAGTGTTTGTAGATCATGAAAAGCATGCTTTATGTGATAGTTATATTGTTTAGTTTATTCATGAGGCTACTTAAAATTATTATGAGAGAGGAAAATATGTTTGTAGAAGTTTTCATGGTATTGAAACACCTCTCTATATGCTGAAAGTTTTGAAGTTAATGTCGTTTTATCTTCCTATGCATGTCACTTTGTTCTTTGTGAATTTATTTGCATACGAGATTCCTATGCATAGGAAGTGGGTTAGACTTAAATGTGTTTTGAACTTGCTTCTTGATGATCGCTTTTACTTCAATTCATATTTCTTATGTGAGCATCTTCTCAAACTATCATGCCTAACTTAAAGGCGTTAAAGAAAAGTACTTATTGGTAGATAACCCAAAAGTTTTAGATGAGTCTATTACCTCAGTAATAACCGCTCCTTATCCTTTTTATTTGCTTTTCGTGCCAAGAGTAACCTCTAATGAGAGAGAAGTAATGATTGGGAAAGTTGCTGTCCCGAAACAGATTTTTATGCATCACCGTAAAAATTCGTGTAAAATCTCTGTATGTCCTTTTGAGGCGTGAATTTTTGTGCTTCTGCCCCAGGTTGTTATCTAACTTTCGTTAGTTCAACACTTTTTGATTTGAGCAACAGAAGGTCTTTGAAAAAAATCGTCTTTACCTGCTGGTCTGTTTTGACAGATTTCTGCCATTTTCTGCATTTGCTTCTTGTTGGTTCCTTTTTGAGTTCTTTTGGGGAATTGAGGTTTTTGAGGGAAGTGCTACAGTATCTAGTGTTTTAATGGAAGTTTATTGGTGTTAGAACTGAAGCTTAAGACTTATTATCTTGAGTGCACTAATGTCCCTAATAAAGATTGTGTGAAGTTTTGTATGAAGGAAAAATTTCAGGTGTATGGAAGGAATGAGTAATGAGATGAAGGATGGACTAAAGCTCAAGCTTGGGGATACCATGCGTGTCACCACAAGAAATATCCAAGAAGTACAAGCGTCAAAGCTTGGGGATGCCCAAGGCATCCCCTTCTTCATCAATAAAAATTCCAGGTTTCTTCCAAACGCTTCATTTTTATTGTTTCATGCACAGTTGTGTTGTTCTTGGAGCGTCTTCTTTTTCGTTTTTGTTTTGGTTTTTGTTTGCTTTGTTTGCTTAGTTTTCTGAATAAATTGGTTGTACCCCCTCTTTTATACATTGGTTTTCAAATAGTTTGGTTTGGTTTGGAAAAGAGTAGGAAAAGCTCATGCTTAAGTGGTAAAGAGAGCTTGTTTTTGACTGTGACATATACTTTGTCATGCCATGGTTGATATTGTTTTCGCTTTATGCTTAGTATTATTTGTTGTAGCATGACTTGTTATAAACAATTGAGATTGCTTAATGTGCCTTGGATGAATCATGCATTGTTTTAGCATATTAAAGCAGGTATTCTCCTTTGATGCTTTATTTGGGTTGACTTGGCGCATGCTCACACCATGTTATGACTATCCCAAGTCACCATAGCCTTTATGATCCTTTAGTTTTCAACTTGTAGTATCATTTTATGCTTTGATCAATGATGTTTTGTCGCTCTGCATGATTATGGCCATTATTGCTCTCTTAGTTTGTCGCCAGGTCTTTTGCTAGCCTCCACAACCAAGTATGAGTTCCACTCATGCATCCAACTCCCTAAACCAAGTTATTCCAAAGAGTCCACCATACCTACCTACTAGCTTATGCTATTCCAAGTATATTCATGCGTTTGTTTACCTTCCAAATTAAACTTGTTATGAGAAAACTAGTGATTAAAGCTCTCACGAACTTGATGGCACACTTTACTTTTCTTGCCCTTAATAAACTTGAACCATTGTGTCGTCTATGTTGTATATGCTTGCACTTATTTGTTGGGAATTAGCAAAACCATGCTGTCATGGGGAACGCTTTAAACATTGCACTTGGTACTTTGTACCTAGTTGATATCATGCTCTTTTGTCTATGGATGTCGTCGGTGTGAAATGAAAGGGGAGCTCGTAAGTCCATGGAGTTATGTATATGTGTTAGAGAAACGCCTGGGCCGCTGGTCTAATCCATGCTAACATGGTGGAAACTTGCAGTCTAACCATAATGAGCTGTCTATGAAGCATTCTTCTTATAAAAAAAGAGTCCTATATTGAGAAAAAAGAGAAAAAGAAAAAAAAGATTATGAAAAGAGGAAAGAGAGAAAAAAGCACCATATTCCCATGGTAAATAAGAAGATTGCTGAGATGCTTGTTGTCTGCTTGCCTTGTCATTTTGATATGGGGATTCTTCCGTATCATCGGGCAAGGGGTACCCCGTTGGCGGTTCTCTATGATACACATGTACTTACGATGACAAGAACTTACCGGTGACTAAACTTGAGTAGCATGAGGAGCGGCCCACGTATTCAAGGGACATGAGATTTCCAACTTATACTTCGTCAAGCATGTACACCATAGTTTGTAAACTTTAACCTTAATCACTTCAAGATGCTTATGATAGGGGCAATGAGAGCTGAAAGCTATAAGTACCATAATTTTTGGAAGCTCTTTATGAAACTTGAATCTCTACTTCCTTCTATGAAGGCCTTTCTTCGACCATTACATTGAGTCTCCACCTTCTACCTTTATGCACCTACTTTGAGAGCATAGTGGCCATTCTTAGTTCTATGTGCATTGTCCCAAGACTATTTGGTTGATGCATAACTTGAGATTGCTTGTTCTAAACTATTTGTATCTACTCACTCTTATGAACTTTGAAGGTGTCCTATGCATTTATATTTGCTAATCTATGAGGGACAAGCTGAATACTATTATGCTATGTTTTATTTATGTGAAACAAACAAACGTCTTGCAAAGCATTGTTATTCATGAATCTTTTGTTTGTGCCTTTTCGTGTTGCATCATAGTTTCTTTGTCTTATTGCTAGAACTTTGTCTTTCATGTTATGATTGAAATATTATGATCCTAGCCTTAAATGTTCTACAAATACTTTGATCAAGTCTTTGATGGTGCATGTCACCTCAAGAATTATTCTTTCTTTTTATCACTTACCTACTCGAGGACGAGCAGAAGTTAAGCTTGGGGATGTTGATACATTGTAAATGTATTTATAATTTTTGATGTTCCATGCTTTATTTTATCTACTTTCTTGTGTTTTGTCCACACTTTGGAATACTTTTTGTATGATTTCTTGGACTAACCTATTAACCTATTAACAAGAGCCACAAAGGTTGCCGCTTTTCTGCTGTTTTGGTTCCAGGAAAGTCAGAAAATGAATATTCTCGGAATTGGACGGGACAAAAGCCAAAGTGCCTATTTTTCTGGAAGACATCTGATGCTAGAATACAAGACGGAGAAGGGCTGGGGGCCGGCCACACCACCTGGCCGCGCGGCCAGGCCTGGCCCACGCCAGGGGGTGGTCTAGCCGACCCTAGCACCCCCTCGGCCTCTCCTTCTGCCTATATATTGCCCTCGGGACCAAAACCGTAAGTACCAATCAAAAATCCACAAAAGAGTCTGTAGTCGCCGTCGTCTCTGTCCCTAGATCGGGAGGGATCTGAAGCTCTTCCCGGCATCCTGCCGGAGAGGTGAATTCACTCTAGAGGCCTTCATCATCATCATGCAAGCCTCCGGTGTGATGCGTGAGTAGTTCATCTCTGGACTATGGGTCCATGTAGTAGCTAGATGGCTGGTTCTCCTCCTTTGTGCTATCATGTTTAGATCTTGTGAGCTCCATTCATGATCAAGATCATCTATTTGTAATTCTGTATGTTGTGTTTGCGGGGATCCGATGGATATTGAGATGCTATTTTAGATTGATTATTGATTCTATCATGTCTTTGTTATTTGTGATATTGCATGCTTTCCGTTGTTAGTAGCTATCTTGGCCAAGTAGATTCTAGCAACTCCAAGAGTTAGTATTTATGCTCGATAGTGGGTTCATGCCTCTGGTAATCTAGGGAAGTGACAGAAATCTCTAAGGTACTAGATGTGTTGTTGCTACTAGGGAGAAAACAACAATCCTTTATTCATAGAACAATCATATTGTTTACATTACACGCAATTCATAAAGCAATAATCTGTTGCTTGCAACTTAATACTGGAGGGGGTTCAGATGATAACCTGAAGGTGGATTACTAGTCATAGATGCAGTTGGATGGCGGTCTATGTATAATGTTGTAATGCCCAATCAAGTTCCAAAGAAGTCAAGATGATTAGTATATGCTTGTATGCTTTCTCGATGTTTGTCAATTGCCCCGCTGTAATTTGTTCACCCAGCATGTTATCTATCTTAAGGAGAGCCACCTCATATGAACTATGGACCCCGGTCCTTTCTTTTACATACAATCTACAAACTATTTACTGCTTTGTGTTTACTTTCTGCAAACTATTACTTCCTTCCATTCGATACGTTTAATCCTTTGTTTTCAGCAAAATCGGTGAGATTGACAATCTCATCGCAAGTTGGGGGAAAAGTTCTGTGGTTGTGTTGTGCAGGTCTCCACGTTGCTGCTGGCACCGGTAGTGCACCCTGTCAACGTTCAGCTAGCTACACCTTTGGGGTGTTTCCTTGCTCCTACTGGATTGATAACCTTGGTTTCTTACTGAGAGAAAACTTGCTGTTGTGCTCATCATACCTTCCTCTTGGGGTTCCCCAACGAGCTCCATATATTTGGGCCATCAATGACCCGTGCCCGAGCCAAGCTCCTCCAAGCTAAGGTGAATTTGCTCCTTTCCTCGTGTGATTTCGATACATCCTTGGATGGCTTGCTACTTCATTCCAATACTCTATGCATCATCAGGTATGAACCCTATGAAGGAATGCCAAGAGAAGGAGCCAAGACATCGCAAGATGAAGGACCAGACCAAACCGGCTACGGTGACCTAGCATACCACTACATATGTAGTACACTATAGTCATTGACATGACATCCACAGAACACCGTTCCGTAAATATCACATCCCTCAGAGTGGTACAACAGAAACATTGCGGGCCCAGTTACAAACATACATACTTCATTATTTATTACAATACCAGAAGTTCGAGACATCAAAATGTTCAAATGTACAAACCAAATAACTTATCTCATAAGTTCAGCGTAAGAACGAAAAACACAACGGTAAATAAGACGTGAGCTCAATAGCTTATTCTGTAGAGTTCGGGCTGCTCGGCTCAACCTAGGTAACTAGAGTATGGCCTGACAACTACTCTGACTAATTGTCTTCAGCTCCATATTGTATACCGTAGTCCACTCCTTCGATTCCACCGGATAGGTCTGGCTCTTCATAGTAGACGTCGTTCTGGACCTCTGTAGCATACACCTGGTCATCCTTCTGGCCCTCAAAGTCTAGCAAGGGGTTCAAAGGAAAGGGTGGGTAACCGCGTTACCCAGCAAGTTCACTATATGCAAGGTGGGAAGTTTGATACTCTATCTACCACCTCAAACGATTGATGGCCCAAAATATATCGAGCTCATTGGGGAACCCCAAGAGGAAGGTATGATGAGCACAACAGCAAGTTTTCCCTCAGTGATGAAACCAAGGTTATCAATCCAGTAGGAGCAAGGAAGCACCCCAAAGGTGTAGCTAGCTTAACTTTGGCAGGGCGCACTACCGGTGCCAGCAGCAACATGGAGACCTGCACAACACAACCAAAGAACTCTGCCCCCAACTTGTGATGAGGTTGTCAATCTCACCGGTTTTGCTGAAAACAAAGGATTAAACGTATCGAGTGGAAGAAAGTAATAGTTTGCAGAAAGTAAACACAAAGAAGTAAACACTAGATTGTAGATTGAAAGTAAAAGAAAGGACCAGGGTCCATAGTTCACTAGTGGTGGCTCTCCTTAAGATAGATGACATGTTGGGTGAACAAATTATAGTGGGGAAATTGACAAACATCGAGAAAGCAATATGCATATACTAATCATCTTGAATCCTTTGAGACTTGATTGGGCATTACAACATTATACATAGACCGCCATCCAACTGCATCTATGACCAATAATCCACCTTTAGGTTATCATCCGAACGCCCTCCAGTATTAAGTTGCAAGCAACGGATAATTGCATTACGAATTGCGTGTAATGTAAACAATATGGTTGTTCTATGAACAAAGGATTATTGTTTTTCCCTAGTAGCCAGAGCACATCTAGTACCTTAGAGATTTATGTCACTTCCCCAGATTACTAGAGGCATGAACCCACTATCGAGTATAAATACTAACTCTTGGAGTTGCTAGCATCTACTTGGACAAGATAGCTACTAACAACGGAAAGCATGCAAGATCACAAATAACAAATACATGATAGAATCAATAATCAATCTGAATTAGCATCTCAATATCCATCGGATCCCCGCAAACACAACATGTAGGATTACAAATAGATGATCTTGATCATTGATGACCCACAAGTATAGGGGGTGTATCGCAGTATTTTCGATAAGTAAGAGTGTCGAACCCAACGAGGAGCGTATAGGCTAGTGGTATGGATCAGGAATTCTCTGCAAATACTTAGCAAACGGATTTTTAGGGGTTTTTGATAAAGCAAGCAAACAAAGTACGAGTAAGTAAAAGACAGTAGGAATAAATGCAGCAAGTGGCCTAATCCTTTATGCAGCAAAGGACAAGCTGGTTGTATTACTTAAGATGACCAAACGTTCTCGAGGACACATGGGAAGACTGTCAAGTGCTTTCGCTTCATATAGTTGATTAATCTTCTTTAGCTTGCTAAGTGTTGTGTGGGTGAACCTGTGCTAATGTACCGCCCCATCCAAGACTAATACATACTTGTGATTATACCCCTTGCAAACATCTGTAAGTACAAGAAAGTAATTAAGGTAGAAACCTAACCACAGCTTTAAACTCTAAGACCCTTATGTCCCTTGTGCAATGGTTTCCTAACGGGGGTTCAGGTTTCTGTCACTCCGGCAACCCCTACGATTAGTAGCCAAATACACAATGCATTCCCCTAGGCCCATATAGGTGAAGTGTCATGTAGTCGACGTTCACATGACACCACTAGAAGAAGTACACCACAACTTAAATAACAATCTATTGAATCTTTCTCAACACAACTCCACTACTAACAACAAGACTTTTCCCATGACCACAGAATAATGATGTATAACAATCTGAACATAAACAATAATTCAATGGTTCACTCAATAACATCAACTACAAAGAGTAATCAACACCGGGAAAGTTTCCCCTATGAACTATGCAAGATTCAACTCAATTGTTACAGCAATATGGAGATGGTGATGAGGGTGCTGATGGTGATGATGGTGGTGATAATGATGATGATGATCCCGATGAACTCCAGCTTGATGGTGGTGTTGATGGCGATGATCTCCCCTCTCCGGGAAGGAATTCCCCCGGCAGAAATCTGTCTGCCGGAGAGATCTTTCTCTCTCGTTGTTTTCCGCCCCGTAGAGGCGGCAGAATCTTTCTGTGGTCGCTCCCCGAGTCTTAGGGTTTCGGGAGGATGATATACGCTAGAGGGGAGAGGCTGGAGTGGGCCAGGGTGGCCACACCACCTCTAGGCGCGGCCTAGGCCTGCCCGCGCCATGGTGTGGTGTGGGCCCCCTGTGGCCCACCTCCACTCCATCTTCTGGCATCCTTAGTCTTCTGGAAAAAATAGGATTTTCCGTATATTTTCTCGGATTTTCTGATCTTCAAGAATTTTGCCTCCAAACTGCACCTTTTCCATCAGAATCCTGACTGCAGCGGTCCATGCTCCAAAAGTCATCAACCATGCAAAAATAGATGAAATAACATAAGTATCACCTCTCAATACGAAATGTATCAATGAATAACAGTGAATTAAGACATAGAATAGTGATGCAAAATGGACATATCAACTCCCCCCAAGCTTAGACTTCGCTTGTCCCCAAGCGAAACTAAGCTCAATAAACATGACCTCAGGTTTATGGAGTGAAGAGTCGATAAAAGAATACGGACAAGAAGCATCACATTCATCAAATACATAGATCATAATAGAAGACAACTCGCTATTATATAACTCAACTTGTAATAAGTAAAGGAAACACAATAAAGATACATAAAGTGAATCATAATTGGTAATGGAAAACTTAGCTCTTGGTCGAAGAATAGTTGATAATTTGCTGGAGTTCACAAATAGCTGGTTTTTCAATGAAAGCTTTCAAAGTAGTAAACATCAAGATAAGAGCAATGTGCAAAACAAGGACCATAAGAAACATGAATGAATAAATCATCATATGCATGAATGAAACACAACAACTCAAGATACTTGCTGAGATAGAAGGGAGTAGGTTTACTGACTCAACTACAAAGTAAAAGAAAGGCCCTTCAAAGAGGGAAGCAGGGATTGCAAGTCTCATAAAGAGCTCCCAAAAATTATGATACTTACTAGCTTTCAGCTCTCATTGCCCCTATCATAGGCATCTTTAGGTGATTAAGGTTAAAGTGACACAACTAAGAGGATATGCTTGACAAGTTATAAGTTGAAATCTCATGCCCCTTACTTACGAGTATCGATCCTCATGCTAATCAACTTCAGTCACGAGCAAGCTCTTGTCATTGTAAATACATGCGTATCATTGAGAACTGCCAACGGGGTACCCCTTGCACATGATACAGGAGCTATCCCATAATCAAAATGACAAGGCAAGCAGACAGTGAGCATCTCAGCGATCTTTTTATTTGCTATTTGCATAGGTTTTTATTGAGGATGCTTCATAGAATGCTCACTATAGTTATGCTGCAAGTTTCCACCATGATTAGGCATGGCTTAGGCTAGCGGCCTAGGCGTTTCTCTAACACACATATAAACTCAATGATCTTACAAGTTCCACTTTTATTTCACACCGCCGGGATCCATAAGCAAAAGAACATGATATCAACTAGGTACAAAGTACCAAATGAAGTGTTGAAAGCGGTCCCCATGATACATGGTTTGGCTAACTTCAACTCATAAAGCGCAAGCATATACGCAACAAAGAAGGACCCAATGGTTCAAGTTTATTAAATGCAAGAAAGTAAAGTGTGCCATCAAGTTTGTGAGAGCTTTAATCACTAATTTTCACATAACAAGTTTAATTTGGGAGGTAGATAAACCAAGAATTTACTTGGAATAGCAATAATGGGTAGGTAGGGTGGACACAAATGGCAAAGGTTTTGGTTTAAAGGAGGTGGATGCACGAGAAGAATTCCCTCTGAGTACAGGTTTTTGGCTAGCAAGGCTGGGTAGCAAGTATAAGAGTTGAGGGAAACAAACATACAAGTGATAAAGATAAACAAGCAATCTTCCTTGGAAGCACAAAAGATCTTAACTAGAGAATACTAGACTTATGAGCAAATGAAGAAAGAAAGATGATGAAATTATTTTACTCTAGAGTACCTTTATCTTTTTCATTCAACTCTCAAAAATAGTGTTGCTACTGACCAAGCCAGGTTTGCCAAAACCAACTAAATTAACTCAATGATCCCAAAGTAATACCAATACTAACAACAAGATCAATCATATAACCACGAATTGAAAACTAATATAAGCTATTGCAAAAGAGTGAATGATAGAACTTCTCATTAATATTCCATAACGGCAACTCACACCAAGGGATACACATCTAACGAGAGAGGGGACACTTCCATAATGCAAACCATACTACATAATAACTCCTCTATTCATGATATGACTCTACTAATAAGGTAAAAAGATAGAAGATAGTGATGTGATACCGCGGCACTCCCCCAAGCTTGGAAAAAACCAAGGGGATGCTAAACCTGATGAAGAATTACTCCTTAGGTGGTGGTGGTATCCTCTTGATGAGCTCTCTGATCAGTTTCCCCAAGTCCTCAATCTCGAAAGTGAGATTATGAATCAGCTGTGAGTTTTTCTCAATGCGGCTCATGATCATGTCGTGTTGAGAATTCCAGCTCTTGCTATTATTTCCCCACTCTTCCTCCTTGAGGTCTTCTTTTCCTGCATGGCTAGAACGAGGCAAATCCCAATTGGAGGGTAATTTCTCCTTGGGCATATTCTGGTATTGATGCTCATGGATAAGGGTATGGAAAGGATTCCTGGTGCGTGGAGGAAGTGACCAGGGATCTGAACGGTGATGAGGAGGCTTCTCTCTAATGGCTGCGTTTGCCACCACTCCAATGCTTGCAACAGTAGTGCCAGCGTGCGGGTGTTTGCCTTGCTCCTCTTCACCTTCACTCTTGACCTCCTTCTCCTTCCCGGGGTCTTGGAGGTATTCCTCCATGGGCTCCTTCCCTTTATCCTTGGCAGACACCATTGTGCTTCTAAGCCTTCAAAGAGTATGTCCTGGCAGAAACAGACCGAAACAAAAACACAACGAAAACACGATATATGAATCCTCGGGGGATCTAGGGGTTATATATTACGAAGTTTCATATCAAAAGGAAGGTACTAGGAGAAAACGAGTCGAAGGCGGAGTCCTGGGTGGACTCACCACCTGGTGGCGCGGCCAGGGGTGGGCCCGCGCCACAAGGTGGTGTGGGCTACCCCGGCTCTGGTTCCGTCCCTTTTTTGCTTCGTAACTTTCCTAATCGACTGAAAACTGCAAAAATATAGTTGGATAGTGTTTTCGCGGAACTTTTCTTACCAGAACTGTTACCTATTTGAAAACAGACTCTGCTGGTCTCTGAATTTGGTATTTAGTGGATCCTTCCGGAGTCACCACTTGAATAACATCAATATCTTCATCTTCATATACTTATTACTTGAGTCATAAAACCTCTCTCTTCCTTATTACACCATTATCTCCACTAACCTGGAAATTTCTTTCACACAAAACTTCACACAGTTCTCATTAGCAACATTAGTATAAGTGAAGTGATAAAACCTTTTGAGTCCAACTTCAACTGAAAACCATCAAAACAAAAGCTACTGTAGCAACTCCTTCCGAAAACCCAAAAAGAATTCAAAAAGGAAATCGAATAAAGAAGCAAATGCAAGAGTGGCAAAATCTGTCAAAACAGACCAGGAGGTAAAGATCAATTTCTTCGAAAATCTTCTGTTGCTCAAATCAAAAAGTGCAAAACTAAAGAAAGTTAAATAACAACCTGGGGCAGAAGCACAAAAAATTACAGATCAATCCGACATACAGAGATCTCTCACGAATTTTTACGGTGAAGCACAAAAAATCTGTTTCGGGACAGCAACTTCCCCAAATCTTACTTCTCTCTCATTAGAGGTTGACCTTGACACAAAAACGAAACAAAATGGATAAGGAGCGGTTATTACTGAAGTAATAACTTCCAAGACTCAAAGAAACAAAAACAAACTAAAAGCAAAAACAAATTGGGTTGTCTCCCATAAAGCTCTTTCTTTATAGGCATTAAGATGGGCATGATAATTTTGAAGAAGCTCTCATAGGGATATGGATTGAAGTGAAAGAGAGCATTAAGAAGCAAAAACACACATTCATTTAAGTCTAACCCACTTCCTATGCAAGGGGATTTTGTAAACAAACAAGTTGTTGAAACCAGAGGCTTCTTGCATAAGAAGGCAAAACAAGTGCAACATAAAAACTTTCAGCAAAAAACGAGGAAACTTGATATTATTGAGATACATAAGAACACTTTTCCCTCTCTCATAGTAACTTTCAGTATCATGCATAAACTTAACAATATAGCTATCACAAGGGCCATCATAGCAATGATCACTTATTCTAACAGAAAAAACGGGAATACTAGCTCTCATAACACTACTATGTGAAACAATATTAGAGGTATCCTTACAAAGGATAGTGTGTCCCTCTTTTTCATATTTAGTGACAAAGTATTTCACATTTGCTATTATAGGCTCATCAACCATTTGTTTATTAGGTTCAACAGCTTTACTCATACTTTCATCTACCATACTAGCCATCATAGAATGTTCCTTTACCTTAACTGGGAAAGGCATTTTCTCAATATAAGGTTTAGGTAAAACATGATTAGCAGTATAAACTTCAGTATTTCTTGTAGGAACACTCTTAGCAATATCATTATAAGGTTCATGATACTTATTCCACTTCTTTTTAGGCACTTCAATATAGGAAGCAAAAGCCTTAAAATAAGAAGCAATAGCTTGAGAATCTAGACCATAAGCATTTTTAATATTTTGAAAGTCATCAGTTCCCATAAAAGATTCAATGCATTCATAATCATAATTTATACCTGACTTTCTACCTTTGTCATTCTCCCAAGCTTCAGCATTGTCTTGAATACGGTCCAGAAGATCCCATTTAGCTTCTTCTTCCATGCGAGTGAATGATCCAGCGCAAGAAGCATCCAATAAATCTTTATCATGTAGAGGGAGCCTTCCATAAAAGTTATTGATAATAATATTGTTGGGGAGCTCATGAATGGGACATTTGAGCATCAGTAACTTCAATCTCCCCCAATCTTGAGTTGTACTCTCTCCATCAAGAGGCCAAAAGTTATATATTTGATTCCGATCTTTATGAATCTCACTAGGAGGATAAAACTTTGAATAAAAGAGAGGCACTATTTCCTCCCATTCCAGAGATTGACCATTCTTCAGCAGCTTATACCATTCCTCAGCTCTTCCTTTCAGTGATAATGAGAATAACTTCTTCTTAACTTGATCTGTAGTAATACATGCACACTTGAACAACCTGCATAATTCGTGTATAAAGAGTAAATGATCACCGGGATGGATAGTTCCATCCCCAACATAGTAGTTATCCATAACACGATCAATAATTCTTGTAGGTATTTTGAAAACATAATTCTCAGCAGGTGGTGGCTTATCTACTACCTTAGAAGTGGTAGTAGCATTACCAAATAAGAAACTCAGCGAATTATCCATAACAAAAATAAAGCAACTAGCAGAAGTAAACAATACTCACAGTAGAAGTTTCCTTTACCAGTTCCACTCTCCAATAGCGCTTTACTCCCCGGCAACGACGCCAGAAAATAGTCTTGATAACCCACAAGTATAGGGGGTGTATCACAGTATTTTCGATAAGTAAGAGTGTCGAACCCAACGAGTAGCAGAAGGTGTTGGCTAGTGGTATGGATCAGGATTCTCTGCAAATACTTAGCAAACGGATTTTTAGGGGTTTTTGATAAAGCAAGAAAACAAAGTACGAGTAAATAAAAGACAGTAGGACTAAATGCAGCAAGTGGCCCAATCCTTTATGCAGCAAAGGACAAGCCGGTTGTATTACTTAAGATGACCAAACATTCTCGAGGACACATGGGAAGACTGTCAAGTGCTTTTGCTTCATATAGTTGATTAATCTTCTTTAGCTTGCTAAGTGTTGTGTGGGTGAACCTGTGCTAATGTACCGCCCCATCCAAGACTAATACATACTTGTGATTATACCCCTTGCAAACATCTGTAAATACAAGAAAGTAATTAAGGTAGAAACCTAACCACAGCTTTAAACTCTAAGACCCTTACATCCCTTGTGCAATGGTTTCCTAAGGGGGGTTCAGGTTTACATCACTCAGCAACCCCTACGATTAGTAGCCAAATACACAATGCATTCCCCTAGGCCCATATAGGTGAAGTGTCATGTAGTCGATGTTCACATGAAACCACTAGAAGAAGTACACCATAACTTAAATAACAATCTATTGAATCTTTCTCAACACAACTCCACTACTAACAATAAGACTTCTCCCATGTCCTCAAGAACAAAACGAACTACTAACAAGACATCATATGGATCATGATCAGAGATGGAATAATGATGTATAACAATCTGAACATAAACAATAATTCAATGGTTCACTCAATAGCATCAACTACAAAGAGTAATCAACACCGAGAAAGTTTCCCCTATGAACTATGCAAGATTCAACTCAATTGTTACAGAAATATGAGATGGTGATGAGGGTGCTGATGGTGATGATGGTGGTGATGATGATGATTCCGATGAAGTCCAGCTTGATGGTGGTGTTGATGGCGACGATCTCCCCTCTCTGGGAAGGAATTTCCCTGGCAGAAATCTGTCTGCTAGAGAGATCTTTCTCTCTCGGTGTTTTACGCCTCGCAGAGGCGGCGAAATCTTTATGTGGTCGCTCCCCGAGTCTTAGGGTTTCGGGGGGATGATATACGCTAGAGGGGAGAGGCTGGAGTGGGCTAGGGTGGCCACACCACCTCCAGGCGCGGCCTAGGCCTGCCCGCGCCATGGGGTGGTGTGGGCCCCCTGTGGCCCACCTCCACTCCATCTTCTGGCATCCTTAGTCTTCTGGAAAAATAGGATTTTCCGTATATTTTCCTGGATTTTCTGATCTTCACGAATTTTGCCTCCAAACAACACCTTTTCCATCGAATCACATTGCGGTCCATGCTCCAAAAGTCATCAACCATGCAAAAATAGATGAAATAACATAAGTATCACCTCTCAATACGAAATATATCAATGAATAACAGTGAATTAAGACATAGAATAGTGATGCAAAATGGACGTATCAATCATGAACGGAGCTCACAAGATCTAAACATGATAGCACAAAGGAGGAGAACTAGCCATCTAGCTACTACATGGACCCGTAGTCCAGAGATGAACTACTCACGCATCACACCAGAGGCTTGCATGGTGATGAAGAAGGCCTCCAGGGTGAATTCCCCTCTCCGGCAGGCTACCGGGAAGAGCTTCAGATGCCTCCCAATCTAGGGATGGAGATGACGGTGGCTATAGACTCTTTCGTGGAATTTTTATCGAGTCCTTAGGATTTTTGTATCAGAGGCATCTTATAGTCGGAAGGGGAGGCCGAGGGGGTGCCTGGGCTGGCCACACCACCCCCTAGCGCGGCCAGGCCTGGCCCACGCGGCCAGGTGGTGTGGCCGGCCCCTGGCTCCTCTCCGTCTCGTATTCTGGCTCCGTGTGTCCCTCGGTGAAAAACTGACTTTGGCTTTTGTCCTGTCCAATTCCGAGAATATTCATTTCTGACTTTCGTGGAACCAAAAACAGCAGAAAACAGGCAGCTGGCACTATGGCTCTTGTTAATAGGTTAGTCCAAGAAATCATATGAAAAGTACTCCAAAGTGTGGACAAAACATAAGAAAGTAGATAAAACCAAGCATGGAACATCAAAAATTATGGATACGTTAGCAACGTATCAACATCCCCAAGATTAACTCCTGCTCGTCCTCGAGTAGGTAAGTGATAAAAAGAAAGAATAATTTTTGAGGTGACATGCACCATCATAAACTTGATCAAAGTATTTGTAAAACATTTAAAGCTGGGATCATAGTACTTCAATCATAACATGAAAGATAAAGTTCTAGCAATAAGACAAAGCAACTAAGTTTCAACATGAAAAGGCACAAACAAAAGATTCATGAATAACAATACTTTGCAAGACGTTTGTTTGTTTCACATAAAGAAAACTTAGCGACGAGGGCTTAACTCATCAATGCCCATTGTTATGGACTTGGGTTTTGGAGAAGGAGGGAGCGCTGGAAGCATCAATCGGCTAGCAAACAAGCACACAGGGGACTCGAAGATTTACCCAGGTTCAGGCCTCGTAGAGGTCCCTACTCCTGTTTGTCTGCTCGTGGAATTAACAGAGGAATCGAGGATTACAATGGTGCACAGATGCAATCTGGCGAGGGTTGTGGAAACTAGGGTTGCATGTGTCCTCCTCGCCGCCTCCTCCTAGCCTTTATATAGATAGGCTAGGTCTCAGGTAGTAGGTCGAGTCAGTTACAAGTTAGGGTTTTCCCTTTAAACTTTCTATCTTTAGCTTCTTCTTGTTCTGCAAGCAATCGAGAGTCCGTAGGTTACTCGAGTTCTCCATTTGGTCCTTGACGACGCCGTGGGCTTCCGCTGTATTCAGGCCGTATATACCAAGCTCGAGTACCTGTAGGGTATACCCATGTCACATAGCATAGTAGCATTCAGCTTGTCCCTCATAGAGTAGCAAATATAAATGCATAGGACACCTTCAAAGTTCATAAGAGTGACTAGATACAAATAGTTTAAAACAAGCAATATCAAAGTTATGCATCAATCAACAAGTCTTGGGACAATGCACATAGAACTAAGAATGGACACTATGCTCTCAAAGTAGGTGCATAAAGATAGAAGGTGGAGACTCAACATAAAAGTAAAAGAAAGGCCTTCATAGAAGGAAGTAGGGATTCAAGTTTCATAAAGAGCTTCCAAAAATTATGGTACTTATTAGCTTTCAGATCTCATTTCCCCTATCATAAGCATCTTGAAGTGATTAAGGTTAAAGTGAACAAACTATGAAGTATATGCTTGACAAAGTATAAGTTGGAGATCTCATGTCCCTTGAATACGAGGTCCGCTCCTCATGCTATTCAAGTTTAGTCACCGGTAAGTTCTTGTCATCGTAAGTATATGTGTATCATAGAGAACCGCCAACGGGGTACCCCTTGCCCGATGATACGAAAGAATCCCCATATCAAAATGATAAGGCAAGCAGACAACGAGCATCTCAGCAGTCTTCTTATTTACCATGGGAATATGGTGCTTTTTTCTCTCTTTCCTCTTTTCATATATCTCTTTTTTCTCCTTTTCTCTTTTTCTCAATACCTAACTCTTTTTTATAAGAAGAATGCTTCATAGATAGCTCATTATGGTTACGCTGCAGGTTTCCACCATGACAGCATGGATTAGACTAGTGGCCCAGGCGTTTCTCTAACACATATACATAACTCCATGGACTTACAAGCTCCCCTTTCATTTCACATCGACGACATCCATAGACAAAAGAGCATGATATCAACTAGGTACAAAGTACAAGTGCAATGTTGAAAGCGTTCCCCATGACAGCATGGTTCTGCTAATCCCCAACATATAAGTGCAAGCATATACAACATATACAACACAATGGTTCAAGTTTATTAAGGGCAAGAAAAGTAAAGTGTGCCATCAAGATCGTGAGAGCTTTAATCACTAGTTTTCTCATAACAAGTTTAATTCGGAAGGTAAACAAATAACATGAATATACTTTGAATAGCATATGCTAATAGGTAGGTATGATTGACTCTTTGGAATAACTTGGTTTAAGGAATTGTATGCTTGAGTGGAACTCGTACTTGGTTACAGAGTCTAGCAAAAGACTGGGAGCGACAAACTAAGAGAGCAATAATGGTCATAATCATGCAGAGCAACAAAACATCATTAATCAAAGAATAAAGTGATACTACAAGTTGAAAACTAAAGGATCATAAAGGCTATGGTGACTTGGGATAGTCATAACATGGTGTGAGCATGTGCCAAGTCAACCCAAATAAAGCATCAAAGGAGAATACCACAATACTATGCTTTAATATGCTAAAACAACGCATGATTCTTCCAAGGCACATTAAGCAATCTCAATTGTTTATAACATGTCATGCTACAACAAATAATACTAAGCATAAAGCCAAAAAAATATCAAGCATGGCATGACAAAGCATAGGCCACAGTCAAAAACAAACTCTCTTTACCACTTAAGCATGAGCTTTCCTACTCTTTTCCAATCCAAACCAAACAATTTGAATACCAATGCATGAAAGAGGGGGTGCAACCAATTTATTCAGCAAATGAAGCAAACGAAAAACCAAAACAAAAACGAAAAATAAGACGCTCCTAGAACAACACAACTGTGCATGAAATAATAAAAATGAAGCGTTTGGAAGAAACTTGGGATTTTTATTGATAAAGAGGGGGATGCCTTGGGCATCCCCAAGATTTGACGCTTGTACTTCTTGTATATTGATTGGGGTGACACGCGTGGCATCCCTAATCTTGAGCTTTAGTCCATCCTTCATCTCATTACTCATTCCTTCCATACACCTGAAATTTTTCCTTCATACAAAACTTCACACAATCTTTATTAGCAACATTAGTGCACTCAAGATAATAAGTCTTTAGGTTTAGTTCTAACACCAATAAAGCTTCCATTAAAACACAAGCTAATGTAGCACTTCCCTCAAAAATCTCAATTCCCCCAAAAGAACTAAAAAACGAACCAATAGTAAGCAAATGCAAATAATGGCAGAAATCTGTCAAAACAGACCAGCAGGTAAAGACGAATTTTTTCAAAGACCTTCTGTTGCTCAAATCGAAAAGTGATGAACTAACGAAAGTTAGATAACAACCTAGGGCAGAAGCAAAAAAATTCATGCCTCAAAAGGACGTACAGAGATTTTACATGAATTTTTACAATGAAGAACAGAAATCTGTTTCGGGATAGCAACTTTCCCAATCATTACTTCTCTCTCATTAGAGGTTACTCTTGGCACAAAAAGCAAATAAAAAGGATAAGAAGCGGTCATTACAGAAGTAATAACTTCCAATACTCATCTAAAACTTTTGGGTTATCTCCCAATAAGTGCTTTTCTTTAACGCCTTTAAGTTAGGCATAAGAAGCAAGAAAAAGAATCAAGTATTCTCAAATGAAGAAGCATTAAAATTGATACCAGAAATATCTTCAACAGGGCAAGGTATCTGATCCAAATAAGTCCTAGAGGATCCTCTCTGAACACTTTTGGGTTCACTATTTTCATCAAACGGGTTTTTGGGAACAATCCAATCAAGATTCTTTTTTATGGCTTCATGTATTGCTGCAAGATTAAATGGTATTGGTATCTTAGTTTCCTCCCCATTAGGTTCGGTTTTGGTCATCTTTTCTCGTGTACCAATAACATCTAAACATGAGCCTAGCATACTAAAATGATCAAACACTTTTCTAGCTTCCTTAGCAATATCATAGAATTCTTTAAACAAAGTTTCTAGAAGAAAATCCCTCTTTTCAGGGTCCTCAATTTCTTTAAGTTTAAGGAACATTACTTGCATTTAGGGATTAAGATTAACAAACCTAGTTTCCAACATGTGAACTAAAGATGCTGCAGCAATTTCATAGTTTGGAGCAAGTTCTGCAAGGGATCTATCCTCAATATCCCCATGTTTACTAACATGATTAAAGAATTCTTCAATATTATCTTTTCCAATTATAGAGCCGCTACCTATTGAAAGATCTTCTAGGGTGAACTTAGGGATCAACATGGTGAGCTAAGAAAGAGGTAACAACTATAGAAGACTTAATTTTTTTTGGGTTTTTTTAATAAAGAAAGCAAAGTAGTAAGACTAATTTTTTTGTGTTTTTTGATAAAGAAACAAGCAAACAAAGCAAACGTAAACTAAGCAAAACAAAAATAACAAAGTAAAGAGACTGGTTATGAGGGACTCCCCTTGTGAAGATGTCCTTGAATCCCCGGCAACGGCGCCAAAAAAAGAGCTTGATGGCCCAAAATATATCGAGCTCGTCGGGGAACCCCAAGAGGAAGGTATGATGAGAACAGCAGCAAGTTTTCCCTCAGTTATGAAACCAAGGTTATCAATCTAGTAGGAGCAAGGAAACACCCCAAAGGTGTAGCTAGCTGAACTTTGGCAGGGCACACTACCGGTGCGGCTGACAGCGTGAAGACCTGCAACACAACCACGTAACTGCCCCCAACTTGCGATGATGTTGTCAATCTCACCGGTTTTGCTAAAAACAAAGGATTAAACGTATCGAGTGGAAGAAAGTAATAGTTTGCAGAAAGTAAACACAAAGAAGTAAACAGTTGATTGTAGATTGAAAGTAAAAGAAAGGACCAGGGTCCATAGTTCACTAGTGGTGGCTCTCCTTAAGATAGATGACATGTTGGGTGAACAAATTACAGCGGGGCAATTGACAAATATTGAGAAAGAAAGATTCATATACTAATCATCTTGACTCCTTTGAGACTTGATTGGGCATTACAACATTATACATAGACCGCCATCCAACTACATCTATGACTAATAATCCACCTTCAGGTTATCATCCGAACCCCCTCCAGTATTAAGTTGCAAGCAACAGATAATTGCATTACGAATTGTGTGTAAAGTAAACAATGCGATTGTTCTATGAACAAAGGATTGTTGTTTTCTACCTAGTAGCAACAGCACATCTAGTACCTTAGAGATTTCTGTCACTTCCCCAGATTACTAGAGGCATGAACCCACTATCGAGCATACATACTAACTCGTGGAGTTGCTAGCATCTACTTGGCCAAGATAGCTACTAACAACAGAAAGCATGCAAGATCACAAATAACAAAGACATGATAAAATCAATAATCAATCTGAAATAGCATCTCAATATCCATCGGATCCCTGCAAACACAACACGTAGGATTACAAATAGATGATCTTGATCATGAACGGAGCTCACAAGATCTAAACATGATAGCACAAAGGAGGAGAACCAGCCATCTAGCTACTACATGGACCCGTAGTCCAGAGATGAACTACTCACACATCACACCAGAGGCTTGCATGGTGATGAAAAAGGCCTCCAGGGTGAATTCCCCTCTCCGATAGGGTACTAGGAAGAGCTTCAGATCCCTCCCGGTCTAGGGATGGAGATGACGGCGACTACAAACTCTTTTGTAGAATTTTGATTGGGTCCTTAGGGTTTCTGTATTGGAGGCCTCTTATAGTCGGGAGGGGAGGCCGAGGGGGTGCCTGGGCTGGCCACACCACCCCCTGGAGCGGCCAGGCCTGGCCCGCGCAGCCAGGTGGTGTGGCCGCCCCCTGGATCCTCTCTGTCTCGTATTCTGGCTCCGTGTGTCCCTCGGTGAAAAACTGACTTTGGCTTTTCTCCCGTCCAATTTCGAGAATATTCATTTTCTAACTTTCCTGGAACCAAAAACAGCAGAAAACAGGCAGCTGGCACTATGGCTCTTGTTAATAGGTTAGTCCAAGAAATCATATGAAAAGTACTCCAAAGTGTGGACAAAACATAAGAAAGTAGATAAAACCAAGCATGGAACATCAAAAATTATGGATACGTTAGCAACGTATCAATGATACGTCCTTGGTACTATGTAGTTTTGGTAAACATTTCTTCAAAGATAGATTTTAATTATCAAAACTATGCCCATCATCCTTCACAGGTTGACTAGAACTTCATGGAGTACCTTTCCTGCCGTGTTTGTAGCTCCTTCCCGGAACAGGGAGTAACATGTCACAATTCTTACACTTTGCAGAGGTGCGTTGATTTACCCATAAGATACCAACTCCTTGTTGCACAACCAGGCGTACTTTCCCATCCACAATTCCATAATGTGGGGCCCAGTAGTTGATATAAGCCAATCACTGCCCCCTTCGCGACCCCGCATGTCCCCTTGGTGTACGCCATGCCCACATCTTGAATTATGGAAATGGTTAGTATAGACCGTTAGATGCTAGAACTATCGTGGGCCGTTGAGGGCTCCCACCCATATGTTGCATATCCTCTATGAATTACCAATAAATGCATGCTACGAGGATAACATCAACAACCTGGCCATCCAGATGCATGCGAGAGGAAGAAGATATAGTTGACTTCTCCGTCCCATTCCAAATATTATGGTTAACACGTAATATACGGTGCTAGAATCACTGATGTCATGGGTTATTAAGTCCTAGTTGTTTTGCAATTGGAATCTTAGATTCCCCTGCAATTCTTAGTATTTATCATCACTTAGGATGATAATAGCATTTCATTTGTTGAGAAAATACTTATTTTCTGTCTCCTTTAGAACATAGGTGATAACACACAATTTTCAAATACTTTCATAAAGACTCTTCAAAGGACATGAGCAAGTTGTGAACTTGCCTTGTGACTACAAGGTAGTGAAGTCGGATGCTTCCAACTAACCTTGAGCTCCGGTTTCTACAGAGAACTATTATTGCCTGGTAAGGACAATATTTAAAGAAGCAATATGCAATGCATAGTAATGTCATCCAATAGCTTATTATTTGCTTATTTGCGTGTTTTACTCTCTTAGTAAAAGTTTACCCTTTTATTTAATTAATAAAAGAAAAGCATTACTTAAAGTCTTTAAAATTTTCATAAACATTATATTTAGTGTTTTATAATAGCTAGTATTATTTTAAGAGTTTAAAATTGAATTTTTAAGTTTTTTAACTCTTTTAAATATTTAACTAAAATTCCTTTAAGGAAATAAGACTTTATTTTTATCACACTTAATTTACTTTTCAAAAATACAAACTAGTATTTTTATATAATAGCACTCCCTTTTAGAATTGTGAAAGTGCATTTATTCAATTTTTTATTTGTTTGGTATATTTTTATAAAATTCCAAAGGAATATATACCTTAGTAATAATAATTTTAAATTTAATTATCTAAAATTCCATTTGTTATTTTTCTTGAATATAGGACATTTCTATGAGTCCATTGATATTTTATTTATATTTTTAGGTTTTTATTTTATTTCTTAGAACTATTTAAGTCCTAGGGGTATTTTGGTCATTTGACAATTTAATTAGGTTTTTCCTTTTAAACTGGACCTAGCCCATTGGGCTGGCCCAGCCCTGACTCGGCCCATCTGGGCTGGTCAAACCCCCTGTCACGAGTAGCCCAGTGCCACTCGATCTCTCCCCTTCGCTCTCTCATTCAACTACTGTTTCGTCCCTGCAGAGCCACCGCGATGCCTCCGCTCAATTCCGGCCTCCCTAGGTTACTCCGGTCGCCACTGTGGTGTGTGGTGAGGTAGTCGACGCTGCTCCGCCATTTGGTCATGTTTGATTCGTCTACAAGCCCCTCTCCCATCCAGACTGACTCCACCCCGAACCCTAGGGTTTGGGGTTGCTGGCTATGTGGAGTTTCGCCGCCCCGGTGGTGCTATGCTGGGCCTCTGGGGGTCCTATGGTGCCGCCGCTACTGCTCGTGTGGCTGTGGCCGCCATGCAATGGCTTGACACGGGTTACAGCGCCCTCGGGTGCTCCCCGTGTCGCCATGTGCGCTCGCCGGTGATTCTGCTTCCTCTCCTATCTTCAGCGAGGACCACAAGTGAGTTCTCCTATCTCTCCCTCTCTGCTTCTCTGGCTTACCTTGCTACCCTCTATGTGCTTGAAATATATGAACCCTAATTATATCTGTCCACGGCACTAGGGTTCATCCTTTTGTGTTAGGGTTCATCCCTCGATACCTTGTTCATCTGAGGTGGTTTCCTACTAAATCTAGTTGTGTAGGGTTCACTGCTATACTGTGGTTATTTGTGTTGATAGTAATTTCTGTCAGTAAGCTATTAACTGCACTTTTACTTATTGTTCTGTATTGGATTGGTGACATCGTGGCTATAATATGGTTTGAGATTAGTCCTCTTATCATTGTATTGGGAACGGCAGTACCTAAGCAGGTTAGATAGAGGTGTGGGGACTAGCAGGGAAGCTCTCGACAGCATCCGCATGCGGGATTGGATACGAGCAAGTGTAGCGAGACACAGGAAGTACCCAGGTTTGGAGCCCTCATGGTGAGGTAAAGCTCCTACTCCTGCCGATCTGACTATGAGTGGTATACGGGCTACAATCGCTCCTCGAGCTGTATTCTCTAGCTACTGTCTTCAATGCACTGAGACCAACCCTTGCTATGAGAACCTTGCCTCTCCTTATATAGGAAGAGAGGCAATGGTCTCACTGGCTAGTCAGCTGGCGGGCCCCACAGGCGGATGCCAGCCGGCTGGTCATCTACAGTACTCGGTACACTTACATCCCATCAGAGTACAAGCAGTAAGGTCGTCGTGGGTATAGCGAACACCGTGCGAGCCTATCATCAGCGTATGGCCACTGTTCCCACGTTACCCCGCAAAGTCTTCGGTATGGCTGAGTAGTTGCGGGTCTTGTCATCGTACCAAGGCGTACCATGCACTGTGCAGCACGTTGCACTGTCCTCCTGATTGAGTCCGGCTACGCTGATGTAGCCGGTCTCGTGCCTTGCTGCACCTCGCGGTTCCGGCTACCGTGAAGTAGCCGGCCTGACTTGACACGAACCGACAGCCATGATTCTTGTCTGATTAGGGTATCCGGAGCTCATCCCCCCGACATTAGCCCCCGAGCGCATGTGGATTTCGCCCTTAGGTGAAATGTGCGCGTACTCCTCTCCAACTTTGAATTTTCTGGTCGGCTACGTCTGGCAGTTGCACTACCCGTGATGTCAGTGCTGACACCGGCCATGCGTGCACGCGCCATCATTGCACTTCGGTGGGCAGTGTAACGTCCCGTTGCATGTCGCCTCGGGAACTGTCGCCTGCCTCTTCGTTTTCTGCTCCGGGATCATCTGCGCATCCGTACGCACAAAGAGATCTGTCTGCGATGAGGAGAAGCGGGTGCGGCTCGATGGATGCCGCATGGCACCATGGACGGTTCTGCTTCCGGGTCTTTAAAAGGTCGCCCGGGAAGGGCAGTTCCTTCCTCCGTTCGCTGCCTCCCCAGTTCTCCCTTGCGCCCTTGCCTTCCTTGCTCTGCCTCGCTTGCCGCTGCTGCTGTAGTCCACCGCGCCGCCCATTCTGCGTCGTCAGAGACACAGGCCACCGCCACTCCTTAGCCAGAGCGCCGCCCAGCGAGGCGGAGATGGCTGCCGAGCGTGGAGCATGGTGCGGCTCCTCCGTGACGGAGGAGCACATCGAGAAGTATCGCGCCACCCGCATGCTGAAGCCGGAGACGGAGGTGGCGGTGCGGCTGGCACCGGAGGGGAGGAATCGCCGCACCCGGCGGAGGGGGAGCAGGTGATTTTTCAGTCACACCTCTCCCGCGGCTTCACGCTACCGGTGCACCCTTCTTCCTCACTTTTCTTGCCTTTTTCGACCTCTGCCTCCACCACCTCGGCGCCAACACCATCGGGACGCTGGCGCACTTCATGGCCTTCTGCGAGAGTTACCTCAGGATCCAGCCGGATCTCGGGCTCTTCTGCTGGCTCTTTCGAGTCCGATCGCATGTCCAGTTCACCCAGGGGCCGCTAGTGACGTGCGGTGGCGCCTCCATCTACTCCCGCACGCAGACCGGCTACCCCAAGTTCCGACTGTAGGACACGGTGCGACTGTGGCAGCAGTCGTACTTCTACGTCCGCAACCTCGGTGATGTGGACCAGATCAATATATCGGCTTTCCAGGACGTGGAATCTAGCCGGCACAATTGGGACCTGAAGATCCACGATGAGAAGGCAGAGTCGAACGCCATGCTGTAGTGGATGCAATCCCTCATCACCACCGACTTAACCGGCCTGGATATCACGCTCTGCTGGATGTCCCGACTGATGATGCCGCAGCAGCAGCGGGCACACAAGATGTGCTACTACTGCGGCCGGATGGACCTGACCCGGCTGTCCCGCCACGATCCCCGCTACCACAACTTGAAGGAGTGGGTGTGGACGATCACGAAGGAGCGGCTGCTGGAGCACTAGAAGTTCAGGCTGGTTCCTTACAACCGCGACAACTGTGCGCCTTGGGTAAGTCTTGCCAGTCGGCATTTTCTTTTTCTTTCTTGTTCGGCCTTTCTATTTGGTTGAGCCATGTTTCTTTCTTTCGTAGACCTTCCCCTGCATCATCTGGGAGGAGGGTGAGGCCCCCCTCCAAAATTTCATGCCAGACCTTCCCGAGCCACATGCTCGCCAGTCCAGCGAGGAGTCGGATGCGGACGGCTCATGACCCCCACGCGGAGGTTGATGAGGAGGAGGAGGCCGCGCCGGCTCCCGAACCGACTCGGTGCCGTGCAACGGACAGCGACTCCAGCCGGTCCGGCACCAGCGGGAGTGGCTCCAGCCGGTCCAGCGAAGGAGGGAGTGGCTCCAGCCCGTCCAGCGAAGGAGGGAGTGGCTCCAGCCGGTCCAGCGGAGGAGGTGGCAGGGCCAGCCGGCCTGCCGTGGAGGAGCCAGCCCCCAAGAGGAGCCGGATTGGCGCCCTTCCACCCAGCCGCCTTGGTCACAAGAAGGGGCCATCCCCTATGGTGCCGGGGTAAATTCCTCTGTGTTTTGCTTATTTGCCTCTATTTCCTTCTTGTCTTCTTTTGTTCAGTGTGTTGGTTTCCTTTGGTGCCGCAAGCCCGGCGCGGGTGCCCACTGGCTCGCTGCCCCGCGCGCTGGACACCGCGCCACCCCCATCTGCTTCTACTCCCCCTCCTTCATCCCGGGCACCATCTCCCGGCGCCTCAAGCTGATCCGGTTGCTATAGCCGGAGAAGAGAACGCCCCGTTGACCATGGTGGCGTGGCCGAAAACGGCTGTGCCTTCTTCTAGAAGTGGAGGTAGTTCCCCTGCGGTGGTGAGAAGGGCCTCCACCGGCATGAAGCTTGTGGTCGTCACCAACGAGAACTCTGACAATGAGACGAGGGAGGAGTGGCGAGCAGCGGTGGCAGAGGCGAAGGAATCGTTGGTCGCCAATGCCATCGACAATGACGCTTCCTCCGCCGCCTCGTTGGCGGACCTTGCCGCCACCCTTGAGCTGGCGGTGAAGGAGATCCGGCTGCTCGAGGCTGCAGCCGGCGGCAACAGGACCTTGGAGCAGAAGCTTGCGGCTGCCAACGGGACCTCCTAGAGTAAGTCCCTTCAGCCGGATACAACTGTCGGATACTTTGGTCTTTCCTTTTCTCCATTTTTTTGCTGATAGTCGGTTTCCACAGCCATCATGGCGTGCGCTCAGCGGGAAATCGATCGCCTGAACAAGGTGAACGACCGGCTGAGCAAGTCCAATTCTACGCTTCGGCTGCAGAATAAGGACTGGGATGCCAAGCTGGATTCCCTGGATGCCATTGTCAAGGAGCACGACGCCACCCTCGCTAGCCGGGCCCAAGCTCTTGACCTCCTCGAAGCCCAGAACAAGGACCAAGAGAAGGAGGTCAAACGGCTGACGGTCCGGGAGAAGGCTCTAGTGGAGGAGTTGATGCAGGTCGGGCACACGGCAAAGGGTAAGTTTTCTCTCCGACTATCTTCGTCTCTCCGGATCCGGTAGCCAGATCTGATATTCCTCTTTTCTGACATCATTTTATCCCGGTGTAGACCTGCTGGCGTATAACCGGCTGTAGAAGAACTGGCCGGAGGAGCAGCCGACCGCCTAGGAGTTGGTCGTCCTCCTTGGCGAGGAGGCTGCTAAGCTTCGCCAGGCGGCTCGGGCTATCTTCATGTTCCTGTGGCCAGACGCGCTAGTTCCGGAGACGATGGCGCAGCTGGCGGCCAAGGTGACGGAGGTGCCGGCAACCGTCGATCGCCTGAGGACCTGGCGGCGCGAGCCGGGGCAGAAATGGCCTTGGCCCTGATGTTCTCTTGGTACAAGGACGCCCGCGTCGAGAAGATTGACGGGGGTTTCCATGCCAGCGCCGACCTCGCCGCTATCCGCCAGGCCCATCCAGAGCTCCGGGCCTCCGCCATCAAGATCGCCGATTACGCGGACATCGACGAGGTCCTCACCAACTCGGAGTCTGCCGGCACGCCTAATGCGGAAGCCTCGTCGCAGCCGACTGGTGGGGATGCTGGAGCCGCATCTGCCAATGCGCCTCCTCCGCCTCCCGAGACCGCTTCCGTCCAGGATCCTCCGCATGGCAAGGGCCCTGCCACCTAGACATAATCCCTGGAATGCCGGGTGGACTTGTATTTACTTTGCTTGTTTGAACTTTGTCTTGTGTGCCGGTTGTCTCTGATGCCAGGTGAACTTATGGGAGCTTCGTCTCCCCTTTTTTATCCAACTAAACTATTTGGCTTGCTTCCAACTTGTGATTTTTGTGTGCTTCGAAGTTTTGATATTTTGCCGGTTGAATTTATCCGGCTGTCTTCACTCGGCTGAACGCCTTTAGCCGGGGGAACTCCAACTCTAGTGGGGGCGCGCCAGTGCACCCACTAGGTGTAGCCCCCAAGATTCGGAGTAGCTGGAGTACCCAGGTGCTTCGAATCTTCTTTCTTTTCTTCGAGTCTTTAGCTTCATCCGACTAGACGCCTCTAGCCGGTTACCACAACTTGGGAGGTATCCGGTTACTTTTGCTGGCTGAACACCTGCAGCCGGAGGAACTTTAATTCCAGTGGGGGCGTGTCAGCGCACCCACTGGGTGTAGCCCCCGAGATTCGGAGTAGCTGGCGTAGCCAGGTGCTTTGGATCTTCTTCTTTTCTTCCTGCCCTTGCCCTCACCTGGGCTCCAAATATCCAGCTAAACGCCTTTAGCCGGTCGGAAACTACAAGATTCCACTAGGGGCGCGCGAGCGCACACAGTGGGCGTAGCCCTCGAGATTCTGAGCGCTTGATGAAGGCAAGGACTTCGAATATTCTTCCTTCTTGAATTCCGAAACAAACATATATACATTCCCACCCGTTAATAGGTTAGTCGGTTAATGTAGCGCCTTTTAGCCGGAAGGCAGATTTATTTTTCAAAAAACTAGCTTGTGCTTCTCTGGACACTTAGTCATTTTCCCGTGTGCTCTGCTATTTATGTTGCGTCCTTTCCAGGCAGCCGGGTTGCAGTCTACAGTCGGAATTGATGGGAGCTGACAGTACATTGTGCACTGTACTGACGACTTAGTAGCCAGATCGTCTCAAACTAGTTTCAAGGCCGGGACGCCCGATCCGTCGCATCTCCTCCCCATTTTTAATGTGGGATGCCTCGGGCTTTTGCTCTTGCTAGCCGAACAGCCGGGTTGCGGAACATAGCTAAGACGAAGAGTGGGCCACTAACATCATTGCACACTACTCAGCTGGTTTGTTGATTTAGCAGGTCGTGCCAGCCGACGAGCCCCCAGGTAGGGGTTGCCGGAGCCGAAAAAACTGAACCAGAAACAAATATACACAAATTTCTAGCAAGGATCCCCCAGGCATGTCGTGGGGGTCCGCATTTTCATTCATAGAGTTTGCGGGATACATACACTGTCCGGTGACTAGGTGTAAAACGGGCGGAGCAGGGCCGCATTCCAGGGGCGCTCTGTCTCTTCATCCGACTTGTCCATCTTGTTCTTGCGCGGCTGCTGCGTGTCGATGAGGTAGTAGGCAATGGCGGAGCTAGCTCACACTTGGAGACTGGGCGAAACCTATAAGCTTTGGCGTCACTGAGTGCATGCCCAGGAAAGCTAATGATGAAATAGTGGTGTAGTAATTAAATTACTGAAGGTTTCACGGCCGTAGCAGCCGCTACGCTTGGTAAAGTAGCTCCGCCCAGTAGTAGGAGTTGTGGTGCAGCGCCCGGCTAATGATGAAGGGGCCCTCCCAAGGCAGTGACAGCTTGTGCATGCCCTTCGTGTCTTGCACCAGCCGGAGAACCAGATCGCCTTCGCGGAATGCGACAGGACGGATCCGGCTCGAATGGTAGTGGCGCAGGCTCTACTGGTACAGGGCTGATTTGGATAGTGCCAGCTCGCGGGCCTCCTCAAGGAGGTCCACGACATCCTCTCGCGCCTCCTGGTTGGCCTTTTCATCGTAGAGGAGCTTGCACGGTGAGTCAAACTCGATTTCTGCAGAGAGGACGGCTTCTGAGCCGTAGATGAGGAAGAACGGGGTGAAGCCGGTTGACCTGTTCGGCATGGTGCGGAGGCTCCACAACACAGCCGGAAGTTCCTCAATCCAGCATCCGGGCGACCGCTCCAAGGGCTCGATGAGGCACGGCTTGATTCCGGCTAGCACTAGGCCATTTGCCCTTTCGACCTGCCCATTGGACTGTGGGTGCACAACGGAGGCGAGATCCAGCCGGATGCCCTTGTTGCTATAGAACCAGGCGAAGGCCCCCTTGGCGAAATTCGTGATGTTGTCGGTGATGATGCTATTGGGGTAGCCGAACTAGTTAATGATGTTGGTGAAGAAGGTGATGACTATCGCCCCATCCAGCTTCCGGATAGGCTTAGCCTCTATCCACTTTGTAAACTTGTCCACCGCCACCAGCAGATGGGTCATGCCTGCGCGCGCCCGCTTGAAGGGACCGACCATGTCAAGACACCAGACAGCAAAGGGTCACGTGATCGGTATAGTTTTGAGCACCGCAGTCGGCGTGCCTGAGCTGCCCAAAGCGCTAGCACCCATTCCACGTGCGGACTAGCTGCTCAGCATCCTCGAGGGCGGTGGGCCAATAGAAGCCGTGGCGGAACACCTTGGTGACTATTGCCCTGGATGAGGCGTGATGTCCGCACTTGCCCTGGTGGATGTCCTTGAATAGCCGGTAGCCTGTGTCCACATCGACACACCGCTGGAAGATGCCGGATACGCTGCACTTGTACAGCTCCTTGTTGATGATGGTGTACGTGTGCACGCGCCACCGTATTTTCCTGGCCTCCACCTCGTCATCCGGAAGCTCTCCATTGGTGATGTAGTTCATGAAGGGCTGCGCCCAGGATGGTATCTCCCAGATAATGAGGACGCTTTTGTTCTCCGGTTGAGGGGCGTCAGGGGGTCGTCCGGATGAGGTTCCGGAACGGCAGCCCCCGAGTCGCTTGATGAGTCGGCAGCCCCCAGGTCTTGCGAGCCGGAGGGTACGGACTTTCCAGAGTTGGTGCGAGCCTTCTTCATTGCGGGTTCTGCCGGCTCTACGTCTACTGTGCCATCAACCGGAGCGCTCCCCACCCAGATAATGGAATCTGACTCGGGTGACGGGTTGATGGAGGGCTTGCGCAGATGCTCCAAGGAGACCCCTGGTGGGATCGCCTGCCTGGTGGATCCGATTCGTGCGAGCGAATCGGCTACCTCGTTGTTCACGCGAGGGACGTGATGGAACTCACATCCATCATAGCAGGCGCGAGCTTCTGCACGTGGAACCGGTAGAGAGCCATGTTTGCATCGCGGGCGTCCCATTCTCCGGATACCTGCTGCACCACCAGATCCAAATCGCCGAAGCAAAGGATCTAGTTGACGCTAATCTCCCTGGCTAGCTGGAGGCCATGGACCAGTGCCTCGTATTCGGTGATGTTGTTGGAGGCCTTGAAGTGGATCTATAGGACGTACTCCAGCCGGTCTCCTTTGGGCGAGATGAGGACGATGCCGGCTCCTAAGCCCCTGAGCATCTTCAAGCCATCGAAGTGCATCCTCCAGTGGTCCGAATCAGGAACCGGTGGGAGGTACTAGGTCTCGGCCTAGTTGATGAGGAAGTCCGCCAGAGCTTGCGACTTGATCATGAGCCAGGGCTCATACTGGATGGAGTAGGCGGCGAGCTCGATGGCCCACTTGGCGACTCGGCCAGTGGCGTCCTTGTTGCCGATAATTTCTAAAAGGGGTACGGTGCACACGACCTTAATCGGATGCTCTTGGAAGTAGTGCTTGAGCTTCTTGCACGCCAGGTACACACCATAACACATCTTCTGGTAGTGGGGGTAGTTCTTCTTGAAGAGGGAGAGAACCTTGCTAAGGTAGTAGATGGGTCGCTGAACCGGCTGAGCCTTGCCTTTCTCGGGGCGCTCTACCACTAGGACGACGCTGACGACCCGGCTTATGGCTTCTATATAGAGCAACATTGGCTCTTTGCTAGCCGGCGTGGCTAGAACCGGTGCTGCGGATAGCATGCGATTGAGGTCATGAAAAGCGGTGTCGGCCTGTGAGGTCCAGGAGAACTTGTCCGTCTTCTTCATCGGTATGCAGTGAGCGCTTCTCTCCCCACGGTGGCGAAGCGGCTGAGGGAGGCCAGGCATCCGGTGAACATCAGGACTCCAAGCAAGCTTTTGGGCGGCTGCATTCTCTCGATAGCCGCGATCTTCTCTAGATTTGCCTCGATCCCTCGTTGTGAAACAAGGAAACCGAGTAGCTGGCCAGATGGGACTTCGAAGATGCACTTCTCCGGGTTCAGCTTCATCTGGTATTGGCAGAGGTTGCCAAATGTCTCCCCCAAGTCCTCGAGGAGGGTGCGCTTCTCCTTTGTCTTGATGACCACATCGTCCACATAGGCATGCATGTTTCGGCCGATCTGCGAGTGCAGGCATTTCTGCATACAACGCTGATAGGTAGCGCCTGCATTTTTCAGACCGAAAGGCATGGTTACATAACAGAAAGCCCCGTATGGGGTGATAAACGATGTCTTTATCTAGTCAGCCGGGTTTAGCCGGATCTGATTGTAGCCGGAGTAACAATCCAAGAAGGATAACAAAATTCATCTAGCCGTGGAATCGATAACTTTATCGATACGGGGCAAAGTGAACGGGTCTTTCGGGCATGCCTTGTTCAGGCTGGTGTAGTCGATACACATGCGCCAGGTCTTGTTCTTCTTCAACACCAGGACTGGGTTGGCTAACTAGTCCGGGTGGTACACCTTCATGATGAACCCGGCTACAAGGAGCCGGGTGATCTCGTCACTAATGATCTTTCTTTTCTCCTCTGCGGACCAGCACAGAGGCTGCTTGACCGGCTTGGCATCCGGCTGCACATGAAGCGAGTGCTCGGCGAACTCCCTCGACACACCTAGAATGTCCTTGGGTCACCATGCGAAGATGTCCCGATTCTCACGGAGGAAGTCGACGAGCGCGCCTTCTTATTTGCTGTCCAAGTTGGCACCAATGGTGACGAACTTGGTCAGGTCAGAGGGGTCAAGCAGAATCCTCTTCGTCTCTTTTGCTGGCTAGAAAGCTGCTTCTCCAGCCGTCTTGCTCCTAGCCGGCATTTCTTGCTAGGCCATGGCCACATTGCGCATGATCACGTGCTTCTCTTTGGCTATGATGAGGGCCTCTGCCAGCTTGGAGCCGGCTGAGGCGCACTCCATCAACCGCCTGAAGCAGCCGACGACAGTGATCACGCCATTTGGTGCCGACATCTTCATCTTGACATACGCGTAGTGGGGGACAGCCATGAATTTGGCGAGGGCGTGGCACCCGAGCAGAGCATGGTAGGACCTCGTCAGGTTCACCACCTCGAACCATAATGGCTCGCGGCGGAAGTTCTCCTCGGTCCCGAAAATGACATCCAGCTGGATTTTACCCAGCGGGACGCAAGCCGTCCTGGCAGTACGCCATGGAACGTCGTGGTAGTTGGGCGCAGGTCGCACTCACAGATGCCCAGCTTCTCTAGCAAAGACCAGTAGAGAAGGTTGAGGCTGCTGCCTCCGTCGATTAGGACGTGCGAGAAGCGGCAGGTGCGCTCATTGGAGACGATGAGGGGGTCAAGAACCATGGCGTAGCCCCCGAGAATCGGAAGCTGATCTGGCTGATCCTCTCAGCTCCAGGTGATGGGGGTCTCCGACCAGTTCAGGTACTGGGGGACTGGGGAGACGATGGCGTTGACTTCCTTGGTGCGCCGCCTGCGGCTATGCTTGTCGTCCAGCTCCGTCTCGAAGATGTGGTAGGCGGCGTGCGGCTAGGGGTAGCCGTTGTTGTTGTTGCCGCCATTACCATCATTACTGGCTCCCCTAGCCGGTGGTGGTGGTCCACCAAGAGGGGGCGGGGGAAGACGTTGCTGGTTGCCCTGGTCCTTTAGCTGGCGAGTCCAGCTGCAGTTCTGGGTGGTGTGCGTAGCCGGCTTGAAGGGACCGCTATGCCACTTGCATGGGTCGTCAAACATTTGGTCGAAGGTGAGCTGTGGCCTCTGCCTTCTTGCATCGTTAGTCGGTGCGTGGGATGCACCCTCCACAGCATTGACCTGCCGCGTGTGGTAGCGAGGCTTTTGCTGTCCGGCTTGGCGGTCTCCATGGAACCGGTTGTCGTTGTCGTGGCGCCTGGAGGATCCGGCTTCTCCAGCCGGATTGCTCGGACGATCGCGGGCCAGCTCCGACGGAGTTGGATGCCCATCAGTACTTACTCGGAGGGGTTTCTTCATGGCGGCATCCGCCATGGCGTACTGGTATGCAACCGTCATGAGCTCCGCCATGGTTTTCGGCTTGTCACACAGTAGTCGGTGGCGAAGCATGGTGCCTTCTCGGCACCCTTCGACAAATAAGCCGATGGCCTGGCTCTCCAGGATGCCCTCGCAGGTGTTGCGCAGCTCCGTCCACCTGGCGAGGTACTCGCGGTCCGTCTCACGGTCGCCCTGGACACACAAGGCCAGGTCGCGCGGGCGGCCCGGACGGTTGTACGTGTCGTTGAAGTTGTGGACGAACACCTTCTCAAAGTCTGGCCAGGCGTTGATGATATTGGGTGCGAGGCTGTTGAGCCATGTTCTTGCTGACCCGGTTAGCATGAGGGGGACGTAGCGCACAATTGTGCGCTTGTTCCCATGGGCGATGCCGACTGCCGTGGCGTAGTTGGTCAGCCAGTCTTCCGGTTTCATGCTGCTATCGTACTTGGGGGTGTCCCTGGGCAGGGTGAACTTATCTAGAAATGGCTCGTTTAGGATGCGGGGTCCAAAACAAACCGGTCTGGTAGAGTCCTCTTCTTCTGTGATGCGCGCTTGAGTGAGGAGCTCGATGCGGTTGCGGGCATCCAGACAATCCGGGTTGGGCGCTCCTACCCGGCCTAAGAGACGGGAACTGGTAGGTCTTGGCGCTCCGGTTGGTGGAGGGGGAGGCGGCGGGTGGTTGTTCACCGTTTTCTCCTGGCGCGGTTGGCCCTTGTTGCTAGAGCTGCGGTGCCTGCTGCGGGCCTTAGCCGGAGGGGAGGACGCCTGCTGGGACTCACGGGGTGCGCCCTTGCTATTGGCAGGCAGCTTGCTTCCCCTGGAGCAGCTGGGGTCCTCCTGCATCTACCAGTGGGCGTCAGCCTGCTCGTGCGCAATCCGGAGGAGCTCCTGCACTCGGGCATGCTGCCGGTCTCGTTCCTTGCCCTGCAGGTTGGGAAATTCATCTATCGCGGCTCGTGCCGCACGCAGGTTCTTGATGGGTGTGCTGTAGGTCGGCCAGATGAGAGCAGGTCCCAGGTCGGTCTCGCCATCCTTCTCCATCCTACCACCTGTCTCGCTGCCCCGGCGTCGTACTTGTCCGCGCCAGCTCGGCTCCGCGGTGACCGGAGTGAAGCCATGAGCGCGGTCATACTCGTGCCGGGTGATCTCGATTTGCTTCTGGGTCGCAGCCAGCTCCATGGCCTCCTAGAGGAGGAGCTGCCTCTCCATGGTGAAATTGGCCTCCGCTTCCTCCGGGTTATCCCCAAGGTTAACCGGCATGAGGAGCCGGTTGATAGCCTCCTCCACCAGGTTCTAAGGCTGCGGTGGAGCAGAAGTCCCAACCTCGTCCACGCCCCGCTCCCGCGGCTGGCGGGGATGAGAGATGGAGCCGGCCATCATCACCTCGACGCCACGAGGAGCGACGGAGGTGTCGCTGCTGAGGTGCAGCGGTTCCGTGACGGAAATGACCTCCCTAGGGAAATGCTCCGGCACGGTGGCGACGTAGATGGGAAGGTCGTCGAAAAGTAGAATGGAACCATTCGCCAGGAACATGGATCCGGTGAAGCAGGAAGCGTTGTTAATGATGCAGTCGAACTTGCCAAGCGTAAGCACTAGGCCGGAGGCCACGCGCTCACCGGCTGAAGTGCGGGGTCCCGTGCGGAACGTGACTCCGGTCGAAGCCATTGAGCCCCACGGTGGGCGCCAACTGTTGTTGTATTGGGAACGGCGGTACCTAAGCAGGTTAGATAGAGGTATGGGGACTAGCAGGAAAGCTCTCGACGGCGTCCGCAGGCGGGATTGGATACGAGCAAGTGTAGCAAGACACAGGAAGTACCCAGGTTCGGAGCCCTCGTGGTGAGGTAAAGCTCCTACTCCTGCCGATCAGACTATGGGTGGTATATGGGCTACAATCGCTCCTCGAGCTGTATTCTCTAGCTACTGTCTTCAATGCACTAAGACCAACCCTTGCTATGAGAACCTTCCCTCTCCTTATATAGGCAGAGAGGCAACGGTCTCACTGGCTAGTCTAGCTGGTGGGCCCCACAGGCGGGTCCTAGCCGGTTGGTCATCTACAGTACTCGGTACACTTACATTCCATCAGAGTACAAGTGGTAAGGTCGTCGTGGGTATAGTGCGAGCCTGTCGTCAGTGTCTGGCCACTGTTCCCGCATCACCCCACAAAGACTTCGGTATGGCCGAGTAGTTGTAGGTCTTGTCATCATACCAAGGCGTACCGTACACTGTGCAACACGTCGCACAGTCCTCCTAATTGAGTCCGGCTATGCTGATGTAGCCGGTCTCGTGCCTTGCTACACCTCGCGGTTCCAGCTACCGTGAAATAGCCGGCCTGACTTTCTCATGTCCGGCTGCGCTCAGTCAGCCGGACGCGAACCGACAGCCATGATTCTTGTCTGATTGGGGTATCCGGAGGTCATCCCCCCGACAGCTCTGGTTCTTCTTGATATGCTTTGGTATGAAGGAATTGGAGTTGGATATCTAATCCAAGTATTCTCTGATAATTGCAGATGATAGAACACAGAGGTGTCAAATATGATTCCTAATTGTTATGTTAGGAAAATGATTAAGTGTACTTTTGAAAGCATTGTATTATGGAATCTCTAGTAGAAACTTCTTAGTTAGGATTGGCCTTGTGACACCTTCATTTGAATGGTACATAGGTTTCATCCAGATACTGGCTGTTTTCTATTTGTGTTCTATAGTGTTTAAGAGTTGCGGAACCTTCTATTGGAAAAATTAATCCATGGTACCCTAGAATTTCATAAAGCCTATGATGTTGGTCTGAGGCAAAGCTACAGAAAAGTAGCAGTTTCTACCTGCTGCTTTACTTCTTTAATGATCTATGATGGATACCTCTAGGTATCAGTCGTATAGTGCTTTTGAAATTTACTTTGATGGTTCTTAGTAGGTTTAATATGATAGATCCCTACTGTTTGAGCTGGATCCTGAAGCTGTAATTACTTATAAGGTGCTACCATCCATGGGATGTGCCTAGAATGATCTACTTAAGACTTCTGTCAAGTTGGCTATAGAAATCTGTGTATTTCTCCAAGATCAATGATGCATAGGCTGAGATCTTGGTATTGTTTGCAAAGATGGATTGTTTGGCTTTAGTTCAAATCCCTCTATGATAGATACACCCCACTTGGGTGAATCTAAGAGGATCATGTATAAAACAACACATGCTCATCTGAGAATTAGCATGTGATGGTTTTGTATAACTCACCACAAAGGTTGCTTGTTGTTGATGTGATGGTGTTGCTTGTGGCTTGATCTTTAGGACTAGTTCTTGCTGGCTTGATCTTGGCCTGCACCTCTTGGTGCTGCTCCTACTCCTCCTAGTCTCCTGTGATCTGGAACTTGCTCTTGTTATCCTCCTGTAGTTGTGCTTCGACTGAGTGCTCTGTTTGAGTGCTTGTACTGCTGTTGCTGTCTTGGCAGCTCGCTCCATGCATTTTGGTGACTAAGCTGGCTAGCTATGTGGTCTGGTCGTGTGGATCAGATCAAGTGAATATTCTTCACCTATTACCCTTTTACTAGTTACTGCCCTGGTGAAACTTACCCTCTTTTATTACTCTGTGATGTAATATGAACAGTGCATTTCACTGTTCCCCACTAAGAGTAAAACTAACTAACTAACCCTTTATTTTCATGTTAGTTGTTTTATCTTATTTGTAGGAACAAGATCTAGATATATAATATTTAGTATAGGAGTAGATAGGTAGTATAGATTGTAGCTATAACCTTCTTTTTATTCTTATTGTAAAGGATCTTGTAAAGATATTATTACAAGTTTATAAAATTTATTTCTTTAGCTTCTATCCTCTGTAATATTCTATTTTTGGTGTATTTATCACCATTTGTAATATTAATATGGAATAAAGAAATAAGAATTCATTTCTTATTTAATTTTCCTTCTCTTAAATCCTTATTGTTGTTTAATATATCTATAATATAATCAAACAATGTTAATAAAATATTTTGGAAAACAACTTAATATTACTAACTTCTAATTTTAAAATTGATTTAAATTTCAAACTTGAATTCAAAATAACTTCCCCGAAGACTCAAAAATTCCTAAAGATCATGTCAAAATTCATAACAGTCACTATAAAGAGATATTCCTATCTCTAGTTAGTGAAAGGAACTCTTATCCCTTTAGGTTTTTGTTTGGCGAAAAAATTTACCCTGATTTTTACATATGCATGCACAAACTTAGATTCCTATTTCTACCCTTCGTTGGATCCTAATGCTGGGGTGTTATAGACTTCCCCCCTTAAATTAAACTCCATCCTCTTAATACAATCAAGCAGCGAAATAATAAAGCATAGTAGTGGGCTCCATCTGCGGTGTCACCAGGCAATACTAACGATGGGAGATGATCCTAGTTGTCGTAGACATCCTGATGTCTGTCATCCTGGTAGTCCTCCTCATAGTCTGGCCACGGGAATAGCCAGGGACAAAGCCATGAGTACTCTTTAAGTACTCGCAAACTATCACTAACAAGTAATGTAGTTCTAGTAGGAATCTTAAGCTCTAGGTTTATTTGCAAAATGCCAGATTTATCTTAAGCTGAGTTTAGAAGTAAAGAAAGCTAATTTAATGTTCTAAATCACTTAAGTAGGAACCTAGTTTTCATATCCACAATCCTATTATGGTCAAGTCAAAGTCACAAGTCATTTTCAAAACATCTGACGACGGAACAGTATGGCCACTCCAACTGTCCATGACTGCGGACACAGCTATTCGAATAGTTTGACACTCTGCAGAGGTGGTACACTTTCACCAAAAATTTCGATACATCCATCAGGGATAACCCTGAATCATCATACTTAGTATGCGGATAATCAATCATAACCTTTCAATTACACACTCTAGTATAGGCACCTCCCCTATGAGCTTGGCCTCCCAGCCATGGCTATCTTCCATCCTGGGCACTACGTAGGTGGACATCATCGAGAGGTAGCCTCATCTCAAACCTCTCCCGCGAGGGACCCATACTAATGAATACAAACTTCTGGCTAAGCCCTACCCAATTGAGGTATTGTGGTTGTACGGTAAAATTGGAATGGTATCGCATCCAAACCCAACCATCATTTTTTATAAAAGGGCTAAGGCTCATGCCTCAACATTTTCATCATCAAGTCCTTTGTTTTTCTCAACACATGTCAAAACATTTCAATAGAATGACTCACCATTCCAAGGTTTTCATAATCCTTTTCACCAAGTATTCCCATCGAAAGTGATCAACTTTTATGCTTAGCACTAGCCACTAAGGTTAAGAGTGTTCACTAATGAGGGATGCTAATCTTCAATCTCATGCCATAGAATGACATCTAAGTATAACTATGTAGGCCTAGTTTTATACTCTTTATGCTATCTATACTAAAAGTAAAGAACTTTGATAAAGTAAAAGAATAAAGCTTGCGAGTAAAACTTGGGATTGGTATAATCAAATATGGTATAACCAAAGCATGCCCAATGCATCTTGCTTTGGTTAATACTTGCAAATGATGACTTACATAGGTATGAGACTTGCAAGTGTTAGCTTGCAAGGGTCTAGCTTGCTTAGTAGTGATGGCTTGCCTTGATTGGTGCAGTGATTGAAGTTTTCTCCTTCGTCTTCTTGGAAGTACTCCTCCTCCTTGTATCCTTGGTTGGTACTATCATCTATAAATGAATACGGGGTACACAATCACCAAACAATACTTATCTATTGCTATTTAGCACACTAAGGCTCACACTTGATGATCTAGCATCATCACAATCATCACATGAAATAAAGAACTAGTTTTATTCATTTTATTTTAGAAAAGTAATTTCTACTCATTGAAATTAATTAAGATTTAATATTCTCCAAATAGAATATGGGATTATGTGGACACATGTCATCACCACATATTCTAATACATGGGAATGTGATTTAAGAGGTTGGTCATATTTTACAAAGTTTATAATTATCATTTAATAGATTTAAAGTGACTAGAAATGCCCTAATAGCATTATTTTGGTACTAGTCCAATGTCACTGCATGCAAACCTAAATGTTTTTGCATATTCAGATAGATATTGTCAAATGTGATTTTTGAGAGTTGGAATCAACTCAAAAGCTATTATGATTGATTTTTGAGAAAAAATTGAAGTTGCAAACGTCTCTGTCTTGTTATTTTTACTATATGTGATCTCTAACTCCAAACGATTTAAATCCAACGGGCTTGGATAGATAATTTAATTACCTTTCTAGCAAAATTTGAATCATATAATTTGATTTAGTGAAACTCTCTAAATTGATTTTTGAATCTAGGTACAGAAAGTAGTTTAAACTAAAATGGAAAATCAATATTTGAATCTCCAGGCCTACGCGGGAAAGCTCAACGGGCCGGCCCAACTGCACTACACAGCACAGCGGGCTGCTGACAGAGGGGGTCCACTCGTCAGCGACTCACTTTAACCGAAATGGTATCTTTCAACTAGAGCCCTATGATTAGAAGACAGATCAACGGCTATGGTTCGTCGTTGACGACGAACAGCTCCAGCGAGGTTTTAACCCTAACACGGCGGTGGGGGTCTGGCTAGGCTCACCTGAGCTCCAGCTAGGGTCGGCGACAGGGGCGATCGACGTGCTAGACAACGGTGGGTCGAGGCGCGGTCACGGCAGGTCTTGGGGTGGTCGAAATCAACAGCGCCCTTCTCCTCCAGCAGCGGCGGGCTCCGACCAAATTCTGGCGAGAGAGAGTTCGCCTTGCTCCGGGAAGAAGTGTGGGAGTGTCTGTGAGGAGTGGGGAGTGAAGTGGTGTGGAGAAATGAGGCAGGGGTGGCCTCCTTTTATACTGCGGCGAGGGGACCGAACGGTACAGGCGTGAGCTCGTCGGTGACGATGCTACAAGCGGCTATCGGTGTGGCAGAGGCTAGTGGACGGTGCGTGGTTCCTTGGCAGTTCTTATGGGCGTAATGGCGAGGCGTGGGGCGGTGTGGTTCGGTCGGGAGCGTGCGGTGCTCCACGCGGACGCAGAGGTGTTTGCGGCGGCGTGCGGCAACTGCGGGTCGCACGGCGGCGAACGGGGTTGTTTGCGGGGTTGCTGCGATCATGGCGAGCTAGTGCATGCGAGGCGGGGGTGAGGCGCAGTCTGGGCGAGCTGGTCGGGCACAGCGAGCTGGCGCGCTCTGGGCATGGCACAAAGACATGGTGCACGGCGTAGCTAGGGTGGTCCAGGGCTCGTCTGCGGTCGAGGCTTGGATAGGGGGTGGCGATGGAGTGCGGCATGTCTGGTGCACGTCGTGGGAGAGGGCGACGAGGCTCCTGGCGCTCTGCCCACTATCGACCGGCGACGACCAGGGACTGGCGGCTCCACTGTTGACACGGCTAAGGGGGGATTGTCTAGGGCTTGGTTAGGCTCAGGGGCGATAGGGGTTTAAGAGGGGACCAATTGGTCGAGGATTACTGTGCAAAACAGTGAAGTTAGGCAGCTGCTTAGTTAGTGTAAACCAGGTGTTTGATGAAATGGCCGCAAGAGAATTAGTTTGAAAATTCTGAATGCAAATTTTTGAGTGATCTTAACTTAAGATTGAGAGTCTATGTTTGCTTGGAGAGGTCAAGTGGAATTGGTTTGAAGGGTTTTTGAAAAAGTGGGATCTTAACATATACACTTGATTCCATTTTCACATGTCCTTTAAATTGATTTGGAGAATGTTTTGGTGAGTTTGTCAAGTGGGCCTTGATACACTTTTACTTGGTCTAGCAAGGGGTGAAAAGAAGTGGAATTGTTTCTGTTAGAAATCTTCTTCTAGGAACACACAAAGTGGCCTAGTGGTTTACTTTTGTCAAAATGACCATTTGCTTTATTTAATCATATTTGATTACTTTTTCTTTGGATTTTGTTTGTAATTGGTCTAGATGATGTAGTATTCACCTTTAAACCATTTCTCATCATTTGTTACAATCAAGCATGGCAATTACACTCAATTCTACACTAATGCAAAACACACGTTCATATTCAAATTATTAACAAAAGTTTTTGTTAACCCTAAATTGGGGTGATTAGAACTTGATAATCTTTATTAGGGTTTTTGGGATGTTACAAACCTTCCCTCCTTCAACAAAATCTCATCCCGAGATTTAAGAAAAACTAGGAACTAAAGAGATTTGGAAAATCAGTCCTAATGTAATCTTCTCGCTCCTAGGTAGCTTCTTCTTTGGTATGGTTTCTCCATTGGATCTTGATAAATTTGATACTCTAGGTCCTGGTGGTTCTGAAAGCTTCTTCCAAAATACGAATGGGCACTTCACGATATGTCAGATCCTTGTTGATATCTATGGCTCAGTGATCGATGTTCTTGAACACTTCGGTCTTCTCTGGAACTTCTAAGCATTTGCGAAGTAGCGAGATATGAAACACATCATGGATGGCTGACATCTCCTCCGGCGGTTCCAGTTGATAAGATACTTCTCCTCGGTGATTCAGAATCTTGAAGGGTCCAATATATCTAGGGGCTAACTTTCCTTTTAGTTGAAAACGGTGCATTCCCTTCAAAGGTGACACTTTGAGATACACAAAATCTCCGACATTGAAGGTTAAGTCTCGACGTCTCTTGTCAGCATAATCTTCTATCTGGATTGGGCGGTCTTGAAGTGTTCATGGACTTTGTGAACCTTCTCTTCGGCTTCTCGTAGGATGTCGAGTCCAAAAATCTGACTCTCTCCTACTTGCGACCAATTCAAGGGGTATGACTCTTCCTTCCATACAAGAACTCAAAGGGGGCCATTTGCAAACTGGCTTGATAACTGTTGCTATAGGAGAATTCTACGAAAGGCAGACAATCTTCCCATTTTGATTCATACTCTAGCACACAAGTTCTCAACATATCTTCTAAGATTTGGTTGACTCTTTCAGTTTATCCATTGGTCTGTGGGTGATAAGCTGTGCTGAAATTCAACTTGGTTCCCAATCCTTCTTGGACTTTCTGCCAAAATCTTAAGGTAAATTGGGTTCCTCGATTCGATACTATGGTTTTAGGGGTTCCATGCAAACTGACGATCCTAGCAATGTACAACTCTGCTAGCTTCGAACTCTGGTAGGTGGTCTTGACAGGTATAAAATGGGCTACCTTGGACAGTCTATCAACTATGACCCAGATAGAGTCATTTCCCCTACTAGAAGTAGGCAAACCAGTGATAAAATCCATTCTAACGAAATCCCATTTCCATTCTGGAATCTGCAATGGTTGCAAAAGTCCTGCGGGTCTCTAATGTTCTGCTTTGACTCTCTGACAGATATCACACTTGCCTATGTAGCTTCCGATTTCTCTCTTCATCTTGTGCCACCAAAATTGCTCCTTCAAATCCTGATACATCTTCGTTCCTCCGGGGTGGATAGAATAAAGAGTATCATGAGCTTCCTGCATGATAACTTGTTTCAACTCTGTATCTGCTGGCACACAGATACGTCCTTTGTACCACAAAACTCCTTCTTCATCTTCGGTGAATCCGGGTACCTTTCTTGTACTGATACGATGTTTGATTCCATCGATACTTGCATTTCCTTTCTGGGCTTCCTTGATTTGACTGATCAACATGGGTTGAAGTTCAATGCTAGCTAAAAATTCTTTGCTAACTAGCTCTGTTCTAAATTGCTCCAACTCTTCATGCAAACTTGGCTGGGCTTCTTTGATCATGGTGTTTAATCTACACGGTAATCTGCTAAGAGCATCCGCTACCACATTGGCTTTGCCAGGGTGATAGTGAATGTCAAGGTCATAATCCTTGATTAACTCTATCCATCTCCTTTGCCTCATATTTAGCTCCTTCTGGGTGAAAATATACTTCAGACTCTTGTGATCCGAATAAATCTCACAACGGTTACCCATAAGGTGATGACGCCATGTCTTCAAGGCTAAAACTACGACTGCTAATTCAAGGTAATGGGTAGGGTAGTTTTGCTCATGCTGCTTCAGTTGGTGGGACATATATGCTATGAATTTTCCTTCTTGCATTAACAGACATCCGAGACCAATCTTGGATGCATCACAATACACATCAAAAGGCTTCTTGATATCCGGCATAATAAGAATTGGGGCTGAAATCAATCTCTTCTTGAGATCTTGAAAAGTCGCTTCACATTTGTCTATCCATTCGAACTTATTATCTTTCTTCAACAATTTGGTCATCAGTCTTTCGATGCTCGAAAATCCTTCAACAAACTTGCAATAATATCCCGCTAATCCGAGAAATGCACGGACTTGGGTTTGAGTGGTAGGGGCTTTCCATGCTTCAACATCTTTGATCTTGGCGAGATCGACAACGACTCCTCCTGCCGACACAATATGTCCTAGGAATCCTACTTCCTTCAACCAGAATTCATATTTGCTAAACTTGGCATACAACTGATGTTCTTTAAGGTTTCAAGGATGGTTCTCACGTGTAGCTCATGGTCTTCTTCTGACTTGGAATAGATAAGAATGTCGTCGATAAACACAACAACAAACTTATCCAGGAAGTTCATAAAAATCTTATTCATGAGATTCATGAAATAAGCGGGGGCATTGGTTAATCCAAAAGACATGACCGTATACCCATACAATCCATATCTGGTGGTAAAGGCGGTCTTTGGAATATCCGTTGTACGAATCTTGAGTTGATGATAACCAGTTCTAAGATCAATCTTAGAGAACACTCTGGCACCAGTCAACTGGTCAAACAAATCTTGTATCTTCAGCAATGGGTACTTGTTCTTGATGGTGACGTCATTCAGCTTCTGGTAATCCGTGCACAAACGGTTACCTCCATCTTTCTTATCCACAAACAGAACAGGTGATCTCCATGGTGACGCGCTTAGTTGAATCAAACCTTACGCCAGCATAGCATGAAGTTGCTTCTTCAGCTCCATTAATTCAGATGGGTTCATACTATAAGGTCTCTGAGCTATGGGTCTAGTTCTAGGAATTAGTTCAATGATGAACTCGATATCCCGATCTAGGGGCATACTAGGCAATTCATCTGGGAACATGTCGGGGTATTCACAGACTACTCTGACTTGGTCTAGGGTTGGTTGGGCTAGACTCTTGTTGCACTTGAATTGATAGGGCAAGGTTTAAGATACATGCTCTACTGATACGCCAGAGCTACTGGTCATGGTTATGGCTTTGTTGGCACAGTCAATCAATCCTTTATGTTTCAACATCCAATCCATTCCTAGTACTAATTCCAAACCTTTGGTTCCAAGTACTATTAGATTGGCATAAAAATCTATCCCATGGATTCTGATAGGTACAACCTTGCAAATTTTTCTAGCTTTGGTGGTTGAACCGGGTATTTGAACTATCATAACATGCTTCAATTTGTTGGTTGAATCTTACTAGTGCATGCAAATTCTTCTATAACAAACGAGTGTCATGCTCCAGAATCAAACAACACTCTTGCAAGTACAGAGTTAACATAAAACATACCCAGCACGACATCTGGCGCTTCCTGAGCTTCTTCAGCATTCATGTGAAACAGACGACCATTGCGGTTGAGCAAATTCCCTAGGGCAAATCTCCTTCCAGGCTAAACACGGCATTGTTGCTGAGCGGGTGCATTCACATTGGTGGCTGCTACTGCTGTAAGCTTCTTGGTACACTCATTGGAGTAGTGACCCTTGACTCCACATTCAAAGCAAATGATCTGGGACTTGTCTTTGGCTGCAACAGGCACAACATTGCTTCTAGTCCTTGGGGCAGTGTTGTTGTTGTTGGACTTGGGCGGTGCATGACTGAAGTTGTTGGAATTGCCGGGGTTGTTGTTGTGGTTTCCTCCAGACTTCAAGTTTCCTCCGCTACAATTGGGATAGCTGGGACGAGACATAGGGGGTCTGTTGTTTCTTGGGGCATATCCTGCAAACGGGTTGGGGCGATACTTCTGGTTATTGTGGGATCCAGTCTGGTGCATCATCATGCGCTTGCGGTTGTCATTGGCTTGGTTGATCTTCCCTTCCATCTAGATAGCAGAGTCTACTAGCTCTTCTAGATCTCCAAAACGGATGTTGACTAGAACAGTCTGCATCTCATCATGCAATCCATTTAGGAACCTTTCCTTCTTCTTGGCTTCAGTGTTGATCTCACCAGGGGCATATCTAGCTAAGGACAGGAATTTGTCACGGTAATCCACTACCGTCATTCGTCCTTGCTTCGGTTCTCTGAACTCATCTCTCATTCTGGTGACTAAACCTTGCAGCACATGGGTGCGGCTAAACTTGATCTTGAATGCTTCCCAAGTCATCATTTGACCGTCATTCATGGTACGGGTGCTATTCCACCAGGCTCTTGCATCTCCTGCCAGATAATGAGTGGCAAACAGTACTTTCTCGTTGGCTTCAACTCCTGCGACTTCCAGATTGTTCTCCATAGTTTGCAGCCAGTCATCAGCATCTAAAGGGTCTTCAGACTTACTAAAGATAGGGGGATTGGTATTCTAAAAGTTCTTAAGCTTGGATCCATGGTGATCCTGATTTCCATGGCCTTGATTATTCTGGGCCATCTAAGCTATCTGTTGGAGAGTGGCTAGGTTGGCGTGGCGTTCTGCTCTATTAGCTTCACGGTCGGAAACTAGCATCTGAAGAATCTGCAGCATTGGGTCCTGAGATGAGTTGCTTCCTTCGGGGTTTCCACGAGTCATCTGAATATTGAGCTAGATAATGAGATAAGAGGGAAATTTCTAAGGTTCATAGTTTTGTTTCAAAAGCTTTTAAACTTTGAGTTTGACTCGAGTTTTTGTAAACTAACAACTTCCTCTCATTCATTCATTCAAGCACACAATACAACACACACCACACACAAAGGGAAAATGGATGGTTTTAAGAACCATTCTGTGAAACTACGATACAGTGGAACCGGTACAACTCATTCCTACGGTAGTGATCAAGTGCATCTAATCATCATCAATGAAGTCGGAATCATCATCATCAGTGTGGAACTCCATGGCATCATCCTCCAGGTAGTCGTTGTCATCACTGAGGTAAGAGTAAAGATCCCCCTAGACATCTTCACCTTCCTCCTCCTCCTTTGCTCCCAGCTGGATTTCCTGCTCACAGACGGTCTACTCGAGAGTTATTGGGGGGATACCCCCGGGTAGGGTCATGCCGGGGTATAAATGCCGAGATAGCCGAGGTACGGCAAGGTCAAAGCGAATGTTGGCCGAGTCACCTCAAGGCATGCCGAATCACGGGGTAACCCGGACCAAGGGATGTCCACCTAACTGGGTCTCAACCGACTTAATCCGTAAGTCGGACAGATGAATCTAACTCATATGCAGGAACAGGTGTGGCCGGATCAACCATGTACGATCCGGGTCTATCAAGCTTGTAGTCGAAGGAAGGTATCTCGTTCGTCAAAAGTAACCCCTTTACGCACAGCATGAGCGAAGCAGACAGAGGCAGGACCACCGAGGCGTGGCCGACAAAGGTGATGATGCCAATGTCGGCTGATGCGGGCGCCACAGAGGCTCACGTAGCCTCTGCATTGGTGACGCGGGGGAAAAGTGACCCGGTCGGCTTACTATTTTGGGAAGAGGCATATTCTCTGGAATATGCCTCCACGTATGCCCTAATTGGAGACCTAGCCACCCCTATATAAGGAGGGCTAGGGCCTCTGTAGAAGGGGTTAAGTTTTACAGGGTTAGTCTTTAGAGGTTATGTTCTACTAGCAAGTGACTGAGAGCTAGCGAGTGGTGAGAGTAAGAGAGTTCTTCTTCCTCCTCTCCCCAATACAGCTCAAGGAGCACTTGTAAACCTTGGAAGTGAATTGAATACAAAGCTACTGTGTGTGGAATCACCACACTATCCCTCCCTGGATTCCCCTAGTGCATTTAGTCCCCACCTTTAGCCTATCCATGGCATCTTCCGTGACACCACCACGACAGTTGGCGCCCACCGTGGGGCTAGCGGCGCTAGCAGGGGTCAAGATCCGGACGGGAAACCTCATCGGCACCGGGGAACGCATCGTCTCCGGGCTCGTCCAGTGCTTTGGAGCGCTGGACTTTGTCAGCGACAACGCTGGCTGCTTCGGCAAGCGCCCTCTTCCCCGCAACGGCCTCTTTGTCAAGCTCGGGGCGCACAAGGTCTACGTTGATGTCGATGTGTCATGCGTTCATCCGCGGCATGTCGTCGAGGCAGGCGAGCCACCCCTTAGTGTGGTTCATGGGGCACGTATCACTCGCTCCCCGGACCGTGCTGAGGTGATGATGATTGCGCCTGGCGCTAGCGCAAGCAAAGATCCGGTACCAGATCCGGAGGTAAAGGTAGAGGTCCTCCACTAAATAGGCCAGAGAATGTACTGCGGGAGGCGATGGATAGCTTGGCAAACCCTGTAGCAGCAGTGGTAGATCCGGCTCAGGCACAGGCCCAGCTAGAGGAAACTAGGCAAACAATTCTAGAGGGTGCGAAAAAGATAGCCGCGGCTCAGCAGTCGTTGAACATGACACTGCGTGAGTACGCAAAGGCAAATAAAGTAGATGCTGTAAAAGTGAAGGGGAGAAATATCATGAGTGAAATGAACAAAGAGGGTGATACTAGGATTGAGGAGACAGAGAATTGTTTATCCGTGGGGCTGCCGAAGTATAGTACCCCGGCAAAAAACCTCAGAGCAGCGGATGCAGCTGCGTCCAAGTTAGAGGGTCTAACGGGTGAAGCCCGTCAGAGACAGCAAGATAGGGTCAATGAGTTGGTTCGGGTCGCGAACAGGCAAAATGAGGAATTGCTCAGGGATAACCCGGAGAGAGCTGGGGCCTCCAAGATCGTTCATTCGGTGATGGGTAACCCAGAGAAATCCGCTGGAGCTGCATCGTCTCCTCATGGTGGTCCTAGGAGAGAAGAGGTAGTAACCTCGGCCAGGAGGAACAAACAGATCGTCTCGTATGACCCGACAAGGGCAGGGAAAGGAAAAGAAGTACAGAGAAATGACGATCGACGAAGTGTGAGCCGAGGTGAAGCTGGCCGGGGTAACCGCGACCAAGGCAATGCCGGTCAAGGTAATGCTGTAAATGGCAATGCTGGACAACAAAACTCGGCAGGAGGAGGACAACCGCAGCAGCGGAATATACCAAGGCAAGAGCAAAGTGCCGGCCGAGGTATGCAACAGAGGGGTGCTCCACGAGAGCAACACCGGTATAATGATGGAGATTCGGAAATGGTGAACGCAGGATACCCAAGGCCGGACTATCATGTGATAGGGTCAAGATTGGGAAGCAGGGATTTGATGCCTGACGATGCCAGATTAAAACTGGATCAACTGTATAGGTCGGAGCAGATTGAATGTCAAGGTCCCCCGTGTCCTGCGTGTTTTGGGCCCCGGATCATGAAGGAGCCTCCGGTACCTAACTTCCAGTTACCTAGAGGCACAAAGATGTATGACGGCAGTACAAAGCCGGAATATTGGTTGATAAACTATGCTACAGCTGTGAAAATTGCTACAGGCAACTTGAGATGGGCTGTGAGATACGTAACCCAGATGTTGGAGGGGCTAGCAAGGGTATGGCTAAACAATTTGCCACCCGGAAGTAATAACTGCTGGATCGATTTTGAGGAAATGTTTATCAGCAATTTCTCAAGTACGTATCAGAGGCCAAATAGGCCACAGACCCTAGCTATGTGTAAGCAGAGACCGAACAAGACGGACCGGAGTTTTTAACACGGTTGTGTACCGTGAGAAACTCGTGTGAGGGTGTGATAGAGTCACAGGCCATAGCATGGTTTGCACAAGGATGCAGATATACAAGCATATTGTGGCAAAGATTGCAAAGGGATATGCCAACTACGTTGGCAGAGACAATCCGGATTGCCGATTCGTATGCTTTGGGTGATCCGACTCAACCTAGGCTCGTGTCAAACGAGTCAAACGAGGAGTGCTAATAGAGAGATGGAGCCGGGTCATCCCGGAGGAATGACTACCGGGGTAAAAGAAGAGATGACAGACCAGATTACCGGTATAGTTCGCAACAAGTTGCTGCTGTGAATCAAGATCGGCCCGGAGCAGGGGGAAATCAACGTCAGAAAACTGGAGGCCAACAATGGACACCGAGAAATGATGGCAAGAAAACTTGGACGCCAGAGCAAAAGAAACAGTGGCAAGAAAAGAAGGACCGTCCGAGGTATACTTATGAGTCAATGTTGGATCAGCCGTGTAAATTTCACACGCCAAATCCGAGTAACCCAGCGGGTCATACAACGAGGCAGTGTGAGTGGATGCGTAAAATAGAACAAGGTGGTTCGGGGAATGCTCAGGCACCTCGGAATGATCAACCTCGGCAGAAGTTACCCTGGCAGCAATTGCTCTCCGGAGCGAACAAGCAACAGCTAATGTTGCCTCCCCCTCCGCCGAGGTATGACAACCATGAGAGAAGGGATGCAGTGCATCAAGTGGAAGACCAGCATCAACCGGATCAGAGGTACCCGGAAACGAGTGGAGGAACGAGTACAGGGAGCATCATCAGAGTTACTGTGTGTTCACCACAGAGGAAACAGACAGAAAGAGCTTGCAGCGCCGACATATGGAGGTCAATGCGGTAATGCCAGCGGTGACGAGGTATATGCCTTGGTCGGACCAGGAAATTACCTGGAGCATCAAAGATCATCCCAAGATTATGCCAAGTCCTGGTTCGTATGCGCTAGTGCTGGATCCGACATTCATTGGGCCTAACATCAATGTGAGGTTCTCAAAGGTACTGATTGACAATGGCAGTAGCATTAACATCATGTATGCGGATACAATGCGCAAGTTGGGTATCACGGAGAACATGCTCCAAGCTACAAGGACAACTTTCCATGGCATTGTGCCAAGCATTTCTTGTGAGCCCATAGGCAAAGTCCGGGTTGACGTATTGTTTGGCACGAGAGATAACTGCCGAACTGAGAATTTGGAATTTGAAGTGGTGAACTTAAAAAGTGTGTATCACGCGTTACTCGGAAGACCAGCACTGAACAAGTTCATGGCAAGTTGTCACATCAGTTACCTAAAGATGAAGCTGCCCGGGCCAAATGGAGTGATTACCATTGCTAGAGATTTCCGACGTTCCATTGAGTGTGCGTCAGCCGGTTCTAACCTAGCTGAGTCACTCGTGATTGCGCAAGATAAAAGGAAGATATAGGAGGTGGCGGTGTTGGCTCAGTCTGCGTAGCAATATATGCTAGTGTTGAGTAATCCGCATGGTAGTGTCTCATTCCAAGCCACAAAGGATACCAAGAAAGTGCCTATTGATGACATGTTCCCAGAGTGCAAAGTAACAATTGTTGCCGGGTTAAATGATAAATAGGAAAGCGAGCTCGTCAGCTTCCTCCGTGAGAATCGGGATATTTTTGCTTGGTCCACACAGGACTTGCAAGGAGTTCCGAGGGAGTTGGCCGAGCACTCTTTGAATGTGAGACCCGGAGCAAGACCGGTGAAGCAACCTCTTCGCCGCTTCGCCGAGGATAGGAGAAAAGTCATTAGAGATGAGATAGCTCGGTTACTAGCAGCAGGATTTATCATGGAAGTTCTTTACCCGGATTGGCTATCTAATCCGGTGCTGGTGGAGAAGAAGAAGGATGATCCGAATATGGCAGTGGTTTGGCGTATGTGTATCGATTATACGAACCTGAATAAGGCGTGTCCAAAAGATCCATTTCCACTGCCAAGGATAGATCAGGTCATAGATTCAACTGCTGGGTGTGAACTGTTGTCATTCATTAATGCATATTCTGGTTTCCACCAAATACCCCTGAATCCGGACGATCAAATAAAAACTGCATTTATCACCCCGTATGGGGCTTATTGCTATTGCACCATGCCATTTGGTTTACGTAATGCAGGGGCAACGTACCAAAGATGTATGCAGAAATGTTTGCACGACCAAATTGGTCAAAATGTACAGGTGTATGTGGATGATGTGGTTATCAAGACCAAGGAAAGCAAAACGCTCCTTGACGATATCAGGCAAACGTTCGCGAACCTAAGGAGGTTCCGGATGAAGCTTAACCTGTAAAAATGTACCTTCGGTGTCCCGGCTGGAAAATTACTCGGATTTCTTGTCTCTAGCCGAGGTATCGAAGTCAATCCAACTAAAATCCGGGCCATAGAGCGAATGGAACTGCCGAAGTGTCTTAACAATGTCCAGAAGTTCATTGGCTACCTGGCATCGTTAAGTCGGTTTGTATGTCGGTTGGGAGAAAAGGCATTGCCTCTCTATCAACTCATGAAAAAGTCGGACAAGTTCATTTGGACGCCGCAGGCCAATGAAGCATTTATACAATTAAAGAAAATGTTAGCCACTGCACCAGTGTTAGCCTCTCCACTATCAAAGGAGCCAATGTTGCTCTATATAGCCGCAACCAACCGAGTTGTAAGTGCAATAATCGTGGTAGAGCGCGACGAAGAGGGTAATTCAGTGCAAAGGCCAGTATATTATCTGAGCAAGGTATTGTCAGCATCAAAGCAAAATTATCCGCACTATCAAAAAGTGGCGTATGGTGTGTATATGTCGGCAAAGAAGCTGAAACATTATTTTGAGGAGCACCCCATCAAAGTAATATGCGAAGCCCCAATTTCTGAGATAATGAGTAACAAGGATGCGAGTGGCAGGATTGCAAAATGGGCAATTGAGCTAGCTCCTTATGCGCCACAATATGACAGAAGATAAGCAATCAAGTCTCAGGTTGTGGCCGACTTTTTTGTGGACTGGGCCGAGGTGCAATATGAACCACCGCTACCAGATCTGGACTACTAGAGAATGCACTTCGACGGGTCAAAAACAAAAACCGGGTTAGGCGCCGGAGTTGTGCTTACCTCGCCAAAGAATGACCAGTTGAAGTATGTGCTACAGATCCATTTCACAGCGTCGAACAACGTCGCCGAATATGAAGCACTTGTGCATGGGCTCAAAGTGGCAAAAGAAATTGGGATACGTTGGATCCAATGCTTTGGCGACTCGGATTTGGTAGTTCAACAAGTGTCGGGGCTGTGGGACGCTCTTGATCCAAACATGGCATTATACAGATTCCATGTGCAGAAGATATCTGGTTATTTTGAGGGATGCGAATTTCGCCATGTACCCCGGGTGGAAAATGAGGCTGCCGACGTATTGTCGAAGCTCGGATCAACTCGACAAGCAATTCCACCGGGTGTAGCATTAGAACACCTCAGAAAACCATCTATTAGACCATCCCCAGAAACCGACTCAATTTACGTCCCGGAGGATCCGGAGTTGTGCCCATGGACATTGACATGGGAGGTGGTGCACGAAACCCGGGGACTGCCTCAGCAAACCCGGGGACTGCCTCAACAAACCCGGGGACTGCTTCGCAAGACCCGGGGACTGCTCAGCGTGATCCGGTTGAAGTTATGCCGGTGGATCAGATGGAAATTGATGAGGATGTGTTCCCTGTACGAGCGATACAAACTTGGGCACTACCTATATTTCAATTCCTGAAAGATGGAACTTTACCCACTGAGGAGGTGCTATCTAGGCAAACTCAGAGCAGAGCAAAGGCATACACAATCATCAATTCCGAGCTATACAAAAGGAGTGTGACCAATGTCCTCCAGCGATGCGTTGACCTGGAAGAAGGGCTTAACATCCTCCGAGATATACATCAAGGGGAGTGCGGGCATCATGCCTCGTCCCGAGCCTTGGTGGAAAAAGCTTTCCGGCATGGATTCTACTGGCCAAGTGCCTTAGAACAAGCAGAAGATTTGGTACGAAAATGTAATGGTTGTCAGAGGTATGCTACCAAGACACATATGCCAATGTTGGAGCTCAAGACCATACCAATCACATGGCCATTTGCCGTATGGTGTTTGGACATGATTGGCCCGTTCAAACCAGCAAGGGGAAATATGACTCACAATTTGGTCATGGTGGATAAATTTACAAAGTGGATTGAAGTAAAGCCAATAACAAAATGTGATGGAGCTACGGCCGTGACATTTCTCAAAGACATCATCTTGAGATACTGTTATCCTCATAGTATCATAACTGATAATGGCACAAATTTTGCTGAAGGAGCATTTGCGCGATTCTGCCGAGATAAGAAGATCCGGCTGGACGTTGCCTCGGTAGCCCATCCTGTATCAAACGGACAAGTGGAAAGATCCAACGGATTAGTACTGTCCGGGATAAAACCCCGGCTCATTGAGCCGCTGCAAAGATCAGCGGGGTGCTGGATAGAAGAACTACCAGCGGTATTGTGGAGTTTAAGAACAACTCCGAATCGATCAATAGGCTATACGCCATTTTTTCTGGTATATGGGGCAGAAGCTGTATTACCAGCCGACATAGACCATGACTCGCCTAGGGTCACCCAATACACAGAAGCCGAAGTGCAAGAAGCCCGGCAAAATGATGTTGATCTGCTGGAAGAAGCGAGAGAATTGGCATTGTCCAGATCCGCCATATATCAGTAAAATCTCCGACGCTATCATAGCCGGAAAGTAAACCCCCGAGTCTTCCGGGAAGGTGATCTGGTACTCCGGTTGGTACAACGTACTGCTGGCATGCATAAGTTATCCCCCCCCATGGGAAGGGCCATTCATTGTGAGCAAAGCATTGCACAATGATTCTTACTATCTTATCGATGCAAAACCACAGGAAAAGAACAAGGCGGACAGGTCCGGCGAGGAATCTGAGCGCCCGTGGAATGTAGCTCTACTTCGTCCTTTTTACACTTAGCAGAGAAGTGTATGTATCCGAGTCTCTCATATGTCGGTATGTATGCCGGCAATGAGCTTATCAATGAAATGTTGGCACCTCGAGCAAGAATCGGGACCGCTTAATAATGATTATTGTCTTTTGTATTTATTGTTTATACGTCGGTTGGCGTAAGTTGTTCTACTTGGGCCGGATTAGTAATGTGTGAGCACCAAGAACCCAACTCTTCGACTTGCTGTTGTCCAACAAGAATTGGCTTCATGGCAAGCAAGAGAACAAGTTTGGAATTGCGTAGCACATGAAAAACGACTAAGGAAAAGAACTTAATGGAGCCGACATTTGTTTTTCAGACTAACCTTGTGTTTACTTTCGAATTATTATGCTGAATTATTTTGAGCTAAGCCTAAAGTTTCCAAGTATTGTTAAGACAATTTTTGAAGCTCGGATTCGTAAGACGTAAAACTGAATCAAGGTAGACACGAGCCGAGCCAAAAGATTGGATGAACAAGAAAATGAAACTCGGGGACTACGCCCAAGTTAATCTGGCATAAAAACTTAGTAGCAAAATATCACTTGTGTACTGGATACAATTCCACCCGGCATACCGGGGATCTGATAAACTTTAAAGTTTTTTCACTCAAGGAGCAGCAGGAGGAGGAAGTTCGGCGTCATCTTCGTTGTCTTCGATATCCGAGGCATCGTCCTCTTCGTCCTCATCCGATCCATCTTCAACGTTCTCAGCGTTTTCATCATCCGTGCCACCAAGGAAGCTTGGACCCTCATTCCATTCATGAATGGGAGCATATTCGATGAGGCTATGGGCGCAAGCCTTGCACCGAGCTACCCACTCCGGGTCACCGGTCCATTTGGATCCGGTGCGCATGCGCACTACGAGGTTGAGGTCTATCTTCTCGTACCATGTAAGCACGTAGTGGAGAACGGTCTCAGCTTCGGCGCGTCTAGCGGATTCCCTCCAAAGGTCGAGCTGGGTCTCGCATTCCATCAACTTATCAACAAGAACTGCGGTTCCCTCCGGAATGTCTTCTGTAGGCCAAAAAGTGTTGAAGATTCGGATTGCAACGTCAAGGATATCCTTGCCATAGTTCTTCACAATTTCCACGTGAGAAGACAAGCTGACCAACAGGTCCTCCATGTCATAGGGAATCTCTTCAGCGTCAGGAGCAACGGGGGTAACCCTCTCTCGGTGGAACTTAGCAACAGCGGTGCTCGCAATGGCATTGCCCTCTGGAAATTTGCGTGAAAACAAGACAAGGGAAGCGGGTAAATATGCCAGATGAGGGAAAGTACATGTGAAGTAACTCGGAGAAATATGCCGGATGAGGGAAAGGAGCTTACGTGAAATATGGCTATGGATCCGGGTCAACTCCTTGGTATAATCATCACGCCTTTTGCGAAGCTGGACAAGTTTAGTATTCGCCGACTCAAGTTTGACGTCGGCCTCCTAGAGAAGTTCTCGGTCCTTGGCAATCTGGAGATTGAGGCGCTCGTGCTCTTCAGTATAGTCCTGGCCAGCTTTTTGAAGTTCGGATTGGTGCTACGCTTTCAACTTCTTCATGTCTGCCTTGAGCTTGGCGATCTCATCATCCTTGGTTCGGAGGAGGGCAAGCTCATCGTCTTTCTTTTTAAGCTCGGCCTGATGCTGCCCTGCTTGTTCGAGAAAATGCAGCATCATATCAGGCACGGGCACACTATCTTCCAGCGAGGCTGAAATAGTTTGTTGACCCGGCAAAGCCAAGGTATGAATGTTCGCCGAGCCAAGGAGAAAAGGAGATAGAAAGCATAGCAAGGTCGCACAAAAGTAACTTACCCTTGATCTGGTCAAGATTCTTCCTCATGAGGATATTCTCAGCTTCCACCCCAGCTGCGAAAACCGAATGATGGGTTAGTTCGGCAGAAAAAGAGGAAGAAAACACGGAAAAATGTCAAGAAGAGAACTTACCCCTTTTCTCGTGTTCAGCGAGAAGTGCATTATGCTTTGCACGCAGCATCTTGTGAGTGTCCAGGAGACGCTAAAACTCAGCGCTCTGGCGGTTGGTGGTCACCTGAAAATAGTACAAAAATATAGCTTAGTCTTGTGCATATTCGAAGTGTACAAGATCCGGGCCAAGTGGAACTTAACCCGGCTCTAGGTGTGTGCATATTCGAAGTGTACAAAATTCAGGCCAAGTGGAACTTAACCCGGCTCTAGGTGTGTGCATATTCGAAGTGTACAAAATCCGGGCCAAGTGGAACTTAACCCGGCTCTAGGTGTGTGCATATTCGAAGTGTACAAAATCCGGGCCAAGTGGAACTTAACCCGGCTCTAGGTGTGTGCATATTCGAAGTGTACAAGATCCGCCAAGTGGAACTTAACCCGCTCTAGGTGTGTGCATATTCAAAGTGTACAAAATCCGCCAAGTGGAACTTAACCCGGCTCACGTGTGCATATTCTAAGTGTACAAAATCCGGGCCAAGTGGAACTTAACCCGGCTCTAGGTGTGTGCATATTCGAAGTGTACAAAATCCGGGCCAAGTGGAACTTAACCCGGCTCTAGGTGTGTGCATATTCGAAGTTATCAAGGAGCTATGTTAGTTTTCTAAGGAGCATCCGGCCGAGTAACAAGTTACTCCCCCGGAGGCTTGGGGACTAATGGTTATATCACTAATATCTACAACATGCTAAGTAAAAGGTGAAGTAACATACCTCCATCATCTGACCCGCAAGGTTAATTGCCTTAGCGGCTGTGTTCATTTGAGCAGCAAATTCGGAGGGACCGAACTTCTCTGGGAGATCGTCGTTGTGGACGAACTCCGCCTTGTTCTAGTTGTTCACGAACTCGATCAAGGTCAGAGGGTATCGTTCGCCGCTGAGCATATGGGGTGCCACCAAACCCTTGGCATGCGCCTCCCTCCTCTCAACCTGGGCAAGGGCCGGGCTGGTGTGCAAAACGAGTTGCGCGTCAGCTGGCTCGGCAGGGGCGTCCTTCGATGGTGGAGTTTTCTTCAAAAGCATGGATGCGAGTGTGCACTGTCCAGCCTCGATGGACGTTGCCCTGGTGGCGTCAGGGGCCTTCTTACCCTTAGGTTGTTGTTGAGAAGTGGAAGTTGTTGCAGCAGATTTGCCCTTGGGAGCTGCCTTGGTGCTTTCTCGCCGAGACTGGGAAGACTCGGACGAGGTGGAGGGGCTTGGTGCTGCTGCTGTTGCTTTTACTGCTGGTGCTTGAGTTGGTGCTGGTGCTGGTGCTGGTTTCTTCTTTGGTGGAGGTGCTGAGGTAACCTCGGTGGTAGCTGGTTGCGGCGGAGCCAATGTAGTGGTGGCCGCTGCCTCAGAGTGGGCCTCCTCTGCTCAGGTTGCCCTCCTCTTGACGAGGTGGGCTGGAACCCGGAGCAGCCGCTGAACCCTCCGAGATTGGGCTCAGCGGGCGTGAATCGCCGCCACGAGGGGGAGAAGGGATGTGTCGGATCAGGGAGGCAATGCCGGATCCACTCTGTGGGACCTCCACCGTGGCCCTACCGAATCAAACAGTGTCGAATGAGAAACTATAACAATAGAAAACAAGTAAATGGCAGAGGGAAAAGAGGCTTACTCATCCGAGGTCATGGGCTCCTTGGGCTTCCGAGCCCTTTATGTTGGGGCCTTGGTTGCAGGCTTGGTGGCAGTTTTGTCCCCAGACTTCTTTCGCCTTTTGGCTGGCTGAGAAGGTCCGGAGGAAGAAGTTGATGCGGCTCCCCTTTTCTTCTTCGCGGCAACTGGAACAGGATCACCCATGGCAAGGGGAGGGTCCTCATGGATCTGCCCACCGGGGTTAGATGATGCCGGAAAAGCATAAGAAAGGGGGACAGCGTCAAATGCTTCCATCACCTCAACATCCGAGTCATCTTCATCGTCTGGCCAATCTCTAATGGAAGAGAGTTTACCGGTGGGTCGCTTGGTCGCGTCGGCCATTGGAAGGAACATCTCCTGATCCAGTTCCTCCTCGTCAGAGGTATCCCGGTCAGGCGCCCATTTGAGGGAGGGCTCGGTGCCATCCTCGATAGTTTGCTGAAGGAATTGCTAAGGGAAAGAAAAGACAACAGAGTTAAGTATACAATAGCGACCTACATATGGTTTAATTCGGAGAAAGTTTGTGGCATGAAGCTTACCACGGGAGGAAGCCTATCTCGGCAATAATGTTCCATTCCCCACGTCCACTCAGAGGAGAAGTCCTTGTGGGTGGTGAAGAGGGCCTTGACCCGCAAGAGATCTCTCAGGTTGCTCAACTCGAAAGACGAGGTCCGGTTGGGGTCATGCCCCAGCTCATGTGACAGACTTTATGTGTGCGCTTGAAGGGGAGATCCGCTGCGCATAAACGTGATCATGGCATCCTCATTGCGCAATCCGAGATCCTTCAACTCCTAGAACCTCTTGTTGACCTGGTTCGCCAGGACGGTGGGCTTCTTGGGGACCACGTCCCACAACTCCGGATTGGGAGGACCCGGAGCGTAAGGGCGCAGCCGGATCAGATCCTCAGTAGTGTCGTTCCAGACATAGAAGAAAGTCCAGGCCCATCCCTTGCAAGAGTCCAGCCCAGTGACTCGGGGGAAGACGGACAGACTCCAAGGAGAAATTGACGCAGCACCGAACTGTGTGAGCTGCTTGTCCTCCGGGTCAAGCTGGATGTTCGGAATCACATTCCAGCGGAGGCCAAAGAACCGAATCCAGAGCTCCTTCGTGGGCCATAGTCCGGCGTAACCCTCTATGGTGGAGGCAAAGGCAGAGAGAGAAGTGATGGCATTAGCCGGAAGATGGTGCGACTAGAGATCGTATGTGTTTAGCCAGTCGTGGAAAAAGTCACTCACTGGGAGACCAAATCCGCGTTGGAAATGAGAAAGAAACACCACATACTCACCCGGATTGGGTGAGGGGGCAAGCTCGGCAGAAGCGAGGCGTGCAGTGACGCCCTCCGGGATGCGCCTGGTGCGATAGAGCCAATCCAGGTCGTCCTGGCGGACCAAAGATCTAGCCCACGCACCGCGGTCGGTGGTTGCTGCGTCTTCTTCCATCTCCTGCTCAGCGACGGTGAGCTCTTCTTCTGTCATCTCGAGGTCACTGCCCTCACTGGCGCTAGCGGCGGTGGGCGGCAGTGGCCTAGACTGGCAGCGACCCGTGGCGGAAGAGATGCGCGGAGGCGGCGGTGACGCTAGTGCGTGCGGAGGCAGCACAGCGGCAGCGCAGCTGCTCAGGTGCGGCGGCGGTGTTGTCGATGGAGAAGGAGAGGAAAAGGCAAAGGCAGAGGGTAGCGGGAGCGGAGAAATGACCCAAGGGGCGCGCCCCTCCCCTATTTAACCGCTCCCGTAAGGGGTAGTGGGATCGCATTTCGCGGGCGGGCCACATCGTGTGGCCGTGTATAACCCGGATTGACCAATCAGCAATGAGACACACGAAGGACCACAGGGCGTAGCGGATCCCATGACGCGATGCAGTGATACAGTTAATGAGGAGGCAGGCGTGATGTAACATGCGACAAGAATTCGGACAATAATCACAAGTACTATTGCTGGCCCTTAAAATGAGGCAAACTAATGATTAGCCTCCACGTGGGAAAGCGTACGAGGGAAGGAAGAATGACCCGGATGAGAATGTGGTAACCCGGCCAGCAAGTGAAAACTTGGAATGTGCCAAGGGAAAGTAAACCCATGGAATCCGAGATAAGGAGGTAACTCGGAAAAGGAACTCAAAGCTCAGTGAAATTGAACCTGCTATGGCCTTAGCGGCCAAGGCAGCTAAGACCGCACCAGCTTCGGGGACTAATGTTGGGGGGATACCCCCGGGTAGGGTCACGCCAGGGTATAAATGCCGAGTTAGCCGAGGTATGGCAAGGTCAAAGCGAATGCTGGCCGAGTCACCTCAAGGCAGGCCGAATCACGGGGTAACCCAGACCAAGGGATGTCCACCTAACTGGGTCTCAACCGACTTAAGCCGTAAGTCGGACAGATGAATCTTACTCATATGTAGGAACAGGTGTGGCCGGATCAACCATGTACGATCTGGGTCATATCAAGCTTGTAGGAGAAGGAAGGTATCTCGCTGGTCAAAGGTAACCCATGTACGCACAGCATGAGCGAAGCAGACAGAGGCAGGACCACCGAGGCGTGGCCGACAAAGGTGATGATGCCAATGTCGGCTGACGCGGGCGCCGCAGAGGCTCACGTAGCCTCTGCATGGGTGACGCGGGGGGGAAGTGACCCGGTCAGCTTACTATTTTGGGAAGAGGCATATTCTCTAGAATATGCCTCCATGTATGCACTAATTGGAGACCTAGCCATCCCTATATAAGGAGGGCTAGGGCCTCTGTAGAAGGGGTTGAGTTTTACAGGGTTAGTCTTTAGAGGTTATGTTCTACTAGCAAGTGACTGGGAGCTAGCGAGTGGTGAGAGTAAGAGAGTTCTTCTTCCTCCTCTCCCCAATACAGCTCAAGGAGCACTTGTAAACCTTGGAAGTGAATTGAATACAAAGCTACTGTGTGTGGAATCACCACACTATCCCTCCCTGGATTCCCCTAGTGCATTTAGTCCCCACCTTTAGCCTATCCATGGCATCTGCCGTGACACCACCATGATAAGAGTGGCCACCTTCGTGCGAAGACGCTCGATGGTGCGATCCTTCTTCTCGTGTTGACGACGAAGTGATTGGCGATCCTTGACTAGCATGGCGATAGTCTGGTCCTTCTTGACGGCAATGGCAAGGTTGTGGTTGGCGTAGGCTCGAGCATTATCCAATTCCTTCTGCCTATCATACAACATAAAGTCAAGATTGTCCACCTGGTGCTTCAACTCCGGATGACTTGGCATATCCAAAGGCATACCCATAGAATCACGCCTTGCAAAGTGAGCAAAGTGAGTTCCCTGGATCAAGTTGATGTTTTGTCCGCATAGACGGGCAAGAGCTTCATGCATGGCCCTAGCTAATCCATCTAGCCAGTTGTTCTCCCACAGGGTGAATTGGATCTTCTCATAAGTGGGTGCTTCCATCTTGCCTCTGAGATTTGCAACTATCAGCCATTGTAGATCTCCTCCTATGTGATTGTTGACTTGGGCTCCGAAGAACTCCGGGTGTGGGTGCTCCAGATACTCTGACAGTGCATCTAGATCCCTCTCGAAGATCAGTTGGCCTTCGTAGCCCAATTGGTAGAACTTGCGATACTGGACCTCCATCTAAAAGAATTTAGGACGAGTAAGTTAGTGATGTGATCAAGTGTGTTAAATTTTATGTAGAATGTAAGAGTTTTTTAGGAACAAGATTTTTTTGAAAGAATCTAGGATAAGAGTGGGAATAGGTTTTCATTAATACTCACTTCTTTTGTTTTGAAACTAAGTTTTTGTTCGGACGTCCATTCTAACTAGGGTCTCCTATGGTCAGGATGGATCTGATACCAACTTATCAACACCCGGATTTTTAATCCCAGATGCCTATTATGCCATACCTCGCAATCCCAGGATTACCATTTTTGCAAGACATAACAGATTGGGTATCATAGTACATCATCCATTACAAACCATAATAAGGTTTTACACAAATAAAGGATCTCATGATCTAGTCTTAATACAATCAAGCAGCGTAATAATAAAGTGTAGTAGTGGGCTCCATCTTCAGTGTCACAGGCAATGATGACGATGGGAGATGTGTTGGGTCCGTAGCATAGAAAACAAAAAAATTCCTACGGTGTGAACTACACGCCAAGATCTATCTACTAGGTACAAAGCAACAGGTGGACATACATCTAACGAGAACTTACCCTCGTAGACAACGAGCTTTGTTAACGAGTAGGAACTCGTGGTTGATGTAGTCGTACACTTGCCGATCTCAAGATCGTGAGGAAGTCCGAGCGCCGCAACCCAGCAGCGCATCCGCACTCGCACACATGTTCAAGCCACCAGAAAACCTCCACCTCCTCGCTCCAGCGATCCAGTGGAAGCAGCAACTCCTTCCAGATGAAATGCCACTGGGAACATGTATCTCGCTAATCCGAGACCATGGGGGAATAATTCTAGAGGGGGAGAGAGATCCTTCACAAGGAGGTGTGAGGATGGAGGGAATGGGTGGCCTTTTATAGGAGGAGGGGGGTGCCTCCTCTCTCCATGGCCGGCGCATGGGGGGGTGACCCCTCACCTCCCCCATTCATGTGGTGGTAACCCCTCCACATTAAAATGCCTCTTCACATTCCCTTTTAAAGTCTCCACTTTAAATGCATTAAATTTCTCCAAATTTAATGCTCTCTCAATTAATAAAACTCTTTTTATTAAATTTATTCAGAATTTTGTTAATTACTTTAATTAACAAACATTCACATATAGCCCCTTGCAATATTTCAATATCACATGCAGAACCACCTTCTGCAATTTCACCCGAAACAATTTCCGGTTTCTATTGAAACAATTCCTGCGCTTTGCAATTCTTTCGTCTAAAACATATGTGCTTCAAAATGGTGTCCGGTAACTCTTAAGTGTGTCACCCTATGGTTCGCGAATAATGCAGACATGATTGAGACTCCTCTCAGATCAATAATCAGAAGCTGGACTTGGAGATCCGTACTGACTCCTACACATTCAACAATGACTCCTGTGATCGTGAGAACCTTTAATGCTTGTAAATAAATCCCTTTGTCTCTCGATATATTACATGTCCGAGATTCAATCATCGATATCTCCATACCTAGTTTGATCTCGTTATCGACATGCACTCTTTTCTCATTCCCGTGATATAACATTCTAGTGATCACATCACTTGCTTGCAAGCTATCCTAATGTGATATCACCAAGAGGGCCCAGAGTATATCTATCCGTCATCTGGATTGACAAATTCCACTCTTGATCCATGAGCCTCAACATAACACCTTCAGTAATCGAACCCATCTTTATAGTCACCTGTACGGTGTGACGTTTGATGTTATCAAGATACTCTTCCGGTGTTAGCAATTAACATGATCTCATGGTCTAAGGATAAAGATTACTTCGTATGATGTTATAGCAATATAAACATAATGACTTGATCGTAATGCTATACTTCGGATGAATGTTCATCACATCATTCCACCAATGGTGTGACCTTGTTATTAACAACATCCAATGTCCATGATTAGGAAACCTTGATCATCATGTTAATCAACAAGCTAGTCTATAAGAGAGGCATGACTAGGAACCCTTTTTGTTTATTAAACACACATGTATTTACATTTCCTATCAATACATTTATAGCATGCAAAATAAACATCTATCATATACAAGTAATAAATAATAACAACTTTATTATTGCCTCTCAGTGCATATTTCCTTCAGTCTCCCACTTGCACTAGAGACAATAATCTAGTTTATATAGTGATAAATCTAACACCCATGGAGTTCTAGTGTTGATCATGTTTTGTCCTGGGGAGAACTTTAGTCAACAGATCCGCTACATTTAGGTCCGTGTGTACTTTACAAATCTTTATATCTCCATCCTTGACATGCTCGCGGATGGAGTGAAACCAGCGCTTAATATGCTTGGAATTCTTTTGAGACCTTGGTTCCATGTCGTTGGCTATGGCTCCATTGTTGTCACAATAGATCACCATTGGGTCCAATGCACTAGGAACTCCTCCAACTAACTGATGCTTCGTTCAAGAGAAATACGTATCCAGATTGAGACTTAGAGTCATCCGGATCGGTGTCAAAGCTAGCATCGACATAACACTTAGCGACTAGCTCTTCTTCACCTCCGTATACAAGAAACATATCCTTAGTTCTTCTCAAGTACTTAAGGATATTCTTGACCGCTATCCAAAGGTTCAACTCGGATCGATTGGTACGTACTAGTCAAACTAATAGCATGTGCCACATCCGGTCTTGTACATAGCATGGCGTACATTATAGAGCCTATGGTTGAGGCATAGGAGATCTTATCCATTATCTCTCTTTCTTCCGCCGTAGCCGGACTTTGAGTCTTACTCAATGTCTTGCCTTGCAACATAGGTAAGAACCCCTTCTTACTTCCGTCCATATTAAACTTCTTTAATATCTTATGAAGGTATGTACTTTGTGATAGCCTAATTAGGTGTCTTGATCTATCTCTATAGATTTCAATGCCTAATATATATGAAGCTTCACCAAGGTCTTTCATCGAAAATTTGATGTTTAGATAACTTTTAACACTATTTAAAAGATCTATATCATTTCCAATCAATAATATGTCATCCACATATAATATCAGAAATGCCACATTGCTCCCACTCACTTTCTTGTAAATACAAGCCTCTCCATAAGTTTGGACAAATCCAAACTCTTTGATCACCTCATCAAAGCGGAGATTCCAACTCCGGGATGCTTGCTTCAGTCCATAGATGGATCGCTGAAGTTTGCATACCTTATCAACATCCTTAGGATTGACAAAACCCTTAGGTTGTATCATATACAACTCTTCTTCAATATTACCATTGAGGAACACAGTTTTGACATCCATCTGCCATATTTCATAATCGAAATATGCATCAATTTCTAACATAATCCTAACCGACTTAAGCATCGCTACGGGAGAGAATGTCTCATCGTATTCAACTCCTTGAATTTGTCGAAACCCCTTTGCGACAAGTCGAGCTTTATAGATGGTCACATTACCATCAGCATCAGTTTTTCTTTTGAAAATCCATTTATTCTCAACGGCCTTTCGATCGTGAGGTAAGTCCACCAAGGTCCAAACCTGGTTCTCGTACATGGATTCCATCTCGGATTTCATGGCTTCTAGCCATTTGTTGGAATCCAGGCTCATCATCGCTTCTTCATACGTCGCAGGGTCATCTATTTCATCAATCATGAAATTCATAACAGGATTGCCGTACAGTTCAGGAGTTGCACATGTCCTGCTTGACCTGCGAGGTTCGGTATTGTCCTCTTTCAGAGTTTCATGATCAATATCATTAGCTCTCTCTTCATTAGGTGAAGTCAACTCCGAAACAACTTCTGGTGTTGCGCTACTCGCCATTTCATGAAGAGAAGGTTCAATAACCTCTTCGAGTTCTACCTTCCGACTACTCACACCTTTCACGAGAAACTCCTTCTCAAGAAAGGATCCATTCTTGGCAACAAAAACCTTGCCCTCGGATCTGTGATGGAAGGTATACCCAATCGTTTCCTAAGGGTATCCTACGAAGACGCATGTTTCTGCTTTGGGTTCGAGTTTATCTGGCTGAAGTTTCTTCACATAAACATCCCATCCCCAAACTTTAAGAAATGACATCTTAGGTTTGTCTCCAAACCATAATTCATATGGTGTCGTTTCAACGGATTTAGATGGTGCCCGATTTAAAGTGAATGCAGCGGTTTCCGGTGCATAACCCCAAAATGACAGTGGCAAGTTAGTAAGACACGTCATAGATCGAACCATATCCAATAAAGTACGATTACAACGTTCCGACACACCATTACATTGTGGTGTTCCAGCAGGCGTGAGTTGTGAAACTATTCCACAATTTTTCATATGTGTGCTAAACTCATAACTAAGATACTCTCCTCCACGGTCGGAGCGCAGAAATTTGATCTTTCTGTTACGATGATTTTCTAGTTCATTATGAAATTCCTTGAACTTTTCAAAAATTTCAGACTTATGTTTCATCAAATAGATATACCCGTACCTACTCAAATCATCCGTGAAAGTAACAAAAGAACGATATCCACCTCGCGCTGACACACTCATTGGTCCATACACATCAGTATGTATGATTTCTAATAAATCTATCGCCCGTTCTATTGAACCGGAAAACGGCGTTCTAGTCATCTTGCCCATAGGCATGGCTCACATGTATCAAATGATTCAAAATCAAGTGATTCCAAAAGTCCATCAGAATGGAGTTTCTTCATGTGTTTAACGCCAATATGACCTAGACGGCAGTGCCACATATATGTAGATATATCATTATCAAGTTTAACCCTTTTAGCATCAACACAATGAATATGCATAATACTACTATCGAGATCCAATAGAAATAAACCATTCAACACAGGTGCATTACCATAAAATATATTATCGATATAAATCGAACAACCATTGTTTTCAGATTTAAAGGAATAACCACTTCGCATCAAACATGATCCGGATACAATGTTCATGCTCAGTGCAGGCACAAAATAACAATTATTTAGATTTATCACTAATCCCGATGGCATATGGAGAGGTAGCGTTCCGACGGCGATCACATCAACTCTTGATCCATTGCCGACCCGCATCGTGACCTCATCCCTTGCTAGCTGTCGCTTGTTTCGCAGCCCCTGAATCGAGTTACATATATTAGCAACCGATCCCGTATCAAATACCCATGTGCTACTGCGAGTACTAGTCAAGTACACATCAATAACATGTATATCACATATACCTTTGTTTGCCTTGCCGGCCTGCTTGTCCGCCAAATACTTGGGGCAGTTGTGCTTCCAATGGCCAGTCCCCTTGCAATAGTAGCACTCGGTATCAGACGTAGGGCCAGCTCAGGGTTTCTTTTCAGGTGCGGCAACAGATTTGCCGCCCTTCTTTCCCTTTTGCTTGCCTTTCTTGTCCTTCTTGAAACTGGTGGTCTTATTGATCATCAACACTTGATGTCCTTTCCTAATATCCACTTCTGTAGTCTTAAGCATTGACAGAAGCTCGGGAAGAGACTTATTCATGCCCTGCATGTTATAGTTCATCACGAAGCTCTTGTAGCTAGGTGGCAGAGATTGGAGAACATGATGTATGCCTAAGTCAATGGGAATCGTTATTCCCAAGGACACAAGCTTATCGGTGTACCTAGACATTTTGAGTACGTGCTCACTAACGGAGCTGTTCTCCTCCATCATGCAGCTAAAGAACTTTTCAGAAGCATTATAACTCTCTACGGCAGCATGGTATCGAAAATCATTTTCAATTCTCCCATGGTATCAAAGGCATTGCCATTTTCGAAACGCTTTCGAAGTTCTGGCTCTAGCCCATATAGTATGCCACAATGAACTAAGTTGTGGTCCTCCTGACGAGTTATATAGACATTCTTTTCCTCGTCAGGGGAATCAGGAGCTGCTGGGGGGCCTAGCGGCGCCTCTAGCACATATAGCATTTGTGCAGCATTGAGGAGAATCCTCAAATTCATACCCCAGTTGGTGAAGTTGCTACCATTCGCAGCAAGTTTCTCTTTCTCCATGAACACATTGAAATTAAAAGCAGGTGGTGCCATCTACAACATAATTTGTAAAGTTTATTTAGACTAAGTTTATGATAGATTGAGTTCAACTAATCCAAATTACTAATGAACTCCCACTCAAAAACGGCATCCCTCGTGTCTTTTTGGTGATTACATGAACCAAATCCACTACACCAAGTCCGATCATCACGTGAGTCGGTGTAGCTTCAAAGGCGGGCATCTATATGGGCATCATATCAACTATATGACTCATGCTTAACCTTTCGGTCCGTGTTCCGAGGCCATGTCTGTACATACTAGGCTCGCCAAGTAAGAACCTTAGTATTCCGCGTGTGTAAAACTGTCTTACACCCATTGTATGAAAGCGCGGAGTCGAGTACACCCGATCATCATGTGATGTCTCGAAACACGATCCATAGAACGGTGCATACTAATGGAAGAACACATTTTATCTTGATATCTAAATGAGGGATCATCTTACAATGCTACCAAAAGCGCCAAACTAGCAGTATAAGATGCTAACATCTAATGTGTAAAGTGAGATGATATGGTCCATGCATTTGATCTCTATCATTTGCATCGTGGTATGATCTCTATCATTCCTTTGTGTGTAAAGCCAAGGTCTATGGAACTTATACGTTGAGTGTGTTGTAAGAGTATCTATCATACATCTACTTACAACAATACCATATCAAGACACTAGCCCAGCAACGATCTAAACTAGACACCTCTAATTTATCAATTGCAAGTTTTACGTGGCTTAGGGCTTTCGGAGATAGAACCGGTCTTACCTACAAACATGAACCACAACGAGGATAACCAAGTTATTAGCAACTCGTTGTGAATTAGATATTGACTATAGCAGGAGAGACAGACACCCGCCAGCCACTTATTTATAACTAGTTGCAGTCATGGAACCGGTCTCATGTACGATGACATGTAAGGTTGGTCCGGGCCGCTTCATCCCACTATGCCACCAATATCCAAAATACATGAAAGAAGCAATAACATGATCATCATCGCCCACATATAAACATATGTGTACTACCCATGCAAAGCACCTATGCATAGATCAGGCTCTGATACCACTGTTGGGTTTGCAGCATAGAAAACAAAAAAATTCCTACGATGAGAACTATACGCCAAGATCTATCTACTAGATATAGAGCAACGGGTGGATATACATCCATGGAGAACTTACCCTCGAAGACAACAAAGTTTTGTTAACAAGTTGGAACTCGTGGATGATGTAGTCGTACGCTTGACGATCTCAAGATCATGTGGAAGTCCGAAGCCGCATCAAAGTGCATCGCCCCTCACACACGTCCAAGCCACCGGACAACCTCCACCTCCTTGCTCTAGTGAATCAGCGGAAGCAGCAACTCCTTCCAGACGCAAGGCCACCGGGAACATGTATCTCGCTAATCCGAGACCATGGAGAAATATCTAGAGGGGAGAGAGATCCTTCACGAGGAGGTGTGCTTTGTGAGGGAGGAGAGGGGGCTTTTTATAGGAGAGGGGGGGCTCCTCCCCTCCCATGGCCGGCGGCCAAGGGGGGTTCCCCCACCTCTTCCTCATTCATGTGGTGGAAGCTCCACTCACATCAATTTTGACTCCACCCAAAATTCCACTCACATGCATTAAATTTCCACCAAATTTAATGCAACTCTCAATTAATAAAACTCTTTTATTTATTTTATTCAGAATTTTGTTAATTACTTTAATTAACAAACATTCACATAAAACCCCTTGCAACATTTCAATATCACATGCAGAACCACTTTCTGCAATTGCACCCGAAACAATTCCGGTTTCTATCGAAACAATTCATGTTTCTATTGAAACAATTCCTGCGCTTTGCGATCCTTTTGTCTGAAACATATGTGCTCCAAAATGGTGTCCGGCAACCCTTAAGTGTGTCACCCTACGGTTCGCGAATAATGCAGACATGATTGAGACTCCTCACAGATCAATAATCAGAAGCAGAACCTGTAGATCCATATTGACTCCTGTACATTCAATGATGACTTCTGTGATCGTGAGAACCTTTAATGCTAGTAACTTAATCCCTTTGTCTCATGATATAATACATGTCCGAGATTCGATCATCGGTATCCAAATACCTAGTTTGATCTCGTTACCGACATGCACTCTTTTCTCATTCCCGTGATATAACATTCTAGTGATCACATCACTTGCTTGCAAGATATCTTAATGTGATATCACCGAGAGGGCCTAGAGTATATCTATCTGTCATCGGGATTGACAAATTCCACTCTTGATCCATGAGTCTCAACATAACACCTTCGTAGCACTGAACCCACCTTTATAGTCACCCTGTTACGGTGTGACATTTGATGTTATCAAGATACTCTTCCGATGTTAGCAATTAAAATGATCTCATGGTCTAAGGACTAAGATTACTTCATATGATGTTATATAAATGTAAACATAATGACTTTGATCGTAATGCTATACTTCGGATGAATGTTCATCACATCATTTCACAAATGTTGTGACCTCGTTATTAACAACATCCAATGTCCATGATCAGGAAACCTTGATCATCTTGTTAATCAAAAAGCTAGTCTGAAAGAGAGGCATAACTAGGAACCTTTTTGTTTATTAAACACACATGTATTGACGTTTCCTATCAATACAATTATAGCATGCAAAATAAACATCTATCATATACAAGGAATAAATAATAACAACTTTATTATTGCCTCTCAGGGCATATTTCCTTCAAACTACTCCAAAGTGTGGACAAAACATAAGAAAGTAGATAAAACCAAGCATGGAACATCAAAAATTATGGATACGTTTGCAACATATCAAGGCGCGGTCTGGGCGAGCTGGTCAGGCGCGGCTAGCTGGCGTGCTCTATGCTTGGCACAGAGACATGGTACGCGGTGTAGCTAGGGTGGTCCAGGGATCGTCTGCGGTCAAGGCTTGGACAGGGGGTGCCGGTGGAGTGCGGCGTGTCTGGTGCACGTCATGGGAGAGGGTGGCAAGGCTCCTGGCGCTCTGCCCACTATCGACCGGCGACGACCAGGAACTGGCGGCTCCACTGTTGACACGGCTAAGGGGGGATTGTCTAGGGCTTGGTTAGGCTCAAGGGCGACAAGGGGTTTAAGAGGGGACCAATTGGTCGAGGATTAATGTGCAAAATAGTGAAGTTAGGCAGCTGCTTAGTTAGTGTAAACCAGGTGTTTGAGGAAATGGCCACAAGAGAATTAGTTTGAAAATTTTGAATGCAAATTTTTGAGTGATCTTAACTTAAGCTTGAGAGTCTATGTTTGCTTGGAGAGGTCATGTGGAATTGGTTTGAAGGGTTTTTGAAAAAGTGGGATCTTAACATATACACTTGATTCCATTTTCACATGTCCTTTAAATTGATTTGGAGAATGTTTTGGTGAGTTTGTAAAGTGGGCCTTGATACACTTTTACTTGGTCTAGCAAGGGGTGAAAAGAAGTGGAATTGTTTCTGTTAGAAATCTTCTTCTAGGAACACACAAAGTGGCCTAGTGGTTTACTTTTGTCAAAATGACCATTTGCTTTATTTAATCATATTTGATTTCTTTTTCTTTGGATTTTGTTTGTAATTGGTCTAGATGATGTAGTATTCACCTTTAAACCATTTCTCATCATTTGTTATAATCAAGCATGGCAATTACACTTAGTTCTACACTAATGCAAAACACACATGCATTCATATTCAAATTATTAACAAAAGTTTTTGTTAACCCTAAATTGGGGTGATTAGAACTTGATAATATTGATTAGGGTTTTTGCGATGTTACATGTTCCCATTGTACCTTACAATACTTGATGCCCTGTTTCTCAACCTTTTCCAGTTCTCCTCTAGAATTTTACAGGGTTTCTCGACATAAGTCAAATCTGCTTTTAGCTCGATCTCTTGATGTGTGATAGCATCATCTGGAACTTTAAGACATTTCCGGAGTTGTGATACATGGAAAACATTGTGAATCTGGGCTAGCCTTCTTGGTAGCTCAAGAGCATAATCTATTGTTCTATTCTGACTCAGTATCTTGAATGGTCAAATATATCTTGGGCTTAGTTTTCCTTTGACTCTGAATCTCTTCACTCCCTTCATCGGACTTACTTTGAGATATACCATATCCCCCATTTCTGGATGCCATGATCTTCAGTTTTGATCATCATAACTCTTCTGTCAACTTTGAGCTATCTTCAATCAATCTCTAATGATATCGATGATATCTTGCTTTTCCTTGACATAGTCTGGTGCAAATTCCTTGCTACTACCAGGTTCATACCAACATATAGGTGATCTACACTTTCTCTTGTATAGTACTTGGTATGGTGCTTCCTTCAGACTACTTTGATAGCTATTGTTGTACGAAAATTCTGTCAACGGTAGATGATCTTCCCACGAACCTTCAAAACCTAATGGACAAGCTCTAAACATGTCCTCCAAGATTTGATTGGTTCTTTCTATCTGGCCTCCAGTTTCTGGATGATAGGCTGTGCTGAAATCCAACTTTGAGCCAAGTGCTTCATGTAATTGTTTCCAAAATGCTGACGTGAATACAAATCCTCTGTCTGATACAATTTTCTTGGGTACCCCATGCTTACTCATAATCTTTTTGATATAGATTTCCACTAATTTTTCAGCATTATCCTTTTGGTTTACTGGAATAAAATGCGCACTTTTTGTGAATCTGTCCACAGTCACCCATATCATATCCTTCCGCTTCGGTGTCATGGGTAATCCTGTGATAAAATCCATACCAATTTCTTCCCACTTCCATTCTAGAATTTCCAAAGGTTGTAATGGTCCTGCTGGACTTTGATGTTCTGCTTTTACCCTTTGGCAAGTATGGCATTCAGATACATACTTTGCAATATCTCTTTTCATATTGTTCCACCAAAATAGTTCTTTTAAATCCATGTACATCTTTGTACTTCCAGGATGTATAGAATATGGTGTTTCATGGGCTTCCCGAAGTATCACCTCTCGAATTTCTGGCACATCTGGTACACAAATATGGTTTTGAAACCATGAAGACCCATAATTTCCTAGGTGAAAAGCTGATGCTTGACCTTGAGAGATTCTTCGAACTTCTTCAGCAATGAAAGGGTCTTCACATTGATGTCTAAAAATTTCATGCCGAAGATCACTACTCCGCTCTTCAACTACTCTCATGGTAGCTAGTCCTCCAAGAACTTCTAGACTTATAAATTGTATTTCCAAATCCATCTGCAATTCTTTTGGCAGTTCTCTATTAATAGGTTGTGTATCTGTGCTTTTCTGACTTAAAGCATCTGCCACAACATTTTCTTTTCCAGGGTATAATTGATTGCTAGATCATAATCTTTAATTAACTCCAGCCAACGCTTCTGTCTCATATTCAATTCCTTTTGAGTGAAGAAATATTTGAGACTTTTGTGGTTAGTGTATAACTCACACCTTGCCCCATAGAGAAAATGCCTCCGTCCTTTTAAAGCAAAGACTACTGCTGATAACTTTAAATCATGAGTTGGATAATTCACTTCATGTGGTTTCAGTTGTCTAGATCCATAAGAAATTACCTTACGATCTTGCATAAGCACACAACCTAGTCCTTCCTTAGATGCATCACAATATACTGTGTAATCCTTTCCTTTTTCCGGAACTGTTAGGATTGGTGCGGTGGTTAATCGGGTTTTCAACTCCTGAAAACTCGCTCCGCACTTCTCATCCCATATGAATGGTGTATTCTTTCTTAACAATTTGTTTATTGGTCTAGCTATCTTGGAAAAACCTTCAATGAATCTCCGATAATAACCGGCCATGCGTAAGAAACCTCGGATTTGCTTCACATTGGTTGGTGCCTTCCATTCCAGCACTAATTGAACTTTGGATGGATTTACAGCAATTCCATCTTTACTAATCACATGACCAAGAAACTCTACTTTATCCAACCAGAATTCACACTTGCTGAACTTAGCATAAAGCTTATGTTCTCTTAGGGTTTGCAATGCTATTCTCAAATGCTCTGTATGCTCTTCTTTATCCTTAGAGTATATCAAAATATTGTCAATGAATACTATGACAAACTTGTCTAGGTAAGGCATGAAGATTTTGTTCATCAAATTCATGAATATTGCTGGTGCATTGGTCAAACGAAAAGGTACGACGAGATACTCATGATGTCCATACCTTGACACAAATGCTGTTTTAGGAACATCTTCAGGTTTAATTTTTATCTGATGGTATCCTGATCTTAGATCAATCTTGGAAAATACTCCAGCTCCCTTTACTTGGTCAAATAGATCTTGAATTCTTGGTAATGGGTACTTGTTCTTGATGGTGACATTGTTGAGATTTCTGTAATCCCCACATATTCTTCGTCCCCCATCTCGTTTGTCCACAAACATCACCGGAGTTCCCCATGGGGATACACTCTCTTGAATGATTCCTTTCTGGGCTAATTCATCAATTTGCTCCTTAAGCTCTTTTAATTCCGCCGGACCCATTTTATATGGTGCTTGGGCTATTGGTGTTGTACCCGGTATCAGGTCAATGGTGAACTCTATTTCCCGATCAGGTGGCATTCCTGGTAATTCTGCTGGAAAAATATCTTGGAATTCATTCACTACAGGAATATCTCCCAACTTAACCTCCTTCATTGAATTCAATTGAAGATCTACCATGATATGACTATGTTTATCTACCTGATATACTATCCTTCCTCCACTTGGAGACCTGATTGAAACAGTTTTCTCCTCACAGTTGATCTGAGCTCCATAGTCCGTCATCCAATCCATTCCCAACACTACTGCTATTCCCCTTAATGGAATCACATAAAGATCCGCATAATAGGTTTGACCGCAGATTGAGATAACTTGGTTTAATTTAATGCTTCTAACTACCACGATCCCTTCGGTGGTAACTACAGTCATAGGTTTTTCTAACGGTGCCCTTCTAATCCCGAACTTATCACAAAAAATTTCAGATATAAATGAAGTAGTTGCACCGGTATCAAATAGGACTTTTCCAGGATTTGTCAGAATATTGAGCATACTTATCACCACTTGATCCGAGTTATCCACCTCCTCCAAGTTTGTGCAATTCAGCTTTCTAGTAGGCCTACCTCTCCTGCCATTGTCATTCTTGCCATAGCTTCCACCTCTATTAGGATGTCCACCTCCGCCTCTTGCTTGACCACTGCCTGTTGTAGGCCAACCACCTGGTGGTTTGCATGGGCAATCAGGCTTAATGTGCCCCTTCTGACCACAACCATAACATATGATTACTAGCTTCTTACATTCCCTTTGGAAATGCCCTGGAATACCACAATTGTTGCATATAATATTCCTCTTGGGGTTGGACTGACTTCCACTACTATTCTTGTTAGTATTGTTGTTGTTATTGAAGGGTCGATTCCTGGGTTTGAACTCCAAATTGGGTTTAGGCTTGCTTGCTTGAATCCTCTTAGTTTCCTTCATTGCTCTCTTCCTTCGGTCCTCTTGGACATTCTTATAATCATCCTCAAATGTGATTGTTGCATCTTGTAATTGTTGAAACGTTGCTTTATTTGCCAACCCCAGCTGCATCTTCACAAATGGATTTAAACCATGCAGGAAACGTTTCTTCCTCTTCTCCTTAGTGCTCACTTCATCCTCAGCATAACGAGAAAGTTGACTAAACTCCCGGATGTACTTCATGACACTGGCATATCCCTTCTAAAGCTCTTCAAACTCCCTATGCTTCAACTCCATCACACTTTATGGAACATGATACTCACGGAATCTCTGCTTAAACTCCTCCCAGGTATACTCCCTACCTGGAGGTTGCATTGCTAGCTGATTCTCCCACCAAGATGTTACAGGTCCAGTTAAGAGATGTGTTGCATACCTCAACTTTTCCTCATCATTGCATCCTACATTCTTCAACTTTCTCTCCGTATCTGCTAGCCAATCCTCTGCATCCATTGGATCAGGGGCTGATGCAAAAGGTAACGGCCTTGCATTTTGAAAGTCAGAAAGACTCACACCCCGTCCTTCAGGTTCCCTCTGATGTCCCACTCGATCCACTAATCCTTCCATGAACTTGTTCTGGGACTCTTGCATCATTTGCATGTACTGCATAAAGTTTTGTTCCATCAACGGCCTCATTGGTGGTGGTGGTAAATTTGTCTGTATTCTGGCATCTTCATCCGCCTTTTCCTTAGTTTCGCACTCCATGCGCTGCTGTTCAGTCTCGTTCTCTACACCCGTTTCCATACCCCCTAGTCCTGTAACATAAAGTAACACTCATAATTACATTATGCATATGTGTTCTGAGCTCAACTTTATGCATAGAACTAGTCACACAATGGGAAAAAATCCAAATAAAAACCAAATATGCATTTCACATATTATACATTACAAACAACATAGTTTAGTATGACAACATTACAAGCCCATACCATTTAGGTATTACTACTCATGTGGATAATATCCCACTTATTTATTTACATCCAGTGCTCAGACTCTAACTCCCGTATCACCACTAGAATACTCCTCCTCAAGATCACGCTCCCCAGAAGCTGTGACGTTCATCGTACATACTCGAAATACAACCGTGCTGACGTGTAGTACGATGCACCGTCTGTGGAACAACTTGCCTCTTCGATGGATGATACTCACTATCAGAAGTCTCTGGACTTAACACATCATCAAGCTGAAGTGTGTCCATACCTTCCAACTCATCTGAATTATCCTCAGAATCATCCTCATCATTGTCTTCATCAATCATCTCCTGCATCCCAACTCCAGAGGAATTAACAAAATATTCCCTTTTCGATGCTCCCCAAGTACTCTGCTGGGTACTATAGTCCTCAGCTATGATTAGATAGTGCATGTTATCTGGAGTAGGATAATGTTCTGGTGACTCAAACACCCTTTCTTCATGATCTTCCTTATCATACTCTACATCCTCCACATGGACATCTCTTCCATCAACAGAATAAGATCTCACTCCCATGCGACTAGTTTGCCCGGTATCCCCAACTGAGTCTTCCACAGGAATAGGATTCCCGGCAGATCCATCCATCAATCCGTACCTCCATCCTTTCGGAATTTCCAATAGGTAGTTCCGAGTCCTCAGTTCCCCAAGAACTCTGTGGTACAGGATGACTAGTGCCCTCATCAGGATATCTAGTGGTTGCTAGCATAGGTGAATAAGGATATGGTGTAAAATATGTTGGATCTATAGGTATATCCTTAAAAATTGGGTTACCGCTATCCCCTGCTTCATTCTCCAGTTTAGATAATAACTTATCCCTTTGTTCAAGATTAGTTAAATCCTCTAACATATCGATATGATCTTTTACAATAACCTGATGTGTCTTGTACAAAGACCCAACCATCAGTCGATACAGATCCATAAAGTTAGAAGCTAGTTTTGGATGCTTCTTTACTAAAGTAAGATGATCTGGTTCTGGTTCCTTGTCTATAGAATCATGAGGAATCACAGAATATGTGCTTCTAGCTAACTCTTCTGCTTTGTACTCCTGAACATTGGCTATTGCCTCCATAATAGAAACATGGTATGCTGCTAGGTGACTTCTACCTTCACCCATAGGTAAATCGTGATATACACCAAGCTTCTTTAGTAGTTGGATGCTAACACGATATTTGGCTAACATTCGCCCATCATAGTATGTCATGGTATTGACTGGAATATTAATTGTGCAACCAAAACCCTCAAAAGTTCTCGAAGCTATTCAGTTAAAGCCCCCTGATAATCATCGAGAGTCTCTACTTTCCTTGCCAGGGTCTGTTTTGGAAATTTTAGTGCCATTTCCACTGTATAGAAAATATTCATAATTAGTATCTATTAATCATAACGATGCATCATAATAAAGAATTATCGCTCTAAAAATATAATGAAATATTCCCAATTGAATATTCATCATATAATCTAGAGAACTCTTTACCGTTGCTCCTAGACTCCTACAAGTAGTTCCCTTTACTAGGTTTCCAACCTAAGGTCAAAGCAATTTCTCTAATACAATTTGCGGTGACCCAGCATACCACTGCATATGTAGTACACTATAGTCGTTGACATGACATCCACAGAACACCGTTCCATAAATATCACATCCCTCAGAGTGGTACAATAGAAACAGTGTGGGTCTAATTACAAACATACACACTTCATTATTTATTACAATACCAGAAGTTCGAGACTTCAAAAGGTTCAAACGTACAAACCAAATAACTTATCTCATAAGTTCAGCGGAAGAACAGAAAACACAACGGTAAATAAGACGTGAGCTCAACAGCTTATTCTATAGAGTTCAGGCTGCTCGGCTCAACCTAGGTAACTAGAGTACAGCCTGACAACTACTCTAACTCGTTGTCTTCAGCTCCATATTATATCCTGTAGTCCACTCCTTCGATTCCACCGGATAGGTCCAGCTCTTCATAGTAGACGTCGTTCTGTACCTCCATAGCATACACCTGGTCATCCTTCTGGCCCTCAAAGTCTAGCAAGGGGTTCAAAGGAAAGGGTGAGTAACAGCGTTACCTAGCAAGTGCACTATATGCAAGGTGGGAAGTTTGATGCTCTATCTACCACCTCGAACGATACGTCCTTGGTACTATGCAGTTTTGGTAAACATTTCTTCAAAGATTGATTTTAATTATCAAAACTATGCCCATCAGCCTTCACAGGTTGACCGGAACTTCATGGAGTTCCTTTCCTGCCGCATTCGTAGCTCCTTCCCGGAACAAGGAGTAACATGTCACAATTCTTACACTCTGCAGAGGTGCGTTGCTTTACCCATAAGAGACCAACTCCTTGTTGCACAACCGGGCGTACTTTCCCGTCCACAATTCCATGATGTGGGGCCTAGTAGTTGATCCAAGCCAATCACTGCCCCCTTCGCGACACCGCATGTCCCCTTGGTGTACGCCATGCCCACATCTTGAATTACGGCAATGGTTAGTACAGACCGTCAGATGCTAGAACTATCGTGGGACGTTGAGGGCTCCCACCCATATGCTGCATATCCTACACGAATTACCAATAAATGCACGATACGAGGATAACAGCCATAACCTGGCCATCCGGATGCATGCAAGAGGAAGAAGATATAGCTGACTTCTTTGTCCCATTCCAAATCTTATGGTTAACGCGTAATATATGGTGCTAGAATCACTGATGTCATGGGTTATTAAGTCCTAGTTGTTTTGCAATTGGAATCTTAGATTCCCCTGCAATTCTTAGTATTTATCATCACTTAGGACGATAATAGCATTTCATTTGTTGAGAAAATACTTATTTTTTGTCTCCTTTAGAACATAGGTGATAACACACAATTTTCAAATACTTTCATAAATACTCTTCAAAGGACATGAGAAAGTTGTGAACTTGACTTATGACTGCAAGGTAGTGAAGTCGGATGCTTCCAACTGACCTTGAGCTCCGGTTTCTACAGAGAACCATTATTGCCCGGTAAGGACAATATTTAAAGAAGCAATATGAAATTCATAGTAATGTCATGCAATGGTTTATTATTTGCTTATTTGCGTGTTTTACCCTTTTACTAAAAGTTTACCCTTTTCTTTAATTAATAAAAGAAAAGCATTACTTAAAGTCTTTAAAATTTTCATAAACATTATATTTAGTGTTTTTATAATAACTAGTATTATTTTAAGAGTTTAAAATTGAATTTATTTAGTTTTAACTCTTTTAAATATTTAACTAAAATTCCTTTAAGGAAATAAGACTTTATTTTTATCACACTTAATTTACTTTTGAAAAATACAAACTAGTATTTTTATATAATAACACACCCTTTTCGAATTGTGAAAGTGAATTTTATTCGATTTTTTATGTGTTTGGTATATTTTTATAAAATTCCAAAGGAATATATACCTTAGTAATAATAATTTTAAATTTATTTACCTAAAATTCCATTTGATATTTTTCTTGAATATAGGACATTTCTGTGAGTCCATTGATATTTTATTTATATTTTTAGGATTTTTATTTTATTTCTTAGAACTATTTAAATCCTAGGGGTATTTTGGTCATTTCACAATTTAATTAGGTTTTTTCCTTTTAAACTGGAACTAGCCCATTGGGCTGGCCCAGCCCTGACTCGGCCCATCTGGGCTGGTCAAACCCTACTGTCATGAGCGGCCTAGAGCCACTCGATCTCTCCCCTTCGCTCTCTCGTTCTCCTATTGTTTCGTTCCCGCAGAGTCGCAACGATGCCGCCGCTCGATTCCGACCTCCCGGGGCTACTCCGGCCGCCGCCATGGTGTGTGGCGAGGTAGCCGACGCTGCTCTGCTGTAACATCCCAAAACTTAATCCAAGGTTAATCAAGATCAAATCTACCCAATTTAGGGTTAACAAAAAACTTGTCCATTTAAAATCATTAAGCATTCATATGTGTGTGCATTTAAATTAGGAGTTGTTTTGAATTGCCATGCTTGAGTGATCCATTGGTTGTAAAATGATTCTAAGGTGAATTAAACATCATCTAGATCATCCCCAAGCAAATCCCAAAGAAAAACAAATCAAAAAGATTAAAATAAGCAAATGGTCATTTGTGCCATTTTAACTAACTAGTCTACTTTGGCTATTCCTAGAACTCAATCTTAACAGAAACAATTGTGGATCTTTGCACCCCTTGCTAGTAAAAGTAGTGATGTACCAAGGCCCACTTTGTTTCATCCCAAAAACTTTCAAACGCTAAATTTAAATGACATTTGAAAATTGAATCTAGTGTAGGTATCAAGATCACACTTATTCAAAAACCACTCAAATGAACTCCATTTTCAAATCCCAAGCAAACCTAGATGATTAAGCATAAGTTACATCACTCCACCAAAAATTAGCCCAAAATTCAAAACTTTTTCTCTTGCGGCCATTTGATCGAACAGGTGGCAGACAGAGATCAAACTGCCTAACTATTACTGTTTCTAGTTAAGCCATTGTCCCCCATTGCACCCTCTCTACTCTCCTCTGTCCCCCCTGAGTCCAACCAAGTCCCCAACCAGCTTCCCCCTTAGCCGTAGCACCAGTGCAGCGCCGCCCGTTTAAGGTCATCGCCGGCCAGACGCGAACATCACGCCAGGGACCGCGCCGCGCCAAACCAGCGTGCCCACTAGCTCCGCCCAACCCTACTGCCGCCCACGATCCACCCCTCGATCAACCCCAGCCCCTGGACCACTCCCCAGCAGCGCCGCCCTTTCTCTCTAGGAGCAAGCCAGAGCGCGGCAGAGCGCGATAGCCGCCAGCACGCAGCAGACCGCCCCTTGACCCCATCCCGCGCACGTCGCTCCGCCTCGACCCCAGCAACCCACTAGACACAGCCTTGCACCGCCGCGCGACCCACAGTCGCCGAGAGACGCGTCGAGCATCGCCTTTGTCTCCCAGAGCGCGGGACGCTCCCGACCACAATCCACCGCCCCTAGCTGCGCCATTAAGCCGTATAGCACCACCAGGAGGCAAGCCACCGTCCGCCTATGCCGCCCATGCCGATAGTGTTGGAGATATGCCCAAGAGGCAATAATAAAGTGGTTATTATTATATCTTTATGTTTATGATAAATGTTTACATCCCATGCTATAATTGTATTAACCAGAAACATTAATACTTGTGTGTTTTGTAAACATAAAAGAGTCCCTAGTAAGCCTCTTGTTAAACTAGCTTGTTGATTAATGGATGATCATGGTTTCCTGATCATGGACATTGGATGTCGTTAATAACAAGATCATATCATTAGGAGAATGATGTATGGACACACACCCATAGTAAGCATAGCATAAGATCAAGTCATTAAGTTCGTTTTGCTACAAGCTTTTCAAATGCATAGTAACCTAATCCTTCGACCATGAGGTTATGTTAATCACCATCACTAGATGGGTACTTTGATGACATCAAACGCCGCTTCGTAACTGGGTGGTTATAAAGGTGACATTGGGTATTCTGAAAGTATGTGTTGAAGCGCATGGACCAAGATTGGGATTTGTCCATCAATATGACGGATAGATATGCTCTGGGCCCTCCCGGTGGAATGTCATCTAGTTAGCTTGCAAGCATGTGACTAGGTCACAAGGGATGACATATCACGGAACGAGTAAAGAGTACTTATCAGTAATGAGGTAGAACTAGGTATGGAGATACCGACGATCAAACCTCGGATAAGTAAAGTATCGCGTGACAAAGGGAATTGGTTTCGTATGATAATGGTTCTGTCGATCACGAAGTCATCGTTGAGTATGTGGGAGCCGTTATGGATCTCCAGATCCCGCTGATGTTTATTGATCGGAGAGGTGTATCCATCATGTCTGCATATTCACGAACCGTAGGGTGACACACTTAAGGTTCGATGTTGTTTAGGTAGATATGGAATGTGCGTTGGAGACCGAATGTTGTTCGGAGTCTCGGATTGGATCTGGGACATCACGAGGAGATCCGGAATTGCCCGGAGAATAAGATTCATATAATGGAGATCATTCTCTAGGTTAGGAAATGTTCTAGAGTATTTATATGGGGATTCTAGAAGGTTTTGGAATGTTCCGGAAAGTTCTAGAAGATTTTTTGGAGTTTACTTGAAAACCAAGAAAGGATAAAGGAAAACTTGGTGGGCAAGAAAGGGAAACTTGGGAGGCAAGGACTCTCCCCCCCCAAGCTCCCTTGTGCGCCGGCCCTAGGTGGTGGGCCTAGGGGTGGGAACCCTAGGCACCACCCCTCCCTCTATAAATAGAGGGGTGGAGGCGCCACCCCCTTGCCCCTTCCACTACTTACTCCAGCCGCCTCTCTCCTCCTTCGCTCTTGCCGGCTTAGGCGAAGCCCTGCAGAATTCTCTACTCCACCACCACCACCACGCCGTCGTGCTGCTGGGATTTCGTGGAGAGATCTACTACCTCCGCTGCCCGCTGGAACGGGGAGAGGAAGGTCCACGTCCACTCCGCACGTGTGACCGTCTGCGGAAGCGCTGCTGGAACGCGGCGCCGGAAGGCTCGTCTGACATGGTTATACCCTACGGGTACGTAACTTCAGCATACCTGGTCCAGCCCAAGGAAGGCCCACGGCCAATATACGCCAGCCCATGAAGATATTCGGGTGGCCCAGGCCCATGACGCCTTCGGATCCTTGAAGAACAAGACTAGAGTTTGAATACAACTTGTAACCTACTCGTATTGGCACCCGAGACCTAGCCTCCCCATATATAAAGGCTAGGAGGGTCCAACGAGGAGGGCACGCACACAATAGATAGATCTACAGATCTAGCCACACACCCAACAACGATTACACCCTGCGATTACGACATACACACCTCCACGCCAGATCGAATCTGCGCACCCTGTAACTTTCGGTTCCGCCGCAATAAAAGAGCGGAATAAGCGAGTAGGGTTTCCCTCGGGGGCCTGAACACAGGTAAATCCGTGTCCCTGGTTGCTTGTCCATTAACCGTGCCACGATCTCCAGCATCCCCATCTTCTCCAAAACCCAAGTCCATAACAATGGGCATTGCGAGTTGAAACCTCGTCAATTGGCGCCGTCTGTGGGAATTGGGGCTGCTGATTGTCTTGATCGTGGCCAGTTCCGACCCGATCGATCTACAACTCCTCGGCGACGGAGGATCACCTCCTCTTCGACGCTTTCGACTTCACCGCCCACTCGCCGGCCACCATGAAGGATTTCGATCCCGTAGGCGACGGACTCAAAATTCTGTTAAGCTTCGCTTCCGGGTGGGACAAGTGGCACCCTCCGCCTCCCGGCGGATGCGTCCGCCGATCAGGCCGCCGTGGGCTCCACACCCGTGCTACGCGTCACCATCAACAGATGAGTTCTACGGAAGCGGCTGCTGCAACTCCGATCTGTGCGATCCACCTTCGGATGAAGGACCTACGGTTCGAATCCAAAAGCTGCGGCAGCAACCAATCTGAGCGCTATCGTGCGCGAAATCATCAAACCGGCGAAGACCGCCTAACCGCCGCCCAACCCCAACCCGCGAGGCGGAAGCAGCACGGGAAAATAGGGGCCACCTCATCCAACTTAGCAAAGAAGGATGGGCAAGCACGCCGCGTCCGCGAAGCGAAATAGTCCTACCTCTGGACTCCCCACGTGACCTGCGATGGCATACCACTACCTCCTCATCGAGGAGCACAAGAAGCAAGTCAAGATGCAAGAGGCGCTCGATAAGCGCAGAAAGCGCCTCACGAGTCCGGTCTTGCGACAATTGCGCTCTCCGCCATGGGACCAGCTCCGGCAAACGGAAATCAGGAAACAAGCACCACTCTCGGGTGGAAAACATGGACCGAGGAAGCGGCGTGGCGTGACCGAACCCTCCACACATCGTTCATGGATATGGGCGCCGGCAACAACATCACCCGAAGGCCACAAGCCGCGATCATGGCAGCCACTGCGTATCTTGCAGCTCACCCACCTGGAGGGGACCGAAAAGGGCCATGCATAGGTCCGCACTCACCGGACTAGGACTAATCGAGCTGCGCTCCACGAAGATGCTCCTACGGGCGAAGAAGAAAGCTCGGCCAGCGCGATCGAGCCCCTCCCTCATCCGAAGATGAAGAAGAACACGACCTTCCTCAAGGAAGAAGAGCTCGCACCGCCACAAACACGACTACGACGCCAGAGACAAGCTTACACACGGCGCCAAGATCGACAAAGCACGCGTAAGCGTGCATGCTCATCGAATCTGAGATGGATGAAGGCGAAGGAGAACTCTGCGAGGCTCGATGCTTCCAGCAGATCCGTCCGTGAACACAGATGCCACGCAACTTTAAGCTTCCTTCGATACTCCGAAGTTCAGCAACGCAAGATCCAAAGTCCTGGCTCAGCGACCATCATCATCCGTCAAGCATCACGGAGGCAATAAAACCGCCATGCAATGCCTTCAATGCGGTGACGGTAGCGCGTCAGTCAGCCTATCATCGCCGGGATCCATCCGAAGCTGGGAGGAGCTAAACATAGCTTCATCCAAACTTCAAAGGCACCAGCAAAGGCCGCCTCAATCGAAGAGCTGCGAGCCTGCACTCGAGAATGGGTGAATCTATTCGCTCGTACATACTACGCTGGTCTCGACCAAGAACTCCACACACATCTCTCGAAGAGCGGGCCATCGACGCCTTGGGACAGCGTCAACGCCCAGAACTTCAAGGAGAAACTTGGACGTAAAGCCCAAGACACTCGACCAGCTCATGGAAATCGCCAGCGATTGCGGATGGCGAAGATTGCATCCAGCGGCGCAATCGGATGAAGAAGACGACTACGGCGAAGACGCTAACGCCGCAGCAAGAGGAGACCGCGCGTCTCGAGGACCATGACGGACCCGACATGGTCGCGGCAGCTCGCCGACGCCGTAACGACAACAGCGGCGGCGTGAGGATATCGCGGCGGAAACTTCGCGACAGCGACGACCAACGCGATCGTGGCAACGCCACCGCGACAACGGACCTTCAACACTCGACAAACTTTCGGGTCCATGCACCATCCACTTCTACATCGACAAACAAGATGGCAAAAAGAAAGCTAGCCACATGCTCAAGGACTCCCGCGAGTTCCAGAAACTCAGCGAAAGCATGGTACAGATGAGGCAACAAGCTCCAATTCTTGCGTTGAAGCGCACTTGCGCCAAGAAATAGCACGGAGCTCCTCCACGCCGCCTATTGAGGCCCACATCAACCAGTCGCACCGTATCAAAACAACGCCGGGTCGCTTACCCCCACCAAAAGGAGCACTCAATATGATCTGAAGGGCGTCCCACAAACGGGTGCGAAGAAAATCACCCGACAAATCAACATGGCCGTGATAACTCCGCCTACAATCCTGAGTACCTCAGCGGATCGAGTCACGCATCACATTCACCAGCGGATCACCCTTGCGGATCCTCGCCCAGTCATGCTGCCACAGTGCTTTGGGCGCGGTCGGAGGCTTTAGATGAGTCGCGTCTTCATGGACGGCGGCAGCGGCATCAACCTAATATTCGCAAGCACTCTAGCAGCTATGCAGATCCCGCAATGCAGCCTGGAACAATCATACACAACGTTCCACGGCATTGTCGAGGAAGGCATCTTCCCCGGCAAAATAGGGCTCGGCGTCATCTTTGGGACCGGACAACTTTCGGCAGAGCGCCTAGAATTGAAGTGGTGGATCGCCGTCGCAATACCACGCCATCCTGGGACGTGTAGCATTCGCAAGGTTCCTGGCCGTCCCACACTACGCATACCTACTACTCAAGATGCCAGGACCAAGGGGCGTCATCACAGTCCCCGGGAGCTTCACCCGATCGGACCAATGCGACGAGATTTCAACAAAATCTCGATCCTTGACATGCAAGACGAGCTTGTAAGGCTCATGAGCGGCAGGACAATGGGCTACCCCAGTCACCAAGCGAACGCTGATATGTCTTTCGACTCCACCATCAACACCAAAAAACAGGTCCATCCAGCGGATGCCTCCAAGACGGCGCTAATCGCCAACGACCTCAACACCGCATAGGAAAGCGCGCTCGTCAATTCCTCCGTGAGCACTGAAATCTTCGCTTTGGTGTCCTGCGGACATGCCAGAGTTCCTGTGGAATTCGCCGAAAGCACGCACTCAATGTCTTCCGGACACCAAGCGGTCAAACAGTCCATCCAAGACGCCGAACCGAGCGAAGCTATCGGCAAAGAGATCAACAGTTACTGGCAGACTTCATCCGGGAAATCAAGGAAAGCGAGTGGTGGCAAACACGATGATGGTCGAAGAAGGACACGGACATCCTACGGATGTGCGTAGACTTCACGCCACGAACAAACACGCCCTAAGGACCACTTCCCTCTCCCTCGGATCGACGGATCATCGATTCGATTGCGGGTTGTGAGAAACTCTCCTTCCTCGGCGCCTACTCAAGCTATAACCAGATTCGACTCAAGGTGAAGATCAAGAAAAGCGGCGTTCATCGCACCGTTCGGAGTATCTTGCTACAACACAATGCCCGCCGGGCTAAAACGCGGGTGCCACGTACCAGCGATGCATGCAGTTCGCCTCAAGGACCAGATTGGTCGCAACGTCCAAGTCTATGTCGACGACATAGTCATCAAAACCAAGGAGGCAAGAACACTTATCGACGATCTCCGCGAGACGTTCGACAACCTTGATCGCTACAGGATCAAGCTCAATCCAGAAAAGTGCGCCTTCGGCGTCCCCTCAAGTCAGCTGCTCGGATACTTCATCTCTCAACGAGGGATCGAAGCGAACCCGAAGAAAATCAAAGCTATCATGACAATGGAGAAGCCGAAAAACCTCAAGGGCGTTCAGCAGCTCGCAGGGTGAGTAGCGGCACTAAGCAGGTTCATCAGCCGCATGGGCGAGAAGGCCCTACCATTTTACCAACTGCTGCGCAAAGCAGACAAGTTTGAGTGGACACCAGAAGCCAACGACGCATTCGAAAACCTCAAGCGGCTCCTCTCCACCTCGCCCGTTTTGGTCACACCAAAAGAGCGCGAGCCCCTATTGCTGTACATAGCAGCCACACACCAGGTGGTCAGCATAGTACTCGTGGTCGAACGACCCGAAGAAGGCAAGACCCATGGGGTACAACGCCCAATTTACTACCTCGGCGTGGTTCTCACTCCAACAAAACAGCGGTACCCGCACTACCAGAAGCTGGCCTACGGCGTGTTCATGACGGCTCGACGACTGAGCCACTACTTCCAGGAGCATCAGGTGATGGTCGTCAACGAGGCACCCCTAAACAGCATCCTGAACAATCCAGAGGCCACGGGGCCGTGTACGTAGCATCGAACTATCACCACCGACATCATCTACGAAGCGACGCAATCAAATCTCAAGTCCTTCCGGACTTCCTGGTGCCTTGGATGGAGCTGCAGCTGCGACACCCAGACATGTCGCAATCTGGACAATGCATTTTGACGGCTCCAAAGCGAAGCGGGCGAGGCAGAGTCATCTTGACCTCCCGCAAGGTGACAAGATGAAATCGTCCTTGAATGAAATTGAGCCTCCAACAACGAGGCGAATACAAGGCCCTCATCCATGGCATGCGGATGACAAAATATGAGGCGCAGCGCTGGTCATCTACGGTGACTCAACCTTGTCGTCCACAGACGATGAATGAGTCACGGCCACGCCGAAAACATGATCGCGTACGCGCGCACTATACAACTTTCGAAGGAGAATTCGGCTGCGAACTTGACACGTCGGAAGAGAGCAGCGAGGAGGCCGATAGACTACGCCAACATCGGCTCCACTTGTGCAAAAGTACCACCAGGTGTGTTCCTCGAGCGGTCTGCGTGCCATCCATCAGCGGAAATTCCCCAAGGGATCACCGAAGAAGCGAGAACACTCGGGGCTCGCCACCCGAAGGTCAAGGACCCGAAAGTTGGATACCGAAGTCGCCATGGTCAACCTGATGCAGGTCATGGCGATCGAAGAAAACTGGACACGTCCATACCTCCGGTTCTGCTAAGCGGAAACTTACGGACAACCCGACGGATGCGGCGCATATCTCGTCGGTCAAAAGCCTTCACCATCATCAGCGGCGAACTGTACAAGCGCAGCATTACAGGCGTCCTACAACGTGCGTCACCATCAGCGATGGCAAGACCATACTCAAGATATCCACGAGGGCATCTGCGGCCACCGCAGTGCGGCCGCCTTGTCGCCAAAGCTCTCTGAGCAGGATTCTATTGGCAACGCCATGAGCGACGCAAAGGACATCATCCGAAGATAACGGGTGCCAACGGTTCGCCGACAAACCGCGCACACAGGTCCGAACTCCGACCCATACCCATAGCTTGGCCTTTTGCTCAATGGGGCCTTGACATGATCGGCAAGCGCCAAAATCCTCGAAGGAGGACACGTCTTCCTCTTGGTCGCGATCGACAAATTCACCAAGTGGATCGAGGCCATGCCGATCACCAACCGTAAGGGCAAAACCGCCGTCAAGTTCTTGAATCCATAGTCTCTGAGGTTGGCGTATCGCGACATCATCACCGATAACGGATCAAACTTCATCTCCGAAGAATTCCGGGACTTCGAAGGCCTCGGGATCAATATCACGTATGCCTCGGTGGCGCACCCGCAAACAAGCGGGCAAGTGGAAAGGCCAACGGCCTAATCGGTGGCATCAAGAAAGCGCCTCATGAGCTCACTCGAGCACAAAGGCGGCAAGCGGACGAAAGAGCTACCGTCATCTGTGGAGCTTACGAACTCGCCAAACAGCTCCACCGGCCACACACCGTTCTTCATGGTACACGGGCTGAGGCTGTGCTACCAGCGAAATCGTCACCGAGCTCCACGAGTCGCTTACGGCGAGGCGAATCCACGGCTGCACTCGAAGACGCCGTCGACACACTCGGCGAAGCACGGGATATAGCAGCGGCTAGATCCGCGGTGTACCGGCAAAGTCTCCGCAATTATCACACCGCGGCTGCGCCGAGTCGCCGTCGAAGGAGACCTCGTCTTGCGACTCAAGCAAAAGCGACCGAACAAACTCGATTCGCCATGGGAAGGACCCTATGTCATCACCGAAGTCATCCTAGGTGGCGCCTATCGCCTCAAGCACGTGGAGTCTAGAGTCGCATACTCCAACCCATGGAACATCTCGCACCTGCGACGATTCTACCCATAGCAATGGGCAATGTACCCCTTTTACTTTCAATAAAGCTTGCGGCCAAGGCTACTCAGCCGAACCACGTACCTCCTCCATTACGCTACAAATAAAGCTAAGTGTCTCGCTCCCAACCTTCGGTTGACTATTTCTCTGCAACTTTGTTACATGCTACTAACGCACTTTCGGGGCTCCCCCACCTCACGATTTCATCGACCGAGGACAAAAGCGCTCGGGGCTCCCCACCTCACGATTTCATCGACCGAGGACAAAAGCAGCTCGGGGCTCCCCCACCTCACGATTTCATCGACTGAGGACAACACATGTACACCTGAGTAGCTGACCACGTCAGGCTAACGAAAAGGGCACGTACTAAATCAAAGCACTGCGTGCTCGCTAACAAGCAAACCTTTACAACAAAGGGCACATACACGCCCAGCCGCAATATACAAATTTTACATCTATCTGTTTATTTTCAGGTTCTACCTATTCTCGAATAGCACGAGCACGCTGCTCAAACAAATCTATAATCTGTTGACATCTTGCCTTACGGCCGCGTAATGCGGACGCATATTCCACTCGCCACCATCTGGCGAGGAGGTGGCCCGATCGCCACAACAGCCAAATCTACATCAGGCGATGCACCTCACAAGAGACAAGGCAGCCTTCACCCTGCGACAAGCTGCTGCCGCCAGCTCCTTGACATTGCCGGCACTCAAACTTCGCCAAGACCTGCAAGGTCGTCGGCGCGCCATCCAACGGAAACATGACGTGCAACACCGAGGACGGCGATATACGCACTGGCGAGCACCCGCGAAACACGGAAGACGCGATCCTGCACCGTCGCGGAACCATGGCACGATCGCGATCCACCCAAAAGAAGCCACCGGCTTCCATGTCTGTTGAGTCAAACAATTGACTCGAACAGCAATCGCTCCTTTTCTTCCTTCGGCCGAGATTCGCACCTGCGACAACAGACAGAACAAGAGTAAGGCCAGCGGGCTCACCAAGAACTAAGCTACGGCCCGAAAGAAGGATCAACTTACATCTGCTGCTCGGACAGCGACCCAGCTCCGCCATCAAGTATTCCTCTCTGGCACTTTTCTTGCGCTTTGGACTTCAAGCGTCGGCGACGACAGCGTGGCCAAGCAAATCCCTCTCCAAGTGTGCACGATCCCTTGAAAGCGAGCTACGAGGAATCATCCAACGATGCTGCAAGGCCTTTCGGATGAAGTACCAATGGGTCAACACCAAGGAACCTAAAGCGAAGAAAAAGAAGGCACAGACACTCGCCAAAGATAAAGCCCAACTCGGAGGAATTCATTAAATAAGGCCACTGCATGGCTCAAGAATGGTGCTACAAAAGATATTTACAGCAAAAGTAAACTACATACTACCCTACATCTCCTATGCCTAAGGCGTAGGACACCGAATCGCCTCGAGCAGACGCCTAGCTTTGGCCTCGCCTGCTTGCCGGCGTACTCGGACAACAAGTCAATGAGCTTGGGCCCATATCGTAGATGCGTGGCGGAGTAAGCAGCGAAGGCTACCTCTGATCCATCCGCAGCCGTCGGCATCCGAGAAGTGATCTGGGGCAAGTCTAGCTCCGCCCCAGCCGCCATGGCCATCGCTAGCCCGACGGACGCGTCGATGCCCTTCTGCTTGCGCTTATACGCTGCAGGCGCTTCGGCTGACAGAGCCTCTGCCAGAGCACCCACATCTTCAAGGGTTGCCCTTCGGAAGAGCTCTGGTAGAAGCGACCAAGGACCTCCTTTGCCTTGGCAAGGAGTTGACGACGGTAAGCTACGGTCTTCGACCGCCACGGTGGCATCATCCAGAGCACTCCCGTGCTCCAGAGCACCACGGTCAAACTTCGATACTGCGGCATCCGAGACAAAACAAGAAAACATGAAGAATAGCAACATAGAAGAGGACCGAAGAAAGAAGCAAGTACAAAAGCTAGCACTCACCAAAATAGCCTTGGCAGCAGTCATGAGCTTCTCCGCTTCTCCTACCTCACGACCTGCGGCTTCCTGCGGACGCTCTTCGCTTGGCTGCCTTTGATAACTCCAGCTCAAAGCGCTCTTCGCCTCAGCGGCAGGCCTTCTGCTCCAATTGGTCAAGGCTCTTCTTGAGCATCAACCTCACGAAGAGAGTCATTATGCTCCTCTGCATTCACAACAAGCCGGTGTCAACAAACAGGACAAGGATAAACAAAAAAGTACTACAAGGCGGGAATACCTTGCAGCTGCGGTTTCACCTCCAGTGTCAGTGCTCCTCCACCAGCCGCTTGGCCTCTCTGACACAAGGCTGCAGGAAAAAGCAATAGCAGAAGAGCATGACTTGGGGGCTCCGCCCAAAACAAAGAAGCAAACACAACATCAAGACACGAAGACGCCGGGCTCCCCGTGACATGAAGCGTAAAACTTACGTGCTCGGCGAACCCGCAGGCCCGCCTGCGAAATTCTGAGGCGCAACCACCAGCCTCTCCTGCACAAGAGGAACTGGTGCAGCACCACCCGACGTCGCCACCGTCTGTGGAGGCAGCGACGCAATGTTCAACTCCCACATCATCTCGCGCGCTCCATCACTAGAGCCGTCGGAGGATTGCCTACATACAAACCAATCAGCACAGGCGCAAAAATAACAAGTGAGCAAAAGACAACAGTGGCAACAAGCACACTTACGAGCCCAACGCTCGGGTCAAAGATAGGAGAAGCCCTCCTGCCCTTTCTCCTCCTTCTTCTCCTCCTTCTTCTCTTCCTTCTTCCGCTTTCTTTGGCGGGTGCGGAGCAACAGCTTGCACAGAACGAGGAATAGGAGAAGACGAACCCCCGAACATCATCATGACGCTCAAGACCCCGAGTTCACGGGAGTCGGAGTCGAGCATCCAAGACTTCGCTCAAGCTCCGTGATCTTACTCGAATGGTCTTCACTGATTCGTCGGCATCCTCCACGGAGATCGCGAAGGAAGCTTCGGACGGAATCCACCACTTCATTATCCGGGAATTCGGATACCTTTCGGTAATGGTGGTGCCATGCCCGCACTTTGAAGCTCTACAAGATGAGAAGAAACTTTGTTAGCAAACAAAGGACACAAGTACACTGGACAAAAACATAAGGAAGCACTACGCAAATCTACACCTTTAGCGTAACGCCGACGAAAAGGGAGAGTCGGCGACTTCCCGTGATTTTTCGTCAGCCTTGAACTTCAACAACGCGAAGATCCTTGTCAAGGTCCACCTCGGAGACCTCCTCACTGAAACCCTCGTCGGATCACGGCGCCCGTCTGAGGAACATCGGGTGCGCTCTAGCTGAGCGGCTGCACCGACGCTCAAGAAACACCGGATAATGTCGACACCGTTCACCTCCTTCTCAGAATCAATTGGAGCTCCTCCACCCGACGGTACAAGGCCTCTATCTCCGCCACCTCACCGTCTAAGATCTGATTTTTCCAGACCTCTTCTTCACAATTAAGCGGGAGGGTCAAAAGGCAGACCAAAATCTTGCCCAGGCAGACGGAGTCACGGATGTAAAACCATTTCCTCCGCCAGTACTGGACAGATTCGGACATGGAGAAGGAAAGTATTTGACATCGGGACGAATAGATAAGATGAAAACCCCAATGGGATACACACCAACCGAACCAGCCTCCTCACGGAATACAGCTTCCGAAGAGGCCAAAGTGCGGCTCAATGCCAAGCCAACACTGCAAAGCGTGATAAAACACACAATGCGGAGAAGGGAGTTGGGAGACAGATGATGGAGTTGAACCCCATAGAAAAGAGCACCCACGAAGGAAGTCATGGACGGATACGCAAACCCACGCAAAACGGCGACAAACATAACCCGATACCCAGATGGGGGACGGGATTACCTCATTACCGGGGGAATCAGTCCGCCGGCCACAGCTTGCGGAGATCGCTCTCTCCTCTCGATCGCCGCCACCACCATCGGTGACATAGCAGCGGCGGCGCCTTCTTGCCTCCGCGGCGCTGGTTCCATCGCAGCGAAGACTTCTTTGGCTTCCCCATGGCGCTTACGGCGGTGGTGTCGTTACAACGACGAAGACAAAGGAAATGTGAAAGGAACTCAAAGACGCAAAGAAGAATCGCCGAGCACAAGGAGGCGAAACGCAGAACTGTGCGGTGAAAACAAACCACGATTTTCACCATGGATTATAACAAAAGACGACGACGCCGACCGTCCATCAAGAAGACCTAACGCCAACGGCAGATCCGCTGACACGTCGCGAGACCAAAACGAACCGTCATTCCCACGACGTCCACTACGCGCGGAAATCAAGGAAACGCCGTAATCATCTCCACGCCGCACGTGACCGGTCAATTCAAAGTCAGGAAGTGGGACCCACGCATCGTCCAGTCAAGTCATCTTCGCGCAGCAGACGCTTGAGGTCATTGATCGTCAAGATCGACGCTATCAACAGCTATACTAGCAATAACTTCGCTCCACAAAAGTACTCACCGAATCTACGATTCGACTAAATACTTGGGGCTACCTATCGAGCGCTGGTCGCGCCCGATGTACTTCCGGTCAGCAGACGCCCACGAGATTTTCCTACTACCGTTGCATGATACAAGACTCGAAGTCTCGCCCGAGTCTACGACTCCGCCAGACACTGGGGCTACTCCAAACCGGAGCGATGGCCGCTCACACACAAGAGCTTCGAGTCCCACGCCGAGTCCACGACTCCACTACGGACTCGGGGCTACTCCCATAGGGAGGAAGGATTTCAGCATCCGAAAATTTTCGAGTCCTACGGACTAAACAACCGAGCAATGCTTGCAACAAAGTCTCCGCCGAGTCTACGACTCAATGACACTCGGGGGCTACTCCCATAGGGAGCGCTGGTCGTGCACCCTATGAAATCTTCGACTGCGATCTTCCGGATCCGCATGCAAAAACTTTTCGGCAACTCTTCCCCAATTAATGCTAAGTGAGTAACATCCTCCTTACACCAAACACCTCATGTGATAAACATTCGGATGCTGCGCGGACGCAAAGATAAGACCTACAGATATCATCCGATGGCCAGCAACGACCGATCGCGCTCGCTATTATGAACTGCATCAGCAGTACGATGAAAAATCCCGACGGACGCTGGGTACATCATTTAAAAACACCGGAATTCCACTCGTAAGTCCTCCGCGCCCGAGTCGAATTACGCCAGCATATGTTCCGGGTTCGAGTCGAGGGACTCGCACCTGAAGAAGATCGTGTTGTTTTGTCCTAAGACGATTAACTGATCCTGATCCGTCGGGTGAGTCAGGCACACGCATCAACAATCCCTACACATTCTCTTGAAAGACAGAGTTACACCCGAAGGATTGAAGAGTCCTCAGCCGAATCTACGATTCGACTAAACACTCGGGGGCTACTGACATGGTTATACCCTACGGGTACGTAACTTCAGCATACCTGGTCCAGCCCAAGGAAGGCCCACGGCCAATATACGCCAGCCCATGAAGATTTTCGGGTGGCCCAGGCTCATGACGCCTTCGGATCCTTGAAGAACAAGACTAGAGTTTGAATACAACTTGTAACCTACTCGTATTGGCACCCGAGACCTAGCCTCCCCATATATAAAGGCTAGGAGGGTCCAACGAGGAGGGCACGCACACAATAGACAGATCTACAGATCTAGCCACACACCCAACAACGATTACACCCTGCGATTACGACATACACACCTCCACGCCAGATCGAATCTGTGCACCCTCAGAACTTCGGTTCGCCGCAATAAAAGAGCGTATGCAGGAGTAGGGTTTTCCCTCCGGGGGCCTGAACCTGGGTAAATCCCGTGTCCCCTGGTTGCTTGTCTGTTAACCGTGCCACGATCTCCAGCATCCCCATCTTCTCCAAAACCCAAGTCCATAACAATGGGCATTGACGAGTTGAAACCTCGTCATCGTCCACTCGATCTTGAGATCGGCAAGTGATCGTCTACATCAACCACGAGATCCGATCTCGCACAAGGCTTTCGGATCTACAAGGGTTAGTACAGATCTATCTCGTTGCACATGTCTAATAGATTAGATCTTGGCTTTTATCTAGATTAGATCTGGGTTTTGTTCGTTCTTGCGATAGAAAATTTTTGTTTTCCATGCTACGAACCCATCAGATAGCACCCTGTATCATCATCACCGACGAGCTCGCCGTCGCCCCCTCGGTCCGCTCCTCGAGCCTATATAAGGAGGCCTTCCCCAGCCTCAATCTCCACACCATTTGACTCCCCTCTCTCTACTAGTCCTTCCCCACCTATCGCCGGAACAGCTCGAGCAGCAGGTCACCGGAATTTCACCGGAGGCAGCCGTAGCAGAGGAGGAGAAGCCGCCGTCGATTCCGTCCACCTCAGCCCCTGCCGCTACCTCGCCTGAGTCCGTCGTCGTCATCCAGTTCGATCGCCCGCCTTGCCGCACTAGATGGAGCCCTGGTACGTCCCTAGTAGACCCCCACCGTCCGTTTAGGGTTCGGTCTCGCCGGCAACGAGTCCATCGTCGAAGCATTTGCACATTCAAACATTTTTATAAAATCAACCATATTATCTTTTGAGTTAATTCCAACTCTCAAAAATCACATTTAACCATACCTATCTGAATATGTAATAATATTAAGGTTTGCATGCAGTGACTTTGGACTAGTACCAAAATAATGCTGTATAGGCATTTCTAGTCACTTTAAATCATTAAATATTAAACTTAAACTTATTAAAATGTGATCCAACCTTTAAATCACATTCCCATATGTTAGAATATGTGGTGATGACATGTGTCCACATGATCCTATATTGTAATAGGAGAATATTAAATCATAGTTATTTTCAATGAGTAGAAATTACTTTTCTTAAATAAAAAGAATGAAGCTAGTTAATAAAACCTTGTGATGCTTGTGATGATAATAGATCATCAAATGTGTGCCTTAGTATGCTAAGTAGACTAGTTAAGTATTGTTTGGTGATTGTGTATCCCGTATGTGTTTAGACGATAGTACCGACCAAGCTTTCGAGGAGGAGGAGTTCTACCAAGAGGAGGAGGAAGAAAACTTCAACCACTTCACCAACCAAGGCAATCTAACACTTGCAAGTATTATACTAGCAAGCCATCATTAACAATGCAAGCTAACCCTTGCAAGTTAGATAACCTAAGCAAGATGCATTAGGCATGCTTTGGTTATACCCTTTGACTTATACCTACTCCAAATGTTATTTACAAGTTTTACTTTCCTTACTTTACCAAAGTCCCTTAATTGTTTGAAGGTAGCATAAAAAGTATAAAACTTGACCTATCTAGATAACCTTAGATGTCATTCTATGGCATGAGACTGAGATTAGCATCTCACCTTAGTGAACACTCTTAACTTAGTATCTTAGAGCTAAATCAAAACTTGAGTCACTTTAGATGGGAACACCTGGTGAAAATGAATTGTGAAAACCTTAGAATGATGAGTCATTCTATTGAGATGTTTTGACATGTGTTGAGAAACACACTGGTTTATGATGATGAAAATGTCGAGGCATGAGCCTTAGCCCTTTTACAAAACTAATGGTTGGATTCGGATGCGATACCATTCCAATTTTACCGTACAACCACAATACCTGAATTGGGTAAGGCTTAGCCGGAAGTTTATATGCATTAGTATTAGTTCCCTCGCAGGAGAGGTTTGAGCTGAGGCTACCTCTCGATGGTGTCCCCCTATGTAGTGCCCAAGATGACAGATGGTCATGGTTGGGAGGCCATGCTCATAGGAGAGGTGCTTATACTAGGGTGTGTAAAGGAAAGGTTATGTTTGATTATCTGCATACTAAGTATGATGATTCAGGGTTATCCTTGACAGATGTATCGAATCTTGTGGTGAAAGTGTACCACCTCTGCATACTATTCGAATAGTCGCGTCCGCGGTTATGGATAGTTGGAGTGGCCATACTGTTTTGTTGTCAGATGTTTTCAAAATGACTTATGAAATGAATGATGAATCTTGACTTGACCACAACAGGGTTGTGACTGTGACACTAGCTTCCCAACTTAAGTGATTCTAGAACTTTATTTTATCTTTCTTTGTTTCTGAACTCAGCTTAGGTTTCAAACTTAACTTTACAAGTAAACTTAGAGTTAGCAATCCCACTAGAACTACCTTACTTATTAGTGATAGTTTGCAAGTACTTAAAGAGTACTCATGGCTTTTGTCCCTGGCTATTCCTACGGCCAGACTATGAAGGAGACTACCAAGATGAAGGACAGGAGGACGGCTATGATAACTAGGACTATCTTCCATCATCAGCATTGCCTGTGCCACTGAAGATGGACCCCACCGCTACGCTTATTTATTCCGCTTCTTGTTGTATTAAGACTGGATCATGAGATCCTTTATTCATGTAAGACCTTATTATGGTTTGTAATGGATGATGTACTGTGATAGCCAATCTGTTATGTCTCGCAAAAATGGTAATCCTGGGATTGCGATGTATGGCATAACAGGCATCTGGGATTAAAAAATCTGGGTGTTGACATCTGCCATTTGGTCCTGTTTGATTTGTCTGCAAGCCCCTCTCTCGTCCAGACTGAGTCCACCCCGAACCCTAGGGTTTGGGGTCACCGGTGATGTGGAGTTTCGCCCGCCCCGGTGGTGTTGTGTTGGGCCTCTGGTGGTCCTGTGGTGCCGCCGCTGCTGCCCATGTGGCTGTGGCTGCCGTGCCATGGCTTGGCACGGGTTGCAGCGCCCTTAGGTGCTCCCCGTGCCGCCGTGTGCGCTCGTCGGTGATTCTGCTTCCTCTCCTATCTTCAGCGAGGACCAGAAGTGAGTTCTCCTCTCTCTCTCTCTCTGCTTCTCTGGCTTACCTTGCTACCCTCTATGTGCTTGCAATTTATGAACCCTAATTATATATGTCCACGGCACTAGGGTTCATCCCTTTGTGATAGGGTTCATCCCTTGATACCCTGTTCATCTGAGGTGGTTTCCTACTAAATCTAGTTGTGTAGGGTTCACTGCTATACTGTGGCTATTGGTGTTAACAGTAATTTATGTCAGTAATCTATTAACTGCACTTTTACTTATTGTTATGTATTGGATTGGTGACATCATGGCTATAATCTGGTTTGAGATTAGTCCTCTGGTTCTTGTTGATATGCTTTGGTATGAAGGAATTGGAGTTGGATATCTAATCCAATTATTCTCTGATAATTGCAGATGATAGAATACAGAGGTGTCAAATATGATTCCTAATTGTTATGTTAGGAAAATGATTAAGTGTACTTTTGAAAGCATTGTATTATGGAATCCCTAGTAGAAACTTCTTGGTTAGAATTGGCCTTGTGACACCTCCATTTGAATGGTACACAGGTTTCATCCAGATACTGGTTGTTTTCTATTTGTGTTCTATAGTGTTTAAGAGTTGCAGAACCTTCTATTGGATAAATTAATTTGTGGTACTCTAGAATTTTATAAAGCCTGTGATGTTGGTCTGAGGCAAAGCTACAGAAAAGTAGTTGTTTCTACCTGCTGCTTTACTTCTTTAATGATCTGTGGTGGATACCTCTAGGTATCAGTCCTACAGTGCTTTTAAAATTTACTTTGATGGTTCTTAGTAGGTTTAATATGATAGATCCCTACTGTTTGAGCTGGATCCTGAATATGCAATTACTTCTGAGGTGCTACCATCCATGGGATGTGCCCAGAATGATCTACTTAAGACTGTTGTCAAGTTGGCTGTAGAAATCTGTTTATTTCTCCAAGATCAATGATGCATAGGCTGAGATCTTGGTATTGTTTGCAAAGATGGATTATTTGGCTTTAGTTCAAATTCCTCTATGATGGATACACCCCACTTGGGTGAATCTGAGAGGATCATGTGTAAAACAACACATGCTCATCTGAGAATTAGCATGTGATGGTTTTGTATAACTCACCACACAGGTTGCTTGCGGTTGCTGTGATGGTGTTGCTTGTGGCTTGATCTTGTGGACTGGTTCTTGCTGGCTTGATCTTGGCCTACACCTCCTGGTGCTGCTCCTACTCCTCCTAGTCTCTTGTGATCTGGAACTTGCCCTTGCTATCCTCCTGTAACTATGCTTCGACTGAGTGCTCTGTTTGAGTGCTTGTACTGCTCCTGCTGTCTTGACAGCTCACTCCATGCATTTTGGTTACTAAGTTGGCTAGCTATGTGGTCTGGTCGTGTGGATCAGATCAAGTGAAATATTCTTCACCTGTTACCCTTTTACTAGTTACTGCCCTGGTGAAACTTGCCCCTCTTTTATTACTCTGTGATGTAATATGAACAGTGCATTTCACTGTTCCCCACTGAGAGTAAAACTAATTAACTAACCCTTTATTTTCATGTTAGTTTTTTTTATGTTATTTACAGGAACAAGATCTGGATGTACAAGATTTATTATAGGAGTAGATAGGTATTATAGATTATAGCTGTAACCTTCTTTTTATTCTTTTTGTAAAGGATCTTGTAAAGATATTATTACAAGTTTATAAAGTTTTATTTCTTTAGCTTCTATCCTCTGGAATATTCTGTTTTTGGTGTATTTATCACCATTTGTAATATTAATATGGAATAAAAAATAAGAATTCATTTCTTATTTAATTTTCCTTGTCTTAAATCCTTATTGTTGTTTAATATATCTATAATATAATCAAACAATGTTAATAAAATATTTTGGAAAACAACTTAATATTACTAACTTCTAATTTTCAAATTGATTTAAATTTCAAACTTGAATTCAAAATAACTTCCCCGAAAACTCAAAAATTCCTAAAGATCATGTTAAAATTCATAGGAGTCACTACAAAGAGCTATTCCTATCTCTAGTTAGTTAAAGGAACTCTGATCCCTTTAGGTTTTTGTTTGGCGAAATACCCAGATTTTTACAGATGCATGCATGCACAAACTTAGTTTCCTATTTCTACTCTTCATTGGATCCTAATGCTGTGGTGTTACACCGGCGCCAGGACCGGCGGACCAGAAATCTCACCGGAAATCCCGGCGCACCAACCGGTGGACCGGACCATGGACCGAAAATTCTGGCGCACACCGGAAGCCGAAACACGCATCTGTGAGCCATTCCGGTGGCCGACCGGAACGACCGGCGTGGACCGGAATTTCTGGTGCCCGGTCTGACGCGACCGGACTTATCGCCGGAACGCCCCAGTCTCAAAGTCAATAAGGGTTTGATGCCAGAGAATATTCCTATTTCGTCTAGTTTTTACATTTTTATGCCTAAAGTACCCTTGAACTACTGGCTGGCCTATATATAGTCCCCCACATCCATTGTAAACCCTAGGCTTAATATTCTGAATTAGTGGAAACCCCTTGTGCATCTATCTAATTCTTGCCTCATGCTCCTTTGATAGAGGAGCACCAAATATCACAAACCTCGTTGGAGTTTGCACCGTGCCTCCGTGTTGTACAAGACCTTGGCAACGGAGATCCATTGCCAAGACATCAAGATCTCACCAAGACTCCCTTCTCGCCATGACGGTTCGAGAGAGAGATCCCCAACCGACGCTGATCCTAGGGATTGCGCCGGACTAGTAGCCGCCGGAGTGAGCAATTGGCTGGTATCGTATCTTCATGGTGTGTGTGTTCATCGTGTTCTTCGTGCATGAGTTCGTGGATTTCGCTCTCTCCCTCATCCCCCACACTCCCTCCGCCTTGATTCCAAGGGATTCGTGAAAGATCGGGCCATCCCCGAGGTTGCCCCTCAATAAATGTAAAACAAAGATAGGGTTTTAGCAAATTATTTTTAGAGCTAAAATATGCATGATGTCATGACGATGCATAAAATACAAATCTAATTGGGGATATTTTTCGGGCATTACAGTGAGGTTGAAGAAGATGAGCTCGTTCTCTCCTCTCTCAAACAAAATCTTCCTAACCCCTTAATCAACACAACCATGCTTCGTTTCACAAAAAACTCTGCATGAAAAATATGCACATCGATGATGGGGTTTCATTCTGACTATGGGCACTGATTTTCATGAATCGTATCTTCTCAGAATCGTGGTCAAGGTTTGAGCTTTTTTGTTTCATCAGATTCGACAATGGTGCACGTTTTGCACTCTATTTCCGGCGAAGGTGCCACACCGCTCTCCGTCGCCACCATAGTCGTAGTAGGTGTCGCACTGTCCTCCATCGCTGTCACAGCCGCATTAGGTTGGACCACCGGTAAGTGTGTTTAGGCTTGGGGTTTAGTGTGGTTGTTGATGGACCACCAAAGTAGATACAGCCAACCATTCAAAGTGCCATTTGTATACCCTGTCATCCGATACAGCCAACCAAACGAGGGGATTCAAATGGAGTTTTAGCCGTTTCTCTGTGAACTGTCCCAGAGAGCCTGCCCCCAGGGTGACGAAAAATGGCTGCAACCTACCAAACACGTCCCAAAAGAACCTCCAGCTAAATGGTCCAGTACGACCCGCCCGCTTGAGCGATAAATAGGGAACCCGGTTTGTTTATAACGGACGACTCAATCTGGCCATTGCATTTTCTGCTAGTTTTCTTTTGCTTGTTTTTTATTAGTTTTCTTTTTCATTTTTCCTTTGTATTCCTTTTTCTCACTTTTTCTTTTTCTAGATTCATTTTTACAATTCATGTGAATTTATGTATTGTCTTTATTCTCCATTTTCATGGTTTTCATCAATATTACTATTATTAAAAACAAGTCTATGTTTATTTGTTTCTTGATTGTAAACAAAATATGAACAATTTTGTACCATGATCATTTTTTAACCCTTGAATTTTTTCACAAATACATTTTTTTTAAACCATGCATATTTTGAAAATGTGACATTTTTTCAATAGTAATGAACGTAATTTTTTGAACCCGTGAATATGTTAATAAACCTCATGAACATTTTACAGACTACACGGAACAACTTCTAAATATGAATAACCATTTTTTGACTATGTGAACGTATTTTTTGGAACTTGTGAACGATTTTTGATTTCGTCTATCTATTTTTGGAGTCCCGTGATAGATTTTTAAACCACGTGAACATTTTGTTGAATCCATTAACTTGGTCTACTTTGGATATCCATGTTTTATTAATAAAAATCTCGTGAATGTTTTCTCAAACTACATGAAAAAAAGGTTAACATGAGAGAAACATTAAAAAGAAGTTAACATGAGAACCGGTAGGTTTCAAAAACAAAGCTAACTTGAGAGAGGAAAATATCGTAGAAAAAACACAATGACTTGCGAGAGAGGAGGAGCGGAGTAACGAGACAGATCCAGATGCCACGGGCGTACATGGCACCAATGCTCACGCAATCACGGATCACACCATAGAGCGCTGTATAGGATTTGCGCGAGATGAAGAGAGGATGATAAAAGGTGCTTGAGTTTGTGACATCTAAAACCAGGAGGCAGCCCTAAAAAGACGAACTGAAATCGGGAGGCAAAAGGCCTCGATGACTAGTTGTCCACTGTACAGCTACATGCACAGGAGGACATGATACCGCGATACATTGTTGTTAGTGCTGTGTAGAATATATGAGAAAATTGCAAAAAGCAAATGGACGTTAGACACTAACCTTTTTTTTCTTTTTTCTTTATATTCCTCCTTTTCTTCCTTTTTACTTAATTTCGTCGTCTCCCTAATCTCCCTCGACTCGCCCATCCCCATCGTTCCTTCCTCTTCCGGTCAGAGCTCGGCGACGTTTTCTAACTCCCTATAGCTCGCGTGCCGCCTCTCCCCTCTACTTCAGCTCGTACAGCAGTGCCCTAGCCCTGCAGCCCGAATGGCGGCGCACTGATGATGTGCGAGGTCGCACCCATGTTCACCCACATGAGAACGCCTGATGGAGATAAGAGGGGCGCGTCTCCGCCGCCCACAAAGAAATCTCGTGTGCCAGGAGGCGCAGTCGCCTTTGTTGTGTGTGTAGATTTTTCCGATCACTTGTCCACACTATCGATCACTTGTTAGAACGGGAAATTTGCGCATCCGGATGCCCCTCTTTACCAAAGTTGTAGCCATTTTACTTCTTGCCCGCCCGGGTATGATGATGCCTCGTGCTTTTCGTTCAATGGCCCGTGATCTCTGAAGCTTCGCTCGCGAACATTTATAGGCCACTCAATCCGCAGCGAAGACATATGTAAAAATCTAGCTCGCACCTGTCTTTTACCTACACCTGTGTGCTTGGCAGTTGAACACGGTTGCGGTAACCGAACCGATTAATTCTTCCAGATCGACTTTGGCCCCATCCAGGATTCCAGGCCCTTCCCTAACAGAGGTTTACATGGGAAGATTAACAGGAACATCATGAATTTCATGGAATTGCGGTGCGTTAAAAAAAACATTCGCCCTGCTTTTCCCTTCAAGAAAATGAAGTTTCTATTGTCCATGCCGTAGAGCTAGTTTGCCGGTGCTTATTGGTTGGGAGATGCTCTTTGGTTTACTACACTGTTTATTGGTTACTTGCATCTGACAGAGGTAACATATTCAGTATGTTTGCACTAAATTACTGTAATTAAGAAGTAGTAGTACACGAGTTTAGGTCAAATTACTGCACAAGTAAATATTTGAGTTTACTAAGGTGTATCAGCTAGGATGCTAATAGGAGGAAGCAGATAACACCTGCCGAAGTGACAAGACGAGTGCAATCTGAGCAGTTCTTGCATATACTAGTATAATTTATCTGATTATCTCCACAGACATGGTTCTATGCATGCAAATCAGTGGCAGAGATTTTCATCAACGCTGTAGACATTCAAGCACAAGAATTACTACATGTATGCAGGGACTGAATGTATGTAGAGCTAATCAGAAGTTTTGAGCAACTTCCATGATACATATACTTGCCATTAATTAATTCCTACGATATATATTTACACGTAACTCATGTAAAATACTGCAGTATACGTACCCTAGAAAACGTACTACATATGTGGTAGTAATAATTATTCCATCTAGGGTTATATATATACCATAAATTTAGGACGCGAGCTAGATCGACACATACATACACCTACCCAAACACCCAGATCGAACCATTTAATTCAGGGAATCCAGTGAAGATGCATGCCGGTGTTGGCCGAGAAGCTGTCGACAGATGAAGCACTGGCCGCGGACGTCGAGGACGAGCCGAGGATGGCATCCATGAAGTCCACCACCGGACCCATGGCCGGGTCGGTGACGAACGCGCCGGCGCCCTTGGGCTCGACGAACACCTGGAGGCAGCTTCGATCATCGCCCGCGGCGCCTTCTTGACCCAAGAGGCCAGCGGCGGTGCCGTTCTCCGGGTATGCATTATCCGCCGCGCGGCACAGCCTGATGAACTCCCCGTCGACGGCGTACTGGAGGTCGCTGCCGGGGAGGAACGGCAGCGGCTGAGAGGTGAAGTTGAGCCACGCCGCGGAGTTGTGTGCCGAAGATGGAGGGGACTGCGTGACCCCTGCAGCTTGAGCTGCATTGTGATCCAGCCCGTTCAGCGACACGCCGCACCCAGCAGCAGCTCCTGCGATGCCCTGTCCTGCCCCGTCCAGAATGTTGTAGTACAAGTCTGTACCAGCGTGACATAACTCGAGTTAGCACTAGCGTACGTGGTACTGGCAGTAGTACTTCAGTACACTGGTACTACACTAGTACATATTTAGTGTCAGCTCAAATTGTTCTTTGGAGCAGATTCACAGAGAGCAGAAGTGTACGTAGAATGAATTTCAACGCAGGATTGAGTTACCTGCGGGGGAAGGGATGTTACCGGCGGCGTGGAGGCTGCCCACGGCCTGGGATATGAGCTTCTTCTTGATGGTGGAGTTCCAAAAGTTCTTGACCTCGTTGTCCGTCCTGCCAGGCAGGTGCTTGGCTATCTGGGCCCACCTGCAAAGCACAGTGATGCAGAGGACGCACATTTTGGTATTAGCTCAGTCTGCAGCCGTCTGTGTCCCTTTCATTCTTTGTCTCGAGCATCACAGTGCATTACTCGCGCGAATGTAGGCCATGCAGTGCACACATACGCAGATAAGTAACTGTCGTGATCCAGGGTGGTGATGGAGTTACAGCAGCAGCCATGGATCACATGCACGCACAGCTGATTCGCATGTAGCTAGAGGGACCGGTGAGAATGCACGGAAGAAGAAGGATCTTTACTGACCTGTTCCCTAGCACCCTGTGGAGCTCAATGATGAGTGCCTCCTCCTCCTGCGAGAAGCTTCCCCTCTTCAGGTCCGGCCGCAGGTAGTTGATCCACCGCAGCCTGCAGCTCTTGCCGCACCTCTGCAGCCCTGCACGCACACATTCCCATCATCCCATACATCAGTATCCATTGTGTTAACTGAAGAAGACTTGAACAGGGAATTTGCAGCTAATCTAGCTACGTATTTGTACGAGCACGCACTTACCAGCTTGTCTTGGGACGGAGCTCCAGCAGCCATGGCCATGGGTGGTGATGTACTTGACGAGCTTCTCGTCTTCCTCCGGTGACCACAGGCCCCTCCTGACCTTCTGCTTGTTGCAGCAGGAGTGGTGCCCCATCTCTGCAGCTAGCCGGACCCTCTCTTCTCACTCACTCAACTCCCCAAGGCTCACTTCACACTGCCTGAGCTGTACTGGTAGTGCATGGTTATAAAGAAGACGAGACAGAGAGAGAGCAATAAGCCGATCGAGCGCATGCATGCGGTGGCTAACATCTAAGGGCAGGCAGATCAAAAGCACGGGGAGGAAAAGTTGGACCTAAAAACCTGTTGAGCCCTGCTCCTAGTCCCATCTAGCTAGCTAGGACCCCCTCCCCATCTAACCTAACCTACTCGCGAGCAGCATGTTACGTAGGTTACTTCAAAAGTGAGTGGCTCAAGCGAGGACCCAAGGCGATGAGCCTGGAAGAGAAGGGCGTTTTGGTACTTGCACCCTCCATGATCAGAGAGAAGACTTGTGTGATGGGGCTGTGCCCCTATGCCTGGTTAGTTTTGGGAACTCTTGTGTACTACTGGGCGCGTGATCGAGGCCGCGCTTACGTCCCCGATCACTCGTGTGATTGCATATGCATGTGGGTGTATGTGTGTTAATTTGCATGAGGGGAAAAAATTCACTGCCGGCCGGAGTTTGTACGCCCATAAGTGCTGGCTTTCTTCAAACTACTACTACTAGTACATGGCAGGCAGCAGCTACCATTTAGACTAGTATCAATTCGTCAAGAACCCATCCGCGCATTCTCATCCGTCGTCTATATGTGTGCTGCTCGAGCCTTAAATTAGCCTTCTCCACTCTCTCTCTCTAATTGGCATGGTGTTCTTACATGCCATATGCGCCCTCCTTCAGGAAACAAATTTACCTTTGTGACTGTACGCAGCACTTTACATATACAGCAAAAAAGAAAAAAAAGCAATGCGTGCAGTGCATTCATTCACCATTGACAAAAACTCAGCATTTGGCCCAGAACGAAAGACAAGCGGCAGGTCTGCAGTTTCGGAGTATCCTTGAGGACAGGCGTGGTAGCTTCCTGAAAAAGATTGTGGTTGCGATTTAAGCAGAGTAGGTGGCGTTTCCGTATTTACCAACGTCCAACAAAGCTTTGTGGCAAATTAAGTACTACGTGCCTGTGATCTGAAAAAGAGCTGCATTTGGCTCTTCTCTTCCTGCTCATGCTGCCAGTGTGGTTCGGTAATGGTGGCATGCAGTGTGCTAGTTTCACAATATTTCTGTAGCATACGGGGAGAATTGCTGCCACTGCGCTCGAAATCGACACGGAGATCTGTTGCCATGCACGCATGGTGCTCGAGGGACACCGCGAAAGAAAAAAAAAAGAACATACTAGTAGCGGTAGTAAATTAATTGATCAGGGCTAGCTAGTGGTGGTCGAGCGGTATAATTCAGACAAGATCGAGCCTCGAGTATAATTCAATGCATGGGCCATGCATGCATGCAGAAGATGGAATAGAGGAAACGCGACAACACGTAGCATGCACTATACCGTACGTGACACACACGATCGACCCGGATCCCCCTGTCGACCGATGGACGAAGCGTGCACCATACGCGGGCCACGCATGTGCACGTCCGTCCCCCGACCCGTGCCGTTAATTAATGCGGTGGGCCCCGCGCGACATGCCACAACATACAAAGTACACGTACGATATACTACTACGTACATACACACGGGAAAGAAAAAGGAGGGAACAGTCATGTGTACCACGTACATGTCCGTCCGGTCCGGGCATGCATGGCAGTGGCATATCATATGTGCCAGACGTGAAAAACGTAACGAGAAAGACAGAAACACAAGCATCTACGTACGTACGTACGTTTCTCTCACGGAATCATCCGTACGTGCGGCCGGGCGTTTAAAAGCAAGAATCCGTGTGTGTGTGTAAGTACGCACGTACGATCAACAGAGTTGGCGGGTTTCTTCAGAAAAAATAAAATAAAAAATAGGTGAGCAGTTTTCGTCCTGTACTGCATTACGGTGGTCACGCGCGCTCGTACACTCATGGTCGCGCTACCGGTTGTAGTACTTGGCTACGGACCTACGGTGCATCTGTATCTCTACCGCTTGTCGCTCCATCTCGTACGTACTCCTACTAGGCTTTCTCCCCCTGGCGCGCGGGTACGCGTACCAGTGAAAGACGATGCGCGATGTGATCCCCCAACCACAGTGATGCCCCCGGCCTGCTCCTCATCATATGCATGCATGCATGGCCGGCAAATGCCCATCGCGCCCGCGCGGTTGATTCAGTGCCAAGCCTCCTAGTACATACATATGTTGGCATTATGGATACCGCCGATGTTTAATCTAAGCTGTCTGAAAACACAAAAAATCGTCGTATGTTTTCCGATCCCTTGCGTTAACCCGAAGCGAAACGGCGGCCTGTGCGTACGTGCAGTGTGTGGCTTCGAGCGGGTGAGTGAGAGCTACTGTAGCTCTCTGTACGAGACTAGGTAGGTTTATATCCGGTACGTATTCATGGCGCCCCTCCATCGAACGACAAACGCCCGATCCTTCGGAAACGGCACTACGTAGAAACCCCTCCATGTGCATGAGGGAACCAAGTACCACGCGCGCCGAGAGTACCGGCCGGCCTTCTGCTTCCACCGTAGCCCCGGCCTTGCGGCACTTGTAAGCCAAGCTACGGAAATGAATGCGGATAGCTACAGTACCTCGCTCGTAGACAAAACAAAACGCAGATTATTAATCTGTGCGCGGAAAACACCACAGGCATTTTTTGCAGATTAAAGCAAAGCAAGATGCCGTCCGTTGAAGAAGATACGCAGGTGTACCGTGTACGTGTGTACAGTTCTCCGTTCATCACGTGTGGTTAATTAATTCGCATCGATCGATCTGGCTTTTATATACAGAAGGTAGTAGGTAGACCGATGCGTAGCTATAACCTGAAGAGTCACTGCGCAGAAACGATCCTAAGCCGGTCGTACAGCAGGAACCAGAAAGCAAGAGTTGCTCGCGGTGTAGAAGGGTCCCTAAAGTTAGAGTTTGGTCATCCGGCGTCGTCGTTATGGTGGCTATGACGGCGTTGTACGGGACAAGAATAAGGTATACCCGTCTCCTCTTCCACCTCGTCGGCGACGATCCTGCTGCTGGCGTTGAGGAGTGTGGGGATTCGTCTGGTCGCCGCTTCTATGGAGTGGTGGATCTCGTCCAGTCTACGTGTGTTTTAGGTTTGGTGTTACAAGTTTCGGATCAATTCAAGGGTTCAATGGCGACAACTTCATCTCTGGGACGCTGGTCCTTAGGGGCACGTGCACGAAGACTTCACCGTCATCAACAATGGCATGCGGTTCCGGTAATGGAGCGCGGCGACAATGGCGTCGGCTCGCTCTGGCGGCAGTAGTATTCGTTAGGTGGTCCAAAGATCTCGATGTAATTTTTATTATGTTTAAGATACTTTGTACTTCTTATGAACTCATGAAATAGATCCGGATCTTTTTCAAAAAAAAGAGTTGCTCGCGGTGCTCTAGCTAGCTAGTAGTACTAGTACTCGATCGATCGACCAAACCACTCGACTCGGGGAGATATGGCACGGACCCAACGGAGTCAGTGGAGCTGATACCGAAAGAGTCGCAACACAGTTTCTTCTTCTAGCTCCGGCTGAACAGCTAGTCTTCGGTGTAACTTTCCGAACGGAATTGCAAAAGGCGTCTTGGGCTAGCTACTTCAGTCACATGCACACACCATGCAGTCCGCAACCTCGTGGCAACGGAGAAAAACTTCTGTCCGATCATGCTCATGCACCGTCCCAACTGTGCACTGAGATTCACGGCACACGGCAGTAGTACTCCAATGCGACGTATATATACGGCCGTGATGATGTGCTCCGGCGGCGTCCCTACGTACGTGCGTGGGGTCGTCGAACCCGGCCGGGAAAGTTCTATAGATTCATCATGTACTGTACTAGTACCTGACATGTCACGACTTCTTCACACACTTTTCCTCTACTGCCAGTGCCAACGATCGACACCTTGCGGGAGGAACTTTCACAAAGGAACATCGCGCGCCTTAACTGCAGAGACTCCCAGTCCCGCCCGCTGCGTCTCGTCCTATCAGCCTTGAGGCAGCCAGCTCGTCCCGGCCTGGGGCCAGACATGATCTGATCACTGATATGGACGAATCGAATAGTACCGAACCTAACTGCTCAATGCGATTGTTCGCTATTCGCATGAGAAAAATTATAATGCAACTGTTCACCATCTCCTGATGATAAGAAACCCTTCGCTTGGCCAGGAGACACCCTCGTGTATCCAAATAATTATCTGCCTTGTGCAGGCCGCACGCAACGGAATCTCTCAGCGCCTAATCCGTGCCGACTCCGCCTCGCCGGCCGGCCGGCCGGCACGGCCCGGAAGGAGGCGCCGGGAGAGCGAGAGCGGGTCGCTTTCCGCTGCCTTTCCCGATCCGTGAACCTTCCGAGAGCGGCACGGTCGGTCGCCATCTCCCGAACGCGGGGCAGCGCGCGTACTACCGCTGGACGGACGGAGTCGCTTTTACAGAGAGGGGGTACAGGATCATCGCGACCTGCCCGGCGCCGGCAACAGGACAAGCCGAATCCCGTCGCCGATACGGCCGCCCACGTCGCCACAACGGCCCGTGCGCGCCCAATCATGCGCGCTCTCGACCGCCTGCGTGTACCGTGTACAGTACGTACGTAGGCGCCGCGGTGTCAGTCAGTCAGTCCCGGTCGCCCGGTCGGCCTGTGGGCGTTGTCGCGCGCCGGGCGGGCCGAAACGACCTGGACTGCCACAACGGAGCGTTGCCTGAAAAGGGGTTGACTTGCGGCTCGGTGCTCGCGGGGCGGTGATCTATTTGGTGCGATAAATGGGGCCGTGCCGCATTCATTACCATGGCGAGTTGGCAACATCGGCCGGCATGGTACGACGAAGCACGGAACAAGTGTGCGGTGTATATGAAGGTGCGGAAGATTATGATCAATGTATGAAGGTGCCGAAGATTATGATCAGGCTAAAAAAAAGGACTACTCGCTTTCAGGATTGCGCGCGGGTGGATCCCGGACGGCCAGGCCGCAGTTTCGTCCTATATTATCTTTTTTTTTGTTTAATTTGACAATATCATGGGTTGATTGCTCGTGTGTTAGCTAACGAGTGTAGACCTTTGCTTCATAATGCATCCCATGTGTAATGGCATCTCCACCGGCACGACTCAACCGATTCGAACGGATTCGCGCAGCGTGCGCGGCTCTCCGGCGGCACGACCTATCCCGACCGACGCTTCCGGCCGATCCATCGACACACCAAATTTTGGCAACATTTGCGTCGGCATGGACATTGCGCGGGTGTCCGCCAGTCGGCCGCTAGGACTCATATGTAAGTGAAACATTAGTACTAAAACAATTCCATTAGATTTGGTCCTGCCCATTACAGAAAGGCATATTTGAACAAAATAAAAAAAAAGTACTACTGCTGTTAGAGGAGGCCGTCCTACGGCTACTCGTCGTTGTTGCCATGGCCGCAGGCCCCATCGATCACCGCCCTCGCCACCCAGATGGCGTGCTACTAGGCATTCGAGTCGACGTCCGTCGCGATCCTCATTGCTCGGGTGTTCCGCCTCCCGGTTGGCCAGGGCCCTCTCCAGCTCGGTCGCCCAGTAGTCCCTCGCCTCCCGGTCGTCCTGAGCCGCCTCCGTCGTTGCCCTCGCTGCCGCCTCCCTATCCGATCATCGGCGGCGCGGCGTACCAGCTCCTTGCGCTGCGAGTTCTCGGTCGGGGTCACCCTCGCCGGAGTACTGTTGGGGCCGAGCCCAGCGCCTGCGCGATCTGCAGGGGGACGACGATCGCCTCCTACTCCTCCGCCTCCGCCTCCTTCTCCCCGTCGTCCTCCTCCACCTTTGTCTCGTCCGCGTCGACGAGAGCCCACGCGGCCGCCGTCTCGGTGGCATTGGCCACACGCTCCTCCTCCGCCGCCGCGTCGGTGGCGGGCTCGGCCGTTTTCACCGGCCTACGCAAGGCGATGGCGTGGCGAAGCTCACGCACAACGACCTTGGCGGCCGCCCTGGCCACCTCCTCCAGTGTGGTCATGGTCGCCTCGTGGCGGATTTCACGGTGGCCTCCATTGAAGCCACCTCCACCACCTTCTCCAGCACCTCCTCGGCCATGCGCTAGGTCATCAATGTGGCCTGAAGCTCGGCACCATCGTCAGAGCACTGTGGGAAGCGGCTGCGGCATATCTCCCTGATCTTGGTCTAGTTGGCGATATTGTGGCGAGGCAGGGTTGGTGGTGGCTGGCGCTTTTTTCGGCGGTGTTTGCTCTTGCCTGGGCTTGTAGTCTCTGCAGCCCCAGCGACCATCTTTTATAGACTGCGGCGAAGGCGGGAAACGGCTGGCCAGGCATGGGAAGTTTTCTGGCCGCAGGTGGAAAGACGTGCGCGAAAAAGGAACGCAATGATGGCAGGAAACGCCGGCCACGCGGGAAGCCACCGGTGCTGATAGCTGACATCGTGTCGCCATTAACGTCCCATATGCGTCAAACAGTGACATTGGGTGAGACGGACAAGATGCGTCGGGCTGCTGTGCGCGGCCCACCGGACAGGCCAGACCATAACCCAAAATCGCACCGCGACCTGACCTATTCGGACCAAAACAGAAGTTTTGGATCGCGTGTTTGCTTTTCCTGGAGCAAATGACAAGAGGGTGGCGTCCTTCACCTGTTTACCTTGCCACTGGGATCAATTGAATACAAACCTCTCGAGCAAAATTTTCTGGTAAATTGGAACTAAGAGCATCTCCACTCGTTGGCCGTTCCCAGGCCGAAAACCGGACCTAAATAGCGCCGGACGGAGAAAGGTTTTGGCCTGGGAATGGCCGATTTCTCACTCGCGTTTCCAGACCGAGTTCCCAAGCGAAACAAAAATGGCGATATTTTCAAATTTTCTCGTTCCCGCCGGCGAAGTCTCGGCCATAGGGTGCTCGACAGAAGTACGCCCAAAAATGTTCGGTCGTCAAATTATTACAAAACAAGATAAAATTGGTCGGCGATCAGTCGGCGACGGGGGTTATCTCCTCCGGCGTGTCGGTCCGTGCGAGATGGGTTAAATGCGGGTTGAGGTGGTGGAAGCGGAGCTCGGCGAGGGCACGGCGGTGCAGGTGATCGGCGCAAAGCTTGGAGCGCTCTCGACGTTGTCCTCCTCGAGGATGTCCTTGTGACGTGCCATATACCAGGCCTTGACCGGCGAGCTCATCGCCGAGGTGTCTTCACCGCCCATGAGAAACTGCAGATCGGTGTTCCTCTTCTTGACGGCAAAGTTCGCTTTGAGGAGATCGAGCTTGCGGTCTTGGTTCTATAGCAGCTGCGCCCATCTCTGCTCGGTCTTCTCCTCCCTCTTCTTGGTATGGGCCTTCGTGTCGACGATGCACCTCTCGATGGATTCCTGGAGGCGCTTGGCGGGAGGTCTGGCGACTTTGAGCATCTTCGCCTTCTTCTGGCCGAGCTCTGGCCTTCCTTCGCCGACAGCAGGTGGAGGGGCCGCCGGGTTGTACACGCCGTCCTTCGTCTTGGCGAGTGTTAGCCGAGTATCCGCCCATTTCTAGCATTTCTCAATCGAAGGGAACACGTGATAGAACTTGAACTTCGTCCTGGTGTCAGTCCGGTACATGCCGAGTACGCGGAGGAGCTGCAAAGGCAAGGCAAAGTGTGTTAGGATAGGCATGCACAAGTACCTTCGGCTAGTGTTCGGTGTAGTACCTTGGCATCCATGCTCTCGCCGCTGACGGGTGTGCGCTCGACCTCCTCGAGAAGACTGTGTCACTTGCTGCACGCCTATTGGATGATCCCCCAGTGGTTGGTCATGGCTTTCTCGTCGTGCTCCATGTGGGTTTTGTTGTACTTCGGGTCACAAAGGTTGCGTTCATCGAACGCTAGCTTCACGCGCTTCCAGTGGTTGTCCGGATTTTGGTTGGCGCCAGTGATGGGATCCATGCTCACCGATTTCCAGGCGTCGGCGAGGCAAAGGTCCTCAGTCAACGTCCACTTGATCCGGGGCTCTGTCACCGAGGTGCCCGCCTTCTTCTTGCCTTTGCCTTTGCCCTTCACCGGAGCCAGGCCAACACCTTCCTCTTCCTCATCGGTCTGGATCTGCTCGGCGAAACCCTAGGACTCGATACTGTGTTCGGCGTCGGGACTGTTCTTGGGTGAAGAAGCTGGCATTATTGGCCGTAGCGGCCGCCGAACCTTCGGCGATCATGCCCTGCATGTAGGCTTCATTCGACATTTCGCCGAACATGTTTTGGGCATCGGACTCGCCGTGGGTCGCGTGCGACGAGCTTCCGGCGAACGGCAGAGGACCGCGGCATGCCGTCGAGGAAGCGACGTACGCCGAAGAGGAGTAGGGGTGTTGATGTCGATGCTAAACGCCGAAGGAGGGCGTGGTGCAGGGCAGGGGAAGACGGTGTTCGGGTTGAATCCGCCGTCAAACTTCGGGAAGGAGTACCTGCCGTAGGGTTGCTGGTTCTCTGGAACATCATTTGGCGAGATCGGCGAGAACCCGACCGCGAGTATCCGTGACGACGGCAACGCTGGCTCCCAAACGCCCAGATCTTGACGCGACGATGCTAATCTTTCCCTCATCGCCTAAGCCTCGGCCGCCAATTCCCTCATCGCCTGAGCCTCGGCCGCTCCCTCATCGCTTTGAGCTTGGCGCTCCTGCTGCTTGGCCCTTGCCTTCCTGTCCCTACGGCTCTCTGTAGCGAACTTTCTCTTTGTGGATAGGGCCAACCAGTCGGGGCCGCTCATGCCTTGAGGTTTCGGCGCGGGCGCTCTCAGCTTCCTCACCTTTTTCTCTTTTGGTTGTTCGCCCGGCGGAATCGGGTTTAGCGGAAGCTTTAGAAAGTGGCGCGGAGCTCGCTAATCAAGGGAGATGTGGGGGATTATGGAGGGAAGGCGGGAGAGGAAGAAGAAAAAGGGCGGGAACTTGGCCTTCACTCGCTGACAAGGCTGGCCCACCCTCATTTTCTCTCCATCCGACGTTTCCAGGCTGTTTCCGGCGCCTCGGGTTCGGCCCGAGAACACCGGACCAATTTTGAGACAATTCGAACGAAACCGGCGTCCTAGAAACGAGATTGGGCGAATTTTCGCCGTCCGGACGAAAAATAGGCGTTGAGAACGCCTTCCTTGGAACGGAGTGGAGATGCTCTAACCTATGTGCACAAGTCGGCGGGTGGTCTTTCCATTTGATGCATTCAAATTAACTGCCGTTTGTTTTTTATAAAATGTATTCCCTTCATCTCAAAATATGTCGCAACATTTTTAAAATTTAGATGTATCCAATACCAAATAGTAGTGTCTATATACGTTCAGTATATACAACTTGAGACCGAGGGAGTAATTAATTTCCACGCAAAAATACCAGAACGGAGTAATTAGCTGAACTTTGACTGACTTTGAATCGCTGACATGTGGGACCCGCATGTGTCAGAAGGCAGCCGAGCTGCACCCTAAGTGATGATACTAGCAATCTATTACTGCCACACAAAAACTATAATGTAACGATACTACTAGCAATCTAGTCGCAATCGCAACAAGAAGCTTAATTGAGTTCATGCAAATTTTCTACGACACCAGTACTTAACTTAACCACGATATATGCCAGGCAAACAATACGTAACTTTCTGAACAATGAAAGATGCTTATAAAATCTCTCACTGTTCAAAAGATGGGCTTTCGCGTGCCATGCTAACATGCGTAAATGAAAATAGAGACTGTCACTTTTGGCACCGAAGAGAAATGATGCTCAAGACCAGAATTCCTTGCATTTCTGTAATTTTATCGTCAAATACTATCCAATGACAGAATTCCACCTAGTGGATAAAATATACATGTCAAAAAAAAGAATTTGGAAACCATATAATGAAAAGAATATGTCAGCTGGGTTAAGTACGCAAATACAGTTACTACGTAACAGTGATGGACTTGAGACTTGAGCTTCTCAAATACACTTTGCCAATGTGTCTTTCTTGTGGATGGGAACTTCAAGTAGAACCTTGATCAGACTTTACGTTCTCTCTCGGAGGTATCTTCAGCAAATGCTTCATTGTGTCATATGCGGTAAACCCAATAGCCACTGAGGGTACCACCTACAGAATTACCAGTATTCAGAAGCAACATCTTGGTAAAAGAATAAAATTATACATACACACACACACACACGCAAACTGCAAACTTCCTCAGCAAGAAGGATCGTTTTCATCGGACGGGGGTTTTAGCTAAAAACTTTTCATGGGCAAGTAGCAGAGACTGGAGAGGTAAGCTAAGTATGCAATTTATGGATGTTGCTCATGTAAAAGGATCCAGTGATGATCAAGTTAATCAAGAAAGGATTTGGCGAAGTTTTATAAGTGTCATTGGGAAGCATCTTACAGCCAAGCCAAGCGTGAGACTAAATACATGGATATGGATCTGATCTGCATGTCAACAAGACATCAACTCACAAGTGCAAAATGTGAAACTTCTGTGTAAATTATAATGGAACACAACAAAGATGACCAGATTCTAAATGAGGTTACTTAGTATTATTCTCTCAAAAAAAAAGGTTACTTAGTATTACCAGAATAATCTACTCGACAAACAACGGTTTGCTGGCAAAGAGGGTTCAACAAAAATCATATGTATCTAGACATATGTATTTAGAAAAAGTGAAGTCACTTATTTTGGGACAGAGGGAGTATCATGAGATGTTCAAGGTCATGCCCTATGAATGGAAGCATGATTCGGGCAGGTTCTAACAGCAGAACAGAGTGCAAAGTTCTCATAAAACATACAGATTATCAAGGAGTTAGTTAATGGGCGGTAGCAACATAAAGATAAAGATTGTTTAGCATGTTTAAAACTAAATATGCTATTTTGGAAGTACCCTAGAAAACTACATGCAAAGGACACCAGGACTACCTTGATATAATTAAGGCTCAAACCAGCAAATAATTGTCTCCATCCCTGCGTTTGTTTGATGACCTTAAGCCCCTGGAATGTACCCGTTATTCGTGGGCCACCAAATTGATCATGTTGCAGATGGCTTTGAACCTAAAAAGAGATGCAAATACAAACATGATAAACAGTTAACAGAGTTTTTAAGTACATTTGAACTATGAAACGGTATATGGAATAAATTAAGTACCTGCATTTGTCTCCTGACTACATCTAATGGGTAGGTTAAAGTCTGTCCAAATAAACCAGCTGCAGCACCACAGGACAGTTTTAACGTGACTGAATTTTTGTAATTTTCAGGTACGTGTGCCTTCAGCCCTTCGTATATGTAGAATTTAAGACCAGCATAAGGAAGTATTCCCATGAGCGTTGGACCTGAATGCAGCAAGCTCAGGTTGGGACATCAACAATACAACCACAGTGAAAATAAAGATAATGAACTTATCTAGACAAAAATGCAAAATAAGAATATATGCAGCTCACTGCAAGCATTGATGATGTTTAAATAAAGCACTGGTGGTATAAGAAGGGCTATATCCATACCTACTCCACGATACAGGGCTCGCATTCCACCTTCTGAATAAACACCTCTAAAGACATCTTTTATTCCTCCATATGTTGGTGGACCCTTTGGAGTTTTCAAACCAGTGCTAGGTTGATCTGGGTTATTGACCTGTAAGCAAAATCAAACTAGTTCAGCACAACAGGCTGAAAGTAAAAAAGAATTGCAATTATTTTCGTAGAAGATGGGAACAGCGTTCCTAGAACAAAAAATCTGTATCAAGCAAGCAACATACTTCTTTACAAGAGATGGCTGATAGAAAATTCAGAGTTTAGGCAGCATTTTCGAGTGGCAATGTGATTTATTAGTTTACTACTCCCTGAACTTGCACAAATACGTATTTATTTTCTCACAGTAGCATACTGTAATACTTGACCAGGAATACACACAATTAGAAAAGTAGGTTGTCTATTTTATGCACTGAACATCACAAAAGTCTACTTAATCCCCTGAGCAAGAAGTTCGGGTTTCAACCTCCCGGACTAAAAAAGAGGGTTAAATTACACATGCAGAAGGTTTTGGATGGCAGGTTTCCCAATGTAATATGGTTTTGCCATCCGTGCAACTTACATCTCCAAATTCTCCCAGGGATCTTCCTAGAACATGGGAACAACACTCCTAGAACAAAAAAATCTATACAAGCAAACAACATACCTGTTTACAAGAGATGGCTGGCAGGCAATTCAGAGTTTAGGCAGCATTTTCGAGTAGCAATACGATATACTAGCTTACTACTCCCAGAACTTGCAAAAAGAGGTTTGTTTTCTCGCAGCAGCATAATGTAATACTTACCAGGAATACATACAATTAGAAAGTAGGCTTTCTATTTTATGCACTGAACTTTACAAAAGTCTACTTAATCCCTTGATCAAGAAATCCGGGTTTTCAACCTCCCGAACTTAAAAAGGTAGGATAAATTACACCCTGAGGGAGTTCCGGATGGCAGGTTTGCTAATGCAATACGGTTCTGCCGTCCATGCAACTTACATCGCCAAATTCTCCAACAGCCTAGCAACATCCTAATCAATTGTTGCAAATAGAAAAGATACATCATTCTAATTAATTATTAACTTACAAACAGAGGGAATACAAATGATTGATCTTAAGGGAATAAACTCTAAAAATTACAACAGATCAGTTGACTGTCTGATTAATTATTAACTTACAAAACCAACTTGATACTGAATACTACGGTTGTGCTCTGCAATTGAGTATGAACATGCAAGCACAGAAGCAGACAGTAATGAGAACACCAAAATGTAAGCAAGCCGATGAGAGAAGCAAAGGAGACAAATTACAGATACAATACCTGGAAGGCAAGCTTGGTCCTAGCCAAGTCCAAGGGATAAGTGCACAAGACTGCAGTCCCCCCTGATGCTGAGCCTGCTAAAAGATCTACCACAGGTCCTGTGCCAAGTGAGGGGCAGTTATTCAAGATCCAACACCTGTACCGCTCATACGCCATATAATGCAATGCAGCATAAGGAACAATTCTCAACACACTGGCCCCGTTTCCCCTGAAGTAGTACCAAGACATGATCAGCTAAAAAATAATAATATATGCATGTTGTGCAATAATATTGTACGCATAAATAAGTAGAACTGCTACATACTTGTAAAAGCCCAACACACCATCATGTTTTCTCAGTTTATTCAAGGATCTGAGAACTCCAAGAGACCTGAACTCATTTGTTCTAGTCTATAAGCAGAATCAGAAATTAAGCATATGTTAGCAATTATAATCATTTAGAAACTTATAGCTTGAATGAGAACATGTGGTACTCCCAAAATAGTACCAAACGAAAATTAGGCATGCAAAACTAATCAAACAGCAGGTAGTTAGTTACTTCATGCAGCTTGCACATACAAGACCAATGGGAGCAGGCATTATCAATCCTCTGGAAATGGAACTTGCTACCTGTCACATCAACAGCCTTCTTTACGAAAAAAGAAGGGTTACCAAATGGCAGCACCAGTTGCATGGACAATATTTCAGACATGCCATATCTCCTCGACTCAACCCTCAAAGACAAGTGGATAGCTACAACTATGCTGAATGGAGGATCGTATAATTTTTTACAGACATGGCATGCTTATGGTACAGAATGTATAAGCTCCTCTAGAACAGCCTGGGATGCTGCAAGTATGCAAGTCCCAAGTGTTCTTCCTGCATTAGTTTCACAGGTTCTATGTCAACACAACTGATGCCTAAAGCACACTTGTGCATCAGTTTCATTAACACATAACTCGTATTGAGAGGCGTGCTGTCAGTACCTGTCATTGCATCACATGAAAGAGCTATTTTCGGCTAGGGGAGGCGTGTATTAAAAAGCGAGTTATCACATTCACAGGTTTCAAAGTCACTTTTCGACTAACAATTTTGACGTCGACATCCTGAAGCAAATCATGCCTGAAGCCACATACGAACGGAAATTCCCCTAACGAAATTACTAGCAAATCGCCTCAAACAATACTGGAGTCACAGGAGATTTATATTTAGATCAATCATCAATGTGCCCAAGCGACGAAGACTGAATTTAACGCAGTACGGGCCTATTTTCTGCGTGCGCGAGCAGCAAAACGAACCTGTAGCAATATCTTGAGCCGCTCGAGCGGCGCGATGGCTGTTTTGGAGAAAGCGCCGGCGACTCCACCGGCAACCATCTCCTTGGCGAAGACGGGCATCAGGTCGAGCGCGCAGAGGTCGACCCGGGCCGCCGCCACGGCCGCCGAGCCCTGCGAGGGGGTACCCATGCCGAAGGCGCGCTCCTTTCATCCAAATCAAGCACCCCCAGCGCGACGAATATCCTCCTGGGGCGCCGGCCCGAAGGATCCCGCCGGACGGGGAACGCACGCCGCGGGTTCCGTCTCCGCCGCCGCCGGATTTGACCGCGGGCGACGACCTGCCACGGAGTCGCTTGCGTATTCCTCTTGTTTGTGTTTTTTCCTTTTCGACACAAAAAAATGCTGAGGTCGGAGGGGAGAAGTGGCGGTGGCCGATGGGGCGATGAGTAATCTGCGGGAGAATCTTCTCGACCGAACCTTAAATATCAACACCAGTTGCCAGGAAAGCAGAATTACTGTGTCGCGTGACGTGCTCTCTTTCTCCTCAAACCTGCCATCGGGCCGTGCTTCTCGCGTGCCGGCCCGCGTGGAGTCTGGCACGGCACGCGGATTGGGCTGCGACCTGGAGCACGCGTGTTGGCCCGACACGGCCATTTAGCCTTTTAAAGCTTTTAAATATTCTTATTTATTTTTTAGAATAAAAATGTAGCTCGTTTACCTAACGGGCTGGCCTGTTAAGCCACCGTGTCGGGCCTGGATCGGGAATTTTAGGCACGGGCCGGATCAGTCCGACCGTTAAACGGGTCACTGCATGTCGGATCATGCTAGACCTGTGAAGCATAGGATCATGGTTGTGCATTGTCGGATCGGTCCGCTAGCTAGGTCTATTTCTCGGTTTGCGTCATGATTTAGCCTAGGCATGAGTCACTTATCTTCATCGACATGCCTCAAACTGTGGTCGATATTATAGGACATCTCTAGCAGGCCGATCAATTTCATTGACATCAAGAGTGTGTTTGGTAGCCCGGTTGAGCAATCTCAACTCATACAAGCTGAGTTCAGCTATGTCCATTGCACACAAGTGTGTTTTATTTGCTATGTTTGGTAGATTGTGTGGACTGAGATATTCTTAATTGAGATCATGTTTGGCAGGTCGTATGAGTTAAGCCATGCCCACTATTTATTAAAAAGCAATCGAGTCCCTGTATTGAAAAATAGAACGCAATCAAGTCCCTGTGAGCTCTGGCTCCGGCGTCGGTGCCGCCAAGCGCCGCCTGCCGCCGGCGAGAGGAGCCTCCTCCATGCGCCGGGCGCCTCCGCCGGCGAGAGGAACCTCCGCCACGCGCCACGCGCCGGGCGCCGCCGCCACGAGTCGCTGCTGCTCCGCGTCGCGCGCCACGAGTCGTCGCCGTGCGCCTCCGCTGCTCCGCGCGCGGTGGGCGAGGCCAGGAGGTGGCGTGGCCTGCTTGGTTGCCGATGGAGAAGAGCGTTGCCGGGGCGATTGACGGCGGGTCATTTTCAGCGAGCTTCGGTCAGCGTCGCGAGAAATGGCGGCGAGGGCGTGGTAGGAGACCCTAAGCGGGCTGAACCGTTTTTCGGGATGGACTCGCTTGCTGGGTTCTGGCTTCGATTTGAGCTTCACAACCGGGCAGTGCTGAGAGGCTGTTTTTGCACGAGGTGGGCATAGCTGGATAGGACCGAGCCAACCTAACAAACAATGAAACGCGGGGCGGGGTGAGATTTTCTGAGTTGGCCCGGTCTACCAAACACACCCCAAGTGTATTCGCTTTAGTCTGTATGGTCAGCCCGCAAACAGTCTAGAGGTCATTGTCTGTCCTAGGGCAGGGTGCACCCAGTGCTGCGACCCATTTGGTCCGCTGTACTTCACAATCAAATAAGTCTTAAATATTCACAAGAAAATAAACAACATAGTTCACAAACAAATAAAGTTGAAGGCGATGACTACCGGTTTCCTAAAGTGTGCACACTTATACTCAATAAAATCCGTTTGAAGTCGATTGCGAGTGTTCCAATCACGGATACTGTGGCACGCATGGATAAATTCATCAAGCAACGTTGGCCCCAGCGTCGACTCAACCAGTTGACCTCAAATTCCCACCCTTGATCATAGAGGCTATCATCACGCTCATCATCAGTGGTCATGTTGTGCGTGATCATATAAACATTCATCACCTCTCACAAGGTCCCATGCCTCCATGTTCTAGCAGGGTTCCGAACAATAGTCCATCGAGATTGGAGCACACCAAATATCCGCTCCACATCCTTTTTACAAGTATCTTCTTTCACAAACATCCTATATTTCTCATCTTCAGGCTCACGTATTGTCTTCACAAGTGTTGCCCAATCAGGATATATGACGTCAGCTAGATAATACATTTTGTCCTATGCATGGTCATTGATATCATATTGAATTACTGGAGCATTGCTTTCTGCAAGCCTAGAGAACACCTGCGAGCGCTGGAAAACGGCGATGTCATTGTTAAAACCTACCATACCTATGAAATTATGTCAAATCCAAAGATCTTATGGTGCAATAGTATCGAGTATCACTCTGCATCCATCCACATGCCCATCGCATTGCCCCTTCCAAGCAAATGGAGAGTTATTTCACTCCCAATGCATGAAATCTATGCTTCCAAGAATCTCGATAAACCCTCTTAGAGGGACAAAAGTCAGGAAGTGCCAACAACATTTGGCTCTCTCGTGTAAATTTCACTGAACACTACAGCCACTACTTTCCATAACTTGTACATCGATCTTATCAGGGCATCGTTCTTGCATTCGAAGTATGGATCGTAGTCCCTCAAGGCATTGAGAATAGTAAAGAACAACTTCCTTGACATCCAAAAGCAATTCCGGAATACATACTCTAGGTATAGTGGCTTGGTGGGATGGAAGTATTCCTTGTAGAGTCATTCATGGCCACCTTCTCGATCACACTTAAAATTGGACTTGCATCCCTTCACAGAGCCCCTTAGGATGGGTTGCATCCTCTCATTGTGGTCATGGATGAGGGCAGCCGCGACTTTCACAATTTTGGTATCACCATCAGAGTCGAAGTCAGACGATGTATCGATGACATGCTTGAAGAAGAAATCAAACGAGCTTGAGCTAATGTCCATATATGTACAACATAAACACAATAGTCATATACATGCCACTATAACCAGTTGGTCAGTACAAAACAAAGGTTGCATTCATACCACAATTGTGGTCGTGCATTAGCCGAACAAGTCGTCGGCGTAGCGGTTCATGAGCAGGTGATGTATCCCAAGTGCAAAAGATATATTGTAGTACTTTTTAATAAGAAAAGTCTGTTAAACCCACGAGGATATGAAGGTATTGATTAGTAAGTCTAACAGGTAAAATAATAAAAGATGCAAAAGTTTGGTGTTTGGTGGTTTATAGTTTGTAGAAAAGTAATAAATTGCAAGTAAAGTAAATGCTCTTTTCAGAGAAAGCCTAATCCTCTATGCAGCAAGAGGACAAGGTCAAGTTTGTGTTCTTATATGTGACAAACACTCCCAAGGACGGCATGAATTTACTTAGCATATAGATTTCTACAGCAACATGTAAGTATCTTGTCAAATTTTATTCTCTTTGGACATAGCCTAAATTAGGTGCAACCATATATATATGAGAAAATACACCCATCATGGTTGGTCCTAAGGCCATTTTCATGAGCAAACATAGGATTCATTAAGACATAAAGTGATATGAGGTGGCCCGATCTTCTCAGTAAGCGAGGGTGGTAGATGATGATAGTTGGTGGAGATAACTTGTATATGCTCACAAACCTCTTGATCGATCCCCGATGCTAGTGCAACAGATCTCAACCCTATGAATATTCGCAACTTCACACACATGCGCACGTAGCCACTGACCACGAAGCTATAATTGCAATCTTCTAATCCCCAATGGAACAACAGATCACACAAAACTTGCAACTGGCTAATTCCCAATGGAATAACTAATCACACTCGATTATAGTAGCAACAAACCAGATCGATACGAATTGGTGTGGGGAATTCAATTGATTACAAGTAGCAACTCAACAAATCTAGGTCTTATCTTAAATGTGGTCTGAAGGACTCTAAAGGACGTCCCAGGGCTTATATGGGCGGCTAGGGTGGCCAACAACTGGAAAACAAACGTGTCCGACTCAAACTGATACATCTGGATCTATCAGATCTGTGTGGGGCCAGATTATCTGGTCCTAGTGGGAGCCGGATTATCCGATCACTACTAGAGAAAGTCTTATGGATAGATTTATTATCAGTGGAGCATTTTTTGAATATACTCCATTGATAATTATTAGTGGCGCATTTAAAAATATGCTTCACTGATATTTTGTTTAACCAATGGCGCACATATACAACAATGTGCCCCTGATAATGTGGGCCCGGCACCCCGGAGGACTGTGGACCAAACTTCAATGGCGCATATGTCCATATGCGCCATTGATATATGTTCATCAATGGCGCATATGGCATATGCGCCATTGATATTCTCCTTATCAATGGAGCATCTTCCACTACATGCGACAATTGTTATGGACTTGGGTTTTGGAGAAGGAGGAAGCACCGGAGGCATCAATCGGCTAGCAAACAAGCACACAGGGATGCAAGGTTTACCCAGGTTCAGGCCTCATAGAGGTCCCTACTCCTGCTTGTCTGCTCTTGGAATTATCGAGGCAACCGAAAGTTACAGGGGTGCGCAGATGCAATTTGGCAAGGTTGCGGAAACTAGGATTGTGATTGTCCTCCTCGTTGCCCCCTCCTATCCTTTATATAGATAGGCTAGGTCTCAGGTAGCAGGTCGAGTCAGTTACAGATTAGAGTTCGTCCTTTTGAACTTTCTATCTTAAGCTTCTTCTTGCGTTGCAAGCAATTTGAGTTTCCGTGAGTCACCCGAATCCTGTATTGGGTCTTGGCAACACCGTGGGCTTCTGCCGTATCTGGACCGTATATACCAAACTCGAGTACCCGTAGGGTATGCCCACGTCAGTAGCCCCCGAGTGTCCAGTGGAATCATAGATTCGAGTGGAAACTTTTCGAGTGCATGGATGAGCATATTTTTGAGTGTTCTGTTTTGTGTCATAGGGATTGTTGATATATGTGCCTGATGTATCCGATGTATCAGTATTAGTTAACTGCCTTAGGGTAAAACAACGCAATCTACTCAAACTCGAGTCCCCGGACTCGAATTCGGAAAAGTGCTGGTGTAATTCGACTCAGGCCGCGGAGGTCTTATAGGAGTCGAATTCTTGTATGTAAATGTGAGAACCCGACGCGTCCATCAAGGCATATTCATCGTACCTGTAGGCACGGATATATTTCTGGCAGTGCGCAGCAGATGCATTGGCAGGCCTTATTCAGGTCTTATCTTCACGCTGCAAGCGCGACATCCGAATTTTTGTCATCGCGGAGATGATTCAGGTTATCCTAAGAGACGTAATTTCTTTGCAGGGAAAATATGAGGCGGAGTCGCTATAGTATTCGAGTGTGGATGTTATCAACACACGGCATAACGTATAAGAAAAAATAATCATAGGGTGCATGGCCAGCGCTCCCTATGGGAGTAGCCCCCGAGTGCCTATTTGAGTCATAGACTCGAGTGGGTACTATAAGTATTTTGCGACTGCTGTCGTCTTTATTTGCTTGTTTCAGTCGAATGTGTTTCCAGCACTCCCTCTGGGAGTAACCTAGAGTTCACAATCGAATCGTTAATTCGAGTGAAGGGTTTTCATGAAGCTTGAATACCTGCATAAAAATTCTTTCGGGTGCATGGCCAGCACTCCTGTTAGGAGTAGCCCCCGAGTGATTGATTGAGTCGAAGACTCGAGTAAGAACTAAAATAGTCAAAATGTTCTTCTGCTGGAATTGATGACGTCAGTGCTGACGATGAGATGACCTCGGCCGCCCGCGTGAGCGGCTTTGACTGGACGTGATGGGTAGTGGGTCCCACTTTCTGACCTCAATTTGACTGGGCGTGCGTAATCTTCTGTTTTAACTGTGTCTCCTTGATTTCCGCGCATAATGGGAGTAGTGGGGGACAATTTGCATTTTACCCTTGCCACGCGTCAGTGTCGATGTACGCCACGCGTCTGGTAGGTTTTCTACTGATCATTGGATGCCATCTGCGAGGAGGTTAAGTAGGGACACACCATGCAGTGATTCTCCACATCTCTCTTCTTGCTTGTGCTTCTTCCGCCATTGCTGCTCTTACTGCCCCTTTGCATACATCCTCTCCGTGGCACTGGACCAGCTTCGTGTTTTCCCCAGCTACTTCCTGCACTCGCATCACCATCGCAAGATGGGCAAGAAGAAAGGAGGTTCCTCCGCTAGACCTACGGCTGCCATTGTTGCCGCCAAGAATAAGGGAGGCGCCGCCACCGTGGGGACCAGCGTTGCCGGTGCTAGGAAGAAGAAGGGCGTGGGGACTCGTGTCACCAATGGGTCCTGGCGCCCATCCATCATCAAGCCCTCGGAGTTGTTCCATCTCCATCAAGATGGAGCACTTCCTCCCGCGGAAGGCGACTCTCGCGTGCCTGGCGAGGAGGTAATTCCCAGTCCTCCCGCGGGTTTTCGTATGATGTTCCTTGCGTCCATCATCCGTGGTCTCTCTCTTCCCCTGCATCCTTTTGTTAGGGGTCTTGTCTGTTTCTATGGGCTCCAACTGCATCAGTTGTCCCCAAATTTGATTCTCCACATCACTTGTTTCATCACCCTTTGCGAGTGCTGGCTCGGAATCGAGCCACACTTTACTCTCTTCAAGAAGCTTTTTAAGCTCAAACGCCAGTCAACGTCTGGTTCGGTAGTCTACAACGTAGGAGGCTGCGGAATCCACATCGACTCCTCCGCCACTTACTTCGATATCAAGCTCACCGCGTCTGTCCAAGGGTGGAGAGATAAGTGGTTCTACATCCGCGACTAGAAGGCCAACGGAGAGCACTATGGACTCGTGCCCTTCGATCTCGTGGCGGCCTGCAAGAGGAGGCGCTCCTGAAAGAACGTCGTGATGCCCGGCGAGTCCAAGGAGACGAAGATGCTGTATCAGCGTGTCTGCGACCTCGAAGGCCGTATAGGCAAAGAAGAAGGTGGCGCTGCACTCATTCGCACGTGGTTGCACTGCCGTATTCAGCCTCTGCAGGACAGAGTCCATCCGATGTACCGCTGGATCGGTGTTGGCGATGTCACTCGCATATCTGCGGAGGGCATTTCTGCGGGTGAGGTAGACAAGAGGTTGCAGCTAGTGACCGAGTACATCGCCAAGGAGGATCTCCCAGGCGAATCAGTCATGCCTCCTTTTGACGCCAACAACCCTCCGCCTGAGGTAGAATTTTCATGTGATGTAGTCTGCATTTTCCATTTGCTTGCCAAGTGCTTGATATATATTGATGTTTCTTCTAATTGTAGGACTAGAAAGTTTCTGCTAGCTTGCCTCCTCAGCCTGAAGGGGTTATCCCGCGTGAAGCGGTGGAAGAGGACGAGTCGGATTCGACTGTCCCGATTGAGTAAGAGGAGGAAGCCCTCGAGTCTAGCGGCCACGGCACTCGCAAGCATTCCCGCAGTAAGGATTCTGATGCTTCTTCACCGATGACACCGGAGGGATCTCCTGCTGCTGTAGAGGAGCCAATCCCCCTTGTGCATGTACGCGCCATGGCTCCTCCCACTCGAAAGAAGCTGAGGTTGCCGAAGGAGTCATCGGATGACTCTTTTGACCTCGACAAATTTAACTGGTGAGTTTTATATCCACGAGTTCGTCTTGTTTTCTTCGAAATTTCTTTTCTAAAGTGGCGTCGGGCCTATTTTGGAGCCAAACAGTGTTGTCGTCATCCGACGATGTCCAATTTGTCAAAGAATCTGGTGTCACAGACTCCAAGGACAAGGAGGTGGCCAGACAGTCGCCTTCTCCTCCGGTGGCAGCCCACTCCGGTGCCAACTCTTTGAGTTCCCCTCATGCTGGGGGGCACCAGATGGTTGCACGGACGCCAACCCGACAGGCATCTTCGGAGTCCCTAGAGGAACGCGTGAGTGTCTTTTTTGCCATTGGCAGTCGAATTGTGGAGTTTGTGCCTTTTGTTGACGCTAAAGCTTTGTTTTCTTTTGATGTAACCCATCATGAAGGATTCCACTCATCTCGCAGAGCAGGTCATTGCTTTGGGTCGACAACACGCCTTGCTGGACAATCGCCATCGCCCAGTCAAAGGTTTGCTCTAATCGTTTGTTTCTTCACTCTCCTTTTTGTTCAAATTTGTAGACTCATGTACGTGTCGTGCTCTGCCCTTTGCAGGTGAGCATAATGAACTTCTTCGTCGCTTTACTTCCCTTGAGAAGGGGCTTGCTGCGGTGGAGAAAAAGCGCGACGAGGCAATCGCAGCCCTGGAGGAGTCGTAGAAGCGTGAGGAAGACCTATGCGCTTCTGCTGCCGAGAGGGACAAGTTGTTCGCGGAACAGCTTTTCTCGACTACAAAGGCGCTCTCAGGTACTTGCACTGCTTTACTTGTGTTTTCCCTATCTTGGTTTGCTTGTCCTTATGCTAACACTTTGTGTTCTTCAGATGCTGCTGGTCTGAGCTTCAACGCTCAGGCCTTGCGCCGCAAGGATGCTCTTGCTAGCGTCATGGCCACAATCGAGGATCGTGGTGTCTCCCTCCAAGAGACGCTGGGGAAGGCCAAAGGTGTGTTGAGCCGCCTTCGGGAGGACCTGACCCCAAAGGACAGCCTAATTGAAATCTTGATGACCTGGTGGAATCCTTCGCCGAAGGTATTCCCATGGACTTCAAGAACTCCCAATGGTCTGTCGGTGCCACCATGGCACTTGCGATGGCGCAATACCATGGCGTGGAGTTGGACCCTAGCACGATCTCCAAGGCGATGCTTGTCGACGCGGATGACCAACAGGTAGTGTTTGCTCCCTTCGCTACTAGCTGTGGTAAGTATGGGCCTCAACTCATCGATATAGTCCCGAAATAGTCTGCGGAGCTGCAGCGAGCGAAGGCGGCGAAGACTGTGGCGTCTGAGGCCACCACCGGAAAGTTTGTGGAATTGGAGGCTGCCACGGATTCGATGAGGCCCCTGATATGTTTCTAACGTATCTATAATTTTTGATGTTCCATGCTTGTTTTATATCTACTTTCTTATGTTTTCTCCACACTTTGGAGTACTTTTACACATTTTTTGGAACTAACCTATTAATAAGATGCCACAATGCCAGTTGCCTGTTTTCTTCTATTTTTGGTTCCAGAAAAGCCAGAGAATGAATATTCTCGGAATTGGACCAGACAAAAGCCAAAGTCGATATGTTACCGGAAGACTCACGGAGCTAGAAGACGAGACGAAGAGGGGCCAGGGGATGGCCACACCATGTGGTGGCGCGGGTCCCCTGGTCGCGCCACCAAGTGGTGTGGGCCCCTGGTCCACCCTCTGACATTGCCTTTTCGCCTATAAGAAGCCTCCGATGCAGAAACCCTAAAGAATCCAGCCTCCAGCCACAAAAAGTTCCGCAGTGCCACCGCCACCGAAGGGGAGATTCGGGGGATAGAAAGTCTCATTAGGCACCTAAGGGACGGAAATGCCCCGGAGCCATCTCCATCGATCTCCACCACCATCTCCATCGTCGTTGCTGATTCCCATGATGAGGAGGGAGTAGATCTCTCTCAAGGCTAAGGGTTCTACCGGTAGCTATGTGTTCATCTCTCTCTATGCATGATCATATTGTGATCATGAGCTTTGTAATCAAGAAGATCTACCTTGCTACTCAAGTGTTTTAATAGATCTCTGGATCTCCCCATGTGTGTGAAAGTGACAGCGTGCACACCATGGTGGCACTTAGGCTAGAGATTACAAATACTTCTTATGAGTTATATTTGGAGTTGGATGTCTCTATGAAATTGTGGTGTTTGTTGGAACCATCTAGTGCTCAAGGTGACAGTGTGGGGTTATCTAGATGGGGAAAGCGAACTTTGAGGAGTGTTGTTATAGCCCTACCATGGATTAGAGTGTCCAACTTGGGAGTAGTTCAGAGTAGCATCATGAAGAGAAGATATTTATATGAGAGTGTTCACTAGCGAAAGTATGATCCCTAGGCCTTGTTTCTAAGCATTGAAACACCGTTTGCAACTAGATATGTTACATGTTTGCTTGTTTCCATCTTTATTTCAGATTGCCTTTAGTCTCTTCCTACCCGTCAAGCTCTTTTTGGCACCGTTACCACTTATAATTATCCATACTACTTGTATTTCACTATCTCTTCGCCGAACTAGTACACCTATACACCTGACAAATGTATTGGGTGTGCTGGGGACACAAGAGACTTCTTGTATCTTGATTGCAGGGTTGCTTGAGAGGGATACCTTTGACCACTTCCTCCCTGAGTTCGATAAACCTTAGGTAATCCACTTAAGGGAAACTTGCTGCTGTTCTACAAACCTCTGCACTTGGAGGCCCAACAACTGTCTATAAGAATAGAAGTGCGTAGACATCAAGCTATTTTCTGGCGCCGTTGCCGAGGAGGTAAGGTAAAAGGTACTCACGTCCTCGGGCTACTAAGCTATCTTCTAGTACTGTTGCTGGTGTGTGAGTGCTCGAAGTTATTTCCTTTAGATTCTGCAATTATATCTTTTTGTTTCTTGTTTTTATTTTCACTAGTTGGGCTTAATGTAAAACAACAACAAAATTAGAGAGCTTTATAGTATTTATCTTGAGTTAGGACATGAAGTATTTGAAGAGAAAATTAAAAAACATATGGAACTTTATTTGCGTGCTAATAGAAATGTTATTAGTATGAATTCTTTGAATACCATTATTGTTAATGCTATGGAAAAGTCTAAGCTTGGGGAAGCTAGTTTTTATGAAAATGATCTTTTTAGTCCCCCAAGCACGGGGGAGAAAATTTACTTTGATGATACTATGCCTCCAATATATGATGATTACAATGATGAATATGATATTTTCAGTCCACCTACTATTGAGGAGAAAATTCATTATGATTACAATATGCCTCCTATATTTGATGATTATGGTGATGAGAATAATTATGATAGCTATTTTGTTGAATTTGCTCCCACTACAATTAATAAGAATAACTATGCTTATGTGGAGAGTAATAATGATTATATGCATGTGGCTCATGATAAAAATGTTTTATGTGATAGTTATATTGTTAATTTTATTCATGATGCTACTGAAAGTTATTATGAGAGAGGGAAACATGGTTTTATGTATCTCAACAATATTAAGTTTCCCCTCTTTATGTTGAAAATTTTGAAGTTGCACTTGTTTTGCTTTTCTATGCTTGTTGCTTTGTGCTTTCATGACTTGTTTCTTTACAAGATTATTTTTCATAGGAGTGGGTTAGACTTAAAATTGTTCCATATTTGCTTCTTAATGCTCTCTTTTACTTCAATTCATATTTCTTATGTGAGCATCATCGAAACTATCATGCCTAACTTAAAGGCGTTAAAGAAAAGTACTTATTGGGAGATAACCCAAAAGTTTTAGTTGAGTCTTGGAAGTTATTACCTCTGTAATAACCGCTCCTTATCATTTTTGTGTGGTTTTTGTGCCAAGAGTAACCTCTAATGAGAGAGAAGTAATACTTGGGAAAGTTGCTGTCCCGAAACAGATTTTTGTGCTTCGCTGTAAAAATTCTTTAAAAATCTCTGTACATCGGTTTGAGCTATAATTTTCCATGCTTCTGCCCCAGGTTGTTTGTCCAAAGTTTTTTAGTTCAACACTTTCCGATTTGAGGAACAGAAGGTCTTCGAACAAATCGGTGTTCACCTACTGGTCTGTTTTGACAGATTTCTGCCATTATTTGCATTTGCCTCTTTATCGATTTGTTTTTGGGTTCTTTTTGGTGAATTGAGCTTTTTGAGAGAATTGCTACAGTAGATTGTGTTTTTGATGAAAGTTTTGCTATTTTAAGACTAAAACCCAAAGGTTTACTATCTTTTGAATACACTAATGTTGCGAATGAAGATTGTGTGAAGTTTTGTATGAAGGAAATTTTAAAGTGTAGGGAAGAACAATGTGATAAGATGAAGTATGGACAAAAGCTCAAGCTTGGGGATGCCACCCGTGTCACCCCAAGAAATATTTAAGAAGTACAAGTGCCAAAGCTTGGGGATGCCCAAGGCATCCCCTTCTTCATCAATAAAAATCTCAGGTTTTCTTCCAAACGCTTCATTTTTATTGTTTCATGCACAATTGTGTTGTTCTTGGAGCATATTCATTTTTGTTTTAGTTTTCTTTTCTTTGGTTTGCTTAAATAAATTGGTTGGACCCCCTCATTCATTCATTAGTTTTCAAATAAGTTAGTTTGGATTGGAAAAGAGTAGGAAAAGTTCATGCTTAAATGGTATAAAAGGAGCTTATTTTTGACTATGGCCTAGGCTTTGTCATGTCATGCTTGATATTGTTTTGGATTTATGCTTAGTAATTTTTGCTGTAGCATGAATTGTTATAAACAATTGAGATTGCCTAATGTGCCTTGAAGGAATCATGCGTTGTTTTAGCATATTAAAGCATAGTATTGTGGTATTCTCCTTTGATGCTTTATTTGGGTTGACTTGGCGCATGCTCACACCATGTTATGACTATACCAAGTCACCATAGCCTCTATGATCCTTTAGTTTTCGACTTGTAATATCACTTTATGCTTTAATTAACGATGTTTTGTCACTTTGCATGATTATGGCCATTATTGCTCTCTTAGTTGGTCACTCCCAGTCTTTTGCTAGCCTCCATAACCAAGTATGAGTTCCACTCATGCATCCAACTCCAAATAAAAACAAGTTATTCCAAAGAGTCCACCATACCTACCTATTAGCATTTGCTATTTCAAGTATATTCATGTTTTTATCTACCTTCCAAATTAAACTTGTTATGTGAAAATTAGCGATTAAAGCTCTCACGAACTTGATGGCACACTTTACTTTTCTTGCCCCTAATAAACTTGAACCATTGTGTCATCTATGTTGTATATGCTTGTGATGTCTACGCACTTCTATTCTTGTAGACAGTTGTTGGGCCTCCAAGTGCAGAGGTTTGTACAACAGCAGCAAGTTTTCCCTTAAGTGGATCACCCAAGGTTTATCGAACTCAGGGTGGAAGTGGTCAAAGGTATCCCCTCTCAAGTAATCCTGCAATCAAGATACAAGAAGTCTCTTGTGTCCCCAACACACCCAATACACTTGTCAGGTGTATAGGTGCACTAGTTCGGCGAAGAGATAGTGAAATACAAGTGGTATGGATATAAGACAATGGTGCCAGAAAATAGCTTGATGGCGTGAAAGAGACTAAAGGCAAACTGAAATAAAGATGGAAGCAAGCAAACATGTAACAGATCTAATTGCAAACGGTGTATCAATGTTTATAAACAAGGCCTAGGGATCATACTTTCACTAGTGAACACTCTCATATAAATATATTCTCTTTATGATACTACTCTGAACTACTCTCCGGTTGGACACTCTAATCCATGGTAGGGCTATAACAGCACACCTCAAAGTAAGCCTTTCCCATCTAGATAACCCCACACTGTCACCTTGAGCACTAGATGGTTCCAACAAACACCACAATTTCATAAATATATCCAACTCCAAATATAACTCATAACAAGTATTTGTAATCTCTAGCCTAAGTTCCACCATGGTGTGCACGCAGTCACTTTCACACACATGGGGAGAGCAGAGATCTATTAAAGCACTTGAGTAGCAAGGTAGATATACTTGATTACAAAGCTCGTGATCACAATATGATCATGCATAGAGAGAGATGCACACATAGCTACCGGTAGAACCCTTAGCCTCGAGAGAGATCTACTCCCTCCTCATCATGGGAATCAGCAACGGTGATGGAGATGGTGGTGGAGTCGATGGAGATGGCTCAGGGGGCACTTCCCTGTCCTAGCAGGGTGCCGAAACAGAGACTTTCTGTCCCCCGAATCTCCCCTTCGGTGGCGCCGGCGCTGCGGAACTTTTCGTGGCTAGAGGCTTGACGATTTAGGGTTTATGCATCGGGAGGCTCTTATAGGCTAGAGGGGAGACCGAGGGGGTGCCAGAGGGGCCCACACCACCCCCTGGCATGGCCTCGCCTGGCCCGTGCCACCAGGTGGTGTGGCCAGCCCCTGGCCCCTCTCTGTCTCGTCTTCTGGCTCCATGAGTCTTCCGGTAAAATATCGACTTTGGCTTTTGTCTAGTCCAATTCCGAGAATATTGATTTTCTGACTTTCCTGGAACCAAAAACAGCAGAAAACAGGCAACTGGCACTATGGCATCTTGTTAATAGGTTAGTCCAAGAAAGTCTATGAAAAGTACTCCAAAGTTGGAACAAAACATAAGAAAGTAGATAAAACCAAGCATGGAACATCAAAAATTGTAGATACATTTGCAATGTATCAACATCCCCAAGCTTAACTCCTGCTCGTCCTCGACTAGGTAAGTGATAAAAAGAAAGAATAATTTTTTAGGTGACATGCACCATCATAAACTTGATCAAAGTATTTGTAAAACATTCAAAGCTGGGATCATAGTACTTCAATCATAACATGAAAGACAAAGTTCTAGCAATAAGACAAAGAAACTATGTTGTAACATGAAAGGATACAAACAAAATATTAATGAATAACAATGCTTTGCAAGATGTTTGTTTATTTCACATAAAGAAAACATAGCATAAGAGTATTCAGCTTGTCCCTCATAGAGTAGCAAATATAAATGCATAGGACACCTTCAAAGTTCATAAGAGTGACTAGATACAAATAGTTTAAAACACATAAATATCAAGTTATGCATCAATCAACTAGTCTTGGGGCAATGCACATAGAACTAAGAATGGGCACTATGCTCTCAAAGTAGGTGCATAAAGATAGAATGTGGATACGCAACATAAAAGTAAAAGAAGGGCCTTCATAGAAGGAAGTAGGGATTCAAGTCTCATAAAGAGCTTCCAAAAATTATGGTACTTATAGCTTTTAGCTCTCATTGCCCCTATCATAAGCATCTTGAAGGTGATTAAGGTTAAAGTGACACAACTAAGAGGATATGCTTGACAAGTTATAAACCAAAATCTGATGCCCCTTACTTATGAAGACCGAACCTCATGCTACTCAACTTTAGTCACGAGTAAGATCTTGTCATTGTAAGTACATATGTATCATAAAGAACCGCCAACGGGGTACCCCTTGCACATGATACAGGAGCTATCCTATAATCAAAATGACAAGGCAAGCAGACAATGAGTATCTCAGCGATCTTTTTATTTGCTATTTGCATAGGTTTTTATTGAGGATGCTTCATAGAGTGCTCATTATGGTTATGCTGCAAGTTTCCACCATGATTAGGCATGGCTTAGGCTAGCGGCCCAGGCGTTTCACTAACACACATACAAACTCCATGATCTTACAAGTTCCACGTTTATTTCACACCGCCGGGATCCATAAGCAAAAGAACGTGATATCAATGGGGTACAAAGTACAAGTGCAATGTTGAAAGCGTTCCTCGTGATACATGATTCTGCTAATTTCAACTTATAAAGTGAAAGCATATACGCAACAAAGAAGGACCCAATGGTTCAAGTTTATTAAATGCAAAAAAGTAAAGTGTGCCATCAAGTTCGTGAGAGTTTTAATCACTAATTTTCACATAACAAGTTTAATTTGGAAGGTAGATAAAAACATGAATATACTTGGAATAGCATATGCTAGTAGGTAGGTATGGTGGACTCTTTTGGAATAACTTGGTTTTAGGAGTTGGATGCATGAGTGGAACTCATACTTGGTTATGGAGGCTAGCAAAAGACTGGGAGCGACCAACTAAGAGAGCAATAATGGCCATAATCATGCAGAGCGACGAAACGTCATTAATCAAAGCATAAAGTGATACTACAAGTTGAAAACTAAAGGATCATAAAGGCTATGGTGACTTGGGATAGTCATAACATGGTGTGAGCATGTGCCAAGTCAACCCAAATAAAGCATCAAAGGAGAATACCACAGTACTATGCTTTAATATGCTAAAACAACACATGATTCTTCAAAGGCACATTAAGCAATCTCAATTGTTTATAATAAGTCATGCTACAACAAGGAATACTAAGCATAAAGTCAAAACAATATCAAGCATGGCATGACAAAGCATAGGCCATGGTCAAAAACAAGCTCTCTTTACCACTTAAGCATGAACGTTCCTACTCTTTTCCAATCCAAACCAAACTATTTGAAAACCAATGTATGAAAGAGGGGGTCCAACCAATTTATTCAGAAAACTAAGCAAACCAAGCAAACGAAAAACCAAAACGAAAACGAAAAATAAGACGCTCCAAGAACAACATAACTGTGCATGAAACAATAAAAATAAAGCGTTTGGAAGAAACCTGGGATTTTTATTGATGAAGAAGGGGATGCCTTGGGCATCCCCAAGCTTTGACGCTTGTACTTCTTGGATATTTCTTGGGGTGACACGCGTGGCATCCCCAATCTTGAGCTTTAGTCCATCCTTAATCTCATTACTCATTCCTTCCATACACCTGAAATATTTCCTTCATACAAAACTTCACACAATCTTTATTAGCAACATTAGTGCACTCAAGATAATAGGTCTTAAGGTTCAGTTACAACACCAATAAACTTCCATTAGAACACTATCTACTGAAGCTCTTCTCTCAAAAATCTCAATTCCCCAAAAGAACTCAAGAAGGAACCAACAAGAAGCAAATGCAGAAAATGGCAGAAATCTGTCAAAACAGACCAAAAGGTAAAGACGAATTTTTTCGAAGACCTTCTGTTGCTCAAATAAAAAAGTGTTGAACTAACGAAAGTTAGATAACAGCCTAGGGCATAAGCACAAAAATTCAAGCCTCAATAAGACGTACAGAGATTTTACACGAATTTTTACGGTGAAGCATAGAAATCTGTTTCGGGACAACAACTTTCCCAATCATTACTTCTCTCTCATTAGAGGTTACTCTTGGCACAAAAAGCAAATAAAAAGGATAAGGAGCGGCTATTACAGAGGTAATAACTTCCAAGACTCATCTAAAACTTTTGGGTTATCTCCCAATAAGTACTTTTCTTTAACGCCTTTAAGTTAGGCATAAGAAGCAAAGAAAGAATTAAGTGTTCTCGAATGAAGAAGCATTAAGACCAAATTTCTTGCCCTTAACTCTCTTACTTTTATTCTTCACCTTGGGGAAAATATGATTTTTGGTGGAGAAGAAAGATGCATGGTCCCCTTTCCCACATCTATTATTGCTCCAAGGAGTTCTAATAGGGACTTTCCAAGTGTAATTTGTCCTTTTCCTGCACATTCAATAACAAGATAATCAGTAGAAATCATTTTCCCAAGGATCTTTGTAAACACTCCTTTAGCTATTCCAATAGGTAATATGGTAGCATTATTATAGAGATGTTTCTTTTCCTCCTTCAGTAAGACCCCAAAGATTCAAAGATTCATAAATATCTTTGGGCATAAGATAAAATTCAGACATGATATCACAGCAGGCTTGAAAAGTTTCAGTGTTTATCTCAATCTTTACTGTAGGGAGCCACTTTGATGGTTTTGAATTTATTGGAACATAATTATGATGCTCCCTAAGCATATTATAGCAATCTTTTAAGCTAGTAGTGCTAGTCTCAAGAGTGTTCAATCTAGCAAATATTCTTGCGAAAGAAATATCAGTTTGGCTAGGCAAGTTGTAAGTAAGGATCAATTTCTTTATAGCATTTATAGCATCATCCTCATTACATTGGAGGAAATCTGCTACCACAACAACATCTAAAGCATATCTATAGCAAAGAGCAATTCCAAGGTAAAAACTGCTAAGGAACAAGCTTTGAGTCATTTTAGGCTTAGTTTTTTCATGTAGATCAGAGATTCTAGACCAAGCTTCTTTGAAACTCTCTTCAATTCCTTGTTTAAAAGTGAAAATCATTTCCTCAGGTGACATAGTGATTGGAGCAATGCTAGACATAATAGCAACTCAAGATAGGTACTAATTTTTGTGTGTTTTTGATAAAGAAACAAGCAAACAAAGCAAAAAGAAACTAAGCAAAACAAAAATAAAAAAGTAAAGATATTGGTTATGAGGGACTCCCCTTGTGAAGATGTCCTTGACTCCCCGGCAACGGCGCCAGAAAATAGCTTGATGTCTGTGCACTTCTATTCTTGTAGACAGTTGTTGGGCCTCCAAGTGCAGAGGTTTGCACAACAACAGCAAGTTTTCCCTTAAGTGGATCACCCAAGGTTTATCGAACTCAAGGAAGAAGTGGTCAAAGGTATCCCCTCTCAAGCAATCCTGCAATCAAGATACAAGAAGTCTCTTGTGTCCCCAACACACCCAATACACTTGTCAGGTGTATAGGTGCACTAGTTCAGCGAAGAGATAGTGAAATACAAGTGGTATGGATATAAGACAACGGTGCCAGAAAATAGCTTGATGGCGTGAAAGATACTAAAGGCAAACTGAAATAAAGATGGAAGCAAGCAAACATGTAACAGATCTAATTGCAAATGGTGTATCAATGTTTAGGACCAAGGCCTAGGGATCATAGTTTCACTAGTGAACACTCTCATATAAATATATTCTCTTTATGATACTACTCTGAACTACTCTCCGGTTGGACACTCTAATCCATGGTAGGGCTATAATAGCACACCTCAAAGTAAGCCTTTCCCATCTAGATAACCCCACACTGTCACCTTGAGCACTAGATGGTTCCAACAAACACCACAATTTCATAAATATATCCAACTCCAAATATAACTCATAACAAGTATTTGTAATCTCTAGCCTAAGTGCCACCATGGTGTGCATGTTGTCACTTTCACACACATAGGGAGAGCAGAGACCTATTAAAGCACTTGAGTAGCAAGGTAGATCTACTTGATTACAAAGCTCATGTCACAATATGATCATGCATAGAGAGAGATGAACACATAGCTACCGGTAGAACCCTTAGCCTCGAGAGAGATCTACTCCCTCCTCATCATGGGAATCAGCAACGGTGATGGAGATGGTGGTGGAGTCGATGGATATGGCTCCGGGGGCACTTCCTCGTCCCGGCAGGGTGCCGGAACAGAGACTTTTTGTCCCCCGAATCTCCCCTTCGGTGGCGGCGGCGCTGCAGAACTTTTCGTGGCTGGAGGCTTGACGATTTAGGGTTTATGCATCAAGAGGCTCTTATAGGCGAGAGGGGAGACCGAGGGGTTGCCGGAGGGGCCCACACCACCCCCTAGCGCGGCCTGGCCTGGCCCGGGCCACCAGGTGGTGTAGCTAGCCCTTGGCCCCTCTCTGTCTCGTCTTCTGTCTCTGTGAGTCTTCCGATAAAATATCAACTTTGGCTTTTGTGTGGTCCAATTCTGAGAATATTGATTTTCTGACTTTCCTGGAACCAAAAACAGCAGAAAATAGGCAACTGGCATTGTGGCATCTTGTTAATAGGTTAGTCCAAGAAAGTCCATGAAAAGTACTCCAAAGTTGGAATAAAACATAAGAAAGTAGATAAAACCAAGCATGGAACATCAAAAATTATAGATACATTTGCAATGTATCAGCTTGCAGTTATACGTTGGGGATTAGCAGAACCATGTTGTCATGGGGAACACTTTCAACATCGTACCCAGTTGATATCATGCTCTTTTATTTATGGATGTCGTCGGTGTGAAATGAAAGGGGAGCTTGTAAGTCCATGGAGTTATGTATGTGTGTTAGAGAAACGCCTGGGCGGTTGGTCTAATCCATGCCTAATCATGGTGGAAACCTGCAGCATAATGATACGTCCATTTTGCATCACTATTCTATGTCTTAATTCACTATTATTCATTGATATATTTCGTATTGAGAGGTGATACTTATGTTATTTCATCTATTTTTGCATGGTTGATGACTTTTGGAGCATGGACCGCTGCTGTCAGGATTCTGATGGAAAAGGTGTTGTTTGGAGGCAAAATTCGCGAAGATCAGAAAATCCGGGAAAATATACAGAAAATCCTATTTTTCCAGAAAACTCAGGATGCCAGAAGATGAAGTGGAGGTGGGCCACAGGGGGCCCACACCACCCCATGGCGCGGGTAGGCCTAGGCCGCGCCTAGGAGTGGTGTGGCCGCCCTGGCCCACTCCAGCCTCTCCCCTCTGGCGTATATCATCCCCACGAAACCCTAAGACTGAGGGAGCGACCACAGAAAGATTCCGCCGCCTCTGCAGGGCGGAAAACACCGAGAGAGAAAGATCTCTCCGGCAGACAGATTTCTGCCGGGGGAATTCCTTCCCGGAGAGGGGAGATCGTTGCCATCAACACCACCATCAAGCTGGATTTCATCGGGATCATCATCATCACCACCATCAGCACCCTCATCACCATCTTCATATTGCTGTAACAATGACGTTGAATCTTGCATAGTTCATAGGGAAACTTTCCCGGTGTTGATTACTCTTTGTAGTTGATGCTATTGAGTGAACCATTGAATTATTGTTTATGTTCAGATTGTTATACATCATTATTCCATCTCTTATCATGATCCATATGATGTCTTATGAGTAGTTCGTTTTGTTCTTGAGGACATGGGAGAAGTCTTGTTGTTAGTAGTGGAGTTGTGTTGAGAGAGATTCCATAGATTGTTATTTAAGTTGTGGTGTACTTCTTCTAGTGGTGTCATGTGAACGTCGACTACATGACACTTCACCTATATGGGCCTAGGGGAATGCATTGTGTATTTGGCTACTAATCGTAGGGGTTGCCAGAGTGACAGAAACCTGAACCCCCGTTAGGAAACCATTGCACAAGGGACGTAAGGGTCTTAGAGTTTAAAGCCGTGGTTAGGTTTCTACCTTAATTACTTTCTTGTACTTGCGGATGTTTGCAAGGGGTATAATCACAAGTATGTATTAGTCTTGGATGGGGCGGTACATTAGCATAGGTTCACCCACATAACACTTAGCAAGCTAAAGAAGATTAATCAACTATATGAAGCGAAAGCATTTGACAGTCTTCCCATGTGTCCTCGAGAACGTTTGGTCACCTATAGAAATACAACCGGTTTGTCCTTTGCTGCATAAAGGATTGGGCCACTTGCTGCATTTATTCCTACTGTCTTTTACTTACTCATATTTTGTTTACTTGCTCTATCGAAAACCCCTAGAAATCCGTTTGCTAAGTATTTGCAGAGAATTCCTGATCCATACCACTAGCCAGCACCTTCTGATCCATACACCCCCTATACTTGTGAGTCATCACGTAACCATAATGAGTAATCTATGAAGCATTCTTCTTATAAAAAAGAGATAGAGATTGAGAAAAAGGGAAAAAATATGAGAAAAGTGAAAAGAGAGAAAAAACACCATTTTCCCATGGTAAATAAGAAGATTGCTGAGATGCTTATTGTCTGCTTGCCTTGTCATTTTGATATGGGGATTCTTCCGTATCATCGGGCAAGGGGTGCCCTGTTGACGGTTCTCTATGATACACATGTACTTACTATGACAAGAACTTACCGGTAACTAAACTTGAGTAGCATGAGGAGCGGCCCTCGTATTCAAGGGACATGAGATTGCCAACTTATACTTTGTCAAGCATATACTCCATAGTTTGTTCACTTTAACCTTAATCACTTCAAGATGCTTATGATAGGGGCAATGAGAGCTGAAAGCTAATAAGTACCATAATTTTTGGAAGCTCTTTATGAAACTTGAATCCCTGCTTCCTTCTATGAAGGCCTTTCTTTTACTTTTATGTTGAGTCTCCATCTTCTATCTTTATGCACCTATTAAGAGAGCATAGTGGTCATTCTTAGTTTAATGTGCATTATCCCAAGACTTGTCGATTGATTCATAATGTTGATATTACTTGTTCTTGAACTATTTGTATCTAATCACCCTTATGAACTTTGAAGGTGTCCTATGCATTTATGTTTTGCTACTCCATGAGGGACAAGCTGAATGCCACTATGCTATGTTTTGTATATGTGAAACAAACAAACGTCTTTCAATGCATTGTTATTCATGATCTTTGTTTGTATCCTTTCATGTTGCATACATAGTCACTATGTCTTATTGTTAGAACTTCATCTTTCATGCTCATGTTTAGAGTACTATGATCCTAGCTATCAATGTTCTACAAATGCCTTGATTAAGATTGTGATGGTGCATGTCACCTCAAAAATTATTCTTTCTTTTTATCACTTACCTACTCGAGGACGAGCAGGATTTAAGCTTGGGGATGTTGAGACGTTGCTAACGTATCTATAATTTTTGATGTTCCAAGCTTGTTTTATATCTACTTTCTTATGTTTTGTCCACACTTTGGAGTACTTTTACACATTTTCTGGAACTAACCTATTAACAAGATGCCACAGTGCTAGTTGCCTGTTTTCTTCTGTTTTTGGTTCCAGAAAAGCCAGAGAATGAATATTCTCGGAATTGGACCAGACAAAAGCCAAAGTCGATATGTTACCGGAAGACTCACGGAGCCAGAAGACGAGACAGAGAGGGGCCAGGGGCTGGCCACACCATGTGGTGGGGCGGGTCCCCCTGGTCGTGCCACCAGGTGGTGTGGGCCCCTGGTCCACCCTCTGACATCGCCCTTTCGCCTATAAGAAGCCTCCGATGTAGAACCCTAAAGAATCCAGCCTCCAGCCACGAAAAGTTCCACAAGGTCACGCCGCCAATCAAGGGGAGATTCAGACGAAAGTCTCTGTTCCGCCACTGCCGGACGGGAAATGCCCCCGAAGCCATCTCCATCGATCTCCACCACCATCTCCATCGCCGTTGCTGATTCCCATGATGAGGAGGGAGTAGATATCTCTCGAGGCTAAGGGTTCTACCGGTAGCTATGTGTTCATCTCTCTCTCTATGCATGATCATATTGTGATCATGAGCTTTGTAATCAAGTAGATCTACCTTGCTACTCAAGTGCTTTAATAGATCTCTAGATCTCCCCATGTGTGTGAAAGTGACAGCGTGCACACCATGGTGGCACTTAGGCTAGAGATTACAAATACTTGTTATGAGTTATATTTGGAGTTGGATGTCTCTATGAAATTGTGGTGTTTATTGGAACCATCTAGTGCTCAAGGTGATAGTGTGGGGTTATCTAGATGGGGAAAGCAAACTTTGAGGAGTGTTGTTATAGCCCTACCATGGATTAGAGTGTCCAACCGGGGAGTAGTTCAGAGTAGCATCATGAAGATAAGATATTTATATGAGAGTGTTCACTAGCGAAAGTATGATCCCTAGGCCTTGTTTCTAAGCATTGAAACACCGTTTGCAACTAGATCTGTTACATGTTTGCTTGCTTCCATCTTTATTTTAGATTGCCTTTAGTCTCTTCCTACCCATCAAGCTCTTTTCTGGCACCGTTACCACTTATAATTATCCATACCACTTGTATTTCACTATCTCTTCGCCGAACTAGTGCACCTATACACCTGACAAGTGTATTGGGTGTGTTGGGGACACAAGAGACTTTTGTATCTTGATTGCAGGGTTGCTTGAGAGGGATACCTTTGACCACTTCCTCCCTGAGTTTGATAAACCTTGGGTAATCCACTTAAGGGAAACTTGCTGCTGTTCTACAAACCTCTGCACTTGGAGGCCCAACAACTGTCTACAAGAATAGAAGTGCGTAGACATCAGCTCCCGAAGTCAAAGTCCAAGTCAAAGAAGCAGATTGCTCCTTAGTTGCCATCTGTAATAGTTGTAGCTTCCTTTTGTCTGAACTATATTTTTGTGGGAGTGTCCCTGTCAATACTTTGCTGGTTTGAATGCGTTCGCACTTCTATCAATGTATTCTTGTTCCCTTATTTGCTTCTTGCTTGATTGTAATAGGGTCCTTCGAGTGATCCTCGTGACTCTACTCCCACCGATGAAAACGTAGCGCAACCGCGTTCGAAGGTGGAGGAGTTGTCGCTGAAGGAGATATGCCCTAGAGGCAAATAATAAATAGGTTTTTATTGTCATATCTCAATTAGTTTATAATAGTTTTATATTGTGCTATAACTGTGCCAAGTAGAAACATTGGTACAGGTGTGGTATGAAATAACCAAGTCCCTAGTATCCTCTATTCATACTAGTTCGTTGGTCATGAGGATGATCTGGGTTTCAAGATCATTGGCATTTATGCCAATTGACAATGGGGGCATATCATTGGAGAATGATGTGATGGACATTCCTTGAAGGATTGCAACGTGATCAAGTCATATAAGTTCATTGTTGCAACAACTATACCTAGACTCCTTTTCCTTAGACCGTGAGCTCATATTACTCACTGTTTCCCGAGGCTGCTTTGACTGCATCAACCGTCATCTAGTAATACGGTGGCCATAAAGGTGTATGTTGGGTATTCCAAAGGAATAGTTGATGACATGTGACTACAAGACTGTGATTTGTTCACCCACATGACGGGTAAAGATTCATACGACCGGCTTGGTGAGATTACATCCATAAATGTTGCAACATGTGACTCGGTCACGGGGATGTAATATCATGGCAACAAGAAAACATAACTTGTTGTGAACGAGATTGAACAAGGTATATGATACCGATGATCGGATCTCGGACAAGTCGTATCGAGAAACAAAAGGACATGGATGCTACATTTAGCGGTTCAAACGACATTGTCATCAGGAATGCATAGGGGTCACATGGATATCCCTGGTCCCTCTGTTGATCATTGATACACATCATGTATAGAGCATTCCTGAGCCGTGAGAGGATACACTTAAGGGTACGATGAGAGTGATCATTCGTAAGACAGAATCATAGTAGAGAAAGAGAAAGCTGGAATTTTTCCGTAGAGAGATCCGAAGTTGTTCGGAGAAAGAATAAAGGAAAAGATCGGAAAAGTGTTTTCGGATAAATGGGAATTTAAATATACATTTATTATATGTTAATTTTGAATTAATATATTCTAAATAATATTTAGATTAAGATTTATAAAAGCAACTTTTATATTAGGCCAAATCCCCGAAGGGAAATAGCCTAGAAGAAAAGCTGCAAGAAAAGAAAAGGGAAAAAAAAAACAGGCCAGCCCACGTGGGCGGTGGATACTCCGTGCTGCACGGGGCAGGTGCCAGCTACCAGTCGCGGCAGCCGGCCTGGCTTGACCCTGGCCCATGTGGGGCTCGCGGGGGAGCCGGCCAGCCAGCCGGCAGGCCCACCTAAGGCATTGGCGGAGAGACGGGCGCAAGGTGGGCTGCGCAAGGCCCATCCGGCTAGCCCCCTTCCCAGGCTGTTTGCTGCCTCCTTTTTGCTATTTGGGCCGCCCAGATTCAGCTCATCCAGCTGGACAAAAATACCTGAGATTTTTCCTTTAGTATTTAGTCCCACATGGCTTAGCCTATGAGAAAGGCACACCCCCTTAGCCTATATAAAGGGGTGCCCATGGGTGGGATTAGGACACATCAATATTTGGAGAAGTCTTTTGGTTGACTTCCTCCTTCCCTCTCTCTCTAGCCCCGGTGACCATGGCCCCAAGTCTGGGATGTGCGATCAAGGCACACCTGCACTACGCCGTTGTGCTGCAGGGATTCCTAGCTAGATATCAACGTCTGCACTCCCTGCAGGATCGGGGAGACGGAGGTCTCATCGTGCACCGGATGTGTACGAAGACACGAGGCGCAACACTTGGGGCGCTTAAATGTCGTGAGCCGGAGCTGTTGCATGATGAAGATAAAGAAGGAGCAAGGGGTGACCTGCGAGGAGCTTCGCGACCTTGAGGTTGGCTACGAGTATGACTACTTCAACCACGTTCCCCGCGGAACGTTAACCGCGTACGGTCTACAAGGGTATGTATTCTATACGCATCGGTCATTACCGTATTACTACATAGATAGATTCTAGGCAGTTTTTGGGGTTCCAACGTAGGAATTTTTTTTTTCTGCTACGGATCTCCTTCAGTGGTATCAGAGCCGATCTATGCGTAGGAGTGCTGTACGGCCAGTACGCACATGTATTGTGCGGGCATTGATCCCTTAGTTGTTACCCTCTAACGTGTACTTGTTTATATCGTGGTATTGTTTGATGAAGCAACCCGGACCGACCTTACGCGTATTTGTACGCGAGACTGGTTCCACGCTCAACATACAACTTATACCGTATAAGTGGCTAGCGGGTGTATGTCTCTCATTCAATAGTTGATATAGCATTTACAACGGAGGGCCCCGAAAGGGGTGTAGTATAGACAACTTTTGGATCCATGTTGTGGTTGGAAAGTTCGTAGTTTAAAAACGGTTCTATTGCGAAATCCCTAACAACCACGTAAAACTTGCAATAGATAAAGTAGAGGTGTCTAATTTTATTTTGCAGGGGGCATGTGATTATGATATGGCATTGGTCGTTATGAAGGTAAAGTAGTTTACTTTTATGTTACTAAGTAGTATAGTAATAGTCATCGTTTCGATGAACGACCTAGTGGAGGCATCATGGACTTGGCGTCAAACCAAGGGCAAGATGCAGATCATGCCGGAGCGCTTGATGGAGATCAAGGCGCAAGAAGAAGGACCATATCGTATCACATTATACATATGATGTTGATACCTATTTTAAATCTTATTATGTGCTAGTATTTAGATACTCAACAGTAGCAAATAAGATAATCCCTATTGAATTCCAATGTTTCGTGTTCCCCTTGTGTGTGCACCACCAAGAAAGTTCTTCGGTATGAGGCGCCATGCGGTGAGTAGGGGTCAGACATATCTACGTTTGCATATAGTGGGTGTAAGCCATGTAGCACAGCGAATACACATAAGTTAGATTTGGCGAGCCTAGCATGTTACAGAGACGTGGCCTCAGAACACAAGAGATCAAAAGATCGAGCATGAGTCACATGGATGATGTGATTGGCATTAGTGAATGTCTACCTTTGATAATGCACTAATGGCTGTGTTAATCGGGGGAGGTGCAGAGGACAGGGATCATGCGATCACTAAAATCGTCCAGGGGATGACAATTTTAGTGGAGACCAATTATAAATTGATCTCTTATTATGAACTTATTCTAGATATCTGTTTGCAAATATCTTAGTAGATCATGGCCTATCCCGTTGAGGTCCTTTGCGACCATGGGAATATATTGCTTAATTTGGTACTTAGCAAAAGGGTCCAACTTCATAGATTAATACCCACGCCTGAGGGATATCCTCATAAAAGGTGATCTTCTCTTCTTGATACAATAACCATTAGGAGATAATTAGATGACTCTGGGATGTTTGGAAAAACTCTTAGCGATCTTGCATTAGAGTTGAGAACTCTTATAAGGGCTTGATTGCAATTGGAGGTCATGGATGAAAATGTATATGTAAGATATACAAATTATAAATGTGGTTCTTGCGAAACTCGTTGCAGTTTATAAAGTATTTGATACTTGTCCCGTTTTGTGAAAACAGGAGGATCTGGTTGAGAATTGCTGGTTTTGAGGCAACGTGACTTGATGACGGCAAGCAAAATAGTTGATTGCCAACATCACCTCTTCCCTCAAATTTTATCATTTGGATTAGTGGACTTGAATATAATTTGTAATCCGTATTTGTGTGTCTTGCTTTTGGCGAGACGATTATTCATATGAATAAGTTACAAGCCAGTTTGTACTATTCTTATGAACAATACCATGATGGTCACATTACGATTATAAATAAGTTATTCTCAGCACTATGTTAATGATAATGGTTTAAACATTTATAAAGGATTAGAATGCTATAAGATATCCAAAGTTTAATAATGAAATGACACTATAGTTTAAGTCATTTTGGTTATTGCATGTTCTTCATTGTAAATGAAGATCGGGGTCCTAGATGCTTAATCTAGAGACTTTGCAAAACCATGCCTCTTGGGCAGAATGACTAAAACTCCACATTCTGGTAAAACGGTGATATGCAAAGAAATGTTGAACTTTATACATAGTGATGTATCATATTTTCAACAAATAGTGGAAATCGTTAGTTAATTGTTTACTTAAGTGAATAAGCGTATTTACTTAGTTCGAAATGATTTGAATTGTTCAAATGAGTTCACAACAATAGGAGGATATTGAAATTAACAAGAATACGAAGTCTCTTCGATTTGATCGACATGACTAAGGTATTCAAGTTAAGTTTAGCATAAAAGGGACTTGTGAAAGATGTTTCACAAATTATGATAATTGGATGAGTTCAAACTGTGTTGAAATATCTAAACATCATAATCATTATGTATTAAGATACACATGGTATAATATCATCTCTTATAGGGGTTATAGTTGTCGTTTAGAGTTAAAGATCAAAAATAAGCAAAAACTCATTTGAAATACAAAGGAACATCTAAAGATTCGTGGAAACAACACCATAAGTGTTATGGCAAGTTCGAGTTTCTGGAGATTTCAACAAGTCGAAATCGTGGCAAATAAACAAGTCTTTGTAGAGCATTCTTAGGAAGCTATGAATGCATCTCCACAAAAAGGGAAAACCTATTGTTGCCCTGAGTTGATGTGTCTTGATGAAGATACAAGTGGAAGAAAGCAAAAGATCAAAACAAGGTATTTGACCTTACCTCCGAATTGTTGAGTGGCACAGCGGAATTTGTTTCGTGAATCCAAACTCTACAAATAGAGGAGAAACCAATGATAATGATCATAAAGTTTCAGGGAATACTTTTACTAAAGAAAGTAGGATTCAACTATATATTCTACAAGTTTGTGGAATTATATTGTTGATTCACTTGTCGACATACCTACAAAATATAAAGAAGCGTGATGGACCTAAGTACGAGAAATGAATGGTCATTGAAATCGCGTTAGTGGAATTCTCGATTTGATGATGACCAAGAAATTTTGGAATGTCCAAGATTATCGAGTGGACCTAGATTTGAGTGGGAGCAAATCAGGTTGGCTAATTCATAATATGTAGCTGGCATATTTTGAGTGGGAGCTAAGTGAGATCCCTGGATCTCAAACATTAATGTCATATTTGAGTGGGAGCATGAAATCATTCTAGGATTTGTGGACGACATATATGAATGATGTGATTGGTGTTAATAATATTTAAGTTAGATAAATAAGGATGAAGTTGAAATTATTAAACAATAAGATCTATCGAGATAGATTGGTAAGTTTAATAAACACTGAATGTTGAATGCTTCGTGGACTTGATTCTAAAAGATGTTCAGAATGTCCTAAGACAAGATTCTGAAGTACTCAGAATGGAATAAGGTAAGAAAGTAGTTCTTACTATATGAAGCATTGAGTTAGTATTGCAACTATGGTTGAAAGAAAGAGATGTGTTGCATCTCCTATGCCTAAGTCATAGGTTCTTCCATATAACCATGTTGTATACTTGACGTAATGTGATCCGAAGTTCTAGTTGGTAGGACAAAGTCTTAACTGTAAGAACGTGTCTTTAAGTGATTCCTGAGTTGATCACTGAACCAGAATTAAGTTTTTACTTAAATGGCAAGAAGCAAAGTAAGTGGCATAGTTGCATTTCATGCACTAGGATCTACATAGATATAGAAGTATAAAGGCTCCATCCAATGTAATGTATAATGTTATGGCGGGGCTAGTTTGCTTTTAACGTAGAATGATGTGTCCCAGGGCCCAGTGCCCATGAGAAAGCCCTCGAGGTTGATCTAAAGTCACTGTGATCTCTTGGAATCTGGCCTCGTTTTGCTGCCATGACTACAGTATATACACAAAGGATAACAAAGTGTGTTTCGAAGTTTAGATGACAACAGTGAAAACGACCATCATTATAAACACTAGAAACAAAGTCTCACCTTGTTGCCAAACAAATTCTTCGACCCATTATACGATAATGGTGTGAATGTCAAAATTAGGAAGACATTAACGATTTGCAAAAGGCATAATGATCTGGTAAAATAGAACATGGACATGACGTTTCCCATGAGCATGCATGATCTGTAAACGCATATGGTATATGGTTAATATGAGTAAAATGCAAGCTGGATTATTTGTACTCTAGTGCAAGTGGGAGACTGAAGGAGATATGCCCTAGAGGCAAATAATAAATAGGTTTTTATTGTCATATCTCAATTAGTTTATAATAGTTTCATATTGTGCTATAACTGTGCCAAGTAGAAACATTGGTATAGGTGTGGTATGAAACAACCAAGTCCCTAGTAGCCTCTATTCATACTAGTTCGTTGGTCATGAGGATGATCTAGGTTTCAAGATCATGGGCATTTATGCCAATTGACAACAGGGTCATATCATTGGAGAATGATGTGATGGACATTCCTCGAAGGATTACAACACGATCAAGTCATATAAGTCCATTGTTGCAACAGCTATACCTAGACTCCTTTTCCTTAGACCGTGAGCTCATATTACTCACTTTTTCCCGAGGCGCTTTGACTGCATCAACCGTCATCTGGTAATACGGTGGCCATAAAGGTGTATGTTGGGTATTCCAAAGGAACAATTGATTACATGTGACTACAAGACCGGGATTTGTTCACCCACATGATGGGTAAAGATACATACGGCCGGCTTGGTGACATTACATCCATAAATGTTGCAACATGTGACTCGATCACGGGGATGTAATATCACGGTAACAAGAAAACAGAACTTGTTGTGAATGAGATTGAACAAGGTATGTGATACCGATGATCGGATCTCGGACAAGTCGTATCGAGAAACAAACGGACATGGATGCTACATTTAGCGGTTCAACGATATTGTCATCAGGAATGCATAGGGGTCACATGGATATCCCTGGTCCCTCTGTTGATCATTGATACAGATCATGTCTAGAGCATTCCCGAGCCATGAGAGGATACACTTAAGGGTACGATGAGAGTGATCATTCGTAATACGGAATCACAGTAGAGAAAGAGAAAGCCAGAATTGTTCCGCAGAGAGATCCGACGTTGTTCAGAGAAAGAATAAAGGAAAAGACCGGAAAAGTATTTTCGGATAAATGGGAATTTAAATATACATTTATTATATGTTAATTATGAATTAATATATTCTAAATAATGTTTAGATTAAGATTTATAAAAGCAACTTTTATATTAGGCCAAATCCCCGGAGGGAAATAACCTAGAAGAAAAGCTACAAGAAAAGAAAAGGGAAAAAGAAAACAGACCAGCCCATGTGGGTGGCGGATACTCCATGCCGCACGGGGCAGGCGCCAGCTACCAGCCGCGGCAGCCGGCCTGGCTCGACCCCGACCCATGTGGGGCTCGCGGGGGAGCCGGCCAGCCAGCCAGGCCGGTGGGGCAGGCGGCCCACCCGGGCAGTTGAGCGGGAGACAGACGGGCGCAAGGTGGGCCGCACTAAGGCCCACCTGGATAGCCCCCTTCCCAAGGTGTTTGCTGCCTCCTTTTTGCCGTTTGGGCTGCCTAGATTCAGCCCATCCGACTGGACGAAAATACCTGAGATTTTTCCTTTAGTATTTAGTCCCACATGGCTTAGCCTTTGAGAAAGGCACACCCCCTTAGCCTATATAAAGGGGTGCCCATGGGTGGGATTAGGACACACCAATATTTGGAGAAGTCCTTTGGTTGACTTCCTCCTTCCCTCTCTCTCTAGCCCTTGTGACCATGGCCCCAAGTCTGGGTTGTGCGATCGAGGCACACCTGCAGTATGCCGTTGTGCTGCATGGATTCCTAGCCGGATATCAACTTCCGCACTCCCGGCGGGATCGGGAGCAGGTCTCATCACAAGACCGGATGTGTACGAAGACACGAGGCGCAACACTTGGGGCGCTTAAATGTCGTGAGCCGGAGCTGCTGCACGATGAAGATGAAGAAGGAGCAAGGGGTGACCTGCGAGGAGCTTCGCGACCTTGAGGTCGGCTACGAGTACGACTACTTCAACCATGTTCCCTGCGGAATGTTAACCGTGTATAGTCTACAAGGGTATGTATTCTATACGCATCGGCCGTTACAACATTACTACATAGATAGATCCTAGGCAATTTTTGGGGTTCCAACGTAGGAATTTTTTTGTTTTCTGCTGCGGATCCCCTTCAATCGCTTCTCTCACGGCTGCGTGGCCGTATTAAGTAGTTGGAGCGGGAGTTGCTCGTCATCCGTGGTAACGCGGATGTGTGGAAGTCGAAGGCGGAGAAGGCCACCGCTTGCGATAAGTATCTTCTCGATGAGGTTGCTCAGCTGAACGAGCACTTTAAATGTTAGCTCTCTATCTTATTATCCTTTCTTTAGCCATTCGCGGCGATGCCTTGGCTTATATTTTGGTCTTGCATTTTGTAGTTGTTAGCGCTTGCCATCCACAGGATGAGAAGGACCGAGTGGCCATTCAAATGAATGACCTAACCCAGGAGCATCTACAAGCTAGTGGGTACTTCTGGGTGGATCATGACCGTGCGGTCGCGTTGGCGACTTTGCAGGATCGCGCGTCGCGGGTGCTTCAATGCTTGAAGAAAGCCCAATCTTGCTTGAAGTATATTTACCAGACGATGTTTCCGTTAGACACTGAGCCCTCGAACCTGTTGGCTCTTCTGGTGAAATTTCAAGATAGAAGCGCGGTCCATGAGTGCGTGCGGTAGCAGCTGGTTGCCGGTGCCAAGGCTGCGATGTTGTTGGTGCGACTGCATAGGCCAGATGTAGACATCGCGCCTGTTGCCTCTAGACCGCCGCCGCCGCTAGAAGGGATGACTTGGAACATGGTACCGCACTATCAGGCGGTTGATCGGTCAGCAGAAGATATTGTTGACTTCTTTGATGATCAAACGTATGTTTTTCTTTTGCAGCAGTAGCGTAATTTGTATCCTGCACATAGATGTATAAGTGTTGTAAAGTTCATATGATTGTGGCGGGTGTTTTTAATGCCCATTGACATGTGAAGAGCTTGCTAGCTTATATTATTTGCGAGTGTGTTGTACTCTGCAGTTCCTTTTTGTCAGCCTGGCGTGTATTTATCTCAGCACCTTGCCAACCTGTCAGGTGCGTTGCAGCTGGGTTGGTTTTTATCAAAGGTTCGATTGGTAATATGTCAGCTACTCAAGATACTGTGATTTGTTTGTCGAACAAAGGTGTAAAGGGTGGCGCAGCCCCTGAGTGATAAAATTGCAAGAAAAACAGAAAAATACACAGAGTTTTGGGGCATTTAGCTTTATTTTATTCGTAGAATAGTACGAGGTATAGTGTGTGTCTAAGTAGCCTGGCTGAATAGCCTTATTGGTAAAGTAAAAAACATCTAAGGATAGAAACGACACAGCTGCGCGACGTTCCAGGGGTTGGAGTATGCGGATCCGTTCTTGAAATCTTTAAGGTGATAGGCGCCACCTGGGATTACTTCGGTAATCACATAAGGTCCTTCCCAAGGGGACTCGAACTTGAGTTGCCCTTGCTGCTTAAGTCGCAGGACCAGGTCTCCTTCGATGAAGGATCTGGGGTGTAGCCTTCTGCTGTGATAATTGCGGAGGCTCTGCTGGTAGATCATGGATCTCTCTGCTGCAATCTCGCGTGCCTCATCCAGGAGGTCGACAGAGTCTTTGAGTGCGAGAGTTGACTCCTTCTCGCTGTATGCAACCACCCATCGGGCTTTGTAGCGTACTTCTGCGGTTAGCACCGCTTCAGCGCCGTGCACCATGAAGAACGGAGTGTAGCCCATGGCACTGTTTGGAGTTGTACGTAGGCTCCAAAGTACAGACTGCAGCTCGTCTGGCCAGCACCCAATGGCTTGTTCGAGTGGCCGAAGAAGTTGTTTCTTGATTCCGCCACAAACGAGGCTGTTGGACTTTTCGACTTGACCGTTGGTCTGAGGGTGAGCCACCAACGCGTAGCTAATGTTTATTCCTAGGTCTTCGTAGAATTCCTGGAACTTCTTGGAGGTGAAGTTTGTCCCGTTGTCCGTGATGATGGTATGTGTCACCCCAAAACGGTAGACGATGGACTCGAAGAATTTGACAGCGCTGGCTCCTGACTGATTCGTCACCGGCATGGCCTTGATCCACTTGATGAATTTGTCGACCGCGACGAGGAGGTAGACGTAGCCTCCTCGCGAGGATCGTGGGAGCTTTCTGACCATGTTGAGTCCCCATTGTGCAAAGGTCCAAGCTACTGGTATTGGCCTGAGCTCTGCGCCTGGTGCATGCGGTTTATCCATGAATCGCTGGCAAGCGTTGCAGCACCGGACAATATCCTTGGCATCATGCATGACCATTGTCCAGTAGAATCTAGCTCGTAGAGCTTTGGCGACGAGAGCGCGACTGCCCGCATGGTGTCCGCAAGTGCTTTCGTGTATGTCGAGGAGGATGGCTCTTCCATCTCCGTTGGAGACGCACCTCTGAAGAACTCCTGTGATGATGCACTTGTACAGTTCACCATTGATGAGGGCGAATGCCTTGGATCGTTGCGCTATGTGTCGCGCATCAGTCGGGTCATCTGGCAGCCTTTTGCTGAGCAGGTATGTGATATACGGCTATGTCCAAGATGGCTCGATCATCATGACCTCCATGGGGCCTTCGAGTCCTGTATCAGGCTCCATATCCTCGAGTGCCATTGACTTGTTGGGTGGCATAGCCCCCGAGTCCGTGGACGTGCTTGCCTTCTTCTCTGGAGCCTTAGGCTTACTGGAGCGTTCGCAGATGCGCTCTAGAAATACACCGGGTGGTATTGGGGCGCAGGTGGAGCCGATGTTGGCCAGTATGTCTGCTTCCTCATTGCTTTCGTGACCAACGTGTCGCAGCTCGTAGCCATCAAAGTCTCCCTCAAGTGTGTCATAGAGGTCGCAGTAAGCGATCATGTTGTCGCTCAGTGCGTCGCACTCGTGCATCGTTTGGTTGACCACCAGCTTGGAGTCACCGTAGATGATGAGCCTCTTGGCTCCGCAGGCTTTCGCCATCCGCATTCCATGGATCAAGGCTTCGTACTCAGCTTCGTTATTGGAGGTTGTGAACTACATTCGCAGAGCATACTTCATCTTGTCTCCTTGGGGCGATGTCAGTATGACACCTGCGCCAGCTCCGTCCTTTCGCTTGGACCCGTCGAAGTGCATTGTCCAAAGATAGGACATATCTGGTTTGTCGGGGAGCTGGTTCTCCATCCAGTGCACGAGGAAGTCCGGGAGAACTTGCGATTTAATCGCGTCGCGCTTCTCATATGTGATATCTCATGGAGACAGTTCGATTCCCCAGAGCGCGACTCGTCCAGTGACGTCGGGATTATTGAGTATGTGCCCGAGGGGGGCGTCATTTACCACCACGATTGGGTGCTCCTGGAAATAGTGGCACAGTCGCCTGGCTGTCATAAAGACACCATACGCCAGGTTCTGATAGTGCGGGTACCGCTGCTTTGTTGGCGTGAGCACCTCGCTGAGGTAGTATACCGGGTGTTGAACCCGTGGACCTTATTTTCTTCGGCTCGCTCCACCACCAGCATAGTGCTAACCACCTGGTTGGTGGCAGATATGTATAGCAACAATGGCTCCTTTTTGCGAGGCATGACCAATACTGGTGAGGTGGATATCAGACGCTTGAGGTCTTCGAATGCTTCTTGCGATTCGTCTGTCCACTCGAACTTGTCAGCTTTGCAGAGAAGTTGGTAGAAGGCTCGTCGCCCATAATGACCGATAAATCGATGAAAGGCCGCATTCGCCCAAATTGCTGGACGCCTTTTACGTTCTTCGGCTTCTCCATGACCAACATGGCTTTTATTTTCTTCGGGTTTGCTTCGATCCCTCTCGCAGAGATGAGATACCCAAGTAATTGCCCAGATGGTACGCCGAAGGCGCATTTGTCCGGATGGAGCTTGATCTGGTAGCGATCGAGGTTATCGAAGGTGATGCAGGACTCGCTTCCACCGAGGTACTCAGTGGTGGAAGGTGGAGAGTTTATCGCCAAATTGACTTGGCGAGTGATTTCCTTCTGCACTCGATTTGAGGGACGCCCCTTTTGGATCATCCCCATGTTTCCCAGTGGTCGGGGGTACGCTCCGCCTCCATGGATATGGGCTGGTGCAGCCGCAGGTGGTGGTGGTCCGGGCGGTGGTGGAGGAGCTCCATGTGCCACAGCGCCTGGGGCAGCTCTGTATCCCTGGTTGATCGCGTCGCGATTCGTCTGGGCTAGACCTTCATGGAGCTTGAGGAACTCGCAGCAGTCTTTTAGGAGGTGACTGGACTTTTTCTTGCTGTCGTGCTTATCAATGTAGAAGTGCACGTTGCACGGTCCAGATAGTTTGTCCTAGATATACGTTGTTGGTGCTTCGTCACGAGTGCGGCGTTTCCACACCTACGTGGTTTTCCTGCTGTCGTGGTATCCACTGTTGCGGTATCCACCGCTGTGGTATCCGCTGTTGCGGTTGTCGTCACGTTTGTCGGCGTAGCCAGCCGTGACCATGTTGACTTCTCCGCGGTTCTTGTAGGCGCGCATTTGATGTTTCCCTCGGCGGTCGCGTATGCGTCCAAGGTCGTCGTCATCATCGGAGTATGTACGGTTTTTCATCGAGTCCTCTCCGTCCACCCACCGATTCGCGATCTCCATTAGGTGGTCGATTGTTTTGGGCTTCGAGCGGCCTAGCTCCTCCCCGAGCTCTATACGACGGACACCGCCGTTGAATGCGTCGATTGCATGGTCCTCCGAGATATTTTCTGTGGAGTTCTTGATGATGGACCACCTCTGGATGTACGAGCGCAGTGACTCGCCATACCTTTGATGGCAGCCTCTTAATTATTCGATTGACGCGGGCCTTTTATAGGTACCCTTGAAGTTGCGCACGAAGCTGTAAACCAGCTCCTCCCAGCTGCGAATTGATCCGCGCGGGAGATTGTTGAGCCATGCACGAGCGGCGCCTTGTGTCAACACCCGAATTTTTAATCCTAGATGCCTGTTATGCCATACATCGCAATCCCAGGATTACCATTTTTGCGAGACATAACAAATTGGATATCATAGTACATCATCCATTACAAACCATAATAAGGTCTTACACAAATAAAGGATCTCATGATCCAGTCTTAATACAACAAGCAGCGGAATAAATAATAAGCGTAGCGATGGGGTCCATCTTTAGTGTCACAGGCAATGCTGACGATGGGAGATAGTCCTAGTTATCGTAGCCGTCCTGCCGTCCTTCCTCTTGGTAGTCCTCTTCATAGTCTGGCCACGAGAATAGCTAGGTACAAAGCCATGAGTACTCTTTAAGTACTCAGAAACTATCACTAACAAGTAAGGTAGTTCTAGTAGGAATGCTAAACTCTAAGTTTATTTGCAAGGTTAAGTTTGAAACCTAAGCTGAGTTCAGAGACAAAGAAAGATAAAATAAAGTTCTAGAATCACTTAAGTTGGGAACTTAGTTTTCATATTCAAAACCCTGTTGTGGTCAAGTCAAAATCATCATTCATTTCATAAGTCATTTTGAAAACATCTGATGACGGAACAGTATGGCCACTCCAACTTTCCATGACCGCGGACATGGCTATTCGAATAGTTTGACACTCCGCAGAGGTGGTACACTTTTGTAGGGGTTGCGCGTATGAAAACAATAAATTTTACTCTATGCCCCTGAACCCCTGAAGCTGCCAAGACCTATCTATTAGTAATACAGTAACGGGAGGGGCTTTTCGTGAACTTACCCTCGAAGACCGAAAAGCGTTGTCAACGCTCAGGAGAGCGTGGTTGATGTAGACGAGCCGAAGCCGACCTCAAGGTCGTGATGAAGTCCTTGCGCTCCTTGGCTCCAACGACTTGAGTGCCTCAAGTGCGACACCTCGCGGGGAGTTACACACGTCCGGTGCCTGACGATGACTCCCGCTTCCCCGATCCAGCAGCAGTTGTGGAAGTAGAGCTCCCGGATCCAAATCCAGCAGCGCGACGGCACTCCGCGGTGAAGATGTCTCTCGCTCACGCAGTCCAGACTTGGGACCATGGTCACAAGAGAGAGAGGGGAGAGAGAAAATATCAGTTAGAGGTCCTCCCAAAAGTGGGGAGACCTTTATTGATTATTGGTGTATTTAATTTGGCCAAATACCCCCACTATATATAGGGGAAGGAGGGGGTACACCCTCCCTCAAAGTCCCGGGTGGGACTAAAGGAGAGGAGGGGGAGGGTTGGCCGCCGACCACACTAGTGGGCCCCGCGTGGGGGGGGGGGGGCTAGGCCTAGCCAGCCTCTCCCTTGCCCCTTCTCTGTCTCTCCTTTCCCCTAATGGGCCTTTCCCTACGGAAATTGGCCCATTAAGCCTTTGACCATTAAATTGTTTTTTCTCTTTATTAAATAATTATTAATAAATAATTAAATCAATATTTAACATTCATTCACATATTATTCAACCTTCGTGGCTATCGAACACCTTCCACCTCCACTCTGGACATACTTTGGACTTACCGAAACCCTTTCGGTTTTCTCCCTACTCTTCTTCGGTGATTCCACCGATCCTATAAACACTCTCTAAGCATCATCAAGCCCTTAAGCGTGATACCCCACGGTTCGGGAACACTCCAGGCATGTTCGGGACACTCCCGCACTAATGATCGACAGAGGGACCTGGATGGCCATGTGACCCCTGTGCGTTCTATGAAGATCTTTCGCGTTTGAACCGGGACAGTCGTGTCTTATTCCCTTTGTCACTCGATACTTGCATTGACCGAGATCTGATCAATGACATCACGATGTCGTGTTCAATCTCGTTACTGAACAATGCTACTTAACTCGTTCTGACAAGTGATATCCCCGTGATTAAATCACACGTTACGCAGCTATTGGATATAACTTCTCCGAGTGGGCCCTTCGAGTATCTTTCCGTAACATGGACGGACAAATCCCGCTCTTGACATATATTGCCCCAATGGTTTCCTTCGAGTACCTGAACACACCTTTATAACCACTGTATTACCAAGTGGGGCTTGATGCTGATGGCTCAATGCACGGCGCCCAGAAAAATGCTTGATGGCGGTGTTGATGTAGAGCTCGTTGGGAACCCTAAGAGGAAGGTATGATGATCACAGCAGCAAGTTTCCCTTAGTTATGAAACCAATGTTTAATCGAACCAGTAGGAGCAAGGAAACACCCCAAAGGTGTTACTAGCTGAGCTTTGGCAGGGCGCACTACCGGTGCTAGTAGCAACGTGGAGACCTGCACAACACAACCACAGAACTTTGTCCCCAACTTGCAATGAGGTTGTCAATCTCACCGTGTTTTTCGGAAAACAAAGGATTAAACGTATTGAATGGAAAGAAGTAAAAGTTTGCAGAAAGTAAACACAAAGCAGAAAATGATTGTAGATTGTATGTAAAAGACAAGGACCGGGATCCATAGTTCACTAGAGGTGGCTCTCCTTAGATAGATAACATGCTAGGTGAACAAATTACAGTGGGGCAATTGACAAACACCGAGAAAGCAATACATGCATATACTAATCATCTTGACTCCTTTGAGACTTGATTGGGCATTACAACATAATACATAGACCGCCATCCAACTGCATCTATGAATAATAATCCACCTTCAGGTTATCATCCGAACCCCTCCAGTATTAAGTTGCAAGCAACAGATTATTGCTTTACGAACTGCGTGTAAAGTAAACAATACGATTGTTCTATGAACAAAGGATTGTTGTTTTCTCCCTAGTATCAACAACACATCTAGTACCTTAGAGATTGTCACTTCCCAGTTACGGAGGCATGAACCCACTATCGAGCATAAATACTAACTCTTGGAGTTGCTAGCATCTACTTGGCCAAGATAGCTACTAACAACGGAAAGCATGCAAGATCTCAAATAACAAAGACATGATAGAATCAATAATCAATCTAAAATAGCATCTCAATATCCATCGGATCCCCGCAAACACAACATGTATGGATTACAAAAAGATGATCTTGATCATGAACGGAGCTCACAAGATCTAAACATGAAAGCACAAAGGAGGAGAAGCCAGCCATCTAGCTACTACATGGATCCGTAGTCCAAGGATGAACTACTCGCGCATCACACCGGAGGCTTGCATGGTGATGAAGAAGTCCTCCAAGGTGAATTCCCCTCTCCGGTAGGGTGCCGGGAAGAGCTTCAGATCCCTCCCGATCTAGGGATGGAGATGACGGCGGCTAGAGACTCTTTCGTGGATTTTTGATCGGGTACTTAGGGTTTTCGTCCCGAGGGAAATATATAGGCGGAAGGAGAGGCCGAGGGGGTGCCGGGAGCCACCACACCACCCCCTGGTGCGGGCCAGGCCTGGCCGCGTGGCCAGGTGGTGTGGCCGGCCCCTGGCCCCTATCCGTCTCGTATTCTAGCACTTGATCCCTCCCAAAAAAATAGGCACTTTGGCTTTTGTCCCGTCCAATTCCGGGAATATTCATTTTCTGACTTTCCTGGAACCAAAAACAGCAGAAAACAGGCAGTTGGCACTGTGGCTCTTTTTAATAGGTTAGTCCAAGAAATCATATGAAAAGTACTCCAAAAGTTGGAACAAAACACAAGAAAGTGGATAAAACCAAGCATGGAACATCAAAAATTATAGATACATTTGCAATGTATCAACATCCCCAAGCTTAACTCCTGCTCGTCCTTGAGTAGGTAAGTGATAAAAAGAAATAATTTTGAGGTGACATGCACCATCAAAGACTTGATCAAAGTATTTGCAAAACATTCAAAGCTGGGATCATAGTACTTCAATCATAACATGAAAGACAAAGTTCTAGCAATAAGCAAAGAAACTATGATGCAACATGAAAAGGCACAAAAAAAGATTCATGAATAACAATGCTTTGCAAGACGTTTGTTTGTTTCACATAAAGAAAACATAGCATAATAGTATTCAGCTTGTTCCTCAATAGAGTAGCAAATATAAATGCATAGGACACCTTCAAAGTTCATAAGAGTGACTAGATACAATAGTTAAAAACAAGCAATAACAAGTTATGCATCAATCAACTAGTCTTGGGACAATGCACATAGAACTAAGAATCGCCACTATGCTCTCAAAGAAGGTGCATAAAGTTAGAAGATGGAGACTCAATATAATGGTGGAAGAAAGGCCTTTTGTAAAAGGAAGTAGGGATTCAAGTCTCATAAAGAGCTTCCAAAAATTATGGTACTTATAGCTTTCAGCTCTCATTGCCCCTATCATAAGCATCTTGAAGTGATTAAGGTTAAAGTGACACAACTAAGAGGATATGCTTGACAAGTTATAAACCGAAATCTCATGCCCCCTACTTATGAAGACCGATCCTCATGCTACTCAACTTCAGTCACGAGTAAGATCTTGTCATTGTAAGTACATGTGTATCATTAAGAACCGCCAACGGGGTACCCCTTGCACATGATACGGGAGCTTTCCCATAATCAAAATGACAAGGCAAGCAGACAATGAGCATCTCAGCGATCTTTTTATTTGCTATTTGCATAGGTTTTTATTGAGGATGCTTCATAGAGTGCTCATTATGGTGATGCTGCAAGTTTTCACCATGATTAGGCATGGCTTAGGCTAACGGCCCATGCGTTTCTCTAACACACATACAAACTCCATGATCTTACAAGTTCCACTTTTATTTCACACCGGGATCCACAAGAAAAGAACATGATATCAACGGGGTACAAAGTACAAGTGCAATGTTGAAAGCGTTCCCCATGGTACATGGTTCTGCTAATTTCAACTTATAAAGTGCAAGCATATACGCAACAAGGAAGGACCCAATGGTTCAAGTTTATTAGAGGCAAAAAGTAAAGTGTGCCATCAAGTTCGTGAGAGCTTTAATCACTAGTTTTCTCATAACAAGTGGAAGGTAAACAAAAGCATGAATATACTTGGAATAGCATAAGCTAGTAGGTAGGTATGGTGGACTCTTTGGAATAACTTGGTTTAGGGAGTTGGATGCATGAGTGGAACTCATACTTTGTTGTGGAGGCTAGCAAAAGACTAGGAGCGACAAACTAAGAGAGAACTAATGGCCATAATCATGCAGAGCGACAAAACATCATTGATCAAAGCATAAAGTGATACTACATGTTGAAAACTAAAGGATCATAAAGGATATGGTGACTTGTGACAGTCATAACATGGTGTGAGCATGTGCCAAGTCAACCCAAATAAAGCATCAAAGGAGAATACCACTATAATATGCTTTAATATGCTAAAACAACGCATGATTCATCCAAGGAACATTAAGCAATCTCAATTGTTTATAATAAGTCATGCTATAGCAAAGAATACTAAGCATAAGGCAAAACAATACCAAGCATGGCATGACAAAGCATAGGCCACAGTCAAAAACAAGCTCTTTTTACCACATAAGCAAGAACTTTCCTACTCTTTTCCAAACCAAACCAAACTATTTGCAAACCAATGTATGAAAGAGGGGGTCCAGCCAACTTATTCAGAAAACTAAGCAAACTAAAAACCAAAACAAAAACGAAAAAGAATACGCTCCAAGAAAAACACAACTGTGTATGAAACAATAAAAATGAAGCGTTTGGAAGAAACCTGGGATTTTTATTGATGAAGAAGGGGATGCCTTGGGCATCCCCAAGCTTTAACGCTTGTACTTCTTGGATATTTCTTGGGGTGACACGCGTGGCATCCCCAATCTTGAGATTTAGTCCATCCTTCATCTCATTACTCATTCCTTCCATACACCTGAAAATATTCCTTCATACAAAACTTCACACAATCTCATTAGCAACATTAGTGCAGTTAAGATAAATAAGTCTCAAGGTTCAGTTCTAACACCAAATAAACTTCCATTAGAACACTAGCTACTGTAGCACTTCCCTCAAAAATCTCAATTCCCCAAAAGAACTCAAAAAGGAACCCACAAGAAGCAAATGCAGAAAATGGCAGAAATCTATCAAAACAGACCAGCAGGTAAACACGAATATTTTCGAAGACCTTCTGTTGCTCAAATCAAAAAGTGTTGAACTAACGAAAGTTAGATAACAACCTGGGACAGAAGCACAAACAATTACAGCTCAATCCGACATATAGAGCTCTCTCACGAATTTTTACGGTGAAGCACAAAATTCTGTTTTGGGACAGCAACTTTCCCAATCATTACTTCACTCTCATTAGAGGTTACTCTTGGCACAAAAAGCAAATAAAAAGAATAAGGAGAGGTTATTACTGAGGTAATAACTTTCAAGACTCATCTAAAACTCTTGGGTTATCTCCCAACAAGTACTTTTCTTTAACGCCTTTAAGTTAGGCATAAGAAGCAAACAAAGAATCAAGTGTTCTCAAATGAAGAAGCATTAAGACCAAATTTTGTTTTCATAGGAGAAGCAAAAGAAATATTTTCTCTCTTTTTACGGAAATGTTCTATACCTTTATTGAGTGGGAGTTGGTATTTAATGGTGCCTTCTTTCATATCAATAATGGCACCAACAGTTATAAGAAAAGGTCTTCCCAAAGTAACAGGACAAGAAGCGTTGTATTCAACATCCAAAACATAGAAATCAACAGGGACATAGGAATCGTTAACCATAATAAGAACATCATTAAGACTCCCCATGAGTTTCTTTTTAGCATTATCATCAAGTGGGACATTCAAATAACAATCTTCAAGAGGAGGCAAATCAAGCATATCATAAATCCTTCTAGGCATAATAGAAACACTACTACCAAGATCACACAAAGCTTTGAAATCAAAGTCATTCACTTTCATATTAATGATGGGTTCCCAACCATCTTCTTGTTTTATAGGAATAGAAGCTTTATGTTTCATCTTTTTTTCTTTAATCTTTATGAGAGGATCAGTAATGTGTTTTGTAAAAGCCATGTTCATAGCACTAGCATTAGGACTTTTAGCAAGCTTTTGTAGGAACTTAATAACTTCAGAGCTGTTGCAACCATCAAGATCAAAATCAACTTTATCATCTAAAGTAGTAGAACTATTACTAGCATCAATACTTGTGGTGGTAATAGTAGAAACACTAATGTTTCTAGCAATTTCATCTTCTCTTTCCCACTTAGCATGTAATTCAGCTAATAGTCTAACATTTTCATCAATTCTTACTTGTATAGCATTGGTAGTTACAAAGGGATTATCATTAGTTTCAGGTTTAGCATCCATTTTATTCAAAGAAGATTGAGCTTCAGCCAAAGGTGCTATATTCCTTTCTGCATTATAGAGTTTTTCCTCAATAGTTTTATTGAAAGCAGTTTGTTTACTAATAAACTCTTTAAGAATAACTTCAAGTTCAGAGGGAGAACTCTTATTATTGTTGTAGGAATTTCCATAAGCATTACCATTGTTGGGAGGATATGGCTTATAATTGTTGTTACCAAAATTACTCCTATAAGCATTATTACCATAAGCATTGTTGCCGAAGTTGTTATTTCTTATGAAGTTCACATCAACTTGCTCTTCTTAAGCAACCAAAGAGGCTAAAGGAACATTATTTGGATCAATATGGGCCTTCCCATTAACAAGCATGGACATAATAATATCAATCTTATCACTTAAGGAGGAGGTTTCCTCAACAAAATTTACCTTCTTACCTTGTGGAGCTCTCTCAGTATGCCATTCAGAATAATTAACCATCATATTGTCCAAAAGTTTTGTTGCAGCACCCAAAGTGATGGTCATAAAGGTACCTCCAGCAGCAGAATCCAATAGGTTCCTTGAAGAATAGTTCAATCCTGCATAAAAAGTTTAGATGATCATCCAAGCAAATCCATGAGTGGGACAATTCTTTACCAAAGATTTCATTCTTTCCCAAGCTTGAGCAACATGCTCATTATCAAGTTGTTTAAACTTCATTATTTCACTTCTCATAGATATAATCTTAGCAGGAGGATAGTATTTTCCAATAAAAGCATCTTTGCACTTAGTCCAAGAATCAATACTATTCCTAGTTAAGGAATTCAACCACTCTTTAGCTTTTCCTCTCAAAGAGAAAGGAAACAATTTCAGTTTAATAATATCACCATCTATATCCTTATGCTTTTGCATCTCACAAAGTTCAACAAAGTTATTTAGATGGGAAGCAGCATCTTCATTACCAATACCAGAAAATTGTTCTCTCATAACAAGATTGAGCAAAGTAGGTTTTATCTCAAAGAAAGTATTTTCAGCCAGAGGTGGAGCAATAGGTGTGCTCATAAAATCATTGTTGTTGGTGCTAGTGAAGTCACACAACTTAGTGTTTTCAAGAGTAGTCATTTTTTTGGGTTATCAAATAAGAAAGCAAACAAGTAAAACTAATTTTTTTGTGTTTTCTGAAGAACAAAAAAAGCAAACAAAGCAAAAAGGAAACTAAGCAAAACAAAAAACAACAAAGTAAAGAGATTGGTTATGAGGGACTCCCCTTGTGAAGATGTCCTTGACTCCCCGGCAATGGCGCCAGAAAAATGCTTGATGGCTGTGTTGATGTAGAGCTCGTTGGGAACCCCAAGAGGAAGGTATGATGAGCACAACAGCAAGTTTCCCTCAGTTATGAAACCAAGGTTTAATCGAACCAGTAGGAGCAAGGAAACACCTCAAAGGTGTTACTAGCTGAGCTTTGGCAGGGCGCACTACCGGTGCTAGTAGCAACATGGAGACCTGCACAACACAACCACAGAACTTTGTCCCCAACTTGCGATGAGGTTGTCAATCTCACCGTGTTTTGTGGAAAACAAAGGATTAAACGTATCAAATGGAAAGAAGTAAAAGTTTGCAGAAAGTAAACACAAAACAGAAAAAGATTGTAGATTGTATGTAAAAGACAAGGACCGGGATCCATAGTTCACTAGATGTGGCTCTCCTTAGATAGATAACATGCTGGGTGAACAAATTACAGCGGGGCAATTGACAAACACCGAGAAAGCAATACATGCATATACTAATCATCTTGACTCCTTTGAGACTTGATTGGGCATTACAACATAATACATAGACCGCCATCCAACTGCATCTATGAATAATAATCCACCTTCAGGTTATCATCCAACCCTCCAAGATTAAGTTGCAAGCAACAGATTATTGCTTTACGAATCAAGCGTGTAAAGTAAACAATATGATTGTTCTATGAACAAAGGATTGTTGTTTTCTCCCTAGTAGCAACAACACATCTAGTACCTTAGAGATTTCTACTTCCCAGATTACCAGAGGCATGAACCCACTATCGAGCATAAATACTAACTCTTGGAGTTGCTAGCATCTACTTGGCCAAGATAGCTACTAACAACGGAAAGCATGCAAGATATCAAATAACAAAGACATGATAGAATCAATAATCAATCTGAAATAGCATCTCAATATCCATCGGATCCCTGCAAACACAACATGTATGGATTACAAAAAGATGATCTTGATCATGAACGGAGCTCACAAGATCTAAACATGAAAGCACAAAGGAGGAGAAGCCAGCCATCTAGCTACTACATGGATCCGTAGTCCAAGGATGAACTACTCACGCATCACACCGGAGGCTTGCATGGTGATGAAGAAGTCCTCAAAGGTGAATTCTCCCGTGGTGCCGAAGAGCTTCAGATCCCTCCTGATCTAGGGATGGAGATGACGGCGGCTAGAGACTCTTTCGTGGATTTTTGATCGGGTACTTAGGGTTTTTGTCCCAAGGGCAATATATAGGCGGAAGGAGAGGCTGAGGGGGTGCCGAGAGCCACCACACCACCCCCTGGCGCGGGCCAGGCCTGGCCGCGTGGCCAGGTGGTGTGGCCGGCCCCTGGCCCCTCTCCGTCTCGTATTCTGGCACTTGATTCCTCCCGGAGAAATAGGCACTTTGGCTTTTGTCCCGTCCAATTCCGAGAATATTCATTTTTTGACTTTCCTGGAACCAAAAACAGCAGAAAAGCAAATGGGCAATCGTGGATCTTGTTAATAGGTTAGTCCAAGAAATCGTATGAAAAGTACTCCAAAGTTGGAACAAATCACAAGAAAGTGGATAAAACCAAGCATGTAACATCAAAAATTATAGATACATTTGCAATGTATCAGATGCTATCAAAGCACTCTCGGGAGACAGTGATTGATATAACCTCACAGTCTAAGGAATAGTCTATGAGGATCCATTTCTAATCATCGTAACTTGAAATTTGTGACATGATCGGGTCACGATGTTTAGGTTGGGTATTGGTTCATCATCTCATTCTCTGAATGAGATGACCTCATTTCCCACTGGCATAAATGCCACATGATCAGGAAACATGATCATCTGTTGACCAATGAACCAGTGACTAGAGTTTCACTGGGAACCCGTGGTTGTTTGTCACACATGTATTGATGTTTCCACTCAATTACAGTTATAGCATGATATAAAACTTAATCATAAACTATATGAAATATGATTATAGTCCTTACTACTATTTGTCTCTAGGGCATATTTCCACAAAACTCGATACATCCGTCAGGGATTACCCTGAATCATCATACTTAGTATGCGGATAATCAATCATAACCTTTCAATTACACACCCTAGTACAAGAACCTTCTCCTATGAGCTTGGCCTCCCAGCCATGGCCATCTGCCATCCTGGGCACTGCATAGGTGGACAACATTGAGAGGTAGCCTCAGCTCAGACCTCTCCCGTGAGGGAATTCATACTAATGCATATAAACTTCTGGCTAAGCCTTACCCAATTTAGGTATTGTGGTTGTACTATAAATTTGGAATGGTATCACATCCGAACCCAACCATCAGTTTTTATAAAGGGCTAAGGCTCATGCCTCAACATTTTTATCATCATAAACCATTTGTGTTTCTCAACACATGTCAAAACATCTCAATAGAATGACTCATCATTCAAAGGTTTTCATAAGTCATTTTCACCAAGTATTCCCATCTAAAGTGATCAAGTTTTTGGTTTAGCTCTAAACACTAAGTTAAGTGTGTTCACTAAGGTGGGATGCTAATATCAATCTCATGCCATAGAATGACATCTAAGTCTAACTAGATAGGCCAAGTTTTATACTCTTTATGCTATCTATAAATAAAGTAATGAACTTGGGTAAAGTAAGAGAAAGTAAAGCTTGCAAGTAAAACTTGGGATGGGCATAAATCAAAATGTATAACCAAGCATGCCTATGGCATCTTTCTTAGGTCATCTTGTATACTTATAGCTTGCAAGGGTTAGCTTGCATTGTTAATGATGGCTTGCATGGTTAACTTGTATAATGCTAGCTTGCCTTGGTTGGTGCAGTGGTTGAAATTCTCTTCTTCTTCCTCAGGGTAGAACTCCTCCTCCTCGTAGGCTTGGTCGGTACTATCATCTATAAATACATACGTGATACACAATCACCAAACAATACTTAACTAGTCTATTTAGCACACTAAGGCACATACTTGATGATCTAGCATCATCACAAACATCACAAGATTTAATGACTAGTTTCATTTGTTTTATTTGAGAAAAGTAATTTCTACTCATTGAAATTAACTAAGATTTAATATTCTCCAATTACAATATGGGATCATGTGGACACATGTCATCACCACATATTTTAATACATGGGAATGTGATTTAAAGTGTTGGTCACATTTTATAAATTTTAAGTTTATTACTTTAATGATTTAAAGTGACTAGAAATGCCTATAGAGCATTATTTTGGTACTAGTCCAAAGTGAATGCATGCAAACCTCAATATTATTACATATTCAGATAGGTATGGTCAAATGTGATTTTTGAGAGTTGGAATCAACTCAAAATATATTATGGTTGATTTTTGAAAAATGTTTGAATGTGAAAAAGTCTCTGTCTTGTTATTTTTGCTAGGAGAGATCTCTAACTCTAATTGATTTAAATCCAACGGTATTGGATAGAGATTTTAATTATCTTTCCAACAAAATTTGAATCATTCAATTTGGATTTGTAAAACTCCCTGAACTGATTTTTAAACTAGTGGACAGAAACTAGATTAAGTCTAAATAGCAAAATCTAAATTTGAATTCTAGGGCCATCGCGGGAACACTAATGGGCCGGCCCAGTTACACTCCGTGGCGCGGCTGGCAACTGACAAGCAGGGTCCATATGTCAGCGACACAACTTAACGCGAAGCGGCACAGAGTGATGTGGGCCGTGCGATTAGAACCTAGATCGATGGCTCTAGTTCATCGTCGACGACGAACTGGTCGCCGGCGAGACCGAACCCTAGCGGCTCGGTGGGGGTGCAATGGGGGCATACCAGGGCTCCAGCTAGTGTGGCGATAGGGGCGATCGAACAAGGAGACAACAGTGGACTCAGGCGAGGTCACGGTGGCTCCTGGGGTGGACGGAATCGACGGGGGCTTCTCCTCCTCTGCTGTGGCGAACTCCAGCGCAATTCCGGCGAATGGCTGCTCAAGTGGCTCCGGCTAGAGGTGGGGAAGGGTCAGTGGTGGGAGTGTTGGAGTGTGTCGAATTGGTGCTGGGAAGGGCTCCTTATATAGGCTCGACGAGGGGACCGTGAGGGCGATGGTGATCGTCGGTGATGACGGTACAGGGCGCTAGAGGCATGGGCAGTGTAGGCGGACGATGGCTTGCCTCCTGGCAGTCAGCTACAGCGTAAAGGCGATGCTAGGGGCGGTGGCTTGCAGTCAGGAAAGGCTGGCGCTCTGCACGGCAGAGGCGGTGCTCGATGCGGTTCACGGCGGCTTCTGGTCGCGCGGTGGGAAAGGGGTGTGTTTGGGAGGTTGCTGGGGTTATCACGAAGCGGCGCACGCGAGCTGGGGTCGAGGCGCGGCTTGTGCAGGCCTGTCGGGGACGGTGCTCTGGCGTGAGCTGGGCACAGCGCAGAGGCTTAGTGCGCGGGCGATGTGAGGTGGTCCAGGGGCTAGAAAGGCCCGGGGAAGGGACCATGGGCCGTGGTGCTACCACGCCTACCTCCCTAGAGCGGCGGAAGAGGGCGGGGATGTCTCCTGCAAGCTTCCCGTGCTCGACCGGCGGGCATGGCGTCGGGGTGGCGTGGCACTGCTACTGGGGCCTAAGGGATAGCTTGGTTATAGTCTAGTTAGAGCTAGGGGAGACAAGGGAACCAGATTGAGCCCAAATACTCGACAAAGCATTGATCAACAAATAGTGTTAGTTAGGCAGATTTTGTTTACATGCCACCTGTTCGACATAATAGCCGCATGAAAAAAAGTTTTGAATTTTGCGAAGATTTTTGGTGGAGTTGTTGGTCTTATGCTTGAGCATCTGTGGTTGCTTGGGATTGTCAAATTGAATTCATTTGAGTGGTTTTTGAAAAGTGGGATCTAGGTACATGAAGGGAATATGCCCGAGAGGCAATAATAAAGTGGTTATTATCTTATTCCATGTTTATGATAAATGTTTATTTTACATGCTAGAATTGTATTGATCGGAAACATCAATACATGTGTGTTTAATAAACAAAAAGGGTTCCTAGTTATGCCTCTCTTATAGACTAGCTTGTTGATTAACAAGATGATCAAGTTTTCCTGATCGTGGACATTGGATGTTGTTAATAACAAGGTCACACCATTGATGGAATGATGTGATGAACATTCATCTGAAGTATAGCATTACAATCAAAGTCATTATGTTTATATTGCTATAAAATCATACGAAGTAATCTTTATCCTTAGACCAAGAGATCATGTTAATTTCTAACACCGGAAGAGTATCTTGATAACATCAAACGTCACACCGTAACAGGGTGACTATAAAGGTGGGTTCAGTGCTACGAAGGTGTTATGTTGAGGCGCATGGATCAAGAGTGGGATTTGTCCATCCCGATGACGGATAGATATACTCTGGGCCCTCTCGGTGATATCACATTGAAATAGCTTGCAAGCAAGTGATGTGATCACTAGAATGTTATATCACGGGAACAAGAAAAGAGTGCATGTCGATAACGAGATCAAACTAGGTATGGAGATACCGATGATCGAATCTCGGACATGTAATATATCACGGGACAAAGGGATTTAGTTACAAGCGTTAAAGGTTCTCACGATCACAGAAGTCATCGTTGAATGTGTAGGAGTCAGTATGGATCTCCAGGTCCCGCTTCTGATTATTGATCTAAGAGGGGTCTCGATCATGTCTGCATTATTCGCGAACCGTAGGGTGACACACTTAAGGGATACCGACACCATTTGGAGCAAATATGTTTCAGATAAAGATTTAAGAAAGCGCTGGAATTATTTCAATAGACACCGAAACTGTTTCGGGTGAAAATGCTGAAATTGGTTTTGCATGTAATATTGAAATGTTGCAGGGGGTTTTATGTGAATGTTTGTTAATAAAGTAATTAACAAAATTCTGAATAAAAAATAATAAAAGAGTTTTATTAAATGAGAGAGCATTAAATTTGGAGAAATTTAATGCATTTAAAGTGGAGACTTTAAAAGAGAATGTGAAGGGGCAAATTTATGTGGAGGGAGTTACCACCACATGAATGGAGGAGGTGAAGAGTCACCTCCTCCATGCGCCGGCCATGAAGGAGGGGCACCCTCCTCCTCCTATAAAAGGCCACCCCTCCTCACTTCTCACACACACCTCCTTGTGAAGGATCTCTCTCCCCCTCTAGTATTATTTCCCCATGGTCTCGGATTAGCGAGATACATGTTCCCGGTGGCTTTATCTGGAAAGGAGTTGCTGCTTCCGCTGCTTTGCTGGAGCGAGGGATGGAGGTTGTCGGGGTACCGGATGTGTGTGCGATCACGGATGCACCGCTGCTTTGCGGTGCTGGAGTTGGTGGTGCTGGAGCTGGATCTGATGGACGTGCTGGAGCCGGACCTGCTGGACTTCATCATGATCTTGAGATCGGCAAGTGTACGACTACATCAAGCACGAGTTCCTACTCATTAACAAAGCTCATTGTCTACGAGGGTAAGTTCTCGTTGGATGTATGTCCACCCGTTGCTTTGTACCTAATAGATAGATCTTGGCGTGTAGTTCACACTGTAGGAAATTTTTTGTTTTCTATGCTGCGGACCCAACAGTGGTGTCAGAGCCTGGTCTATGTGTAGGTGCTTTGCACGGGTAGTACAGATATGTTTATATGTGGGCGATGATGATCATGTTATTGCTTCTTTCATGTATTTTGGATATTGGTGGCATAGTGGGATGAAGCGGCCCGGACCAACCTTACATGTCATCGTACATGAGACCGGTTCCACGACTGACATGCAACTTGTTTTGCATAAGTGGCTGGCGGGTGTATGTCTCTCCTACTATAGTCAATATCTGATTTACAACGAGTTGCTAATAACTTAGTTATCCTCGTTGTGGTTCATGTTTGTAGGTAAGAAGAGTTCTATCTCTAAAAGCCCTAAGCCACGTAAAACTTGCAATTGATAAATTAGAGGCGTCTAGTTTAGATCGTTGCTGGGCTAGTGTCTTGATATGGTATTGTTGTAAGTAGATGTATGATAGATACTCTTACAACACATTCAACGTGTAAATTCCATAGACCTTGGCCTTACACACAAAGGAATGATAGAGATCATACCACGATGCAAATGATAGAGATCAAATGCATGGACCATATCTTCTCACTTTACACATTAGATGTTAGCATCTTATACTGCTAGTTTGGCGCTTTCTGTAGCATTGTAAGATGATCCCTCATTTAAATATCAAGATAAAATGTGTTCTTCCTTAAGTATGCACCGTTCTATGGATCGTGTTTTGAGACATCACGTGATGATCGGGTGTTCTCAACTCTACGCTTTCATGCAACAGGTGTAAGACAGTTGTACACACGCGAATACTAAGGTTCTTACTTGGCGAGCCTAGCATGTATAGACATGGCCTTGGAACACGGACCGAAAGGTTAAGCATGAGTCATATAGTTGATGTGATGACCATATTGATGCTCGCCTTTGAAGCTACACCGACTCACGTGATGATTGGACTTGGTGTAGTGGATTTGGTTCATGTAATCACCAAAAAGGCATGAGGGATGTCGTTTTTGAGTGGGAGTTCATTTCTAATTTGATTAGTCGAACTCAGTTTGTCATAAACTAAATCGAAGTGAATTTGCATAATTTGTTGTAGTCATTTGCATCTGTTCACTACCTTATGCTTAGTTTTAATTGAGATAATAGAACTATAGAATTCTGGATATTTACTTTACGAACTGGTATCGTATTGTTTTGAATGTCAATTTAAAGTTTATAAGTCCTATTGCAAACTCTCAACAAACTCTATTTACTCCATGAAGTTTAATAAGTAGTATTAAATCAAGAGTAAGAATTCCAATGTTAGTATCTAAAAGTATCATGTCTACCTCCATGATTATTGATATTCAAAAGGTTGTTTTAATATCAAGATTATATTGGAGCTAGAAATTGTTTCAGAAACCATCATGTGTGAAAGATATTGTGATATCTGAAACAATGTTTTTGGTTGCATTATGATAGAGTATAATTTAGCAAAATACATGTTCTCATATTGTATGAGAATTTGTGAAGGATGGAGATGCTAGGCATCCGAATCTACCAAAAAGGTTTTGGGAACTGATATTATACTCATGATTCTTCCTTATAAGCTATAGTAGCTTGATCATGAAAGTTGTCATGATAAGGATGAATAGAAGATGTAAGTAAAATGTTTACTACACTAATAGATTACTAAAGAATGGTTTTTTGAAAGAACACCAAACATTTGATGATGGTGATCCACTTCAAAGTGCAAGTCCAAAGGTATTAGTAGTTGACTATATACGCTTTGTACCATGTGTCATGTTGATGACACCACTATTGATGTTGATAGATTCTTTTAAAAGAAAAAGGAATTGCTGAAAGAGAATCTATAAAATATTTGGCAGAAAATAAAAGGTTGGAGATGTCCAACTTGGGTATATAGAAGATATACATGTTATGGCTATATTCCTTGCTTGTTAAACAATGTAGTTATGAGGTATTGGATACCGGTATTGGATACCGAATTGGTTGGTATGAAGTGTCATACAGGACAACGCAATTCATGAACTACAATGGCCTAAGTAACCAGCAAGAGAATGAGTGATGATGTTCATCGAAAACAAATAAAGTGTTATTGTGTTTTTCGTTGTCATCAAACCAAGCCTTCAAGATTTGTTTAAATAATTGTAATTTTGTTCCGGTATTATGAGAACAATGGTTGTTCAAATAATTATCGTATTCCATAAAGGATGGATGAACTTTTACAAGTCTAGTGGGAGAAATCACATCCATAAACACCATTGCTAAAATGTCGCAAGACAAATGATTAAAAGATCACTTATGAAGTGACATCGCTGTTTAAATTATATTAGAAAGAAAACATGAAGAAACTCCATGTTTATGGATTTTTGGAGTCTTTGATTTTGATCAATTGACGCATGTGAGACTTTCCTCGAGATAATTGAAACTCCGTCCATAGGCCAGAGAGGAACGGATGACTAGCTTATTGGAAATTGTGCATGTTGATGTGCATAGTCCATTATGTGTAGCCATATGTGATGGTTCTTTTTGCTTCATATGCTTTCTCCGAAAATTTGAGTGAATATATCTGTATATTTACTTAATAAGGAAGAAGTATGAAACATTTGAAAATTGTTCAAAGACTTTCAAGATGAAGTGGAAAATCATTGTAACAAGAAAATAAAGAGTTTATGATTCGATCATAAAGGAAGATATTTGAGTTACATGTTTAGCAAAAACACCTAAGAATTGAGGAATTGTTCCATGATTTGTGTTTCCCGATAAACCATAGGAGTATGGCATATTCGAGAGATAAAATCAAACCATGTTTGACATGGTAAGATCAAGGGTGTCATTTATAAAACTGCCATTATGTTTTAAGGATTGAAGCTTTAGAGACTACCGCTTTTACACTGAAAAGAGCACCATCGTGATCCATTGAAATGACACCATATGAGTTATGGTTTGGGATAAAACCCGAATTGTCTTTTCTTAAATTTTGGTATGCTATGCATAAGTAAAATGTTTACAACTAAAGTCGGATAAGCACGTCTTTGTAGGTTATCCCAAAGAATTTTTTGGGAATTTCTCCATAACACCGAGGACAAAAGAGTTTGTCACTTGGAACGTCAAGTTTCTTGAGAAGGAATTTTTCGTGAAAAGTTAAGTGGGAGGACAATAGAACTTTGATAAGGTTGTTGAACCTTAGCTATATGTGCTACTAAGTACAGCACGAAAAGTGTCCTTGGCGGCCACAATGCTCATGGCTCTCGTGATTACAAAAGGTGTGATCTTGGAGATTAGAGTTCCTATAGAACCGTGTGGGTCGGTAAGAATCAAATAGTAAGATTTGATAAGCAAGTCATTATTGTTTTGACAATGATGAACCGACTACATGCAAAGAAGTGATGATGGGCCCTGACTCCATAAAATGACTAGAAGTCATAGAATCCGTGATAGTATCCATACACGAGAAATCAAGTTTTTGAACTTGGAAGACCCTCCAGAAAGGCGTGAAGCCTATCGGTCGTGTTTGGATCTATAAAGAAATAGACATGGATGTTTGACATCTATGAAATAGTCGACATGTCAGAAAGAAGTTTACGGCAATGTTCAAGGAGTTGACTATGACAAGATATGATCTTTCATAGCGATATATAGTCTTGACGGATTAATGTAGCAACCACTACATATAATTTGGTATATGGTAGTTGAATAAACAAAACAAGGTTATTCTAATAGAACGGTAACCTAGGACATGTACATGACATGGTCCGAAGGGTTTTGTTAATTCAAAGGGTGCTAAAAGGGCATGTAAACTTCAATAGTTGAAGTAAGCATAACGGAGTTGGAATCTTCACCATGATGAAACTGTTAAAAGAGTTTAAATTCACCGGAGATGATGAAGATGCTTGCATTTGCAAGAAATTAAGTGGGAGCACTGAGACATATTTCTAATACATTATGTAGAGGACATATTGTTGATTGGAAATGATGTATCTTGAATTGACACAAGTTAAGGATTTCATTAAAATAAGATTTCGATGAAAGACTTGGGCAAACCCAGAATATTAGGCATCAATATCTATATGGATAGATTAAGGCGCTAATATGGTTGTGCCAGACATACATATATAAGATATTGAAAGGGTTCAATATGAGATATTGAAAGGGTTCAATATGGAAACAACAAGAAAGGTTCTTGCTGCATGGAAAGAATTGTATTCAGATTCAAGTGTTTCAACACTTGGTGAGTAAAATCACATGAAGATTCTGATCGATTATACCATGATATGTATATATCCAGAATGTCCTATGCTCTAAATGATATGAGCATATACCAGAATGATTCATAAGATGATCATTGGACAATAGTAAAGATATTCTTATGAGCTTTGGAAGAACTGAGAATATATCATGTATAAGTGACAAATAGTTAAAGGTAGTTCATTGTAAAGTGTTACATTGATACTAGTTTTGTCACAAGATACAAATTAAATTTATCTCAATTTAGACTATGGGTGGCACAATATAATGGAAAGGATGTTCCATGATGGATTTGGATGAGTTCCAAAGTTGAGATATTGTGACGGATACTACAACAAAAGGCTAAGTATATGACTGCTATAGTAGCAGCATAGGAGGGAATTTGTGTTAAGTAGTTTGTTATCAAACTAGGTGTGGTTCAAAGTGGGCTAATACTATTAAGATATATTGTGTGACAATAATATCAACATATTTTAACCCGAACGAACTAAAGGTCTCACCAGAGGACCAAATTTATACAATGCCATCTTATTTGAGAATGAGTGATGCGTAGAGATGTAGAGACATGCAAATACACACGGACCTGAAACTGTCATATCCGAAGATTATGTTAACCACTAGCAATTTCGTATATGCAACACCAAAAAGCCATAGGTGTTCAATACGCAAAGTTTTTCAAACTAGATTATTGACTCTAGTGCAAGTGGGAAACTGAAGGGAATATGCCCGAGAGGCAATAATAAAGTGGTTATTATCTTATTCCATGTTTATGATAAATGTTTATTTTACATGCTAGAATTGTATTGATCGGAAACATCAATACATGTGTGTTTAATAAACAAAAAGGGTTCCTAGTTATGCCTCTCTTATAGACTAGCTTGTTGATTAACAAGATGATCAAGGTTTCCTGATCATGGACATTGGATGTTGTTAATAACAAGGTCACACCATTGGTGGAATGATGTGATGAACATTCATCCGAAGTATAGCATTACAATCAAAGTCATTATGTTTATATTGCTATAAGATCATACGAAGTAATCTTTATCCTTAGACCATGAGATCATGTTAATTGCTAACACCGGAAGAGTATCTTGATAACATCAAACGTCACACCGTAACAGGGTGACTATAAAGGTGGGTTCAATTACTTTCTGAAGGTGTTATGTTGAGGCTCATGGATCAAGAGTGGGATTTTTCCATCCCGATGACGGATAGATATACTCTGGGCCCTCCCGGTGATATCACATTGAAATAGCTTGCAAGCAAGTGATGTGATCACTAGAATGTTATATCACGGGAACGAGAAAAGAGTGCATGTCGGTAACGAGATCAAACTAGGTATGGAGATACCGATGATCGAATCTCGGACATGTAATATATCGCGGGACAAAGGGATTTAGTTACAAGCGTTAAACGTTCTCACGATCACAGAAATCATCGTTGAATGTGTAGGAGTCAGTATGGATCTCCAGGTCCCGCTTCTGATTATTGATCTGAGAGGGGTCTCGATCATGTCTGCATTATTTGCGAACCGTAGGGTGACACACTTAAGGGATACCGACACCATTTGGAGCAAATATGTTTCAGATAAAGATTTAAGAAAGCACTGGAATTATTTCAATAGACACCGAAACTGTTTCGGGTGAAAATGCTGAAATTGGTTCTGCATGTAATATTGAAATGTTGCAGGGGGTTTATGTGAATGTTTGTTAATTAAAGTAATTAACAAAATTCTGAATAAAATATAATAAAAGAGTTTTATTAAATGAGAGAGCATTAAATTTGGAGAAATTTAATGCATTTAAAGTGGAGACTTTAAAATAGAATGTGAAGGGGCAAATTTATGTGGAGGGAGTTACCACCACATGAATGGAGGAGGTGAAGAGTCACCTCCTCCATGCGCCGGCCATTAAGGAGGGGCACCCCCCTCCTCCTATAAAAGGCCACCCCCTCCTCACTTCTCTCACACACCTCCTTGTGAAGGATCTCTCTCCCCCTCTAGTATTATTTCCCCATGGTCTCGGATTAGCGAGATACATGTTCCCGGTGGCTTTATCTGGAAAGGAGTTGCTGCTTCCGCTGCTTTGCTGGAGAGAGGGACGGAGGTTGTCGGGGTACCAGACGTGTGTGCGATCACGGATGCACCGCTGCTTTGTGTCTGGACTTGGGTGTCGAGCTGGATGATGGACGTGGCCTTGGACCGCTGGACTTCATCACGATCTTGAGATCGGCAAGTGTACGACTACATCAACCACGAGTTCCTACTCATTAACAAAGCTCGTTGTCTACGAGGGTAAGTTCTCGTTGGATGTATGTCCACCCATTGCTTTGTACCTAATAGATAGATCTTGGCGTGTAGTTCACACCGTAGGAAATTTTTTGTTTTCTATGTTGCGGACCCAATAGTACATACACTTGATTCCATTTTCAAATGTCATTTAAATTTAGTGTTTAAATGTTTTTGCAAGATCACAAAGTGGGCCTTGGGACATCTTTACTTGTACTATCAAGGGGTGCAAAGAGTTAGAATTTTTTTGTTTGAATTTGAGTGCTAGGAACACCTAAAGTGACCTAGTGGATTAAAATGGCAAAAGTGACCATTTGCCTTTATTAATTCCATTTGATTTCTTTTTCTTTGGATTTTGCTTGGGAATGATCTAGATGATGTGGAATTCATCTTTGAATCATTTTACAACCATTAGAACAAACAAACATGGCAATTTCAAACAATTCCATATTAATGCAACACACATATCCATGCTTAATTTAATTATAAAAAGTTTTTTGTTAACCCTAAATTGGGTGAGTAGCATCTTGATAACCTTGATTAAAGATTTGGGATGTTACACCTTCCAGCTGTAGCTGCAGGCATTGCATTGCCGTGCTTGAGCTTCCGCCATGTAATCTGACGGAGGAGATGTGATCCTCCAGCCAGATTTTCGGGCCCTACGGGCTGTCAAATTTTGGGTTCTCCGATGAGAGTTTGAACCCCTTAGGCATGCGCTTCCGCCTGATGGCTCTGCTGAAGCATCTGGCACCGCAGAGGTCTACCTCGTCATCTTCTGAGTCAGTCGAACGAGCGTGCCTCGCCCGCACCTTGTCGACCTTGCGCTGCATGATGTCATCATGCGCGTCATAGTCCCAGTCTTGCCGCCATGAGCGACTTCACTGTGACAGATCATAGTTGTCGTCGTTGGAGGAGTACGAGTAGTAGTACTTGTCCGGAGTTTTACCTTTTTTTGGCTCCGGCGTTGGATCCTTGATGAGGGTGGCCTTGACTAGCCCCAGGCCCGCGATCATAGATCGATGCATGGCAGCTCGTGGATCTCCAGCCGGAGGCTAGTTGTTGAGGAGGTACATGGTGGCCGCAGTTACCGCTGCTTGCGACGTCCTCGGGAGCATGTTTCCTCGTGTATCCACCGTCATGGACGAGAAGTTGAGGACTTACGCGGCCTCCTTGCGCTCCTTGTCGGTGAGGTGGGCTAGTCGAGATCGTCGTTTCGTAGCCACATAGTCATTGCCCTTGGAGGAAGATCCTCCGTGGGAGGAGAGTTCAGCCCGTCGAAGACTCGACTCGACCGCTGCCTTTCTGCACGCATCGAGTTGCATGATTACTTGCTGCTGGCGCTTGTATTCTTCCTTGAGCAGCCAGTGGTAACCCATCAGCATGTCTTTTGATGAGTTAGGGGGTCTCGGGTTTCCCTGCAGAGCCTCTTGACAGCGGGCCCACTTGTTGTTGTTGAGCCTGCTCAGCACGTGCTCTTCGGCGTGCTCATTCGTCGTGAGGTTCGGGTTCCCCTCTGTCCCGTTGGTGGGCGCACGATTGACGGGGCCACCATTTTTGCCGTTGGTTAGCCCGGTACCAGTGTTGTCGCGAGTGGCACCGGTGTCGCCTGCGTTGATGACGGCGCACATGAAGTGATTGGGGAAGCTGTTGCTCCCACAACTTTCAGATCTAGAGCCGTAGGCTCCATCTTATGTGGCCAGGTCACCCAGATCGGATCCACGACTGCTGTTGTTGTCCGTACTCCCGACTATTGTCGGGGCGTTGAGCTCACCGAGGGTGACGATTAGTGGCGGAAACCACGATGCTGGAGCTATCGAGGGAGCCGTCAGCTGGCCGGGGAGGCGAAGCGTGCCCAGCTGACCAACTTGGAAGCGTAAGCTCCCAATAGCCAAGCCGATCCCATCGCCCACGGACTCGAAAGTCGGGCGAGTGGCCGGCGTGTGGACGGTGAAGTCGAAAGCGCCGAAGAGCTGGCGAATCTCCGGTGTTGCAGATTTGTAGATCGCGGTTGATGGGGCCAAAGAATCCGCGACATCAACACTCCCAGTTCCCACAGACGGCACCAATTGACGAGGGATTAACTCGTTAATGCCCATTGTTATGGACTTGGGTTTTGGAGAAGTATGGAGTGCTGGAGGCATCAATCGGCTAGCAAACAAGCACACATGGACGCAAGGTTTACCCAGGTTCAGTCCCTACTCCTACTTGTCTACTCTTGGAATTATCGAGGGAGTTGAAAGTTACAGGGGTGCGTAGATGCAATCTAGCGAGGTTGCAGAAACTAGGGTTGTGATTTTCCTCCTCGCCGCCCCTCCTAGCCTTTATATATATAGGCTAGGTCTCAGGTAGCAGGTCGAGTCGGTTACAGATTAGGGTTCGTCCTTTTGAACTTTCTATCTTAAGCTTCTTCTTGCGCTGCAAGCAATCGGAGTTTCCGCGAGTCACCCAAATCCTGTATTGGGACTTGGCAATGCCGTGGGCTTCTACCGTATCTGGACCATATATGCCAAACTCGAGTACCTGTAGGGTATGCCCACGTCACTCTTTTTTCTCTATACCACGCACGCAACCATGGTTAGACACATGAGTGAAGGTCGAGTAGCTAGATACAAGAAACATGCGGTGGCCGACATTATTCTAAACAAGAGGACCTACATAAGATGTCCGTGTCGAACATGCAATCTCGGGAGCTTGATTGACCCTAATTCTTGAGACCTAGAGAATCACCTGCTCACACGTGGTTTCATGCGCGGCTATGATTCTGAAGATGACGAGGACGTCAACGATCCTGAAGATGAGGGCGGGCATGATGATCATCACGAAGGAGATGCCAACGACGGACATGATCAGGATCATGAAGGAGATGCCAATGGCGAACATGATGATCAACACGAAGGAGATGATGTCGGTGAAGTACGTGATGATCATCACAAAGGAGGTGCCGGTGGAGAAGACGTGGACACACAGATGACGTGGCTAACCTCGGCCTTGGAGGACCCTCATGTTCAAGAACTGCTTCTCAGGGAGACGAGCAACACCAAAGCTGCTGCTAGGGAGAATGCCAAGCTGGTGCAGATGCAGATAGACGGGAAAACTCCATTGTATCCTAGGTGCCAACCTGAGGATGCCCGCTTGAACGTAACGCTCAAGGCTCTGGAGATGAAGGCGGAAAGCAAATGGACTGACGTAAGCTTCAACAAAAACATGAGATTCTAGCAAGAACATCTTCCCAAGGGGAACACGTGTCCAACTAGTATCGAGGAGGCCAAGAAAATCGTGTGTCCTCTCGACCTACTGCACGTTAAGTACCATGCCTGCATTAATGACTGTGCACTTTAACGGAACGAGTACAAGGTAGAACCACATGTCCGGTGTGTGGCCAAGGACGATACAAGTGAGGGAACAAGAAAGTTCCTAAGAAAGTGGTATGGTACTTTCCTATCACTCCCCATTTGCACTGGTATTTCATGGACCCTAAGGAAGCAAAGCTCATGCAATGGCACGCGGAAAGGAAGAAGCCGGCCGAAGATGATCCGCATAAGGGTAAGATCCTCATACACCCTTCGGACGCTAGCTAGTGGAACACACTGGACATTGAATTTCCAGACTTCGGGGGCGATCCAAGGATGTCAGGCTTGGTATGAGCATCGATGGACTCAATCCGTTTGGCAACCAGAGTAGCACACATAACACCTGGCCCGTGTTTGTATGGTCGCACAACCTCCCTCCCTGGCTGTGCACCAAGCAGAGATACGTACACAGGTGTATTCTGATTCAGGGGCTGAAACAACCAGGTATCGACATGCATCTTTATCTTGGGCTACCGAAAGAAGAGTTAGCCACGCTGTGGGAGACGCTAGCCTGTACGTGGGACACATACACATGAGATTATTTCCCTATGAGAGATGCGTTGCTCACGACAGTGCAGGACTATCCAGGTTGCGCATACATGTCTGCCTAGGTGAACCACGGACACAAAGCATGTGTCAAGTGCATGGATAAGATCCCGCATCTCTAGCTACCAAGGGATCCCGGGTCATCAAAGACCGTGTTCCAATGGACTAAAATGTGGCTTCCAAAGGATCACGCATGGAGAAAGCATAGAAATCTGTTCGATGGCAAAGTAGAGCTCGAAAAAGCCCCACGTATGAGGAGCGGAGAAGTAATCCAAGATATGCTGGATAACTGGGAAGAGTGCCCTTTGACGAGAAAGAAGCATCCAAGGATGAATCCGCCACTGCATGGTGTGTGGAAAGCTAGGCCTGTTTTCTGGGACCTGCTGTACTGGAAATACCTCCACACGCCCCATAGCCTTGATGTCATGCATATCACAAAGAACATGTTCGAGAGTCTGCTTTCCACTATCATCAACATGTTGGATAGGACCAAAGACGGGCCGAAAGCAAGGAATGACCTAATGGAACTTGGCATCAAGGAAGAACTTCATGAGACGCCGCCCGATGATGATGATGATGATGATGATGATGAGACGGCTAAAGATACTCAAGGTCGCCGCAAAAGGGTTAAGAAGGGAATTGCGATGTTTCTCGCTGCCTGCTTCACTCTAAGTGAGCAGGAGCTTGAGCAGTTTTTCAACTACCTCCGAGGAGTCAAAGTTTCTTACGGTTACTCGGGGAACATAGGTAAGTATCTGGACAAAGCGAAGAAGAGGTTCAGCGGGTTGAAGTCTCACGAATGTTACATGCTGATGACGCAGATACTTCCCGTTGCGATCCGAGGGATAATGGACGAGCACGTCCGTGAGACGTTGTTTGGCCTCTGCAACTTCTTTGACGTCATCTCGAGGAAGTCGGTTGTCTTGAAGCAGATCGACACACTACAAGATGAGATCATCGTGATACTATGCGAGCGTGAGATTTACTTCCCACTCGCATTCTTCAACATCATGATCCATCTACTCAAACATGTCATGGATGACATCATTCATCTCGGGTCGACATTCCTGCACAACATGATGCCGTTTGAAAGGCTGAATGGTGTTATCAAAGGATTCATGCGCAACAGGTCCCGTCCAGATGAAAGCATTGCCAAGGGCTCTCTGACCTATGAGTGCGTCTCTTTCTGCCAGAATTATCTATGCACCGACCCGAACGATGAGGATGACCTTGTTGGTCTGCCCAAAAGGACGCACCTTGACAGGCTTGCTGGATATGGCCACCACGAGGGCTTTCACACCATGCATGTCAGCACAAAGGGTTGGCACGCCGACTTTGACAGGGCACACCCAGTCGCGCTACAACACATCGAATTGGTCGACCCTTGGGTGGAAGAGCACAAAAGCTTAATCGAGCAGAAGTTCATTGACCTTGGCCGACCGAGGAAGAAGGGAGACGTAACAAGAGAGCACAACTCCAGCTTCACGACTTGGTTCAAGAAGAAGCTTCACGACAACCCCCCTTCCCACAGACCTGCAGACGCCTTCTACATAGGATGAAAAACTCATTTTTCGCCTTGTCAAATGGCCCCGGGCACAACATGAGGACATATTAGGCCTACAACATCAACGGGTACAAATTCTACATCGAGAAAAGGGACATGAGTAGCGAATATCAGAACTCAGGAGTAATGATGTTATCCTCGGCATGACGAAGCCACCATCAAGGAACAATTCTTGGAAGGATCGAGGAGATCTGGGAGCTCGACTACGCTGGAGAGAATGTGCCGATGTTCTGTGTCAGATGGGCCAAGAGCATCCAAAAATAGGGCCGATATTTCACCACCATGCTTATACCCGATGCCTCCGCGAAGAACGCCTCCACAAAAAACGAGCCATGGGTACTCATGAGCCAAGTTGACCAATGTTTCTTCATCACCGACCCGTCAAAGCCAACCCGTGTTGTCGTGAGGAGGGGCAAGAGGAGCATCATCGGAATGGACGGACCCACCAATGAGCAATACTTAGAAAAGAACGAGGATCAGAAGATCGAAGAAGAATTCGACAAGTACTTTGACAAGCCGACTGCTGTAGAAAAAAGGAAGTTCACGAGAAGAAATCTTAACCTTCCCGGGCTAAAGTATTCAACCGCGAGCAAGAAGGGCAAGAAGATTGCAAAGAGACGCTAGCTCTAGCTAGCTCGGAATCGAGATCATGCACACATGACATGACATTTTAAATAGATTTGTGAATGTTAAACTTAATTACTATTTGTTACAAAATAAACTAGATATTAATGACAAGTATTTTAGAACATATTAAAAAAATGTTAAACTTAATTACTTCCACAAGTATTTTGGAAAATATTTTGTAAAATATTAAAAAATTGAAAAAAATTGTGAGAGAGCCAGGAATCGAACCTGGCTACTCCAGCAAGAGCAGATGCCGCACAGTGTCAACCACTGCGGTCGCCTTGTGTAGTTGACATAGATCAGGGCATCGTGGTTTTTGGCTAAGTGCCAAATACCAATGGCGCATATCGGAAAATATACGCCACAGATGTTTTACACTTAGCCAAAAAAGATCGGCCTCATTCCCTTTCTTCTCACTCTCACGAACCCTAGCACATTATTACCCTTTCATCTCACGCAAACCCACCGACGAGGAGAAGCACCGCGCGCGCCACCGACGAGGAGGAGAAGGGCAGCGCCGTGCGCATCATCGACGAGGAGGAGAAGGACAGTGTCGTGCGCGCCACCGATGAGGAGCACGGTCAACATTGCTAGGAGCTCGCCACGGCCACCGTCGCCGCCTCCCTCGATTGCTTGCCGTCAAGCCATCATCAACGAGCTCCTCTCGGTGATCCCTCTCTTTTCCCTCACTCCCTCTGGCAGTAGCTAGGTCCGTGCCTCAGTAATGGGTTCTAGTAGGTTCTAGAACATTCTAGTAGGTTCTAGGGTTTTTGTGGCCTCAGTAATGGACAAACACCATAAGTTCTAGGGTTTCTATGGCCTCAGTAATGGCCTTAGTAATTTGACAAATGTACACAGTATTGTTCTTCCATGGATCTTAAACATGTAAATGATGATATAATACTCCTAGTACAAGGTGTGGCATTAGGTTCATAATTATTGGTACTCACACAAATAATAGCATGTAGGTTGCCCATATCCTCTAAATTGGAAAATGTTGAACACAAAGAATAGCAAGGTGTAACTATTTCTGCACCTAATTTGTGGCATACTGCTCATGGAGTCAGCACAAAAATGCATATTAGTTGTCCACTTATTTTTAAAATTTTGTAACTGCTGCAATATAAATTGATGCTACTTATAACTTTGTTTGACAAATGTCCACACTCCCTACAACAATAGATACAGTACGAATTCACTTTACTGACTAGGATGGCTTGTAAAGTGTACAAATTCTTGGTTAACATGGATTTAGGAACATTTTGGAAGAATTCATTTTACTGACTAGGATGGCTTGTAAAGTGTACCAATTCTTAGTTCAACAACCGTATACTCTTGAATTTAGACTACTCATTGGATTTACTTGCATTTTCTGTTTACTTGCATCTATTAGTTGAGGAGTACTCCTGGACAAACTGCAGTTAAGCTGTGCTTGTGCTTGTACTGGAGTACTTGGTCTAATGATTCTAGATGGAGTAGTTTGCATCTCACATTAGATGTGTTTGTGTAGCTATACTGTTCTACTGATTCTAGATGGAGTACAAGATGGCAGAACATATCCGAACCTGATTACTCTGAACATAGCAACAAATTAAATGTTAGATACTCCATCTAGAATTGCATTAAATTTCAGTAACCTCGAGTAGATTAGCGGGACTAATGATTCAATTAGTTTCATGAAGTTCACCTTATGAGTAAACTTTTTGAGGCATAAATTTTGTCAGACCTATTTACTCATGTCTACTGAACATAACAACACTGCAATACTTGTGCTTACTTGTTTGCATGGTTAACTAGAATTCAACATGGTTAACTGCATATCACTTTCTTTTTCCTGGGTTTCTGGAGTATGTACACAGGCACACACACAAATTGGTTTCTTGAGTTTTAAGTGTATACTTCTGTAACTTTTAAAGTTTTTTAAGTTCTTATATATACATGTATTTGTTGGTGCTTGCTACTGCTTGCTAATAAGCTTGTGGTGTTTGTTGCGCTGCTACTGCTTGTTGTGTTGGTGCTGCTAGTGCTGTTGGTGCTTGCTGGTGCTGCTTGCTAGTGCTGCTGGTGGTGCTTGTGTGCTGCTACTTCTTGTTGTGCTAGTGTTGCTGCTGGTTCTTGCTGGTGCTGCTACTACTTGCTGCTGGGGGTGCTTTTTTTTGTGTGTGTAAAATGTTTGCAAGGATTTCAATTGAGTTTCCCGTTTCTCCCAAAGTGTCGATTCACTTCCGTTTCGGTTGAGAAATGGGCACTCCTAGGTCAAAAAATAGCAAAGGTCATGCCAAATTTTTCGGTCGACTCTAGCTTGTACTAATTAAATTGTTGCATTTTTTCTATGAAGTGAAAACATGTCGAGCGGAGACAAAGACATCGGGGCTGGCCCTTCTCATCCCATGAGCATCGAAGAAAAACAAAAAGAGACAACCTCAAGTTTTGGCGGTTTGGCTATGACTTAAGCGGGTCCAACGAGGAGGCCAAAGCTGCGGACGATGAAGTTGACGAGGAGGCCCAAGCTGCGGCCGGTGAAGATGAGGACGAGTCTGAATATGAGGAGGAGGCCGAAGATGGCGATGACGACGGAAGCAGTAATGGTGACGAGGATGACGAAGCAAGTCATGGCGGTGAACGCGTGGACAACAATGGCGCCTCCTCGCTTGCTAGGAAGAAGAATAAGGTGGAAAGGTAGGAGCGGATGTTGTCGAAACTCGGCACCAACCGCGAAGAGTTCACCCTTGTGAAACTGGGTGGTCAACCCGTGGAGCCTGCGAAGCTTGTCGCTGGGTGCATCGTGCGGGAGAGCATGAACATCAACCAGAAGAACATAAGAAAGAACAATACACGGTTGCAAGAGCTCCTCATTGGGAAGCTTCACAAATGGTACAAGTTCCCAGATGAGTACGATAACCAAAAACTCAAAGGGAAGAAGGTAAACAAGTTAGCCCTCACGAGGATGAGCACTGCCTTGAGAAGCTAGAAAAGCCGAGTGAAGAGGAGGATTAACAAGGGTAAAAGTTGGGAGGAGATAAAGAAGGCCGAGCTGATGCTCGACGAAGATGAGTTCATCAAGTTCAAGGCAGACTGCACTTCTCTGGAAGGTCATGAATGGACTGAGTGGGGGAGGAGTATGCGGGAGCTGAACATAGGTAATCAACATTGCGAAAGCGGTGGTTACCGAGGAAAAATGGCCGTTTGGGCAAAGGAGGACGCCGAGTATGCCCATCTAGGGAAAGATAACCCGTGGCACAAATTCACGGATGAGCAGGTGATGCAGTTTGTCCGCGCCTACTACTCTCCACCCCGAACTCAAGGAATTCGTTATCGGCGAAGATGATGTGAGGAAGTTCTAGAAAAGGCTGGTAAGGAATTTATTATGGAGTCAATCTGCGTTTCTAATTAAGTAATGAAGCCAAATTTCTAGATGGGATCACTTTCCTTCTCTTTAGAGAGCCTGTTGGGGGATACCCCCGGGTAGGGTCACGCCGGGGTATAAAGGCCGAGTTAGCCGAGGTACGGCAAGGTCAAAGCGAATGCTAGCCGAGTCACCTCAAGGCAGGCCGAATCTCGGGGTAACCCGGACCAGGGGATGTCCACCTAACTAGGTCTCAACCGACTCAAGCCGTAAGTCGTATGGATGAATCTAAATTGTATGCAGGAACAAGTGTGGCCGGATCAACTACGATCCGGGTCATAGCAAGCTTCTAGGAGAAGGAAGGTATCTCGCTGGTCAAAAGTAACCCCGGTACGCACAGCATGAGCGAAGCGGACAGGGGCAGGACCACCGAGGCGTGGCCGACAAAGGTGACGACGCTGATGTCGGCTAACGCAGGCGCCGCAGAGGCTCACGTAGCCTCTGCATGGATGGCGCGGGGGAAAAGCGACCCGGTCGGCTTACTATTTTGGGAGGAGGCACATTCCCAGGAATATGCCTCCACGTATTCCCTAGTTGGAGACCTAGCCGCCCCTATATAAGGAGGGCTAGGGCCTCTGTAGGGAGGGTTGATCTCTATTGGCTAGATTTTACTTGGTTCCTGGGGGCTAGCTAGCGGTGAGAGTAAGAGAGTTCCTTCTTCCTCCTCTCTCCAATACAGCTCGAGGAGCACTTGTAACCTTGGAAGTGAATTAAATACAAAGCTTCTGTGTGTGGAATCACCACACTATCCCTCCCTGGATTCTCCTAGTGCAATTAGTCCCCACCTTTAGCCTATCCATGGCATCTGCCGTGACACCACCACGACAGTTGGCGCCCACCGTGGGGCAAGCGGCGCTAGCAGGGGTCAAGATCCGGACGGGAAACCTCATCGGCACCGGCTAACGCATCGTCTCCGGGCTCGTTCAGCGCTTTGGAGCGCTGGACTTTGTCAGCGACAACGCTGGCTGCTTCGGGACGCGCCCACTTCCGTCCAATGGCCTCTTCGTCAAGCTCGGCGCGCACAAGGTCTACGTTGCTGTCGATGTGTCGTGCGTACATCCGCGGCACGTCGTCGAGGCTGGGGAGCCACCCCTTAGCGTGGTTCACGGGGCACGTATCACTCGCTCCCCGGACCGTGCTAAGGTGATGATGACTGCGCCTAGTGCGGGCACAAGCAAGGATCTGGCACCAGATCTGGAGGTAACACCTAAGGCACCGAGGAAAGGTAGAGGTCCTCCACTAGAGAGGCCTGAGAATGTGCTGCGGGAAGTGATGGATAGCTTGGCAAACCCGGTAGCAGCAGTGGTAGATCCGGCTCAGGCACAGGCCGAGCTAGAGGAAACTAGGCAAAAAATTCTAGAGGGAGCAAAAAAGATAGCTGCGGCTCAGCAGTCGTTGAACATGACGCTGCGTGAGTACGCAAAGGCAAATAAAGTAGATCTTTGTAAAAGGGGAGAAATCTCATGAGTGAAATGAACAAAGAGGGTGATACTAGGATTGAGGAGTCGAGAACTGTTTATCCGGGCTGCCAAGTATAGTACCGACAAAAAACCTCAGAGCAGCGATGCACAAGGCCCTGAGTTAGAGGGTCTAACAGTGAAGCCGTCGAACTGACAAGATAGGGTCAATGAGTTGGTTCGGATCGCGAACAGGCAAAATGAGGAATTGCTCAGGGCTAACCCGGAGAGAGCTAGGGCCTCCAAGATCGTTCATTCGGCGGTGGGTAACCCAGAGAAATCCGCTGGAGCCGCATCGTCTCCTCATGGTGGTCCTAGCACGGAAGAGGTAGTAATCTCGGCCAGAAGGAACAAACAGATCGTCCCGTACGACCCGACAAGGGCAGGGAAAGGAAAAGAAGTACAGAGAAATGACGATCGACGAAGTGTGAGCCGAGATGAAGCTGGCCGAGGTAACCGCGACCAAGGCAATGCCAGTCAAGGAAACACTGTAAATGGCAATGCCAGACAGCGCAACTCGGCAGGACAACCGCAACAGCAAAATATACCAAGGCAAGAGCAAAGTGCCGGCCGAGGTATGCAACAGAGAGGTGCTCCACAAGAGCAAGAACGGTATAACGATGGAGATTTGGAAATGGTGAATGCAGGATACCCAAGGCCGGATTATCATGTGATAGGGTTAAGATTGCGAAGCAAGGACTTGATGCCTGATGATGCCAGGTTGAAACTGGATCGGCCGGATAGGTCGGAGCAGATTGAATGTCAAGGTCCCCCGGGTCCTATGTGTTTTGGACCCCGGATCATGAAGGATCCTCCAGTACCCAACTTCCAGTTACCTAGAGGCACAAAGACATATGACGGCAGTACTAAGCCGGAAGATTGGTTGATAAACTATGCTACAGCTGTGAAAATTGCTACAAGCAACTTGAGATGGTCTGTGAGATACGTACCCCAGATGTTGGAGGGGCCAGCAAGGGTATGGCTAAACAATTTGCCGCCCGGAAGTATTAACTGCTGGATTGATTTTGAGGAAATGTTTATCAGCAATTTCTCAAGTACGTATCGGAGGCCAAATAGGCCACAGACCCTAGCTATGTGTAAGCAGAGACCGAACGAGACGGACCAAGAGTTTTTAACCCGGTGGTGTACCGTGAGAAACTCGTGTGAGGGTGTGATAGAGTCACAGGCCATAGCATGGTTCGCGCAGGGATGCAGATATGCGAGCATGTTGTGGCAAAGATTGCAAAGGGATATGCCGACTACATTGGCAGAGACGATCCGGATTGCAGATTCGTATGCATTGGGTGATCCGACTCAACCTAGACTCGTGTCAAACGAGTCAAATGAGGAATGTTACTAGAGAGATGGAGCTGGGTCATCCTGGAGGAATGATTACCGGGGTAAAAGAAGAGATGACAGACCGGATTACCGGTATAATTCGCAGCAAGTTGTTGCTGTAAATCAAGATCAGCCCGGAGCAGGGGGAAATCAGCGTCAGAAAACTGGGGGCCAACAATGGACACCGAGAAATGATGGCAAGAAAACTTGGACGCCGGAGCAGAAGAAACAGTGACAAGAAAAGAAGGATCGTCCGAGGTATACTTACGAGTCAATGTTGGATCAGCCGTGTAAATTTCACACGCCAAATCCAAGTAACCTAGCGGGTCATACAACAAGGCAATGTAAGTGGATGCGTAAAATAGAACAAGGTGGCTCGAGGAATGCTCAGGCACCCCAGAACGATCAACCTCAGCAGGAGTTACCCCGGCAGCAATTGCTCTCCGGAGCGAACACGCAACAGCTAATGTTGCCTCCCCCTCCGCCGAGGTATGATAACCATGAGAGAAGGGATGCAGTGCATCAAGTGGAAAACCAGCATCAGCCGGATCAGAGGTACCCCGGAAATGAGGGGAGGAATGAGTACAGGGAGCATCATCAGAGTTACTGTGTGTTCACCACTGAGGAAACAGATAGAAAGAGCTTGCAGCGCCGACATATGGAGGTCAATGCGGTAATGCCAGCAGTGACGAGGTATATGCCTTGGTCGGACCAGGAAATTACCTGGAACATCAAAGATCATCCCAAGCTTATGCCAAGTCCCGGTTCATATGCGCTAGTGCTGGATCCGACATTCATTGGGCCAAACATCAATGTGAGGTTCTCCAAGGTACTGATTGACAATGGCAGTAGCATTAACATCATGTATGCGGATACAATGCGCAAGTTGGGCATCTCGGAGAACATGCTCCAAGCTACGAGGATAACTTTCCATGGCATTGTGCCAGGTATTTCTTGTGAGCCAATAGGCAAAGTCCGGGTTGACGTATTATTCGGCACGAGAGATAACTGCTGAACTGAGAATTTGGAGTTTGAAGTGGTGAACTTAGAAAGTGCGTATCACGCGTTACTCGGAAGACCAGCACTGAACAAGTTCATGGCAAGCTGCCACATCAGTTATCTGAAGATGAAGTTGCCCGGGCCAAATTGAGTGTGCGTCAACCGGGTCTAACCTAGCCGAGTAACTCGTGATTGCGCAAGAGAAAAGAAAAATCCAGGAGGTGGCAGCGTTGGCTTAGTCCGCACAGCAGTATATGCCGGTGTTGAGTAATCCGCATGGTAGCGTTTCGTTCCAAGCCACAAAGGATACCAAGAAAGTGCCTGTTGATGATATGTTCCTAGAGAGCACCGTAACAATTGGTGTCGGGTTAAATGATAAATAGGAAAGCGAGCTCGTCAACTTCCTCCGTGAATCGGGATATTTTTGCTTGGTCCACACAGGACTTGCAAGGTGTTCCGAGGGAGTTGGCCGAGCACTCTTTGAACGTGAGACCCGGAGCAAGGCCGGTGAAGCAACCTCTCCGTCCCTTCGCCGAGGATAGGAGAAAAGTCATTGGAGATGAAATAGCTCGGTTACTGGCAGCAGGATTTATCATGGAAGTTCTTTACCCGGATTGGCTATCTAATCCGGTGCTGGTGGAGAAGAAGAAGGATGATCTGAATGTGGCAGTGGTTTGGAGTATGTGTATCGATTACACGAACCTGAACAAGGTGTGTCCAAAAGATCCATTTCCACTGCCAAGGATAGATCAGGTCATAGACTCAACTGCTGGATGTGAACTATTGTCATTCATTGATGCATATTCTGGTTTCCACCAGATACCTCTGAATCCGGATGATCAAATAAAGACTGCATTTATCACCCCGTATGGGGCTTATTGCTATCGCACCATGCCGTTTGGTTTATGTAATGTAGGGGCAACGTACCAAAGATGTATGCAGAAATGTTTGCACGACCAAATTGGTCAAAATGTACAGGTGTATGTGGATGATGTAGTTATCAAGACCAAGGAAAGCAAAACGCTCCTTGACGATATCAGGCAGACATTCGCGAACCTGAGAAGGTTCCGGATGAAGCTTAACCCAGAAAAATGTACCTTCGGTGTCCCGGCTGGAAAATTACTTGGATTCCTTGTCTCCAGCCGAGGTATCGAAGTTAATCCAACTAAAATCCGGGCCATTGAACGAACGGAACTGCCGAAGTGTCTTAACGATGTCTAGAAGTTCACTGGTTGCCTGGCATTGTTAAGTTGGTTTGTATGTCGGTTGGGAGAAAAGGCATTGCCTCTCTATCAACTCATGAAAAAGTCGGACAAGTTCATTTGGACGCCGCAGGCCAATGAAGCCTTTATACAATTAAAGAAAATGTTAGCCACTGCACCAGTGTTAGCCTCTCCACTATCAAAGGAGCCAATGTTGCTCTATATAGCCGCAACCAACCGAGTTGTAAGTGCAGAAATTGTGGTAGAGCGTGACGAAGAGGGTAAGTTAGTGCAAAGGCCAGTGTATTATCTGAGCGACGTATTGTCAACGTCGAAGCAAAATTATCCGCACTATCAGAAAGTGGCGTATGGTGTGTATATGTCGGCAAAGAAGCTAAAACACTATTTTGAGGAGCACCCTATCAAAGTAATATGTGAAACTCCCATATCCGAGATAATGAGTAATAAGGATGCAAGTGGCAGGATTGCAAAATGGGCAATTGAACTAGCTCCCTATGCGCCACAGTATGATAGAAGAGAAGCAATCAAGTCTCAGGCTGTGGCCGACTTTTTGTGGATGGTAGGGTACAATATGAACCACCGCTGTCAGATCCGAACTACTGGAGGATGCACTTTGACGGGTCAAAAACAAAAACCGGGTTAGGCGCCGGAGTTGTGCTTACCTCACCAAAGAATGACCAGTTGAAGTATGTGCTACAGATCCATTTCGCAGCGTCGAACAATGTCGCTGAATATGAAGCACTTGTGCATGGGCTCAAAGTGGCAAAAGAAATTGGGATACGTCGGATCCAATGCTTTGGCGACTCGGATTTGGTAGTTCAGCAAGTGTCGGGGTTGTGGGACGCTCTTGATCCAAACATGGCATTATATAGATTCCATGTGCAGAAAATATCTAGTTACTATTAGGGATGCGAATTTCGCCATGTACCCCGGGTGGAGAATGAGGCTGCCGACGTATTGTCGAAGCTCGGATCAACCCGACAAGCAATTCCACCGGGTGTAGCATTAGAGCACCTCAGAAAACCATCTATCAGACCGTCCCTAGAAACCGACTCAATCTACGTCCCGGAGGATCCGGAGTCTGGAGTTGTGCCCATGGACATTGACATGGGAGGTGGTGCGCGAGACCCGGGGACTGCCTCAGCAAACCCGAGGACTGGCTCAGCGAACCCGGGGACTGCCTCGCAGGATCCGGGGACTGCTCAGCGTGATCCGGTTGAAGTTATGCCGGTGGGTCAGATGGAAATTGATGAGGATGTGTTCCCTGTGCGAGCAATACCAGCCTAGGCACTACCCATATTTCAATTCCTAAAAGATGGAACTTTACCCACTGAGGTGCTATCCAGGAAAACTCAGAGGAGAGCAAAGGCATACACAATCATCAATTCCGAGCTATACAAAAGGAGTGTGACCAATGTCCTCCAGTGATGCGTTGACCCAGAAGAAGGGCTTGACATCCTCCGAGATATACATCAAGGGGAGTGCGGGCATCATGCCTCGTCCTGAGCCTTGGTGGCAAAAGCTTTTCAACATGGATTCTACTGGCCAAGTGCCTTAGAACAAGCAGAAGACCTGGTGAGAAAATGCAATGGTTGTCAGAGGTATGCTACCAAGACACATATGCCAATGTCGGAACTCAAGACCATACCAATCACATGGCCATTTGCCGTATGGTGTTTGGATATGGTTGGCCCATTCAAACTAGCAAGGGGGAATATGACTCACATTTTGGTCATGGTGGATAAGTTTACAAAATGGATCGAGGTAAAGCCAATAAGAAAATGTGATGGAGCTACGGCCGTTACATTTCTCAAAGACATCATCTTGAGATACGGTTATCCTCACAGTATCATAACTGATAATGGCACAAATTTTGTTGAAGGAGCATTTGCGCAATTCTGCCGGGATAAGAAGATCCGGCTGGACGTTGCCTCGGTAGCTCATCCTGCATCGAACGGACAAGTGGAAAGATCCAACGGATTACTACTGTCCGGGATAAAACCCCGGCTCATTGAGCCGCTACAAAGATCAGCGGGGTGCTGGATAGAAGAACTACCAGTGGTATTGTGGAGTTTAAGAACAACTCCGAATCGATCAACAGGCTATACGCCATTTTTCTGGTATATGGGGCAGAAGCTGTATTACCAGCCGATATAGAGCATGATTCGCCTAGGGTCACCCAATACACAGAAGCCGAAGTGCAAGAAGCCCGGAAAAATAATGTTGATCTGCTGGAAGAAGCGAGAGAATTGGCATTGTCCAGATCCGCCATATATCAGCAAAATCTCCGATGCTATCACAGCCGGAAAGTAAGCCCCCGAGTTTTCTAGGAAGGCGATCTGGTACTCCGGCTGGTACAACGTACTGCTAGCATGCATAAGTTATCCCCCCACGGGAAGGGCCATTCATTGTGAGCAAAGCATTGCACAATGATTCTTATTATCTTATCAATGCAAAGCCACAGGAAAAGAACAAGGCGGACATGTCCGGTGAGGAATTTAAGCGTCCATGGAATGTAGCTCTACTTCGTCCTTTCTACACTTAGCAGAGAAGTGTATGTATCCGAATCTTCTCATATGTCAGTATGTATGCCGGCAATGAGCTTATCAATGAAATGTTGGCACCTCGAGCAGTAACTCGGGGACTGCCTTAATAATATTTGTTGTCTTTTATTATTTATACGTCAGCTGGAGTAAGTTGTTCTACTTAACTCGGATTAGTAGTGTGTGAGCACCAAAAACCCAACTCTTCGACATGCTGTTGTCCAACAAGAATTGGCTTCATGGCAAGCAAGAGAACAAGTTTGGATTTGCGTAGCACATGAAAAACGACTAAGGAAAAAAACTTAATCGAGCCGACATTGGTTTTTCGGACTAACCTTGTGTTTACTTTCAAATTATTATGCTGAATTATTTTAAGCCTAAAAGTTTCCAAGTATTGTTAAGACAATTTTTGAAGCTCGGATTCGTAAGTCGTAAAACCGAATCAAGGTAGACACGAGCCGAGCCAGAAGATTGGACGAACAAGAAAATGAAACTCGGGGACTACACCCAAGTTAATCTGGCATAAAAACTTAGTAGCAAAATATCACATGTGTACTAGATACAATTCCACCCGGCATACCGGGGATCTGATAAACTTTAAAGTTTCTTTTTCACCTAAGGAGCAGGAGGAGGAGGAAATTCGGCGTCATCTTTGCTGTCTTCAATATCTGAGGCATCTCCCTCTTCGTCCTCATCCGAGCCATCTTCAACGTTTTCAGTGTTTTCATCACCAGCGGCTTCTAGGAAGCTCGGCCCCTCAGTCCATTCATGAATGAGAGCATATTCGATGAGGCTATGGGCGCAAGCCTGCCGCCGAGCTACCCACTCCGGGTCACTGGTCCATTTGGATCCGGTGCGCATGCGCGCTAGGAGGTTGTGGTCGATCTTCTCGTACCACGTAAGTACGTAGTGGAGAACGGTCTCAGCTGCGACGCGTCCAGTGGATTCCCTCCAAAGGTCGAGCTGGGTCTCGCACTCCATCAACTTTTCAACAAGATCTGCGGTTCTCTCCGGAGTGTCTTCTGCAGGCCAAAACGTGTTGAAGATTCGGACTGCAACGTTAAGGATATCCTTTCCATAGTTCTTGATGATTTCCAAGCGAGATGACAGGCTGACCAACAGGTCCTCCATGTCATAGGGAATCTCTTCACCGTTAGGAGCAACGGGAGTACCCCTCTCTCGGCGGAAATTAGCAACAGCGGCGCTCGCAATGGCAGTGCCCTCTGGAAATTTTCCTAAAAACAAGACAAGAGAAGCAGGTAAAGAAAAGACATGTGAAGTAACCCGGAGAAATATGCCGGATAAGGGAAAGGAACTTATGTAAAATATGGCTATGGATCCGGGTCAATTCCCTGGTATAGTCATCACCTCTTTTGTGGAGTTGCACAAGTTCAGTGTTCGCCGACTCAAGCTTGACGTCGGCCTCCTGGAGAAGTTCTCGGTCCTTGGCAATTTGGAGATTGAGGCACTCGCGCTCTTCCGTATAATCCTGGCCAGCCTTTTCAAGCTCGGATTGGTTCTGCGCTTTCAATTTCTTCATCTCGGCTTTAAGATTGGCGATCTCATCATCCTTGGTTCGGAGGAGGGCAAGCTCATCGTCTTTCTTTTTGAGCTCGGCCTGATGCTGCCCTGCTTGTTCGAGAAAATGCAGCATCATATCAGGCACGGGCACACTATCGTCCAGCGATACTGAAATAGTTTGTTAACCCGGCAAAGCCGAGGTATGAATGTTTGCCGAGCCAAGGAGAAAAGGAGATAGAAAGCGAGCAAGGTCGCACAAAGTAACTTACCCTTGATCCGTCAAGCTTCTTCCTCATTATGGTATTCTCAGCTTCCACCCAACCGCGAAAACCGAATGATGGGTTAGTTCAGCGTAAAAGATGAAGGAAAACAGAAAATGTCAAGAAGAGAACTTACCCTTTTCTCGTGCTCACGAGATGTGCATTATGCTTTATGAGCAGCATTTTGTGAGTGTCTGTGAGACGCTGAAACTCAGCGCTCATGGTCGTGGTCACCTGAAAAGAGTACAAAAATATAGCTTAAGCCTTGTGCATATTAAAGTGTACAAAATCCGGGCCAAGTGGAACTTAACCCGGCTCTAGATGTGTGCATATTCAAGTGTACAAAATTGGGCCAAGTGGAACTTAACCCGCTCTAGGTGTGTGCATATTCAAGTGTACAAAATCCAGGCCAAGTGGAACTTAACCCGCTCTAGGTGTGTGCATATTAAAGTGTACAAAATCCGGGCCAAGTGGAACTTAACCCGGCTCTAGGTGTGTGCATATTCGAAGTGTACAAGATCTGGGCCAAGTGGAACTTAACCCGGCTCTAGGTGTGTGCATATTCGAAGTGTACAAGATCCGGGCAAAGTGGAACTTAACCCGGCTCTAGGTGTGTGCATATTCAAAGTGTACAAGATCCGGGTCAAGTGGAACTTAACCCGGCTCTAGGTGTGTGCATATTTGAAGTGTACAAGATCTGGGCCAAGTGGAACTTAACCCGGCTCTAGGTGTGTGCATATTTGAAGTTATCAAGGAGCTACGTTAGTTTTCTAAGGAGCATCCGGCCGAGTAACAAGTTACTCCCCCGGAGGCTCGGGGACTAATGGTTATATCACTAATATCTACAGCATGCCAAGGAAAAGGTGAAGTAACGTACCTCCATCATCCAACCCGCAAGGTTAATCACCTTAGCGGCTGTGTTCATTTGAGCAGAAAACTCGGCGAGACCGAACTTCTCCGGGAGATCGTCGTTGTAGACGAACTCCGCCTTGTTCCAGTTGTTCATGAACTCGATCAAGGTCAGAGGATATCGTTCGCCGCTGAGCATGTGGGGAGCCACCAAGCCCTTGGCATGTGCTTCCCTCCTGTCAACCTGAGCAAGGGCCAGGCTGGTGTGCAAAACAAGTTGTTGCGCATCAGCTGGCTCGGCAGGGGCGTCCTTTGGTGCTGGAGGCTTCTTGGAAAACATGGACGCGAGAGTGTGCTGTCCAGCCTCGACGGAAGCTACCCTGGTGGCATCAGGGGCCTTTTTTCCTTTGGGCTGCTGAGAGGAGGAAGTGGTTGCAGCAGATTTACCCTTGGGAGCTGCCTGGGTGCTTTCTCGCCGAGACTGAGAAGACTCGGACGAGGCAGAGGGGCTTGGCGTTGTTGTCGTTGCTCTTGGTGCTGCTGCTACTGCTTTTGCTGCTGGTGCTGGTGTTGGTGCTGGTTTCTTCTTTGGTGGAGGTGCTGAGGCAACCTCGGTGGTAGCTGGTTGCGGCGGAGCCAAAGTGGTGGTGGCTGTTACCTTGGCAGATCCAGTCTCCCCCACTCCAAAGTTGCACTCCTCTTGACGAGGTGGGCTGGAACCCGGAGCAGCCGCTGAACCCTTCGGGATTGGGCTCAGCGGGCGTGAATCGTCGCCGCGAGGGGGAGAAGGGTTATGTCGGAGCAGGGAGGCAATGCCGGATCCACTCTGTGGGACCTCCATCACGGCCTTGCCGAATCAAACAGTGTCAGATGAGAAACTATAACAATAGAAGAGCGAGTAAATGGCAGAGGGAAAATAGGCTTACTCATCCGAGGTCAGGGGCTCCTTGGGCTTCCGAGCTCTTCGTGCTGGGGCCTTGGTTGCGGGTTTGGAGGAAGTTTTGTCCCCAGATTTCTTTCGCCTTTTGGTTGGCTGAGAAGGTCCGGAGGAAGAAGTGGATGCGGCTTCCCTTTTCTTCTTTGGCGCAACCGGAACAGGATCACCCACGGCAAGGGGAGGGTCCTCATGGATCTGCCCACCAGGGTTAGCTGATGCCAGAAAAGCATAAGAAAGGGGGATAGCGTCAAATGCTTCCATCACCTCAACATCCGAGTCATCTTCATAGTCGGGCCAATCTCTAATGGAAGAGAGTTTACCGGTGGGTCGCTTGGTCGCATCGACCATTAGGAGGAACATCTCCTGATCCGGTTCTTCATCGTCCGAGGTCTCCCGGTCAGGCACACATTTGAGGGTGGGATCGGTGCGATCCTCGATAGTTTGGTGAAGGAATTGCTAAAGGAGAGAAAAGACGACAAAGCTAAAAATACAACAGCGACCGACATAAGATTTAATTCGGAGAAAGTTTGCAGCATGAAGCTTACCACGGGAGGAATCCTATCCCGGCAATAGTGCTCAATTCCCCATGTCCACTCAGAGGATAAGTCCTTGTGGGTGGTGAAGAGGGCCTTGACCCGGCGATAGATCTCTGTGTTGCTCAACTTGAAAGACGAGGTCCGGTTGGGGTCACGGCCCCAGCTCATATGGCACACTTTGTGAGTGCATTTCTGGAGAGGGGAGATTCGGTTGCGGACGAATGTGATCATGGCGTCCTTGTTGCGCAACCCAAGCTCCTTCAGCTCCGCGAACCTTTTGCTGACCTGGTTGGCCAAGACTGTGGGCTTCTTGGGGATAATGTCCCACAACTCCGGGTTAGGAGGACCCGGAGCATAGGGGCGAAGCCAGATCAGGTCTTCGGTGCCATCATTCCGAACATAAAAGAAAGTCCGGGCCCATCCCTTGCAGGAGTCCAGCCCAGTAACCCGGGGAAAGACGGATAACCTCCGGGGAGAAATGGATGCAGCGCCGAACTGCGTAAGCTATTTGTTCTCTGGCTCTAGATCAACATTCGGAATTACGTTCCGACGAAGGCCAAAGAACCGGATCCATAGCTCCTTTGTGGGCCATAATCTGGCATAGCCTTCGATCGTGGAGGCGAAAGCAGAGAGAGATGTGATGGCATTGGCAGGAAGGTGGTGCGGCTGGAGTTCGTAGGTGTTCAACCAATCATGGAAAAAATCGCTAGCTGGTAAACCGAATCCCCGGTGGAAATGTGACAGGAACACCACATACTCACTTGGGTTTGGTGAGGGGGCAAGTTCGGCGGAGGCAAGGCGTGCGGTGACGCCTGCGGGGATGCGCCTGGTACGGTAGAGCCAATCCAGGTCATCCTAGCAGACACAGGATCCAGCCCACGCACCACGGTCCGTCGTTGCAACGTCTTCTTCCATATCCTGCTCGGCGACGATGAGATCTTCTTCTGATATCTCGAGGTCGTTGCCCTCACTGGCGCTAGCGGCAGAGGGTGGCATCGGCCTAGACTGACAGCAACCCGTGGCGGAGGAGGTGCGCAGCGGCGGCGGCGATGCAGATGCGTGTGGAAGCAGTACGGCGGAGGTGCTGCTACTCAGACGCGGTGGCGGTGGCGCTGTCGCGGGAGTAGATGAGGAAGAAGAAAGGGCAGAGGGGCGCGGAAATGGGAAAGGACCCAAGGGGCGCACCCCTCCCCTATTTAAACGCTCCCTCAGCAAGGTAGTGGGATCGCATTTGCGGGCGGGCCACATCGTGTGGCCGTGTACAAACCAGATTGACCAATCAGTATCAAGCCACACAGAAGGCAACAGGGCGCAGCGGATCCCATGACGCGACGCATTGATGCAGTTAACGAGGAGGCGGGCATGACGTGACGTGCGCACAGTGATAACTGACAATTACTGCGGCGGTTACTGTGGCTGGCCCTTAAAATGAGGCAACCTAATGATTAGCCTTCACGTGGGGAAGCGTACGAGAGAAGGAAGAATGACCCGGATGAGATTGTGGTAACCCGTCCAGCAAGTGAAAACTTGGAATGTGCCAAGGGAAAGTAAATCCATGGAATCCGAGATAAGGAGGTAACTCGGAAATGAAACTCAAAGCTCGGTGAAATTGAACCTGCTGTGGCCTTAGCGGCTAAGGGAACTAAGACCGCACCAGCTTCGGGGACTAATGTTGGGGGGATACCCCCGGGTAGGGTCACACCGGGGTATAAAGGCCGAGTTAGCCGAGGTACGGCAAGGTCAAAGCGAATGCTGGCCGAGTCACCTCAAGGCAGGCCAAATCTCGGGGTAACCCGGACCAGGGGATGCCCACCTAACTGGGTCTCAACCGACTCAAGCCGTAAGTCGAATGGATGAATCTAACTTGTATGCAAGAATAGGTGTGGCCGGATCAACTACGATCCGGGTCATAGCAAGCTTCTAGGAGAAGGAAGGTATCTCGCTGGTCAAAAGTAACCCGATGCACGCATGCATGGCGAAGCAGACGAGCAGGACCACCGAGGCGTGGCCGACAAAGGTGACGACGCTGATGTCGGCTGACGCATGCGCCGCAGAGGCTCACGTAGCCTCTACATGGATGACGCGGGGGAAAAGCGACCCGGTCGGCTTACTATTTTGGGAGGAGGCATATTCCCAGGAATATGCCTCCACGTATGCCCTAGTTGGAGACCTAGCAGCCCCTATATAAGGAGGGCTAGGGCCTCTGTAGGGAGGGTTGATCTCTATTGGCTAGATTTTACTTGGTTCCTGAGGGCTAGCTAGCGGTGAGAGTAAGAGAGTTCCTTCTTCCTTCTCTCTCCAATACAGCTCGAGGAGCACTTGTAACCTTGGAAGTGAATCAAATACAAAGCTTCTGTGTGTGGAATCACCACACTATCCCTCCCTGGATTCTCCTAGTGCAATTAGTCCCCACCTTTAGCCTATCCATGGCATCTGTCATGACACCACCACGACAGAGCCGAAGAAAAGTATTGTGCATCAACTACGAGCTCGTCCCAGGGGTCGACGGCGGACCCACGATGGGACACGCCCTTCAACAGGGCAAAAAACATGTTCAAGGGGAGGGCCCTTCAGGAAAGAGGACCCAAAGGCGACGAAAGAGAGGAAGGCCATGGCGACAGTGGCAAGTGAAAAATGCGAGGTTGAAGTCCTCCGGGAGTAGATGCAACAGATGCCGAGGCTGATCAACGAGAAAGTGCAAGAGAAGATTCGCGAGATGTTTCCCAATGAGCTGTGGGAGGGGATCGCTGCTTGGAATGCGGTAGGTCGACGAGGGTCGCTCGTGGTGCCCAGCCTCTCCGGCAGCAACTCGATCCAGCACGTGTCGCCGGACGTGGTGACGCCCGAGTCCGCAAACGTCGAGACACACCTGGTCGCTCTGGTGCCCCCTCCTGTCGGTGCCAACACCAACACGTAGCCGGAGGTTGCTCTGGTGACACCTCCCACCAGTGCCAACACCGAGCCGCATGTCGCATTGATGCCCCTCCCGCCAAAACTAAGGCGCAACCGATAGTGCTTCGTAAGGCATCTCAGCGGGAGGATGATACGGGTGTCTCGACATTAGCCGAGCTTAATGTCATCTCCAAGGTGATGACGTCGGCCAAGACATGCATGTTGATCACATTTCATCTCCTTTGCCTTTGATGACTAGCTAGCGCCATCTCACGATGCTTGTTCTTTCGCAGGACACTCCTTGCATGCTCTTGCATTACGTGGACGACGAGCTGAAGGATGTTGGCAAGGGCACAATTATTCAACCAAATAGCGACACGATGCACCACAAGTCGATGGAGGATGACGTGTTCAAGATCCGGATGGCTCGGGTGTTGCTGGGGTGCAAAGACATGGACCCCCTAGCCAACCTCGAGGCGTCGACGATCATAAGAACCTTCAAGATTGTTGTGGCTGGGTCTTTACATGGCCGAAGACCCAGATTCAGCTTGTGAAAGGAACAACAAGTACCTCAGCGGCCACATGTGCCCTTGTCGCGGCGGACACAACAACTAGTCGTCGCCACCACCTCTCGTCACTAGCAATTGTTGGTTGCCGCTGCACCACCGCCTCCACATGGAAAGGCTGTCGTTGTGCCTCCACCACCCAAGGATGCACATGAAGACAACATTAACGATGATGATGACAACCCAGATAAGTGGATCAACACTGGAGTGACCGACTCTTTGTTCATGCCAAACATGGATGAGCCCTACTGCGTTTGTGATGACCCAAATGCTTGTACCAGAACATGCATGCGTCTGGACTTCCATGGTACCCTAGAGGAGACGCCTCCGGATGCTGGTGCCGCTGATCCTTACAAAGGCACCCAGGGAATCATTTTTAGCCCCACCACACTCCATAAGGCGGCGGCTGAGCAGTTGGCTGCTAATGTTGAGAAGAAGAATCCCCGCAAGAGAACCAAGAAGAATAAGCAGTTTTTGAGCCAGCCGGGTCTGAAGAGGCCTCGGGCTCAGGACGACCCGTTAACACAGCCCCATGAGGGCATATTGACCAGAGTTCACATAGCTAGTCAACCGATTTTGAGTGAGGAGTTGATCAAACACGCAAGTGGAGCGATGTCTAACCTGTAGCAAGATATTCTGTATCTAGAGGAGTGCCTTCTTAAAGAAGCAAATCCATCGTACCCTGTTTTCACGGTCAATGTTCCAACAGGCGTGGGCTTTGTCGATAATGCCCTCGCGGATATCTTCTTCATATCGCACGAGGACATCTTCAAGATTTTCCACGGCAGGCGGCTAAACTATAACTTGGTCCGCCTACGCGCTCCATCAGGCAATGAAGGTCAACAGAGAGACAGGGAGAAGACCCCTGGCGTCGTGATAGTGGAACCCTACTTCATGCGTGATAGCCAGTTGTTGGATCCAGTGACCCGGGCCAGTGCAAGGAACTACCTCCATAATTTCATGATGGATAACAAGAGTGCAAATGACCTTATTTTGCTTTTCTTTCCCGAGTAAGCGCACACACTTGCTCGTCGCCGTAACTTGTCATTTTTTATTTTTCAGTTGCTCTTTTTCCAACATTGTTTTGTTTCAATTGTTTTGTGCAGAGACAAATATTGAACACTGATCCTCATTCACCCGATTTATTCGCTAGCCATGTACTTGCACTTGGGGAGCGAGATAAAGAAGAAAAACTACGCCAACATAAGGAGTCTTCTAGATGATGCTCTCGAGGTATACACCGAAAAGGGAGGCGAATTCAAGAAGGGGGCAGAAAATTTCAGGGATGGCAGACACGTGTTCAAACACGTAACATAGTTCGCCTGCGTCAAGCAGTCGGCTAACAGTGTCAAGGAGGCCTACTACGCCCTCCATCACCTACGAGCAATTGCCCGAGATGCACACATCATTACGTTGCTATCTAGTCTTCGAGCATCGGCCGAAGCTTTGGCAAGAATGTACGATGATGAACTTAAGGACGACTTCTTACGCATCCAGACTTAGATTGCGACCATCGTGCAAGAAAATGTCATCACAAGGGGGGACCTTATCCTGCAGAAGAGCGTTCGCTAAGCGCGATATCAAAGCACGACTCATGGCGCAGGGTGACCGTAGGACATGGACAACGAAAGACGGCTACAAACCATTCCTGGCATCGTGTAAATCAAAGTCTTCATGATGTAGTGTTCCTAGCTAGCTAGCTCAGCCAGTTTGTGTATCTCATGTGTGTGTTATAAACTTTAACTTGCCTTAGCTCGAAACCGTTGTTGTTGGACTTTGTTTACTTATTACCATATGTATGAAACTTAATAGCTTGCCTTATCTCGAATCCTTTATTTTTTGTGGAGATGCATGTGAACCTTTTAATTCTTTCTGTTGCATGATATAGTACTTATATGCCTTGTGTATAGAGATGCCGACCTACATGGTGTATAGAGGGAGGGTCCTAGGAGTCTACGACGAGTAGGAGGATTGTCACAAACAAGTGAACAAGTTCAGTGGCAACAGATACAAAGGGTACCCGACGAGAGACCAGGCATAAGCTAGGTGGAGGAACCACCTCCTTGGAGAGCAGAGAGACAAGAACCGGATGAAGACCTTGATGGTCGTGCTCCCTGTCTTGCTCATCACCGCCATTTCGGTTGTACTCTACTCAGTACTTTAGTAGTTTAGGACTTGACTAATGATGATGATCAACTTGTTGTAATGTGTAATGTATGAGATGATGATAAACTTGTTGTAGACTTTTATAATATCCGGGCACTTGTCACTATGTCGGGTTCTAGTTGATGTGATGATGTATAATTCTATTTGTACTATTATCTTTGTTTCTATACTGCTGTGTACCTGTATAAATACATGTATATGTACCTGTATAAATACCTGTATATGTACCTATATAAATACCTGAGAGCCCTGTATTCTGTATACCTATACAAATCATCAGTGGCACATCATCTATTCAGCCAGTGGCGCATACAACATCAGTGGCGCATTTGGAAATATGCTCCACTGGTAAAACAACAATGGTGCATATTGTAGATGCGCCACTGGTTGTCCCACTATCAATGACGCATATTTGATATGCGCCATTGATACTTAATTATCAGTGGCGCAACACTAGTGGCGCATTCCATATGCGCCATTGATAGCAAAAAATATGCTCCACTGATAAGCAATTCTCCACTAGTGGGTGGGCCGGAACTTCTGGAGAAATATCCACCCCCTACTGAGCATAGCACCAAAAGTCCTTAGCAGAATTTCTTGTGGTGGGCCGGATTATCCGGTGTATGGGGCCCGGATAATTGATAGTTGTGAGATTCGACACATTTTTTATGGCTTTTATTGATGGTTTTCTCCCGGATTTGATCGTTTTCTGGCTTTACCTAACGCTAATACTTCGGTAGCAAAGAAAACTTGGATTTTAATATGTGTTTTAGGTTCTGGACGTCAACAGAAGGATTTAACTAGAGAAATACAATATTCTGGAGAAAACAAGCAAGTCCCACTTTGGAAGCACACGAGGGGAGCTCACAGACGGTTTAACGACCAACTATACGGCGGGAATGGCCGTATAGGTCCCGCCATATAGATGTCGCCGCCTCTGTCTTGTCAAAAGGGACAACTTCCATGAAGGGACGGGAAAAAACACAACACAGTAACCGCCACACCATCTAGAAGGGAGAAAGGAGGGATCCGGAGAAGAAGGAGAAGACGTTCTTCATCTCGCTTCACGATCTTCGATCTCCTAGCCAATACACCTCCATAGCCACTACTTGTACTTGAGAGAGAGAGGGATCTCCACCTTGCAAGACTAGGGTTTGAGATTGTTTCTTCCCATCTTGAATTGTGTTGGATATTTTTCTATTCTTATTGTGGATCTCCACGGTAATACCAAGACGAATTCCCTTTATTTGATTATATTGATGATTTGTTCTTCTCTCATGTGTGAGTAATTCCCTTGGGCGTTGGAGATGTAGGGGATAAGTGAGATGTGACGTGCCTTTGTATATTTTCCATTAGTTTGTGATTGATTCTAATTACTATATTATGTGTGCTTGACTATCCGTGGGATGCTTAATGCTTGTTGTCCAATTAAGGGCCCAGACAACATGATACCTTGTTCTACATAGATAAGATCTTGTTCGCTAGTGGACCGGCGACCCCTGGGTGACACAGGGATATCAATGGAAAGCTAGTTGACTCGAGGATAACGAGTAACCATTGTTCTTATTGCATTAGTATGATCCAAGGAGCTTAATCGCTAAGCGACCTGAAGGGTCTTAATCGTCTAGTGTCTCACCATGGTTTTGGTAGCAGGCTAGTAGGATTATTGAAGTTGGGATGAAATCTACCAAGAGGAGTTTCGGCTAATTATGGGTTGCTCGCCTACACATATATCTATAAGATTATAATTGTTACATTCACACTCATCCACCTAGCACAGTCACTATCACCATGTACTGAATCTCCCCGCGCCTTCTTTCGCCATCTGCAGAAAACAACAAACAAACAAGGTCGTTCTTTACTTTTATGCATTTTATTTCTGAAGTTTCCATTTTAGTTCTATTTAAATCTATTGCATTTAATCAAAACCCCATTCTTATTTCAACACGTGTAGTCAATTCACTCGAAGACCTGTGACAACTTCGGGTGTGACAGAGACTTCACCAATAAACACTTACCTTTGGGCTCCCTCTGGGATCGATATCTGAACTTTGAAACTAGCTACAAATGATCTGTGCATTTGCAAACATCAATAATCTGGGGGTCTTTGATGCCTCCTTGTTGTCCTTGATGATCTCCTCCTCATCCAATGCGCCTGCCTCCCGCTCCTCCCTCGCGCATCCTTGGATGATCATCACATCGGGCTCCTCTTGCAGCAGCAGCCCTCCTCCTCCTCGTGCAATTCTTGCTTACTCAATGAACCTGATCATACATAAGTGCATAGACTTAGGTAGAATAAAATTCTCATCAACATAAACATCGGGTTCATTTAGGAGTGAATTCACCTGTTATTCAAGTAGCTTTGCACAAGCTCTAGTAATTGGTCCAATTCTGATTTCATTGGACTTGTTCTTGATAGCAACATCAACATCTTCATTAGGACTTGGAGATAGCAAGTGAGTAGGGATGTCCTCATCATCTCCCCCCTTCAAAAGGCGTCGACCTTGATGCTCCAAGGTCTTCTCCATCATATGGTGTCAAATCAGCACCATTGAAATTATCGTTGACACCTCCAAACACAACTTGAGGAATATCTATCTTGTAGGCATTATCATTGATCTTGGTAATCACTTTGTAAGGACCAGCACCACATGGAAGTAGTTTAGAACGTCGTAGGTGTGGAAATATGTCCTAGCGAAATGTACCCAAACCATATCACCAGGCTTAAACAACACCTCCTTGCGCTTCTTGTTATCTCTTTCAGCATTGGTCTTGCCCTTCTTTTCAATAGCCTCATTAGTATTCGCATGTGTCTTCCTAACAAATCTGCTCTCTTTGATGCTTCTGTATTGAATCTCTCTTGTATAGGAAGAGGCAACAAATCAAGTGGTCTAATGGGTTTGAACCCATAGACCACCTCAAAAGGACAAAGCTATGTGGTAGCGTGAACTGTCCGGTTATATGCAATCTCCACATGTGGCAAACACTCTTCCCTTTCAGTAATATTTTTATTGATCATAGCTTGCAGCAATGTCGAAAGTGTTTGGTTCACCACCTCTGTTTGACCATAAGTTTGGGGATAACAAGTTGTGCTGAACAATAACTTCATCCCCAACTTTCCCAAAAGTGTCTTCCAGAAGTAGCTGATACGTTGCTAATGTATCCATAATTTTTGATGTTCCATGCTTGGTTTTATCTACATTCTTATGTTTTTTCCACACTTTGGAGTACTTTTCATATGATTTCTTGGACTAACCTATTAACAAAGAGCCATAGTGCTAGCTGCCTATTTTCTGCTATTTTTGGTTCCAGGAAGTCAGAAAATGAATATTCTCGGAATTGGACGGGATAAAAGCAAAAGTTAGTTTTTCACCGAGGGACACACGGAGCCAGAATACGAGACGGAGAGGGGCCAGAGGGCGGCCACACCACCTGGCTGTGTGGCCAGGCCTGGCCCGCGCCAGGGGGTGGTGTGGCTAGCCCAGGCACCCCCTCGGCCTCCCCTTCCGACTATAAGATGCCTCCAATACAGAAACCCTAAGTACCCAATCAAAATTCCACGAAAGAGTATATAGCCGCCGTCATCACCATCCCCAGATCGGGAGGGATCTGTAGCTCTTCCCAACACCCTGCCAGAGAGGGAAATTCACCCTGGAGGCCTTCTTCATCATCATGCAAGCATCTGGTGTGATGCGTGAGTAGTTCATCTCTGGACTACGGGTCCATGTAGTAGCTAGATGGCTGGTTCTCCTCCTTTGTGCTATCATGTTTAGATCTTGTGAGCTCTGTTCATGATCAAGATCATCTATTTGTAATCCTACATGTTGTGTTTGCAGGGATCCGATGGATATTGAGATGCTATTTCAGATTGATTATTGATTCTATCATGTCTTTGTTATTTGTGATCTTGCATGCTTTCCGTTGTTAGTAGCTATCTTGGCCAAGTAGATGCTAGCAACTCCAAGAGTTAGTATTTATGCTCGATAGTGGGTTCATGCCTCTAGTAATCTGGGGAAGTGACAGAAATCTCTAAGGTACTAGATGTGTTGTTGCTACTAGGGAGAAAACAACAATCCTTTGTTCATAGAACAATCGTATTGTTTACTTTACACGCAATTCGTAATGAAATTATCTGTTGCTTGCAAGTTAATACTGGAGGGGGTTCAGATGATAACCTGAAGGTGGATTATTAGTCATAGATGCAGTTGGATGGCGGTCTATGTATAATGTTGTAATGGCCAATCAAGTCTCAAAGGAGTCAAGATGAGTAGTATATGCTTGTATGCTTTCTCGATGTTTGTCAATTGCCCCGCTGTAATTTGTTCACCCAGCATGTTATCTATCTTAAGGAGAGCCACCTCTAGTGAACTATGGACCCCGGTCCTTTCTTTTACATTCAATCTACAATCAACTGTTTACTGCTTTGTGTTTACTTTTCTGCAAACTATTACTTTCTTCCACTCGATACGTTTAATCCTTTGTTTTCAGCAAAACCGGTGAGATTGACAACCTCATCACAAGTTGGGGACAGAGTTCTGTGGTTGTGTTGTGCAGGTCTCCATGTTGCTGCTGGCCCTTGCCAAAGTTCAGCTTGCTACACCTTTGGGGTATTTGCTTGCTCCTACTGGATTGATAACCTTGGTTTCATAACTGAGGGAAAACTTACTGCTGTGCTCATCATACCTTCCTCTTGGGGTTCCCCAACGAGCTCGTTAATACACAGTCAGCAGTAGCTCATGAACTTCACATCCCTATCAGAAACAATTGTCTAGGGTACTCCATGTAAATGCATGATGTCCCTAAAAAACAGGTTAGCAATAGGCGACGAACCGTTGCTTTGTGGTAGGCAAGAAAAATGTGACATTTTAGAGAATCTATCCACTACCACAAAAATTGAATCATGGCCTCTTTTAGTTCTAGGAAAACCTAATACAGAATCCATGCTTATATCTTCCCATGGTGTAGTAGGTGCAGGTAATGGTGTATACAAACCGTGAGGCTTCAACTTGGACTTTGACTTGTTGCAAATAATGCATCTCTTTACAAATGATCAGCGAGCATGAGTATCATCTTCTCATGCCCAAAGTGACCCATCAAACCTCCAACATGTGATTCCTGCAACAATAACAAACATACCGACGAATCTGGAACACATAATTTGTTAGCACAAAACAAATATCCATCATGGATGTGAAATTTAGCCCATGTTTTCCCAATAGTACACAAGCTATATGGTTCAACAAAATCATGATCAATTGCATATAAATCACATAAACACTCTAAACTAGGAACTTCAATAACCAATTGTGTTCACAACATTCTTCCTAAAGAGCGCACCAGTAACTTTAATGATGTATGGAAAAGACTCAATGAACTCAACCCACTTTGCAAGATGCATATGCAAGTTAGATTGAGCTTTCAAGTATTTCAAAGCTTGATGACCAGAATGTATGATAAATTCTTTTGGCCACAAATAATGTTGCCAAACCTCAAGAACTCTAACAAGCGTATACAATTCTTTATCATAGACAGGATAATTTAGCTTTGCACCAGAAAGTTTCTTCAAAAAATATGCAATGGGACGACCCTCTTGCATCAACACACCACCAATTCCTATGCCACTAGCATCACATTCAATCTCAAATTGCTTATTATAATCTCGTAGTGCAAGCAATGGTGCAGAAGTTAACAACCGTTTTAGTTCATCAAAAGCATGATCTTGGGCTATGTCCCACACAAAATGTACACCTTTCTTAGTTAGTTCACTCAAAGGTGCAGCAATAGTACTAAAGTCTTTCACAAAGCGTCTATAGAAACTAGCTAGACCATGAAAACTTCACACTTGACTCACATTCATGGGAAAATGCCAATTTTGAATGGCTTCAATTTTAGATGCATCTACCTCTACTCCACTATTAGAAACAACATATCCCATAAATATGACCTTATCTTTGCAAAATGTGCACTTTTCAAGATTACGATAGAGTTTAGCATCTCATAGCACTTGGAAAACTTATCTGATATGATCACTATGTTCAGATTCATTGCGGTTGTAGATTAATATATCATCAAAATACACTACCACAAACTTGCTAATAAAGTTTCTCAAAACATGGTTCATTAATCTTGTGAAAGTACTAGGTGCATTATTTAACCAAAATGGCATGCATGACTAACCACTCATATAAACCATTTTTAAGGTTGTTTTCCATTCATCCCCTTATTTTCATTCGAATTTGATGATAATGTTGGAAATATGCCCTAGAGACAAATAGTAGTAAGGACTATTATCATATTTCATATAGTTTATGATTAAGTTTTATATCATGCTATAACTGTATTGAGTGGAAACATCAATACACGTGTGATATACAAACAACCAGGGGTTCCCAGTGAAACTTTAGTCATTGGTTCATTGGTCAACAGATGATCATGTTTCCTGATCATGTGGCATTTATGCCAGTTGGAAATGAGGTCATCTCATTTGGAGAATGATATGATGAACCAATACCCAACCTAAACATCGTGACCCGATCATGTCACTAAGTTCAAGTTACGATGATTAGAAATGGATCCTCGTAGACTATTCCTTAGACCGTGAGGCTATATCAATCACTGTCTCCCGAGAGTGCTTAGATAGCATCAAACACCATCTAGTAAAACGGTGGTTATAAAGGTGTGTTCAGGTACTCAGAGGAAACCGTAGAGGCAATATATGTCAAGAGCAGGATTTGTCCGTCCATGTGATGGAAAGATACTCAAGGGCCCACTCGGAGAAGTTATATCCAATAGCTGCGTAGCATGTGATTAGATCATGGGGATATCACTTGTCGGAACGAGTTAAGTAGCATTGTTCAGTAACAAGATTGAACACGACATGGTGATGTCATTGATCAGATCTCAGGCAATGCAAGTATCGAATAACAAAGGGAATAAGACACGACTGTCCCGGTTCAAACGACGAAAGATCTTCGTGGAACGCACAGGGGTCACATGGCCATCCAGGTCCCTCTGTCGATCATTGGTGCGGGAGTGTCCCGAACATGTCTGGAGTGTTCCCGAACCGTGGGGTATCACGCTTAAGGGCTTAATGATGCTTAGAGAGTGTTTATAGGATCGGTAGAATCGCCGAAGAAGAGAAGGGAGAAAACCGGAAGGGTTTCGGTAAGTCCGGAGGATGTCCGAAGTGGAGGTGGAAGGTGTTCCATGGCCGTGGAGATTGAATAATATGTGGATGAATGTTAAATATTGATTTAATCATTTATTCATAATTATTTAATAAAGAGAAAATCAATTAAAAGGTCAAAAGGCTTAATGGGCCAATTCCGGAGGGAGAGGGCCCATTAGGGGAAAGGAGAGATGGAGAAGGGACCAAGGGGGAGGCCGGCTGGGCCTTGCCCCCCCCCCACCGCGGGGCCCACTAGGGGCTGGCCAGCGGCCACCCCACCCCTCCTCTCCTTTAGTCCCACCCCGGGACTTGAGGGGAGGTAGTACCTCCCCTCCCCCTATATAAAGTGGGGTATTTGGCCTAGAAAAATACACCAATAATCAATAAAGGTCTCCCCACTTTTGGGAGGACCTCTAATTTATATTTTCTCTCTCCCCGCTCTCTCTCGTGACCGTGGTCCCAAGTCTAGACTGTGCGAGCGAGAGACATCTTCACCATGAGCGCCTGGCCAGCGGGATTCAGATCCGGAGCTCTACTTCCCATGGCCTGGATCGGGGAAGCGGGAGTCATTGTCAGGCACCGGACGTGTGTAACTCTCCGCGAGGTGTCGTACTTGAGGCACTCAAGTCGTTGGAGCCAGAAGGAGCGCAAGGACTTCATCACGACCTTGAGGTCGGCTTCGGCTCGTCTACATCAACCACGTTGTCCTGAGCGTTGACAACGCTTTTCGGTCTTCAAGGGTAAGTTCACGAAAATCCCCTCCCGTTATTGTATTACTAATAGATAGATCCTGGCAGCTTCAGGGGTTCAGGGGCGTAGAGTAAAATTTATTGTTTTTATGCGTGGAACCCCACAGTGGTATCAGAGCTAGATCTATGTGTAGTAATACTAGTACGGGTAGAACACACGAGATGTAGCGTGTGGGCATTGATCTTTTAGTTGTTACCCTCCCATGTGTACTTGTGTATACCGCAGTAATGCTTGATGAAGCGGCCCCCAACCGACTTTACACGTTCATTCGCGAGACTGGTCCATGCTTGACATACGGCTTGTACCGAAAGCCCATTCAGCCACGTAAAACATGCAAAGATAAAGTAGAGGCGTCTAACTTTGTTTTGCAGGAGGGCGTTGCTTTGTGATATGGTTGTGGCAAAAGTAAAGTGATTACCTTTTGTTACATAGTAGTAGATAGTCACGGAGGTGACGGACTACTACCACGCTGTAATGACACCCGGTACCGGTGTCTACGGTAACCCGTGACGGCGGATGGAGATCACGACGTGAAGGACCATATCACATAGCATTTACATTCAATGTTATTGTTTGTATGTCTTATTGTGTGCTAGTATTAGATACTCGACGGTAGCCTAATAAGATGATCCCTGTTAAAATTACCAACGATTGTGTTCCCCCTTAGTGTGCACCACCAAGAAAGTTCTTCAGTATGAGGCGATCCAGGGTTACAGGCCTGGGTGTCAGACATATCTACGTTCACATACAGTGGGTGTAAGCCATGTTGCACAGCGGATACACTAAGGTTGAGTTGGCGAGCCTAGCACGCCACAGAAGCGTGGCCTCGGAACACGGATGGTCTAAAGGTCGAGCACGAGTCGCATGAATGATGTGACCAACGTTTAGCATCCACCTTTGAACCCAAATCAATGGCCGTGATCAATCGGGGGAGATGTGGCTGATAAGGGTCGTGTTATCACTAGAAACCCTTTTGGGGATAGGTGTTTCTGAGTGGAGTTATTATTAACTCATTTAATTATAAACTTAGTCTAAATTTCTTTTGCAATTATAAATGTAGAAAATGGTTCTTCCTGAGATTACCTTTCCTATCGACGATTGGTTAAAAGGAGAAAAGCTCAAGTTAGATGGATCCAACTTTTCTGCATGGGTCATACGCCTCTTTGATCTCCTTGGGGAGAACAATGTAGCTGACTACATGACCTGCGAGATGTATCTGGAGCCACCCTATTCTCATGAGACCCAGGAGCAGCGGGATCTGCATTATCATCGTCGTGTGATGGCCACATTTATATCAGTGACCATGCGCCTCGGAATGGAGGATGGGCTATGGCCAATGGTGGGGAGTCTCAAACCCCGAATGTTCATGGCACATCTGAGAGCACATTTTGTGGAACAAGTGCGCATGTGGGAGTATGAGCTGATGGGGGACTTCCTCTCCATAAAGATGGAGGAGGGCTCCTCACTGGATGAGCACTTATTGCACCTCTACGATGCGTACATGAGTCTGGCATACTACCTGGACAACTGGTACTCAAGCTCATTTGCGATAGGAGTTGTGCTGCGGTCGCTTTCTCCAAGCTTCCAAGCACAAGTCAGGATCTGCATTATGAGAGGCGACACGGAAACACTGGATTTCCTCGAGTTCATATCACATTTTAGAAATGTGATAGATGAGCCCAACGTCGCTGGGGTCATCGATGACCAAGGTATATACTTGATATACAGTTTTATAAATGTTATAATCTTGCAAACACATTGCAGTGTTAAGTATATCTGATACTTATTCTGTTTTGGTGAAAACAGGTCCTTTTGCATGAGAGGTGCTTGCTGGAGAGGAGGTGTCATTGCGTGTTGATGGCGAGCATGATGATGATAGCCTACGACACTCTCCCTCGACATTTATCATTTAGTTTATGTTTAGGATGATTAATGTAATCAAGAGATTGTGAACTTCTTTAGTGTGTCTCACATTTCGTGAGACGATTATTCATATGAGTTTGTAACAAACAGTTGTTCCACTTTTATGAATGATTTCTATTCGTGTTCATATCTTGTTTGATTACTTGTGAATTATCCTTGTTGTTTGAAACTAATTGATAATGTATGAACATTTGTAAAACATTAAAATGCCTTGTTTAAAATACCAAACATAATGATATTTCATTAATGAATGAAACCATTGTTTGAATTCAAAGTTATGTGATAATATGTGAAAGTCATTCAATTTCTTGTCACATATAAATCATGCCTAAGTTCGTCAAAATAACTTGAACAATGTGTATTACTTGAATACAAAGTGTTTAACGAATTGTTAAAAGTAAATACATATTCGATGTATTGTGTTTTAACGAAAATGGTAATTATCATTAAATAATTGTTTAAATGTGTAAAGTAGTTTACCAAAGGAAACATGAATATGAAACTATTTGATTTGATCAAAGTGTTTCATCAACAAAGGGTATAAATATAAAAGAGAATCCAATTACTATGATTTGATCAATAGTAATGAAATTCAACTTTATAAGAATGGCATAAAAGAAATTGTGAAATGCAATGCGTTTTGAAACGTCAAAACGTAGAGCATCATAATGTGATATTAGATATCAAAGGGGTTGAATAGAAGGCACCAAATAAATCGCTGTAGTGTATATGTAGAGACCATTAGCTTAGAAATAGTTAGCACTCAATTTGAATTAGTAAACCATTTGAATTCGTGAAAGTTTTGGGGTTATTCAATATAACCAAAACAATAGCGAATAAGTCCTTGTAGAGTATTCATTTGAAACTTTGAATACGAAATCCATAGCTGAAACCAAAAGGAAAGCAAGATTCGTATTGCCTAGATTTTGGTGCATTCTTGGAAAGCTCACCTCTAGTGAAGTTTCTCAATTATGGAGCAAATGTAAAATAGTATAAAACACGATGAGGATTCAAAACCCTGCAGCAGAGTGTTGAGCAGCACAACGGACAGCGTTCCTGAACGATTCTCTTCATAGAAGGAAAGAATCAATGATTTTGATCATTGTGTTTTTCGCCTTCACTATTGTTTTCACTACATAAAGTAGGATTCAAAATGTAAATCCATATCTTGTATGGAGACATGTGTGAATCATTTGTCATGATTTTGAAACATGACATACCTACGAACTACTAAGGAAATAATGGTAAACTAAATTATAAGAAGTCCTAAAAGCAAAATTCCCTTGAGATTAGAAAGCAATTCGTTGCTGAATCTCACAAGTAAAAGGGGTTACTTGGAATTTTCACAAATGACTGCAAAGCCATAGTGGAAAAGGGGTGAATGACAAAATCACAACTTGTCAAGTGTTGGACAAATTCAAATGAATTTGATTCATGTATGCTAAATGTCTAGTGGATTTAAAACTAGTAAAGTACTAGTATCTCATAGTAAAATCTCCAAGTTTGATATTTGATCAAAGGATTTTGAAGTTATTTAAAATAGCAAGGAGATATGCAATTTGCATAAAATTGAGTGGGAGCTATGTAAGTCTTCCTAAAACAATATGTGATTAACATATTTTTAAGTGGGAGCAACATAAGTCTCAAGTTCAAATATGTAGGAACATATTTTGAGTGGGAGCTTATAGGAGTAATTCTTAAGTATGTTAAGGATGAAAGCGCAAATACTTATAAATAATGATTTATAAGGTGTAGAAGTTGATAATAGGTGTATTATGATATTATGTAGTATTTCTTAAGGGATTCTGAAAAGTGTTTCAGAATAGAAGTTAATTAAGGAACTAGTCCTTAATAACTCAAATTAGGAATAACATTAAGTTTAACATCAATGGTTGAAAGAAAGAAAAGGATGATCGTCATCCAATGTGTTGAGACATAGGTTCTATCTTAGTAAACCATGATGATAACTTAGCATAATATATGATCCAAATTAAGGAACATTTGAAAGTGATTAAGTTCGAATAACAGAACATTGAGCTAAATTTTGTCTGCAGTGTCTAGTAGAGAATTGTGGACATATTTTCCAAATCCATAAAGGATAACATATCTTAAAGCATAAAGAGTTATGTTATAAGGGAATATGTTGGAAACTCCTATAGATACCAATTAAAGTCAAGTAGGAAGCGAGGTGAACAAAACATCGAAAGTTGCACAGAGTGCACTAGTGTTTCGATGAATACATTTATAATAATAGATAAGGGTACCATCTAAAGTGTTGTATAATGTTATGGCGGGGCTAATTCGCTTTTAACGTAGAATGATGTGTCCCAGGGCACAGTGCCCATGAGAAAGCCCTCGAGGTTGATCTAACGTCACTGTAGGCTCCTGGAATCAGGCCTCTTTCTACTGCCATAGCAATGATGCATTCACACAGATGCTATCATGTGATGATAAAGTATTAATGTCAATAAAGGTGACATTAGTAAGTTGCAAAGGATTTGGGACTATAAAGTACAGACCCAAGACTCAATCTCTTCCATGAGCAAGCATGTTCAGGGTACCGGATATATGGTGCCAATGATTGAGAACAAAATGCAGCTAGTGTATTTGTACTCTAGTGCAAGTGGGAGACCGTTGGAAATATGCCCTAGAGACAAATAGTAGTAAGGACTATTATCATATTTCATATAGTTTATGATTAAGTTTTATATCATGCTATAACTGTATTGAGTGGAAACATCAATACACGTGTGATATACAAACAACCAGGGGTTCCCAGTGAAACTTTAGTCACTGGTTCATTGGTCAACAGATGATCATGTTTCCTGATCATGTGGCATTTATGCTAGTTGGAAATGATGTCATCTCATTTGGAGAATGATATGATGAACCAATACCCAACCTAAGCATCATGACCCGATCATGTCACGAAGTTCAAGTTACGATGATTAGAAATGGATCCTCGTAGACTATTCCTTAGACCGTGAGGCTATATCAATCACTGTCTCCTGAGAGTGCTTAGATAGCATCAAACACCATCTGGTAAAACGGTGGTTATAAAGGTGTGTTCAGGTACTCAGAGGAAACCGTAGAGGCAATATATGTCAAGAGCGGGATTTGTCCGTCCATGTGACGGAAAGATACTCAAGGGCCCACTCGGAGAAGTTATATCCAATAGCTGTGCAGCGTGTGATTAGATCATGGGGATATCACTTGTTGGAACGAGTTAAGTAGCATTGTTCAGTAACGAGATTGAACACGACATGGTGATGTCATTGATCAGATCTGAGGCAATGCAAGTATCGAATGACAAAGGGAATAAGACACGACTGTCCCAGTTCAAACAACAAAAGATCTTCGTGGAACGCACAGGGGTCACATGGCCATCCAGGTCCCTCTATCGATCATTGGTGTGGGAGTGTCCCGACCATGTCTAGAGTGTTCCCGAACCGTGGGGTATCACGCTTAAGGGCTTAATGATGCTTAGAGAGTGTTTATAGGATCGGTAGAATCGCCGAAGAAGAGAAGGGAGAAAACCGGAAGGGTTTCGGTAAGTCCGAAGGATGTCCGGAGTGGAGGCGGAAGGTGTTCCATGGCCGTGGAGATTGAATAATATGTGGATGAATGTTAAATATTGATTTAATCATTTATTCATAATTATTTAATAAAGAGAAAATCAATTAAAAGGTCAAAAGGCTTAATGGGCCAATTCCGGAGGGATAGGGCCCATTAGGGGAAAGGAGAGAGGGAGAAGGGACCAAGGGGGAGGCTGGCTGGGCCTTGCCCCCCCCGCCCCGCAGGGCCCACTAGGGGCTGGCCGGCGGCCACCCTACCCCGGGACTTGAGGAGAGGTAGTACCTCCCCTCCCCTATATAAAGTGGGGTATTTGGCCTAGAAAAATACACCAATAATCAATAAAGGTGTCCCCACTTTTGGGAGGACCTCTAATTGATATTTTCTCTCTCCTCCTCTCTCTCTCTCTCTCTCGTGACCGTGGTCCCAAGTCTGGACTGCGCGAGCGAGAGACATCTTCACCGCGGAGCGTCGTCGCGCTGCGGGATTCAGATCCGGGAGCTCTACTTCCGCAACTGCTGCTGGATCGGGGAAGCGGGAGTCATCGTCAGGCACCAGACGTGTGTAACTCTCCGCGAGGTGTCGCATTTGAGACACTCAAGTCTTTGGAGCCAGAAGGAGCGCAAGGACTTCATCACGACCTTGAGGTCGGTTTTGGCTCGTCTACATCAACCACGCTCTCCTGAGCGTTGACAACGCTTTTCGGTCTTCAAGGGTAAGTTCACGAAAATCCCCTCCCGTTAGTGTATTACTAATAGCTAGATCCTGGAAGCTTCAGGAGTTTAGGGGCGTAGAGTACAATTTATTGTTTTTATGCGCGGAACCCCAACAGATAACCACTATGCAAATCAATCTTAGAGAAAATAGCATCACTACTCAGTTCATCTAGCATATCTTCCAAACATGTAATAGGATGATATCGAATAGTAATATTATTTATGGATCTACAATCTACACACATGCGATATGTACCATCTTTATTAGGAACTAGAATAACAAGAAAAACACAAGGGCTTAAGCTCACACGAATATAACCTGCTTTGTCGAGAAGCGCTTGCACTTGTTTCTAAATTTCCTTCGTATCTTTGGGGTTTGTGCGATAGGGTGCACGGTTGGGCAGTGATGCTCCTGGAATCAAGAAAATTTGATGCTCAATACCATGCAATGGTGGAAAACCTGCAGGTACTTCCTCCGGGAACACATCGCTGAATTCCTGTAACACATTAGAAACACCAAGATAAATATGGGTCATATCATTAGAAACTAAAACCTCACCCTTGTACATGATCACAAGAGGCACGGTTGTAGGATTCTCATTAAATTCTCTCATGTCCTATTTGGTCACTAATATGAGTAAATTAGGCACTCTCTCACTTTTTGTTATATCACTCACAACTATTACATTCTCTCCCCCATCAACTAATGTAGGTACATCTCCCAAATTGACTTCAGTTTTCTGACGAGATTCATTCATAATATCCTGTGGTGACATAGGTTATAAATTGATTTTTATGCCCTTGAACTCCAAGTGATATGTATTGGCTCATCCATTATGTTGTACAAAGCGATCAAATAGCCACGGCTGACCCAAAAGCAAATGACAAACCGTCATAGGAACCACATCAAAATCAATAGAAACTTTGTATGGCCCTATATCAAAATCAACACGCACCATGTGACTGACTTTTATCTCTCCATTGTCGCTTAACCACTGAATATAATATGGATGGGGGTGAGGTAGATACTTTAGTTTCAGCTTGACACATAACTCCTTGCTTGCTAAGTTGTGGCAACTACCACCATCAATGATAACCTTGCAAGATTTGTTTGGACCAACAAGTGCCTTTGTATGGAACAAATTACAATGCTGACTTGAAACACTGGACTGAGGCATCACATTGAGAGTCTGCTGTGAAACAATAATAGTTGGTGTCGGCGAAGCAAACGTGTCAACACCACCATCACTAGTGTAACCATCCTCATGCGATGCGCATCCGGATCAGCATCATCCCATGTCTCATACTCATTATCCTCATTGATATACATGACCTTCCGGTTAGTACAATCCCGCTAGAAGTGACCCTTGCCACCACATGTGAAAGGGCATGTATTCCCCATGTGTGGTTTTGATAATTAATGACAATCTCTATGGACTAATTTGTGAATTGAGTTTCACTTGTAGGTTTGTCCATTGTCACCGCTTGGACCATGTGTTGGTCTCAAGGTTGAAAAAGAAGAAGCAATTCCCAAGGGCTTTGTGCCTATTAGAATCAAGTAGAAGAAGAAGAAGATCTAGTATGTCCCGAAGAAGAAGATGGATTTCCTTATGGCAATATTCAAGACATCATCAAGAAATGAAGTGCAAGCTCAAGGTGCACCATCTCTAGAAGATCTCATGCTTGAAGCTTGCCATCCTCGGTGATCATGGAGTGATGAAGACAAGTTCGAAGAAGAGGCTTCGCCATGGAGTATGGGGGAGTATTTCTTAAGTCTTCATCAAGCAAGAGAAAGCGGGTGCAATTAAGAAAGGTGATCCATCTTGAGAAGGACAAGACGGTCTACATCAAGCTCAAGTGGAATGCTCAAGTCAAAGGTATGATCTTGATAGGTTTTCTATTTTACCAGTCTCTTGTAGTGTTGGTAGACCGGGTTAGGATAGATAGCTGTACTATCAAGAGGGGCTCTCAAGTGGGTGACTCATTCGTATCTTTCAGAAAGAGCTCAAACCTTTGCATTCATAGCATCACCTTTCTTGGTTGTTGTTTGGTTCTTCTCCATGTGAGGATCTAGAGCTTGTGGTTATCATCATAACAAGCTCTAGTTCATCAAAAACGGTTTTCCTATTGCATTTTTTATCTTGTGGGTTTTTCCGGCTCCACGCCTTGGGAGATATCTCACATATATATTCATGGTATTTTCTCCCTTGGTGATACCCAATATTTCTTCGTTATCTTTCCAACAAAATTGGTTTCATCTCGTTTGGAGTTCGGATGCAAAAGTTGTGGCTGTTTTGGTTCTGGAGTTTTTGCCTGGCCGGTAGTTCCGGTGGGCCACCGATAGTACCGCTAGGGCATTTTGCCGCCGGTAGTACCAGTGCTAATTCCGGCCCAAATTCCGGTAACCCCGATTTTGATTCAGTCCCCTCTCTGTTTTGTGTGCGCTATTTGACGGAACTTGGATCGGTATTTCGGGCGGTAGTATCGACCCCACCGAAAGTTCTGGTGGGCAGGCGTAGTAACGGCCAGGATCAGTTTTGTGTTCGTTCGCGTCGCCGTTTTGTACCGTTGGCTGGGTGCCACCAGTAGTACCGGCCACCCACCGGTACTACCGGTCGTGCATGTAACTATGAGTAACTTGCTCTTTCTTGGTTTTTGGCTTTCTCTCTCCTCCATTGTTGACCTTGAAGAGCTTACCCTCTCCCCTTCCCCCTCCTATGATTCTTGCATCTTTTTGAGGGATTTGAGAGAGGAGATCTAGATCTACAACAACACCAAACCAAATCCATTCTTTGTGAAGGAATCCATGGGATCTAGATCTTGGAGAGTTTTGTGTTCTCCTCTTATGTTCTTCCTCTCTTATTCCCCCAATAGCTTTTGTAGATTTTGTGGAATTTGAGAGAGAAGGACTTGCCTCTTGCATTTGGTGCATAGGTTTGAGTTCTCCTCGGAGATTCGGCGAGTTCAAGCTCTTGGGCTTGTTTCTCTTGGGTTCTTGGAACCCTAGACGGTTGTGTGGAGTTGTGGTGTGTTCTTAGGGCCTCCAATTGAGTTGTGGAGATTCCCCAAGCTTGTTGTCCTATTATGGCATTGTGGAGCCTTTGTGGCATTTCTTGGGAGCCCTCCAATTGAGTTGTGGAGATTGCTGATGACCCACAAGTATAGGGGGTGTATCGCAGTATTTTCGATAAGTAAGAGTGTCGAACCCAACGAGGAGCAGAAGGTGCTGGCTAGTGGTATGATTCAGGAATTCTCTGCAAATACTTAGCAAACGGATTTTTAGGGGTTTTCGATAAACCAAGTAAACAAAGTACGAGTAAACAAAAGACAGTAGGAATAAATGCAGCAAGTGGACCAATCCTTTATGCAGCAAAGGACAAGCCGGTTATATTTCTATAGATGACCAAACGTTCTCGAGGACACATGGGAAGACTGTCAAGTGCTTTCGCTTCATATAGTCGATTAATCTTCTTTAGCTTGCTAAGTGTTGTGTGGGTGAACCTGTGCTAATGTACCGCCCCATCCAAGACTAATACATACTTGTGATTATACCCCTTGTAAACATCCGTAAGTACAAGAAAGTAATTAAGGTAAACCTAACCACATCTTTAAACTCTAAGACCCTTACGTCCCTTGTGCAATGGTTTCCTAATGGGGGTTCAGGTTTCTGTCACTCCGGCAACCCCTACGATTAGTAGCCAAATACACAATGCATTCCCCTAGGCCCATATAGGTGAAGTGTCATGTAGTCGACGTTCACATGACACCACTAGAAGAAGTACACCACAACTTAAATAACAATCTATTGAATCTTTCTCAACACAACTCCACTACTAACAACAAGACTTCTCCCATGTCCTCAAGAACAAAACGAACCACTCACAAGACATCATATGGATCATGATCAGAGATGGAATAATGATGTATAACAATCTGAACATAAACAATAATTCAATGGTTCACTCAATAGCATCAACTACAAAGAGTAATCAACACCGGGAAAGTTTCCCCTATGAACTATGCAAGATTCAACGCAATTGTTACAGCAATATGGAGATGGTGATGAGGGTGCTGATGGTGGTGATGGTGGTGATGATGATGATGATCCCGATGAAGTCCAGCTTGATGGTGGTGTTGATGGCGACGATCTCCCCTCTCCGGGAAGGAATTCCCCCGGTAGAAATCTGTTTGCCGGAGAGATCTTTCTCTCTCGGTGTTTTCCGTCCTGCAGAGGTGGCGGAATCTTTCTGTGGTCGCTCCCCCAGTCTTAGGGTTTCGTGGGGAAGATATACGCCAGAGGGGAGAGGATGGAGTGGGCCAGGGCGACCACACCACTCCCTGGCGCGGCCTAGGCCTGCCCGCGCAATGGGGTGGTGTGGGCCCCCTATGGCCCACCTCCACTCCATCTTCTGGCATCCCGAGTCTTCTGGAAAAATAGAATTTTCCGTATATTTTCCCGGATTTTCTGATCTTCGCGAATTTTGCCTCCAAACAGCACCTTTTCCATCAGAATCCTGAATGCAGCGGTCCATGCTCCAAAAGTCATCAACCATGCAAAAACAGGTGAAATAACATAAGTATCACCTCTCAATACGAAATATATCAATGAATAATAGTGAATTAAGACATAGAATAGTGATGCAAAATGGACGTATCAATTGCCCCAAGCCTTGTACAGGTTCGGTGACCGCCCTCAAGTGTACCATAGTGAAATGTGAGTAGGCCTTTGTGGTGAGCTCACGAGAGAATAGAGTGAGCCTTTTGTGGCATCGGTGAGTTGTGTGCCATTGCATCTTGGGATGAGGCCTTGTGTGGCGTTGGGTGAGCATGAGCCACCACACCTCGAGGTGATCCACTTGTGGCGTTCGAAGTACATTGCGCCCCCGCACCTCTCCAACGGAGACGTAGCTTCTTTGGAAGTGAACTTCGGGAAACAAATCATCGTCTCCGCGTCCATTGGTTATCTCTCAACTGAGCCCTTTACTTTGCAATTTATATTGTGATAGCCATCGTGCTTGAAGTATTATATCTTGCTATCACCTTATTGCTTGTACTGCTTAGCATAGGTTGTTGGTGCACTTAGTGAACCTAGTGAATATAGGTTTTGGCTTGATAAATTAAACGTTAAATTTTATTCCGCATTTATTAGAGTCTAAACCATAATAATTTTAAAACGCCTATTCACCCCCTCTAGGCGACATCCTTTTCCCTTTCAACATGTATGGCACACCATATCACGATTACGTGTCGTAGACATGTTAGAACCAGTACCACTTGCTGCAGGGGTTGGTATCTTTGTGTTGGAAACATTGGAAGTGGGTCTAGTTGACGTAGATGGATGATCAGCGGGACTTGCACTTGATGCGGGCACAGAAGAGATGTTTCAAGAATAAAAACACCCATCTCCTATTGAACGAGCTTTAAACTGAGCCTCTTCAACAAATTGTGCTTCAGCCTCACATGCATGATGTAACGACTCATTCATATCGTGATACTGATGATGTCGAACAATGATCTTGATGTTATACTTCAGTCCATGGAGAAAACGCTGCATGGTCATCTCAATAGACTCACTAACTCTTGCACGTTGTAGAAGCATCTCCATATCCATGTAATAGGCATCAACAATCATAGTACCTTGCATTACTTGTTGCAACTTGTTGAAGATAGAGCACAAGTAATTGGGACGGACAAAACGAGCTTGCGTCACCTCCTTCATGGTGCACCAAGTAATAATGGGAAGCTCATCATGTTCTTTCCTTGCAAGATTTGGTCAATAGACTTAGAGTATTTACCTGTTACTTGACTCTTATCAATCACAATTTCTAATAGATAAGATGATTATCAAGATAAGATAGAGTAACATAAGATAATAATATATTCGAACTTGTTTGGGTGGAGTGGTCCCGTGCTAATAATTATTCAGCACATGTGTTAAATGAAGTTTAGAGAAGATAAGTTAATCATCAATTGTTATTTGTTTCGCCAAGTGTCTACCCTTTCCTAACATAGAAGTTTACCAAAGGTTATTTCAAAGTTTTAACACACAAAATGATGAACTAGTCCTAAATCATGAACTTAGGTGCAACTTCAATAACTTTGACAAGTTATATCAAAGAGTTTTTAGGTCTACTAGATTTTATATGCATGAATGCAATGCACACAACTCTATCCCATCCATTTTCTAACTCTCTTGGACTATAGTATGTTACACACCTCTATATCGATAGAACACCTACGTCCTATTTTTCCCATGATTTCCAAAGGCAATGACGGAGGCAAAAGTCTTCTCCTACTCGGGGAGAGGGCAAATCCTGCTGCTCTGAGGCCACCGAAGAGGGGGAATTTGACGTCATCATCACCACTCCTCATTGGCATAGGGGAATCTCTCTATCTCCATCTCCCCCAATATCATCACCATCTCCATCTCGAGATCAACACCATCCACCTCATAGTTTGTGGTAGATTGAACCTTGGAATATTGTTTAAGTGCTATGTGCATTATTGTGCTTGGTAACTTGTCATTATTTTGAGGTGAAGTTATACTTCCAGACTATGTTGTAATCCATACGCTACTGGTCCTTGCCATGTTTCACCATTATGAGTAGTTCCCCGTGTTTCCGAGGGCATAGGATGAATTGACTATGATTTACATATAGTATGCGATGAGTATTTGGTTAAGTTTTAATCTTTTATATGGTTATATGATGGTAATATGCAAATGCTGACTGCATATTACATTGCCTTTATGGGATCATAGGGCTGCACCTTAGTGTAATGAAGAGAGTAGGGAGGAACGAAATGACAGAAACCGTGTTGTGAGACTTTGAGTTGTAGTAGGCGGGTTCTTGATCAGGGACCTTAGAACTTTAGGCGATGGTTGGATATTTATGTCTTAATGAATCCTTTGTTTGCATATGAAAATGCCCTTAGGACCAATCATTAGGGGTGTACTTGTACATGTCTATGGCTGCACCTATTTTGTATTGTTGAACAAGAATAAAACTTGACAAGATACTTACCATACTAGTTTAGAAATATTTATGCTGAGTGAATCCATGCCGTCCTCAGGAACGTTTGTCACATATCAAAACACACATTTGAGTTAGTCCTCTTGCTACATAGAGGATTGGGCTTTCTCTAAAAAGAGCATTTACTTTTTTGCAATGCACTTTACATCAGTTTACTTTTCTACAAACTATAAACCTAAAACACAAAACTCTTGCATCTTTTACTATTTTACTTGTTGAACTTACTAACTAATACCTTCAGCTCCTTCTGGGTTTGACAACCTTTTCTATATTGAAAGGTACTATAATAGATCTCATGTACTTGGGAGACATCAAGATACTTTTCTGACGCCGTTGCCGGGGAGTATAGTGCTATTGGTAAGTCAGTTTGGTAAGGAAACTTGGAAGCTATTTTTATCGTTTAATGTTATACTTTACTATTGTTGCAATGAGTACTGAAAATGCTAGAACTTATCTTCTGAGATATTATCTAAAGTCTTAAGCCTGAGAGGCCGTGAGCTCTCTGAGCGATTCAGGGGCGTCTCGTGCGGTTCGGCTCTGCGCGTGTGAGCGATTCAGAGTACTTGCAACGCGTCGATGTGCTGGCCTTCAGATTGCTCTAGGTTGGCGTCTATTCCTCTGCCGTGGTCTATTCTTCATCTGCCATGTGAATCCACCTATCGCTCTGCCCTCGGAAGCGCCATCCGCAACCACGGCCACCTGAACAGGAACACCGCCCTAGGCTTCGACCACAACCCCGCCGTCCTGCAACTGCCTCGCCACAGTGTTGCTCTCCATGGCGCCACCTCCAGCACATGCCACCAAGACCTCCGCCTCAGAAATGACGTCGCCGCCCAATGACTCCATGGTACGTACGCAACGGAAGCTATGATGCTTGCCCGAGAGAAAATTGAGATAAGAAGCAGAGAAAGTCTGAAAATGCAAGGCAACCGGAGACACTGCGTATAACGTGCGTTCCTCCCACCGTCATCTCCAACAACAACAAGCCAAAGATACATGCGCAACGACACGTACTAGACATATGCTGACACCATGCCCACTAAACGCCACGACTACACCGACCGTATATCCTTAAGTATAAGTAGTACAATAGCACTATCACGCATCGACCTAGAAGATCGCGCATACCGCGGTGCCCACCGGTTTACCAACCATCACGATCAGCCTCCCATACCGTTTCTAGTATGTACCTAGTTTAGGCACACCATAAGTCTCAAAGAGACCAGCACGCTAAATAAATAGGTACAAAACTTAGAACACCGAGAGAAAAAATATCGAACACGGTACGTGCCAAAAACAAACAACCAAAAACACAAAACAAGCAATAAAGGATGGCCAACACAATCCAACTTCACAACAGCGCGATCACTAAGCATTTAATTAAAACAACGTAGAATATTTTACAAAAATTAGAAAGACAAGTTCACAATAAAATAAAGAAAATACCCTCATAGGTTGCTTAGAAACGCATTTAAAACAAACAACCAATAAAAAACATACAGCAGCCCACTCCAGTATCACAATACTACTCAAACAAATAATACAACGTATCACACCTAAAAACAGCAAGAATTACATCAAAGAGTTAGACCACGAAAAAAAAATCATCAAGAATCTAACCTAGAATTTTTCAATGCCAAACAAATCGACAACGGGTAACACATAAAATATAACCCTAGATCTGAAATATGAAAGATAATAAAAACTGAGGACAGGGTTGCCACATGAAGCAAAAAAAAACATTTCACAAAAATTAAAGAGATCCTTCACAGATAGCTCTAAGTTACCTATGAAAAAACAGAGCAAGAACAACAATGAGATCAAGAAATATCTTTGGGAACATATGTTCTTTTCCCGACATATGTCCGCTTGCTAGAGTCCTACACTCATGGGTGCTAGCCCACTTCTTAGGGTCGTGTTTGACGGCTTGCTATCAAGAGACAACGCCATTGCTCGGAGATTCATACCATGAATTCGCCGTTCTTTCTTCCATTTTACACTCCTTCCGTCCCGAGCTTAGCTTGTGAATAAATGGTTTCCTCCTTTAATTCGAGACACAGAAAAGGGTAACCCCAACCTCTTTGTTTGCATACAGCCTAGAATTATGAAAACGACATATATAGTTCAAAAGTTAACAAAATATCAATTTTCTCTTTTTTTTGTAAAACTTCATCAACAGCAGCGTGTGTTTGTTATTAAAGACACAGGTGATACGGTATACCCTATGAGCACCTACTATTGGTCTATTCGGTCCGATCCAGCAAGAAGTCCACATGACGATCTACCACTGACGCTGATGCCCAAGACAATTCGGTTGAGGCCAAGCCCATGAAGGAATCAACTCTTTAGCAGATGCAGCGAAACTAGATAGGATATTTTTGGCTTTCACTGTCGATTTGTAATCAACTCAGATATTTCCTTGGGTATACCGTTCCCATATAACGGCCAGGAAAGAGAATAAGGATAACCTAATAGCCACATGCTTCTCATGTATAGATACGTTCCTTCCACGGATGCGAACACCCAATTGACCCCTAAAGCCTAAACACTAAACTCCATAACCCTAGATACTAAACCCTAAACACCTAAAAACACACAAAATTCAACGCCCAAACACCAATGCAAAAAAAATACTCGTAACGAATCACGTCTACCTCCTGTTATTCCGTGTTTACGGTCTATCTAAATGCTTAGTCCATGCAACACACCAAGCGGCGGAAAGCTCCTTCTTCGATATTTCCCTCCTAGCTTCTCTTCCTCTCCCCATCCCATTGCCCGCGTTCCTCTCGCCCTTCTCCTACGTCGCTCTCTCGACTCCCGCTTAACTGAAGATGACTCGGTGCTCCCATGTTGTCCCCAGGGATGAACGTTAGTGCCTCCCTATCCTTCTTTGTCGCCGAAGGATGAGAACAACGATGCCGTCTACTTTGTCGTCCTATCTCGCCTTCACGAACAGCTCTTCCAAACGATGGCGATGCACACCAATGAGGAATTCTTCGGCCAGATCTAAAGAAAAAGACCCCAACGATACTTAGTTTCTGAAAAGAAAGAGAAACCACATGCTAAAAGATTACTGTAATAACATTTTTATCTTAAACTCACTACATTGTTACCAATTCTTCACTATAAAATCTCAAACTCTACATTAGACTTATGTCAGAAGATAATTATGGACTTGCGAATAAATACATGTCCTACCCAAAACCACTATCCTACATATATATAATGTGTTTCTCCTTATACATTTGACTATAGAGCTAAAAAGTGCAAATCTCACAGCACCATACCCTCGCTTGTCTAAGCATCTTCAAAACAATCAGCCTTTACTTAAAAAAAAAGTAACAGCTAAACATTCATATAGTATTTTCTATTTAACATTCATATCCATGCAACTCTAATAAGCTTTTAGTGGACTATTTTTTTAACAAACTATCTAGAATAATCTCGCATTCAACTCCTCTCCCTAATTATTTCAAAGGTTATAATCTCGACTACCCAAGATAAAAATAATCTCTATACAATTTAATTCCTTATTTTTTGTCCATCCGCACTTTAACTCCAAAACATAAATCATCTCATATTAGCACAATTTATTTTGATTACCTATGCTCCCATCAAAGGGCACCAGATAAAAACAATTTTAATTATACGTATTGACATCTTTTTTATCACCAAACTTGAAAAAAACATGACATAATACTTTTTAATTCATAAAAAAAGACACTTCCAATTCTGCTTATACTGCTTTTCTATTTATTTATGTTGACAATTCCCTCAAATTCGGCACAAAATATTACAAAAATTATCCACGTTCTTATGTTACTCACTTAACAAACAACCACTTTTCAGAAACAAACAAAAAACAATTTAACACCAGTCTCCTTCTGAAACGCTGAGCCTCTTTTTCTCTAAACCCGCCGTCCTCCTGGCCTAAACCCAAGGTGTGCACCTACAGAACAAAACACCTACGACCACACCACGCTATCAAAAAAAAGATCCACGCACCGTATAATAAAACTGTCACTCCCTGCTCATAAAAATCTCCATAAAACGAACGTTTTTTTTGCATTCTGCACCTACCATAAGTTACAATAAAAGTAACCAAAACGCCATGGCGGATCCTACACATTACAGCAGTATAAAAGCATGCAGGCTAGCAGGACTTTAAGAGCAGTTCATCACATCATATCCACCTACAGAACAAACAACGCTACAAGCAACTGCCTATTCAAATACAGATAGAACAGAACCTACTACAAACTACGGCAAAAGCCAAGACACCAGCAAACCAGCCATAACACAAGCTGGCACCATCGCCCCCAGACAACAACATGCCTCATACTACCGATCCCCATTATAGTTACCCACACAACAACATGAAAACAACTACCCCACACGACCAGAGTGGCCCATGGCCGCGGTTAGCCTCGTCGTGGCTGCATTGACTCTATCCCTCAAGCGCACTGACAGAGCAGCGACGCTATTCATCGGCTCGCCGAAATCCTCCCCAATTCCCGCAGGATCCCGACCGAGCAACACCGACGAAGACAGCTCCTCCAACGTACCACAAACACCACAAACAGAGAGCAGATCGTCGATGGTTATAGCCCATCCTTGCTCCAGCCGCTGGGCTTTTTCCACCACCTCCTGCTTCTCACGCAGAGTAGTTTGAACAACAGCGCGAAGCTGAATGGCATGCCGGCGCATACGATTCACACGCCTCCAATTAGCATCCGCGACCACGACGCCAGCGAAGAACATGAAGAAAGCCCGCCGCTGCGTCCTCCTCTACCTGCTAGCCGCTCGCAGCCACCCGACTCCTGACAGTGAGCATGCTGGAACAACCGGGATGGCACCTTCGAGGGACACGACTCTCTACCCTGGAGACGTAGCCGCCGCCCTCCCAGCCGGTACGGTATCTCGTGCCGGTGGCACTGACAGCCACAAGAACTTCACCAAGGAGAGTCCTGCTCGGAACTCGTGCCACCAACACCTCATCTACACAGACAAAAAAATCAGCAAAAAAACAGACACGCCTCCACAACAAAAGACAAATCATGAGAAAATAAAGACCTACCACCCTCAGGCCCTTCCACTCAATCAAGCGGATTCACACACGCAGGAGCAGTTCTATCGGCATGACCGTTCACAGCCGGGCCTACAATGAAGTCATGCTCCGCACCCACAGCCCCATGGTCCATGGCAGCGGCCACCGCAACACCGCCAACACGAGGCACAACCACCGGAGAAGGCGGCAGAACCTTACCACCGCCTGCGTCAACCCCTACACCCCCGTGCACAAGCCCGTTCGCAGCAGCTAAACCGCTCCCCCAACACCATTCTCGAACGGGCCCATCACAACCACGACATTAAGCACGGAAAGAAGCTAGACTAACTGATAATCACACACAACACTCCAGCAGACGGAGTAGCAAAGAAGACAAATATATATAGCAAGCAGAGCACCACTCTCACTTCAGCAGCAAAAATCGAAAAACGCATGCAAACAATAACATGCGCGCCACGACACAACCACCTAGTAAAAACGACCGCTATGTGCGACAAGGACAATCATCTGTGCCATGCACTAATAACCACCGAAAACTACCGCCACCGAACAACCTTGTAGAGGTAAAAATCCCTCACCACGCGATGACCCAGGAGGCAAGAGAACGCATGCAAAATCGCAAAGCACACGCCGCGGCATAGCGCGCCAACCCGTCTAGTATTCACTATGTTTAAAAGTAAATTTGTACAAACCTCATGATAGGGAGTACCAAAATTCCTATGGGTGTTATTAAACATGTTATGAAAAGACATTTTTTAGGAGATGAATGTAAAACTCCTTTAGACCATTTACAAATGATTGAAGAGATATGGTTTCTCTTTAAACTCTCTAGGATTTGTGAATATGAAGTGAAAAGAAAATTATTATATTTATGCCTCACTAGGGATGCTCGCTTATGGTTTAAACCTCCGCATGAAGAACATTGTGTCTATTGGGAATTTCCAAAGAAGGCTTTCTATCTCAAATACTATTCTCCTATCAAGGCTTTATAGTTATCGTTGTCATATTTATAATTTTTGGCCGCATGTTGGAGAAATTATTACTCAAGCTTTGGGGGAGGTTGATATAACTCCTTCGTAAGAATTCTTCTATACCTTAAAGAAATCTTTCTCCGCCATTGTCAATTCTATAGCCAAGAATAAATCTTGCATTGACCTTTTTCTCCAACCAGGAGCTTCAGGGTTCACATGCATTGTAAATTGAGTTGAATCTGCTCAACCGTTGTCCATACAAGCTTTTCTCTTCACATGGTTGGAACCTCCATATCGGATTGTAACGGCTGAGCGGGGTTTGTCCCCAACCTCACCGGCGCTCTCTTCATCCGAGCTCAGATTCTACAAGTTCTGTGGTGGTCCGACGCTGTAAGCCTCGTCCCCTCCATTCCCTTCCGTCACGACAGCAAGAACACTGGTCGCGCCTCATCTTCAACACAAATGACATAGCCGACACCTAGTAAAGCCGCATCCGCGGTTGAATCCCAAAAATCCAAACTAGGGGACACGAGGCAAGTTGAAATCATTCAAGATTCATGTACCTCTCAATCAGATCGGGAGGGAATCATGTGTCCATCAGATCCATGGATGCGCAGTCGTCAAGCTCCTGCGCCGCCGACCGTGTCGCTGATACCTCTTCACAGACGCTAGGGCCTCTATCTGAATGGAATCCTGTAGAGCAAAGTAAATGACCGAGACGCAAACGGCATGAAGATTCTAATCTTGTAGGCATCTATCTTGGCCCCATGTGCCCTCCTATCCACTCCCTTCTTTTTGCAGATGACATGTTGGTTTGTGGAGCTGCTGAGCTGCAGGAGGCTCAGACCATCAAGAATATTCTTGCAGACTTCTGTACTTCATCTGGGAAGACCCCCAATTGGAACAAGTATGGCATCCTTTTTAGTAAGAAGGTGGACCCCAATACCATTGATGACATTAAACAAATCTTCCCTGTTCCAATCATTGACGAAAATTTCACTCACCTAGGACATCCTCTCATCCTGCCAGCTAGAAACAGAAGTGAGGTTTACAACTTTATCATTCAAAAGTTCAAGTCAAAGCTTTCGACCTACAAAGCCAACTCTCTTTCTCATGCTGCTAGACTTGAATTGATTAATTATGTCCTCTCTTCTATCCATGTTTACTACATGTCTAACATTATCTTTTCCAAGAAGCTTTTGAAAAAGCTGCAGGCCATTATGAGAGTCTTCTGGTGGACAGGTGTTTCTTCTGAACCTAATACTAAAGCTCTTTGTCTCACTGCCTGGAAGAACATCTGTACCCCTAAAGCTGAGGGTGGCCTAGGGATCAGGAATCTCCAAGCCACCAATTTGGGCCTCATTCTCTCTGTGGCTTGGAGAATCACTGAGAGTCTGGACTCTTTTCTTCAGAGCATCCTTAGAGCCCAGTACCCTCAGTCTTTGATTTGGAGAGCAAACAAAAATGTCCCTAAATCTGCTTTCTGGTCCTCCATCATGAAGGTTGTTCATCTTCTTCACAATAATACTCATTATCAGATCTGCAAGGGTGACTCTTCCATCTGGAGTTTGATACGTCCAAAACGTATCTACTTTCCCGAACACTTTTGCTATTGTTTCTTCTCTAATTTGTGTGGTTTGGATACAACTAATGCGGACTAATGCTATTTTCAGCAGAATTGCTTCGGTGTCTCGTTTTTGTGCAGGAAATCAAATTTTAGGAAAAATCCAGGAAAATATTACAAAACTCCTATTTTACCAGAAGACTCACGGAGCCAGAAGATGAGACGAAGAAGAGCCACGAGGGGCCCACACCACCTGGCCGCATGGGCCAGGCCAGGCCGCCAGGGGTGGTGTGGCCGCCTCGGACTCCGCCTCGACCTCTCCTTTCGCCTATAAAAGCCCTCTGACCTAAAACAGATGGGGGGTTTGACATTTTTCCAGATAGAGTTCCGCTGCACCGCCACCACCAGATACCGCGATTCGGAGCCAGAAACTCCGTTCTGGCACCCTGCCGGGACGGAGAATTGGAGGAGATCATCGCCATCTTTATCACCATCGCTTCTCCATCAACCATCCATGATTCCCCCATCCATGAATGATTAATCCCCCGTTGTAGGCTATGGGGATGGTAGGGATTGGATGAGATCATTCATGTAATGGCATCAGATTGTTAGGGCATGGTGCCTACTATCTATTATTAGTGCTTTTGACTTTGTTGCAACTTGTTATGCTTAATGCTTATCACTAGGGCCCGAGTGCCATGATTTTAGATCTGAACATGTTATTGATTCATGAGGATATTATTGTTTATGATCTTACCTACAAGTTGTTTACACATATTGTTGTCCGGAACCAAAGGCCCCAAAGTGATAAGAATCGGGATAACCGGAGGGAATGGCTATGATATGAGGATCATGTGTGTTCACGGAGTGTTAATGCTTTGCTCCGGTGCTCTATTAAAAGGAGCACCTTAATTGCCAGTAGATTCCCTAGAGGCCCCGCTGCAACAGGCTGGCAGGACAAAAGATATTGTGTAAGTTCTCATTGCGAGCATGTATGACTATATATGAAACACATGCCTATGATTATTTAGTACTTGGATGCTTTACCTTATTTATATACAAATGCCCTATATCTTGATTGCTATATGAATTGTTTTGTCCATGCAATGCCCGTCCATCCATCCCTATGCCTACCGCGCTTTAATCCTACTGTTTACTGCAATTGTTATTGCTGTCTTTACTTCTACTACTGCTATTACTTTGCTATTACTACTACAAAACTGTTGCTACTGATAAACTGCTATGAGCAATATTGTTTCCAGGTGCAGCTGAATTGACAACTCAGTTGTTAAGGCTTATAAATATTCTTTGGCTTCCCTTGTGTCGAATCAATAAATTGGGTTTTACTTCCCTCGAAGACTATTGTGATCCCCTATACTTGTGGGTCATCAAGACTATTTTCTGGCGCCGTTTACGGGGAGCATAGCTCTATTTATCAAGTTCACTTGGAATCACTATTGTTCGCTGCCATCCATTCATCTTGGGTAAATCTCGTGATGGAAAGGTTCCTATTTTACCATCGACTACAAGGAGAGGTACGATTCTGAACACCTCTGTTGCTCTTGATTCACCATCTATGATGAGTAAGCTCCTTACACCACCACATACACATTCTACACATACTGCTACTTCTGTTGGATCTGAAACTTCTGATACTTATGATGTTGCTTCTACTGTGCTTGATAAGAGTGGTTCATTAGGTCCTTCCCTAGATGCTACGATTGCTAGAACTATAGCTGGAAATACTGAAACTCCTAATGAAGACACTACTACACCTGTCAGTTCACCTGAGTCTAGCGAGAGCTATGATATTGAAGACGGATATATAGAAATGACTGATGAATTTATTAAAGAATGTCAAAATAGTCATGGTAAAAATGCTATTAAGAGTCTCCTTGAGAGGCGTACTATAAAACCCAAATTATCTCCTAAAGATAAGTTTGCTACATCTCCCATAAACATTAAAGATAAGGATTATGATTTCTCCCTTGATTTATCTTACATAACCATTGTTGAGAAAGAACCTTTTTATGGGACTAAGAATGAAAGTGTTGTAGCACATATGACTGAGCTTTCTACCATGAGTGGCCTATTTTCTGATGATATTAAGATGCGCACCTACTTTGTTGCTAAATTTTTCCCTTTTTCACTAAAAGGAGAAGCTAAAGCTTGGTTTAATAATTTACCTCCTGGATCTATTGGTAGCCCTGATTGCTTGATTAGTACTTTCTTTCAGAAATATTTCCCTCCTAGTGCTAAACATGCCATTTTGCAGGAACTTTTTGATTTTAAACAGGGAGAAAAGGAGATATTGCCTGAATCATGGGCAAGGTTTTGTGCTTTGATTCATGCACATCCCGGATGTCCATTACCTAAAAATGAGCTTCTTGATATATATTATAATGGACTAACTGAAGAATCTAGGACATACCTGGATAGTTGTGCTGATTATGTTTTTAGGAAGAGAACTCCTAAAGAAGCTGAGGAATTAATGGCTAAAATAAGCAAGAATTACGATGACTGGACTTCACCTGAGTTAATTACACCTGAGTCAACTACACCTGAGTTAACTAGGCCCGAGCTAATACCATCACCAAAGAAGAGGGGAGTGATTGAACTAAATGATGAAGTGATGAAGGAAGCTAAGAAATGCCTTAAGGAGAAGGGTATTAAAGCTGAAGATGTGAAGAATCTACCTCCTATAGAATAATTATGTAAGCCAATCTCCCACTCATCCACTATTGAGGTACACTCTCTCCAACATTTTGATGAAGGTGATATTCCTTATTCTAAACCTCCTGATCAATGCTTAGAATAATTTGATATTTTTGTTGTTAAGCAAGATAATTTTAATAAGAGAGTGCAGAATCATTTAATGGAAAACTCTAGAGCTATTATTGAGTTGAGAGATATTGTGGAAAGAACCTCCAATGATGTTAAAATGCTTGTTAAACATTTCCAAATGGTTCAAACTCAAATTGATCATCTTATTAAAATACAAAAGGGTTTGTTAGTGAATGCTGCTAAAGAAAAACATGCTTATGAAATTAGAACTAGAAGTGGTGCTGCCACCCAGGATCCTTTATATCCTGAGGGGCATCCTAAAAGAATTGAGCAGGATTCTCAACAAACTGAAAATAGAGGTACTTCTTCTAAGAGAAAGAAAAAGAAACATAAAACAGTTGTAGAATCTTCTGAACCTGTTAAAGATCCTAATAGTATATCTGCCTCTGATGCTGAAACTAAGAGTGGTAATGAGAAAAATGATGCTCCTGATAAAGAAGAAATTGAAGAAGAACCTGAAAGGAACACTAAAAATGCTAGATACACTAAAGAAGATTTTATTGCTAAGAAACATGGTAGTGAAAGAGAGCCTTGGGTCTAAAAACCTATGCCTTTCCCCGATAAGAAAAACAAGTCTAAGGAGGAAGAACACTATAATAAGTGTTGTGAGTGGATGAAACCTTTATTTTTGCAAATTCCTTTAACTGATGCTATTAAATTACCTCCTTATTCAAAGTATATGAAGGATATTGTTTCTAATCAAAGGAAGATCCCTAATGAGGAAATTTCTACTTTGCTTGCTAATTATTCCTTCAATGGTAAGGTTCCAAAGAAACTTGGAGACCCAGAGATTCCAACTATTCCTTGTTCTATTAAAAATAATTATGTTAGACCTGCTTTGTGTGATTTGGGAGCAGGAGTTAGTGTTATGCCTTTTTCTCTCTACAAGAGACTTCAATTAGAGAAATTAATACCAACTGATATATCTTTGAAAATGGCTGATAAATCTACTACTATTCCTGTTGGTATATGTGAGGATGTTCATGTTCAAGTGGCTCATAATTGCTTGATATTAACTGACTTTGTTGTGCTTGAAATGCCTGAAGATGGCAATATGTCTATTATTCTTGGGAGACCTTTTCTTAATACTACAGGAGCTGTTATTAATTGCAATCAAGAAAAGGTAACTTTTAATGTTAATGACAAGGAGCATACTGTCTATTTCCCCAAAAAGATTGATAAGACCTATGGCCTGAATTCAATTGAAAATGTTGAGGGCATCCAAGTTGGAGAAATATATTGTCCTAGACCATGAGAAAAATATGAAACTATTATGATTGGGACCATTGCTATCAAGGCTGAGGTAACATAATCATTTAGTGAAATGCAAAGTTTTGTTTCATACATAATTGTTTTGGTAAAAAGACCTGATCAACCTTGTTAACAAAAGGATTTTAATGAACAAAATAATGCTTTCACCATGATTATCTTTGCTTACTTTTATTTTCTCTTTAGTTTACTTTTCTATTTTGTTAGTTGCTTGCATATTAGAGTGTCTTAGAACTTCTGAAGTTTAGGTTTTTTTTTGTTATTGCATCATTTCAATTCTATCTTTTTGTTAGAAAATCATTCATCAATACCTGAAAATTGCTCAAAAATAAAAGTGTCTCGAAAAATTCTAGAAAATTCATAATAAATTTTTACGTGAAAAAAGGGGCAGAGAAGTACCTAGAGTGACCCAGGGGGGCCCACCAGGCAGGCACACCACCTGGTGGCACGGCCAGACTAGGGGCATGCCTGGCCATGGTGTGGGCCACACCTGGCCCTCCATTTATTCTCCTTCCTGCCACTACCTTCTCTCTCCTGAGAAAATATCAGTTCATTGCTCAAACCCGTGTTCCTGCTGTTCTTGCTCGCGATATTCAATCTCCTTGCTCATCCCATCTTTGCTTCTAGAGGACCCATCTATGGGGGCATTATTGTGCATGCATGATTGCTGCCTTGGAACTTTCTGTTGATCCTAATGATATTGTGCTAACCCCGCACAGGCTTGATCTTGCCGCTATGAAAACATGTCACTTTGTTATAGCTAACTCTAGTACGGAGAGTTTAGTTTACAGGATGTTGTTTACTGACGAAGACGAGAGGGAAATTCCTTTGCCACAGTCCACTTAGTTCAGTATTTGCAGGATGCCATGGTCGCGTTCCAAGGAGGAGGTGGACAAGCAGATTCGCTTGCTTGGTTTCCACGGGCAGCACCATGGGGATGTGCCCTCTTATGACTACTCTGTGTACTACACTGGGGCATCCTCGAGTTCGTATCAGGATAAAGGCACTTCTTTGCCATATTATGGAGGCGCTCCATCTTGGCCAGCTTGGGATTGATCTCCACTTAGGCCAAAAGCCTAAGCTTGGAGGGAGGTATACCGACATCACACTCATCTACATATCATGTTCAGTCGGTACTTTGCATATTCATGTTTTGTTTTCTTTTTAGTTTTTGTTCTCGCTTTATTTCGGCTTTCCAAAACACAAAAAGACCAAAAATATTTTTGTTGTTTCTCTTTCTTTGCTTCTTTATCTTTTAGCCTTGGTCTGCTTCATCTTTCTTTTTAGCATTGTTTTGATTATTCGAAAACCCCAAAAAGATTTCGCTTTGCTTGCTCTTCCCTTTGGTTCTTGCCTTCAAACATCAAAAACCCAAAAATATTTGTTGTTCTTCTCTGGTTTTGTAAAGTTTGTTGTAGGGTTCAGCGGTCCTCAGTGACTCCTTGGAGATTGGTTTTATCTTATTATTCAAGTCACACAAGTGAAAGGCAATGATGATTTATGACAACTTGAGGTGTGGTAAGAGGCTGGTATGAACTCTATTTGTTTTTCATTTTTGTACATATACTCATCATTGTGAGCATGCTTAGTATGTTTATGTAAGGTGTATGTTATTTAATGGATACTTAGTAGTCCTTGCCTTCTTATGATCAGTTCTAATCCATTATAGTTCATAACATGTCATATAAATGTTTGCTCGCATTGTTCTATTCATAACATGTCCTCCTCTGAACGTTCTATTTGAATCGACTTGGCACATGCTCACGCATGCATATGACTAAAAAAAATTCAGTTAAGCCTCGATGATTTATTCTGCCTCAGAGGTCTTGTGTCACTTTTATGCCACTATTAATTTTGTTTTGTCGCAAGCATGATTATGACAGTTACTGCTCTCTCGATTGTTGCTCCCTTTCTATTGCTAGCCTTCACTTGTGCTGAGTATAAGCTTTAATCGTGCATCCAACTCCCTAAAACCAAAGTTGTCAAAAAGAGTCCACCATATCTACCTATTAGCATTATTGCTATTCCTTGCATATTTATTATGCTTTGTTTTCTTCCAATAAAAATGTTTGCTTGTTATGTGAAAATTTGTGATTAAAGCTCTCACGAACTTGATGGCACACTTTATTTTCTTGCACTTAATAAACTTGAACCATTGTGTCCATCTATGTTGCATATATGCTTACGCTTTATAAGTTGTGGATTAGCAGAACCATGTTACCATGGGGAACGCTTTCAACATTGCACATTATTTAGTTGATATCATGATTCTTTTGCTTATGGATCCCAGTGGTGTGAAATAAAAGAGGAGCTTGTAAGCTCATGGAGTTTGTATATGTATTAGAGAAACGTCTAGGCCGCTAGCCTAAGCCATGCCTAATCATGGTGGAAACTTGCAACATAACCATAATGAGCAATCTGTGAAGCATCCTTAATAAAAACCTATGCAAATAGCAAATAAAAAGATCGCTGAGATGCTCATTGTCTGCTTGCCTTATCATTTTGATATGGGAATGCTTCTGTATCATCGGGCAAGGGGTACCCCGTTGGCGGTTCTCTATGATATACATGTACTTACAGTGACAAGAACTTACTCGTAACTAAAGTTGAGCAGCATGAGGTCTGTACTCGTAAGCACGGGCCATGAGATTTTCAACTTATAACTTGTCAAGCATATCCTCATACCTGTTCACTTTAACCTTAATCACCTAGATGCTTATGATAGGGGCAATGAGAGCTCAAAGCTAATGAGTACCATACTTTCAACATTTGGAAGCCTTTCAAACTTTTATATCTTTTTCTTTCACTTCTATGTTGAGTCACAATTTATTCTTTAAGCAACTTCTTGAGAGCATAGTTGTCATTCTTAGCATAATGTGCTTGTCCCGAAACACGGTTAATTATGATATAACCTTGACACTTGTATCTTTGATATTTTATTTCTAGTCTTCACTTAAACTTCAGAGGTGCCTTGGAATTTATGTTTTGCCCCAAAGAAAGGCAAGCGAGACACCACTTTATCATATCTTCTTATGAGCACCACAATCTTGCATATGCTTATGTATCATGTTGCTTATTATTGGGTTGGAATCTCATCATAGCTTGCATGACTACTGGGTAAACTTATTTGCATACTCTCTATTATGAATTGTCTAAGTATTTGATCACATGCTGGGAATATATACATCTTATGAAGCAAATGTGTCCGTGAAAGTTTCTTTTATCGCACTTAGTTTTCAACTAAATTGCTTGAGGACAAGCAATAAGCTAATCTTGGGGGGAGTTGATACGTCCAAAACGTATATACTTTCCCGAACACTTTTTCTATTGTTTCTTCTCTAATTTGTGTGGTTTGGATACAACTAATGCGCACTAACGCTGTTTTCAGCAGAATTGCTTCAGTGTCTCGTTTTTGTGCAGGAAATCAACTTTTAGGAAAAATCCCGGAAAATATCGCAAAACTCCTATTTTACCAGAAGACTCACGGAGCCAGAAGAGGAGACGAAGAAGAGCCACGAGGGGCCCACACCACATGGCCGCGCGGGCTAGGCCAGGCCGTGCCAGGGGGTGGTGTGGCCGCCTCGGACTCTGCCTCGACCTCTCCTTTCGCCTATAAAAGCCCTCTGACCTAAAACAGATGGGGGGTTTGACATTTTTCCAGATAGAGTTCCGCTGCGCCGCCACCACCAGATACCGCGATTCGGAGCCAGAAACTCCGTTCTGGCACCCTGCCGGGACGGAGAATTGGAGGAGATCATCGCCATCTTTATCACCATCGCTTCTCCATCAACCATCCATGATTCCCCCATCCATGAATGATTAATCCCCCGTTGTAGGCTATGGGGATGGTAGGGATTGGATGAGATCATTCATGTAATGGCATCAGATTGTTAGGGCATGGTGCCTACTATCTATTATTAGTGCTTTTGACTTTGTTGCAACTTGTTATGCTTAATGCTTATCACTAGGGCCCGAGTGCCATGATTTCAGATATGAACATGTTATTGATTCATGAGGATATTATTGTTTATGATCTTACCTGCAAGTTGTTTACACATATTATTGTCCGGAATCAAAGGCCCCAAAGTGACAAGAATCGGGATAACCGGAGGGAATGGCTGTGATATGAGGATCACGTGTGTTCACGGAGTGTTAATGCTTTGCTCTGGTGCTCTATTAAAAGGATCACCTTAATTGCCAGTAGATTCCCTAGAGGCCCCACTGCAACGGGCTGGCAGGACAAAAGATGTTGTGCAAGGTCTCATTGCGAGCACGTATTACTATATATGGAATACATGCCTAAGATTATTTAGTACTTGGATGCTTTACCTTATTTATCTACAAATGCCCTATATCTTGATTGCTATATGAATTGTCTTGTCCATGCAACGCCCGTCCATCCATCCCTATACCTACCGCGCTTTAATCCTACTGTTTACTGCAATTGTTACTCTTGTCTTTACTTTTACTACTGCTATTACTTTGCTATTACTACTACAAAACTATTGCTACCGATAAACTGTTGTGAGCAAGATGGTTTCCAGATGCAGCTGAATTGACAACTTAGTTGTTAAGGCTTATAAATTGTTGGGGGGATAACCCCGGGTAGGGTCACTCCGGGGTATAAGGGCCGAGTTAGCCGAGGGTCGGCAAGGTCAAAGCGGATGCTGGCCGAGTCACCTCAAGGCAGGCCGGATCACGGAGTAACCTGGACCAGGGGGGACGCCTAACGTTGTCTCATCCGACTTAAGGAGTAAGTCGGAAATGCTTGTCTAACCTATATGCAAGAACAGGTGTGGCCGGATCTACTGTGATCCGGATCCTCACTTGGCTTCTAGGAGAAGGAAGGAATCTCTCTGGTCAAAAAAGAAGGTCCGGTGCATACTGGATGAGCGAATAAAGCAAGGGCAGGACCACCGGATCATGGCCGACAAGGGTGACGACGCTCACGTCGGCTGACGCGGGCGCCGCAGAGGCTACGTCGCTAAAGCAAGAGTGACGCGGGGGAAAAGCACCCCTGTCGGGTTACTACTTTGGGAGGGGGCATATTCTTAGGAATATGCCTCCACGTATGCCCTAGACCAGGACCGAACCACCTCTATATAAGGGGGGGTTGGGGTTCTGGTAAGGGGGTTGGGTCTTTTCAGATACATAGCAAGGAAAACACTAGAGGATCTAGGGTTCTTAGGCTAGTTAGTAGGCAAGAGTAAGAGAGTTTCTTCTTCCTCCTCTTGTCAATACAACTCGAGGAGCACTTGTAATCTTGGAGATTGAACATCAATACAAAGCTTCTGTGTAGAGAATCACTCTACTATCCCTCCCTGGATTCCCCTAGCGCATATTAGTCCCCACCTTTAGCCTATCCATGGCATCTGCCGTGACACCACCACGACAGTTGGCGCCCACCGTGGGGCTAGCAGCGCTAGCAGGGGTGACGATCCGGACGGGAAACTTCATCAGCACCGGCGAACGCATCATCTCCGGGCTCGTTCAGCGCTTTGGAGCGCTGGACTACGCCAGCGACAACGCAGGCTACTTCGGCACGCGCCCCCTTCCACGCAACGGCATCTTCGTCAAGCTCGGTGCACACAAGGTCTATGTTGCTGTGGACGTGTCTTGCGTTCATCCGCGTCGCGTCGTCGATGCAGGAGAACCACCCCTCACTGTGGCTCGCGGGGCGCGTATCGCTCGCTCCCCGGACCATGCAGAGGTGATGATGACTGCGCCAGGCGCGGGCATGAGCAAGGATCCAGCGCCAGACCCGGAGGTAACGCCCAAGGCACCGAGGAAAGCTAGGGGTCCTCCATAGAGAGGCCTGAGAACGTGCTGAGGGAAGCTATGGATAGCTTGGCGAACCCAGTGGCAGCAGTGGTAGATCCGGCTCAGGCACAGGCCGAGCTAGAGGAGACCCGGCAAAAGATACTGGAGGGCGCAAAGAAGATAGCAGTGGCTCAGCAGTCGTTGAACATGACGCTGCGCGAGTACGCGAAGGCAAACAAGGTCGATGCAGTAAGGGTCAAAGGGAAAAATCTCATAAGTGAGATGAACAGAGAAGGTGATGATGGACCAGAAGGGTCGGAAAACTATATGTCTGTGGGGTTGCCGAAGTATAGTACCCCGGCGAAGAACCTCAGAGCAGCAGATGCTGCGGCGTCCGAGCTAGAGGGTCTGACGGGTGAAGCCCGTCAAAGACAGCAAGACCGGGTTAACGAGCTGGTTCGGATCACGAACAGGCAGAACGAGGAGCTGTTGAGAGGTAACCTGGAGAGAGTTGGAGCTTCTAAGATCGTCCATTCGGTGATGGGTAACCCGGAGAAATCCGCTGGATCCGCATCATCGCCTCATGGTGGCCCTAGGAGAGAGGAGGTAGTAACCTCGGCCAGACGGAACAAGCAGATCGTTTCGTACGACCCAACGCGTGCGGGAAAAGAAAAAGAGATGCGAAAAAACGACGATCAACAAAGTGTGAGCCGAGGTGAAGCTGCCGGAGGTAACCACGACCAAGGCAATGCCGGTCAAGGGAATGCTGCCAACGGCAATGCCGGACAGCGAAACTCGGCAGGAGCAGGTCAACCGCAGCAGCAGAATGCACCAAGGCAAGAGCAAAGTGCCGGCCGTGGTATGCAACAAAGAGGAGCACAACAAGAGCAAGACCGATACAATGATGGAGACTCGGAGATGATGAATGCGGGATACGCAAGACCGGACTATCACGTGATAGGGTCGAGATTGGGAAGCAGAGATTTGATGTCGGATCACGCCAGGCTAAAACTGGATCGCCTATATAGGTCGGAACAGATCGAATGTCAAGGTCCTCCAGGTCCAGTGTGCTTCGGACCCCGGATCATGAAGGAACCGCCGGTACCTAATTTCCAATTACCCAGGGGCACGAAGACGTATGAGGGCAGTACAAAGCCGGAGGATTGGCTGATAAACTACGCAACAGCTGTGAAAATTGCGACTGGCAACTTGAGATGGGCTGTACAATATGTACCCCAAATGTTGGAAGGCCCAGCTAGGGTTTGGCTGAATAATTTGCCACCCGGAAGCATCAATTGCTGGATAGATTTTGAAGAAATGTTTATCAGCAACTTCTCAAGTACATATCAGAGACCGAATAGAGACCACAGCAATGTGCAAGCAGAGATCTAACGAAACGGACCGTGAACTCTTGACCCGGTGGTGTACCATGAGAAACTCGTGTGAGGGAGTCATAGAGTCACAGGCTATAGCGTGGTTCGCACAAGGGTGAAGATATGGCAGCGAGTTGTGGATGAAATTGCAAAGGAAAATGCCAGTCACATTGGCAGAGATGATCCGGGTTGCGGATTCTTATGCTTTGGGTGATCCGACTCAACCTAGGATTGTGTCGAACGAGTCAAATGAGGAGTACTATCCGAGGGACGAATCCGGGTCATCCCGGAGGAACGATTACAGGGGAAAAAGGAGCGATGGGCGGACCATCGATATGGTTCGCAACAAGTTGCGGCCGTGAATCAAGATCAGCGGAGGCGGAGCAATCAACGCCGAAAGCGGAGGGCAATGGACTCCTCGAAACGATGGCAAGAAGACGTGGACTCCGGAGCAGAAGAAGCAATGGCAGGAAAAGAAAGATCGTCCGAGGTATACCTATGAGTCAATGTTGGACCAGCCGTGTAAGTTTCACACGCCAAATCCGAACAGTCCGGCGGGTCACACGACGAGGCAATGTGAGTGGATGCGTAAGATAGAACAAGGTGGTTCAGGGAATGCTCAGGCATCCCGGAATGATCAACCTCGGCAGGAGTTACCCCGGCAGTAACTGCTTTCCGGAGCAAACACGCAGCAATTAATGTTGCCTCCCCCTCCACCGAGGTATGACAACAATGAGAGAAGGGATGCAGTGCATCAGGTGGAAAACCAGCAACCACCGGATCAGAGGTACACCGGAAACGAGGGAAGAAATGAGTACAGGGAACATCACTAGAGCTATTGTGTGTTCACAACAGAGGAAATAGATAGGAAAAGCTTGCAGCGCCGACATATGGAGGTTAACGCGGTTATGCCTACTGTGACGAGGTACATGTCTTGGTCGGACCAGGAAATTACCTGGAGCGTCAAAGATCATCCCAATCTTATGCCAAGTCCGGGCTCGTATGCACTAGTGTTGGATCCGATGTTCATTGGACCAAACATTAATGTGAGGTTCTCCAAGGTACTAATCGACAATGGCAGTAGCATTAACATCATGTATGCGGATACGATGCGCAAATTGGGCATCTCGGAGAACATGCTCCAGGCTACAAGAACAACTTTCCATGGTATCGTACCAGGCATATCATGTGAGCCCATAGGCAAAATGCGAATTGAGCGTGTTATTGATGCGAGGATAACTGCCGAACTGAAAATCTGGAGTTTGAGGTGGTAAACTTGGAGAGCGCGTATCATGCATTACTCGGGAGACCAGCACTGAGCAAATTCATGGCAAGTTGCCACGTTAGTTATCTGAAGATGAAGTTGCCCGGGCCAAATGGAGCAATTACTATCGCATGGGATTTCCGACGTTCTATTGAGTGCGCTTCAGCCGGGTCTAACCTAGCCGAGTCACTCGTAATTGCCCAAGAGAAAAGAAAAATTCAAGAGGTGGCGGCTTTAGCTCGATCCGCAGCAAAGATATGCCGTTAAGCAACCCGCATGGAAGTGTTTCGTTTCAAGCCGTGAAGGACACCAAGAAAATTCCAGTGGATAACATGTTTCCGGAGCGTACCGTAACAATTGGTGCCGGGTTAACTAACAAATAGGAAAGCAAGCTCGTCAGCTTCCTCCGTGAGAATTGGGACATTTTTGCTTGGTCCACGTAGGACTTGCAAGGTGTTCCGAGGGAGCTGGCCGAGCACTCTTTGAACGTAAGACCCGGAGCAAGGCCGATGAAGCAGCCTCTCCGACGCTTCGCCGAGGATAGGAGAAAGGTCATTGGTGACGAGATAGCGCGGTTGCTAGCAGCAGGATTTATCATGGAAGTGTTGTATCCGAATTGGCTCTCTAATCCGGTGCTAGTAGAAAAGAAGAAGGATGATCCGAACGTGGTAGTGGTTTGGCGTATGTGTATCGATTACACGAACCTGAACAAGGCGTGTCCAAAAGATCCATTTCCACTGCCGAGGATAGATCAGGTCATTGACTCTACCGCGGGGTGTGAACTATTGTCATTCATTGACGGTTATTCTGGTTTCCACCAGATACCTCTGAACCCGGATGATCAAATACAAACTGCCTTTATTACCCCATACGGGGCTTATTGCTATCGCACTATGCCGTTTGGTTTACGAAATGCAGGAGCAACGTACCAAAGATTTATGCAAAAATGTTTGCACGATCAAATAGGTCAAAATGTACAAGTCTACGTGGATGATGTGGTTATCAAGACCAAGGAAAGCGCAACGCTCCTTGACAACATAAGGCAAACATTCGCGAACCTGAGAAGATTCCGGATGAAGCTTAACCCGGAGAAATGTACCTTCAGTGTCCCGGCTGGAAAATTACTCGGATTTCTTCTCTCCAGCCGAGGTATCGAGGTTAATCCAACTAAGATCCGATCCATCGAACGAATGGAGCTGCCGAAGTGTCTCAACGGCGTCGAAGTTCCTTTGGATGCTGGCGTCGTTGAGTCGGTTTGTATGTCGGTTGGGGAAAAAGCACTACCTCTCTACCAACTCATGAAAAAAATCGATAAATTCGTTTGGGCGCGCCTTGTCGATGAAACTTTGCCCACTTGAAAAGATGTTAGCCCTTTGCACGGTGTTAGCTTCTCCCTTTGTCGAAGGAGCCAATGTTGCTCTATATAGCCGCAACCAACCGAGTTGTAAGTCAGTGATTGTAGTGGGCGAGATGAAGAGGGTAAGTCGGTGCGAAGGCGATGTATTACTTGAGTGAGGTATTATGCGCCTCAAAACAGAACTACCGCATTTTCAAAAGGTGGCATACGGAGTTTATATGGCGGCAAAGAAGTTAAAGCACTACTTTGAGGAGCATCCCATCAAAGTGATATGCGAAGCCCCCATATCCGAGATAATGGGTAACAAAGATGCGAATGGCAGAATTGTGAAATGGGCAATTGAGCTAGCACCATACGCATGATATGATAGGAGAGAAGCGATCAAGTCCCAGTGGCGGACTTCTTCGTGGATTGGGCGAGGTACAATCTGAACCACCGCCGCCAGATCCGAACTCTTGGAGGATGCACTTTGTGGATCGAAACCAAAACCGGGTTAGGTGTCGGGGTTGTGCTTACCTCGCCAAAGAAGGATCAGCTCAAGTACGTATTGCAGATCCATTTCGCAGCATCAAACAACGTCGCTGAGTACGAGGCTCTTGTGCATGGTCTCAAGGTGGCAAAGGAGATTGGCATACGTCGGATAATTTGCTTTGGCGACTCGGATCTAGTAATACAGCAAGTGTCCGGAGTGTGGGACGCCCTAGATCCAAACATGGCACTATATAGGTTTCATGTGCAGAAAATCTCGGGTTACTTTGAGGGATGTGAATTTCACCATGTACCTCGCGTGGAAAACAAAGCTGCCGACATGCTGTCGAAGCTCGGATCGACCCGACAGGCAATTCCACCGGGTGTAGCATTGGAGCACCTCAGAAAACCATCTATCAGGCCATCCCTAGGAACCGACTCAATCTATGTCCTGGAAAACACGGAATCCGGAGTTGGGCCCATGGACATTGACACGGGAGGTAGCACGCCGAACCCGGGGACTACCTCGGCGAACCCGGGCACTACCTCGCTAGACCCGGGGACTGTTCAGCGTGATCCGGCTGAAGTTATGTCGGTGGATCGGATGGAAATTGATGAGGAGATGTTCCCTGCGTGAGCAATACTAGCTTGGGCGCTGTCTATATACCAGTTCTTGAAAGATGGAACGTTACCCACTGAGGAAGTGCTAACCAGGCAAACTCAGAGGAGAGCCAAAGCTTACACAATCATCAATTTCGAGCTATACAAACGGAGTGTAACAAATGTCCTCCAGCGGTGTGTTGATCCGGAAGAAGGACTTGACATCCTACGAGATATACACCAAGGAGAATGCGGGCATCACGCCTCATCCTGGGCTTTAGTGGTAAAGGCGTTCCGGCATGGATTCTATTGGCCAAGTGCCTTGGAGCAAGCAGAAGATCTCGTGAGAAAATGCAATGGTTGTCAAAGGTACGCCACCAAGACACATATGCCTATGTCGGAACTCAAAACCATACCAATTACATGGCCATTTCTGTGTGGTGCTTGGACATGGTTGGCCCGTTCAAACCAGCAAGAGGAAACATGACACACATTCTGGTCATGGTGGACAAGTTTACCAAATGGATCGAAGTGAAGCCTATAAGAAAATGTGATGGAGCTACTGCCGTGACATTTCTCAAAGACATCATCTTGAGATACGGTTATCCGCACAGCATTATAACTGATAACGGCACAAATTTTGCTGAAGGAGCATTTGCACGATTCTGCTGAGACAAGAAAATCCAACTCGACGTAGCCTCGGTAGCCCACCCCGCATCGAACGGACAGGTGGAAAGATCTAACGGATTAGTATTATCCGGGATAAAACCCCGGCTCATTGAGTCGCTGCAAAGATCAGCGGGGTGCTGGATAGAAGAACTACCAGCAGTATTGTGGAGTTTAAGAACAACTCCGAATCAATCAACAGGCTACACGTCGTTCTTTCTGGTATATGGGGCAGAAGCTGTATTACCAGCCGACATAGAGCATGATTCGCCTAGGGTTACCCAATACACAGAAGCCAAAGTGCAAGAAGCCCGGCAAAATGATGTTGATCTGCTGGAAGAAGCGAGAGAACTAGCACTGTCCAGATCCGCCATATATCAGCAAAATCTCCGACGCTATCATAGCCGGAAAGTGTGCCCCCGAGTCTTCCGAGAAGGCGATCTGGTGCTCCGGTTGGTACAGCGTACCGCTGGCATGCATAAATTATCCCCCCCATGGGAAGGACCATTTATTGTGAGCAAAGCATTGCACAATGATTCTTACTATCTCATAGATGCAAAGCCACAGGAAAAGAACAAGGCGGACAGGTCCGGAGAGGAATCCAAGCGACCGTGGAATGTAGCACTACTTCGTCCCTTCTACACTTAGCTAAGAAGAGTATGTATCCGAGTCGTCTCATATGTCGGTATGTATGTCGGCAATGAGCTTATCAATAAATGGCGAGCCTCGGCGATAACTCGGGAATGCCTTAATAAATGATTGTTGTTACTTTTTATCGTTAGCTAGAATGACTCGTTCACTTAACCCGGATTAGTAATGTGAGCACCAAAACCCAACTCTTGACTTGCTGCTATCCAACAAGAATTGGCTTCATGGCAAGCAAGGGAACAAGTTTGAATTGCGTAGCACATGAAAAACTACTAAGGAACGATCCTATTCAGCTAACGTTTGTTTTTGGACTAACCCGTATTTACTTTCAAGCTATTATGTTGAATTATTTTGAGCCAAGCCTCAAAGTTTCTCGATTATTAAAAGCGATTCTTGAGGCTCGGGTTCGTAAGTCGTAAAACCGAATCAAGGTAGACACGGATCGAGGGAGAATGGACGAACAAGAAAATGAAACTCGGGACTCGCCCAAGTTAATTGACATACAAGCATAATAGCAAAATATTATGTATTCAATACAATTGCACGGCATACCGGGATCGATAAATTCGAGTTTTTCAACTAAGGAGGCGGCGGGAGGAGGAAGTTGGCGTCACCATCACATCCTTAATATCCGGCAGCATCTTCTCCATCATCGCCCGACCCATCCTCCACGTTCTCCATCTGCTCCTCCTCGCCGGATTCCGAGCTCGGCCTCAACCCGATCATGGGCTGGAGAATACTCGACGAGGCTATAGGCGCAAGCTGGCGCCGAGCTACCCACTCCGGATCATCGGTCCATTTGGATCCGGTCTTGTAGCGGTGAGGAGGCTCAGATCGATTTTCTCGTACCATGAAAGGATATGATGGAGAAGGGTATCTGCTGTGGCACGCCCGGCGGATTCCCTCCAGAGGTCAAGTTGAGTCTCAATCTCCATCAGTTTGTCGGCGAGGAGCGTGATCCTTTCCGGAGCGTCCTCGCTTGGCCAGAACGTGTTGAAGATCCGGACAGCAACGTCGAGGAGATCTTTCCCATAGTTCTTAATAGTTTCCACCCGAGCTGACACGCTGACCAATAGGTCCTCCATGTCTAAAGGGATACTCTCACCATCAGGAGCGATGGGAGTACCCCTCTCTTGGCGGAATTTGGCAACGGCAGCACTGGCGATGGCAGTACCCTCCGGAAAGTTATCTGAAAATAAGAAAAGGGAGGATGCTGAAGCAAAGGCATATGAGCTAACCCGGAAAACTAGGTCGGACAAGGGGAAGAAACTTACACGAGATATGGCGATGGATCCGGGTCAACTCCTTGATACAACTGTTGCGTCTCTGGCAAAGTTGTTCAAGCTCGGCGAGCACCGACCCAAGCTGGACCTCGGATTCCTTAAGCACGTCCTGGTCCTTGGAGATCTGGAGGGTAAAGCACTCACGTTCTTCGGTGAAGTTCTGGCCAACTTTTTGGAGCTCGGTTTTGTGTTGGGCCTTCATCTTATCCATCTCGGCCTTGAGTTTAGCTATTTCATTGTCCTTGGTCCGGAGGAGGGCGAGCTCATCGTTCTTCTTCTTCAGCTCGGCTTGATGCTGTCCTGCTTGTTCGAGAAAATTCAGCATCATATCAGGCACGGGCACACTATCCTCAAGCGATGCTGAAATAGTGTGTTGACTCGGCAAAGCCGAGGAGTGAATGTTTGCCGAGCCAAGGAGAAGAAAGAATGGAAAACACAACGACGTTGGCCGAAAGAGGACATACCTCGGATTTCCTCCAAGTTCTTCCGCATAATCTTGTTTTGAGCCTCCACCCCAGCTGCAAAAAACCGAATAAGGAGGTTAGTCCGGCAGAAACAAACGAAACGGTGAGGTGTTAAGAGAGGAAATTACCCCTCTTTTCATGCTCCGCGCCAAGTGCAACGTGTTTTGCGCGCAAGATCTTGTGGGTATCAAGCAGGCACTGAAACTCGGCGCTCCGACGATTGGTGGTTACCTGACAAAGGCACAGGCGTGTAAAGTTAGGTGTGTGCATATTCAAAGTGTACAAGATCCGGGCCAAGCGGAACTTAACTCGGCTCTAGGTGTGTGCATATTCGAAGTGTACAAGATCCGGGCCAAGCGGAACTTAACCCGGCTCTAGGTGTGTGCATATTCGAAGTGTACAAGATCCGGGCCAAGCGGAACTTAACCCGGCTCTAGGCATGTGCATATTCGAAGTGTACGAGATCTGGGCCAAGCGGAACTTAACCCGGCTCTAGGTGGGTGCATATTCGAAGTTTACATGCAGCTATGTTGATCTTCTAAGGAGCATCCAGCCGAGTAACAAGTTACTCCGCCGGAGGCTCGGGGACTAATGGTTATTATCTACAGCATGTAAAGAAGAAACGACGTACCTCCATCATACGCCCAGCGAGGTTAATCGCCTTGGCAGCGGTATTCATCTGAGCGGAAAATTCAGCTGGGCCGAACTTTTCTGGGAGATCGTCATTGTAGACGAACTCCGCCTTGTTCCAGTTCATGAAGAACTCGATGAGGCTCGGAGGGTACCGTTCGCCAGTGGGCATGTGGGGCACCACCAAGCCCTTTGCATGAGCTTCTTTCCTTTCGATCAGGGCAAGAGCTGGGCTAGTGTGAAGAACCATCTGCTGCGATTTGGCTGGCTCGGCAGGAGGATCCGTCGCTGCTGGTGACTTCTTTGGAAGCATTGACGACAAAGTTCGCTGCTCAACCTCGACGGAGGTAGACCTGCCTTTGGCTTGCTGGAAGGATGTGACCACAGTCGATTTGCCCTTGGAAGCCGCTGGAGTGGGTCCTCGCCGAGCTTGAGATGACTCGGACGAGGCAGATGAACTTGGCACGAGAGCTTTGGTGGCTGGCGCTGGAGCTGTTGTTGGTTTCTTGAACCGGGCAGGCCTTTGGTTCGGTGGCTGGTGCCGAGCTGCTTTGGTCTTTGGAGTTGCGATAGACTTGGTAGTTGCTGGTTGCGGCAATGCCGAAGTGCCGGATGCTGTTGCCTCGGCCGATTCGACCCCTCCCGATCCGAGGTCACGTCCCTCTGAAGGAGGTACTGCGGAACCCGGAGCGGCCGCAGAGCCCTCCGGAATAGGGCTCAGCGGGCGTGACTCGTCGTCACGGGGAGGGGAAGGACTGGACCGAAGAGGAGAGGAGATGCTCGATCCGCTCCGAGAGACCTCCACAGGAGCCCTGCAAGAGAAAATAATGTCAGGAGTGAAATTACCCCGATGCAGGGAGAAGTGTGTTGTGCAGTGAAAAAGAACTTATGCATCCGAGGTCTCGGCCTCCTTAGGTTTCTGGGCCCTTCGTGCTGGGGCTTTGCCTGCCCGTTTGGAGGCAGTCTTGTCTCTGGCCTTCTTTTGCCTTTTGGAAGCTGAGAAGGTTCCGAAGAAGAACTCGACGCGGATCCGTGCTTCTTCTTTGACGCCACCGGAACAGGCTCGCCCGTGGCAAGTGGAGAATCCTCGTGGATGTGCCCACCGGGGTTAGCTGATGTCGGGAAGGCAAAAGAAAGAGGGACAGCCTCAACGGGTTCAATCACATCGATATCCGAGTAATCCTCATCGTCGGGCCAATCTCTAAGAGAAGAGAATTTACCGCTGGGTCGTTTGGTGGCATCGGGTGTGGGGAGGAACATCTCCTGGTCTGGCTCCTCCTCATCCGGGATTTCTCAGTCCAGGGCCCACTTAAGGGTCGGATCCGGGCCATCCTCGAGGGTTTGCTGGAGAAACAGCTGAGAAAAAAGCACAAGGAGCAAAGTCAAAAATATGATAAGAACCGACATGAAATTGATCCGAAATAAGTTTACCCCGCGAAGCTTACCACGCGAGGGAGCCTGTCACAGCAGTAATGCTCGATTCCCCATGTCCATTCGGCGGAGAAGTCCTTATGGGTGGTGAAAAGAGCCTTGACCCAGCGGAAGATCTCCGTATTGCTCAACTCGAACGAGGAGGTTCGGTTGGGGTCGCGACTGAAGCTCATATGGCACAACTTGTGAGTGCCCCGCTGAAGGGGAGAGATTCGGTTGCGCACGAATGTGATCATGGCATCCTCGTTGCGCAATCCGAGCTTCTTCAGCTCCACAAACCTCTTGTTCACTTGGTTGGCTAGAGCCGTAGGTTTCTTGGCAACCTCCTCCCAGAAATCCGTGTCAGGGGGACCGGAGCGTGGCGACAACCGGATCAAATCTTCCGTGCCTTCATTCCGGACCTAGAAGAAGGTCCGGGCCCATCCTTCCAGAGTCAAGCCGGTGACCCGGTGACGGGAAAGATTGAATACCTCGAGGCGAGAGGCAGCTCGAGGCCGAAAGGTGCTTGTCCTGTCCTCGGCGTGGATGTTGGGGACGACGTTGGCGGAGGCGAAGAAACGGATCCACAGCTCCTTCAGAGGCCATAGCCGGTGTAGCCCTCAATCAAAGAAGCAGCGGAGAGAGGTGATGGCGTTTAGGAGATGATGTGGTTGCGGTGATAGGTCCGGACCTAGTCCGGAAGAAATCACTCCTCAGGAAGCCCAAATCCGTTGGAAATGGGATAGGAAAACAACGAACTCACCCGGATTGGGTGAGGGGCCAACTTCGAGGAGGGAGGCGGCGGCGACACGGCGGGAATGCGCCGGGTCAGTAGAAACCGGTCGATGTCGTCCTCGCAGACCTGAGCCGCCCACGCACCACGGTCCTTGGCACATCCTCCTCCATCTCCTGCTCAACGACGATGAGCTCCTCCTCCGTCATCTCGATTCCGCTGTCCTCGCTGGAGCTGGCGGCGGCGGGGCTCTGCGGTCTAGACTGACGAGGACTCGTGGCTAAACAGTGGTGCAACAGTAACTGCGGTGCGGAGGCAAGGAGAAGGTGCGGCGGCGCCTTCTGCACGAACCTTGGCGGCGGTCGAGGAAGAAGAAGAAGAAGGAGCAGGCGAGGCGCGGATGTTGGAATTATGCCCTAGAGGCAATAATAAAGATGTTATTATTATAATTCTTGTTCATGATAAAGTTTATATTCCATGCTAGAATTGTATTAAGCGGAAACACTAATACTTGTGTGGTTTGTGAACAACACCGTGTCCCTAGTACGCCTCTATGGACTAGCTCATTGATCAATGATGGTTAAGGTTTCCTAACCATAGACATGAGTTGTCAATTGATAATGAGATCATATCATTGGGAGAATGATATGGTGGAGACCAAACTAAGCGAAGCAATTAGATCGTGTCATTGTGTTCATCTTTGCAAGCTTTTCCTATGTCAAATATTGTATTCCTTAGACCATGAGATAATGCAACTCCACAGTATCGGAAGAAAGCTTTGAGGTCATCAAACATCATCCTATGAGAGGGTGATCATAAAGGTGTCTCTCGGTGATCGGAAAGTATACATTGGGTTGTATGTATCGAGATGGAATTTGTCCCTCCCAAGTCGGAGAGATATGCTTGGGCCCACTCGGTGTCGATATCAACACCGCTTGCAAGCATGTGGTTAAGGAGTTAATCACAAAGTGATATCGGATTACGGAACGAGTAAAGTACTTGCTGTGAACGAGATTGAACTAGGTATGACGGTACCGACGATCGAATCTCGGGCAAGTAAAATATCGTGAGACAAAGGGAATATATATATGGGATTGATTGAATCCTGGCATCGTGGTTCATCCGATATGATCATCGATGAATGTGTGGGAGTCAATATGGGTGCCCAGACCCCGCTGTTGATTATTGATAGAAGATCATGTCTGCATATTCTCGAACCCGCAGGGTCACACACTTAACGTGTCTCGACGCTAGGATAGATTGGATACTTGGTTTATGAGTTTTTGTTCGGAGTCTCGGATGGGATCCGGGATATCACGAGAGGTTCCAGAATGGTCCGGAGAATAAGATTCATATAAGGCAGTGCAGTTTTTGGAGTTCGGAATTGTTCCGGGTTAATCGGTATTGTACCAGAAGCTTCTAGAACCTTCCGGAAGGGGGCCAACGTGGTCCCACCTTCTGGGAGGGGGCATGGGCCTATGAGGGAGGGTCCTGGCCGCATTGGGCCAGGGGCACAAGGCCCCATAGGGCCCAGCCGATCCTAGAGAGTTTAAATCGTTTAAACTAGAGATAAGATAAGATAGGATTTCTAGATAAGGGAGAGTTTAAATTGTTTAAACTAGAGATAGGCTTGGAGGAGAGGCTGGGCCGCACCCCCTCTATATATAGAGGCTGGTGCGCCTCTCACCCTTACACCTTCCTCCAAACCAGTTGCCCTGCTGCCCTTCCTCTCTCCCTTCCGATTGTTTGTAGGCGAAGCCTGCAGAAATTCTCCACCATATACACCACGCCTCGTCTTTGTAGATCCAATCCATCTCTCCACCATACTTGATGGTACGAGGAAGGAGGATACGTCGAGGTGCTGCACGTGTGCATCTCACGGAGGCACCGCCACTTGTGGTGCTAGATCGGATCGGATCGCGAGGAGGAGAAGCGAGTACGACTACATCACCCACGTTCCGCGAGCGTTCCGTTGTCGCGAATCTTCAAGGGTATGAAGATCTAATCCAATCTCTCGTTGTTTGCATCTCCTAGATTAGATCTTGGCTTCCCTCTGTTCGCTTCCGTAGAAAATTTTGATTTACTATGCCGAAACCATTAATATGTATCAGAGCTAGATATATGCGTAGATATGTTTAACTAGTAGAACGCAACATGGTTGTTGCGGCGTTGATGTTTTCTGTTGCAAGCCTCTTGTTTGTGTTCTTCTTATGGCGGGATAGTGAGATTGAAGCGGTCCAGGCCAACCTTACGCGACGTCGTCATGAGACCGCTCCGCACTTGACGTGTGGCTTGTACCACACATGCGGTGGTGGATGTCAGTTTCTCTCACTATAGTTGTCATGGGATTAACATCGGAGTTTGGCAACCATAATATCACCGTGGCTTTCCGTAGGTAAGAATCGTTCTTAGCATCTACTCCCATAAGCACGTAAACCATGCAACAACAAAGTAGAGGCGTCTAACTTGTTTTTGCAGGAGTGTTTTCTGTGATATGGTATGGCCCAAGATGTGATGTGTATATTGTATCGATGATCATGTTTTGTAATGTTTCACGACTTGCATGTCGATGAGTACACAACGCGGGAGCCATATGGTTGTCTTTATAATTGTGTATGACCTGAGTCAACTTCTTATACGCCATGTAATAGCTTTACTTTATCGCTAAGTAGTTAGCAATAGTTGTAGTTGCTATTCGTGGTGGAGGCAATCATGGTGGAGTGATGGAGATCATGCGGAGCGCACAAGATGGAGATCATTGCGAAGATTGGCTATACCATGTCACATAAAGTTATATGCATGTGATGTTTATCCTTTTATGTATCTTATTATGCTTAGATCATGACGGTAGCATTATAAGATGATTCCTCACTTAAAGATCAAGATAAAAACTGTGTTCTCCCCAAGTATGCACCGTTGCGAAAGTTCGTCGTGTCCAAGCATCACGTGATGATCGGGTGCTATAGACTCTACGCTCACATACAACGGGTGCAAGCCAGTTTTTGCACACGCGGAAATGCTTGGGTCTAGCTTGACGAGCCTAGCATGTACAGACATGGCCTCGGAACACAAGAACCGAAAGGTTAAGCATGAGTCATATGAATGATATGATCGACACTTCGTTGTCCACCACTGAAACCACATCTCTTCTCGTGATGATCGGATTAGGTGTGGTGAATTTGGATCGTGTTCACTAAGCAACTTGAGGGATGTTGAATTTAGTGGGAGTTCATCTAGTAATTTGATTAAAAGTTGAACTAGTTATCATGAACATAGTCTAAATTGTACTTGCAAATACTGTAGATCACATGGCTAAGTCCAACTTCAACTTCAACGTTTTTGATGAGAAAGAAAAGCTTAAGAACAATGGGTCTAACTTCACCAATTGGTTCCGCAATCTGAGAATCATTCTGTCTGGAGGACAAAAGGACTATGTCCTTGAGAAAGCGTTAGGTAACCCCCCTGTTGCAACTGCGTCGGCTGATGAGAAAGCTGTCTATCAGTCGCGCAAAGATGATTATGGTGTGATTAAGAGCACCATGTTGTTTGCTATGGAACCGGAACTTCAAAATCGTTTTGAAAACTTTCCCGGGCCCTTTGAGATTCTCGAAGAGTTGAAAACCATGTTTCAGACTCAGGCCCGTTCTGAGAGATATGAGATCTCTGATAAGTTCTTTAACTGCAAGATGGAGGAAGGGAGTTCCGTTAGTGAGCACGCCATTAAGATGTCGAGCTACACTCAACGCCTTGAGCAACTGGACTGCAAGATTCCAGAGGAGCTCAAGATTGACAGGTTCGCAATCACTCCTCCCGGCTACAAAAGTTTTGTAGTGACTCATAATCAGATTGGTTCCATCGATCGATCACCGAGCTCTTCGCAAAGCTGAAGGCTGGAGGTGGACATCAAGAAGGATAATCATGTGTTGATGGTCAACAAGCCCTCCTTTAAGAAAGGTAAAGGTGCAAAGAAGCCCTTCAAGAAAGCGCGGCAAGCGCGTTGCCCGCGAGAAGAAGCTTAAGTCGGACCTAAGCCGACCTTTGAGTGCTTCTATTGCAAGGACAAGGGTCACTGGAAGCACAACTGTCCGAAGTACTTAGCGGACAAGAAGGCTGGCACCATCAAAGGTATATTTGATATACATGTTATTGATGTTTTCCTTACTAGCCCTCGTAGTGCACGGGTATTTGATACTGGTTCGTTGCTAATATTTGTAACTCGAAGCAGAGCTACGGAATAGACGGCGGCTTGCGAGGATGAGGTGACGATCTGCTGGCAACGGATCAAGAGTTGATGTGATGGCCGTCGGCACGCTCTCCTTAGTTTTACCTTCGGGATTAGTTTTAAACCTTAATAAATGTTATTATGTGCCTGCGTTGAGCATGAACATTATTTCTGGATCGTGTTTATTGCAAGACGGTTATTCATTTAAATCGGAGAATAATGGATGATCTATTTATATGAGTAACATCTTTTAAGGTCATGCACCTCTTGTTAATGGTTTATTTCTTCTAAATATCGAAAGGGATGAAAAACACATCCCTAACATTCAGGCAAAGAGATGCAAACTAGATAGTGATAAAACTACTTATTTGTGGTACTTTGTCGTCTAGGTCATATTGGTGTAAAGCGCATGAAGAAACTCCATGGACTTTTGGAGTCTCTTGACTTTGAATCATTTGACACATGCGAACCATGCCTCATGGGCAAGATGATCAAAACCCCGTTCTCCGGTATGATGGAGCGAGCAGCGGACTTGTTGTAAATCATACATACCGATGTATGCGGACCGATGAGTGTTTGGACGCGCTGTTGATATCGATATTTTCTCACTTTTACCGATGACTTAAGTAGATATGGGTATATCTATTTAATGAAACATTAATCTGAAACGTTTGAAAAGTTCAAAGAATTTCAGAATGAAGTGGAGAACCATCGTAATGTAAAGATTAAGTTTCTACGATCCGATCGTGGGGCGAATATTTGAGTTATGATTTTCTCACACATCTCAAAGCAAGTGGAATCGTTTCACAACTCACGCCACCGGAACACCATAAGCGCAATGGTGTGTCTGAGCCGAATCGAACCCTATTAGATATGGTCCGATCGATGATGTCTCTTCTTGATTTGCCGTTATCATTTTAGGGTTATGCATTAGAAACCGCTGCATTCACTTTAAATAGGGCTCCATCTAAATCCGTTGAGGCGACACCGTATGAACTATGGTTTGGTGCTAAACCTAAGTTGTCGTTTCTTAAAGTTTGGGGATGCTGAAGCTTCGTCAAGAAGTTGATGCGGACAAGCTCGAACCCAAAGCGAGAAATGCGTCTTCATAGGATACCCTAAGGAAACTATTGGGTATACCTTCTATCACGTAACCGAAGGCAAAGTGTTTATCGCAAGAACGGTTCCTTTCTTGAGAAGGAGTTTCTCTCGAAAGAAGTGAGTGGGAGGAAAGTAGAGCTAGGCGAGGTTATTGAACCTTCTCTTGAATTGGAGAGTAGCGCACCTGAAATTGTTCGGTCACCGCACCAACAATAGAGGAAGCTAATGACAAGGATCATGAAGCTTTGGACGATCTCGCTCTTGAGCGTCGAGTCGACAAGGTCGCGTGCCCCTCTGAGTGGTGCAGCAACCTGTCTTGACTGTCTTGTTAGTAGAAGACAGCGAACCTACGAACTATGAGGAAGCGATGATGAGCCCAGACTCTGAGAAATGGCTAGAAGCCATGAAATCCGAATTGGGATCCATGAGCGAAAACCAAGTATGGAATTTGGTGGACCCTCCTAGCGACCGAAAGGCCGTTGAGTGCAAATGGATCTTCAAGAAGAAAACGGACGCGGATGGTAATGTTACCGTCTATAAAGCACGACTTGTTGCGAAAGGTTTTCGACAAGTTCAAGGTGTTGACTACGATGAGACTTTCTCTCCCGTAGTGATGTTTAAGTCCATTCGGATTTTATTAGCAATTGCTGCGTTTCATGATTATGAAATATGGCAAATGGATGTCAAGACTGCTTTCCTCAATGGTAACATTGATGAAGAGTTGTATATGATGCAACCCGAAGGTTTTGTCGATCCTAAGGATGCTGATAAAGTATGCAAACTTCAGCGTTCCATTTATAGACTGAAGCAAGCATCTCGGAGTTGGAACCTTCGTTTTGATCAAGTGATCAAGAGCTTTGGATTTGTTCCAAATTGCTACAAAGCTTGCATCTACAAGAAAGTTAGTGGGAGCTCGGTGACGTTTCTGGTACTATATGTGGATGACATATTGATTATTGGAAATGACATCAACATGCTTAACGATGTGAAGAGTTATTTGAACAAGTGTTTTTCAATGAAAGACCTAGGTGAAGCTGATTATATATTGGGCATCAAAATCTATAGAGATAGACAAAGACGCCTGATAGCTTTAAGCCAGAGTACATACCTAGACAAGGTTCTGAAAAGGTTCAGAATGGATAAGGCATTGAAAGGTTCAGTGTCTATGTTGTCAGGTAAGATATTGAGCAAGGCTCGATTGTCCATTCTGATGAAATTATAGGGAAGCTATGAGCAAAGTGCCTTATGCCTCGGCCATAGGTTCCATCATGTATGCCATCTTTGTGTACTAGACCGGATGTGTCCAATGCTCTTAGTTTGACGAGCGGTATCAAAGTGATCCAGAGTGGAACACTGGACAGCCGTGAAGAACATCCTAAGGTACCTAAATAGGACTAAAGAAATGTTCTTAGTCTATGGGGTGATGAACAGCTGTCGTAAAAGGTTACGTCGATGCTAGTTTCGACACCGACAAGGATGATTCTAAATCTCGACGTGATACGTGTATATTTTGAATGGAGGAGCTGTGAGTGGAGAAGCTGCAAGCAAAGCGTGATCGCGGGATCTACGAGAAGCGGAATACATGGCTGCTGCAGCGTCAAGTGAAGGAGTTTGGATCAGAAACTTCATCATCGAGCTTGGCGTGGTTCCAAGTGCATTGGACCCACTGGAGATATTGTGTGACAACATCGCGCCATAGCACTTGCTAAGGAACCGAGATATCATCCAAAGACCAAGCATATCAACGCAAGTTTCATATAATCCGAGATTATATAGCGGATGGAGATCTGAAGATCAGCAAAGTACATACAGATCTGAATGTCGCAGATCCATTGACTAAACCTCTTCCACGTGTAAAACATGATCGACACCTCGATTGCCATGGGTGTGAGATTGTTGCCAAATGTAAACTAGATTATTAACTCTAGTGCAAGTGGGAGACTGTTGGAATTATGCCCTAGAGGCAATAATAAAGATGTTATTATTATAATTCTTGTTCATGATAAAGTTTATATTCCATGCTAGAACTGTATTAAGCGGAAACACTAATACTTGTGTGGTTTGTGAACAACACCGTGTCCCTAGTACGCCTCTATGGACTAGCTCATTGGTCAATGATGGTTAAGGTTTCCTAACCATAGACATGAGTTGTCAATTGATAATGAGATCATATCATTGGGAGAATGATATGGTGGACAGACCCAAACTAAGCGAAGCAATTAGATCGTGTCATTGTGTTCATCTTTGCGAAGCTTTTCCTATGTCAAATATTGTATTCCTTAGACCATGAGATAATGCAACTCCCTGGTATCGGAAGAAGGCTTTGAGGTCATCAAAGCGTCATCCTATGAGAGGGTGATCATAAAGGTGTCTCTCGTGATCGGAAAGTATCTGGGTTGTATGTATCGAGATGGAATTTGTCCCTCCCAAGTCGGAGAGATATGCTTGGGCCCACTCGTAATCGATATCAACACCGCTTGCAAGCATGTGGTTAAGGAGTTAATCACAAAGTGATATCGGATTACGAACGAGTAAAGTACTTACGTGAACGAGATTGAACTAGGTATGGTACCAACGATCGAATCTCGGGCAAGTAAAATATCGCGAGACGAAGGGAATATATATATGGGATTGATTGAATCCTGGCATCGTGGTTCATCCGATATGATCATCGATGAATGTGTGGGAGTCAATATGGGTGCCTGCACCCTGTTGATTATTGATAGAAGATCATGTCCGCATATTCTCGAACCCGCAGGTCACACACTTAACGTGTCTCGGCGCTAGGATAGATTGGATACTTGGTTTATGAGTTTTGTTGAGTCTCGGATGGGATCCGGGATATCACGAGAGGTTCCGGAATGGTCCGGAGAATAAGATTCATATAAAGCAGTGCAGTTTTTGGAGTTCGGAATTGTTCCGGGTTAATCGGTATTGTACCGGAAGATTCTAGAACCTTCCGGAAGGGGGCCAACGTGGTACCACCTTCCGGGAGTGGGCATGGGACTATGAGGGAGTTTCCTGGCCGCATTGGGCCAGGGGCACAAGGCCCCATAGGGCCCAGCCGATCCTAGAGAGTTTAAATCGTTTAAACTAGAGATAAGATAAGATAGGATTTCTAGATAAGGGAGAGTTTAAATTGTTTAAACTAGAGATAGGCTTGGAGGAGAGGCTAGGGCTGGCCGCACCCCCCTCTATATATAGAGGGCTGGTGCGCCCCCTCTCACACCCCTTACACCTTCCTCCAAACCCAGTTGCCCTGCTGCCCTTCCTCTCTCCCTCCCGACTGTTTGTAGGCGAAGCCCTGCAGCAGAAATTCTCCACCATATACACCACGCCGTCGTGCTGTAGATCCAATCCATCTCTCCACCATACTTGCTGGTCCGAGGAAGGAGGAGACGTCGAGGTGCTGCATGTGTTCATCTCACGGAGGCACCGCCACTTGTGGTGCTAGATCGGATCGGATCGCGAGGAGGAGAAGCGAGTACGACTACATCACCCACGTTAGACGAGCGTTCATGCTGCGAATCTTCAAGGGTATGAAGATCTAATCCAATCTCTCTCGTTGTTTGCATCTCCTAGATTAGATCTTGGCTTTCCTTCTGTTCGCTTCCGTAGAAAATTTTGATTTACTATGCTGCGAAACCCTTCAGCGGAGACAGAAAAGTGCTAAGGAGCGTGCCCCTCCCCTATTTAACCGCCCCCAGTCATCAACGAGTGGGATCGTGCTGCGCTGGAAAACCACACGGTGTGGCCGTGTATCACCAGCATCGACCAATCAGAGAGAAGCCACACCGGGGGCCGCAGAGTAAATGTGATCCCATGACACGACGTGCAGTTGCGGTAAACGAGGAGACAGACGTGACGTAACCCCCGCACAGTAATCACTGACATTTACTGCGGCGGTTACTACGCAGGCCCTTAAAATAAGGCAACGTAATGATTAATCTTTACGTGGGTTGGAGTACGAGAGAAGGAAGCAAGGCCCGGATCCGAGCCACGATGGTAACCCGGCCAGCAAGCGAAAACTTGAAATGTGCAGAGGGAAAGTAAAACCATAGGATCCGAGCCAAAGTGGTGACCCGGCCGGCAAGTGAAAACTTGGAGCGTGCGAAGGGAACGTAAATCCATATAATCCGAGACAAAAAGTTAACCCGGAACTAAACGTCTGAAGCTTAGATACGAATGAACCTGATGTGGCCTTAGCGACCAAGGCCGCTAAGGCCGCACCAGCTTCGGGGACTAATGTTGGGGGGATAACCCCGGGTAGGGTCACTCCGAGGTATAAGGGCCGAGTTAGCCGGGGGTCGGCAAGGTCAAAGCGGATTCTGGCCGAGTCACCTCAAGGCAGGCCGGATCACGGAGTAAACCGGACCAGAGGGATGCCTAACATTGTCTCATCCGACTTAAGGAGTAAGTCGGAAATGCTTGTCTAACCTATATGCAGGAACAGGTGTGGCTGGATCTACTGTGATCCGGATCCTCACTTGGCTTCTAGGAGAAGGAAGGAATCTCTCTGGTCAAAAAAGAAGGTCCGGTGCATACTGGATGAGCGAATAAAGCAAGGGCAGGACCACCGGACCGTGGCCGACAAGGGTGACAACGCTCACGTCGGTGTGAGCGCCCTTGAGAGGCTACGTCGCTAAAGCAAGAGTGACGCGGGGGAAAAGCACCCCTGTCGGGTTACTACTTTGGGAGGGGGCATATTCTTAGGAATATGCCTCCACGTATGCCCTAGACCAAGACCGAACCACCTCTATATAAGGGGGGTTGGGGTTCTGGTAAGGGGGTTGGGTCTTTTCAGATACATAGCAAGGAAAACACTAGAGGATCTAGGGTTCTTGGGCTAGTTAGTAGGCAAGAGTAAGAGAGTTTCTTCTTCTTCCTCTTGTCAATACAGCTCGAGGAGCACTTGTAATCTTGGAGATTGAACATCAATACAAAGCTTCTGTGTAGAGAATCACTCTACTATCCCTCCCTGGATTCCCCTAGCGCATATTAGTCCCCACCTTTAGCCTATCCATGGCATCTGCCGTGACACCACCACGACATAAATATTCTTTGGCTCCCCTTGTGTCGAATCAATAAATTGGGTTTTACTTCCCTCGAAGACTGTTGCGATCCCCTATACTTGTGAGTCATCGGAGTTCCCCTTGGTTCCTGGGGTGGGAAAATATTTATGATAACCTTCTTACCCAACAACCAGGGTTTTGCTATCCCGCCACTGTCAATCAACTTTGGATCCCTGGAACTAAATGCTGGAACAACACTCGGTTGGACTCTTTATTTCAACAAAACACTGCTAAGGCAATCAGAAAAACCCTCATCGTCCCCTCGAATGAGAAGGATATTATTTGTTGGAAGCCCAATCCAAATGGGAAATGAAATGCTAAATCTACTTATAAAATGTGTTTGTAGTGGCTTTTTGACACAGGTACTCCTCAATCGGACTAGGTCCAAGAATCAACAAAAAATATTATGAGACAGGTCTGGAAATGCAAGCAGATGATACCAAGGGTAAAGACATTTGCCTGGAGACTTCTAAGACAGGCACTCCCCTCAGGAAACAAAGCAGCAAAGTTCTCTTCCCACATCGCTGAGGTATGTTGTCGATGTCAAGTTCCTGAAACAGATTTACACCTCTTTTTCCTTTGTCCTTTTGCAAAGGCTGCTTGGTACCTCCCCCCTGGGTTCATTAAATCTGAAGTTCTTGTTAATCAATCAAATGATATTTCCCACGTTATTCTAAGCTTATTGCAATAGAAGCACCTAGTTATGAATCTAAACTTTCTATTCACTTTTCTCCGGTGCATTTGGAAGGCGAGAAACGACCAGCTTTTTTGCAGGAAAAAAAGTATCCCCCGCAGGTGGCTATCAACACTTATGCACTGCTGAATGACATGGAGATGACCCAGATCACCCTAGCCAGAGGAAACTCCAAGCAGAATACCATTCCTGGAATCTCTGTTCCCTCTGACTTTCAATTTGTAGGAGCCAAAGTATACGCAGATGCTGCATGGAAAAAGAAAGGGAAGGACGCTGGTGACACGGCAGGAATCAGCATTTACTATGCAGAAATCTTTGCAGATGGGAGAATTGACGTGTTCATCATGGCATCCAAGAATGAAGTTGGTTCACCATTACAGGCTGAAGCAAACGCAATGCTGCTAGCAGCTCTTTTTGCTACAGCCATGAAGCTTACCAACCCAACCTTCTTCACGGACTGCCTCAATTTTGCAAAGGCTACGGTGGCTCCTGGGGTCTCAGACAACAACATGCTTTGGGAAATTAGAAGGCTAGCCATTCAATTTCAGAACCTAGCACAAGATTTGAATGCCTCCACATATCACATTTCCAGGGAAATCAATGGAGTAGTCCATTGCTGCACGAAACAGGCCATAGGATCAATAGGATTTGTGCCTACCAGTTCTTGCAGGAACACAGCTCACAACAACATGCCTTTTCTATGATTGCTGCGATCGACCTGATTCGGCATCACGGCTTTGTATTTCACGATGTACAATGTTTCTGAGCTGAATATAATTTTAGGGTGCTTTCTGCACCCTTTCCCCGTTCAAAAAAACCCAGTACAAACTTACATGCGATTTCCTGTACTATTTAACTCTTGTCGTGATTTTCATGTACCACCGGACCTGGACGGTGGGGCCAACTTCCCCATTTATTGCTATATCGCTTCATGCAATCTACAGAATGGTGCGTTGTGATCGCCTATATACTGCATTTTCTATGCATCTCTTTCCTATGCCTAAAGCTGTCAGAACAGATCCCGATGCCTCTTTCAATGATACGGATAATATGTTCATATGATCTTGAGAGACACATCGCTGCCTCCATCTCTAGAGGGCCTACTTTCCTACTTTCTCTTACCTCATGTACTTCTCATATTCCTCTTGTTAGAATATGTGTCTGTATTGTATGGTCATATTATGTATTCCTTTTGTATGTGTTCGTGTTGTATGAGACTAGGACTCCCCTTGTAATCCTCCTATATAATGAGCAATACAAGGCACCACTACATGTGGTTTTCCTTATCTTACATGGTATCAGACTCAAAACCCTAGCCGGACCGTGTCGCCCCTACTTCTTCCGCCGCCAATCTCGACGCTGCTGATCTGCAAACCACCCACCTCCCCCATTCTCACTGCGCCGCCTCTCTTGGAGACATGGGCGACGATGCTACACGGGTCACACAGGCCGGGAGAGGGGGAAAGTCGTGAGGCTCCTTTCGCGAGGCCCGCCAAGGAACAAGCCGCCCTCCCCTCTCCCTCCTCTCTCTCCCCTTCTTCGCCACTCCCTCTATATGCCCTCCCCCCCTCCTCCCACTCCATAAGGGCCATAAAGGCGTGAGGTCGGCTGGCCCTCGACACCGGCGTTCATTGCCAATGGCGCACCTTCTTCCGTGCCACCCTCCGCAAGTACGCGCTGTTCGACCATGTCGACGCGCCCGCTCCAATCGATCCAACTCCGGAGTGGTCCTTGTTGGATGCCATGGTGGTCTCATGGCTCTACAGATCCGTCTCCCTTGGCCTCCTCGACACCGTCATGATGCCGTGTGAAGATCCTCTTGTCGTCGATCTGTGGACATGCATCAACGACCTCTTCAATGACCACAAGATCAATCGCTAGCTCCACCTCTCCATCGAGCTCGGTGAGATAAAGATGGGTGAACTTTCCATGTCCGAGTACCTGAAGAAGATCAAGGCCCTCGCCGATGGTCTAGCGGATCTTGGAGGACCGGAAGAAGATGCCAAGCTGGTGATCCACTGCCTCAGCGGCCTCTCCGAGCAGTACGAGCACGCCGCCAACTTGATCTCCCTCCTGCTCGAGATCATCTTCGAGAAGTGTTGTTCTCTCCTCGTGCTCCAAGATATGAAGCGCAAAAATCGCCGAGCCCACCAACTCCAACACGGCTCTCGTTGTTGACGGTGCCAACCCTAGCAAAGGCAATGGCAACCGCTGTAAGAAGAAGAAGGCTGCGACTAAGGCCGCCAAGGAGGGCGATATCGTCCAGAACTAGGCCCATGCTGCACCACCGGTCGTCGCTTCGCCAACCTGGCCCACACCGCAACTCCCATGGAATGGCGTGATCCAGATGTGGCCCTACGGTCGGGCACACAGCTACGTGCCATGTCATGCGCCCTCGCCACATGCCTTCTACGCGCATGGGCCCTATAGCGTGCCGCACTCCTCATATGGATATGGCTACGGCTACGTGCCCCCGCCTCCCTTCTTACAGCTACAACGCTGCTTCTTCGTCACCAGCACCGTCATCACCGGCTCCGTCAATCGCCTTGTGGGATCAGTCCGCGCTCATGCACCAGTTCCAGACGATGGGCTTACAAGCACCCATTGAATGGGTAATGGACACTGGCGCCTCCTCCCACTTCACGGCCAAACCCGGTATGCTCACCTCCGTGTCTCCTCTACCTCTTCTCCTCGTGCTGTTGTTGTCGGTAACGGCTCCACTCTTCCGATCACCGCTACCAGACATGCACGTTTTACTATTTCCACCTCCAAGTGTCCCTTTCATCTTCTCAATGTTTTAGTTGCTCCTAACATATTTAAAAATCTTTTGTCGGTTCGTCAGTTCACCATTGATAATTGTGTTTCTGTTGAATTTGATCCTCTTGGTTGTTCTATGAAGGATCTTCAAACCAGGAACAAGATCCTCAAATGCAATAGCATTGGAGGTCTCTATCCTGTTCGTACCTCCTCCACCAGTCGCCCACATGCCTTCCTCGTCGTCGATCCTGCTCTATGGCACCGGTAGCTTGGACACCCTGGACGACCCGTCATGGAGTATTTATCTTGCTGTTTGTGTCATGCTTGTCAATTAGATAGTCATGTTCGTCTTCCCTTTTCTTCTACTAATCATGTAACATATTCTCTGTTTTAAATTATTCACTGTGATTTGTGGACATCACCGGTTGAGAGTATTTCTGGCTTTAAGTATTAACTTGTTTGCCTCAATAATTTCACTGAGTATGCATGGGTTTATCCTCTACATGCTAAGTCAAAAGTTTCCTCGCACTTATCGTCCCTTCATGCCTTAGCCCGTACTCAGTTCGTGCAAACTTGCAAGTTATTCAGTATGATAATGGTCGTGAGTTTGATAATCTCCTCCTCCACTCTTTTGCCCAACGCCATGAAATATCACTCCGCTTTTCATGTCCATATACCTCGCAACAGAACGGTAAATCCGAGAGGATTATTCGCACCCTTAATGACATTACTCGCACGCTTCTAATTCAAGCAAATATGCCGCCACGCTTTTGGGCCGAGGCTCTTCATACAGCCGTATTATTGCATAATCGACTGCCTTCCAAGGCAATCTCAGATCGTGTGCCTTTTCGAGCTCTTCATGGCGTCGAACCTGTGTATGTTGGTCTTAGGGTCTTCGGATGTCTTTGCTACCCCAACACCACTGTCGTTGCACCGCACAAGCTTGCGCCTCGCTCCGTGCCCTGCCTGTTTTTAGGGTATCCATCCCAACATCACGGCTATCGCTGTATTGATCGTTCCACCCAAAAGATCATCATATCTCGCCATGTTGTATTCGACGAGTCTGTGTTTCCCTTTGACACCATTGTGTCTGCCATGTCTCCTACTCCTTCCCTACACACTTATGATTTTCTGCAGGTTGAGTAGCCGATGTTATCAACACCGTTCACCGTGCTAGCCATGGGAAGCTCTACATGGGCGTGACGGCGGCCACCACGAGTGCTCGGCAATGCCTGGCTGCCTCCCACGCCCGTCCGCTTCTGCCTGAGTTCGACCGCCTCTCTCGCCACGCCCCCCTCGTCGCTTGCGACAACCCCGTCACCCGCCTCATCACCCGCCACATCTGCTGAGGACAATTCCTCGCCATGTGCAGCTGCTGCACCGACTCCGCCACCACCTCCGGTTCGTCGACCATGCCCTCCACCTTTGCCACCATCACACCGCATGCTTACGCGTGCGAAGACATGTGTGGTGCAGCCGAAGATCATCTTCGATCTTCATGTTGAGGGGGTATCTTCTCTCCCGAAGATGTACCGTGGAGCGCTCAAGGATCCTAATTGGCATGCAACGATGGTTCATGAGTACATTGCTCTTCTCTCCAACAATACTTGGGACCTAGTTGATCCACCTTGCAATGCAAATATTGTCACAGGCAAGTGGATCTTTTGTCACAAGTTAAAGTACGATGGTTCTCTTGATCGGTACAAGGCACGTTGGGTCTTGCAAGGATTCACACAACATGAAAGTATTGATTTTGATGAAACTTTTAGTTCGGTTGTTAAACCCGCCACGATACAGACAGTTATGTCACTTGCTCTTTCCAGTGATTGGCCTATTTATCAGCTGGATGTCAAGAATACTTTCCTCGGCGGCAAACTTGATGAGACGGTTTATGCTCGACATCCCTCAGGTTTCATTGATCCCAATTCTCCTGAGAAGGTGTGCCGCCTGAACAAATCCTTGTACGGGTTCAAGCAGGCTCCACGGGTATGGTTTCAGCAGTTTGCCTCCTATCTCTTGGGTTTCTAAGTGCCAAGACTGACAACTCATTGCTCGTCTATCGCCATGGATCCGGTATGACTTATCTCCTGCTCTATGTGGATGACATAATTTTGATTGCGTCTTCCTCGACATTGCTGCACAATTTGATTGCTTCACTCTGTTATGAGTTCACCGTGACGGACATGGGTGATTTACATTACTTTCTGGGCATCTCCGTTAAGCGCGGCAATGACTGTCTCTTTCTCTCGCAGGAGAAGTATGCTATGGAGCACCTTGACTGCACCGGTATGTTATAGTGCAAGTCTATCTCCACACCACTTGATACAACTTCTAAGCTTGAAGCTCAGTCTAGTGATCTCGTAGCTGATCCTATAGAGTATCGCAGTATTGCAGGAGGTTTCCAGTACCTCACTTTTACTCGGCCTGATATTCCTATGCGCTATAGCAAATATGTCTTCATATGCATGATCCACGGTCTAATCACTTGCTCCTTGTGAAGCGTATTCTATGCTATATCTGCGACACCACCGACTATGGTCTCACTTTGTATCGACGCACCTCGAACAAACTGATGGCCTACTCTGACGCTGACTGAGCAGGTTGTCCAGACACTCGACGGTCCACTTCTGGCTATTGCGTGTTCCTCGGCGCAAATCTGGCATCTTGGTCGGCCAAGCGACAACAGACTGTTTCACGCTCGAGTGCGGAGGCTGAGTATCGGGCAGTAGCAAATATGGTGGCCGAACTGTGTTGGCTACGACAACTACTTCAGTAGCTTCATCGGCCGGTGCGTGATGCTTCCGTCGTCTTCTGTGACAATGTGAGTTCACTTTACATGACACAGAATCTAGTACATCATCAGCGCACCAAACATGTGGAGATTGATCTACACTTCGTCACAGATCCCGTGACAACTGGCGAGGTTAGGGTTCTACACGTTCCTAGTTCATCTGAGTTCGTGGACATCATCACCAAAGGATTACCGTCGCCTCTCTTCTTAGATTTTCGGGATAGTCTTAATATTCGTCGGACACCCATTTTCGACTGAGGGAGGGTGTTAGAATATGCGACTGTATTATGTTTGTATAGGTATACAGTCATATTGTGTATTCCTTTTGTATGTGTCCGTATTGTATGAGACTAAAACTCTCCTTATAATCATGTATAATGAGCAATACAAGGCATCACTACATGTAGTTTCCCCTATCTTACACCTCTCTCGTGGGTTTTCCAGATTCTAAACTAACAGGAAGAGTGGAGCTCATCTTCACCAACTAATCTTCTCTGCGTTTTTCTCTTTCGTTAGGGAGGAGGCGGCCTCCTCTACATGATCCCGTTTTGACCTGCAAGCATAAAATTTTCAACTCCTGGACCATCCGAGCCTACTTGGACTGACGAGGCGCTATCCATGCTGAAGCGTTGGTCATGCCCTAATAAATTCAAGCTTCAGAGAAACATTGCATGTTCCATTAACAAAATTCTCTTTATAACCGGTCAGTCAGCACTCCACCAGCGCGAGTATTGCGCAAGCGTGGTTTCCCGTGACGGATAGGAACGGGATCTACAAGTAGATTTGCGGAGCGGCAATCTATCCCGCTTTGTAAACAAAATTAGTTAGTCTAATTTAAAATTTTAGAACAAAACTAATCTAGTTTGAAATAAATTTTCCTTCCGCAGGCTTAAGGTCCTATCTGCAAGGTGCCACCCGTGCAACTTAAATTTTTTTTTTGCCACCCCCTGCGGCAGTGGCGCGCCCCCGCTGGTTTCTCGTGATCACCGGCATCAATGTCGATGTCAGACGCCGACGATGACCGTGCAACTGTGCTTGGTTTCCGCTTCACCAAGCCAAAACAAAGTTGCAACACACGGGTCCGCTCCTGCCGCCCAGGGCCGCGCTTCCGAGCCCCGTACGAGCGCGCTGCGTCTCGTCACCACAAGCGAACGGACAATGAAAAGACGCCACGAGCTCGAAATCACGAGCCAACGGTCCAGATCCCGCCATGCATCTCCGGCCAAGACACCAAGCCGGGCCACATGGCAGCCTCCGCGGCCCCCTCTGTCGAAAAAGCTGATCAATCCCAGCCTCCTTTCGCGAAGCCCCATATGACTGTAGAAAGAAAGCGTCCGCGTGACGGCGTCCGCCGCAAATGCCGCGCCTCTTTGTCGCCAAGGTGGGGACCACACGCCAGCGTCCGGAAAGCGCCACGGGCGGGCCCGAGCACGACTGGAGTGGCTTTTCCCGGCTCCGGGCTCGTCTTCCATTTCAAATTTTGAACCGCCTCCCCGAACGGCTCCTTGCTCGCCCCTTCTGCCTCGTAAGTCGTAACCGAAGCAGGCGCACGACGCCCAACAAGTCAAATCCACCCGTTTGGCCGTTCCCCATTCGCCTCCTTCGTGGTGGTAGCTAGTATCCGGTTCCAGAGAAAACGCGAGAGGGCAAACCAAAAAAATACATCGGGGTTTCGTCGGCGTCGCGGAGCATCGATCGAATGGGTGCGTCGGGGAAGTGGATCAAGACTCTGGTGGGGCTCAAACCTGCGGCGGAGAAGGAGAAGCACGGCGGCGGGGGCAAGGTGCGCAAGTGGAGCCGGCTGTGGCGGAGCTCGTTGGCCGGGCAGCAGAGGGCCGCCGCGTCGGCCGCGGCCTCCGAGGTGTCGGAGACGTCCTCCTCGCCCGCCGACGCGCTCAGCTCCGTCGTCGCGGCCGTCGTGCGCGCGCCGCCCAAGGACTTCCGCGTCATCAGAGACGAGTGGGCGGCCGTCCGCATCCAGACCGCCTTCCGCGGCTTCCTGGTACGCCGCCGCCGTCGCTCGCGTCGTTCATTCCTACCCACCCTCGCAAAAGTCAGCTTCTTTACACTTTCTCTTGGATCTCTGTGTGTGCAGGCCAGGAGAGCGTTGAGGGCGTTGCGAGGGATTGTCCGGCTGCAGGCGCTGGTGCGCGGCCGCCGCGTGCGCAAGCAGTTGGCCGTGACAGTCAAGTGCATGCAGGCGCTCGTGCGCGTGCAAGCGCGGGCGCGGGACCGGCGCACGCGCCTGTCGGCGGACGGACGCGACTCCCAGGACACGCTCGACGACCGCGGTAGCCATGCGGATCCCGTCAAAGAAGCAGAGGTATGTATATACTCTGTTCAGAGATTCTGTTGCACAATGTTCATAATGAACGAGCTACTTTACACGATAATGCTACGCGCATTATGTTTATATAAGTGCTTGTGCAAGTAAAGAATTATACCACTTTGAATGCACTCGATGGAGATTCGCAGGGTATGCTACTGAAATCTGTTGATGTGATGTTATTGTTTGTTTTTGAAAGGAATGTGGGTGTGCTGCTTTTACTAGATAGGGACTTGCTGCAGTAGGATTACTCTCTTCAATCATGACGAAAGCTGGATATGGTCATATACACACTTGGCTCCATTGATTTTAAGCACTGAATTTCAGATCATGCGTTCTATTGGCCATGGTGAATGAGTTATCATAGTGGGGCAGTTTAAAGTTTGGTATGTCTTCCTTGGAAGTGCTACCAATAATGCATTTTTGCAACTTGTTCTTGTTAAGTCAGGCTTGATCATTTGTATTCTTTCAAGGTATTGCCTAATTAAAAATTAATTTGCATGTAGTCCTCCACAATTCTTTAGCTTTGAACATAGGAAACACAGTTTGCTGCTCCAAAAGAGAAGTTAATGTACGATGATCATGCTGACGTCTCCATGTTTGTCTCAAATTTGATCACATTGCAGACTGGATGGTGTGATATTCAAGGAACTGTGGATGATGTAAGATCAAAGATACATATGAGGCGTGAGGGTGCAATCAAGAGAGAGAGGGCAATCGCTTATGCTCTATCTCATCAGGTACATCCCGCGGGAATAATCTGGGCATACAAATAAATTCTTTGGGTCCGTTTGACATGCTGTCGTGTTTGTTTCAGCAGCGGAGCTCAAGCCACAGCGGAAGACCTAGCTCTCCTGCTGTTTCTCTCAAGAATCATGCGACCAACAGGAACAACCAGTGGAGCTATTTGGATGGTTGGATGGCAACAAAACCTTGGGAGAGTCGCCTTATGGAGCAATCACATAGTGAACAGACCACTTCGCGGTGTTCAGAGAGTATCGACGAAACCAACGAAGTCAGCTCAAAGCTTTCTGAAGCAAGCTCAGTCAAGATCAGAAGAAACAATGTCACAACTAGGGTGTCAGCAAAGCCTCCTTCGGTGATCGCAGTGTGTGACGAGAGTGCTCCATCAACATCTTCAGTTACTCCAATGTCTGGCAACAATTTCGCAAGTTCAGAAAGAAGATCTGACTGTGGGCAGGCTGGTGGACCGAGCTATATGGGCTTGACCAAATCAGCTAAAGCAAGGATTAGTGGTTCCAGCACCCATAAGCAACCACTTCAAAGACAAGGATCATGTGATACACATAATTACAGCAGGGGGGCATTCTCTTCCACTGATGTACAGAGCACAGCGGGCTCAGAGATTTCAGTCACTTCAAAGAGGTTGAACAGTTTGGCTCTGAAAGCTCGAGGCACTAGAAGAAGTTTGGACAAGGAGAATGATGATCAAGCTAGTTCCTTCCTTTAGGACTCGTTAATTATTCCCATTTAGTGGTCTAGGTGCTAACATGTATGTATTTTGTCTGTTCAATGCCTCATTGCTTATTCTGATATCCATAATTATGATGTAGTACAAGTGAGAACTAGCCAAAGGTCGAACTTGTTATTCTCATATTCTGTGCCTGCTGCATTGTAAAATCTCAGGATTCTAAGTGAAGTTAAGGCTATGGTTAGTTCTGCTTGATTACTAGCACTGAATTTATAATATTGGACAACAGAAATGGTACGAGTTTAGATGTATTTATTTTGACAAATAATCATGTGCTTCTTGCTTGCTGCAACTCTCAGCTGATAACTGTATATTTTCTTACTGCAGCTCGCAACATGTTACTTAATTCTATATATTGGTAGTGTGCTTTGTCTATTCAAATCCCAATGCTGTGCCCAAACACATCGTTTTTTTAGTTTTGAATGTGCTACGCATTTGGTGTTAATTCTACAAATTGCTGAGCAAATATGTATAGGAGGAAATCTGTTGTTAAACTCTACTACCTCCGTCCCAAAGCTTAAGGCATATAATTTTTTTCAAAAGTCAAACCAACTAAAGTTTGACCAAGTTTTTAGAGAAAAATATTAATATTTATACTACGTAATCCATACCCTTTCATACATCATGAAACATATTTTTACATGGTATCTATATAATATAATAGTTCTTAATAGATTTTTCTAAAAGTTTAGTCAAACTTTACGTGACTTGACTTTTAAAAATAATTATATGACTTAAGCCTTGGGATGAAGGGAGTACTTAAGATGACAAAAGGCAGTCAGTCAGTGACATTTTGTACAATACAGGAGGAAAACTGTTGAGGTGATTTGAAGACTTGGTGCATTCCCAAATACTCCTGTAATGCACTCAGGCAGTTCTGCTGGTTTACTAGAAATGAATTTATAATATACTGGACAAAGGAAGTGATCTGGATTTCTACGTATTTGTTTGACAATTAATCATGTGCTCCTTTCTTGCTGCAACTCTCAAACTTTTACGAATGCTTACTTGCTGCAACTCTGTGAATTGTCTGTTCAAACCTTAATACTTTGCACATAAGTTTTTTATTTTTTATTAAATCCACACTGTTGCCCCAGGGAAAATCATGAGCTTTGAATTTGTTTAACTCTCTGTGCTTAAGATGACACGAGGCTGCCAGTCGGTGACGTTGTGTAATACACGATAAATGTTGTGAGGTGATTTGCAGCGTTGGTGCATTGTAATGTAGTCCTTCCGTTTTAAAATATAAGATGTTTTAGCTTTGTGAAGGTATCTAGACCTCTTCTAGTGTTTAGGTTCATTTAGATTTAAAGTGAACTGTTATGACCGGTTTGGCCTATAGCAGGAGGAAGCCCATTAGTGGGCCTAAATTAGGGGCTTAGCCCATTTATTCTTTTTATTAGCTTATTTATACTGCTGTAAACGTACGTGAGAAGTCAAGCAATAAACAGATCGTACAAATCGTTATTGCCGACTCCTTGAGGAGTCGGTCTTTCCTGTCCTAGCCGCCGCTCCTTCCCTTGCGCCGCCTTCCCCCAACCTCGCGACGGCGGCCAGTCGCCGGCGCCGCTTTTCTCTCCCTCGTCCAGCACACTTCCACCCCTACAATCTACGTAACCGGTCTGGTAGGATCACAGATCCACCAATTTGGTATCAGCAAGCTCAGGCTCGATGTCTTCGGGATTGCCCACCGCCTCCGCCACGATCGCCACCTCCGGCGCGCCCGCCCCCATGGAGTCGTCGCCGGCCACTTCGGGACCAGCCGCTGCGGGCCAGACCGTGCCGCCCTCCGAACCCGCCCCTCTTATCTCGCAGCAGGAGGTCTCAACGGCCATCCGCGACCTAACCTGGGTGGTCGCGAATCTTCGGACCTTCCTCCAGGAGTTCACTGCACCGTCATAGCCGGGGCAAGGGTTCTCTACGCCGCCACCACCGTCGTCCGCCGCGCCCTTCACACCGCCCCCACCACCACCGTCCACAGCCGTCACCTCGCAGCAGGGGATCCTGATCACTCAGATCAGGTTCCCGCCCTCGCCGTCCCAACTCCCGACCTGGCTCACCGCGCCAGTCTATACGACCGCACCGTGCTCCATCCGGCTCCATCCGTCGCCCTCGGCCACGACCGGGGTTTCACCGGCACGCCACCCTACACGGCAGCTGGCGGCCACGGTTCAGGGGACCATGGTGCCCAACTACTCGCCTCCCGCCGCGATGAGTCGTCACGAGGGAGCCGTCGCCGTCGCCTCGCACGGCCAGCAGCCACCCCGCTTCACCAAGCTGGAGTTCGCCACCTACGACGGCACCGTCAACCCCCTGAACTGGCTCAACCAGTGCGACCAGTTTTTCAGGGGGCAGCGGACACTAGCGTCCGACCGCACGTGGATTGCCTCCTACCACCTCCGCGGCGCCGCCCAGACGTGGTACTACGCCCTCGAGCAGGACGAGGGCGGGATGCCTCCGTGGGAGCGTTTCCACGACCTTTGCCTCCTCCGGCTCGGCCCCCCGATACGCGGGAGTTGGCTGGCCGAGCTCGGCCGCCTTCCCTTCACCTCCTCGGTCCAGGACTTCGCCGACCGCTTCCAGACGTTGGCATGCCATGTGCCTGGCGTGACGGCTCGCCAGCGTGCCGAGCTCTTCATTGGCGGACTGCCGGACCATATTCGCATCGATGTGGAGCTATAGGATCCCCAGGACCTGCAGTCGGCCATGTACTACGCCCGCGCCTTCGAGCAGCGCGCGCGGGCCATGCAGCAGGCCTTCCCGGCCAGCAACGTTCGGCCGGTCGCCCGCCCTCCACCGACACCACCAGGCCAGGCGCTCACGGCCGTGACTCATGCGGGGCACTCCGATCCAGCCGCGACGCGGCCTTTCCGTCGGCTGACCACGGCCGAACAGATCGAGCGCCGTCTTAAAGGGTTGTGCTTCAACTGCGACGAGTTCTATGTACCGGGCCATGTTTGTCCACGCCTGTTCTACTTGGAGACCGTAGACGATGTTGCGGCTGATGTCGTCGCAGCTGGGCTGGCTGACGCGGCCGTCTCCAAGGCCGACGCCGTTCCGGGCTGAGTTCCGCCAGCAGTTTCCAGCTATCCAGCTCGAGGACGAGCTGTTTGAGAAGGCGGGGAGTGATGTTATGACCGGTTTGGCCTATAGCAGGAGGAAGCCCATTAGTGGGCCTAAATTAGGGGCTTAGCCCATTTATCCTTTTCATTAGCTTATTTATACTACTGTAAACGGACGTGAGAAGACAAGCAATAAACAGATCGTACAGATCGTTATTGCCGACTCCTTGAGGAGTCGGTCTTCCCTGCCCTAGCCGCCACTCCTTTCCTTGCGCCGCCTTTCCCCAACCTCGCGACGGTGGCCAGCCGCCGGCGCCGCTTTCCTCTCCCTCGTCCAGCACACTTCCACCCCTACAATCTACGTAACCGGCCTGGTAGGATCACAGATCCTATCATGAACCTAGACACTAAAAGGGGTCTAGATACACTCTCTTCACAAAGCTAAAACATCTTATATTTAGAACGGAGGGAGTACTCCTAGTCTGCACTCCGGAACGGTACCACCTTTCCCGCAAGAGCCTGCTTTGGCTAGTGAGGGGTTCTTCCCCCACAACACTCCTTAAGAGCATCTCTAGCAGTAACCGTAAAAGGGGTCAAAACTAAACTTTTAGGGAAATGCAGGCCTTTCGGTTTTTGGCCTTGAATCGAGCCCGTATACCTCACCCGACTCGTAATTGTTTTTCGGTGGCCCGTTAAACGCACGCTGTGACCAGCATATCTAGCGGTCGGAGAGGGCGATCCAAGCGAAACCCTATCCCTCTCTGCCGCGCGCCCTCTCCCTCTCTGCCGCCACCAGCGACTCTCCAGCCATCAAATCCAGCTCGCCACCGCCACCATTCCCTACGCCACCGCCACCAAACGCTCCGCCTCAACGCCATGCGTCCCGAGAGCTCATCTAAGAAGCGCCACATCGGCTCGCACGGCCAGCTCCTCAAAACCGAGGAGGAGATTGCCTGCAACCGCTCCGTCAGCGCCAAGAAGCACGCCACACTCCGGTATGTGCATTGGGCGCACATGTCGGCGTCGCTCCTCCCCTACGCCCCCGCGTGGTACAGGGGAACCCCCTCGGAGGCGGGCTCGTCGCGGCCATGCCCTCCGTCTCCGTCGAGCTCAAGCTCCTTCGGGTATCGCGATTACGCGACGCCCGGAGAGATCGACAGCTCCGACGAGAGTGAAGGCGGGTCGGTGGTCCCTGCGATTTCGTGGACTCCAACGAGGCGTAGCAACACGCGTTGCTACGCCTTCGCCGCCGCTCGGACCACGTGCACCTGCACGAGGTCGCCACGGAGGAGAGGGAGCTCGTCGAAGCGCTCCGGCTCATCGAGCGCCAGGAGGCGGAGGAGCGCGCGGTGGAATGCCTCCGGCGCTAGGAGGCGGAGAAGGCCAAGGAGGCGACGGAGCCTCTGGTGATCCACCTCGACTAGAGCGGCGACACCGTCTCCAGCACCATCCGGCGATGCGCAAGGCTCGAGGAGCCGCATTTTGTGTAGAAAGTGTGCGCTTTTGTGTAAAATTAAAATTAGTATGTAAATTATGATGGAATCGAACTCAAATCAAACTGAAATCCATGGTGTTCGTCCTCTGAAGTTTGCCGCCAAGGTTGTTCTTCCTCTGTTCACAAATTCAAATTATTCGGTTTAGGTTGATGGGAACTGCTCGGCGCCGGCTCCCGCGAAACGAGGAATCGTGGATTCAACGCCCGTACTCTGACGTTTACGGTTTGCTATTTATGGGCACCGCTAGAGATGCTCTAACTGATTGTCTCACTCGTAGTTGACCAGATGCTGGCTGGCTATATAGCAACTGATGTTCCCAATTAACTAAACTCGATCAGGTAGATCTGCTACTCTCTGACATGATCGCTGCGCTCCTCCCCTAACCTGTTCCCCTTCTCCCCAGCCTCCGGTCGTTGACCATCGAAGACCGGCCCGATCCCGACCCTTCTCCGGTGGCTATGCCGCTCGGAGTGGGGGAGGGGGAGGTGCCGGAGTAGATAGTAGGTGTAGTTGTAGCTGTCTTGGCGTGTTGCCGGTAGTTTGGAGTAGGGCGTCAGGCTGTTTGGGCCAGATCTGGCGCATCCTGCGCTGGAGGAGTCGCGACGGTGGTCTCCGGCGGTCGGAGGCATCGACAGGCGACGCTTCCCCAGGGATCTCCGCAAATAAGCTCAAGGTGGGTCGGTTCCTCTCCTTCCTCTGCTGCTCTGCTTTCTTCTGTTCTCTCTCCGGCCCGTGGGCGAGGGGAGGGAGGACAGCGGAGGCGATGGTTGGGGGAGGACAAAGTTCTTCTCCACTAGTGCACTGGTGCTGCTCCAGTGGGCTGCCGATGATCTGCGGCATCAAGCTCTCATGGTGGGAGGCCTCGCCAGCGGCTCCTCTTGCAGGAACCCATCATAAGCACCGTCAGCTTCGTCCCAATGAAATTGATGCCAACCTTTTCAACCTGGCCGGCCAAGGAGACGAGGGGGAAGAGAAGGGGAGCCTTGATGGTGTTGGTGTCCAAGCTGTGCTGCTGCCTCTTCGTGCATCCAGCACGGTGGCCTCGATTGCCACCGGCATCTACGCCCAAGATGAGCATGTGTCGCGCATCAGGAGCGCGTCTTCAACCTCCAGAAGGGAGGCCATCCAAGAACTCTGCGCCGGGCTTCACCATCTCCTTCTGGCCAAGTGGTTTGTCCCCGGCTGGATCAAGATGGCCGGCGGCGAGAGCTCAGCGACGGTGGAGGGAATCAAGGACCTGATTGCTTTTCTACTTTTTTCTTTAGGGTCCTCCTTGCTTATTCGCAGGCCTTTTTGGCAATTATCTCCTTGTAAGGGGCCTGCTTGTAATTTGTACCCACCGACAGTGTTTTAATGGCAGCTTCGGGTCCTTCGTGACCCCTTTTCCGTTAAAAAAAAATGATCGCTGCCATCCTTAAATAAATGCTCCCGTTAACCGACGCACTGCGCAGCCACATCTCGCGTTCCTTTGGCCTAATTTTGAGTAGTCTGCAGGAGCATAAAGAGCAGCACGTTACAAGAAATCAAGAATATTGTGCCGACTGTAGCTGCGCTGGACTGCTAGTTCGTATGCCTGTAATGTTACAGACTTGCAGATGGGCTGGACTGCTAGCTTGTATGCCTGTTTGCATCCTCCAGGGGCTGCTTTTGTTGACCTCGGCAAGGTTATCAATGTGTGTGCTAGTGTTCGAGTTGTAAAACAGGTTATCAATGTCAGAGCTTAATATCAACATCATGAATTGGAGCTCTCCTCCGGTAAAAGAAATAGAGGGGGCGGTCTAGGCAGGGCCGGCCCTGGGAGGGTCTGGAGGGGCGACCGCCTCGGACACAGGAAAATGGAGGGCCCGCGGCCTAGTATAGGTGTAGACATTTTAAGAAAAAAAAGACTGACGTGTAGTATTGGATCAGATTTGGCACTTCTCGTTTTCTTGAGGTTTAAAATCACCAATCCGTTACCTGGTAGCCATTCACATTACCTTCTGTAACTCCTTATTTCTAGATTCAAGTCTGGATCGAAAACAACCAAACCGAAAAGAACTCACCACACCAAGTCCTCGCCCATCAGCCTTCACACGGTGCGTAGCCGCCAAGGACCCTCTCGTCTCGACCATGCTCCTTCCCATGTTTCGCAAAGACAGCCGCTCATCCAACTCCAACCATGTGTAGGTATCAAAAATACTTGACTTAGATTTGTCTAGATTCGGTTGTATCTAGACATGATTTAGTATTAGATACATTTATATTTTAATAAATTTAAGCCAATTAATTTGGGTCGGAGGGAGTACTGATTTTTAGTGTGGTTAATTGGTAATGTGTCTGAATCCGGCGCTCAGAAAGGAAAATTGGAGAATTTATAGAGAGATGGATATTGATTCACGTCATCGATGACTTTGCTTCTACAAATTGATAGAGAAAATTTTAAGGTAAAAATTAAACATTGTTATTTTTGTTTGAATATTGCTACTTATACACTTTAAGTATTTATTTTTCATGATTTCATACATGTAGATTCAAAAAAAAAGTCATACTAAGGGACCCTAAATTTTGGTTTCGCCCCGGGCCCTCGAAATCTCAGGACCGGTCCTAGGTCTAGGGTTCTAGCCTAGCCGCTGCCTCCATCTGCCTGCTCCTCGCCCTATGACAGGAATCGACGGGTCCCGCCTCCTCTGCTTGCCTTCCTGGCTGTAGGAGGGGGTGGGGACCTCGGACCTACGCTTGTCGTTGTTGAAGGGTCCCTAAAATTAAAGTTTGATCAAGTCGGTGTTATGTTAGCTATGGCGGTGTTGTGTGGGACAAGAATAAGATATACTCGCCTCCTCTTCCCCCTCATCGGCGATGATCTTGTCGCTGGCGTTGAGTGAAGGAATTCATCTGGTCATCGCTTCTATGGAGTGGTGGATCTCGTCCAGTCTATGTGTGTCCTAGGTTTGGTGTTGTCGGTGATGGGTGGACTCAGGCATGTACCCGTCATGGGCCTAAACCAACGATTCCTGCCCATGATGACCTCTGACGATCAAGGACCTGACGGCCTGCATCTAGAAGCTCTCAAACCGACCTAACCTATGGGGCTACGAGACGGCTCCCTGGAGATCCCGAAGACCAGACGGACGTACAAGGAAGATCAGAGATCATGATTACATGGAGGACAAGATGAATATCTGACGTGACTAAGAAGGACTCGTCTACCATTGACGCCTATAAGTACCCGAAGACATTCACATGAGAAGGACACGCTATAATGGCCCAAGTCTTCGCCATTAGCCTTAGTTATAGTTCTAGATTCATCTCTCTTGTAGGGTATCATTATAAACCCACCGAGATCATCTTATAGACACATTGTACGATCTCTCGACCGCCTTATGAATAAAGTTTGAGAGATTCCTCCTATTATACACATATATTTATCTTTGAGATCCGAACAAGCTGGCCCGAGCCGTTCGCCGAATAAATATACTCTCTTCCGTTCCTCAAAAGCGAGACCGTGGAGGAATCATGAAAACTATCCTTTGTCAGTTGGCATGCTAGGCAGGGAGAACCCGCGTCATGCAGATCGGATCTACCGCGACAACACCCGAGAGTCTGAACTGTTGGGTCTACACGACTTCCGACAACCCGAATCATTTTGGGCACGGTCAGGAAAACTCAGGGGCTCACGGATCTCGGCCGGAGACCACTTTTAGCTTCAGCAGAAGAGCGACAAGATTCTTCCCACCCGACGCATGGTGGGAGGAGCATGGATCAGGCGACCCGCATCGTGCGGATAGCCACACAGACCTCAGGGAGTCTTGTCACCTGCCATGGAGTGCGACGACGGGAGAAGGATGGAGCATGTCAACTTGCTGGGATACGTGGACGGAAGACACACGCCACTATCCAGATCTTGGTGGCTCGATGCACCTAGTTGGAGTCTCGGACGACCACTTAGGCCGGCGGGACGGAGTCAGGTCTCGCCCCTCTGCTTGGAGGAAGGATGCCTGGGGTACCTAGACATGGAGGCCCCTAGTCGAGGGGCAAGAACCAGACCTGCATGCAGGAATACATAGAGGTCGGATGTGAAGTCACGTGCCACGAAGACCTGGACGAGCACGAGAACATGCTATGAAGGACCCTGCTCCTCCGACGTCAGATCAGGTCGCACTGGGCACCGAATGGTGGGCAGGCGGTCAACGACAGAGGCACCCTACACTAGGACATTGTCAACCCGACAGACAAGGGACAACTGGTACGGATACCACAAGATGAGCTCTCAAGGATACAACCAGTGTCGCGTGGTGCGACGTTGGATGGAGTTCGAAGCGGAGCCGAGGCTAACACCGTGTTACTCACCAACACATATGAGCCTAAGGTAAAATGAGGACATGGAGACAGAATTACCAATGCCCTTGATCCCACATAACCACCCTCCCTACGAGATGAACCACATATGGATCAAATCCATGACAAGACATGTCGACAGGAGTATAGCCCAGGTCGCTACGCTCGGGTCCGCAGAGACCCCCGGACCTTGCGAATTGCAGCCCTCCACCTGGGACAACCCGCTCCTCGTCTCCCCGTATATCGCAAATGTGTCAATAGGGGGGAGCATCTCAGATCTGACTACAATCAGGAATACAATATGTTCTAGACTCTTAGATTACCTGCAGGTCCCTATTAATCAATTTAGGCTGGAGTGTGAAACTAGCAACCCAGACGAGGACACCGAGGAAGTCACTATCCTTGTTACCTTTTGCAATACAAGAAAGTTCATCACACAATTCTGCATGTTCAAGGTCGTCAACCAGAAGATGTGACAGCTAGTCGTACTGGGATGCAGGTAGTTAACCCAATTTGGATCCTACCTCAACCCAATAGACCGGATGATGTTCCTCATTGGTCCAATGGGGTCTCTCACGATACGTGAGGACCTACCAAGATAGGATATTGAGCCCAGGGAACTAGGCACATGCGCGCCCTAGTCAAACTCAAGATCGGCAGTAGAAGACAACCCACTAGGAGACTCCCTCCTCACTAGGGCCTACGCAACTACGATGGTATCCATCTGGTGTGTCCTAACCAAGCCAAGGGCCGCTGCACAGAGATCCCACCGGAGGAAGCTCCGCGACGCCTTTAATGAGTACTTAGGGTCCCAACAAGCACGACAAGAGGCCACGCGTTGAGGAAAATAGCCCGGGCCACACGCCGCTCAACCCGAGGATCTTAGAGGGTTAAGACCTACCAGGGAGATCAGACTCCGGAGGGACCCAGGGCCAACCATCCACCCAGAAGCCCGGGTATCTCAGGAGTCCATCAATAACATGCCACTAGGAAGTCGACACGCTCTTCAGGACTGGAAAACCGCGGACTAGATCGGTTGCACCCCTTATACCGAGTCGGAACCATGGTGGATTACATGGATCAGCATTCCCGATCTAACTCGCTTGGTGAACCGAGCTGGGCAGGGTCATGTTGTGTGGGAGCAATTAGTCCTTGCGTGCTCTACCGGATTTACCTCGAGGGTATCCCCCAAAAGGATGTCACATTGCCTCACTAGTTCACAGAGATGCAGCTAAGGGGAAGCCAGAGGATGGAAAAACACTAAAAGACGGAAAACATCGGGGACCGGCACCGGAACACAGGCTCCTGCAGTAGCAATGATTTGGACTTCGGCACCAGTGATAGCTTTGACATCAGCTCAGGGTCAAACGGGGAATCGTCTCCCTGTATTGGAACAACGGAAGGACAAACCCCTAGCTACACCGAGGGAAAAAGCACCTGAACTAGATCCTCTGTAGAGGCAGGACCTTTGCCACATGCATGGTGGTGGCATGGACCCAGGGGCTTGGACATCGTCTGAAGAACCCCAAGAAATGAGCCCATCAGGCATGGACGAGGGGAGATCTCGGCTATGTCCATGAATAAGGACATAGGGTTTTGCGGAAAAGAGAATGTTGGGGATTTCGTCGGATGTCAGGAAACAATGGAATCAAAATTGCCTGAATATTAAGAAGAATCACGCTGTTACAAATCGCTTGGGGATTGTTCGGTCGTTTTCCTAGGCGTCTCCCGCCCTATATATAATAGGTCGGGTCTCAAAGCTGTATGTGGATAGATTACACGATTACAACACCAACTCGATGTCGGCCTTTGTTCCTCTTTCCTAATACAACTATAATCTTTGTTGGTTGCTCCTTTGGATTTTTATCTTGATTCTTTATGGGTCGTCAGCCTTTCCGCAGGCCCTAGGTAGCAAATTATAGGGATCCAAGTAATCATACCTATTTCAGTAGCCCCGAGACTCTACCTGAACTGTAGATTCGGGTCGAGTCTCAAGAAAATGTTTAGTTCTTTTCTTAGTTTTCACTATTTTAAGCTTTATAGGGATTTGGTACAACGAGCCTGATGCATCCCACGGATCGGGAATCAGTTAATTGCTCATGGGCAAAAACAAGGTTGTCCTACATCAAATTCAAGTCCCCAGGCCCGAACTCGGAATTTATTACTAGCGTAACTCAGTTCGGGTCGCTCAGGTCTTACCGAATACTGAGTTTCAGCTTTATTATCGGGTACCCAACACGTTCGTCAGGATTTTTTATCGTATCATAGATACGGATATAATACTGGCAGAGCGCATTCTTGTGAGATTACCAGGCCACACAGGACGAATCCCGGGGTCTTACCTTCATGTTATTGAACACGACATTCAGAGTTTTGTCGCATTTTGCTGCGATCCAAGATTTATATTTTTTGTCGGCTGCCCTGCTGGGCTACTAATATTTCTGAATTTTACAATATATTTTGATACTTTATGAAAGCTCCCGATGGGAGTAACCTTCGGAGGATACATAAATGTAAAACTCACAAGTATTGTAGGCGATGATTGTCTTTTATATGGCCTGCATAATTTTTCTATCGGGTGCGTGTTGGCGCTCCCGATGGGAGTAGCCCCCGAGGCTATATTCGGATGCCTGTATCTGGACATAGGCTCATAGCTGATGTTAAATCAAGCAAACATACAAAACATCCATTTGAGTTTATATCAACGGAAATTGAAGGTATGAAGAACTTATATTTATACATATATGGCATTACCGTGGGTACATTATTTTGGCGGATCGCCGTCTGGCCATAAGCTGAAATATTTTGGCTTTAAAAGCCAGGCCATAGGCCTTATTGAATTTATAAGTAAACAGAAGATCTCTTAAGCATAAAAGCATCATAGTTGTGCTACGTTCCATGGATTGGAATACTGGACTCCTGACTTTTTGTCCTCTAGACGATACACTCATCCAGGAATAACTTCTGTGACGATGCAGGGTCCTTCCCAAGGTGATTCCAGTTTTCGGTGGCTATCTTGCTTCAGTCGAAGAACTAGTTCCCCTACTACGAAGGACCTAGGTCGTAATCGTCGATTGTGATAGTTGTGCAAGTTTTGTTGATATATGGTGGCTCTCTGTAGGGCTTCATCTCGAGCTTCATCGAGTGCATCAACATCATCTTCAAGTGCTTCTCTTGATTTGTCTTCATCATATGCAACTACTCTTGGAGATTCATATGAAACTTCAACTGGGAGGACGGCCAGCACCGTGGACCAAAAAGAAAGGTATTTCTTGTGTCGAATTATTTGGGGTAGTTCGTAAACTCCACAAAACAGATGGAAACTCATCAACCCTCGATCCTTTTGCTCTATCGAGTGGTTCTAGTAACCTTTTCTTGAGGCCAGCAATTACTAGACCATTGGCTTTTTTCTACCTGTCCATTGGTTTGCGGGTGAGCTACTGAGGCATAGCTGTCGTGGTGGTGTCACGGCAGATGCCATGGATAGGCTAAAGGTGGGGACTAATATGCACTAGGGGAATCCAGGGAGGGATAGTAGAGTGATTCTCTACACAGAAGCTTTGTATTGATGTTCTATCTCCCAGATTACAAGTGCTCGTTGAGCTGTATTGACAAGAGGAGGAAGAAGAAACTCTCTTACTCTTGCCTACCAACTAGTCCAAGAACCCTAGATCCACTAGTGCTCAACCAACTAGAATTCTCCCAACTCTGTATCCGAAAAAACCCAACCCCTTACCAGAACCCTAACCCCCCCTTATATAGAGGTGGTTCGGTCCTGGCCTAGGGCATACGTGGAGGCATATTCCTAAGAATATGCCCCCTCCCAAAGTAGTAACCCGGCAGAGTGCTTTTCCCCGTCACACTTGCTTTAGCGGCGTAGCCTCTGCGGCGCAGCGTCGACCGGACGTGAGCGTCGTCACCCTTGTCGGCCACGATCCGGTGGTCCTGCCCTTGCTTTATTCGCTCATCCAGTACACACCGGACCTTCCTTTTTGACCAGAGAGATTCCTTCCTTCTCCTAGAAGCCAAGCGAGGATCCGGATCACAGTTGATCCGGCCACACATGTTCCTGCATATAAGCTATACAAGCATTTCCGACTTACTCCTTAAGTCGGACGAGACAATCTTAGGCGACCCCCCTGGTCCGGGTTACTCTGTGATCCGGCCTGCCTTGAGGTGACTAGGCCAGCATCCGCTTTGACCTTGCCGAACCTCGGCTAACTCGGCCCTTATACCTCGGAGTGACCCTACCCGGGGTTATCCCCCCAACATTACTCCCCGAAGCTGGTGCGGCCTTAGCGGCCTTGGTCATTAAGGCCACATCAGGTTCATTCGTATTCGAGCCTCGGACGTTTAGTTCCGGGTTAACTTCTTGTCTCGGATTATATGGATTTACGTTCCCTTCGCACGTTCCAAGTTTTCACTTGCCGGCCGGGTTACCATTGTAGCTCGGATCCGGGCCTTGCTTCCTTCTCTCATACGCCAACCCACGTAAAGGTTAATCATTACGTTGCCTCATTTTAAGGGCCTGCACTGTAACCGTCGCAGTAACTGTCAGTGATTACTGTGCGTGGGTTACGTCACGCCTGTCTCCTCGTCTACCGCAACGGCATGTCGTGTCATGGGATCATGTTTACTCTGTGGCCTCCGCTGTGGCTTCTCTCTGATTGGCTAATGCCGGCGATACAAGGCCACAGCGTGTGGCTCTCCGGCCCAGCGCGATCCCACTTATCGATTACTGGGGGCAGTTAAATAGGGGAGGGGCGTGCCCCTTAGCACTTTTCCATCTCCGCGCCCCTTCGCCCGTTCCTCTTCTTCTTCCTCGCGACCGCGCCGCCGCCAGTGCCCGTTGCAGCAGCGCCGTCGCCGCACCTTCTCCGTGCCTCCACACCGCAGCCACCGCTGCACCCCTGCTTAGCCACGGGTCCTCGTCAATCTAGACCGTAGAGCCCCGCCGCCGCCAGCTCTAGCGAGGACAGCGGATTCGAGATGACGGAGGAGGAGCTCATCATCGTCGAGCAGGAGATGGAGGAGGATGCCGGCGTGGCGGACCGCGGCGCGTGGGCCGGTTTGTGGGTCTGCCAGGACGACATCGACTGGCTCTATCGGACCCGGCGTATTCCCGCCGGCGTCGCCGCTTGTCTCCCCTCCTCGGAATTGGCCCCCTCACCCAATCCGGGTGAGTTCGTTGTTTTCCTATCCCATTTCCAACGGCGATTTGGTCTTCTGGTGAGTGATTTCTTCCGGGACTGGGTCCGGACCTATCACCTGCAACCACATCATCTCCCGGCGAACGCCATCACCTCTCTGTCCGCTTTTGTCTCTTCGATCGAGGGCTACACCGGACTATGGCCCATGAAGGAGCTGTGGATCCGGTTCTTCGGCCTCCGTCGCAACGTCGTCCCCAACATCCACGTCGAGTCGGAGGACAAGCAGTTCACTCAGTTCGGAGCTGCCTCGATCTCGCCCCAGAGATTTTCAATCTTTCCCCGGGTCACTGGGCTTGACTCCTGCAAAGGATGGGCCCAGACCTTCTTCTACGTCCGGAACGAAGGCACCGAAGACTTGATCCGGTTGTTGCCCTACACTCCGGGTCCCCCGGACATGGATTTCTGGGAGGAGGTCGCCAAAAAACCTACAGCTCTGGCCAACCAAGTCCAAAAAAGGTTCGTGGAGCTGAAGAAGCTCGGATTGCGCAACGAAGATGCCATGATCACATTCGTGTGCAACCAAACCTCTCCCCTCCAGCGGCGCACTCACAAGTTGTGCCATATGAGCTTCAGTCGCGACCCCAACCGAACCTCCTCGTTCGAGTTGAGCAATACGGAGATCTTCCGCCGGGTCAAGGCTCTTTTCACCACCCATAAGGATTTTTCCGCCGAATGGACGTGGGGAATCAAGCATTACTGCCGTGACAGGCTCCCTCCCGCGGTAAGCTTCGCGGGGTAAACTTATTTCGAATCAATTACGTGTCGGTTCTTATCATATTTTTGACTCTGCTCCTTGTGCTTTTTTCTCAGCTGTTTCTCCAGCAAACCCTCGAGGATGGTACTGACCGAGAAATCCCGGATGAGGAGGAGCCGGACCAGGAGATGTTCCTCCCCACAACCGACGCCACCAAATGACCCAGCGGTAAATTCTCTTCTCTTAGAGATTGGCCCGACGATGAGGATGACTCGGATATCGACATGATTAAACCCGTTGAGGCTCTCCCTCTTTCTTTTGCCTTCCCGGCATCATCTAACCCCGGTGGGCACATCCACGAGGATCCTCCACTTGCCACGGGCGAGCCTGTTCCGGTGGCGTCGAAGAAGAAGCGCGGATCCGCGTCAAGTTCTTCTTCCGAACCTTCTCAGCCTACCAAAAGGCAAAAGAAGGCCGGAGACAAGACTGCCTCCAAACGGGCAGGCAAAGCCCCGACACGGAGGGCCTGGAAACCTAAGGAGGCCGAGACCTCGGATGCGTAAGTCATTTTTCACTGCGCAGCACACTTCTCCCTGCATCGGGGTAATTTCCTCGACATTATTTTCTTTTGCAGGGCTCTGTGGAGGTCCCTCAGGCCGGATCGAGCATCTCCTCTCCCCTTGGTCTGGTCCTTCCCTCCTCGTGGCGGCGAGTCACGCCCGTGAGCCCTATTCCAGGAGGGCTCTGCGGCGCTCCAGTTCCACGGTACCTCCTTGAGGAACACGACCTCGGATCGGGAGGGGTCGGATCGGCCGAGAACAGCGTCCGCCCTTGGCATTGCCGCACCAGCAACCACCAAGTCTACTGCAACTCCAGCACCAAGCAGCTCCAGGCACCACCAAACCAGCGCGCTGTCCGGCTCAAGAAACCAACAGCAGCTCGGTCCGCCACCAAAGCTCCGTGCCAAGTTAAATGCGCCTCGTCAAGTCATCCCAAGTTTGGCGAGGAACCACTCCAGCGGCTTCCAAGGGCAAATCCACTGTGGTCACATCCTCCCAGCAGGCCAAAGGCAAGTCTACCTCCGTCGAGGTCGGTCAGCGAACCTTGTCGTCAATGCTTCCGAAGAAGTCACCGGCAGCGACGAATCCTCCTGCCGAGCCAACCGACTCGCAGCAGATGGTTCTTCACACTAGCCCAGCTCTTGCCCTGATTGAAAGGAAAGAAGCTCACGCAAAGGGCTTGGTGGCACCCCACATGCCCACTGGCGAACGGTACCCTCCGAGCCTCATCGAGTTCGTCATGAACTAGAATAAGGCGGAGTTCGTCTACAACGACGATCTCCCGGAAAAGTTCGGCCCCGCTGAATTTCCGCTCAGATGAATACCGCCGCCAAGGCCATTAACCTTGCTGGGCGAATGATGGAGGTACGTCGTTTCTTATTTACATGCTGTAGATAATAACCATTAGTCCCCGAGCCTCCGGCGGAGTAACTTGTTACTCAGCCGGATCCTCATTAGAAGATCAACGTAGCTGCATGTAAACTTCAAATATGCACACACCTAGAGCCGGGTTAAGTTCCACCTGGCCCGGATCTTGCATACTTCGAATATGCACACACCTAGAGCCGGGTTAAGTTCCGCTTGGACATCAGCAAGTCGAAGGGTTGGGTTTCTGGTGCTCACACATTACTAATCCGGGTTAAGCGAAATGAGTCATTCAAGCTAGCGCATAAAAAGTAACAACAACTGTTTATTAAGGCAGTCCCCGAGTTACTGCTCGAGGCTCCGCTATTTCATTGATAAGCTCATTGCCGACATACATACCGACATATGAGATGACTCGGATACATACACTTCTTAGCTAAGTGTAGAAGGGATGAAGTAGTGCTACATTCCACGGTCGCTTAGATTCCTCTCCGGACCTGTCCGCCTTGTTCTTTTCCTGTGGCTTTGCATCTATGAGATAATAAGAGTCATTGTGCAATGCTTTGCTCACAATGAATGGCCCTTCCCATGGGGGGATAATTTATGCATGTCAGTGGTACTCTGTACCAACCGGAGCACCAGATCGCCTTCCCGGAAGACTCGGGGGCACACTTTCCGGCTATGATAGCATCGGAGATTTTGCTGATATATGGCGGATCTGGACAGTGCCAGTTCTCTCGCTTCTTCTAGAAGATCAACATCATTTTTCCGGGCTTCTTGCACTTCGGCTTCTGTGTATTGGGTGACCCTAGGCGAATCATGCTCTATGTCGGCTGGTAATATAGCTTCTGCCCCATATACCAGAAAGAACGGCGTGTAGCCTGTTGATCGATTCGGAGTTGTTCTTAAACTCCACAATACCGCTGGTAGTTCTTCTATCCAGCACCCCGCTGATCTTTGCAGCGGCTCAATGAGCCGGGGTTTTATCCCGGATAGCATTAATCTGTTGGATCTTTCCACTTGTCCGTTCGATGCGGGGTGGGCTACCGAGGCTACGCCGAGTCGGATTTTCTTGTCTCGGCAAAAGCGCGCAAATGCTCCTTCCGTGAAATTCGTTCCATTGTCAGTTATAATGCTGTGTGGATAACCGTACCTCAAGATGATGTCTTTGAGAAACGTCACGGCCGTAGCTCAATCACATTTTCTTATAGGCTTCACTTTGATCCATTTCGTAAACTTGTCCACCATGACCAGAATGTGTGTCATGTTTCCTCTTGCTTGTTTGAACGGGCCAACCATATCCAAGCTCCACACAGCAAATGGCCATGTAATTGGTATGGTTTTGAGTTCCGACATAGGCGTATGTGTCTTGGTGGCATACCTTTGACAACCATTGCATTTTCTCACCAGATCTTCTGCTTGCTCCAAGGCACTTGGCCAGTAGAATCCATGCCGGAACGCCTTTGCCACTAAGGCCCGGGATGAGGCATGATGCCCGCATTCTCCTTAGTGTATATCTCGGAGGATGTCAAGTCCTTCTTCCGGGTCGACACACCGCTGGAGGACATTGGTTACACTCCGTTTGTATAGCTCGGAATTGATGATTGTGTAAGCTTTGGCTCTCCTCTGAGTTTGCCTGGCTAGCACTTCCTCAGTGGGTAACGTTCCATCTTTCAAGAACTGGTATATAGGCAAAGGGCCAAGTTAAAGGTATAGGGTTTAATTCAGCTGCTGGTGCTCCTGGTTTTTTGGCGAATCGTTGACATGCTTCACATGTTCTGACTATATCCTTTGCATCTTGAACTGCTGTAAACCAATAAAATCCCTCCCTGAATGCTTTGGCGGCAATTGCTCAGCTGCTGGCATGATGACCGCAAACTCCTTCATGTATATCCTTGAGTATGGCTTTTCCTTCTTCGAGTGTGATACATTAATGTAACACACCCGAAATGCTTCTCTTATATAATCCCCCTTTGATTATCCTGAAGGCTTTCGATCGTCAAGTGATTCGCTGGGCTTCCTTTACATCCTCGGGTAATTCTCCCCGGATCATATAGGCTATGTATGGTTGCATCCATGTAGACTCTATTATCATAACTTCATCAATTTGTAGTTCTTCTCGGATGGCCTCTTATGCACTTGTACTGGATGATGGAGCCCCTGGGTCTTTTCGCGGCTTATTCTTTTTCCCTGTCTTGGGTTCTATGACCTCAGAAACTCTTTTTGCTTTGATAGAACATTCAGATATTTCTTCCCCAAAAGACCAGGTGGCACTGATAAGCCCAGGGACCCGATGTTTGCCAAATTGTCGGCTTCTTTGTTGCTTCCTCTTCCTATGTGTGATACTTCACATCCATCAAATTTAGCTTCCATGATTGTCGTCAGATTGATGACAAGTATGCCATGAGGGGGTCCTCGAGGCATGCGGAAGAGAGGGGTGTGAGACGTACGGTGTTCCGGGACAGTGAGCACACAAGTTTACCCAGGTTCGAATCCGCCGGCTTTGGACGGATCCTACTCCTGCTAGCAATCTAGTAATACGGCAGAGCCGGAATATGGGTTACAAGGGTTTGCCTGTGCGAGTTGAGATTGTAGACTATTGGGTGCCCTAAAGGCTCTCCCTAGGACGGCTTATATAGATATCTGACCTAGGGTTTACAGGAGAGATCTATCCAGCTACGACTAAGAGTCGGTTACAGAGTACATCTTGAACTACAAGTAACACTATGGGCCTATGTCGGTAAGTCTTCTGGGCCTTCCCGTAGCCGGACTGGACTCCGTTTCTTCTCTCTGACTGGGCCGCCCGTGAAGCAAAGCTCTAACCTGAAGTGGGCCACCCTAGTCAGCGAGGAACTGTGAGGATACCCGGAAAGTATATCCCCAACAGCAGCCCCCGGAAGTCTTCAAGATCCAAAGTTGGATTCATCATCGTCTAGCTTTATCTTCGGCTTGCATAATCTTGAAGGGTTCCTGAAACTTCAAAACAAAAGATATGATCCGGGTCTCAAAAATAAGTCGGACCTATCAGTACGTTATTCGGATTTTCCAGCTTGATATTCAAACTAAGCCGGAACTTGGTCTCTGACGTCATCTGACACTGGTCATGGTCAAGTCACGTCACTAACAGACATCCTATCAGCACGACCATTGGTGGGTCCGCCGTTCACGGAACCGAGGCACCGTTTCAATGCGTACGTGGAGATCGAGGCGACGTAATCATCGCGTGGGTCCTTCCCAGTTCTTTTCATGACGCGTGGCATACTTACTGTGGCTTTTGCACGAATCTTGGCGCGGTTAGGTGGTTATAAGGGGTGAGGATTCTTTTCCCTCATCTTCATTTATTCCCCTTGTTGTTTCCTCTCCTCCACTTCTCCCTCGCGCATAGAGCTCCCCTGCTTCCCAGATTCCCAGCGCCGCCCATCCAAGGTCACTGGCGCACCGGAGGAATGGCTTCATCTTCATCATCCGTCTTGGCTGGGGCCGCACCGGCGGCGACGGCGGCCGCAGATAAGGAAAGCAATCGCGGGGTCTAGATCCCCTGCATCCTCGACGACGAGAAGCTCCACGGCGTGGAGAATGAAGGGCTCCTCCGCACCGGCGACTGGCAGAGCGGTTTTGGTGAAACCATCCCCAATCCACATGCCGACGAGCGGGTGCACTTCGGCACCCACCCCGACAGAGGTTTGTCCTTCCCTCCCTCAGAATTCTTTTTCGAGGTGATAGATCACTACGGTGTTCAACTTCACCATCTCCCCCCAACTCCATCTTAGAGATGAGCGCCTATGCGGCTTTGTGTGAGGGATATATCGGCATTAGTCCGAGTCTCACCTTGTTCCGGTTCTATTTTCATGTCCGGAGAAACTCCATCACTGCCGGTAATCCTTATATTACCGGCACGATTAGCCTTTTAGTTAGAAGCGAGCGTGTTTATCCTCGCATTTTAGCTAGTGAGTCGGTCAAATAGTGGCCGGCCACCTTCTTTTATCATAGGGATATCCCTGCTCCTGGCAAAGCTACTGCTTTGCCGGCTTTCGTCGACGGAGCCGCCACGGCCCTAGCATCTTGGGACGAAGCTCCTCCGGCTCTCAGTGACGATCTGATCCTCGCCAAGAGGCGGATCAAATATCTGATGAAACACAAGGGTTTGAGAGGGTCTGACTTAGTCCAGTCCTAGGTGGCACGCCGGATCCAGCCCCTCCAGTACCACAGCGACCGACTGATGCATTCCATCACGGCGTCGAAAAATGACTCCCTCTGCATCAGTCCCAAGGCTTTAAAGCCACAGGATTACATAAGCCAGATCAAATGGCTGATAAAGGAGCGGATCGAGAGGAAGATCCCGGATTTGTCATTGGACATGCACACAGCAGAAGACCCTGTAGTGCCGGTAAGCTTTAGCAATAACCCCTTTTTATATGTTTCACCTTTAACTTGTTTTGCAATACTGAGATATTATCTTCTTTTCAGCTTGCCGACCTCCCCGAGTCAGAACTGGCTCCTATCGAGGGATATCCTCCAGAGTTTTCTCAGGAGGAGGAACTGGTCCCACTGCCGGACATTGTGCCCAGGAAGCGCAAAGCTTCGACAGTGGTCATCGGCATAAAGGAAGTGTCAGTTGTGAAGAGGTAACTTTCCACACAAGTTCCGCCTTTGTACTTTATCGATAATTTCTTCTGAGACATAATGTTCTTCATTTTATTACTTTCTCAGAGCGAAGCAGCTCATCAAGGGCAAGGGGAAAGGGAACGTCTCGAAACCCCTACGACAGACGAATCTAACCATGGCTTCTCATGCCGCAGCTCCTCCGACTCCTGCCCCTCAACCTTCTACAACATCGGTGATTATTCCATCGCCGGTTGTCGCAGAAGATCCGGCTCTCTCAATAGGGCCAGTGACCCTTGAGTCGCAGACTGACGCCACCATGGGTGGCTCAGGTTTTGATAAGGGTGAACCCTCTTCGGGTAATGATCCCTCGGCAGAGACTTTCGCCGAAAACCTCCGGAACAATCCGGGACTTGCCAAATTTGGCTTGTCTTAGAAATCTGCGGAAGAAATCCAGTGGCTGGACCACAATGCCTGGAAAGCCGTAATCTCTCTGCCGAAGAAGAAGCACAAGAAGCGGAGGACGTCAAGTACTCCAATCTTCTTGAACAAATATGCCTTCGCGACGAGGGACTAAGAGCTGGTGTGCTTCCACCACCACCGGTTATTCCACTCACCCTCGCCGAGAAGGTTACCACTGAGGTGAACATGTGCTTGAGCAAGCTCACACATGAACATCATGTAAGTCGCAATTCAAACTCACGTTTTTCTTTATTGTACTTTATATCATATCCTCTAGCTCCCAAGCATGAAATTGGATATACAATCTGGGTTTATGCTTCCTTAGGATGCCAAAGAATGAACTAGTGTAGCCCCCAAGGCTCGTGCTGGTATTAGCTACAATATTAGCCCGAGTCTTCAGTAGACTTCTGACTCTGGGTATTCTGACTTACAGAAAGTTAATTCATATAACCAGGATTCGTTGAAGAATGTCTGCAACAAGCGGAGAGAGATCAGAGCTCTCCGACTTAAAAATGCTGAGCTTAAAGTTTCCAAGGATGAGGCCGAAGGTAAACATTCCGAGACTCAAACCTTGTCCTGTGTTTTCATAGTCGAATAATTTTGCTGAACTGTTGTTCTTTTTGACTTACAGCACTGGTAAAACAATCCTGTGCTATGATCGAAGAGGCCGAAAATCTGAAGACCCTGGTGGTGGAAAACAAGGATCTCCGCCGAGAGCTTGACCAGCTTAAGGCGGATCATGAGAAGAGCATAGCTCAAGTTCTCTAATCCTCCTCCATGGCCATCATGGAACGTGATCGCAAGATCGCACTCCATGAGCAGAAAATTTCGGATCTCAACAGCGAGCTTTGCAGAGAGAAGGACCTTTCCGAGGCACTCCGGGCTGAACTCCGGAGTTTTCATGAAGAGAAGACCAAAGTTGATGACGTCATCCTTGGTATGTTTCCATCTTTCTGACTTGTCTATATTCTTCGACTCTTTCAATGTTGGATTTACTTAACCGTTTTGCGTTATATGTATAGGTCCTCTGTACTTGACGGACTCCACCTCTGCCGAGCCTCACACCCACCGATTTACCCAAGTCGGTGATCTGCTTCATGACTTCCGCCAATCCATTGAGGATATTGGCGAAGCTCTCAAGGTTCCGGACATGCATCGCATGTTCGACTTCAGGTGCGGGACAAGGCAAAGGAGATGTCGCAGCTTGTCCAGGACTGGAACATGTCCTACGTGTGATCCGCAGCACAGAACGCTCTCACCATGGTCCTGAGCCACCATGGAAGTATGGAAATCTGGCAAGTGACCAGAGGGTACTCTACTGTGGACGAAGACAGATAGGAGCAAGGCATCAAGGCCATCATGGACTCCTGCGTCAGATATGGGTGTCATGTAGCTGACTTAACCAGCTACGACACTCCCTTCTTCACCCGTGTGGACACGCCGCCTCTGCCTCCCGGAGAAGCAGCCGAAGTGTCCGACAATGAACAAACCATATCGGATTTGGACATCTCGGACCGTTATTAGGGTGCGGCTGATGTGTCCAGTGAGTCGGCAACTACTACCTCTTCTCCTGCATCATAGATTATCAGAAACAAATGTGTTATTCTGAAAAACATTATGGATCTGTAAATATGTAGTATGATACTCTTTTTTGCTAGTGCTAAGTTTTAATCTATTCAGCACTTTTGTCTTAAATTTTTGTGTGCCTGAAATGTTTGCATAAGCACTTATACTTTTTTGTCTATACTTATCGTTTATCTGGCTTTTCGCCTCGTCCCTTTCATGAGCTGGCTAAACTTTCTGCACGGAAACTTTGCCGAGCAACGGAGCTCAATTCCTAAACCAGTTTAAACTCGGAAACAAAGCCGGCTTCAATTACCAATAATTCACTACTCAAAAAATGCCCGCATTCGACAATCAGACAAATAACCAAAGTATAGACTAGAAAATAGAGAGTTATACCTGAGGGTAGCATATTTAGAATCGGAAATCTAAACCAGAACAAACATGAGCATAAAGTACTTTCAAGTATTCTAGGATTTTCGACTATGACATGATCATTCGGAAAAAAGATGGTAAAAACTTCTCAGAAAAAACTTTGAGGTAACCAAAACTTTTATTTCTCTCAGAACATGTACATATGTATGATTACAAAGAAGGATAAACTAAGAATACAAGGGACGTAGCTGAGCAATATTCCATGGTCTGTCTAACTCATCTGGATTTGTACTGCCTCCAGCTCTCTTTATCTTCTTAGTAGCAGGTCTTTCTTTGACTGGCCTCATATCAGTTAAGTAGTACGAACCATTGTGCAATACTCGACTAACTAAAAAGGGCCCTTCCCATACTGGGGAAAGTTTGTGCTTTCTTTGTTGCACAAGCCGGAGAACTAAATCACCCTTATTGAAAGATCTGTTTCTGACTCTCTGGCTATGATACTTGTGTAACTTCTAATGATAGGCTGTTGATCTCATTTCAGCAACGACGCGAACTTCTTCGACTAAGTCGAGATCATTTTGTCGAGAAATTTCAGCATCCTCTTCAATATACGTGGCCACTCTAGGAGAAGTGTGAATTAGATCACTAGGAAGAACTGCTTCTGCGCCATATACCAAGAAGAAAGGTGTGTATCCGGTTGACCTGTTTGGAGTTGTTCGCAAACTCCATATTACAGAAGGTAATTCCTCTGCCCAAGCCCCCGCAGCACGTCGTAGTGGTGCTTCGAGTCTTGGTTTTAGGCCCTGTAGGATTAAACCATTTGCTCTTTCGACTTTTCCATTAGCCTGCGGATGTGCGACTGACGCAATGTCAAGCCGGATATTTTGTTTGTTGCAGAATTCGGCAAGTTCTCCCATAGAAAAATTACTCCCGTTGTCCGTGATAATACTGTGCGGATAACCATACCGGATTATAACATCCTCGACAAATCTTTTGGTTGTTGCTCCATCACAACTAGTGACGGGTTTAGCCTCAATCCATTTGGTGAATTTATCCACCATCACTAAGAGGTGAGTAAATCCACTTGGAGCCCGTCTAAACGGTCCTACCATGTCAAGCCCCCGGACCGCGAAAGGCCATGTTATAGGTATTGTTCGCAGCTGATCAGCTGGAACGTGAACTTGTTTGGCGTACTTTTGGCAGCCTTTGCACGTCTTGACTAGCCGTTCGACATCTGCCTGAGCTATAATCCAGAAAAAACCGTGTCAAAAAGCCTTTGCCACTAAAGATTTGGCTACAGCATGGTGACCACACTCGCCTTCGTGGATTTCTCTTAAGATTTCCACTCCTTCTTCTGGAGATACGCAGCACTAAAAGACCCCAGATACACTCCGCTTATATAGCTCACCACTAACTACAGTATAGGATTTTGCTTGTCGGATGATCTGCCGGCTCAGAACTTCGTCTTCGGATAATTTGCCATCTACCAAATAATCAAGGTAGGGTTGGGTCCAGCTGGGAATTACAGCCAGAACTGCTATCAAAGGTGAGTCGGATTTGGTCGGATATTCCTCATCTACTCCCTTTATTGAAGGAACTTTGAGGTGCTCTAAAAAAGCGCCATCCAGGACCTCTTTCCGTGCAGAGCCTATCCGAGATAGTGCATCTGCTTCCTCATTTTCTGCTCGAGGGATGTTTTGAATCTCAAACCCTTCGAACGATTTAGATAGATCATCCACAATAGCTTTATATGCTGCCATGTGCTTATTTGCATTACAAATATCCGACACTTGCTAAGCAACAAGATCTGAATCTTCATAACACATTAATCGTCGGATGCCGATATCCTTAGCAATCCGGATTCCATGCAACAGTGCTTCATACTCGGCAATACTATTTGTCACTGTGAAGTGGATCTGCAATACGTATAAAAGTTTATCTCCTTGGGGTGATTTGAGCACCACGCCAACCCCGAGCCCCCGCGAGCCTAGGGTCCAATATTCCGACTCAGGGAGGATCATATTGTCCTTTGTCTCTGTCCAATCAGCAACAAAGTTGGAAAGGATTTGGGATTTGATTGCTGTCCGAGGTTTATACTCAATATCGAAAGCCGAGAGCTCTATGCCCCATTTGGCGACGCGTTCTGTGGCATCAGTGTTGTTGATTATATCTCTCATGGGATCTGTGCTCACCATGGTAATTGGATGCTCCTAAAAATAATGTCGCGGCTTACGAGATGCTAAGAACACACCATAAGCTAGCTTTTGATAGTGTGGATACCGCTATTTCGATTCTGTCAAGACCTTGCTCACAAAGTAAGTTGGACGCTGCACCAAGTGTTCCTGATTTTCCTCCGGTCTCTCCACTACCATAACGATACTGACGACTTTGTTTGTCGCGGCAAGATAAAGCAACATCGGTTCCTGTGGTTCCGGTGCAGCAAGGATGGGCGCAGATGAGAGTACTTTCTTCAGGTCTTGTAGTGCGGCTCCAGCTTCGTCGGTCCATACAAAATCCTTGGTCTTTTTCAGGAGTTTGTATAATGGTACGGCTCTCTCACCGAGCCGGCTTACAAACCAGTTAGTCTTTGTATGCCCTTCAGGCGTGTTGGCCTGGAAATATTGAGTATAGCCTTGATTTTGTCTCGGTTCACCTCTATGCCTCTTTGAGATACGATGAAACCTAACAATTTTTCAGCTGGGATTCCAAAGAAGCATTTCTTCGGATTAAGCATTATGTTGTATTTTTGTAGATTGGCGAACGTTTCCTCCAAGTCGGAAATCAATGTTTCCTTCTTTTTGGACATCACCGAAATATCATCCACATATGCATGCACATTGCGCCCGATTTGATCGTGGAGGCAACGCTGCATTGTGCGTTGGTACATAGCTCCTGCGTTCTTCAGCCAAAAGGGCATCATAACAAAACAGAAGTTTTGACTTTTTCAGATTCCTTCATCCGGATTTGGTGATAACCGGAATATGCATCGAGAAAATAGAGGAGTTCCGAGCCTGCCGTAGAATCGATGACTTGATCAATGCTAGGAAGAGCAAACGAATCTTTGGGACAAGCCTTGTTCAAGGCAGTATAATCAACACACATCCTTAAATCAGTGGTGTCCTTTTTAGGGACCATTACAGGACTGGACGACCACTCAGTGTGGATGACCTCTTCTATGAATCCATCTAACTCGAGCCGTGCTAGTTCCTTAGCTATTGCCTTACGCTTTTCATCGTCAAAATATCGTAAGGATTGTTTGACGGGTTTAGCGTTCGGGTTTACATTTAAAGAGTGCTCGGCAAGTTCCCTAGGTACTCCAGTCATGTCAGATGGCTGCCATGCGAAGATATCTTGATTTGCTTTGAGGAACTTGACGAGCGCGCTTTCCTATGCGCTATCTAGGCCTACGCCTATCTGGGTCACCTTGGAGGGGTCATCATCCTTCAACGGCGTCTTCTTCGTCTCTTCTGATGCCTTGAACTCCGAATTCGGCTTTGTCACCTCCTTCTTCGTTGCAGGCATCTCGAACGGATTTATGCTCTTCTTGATCTCCTGGTACTCATGGGCATGCAGCACGGCTTCAGCAAAGGCGGCATTTCCATCCTCGCACTCTCACGCTTTCTTCGGGTCTCCCCTGATAGTGATCATGCCGTTGGGACCTGGAATTTTCATCATATTGTAAATGTAACATGGACGAGCCATAAAAGCCTAGTAAGCCGGACGCCCGAATATAGCATGGTACGCACTCTTGAACGGGACCACTTCGAAGGAAAGTGCCTCCGTCCGATAGTTCTTTGGAGTTCCAAAGGTAACATCCAAAGTGATTTCTCCCAGGGAATTTGCTTGTCTTCCTGGGACAACCCCGTGAAAGATCACAGAGTTGTGGTTCAGCTGGGTCTCCGGGATCTTCATCCGGCGTAGCATTTCGACATACAAAATATTAATACTGATGCCACCGTCCATGAGAGTCTTGGAGAAACCATAACCGTCAATAAGTGGATTGACGATTAAGGCGTATTTTCCTCGCCTGTGCAACTTAGGAGGATGATCAGCGCGGTCAAATGTGATTGCCACTTCTGACCAATCCAAGAATTGGGGGACAGCCGGAATTGTTGCATTGAGCTCATGTAGAACTGCTTTCTTGACCTTTGCTGGTTCGGATCCGAGGAAGGTGACGTAAGTGTCTTTCTTGGTCGGAAAAATTTTCTTCCCTTCCGGCTTGGGATTTGAAGCGTCAGCTTACTCCATGTCAGAATCTTCCTTGGTATCTTTATCCTTTTCAGGGTTTTTCTTTCCCTTCTTTCGCTTAGCTTTATAGCCAGCGGTATCATATCTCTTAATGTCGTCATTGAAATGACACTCGGTGTTTGTGTGGGACGAGCCCACATTGGTGTCTAAGTGATGCACACATGGTTTATTGGCAATGTCGGCCCAAGAGTAGGTTTTTCCGGGTTGCTGGTCTCCTCTACCTTGGACTCTTGACGTCCCACGACCGCGTCTGTGGCCACCGCCACGTCCTCCTCTTCCTCTAGACCCGAAAGTAGCAGTGACCACTGCCGTTTCCGCGTTAGGTTTTTCTTCCGAGGTATTTTTGCGCTTCTGAGCTTGTTGCTTTGGTTGTTTTGCCGACTGTGGCACAGCCAGGGCGTTGATTAATCCCTCTCTATCGTCGTCAGCATCTGCATACTTGCTCGCTATTTCTATCATCTCTCCCAAATCAGTAACCTTGTCACACTTCAAACGATGACGCAGTAAACCAATTGGAAGACCTGCAATGAAATCTTCAATCGCAGTTTGGTCATTTACTCCTTCACAGGAGTTCTTGGTGTCGATCCATCATCCGAGATAGTCCCGGCAAGTTTCTCCGGCTTTCTGGGTGCAACGATGTAGGTCCCCGACCGTATAGGGCCTTCGGTATGTGCCTTCGAAATTCTGAAAGAACGCACTTTGCATGTCATACCAGTTGTGGATGGTGTTCTCCGAAAGTTCATTGAGCCATGATCGTGCCATCTTCCGCAACATAAGTGGGAGATATCGGGTTGCGACCTGGCTGTTTCCGCCTTTGGAGATGCAGCAAGCTTGGAAGAAATCCTGTAGCCAAGTATCTGGTCGAGCTATGCCGTTGTAGGCTTAGATATGTCTTGAGATAGCAAATCCTTCTGAGAATCTTATAGCTCTTATGTGTGGTCTGAAGCACTTTGGGCCCACATATATATCATCATTTTCATAGCGCCGCGCCTCTATATTGGAGTTGATCCTGTGCCTTGCGTCATTTGGGGATAGAGATCGTCTTGAGTGACGGCTATGGCTGTGGTGCCTTGGAGCTGGACTTCGGCTTCTGCCCCCACCTCCTCCACCACGACACCCTCCTTGGCCTCCTTGGGAGCCGTTGTGATGGCTACTTGGCAGAGAGGGTGGAGCAGCTGGGTTGTTTTCGGCTGATCGCCGGCCTTCATCTGGAGCGTCATTACTTTGGTTCCGGGGAGGGTCTTTGTTATGACGAGCCCCCTGCCGGCTTGACTCAGCACGGTGTCCGTTGTTTCTTTGTCCGTCATCCGGACGGCTTGCATGTGTAGGAGGTGGCATTCTTTGTTGGTCCTCCTCCCGACGTTTCTCTTTATCTTCTTCCCTGTGGTTCTTCAACTCTCGTCGGGGAGGATTCCTCGGATTCAGTGCAGTGATTGCCTCTTGCTCTGCAACTGGGTTAACATTACGCCAGTCATGAGTAGCTTTGTGGTGTTGTCCTAAAGATCTGGTTCTTGAATAGTTGTCTTCCCGACGGTTGGAACAATGTTGCTGTTTCGGAACACGTTGGGGTCTTACGTCAGCCCATGCCGGATCTGTGCGACATTGGTCAAAATCTGAGACCAGTTTTTGACTTCCGGACAAGGCGACCTTTTGCTGCTCCAGTCCTTTGTTGGGTAGTTTGATTCCCAACCGGATCTGCTCCGGGCCTGGATTAGCCGATAGGATTTCCCGAGCCGCAACGGTGTTCTGTACTGGCGTTGGATACACCCAATCCCCATTGTTGTCACGTCAAGGCATCCCAAGTTCTCCTCCAAAAAGGACTTTGTGAATCTGCGGGAATTGGTTGTCATGAGTATGACGTTTCCTGGTCTTCTGATGTTGCCTGGAGTTGTTCTTCTCCGCAGTTTCCATGCGTTTCTTTTCCTCCTCAATGTTTTTGGCTTCATCGAGGAGTACTTGGTGATGCGCTTCTAGGGCCTGGGCCCTTTCGTCCAGCTCTTCAGCAGTAAGTTCTAGAGCTGTAGGAATAGGTGTGGTTAATGCATCATCGATGAGTTTACGTGCACCTTCAGTGATCACGTGTCCATCCACCGACTCTTATTTTTTGGGCTCGTCTGGGATAAGCGCTCCATCTGAGTCCTCCTCGTATTCCTCGGCAATCACCTCCTCTACCGGAGGGTCTTTTGCCGGTGTCCTGTTCTTCTTGTTCTTCTTGTTCTTCTTCTTTGCCTTCTTGGCAGCGCCGGTAGCAAATACGGCTTTGGGTCCGTTTCCCGGAGTCAAGCTCTGATCGGTACTTTCGGACATCTGGACCTCGGGCTTATCTCCGATTTCCATATCGTCCTGTGCTTTGGGAGAGTTTCCCGGATCCTTCATCCATGGCTTCTCCTTCCCCTGCAGCTTTGGAGTTATACTCCTCTTCATATTCTGCGGAGAACTTTCGGAAATCTGCCGATGTCATCGATTCATCCGAAGATGCGGGTACGTCGACATTTGTTCCGATCGCCTCCAGCACAGAGTTGGTGTTGTCTCCAGCATCGGCAGAGCCGGATCCGGATCCCACATATCCGATAAAGTGCGATGTGCCCCTCCTGAGATAACTGCGGTCTTCATAGTAGGCTTCATCGAAACGTTTAATGGTCTCGAGGATTTCTTCTACGCCTGAGTTTTGCATTATCATGCGCCTTAGTGTGTATCTCAGGAAAGGCCTGTCCGTTCCGGTGTCATCAGAGCTGGAACCAGCGTTGTTGTTGTGCACCTCCTGGATTTCGACTTCAGCGGATGAGTCGATCTAGGATTCAATCTCTCCAGGGAGATCCACTCTAGATTCAACTTGGACTGCCAGGTCTTCCTCAGGCTCGGATTTCTCCACTACCTCCGCAACTGGTGCGGGCTGGGTGGGATTAGGGTTTTCTGAGATCCGGAACTCTGCCGCCTCCGCGAACTAAGGGGATCTAGAAATTTCTTCTGCCTCTATCATCACCGCTGGGGTGGGTGGGGCAGGTTCAGCAAAGCCGATGTACACATCGATCTCGCCAAAAGACATGATGGTGTAGGCAGTTACAGCCTCCCTAGCCGGAATCCAAGTCTCGTCGAGAACGATGAGAGGGACGTCGCTGGTGTAGAGGATGCGACCGATGGCGATAGTCTTGCCGATTCCGATTCTTGCAGATTCCGCTCGGAACGCAGATCTGAAGCTCACTTGCCCCACGGTGGGCGCCAACTATCGTCGGATTGATGACAAGTACGCCATGAGGGGGTCCTCGGCGTCGGAAGAAGAGGGTGTGAGATACGGTGTTCGGGACGGTGAGCACACAAGTTTACCAGGTTGAATCCATGGCTTTGGGCGGATCCTACTCCTGCTAGCAATCGATGTCTGGCAGAGCCGGAATATGGGTTACAAGGATTCGCCTGTGCGAGTTGAGATTGTAGACTATTGGGTGCCCTAAAGGCTCTCCCTAGGACGGCTTATATAGATATCCGGCCTAGGGTTTACAGGAGAGATCTATCCGGCTACGACTAAGAGTCGGTTACAGAGTACATCTTGAACAACAAGTAACACTATGGGCCTATGTCGGTAAGTCTTCTGGGCCTTCCCATAGCCGGACTGGACTCCGTTCCTTCTCCCTGACTAGGCCGCCCGTGAAGCAAAGCTCTAACCCGAAGTGGGCCACCCTAGTCAGCGAGGAACTGTGAGGATACCCGGAAAGTATATCCCCAACAATGATGTTGTACAGGTCGCGGTAAGCAATCATATTTCGCTAACAACATCACACTTGTTCATTATTTGCTGTGCTACGAGGTTGGAGTCACTGAAGATTTTTAGACGAGTTGCACCGCAAGCCTTGTCCATCCGCATGTCGCGCAACAAGGCCTCGTATTCGGCTTCATTATTGGATGCGTTCGCAAAGCTCATCCAAAGTATATATCGCATCTTGTCACCTTGCAGTGATATTAATATGATCCCCGCTCCTGCTCCTTCTGTTCTTTTTGATCCATCGAAATACATTGTCCAGGCGCTTGAAAGATCGGGTGGACCCGCACATTGTAACTCGATCCATTTCGTGATGAAATCAGGCAGAACTTGGGATTTGATTGCTTTTTGCTTCTCATACATGATGTCCCGAGGGGACAATTCGATGCCCCATAAGGAGACACGCCCAACTGCTTCTGGATTATTAAGGATGTTCGATAGAGGTGCCTCATTTACCATTATGATCAGATGTTCCGAAAAATAATGGCGTAGTTTTCGTGTTGTCATAAATACTCCATATGCTAACTTTTGGTAATGTGGGTACCTTTGCTTGGATGGCGAGAGGACCTCACTCAAAAAATAAACTGGCCTTTGCACACCATGGGTTTTTCCTTCTTCGGGTCGCTCCACAACTAGGACCGTGTTGACCACCTGATTTGTGGCGGTTATGTAAAGAAGTAGTGTCTCTTTTTCTCGTGGAGACACGATGACGGGAGGCGTCAAAAGCGTCTTATTAAGGTCTTCAAAGGCGTGCTGAGCTTCTTTGGTCCATTCAAACTTGTCTGATTTTCCCATAAGGGTGTAGAACGGTAGTGCCTTTTCTCCTAATCGAGCAATAAAACGGCTAAGCGCTACCACTCGCCCAGCCATCTGTTGTACTCCTCGTAAATTTGTTGGTTTTTTTATTGTTAAAATTGCTTGTATTTTCTCAGAATTGGCTTCGATTCCTCTTGTTGATACCAGGTATCCGAGGATTTTCCTTGCTGGGACTCCAAAGGAACACTTCGTCGGGTTTAATTTGATGCAAAACTTGTCGAAGTTGTTGAATGTTTCTTGGAGATCCTTGATAAGTGATGCACTTTGCTTTGATGTAACTTGGACATCATCAATATATACTTGTACGTTTGTACCAATTTGGCTTCCCAAGCAACTCTGCACCATCCGTTGATATGTTGCTCTGGCGTTTTCGAGGCAAAAAGGCATTGTTGTGTAAAAAAATACACCATAAGGTGTGATGAATGTTGTTTTCTCCTGATCCTCCTCCTTCATCCGAATCTGGTGATATCCTAAATATGCATCCAACAAGTAAAGACGTTCACATCCTGCAGTTGCATCGATTATTTGGTCGATTAGCGGCAGTGGAAAGTGATCCTTTGGACAATGTTTGTTTAATGTGGTGAAGTCGATGCCCATCCATAGCTCTTTGGTATTCTTCTTTGGGACGCATACTGGATTTGCGACCCACTCTGCTTTCTTCAGTTCCTTTATAAAATTAGCATCATTAAGACGATGTATCTCTTTTCCAATAGCTTAGCGCTTTGGTTCTGCGAAACAACAAAGTGATTTCTTTACTTGTTTTGCTTTTGGATCCAAATTTAGTGCATGCTCAGTGAGTTCCCTAGGAATTCCCGGCATGTCAGAAGGTAGCCATGCAAATATTTCCTAGTGCTCACAGAGGAACTCGATGAGCGTGCTTTCCTATGTGGGACTAAGGTTGGAGGCCACAAATGTTGTCTTCTTTGGGTCAGTGGGATGGATATGTACTTCTTTGTTGTATTTTGAAGTGTCAAAGGCCTAGTCGGTATTGACACGTGTTACTGCGAGAGGTTTTGCTGTTGTTGTTGTTTTGAGCTGCTCAAACTCGGTTGCCATCCCGAAAGATTCAGAAATTTTGTTGAACTCCCGATCGCAATTGTCGAAACGCGCGAAACTTCCCTTTAATGATATGATTCCCCTTGGTGCTGGCATCTTCATTACTTAGGTATGCATAGTGCGGAACTGCCATGAATCGTGCGAAAGTTGGGCGTCCCAGGATCGCGTCATACTGTGATGGCCAGTCTATGACTTCGAACTCGAGCTTTTCCCGCCTGGTACTATGCCGTGGAAGGATGTTTCTGTTGGTGGAAAATTTGCCAAAGGGTAGTTCATTGCCCTAAGTGTTTTGGCGTAAATCAAGTTTATGCTGCTTCCTACATCCATGAAAACTTTACTCATGTTGAAACCACCAATTTGTGCTTCAACTATCAAGGCCGAATGACCCGGTCTTGGTACTCGATGTGGGTGATCAGCTCTACTGAATGTGATTTCCTGTTCTGACCAGCGGAGATACTCGGGTGTGGCTGGTGGAGCCATCTCCGCCATGTTGACTTGTCTTGTGATTAGCTTCTGAATTCTGTTGGATGGTCGCCCTTTTTGAATCACTGACATTGCCCCCTTTGACCTGGGGTATTCGTTACCTTGATCAGTTGTGTTCTACGGTTTCCCTACTTGTGGAGGTGGTGCACCGATAGTTAGCGTGCCAGGTGTGGGTGTGTACCCTCGTCTTGCTGCTTCGGTTGCTTTTGCACTGCATAGCTCTTGCATCTTTAAGAATGATCGGCAATCTTTCATAAGGTGGTTGAACTGTCTCTTTCCTAATGAGTCGATGTAAAAGTGCATATTACAGGGCCCTTCCAGCATTTGCATGACGGACATAGGTGGGTCCCGGGCTCTTGATTGATATCGCTGCACTGATTGACTTCCTCCGCCTTCCTCCCTATTGCGGCGGTACCCGCTGTTATAGTCGTCGTTCCTGTGGTTGCCTTCACTCGAAAAACTGGCTGCTACGTAACTTGGTCCCGTGTTTCCGTCATTGTTTCGTCACCTCCTGTCGTTGCCACGTTTATCCCTATCTTCCTCGGGTGAACGTGTTTGTTTGTTATGTAGCGCATCCTCTCCATCAGCCTAACGATTTGCTATGTCCATAACTGTGAAATTGTCTTGGGCTTGACACGCCCTAATTCTTCTATGAATTCTCGGTGACGGAGTTCGTCATTGAAGGCATCGATGGCTCTTTCATCGGACATGGATTCAACTTAATTTTTGATGATGTTCCACCGCTAGATGAATGCTCTTATCGACTCTCTAGGCTTCTGTTTACATGCCCATAACTGCTCTAAAGATGCGGGTCGTTTAAATGTGGACTGAAAGTGTTGGATAAACTTATCTTCGAGATTGTTCCAACTACCAATAAAATCTTCGGGTAGCTGTCTTAGCCATGACCTGGCAACACAGGTGAGGTGCAGTTGTAAACTTTGCATTGCGATAGCTGTGGAGCCACCCTGTAATTTGACAGTGGGCAAATAATATGCCAACCAAGCTTCGGATTCCTGAAGTCCATCATATTTTTGACGGTCATGCAGAAGTTTGAAGTCTTTGGGTACTAAGGTTTTGCGAATCCGTTGGGTGAAACAGCTGGCTCCGCATAGCCCGTAGTCGTCCTCGTTGTCATCGTCATGTTATCTTTGGTTGCCGTTTTCGTTTCTTGCGTTGCTTCATGGTTGTGGTCCTGAAAGATGTTCCTGATGTGGCGATCGTGATCATCGGGTGTGCTCTGCTTGCCGAGGGCTGCCGCGACGGTGTGGGGATCTATCGGGTTGATGCGTAGTTCCTTGCTCTGCTTGTGCGAGAATTGCTCCTACCATGCCTAGGTTCATCAGGGCAGAGCGATGGAGAGCTACGCGAGGATCGTCCGGTGCGGGTTGGGTTGTGATCAGATATGTTTGTGCGGCCACAATTGTTGCTTGGGCCGTTTTATCTTTGATATTCCCATCTTGATCTACTGACATGAACGATAGAGAAAGGTCTCTTATTAGTTCGTTTCTTTCTGTTTCGAGGATGTTCTATAGTCGTGACGTTCCCCTTCTTGGTGGCGCTCCTCCTGTTACGCTCCCGGATCTTTGGGTAGAGCTTAGTTGTGCCCGTCGTAAGCTAGACTCGTCGGCTATTCTTTTTCTTTTGTAGAGTTGCCTTTGCATCCTTAGTAGGTCTCTCTTTTTCTGATGAAGCAAATATTGGTATGCTAATAAATCTTCATGTGAGGCGTCGGCTGTCATCAGGACTGCACCCGAAATTGCTTCCATGGCCTTTTGCCATGTTGTTGCTGGTAGCCGAAGAGTTCGCCTTTCTTCTGCGTTTATCTCTGCTCCTCCTCCTTGGATTATGCAGTTGTCTGTTGTTTCTCCTCTGTTTCCGTGGTTTCCTTTGTTGTTGTGATTCCCTGCCTTGTCATCTGCTAAAGTATTATTGGGGTCAAGGATAGGGTTACCGTTAGAGTCATGCGGTGTCGAGGTTTCTCCATTGATCATGTACACTTGGTGGTGCGTAATATATGGACTTGTGGCATCGTCATCTGAATTGGGGGAGACACTGTTGGGTGCACCATTGAAGTCCATTACTTTCTGTTCTGGGTAGATTTCTGCCATCCTTATTCTGAAGTCGATGATTTTTCTGTTTTCCTCAGGTTCGAGGTTTGCTAGGCTTGTTCCGCGTGGTGGAGTTAGTGGGGAGTCTGATCCAAAGGAGAGATTATCGTAAGGACCATCAAGGTCCCCTAGATCCGTCTCATCTTGCTTGTTTTCGTCGGGTGCTTCGATTTCCACCGCGGCCTCCATGGAGGATCCGACAGACGATGTTGGAACCACCATAAGTGTAGTTTGTTCCACCGATGGTTCTGATGTAATCAGGGACGAAGGGTGTGATTCTTGGGGGTTTTCTACTTGGAAGTGGAAGCTTCCGATGATCAGATCGGACCCGCCATTGAATCCGGCAGGTACTATCACAGGGGTAGGCAGGTGTGGATCTGCTTTTGTGGGGTTGCTATTTGGCAACAAGAATTCCGCCGCATCCATGGTTCCAACGTTCAAGTTTCCCACAGACGGCGCCAATTAACGAGGGGAGATCTTGGCAATGTCCATGAAGAAGGACTTAGGGTTTTGCGGAATAGAGAACACTAGGGATTTCGTCAGATGTCAGGAAAGCATGGAATCAAAATTGCTTGAATATTAAGAAGAATCGCTTTGTTACAAATCGCTTGGGGATTGTTCGGTCATTTTCCTAGGCTTCTCCCACTCTATATATAATAGGTCAGGTCTCAAAGCTGTATGCGGATAGATTACACGATTACAACACCAACTCAGCGTCAGTCTTTGTTCCCCTTTCCTAATACAACTATAATCTTTGTCGGTTGCTCCGTTGGATCTTTTTCTTGATTCTTCATGGGCCGTAAGCCTTTCCGCAGACCCTAGGTAGCAAATCATAGGGACCCGAGTAATCATACCTATGTCAGGCATTATATCAATAGAGGTACTACGTTCCCGAACCTACTAGGTTGCCCGAACAAGTTATTCACACTTGACCGGACACCCAGGGGCTGCATGTAAGGGTATTTCATACTCTAAATTTGAAGTTTTCAAATTAAATACTCCTTTATTGTGATTTACCCTGGGTACCCTAGTCATGATATAGGAATCACCAGAAAGGATCAAGAGAATACGCTCTCACCCCGGGACAAGCAGTGGCTGGTCACGCGGTACTAACTCATACAACATGGGCCCAAAGCAGACGATGAGCGTCCACGCGGCTACTAACCCGCATGACCTGATCTCCTAAACTAAAAATTGCATGCTCTCAAGTCTATTCAGACCAAAAACCCGCTCAAAACGCTCAGGATCCTCCCTTCACCTAGACAAGCGAGACCATGTATGTGGATACCGTGAGTGGCAGCGGGGCCACCGAGGGATCGGTGCTCACTCTGATAGCCTAAAATCAGGTCGGAGGCCTTAAAAACCTCTAGCACAAGCAACTAGAATGTAGAGACCTTTGGTGGGGATTACTCGGGAAAACCCATGACCAAAACGCCACCGCAGGGCATGGTGTAGGGAAGTTATGAACCCTGATGTAATCCAACGGAGGAAATGGCCCAAGGAATGTTACCAGCGGGGAGAGGTGGAACGCTTCCACATGAGCACTAAGTCTCGGGCTAGCCGAAAACACAAACACCCATCTTAAACATGATAACAATTGTACGGGGACCCAAACTAGCGACACCCACGTAAAATATGAGCGATACACCCGCACCAAGCCTGAGATACTATCCTAGGCCCATGGGCGACACGTCACCATGGACGTCAACTTCAGTCATACATGTTCTATACAGCTCATGTACTAGCGTGCGATATAACTCGACGCGTCTGGACCCAACAAACCCAAGAACCTCAACACCAGACAGTCACGGAACATGCTTGCACCGAAGGATTTGATTTGGGGATAGGATTAAATCAGCAGCAGGCAATAGTATCAAGATACACACGACCTCACGGCTGTTTCAAAGATAAGGTCCTTAGTAACCATTACATCGGAAGGAGGGATGGATAAGCTCCTATTTGTCCCTCCCGTTGTCATCCTCACTAGCACCTTCGTCCTTGGCTTCCTCGGTGTTGAAGTTTTGAAGGGAGACGAAAGCCTCCGCAGTGTCTCGCTAACTCTCCATACGCGCCTCTCCCTCACCTCAAGGGAAGGCGGCTTGAAGGGCTTCCACGCTCTCCGCTCTCGCTAGAGCAATCTCCATGCATTCAGAAGCTCGCTGACATGCCTCCCTCTCGAGGTACTCATCAAGACAAGTAGAAAACCTGGGGAAACCTCTAACACGTCTTTAGTAGAGGCAAGGGCATTCCATAGTGGGGTATCGGACAGCGTCGGGCTCCCGGGAAAGCCCTTGGAGTTCATCAGACCTATGACCCGCTAAGCAAAGCACGAGGTCATGCAGCGAGCATTGGTCTCTTGACGGTTAGCCTCGAGGACTTCCTGGAGAAGGATTTGGACTCCCTCGACACCTGGACCAACTCCTTATTCAGCACCGAGACCTTGGCCTCGATAGCTTTCAAAGCCTTGGTGGTAGCTCTCGAATCCCTGGATAGGTCGGCCAAGCTTTGAACACACTACAGGGACGAGGCTGCACCCTAAAAACAAAAGGAACAAACATAAAACAATTGGTACCATTTCACAAAGCCAGGAGTAGCAAACTCTAGATAAAGAAAAAAATAAGGGGGTAGAAGGATCTGTCCTCCAACCCCGACCTTATCAGTTGAAGGCTATCCTCCAACTGCTGAACGACTGCTGGGGCCGCTACCGACCCCCGGCTCCCGGGGTAATGTAACACCCTCGAATCGGCCCTATGCAAGTTTCAGCGGTTCTCGCTAACCTACATAGAAATGATTCAAAGATGCCCACCAGGCACTTGCGTGCGGGTGGAAAACAAAGTAATACCATTACACAATAGTCCACGATGGAACCCACGGAACATATATATATACAACAATGACTCCTCGAGTCAAGAATACAAATATACGGTACAAAGATCCAAAACCTTGAAAACGATACAACATTCGAGTACGGATAAGATGCAAATTAGGCTAAGATCCCTGAAGAATAACCAATGGCGTCCACAACCCTGCCCAGGCCAAGCCGGAAGGGTAACCTTGCTAACAACGTTGAACTCATACCCGTTGAAGTAAAAGGGGTGCCAAAAAAGGGCAAAGGAAAAAGGGAGCGGTCAGTACTGAGGACAGTACACTGCGGGTCTAGAATTCGGCAGCTCTCGCCTACATAGGTATGGTGGACTGAAGAGGCAGTGAAGCATGCACTAAATAACCTATAGAGACTCGATACAACTATCGACTATCACAGAGGGATAAGAAAGACCTATTCGGAACCAACCTATTACTAACACCAGACATACCCATCTTGGTATTTCCCCCTCGAGACCAAATGAGGAAGTCATGTCGAGGAAAATCACATAGTTGGTAGTTTTATTCATTCATTCCATGGCGGTTGTCCAACTTACTAGTCATGTCAGATACAAGTCAAATTACAGCAGTAATTCCTTAGTTATAGTTGTCTATGATCGAGAAACCGTGCTCCAAGTCGTCCATAACCGCGGACACGGATTTTCGAAAAGATTTAAATCTGCAGGGGTGCACCAAAGTATCAACACGCACTTCAACCCTTGTTGTCAGATCCGATATGAGCAAGATCTTGAACATACACCCAATGGTATGCGATGGGGCATCGGACACAACGTTTCCCAGACCCAAAGCAAGTACATGGGGTCACACCACTATGCTACCCACAACTAAGTCGGTCGGCTGCGAGACGGACCCAGGATTTGTGCCAATGACTGTAAATGACTGGGAACCCGAAAGTGTGACTGGGATTGTTGATACCACGAAAAAATTCCACATTCCTAAATAGTACAGGTGCTCCACGCGCAATTGTAAATAAAGCAGTAAAGCATGGCATAAGTACATGATAGTAATAAACCCCCAAACTACTTTGTGGGCCCTAGCACAGTACTTTGAAATCAGGTAGTAAGCCGTGGGGTGCCCACCCACCCACCTGTGGTTAGCGCGCTTGATCTCGGAACAGGTGTCAAGAACTCGGGTCCTAGGTGGACACAAGTGGGCGGTTTAAAACCAAATATTGACTATTACCCACCAGTGCCTCTACATTATATCTATTTCCAGCATTTTAATTAAAAAGTTGTAAAGAAAGTCATGATCATGTCCACCATTAAATATGTGCCAACCTTCCATCAACGATGGAACGACAACGATGTGAAGCAGCACCTAAGCAAGCAACTACGACTCACAAGGCCGACTGTCTATCAAACAACATACAATAAGATGTGTCCAAGGCAATATAGAGGCTGCAAGGAATATAAATGGTGCTCGGGAACTAAAGCATCACAACACGGATAGCAATAGATCAACAAGAGGAAGTAAAGACTATAAATGCAAAATAGGTAGACAGGGGGAGAATGCTCGCCTGGGAAGCATAGCCGAAGGTAAATTATCCTAAGAACTTGTCGATACTCGCATCCACTCAATGGACTAATCCGTGAAGAAGCAAAGCACTAAAAGAAACACCGAATGCACTATTTAATAATACGACAGAAGATCCGGCGTGTTCATGATATGGTGCATGTCATGGCAAAGACGCGATGCAACTAGCAATATTAAGCGGAATCTGGGTCCCGACAATTAATTAGATGGTTCATGTTGTTTACATATCCCGCAATTTAAATGTTGAATTAACAAGGCAAAACATGGCATCGGTTCGCGACACAAATTTAAATGAAGCCAATATAAGACTAGAATAGCCCGCATATAGTCTCCATATTTAATTATGAGGTGAATCAATAAATACCCTTGATACGTTGCTAACGTATCCATAATTTTTGATGTTCCGTGCTTGGTTTTATCTACTTTCTTGTGTTTTGTTCCAACTTTGGAGTACTTTCTATACACTTTCTTGGACTAACCTAACAAGAGCCACAGTGCCAGCTGCCTGTTTTCCGCTGTTTTTTGTTCCAAGAAAGTCAGAAAATGAATATTCTCGGAATTGGACGGGACAAAAGCCAAAGTCAGTTATTCACCGAGGGACACCCGGAGCCAGAATACGAGACGGAGAGGGGCCAGGGGGCCGCCACACCACCTGGCCGTGTGGCCCAGTCTGGCCCGTGCCAGGGGGTGGTCTGGCCGCCCTAGGCACCCCCTCGGCCTCCCCTTTCGCCTATAAGATGCCTCCAATACAGAAACCCTAAGTACCCGATCAAAATTCCATGAAAGAGTCTGTAGCCGCCATCATCTCCATCCCTAGATTGGGAGGGATCTAAAGCTCTTCGGCACCTCACGAGGGAGAATTCACCACAGGCCTTCTTCATCACCATGCAAGCCTCCGGTGTGATGCGTGAGTAGTTCATCCTTGTACTATGGGTCCATGTAGTAGCTAGATGGTTGGTTCTTCTCCTTTGTGCTATCATGTTTAGATCTTGTGAGCTCTGGTCATGATCAAGATCATCTATTTGTAATTCATACATGTTGTGTTTGCGGGGATCCGATGGATATTGAGATGCTATTTCAGATTGATTATTGATTCTATCATGTCTTTGTTATTTGTGATCTTGCATGATTTCCGTTGTTAGTAGCTATCTTAGCCAAGTAGATACTAGCAACTCCAAGAGTTAGTATTTATGCTTAATAGTGGGTTCATGCCTCTAGTAATCTGGGGAAGTGACAGAAATCTCTAAGGTACTAGATGTGTTGTTGCTACTAGGGAGAAAATAGCAATCCTTTGTTCATAGAACAATCGTATTGTTTACTTTACACGCAATGCGTAATGCAATTATCCGTTGCTTGCAACTTAATACTGGAGGGGGTTCGGATGATAACCTGAAGGTGGATTATTAGTCATAGATGCAGTTGGATTACGGTCTATGTATAATGTTGTAATGCCCAATGGAATCTCAAAGGAGTCAAGATGACTAGTATATGCATGTATTGCTTTCTCGATGTTTGTCAATTGCCCCGTTGTAATTTGTTCACCCAGCATGTTACCTATCTTAAGGAGAGCCACCACTAGTGAACTATGGACCCCGGTCCTTTCTTTTATCATCAATCTACAATCAACTGTTTACTGTTTTCTGCTTACTTTCTGCAAACTATTACTTTTTCCACTCGATACGTTTAATCCTTTGTTTTCAGCAAAACCGATGAGATTGACAACCTCATCGCAAGTTGGGGGCATAGTTCTGTGGTTGTGTTGTGCAGGTCTCCACGTTGCTGTTGGCACCGGTAGTGCGCCCTGCCAAAGTTCAGCTAGCAACACCTTTGGGGTATTTCCTTGCTCCTACTAGATTGATAACCTTGGTTTCATTGGAAAATACTATCCTCCTGCTAAGATTATATCTATGAGAAGTGAAATAATGAAGTTTAAACAATCTGATAATGAACATGTTGCTCAAGCTTGGAAAAGAATGAAATCTTTGGTAAAGAATTATCCCACTCATGGACTGACTGCTTGGATGATTATCCAAACTTTTTATGCATGATTGAACTATTCTTCAAGGAATCTATTGGATTCTACTGCTGGAGGTACCTTTATGACCATCACTTTGGGTGCTGCAACAAAGCTTCTGGATAATATGATGGTTAACTACTCTGAATGGCATACTGTGAGAGCTCCACAAGGTAAGAAGGTAAATTTTGTTGAAGAAACCTCCTCCTTGAGTGATAAGATTGATATTATTATGTCTATGCTTGTTAATGGGAAAGCCCATATTGATCCAAATAATGTTCCTTTAGCCTCTTTGGTTGCTCAAGAAGAGCAAGTTGATGTGAACTTTATAAGAAATAATAATTTTGGCAATAATGCTTTTGGTAATAACAATTATATGCCTTACCCTCCTAACAATACTTATGGTTATAATGGCAAACCTGGAACACCTAGTGAAGGAAGAATTTTAGAAGTTGAAAGAGCCACTAAAAACTTCATGCAAATGCAATATGAACAAAACAAATTATTTACTAAAACTATGGAGGAACAATCTACTATTTTGAAGAATATTAGTCATCAAGTTGAAAGTTTGAATAGGGAAATTCCTAGTTTGCAATTGAAACTTTCTAATGTTGAAAGATATATATATATATCATGTTTGTCTAAAGCACAGTCCTCTTTGATTAATAAAATGGCTGCTAAACCTGAAACTATTGTTAATCCCTTTGCTGCTACTAATTCCATACAAGTAAGAATTGATGAAAATGTTAGACTATTAGCTGAATTGTATGCTAAGTTGGAAAGAGAGGATGAAATTGCTAGAAACATTAGTGTTTCTACTATCACTACCACTAGTGTTGAGGCTAGTAACAACTCTACTACTTTAGATGATAATTATGATTTTGATCTTGATGGTTGCAATATCTCTGAAGTTATTAAGTTCCTACAAAAGCTTGCTAAAAGTCCTAATGCTAGTGCTTTGAATATGGCCTTTACAAAACACATTACTGATGCTCTCATAAAGATTAAAGAAGAAAAGATGAAACATAAAGCTTCTATTCCTATAAAACAAGAAGATGGTTGGGAACCCGTCATTAATATAAAAGTGAATGATTTTGATTTCAAAGCTTTATGTGATCTTGATAGTAGTGTTTCTATTATGCCTAGAAGGATTTATGATATGCTTGATTTGCCACCATTGGAAGATTGTTATTTGAATGTCCCACTTGATGATAATGCTAAAAAGAAACTCATGGGGAATATTAATGATGTTCTTATTATGGTTACCAATGCCTATGTCCCCGTTGATTTCTATGTTTTGGATGTTGAATGCAATGCTTCTTGTCCTATTACTTTGGGAAAACCTTTTCTTAGAACTGTTGGTGCCATTATTGATATGAAAGAAGGCACCATTAAATATCAACTTCCACTCAAGAAAGGTATAGAACACTTCCCTAAGAAGAGAGAGAAGATTTCTTTTGCCTCTCCTATGAAAACAAAATTTGCTCTTAATGCTTCTTCATTTGAGAACACTTGATTCTTTTTCTTGCTTCTTATGCCTAACTTAAAGGCGTTAAAGAAAAGTACTTATTGGGAGATAACCCAAAAGTCGTAGATGAGTCTTAGAAGTTATTACTTCAGTAATAACCGCTCCTTATTCTTTTTATTTGCTTTTTGTGCCAATAGTAACCTCTAATGAGAGAGAAATAATTATTGGGAAAGTTGTTGTCCCGAAACAGATTTATGTGCTTCACTGTAAAACTTCGTGTAAAATCTCTGTATGTCCTTTTGAGGCGTGAATTTTTGTGCTTCTTCCCCAAGTTGTAATAAAATAACTTTCGTTAGTTCAACACTTTTCGATTTGAGCAACAGAAGGTCTTCGAAAAAATTCGTCTTTACCTGCTGGTCTGTTTTGACAGATTTCTGCCATTATTTGCATTTGCTTCTTGTTGGTTCCTTTTTGAGTTCTTTTGGGGAATTGAGCTTTTTGAGGGAAGTGCTACAGTAGCTTGTGTTTTAATAGAAGTTTTATAGGTGTTGGAACTGAACCTAAATACTTATTATCTTGAGTGCACTAATGTTGGTAATAAAGATTGTGTGAAGTTTTGTATGAAGGAAAAAATTCAGGTGTATGGAAGGAATGAGTAATGAGATGAAGGATGGACTAAATCTCAAGCTTGGGGATGCCACGAGTATCACCCGAAGAAATATCCAAGAAGTACAAGCGTCAAAGCTTGGGGATGCCCAAGGCGTCCCCTTCTTCATCAATAAAAATTTCAGGTTTCTTCCAAACACTTCATTTTTTATTGTTTCATGCATAGTTGTGTTGTTCTTGGAGCATCTTCTTTTCGTTTTCGTTTTGGTTTTTCATTTGCTTTGTTTTCTTAGTTTGCTGAATAAATTGGTTGGGCCCCCTCTTTCATGCATTGGTTTTCAAATAGTTTGGTTTGGATTGGAAAAGAGTAGGAAAGTTCATGCTTAAGTGGTAAAGAGAGCTTATTTTTGGCTGAGGCCTATGATCTATCATGCCATGCTTGATATTGTTTTGGCTTTATGCTTAGTATTCTTTGCTGTAGCATGACTTGTTATAAACAATTGAGATTTCTTAATGTGCCTTGGAAGAATCATGCGTTGTTTTAGCATATTAACACATAGTATTGTGGTATTCTCTTTTGATGCTTTATTTGGGTTGACTTGGTGCATGCTCACACCATGTTATGACTATCCCAAGTCACCATAAGCCTTTATGATCCTTTATTTTTCAACTTGTAATATCACTTTATGCTTTGATTAATGATGTTTTGTCGCTCTGCATGATTATGGCCATTATTGCTCTCTTAGTTGGTCGCTCCCAGTCTTTTGCTAGCCTCCATAACCAAGTGTGAGTTCCACTCATGCATCCAATTCCTAAAACCAAGTTATTCCAAAGAGTCCACCATACCTACCTATTAGCAATTGTTATTCCAAGTATATTCCTGATTTTATCTATCTTCCGAATTAAACTTGTTATGAGAAAATTAGTGATTAAAGCTCTCACGAACTTGATGGCACACTTTACTTTCTTGCATTTAATAAACTTGAACCATTGCGTCCATCTTTGTTGCGTATATGCTTGCGCTTTATAAGTTGAAGTTAGCAGAACCATGTATCATGGGGAACACTTTCAACATTGCACTTGTACTTTGTACCCCGTTGATATCATGTTCTTTTGCTTATGGATCCCAGCGTTGTGAAATAAAAGGGGAACTTGTAAGATCATGGAGTTTGTATTTGTGTTAGAGAAACACCTGGGCCGCTAGCCTAAGCCATGCCTAATCATGGTGGAAACTTGCACCATAACCATAATGAGCACTCTATGAAGCATCCTCAATAAAAACCTATGCAAATAGCAAATAAAAAGATCGCTGAGATGCTCATTGTCTGCTTGCCTTGTCATTTTGATTATGGGATAGCTCATGTATCATGTGCAAGGGGTACCCTGTTGGTGGTTCTCTACATATGTACTTACAATGACAAGAGCTTACTTGTAACTAAAGTTGAGTAGCATGAGGTTCGGTCTTCGTAAGTAAGGGGCATGAGATTTCAGCTTATAACTCGTCAAGCATGCTTGGGGATGTTGATACGTTGCTAACGTATCCATAATTTTTGATGTTCCATGCTTGGTTTTATCTACTTTCTTGTGTTTTGTTCCAACTTTGGAGTACTTTCTATACACTTTCTTGGACTAACCTATTAACAAGAGCCACAGTGCCAGCTGCCTATTTTCTGCTGTTTTTGGTTCCAGGAAAGTCAGAAAATGAATATTCTCGGAATTGGACGGGACAAAAGCCAAAGTCAGTTGTTTCACCGAGGGACACCCAGAGCTAGAATACGATACAGAGAGGGGCCAGGGGCCGCCACACCACCTGGCCGCGCCGCCCAGCCTGGCCCACGCTAGGGGGTGGTCTGGCCGCCCTAGGCACCCCCTCGGTCTCCCCTTTCACCTATAAGATGCCTCCGATGCAGAAACCCTAAGTACCCGATCAAAATTCCACAAAAGAGTCTATAGCCGCCGTCATCTCCATCCCTAGATCGGGAGGGATCTGAAGCTCTTCTCGGCACCCTGCCGGAGGGGAGAATTCACCCTAGAGGCTTTCTTCATCACCATGCAAGCCTCCGGTGTGATGCATGAGTAGTTCATCCTTGGACTACGGGTCCATGTAGTAGCTAGATGGTTGGTTCTTCTCCTTTGTGCTATCATGTTTAGATCTTGTGAGCTCCATTCATTATCAAGATCATCTATTTGTAATTCATGCATGTTTTGTTTGCGGGGATCCGATGGATATTGAGATGCTATTTCAGATTGATTATTGATTCTATCATGTCTTTGTTATTTGTGATCTTGCATTCTTTCCATTGTTAGTAGCTATCTTGGCCAAGTAGATGCTAGCAACTCCAAGAGTTAGTATTTATGCTCGATAGTGGGTTCATGCCTCTAGTAATCTGGGGAAGTGACAGAAATCTCTAAGGTACTAGATGTGTTGTTGCTACTATGGAGAAAATAGCAATCCTTTGTTCATAGAACAATCGTATTGTTTACTTTACACGCAATGCGTAATGCAATTATCCGTTGCTTGCAACTTAATACTGGAGGGGGTTCGGATGATAACCTGAAGGTGGATTATTAGTCATAGATGCAGTTGGATTACGGTATATGTATAATGTTGTAATACCCAATCGAATCTCAAAGGAGTCAAGATGAGTAGTATATGCATGTATTGCTTTCTCGATGTTTGTCAATTGCCCCGCTGTAATTTGTTCACCTAACATGTTATCTATCTTAAGGAGAGCCACCACTAGTGAACTATGGATCCCGGTCCTTTCTTTTATCATCAATCTACAATCAACTGTTTACTGTTTTCTGTTTACTTTCTGCAAACTATTACTTTTTCCACTCGATATGTTTAATCCTTTGTTTTCAGCAAAACCGGTGAGATTGACAACCTCATCACAAGTTGGGGGAAAAGTTCTGTGGTTGTGTTGTGCAGGTCTCCACGTTCTTCTTTGGCACCGGATGCGCCTGCCAAAGTTCAGCTAGCAACACCTTTGGGGTGTTTCCTTACTCCTACTAGATTGATAACCTTGGTTTCATTACTAAGGGAAAACTTGCTGTTGTGCTCATCATACGTTCCTCTTGGGGTTCCCCAACGGGCTCGATATATTTTGGGTTAAGCAACCCCCCACTCACAAATATGTATACAACATGAATGATTTAATATGCATCAAGATCTATAGCATTTATAAAATAGGGGCTTGAAAAGGGGTCACACATCAGGGTTCGGATATCTTGGGGTTTCGGGGTTCAGGTCGACAAGATCGGTCTTTAGTGAGGAAGAACGCGTCGGAGTTCGATCTTTGGCTCCAGAATCGGGGCTTCGGATTCTATGGAGAAGAACTTGAGGTTCCATCTTGCGCGGTTCCATGAAGGAGGCCTCTAGGTCATCGGATACATGACAAGCTTGTGGTTGGTGACAAACTTGGATCGTCGTCATGCTTGCATACATATAGTACCTATGCGTCTATCTTACTCTTGCATCATTGAGTTGCGATTGCATTAAATTGGAATCCCAAGTACTACATAGACTTTACTTTTAAACCCCACCAAAACTTGTTTCTCGATCCTATGAGCCATTACTATAAGAGTTGTTTGAGCCATGCGAGTCATAGAACTGCATGTGTAGGGTTTGTGAGAGTCTTTGGATAACAAGATACCTAAACAATTTAAACTGAGTAGCAATGGGATAACTAAAGAAAGAGGCACCGGTGGGCAATAGTTGTCATTTGGTCCTTCCACGCTCACTTGTGTCCCGTAGGACCCCGAGTACTTGATTCTTGTTCCTTGAATATTCACACTATCCATATTCGGGAGACTCTATGGACCCCCCTTCGCCTGAGCTTGATTCACACTTTATTTCTTGGGGCCACAAACTAGTTTGGGGCTTTATTACTATCATGTACTTATGCCATGCTTTACTGCTTTATTTACAATTGCTCGTGGAGCGCCTGTACTGTTTAGGAAGCCCAGTCACACTTTTGGTTCTCAGTCATTTACAACCATTGGCACAAACCTTGGGTCAGTCTCGGAGCCGGCCAACTTCGTTGCGGGTAGCTTAATGGGGTGACCCCCTAAAATAATTTATGAATCCTGTGAATGCATTGTCGTGAGGCCTTGTTGCGTTTTATTTGGTTCTTCCCGAGGTTGATCTTGTGTGTCTTGCTATTTTTGCACCCCTGCAGGGTAAATCTTTCTGAAAGCCATGTCCGTGGTTATGGATGACTTGGAGCATAGTTTCTCGATCATAGACAAGTATAACTAAAGTACCGCCTTTAATTTGACTAAAGCATGACTAGTAAATAGTGCAACACTCGTGGAATGGTTAATAAAATTGCCAACGGATGGGATGTTCTTCTACCTTCTCGTCGGTAAGCGAGAAGGAGAGTGAGCGATGTTTATATTTATTACTATTATAATCGTTGCTACTAATTAATGAGTGTTCATCCATCTTTGGTTGGGCGGATGTGTAGAGTGTCTCTATAGAACTGATAGATATTATCTTTTGTTGCAATTGCGTCACCCCGGGTTGCTCCTTTTAGATGCATTAAGACTTGCTGAGTACCCATAGGGTCTCACACGATAAATATTTGGTTTAGATGGACAAGTATACTCCCAGGAAGGTTACTGGGTCGAAGAGACTGATGACGGTGGCAACGGTCATTAGGTGTAGAGATTCTGGGGATGGAGATCCGTGAGATCTATGGGCTGGATGTGCTTATTTCGGTGGCATCTTATGCCAATTTGCTTCTTGTCTGTACTTGGATCTTGTTTTCTGCTTCCGCTTGATACTCTGATGTGTGATGTATGAGGATGTATCCTAAAATATTATATCTATCTAGGATATTTGGATCTTGCCGTATGGTGTTGCAATATTTCTATTTCTTTTAGATGGTGTGGCTCTGATGACTCTTGTATGTCGTTGACATACATACACTTTGTGTGTGTTTTTTATCACTTTACCTGTCGACTACGCCGCTCGCTCTTGTCCCGATGTTCTTGAAAGTAGGTAGGGTGGTTGGCCAGTACCGTGCCCTGCTCCGCTTCTACGGGCCTACACGTGGGTGACCTTGGGCCTCCACGGTATAATCCCTTATCCACTTTTGGGTTCATCCAGGCTTGTGCTTAGAGCGTAGGGTCCGAGGTATTACAAGTGGTATCGACTTAGAGCACAGTTTCTCGATCATAGACAACTATAACTAAGGAATTACTGCTATAATTTGACTTATATATGACATGACTAGTAAGTTGGAGAACCTCCATGGAATGAATGAATAAAACTTCCAGCTGTGTGAGTTTCCTCGGCATGACTTCCTCGTTTGGTCTCGAGGGGGAAATACCAGGATGGGTATGTTTGGTGTTAGTAACATGTTGGTTCCGAATAGATATTTCTTATCCCTCTGTGATAGTTAACAGTTGTATCGAGTCTCTATAGGTTGTTTACTGCATGCTTTGCTGCTGCTTCAGTCCACCATACCTATGTAGGAGAGAGTCGCCGAATTCTAGACTCGCCGTGTACTGGCCTTAGTACTGACCGCTCCCTTTTTCATTTGCCCTTTGTCGGCACCCCTTTTGCTTCGACAGGTATGAGTTCAACGTCATTAGCAGGGCTACCCTTCCGGCTTGACCTAGGCAGGGTTATGAATGCCAATGGTTATTCTTCAGGGCTCTTTGCCTAATTTGCATCTTATCTGTACTTGGATGTTGTATCGTTTTCAAGGTGATTTGGATCTTTGTACCGTATATTTGTATTCTTGACTCGAGGAGTCGTTGTTGTATATATATGTCCTGTGGGTTCCACCGTGGACTATTTTGTAATGGTATTACTTCGTTTTCCACCCGCACGCAAGTGCTTGGTGGGCATCTTTGAATCGTTTCTATGTGGGTTGGCGGGAACCGTTGAAACTTGCATAGGGCCAATTCGAGGGTGTTACAGGTAACTATTGTCAGGTCCTGCGAATTGCGCCAGGCCAAGGCCACGGGAGCCGAGCGTGGCTCCGATCCGACCACTACCCTGGAAGATTACAATCAGGCAGACAGGGAAATTAGGGCATAACTGAGGAAGTAAGAAAGCAAGGGAGACGAAAGAAAGAGCTCCTCGGCATCATCACCTCGTGGAGCAAGTTCGCTTGGGGGAAGGAGGTCTAGCGGTACTCAGGACCTTGATGGACCTCGAGGAAAGGACCTTCTTACCTAGTTCATTATCATCTAAACTCGTCACAAACGACAACTTATTCTTGGGCTAACAAGGAAGGGAGAGTTCAGATTCCCATTGGGAAGGTTTGTAGATGAGGCAGAAGTTAGTTTACCTTATGCACGGGACTTGCGGACGAGGATTTAGTGCATCTCCTCCCGGTTGCAAGAAGGTTTCTCCTAGCTTCACCCATGAAGTAAGAACTCCCCGTTGGAGGGGGAGCGGTATCAAGAGGCATCACACGTGTCTACCACGTGGCAACATCCTGAAAGGCCGCAAATATCATCAGGGAAGTCATGGATAAACCTACGATGGAAGAGCAAGACACAAGAGCTTTCAGCAATGATCTCCTCTCTCTCTCAACCATGCGAAGATGGTATAAGGGCGCCAGAGATTCCCTCCTCCATGCTAGGTTGGCGAACAATGCTCTCAACCGGTGCTCCAGTTCACTACCAAACAAGGGCTCTGGAAGGAGCAGGAAAAGGATATCAGAGTAAAGAGAAGAAGGAACAGGGACACGGGGTGACAAGGACACAACAAGAGCTTGCCACAGTACTCCTGCAATGGATCACTCCTAGGAGCATGTGCCTACGTTGACCCCTTGTTCTTCAAAGGACAGAGCCGATGGGACATGAAGTCCTCCACGATGTGACCCATCATCAGGTCCTTGACCCTCAGCTCCCGAATGGCATCATAGCAATGCGAGAAGAGCGGGTTCTCCTCTGGGTCCTCTGTCTAGTCCCCGGTGTCAACTGTTGGATAGTCTTCGAAGAGGAGAACGTCTCACGAACCTCCCATGATCACCTAGCTAGTAGACAGACTCGGCCATCCATTGGTCCGAGATGTGGGGGATATTCTTCCTCCCTATCCGGTCTCAGAAGGAAGCTGCAGGTTTATCTGGGATGGGCTCACTCGGGTCCGTGAAAGATAGAAGAAGAAGGATAGGATCCCTCATGAAGCGTGGGTCCCTATGTATTCCTCTAGAAGATGGGCGAATGAGGCAAGGGTTAAGATGGAACGGGTGGTGAGATGCATCAGTTGGATCCCTAAGAACCCTAACACATCACATGTGAAGGTAGAAAGGGGAAAGCTGAGATCGCACTTGAAGTGGTCGATCGGGACTATCGTGTGCTCGCCATGGACCTTAGGGGTCCCGACTCCTTTAGCTGGAAGGATAATAAAGGACGGGGGGATGATCCTTGCCAAGCACATCCCCTCTATGTCGCTCTCAGCTACCACCGGGCTGACCCAGATGTCCCCCCAGTCGACATGCTACACCTCGCGAAGGCCTAGCATAAAGGCCACTATGGTGCATGCTAGCTACCATGGCTCCCGTATTTTGAGGTATTTTCTGGCTGGAGGAAGGAGAAGACTGGATGAATAGGGAAAATCTCCCGTCTCTGGGATGGCTAAGTTTTTATAAGGGAAAGGACTAGCAACCTCTTGCATCCTCACAAGTTAATCATGATCGTTAAGATCAGATTGAACGGAGAAGTGGAAAAACCCGCCTGGCGGGTCATGTGCGAAAAGCCAGCAGAATATCATCCATGAACAGAAAAATACCTGAGAAGTTATAATGGATCGTACCATTGGTCAACATCGTGGGCAGGAATCTCATTATGATCACCACCTTCAATTTCGTCGGACAGAATAGATTCCCACGTGGCAGACAGAGCTCTGAGAAGAAAAGTTAATGGAAAAACCTCACCAACTAGTTTAGATTCAGGTCCTCATGGCCTCATGAAAGTTCCTCTCAACAGACTTCCACAGGTCACTGAAGAAGTTAAAGCATTAGACTATGTCACTGATTACGTCATCCTAGACTAGACCTAAACCCCACTACGACATCATTGTGTCAGATGGGTCCACAGGCAAGGTTCCAACATGATAAGAACTAAAATTACAGATACCCTCTCGATCTCTTGGTTCAGTACTCCACATCATATACGAGACCTCTCCCTCAGACCTCCTCTGGTCATTAAGGTACTCGCACCACAACACAAGAGGATTGTTTTCTTCCCTTTTTCTATTAACCATTTTCCAGGACCTCGTCGTAAGCCTGTGACCCTAGGACATCTGATATGGGAAGGCTCACCAGACATGCTCTGATAATAGGCACATGGGATGTTCTACATGATCCAGATGTATGTACATGTCAGAGACCTTGCACCAAGAGCTTGAGCATTTACAAGGACCCCGTGCCTCAAGATCAAGAATAAGTCATCGAGCTCACCAGACGGAGGTTCAGTATGAGCTACTGCAACTCGGCTACAAGGAAGGCCATCTTATTGAAGGTACTGATCGGGGGCTTTTTGGTGATGGGTGGACTCAGGCCTATACCAGTCATGGGCCTGAATCCACGAGTCCTACCCATGACGGTGATACGTTGCAAACGTATCTATAATTTTTGATGTTCCATGGTTGGTTTTTATCTACTTTCTTATGTTTTACCCACACTTTGGAGTACTGTTTATACACTTTCTTGGAGTAACCTATTAACAAGATGCCACAGTGCCAGTTGCCTGTTTTCTGCTATTTTTGGTTCAAGGAAAGTCAGAAAATGAATATTCTCGGAATTGGACGGGACAAAAGCCAAAGTCAGTTTTTCATCGAGGGGGACAGAGCTAGAATATGAGACGGAGAGGGCCCAGAGGGCCGCCACACCACCTGGCCGCGCGGCCAGGCCTGGCCCGCGCCACGGGGGTGGTGTGGCCGCCTAGGGCACCCCCTCGGCCTCCCCTTTCACCTATAAGATGCCTCCGATACAGAAACCCTAAGTACCCGATCAAAATTCCACAAAAGAGTCTGTAGCTGCCGTCATCTCCATCCCTAGATCAGGAGGGATCTAAAGCTCTTCCCGGCACCCTGCCGGAGGGGAGAATTCACCCTGGAGGCCTTCTTCATCACCATGCAAGCCTCCAGTGTGATGCGTGAGTAGTTCATCCTTGGACTACGGGTCCATGTAGTAGCTAGATGGTTGGTTCTTCTCCTTTGTGCTACCATGTCTAGATCTTGTGAGCTCCGTTCATGATCAAGATCATCTATTTGTAATCCTACATGTTGTGTTTGCGGGGATCCGATGGATATTGAGATGCTATTTCAGATTGATTATTGATTTTATCATGTCTTTGTTATTTGTGATCTTGCATGCTCTCTGTTGTTAGTAGATATCTTGGCCGAGTAGATGCTAGCAACTCCAAGAGGGAGTATTTGTGCTCGATAGTGGGTTCATGCCTCTAGTAATCTGGGGAAGTGACAGAAATCTCTAAGGTACTAGATTTGTTGTTGCTACTAGGGAGAAAACAGCAATCCTTTGTTCATAGAACAATCGTATTGTTTACTTTACATGCAATGCGTAATGCAATTATCTGTTTTTTGCAACTTAATACTGGAGGGGGTTTGGATGATAACCTGAAGGTGGATTTTTAATCATAGACGCAGTTGGATTACGGTCTATGTATAATGTTGTAATGCTCAATCAAATCTCATAGGAGTCAAGATGATTAGTATATGCATGTATGCTTTCTCGATGTTTGTCAAATGCCCCGCTGTAATTTGTTCACCCAACATGTCATCTATCTTAAGGAGAACCACCACTAGTGAACTATGGACCCCCGGTCCTTTCTTTTACCATCAATATACAACTGTTTACTACTTTCTGTTTACTTTCTGCAAGCTTTTACTTTCTTGCACACAATACGTTTAATCCTTTGTTTTCAGCAAAACCAGTGAGATTGACAACCTCACTGTAAGTTGGGGCAAAGTTTTGTGGTTGTGTTGTCTAGGATTCCAAGTTGGCAACAACACCTTGGAGGTGTTTCCTTGCTCCTACTGGTTTGATAACCTTCGTTTCATAACTGATGGAAACTTGTTGCTGTGCTCATCATACCTTCCTATTGGGGTTTCCCAACGAGCTTGAGATATCTTGGGCCATCAGACGGCCTCTGATGATGAAGAACCTGAAGGCATGCACCTAGAAGCTCTCAAACCGACATGTCCTGTGGGGCTGCAAGATAACTCTCTAGAGATCCCGAAGACCAGACATACGTACAAGGAAGATCAGAGATCACGATTACATTCAAGACAAGATGAAGACCTGACGTGACTAAGAAGCACTCGACTACCATCTATGCCTATAAGTATCCAAAGATATTCACCTCATAAGTACACGCCATAATCTCCCAAGTATTCTCCATTAGCCTTAGTCATAGTTCCAAATTCATCTCTCTCATCAAGTATCATTATAAACCCACTAAGATTATCTTGTAGACACATTGTACAATCTCTTAATCGCCTTATGAATAAAGTCTGAGGGATTCCTCCTATTATCCACATATCTTTTTCTTTGAGACCAAACTTATTGTCCCAAGCCATTCACCGAACAAATAAACCCTCTTCTGTTTCTCGGAAGCGAGACCGCGGAGGGATTGTGAAAACTATCCTTCACCAGGTGTGTTGCTGGCTTTAGATCAAATCAAGGGTTCAATGGTGTGATGACTTCTGGTCTAGGGAACTGGTCCTTAGGGGAGCATGCACAAAGACTTTCCGACTATCATCAACAACACCAGGGCTCCAGTAAGGGAGCGGCAACATCGACGCGTCAGTGACTCGCTCTTGCGGCAGTAGTGGTCGTTAGGTGGTCTAAGGACCTCGATGTAATTTTTATTATGTTTGGGGTGCTTTGTACTTCCTATAAACTCATGAAATAGATCTGGAACTTTCCTACAAAAAAACTTCATGAATTGGAACCCTCATGATTTAAACTGCTCCAAGCATAGACACGTGATGTTTGATCTTGTGGCTTCTACACCGTGTCAGATTCTTTATCTCTATGAAACCAAATTACAGCATGTTGACTCCTCCATTGCATCTCACTTGGGTGGGCACATGCTAAAGCATTTTCCCAAAGGCCTGACTTAGGAACTAGAGGGGGAATCCTGATGATGTGGGATGATTCAAAGATTTAGGCCACAAACATTGAAGATGGCACGTTCTCTTTCTCGGTCAATATCTCTATCATCGATTCCGGTATCGACTTCAGGATCACCACGGTCTACGAGCCTACTCGTAGTAATCTCGAGGATGCCTTCTTTGTCAAGCCCATTGTCACAAAGCCCCGCTTGGAACTAGGTGGCTTGTAACCTGAGATTTCAACCAAATATACCATCCTAGGGATAAAAATCGCAATAATGCCAACCAAAACCGGATTGTTAGATTCCGCAATGTTCTTAGGACTTGTGCCCTTTAATAATTTCACCTCCAAAATTGTAGATTTACATGGAGTATAATGAGCAAAAAGATCATACTATGAGCAAGATTGATGCCTTCATTTGCAATGAGGATTGGGACATGGCATTCTCTAAGCACATCCTCAGTGCCCTATCGTCGTCCTTATCTGATCATTGCCCTCTTCTTCTTGGAAATGATAGTGGACCAAAGAGATCAAAGTTCTTCCATTTTGAGAATTTTTGGACCAAAATTATAGGGTTTAAGGATGTTGTGGATGAGTCTTGGAATAGTGAGATTCCTCATTCTGAACCAAGCCAACTTCTATTCCATAAGCTTAAGAAGACCGACAAAGTCCTAAGAAGATAGAAAATATCTCTATTCTCCAAGATAAAAGTGGAGCTACACATGGATCTTGAAATCATTCTAAGGTTGGATGTGACGCAAGAAAGTAGAGCCCTAAGCAATGAGGGAAGATACCTAAGGACACATCTAAAAAGAAGGATCATTGTCTTGGCGACGCTTGAGTCACCAATTTGAAGGAAGGGGATGCAAACACTCGATACTTCCACCTTTGTATCAATGCCCGGCGGTGGAAAAACCACATCCATCAGCTAAATGCAATAATGGATGGGTCACAGAACATGCCTAAAAAAGGCCATCATCCATGCTCACTTCAAAAAGATAATGAAAAAAGTCCCCCCTCATGTTACCAATTTTAACTGGTCCACCATTCCCACGCCGCAATGTGACCTTACGGAGCATGATGCGCCCTTCACGTAAAATGAAGTAAATGTTGCGGTGGACAAAGTTGTCATGAATGCTTCATAGAGAAAAGAAGCATTCATGACAATTTTTTTAGGTAGAAACCTTGCAAGAAAATTTCATAAGTCAAGAATGGTTATGCTTCTCTTCAAGCTTGACATCAATAAGGCCTTTGACTCAATTATATGGGACTATTTCATGGATTTTCTCCAACACATGGGCTTCCCTAGCAAGTTCTGGGGTTGGATTTTGGATCTCCTCTCCACCTCATCCTCAAGAGTGCTTCTTAATGGAATTGTTGGTGACCCTATCTAGCAGGGATAGGGTCTTAGACAAGGAGACCTGTTGTGATCCTTCTGTTGGAAATATGCCCTAGATGCGATAATAAGTTATATTATTCTATATTTCATGTTCATGGTTAAGTTTATTATTATGTGTTATAATTTTATTAGTTACAGGTAATGAATATTTGGAGGAAAACACTAATACATGTGCGGAATTATAAACACCATTTAGATATACCTAGTCTTGACTCTAAGACTAATTCATGTATTATTGATAGCCCCGATTTCTTGACTATTGGGAAAATACAAAGTGTTGTGAAGGTTTGTTGATGACATATGTGATTGGAGTTGTTGAGAAAACAACAATGATAGATATACCCAATTTGATATATGGTGAAACACATCACCAATATTGTTGTCGGTAGTTTCTCAATGACAAGTATTACAGTTACTAAAATGTTGTTGGACCATGAAAGACATATAGGACGTGACAAGACCTTCAGACATTACTTCTTGACAGAATAATCATAACATCAGTCTTTGTTCTGACCGGATGGTATGCCAATTGAAAGGTCACTTATGTCGCCTAGAGGGGGGTGAATAGGAGGTTAAATTTTTTGCGAGATGGGCTTAATAAAGGTGGAATAAACCTAGTGTTTTCTTTTATCAAGCACAAAGCCTATATATACTAAGGTTCACCTATGTGCACCAACAACTTATGCTAAGAAAGACAAGCAACAATGTGATAGCAAGATAGATTACTTCAAGTACGAAGGCTATCACAATGTAAAGTGCATAAGTAAAGAGCTCGAGTATAGAGATAACCGAGGTACGCGGGGATGACGATATTTTACCGAGTTCCTCCCAACAAGGGAGTACGTCTCATTGGAGGGGTGGGCGGTACTAAGACCAGCAATGCCACAAGAGGCCTCACCCTATTCTCCCGAGCACCGGCCGCACGGCAATCACCCGTTCCACTATGGGACACTTGAGGGCGGTCACCAAACCCGTACCAGATTGGGACAATCTCCACAACTCAATTGGAGGCTCCCAATAATCACCACCAAGGACAATATCTTGGGGAGCGCTCCACAACTTAATTGAAGGCTCCAAGAACACGCCACAAAGGCCACACAATCGTCTAGGGTTCCAAGAATCCAAGAGGGATAAACTTCTTGATTTCACCAACCAAATCCTTCGAGGAGAACTCAAACCGATGCACCTAATGCAAATCGCAAGAATACCACAAACATGCTCCAATCCTTCACTCTCAAGTTCCAACAAAGCTACTAAAGCAATTGGGGCAACAAGAGAGGAAGAACACAAGGAGAACACCAAATCCTCCAAGATCTAGATCCCAAAGATTCACTCACAAAGAGATGATATGGTTTGGTCAAATTGTAGATCTAGATCTCCTCAATCTTCCTCTCAAATGTATGCAAGAATAATTGGAGGGGAAGAAAGAAATCAAGCTCAAGGAGATTAAAACAATGGAGCAAATCTTGAAGAAAAGAGGGAGAAGAAGCAACCCTAAAAAAGAGAGAGGGAGGAGGCTTAAATAGGGGCCCAAAAATCTGCCCGTTGGGGGCCAGTTTCCGCCTAGGCCGATAGTACCGCATTGGGCCGGAACTACCGGACCCAGACCTAGCGAAGCAAGCAAATAGGCGAGCGACAGGTCAACGCGGGTGGCAGCACACAACGATCTGGGCAAGCATGGGCAGCGAGCGAGGAAAAACAAAAGGGGATCGGGGGAAGCAGCATGGCACGTGTGAGGCTAGCGAGCAACCAAGAGAGGGGATCGAGGCACGAGGGAGAGCAAGGCCAGAGCGAGTGGTTAGATCAGTCCATGTGAGCTAGGAGTAGTACTGCCCGGCCGTGACTACCAAATGGGCTTGGTGGTACTACTGCCAGCCAATCAGGCAGGCAGCGAAGAGGAGCACTCAGGTGCGGCCGGTACTACTACACGGCCCAGTAACTTTTTCCTTTTTCCTTTTTCTTTTTAAAACAAATAAAGGGCAAACTTCAAAAAGCGATAACTAGAGTTTGGTAACTCTGATTGACCCAAAACAAATTTTGTTGGAAAGAGGACAATAAACCAACAATTTTGTTGGAAACCAATATTGGATATCACCAAGTGAGAATGTATCAAGTATTATAATGTGATATGCCTCCCTTAGTGAGGATGTAGAAAACCTCCATGAACAAAATCGTAATAAGATATAAAAGGGAGATCCGATTTTGAAGAACTAGAGCTTGTAATGAACACAAACTCTAGAACCAAACATGGATAAGATCCAACAAACAACAAAGAAAGACGATGCTAAGAATGCAATGGTTTGATCTCTCTCCGAAATATATGATCGAGCTACTCACTCGAGAGCCCCTCTTGATAGTACGGTTATCTATCCTAAACCCGGTCTCCCAACTACCAACATGAGATCGGCAAAAGGGAAAACCTATCAAGATTATACCTTTGCCTTGAGAAAACCACTTGAGCACGATCTAGACGATCTTGACCTTCTGAAGATGGACACCTTTCTTGATTGCTCTTGTAAGCACTCGCTTGATGATGACTTGACATATGCTTCCCCATACACCATGGGGAAGCCTCGTCTTTGACCTTGTCTTCATCGACCCATGATCACCGAGAATGGCAAGCTTCAAGCATGAGATCTTCTAGAGATGGCACAACTTGATCTTGCACAACATTTCTACTAACTTCATATGATCCCAAAAGGCCCAAGGCCCTTGGACAATGCTTCTCCTTCTTCATTTCTTCCACCTTGAATCCAACACATGGTCCAAGCGAAGATAATGGACAAATCCTACAAGTGCAACTTAATGCAAACATTAGTCTATAGAGATTGTCATTAATTACCAAAACCACACATGGGGGCCCACATGCTCTTTCACCAATGTTCTATGTGGTGTAGTTATGGGAATTTATACTCCTAATAATGAAGATATATACTCTAGGCCAACTCATGCATTATGATATTTATTATTGTCTGGTCGGACACATGATCAAAGTGATGATCATAGGAACACCGATAATACAGAATGAGTAAAAGAGTACATGTTGGGTATTGAGGATAACCTAGTGTTTCACCTCAGATTGTGCCAAGCATTGAGAAGTAATGTGACATGTATTGATAAGTAATACAGAAGGTTCACACAATAAAGATCTTTGTGTTATGAGTAGGGATCTTAATGGCTATCTAAAGACCCTTTGAGATCATTGTCATGGAATGTATTCCGGACATGTCGAAGCATATACGAACCCATAGTGTCACACACTTAAGAGTTAGTGATATTAAAAACGTGAGTGTGAATAAATATTTAGTAGAGAAGTAATTTTGAATGTGTTTAGAGGGTCTCGGAATATACGAGAGGTGTCTGGAATATTATAGAGACTGTTCGAAATGAGTTTTAAGAATTTATGGAATGATATAAGGTGTCGTGAGTGTATGAATGATCTTGTAATGGTTATGGGAGGTACTAGATGATCCCGGAAGTGTCTGAAATGGTATCATGAGTGTCCGCAATGTTCCGAGCATATATGGAAGGTTTGGAAGGACCGTAAGGGTTTGAAAGGTTATGGAAGGTTCCAAAAGGGTCCAAGATGAACCGGGATATCTTAGGATGTCTGAAAGGTTCCATAATAGGTGCATCCATGTTTCCCCAAGGGAAAGTAAAGTTTCCCTATCTCAATTCGGATTGGCAAAAAGGAGCAGTTTTCTAGTAGGATTCGTTTGACAGAATCCTACTGAAACTCACTTACACTTTGGGACTAGGCCTTGGACGACCCAAGGGGATTGGGAACCTATATAAGCAAACCAAAGAGCACACCAATAGATACACAAGTCCTGGCCTTAGCCCCCCAAGCCATAGCATCGCCACCGCCGCCTCTAAACCCTAGACCACGCATGTCGCCACCACCCCGCGCGCACCGCCGCCTTGTGCCACACCGCTTACCATTGTGTCGACGCTGCCACTCTCCTCTCATCGTCTCTGATACGTCGTAAACGTATCTATAATTTTTGATGTTCCATGCTTGTTTTATATCTACTTTCTTATGTTTTGTTCATACTTTGAGATACTTTTATGCATTTTCTGGACTAACCTATTAACAAGATGCCACAGTGCCAGTTGCCTGTTTTCTTCTGTTTTTGGTTCCAGAAAAGGCATAAAATGAATATTCTCGGAATTGGACGGGACAAAAGCCAAAGTCAATATTTTACCGGAAGACACATGGAGTCCGAAAGAGAGACGAAGGGGGGCCACAGGGTGGCATAACCACCCCTTGGAGCGGGCAGCCCTAGGCCATGCTAGGGCATGGTGTGGGCCCCCTGGCCGGCCACCGACCTTGCCCCTTCGCCTATAAGAAGCCCCTGGGACGAAAACCCTAACCCGACCAGCTTCCAGCCACGAAAAATTCTGCAGCACCGCCGCCACCGAAGGGGAGATTCGGGGGACAAAAAGTCTCTGTTCCAGCACCCTGCCGGGACGGGAAAGTGCCCCCGGAGCCATCTCCATCGATCTCCACCACCATCTCCATCGTTGTTGCTGATTCCCATGATGATGAGGGGGGTAGTTATCTCTCGAGGCTAAGGGTTCTATCGGTAGCTATGTGTTCATCTCTCTCTATGCATGATCATATTGTGATCATGAGCTTTATAATCAAGTAGTTCTACCTTGCTACTCAAGTGCTTTAATAGATCTCTGCTCCCCCCATGTGTGTGAAAGTGATAGCGTGCACACCATGGTGGCACTTAGGCTAGAGATTACAAATACTTGTTATGAGTTATATTTGGAGTTGGATGTTTCTATGAAATTGTGGTGTTTGTTGGAACCATCTAGAGCTCAAGGTGATAGTGTGGGGTTATCTAGATTGGGAAAGCAAACTTTGAGGAGTGTTGTTATAGCCCTGCAATGGATTAGAGTGTCCAACCGGAGAGTAGTTAAGAGTAGCATCATAAAGAGAAGATATTTATACGAGAGTGTTCACTAGTGAAAGTATGATCCCTAGGCCTTGTTTCTAAGCATTGAAACACCCTTTGCAATTAGATCTATTACATGTTTGCTTACTTCCATCTTTATTTCAGATTGCCTTTAGTCTCTTCCTACCCATCAAGCTCTTTTATGGCACCGTTACCACTTATAATTATCCATACCACTTGTATTTCACTATCTCTTCGCCGAACTAGTGCACCTATACACCTGACAAGTGTATTGGGTGTGTTGGGGACACAAGAGACTTCTTGTATCTTGATTGCAGGGTTGCTTAGAGGGATACCTTTGACCACTTCCTCCCTGAGTTTGATAAACCTTATGTAATCCACTTAAGGGAAACTTGCTGCTGTTCTACAAACCTCTGCACTTGGAGGCCCAACAACTGTCTACAAGAATATAAGTGCGTAGACATCAAGTTATTTTATTGCGCCATTGCTAGGGATTGAAGAAGAAGAAGAAGCTCCCACGTCAACCACGCGCCATCAAAGCTATTTTCTGGTGCCGTTGCCGGGGAGGTAAGGTAAAAGGTACTCACATCCTCCGGTGTGAGTGCTCAAAGTTATTTCCTTCAGATTCTGCAATTTTGTATTTTTGTTTCTTGTTTTCACTAGTTAGGTTTAATGGAAAACAACAACAAAATTAGAGAGCTTTATAGTATTTATCTTGAGTTAGGACATGAAGTGTTTGAAGAGAAAATTAAAAACCTATGGAACTTTATTTGCATGCTAATAGCAATGTTATTAGTATGAATTCTTGGAACACCATTATCGCTAATGCTATGGAAAAGTCTAAGCTTGGGGAAGCTGGTTTTGGTGAGCAAGATATTTTTAGTCTCCCAAGCACGGAGGAGAAAATTTACTTTGATGATACTATACCTCCAATATATGATGATTACAATGCTGAGTATGATATTTTCGGTCCACCTACTATTGAGGAGAAAATTAATTATTATTACAATATGCCTCATATATTTGATGATTATGGTGATGAGAATAATAATGATAGCTATTTTGTTGAATTTGCTCCCACTATAATTAATAAGAATGACTATGTTTATGTGGGGAGTATTAATTCTTTTATGCATATGGCTCATGATAAGAATGTTTTATGTGATAGTTATATTGTTAATTTTATTCATGATGCTACTAAAAGTTATTATGAGAGAGGGAAACATGGTTTTATGTGTCTCAACAATATTAAGTTTCCCCTCTTTATGTTGAAAATTTTGAAGTTGCACTTGTTTTGATTCCCTATGCTTGTTGGTTTGTGCTTTCATGACTTGTTTCTTTACAAGATTATTTTTCATAGGAAGTGGGCTAGACTTAAATGTGCTTTGAATTTGCTTCTTGATGCTCTCTTTTACTTCAATTCCTATTTCTTATGTGAGCATCTTCTCAAACTATCATGCCTAACTTAAAGGCGTTAAAGAAAAGTACTTATTGGGAGATAACACAAAAGTTTTAGATGAGTCTTGAAAGTTATTACCTCTGTGCCAAGAGTAACCTCTAATGAGTAACCTCTAATGAGAGAGAAGTAATGCTTGGGAAAGTTGTTGTCCCGAAACAGATTTTTGTGCTTCACTGAAAAAATTTGTGTAAAATCTCTGTATGTCGGTTTGAGATGTAATTTTTTGTGTTTCTGCCCCAGGTTGTTATCCAACTTTCATTAGCTAAACACTTTTCTATTTGAGCAACAGAAGGTCTTCAAAAAAATCGGTTTCTATATGCTGGTCTGTTTTGACAGATTTCTGCCAATTATTTGCATTTGCTTCTTGTTGATTCTTTTTTGGGTTCTTGATACGTTGCTAACATATCCATAATTTTTGATGTTCCATGCTTGGTTTGATCTACTTTCTTATGTTTTGTCCACACTTTGGAGTACTTTCTATACACTTTCTTGGACTAACCTATTAACAAGAGCCATAGTGTCAGCTGCCTGTTTTCTGCAGATTTTGGTTCCAGGAAAGTCAGAAAATGAATATTCTCGGAATTGGACGGGACAAAAGCCAAAGTCAGTTTTTCACCGAGGGACACAAGGAGCCAGAGTACGAGACGGAGAGGGGACAGGGGGCCGCCACACCACCTGGCCGCACGGCCCAGCCTGGCCTACGCCAAGGGGTGGTCTAGCCGCCTCCAACACCCCCTCGGCCTCCCCTTTCGCCTATAAGATGCCTCCGATACAGAAACCCTAAGTACCCGATCAAAATTCCACGAAAGAGTCTGTGGCCGCCGTCATATCCATCCCTAGATCGGGAGGGATCTGAAGCTCTTCCCGGCACCCTGCCAGAGGGGAGAATTCACCCTGGAGGCCTTCTTCATCACCATGCAAGCCTCTGGTGTGATGCGTGAGTAGTTCATCCTTGGACTATGGGTCCATGTAGTAGCTAGATGGCTGGTTCTCCTCCTTTGTGCTACCATGTTTAGATCTTGTGAGCTCCGTTCATGATCAAGATCATCTATTTGTAATTCTACATGTTGTGTTTGCGGGGATCCGATGGATATTGAGATGCTATTTCAGATTGATTATTGATTCTATCATGTCTTTGTTATTTGTGATCTTGCATGCTTTCCCTTGTTAGTATCTATCTTGGCCAAGTAGATTCTAGCAACTCCAAGAGTTAGTATTTATGCTCGATAGTGGGTTCATGCCTCTAGTAATCTGGGGAAGTGACAAAAATCTCTAAGGTACTAGATGTGTTGTTGCTGCTAGGGAGAAAACAACAATCCTTTGTTCATAGAACAATCGTATTGTTTACTTTATAGGCAATGCGTAATGCAATTATCTGTTGCTTGCAACTTAATACTGGAGGGGGTTCGGATGATAACCTGAAGGTGGATTATTAGTCATAGATGCAGTTGGATTATGGTCTATGTATAATGTTGTAATGCCCAATCAAATCTCAAAGGAGTCAAGATGATTAGTATATGCATATTGCTTTCTCGATGTTTGTCAATTGCCCCACTGTAATTTGGTCACCCAACATGTTATCTATCTTAAGGAGAGCCACCACTAGTGAACTATGGACCCCGGACCTTTCTTTTATCATCAATCTACAACTGTTTACTGTTTTCTATTTACTTTCTACAAACTATTACTTTCTTCCACACGATACGTTTAATCCTTTGTTTTCAGCAAAACCGGTGAGATTGACAACCTCACTTTAAGTTGGGGCAAAGTTCTGTGGTTGTGTTGTGCAGGTTTCCACGTTGCTGCTAGCACTGGTAATGTGCCCTGCCAAGGTTCAGCTAGCAACACCTTGGACGTGTTTCCTTGCTCCTACTGGATTGATAACCTTGGTTTCATAACTGAGGGAAAACTTGCTGCTGTGCTCATCATACCTTCCTCTTGTGGTTCCCCAACAAGCTCGATATATTTTGGGCCATCAGTTCTCTTTTGGGGAATTGAGCTTTTGGAGGGAAGTGCTGCAGTAGCTTGTGTTTTAATGGAAGTTTTACTTGTGTTGAAACTGAACCCAAAGACTTATTATCTTGAGTGCACTAATGTTGCTAATGAAGATTGTGTGAAGTTTTGTATGAAGGAAAAATTTCAGGTGTAAGGGAAGAGTAATGTAATGAGATGAAGAATGGGCAAAAGCTCAAGCTTGGGGATGCCACTCCATGTTACCCCAAGAAATATCTAGGAAATACAAGCGTCAAAGCTTGGGTATGCCCAAGGCACCCCCTTCTTCATCAATAAAAATCTCAGGTTTCTTCCAAACACTTCATTTTTATTGTTTCATGCATAGTTGTGTTGTTCTTGGAGTGTCTTTGTTTTTTATTTTGGTTTTTCATTTGCTTGGTTTGCTTAGTTTGCTTGAATAAATTTGTTGTACCCCCTCTTTCATACATTAGTTTTCAAATAGTTTGGTTTGGTTTGGAAAAGAGTAGGAAAAGTTCATGCTTAAGTGGTAAAGAGAGCTTGTTTTTGACTTTGGCCTATGCTTTGTCATGTCATGCTTGATATTGTTTTGGCTTTATGCTTAGTGATTTTTGCTGTAGCATGACATGTTATAAACAATTGAGATTGCTTAATGTGCCTTGAAAGAATCATGCGTTGTTTTAGCATATTAAAGCATAATATAGTGGTATTCTCCTTTGATGCTTTATTTTGATTGACTTGGTGCATGCTCACACCATGTTATGACTATCCCAAGTCACCATAGCCTTTATGATCCTTTAGTTTTCGACTTGTAATATCACTTTATGCTTTAATTAATGATATTTTGTCGCTTTGCATGATTATGGCCATTATTGCTCTCTTAGTTGGTCGCTCCCAGTCTTTTGCTAGCCTCCATACCAAGTATGAGTTCCACTCATGCATCCAACTCCAAATAAAACCAAGTTATTCCAAAGATTCTACCATACCTACCTATTAACATTTGCTATTCCAAGTATATTCATGTTTTTATCTACCTTCCGAATTAAACTTGTTATGATAAAACTAGTGATTAAAGCTCTCACAAACTTGACGGCACACTTTACTTTTCTTGCCCCTAATAAACTTGAACCATTGTGTTATCTATGTTGTATATGCTTGCACTTATATGTTGGGGATTAGCAGAACCATGCTGTCATGGGGAACACTTTCAACATTTCACTTGTACATTGTACCTAGTTGATATCATGCTCTTTTGTCTATGGATGTCGTCGGTGTGAAATGAAAGGGGAGCTTGTAAGTCCATGGAGTTATGTATGTGTGTTAGAGAAACGCTTGGGCCGTTGGTCTAATCCATGCCTAATCATGGTGGAAACCTGCAGGCTAACCATAATGAGCAATGTATGAAGCATTCTTATTATAAAAAAAAGAGATAGAGATTGAGAAAAAGAGAAAAAAAAAAGATGGGAAAAGAGGAAAGAGAGAAAAAAGCACCATTTTCCTATGGTAAATAAGAAGATTGCTGAGATGCTCGTTGTCTGCTTGCCTTGTCATTTTTATATGGAGATTCTTCCGTATCATCGGGCAAGGGGTACCCCGTTGGCGGTTCTCTATGATACACATGTACTTACTATGACAAGAACTTACCGGTAACTAAACTTGAGTAGCATGAGGAGCGGCCCTCGTATTCAAGGGACATGAATTTCCAACTTATACTTTGTCAAGCATATAATCCATAGTTTATTCACTTTAACCTTAATCACTTCAAGATGCTTATGATAGGGCAATGAGAGCTCAAAGCTAATAAGTACCATAATTTTTGGAAGCTCTTTATGAAACTTGAATCCCTGCTTCCTTCTATGAAGGCCTTTCTTTTACTTTTATGTCGAGTCTCCATCTTCTATCTTTATGCACCTATTGAGAGAGTATAGTGGTCATTCTTAGTTTAATGTGCATTGTCCCAAAACTTGTTGATTGATTCATAACTTTGATATTGCTTGTTCTTAAACTATTTGTATCTAGTCACCCTTATGAACTTTGAAGGTGTCGTATGCATTTATGTTTTGCTACACTATGAGGGACAAGCTGAATACCATTCTCATTATGCTTTCTTTATGTGAAACAAACAAACGTCTTGCAAAGCATTTTTATTCATGAATCTTTTGTTTGTGCCCTTTAATGTTGCATGCATAGTCACTATGTCTTATTATTAGAACTATATCTTTCATGCTATGTTAAAGTACTATGATCCCAGTTATGAATGTTCTACAAATACTTTAATCAAGATTATGATGGTGCATGTCACCTCAAAAATTATTCTTTCTTTTTATCACTTACCTACTCGAGGACGAGCAGGAGTTAAGCTTGGGGATGCTGATACGTTGTAAACGTATCTATAATTTTTGATGTTCCATGCTTGTTTTATATCTACTTTCTCATGTTTTGTTCATACTTTGAGATACTTTTATGCATTTTCTAGACTAACCTATTAACAAGATGCCATAGTGCCAGTTGCCTGTTTTCTTCTGTTTTTGGTTCCAGAAAAGGCAGAAAATGAATATTCTCGGAATTGGACGGGACAAAAGCCAAAGTCAATATTTTACCGGAAGACACATGGAGTCCGAAGGAGAGATGAAGGGGGGCCATAGGGCAGCCACACCACCCCTTGGCGCGGGTAGCCCTAGGCCACGCCATGGCATGGTGTGGGCCCCCTGGCTGGCCACCGACCTTGCCCCTTCACCTATAAGAAGCCCCTGGGACGAAAACCCTAACCCGACCAGCCTCCAGCCACGAAAAGTTCTGCAGGGCCGCCGCCACCGAAGGGGAGATTCGGGGGACATAAAGTCTCTGTTCCGGCACCCTGCCGGGACGGGGAAGTGCCCCTGAAGCCATCTCCATCGATCTCCACCACCATCTCCATCGCCGTTGCTGATTCCCATGATGAAGAGGGAGTAGTTCTCTCTCGAGGCTAAGGGTTCTACCGGTAGCTATGTGTTCATCTCTCTCTCTATGCATGATCATATTGTGATCATGAGCTTTGTAATCAAGTAGATCTACCTTGCTACTCAAGTGCTTTAATAGATCTCTGATCTCCCCATGTGTGTGAAAGTGACAGCGTGCACACCATGGTGGCACTTAGGCTAGAGATTACAAATACTTGTTATGAGTTATATTTGGAGTTGGATGTTTCTATGAAATTGTGGTATTTGTTGGAACCATCTAGAGCTCACAGTGTGGGGTTATCTATATGGGGAAAGCGAACTTTGAGGAGTGCTGTTATAGCCCTACCATGGATTAGAGTGTCCAACCGGAGAGTAGTTAAGAGTAGTATCATAAAGAGAAGATATTTATATGAGAGTGTTCACTAGTGAAAGTATGATCCCTAGGCCTTGTTTCTAAGCATTGAAACACCCTTTGCAATTAGATCTATTACATGTTTGCTTGCTTCCATCTTTATTTCAGATTGCATTTACTCTCTTCCTACCCGTCAAGCTATTTTCTGGCACCATTGTCTTATATCGATACCACTTGTATTTCACTATCTCTTCGCTGAACTAGTGCACCTATACACCTGACAAGTGTATTGGGTGTGTTGGGGACACAAGAGACTTCTTGTATCTTGATTGCAGGGTTGCTTGAGAGGGATACCTTTGACCACTTCCTTCCTGAGTTCGATAAACCTTGGGTAATCCACTTAAGGGAAACTTGTTGTTGTTCTACAAACCTCTGCACTTGGAGGCCCAACAACTATCTACAAGAATAGAAGTGCGTAGACATCAGTCTCCTCCATGATGGTGACCTAAACCCTAAGGCCGGTATGCCCTAGGCTCTTCTTCTACTACGATGTTGGAGCGCTGTCAGATCTTTACCCTCCAGCTAGATCTAATCTAGTCGGTGATTGCGGAAGTGTTGTCAAATCTTCATCAACACGTTCCCGCATGGTCCATGAGTTTGGCCTCACCTTGACGCGGTGTTGCTAACATCGTACGTGTGGATACTGCAGGAGGTGCAACACTTGGGGCACTTGATCGTGTGGATCTTCGTGAAGGAGAATCTTCTCACGGTAATCGACTAGCTACAGGAATCGACAATCGTGGAGCGGTTCGTGGGATAATACATATCCTCACGACTTGACAAGTCTTGTTGCAGGGATCGATGCTTGTCTTCATCAACCTCGTCATCGAAAACTTCCGCTAGATTGATCTTCGAGGGTATGATCTGTTGCCTCCCCTTTTCGCATAATTTGGTCCAGTTTATGCGCTAGAATTTTTTGGTTTGGTGTAGAGCGTTTCCCAAAAACTTTCTCTTCATGTTGGCAATTGATCCTCTTCACAACATACTTCATAAAGAGATCAAGCCCACCTCTATGATCTTCGTGGGAGGGCTCCCACGGTTCACACCTCTCTTTTTGCCGATAATGCCGCAATCGTTGTTAAGCCTATCAAAAATGACATCAACTTCCTTGCTTCCACCTTGGCAAATTTTGATGATGTCACCGGAATAGTTACAAATTGTCAAAAGAGCCAAGTGGCACCAATCCAGTGTGATGGTATTTATCATGAGGGTATCTTACAAGCCTTCCCGGCTTCCCGCCCCTTCCCCATGAGATACCTTGGCCTTCCTTTGTCGGTCAATCATCTAAGGAGAATCCATTTCCAACCTTTGGAGGATAAATTACCACAAAACTTCACCTTGGATGGGGATGCATGTCACCATGGTCAAATGAAACACACTCATCAAGTCGGTGCTTACTAGCATTGCCATCTACTACATCATTGTTCTTGACATTTTTTTGGAGGTGCTCATGAAGATTGATAGAACTAGAAGGGCCTTCCTTTGGGCGTCTTACGATAAGGTCACCGGTGTCAAGTGCAAAGTGATTTGGGATATGGTTTGCAAGCATATTAACCATGGTGTCCTTGGGATCCTCAACCTCACAAAGTTTGCTTCGGCCATTCACATTCAAAAGGTTTCCAATGATGGCAACTATTTGGCAAAGTCAGCATATAAGATGAAATTTGAGGATCTCAACATCTACCCGAAGACTACTTTGGTTTGGAACCCTTAGGCGCCCCTAAAGTGCAATTTTTTGCTTGGTTGATCCTCTAAAATCATGTTTGGACAACGGATAGACTTCAAAAAAGGGGTGGCCAAATTATGGTATGTGCAAGCTTTGCAACCAAGTGCAAGAATCTGCCGGCCACATCCTTTTTCAAATGTCGTTTCACTATTAGACTATGGATATTCTTAAAAGTTTGGCTAGGTCTCCATGATGTTGGGCCAAGTGATTGGCAAGCATGCACTGTCCAAAATGGTGGGTCGATGAAATCCTTAAGAGAGGGCAATCGAGGAAGGCCTTGGCTTCCCTTGCGATATTAGCTTCTTGGGAGATTTGGAAGGAAGGAAGCTTGCTTCTTCCGCAACCAATTAATAACTTCAATCATACTAGTAACTAAAATCAAAGATGAGACGGCTATGTGGTATCTCGTCGGGAAAAAAGCTTTGAGTAATGTAATACTACGAGAGTAGGCTTATCTTTGGTCTTGGCCTTGCGTGGTTTGTAAGACCTCTAAAACTTTTTCTTAATCAATGAAAATTGCAGATCTTTTGCGTTGCTTTTTAAAAAATACGCGAGTTAATCGGAAATTTTTAGTCTGTTGCAGGATACCTGGTGTGGCCACCTGTAACCAATCAATAACTTCAATCATACTAGTAACTAAAATCAATAACTTCAATCACACTAGTAACTAAAATCAAAGATGAGGCTGCTATGCGATGCCTCGTCGGGACAAAAGCTTTGAGTAATGTGATTCCGTGAGAGTAGTCTTATCTTTAATCTTGGCCAAAGAGTGGTTTGTAAGATCTCTAAAAACCTCTTCTTAATCAATGAGAAGGACAAAAAAAAAAGTGCCTTGTTTCAGAAAAATTATCTCGTCGACGTGTGTTGATCAGAAATTTCCCGTCTGTCACAGGATATACCTGGTGTGGCCACCTGTATCTCAATCCAGTGCAGAATCCTTCAAGGATTACCAACACAACACATGGGAGACATGAAACTGACAGCATCTTCCACGTGGACTCAGATCCTGCTGCCGCTAATCCATCTTCCATGTTGGCAACATCCTCCACCATAACATTATATCCCTGAAGACTAAACAAAGTCCGAAGTGTCCCTGGAGAACATAGCAATTAGCAGAGCAGCAGTGCCGGTGTCCTGGTGTCTCGCAACAGCGTGACATCGCAGGTAGGAGAGTATCATGCGGGTAATGTAGCATGACCAATGGAACGGAGAGAGCGTGCTGGCTCGTACCGTGCCGCGCGTCAGCGCGTGTGCTCGCGGGAAGGGGCACGGCAGCATCGTGCTGCCGGGCCCTTGTCGTGCAAAGTGAGCCGGTCCCATGAAGACAACAACGTCCTCAGTTCGAACCGGAGAATTTCGTCCAGAATTTGTCGCTTGGAGCGTCGACAGAGCTAGGTTCGCCGCGATTTCGTCGGGGCCGAACCGTCGTGTCAGCGTAAGCGGTGGCTGATGGTGTACCCGGCCGGGGGAGGGGGATGATGATGTCTGGACTCACATCCGGACTGGTCAAGTTCGGGGAATGCGATTTTTGCCGAGCACTCGGCGGGTTGCGGGGCACGGTGGTGCCAGGGCTTGTCGTGGTCAGCCAGCTTCGTGGCGATTGGCGAGTCTTTGTAGGGGAACTCGATGAGGCCAACGACCACCATGACCTCGATTGACATTAGGCCAGTGGAATATTGCTGTTTACTGCGACTCCATCATACGACTAGCACGTAGTCCCGGGGGCATCCAGGCTGAGAGGTGGGAGTGCAGCCTCGGCACACGGCACACACGGCAGAAATCTTTGTGCGGCGAGCAGAGGTGGGAGTGCAGGCTGTGCAGCCTCGGCAGCGGGCACTCGGCCACTGTTAGGATGAGGCCGTCACTGTGGCACGTTTAAGCAGCCCCTCTCCACACGCCGGCACACCCACCAGGCCACCAGCACGCCAGTCGCCAGGTGACATCGCCACATATGTCACCACCTCTTTGGCGTATGCAGAGGTTCGAATCTGGCAAACCAGATCTCTTCGTATCCGTTTCAACCACCGCCGTTTTTATTTTACTCTTAACTAGATCTCCTAGGAAAGACATATTTGGTATCTTTAAGGTAGAAGCTTATGCCTTCTTAAGAGTGTTGGACTTTTATGTCAGAACTTTGGAGTATCACAAGATTTTTCCTAGAATGATACAGTAGTATACATCCTAGTATATTAGCCAAACTTCTTTTTATAAATTCCATTGCATCTACTCCTCCCTCCCTTCTCTCTTCTCAATATTTTATTCATACAAACCATTCAAAGACAACTACCTCAAAAGGTCCTCCCTACATTCATGTTTTCTTATTTCTATGGTCTTTAATTCTCTACCTGGAAAGGCCTTTTCCGATTGTTGACGTGCTTTTTCTCTATTAATAGGTTGTTGATTTTGATACTAAGAAAGAGCCACTAATGGTAGGTTTTATTCTTTTCTACTACTTGCATAGCCCGAGAAAAAAATATTAATGACTAATAGCCCACGGGAGAAAGGACCTTTGTTTTCGCACAACGATTTACAAGAGAGGGTCATGGAACACCAAGTCTTACAAATAAAATATAGAAATATACACTAGGGTTTGTTTGGTTGGGGAAACCGGTTAGAATGCAATATCATGATTTAATTCCACCGGAATGGGTTGGTTTTGTTTCTATGTTTGGTCACAGAAAAAGAGATGGGATATACTGGTTCTATTACACCTTTTGGTGTGAGGAATGTGATGTAAGGAACGGGTGTCAAATCGGGTATTCGTGACACACACCCACCCCCTCCCCAGGGGCGCAGATGTGAGCCCCATGAGATATGTATATGAGGATAGGAATAGGGGAGACCCCTACATGCTCTCCTAGTAACAAGTCACTACTTAGTCCTTTGTTTTATCCTTAGTGGATTACCGCCATGTTGCTTGGTTCCATTCCATGAGGATTTTGCGATGAAGGACATAACTTCAACACACGGTGTTTTAGTGAACATTTGCTATATGGGAATCAGATGGAGAAGTGGCTCCAATAATGAAAATATTGTTGGATATTAAATATGGACTTGGACATGCATGAAGGCGAACTCTAAGATTATTTATTTCCGCTGATCTTTTTGTCGTGAGTGTCAAACATTAGCCTCTATGAAACCACAACTAGTCCTCGCCGATGTTCTAGAATAGGAAGAATAAACAAAACATACACAAAATAAGTGATTTTTTATATGGTTTTGCAATTTTTCAGACAACTAAGAAGAAACTATGTCTAACTCGAAGTTAAGAACGATACAAAGATTGAGATTCATGCAAGTATGGAAGGATAAGAACGTATTTATCGAGTGGTTATGGATGTCTATAACTATTTTAGGCCAGCTGGCAAATAGTCAATGCCCTTTCGATATTCTCCTCCAAATTAACTCTCCATTTTAGAATTTCTTTGATGTTTATCTCTTTATAGATAAATACAATCGTGGTCTTTTGAATAATTTTACCCCTTCTGTTTCTACAACCTCTTCTTACCCAAGGAAATTTTATTGTTAACAGAGCACGCCACCGAAAGAATTTCCAAGGGCTTCATTGCCATATGAATTTATATATGATGCAAAGTGAAGGGCCAAACTGAAAGTAAAACAGGCGCCTGACACGCGGGCTCTTCTGGTGCAACATGGGCCGTTTGACCCACCAAATTAATTACGACATAATAAAAGGACAGTCACGTCAGAATCCTTAATGCCGCCTTCGTTTGAAGCTCTGAAAGATACAAGAGATAACACGGGGACAGGGCAAAGGGGGAGAGAAGAGAGAAGAACCCAAACACCTCTCCCTCTCCTCCTCCACGACTACCCTCCTCAACCCCATCGTCGTCCCGCCCCGAACCCGAGGAAGGTAGCCAAGCCATGGGCGACACCGCCGCGGCCACGCCGACGAGGAGGTTCGGCAGGATCTGCGTCTTCTGCGGCAGCAACTCCGGCAACCGCCCGGTGTTCGGCGACGCGGCGCTCGAGCTCGGCCAGGGCCTGGTAAGTCATATAATGCGTTCGAATGCCGATGCTGCAACTCCTTGTTCCGGGGAGGGCCGGGGCTCTCGCGCCAGACCCAAAATTCAATCGACCTCGGCGCCGCCCCCCGGGCTGGACGACGCCCCCTGTTCGGGTTGGGCTGACAGTTTGCCTATCTGGGCTGTCGGTTCCTCGCTCACGGTGGGATTTCGTGGTGGTTTCCCCGTTCTTGCAGGTGACGAGGGGGATCGATCTGGTCTACGGCGGCGGCAGCGTCGGGCTGATGGGCCTGATCGCGCAGACGGTTCTGGATGGCGGCTGTCGTGTCCTCGGGTACGGCGCCGTTGCGCTTGCGAAAAAATAAATCTGCCCCTTTTCATTCGCATATATGCAGTACTACTGTACGTCACGTTTCTCAATCTGCAATCTTCCTAATGCGGTAGTAGCTCTATCTTTGGCTGTTTTTCAGGGTGATTCCAAGAGCACTCATGCCCCTTGAGGTGCGTACCAATCTCTTATTCTCTTCCTAGGTTTTCTTCGTTTTGTCTATGTATGCGTAGAAAAAATACTGGTTGCTACGTCATTGTTAATTGTAAAGTCTAGACTCGCCTCATTGGTTCATAGTAGGATAGATAGAAGGTTCTGTTACGGTGAAGTAGTCCAACTCTCTGCCTAGCTTGAAGCAAAGTTTGTCACGGTGTTCCCCAACACTTGCTGACAGATGGGCCATTCGCGATCACCTACTAGTGCTATCTATCTTCTTGTAGCCACCCACTCACCATTTGATTCCTGTGATCTCCCCGTTGGTCCAGACGGATTCACCTTTGCATGTGGGGTTAGAAATAGGTGATCATTGAGGAATTCGGACCATAACAGGGCTGGAATTGCAGGCCGTCAGTTTTTAGACTTAAAAAACTGAACTGTCAAGGTTAGACTTTTCGGCGGTTCAACTTGGAAATATAAAGATTGCTGCTCGGTGGATGTAATAATTAGTGTTCAATTTGCCATGAGGACATCACAAGTTGATGAGGGAGAAAAGTAAGCGGTAGGGGCAAGATTGCATTGTCATGCGTATACAGTGAATTGATGTGGAAGTGCTACTGTCCGCACATGTTTGAACTTTGTAGGATGGATAGGATGAATCTTAATTTTTTTTTAAAGGGGGCAAAAGCTTTGCTCCAATCTATTAATTATGAAGAAGAGAAAATTGGCTGAGTTAATTAGTAGAAAACTGGGCGACCGTAACAGCAACACCTACAACCACAAACTCCTACAACACATGCGAAAATGATACTCCTGCAGCTATAGGCTACTTTATTCATTGCCCTAATGTAACAAAAAGAGTTCTCTTCCAGATATCTGGTGCAAGTGTTGGAGAAGTAAAGATTGTGTCCGACATGCATGAGAGAAAAGCTGAGATGGCGCGACAATCTGATGCATTCATTGCTCTACCTGGTAAGCACAATTCCACCATTTTTTTCCTAACCCTTTTGAATTTGGCATCCTTATAAATTACAAGGTTGGGATAATACTTTGATTCCACATGCTTACATGGTTACTCTGTTGACATCAGGAGGTTATGGAACAATGGAAGAGTTGTTAGAGATGATAACATGGTCACAGCTTGGAATCCACGACAAACCAGTGAGTATTAGCATACTGTGGGCTATGGCAATTGACAATGAGTCTTCAAAGAACTAATATAGGGGTACTCATCGTCATTGACTTACGACAGGTTGGGTTGCTAAATGTTGACGGTTACTACGATCCGTTGCTTGCGCTATTTGATAAGGGCGCGGCGGAAGGTTTTATTAAGGCCGATTGCCGTCAGATAATTGTGTCGGCGCCAACTGCCCATGAACTGCTGACGAAGATGGAGGTGAACTGGCCTCATTACCCACTTTTAATACCTGCCATTCGATTTAAAACTCGTAGCCTCGTTGACAAACCGCAGAGCTAACATTGTTATTGTTTGGATGATTCTCTTGATTATATTCAGCAATACACTCGTTCACACCTGGAAGTGGCCTCGCGCACAAGTTGGGAGATGACCGAGCTTGGCTATGGAAAAGCAGCAGAGGAATCGTAACATTGCGTTCCTTGTTGCTCATCTAGCAGAATAGCAACAGTGTTGCTGAAGTGGCCACTGGGATTGCAATTATCCTTCTCTTTTGTTCTCTGTTGTTGGTTGCCTTTCATGTGAACCTGTAGGTTCGATTGTGACTTAATCTGGTGGAGAAGTCTAAGATTATGTATCTACCCTTTGAATGAATGGAACAGTGTGAGCAAATGCACACAGGGTTATAAATTTGTTCGCCTTGCATTTATCTGCTGCGAATACCTTGTCTGATAAACTAAACCAACCTGAGGTACCGAGGTAAACTGAACCAATGGGGCTGTCGGCTTTCTAAGGTGTGATTGTGCATGCGTCTTTTTTTTACAATCAATATCACGATATATTTATAGCAGTGTAAAGTATATAGTAGAGATACATAAGTTGTCACCAGCGATTACAAAATAAAGTCTAAAAGATCCAGCGATTACAAGATGAAGTCTAAAAGACACGAGTAGATATTTGAGTTTTTCAAACTCTTTTTTCTTTCACGATACAATCTTATACTTTTCTGACAATCATAAAAAAATGACATAGTTTAGACACGAGCAAATCTTCGAGTTTTTCAAACTCTTCTTCTATGACACAATCTTATAATTCTAACGGTCATAGAAAAATGATAGATACTAAACCACGTACATGTAAATATCACCGAGATTTTTAATTTTAAATTGTAGTGTCAAGACAAGTATTTCAAGGAAAAGCAATCAAATAGTCTTGTCGACATCATTGGGGAGCCGAGAGTATGAATCACCATTGTCGAGGACGCGGAAGTTGGGATAAGTATTGCAAGGACAATTCTCCTCGCAACAACCATGAGAAGAAATCAAAAATCCATCCGACGAAGTAAGATTTGAAGGACTATATGTAGAGAAATTTAACCTTTTAACACCACCGTTGACATCAAGAATGAGATCCCGTCGTTCGAACGAAGGGCCAAAATCATTTATTGTAGATGATGACATTCCATTGATGTGGGTGCCAAAAAGAATACAGCTACACAAAAGTTATAAAATAGTGGTTCTGAAAAGGCAAAAAATAACCCATTTTTTTCCCTCCAACATACTCCCTCCGTCCCAAAATAAGTGGCTTGAGTTTGTATAGATTTGCATCTATCTAGACATGTTTTAGTATATAGATACATGCGAATTTAGACAAACTCAAATCACTTATTTTGGGACTGAGGGAGTATGTCTTTTCTGTATAGATCATATGAAAGGTATTTCGATACAAATTTGATCATAAATGCTAGATACCTTTTCAAAAATTTAAAACCGAGATATCTTGCATTACTAGGATGGCTGGCTGGGCCACACCAACCTCTCCAGTTCTTTTTTCTTCTATTCACGTAGGAATATCGAAGAACAGTTTTTTTTAACCAATTGAGCAATATATTGAAAATAAAGAGTGAAGTGTATACGGCCACGAGAACAGCGACTGAAGAATGTGTTAGTGATCACATTACTTGATCAACGAAGGTTTCTGTTTCACACACCGGACACAGCTGCTCTCTCGTTTGATTATAAGTGCAAAAATATGCATAAACTGATAGGGAAAAAAGAAATATTACAGAAAAAATAATCTGAACAAATCACAACACAATTGCACATTAATTCTCAGGATTGTTATGTGGCAAATTTGCTCAATGAACTGATGAAACATTCTACATGATCAAGATTCACTTTCCAAATAAAAGTTTTACCAGCTGATCTTGGCTGTCCAGAGACACAGTAACTGGACAAGATGGCACCCGAAGGAATAGAAAATAATACAAGACCCATGAACTCAAGAGGCGCCAGACAAACAAACTATAAAGACATTTACAGACCAACCACAATAAATTATGATGAGAGCTGAATTCCATGCGCCTCGGGCTGACCACTTATTTACTGTGTCCAGAGGACCATCATCTGGCAATAGCACTTCACATCCTCCTCCTTACATCTCCTGTGATCCAAAACTCAACAGGAAATGCTGTGCTTATCTTCAGATTATGATTTATACAGGGCACATGTAGAAGTAGAATTCTTCAATGCTAGTACTGAACCCTCTCGTCGCCATCAAAATTAAGACCTTCAATACCTTTGAGAGCAGACTCATAGTTCTTCGGGTTAGATGAGTGCCGTGCCGAAGAAGAGCGCTTCGGCTCCGCAGAGTCGACTGGTGGGCTGCTTCTCTGAGGACCAGAGATTCTACGAAATGCCCCAGGGCTTGCATCAGTTGTGCGTGAACGTGAAGGCTCATAAGTATCACTTGCCACAACATCCCGGCTACTTGAAACAGCAGCTCTCCTTGACGATCCACTTGACCGTCCCAAAAAATTCGAGCCAGATGTCTAGACAACAGAAACAGCAAAAAGTAAGAAACTATGATTGGAATCATACATGAGAAAATACAATGTTCTAAATCAACTGAAAATCACGAGATGCTAAGGTTATAGAGTCATAATAGATAATAAAGCCCATGAAAAAACATAACACTTGCACAATTGCTGGAAGTATTCTGCAAGCCAGCCATATGACACACTGATCAGGACATGCTTGGGTATTCAGCACTATTGATGCAGTGTTGCACAACAGGGAAATGGCAGTTTATGAAGTCCTTTGTGGGATGAATTTTGGTAAATCATAAGAAGCAAATCATGGACTGAAAGTTGACTAGATCTTACACTACTCTGCTCTTGCACTAGAAACTGAAAAAAAATAGTATCTGCCCCTAATCGTGCAATCAAAATATCAAGTCTCATATAGCAACAAAGGGAATAGGGAGAGAGCACACCGCAGGGTCTTTAGAGATAGGAGCATCATTTCCTACAGGGGCTTTCTGCTTAGAAGGATTGCCCACACTTGCAATAGGGGGTGGTGGGGCACGGCGCCGGTCCATTGCTGACCAACCACTAATCCTCCCTTCAGCGGCACCTACATCGTAACAAATATATAAATGAACATAGGTAAGAAGGCCAGCCTATTAACTGTTCAAATAAAAGAATCCTCTGTGCCTCAATTTAGTGATAGAAGCAAAGGAACCTTGCAGGAACTTTATTATAAACCAATTACTCATCAATATTAACTGAAAAAACAGTAATCATGTAATTTAGTCATAGAAGCAAAGGAACCATGCAGGAACTTTATTGTAAGTCAATTACTCGTGACGATAGACTGAAAAAACAGTAATACTCATATGGAACTGATCGAAATGAATCAATTACCAGACTGACTATCATTCTGCAATGCAGGTGTTGTCAACCCAGAAGGTCCTGCGCCATGGCCCTGTAGAATATAGGTAAGGCATAAATATTTTCCCACAGATGGCTACATAGAAATACAAAGGTTTGGTTGATGGGTACTTGAGGAAAAGACTCACCACAACACGAGGCGGAGCACTAGCAATTTGAGATTGCTGATACTTCAGTATTGTCCAGTCAAATACATAATCAAACTGAAAACCTGCAAAGCATTATTCTGATCAAGAACCATATGAATAGATACTTCATAATCCTTTCAGATGCTTGGTACTTTAATTTTCCTCTTTCATAATTGATGGAATCCTGGTGCACCCTACATAAAAAAATCGTGGTCCTCTTCAATAATAAAAAAAGAACCAACCTTCACGGATAAAGAGGTCGCGGAACAGTCGCTTAAGGTAGGAATAATCAGGCTTGTCATCAAACCGAAGCGAGCGGCAATAATGGAAATATGATGTGAACTCAGTAGGATACCCACGACATAAAGCCTGAAACAGAAAGATAATATCATAAACAAGAGAATGCCAACACCCAGATAAAGACGTTATTTCTACACGTACCTCAATTGATGTTGCAACTTTTTTCTCACTGATCTTCTCATACTTTTGCTTCTTTGTTCCTGCTTTCAGACCTTGCCAAGGAAGGCTGAACAAAAACAATGTTACATCTGATACATCAAATATGACACGCAATAAGAAATCCAACATTTAAACTAACCTTCCCCTTAGGAAGTACATCAGTACATATCCAAGAGATTCCAAGTCATCTCTTCGGCTTTGTTCTGATTGGTAGAATAAAAAAGAGTGAAAGTAAATGGTCAGAAAAGAATTGTGCAGAGCAAAGATTTTTTGCATTCCACTGAAAAGAGACCGAAGTCCAAACATGTGGAAGTTATAACGTCAAGACAATTATGAACTGATACAGCATCATTTCTCACCAATGCCAAGATGAGTGTTCACACTTGCATATCTTGCTGTTCCAGTCAAGTTTTTATTCTCTCTGCAGTATTACGATCAAATACATCACGCAAAATAAAAATAAAATAACAAAAGGTGCTCACATAAAAACTGACATCTTGAAGAAAACTATTGAAACAGGAATTGACATAACCAGGCAGTGTCATTATATTTCTACTCCCTTTCACATTAAAGTGAGGACTGAGAGATGACATATCAAAATGACTTGATGTGCTATTGTATTTTCTAAAAGAGAAGAATGACACGAAGACCAGATAACTTAATATGCTTATGCTTGCTTGCCCATGCATGTGCAGAGGAATAAAAAGGATGATTCAGTAATGTCTTTTTTCTTGTACCTGTACGGGATGTGTTGATGAGTTGAAGTATCCCTGTACTTTTTGGCAAGACCAAAGTCTATAACATAGACCTGAAATTTTTAGAGTACACATAAAGTGGTAAATGAGCACAAGAAACTAGATCAACGAAACTAAAGTGATTATTAAAAGCTACATCGCTACCTACCTGATTAGCCCGCCTACCAAGACCCATGAGAAAATTATCTGGCTTGATGTCTCGATGCAGAAAAGACTTGGAATGGACAAACTCCACCCGATTTATCTACATGCGGGAGAACACAGATCACATATAGTTCATTATTCACAAGGTAGGAAAATGCAAGAAATAAATCCAGTGTACAAAGTATAAAAATGATGAAGAAGAAAGCTTAGTGAATATATAACAAAAAATGAAAAAAAAACAGTGAAAATGTGTCTGCAAAAGTGCAAAGTGAGGTACCAATCAATGGAGCTGAGGTCCATGAAAATTTAATGAAGGACATGTATGGAGTTGATTCTTTGCTACTATACAGTAAGTATGCACGAAGGCTCTTAGAAGGAATAGCATTAAAGGTTGGAGCATGTGTACCATCTGATCCGCAAGCATAAGCACAGTCTTAAGAGACAATTTTCTGCTGCAAAAATTAAATAGATCCTCCAGGCTTGGCCCCAGCAAATCCATCACCAAGACATTGTAGTCTCCTTCAACACCAAACCATCTGACGTTTGGTATTCCAGCTGCCACAACAAACATAGTCAAATCACACTTGCTGTACTATGAAGTCTTAAAAAATTGTGCACCATGCGTAGCTTCCATACTTCCTCCTTGCAAAATCCTGTAAATCTTTGATTCGTAGAGCAACTGAGGGTGTTTTGTCTTCACATTTTCCTGCACGAAAAAGAGTAATCAAATGTTAACTTGAGAAATCTGATACCGGCAATCAACATGAATAACCAGCATTCTAAATTCAATGATAGTTTATAAATGTGACAAGCTGCTACGACAGACTTATTTTGTGTCTACAGGCAAAAAAACGTCTAATTTCTCTATTTCCCAAACTACAGAAGAAGTAGCAACATATATTTTAGGGAAATATCAAGTTGCTGATTCTCATTGGTCTCCTGGTTCATTGTATCTCAAATTCATTATGCATCATCCAATACTTGGCAGCTAAGATTGACTGAAAAACAGATATCAAGTCAACCACACCAGTTATGCCCCGGGAAGGCATTGGTCAATCAACAAACCTAACTGGTTCGTCCATGGAGAACTAGAGCTGTTAACGCGAGCAGAGCGTAACCCACAATCTCACTGACGACAACTGGAACTAAGCATGCGACGGTCTTCAACTATTAAGGTGTGTGTGTCCAAAGCAGGCTAAAGCGGCTCAGCAGCATCGGAACGCAAGCACAACAAAGCTGGGGATTTCACAAAGATCCAAGCAGTTCATCCGCAGCAGCAGAGCGCGTACCAGCTTAATCGCGACCTCCTCGTTTGTCTGGATATTAGTCCCTGCGCAGAAAAAAACATGTCAGACCGATCGAGGACTACTACAAAATCGAAAGGGGGAATCCGAAATTCCGAGCGCAAGAGCAGCCCGCACCGAGATAGATCTCCCCGAAGGAGCCGCTCCCGATCTTGCGGCCGAGGCGGAACTTGTTCCCGACCCGCGGCTCCATCCCGCCGTCGCCCCCCACCAAAAAAATCCCACCAAAGCTCGGGAGCTTCCTCCACTAAGCACGGTCCGAAGAAGAAAGAGAAGAAGACTAAATAAAAAACGCGCTTTCCCTGCCCCGGAAATCTAGCGGCTGGAGTTGAGATCGGCGCGGGGCTGGAGTCGAGAACGAGAAGACCTGTGAGAGAGGGGAGGGTTCCGTGGAGGCTACCTAGGGTTTGGGACGGGGGGGGAGGAAGGGGAGGCGGCCATGGCCGTGTGGGGGCGCCGCTTGGATTGTTTTTCCGGGGGGGAGTTGGACAAGTAGACGAAGCAAGGGCAGGAGAAAATGAAAAGGACCGGTTTGGCCTCCCGACTCTATCTACTACCCCCTATATCTAAGCTCTTTTTCTTTTTTCTTTTCTCACATTTCAGTCCTCCCTTTGACGCTTTCGCTGTCGCTCGGTCCACCCCCTGGTATATTTTTTCAGACCTTTTTCGATTTTGCTTTGGGTACTCTGCCGTAGCTCTCTCTCGTCTTCTTTTTGGAACTTCTCTGCCGCAACTCTCTTATTAGGGCATTACTATATCTTTGTTTGGATGAGATAGCATCCGCATCACGCCATGACCATTGACCACGACAACTTTTATTGCGAAAATTAGGAGTGAAAACTAAATATTCTAGAACAATAAAGTAAAATTACTGGTGTAATAATAATCAAGGTACGTGTTGTTTCTTTAAGGATTCAAGTTCACGATTTTCCTAAATTTCTCTAATTGAACTCCCGACCTCTGCAACAAGAAGAGATGCACCCAACTCAAAGTGAGTTATCTATATACTCAGCAATAGTTATGCAAAAAATTCAGATAAGTAGCAATATGATTTTTGAGGTTCCTCTTGCTGCGTTGCTTTCTTCTCTAAACAGAGTACGACTGGGCATACCGATCTTAAACAAGGAGCATGCCCAAAGTTAATTCTCAATCCGTCCAAAAATAACTGACATTAATTTGTTTAGATTCGCATATATCTAGACACGTTTTACTCTATAGATACATACGAATCTAACACAAATCCTAGTCACTTAATTGTGGGCGCAACGAATATTTGCGCGGCACTTACTCTTTTTTTTTTTGGAGAAACCACGCGTACTCAATGCTTAACCACAAAGGCGAGCAGAGACTGTGACCGTACTGGCTAAGATTGGCATAACGGCATTGACATGGTCTGCATTTCTGTTTACACATGATTGGCACGGCGAACTGGAATAGGTAGTTGCGTGCGCTTGCGACTGAGTATGAGTTGTGACAACGGACCATTCTTCTTTCTCCTATTTCTTACCGATTTATGCAGACAATATTCTTTCAATACAAGGTATTGCACTATTGCGGTCGGTCATGCTATATTCCCAGCGACCAGCGAAGCATCATCATGGCTCAAAAGTGTATTTTTAGTGCTTCTCATGATCCTTGAGCAAGATTGATTTGTTCACGCTAGTCAGGATGTGATGTGAATTTGCCAAGGTAAGCTTGAGCTCAAAGGTGCTTATTTGGGATGCCAAATACTGAAAACTATGCGGCTTAATTCCTCTACACTAAATGTACCACATGATGCATGCACTAGATAGCATTTTCTCACACCAATATAGCAAATAAAGCACTTCTCATAGAGAAAGTCATTTTGGCAACTAGTTGTCGTGCACCCCGTATTTTTCATTGTTTCTAGTTTCCAAAAATCATGAAACAGCTCATAGATGTAAGACATGTAAGCATTGCTATATAATGTGGATCTGCAAAAATTCATAACTAAACATGACTTCTTGTGACCAAATACTAAGAAGACAAATTCATATCATCTGCATACTATTCAACTCCATCACTATTCGTTCAATCTTGTCATGCTTGTCTAGCTCACAAATGGTCGTATCCTTGCAATACTTTTGGCAGATGCACGTTATATAGCATGACTTATATCTATAAATTATTTCATATTTTTCGGGAACTCGAATAAAAATAGAGTTGGGCAACTAGTTGCACAAAATCTGCTTTCCATAGGATAGTTGCAAACATCGGTAGGAAAGATTATCACCGGACCCTCGCTGAAGATGTACACGAAATAATGCTGCGAGAGGCAAGCACAAAATGCGCAGGCTCTTTTACCAGCACTAGATGCCCCTTTTCCAGATGCTGCCCAACCCAAGGCGACTGTGATCTGAGACCCTTAAACTTTTCCATCACTACGTATACTGGACTGGATATCCATAGCACATTAGTTGACCTAACCTAGCTAATCAAATGGCTGGACAAAACTATGCCTAGCACCGAACCACACACACAATGACACATAGCAGCAAGCCTTTCTTTAATCATTTGCAGGGTTTGAAATTTTCAGGATAAGTCATAGGGGAAAATAAAGCATCTCCTAGCCTGATCCTAAATTCCTAACACACTTGGAAGTTGGAGCTTGTGGACGCAGACAGCTACAAACCCCTGCATATGATACGTTCTGACTTGGTCATTTGGACCAGTTTGCCATTGCCATTGGCCACACTTCGTTTGGCAGCATGGGAAATGGAGACAGGTATGAGATCATCATGTTCATTAGTACTAGTATTCAATTCTTGACAAAAAGAAAAACAGGTTCACTGGAATGGTTTAAGCATACTCGCACACGTATCATGATGCCATAAGATTGATAACATCACATTTGTAAGTCATCTACTCCCTCCGTTTCAAAATATAAAATGTTTTACCTTTGTGAAAGGAGTGTATCTAGACCCATTTTAGTGTATAGGTTCACTCCAAACCTAGATGAATCTAGATACTAAAAGAGGTCTAGATACACTTCATTCACAAAGCTAAAACATCTTATATTTTGAAACGGAGGGAGTAAGTAGGAACAATTTCAGTTAATTGGCAGAACATGTGGGGCTCCCAACAACGAATATTTACACGCATTTGCCAGAATTGTGGCAGCTGATAAGAGGGAAAGTGGCTGCGAAGCAAATCGTCATTAAGCTGACCAATTGAACGATATCACAAGAATTCACATGTAGATACAGGGCCTACATGCCCTCACTGCCCACGCTCAAGCAGAACCAAAGTGTCCCAAGGCAAGCAGAAATCTGCAAAAACACGATTCATAATGGATAGGAGGGAATAGCACAAACAAATACAGCATGTCGTTTCCAACCGACCAAAAGATGTACTCCCTCCGACCCATATTATTATTCTCAACTTTATCTAGATTCGGATGTACCTAGTTAATGATTTAGACTAAATTTATCCGAATCTAGACAAAGTTGAGAATATTAATATGGACCGGAGGGAGTAACTTGATCAAAATTCACAGGGATTCACGAACTTCTGTTAGACCTATATAAGGGCAGTCAGTGTATGAGCCAACCAGCCCAGACTTCTCAGATGCTACTCTAGACTTGTACATTCACATACATATTTTAGACAATGGCAGGACGCATGGAGGTGTTAAGACAACCTTGCGCCAGCAGCAGCTGCTCTAGGCCTTCTCTTTGCCTGGAGATGTAAGTATATGTTGTAATGACGATGCATGGATCGTTGTGCTTTGGATGGGATCCTTCCCTCGGGCTGATCCAGGCCTCCTGATGTTGTGGGAACGCTCCATATTACTCTTCAAAAACTTCTGCACAGGCTTAGGAAGGCGTGCAATCAATCGGGCTGAAGTAACAAGAAGTATCACGCCTGTGATAATGAAGAACCTGAAAGGAGAACTAATTCTTTAGTGTCCTCTCGGTAGCCAGTTTTCTCAACAGATTGAAGCAGAGGCCAGAGAGCACAAAGAGACAACACATTTGTTCAATGGCATTTTGTCAATAAAGAGGATATGTCTCAGTACACCACTGGCATTATTGTCCTAATATTTTGCAGATATATTAGCCAGTGTCCATCAGGTATTTTAGAAAGCCGAATCTGCATATAGGAAACCTCACTGCAGTAAGAAAGAACTTGCTGAGCGCGGTGTTTTGTAGTTTTTATATAAAAAAACAACATTTTAAAGTTCCAAAAAAAGATCTGAAAACAATTCTAGATTTAGGAAATGATGTATTTTATCGACGTGCAAAAATGATAAAAGTGAGGATCTGAAGTAGTGAACAGTGCAAAATTTCAAACCTCCAAAATTTGTCAGATGCAGCATCAAATGAAATTGCTATGGGAAAACCATTGTAAATTACAGTAGCTGACTACAGACGCAAGGAGCCAAATCAAGCACAGAAGAGAAGTAATATCGTACAAATATATTACCATCCAAGTAAGAGAAAAGAACGGCTTGTGGGAGCTTTGGGCAGATGTTCATCAAGGGCAACCATACCAGCTACAACAGCAGACACAATAGATGCCACTGATGTACATGTGGACACAACAATTGCCCTCCCATGCTTGAGACCTCGAGTCTGCACAAACAATATGTCCCTTTAGTTGAATATAAATATGAAATCAGGGCAGAGTTTCATAAAATGGTCCAATATAGTAGTGCAATCTCAAAAACAATTCAGGAAACAACTAGATCTTCAATTTTGCATATCATTAATTGTGATGGAGTATAAAAGTACACCCTCCGTTCGGAAATATAAGACGTTTTAGCTTTGTGAATCGAATGTATCTAGACGTCTTTTAGTGTATAGGTTCGTAGAGGTTCGGAGTGAACCTATACACTAAAACGTGTCTAGATACATTCGTTTCACAAAGCTAGAATGTCTTATATTTCCGAACGGAGGGAGTAGTAGACAATTTTGAGAAAAATAATTTTAAAATCGGTTTGTAAGATCAAAAATATTGGTTCGCAAAAAAAGTCAGGAGATGATTTAGTTTGTGGAACTTATTATAGCTCAAGTTTAGTACTCCCTCCGTCCAGAAATAACTGACTTGAGTTTGTCTAGATTCGGATGTGTCTATACACTAAAATGCGTCTAGATATATTCGAATCTAGACAACCCAAGTCAGTTATTTCTGGACGGAGGGAGTACCACTGAACATTATGTAACATCATAGTTCACAACATTATATGGAACATCATGTCTAACCATACTATGCGGCCCCATTCAACGTTCACACCCGTGTTCCTGCTTCAATGAGATATGAACACTCACACTCCTCTGTGCTCCCATGTGGTGTCCCTAAAATATCATGCTATTGTGGCATCATAAATTTGGCGTAAGATTTTAACACCTACATGCTTCCAAGAGATACTACACGAAAACTGTAATATTGTTGGAACTAATACACGTCGTTAGTCTCTACTGCTTCCAAATGTCATTGGTGTTCCATGCATTGTTTGGCTGAGATACAATCTTCTCCTCCCAGATCCTTCTATCTCAAGTCTCTCCAAGTGACCACTTTGCTAGGGCACATGTGCGGGCCACTTTGACAGTGTTCTTCTAAGCAGACTTGATCTGTGAATCCGACAAACAGTTATCTGGAGCAGGGCGAGAGATGGCTGCTTTGGATGAGTATTTCTGCAGAGCAGCAAAACATCCTTTAAAGAGTAATAAGCAGTTAAGCACACCATCTCGTTCATTTTCCTACCACGACTATTGTGTTATCGTCCGTACCAAGTTGGCCATGGTGTCTAGTGTAAATGACATCTCGATGAGCAGATTCTTTTAACCTCGTCGGTGTGAGTCTGTCCAATGGGTCGACTAGAGGCATCTCACTGACGCGCTGGGTGGACGCTCCAATATAGATTAGAATCCAACAACCTTTTCTAGTTTAGAGATACCTCTAGAGCACGTCATGCAAGGGACTCATGTTAATGTGCTTGACTGCTTACCGGACACTATGGCACAACAGACAGCAAGACGGACTTGGGATGAACAGCAACACAACAGTTGTGGCATACGGGGAAAATACGAATGAGATGATGCACTTGTTCAAGGAAATCATCCAACTCTACACAGAGCCTCAGCAGCCATCTATCACACAGCTACTTCAACAATTTTATCCTTCTTTCTAGATTCACGAATCAAGTCTGCTTCAAACGTGGCAGCCAAAAGCCCCAAAAAAGGGTCCACAAGCGCATGTTCCGCGCAGGGAATGCAATCAGCTGCAGAGGCTTGAGACAGAAGGATATGACAAAGAGATTGTATAATAGCCAAACAATGAATGCATGCAACTTGCAACCAAGAACATTTGAACTGGCAGAGATTAACAAAGTGCATTAGTTGCAACAGTTCCCAAGTACTGTACAGACTCAACGGCATAGTTCATTAACGAAGTACAACATCGATGACAAGTGATACAAACACTACACGAGCATTGTATAAACTCTATCAAAGCCAGAGTGCACTTTACTGAAGCAGGGAGTTACATCTCCAGGAAGTATCAAGACCATGACGCACACTAAAAGAGCACATCTTGCAATGCAAACAATGAAGTAGGGAGCCACATCTCCAGTAAACTAGAACATACCTGGTAAACAAATCCCACGGCACTGCAGGCCACACTACAAGATATGGCAACTGGCACAACAATCTTCGGAAATCCCATTTCAGACATCACGAATCCCATCTTAGAGATAACTGATGAAACCCTACACATGAAATATGTTATCAGTCATCTTCCCACATTGGTAACTACATAACTGTACACTAAAAGGATAAAAAGGTTCAAGTAACATTTGTTCAATTTCATGATATATGTGTACGCCCGAGTAATAAAATATCCTCTGAACCAAGTGAAATGAGACCATAATGATCAACAGAAGGCCTAATTTAGAGTCACAAATGTTCTCATTACTAACAAAAAATAAACACATCGATAAATGGAACTGGATAGAAGGAAATTACCCAAACAAAATTCCTGATTCTAAGCCATATATGACCTCCTCAATCACTTCAGGTCCCATCTGGATTGATGCATGGTGTCAATATTTGCAATATACAAGCATGAATACCAAATTTTAGAAATGCTCACCAAATCTTGTTCACGCCTTTGCTTTTTGTAGATATGAAGCCAAGTGTTGAGCAGAACCTTAATTGGCATACCCATATAAAATTGCCATCAGTTGCAAGTTAGAATTTATGGTAATACCATCCACTGCAATCCCCTACAATATAATTCGTTCTTTTCTCGACATGTTTTTTTTTATGAAACAGGAATGAAGTAGTTCAACAAAAGAGCAGTTTAAACACTTCCCTAGCTCCAGGAAGCGGTTTACTTTTTTTTCCGATAAGGAAGTTTTACTTGGGATGTAATAAAAGCAGTATATGGAAATACAAGGGTATTTTGCAGATGTAGTGCAAGCCTAAAATTCTTGGTGGCGAGTGGGAATATATAAGCAGATGGTTGTCACAATTTCGGTACGAGAAAACACACTAGTTTTGTATAGAAAGAAAACTTATGTGGATGCGATACAGCGTATACAGCACAGAGCATGGTACCTACAAACAAGATGACAATGCAGAGCACCAGCCAGGGTATACTGAAGAGGGGAATCTCTTCCACTTTCTGCTCCTCCCCTCCAACGCCAACTCCTGAAGTTAGAGAACACAGAGCACATCAAGCCTACTACTACCATGGATTCCACAAAAGGTCTGTTTGAATTCTATTTTCCATCCAGTCAACATTGCATTGCATGTATATCGTGAAGGTTGTGAACACGTGATTGTAGTTCACCTATAGTGCCGATACCAGCCAACGTGATGGCGATCCAGTCGAGGCCATTCATGACCTCCTTGAGGTAAAAGTGGGAGAAGACACAGAGTATGGCAAGGCCGCAGCCGGCAATGGGCTGCACCACAGAGACCTGCAATGGAAGCAAAAGCGCCAGCATCAATCAACCCTGCGCCGTCCAAAGTGTAGCTATGCAGAGAAACGCACGGAATCGGGCGAGAAACGGAAGGGAGCGGGAACGCACCGGCGCCTGCGAGAGCGCGGTGAGCATTAGGGCGGCGCCGCACATGTCCAGGAGGAACCCGCTGATCCAGAGCCTGTTGAGCGCGTAACGCCGTATCACCTGCACGCGGCACGACACAAAACACGAACAGTAAAATAGCAGCGTCGGCGATCCGGGGGCGGATGGATAAGGGGGGTGGAGGCGAGACGGGGGGCACCTTCAGCTTGAAGGAGAGGGGAGGGAGGACGAGGGTGCCCTTCTTCTGGAGGACCTTTCCGATGCTGTTGCCGGCGGCGCCGGCCAGCGTGAGCGCCACCGACTCCCACATCTCCGATCCGATCCGGCGGTCACCAGACGGGGCGCGTGGAGGGTTTCCCCTGCTTCCGCAGAACTTTTTGGGTGCGGGCGGAGGAGGAGACCACGAGGGGAAGGTGCCGAGGAGGTGGCCGGGTGGCGTCCTTTTTCGTCGTGCGTCCCCGTGCCCGTGCTCGTGCCTGCGCCCACGGCAACGCCGCGTTCTTTTTTTGTTCTCTTGCAGCTGCCACGGCCGCTGCTGGTGGCGACGGTGGTGTCCTCGTTGGTGGCTGGGTCGCGTGTGCGGGAGGGGGTACTCCACCATTCTATTTTGTGTCCCCGATGGCTTTGGGCTTTGTGCAATTTTTGAGGAGATTGGCGATCGTATATTCGGCCCAGACATTTTTTCTCTCTCGAAAATCCAGCGTGATCATCAACAGCAGCTAAGTAAAAAATATATCTATCTATATGCTTAACCTTGGTTGCCTACCCGCCTCCTCAATATGTTCTCACCGCGAGCATTTCCAACCGTTGGATCTCGTGTGGAGGGAAAAAGATCGTCCAGTGAGTCTGGTTAGCACAGTTGTCAGGTACGATCCACAGTGAAAAAAGCTCGTGCCTCTCTCCTCCCATCGTGATTCCACGCTATGGTCGCCTTTGCTCGCGTCACCTCCTCCTGCGGCTCTCTCTCACGCGGCGTCTAGCCCCGCCACCACCCACAGCCCTTGCTGGCTCGATATCCAACTCGCCGCCAGACGCAACCAACACAGCCTCCTTCCGCGTCTTTCGTTGGCGCTGCCTCCACCCGCAACCAGGAATGGCGCAGGGATGCGAGCAGTGCCACGGGTCGACGCTGCAGGGCGCACACCAGATTCAACGTGGAGCCTCAGGAGGCGCACGGGTCCTGAAGGAGGAGGTGCTCGTAGGGCCACCAACGCTAGGAAAGACGGGAGGTCGAGGTTGAGCGCACGCGGAGCTTGCAGAGGTCCAGGTAGGCGCGATCGACAGCGACCATGGCGGGTAGAGGTCGTTGCGGAGTAGAGTGACCGATGACGCTCACACACTATATCAGGAGGGACCCGAGGCGGCCTACCAGGGACATCGACGTCGCTGGGAGCGCGGGCGACGGGACAAGGTGCCAGTGGCGGGGAGTGGAGCATAAGGAAGCGGAACGGAAGGGGGCGGTAAGAGGTGATGGGGACAGAAGGGTATGGCAAGGACGCTGCTGATGTAGGCCTCCTCCTAGCTGTTGCTGTCGATCACACACGCCATCCCCATTCTCGTTTCTCTCTCGACCTCCCATGGCCGTGATCCGTTCCTCCTGCTCCAGGCCGTAAAGGGGATTCAGATTCACCCATGGCGATGATCGCCTTAGAGCTTCCCCTTCCGTGGCTTCCGCGTCATCGAGTCCCCCTTACCCTACTGTCGCCGCCAGGTGTGGTTGGTCATACGGCCGTCGCCATTGGCTCCGCTACCGATGGGAGAAAAAGGCTCAGCTCATGGCATCCGCTAGCCTGGCCAACGCCGAGGCTGACCATACGGCCACGCACACGGAGGTGCTTCAGTAAGTATCCGAAAAGGCGTTCCTTATTTTGGTATATCAATGGATCATACGGCCATTTTTCTCTTTTCTGGACGAAAACAAAGAGTGCTTGAATTTGTTCGGTCCTGAATGCAAGCATCCCAACATCCTGTACATGCCGTACTTTAGCGCTTGCCTCGACACATTGTACTCAGCATATTGGATTCTTGTTGAAGTATTTATTGTATTTAGTCAGCTCTTAAATTCTTAAGATGAGTTGGATGTAGAAACTATAGACATGTTTTGCTGCAAGGTCATTGCAGGGTTGCTTTCATGTTTACATGTGTTCCCTAAGGAGGAAAAAAATCCATTGTCTAGTGGCATGCTGAGTTTAATGTTGAAATTGTACACATGTAAGGGCTCAATGGGATTGAAAGTTTCCAAACAGTCACATCAGCTCTTTGTTTTCCATTGAAAGTTTCCAAACAGTCACTTTATTTTGACTAGCCAAAGTCAGAATGTATGAGTCCTCTGAGGAGATTCAGATGGTTGCTCGTGCCTTTTAGTCGCACATGAAGATCATGGCTCCACGGAAGCTGCGTGTGGTAATGCAACATATCGTGTCTAAAGACATTTCTTTGGTTTTGCGTATTTTCATTTCCCTAGGTGTTTAGAAGTCAAGCCCCAGTTGTTTGGTTCCATGCATTCTTGGTTTTCAAAAAATTGGTACTTGTTTAGGTAGTTGCATTGTTCCTGATAGCTTTACCTCCTGGCTGGTGAGGTGAGCTTACCCAACACTAGCAAAGCAGAAAACAAAGTTCAGATGATTGCAATTCAGAGAACTACTAGCTTATATTAAGACTGAATCGACATCAGTCATGGCATGTGTGTAGAGGTTCGCGTATGAAAACAATAAACTTTTACCATAAGCCCCTGAACCCCTTTGTTTGCCAGGACCTATCTATTAGTAATGCAGTAACGAGAGGGGATTTTTGCAAACTTACCCTTGAAGACCGAAAAGCGTTGTCAACGCTCAGGAGAGCGTGGTTGATGTAGACGAGCCGAAGCCGACCTCAAGGTCGTGATGAAGTCCTTGCACTCCTGCGGCTCCAACGACTTCTAGTGCCTCCAGTGTGACACCTCGCAGGGAGTTACATGCATCCGGTGCCTGGCGATGACTCATGCTTCCTTAATCCAGCAGCAGTTGCGGAAGTAGAGCTCATGGATCCAATCCGCAGCGATGGCGCCTCATGTGAAGATGTCTCTGCTCAAGGCAGCCTGCACTTGGGACCACGGTCATAGGAGAGAGAGAGGGAGAGAGTATCAATTGGAGGTCTCCCCAAAAGTGAGGAAACCTTTATTGAATATTATGTGTATTTATCTGGTCAAAATACCCCACTATATATAGGGAGAAGGGGAGGTACTCCCTCCCTCAAAGTCCCGGGGTGGAACTAAACAAGGGAGGAGGAGGGAGGCGCCGCCGGCCAGCCCCCACCATGGGCCCCACATGGGGCAGGGCCACTAGGGCCACCGGCCACTCCCCGTGGCCCCTCCCAGGGAGGCGGCCCCCTCTTGGGCCCTTTCCCCTCTGGGATTTGGCCCATTAAGCCTTTTGACCATATAATTGATTTCTCTTTTATTAAATATTTATGAATAAATGATTAAATCAATATTTAACATTCATTCACATATTATTCAATCTCCATGGATATGGAACACCTTCCATCTCCACTCCGGACATTCTCCGTACTTACCGAAACCCTTCCATTTTTCTCTCTTTCTATTCTTCGGCCATTCTGCCGATCTTGTAAACACTCTCTAAACATCACCAAGCCCTTAAGCGTGATATCCCACGGTTCGGGAACACTCTAGACATGGTCGGGACACTCCCAGACCAATGATCAGCAGAGGGACCTGGATGGCCATGTGACCCTTGTGCATTCCACGAAATCTTTCGTTGTTTGTACCGTGACTGTCGTGTCTTATTCCTTTTGTTTCTCGATACTTGCATTGCCCGAGATCTGATCAATGACATCACCATGTCGGGTTCAATCTCGTTACCGACAAATGTTACTTGACTCGTTTCGATAAGTGATATCACTGTGATCAAATCACACGTTGCGCAGCTATTGGATATAACTTCTCTGAGTGGGCCCTCGAGTATCTTTCCGTCACACAATTGGACAAATCCCGCTCTTGATGTATATTTCCTCAACCGTTCCTCCGAATACCTGAACACACCTTTGTGATCACTATTTTACCAAGTGACATTTGATGCTATCAAAGTACCCTCGGGAGACAGTGATTGATATAGCCCCACGGTCTAAGGAATAGTCTACTCGATCTATTCTAATCATCGTAACTTGAACTTCGTGACATGATCGGGTCATGATGTTTAGGTTGGGTATTAGTTCATCATCTCATTCATAGAATGAGGTGACTCCATTTCCAACTGGCATAAATGCCACATGATCAGGAAACCTTGATCATTTGTTGACCAATGAACTAGTGACTAGAGTTTCACCGGGAACCCTTGGTTGTTTATATATCACACATATATTGACGTTTTTTTAATACAGTTATATCATGATATAAAACTTAATCATAAACTCTATGAAATATGATAATAATCCTTATTACTATTTGTCTCTAGGGCATATTTCTAACAGTCTCCCACTTGCACTAGAGTACAAAAAAACTAGCTGCATTTTTCTTAATCATTGGCACCATATATCCCGGTACCTTGAACATGCTTGCTCATGGAAGAGGTTGAGACTTGGGCATGTACTTTATAGTCCCAAAACCTTTGCAACTTACTAATGTCACCTTGATTGACATTAATACTTTATCATCACATGATAACATCTTTGTGTATGCATCATCGTTATGGTAGCAAAACGAGGTCGGTTTCCAGGAGCCTACAGTGACTTTAGATCAACCTCATAGGCTTTCTCATGGGCACTATGTCCTGGGACACATCATTCTACGTTAAAGATGAACTAGTCCCGCCATAACAGTATACATTACTTTAGATGGTACCCTTATCTATTATTATAAATGTAATTATTGAAACACTAATGCACCCTGTGCAATTTTTGATATTTTGTTCACCTCTCTTCCTACTTGACTTTAGTCGGTATTATTGATACAGGAGTTTCCAACATATTCCCTTATAACATAACCCTTTATGGATTTGGAATTATGTCTACAATTCTCTATTAGACACTGTGGACAAACTTAGCCCAATGTTTCATGATTCATACTTAATCACTTTTCAAACGTTCCTTCTTGGATCATATATTATGCTAAGTTATCACATGGTTTTACAAGATAGAACCTATGTCTTAACATAGTGGATGATTATCATCATTTTCTTTCTTTCAACCATTGATGTTTAAACTTAATGGTATTCCTAATTTGAGTTGACTAAGGACTAGTCCTTAATTAACTTCTATTTCGAAACTCTTTTCAGAATCCATTTTACGAATACTACATAATATCGTAATATACTTATTCTCAACTTTTCTATAAATCTTTATCGGTACTTGCGCTTTCATTCTTAATGTGTCGTATACACACTTAAGAATCAATCCTTAAGCTCCCACTCAAAATATGTTCCCAACATATTTGAGTTTGAGTCATTACTCCTACTCAAAATATGTTCCTACATATTTGAATCTGAGACTTATTTTGCTCCCACTCAAAAATATGTCATTCACATATTGTTTTAGGAAGACTTTCATAGCTCCCACTCAATTTTATGCAAATTGCATATCCACTCACTATTTTGAACAACTTCAAAATCCTTTGATCAACTATCAAACTGAGAGATTTACTATGAGATGCTAGTACCTTACTAGTTTTAAATCCACCAGACTTTCAGCACACTTGAATCAAATTCATTTGAATTTGTCCAATACATTATTTATGACAAATTATGCCTTTGTTATTCACCCTTTTCCTTCATGACTTTGCAGTCGTTTGGAAAATTCAAGTAACCCCTTTACTTGTTAAGACTCAGCAACAAATTGCTTTCTAATCTTAAGTGAATTTTGCTTTTAGGACTTCTCGTAACTTTAGTTTACCATTATTTACTTAGTAGTTCATAGGTATGTCATATTCCGGTAATACAACAAACGATTCACAAATGTATCCATACGGGATATGGGGTACATTTTGAATCCTGCTTTATGTAGTGAAAACACTAGTAGGGAAAACTGAAAGAACATTTCATGATCTCTAGTGTTTTGTGTGTTAGATAACAATACCATGGAGTACCTCATGTGTGCTAAGTGCTGCAAGTAAGAAAACATGTTGTTGGGGGGCTGGATAATCCGACCCCATCAAGGGCCAGATAATCCGGCCTGACCCTCTTGGCCAGAGTTGGTCGTGGTGTGAGCTTCTGTCTGGGGGCGGATTTCCCCCCGGATAATCCGAGGCTGGGGTGGAGTTTTATCCCGGCTTGATAATCCGGCCTTCTCTTAGGCCGGATAATCCGCCCCCAGGAGAAGTTGCCAAGGGAGGATCGACGCGACCTTCTGTTTGGGAGTGGAATATCCCCCGGACAATTCGTGGTTGGGGCGGAGTTTTCCCCCGGCCGGATAATCGGGCCTTTCTCTTGGGCCAGATAATCCGCCCCCCGAGAGAAGTTGCCTAGGGTGGCTCGGCACGACCTTCTGTCCGGGGGCGGATTATCCCCCGGATAATCCGAGGCTGGGGCGGAGTTTTCTCCATGCCGGATAATCCGGCCTCACTTAGGCCAGATAATACGGCCCTAGACTTCTCCAACGGCTCTATTTGGACAGGGGGTATATAAGCCCCAATCACCCCTCCTGTCAGATCTCTTGATTCATTCGAAAAAGTACTGGACTATTGAAAAGGCTCTCATTCAAGATCTCCCACTTCAACCACCCAAAGGCTTCGATCTTTAGGGAATTGAAGGAGGAGACTTCATTCATCGTCATCACGAATCAAGCGCTTCATTTCCACTCCATTCACTTGGAGATTTCTCGATCTAGTATTCTTGTTAATATCTAGATCTAGTGTTTCGATATTGATAACATTTGTTCTTGTGGTAGCTTGTTGTCATTACGGGAACCTCCAATTCGGTTATGGAGTTGTGCCCTGCTAGTTGTGTAAAGGCATCGGTTCCCGCCTCGAAGGGTACCAATAGTGGAAAGGTGGATCATGCCTTTGGTGGCGAGATCCATCGGAGAACAGGGTGAGGCCTATTGTAGCGTGGTGGTCTTAGTACCGCCCACCCCTCCAACGCAGATGTACTTCCCTTAACAAGGAAGGAACCGCGGTAAAACAAATCATGTGTCTCCGCGTGCTCCACTACGGTTTCCTCGTTCCTCACCCTTACTCGCCTTTACTCGCTAGTAGTTAGGTTTGCATATAGGGAAATTCTTAGTAGCTTTATATCTAGAGAATTTTCCTTTTGTGTCAAGCCTAAAATTGAAAAAGCATTAAAATTTGAATTAGAACCTATTCACCCCACCTATAGGTGCCCATACGATCCATTTCAATTGGTATCAGAGCCTCGGCTCTCTATTCGGGCTTAACCGCCTAAGAGAAGTATGTGTACTAAGGAAAATGGGAGTGAGGCTGTGGACAAGGTCACAATGGATAACCTCAAGACGTTGGAAACAACCTTGTTGAAATCCTTTGAGACTAAAATGGAAGAGATGCAACAAATGATTGCTCGTCTCACCTCATCTATAGCCCCACCTCCATCTTCCTCTGAGGCCACCATTCCTCTAACTAAGGATAAGGCTCATGCCGACTCTAAGGAAGATGAAGTTGTGGGTGAGAAAAATAATGGCTCCGCTTCCAAGAAGGGAAGTGTTAAGGAGGATTATAGTGAGGTCTCTCACCTATATTCTCCTGACCCACCTATCCCTCACCCTCATATAAACAATAGGGGTGATCCACCCAAGCTTACTACATCTTCATTTAATCAATGACAATTCTTAATGAAATCTCATGTGTGTAGTTCGTCGATTGAGCTTTGGAGGATCATTGAAGATGGCCTTCATATTGGAGACTCCACTAACTTGACAAGAAGAGAAGTTGTGGACAGTCAATTAAATGCAACGGCTCTTCACATGATTCAGCTTGGTGTAGGCCCCAAGGACATGCCACATATTGAGCACTTTAACACTACAAAAGAAGCTTGGGATGCTCTCACCGACTTGTTCATCGGCAATGAAAGCATGAGAAGAAATAGGTACGATGCTCTAAGCAATGAAGCTGAAGGATTCTACATGTTGGATGGTGAGGACCATGAACACATGTATAGAAGCCTCTTGCTAAGTAAAGAAACTAGAGAAGGAGAAGATTGATTTTGGGGCTGCTCATGCTAGACTCTCAGAGAAGTTATAGAAACTTGGCATTGCCTACAAGGCATTGGAGAGTGAACACTCTACTCTAAATGAGTCTCGTGATCAGCTCCAAACTCAATTGGACAAGTATGATATGAAGGGAATATGCCCGAGAGGCAATAATAAAGTGGTTATTATCTTATTCCATGTTTATGATAAATGTTTATTTTACATGCTAGAATTGTATTGATCAGAAACATCAATACATGTGTGTTTGATAAACAAAAAGGGTTCCTAGTTATGCCTCTCTTATAGACTAGCTTGTTGATTAACAAGATGATCAAGGTTTCCTGATCATGGACATTGGATGTTGTTAATAACAAGGTCACACCATTGGTGGAATGATGTGATGAACATTCATCCGAAGTATAACATTACGATCAAAGTCATTATGTTTATATTGCTATAACATCATACGAAGTAATCTTTATCCTTAGACCATGAGATCATGTTATATGCTAACACCGGAAGAGTATCTTGATAACATCAAACGTCACACCGTAACAGGGTGACTATAAAGGTGGGTTCGGTGCTACGAAGGTGTTATGTTGAGGCTCATGGATCAAGAGTGGGATTTGTCCATCCCGATGACGGATAGATATACTCTGGGCCCTCTCGGTGATATCACATTGAAATAGCTTGCAAGCAAGTGATGTGATCACTAGAATGTTATATCACGGGAACGAGAAAAGAGTGCATGTCGATAACGAGATCAAACTAGGTATGGAGATACCGATGATCGAATATCGAGCATGTAATATATCGCAGGACAAAGGGATTTAGTTACTAGCGTTAAAGGTTCTCACGATCACAGAAGTCATCGTTGAATGTGTAGGAGTCAGTATGGATCTCCGTGTCCCTGGCGATTATTGATCGGAGAGGGGTCTCGATCATGTCTGCATTATTCGTGAACTGTAGGGTGACACACTTAAGGGATATCGACACCATTTGGAGCAAATATGTTTCAGATAAAGATTTAAGAAAGCACTGGAATTATTTCAATAGACACCGAAACTGTTTCGGGTGAAATTGCTGAAATTGGTTCTGCATGTAATATTGAAATGTTGCAGGGGGTTTTATGTGAATGTTTGTTAATTGAAGTAATTAACAAAATTCTGAATAAAAACAATAAAAGAGTTTTATTAAATGATAGAGCATTAAATTTGGAGAAATTTAATGCATTTAAAGTGGAGACTTTAAAAGAGAATGTGAAGGGGCATTTTAATGTGGAGGGGTTACCACCACATGAATGGAGGAGGTGAAGGGTCACCCCCTCCATGCGCCGGCCATGAAGGAGGGGCACCCCCTCCTCCTATAAAAGGCCACCCCCTCCTGACTTCTCACTCACACCTCCTTGTGAAGGATCTCTCTCCCCCTCTAGTATTATTCCCCATGGTCTCGGATTAGCGAGATACATGTTCCTGGTGGCTTTATCTGGAAAAGAGTTGCTGCTTCTGCTGCTTTGCTAGAGCGAGGGACGGAGGTTGTCGGGGTACCGGACGTGTGTGCGATCACGGATGCACCGCTGCTTTGCGGTGCTGGACTTGGTCTTGCTGGAGCTGGATCTGATGGACGTGCTGGAGTCGGACCTGCTGGACTTCCTCACGATCTTGAGATCGGCAAGTGTACGACTACATCAACCACGAGTTCCTACTCGTTAACAAAGCTCGTTGTCTACGAGGGTAAGTTCTCATTGGATGTATGTCCACCCGTTGCTTTGTACCTAGTAGATAGATCTTGGCGTGTAGTTCACACCGTAGGAATTTTTTTGTTTTCTATGTTGCGGACCCTACAGTGGTATCAGAGCCTGATCTATGCGTAGGTGCTTAGCACGGGTAGTACACATATATTGATATGTGGGCGATGATGATCATGTTATTGCATCTTCTATGTATTTTGGATATTGGTGGCATAGTGGGATGAAGCGGCCCAGACCAACCTTACATGTCATCGTACATGAGATCGGTTCCATGACTGACATGCAACTTGTTTTGCATAAGTGGCTGGCGTGTGTCTTTCTCTCCTACTATAGTCAATATCTGATTTACAACGAGTTGCTAATAACTTAGTTATCCTCGTTGTGGTTCATGTTCGTAGGTAAGAACGGTTCTATCTCCGAAAGCCCTAAGCCACGTAAAACTTGCAATTGATAAATTAGAGGCGTCTAGTTTAGATCGTTGCTGGGCTAGTGTATTGATATGGTATTGTTGTAAGTAGATGTATGATAGATACTCTTACAACACACTCAACGTGTAAGTTCTATAGACCTTGGCCTTACACACAAAGGAATGATAGAGATCATACCACGATGCAAGTGATAGAGATCAAATGCATGGACCATATCATCTCACTTTACACATTAGATGTTAGCATCTTATACTGCTAGTTTGGCGCTTTCTGTAGCATTGTAAGATGGTCCCTCTTTTAGATATCAAGATAAAAATGTGTTCTTCCTTAAGTATGCACCATTTTGTGGATCGTATTTCGAGACATCACGTGATGATCGGGTGTACTCGACTCTACGCTTTCATACAAACGGGTGTAAGACAGTTTTACACATGCGAGTACTACGGTTCTTACTTGGCGAGCCTAGCATGTATAGACATGGCCTCGGAACACGGACCGAAAGGTTAAGCATGAGCCATATAGTTGATATGATGCCCATATAGATGCCCGCCTTTGAAGCTACATCAAATCACGTGATAATCAGACTTGGTGTAGCTGATTTGGTTCATGTAATCACCAAAAAGGCACGAGGGATGTCGTTTTTGAGTGGGAGTTCATTTCTAATTTGGATTAGTCGAACCAAATTTGTCATAAATTAAATCAAAGTGAATTTCATAGTTTGTTGTAGTCATTGGCATTCGTTTTCTACCTTATGCTTAGTTTTTATTTGAGATAATATAACTATAGAATTCTGGATATTTACTTTACAAACTGGTATCGTATTGTTTTGAATGTCAATTTAAAGTTTATAAGTCCTATTGCAAACTTTCAGCAAACTTTATTTACTCCATGAAGTTTAATAAGTAGTATTAAATCAAGAGTAAGAATTCCAATGTTAGTATCTAAAGTATCATGTTTGCCTCCATGATTATTGATATTCAAAAAGTTGTTTTAATATCAAGATTATATTGGAGCTGGAAATTGTTTCAGAAACCATCATGTGTGAAAGATATTGTGATATTTGAAACAATGTTTTTGGTTGCATTATGATAAGAGTATAATTTAGCAAAATACATGTTCTCATATTGTATGAGAATTTGTGAAGGATGGAGATGCTAGGCATCCAAATCTACCAAAAAGGTTTTGGGAACTGATATTATACTCGTGATTCTTCCTTATAAGCTATAGTAGCTTGATCATGAAAGTTGTCATGATAAGGATGAATAGAAGATGTAAGTAAAATGTTTACTACACTAATAGATTACTAAAGAATGGATTTTTGAAAGAATGCCAAACATTTGATGATGGTGATCCACTTCAAAGTGCAAGTCCAAAGGTATTAGTATTTGACTATATACGCTTTGTACCATGTGTCATGTTGATGACACCAGTATTGATGTTGATAGATTCTTTTAAAAGAAAAGGAATTGCTGAAAGAAAATCTATAAAATATTTGGCAGAAAAGAAAAGGTTAGAGATGTCCAACTTAGGTATATAGAAGATATACATGTTATGGCTGTATTCCTTGCTTGTTAAACAATGTGGTTCTTAGGTATTGGATAGCGGTATTGGATACCGAATTGGTTGGTATGAAGTGTCATACAGGACAACACAATTCATGAACTACAATGGCCTAAGTAACTAGCAAGAGAATGAGTGATGATGTTCATCAAAAACAAATAAAGTGTTATTGTGTTTTTCGTTGACATCAAACCAAGCCTTCAAGATTTGTTTAAATAATTGTTATTTTGTTCCAGTATTATGAGAACAATGGCTGTTCAAATAATTACCGTATTCCATAAAGGATGGATGAACTTTTACAAGTCTAGTTGGAGAAATCACATCCATAAACACTATTGCTAAAATGTCGCAAGACAAATGATTGAAAGATCACTTATGAAGTGACATCGCTGTTTAAATTATATTTGAAAGAAAACATGAAGAAACTCTATGTTGATGGATTTTTTGGAGTCTTTGATTTTGATCAATTGACGCATGTGAGACTTTCCTCGAGATAATTGAAACTCCATCCATAGGCCAGAAAGGAACGGATGACTAGCTTATTGGAAATTGTGCATGCTGATGTGCATAGTCCATTATGTGTAGCCATATGCGATGGATCTTTTTGCCTCATATGCTTTCTCCGAAAATTTGAGTGAATATATCTATATATTTACTTAATAAGGAAGAAGTATGAAACATTTGAAAATTGTTCAAAGACTTTCAAGATGAAGTGGAAAATCATTGTAACAAGAAAATAAAGAGTTTATGATTCGATCATAAAGGAAGATATTTGAGTTACATGTTTAGCAAAACACCTAAGATTTGAGGAATTGTTCCATGAATTTGGATTTCCTGATAAACCACAAGAGTATGGCATATTCGAGAGATGAAATCAAACCATGTTTGACATGGTAAGATCAAAGGTGTCATTTATAAAACTGCCATTATGTTTTAAAGATTGAAGCTTTAGAGACTACCGCTTTTACACTGAAAAGAGCACCATCGTGATCCATTGAAATGACACCATATGAGTTATGGTTTGGGATAAAACCCGAATTGTCTTTTCTTAAATTTTGGTATGCTATGCATAAGTAAAATGTTTACAACCAAAGTCGGATAAGCACGTCTTTGTAGGTTATCCCAAAGAATTTGTTGGGAATTTGTCCATAACACCGAGGACAAAAGAGTTTGTTACTTGGAACGTCAAGTTTCTTGAGAAGGAATTCTTCGTGAAAAGTTAAGTGGGAGGACAATAGAACTTTGATAAGGTTGTTGAACCTTAGCTATATGTGCTAAGTAGCGCAGCGCCGGAAAGTGTCCCGGTGGCAGCCACAATGCTCATGGCTCTCGTGATTACAAAAGATGTGATCTAGGAGATTAGAGTTCCTATAGAACCGTGTGGGTCGGTAAGAATCAAATAGAAAGATTTGATAAGCAAGTCATTATTATTTTGAGAATGATGAACCGACTACATGCAAAGAAGCGATGATGGGCCCTGACTCCATAAAATGACTAGAAGTCATAGAATCCGTGATAGTATCCATACACGAGAAATCAAGTTTCTGAACTTGGAAGACCCTCCGGAAAGGCGTGAAGCCTATTAGTCGTGTTTGGATCTATAAAGAAATAAGACATGGATGCTTAACATCTATGAAATAGTCCACATGTCAGAAAGAAGTTTACGACAATGTTCAAGGAGTTGACTATGACAAGATTTGATCTTTCATAGCGATATATAGTCTTGACGGATTAATGTAGCAACCACTACATATAATTTGGTATATGGTAGTTGAATAAACAAAATAAGGTTCTTCTAATAGAAATACATGACATGGTCCGAAGGGTTTTGTTAATTCAAAGGGTGCTAAAAGGGCATGTAAACTTCAATAGTTGAAGTAAGCATAGCGGAGTTGGAATCTTCACATGATGAAACTATTAAAAGAGTTTAAATTCATCGGAGATGATGAAGATGCTTGCATTTGCAAGAAATTAAGTGGGAGCGCTAAGACATATTTCTAATACATTATGTAGAGGACATATTGTTGATTGGAAATGATGTATCTTGAATTGACACAAGTTAAGGATTTCATTAAAATAAGATTTTAATGAAAGACTTGGGCAAACCCAGAATATTAGGCATCAATATCTATATGGATAGATTAAGGCGCTAATATGGTTGTGCCAGACATACATATATAAGATATTAAAAGGGTTCAATATGAGATATTGAAAGGGTTCAATATGGAAACAACAAGGATTGTATCAAGATTCAAGTGTTTCAACACTTGGTGAGTAAAATCACATGAAAATTTTGATCGATTATACCATGATATGTATATATCCAGAATGTCCTATGCTCTAAATGTTATGAGCATATACCAGAATGATTCATAAGGTGATCATTGGACAATAGTGAAGATATTCTTATGAGCTTTGGAAGAACTAAGAATATATCATGTATAAGTGACAAATAGTTAAAGGTAGTTCATTGTAAAGTGTTACATTGATACTAGTTTTGTCACAATATACAAATTAAATTTATCTCAATTTAGACTATGGGTGGCACAATATAATGGAAAGGATGTTCCATGATGGATTTGGATGAGTTCCAAAGTTGAGATATTGTGACGGATACTACAACAAAAGGCTAAGGATATGACTGCTATAGTAGCAGCATAGGAGGGCATTTGTGTTAAGTAGTTTGTTATCAAACTAGGTGTGGTTCAAAGTGGGCTAATACTATGAAGATATATTGTGTGACAATAATATCAACATATTTTGAGCCGAACGAACTAAAGGTCTCACCAAAGGACCAAATTTATACAATGCCATCTCATTTGAGAATGAGTGATGCGTAGAGACGCAAAGACATGCAAATACACACGAACCTGAAACTGTCAAATCCGGAGATTATGTTAACCACTAGCAATCGCGTATATGCAACACCAAAAAACCATAGGTGTTCAATACGCAAAGTTTTTCAAACTAGATTATTGACTCTAGTGCAAGTGGGAGACCGAAGGGAATATGCCCGAGAGGCAATAATAAAGTGGTTATTATCTTATTCCATGTTTATGATAAATGTTTATTTTACATGCTAGAATTGTATTGATCGGAAACATCAATACATGTGTGTTTAATAAACAAAAAGGGTTCCTAGTTATGCCTCTCTTATAGACTAGCTTGTTGATTAACAAGATGATCAAGGTTTCCTGATCATGGACATTGGATGTTGTTAATAACAAGGTCACACCGTTGGTGGAATGATGTGATGAACATTCATCCGAAGTATAGCATTACGATCAAAGTCATTATGTTTATATTGCTATAACATCATACGAAGTAATCTTTATCCTTATACCATGAGATCATGTTAATTGCTAAAACCTAAGAGTATCTTGATAACATCAAACGCCACAACCGCAATGTGGTGACTATAAAGGTGGGTTCAAAGCTACGAAGGTGTTATGTTGAGGCTCATGGATCAAGAGTGGGATTTGTCCATCCCTATGACGGATAGATATACTCTGGGCCCTCTCGGTGATATCACATTGAAATAGCTTGCAAGCAAGTGATGTGATCACTAGATTGTTATATCACGGGAACGAGAAAAGAGTGCATGTCGATGCGAGATCAAACTAGGTATGGAGATACCGATGATCAATCTCGGACATGTAATATATCACGGACAAAGGATTTAGTTACTAGCGTTAAAGGTTCTCACGATCACGTAAGTCATCGTTGAATGTGTAGGAGTCGTATGGATCTCCGTGTCCCACTGATTATTGATCGGAGAGGGGTCTCGATCATGTCTGCATTATTCGTGAACCGTAGGGTGACACACTTAAGGGATACTAACACCATTTGGAGCAAATATCTTTCAGATAAAGATTTAAGAAAGCGCTGGAATTATTTCAATAGACACCGAAACTGTTTTGGGTGAAATTGCTGAAATTGGTTCTGCATGTAATATTGAAATGTTGCAGGGGGTTTTATGTGAATGTTTGTTAATTAAAGTAATTAACAAAATTCTGAATAAAATTAATAAAAGAGTTTTATTAAATGAGAGAGCATTAAATTTGGAGAAATTTAATGCATTTAAAGTGGAGACTTTAAAAGAGAATGTGAAGGGGCATTTTATTGTGGAGGGGTTACCAGCACATGAATGGAGGAGGTGAAGGGTCACCCCCTCCATGCGCCGGCCATGAAGGAGGGGCACCCCCCTCCTCCTATAAAAGGCCACCCCCTCCTCACTTCTCACTCACACCTCCTTGTGAAGGATCTCTCTCCTCTAGTATTAATCCCCATGGTCTCGGATTAGCGAGGTACATGTTCCTGGCTTTATCTCGAAAGGAGTTGTTGCTGGCTGCTTTGCTGGAGCGAGGGACGGAGGTTGTCGGGTACCGGACGTGTGTGCGATCACGGATGCACACCGCTTGGTGGCCGGACTTGGTGTCACTGGAGCTGGATCTGATGGACGTGCTGGAGCCGGACCTGCTGGACTTCCTCACGATCTTGAGATCGGCAAGTGTACGACTACATCAACCACGAGTTCCTACTCGTTAATAAAGCTCGTTGTCTATGAGGGTAAGTTCTCGTTGGATGTATGTCCACCCGTTGCTTTGTACCTAGTAGATAGATCTTGGCGTGTAGTTCACACCGTAGGAATTTTTTTGTTTTCTATGCTGTGGACCCTACATGATATGCCTAGCACCTCCACACCATTGTGTGGACATGAAGATATTATTAAAGAAAATTCAAGATTGAAAGAAGAACTTGTCAAAGGATCTCAACCCAAAGGTAAGGAAGTCCTAGATGAGATTCTTAGCAAGCAAAGGACAAACAATGGAAAAGAGGGTCCTGGCTATGTTCCCAAGACAAAGAAGAAGAAGAAGAAGAAGAGCAAAATTGCTCAAACAAAGACAAGCACCACAACCAATGACAAGACTAACTATGTTAGTTTTGCAGGGGCTAACAATCCTAATTATGAATTATTTTGTGATTACTATGGTGATATCTATGCTAGCTATGTTGGTCCATTTAATAGTTACATTTCTTGGTCTATTTGGGTTCCCAAGACCCTTGTCACTAACATGAGAGGACCCATTGAAAAAATGGGTACCTAAAACCAAGAAGTAACTTTCTTGCAGGGCTATGCTTTTGGTGGGTCCAAATGGGTTCTCTATAGCGGGTGCACTAGTCATATGACCGGAAGCAAGGAGATCATCTCGGAGATGCGGCCAAACCATGATCACATAACCGTCTCCTATGGTGACAAGTTGAAATCTAAGGTATTGGGTCTTTGCAAGGTTGTGGTTGCCCACGATATCTCTCTCGTGGACGTCATGCTTGTTGAGACCCTCGGTTATAATTTACTTTCTATTTGTGCCCTTGGTAAGATGGGCTTTGCTGTTTTTATTGATGGTAATTTGGTGGTACTCTTTTGGAGCAAGTCTCTAAAGGTCGCTTTCGTTGGATATGTCGAAAATGACCTGTATGTGGTGGAATTTTTGGGGAAAACCACTATAGGCACGATGTGTCTTTTCGGAAAGGCCGACGCAGGCTGGCTATGGCATCACCGACTAGCCCATTTTAATATGAGAACTTTGCAAAGTCTTCACAAGGGTGGCTACATTCTTGGACTTAAAAAAATGTTTCCTTTGCCAAAGATCGTGTTTGCAGGGCTTGTGTTGAAGAGAAAATGTATGACTCTCCCTATCGAAGGAAGACAATTATTTCATCAAAGAGGATCTTGGAGCTCCTTCATGTGGACCTTTTTGGTCCTCCATCTCATGCAAGTCTCGGTGGGAAGAAATATTGCCTCGTAATCATTGACGATTATTCAAGATATACATGGGTTTACTTCTTCAAGTTGAAGAGCGAGACCCAATAAATAGTCATCGATTTTGCCAACGAGGTCCAGCGTCAACACAATGTTCCTATATTGGCAATTAGAAGTGATAACGGCTCCGATTTCAAGAACTACACTCTGAATGAATTCCTAAGTGAAGAGGGGATAAGACACCAATATTCCGCTGCGTACACCCCTCAACAAAATGGTGTAGCCGAGAGAAAGAACCAAACTTTAATGGATATGGCAAGATCTATGTTGGCTGAATTCAAGTCACCATATAACTTATGGGCTAAAGAAATTTCTACCGCATGCCACTCATCCAACCAGCTCTATCTCCGCAAAATCTTGGACAAGACACCTTATGAAATACTTACCGGTAACAATCCAAACATCTCCTACTTCCGGGTATTTGGTTGTAAGTGTTTCTTTCTTATCAAAGGAGTCCGTCTATCTAAATTCGAGTCTAAGGATTTAGAAGGTATTTTTGTTGGTTATGGTGCCGAATCCCACACTTATAGACTCTACAATAAGCTCTTCGAAACTGTTGTAGAATCTTGTAGTGTGGTGTTCGAGAAAAATGATGGCTCCCGTACGGGGCAAGTTGATGTTTGTGATGCAGATGTTGAAATACCCCAAGATGACATAAGAAGAATGGGCGTGGGATTTTTTCCGCCCCATTGAGGAACCCTTGTGGCGGACCAGGAAGGACAATGCTCTACTCAAGTAGAGCCCTCATCGACACAAGCTCAACATGCTCCAACTGTTGGAGAAACTTCTACACCAACACCTCAAACTGCTGGAGATTATCCATTAACTGCTCCAGAAAGCTCTAGGCCGGATTATCCGGTGGACACCGGATTATCCAGTCAACCTACCTCGACTAGCAGAACTGAAAACATTGTCGAAGAAACTGTCAGAACTCCTGTGCCAGATTTTTCGGCCGATTGACTATCCGCCCTCTCCTCAATCGTAAACATACAAGACAGTGAAGATGGACCAAGTTCTCCCAGGCCGGATTATCCGGCCACTCCCTCAGCCGGATTATCCGGCCCTGAGACTTCTAAACAGCAGAAGCCTCTTGTTATGGCTGCTGATCAACATCAAGGGCAAGATTCATGATCTCCAATTCCTGCTGACCAAGCTAGAGATCAAGGCCAAGCTAGTAATTCCAACGAAGACTCAAATGATGAAGATATTCCTCCAAGAAACAACAAGTTGATTGAACTTCATCGCAAAGCTCGTGCAGATAGGAATCTTAAATTAAGGGGTCACACTCTTGACAAAGTTGTAGGTGATCTCAGACGGAGGGTGTCCACATGAAGGGAGCTAGCAAGATTCGGTGAGCATCAAGCTCACATATCCATGGTGGGACCCAATAAAGTGTTTGAAGCCCTTGAAGATCCGGACTGGATTGCTGCTATGCATGAAGAGTTAAATAATTTTGAGCGCAACAAGGTCTAGAAATTAGTAGAGAAGCCCAAGGATTGCCGCAATGTTACCAGGACAAAGTGGATTTTCAAGAATAAGCAAGATGAGAATGGCATTGTTGTAAGGAACAAAGCAAGACTCATGGCTCAAGGCTATTCCCAAGTTGAAGGCATCGACTTCGGCGAGACTTATGCTCCAGTGACTCGTCTTGAGTCCATCTGTATCCTTCTTACTTATGTTGCTCATAACAATTTTAAATTACAGCAAATGGACGTTAAGAGTGCTTTTCTTAATGGTCCTCTACATGAGTTGGTATATGTAAAGCAACCCTTGGGATTCTTGGATCCTAACTTTCCGAACCATGTCTACAAACTCGATAAGGCACTCTATGGTCTTAAATAAGCCCCACATGCGTGGTATGAGCACCTTAAAGAGCTTTTGCTAGAACGTGGCTTCGAAGTTGGGCAAATCGATCCCACTATTTTTACTAAGAAGGTTAAGAGGGAGCTCTTCATATGCCAACTATATGTAGACGACATTATTTTTGGCTCTACTAATAAAGCTTTTAATGATGAATTTTCAAAGCTTATGACTAACATGTTTGAGATGTCTATGATGGGGGAATTACGGTTCTTTCTCGGATTTGAGATCAAACAACTTAGAGAAGGAACCTTTATAAATCAAGCAAAATACATCCAAGACATGCTTAAGAAATTCAAGATGATGGATCTTAATGGCGTCGCCACACCAATGCAAACTAAATGTCATCTTGAACTCAATCCCAATGGTAAAGATGTGGACTAAAAGGTATACCGGTCCATGATCGGCTCTCTTCTTTACCTTTGCGCATCTAGACCCGATATTGTGTTGAGTGTAGGTGTGTGTACAAGGTATCAAGCAGCTCCTAAATAAAGCCACTTAGTGGCGGTCAAGAGAATCTTTCGATATTTGGTTTATTCCCCTAATTTTGGTCTATGGTATCTCAAGGGCTCCAATTTCTCTCTATGTGGCTATACTGATTCAGATTGGGCTGGTGATAAGGATGATAGGAAATCAACCTCTAGAGCTTGTCAATTCTTGGGAAGGTCTTTGGTATGTTGGTCTTCTAAAAAATAGAATTGTATATCTCTCTCCACCGCCGAGGCTGAATATGTGGCTGCTGCTAGTGCATGTACTCAATTATTATGGATGAGGCGAACTTTAAAGGAATACGGTGTCAATTGTGACAAAGTGACTCTTTTATGTGATAATGAAAGTGCAATCAAAATTGCGTACAATCCAGTGCAGCACACAAGGACAAATCATATTGAGATTCAGAATCATTTTATTCGGGACCATGTAGCTCGAGGTGATATTGATCTATCTTTTGTGAGCACGAAGAATCAACTTGCTAATATTTTCATGAAGCCACTTGATGAAGTAAGGTTTTGTTACTTGAGGAATGAGCTAAATATCATTGATTCAAGGAGCTTGTCTTGATTACCCATGCACCCACTCTTATATCTTCTCCTTATTTGGTTTAGGTGTGGGCCTGGATATAGGGTAGTGTGGTCCTAATTAATTGGGCTAACCCTCCCCCCATTATGCCGAAAGCAAGTAAAATCATTTCTCTTAATATCATTTTGTGATATGTGAGCTTATTGATGAGTATTGGTCATGAACCCAAGATATATCTTCGTGGTGTGATACCATGCACTCCAACAAGGTGGCCTCGGCCACCGCCCTCTTCTATGAGAAGAGTTGGTTCTATGTGGATCTTTTTGATTGTTCTTGCTTATCTCTTGTTCTTATGGAAATCACACTCAATTTTGGCTTTTAGTGGATTTGATTCTTGCAATCTTGAGTGTGTAGTACCATCTCATTTTGGTTGTCTAATCCCAACCCTCTCTCTATCCCTAAATCATCTCTTCTTGCACACAAGTCCATTGTTTATATTGTGGGGTTTTTTGTTTGGGGGTGCACGGGCCTGAATCTGTGTATAACAGAAATTCAGAAACCAGGCCAGATAATCCGCCCCAAGTGGAGGCCGGATAATCCGGCCCTAGCAGATTCTGTCTTATAAGAGCTGGGCATCGAGGGGAAGGGCTCACACAAAGCAGTTCTTCTCCCCGACCCCTCTCTCTCCCAGGCCGCCACCCGCTGCCCCAACCCTCCCTGGAGCCTTTCTGGCCATCGGATTCTCCGGGCCTCCCCTGGATCTTCTTCCCCAAGCCTTCGGGTACCTTCTCCTCCGTGTTCTTCCTTCAATGAGTGAGGGTAACTCCCTCTCTCCCATCTTTTGTGTTGATGTATTACTTGTTGGTGGAACATGGACTAGGAGTCTCCTTGTGGTTGTTATTTGCGTAGAAATCGTAGTCTTGCAATTCCTCTGCCCGATCTATATTGTTGCACTCAATCTAGGCAGAATCTGAGAAATTTTGCTAGGGCCGGATTATCTGCCCCTGGCCAAGCCGGATTATCCTGCCTAACAGATTCATCTCTGATTCAGATTTCTGTAGATTTTTGCATGATGTATGTTTGGGATATGGATTGTTTGTCTACTATTTCTACTTTCTCTCCTGGACTTGTGTGTGTGCTTATCCCCATGCTATCCATCTTATTCGTTTCACAGGTGGTTCAAGTGCTCCCAAAACCTACAAGCGCCATCCCTGTGGCCTCTACTTCCAGGACGATGGTGAAGGTGGTCTCGTGGACGAGGTTGAACTGAGAAGGAGGAACAAAGAGGCTGACCGTATGGCTGAACAGACAAAGAGAGACAAGGACGGGAAGGCTGTGTCCAAGAAAAAGGGCAAGGCACCAAAGGTCAACTATAGGAAAATGGATGCCCTCACTTACTCTTCCATTCGCCATCGTGATCTGTTTGCCGAATCTGAGCAAGATACTAAGCTTAGTGACTCCCGCTTTTGGTGTGCTGACCAAAAGTCTATTTATGAAGATGTCTATGTTTTGCTGAAGATTTTCCCTATGCATCCCATGATCATTGCTGAGGCTATGGAGAAGCCTCAACTTGCTGATGCTATGGAGGTGACTGAGTGGATGGGGCTGCACCATATTATGGCCCTTTAGTGTTCCTATGACTCCGAGGTGGTGAAGCAATTCTTCTCCACTTTGGTCATTTGTGGCGATGAGTACCGCACCATGAAGTGGACGACCCGTGACATTCCAATGCAATCTGATTTTCGGACCTTTGCTGAGGTGCTTAGATATCCTTTCCGTAACAGGGACCGTGCTTGTGGCTATCATATCATTACTCAACTCAAGACCAACAAAGATGTTGTTCTTTCTCCTTGCACAGTTGACAATGGTATTGTGGGCTCTTTTGCTGGTCTCTCCCCTCTTTTTGCTATCTTGGTGGGTATTTTTCATGACTCTATCACGCCAAGTGGGGGAAACAACGACAGTATTCATGGTCACTTGGTTCAGCTGCTTGCTTTTTCCCATGAGGTGGCCTCCTGTGAGGATGAATCTGTTGACTACAAGCTGGATGTGATGGATTTCATCTATCATGAGTTAACTGATGCCATGTTCAATAGGCTCTCCATCCCATATGCACCTTATATTATGATGTTGATTATGCACTTGCTTCCCACTGGAGAGTTTCACATTGATGTTGTGCATAAGGCCAAGAAGATATACAATAAGGTGAGGAAGATCTCTCATCCATCTTCTGCTTCTGAGGGCTTTTTGAGGGATTCCCGTGCCAGTGCCCGTAGGCCCCCAATGCCTCCTATTGATCGTGAGGTGAAGCAGTTGAATTGGTTCCAGCAGAACATTTTGTGCATGGGGGTGGACACTCGCAAGGGGAAGTATGCGGCGTATCAGCAGCGCCACGAGATGGCCCATACTCAGCAGCTCATTCTCCACCATGTGTCCGAGGTGTCCGACTCTCCTCCTGCTCCTACCGCTCCCACTCCATATCAGTGGAATTCTCCGTCTAGACTCAACTATGGAGAGCTTGAGCATCACCTATTTCCTACCCCGGCGAGGGAGTCCACTGCACCTACTGATGAGGAAGGGGAAGACACCGAGGAGTATGATGATGAGGACGAGGTCTAGGACAAGGAGGACGATGAGGACTATGAGTGATCAGTTGGGACGCTAGCATCGCTCTTATTTCTTTTTGGCATTTCGATGCCAAAGGGGGAGAAGTAGTTCTATTAGGTCTTCGTGGATTTGCATGGGTCGGGCGCAAGCACTTGCACTTTATCATTTCGGTCTTTTTCTCACTTGTGCCCATTTAGCGTTGAACTCTTATTTGTGATTTGCTTTGTATGAGACTATGTTAATGTGTGGCTTTGGAATTATCTCGTGGATTATTCCCTCGTGATTATGGATCTATCATATTGGCTATATTGGTTATCTATCTCTCGTGGAAGGCGTTTATAATGGTGATCACATTGGCTATTCTTATACTATATTGAGGACGCCTCTCTCATGGTGGTATGATATTTCTCTGAGCTAGCCCATCATTTATGTGTTGATTCCATTCAAATGAAATAGACTTGTACCTACTTGTGTGCATTTGTATTCAAATACAAATTTCTATTATGCACACATTAAGGGGGAGTCTTTTTCATTCGCTAAATGATGTTGTTATTAGAGCTATCTTGCAAATCCTAGTATTGTCATCTAACACCAAAAAGGGGGAGATTGAAAGAACATTTCATGATCTCTAGTGTTTTGTGTGTTAGATAACAATACCATGGAGTACCTCATGTGTGCTAAGTGCTGCAGGTAAGAAAACATGTTGTTGGGGGGCCGGATAATCTGCCCCCATCAAGGGCCGGATAATCCGTCCTGACCCTCTTGGTCAGAGTTGGTCGCGGTGTGAGCTTCTGTCTGGGGGCCGATTTCCCCTGGATAATCCGAGGCTGGGGCAGAGTTTTCCCCTGGCCAGATAATCCGGCCTTCTCTTGGGATGGATAATCCACCCCTAGGAGAAGTTGCCAAGGGAGGATCAACGCGACCTTCTGTCTGGGGCGGAATATCCCCCGGACAATCCGTGGCTGGGGGCGGAGTTTTCCCCCATCCGGATAATCCGGCCTTTCTCTTGGGCCGGATAATTCGCACCTCGGGAGAAGTTGCCTAGGGTGGCTCAGCGTGACCTTCTGTCCGGGGGCGGATTATCCCTCGGATAATCCGAGGCTAGGGCAGAGTTTTCCCCAGGCCAGATAATCCGGCCCTCACTTAGTCCGGATAATCCGGCCCCATACTTCTCCAACGGCTCTGTTTGGACAGGGGGTATATAAGCCCTAATCACCTCTCCTGTCAGATCTCTTGATTCGTTTGAAAAAGTACTGGACTGTTGAAAAGGCTCTCATTCAAGATCTCCCACTTCAACCACCCGAAGGCTTTGATCTTTGGGGAATTGAAGGAGGAGACTTCATTCATCGTCCTCATGAATCAAGCGCTTCATTTCCACTCCATTCACTTGGAGATTTCTCGATCTAGTATTCTTGTTAATATCTAGATCCAGTGTTTCGATATTGATAACATTTGTTCTTGTGGTAGCTTGTTGTCATTACGGGAGCCTCCAATTCGGTTGTGGAGTTGTGCCCTGCTAGTTGTGTAAAGGCATCGGTTCCCGCCTCGAAGGGTACAAATAGTGTAAAGGTGGATCAGGCCTTTGGTGGCAAGATCCATCGGAGAACAGGGCAAGGCCTATTGTGGCGTGGTGGTCTTAGTACCACCCAACCCTCCAACGCAGATGTACTTCCCTTAACAAGGAAGGAACTACGGTAAAACAAATCATGTGTCTCCGCGTGCTCTAGTACGGTTTCCTCGTTCCTCACCCTTACTCTCCTTTACTCGCTAGTAGTTAGGTATGCATATAGGGAAATTCTTAGTAGCTTTATATCTAGAGAATTTTCCTTTCATGTCAAGCCTAAAATTGAAAAAGCATTAAAATTTGAAGTAGCACCTATTCACCCCCCTCTAGGTGCCCATACGATCCATTTCAAAAACACAATGATCATTATCATTGATTCATTCCTTTATGAAGAGAATCGTTCAGGAATGCTTTCCGTTGTGCTTCTCAACACCCTGATGCAGGGTTTTGAATCCTCATCGTGTTTTTCACTATCTTCCAAAAGCTTCACATTCGAGAATACTTACTTTCTCAAAATGCACCAAAATTTAAGCAACACTAGTTTTGCCTTTCGTTTGGTTCTAGCCATGGATTTCATATTCAAAGTTTCCAATGAATACTCTACAAGGACTTATTCGCTATTGTTTAGGTTATATCATATAACCCCAAAACTTTCACGACGATCCATATAATATATGGCACCGATTTTACAAATTCATATGGTTCACTATATATTCTAATTGAGTGCTAACTATTTCTAACTAATGGTTTTTACATCTACACTTCAACGATTTATTTGGTGCTATTTATTCACCCACTTGATATCTAATATCACATTGTGATGCTTTGCATTTTGATGTTTCAAACGCATTGCATTTCACAATTTCTTATGCCAATCTTATAAAGTTGAATTTCATTACTATTGATCAAATCATAGTAATTAGATTCCATTTTATCTTTAATACCCTTTGTTGATGAAATACTTTGATCATATCAAATAGTTTCACACTCATGTTTATTTTCAAAAACTCTTTACAAAATTTAAACAAGTATATAATGATAACTACCAGTTTGCTAAAAGACAATACATCGAATATGTATTTACTTTCAACATTTCGTTAAACACTTTGTATTCATGTAATACACGGTGTTTTAAGTTATTTTGCCGAACTTGGGCATGATTCATATGTGACAAGAATACAAGTGTCTTTCACATATTATCAATATAATTTTGAATTTAAACAATGGTTTCATTCAAAATGAATATATAATTAAGTTTGGTATTTTCAAGGCATTTTAGTATTTTACAAATGTTCATGCATTATCAATTAGTTTCAAAACAAGGATAATTCACACATAATCGAATAAGATATGAACACGAATAGAAATCATTCATAAAAGTAGAACAATTGTTTGTTACAAACTGATATGAATAACCGTCTCGCGAAGTGTGAGACACACTAAAGAATCTCACCATATACCGATTATAATAATCATCCTAAAACAATAAACTAAATGATAAATGTCGAGGGAGAGTGTTGTTGGCCATCATCATCATATGCCCGCCATCAACACGCAATGTCACCTCCTCTCCAGCAAGAAACTCTCATGTAGAAGGACTTGTTTTCGGCAAAACAGAACAAGTATCAAATATACTTAATATTGCAATATGTGTTTACAAGATTATAACATTTATAAAATTGTATATCAAATATATACCTTTGTCATCGATGACCTCACCCGCAATAGGTTTAACCTTCACATTCCTGAGATGTGATATGAACCTGTGGAAATCCTGTGTTTCCGCATCGCCTCTCATGATGTATATCATGGCATGTGCTTGGTAGCTTGGTGGCAGCAACCGCAGCACAATGCCATTTGCAAAAGAGCTCGTCATCCAGCTATCCAGAGAGTATGCAGGCCTCATGTACGCATCATGCATGCACTCCAAGTGGTATTCAAGTGAAGACCTCTCTTCCATCTTAATGGAGAGGAAATATCCCATTAACTCATGCTCCCATATGCGCGCTTATTCCATGAAATTTGTTCTAAGCTGTGCCATTACCGTACGAGGGCCAAGATTACCCACGAATAGTCACGACTCATCCACCATTCCGAAACGCATCATCACTGATATGAAGGTGGACATCTCACGACAGTAATAGCGGTCTTCCCGCTGCTCTGGGGTCTCTAAGATACTGGCTGTTCCAAATCCATCTCGTTGAGTATATAGTCGACCACATCATTCTCGCTAAGGAGAACATGGAGACGCACAACCTATATAGGGAAGTTTGATCCGTCTAGCCTGAGATTCTCTCCATCTAACCAATCATCAACGGGGAAGGTAGCATCGGGGATAACCATTTCTACATTTATAATTGCGAAAAGGAATTTAGACTAAGTTTATAATTAAACGAGTTAAATAATAACTCCACTAAAAACAACTATCCCATGAAGGGTATTAGTGATTACATGACCCCTTTTCCCCACATCTCCCCCGATCGTCACGGCCATCAATGTGGGTGCTAGTGTGGACGTCTAAATGTTGGTCACATCATTCATGCGACTCGTGCTCGATCTTTCGACCATCCGTGTTCCGAGGCATGTCTACACATGCTAGGCTCGCCAACTCAACCTTAGTGTATTCGCTGTGCAACATGGCTTACACCCACTGTATGCGAACGTTGATATGTCTGACACCCGATCATCACGGTGCTGCCTCATACCGAAGAATTTTCTTGGTGGTGCACACTAAGGGAGAACACAATCATTGGTATTTTTAATAGGGATCATATTATTAGGCTACCATCGAGTATCTAATACTAGCACACAATAAGATATACAAACAATAACATTGAATGTAAATGTGATGTGATATGGTCCTTCACGTCATGATCTCCATCCGGCGTCACATGATTCCAGCACCGTAGACACCAGGGTACCGGTGCCTTTCCGACGTGGTAGTTTGTCACCTCCGTGACCGTCTACTACTCCCTCCATTCGAAAATATAAGACGTTTTAGCTTTGTGAATCGAATGTATCTAGACATCTTTTAGTGTATAGATTCATAGAGGTTCGGAGTGAACCTATACACTAAAAAGTGTCTAGATACACTCATTTCACAAAGCTAAAACGTCTTATATTTCTGAACGGAGGGAGTACTACTTAGCAACATAAGGTAATTACTTTACCTTTGCCACAACCATATCACAAAGCAACGACCCCCTGCAAAACAAATTTAGACGCCTCTACTTTATCTTTGCATGTTTTACGTGGCTAAATGGGCTTTCGCACAAGAACCGTTCTTACCTACAAACTTTCACCACAACGTTGATCAAGTAGTTGTCTATACTACACCCCTTTCGGGGCCCTCCATTGCAAATGGCATACCAACTAATGCGAGAGAGACAGACACCCCCCTAAAGCCACTTTATACGATACAAGTTGTATGTCAAGCATGGACTAGTCTCGCGAATGAACATGTAAAGTCGGTTGGGGGCCGCTTCATCAAGCATTGTTGCGGCATACACAAGTAAATGTGGGAGGGTAACAACTAAAAGATCAACTCCCACACACTACATCTCGTGTGTTCTACCCGTACTAGCAATACTACGCATAGATCTAGTTCTGATACCACTGTAGGGGTTCGCGTATGAAAACAATAAAATTTTACCCTACGCCCCTGAACCCCTTTGATTGCCAGGACCTATCTATTAGTAATGCAGTAACGGGAGGGGATTTTATGAACTTACCTTTGAAGACCGAAAAATATTGTCAACGCTCAGGAGAGTGTGGTTGATGTAGACGAGCCGAAGCCGACCTCAAGGTCGTGATAAAGTCATTGCGCTCCTGCGGCTCCATTGACTTCTAGTGCCTCAAGTGTGACATCTCGCAGGGAGTTACATGCATCCGGTGCCTGGCGATGACTCCCGCTTCCCTGATCCAGCAGCAGTTATGGAAGTAGAGCTCCTGGATCCGAATCCCACAGCGTGATGGCGCTCTGCAGTGAAGATGTCTCTCGTTAGCGCAGTCCGAACTTGGGACCACGGTCACGGGAGAGAGAGAATATCAATTGGAGGTCTCCCCAAAAGTGAGGAAACCTTTATTGAATATTGTGTGTATTTATCTAGTCAAAATACCCCACTATATATAGGGGAAGGGGAGGTACTCCCTCCCTTAAAGTCCCGGGGGTGGGACTAAACAAGGGAGGAAGGGGGAGGCACCAACGGCCAACCCCCACCATGGGCCCCATGTGGGGCAGGCCCACTAGGGCCACCGACCACTCCCCTTGGCCCCTCCCAGGGAGGCGGCCCCCTCTTGGGCCCTTTCCCCTTCAGGATTTGGCCCATTAAGCCTTTTGACCATTTAATTGATTTCTCTTTTATTAAATAATTATGAATACATGATTAAATAAATATTTAACATTCATTCACATATTATTCAATCTCCGTGGCTATGGAACACCTTCCACCTCCACTCTGGACATTCTTCGGACTTATCGAAACCCTTCCGAATTTCTCTCTTTCTATTCTTCGGCGAGTCTACCGATCCTATAAACACTCTCTAAGAATCACCAAGCCCTTAAGCGTGATACCCCATGGTTTTGGAACACTCCAGACATGGTCGGGACACTCCCGGACCAATGATCAACAGAGGGACCTAGATGGCCATGTGACCCCTGTGCATTCCACAAAATCTTTCGTCGTTTGAACCGTGACTGCCGTGTCTTATTCCTTTTGTATCTTGATACTTGCATTGCTCGAGATCTGATCAATGACATCACCATGTTGGGTTCAATCTCGTTACCGACAAATGCTACTTGACTCGTTTCGACAAGTGATATCCCTGTGATCAAATCACATGCTGCGCAGCTATTGGGTGTAACTTCTCTGAGTGGGCCCTCGAGTATCTTTCTGTCACGCAGATGGACAAATCCTACTCTTGACGTATATTGCCTCAACTATTCCTCTGAATACCTGAACACACCTTTATGATCACTGTTTTACCAAGTGACATTTGATGCTAGCAAAGTACCCTCAGGAGACATTGATTGATATAGCCTCACAGTTTAAGGAATAGTCTACTAGGTTTATTCTAATCATCATAACTTGAACTTCGTGACATGATCGGGTCACGATGTTTAGGTTGGGTATTAGTTCATCATGTCATTCTCAAAATGAGGTGACTCCATTTCCAACTGACATAAATGCCACATGATCAGGAAACCTTGATCATCTGTTGACCAATGAACCAGTGATTAGAGTTTCACTGGGTAACACTGGCTGTTTATATATCACACGTGTATTGACATTTACTTTCAATACAGTTATAGCATGATATAAAACTTAATCACAAACTTTATGAAATATGATAATAATCCTTATTACTATTTGTCTCTAGGGCATATTTCCAACAATGTGTACTACAACACGAGTTCACGAACAACTACCCGTGATTCAACACAAGGTCATCACAAACAGAGGGGTTATCACGGAATACCACCTCCCAAAATATACAGACCAAAACTCAGGGGTCACGACAACCAAAGTTCATCAGCCTAGTTACTCCAAAATACACATCATGGTCATATTCATCAACACCGCTACCAGCACCTCCTCGAATAGCTCAGTCCGCTTCTTAGAGGTAATGCTTGTTCAGGAAGGTCGTGAACCATCTCATCCCGCGCTCAGGGATCATGGCAAGATACATGGTCGCTTATCCACTAGGCTCCATCAGGTGGATAAGAGCATGGTGCATCGCGGTTGGAGAGATGGGCACAGCAAGAATGCAAGGACCGTAGATCATCTTCATCTGAGCATAGTTCTCAATGGGCTTGTCGATCAACTCGGTGTCCTTTGGCTAAGCCTACATGAGAATCATAGTTAATTCAAGACATGTAGTTCATATGTGAGCTTTGCAACTACTCAACATACTAATGCAAGTGCTAATATATCAAACCTTGATGTGCACATAGTAATCGTCATCGTCCATCATAATAACAGAGGTCTCCTCAACCCAACGCACATGCTCAAACCTCTTGATCCTCAGCACCTGAATCCACCTAACTCTCCAGTGCCTCATGTGGTTGTACACCTAGTTCGAAGTGACTGTCTGGCCACAGGCCTTGAATACATCGTCTGTAATCAAGCGCATGTCCATCACCAAGAATTATCCTATCTGAATCCAAAGTTTGAATCTCCATGGGAAGGACCCTATGTGATCACTGAAGTGATCCCAGGTGGCGCCTATCGCCTCAAGGACTTAGAAACTAGAGTTGCATACTCCAACCCATGGTACGTTGTGCACGTGCGACGTTTCTACTCTTAGATGTTTTTCCTTTACAATAAGGCTACTAAGTTAGGCTACTTAGCCACACGATGTACCTCCTACTATTCTGCAATAAATAAAATCTAAGTGCCTCAACCATGTGTCTTTTATGATTTACTATTTATACATTTTGCACTTGGGGCTGCGCCTCCTTGACGACCTCATCGAACATACATTCACCATCGTGATGGCTCGAGTAGCTGATTCCACTTACCGTCGAACCCTTGAAAACTCCAGCCCAGTTGTAGCGTAACTGTTAGGCTGGCAAGGTGCTAAGATTTCGGAGCATCAGGCTAACAAAAAGGCATTGCATAAACTACACTCGAAACATATACAAAGTTATCAAGTTTAGACTAATTACAAAGGTCATATAATGGCCAATCGAAACTGTATGAACTTTACAACACTTACATGTTTTGTGTAGGCTAACAACTGCTGCTCTACTGGCATTGAAGGAGGACGTTGGTTCTCTCATCGAACAACTTCATGATGTCCTTCGCTAGCTGCGCAACCGCTCGATAGTGTGGAACCATGTTTCACACTATACCATCTAGAGGCGCCGGCGTCCCTTTTACAACAGCCTCCAAGTCCACGTCCGGACGTTGCATATGCACAAGCGCAAGCGTAGCTTTAGCACCTGCGACAAGTTGTTGGTGCACGCACTCATGAACGGCACCAGCAATGGCCCAAAATATATCAAGCTCGTTGGGGAACCCCAAGAGGAAGGTATGATGAGCACAGCAGCAAGTTTACCCTCAGTACGAAACCAAGGTTATCAATCCAGTAGGAGCAAGGAAACACCCCAAAGGTGTTGCTAGCTGAGCCTTGGCAGGGCGCACTACCGTTGCTAGTAGCAACATGGAGACCTGCACAACACAACCACAAAACTTTGCCCCCAACTTGCGAGGAGGTTGTCAATCTCACCGGTTTTGCTGAAAACAAAGGATTAAACGTATCGAATGGAAGGAAGTAATAGTTTGCAGAAAGTAAACACAAAGCAGTAAACAGTTGATTGTAGATTGAAAGTAAAAGAAAGGACCGGGGTCCATAGTTCACTAGAGGTGGATCTCCTTAAGATAGATAACATGTTGGGTGAACAAATTACAGCGGGGCAATTGACAAACATCGAGAAAGCATACAAGCATATACTAATCATCTTGACTCCTTTGAGATTCGATTAGGCATTACAACATTACTAGCTGAGGGCCCGTGCGTTGCTACGGCTGGCATCTACTTGTTAAACTTCCTCTTTTATATGAGACATCTAGCACCGTGAGCAGATCTGCTTCCCTTAAGATGGCTTATTTTTCTTGTGTTGCCCTCAACAAATTTAAAATGGTTAATAAGGTGCCTGCACTTCTTCTCTAGTGTTGCAATTCAACAATAGCTATGCTTGCCAGATCTTAGTCCCCGTTTGGTGTGTGGGAATCCAAAAGGCATGAACAAAAAACTGTATGAGAATGAATGGAGCGTGGAGTGTGATCCTATATTCTTGTAAAACAAAGAAATGAAAACATTTGAGGCGTTATGGATGGAGGGAACTTTTTATTCGGTTAGCACCGATGGAGCAAGCAAGATCTACTCATCACATGGTTCATCGCACATACAAGCTTTATTTAATTCACACATGTGTCAATTGGCAGAGTAGCTTGTCTGGGCCATCCACAAAACCAACAGGTAGAGACTTTTACTTCGGTTTGAGCTGTGTAGATGTTTTTTCTCCGTTAAATAGTACATGCTAGAGATACTTTCCGAGGGAATTGAGTAGGCAGATTCCTACGGACTGTACGCAGGTAGAGGAAAACTTTCGTGGAATTTGTACCCACAAAACCTGCAAATTTCCCTTACACCGAGGGCCCTTAGATCTCGATACTTCACAGAATTCCCCTTAGCCACAAATGGTTGACATTTGGTATCACAAGATGCATCTTCTTTGGAGGGACATATGGCTTGCCATTTGGCACATTCAGACTTACTGGTGTTGTGGATGAATCATCTTTCACAGCATTGTGAGATCTAGGATGTGTGTTGGTAATTGAAACGGAAAGATTTGAACTTGGACTTGGTCCACAATTTCCCACGACTGATCGAGCAATCACTTGAGCACATCGGCAGAAGTTAAGCAGCCAAAAATTGAAAATGTGCACTTTCTTGTTTAATTTGTTTATTTATTAATGAATTTTTAATTCATTTTTTAAACTTCACGCTTGGATGTGTACGCTTGAACTGAAGTCGTTAATTTCTTGGTATTTCTTTTGTGTACTTTCAAGCGATTGCTGTTTTTTCAGACAAATATGTCTACTTCCCGAGAGAATTTTCCCCCGACCTACCTGATGATGGCATCTCCATTAGACCATGCCACGGAGAAGAGATGTGTTATAATACGAGATGCACAATAACGAAGAATGATAAGTAAACATGACAGAGGGACACGAGATTTAACGTGGAAAACCCCTCCAACACGAAGGGGAAAAAACCACGGCACCAGCGAGCAAACTCTTCACTATTTTCGGTGGGTGTTTACAAACGCCGTGGGTTATCAAAGAAGCAATAAACCCTAGCCGGCGGCTTACAGGATGTATATATAGACGGTGGCAGCGATCCATACCGCGGGCCTCACTCCGCTCCGTCCGAAGTTAGCCTTTCTTCAGTGCACCAATACTTGAATTTGGATCACAATATAACAAGAAGATCTGACGTGTGTGCATTTTCACAAGCAGAACAACAAATATTCATCACTTTGACCTTTATATGTATGAAAAAACAACAAAAAAATAATGGAACAAATACGTAATTCAGCTCTCACGGGCATACGAACGAACTGGTAGAAAGCACCGCTTACGGCCACAAACAATCAACGCTCAGTGGTGGTCATGGCCTTCCGCGGTCGAACGCAAACCTGTTGGCATGGGTGCCATGAGCCATGTGCAAGCCAAGTTCTTAAAACGCTAGCTTCCATTAGCAGGAGGCCAAGAACACCAGCGATGTCTACCCCAACCTGAGAAATCTCTCTCACGCACCACGACCATGCCAGCACCCGTCCCGCTGAAACTCACACGCGCCCGGCCGCCGTCCTTCCGACCGCTCACCAGGTTTGGATATCCTCACTCCTCAGGCCTCCCAGGGAATTGGATCACCGGAGATGCAGTGGAGTGCGAGCAGGTACGTGTTCGTGCATGGTGAGCCGGCGAGGAAAGGATCCTCGGCAGAGCGCGGCGGCGAGAAATTCCAACCGAAGAGGAAAGGATCCTCGGCGAGCCAGGCCGGGTGGGGCGTGGTGGCCGGTCGCGTCCGGACGCGTGTGCGGATCAACCGAAGAGGATGGCATCGGCGAGCATGGATGGCACATGGAGAAGATTGGGTGCGGGGCGGAGTAAATGGTACCTCCCTCCTTTCAGACGCCGCTCCGAGCGCTGCCGGCCGGCGCAGGTCCACCTCGACGACCTCCACCCGCCGAGCGCCAAGCTGACGGGATAAGGTGGGCGTGGGTGGAATTTGAGTCGTGTTGACCGTAACTTGGTACCGGACCGCGTTTTTTTCTTTTCACTGGTTCCACTTGGCGGTGGCAAGTGGTGTAAAACTATAGAAATTACAGGGGCAAAACCGACCAAACAAAAATCGGAACCAAATTTTTGGCGGACGAATCTACCTCTGTGTAAATTAGTAGATAGATACATAGACCGCCATCCAACTGCATCTATGACTAATAATCCACCTTCAGGTTATCATCTGAACCCCCTCTAGTATTAAGTTGCAAGCAACGGATAATTGCATTACGAATTGCGTGTAAAGTAAACAATATGATTGTTCTGTGAACAAAGGATTGTTGTTTTCTCCCTAGTAGCAACAACACATCTAGTACCTTAGAGATTTCTATCACTTCCCCAGATTACCAGAGGCATGGACCCACTATCGAGCATAAACACTAACTCTTGGAGTTGCTAGCATCTACTTGGCCAAGATAGCTACTAACAATGGAAAGCATGCAAGATCACAAATAACAAAGACATGATAGAATCAATAATCAATCTAAAATAACATCTCAATATCCATCGGATCCCCGCAAACACAACATGCAGAATTACAAATAGATGATCTTGATCATGAACGGAGCTCACAAGATCTAAACATGAAAGCACAAAGGAGGAGAACCAGCCATCTAGCTACTACATGGACCCGTAGTCCAGAGATGAACTACTCACGCATCACACCGGAGGCTTGCATGATGATGAAGAAGGCCTCCAGGGTGAATTCCCCTCTCCGGCAGGGTGCCGGGAAGAGCTTCAGATCCCTCCCGATCTAGGTATGGAGATGACGGTGGCTACAAACTCTTTCGTGGAATTTTGATCGGGGTACTTAGGGTTTCCGTTTCAGAGGCAATATATAGGCAGAAGGAGAGGCCAAGGGGGTGCCTGGGCTGGCCACACCACCCCTGGCGCGGGCCAAGCCTGGCCGCACGACCAAGTGGTGTGGCCGCCCTCTGGACCTTCTCCGTCTTGTATTCTGGCTTTTGTCCCGTCCAATTCCGAGAATATTCATTTTCTAACTTTCCTGGAACCAAAAACAGCAGAAAACAGGCAACTGGCATTGTGGCTCTTATTAATAGGTTAGTCCAAGAAATCATATGAAAAGTACTCCAAAGTGTGGACAAAACATAAGAAAGTAGATAAAACCAAGAATGGAACATCAAAAATTATAGATACATTTGCAATGTATCAACCAGCATCACAGAACTTCCGTAGCAACGACAACAGAGTTGGAAGGACCATGTCCAGCGGGTACATCACCCTGAAGATATGCTTAAATGATGACCGTGCCATCTTCAGGAAATGAAGCACCTACAAAATACGATCCTGCAGGGTCACCAATACGGTTGCCCGATCTCGATCGGTCTAGAAGAACCCCCTAGCTTTCAGCTTTGCCTGAGTCAGGCAATTCAACCGAATGCTGATTCGATCCCTCTCTTTCTACGGAATGAGATTGACAACTACACATACAGAGCAAGGTGCATCGGTCCAGTCCATAGCAAACATGAAGCAACACATGTCAATCAAATAAGTCTTATATCGCATATGTTCATTGATCTGAGCAACCTCGCCAAGGAGATACTTCTCACGCTCAGCTGCTTTTTCTGCCTTCAACTTCTAGACATCGGTGCTACCGCGGATAATCATCATCTTTTTATCCAACCCCTTCACACGGTCGCGTAAACAAGTGAGTTGCAAAGACTCATCCGCCCTTATGCAAGGAGGATCCGAAGCCGCGACAAAAGACGGCGCGACCTGTGCGTCACTCGCAGGCCCCTAGCCAGGCAAGACAATCAGAGTATAAGAACCACTGATTATGGAAATCAAGTCTGCAGAAGCAGCTGAAGCATCAAGCAACCAAAATATACGTATTAAATTTTAACAAGTTCTTGACGGGGTGCCCCCGCAAAAGTACTCCATGAAAATTGAAGCTCCTAGCACAAATATACAACAGGCAGAAGTAAAACTAGGCCTAGACGTCAGCACCCGCAGGCTTCATGGACTCCGTGGCAACCTCCAAGGTTGTGGCCCTCGCAGCAGCAGCCCCCGACGCCATGGTTTTCACCATGTCCAGTCGCTTCTGCTCTATAGAATACCTCGCAAGCGTCTCTAGGAGTCGGGGCCCATACTTTTGACAACAAGCAACAAAAGGAGCAAATGCTACCTCTTCACCGTCAACGGTCACCGGCATCTTCGACGTGATCCTGCTCACGTTGTGGTCAGCGCCACAGGCATGTGCCATCACCAGCCCGAGATACGTGCCCTCCCCTTCTGTGCCTGCTTATACTCTGCAGGTATGCCCCCGACAAAAGCTTTAGCTAAGCCATCAAGGTCTTCAATCGCCTTGGACTTCGACACCATCTCCTCCCGGAGACGACAAAGCATGACCTTGGATTTTTGGAGTGCGTCTAGGGCGAAAGCAATGTGGTCTTTGAATGCCGCCATGGCACCTGCCAGGAGATCCTCGCGGATTAACGCTTGACAGTGAAGTTGATACTGGTTGCATCTACAAAACCATGGGGGTTCACGATCAAGTACAAGAAGAAATCAAAGACCCCAACGCATTCGATAATAAAGCAGAATTACAAAACCAACCAGAAAGAGCCTAGGCAGCAGCAAGAAGCTGTTCCATGAACCCCACGCTCCCTCTCAGCTGCAGTTGTTACCTGTTCTTCCTCGTGCTGCCACGACTCCTCCTTGTAGCGCTCGAGGGCATCAACGACGTCTTTTATCTTTGTCTCTGCCGCATTGAGGCTCTTTTCGAGAGAGCTCAGTCGGCGAGGAGTATCAGTGTTCTCCTCTGACAACAAGAGACACACTCGTCAAGAGTTACTTCCATGTACATCACTCGAAAGAAGAAAGGATCTTACTCTGCAGCTGTCGGTAGTCAGCATCCAGGCGCACGTAATCCTTCCCTAGGCGAATCATGTCCTGAAGACAGGGTTGCAAATAAATTCCGTGTCAGAAAGCGCACAAAGTACTCAGGGGCTCCCCGGATGATTAAAAAACACGTACATGATCACCCTAAGACTCTGAAGATTCCCTACTGGACGTCCTGGTCAGAACTCTGTGTTCCTCCAACTTTGAAGAACTATAAGATCTCGCGCCGAAGTTGGCCGCTATCTTCGGGGAAATATCGGGCTGCTCCACACCATTTCCCCTGGAGTCCACGACTCCCTCATCCTATGGTTCACGGATGGTGTCGGACAAACTCAGCATCACACCACTTCAGTACAAGCAAAGTACAATAAACACATGAAAAATAAAGGATAAGAACAACTCGAGGAACAACAGAGAAAAGAGTAGCGGCTCACCCGTCAAATATGTCAAGATCAAAAGGTTTCTCCTGCCTCTGCTTCTTTAGCGGAGGAGGACACATGCTGCAGGCAGGCACTTCAAGAATCGGATCCGCGACGCCCTCCCCAGGAGCAAGGTCCTTCAACGTCTCCGGCATGGAGGCATCTGATTCCTCGCTCCGCTCCTAATTCCGCGAATCTAACTTGCTGGATTCAGGGGGCTCCCACGGCTCGATGACGGGCACCGTTGAGTCAGACTCATCCTCCTCTGTAGCCTCCAAAGGGATCATGCCTTCCGGTTGAGGAGGCATTGAGCCCGCAACTTTCCAATCCTGCAATAGCAAGGATAATGCCATTAGTTCATCACTCGAATTGTCCTACAGATAGAAGGGAAAATACATTGAAAAGGTTACCTCTGGAGGCACAAGAGTAGCACAGAAAGGAAGGGTGCTTGATTCCATGGGCAGAACTTCCTTCATCGTGATCTTGGTCAAAGATCTGATCTTCTTCTTGATCTCCATCGAAGACATGTCCTCCGTGTAGACGTGAGTTGGATCCATCACGTTTGACCAGAGAAACATCGGGTGAGCCCTAGCTTATAGAGGCTGCACTCGATGCTTCAACCATGTTCGGATGAGGTCCACGCTAGTGACCTCTTTGCCCTGAATGAGTTGAAGGTCCAGCATCCGCTGGTACACGACATCCACATCCTTCGACTCACCTGACATTAGGATGTTCTTCCACGACCTCTTCTTCTTCAACTCTGCCTTTGGGTCAAAGGAAGCAAAGACGAATATCTGCCTTGTCGCCTTCTGATCCCGAATATAAAACCACTTGTCCCTCCATCCTTCAGCAGATTCAACCATGCTGAGGCTAAAGTACTAGACATGGGAGTCTACTACTATACCGGACCCACCAAGATTATACACTATGGAGCCCGACCCCGACCGCCTCTTCAAACTGAATAGCTTTTTGAAGAGGCCAAAGTGTGGCTCGATCCCGAGCTAGCACTCGTAGAGAGTGATGAAGCATGCAATGTGCAAGATAGAATTGGGAGTCAACTGATGTAGTTAAATCCCATAAAAACAGAGTAATCCACGAACAAAATCATGGAGAGTAAGCAAGAGACCCCGCGGAAGAAAAGCAACAAACATCACACGGAACCCAGCGGGAGGATCAGGAATTACCTCTGGCCCAAGAATCCGGCAGTCATCTTCATTGGCCGAAATAAGACCGACTTGACGCCTCCAGGACACGTTGGTCACGCGGGACCTGGTGCCCTTCTTATTCATGGCTATGGTGGCAATACCGGACCCAGTGGCGGTAGCGGCCTTTTTCTTCACAGTGGTGGCGGCGGCGCCAGATCCCACAATAGCAGCGCCCTTCTTCTTCCCCATTCTTCTACGACAAAGTGACTGGAGAAAGTAACTAGGAAAGGCTCTATGGATATCTAGTGCAGTGAGTTGTGTTGCGCAGTAGAGCGGAGGAGAGACGAAGATGAAGATCCGAAGTGCGAAAATTACTGCCTCAACTCGCTACTTAAGCGACAGTGAAAGGCCATCTGACGGTCGGAATTTCTCTACTTCAATGCGTGGCACACATCGGTGAAGACGCGTGGCAGTGCGTGCATTGAAATGCCGTGACACGATCCCCACTCAGTGCAAAAATCGAGGAGACATAGTTAAAACCCCAAATTACGCATGACTAGTCAAATCCTGGCCTGACAGTGGGGCCTACTAATATCATGTCCCATCAGCACCACTCACGCCGGCGGTTGAGCTCATCCAATCGTCAGCAATGACGTCATTTGCACTTGCACTAGCAGCAGTTGAGGGCAAAAGTGTGCAACGGTAATTTTTCTTCGACTAATTCAGTTTTTCTCGATTCTACGACTCAACCAAACACTCAGGGGGCTACTCCTAGCAGGAGAGCTGGGCGCGTACTGGAGGATTTTCCGGGCCTAGTAAACAGGTCATTTGCACATGGATTCAAGGCAGCTACGCCTAAACCCCTTCTTAAAATCAATGATTGGACTAGGAACTCGGGGGATACTCCCATAGGGAGTGCTGAAAGCTCAATCGAAAAGATACGCTCAATGACAGCAGTCGCAAAAGTTCAAAATCCCCACTCAAGTCTATGACTCGAATAGGCACTCGGGGCTATTCCCATAGGGAGCGCTGGTCACACACCCTATGAAAAAGAAAAAAAGTTATTAATGATAAGCAGTGTTAACCACATCCACACTATAAGCATTCAAAACATTCGACAACCTCGAATTTGCCTGACAAAGGGACAACTTCTCCTAAGCCACCCGAAACACCTCCGCGGTGATAAAACTTTGGATGCCGTGTTTACAACGTGAAGATAAGACCTGCGGATGCAATCCAATGGCCTGGCAACACACCTATTATTCTCTACCAGAAGTATACCGTGCCTACAGGTGTGAAGAAAAATCCTCAACGGATGCGTCGAGTGCACAAATTAAAACACTGGAATTCGACTTTGTAAGGCCTCTGCGACATGAGTCGAATTACACTAGCAATTTTCCGAATTTGAGTCCGGGGACTCGAGTTTGAGTAGATAGCGTTGTTTTTCCCTAAGGCAGTTAACTGATCTTGATCCGTCGGATGAATCAGGCAAGCATATCAACTATCCCTATGACATAAGCAGGCACTCGATAAAATGTTCGGATGGTCATTCAAAGGACTTCATAGTCTCCATCCGAATCTACGATTCAAACGGACACTTGGGGGTTACTGACATTAGTATGCCCCACGGGTACCCTAGATTAGCCTATATGGCTTGGCCTAAGAGGAGCCCGCAGGACAATTGAAGCCCAACAAGGATTCAGATGACCTAGGCCCAAGCGACTCCTTGAAGAACACAGCAAGGAATAGATAGAAACTGAAAGGGAAAACCCTAATATGTAACTGACTCGGCCTGTTATCCCGAGACCTAGCCTCCCTATATAAAGGACAGGAGGGAGCAGTGAGAAGGATATCCATAACCCTAGTTTACACACCGCCAGATTACATCTGCGCACCCCTGTAACTTTCGACTCCTCGATAATCCAAGAGCAGACAAGTAGGAGTAGGGTCCCTTCCGAGGGCCTGAACCTAGTTAAATCGTTTGTCCCTGATGTGATTGTTTGCTAGCCGATTGATGCCTCCATCGCTCCCTACTTCCTGTAACCCAAATCCATCGATGATGGGCATTGACGAGTTAACCTCTCGTCAGCGAACAACTGAACCCCTTTCTAGATCAACTGGCAAACCCGATTCAGGAAGAATCTGGACAGAGAAGCTAGCCATGACATGTCAAACTTCTTCTTGCATACCACATCAAGCATCAACACATAATGCAGAGTCCGCACAGAGGTTGCCGATAGATCAGGGGACGGAGCCAACTCATATGGTACCAGAGATACACAGTGTGTTTAGTTCTAGGGAAAGAACTAAACTTGTAATACTAATCCTACCCACAACACAAGATAATTCTCACAGTGTAGTATGAATACTGACTCCCAAAATGCGCCACGAAAGGTCCAGATCTACTATGAGCGAGCACAGGCGAACATATGAACTATGAGCTAGAACATGCTAATAGATCTAAGCTACGAGAGCTATGATTAGGTGTCTCTTACCATGATCTCAATTTTGACCGACAAGGATGACATGTTGGAGATAGCCGAGGATGAAGGCTTGCCGAAGATGAGATAGACCCACCAGATCAGGAGGCGCCGCTTACCTTCTTGTCGGTGAGGAAGAGGATTTGGAGGGAGAGCTCGAAATTGGGGGAAATGGTGGCGGGGATTTTGGAGGCGGACGAGGGACGGTGTAAATAGCTGGTGCAAATTGGCGGGCGGTAATCTCAATTTCATTTTGCGAGCTCCCGTCATCCCTCCTTGCACGCGCGCATGCATCTTCTTCTCCCGCGAGCGCGAGAAGAACTTGGCTCCGTGGAAATGCCTGACTTGGGCGTTCCTCCAGGCTAGGCCGAGGGGCGCTTTAAAACTCATGTGGTGCAAAGATTTCTCCGCGCGTGCGGAACTAAACGTCCTTATCTCTTCTCGCCCCATGCGAGAAACATGGAAATGAGCAACCAAACACGCCCATAGATTCTCCTATCTCCATATTGATCCGTTGAAGTACCACATTGCTCTAGAAGCACCAAGGCCTGGGGGTTCAACTATCTCCATATTGATCCGTTGAAGTATTACATGGAGTAATTGTTTATTTTCTCGGAGGCAACACCCGCACGATTCTAGACGCACCCCACCGCTTTGAGAGCCGGCCAGCCGTCCACGACTCCTCCCTCCTTTCTCACCGGCGGCCTCGCCAGCCAGAGGGGATGGCGGTGGGGAGGTCGTGCTCTGTAGCGTAGTTTTAGGTATCCTAGTGATGGTAGTGGCCTTGTGCCAGTAGTGGGTCATGTGCCCGGATGTGGAGCTGCAGGTCGTCACAACTAGGTCAGCACTCTAGGGCTCCGCCTCTTCGTCTTCCTGCTCCTCTTCGTCTCGGAGCTGTCGTTGTCGGTCTAACACACCGTTCGTTGTCAGCCCGCAGCCATCCAGCAGATCCCTGCGTGCCAACCCGACATGCACGCTGCCATCATCGTGGATCCAACGAGCAACTCAAAGGGAATCCAACAAATATCATAACTAGAAGCGAAGGCGAGTAGCATCTTCGTCATCGTGGGCCAAGAACGCCGCCGTCGATTTGTCTTCGAGTATATAGCATAAAACCACCACTTTTTGGCTTAAAAATTCGAAAACCACCACTTTACGTTTCAATCGCAAAAAATCACCACATTACGGCTGATATTTTGCAATGTGCGCTAAACCCAGATTAACAGCGAATTGACGCAAAAATAACAAGGGGGCCCACCCATTTTGTTGATGTGGCACCACGAGATGACGCTCAGACACAATTTTAAAAATAAAAATCCCCTTTTCCCTATTCTTTCCCTTCCCGTTGACCATAGCAGACCAAGTGTCGGTGCCTTCCCGGCGAGCTCGCCGGTGCCTCCACGGTAGCGGCTGACTCCGGGGCCTCCGTGTTGGCGGCTCACTCCGGCGCCATCTCCTTGCCCAACACCCTCCTGCTCCACGTCATGGGTGTCGTTCTCGCCGTCTACATAGGGGCGGATTCAGCACGCAGTCAATGGGACAGCTACCCCCACTCAGTTTTTAGTCACCTTATAATATTTCAAGCTAAACATTGATTTCCCCCCACTTAGCAAAGACATTTTCACTACTTAGCACATTTTTGCCCCTTCTAAAAGTTTATCCTGCGTTCGCCCCTGTGTCTGGATTTCGGGCGCAACCACCCCATGTGTAGACCTTGAAGGCCATGACGGGCCAGATGTGCTGGGAGGGCTCGACGCGGTTTTCGGTGATTTGGCCATGCACGGCCGCCAGAGCGCGTAGGCACAGTGCGCCATGGGAGTACGGTAGCGCTGCTCGCCAAGAGAGGGAGGAGACGGCGGCGACATCGTGTCAAAGACAGGTTGCGGTGGCATGGTCTCCATAGACGCCGGATGGGGTAGCAGCGGTCCTGGCCGGAGCAGCGGTGTGGCGGCTAGTTGGGCAGGGAAGCTACGGTAACCACCGCGCGGTCTACCGGACGAGGGGAAAAAGATGATTTTTTCTAATTGGAATTACAAGTGGGTCCCGTCCACAGGTGGGGCCAACGTTTACTATGACGATCTCAGTCAAACGTTATCAAAATTGGGTGCCACGTCATGCTGATGAGTGGGCTCCATGATGGCTCAAAATATGTAGAGCTCGTTGGGAACCCCAAGAGGAAGGTATGATGAGCACAACAACAAGTTTCCGTCAGTTATGAAACCAAGGTTATCGAACCAACAGGAGTAAGGAAACAACTCCAAGGTGTTGCTAACAACTTGGAATCCTGCACAACACAACCACAGAACTTTGCCCCAACTTACAGTGAGGTTGTCAATCTCACTAGTTTTGCTGAAAACATAGGATTAAACGTATAGTGTGGAAGAAAGTAATTGCTTGCAGAAAATAAACGGTAAACAGTAGATGGTATATCAATGGTAAAGGAATGGACTAGGGTCCATAGTTCAGTAGAGGTGTTTGTCCTTAAGATAAATAGCATGTTGGGTGAACAAATTACAGCGGGGCAATTGACAGATTGAGAAAGCATAACAATGCATATACTAGACATCTTGACTCCAACGAGATTTGATTGGGCATTACAACATAATACATAGACCGTAATCCAACTGCATCTAGGACTAATAATCCACCTTCAGGTTATCGTCCAAACCCCTTCTAGTATTAAGTTGCAAGCAACAGATAATTGCATTAAGCAAAGTGTGTAAAGTAAACAATACAATTGCCCCATGGACAAAGGGTTGTTGTTTTCTCCCTAGTAGCAACAATACATCTACAACCTTAGAGATTTCTGTCACTTCCCCAGATTACTAGAGGCATGAACCTACTATCGAGCATAAATACTCCCTCTTGGAGTTGCAACCATCTACTTGGCCAAGATAGCTACTAACAACAGAGAGCATGCAAGATCACAAATAACATAGACATGATAGAATCAATAATCAATATGACATAGTATCTCAATATCCATCGGATCCCCGCAAACACAACATATAGGATTACAAATAGATGATCTTGATCATGAACGGAGCTCACAAGATCTAAACATGATAGCACAAAGGAGGAGAAACAACCATCTAGCTACTGTATGGACCCATAGTCCAAGGGTGAACTACTCACACATCACTCCGGAGGCTGGCATGGTGATGAAGAAGGCCTCCAGGATGATCTCTCCCCTCCGACAGGGTACCGGGAAGAGCTTCGGATCCCCCTAATCTAGGGATGGAGATGGCGGTGGCTATAGACTCTTTCATGGATTTATGATCGGGTGTTTAGGGTTTCTGCATCGGGGTGCTTTTTATAGGCGAAGAGGCGAGGTCGGTGGACACTCGAGGGGCCCACACCATAGGGCAGCGCGCCTAAGCGGTGGCCGCACCAGCCCTAGGTGTGGCCACCTCGTGGCCCCACTTCGGTTGCCCTTCGGACTCTGCGTTCCTTCTGGTAAAATATTGACTTTAGCTTTTGTGCCATCCAATTCTGAGAATATTTCTTTACTAGCTTTTCTAAAACCAAAAACAGCAGAAAACAAGCAACTGGCACCGCGACATCTTGTTAATAGGTTAGTTCCAGAAAATGTATAAAAATACCTCAAAGTGTAAACATAACATAAGAAAGTTGATATAAAACAAGCATGGAGCATCAAAAATCATAGATACGTTTACGACGTATCAAGCATCCCCAAGCTTAACTCCTGCTCGTCCTCGAGTAGGTAAGTGATAAAAAGAATAATTTTGAGGTGACATGCACTATCACAATCTTGATCAAGGTATTTGTAAAGCATTGATAGCTGGGATCAAAGTACTCTAAACATGAGCATGAAAGATAGAGTTCTAACAATAAGACATAGCAACTATGTTGTAAAATGAAAAGGTATAAACAAAAGATCATGAATAACAATGCATTGAAAGACGTTTGTTTGTTTCACATATAGAAAACATAATAAGAGTGGTATTCAGCTTGTCCCTCATGGTATAGCAAAACATAAATGCATAGGACACCTTCAAAGTTCATAAGGATGACTAGATACAAATAATTTAAGAACAAGCAATATCAAAGTTATGAATCAAATCAACAAGTTTTGGGACAATGCACATTAACCTAAGAATGACCACTATGCTCTCTCAATTGGTGCATAAAGATAGAAGATGGAGACTCAACATAAAAGTAAAAAAGAAAGGCCTTTCATAGAGGGAAGCAGGGATTTCAAGTTTCATAAAGAGCTTCCAAAAATTATGGTACTTATTAGCTTTCAACTCTCATTGCCCCTATCATAAGCATCTTCAGGTGATTAAGGTTAAAGTGACACAAATATGAGGATATGCTTGACAAGTTATAAGTTGAAAATCTCATGCCCCTTACTTACGAGTATCGAACCTCATGCTACTCAACTTTAGTCACAAGTAAGTTCTTGTCATTGTAAGTACATGTGTATCATGGAGAACCGCCAACGGGGTACCCCTTGCCCCATGACACATGAGATTTCCCATATCAAAATGACAAGGCAACAAACAATGAGCATCTCAGCGATCTTTTTATTTGCTATTTGCATAGGTTTTTATTGAGGATGCTTCACAGAATGCTCACTACGGTTATATGCTACAAGTTTCCACCATGATTAGGCATGGCTTAGGCTAGCCGCCTAGGCATTTCTCTAACATACATGCAAACTCCATGAGCTTACAAGCTCCCCTTTTATTTCACACCGTCGGTATCCATAAACAAAAGAACATGATATCAATTGAATAATAAGTGCAATGTTGAAAGCGTTCCCCATGGCAATATGGTTCTGCTAATTCACAACTTATAAAGTGCAAGCATATAAGCAACATAGATGGACACAATGTTTCAAGTTTATTAAGTGCAAGAAAATAGTGTGCCATCAAGTCTGTGAGAGCTTTAATCACTAATTTTCACATAACAAAAGTTTAATTTGGAAGGTAGATAAAAACATGAATATGCTTGGAATGGTGTAACACACCATGCATAGGAATTTATAGTGGACTCTTTGTAATAACTTGGTTTTCTTGGAGGTTGGATGCACGAGTAGAACTCATACTTGGTACAAGTGGAGGCTAGCAAAAGACTGGGAGCGACCAACTAAGAGAGCAATAATGGCCATAATCATGTAGAGCGACAAAACATTATTAATTAAAGCATAAAGTGATATTACAAGTCAAAAACTAAATGATCATAGAGGCTAAGGTGACTGGTTCATAGTCTTAACATGGTGTAAGCATGTGCCAAGTAAACCCAAATAAAGCATCAAAGGAGAATACCACAATATTGTGCTTTTGTATGCTAAATCAACGCATGATCCTTTCAAGGCACATTAAGCAATCTCAATTGTTTGGAACAAGTCATGATACAACAATAATCACTAAGCATAAAGTCAAAGCAACATCAAACATGACATGATAAAGTCTAGGCCATAGTCAAAACAAACTCCATTTATACCATTTATAAGCATGAAACTTCCTACTCTTTTCCAACACCAATCAACTTATTTGAAACAACATATGAATGTGGGGGTCCAACCAATTTATTTAAGCAAAACAAACAAAATAAAACTAAAAACAAAAACAAAGATGATCCAAGAACAACACAATTGTGCATGAAACAATAAAAATGAAGTGTTTTGGAAGAAAACCTGAGATTTTTATTGATGAAGAAGGGGATGCCTTGGGCATCCCCATGCTTCGACGCTTGTAACTCTTGAATATTTCTTGGGGTGACATGGGTGGCATCCCCAAGCTTGAGCTTTTGTCCATATTTCATCTCATCACATTATTCTTCCCTACACTTGAAAATTTCCTTTATACAAAACTTCACACAATCTTCATTAGCAACATTAGTGTATTCAAGATAATAAGTCTTTGGGTTTAGTTCAAACACAAGTAAAACTTTCATTAAAAGACAAGATACTGTAGCAATTCCTTCTAAAAGCTCAAGTGATCAAAGAGAACTCAAACAGAAAGAGATTAAGAGGCAAATCCAAATAATGGCAGAAATCTGTCAAAACAGACCAGCAGGTAAGAACCAATTTTTTCTAAGACCTTCTGTTGCTAAAATCGAAAAGTGATAAACTAACAAAAGTTATATAATAACCTGGGGCATAAGCACAAAAAATTACATCTCAATCCGACGTATAGGGATTTTTCACGATTTTTTATAGTGAAGCACAAAAATCTGTTTCGCGACAACAGCTTACCCAAGTCTTACCTCTCTCTCATTAGAGGTTATTCTTGGCACAAAAACCACACATAAAGGATAAAGAGAGGTTATTACTGAGGCAATAACTTCCAAGATTCAACAAAATAAAAAATTACTGAAAGTAAAAATAATTTGGGTTATCTCCCAATAGTGCTTTTCTTTAGCGCCTTTCAGCTAGGCATAGGAGCAAGATTCAAGTATTTTCAAATGAAGAAGCATTAAGATCAAATTTTGTTTTAATAGGAGAGGAAAAATGTATCTTATCTCTCTTCCTAGGAAAGTGTTCTATACCTTTCTTGAGTGGGAATTGATATTTAATGGTGCCTTTCTTCATATCAATAATGGCACCAACAGTTCTAAGAAAAGGTCTTCCCAAAATAATAGAACAGGAAGCATTGCATTCAACATCCAAAACATAGAAATCAACAGGGACATAGGTTTTGTTAACCATAATAAGAACATCATTAATACTCCCCATGAGTTTCTTTTTAGCATTATCATCAAGTTGGACATCTAAGTAACAATCTTCCAATGGTGGAAAATCAAGCATTTCATAAATCTTTCTAGGCATAATAGAGACACTAGTACCAAGATCACATAAAGCTTTGAGATCAAAATCATTCACTTTCATATTAATGATGGGTTCCCAACCATCTTCTAATTTCCTAGGAATAGAAGCTTTATGTTTCAATTTTTCTTCTTTAATTTTTATGAGAGCATCTGTAATGTGTTTTGTAAAGGACATATTCATAGCACTAGCATTAGGACTTCTAGCATGCTTTTTGTAGGAACATAATTACTCCAGAAATGTTGCAACCATCAAGATCAAAATCAAAATTACCATCCAAGGTAGTAGAACTATTGTTTCCCATATTTCGAAGAGTTTCAGCATTTTTATTGGAAAAGGTTCCATTGGTTTTAGGCATTGTTGCAAAAGGAATGGGGACTTCATGTGGTTTGCTAGCATCAACATTGGTGGTGGTAATAGTACAAATACTACTATTTCTAGCAATTTCATCTTCTCTTTCCCACTTAGCATGCAACTCAGCTAACAGTCTAATATTTTCATCAATTCTAACTTGTATGGCATTAGCAGCTACAAAGGGGTTTTCCATAGTTTCAGGTTTAACAGCCATTTTATTAATCAAAGAAGATTATGCTTCAGACAAAGATGATATTTTTTCCAGCATTCGAAAGTTTTTCCTCAACAGTTTTATTGAAAGCAGTTTGTTTACTAATAAAATCCTTAAGCATGACTTCAAGTTCAAAGGGTACACTTCTATTGTTGTTGTAGGAATTTCCATAAGCATTACCATTATTAGGAGGATATGGCCTATAATTATTACTACAAAAATTATTCCTATAGGCGTTGTTGCTAAAATTATTATTTCTAATGAAGTTCACATCAACCTTTTCTTCTTGAGCAACCAAAGAGGCTAAGGGAACATTATTTGGATCAATATGAGCTTTTCCATTAACAAGCATAGACATAATAACATCAATTTTATCACTCAAGGAGGAGGTTTCTTCAACAGAATTTACCTTCTTACCTTGTGGATCTCTCTTAGTGTGCCATTCAGAATAGTTAAACATCATATTATCAAGGAGCTTTGTTGTAGCACCCAAAGTAATGGTCATAAAGGTGCCTCGAGCAGCAGAATCCAACAGATTTTTTGAAGAATAATTCAGTCCTGCATAAAAGGTTTGGATAATCATCAAAGCAGTCAGTCCATGAGTGGGGCAATTCTTTACCAAAGATTTCATTCTTCCCAAGCTCGAGCAACATGTTCATTATCAAATTATTTAAATTTCATTATTTCACTTCTCATAGATATAATATTAGCAGGTGGATAATATTTTCCAATGAAAGCATCTTTGCATTTAATCCAAGAATCAATACTATTTCTAGGTAGGGATAGCAACCATTCTTTAGCTTTTCCTCTCAAAGAGAAAAGAAACAATTTAAGCTTAATAATATCTCCATCTATATCCCTATGTCTTTGCATCTCACAAAGTTCAACAAAGTTGATAAGGTGAGCAGCAGCATCACTAGTACAAGCACCAGAGAATTGTTCTTTCATAACAAGATTGAGCAAAGCAGGTTTAATTTCAAAGAAAGCAGCTTCAGGAACAAGTGGAGCAATAGGTGTGCACATGAAATCATTGTTTTTGTGCTAGTGAAGTCACACAACTTAGTGTTTTCAAGAGTAGTCATTGTTTTGCAACATTAAAGCAAGCCAACAGAAATAGAAATTGTAATAGGAATTTTTTTGTGTGTTTTTGATAAAAAGAAGCAAACCAGTACAACTTATTTTTTTGTGTTTTTGATAAACAAACAAGCAAAACAAAGCAAAATAAACTAAGCAAAACAAAAACAAAGTAAAGAGATTGGTTGTGAGAGACTCCCCTTGAAAGAATCTTCTTTCTCCCTGAAAAGTGATTGATGAGGAGGAAGAGATTGAAGTTGTCCTTAACTCCCTGGCAACAGTGCCAGAAAAAGTGCTTGATGGTGTTGGGGATATACTTTCCGGGTATCCTCACTGTGCCTCCCTGACCAGGGTGGCCCACTTCTAGTTAGAGCTTTGCTTCACGGGCGACCTGTAGGGGTAACGGGTAGGCTACACTAGCGTAAAATCAAAAAATTTCTACCGCGTCAACCAGGAATACTATTGTCATAGATCACGGGATTACCACTAGACGCGCAGTTGCGGAACTCGATGAAGCACGTCGGGATAGTGTAGATGTTCTATGTCTCCTCCTCGTCCTCGTCCCACGAGCAGCTCCCCTTTGCATGGCTCGTCCAAGTGCTACAGCTACAGCACCTCCAAGGTATCCACACGTCCGGAGAGGAAGCCGTCACACACCAGACTGCTAGGTCTGCACGTACAACACAGGCGAAAGAGGAGTGGCGGCTGGGTGGAATGCTCAACCCTATTCAGCTCACCTCACTCTCTCTTATATAGGCATCCTGATACATTGCAAATGTATCTATAATTTTTGATGTTCCATGCTTGGTTTTATCCACTTTCTTGTGTTTTGTTCCAACTTTGGAGTACTTTTCATATGATTTCTTGGACTAACCTATTAACAAGAGCCACAGTGCCAGCTGCCTGTTTTCTGCTGTTTTTGGTTCCAGGAAAGTTAGAAAATGAATATTCTCAGAATTGGACGGGACAAAAGCCAAAGTGCCTATTTTTCCGGAAGGGATCAAGTGCCAGAATACGAGACGGAGAGGGGCCAGGGGCCGGCCACACCACCTGGCCGCGTGGCCAGGCCTGGCCCGCACCAGGGGGTGGTGTGGTGGCTCCCGGCACCCCCTCGGCCTCTCCTTTCGCCTATATATTTCCCTCGGAACGAAAACCCTAAGGACCCGATCAAAAATCCATGAAAGAGTCTGTAGCCATCGTCATCTCCATCCCTAGATCGGGAGGGATTTGAAGCTCTTCCCGGCAAGACCTGCCGAGAGGGAATTCACCACAGGCCTTCTTCATCACCATGCAAGCCTCCGGTGTGATGCGTGAGTAGTTCATCCTTGGACTACGGATCCATGTAGTAGCTAGATGGCTAGTTTCTCCTCCTTTGTGCTTTCATGTTTAGATCTTGTGAGCTCCGTTCATGATCAAGATCATCTATTTGTAATCCATACATGTTGTGTTTGCGAGGATCCGATGGATATTGAGATGCTATTTCAGATTGATTATTGATTCTATCATGTCTTTGTTATTTGAGATCTTGCATGCTTTCCGTTGTTAGTAGCTATCTTGGCCAAGTAGATGCTACCAACTCCAAGAGTTAGTATTTATGCTCGATAGTGGGTTCATGCCTCACGTAACTGGGAAGTGGAAATCTCTAAGGTACTAGATGTCTTTGTTGCTACTAGGAGAAAACAACAATCCTTTGTTCATAGAACAATCGTATTGTTTACTTTACACGTAGTTAAAAAGCAATAATCTGTTGCTTGCAACTTAATACTAGAGGGGGTTCGGATGATAACCTGAAGGTGGATTATTAGTCATAGATGCAGTTGGATGGCGGTCTATGTATTATGTTGTAATGCCCAATCAAGTCTCAAAGGAGTCAAGATGATTAGTATATGCATGTATTGCTTTCTCGGTGTTTGTCAATTGCCCCGCTGTAATTTGTTCACCCAGCATGTTATCTATCTAAGGAGAGCCACCTCTAGTGAACTATGGATCCCAGTCCTTTTTCTTTACATACAATCTACAACTGTTTACTGCTTTGTGTTTACTTTTTACAAACTCTTACTTCTTTCCATTCGATACGCTTAATCCTTTGTTTTCTGCAAAACACGGTGAGATTGACAACCTCATAGCAAGTTGGGGACAAAGTTCTGTGGTTGTGTTGTGCAGGTCTCCACGTTTCTACTAGCACCGGTAGTGCATAGCTTCGACTAGCAACACCTTTGGGGTGTTTCCTTGCTCCTACTGGTTCGATTAAACCTTGGTTTCATAACTGAGGGAAAACTTACTGTTGTGCTCATCATACCTTCCTCTTGGGGTTCCCAACGAGCTCTATGTGGAAAGTCGAGCGCATCAAGATCTTTTATGGCGCCGTTGCCGGGGAGTCAAGGACATCTTCACAAGAGGAGTCCCTCATAACCAATCTCTTTACTTTGTTGTTTTTGTTTTGCTTAGTTTCTTTTTGCTTTGTTTGCTTGTTTTGTTCTTCAAAAAACACAAAAAAAATTAGTTTTACTTGTTTGCTTTCTTATTTGAAAACCCAAAAAAATGACTACTCTTGAAAACACTAAGTTGTGTGACTTCACTAGCACCAACAACAATGATTTTATGAGCACACCTATTGCTCCACCTGTGGCTGAAAATACTTTCTTTGAGATAAAACCTGCTTTGCTCAATCTTGTTATGAGAGAACAATTTTTTGGTATTGGTAATGAAGATGTTGCTTCCCATCTAAATAACTTTGTTGAACTTTGTGAGATGCAAAAGCATAGGGATATAGATGGTGATATTATTAGACTGAAATTGTTTCCTTTTTCTTTGAGAGGAAAAGCTAAAGAATGGTTGAATTCCTTAACTAGGAATAGTATTGATTCTTGGACTAAGTGCAAAGATGCTTTTATTGGAAAATACTATCCTCCTACTAAGATTATATCCATGAGAAGTGAAATAATGAAGTTTAAACAACTTCATAATGAGCATGTTGCTCAAGCTTGGGAAAGAATGAAATCTTTGGTAAAGAATTGTCCCACTCATGGACTGACTGCTTGGATGATCATCCAAACTTTTTATGCAGGATTGAACTATTCTTCAAGGAACCTATTGGATTCAGTTGCTGTAGGTACCTTTATGACCATCACTTTGGGTGCTGCAACAAAACTTTTGGACAATATGATGGTTAATTATTCTGAATGGCATACCGAGAGAGCTCCACAAGGTAAGAAGGTAAATTCTGTTGAGGAAACCTCCTCCTTGAGTGATAAGATTGATATTATCATGTCTATGCTTGTTAATGAGAAAGCCCATATTGATCCAAATAAGGTTCCTTTTGCCTATTTGGTTGCTCAAGAAGAGCAAGTTGATGTGAACTTCGTAAGAAATAAAAATTTTGGCAACAATGCTTATGGTAATAATGCTTATAGGAACAATTTTGGTAACAACAATTATAAGCCATATCCTCCCAACAATGGTAATGCTTATGGAAATTCTTACAACAATAATAAGAGTGCTCCCTCTGAACTTGAAGTTATACTTAAAGAGTTTATTAGTAAACAAACTGCTTTCAATAAAACTATTGAGGAAAAACTCTCTAATGCTGAAAGAAATATAGCATCTTTGGCTGAAGCTCAATCTACTTTGAATAAAATGGCTGCTAAACCTGAAACTAATGATAATCCCTTTGCAGCTACTAATGCTATACAAGTAAGAATTGATGAAAATGTTAGACTATTAGCTGAATTACATGTTAAGTGGGAAAGAGAAGATGAAATTGCTAGAAACATTAGTGTTTCTACTATCACCACCACTAGTGTTGAGGCTAACAATAGCTCTACTACTTTAGATGATAAATTTGATTTTGATCTTGATGGTTGCAACATCTCTAAAGTTATTAAGTTCCTACAAAGGCTTGCTAAAAGTCCTAATGCTAGTGCTATGAACATGGCATTTACAAAACACATTACTGATGCTCTCATAAAGATTAAAGAAGAAAAGATGAAACATAAAGCTTCTATTCCTATAAAACAAGAGGATGGTTGGGAACCCATCATTAGTATGAAAGTGAATGACTTTGATTTCAAAGCTTTGTGTGATCTTGATAGTAGTGTTTCTATTATGCCTAGAAGGATTTATGATATACTTGATTTGCCTCCTCTTGAAGATTGCTATTTGAATGTCCCACTTGATGATAATGCTAAAAAGAAACACATGGGGAGTCTTAATTATGTTCTTATTATGGTTAACGATTCCTATGTCCCCGTTGATTTCTATGTTTTGGATGTTGAATACAATGCTTCTTGTCCTATTACTTTGGGAAGACCTTTTCTTAGAACTGTTGGTGCCATCATTGATATGAAAGAAGGCACCATTAAATATCAACTCCCACTCAAGAAAGGTATAGAACACTTCCCTAAAAATAGAGAAAAGATTTCTTTTGCTTCTCCTATGAAAACAAAATTTGGTCTTAATGCTTCTTCATTTGAGAACACTTGATTCTTTCTTTGCTTCTTGTGCCTAACTTAAAGGCGTTAAAGAAAAGTACTTATTGGGATATAACCCAAGAGTTTTAGATGAGTCTTGGAAGTTATTACTTCAGTAATAACCTCTCCTTATCCTTTTTATTTGCTTCTTGTGCCAAGAGTAACCTCTAATGAGAGTGAAGTAATGATTGGGAAAGTTGCTGTCCCGAAACAGATTTTTGTGCCTCACCATAAAAATTCCTGAGAGAGCTCTGTATGTCGGATTGAGCTGTAATATTTTGTTCTTCTGCCCCAGGTTGTTATCTAACTTTTGTTAGTTCAACACTTTTTTATTTGAGCAACAGAAGGTCTTCGAAAAAATTCGTCTTTACCTGCTAGTCTGTTTTGACAGATTTCTGCCATTTTCTGCATTTGCTTCTTGTGGGTTCCTTCTTGAGTTCTTTTGGAGAATTGAGCTTTTTGAGGGAAGTGCTACAGTAGCTAGTGTTCTAATGGAAGTTTATTTTGTGTTAGAACTGAACCTTGAGACTTATTTATCTTAAGTGCACTAACGTTACTAATGAGATTGTGTGAAGTTTCGTATGAAGGAAAATTTTCAGGTGTATGGAAGGAATGAGTAATGAGATGAAGGATGGACTAAAGCTCAAGCTTTGGGATGCCACGTGTGTCACCCCAAGAAATATCCAAGAAGTACAAGCGTCAAAGCTTGGGGATGCCCAAGGCATCCCCTTCTTCATCAATAAAAATCCCAGGTTTCTTCCAAACGCTTCATTTTTATTGTTTCATGCACAATTGTGTTTTTCTTGGAGCGTCTTCTTTTTCGTTTTCGTTTTCATTTTGGTTTTCGTTTGCTTTGGTTTGCTTAGTTTTCTGAATAAATTGGTTGGACCCCCTCTTTCATACTTTGGTTTGCAAATAGTTTGGTTTGGTTTGGAAAAAGAGTAGGAAAGTTCATGCTTTTGTGGTAAAAAGAGCTTGTTTTTGACCGTGGCCTATGCTTTGTCATGCCATGCTTTATATTGTTTTGGCTTTATGCTTAGTATTCTTAGTTGTAGCATGACTTGTTATAAACAATTGAGATTGCTTAATGTGCCTTGGATGAATCATGCGTTGTTTTAGCATATTAAAGCATAGTATAGTGGTATTCTCCTTTGATGCTTTATTTGGGTTGACTTGGTGCATGCTCACACCATGTTATGACTATCTCAAGTCACCATAACCTTTATGATCCTTTAGTTTTCAACTTGTAGTATCACTTTATGCTTTGATCAATGATGTTTTGTCGCTCTGCATGATTATGGCCATTATTGCTCTCTTAGTTTGTTGCTCCCAGTCTTTTGCTAGCCTCCACAACAAAGTATGAGTTCCACTCATGCATCGAAATCCCTAAACCAAGTTATTCCAAAGAGTCCACCATACCTACCTACTAGCTTATGCTATTCCAAGTATATTCATGCTTTTGTTTATCTTCCACTTGTTATGAGAAAACTAGTGATTAAAGCTCTCACGAACTTGATGGCACACTTTACTTTACTTGCCCTTAATAAACTTGAACCATTGTGTCTTCTATGTTGTATATGCTTACACTTATTTGTTGGGAATTAGCAGAACCATGCTTTCATGGGGAACGCTTTCAACATTGCACTTGGTACTTGTACCTAGTTGATATCATGCTCTTTTGTATATGGATGTCGTCGGTGTGAAATGAAAGGGGAGCTTGTAAGTCCATGGAGTTATGTATATGTGTTAGAGAAACGACTGGGCCGCTGGTCTAATCCATGTTGACATGGTGGAAACCTGCAGCGTAACCATAATGAGCTGTCTATGAAGCATTCTTCTTATAAAAAAAGAGTCCTATATTGAGAAAAAAAGAGAAAAAAAAGAAAAAAAAGAAAAAAAAGAGATACTATGAAAAGAGGAAAGAGAGAAAAAAGCACCATATTCCCATGGTAAATAAGAAGAATGCTAAGATGCTCGTTGTCTGCTTGCCTTGTCATTTTGATATGGGGATTCTTCCATATCATCGGACAAGGGGTACCCCGTTGGCGGTTCTCAATGATACACATGTACTTACAATGACAAGAACTTACCGGTGACTAAACTTGAGTAGCATGAGGAGCGACCCTCGTATACAAGGGACATGAGATTTCTGACTTATACTTCGTCAAGCATGTACACCATAGTTTGTTCACTTTAACCTTAATCACTTCAAGATGCTTATGAAAGGGGCAATGAGAGCTGAAAGCTATAAGTACCATAATTTTTGGAAGCTCTTTATGAGACTTGAATCCCTACTTCCTTTTACAAAAGGCCTTTCTTCCACCATTATATTGAGTCTCCACCTTCTATCTTTATGCACCTTCTTTGATAACATAGTGGCCATTCTTAGTTCTATGTGCATTGTCCCAAGACTAGTTGATTGATGCATAACTTGATATTGCTTGTTTGAAACTATTGTATCTAGTCACTCTTATGAACTTTGAAGGTGTCCTATGCATTTATATTTGCTACTCTATTGAGGGACAAGCTGAATACTATTATGCTATGTTTTCTTTATGTGAAACAAACAAACGTCTTGCAAAGAATGTTATTCATGATTCCTTTGTTTGTGCCTTTTCATGTTGCATCATAGTTTCTTTGCTTATTGCTAGAACTTTGTCTTTCATATTATGATTGAAGTACTATGATCCCAGCTTTGAGTGTTTTGCAAATACTTTGATCAAGTCTTTGATGGTGCATGTCACCTCAAAAATTATTTCTTTTTTTCACTTACCTACTCAAGGACGAGCATGAGTTAAGCTTGGGGATGTTGATACATTGCAAATGTATCTATAATTTTTGATGTTCCATGCTTGGGTTTATCCACTTTCTTGTGTTTTGTTCCAACTTTGGAGTAGTTTTCATATGATTTCTTGGACTAACCTATTAACAAGAGCCACAGTGCCACCGTTTTCTTTTGTTTTGGTTCTAGGAAAGTCAGAAAATGAATATTCTCGGAATTGGATGGGACAAAAGCCAAAGTGCCTATTTTTCCGGAAGGGATCAAGTGCCAGAATACAAGACGGAGAGGGGCCAGGGGCCGGCCACACCACCTGGCCACGCGGCCAGGCCTGGCCCATGCCAGGGGGTGGTGTGGTGGCTCCTGGCACCCCCTCGGCCTCTCCTTCCGCCTATATATTGCCCTCGGGAGGAAAACCGTATGGACCCGATCAAAAATCCATGAAAGAGTTTGTAGCCGCCGTCATCTCCATCCCTAGATCGGGAGGGATCTGAAGCTCTTCTCGGTACCCTGCCGGAGAGGGGAATTCACCCTGGAGGCCTTCTTCATCACCATGCAAGCCTCTAGTGTGATGCGTGAGTAGTTCATCCTTGGACTACGGATCCATGTAGTAGCTAGATGGCTGGTTTCTCCTCCTTTGTGCTTTCATGTTTAGATCTTGTGAGCTCCGTTCATGATCAAGATCATCTATTTGTAGTCCATACATGTTGTGTTTGCGGGGATCCGATGGATATTGAGATGCTATTTCAGATTGATTATTGATTCTATCATGTCTTTGTTATTTGAGATCTTGCATGCTTTCCTTTGTTAGTAGCTAGCTTGACCAAGTAGATGCTAGCAACTCCAAGAGTTAGTATTTATGCTTGATAGTAGGTTCATGCCTCTAGTAATCTGGGGAAGTGACAGAAATCTCTAAGGTACTAGATGTGTTGTTGCTACTAGGGAGAAAACAACAATCCTTTGTTCATAGAACAATTTTATTGTTTACTTTATACGCAGTTCGTAAAGCAATAATCTGTTGCTTGCAACTTAATACTGGAGGGGGTTTGGATGATAACCTGAAGGTGGATTATTAGTCATAGATGCAGTTGGATGGCGGTCTATGTATTATGTTGTAATGCCCAATCAAGTCTCAAAGGAGTCAAGATGATTAGTATATGCATGTATTGCTTTCTCGGTGTTTGTCAATTGCCCCGCTGTAATTTGTTCACCCAGCATGTTATCTATCTAAGGAGAGCCACCTCTAGTGAACTATGGATCCTGGGCCTGTTGCTGTACATACAATCTACAAGCTTATCGCTTTGTGTTTACTTTCTGCAAACTTTTACTTCTTTCCATTCGATACGTTTAATCCTTTGTTTTCCGCAAAACACGGTGAGATTGACAACCTCATTGCAAGTTGGGGACAAAGTTCTGTGGTTGTGTTGTGCAGGTCTCCACGTTGCTACTAGCACCGGTAGTGCGCCCTGCCAAAGCTCAGCTAGCAACACCTTTGGGGTGTTTCCTTGCTCCTACTGGTTCGATTAAACCTTGGTTTCATAACTGAGGGAAAACTTACTGCTGTGCTCATCATACCTTCCTCTTGGGGTTCCCAACGAGCTCTACATTGAAAGTCGAGCGCATCACATCCCTGGTGGGCTTCTACATTAGCAGCCCATTAGCAGCCTAAGCCTGGTCAAATTCGGATCCAATCCTCATTAGGCGTCCAACCCCTAAAGTGTGTGACCCTATAGGTTCATACACGTATAGACATGACACGAGTACACTTACTCTGTCAATAGTTGGTAGCGGCCTCTAGCAAGACGTGCCAACTCCTAAACGCATATAAAGATCATTCAGACGAACCATCACAAGGTTTAGTACATGTCTTTCCCTTTGCCTCATGATATTTGGTCTAGCTCCAAGCTGACCTCTCTTTCTCGATACTGTGATTCAGAATCCCTTTACTAGGTTAACTCTTAACCATATGTAGCACGACATGCATTTCTGGATCTGATCACTCGAGGGGCCTAGAGATATCTCTCTCAAGTAGAGAGGGGCAAATCCCATCTTGATTGACCGATGCCTTGCAGCATGTATCAGGACAAACCCGAAAGCTACCTTTATAACTACCCAGTTACGAAGTAGTGTTTGATAGCCCCAAAGTAGGTCGATCCACATCTCAAGTACATGTGACAATCTCAGGTCTAAGGACAAAACATACACGATGTGCAGAGAGAGCTGCAAGTATTATTGCTAGTCTCATGTTGGGTCAGTCCAACCCCATGTTCATAACATGTGTCCACATAATTGGTTTGACATCTCCATGTCTATGACTTGCGAAACATAGTCATCAACCAATCGATGTGCTAGTCTAATATTCACGTGTGTCCTCACATGAACTCCGACTAGGGACAACTATTACATAACCATACAAGTAAAGAGTTTCACAAACAATTCACATAATTGCCAATCAATACAAGTTGCCTGATATATGGATATTCAAGGAACATTATAATAACTCATGGATACATGAAATACAATCATCTGTATGATTGCCTCTAGGGCATATTTCCTTCACGACCTAGTCAGGGAGAAGAGACGGAGTCCATCTGACTACGGAAAGGCCTAGAAGACTTACCGACATAGGCCTGTTATGTTACTTGTAGTTCAAGATGTGCTCTGTAACCGACTCTTGGTCGTAGTCGGATAGGTATCTCCTGTAAACCCTAGGCTGGATATCTATATAAGCCGTCCCAGGGAAAGCCTTTAGGGCACCCTCATAATAGTCTACAAACTCAACTCGCACAGGCGAAAGCCTTGTAACCCATATTCCGACTCTGCCATATTACTGGATTGCTAGCAGGAGTAGGATCCGTCCAAAGCTGGTGGATTCGAACCTGGATAAATTCGTGTGCTCACTATCCCGGAACACCGTACGCCTCGCAACCCTCTCTTTCGCACGCCTCGAGGACCCCCTCATGGCGTACTTGTCATCAATCCGATGACAGTTGGCACCCACCATGGGGCAAGTGAGCTTCGGATCTACGTTCCGAGCGGAATCTGCAAGAATCAGAATCAGCGAGACCATCGCCATCAGCCGCGTCCTCTACGCCATCGACGTCCCTCTCGTCATTCTCGACGAGACCTGGATTCCGGCTAGGGAGGCCGTGATTGCCTACACCATCATATCTTTTGGCGAGATCGATGTGTACATCAGATTCGCTGAACCTGCCCCACCCACCCCAGCGGTATTGATAGAGGCAGAAGAAATCTCTGGGCCCACTTTGTCCACGAAGGCGGTAGAGTTCCGGATCTCAGAAAACCCTAATCCCACCCAGCCCGCACCTGTGGCGGAGATAGTGGAGAAAGATGAACCTAAAGCAGATCTTGCGGTGTAAGTCGAATCTGGAGTGGATTTCCCTAGCGAGGCTGAATCCTAGATCGATCTACTCGCTGAGGTCGAAAACCAGGAGGAGCAAGACAACAACTTCCGGCTCTGCTAATGCCGGAACAGTCCAACCTTTCCTGAGTCATACGCTGTGGCACATGATGCTGCAAGGCGCAAACGTGGATGAGGTACTCGAGACCATCAGGATTTTCGAGGAAGCCCACGAGGAAAGCCACAACTACCTCAGGACGCACGCATCACACTTTATCAGATATGTTGGATCCGGATCCGGCTCTGCCGATGCTAGAGACAAGAAAGACTCGGTGCTGGAGGCGATCGGGACAAACACCGACTTACCGACATCTTCGGATGATTCGATGATGTCAGCGGATTTCCGAAAGTTCTCCGTGGAATATGAAGAGGAGTTCAACTCCAAAGCTGCAGAAGAAGGAGAAGCCATGGACGAAGGATCTAGAGAAAACTCTACCAAAGCGCAGGATGACATGGATCTCGGAGATAATCCCGACGTCCAGATGTCCGAAAGTACCGCTCAGAGCTTGACTCTGGGAAACAGACCTAAAGCCATCTTTGCTACCGGCGCTGCCAAGAAAGCAAAGAAGAAGAACAGGAAGAACAAGACCCTGACAAAAGAACTTCCAACAGAGAAAGTGATTGCCGAGGAATATGAGGAAGACTCCGATGGAGCACTTATCCCAGAAGAGCCCAAAGAAACTTCGGTGGATGGACACGTGGTCACTGCAGGTGCCCGTAAACTCATCGATGCTGCGTTAACTACACCTATCCCTATAGCTGCAGAACTTACTGCTGAAGAGCTGGAAGAAAGGGCTCAGGCCCTAGAAGCTCGTCGCCAAGTACTCCTGGATGAAGCCAACAACATCGAGGAAGAGAAGAAGCGCATAGCTACTGCGGAGAAGTATATTTATCTGCAGCATCAGAAGAACCGGAAACACCACATGCGTGACAATCAATTTCTGGAAATCCACAAGGTTCTCTTTGAGGGAGACCTAGGGATGCCTCGACTCGACAGCAAGGGAGATCTGGTGTACCCAACACTAGTACAAAACACTGCTGCAGCTCGAGATATTCTAGCAAATAATCCAGGCCCAGAATAGGTCTGCTTGGGCATAAAGCTACTCACTAATGGTCTGGAGCAGCAGAAGGTCGCGAAATCCGGAAGAGGAAAACTGCTCTCTCAATCTGACCAATGTCGCACGGATCCGGCCTAGAATGACGTAAGACCCCAATGGGTTTCGGAACAGCATCACCGTTCCGACCATCGGGAAGACAACTACTCAAGAACTGGATCTTCGGGGCAGCGCCACAGAACTACACGTGACTGGCGCAATGTTGCTCTAGCCATGGAGCAAGAAGCGATTGCTGCACTGTATCCGAGAAATCCTCCCCGGCCAGAGTCGAACGATCACAGGGAAGAAGATAAAGAGAAACGTTAGGAGGAGGAGGACCGTCAGAGAATGCCACCTCCTAGACACTCAAGCCGTCCAGCTGAACCCCATCGTTGTGGGAGTGACGGACGAAGGAACGACGGACACCGTGCCAAGTCAAGCCGGCGGGGGGCTCGTCACAATAAGGACCTTCCCCGGAACTGGCATAATGACGCTCCGGATGGAGGCCGGTGATCAGCCGAAAACAATCCACCTGCTCCACCCTCTCCACCAAGCAGCCATCACAACGGTTCTCAAGGAGGCCAGGGAGGGCGTCGTGGTGGAGGAGGTGGTGGTAGAAGCGAAGTCCGGCTCCAAGGCACCTCAGCTATAGCGAACAACCAAGGCGGTGTTCCCTATCACCAAGTGACGCGAGACACCGGATCAACTCTAATATAGAGGCACGAGGCTATGAGAATGATGATATATACGTGGGTCCAAAATTCTTTGGACCACGAATTCGACAAACACACTTCCTGGAAGGATTTGCTATCTCAAGACACATCCAAGCCTATGACGGTGTGGCCCGGCCAGATACTTGGCTCCAGGATTTTTCCAAGCTTGTTGCATAGCCAAAGGCGGAAACAGCTTAGTCACAACCCGATATCTCCCACTTATGTTATGAAAGATGGCACGATCATGGCTCAATGAACTTCCGAAGAATACCATCCACAACTGGTATGACATGGAAAGCGCGTTCTTTCGGAATTTCAAAGGCACATATCGGAGGCCCTGTATGGTAGGAGACCTACAGTGTTGCACCCAAAAAGCCGGAGAAACTTGCCAAGATTACCTCGGACGATGGATCGACACCAAGAACTCCTATGAAGGAGTAAATGACCAAATTGCGATTGAAGCTTTCATTGCAGGACTCCCAATTGGTTTACTACGTCACTGCTTAAAGTGCGATAAGGTCACTGATCTAGGAGAGATGATAGAAACAGCAAGCAAGTATGCAGATGCTGACGACAATGTAGAGGGATTATTGAACGCCCTAGCTGTGCCACAGCCGGCAAAACAACCAAAGCAACAAGCTCAGAAGCGCAAGAACACCTCAGAAGAAAAGCCCAATGCGGAAACGGTAGTGGTCGCTGCTACTTTCGGGTCTGGGGGAGGAGGAGGGTGCGGCGGTGGCCGTGGACGCGGTCATGGGACATCAAGGGTCTAGGGTAGAGGAGACCAGCAACTTGGCAAAACCTATTCCTGGGCCGACATTGCCAACAACCCGTGTGTGCATCACTTATATGCCAGTGGGGGCTCGTCTCACACAAACGCCGAGTGTCGTTTCAATGACAACATCAAGAAAGATGATACCGCTGGCTACAGGGCTAAGCGGAAGAAGGGAAATAAGAATCCTGACTAAGAGAAGGAGACCAAGGAAGATTCCGGCATGGAGGAAGCTAACCCTTCAAATCCCAAGCCGGATGGAAAGAATAACTTCCCAACAAAGAAAGACACTTACGTCACCTTCCTCAGATCTCAACCAGCTAAGGTCAAGAAAGCAGTTCTGCATGAGCTCAAAGCAACTGTTCCGGCTGTCCCACAGTTTTGAAGGGTTTCGTAGCAGAAAACAAAAAAATTCTATCTGCTCGAACACTAATACCAGGATCTATACTATGTAGACATAAGTAATGGAGAAGGAATACATTATTCATACCTTTGCAGAAAGAGGCACACCTTACGCAGGAAGGCGTATATTGATGAAGACGAGCAGCACCCCAAGTGTGGTGCCTCCAAAGTTCATCACACGTCCGGTGTAGGAGACGTCAACCAGACTCCGATCCAGCCGAGCAGCGGAAGAAGTAGATGCCGGATCGCCGATCACACGATGATAGTGTGAAGGTGGAGAACTCAACTACGAGGTCCTCCCCAATATTACGGGGAAGTCCTCAGCATATGAGAGAGAGAATGAGAGGAATGGGTGATCTCCAAGGGGAAGGGGGACTCCTTTATATAGTGGGAGGGGGGCACACCACCCAGGGCCAGGCGGGGTGGGACTAATCCCCACACCCGCCGGCCACCTTGGGGCAGCCGCCGGCCCTAGGTGGGCCCCACTAGGGCGGCCCACCATCCCTAGGCCGGCTGGCCCCCACTCCCTAGGCGCCTTGCCCACTTGGGCCTCCCTTCGGGTGAGGCCCATTAGCAATATAGTGCCTTCAAAAATAAAATAAAATATATATTTAATATTAATTCTCCAATTAACATTCAAATACACATATTATATTATCTCTTCACTCTGGAACAACTTCCGAGCCCCTTTCCGATCTCCATCAGGTGTTACCGAAACTATTCTGGTTTCTCTCTCTCTATTCCTCATACGATACCTCATCTACCCTAAGAGTCCCTACCCTTAAGTGTGACATCCTTCGGTTTAGAAACACTCCGTACATGACAAAGACCACTCTATATCAATGATCAATAGAGGGACCTGGATGGCCATGTGACCCCCGTGCGTTTCACGAATACAATCGCTCGAACCGTGAGATAGTCATTCCCCATTCCCTTTGCCATTCGATACCTAATTCATCCCAGACTTGATCTTCGGTATATCCATACCTTAGTTCGATCTCGTTACTGATGAACTTGTTTTCTCGTTGTCATGTCGTTGCATTCTGTGACCTAGTCACATGCTTGCAAGCTACATTAATGCGATGTCACCGAGATGGCCACATGTATCTGTCCGTTACATGGACTAGACAAATCCTAGTCTTGATATGTACTCCTCTACGCATTCCTTCGGAAAACCTGAGTGGCACCTTTTTGATCACCCTATTACGAGATGATACTTGATAACCATCTAAGCTTCTTCCAGAATGGTGATTTGCATTACCTCACAGTCAAAGGATCAGGTTGCGAGGTTCTCTGTGTTTTATCATCAATGGTGAACTTTGTAACTAGATCTCATTAAGATATAACGGTCGGATGTTTGTCTATCATGTTATTCAACTAATAACATGACCTCATTGTCAGTTGGCATAAATGCCCATGATCTTGAAACACAGACCATCCTCATGACCAATGAACTAGTTCACTAGAGGTAACTAGAGACACGGTTTGTTTACATACCACACGTGTATTAACGTTTAACAATACGCTTATAGCACAGTATGAAACGTATTATGAACATACAGGAGATATATCAAATAATATACTTTATTATTTGCCTCTAGGGCATAACTCCTTCAGTCTCCCACTTGCACTAGAGTATACAAAACTAATTTACAATAGGCAGGAACCTAACACCAATGGAATCTCGGTGTTGTTCGTGCTTATCCAGTTGGAGAGCTTTAGTTAGAGGATCTGCTACATTCAGTTCCGTATCTACTTTGCAAATCTTGACTTCACCTTCGTCAACAATCTGCCGGATGACGTGAAATCTAAGCTTGATGTGTTTGGCTATGGAATGAGTTCTTGGTTCCCTTGCATTTGCAATAGCTCTCGTGTTATCACAATAGATCGTCACGGGGTCTTGAGCATTGGGAAAACTCCTAGTTCAATGACGAAATTCCTTAGCCAAACAGCTTCATTCGCTGCATCAGCTGCATCAATGTATTCAGACTCCATTGAAGATTGTGCCATCACCGGCTGCTTCTTGCTCTTCCAGCTTACCGCCCCACCATTCACCAAGAAAACAAATCCTATTTGAGACTTCGAGTCATCATGATCTGAATTCCAGCTCACATCTACGTAACATGTTATGTTTAGAGCTTCATCATTTCCTCCATAGATTAGGAACATATCCTTTATTCTTCTCAAATACTTTAGGATATTTTTCATAGCTTTCCAGTGATCCGGTCCTGGATTACTCTGAGATCGGCTCGTCAAACTAAGAGCCAATGCCACATCAGGTCAGGTACTAAGCATTGCATACATGATAGACCCTATCACTGAAGCATAGGGGATGTAAGACATCTTCTATCTATCATCGTCCGTTACAGGACATTGAGTCATACTCAAGTTGCAATTCTTCATCATAGGTGTAAAACCCCTCTTGGTGTTTTCCATTTTGAACCTCTTCAAAATCTTATCTATGTAAGTACTCTGACTCAATGCTATTAGGTGCCTTGATATATCTCTATAGATCTTGATTCCTAATATGTATGCAGCTTCACCTAGATCCTTCATGGAAAATTGGTTGGTCAAATATGCTTTCACACTATTCATAAGATCCACATTGTTTCCCATGAACAATATGTCATCCACATATACTACTAAGAAAACAACAGAGCTCCCACTCGCTTTCTTGTAAACACAGAACTCTTGTTGGTTTTGGACAAATCCAAAACTCTTGATCACTTGATCAAAACGTTGGTTCTAGCTCCGAGATGCTTGCTTCAACCCATAAATGGACCGTTGGAGCTTGCATACCTTTCCAGCATCCTTAGGATCAACAAAACCTTCCGGTTGCATCATATACAACTCTTCATCAATGTGACCATTGAGGAATGCGGTCTTGACATCCATCTGCCAAATTTCATAATCAAAATGTGCAACAATTGCTATTAAAATCCTGACATCCTTAAGCATTACTATGGGAGAGTAAGTCTCGTCGTAGTCAACTCCTTGAATTTGTTGAAACCCCTTTGCGACAAGTCGAGCTTTGTGAATGGTCACATTACCATTCGCATCTGTCTTTTTCTTAAAGATCCATTTATTTTCCATGGCCTTGCGGCCCTCTAGAAGATCCACCAAGGTCCAAACTTGGTTTTCATGCATGGATCCTATTTCAGATTTCATGGCTTCTAGCCATTTCTCGGAGTCAGCACTATCCATAGCTTCTTTGTAGTTTGCAGGTTCCTCTTGTTCATCTAGGATGACAGACATTACAAGGCTACTATACCAATCTAGAGTGGCACGAACCCTTGTAGACCTGCGAACCTCAGGAATCTCGATGTCATTGTTTTGATCATTATCAATGGGTTCTTCCTCCATGTTGGAGAGCGGTTTCGAAACAGCTTCCATTGTGCTACTCGTAATATGGAGAGAAGGGTCAACAATTTCATCTAACTCAATTTTCCTTCCACTCACCCCTTTTGCAAGAAACTCTTTCTCGAGAAAGGTGCTGGTTTTTGCGACAAGCGTTTTGCCTTCAGCTTGATTATAGAAGGTATATCCAATGGTTTCTCTTGGATATCCTACAAAGATACATTTTTCCGATTTAGGTTCGAGTTTGTCAGGCTACAGTTTCTTAACATACGCCTCACATCCCCAAACTTTCAGAAAAGACAACTTCGGCTTCTGCCCATACCATATCTCATATGGGGTTGTCTCCACGGATTTGGATGGTGCTCGGTTTAAAATAAAAGCGGTGGTTTGTAACGCGTATCCCCAAAAAGACACAGACAAATCAGTTAAAGACATCATGGACCATACACTATCCAATAGGGTTCGGTTACGGCGTTCCGACACACCATTACACTATGGTGTTCCGGCTAGCGTAAGCTATGGGATAATCCCACAGTCCTTCAAGTGCATGTTAAACTCATAACTCAAGTACTCGCCTCCTCGATTCGATCGAAGGTGCTTGATTTTCTTATTAAGTTGATTCTCTACCTCTTTCTGAAATTCCTTGAACTTTTCAAAGGTTTCAGACTTGTGCTTCATCAAGTAGATATATCCATATCTGCTTAAGTCGTCAGTAAAGGTAACAAAGTAACGATAACCATTGCGTGTTGAGACACTCATTGGTCCACATACATCCGTATGTATGATCCCAAGTAGGTCTACAGCTCTCTCCACTATTCCGGAGAATGGTGTCCTGGTCATCTTGCCCATGAGGCATGGCTCACATGTATCAAGGGATTCAAAATCCAATGATCCAAGAAGCCCTTCTGAATGAAGCTTCTTCATGCGCTTTATGCCAATATGACCAAGACGGCAATGCCATATGTACATGGAATTATTGTCATTGTGCTTACAACGTTTAGCATCAACACTATGGATGTGTGTATCACAATCAAGATCAAGTAAGAATAAACCATCACATACAGGAGCATGAACATAGAAAAACATCATTCATATAAATTGAACAACCATTTGTTCCTGATTTAAACGAATAACGGTCTTGCAACAAGCAAGACCCACTCAAAATATTCATACTCAGTGCGGGTACATAATAGCATTTATTCAAAACCAACAATGATCATAACGGTAGACAGAGATGCAGGGTGCCGACAGCCATCATTTCGACTCTCGAACCATTGCCGATGCGCATCGTCACCTCATCCTTCCTCAGGCGCCTCCTACTCTACAGATCCTGCTTAGAGTTACAAAGTGAGCAACAGATCCGGTATCAAATACCGTGTGTTACTCTGGCGCCAGAAGGAATACATCAATAACATGTATATCATATATACCTTTGTCCGGGTGGCTATCTTGCCACCGCTTGTCTTCAAGGTACTTGGGGCTTATGCTTCTAGTGCCCATCCCTTTGCAAGAGAACGGCGTCGGCTTAGAGCCAGGCTTGGCAGTCTTTGAGGTGCTGGGAACAAACCTGCCACCCCTCTTAGACTTCTTACCCTTGCCTTTCCCCTTTTGCCCCGGTTTCTTAAAGTTGGTGGTCTTGTTGACCATCAGTACCGTGTGCTCCTTCTTGATTTCACCTCAGCAGTTTTGAGCATGGCGAACACCTCAGCAAGGGCCTTAGTCATCCCTTGCATGTTGTAGTTCATCACAAAACTCTTATAGCTAGGGGGCAGCAAGTGCAGCACCCTATCTATAGCGAGCTCCTCCGGGATTTTGTAATCCAGGGCATTTAGGCGCTTAACGTAGCCATACATTTTGACCATGTGCTCACTAATACTGCTATGCTCTTCCATTTTAGTAGAGAAGAAGAGCTCGGAAGCATCATACCTCTCTGCACGAGCCTGCGGAGCAAAGACAACCCTGAGATCCTCAATGATCTCAAAAGCATTCATCTTCTCAAAACGCTTTTGAAGCTCCGGCTCCATGGCATAGAGCATTCCACTCTGGATGAGGGAGAAATCCTCCGCCTTGGACTACCAGACATTCTTTTTGTCCTGGGAGGCAGAATCTACAGGCTTAGCCGGAAGCTCAGCCTCGATGACATAAGTCAACTTGTAGGGGACTAGGAGGATCCTAAGATTACGGAACCATGCGGTGAAGTTGGTTCCATCAGTTTTCAGCGTGTCCTTCTCGAGGAAAGTGCTTAGGTTGAAGGTGGGTGGGCGAGACATCTACATAGGATTTGCAAAGTGTTTAGACTATGTTCATAATAATGAGTTCAAATTTTAATAAAGGAACTCCCACTTAAACGAACATCCCTCTACTCGTTTAGTGATCACATGATCCCTATCCCCTGCACCTCCCCCGATCATCACGGCCATCAGTGCAACATCAAAGGTGGACATTCCCTAATGTCGATCACATCAACTATGTGATTCATGCTCGACCTTTCAGTCTCTTGTATTCTGAGGCCATGTATGTACATGCTAGGCTCGCCGGTTCTAACTTGTGTGTATTCGCAGTGCAACATGGCTTGCACCCACTATATGCGAATGTAGATATGTCTGACCCCCGATCATCATGGCCGGCCTCATACCGAAGAACTTTCTTGGTGGTGCACACACAACGGGAATACGATAACTGGAATACTACGAGGGATTGTCTTATTATGCTACCGTCTAGTAAGAATACTAGCACAATAAGTAATGCTTCAAAAGTAAAGTGTTAGAATATGGCTATAGCTTTATGATCATCATCAACAGCTTCAAAGTTTCGCAAACTTGTTTGTTTCCATGATATAATACTTGACCCTATGTAATAATGAAGATAGACGCTTCTATATTAACTATTGCATGTTTTACACGGCTTTAGGGCTTTCGCAGTAGAACCCCTTCCCACCTACGAACGTCGAGCCACAACATGGATCAATGATTGCCATTCTTCTTCTGTTTTCAAGGCCCTCTAGTATCAATGCCATATCAACTACTGTAGAGAGACAGACACCCCCCTAAGCCACTTTGATTTGTGGACCAGTCTCGTGAATCACCACGTGAGGTCGGTTGGGGGCCGCTTCATCAAACAGTGCCACGATATGAACAACAATACTAAAGAGGGTAGCAACTAGAGAATCAATGCCCACATATAACCATGTGTTCTATCCGTACGACATGTCTACCCATAGACCCGCTCTGATACCACTGAAGGGTTCCATAGCAGAAAACAAAAAAATTCTATCTACTCGAACACTAATACCGGGATCTATACTATGTAGACATAAGTAACGGAGAAGGAATACAGTATTCATACCTTTGCAGAAAGAGGCACGCCTTATGCAGGAAGGCGTATATTGATGAAGACGAGCAGCACCCCAAGTGTGGTGCCTCCGAAGTTCGTCACACGTCCGGTGTAGGAGACGTCAACCGGACTCCGATCCACCCGAGCAGCGGAAGAAGTAGATGCCGGAACGCCGATCACACGACAGTAGTGTGAAGGTGGAGAACTCAACTACGAGGTCCTCCCCAATATTATGGGGAAGTCCTCAGCAGATGAGAGAGAGAGAATGAGAGGAATGGGTGATCTCCAAGGGGAAGGGGGGCCCTTTATATAGCGGGAGGGGGTCGCACCACCCAGGGGCCAGGCGGGGTGGGACTAATCCCCACACCCGCCGGCCACCTTGGGGCAGCCGCCGGCCCTAGGTGGGCCCCACTGGGCGTCCCACCAGCCCTAGGCCGGCTGGCCCCCACTCCCTAGGCGCCTTGCCCACTTGGGCCTCCCTTCGGGTGAGGCCCATTAGCAATATAGTGCCTTCAAAAATAAAATAAAATATATATTTAATATTAATTCTCCAATTAACATTCAAATACACATATTATATTATCTCTTCACCCCGGAACAACTTTCGGGCCCCTTTCCGATCTCCATCGGGTGTTACCGAAACTATTCCGGTTTCTCTCTCTCTATTCCTCATACGATACCTTATCTACCCTATGCGTCCCTACCCTTAAGCATGACATCCTTTGGTTCGGAAACACTCCGGACATGATAGAGACCACTCTCATATCAATGATCAATAGAGGGACCTGGATGGCCATGTGACCCCCATGCGTTTCACGAATACAATCGCTCGAACCGTGAGATAGTCATTCCCCATTCCCTTTGTCATTCGATACCTAATTCATCCTAGACTTGATCTTCGGTATCTCCATACCTTAGTTCGATCTCGTTACTGATGAACTTGTTTTTTCGTTGTCATGTCGTTGCATTCCGTGACCTAGTCACATGCTTGGAAGCTATATTAATGCGATGTCACCGAGATGGCAACATGTATCTGTCCGTTACATGGACTAGACAAATCCTGGTCTTGATATGTACTCCTCTACGCATTCCTTTAGAAAACCTGAGTGGCACCTTTTTGATCACCCTGTTACGAGATGATACTTGATAACCATCTAAGCTTCTTCCAGAATGGTGATTTGCATTACCTCGCAGTCAAAGGATCAGGTTGCGAGGTTCTCTGTGTTTTATCATCAATGGTGAACTTTGTAACTAGATCTCATTAAGATATAACAGTCGGATGTTTGTCTATCATGTTATTCAACTAATAACATGACCTCATTGTCAGTTGGCATAAATGCCCATGATCTTGAAACACAGACCATCCTCATGACCAATGAACTAGTTCACTAGAGGTAACTAGAGACACGGTTTGTTTACATACCACACGTGTATTAACGTTTCGTATTAACATAGTTATAGCACATTATGAAACGTATTATGAACATAGAGGAGATATATCAAATAATATACTTTATTATTTGCCTCTAGGGCATAACTCCTTCAAGTTTTTGGATTGGTCGGAAGTGGCAATCACCTTTGACCATGCTGATCATCCGCCTAAGTTGCACAGGTGAGAAAAATACGCCTTAGTCGTCAATCCACTTATTGATGGATATGGTTTCTCCAAGACTCTCATGGACGGCGGTAGCAGCTATTCAGTATGTCGAAATGCTGCGCCGGATGCGGATCTCGGAGACACAGCTGAATCACAGCTCTGTGATCTCACGGAGTTGTCCCAGGAAGACAAGCAAATTCCTAGGGAGAGATCACTACTGATGTCACCTTTGGAACTCCAAAGAACTATCAGACAGAGGCACTTTCCTTCGAAGTAGTCTCGTTAAAGAGCACGTACCATGCTATTTTCAGACGTCCAGCTTACTGGCTTATATGGCTCGTCGGTGTTACATTTACAATATGATGAAAATTCTAGGTCCCAAAGGCGTGATCACCACCAGGGGAGACCCGAAGAAGGCGCGAGATTGCAAGGACGGAAATGCCGCCTTTACTGAAGCCGTGCTGCACGCCCAGGAGTACCAGGAGATCAAGAAGACCATTCATCCGTCCGAGATGCCCGCTAAAATGGATCGTATGGGCACCTAGAGGGGGGTGTGAATAGGTGCTACTTCAAATTTTAATGCTTTTTCAATTTTAGGCTTGACACAAAAGGTAAATTCTCTAGATAGCTATTATATAGAATTTCCCTATATGCAAACCTAACTACTAGCGAGTAAAGGCGAGTGAGATATAGGAACGAGTAAACCGTAGTGGAGCACGCAGAGACACATGATTTGTTTTACCGCAGTTCCTTCTTTGTCAAGGGAAGTACATCTGCGTTGGAGGGGTGGGCAGTACTAAGACCACCACGCCACAATAGGCCTCACCCTGTTCTCTGATGGATCCCGCCACCAAAGGCCTGATCCACCTTTCCACTATAGGAACCCTTCGAGGCGGGAACCGGCGCCTTTCCACAACTAGCGGGGCATAACTCCATAACCAAATTGGAGGCTCCTGTAATGACAACAAGCTGCCACAAGAACAAGTTATCAATAACAAAACACAAGATCTAGATATTAACGAGAATACTAGATCGGGGATTTCTCCAAGTGAATGGAGAGGAGTTGATGTGCTTGATTCGTGATGACGATGCGTGATGTCTCCTCCTTCAATTCCACCAAAGATCGAAGCCTTCGGGTGGTTGAAGTGGGAGAACTTGGGAAAGAGCTCTTGCAACCGATCTGATCTTTTTCGAATGAATCAAGTGTTCTGACCAAAGGGGATGAAGGGGCTTTTATACCCCTGTCCCAACTGAGCCTTTGGAGCCTTTGGGGGCCGGATTATCTGGCCCAAGTGAGGGCCGAATTATCCGGCCTGGGGGAAAATCTGCCCCAGACTCGGATTAGCGGCAAATAATCTGCCCCCACTCAGAGTGACACGCTGAGCTGGCCCTTGCTTGTCTCCTGGGGGCCGGATTATCCGGCCCAAGGTAAGGGACGGATTATCCGGGCGGGGGAAGAAAGTCCGCACCTTTTCAGGATTTCCGGGGGAAAATCTGCCCCCAGTCAGAGCGTCGTGCCTTGCCTGTCCTTGATCATCTCCTGGGGGCCGGATTATCGGGCCCAAGGCGTGGGCTAGATTATCCAGTTAGGGAGAGAAACTCCGCCCCTTTTCGGAATTTACGGGAGGAAATCCGCCCCATTCTGAGCGACGCGCCATGCCTGCCTTTGCCAAGTGAGCCAGGCCGGATTATCCGCCCCCTTCGGGGGGCGGATAATCTGGCCCCCAAACACAATAACTTTTCCTGCACACTTAGCACACATGAGAAAACTCCACGATATTGTTATCTAACACGCAAAATACAGGGAACCATGAAATGTTCTTTTAATCTCCCCCTTTTTGGTGTTAGATGACAATACTAGGATTTGCATGATAGTTCTCAAGACAACAATATTTTAGTGAATGAAAGAGACTCCCCTAAATGTGTGCATACTAAAATTTGCATTTGATTACAAATACACACAAGAAGGTACAAGGCTATTTCATTGAAACATACGCGAAAAATTCATACCACCGGAGGGGAGATAGATGCATCCTCAAAATATTATAAGAATATCCAATGATAGCCATAATGAGCGCCTCCCTCGATATAGATATCCAATATCGCCAATATGATAGATGACTCCATAAGAATAATCCACAAGATAAATCCAAAGCCACACAAACATAGTCTCATACAGCACAAATCATAAATAAAAGTTCAAATCCATGCAAATCCAGGAAGACCTAATAGAACTACTTCTCCCCCTTTGGCATCGAAACGCCAAAAAGAAAGAAGAGCGATGCTAGCGCCCCAAGAGATCACTCGTAGTCCTCATCGTCGTCCTCGTCCTCATCCTCAAGCTCCTCGGTGTCATCCTCCACATCATCAGCAGTGGCTGCAAAAGGAAACAGGTGACGCTCAATCTCACCATAGTTGATCCCAGAAGAAGAGTTCCACCGAGCATATGGGGTGGGAGTAGAAGGGGTAGGGGGGTCGCCTGATGCACCGGACACATGGTGCAGAATGAGCTGCTGAGTATGAGCCATCTTGTGGCGTTGCTTGTATGCCTCATATTGTCCCATGCGAGTGTCCACGCCCATGCAAAGAATGTTGCGCTGGAACCAATTCAGCTGCTTGATCTCACGAGCAATAGGAGGAACTGGAGGCCTACGAGCACTAGCACGAGCATCCCTCATGAGACCCTCAGGAGCAGAAGATGGGTGTGAGGTCTTCCTCACCTTGTTGTAGATCTTCTTCGCCTTGTGTTCCACATCGATATTGAACTCTTCAGCGGGAAGCAAGTGCTTGATCAGCATCATGATGTATGGAGCATATGGTATGGATAGCCTATTGAACATGGAATTGATCAACTCATGGTAAATAAAATCCATCACATCCAGCTTGTACGACACAGACTCATCCTCACAGGACGTCACCTCATGAGAGAAGGCAAGAAGCTGAACCAGGTGACCACAAATACTGTCATTGTTTCCTCCACTTGGGGTGATAGAGTCACGGAAGAGACCCACCAAGAAAGCATATATGGGATAAAGACCAACAAGGGTGCCCACAATACCATTGTCAACTGTGCATGGAGAGAGGACTGCATCTTTATTGGGCTTGAGTTGGGTGATGATACGGTGACCACTAGCACGGTCCCTATTGCGGAAGGAATAACCAAGAACCTCAGCAAAAACACGGAAATCAGCTTGCATAGGCCTATCACGAGTCATCCACTTGATGGTGCGGTGCTCATCACCACAAATAACCAAGGTGGAGAAGAACTGCTTCACAATCTCAGAATCATAGGAGCATTGGAGGGCCATGAGATGGTACATCCCCATCCTCTCAGTCACATACATGGCATCAAGAAGTTGAGGCTTCTCCATGGCCTCAGCAATAATCAAAGGATGCATAGGCCGAATCTTCTGTCGAGCATACACATCTTCATAGATACCCTTTTGTTCAGCACACCAAAAACGAGAGTCACCCAGCTTAGTATCATGCGGCAGATCCGGGGAGGCCCAGAAAATCCGGCGGCCGGAGAGGCTCCGGGGAGGGTGGGGGTGGCAGGCGGCGGCTAGGGAGAGGGAGAGGGTTGGAGAAGAAGTGTTGCTCGTTATGAGCCCTTCCCCCGACCCTAGCTCTTAAAGACTGTAGCCGCCAGGGCCGGATTATCCGGCCTACACTTGGGCCGGATTTTCCAGCCTAAAATCTGAAATTCTGTTATACACAGATTCAGACCCGCGCGTCCCCAAACAACACCCCCACAAGGTGTACAAGGGACTTGTGTGCAAGAAAAGATGGCTTAGGGGTAGGGAAGGGCTTATGATTAAGAGAACCAAACTGAGATGGTACTACACACTCAAAATTTCAAGTCTCAAATCAACCAAAGGCCAAAATTAAGTGTGATTCCCATAAGAACGTGAGATGAGCAAGAGCAACCAAAAAGATCCAAATAAACCCAGCTCTTCTCATGGAAGAGGGTAGTGGCCGAGGCCACCTTGTTGGAGTGCATGGTATGACACCGCAGAGATATATCTTGGGTTCATGACAATTACTCATCAATAAGCTCACATATCACAAAATGATATAAAGAGAAATGATTTGACTTGCTTTCGGCATTATGGGGGAGGGTTAGCCCAATCAATTAGGACCACACTCCCCCTAAATCCATGCCCACACCTAGACCGAATAAGACTGAGATGTAAGAGTGAGTGCATGGGTAATCAAGACAAGCTCCTTGAATCAACGATATTTAGCTCATTCCTCAAGTAACAAAACCTTGCTTCATCAAGTGGCTTCGTGAAAATATCAGCAAGTTGGTTTTCATGCTCACAAAAGATAGATCAATATCGCCTCGAGCAACATGGTCCCGAATAAAATGATTCCGAATCTCAATGTGCTTCGTCCTTGTGTGCTGTACCGGATTGTACACAATTTTGATTGCACTTAAATTATCGCATAAAAGAGGCACTTTGTCACAATTGACACCGTATTCCTTTAAAGTTTGCCTCATCCATAATATCTGAGTGCATCACCAGCAACAGTAACATATTCAGCTTCGGCGGAGGAGAGAGATATACAATTCTGCTTTTTGGAAGACCAACAGACTAGAGACCTTCCCAAGAACTGACAAGCTCCAGAAGTCGATTTCCGATCATCCTTATCACCAGCCCAATCTGAATCAGTATAACCACATATAGAGAAATCGGATCCCTTGGGATACCATAGACCGAAATGAGGGGAATGAACCAAATATCGGAAGATCCTCTTGACTGCCACTAAGTGGCTTTATTTAGGAGCTACTTGATACCTTGCACACACACCTACACTCAACACAATATCGAGTCTAGATGCGCAGAGGTAAGAAGAGAGCCGATCATGGACCGGTATACCTTTTGGTCCACATCTTTACCATGGGGATTAAGTTCAAGATGACATTTTGTTTGCATTGGAGTGGCGACGCCATTAAGGTCCATCATCTTGAATCTCTTGAGCATATCTTGGATGTATTTTGCTTGATTGATGAAGGTTCCTTCTCTAAGTTGCTTGATCTCAAATCCAAGAAAGAACCGTAACTCCCCCATCATAGACGTCTCAAACCTGTCAGTCATAAGATTTGAAAATTCATCATTAAAAGCTTTATTAGTAGAGCCAAAGATAATATCGTCTACATATAGTTGGCATACGAAGAGCTTCCCCTTAACCTTCTTAGTAAAAAGAGTGGGATCGATTTGCCCAACTTCGAAGCCACGGTCTAACAAAAGCTCTTTAAGGTGCTCATACCACGCACGTGGGGCTTGTTTAAGGCCATAGAGTGCCTTATCGAGTTTGTAGACATGGTTTAGGAAGTTAGGATCCTCAAATCCCGAGGGTTGCTTTACATATACCAACTCATGAAGAGGGCCATTAAGAAAAGCACTCTTAACATCCATTTGCTATAATTTAAAATTATTATTAGCAGCATAAGAAAGAAGGATACTGATGGACTCAAGACGAGCCACACGAGCATAAGTCTCGCCGAAGTCAATGCCCTCAACTTGGGAATAGCCTTGTCCCGCGAGTCTTGCCTTGTTCCTCACTGATGACCCACAAGTATAGGGGGTGTATCGCAGTATTTTCGAGGGAAGTGAAACCCAATTTATTGATTCGACACAAGGGGAGCCAAAGAATATTTATAAGCCTTAACAACTGAGTTGTCAATTCAGTCAGTATGCACTGAAACAATCTTGCTCACAGCAGTTTATCAGTAGCAACAGTTTTATAATAGGAATAACAAAGTAACAGCAGTAGTAAAGCAAAGACAGTAGTAACAAAAGCAGTAACAGTGGGATTCGAGTGTGGTAGGCATAGGGATGAATGGACGGGCGTTGCATGGACAAGACAATTCACATAGCAATCAGAACATAGGGCAATTGCAAATAAATAAGATAAAGCATCCAAGTACTAGACAATCCTAGGCATGTGTTCCATATATAGTCATACGTGCTCGCAATGAGGACTTGCACAACATCTTTTGTCCTGCCAGCCCGTTTGCAGCGAGGCCTCTAGGGAACTACTGGCAATTAAGGTGCTCCTTTTAATAGAGCACCGGAGCAAAGCATTAACACTCCATGAACACATGTGATCCTCACATCAAAGCCATTCCCTTCCGGTTATCCCGATTTCTGTCACTTCGGGGCCATAGGTTCCGGACAACAACGTATGTATACAACTTGTAGATAAGACTAGAAACAATACTATCATAATGAATCAATAACATGTTCAGATCTGAAATCATGGCACTTGGGCCCTAGTGACAAGCATTAAGCATAACAAGTCGCAACAAAGTCATAAAGCACTAATGAAAGATACTAGGCACCATGCCCTAACAATCTGATGCCATTACATGAACGATCTCATCCAATCCCTACCATCCCCATAGCCTACAGCGGGGGATTACTCACTCATAGATGGGGGAAACATGGATGGTCGATGGAGAAGCGATGATGATGATGATGGCTATGATCTCCTCCAATTCCCCGTCCCGACAGGGTGCCAGAATAGAGTTTCTGGTGCTGTTTCGTGGAATCTGGCGGTGGCGGTGGAGCGGAACTCCTTCTAGAAAAACGTCGAACCCCCTCAAGTTTTTAGGTCAGAAGGCTCCTTATAGGCGAAGAGAGAGGTCGAGGGGGTGCCTGGGGGGCCCACACCACCCCCTGGCGCGGCCTGGCCTAGCCCACGCCAGCAGGTGGTGTGGCCACCCCCTGGCTCTTCTCCGTCTCGTATTCTGGCTCCTGGAGTCTTCGGGTGAAATAGGATTTTTGGCATATTTTCCGGGATTTTTCCTGGTAGTTGATTTCTGCACAAAAAGTAGACACCAAGGCAATTCTGCTGAAAATAGCGTCAGACCGCATTGGTTGTATCCAAATCACACAAGTTTAGAGGAGAAACAATAGCAAAAGTGTTCGGGAAAGTAGATACATTTTGGACGTATCAACTCCCCCCAAGCTTAGCTTATTGCTTGTCCTCAAGCAATTTAGTTGAAAACTGAGTGCGATAAAAGAACTTTCACGAACACATTTGCTTCATATGATGTAAATATTCTCAGCAATGTGATCAACTACCTGGACAATTCATAATAAAGAGTATGCAACCAAGTCTACTTAATAGTCTTTGCAAGCTATGAAGAGATTCCAACTCAAGAATAATAAGTAGCATGAAGCACGAACATAAGCAACATTACAATGCTCATAAAAAGGTATGATAGAGTGGTATCTCGCTTGCCTTTGATTATGAATGCCAAGGCACCTCCGAAGTTCAAGTGGTGACTAGAAGTAAAGATATCAAGAATACAAGCATCAAAGTCATAACACAAATAATCAAGTAATGGAACAAACATAAAGAATGACAACTATGCTCTCAAGAAGGTGCTCAAAGAATATGTGGAGACTCAACAAGTAGAAGAAAAGGTTTTGAATAATTTGAAAGGCTTCCAAATGCTGAAAGTATGGTACTCGTTAGCTTTGAGCTCTCATTGCCCCTATCATAAGCATCTTTAATGTGGTTAAGGTGAAAGTGAGGTCCAATCTGAGTTATATGCTTGACAGACTATAAACTGAAAATCCTAAGTCCCTTGAGTATGAGGGCCGCTCCTCATGCTACTCAACTTTAGTTACCGGTAAGTTCTTGTCATTGTAAGTATGTTTGTATCATAGAGAACCGCCAACGGGGTACCCCTTGCCCGATGATATGGGAGAATCCCCATACCAAAATGACAAGGCAAGCAGACAATAAGTATCTCAGCAATCTTCTTATTTACCATGGGAAAATGGTGCTTTTTTCTCGCTTTCCTCTTTTTATAAATCTTTTTTTCTTTTTCTCAATAGATATCTCTCTCTTTTTTATAAGAAGAATGCTTCATAGATATCATTATGGTTACACTGCAGGTTTCCACCATGTCAGCATGGATTAGACCAGCGACCCAGGCGTTTCTCTAACACCCATACATAACTCCATGGACTTACAATCTCCCCTTTTATTTCACACCGACGACATCCGCAAACAAAAGAGCAAGGTATCAACTGGGTATATATTTACAAGTGTTGAAAGCGTTCCCATGTGACACGGTTACGCTTAATCCCTCACCTATAATTTGCAAGCATATAACTTTCATGGAGAGTTCACAATGGTTCAGATTTATTAAGTGCAGGAAATAAAGTGTGCCATCAAGTTCGTGAGAGCTTTACTAACTAATTTTCCGATAACAAGCAAACATTTTATTCAGAAGAAAACAAGGCATATTGAATATGCACGGGAGTAGCAAATGATGCTAATAGGTAGGTATGGTGGACACTTTGGATATATTTGGTTTAGGGAGTTGGAAACTTGAGTAAAATATACTCAGAAAAAGTGAAGGCTAGCAATAGTAAGGGAGCAGCAAACGAGAGAGCAATAGCTGTCATTATCATGCTTGCAACAAAATAGGACTACTCATGGCATGAAAGTGATTCAAGATCCTCAAGGCAAAATAATTCATCGAGGCTTAACTGATTATTACAGTCATGTGCATGCGTTAGCATGTGCCAAGTCACTTCAAATGAAACATTCAGAGGGGGATACCGTGGTGTCATACCAATTTATGAATAGAGCAATGCAAGCAAACATTCATAAGACATGCTACAAACTATTAGCGAGCTGGAGCTAATCATAAGAAAGCAAGAACTACTAAGCATCCAAAGATAACATACACCCTACTTGAACAGACTAAGCAAGCCCACAGTGATGAGTATATGTACAAAAATGAAAACAAATAGAGTTCGTTACCAGCCTCTTACCACGCCTCAAGTTGTCATTAATCCTCATTATTGCTCTTCACTTGTGTGGCTTGAATAATAATATGAAACCAATATCCACTGAGGACTGCCGAACCCTATAGCAAACTCGTGAAAACCAAAGAAGAACGACAAATATTTTTGGTGTTTTTGATTTTTAAACAAGAACCAAAAGGGAAAAACAAGCAAAGCAAAATCTTTTTGGGTTTTTCGAATAGTTCAAACAAAGCAAAAAGGGAAAAGCAAACCAAGGCAAAAAGAAGAAGAAAATCAAAGAGAAACAACAGAAATATTTTTGGTCTTTTTGTGTTTTTAGAAAGAAAAAGCAAAGAAGAACGAAAACTAAAAAGAGAACGAAAACATGAATATACAAAGTACCGACGCAACATGATATGGAGATGAGTGCGGTGTTGGTGTACCTCCCCCCAAGCTTAGGCTTTTGTCCTAAGTGGGTATCAATCCATGTACAATAGGGGTTCCAAGCGGGCGGATCTTGGTAAGAATGGTCGTAGCTGGGCCCATGAGAAGAAGAAGAAGCTCCCCAATCATAAGCGGGCTGCTGATATGAAGACTCTCCCTCATTCGAGGGATGGACCGAATCATCCGTGACCTCCCTTCTAGTGTCCTTCTCCTGTTGGGAGAGCTCTCCCAAGTACGTGTCAAGCTCCTCCTCAGTGAGGGACCATCCTTCCCTGTTATCAAGGTTAAACAAAACAGGTGCAGGCAAAAGAACAACACGCTCGGACTTGCTCTTTCTCCAACCAGCTTTGAGAAAGGTTATTTCATAAGATAACTCACTCATACTAGCCCACGAGGAAACAAATTTATGTTGTATCATGGAATTAAGATCAAGCCTCTCTATGGGAAACTGTAGGTCTAGATGATGAGGCACTAAACCATGCAATGCTAGTAAATGAGAAGCAATGAGGCCTCCACAAATTCCACCTTTCTCACGGTTAGCAGCAAGACGGAAAGCTATCAAAGCACCTAAGTTGTAAGACCTATCTCGTTTAAGAGATGCAGAGATAAATGCTAGATCAAACGAAGATAACTTATTGGCAGTTTTCCTAGCAAGAACACACTTGGCAATAAAGTAGGCAAAGTAGCGAATGGAGGGAAGATGAATGTTACGGATTTTTCCATTCTCCTTCGAGAAGCTACTCCCTTGGCAAATTTCCGCGTATAAATCCATGAGTGGTTCAGGTCTCTCCTTAATCTTTCTACATGATCCCCATTGAGGTACCTTAATAGCTGCACAAAAGTCATCAAGAGAAAGGTCGACAGCTATATTGTAAATTTTGTAATGGACCATGGGGTTAGGCAAAGAGTGACTAAATTGGAAGTCCTACACCACAGACATGGTTAGCTTCACAAATTGACAAGGTTCATCTTCCAAAAAGTGCTCTAACCCTGCATTAGAAACCAAAGTGTGGAAATCTTGTAGAATTCATGTAGCTCTCATGAACTCAGAGCATGGGTAAATGGAAGGAAAAACCTTCCTCCTCCCGGTGGACCTTCATGACCTCAGAGACCCAAAGCTCATGTTGGTTTAGGTGGTGTTCACTCATCTTCTATTCTGAAATTTAAACACATATTAAACAAGTGATTGCAAAGTAAATATAATGAAGGATTCTACTCAAAGGGACTTGCAAGAGGCCTAAACATGCATCAAAACTATATCTCTAAGCATCAAACAAGCTTACAAGCCCTCATAACCAGTCACCTACAGCAGCAAAATACTCAACATATAATCCACTAAACACAAATCTACTTGGACAAGGGGAGGAGTCACATACCAGGGAACAAATGCTCTAAATATCAGCAAGAAAGATGGGCTGAGCAAGGAGATTGAAAAAATCGAGAGCAAGCACAGCAAGAACGTGATTTTGAGATATGAACTGGAGCTTACTCGGGAGAGAGAAGAAAGTGGCAGGTGAGAGAGTTAGTGGGGGCCCAGGGGTGGCCCACACCAGGGCATGGCGCCACCCAAGGCTGGCCACGCCACCATGTGGTGTGCCTTCCTGGTGGGCCCCCTGGTACCTCCCAGGTACTCCTCTGCCCCTTTTTTCACGTAAAAATTTAATATGAATTTTTTGGAATTTTTCGAGACACTTTATTTTTGGGCATTTTTCAGAAATAGAAGAATGATTTTTCTGACAGACAGATTTTTTTTTCTTTTGGAAACATGATGCAAGGACAAAACAAGGCTAGAACTACAGAAGTTCTAACATGCAAGCAACTAACAACAAAAAGAAAGCCAAACGAAAGCAAAAACTAAAAAGCAAAGGATAGAAATAAAAGGAGATAATCATAATGAAAACATTGTTTTGCTCTATGGAATCCTTTTGTTAACAAGGTTGATCAGGTCTTGTTACCAAAACAATTGCATATGAGACAAAACTTTGTACTCCACTAATGATTATGTTACCTCAACCTTGATAGCAATGGTCCCAATCATAATAGTTTCAAATTTTTCTCTTGGTATGGGACAATATATTTCTCCAACTTGAATGCCTTCAACATGTTCAATTGAATTCAAACCATAAGTCCTTTCAATCTTCTTGGGGAAATAGATAGTATGTTCCTTGTCATTAACATTCAAGGTCACCTTTCCTTGATTACAATTAATAACAGCTCCTGCAGTATTAAGAAAAGGTCTCCCAAGAATAATAGACATATTATCATTTTCGGGCATTTCAAGCACAACAAAATCAGTTAATATCAAGCAATTGTGATCCACCTGAACATGTACATCCTCACATATACCCACAGGAATGGTGGTAGATTTATCAGCCATTTGCAAAGATATATCAGTTGGTATTAATTTTTCAAGTTGAAGCCTTTTATAGAGAGAGAAAGGCATAACACTAACTCCAGCTCCCAAATCACACAAAGCAGTTCTAACATAACTGTTCTTAATAGAGCAAGGGATAGTTGGAATCCCTGGGTCTCCAAGTTTCTTAGGAACCTTACCATTGAAGGAATAATTAGCAAGCAAAGTAGAAATTTCTTCATTAGGGATCTTCCTTTTATTCGAGACAATGTCCTTCATATACTTTGAATAAGGAGGCAATTTAATAGCATCAGTCAAAGGAATTTGCAAGAATAAAGGCTTCATCCACTCACAAAACTTTAACGAGTTGATCTATTTGAGTTTGAACCATTTAAAAGTGTTTAACAATCATTTTAACATCATTAGAGGTTCTTTCCACAATATCTTTCAACTCAACAATAGCTCTAGTGTTTTCCATTAGATGAGTTTGCACCCTTTTATTAAAGTTATCTTGCTTAACAATAAAGACATCGAATTCTTCTAAGCATTGATCAGGAGGTTTAGAGTAAGGGATATCACCTTCATCAAAGTGTTGGAGAGAGTGTACCTCAATAGTGGGTGAGTAGGGAATAGGATTACATAATTCTTCTATAGGAGGTAAATTCTTGACATCTACGACTTTAATTCCCTTCTCCTTAAGACATTTCTTAGCTTCCTTCATCACTTCATCATTTAATTCAATAACTCCCCTCTTCTTTGATGTTGGAATAGGCACATGAATAGATGGTTCAAGTATAATTACCTCAGGTATAGCTTGTTTAGGAGGAGTCCAATCTTCATAATTCTTGCTTATTTTAGCCATTAATTCCTCAACTTCCTTAGGAGTCCTATTCCTGAAAACACAATTAGCACAACTATCTAGGTATGTCCTAGATTCCTCGGTTAGTCCATTATAAAATATATCAAGAAGCTCATTCTTAGGTAATGGACTTCCAGCCTGTGCATGAATCAAAGCACAAAACCTTGCCCAAGATTCGGGCAATACCTCTTTTTCTCCCTGTTTAAAATCAAAAAGTTCCTGCAAAATAGCATGTCAGCACTGGAGGAAAATATTTCTGCAGGAAAGTACCAATCAAGCACTTAGGGCTATCAATAGATCCAGGAGGTAAATTACTAAACCAAGTTTTAGCTTCTCCTTTCAGTGAAAAAGGGAAAATCTTAGCAACAAAGTAAGTACGCATCTTAATATCATCAGAAAACAAGCCACTCATGGTAGAAAGTTCATTCATATGTGCTACCGCACTTTCATTTTTAGTCCCACAAAAAGGTTCTTTCTCGACAATTGCTATGTAAGATAGATCGAGAGAGAAATCATAATCTTCATCTATAATGTTTATGGGAGAAGCGGCAAACTTAGCAGCAAGAGATAATTTGGGTCTAATAGTACGCCTCTCAAGGAGACTCTTAGCAGCGCTCCTATCATGGGTGTTCTTACATTCTTTAATAAACTCATCGGTCATCTCAACATAACCATCTTCAATATCATAACTCTCACTAGACTCACGTGAGCTAACAGGTGTGGTAGTGTCTTCATTAGGAGTTTCGGTATTTCCAGCTATAGTTCTAGCAATCGTAGCATCTAGGAAAGGACCTAATGAACCACTCTTATCAAGCACAGTAGAAGCAGCATCATAAGCATTAGAAGTTTCAGATTCAGCAGTAGTAGCAGTGTGTGTAGCATGTGTATGTGGTGGTGTAAGCTACTTACTCATAACAGACGGTGAATCAAGAGCAACAAAGGTGTTCAGAACCGTACCTCTTCTTGTAGTGGATGGTAAAATAGGAACCTTGCCATCACGAGACTTACCCATGATGGATGGATAGCAGCGAACAATAGAGAATCCAAGTGAGCTTGATAAATAAAGCTATGCTCTCCGGCAATGGCGCCAGAAAATAGTCTTCATGACCCACAAGTATAGGGGGTGTATTGCAGTATTTTCGAGGGAAGTGAAACCCAATTTATTGATTCGACACAAGGGGAGCCAAAGAATATTTATAAGCCTTAACAACTGAGTTGTCAATTCAGTTGTACCTGGAAACAATCTTGCTCACACCAGTTTATCAGTAGCAACAGTTTTATAATAGGAATAGCAAAGTAACAGCAGTAGTAAAGCAAAGACAGTAGTAACAAAAGCAGTAACAGTGGGATTCGAGTGTGGTAGGCATAGGAATGGATGGACGGGCGTTGCATGGACAAGACAATTCATATAGCAATCAGAACATAGGTCAATTGTAGACAAATAAGATAAAGCATCCAAGTACTAGACAATCCTAGGAATGTGTTCCATATATAGTCATACGTGCTCGCAATGAGAACTTGCACAACATCTTTTGTCCTGCCAGCCCATTTGCAGCGGGGCCTCTAGGGAACTACTGGCAATTAAGGTGCTCCTTTTAATAGAGCACCAGAGCAAAGCATTAACACTCCATGAACACATGTGATCCTCACATCAAAGCCATTCCCTTCCGGTTATCCCGATTTCTGTCACTTCGGAGCCATAGGTTCCGAACAACAACGTGTGTATACAACTTGTAGATAAGACCAGAAACAATACTATCATAATGAATCAATAACATGTTTAGATCTGAAATCATGGCACTCGGGCCCTAGTGACAAGCATTAAGCATAACAAGTCGCAACAAAGTCATGAAGCACTAATAAAAGATACTAGACACCATGCCCTAACAATCTGATGCCATTACATGAACGATCTCATCCAATCCCTACCATCCCCATAGCCTATAGCGGGGGATTACTCACTCATAGATGGGGGAAACATGGATGGTCGATGGAGAAGCGATGGTGATGATATCCTCCAATTCCCCGTCCCGACAGGGTGCCAAAACGGAGTTTCTGGTGCTGTTTCGTGGAATCTGGCGGTGGCGGTGGAGCGGAACTCCTTCTGGAAAAACATCGAACCCCCTCAAGTTTTTAGGTCAGAAGGCTCCTTATAGGCGAAGAGAGAGGCCGAGGGGGTGCCTGGGGGGCCCACACCACCTCGGGCGTGGCTGCCTGGCTCACGCCAGGTGGTGTGGTCACCGGCTCTTCTCCGCCTCATATTCTGCTCTGAGTCTTCGGGTGAAATAGGATTTTTGGCATATTTTCCGGGGGTTTTCCTGATAGTTGATTTTCTGCACAAAAAGTAGACACCAAGGCAATTCTGCTGAAAACAACGTCAGTCCGCATTAGTTGTATCCAAATCACACAAGTTTAGAGGAGAAACAATAGCAAAAGTGTTCGGGAAAGTAGATACATTTTGGACGTATCACTCACAACAATTCCATTCTCATCTTGCTTGTTTTTAAATATCCATTTTGTGCCGATAACATTGCGGCAATCCTTGGCCTTCTCTACTAATTTCTAGACCTTGTTGTGTTCAAAATTATTCAACTCTTCATGCATAGCAACAACCCAGTCCGGATCCTCAAGATCTTGAAATACTTTCTTGGGTTCCACCATTGAGATCTGAGCTTGATGCTCACCAAAACTTGCCAACTCCATTCTTGTGGAAACCCTTCATCGAAGATCACCTACAACTTTGTCAAGAGTGTGACCCCTTAACTCAAGGTTCCTATCTGCACGAGCTTTGCGATGAAGTTCATTTAGCTTGTTGTCTCTTGGAGGAATAACTTCATCATTTGAGTCTTTGTTGGAATCATTGGCTTGGACTTGATCTATAGCTTGATTAGCAGTAGTAGGAGATGATGAACCTTTCCCTTGAAGTTGATCAACGGCTGTAACAGGAGGCTGCTGCTCTTCAGGAGTTTCAGGGCCGAATAATCTGGCCGTGGGTTGGGCTGGATAATCTGGCATGGGAGAACCTGAAGGATCTTCACAAACTTGACTAGATCTTGCTTGAATTGGAGAGTGGCCGGATAATCCAGGGTCAGCCAGAAAATCCGGCCTAGGACTTGCAGCAAATTCTTCGATATGTTGATCATTTTGGCCAACGATGGAGGGATGGCCGAATAATCCAGTGTCGACCGAATAATCCGGCCTAGAGCATTCAGGAGCATGTTGATCTTCAGCATTCTATGTGGTTGGTGTAGAAGATTCTCCAATGGTTGGAGAATGTTGAGATTGTGTTGATGAGGGCTCCACTTGAGTAGAGCATTGTCCTTCCTGATCTGCCACAAGGAGTTCCTCAATGGGGCGAAAAAATCCCACACCCATTCTTCTTATGGCATCTTGGGGTATTTGAACATCTGCATCACAAACATCAACTTGCCCCGCACGGGAGCCATCATTTTCCTCGAACACCACACTACAATATTTTACAACAGTTCCGAAGAGCTTATTGTAGACTCTATAAGTGTGGGATTCGGCACCATAACCAACAAAAATGCCTTCTAAAGCCTTAGACTCAAATTTAGATAACCGAACTCCTTTAATGAGAAAGAAACACTTACAAGCAAATACCCAGAAGTAGGAGATGTTTGGCTTGTTACCAGTAAGTATTTCATATGGAGTCTTGTCCAAGATTTTGCGGAGGTAGAGCCGGTTGGATGAATGGCAAGCGGTTGAAATTGCTTCAGCCCAGAAGTTATAAGGAGACTTAAATTCAGCTAGCATAGATATGGCCATGTCCATTAAGGTCCGGTTCTTCCTCTCGGCAACACCATTTTGTTGAGGGGTGTATGCAGCGGAATAATGATGTCTTATCCCCTCTTCACTTAGGAATTCATTTAAGGTGTAGTTCTTGAACTCGGAGCCGTTATCACTTCTTATTGCCAATATAGGGACATTGTGGTGACGTTGAACCTCGTTGGCGAAGTCGATGACCGTTTGTTGAGTCTCGCTCTTCAACTTGAAGAAATAGACCCATGTGTATCTTGAGTAATCATCAACAATCACGAGGCAGTACTTCTTCCCACCGAGGCTTGCATGTGATGGAGGTCCAAAGAGATCCACATGAAGGAGCTCCAAAATCCTCTTTTACAAAATAATGGTCTTCCTTCGATGAGGAGAGTCATGCATTTCCCCTTCAACACAAGCCCTGCAAACACGATCTTTGGAAAAGGAAACATTTTCTTTTAGTCCAAGGATGTGGCCACCCTTGTGGAGACTTTGCAAAGTTCTCATATTGATGTGGGCTAGTCGGCGATGCCATAACCAACCCGCGTCAGCCTTTCCGAAAAGACACATCGGACCTGTAGTGGTTTCCCCCGAGAAGTCCACCACGTACAGGTCATTTTTGACATATCCGATGAAAGCGACTTTTAGAGACTTGCTCCACAAGAGTACCACCAAATCAGCATCAATGAAAACTGCAAAGCCCATCTTACCAAGGGCGTGAACTGAAAGTAAATTGTAACCGAGGGTCTCAACAAGCATGACGTCCACGAGAGATATCATGAGCAACCACAACTTTGCCGAGACCCAATACCTCAGATTTTGACTTGTCACCATAGGAGACGGTTATGTGATCATGATTTGGCCGCATCTCTATGATGATCTCCTTGCTTCTGGTCATATGACTTGTGCACCCGCTATCAAGTACCCATTTAGACCCACCGGAAGCATAGCCCTGCAAGAAAGTTACTTCTTGGTTTTAGGTACCCATTTTCCAATGGGTCCTCTCATGTTAGTGACAAGGTTCTTGGGAACCCAAATAGACCAAGGATTGTAACTATCATAAGGACCTACATAACTAGCATAAACATCACCATAATAATCACAATATAACTCATAGTTTGGATTATTAGCCCCTACAAAACCATCATAGTTAGACTTGTCATTAGTGGTGGTGCTAGTCTTTGGTTGAGCAGTTTTGCTATTCTTATTCTTCTTGTTCTTCTTCTTCCTTTTTTGGGAACATAACCAAGACCCTCTCTTCCATTGTTTGTCCTTTGCTTGCTAACAACCTCATTTTGAATTTATTTACCTTTATGTTGAGATCCCTTAACAAGTTCTTCTTGTCCACAAGATGGAGTAGAGGTGCTGGGCATATCATACTTCTCCAATTGAGTTTGGAGCTGATCATGAGACTCATTTAGAGTAGAATGTTCACTCTCCAATGCCTTGTGAGCAATGTCAAGTTTCTCAAACTTCTCCGAGAGTCTAGCATGAGCAGCCCCAAATTCAATCTTTTCCTTCTTTAGTTTCTTTACCTTAGCAAGAGCGTTGTCACATTCTTTGATGAGCTGAGCAACAACCTCTTCATGGGACTCCTCAATTGACTCGAGTCTCTCTTCCAAGGATACTCGAGCTTCCTCTTCTTCTTCCAAGGCATTCTTCAAGGAGGCTATCTCCAAGGCATCTTCTCTTTCAATTCTGCCCTTTTCTTCGAGGAGATCTTCGGATTGGGCAAGTTGACTCATAAGAGCATCAAAATGAAGTTTGTGCTCACCTTGCGAGTTAGTGAAAAAAGTTGTCCAAAGCAATAACTTCTTCTTTTATCTTAAGACTAGTATGATCATTCATATCCATATTTATGTTAGTCTTAGGAAATGAAGAAATAGAGGATGATACCTCGGACCCTCTTGCCATAAGGCAGGTGACGTTGTTGTTGATGACGTTTTCGTTTGGAGAGTCGAAGAGTGATGACGGAGTAGATGTGGTGGCTATAGCAGCCACCTCACGAGTACTATCTTCATCCTCTTCATCTTCACTTGCAGAGGAATATTCTTCTTGTGCCACCAAGACAATCTTGGGTTGCTTCTTGTAAGGGCCATTCTTTTTGATAAATGGCTTCTTTCGAGGTGCCTTGGATTTTTCTTTAAGGATGAGCCTGCCACCATTGTCTTCTCTATTTTGATATGGACACTCAGCCACAAAGTGTAGCCTATCTCCAGAATTGTAGCATGTTCTCAGTTTTGTCCCATTCTCTCTTCTTCCACTTGACCCATTCTTGCGCTCGAGTTCCGACTTGGCCTTGGCTGGATCCTTCCAAAAGTTCCTTGCATAGAAGGCCATGTACTCACCATGAGCACGCTTGACTTCCTCGGGGAAGCCCATGGAGACACCCTCGAATCCTCTTTCATCCTCATCTTGCTCAACAACATTTGCCTTTAGAGCAACATTGACCCTTTTTTGCATTCCAATGGCTCCAGCACGGGCATCTTCCGCGTTCTTAGTTTCAACCTTGAATGATGCCATTTCTTGCATGACTTCATTGGAAGTCATTTTATGGTAGTTGTGTCTACCTTGCAAGCTCTTCAAGTCCGTTGGCTCAAAAGGCATTAGAGCACTCACATATTTCCTTTTTATCCAAGCATCATCAATGTGAGTGGCTCCATGCTTTCTAAATGTTGTTGCAATGCCCTTGAGTCTTCTATACATATATTCATGGTTTTCACCATCCAACATGTAGAATCCTTCAGCTTCATTGCTAAGGGCATCATACCTATTCCTCCTCATGCTTTCATTTCCATTAAAGAGGTCGGTGAGAGCATCCCAAGCTTCTTTAGCGGTGTTGAAATGTTCAATGTGGGGCATGTCCTTGGGACCCACTCCGAGCTGTATCATGTGGAGAGCCATTGCATTAAATTGGCTATCCACAACTTCTCTCCTTGTCAAGTTGGTGTGATCTCCAATATGAAGACCCTCTTCGATAATCCTCCAAAGTTCAATTGACGAACTGCATACATGAGACTTCATTAAGAATTGCCATTGATTAAATGAAGATGCGGTAAGTTTGGGTGGATCACCCCTATTGTTTATATGAGGATGTGGGATAGGTGGGTCAGGAGAATATAGGTGAGGAACCTCACTCTAGTCCTCCTTACCACTTCCCTTCTTGGAGGCGAAACCATTATGTTTTTCACCTACCACTTCATCTTCCTTAGATCCGGCGTGAGCCTTATCCTTGGATGAAGGAGTGGTAACCTCAGAGGAAGATGGAGATGGGGCTGTAGATGATGTGAGGCGAGCAATCATTTGCTGCATCTCCTCCATCTTGGTCTCAAAGGATTTCAACAAGGTTGTTTCCAACATCTTGAGGTCATCCATTGTGACCTTATCCACATCCTCATTCCCATTTTCCTTAGTACCCATACTTCTCTTAGGCGGTTAAGCCAGAATAAAGAGCCGGGGCTCTGATACCAATTGAAATGGATCGTATGGGAACCTAGGGGAGGGGGAATAGGTGCTACTTCAAATTTTAATGATTTTTCAATTTTAGGCTTGACACAAAAGGTAAATTCTCTAGATAGCTATTATATAGAATTTCCCTATATGCAAACCTAACTACTAGAGATAGAGGAACGAGTAAACCGTAGTGGAGCACGCGAAGACACATGATTTGTTGTACCGCAATTCCTTCCTTGTTAAGGGAAGTACGTCTACGTTGGAGGGGTGGGCGGTACTAAGACCACCATGCCACAATAGGCCTCACCCTGTTCTCCGATGGATCCCGCCACCAAAGGCCTGATCCACCTTTCCACTGTAGGAACCCTTCGAGGCGGGAACCGGCGCCTTTACACAACTAGCGGGGCACAACTCCACAACCAAATTGGAGGCTCCCGTAATGACAATAAGCTTCCACAAGAACAAGTTATCAATAACAAAACACAAGATCTAGATATTAACGAGAATACTAGATCGGGGATTTCTCCAAGTGAATGGAGAGGAGCGCTTGATTCGTGATGTCTCCTCCTTCAATTCCACCAAAGATCGAAGCCTTTGGGTGGTTGAAGTGGGAGAACTTGGGAGAGACCTCTTGCAATAGATCTGATCTTTTTCGAATGAATCAAGTGTTTTGACCAAAGGGGATGAAGGGGCTTTTATACCCCCTGTCCCAACTGAGCCGTTGGAGCCTTTGGGCCCGGATTATCCGGCCTGGGGAAAACTCCACCCCAGACTCGGATTATCCGGCAAAAAATCTGCCCCCAATCAGAGCGACGCGCCGAACTGGCCCTTGCTTGTCTCCTAGGGGCCGGATTATCTGGCCCAAGGTGAGGGCCGGATTATCCGGGCGAGGGAAGAAAGTTTGCCCCTTTTCGGAATTTTCGGGGAAAAATCCACCCCAGTCAGAGCGTCGCGCCTTGCCTGTCCTTGATCATCTCCTAGGGGGCGGATTATCCGGCCCAAGGCGTGGGCCGGATTATCCGGTCAGGGGAAGAAACTCTGCCCCTTTTTGGAATTTCTGGGGGAAAATCCGCCCCCAGTCAGAGCGACGCGCCATGCCTGCCTTTGCCAAGTGAGCTAGGCCAGATTATCCGGCCCCCAAACACAAAACTTTTCATGCACACTTAGCACACATGAGAAAACTCCACGGTATTGTTATCTAACACGCAAAACACAGGGAACCATGAAATGTTCTTTCACTCACGAGGAAGAAGGAGGTGACAAAGCCGACTCCAGAGTTCAAGGCATTAGAAGAGATGAAGAAGACGCCGTTGAAGGATGATGATCCCTCCAAGGTGACCCAGATAGGTGTAGGCCTAGATAGCGCATAGGAAAGCGCGCTCGCCAAGTTCCTCCAAGCAAATCAAGATATCTTTGCATGGCAGCCATTTGGCATGACCAGAGTACCTAGGGAACTTGCCGAGCACTCTCTAAATGTACACCCGAACGCTAAACCCGTCAAATAGTCCCTACGATGTTTCGGCGATGAAAAGCGTAAGGCAATAGATAAGGAACTAGCCCGGCTCGAGTTAGCCGGATTCATAGAAGAGGTCATCCACACTGAGTGGTCGGCCAATCCTGTAATGGTCCCTAAAAAGGACACCACTGATTTAAGGATGTGTGTTGATTATACTGCCTTGGACAAGGCTTGTCCCAAATATCCGTTTTCTCTGCCTAGAATTGATCAAGTTATCGATTCTACGGCAGACTTGGAACTCCTATGTTTTCTCGACGCATATTCCGGTTATCATGAAATCCGGATGAAGGAATCAGACAAAGCCAAAACTTCATTCATAACCCCCTTCAGAACCTTCTGTTTCGTTATGATGCCCTTTGGGCTAAAAAACGCAGGAGCTATGTACCAACGTACTATGTAGCGTTGCCTCCGCGACCAAATCAGACACAATGTACATGCATATGTGGACGATATTGCGGTGATGTCCAAAAACAAGGAAACCTTAATTTCTGACTTGGAGGAAACGTTCGCCAATATACGGAAATACAACATAATGCTTAACCCGAAGAAGTATTTCTTCGGAATACCAGCCGGAAAATTGTTAGGGTTCATTGTGTATCAAAGAGGCATTGAGGTGAACCGAGACAAGATAAAGGCTATACTCAATATTTCTAGGCCGACTCGCCTGAAGGACGTTCAAAGACTAACTGGTTGCATTGCTGCAGTCAGTCGGTTTGTAAGCTGGCTCGGTGGAAGAGCCGCACCTCTATACAAGCTCTTGAAAAAGACCAAAAAATTCGTTTGGACGGATGAAGCTGAAGCTGCACTACAAGACCTAAAAGCAGTACTCTCATCTGCTCCTATCCTTGCAGCACCGGAGCCACGGGAACCGATGTTGCTCTATCTCGCTACGACAAACAGAGTCGTTAGTGTCATCATGGTGGTGGAGACACCAGAGGAAAATCAGGAACACCTGGTGCAATGTCCGACTTACTATCTCAGTGAGGTCCTAACTGAATCAAAGCAGCGGTATCCGCACTATCAAAAGCTGGCTTATGGTCTGTTTTTCGCATCCCGTAAGTTATGGCATTATTTTCAGGAGCATCAAATTACCGTGGTGAGCATAGCTCCCATGAGAGATATAATCAACAACATTGATGCTACATGACGCGTCACAAAATAGGGAATAGAGCTTTCAGCTTTCAAGATTGAGTACAAACCTCATACAACAATCAAATCCCAAATCCTTGCTGACTTTGTCGCTGATTGGACAGAGACAACGGAGAATATGACCCTCCTAGAGTCAGAATACTGGACCTTAAACTTTGACGGGTCTAAGGCGCTCAGGGGCTCGAGGGCTGGCGTGGTGCTCAAATCACCCCAAGGTGATAAACTTTTCTACGTGCAACAAATAACATTGCCGAATATGAAGCACTACTGCATGAAATCCGGATCACGAAGGACATCGGCATCCGACAATTAATGTGTTATGGAGATTTAGATCTTGTTGCTCAATAAGTGTCGGATATCTGTAATGCAAATAAGCACATGGCAGCATATAGAGCTGTCGTGGATGAACTATCTAAGTCGTTTGAAGGGTTTGAGGTTCAACACATCCCTCGAACAGAAAATGAGGAAGCAGATGCATTATCTCGAATAGGCTCTGCGCGGAAAAAGGTCTAGGATGGCGCTTTTTTAGAGCACCTCAAAGTTCCCTCTATAAAAGGAGTAGACGAGGAATATCCGACCAAATCCGACTCACCTTTAGTAGCAGTTCTGGCTGTAATTCCTAGCTAGACTCAACCCTACCTTGATTACTTGGTAGATGGCAAATTACCCGAAGACGAGGTTCTGAGCCGGCAGATCGTCCGACGAGCAAAAACCTATACTATAATAAGTGGCGAGCTCTATAAGAAGAGTGTATCTGGGGTCTTCCGGAAGGAGTGGAAATCTTACGAGAAATCCATGAAGGCGAATGCGGTCACCATGCTGCAGCCAAATCTTTAGTGGCAAAAGCTTTCCGACACGGTTTTTTCTGGCTTATAGCCAAGGCAGATGCCGAACGGCTGGTCAAAATGTGCAAAGGCTGCCAAAAGTATGCCAAACAAGCTCATGTTCCGGCTGATCAGCTGTGAACAATACCTATAACATGGCCTTTCGCGGTCTGGGGGCTTGATATGGTAGGACCGTTTAAACGGGCTCCAAGTGGATTTAGTCATCTCTTACTGATGGTGGATAAATTCACAAAATGGATTGAGGCTAAACCCGTCACCAGTTGTGATGGAGCAACATCCAGAAGATTTGTTGAGGATGTCATAATCCGATACAGCTATCCACATAGCATTATCACGGACAACAGGAGTAACTTTTCCATGGGAGAGCTTGCCAAATTCTGCAACAAACAAAATATACGAATTGACATTGCGTCAGTCGTGCATCCACAGGCTAATGGACAAGTCAAAAGAGCAAATGGTTTAATCCTACAAGGCCTAAAACCAAGACTCAAAGCACCACCACAACGTGCTATGGGGGATTGGGCAGAGGAATTACCTTCTGTGATATGGAGTTTACGAACAACTCCGAACATGTCAACTAGATACACACATTTCTTCTTGGTCTATGGTGCAGAAGCAGTTCTTCCTAGTGATTTGATTCATACTTCTCCCCGAGTTGCTGTGTATATTGAAGAGGATGCCGAAATTTCTCGACAAAATGATCTCGATTTAATCGAAGAAGTTCGCGTCGTTGCTGAGATGAGATCAACAGCCTATCAGCAGAAGTTATGCAAGTATCATAGCCAGAGAGTCAGAAACCAATCTTTCAATAAGGGCGATTTGGTTCTCTGGCTTGTGCAGAAAAGAAAGCACAAACTTTCCCCAGTATGGGAAGGACCCTTTTTAGTTAGCCGAGTATTGCACAATGGTTCTTACTATCTAACTGATATGTGGCCAGTCAAAGAAAGACCTGCTACTAAGAAAAGAAAGAGAGCTGGAGGCAGTACAGACCCGGAAGAATTAGATAGGCCGTGGAATATTTCTCAGCTACGTCCCTTTTATTCTTAATTTATCTTTCATTGTAATCATATATGTGTACATGTTCAATGAGAAATAAAATATTGGTTACCTCATTTTTTCTGAGAAGTTTTATATTACCATCTTGTTTCCAAATGATCATGTCACAGTCGAAAATCCCAGAATAATTGAAAGTACTTTATGCTCATGTTTGTTCTGGTTAAGATTTCCGATTCTAAAAAATGCTACCTTCGGGTATTAATCCAAATTTTCTAGTTTGTACTTTGGTTATTTATCTGATTGCTGGATGCGGGCATTTTCCGAGTAGTGAATTGTTGGTACTAGAAGACGGCTTTGTTTCCGACTTTAAACTAGTTTAGCAATTGAGCTCCATTGCTCGGCAAAGTTTCCGTGTTGAAGGTAGGCCGACTCACGAAAGGAACGAGGCGGAAAGCCAGATAAACGATAAGTACAGGCAAAATAAAAAGTGCTTATGTAAAAATTTTAGGCACGATAAGTATAAAGCCAAAAGTGCTAAATAGAAATAGCAAATCTTAGCACCAGCAAAAGTATTTAACTACTTATTTACAACCCGAATTGTTTTCAGAATAACACACAGTTTTTTCTGATGATCTATGATGCAGGAGGAGAGGTAGGAGCTGCCAGCTCACTAGAGACACCGACCTTGCCTTGATATCTCTCTGAGATGTTTAAATCCAAAACGGTTTGTTCGTCGTCACATACTTCAACTGTTACCTTGGTGGGTGGAGGAGGCGTCTCCATGCGAGTGAAGAAAGGAGTACCGTAGTTGTTCAAGTCAGCTACGTGACATCCATATCTGGCACAAGAGTCCATGATGGCCTTGATGTCTTGCTCCTGTCCGTCTTCATCCATAGTCGAATACCCTCTGGTTACTTGCCAGATTTCCATGCTTCCATGGTGGCTCATAACCATGGTGAGAGTGTTCTATGTTGCGGTTCGCGCATAGGACATGTACCAATCCTGGATGAGCTGGGGCATCTCCTTGGCCTTGTCTCGCACTTCAAATTCGGACATTCTATGCATGTCCGGAACCTTGAGAAACTCACCAATATCCTCCAAGGATTGGCGGAGGTCATGAAGCAAATCACCGACTTGTGTAAGCCGACTAGTGCGAGACTCAGTGGAGGCAGAATCCAGTAAGTTCAGAGGACATGCGCATGTAATGCAAAAGGTTAATAAATATATCCGAACTCTTAGAGTCAGAAAAATAAGAAAGTCAGAAAGAGGGAAACATACCGAAGATGACATCGTCAACTTTAGTCTTCTCTTCCCTAAGGCTCTAGAGTTCATCTCGAAGAGCCTCGGTGATGTCCTTCTCTCTGAACAATGCATCATTGATATCCGAGATCCTTTGATCCTGGGCCGTGATCCTTCGATCATGTTCTTCGGTGGCCATAGAAGAGGATTCAAGAACTTGCGCAATGATCCATTCATGATCCGCCTTCAACTCGTCCAGCTCCTGACATAAGTCGGTGTTCTCCACCTCCAGGGTCTTCAGATTCTCGGCCTCTTCAATCATGGCACATGATTGTTTGACTAGTGCTGCAAGCAAAAGAAAAACAGTTGAATAAAATAATTCGACTCTGAAAGAAAGAGCAAGGTTAAAGGATTGAAATGTTTACCTTCAACCTCATCCCTTGACACTTTTAACTGAGCATTTTCAAGCCGGAGAGCTCTGATCTCTCTCTGCTTGTTGCAGATATTCTTCAACAATTCCTGGTTACATGAATTAACTTTCTGTAAGTCAGAATACCCACAGTCAGAAGTCTACTAAATACTCGGGCTAATATTTTTACTAATATCAGCACGAACCTTGGGGGCTACACTAGTTCATTCTTTGGCATCCTAGGGAAGCATAAATCCGGATTATCTATCCAATTTCATGATTGGAGGCTAGAGGATATGATATGAAATAAAGTAAAAAAGGTGAGTTGGAATTTGACTTACATGATGTTCATGAGTGAGCTTGCTTAAGCTCATAGACACCTCGGTGCTAACCTTCTCAGCGAAGGTCAGCGGGATTACTGGTGGTGGCGGAATCACACTGGTTCTCAGCCCCTCGTCGCAAAGACGGATCTGCTCAAGGATTTCAGAGTACTTGACGTCCTTCGCTTCTTGTGCCTCCTCTTCGGCAGTAATGTTCCGACTTTCCAAGCATTGCTGGGCTAGCCGTTGGATCTCTTCCACAGATTTCCGAGTAATTCCAAGTTTGGCAAGACCTGGATTGTTGGTTTTCAGTGAAGACCTCTGCCGAGGGATCATTACCCGAAGAGGGTTCACCCTTATCAAAACCCGAGTCACCCATGGTGACGTCAGTTTGCGAGCTGAGGATCGCTGGCTCTGTTTGTTGAGACGGATCTTCTGCGACGACTGGAGATGGAGTAATCTTCGGTGCTGCAGAAGGCTGAGGGGCATGAGTCGGAGGTGTTGTGGCAGGAGAAGTCAAATTCAGCTTTGACTGGTGTAGGGGCTTCGACGAGCCTCCTTTCCCCTTGCCCTTGGTGAGCTTTCTAGCTCTGAGGAGGTAATAGAACAAAGAACGTTACACCTCAGAAAGAATTAAGAAATATAATACCTAAACCTTGTGAGGAAAGTTACCTCTTCACAATGGACACTTCTTTGGTGCCAATAGCCAGAGTCGGAGCCTTACGCTTTCGGGTAAAGGTCTCCGGCAGTGGAACTAGTTCTCCATCATCCTGAGAGATATCAGGAGGATATCCCTCGAGAGGAGCAAGCTCCGACTCGGGGAGGTCAGCAAGTTGAAAAGAAGGAGTATCTCAGTATTGCGAAAAGAGACAATAATGTAAAGATGAACACATAATTTGAGTTATTGCTGGAAACATATTGGTACCACATGATCTTCAGCCGTATGCATGTCCAAAGACAGCTCCAGGATTTTCCTCTCGACCCGCTCCCTTATCAACCATTTGATTTGGGACTCATAGTCCTTTTTCGAGTAAGGACGGGGGCAGATCTGGAGGGTATCCTTTTTGGACGCTATAATGCAGTGCATAAGCCGGTCCCCATGGTGCTGGAGAGGCTGGATCCGGCTTGCCAGCCAGTAGTGAATCAAGTCGTACTCCTTAAGGCCCTTGTGCTTCATCAGATATTCAATCCGCCTCTTGGCGAGAAGAAGATCTAAGAGTCGGTGCATCTGCGTCCCTGGATTCTTGGGGCGTGGCGGCACCGTCAACAAAAGCCGGCAAAGAAGTAGCTTTGCCGGGAGCAGGAATATCCTTGTGATAAAAGAAGGTGGATGGCCACTGTTTCATCGACTCACTAGCCTTAATCCGAGGATAGACGCGTTCTCTCCTAACAGAAAAGATAAGAGTGCCGGTAAGGTATGGATTACCGGTGGTGATGGAGTTTCTCCGAGTATGAAAATAAAACAGGAAGAGAATGAGACTCGGCCTAATGCCGAGATACCCCTCGCACAAAGAAGCATAAGCGCTCATCTCTAAGAGTGAGTTCGGGGGGAGATGATGGAGTTGAACTCCGTAATGATCTATCACCTCAGAAAAGAAATCTAAGGGTGGGAAGCTCAAACCTCTGTTGAGGTGGGTGTCGAAATGCACCCGCTCGTCGGCACGAGGAGTAGGGACGGTTTGGCCGTAGCCACTCCACCAGTTGCCGGCGCGGAGGTGTCCTTCGCTCTCAACGACACGGAGCTTGGCATCATCCAAGACGCAGGGGATCCAGACCCCGCGGAAGCTCTCCTTCTCTACTGCAGATGTCATCGCTGCCGTCACCGCCGTGCCGGAGGATGAAGCCTTAGCCATTTTCTCGGTGTTCCAGTGACCTGGGATGGGTGGCGCTGGAGGATTTTGGGGAGGCAGAGGAGCTCTGTTTCGCGGGAGGCGTTGAGAGGAAGGAAGGGACGCAAGTGCTGGTAAAGAGAAGAGGGATAAAATCTCAACCCCTTATATTCTTCATCCGCGCCAAGATTCGTGCAATGTGAATAGTAACCATGACACGCATCGTGGAAGGAGCTGGGTAACCCCTACGCGATGATTACGCCGCCTCGATCTCCACACGCGCATTAAAACGATGCCTCGGTTCCGCAAAAAATGGACCCACCAACGGTCGTGCTGACGGGAATGTCTGTCAGTGATGTGACTTGACCAGGACTGGTGTCAGATTACGTCAGAGACCAAGTTCCGGCTTAGTTTGAATTTCAAGCTGGAAAACCAAATAATGTATTCATAGGTCCGACTCATTTTTTAGGCCCGGATCCTATCCTTTCTTTTAAAGTTTCAGGAACCCTTCAAGATTCTACAAGCCGAAGATCAAGCTAGACGATGATGAAATCTAACTCTGGATCTTGGAGGCTTCTGGGGGCTTTTGTTGGGGATATACTTTCCGAGTATTCTCACTGTGCCTCACTGACCAGGGTGGCCCACTTCGGGTTAGAGCTTTGCTTCACGTGCCCAAAGGAGGGAGAAGAGACGAGTCCATCCGCCATTCTGGAAAGGCCCAGAAGACTTACCAACATAGGCCTATTATGTTACTTGTAGTTCAAGATGTACTTCATAACCGACTCTTAGTCTGTAATGCCCGGAAAATTATTCCCAATTAGAATTGCCTGTTATTTATATTTGTGCATCATCATAACATCATCATGCATATTTTGTTCTCACTTTTGTTGGGGGTAGGAGGAGGAGATAGACACACAACCTCCACGCTCCAGCCTGCGGTGAACCTTCGAGGATAGTTTCAATCAACAGATATGCAATGGAAATAAAACAACGAGCACATGCACAGGTGACACAAGGATTTACGTGGAAAAACCTCCTCAAGGTGAGGAGGAAAAAACCACGGGTGCGGACCAACCGGTCCACGCGAGCTTCACTATGAGCAACCTGGATACAGAGTCTTCTCTAGAACATCTAGAGATATACAACACACTCAGCACGTTGCCAACCGGCAACAACAACCACTTGAGAAAAGATTACAGCAGAGCAGAGTATCTCAGTTTCTGTCCCCTTCGGTAATCAGCAAACTGCTCTTAAACCGCAGATCCAATCAGCACCAAACTTGGTAGACAAGCTGACATACGAGTACCCAACATACACACCAAATTTCAGGTCAATCGGACACCGTTTGCCTGCCCAAACTGTTCGTCTACCAAAACCGCTCTATGCTGAAACTGCAGCAGTCCGAACTGAACAAACCGCTTCCAAATCTGAAGCTACACTGACCCAGACCTCAAACCAGCTAACCAGATCGAAGTACTCAAAGCAAGGAACGAGCTCACCAAGTTTGGAGTTAATCCAAGCACCCTTGAGCCTCCAAACACTAGCTTGAAGACAGACCGGTCAGATCTCAGAAATCTGGACAGAAATCACCTCTCCTTCTTCTTCCTCTCTTCTCACTGGGTTGTGGTGTTCTTGTGTATTCTCTCACCCTCTCTCAGCAGCAGCCACGATGGCTTGCTTCTCTCACTTGCTCACTTTGCTCCCAGACACGGAGTGTCTCACACAGCCACCAAGGGTGGCTAGGGTTTTCTTTTCTACTCCTCTCCCAAGGAGCACCTCAGCCGTTGGATACGAACATCGATCAACAGTTGAAACGTGTTGGACTTCACGGGCTGACGTTGGGCTGCCAACACACCTCCATGTGGAGGGACCTGGCCCAACAAACTCCCCCTCCCGACATCATGGAGGGTCTCACTGCCAACCGGCAATATGCCAAAATGACGGCATACCTCGAGCTTTCCCCTTGTCACCACCTTGGTCAACATATCAGCCCCATTGTCATCTGGGTGCACCTTCTCAATTTGCATTTGCTTGGAATTCAGCACATCTCGAATCCAATGATAGCGCACATCACTATGCTTCGACCTTGAATGAAAACTTGCATTCTTACTCAGGTGAATGGCACTTTGGTTATCACAAAACAACACATACTTGTCTTGCTCAAAACCAAGCTCACAAGCCAATCGTTTCAGCCACAATAGCTCCTTGATCACCTCAGTTACTGCGATGAACTCGGCCTTAGTTGTGTTCAGCGCCACACACTTTTGTAACCTGCTTTGCCATGCCACTGCTCCCCCTAAATGGGTAATCAAATAACCTGAAGTAGACTTCCTTCCATCGACATCTCTAGCCAAGTCTAAATCTGAATATGCAATCAGCTTGGGCTCACTACCACCAAAGCAAAGCTTCATATTAGTGCTGCCCCGGAGATACCTCAAAATCCACTTCACGGCTTCCCAATGTGGTTTTCCTGGATTGGACATAAATCTGCTCACAGTACTGACCGCTTGAGCAATGTCAGGCCGTGTGCACATCATAGCATACATCAAACTCCCAACAGCTGAAGCATAAGGAACCTTTTGCATTTCCTTTTCCATCTCTTTAGTGGAGGGACATTGCTTTTTACTCAACTTGAAATGAGCTGCAAGTGGACAGCTCACTTCCTTTGCCTTGTCCATCTTGAACTTGCGAAGTACCTTCTCAATATATTTCTCTTGAGACAAGTACAACTTGTTGGATTTTCTGTCTCTCTCAATTCTCATGCCGAGAATACACTTTGCTGGACCCAAGTCTTTCATGGCAAAACTTTTGCTCAACTCTTTCTTTAGCCTAGCAATTCTAGAGACATTCTTGCCAACAATCAAGATATCATCCACATAGAGCAATAACATGATAAAATCATCACCTGAGAACCTCTGGATGAATACACAATGGTCTGAGCTACACCTCTTGTAGCCTTGCTCCCCCATGACAGATTCAAACTTCATGTACCATTGTCTCGGTGCTTGTTTCAGGCCATAGAGACTTTTCTTCAATTTGCACACATAGTCTACTTTTCCTTTAACAAGAAACCCCTCAGGCTGCTCCATGTAGATTTCTTCCTCCAACTCTCCATGAAGGAAAGCTCTCTTCACATCCATTTGCTCAACCTCCAAGTTGAGACTTGCTGCCATGCCAAGGATCATACGGATTGATGCCATCTTCACCATCGAAGAAAATATTTCATCAAAGTCAATACCTTTTCTTTGGCTGAATCCTTTTACAACTAGCCTGGCCTTGTACCTTGGATGTGACGTGTGCTCTTCTTGCTTGATTCTGTAGACCCACTTGTTCTTAAGAACTTTCTTGCCCTTGGGCAACTTCACCAGCTCATAAGTATGATTCTTATGCAAGGAATCCATCTCTTCTTGCATAGCCTTATTCCACTCCTTCTTGTTCTCATCTTTCATTGCATCTTGAAAGCACTCAGGTTCTGAACCATCAGACAATAATACCACATATTGGTCTGAATCGTACCTGGTGGAAGGAACACGGTCTCGGCTGGACCGTCTGAGTGGAGCAGCTGGTGGACTATCTGGTTCAGGTGCTTGCTGATCATGATCATCTTCTTCAGCATCATACTCTTGCTGCTAGGGAGCATCCTCACCTGTACCACTATGTGCATCACCTTGCACATCTTCTGCATCATCATCTTCAGCTTCTTCTTCAGCTGAATCTGCAGGAACTGGGTCAGAATTAGATCTGTCTTACTGCTGATTTCGAGGAGGAATATGACCGGAACTTGCACCAGACTGCACCTTTGTCTTCACAATATCCTCAATTGTTTGGTCTTCAACAAACACAACATCGCGGCTTCTCACAACCTTTATTGCTATTGGACCATACAACTTGTAGCCAAACTGATCACCTCCATAGCCAAGAAATATACACTATCGTGTCTTTGAATCAAGCTTTGACCTTTCATCTTGAGGGATATGAACAAAGGCCTTGCACCCAAAAACCTCCAGGTGCTCATACGAGACGTCCTTGTCATAGAAGACCCTGTTTGGAACATCTCCCTGCAATGGATAACTTGGTGAGATATTAATAAGATAAACTGCAGTCGACAAAGCCTCACCCCAATAATGTTTAGGCAGCTTTGCACTCGATATCAAGCATCTAACCCTCTCAACAATTGTCCTGTTCATCCTCTCAGCAAGACCATTCAGCTGTGGTGTCTTCGGAGGAGTAAATTGGTGCCTAATTCCCCGCTCCTTGCAATAGGCATCAAATGGGCCAATATACTCTCCCCCATTATCAGTGCGAATGCACTTGATCTTCTTCTCAGTTTCTCTCTCAATTGAGACTTGGAATTTCTTGAACATACTTAGTACTTGATGTTTGTTCTTCAAAACATAGACCCAAACTTTTCTGGAAAAGTCATCAATAAATGTGACAAAGTACTTTGCTCCACCCATTGACCTCACTGACATTTTGCAAACATCGGAATGTATCAAGTCTAGCACCTCGGGCTTCTTGTGAGGAGGTTGACTCTTGAACGCAACTCTGTGTTGCTTCCCCGCTAGACAATCTGAACATTTCTTGATGTCAACACCCTTCACACCTTTCAACAAATTTTTCTTCACTAGCACCGTCATCCCCTTCTCACTCATGTGCCCAAGCCTCTTGTGCCATAAAGCACACGCATCCTCTTTCTGCAATGCATTGACACAAGCATCAGAAAGCTTAGCATGAACATGATACAAAACTGAAACCATGTTACCTTTAGCAACAATCAGATCTCCTTTGGTGAGCTTGTACTGTGTATTTCCAAATCTGCTCAAGTACCCATCTTTATCAAGCAATCCAACTGAGATAATGTTGAGCCGAAGGGCCTCAACATGCCTCACCGACTTGAGGACTAGTGTCGTACCATTTTCAGTCTCCAAGTGCACATCTCCTCTTCCAATGATTTTTGCTCTATCATTATTTCCCATCTTCACAACACCAAAATCACCTGCTGTGTAGTTGGTGAAGAGCTCTCTACGAGATGTAGCATGTATGGTAGCACCGCTGTCCGGAATCCAAGTCATCTCATCACCATCTGCAAGGCTGATGGTATCATCAAAAACTATAGTGATCCTCTCCTCAATGGTGGAAACACTGCTGCCATCATGTTCTTCATGCATGAGAAACATGATCTCCTCTACTGCAGCAATCCGGCCTCCCTCACTATCACTATCACTATCAGTTTGTTTCTGAACTTTCTCCTTTTTCTTTTTATCTTTCTTCCATTGTTCACAATGCCACTTGATGTGGCCCTTCTGACGGAAGTGATGGCATATAACACCAGCATACTTGTCTTTGCCTCTTGATTTGCTTCTACTTCTTTCTCCTCCCTTACTCGGACCTTTACTCTTGCTTCTCCCCCATGACTCGGTCACTAACATTTCTGAATGTGAGGAAGAACCGTCCTTATCAGCAATTTTTCTAGACTCTTCATTTAGTACCTTGGTCTTCACAAGGTTCCAAGTGACAACTCCATTAGGTGCTGAATTGCACACGGTGACCTTAAAGGTCTCCCAAGTGTCCAATAATGAGCCAAGTAGCAGCAAGGCTCTGACTTCATCTTCAAATGTAATTCCCATTGAAGATAGCTGATTTATAATGCCCTGAAATTCATTTACATGATCTGCAATTGGAGTGCCCTCCTTGTACCTCAAACTCATCAATTTCTTGATCAAGAACATCATGTTGGTACCTTCTTTGCAGGCATACAACTCCTCCAATTTCTGCCATAAGGTACGTGCATGTGTCTCCTCAATGATATGGTTCAAAACATTATCATCCACCCATTGGCGGATGAACCCACAAGCTTGGAGATGAAGTACCTCCCATTGATCTTCTTTCATATCGCTGGGCATCTCAGTGGAGAATACCGGCATCCAGTAATCCTTCACATATAACAAGTCCTTCATCTTGCACTTCCAAGATTGATAATTTGTACCATTCAAAGAAATCATTCTGTTGGTATTCACTTCCATCTTTCACCACAAGCAAATGCAATCAGCCCAAAATAAACCTTGCTCTGAAACTGAATACAAAACTGAACCTCAGCTCTGATACCACTTTGTTGGGGGTAGGAGGAGGAGATAGACACACAACCTCCACGCTCCAGCTTGCGGTGAACCTTTGAGGATAGTTTCAATCAACAGATATGCAGCGGAAATAAAACAACGATCACATGCACGGGTGACACAAGGATTTACGTGGAAAAACCTCCTCAAGGTGAGGAGGAAAAAACCACAGGTGCGGACCGACCGGTCCACGCGAGCTTCACTATGGGCAACCTGGATACATAGTCTTCTCTAGAACATCTAGAGATATACAACACACTCAGCACGTTGCCAACCGGCAACAACAACAACAACCACTTGAGAGAAAGATTACAGCAGAGCAGAGTATCTCAGTTTCGGACCAACCGGTCCACGCGAGCTTCACTATGAGCAACCTGGGTACAAAGTCTTCTCTAGAACATCTAGAGATATACAACACACTTAGCACGTTGCCAACCGACAACAACAACAACCACTAGAGAGAAAGATTACAGCAGAACAGAGTATCTCAGTTTCTGTCCCCTTCGGTAATCAGCAAACTGCTCTTAAACCGCAGATCTAGTCAGCACCAAACTTGGTAGACAAGCTGACATACGAGTACCCAACATACACACCAAATTTCAGGTCAATCGGACACCATTTGCCTGCCCAAACTGTTTGTCTACCAAAACTGCTCTGTGCTGAAACTGTAGCAGTCTAAACTGAACAAACCGCTTCCAAATCTGAAGCTACACTGACCCAGACGTCAAACCAGCTAACCAGATCGAAGTACTCAAAGCAAGAAACGAGCTCACCAAGTTTGGAGTCAATCCAAGCACCCTTGAGCCTCCAAACACTAGCTTGAAGACAGACCGGTCAGATCTCAGAAATCTGGACAGAAATCACCTCTCCTTCTTCTTCCTCTCTTCTCACTAGGTTGTGGTGTTCTTGTGTGTTCTCTCACCCTCTCTCAGCAGCAGCCACGGTGGCTTGCTTCTCTCGCTTGCTCACTTTGCTCCCACACACATAGTGTCTCACACAGCCACCAAGGGTGGCTAGGGTTTTCTTTTCTACTCCTCTCCCAAGGAGCACCTCAGCCGTTGGATACGAACATCGATCAACAATTGAAACGTGTTGAACTTCACGGGCTGACGTTGGGCTGCCAACACACCTCCATGTGGAGGGACCTGGCCCAATAAATTTTGACCGCAAACTATTTTACTAAAAACCTATTTTGGTTTTACTAAAATATCCCTATGGTTTTATTAATTCCGTTTCCCTTTTCTCATTTTCAAACTAAAACAAAATAATATTTTGGTTCGTTATGTGACCGCAAATGGTTTTCTTATTTGACTAAAAAAATAAAACTAGGCTAAAGACCTGCCTAAAATTTTAGCCTAAAACCAGGCTTATCTAGTCTACTTTGGACTATACAAATACTCCTTTGCCCTTTTGGCTTTCCAAACCCTCCCAACCTGAGATCTAGAATTCCCCACTTTTATTCTTTCCTCTCCTTCCTTCAGCCGATGTGCTCCCCCAGGTCCTTGCTCCAGTCGGGATGTCGTTTCTCCTTGGGTAAAATTCCAGACAACCATCTTGTCAATCTCGTGTGCACCCTTGTGTGTAGAGTGTTTCTCCATCTGCTTGGCTCCAATCGTTCGCTTGCTCACCAAATTTCCTGACACATGCATGCGGTTGACCATGGTAGGATAATACTCAATGTCACTCCAGTCCAACTCCAATCAATCGCTTGATCCTCTATTCTTTTGTTCCCTTGCCGCATGCAGCTGAGCCAGGCGACAGCAGCTCGGCCCCGCTCGGCCCTTCAACTGCGCGAGAAGTCGCTCAGCTCCACATTGCCACCACGCCAACAATAGCAGAGCCAGATGAGGCGGCCATGCGTGCCTACATCCCTGGTCGTCTCGATCTACGCGTCGGCCAGCCGCATGCCCGCAGTTCCTTGCTGTCTGTCGCTAGCAGGGGCATCGAGCGGTACATCGCTCCACTGTTCTATCTCAGATCGGCAGTCGCTTTTCGTGTGTGTGTTCAATAGAAGCTGATCAAAATCTCCCAGGTTGCTGCACTGTAAGTGTTCGTTGAAATTCCAATGAAAACTTCGGTCACGGGTTTTCTATCCAATGCCCGTGATTAATCGCTTGACCATCAAGTTCTACTTCCCGACATCCGCGACATCATATACTTCAATTTCCAGAACATCAAGATGGTGGTGGTACAAGTACTTTTGGGACGAGGCCTACTTCCGTTACTTCATCTACCATTCGAAGATCAGTCTCTCCATTCATCTTTGCAAACTGAGCCGTGAGACACCAATCCTATCCCTATTTTTATAAATGTCATATCTTCTTGCATATTAATTAAACATGTTTGCGTACATATTGCGGGTGCTTGGGGTATTTCTATAATTCAACTAAGTTAAATATGGAGACCATATGAGGGCTATTCTAGTCTTATATTGCTTCTATTTAAATTTGTGTAGCGAATCAATGCCATACTTTGCCTTGTTAATTCAACATTTAATTTGCGGGGTAGATAAACAACTGGAACCTCCTATTCAATTGTCGGGATTCCGATCCCGCTTAATATTGCTAAGCTAGTCCGCATATTGCCATGCCATGCATCATATCATGATCATGCCGCATCTTCTGCCTAGTATTAAATATTGCCTTCGGCGTCTTCTTCTAGTGTTTGCTTCTTCACCGGATAGGACGATGAGTGGATGCGAGTTACGGCAAGTCTTCGGTCACCGACTTTGTCCCACAGGCGAGCATTCCCCCCTCTTCTACCTATTTTGCATTTATAGTCTTTACTTCCTTTCTTTGATCTATTGCTATCCTTATTATCGATGCTCTAGTACCATTTCCCTCATTTACTTACTCCACTATATTGCCTTGGTTATCCTATTGCCTTGGTGTGAGTAGCTAGCTTTGTCCTTGCGAGTCGTAGCGCATGCTTAGGTCTGCTGCCAGCTCTCATACAGGTGAACCGTGATATATGATTATGGTTGATAACACGATAATTAAATTGGTGATGCTGGTTATGGTTATGTTTTCACCTAATGATAAGGCCCGACAGGGACCACCTTTGGGAACTGCTTGAGCCGCCATAGGACCCGTTCGTTCTACGATACTAGTTCTGAATTGATCGCGCTAACCAAACGTGGGGCCCATGGGATCCCTCCCTCAACTACCGGCGCTATTCGTTTATCCAGAGGGTCACAAAATTGGTTTTCCATTTGGTGCATACGCATAATATGTCCTCGGACATGGGTGAGTTGTTATGTCTTCGGACTTGGTTATGATATGATTTGGTGGACAGCCCGTGAATTGCATACATAAAAGCGGTACATGCCGGCGGTTCAAGGGGAGCTCTACAAGTTATCTTCCAGGCCCGTTCGGTATAGTAGGCGCAAACGCTGTGCCTTCCTTGAGAATCGTCGTACCTCTTAGTTGGTTCCCCACAGTAGGTGATACCTCTGGATACGCGAGTAGTTATGGGACAGTTCTTGTTGTGAGATTTGGAAGGCACGCGCATTATGTTGCCTGAAGGATTGAACATGCGTTTGGGTACAGTAGTGCACCCCTGCAGGGTAAATCTTTTCGAGAAGCCGTGTGTCCACGGTTATGGGCGCCTCAGGAGTACGGTGTCATGATCATAGACAACGCCATTAATGTTTTGCCTCTAATAATATGATTAGTAATTAGCCTTATCAACTAAACACTTGCTTAACTAAAATTGCCACCATGTGTGTTCCGCAAGAGGACTTCTCGACTGGTCTTCGAGGGGGAAATCTTCGGATGGGTTATGCTTGGTGTTATACTATAGTTACTGTATAGCGCTCTCTTACCTTGCTCTAATAGCCGAAGTTGTAGCGTCTCTCTATAAGTTAGATAGTGCAAGCTTTGCTGCCGCTGAGCCCACCATACCTGTGTAGGCGAGGACCGCCGAATTCTATCCTCGCCGTGTACTGGCCTTAGTACTGACCGCTCTCTTTTTCCTTTGCCCTTTGTCGGCACCCCTTTGGCTTTGACAAGTATGAGGTCGACAACGTTAGCAAGGTTACCCTTCCGGCTTGGCCTGGACAGGGTTTATGGACACCGCTTGGTTATTCTTTAGGACTCTTAGTCCAATTTGGTTCTTGTCCGTACTCAGATACTATTTCGCTTTCTTCGAGATTTGCATCTTTGAATTGTATCATTTGTATTCTTGACTCATTGAGTCGTTGTTGTATATACAAGTTCTTGTGGACACTGTTGTAAACTACTATGATGTAACTACTTGTAATCAAATCCCACCCACACGAAAGTGTTTGGTGGGCGTCTTTGAATCGCTTCTATGCGGGTTTTGGCGGAAAATGCTGAGATCTGCATAGACCCGATTCTGGGGCGTTACAAGTGGTATCAGAGCAATGGTTTACGATACCCCATTGGTCCAGCCTGTAGGATAACCTTGCAAACGGACGTTGTCTAGTGTCAAAATTATTTTGCTACAAATGCGTTAGATAGATCTGATTAGTTCTGATTTTACTCCTCAACTCCATTCTTTCTCCTCTTATCTTTGCGTATTTTTAATCCAATATCTTACCTCCTTAAAGTCTAGGATTTCCCGCGGTTGGGTTTCCGTCGTATCTTTAGGGTTTCACTTCCCTCCTTTTATAACGGCGGTGCTACATCTGATTTTTTGCTTTATCGGATCTTTCATACTTTGTTTCCGGTGTTTTGCGACTTCTAAGACGGTGACCTCCTTGTCTCCGGTTTGTTCCTTCGAAGCTTTCTGAATGACGCTTGTTATGATCTTCAATCTAAATCCCGAGAGTTTGGTTGCCCGTTTCCCTATTCCTATACTGAGTAATAGTTTGGGTGCGTGATGGATTGGCCCCCATCCGACTACTCTTTCTATTCGCTTCTGTATGCTGAACTGGGCGAATATGTGACTTTACTCTCTCCATGGAAGTTAGAGGTGGCTTCATCTTTTGAGACCTTTACGTCCTCCTTGTCTCTCCGGAGTGTTCTCTCGAAGAACGTGAGGAGCAATCCTTGTTGGTGGTGTCGACAACTTTAAGACGGAGCAAGAATTCTTGTTAGTGGTGTCGTGACCAGCTACCTGATGGAAGAAGATCCGATCATCAAACCTCCCTCTCCCCTCGGTGTCTTTGCTTGGATCTCGGGACGAGATCCCTTGTTAGTGGTGTCGAGTTGTAATGCCCGTAAAATTATTCCCAATTAGAATTGCCTGTTATTTTATTTTTGTGCATCATCATCACATCATCATGCATATTTTGTTCTCAATTTTAAACACAACTATTTTGCTAAAAACCTATTTTGGTTTTACTAAAATATCCCTATGGTTTTATTAATTCCATTTCCCTTTTCTCATTTTCAAACTAAAACAAAACAATATTTTGGTCCGTTATGTGACCGCAAATGGTTTTTTTATTTGACTAAAAAAATAAAACAAGGCTAAAGGCCCGCCTAAAATTTTAGCCTAAAACTAGACTTATCTAGTCTACTTTGGACTATATAAATACTCCTTTGCCCTTCTGGCTTTTCAAACCCTAGCCCCAATCCCCAACCTGAGATCTAGAATTCCCCACTTTTATTCTTTCCTCTCCTTCCTTTAGCCGATGTGCTCCCCCAGGTCCTTGCTCCAGTCGGGATGTCGTTTCTCCTTGGGTAAAGTTCCAGACAGCCATCTTGTCAATCTCGTGTGCACCCTTGTGTGTAGAGTGTTTCTCCATCTGCTTGGCTCCAATCGATCGCTTGCTCGCCAAATTTCTTGACACATGCATGCGGTTGACCACGGTAGGATAATACTCAATGTCACTCCAGTCCAACTCCAATCAATCGCTTGATCCTCTGTTCTTTTGTTCCCTTGCCGTATGCAGCTGAGCCAGGCGACAGCAGCTCGGCCCCGCTCGGCCCTTCGACTGCGCGAGAAGTCGCTCAGCTCCACATCGCCACCACGCCAACAATAGCAGAGCCAGAATAGGCGGCCATGCGCGCCTACATCCCTGGTTGTCTCGATCTAAGCGTCGGCTAGCCGCACGCCCGCAGTTCCTTGCCGCCTGTCGCTAGCAGGGGCATCGAGCGGTACATCGCTCCACTGTTCTGTCTCGGATCGGCAGCCGCTTTTCGTGCGTGTGTTCAATGGCAGCTGATCAAAATCTCCCAGGTTGCTGCACTGTAAGTATTTGTTGCAATTCCAATGAGGACTTCGGTCACGGGTTTTCTATCCAATGCCCGCGATTAATCGCTTGACCATCAAGTTCTACTTCCCGACATCCGCGACATCATATACTTCAGTTTCCAGAACATCAAGTTGGTGGTGGTACAAGTACTTTTGGGACGAGGCCTACTTCCGTTACTTCATCTACCATTCGAAGATCTGTCTCTCCATTCATCTTTGCAAACTGAGCCATGAGACACCAATCCTATCCCTATTTTTATAAATGCCATATCTTCTTGCATATTAATTGAACATGTTTGCGTACATATTGTAGGTGTTTGGGGGTATTTCTACAATTCAACTAAGTTAAATATGGAGACCATATGACGGCTATTCTAGTCTTATATTGCCTCTATTTAAATTTGTGTAGCGAATCAATGCCATGCTTTGCCTTGTTAATTCAACATTTAATTTGCGGGGTAGATAAACAACTGGAACCTCCTATTCAATTGTCGGGATTCCGATCCCGCTTAATATTGCTAAGCTAGTCCGCATATTGCCATGCCATGCATCATATCATGATCATGCCGCATCTTCTGCCTAGTATTAAATATTGTCTTCGGTGTCTTCTTCTAGTGTTTGCTTCTTTACCGGATAGGACGATGAGTGGATGCGAGTTACGACAAGTCTTCGGTCACCGACTTTGTCCCACAGGCGAGTATTTCCCCCTCTTCTACCTATTTTGTATTTATAGTCTTTACTTCCTTTCTTTGATCTATTGCTATCCTTATTATCGATGCTCTAGTACCGTTTCCCTCATTTACTTACTCCACTATATTGCCTTGGTTATCCTATTGCCTTGGTGTGAGTAGCTAGCTTTGTCCTTGCGAGTCGTAGCGCATGCTTAGGTCTGCTGCCAGCTCTCATACAGGTGAACCGTGATATATGATTATGGTTGATAACACGATAATTAAATTGGTGATGCTGGTTATGGTTATGTATTCACCTAATGATAAGGCCCTGGCAGGGACCACCTTTGGGAACTGCTTGAGCCGCCCTAGGACCCGTTCGTTTTACGATACTAGTTCTGAGTTGATCGCGCTAACCAAACGTGGGGGCCCATGGGATCCCTTCCTCAACTACCGGCGCTATTCGTTTATCCAGAGGGTCACAAAATTGGTTTTCCATTTGGTGCATACGCATAATATGTCCTCGGACATGAGTGAGTTGTTATGTCTTCGGACTTGGTTATGATATGATTTGGTGGACAGCCCGTGCATTGCATACATAAAAGCGGTACATGCCGGCGGTTCAAGGGGAGCTCTACAAGTTATCTTCCAGGGCCGTTCGGTATAGTAGGCGCAAACGTTGTGCCTTCCTTGAGAATCGTCGTACCTCTTGGTTGGTTCCCCACAGTAGGTGATACCTCTGGATACGCGAGTAGTTATGGGACAGTTCTTGTTGTGAGATTTGAAAGGCACGCGCATTATGTTGCCTGAAGGACTGAACATGCGTTTGGGTACATTAGTGTACCCCTGCAGGGTATATCTTTTCGAGAAGCCGTGTGTTCACAGTTATGGGCGCCTCAGGAGTACGGTGTCATGATCATAGACAACGCCATTAATGTTTCCTCTAATAATATGATTAGTAATTAGCCTTATCAACTAAACACTTGCTTAACTAAAATTGTCACCGTGTGTGTTCTGCAAGAGGACTTCTCGACTGGTCTTCGAGGGGGAAATCTTCGGATGGGTTATGCTTGGTGTTATACTATAGTTACTGTATAGCGCTCTCTTACCTTGCTCTAATAGCCGAAGTTGTAGCGTCTCTCTATAAGTTAGATAGTGCAAGCTTTGCTGCCGCTGAGCCCACCATACCTGTGTAGGCGAGGACCGCCGAATTCTATCCTCTCCGTGTACTGGCCTCCGTACTGACCGCTGTCTTTTTCCTTTGCCCTTTGTCGGCACCCCTTTGGCTTTGACAAGTATGAGATCGACGACGTTAGCAAGGTTACCCTTCCGGCTTGGCCTGGGCAGGGTTTATGGACACCGCTTGGTTATTCTTCAGGACTCTTAGTCCAATTTGGTTCTTGTCCGTACTCGGATACTATTTCGCTTTCTTCGAGATTTGCATCTTTGAATTGTATCATTTGTATTCTTGACTCGTTGAGTCGTTGTTGTATATACAAGTTCTTGTGGACTCTGTTGTAAACTACTATGATGTAACTACTTGTAATCAAATCCCACCCACACGAAAGTGTTTGGTGGGCGTCTTTGAATCGTTTCTATGCGGGTTTTGGCGGGAAATGCTGAGATCTGCATAGACCCGATTCTAGGGCGTTACATAGTCGTAGCCAGATAGGTCTCTCCTGTAAACCCTTGGTCGGATATCTATATAAGTTGTCCTAGGGAAAGCCTTTAGGGCACCCTCACAATAGTCTACAAACTCAACTCGCATAGGCAAAACCCTTGTAACCCGTATTCTGGCTCTACCGTATTACTAGATTGCTAGCAGGAGTAGGATCCGTCCAAAGCCGGCGGATTCGAACCTGGGTAAACTTGTGTGCTCACCGTCCCAGAACACCGTACGCCTCACACCCCTCTCTTCCGCACGCCTCGAGGACCCCCTCATGGCGTACTTGTCATCAATCCGACGACAGATGGCCCAAAATATGTAGAGCTCGTTGGGAACCCCAAGAGGAAGGTATGATGAGCACAACAATAAGTTTCCCTCAGTTATGAAACCAAGTCTATCGAACCAGTAGGAGTAAGGAAACAACTCCAAGGTGTTGCTAACAACATGGAATGCTGCACAACACAACCACATAGCTTTTCCCCAACTTACAGTGAGGTTGTCAATCTCACTGGTTTTGCTGAAAACAAAGGATTAAACGTATAGTGTGGAAGATAGTAATTGCTTGTAGAAAGTAAAGGTAAACACTAGATAGTATATCAATGGTAAAGGAATGGACTAGGGTCCATAGTGAACTAGAGGTGTTTGTCCTTAAGATAAATAGCATGTTGGGTGAACAAATTACAGCGGGGCAATTGGCAGATTGAGAAAGCATAACAATGCATATACTAGACATCTTGACTCCTACGAGATTTGATTGGGCATTACAACATAATACATAGACCGTAATCCAACTGCATCTATGACTAATAATACACCTTCAGGTTATCGTCTGAACCCCTTCCACTATTAAGTTGCAAGCAACAGATTATTGCATTAAGCAAAGTGTGTAAAGTAAACAATATAATTGGTCCATGGACAAAGGATTGTTGTTTTTTCCCTAGTAGCAACAACACATCTACAACCGTAGAGATTTCTCTCACTTCCCCAGATTACTAGAGGCATGAACCTACTATCGAGCATAAATACTCCCTCTTGGAGTTGCAACCATCTACTTGGCCAAGATAGCTACTAACAACAGAGAACATGCAAGATCACAAATAACATAGACATGATAGAATAAATAATCAATCTGATATAGTATCTCAATATCCATCGGATCCCCGCAAACACAACATATAGGATTACAAATATATGATCTTGATCATGAACGGAGCTTGCAAGATCTAAACATGATAGCACAAAGGAGAACCAACCATCTAGCTACTGTATGGACCCATAGTCCAAGGGTGAACTACTCACGCATCACTCCGGAGGCTGGCATGGTGATGAAGAAGGCCTCCAGGATGATCTCTCCCCTCCAGCAGGGTGCCGGGAACAGCTTCGGATCCCCTCGGTCTAGGGATGGAGATGGCGGCGGCTAGAGACTCTTTCATGGATTTCTGATCGGGTGTTTAGGGTTTCTGCATCGGGGTGCTTTTTATAGGCGAAGAGGTGAGGTCGGTGGCCGCCTGAGGGGCCCACATAATAGGGCGGCACGCCTAGGGGGTGGCCGCGCCAGCCCTAGGTGTGGCCACCTCGTGCCCCACTTCGTCTGCCCTCCAGACTCCATGTTCCTTCTGGTAAAATATTGACTTTGGCTTTTGTCCCGTCCAATTCCGAGAATATTTCCTTACTAGCTTTTCTGAAACCAAAAACAGCAGAAAACAGGCAACTGGCACTATGGCATCTTGTTAATAGGTTAGTTCCAGAAAATGTATAAAAATACCTCAAAGTGTAAACAAAACATAAGAAAGTTGATATAAAACAAGCATGGAGCATAAAAAATTATAGATACGTCTACGACATATCACTCCACTATCAGTTTTCGTGTCAATTTGTGTTTAGCCGATGTTTAGTGCATATTGCAAAAAATCTGCCGCAATGTGGTGGTTTTTTGCTATTAAAATGTAAAGTGGTGTTTTTCGAAATTTCATCCCAAAAGTGGTGGTTTTATGCTATATACCTTTGTCTTCCTAGGCGACTGGTGGCTCGTCCTCCGACCGTGGTACTGCACCGTCGTAGTGTCGGCATTAAAGACCATCGTGGAAGAGGTGAAGAAAGATGATGATGATGAGGAGGATGACGATGCCGATGATGATGATGATGAGGAGGAGGAGGCCGCATCTGGCGAAAATGTGCATGGGGACAATAATGATGCCTTCTTCCACGGCCTCGACCTGATCCTGATCCATCAGCCTCGTGCCATTAGAGCTAAGTCTGATTTTTTGCCCCAACAGATTAACTTGGAGTTCTTGTATTATTTGTGGTGTCAGCCTATCAAGTGTGATTAGGTGCAGGTGCAACCTTGTGCCACAAGTCCAATGGATACAATGATAAGATAAGGTTGTGGTGATTCCAAAATATATGTAACTGAACATTCTTTTGTCCAGTTCAAAACTTCAGTACCTGCCCTCTTTGAATAGTTTTACCAAGCATTTCAAACATTATCTTATGAAGGGTTGATGGCTCTGAAATATACTCATCCACGTCTACATTTAAACTGGATATTATTCATAATTTTGAAGAAATATCTCTTTAAATCCTGCCACTAATGCCTAATATTCAAAGGGGAATGCAATCCTTTCTTTGATATTTTTCCCGTGCAGATAATGTCGTTTAAAGATGGGAATCACTACATTAAAGTCAAAGATATGAGATTTCCAACAACCAGAAGAAACCAGGAGTCGTGAAGCGGAGGCAGACGCTTTAACGACCAACTATACGACCGAAGCAAAATTCCGGCTGTATAGCTCTGGTCGTATAGTTGGCGCTGCCACCGTTAGGTCAAATAAAACAACTTTCGTGAAGGGACCCTATATAAAGAAGCCTCGAGCGACGAGAAAACAGGCCAGACCTTGCAAAAAGTCTCTACCACAGATCACCAGCCGCCTCCAGATCTCAAAACCCTTCTCCATCTCCATAGCCATATTCCACCACTTGTAATAGTAGATCTCTTCTCTGATTGGCGACATTGTAAGACTATTGCATCAATCTTATGATTTTCATTACAATGTTTGTGAATGTTGATCTCATCTCTATGTGTGAGTAATTCTCCTTGGGCTAAGGGCTTTAGCCTAGCCATGTAGCGATTGTGCATGTTATTTATCATAGATGGGATCGTGTATTAGTTTGTAAGACATGATGATTATTGTATCCTCTCTTGCCTCAATCCAAGGACTTGTCAGGTACCCAAGACCCGAGGGTTGAGCCAGGTATAGGGAGTATGAGTAATGACTGATCTACAGGTTGGGAACCCAAAGGATGTATGTAGTACGGCTGTATGTGAGGGATTTACTTGGGATTAACGGTGACATCACTATGCATATCATTAGTTCTCTTTATTCTATGGATGATACTAGTGTTGGGGTTCCGCGTATGAAAACAATAAATTTTACCCTACACCCTTGAACCCCTGATGCTGCTAGGACCTATCTATTAGTAATACAGTAACGGGAGGGGCTTTTCATGAACTTACCCTTGAAGACCGAAAAGTGTTATCAATGCTCAGGAGAGCGTGGTTGATGTAGGCGAGCCGAAGCCGACCTCAAGGTCGTGATGAAGTCCTTGCACTCCTTTGGCTCCAACGACTTGACTGCCTCAAGTGCGACACCTCGCGGGGAGTTACACATGTCCGGTGCCTGACGATGACTCCCGCTTCCCCGATCCAGCAGAAGTTGCAGAAGTAGAGCTCCTGGATCTGAATCCCGCATCGACGGCTCCATGGTGAAGATGTCTCTGCTCACAGATCAACTTGGGACCACGGTCACGAGAGAGAGAGGGAGAGACAGAAAATATCAATTAGAGGTCCTCCCAAAAGTGAGAAGACCTTTATTGATTATTGTGTGTATTTATCTGGCCAAATACCCCCACTATATATAGGGGGAGGGGAGGTACTACCTCCCTCAAAGTCCCGGGGTGGGACTAAAGGAGAGGGGAGGTGGGGGAGGCACCGTCGGCCACCCCCTCATGGGACCCATGTGGGAGGCTAGCCCAATATGGCCGTCGGCCACCCCTTGGCCCCTTCCTCCTCTTGCCTTTCCCTAATGGGCCCTCTCCCCTCTAGGAATTGGCCAATTAAGCCTTTTGACCTTTTAAATTGATTTTATCTTTATTAAATAATTATGAATAAATGATTAAATCAATATTTAACATTCATTCACATATGATTCAACCTCCATGGTTATGGAACACTTCCACCTCCACTCCAGACATCCTCTGGACTTACCGAAACCCTTCTGGTTTTCTCTCTACAATTCTTTGGCGATTCTACCGATCCTATAAACACTCTCTAAGCATCATCAATCCCTTAAGCGTGATACCCCACGGTTCGGGAACACTCCAAACATGGCCGGGACACTCCCGCACCAATGGTCAACAGAGGGACCTGGATGGCCATGTGACCCCTATGTGTTCCATGAAAATCTTTCGTCGTTTGAACCGGGACAGTCGTGTCTTATTCCCTTTGTCTCTCGATACTTGCATTGCCTGAGATCTGATCAATGACATCACCATATCGTGTTCAATCTCGTTACCGAACAATGCTACTTGACTCGTTCTGACAAGTGATATCCCCGTGATCAAATCACACGTTGCGCAGCTATTGGATATAACTTCTCCGAGTGGGCCCTTGAGTATCTTCCCGTCACTTGGACGGACAAAACCCGCTCTTGACATATATCGCCTCTACGGTTTCCTCTGAGTACCTGAACACACCTTTATAACCACTGTATTACCAAGTGGCGCTTGATGCTATCTAAGCACTCTCGGGAGACAGTGATTGATTTAGCCTCACAGTCTAAGGAATAGTCTACGAGGACCCATTTCTAATCATTGTAACTTAAACTTCGTGACATGATTGGGTCACGATGTTTAGGTTGGGTATTGGTTCATCATCTCATTCTCAGAATGAGTTGACTCCATTTCCAACTGGCATAAATGCCACATGATCAGGAAACATGATCATCTGTTGACCAATGAACCAGTGACTAGAGTTTCACTGGGAACCCCTGGTTGTTTGTATATCACACGTGTATTGATGTTTCTACTCAATAAAGTTATAGCATGATATAAAACTTAATCATAAACTATATGAAATATGATAATAGTCCTTAATACTATTTGTCTCTAGGGCATATTTCCAATAGTCTCCCACTTGCACTAGAGTACAAATACACTAGCTGCATTTGTTCTTAATAATTGGCACCATATATCTGGTAACCTGAACATGCTTGCTCATGGAAGAGGTTGGGTCTTGGGTCTGTACTTTACAGTCCCAAATCCTTTGCAACTTACTAATGTCACCTTGATTGACATTAATACTTAACCATCACATGATAACATCTATGTGTATGCATCGTCGCTATGGCAGCAGAACGAGGCCTGATTCCAGGAGCCTACAGTGACTTTAGATCAACCTCGAGGGCTTTCTCATGGGCACTGTGCCTTGGGACACATCATTCTACGTTAGAAGCGAACTAGCCCCGCCATAACATTATACAACACTTTAGATGGTACCCTTATCTATTATTATAAATGTAACCATCGAAACACTAGTGCACTCTGTGCAACTTTCGATGTTTTGTTCACCTCGCTTCCTACTTGACTCTAACCGGTATTTACAGGAGTTTCCAACATATTCCCTTATAACATAACCCTTTATGCTTTAAGATATGTCATCCTTTATGGATTTGGAAAACATGTATGTAGTTCTCTATTAGACACTGCAGACAAACTTAGCTCAACGTTCTATGATTCGAACTTAATCACTTTCAAACGTTTCTTCTTGGATCATATATTATGTTAAGTTATCATCATGGTTTTTTAAGATAGAACCTATGTCTCAACATAGTGGATGATGATCATCCTTTTCTTTCTTTAAACCATTGATGTTAAACTTAATACTATTCCTAACTTGAGTTATTAAGGACCAGTTCCTTAATTAACTTCTATTCTGAAACTCTTTCCAGAATCCCTTAAGGAATAATACATAATATCATAATACACTTATTATCAACTTCTACACCTCATAAATCATTATTTATTGGTACTTGCACTTTTATTCTTAACACACTTAAGAATCACTCCTATAAGCTCCCACTCAAAATATGTTTCTAACATGTTTGGGTATGAGTCACTACTCTTACTCAAATTATGTTCCTACATATTTGAATTTGAGACTTATATTGCTCCCACTCAAAAATATGTCATTCACATATTGTTTTAGGAAGACTTTTATAGCTCCCACTCAATTTCATGCAAATTGCACATCTACTCACTATTTTGAACAATTTCGAAACCTTTGATCAAATATCAAAGTGACAGATTTACTATGAGACACTAGTACTTTTACTAGTTTTAAATCCACTAGACATTAAGCACACATGAACCAAATTCACTTGAATTCGTCCAATACTTGACAAATTGTGCTTTCGTCATTCACCCCCTTTTCCACTATGGCTTTGCAGTCATTTGGGAAAATTCAAGTAACCCCTTTTTACTTGTGAGATTCAGCAAGGAATTACTTTCTAATCTCAAGGGAATTTTGCTTCTAGGATTTCTCATAATTCTAGTTTACCATTATTTCCTTAGTAGTTCGTAGGTATGTCATATTCCAAGAATCATGATAGATGATTCACAAATGTCTCCATACAAGATATGAGTTACATTTTGAATCCTACTTCATGTAGTGAATAACACTAGTGGGGAAAACACAATGATCATTATCATTGATTCTTTCCTTTTGTGAAGAGAATCGTTCAGGAACATTGTCCGTTGCGCTTCTCAACACTCTGATGCATGGATTTGAATCCTCATTGTGCTTTTCACTATCTTCCAATTGCTCCATTATCGAGAAATATCACTAAATGCGAATTTTCTCGAAAATGTACCAAAAACCAAGCAATACAAGTTTTGCTTCTCTTTTGGTTTTAGCTATGGACTTCGTATTCAAAGTTTCCAATGAATACTCTACAAGGACTTATTCGCTATTGTTTTGGTTATATCGAATAACCCCAAAATTTTCATGACGATCCATACTAGATATGGAGCCGCTTTCACGAATTCAAATGGTTCACTGAGTGCTAACTATTTCTAACTAATGGTCTCTACATCTACACTACAACGATTTATTTGGTGCCTTCTATTCACCCACTTTGATATCTAATATCATATTGTGATGCTTTGTATTTTGACATTTCAAAACACTTTGCATTTCACAATTTCTTTTATGCCATTCTTATAAAGTCGAATTTCATTACTGCTGATCAAATCATAGTAATTAGATTCTCATTTATCTTTAATACCCTTTGTTGGATGAAACACTTTGATCATATCAAATAATTTCATACTCATGTTTCCCTTGGTAAAGTTCTTTACACATTTAAACAATCATATAATGATATATAATGATAATTACCATTTTTGTTAAAACATAATACATCGAATATGTATTTACTTTTAACATTTCATTAAAAACTTTGTATTCAAGTAATACACGGTGTTCAAGTTATTTTGCCGAACTTAGGCATGATTTATATGTGACAAGAAATCGAATGTCTTTCACATGTTATCAACATAACTTTGAATTTAAACAATGGTTTTCATTCAGTAATGAATATCATTTAAGTTGGGTATTTTAAGGCATTTCAATATTTTACAAATGTTCATGTATTATCAATTAGTTTCAAATAACAAGGATAATTCACACATAATCAAACAAGATATGAACACGAATAGAAATCATTCATAAAAGTGGAACAACTGTTTGTTACAAACTCATATGAATAACCGCCTCACAAAGTGTGAGACACACTAAAGAAGTTCATAATATTTTGATTACAATAACTATCCAAAGCCATAAACTAAATGATAAATGTTGAGGGAGAGTGTCGTCGGCCATCATCATCATGCTCGCCATCAACACGCAACGTCACCTCCTCTCCAGCAAGCACCTCTCATGCAGAAGGACCTGTTTTCAGCAAAACAGAACAAGTATCAAATATACTTAACACTGCAAATGTGTTTGCAAGATTATAACATTTATAAAATTGTATATCGAATATATACCTTTGTCATCGATGACCTCTCCGGTGATTGGTTCAACCTTTACATTCCTGAAACATAATATGAACTCTTGGAAATCCAATGTTTCCGTAGCACCACTCATGATGCTACTCCGGACATGTCCTTCGTAGCTGGGAGGCAACGATCGAAGCAGTATGCCTATTGCAAACGGATCATCCATCCAGTAATCCATGAAGTGAACCAGTCTCATGTGTGCATCAAGCATGCGCCCCAAGTGACCCTTCAGACATGTGTGCTCCTCCATCTGTATGGAAAGGAACTCTCCAAGCAGCTCGTGCTTCCACATGCGCATATGGCCTATGAACTCTGATCTCAGCTGGTCCACCATTGAATATGGATCAAGATCACCCATGAGCAGATGGAGTTCATCCACCATCCCGTAACGCATTATTATCTGAATGTAGGTGGGCATCTCTTGATGATAGTAGCGGTCTGTCAGCTCTTGTGGGGTCTCATAGTGGTCTGGCTCAGTGAAGTCCATCGTGCGGCGTATGTAGTCTACCACATGATTCCTTGTAAGGAGATCATTCAGGCGCACAAGCCAACTAGGGAAGTTGGATCCATCAAGTCTAAGTTTCTCACCCTTTACCCATTCCTTAATGACAAAGTAAGCTTCACGCTGAGCCATCTCTACATTTATAATTGCAAAAGGAATTTAGACTAAGTTTATAATTAAATGAGTTAATAATAACTCCACTCAGAAACACCTATCCCCATAAGGGTTCCTAGTGACAACACGACCCCTATCAGCCACATCTCCCCCGATCGTCATGGCCATCAATGTGGGTTCATGGGTGGACGCTAAACGTCGGTCACATCATTCATGCGACTCGTGCTCAATCTTTCGACCATCCGTGTTCCGAGGCCATGTCTTCACATGCTAGGCTCGCCAACTCAACCTTAGTGTATTCGCTGTGCAACATGGCTTACACCCACTATATGCGAATGTAGATATGTCTGACACCCATGCCTATACCATGGATCGCCTCATACCGAAGAACTTTCTTGGTGGTGCACACTAAGGGGGAACACAATCGTTGGTAATTTTAACAGGGATCATATTATTAGGTTACCGTCGAGTATCTAATACTAGCACACAATAAGATATACAAACAATAACATTGAATGTAAATGCGATGCGATATGGTCCTTCACGTCGTGATCTCCATCCGTCGTCACCGGATTCCGGCGCCGTAGACACCAGGGTACTGGTGTCATTTCGGCATGGTAGTCCGTCATCTCCGTGACTATCTACTACTACGTAACATAAGGTAATCACTTTACCTTTGCCGCAACCATATCACAAAGCAACACCCCCTGCAAAACAAAGTTAGACGCCTCTACTTTATCTTGGCACATTTTACGTGGCTGAATGGGCTTTCGCACAAGAACCGTTCTTACCTACGAACTTTCATCACAACACTGATCAAGTAGTTGTCTCTACTACACCCCTTTCGGGGCCCTCCATTGCGAATGGTATACCAACTAATGCGAGAGAGACAGACACCCCCCTAAGCCACTTTATACGGTACAAGCCGTATGTCAAGCATGGACCAGTCTCGCGAATGAACGTGTAAAGTCGGTTGGGGGCCGCTTCATCAAGCATTACTGCGGTATACACAAGTACACGTGGGAGGGTAACAACTAAAAGATCAATGCCCACACGCTACATCTCGTGTGTTCTACCCGTACTAGCATTACTACACATAGATCTAGCTATGATACCACTGTTGGGGTTCTGCGTATGAAAACAATAAATTTTACCCTACGCCCTTGAACCCCTGATGCTGCCAGGACCTATGTATTAGTAATACAGTAACGGGAGGGGCTTTTCGCGAACTTACCCTTGAAGATCGAAAAGCGTTGTTAACGCTCAGGACAGCGTGGTTGATGTAGGCGAGCCGAAGCCGACCTCAAGGCCGTGATGAAGTCCTTGCGCTCCTTTGGCTCCAACGACTTGAGTGCCTCAAGTGCGACACCTCGCAGGGAGTTACACACGTCCGGTGCCTGACGATGACTCCCACTTCCCCGATCCAGCAGCAGTTGTCGAAGTAGAGCTCCTGGATCCGAATCCTGCAGCACGACGGCGCTCCGTGGTGAAGATGTCTCTCGTTCGTGCAGTCCGGACAGGGGACCACGGTCACGAAGGAGAGAGGGAGGGAGAGAGAAAATATCAATTAGAGGTCCTCCCAAAAGTGAGAAGACCTTTATTGATTATTGTGTGTATTTATCTGGCCAAATACCCCCACTATATATAGGGGGAGGGGAGGTACTACCTCCCTCAAAGTCCCAAGGTTGGATTAAAGGAGAGGAGAGGTGGGGGAAGGCGCCGCCGGCCACCCCCTCATGGGCCCCACGTGGGGGTCTGGCCCAATAGGGCCTCCGGCCACCCCCTTGGCCCCTTCCTCCTCTTGTCTTTCCCTAATGGGCCCTCTCCCCTCCGGGAATTGGCCAATTAAGCCTTTTGACCTTTTAAATTGATTTTATCTTTATTAAATAATTATGAATAAATGATTAAATCAATATTTAACATTCATTCACATATTATTCAACCTCCATGGCTATGGAACACTTCCACCTCCACTCTAGACATCCTCCGGACTTACCGAAACCCTTCCGGTTTTCTCTCTATAATTCTTCGGTGATTCTACCGATCCTATAAACACTCTCTAAGCATCATCAAGCCCTTAAGCATGATACCCCACAGTTCGGGAATACTCCAGACATGGTTGGGACACTCCTGCACCAATGATCGATAGAGGGACCTGGATGGCCATGTAACCCCTGTGCGTTCCACGAAGATCTTTCGTCGTTTGAACCGGGACAGTCGTGTCTTATTTCCTTTGTCTCTCGATACTTGCATTGCCTGAGATCTTATCAATGACATCACCATGTCGTGTTCAATCTCGTTACCGAACAATGCTACTTGACTCGTTCCGACAAGTAATATCCCCGTGATCAAATCACACGTTACGCAGCTATTGGATATAACTTCTCTGAGTGGGCCCTTGAGTATCTTCCCATCACATGGACGGACAAATCCCGCTCTTGACATATATTGCCTCTACGGTTTCCTCCGAGTACCTGAACACACCTTTATAACCACTATATTACCAAGTGGCGCTTAATGCTATCTAAGCACTCTAGGGAGACAGTGATTGATATAGCCTCACGGTCTAAGGAATAGTCTATGAGGATCCATTTCTAATCATCGTAACTTGAACTTTGTGACAGGATCGGGTCACGATGTTTAGGTTGGGTATTGGTTCATCATCTCATTCTCAAAATGAGTTGACTCCATTTCCAACTGCATAAATGACCAATAAACCAGTGACTAGAGTTTCACTAGGAACCCCTGGTTGTTTGTATATCACATGTGTATTGATGTTTCCACTCAATACAGTTATAGCATGATATAAAACTTAATCATAAACTATATGAAATATGATAATAGTCCTTACTACTATTTGTCTCTAGGGCATATTTCCAACAACTAGTAGGTTATTGCTATAAGCGGTTGCGGAGGCAATAGCAATTATAGATGCACTGCCCACATATAATTTATCTTGCTATAACAAGTACATGCATACTTTATTTCTATCTTTTATTCCCATCAGATGTTTTGCACAGCTACAGGTCAAACCGAATGCCTTAGGCCCTCTCTCTCCATCATCGACAACGACAAAAAGATGCAAGCTATTGGTCCGGTAAAAACACAAAAGGAATTCTAAAACTCCTGAAGGTCCATTAATGTAACTTCACTATGTATTCGCTTCCCAAGGATTCGATAACCGAGGTTTACTAGGGAAAAAGAAGCTATACTACATTCATAATCCGGATCAAAGGTATCAAGGGTGACAGTGATTTTGTTGCCGTCCCATCTGATGGGGATATGCCGAAGGGGGTATGCCCAGCAGGACGTTCCGATTAGGCCGAAGGGTCTGCGAGTGGGCCTAAAGGACGGCGACTAGAATGCGACGTAGGAGAGGGCCTGGCGACTGGAGACTGAAGGCCTAGAAGCGTACTTGAAGCCTAGTCAGATTAGGTCAAAAGCCTCTGAATCCATATCTTGTTCGGTGGTAAACTGTAAACCCTAGCGAGGTGCCTCATATATAAACCTCCCTAGGGTACCTTGAGGACTTACGTCTATTATACACCACCTCAAGTGACTCGCTGCTTAGACGTCGAGCTCGCCACCCCTGTAACTCGCTCTCCATTAATCCAATCTAGCAGGAGTAGGTCATTACCCTCTAGGGGCCGAACCTGGGTAAACCATGTGCATCCGCCCCTATCTCGCACCGCAGATGGCCGCTGACTCTTCCTCACATTACAATTAATCGCTGCCAGTAGCAGCGACTGTCGTGGCCATTTCCACGACAGTGGCACCCACCGTGGGACATACCAGGACTGGACTGGGTTCTTCAGCGAGACCTTATTCACCGATTAAACGGCCGCTCGCCACCGGCCACATGATCGCCATCGGCGGGATCTTACAGATCCTGCCTAGCAGCTACATCCTGATGTCACGCCCGGTCACTCACGACGTGGTGATGCCGGTCGGCTCCATCAACCTCTTCGTCGGCTTCACCGACGCGGTCGACCTAGCTGTGACGCTGATCATTGGCGGATCGCCACCGCACCACGATCTGCTCTCGGAGGAGCAGGTCCGCTCCATCAGGAGCCTCGTCACCGAGTACGATTTGGCCGCCAGCGACGCGGCCGAGACCAACGCTGCCACAAACGGTGAGGCCCTAAACGACGATGCCGACTCCGCGACCCCTGCCTCGGTCGATGGATCTATCACCATGGCATCACGAGAAGACTCCATCACGCGAGTCTCCAACCCGAAGGATTTCGAGGACTCCTCCATCCTCGGGATCTTCGACTCCGATTCCGGCTCGGAGTCGCCTGAAGACTTCCGTGCCAGATCCAATCGCTTTAACGTGATCTACATGGCGGGCAGCACGGCCGCCCCGCCAGATCCGTTCTCCACGCCGATCCCGCCGACCGCCATGGCCACAGAGGTGAAGGAAGCCCGCCTGCGACTCGTGGAGGCGCAACGCAACGAGCTTGCCGAGCGTGAGAAATACCGCCTCGAGCGAGAAACAGCGTGGGAGCTATCGCTCTATCACCAGCGCCGCATCAGGACCCGCCTAAGCTCCAACGTCTAGGGCCGCGTCCTGAACTTCAACGATGAAAGCGACCCCGTACGTGCGACCGAGCGCGAATACTGCGAGAACGCGCCGCCAGGCGGAAGCAACCCTGTGAGACCACCACCCGGTGCACCGGCGACTGGAGCCCCTCCACCACCCATTGGCCGCGTGCCCCCGCCGGATCAACCGCAGATCATCATCTCGCCACAAGCCCGCGACGCCAATGGACTCCCACTCTACTCCACCCTGATGGACAACGTCGTCGCGGTCGGCCGACGCCGCGATGCCAACCTCGGCGTCAAGCGGCGGCGCTGCAGATCCGATGCGCCAAGGACCTACTCGCCAGGCCATCGAGCAACAAGCGCGAGTCGACCCACGAAGCGGATGTATTCCGCTCCTCAACTAGCGGCGGCCTCGGTAGCCACCCATCGCCAACGCCAGACCTGCCCACCACCACAGCCACTGGCAAACCAGCCGCGGGCCGCCAACCCTGCACTCTCCACCAACGAACCGTGACCGGTGAACAACACGGTCACCGCCAACGGGAAGCCAATCGACGCCCGCACACACATCGTCAACAACCAGGCCTAGCGGGCGCGCCAGCCTAATGACCCGAGGCACAACCTTAGTAATCGCGGCGACCCCAAACCAAGGGGCTCACTCAGCCGAGTCGGCCCCTAATGCTTTGGGCCTATGATCAGAGGGGAAAAGTACCCCGCCAACTTCAAGGCCCCCAAAGAGATCGAAAAGTATGATCCAACGTACGACCCAGCAGTATGGCTAGACACATACCTCATGGCGATGGGAATCGCCGGCCACACCGACCTGCTCGCCGCTCGCTACCTCCCTCTGATGATGGAGGGCGTGACCAGGCAATGGATCAACACCCTCCTAGCCGACAGCATCGACTCCTAGGAGGAAATGAGGGATGCCTTCGTCAGGCACTTCGAGGGATCCTACACCCACGCCACCACGATTGAAGACCTCGAGCGGTGCATCCAGGGAGAACGCGAGTCGACCCGCCACTGGATTCAAAGGTGGCAAGAACTGTGGATCAACGCCTCCGGCATCCACCCAGACACTGCGATACACTGTTTCAAGAACGCATGCCGGTACGAACCCCTGGTCGCTAAGATCAAGAGGGTATACCGGATGCTCGACAACGTCCCCGACCTCCTCGAGATCTCCAAGCGCTATGTGCAGGAGGACCCCAACCAAGACTCCGACGACGAGTCGGGAGGAAGACGCCGAACCAGCATCCACGACAGAGGGCGCCTACGCGACATGCGCTACAGCAACACCCGCATCACCGGCAAGCGCCGCACGGACGGGCGAGTCGACTTCGTCGCCAACGCCGGCTATGGCCAACGCGACCCCAAGAGTTACCGTCGCGACGGAGGAAATTACCGCGACAACGGAAACTACCGCTCCAACAATACAGCAAGGCCGAAATTCGACCCCGCTGCCCTGCTCAATCAGCCCTGCATCTACCATAGAAGGGAGGGAAAACCCGCCACCCACACCACCGCGGATTGCCACTCTCTCAAAGATATTGAAAAGGCGAAGCGAGTGAGGGAGGACCCCAACAACAACCCGCCAAGGGACAACAGAAACACCGGCGGCTTCGGCAACGCCGTCGGCTCGCTACACACCTTCACCGGACTCGGCACCAAGCGCGAGAGGAAGGTGCTCGCCCATGGTGCCGTCAATCGGTGACACAGTCGACATCCACGCTTCCTCAACTGGCCGAGCGAGCATCACCGAGTCGCCAAGACCATGCCCCAGACCGAGTACCAGGCGAGTCACAGTAGTCAGGCCCAAAGTGGCCGATTACTGGCTACCCAAGACATTGATGGATGGCAGGAGCTCCATCAACATCATGTATCTGGACACGTTCAAGAGGCTACAGCTCCCGGAGTCGGCAATCCAGCCGACCCTGACAACCTTCCACGGTATCGTCCCCGGTCGGAAGGCATACCCGATCGAAAAAGTGATGCTACCCGTCACCTTCGGCACACCGGCGAACTACCGCACCGAGCGAATCGAGTTCGAGCTGGTGAACTTCCACAGCCCCTACCACTGCGTGCTGGGATGCCAGACGTTTGCCAAATTCATGGCGACCCCCCACTACGCGTACAACATGATGAAGCTCCCAGGGCCAAGCGGCATCATCACCGTCCAAGGCGACCCTGATATGGCCGTGGAATGCGAGGATAAAGGAGCCGAGCTCGCTGACACCATCATCGCTGCGGAAACCGTCCATGCGGAGGAGCTCGCGAAATACGTGGGCAACATCAACAAGGACGACCCCACCATCCTGAAGAAGCCAATCGCCACGAACTCCACATTCGAGGCGACCACGCACACCCACACCATCGAGCTCGTCCCGGGCGACTCCAGCAAGATGGTCACCATCAGGGCGCACATGAGCCCCGCATAGGAAAGCGCGCTCATCGGGTTCCTCCGTGAGAACCGCGACATCTTCGCACGGAAACCATCTGACATGCCAGGTGTCCCGAGGGAACTCGCTGAGCACAAACTAAACGCCGACCCCAAAGTGCGACCAGTAAAGCAGTCGCTACGGCCCTTCAATGAAGAGCACCGTCGAGCAATCGCCGAAGAAGTACAACGCCTGCTAGCCGCAGGCTTCATTCGGCCAATCAAATACTCCAAGTGGTTGGCAAACCTAGTACTGGTTCTGAAAAAGAACAACACATGGAGAATGTGTATCGACTACACCAACCTCAACAGCGCCTGCCCGAAGGAGGAGTTCGTCCTACCGCGCATCGATCAGATCATCGATTCGACCGTGGGATCGGAGTCACTGTGCTTCCTCGATGCATATTCTGGCTACAACTAGATCAAGATGGAGGTCAAGGACGAGGAGAAGACGGCGTTCATCACGCCATTCGGCGCCTTCTGTTACACGGCCATGACGTTCGGCCTCAAGAACACCGGCGCCACATACCAAAGGTGCATGCAGGAGTGCCTCGCGAGCCAAATTGGCTGCAACATCCATGTCTACATCGACGACGTGGTGGTAAAATCCACCCGCCAGGACGACCTGCTCGCCGACCTGGTTGAGACCTTCGCTAGTCTGCGGAGGTACAAAATCAAGATGAACCTAGGAAAATGCACCTTCAGCATCCCTGATGACCCACAATTATAGGGGGTGTATCGCAGTATTTTCGATAAGTAAGAGTGTCGAACCCAACGAGGAGCAGAAGGTGCTGGCTAGTGGTATGGATCAGGAATTCTCTGCAAATACTTAGCAAACGGATTTTTAGGGGTTTTCGATAAAGCAAGTAAACAAAGTACGAGTAAACGAAAGACAGTAGGAATAAATGCAGCAAGTGGCCCAATCCTTTATGCAGCAAAGGACAAGCCGGTTGTATTTCTATAGATGACCAAACGTTCTCCAGGACACATGGGAAGACTGTCAAGTGCTTTCTCTTCATATAGTCGATTAATCTTCTCTAGCTTGCTAAGTGTTGTGTGGGTGAACCTGTGCTAATGTACCGCCCCATCCAAGACTAATACATACTTGTGATTATACCCCTTGCAAACATCTGTAAGTACAAGAAAGTAATTAAGGTAGAAACCTAACCACAGCTTTAAACTCTAAGACCCTTACGCCCCTTGTGCAATGGTTTCCTAACGAGGGTTCAGGTTTCACACTCCGCAACCCCTACGATTAGTAGCCAAATACACAATGCATTCCCCTAGGCCCATATAGGTGAAGTGTCATGTAGTCGACGTTCACATGACACCACTAGAAGAAGTACACCATAACTTAAATAACAATCTATTGAATCTTTCTCAACGCAACTCCACTACTAACAACAAGACTTCTCCCATGTCCTCAAGAACAAAACGAACTACTCACAAGACATCATATGGATCATGATCAGAGATGGAATAATGATGTATAACAATCTGAACATAAACAATAATTCAATGGTTCACTCAATAGCATCAACTACAAAGAGTAATCAACACCGGGAAAGTTTCCCCTATGAACTATAGCAAGATTCAACGCAATTGTTACAGCAATATGGAGATGGTGATGAGGGTGCTGATGGTGATGATGGTGGTGATGATGATGATCCCAATGAAGTCCAGCTTGATGGTGGTGTTGATGGTGATGATCTCCCCTCTCCGGGAAGGAATTCCCCGGTAATCTGTCTGCGGAGAGATCTTTCTCTCGGTGTTTTCCGCCCAGAGGCGTGGAATCTTCGTGGTCGCACCCCGAGTCTTAGGGTTTCATGGGGATGATATACGCCAGAGGGGAGAGGCTGGAGTGGGCCAGGGTGGCCACACCACTCCCAGGCGCGGCCTAGGCCTGCCCGCGCCATGGGGCGGTGTGGGCCCCTGTGGCCCACCTCCACTCCATCTTCTGGCATCCTGAGTCTTTTGGAAAAATAGGATTTTCCGTATATTTTCCAGGATTTTCTGATCTTCGCGAATTTTGCCTCCAAACAGCACCTTTTCCATCAGAATCCTGACTGCAACGGTCCATGCTCCAAAAGTCATCAACCATGCAAAAATAGATGAAATAACATAAGTATCACCTCTTAATACGAAATATATCAATGAATAATAGTGAATTAAGACATAGAATAGTGATGCAAAATGGACGTATCAACTCCCCCCAAGCTTAGACTTCGCTTGTCCCCAAGCGAAACTAAGCTCAATAAACATGGCCTCAAGTTTATGGAGTGAAGAGTCGATAAAATAATACGGACAAGAAGCATCACATTCATCAAATACATAGATCATAATAGAAGACAACTCACTATTATATAACTAAACTTGCAATGAGTAAAGGAAACACAATAAAGATACATAAAGTGAATCATAATTGGTAATGGCAAACTTAGCTCTTGGCCGAAGAATAGTTGATAATTTGCTGGAGTTCACAAATAGCTAGTTTTCAATGAAAGCTTTCAAAGTAGTAAACTTCAAGATAAGAGCAAATGTGCAAAACAAGGAACATACGAAACATGATTGAATAAATCATCATATGAATGAATGAAACACAACAACTCAAAATACTTGCTGAGATAGAAGGGAGTAGGTTTACTGACTCAACTACAAAGTAAAAGAAAGGCCCTTCGCAGAGGGAAGCAGGGATTGCAAGTCTCATAAAGAGCTCCCAAAAGTTATGATACTTACTAGCTTTCAGCTCTCATTGCCCCTATCATAGGCATCTTTAGGTGATTAAGGTTAAAGTGATCAAAAATGAGGATATGCATTGACAAGTTGTAAGTTGAGAATCTCATGTCCCTTGAATACGAGGGCCGCTCCTCATGCTACTGAAGTTTAGTCACCGGTAAGTTCTTGTCATCGTAAGCATATGTGTATCATAGAGAACCACCAATGGGGTACCCCTTGCCCGATGATACGGAAGAATCCCCATATCAAAATGACAAGGCAAGCAGACAACAAGTATCTCAACAATCTTCTTATTTACCATGGGAATATGGTGCTTTTTTCTCTCTTTCCTCTTTTCATAATATCTCTTTTTTTCTTTCTTTTTTTCTCAATCTCTATCTCTCTTTTTTTATAAGAAGAATGCTTCATAGATACTCGTTATGGTTACGCTGCAGGTTTCCACCATGTCAGCATGGATTAGACCAGCGGCCCAGGTGTTTCTCTAACACATATGCATAACTCCATTGACTTACAAGCTCCCCTTTCATTTCACACCGACGACATCCATAGACAAAAGAACATGATATCAACTTGGTACAAAGTACCAGTGCAATGTTGAAAGCGTTCCCCATGACAGCATGGTTCTGCTAATTCACAACTTACAAAGCGCAAGCATATACGCAACATAGGTGAGCACAATGGTTCAAGTTTATTAAATGCAAGAAAGTAAAGTGTGCCATCAAGTTCGTGAGAGCTTTAATCACTAATTTTCACATAACAAGTTTAATTTGGGAGGTAGATAAAACAAGAATTTACTTGGAATAGCAATAATGCTACTAGGTAGGTATGGTGGACACAAATGGCAAAGGTTTTGGTTTAAAGGAGGTGGATGCACGAGAAGAATTCCCTCTCAGTACAGGTTTTTGGCTAGCAAGGCTGGGTAGCAAGTACAAGAGTTGAAGGAAACAACCAAACATACAAATGATAAAAACAAACATGCAATCTTCCTTGGAAGCACAAAAGATCTTAACTAGAGAATACTAGACTTATGAGCAAATCAAGAAAGAAAGATGATGAAATTATTTTTCTTTAGAGTACTACTATCTTTTTCTTTTCAACTCTCAAGAAGGTGTTGCTACTGACCGAGCCAGGTTTGCTAAAACCAACTAAATTAACTCAATGATCCTAGAGTGCTACGAATACTAACAACAAGATCAATCATATAACCACGAATTGAAAACTAATATAAGCTATGCAAAAGAGTGAATGATAGAACTTCTCATTAATATCCCATAACGGAAACTCACACCAAGGGATACATATCTAACGAGAGAGGGGACACTTCCATAATGCAAACCATACTACAAAATAACTCCTATATTCATGATATGACTCTACTAATAAGGTAAAAAGATAGAAGATAGTGATGTGGTACCGCGGCACTCCCCCAAGCTTGGAACAAACCAAGGGGATGCCAAACCTGATGACGAATTACTCCTTTAGTGGTGGTGGTATTATTTCCTTAGTTGACGCGAGGAAATCTTCCAGCATCTTACGAAGCCTATCATTCTCCCATTGAAGCATGTCCACCTTCCTCTTCAAGTCTCGGTACTTATCGCAGAATTCTTTAGTGACTCGTAGGGCTTCCGTTGATGCAGGGCAAGTGACTGAAGGTACCAGCCCTTGCTTGGGGTCTCGGAGGTCTTCCTCCATAGGCTCCTTTCCTTTATCCTTGGCAGACACCATTGTGCTTCTAAGCCTTCGAAGAGTATGTCCTGGCAGAAACAGATTGAAACAAAAACACGACGAAAACACGATATACGAACCTCGGAAGATCCGGGGGGTTATATATTACGAAGTTTCACTTCAAAAGGAAAGTACTGGGAGAAAACGAGTCGGAGGGGGAGTCCTGGGTGGCCTCACCACCTGGTGGCACGGCCAGGGGTGGGCCCACGCCATGGGGTGGTGTGGGCCACCCTGGCTCCGGTTCCGTCCCCTTTTCTCTTTGTAGCTTTCCTTATTGACTGAAAACTGCAAAAATATAGTTGGATTGTATTTTCGTGGAACTTTTCTTACCAGAACTGTTACCTATTTGGAAACGGACTCTGCAGGTCTCTGAATTTGGTATTTAGTGGATCCTTCCGGAGTCATCACTTGAATCATCAATATCTTTATCTTCATACACTTATTACTTGAGTCATAAAACCCTTCTCTTCCTTATTACACCATTATCTCCACTTCCTGAAAATTTCTTTCACACAAAGCTTCACACAGTTCTCATTAGCAACATTAGTATAAGTGAAGTGACAAAACCTTTTGAGTCCAACTTCAACTGAAAACCATCAAAAAAAAGCTATTGTAGCAACTCCTTCCGAAAACCCAAAAATAATTCAAAAAGGAAATCGAATAAAGAAGCAAATGCAAGATTGGCAAAATCTGTCAAAACAAACCAGCAGGTAAAGTTCAATTTTTTCGAAAATCTTCTGTTGCTCAAATTAAAAAGTGCAAAACTAACAAAAGTTAAATAACAACCTGGGGCAGAAGCACAAAAAAATTACAGCTCAATCCGACAGACAGAGGTCTCTCACGATTTTTTACGGTGAAGCACAAAAAATCTGTTTCGGGACAGCAACTTCCCCAAATATTACTTCTCTCTCATTAGAGGTTGATCTTGACACAAAAACCAAACAAAACTGATAAGGAGCGGTTATTACCGAAGTAATAACTTCCAAAACTCAAAGAAACAAAAACAAACTGAAAGCAAAAACAAATTGGGTTGTCTCCCATAAAGCTCTTTCTTTATAGCCATTAAGATGGGCATGATAATTTTGAAGAAGCTCTCATAGGGATATGAATTGAAGTGAAAGAGAGCATTAAGAAGCAAAAACACACATATTTAAGTCTCACCTACTTCCTATGCAAGGGAATTTTGTAAACAAACAAGTTTTTGAAACCAAAGGCAACTTGCATAAGAAGGCAAAAGAAGTGCAACATAAAAACTTTCAGCATAAAACGAGAAAACTTGATATTATTGAGATACATAAGAACACTTTTCCCTCCCTCATAGTAACTTTCAGTATCATGCATAAACTTAACAATATAGCTATCAGAAGGACTATCATAGCAATGATCACTTATTCTAACAGAAAACACAGGAATACTAGCTCTCATAACACTACTTTGTGAAACAATATTAGAGGCATCCTTACAAAGGATAGTGTGTCCCTCTTTTTCATATTTAGCAACAAAGTCTTTCACATTTGCTACTATAGGTTCATCAACCATTTGTTTATCAGGTTCAACAGCCTTATTCATACTTTCATTAACCATACTAGCTATCATAGAATGTTCCTTTACCTTAACTGGAAAAGGCATTTTCTCAATATAAGGTTCAGGTAAAACACGATTAGAAGTATAAACTTCAGTATTTCTTGCAGGAACACTCTTAACAACATCTTTATAAAGTTCATGATACTTATTCCACTTCTTTTTAATCACTTCAATGTAAGAAGCAAAAGCCTTAAAATAAGAAGCAATAGCTTGAGAGTCTAGACCATAAGCATTTTTAATATTTTGAAAGTCATCAGTTCCCATAAAAGATTCAATGCATTCAAAATCATAATTTATACCTGTGTTTCTACCTTTTTCATTCTCCCAAGCTTCAGTATTGTCTTGAATACGATCGAGAAGGTCCCATTTAGCTTCTTCCATACGAGTGAATGATCCAGCACAAGAAGCATCCAATAAATCTTTATCATGTAGAGGGAGCCTTGCATAAAAGTTGTTGATAATAATATTGTTGGGGAGCTCATGAATGGGACATTTGAGCATTAGTAACTTCAATCTCCCCCAAGCTTGAGCTGTACTCTCTCCATCAAGAGGCCAAAAGTTGTATATTTGATTCCGATCTTTATGAATCTCACTAGGAGGATAAAACTTTGAATAAAAGAGAGGCACTATTTCCTCCCATTCCAGAGCTTGACCATTCTTCAGCAGCTTATACCATTCCTCAGCTCTTCCTTTCAGCGATAATGAGAATAACTTCTTCTTAACTTGATTTATAGTAATACCTACACACTTGAACAACCCGCATAATTCGTGTATAAAGAGTAAATGATCACCGGGATGGACAGTTCCATCCCCAACATAGTAGTTATCCATAACATGATCAATAATTATTGTAGGTATTTTGAAAACATCTTTCTCAGCAGGTGGTGGCTTATCTACTACCTTAGCAGTGGTAGTAGCATTACCAAATAAGAAACTCAGTGAATTATCCATAACAAAAATAAAGCAACTAGCAGAAGTAAACAATACTCACAGTAGAAGTTTCCTTTACCAGTTCCACTCTCCAATAGCGCTTCACTCCCCGGCAACAGCGCCAGAAAATAGTCCTGATGACCCACAAGTATAGGGGGAATAGTCTTGATGACCCACAAGTATAAGGGGTGTATCGTAGTATTTTCGAGGGAAGTGAAACCCAATTTATTGATTCGACACAAGGGGAGCCAAAGAATATTTATAAGCCTTAACAACTGAGTTGTCAATTCAATTTCACTGAAACAATCTTGCTCACAGCAGTTTATCAGTAGCAACCGTTTTGTAGTAGGAATAGTAAAGTAGCAGCAGTAGTAAAGCAAAGACAGTAGTAACAAAAGCAGTAAACAATGGGATTCGAGTGCGGTAGGCATAGGGATGGATGGACTGGCGTTGCATGGACAAGACAATCCACATAGCAATCAGAACATAGGGTAATTGTAGATAAATAAGATAAAGCATCCAAGTACTAGACAATCCTAGGCATGTGTTCCATATATAGTCATACGTGCTCGCAATGAGAACTTGCACAACATCTTTTGTCCTGCCAACCCGTTTGCAGCGGGGCCTCTAGGGAACTACTGGCAATTAAGGTACTCCTTTTAATAGAGCACCGGAGCAAAGCATTAACACTCCGTGAACACATGTGATCCTCACATCAAAGCCTTTCCCTTCCGGTTATCCCGATTTCGGTCACTTCGGGGCCATAGGTTCCGGACAACGACGTGTGTATACAACTTGTAGATAAGACCAAAAACAATACTATCATAATGAATCAATAATAAGTTCAGATCTGAAATCATGGCACTCGAGCCCTAGTGACAAGCATTAAGCACAACAAGTCGCAACAAAGTCATAAAGCACTAATAAAAGATATTAGGCACCATGCCCTAACAATCTGATGCCATTACATGAACGATCTCATCCAATCCCTACCATCTCCATAGCCTACAACGGGGGATTACTCACTCATAGATGGGGGAAACATGGATGGTCGATGGAGAAGCGATGGTGATGATGATGGCAATGATCTCCTCCAATTCCTAGTCCCGGCAGGGTGCCAGAACGGAGTTTCTGGTGCTGTTTCGTGGAATCTGGTGGTGGCGGCGGAGCGGAACTGCTTTTGGAAAAACGTCGACCCCCCCGAAGTTTTTAGGTCAGAAGGCTCCTTATAGGCGAAGAGAGAGGCCGAGGGGGTGCCTGGGGGGCCCACACCACCCCCTGGCGTAGCCTGGCCTGGCTCGCGCCACCAGGTGGTGTGGCCACCCCATGGCTCTTCTCCGTCTCATATTCTGGCTCCTGGGGTCCTCGGGTGAAATAGGATTTTTGGCATATGTTCCGGGATTTTTCCTGATAGTTGATTTTCTGCACAAAAAGTAGACACCAAGGCAATTCTGCTGAAAACAGCGCCAGTTCACATTAGTTGCATCCAAATCACACAAGTATAGAGGAGAAACAATAGCAAAAGTGTTCGGGAAAGTAGATACGTTTTGGACGTATCAACTCCCCCCAAGCTTAGCTTATTACTTGTCCTCAAGCAATTCAGTTGAAAACTGAGCACGATAAAAGAACTTTCACAAACACATTTGCTTCATATGATGTAAATATTCTCAGCAATGTGATCAACTACTTAGACAATTCATAATAAAGAGTATGCAACTGAGTCTACTTAATAGTCATTGCAAGCTATGAAGAGATTCCAACTCAAGAATAATAAGTAGCATGAAGCACAAACATAAGCAACATTACAATGCTCATAGAAAGGTATGATAGAGTGGTATCTCGCTTGCATTTAATTTTGAATGTCAAGGCACCTCTGAAGTTCAAGTGATGACTAGAAGTAAAGATATCAAGGATACAAGCATCAAAGTTATGACACAAATAATCAAGTATTGGAACAAACACAAAGAATGACAACTATGCTCTCAAGAAGGTGCTCAAAGAATATATGGAGACTCAACAATAGAAGAAAAAGGTTTTGAATAATTTTGAAAGGCTTCCAAATGCTGAAAGTATGGTACTCGTTAGCTTTGAGCTCTCATTGCCCCTATCATAAGCATCTTTAATGTGGTTAAGGTGAAAGTGACACAACTAAGAGGATATGCTTGACAAGTTATAAATCGAAGTCTCAAGCCCCTTACTTACAAAGACCGATCCTCATGCTACTCAACTTCAGTCACAAGTAAGCTCTTGTCATTGTAAGTACATATGTATCATAGAGAATCGCCAACGGGGTACCCCTTGCACATGACACGGGAGCTATCCCATAATCAAAATAACAAGGCAAGCAGACAATGAGCATCTCGGCGATCTTTTTATTTACTATGTGCATAGATTTTTATTGAGGATGCTTCATAGAATGCTCATTATGGTTATGCTCAAGTTTCCACCATGATTAGGCATGGCTTAGGCTAGCGCCCAAAGCGCTTTCTAACATACATACAAACTCCATGATCTTACAAGTTCCACTTTTATTTCACACCACCGGGATCCATAAGCAAAAGAACATGATATCAACTAGGTACAAAGTACCAATGAAGCGTTGAAAGCGGTCCCCATGATACATGGTTCTACTAACTTCAACTCTTAAAGCGCAAGCATATGCACAACAAAGAAGGACGCAATGGTTCAGGTTTATTAAATGCAAGAAAATAAAGTGTGCCATCAAGTTCGTGAGAGCTTTACTAACTAACTTTCTCATAACAAGCAAACATTTTATTCGGAAGAAAACAAGGCATATTGAATATGCACGGAGGTAGCAAATGATGCTAATGGGTAGGTATGGTGGACACTTTGGAAATATTTGGTTTAGGGAGTTGGAAACTTGAGTAAACCACTCAGTGGAAGTGAAGGATAGCAGTAGTAAGGGAGCGACAAATGAGAGAGCAATAGCTGTCATTATCATGCTTGCAACAAAACAGGACTACTCATGGCATGAAAGTGATTCAAGATCCTCAAGGCAAAATAATTCATCAAGGCTTAACTGATTATCACAGTCATGTGCATGCGTGAGCATGTGCCAAGTCAATCAAATGAAACATTCAGAGGAGGATACCACGGTGTCATGCCAATTTATGAATAGAGTAATGCAAGCAAACATTCATGAGACATGCTACAAACTATTAGCGGGCTGGAGCTAATCACAAGAAAGCAAGAACTACTAAGCATCCAAAGATAACATACACCCTACATGAACGGACTAAGCAAGCTCACAATGATGAGTATATGTACAAAAATGAAGACAAATAGAGTTCGTTACCAGCCTCTTACCACGCCTCAAGTTGTCATTAATCCTCATTATTGCTCTTCACTTGTGTGGCTTGAATAATAATATGAAACCAATAATCCACTGAGAACTGCCGAACCCTGTAGCAAACTCGCAAAAACCAAAGAAGAACGACAAATATTTTTGGTGTTTTCGATTTTTAAACAAGAACCAAAAGAGAAAAACAAGCAAAGCAAAATATTTTTGGGTTTTTCGAATAGTTCAAACAAAACAAAAAGGGAAAAGCAAACCAAGGCGAAAAGAAGAAGCAAACCAAAGAGAAACAACAAAAATATTTTTGGTCTTTTTGTGTTTTCAGAAAGCAAAAGCAAAGAAGAACGAAAACTAAAAAGAGAACGAAAACATGAATATACAAAGTACCGACGCAGCATGATATGGAGATGAGTGCGGTGTCGGTGTACCTCCCCTAAAGCTTAGGCTTTTGGCCTAAGTGGGTATCAATCCCAAGCTGGCCAGGATGAAGTGTCACCGGGGTACGACGAGGAGGTACCCTCGTCCTGGTGCGAGCTCGAGTACGCCCCTCCGTAATGTGCGGAGTAATCATAGGAGGGCGCATCCTCCTGGTGCTGCTCGTGGAAACCCAACAAGCGAAGCTGCTCGTCCACTTCCTCCTTGGAGCGCGACCACGGTCTCCTGTCAACACTAAACAAAGCATGTTGTGGCAGAAGGATCTCCCTTTCATCCCCGTCAGTGAAAAGCATCCTATATACTAGATTGTTCAAATCAGAGGTAGCAGTGATAAAGTGATGAGTTTTCATGGCAACAAGGTCGAGCCTCTGTGGTGCTAGCATAGCATCATCGGGATCCACTGAAAGACCTAATGCATTAACTACATGCGAGGCAATTATGCCCCCATAGATAGGCCCCCTAGCAGCTAGGCGGCGAGCAATAAGCGAGCCAAGATTGTACCGAGTATGATTGTTGAGCGCAGCAGCAAGGAAAGCTAAGTGATAGTTAGAGATATTACTAGTGTTCTCCCTACCCAATACACTAGTGGCAAGATAATATGCAAAGTATCTAAGAGTAGGGAGTTGGATATTTCTTATCTTTCTGTGCTGCGCCACGCGGTCATCATCATTGTTCACCCCTCGGTAAAGCTCCAACAAATCGGTGGGTCGCCCTTGAATTTTCTTCATGGTCCCCGCCATACGCACACCTACAATACTGCAAAATCTCTCCAAAGGCATGGTGAAGGGCATATCATAGATTTTAAAAGAGACAGTGGATTGATAGGATGTGTTAGTAAATGAGAAGCTCTCAACAAAAGTTTTGGTGAGCATAGCGTATTGTGCACTCTCATCTTGCATATAAGAGGTCAAGCCAACCCTCTCAATCAGTAGCAAGAAATCATCAAGAATACATGCAGCTTGCAAGAAAGTAAAACAAGGAAAAGAGGATGGGTGAGCGTCTCCATCATCCCTTTCACTGCCAATACGTGTTGCAATGAGGTCTTCATTATATGATGGCCTAGCTTGAGAGGCTGTTCTTGAGGGCCTCGACCTCCTAGGTGCATCACTCTCAAATATCTCTCCAAAAGTATGGTTGTTCATGCTTGGTATTCTGAAATTTAAACACCTATTAAACAAGTGATTGCAAAGTAAATATAATGAAGGATTCTACTCATAGGGACTTGCAAGAGGCCTAAACATGCATCAAAACTATATCTCTAAGCATCAAACAAGCTTACAAGCTCTCATAACCAGTCACCTACAGCAGCAAAATACTCAACATATAATCCACTAAACACAAATGTACTTGGACAAGGGGAGGAGTCACATACCAAGGAACAATTTCTCCAAATTTCAGCAAGAAAGATGGGCTGGGCAAGGAGATCGAAGAAATCGAGAGCAAGCATAGAAAGAACGCGATTTTGAGCTATGAACTAGAGCTTACTCGGGAGAGAGAAGAAAGTGGCAGGTGAGAGAAGTAGTGGGGGGCCAGGGGTGGCCCACACCAGGGCATGGCGCCACCCAGGGCTGGCCGCGCCGCCACATGGTGTGCCTGCCTGGTGGCCCCCCTGGTACCTACCAGGTACTCCTCTGCCCCTTTTTTCATGTAAAAAATTTAGTATGAATTTTCTGGAATTTTTTGAGACACTTTATTTTTGGGCATTTTTTAGAAATAGAAGAATGATTTTTCTGACAGACAATTTTTTTCTTTTGGAAACAAGATGCAAGGACAAAACAAGGCTAGAACTACAGAAGTTCTAACATGCAAGCAAACTAACAACACAAAGAAAACTAAACGAGAGCAAAAAGTAAAATGCAAAGGATAGAAATAAACAGAGACAATCATAATGAAAACATTGTTTTGTTCAATGGAATCCTTTTGTTAGCAAGGTTGATCAAGTCTTGCTACCAAAACAATTGCATATGAGACAAAACTTTGTACTCCACTAATGATTATGTTACCTCAACCTTGATAGCAATGGTCCCAATCATAATAGTTTCAAATTTTTCTTCTGGTATGGGACAATATATTTCTCCAACTTGAATGCCTTCAACATGTTCAATTGAATTCAAGCCATAAGTCCTTTCAATCTTCTTGGGTAAATAGACAGTATGTTCCTTATCATTAACATTGAAGGTCACCTTTCCTTGATTACAATTAATAACAGCTCCTGCAGTATTAAGAAAAGGTCTCCCAAGAATAATAGACATATTATCATCTTCAGGCATTTCAAGCATAACAAAATCAGTTAATATCAAGCAATTGTGAGCCACCTGAACAGGTACATCCTCACATATACCCACAGTAATAGTGGTAGATTTATCAGCCATTTGCAAAGATATATCAGTTGGTATCAATTTTTCAAGTTGAAGCCTCTTATAGAGAGAGAAAGGCATAACACTAACTCTAGCTCCCAAATCACACAAAGCAGTTCTAACATAACTGTTCTTAATAGAGCAAGGGATAGTTGGAATCCCTGGGTCTCCAAGTTTCTTAGGAACCTTACCATTGAAAGAATAGTTAGCAAGCAAAGTAGAGATTTCTTCATTATGGATCTTCCTTTTATTCGAGACAATGTCCTTCATATACTTTGAGTAAGGAGGCAATTTAATAGCATCAGTCAAAGGAATTTGCAAGAATAAAGGCTTCATCCACTCACAAAACTTATTATAGTGTTCATCTTCCTTTGACTTGTGTTTCTCGTGGAACGACATAGGTTTTTGGACCCAAGGTTCTCTTTCACTACCATGTTTCTTAGCAATAAAATCTTCTTTGGTGTATTTAGTAGTCTTAGTGTGGTTTTCAGGTTCTTCTTCAACTTTTTCTTCATTAGGCACTTCATTTTCTTCATTACCACTTTCAGTTTCAGCATCAGAGATAGATATACTATTAGGATCTATAGCAGGTTCAGAGGGTTCTACAACAGTTTTATGTTTCTTTTTCCTTTTCTTACGAGTAGAACCACTATTTTTAGCTTGTTGAGAATCCTACTCAATTCTTTTGCGATGCCCCTCAGGATATAGAGGATCCCGGTAGCAAAGACCACTTCTAGTTCTAATATCATAAGCATGTTTTTCTTTAGCAGCATTAACTAACAAGTCGTTTTGCACTTTAACGAGTTGATCTATTTGAGTTTGAACCATTTGAAAGTGTTTAACAATCATTTTAACATCATTAGAGGTTCTTTCCACAATATCTTTCAACTCAACAATAGCTCTAGTGTTTTCCATTAGATGATTTTGCACCCTTTTATTAAAGTTATCTTGCTTAACAATAAAGATATCGAATTCTTCTAAGCATTGATCAGGAGGTTTAGAGTAAGGGATATCACCTTCATCAAAGTGTTGGAGAGAGTGTACCTCAATAGTGGGTGAGTAGGGAATAGGATTACATAATTCTTCTATAGGAGGTAAATTCTTAACATCTGTTGCTTTAATTCCCTTCTCCTTAAGACATTTCTTAGCTTCCTTCATCACTTCATCATTTAATTCAATAACTCCCCTCTTCTTTGATGTTGGAATAGGCACATGAATAGATGGTTCAGGTACAATTACTTCAGGTATAGCTTGTTTAGGAGGAGTCCAGTCTTCATAATTCTTGCTTATTTTAGCCATTAATTCCTCAGTTTCCTTAGGAGTCCTATTCCTGAAAACACAATCAGCACAACTGACATGGGTATACCCTACAGGTACTCGAGCTTGGTATATACGGTCCAAATACGTATAGGCCCACGGTGTCGCCAAGGCCTGGATGGAAGGACTCGAGTAACCTACGGACTCTCGATTGCTTGAAGAACAAGAAGAAGCTAAAGATAGAAAGATTAAAGGGAAAACCCTAACTTGTAACCGACTCGACCTGCTACTCGAGACCTAGCCTATCTATATAAAGGCTAGGAGGGGGCGGCGAGGAGGACACACGCAACCCTAGTTTCCACAACCTTCGCCAGATTACATCTGCGCACCATTGTAACTTTCGACTCCTTCAATAATTCCACGAGCAGACAAGCAGGAGTAGGGACCTCTACGAGGCCTGAACCTGGGTAAATCCTTTGTCCCCCGTGTGCTTGTTTGCTAGCCGATAGATTTCTCTAGCGCTCCCTCCTTCTCCAAAACCCAAGTCCATAACAATGGGCATTGATGAGTTAAACCCTCGTCAATTGGAGCCGTCTGTGGGAACTGGGAGTGCTGATGTTGCGGCTTCTTCGGCCCCATCAACCGCGATCTAGAACTCCGCAACAGCGGAGATTCGCCAGCTCTTCGGCGCCTTCGACTTCACCGTCCACACGCCGGCCACCCGCCCGGCCTTCGAGCCCATGGGCGATGGAATCAGTCTGGCAATTGGGAGCTTCCGCTTCCAAGTTGGTCAGATGGGCACACTTCGCATGCCTAACCAGCCGGCAACACCAGCGATTGCCCCGGCATCAGGGTTCCCTCCATCGATTGACACCCTCAGCGAGCTCAACGCTTCGGTGGCAGTCAAGAACACGGTCAGCGACAGCAGTCGCGACTCTGATCTAAGCGATCTGGCCACTAAAGATGGAACCTACGGTTCCGGATCTGAAAGTTGTGGAAGCAACAACTTCCCTAATCACTTCATGTGCGCCGTCATCAACACGGGCGACACCTCCGCCAATCGCGGTAACGGTGGCAACACCGGCAACGGCACCGATCCACCCAATCGCGGCAACGGTGGTAACATCGGCAACGGCACCGACCCACCCAACGCCGGCAACGGTGGCAACAGCGGCAACGGCGGTAACGGTGGCAACAGAGGAGCAGTCGAACCTCCTAGCATGATCAACAAGCAAACCGGCGAACGCGTCGTGATCAGGCTCAACGAGCAAGAGTGGGATCGCTGCCAAGCCCCACGAGGTGCACCTCTACCTTCGGGTCCCTGCAGAACCGTTGATGGGCTACCACCGCTCCTAAAAGAGGAATTCAAGCGCCAAAACAAGCAATCGCGCAACTTGAGGCGCCAGAAAAGGCAGCGATTTAATCAAGCCTTCGTCAGGTGGGCTTCTCCTACGGAGGATCCTCCTCAAGAGGCAACGAGTACCTCGCCAAGAAGAGGCAGTCACGAATGGCTCACCTCACCGAACAAGAGCGCATAGATGTCGCAAAAGTCCTCGACTTCGGTTCTATGACGGTCGACATGAGAGGCAACGGGGTTCCTAGGACACCGCAGTCAGCGTGACAAAGAGCCACCATGTACCTCCTCAATAACCAGCCGCCACCGGAGATCCCCGAATGGCTATGAACCGATCTACGATCGGGCTGGGCTAATCGAGGCCGCCGACAAGGAACCGCACTGCACTCCAAAAGGGCAAAGCGCTACTCCTCGCCTCGGGCCGATGATAGCCACGACTGTCTCGACACCGCCACCACGGCGACACGATCGCGACTACGATGCACGCTTAACTCACGCGCAAGATCGACAAGTCAAGGGCACGGCGTGCTCGGTCGACCGATTCAAGAGGAAGATGGGGAGCCTCAGGTGCCAGATGCTTCAGCAGATCCATCAGGCAAAAGCGAATGCCTAAAGGGTTTAAACTCCCATCGGAGAACCCGAAATTTGACGGTCTGCAGGACCCCAAGATCTGGCTAGAGGATCACATCTCCTCCGTCAGGCTACATGGAGGCAGTCGAAGTACTACCATGCAATGCTTACAGCTACAGCTGCAGGGCGCCGCCCAGGCATGGCTCAATAACCTCCCACGCGGATCGATTCGCAGTTGGGATGAGCTAGTCTACAGCTTCGTGCGCAACTTTAAGGGCACGTACAAACGCCCCGCCTCAATCGAAGAACTGAGATGCTGCCAAAGAAGATCTGGGCGACCGCCGCTCTTACATCCAAAGGTGGTCCATCATCAAGAACTCTGCGGAGAACATCTCGGAACACCGCGCGATTGATGCATTCAACGGTGGTGTCCGCCGCATGGAACTCAGGGAGGAGCTAGGCCGCTCAAAGCCCCAGACCATCGACCACCTGATGGAGATCGCGAATTGGTGGGCCGATGGAGAAGATTCGGTGAAGAATCACGTTCACTCTGACGAGGAGGCAAAAATCAAACGCAGACGCGATCGCCGGGGCAAGCGTAGCATGCGCGTCTACGACGATCGCGATGACATCAACATGGTCGCAGCCGGCTACGCCGATAGATGCGACGATAACCGCAACAGCGGATACCGCAGCGGCGGATACCGCGACCCCGGGAAAACCACGCAAGTGTGGCAACGCCGCACTCGCGATGAAGCACACGTGACCTCCATCGAGGACAAACTGTCCGGGCCATGCACGGTACACTTCTACATCGACAAGCATGATGGCAAGAGAAAGTCTAGCCACCTCCTCAAGGACTGCCGCGAGTTCCTCAAGCTACACGAGGGATTGGTTCGGATGAACCGCAATGCAATCGAAAGAGGTTACGGAGCCGCTCCAGGCGCCGTGGCACATGGAGCACCACCACCACCACCACCTGGGCCACCCCCGAACGGAGCTGCACCGGACCAGCACCACGGAGGCGAACCGTACCCACGGGCCATGGGTACCATGATGATCCAAAAGGGGCGCCCCTCCAATAGGGTGCGTATGCCATCACCGCTAAGTCAATTTGGCCATGCACTGCCACCATCCACCATCGAGTACCTCGTGGCGATGAGTCGCATTACCTTCGACAAACATGACCACCCGCCTAAATACCGCCTGTGTCATTGCCCTTGTACTCGAGGCGCAAATTGAGGTTTACATAAGTCGCCTTCATGGACGGCGGAAGCGCATCAACCTCATATTCACGAGTACCTTGCAGCAATGAGGATCCTCTAACCTGCTTGGAGGCATCGGACACAATGTTCCACGACATCGCCCTGTGGAAAGGCATATACCCCGGCAAAATCAACTCGACGCCATCTTTGGCACGCCGAAGAACTTCCGCGCGAAAGATCGACTTTTGAGGTCGCCGATTGCCCTCACAATACCATTGCATCTCATCCTTGGGCGTGTCGATTCGCCAAAGTTCATGGCATTCTACCACGCCTACCCGCAGATGAAAATGTTAGTCCCAACGGCCATAACGATCAACGGAACTTAGAGCGATCCGACGCTATGCATAGGAATTCAACAAAATCTCCCACCCTTCGCATGTGAGGAACTCGAAGATCGAAAGAGACAGACAACACCGCCTCCCTTGAGTAGGCCAAGCTCACCGATCTCTCCTTCGACTCATCCGCACACAAAGAAGGTGCAGGTCCATCCATCGGATCCTACCAAAGCGGCCTCATCGCCAACAACTTGAGCCCCGCGATAGAACTCCGCCGTCGAATTCCTCCGTGAGCACTGGAAATTTTGCTCGGTGTCCCGGACATGCCAGAGTTCCTGTGGAATTCGCCGAGCACACACTCAACATCAACCCCGATGCAAGGCCACCAAGCAAACAATCAAAGCGATCGTTCGAGCCACGCAGGCAGTCGGAATGGAGATCAACAGACTCCTCGAGGCCAACTTCATACGCGAGATCAAGGAAAGCACTTGGCTCGCCAATACGGTGCTGGTGCCAAAAAAAGACACGGATATCCTACGGATGTGCATGGACTTCACTTCTTTAAACAAGCACTGCCCAAAAGATCACTTCCCGCTACCACGGATCGATCAAATCATCGACTCCACCACTGGATGCGAGCGCCTCTGCTTCCTCAATGCCTACTCAGGCTATAACCAAATTCGAATGAAGGAGGAAGACCAGGAGAAGACCATTCTACAACGCCTTCGTGTGTTCTACAACACAATACCCTTTGGGCTAAAAAACGCGGGAGCCACCTACCAGCGATGCATGCAGGCTTGCCTCAAGGAACAACTAGGTCGCAACATCCAAGTCTATGTCGATGACATAGTAATCAAGACCAAGGAGGAAGCCTCTCTAATCGATGATTTGCGCGAAACCTTCGCCAACCTCGATCACTATCGGATGAAGCTCAATCCGGACAAATGCGCCTTCGGAGTACCATCTGGGCAGCTACTCGGATACCTCATCACCGCGAGGGGGATCGAGGCGAACCCGGAGAAGATAAAAGCCATACTGGCCATGGAGAAGCCGAAGAACATAAGAGGCGTCCAGCAACTGGCCGGACGAATCGCGGCCCTCAGTCGATTTATGAGTCGGATGGGTGAAAAGGCACTGCCCTTCTACCAGCTCCTCCGCAAGACCGAAAAATTCGAGTGGACCAATGAAGCACAAGAAGCATTCGAAGATCTCAAGCGCTTGCTATCCACTTCGCCGGTACTGGTGACTCCACGAGAAAGGGAACCACTGTTGTTGTACATCTCCGCCACCAACCAGGTGGTGAGCATGGTGCTCGTAGTCGAGCGAACCGAGGAAAACAAAGTCCACGGCGCATGATACCGAGATACTACCTCAACAGGTCCTCACGCCAACAAAACAGCGGTACCAGACTACCGGAAGTCGGGCGACGGCGCCTTTATGACCGCCGCAATCGCGCCACTACTTCCAGAACACCCAATCGTAGTCAACAACGCCCGCTGGGGCATATCCTCAATAACCCCGACGCCATGGGCGAAGTCGCGCTTAGAATAGAGTTGTTCCACGAGACATCACATACGAAAAAGCGACGCCATCAAGTCGCAAGTGCTCCCGACTTCCTCGCACTAGATGGAGAACCAACTCGACAAGCCGATATGTCCTACCGACAATGCACTTCGATGGGTCCAAACGGAAAGATGGAGCAGGCGCAGGTGTCATAATGACATCACCTCAAGGGGACAAGCTGAAATATATCCTGCGAATGCAGTTCACAGCCTCAAACAACGAGGCTGAGTACGTGCCCTGTTACATGGGATGAGGATGGCAAAAGCCTGTGGCGCCAAAAGGCTCATCATATATGGCGACTCCAAGTTGGTCGTCAATCAAACAATGCACGAGTGCGATGCACTGAATGACAACATGACCGCGTACCATGACCTCTACGACACACTCGAAGGAGACTTTGATGGTTGCGAGTTGCGACACATAGGTCGCGAAAGCAACGAGGAGGCGGACACACTTGCTAACATAGGCTCTACCTGCGCCCCCATACCACATGGGGTATTTCTCGAGTGCATATGCGAATGCTCCATCAAGCCAAAGGCTGCAGAGAAGAAAACAAGCACAGCAAAGGACTCGGGGGCTACGCCACCCAATGAGCCAATGGCACTCGATGACTTGTAGCTGGACACAGGACTCGAGGGACCAATGAGCGTCATGATGATCGAACAATCTTGGACACAGCCATACATTACGTACCTCCTCAGCAAGAGACTACCGGACGATCCGACAGATGCACGGCACATCGCCCGGCGCTCCAAGGCATTCGCCGTTCTCAACGGCCAATCAGATAAACGCAAAGATCACAGGAGTGCTACAACGATGCGCCTCCCGCCGATGGAAGAGCAATTCTCCTCGACATCCATGAAGGGACCGGGCACCATGTCGGCAACAAGCGCCTTGTTGCTAAAGCTCTACGAGCTGGATTTTATCGCCCACGCCATGCGCGACGCCAAGGACATAGTCCAAAATGCAACGCTGACATGATTCGCTGGACAAGCCACACGCATCAGCGCAGAGCTACGGCTATTCCATTGGCATGGCCCTTCAGACTATGGGGGCTCGACATGGTAGGCAAGCTCCCAAGGTCCTCGCAAGGAGGCTACGCTCACCTCTTGGTCGAAGTCGACAAGTTCACCAAGTGGATTGAGGCCATGCCAAGGACCAAACAATCAGGCAATAACGCGTCAAGTTCTTCGAGTCCATTGTGTACCGTCATGCCGCGACAAAGATCATCATCGACAACGGACGAACTTCACATCCAAGGAGTTCCAAGAATTCGGAAACCGGGATCAACATCGCTACGCCGTCACAGCATCCACGTAACAACGGTCGTGGAAAGCAATGGACTCGTGCAATGGCATCAAGAAGCTTACCCTTCGACCACTGAACAAGCCGCGGATTGCTGGTCGATGAGCTCTAACTGCACTGAGCCTACGCATAACTCCAAACAGCGCCACGGGCTACACGCCATTCTTTATGGTGCACGGAGCGTATGCGAGATTACCCGCGAAGTAAGGTACAAGGCGCCAAGGCGTAGTCGCCATAATAACAAGAGTCCTCTTGCACTAAGACTTCGCCGACCTCCTCGACGAGGCAAGAGAAATCACCGCGAAGATCCACGATCTACCAATGTAACTCGCGAACTACCACAGAGAAGGCTTCGCCTGCATCCTTCGTCAAGACCTGGTCCGCGATCAAGCAAATAGGGCATCTCAAGCTCGAATCCCCCTGGGAAGGACCGTACGTGATTACAGAAGTAATCCCAGGTGGCGCCTATCGCCTTCAAGATTTAGGGACAGGAGTCGCACAATCCAACCCTTGGAACGTCGCACAACTACAACGCTTCTACCGCTAGTTGTTTTACTTTTTTACATCGGAAATAAGGCTACTCAGCCAAGGCTACTTAGACACACATTGTACCTCGTACTGCTCTTCAAATAAATAAAAGCTAAGTGCCCCAAAACTCTTTGTTTTTCTTTCACTTTTGTCAATTTTATACTAGGGGCTACGCCACCCTTCTACATCTGTTCTTCGAACCAATAAACGCGATATCCCGAGTAGTGGTACATCAATCGAACCCTTAACGCAAACTCAACCCAGCCGCAACGCTACCGGCAAAGTTGACAAAGGGATGGCCAGCTAACGAAAAGGAATCGGATAAGGCAACGCACCGACGCCGATAAAGCTGTTTATACACATTCGACAACAATTATCTACAACATATATATGAGCTTTACAACACAAGTACACTTATGTGCATGATACATATTTGGCTACCTTGCAAAGAAGAACATTAGTTTGTTCCTCAAGAAGTCGATATCTCCTCGGGGTGGTCCATCACCGATAATGCGGCACCATATTCCAGAAGATCCCATCGTGGCGCCGGTGGCCCAGAGGCAATGGCGGCGACATCCACGCGTCAGCCTGCAAACGCACTATTGAGAGGGTAGCCTTGGCACCACCACCAACTATCGCCTCACGACTCGCCAACCGCAGATATATCCTCGAATTTGGCCAGAGAGCCAAGAAAGCTTGATGGAGTGTCATCCAACGGAACATCGCCTGATAGATGTTTTTCAAACACGACAGACTTCTTCAGAAGAGCAAAGACTGCAGCGCGATCCTGTAGGGTCGCCAATGCAACAGACGATCATGATCTACCCAAGTATCCACTCTCTTGAAGTTGCTCTTGTGAGATCATGAAGGCGGAGGGCGATCCTATCCTCTCCTCCTCATGGACGGGCGTATGCTAACAACTACATGAAGCAGCACCAACAAAGATGAGTACAACGTACCATTCCGACTAACTACAAAGGAAAAGATGAGGACGAGCAAACTAACACTCACTTAAATTGCCAACGCCACCGCCAAGCAGATATTGCTCATGGCGGCGGATTTTTCCGCTTTCGACTTCCACACGTCAGACATTAACGGATCAGGCAACTCACGCCCAATTGATTCACGTGATCACGGTAAGTCACGACAACAAGGATAGCTCCTCTACCCTCGAGCGGTGGTGCCATCGTCTCATCAAGAGATGGCGAATCCTCGTTTTCCCCACAGACCACCGATGTGCCCTACCCCACGTCAAGACAAAAGCCAATAACGCGACCAAACCAACACCAAGGCCAGGGGAACAGACGCATTCAAGATAAGCATAAGTGTTTACAAACACACTCGCCAGCAGGCATGTTCTCCAATCAAAAGGACAATTCATCAACTATCACAAAAAACTAACTACGGAGCAACTGGCTTCTTCGACTTCGACGGCTTCGGGGGCTTCATCCAGTCCGTGGCAGTATCAGACGCCATAGACTTTCCGCCAGCCCTCGAGGTCAAGCCTTCGCGATCTTCTTAGCACCGGAGCTCCTCCAATACTTGGCAACGGTATTTATCAAGGAATGGCCATATTTGGCACAGCAATGCAAAGGGAGCTTAATACTACCGCCGACCATCCGCTGCCAATAGGCATCGTCTTCGACACCGCAGAGGGATCTATTTCGACTGCGGGCTTGCACCATGGCAGTGACATGGTCGCAAAGCCATGAGGGAGTTCTTGTACGTGGCAGGCACACCCCCGGCGAGCGACTCCACCAGCTCTTCCACATTGTCGACCAGCTCTGCCTTCGGCATCAACTCCTCCCGGAGGCAACTAAGGGTGATCTTGGCCTTGGACAATGTATTTTGGACAGCGGCGCTACGATCCTCGACCGCAGAGACCGCGCCCGCCAGAGCATCATCGTGACAAAGGGCTTGCGGGTCAAAGCTCAAATCGCCAGCATCTGCACAGAAAACCCACACATGGATGAAATCTATAGCGCCACCAGCAAAAATTCTAGATGCACAGAGGAACATCAATAAAATATCTACCAGTAAAGGTACCTGAGAGGGCCTTGGCGACTGACAACAGTTGCTCTTCGAACAACTTTTCCCTGGCCGCAAAGGAGGCGCGCAGATCCTCTTCACGCTTCTGGGCATTGTCATGAGCCGCGATTGCCTCGTCGTGCCCCTTCACAGCTGCGGCTAGTGTTTTCTCCAACGTGGCGACGTTGCGCAGTAAAGCGTTATGCTCAGCTATATGGCAGTCAATAATTGGCTATCAGTCGATTATATCAAAACAGAGAGAAGACGAAAAGAATAAGTGTAGAGCACTCACTTTTGACCACGCGGTGACGCTGCCTCCAAAGATTGCATGTCGGGCGACCCATCGCCATCACTCCGCTTCCGCCGCGGCTTCCTTTACAAGGAGCTGCCACACAAAACAAGGAGTCAGAAGAGGGCAGCAGAAGGCGCTGACTGCCACATTAAAAAAGAAGGAAAGATATACTTACATGGTCCTCTAGCGACTCCGAAGAAGTTTGCTGAACCGTCATCCGAGCAACCACTCGATGCTCCCCTATGTGAGGAGAGCTCGAAGAATTATGCCCGGAGTGGGCTGCCACCGGAGGAGAAGGAGCGCGCTCGACCTCTACCTTGGCCCTTGAAGTCGCGACTCCCGATTCTTTCAAAAACTCGACGCCGTAAGATGACGACGCCTCGACTATAAGACCAAGTCCACATTGAGAAAAGGGCAACCTCAGGCAAAACCAACAAGAAGAAAAACAAAAGAATGAATGACCCAAAGAACTTACCAGATTAAAGTTGTCAAGATCAAACGTGGCAGCCCGATTCTCGACGAAGACTCCTTGGGCAATCGCATCTTCTTGCGAGAAGACGGTGCCACAGCCCTCACAGAACGGCTGAATTGGTGACTCCAACAACGCGCCTCGAGTCGAAGGAGTCGACGCGTCGGAGTCCTCGCCACGCTAACGCTATGCAGTATCCAGCTCGGACTCGGGGCTTCTCTTCCACATCAAGGACAATGACTGCACTGCCCTCTTCCAAAGCTTCACGAGGAATAATCCCCTCAGAAGAGGAGGCATACAAGGCGACACCGCCCAACTCGCATACAAATGTAACAAGTAAGCAAAATGTAAAGCAATCGTGAAAATAAGCTACCGCGTAGCATAACTATACCTCGGGAGGAGGATTCGAAGCATCAAAAGGAGGAACAACGGGTTTGCTTGGAAGCACATCTCATTAGTGCACTTCAGAATCAAATAATCCTTTTATCCACCTCACTCGCGGACATGCCATCGGCAGACACGCGAGTGGCATCATCAGGGCCACTCCATTGAAACATGGGATGGACTCTAGCTTAGAGAGGCTGGACGCGGCGGCTCAGCCAAGTCTTGATAAGAGCGCAGCGTCCCTCTTCTGTGCCTATGTGACTTTCGAGGTCGCAGACGCGCTGATACAACACGTCCGTCTCCGCGAGTTCGCCAGGCATAACTACGTTCTTCCAAGAACGCATCTTCTTGCAGGGAGTCGCCGGATCGAAGGGCGCAAGTCCAAAGTGCTCATCTTTGGCCTTCTGATCGCGGACATAGAACCATTTGTCCCTCCATCCCTGGACGGACTTGGTAAGCTTGATGTCGAAGTAGGTGGCGGATGGGTCGACATGGATACCGCAACCACCTACGTCATAAACTAAAGAGCCAGAGGCGGACTAGCGCTTCAATTTAAACAAGCGCTTGAAAAGGCCAAAGTGCAGCTCGATTCCGAGTCAGCACTTGCAAAGAGTAATGAAACAGGTGATGTGGAGAATCGAGTTTGGGGACAGCTGATGGAGCTGGAGCCCGTAGAAACAAAGGAGACCCCTAAGAAAGGGGTGGAGAGGCAAAGAAAGGCCGCGAATGACGAATGCAAGAAACATCACTCGAAAACCAGCAAGAGGCACAGGAATGGTCTCACCACTGGGGACGCGCGAATCGGCGACTGCTGCAGAAATAACTCCGTCTTGGCGAAGAAGACGGAGATCCGACGCCTTGATGATATAAGGGCGCCATGCGCCATTGGTCAAGCGGGTGCCCGCGACCTTCTTTTTCCCGCCGACGGCGGCACTGGTGCTCGTAGCAGCGAGGCCACCCTTCTTCTTCGTCGCGGCAACGGTGGCCGCGGCTTTAGCGGCAGCGCCTCCTTTCTTCTTTCCCATTGCGCGGCGGCAATGAGAGCGCAGAAAAAAACTTGGAAATGAACGGAGGTGGTCTAGAGTTGAGGAGGAGATGAGCGCAGGGAAAAGCAGATGAGCAGCAGCAATGGCGATGGCAGCGAGGAAGAAAATAGTGCAGATGGAAAATTACCGCCGTAGCGCCGCTACTTAACCCCTAGGAGATGCAATCCAACGGCTCACAAAACCTCTTTCGACGCTGCGCATCGTGCTCGACACGTGGAGAAGAGGAAGCGCGAACCGTCCCTCCACTACTCCCATTACGCGCGGAAATCGAGGAGGCACGGTTAATAATAAGATTATGCACGCCCAGTCAAATCAAAGTCAGAAAGTGGGACCCACCGCTCGTCACGTCCCGTCAAAATCGTTCACGCGGGCAATTGAGGTCATGCAAGCGCCAAGACCGACGCTATCAAAGGTTACTTTTAGTCCTTGCCGGAGTCTTCGACTCCACCAAGTACTGGGGTTACTCCCATAGGAGGCGGCCAGCACCCTACGACTTTTCTTCTTTTCTTGTTGCGTACGAAGACAATCACAAAACAAACCCAGCCACCGAATCACGGTTCGACTATGGACATGGGTTACTCATAGGGAGCGCCGGAAACAATTTCGATCAAACAAACAAGAAAAGACGACGCATGCGCAAAATTCTTTAGTCCTCGCCGAGTCTTCGACTCAACCAGGCACTCGGGGCTACTCCATAGGAGCGCCGCGCACCCTATGATTATTTGCACAAAAACTATGTGTTGATAACATCCACACTCACAGATCATGGCGACACCGCCTCATAATTTTCCCTGCAAAGAGACTACGTCTCTTGGGTCGCCCGAATCGTCTCCGCGATGATAAAATTCGGATGCCGCGCTTACAGCGTGAAGGTAAGACCTGAATCAGGCCTGGCAACGCATTTAACTGCGCATTACCAGAAATATATCCGTGCCTGCAGGCACGATGAACATGCCTTGACGGACGCGTCGAGTGCTCACACCCATATAACTGGAATTCGACTCATGTAAGACCTCCGCGGCCTGAGTCGAATTACGCCAGCACTTTTACGGATTCGAGTCCAGGGACTCGAGTTTGAGTAGATTGCATTGTTTCACCCTAAGGTGGTTAACTAATACCGATACTTCGATTATATCAGGCACGTATATCAACAATCCCTATGACATATATAAAAGCAGTCGAAAATGTACTCATTCAGGCACTCGAAGACTTCAAAAAAGTCCCCAAATCACGATTCCACCGACACTGGGCTATCGACATGGGTATACCCTACAGGTACTCGATCTTGGTATATACGGTCCAAATACGTATAGGCCCACGGTGTCGCCAAGGCTCGGATGGAAGGACTCGAGTAACCTACGGACTCTCAATTGCTTGAAGAACAAGAAGAAGCTAAAGATAGAAAGATTAAAGGGAAAACCCTAACTGGTAACCGACTCGACATGCTACCCGAGACCTAGCCTATCTATATAAAGGCTAGGAGGGGCGGCGAGGAGGACACACGCAACCCTAGTTTCCACAACCTTCGCCAGATTACATCTGCGCACCATTGTAACTTTCGACTCCTTCAATAATTCCACGAGCAAACAAGCAGGAGTAGGGACCTCTACGAGGCCTAAACCTAGGTAAATCCTTTGTCCCCCGTGTGCTTGTTTGCTAGCCGATAGATTTCTCCAGTGCTCCCTCCTTCTCCAAAACCCAAGTCCATAATAATGGGCATTGATGAGTTAAACCCTCGTCAACAACTATCTAGGTATGTCCTAGATTCCTCGGTTAGTCCATTATAAAATATATCAAGAAGCTCATTGTTAGGTAATGGACTTCCAGCCTGTGCATGAATCAAAGCACAAAACCTTGCCCAAGATTCGGGCAATACCTCTTTTTCTCCCTGTTTAAAATCAAAAAGTTCCTGCAAAATAGCATGTCTAGCAGTGGGAGGAAAATATTTCTGCAGGAAAGTACTAATCAAGCACTTAGGGTTATCAATAGATCTAGGAGGTAAATTACTAAACCAAGTTTTAGCTTCTCATTTCAGTGAAAAAGGAAAAATCTTAGCAACAAAGTAAGTACGCATCTTAATATCATCAGAAAACAAGCCACTCATGGTAGAAAGTTCATTCATATGTGCTACCGCACTTTCATTCTTAGTCCCACAAAAAGGTTCTTTCTCAACAATAGCTATGTAAGATAGATCGAGAGAGAAATCATAATCTTCATCTATAATGTTTATAGGAGAAGCAACAAACTTAGCATCAAGAGACAATTTGGGTCTAATAGTACGCCTCTCAAGGAGACTCTTAGCAACGCTCCTATCTGAAGGGAATATGCCCGAGAGGCAATAATAAAGTGGTTATTATCTTATTCCATGTTTATGACCAATGTTTATTTTGCATGATATAATTGCATTGATCGGAAACGTCAATACATGTGTGTTTAAACAAAATACAAAGTTCCTAGTAATGCCTCTCATATAAACTAGCTCGTTGATTAACAAGATGATCAAGGTTTCCTGATCATGGACATTGGATGTTGTTAATAACGAGGTCACAATATTGGTGGAATGATGTGATGAACATTCATCCGAAGTATATCATTACGATCAAAGTCATTATGTTTATATTGCTATAACATCATATGAAGTAATCTTAGTCCTTAGACCATGAGATCATGTTAATTGCTAACACCGAAAGAGTATCTTGATAACATCAAACGTCACACCGTAACAAGGTGACTATAAAGGTGGGTTCAGTGCTACGAAGGTGTTATGTTGAGGCTCATCGATCAAGAGTGGGATTTGTCCATCCCGATGACGGATAGATATACTCTGGGCCCTCTCGGTGATATCACATTAAGATAGCTTGCAAGCAAGTGATGTGATCACTAGAATGTTATATCAAGGGAACGAGAAAAGAGTGCATGTTGGTAACGAGATCAAACTAGGTATGGAGATACCAATGATCGAATCTCGGACATGTAATATATCGCGAGACAAAGGGATTTAGTTACTAGCGTTAAAGGTTCTCATGATCACAGAAGTCATCGTTGAATGCGTAGGAGTCAGTATGGATCTCCAGGTCTCGCCTCTGATTATTGTTATGAGAGGGGTCTCGATCATGTCTGCATTATTCGCAAACCGTAGGGTGACACACTTAAGGGATACCGACACCATTTGGAGCAAATATGTTTCAGATAAAGGTTTAAGAAAGCGCTGGAATTATTTCAATAGACACCGAAACTGTTTCGGGTGAAATTGCTGAAATTGGTTCTGCATGTAATATTGAAATGTTGTAGGGGGTTTTATGTGAATGTTTGTTAATTAAAGTAATTAACAAAATTATGAATAAAAATAATAAAAGAGTTTTATTAAATGAGAGAGCATTAAATTTGGAGAAATTTAATGCATTTAAAGTGGAGACTTTAAAAGAGAATGTGAAGGGGCAAATTTATGTGGAGGGAGTTACCACCACATGAATGAGGATGTGAAGGGTCACCCCCATGCGCCGGCCATGAAGGAGGGGCACCCCCCTCCTCCTATAAAAGGCCACCCTCTTCCTCCTTCTTCCACACACCTCCTCATGAAGGATCTCTCTCCCCCTCTAGTATTATTTCCCCATGGTCTCGGATTAGCGAGATACGTGTTCCCGGTGGCTTTATCTAGAAAGGAGTTGCTTCTTCCGCTGCTTTGCTGGAGCGAGGGATGGAGGTTGTCGGGGTACCGGACGTGTGTGCGATCACGGATGCACCGCTGCTTTGCGGTGCTGGACTTGGTGGTGCTGGAGCTGGATCTGAAGGACGTGTTGGAGCCGGACCTGCCCGGACTTCCTCACGATCTTGAGATCGGCAAGTGTACGACTATAGCAACCACGAGTTCCTACTCGTTAACAAAACTCGTTGTCTTCGAGGGTAAGTTCTCGATGGATGTATGTCCACCCGTTGCTTTGTACCTAGTAGATAGATCTTGGCGTGTAGTTCTCATCGTAGGAAATTTTTTGTTTTCTATGCTGCAGACCCAACAGTGGTATCAGAGCCTGATCTATGCGTAGGTGCTTTGCACGGGTAGTACACATATGTTTATATGTGGGCGATGATGATCATGTTATTGCATCTTCTATGTACTTTGGATATTGGTGGCATAGTGGGATGAAGCGGCCCGGACCAACCTTACATATCATCATACATGAGACCGGTTCCACGACTGACATGCAACTTGTTTTGCATAAGTGGTCAAGGGTGTCTCTCCTACTATACTCAATATCTGATTTACAACGAGTTGCTAATAACTTGGTTATCCTTTTTGTGGTTCATGTTCGTAGGTAAGAACGGTTCTATCTCCGAAAGCCCTAAGCCACGTAAAACATGCAATTGATAAATTAGAGGCGTCTAGTTTAGATCGTTGCTAGGCTAGTGTCATGATATGGCAATGTTGTAAGTTGATGTATAGTTGATACTCTTACAACACACCTAACGTGTAAGTTCCATAGACCTTGGCCTTACACACAAAGGAATGATAGAAATCATACCACGATGCATATGATGGTGATCAAATGCATGGACCATATCATTCCACTTTACACATTAGATGTTAGCATCTTATACTGCTAGTTTTGCGCTTTTAGTAGCATTGTAAGATGATCCCTCATTTAGATATGAACATAAAATGTGTTCTTCCTTAAGTATGCACCGTTCTATAGATCGTGTTTTGGGACATCACGTGATGATCGGGTGTACTCGACTCTACGCTTTCATACAACGGGTGTAAGACAGTTTTACACACGCGAGTACTAAGGTTCTTACTTGGCGAGCCTAGCATGTACATACATGGCCTCGGAACACGGACCGAAAGGTTAAGCATGAGTCATATAATTGATATGATGCCCATATTGATGCTCGCCTTTGAAACTACACCGACTCACGTGATGATCGGACTTGGTGTAGTGGATTTGGTTCATGTAATCACCAAAAAGGCACGAGGGATGTCGTTTTTGAGTGGGAGTTCATTTCTAATTTGGATTAGTCGAACTAAATTTGTCATAAACTAAATCAAAGTGAATTTGCATAATTTGTTGTAGTCATTGGTGTCTGTTCACTACCTTATGCTTAGTTTTAATTGAGATAATAGAACTATAGAATTCTGGATATTTACTTTACGAACTGGTATCGTATTGTTTTGAATGTCAATTTAAAGTTTAGAAGTCCTATTGCAAACTTTCAGCAAACTTTATGAGGTTTAATAAGTAGTATTAAATCAAGAGTAAGAATTCCAATGTTAGTATCTAAAGTATCATGTTTGCCTCCATGATTATTGATATTCAAAAGTTGTTTTAATATCAAGGTTATCTAGGAGTTGAAAGAATTGTTTCAGAAACCATCATGTGTGAAAGATATTGTGATATCTGAAACAATGTTTTTGGTTGCATTATGATAGAGTATAATTTAGCAAAATACATGTTCTCATATTGTATGAGAATTTATGAAGGATGGAGATGCTAGGCATCTGGATCTCCCAAAAAGGATTTGGGAACTAACATTATACTCACGATTCATCCTTATAGGCTATAGTAGCTTGATCATGAAATTTGTCATGATAAGGATCAATAGAAGATGTAAGTAAAATGTTTACTACACTAAAAGATTACTAAAGAATGGATTTTTGAAAGAATACCAAACATTTGATGATGGTGATCCACTTCAAAGTGCAAGTCCAAAGGTATTAGTATTTGACTATATACAAGCTTTGTACTATGTGTCATGTGAATGACACCACTATTGATGTTGATAGATTCTTTTAAAAGGAAAAGGAATTGCTGAAAGAGAATCTATAAAATATTTGGCAGAAAAGTAAAAAGTTGGAGATGTCCAACTTAGGTATATAGAATATATACATGTTATGGCTCTATTCCTTGCTTGTTAAACAATGTGGTTATGAGGTATTGGATACCGGTATTGGATACCGAATTGGTTGGTATGAAGTGTCATACAGAAGAACACAATTCATGAACTACAATGGCCTAAGTAACTAGCAAGAGAATAAGTGATGATGTTCATCAAAAACAAATAAAGTGTTATTGTCTTTTTCGTTGTCATCATACCTAGCCTTCAAGATTTGTTTTAATAATTGTTATTTTGTTCCGATATTACGAGAACAATGGTTGTTCAAATAATTACCGCATTCCATAAAAGATGGATGAACTTTTACAAGTCTAGTGGGAGAAATCACATCCATAAACACTATTGCTAAAATGTCGCAAGACAAATGATTGAAAGATCACTTATGAAGTGACATCGTTGTTTAAATTATATTGGAAAGAGAACATGAAGAAACTCCATGTTGATGGATTTTTGGAGTCTTTTGATTTTGATCAATTGACGCTGGTGAGACTTTCCTCGAGATAATTGAAACTCCGTCCATAGGCCAAAGAGGAACGGATGACTAATTTATTGGATATTATGCATGTAGATGTATATAGTCCATTATGTGTAGCCATATGCGATGGATCTTTTTGCTTCATATACTTTGTCTAGAAATTTAAGTGAATATATCTGTATATTTACTTAATAAGGAAGAAGTATGAAACATTTGAAAATTGTTCAAAGACTTTCAAGATGAAGTGGAAAATCATTGTAACAAGAAAATAAAGAGTTTATGATTCGATCATAAAGGAACATATTTGAGTTACGTGTTTAGCAAAAACACCTAAGATTTGAGGAATTGTTCCATGATTTGTGTTTCCCGATAAACCATTGGAGTATGGCATATTCGAGAGATGAAATCAAACCATGTTTGACAAGGTAAGATCAAAGGTGTCATTTATAAAACTGCCATTATGTTTTAAGGATTAAAGCTTTAGAGACTACCGCTTTTACACTGAAAAGAGCACCATCGTGATCCGTTGAAATGACACCATATGAGTTATGGTTTGGGATAAAACCTGAATTGTCTTTTCTTAAATTTTGGTATGCTATGCATAAGTAAAATGTTTACAACCAAAGTCGGATAAGCACGTCTTTGTAGGTTATCCCAAAGAATTTGTTGGGAATTTCTCCATAACACCAAGGACAAAAGAGTTTGTTACTTGGAACGTCAAGTTTCTTGAGAAGGAATTTCTCGTGAAAAGTTAAGTGGGAGGACAATAGAACTTTGATAAGGTTGTTGAACCTTAGCTATATGTGCTAAGTAGCGCGCGGAAGAAAGTGTCCCAAGTGTGCACAATGCTCATGGCTCCCGTGATTACAAAGGGTGTGATCTCGGAGATTAGAGTTCCTATTGAACCGTGTGGGTCGGTAAGTATCAAATAGTGTGATTTGATAAGCAAGTCGTTATTGTTTTGACAATGATGAACCGACTACATGCAAAGAAGCGATGATGGGCCCTGACTCCATAAAATGACTAGAAGTCATAGAATCCGTGATAGTATCCATACACGAGAAATCAAGTTTCTGAACTTGGAAGACCCTCCGGAAAGGCGTGAAGCATGTCGGTCGTGTTTGGATCTATAAAGAAATAGACATGGATGTTTAACATCTATGAAATAGTCGACATGTCGGAAAGAAGTTTATGGCAATGTTCAAGGAGTTGACTATGACAAGATTTGATCTTTCATAGCGATATTTAGTCTTGACGGATTAATGTAGCAACCACTACATATAATTTGGTATATGGTAGTTGAATAAACAAAACAAGGTTCTTCTAATAGAATGGTTACCTAGGACGTGTACATGACACGGTCCGAAGGGTTTTGTTAATTCAAAGGATGCTAAAAGGGCATGCAAACTTTAATAGTTGAAGTAAGCATAGCGGAGTTGGAATCTTCACCATGATGAAACTATTAAAAGAGTTTAAATTCATCGGAGATGATGAAGATGCTTGCATTTGCAAGAAATTAAGTGGGAGTGCTGAGACATATTTCTAATACATTATGTATAGGACATATTGTTGATTGGAAATGATGTATCTTGTATTGACACAAGTTAAGAATTTCATTAAAATTAGATTTCGATGAAAAACTTGGGCAAAACCGGAATATTTGGCATCAATATCTATATGGATAGATTGAGGTGCTAATATGGTTATGCCAGGCATACATATATGAGATATTGAAAGGGTTCAATATGGAAACAACAAGAAAGGTTCTTGCTGCATGGAAAGGATTGTATCAAGATTCAAGTGTTCCAACACTTGGTGAGTAAAATCACATGAAGATTTTGATCGATTATACCGTGATATGTATATATCCATAATGTCCTATGCTCTAAATGTTATGAGCACATACCAGAATGATCCATAAGATGATCATTGGACAATAGTAAAGATATTCTTATGAGCTTTGGAAGAACTAAGAATATATCATGTATAAGTGACAAATAGTTAAAGGTAGTTCATTATAAAGTGTTACATTGATACTAGTTTTGTCACAAGATACAAATTAAATTTATCTCAATTTAGACTATCGGTGGCACAATATAATGGAAAGGATGTTCCATGATGGATTTGGATGAGTTCCAAAGTTGAGACATTGTGACGGATACTACAACAAAAAGGCTAAGTATATGACTGCTATAGTAGCAGCATAGGAGGGCATTTGTGTTAAGTAGTTTGTTATCAAACTAGGTGTGGTTCAAAGTGGGCTAATACTATGAAGATATATTGTGTGACAATAATATCAACATATTTTAACCGGAACAAACTAAAGGTCTCACCAAAGCACCAAATTTATACAATGCCATCTCATTTGAGAATGAGTGATGCGTAGAGACGCAAAGACATGCAAATACACATGGACTTGAAACTATCAGATCTGGAGATTATGTTAACCACTAGCAATAGCGTATATGCAACACCAGAAAGCCATAGGTGTTCAATACGCAAAGTTTTTCAAACTAGATATTGACTCTAGTGCAAGTGGGAGACTGAAGGGAATATGCCCGAGAGGCAATAATAAAGTGGTTATTATCTTATTCCATGTTTATGATAAATGTTTATTTTGCATGCTATAATTGTATTGATCAGAAACGTCAATACATGTGTGTTTAATAAACAAAATACAAAGTTCCTAGTAATGCCTCTCATATAAACTAGCTCGTTGATTAACAAGATGATTAAGGTTTCCTGATCATGGACATTGGATGTTGTTAATAACGAGGTCACAACATTGGTGGAACGATGTGATGAACATTCATCCGAAGTATAGCATTACGATCTATGTTTATATTGCTATAACATCATCTGAGTAATCTTAGTCCTTAGACCATGAGATCATGTTAATTGCTAACACCGGAAGAGTATCTTGATAACATCAAACGTCACACCGTAACAGGGTGACTATAAAGGTGGGTTCAGTGCTACAAAGGTGTTATGTTGAGGCTCATGGATCAAGAGTGGGATTTGTCCATCCCGATGACGGATAGATATACTCTGGGCCCTCTCGGTGATATCACATTAAGATAGCTTGCAAGCAAGTGATGTGATCACTAGAATGTTATATCACGGGAATGAGAAAAGAGTGCATGTCGGTAACGAGATCAAACTAGGTATGGAGATACCAATGATCGAATCTCGGACATGTAATATATCGCGAGACAAAGGGATTTAGTTACTAGCGTTAAAGGTTCTCACGATCACACAAGTCATCGTTGAATGTGTAGGAGTCAGTATGGATCTCCAGGTCCCGCTTCTGATTATTGATATGAGAGGGGTCTTGATCATGTCTGCATTATTCGCGAACCGTAGGGTGACACACTTAAGGGATACCGACACCATTTGGAGCAAATATGTTTCAGATAAAGGTTTAAGAAAGCGCTGGAATTATTTCAATAGACACCAAAACTGTTTCGGTTGAAATTGCTGAAATTGGTTCTGCATGTAATATTGAAATGTTGCAGGGGGTTTTATGTGAATGTTTGTTAATTAAAGTAATTAACAAAATTCTGAATAAAAATAAGAAAAGAGTTTTATTAAATGAGAGAGCATTAAATTTGGAGAAATTTAATGCATTTAAAGTGGAGACTTTAAAAGAGAATATGAAGGGGCAAATTTATGTGGAGGGAGTTACCACCACATGAATGAGGAGGTGAAGAGTCACCCCCATGCGCCGGCCATGAACGAGGGGCACCCACTCCTCCTATAAAAGGCCACCCTCTTCCTCCTTCTTCCACACACCTCCTCGTGAAGGATCTCTCTCCCCCTCTAGTATTATTTCCCCATGGTCTCGGATTAGCGAGATACATGTTCCCGGTGGCTTTATCTAGAAAGGAGTTGCTGCTTCCGCTGCTTTGCTGGAGCGAGGGACGGAGGTTGTCGGGGTACCGGACGGTGTGCATCACGGATGCACCGCTGCTTATGTGTCGGACTTGGTGGTCTGGAGCTGGATCTGAAGGACGCTAGAGACGGACCTGCTCGGACTTCTCACGATCTTGAGATTGGCAAGTGTACGACTACATCAACCACGAAGTTCCTACTGCTAACAAAACTCGTTGTCTTCGATGGTAAGTTCTCGATGGATGTATGTCCACCCGTTGCTTTGTACCTAGTAGATAGATCTTGGCGTGTAGTTCTCATCGTAGGAAAAAATTTGTTTTCTATGTTGCGAACCACAACACTATCATGGGTGTTCTTACATTCTTTAATAAACTCATCGGTCATCTCAACATAATCTTCTTCAATATCATAACTCTCACTAGACTCAGGTGAGCTAACAGGCGTAGTAGTGTCTTCATTAGAGTTTCGGTATTTCCAGCTATAGTTCTAGCAATCGTAGCATCTAGGAAAGGACCTAATGAACCACTCTTATCAAGCACGAGAAGCAGATCATAAGCATCAAGTTTCAGATTCAGCAAGAGTAGTAGCGTGTGTAGCATGTGTATGTGGTGGTGTAACGAGCTTACTTATAACAGATGGTGAATCAAGAGCAGCAGAGGTGTTTAGAACCGTACCTCTTCTTGTAGTGGATGGTAAAATAGGAACCTTGCCATCACGAGACTTACCCATGATGGATGGATAGCAATAACAATAGAGAATCCAAGTGAACTTGATAAATAAAGCTATGCTCCGGCAATGGCGCCTTTAAAATAGTCTTGATGACCCACAAGTATAGGGGTGTATCGCAAGATTTTCGAGGGAAGTGAAACCCAATTTATTGATTCGACACAAGGGGAGCCAAAGAATATTTATAAGCCTTAACAACTGAGTTGTCAATTCAATCGCACACTGGAAACAATCTTGCTCACGTAGTTTATCAAGAGTAACAGTTTTGTAGTAGGAATAGTAAAGTAGCAGTAGTAAAGCAAAGACAAGAGTAACAAAAGCAAGAATAGTGGGATTCGAAAAGGTAGGCATAGGGATGGATGGACGAGCATTGCATGGACAAGACAATCCACATAGCAATCAGAACATAGGGCAATTACAGATAAATAAGATAAAGCATCCAAGTACTAGACAATCCTAGGCATGTGTTCCATATATAGTCATACGTGCTCGCAATGAGAACTTGCACAACATCTTTTGTCACCAGCCTGTTTGCAGGGCCTCTAGGGAACTATCGCAATTAAGGTGCTCCTTTTAATAGAGCACCGAGCAAAGCATTAACACTCCGTGAACACATGTGATCCTCACATCAAAGCCTTTCCCTTCCGTTATCCTGATTTCGCCACTGGGCCATAGGTTCCGACAACGACGCAGTGTATACAACTTGTAGATAAGACCAAAAACAATACTATCATAATGAATCAATAATAAGTTCAGATCTGAAATCACAGCACTCGGGCCCTAGTGACAAGCATTAAGCACAACAAGTCGCAACAAAGTCATAAAGCACTAATAAAAGATACTAGGCACCATGCCCTAACAATCTGATGCCAATACATGAACGATCTCATCCAATCCCTACCATCCCCATAGCCTATAGCGGGGGATTACTCACTCATAGATGGGGAAACATGGATGGTCGAGGGAGAAGCGATGGTGATGATGATGGCGATGATATCCTCCAATTTCTGTCCCGTAGGTGCCGAACGGAGTTTCGTGTCAATTTCGTGAATCTGGTGGTGGCGGCGGAGCAGAACTCCTTCTGCAAAAACGTCGAACCCCCTGAAGTTTTTAGGTTAGAAGGCTCCTTATAGGAGAAGAGAGAGGCCGAGGGTGCACAGGGGGCACACCACTGGCTGCCTAGCTCGCCCGCGCCACTGTGTGGTGTGGCCACCCCAGGCTCTTCTCCGCCTCAGACAGGCTCCTGAGTCCTCGGGTGAAATAGGATTTTTGGCATATTTTCCAGGATTTTTCCTCGTTGATTTTCTGCACAAAAAGTAGACACCAAGGCAATTCTGCTGAAAAACATCATTTATTAGTTGCATCCAAATCACACAAGTATAGAGGAGAAACAATAGCAAAAGTGTTCAGGAAAGTAGATACATTTTGGACGTATCATATCGCAGTATTTTCGATAAGTAAGAGTGTCGAACCCAACGAGGAGCAGAAGGTGCTAGCTAGTGGTATGGATCAGGAATTCTCTGCAAATACTTAGCAAACGGATTTTTAGGGTTTTCGATAAAGCAAGTAAACAAAGTACGAGTAAACGAAGGATGAGGGAATAAATGCAGCAAGTGGCCCAATCCTTTATGCAGCAAAGGACAAGCCGGTTGTATTTCTATAGATGACCAAACGTTCTCGAGGACACATGGGAAGACTGTCAAGTGCTTTTGCTTCATATAGTCGATTAATCTTCTCTAGCTTGCTAAGTGTTGTGTGGGTGAACCTGTGCTAATGTACCGCCCCATCCAAGACTAATACATACTTGTGATTATACCCCTTGCAAACATCCGTAAGTACAAGAAAGTAATTAAGGTAGAAACCTAACCATAGCTTTAAACTCTAAGACCCTTACGTCCCTTGTGCACGGGTGTCCTAACGGGGTTCGTGTTTACATTACTCCGCAACCCCTACGATTAGTAGCCAAATACACAATGCATTCCCCTAGGCCCATATAGGTGAAGTGTCATGTAGTCGACGTTCACATGACACCACTAGAAGAAGTACACCATAACTTAAATAACAATCTATTGAATCTTTCTCAACGCAACTCCACTACTAACAACAAGACTTCTTCCATGTCCTCAAGAACAAAACGAACTACTAACAAGACATCATATGGATCATGATCAGAGATGGAATAATGATGTATAACAATCTGAACATAAACAATAATTCAATGGTTCACTCAATAGCATCAACTACAAAGAGTAATCAACACCTGGAAAGTTTCCTCTATGAACTATAGCAAGATTCAACGCAATTGTTACAACAATATGGAGATGGTGATGAGGGTGCTGATGGTGATGATGGTGGTGATGATGATGACGATGATCCCGATGAAGTCCAGCTTTATGGTGGTGTTGATGGCGACGATCTCCCCTCTCCGGGAAGGAATTCCCCCGGCAGAAATCATCGCGAGAGATCTTCTCTCTCGGTGTTTTCCTCAAGCAGAGGCGAATCTTTCTATGGTCGCTCCCCGAGTCTTAGGGTTTCGTGGGGATGATATACGCCAGAGGGGAGAGGCTGGAGTGGGCCAGGGCGGCCACACCACTCCCAGGCGCGGCCTAGGCCTGCCCGCGCCATGGGGTGGTGTGGGCCCCCGGTGGCCCACCGCCACTCCCTCGTCTGGCATCCGGAGTCTTCTGGAAAAATAGGATTTTCCGTATATTTTACCGGCTTTTCTGATCTTCGCGAAATTTTCCGCCCAACAGCACCATTTCCATCGAATCCTGACTGCAGCGGTCCATGCTCCAAAAGTCATCAACCATGCAAAAATAGATGAAATAACATAAGTATCACCTCTCAATATGAAATATATCAACGAATAATAGTGAATTAAGACATAGAATAGTGATGCAAAATGGACGTATCAGTCCCCACAGGACAGCTACTGGGATACGTAGTCTCCAAGCGCGGCATCGAGGCCAACCCCACCAAGATCGACACCATCGCGCGACTCGGGAAACCCGAGTGCCTGCGCGACATCCAGAAGTTGGTCGGCCGAGTCGTGGCTCTCAGTCGCTTCATCCCCCGACTAGGCGAGAAGACAATGCCTCTCTACCGCCTGATGCACAAGAACCCCACGTTCCAATGGGACGCGGAGGCGGACAATGCACTCAAAGCGCTCAAAGAAGTGATACTCGCGGCTCCACTCCTCGCTGCTCCACTCGACAAAGAGCCAATGCTCGTCTACGTGGCAGCCTCCACTCGAGTCGTCAGCGCCGTGATGGTCGTCGAACGACCGGAGGAGGGCAAGGAGTGCCCCATACAGCACCCTGTCTATTATATTAGCGAAGTCCTGACGGATTCACGACAGCGCTACCCGCAGTACCAGAAACTGGTGTACGCGGTATTCCGAGCTCAGCGGCGACTCCCGCACTACTTCCAGGAGCACCCGATCACGGTGGTCTCCTCCGCACCTCTACAGGACATAATAGGCAATCGCGAGGCAACCGGGCGAGTCGCCAAGTGGGCCGTCGAAATCGGCGTCCACAACATCAAATACGAGCCCCACAAAGCAATCAAGTCACAAGCCCTAGCTGATTTCCTCGCAGATTGGGAAGAAGCATAGCAGCCGGAGAAGCTCCCGTACCTCCACTACTGGTCGCTCCATTTTGACGGCTCCAAGAACACCGACAGCGCAGGGGCCAGGGTCATACTAACCTCTCCCAAAGGAGACAAGCTCCGCTACGTGCTCCACCTCAACTTCAAGCCCTGCACCAACAACATGGCAGAATACGAGGCCCTCCTCCACGGCATGAGGGCCGCTAAGGATATGAACATCAACCGCTTATGATGCTATGGCGACTCCGACCTAGTCGCCGGCCAGGTCGCCGGGACATGCGACGCCGTATCTCCAACAATGATCGCGTACCGCCAAGCGGTAGACCAGCTGGGAGGACACTTTGACGGCTATTCCATCGAGTGGATCGAAAGACGCAAGAACAAGGAGGCAGACGCCCTTTCCCGCATCGAATCGGCCCGACAAGCACCACCAGTAGGCGTCTTCCTCGACATCATCCACAAACCCTCGGTCAACCCACCAAAGGAGATCGACGTCGAGATACCACTACAACCAGAGCCAGCCCTAGTCGCCATGGTTGTGGAGCCTAGCAACTGGACGGCACCATATGTCGCCTTCCTCGAGCACAAGATCCTACCGAGCAACGAAACGGAGGCGCGCATGATCGTGCGCCGCTGCAAGTCCTTTGTCATCATCAATGGCGAGCTTCATAGACGCAGCGTGACTAGCGTGTTCCAGCGTTGCGTATAGCCAGAAGAAGGCTGCAAGATCCTCCAGGACATTCACGCCGGCGACTGCGGCCATCACGCTGGCGCCAAGTCGTTGGTCGCCAAGGCCATGCGGCACGGTTTCTACTGGCTCACCGCACACGCCGACGCCACCAACATCGTCCAACGATGCATCGGATGCCAGAAGTACGCCCACCAGACGCACCTCCCTGGTCCGGCACTCAAGACCATCCCCATCACATGGCCATTCGCCGTATGGGGCATGGACATGGTAATCCCGTTCAAGAAGGCCCCATCCGGCTTCACCCATCTCCTGGTCATGGTTGATAAGTTCACCAAAAGGGTCGAGGCCAAGCCGATCAAAAAGTGCGACGGCAAGACGGCCACCAAGTTCTTGCACGAGCTCATCTACTGGTACGGCTACCCGCATAGCATGATAACAGACAACGGCACCAACTTCGCCAAGGGGGCCATGGCGGAATTCCATGAAGAACATGGCATACGACTCGACCTCGCTTCAGTCACCCACCCGGAGTCGAACGGCCAAGCAGAACGCGCCAACCAGAGCGTCCTCCATGGGCTCAAGCCGCGACTCTAGGTGCCCCTCGAGCGCACCCCTGGATGCTGGGTCGACGAGCTCCCCTCCGTAATATGGGGGATCCGCACGTCCGTCAATTGCTCCACCGGGTTCACACCCTTCTTCATGGTGTATAGCGCCGACGCCGTAATGCCAACTGACCTGGAGCACGATTCACCTCGAGTCGCCAATTACGTCGAGGCGACCAACAAGGTCTCCCGCCAAGACAGCGTCGACCAACTCGACGAGGCATGTGACCTGGCCCGCTCCCGCACCGCCATCTACCAACAAGGACTCCGCCGCTACCATAGCCGCCGAGTCCAGACCCGCACCTTCTAGGAGGGCGACCTGGTCCTCCGACTGGCCTAGGACAAGAAGGGCATGCACAAACTCTCCCCCATGGGAGGGACCATTCGCCATAGGGCGAGTCCTCAGCAACGACGCCTACTACCTCATCGACATATGGGGTGACGGCCAGCTCGAGGTCAGAAGGCCATGGAATGTAAACCTTCTCCGAAAGTTCTATACATAGAACCCCAACTTGTACTTAGCTAGCATATATAATGAAATTCATTCAGATCACACAAATTGTGTCTACTCGCCATATTCTTGTGCCACTCGCACTCGTACAAATTAGCAATACGCTACCCACAGAAGTCAACCTTTGGGCGAGCGACCGGCACGGCTAAGTAGTGCGGCCCAAAGGGCATCGAAAATATTCGGGCTTTGGGACGTCCACGAAAACGCCAACCCGGAGCCACCATCGGAGTCGCCTAGCTCGAATGGCCCACCGGGCCAAGACGACCGGCATACACTTCTCACAGCGACCTGTCCTTCCCATCCTCGTGCAAAGCGACTCGAACGGTTAAGTACCACGCGCGGGGACTCCGCAAAAATTAAATCCTCACGCGGATCGGGAACACACCAAGTAAAAGAGCTACCTTGGACTCGCCCAGCAACTGGCTCTCTGAGCCAGGGGAAGAGACGTGTTACAAACAACGCATTAACAACATACAGAACGCTACTGTCTGACGGCTAAGCACTACGCTGGGGGACTCGCCTGCAAAACAATCTCACTTGCGCTCGGGGACTCGCCCCTTAGAAGAAGCAAGGGACAAAACAATGCACAACCAAAAAGAAAGACATAAGTATACAATCGAGTTATACCCCATTAAAGGGCGGACGCGCTCGGGGACTCGCTCAAACAAAAATAAACACACCACACGATTATGGTTGCAATACGAGTCGATTGACTCCCCTTACTCAAAATAGTGTTCACATTACAGCAGTCGCCACTTGGCATATATTACAAACTGCCCAACTACCCTGTCTATTCCGCAGGTCCTGACGAAGAAGCACCACCCCCCACCTCCCTTGACATGAACAAAAGGTTGCCACGGGTTCGTCGGGTAGGTCGTCAGCGACTTCGACAACACCGACCGGAAGGGTTGCTCCGAATTCATGTCGTGATGCTCCGGATCGGGGTCGCCAGGCGCCAATACCATCTCCTGGTACGGCAGAAGATCCCCCATTGCCAACACCCGATCAGCAAAAGGGGTGGCCTTTGCAGTCAGCTTTAGCACCTCTGTCATCTCCATCGTGTCGGTCACCGATGGGTAGCCGCCGGTGACGTCGTCAAGGTCGAAGTTGTCGGGGAAGTGGGCGAGTCCCAGGTCAATGTCGTGGTAGCCCTGCACCTGAAAGCCGAGCGCACCATCCACTCCACAACGGCGGGCGCCTCCTCCAGATAGCGCCACACTTCTGTAAGCCCCCCAGGAATAACCTCAGTGGGAGACATCCCTTGAAGGACCACTTGGACGCACAATGCCGAAGCCATGGCCGTGTTCACCACAGCAGTCATGCACTGCGAGGCGTTGAAAGTCTGAACCACCAGATCGCGTTGCCCTATCACAGCTGAAAAATCAGGCATCAGTGACACTATGGACATCCCCAATCGGGGATTCGCCAAACGTGCTAAGCAAAAGCCGGAGACTCACCAAGAAGCTTGCGGAAGCTCTCCGTGACATGCTTCTCCAAGGCGGCATGGTCATTCTACAGCCCCATGACCGAGTCCATGGCCTTGCGTTCCTCCTTAGCCATGGCACGCAGCCTTCGCCGTCCTCGAAGAAATTGAGGCCGCCGCTTCCTCCAAGTCATGGCTCAGCGAGGCACCATTATTCGCCCCATCCAGCTCGGCGACTGGAACATGCCCTTCACGGGCCTTGGATATTGCAGCCAGGAGACCATCTGAAAGAGAAATCACCAACGCGTCACACACCAACAGTTCACAGCTGAAAGAGAAAAAGAAAAAGAAGCAAGTACTTACCAACAGTTTCCTGGAGTCGCCGGTTCGCCTCCTGCGCCAAGCGCAGATCCTGCTCCAAGGGCTCCCTTGCGGCCTGTCGGTCGGTCGATTCCCTCTGCAAACCCTGCAAAAAACAACAAAACTCGGTACTTGCCAAGAACTAATCCAGTTCCTAGCCGCTGAAATTCATCGACTAAGAACTCGGGAACTGGAGAGTAGAAAGAAGTTCAGTTCCTAGCCGCTGAAATTCAGCGACTAGGAGCTCGGGGACTAGAGAGTAGAAATAAGTTCAGTTCCTAGCCGCTGAAATTCAGCGACTAGGAGCTCGGGAACTGGAGAATAGAAGAAAACCAGTACCTAGCCGCTGAAATTCAGCAACTAGGAACTCGGGGACTGGACGTACCTGAATGGCGGCGCCAAGCATCCTGTGGAGTTCGCCGGCGTCAGTCGACGGGATCGTGAAGGAAGTGCACCCACGACAGGACCCAATGTCCGCGTCCACGATCTCCGGGCTCTGTGGGGACTAGGTGTTCGCCACACCTGGAAACCCCCTAGCCATGAACCGCGGCAATGTTGCCGACGCCCTAGCCGGGGCACTGGTTGTCAGGGTTGGCGCCTCTGTCACAGGCGCAACCACGACTGGCTCCGACTGCGCTGCCACCACTTCTTCGGCAACTATAGCGAGATCGGACTCCTTGGCGCTGTCCATCGCCACGACATCGTCGGCACTCCCCTTCTGCTTCTTCGCGCCTTCCGCGGTCGCCGCATCTCTGGCAGGTTTCCTCTTCTTGGGGAGGTCGCCCTCTCCCATGGTGGTGACTGGCGGAATCTTCGCCACTGAAGGACGGCCAATCTTCTTGGCCCCAGATCTGCTCAGACTTCCACAGTCAGTACAGTGACAATACAAAAACAAGACACAACTCGGAATGAAAGGCCAATACTTACTTAGCGACCGGAAGAACGCGTAGCCCGATGCTGATGTGGGCGAGTTTGTCTAGCTCTAGGCCCATCTTGCGCGTGAGACCCCTTTCAAAGACATCCGAAGCCCATGACACCACAAGCTTCCTTGATGATGAGGCTGCAGTCGCCGGAATTTCCGGCTCCTGAGACGCGGCCGCCTATGAAGTTTGCGGCGATCTCGACGCCACGACCTCAGCCGCCTCCGGGCTCGGGTCCCTCGAAGCTTCAGGCGTGATTGCCGCTAGGGGGACCTCTATCGCCGCCTCGGTGTCCTCGTCCCCCAATCCCGTCACTAATATCGCACCCTCGAGGATCTTGGGGGAAGAATCGGTGGCATCTTCATCATCGGAGTCATTGTCAGACTCAAACACCACCGCCGACTTCGAGGGCGACGCTAGCTTCTACGTCGGCGACTTTGGTCTGCACGCGGGTTTCGCCGGTGTGGCTGTGCGCCGAGACGTATGCTCTTGCACGATCTCATCGTCCCCTTCGCATTCATTGAGACTGCGACTCGCCTCGAACTCGCGATGCTTCTGCATGCGGGCTTGCGAGCTGCAGGCGCCGGGAGAGGAACCTCCTCCTCCTCGTTGCTTTCGGAGGAGCCCTCCTCCGAAACTTCGTCGAGTTCTTGGGGAACCTCTTTGTCAAGCGGAGGAAGCCAACCTTCCAGTACCTGGAACAACTGAAAACGACCACCACTAAGTATCGAGCAAAGCGACTATAGGTTATGCTGCAGAATACGGCGACTGGGAGGAAAACTTACTGTAGGGGCTTTGTTCTTCACGGGAGTGTACGGGCAAGCCCGACCGATACGGTGGTGAACTCCGCATTAGTAATCTTCTTCAAGGCCGCCTTGTAATCTTCGGTCTCCCATGACTCCTTGCTGGTTCGGGAGGGGTCGTGCTTCCCGCTATACTCGTACATCCAATGCGGCAGAGCTGCTAGCGGAACCAGACGCCGCCCGAGCCAGCAGTTGTAAAGGTTGATTGAAGTCAGCCCCTGATCCTTCAACCTTTGGATCTGGTCCATCATCTCCGCGACGTACATCCTCTGGTCTTCGTGAAGCTTCTTTGGTGCCACCGACGACGAGGCTCGCTCCTTTCGGCGATTTAACTCGGGAAGCGCCACCTCACCGGAGGGAGTGGATTCCTTCACATAGAACCAGCTTTTCTTCCACTTGCTGGCAGCTTTCTTCGGCAGAAGGAGCTTGATGAAGTTAGCCTTCGGCTTCAATTGAAATGTGACGCTGCCGGCCGCCAGTATCAAGCCGCTGGATGCCTCGCGGCTGATGCGGCCATGGAAGAGCTCCAGCCACAGCGGGAAATACGGCATGCAGCCGAGGTAGCACTCGCAGAAGGCGACGAAGATCGCCAGCTGCTCGATGCTGTGCGGACCAAGATTCGACGGCTTGATTGCGTATCGCATTACAACGCTGAAGAAGAGCGAGGTGGGGAACCCTAAACCTCTCTCTAGATGGCTAGGAAAATATATGAATTCACCGGCCCGTGATTTCGGCTCGGTCTCGGAGGGAGGGGAACCCGCCAGTTCCCCTTGCGGAGGACTCCGGCGTCCTCGAAGGACTTGAGCTGGGCCGTAGTACACTTGGATTTCCCCCATGAGCCTTTGGGAGGTGCCATTGGGAAGGATGTGGAGTCGCTCGGTGCGGAAGGATCGAATCGAAGGAAGACAGAAAGAATGAACAAAATACAAAGTTCCTAGTAATGCCTCTCATATAAACTAGCTCGTTGATTAACAAGATGATTAAGGTTTCCTGATCATGGACATTGGATGTTGTTAATAACGAGGTCACAACATTGGTGGAACGATGTGATGAACATTCATCCGAAGTATAGCATTACGATCTATGTTTATATTGCTATAACATCATACGAAGTAATCTTAGTCCTTAGACCATGAGATCATGTTAATTGCTAACACCGGAAGAGTATCTTGATAACATCAAACGTCACACCGTAACAGGGTGACTATAAAGGTGGGTTCGATTACGAAGGTGTTATGTTGAGGCTCATGGATCAAGAGTGGGATTTGTCCATCCCGATGACGGATAGATATACTCTGGGCCCTCTCGGTGATATCACATTAAGATAGCTTGCAAGCAAGTGATGTGATCACTAGAATGTTATATCACGGGAATGAGAAAAGAGTGCATGTCGGTAACGAGATCAAACTAGGTATGGAGATACCAATGATCGAATCTCGGACATGTAATATATCGCGAGACAAAGGGATTTAGTTACTAGCGTTAAAGGTTCTCACGATCACACAAGTCATCGTTGAATGTGTAGGAGTCAGTATGGATCTCCAGGTCCCGCTTCTGATTATTGATATGAGAGGGGTCTTGATCATGTCTGCATTATTCGCGAACCGTAGGGTGACACACTTAAGGGATACCGACACCATTTGGAGCAAATATGTTTCAGATAAAGGTTTAAGAAAGCGCTGGAATTATTTCAATAGACACCAAAACTGTTTCGGTTGAAATTGCTGAAATTGGTTCTGCATGTAATATTGAAATGTTGCAGGGGTTTTATAGAATGTTTGTTAATTAAAGTAATTAACAAAATTCTGAATAAAAATAAGAAAAGAGTTTTATTAAATGAGAGAGCATTAAATTTGGAGAAATTTAATGCATTTAAAGTGGAGACTTTAAAAGAGAATGTGAAGGGGCAAATTTATGTGGAGGGAGTTACCACCACATGAATGAGGAGGTGAAGAGTCACCCCCATGCGCCGGCCATGAACGAGGGGCACCCACTCCTCCTATAAAAGGCCACCCTCTTCCTCCTTCTTCCACACACCTCCTCGTGAAGGATCTCTCTCCCCCTCTAGTATTATTTCCCCATGGTCTCGGATTAGCGAGATACATGTTCCCGGTGGCTTTATCTAGAAAGGAGTTGCTGCTTCCGCTGCTTTGCTGGAGCGAGGGACGGAGGTTGTCGGGGTACCGGACGTGTGTGCAATCACGGATGCACCGCTGCTTTGCGGTGCTGGACTTGGTGGTGCTGGAGCTGGATCTGAAGGACGTGCTAGAGACGGACCTGCTCGGACTTCCTCACGATCTTGAGATTGGCAAGTGTACGACTACATCAACCACGAGTTCCTACTCGTTAACAAAACTCGTTGTCTTCGAGGGTAAGTTCTCGATGGATGTATGTCCACCCGTTGCTTTGTACCTAGTAGATAGATCTTGGCGTGTAGTTCTCATCGTAGGAAAAAATTTGTTTTCTATGTTGCGAACCACAACACTATCATGGGTGTTCTTACATTCTTTAATAAACTCATCGGTCATCTCAACATAATCTTCTTCAATATCATAACTCTCACTAGACTCAGGTGAGCTAACAGGCGTAGTAGTGTCTTCATTAGGAGTTTCGGTATTTCCAGCTATAGTTCTAGCAATCGTAGCATCTAGGAAAGGACCTAATGAACCACTCTTATCAAGCACAGTAGAAGCAGCATCATAAGCATCAGAAGTTTCAGATTCAGCAGTAGCGGTGTGTAGCATGTGTATGTGGTGGTGTAACGAGCTTACTTATAACAGATGGTGAATCAAGAGCAGCAGAGGTGTTTAGAACCGTACCTCTTCTTGTAGTGGATGGTAAAATAGGAACCTTGCCATCACGAGACTTACCCATGATGGATGGATAGCAGCGAACAATAGAGAATCCAAGTGAACTTGATAAATAAAGCTATGCTCCCCGGCAATGGCGCCAGAAAATAGTCTTGATGACCCACAAGTATAGGGGGTGTATCGCAGTATTTTCGAGGGAAGTGAAACCCAATTTATTGATTCGACACAAGGGGAGCCAAAGAATATTTATAAGCCTTAACAACTGAGTTGTCAATTCAACTGCACCTGGAAACAATCTTGCTCACAGAGGTTTATCAAGAGTAACAGTTTTGTAGTAGGAATAGTAAAGTAGCAGTAAGTAGTAAAGCAAAGACAGAGTAACAAGCAAAGAAATAGTGGGATTCGAAAAGGTAGGCATAGGGATGGATGGACAGGCGTTGCATGGACAAGACAATCCACATAGCAATCAGAACATAGGGCAATTGCAGATAAATAAGATAAAGCATCCAAGTACTAGACAATCCTAGGCATGTGTTCCATATATAGTCATACGTGCTCGCAATGAGAACTTGCACAACATCTTTTGTCACCGCCACCGTTTGCAACGGGCCTCTAGGAACTATCGGCAATTAAGGTGCTCCTTTTAATAGAGCACCGGAGCAAAGCATTAACACTCCGTGAACACATGTGATCCTCACATCAAAGCCTTTCCCTTCCGGTTATCCTGATTTCTGTCACTTCGGGGCCATAGGTTCCGGACAACGACGTGTGTATACAACTTGTAGATAAGACCAAAAACAATACTATCATAATGAATCAATAATAAGTTCAGATCTGAAATCACAGCACTCGGGCCCTAGTGACAAGCATTAAGCACAACAAGTCGCAACAAAGTCATAAAGCACTAATAAAAGATACTAGGCACCATGCCCTAACAATCTGATGCCATTACATGAACGATCTCATCCAATCCCTACCATCCCCATAGCCTATAGCGGGGGATTACTCACTCATAGATGGGGAAACATGGATGGTCGATGGAGAAGCGATGGTGATGATGATGGCGATGATATCCTCCAATTTCCTGTCCCGGCAGGGTGCCAGAACGGAGTTTCTGGTGCTGTTTCGTGGAATCTGGTGGTGGCGGCGGAGCAGAACTCCTTCTGCAAAAACGTCGAACCCCCTGAAGTTTTTAGGTTAGAAGGCTCCTTATAGGCGAAGAGAGAGGCCGAGGGGGTGCCTGGGGGGCCCACACCACCCCCTGGCGCGGCCTAGCCTGGCCCGCGCCACCAGGTGGTGTGGCCACCCCAGGGCTCTTCTCCGTCTCGTATTCTGGCTCCTGGAGTCCTCGGGTGAAATAGGATTTTTGGCATATTTTCCAGGATTTTTCCTCGTTGATTTTCTGCACAAAAAGTAGACACCAAGGCAATTCTCACTGAAACAGCGCTTCGCATTAGTTGCATCCAAATCACACAAGTATAGAGGAGAAACAATAGCAAAAGTGTTCAGGAAAGTAGATACATTTTGGACGTATCATATCGCAGTATTTTCGATAAGTAAGAGTGTCGAACCCAACGAGGAGCAGAAGGTGCTAGCTAGTGGTATGGATCAGGAATTCTCTGCAAATACTTAGCAAACGGATTTTTAGGGGTTTTCGATAAAGCAAGTAAACAAAGTACGAGTAAACGAAGGACAGTAGGAATAAATGCAGCAAGTGGCCCAATCCTTTATGCAGCAAAGGACAAGCCGGTTGTATTTCTATAGATGACCAAACGTTCTCGAGGACACATGGGAAGACTGTCAAGTGCTTTTGCTTCATATAGTCGATTAATCTTCTCTAGCTTGCTAAGTGTTGTGTGGGTGAACCTGTGCTAATGTACCGCCCCATCCAAGACTAATACATACTTGTGATTATACCCCTTGCAAACATCCGTAAGTACAAGAAAGTAATTAAGGTAGAAACCTAACCATAGCTTTAAACTCTAAGACCCTTACGTCCCTTGTGCAATGGTTTCCTAACGGGGGTTCAGGTTTCTGTCACTCCGGCAACCCCTACGATTAGTAGCCAAATACACAATGCATTCCCCTAGGCCCATATAGGTGAAGTGTCATGTAGTCGACGTTCACATGACACCACTAGAAGAAGTACACCATAACTTAAATAACAATCTATTGAATCTTTCTCAACGCAACTCCACTACTAACAACAAGACTTCTTCCATGTCCTCAAGAACAAAACGAACTACTAACAAGACATCATATGGATCATGATCAGAGATGGAATAATGATGTATAACAATCTGAACATAAACAATAATTCAATGGTTCACTCAATAGCATCAACTACAAAGAGTAATCAACACCTGGAAAGTTTCCTCTATGAACTATAGCAAGATTCAACGCAATTGTTACAACAATATGGAGATGGTGATGAGGGTGCTGATGGTGATGATGGTGGTGATGATGATGACGATGATCCCGATGAAGTCCAGCTTGATGGTGGTGTTGATGGCGACGATCTCCCCTCTCCGGGAAGGAATTCCCCCGGCAGAAATCTGTCTGCCGGAGAGATCTTTCTCTCTCGGTGTTTTCCGCCCCGCAGAGGCGGCGGAATCTTTCTATGGTCGCTCCCCGAGTCTTAGGGTTTTGTGGGGATGATATACGCCAGAGGGGAGAGGCTAGAGTGAGCCAGGGTGGCCACACCACTCCTAGGTGCGGCCTAGGCCTGCCCGCGCCATGGGGTGGTGTGGGCCCCCTGTGGCCCACCTCCACTCCATCTTTTGGCATCCTGAGTCTTCTGGAAAAATAGGATTTTCCGTATATTTTCCCGGATTTTCTGATCTTCGTGAATTTTGCCTCCAAACAGCACCTTTTCCATCAGAATCCTGACTGCAGCGGTCCATGCTCCAAAAGTCATCAACCATGCAAAAATAGATGAAATAACATAAGTATCACCTCTCAATATGAAATATATCAACGAATAATAGTGAATTAAGACATAGAATAGTGATGCAAAATGGACGTATCAGTCCCCACAGGACAGCTACTGGGATACGTAGTCTCCAAGCGCGGCATCGAGGCCAACCCCACCAAGATCGACACCATCGCGCGACTCGGGAAACCCGAGTGCCTGCGCGACATCCAGAAGTTGGTCGGCCGAGTCGTGGCTCTCAGTCGCTTCATCCCCCGACTAGGCAAGAAGACAATGCCTCTCTACCGCCTGATGCACAAGAACCCCACGTTCCAATGGGACGCGGAGGCGGACAATGCACTCAAAGCGCTCAAAGAAGTGCTACTCGCGGCTCCACTCCTCGCTGCTCCACTCGACAAAGAGCCAATGCTCGTCTACGTGGCAGCCTCCACTCGAGTCGTCAGCGCCGTGATGGTCGTCGAACGACCGGAGGAGGGCAAGGAGTGCCCCATACAGCACCCTGTCTATTATATTAGCGAAGTCCTGACGGATTCACGACAGCGCTACCCGCAGTACCAGAAACTGGTGTACGCGGTATTCCGAGCTCAGCGGCGACTCCCGCACTACTTCCAGGAGCACCCGATCACGGTGGTCTCCTCCGCACCTCTACAGGACATAATAGGCAATCGCGAGGCAACCGGGCGAGTCGCCAAGTGGGCCGTCGAAATCGGCGTCCACAACATCAAATACGAGCCCCACAAAGCAATCAAGTCACAAGCCCTAGCTGATTTCCTCGCAGATTGGGAAGAAGCATAGCAGCCGGAGAAGCTCCCGTACCTCCACTACTGGTCGCTCCATTTTGACGGCTCCAAGAACACCGACGGCGCAGGGGCAGGGGTCATACTGACCTCTCCCAAAGGAGACAAACTCCGCTACATGCTCCACCTCAACTTCAAGCCCTGCACCAACAACATGGCAGAATACGAGGCCCTCCTCCACGGCATGAGGGCCGCTAAGGATATGAACATCAACCGCTTATGATGCTATGGCGACTCCGACCTAGTCGCCGGCCAGGTCGCCGGGACATGCGACGCCGTATCTCCAACAATGATCGCGTCAAGCCGGTAGACCAGCTGGGAGGACACTTTGACGGCTATTCCATCGAGTGGATCGAAAGACGCAAGAACAAGGAGGCAGACGCCCTTTCCCGCATCGAATCGGCCCGACAAGCACCACCAGTAGGCGTCTTCCTCGACATCATCCACAAACCTCCAACCCACCAAAGGAGATCGACGTCGAGATACCACTACAACCAGAGCCAGCCCTAGTCGCCATGGTTGTGGAGCCTAGCAACTGGACGGCACCATATGTCGCCTTCCTCGAGCACAAGATCCTACCGAGCAACGAAACGGAGGCGCGCATGATCGTGCGCCGCTGCAAGTCCTTTGTCATCATCAATGGCGAGCTTCACAGACGCAGCGTGACTAGCGTGTTCCAGCGTTGCGTATAGCCAGAAGAAGGCTGCAAGATCCTCCAGGACATTCACGCCGGCGACTGCGGCCATCACGCTGGCGCCAAGTCGTTGGTCGCCAAGGCCATGCGGCACGGTTTCTACTGGCTCACCGCACACGCCGACGCCACCAACATCGTCCAACGATGCATCGGATGCCAGAAGTACGCCCACCAGACGCACCTCCCTGGTCCGGCACTCAAGACCATCCCCATCACATGGCCATTCGCCGTATGGGGCATGGACATGGTAATCCCGTTCAAGAAGGCCCCATCCGGCTTCACCCATCTCCTGGTCATGGTTGATAAGTTCACCAAAAGGGTCGAGGCCAAGCCGATCAAAAAGTGCGACGGCAAGACGGCCACCAAGTTCTTGCACGAGCTCATCTACTGGTACGGCTACCCGCATAGCATGATAACAGACAACGGCACCAACTTCGCCAAGGGGGCCATGGCGGAATTCCATGAAGAACATGGCATACGACTCGACCTCGCTTCAGTCACCCACCCGGAGTCGAACGGCCAAGCAGAACGCGCCAACCAGAGCGTCCTCCATGGGCTCAAGCCGCGACTCTAGGTGCCCCTCGAGCGCACCCCTGGATGCTGGGTCGACGAGCTCCCCTCCGTAATATGGGGGATCCGCACGTCCGTCAATTGCTCCACCGGGTTCACACCCTTCTTCATGGTGTATAGCGCCGACGCCGTAATGCCAACTGACCTGGAGCACGATTCACCTCGAGTCGCCAATTACGTCGAGGCGACCAACAAGGTCTCCCGCCAAGACAGCGTCGACCAACTCGACGAGGCATGTGACCTGGCCCGCTCCCGCACCGCCATCTACCAACAAGGACTCCGCCGCTACCATAGCCGCCGAGTCCAGACCCGCACCTTCTAGGAGGGCGACCTGGTCCTCCGACTGGCCTAGGACAAGAAGGGCATGCACAAACTCTCCCCCATGGGAGGGACCATTCGCCATAGGGCGAGTCCTCAGCAACGACGCCTACTACCTCATCGACATATGGGGTGACGGCCAGCTCGAGGTCAGAAGGCCATGGAATGTAAACCTTCTCCGAAAGTTCTATACATAGAACCCCAACTTGTACTTAGCTAGCATATATAATGAAATTCATTCAGATCACACAAATTGTGTCTACTCGCCATATTCTTGTGCCACTCGCACTCGTACAAATTAGCAATACGCTACCCACAGAAGTCAACCTTTGGGCGAGCGACCGGCACGGCTAAGTAGTGCGGCCCAAAGGGCATCGAAAATATTCGGGCTTTGGGACGTCCACGAAAACGCCAACCCGGAGCCACCATCGGAGTCGCCTAGCTCGAATGGCCCACCGGGCCAAGACGACCGGCATACACTTCTCACAGCGACCTGTCCTTCCCATCCTCGCGCAAAGCGACTCGAACGGTTAAGTACCACGCGCGGGGACTCCGCAAAAATTAAATCCTCACGCGGATCGGGAACACACCAAGTAAAAGAGCTACCTTGGACTCGCCCAGCAACTGGCTCTCTGAGCCAGGGGAAGAGACGTGTTACAAACAACGCATTAACAACATACAACAGGAACGCGCCCAATACGGCTAAGCACTACGCTGGGGGACTCGCCTGCAAAACAATCTCACTTGCGCTCGGGGACTCGCCCCTTAGAAGAAGCAAGGGACAAAACAATGCACAACCAAAAAGAAAGACATAAGTATACAATCGAGTTATACCCCATTAAAGGGCGGACGCGCTCGGGGACTCGCTCAAACAAAAATAAACACACCACACGATTATGGTTGCAGTACGAGTCGATTGACTCCCCTTACTCAAAATAGTGTTCACATTACAGCAGTCGCCACTTGGCATATATTACAAACTGCCCAACTACCCTGTCTATTCCGCAGGTCCTGACGAAGAAGCACCACCCCCCACCTCCCTTGACATGAACAAAAGGTTGCCACGGGTTCGTCGGGTAGGTCGTCAGCGACTTCGACAACACCGACCGGAAGGGTTGCTCCGAATTCATGTCGTGATGCTCCGGATCGGGGTCGCCAGGCGCCAATACCATCTCCTGGTACGGCAGAAGATCCCCCATTGCCAACACCCGATCAGCAAAAGGGGTGGCCTTTGCAGTCAGCTTTAGCACCTCTGTCATCTCCATCGTGTCGGTCACCGATGGGTAGCCGCCGGTGACGTCGTCAAGGTCGAAGTTGTCGGGGAAGTGGGCGAGTCCCAGGTCAATGTCGTGGTAGCCCTGCACCTGAAAGCCGAGCGCACCATCCACTCCACAACGGCGGGCGCCTCCTCCAGATAGCGCCACACTTCTGTAAGCCCCCCAGGAATAACCTCAGTGGGAGACATCCCTTGAAGGACCACTTGGACGCACAATGCCGAAGCCATGGCCGTGTTCACCACAGCAGTCATGCACTGCGAGGCGTTGAAAGTCTGAACCACCAGATCGCGTTGCCCTATCACAGCTGAAAAATCAGGCATCAGTGACACTATGGACATCCCCAATCGGGGATTCGCCAAACGTGCTAAGCAAAAGCCGGAGACTCACCAAGAAGCTTGCGGAAGCTCTCCGTGACATGCTTCTCCAAGGCGGCATGGTCATTCTACAGCCCCACGATGACCGAGTCCATGGCCTTGCGTTCCTCCTCAGCCGCAGCGACAGCAGCCTTCGCTCGGTCCTCAGAAGAAATTGAGGCCGCTTTCGCTTCCTCCAAGTCATGGCTCAGCGAGGCAATTCGCCCATTCGCCCCATCCAGCTCGGCGACTGGAACATGCCCTTCACGGGCCTTGGATATTGCAGCCAGGAGACCATCTGAAAGAGAAATCACCAACGCGTCACACACCAACAGTTCACAGCTGAAAGAGAAAAAGAAAAAGAAGCAAGTACTTACCAACAGTTTCCTGGAGTCGCCGGTTCGCCTCCTGCGCCAAGCGCAGATCCTGCTCCAAGGGCTCCCTTGCGGCCTGTCGGTCGGTCGATTCCCTCTGCAAACCCTGCAAAAAACAACAAAACTCGGTACTTGCCAAGAACTAATCCAGTTCCTAGCCGCTGAAATTCATCGACTAAGAACTCGGGAACTGGAGAGTAGAAAGAAGTTCAGTTCCTAGCCGCTGAAATTCAGCGACTAGGAGCTCGGGGACTAGAGAGTAGAAAGAAGTTCAGTTCCTAGCCGCTGAAATTCAGCGACTAGGAGCTCGGGAACTGGAGAATAGAAGAAAACCAGTACCTAGCCGCTGAAATTCAGCAACTAGGAACTCGGGGACTGGACGTACCTGAATGGCGGCGCCAAGCATCCTGTGGAGTTCGCCGCCGCCGACGGGATCGTGAAGGAAGTGCACCCACGACAGACCCAATGTCCGTCCACGATCTCCTGCTCTGTGGGGACTAGGTGTTCGCCACACCGAAACCCCTAGCCATGAACCGCGGCAATGTTGCCGACGCCTAAGTCGGCACTGGTTGTCGAGTTGGCGCCTCGCCAGCGCACCAACCACCGGCCATCATGCCACCACTTCTTCGGCAACTATAGCGAGATCGGACTCCTTGGCGCTGTCCATCGCCACGACATCGTCGGCACTCCCCTTCTGCTTCTTCGCGCCTTCCGCGGTCGCCGCATCTCTGGCAGGTTTCCTCTTCTTGGGGAGGTCGCCCTCTCCCATGGTGGATTGGCGGAATCTTCGCCACTGAAGGACGGCCAATCTTCTTGGCCCCAGATCTGCTCAGACTTCCACAGTCAGTACAGTGACAATACAAAAACAAGACACAACTCGGAATGAAAGGCCAATACTTACTTAGCGACCGGAAGAACGCGTAGCCCGATGCTGATGTGGGCGAGTTTGTCTAGCTCTAGGCCCATCTTGCACGTGAGACCCCTTTCAAAGACATCCGAAGCCCATGACACCACAAGCTTCCTTGATGATGAGGCTGCAGTCGCCGGAATTTCCGGCTCCTGAGACGCGGCCGCCTATGAAGTTTGCGGCGATCTCGACGCCACGACCTCAGCCGCCTCCGGGCTCGGGTCCCTCGAAGCTTCAGGCGTGATTGCCGCTAGGGGGACCTCTATCGCCGCCTCGGTGTCCTCGTCCCCCAATCCCGTCACTAATATCGCACCCTCGAGGATCTTGGGGGAAGAATCGGTGGCATCTTCATCATCGGAGTCATTGTCAGACTCAAACACCACCGCCGACTTCGAGGGCGACGCTAGCTTCTACGTCGGCGACTTTGGTCTGCACGCGGGTTTCGCCGGTGTGGCTGTGCGCCGAGACGTATGCTCTTGCACGATCTCATCGTTCCCTTCGCATTCATTGAGACTGCGACTCGCCTCGAACTCGCGATGCTTCTGCATGCGGGCTTGCGAGCTGCAGGCGCCGGGAGAGGAACCTCCTCCTCCTCGTTGCTTTCGGAGGAGCCCTCCTCCGAAACTTCGTCGAGTTCTTGGGGAACCTCTTTGTCAAGCGGAGGAAGCCAACCTTCCAGTACCTGGAACAACTGAAAACGACCACCACTAAGTATCGAGCAAAGCGACTATAGGTTATGCTGCAGAATACGGCGACTGGGAGGAAAACTTACTGTAGGGGCTTTGTTCTTCACGGGAGTGTACGGGCAAGCCCGACCGATACGGTGGTGAACTCCGCATTAGTAATCTTCTTCAAGGCCGCCTTGTAATCTTCGGTCTCCCATGACTCCTTGCTGGTTCGGGAGGGGTCGTGCTTCCCGCTATACTCGTACATCCAATGCGGCAGAGCTGCTAGCGGAACCAGACGCCGCCCGAGCCAGCAGTTGTAAAGGTTGATTGAAGTCAGCCCCTGATCCTTCAACCTTTGGATCTGGTCCATCATCTCCGCGACGGACATCCTCTGGTCTTCGGGAAGCTTCTTTGGTGCCAGCCGACGAGGCTCGCTCCTTTCGGCGACGAACTCGGGAAGCGCCACCTCACCGGAGGGAGTGGATTCCTTCACATAGAACCAGCTTTTCTTCCACTTGCTGGCAGCTTTCTTCGGCAGAAGGAGCTTGATGAAGTTAGCCTTCGGCTTCAATTGAAATGTGACGCTGCCGGCCGCCAGTATCAAGCCGCTGGATGCCTCGCGGCTGATGCGGCCATGGAAGAGCTCCAGCCACAGCGGGAAATACGGCATGCAGCCGAGGTAGCACTCGCAGAAGGCGACGAAGATCGCCAGCTGCTCGATGCTGTGCGGACCAAGATTCGACGGCTTGATTGCGTAATACGCACATAAACGCCAGAAGAAGAGCGAGGTGGGGAACCCTAAACCTCTCTCTAGATGGCTAGGAAAATATATGAATTCACCGGCCCGTGATTTCGGCTCGGTCTCGGAGGGAGGGGAACCCGCCAGTTCCCCTTGCGGAGGACTCCGGCGTCCTCGAAGGACTTGAGCTGGGCCGTAGTACACTTGGATTTCCCCCATGAGCCTTTGGGAGGTGCCATTGGGAAGGATGTGGAGTCGCTCGGTGCGGAAGGATCGAATCGAAGGAAGACAGAAAGAATGAATGTGGGAGAGTGAAGAATGCGAGAAAGGATCTGCAGAGCTGATTCGCCACTCCCCTTATAAAGGAACGCTACCCGCCAAATTCGGAGTAGCCGTTACCTGCGGTAATTACGCCGAAGTTACCGTTGGAATATCCAACGGATAGTTTAACCAGATTGATGGTCCAACTCCTCCATTCCACTCGCTACCCGCTACTCCTCTCCACTCGCCGAAGCAGCGACTTGGCAGTAGTGATATTTGCCGGAGCGGCGAATGGAAGCCTGGGGAAAATTTCCTCGGTTTTAGTGGAGTCCATCGCCGACTCGGCTGGGCGTCCAAATTGGACTCGCCTACTTCGACCGCCAAAAGGACACCTGCGCCTGAATCAACAATGGCCTCGGGGACTACTGATGGGGATATGCCGAAGGGGGTATGCCTAGCAGGACATTCCGATTGGGCTGAAGGGTCTGCGAGTGGGCCTGAAGGACGGCGACTGGAATGCGACGTAGGAGAGGGCCTGGCGACTGGAGACTGAAGGCCCAGAAGCGTACTTGAAGCCCAGTCGGATTAGGTCAAAAGCCTTCGAATCCATATCTTGTTCGGTGGTAAACTGTAAATCCTAGCGAGGTGCCTTATATATTAACCTCCCTAGGGTACCTTGAGGACTTACGTTCTATTATACACCCCCTCAAGCGACTCGCTGCTTAGATGCCGAGTTCGCCACCCCTGTAACTCGCTCTCTATTAATCCAATCTAGCAGGAGTAGGTCATTACCCTCTGGGAGCCAAACCTGGATAAACCATGTGCATCCGCCCCCATCTCGTACCGTAGATGGCCGCCGGCTCTTCCTTACGTTATAATCAATCGCTGCCAGTAGCAGCGACTGTCGTGGCCATTTCCACGACACCATCTTAACATAATGTACTCCTACTTCTGATGCCAACAAAGAAGAATTTAGATAAAAATGACTGCAGATCACAGGCCGAAAAACAACTAAGTAGTACAATGTATCATTGTCCCCATGAAATTTTTGTTCTTATTGGATGTTTCTACTTGAAATGTAACCAAGTTAATGTACTCAGGAGCGTGCTAATGGAAGGTAGAACATGATATCATTTGCTTAGTTCGCACTGATAGAAGCTGGGTACTAGAATACAACCAAACAAAATTAGCGGTTGTGCCATACACAGGGGATAAAGGATCGTGGCTTGGCCGACATGATCAGAGAGTTGCAGTCGCTGGAAGGAGGGAAGACATGTGATAGTCAATATGCACCTTGAACATCTAACTATTCACGAAATATTTTGTGTTAATTGGAGAAGAGAGGAGATACTTCCTCCGTACAGCTTTGATTTGTATAGATTCGCATGCATCTAGCCATATTTTAGTGTATAGATGCATGTCAATCTAGATAAACCCCAAGTCACTTGAGGAAGAATATAAATTGGTTTCAACAAATGCATTAGAAGGGGTGGAAAAGCCTAAGGGAAAATTTGTCACGATCTAATGAAAAACCAAGCGTCTTTATCTTCAAGAACTATGTAAGATTATTTTAAGACATGATAGCGTATTCTCTTTATTTCACGGCAACGCTATGACGTTCCTTGCTAATGGCAGCACGCCAAATAGTTTGGAATCAAGGACGTCAGCAGAATACAGATACCGGACCGTATACTCTCTGTACGTGACTTTGTCATCTCCCCCTGTACGTGCACAACTGCACACGATCTTACGACTCCCACTCGTGCACGACTGCACGACGGCATCCCTTTGTACTATATAAGCAGAGGCAATACAATCGATAGCACTGCGGTGCCTTACAGTCTCATTCCCCCTGTCTACATGGTATCAGACGCTCTTCTCTTCTGAACCTACAATTTCTGTCTTCCGCTGCAGCTCTGCAACCACCTCGCCAAGACAGCTCCACCACCTCCCCCACCACCGCCGGTCAGCCACGACCCTTCCACTCCGCTCCGTGCCCCACCTACCACCACACCACTCGTTACCCCCTCTGCCTTCGCCAGCCCCTCTCGGCTCGACAACCAGCTCTTCCGCACCACCAATGAGCCCCAGTCCACGGCGGCGGTGGCAATGGCCTCACCTCTCGCCGGCGTCTTCATCAATCAGCACGTGCCGCTGGTCTTGACGCTGAACCCGCCCAACTACACCCAGTGGCGCACCCTCTTCGAGGTTACCTTCACCAAGTCCGGCGTCGCCGACCACATCCACGATCCGCCGGCCGCCGCGGCCCCCTACTGGCTGCAGGACGACGCCTACGTCGTGTCGTGGCTCTACAACCACATCAGCCCGGAGATCTTCGGCCTTGTCCATCAGCGGAATGCCACGGCGGCGCAAATCTGGAGCTCCATCGCCACCCTGTTCCTGGAGAACGCCGAACACCAAGCCGTCTTCCTTGCCATGGAGTTCCGCCGCATTGAACATGGCGTCGTCTCCATCATCTCCTACTTCGCCCGCCTCAAGGAGTGTGCTGATTGCCTCGCCGACCTCGGCGAGCCCGTCCCCGACCGCGACCAGGTATTGAACATGTTCCGCGGCCTTGCCCCTCGCCTCCACTACGCCATCCCCATCCTCACAATGCAGCGCCCACTCCCCACACTGCTCGCCTGCCGCGCCTTCCTGCTCCTGGAGGAGAGCCGTCACGCGGGGCACGGTGATGGCTCCGCCGACACGGCGCTGCACGCCGCGCGCACCCCCGCATCCGGCGGTTCCGGCCACACCAACTACGGCGGGGTACCTCCCGCAACAACTCCGGCGGGGGCGGCCGCAATAGGGGCAAGGGCAAGGCTCCAGCCAGCCACACTGGCGCAGGCGGGGGCACCTCCAACAATGCGGGCAGCACCTCTGCTTACCGCCCACCTACGCCATCCTCCGCACCCTGGACCGGCATGGTTCACGCATGGGCTATGTCGTGGCGTCCCCACGCCCCTGGCTCGGGCATTCTCGGCGCCCGCCCCAGCTTCCCCTCGCCCTTCGCTGGTGTCGTGTCCCACTACCAGGGCCTGCCGCCCTGGGCGGCGCCCACCCCGTACGGCGTCCCTGCTGCTCCTTCCTCGGTGCCGCACACTGCACCAACTCCAGCGTGGGATCAGTCTGCGCTCATCAACGCCCTGAATAACCTGGGCGTCCAGCAGCCCGCGCGCCCGCCATCCAACAATGGCGACTGGTACCTCGACACCGGGGCAACGGCTCACATGGCCTCGTCCTCAGGTATGCTTGCCTCTGCTCGCCTCTGTTCTTCTTCTCGCATAGTAGTTGGCGATGGATCGTCCTTGCCTGTCACGCACACCGGCCACCACTCCATTCGCACCAATTCTTCCCCACTTTCTCTCTGTAACATACTTGTCTCCCCCACCTTAATCAAGAATCTCATTTCTGTTAAATCTCTAACCCGTGATAACTCTGTTAATGTTGAATTTGACAACCTCGGCTTCTCTGTCAAGGATCAGCGCACGATGAAGGTGCTCCTCCGATGTGATGACGGCGGCGATCTCTACCCTGTCACTGCTCCCACGACCCACCACAACCTCGCCGCTGCCTCCGTGGACCTCTGGCACAATCATCTCGGACACCCTGGACGCGATGCTCTGACGACCACGCTTCGCCACGCCTCACCATTCACTGTAGCTAGCCCATCTCATACTTGCAACACATGTCAGCTAGGAAAGCACACTAGATTTCCCTTTCCACATTCAGAGCATGTCTCCTATTTTCCCTTTCAGTTAGTTCACTATGACATTTGGACATCTCCCGTACTCAGTTTATCAGGATGTAAATATTATTTGGTGATTCTCGATGATTACAGCCATTTCGTTTGGACGTTCCCTCTTTGTGTAAAATCTGAGGCTTTTCCAAGAATCCGCAACTTTCAGACATTTGTCCAGCGACAGTTCAACCTCCCTCTTCTAGCCTTGCAAACTGACAACGGTAGGGAATTCGACAATAATCTTTCCCGCGAGTTCTTCCTCTCCCAGGGCATCGTGCTCCGCCTCTCCTGCCCGTATACCTCGCCGCAAAATGGTCGTGCTAAACCCATGCTCCGCACCCTGAATGACACTTTCCGCTCACTCCTCATTCATGCTTCCATGTCGTTAAGCTTCTGGGCAGAAGCCCTGAACACTGCCACCTTCCTACTCAACCGGCGGCCCTGCCGCCTGCGCCAAAACCTCACACCTTTCTTCTTACTCTTTGGCGTCCACCTAGACTACCAAAACCTCCACGTCTTCGGATGCCTGTGTTATCCCAACACCACCGCCACTGCTGCACACAAGCTTGCGCCACGCTCCACACCGTGCGTCTTCCTCGGCTACTCCATCGATGACAAAGGTTTCCGCTGCTACAATCGCTCCACCGGCAAGGTTCTTACCTCTCGCCACGTATTCTTTGACGAGCTCACCTTCCCCTTCAGCCCCATCACTCCTGCCCCTCCCGTTCCCTCTGACAATGACGACGACGTCTCCATGCCGCCTAGGTCCCGGGCCTCGCCACCATCCCCTGCAACACCTGCCCCACCAGCCTCGTCCATGGCCCCGGCCTCGCCCCCAGACCCGACGTCGCCACCAGAACCATCCCCCTTCGCACCCACCTCTCATGCCTCCCTCCCCTCCCCTGCAACCTCCGCCGAGCCAGCGCTTGCCCTACTCATCCCTACACACTGAATGATCACTCGTGCCCAAAATGGCATCTTCAAGCCCAATCCAAAATTCGCCCATCTAGTTACTACTCCTGACATCTCCCCCATTCCCAAATCCGTGCGCATGGCACTGCGCGGTCCACCTTGGTTGATAGCTATGCAGGAGGAGTATAGGGCGCTCATGGTGAACAAGACCTGGACGTTGGTACCGCGCCCGCCCGGTGCGAACGTCGTCATTGGCAAGTGGCTCTTCAGGCACAAGCTCAAAGCCGACGGCTTGCTCGAGCGCTACAAAGCGCGGTGGGTGGTCCGTGGCTTCTCACAGCAGCCGGGCGTGGACTTAGACAAGACATTCTCGCCGGTCGTGAAATTTGCCACTGTCCATGTTGTTCTCGCCATCACTGCGTCGCGCGACTGGCCCGTCCACCAAATGGACGTGAACAATGCCTTCCTCCATGGCCAGCTGACAGAGTGTGTCTACTGCCAGCAGCCCGCCGGCTTCGTCGACGACAACCTCCCCGACCATGTTTGCCTCCTCGATAAATCCCTGTACGGACTCAAGTAGGCGCATCGCGCGTGGTTCGACAAGTTCGCGGTCTTTCTGCGCTCCATCGGCTTTACGGCAGCTCGCTCCGACCCATCCCTCTTCATCTACCATCGGGATGGCGGCACGGCATACTTGCTACTGTATGTGGAAGACATCGTCCTCTCGGCCTCGACCACGCCGCTCCTGCATCACCTCCAACAGCTGCTCTTCACTGAGTTCTCCATGAAAGACCTCGGGCCGCTCCACTTCTTCCTCGGCATCCGTGTCGCGCGTAGCCGCTCCAGCTTCTTCCTGTCGCAAAGCAAATTTGTGGAGGAGCTTCTCGATCGCGCCAACATGTCCCAGTGCAAGACATCACCGACACCTGTGGACACCTGCGCCAAGCTCTCCAGCGTTGATGGCCAGCCTGTTGCTGACCCATCCGAGTACCGGAGCATCGTCGGCGTGCTGCAATACCTCACGATGACGCGCCCTGACCTCGCCTATGCCGTCCAGCAAGCATGCATGCATATGCATGATCCACGCGATCAGCATCTGGCACTGGTCAAGCGCATCCTGCGCTACCTGCGAGGCACCATAACTCATGGTCTGCACTTGCACCGATCCAAGGCGCTGGACCTCGTCGCCTACTCTGACGCTGACTGGGCCAGATGCCCCGACACGCGCCGGTCCACCTCCGGGTATGCCGTCTTCCTCGGCGACGCCCTGGTCTCTGATGTCGAGCGCCCGGCCAGACGGTGTCCCGCTCCGGCGGGCGAATCATGTTGTCGCCAACATCGTCGCTGAATGCTGCTGGCTTCGCCAGCTACTTGGTGAACTCCACCTCGCCATGCCCAAGGCTATTGTCGCCTACTGCGATAACATCTCCAGCGTCTACATGGCAGCAAACCTGGTTCATCACCGTCGCACGAAGCATATCGAGCTCGATATACACTTCATCAGGGAGAAGGTGGCGTTGGGCGAGCTGCACGTCCCTACCTCCCAGCAATACGCTGACATCATGACCAAGGGCCTTCCGACGGCGTCCTTCGAAGAATTCAGGTCCAGCTTGTGCATCCAGCCACCGGCCGCTCAACCTGCGGCGGGGTGTCAGCAGAATACAGATACCTGACCGTATACTCTTTGTACATGACTTGGTCATCTCCCCCTGTACGTGCACAACTGCACACGATCTCACGACTCCCCACGTCACATTTGCATTTGACATCCCTTTGTACTATATAAGCAGAGGCAATACAATCGATAGCATTGTGGTGCCTTACAGTCTCATTCTCCCTGTCCGACATCCCTTTGTACTATATAAGCATAGGCAATACAATCGATAGCATTGTGGTGCCTTACAGGCTCATTCTCCCTGTCTACAAAGGATACAACTATGCATTTAGAGATCCTATTGGGTTTGAGAGAAGGAGAGTTAGAGGGGGAAGGAGTTCAAAGGGAGAGCAGCATATGTCTGTTACAATAATGATCAACGTGTTGGAAATATTCCCTAGAGACAAATAGTAATAAGGATTATTATCATATTTCATAAAGTTTATGATTAAGTTTTATATCATGCTATAACTGTATTGAAAGGAAACGTCAATACACGTGTGATATATAAACAACAAGGGGTTCCCGGTGAAACTCTATTGACTGGTTCATTGGTCAACAGATGATCAAGGTTTCCTAATTATGTGGCATTTATGCCAGTTGGAAATCGAGTCATCTCATTCTAAGAATGAGATGATGAACTAATACCCAACCTAAACATCCTGACCTGATCATGTCACGAAGTTAAAGTTACGATGATTAGAATAGACCTAGTATACTATTCCTTGGACCGTGAGGCTATATCAATCACTGTCTCCCGAGGGTACGTTGAAAGCATCAAATGTCACTTGGTAAAACAGTGATCATAAAGGTGTGTTCAGGTATTCGTAGGAATAGTTGAGGCAATGTACATAAAGAGCGGGATTTGTCCATCTGCATGACGGAAAGATACTCAAGGGCCCACTCGGAGAAGTTATATCCAATAGCTGCGCAACATGTGATTTGATCACAGGGATATCACTTGTCGAAACGAGTCAAGTAGCATTTGTCGGTAACGAGATTGAACCCGATATGGTGATGTCATTGATCAGATCTCGAGCAATGCAACTATCGAGAGACAAAAGGAACAAGACACGATAGTCACTGTTCAAACGACAAAAGATTTCGTGGAATGCACACGGGTCACATGGCCATCCAGGTACCTCTGTTGATCATTGGTCCGGGAGTGTTCCGGCCATGTCTGGAGTGTTCCTGAACCATGGGGTATCACGCTTAAGGGCTTGGTGATACTTAGAGAGTGTTTACATGATCGGTAGAATCACCGAAGAATAGAAAGAGAGAAAACCAGAAGGGTTTCGATAAGTCCGGAGGATGTCCGGAGTGGAGGTGGAAAGTTTTCCATAGCTACGGAGATTGAACAATATGTGAATGAATGTTAAATGTTGATTGAATCATTATTCATAATATTTAATAAAGATAAAATCAATTAAATGGTCAAAAGGCTAAATTGGCCAAATCCCGGAGGGGAAAGGGAGAGGGGCTTCACCCCTAGGAGGGGACAAGGGTGGCCGGTGGCCCTAGTAGGCTTGCCCCCATGTGGGGCCCATGGGGGGCTGGCTGGCGGCACCTCCCCCCACCTCCTCCCTTGTTTAGTCCCACCCCGGGACTTTGAGGGAGGGAGTACCTCCCCTCCCTCCTATATATAGTAGGGTATTTTCACCAGATAAAACACACAATATTCAATAAAGGTTCCCTCTCTTTTGGGGAGACCTCCAATTGATATATCTCTCTCTCCTGTGACCGTGGTCCCAAGTCCGGACTGCGCGAACGAGAGACGTCTTCACCATGGAGCGTCGTCGCGCTGCGGGATTCGGATCTAGGAGCTCTACTTCTGCAACTGCTGCTGGATCTGGAAAACTGGAGTCATCGCCAGGCACCGGATGCATGTAACTCCATGCGAGGTGTCACACTTGAGGCACTAGAAGTCGTTGGATCCACAGGAGCGCAAGGACTTCAATACAACCTTGAGGCCGGCTTCGGCTCGTCTACATCAACCATGCTCTCCTGAGTGTTGACAACGCTTTTTGGTCTTTAAGGGTAAGTTCGCGAAAAGCCCCTCCCGTTACTACATCACTATAAAATAGGTCCTGGCAACAAAGGGGTTCAGGGGCGTAGGGTAAAATTTTATTGTTTTGATACGTGAACCCCTACAGTGGTATCATAGCTAGATCTATGCGTAGTATTGCTAGTACGGGTAGAACACACGAGATGTAGCATGTGGGCGTTGATCTTTTAGTTGTTACCCTCCCACATGTACTTGTGTATACCACATCAATGCTTGATGAAGCGGCCCCCAACCGACTTTACGCGTTCATTCGCGAGACTTGTCCACGCTTGACATACGGCTTGTATCGTATAAAGTGGCTTAGGGGGGTGTCTGTCTCTCTTGCATTAGTTGGTATACCATTTGCAACGGAGGGCCCCGAAAGGGGTGTAGTATAGACAACTACTTGATCAGCGTTGTGGTGAAAGTTTGTAGGTAAGAATGGTTCTTGTGCGAAAGCCCATTTAGCCACATAAAACATGCAAAGATAAAGTAGAGGCGTCTAACTTTATTTTGCAGGGAGCGTTGCCTTGTGATATGGTTGTGGAAAAGGTAAAGTAATTACCTTATGTTGCTAAGTAGTAGTAGACGGTCACGGAGGTGAGGGACTACAATGTTGGAAAGGCACCAGTACCCTGGTGTCTACGGTGTCAGAACCCTAGCACCGGAATCCAGTGATGCCGGATGGAGATCATGACGTGAAGGACCATATCACATCGCATTTACATTCAATGTTATTGTTTGTATATCTTATTGTGTGCTAGTATTAGATACTCGACGAGCCTAATAAGATGATCCCTATTAAAAATACCAATGATTGTGTTCTCCCTTAGTGTGCACCACCAAGAAAGTTCTTCGGTATGAGGCAGCGTCGTGATGATCGGATGTCAGACATATCTACGTTCGCATACAGTGGGTGTAAGCATGTTGCACAACGAATACACTAAGGTTGAGTTGGCGAACCTAGCATGTGAATACATGGCCTCGGAACACGGATGGTCAAAAGATCAAGCACGAGTCGCATGAATGATGTGACCAACGTTTAGGTGTCCACCCTAGTACCCACATTGATGGCCGTGACGATCGGGGGAGATGTGGGGGAAAAGGGGTCGTGTAATCATTAGAACCCTTCAAGGGATAGGTGTTTTTAGTGGAGTTATTATTTAACTCATTTAATTATAAACTTAGTCTAAATTCCTTTTGCAATTATAAATGTAGAAAATGGTTCTCCCTGATGCTACCTTTCCTGTTGACGATTGGTTAGATGGAGAGAAGCCTAGGCTAGACGGATCAAACTTCTCTATGTGGGTTGCGCGTCTCCATGTTCTCCTTAGCAAGAATGATGTGGTCGACTATATACTCAATGATATGGATTTGGAGCAGCCCAGTATCTTAGAGACCCCAGGACAGCGGCAAGACCGCTATTACCGTCGTGAGATGTCCACATTCATATCAGTGGCGATGCGTTTCGGGATGGTGGATGAGCTATGGCCAGTCGTGGGTAATCTTGACCCTCATATGGTAATGGTACAGCTTAGGACACAGTTCGTGGAACAAGTACACATATGGGAGCATGAGCTGATGGGAGATTTCCTCTCCATTGAGATGGAAGAGAACTCTTCACTTGAGGACAACTTGGAGCGCATGCATGATGCGTACATGAGGCTTGCATACTTCCTAGATAGCTGGATGACGAGCTCTTTTGCAAATGGCGTTGTGCTGCGGTCGCTACCAAGCACATGCCACGATTTGCATTATGAGAGGTGACGTAGAAACACAGGATTTCCACAAGTTCATATCACATTTCAAGAATGTGAAGGTTGAACCCGTTGTCAGAGAGGTCATCAATGACGAAGGTATATATTTGATATACAATTTTATAAATGTTATAATCTTACAAACACATATTGCAGTGTTAAGTATATTTGATACTTGTTCTATTTTGCTGAAAATAGGTCCTTATGCATGAGAGTTGCTTTCCAGAGAGGAAGTGACGTTGCGTGTTGATGGCGAGCATGATGATGATGGCCAATGATACTCTCCCTCGACTATTATCACTTAGTTTATCATTTTAGGATGATTATTGTAATTGATAGATGGTGAACTTCTTTATTGTGTCTCACACTTCGTGAGACGGTTATTCATATGAGTTTGTAACAAACAATTGTTCTACTTCTATGAATGATTTCTATTTGTGTTCATATCTTGTTCGATTATGTGTGAATTATCCTTGTTGAAACTAATTGATAATGCATGAACATTTGTAAAATATGAAAATGCCTTGAAAATACCCCACTTCATGATATATTCATTTTGAATGAAACCATTGTTTAAATTCAAAGTTATATTGATAATATGTGAAAGACACTTGTATTCTTGTCACATATGAATCATGCGCATGTTCGGCAAAATAACTTAAAACACCGTGTATTACATGAATACAAAGTGTTTGACGAAATGTTGAAAGTAAATACATATTCGATGTATTGTATTTTAACAAAATGGTAATTATTATTATATGATTGTTTAAAATGTGTAAAGAAGTTTACCAAAGGAAACATAAGTATGAAACTATTTGATATGATCAAATTATTTCATCAACAAAGGGTATTAAAGATAAATGGGAATCTAATTACTACGATTTGATCAATAGTAATGAAATTCGACTTTATAAGATTGGCATAAAGAGAATTGTGAAATGCAATACATTTGAAGTGTTAAAATGCAAAACATCACAATATGATATTAGATATCAAGTGGGTGAATAGACGGCGCCAAATAAATCGTTGTAGTATAGATGTAAAGACCATTAGTTAGAAATAGTTAGCACTCAATTAGAATATTTAGTAAACCATATGAATTCATGAGATCGGCGCCATATATTGTATGGATTGTCATGAAAGTTTTGGGGTTATTCGATATAACCAAAAAAAATAGCGAATAAGTCCTTATAGAGTATTCATTGGAAATTATGAATACGAAATCCATGGCTAGAACCAAAAGAAAGGCAAAATTAGTATTGCTTGAAGTTTTGGTGTTTTTCGATAAAGTTTATGTTCTCGAATAAAGATCTTATGGAAGATAGTGAAAAAACGATAAGGATTTAAAACCCTGTATCATAGTGTTGAGAAGCGCAACAAAAAGTGTTCCTGAATGATTCTCTTCATAAAGGAAATAATCAATGATAATGATCATTGTGTTTTCCCCACTAGTGTTTTCACTACACAAAGTAGGATTCAAAATGTACCCCATATCCTATATGGAGACATTTATGAATCATTTTTCAGGATTACCAGAATATGATATACCTATGAACTACTAAGGAAATAATGGTAAACTAAAATTATGAGAAATCCTAAAACCAAAATTCACTTAATATTAGAAAGAAATTTGTTGCTGAATCTTAACAAGTAAAGGGGTTATTTGAAGTTTCCAAACGACTCCAAAGTCATGAAGGAAAATGTGAATGATAAAGTCACGATTTGTCATGAATAATGTATTGGACAAATTCAAATGAATTTGATTCAAGTGTGCTGAAAGTCTAGTGGATTTAAAACTAGTAAGGTACTTGTGTCTCATAGTAAATCTCTCAGTTTGATAATTTATAAAAGGATTTTTGAAGTCATTCAAAATAGTGAGTGAATATGCAATTTGCATGAAATTGAGTGCGAGCTATGAAAGTCTTCCTGAAACAATATGTGAATGACATATTTTTGAGTAGGAGCAAAATAAGCCTCAGATTCAAATACGTAGGAACATATTTTGAGTAGGAGTAATGACTCAAACTCAAATATGTTGGGAACATATTTTGAGTGGGATATTAAGGATTGATTCTTAAGTGTGTATATGACACATTAAGAATGAAATCACAAGTACCGATAAATAAAGATTTATAGAAATTATAAGTTGATAATAAGTATATTACGATATTATGTAGTATTCTTAAAACGGATTCTGAAAAGAGTTTTGGAATAGAAGTTAATTAAGGAACTAGTCCTTGATAATTAAAATTAGAAATAGCATTAAGTTTTACATTGATGGTCGAAATAAAGAAAAGGATGATCATCATCCAGTATGTTGAGACATAGGTTCTATCTTGGAAAACCATGATGATAACTTAACATAATATATAATTCAAGAAGGAACGTTTGAAAATGATTAAGTATGAATCAGGAAACGTTGAACTAAGTTTGTCCATAGTGTCTAATAGAGAACTGCAGACATTATTCCAAATCCATAAAGGATGATATATCTTAAAAGCATAAAGGGCTATGTTGTGAGAAGATTGGAAACTCCTATATCGATAATACCGACTAAAGTCAAGTAGGAAGCGAGGTGAATAAAACATCGAAAGTTGCACATGGTGCACTAGTATTTCGATGATTATATTTATAATAATAAATAAGGGTACCATCTAAAGTAATGTATACTGTTATGGCAGGACTATTTCGTCTTTAACGTAGAATGATGTGTCCCAGGTCATAGTGCCCATGAGAAAGCCCATGAGGTTGATCTAAAGTCACTATAGGATCCTGGAAACCGGCCTCGTTCTGTTTCCATAACGACGATCATACACAAAGATGTTATCATGTGATGATAAAGTATTAATGTTGGAAAGATGTCCTAGAGACAAATAGTAATAAGGATTATTATCATATTTCGTAAAGTTTATGATTAAGTTTTATATCATGCTATAACTGTATTAAAAGGAAACGTCAATACACGTGTGATATATAAACAACTAGGGGTTCCCGGTGAAACTCTAGCCACTGGTTCATTGGTCAACAGATGATCAAGGTTTCCTGATCATGTGGCATTTATGCCAGTTGGAAATGGAGTCACCTCATTCTGAGAATGAGATGATGAACTAATACCCAACCTAAACATCCTGACCTGATCATGTCACGAAGTTAAAGTTACGATGATTAGAATAGACCTAGTATACTATTCCTTGGACCGTGAGGCTATATCAATCACTGTCTCCCGAGGGTACTTTGATAGCATTAAACGTCACTTGGTAAAACAGTGATCATAAAAGTGTGTTCAGGTATTCGGAGGAACAGTTGAGGCAATATATGTCAAGAGTGGGATTTTTTCATCCGCGTGATGGAAAGATACCCGAGGGCCCACTTGAAGAAGTTATATCCAATAGCTACACAGTGTGTGATTTGATCACAGGGATATCACTTCTCGAAACGAGTTAAGTAGCATTTGTCGGTAATGAGATTGAACCCGACATGGTGATGTCATTGATCATATCTCGGGCAATGCAAGTATCGAGAGACAAAAGGAATAAGACACGACAATCACGGTTCCAATAACGAAAGATTTCATGGAATGCATAGGGGTCACATGGCCATCCAAGTCCCTCTATTGATCATTGGTCTGGGAGTGTCCCAACCATGTCTGGAGTGTTCCTGAACCGCGGGGTGATGGCTCAATGCACGACGCCCAGAAAAATGCTTGATGGCGGTGTTGATGTAGAGCTCGTTGGGAACCCCAAGAGGAAGGTATGATGAGCACAGCAGCAAGTTTCCCTCAGTTATGAAACCAAGGTTTAATCGAACCAGTAGGAGCAAGGAAACACCCCAAAGGTGTTACTAGCTGAGCTTTGGCAGGGGGCACTACCGGTGCTAGTAGCAACGTGGAGACCTGCACAACACAACCACAGAACTTTGTCCCCAACTTGCGATGAGGTTGTGAATCTCACTGTGTTTTGCGGTAAACAAAGGATTAAACGTATCGAATGGAAAGAAGTAAAAGTTTGCAGAAAGTAAACACAAAGCAGTAAACAGTTGTAGATTGTATGTAAAGAAAAGAGGACCGGGATCCATAGTTCACTAGAGGTGGCTCTCCTAAGATAGATAACATGCTGGGTGAACAAATTACGGCGAGGCAAATGACAAACACCGAGAAAGCAATACATGCATATACTAATCATCTTGACTCCTTTGAGACTTGATTGGGCATTACAACATTATACATAGACCGCCATCCAACTGCATCTATGACTAATAATCCACCTTCAGGTTATCATCCGAACTCCCTCTAGTATTAAGTTGCAAGCAACAGATTATTGCTTTACGAACTGCGTGTAAAGTAAACAATACGATTGTTCTATGAACAAAGGATTGTTGTTTTCTCCCTAGTAGCAACAGCACATCTAGTACCTTAGAGATTTCATCACTTACAGATTACGAGGCATGAACCCACTATCGAGCATAAATACTAACTCTTGGAGTTGCTAGCATCTACTTGGCCAAGATAGCTACTAACAACGGAAAGCATGCAAGATCACAAATAACAAAGACATGGTAGAATCAATAATCAATCTGAAATAGCATCTCAATATCCATCGGATCCCCGCAAACACAACATGCAGAATTACAAATAGATGATCTTGATCATGAACGAAGCTCACAAGATCTAGACATGAAAGCACAAAGGAGGAGAACCAGCCATCTAGCTACTACATGCATCCGTAGTCCAAGGATGAACTACTCACGCATCACACCGGAGGCTTGCATGGTGATGAAGAAGGCCTCCAGGGTGAATTCCCCTCTCCGGCAGGGTGCCGAGAAGAGCTTCAGATTCCTCCCGATCTAGGGATGGAGATGCCATGCACTCTTCGTGGATTTTGATCGGGCACTTAGGGTTTTTGTCCCGAGGGACTCTTATGGCGGAAGGGGAGGCCGAGGGGTGCGGCCACACCACCTGGCGCGGGCCTGGCCGCTGGCCAGGTGGTGTGGCCGCCTCGCCCCTCTCCGCCTCAGATTCGGCACTTGATGACATCCGGAAAAATAGGCACTTTGGCTTTTGTCCCATCCAATTCCGAGAATATTCATTTTCGACTTTCCGGAACCAAAAGAGAAAATAGGCAGTACCTTGTGGCTCTTGTCAATAGGTTAGTCCAAGAAATCATATGAAAAGTACTCCAAAGTTGGAACAAAACACAAGAAAGTGGAGAAAACCAAGCATGGAACATCAAAAATTATAGATACATTTGAAATGTATCACGGGGTATCACGCTTAAGGGCTTGGTGATGCTTAGAGAGTGTTTACATGATCGGTAGAATCATCGAAGAATAGAAAGAGAGAAAGCCGGAAGGGTTTCGGTAAGTCTGGAGGATGTCCGTAGTGGAGGTGGAAAGTTTTCCATAGCCACGGAGATTGAACAATATGTGAATGAATGTTAAATGTTGATTGAATCATTTATTCATAATATTTAATAAAGATAAAATCAATTAAATGGTCAAAAGGCTCAATTGGCCAAATCCCGGAGGGGAAAGGGCCCAAGAGGGGGCCGCACCCCTAGGAGGGGCCAAGGGGGTGGACGGCAGCCCTAGTAGGCATGCCCCCATGTGGGGCCCATGCGGGGCTGGCTGGCGGCGCCTCCCCCACCTCCTCCCTTGTTTAGTCCCACCCCAGGACTTTGAGGGAGGGAGTACCTCCCCTTCCTCCTATATATAGTGGGGTATTTTCACCAGATAAAACACACAATATTCAATAAAGGTTCCCTCTCTTTTGGGGAGACCTCCAATTGATCTCTCTCTCTCTCCCATGACTGTGGTCCCAAGTCCGGACTGCGCAAACGAGAGACATCTTCACCGTGGAGCGCCGCTGTGATGCGGGATTCAGATCCAGGAGCTCTACTTCCGCAAGTGTTGCTGGATCCGGGAAGTGGGAGTCATCGCTAGGCATCGGATGTATGTAACTCCCTGCGCGGTTGTAGCACCCCGGGTAAAACCACTACTAGAAAATCGTTGTGTTTTTGTTTTGTTCATTATCATGACCGCATGCTCAAATCATCATACCACATTGCATTTGAGCATCGTCATGTCTGCATGCATTTGTTCGCCTAAAACTATTTTCTAAAAGCCTATTTTGTTTTCCAGATATTCCCCTCTTTGTTCAAATCGGAACCCTAGATCTGTCCGGATCCTTTATTTGACTAAAATCTAATCATAAATGTTTTGTTTTAAACGAAATAAAATAAATTAATATAAACATATTTTATAAACTGGGGGAGGTAGCCAAACGGCCAGGCCCAAGGCCCAGCCGCAGGCCACCTACCACCCCTCTTAGCCTATCCCTAATCCCCAAACCTAGTCCCCGCTGCCGTAGTTGGCAACCCCTCCACCTTGTGCTGACCAGGACCCGACCGCACCCACCCGCCTGGCCCCATCCCGCAGCGCTCCTCGCGTGTAACGCATGCACACATCGAGAACACTCCCGCACATCGCCCCGCATGATCCCATCTCTGGCCCCACCTCCTCGTCCCGTACCCCCTGTCGCCTTCCTTCCATGATGCGCCCTGCCCCAAATCCTGTTGCCACCAGGACCCTTCCCCGCGTGCCTCCCCCTAGAGCGCCGCTGCCATGGATGCCTCATGCTCCTCTTTGTCGGCCGCCCTCCTGCCCCGACGGCGCCTGCGCCCGTGCCCTCCGCCTTGTTGTCTTTGCTCGAGCTCTGGCCTCTTCTTCTCTACCAAGCTCAGCAACCCACGGAGCCCCATCTCCTCGCCGTCGCCCCCATCTCCTGGCTCTGCCTCGCTCGCCTCGTCCTCCCACGGTCATCCCCGAGCGCGTCTCGAGCGCCTCTAGCCACCGCCATGTTTTCCTCGCCGGCCTCATCCTCTGCAGACGAGCTCCTCCGCCTCCTTGTCGCCCGTCCCCGTGTCCAAGCCTCCGTCGCGCCCGACCGTTTCCCTGTGTCGCTCCCCGCCGCCAGGATGAACCTCGCCCGAGCCCACCGCCAGCATTGCCCTCCATCGCCCCATCTTGCCACGAGCTCCTCTGCATCGTGCGCCTCCGCGTGTTCCCCTTATGTTTTTCAATCTGTCCGGTAAGAGCTACAGTATCGTGTGCCCCTAGTGGTTATCACTGTGAGATGCACTTTTGTATCCATGTTTGTTTGTAACTGGTGCTTCAATTACTGTTGTTGCCTGCTCCTTGCTCGGATCTCGGTGGTGCAGTGGTATGCTACCGATGTGAGGTGCTACGCATGGAACCCGAGAACTCCGTCGCGAAACCCGAAGATCAACACCGGACTGGAATGCCAAGACCCTGGATCCGAAGATCCGAAGACCAAACCCAAAAGACCGATCCCGGAGTCCAAGACCAAACCCGAACCCGTCGAACCCTCGGAACCCCAAGATCGTCGGAACCCTATATGTGACCCTAATCCCCTATATTTTATATTATGACATTATCAATTGTTGCATATTAAATGGTTCATGCTCGCATACATATTCTTTTGTTTGGGGGTATGTTGTTGATTCACCTCATAATTAAATATGGAGCCATATGCAGTTTTTTAGTCTTATATTGGCTCCATTTAAATTTGTGTAGTGAACCGATACCATGTTTTGCCTTGATAAATCAACATTTAAATTGCGGGGTATCTAAACAACATGAACCGTCTAATTAATTGTAGGGACTCCGGTTCCACTTAATATTGTCTAATTGTATTGGATCGTTGCCATGTCATGCATCATGCCCGATCTTCTGCCGTAGTATTAAATAGTGCATCCGGTGTTTCTTTTAGTGATTTGCTTCTTCACGGGTTAGGCTGTTGAGTTGATGCGAGTATCAACAAGTTCTTCGGATGAACCTTCGGCAGTGTTTCCCAGGCGAGCAATCTCCCCTTTTCTACCTATTTTGCATTTATAGTCTTTACTTCCTCTTGTTGATCCATTGCTATCTGTGTTGCGATGCTTTAGTTTCCGTGCACCAATTATATTCCTTGCAGCCTATATATTGCCTTGGACACATCCTATTGCCTGTTGTTTGATAGACAGTTGGCCTTGCGAGTCGTAGTTGCTTGCTCAGGTGCTGCTTTGCGTTGTTGTCGTTCCATCGTTGATGGAAGGTTGGCACATGCTTAATGGTAGAGATGCTTAATGGTGGAGATGATCATGGCTTTCATTATAACTTGTTAACTAAAATGCTGGAAATAGATATAATGCAGAGGCGCCGATGGGTAATAGTCAATATTTGGTTTTTAACCACCCACTTGTGTCCACCTAGGACCCGAGTTCTTGACACCTGTTCCGAGATCGAGCGCGCTAACCACAGGTGGGTGTGTGGGCACCCCATTGGCTTACTACCTGATTTCAAAGTATTATACTAGCAGCCACAAAGTAGTTTGGCACTTTATTACTATCATGTACTTATGCATGCTTTACTACTTTAATTATGATTGTGCGTGGAGCACCTGTACTATTTAGGAACATGGAATGTTTTCACGGTATCGACAAGCCCAGTCACACTTTCGGGTTCCCAGTTGTTTACAGCCATTGACACAAACCCTGGGTCCATCTCGAAGCCGGCCGACTTCGTTGCGGGTAGCTTAGTGGGGTGGCCCCCATGTACTTACTTTGGGTCCGGGAAACGTCGTGTCTGAGGCCCCGTCGCATACCATTGGGTGTATGTTCAGGATCTTGCTCATATTCGGATCTGGCAACAAGGGTTGAAGTGCGTGTGGATACTTTGGTGCACCCTTTTTGAAAACTCGTGTCCGCGGTTATGGACGACTTGGAGCACAGTTTCTCGATCATAGACAACTATAACTAAAGTTTACTGCTATAATTTGACTTGTATCTGATATGACTAGTAAGTTGGATAACCACCACAGAAAGGATGAATCAAACTGCCAACCGTGTGAGTTTTCTCGGCAGGACTTCATCCTTTGGTTTCGAGGGGGAAATACCAGGATGGGTATGTTTGGTGGTAGTATCAGGTTGGTTCCGAATAGGTCTTTCTTATCCCTCTCTAATAGCCGACAGTTGTATCGAGTCTCTATAGATTGTTTAGTGCATGCTTCGCTGCCGCTTTAGTCCTCCATACCTATGTAGGCGAGAGCCGCCGAATTCTAGACTCGTCGTGTACTGGCCTCAGTACTGACCGCTCCCTTTTTCCTTTGCCCTTTGTCGGCACCCTTTTGTTTTTAGCAGGTTTGAGATGGACGTTGTTAGCAGGGTTACCCTTCCGGCTTGGCCTGGGCAGGGTTATGGACACCATTGGTTATTCTTCAGGGCCCTTAGCCCCATTTGCATCTTGTCCGTACTCGGACATTGTATTATTTTCAAGGTGATTTGGACCTTTGTATTGTATATCTGTATTCTTGACTCATGGAGTCGTTGTTGTATATATATATGTTCTCTGGGTTCCATCATGGACTATTGTGTAATGATATTACTTCGTTTTCCACCCGCAAGCAAGTGCCTGGTGTGCATCTTTGAATTGTTTCTATCCGGGTTTGGCGGGAATCGCTAAAACTTGCATAGGGCCGATTCGAGGGTGTTACAAAGTGGTATCAGAGCTCAGCAGTTGCGATACCCCACTGGTCTAGCCTGTAGGATAACCTAGCTAACGGACGAAGTAGAGTGTCAAAACTATTTTTGCAAAATCGGTTGGATAGATCTCATTAGGTATGTTTTACTTCTTACCCCCATGCTATTCTCCTCTCATTTCTGCGTGTTTTGAATCTATTCTTATCTTTTCTTTTAGTCTAGGATTTCTCGTGGTCGGGTTTCCGTCGTACCTTTATGGTTTCACTTCCTTCCTTTTTTAACGGTGGAGCTACAATCATCTAATCTGCATCTCGTTGTTGTACCCTTCATCCAATCTTTTTGGTCCTTGAACTCTTTATCTATATCGGCACCTTGACCGATATTCGTATCATGGAAAAAATATGATAAGGATGAGGATTGGTGAAGTTGGAGTATACCTTGAGCATGTGTTCATGCCAATGGAACCATCGCGAAACCGAATCATTGTGTCTTTCCATACGATCACGTTTGTATCTTCCGGTGGTTTCAAAAGCGACGACATCGTCTACATCAAAAGAGCCTACATCGATCCTTTGTTTCTGAACATCGCTTATAAAGATCTTATGTCTGAAATCCAAGAGTGGTTGTATAATTCTCCTATTCATGTACGGAGTAATGCTTTGATTGCAGGATGGAGTAGCTACCATACCACTACTCTTATCATTCACTTTTGTACACTGAATGGTGGATCAATGTGATTTTACTGATTCCACGGAAGTTTGAGTTGGCCTTATCTATCGAGACCTCTAGCTTCGTCCTTTGTCTCTCCGAAGTGTTCTCTCAACGAACATGAGAAATGACCCCTTGTTGGTGGTGTCGCCGATTTCAAGATGGAGCAACAATCTTGTTAGTGGTGTCGCAAGGATCTACACGAAGCGGGAAAATCCGATCATCGGTCTCCTTCCCGTACCATGAGGCAGATCTCGAGGGCGAGATCCATTGTTAGTGGTGTCGAATTGTAGCACCCCAGGTAAAACCACTACTAGAAAATCGTTGTGTTTTTGTTTTGTTCATCATCATGACCGCATGCTCATGTCATCATGCCACATTGCATTTGAGCATCATCATGTCTGTATGCATTTGTTTGCCTAAAACTATTTTCTAAAAGCCTATTTTGTTTTCCAGATATTCCCCTCTTTGTTCAAATCGAAAACCCTGGATCTGTTCGGATCCTTTATTTGACTAAAACCTAATTACAAATGTTTTGTTTTAAATGAAATAAAATAAATTAATAAAACATATTATATAAACTGGGGAGGCAGCCAAACGGCCAGGCCCAAGGCCCAGCCAGGCCACCTACCATCCTGCTTAGCCTAACCCTAATCCCCAGACCCAGTCCCCGCCGCCGCAGCTGGCAACCCCTCCACCTCGCGCTGACTAGGACCCGACCGCACCCACCCGCATGGCCCCACCCCGCAGTGCTCCTCGCGTGTAATGCACGCACACGTCGAGAATGCTCACGCACAATGCCCCGCACGATCCCATCCTCTGGCCCCACCTCCTCACCCCGTGCCCCTTGTCGCCTTCCTTCCGCGATGCGCCCTGCCCCAATCCCTCCGCCACCAGGACCCTTCCCCACGCGCATCCCCCTGGAGCGCCGCCGCCATGGACGCCCCATGATCCTCTTCGCCAGTCTCCCTCCTGCCCTGACGGTGCCTGCACCCTCCACCTAGTCGGCTTTTCTCGAGCTCCGGCCTCCTCTTCTCCGCGAAGCTCAACAATCCGTGGCGCCCCATCTCCTCGCCGTCGCCCTCACCTCCTAGCTCCGCACCGCTCGCCTCGTCCTCCCGCGGTCATCCCTGAGCGCATCCCCGAGCGCCTCTGGCCGCCACCGTGTTTTCCTCACCGGCCTCCTCCTCTACAAACGAGCTCCTCCACCTCCTCGTCGCCTGGCCCCGCATCCAAGCCTCCACCGCACCCGGCCGCTGCCCTGTGTCGCTCCCCGCCATCAGGATGAACCTCGCTCGAGCCCACCGCCAGCGTCGCCCTCCACCGCCCCATCTTACCACGAGCTCCTCTGCATCGTGCGCCTCCGTGTGTTCCCCTTTTGTTTTTCGATCTTTCCGATAAGAGCTACAATACCATGTGCCCCTAGTGGTTATCACTTTGAGATGCACTTTTGTGTCCATGTTTTTTTGTAACTGGTGCTTCAACTACTGTTGTTGCCTGCTCCTTGCTCGGATCTCGGTGGTGCAGTGGTATGCTACCGATGTGAGGTGCTGCGCGCGGAACCCGAGAACTTCGTCGCAAAACCCGAAGATCAACACCGGACTGGAACGCCAAGTCCCCGGATTCGAAGATCCAAAGACCAAGCCCTGAAGACTGATCCCGGAGTCCGAGACCAAACCCGAACCCATCGAACCCTCGGAACCCCAAGATCATCGGAACCCTATGTGTGACCCTAATCCCCTATATTTTATAATATAACATTATCGATTATTGCATTTTAAATGGTTCATGCTTGCATACATATTCATTTGTTTGGGGGTATGTTGTCGATTCACCTCATAATTAAATATGGAGGTCATATGCAGGTTTTTCTAGTCTTATATTGGCTCCATTTAAATTTGTGTAGCGAACCGATACCATGTTTTGCCTTGATAAATCAACATTTAAATTGCGGGGTATCTAAACAACATGAACCATCTAATTAATTGCCGGGACTCCGGTTCTGCTTAATATTGTCTAATTGTATCGGATCGTTGCCATGTCATGCATCATACTTGCATCATGCCTGATCTTCTGCCATAGTATTAAATAGTGCATCTAGGGTTTCTTTTAGTGATTTGCTTCTTCACGGGTTAGGCCGTTGAGTTGATGCGAGTATCAACAAGTTCTTCGGATGAACCTTCGGCAGTGTTTCCCAGGCGAGCAATCTCCCCCTTTCTACCTATTTTGCATTTATAGTCTTTACTTCCTCCTGTTGATCTATTGCTATCCGTGTTGCGATGCTTTAGTTTCCGTGCACCAATTATATTTCTTGCAGCCTATATATTGCCTTGGACACATCCTATTGCCTGTTGTTTGATAGACAGTTGGCCTTGCGAGTCGTAGTTGCTTGCTCAGGTGTTGCTTCATGTCGTTGTTGTTCCATCGTTGATGGAAGGTTGGCACATGCTTAATGGTGGAGATGCTTAATGGTGGAGATGATCATGGATTTCATTATAATTTGTTAACTAAAATGCTAGAAATAGATATAATGCAGAGGCACCGGTGGGTAATAGTCAATATTTGGTTTTTAACCGCCCACTTGTGTCCACCTAGGACCCGAGTTCTTGACACCTATTCCGATATCGAGCGCGGTAACCACAGTTGGGTGTGTGGGCACCCCATCGACTTACTACCTGATTTCAAAGTATTGTGTTGGGAGCCACAAAACAGTTTGGGGCTTTATTACTATCTTGTACTTATGCCATGCTTTACTTCTTTAATTACGACTGTGCGTGGAGCACCTGTACTGTTTAGGAACGTGGAATGTTTTCGCGGTATCGACAAGCCCAGTCACGCTTTCGGGTTCCCAGTCGTTTACAACCATTGGCACAAACCGTAGGTCCGTCTCGGAGCCGGCCGACTTTGTTGTGGGTACCTTAGTGGGGTGGCCCCCATGTACTTACTTTGGTTCTGGGAAACATCATGTCTGAGGCCCTATCTCATACCGTTGGGTGTATGTTCAGGATCTTGCTCATATTCGGATCTGACAACAAGGGTTGAAGTGCGTGTGGATACTTTGGTGCACCCCTGCAGGGTTAAATCTTTTCGAAAAGCCGTGTCCGCGGTTATGGACGACTTGGAGCATAGTTTCTCGATCATAGACAACTATAACTAAAGTTTACTGCTATAATTTGACTTGTATCTGATATGACAAGTAAGTTGGATAACCACCATGGAAAGGATGAATAAAACTGCCAACCGTGTGAGTTTCCTCGGCAGGACTTCCTCGTTTGGTTTCGAGGGGGAAATACCATGATGGGTATGTTTGGTGGTAGTATCAGGTTGGTTCTGAATAGGTCTTTCTTATCCCTCTCTAATAGCCGACAGTTGTATCGAGTCTCTATAGATTGTTTAGTGCATGCTTCGCTGCCGCTTTAGTCCACCATACCTATGTAGGCGAGAGCCACCGAATTCTAGACTCGCCATGTACTGGCCTCAGTACTGACCGCTCCCTTTTTCCTTTGCCCTTTATCGGCACCCTTTTGTTTTTAGCAGGTTTGAGATCGACGTCGTTAGTAGGGTTACCCTTCTGGCTTGGTCTGGGCAGGGTTATGGACGCCATTGGTTATTCTTTAGGGCCCTTAGCCCCATTTGCATCTTGTCCGTACTCGGACGTTGTATCGTTTTCAAGGTGATTTGGACCTTTGTATTGTATATTTGTATTCTTGACTCATGGAGTCGTTGTTGTATATATATGTTCTATGGGTTCCATCGTGGACTATTGTGTAATGATATTACTTCGTTTTCCACCCGCACGCAGGTGCCTGGTGGGCATCTTTGAATCGTTTCTGTGCGGGTTTGGCGGGAATCGCTAAAACTTGCATAGGGCCGATTCGAGGGTGTTACAGAGGTGTCGCACTTGAGGCACTAGAAGTCGTTGGAGCCACAGGAGCGCAAGGACTTCAACACAACCTTGAGGTCGGCTTCGGCTCGTCTACATCAACCACGCTCTCCTGAGCGTTGACCAGGCTTTTCGGTCTTCAAGGGTAAGTTCGCGAAAAGCCCCTCCCATTACTGCATTACTAATAGATAGGTCCTGGCAACAAAGGGGTTCATGGGCGTAGGGTAAAATTTTATTGTTTTCATACGTGAACCCCTACACAACTATACCTCCTTCTCTCTCGCTACACGTTTGCAAGGGCACCGCCCACCTCACTGGACACAGTCAGGCCACCATCAGCTTAGGCCTTGGACTCTACTTGGGTCACGGCCCAGTAGACGTAGTAGTGCTGGTCGTCACATTCCCCTCTCCTTCAATTGCTGCTTGACCCCAAGCAGCAGCATTAGGAAACTCCCGCCACATTCGGCCTTTGTTCTCCCAGGTGACCCAATCAGAAGGCAAACCTGCCCATTGCACCTACACCAAGGTAGTATGATTCTTTCCTGTAAGAATATGTTTAGTGTCCAATACCTGAAGTGGTAGCAGCTAATGATCCATCAAGGAACATTGAGATGGTAAATCAGTTTGAGCTGAAGTGTGTGCTGGCAATGCTTTCTTTAGCAGAGAGACATGAACCACTGGATGAATCTAGCTACGAACAAGCAAATCCAATTTTTACGCTACAGCTCCCACTTTCTATAACATAGTGTAAGGCCCAAAAAATTTGAAACTAAGCTTTTGATTAGATCTTCTGGCAATTGATGTTTGAATACAAGGTTGAAGTTTGAGATACACTTGATCTCCCACCACAAAACTTCTTTCCACTCTCTTTTTATCTGCTTGAGCCTTCATTCTTTGCTGAGCTCTGAGAAGGTTATGCTGAATCAACCCTTGCATCTCATCTTTTTCCTGAAGCCATGTTGCAAGATCAGGCACAGTATCTGAGCCAGCTGTAGACATATCTTGCAATCCAAAATACTTAGGTTTGTAACCATAAGCAACTTCAAAAGGAGTTTTACCTAAAGCTGAATGATATGTTGTATTATACCAGAACTCGGCCAAATGCAGCCACTTAGACCATTTGGCAGGACATGCTTGTGTCATACATCTCAAGTATATTTCTAGGCATTGATTCAAACGCTCTATCTATCCATCAGTTTGAGGATGGTAACTAGAGCTCATATTTAGTGTTGTCTCGGTCAATTTGAAGAGTTGTTGCCACAAGGTGCTGGTGAAAACTTTGTCTCTATCTGATATTAGTACCTTTGGCAAACCATGCAGCTTGTAAACATTGTCAACATATAGCTGACCTATGGACAAGGCACTGTTAGGATGGGACAGGGGTATGAAATGACCATATTTAGTGAATTTATCAATAATCACCAAAATGGTATCATATTTGCTTGACTTGGGTAATCCTTCAATGAAGTCGAAGATAACCACATCCCAAGATTTTTCTGGAACTGGCAATGGTTGTAATAATCCAGGTTTTCCTGTATGTTCAGACTTTGCTTGTTAATAAATAGTACAATGTGCCACATATTTCCTGACATCTTCTTTCAATTGAGGCCAAGCAAACAGAGCTCTTACTTTGTTGTAGGTAGAAGTGAACCCACTGATGTGCCCACCCAATCCACTAACATGTAAAGCTAAAAGGATAGCTTGCTTTGCTTCTGCATGATTTCCCAACCATACCCTATCCTTGTATTTAATTACACCTTCATGCAAAGAACACCCCTATTCATTTGGGCTAGTAATGTTGAGTTGTGTTAATAGTTCTTTAGCTTGTTCATCTGATACATAACTTTCCACAATAATTTCCAACCATTTTGCTTTGGTGATAGAAATAGCTGCAATTTCTTCCTCTAAAGGGCATCTTGACAAAGCATCGGCAACTGTATTAGTTGTACCTTGCTTGTATCTGACTTGGTAGCTCAATCCCAACAATTTCAAAAATCTTTGTGTTGAATAGAATTGGTAAGGTGTTGGAATTCCAAATGTGTCAAGCTCTTATGATCAATATATATAATAAACTCCTTGTGCTGCAAATATGGCTTTCATTTCTTCACTGCCATAATTAATGCTAAACACTCCTTCTCATAAGTTGAGTAAGCCTGAGCCCTGGTGCTTAAAGCTTTGCTGAGATAAGCCACTGGATGACCTTTTTGAGATAAGACTGCTCCAATACCCACTCCTGATGCATCTGTATGGATGTCAAATGTATGATGAAAATCTGGTAAGGCCAAAAATGGTGCTGCCATGAGAGCTTGTTTGAGTGCTTGAAATGCTTTTTGAGCAGTGGAAGTCCAGACAAATTGTATATGTTTCCTAAGCAACTCTGTCAAGGGCATACTGATAGTTCCATAATTTGCTATGAACTTCCTGTAATAGCCAGCTAATCCCAGGAATGCTATAACCTGTTTGATTGTTACAGGTTCAGGCCAATTCTTGATCGTTGTTATATTAGCAGGATTTGTAGCAACTCCAGCTCCACTAATGACATGTCCTAAATACTCCAAACTTGGTTGAGCAAATGAACATTTAGAGAGATTGATGTACAACTTGTTCTCTTCCTATAGACTAAACACTTGCTGGAGTAATTCCAAATGAGCTTCCAAGGTAGCAGTGTAAATAAGAATATCATCCACGAAAACAATTACCCCTTTCCTCAACAGCTGAGAAAATATAGTATTCATTGCAGCTTGAAAAGTTGATGGTGCATTTGTCAGACCAAAGGGCATCACCTTAAACTCCCAATGCCCATGATGTGTTTTAAATGCTGTTTTGAACTCCTCTCCTGTAGCCAGTCTGATCTGATGGTAACTACTTCTCAAATCTAATTTAGTGAAAATTGTAGCACCCACTAACTCATCTAACAATTCATCAACCACTGGCAATGGATACTTATTTTTGATAGTTAAGGCATTCAGGTATCTATAATCCACACACATTCTCCATCCTCCATCCTTCTTCTTCACTAAAATCATAGGTGAAGCATAAGGTCTATTACTCTCTTGGATTACTCCTTTTTGCAACATGTCTGCAATTTGCTTTTCCAGTTCATCTTTTTGTGTTGGTGCATACCTGTATGGTTTCTTCTGAACAGGGAATGCTCCAGGAATTAAAGGAATTTGATGATCATAAGTTCTGGAAGGTGGTAATTCGGTTGGTTCCTCAAAAAAAGGGTGTGATTACTATTGATAATGTGTTGAATAGAGGATGGTATAGTGGTTGTCTTCTCCTCAGGAATCCTGCACTCCAATGTCAATAACTAGGCCACAACACCTTGCTCCATCAACAAGTTCAGCTGATGAGAAGAAATCAATGGACAATAAGCATTGTTGGCATTAATTCCTCTCAAGGTCACAACATTGCCTTCATGATGGAATCTCATCTTTTTCCTGCGTCAGTCCACAAACATCTTGCCATCATTGATATTCTCCAACCATACCATGCCCAATATCATGTCATAACACTTCAGTGGTAGCACCCTAACAGGAGTTACAAACTTGTTGTCCTGCACTCCCGAGTGCAAAGCACTTAAGCTAGTATCACTGATCATTTGCTCCCCATTGGCAATAGTGACATGCACTGCTGGAACCTTATGAACAGCTAATTGTAAGGCAGTGGTCATTGCTTCACTGACAAAATTACCAGAACTTCCAAAGTCAATCAATATAAGTATTTGAGTTTTACCAATGTGGCCCAACAATCACATTGTTTTCTTGCTCACTGTTCCTTCAGATGCTGCAGCCGACAAACTCATAGCTTGCTCTCTTGCTGCTTTTGCTGATTCTTAACTAGAATTGCTCCTGGTATCCTCATCATCATCACTGTCATCATACTCCAAATCCAATGTTGCACATATTTCCTCTAACACAGTCAATTCTACTTGCTTGGGACATTTGTGACATGTCCCATATTTACCTCCACATTTAAAACATTCTCCCTTGGCTCTTCTTTGTTCTCTGAGTGTATCCAACTTAGGTGGAAGAGTTGTAGATACTGCTCTTGGCACTTCCAGTTTAGCCTCAATAGGATGCTGTTCCAACTTGCCTACCCTAGCCAGATTATGCCATTTCTTGTATTCATATCGCCCTTATGCTCATACTGTCCTTTGTATGTATCTTGATGCATTGCTTCTTGCAGTAAAGCTGAAGAAATAGCAGCATCTACTGTCTTGGGTTTGTGCAGTGCAATAGCACATCTGATATGCTTCTTCAATCCTTTGATATAATTTGCAACAAAAAAAGTATCATCCAATGCTGAATTATCAGCCAACAACTGATGTTGTAAATATTCAAATATTCAAACTCTCTAGAATAACCTTCTACATCATTATGCTGTCTAATTTGCAGAGCTTTACTCATATCAGTACAATACAAATCTCTAGCAAATTTTTGACACACTGCCACACATAAATGAGCCCAACCATCTATGTCATGTTATGCTTCATAAGATTGTAGCTAGAGAGTTGCCGACCTAGTGAAATGCAAGGTTGTATAATCAACTTTATAATCATCTGGAACATGAAGCATATGAAAATATTTCTCTACCTTCTCCTTCCACATCTTTGGATGGTTTCATCAAATTTGGGAAAACTAGTTTTGGACATACGAAACTCATGTTGATGGTTATGTTCTCTACTCTGTCTAGCATGCGTATACTGAGATGGTCCAGTATCAAATTGGCTAGGTGTTTGTGTCATCACAGCAGTGGCTAACGCATGAACTGAATTAATACCTGGATGATGAACATCCTCACGGCCACCTTCAGGGCTTGTTGGAACACTGAGTGCTGCTGAAATTATACCTTCAAGCGATGTCATACGAGTACCCATTCGCAGCATCTGATTCTCAATCGCATCAACTTTGTTGACCACATTGTCATGTGACTTGAGGAGTCGCTCAGTCGTGACGCGAAGCTCTTGGCAACTTGTAGAGTTCTGAGTTGCAGTTTCCGTTGCCTTAGCGAGACTGGCCATCACATTAGCCATCTGCCTCAAGAGATCTTCAACAGATAATGCCATGGAGGAGAGGTCCTTCTCCACCGTTGTCACCCGCACCGTTAGAGTCGAAGGACGTGTCGTGACGACCAAGCTCAAACACCAGATCTATCGTCGCCAGACCAGCGAGTACTAAGCAACCACACCGTTCCTCTGCAACTGGCCTCAATCGCCGCCTGAACCACGCCGATTCAACCGAGATGTCAGGGATTTTACCCGTAGTGCTAATGGTGCACCAGGAACCTACTCTCGTAGTCAAACTCGTGGCCAAATGAACACCGTCGCCGATCCACACCACCTCCTGCGCAGCCATTTGATGAGGCCACCGCGCATCGTCGCCGCGAATACTAGCTAGGTATGGGGATTTTACAAGAGATCCCAACCCAATCTAGCTGTACTAGATCCGCCACCACCGATCCAGAAAAGAGAAAAAATTTGGTGATGGATTTCTATGGATCCTCTCGATTTCCCTTTGAAATCTGGCTCTTGATACCAATTGTGACCTTCCTTGCTAATGGCAGCACTCCAAATAGTTTGGAATCAAGGATACAACTATGAATTTAGAGATCCGGTTGGGTTTCAGAGAAGGAGAGAGCAGCATATGTGTTGTTACAATAATGATCAACGATACCTCCTTCTCTCGCTACACGTTTACAAGGACACCGCCCATCTTACTGGACACAGCCAGGCCACCATCAACTTGGGCCTTGGACTCTACTGGGGTCACGGCCCACTAGACGTAGTAGTGCTGGTTGTGACAAACGTGCGGGCACTTAGCTAGTATAAACTAAAACCATAACAAGTATTGTCTCTGTCCAGATGTGGTAGATTTCCTAGATAAATCTATGACATCTAATTCAGGTGTTCAGTGTGTTTTTTGGTCTGTATTTTTATGTTTGTTTTATGTTCATATAAACTCTTATATTCCTCCGCCCATAAAAAAATGACTTCGTATGTATCCGCACTAGAACGCATCCAAAAATAAATGACACTTTTATGTTCGTATAAACTCTTGTACTTCCTCCATAAAAAATAAACAACTTGGATTTGTATGTATCCGCACACTAAACGTCGCTCAGCTCCTGTGTGGTCGTGGGACTTAGTGATACCCACTCTGTCGAATTAGATGTCGTCGCTGAGCTCCTGTCTGGTTGTGGGACTTAGTGATACCCACTCTGTCGAATTAGATGTCGTATGTACCTATACACGAGAACCTTTGAGCCAAGTCCAGCTCATCATATAGATTTGCTCTTCTGTAATTTTACAGCAGAGTTTTAGAACAACTTTACAGAATTCCAGTAACCTTCAGTTTTATTGGAGAACCTATTACGTATTAGTGTGTCTTACAGATTGTTCGATCTAATGTACTCTGGTCATTTTATCACTGAAATATTATCTTCTGCTTACAAAAGAAATGTCCAGCATACATAAATAGAGAGATCTACTAAAGATTAGAAAGGGCTAGTCGGCACTGAGTCAAAGTAATTGTGACCAACTCAAAACTGTTAGGATTTAATTAATATATTAGATTAATTAAAGGAAATCCTTCCATGTAATTCTTCATGTCGGTTTGCAAGTGACAACCGACATATCTCGCATCCCCTCGTACCGACGCGACTCGCCACTCCTCGCTCGTGTCCCTTCCCCATGTATATATACTGAGAATCATCAATGGAAAAAAAAGTTAAATTATTTGTTGTCTCTCTCGTTTTGTCTCTGATTCTTTCTAACACGTTATCAGCACATAGACTCTAACGACGAAAAGAACACGCGAGATCGACGGGAGTTCACGGGCTAAAGGTGAGAAAATACATGCCTCGTGAACTCCTCCCGCTGCATCTTCGCCGCGACGGCGGTCGCCCCCGCTTCGTCGCTCGCCACCACCGCCATGGAGTTGGTGGTCACCGCCGATTCCACAGGGCAATGCGTGACCTTTGCCGTTTCGCCGGAGGATGGAATGGCGCCGCCAGTGCGCAGGTGCAGGCCCTTGCGCCGGCCGTGCCGCAACTCGCGCCATTGGTGCCGGCGGCCACCCCCCGTCGCCCCTGTAGAGGCACCTCCACCTCCGCCTGATGACGAAGACGAGGTCGCGCCCCTGCCGTCTCCGACCCCTGCGGTTGTCGAGGCGGAGGTCGACGCCCTCACCTACGTATCTGCGCCTACCGTCGCTGACGCCGGCCGTTGAGGACGAGGACGCACCCGCGCCTGGCTCGAACGCTCGCGGCTCCCCTGCAACTCCTCCGCCTTCGCCGCGGACCGGCGCTCGCCGCCGCCTCCTGGCCCTCGGCCTCCCGCTGGGCAGGCCGCCGGCGAACTCGCCAGCGAGCAGCCGCAGCCACCGCGCTGGAACCTGGAGCCCCGCCGCACTCGGGCTCGCGAACGGCGCCTCCAACGGCGTCGCCCTAGGGACCCTGCTCGCTGGGGGATCCTCTGACGAGGAAGAGGGCGGCCGGAGCACCGCTCACTGTTGGTGAACTTCGCTGCAGTGGTTCTGGAGGAATTCGCGCCGTGGTGGTAGCTGTTTTCCGTGGAGGATTTGGGATTGGTTGACTGGTGGTCTCCACCTGGTTCGTGATGGATTTGGGGATCGAGTGATTTGATCCCTTATCCTCTCGTACTATATCACAGCGAGACAACAAAGTGGGCCTGCCCCACTATGGCCCAACGCACATGGCCTTGCCTCCTGCTAATGATTATCTAATATAAGTTGATTTATTAGCATATTAGTAGATCAGTTGATTAACAGCAGTTTAGCAGTATTTGACTTTCTGTTTTAGACTGTTAATTTCAGTAAAAAATATTTTAGTACTGTATATCTGTAGAGTACTTTGTATTCCAGAATATATGGTGATGTAATATATTTCCATGTATCCACATGTTGAGATTAATTACGCCACTCATTTGCAATTGAGGTTTTTAATTTATTGCAAACAAAAATCGATTCATCTTAATTGAAACCATTTTGTTTCAATACGAGCAAGAATTGATATGCAAAATTCAAAGTAATTTCTTCAAATTGATGATTTTGGGATCACAAGATGGTGTGTAGATCTACTGCCGATGCAGACTATCTACCGCTACTAATTAAGCCTACATTTTATCATGTTTGACATTTTGGTTGCTTAAAGTGATCTCCCATACATTTCATTAAGTTATGACATAAAGCATTATAAATATGAGTATCTACTGATTTCATCAGATTATACTCTATAGTGCTGAGTGATGGACCCCGAAATTTCTTTTGGGGAGTATCTACAACATGTCAAACTTAACAATTTGAAGTTCACACTAATGATTTCGAGCTCACTTCTTGAAGTCATCATTAATTTTGCATAATTCATTACAACATGACCATGATGGATTTTAATTTACCAAATGTAAATTAATATTCTCTGGTTCACCATGTAAGTAACCGATGGCCGGAAAAGAGTTTGATGCACTCGAGCTTAATGGCCAAAACTACCCTACATCGGCCATGGACATCAAGATCGCCCTTGTTTCCCGTGGGATAGTGTGTGCCATCCAGAACCCGGAGGACCCCCTTCCGACTAGAGTCGCATCGCTGAGAGAAGAACAGAAATATGTTGCCTTGTACATTATACGGCATTATATCCACCCGGATCTTAAGTCCGAGTATTTGGAGGAGGAATCCCCATTTACTTTGTTTTAGGCCCTCAAGACGAGGTATGAACAGCAGAAGGCAGTTGTCCTGCCTGAAGCACTCCATGAATGGACTCATCTCCGATTTCAGGACTTCAAGTCTGTCGGGAGTTACAAGCATGAGGTTTATAAGATAAGTTCCAAACTACGCTTTTACGGGAAGGAACCTACAAATGCGAAAAAGATAGAAAAAACTCTATCCACTATGCTTCCATCTGAAAGGCTCCTCCAGCAACAGTATCGCGCTCGTGACTATCAGGTCTATTCAGACCTTATTCATATCCTACTTCAGGCTGAAAAGCATGATGAGGTTCTTGTTAAGAATGGATCTCAGCACCCGGTTGGTTCCCAACCTTTGCCGGAAGTTCACATGAATGTCGTGAACGGAAGAAAGTTTGGTGGTGCCTTCAACAGCAACCAATCGAACTTCAAGGGTAAGCGTAAGCGCAACCGGAACAAGAAGCCTCGAAACTCGGACCATGGGAAAGGCACCGCAAAGCAAAAGTATGATAAAACTAGGCTTTATGACAAGTGTGGATGCTACACGCATCCTACTAACAAGTGCAAGACCCCAAAGCATCTGGCAATTCTCTACCAGCAATCCCAAGAACGCAAAGGACCTCAAGGGTAAATGTTTGAAAATAACTTCAACATTCATCCAGATAACACGGATTGAGCTAGTTGTTCGCAAGATGTTTCTCTTCGACCTTGCAACATCATGACTCTCCAGCAGTCACTGGACCCAATGGACACGGAGAACGTGATGGTTGGGTTTGCCTCAATTAACATGTTTGGAGACTTTAGCTAGTCCCACTATCTCCTTAGTGATCGATTATTCATGTCCAACAGAACATATATATTGTATATCACAATATATCGTATCAGCACTCTGATATAAGTAAGATTGGATGTATTCTATATATCTGAGAAAAGATTTCTATAGCGAAAACTCTCCAACTCGACATATAGATTTCTATAGGAGTCAATCTGATGGATGAGGAACAAGTATTTGAAGAAGTACCCCTCTCTATTGTTTGGATTGTACTACACGTGCGTCCAACCCGTAGAACATGTTGCATATAAACAATTCCATTGATCAAAACTTTCTCAAGTTCAAGTTCCCTCACTAGACTTTGTGTGCACCTCGTGCGCCACTGTAGGGAAGCTAATTTTGAGGACCTCGCACCTCTAAATACAAGTTGAACCACTTCGGTTCCTTGAACGCATTCATTGTGTGGAACATATCGGGTATTTTCATGGTATTTATTAATGTATCTAAACGATGGTCACACGTGTGCCTTATGTCCACACGAAACCATGGATTTACCACGATAATGAGGGAAGTAATTAAGTTACATGCCCATTATCCTAAAAGTCGAATTTTATCAATTCGCATGGACAACGATGCAGAATTCTCCTCATGTGGCTTCAATGACTTGCATGGCCTTGGGGGTTGAAGTTCAGCACTCTGTCCCATTAGTCCATAATCAAAATGGTTTGGTTCAATCCATAATTAAAAGGATCAAACTCATTGAAGACCTTTGTCAATGAATTACAATTATCAACTAGACGTTGGAGTCATGCAGCTTTACACACTGCTCAATGACTAACTGCATATCGCAGTACTCCTCCTCTGCAATTGATATGTGGAAATCCTCCAAGCATTTCCCATCTGCGTAAGTTCGAAAGCGCTTCACGCGTACCGATCTCACCACCGCAGCATACATCATTGGGCCCACAGACTAAGGATCTATGTGGGGTACAGATCTTCGTCGATCAACACATACCATTGAAAATCCCTCATTGGGGATCCATTCATAGCCTAGTATGCTAATTGCTTATATTAAAGGTTGGATTATTTCTAGACATTAGGGGGAGATTTCATGTACCACACAGAATGCCAGGAAATCAATTGGGACTCCATGTCCCACCTCATATCCACGTATTCAAGAATTTGGACTTTACGTCCGGGATTCACATATTTGCAACACATTGCAAATAACCTGCCATATTCATTTACTGATCTCAAAGGTGTTACAAAATCCTTTAGTCCGGCTAGAAATGCGCCCGAAAGAGTGGAGGTACCAATCAAAAACCACTCAACTCCCCTTACCTGAAAAGAGGGGGAGTAGTACGGCCTCTAACCAGGATCTAGCTTCCTGCAAGCAACAAAGGAAATCGAGGAGATATCCTCTAATTAAGTAAATGCAAGTTAACCTAGCGTTGATAAACACCTTATGGGTAGTATACACCCAGTGGAAGGGAAACATCCACAAACTCAGCTTCAGTTTGCACACACTGGCTGGGACATCGGAACATCCGGACTCACGCGTATTGGAAAATCACGAAGAGTCATCATTAGTGCATGAGATTTCCTCCAACAATATCGATTCTGGAGAATCATATAACCAAGACTACAATTGTAGACAAACATTCTCTTGTATGATTGCAAACAACCTTTACAACGATTCAGATCCAAAGACCATGGCCATGGCAGAGTGTAAACCACTCGATCGAACTGAAACAAACAAAGGATGCAATCCAAGTAGAATTAGCCACGCTCTTCCAAATGAATTCCCTATACATGGGATTCAATATGTTCACTTCTGAAAATGAAATGAGAACAACAAGGTGGTGAGAAAGCAAGGCTTGTAGCATCAGGTCGGGTTTCCGCAGAGATTCGAGACATACTCTCCAGATAGGATTGGAATCCTTAAAATTTTCCGATAATTATTTCATTGGCAGTGCAAAATCGTCTATCTATTGTTGGAGATATGCCCAAGAGGCAATAATAAAAGTGGTTATTATTATATCTTTGTGTTTATGATGAATGTTTACATCCCATGCTACAATTGTATTATAAGGAAACTCTGATACATGTGTGTTTTGTAAACATAGAAGAGTCCCTAGTAAGCCTCTTGTTGAACTAGCTTGTTGATTGATTGATGATCATGGTTTCCTGATCATGGACATTGGATGTGATTAATAACAAGGTTATATCATTAGGAGAATGATGTGATGGACACACATCCATAGTAAGCGTAGCATAAGATCAAGTCATTAAGTTCGTATTGTTGTAAGATTTCAAATACATAGTAACCTAATCCTTCGACCATGAGGTTATGTTAATCACCATCACCGGATGGGTACTTTGATGACATCAAAGCGCTTAAATCGGGCGGTTATAAAGGTGTCATTGGGTATTCTGAAAGTATGTGTTGAAGCGCATAGACCAAGATTGGGATTTGTCCATCCATATGACGGATAGATATACTCTGGGCCCTCTCGGTGGAATGTCATCTAGATAGCTTGCAAGTATGTGACTGGGTCACAAGGGATGACATAACATGGAACGAGTAAAGAGTACTTATCAGTAACGAGGAAGAACTAGGTATGAAGATACTGACGATCAAACCTCGGATAAGTAGAATATCGCGTGACAAAGGGAATTGGTTTCGTATGTTAAATGGTTCTATCGATCACGAAGTAATCGTTGAGTATATGGGAGCCGTTATGGATCTCCAGATCCCGCTAATGGTTATTGATTGGAGAGGTGTCTTCATCATGTCTGCATATTCACGAACCGTAGGGTGACACACTTAAGGTTCGAAGTTGTTTTAAGTAGATATGGAATTTGCGGTGGAGACCGAATGTTGTTCAGAGTCTCGGAATGGACCCGAGACATCACAAGGAGATCCGGAATGGTCCGGAGAATAAGATTCATATATTGGGGATCATTTTCTAAGTTAGGAAATGTTCCGGAGTGTTTGTATGGAGATTCTAGAAGGTTTCGGAATGTTCTGGAAGGTTCTAGAGGATTTCTTGGAGTTTGCTTGAAAACCAAGAAAGGGATCAAGGAGACCAAGTGGGGCAAGACACGGATTCGTGGGGGAGGAGGATTCCTCCCCCCTTCCCACCGCCGGCCCAAGGAGGGGAGTCCTACTAGGACTCCCTCTCCCCAGGCGTGCCTCCCTCCTTTAAATAGAAGGGAGGGGGCGCCCCCTCTTGCCCCTCTCTCATAACAACCAATCTCAGCCGCCTCTCTCCTCCACCTTTCTTCTGCACAGGCATAGGCGAAGCCCTGCAGAATTCTTATCTCCACCACCACCACCACGCCGTCGTGCTGCTGGGATTCCGTGGAGAAGATCTACTACCTCCGCTCACGGAACAGGGAGAGGAAGGTCTTCGACTCCGCACGTGTGACCGTCATGGAAGCGCTTAACGCTGCTACCGGAAGGATCGTCCACACGATCTTGAGATCGGCAAGTGATCGACTACATCATCCACGAGATCTAATCTCGTAACACTTTCGGTTCTACAAGGATTAGTAGTGATCTATCTCGTTGCTCATGTCTAATAGATTAGATCTTGGCTTTTGTCTAGATTAGATCTGGGTTTTGTTCGTTCTTGCGGTAGAATTTTTTTGTTTTCCATGCTACGAACCCATCAGTGGTATCAGAGCCTTGTCTATGCGTAGATCTGTTGCACGAGTAGAACACAATGAGGTTGTGGGTGTTGGTGCTCGTGTCGTCTTTTGCTATGTGTGTACTTTGCATCTTGCGGTATGGTGGGATGAAGCGGCTAACATTATATGTCATCGTACATGAGACTTGCTCCACGCTTGACGTGCAACTCGTTTTGCACAAGTGGCTTTGCGGGTGTCTGTCTCTCCCATCATAGTATAGATCAAATCTACACTTTGCACTTGATAGCACTTGTATCAACGTTGTGGTTCAGTTTCGTAGGTAAGATCCGTTCTTAGTCGAAAGCCCCAAGCCACGTAAAACTTGCAAAGAAAATTAGAGGCGTCTAACTTGTTTTTGCAGGGGTTTTGTGATGTGATATGGCCTACATGTGATTGTGATTGTATTTGATGTATGCAATGATCCTTGTTGTAATATATGGCAACCGCGGAGCCTAATGGTTGTCTTTAATTCTGTTAAGACCTGCGTGTCTATTCATCTTGTAATAGCTTTGTTCCAAGTAGTTGTAATAGTTGCTAGTGATGATGGACAACCATGAATCGGCGCCACGGACCTTGACGCAATGCTGGTGATGATGGAGATCATGTCCGTGCTTTGGAGATGGAGATCGAAGGCATAAGAAGAAAGAGCCATATCATATCACACTAATTATGAATTGCCTGTGATGTTAATCCTTTATGCATCTTGTATTGCTTAGATCGCGACGGTAGCATTCTAAGATGATCCCTCTCACTAAATATCAAGTAATAAAGTGTTCGTCCTTAGTTGGCACCGTTGCTAAAACTCGTCGTTTCGAAGCATCTCGTGATGATCGGGTGTGATAGACTCTACGTGTGCATACAACGGGTGCAAGCCAGATTTGCACATGCGGAAACTAAGATTAATCTTGACGAGCCTAGCATGTACAGACATGGTCTCGGAACACGGAATACCGAAAGGTAGAGCATGAGTCATATGATTGATATGATGAACAGAAGATTGTTCGCCGATGAAGCTACATCATCTCACGTGATGATCGGACTTGGTGTAGTGGATTTGGTTCGTGTAATCACTAAAACAACTGCGAGGGATGTTGTTTTGAGTGGGAGTTCACCTAGTTGATTTAAGAATTAAATTTGAACACTATTTATCATAAACTTAGTCTAAATTACTTGCAAATTTGTTGTAGATTATGGCGAACGTTTCCATCAATTTTAATGTGTTCCTAGAGAAAGAAAAGCTTAAGAACAATGGAAGCAATTTCACGGACTGGTTCCGTGGACTGAAGATCGTCCTCAGGGCTGGTCAGTTGACCTATGTGCTCGAAGCACCGCTAGGTGACCCACCTGCAGAAGATGCCACCGATGACGTAAAGAATGTTTATGCCACTCGGAAACATCACTACTCCACAGTTCAGTGTGCCATCCTATACGGTTTAGAATCAGAACTTCAAAAGCGTTTTGAGCACCATGACCCGTTTGAGATCATTAAGGAGCTCAAGCTCATTTTTGAGACTCGCGCGGCCATGGAAAGCTATGAAGCTTCCGAGAAGTTCTTTACCTACAAGATGGAAGAGGGTAGCTCCGTTAGCGAGCACGTGCTCACCATGTCTGAGCACGCAAACAAACTCCGAGAGTTGGGGATACCGATTCCTAATGAATTGGGGATTCACCGTGTCCTCCAATCACTGCCACCAAGTTACAAGAACTTTGTGATGAACTACAATATGCACTGCATGAACAAGACGTTGCCTGAACTATCGTCCATGCTGAAAACTGCTGAAGTGGAGATCATGAAGGAGCACCAAGTGTTGATGGTAAATAAGACCACCAATTTCAAGAAACGGGGCAAGCCTAAGAACAAGGGCAATTTCAAGAAGGACGGCAAGAAAACTGCCGCACCTGCTAAGAAACCCAAGGCTGGTCCTAAACCTGAAACTGAGTGCTTCTACTACAAGGGTGCTGGTCCTTTGGGCGTAATCGCCCCAAATACCGCGGATCTGAAGAACGGCAACATCAAGAAGAAAGGTATATTCGATATAGATGTTATAGATGTGTATCTTACTAGTAATCGTAGTAGTGCCTGGGTATTTGATACTGGTTCGGTTGCTCATATTTGTAACTCGAAACAGGAGCTGCGGAATAAACGAATACTGGCAAGAGACGAGGTGACGATGCGCGTTGGAAATGGCTCCAAGGTTGATGTGATCGTCGTTGGCATGCTCCCTCTACATCTACCTTCGGGATTAGTTTTAAATTTAAATAATTGTTATTTGGTGCCTGCGTTAAGCATGAACATTATATCTGGATCTTGTTTATTAAGTAGACGCTACTCTTTTAAGTCTGAGAATAAAGGTTGTTCGATTTATATGAGTAATATCTTTTATGGTTATGCACCTGAGATGAATGGTTTATTCTTATTGAATCTCGATAGTAGTGATACACATGTTCACAACATAGATGCTAAACGAATAAAATTGAATGATAATTCTACATACATGTGGCACTCGCTCGCCTTGGTCACATTGGAGTGAAGCGTATGAAGAAACTCCATTCTGATGGACTTCTTGAATCACTTGATTTTGAATCATTTGAAAGATGCGAAGCATGTCTAATGGGAAAAATGACTAAGACTCCATTCTCTGGTATAATGGAGCGAGCTACGGACTTATTGGAAATAATACATACCGATGTGTGCGGTCCAATGAGTGTAGCATCGCATGGTGGATATCGTTATGTTCTCACTTTCACGGATGACTTGAGTAGATATGGGTATGTCTACTTTATGAAACATAAATCCGAAACTTTTGAGAAGTTTAAGGAATTTCAAAGTGAAGTGAAAAATCATCGTAACAAGAAGATTAAGTTTCTGCGTTCTGACCGCGGAGGTGAATATCTGAGTTATGAGTTTGGCATGCATTTAAAGAAATGTGGAATACTTTCACAGTTGACACCGCCGGGAACACCACAGCGTAATGGTGTGTCCGAACGTCATAATCGAACTCTCTTAGATATGGTTCGGTCTATGATGTCTCTTACAGATTTACCGTTATCATTTTGGGGCTATGCATTAGAGACAGCCACATTTACTTTAAATAGGACACCATCTAAATCCGTTGAAACGACACCGTACGAATTATGGTTTGGAAAGAAACCTAAGTTGTCGTTCCTTAAATTTTGGGGTTGCGAAGCATATGTAAAGAAGTTACAGCCTGATAAGCTTGAACCCAAAGCGGAGAAATGCGTCTTCATAGGATACCCTAAAGAAACAATTGGGTATACCTTCTATCATAGATCCGAAGGCAAAGTTTTCGTTGCTAAGAATGGATCCTTTCTGGAGAAAGAATTTCTCTCGAAAGAAGTGACTGGAAGGAAAGTAGAACTTGACGAGGTTATTGAACCTTCTTTCGGAGTTGAGAGTAGCGCAGCACCGGAAGATGTTTCGCGTCACCGCACCAACTGGAGAAGAAGCTAATGATGATGATCATGAAACTTAGAACGAAGTTACTACTGAACCTCGCAGGTCAACGAGGGTCCGTACCACTCCCGAGTGGTATGACTCTGCCTTGAACGTCATGTTAGTGGACAACACTAATGACCCTGCGACGTATGAAGAAGCTATGGTGAGCCCAGATTCCGACAAATGGCTAGAAGCCATGAAATCCGAAATGGGATCCATGTACGAAAACCAAGTATGGACTTTGGTGGACTTACCGGATGGCCATAAGGCTGTCGAGAACAAATGGATTTTCAAAAGAAAAACAGATGCTGATGGTAATGTTACCGTCTATAAAGCTCGACTTGTCGCGAAAGGGTTCCGACAAATTCAAGGAGTTGACTACGATGAGACTTTCTCACCAGTAGCGAAGCTAAAGTCTGTGAGGATTATGTTAGCAATTGCTGCATATTTTGATTATGAAATTTGGCAGATGGATGTCAAAACGGCGTTCCTTAATGGTGACATTGAGGAAGAGTTGTACATGGTACAACCCAAGGGTTTTGTCAATCCTGGTGATGCTGATAAGGTATGCAAACTTCAGCGCTCCATTTATGGACTGAAGCAAGCATCCCGGAGTTGGAATCAACATTTTGATAAAGTAATCAAAAACTTTGGATTTATACAAACTTATGGAGAAGCTTGTATTTACAAGAAAGTGAGTGGGAGCTCTGTAGCATTCCTAGTACTATATGTAGATGACATATTGTTGATTGGGAATGATGTAGAACTTCTTAATAGCGTCAAAACCTATTTGAATAATAGTTTTTTTATGAAGGATCTTGGCAAAGCGGCATATATTCTAGGCATCAAGATTTATAGAGATAGATCAAGATGCCTAATAGCACTTTCACAAAGTACATACTTAGACAAAGTTCTAAAGAAGTTTAGAATGGAAGAGAGCAAGAAAGGGTTCATGCCCATGTTGTCAGGTAAGACCTTGAGTAAAACTCAAAGTCCGGCTACGGCAGAAGATAGAGAAAAGATGAATAAAATTCCCTATGCCTTGGCCATAGGTTCTATCATGTATGCCATGCTGTGTACGAGACCGTATATAGCACATGCTGTTAGTTTGACTAGCAGATATCAAAGTGATCCTGGAATGGAACACTGGACAGCGGTCAAGAATATCCTAAAGTACCTGAATAGGACTAAGGATATGGTTCTTTCTTATGGAGGTGATGAACAGCTTGTTGTAAACGGTTACACTGATGCTAGTTGGAACACACCGATCCGTATGACTCAAGTCACACGGATAATGTATTTATTTTGAATGGTGCTGCAGTGAGCTAGAGAAGTGCCAAGCAGAGCGTTGTGGCAAAATCTTCAACTGAATCGGAATACATAGCTGCTTCGGAGGCTGCACAAGAAGCCATATGGATGAAGGAGTTCATTACTGAACTTGGCGTGGTTCCCAGTGCGTTGGACCCGATGGCCATCTACTGTGACAACACAAAGCCATAGCTAATGCACAGGAGCCAAGGTCACATAGCAAGCTGAAGCACATCAAGCTACGTTTTCATGCTATTCACGAGTATGTCCAAGATGGTGACATAAAGATTTGCAAAGTACACACTAATCTGAATGTAGCAGATCCGTTGACTAAACCTCTCCCTAGAGCAAAGCATGACAAACACCAGAACGCCATGGGTGTTCGGTATATTACCATGTAATCTAGATTATTGACTCTAGTGCAAGTGGGAGACTGTTGGAGATATTCCCAAGAGGCAATAATAAAAGTGGTTATTATTATATCTTTGTGTTTATGATGAATGTTTACATCCCATGCTATAATTGTATTATAAGGAAACTCTGATACATGTGTGTTTTATAAACATAAAAGAGTCCCTAGTAAGCCTCTTATTGAACTAGCTTGTTGATTGATTGATGATCATGGTTTCCTGATCATGGACATTGGATGTGATTAATAACAAGGTTATATCATTAGGAGAATGATGTGATGGACACACACCCATAGTAAGCGTAGCATAAGATCAAGTCATTAAGTTCAGATTATGTAAGCTTTCAAATACATAGTAACCTAATCCTTCAACCATGAGGTTATGTTAATCACCATCACCGGATGGGTACTTTGATGACATCAAACGTCGCTTCGTAACTGGGCGGTTATAAAGGTGTCATTGGGTATTCTGAAAGTATGTGTTGAAGCGCATCGACTAAGATTGGGATTTGTCCATCCATATGACGGATAGATATACTTTGGGCCCTCTCGGTGGAATGTCATCTAGATAGCTTGCAAGTATGTATTTGGGTCTGAGAGGATGACATAACATGGAACGAGTAAAGAGTACTTATCGATGTGAGGAAGAACTAGGTATGAAGATACTGACGATCAAACCTCGGATAAGTAGAATATCGCGTGACAAAGGGAATTGGTTTCGTATGTTAAATGGTTCTATCGATCACGAAGTAATCGTTGAGTATGTGGGAGCCGTTATGGATCTCCAGATCCCGCTAATGGTTATTGATTGGAGAGGTGTCTTCATCATGTCTGCATATTCACGAACCGTAGGGTGACACACTTAAGGTTCGAAGTTGTTTTAAGTAGATATGGAATTTGCGGTGGAGACCGAATGTTGTTGAGTCTCTAATGGATCCGGACATCACGATGATATCCGGAATGGTCCGGAGACTAAGATTCATATATTGGGGATCATTTTCTAAGTTAGGAAATGTTCCGGAGTGTTTGTATGGAGATTGTAGAAGGTTTTGGAATGTTCTGGAAGGTTCTAGAGGATTTCTTGGAGTTTGCTTGAAAACCAATAAAGGGATCAAGGAGACCAAGTGGGGCAAGACACGGATTCGTGGGGGAGGAGGATTCCTCCCCCCTTCCCACCACCGGCCCAAGGAGGGGAGTCCTACTAGGACTCCCCTCCCCAGGCGCGCCTCCCTCCTTTAAATAGAAGGGAGGGGGCGCCCCCTCTTGCTCTCTCTCATAACAACCAATCTCAGCCTCCTCTCTCCTCCACCTTTCTTCCAAGCAGCATAGGCGAAGCCCTGCAGAATTCTTATCTCCACCACCACCACGCCGGTGCGGCTGGGATTCCGTGGAGAAGATCTACTACCTCCGGCCGTCATTGGAACGGGGAGAGGAAGGTCTGCTTTGACTCGCACGTGTGACCGTCTCATGAAGCGCCGCTTAACGCTGCCGAAGGATCGTCCCACACGATCTTGAGATCGGCAAGTGATCGACTACATCATCCATTTAGATCTAATCGTAACGCTTTCGGTTCTACGAGGGTTAGTACCGATCTATCTCGTTGCTCATGTCTAATAGATTAGATCTTGGCTTTTGTCTAGATTAGATCTGGGTTTTGTTCGTTCTTGCGGTAGAATTTTTTTGTTTTCCATGCTACGAACCCATCATCTATGCAGTTGATAGATGTAGTGACTACATTTCATATGGATCACTAGATTTGGACATGTATGGTTCTCGATGGAATCTCTATCCGAATCAAAATGTAAATGCAACTTGCATTGTGTAAAATCATTAAGTCATTACATGGATTATTATTGTCGGTATATTTTGGTACAACCGACGTAGTGAGTCCCTTATACACAAGGATTACTCCTACAATGATGATTACCCATGCGTGTTTGTCATACACAAGGATTACTCCTGGAATGATGAAGCACGTGATCATCTAAAAGACGGAATTTGAGATGAAGGATTTGGTTGAACCCAAAACAGTGCTTGATATCGCAAGTCGGGATACTTCACTCAAGTATTATGGTACATCAAGCTGCCTATATTATAAATATTGGAGAAACCTAAATGGACAAGTCATATCCATCTCCCATGCCGGTTATTCGATCTCTAGACGTAGAGAAAGATTCACTCAAACCACAGGATGATGTAGAAGGGATGTTGGGACTTGAAGTTCCATATCCTAGTGCCATTGGACCCACCAACACAATTGGTTGGGAATCAAGAATATCTTTCGATATCTCCAAGGCACCACATATTATTTGACATGTTCTTGTAAGTTCAAAGAAATTTGAACTCCAATATCATCAGAATACACTGATGGTGGCTACTTGAATGATACCCATAATGTGTACCTACATGGTAGAAGTGTCACTTCATTGATGTCTTTGAAATAAATTTCGGTGACTACACCTACCAATCATTCTGAAATACAAAGCCACATTGACATGTGTAGCTTTACAGAATGATAAACCACGTACATGAGTCATGTGGTATTGGTTCTCTTGAATCATCGACCATTATCTATACAGATAATGTTGTTTGTGTTGCATAGATGCAAATAGGATACATTGAGAGCAATATCACTAAGCATATTGCCTCTAAATTGTTTTATCTCCATGAACTCTAGAAGAGTCAGGGAATAAACATCTTGCGAGTCAAATCATGCAACAATAACATCGCTGATCTATTCACGAACTCTCTACCAACTTTAACATTCCAGAAATGTTTTCATGGAATTGGTATTCGACGGCTTCAGGATTTGCAAGAATCAGGGGGAGTATCACCTTGGACTACTCCTATTCAAAGCATCATATTATACTCTTTTTTCCTTTATGAGTTTACTATCCAGGTTCTCGTCAAGGTTTTTAATGAGGTAATATCAACACAAGATCATATGTCATACTTTCTATTTTTGCCACCGGGGTTTTTAGAAATATATATTGCTCTCTAAACTCTATGAGATTTTTCCCTTTGACAAGGTTTTCTCATATGGAGTTAACGAAGAGGCAATAACCATAATATGTTGTATCATTTTCTCCTTATTTTCCCACTGGGTTTGAAGAAGTTTTAACAGCATATCTAACCATTATATGCTGCACCATTTTATCCTTATTTTCCCACTAGGTTTAAAGGAGTTTTAGCAACATATTATACACTATTCTCCTCACATTTTTGCCACAGGGTTTTTGGAGGAGATAATTCCAAAGATGATCGATCAATTAAGGACATGGAAAGATTAGGGGGAGTGTTAGGATTTAATTAATAGATTAGATTAATTAAAGGGATAATTCTCCCATGTAATTATTTATGTCGGTTTGCAAGTGACAACCGACATATCTCACACCCCCTCATACGGATGCGACTCCTCGCTCATGTCCCTTCCCCATGTATATATACTGAGAATCATCAATGGAAAGAAACAGTTGAATCATTTGTTGTCTCTCTCGTTTTGTCTCTCGATTCTTTCTAACAAAAACATCTCAATTCAGGGCACCACAAGATGACGAGATTCTAAAAATGCATGAATAAGAAAACCATAGGATTGCACTATCAGGACCATTTTGAATACAAAGGATTCTTTCCAAGAGTTGAGGCTGGATGGGAAACATTCATAGAATGTAGTGCAAAGAGATCCCAAACCTACAAATCAAACAACCTGCCTCACACGAAAAGATTCTAAGGATTCCAATCTTCAGAATTCCCTACTATGAAAAATCCTTTAAATAGAAAAAGTCTTGCATATTCAAGCGAAGAACCCAAGTACCCAACAACACAACCTAGACTTAATTGGGATCCAATGATCAAACTAGTTATTGTCTAGAGAAAAGGTAATGCAGTACCAAATAAAGACAAACACGTTTGCGCTACGTCTAGGGTTTCGGGGCGACGTCAAGGCGACCTCGCGCCGCCGCCAAACTATGGACGGGAGCATGCCCGAGACGGGAGCTGCGTATGGGTTTATGGATTCGGAGGAGTTGGGAAGGGGTACGACAGGGTTTGATCGGCAAGGTGTCCATGTTCCTCACGATTGGAACATAGATTGGATCTCGGCTTCGTCTACTATAAAATCAGCGAAGAGGGCTCCAGCCCTAAACCTAAAAAAGGCGGCCGCTCAACAATCCACAACCTACGATCCCGGTGTTGTCTGTCTCTCCAAGCGCTCGCAAGTCATGTCGTCGGCTGGTGGTGGGGGTGATCAAGGGGGCACCGCTGAGGAGCCTTCCTACCCGAAGCCGCCTGTCGACGGATCGGCTGGGCCAAGCCAGGGGAACCACCAGATTGTGGCTGTCTCGCAGCGGGATCGCCAGATCGCTATCCTTAGGGAGGCTGACCTGGAGGATGGCAACTGGGAGGAGGGTGAATCCGCGAGGAAGAACGTTGGCCCGGAGATGTTTGCTGAAGGAGATGTCGATCTGGAGGATGAAGTCTGCATGGAGGAGGAGCCAGATGAAATAACAGCGCCGCAGAAACCGACGGTCTGGCGTATGCTGGCCAGGTACTACTCGCTCAAAGCCATGAACTATGTCGAGGCACACAAACACTTTATGCGTGTGTGGGGAATAAGGGCTACAATGCACTTCAAGGAACTAAGGAACAATTTCTTCATCATCACCTTCACCGCTGAGGGTGACTTCCTGTATGTTAACCGGGGAGGCCCTTGGATCCACCTGGGCGTCACAGTCTTGTTGGCGCCGTTCGTCGAGAACACTCAGCCCTCGGAAGCGGTTCTAGACTCCATCAAGATTTGGGTGAAGTTCTTCGATGTTCCCTGGAACAAGCAGACCAAGGATTATGGCATGAGGCTTGGATCGATGCTTGGCACTGCGCTGGAAGTGGATGTCGGACAGAAACAGGGGCATGAATTTGAGGATTACCTACGCGTGCGTATTGACCTCCCCTCAACCGACGGCTCCAAACCCGCTTCAAGTCCACGGTGAAAGGACAGTCTACCGAAAGGATCTACCCCCTGCGATACGAACGCCTCCCACACTTCTGCTTCCACTGCGGCTTCATCGGGCATGACGAGGACATATGCGAGAGAAAGGTGCGTGGCATACCATCGCTGAACTATGATGCGACCCTGCGATGCTCGCCCAAGCGCAAATATGAGAGGAGGGTGGTATCAGCTACCTACAAGCCGGCGGCTAAGGCGAGCCTGTTCTTTGGATCCCCGGACAGCAAGTCAAGTCCTTCTCCACTGGGCAAACCAGGTGCGGGTAGGAGTGCAGAGAAGGAAATACCTGTGTCGTATACCGTTGAGATACCTGAAGCGATGGATACTCGCGATGGCTTTGAGGAGAACGAAAAGAGTACGACGCGGGAGGCAGAATAGGACCTGATAAATAGGGCTAGCAGCATGAGCATTAGAAGGGGGCAAGGGCGGTATGATGCAACTCACCAGCTGCCTACGTACGATCAAGGGGGGGCGGGCCAGTTTGACAAGGCGCATGTGAACCCTCTGTTTGACACAACGGTGTTGTTACCACCACATGATCAGTCTGGAAGCAATGGAGTGGACGGACCTACGTCCAATGACATGATCCCTGCCTTACGTGAGTCCAATGACATGATCCCTGCCTTACGTGATCTGTCACACGTGGAGACCTCATATGAGAGTGGTACTAACGTACAGATGGCGAATGCCGAATCAGTGCTTGGCAAAAGGGGGGTGGAGGAAGCCGAAGGGCAGGGAAACAAGATTGATGCGACAAAGCTGGACCTAACTCTCTCACTGAATAATGAAGCCATGAAGGGAGGAGATACCAAGAGAGGAAGGATCATCAGGACATCAAATGTTGGAACAGGGACAAGAAGCGAGCCGAAGCCAAGGATGGAGGGCGCGGCAAGGAAGACCGGACGCGGAGCTCTGGTACACTGGCGAGACCCCATGTTTGGTCTCGCCAGGGGCCATGAATTGCATATCGTTCAACTGTCAGGGAGCCGGAAATGCCCCGACAGTGCATGAACTGGCCACTCTTTCCCAAGTTTGGAGTCCTAAGTTAGTTTTTCTTTGTGAGACTAGGCAGAATAAAAATAAAATGTGCCGTTTGCGTCTTAGGTTAGGGCTTAAGGGTTTTGCTGGCTTTAGTAGTGATGGTCTTAGTGGAGGTCTTGCTTTGTTTTGGCATGAGTCGTTGTTAGTCGAGATTCAAACTATTAATGAAAGGGTGATTGATGCGTATATCCGTGTTTCTCCAAGCGCGCCACAATGGCGCCTAACTTGTGTGTATGGTGAACCTCGTGTGGAAAATAGACACCTTATGTGGGACATGCTAAGAAACCTCAAAACACAATCTGATCTACCTTGGGTAGTCATGGGCGATTTTAATGAGGCCCTCTGGCAAGAGGAGCACCTATCAAACACTCCTCGACCTACCAATCAAATGGAAGCCTTTAGAGATGTTTTGTTTGACTGTAATCTAACTGATCTTGGTTTTTCAGGAATACCATACACATATGATAACAGAAGGCTAGGACGAGCCAATGTGCGGGTTCGCTTGGACCGGGCTGTGGCAGATCCGGAGTGGAGGGACCTCTTTGCCGAGGCTACTATACAACATCTGGCTTCACCGGTTTCAGATCACTGTCCGGTCTTGCTCACCATGGCTCAGGATGTGCAAGCACCCTACAAATCACCACGGCGACACTACGAAATCTTCTGGGAATGGGAGGCGGCACTGCCAGCACAGATCGCCATGGCATGGAGAGAGGCAGGACAAAAACGGGACCTGGCAGGCATCATGCAGGGATTGGACGCGGTGATGACAACACTTCAGTCATGGAGTAAAAAGAAATTCGGGAACATAGTACAGGAGCTAAGCAAAGCAAGGAAGCACCTGGAACGTCTACAACTAAACAACACTGATGCAAAAGAGGTTAGGCAGGCGACTGACTATATGAACGAACTCCTGTATAAAGAAGAAATGCTATGGGTCCAGCGATCGCGCATTACATGGCTCAAGGAGGGAGATAGAAATACCAGGTTCTTCCATCAGAGAGCTGTATGGCGAGCTAGGAGAAATAAAATAAAAAAGTTCAAATATGCGAACGGTGTTTGGCAGGAGGCACCGTCAGATATGGAGAGAATGGCCACCTCTTACTTCCAGGAGCTCTTTACCCGGGACCCTTCTCTTAACTCTGATTTCTTAATTGGTCTCACACAGGTGAAGGTAACAGGAGATATGAACGATGCCTTATGTAAAGATTTTACCGAGGATGAAATTAGTGATGCTTTGTTCCAAATTGGGCCCCTCAAGGCACCAGGGGTGGATGGTTTCCCGGCGAGGTTTTACCAACGAAACTGGGACACGCTCAAGGATGAGGTAATAAATGCTGTCAAACTATTTTTTATAACTGGGAGTATGCCAGAGGGGGTCAATGATACAGCCATTATTTTGATTCCAAAAATAGACCAACCGGAGACTTTGAAAGATTTTAGACCGATCAGCGTACCGTTATCTACAAAATCATTGCAAAATCAATACTAGAAGAGGTGGTGTCAATGAACCAAAGTGCATTTATTCCGGGCCGTTTGATCACTGATAATGTTCCTACAAGCTTGATCTATCAAAAGCGTATGATAGGGTGGATTGGGATTTTCTAAAAAAAGTGATGGAAAGGTTGGGGTTCTCTCATTGATGGGTTGACTAGATAATGTCATGTGTCACATCGGTGAGATACAAGGTCAAATTCAATGGAACCCTCCTAGATTCACTTTTGCCTTCTCGAGGACTTCGACAAGGTGATCCCCTTTCACCGTTTTTATTCCTTTTGGTTGCGGATGGCTTATCTACCCTGCTTCAACATGAGGTAAACGCTAGTGCTATTGATCCTGTGAAGATTTGTAGGCGTGCACCTGGCATCTCCCATCTTCTGTTCGCAGATGACAGTTTATTATTCTTTAAGGCGGAAGAAAACCAGGCTATTAAGATTAAGCAGATCTTAGATAGGTATGCATCAAGCACTGGACAATTAATTAACCCGGGGAAATGTTCGATCTTGTTTGGTAATTCATGTCCAAGTGTGAACCGGATTGGAGTTAAGGGAGCTCTGCAGCTTGAGCAGGAGGCCTTTGAAGCAAAATACTTGGGCCTGCCCACCCCAGCTGGAAGAATGAACAGGGCAAATTCGAGAGCTTGCAAGCAAAATTAGCGAAATACCTTGTTGAATGGGATGATAACCATAAATCACAGGCAGCGAAAGAGATTCTCATCAAAGCGATCGGCCAAGCACTTCCTGTTTATGTTATGAGTGTGTTTAAATTACCCCTAGGCCTCTGTGATGAACTGACAAAGATGATTAGAAGGTACTGGTGGGGTGCAGAAAAGGGGAAGAGGAAAACGCACTGGATTGGATGGGATATGTTGCTCGGACCTAAAAGCCATGGTGGCATTGGTTTCAAGGACATGCGGCTGTTTAATCAGGCCCTATTGGCCCGACAAGCGTGGCGGCTGCTGCAATTCCCTGATACTCTGTGTGCACAAGTACTAAAAGCAAAATACTACCCTAACGGTTTCTTGGTTGATAGTGTGTTTTCAGGTAACAGATCATCGTCATGGCATGCTATTGAACATGGCCTCGAGCTGCTGAAGCAAGGACTTATCTGGCGCGTGGGAAACGGGGCACAAATAAGGGCTTGGCGAGACCCATGGATCCCGCGCGACTGGAACCACAAGCCGAGATCAAACCAGGGACGTTGTCGCTATCGTTGGGTAGCTGACTTCCTACTCCCGGACGGTACATGGAATGTGGAGCGTCTGCATCGCTTCTTCCTACCTGATGATGTCACTGAGATACGCAAGATCAAAGCATCGAGTAGGAATGATCAAGACTTCATAGCCTGGCATCCGGAGAAGAGGGGTGTGTTCACCGTTAGGAGTGCATACAGACTGGGGCTAGATAAAATCATGCAAGAACATGATTGTGGGGCAACCAGTACGAGACCTGGTGGCGACCGACCATGCTGGAAACTCATTTGGTCCTGGCCGGTCCCTCCCAAGGTCAAGCTGCTAGCCTGGAAGATCGGCAAAAATGCCTTAGCAACTCAGCTCAATATGAGACGACGAGGGATGGCTAAATCAGGTAGATGTATTATTTGTGGGCAAGAAGATGAAGACACTTTCCATATTTTCTTTCGCTGCCCTCACGCACGAGGTCTGTGGCGTGCTATGAAGGATGTGTAAAACCTGCCGGCAGATGATCAGATAAGACCCACTGGACATGAATGGCTCCTGGACTTGCTTGTCCGAATCACAGAGGGACAGCGCGCCCGCACTCTTATGACGTGCTGGCGTATCTGGCACTGCCACAATGAAATGACGCATGGAAAACCCTGCCCGTCTATTGAGGGCTCACGACGTTTCTTGGTAAGCTATCTCAACTCCCTAATGCTCATTAAGCAGTTCCCTGATGCAGATATCCAGAAGGGGAAGATGGTGCTTGACCAAGACAGAGATTTTGCTAAAGGCAAGGCGGTGGCTATTGCGGAACACAAAGTGAAGGAGGGATGGCGGGCACCACCGGCTGGACATGCGCTCCTGAACACAGACGGTGCATTTGCGAATAGCGGAGCAGGGGCTGGGATGATTTTACGTGACCACAAAGGCGAGGTCATCTTCGCCGCCTGCAGGGACCTACATCAGTGCAAGGATGCAACAGAAGCGGAGCTATGTGCCATCGAAGGAGTTCGCCTGGCACTACATTGGACACTGATGGAATTCACAGTACAAACTGACTATGCCGAGGCGATGGAACTAATCAAAGAGAGTACCCCAAACACCTCCATCTACACCTTCACTGTTAGTGCCATACGGGAATTGTTAGGAGAAAGAGCTATTCGAATAATTAAGATCAGCCGGGATGCAAATAAGGCTAGCCATGAAATGGCTCAAATAGGTAGAGTGCAACAGCGCACGGCCGTTTGGCTAAGGAACTTCCCTCCGGAAGTAGCTGCCACTATAGCAGCTGATTGTAATTTGGCTGATAATTAATATATCTTTCTCTTTTCGCAAAAAAAAAAAAAACACAACCTAGACTTCCTAGAGCCTTGTTTTGTAGGCTGGCTTTGTGAGGTTTTCCAGAGTATTTGTAGCTAGCCTGCTTTGCAGCCTAGGTTTGGGCGGGCTCAGCTCCAAATATCCCGGCTAAAACACTCACGTAGGCCTGTAAACTGAAACTCTACCCTCTATTAGTAGCTTTTTGGAAACTCTCCCTACGCTCTAACCGATGGGGATTGGGTGCGGAGAATCATTGCACCCAATCCCTGGGGGATTAACCCAACTAATCAGCTAGAAAACACCAGTACAAATACCGTGCATCAAATGTCCCTTATGCTAGAGCTACATGTTCAAGCAGTAGGTGGGACACAGCATGTGGGAACTAAAAATTTAAAAGCCTGACACTCTCTCTCACCCATTTCAATTTCAGTAATGATCAGGCCACACTTCTACAACGTTTTATAAGAGTCAGTCAGCACTGTCGCATTCTACAGTGTTTCATCAGAGAGTTGCATGAATAGCATCCACAAACCATAACCAGCAACTATCTAACCAATCAATGCCAGGGCTAGCACAGACTCAGGTCATTGCCGGATGGCTACAGATTGTAATAAACCAATGTAACCAATCAGTATCTAGGCTTTAGAGCAGACAGAGTCATTAGTTGATGGCCCCAGACTGGGATGAACAACTCTAACTTTGCTTAAATACGCCATACTTTTAAAACCACTACATGAATGCCGTTCGGCAGAATATTACTTTGGATTTGAAACCCAAGCAACAATTTTGTTGGGCTGTTGTCACTTAGCATGTCAGGGTAATGATTACAATGAGTTTAGGAACACAAATCTAATTGGGCAGCTAAATGATGTTAAGATGTTAAAAGCCGCTAACATCTGAGGGACATCAAACTATTTAATGTGAGAATGACCAAAGATAATGATGTGTGTTTCGAACAGAGGAAGCTAGAAAATTAACAGCAGGTATACAAATGCAATGATGTGAGGAAATTGCAAAAAAGAAAGATGAAGAGGACTTGACAAAATGGCTTATTGGTGCAATAATGCACCAAACATTGGCATTACAACACTAGAATTACCTATTAAGGATAATAGGTACCTCCCTCAGGGACACAATTGCCATTGAACTAGCTAGCAGTTATGCGGGATCCCACTTCTGCAACCCTACCCCAAATCAATAAACATCATAAACCACCTCATATGCTCATATTAGGCTACAATACGTAAAAACAAGTAAACTTGCCTACAATACAACACAGGGTAAACAATAACACAGGGGTACTTGAATGATTTAACAATAACACAAGTTCAATCAAAATTCCTTGGTAAACTCAGTGACATCGTAAACTGATTTGAACCATACACACCGAACATCACTAACTGAAAACAAGTCTTAAAATTAAGAAAAAGGAACTTCTAATTCCAGTCTCCTCATTTGCAAATCATTGTGGATTCCCATGAAAAGGCATGGAAGATTTGCTACCACAATAAACAAAATGAGCAATGACGAACTGGGCAACATACAGCATGATGGAAATCAGACCATCACCTGTAGTAACCAAGAAAGACACATGCTAAACCAGCCACACAAGGAGTACCTGCTGAAAAGAGTATAACCCAAGCACCATCTTGAGCCTTTGACCAACCTATAGAAGCACAAGGCCAAGCTCAGATGGCTTGATTCCATTGCGAATACGGTAATTGTAGAGATAATAGTGGAGCTGCCCGTCTCCAGGTCCAAATTTGAGCTCCTTGAGGAAGCCCTCGTTCTCCATGACATCGAGGGCGTTGAACACATCATAGTTCTTCTGCTTGGCCACAATCAGTGCATCATTCATCAGCTGCTGCAATGGGGTCTTGACAGCAACATTGTAGTAGGAGTATGCGGCCTTGAGCGTTGAGTAGGTGGCATTGTTCAGCACTGATGAGGGCAATGTGTAAAAGCTGCAGAAATCTGTGACCTCGTGCGTTTCAGGGCTCTCCACAAGGTAGCTATCCACCACATCCTCCTGGGGCAGCAGCCAGTGCTCAACATCAAGCTCATCAAAATCCGGCGCCACCACATACCTTGCAAGGTAAGACCTCAGCAACCGTGTGACTGCCGCAACATCCCGCAACTCCATCTGGCGGAATCCAGGGGTAAGTGGCGCATCAGGCAGCTTGTAGAGACGAACCGTGCGGCTCATGGTCATGCGGGGGCCAAGACGGGAGAACCCAACGTCGATGAGCTTCTTCGGGTTGATGGATCGATGCCAGTAGCGGCAGGTAGTGATGGGAGTCGGGAGGACGACCCCCGCAGTGTATGCAGCCTGCCAGATGTTCTCCTGGTGGACGCGGCGGGTGACCTCGCGGATGAGCACTGGAGCGAGGCGCTTTGATCGGAGCTTCTTGTGGACGCAGAGGAAATTGATCTCGGCCATGCGGACAACATCGTCGCGCGCACGGATGCGCGCCGGGATGCCCGATATAAAGGCGACCAGCTTCTTGGACTCCTTGGCGCGGACGCCGATGTGCCAGGCGCGGAAGAAGGACGGGGGGCGGAGCGCCCAGCGGAGGAAGGCCGGGGAGTAGTTGAATCGGAACATATTCTCGTCGTCCTCGACGTAGTTGTGGGCGAGGAGGGCGTAGAGATCGGCGAGGAGGGCGTCGTCGTCGAGGTCGCAGGTGAACCACTCAAAGGCGGCGGGGAGCGGGTAGGGGTCGGCGCGGACCTCGGAGAGCGGGGTGGGCGGCTCGATGGCGCCGTCGGGGAGGGAGCCGTCGGCGACGTCGCGGAACTGCCCCACGGGCTGCGTCTCCCAGAACTTGTGGCGGCGGGCGCTGGGGTTGTTAGCCAGGGTCATGTGCTCCTGCACGCGCCGCGCCAGCGCCTCGATCGAGGTGTCCTCCGGCGCCGCGAGGGCGTCCTCGCTGGTGGAAGCGCTGGCGCTAGCGGCGGCGTCGTTGTTGGGGGCGGCCATGGCGATCGGCAAGGTGGGAGGGGCTAGATCGGCTGTAGTGTTTGAGGGATTTGGGGGAGAAGACGACAGGCGGGGGGCGGATCTGTTTATTATGGGCTGGCTAGTCGTAAGCTTTCCAAAGATCCCTTTATTTTCTCTTCCTTTGGGCTCTCTCTAGGAGTTCTAGAGAATTTTCTTCGTTTAAATTACTCCGTCACTTTTACTCAGCAGCTTAAGATTCTCATTTTTATCAAAAATTTTAATTTTGGTATCGTATATATTTCATACTATCTATTTCAAAAATTCGAGGATTTTTTTAAATGAAAAATAAGGGAGTACTAGTTCACCTACATAAGCGCGCCGGCGGAGTAATTTGAAACAGAGGGAGTATATAATGTTTCTGTATGCACCTAAATTCATATCCGTATCGGTTTCTATATGTATTTATTCCATAGATTTTACCAACCTTGGTAACCTTTCAGTTTTACGTTTATTAGCAATACGCTTGAGATTTTTTTTTCTTTTTTTTGTCTATTCAAAATCCAATATTTTTCTATAGCAATTTTCCGTGCTTTACAAATTGGACTCCTTATTTTTCATTTTCTTGGACCCCTTAATGTTTACAAATACATGGACCTACCATAGCTAGCAAATACTACAACACAAAATCACAAGCTCTCAAAAAGAATTGACATAACATATGCACATCTTATCATGAAAACCAATTGACAGATCTACGCGATGAGAGCATCGCAACCGCATCCACAAAGGCCTATTGGATGCGCTGGACATAAAACCGCGTCCAGCCATGGCCCTATAGACTTGTTTCGTTTGACACCGTCTAATATATTGTCTGAATCTCCTATGTCGGTCCCTACCTACAGGGGCCTTATGGGAACATGTACAGAAGCCGATGTTGACACCTTATCGGATACCAACATTGGCATAACTTTTGGTAAGTAAATTGATGGTGCCTTTAACCGTTGATTAGCTTTAGTTACTGCGGCGATGTTTCCCGCGGGGCTATTTATAGCCCCTCTCCAAAATTTGACTGTTGCACATTCGAAGGCCGGAAGTTCCGGTGTATGTAGATCGGAACTTTCGGTGGGAGATTATAAGTTCCGATGTACCCAGGGCAGAAATATTGGTTAGGCGGGAATAAATTATATGGTCGGACCATATCCGCCTCCCCCCATCAGACTGCCACAACACCAGACCGGAAATTAGTCATCATCAAGTTCAAGTGCAATAATCAAGGCAAATGTATGACCTTGATAGGATTTATCTCTTACTGGTATCATGTTGTTAGTTGAGAGACCGGGTTATAAGATAGATAGTCGTACTATCAATAGGGACGCTCAAATGAGTAACGTGATCGTATCGTTCGGAGAGAGCTCAAACCTTTGCATGTTTAACATTATCTTTCTTGATTGTTATTTGGATCTTATCCATGTGAGGTTCTAGATCTTGTGATTATCTTCATAACAAATTCTAGTTTATTAAAAACAGGTTTCCCTTATATATTTTATTATGTTTTTGATCTCGAAGGTTTTCTAGCTTCACATCTTTGTGAGATCCAGGCACATGGCTTAATAGGATTGATAGGATACCCATATCAATAAGTTGCAACTTCTTTTTCGGAAGCTCATTCGAAAAGAACTCTAAAGTTAAGTGTGCTTGGCCTAGAGCAATTCTAGGATGGGTGACCGACCGGGAAGTGGATAACCGGGTGCGCACGAGTGAGGACAAAGTGCGCAGAAAAGATTAGTGTTGGTCTGTGGGGCCAGTCTAGATATCCTATTAAGCTGCCAGGAGTGACACCCCCTGGGCCCAGGAGTGGACGGGGTGTTACAAGTGGTATCAAAGTCGATCCTTGCGATTACACGGGTGTGTGAGGATTAGTGGCGGGACATGTGGAACATGGCACGTGTGGCCCGGAGTGGACACGGCATGACACATGTGCCGGCACTAGACGCACAGACGCGTGCCAAGAGGGAACGTTCCTGGGGTGTGCTTGATCGATGAGGGCATCGATCTTCTAAAGGGTGGGTGTATGTGAGATCCAGGCACATGGCTTAATAGGATTGATAGGATACCCATATCAACAAGTTGCAACTTCTTTTCCGGAAGCTCATTCGAAAAGAACTCTAAAATTAAGCGTGCTTGGCCTAGAGCAATTCTATGATGGGTGACCACCAAGGAAGTAGTAAAAGCACGAGTGAGGACAAAGTGCGCAGAAAAGACTAGTGTTGGTCTGTGGGGTCAGTCTAGATATCCTATTAAGCTGCCAGGAGTGACACCCCCCGGGCCCAGGAGTGGACGGGGTGTTACAATCTTGGGAGGTATCTCACATATTCTACTTGATATTTTCTCTCTTGGTGATATCCAATATTTCTAACAAAATTGGTTTCATACTATTTAGAGTTTGGATGCTCAAGTTATTGTGTCCACTGCTGCCAGAACAGCCATACTCGTCTGGTAGTACCACTCGTGCCAGGCGGTAGTACCGGCCTGCGGTTGATGGAAATATACCTAGAGGCAATAATAAATATGGTATTATTCATATTTCTGTTTCATAATTAAGTTTATTGTTCTATGCTATAGTTGTATTGGTTCTGGATAATGTGTATTTGGAGCAAAACTCTAATACATGTGCGGGGTAATAAACACAGTAAGACATCTCTAGTCTTGGCTCTAAGACTAGTTCATGTATCAACGATAGCCCTGATTTCTTGACTATGGGCAAGATAACAAAGTGTTAAGGAATTGCTAATGATATATGAGATCAGAGTTGTTGGGATAATAATGACGATGGATAGACCCAATAGGATATACCGTGAAACGCATCATCAATATTTGTTATCGGTAGTTTCTCATAAACATGTATTGCTTTTACTAAAGATGGTTAGACCAAAATACACTGTGAACTTGGATATAATATGGATGTGGCAGGATTTTTCAAACGTTGCTTTGAACAAGAGTAATCATAAAGTAGGTATTTGCTCTTTCCTGATGGTACGCCAATAATTCACATGGTGTGTTTGCGGGAATTGCTACTCCTAACGATGGAGGGATACACTCTAGGCCCACTCATGTTTCGAAGACCTTTCTATAGAAGCCATGAAGACGGAGGCGCTGAACCAGATCCTCTACAACTTTGGCATGGAGGTGTTTCCCTAGGAGAGCCACTTCTTCCAGGTGAAGTCCTAACTTGAGGACACGAGCACCCTCCCAAAGAAGTATGATCGCTAATCGTCTACGACTTACCTAGATCATCGATCGCCTCGAAGCATCGGTCACCGTGCTTGTCACTAGCTGACATGGGTATGAACTATTGGGTTCCCATGATTAGTATACCATGGCCCACGAGGCCTAGAAAAAACTAAGAGTCCTGGAAGCATCTGAAGCCCAAGAAAAAGACGTGATGATCAAGACAGAGGTGTAAACCGACATAGTCATAGTATTGTAAATAAAACTTGTAACCTATCCGTATTCGGCTCCGAGATCTAGCCTCTTATATAAAGGCTAGGAGGGGCTGACGAAGAGGGAACCATAGCTTTCAGCAAACCATAACCCGCCGTGAGTTAGATTGTATCTAGCGAACCGCCGACTTTATAATCATCTTCTTCAATAATCAGACAGTCACTGACTTCCTTATTTGTCTGATAAGCTGACAAAATCACCAGCGCTCTCTCTTCTCTGAAACACTAAGTCCATAACAATGGAAATTGCTGAGGTTACCCCTCGTCACTGATGGCCTCAACAGGCCACCACACGCGGCTAAAGGACATGGCCATGGGCCATTGATATCTATGAGATTTGACAGATTTTTTATGTCTTTTATTAATGGTTTTCTCCCAGATTTGATCGTTTTCTAGCTTTACCTAATGCTAATACTTCGATAGCAAAGAAAACTTGGTTTTTAATGTGTGTTTCAGGTTCTGAATGTCGAAGATTTTAACTAGAGAAACACAATATTCTGGAGAAAACAAGAAAGTCTCACTTTGGAAGCACTCAAGGAGAGCATACAGAAGCTTTAACGAGCAACTATACGGCGGGAATATTTTTTCGGCCGTATAGTTCCCGCTGTATAGTTGTCGTCGCCTTTGTCTTGTCAAAAGGGACAACTTCCATGAAGGGACGGAGGATGAAAACACAATGCAGCCGCCGCCATACCATCCTGAAGGGAGAAAGAAGAGATCCGGAGAAGAAGGGGAAGACGTTCTTCATATCGCTCCACGATCTTCGACCTCCTAGCCAATACACCCCCATAGCTACTACTTGTACTTGAGAGAGAGAGAGGGATCTCCACCTTGCAAGACTAGGGTTTGAGATTGTTTCTTCCCATCTTGAATTGTGTTGGATCTTTTTCTATTCTTATTGTGGGTCTCCATAGTAATAGAAAGACGAATTCCCTTTATTTGATTATATTGATGATCCGTTCTTCTCTCATGTGTGAGTAATTCCCTTGGGTGTGGGAGATGTAGGGGATTGGTGAGATATGATGTGCCTTCATATATTTTCCATTAGTTTGTGATTGATTCTAATTACTATATTATGTGTGCTTGACTATCTGTGGGATGTCTGATGCTTGTTGTCCAATTAAGGGCCCAGACAACATGATGTTTTGTTCTACATAGATAAGATCTTGTTCGCTAGTGGACTGGCGAACCCCGGGTGACACGGGGATATCAATGAAAAACTAGTAGACTCAAGAATAACAAGGAACCACTGTGCTTATTGCATTAGTCCGATCCAAAGAGCTTAATCGCTAAGCGACCTGAAGGGTCTTAATCGTCTAGTGTATGACCATGGTTTTGGTAACAGGCTAGTAGGATTATTGAAGTTAGGACGAAATCTATCAAGAGGACTTCTAACTAATTATGGGTTGCTCGCCTACACATATATTTATAAGATTATAATTGTTACATTTATCATTCGTCCACCTGGCATAGTCACTATCACCATGAACTGAATCTCCTCGCGTCTTCTTTTGCCATCTGCAGGAAACAACAAACAACCAAGTCATTCTTTACTTTTATGCTTTATATTTTTGAAGTTTACATTTTAGTTCTATTTAAATAGATCTCATTTAATCAAAACCCTATTCTTATTTCAACACTTGCAGTCAATTCACTCGAAGACCTGTGACAACTTCGGTGTGACAGATACTTCACCCATAAACACTTACCTTTGGGCTCCCTGTGGGATCGATATCTATACTTCGAAACTAGCTACAAACAATCTGTGCACTTGCAGACATCAAACTATTTTCGAGCGCCGTTGTCGGGGAGCTAAGTGCTAAGTGTTTGTATTTTGACATTTCAGGTATTGCTACTACAAAATTTTCTCCCTAGAAGACAAAGGGTCTACACGCTCTGGTAGGACCTATCTATCAGATTATATTGAATGCGTGCCTGCTCAAAGGCGTGAAGAGATTATTAAAAAACTTTTAAGATCAAATAAAGTTGAAGTTGAAAACCTCAGTGATATTATGGAAATCATGTCTATTTACAAGACAACTCCCATTAAACCTGAGAAAACTCTCAAGGAATACAGTGCTCCAAGTTCTGAATTTCTTAAACAACCAATATAATATCCTAATCCTAGAGTTAGAGAATATCGATTTGATGGTGGGATTATTAAAATTTTGCACGAAAAAGCTTTTAGTGGAAGGAAAGATGAAGACCCGGGAAGACATATTAGAGAGTTCGACGATGTGATAACGTTGCTTGGACCAAAAGGCTTGCCAAGAGACTTCTCTCGTCTTAAATTATTTCGATGGTCTCTGATGCACTCGACTTTCGACGTAGAGCTCGTTGGGAACCCCAAGAGGAAGGTACGATGAATATAGCAGTAGGTTTTCCCTCAGTTATGAAACCAAGGTTTAATCGAACCAGTAGGAGCAAGGAAACACCCCAAAGGTGTTACTAGCTGAGCTTTGGCAGGGCGCACTACCGGTGCTAGTAGCAACGTGGAGACCTGTACAACACAACCACAGAACTTTGTCCCCAACTTGTGATGAGGTTATCAATCTCACCGTGTTTTGCGGAAAACAAAGGATTAAACGTATCGAATGGAAAGAAGTAAAAGTTTGCAGAAAGTAAACACAAAGCAGTAAAAGATTGTAGATTGTATATAAAGTAAAAGGACCGGGATCCATAGTTCACTAGAGGTGGCTCTCCTTAGATAAATAACATGCTGGGTGAAAAAATTACAGCGGGGCAATTGACAAACACCGAGAAAGCAATACATGCATATGCTAATCATCTTGACTCCTCTGAGACTTGATTGGGCATTACAACATAATACATAGACCGCCATCCAACTGCATCTATGACTAATAATCCACCTTCAGGTTATCATCCGAACCCCCTCCAGTATTAAGTTGCAAGCAACATATTATTGCTTTACGAACTGCGTGCAAAGTAAACAATACGATTTTTCTATGAACAAAGGATTGTTGTTTTCTCCCTAGTAGCAACAACACATCTAGTACCTTAGAGATTTCTGTCACTTCCCAGTTACGGAGGCATGAACCCACTATCGAGCATAAATACTAACTCTTGGAGTTGCTAGCATCTACTTGGCAAAGATAGCTACTAACAACGGAAAGCATGCAAGATCACAAATAACAAAGACATGATAGAATCAATAATCAATCTGAAATAGCATCTCAATATCCATCGGATTCCCGCAAACACAACATGTATGAATTACATATAGATGATCTTGATCATGAACGGAGCTCACAAGATCTAAACATGAAAGCACAAAGGAGGAGAAACCAGCCATCTAGCTATTACATGGATCCGTAGTCCAAGGATGAACTACTCACGCATCACATCGGAGGCTTGCATGGTGATGAAGAAGGCCTCTAGGGTGAATTCCCCTCTCCGGCAGGGTGCCGGGAAGAGCTTTAGATCCCTCCCGATCTAGGGATGGAGATGACGGCGGCTACAGACTCTTTCGTGGATTTTTGATCGGGTCCTTAGGGTTTTCGTCCCGAGGGCAACTTATAGGCGGAAGGAGAGGTCGAGGGGGTGCCGGGAGCGGCCACACCACCCCCTGGCGCGGGCCAGGCCGGGCCGCGCGGCCAGGTGGTGTGGTGGCTCCTCCTTCTCGCCTCATATTCGCACACTTGATCCTTCCGGAAAAATAGGCACTTTGGCTTTTGTCCGTCCAATTCGAGAATATTCATTTTCGACTTTCCTGGAACCAAAAACAGCAGAAACAAAAGTGCACGGTTGTGGCTCTTGTTAATAGGTTAGTCCAAGAAATCATATGAAAAGTACTCCAAAGTTGGAACAAAACACAAGAAAGTGGATAAAACCAAGCATGGAACATCAAAAATTATAGATACATTTTCAATGTATCAACATCCCCAAGCTTAACTCCTGCTCGTCCTCGAGTAGGTAAGTGATAAAAAGAAATTTTGAGGTGACATGCACCATCAAAGACTTGATCAAAGTATTTGCAAAACATTCAAGGCTGGGATCATAGAACTTCAATCATAACATGAAAGACAAAGTTCTAGCAATAAGCAAAGAAACTATGATGCAACATGAAAAGGCACAAACAAAAGATTCATGAATAGCATGCTTTGCAAGACGTTTGTTTGTTTCACATAAAGAAAACATAGCATAATAGTATTCAGCTTGTCCCTCAATAGAGTAGCAAATATAAATGCATAGGACACCTTCAAAGTTCATAAGAGTGACTAGATACAATAGTTCAAAACAAGCAATATCAAAGTATGCATCAATCAACTAGCCTTGGGACAATGCACATAGAACTAAGAATGGCCACTATGCTCTCAAAGTAGGTGCATAAAGATAGAAGGTGGAGACTCAATATAATGGTGGAAGAAAGGCCTTTTGTAAAAGGAAGTAGGGATTCAAGTCTCATAAAGAGCTTCCAAAAATTATGGTACTTAATAGCTTTCAGCTCTCATTGCCCCTATCATAAGCATCTTGAAGTGATTAAGGTTAAAGTGAATAAACTGTGGTGTACATGCTTGACGAAGTATAAGTCAGAAATCTCATGTCCCTTGTATACGAGGGCCGCTCCTCATGCTACTCAAGTTTAGTCACCGGTAAGTTCTTGTCATTGTAAGTACATGTGTATCATTGAGAACAGCCAACGGGGTACCCCTTGCCCGATGATACGGAAGAATCCCCATATCAAAATGACAAGGCAAGCAGACAACAAGCATCTCAACATTCTTCTTATTTACCATGGGAATATGGTGCTTTTTTCTCTCTTTCCTCTTTTCATAGTATCTTTTTTTTCTCTTTTTTTTCAATATAGGACTCTTTTTTTATAAGAAGAATGCTTCATAGGCAGCTCATTATGGTTACACTGTAGGTTTCCACCATGTCAGCATGGATTAGACCAGCGGCCCAGGCGTTTCTCTAACACATATACATAACTCCATGGACTTACAAGCTCCCCATTCATTTCACACCGACGACATCCATATACAAAAGAGCATGATATCAACTAGGTACAAGTACCAAGTGCAATGTTGAAAGCGTTCCCCGTGAAAGCATGGTTCTTCTAATTCCCAACAAATAAGTGCAAGCATATACAACATATAAGACACAATGGTTCAAGTTTATTAAGGGCAAGTAAAGTAAAGTGTGTCTTCAAGTTCATGAGAGCTTTAATCACTAGTTTTCTCATAACAAGAGGAAGGTAAACAAAAGCATGAATATACTTGGAATAGCATAAGCTAGTAGGTAGGTATGGTGGACTCTTTGGAATAACTTAGTTGGATGCATGAGTGAAACTCATACTTGGTTGTGGAGGCTAGCAAAAGAGTAGGAGCGACAAACTAAGAGAGCAATAATGGCCATAATCATGCAGAGCGACAAAACATCATTGATCAAAGCATAAAGTGATACTACAAGTTGAAAACTAAAGGACCATAAAGGCTATGGTGACTTGTGATAGTCATAACATGGTGTGAGCATGTGCCAAGTCAACCCAAATAAAGCATCAAAGGAGAATACCACTATACTATGCTTTAATATGCTAAAACAACGCATGATTCATCCAAGGCACATTAAGCAATCTCAATTGTTTATAACAAGTCATGCTACAACAAATAATACTAAGCATAAAGCCAAAACAATATCAAGCATGGCATGAAAAAGCATAGGCCACAGTCAAAAACAAGCTCTTTTTACCACATAAGTATGAACTTTCCTACTCTTTTCCAAACCAAACCAAACTATTCGCAAACCAAAGTGTGAAAGAGGGGGTCCAGCCAACTTATTCAGAAAACTAAGCAAACCAAGTAAACTAAAAACCAAAACAAAAACGAAAAAAAAGAAGACGCTCCAAGAAAAACACAACTGTGCATTAAACAATAAAAATGAAGCGTTTGGAAGAAACCTGAAATTTTTATTGATGAAGAAGGGGGATGCCTTTGGCATCCCCAAGCTTTGATGCTTGTACTTCTTGGATATTTCTTTGGGTGGCACGCGTGGCATCCCCAAGCTTGAGCTTTAGTCCATCCTTTATCTCATTACTCGTTCCTTCCATACACCTGAAATTTTTCCTTCATACAAAACTTCACACAATCTCATTAGCAACATTAGTGCACTTAAGATAAATAAGTCTTAAGGTTCAGTTATAACACCAAATAAACTTCCATTAGAACACTATCTACTGTATCACTTCCCTCAAAAATCTCAATTCCCCAAAAGAACTCAAGAAGGAACTAACAAGAAGCAAATGCAGAAAATGGCAGAAATCTGTCAAAACAGACCAGCAGGTAAAGGCGAATTTTTTCGAAGACCTTTTGTTGCTCAAATCAAAAAGTGTTGAACTAAAGAAAGTTATATAACAACCTGGGTCAGAAGCACAAAAATTACAGCTCAATCCGACATACAGAGCTCTCTCAGGAATTTTTACGGTGAAGCACAAAAATCTGTTTCAGGACAGCAACTTTCCCAATCATTACTTCACTCTCATTACTCTTGGAACAAAAAGCAAATAAAAAGGATAAGGAGAGGTTATTACAGAGGTAATAACTTGTAAGACTCATATAAAACTCTTGGGTTATCTCCCAACAAGTACTTTTCTTTAACGTCTTTAAGTTAGGCATAAGAAGCAAAAGAAAGAATCAAGTGTTCTCAAATGAAGAAGCATTAAGATCAATACCAAAAATATTTTCAACAAGGCAAGGTATATTATCCAAGTAATTTCTAGAGGATCCTCTCTAAATGCTCTTAGGTTCACAATTCTCATCAAAAGGGTTTGCAGGAACAATCCAATCAAGATTTTTTTCTATGGCATCATGTATTGCTACTAGTTTGAAGGGTATTGGTATCTTAGGTTCCTCCCCATTAGGTTCGGTTTTGTTCATCTTTTCTCGTATACCAACCACATATACACATGATCCTAGCATATTGAAACGTTTAAAGACTTTTCTAGCTTCCTTGGCAACATCATAGAACTCCTTAAACAAAGTTTCTAGAATAAAATCCCTCTTTTCAGGGTCCTCAATTTCTTTAAGCTTAAGAAACATTACTTGCATTAAGGGGTTGAGGTTAACAAACCTAGCTTCTAACATGTGGATCAATGAAGCTACAGCAATCTCATAGTTTGGAGCAAGTTCTACAAGGGATCTATCCTCAGTATCTTCATGCTTACTAATATGATTAAAGAATTCTTCAATGTTATCTTTCCCAATTATAGAACCACTACCAATTGGAAGGTCTTTCAGGGTGAATGTAGGGATCAACATGGTGAGCTAAGGAAGAGGTGACAACTAAAGGAGACTTAATTTTTTGTGTGTTTTTCAAATAATAAAGCAAACAAGTAGAACTAATTTTTGTGTGTTTTTGAAGAATAAAACAAGCAAACAAAGCAAAAAGAAACTAAGCAGAACAAAAACAACAAAGTAAAGAGATTGTTTATGAGGGACTCTCCTTGTGAAGATGTCCTTGACTCCCCGGCAACGGCGCCAGAAAATCTTGATGCGCTCGACTTTCGACGTAGAGCTCGTTGGGAACCCCAAGAGGAAGGTACGATGAATATAGCAGCAAGTTTTCCCTCAGTTATGAAACCAAGGTTTAATGGAACCAGTAGGAGCAAGGAAACACCCCAAAGGTGTTACTAGCTGAGCTTTGGCAGGGCGCACTACCGGTGCTAGTAGCAACGTGGAGACCTGTACAACACAACCACAGAACTTTGTCCCCAACTTGCGATGAGGTTGTCAATCTCACCGTGTTTTGCGGAAAACAAAGGATTAAACGTATCGAATGGAGAGAAGTAAAAGTTTGCAGAAAGTAAACACAAAGCAGTAAAAGATTGTAGATTGTATGTAAAGTAAAAGGACCGGGATCCATAGTTCACTAGAGGTGGCTCTCCTTAGATAAATAACATGCTGGGTAAACAAATTACAGCGGGGCAATTGACAAACACCGAGAAAGCAATACATGCATATACTAATCATCTTGACTCCTCTAAGACTTGATTGGGCATTACAACATAATACATATACCGCCATCCAACTGCATCTATGACTAATAATCCACCTTCAGGTTATCATTCGAACCCCCTCCAGTATTAAGTTGCAAGCAACAGATTATTGCTTTACGAACTGCATGTAAACTAAACAATACGATTGTTCTATGAACAAAGGATTGTTGTTTTCTCCCTAGTAGCAACATCACATCTAGTACCTTAGAGATTTCATCACTTCCCAGATTACGGAGGCATGAACCCACTATCGAGCATAAATACTAACTCTTGGAGTTGATAGCATCTACTTGGCCAAGATAGCTACTAACAACGGAAAGCATGCAAGATCTCAAATAACAAAGACATGATAGAATCAATAATCAATCTGAAATAGCATCTCAATATCCATCGGATCACCGCAAATACAACATGTATGAATTAAAAATAGATGATATTGATCATGAACGGAGCTCACAAGATCTAAACATGAAAGCACAAAGGAGGAGAAACCAGCCATCTAGCTACTACATGGATCCGTAGTCCAAGGATGAACTACTCACGCATCACACCGGAGGCTTGCATGGTGATGAAGAAGGCCTCTAGGGTGAATTCCCCTCTCTGGTAGGGTGCCGGAAAGAGCTTCGGATCCCTCCCGATCTAGGGATGGAGATGACGGCGGCTACAGACTCTTTCGTGGATATTTGATCGGGTCCTTAGGGTTTTCGTCCCGAGGGCAACTTATAGGCGGAAGGAGAGGCCGAGGGGGTGCCGGGAGCGGCCACACCACCCCCTGGCGCGGGACAGGCCTGGCCGCGCGGCCAGGTGGTGTGGTGGCTCTCTGGCCCTTCTTCGCTTTGTATTCTAGCACTTGATCCCTTCCGAAAAAATAGGCACTTTGGCTTTTGTCCCGTCCAATTCCGAGAATATTCATTTTCTGACTTTCCTGGAACCAAAAACAACAGAAAAGAGGCAGCTGGCACTGTTGCTCTTATTAATAGGTTAGTCCAATAAATCATATGAAAAGTACTCCAAAGTTGGAACAAAACACAAGAAAGTGGATAAAACCAAGCATGGAACATCAAAAATTATAGATACATTTGCAATGTATCAGACTCTTAAAGGTAAAGCTCTATACTGGTTATATTCTCTCCCTCACCATTACATTAAATGTTGGGAAACTGCATTGTTAAATTTATAAACAGGTTTAATCCTTTTAAAAAGGTAACAGAACTAAGAATATAGGAAACTTTAGTCAGAACATGGAACAAAACTACCCACAAGCCTGGGAAAGATTCTTTGAAATGATCAATAGTATTCCTAGTCATGGCTATTCTAAATCAACTATTTGCCATTTATTTTACCACGGTCTTAATACTCAATATAGAGAATTGCTTGACTTCTCAGCAGGAGGGTCTATAAATACTCTAACTATTAAGGAATGTTTGGAATTGATGTCTACTAGGGCTAAGAATGGTTCTTTATATAATCCTGATTTTGGCACTAAGCTAAAAAAAGGATACTTCGGATAACTCCTGATCTTATGCCTGAGGTACGCAAAACAATGAAAGAGAAGGGTATGCCTTCTAAACTTATTAAGGAAAACAAAGTGGGTTTGTTACAAGTTTTAACTGAAGAAGATGAAACTAGAAAAGTTTTTCAAGAATTAAAACATCGACAAGTAAAATCTCATAATAACTTGCATAAGAATTTTCAAAAACACAAAAATATTTTGGCGGAACTCACGGAAAATTATGATGAGATTGTCCAAGAAATAAAATTATTTTACAAGTATCTTAGTATGATCGAAACCCAGTGTGAACAAATAGCATCTGGTTATCAATTTTTTCTTCGTGATGATAAAGATATTCCTGTTTCTACTAATGTTGTTACAAGAAGGGGTGCAGTTGTTACAGGACCTTTAGGACCACCGGAATATGAAGCTGAAAAAGAGTGAAAGGAAAAAGCCTTGCTCGAAGCAAGCCACGAAGATGATACACTGGTGGGTCCTCGGTATGAAACGAAAACACAAGATCAAACCAAGGAGGACCAAAATGATGCACATGATGACCATTATGACTCTGATGCGGATACGGTTGATCCAAGATAATAAAAAGAGATAAGCAAGGAAGATGAAGTTATTGAAGTAGAAAAGAAGAAAAGCGATAAGCAACAACAAAAGAAAGCAACAAAAGAGCCTGACCCCCCACAAAAGGTAAAAGACAAGAGTAAGTCAGGTGAGTAAAAACTTCCTTACCCAAATTGAAAAAAGAAAGAACCAGATCAGATAATTTATAATTCTTTTACAAAGGCACTTAGTGACCTTCGTCTAGAAATTACGTTTGTTGATGCAATCAAAGTTCCTACTTATACTAAATTCCTCCATGATATTCTTAGTAGAAAAATAAAGAAATAACTGAAACTTTTGCCATGGTAACTAGCTATCCTGCTAATGGGAAGTTGTTGTCTAAGTCTGGAGATCCCGGAATACCAACTATTTCATGCTCAATAGGTAAAACTGATATTACAATGCCTTGTGTGATCTAGGAGCAGGAGTTAGTGTAATGCCATACTCCCTCTATAAAAGGTTAGGATTAGGGGAGTATTCTCCTACCACTATCACTTTACAGATGGCTAACAAGTCCACTAAACAACCCGTTGGTATGATTGAGGATGTTCTACTTAGAATAGATGAGCATGTTATTCCCACTGATTTTATTATTCTTCAAATACCAGAAGATGAAAAATTATCTATAATACTTGGAAGACCTTTCCTTAGTACTGCAGGTGCATCAGTAGATTGTGCTGAAGGAAAGATAATCTTCAATATTTATGATGCTAAAATTATCCGGTATTTTCCAAAGAAGCTAGAAGCAAGAGAAAGATATATTCCACCGGCAAAACGAGTTCATGTGGTAAGTGCCTTTGATAAGGGGCAATCCAAGGTAAGAATTCAAGAACAGAGAAGAGGTTGAGTTACTCAACCATCCTTAATAAAATGCTTAATGGGTGTCAACCCATCCCATCAATAAAGTAGATTAGAGAATAAGAAGTTCATCGCATTCCTACCACTTTTTCACAGACATTCTTGCGGAAGTGCGTCCGTAAAGATGCAACTGTCAAAAAGTAGTAGAAATATCGATTAAATGAGTATAAAATAATAAGAAGAATAAAAGTTTGAGTTTTCCATCTACAGAAGCTAAAATTTTGCTCTTAATACGCTAATGTTGGTCGATAGTTTTTACTATCAATTTTCTATAAAAAATAAGGTATTTCGCTAAGTTTTGGGATAAGAAGATATCCTTGAAGAAATAGAATTTTTTTGATGACTACTGATGGTTTAACGACCAACTATACGGCGGGAATAAAAATTCCGGCCGTATAGTTCCGGTCGTATAGATATATTTTCCATCAACAAATTTTCTTCAAAGACGCAGAGAGTTTAACGACCAACTATACGGCGGAAATAAAAATTCTGGTCGTATAGCTCCAGTCGTATAGATATCGATGCTTTCGTACAAAATTTTCTGAAAAGTACTGAGAGTTTAACGACCAACTATACGGCGGGAATAAAAATTCCGGTCGTATAGCTCCGGTCGTGTATATATATCGATCGTAGAATTTTATCCCAAAGGTACTGAGAGTTTAACGACCAACTATACGGTGGGAATAAAAATTCCGGCCGTATATTTCCGATCATATAGATATCGATGCTAGTTTAGAAATTTTTCTCGAGTGACAGATGGTTTAACGATCAACTATACGGCGGGGCCATTGTGATCCGGCCGTATAGTCGCGTTCGTATAGTTGTTTTCTGCATAAAGAAACCCTAGTTGGCGGTGCCGCCGCAACTATACGGGCGGAACAACATCACCCGCCCGTATAGTTTCGGCCGTCTAGTTTGGTGCGACCACAAAATCGCACCGGGGCAGCTAGGTCTTCCACCTCTCCTCATTATTTCTCTCATATTCTCTCTCCAAACCTCTCAAAATCCACCTAGAACTCTTGGTTCTTCAAGGATTTCGTTCATTTGAGTGGGGGAATCAACAAATCGGTATATTTCTCTCCCTATCCATGCTTTATTTTTAGATTTTCATGGCCGAAACTCTCACATTGATCTAGTGGATGAACTCAAGCTTATTTGTTTCCTATTAATTTCTCACGTTAGGATTGAATTTTTCCATATAGGATCGTTCATATATAAGAAACTATATGCCTAAGGTTTTATGGTGAACTTTTTTAGTGCATCATGATGAACAAAATCGGTAACCTTTTTTGTTCGAGCAAGCGCCAACGTGGTGAGGTCTCGAGCTCGGGGTCCCGAGCCAAGCGCAACCCCAAGTTGGCCACGGTCTCATCAAGAAGGGTGCTACCCACACGTTGGGCCGACCACAACTTTCTCACAGCGGCAGGGTTGAAGGCAGACTTCGACCTCATGTGCAATAAGGCGGGGTTGGCGGTACTTGGCTTTGCAAGCCACGACACCTACATCGAGCTTACCCATGAGTTTCTTGCCTTCTTCCATGATGACCACAGGGAGAAAGGTAATATGTGCACGGTAAGCTTCACCATGAACCGACAGCATTATGATATAACCTTTGAACAATGTTGTGATGCTTTCGGTTTCCCTCATGCCGAGGATCCTACCGTTACTAACCTCTATAGCATCACAAGTGGAGAGACTTAGGAGGTTATTTCTATTAATGGTGGCAGGCAATTTTACCAGAAGAAGATTTCCACCATTCAAGACCCAACCATCCGCTACTATGCTTTGTTTCTCGCCAACACGCTGCTGGGAAGAGGTGACACCGATTTCATGGCCAATGCGGACATGACAATGATCACCAAGGCTCTCTTTCCTACTTTACCGCAAAGCCCCAATCCTGAAGCTCTACTCATCCAGCACCTTCGCAACCAAAGCAACAAGACCAAAGGTGATATTCACATTGATGGATTGGTAACCCACCTTGCCTATGTATTAAATATTGTACTACCTGTTATGTAACCTGTTGACGGCTCCGAACTCATGGACGTCAAGTATTTGACTGCTTGTGACTTCCTTGGTGTTTACCATGCTAACCGGAGGCTCCAAGCATATCAATTCAGTTATCTTGGTGATGCACAGGGTGAGCAGGTTCAGTTGCCCTGCCCCAAGCCTTCTCGATTGTGGAGACGGACACTTGGATCCTCACCAAGGACCAAGTGATGGAGATCATGGACGAGCTCCTGCCCGATGAAGAGGAAGATGAAAAAGGAGGGCAGCAAGATGAGGAGGAGCAGGAGGAAGAGCAGGGACACAATCCTGCTTGGGAGGGATAGCAGCAGCAGCAAGGGGGAGACTGGGACCCGTGGCCCAAACAGCCACAGCAGGGGTACAACTACGTCCCCTATCAGGAATTCCAGCAGCTCAACCAGCGCGTTGGGGAGATCGACCACACTCTTTAGGAAGTGAATGAAGATGTGTGTACTTTGACTCACAACTTCAGTCACTTCATGACCCACTTCCCCAACTACTACCAGCAGTATCCGCACTAGCCGCCAAATGATGGCAACAACTAAGCCTGGCAATAGCCTAAGCTTGGGGGAGGTTTGAAACCCTTCAAACTTTGCATTCATGTTTTTATTTCTTCTTTTGATTTATTTTATTGAATTTTGCATGTTTATTTTCAGTATTGCATTCCTAAACCAAAAATACGAAAAAAATCAGTTGTAGTTTTATTTGCAAGTTCGTTTCTTTGTTTCTCTCGGAGATTGCTTAATTTCAGGTGACTTGGCAATATGGAAATACAGGAGGGATTCGACTCAAATACGAGAACGAAGCAATCAAGAGGAGGTATCACGTTCCTTTCATCACCCTCTTTGCAACCTTAAATTGATCCTGCAATTATTTACTCGTTTGCACTAAAGTCACTCCCCACTTAGCTTGTTATCCTACAAATTCTATTCCTTTGCTAGTGTCTCCTTTGTAGCTTTGAAACAATGAACAATGAACATGGTTAAAAATACTTCCTACATTTTTACAACAAGAGAAAGCATCTGAAAGATGACTTGAGTCCATATTTAGCCCAAAAAATTTAATTTTAGAACTACTCCATCCCATTTTGAGCTTAATATAAATAGACTCAGCAGTACCCTTGATTGAGATTGTTTGATAAAATAGATGCTTCAAAGTAGTAGAGATTATACCACTACTTTTTCTAATAATTACCATAAGATATTTATTTACGCGTGTCATTACAACTCTATCGTGCTCCATGGGAAACTATTAACTCTGCTGGCCAACGAACGATCTAAATATGAGAAACCACTTGATTTTGGCTATTGAGTTATGTAAACGTCTGTAGCAGCAATGCTATGATGGGTAAAATCTTTAGTCTCCTCATGGTTTCACGTTCCAAGTGAAGTTGTAGTACTCCTCTGACCCATTATTGCTCAACAATTATTTATTGACATGGTCACAAGTGCACAACACAACCCCAATTAACATGTTAAAAATAGTGGCATGATTTCTCTATGAAAGAGCTGAAGTTTTTGAAAGACAAAAGCAAGAAAAAGGTGCTTTGAGAGTCTTGAAATTTTGACATGGTAGTAGATGAGTTATTCTTAAACTAAATGTTTTGATGCCAACTTTAGTACTCTTAATTGATTTAAAGCAAACAAGTACAAAAAGTTTTCATCTCTCAACAAAGAGAGACACCAAAAGAATTTGTCTCACTTTCCTAGCTAAAACTTTCGACACTTGCTTGGGCATATGATTTATTTGCTAACAAGATATACGTGGTTAGAAAGTGGACTCAGTGTAATCTTGTGAATACTTGTATGATCATATTTAAGATTGCAAGGATTGTGATGAAAAGAATTTTACACCAATTCAAACTTGTGAGTTCCCTTGTTTTCAGTCTCGAATCTCTGCTATTCTTCCTTATTTCCTTGTCACTCGAGGGCGAGCAACATCTAAGCTTCGAGGAGTTGATAGCTATGAGATTCAACACATTTTTATGGCTCTTATTGATGGTTTTCTCCCAGATTTGATCGTTTTCTAGCTTTACCTAACGCTAATACTTTGGTAGCAAAGAAACCTTGGTTTTTAATGTGTGTTTCAGGTTCTAAATGTCAACAAAAGGTTTTAACTAGAGAAACACAATATCCTAGAGAAAACAAGCAAGTGTCGCTTTGGAAGAACTCGAGGGGAGCATACAGAAGCTTTAACGAGCAACTATACGTTAGGAATATTTTTCCGGCCGTATAGCTCCCGCCATATAGTTGCCTCCGCCTCTGTCTTGTCAAAAGGAACAACTTCCGTGAAGGGACGGAGGATGAAAACACAACACAACAGTCGCCATACCATCCAGAAGGGAGAAAGAAGAGATCCAGAGAAGAAGGGGAAGATGTTCTTCATCTCGGTCCACGATCTTCGACCACCTAGCCAATACACCCCCATAGCCACTACTTGTACTTGAGAGAGAGGGATCTCCACCTTGCAAGACTAGGGTTTGAGATTGTTTCTTCCCATCTTGAATTGTGTTGGATATTTTTCTATTCTTATTGTGGATCTCCACGGTAATACAAAGACGAATTCCCTTTATTTGATTATATTGATGATCCGTTCTTCTCTCACGTGTGAGTAATTCCCTTGGGCGTGGAAGATGTAGGGGATTGGTGAGATGTGATGTGCCTTCATATATTTTCTATTAGTTTGTGATTGATTCTAATTACTATATTATGTATGCTTGACTATCTATGGGATGCCTAATGCTCGTTGTCCAATTAAGGGCCCAGACAACATGATGCTTTGTTCTACATAGATAAGATCTTGTTCACTAGTGGAACGGTGACCCCCGGGTGACACGGGGATATCAATGGAAAACTAGTAGACTCGAGGATAACGAGGAACCACTGTGCTTATTGCATTAGTCTGATCCAAGGAGCTTAATCGCTAAGCGACCTGAAGGGTCTTATTCGTCTAGTGTCTGACCATGGTTTTGGTAACAGGCTACTAGGATTATTGAAGTTAGGATAAAATCTACCAAGAAGAATTCCGGCTAATTATGAGTTACTCGCCTACACATATATTTATAAGATTATAATTATTACATTTATCATTCGTCCACCTGACACAGTCACTATCACCATGAACTGAATCTCCCCGCGCCTTGTTTTGCCATCTGCAGGAAACAACAAACAACCAAGTCATTCTTTACTTTTATGCTTTATATTTCTGAAGTTTACATTTTAGTTCTATTTAAATAGATCTCATTTAATCAAAACCTCATTCTTATTTCAATACTTGTAGTCAATTCACTCGAAGACCTGTGACAACTTCGGATGTGACAGAGACTTCACCCATAAACACTTACCTTTGGGCTCCCTGTGAGATCGATATCTATACTTTAAAACTAGCTACAAACGATCTGTGCACTTGCAGACATCAGCCATCAACGAGTAACAAAGGGATGTGTACAAAGTATATAAATCAGTTTGGGGGTAGATTCTGGAGATGGATAAGCACAGAACCATCAGAGACCATGTGTATTGTGATATAATCGTTGTATTTGTATCTGTGATGATTTAATAAATCGAGAAAATTAAGATCTTCGATTACTTACCATCTAGTTCGTCATCAAACACCTAACATGCAATATTCACATCAGATCAAAACTAGACTCGAAGTTTTTATTTCCATGGTTCTAATGTTCCTGTACCAATAGACGCATGCTTACGAGTGGGTACGATCAAACGTATCATGGTGTCAAGATCATCAGAACGTGATCGCCATGGATGTGTAGCCATTCGACACGCCTAAAGCAGCCATTTCGAGGCCTGGGAGGGCTCGGGCATAAACTTTCTTGAGCGTTCTTTCAACTCACCTAGCATGGCTACGTGCTAGGTCCCTCATGTCCCGCAGTCCTGTCTAATTCATTCAACAAACATCTAAAATGCATTACTCACGTTCACTCTAAACAGAGATAAAACCCATTTCTTTCCATGTATCTAACGTTCATGTACCAATAGACGTGTGCTTCCGAGTAGGAATGGCGCCCACAAGGTATGGGTACTCGTAGAGCCACCTCGTACCTATATTCTTTGATTTTACCCGTCACCGTTGATTTTACCCGTCACTTGTATGCATACACGTCAACGGTATAAGTTTTTCTCATACCCATCAATAGACAGGGTAAATGGGTATTCGTTGTAAAAAATACTCTCGTCTACAACACATCAAATTGAGCAAAAAAAATCCATAAATAAGAACATATAACCATAATTTATAAACATCGGCATATTATAAACAACAAAAGTACTTATGAACACCATCATATTATAAACAACTCATCATAAAAGATGTACAGCAATACATAATCATAAACAATAACACATAATCATATACTTTAAGTTCACAAATTCACAACAAAATATAGAAGCGATTTTATGGTACATAAGCCTACCACCAAAATAAACTCGGGCAATCCAATAGTAGGACAACAAAGACCATGACATTCAAGATTTATACAATCTTGACTGGCAAGCGTGAGGTTCAGCCTAGCTAGCACCCATCAATATGCGATTAGAGAAAATTAAGTATGTTAGAATAATATGGAGATCCACCTATCAATTTTTTGACAGGTACATGGACACATGAATATGGGTCCCACGATATCACACTCATCTCTCTTATACACGATGGGTATGATATTTTCTCATTTACATACTCATGGGTAATCTTTTGTCTCGTACCCGTACTTCTAATGGTTTTTATCCGTAGATGCGTAGGTAATAGAGACCCATTGCCAGCCCTGCTTTCGAGTGGGCACGATCAACCGTATCATGGTACCGAGATCAGCAGAACGTAACCGACATGACCGTGTAGAAGTTCGACATGCCCCGAGCGGCCGTGTTAGGGCTTGCGAGGCCTTTGGGATAGACTTTATTGACCGTTATTTTTTCGCTGCTTTTCGCTGCTGACGGGGCTAAGTGATGGGTCCTACACGTTAGAAGGAATACAAATCTAATTGTTTTTGACTTTGTTGGTGGATTGTGTGCTTGGTCCCACATGTCGGAAGACACCATATCTATTTGTTTTCGCCGCTACTGACGGGGCAAATGAAAGGTCCCACATATAATAAAATGAGTTAAACAGACAATAAGTAAATCCAACGTAATGGCAGTCCACGTGACGTCTATCCAGGGGCAGACGTAACGAAACCACTCGGCTGGTGGCATTTTTATAATTGGCCGATTCTTAGTGGCGCAGTCCCAATTTCCAAGTGAACTAGGGACACAGTCCTAATACACCCTTTATAATATATCTATGATATTATAATTATTGATAGTTTTTCTAAAAATTATACAAACTTTATGTGACTTGGCTTTTGAAAAAAAATTATGTCTTGTTTTATGAAATGGAGGTTGTTAAAACAATTTGGAGAGAGCGGCATGGAAGATTCTGAAACACAAGAACTGTAGCACAAGAAAATTGTAGGCCCTTTTTACCCATAGATGCGTGGGTAATGGATACCCGTTGCCATCCCTAATTGTACCATCCGGAGAGAATACAAAAGGAAACGCGGCCGTCCTAGACGAATGAGTGAAAAAAGAAGACGTTAAGTTACAGAAAGCGGTCCATGAGAATTTGGTAGCTTTATTATCATTGTGAAGCAATGAAACCATGATCCTATGAAAATCGGAGTGAAGCACAGTGTATTTTGGCTTTTCATCTTGTGCCAAAAGATGCTCAAGCAAACATGGCAAACTCTGGTTTTATAGAGAGAAATGTTCTGTGTAATATAAAGTTGTTGATCTTGTATGCTCACAACAACTTGGTTTATAAGTTGAACTGACGAAGCAAAGTGCATCGCAGAGGACAAAATTATGGAAGAATCTGCTTTAGGTGCCTTCTTTTGGCAAAGGCCATCGACCATGTACAAAGAAGGCATCATCAGATGATTTCAGATCACTGGTTGTACGTTAAGCATCTAGGAAAACACATCCGTGATCAGCAAGTATACACGAGGAAAGCACAACTTGTCAAATTGAAGAAACATTTTTTTTAACACAAATTAAAGATACATGAGGACCAGGTTATGCAAAAAGAAGTTGCCTTGCCTTGTTACAGCAGTTTAACACTTATTCCTTCTTTTCTTGCCTTTGATCAGGACAGAAACATGACTGCTTGTATGATCACACGTCTATTGGCGTACATGCGGCAGGACGAGATGCACATTATGATTGTTAAGATCGACAATATGTGAAATGTTACTAAAATTAAAATCCTAGGCAGTACCCTCAGGCACAACAAACTGCTTTAAGTTATACAACACAGCGGCAATACAGGCCAAGACGACAAAGCCCGCACAACCTATCCATGTACAAAAGAACAGATGCTGGCATGCTGCTAATGGGTTCTGATATTAGAACTCCCTGTGCGCCACTTGCAATACTGTGAGTACCTCTCCTCTTGAACCTGAAGCGTTAACAAAAGGTTAGAAAAGACAACAGCAAGGTGGAACGTAAGATGCTGGAGTTTGAACATGGTATACATCGGTCATAGAGCTCTGACGCAAGCGTAAGGAGAGACTCGGTCTCCTCGGCCATCTTGAAAATCCTTTCGGCCTCCATCATGTGCTCATTTGCAAGGTGTGCTTTGGCCTCCGCATCAGCTACTTTCATAGCTGCAGCTTGAGCAGCGTCTAGTGCAGGACTCGCAGCAGCAAACAGACCTAGATTCTTTGATGCCTTGGATGGCTTGGCTGGATCCTTCTTCTTTTGAGAAGGATCTTTCATTGGAGCGAGCATTTTTTTGGCATAAGCATCAGTGAGCTTATAGGACTTCTCGATCTGTTTTATGTTAATAAAAAGATAATTGTTAGTTGCATCTATACGTCTTTTTACATCTTCAGAACATACAAAGAAGCTCCAAAGAATAGAGGGGGGCCCAGGATATTGCATGTATGGTAAATAAAAGGTCCAATTTGGATCCAGTAAGCTATTCCAATAAAAAATCATTCTCAACTTTGAATTAGAATTCCTTTCAAAGGAAAAAAAGGGGTCAAACTAATTCATAACTAAAGACGTGACGTAATAATAATTTTGACAACCAGACTGAAGAATCTGAATTCTGTGTATCGTAAAGACTTAAATTGGAAGGAATGCAAATCAAATCACCTGCTGTGAAGTTAACTCAGCGAGACTTTCTTATACCCCCTATATTCCCAACAATATTTTCCCCAGACGACATGAAAATCCTTGTTTGGATTGGTAAGCAATGGTGGGATCCCAGCACACCCCACGCGGAGAACTACGATCCATATAAATTTGGTAGGAGTGTTTCCATTCCTGACTATCCAAACAAGTTTAACGGGAGAATATCAAGCAAAATACATTACAAAACTAATTTATTAAAATGAAGATTGGAGATGTTGTCCTAATGGTGTTGGTTTGTCCAGGCAGGAACACGTAACAGCCACACCATCTGGCAGCAGTTGACTACGTATTTAGTTAGGCAAAGAGATCAGGTTAGTTAGGAAGAACAGAAATGATATGTTAGGAAGGTGACTCAAATTCTTAGGGAACAAGTTAGTCTTAACTCTTCTCCATGTACCCGGTAAGCAATGAAAAATTAGAAGTTTCAACTAAGCCTCAGAGCCTCTGTACCAAGACACGAATAACCCTGCCAGCGGGCAGCAGCTAGAGGCATGTGCCATCTCCCATATCTACAGACCGCTCACGTATGCTAACAACAGGATAGGACAAGCTATAATCACATCTTCGTGATAAAAAGTCTGTCACCTTCTCAACTTTTTTGGCACCTATAAGCCGCCGTAATTTGGCACAAAGCAATCTTCTAAAGTTTGGTTGCACCTCATGCCTTTGCTGCATATATGGCACAAAGATCACATCAGCAACCTATCCAATCTACCAATCATTCTAGTAATGCAGCATAATTGTGAAGCGTAAACATTACAAACCACAATACAGGACATATGTAAACGACATGACAAAACATTTCTGTAGCAATTAAGGCAACCTTAGGAGCTTCCTTTATGTAAAAGGAGCTTAAACGATGGAAAATGACGTGTAAACAATAAATTCAGCATTTCATGGAACATGGGCTCATATTTTTTCACAACACTGAACAACAGGTTATAGCAATGTCTTAGATGAAAAAAGGCTAGACTAATCTACTTCACCCAACATAGTTCATTAGCTCTTCAGAAAGGAAAGAATTTCAAAGAGTAAATTAGATTTCATCTGCAAACCAATCAAGTGATGGCAAATGCTTATAATTCTTACTGTACGAGGTTAGTCAAATATCTGAGTAAAACTTATATGAAGTGAAAAGAAGAGGGGGGGGGGGGGGGTACTAAAATAGAACGAAATCAAATAGCGTGATTCCAAAGATACTCGACCTCAATGAAGTTATAAATTGTAGTAACGTCTGAACCATTTGGCTCCTTCAGTTCGGCAAGAGCTTCTAGGATCATGGCACTGTACCTAATATACAATTTGTTAGAGGGTAATCAAATCCCAAATAAAATGAGGGAGACATGATGTAGCAATATGGGACTGAAATAAGAAAACTTCCTAACTCTCACTCAGTGCCTATTGTATGGCTTTTATCTTGTAGACCTATTATGGTCGGTCTACATATTTTTTTATTTAACTACATTCTTACACTGTGCACTTGTTCGTATATCTACCAAAGAAGACAATAAAGTATTTGCTTTAACCAAAATGCTGTTCTATCTAATTGCTCGGTAACTCGGTATCATGCCAAAATAAAAATAAAAAATAGCTGAGATAGCCTTGGCATGGTTATTCCTACTGGTTTGATCATCTTGTAATCATTGGACAGAATCATATTCGATTAAAAGAAAGAAAAATATCTAACATGGGATGAACTGAAACATCCTAGATGTATCATGTGATTATGCATTAAACCCTTGAGTGGAAGTACTGAATTAGTAGGACTATATTGTCTTCCAGAATAACTAGACACTTAAAAGTAGGTTTTGTAAAAAAAAAAGGCAGAAGGCTTAAGTAAGACAACTTCGGAATATGAGTCTTGTCATCCTCTGGGCTTTTTGCAATATCTTCAGGTGCAGAAGCTTCAACAACATTATCCGGGGCTGGGAGAAGCAGAAGCTGCGGGCTAGGTGATGGGGAGGATGAAGGTACTTTCATCCTTGGAACTCTTATTTTATCCCTTGAACCCAGTCCACTTGCACTAAAACTCAAATTCCTCCATTTGTCCTGAAAGTGCCAAATAAAATTGAATCAGACAAGCTAGAGCATACAGTCATTGACCAAGGTGAGATGTGCAAACTACAACTAAAATTCCATACTTTCCTCATGTTCCTCAAATGGCAGCACTATCATAACAAACAATCTAGGTCTTACAAATATTACTTCCTTTGGCTGTATAGGCATGGAAGATAACTGCAATGTATATGCAAATTTTTTCTCAGTTATACCCCCATAGACACAAGTCACATTTCATGGTATGACATAACAATCATGTAAGCTGCTGTACTTTTCTTCCCATTATGCCCTTATAAAAAGAAAAAAAGAAATGCTGCCAGGTGGAACAATTCACAGCATGCGGCCAGCAGTACTACTTGAGGAAAAAACTGGACCACTGGAACAGCAATACATAATTCCTCGGATTTTCTAAACCTATGGAACGACTATATATCAGCTTATTATTGACTTATTCATACACTTGATCTGGGGAATAGGCAGAGTTATCTAATCTAAGAATAAGGATATGTAGTTTGCAAGCTGAATAAATTGCTATTAATCAAATCATAAAACATTTTTTCTCAATCTGAGCAGTAGATTATGTACACGCCAATGACACCAATACCTTCCATGAATATAATGTAAAATATATTCACCGGTACTCTAATTAAAGAATTGGTTTGGCTAATATATTGCCATTGTAGGAACTTTTGGTTCCAGGAAAGGAAATACAATTATACCGGTAAAACTACACACACGGTGACTACACGGATGGGTACAATTTAGAATGACAATTCTAATGCTAAGAGTGCAATCTTCATTTAAACGTAAAAAAATACTTCTCTAAATAGATAATGTTTTAGTTTCGAATGAAAATTGTTTATGCCCATCTCCAAACTTTCCCATGTGTTACCATTTAATCGGCCTATTCCTTATGGTTAGAACAAGGTTTGGAAACCAATAAATATTGCAGGTTACTAGGCTGTTAGGAATGGATTACGTGGTAGGAATCAATAAGACGGAAATTTTCATGAGTTAATTCAGTGAGGATAGATTGGTAACAGTTTATGTTTTCTAAATATGTGTTCAACTTGCTAAAAGCCTACAACACTTTTATTTTGTACTTGATGGTGTACAACTCTACAAGGTAATCTAAAGGGTACCTAGCAGAGGAAGAACAAACTCCCAACCAAAACCATGAACAGGATGCAACAACGAAAGTATGCCCTATTTGTGAAGTAGTTTTCTGGTTAAATGCAATGCTAAAAGCAACTTCTTGCGGGCAAATATTCAGTTATTCACTTCCAGCCTTAACTACTCTAAACAAATGTGGTACCTTACTTGATTTTGAATTGTGTCCATCAAATTTTCTCAATCAGAATCCTCTCTCAAAGCAACTGCTCGGCAATCTTGCTAGAGCTTCTATGTACTTGGCTGATTGCATTTTCCATTTAGAGAAAAGGGATCCATAGAAGTCACTTCTTTTGCAAAAAAAAAGGCACTGTGACATTGTCCCGTGAGCACCAAGCAAGCAACACAGACAAATCCAACTATTTACTCGCACCTTCCACATACAAAAAATAAGTTCTCAGTTGTTCCACAAGTTCCAACCTCCAACTCCAAAACCCCATGACTCCCACACCCAATGGCATCACCTTACTTTTCTTCTGCACTATAGGAAGCATCCCGCAAAATTACATCAGAAAGATGTATTTTTCATAGCCAATTGTTTCTTTTAAAAAACAGCACCATCCCTGTACCACCAATTGTTCACAGATATGAGAAAACAGTCTCCCTTTTCAATTTCAATGTACAATCTAGATTACAAAACGTTCACCCTTCTTCTAACGCCTGCACTGGACAGCGCATACCATTGGGCGTAAATCACATCACAACATCCCTATAGAAACAAAAGAGAGCCAAGTCCACTCAAGCTTGCAGTTTTGGGACCAAATTCTCATATTTCGGGCCCTAAATCTACCACCATATTCCCGGCCGGAGAATGGCCGATCACCAAAGGGCTAACAGAGCATCGCACACAAATCGGACGGAGACAGCACGAAACACAACGAGCAGCGCCACGGAAGGCTCGGCTAGCGCAACAATCCTTCCGCGATATGGTATCTACCGAGACGACAGGCGGCGGCGTGCACGCCAGAGGTAGACGGGAAGCTACGGCGGATAGTACCTTGAGGTCGATGTTGGAGCGGGAGGAGAGGACGGGGCTGAACTCGGGATCCTTCTGGATGGTGCGCCACTTGCCAGCGCCGTGCTTGAGCACACCGCGCCGCAGCGCCTCCTCTTCCTCCGACGTCCACTTCTGCTTCGGCGCACCCATCTCCCAAGCTTCGCCTCCCTTCCCGTGCTCCTCGCCGTATGAGCCGACCAGAAACCCTAGAGTAACAGATGGCCTTTTCGGGGGTTTTCTCTTTATCTGTTGAAATGCTCCCCTAGTCCGAGATAAATATGGGCAATTTTATTATACTGCCTCTCTCTTTAATTTTATTTTTGTGATTTGCCTCTATTTATATTTCATAATTAGACTTTTTGCCCCACGTTAATCTCGCCTTTGCTCTTTTGCCCTCCGGCGGAGTAGGCCCACGTCCAATGTCCATTTTGTTCTCGTGTATACTTTGACTAGGATTGAATAGTGTTCCGCAACCTTCACCAGCTGAGTCCGGTCCAAGAACGTGGAGCAAGATTGTAGTCGAAGTAATCGCACACACGGAACGATCACGGACGAAAACTTCGAAAACCCAGTAGAAAAAATATGGACAAAGAGTGCGTAGCATACGCGTCTCCTCATATTGTACGAGTTGCCTTATTAAAACCTCAATGTGAAAGCAAACCAACCTGTGGTTGGGTGGCTAGTGGTGGTTGTCACCTCACCGTAGTTTAAACCTCGCGTTTGTAATCGTGTGTTGCATAATAGGCGGAATATTCTTTTAGTGGGAGACGACGTTCCCGTCGACAGCGAGGCGTCCGTGGTGACTTCGTCAATCTTAAGACCCGATCCGCCGACCCAGGCTCTCGGAGGTGCTCATAGGGGTAGGGTGTGCGTTCATAGGAGTGGGTGCATGTACGTGTTGTGAGCGTCTACGATTGTACTGTGTTTCTAAAAAAAACCTCAATGTAAGAAACATTTGGAAAACTCACATGAAGGAAAAAAAATACAACCCACTCAACATCAGGTTGAGTACTCGGTAATCTGGATCGAGATTCACAAGTGGAGATGTGAAGAATCTCTCCCAGAGCCCTGGCATATCTCTAACTCACATCATACCGATACCATGAATGTACCTTTTAAAAGATGATGTTGGTAATGATTTACTGAACAAATCGACAAGATTGTCACGAGATCCTCAACGCTTTCATCTTCTACACCCCATGCGCATAGAAGAACTTGGGTTAATATGCTTTGTGAGATTATTCTTCATATAACCTGACTATACTTGTGCAACACAAGCTGCATTATCCTCATAGATAATGGTGGGGGTATGTACTGTGTTCAACACACACGCCTGACGAATCATCTGTCGAAGACATGCACACTCTCATGCTGCTTCATATAGTACTATGATTTCTGAGTGGTTCGTCGAAATCGATACAAGACTTTGCTTAAACGACTTCCAGGAAATCGCAGTTCCACCACAAAGAAAAAACATATCTAGTCTAAGACTTGGAAATGTGCGGGTCCGACAGATACCCTGCATCTATATAGCCTACCAATGATAGGTCTTGATTCCTCCTGTAGAACAACCCACGATCTTTGGTCCCTTGTGGGTATCGGAAAACGACCTTTATGCCTTTCCAATGTCTATTGGTAGGCTCAGAATTGTACCTAGCAAGCAAATTGACAGCGAAAGCAATATCCAGCCATGTACAATTCGTGAGGTACATGAGTGCTCTAATGGTGCTCAAGTAGGAGAATTTTGGTCCCAGAATTTCCTCTCCCTCTTCCTTAGGCCTGAATGGGTCCTTATCTTGCGGTAAAGACCTCCCAATCATTGGGGGTCTTAGAAGGATGTGTCTTGTCAAATCCAAATCTCTTCAACACCTTCTGGATAAAATCGGACTAGTGCACTAGAATCCTAGCAGGGGAATGTTCAAGTTGCAGACCTAGACAAAACTTGATTTTACCCAAATCCTTACTACAATGTTTAAGTCCGCGGAGTGAATTCTTGAGAAGAACACTGTATAGACCCTGATTTTCTCTATATTGATTTGGAATGGGGATACCTTTTGATACCTTCATGTAAATGTCCGAATCAAGATTACCATATAGTTAAGCAGTAACAACATCCATCAACTTTATTGTCAAGTCTAGATTTACTACCATTGAGATCAAGTATCTAAAGGTTATACCATCCATGACATGGGAGCATGTTTCCCCAAAATCGGCTCTTGGTCGTTGAGTGAATCCTTGAGCAACGAGCATTGCTTTGTACTGAACCACCTCATTTCTCTCGTTTCTTTTACGAACAAAAGACCAACATGGCGAATGTGGGGATGAGTTAGACTAACAGGTCCAAACTCCTTCCTTTTGTTAAGAGATAACAATTCTAAGGTAATCATGCCAATCTTCCCAATCTGACCTTATCTTACAATCAACAAGATTGATAGGTTCAGGGTCATGATCTATGATTAAGGCAATTTTCGTAGAAAAGTTAATGTCGACAATCACCATTGCTCGGTCCCATGGCTCACCCATATTTATATAATTTATAGCCATTTCATCATGGAGCACATCTGGTGCTACCTCTTGCTTTACCGTACTTCCCATTACAGGAGTGAGGTCCTTTAGCTTTTCCATGCTAGTGTGTACACTCACCCCTCCGCTGGATGTTCCCTCAGTAGGGACGTTCAAGTCCAGAATCCTATGCACAAGACATTCCATACTTGTGTCAAGTCTCAACTAACTCCCATTTTTCTTACTAGGGGATTCGATGACTAGTTGTGATAAATCTCTCTTATCCTTTTTCGTCGGGCGTCCCCAAGTATTTGGGATTTGAGAAACCGGATCCTGCGTCATCTTAGGACTTTGGACGGGAACTAGAGTACCATTAGTTCATTTCGGTATCTCAACCTGAAAGGCCCAACTTTGGTCGACTAGAGGGGGTGAATAGGAGACTACCAATTTTTAATCTTTTCTTACAATTTTAAGGCTTTACACAAAGTAAAGTTCACTAGAGATGCAGCTAGATGAATATCCTATATGGTAAACAACGCAACAAGTAAACAAGATAGTAATTGCAAGAAGTAAAGGAGTGGAGCGAAAGAACCGGCGAGGGGACACGAAGATGTAATTCCTGTAGTTCACTTCCAAGGAAGCTACGTCTATGTTGGAGAGGTGTCGGGGCCACACAAGGTCACCCGAGCACCACAAAGGCATCACCTTCTTCTCTGGTGAGCACCACCACAAAGGTGGCCTCACAATCCACTAACCGGTGACCTTGAAGGCGCCAGCCGAAACCTTTACAACGAGGTTGAGGGGAGATTCCACAACTCATTTGGAGACCCTCAATGACACCACGAAGCTTCACAACAAATGCCCCAGCTCCGAGGATGCCCTACACCGTCTAGGGTTTCAAGAACCCAAGAGTAACAAGATCCACGAAGCATGAGTAAGGGAAATCATGATTCCTTTGGTGGAATTGTAGATCTAGGTCACCTCTCCCAATCCTCAAAAGATCAAGAGATTTGAGTGGGTAGGGAGAGAGATCTAGGCAAGTCAAGCTCTTATATTAATGGAGGAGAGAGAAAACGAAGAGATTAGGCAAGAGGAGGAAGAAGGGGGTCTTAAATAGGCCACCTCCAAACGCCCATTTTCTGCCCCGTCCCGACACCATCGGTACTACCGGTGGCGGGCCGGTAGTACCGGTGAGCGGGCCACCAATGGCTCAGCTGAGGCCACGTAACGGTCAAATTGACCAGTCAACGGGCCTGCAGAGCTGGCCGGAAATACCGGTCCTAGTTCCGGTCCTACTACCGGCAAATAGGTCGCGGCGAGGCGGTTATCTCGATTTCACAAATGCTTTAACTAGGTCCGGCAGGGGTAACTATCTCCGGTGCGAAGGTGGCATTAGTGCTTGTTAGGGCAAGATTACCACCCACTGAGCTGTGAGCCGTCAGTCGTACACAACCGAGCCAAATTCCGGTACTAATTTCGACAAATAGGCAAAACTAGACAAAAGTTTTACTGAACCAAAAAATGGCTCGCCAGAATTAGGACCAGAACTTCAGCCGGAAGTTCCGCTCGAGCAACCCTGAAAAACTCCTTGGGCGGTACAACCGTCGCTTGGCCAGTACTACCAGTCAGGGCAGAAAACCCTCCAAAGCAACACGGAACTCTCTCTCACAAGAAAATTGGGATAGCTGTGGAAGTGCATATATGGTCTGTGCATGAAACGGTGATTTCCCACAACCTTCCAAGGTGGACCCCCTTTTGATAGTACGGTAGCCTAAAACACAAAAGCAAGAGAAAGTGTAAAAAGACGCCACCGTCTTCAAGCTTCTTCTAGAGAAAGGTCCACCAACAAGCACGTCCAAAGATAAGCCCTGCAGCTTGGACAAAAGGTTAAACCACAAGTGAAGTTGTCATCAGCACCAAAAGCATAAGGAGAAAACAATATCCTTTCAATCTCCCCCTTTTCGGTGCTTGATGACAACCCTACAAGATTTGCATAGAGGATAACCACTAGGAACAACAAAGGAAATAAAAGAGGAGAGAAGCTTCCCCTGGATGTATGCAAGGCTTAGGAACAAGAATTACTAGAAACAGCAAGCAACCAAGGGAGGGAGCTCCCCTCACTAGATGAACCAAACAAAGGTGCAAGGAAGTAAATGAGAAAGAGAGGGGGACTCATACCTTGCACCAAAAACACTGTGGGGAGACAAATTTTGGATAAGAGAATACCTTCGTGAGACAACTTAGCCCACCACAACCACTCATACGAACACCACAAAGATAACTTAACACATAGTCTCAACAACATAGTGGCAACTATACATGAGGTCCAGAGATAATAACGGAGGTCCACAAGCATACATAATGGAATAAAGTGTGCACGAGCATAAAAAGATCAACGAAAGAGCAAGCTCGAGACACAACCCATGCAAATCCCGTAGTCCTAACGAAACACTTTCTCCCCCTTTGGCATCAAGAACGGAGGAGGAGGCTCGGGGTCCACCCACCAAAAAAGGGACAAAGTAGACAATCTACGCGCCCCACCCACCAACGAACGGAGGAGGAGGCTCGGGGTCCCAAGAGGCATTGTTCCAAGTGGACGGAAACTGACTGGTGACCTCAGGCTCGTCATCACTATCGGTCCACCTGCAATGCGTGTTGACCCACTGATCCTTGGGCGCGGTGACGGAGATGGACTCAGGAGATACCTCAATATCAAGCTTCCTTATGATGTCCTTCTCCCTTCGAACAATGTGCCTCTGAGAGACATAAGACTAATACTCGCGGTCCTGAATGAAGCAGAAAGTCTTCTTAACCTTCTTCAACAGCTTCTTGGCCCAAGAGGGCTGTCTCACAAGTTGGGGTGGAGGAGAAGCCTCAGCACGGTCCACATCACTAGCATGGCCTGACGTAGCAGTAGCATCCCTAGCAACCCTTGCAGCAGCAGCTTCCTTTTCAGCCTGGGAGCAAGGTAGCTTGTGCTTCATCACACGGAGGGTCTTTTCTTCATGAATAGAGAGAGCATCCTGAGGAAAGAGAGAACTTGTTGCCTCCCTCCATTTGGCATTGATGAGAGTTTGGATGTATGGAGCATATGGACAAGACCTCTTCTCAATCATAGCGGACCAGATTTCTTCAAACAGATAATCCATAACATCAAGGTGCTCATGAGAGTCTTTGTGGCGGTAAGTCTGATACATGAGATTAATCTGGAAAGCATGAAGCTGATCGAAGTTACCTACCTTGGGAGCAATAGTGTTCTGATAGACCTTACGCATGATATCATAGGTGGGAAGAAGATGGGCAACATTTCCATTGACGCCCCAGCCCTCAATGTATAAGGGCTCAAGAACTTCCGGCTCGGAGGCCTTCCCCCTATGCACCCACCACCCATTGGCACGACGGCCTTCCAGAATAGGGTAGCCAAGAAGGGTAGAAAACTCAGTCCATTTAGCAAACAGATACCTGTTTTGAGTCATCCATTTCATGGTTCAATCAACAGGGTCAGTATCAAAGTAGAGGCTGGAGTAGAACTGAGCAATGGCCCTCTCATCATAGTTCTCACGGTGTTGCATAATCTTGATGAGTCCAAACCGCATGCACATATCGAGAGCTTCACCAAAGTACTCGGGGTTGATCTCCATCTTGGCAATGTTGATGTGCTTCTGGGGCAACAACATGCTTCTTCTTAGTAGCATAAACCTCAGAATAGATCTCTTCTTGACGCTTGGTGTGGAAGAAAGGATCCTGAGCCAGGCGGTCACGAGGAACACTGTAGGGATCAATCTTGCGAAACTCCTCATATGCAGGTTGAGGCCAGGAGGAGATCTTCTTGCTCGAATCGGGCCCAGAGGCGGTCTTCTTTTGACTGGTCAGAACAAGTCTTTTACCTTCAAGAAGAAGAAGACGATGCTCAAGAAGCTAGCCCTCGACGGGCGATGATTTGGGAGGGCGCAAGACCTCAAGATCATCCTCATCAATCTCAGACGGCCCACGAGAAGGAGCACGAGACCGCTTGGATTTGCCACGGGAACCACCTTGCCCTAAGAAGAAAGCAAGTAGAAGGGAGGGAATAGGGGATAAGTGCACAAGGTCAAAGGAAAAAAGAAAAACAAATGGGCTAGACGAGATTGACAGAGTACACAAGCAGAGATCAAAACAGAGGTGCATCGAAAGTTCCGCCTGGTGGCCGAAACTACCGGTGGCGCGAGGCGCATCGGAAGTAACGATCGTGCCCCCAACGGTAGTACCGGTGAAGAGGACCTCGCCGGTAGTATCGGCCCTTTACCTCGTAGTACCGGTCGTGGCACGAAAGCAGGCGCTTGACCGAACTCACAGATCTACGAAACTAGATGCACCAAGGGTTGAAATCTAGACAATGTACTGGGGCAATCAGGTCTACAACCGAATCCTAGCCCTACCAAGATCTCCCAAAGCAGTTCTAGCCAAAGAAGGGCCCTAGACATGGCATGCCCTACTCAAGCACAAGAAGTGACCCGATCTCCATGAATGGAGTGAGAGAGGAGCAAATACCAGGGTCCATGGCTGGAGATCGAGGTGGGGAAGAATCCCACGGAGCCGATCTAAGGAGGGACGGCCAGAATCGGTGTGGTCGGTGGCGACACCGTGGAGTGCTCCTTGGGGATGTGAGTTGTTAAGATGGGGTCAGGGGGCAAGTGGGGAAGAAGACCCCGTGCCCCCTGGCCCGTCACTTAAAGGGGCCTCGCTCGACCAGTAGTACCGGCGAGGGGCTGGAACTACCGATGACACCGGAAGTTTAGGATGGAGCGGTATTTCTGGTCAGAGCATAATTTCTGAGAAATTTGTTCTGGCCTAGTACCTCTTGTGGGTAGGAACTACACGATTCGTGAAAAGCCCTCTAGATTTTGACTAGCAAGAGAGTGACCTTGTGCAGGAAAAAGAGGGTTAATGGGAGGAGAAAAGGCTTGGGATAGAAGGCACAAACTGAGAAGAAACGACAAAATAAGATCCAACAACAAAAACCAAAAACATAGAATACGAAGGGAGAAACAAACAAAACAATGTCGGTGGCCTAGGCCACCATATATGAGTATATTTGGCTTGACACCACAAAGATGTATCTTGGGTTCATTACCAAAACTCATCATTTAAGCTCATTTTGTCTCCTTGAGAGACCATAGAGAATGAATACATTAATATGTGCATAATAGAGGAGTGTTGGTTCATACGAGGAACTACACTCCCCCCTAAAACCATGCGTACATCCAAACATGATACTCTTTGAGACCCGGGTAGGTGTGCAAGATACTCAAGCCACGTTGCTTGAATAAATGATATTTAGTTCATGCCTCAACTCTCGGAACCTTGCTTCATGAAGTGGCTTTGTGAAAAGATCCGCAAGATTGTCCTTGGTAGGAACATACTCCAAAGAAATGTCTCCTCTTGCAACATGATCCCGAATGAAATGATGACAAATCTCAATGTGCTTGGTCTTGTTGTGTTGAACCGGGTTGTGAGAAATAGCAATGGCACTCTCATTATCACAAAGAAGTGGCACCTTATTGAAAGAGAGTCCAAGATCCTTCAAGGTTTGCTTCATCCATAGCAATTGAGCACAACAACTTGTGGGGAGATGTACTCAGCTTCGGCGGTGGACATAGACACGCAGTTTTGCTTCTTCGAGGACCAACACACCAATGATCTTCCAAGAAATTGACAAGCACTGGAGGTTGACTTCCTTTCCACTTTGTCTCCTGCCCAATCCGAGTCCGTGTATCCAATGAGGTCAAAGCTGGCTCCCTTGGGGTACCACAGCCCAAAGTTAGGGGTATGAACCAAATATCAAAAGATTCTCTTGACCGCCACCATGTGGCTTTCCTTTGGTGCGGCTTGGAATCTTGCACACATACCCACACTCAACATAATATCCGGTCGAGATGCACAAAGATAGAGCAAAGAACCAATCATCGAGCGATAAAGCTTTTGATCCACATCCTTACCCTTGGGATTGAGATCAAGATTAACCTTTGTGGGCATGGGAGTTTTGACTCCATTTACTTGATCAAGGTTGAACTTCTTGAGCATATCTTGGACATATTTAACTTGGTTGATGAAAGTCCCTTTCCTCAATTGTTTGACTTCGAAGCCAAGAAAGAATTCCAACCCCCCCATCATAGACATCTCAAAGCGGTCGATCATGAGCTTAGTAAAATCCTTAATAAAAGCTTTGTTAGTAGACCCAAAGATAATGTCATCAACATAGATTTGGCAAATGAACAAGTTTCCTCCAACTTTCTTAGTAAAAAGAGTGGGATCAATGAGGCCTACTTCGAAACCACGGTCTAACAAAAGCTCTCTAAGGCACTCATACCACGCACATGGGGCTTGTTTGAGACCATATAGTGCCTTATCGAGTTTGTAGACATGGTCCAAGAATAGGGGGTCCTCAAAGCCCGGAGGTTGCTTAACATACACCAATTCTTTTAAGGGACCATTAAGAAAAGCACTCTTAACATCCATTTGTTGCAATTTAAAGTTATGATGGGTAGAATAAGCAAGAAGCATGTGAATGGATTCTAGACGAGCAAAGGGAGCATAAGTTTCACCATAGTCTATGCCCTCAACTTGAGAGTATCCTTGGGCAACTAACCTTGCTTTGTTGCGGACGACTATACCATTTGCACCCCTCTTGTTATTGAAGATCCACTTGGTCCCAATCACATTTTGACAATATTTGGGTCTCTTCACAAGTGACCACACCTTGTTTCTCTTAAAGTTGTGGAGTTCTTCATTCATAGCGTCAAGCCAATCATCATCTTCAAGAGCTTCAAAGACCTTTTGGGGCTCAACATGAGAAATAAACGCGTGATGAGAACTAAAAGAGGTTAGTTGTCTCCTAGTAGTGGAGCCCCTATTGAAATCTCCATAAACACTACCAAGGATATGGCCATCTTTGATGAGCTTGGCGAGACAGTATGCTTGACGGCGAGCTTGGGTCTCAAGACGAGATTCTTGAGTAACCACTTGGTCATCACCATGGTTCAAGTCCCCGCCTTGACCATATGCACGAACTTGATCACTATCTTCATCAACATCAACCGAAGGAGAGACATCATCATTTGGTGGAGAGACATTAGCTTGGCCTTGGTCATTGTCATCTTGACCTTCTTCAACTTGACCTTGAGCATCATTAACATGAGGAGCTTCACTATCTTGGTGAGGTGGAGCTTGATCAGCTTGAGGTAGACTTGACCTTGGAGAGTCATGGACATGAAGATCTTGAGAAGAGCTTGGAGAACCTTGAGAAGCAATAAGTTGACCTTGAGGTACAAGATGGTATTGTGAGAGTGAAGGCTCCGCTTGAGTGGAGCTTGGTCCTTCTCCTTCGGCCACAAGGGGATCCTCAACGGGGTGGAAGAAACCCACACCCATTCTTCTTGTAGCTTGGGGAGGAATTTCATCACTTGGATCACGAACACCATCTTGCCGCACAAGAGACTCATGATCTTCATCAAACTCGACATTGCTATATTCTTCAACCCTTCCCGTTGCTTTGTTGTAGACTCTATAGGCATGGGATTGATTTGAGTACCCAACAAAGATCCCTTCTTGAGCCCTAGACTCAAACTTCGACAAGCGGACACCTTTCTTGAGAAGGAAACATCTACAACCAAACACCCGGAAGTACTTGACATTTGGCTTGCGACTGGTGCAAAGTTCATATGGAGTCTTGTTCTTATTCTTGCGTAGGTAGAGGCGATTGGTTGCATGGCAAGCGGTTGAGATGGCTTCGGACCAAAAGTTATATGGTGACTTGAATTCCGCCAACATGGTCCGGGCCGCATCCATCAAAGTACGGTTCTTCCTTTCGGCAACACCATTTTGTTGAGGGGTGTAAGGAGTTGAATATTGATGTTTGATCCCCTCATCACTAAGAAACTCATCCAATGTGTAGTTCTTGAATTCAGTGCCATTGTCACTTCTAATGGTGAGGATGGTAGCATTGAGTTTCCGTTGCACTTGATTGGCAAAGTCGATGACGGTTTGTTGTGTCTCGCTCTTGAACTTGAAGAAGTAGACCCAAGTGTATCTTGAGAAGTCGTTAACAATTACCAAACAATACTTCTTACCGCCAAGGCTATCATGAGAGGGAGGCCCAAAGAGATCCATGTGGAGAAGCTCCAAGCACCGTTCTGTGGTGATTTGATTAAGGATCTTGTGAGGCTTCTCATGCATCTTCCCTTCAATACAAGCCTTGCACACATGATCTTTGGCAAAGGAAATGTCTTTTAGTCCAAGGACGTGGCCCCCCATGTAAACAGACTTTGCAAAGCCTTCATGTTTACATGGGCTAGGCAGTGATGCCACAACCAGCCCACGTCGGCTTTCGCATAGAGACATATAGCATGTGTAGATGGCTTTCTGGAGAAATCCACTACATATAAGTCATGCTCTATGTATCCAACAAAAGCCACCATGAGAGACTTGCTCCACATGAGGACCACCGAGTGCTCATTAAAGAAAGATGAAAGACCCATGATAGCAAGAGCACGAACGAAAATGAGATTGTAACCAAGGGTTTTGACAAGCATGACATTAACCAAGGATACATCCGGGGTTACTACCACCTTACCAAAACCCAATACCTGAGAGCTTGTTTTATCACCGTAGGAGACAATAGTATTGGAAAAATTTGGCCTAATCTCTAACATGATAGACTTGCTTCCGGTCATATGGCTTGTAGATCCACTATCAAGCACCCATTTTGCACCGCCAGAAGCAAAGCCCTACAAGAAAATCAAGCTTTGGTTTTAGGTACCCATTTTGAAATGGGTCCCCTTTTGTTAGTCACAAGGGTCTTAGGTACCCAAATGTTCCAATGATAATCATGAGTGTAATATGTGCCAATGTAATTAGCATAAACATGACCATCAAAAGATTTATAAAGAATGTAAGAAGGATTGTTCTTCCCGGCAAAGTTATCACTTTGCACAAAGGTAGAATCAAGAGAGGATACTTGAGCAAGGCTCTTGCTCTTGCTCTTCTTCTTTTTCTTGTTCCTCCTCTTGTTCTTCTTTTTGATGGCAACTTGCCCTTTTGCTAGTTGGTCTTTCAACATCTTGTTCTCCTCAACAAGATTCTCATGCTTGCAACAAGGGTTAGAAGAACAAGGCAAATGTACAATAGGCATAGTGGAAGACTTTGAATGTTCATTGTTTGATTGAGTTTAAAGTCGCTCATGAGCCTCAAAGAGACTTGAGAATTTACTCTCCAAGGCATGATGTTCCTCCTTGAGTTTCTCAAAATCCTTAAGGCATTCCTGACCAACACCAAACTCGACCTTTTCATTTTTAAGGACATTCAATGAAGCAATAGCATGATCTCGTTCTTTAACAAGTTGCGTTATGAAGGCATTATGGTCATCAACAAGTTTAGCCACACTTTCCTCAAGAGTTATTCTCATGTTATGTTCATCTTCAAGGGATTGAGATAGAGAGGCAATCGCATTGGCGGCCTCTCTCTCATTTTTACCTAGCATGTCAATAACTTCTTCTTTCTCATCTAGCATTTCCCTAGCATGGTCAAGTTGGTTTACAAGTGTTTCAAAGCACATTCTAGTATCATCATCTAGATGCTTCATGGATTCACACATGCTCACCATCTCTTTCTTAACCTCTAAACCTTCTAGATCATGCAAGGGAAGTTCATTTGGGGGAGACTTGGAAGAGGGAGTTACCTCGGTGGCCTTAGCCATGAGACACTTTTGGCTACGGTTGGTGATGTTCTCATTTGGAGAGTCAAAGAGAGACACTCGTGGGGTAGATGAAGTAGCAATAGCGGCAACTCCCATGATCTCTCCACCTTGACCTTCACTCTCATCATCATCATCATCGCCCGAGAAGTACTCTTCATGGACCACCATTGCCCTTTCCTTGTTAGGAAGGTTCTTGTTGTGGAAGTTCTTGTTCAAGGGGTGAGGAGGTCTTGGCTTTCTCTTGCGAATGAGACGGCCTCCATTGTCTTCTCTATTCTCAAAGGGGCATTGAGCTACAAAGTGACTCTTGTCGTTGCAATTGTAGCAAGATCTTGCCTTTGGAGCCTTCATGGTTAAGTTGAATCTTGGGTTGTCCCTTGACCTTGACTTCATGCCCGGTTTGTTCCAAAACACCCTTGATGCTAGAGCCAAGTGCTCATTGAAAGCATATTTGATGTCCTCTTGAGACCACTCACTAGAGTTATCGTCTTCATCAACTTCCACCACTTGAGCTTTCAAGGCAAGGTTCAACTTTTGAGACCCATAAGCACGAGCACGAGCTGACTCCGCATTCTTCTTGGCAATGATCATGGAAATGACTTCACCCAGCACATCTTGAGAGGACATGGTGTGGTAGTTACTTCTCCCCTTGATAGAGTTGAGTTTTTGCTCCTCATAAGGAAGAAGGGCTTGAACAAACTTCCTCTTCATGAACTTGTCATCAACATAGGTAGCTCCAAGGTCCCTCATGGTACAACAAAGAACCTTGAGACGACTATACATGTCTTCGGGTGACTCATCATCTTGCATTGTAAAGCCATCGGACTCATTGTTGACTTCATCAAACTTGGAGCTTTGGATGCTAGCATTCCCAATATACAACTCGGTGAGTTGATCCGAAGCTTCTTTGGCGGTGGAGAATTAACGAATGTGAGCAAAGTCCTTGGGGGTCAATGCCTTTTGGATCATGCCCAAAGCGGTGGCATTGAGCTGCTTGTCCACGACCTCGGCACGAGTCAACTTCTTTGCATCATATGGGGAAAAACCTTCTTCAATAATCCTCATCAATTCAATAGAAGAGCTGGAAATGTGAGATTGCATTAGATATTGCCAATTGGCGAAGTTGGAAGTATCTAGCATGGGAGGTGCTCCTTGAGGTATGATGTGTGGCATGGGAATAGGTGGGTCCGGAGTGTACTTGAGCGGTGGTGGAACCGCCGAGTAATCCTTTTCCCCGTCTCCCTCTTTGGAGGAGGAGTCACCTAGCCCCTCGGTGCTCTCGCTTGGGGGCTTGGTGGTTTGAGCCACAAAGCCTAAGCCCAAGTGTTTTGGGGCAGCCGCGGGAATCATCCCGGGGGCGACCACTTGCATGGGAGTGGAAGGGGCTTCGGCGCCAAGAGATGCATCATGAGGGGTTTCTAGCATGGGGGTAGGCTTAAGGGATTGCAAAAGGGTCATCATTTCCTCAAACTTGGTCATCATGGATGTCTCCAACCGACTGAGGTCATCCATGGAGGCCAAGTTCTTGGTGGTTGCACCCACACTCCCATCTTCGTCGGCCATTGTCTCTTAGGCGGTTAAGCCCGAAGAAAAGCCGAGGCTCTGATACCAATTGAAAGGCCCAACTTTGGTCGACTAGAGGGGGGGGGGGTGAATATGAGACTACCAATTTTTAACCTTTTCTTGCAATTTTAAGGCTTTGCACAAAGTAAAGTTCACTAGAGATGCAACTAGATGAATATCCTATATGGTAAACAACGCAACAAGTAAACAAGATAGTAATTGCAAGAAGTAAAGGAGTGGAGCGAAAGAACCAGCAAGGGGACACGGAGATGTAATTCCCGTAGTTCACTTCTGAGGAAGCTATGTCTATGTTGGAGAGGTGTCGGGGCCACACAAGGTCACCCGAGCACCACAAAGGCCTCACCTTCTTCTCCGGTGAGCACCACCACAAAGGTGGCCTCACAATCCACTAACCGGTGACCTTGAAGGCGCCAACCGAAACCTTTACAACAAGGTTGAGGGGAGACTCCACAACTCAATTGGAGACCCTCAACGACACCACGAAGGTTCACAACAAATGCCCCAGCTCCGAGGATTCCCTACACCGTCTAGGGTTCCAAGAACCCAAGAGTAACAAGATCCACGAAGGATGAGTGGGGGCAATCACGATTCCTTTGGTGGAAGTGTAGATCTAGGTCACCTCTCCCAATCCTCAAAAGATCAAGAGATTTGAGTGGGTAGAGAGAGAGATCTAGGCAAGTCAAGCTCTTGTATTAATGGAGGAGAGAGAAAACGAAGAGATTAGGCAAGAGGAGGAAAAGGGGTCCTTAAATAGGCCACCTCCAAACGAGCATTTTCTGCCCCATCCCGACACCATTGGTACTACCAATGGCTCAGTTGAGGCCATGTAATGGTCAAATTGACCAGTCAACATGCCCGCGGAGCTGGCCAGAAATACCGGTCCTAGTTCCGGTCCTACTACCGGCAAATAGGCCGTGCGAGGCAGAAGTTATCTGACTCTCACAGCCAGTTGTCGGAACTAGGTACGGAACTGGAGCCGGAACTACCGGCGCCAGAAGGTAGCCGGTACTACCGGTCAGGGGTGGTGGTACTACCGCTCAGTGAGCCAGGCACTGGTCAGGCCGGTACAACCGAGCCAAATTCCGGTACTAATTCCGACAAATAGGCAAAACTAGACAAAAGCTTTACTGAACCAAAAAATGGCTCACCGGAATTAGGACCGACTTCAACAACGAAACTGAAAAACTCCTTACGGTACTACTACCGCCGCTATCATTTACTGTCGTAAAAACCCTCCAAAGCAACAGGGAACTCTCTCTCACAAGAAAACTGGGATGGCTGTGGAAGTGCATATATGGTCTGTGCATGAAACGGTGATTTCCCACAACCTTCCAAGGTGGAACCCCTCTTGATAGTACGGTAGCCTAAATCACAAAAGCAAGAGAAAGTGTAAAAAGACGCCACCGTCTTCAAGCTTCTTCTAGAGAAAGGTCCACCAACAAGCACGTCCAAAGATAAGCCCTGCAGCTTGGACAAAAGGTTAAACCACAAGTGAAGTTGTCATCAGCACCAAAAACATAAGGAGAAAACAATATCCTTTCACAACCCTTTTCGGTGCATCCCGCACTAGCACATTGACTTTTGTCCTAGTTTTCAAGTCATTAAAGTGATCAAGCAGTTGATTTTCTAGTGCATGCAAATCAATTATCTTTTGGAATTCTCTATTTATCTCAGCGGTGTGTGGGTCATGAGCATCGATCCCCGTGGCTTCCCACATGATTTCTCGACTTTTATCATTGATTTTCTCCCCAAATGATCCTTGTCAAATATGCAATCAACAAAGTGGGCCATATGGCAATCACCTGTCATGGGGGTCTAGATACCTGATTATAGATAATGTCTCATAACCAACATATATCTCTGACTTGCAAAGCGGGCCCATTGCTGATCTCTGGGGTGGTAGTATCGGTACATACACCTAGCAACCGAATCTACGAAGGTGGGAAATTTTTGGTGTCGTTCCCTGTTGTGTATATGCCCTAGAGGCAATCATGTATGATGTAATTCACAATGTACTCATAGAGTTATTAAGTTGTCCTTGTGTTAACATCTAATATGTATCATTGAATATGTGATTCTGTTGTGGAACTATATATTCATGTTGTTCATACTAGATTGTCCTTAGTCATCGGGGTTGTGTTGGACACACAACTTAGACTAATGGGAAAGTCGATTGATGACTCAGTTCCACTTATCATGGGCATGGTGATGCTATTTCGACTTACACGAATTTGACTAAATAGTTTAGCGAGTCGGACTAACCTATATTGAGATACAACGAGTAAGTCATCATTTGTATATCTCAACTAATGCAATCCTTGGACCTATGGTTATCGCACAATCCAAGTTGTGGATAAACTGACTTAGGTTCTGTCAAATGTTGTTCCATCATAGGGCAATTATAAAGGCAGAGTTCGGGCCGACAGAGAATCAATTTGCATGATGTGGATAACTAAGTTATGATTTTGCCCCTCCAACTAGAGATATATTATACAGGCCCTCTTGGATGATATGATTAGGAAAGCATGACCATGTGTGACTCGGTTAAGTGTTAACCAGGGTGATCGACTAAGAGTTAATCAGATGAATCACATATGATAGATCAAAAAGAGAGTTGGGTTATTAAAGAGATGAGAATGATTAGCCTATAGCTTCAACAATGTATATCGTGAGGCAAAAGGGGCTCGGACGTAAGTCACATTGAAAAGGTATCTCGTCATGACTCTATGGCACTTGGGAGTCGACACAATTTGCTAGGAGCCGCTACCGATTGGTCGATTGTGAGTCAGACTCAAATTGTGTCCAAGTCTCCATGAGACTGCGGGGTCACACACTTAAGAGCGGGAGAAAGTCAGATGAGAATCCGACTGAGAAATATGTTGTTTTGGCTGGACTTGAACCGGACACGGACTGGGTCAGTGAGTTGGACTCACGGTGACCATAATGGGCATTTAGTGGATGGGACACAAGTGTTGCGTAGCCCATTGCCACTCCCTATATATAGTGGCGCACAAGATTCCCAAGGGGCACGATTAGATACTTCTATATGTTGGAAACCCTAGCCCCATTCAGTCTAGTCATTGTACTGGACCTAGCAGTCCATCGTCAGTGCTCCTCCTCGTATGTGTGGATACTGGTAGAGGTTTTGTATGTTCAGCACTTCGACGATTGTGAGATTGGATCGGATCGTGGGACTGCACTGCTTCAACGTGCTTCATCGATTCCTCACCTGCGTGTCTAGTGGTATTCTTCGTGGCCTTCTACCTCAGCTAGATCTTAGAAGTTCTACGTAGAACTTTTTTGTTTATCTCTACGTGGCCCAATAGACCCCTGCACAAGCTGCATAGGATAATGGATGTTGTAGGCGAATAGTCTAAAGATGACGAGTTTAGCAGCGTGTAACGCAACATGACTCGAACATGTAGTTGGCAAATTACAACCCCAAAGGAGCGGTCTGTCAATAAATTTAATCCTTTTAATCAATGCCTATGCAAGTACATTTTGCATATGGACATGTGGTACTAAATGCTCGACTACAATTCTCATTGCCATGCAATAATCATCAAATGCCTTCGAAGTAAATTCTCCCATGTTGTACATTTTGATGGACTTAATATGATGATTAATGAATCTATTCCTCATTTGTATTATATGAGAGATCAATTTTGCAAATGCATGGTTCTATGTTGATAACATGCAAGCACTGGACCATTAAGAGGAAGCATCGATGAGTACCATAAAGCACCTGATGCGTGTAAAATGCATACTTGAACTATGTAGTTTGTTGTCACATATTCCTATATATTTGCATCATTTAGAATGTTATATCCATGTTTTGCATTGATCTATGGGGATTTACCAATGATCCCCTTTATTTGGGTTATAACTCTGCAGAACAGGAAAACCCTGTTTTTGTATTTTTTTAAGTTTCAGGGACCTGAACAAAGTCAAATGAACTTGAGATTTTTCGAAGATTATTTTTTCGTGAGGACAATGACCTAGAGCACTTGGACCTCACGAGTGGGTACCGGAGGCCCGGAAGAATCTAGGTGGCATGACCTAGGAAGGGGACCACGACACCCGGACTCTTTCCCATCTGGAGCATTGACATCTGTCCGTATCCAACTCTAACTTGGAGTCTTAACCTAAAACGCCTATAAGAAGGTCCCCCAGGGTAATCTTAGAGGAGGTGGAGCGCAAACAAAGAAACACCAAAATAGAGCCAAAACAAGCGAAGATTGGAGGGGGAAACGCCACCAGAGTTGCCACCAGTTGGATCTCCACCCTCTCCAAAGTCATCAACATCATCTCCATGATGAAGGAGAGTATTCCACCTCTGGACTATGGATTTGTGGTAGTATCTTGATCTACCTATCTCTCATGCTATCATTTTTTAGTACCATATGAGCTACCCAACATGATTATGGTCATCTATGTAAGTTTTATTTGATGGACCTTTGTTTTATGAGATGATATTTGAGATTGGAATTCTATCATGTATAAGATGTATTGCTATATGCATATTATGTACCTCATTCTTAAGTACTTGTTTTGATCATACTTGTATGCAAGAGCATGTGGTGGAGAACGTGTGTATTAGATGGAGTAACATGGTGGTGGAGATTGGATAGTGATAGAAAACTCGAGATTCACTATGGTTTTTACCTTTCTTTTGTTACCCACTTGGTATAAAGTGAATGCATGTGTTATATTCATCTTGTTATAGCAAAGATGTTCTTGTTTGGTCAAGATAGCACATTTTTATTCAAACATCATGTAACATACCACCTCTATGTGTAATAAATAAACAACATGTTTGTGAGCATTGCATACATGCATTACATCTTGCACTTGGTTCTAATCAAGAGAGAACAAAACCCTAATTTCCCCCCTCCTCTGAAATTCATTCAAATGTTTTGAATTTTGAAAATTACCAAAATGTTTGGAGATCAAAAGGACTAATAGGGCCCCTACAATATTTCAATACATTTACAAAGTCCCTTGTATTCCTGAAATATACAAAATAGAAAAGAAATTGAAATACAATTGGAAAAGAGGAAACCAGAAAAAGAAAAGAATATCTGGAAATAAAAATAGTTCCTAACCTAATCTGGGCTGAAGCCCATCTTCCCCTCATTCCTCTCTGCCGCTCGCGTGTAGCGCCAGCAGCCCGCCTCGCTTGCTTTGCCATGGCCCAGCCTGGCCTAAGCGCAACCCGCCCATACCGTTTCACTCTCTCTTTTACTTTCTTCCTCCTCTTGCCAGAAGGCCGTTGGCGACCAAAGCTGCTGCGTGGCGATGCCGGTGCCATTCCCGTCCCGCTGTGATCCCGCTGCGAGGAGATTAGCGCTACCGACGTTGTTGGTGCCTATAAGAACCTTCTCTGCCGTTCGGAAGAACCCTAATCCCCTACTTTCCCCAATTTCTTCCCCTGGCCGAACCCTAGTTCACAGGAGCTCCGCCATCCCGCCATTACCGTGCTCACCTCACCCTGCTGAGGCCATCGTTGGATTCGCCGTGTCGTCCTCGTTCACCTCATCCAAGATTGCTAGTTGGAGAAGCTCTAGGTGCCGCAATCGATAGCTCCCTTCTGAGCTCTGGCCACTGCCTCCGCCACTGATTCTAGCCACCTCGGCCCTCTCCGTCAGGCCTATTGCATTCCTGGTGAGCTACTGGTACTCGTGGACCCTCTCCTTCTCTCCCTCTCTGCCGCTCCCAAGCGACCACATTGTTGCATACCGGCCAAGCTCCGGCGACCAAAGCCAAGTGCCGCCACCAATGGTTGGCTCAGCGCGGCACGCTGAGTCGAACGCGACCCCTCTCGCTGCCCTGCGTGCCCTCTGTCGCCAGCCTGCGCTCGATCTGGGAGTGGCGCCATTGCTGACGTCATAATCCTTTTTCTTTTGTTAATATTTCTGTAATTGTTTTCTGGATTATTACTATGACATGTGGGCCTAGTCTGCCAGGGTTTTAATATTTTTGGAAATATTTTCTGAAATGATTAAATATCTGACATGTGGGGCCAGATGGAAAATAATTTAAATATTCCAAAAATGTTTATTTATTTAAAAATGATTTAAAAATGGATTAAAATTGGAAAAAATCATAACTAATTCATTTTAAATCAGAAAAATATGTATAATATATCAAAATGTTCAAAAAAATGAGATCTATCCAATAGACTCATAAACATGCATTGTTAAGCAACTTACATGACAAGTTTAATTAGGAGAACAAAATAACCCCTCTCATATTCATCGAGGGTTTCTCCGAATTAGGGTTTGGACCCCTCGGACCCCGTTTAAAATGCCAAGCATGACTTAGGGTGTCATTTTAATACAATTTAACTTGTCATATCATCATCCTTGCTTGAGCATTGCACATATGCCATATGTTGATTGTTGCTTCTTCTTTCCGGTGTTGGTTCTTCGCGAATAGGAACCGAGCCCGAACCTGAAGTCAACGCCATCGAAGAGTAGTACCGTTTTAACGACGGACAAGGCAAGTGTAGCCCCATCATTCTGAACCTATGTTTACAAAGTATTTCATTCTTGCTATATGCATACGATTCCAATGTGGTCTTTTGTTTAAGATAGAGTATCCTATCTGTTGCATGTTTTCCTTTGTACACCAAGATACCGATCCACCGCTCCTAGCATAACTATGGTTGAACTTATGAGCGTTTCTAGTGCCATATTTCAGTCAAGCTTAGCCATGCTTAGTATTACAAGACTGATCCATCCAGACGATGCATCAGAGATACGATGAACCTAGTTTGATAGGATGTTGAGATATGATCGGAGATGGTTAATAAACATGCTAAGGCAGGTATGGGAGGCCATGTTGGGTGTGGTTTTTTGTAGTCCTATGCTAGCCACCCTTAGGACCTGAGTTCTTGCCTCTTGAACCAAGACGAGCGTACAACCACACGGGGGCCTGGAAACCCCCTCGACTCACTAACTTTCCTAGTAGATTCCATGAGTCACATAGTTCGGGCGTTCCATTCGACATATGCATTCTGGTTGTTTCCGAAGGCGGTGTTGGAGGTGCATTCATACAGGTAGGTAAGCATGGCCGGGAACAAGAGAGGCATGGCCTCCGTAATCTTGGTCCCCGCACACATCTCTAGGGACCAGCTTCGGGACTTGACCTGTTACGACGGCATCTCCTTAGGGCGTGACTCATGGTCTCGACGAAAGCAAGGTAAAGGTCCTGGTCAACCACCCTCTGCCGGCCTTCCAAGGAAGAGGGCTAATAATTTGGAATTAAGAGTCGGTTGGTACGTGTGGGTAAAGTTGTGCACCCCTGCAGGGTAATAATATTTTCGAAAAGCCATGTCCACGGTTATGGACGACTTGGGAACGGACGTGACGATCATAGAGAACTATAACCAATGTTAAAACTTGGCAACTAATGAGTGTTCTGGAATTACTTCCTCTGGGTCCTTTGAGGGGGTAATCCAAGTTGAAAGGTTCTCAGATGATGATGAAAGCGATCTGAAAGAGTTAGAATGTAGTCTTCTTACCTCTTTTTAAATGATCTGATTAGACGAGCCTCTTCTCTCACTTGTTTTCAAAACAAAGTTGGCTTTTGCAAAGTAACCACATAAAGCCTCTCTAAACCAAGCATGTATCATAGGTTATTAAGTCTTGCGGAGTACATCCTGTACTCAGCCTTGCCTCGTTGATGTTTTTCTACAGATGAAGCTATTCCAACTGAAGGTCGTTTCTACGTTGATGTCGACGAGTAGTTGGGGTTCCCGGGCAGCAGCCTAGGATCTATGGAAGGATCGTTTGCTTATGTTCAAGGCCTCTTAGGCCCTTTGCTAAGTTTGTTGTTTAGAAAAACTTATTTGCTTCCGTTGCTTGGTGTTTGTTGGGTCTTTGACCCCTGATTTGTAATACTTGTATGTAGCTCTGCTAAGAGCGTACCTTAATAATGTATGGTTTGTATGTTCTGTAATGTTATCGAATTATTCCCTGCGCGCTTCAAGCTCGATGTTAGGCTTATGTCAGATGAAGATCTGGTATTTGTCTAACCCTGATCCCGGGTCGTGACACATCATGTCAAAGTATCTAAGGCTACACTCTGTTTATTATTAATTCTAATTTGCATGGAGTTTTCCCTTTCTAGAGTAGTATAAGTGAGATGTGTTGCATCATCTTTATATTAGGATGTGATATCCATGTGAATGCTAATCAAACACATAATGAAAGTTCCAAGTGACATTATATCATCCATAAGCATTTTTATGTTCATTGCACCTTATAAGAGAGTAGACAAGTAAACACATGAACCCTGGTCCACTTTTCATTACAAGAAACACACTTTACACACGTTTATAGCACTTTATATTTTATGCATTAATTAAATCCTAAGATAAAAAACTTTTACTATTTGCATAAACAACCCCCCAAAAAAACTCACTTTATTGTTTTTGTTTTCTTCCCTAGCTATAGATAGTTTACTTTTATTTATTTATAGTTTTATTTCAGTTTACTAGTATGAACCCTTGTGCTTAAAAATCACATGGTGGAGTTGGGGACACAAGACAAACACTTTGTTTTGTAGGTTGTGAGAAGAGGACAAAGAAGGAGATTCCTTTCCAATTCCTTGAGAGTTGGATATAAACCCTCGAGTCACCCATATGGGGAAAAGACACTTATTACAACAATCTGCACTTGGAGTCACAAAGAGTTGGTATAAACGGAGTTATTTTCATTAAGAATATTTTTTTGCACATTGTTGGGGAATTACAGGAAGCATCTCATAGTGGTTGCAACATGGTGAAACTTTCACAGCAACCGCTAGAACATTTTCTAGTACCATCATCACCAAACTTGTGCAAACACCTAAGCTTGGGAAGGTTGCACGATTGGCTTCTCTTGTCTTTTATATTTACAAAGCAATTTTATTTTGTCTTATTTTTCATCTTTTACTTATTCTTTTCTTTGTTTTCTTTAGTCTTGTTTCTTCCTTTTACTATACACAAAAATCCATAAAAATTAGTTTACTCCTCTTGCAATCATGGGAGACTTGAAGGAAGAAAATTTGTTAAACCACAAATAATAAATTATATTTTAAGTAATACTTCTACTTTTAGGTAATTATTTTTAGAAACATTGAAAGATGCTTGGATACGGATAAATAAAATACATTGTGCGGATCCCAAGCCATGTGGAAAAGAAAAGATGAACCTCTTTTTCTACTACGGATTAGAACCATAGTATAAACGTGCTTTAGATTTAGCTACAAGAGGTAGTGTTGTTTTATCATCACCAAAAGGTTCCTCTTTTGCAATTAAAAACATCTTTGTAACTAATGTTGGAAAAATGAGGGAGTGGAAGATGCCACCACTCCACTTACTAGTGATAATATGGAAAAACAACAAGAGGTGAATAAGAATCTTGTTGAACAAGTAGCAAATCACACTATAATGATAGATGAATTACAAATTCAATTTATTCTATAAGCTCAGAGGATTACAACATCAAGTAGAATACTTGGATAAAGCCTTCTCTCTAAACTAGCTAGCAATCAAGCAACCTTATTAATCATGTCTACTGGAAAACCACAAGGACCACCTATTGTAGGCATGAATTCTATTATTATTTCTAAATCTCTACCTCTTACTTTTGAAGATACTTATAATGAATTGTTAAAATACACTGATATTTTTGAACCACTTTTCTTGAAACTTGGATCTCTCACAAAAGAAGGAAAAATCCACCATGAAAGTTGAAGAAATAAAAGATAAACAAGTAGAGGAAATTAAAATTCTTAGTGAAGTAAGTGAACCTATACTAGAACTTGATATATGTAGCTTGCATGAACTAATCAATATCCTACAAAAATTCTAATGATCCTTCTATCAATGTTCATAAAGCTGGATTTGGATCATACATAGCAAACTATGTCATTAAAGAAAGGATTGAAAGATACACTAATGAAGCTATGATACCACCTACGCTTGTGGATGCTTGGATACCCAAGATATTAATCACTATTGGCAAAGAAACCCATCATGCTATATTATATCTAGGATATAGTGTTACAATTTTGTCAAAATAACTATATGATTTGCTTGAAATTAAAAGTATGAAAAAATGCACAATAGATCTTTTACTTGCCGATGATTCTACTAGACATGCCTTAGGTAGAATTAATTATGTTATGGTTGAACTACATATGACATTTGTACCTATTGACTTTATTGTTACGTATATGGGGAGTAAAACCTCTAGTCATATCACTAGTATAAACTGGCTACTTAGAGACGATACTCTTAGATGGTTTGTGCCAAGTTCAAAAAAATCACCTCTGTTCGTCACCGTCCACTACTAGAAAAACAACTATCTATGGACATGTTATCAATGATGCATTATTAGGGAATGCTCCACAGATAAAATATTAGTGGCACATAAAAACTAATGCGCCATTGATATCTTTGCTATCAGTGTCGCATATGCCTAAATGCGCCATTGATATCGCATATGTCTAAATGCGCCATTGATATGCGTTTATGTGTGGCACATATTGATAAATGTGCCATAGATAACGTGTGTGCCCCTCAACCAAAAAAGGGATTACACTTTATAAGTGGCACATTTTTTAATATGATCACTGATAAGTCACTTATCAGTGGACCATATGGATAAGTTTTCAAAATTTCTGCTCACCCCGTGGATTGTCTTTTTAGTTTCACAAAAATAAAATAAAATAAAAAACACTTCAAAAAATAAAATCCTTTGACATATAGATAGGTAATTTGGTATAGTTTGTAGGGAAATTTAAAAATATGAATTTTGATTTTTTTTACAAAAAAAGTTTATGAAATAGTAAAAGGCCCATAACTTTTGCATATGCGTCAAAAATAAATTTTAATATGTCAAAACGATAAGCACGAAATTTCCTATCCGATGTTATATCAATTTTTTAGAATCTCAAAATTTGAAAAGAGTAAAAATTTATGGTCAAAAGATCATTTTCCCGTGAATACAAAATTAGAGGACACTTATCCGTGGCGCATATGGATATATGCGCCACGGATAAGTTGGCCAGAATTCAAATTTTGAATCACCGGCCTGCTCCTCCTCCTCCCCTTATATATCTCTCCACTCTCTCACTTCTCCCCTCCTCCTCCCCTTCTCCTCTCCTCCACTCCCCTTCTCCTCCCTTCTCCTTCTCCTCTCTCCGGTCTCCTATCTCCGACCACGCCCTCCACCATCTCCAGCCATGACTCCTCCACCACCTCCAGCCATGACTCCTCCTCCACCTCTGGCGATGCCTCCTCCACCTCCGGCGATGCCTCCTCCTCCACGTCCAGCCATGGCCTCCTCCACCACTCAAGCCATGCCTCCTCATCCACCTCCGGCCATGGCATCCTCCACCACTCTGGCCATGCCCGCCTCCACCACCTCCGGTGACCTCCTCCTCCATAACCACCACCACCACCTCCTCCTCCACCACCCACGACAACGATGACCACGACCCCAACCACGGTGAGGCGATGGAGATCTAGATCCCGTTTTTTGAATTTTGAAATGGTTAGCTGTGGCGCATTTTGCCATATGCGCCACTAATAGTTGAAATATCCATGCCGCATCCCAATATGCACCACGAATATTAAATATTAGTGGTGTGATGATAGTGGCACATATGGCAAAATAGTGTGCCACTGATAGCTATTTTTCTAGTAGTGGTCAGCTGATTTTTATTTACCAAACACCTCTAAGAATCTTAGAGGCAGATCAAAATCATAACGGGCTCCAAAAATAACCCTATGGAAGGCGGCTACTATGTAAAATCGGCTCAACACTAAAAACACTGTCTCTAAAAATAAGAAAGAAGGGATGACGTTATTAGAAGTCGCCTCTAAGGGTTGGCCTGACACATGCAGTTACAGTAAAACCGGACGTGCAGTCCCGGGGAATGAACCTTAGGCGGGTACTAATAAGAACCGCCTCTAAGAGTAGTCACGATGAGTCCGTTATGTTTTTGCACCGCCTCCTAGATTAAGAGGAGGGAAAACTGAATCGGCAGACCCAACGCGAAGTTCTAGTGGTAGTACTTATGGAACTTCGCTAGATTCTTTTTCCTCTACTATTCTTTCTATTTGATTTCTTTCTGTAAATTTACTTTAATCATTCGTCGATTTTTCATACGCAGAATTAGAGTGTGCTTCTCTAGATCGATGGTGAGATTTTTTGGAAAAATATCTGAATTATTTTGGACAGATATTTTAGACTGGTGTCACTTTTTCTTGCCCGCCTTCCCAGACCCCCCACTGTCCACCGCCACCATTGCCACCGCCCTCCACCATAGTCTCCAATCCCTGCCTCTCCATCCCACTGCCTCCTGTACTCTGTGTTGTGGACTCTCTCCCTCTCCTCTGAGGACCCCTTCATCGTACAAGTACGTATGCATGAACGAAACCCCCAAAACCCTAATGCAGTGATTTGATTTAGGAAATTTGGCGTGGAATTTGCCATTTTGCTTCTGGAATTTAGGGTTTATGGTTTTCGAGAGCTGTAGAGACTCAACGGTGGTGTCAGGCGAGCCTCCCCAACTGGCCTCTATTTGTCCCACCTCTTCGCCCCTTTTATACATCTCAAAAATCTTCGATTCCTTTATTGATTCATCATTATTTGTTGCCCTTCTAGCAGATATTTAACTGTGACTTTATTAGTCTGCTTGCAGCTTGTTTTTTCGATGAATTTTAATTTTAGAAATGTTGATGCTTTTTATCACATTATATGAGCAAGATAACAAGTATGTTCTCAAATTGTTTACATATGAATATGATTAATGTAAGACTAGACTTTTCTTTGCGCCCCCCGAGGAACAGACGATAGGCAAAACGCCTGATGATATGATCGCGGTACTTCTACATGAAAGATAAAAGATGGAACCAAACCTGCCCTAAGCGAGGCTGACAAATCCTTGAGTCTATGTGTCATGGTGGTATCACGGCAGATGCCTGAGGTAGGCTTAAGTTGGGGCCGAATAGACACCGGAGGATCCAGGGAGGGATGATGCAGTGAAGATCGCACACGGAAGAATAGTGGCAACACACACAATATGCCTAGGTTCAGGGCTCTCCTAGTGAGATAAAACCCCTACTCCTACATGCTAGATCATATAACCTAGCCATTTACCGTAGCTACATTGGTGCTCCTTGAGTTGTTCCATCTATGCCTCTAATGGCCTTCTCTGAGAGAGCTAGAGGAAGAAGGAGTGCTCGTACGTCAGCAGAAAAGAAAAGAGCCCCCTTGTGCTCCTTATAAAGGGGAGCCTAGGGGATAATGTATGCCCCATATGCATTATTCCTGAGTTGACTAATGGGGTCTTATCTACTATTAATGATGTGACTACTAGAGTCTTGTCAACTGACAAGGCATGAGCCTTGTTAGGTCTTCTCTGTCCTTTGCCTTGTCCTCTAGTGCCTGTCCTTGGCATCTCCCTAGTCATCAGTCTTATCCTCTCCCGATAACCTGGAAGCATCTTTTACTTGACAAGATTGCGTGTGCCAGTCTGAGCCAGGGGCGTCCCATGACTAGCATATGATGATGAATGACCTGGATGCTACCTGGTCGAGGTAAAGGTTGGTCATGTAGTCGTAGCTGTGCAGAATGAGCTGGGATAACTTGGGGTAGCTATAGGGGTGACGTGGTGCTTGGAACTTGCAGTGGTATTGAGCAAACTCGGCCTGGGACAGCAGATCCGGCCCAGGATAAAAGGAAGGAACCCAACCGGGTTAACCCAATCACGACCTAGGGAGGGAAAGGGTCCAGTCGGGATACATGTGGCCTAACGGGGTAGTGATGGTCCAGATGGGTTAAATAATGAGGCGGTTGCATTATCCCGCGGTGGGCCGGGATAGAAGCGGCCCAGCCAGGTTGGACATTATGGCAGTGGTGTTATCCCGCGGTGGGTCGTGTTGCCCTTGTGCCGACCCACCCGGGTCAGACAGTGTGGCAGCGGTGAAGTGGTTGTGTTGTCCTGTGGTGGGCTAAGATAGAAACGGCCTAGCCGGGTGAATCATAGTGACGATGAGGTAGCAACGGAGCAAGACATCATAGAGGTGCGATAGGGTTGAGGATGACCCGGGGTGGGCCGGGATAATCTTGTGTCGGCCCACCCGGGTTTTGTTGACTGTCGGGTTGAGGGGGAGCGACAGGATGGGTCGGCTGGGTGTGGTGGCCCATCCGGGTCTGATTGAATTCCGACCCAGCCAGGATATACTGCCACTGTTTTTACCTTTGCCTTGGAGTTCCGGACTAGGCCGAGTTTAGTGTTGGCCGACCTAGTTGCACCCTTTTGTTTATTCCTTTTTATTACTTCACCTTATTTATATCAAATGATCTCTCCTTCTACCCATCAGGTAAATGACTATCTCTGGGGTACCCGGGGTCATATCCCTGACATTAGCCCCTGAGGCTCTATGGGACTCATAGAGTCGTGCATAGGCTTTATATTAAAATATACTCAGAGTGGTTAAACATATAGTCCACTCTTCATATTCGACATAGATCCCGCTTGAGTTGTGTTTGGTATTATTCATTTGCCTGAGTCGGCTTTAATTGATATATGGCCTGCATGGGCACCGTCATATAGCATGTATAGGCGAATTTGACATATGGCCTGCATGGGCACTTGTCATATAACCTCTTTGGGAATTTTTGACATATGGCCTTCATGGGCACTTAGTCATATAACTTCTTTGGGAAAATTTAACATATGGCCTTCATGAACACTTAGTCATATATCCTCTTTGGGCAAATTTGACATATTTCCCTCATGGGCACTTAGTCATATAACCTCTTTGGGCAATTTTGACATATGACCTTCATGGGCACTTAGTCATATAACATCTTTGGGAAAATTTGACATATGGACTTTATGGGCACTTAGTCATGTAACCGCTTTGGGAAAATTTGACATATGGCCTTCATGGGCTCTTAGTCTTATAACCTCTTTGGGAAAATTTGACATATGGCCTTCATGGGCACTTAGTCATATAACCTCTTTGGGCAAATTTGATATATGGCCTTCATGAGAACTTAGTCATATAACCTCTTTGGGAAAATTTGACATATGGCCTTCATGGGCACTTAGTCATATAACCTCTTTGGGAAAATTAGACATATGACCTTCATGGGCACTCGCCATATAACCTTCATGGGCAAATTTGACATCTGGCCTTCATGGGTCCTTGTCATATAGCCTTCATGGGCAAATTTGACATATGGCCTTCATGGGCACTTGTCATATATAAATTTGACATATGACCAGCTTGGGCACTTTGTCATATATAAATTTGATATATGGCCAGCTTGGGCAGTTTGTCATATATCAATTTGACACACGCGTCAAAATCTGACATACCTGTCATAATTTGACATACCTGTCATAACTCTGACATACATGTACAAAATCTGACATGTATGCCCCAAATCTGAGTTATATAACCTAAAATCCGAGTTATATGCCCCAAAATTTGGGCTACTTGTCATAATCCGACATATATGTCCACAATCTGACATATATGTCAATCTCATGATATTTGGTGACTGAGATATATGGAATCTGATATAGATGTCGATGATATTCGGTCATGCCGAGATAAGTGATGAATTGAGATAGTTTTATGATAGCCCTTTGATATGTTGGCAAATCGACATAAAAGGTTATTTGAGATACAATCTGATGCTATGATATATTGCCTATCTGATATTGATCATGATTTGGGATATGATATGATGCCATGATACCCTAGCAAATCGACATAAATGGTGATTTGAGATATAGTCTGATATATGCTGGCTAACCTGGCATAAACAGTGATCCGAGATATAATCCGAGATATAATATGATGAATCTATGATATGATGGCAAACTGATGTAAAGTGTGATCCGAGATATAATATGAAATAATCTGGCAAACTGATATAAATAGTGATCTGAGATATAATATGAGATATAATACGATATATGCTGGCAAACAGTAATCCAAGATATAATATGTCGAGGCCATGATATGCTTAAGGGAGAGTTTTCCTCAGTGATAAACATTCAGAGTGAAAGAGTTAGTCAACATATACTCAAAACATACATTCAAAACCTAGCGGTTGACATAAAAGAAGACATAACCGAAGGCACAGAGCAGTTGACATACGTGAAGACATAACATATGGCATATCTTATGTCTAATCTAAGCAATAGTTCTAGCATGGGGATGCTTGGTAAGTAATGACCGAGTCCCCGAGATACTTTTTCTATCTATGGGAGGTTCTAATCCTGATATGCTGGCTAGCCCCCGGGTTGAGATATCTCTTTCTCGGGGTGAAGAACTAAGAGATAGAGGGTGATAGCCCCCGAGTGACATTCAGGGTTATCTCATGTATGTGTTGATGGTTGAGATAGTGGATACTCACAATATACTTGGTGATGAGGTTGAGGTTGAGATATATCAATAAGAAAAGCTTGTATGCTAGCCCCCATGACCTCTATATGTTGGGGGAAAGGATGATGAAGCTACTGCAACAATGGTGAAGCAGAGGTTGATGAAGATGGTCCTGTCCGGATTAAATCCCAGCCAGCGCCTGAGATAGCCCCACGGTGGGCGCCAACTATCGTGGTGGTATCACGGTAGATGCCTGGGGTAGGCTTAAGTTGGGGCCGAATGGACACTAGAGGATCCAGGGAGGGATGATGCAGTGAAGACCGCACACGGAAGAACAGTGGCAACCCACACGATATTCCCAGGTCCAAGGCTCTCCTAGTGAGATAAAACCCCTACTCCTGCATGCTAGAACATATAACCTAGCCATTTACCATAGATACATTGGTGCTCCTTGAGCTGTTCCTTCTATGCCTCTAATGGCCTTCTCTGAGAGAGCTAGAGGAAGAAGGAGTGCTCATACATGAGCAGAGAAGAAAGAGCCCCTAGGGGTCTCCCTGGATCGATCCCCCTGGTGCTCCTTATAAAAGGGAGCCCAGGAGACAAAGTATGCCCCACATGAACTGATATTGAGTTGACTAATGGGGTCTCATCTACTGTTCATGATGTGACTACTGTGGTCTTGTCAACTAACAAGGCCTATGCCTTGTTAGGTCTTGGTTGTCCTTTGCCTTGTCCTCTAGTGCTTGTCCTTGGCATCTCCCTAGTCATTGATGATTGCAAGTGCACATATCGTTTGTAGCTAGTTTCGAAATAAAGATATCGACCCCACAGGGAGCAGTAGGCGAAAGACTAAAATGCTTTTAACTAAAACTAAATGAAGTACTTAAGGAATAAATTTAAGATGCAAGAATAGTAGAGTTGTTTTTGGGTTTTTTGGTTGAACGAAGCAAGTAAAGTAACGTAAAACTTAATGCAGAAAGTGAGAATTGCGTGTGTAAAAGAACTTGGAACTGCAATAGGGAAAAATGCGTTCTCAAGGAGTGGTGGATACACCACTAGCAATTTAGACTAAGCAATCAAGATTATTATAACGAATATTCTCATGATATATATATATGTGGGAGGAGCTTCATATATAGACAAATAGGCAGCAACTACTGTAAACATCATCCTTCATAACCACAGCCGACAGATAAACGACATCAATCGTATTATCCTGCTATTAAGGGATTTCTCCCATGGCATGGACATGGCTTTATGAGTTCTCCTTGATTCCCCAAGTTAGTACGTAAAGAATGACAACAGCTTTATAGTCACAGTAAGTGATATCATCCCTCCGTCTACTAACAAGTAATCCCCTTCATCGAGTCCCAATAAGAGGCAAATATTAAGGAGGTGCACAACTCCCAACATCAAGATGAATACAATTAACTCATACACATAATGATGTATAACGTAATAATCTCTATCTTATCTCAATCATATGCTAGGGTTTCTGCATCTCCCCAAGAACTAGAGATCTACTCAGACATAGAGGCAATCAACATCATAGCAATGTTGATGGAATCAATTGTAAATGAATAGTTCTTGTATAAATCCACAACGAGTACAGAAATTACAACAAGATCTAGATGGGTTAAGAAGAGATAGATGGAGATGATGGTGGTGCAGCGGTTGATGAAGATGAATATCGATGCCTTGGCCTCCCAGATCTGCGTAGGGCGAAGATGGATCCCTTGGGCAAGTTCCCCCCTCTAGATTCCTTCTAGAGGTGAGGTTTTCGGCGATTTTTGGGTGTTCTGTATGTCGTCTACCTGATCTAGTTGCACGGGGTGAAACTATTTGAGGAGGTGGTGGCGGCACCAACTATACAGCCAGAAAAAGTATTCTAGTCGTATAGTTGGTCATTAAACCGTCTATAAGCCTTGATCGCTTCGATTTTCTTTTGGTATTATTGATATTTCCCAAATAAGTGATTTATGTTGTTTTTGACTCCTTTTATCCCCAGTACAACTGCTCAAAGGATTGTGTCCATTGTATCCATCATCTGTCCCGATCCTGGCGAAAACAGACATAAAATATGCGCGCGAACATCGTAAAATACCAAGATCCTACATCTACAATGCAAAATAATAATATAAAACATGATGCAAATATGCACTCATCAACTTCCCCAAGCTTAGCTATTGCTCGTCCCGAGCAAGTTTAGCTTAATGGATGTGATCCTCATATTCATGAAGCCGAGTCGATAAAATAAATGAGGCAGTTGTAGCATGTGTTTATCATATATGATACATAGGAATAAGTTCATGAATAGTACCTTACTCGAACCATCCGAATAATATTAGAAGGCTTCCACACCTTAGTGATCAATAGTTCACAAAAGATGATTCTCAACATGATGTAAAAGTATTCGGTTCGACTGAATGAGTCAGTGAGGTAGTCCCAAGTGTTTTTAGGATTAACATATTCACTTGGGATTCAAAATCTCAAAATGTTTCTTTGTCATACCACAATATAGTGGTGTATGCCTATTTGCTCTTTGCACATTCGCTCTTTTCTTCTTCTTCTTTTTTAATTTATGCTCACACTTTTATTTAGGTGTTGTGCAAAGAAGCTAGCCATACATTCCACTTCATGTAAGAATCCAAAGTTTAACGATCTCAATTATGAAATTCCAATTGTATATGAAGCATCTTTATGACTTGAAGATTCTACCTCGACTTATCCTCACTCTATTTTGATAGCATTTTCAATTTTCCTTTGTTCAAGGTTTCTTTTTCAACTTGACTAATCAGATTATTTTTACTTTTGTAAATCAAACCATGAACTTACAACATATCGATTAATTATCTTTATGTGTTCCATTAATACTAATGGTGTGGAAGACTCCTATTGCTATCATCAAGTGCAAGTAAAATCATACTCAAGCCATTCATATATCTAATAAGACAAGCACAAACTCAATAATGCTCCATATATAATAATAAACTCGGAGTTTCACAAATGGGATCGACTATTCCTTAAGGGAATTCGAATGATGCAAACTTTATTTCTAAACTCGAACTAATGCAAAACTAAAATAGTAATATAAAATTTATAAGGTAGATTACAAGGTCTTAAAGATCTCCCCAAGCTTGGAATCAAGCCAGGCGGGATCAAATAACTCCTTGTTGGTACCTATTCCTCCTCCTGGGTAGGAAGAGTATTGCCCTCTTCTTTTGCGTTGCCATCTTTAACTATGCTTGCAAAGCGGATGCTGAGCTCGGCCGTGTCATATTGAAGCTTCAACATTTTCTTCTTGAGGAATTTCTTCTCATCTATCAACTCAAAAACAGTTTTAATCAAGAAACCAACTCTACCATCGATGTCATCGACATTTTTCTCAAGGTCTTTGCTCATCATCCAGTAGGAGTCAATCCCTTCTCCAATTGTTGCAACATGTGCCTTTGAAGCTTTTTCCAACCCATAGATCTTATCATGAATCTCATCTTGCGGCACCTTCTTAGGTTTAGGAGGTGATGGACCAAGAGCAGGTTTATAATAAGATCCTGTTGAGGGAAACCTCTAGGGTGGCCCGATCTTTCATGAATCCCGTTCAAATCGTGGGTGGAGTGTGGGGAAAGGAGATGCGGATGAACACGACGAACTCATGCACGAAGAACACGATGAACACACTCACGCAAAACCACGATACACACCAATATCTCATGCCAACAGTGACTGGTCCGGCACAATCCCTAGGATCGGCGTCGGGCGGAGGACTCTCTCTCGAACCGGCACGGAGAGTAGGGAGACTCGGTGAGATCTTGACGTCTAGGCAAAGGAACTCTGATGCCTAGGCCTTGTACAACGCGGAGGCACGATGCAAACTTCAACGAGGTTTGGGATATTTGGTGCTCCTTTGTCAAAGGAGCATGAGGCAAAAACTAGATAGATCCACAAGGGGTTTCCACTAATTCCAAATATCATGCCTAGGGTTTACAATAGATGTGGGGGACTATATATAGGCCAGCCACTAGTTCAAGGGTAGTTTAGGCAATACAGGGTAAAGTCTGGACGAACCAAAGGGTACATGGGCCGCATGCCCAAAAGGCTTTTGACATGCTTGGTTGACTTACACCAGAGACTCCGGGGTGGCCGGAGACTCCAGGGTTGCGCTCAGACTCCGGGGTAGTCTCCGGGGCGGCACAAAGAGTTCCAGCGAGGGGTCCAGAGTCGTGGCTGGAGTCTTGGGGCGGAGACTCCGGGGTTGAAGGCCGGAGACTCCAGGGTGCGCGGAAAATCCGGGGATAGTGATGCTCTCCGGTGAGGACTCCGTGGGGGTGTACTAAGCGCTCCTGGTGGGGGTCCGGACTCCTGGCCGGAGACTCCGGGGATGCAAGACAGAGACTCCGGGCTTCAGGGCCAGAAACTCCGAGGCTTCATCTCTAGCAGATCCTTCGTCTCGTCCCCCTCCTTGCACTTCATCCGGTGGAGGTTCATATCTGATAACACACAGTGTAGTTGCATGAAGTAGCAATCCATTCAAATATGTATCAAAGTCACATGAGGAAAGGAGCGATTTCACCTTAGCTTGTAGGAGTTTAGCTCGTGCACGAGTCATTGGTCCACTTGGGGGACTTGGTGGTGGAGATGTAGTGACGTCCGTAGGACGGGCTGCATCAGCTCCCCCCTTGGGAAAGAGTCATCCTCGACTCTTCATGGTTATCATCTTGAACATCTCCATGGTAGGGTGAAAGGTCCTTGACATTGAATGTGTTTCTTGCAAGGTACTTGGATGTTGGAATGTCGATGATGTAGGCGTTGTTGTTGATTCTCTTGAGGACCTTGAAGGGGCCATCACCTCTTGGTTTGAGCTTGGAATCTTGTTCCTTGGGAAAGCGGTCCTTGCTCAAGTGTATCCACACAATGTCACCTTCTTCAAAGATCATCTCCTTCTTGTCCTTGTTTAACCTTGAAGCTTGGCGAATGACTTGTTGCTCGATAGTATCTCTATTTTCCTCATGAAGTTTCTTCATATCTTGCACGCGCTTCTCAATGTCCATGTTGGTGTGCTCATGGAGAGGTAGTGGTAGGATGTCGAGCGCGGTGAGGGGCTCGAAACCATAGACGATCATGAAGGGACTCATCTTGGTTGTTGAGTGCTTGGCACGGTTGTAGGTGAACTCGGTGTGAGGAATGCACTCCTCCCAATCCTTCAAGTTCTTCTTGATCAACACAAGCAAAAGAGTTCCGAGGCTTTGGTTGACAACCTCGGTTTGTCCATCAGTTTGAGGGTGCGATGCAGAGGAAAAGAGGAGCTTGACGCCGAGCTTGGCCATGAGGGTCTTTGTTGGGTCCGCAGCATAGAAAACAAAAATTTTCCTATGATGTGAACTACACGCCAAGATCTATCTACTAGGTACAAAGCAACGGGTGGACATACATCCATGGAGAACTTACCCTCGAAGACAACGAGCTTTGTTAATGAGTAGGAACTCGTGGTTGATGTAGTCGTACACTTGCCGATCTCAAGATCATGATGAAGTCCAGCAGGTCCGGCTCGAGCACGTCCATCAGATCCAGCTCCAGCACCAACAAGTCCAGCACCGCAGCGGTGCATCCGTGATCGCACACACGTCCGGTACCCCGACAACCTCCGTCCCTCGCTCCAGCAAAGCAGCGGAAGCAGCAACTCCTTTCCAGATAAAGCCACAGGGAACATGTATCTCGCTAATCCGAGACCATGGGGGAATAATACTAGAGGGGGAGAGAGATCCTTCATAAGGAGGTGTGTGTATGAAGGTGTGAGAGGGGGGCCTTTTATAGGAGGAGGGGAGGGTACCCCTCCCCATGGCCGGCGCCCCAAGGGGTGACCCCTCACCTTCTCATTCATGTGGTGGTAACTCCCTCCACATAAATTTGCCCCTTCACATTCTCTTTTAAAGTCCCCACTTTAAATGCATTAAATTTCTCCAAATTTAATGCTCTCTCATTTAATAAAACTCTTTTATTATTTTTATTCAGAATTTTGCTAATTACTTTAATTAACAAACATTCACATAAAACCCCCTGCAACATTTCAATATTACATGCAGAACCAATTTCAGCAATTTCACCCGAAACAGTTTCGGTGTCTATTGAAATAATTCCAGCGCTTTCTTAAATCTTTATAAAACATATTTGCTCCAAATGGTGTGTATCCCTTAAGTGTGTCACCCTACGGTTCGCGAATAATGCAGACATGATCGAGACCCCTCTCAGATCAATAATCAGAAGCGGGACCTGGAGATCCATACTGACTCCTACACATTCAACGATGACTTCTGTGATCGTGAGAACCTTTAACGCTAGTAACTAAATTCCTTTGTCCCATGATATATTACATGTCCGAGATTCGATCATCGGTATCTCCATACCTAGTTTGATCTCGTTACCGACATGCACTCTTTTCTTGTTCCCGTGATATAACATTCTAGTGATCACATCACTTGCTTGCAAGCTATTTCAATGTGATATCACCGAGAGGGCCCAGAGTATATCTATCCGTCATCGGGATGGACAAATCCCACTCTTGATCCATGAGCCTCAACATAACACCTTCGTATCAACCCACCTTTATAGTCACCCTGTTACGGTGTGACGTTTGATGTTATCAAGATACTCTTCCGGTGTTAGCAATTAACATGATCTCATGGTCTAAGGACTAAGATTACTTCGTATGATTTTATAGCAATATAAACATAATGACTTGATCGTAATGCTATACTTGTTGGGGGGATGCCCCCGGGTAGGGTCACTCCGGGGTATAAGAGCCAAGTTAGCCGAGGTTTGGCAAGGTCAAAGCGGTTGCTGGCCGAGTCACCTCAAGGCAGGCCGGATCACGGAGTAACCCGGACCAGGGGGGGTCGCCTAACATTGTCTCATCCGACTTAAGGAGTAAGTCGGAAATGCTTGTCTAACTTATATGCAGGAACAGGTGTGGCCGAATCTACTGTGATCCGGATCCTTGCTTAGCTTCTAGGAGAAGGAAAGAATCTCTCTGGTCAAAAAAGAAGGTCCGGTATGCACTGGATGAGCGAATAAAGCAAGGGCAGGACCACCGGGTCGTGGCCGACAAGGGTGACGACGCTCACGTTGGCTTACGTCGCTAAAGCAAGTGTGACACGGGGGAAAAGCGCCCCTGTCGGGTTACTACTTTGGGAGGGGGCATATTCTTAGGAATATACCTCCACGTATGCCCTAGGCCAGGACCGAACCACCTCTATATAAGGGGGGTTAGGGTTCTGGTAGAAGGGGTTGGCAGAATTCTAGTTGGTTGAGCACTAGTTGATCTAGGGTTCTTGGGCAAGATAGTAGGCTAGAGTAAGAGAGCGCCTTCCTCCTCCTCTCGCAAATACAGCTCAAGGAGCACTTATAATCTTGGAGATATCGCAATACAAACTTCTGTGTAGAGAATCACTCTACTATCCCTCCCTGGATTCCCCTAGCGCATATTAGTCCCCACCTTTAGCCTATCCATGGCATCTGCCGTGACACCACCACGACAGTTGGCGCCCACCGTGGGGCTAGCGGCGCTAGCATGGGTGAAGATCCGGACGGGAAACTTCATTAGCATTGGCGAACGCATCGTCTCCGGGCTCGTTCAGCGCTTTGGAGCGCTGGATTTCGTCAGCGACAATGCTGGCTGCTTCGCCGCTTCGCCAGCACGGCCTCTTCGTCAAGCTCGGCGTGCACAAGGTCTACGTTGCTGTGGATGTCTCGTGCGTTCATCCGCGTCGCATCGTTGATGCGGGGGAACCACCCCTCACTGTGGCTCGCGGGGCGCGTATCGCTCGCTCTCCGGACCACGTGGAGGCGATGATGACTGCGCCAGGGGCAGGCGCAAGCAAAGACCCAGCGCCAGACCCGGAGGTAACACCTAAGGCACCGCGGAAAGGTAGAGGACCTCCACTGGAGAGGCCTGAGAACGTGCTGAGGGAGGCTATGGATAGCTTGGCTAACCCAGTAGCAGCAGTGGTAGATCCGGCTCAGGCACAGGCCGAGCTAGAGGAAACTCGGCAAAAGATACTGGAGGGAGCCAAGAAAATAGCCGCGGCTCAGTAGTCACTGAACATGACGCTGCGTGAGTATGCGAAGGCAAATAAGGTTGATGTAGTAAGGGTAAAAGGGAAAAATCTCATAAGTGAGATGAACATAGAAGGTGATGATGGAGCAGAAGGGTCGGAAAACTATCTGTCTGTGGGGTTGCCGAAGTACAACACCCCGGCGAAGAACCTCAGAGCAGCAGATGCCGCTGCATCCGAGCTAGAGGGTCTGACGGGTGAGGCCCGTCAAAGACAGCAAGACCGGGTTAACGAGCTGGTTCGGATCGCGAACAGGCAGAACGAGGAGCTATTGAGAGCTAACCCGGAGAGAGCTGGGGCTTCCAAGATTGTCCATTCGGTGATGGGTAACCCGGAGAAATCCGCTGGAGCCACATCATCACCTCATGGCGGTCCACAGAGAGAAGAAGTAGTAACCTCGTCCAGACGGAACAAACAAATCGTCCCGTACGACCCAACGCGTGTAGGAAAAGAAAAAGAGATGCGGAAAAATGATGATCGACAGAGTGTGAGCCGAGGTGAAGCCGGCCGAGGTAATCACGACCAAGGCAACACCGGTCAAGGGAATGCTGCCAACGGCAATGCCGGACAGCGCAACTCCGCAGGAGCAGGACAACCGCAACAGCGGAATATACCGAGGCAAGAGCAAAGCGCCGACCGAGGTATGCAGCAGAAAGGTGTGCAACGAGAGCAAAACCGATACAACGACGGTGATTCGGAGATGGTGAACGCAGGGTACCCCAGACCGTACTATCATGTGATAGGGTCAAGATTGGGAAGCAGGGATTTGATGCCGGATGACGCCAGATTAAAACTGGATCGCCTGTATAGGTCGGAACAGATCGAATGTCAAGGTCCTCCGGGTCCAGCATGTTTTGGACCCCGGATCATGAAGGAACCTCCGGTACCAAACTTCCAGTTACCCAGGGGCACGAAGACGTATGACGACAGTACTAAGCCGGAGGATTGGTTGATAAACTATGCTACGGCGGTGAAAATTGCAACTGGAAACTTGAGATGGGCTGTGCGTTACGTGCCCCAGATGTTGGAAGGCCCGGCCAGAGTATGGCTGAATAACTTGCCGCCCGGAAGCATCAACAGCTGGATAGATTTTGAAGAAATGTTTATCAGCAACTTCTCAAGTACATACCAGAGGCCGAATAGACCGCAGACCCTGGCAATGTGCAAGCAAAGACCCAACAAGATGGATCGTGAATTCCTGACCCGGTGGTGTACCGTGAGAAACTCGTGTGAGGGTGTCATAGAGTCACAGGCCATTGCGTGGTTTGCACAAGGTGCGAATCTGGCAATGTGGATGATGAAATCAAAGGAAAATGCCGATTCTGTTGGCGAGAGATGATCCGGATTGCTGATTCCTATGCTTTGGGCGATCCGACTCAACCTAGGCTCCCGTCAAATGACTCAAGCGAGGAATACTATCAGAGGGACGGGGCTGGGTCGTCCCGGAGGAACGATTACAGAGGAAAAAGGAGAGATGACAGACTGGACCATCGCTACGGTTCGCAACAAGTTGCAGCCGTGAATCAAGATCAACCCGGATCAGGGAGTAACCAACGCCAGAGAACTGGAGGGCAGTGGACTCCAAGAAATGATGGCAAGAAAACGTGGACTCCGGAGCAGAAGAAGTAGTGGCAGGAAAAGAAAGACCGTCTGAGGTATACCTATGAGTCGATGCTGGACCGGCCATGTAAGTTTCACACGCCAAATCCGAATAGCCCGGCGGGTCACACGACGAGGCAATGTGAGTGGATGCGAAAGATAGAGCAAGGTGGCTCGGGGAATGCTCAGGCACCCCGGAATGATCAACCTCGGCAGGAGTTACCCCGACAGCAATTGCTCTCTAGAGAAAACACGCAGCAGCTAATGTTGCCTCCCCCTCCGCTGAGGTATGACAACAATGAAAGAAGGGATGCAGTGCATCAAGTGGAAAATCAGCAACAACCGGATCAGAGGTACCCCAGAAACGAGGGAAGGAACGAGTATAGGGAACATCACCAGAGTTATTGTGTGTTCACGACTGAGGAAACAGATAGAAAAAGCTTGCAGCGCCGACATATGGAGGTCAATGCGGTCATGCCAGCGGTGACGAGGTGCATGCCTTGGTCGGACCAGGAAATCACCTGGAACATCAAAGATCATCCTAAACTTATGCCGAGTCCAGGTTCGTATGCGCTAGTAGTAGATCCGACATTCATTGGACCGAACATCAACGTGAGGTTCTCCAAGGTTTTGATTGATAATGGCAGTAGCATTATCATCATGTATGCGGACACGATGCGCAAGTTAGGTATCTCGGAGAACATGCTCCAGGCGACGAGAACAACTTTCCATGGCATTGTACCAGGCATTTAGTGCGATCCCATAGGCAAAGTCCGGGTCGATGTGCTATTCGGAACGAGGGATAACTGCCGAACCAAAAATCTGGAGTTTTTAGTGGTGAACTTGGAAAGTGCATATCATGCGTTACTCGGAAGACCAACATTGAACAAATTCATGGCAAGCTGTCACATCAGTTATCTGAAGATGAAGTTGCCCAGGCCAAATGGAGCGATTACCATTGCTGGAGATTTCCGACGCTCCATGGAGTGTGCTTCAGCCGGGTCCAACCTAGCCGAGTCACTCGTGATTGCGCAAGAGAAAAGAAAAATCCAAGAGGTGGCAGCATTAGCTCAGTCCGCACAGCAATATATGCCGGCATTAAGTAACCCGCATGGCAGCGTTTCATTTCAAGCCGCAAAGGACACCAAGAAGATTCCAGTTGATAACATGTTTCTGGAGCGCACCGTAACGATTGGTGCCGGGTTAACTGACAAATAGGAAAGCGAGCTCGTCAACTTCCTCCGTGAGAATCGGGATATTTTTGCTTGGTCTACACAGGACTTACAAGGTGTTCCGAGGGAGTTGGCCGAGCACTCTTTGAACGTAAGAACCGGAGTAAGGCCAGTGAAGCAACCTCTCTGCCGCTTCGCCGAGGATAGGAGAAAAGTCATTGGAGACGAGATAACTCGGTTACTGGCGGCAGGATTCATCATGGAGGTACTATATCCGGATTGGCTGTCTAATCCGGTGCTGGTGGAGAAGAAGAAGGACGATCCGAACGTGGCAGTGGTTTGGCGCATGTGTATCGATTACACGAACCTGAACAAGGCGTGTCCGAAAGATCCATTTCCACTGCCGAGGATAGATTAGGTCATAGACTCAACCGTGGGATGCGAACTGTTGTCATTCATTGATGCATACTCTGGCTTCCACCAAATACCTCTGAACCCGGATGATCAAATAAAAACGGCGTTTATTACCCCGTACGAGGCTTACTGCTATCGCACTATGCCGTTCGGTTTACGTAATGCAGGTGCAACGTACCAAAGATGTATGCAAAAATGTTTGCATGACCAAATAGGTCAAAACGTACAAGTATACGTGGATGATGTGGTTATCAAGACCAAGGAAAGTGCAACGCTCCTTGACGACATAAAACAAACATTCGCGAACTTGAGAAGGTTCCGGATGAAGCTTAACCCGGAAAAATGTACCTTCGGTGTCCCGGCTGGAAAATTACTCGGATTTCTCGTCTCCAGCCGAGGTATCGAGGTTAATCCAACTAAGATCCGAGCCATCGAACGAATGGAGCTGCCGAAGTGTCTTAACGATGTCCAGAAGTTCACTGGATGCCTGGCGTCGTTGAGTCGGTTTGTATGTCGGTTGGGAGAAAAGGCACTGCCTCTCTACCAACTCATGAAAAAGTCAGATAAACTCGTTTGGACGCCACAAGCCGATGAAGCTTTTGCCCACTTGAAAAAGATGTTGGCCACTGCGCCAGTGTTAGCCTCTCCACTATCAAAGGAACCAATGTTGCTCTACGTAGCCGCAACCAACCGAGTTGTAAGTGCAGTGATCGTAGTGGAACGCAATGAAGAGGGTAAGTCGGTGCAGAGGCTAGTGTATTACCTGAGCGAGGTATTGTCTGCCTCAAAACAGAACTACCCGCACTTTCAAAAGGTGGCATACGGTGTCTATATGGCGGCGAAGAAGTTAAAGCATTACTTTGAAGAGCACCCCATCAAAGTAATATGTGAAGCTCCCATATCTGAGATAATGGGTAACAAGGATGCGAGTGGCAGAATCGCAAAATGGGAAATTGAGCTAGCCCCTTATGCGCCCCAATACGATAGAAGAGAAGCGATCAAATCTCAGGCTGTGGCGGACTTTTTCGTGGATTGGGCCGAGGTACAATATGAACCACCGCCACCAGATCCGAATTACTGGAGGATGCACTTTGATGGGTCGAAAACCAAAACCGGATTAGGTGCCGGGGTTGTGCTTACCTCGCCAAAGAAGGATCAGCTCAAGTACGTATTGCAGATCCATTTCGTGGCATCGAACAATGTCGCTGAGTATGAGGCTCTTGTGCATGGGCTCAAAGTGGCAAAGGAGATTGGCATACGTCGGATAATATGCTTTGGCGACTCGGATCTGGTGGTGCAGCAGGCGTCCGGAGTGTGGGACACCCTGGATCCAAACATGGCACTATACAAATTTCACGTGCAGAAGATAACTGGTTACTTCGAGGGGTGTGAATTTCACCATGTACCCCGGGCGGAAAACGAGGCTGCCGACATGTTGTCGAAGCTCGGATCGACCAGACAAGAAATTCCACCGGGTGTAGCATTGGAACACCTCAGAAAACCATCTATCAGGCTGTCCCCAGGAACCGACTCGATCTATGTCCCGGAAAATACGGAATCCGGAGCTGAGCCCATGGACATTGACATGGGAGGTGGTACGCGAGACCCGAGGACTGCCTCGGCAAACCCGGGGACTACCTCGACAAACCCGGGGACTACCTCGCTAGACCCGGGGATTGCTCAGCGTGATCCGGCTGAAGTTATGCCGGTGGATCAGATGGAAATTGATGAGGATATTCCTCCACAAGCCATACCAGCTTGGGCACCGCCTATATTCCAATTCCGAAAGACGAACGTTACCCGGCGAGGAGGTGTTAGCAAGGCAAACTCAGAGGAGGGCAAAAGCATACACAATCATCAATTCCGAGTTATACTATGGTAGTGTAACCAATGTTCTCCAATGATGCGTTGACCGGAAGAAGGGCTTGACATCCTTGAGATATACACCAAGGGAATGTGGGCATCATGCCTCATCCCGAGCCTTGGTGGCAAAGCGTTCGACATGGATTTCTTGGCCAAGTGCCTTGGAACAAGCGAGAGATCTGGTGAGAAAATGCAATGGTTGTCAGAGGTACGCCACCAAGACACATATGCCTATGTCAGAACTCAAAACCATACCAATTACGTGGCCATTTTCTGTATGGTGCTTGGACATGGTTGGCCCGTTCAAACCAGCGAGAGGAAACATGACACACATTTTGGTCATGGTGGACAAGTTTACAAAATGGATTGAAGTGAAACCTATAAGAAAATGTGATGGAGCTACGGTGACATTTCTCAAAGACATCATCTTGAGATACGGTTATCCACACGATTATAACCGATAATGGAACAAATTTTGCGGAAGGAGCATTTGCACGCTTCTGCCGAGATAAGAAGATCCGACTCGGCGTCCTCGGTAGCCCACCCGCATCGAGCGGACAAGTGGAAAGATCCAACGGATTAGTATTATCCGGATAAAACCCGGCTCATTGAGCCTGCAAAGATCAGCGGGGTCTGGATAGAAGAACTACCAGCGGTACTATGGAGCTTAAGAACAACTCCGAATCGATCAACAGGCTATACGCCATTTTTTCTGGTATATGGGGCAGGAGCTGTATTACCAGCCGACATATAGCATGATTCGCCTAGGGTCACCCAATACACAGAAGCCGAAGTGCAAGAAGCCCGGCAAAATTATGTTGATCTGCTGGAAGAAGCGAGAGAACTGGCGCTGTCTAGATCCGCCATATATCAGCAAAACCTCTGACGCTATCATAGCCGGAAAGTGTGCCCCCGAGTCTTCCGGGAAGGCGATCTAGTGCTCCGGTTGGTACAACGTACTACTGGCATGCATAAATTATTCCCCCCATGGGAAGGGCCATTCATTGTGAGCAAGGCATTGCACAATGATTCTTACTATCTTATAGATGCAAAGCCACAGGAAAAGAACAAGGCGGACAGGTCCGGAGAGGAATCCAAGCGACCATGGAATGTAGCACTACTTCGTCCCTTCTACACTTAGCTAAGAAGTGTATGTATCTGAGTCATCTCATATGTCGGTATGTATGTCGGCAATGAGCTTATCAATGAAATAGCAGCGCCTCGAGCAGTAACTCGGGGACTGCCTTAATAATGTTTGTCATAATTACTTATGCGGTAGCTAGAATGAATCGTTTTACTTAACCCGGATTAGTAATGTGTGAGCACCAAAAACCCAACCCTTTGACTTGCTGCTGTCCAACAAGAATTGGCTTCATGGCAAGCAAGGGAACAAGTTTGGAATTGCGTAGCACGTGAAAAACTACTAAGGAAACGAACTTATTCGAGCTAATGTTTGTTTTATCGGACTAACCTTGTATTTATTTTCAAGTTATTATGCTGAATTATTTTGAGCCAAGCCCCAAAGTTTCTAAGTATTGTTAAGACAATTTTTGAAGCTCGGATTCGTAAGTCGTAAAACTGAGTCAAGGTAGACACGGGTCGAGCCAGAGAATTGGACGAACAAGAAAATGAAACTCGGGGACTACGCCCAAGTTGATCCGGCATACAAACATAGTAGCAAAATATCACATATCAAGCATACAATCGCACCCGGCATACCGGGGATATGACAAATTTTCAAGTTTATTTAGAACTAAGGAGCAGCAGGAGGAGCAGGTTCGGCATCGTCATCGATGTCTTCAATATCTGAAGCGTCATCTTCCCCGTCCTCATCCGACTCATCTTCAATATTCTCATTTTGCTTGTCCCCAGCGGAGAATATTCAACGAGGCTGTAGGCGCAAGCCTGGCGTCGAGCTACCCACTCCGGATCATCGGTCCATTTGGATCCGGTGCGCCGGCGTGTGAGGAGGCTCAGGTCGATCTTCTCGTACCATGTAAGAATATGATGAAGGAGGGTATCTACTGCGGCACGCCCGGTGGACTCTCTCCAGAGGTCAAGCTGGGTCTCAATTTCCAACAGCTTTTCGGCAAGGAGTGTAATCCTCTTCGGAGCGCTCTCGCTTGGCCAGAAGGTGTTGTAGATCCGGACCGCAACGTCGAGGAGATCTTTCCCATAGTTCTTAATGGTTTCCACACGAGCTGACATGCTGACCAATAGGTCCTCCATGTCTAAGGGGATGCTCTCACCATCAGGAGCGACGGGAGTACCCCTCTCTCGGCGGAACTTGGCAACAGCAGCACTGGCAATGGGAGTACCCTCGGGAAAGTGGTCTGGAAACAAGGAAAAGGAAGATGCTGAAGCAAACACATATGGGCCAAGCCGGAAAATTATGTCGGATAAGGGAAAGAAACTTACGTGAGATATGGCCGTGGATCCGGGTCAACTCCTTGATGCAATTGTCGCGTCTCTGGCGAAGTTGTTCAAGTTCAGCAATCGCCGACCCAAGCTGGACCTCGGATTCATTAAGCAGGTCCTGGTCCTTGGAAATCTGGAGAGTAAGGCGCTCCCGCTCTTTGGTGAAGTTCTGGCCAACTTTTTGGAGCTCGGTTTTGTGTTGGGCCTTCATCTTCTCCATCTCAGCCTTGAGCTTGGTTATCTCGTCGTCCTTGGTCCGGAGGAGGGCAAGCTCATCATTCTTCTTCTTTAGCTTGATCTTTGTCACCTTGTTCGAGAAAATGCAGCATCATATCAGGCACGGGCATACTATCCTCAAGGGATGCTGAAATAGTATGTTGACCCGACAAAGCCGAGGAGTGAATGTTTGCCGAGCGAAGGAGAAGAAGAAATGGAAAACACAACAAGGTCGGGCAAAAGAGGACATACCTCGGATTTCCTCCAAGTTCTTCCGCATAATCTTGTTCTCAGCCTCCACCCCAGCTGCAAAAAACCGAATGAGGAGGTTAGTCCGGCAGAAACAAGCGAAGAAAAACGGAGAGGTGCTGAGGGAGAAAATTACCCCTCTTTTCATGCTCTGCGCCAAGTGCAACATGTTTTGCGCGCAGGATCTTGTGGGTATCAAGCAGGCGTTGAAATTCGGCGCTCCGGCGGTTGGTGGTCACCTGAAAGGAGCACAGAAGTGTGAAATTAACTTGATGAATATTCGAAGTGCGCAAGATCCGGGCCAAGTGGAACTTAACCCAGCTCTAGGTGTGTGCATATTCGAAGTGTACAAGATCCGGGCCAAGTGGAACTTAACCCGGCTCTAGGTGTGTGCATATTCGAAGTGTACAAGATCCGGGCCAAGTGAAACTTAACCCGGCTCTAGGTGTGTGCATATTTGAAGTGTACGAGATCCAGGTCAAGTGGAACTTAACCCGGCTCTAGGTGTGTGCATATTCGAAGTGTGCAAGATCCGGGCCAAGTGGAACTTAACCCGGCTCTTAGTGTGTGCATATTTGAAGTTTACATGCAGCTATGTTAGTTTTCCAAGGAGCATCCGGCCGAGTAACAAGCTACTCCACCGGAGGCTCGGGGACTAATGGTTATTATCTACAGCATGTAAAGGGGAAACGACATACCTCCATCATTCGCCCCGCGAGGTTAATTGCCTTGGCGGCAGTGTTCATCTGGGCAGAAAATTCTGCGGGGCCGAACTTTTCCGGGAGATCGTCGTTGTAGACAAACTCCGCCTTATTCCAGTTCATGACGAACTCGATAAGGCTCGGAGGGTACCGTTCGCCAGTGGGCATGTGGGGTGCCACCAAGCCCTTTGCATGAGCTTCCTTCCTCTCAATTAGGGCAAGAGCTGGGCTGGTGTGAAGAACCATCTGTTGCGCATCGGTTGGCTCGGCAGGAAGATCCGTCACTGCTGGTGATTTCTTCGGAAGCATTGACGACAAGGTTCACTGCCCGGCTTCGACGGATGTAGACTTGGCAGCATCCGGAGCCTTCTTGCCTTTAGCTTGCTAGGAAGAAGTAACCACGACGGATTTCCCTTTGGAAGCTGCTGGAATGGTTCCTCGCCGGGGCTGAGATGACTCGGAAGAGGCAGAGGAACTTGGTACTGGAGCTGCTGTGGGTTTCCTGGCTGCCGGGACAGGTGCTGGTTCGGAAGCTGGTACTGGAGCTGCTGCTGGTGCTGGGGTTGCGGTAGACTTGGTGGTTGCTAGTTGCAGCAATGCCGAAGTGGCGGACGCCGTTGCCTCGGCCGAACCGACCCCTCCTGATCCGAGGTTGCGTTCCTCTTGATGAGGTACTACGGAACCCGGAGTAGCCGCAGAGCCCTCCGGAATAGGGCTCAGCGGGCGTGACTCGTCGTCACGAGGAGGGGAAGGACCGGACCGAAGGGGAGAAGAGATGATCGATCCGCTCTGAGGGACCTCCACAGGAGGCCTGCAAAAGAAAATGATGTTAGGAGTGAAATTACCCCGATGCAAGGAGAAGTGTGTTGCGCAGTGAAAAATGACTTACGCATCCGAGGTCTCGGCCTCCTTGGGTTTCCGGGCCCTCCGTGCCGAGGCTTTGCCTGCCCGCTTGGAGGCAGTCTTGTCTTCGGCCTTCTTTTGCCTTTTGGTGGGCTGAGAAGGTTCGGAATAAGAACTTGACGTGGATCCGCTCTTCTTCTTCGACGCCACCGGAACCGGCTCGCCCGTGGCAAGTGGAGGATCCTCGTGGATATGCCCACCGAGGTTAGCTGATGCTGGAAAGGCAAAAGAAAGAGGGACAACCTCAACGGGTTCAATCACGTCGATATCCGAGTCATCCTCATCATCGGGCCAATCTCTAAGAGAAGAGAATTTACCGCTGGGACGTTTGGTGGCGTCGGTCATAGGGAGGAACATCTCCTGGTCCGGCTCCTCCTCATCCAGGATTTCTCGGTCCGGCGCCCACTTAAGGGTCGGATCCGTGCCATCCTCGAGAGTTTGCTAGAGAACAGCTGAGAAAAAGCACAAAGAGCAGAGTAAAAAATATGACAAAAACCGACACATAATTGATCCGAAATAAGTTTACCTTGAAGCTTATCATGGAAGGAGCACATCATGGCAGTAATGCTCGATTCCCCACGTCCATTCAGCGGAGAAATCTTTGTGAGTGGTGAACAGAGCCTTGACCCAGTGGAAGATCTCGCTGTTGCTCAATTCGAAGGAGGAGGTTCGGTTGGGGTCGCCACCGAAGCTCATGTGGGACAACTTGTGGGTGTGCCTCTGGAGGGGAGAGATTCGGTTGCGCACGAACGTGATCATAACATCCTCGTTGCGCAATCCGAGCTTCTTCAGCTCCGCGAACCTTTTGTTGACTTGGTTGGCCAGAGCTGTAGGTTTCTTGGCGACCTCCTCCCAGAAATCTGTGTCAGGGGGGCCTGGAGCGTAGGGCATCAACCGAATCAAGTCTTCGGTGCCCTTGTTCCGGACGTAGAAGAAGGTCCGGGCCCATCCTTTGCAGGAGTCAAGCCTGGTGACCCGGGGAAAGATTGAAAATATCCGGGGCGAGATCGAGGCAGCTCCGAACTGGGTGAGCTGCTTGTCCTCCGACTCAACGTGGATGTTGGGGACGATGTGGCGACGGAGACCGAAGAACCGGATCCACAACTCCTTCGTGGGCCATAGTCCGGTGTAGCCCTCGACCGTAGAGACAAAGGCAGAAAGAGAGGTGATGGCGTTTGCTGGGAGATGGTGTGGCTGCAGATGATACGTCCTGACCCAATCCCGGAAGAAGTTGCTCACTGGAAGACCAAATCCCCGCTGGAAATGGGACAAGAATACGACAAACTCACCCGGATTGGGTGAGGGGGCCAGGGGAGACGAGCGGCGACGCCATGAATATGCCTGGTCCGTAGAGCGGTCGATGTCGTCTTGGCAGACTCCACGAACCGCCCACGCCCACGGTCCGCCAGCGTCCTCCTCCATCTCCTGCTCGGCGACGAAGCTCCTCCTCGGCCATCTCAGATCCATTGTCCTCGCCGAGCTAGCGGCGGCGGGGGTCTGTGGTCTAGATTGACAAGGACCCGTGGCTAAGAAGCTGCGCAGCGGGGGCTGCGGTGCGGAGGAGCGGAGAAGGTGCGGCGGCGGCGCTGCTGCTACGAGCGCTGGCGGCAGCGCGGTCGCGAGAAAGACGAAGGAGAAGAAGAGGAACGGGCAGAGGGGCGCAGAGGTGAAAAATGCTAAGGGACGCGCCCCTCCGCTACTTAACCACCCCCAGAGATGGGTGAGTGGGATCACGCCGTGCGCACGAGCCACGCGATGTGGCCGTGTATTACTTGTATCGGCCAATCACAGAAAAGCTACACAGGGGGCCACAGGGTGGACGAGATCCCATGACGCGACGTGCTGTTGCGGTAAACGAGGAGACAGGCATGACGTAACCCACGCACAGTAAAACTGACAATTACTGTGACGGTTACTGTGCAGGCCCTTAAAATAAGACAAGGTAATGATTAGCCTCCACGTGGGTTGGCGTATGAGAGAAGGAAACGGGGCCCGGATCGAACCATGATAACCATGGGATCCGAGCCAAAGTGGTGACCCGGCCGGCAAGTGAAAACTTTGAACGTGCGAAGGAAACGTAAATCCATGTAATCCGAGATAAGGAGCTGGCCCGGAATTAAACGTCTGAGGCTCGGACATAAATGAACCTGATGTGGCCTTAGCGGCCGAGGCAGCTAAGACCGCACCAGCTTCGGGGACTAATGTTGGGGGGATGCCCCCGGGTAGGGTCACTCCGGGGTATAAGAGCCGAGTTAGCCGAGGTTCGGCAAGGTCAAAGCGGTTGCTGGCCGAGTCACCTCAAGGCAGGCCGGATCACGGAGTAACCCGGACCAGGGGGGGTCGCCTAACATTGTCTCATCCGACTTAAGGAGTAAGTCGGAAATGCTTGTCTAACTTATATGCAGGAACATGTGTGGCCGGATCTACTGTGATCCGGATCCTCGCTTAGCTTCTAGGAGAAGGAAAGAATCTCTCTGGTCAAAAAAGAAGGTCCGGTACGCACTGGATGAGCGAATAAAGCAAGGGCAGGACCACCGGGTCGTGACCGACAAGGGTGACGACGCTCACGTCAGCTTACGTCGCTAAAGCAAGTGTGACGCGGGGGAAAAGCGCCCCTATCGGGTTACTACTTTGGGAGGGGGCATATTCTTAGGAATATACCTCCACGTATGCCCTAGGCCAGGGTCGAACCACCTCTATATAAGGGGGGTTAGGGTTCTGGTAGAAGGGGTTGGCAGAATTCTAGTTGGTTGAGCACTAGTTGATCTAGGGTTCTTGGGCAAGATATTAGGCTAGAGTAAGAGAGCACCTTCCTCCTCCTCTCGCAAATACATCACAAGGAGCACTTGTAATCTTGGAGATATCGCAATACAAACTTCTGTGTAGAGAATCACTCTACTATCCCTCCCTGGATTCCCCTAGCGCATATTAGTCCCCACCTTTAGCCTATCCATGGCATCTGCCGTGACACCACCACGACAATACTTCGGATGAATGTTAATCACATCATTCCACCAATGGTGTGACCTTGTTATTAACAACATCCAATGTCTATGATCAGGAAACCTTGATCATCTTGTTAATCAACAAGCTAGTCTATAAGAGAGGCATAACTAGGAACCCTTTTTGTTTATTAAACACACATGTATTGATGTTTCCGATCAATACAATTATAGCATGCAAATCATTTGTCTTGCGACATTTTAGCAATAATATTTATGGATGTGATTTCTCCCACTAGACTTGTAAAAGTTCATCCATCCTTTATGGAATACGGTAATTATTTGAACAACCATTGTTCCCATAATACCGGAACAAAATAACAATTATTTAAACAAATCTTGAAGGCTTGGTTTGATTTCAACAAAAAACACAATAACACTTTATTTGTTTTCGATGAACATCATCACTCATTCTCTTGCTAGTTACTTAGGCCATTGTAGTTCATGAATTGCGTTGTCCTGTATGACACTTCATACCATCCAATTCGGTATCCAATACTGGTATCCAATACCTAAGAACCACATTGTTTAACAAGCAAGGAATATAGCCATAACATGTATATCTTCTATATACCTAAGTTGGACATCTCCAACCTTTTATTTTCTGCCAAATATTTTATAGATTCTCTTTCAGCAATTCCTTTTCTTTTAAAAGAATCTATCAACATCAATAGTGGTGTCATCAACATGACACATGGTAGAAAGCGTATATAGTCAAATACTAATACCTTTGGACTTGCACTTTGAAGTGGATCACCATCATCAAATGTTTGGTGTTCTTTCAAAAATCCATTCTTTAGTAATCTATTAGTGTAGTAAACATTTTACTTACATCTTCTATTCATCCTTATTATGAAAACTTTCATGATCAAGCTACTATAGCCTATAAGGAAGAATGACGAGTATAATGTTAGTTCCCAAAACCTTTTTGGGAGATTCGGATGCTTAGCATCTCCATCCTTCACAAATTCTCATACAATATGAGAACATGTATTTTGCTAAATAATAATCTATCATAATGCAACCAAAAACATTGTTTCAGATATCACAATATCTTTCACACATGATGGTTTCTGAAACAATTTTCAGCTCCAATATAATCTTGATATTAAAACAACTTTTTGAATATCAATAATCATGGAGGCAAACATGATACTTTAGATAGTAACATTGGAATTATTACTCTTGATTTAATACTACTTATTAAACTTCATGGAGTAAATAGAGTTTGCTGAAAGTTTGCAATAGGACTTATAAACTTTAAATTGACATTCAAAACAATACGATACCAGTTCGTAAAGTAAATATCCAGAATTCTATAGTTCTATTATCTCAACTAAAACTAAGCATAAGGTAGTGAACAGATGCCAATGACTACAACAAATTATGCAAATTCACTTCGATTTAGTTTATGACAAATTGAGTTCGACTAATCCAAATTAGAAATGAACTCCCACTCAAAAACGACATCCCTTGTGCCTTTTTGGTGATTACATGAACCAAATCCACTACACCAAGTCCGATCATCACGTGAGTCGGTGTAGCTTCAAAGGCGAGCATCAATATGGTCATCACATCAACTATATGACTCATGCTTAACCTTTCGGTCCGTGTTCCAAGGCCATGTCTATACATGCTAGGCTCGCCAAGTAAGAACCTTAGTATTCGCGTGTGTAAAACTGTCTTACACCCGTTGCATAAAAGCGTAGAGTTGAGAATACCCGATCATCACGTGATGTCTCGAAACACGATCCATAGAACGGTGCATACTTAAGGAAGAACACATTTTATCTTGATATTTAAATGAGGGATCATCTTACAATGCTACAGAAAGCGCCAAACTAGCAGTATAAGATGCTAACATCTAATGTGTAAAGTGAGATGATATGGTCCATGCATTTGATCTCTATCACTTGCATCGTGGTATGATCTCTATCATTCCTTTGTGTGTAAGGCCAAAGTCTATGGAACTTACACGTTGAGTGTGTTGTAAGAGTATCTATCATACATCTAGTTACAACAATACCATATCAATACACTAGCCCAAAAACGATCTAAACTAGACGCCTCTAATTTATCAATTGCAAGTTTTACGTGGCTTAGGGCTTTCGGAGATAGAACCGTTCTGACCTACGAACATGAACCACAACGAGGATAACTAAGTTATTAGCAATTCGTTGTAAATCAGATATTGACTATAGTAGGAGAGACAGACACCCACCAGCCACTTATGCAAAACAAGTTGCATGTCACTCGTGGAACCGGTCTCATGTACGATGACATGTAAGGTTGGTCCGGGCCGCTTCATCCCATTATGCCACCAATATCCAAAATACATGAAAGAAGCAATAACATGATCATCATCGCCCACATATAAACATATGTGTACTACCCGTGCAAAGCACCTACGCATAGATCAGGCTCTAATACCACTGTTGGGTCCGCAGCATAGAAAACAAAAAATTTCCTATGATGTGAACTACACGCCAAGATCTATCTACTAGGTACAAAGCAACGGGTGGACATACATCCATGGAGAACTTACCCTCGAAGACAACGAGCTTTGTTAATGAGTAGGAACTCGTGGTTGATGTAGTCGTACACTTGCCGATCTCAAGATCATGATGAAGTTGAGCAGGTCCGGCTCCAGCACGTCCATCAGATCCAGCTCTAGCACCACCAAGTCCAGCACCGCAAAGCAGCGGTGCATCCGTGATCGCACACACGTCCGGTACCCCGACAACCTCCGTCCCTCGCTCCAGCAAAGCAGTGGAAGCCGCAACTCCTTTCCAGATAAAGCCACCGGGAACATGTATCTCGCTAATCCGAGACCATGGGGTAATAATACTAGAGGGGGAGAGAGATCCTTCACAAGGAGGTGTGTGTATGAAGGTGTGAGAGGGGGGCCTTTTATAGGAGGAGGGGAGGGTACCCCTCCCCATGGCCGGCGCCCCAAGGGGTGACCCCTCACCTTCTCATTCATGTGGTGGTAACTACCTCCACATAAATTTGCCCCTTCACATTCTCTTTTAAAGTCCCCACTTTAAATGCATTAAATTTCTCCAAATTTAATGCTCTCTCATTTAATAAAACTCTTTTATTATTTTTATTCAGAATTTTGTTAATTACTTTAATTAACAAACATTCACATAAAACCCCTGCAACATTTCAATATTACATGCAGAACCAATTTCAGCAATTTCACCAAAAGCTTTGTTCTATTGAAATAATTCCAGCTTTCTTAAATCTTTATCTGAAACATATTTTCTCCAAATGGTGTCGGTATCCCTTATGTGTCACCCTACGGTTCGCGAATAATGCAGACATGATCGAGACCCTCTCGATCAATAATCGAGCGGACCGAGATCCATCTCGACTCCTACACATTCAACGCATTTACTTGTGATCGTGAGAACCTTTAACGCTAGTAACTAAATCCCTTTGTCCCATGATATATTACATGTCCGAGATTCGATCATCGGTATCTCCATACCTAGTTTGATCTTGTTACCGACATGCACTCTTTTCTCGTTCCCGTGATATAACATTCTAGTAATCACATCACTTGCTTGCAAGCTATTTCAATGTGATATCACCGAGAGGGCCTAGAGTATATCTATCCATCACCGGGATGGACAAATCCCACTCTTGATCCATGAGCCTCAACATAACACCTTCGTAGCACTGAACCCACCTTTATAGTCACCCTGTTACGGTGTGACGTTTGATGTTATCAAGATACTCTTCCGGTGTTAGCAATTAACATGATCTCATGGTCTAAGGACTAAGATTACTTCGTATGATTTTATAGCAATATAAACATAATGACTTGATCGTAATGCTATACTTCGGATGAATGTTCATCACATCATTCCACCAATGGTGTGACCTTGTTATTAACAACATCCAATGTCTATGATCAGGAAACCTTGATCATCTTGTTAATCAACAAGCTAGTCTATAAGAGAGGCATAACTAGGAACCCTTTTTGTTTATTAAACACACATGTATTGATGTTTACGATCAATACAATTATAGCATGCAAAATAAACATTTATCATAAACATGGAATAAGATAATAACCACTTTATTATTGCCTCTCGGGCATATTCCCTTCAGTCTTCCATAAGTAGCTCATGAATTTGACATCGCGGTCGAAGACGATTGTTCTTGGCACACCGTGAAGACGGACGATTTCCCTGAAAAACAAATTTGCAACATGTGATGCATCGTCGGTCTTATGGCACGGTATGAAGTGTGCCATTTTGGAAAAGCGATCCACGAAAAAAATATAGAATCATGACCATGCTTAGACCTAGGCAATCCTAACACAAAATACATGCTAATGCCGGACCAAGGTGCATAAGGTATAGGCAATGGCATGTAAAGGCCATAAGGGTTAGCTTGCGACTTAGCTTGAACACATGTTGTGCATCATTGAACGTAGCGCTCCACGTCGTGATTCATCTTGGGCCAAAAGTAGTGAGTGGAGAGCATGTCCAATGTCTTGTCACGGCCAAAGTGACCCATGATGCCTCCACCATGAGATTCTTGGAGAAGAAAAAGACGGAGAGACAACTTCAGAATGCAAAGCTTGTTTTGTTTAAAAAGAAAGCCCTTATGCAAATAGAAATCATCAACTCCTTTGTCAATGGAGCACTTTGCGAGAATTGGTTCAAAGAATGGGTCGGAAGAATACAAAGTTTTGATTTCATCAAGACCCAACATGTTGTTTTCAAGTCTCGTAAGAAGGCTTGTGTGCTTGCGAGACAAAGCGTCTGCGACTACATTATCTTTGCCCTTCTTATGCTTGACAATGTACGAAAAAGACTCCATAAATTCAACCCATTTAGCGCGTCGCTTGCTCAAGTTGGCTTGGCCTTTGAGATATTTTAATGAGTCATGGTCGGAATGTATGATAAATTCTTTGGGCCATAGTTAGTGTTGCCAAACTTGAAGAACACGAACTAAGGCAAAAAACTCTTTGTCATAAATCGGATAATTAAGGCGAGCACCATCAAGTTTCTCGCTATGGTAGGCTATAGGATGTCCATTTTGCATAAGGACTCCTCCAACACCGATACTGCTAGCATCACACTCTATCTCAAAAGTTTTTGTTAAATCCGGTAACGCAAGAAGAGGTGCTTCAGTGAGCCTCTTTTTAAGTTCATCAAAAGCTTTTTGTTGTGATTTGCCCCACACGAAGGTGACATTATTTTTCGTCAACTCGTTGAGAGGACAAGAAATGGTCGAACAGTCTTTCACAAAGCGATGATAGAAACCGGCCAACCCATGAAAACTTCGGAGTTCACTCACATTTGTTGGGATGGGCCAATCTCGAATGTCCTTTACCTTGGAAACATCAACTTCAATGCCCTTCGAAGAAACAACAAATCCAAGAAAAATTAACTTGTCTTTAGCAAAAGTGCACTTGAGAATATTAGCATATAGCTTTTCATGTCGAAGGATTTGCAAAACTTCCTTGACATGTGTTGCATGGTACTCAAGCGACTTGCTATACACAAGTATATCATCAAAATAGACAACGACACCTTTTCCAATGAGAGCACACAAGATATGATTCATAAGGCACATGAAGGTGGATGGGCCATTAGATAAGCCAAAGGGCATAACCAACCATTCATAGAGACCAAGTTTGGTCTTGAAGGCGATTTTCCACTCATCACCTTCAGCCACGCGTATTTGATGGTAACCACTACGAAGATCAATTTAAAAAAAATAGTGGCTCCACACAACTCATCAAGCATGTCATCGAGACGTGGTATGGGATGTCGATAATGCACAGTGATAGCATTGATCGGATGGCAGTCCATGCATAACCGTAACGTATCATCCAATTTTGGGACAAGAATCACGGGTACCGCACTTGGACTAGTGCTAACTTGGATCAAACCTTTGGAGATGAGTTGGTTGATTTGACGTCCGATCTCCTTTGTCTCCTCCGGGTTCATGCGATAGGCGGCGCAGTTTGGAAGGGGTGCGCCGGGGATAGGAGGTAGTCCATGTGGAAGCTCTTCAGGAAACATATCCTTGAATTCCTGCAAAAGAATCATCAAAGATGGAGGAACATTGGTTAATTCATTAGTTCCTTGCGCTAGACCCTTGCAAATGAGGACATAGTGCAAGATGGATGGGTTGTTCCGCACATCTCTCATCTCACTTTTGGTGGCAAGGAGAACACTCTTATTTTTTCCACTCGAGTTTGGCTTGTGGCTCTCACTCACTATGATGTGGTTCTCGCGCACCGCTCTTCTCACAAGGAGGTGTTGTGTTTTGTTCCTTTGCTAAAGCCTTTGCATTATCCGCAATTATTTGGCTAGGAGTCATCGGTTGCAAAACACATGTTTTGTTGAGCCATTTAAAGGTGTACACATTGGTGCGACCATCATGTAGAGCAGCCTTGTCAAATTGCCAAGGTCGACCAAGCAACATGTGGCAAACCGTCATTGGGACTACATCACACTCGACCGTGTCTTTGTAAGGACCAATGGCGAAGTTGACCGATACAGTATGCTTGATCTTCACGGACCCTTGTTCACTTAGCCATTGCACGTGGTAGGGGTGCTTGTGCGGATGGAGAGTGAGGTTGAGCTTCTCACACAACTCGGTGCTAGCAAGGTTGTGGCATTGCCATTGATGCCAGCTCGTGTTTGGAAGATATTTGAGCGTCGGTCTTCATGCTCTTGTGCTTGAGTGGTCAAGATCCTTGTGACGACAAGCGATGGAATTGCATCATGTTCACACATGAGGAGTTCTTGGTCATCCTCCACTCGTTGCTTTGCCATTGCTTCCTTGACTCGGGCATCAAATTCATCTTCACTCAACTACTCTTCGTCGCCATTGTCATGAATGAACAAAACTTTCTTGTTTCCACACTCGACCAACTTATGTCCTTTGCCTCCAAACTTGTAGCAATCACCGTTGAAAGGTGTATCACTCTTTGTTTGTTTGCCACTTGGGGGAATTTTTCCTTGAGGAAGTGTGGGCTTGAATGAAGGCTTGGAGGTACTTGAGGAGCTTCCATTGAAGGTTGTTGGCGTAGCGGTTGAAGCTTGCTTGTAGGTGAAATACGTCTTGGGCTTGTTGTACTTGATGTCCTCTTGCACTTGACGCTCAGCCTTTGTTGCGATGTGCACAAGCTCAACCATGTTGTTGTATGTTTGGAACTCGACGATGCGCTTGATTGGGTGGTTCAAGCCAATAAGGAAACGTGCCATAGTCTGCTCTGTGCACTCGTCAATGTTGGCACGGATCAAGTTGAGTTCCATTTCCTTGAAGTACTCTTCCACGGTCTTTGTCCCTTGGCGCAGCGATTGACGATTGTTGAAGAGGTCACGCGTGTAGTGCGCGGGAACAAAACAAGATCTCATGTGAGCCTTCATGTCATGCCAAGTTGTGATTGGCGGTTCTTGTCTTGCGTCACAAGCAACTTGAACTTGTTCCCACCAAAGGTTGGCGTAATCATCAAACTCAAGCGAAGCCATGGTGACCATCTTCTCGTTGCTATAATGGTGCATACGGAAGATCTTGTCGACTTTGAGTGCCCATGAGAGATATTCTTCGAGGTCATTAGATCCGGTAAACTTGGGCATTGTGAACTTGATCTTGCCGAAAGTTTCTTCATCATTGTGATCATTGCGACGAGCTTGGTGACCTTTTTGATGATCTTGTGGATGGGGAGGTGGAACTTGATTGGCACGACCTTGTTGAGGTGCTTGCTCTTGCTCTTGGCGTGGTTCTTGATGATATTGAGGCGCTTGGGCCTTATAAGGGTGTTGAGGATGTGGAGCCTCATGACGCATTTGATAACGAAGAGGATACTCGTTCCTCGGTTGGTGATGTGGATTAGGCGCACGGGCCTCACGGCGAAGATCATGGCCGTGAGCCTCTTTACGTGGTGGGCGTCGCTCAACTTGTACCACTTGGCGCTCCATGTTTTGTTGTGGTGGAGGAGGCACCTCGTGATGACCATGGTGTCGGTGCGGATGTTCACGACGGTGATGACGAGGAGGAGTATCTTGGAGAGCTTCACGTTGATGACTAGCTTGATTCCCCAAATTGGAGGCATCACTTGTTGTGTCAAGTATGTGTCACTGTCGATGGTGGTGGACTTGCGGTTGCCCTCGCTATTCTTCTTGTGGTTTTGCTTGTTGGATCACTAGTGCCCTTGCGTGATGACGCTATGCTTCTTTCCTTGCTTGTGGCCTTGAAGAGAAATCACCATCATAGCTTAACATTGCAGCGTGTCATGGGGAAGGTACATAGTTCGAAGAACTTCCACCTTCAACCACGGGGGCGTCATGCGTCTTGGAGCACTTGGATGAAGATCTTGTTGAAGAGGTGCATGACGACGTGAATAACTTGAAGAGCTTGATGCGCCTAAACGTGGTCTTGCCATTCCGTCGATGAGGCATCGAAGATTGTCATTCGTTTCAGTGATGGAGTGTTTTAGCGCTTCATTTTGGTGGCTAAAGTTGTGATGCATTGCATGCATTTTTTGTTCGAGGCCATCGAAGCGGTTGTCAATGTTCTTGAACTCGGCTCACGTCTTACCAAATTGTTCATCTTGTCGCGTCTCAAGGGCTTGGCAACATTCACGGAACTCTTGTCGGACAATGAAGTGACTTGCCCGCGTCATGTACGGTCCATGTTCTTCTTCTTGGGAAGGTGGTTGGCTCGACTCACCGTGCCTATCCATCATGCAAAACACACAAGTATTGTATATGGAAGTGGAATATGGTGGTGTTAGCCTTGTACCTCACCTTGGGCATTGCACCGAACTAGAAACCACAAGTGAGAGCTATAAACATGCAAAGCGGAATTGCAAAGAAAACTCACACGAAAGAAAGAACTAACTCTCAAAAGCTTGTTGGTGGTAGGTTAGGATTGTGGAATGCTAAAGAACCAACTAAAAGAAAGGGATGATCAAAAGTGGGTAAAATCCAAAAAAAGTCAAGTCAAAGGCGAAGGTCAACAACTTAAAAGGGTGACGGAAACCTACGACTATATACACACACGTGGAGATTGTTGGGATTGACACGACTTTGAAAATGAGCAAACAAAATGTCCTAACAAAGACTACGCTCGTTATCATGCCAATGCAAGGAGAGACTGTGGCTCATTTGCAAAGAAGAAAAATGAGCAATGGATTTGTGCACTTGCCTTGGGCGCTCTTCTTTCTCTCTTGCTTACAAGCTTTGAGACTCTCTTTTGTTATGGGAGACTATTTTTCTTTGTCTTTTGCTTTGTATCTTTTTTTTGCTCTCTCTTGATGCTACCTAGTCACACTTGCTATTGCTTTTGCACTCTCACTTTCCAAGGACAAATGCACAATGCTCAAGCAAACACAAGATGAGCCACTCTCATGGGATAGGTACACACGAAGGAACATAGGGGTTAACAAGGTGACGCAAGTTATACCTTCGTTGGTGATGATGAACTTGCCATCGGTGGTGCGGGATGATGTTCGTGGCCCATGGTATAGATGAGTGTGGAAGTTGTTGATGTGGAAGCTTGTTGTTAGTTGCTGACACGCACACGGGACACAAACAAACAAAGGAAATTAGCCAAAACGGAAAAGAGGCAAAATCTGTCAAAAACAGGCGTCAGGGCCGGAGACTCCGGGGTCTGAGGCCGAAGATTTCGGGGGGAGGGGGCGGAGACTCCATGGGTTGAGGCCGGAGACTCCGGGGTCGGGGACTCTGTTCCACTTGCTCGTGTTCTTGAGTGGAAATCCACGCTTTGGGGCTACAAATCTGCGAAAAATTGGCCAAATTGGGCTGGGAAAACGCAGGATAGAGCTGGACCAACACCTAAGACAAGGTTTGGTCGGATCAAAACCACAGATAACACTCCAAATCAAGAGATCGATCCAAAGGCAAATTTGGGGCTCTTTTTGGGGATTTTCGAATTTTTGGTGGATAGAAGAAAAAATTGTGGGGGAATTCGTGAGCAACGAAGCTCTTGATACCAATATGTTGAGGGCAAACCTCTAGGGTGGCCCGATCTTTCACGAATCAGGTTCAAATCATGGGTGAAGTGCGGGGAAAGGAGAGGCGGATGAACACGACGAACTCACGTACGAAGAACAAGATGAACACACTCACGCAAAACCACGATACACACCAATATCTCACGCTGGCGGTGACCGGTCTGGCGCAATCCCTAGGATCGGCGTCGGGCGGAGGACTCTCTCTCGAACTGGCACGACGAGTAGGGAGACTTGGTGAGATCTTGACGTCTAGGCAAAGGAACTCCGATGCCTAGGACTTGTACAATGCGGAGGCACGATGCAAACTCCAACGAGGTTTGGGATATTTGGTGCTCCTTTGTCAAAGGAGCATGAGGCAAAAACTAGATAGATCCACAAGGGGTTTCCACTAATTCCAAATATCATGCCTAGGATTTACAATAGATGTGGGGGACTATATATAGGCCAGCCACTAGTTCAAGGGTAGTTTAGGCAATAAAGGGTAAAGTCTGGACGGACTAAAGGGTACATGGGCCGCAGGCCCAAAAGGCTTTTGACATGCCTAGTTGACTTACACCAGAGACTCCGGGGTCAAGGGGGCAGAGACTCCGGGGTGGCCGGAGACTCTGGGGTTGTGCTCAGACTTCGGGGTAGTCTCTAGGGAGGCATACAGAGAGTTACAGCGAGGGGTCCGGAGTCGTGGCCGGAGTCCTGGGGCGGAGACTCCAGGGTCGAAGGACGGAGACTCCGGGGTGCGCAGAAACTCCGAGGATGGCGATGCTCTCCGGTGAGGACTCCGTGGGGGTGTACTAAGCGCTCCTGGTGGGGGTCCGGAGACAGGTCCGGGGTCCTGACCGGAGACTCCGGGGATGCAGGCCGGAGACTTCGGGCTTCAAGGCTAGAGACTCTAGGGCTTCAGCTCCAACAACTCCTTCTTCTCGTCCCCCTCCTTGCACTTCATCCGACGGAGGTTTGTATCTGATAACACATAGTGTAGTTGCATGAAGTAGCAAGCCATTCAAATATGTATCAAAGTCACACGAGGAAAGGAGCGAGTTCACCTTAGCTTGTAGGAGTTTAGCTCGTGCACAAGTCATTGGTCCACTTGGGGGACTTGATGGTGGAGATGTAGTGACGTCCATAGGACGGGCTGCATCAGATCCTATGTTGTGACGATAGGGATTAGGGAGATACTCATCCTTGTTCTTTCCCCGCTCAGCTTGCATCATCATCTCCATCCGTTGCGGGAACATGTCCTCCAAGTTTAGGAGAGGCTTGATCTCCGGGCTGGATGATGATGGTGATCCTTTAGGTTCTACTTATTTGATCCTCTTCACGAGATTCTCTTCTTTCTTCCTCCAGATCTTGTTGACATGGAAGGGCTGCATGGCTTTGCTGCACGGTATGTTGTTAGAGGGGCTTGTTTCGGTATAGCGAGGATTTTTCCAGGCTGGAGGCTGTAGCTCTACGAAAACTGAATGAAAATGGTTAGATGTGATCAGCTTTAAAAGGGGAGGTCAAAAACCCTAGCCGCCTTTCGTAACGAGAAACTATACGGGCGTTGCCCGTATAGGTCCCGTCGTATAGTTATGAACCGACTATAGAATTTCTTCTACGGTGGAACTAACTTATATGGCCAGAACTATACGGGCGGGGATTTTTATTCCCACCGTATAGTTGGTCGTTAAACTCTTTGTACTCAGAATATTTTTTTGGATATGGGTCGATATCTATACGACCACAACTATACGGGCATAATTTTTATTCCCACCGTATAGTTGGTCGTTAAACTATCAGTACCTTTCGTAGACGGCAGGGGTGATGTCGAAACAACTATACGACCGCAGCTATATGGCCGGAATTTTTATCCCCACCATATAGTTGGTCATTAAACCCTCTGTGTCCACCAAAAATTTCCTGCTTCTCCAATGGTTCCTTATTACTCTGAAACTTAACAAAATATCAAGTTCTGATAGAAATATCATAGCTTAAATTTTTGACCAATATTGGCATTATCAATCTTCCTTTTTCTTCGCTAGAGCTTCAAATGTTCCTTATTAATCACAAGCTCATATTTTTTTTTAAACTTACTCAAATCTTTACCTTGCATGGGTTGCCTCCCATGAACCGCTCTTTTATGGTCAATAGCTTGACCATAGTGTTGCTCATTTCGTCTCGAGTCCATTGTTCTTGCAGGTGCCACCCCTTGTATATATTTGCTTAATTACCTCTTCTAGGGTGATCACTTGTATGGTGACTGCACTTATATATTCTTTTACTCGATAATTCTTCAAGCGTTGTCCATTTACCACCCATGAAAGAGAGGGTGTCTTTCCTTTGAGCTTCACTACTCCCGATGAATAAGCTTCTTCAACTATATAGGGAACTTCTAAAGAGATATGCCCTAGAGGCAAATAATAAATAGGCTTTTATTATCATATCTCAATTAGTTTATAATAATTTCATATTGTGTTATAACTATATCAAGTAGAAACATTGGTACATGTGTCATATGAAACAACCAAGTCCCTAGTAGCCTCTATCCATACTAGTTCGTTGGTCATGAGGATGATCTGGGATTCAAGATCATGGGCATTTATGCCAATTGACAACGGGGTCATATCATTGGAGAATGATGTGATGGACATTCCTCGAAGGATTGCAACACAATCAAGTCATATAGTTCATTATTGCAATAGCTAAATCTAGACTCCTTTTTCGTAGACCGTGAGGCTATATCAATCATTGTCTCCCGAGAGTGCTTAGGTAGCATCAAGCGTCACTTGGTAATACAATGATTATAAAGGTGTGTTCAGGTACTCGGAGGAACCGTAGAGGCAATATATTTCAAGAGCGGGATTTGTTCACCCACATGATGGGTCAAAATACATATGGCCGGCTTGGTGGGAGTACATCCATAAATGTTGCAACATATGAGTCAGTCACGGGGATGTAATATCACGGTAATAAGAAAATAGAACTTGTTGTTACGAGATTGAACAAGGTATGGGATACCAATGATCGGATCTCGGACAAGTCGTATCAAGAAACAAAAGGAAATTGGATGCTACATTTACCGGTTCAAACGACATTGTCATCAGGAATGCATAGGGGTCACATGGACATCCCTGGTCCCTCTGTTGATCATTGATATAGATCATGTCTAGAGCATTCCCGAGTCATGAGGGGATACACTTAAGGGTATGATGAGAGCGATCATTCGTAAGACAGAATCACAGTAGAGAAAGAGAAATCTGGAATTGTTTCGTAGAGAGATCCAAAGTTGTTTGGAGAAGGAATAAAGGAAAAGCCCGGAAAAGTGTTTTCGGATAAATGAGAATTTGAATATACATTTATTATATGTTAATTATGAATTAATATATTCTAAATAATATTTAAATTAAGATTTATATAAGCAACTTTTATATTAGGCCAAATCCCTAGAGGGAAATAGCCTAGAGAAAAGCTGCAGAAAAAGAGGAGGAAAAAGGAAAAACAGCCAGCCCACATGGGCCGCAGATAAAATCTGCCACACAGGGCTGCGTGCTACTGGGCGACGCGCCTCGCGCAAGTGGGCCGTGGTCATCAGACCGGCCCACCCCGGGCCGCCTCCCCCTCTCCTCCTCGTGACTGGGCCGCCAGCCGGATTCAGCCCACCCGGGTCCGCCTGCCTAGCTGGCTCCGCGTGGGGGGCTACTAGGCTGCCAAGAGCCTTTCGGCCCACCCGGGCTGGAGCTCCTTGCCACTGCCTCGCACCGAGCTGGGCCACCGATGAGGCACCTGGCCCACCCGGGATTGAGCTGTGTGCTGTGTTGGGCTGATGGATTCAGCCCATCCGACTGAGTTTGAAAATCCCTGACTTTTTCCTTTACTAATAGTCCCACATGGCTAACCTAATGGGGAGGGCTCACACCCCTCCTCCTATATAAAGGGGTGCCTATGGGTGGGATTAAACACACCAATATTTGGATAAGTCCTTTGGTTGACTTCCTCATTCCCTCTCTCTATACCTTGTGACCATGGCCAAGTCCGGGCTGTGTGAACAAGGCACGCCTGCAGCACGCCGTTGTGCTGCAGGGATTCCTAGCTGGATATCAACTTCCACACTCCCAGCGGGATCAGGGAGCCAGAGGTCTCATCGTGCAACGGATGTGTACGAAGACACGATGCGCAACACTTGGGGTGCTAAAATGTCGTGAGCCGGAGCTGCTGCATGATGAAGAAGGAGCAAGGAGTGACATGCGAGGAGCTTCGTGACCTTGAGGTTGGCTACGAGTACGACTACTTCAACCATGTTCCCCTCGGAATGTTAACCGCGTACGGTCTACAAGGGTATGTATTCTCTACACATTGGCCGTTACCGCATTACTACATAGATAGATCCTAGGCAGTTTTTAGGGTTCCAATGTAGGAAATTGTTTGTTTTCTGCTACGGATCCCCTTCAGTGGTATCAGAGCCGATCTATGCGTAGGAGTGCTGTACGGCCAGTATGCACAAGTATTGTGCGGGCATTTATCCCTTAGTTGTTACCCTCTAACATGTACTTGTTTATATCGAGGTATTGTTTGATGAAGCGGCCCGGACCGACCTTACGCTTATTCGTACACGAGACTGGTTCCACGCTCAACATACGGCTTGTACCGTATAAGTGGCTAGCGGGTGTCTGTCTCTCATTCGATAGTTGATATAGCATTTACAACGGAGGGCCCCGGAAGGGGTATAGTAGAGACAACTGCTGGATCCATGTTGTGGTTGGAAAGTTCGTAGTTTAGAAACGGTTCTATTGCGAAAGCCCTAACAACCACGTAAAACTTGCAAAAGATAAAGTAGAGGCGTCTAACTTTGTTTTGCAGGAGGGCATGTGATTTGATATGGTAATGGTCGTTACAAAGGTAAAGTAGTTTACTTTTCTGTTACTAAGTAGTATAGTAATAGTCATCGTTCCGATGGACGACCTGGTGGAGGCATCGTGGACTTGGCGTCAAACCAAGGGCAAGATGGAGATCATGCCGGAGCGCTCGATGGAGATCAAGGCGCAAGAAGAAGGACCGTATCATATCACAATCTACATATGATGTTGATACCTGTTTTACATCTTATTATGTGCTAGTATTAGATACTCAACGGTAGCAAATAAGATAATCCCTATCTAATTCCAAAGTTCGTGTTCCACTTGTGTGTGCATGATGGCTCAGTGTTGATGTAGAGCTCGTTGGGAACCCCAAGAGGAAGGTATGATGAGCACAACAGCAAGTTTCCCTCAACAGGTAGTAAAGAAGCAAAACTAGCATTAAGTTTTACTTTGTGTTTACTTCGCAAACTTTTACTTCTTTCCATTCGATACGCTTAATCCTTTGTTTTCCGCAACACGTGAGATTGACAACCTCATCGCAAGTTGGGACAGATGTAGTTCTTGATATGTTGTGCAGGTCTCCACGCTGCTACTAGCACCGGTAGTGCGCTAAAGCTCAGCTAGTAACACCTTTGGGGTGTTTCCTTACTCCTACCGGGTTCGATTAAACCTTGGTTTCATAACCGAGGGAAACTTGTCATTGGCTCATCATACTTTCCTCTTGGGGTTCCTAACGAGCTCTACATCAACCACGAGCCATCAAGCACTTTTCCGCACCGCTGTCGGGAGTCAAGGACATCTTCACAAGGGAGTCCTCATAACCAATCTCTTTACTTTGTTGTTTTGTTTTGCTTAGTTTCTTTTTGCTTTGTTTGCTTGTTTTGTTCTTCAAAACACAAAAAAAATAGTTCTACTTGTTTGCTTTCTTATTTGAAAACCCAAAAAAATGACTACTCTTGAAAACACTAAGTTGTGTGACTTCACTAGCACCAACAACAATGATTTTATGAGCACTCCCATTGCTCCACCTGTGGCTGAAAATACTTTCTTTGAGATAAAACCTGCTTTGCTCAATCTTGTTATGAGAGAACAATTTTCTGGTATTGGTAATGAAGATGCTGCTTCCCATCTAAATAACTTTGTTGAACTTTGTGAGATGCAAAAGCATAGGGATATAGATGGTGATATTATTAAGCTGAAATTGTTTCCTTTCTCTTTGAGAGGAAAAGCTAAAGAATGGTTGAATTCCTTAACTAGGAATAATATTGATTCTTGGACTAAATGCAAAGATGCTTTTATTGGAGAATACTATCCTCCTGCTAAGATTATATCCATGAGAAGTGAAATCATGAAGTTTAAACAACTTGATAATGAGCATGTTGCTCAAGCTTGGGAAAGAATGAAATCTTTGGTAAAGAATTGCCCCACTCATGGACTGACTGCTTGGATGATCATCCAAACTTTTTATGCAGGATTGAACTATTCTTCAAGGAACCTATTGGATTCAGCTGCTGGAGGTACCTTTATGACCATCACTTTGGGTGCTGCAACAAAACTTCTGGACAATATGATGGTTAATTATTCTGAATGGCATACTGAGAGAGCTCCACAAGGTAAGAAGGTAAATTTTGTTGAGGAAACCTCCTCCTTGAGTGATAAGATTGATATGATTATGTCTATGCTTGTTAATGGGAAAACCCATATTGATACAAATAATGTTCCTTTAGCCTCTTTGGTTGCTCAAGAAGAGCAAGTTGATGTGAACTTCATAAGAAATAACAACTTTGGCAACAATGCTTATGGTAATAATGCTTATAGGAACAATTTTGGTAACAACAATTATAGGGCCTACCCTCCTAGTAATACTTATGGCTATAATGGTAAACCTGAATTACCTAGTGAAGGAAGAATTTTAGAAGTTGAAAGAGCCACTAAAAACTTCATGCAAATGCAATATGAGCAAAATAAACTATTTACTAAAACTATGGAGGAACAATCTATCATTTTGAAGAACATTAGCCATCAACTTGAGAGTCTAAATAGGGAAATTCCTAGTTTACAATTGAAACTCTCTAATGCTAAAAGAAATATATCATCTTTGGCTGAAGCTCAATCTACTTTGAATAAAATGGCTGCTAAACCTGAAACTAATGAGAATCCCTTTGTAGCTACTAATGCCATACAAGTAAGAATTGATGAAAATGTTAGACTATTAGCTGAATTACATGCTAAGTGGGAAAGAGAAGATGAAATTGCTAAAACATTAGTGTTTCTACTATCACCACCGCTAGTGTTGAGGCTAGTAATAGCTCTACTACTTTAGATGATAAGTATGGTTTTGATCTTGATGGTTGCAACATCTCTGAAGTTATTAAGTTCCTACAAAAGCTTGCTAAAAGTCCTAATGCTAGTGCTATGAACATGGCTTTTACAAAACACATTACCGATGCTCTCATAAAGATTAAAGAAGAAAAGATGAAACATAAAGCTTCTATTCCTATAAAACAAGAAGATGGTTGGGAACCCATCATTAATATGAAAGTGAATGACTTTGATTTCAAAGCTTTGTGTGATCTTGATAGTAGTGTTTCTATTATGCCTAGAAGGATTTATGATATGCTTGATTTACCTCCTCTTGAAGATTGGTATTTGAATGTCCCACTTGATGATAATGCTAAAAAGAAACTCATGGGGAGTCTTAATTATGTCCTTATTATGGTTAACAATTCCTATGTCCCTGTTGATTTCTATGTTTTGGATGTTGAATACAATGCTTCTTGTCTTATTACTTTCGGAAGACCTTTTCTTAGAACTGTTGGTGCCATCATTGATATGAAAGGGCACCATTAAATATCAACTCCCACTCAAGAAAGGTATAGAACACTTCCCTAAAAAGAGAGAAAAGATTTCTTTTGATTCTCCTATGAAAACAAAATTTGGTCTTAATGCTTCTTCATTTGAGAACACTTGATTCTTTCTTTGCTTCTTATGCCTAACTTAAAGGCGTTAAAGAAAAGTACTTGTTGGGAGATAACCCAAGAGTTTTAGATGAGTCTTGGAAGTTATTACCTCTGTAATAACCTCTCCTTATCCTTTTTATTTGCTTTTTGTGCCAAGAGTAACCTCTAATGAGAGAGAAGTAATGATTGGGAAAGTTGCTGTCCCGAAACAGATTTTTGTGCTTCACCGTAAAAATTCCTGAGAGAGCTCTGTATGTCGGATTGAGCTGTAATTGTTTGTGATTCTGACCCAGGTTGTTATCTAACTTTCGTTAGTTCAACACTTTTTGATTTGAGCAACAGAAGGTCTTCAAAAAAATTCGTCTTTACCTGCTGGTCTGTTTTGACAGATTTCTGCCATTTTCTGCATTTGCTTCTTGTTAGTTCCTTCTTGAGTTCTTTTGGGGAATTGAGCTTTTTGAGGGAAGTGCTACAGTATATAGTGTTCTAATGGAAGTTTATTTGGTGTTAGAACTGAACCTTGAGACTTATTTATCTTAAGTGCACTAATGTTGCTAATGAGATTGTGTGAAGTTTTATATAAAGGAAAAATTTCAGGTGTATGGAAGGAACGCGTAATGAGATAAATGATGGACTAAAGCTCAAGCTTGGGGATGCCACATGTGTAACCCCAAGAAATATCCAAGAAGTACAAGCGTCAAAGCTTGGGGATGCCCAAGGCATCCTCCTTCTTCATCAATAAAAATCCCAGGTTTCTTCCAAACGCTTCATTTTTATTGTTTCATGCACAGTTGTGTTGTTCTTGGAGTGTCTTCTTTTTCTTTTTTGTTTTGGTTTTTAGTTTGCTTGGTTTTCTGAATAAATTGGTTGGACCCCCTCTTTCATACATTGGTTTGCAAATAGTTTGGTTTGGTTTGGAAAAGAGTAGGAAAGTTCATGCTTATGTGGTAAAAAGAGCTTGTTTTTGACTGTGGCATATGCTCTATCATGCCATGCTTGATATTGTTTTGGCTTTATGCTTAGTATTCTTTGCTGTAGCATGACTTGTTATAAACAATTGATATTGCTTAATATGCCTTGGATGAATCATGCGTTGTTTTAGCATATTAAAACATAGTATAGTGGTATTCTCCTTTGATGCTTTATTTGGGCTGACTTGGCGCATGCTCACACCATGTTATGACTGTCTCAAGTCACCATAGCCTTTATGATCCTTTAGTTTTCAATGTGTAGTATCACTTTATGCTTTGATCAATGATGTTTTGTCGCTCTGCATGATTATGGCCATTATTGCTCTCTTAGTTTGTCGCTCCTAGTCTTTTGCTAGCCTCCACAACCAAGTATGAGTTCCACTCATGCATCCAACTCCCTAAACCAAGTTATTCAAAAGATTCCACCATACCTACCTACTAGCTTATGCTATTCCAAGTATATTCATGCTTTTGTTTACCTTCCAAATTAAACTTGTTATGAGAAAACTAGTGATTAAAGCTCTCACGAACTTGATGGCACACTTTACTTTACTTGCCCTTAATAAACATGAACCATTGTGTCGTCTATGTTGTATATGCTTGCACTTATTTGTTGGGAATTAGAAGAACCATGCTTTCATAGGAAACGCTTTCAACATTGCACTTGGTACTTGTACCTAGTTGATATCATGCTCTTTTGTATATGGATGTTGTCGGTGTGAAATGAAAGGGGAGCTTGTAAGTCCATGGAGTTATGTATATGTGTTAGAGAAACGCCTAAGCCGCTGGTCTAATCCATGCTGACATGGTGGAAACCTGCAGCGTAACCATAATGAGCTGTCTATGAAGCATTCTTCTTATAAAAAAGGAGTCCTATATTGAGAAAAAAGGAGAATACAATAGTTCACTTGAGGTGACTCTCCTTAGATAGATAACATGCTAGGTGAACATATTTTTATAGCGGGGCAATTGACAAACACCGAGAAAGCAATACATGCATATACTAATCATCTTGACTCTTTTGAGACTTGATTGGGCATTACAACATAATACATAGACCGCCATCCAACTGCATCTATGACTAATAATCCACCTTCAGGTTATCATCCGAACCCCCTCCAGTATTAAGTTGGAAGCAACAGATTATTGCTTTACGAACTGCGTGTAAAGTAAACAATACGATTGTTCTATGAACAAAGGATTGTTGTTTTCTCCCTAGTAGCAACAACACATCTAGTACCTTAGAGATTTCTGTCACTTCCCCAGATTACCAGAGGCATGAACCTGTTGGGTCCGCAACATAGAAAACAAAAAATTTCCTACGGTGTGAACTACACGCCAAGATCTATCTACTAGGTACAAAGCAACGGGTGGACATACATCCAACAAGAACTTACCCTCGTAGACAACGAGCTTTGTTAACGAGTAGGAACTCGTGGTTGATGTAGTCGTACACTTGCCGATCTCAAGATCATGAGGAAGTCCGAGCGCCGCAACTCAGCAGCGCATCCGCACTCGCACACACGTTCAAGCCACCGGACAACCTCCACCTCCTCGCTCCAACGATCCAGTGGAAGCAGCAACTCCTTCCAGACCAAATGCCACCAGGAACATGTATCTCGCTAATCCGAGACCATGGGGGAATAATTCTAGAGGGGGAGATAGATCCTTCACAAGGAGGTGTGAGGATGAAGGAGGGAATGGGTGGCCTTTTATAGGAGGAGGGGGTGCCCCCTCTCTCCATGGCATGCATGGGGGTGACCCCTCACCTCCCCCATTCATGTGGTGGTAGCCCCCTCCACATTAAAATGCCTCTTCACATTCCCTTTTAAAGTCTCCACTTTAAATGCATTAAATTTCTCTTGTGTTTGCCTTTCTTATCCTTCTTGAAACCGGTGGTCCTATTGATCATCAACACTTGATGTTCTTTCCTAATCTCCACTTCTGCAGTCTTAAGCATTGACAAAAGCTCGGGAAGAGACTTCTTCATGCCCTGCATATTATAGTTCATCACGAAGCTCTTGTAGCTAGGTGGCAGAGATTGGAGAACACCCGATCATCACATGATGTCTCGAAACACGATCCATAGAACGGTGCATACTCAAGGAAGAACACATTTTTATCTTGATATCTAAATGAGGGATCATCTTATAATGCTATCAAACACGCCAAACTAGCAGTATAAGATGCTAACATCTAATGTGTAAAGTGAGATGATATGGTCCATGCATTTGATCTCTATCACTTGCATCGTGGTATGATCTCTATCATTCCTTTGTGTGTAAGGCCAAGGTCTATGGAACTTACACGTTGACTGTGTTGTAAGAGTATCTACCATACATCTACTTACAACAATACCATATCAATACACTAGCCCAGCAACGATCTAAACTAGACGCCTCTAATTTATCAATTGCAAGTTTTACGTGGCTTAGGGCTTTCGGAGATAGAACCGTTCTCACCTACGAACATGAACCACAACGAGGATAACTAAGTTATTAGCAACTCGTTGTAAATCAGATATTGACTATAGTAGGAGAGACAGACACCCGCAAGCAACTTATGCAAAACAAGGTGCATGTCGGCCGTGGAACCGGTCTCATGTACGATGACATGTAAGGTTGGTCCGGGCCGCTTCATCCCACTATGCCACCAATATCCAAAATACATAGAAGATGCAATAACATGATCATCATCGCCCACATATCAACCATATGTGTACTACCCGTGCTAAGCACCTACGCATAGATCAGGCTCTGATACCACTGTTGGGTCCGCAGCATAGAAAACAAAAAATTTCCTACGGTGTGAACTACACGCCAAGATCTATCTACTAGGTACAAAGCAACGGGTGGACATACATCCAACGAGAACTTACCCTCGTAGACAACGAGCTTTGTTAACGAGTAGGAACTCGTGGTTGATGTAGTCGTACACTTGCCGATCTCAAGATCGTGAGGAAGTCCGAGCGCCGCAACTCGCACACACGTTCAAGCCACCGGACAACCTCCACCTCCTCGCTCCAGCGATCCAGCGGAAGCAGCAACTCCTTCCAGACGAAATGCCACCGGGAACATGTATCTCGCTAATCCGAGACCATGGGGGAATAATTCTAGAGGGGGAGAGAGATCCTTCACAAGGAGGTGTGAGGATGAAGGAGGGAATGGGTGGCCTTTTATAGGAGGAGGGGTGCCCCCTCTCTCCATGGCCGGCGCATGGGGGTTGACCCCTCACCTCCCCCATTCATGTGGTGGTAACCCCTCCACATTAAAATGCCTCTTCACATTCCCTTTTAAAGTCTCCACTTTAAATGCATTAAATTTCTCCAAATTTAATGCTCTCTCATTTAATAAAACTCTTTTTATTAAATTTATTCAGAATTTTGTTAATTACTTTAATTAACAAACATTCACATATATCCCCTTGCTATATTTCAATATCACATGCAGAACCACCTTATGCAATTTCACCCGAAACAATTTCCGGTTTCTATTGAAACAATTCCTGCACTTCGCAATTCTTTCGTCTGAAACATATGTGCTCCAAAATGGTGTCCGGTAACTCTTAAGTGTGCCACCCTACGGTTCGCGAATAATGCAGACATGATCGAGACCCTTCTCCGATCAATAATCAGCAATGGACACGGAGATCCGTACTGACTCCTACACATTCAACGATGACTCCTGTGATCGTGAGAACCTTTAACGCTTGTAACTAAATCCCTTTGTCTCTCGATATATTACATGTCCTTGTGAATGTTCATCACATCATTCCACCAATGGTGTGACCTTGTTATTAACAACATCCAATGTCCATGATCAGGAAACCTTGATCATCCTGTTAATCAACAAGCTAGTCTATAAGAGAGGCATGACTAGGAACCCTTTTTGTTTATTAAACACACATGTATTAATGTTTCCGAATCAATACATTTCTAGCATGTAAAATAAACATCTATCATGTATAAGGAATATATAATAACAACTTTATTATTGCCTCTCAGGGCATATTTCCTTCAGTCTCCCACTTGCACTAGAGACAATAATCTAGTTCACATAGTGATAAATCTAACACCCATGGAGTTCTAGTGTTGATCATGTTTTGCCCTAGGGAGAACTTTAGTCAACAGATCTGCTACATTTAGGTCCGTGTGTACTTTACAAATCTTTATATCTCCATCCTTGACATGCTCGCGGATGGAGTGAAACCGGCGTTTAATATTCTTGGAATTCTTGTGAGACCTTGGTTCCTTTGCGTTGGATATGGCTCCATTGTTGTCACAATAGATCACCATCGGGTCCAACGCACTAGGAACCACACCCAGTTCCGTAATGAACTCTTTCATCCAAACTGCTTCCTGCGCCGCTCAAGCAAAGAACATATTCCGCCTCCGTTGTTGATCCAGCCACCACAGGTTGTTTGGAACTCCTCCAACTAACTGCTGCTCAGTTCAAGAGAAATACGTATCCGGATTGAGACTTAGAGTCATCCAGATCGGTGTCAAAGCTAGCATCGACATAACACTTAGCGACTAGCTCTTCTTCACCTCCGTATATAAGAAACATATCCTTAGTTCTTCTTAAGTACTTGAGGATGTTCTTTACCGCTATCCAGTGTTCCGAACCTAGATCAGATTGGTACCTACTAGTCAAACTAATAGCATGTGCCACATCCGGTCTTGTACATAGCATGGCATACATAATAGAGCCTATGGCCGAGGCATAGGGGATCTTATCCATCATCTCTCTTTCTTCCGCCGTAGCCGGACTTTGAGTCTTACTCAATGTCTTGCCTTGCAACATAGGTAAGAACCCCTTCTTACTTTCGTCCATATTAAACTTCTTTAATATCTTATCAAGGTACGTACTCTGCGATAGCCCAATTAGGCGCCTTGATATATCTCTATAGATTTTAATGCCTAATATATATGATGCTTCACCAAGGTCTTTCATCGAAAATTTGATGTTTAGATAACTTTTAACACTGTTTAAAAGATCTATATCATTTCCAATCAATAATATGTCATCCACATATAATATCAGAAATGCCACATTGCTCCCACTCACTTTCTTGTAAATACAAGCCTCTCCATAAGTTTGGACAAATCCAAACTCTTTGATCACCTCATCAAAGCAGAGATTCCAACTCCGTGATGCTTGCTTCAGTCCATAGATGGATCGCTGAAGTTTGCACACCTTATTAGCATCCTTAGGATCGACAAAACCCTTAGGTTGTATCATATACAACTCTACTTCAATCTTACCATTGAGGAACGCAGTTTTGACATCCATCTGCCATATTTCATAATCGAAATATGCAGCAATTGCTAACATAATCCTAACTGACTTAAGCATCGCTACGGGAGAGAATGTCTCATCGTAGTCCACTCCTTGAATTTGTCGAAACCCCTTTGCGACAAGTCGAGCCTTATAGATGGTCACATTACCATCAACATCAGTTTTCCTTTTGAAAATCCATTTATTCTCCACGGCCTTTCGGTCGTGAGGTAAGTCCACCAAGTTCCAAACTTGGTTCTCGTACATGGATTCCATCTCGGATTTCATGGCTTCTAGCCATTTGTTGGAATCCGGGCTCATCATCGCTTCTTCATACGTCACAGGGTCATCCATTTCATCAACCATGAAATTCACAACAGGATTGCCGACAGCTCAGAGAGCTGCACGTGTCCTGCTTGACCTGCGAGGTTCGGTAGTGTCCTCTTTCGGAGTTTCATGATCATTATCATTAGCTCTCTCTTCATCAGGTGAAGTCAACTCCGAAACAACTTCCGATGCTGCGCCACTCGCCATTCCATGAAGAGAAGGTTCAATAACCTCTTCGAGTTCTACCTTCCGACTACTCACACCTTTCGCGAGAAACTCCTTCTCAAGAAAGGATCCATTCTTGGAAACAAAAACCTTGCCCTCGGATGTGTGATAGAAGGTATACCCAATTGTTTCCTTAGGGTATCCTATGAAGACGCATTTTTCCGCTTTGGGTTCGAGTTTATCTGGTTGAAGTTTCTTCACATAAACATCACATCCCCAAACCTTAAGAAATGACAGTTTAGGTTTGTTTCCAAACCATAATTCATACGGTGTCGTTTCAACGGATTTAGATGGTGCCCGATTTAAAGTGAATGCAGCTGTTTCCAGTGCATAACCCCAAAATGACAGAGGTAAGTCAGTCAGAGACATCATAGATCGAACCATATCCAATAAGGTACGATTACGACGCTTCGATACACCATTACGTTGTGGTGTTCCGGCAGGCGTGAGTTGTGAAACTATTCCACACTCTTTCATGTGTGTGCTAAACTCGTAACTTAGATACTCTCCTCCACGGTCAGACCGTAGAAATTTGATCTTTCTATTACGATGATTTTCCACTTCATTCTGAAATTCCTTGAACTTTTCAAAAGTTCCAGACTTGTGTTTCATCAAATAGATATACCCATATCTACTCAAATCATCCGTGAAAGTAACAAAATAACGATATCCACCTCGCGCCGACACACTCATTGGTCCACACACATCAGTATGTATGATTTCCAATAGATCTCGCCTGCTCCATTGAACCGAAAATGGCGTTCTAGTCATCTTGCCCATAAGGCATGGCTCACATGTATCAAATGATTCAAAATCAAGTGATTCCAAAAGTCCATCAGAATGGAGTTTCTTCATGCGTTTAACGCCAATATGACCTAGACGGCAGTGCCACATATATGTAGACATATCATCATCAAGTTTAATCTTTTTAGCATTAACATTATGAATGTGCATAATATTACTATCGAGATCCAATAGAAATAAACCATTCAACATAGGTGCATGACCATAAAAGATATCATTCTTATAAATCGAACAACCATTGTTTTCAGATTTAAAGGAATGACCACTTTGCATCAAACACGATCCAGATACAATGTTCATGCTCAGTGCACCAAATAACAATTATTTAGGTTTATAACTAATCCCGATGGCAAATGGAGAGGTAGCGTCGATGGCGATCACATCAACTCTTGATCCATTGCCGACCGCATCTCGACCTCATCCCTTGCTAGTTGTCGCTTGTTCAGAGCCTGAACCGAGTTACATATATTAGCAACCGATCCGGTATCAAATACCGGTGCTACGCAGTACTAGTCAAGTACACATCAATAACATGTATATCACATATACCTTTGTTTGCCTTGCTGGACTTCTTGTCTGCCAAATACTTGGGGCAGTTGCGCTTCCAATGGCCAGTCCCCTTGCAATAGTAGCACTCGGTGTCAGACTTAGGGCCAGCCCGGGTTTTTTTTTCAGGCGTGGAAACAGACTTGCCACCCTTCTTTCCCTTGTGTTTGCCTTTCTTATCCTTCTTGAAACCGGTGGTCCTATTGATCATCAACACTTGATGTTCTTTCCTAATCTCCACTTCTGCAGTCTTAAGCATTGACAAAAGCTCGGGAAGATACTTCTTCATGCCCTGCATATTATAGTTCATCACGAAGCTCTTGTAGCTAGGTGGCAGAGATTGGAGAACACCCGATCATCACGTGATGTCTCGAAACACGATCCATAGAACGGTGCATACTCAAGGAAGAACACATTTTTATCTTGATATCTAAATGAGGGATCATCTTATAATGCTATCAAACACGCCAAACTAGCAGTATAAGATGCAAACATCTAATGTGTAAAGTGAGATGATATGGTCCATGCATTTGATCTCTATCACTTGCATCGTGGTATGATCTCTATCATTCCTTTGTGTGTAAGGCCAAGGTCTATGGAACTTACACGTTGACTGTGTTGTAAGAGTATCTACCATACATCTACTTACAACAATACCATATCAATACACTAGCCCAGCAACGATCTAAACTAGATGCCTCTAATTTATCAATTGCAAGTTTTACGTGGCTTAGGGCTTTCGGAGATAGAACCGTTCTCACCTACGAACATGAACCACAACGAGGATAACTAAGTTATTAGCAACTCGTTGTAAATCAGATATTGACTATAGTAGGAGAGACAGACACCCGCCAGCCACTTATGCAAAACAAGTTGCATGTCAGTCATGGAACCGGTCTCATGTACGATGACATGTAAGGTTGGTCCGGGCCGCTTCATCCCACTATGCAACCAATATCCAAAATACATAGAAGATGCAATAACATGATCATCATCGCCCACATATCAACCATATGTGTACTACCCGTGCTAAGCATCTACGCATAGATCAGGCTCTGATACCACTGTTGGGTCCGCAGCATAGAAAACAAAAAATTTCCTACGGTGTGAACTACACGCCAAGATCTATCTACTAGGTACAAAGCAATGGGTGGACATACATCCAACGAGAACTTACCCTCGTAGACAACGAGCTTTGTTAATGAGTAGGAACTCGTGGTTGATGTAGTCGTACACTTGCCGATCTCAAGATCGTGAGGAAGTCCGAGCGCCGCAACTCAGCAGCGCATCCGCACTCGCACACACATTCAAGCCACCGGACAAGCTCCACCTCCTCGCTCCAGCGATCCAGTGAGCAAGAACTCCTTCCGCATTTAAATGCCACTGGAACATGTATCTCGCTAATCCGAGACCATGGGGAATAATTCTAGAGGGGGAGAGATCCTTCACAAGGAGGTGTGAGGATGAAGGAGGATTGGGTGGCCTTTTATAGGAGGAGGGGTGCCCCTCTCCATGGTCATGCATGGGGTGACCCTCACCCCCACATTCATGTGGTGGTAACCCCCTCCACATTAAAATGCCTCTTCACATTCCCTTTTAAAGTCTCCACTTTAAATGCATTAAATTTCTCCAAATTTAATGCTCTCTCATTTAATAAAACTCTTTTTATTAAATTTATTCAGAATTTTGTTAATTACTTTAATTAATAAACATTCACATATAGCCCCTTGCTATATTTCAATATCACATGCAGAACCACCTTCTGCAATTTCACTCGAAACAATTTCCGGTTTCTATTGAAACAATTCCTGTGCTTTGTAATTCTTTTGTCTGAAACAAATGTGCTCCAAAATGGTGTTCGGTAACTCTTAAGTGTGCCACCCTACGGTTCGCAAATAATGCAGACATGATCAAGACCCTTCTCCTATCAATAATCAGCAGCGGGACCTGGAGATCCGTACTGAGTCCTACACATTCAACGATGACTCCTATGATCGTGAGAACCTTTAATGCTTGTAACTAAATCCCTTTGTCTCTCGATATATTACATGTCCGAGATTCGATCATCGGCATCTCCATACCTAGTTTGATCTCGTTACCGACATACACTCTTTTCTCGTTCTCGTGATATAACATTCTAGTGATCACATCACTTGCTTGCAAGCTATCCTAATGTGATATCACCGAGAGGGCCCAGAGTATATCTATCCGTCATCTGGATTGACAAATTCCACTCTTGATCCATGAGCCTCAACATAACACCTTCGTAGTACTGAACCCATCTTTATAGTCACCCTGTTACGGTGTGACGTTTGATGTTATCAAGATACTCTTCCGGTGTCAGCAATTAACATGATCTCATGGTCTAAGGATAAAGATTACTTCGTATGATGTTATAGAAATATAAACATAATGACTTGATCGTAATGCTATACTTCGGATGAATGTTCATCACATCATTCCACCAATGGTGTGACCTTGTTATTAACAACATCCAATGTCCATGATCAGGAAACCTTGATCATCCTGTTAATCAACAAGCTAGTCTATAAGAGAGGCATGACTAGGAACCCTTTTTGTTTATTAAACACACATGTATTGATGTTTCCGAATCAATACATTTCTAGCATGTAAAATAAACATCTATCATGTATAAGGAATATATAATAACAACTTTATTATTGCCTCTCAGGGCATATTTCCTTCAGTCTCCCACTTGCACTAGAGACAATAATCTAGTTCACATAGTGATAAATCTAACACCCATGGAGTTCTGGTGTTGATCATGTTTTGCCCTAGGGAGAACTTTAGTCAACGGATCTGCTACATTTAGGTCCGGAGTTTATTAAGGGCAAGAAAAGTAAAGTGTGCCATCAAGTTCGTGAGAGCTTTAATCACTAGTTTTCTGATAACAAGTTTAATTTGGAAGGTAAACAAAAGCGTGAATATACTTGGAATAACATAAGCTAGTAGGTAGGTATGGTGGAATCTTTGGAATAACTTACTACAAGTTGAAAACTAAAGGATCGTAAAGGCTATGGTGACTTGTGATAGTCATAACATGGTGTGAGCATGCGCCAAGTCAACCCAAATAAAGCATTAATGGAGAATACCACTATACTATGCTTTAATATGCTAAAACAACGCATGATTCATCCAAGGCACATTAAGCAATCTCAATTGTTTATAACAAGTCATGCTACAACAAAGAATACTAAGCATAAAGCCAAAACAATATCAAGCATGGCATGACAAAGCATAAGCCACAGTCAAAAACGAGCTCTTTTTACCACATAAGTATGAACTTTCCTACTCTTCTCCAAACCAAACCAAACCATTTGCAAACCAATGTATGAAAGAGGGGGTCCAACCAATTTATTCAGAAAACTAAGCAAACCAAGAAAACGAAAAACCAAAACGAAAACCAAAAAGAAGATGCTCCAAGAACAACACAACTGTGCATGAAACAATAAAAATGAAGCGTTTGGAAGAAACCTGGGATTTTTATTGATGAAGAAGGGGATGCCTTGGGCATCCCCAAGCTTTGATGCTTGTACTTCTTGGATATTTCTTGGGGTGACACGGGTGGCATCCCCAAGCTTGAGCTTTAGTCCATCCTTCATCTCATTACTCATTCCTTCCATACACCTGAAAATTTTCCTTTATACAAAACTTCACACAATCCCATTAGCAACATTAGTGCACTTAAGATAAATAAGTCTTAAGGTTCAGTTCTAACACCAAATAAACTTCCATTAGAACACTAGCTACTGTAGCACTTCCTTCAAAAATCTCAATTCCCCAAAAGAACTCAAAAAGGAACCCACAAGAAGCAAATGCAGAAAATGGCAGAAATCTGTCAAAACAGACCAGCAGGTAAAGACGAATTTTTTCGAAGACCTTATGTTTCTCAAATCAAAAAGTGTTGAACTAACGAAAGTTAGATAACAACCTGGGGCAGAAGCAAAAACAATTACAGCTCAATCCGACATACAGAGCTCTCTCACGAATGTTTATGGTGAAGCACAAAAATCTGTTTCGGGAGAGCAACTTTTCCAATCATTACTTCACTCTCATTAGAGGTTACTGTTGGCACAAAAACCAAATAAAAAGGATAAGGAGAGGTTATTACTGAGGTAATAACTTCCAATACTCATCTAAAACTTTTGGGTTATCTCCCAATAAGTACTTTTCTTTAACGCCTTTAAGTTGGGCATAAGAAGCAAAGAAAGAATCAAGTGTTCTCAAATGAAGAAGCATTAAAACCAACTTTCTTGCCCTTACCTCTCTTATTTTTATTCTTAACCTTTGGGAAAATGTGATTGTTTGGTGGAGAAGAAAGGTGCATGGTCCCCTTTCCCACATCTATTATTGCTCCAAGGAGTTCTAATAGGGACCTTCCAAGTGTAATTTGTCCTTTTCCTGCACATTCAATAACAAGATAATCAGTAGAAATCATTTTCCCAAGGATCTTTATAAACACTCCTTCAGCTATTCCAATAGGTAATATGGTAGCATTATTAGCAAGAGATATTTCTTTTCCTCCTTCAGTAAGCCCCCAAAGATTCAAAGATTCATAAATATCTTTGGGCATAAGACAAAATTCAGACATGATATCGCAGCGGGCTTGAAAAGTTTCAGTGTTTATCTCAATATTTACTATAGAGAGCCACTTTGATGGTTCAGAATTTATTGGAACATAATTGTGATGCTCCCTAAGCATATTATAGCAATCTTTTAAGCTAGTAGTGCTAGTCTCAAGAGTGTTCAACCTAGCAAATATTTTTGCGAAAGCAATATCAGTTTGGCTAGGCATGTTGTAAGTGAGGATCAATTTCTTTATAGCATTAATAGCATCATCCTCATTACATTGGAGGAAATCTCCTCCCACAACAGCATCTAAAGCATATCTATAGCAAAGAGCAATCCCAAGGTAAAAACTGCTAAGGAACAAGCTTTAAGTCATTTTAGGCTTAGTTTTTTAATGTAGATCAGAGATTCTAGACCAAGCTTCCTTAAAACTTTCCTCGATTCCTTGTTTAAAAGTGAAAATCATTTCCTCGAGTGACATAGTGATTGGAGAAAGGCTAGACATGAAGGCAACTTAAGATAGGAACTAATTTTTTTGTGTTTTTCAAATAAGAAAGCAAACTTGTAAAACTGATTTTGTTTTTGTTTTTGAAGAACAAAACAAGCAAACACAGCAAAAAGAAACTAAGCAAAACAAAAACAACAAAGTAAAGAGATTGGTTATGAGGGACTCCCCTTGTGAAGATGTCCTTGACTCAAGAACGGCGCCTTAAAAGACCTTGATGTGCCTGCTGCTCAATGTAGAGCTCATTGGGAACCCCAAGAGGAAGGTATGATGAGCACAGCAGAAGTTTTCCTCAGTTATGAAACCAAGGTTTAATCGAACCAGTAGGGAGCAAGGAAACACCCCAAAGGTGTTACTAGCTAAGCTTTGGCGATGCACTACGGTGCTAGTAGCAACGTGGAGATCTGCACAACACAACCACAAAACTTTGTCCCCAACTTGCGATGAGGTTGTCAATCTCACCGTGTTTTGCGGAAAACAAAGGATTAAACGTATTGAATGGAAAGAAGTAAAAGTTTGCAGAAAGTAAACACAAGGAAGTAAACAGTTGTAGATTGTATGTAAAGAAAAAGGACCAGGATCCATAGTTCACTAGAGGTGGCTCTCCTTAGATAGATAACATGCTGGGTGAACAAATTACAGCGGGGCAATTGACAAACACCGAGAAAGCAATACATGCATATACTAATTGACATGGGTATACCCTACAGGTACTCGAACTTGGTATATACGGCCCAAATACGTACAGGCCCACGGTGTCACCAAGGCCCGGATGGAGGGACTCGAGTAACCTATGGACTCTCAATTGCTTGAAGGACAAGAAGAAGCTAAAGATAGAAAGTTTGAAGGGGAAAACCCTAACTTGTAACCGACTCGACCTGCTACCCGAGACCTAGCCTATCTATATAAAGGCTAGGAGGGGGCGGCGAGGAGGACACACGCAACCCTAGTTTTTGCAACCCTCGCCAGATTTGATCTGCGCGTCATTATAACTTTCGACTCCCTCGATAATTCCACAAGCAGACAAGCAGGAGTAGGGACCTCTACGAGGCCTGAATCTGGGTAAATCCTTTGTCCCCTGTGTGCTTGTTTGCTAGCCGATAGATGTCTCCAGCGCTCCCTCCTTCTCCAAAACCCAAGTCCATAACAATGGGCATTGACGAGTTAAACCCTCGTCAATTGGCGCCGTCTGTGGGAACTGGGAGTGCTAATGTTGCGGCATCTTCGGCCCCATCAAATGCGATCTACAACTCTGCAACAGCGGAGATTCGCCAGATCTTCGGCGCCTTCGACTTCACCGTCCACACGCCGGCTACTCGCCCGGCCTTTGAGTCCGTGGGCGACGGAATCAGCCTGGCGATTGGGAGTTTCCGCTTCCAAGTTGGTCAGATGGGCACGCTTCGCATGCCTGATCAGCCAACAACACCAGCGATTGCCCCGGCCTCATGGTTCCCTCCATCGATCGGTACCCTCAGCGAGCTCAATGCTCCAAATGGCGATCAGAACAGTGGCGACGGCGATCGCGACTCCGATCTAAGCGATCTGGCCACTGAAGAGGGAACCTACGGTTCCGGATCTGAAAGTTGTGGAAGCAACAGCTTCCCAAATCACTTCATGTGCGCTGTCATCAACACGGGCGACACCTCCGCCAACCGCGGCAACGGCACCGACCCGCCCAACGCCGCCAACGGCGGCAACGGTGGCAATGGAGGAGCAGTCGAACCCCCCACCATAATCAACGAGCAAACCGGCGAACGCGTCGTGATCAGGCTCAACGAGCAAGAGTGGGAATGCTGCCGTGAAGCCCTACGAGGTACACCTCTACCCTTCGGGTCCCCGCAAGAACTACTGATGGGCTACCACTGGCTCCTAAAGGAGGAATTCAAGCGCCAGAAACAAGCAATCGCGGAACTTGAGGCGCGTAAAAAGGTGGCAGGCGAGTCAAGCCTTCGTCGTGCTGGGCTCTCTTCCTACGGAGGATCCTCCTCAAGAGGCAACGAACACCTCGCCAAGAAGAGGCAATCGCGGATGGCTCACCTCACCGAGCAAGAACGCATAAACGCCGTGAAAATCCTCGACTTCGGCTCCATGACAGTCGACACGAGAGGTAACGTGGTTCCCAGGATGCCGCAGGCCGCGGTGACGGGGGCCACCATGTACCTTCTCAATAACCAGCCACTGGCTGGAGATCCCCGGACGGCCATGCACCAATCTACGATCGCGGGCCTTGGACTAATCGTGGCCGCCCTCGACAAAGAACCAGTACCCGACCCAAAAAAGGGCAAGGCGTTAGCAAAACGCTATTCCTCGTCCTCGTCAAGCGACGATAGTCACGACCTGTCTCGACGCCGCCGTTCGCGACGGCACGATCACGACTACGATGCACGCGACGAGCTCACGCAGCGCAAGATCGACAAGTCAAGGGCACGACGTGCTCGGTCGACTGATTTGGAAGAAGAAGATGGAGAGCTCTGCGGTGCCAGATGCTTCAGCAGATCCATCAGGCAGAAGCGAATGCCTAAAGGGTTCAAACTCCCATCAGAGAACCCGAAATTTGACGGTCTACAGGACCCCAAGATCTGGCTGGAAGATCACATCTCCTCAGTCAGGCTGCATGGAAGGCCGGAGTATCACATGCAATGCTTGCAGCTACAGCTGCAAGGCGCCGCCCGGGCATGGCTCAATAACCTCCCGCGCGGATCCATTCGCAGCTGGGATGAGATGGTCTACAGCTTCATGCACAATTTCAAGGGCACATACAAACGCCCCGCTTTAATCAAAGTACTGAGATGCTGCCAGCAAAAATCTGGCGAATCGCTGCGCTCTTACATCCAAAGGTGGTCCATCATCAAGAACTCCACGGAGAACATCTCGTAAGACCGTGCGATTGATGAATTCAACGACGGTGTCCGCCGCATAGAACTCAGGGAGGACCTAGGACGCTCAAAGCCCAAGACCATCGACCACCTGATGGAGATCGCGAACTGGTGGGCTGATGGAGAAGATTCGCTGAAGAACCGCGCTCACTCTGACGAGGAAGCAGAACTCAGACGCGACCGCCAGGGCAAACGTCGTATGCGCGTCTACGACAATCGCGATGACGTCAACATGGTCGCTGCCGGTTACGCCGATAGACGCGATGACAACCGCAACAGCGGATACCGTAGCGGCGGATATCGCGACTCCGGGAAAACCACGCAAGTATGGCAACACCGCACCCGCGATGAAGCACCCGCGACCACCATCGAAGATAAACTATCCGGACCATGCACGGTACACTTCTACATCGACAAGCATGACGGCAAGAGAAAGTCCAGTCACCTCCTCAAGGACTGCCGCGAGTTCCTCAAGCTACACGAGGGGTTGGTGCGGATGAACCGCAATGCGGTCGAAAGAGGCTATGGAACCGCTCCAGGCGCAGTGGCACATGGCGCACCACCACCACCACTCGGGCCACCCCCGAACGGAGCCGCACCGGACCAGCGTCACGGAGGCGAACCATACCCACGGGCCATGGGCACCATGATGATCCAAAAGGACGCCTCGAGCAGGTGCGAAGGCCATCACTCGCCAAGTCAATTTGGCCACGCACTCACCACCATCCACCACTGAGTACCTCAGTGGCAGTGAGTCGTGCATTACCTTCGACAAACGCGACCACCCACCTCAAGTACCTCGCCTAGGTCATTGCCCCCTCGTACTCGAGGCGCAAATTGGAGGCTTTGACATGAGTCGCGTCTTCATGGACGGTGGAAGCGGTATCAACCTCATATTCGCGAGTACCTTGCGAGCAATGAGGATCCCTCTAACCTGCTTGGAGGCATCGGACACAACGTTCCATGGCATCGTCCCAGGAAAAGGCGTATACCCCCTGGGCAAAATCAACCTCGACATCATATTCGGCACGCCGAAGAACTTCCGACGCGAGCGCATCGACTTTGAAGTTGTCAACTGGCCCTCACAATACCACTGCATCCTCGGGCGCGTCGCGTTCGCTAGGTTCATGGCAGTACCTCACTACGCCTATCTACAGATGAAAATGCCAGGTCCCAATGGCGTCATCACGATCAACGGGAGTTTCGAGCAATCTGACAGTTGCGACAGGGAATTCAACAGAATCTCCCAGTCCTTCAGCATGCAGGAGGAACTCGCGTGATTGAAGGAAACGACAGACAATAGTCTACCCCCTCTGAGTAGGTCAAACTCACTTGATCTCTCCTTCGACTCATCTGTGCACACAAAGAAGGTGCAGGTCCATCCATCGGATCCCGCTAAAACGGCCCTCATTGCCAACAACTTGAGTCCTGCATAGGAACTCGCGCTCGTCGAATTCCTCCGTGAGCACTGGGAAATTTTCGCCTGGTGTCCTGCGGACATGCCAGGAGTTTGCAGGAAATTCGTCGAGCACGCACTCAACGTCAACCCCGACGCAAGACCAGTCAAGCAAACAATCATGCGACTGTCTGAGCCACAGGCACAGGCAGTCGGAATGGAGATCAACAGACTCCTCGAGGCCGAATTCATACGCGAGATCAAGGAAAGCACTTGGCTCGCCAATACAGTACTGGTGCCAAAAAAGGACACGGATATCCTGCGGATGTGCGTCGACTTCACTTCTCTTAACAAGCACTACCCAAAAGACCACTTCCCGCTACCACGGATCGATCAAATCATCGAATCCACTGCTGGATGCGAGCGCCTCTGCTTCCTCGACGCCTACTCAGTTGTAGCATCCCAATTGTCTAACAATTGCAATGCTACTAGCCTAGTCTATATATGCTACTTCCTATATATAATTGTTGCATCATAAATATATCATGCTCATGTCATCATGCCTCCTTGCATTTGAGCATCATATAAAACCCTTTTTCATTTGGTTCTTCTTTCATATGCATTGTTAATTGTATTTGCCTCTTGATATTGTATTTGGTTCTTGATATATTGTTTAATGCCCAAGTTGAGTTGGGGGCATATCTTTTATTAACTCCACCACCTTTTCTTGCACCACCTTATAATTCCACCATCCAACTAAATATGAGCTTGGCACTTATTGAGTTTACCTCTAGCTCATGTGGGTTGGGATGGATCCAATTCTTTATCCACATACTCTCATCTTGGCATCATGTTGTTTTCACATTATTGATATATGAGAGCCACATGGCCACCTTTGCATGCCTTGTGAGTGGAACCCTTTTCCTAGCTTCCATATGGATCATTATGGATTTATGCTCATGTTGGAATATTTTGGGACTATTGATCATCTAGTGGAACATACACACTAGCATGTTCCATTTTATTTCAAACATGGCCATCTCCAACTACTCCACATGAGGCATCCTTTTAATCCTTTTTGCTTGGCTTTATTCCACCTTTGGAAAAGCAAATGAACAATGCCATGTTTAATATTATTGTTTTCACAAGAATCAACATGGTATTAAATATTTTGCATGGGCCATGCAAGTGCCACCTTTTCTAGTATTTGGTTTTTATTTGAATCTTGAGTGGATCATCACCTCTCTCTATCTCTATCTTTTCTTTTGGCTTGTTCTATGTTGATCTTGCTTAAACCCTAGCATTCCATCTCTCTTCTTTTTCTTGTTTGATCTTGGTTGTTCTTGGCTTGATCTTGTCCAAGTCAAACCCTAGTTTCAAACCACCCCATCTTCACCATACCATCTCTTCCCTCATCTTTTCTCTCTCTCTCTCTCTCTCTCTCTCTGTTTCCACATGTTTTTGCTTGATCTAGTTTGGAGTATGCGATCTTCTAAAAACCCTAAACCACCACCCCTTTCTCTCTTAACCTCTATCTAGGTGCCACTCATATCATCTACCCTTCATCACCATAACCCCACCCTCTCTCCTAAACCCCACCATGACCAAACCCTAAGCTACCCTACCCTCTCTCGGCCTCTCTCCTCTCCCCTCCTTGCTGGCCCCACCTGGCCACCCTAACCCACCTAGCTGCCACCCAAACCAAACCCTACCCGAGCCACACCCCCCTCTCCCCCTACCCTAGCTCCAACCCTAGCATCTACCCGAGGCTACCCCTCTCTCCCTCTCTCTCTGCCTGCGTGCCCCACCACCGAGCCACCCTCCCTGGCCTTGCCTCTGGTCCCACCTAGAAGCCCCCATGCACCTGCCTGCCCCTGCCCGACCGAGCACGTGAGGAGAGGAGGAGAAAGAGGTGGCCGAGCCACATTTTCCCTCCACCACTCGCCCACGGCATCCCCCCTCCCTCTGCTTTATCCCCATCTCCACGACACCTCTGGCCCCTCCCAGATCTCCCCAGGGCCGTGCCCACCTACTCCTTCCTCCCCATCTACCCCCTACCGCCTCCGTCTACCCCCACCGCCGACCACGTCGGTCTCCACCGATCTCCCTCTTCCAGCCGGCGGGCGTGGTGTTGTGGCTGTCGAGGAAGGCCGTGGAGCTCCCCAGCGTCAACCTGTGCACGGAGCCGAGCAGGAGGAGTCCCAGGAGCGCTGGACCATCGCCGCCCCGACGGAACCCTAGATCGCCGGAACGTCTGCCTCCCCGTCGATCGTCTGCACCCCTGCCCGATCCACCTACGCCAACACACTCCTGGTGAGCAGCCACATCTCCCAGACACCCTCCCGCTGTTTCTCGCTTCCTAGACGAGCGGATCCCGGCGGCGAACGCCCTCTGTGCATGGCAGGTTCGTCGCCGTCTGTGCTCTGTTCATCGCGTAACCCTCATCTCGCCGCGTAGCCCCCACCTGACACAAGCCCAAGCCTACCGCAGCGGCTCCGCCCACCGCGCGCGTGGCCCGCGTCGCGGGTTCGAACCCTGAACCGAGCCCGCCCTGTCGAGCACCATCTCGTCGTCAGAGATTCAGAGGAAGCAGATCCACAGTGCATCGCGACGCCTTTTTGCAGATAACCCCCACCCCCTTTTCTGCATCAACCCGCGCTCCCGCGTGGCCCACCGTCAGCCTCCCGTGGCGTTTTGCAAAAAGATCCCGAAGTTTCGTAAACCTCAACCCGCGATCCCCAGCTGGGCCACGTGGTTGGGCACGGTTCACCCGCTGGCAGCTGGGCCCGCGAAGCCTCCGGCCCCACCTGTCATTCTCAGGGACTAGAATAGCCCGCGGTGTAAAACGTTTTCTGCGCGCGTGTGCTGCTGAGTCAGCCGCTGGCCCCACTCGTCTGTGACTGTGGCTAGCTTAATCGGGGTAACAAAAGTATTTCCTGAATTCTGTTTTAATTCAAATCTTTTCAAATTTATTTCAAATTCAAATTTAATTCTGTTTTTAAATAACTTTTAAAATCTAAATCCAAATAATACATATAATATATGTTTTCAAACCAGAAAAATGTGAGGATTTCAAATATGCCATTCATAATATATTTTGAACACTTTATTTTCCAAGTTGTTTAAAATTACAATAATTTGCCCTTTTGCTTAATAAATTAATAACTTTTGTTTTATAACTCCAAATTTAATAAATAATATGTCTAAAATGATTAGCTCGACGAGACCCTTCTGTCTATGCTTTCCATGGTTTGATTTGAAGCATGCATCATATAAATATAATGGGTACAGCAACTTAAATGAGTATAAAATGTGAATAAGACCCCATAAAATGGTTTATTCTTGTATTCCACACCTCACCCGTGCCATGCTACTTTAATACCATGCAATTTGTGCACCATTCATCATGGCATGATTGTTTGATTGTCGCATTTTATTCATATGCTTGTGCACTTTATTTATGTTGGCCCTTGTTTGTTTGGTTCTTCTCGAATAGGCCATGGCGGGGATATATCAAGAGAACCAGGAGCACTACCCAGATCCATCCCTTGCTTCAACGAGCCGCCAGGCAAGCACTACCACATGCTTGCATACATATAGTAACTATTGCCTCTATCTTATTCTTGCATCATTGAGTCGCGATTGCATTAAACTGAATCCCAAGCATTGCATAGCCTTTACTTTTAAACCCCACCGAAGCTTGTTCCTCCATCCCATGAGCCATTACTATAGGAGTTGTTTGAGCCATGCGAGTCGTAGAACAGCATGTGTAGGGTATGTGAGTGTCTGATGGAAAACGAGGTACCTAAACAACTTAACCTGAGTAGTAATGGGATGACTAATGAAAGTGGCATCGGTGAGCCATATTCGCTATTTGGTTTTTCAGGCTCACTTGTGTCCCGTAGGACCCCGAGTACTTGATTCCTGTTCCTTGAATATTCGCGCTATCCACATCCGGGAGGCTTATGAACCCCCCTGAGCCAGAGCTTGATTCATTCTTATTTCTTGAGGGCCACAAACTAGTTTGAGGTTTTATTTACTATCCTGTACTTATGCCATGCCTTACTGCTTTATTTAAAATTGTGCGAGGAGCACACTGTACTGTTTAGGAAAGCGGAGTGTTTTTGCGGTGTCGACAAGCCCAGTCACATTTTCGGGTTCCCAGTCGTTCACAGCCACTGGCGCAAACCTTGAGGCCGTTTCGGAGTCAGCTAACTTCGCTATGGTAGCTCAATGGGGTGGCCCCTAAAATATTTCTGAATCCTGTGATCGCTTTGTCGTGATCGCCTCGTTGGGTTTTGATTTGGTTTTTCCGAGGCATATCGAGTGTGTTGCTATTTGTGCACCTCTGCGGTAAAACTTTCAAAGCCGTGTCCGCGGTTATGGACGACTTGGAGCACAGTTTCTCGATCATAGACAAGCATAACTAAAGTACCGCTTTTAATTTGACTAGACTAGGTACCTGACTAGTAAATAGTGCAACACTCACGGAATGGATAATAAAACTGCCAACGGATGGGGGGGTTGTTCGTCCGCTTCCTCGTCGGTAAGCGAGGAGGAGGATGGATCTGTGGATATTACCGTTATAACTGTTATAACTGTTGTTATTAATTCACGGACATCCGTCTATCTATGGTTAGGCGGATGGTTAGCGAGTATCTATAGAACTGTTAGGGTTTATCTTTTGCTGCAATTGCGTCACCCAGGTTGTGTCCCCTTTAGAGGCATAAAGACTTGCTGAGTACCCCTAGGGTCTCACACGATAAATTATTGGTTCAGATGAACAGGTACCCTCGCAAGATGGATACTGGGTGGAAGAGACGGACGATATGGGCAACGATCATTCGGTGTAGAGATTCCGGGAACGGGGATCCGTGAGATCTGTGGGCGGGATGTGCTTATTTATGGGGCATCTTATGCCGATTTGCTTCTTATCCGTACTCGGATTTTGTCTTCCGCTTCCGCCTGATACTCTGTTGATTGATGTATGAGGAGATATCCTAAACTATTATATCTATCTAGGATATTTGGATCTTGCCGTATGCTATATTTCCTTTCTTTTAGATGGAATGGCTCGATGTACTATTGTATGGTGGCTTGCATACATACTCATTTGTGTATGTAGTTGATCCCTTCGCTTGCCGATTCACGCCCGTTCTTGCCCCGATGTTTGGAAATGGTTGGGACGGCCGAAAGGTCTACCTGTGAGTGGCACTTGGGCCCCACCGTACTATTTCAACCATTTCTGCTCATCCAGGCTTGTAACTAGGAGCGTAATTAACCGAGGTAGTTACAATTGGTATCAGAGCCATCCCGCCCTTCAGGGTCTCAGCCAAATGGTCGTTGTCGGTCTAGCAAATATTTTTGTAGTTATGTATACTAGGGAAAAACAAAACGCGAGAGTAGGACTGCTTCCACTTTTCTTCTTACCCACCACCCACCCTTTTCTGGTAAGGAAGTGTAACGTTTTCAATCCTCTTCTTAAAATTCAAACTAGGATTCACGTGTTCTGGGTTTCCGTAGTACCATAGAAAGTGTGTGTGTGTGTAAATCCTTGTCTATCTGTTGCATCCAGTTTGTTGTCTCTATCTGCCTTTTGGTTATCAACTGTTGGTACATTCCATACTGACAGGCTTTTGAAAACCGGCGCGATATATCTGACTCCTTGTTAACCGGTGCCATCTTCTTAAGGGTGTCCTTCCTTCTAGCAACTCCACGTTCTGTGCAAGCATCTGTTGCTAATCTCTATCTGATAAGTGATTTTGCGCATCTATTGGTATTTTAATGCCGAAAAATGCGGAAAATTTTTCTTTGATACATCTGTGTTTCCACACTCCTTTTCAATCGTGCGTGAAACATTATCTATCTACCTTTTATCAGCATGTCCATGCTAACTCATTCTTTTGTCACCGGCGCTTAATCCTGGAGTTTCGTTTCATCAACAATTCTCTTGGGCTAATTACATAACATGTGTCGATCCGATGCTGATGATTGTAATTTGGCTCTCGGCATAGCTATATTCCACTCATGATAAGTGTCGATTGGAATATGGAAAAATGCTATCAACCGACACCATCTGGAGGATAAGGTTATCTCCTGTGATTTTGAGTACACCGTGATCATATCGATGCATATTCAAGCATCTTTGGCAATCCGGAGTTTCTCAAAGCACTACGGCGGTCTATCGTCTGTTCATCATGCTGCACATCTTTCTCAACTCCATATCTGCACATCTTTTTCGTCTCTGATAGCTCATACCATAAGCAAAGCTATATCATCTTTTCTTTATCCAAGATCTCCTTATCTTTGTAACCGGTGAACCGATCGACAATGTGAACCAGGTGACATCTCTTTTTCTTCCGAAGGACTAGATAATCTATTCTGCCAGTGCATCTCTTTCAACACGAACCCGTGCTCTTAATGTCGATCTGTCTAAGAGCGTTGAGCTCAGGAAGTGTTCGAGCATTTGTTCGTTTCTCTCGCCTTTTGAACTTGATATTCTGGGAATATCCTGTTAATCCATGGTGGTATATGTTGATAATATGCTTGCCTATTCGATATCAATGGAAGGACATGGAAGATCATCTGGGTCTCTTTCTCTCAAGCTTCGAGAACACTACCTGTGTGCAAAGTTCTCAAAGCATGAATTCTGACTTTTTGAAGTCACCTATCTCGACCACGTCCTTCTGCTAAATACACTGCTTCAATTCTGGAATTAGCAAGCCCATTGTTAATTCCATCCTCCATCTTCAACCAATCCGGAGTTGTTCCTTGTTGGCAAGTTATCATCGTCGTTCCGCTAAAGATTTTCCTCAAGACTGCTAAATCTCTCTCAATCATTTCAAGAAGAACATGGAGTTCTTTTCACCTCTGTTTCGTCAAGTGATCTTTTGAAACCCTCTCGTTCTATCATCTATGCTCAATCCACCGGAGGCCATGAAGATCTTCCAGATCTTGTATTCCTTCTGTTCAAGTGGTGCTATCTTTTTCTTTATCTGTGGAATCTTGCAGTTGTCTCCGTGGTCTTCCTTCATATCTTTCCGGTGGCTTGGTATTTCCAACATGACGACAACATCATCATCTTTATCTACCTATGAATCCGGCGAATCATTTGCATCTATCCTTGTTTGCTAACGGAGTTCCATGAGCTCTCCTTATCAATACCTTCAGTCTCTTTCGGTAGTTGGGTTGCATGGTTTTCTTATTCATGTGCGGAGTAATGCTTTGAGTGCGGGATGGAGTAGCTACCATACCACTACTCTTATCATTCGCTCTTGTACATTGAATTGGTGAACTAATGTGATTTCACTCATTCCATGGAAGTTAGAGGTGGCCTTTATCCCTTGATACTTTTGCTTCCGTCCTTGTTTTTCCGGAGTGCTCTCTCGAAGAAAGTAATCAATAATCTCTGGTTGGTGATCTCGTCTTTCCTACACAGAGCAAAATCTACAGTTATCTGGTGGAAACAAATGCAAACTCTTTTCGTTCCTCGTCTTTCTACCGGTGCTCAACATCCCCAAACAAGATGAAAGGAAACTATCTCTCTTTGTTTCATCAATTCTTTTCTATGGTAAAGCCAGTTATGGTTGAGGCCATCAGTCGCAAATCTATTGCGTTAGCCTCAAGGCTAAAGAAAGCAATAAGTATCTCTACAATAAGCTCCAGATCCTCTATATCCTTGCTTCCCGGGATTCCACCCTGTTCTGGCTTCACATCCGTCTCTGGAAGTTATATCCGCGCACCTCAATTGCGTGATCCGTTGGGTCTTACCGGCACAACAAGAATCTAATCCGACGTTGTCTATCTAAATCTTTCTGTTGATATCAAGGAACTCTATTGTTTGAAGGCAATATTGTTTCCGTACTTCAGTTCTCAAATCCGAGAGAAGATACGATGCTATTGTCATAGTGGTTCAAACCTCTCCAACCTAGCTCTTTCTTCCGGCGAGTCAAAGATTTCATCATCTCTAGTATCGGTAAACCTGTAATCTTAACGGTGTGCCTTTCGATATCCATGATGCATCATCTTGTCCCTTCTTTCACAAGTGGATCTTCTCTTTTATCATGTTTCTGAGAAAACCGGAGCTATGTCCACCCTATCCTTCTTGTCTCACGACAATCCTTCAACTCTTCTAACCCATTGTTTCGCAAGCAAAACGCAAGACTCGCAACAAGTCTAGCAAGTTTTGCAAGGTGTAGTGGTCGCACCATTCCTTTGTTCATCAACTTGGAAACGTGAGGGTCACCTTCGTTCCAAACACCCGTCTCTTCTTGTGTTGTTTTCTTTTCCTAGGAATCTCGGGGCGAGATTCTTATTTAGTGGGGGAGAGTTGTAGCATCCCAATTGTCTAACAATTGCAATGCTACTAGCCTAGTCTATATATGCTACTTCCTATATATAATTGTTGCATCATAAATATATCATGCTCATGTCATCATGCCTCCTTGCATTTGAGCATCATATAAAACCCTTTTTCATTTGGTTCTTCTTTCATATGCATTGTTAATTGTATTTGCCTCTTGATATTGTATTTGGTTCTTGATATATTGTTTAATGCCCAAGTTGAGTTGGGGGCATATCTTTTATTAACTCCACCACCTTTTCTTGCACCACCTTATAATTCCACCATCCAACTAAATATGAGCTTGGCACTTATTGAGTTTACCTCTAGCTCATGTGGGTTGGGATGGATCCAATTCTTTATCCACATACTCTCATCTTGGCATCATGTTGTTTTCACATTATTGATATATGAGAGCCACATGGCCACCTTTGCATGCCTTGTGAGTGGAACCCTTTTCCTAGCTCCCATATGGATCATTATGGATTTATGCTCATGTTGGAATATTTTGGGACTATTGATCATCTAGTGGAACATACACACTAGCATGTTCCATTTTATTTCAAACATGGCCATCTCCAACTACTCCACATGAGGCATCCTTTTAATCCTTTTTGCTTGGCTTTATTCCACCTTTGGAAAAGCAAATGAACAATGCCATGTTTAATATTATTGTTTTCACAAGAATCAACATGGTATTAAATATTTTGCATGGGCCATGCAAGTGCCACCTTTTCTAGTATTTGGTTTTTATTTGAATCTTGAGTGGATCATCACCTCTCTCTATCTCTATCTTTTGTTTTGGCTTGTTCTATGTTGATCTTGCTTAAACCCTAGCATTCCATCTCTCTTCTTTTTCTTGTTTGATCTTGGTTGTTCTTGGCTTGATCTTGTCCAAGGCAAACCCTAGTTTCAAACCACCCCATCTTCACCATACCATCTCTTCCCTCATCTTCTCTCTCTCTCTCTCTCTCTCTCTCTCTCTCTCTCTCTCTCTCTCTCTCTCTCTCTCTCTTTCCACATGTTTTTGCTTGATCTAGTTTGGAGTATGCGATCTTCTAAAAACCCTAAACCACCACCCCTTTCTCTCTTAACCTCTATCTAGGTGCCACTCATATCATCTACCCTTCATCACCATAACCCCACCCTCTCTCCTAAACCCCACCATGACCAAACCCTAAGCTACCCTACCCTCTCTCGGCCTCTCTCCTCTCCCTCCTTGGCCCCACCTGGCCACCTAGCTGCCACCCACCCCCCACCCGACCCGAGCCACCCCCCCCTCTCCCCCCTACCCTAGCTCCAACCCTAGCATCTACCCGAGGCTACCCCTCCCTCCCTCTCTCTCTGCCTGCGTGCCCCACCACCGAGCCACCCTCCCTGGCCTCGCCTCTGGTCCCACCTGGAAGCCCCCATGCACCTGCCTCGCCGAAAGCACGTGAGGAGAGGAGGAGAAAGAGGTGGCCGAGCCACCTTTTCCCTCCACCACTCGCCCACGGCATCCCCCCTCCCTCTGCTTTATCCCCATCTCCACGACACCTCTGGCCCCTCCCAGATCTCCCCAGGGCCGTGCCCACCTACTCCTCCTCCCCCTCCCCATCTACCCTACCGCCCCCCACCGGCCGGTCTCCACCGATCTCCCTCTTCCACCGGGCGTGGTGTTGTGGCTGTCGAGGAAGGCCGTGGAGCTCCCAGCCAACACAGGCACGGAGCCGAGCAGGAGGAGCCCCAGGAGCGCTGGACCATCGCCGCCCCGACGGAACCCTAGATCGCCGGAACGTCTGCCTCCCCGTCGATCGTCTGCACCCCTGCCCGATCCACCTACGCCAACACACTCCTGGTGAGCAGCCACATCTCCCAGACACCCTCCCGCTGTTTCTCGCTTCCTAGACGAGCGGATCCCGACGGCGAACGCCCTCTGTGCACGGCAGGTTCGTCATTGTCGCCTTTCGCTCATCGCAGAACCCTCATCTCGCCAGTAGCCCCCACGACACAAGCCCAAGCCTCATGGCGGCTCCGCCCATCAAGGCGTGGCCCGCGTCGCGGGTTTGAACCCTGAACCGAGCCCGCCCTGTCGAGCACCATCTCGTCGTCAGGGATTCAGAGGAAGCAGATCCATAGTGCATCGCGACGCCTTTTTGCAGATAACCCCCACCCCCTTTTCTGCATCAACCCGCACTCCCGCGTGGCCCACCGTCAGCCTCCCGTGGCGTTTTGCAAAAAAGATCCCGAAGTTTCATAAACCTCAACCCGCGATCCCCAGCTGGGCCACGTGGTTGGGCACGGTTCACCCGCTGGCAGCTGGGCCCGCGAAGCCTCCGGCCCCACCTGTCATTCTCAGGGACTAGAATAGCCACATGTAAACGTTTTCAAGTGGCGTGTCTTTGAAGTCAATTGGCCCCACTCATCTGTGACTGTGGCTAGCTTAATCGGGGTAACAAAAGTATTTCCTGAATTCTGTTTTAATTCAAATCTTTTCAAATTTATTTCAAATTCAAATTTAATTCTGTTTTTAAATAACTTTTAAAATCTAAATCCAAATAATACATATAATATATGTTTTCAAACCAGAAAAATGTGAGGATTTCAAATATGCCATTCATAATATATTTTGAACACTTTATTTTCCAAGTTATTTAAAATTACAATAATTTGCCCTTTTGCTTAATAAATTAATAACTTTTGTTTTATAACTCCAAATTTAATAAATAATATGTCTAAAATGATTAGCTCGACGAGAACCTTCTGTCTATGCTTTCCATGGTTTGATTTGAAGCATGCATCATATAAATATAATGGGTACATCAACTTAAATGAGTATAAAATGTGAATAAGACCCCATAAAATGGTTTATTCTTGTATTCCACACCTCACCCGTGCCATGCTACTTTAATACCATGCAATTTGTGCACCATTCATCATGGCATGATTGTTTGATTGTCGCATTTTATTCATATGCTTGTGCACTTTATTTATGTTGGCCCTTGTTTGTTTGGTTCTTCTCGAATAGACGCTGAGCAGGGGATATATCAAGAGAACCAGGAGCACTACCCAGATCCATCCCTTGCTTCAACTGAGCCGCCAGGCAAGCACTACCACATGCTTGCATACATATAGTACCTATTGCCTCTATCTTATTCTTGCATCATTGAGTCGCGATTGCATTAAACTGAATCCCAAGCATTGCATAGCCTTTACTTTTAAACCCCACCGAAGCTTGTTCCTCCATCCCATGAGCCATTACTACAGGAGTTGTTTGAGCCATGCGAGTCGTAGAACAACATGTGTAGGGTATGTGAGTGTCTGATGGAAAACGAGGTACCTAAACAACTTAACCTGAGTAGTAATGGGATAACTAATGAAAGTGGCATCGGTGAGCCATATTCGCTATTTGGTTTTTCAGGCTCACTTGTGTCCCGTAGGACCCCGAGTACTTGATTCCTGTTCCTTGAATATTCGCGCTATCCACATCCGGAGGCTTATGAACCCCCGAGCCGTAGCTTGATTCATTCTTATTTCTTGAGGGCCACAAACTAGTTTGAGGTTTTATTTACTATCCTGTACTTATGCCATGCCTTACCGCTTATTTAAAATTGTGCGAGGAGCACACTGCATCGCTTAGGAAAGCGGAGTGTTTTGTGTCGACAAGCCCAGTCACATTTTCGGTTCCCGATCGTTCACACCATTTGGCGCAAACCTTGAGGCTGCTTGAGTCACTAACTTCGCTATGGTAGCTCAATGGGGTGCCCCTGAAATATTTCTGAATCTGTGATCGCTTTGTCGTGATCGCCTCGTTGGGTTTTGATTTGGTTTTTCCGAGGCATATCGAGTGTGTTGTTATTTGTGCACCCCTGTGGTAAAACTTTCAAAGCCGTGTCCATGTTATGGACGACTTGGAGCACAGTTTCGATCATAGACAAGCATAACTAAAGTACCGCTTTTAATTTGACTAGACTAGGTACCGACTAGTAAATAGTGCAACACTCACGGAATGGATAATAAAACCGCCAATGATGGGGTTGTCCGCTTCCTCGCTGGCGAGGAGGAGGATGGATCTGTGGATATTACCGTTATAACTGTTATAACTGTTGTTATTAATTCATGGACATCCGTCTAGCTATGGTTAGGCGGATGGTTAGCGAGTATCTATAGAACTGTTAGGGTTTATCTTTTGCTGCAATTTGCGTCACCCCAGGTTGTGTCCCCTTTAGAGGCATAAAGACTTGCTGAGTACCCCTAGGGTCTCACACGATAAATTATTGGTTCAGATGAATAGGTACCCTCGCAAGTTGGATACTGGGTGGAAGAGACGGACGATATGGGCAGCGATCATTCGGTGTAGAGATTCCGGGAATGGGGATCCGTGAGATCTGTGGGCGGGATGTGCTTATTTATGGGGCATCTTATGCCAATTTGCTTCTTATCCGTACTCGGATTTTGTCTTCCGCTTCCGCTTGATACTCTGTTGATTGATGTATGAGGAGATATCCTAAACTATTATATCTATCTAGGATATTTGGATCTTGCCATATGGCGTTGCTATATTTCCTTTCTTTTAGATGGAATGGCTCTGATGTTCTATTGTATGGTGGCTTGCATACATACTCATTTGTGTATGTAGTTGATCCCTTCGCCTGCCGATTACGCCGCCCGTTCTTGCCCCGATGTTTGGAAATGGTTGGGACGGCCGAAAGGTCTACCTGTGAGTGGCACTTGGGCCCCACCGTACTATTTCAACCATTTCTGCTCATCCAGGCTTGTAACTAGGAGCGTAATTAACCGAGGTAGTTACATCAGGCTATAACCAAATTTGAATGAAGGAGGAAGACCAGGAGAAGACCATACAACGCTTCTCGTGTTCTGCTATACAACATGCCCTTGCCTAAAAAACGCAGAGCCACGCATTGTTGATGCATGCAGGCCTGCCTCAAGGAGCAACTTGGTCGCAACATCCAAGTCTATGTCGATGACATAGTAATAAAGACCAAGGAAGAAGCCTCTCTAATCGACGACTTGCGTGAAACCTTCGCCAATCTCGATCGCTACCGGATAAAGCTCAATCCGGACAAATGCGCCTTCGGCGTACCCTCGGGACAACTGCTCGGGTATCTCATCTCCGCGAGAGGGATTGAGGCAAACCCGAAAAAGATAAAGGCCATACTAGCCATGGAGAAGCCAAAAAACATAAGGGGCGTTCAGCAACTAGCTGGGCGAATCGCAGCCCTCAGTCGATTTATCAGTCGAATGGGAGAAAAGGCGCTGCCGTTCTATCAGCTCCTCCACAAAACCGACAAATTCGAGTGGACCAATGAAGCGCAAGAAGCATTCGAAGACCTAAAGCGCCTACTATCCACCTCGCCATTATTGGTAACTCCACGAGAAAAGGAACCATTGCTGCTGTACATCTTCGCCCCCAACCAAGTGGTTAGCACAGTGCTCGTCGTCGAACGGGCCGAGGAAAACAAGGTCCACGACGTACAACGCCCGGTATACTACGTCAGTGAGGTCCTCACACCAACAAAACAGAGGTACCCGCATTATCAGAAGCTGGCGTACGACGTCTTTATGATCGCCCGGCGACTGCGCCACTACTTCCAGGAACACCCAATCGTGGTAGTCAACGACGCCCCATTGGGACATATCCTCAATAACCCTGACGCCACAGGACGAGTCGCGCTTTGGGGAATCGAGTTGTATCCACGAGACATCACATACGAAAAGCGCGGCGCAATCAAGTCGTAAGTCCTCCCGGACTTCCTCGTCCATTGGATGGAAAACCAACTCCCGGACAGGCCAGACATGTCCTACCTCTGGACAATGCACTTCGATGGATCCAAGAGGAAAGACGGAGCAGGAGCAGGTGTCATACTGACATCACCTCAAGGAGACAAGCTGAAATACGTCCTGCGAATGCAGTTCACAGCCTCAAACAACGAGGCCGAATACAAGGCCCTGTTACATGGGATGAGGATGGCAAAAGCCTGTGGCGCAAAGAGGCTAATTATATATGGCGACTCTAAACTGGTCGTCAACCAAGCAATGCACGAGTGCGATGCACTAAACGACAACATGATCGCATACCGCGACCTCTACGACACACTTGAAGGAGACTTTGATGGTTGCGAATTGCGACACATAGGTCGCGAAAGCAATGAGGAGGCGGACGCACTTGCCAACATAGGCTCCACCTGCGCACCCATACCACCTGGGGTATTTCTCGAGCGCATATGCGAACGCTCCATCAAGCCGAAGGCCGCAGAGAAGAAAACAAGCGCAGCAACGGACTCGGGGGCTACGCCACCCAATGAGCCAACACCAATCGATGATTTGGAGCTCGACACAGGACTCGAGGGGCCAATGAGCGTCATGATGATCGAACAATCCTAGACGCAGCCATACATTACGTACCTCCTCAGCAAGCGCCTACCGGACGACCCGACAGATGCACGACACATCGCGCGACGCTCCAAGGCATTCGCCGTTATCAACGACGAACTGTATAAACGTAGCATCACAGGCGTGTTACAGCGATGCGTCTCCTTAGCCGATGGAAGAGCAGTCCTCCTTGACATCCATGAAGGGACCTGCGGGCACCACGCCGGCAGCCGCGCCCTCGTTGCCAAAGCTCTACGAGCTGGATTTTACTGGCCCACGGCCATGCGCGACGCCAAGGATATAGTCCAAAAGTGCAACGCCTGTCAGCGATTCACGGACAAGCCACACACACCAGGCGCAGAGCTACGGCCTATTCCATTGGCCTGGCCCTTCGCCCAGTGGGGACTCGACATGGTCGGCAAACTTCCAAGGTCCTCGCAAGGAGGCTACGTCTACCTCTTGGTCGTAGTCGACAAGTTCACCAAGTGGATCGAGGCCATGCCAGTGACCAAGCAATCAGGGCACAACGCAGTCAAGTTCTTCGAGTCCATCGTCTACCGCTTCGGCGTGCTACACAGCATCATCACCGATAATGGAACGAACTTTACATCCAAGGAGTTCCAAGATTTCTGCGAGAACCTGGGGATCAACATCAGCTATGCCTCAGTCGCACACCCACAGACCAACGGTCAGGTGGAAAAGGCAAACGGGCTCGTCTGCAGCGGCATCAAGAAGCGACTCCTTCGACCACTCGAACAAGCCGCGGGCTGCTGGCCAAACGAACTGCAATCCGTACTCTAGAGCCTGCGTACAACTCCAAATAGCTCCACCGGCTACACACCATACTTTATGGTACATGGAGCAGAGGCAGTATTACCCGCCGAGGTACGGTACAGAGCGCCACGCGTAGTCGCCTACAGCGAGAAGGAGTCATCCCTCGCACTCGAAGACTCCGTCGACCTCCTTGACGAAGCAAGAGAAATCTCCGCAGAAAGATCTACGATCTACCAGCAGAACCTGCGCAACTACCATAGCAGAAGGCTTCGCCCAAGATCCTTCGTCGAAGGTGACCTGGTCCTGCGACTGAAACAGCAGGGGCATCTCAAGCTCGAGTCCCCCTGGGAAGGACCGTACGTGATTACAGAAGTAATCCCAGGTGGCGCCTATCGCCTTCAAGATTTAGAGATAGGAGTCGCATACTCCAACCCTTGGAACGTTGCACAACTGCGACGGTTCTACCCTTAGTCGTTTCTTCTTTACTTTTGCATCGCAAATAAGGCTATTCAGCCAAGGCTACTTAGCCGCACATTGTACTACGTACTGTTCTCCGAATAAATGAAAGCTAAGTGCCCCAAAACTCCGTGCTCTCTTTTCTTTTGTCAACTTTCATACTCGGGGGCTGCGCCACCCTATATACATATGTTCTTCGAATAATAACGCGACATCCTGAGTAGCTGGCACACCAATCGAACCCCTAAACACAAACACAACCCAGTTGCCACGCGGCTGACAGGTTGACAGGGGGAAGATACAAAGATGGCCAGGCTAACGAAAAGGACTCGCATAAGTGCAACACACCCCACGCTTATAAAGCTATTTGTAAAATTATCTACAAAACTATATATGAACTTTACAACACCAGTACACTTGTATGCAGGATACATATTTGGCTACCCTTGCAACAGAAGAACATTAGTCTGTTCCTCGAAGAAGTCGGCGATTTCCTCAGCTGGACGATCCACCGCTTGATAGTGCGGCACCATGTTCCAGGAAGATCCTGCTGGTGGCGCCGGTGGCCCAGATGCAATGGCGGCGACATCCACGTCAGGCCTGTGCAAACGCACCACGGAGAGCGCAGCCTTGGCACCAGCCACCAGCTGTGGCCTCATGCACTCGCGAACCACGGACATATCTTGAAATTTCGTCAGAAGGGCCAACAGGCTTGACGGAGTATCATCCAGCGGGAACATCACCCGGTAGATGTTCTTCAAGCACGACTGTGACTTCTTTAGAAAAAGCAGCACTCGCGAGGCGCGATCCTGTAGGGTCGCTAACGCAGTCGCACGATCATGATCTACCCAGAAGTATCCACTCTCCTGAAGTTGCTCTTGGGTAAGATCATGAAGGCGGATGGCAATCCTATCCCTCTCGTCCTGCAGACGGTGCGCGCTAACAACTACACGAAGCAGCATCAACAGCATGAGTACAACGTACCATTGCGATCATCTACAAAGGAAAAGACGAGGATGAGCAAACTAACACTTAAACTGGTCGCCCAGCTGCGTCACCTCGCCAAGCAGATATTGCTCACGGGCGGCGACTTTTTCAGCCTTCGACTTCCACACGTCCACGCTACCACGGATCACAGGCAACTCACGCTCCAGCTGCTTAACGCGATCACGAAGTCACGAAAGCAAGGAAAGCTCCTCTACTCTAGAGCGAGGTGGTGCCATTGTATCCTCAAGAGATGGCGAGACCGGGGTTCCCCCCACAGGGCCACTTGACGTACCCTATCAAAAAATCAAGTCAGAAGCAAAATAAGGCGACCAACTCAAAAGTCAAAAGTAAACAGGTGCATTCAGGATCAATAAAAAGTATGTACAAACACATTCGCCAACAGGCATGATCTCCAATCAAAAGAGCGAGTTCGTTAGCTATTACAAGAAACTAACTACGGAGCAGTTGGCTTCTTCGACTTCGAGGACCTTGGGGGCTTCATCAAGTCCGTGGCAGTATCAGATGCCACTGACTTTCCGCCGGCCCCTGAGGCCGAAGTTTTCGCCGCCTTCTTTGCACGATTCAGCTCCTCCGAATGCTTGGCAATGGTGTTTATCAAGGAATGGCCATATTTGGCACAAGCAGTCGCAAAAGGAGCGAACACTACCTACTGACCATCCGCACCAACCGGCATTGTCTTCGACACCACAGAGGGATCCACTTCGACTCCGTGGGCTTGCACCATGGCAAGCGACATGGTCGCACCAGCTGCGTGGAGGGAGTTCTTGTACGTGGCAGGTACACCCCCAGCGAGTGACTCCACCAGCTCCTCCACATTGTCTACCAGCTCCGCCTTCGGCATCAGCTCCTCCCGGAGGCGACTCAGGGTGGCCTTGGCTTTGGACAACGTGTTTTGGACAACGGCGCTACCGTCTTCGACTGCAGATACCGCGCCCGCCAAAACGTCATCGCGACCAAGGGCTTGCGGATCAAAGCTCAAGCCACCAGCATCTACAACAAAATACGTACACGGATCAAACTCCTAAGGCCACCGGCACTATAAAGGAAAAGAAGAACATCGATAAATATCTACCAAGTAGAGGTACCTGAGAGGGCCTTGGCGACTGAAAAAAGTTGCTCTTCAAACAACTTCTCCCTAGCCGCAAAGGAGGCACGCAGATCCTCTTCGCGCTTCTGGGCCTCATCACGAGCATGAAAGTGCCTCGTCGCGCCCCTTCACTGCTGTGGCCAGCGTCTTCTCCAACGTGGCGACATCACGCAGTAAAGCATTATGCTCAGCTACAGGACAGTCAAAAATCTGGCTCTCAGTCGATAATGCCAAATTACAGAGAAAACGAAAAGAACAGGTATATAATACTCACTCTCAACCACGCGCTGGCGCTTCTCCAGCATCGCATGATGGCGACCTATTGCCATCACTTGCTCCGCTACCTGCGCGGCTTCCTTTACAAGGATCTGTCGCACAAAGCAAGGAATCAGCAGAGGGCAACAAACGGCGTTTGACTGCCAACTTATAAAAAAAGGGGGAGATATACTGACATGGTCCTCCAGCGACTCCGAAGAAGATTGCTGAACCATCATCCGAGCTACTACTCGATGCTCCCCTACGTGAGGAGAGCTCGAAGAATTATGCCCGGAGTGGGCCGCCGCCGGAGGAGAAGGAGCACGCTCGACCTCTATCTTGGCCTTTGAAGTCGCGACTCCTGATTCCTTCAAAAATCAACGTCGCCAGACGATGACGACGCCTCTTGGCTGCAAGATAAAACACACACTCAGAAAAGGGCAAAGTCAACAAGAAGAAAACAAGCAAAGAACGAATGCACTAGCAAAAGTTACCATTCAAATCTATCAAGATCAAATGTGGCCTCCGTCGATTCCGACGAAGACTCCTTGGGCAATCGCATCTTATTGCGAGAAGACGGTGCCACAGCCCTCACTGGAACGGCGGGAATTGGCGACTCCGTGCCAACATCCGCGCCTCCTAGATTGGAAGGAGTCGACGCATCGGAATCCTCACTGCACGAACGCTTGCGAGTATCCGGACTCTCGGACTCGGGGGCTTCCTCTTCAACATCGGAAGGGACAGTCGACTCAGACTGGTCCTCTTCCACACCTCCTGAGAATAATCCCCTCAGGGAGGGGAGGCATGCAAGGCGATATCGCCCACTCCTGCATACAAAAAATAAAACAGATAAGTACCAGAAGACGCAATCGAAAAAAAATACGCTACTACGTGGCACAACCATACCTCAGGAGGAGGATTCGAAGCATCAAAAGGAGGAACGACTGGCTTGTTCGGAAGCACATCCTTGAGGGTATACTTCGTGACCAGTCGCACCCTCTTATCTACGTCACTCGCGGACATGCCATCGGCAGACACGCGAGTGGGATCATCATAGCCACCCCATTGGAACATGGGATGGACCCTGGCCTGGAGAGGCTGGACGCGACGACGCAACCAGGTCCTGACAAGGGCGCAGCCTCCCTCTTCTGTGCCTATGCGACTCTCGAGGTCGCAGACACGCTGATATAGCACGTCTGTCTTCGCGAGTCCGGAAGGCATGATCACGTTCTTCCAAGAACGCATCTTCTTGCAGGGAGTCGCGGGATCGAAGGGAGCAAGTCCAAAGTGCTCGTCATTGGTCTTCTGATCGCGCACATAGAACCATCTGTCCCTCCATCCCTGGACGGGCTTGGCGAGCTTGATATCAAAGTAGGTGGCAGATGGATCAACATGGATTCCACAACCACCTACATCATAAACTAAAGAGCCAGATGCGGACTGACGCTTCAATTTAAAAATGCGTTTGAAAAGACCAAAGTGCGGCTCGATTCCGAGCCAGCACTCGCAGAAAGTGATGAAACAGGTGATGTGGAGGATAGAATTTGGGGACAGCTGGTGGAGCTGGGGCCCATAGAAACACAAAAGACCCCGAAGAAAGGGTTGAAGAGGCAAGGAAAGACCGCGAATGATGAATGCAAGAAACATCACTCGATAACCAGCGGGAGGCACAGGAACGGTCTTACCGCTAGGGACGCGCGAATCGGCGACTGATGCAGAAATCACTCCGTCTTGGCGAAGAAGACGGAGATCCGACGCCTTGATGATGGAGGGGCGCCACGCGCCATTAGTCATGCGGGTGCCCGCGACCTTCTTCTTCCCGGCGGCGGCAGCGCTGGTGGCCGCAGCAGCGGAGCCACCCTTCTTCTTTGCTGCAGTGAGGGTGGCCGCGGAATCAGCGGCAGCGCCTCCCTTCTTCTTCCCCATTGCGCGGCGGCGATGAGAGCGAACAAAATAGCTGGGGAACAAACGGAGCTGGTCCAACGTCGTGGAGAAGATGGGCGCAGAGAAAAGCAGGAAAGCAAAGGGCAATGGCGATGGCAGCAAGGAAGAAAGAACACAGATGGGAAAATTACGCTGCGGCATCGCTACTTAACCCCTGGAAGATGCAATCCAACGACTGAAAAACACCCTATTGGACGCGTGGCATGCATCGCGTAGGACACGTGGAGAAGAGGAAGCGTGAACCGTCCCCCCACTTCTACCATTACGGGTGGAAATCGAGGAGGCACAATTAAAAATAAGATTACGCACGCCCAGTCAAATCAAAGTCAGAAAGTGGGACCCACAGCTCGTCACGTCCCGTCAAAATCGCTCACGCGGGCAACTAAGGTCATACAAGTGTCAGCACTGACGTCACCAAAGGCTATGCAATGGAGAACTTCGACTATTTTTAGTCCTTGCTGGAGTCTTCGACTCCACCAAGCACTCGGGGGCTACTCCCATAGGGAGCGCTGGCCGCACCCCCTATGATTTTTCTTTTCTTGTTGCAGGAACATGGACAATCACAAAAAGCAAACCCAACCACTCGAAACACAGTTCGATTATGAACATGGGTTACTCCCATAGGGAGCGCCGGAAACAAGCAGGCAAAAGACGACAGCAGTCGCGAAAATATTTTAGTTGCCTGAGTCATCGACTGAAACAAGCAAGCAAAAGACGACAGCAGTCGCAAACGTGTTTTAGTACCTGCCTGGGTCATCAACTGAACAAGCAAGCAAAATATGATAGCAGTCGCAAAAGTTTTTAGTCCCTGCCTGAGTCTTCGACTCAACCAGGCACTCGGGGGCTACTCCCATAGGGAGCGCTGGTCGCGCACCCTATGATTATTTGAACAAAAAACTATGTGTTGATAACATCCACACTCGAAACTCATGGCGACACCGCCTCATAATTTTCCCCCTACAAAGATACTGCGTCTCCTGGGTTACCCGAATCGTCTCCGTGATGATAAAATTCGGATGCCGCGCCTACGGCATGAAGGTAAGACCTGCATAAGGCCTGGCAACGCATTTAACTGCGCACTACCAGAAACATATCCGTGCCCACAGGCATGATGAACATGCCTTGACGGACGCGTCAAGTGCTCACACCCATATAACTGGAATTCGACTCCTGTAAGACCTCCGCGGCCTGAGTCGAATTACACCAGCACTTTTCCGGATTCGAGTCCGGGGACTCGAATTCGAGTAGATTGCGTTGTTTCACCCTAAGGTGGTTAAGCGATACCCGATACTTTGTTATATCGAACACGATATCAACAATCCCTATGACACAAATAAAAGCAATCAAAATATACTCATTCAGGCACTCGAAGGCTTCAAAAGTCCCCACTCGAATCTGCGATTCCACTGGACACTCGGGGGCTACTGACATGGGTATACCCTACAGGTACTCGAACTTGGTATATACGGCCCAAATACGTATAGGCCCACGGTGTCGCCAAGGCCCGGATGGAGGGACTCAAGTAACCTATGGACTCTCAATTGCTTGAAGGACAAGAAGAAGCTAAAGATAGAAAGTTTGAAGGGGAAAACCCTAACTTGTAACCGACTCGACCTGCTACCCGAGACCTAGCCTATCTATATAAAGGCTAGGAGGGGGCGGCGAAGAGGACACACGCAACCCTAGTTTTCGCAACCCTCGCCAGATTTCATCTGCGCGTCATTGTAACTTTCGACTCCCTCGACAATTCCACGAGCAGACAAGCAGGAGTAGGGACCTCTACGAGGCCTGAACCTGGGTAAATCCTTTGTCCCCTGTGTGCTTGTTTGCTAGCCGATAGATGTCTCTAGCGCTCCCTCCTTCTCCAAAACCCAAGTCCATAACAATGGGCATTGATGAGTTAAACCCTCGTCACTAATCATCTTGACTCCTTTGAGACTTGATTGGGCATTACAACTGAAGGAAATATGCCCTGAGAGGCAATAATAAAGTTGTTATTATATATTCCTTATACATGATAGATGTTTATTTTACATGCTAGAAATGTATTGATTCGGAAACATCAATACATGTGTGTTTAATAAACAAAAAGGGTTCCTAGTCATGCCTCTCTTATATACTAGCTTGTTGATTAACAGGATGATCAAGGTTTCCTGATCATGGACATTGGATGTTGTTAATAACAAGGTCACACCATTGGTGGAATGATGTGATGAACATTCATCCGAAGTATAGCATTACGATCAAGTCATTATGTTTATATTGCTATAACATCATACGAAGTAATCTTTATCCTTAAACCATGAGATCATGTTAATTGCTGACACCGGAAGAGTATCTTGATAACATCAAACGTCACACCGTAACAGGGTGACTATAAAGATGGGTTCAGTACTACGAAGGTGTTATGTTGAGGCTCATGGATCAAGAGTGGAATTTGTCAATCCAGATGACGGATAGATATACTCTGGGCCCTCTCGGTGATATCACATTAGGATAGCTTGCAAGCAAGTGATGTGATCGCTAGAATGTTATATCACGGGAATAAGAAAAGAGTGCATGTCGGTAACAAGATCAAACTAGGTATATAGATACCGATGACCGAATCTCGGACATGTAATATATTGAGAGACAAAGGGATTTAGTTACAAGCGTTAAAGGTTCTCACGATCACATGAGTCATCGTTGAATGTGTAGGAGTCAGTACGGATCTCCAGGTCCCGCTGATGATTATTGATCAGAGAAGGGTCTCGATCACCGTAACAGGGTGGCACACTTAAGAGTTACCGGACACCATTTTGGAGCACATATGTTTCAGACGAAAGAATTGCAAAGCGCAGGAATTGTTTCAATAGAAACCGGAAATTGTTTCGGGTGAAATTGCAGAAGGTGGTTCTGCATGTGATATTGAAATATTGCAAGGGGCTATATGTGAATGTTTGTTAATTAAAGTAATTAACAAAATTCTGAATAAATTTAATAAAAAGAGTTTTATTAAATGAGAGAGCATTAAATTTGGAGAAATTTAATGCATTTAAAGTGGAGACTTTAAAAGGGAATGTGAAGAGGCATTTTAATGTGGAGGGGTTACCACCACATGAATGGGGGAGGTGAGGGTCACCCCATGCGACCATGGAGAGAGGGCACCCCTCCTCCTATAAAAGGCCACCCATTCCCTCCTTCATCCACACACCTCCTTGTGAAGGATCTCTCTCCCCCTCTAGAATTATTCCCCCATGGTCTCGGATTAGCGAGATACATGTTCCCGGTGGCATTTCGTCTAGAAGGAGTTGCTGCTTCCACTGGATCGCTGGAGCGAGGAGGTGGAGGTTGTCCGGTGGCTTGAACGTGTGTGCGAGTGTGGATGTGCTACTGAGTTGCAGCACTCGGACTTCCTCACGATCTTGAGATCGGCAAGTGTACGACTACATCAACCACGAGTTCCTACTCGTTAACAAAGCTCCTTGTCTACGAGGGTAAGTTCTCGTTGGATGTATGTCCACCTATTGCTTTGTACCTAGTAGATAGATCTTGGCGTGTAGTTCACGCCGTAGGAATTTTTTTGTTTTCTATGCTACGGACCCAACAGTGGTATCAGAGCCTGATCTATGCGTAGGTGCTTAGCACGGGTAGTACACATATGGTTGATATGTGGGCGATGATGATCATGTTATTGCATCTTCTATGTATTTTGGATATTGGTGGCATAGTGGGATGAAGCGGCCCGGACCAACCTTACATGTCATCGTACATGAGACCGGTTCCGTGATTGACATGCAACTTGTTTTGCATAAGTGGCTGGCGGGTGTCTGTCTCTCCTACTATAGTCAATATCTGATTTACAACGAGTTGCTAATAACTTAGTTATCCTCGTTGTGGTTCATGTTCATAGGTAAGAACGGTTCTATCTTCGAAAGCCCTAAGCCACGTAAAACTTGCAATTGATAAATTAGAGGCGTCTAGTTTAGATCGTTGCTGGGCTAGTGTGTTGTTGTGGTATTGTTGTAAGTAGATGTATGGTGGATACTCTTACAACACACTCAACGTGTAAGTTCCATAGACCTTGGCCGTACACACAAAGGAATGATAGAGATCATACCACGATGCAAGTGATAGAGATCAAATGCATGGACCATATCATCTCACTTTACACATTAGATGTTAGCATCTTATACTGCTAGTTTGGCGTGTTTGATAGCATTATAAGATGATCCCTCATTTAGATATCAAGATAAAAATGTGTTCTTCCTTGAGTATGCACCGTTCTATGGATCATGTTTCGAGACATCACGTGATGATCGGGTGTACTCGAATCTACGCTTTCATAGGAACGGGTGTAAGACAGTTTTACACACGCGAATACTAAGGTTCTTACTTGGCGAGCCTAGCATGTACAGACATGGCCTCGGAACACGGACCGAAAGGTTAAGCATGAGTCATATGGTTGATATGATGCCCATATAGATGCTCGCCTTTGAAGCTATATCAACTCACGTGATGATCGGACTTGGTATAGTAGATTTGGTTCATGTAATCACCAAAAGGACACGAGGGATGTCGGTTTTGAGTGGGAGTTCATTAGTAATTTGGATTAGTTGAACTCAATCTATCATAAACTTAGTCTAAATAAACTTTACAAAATCTGTTGTAGATGGCACCACCTGCTTTTAATTTCAATGTGTTCATGGAGAAAGAGAAACTTGCTGCGAATGGTAGCAACTTCACTAACTGGGCTATGAATTTGAGGATTCTCCTCATTGCTGCACAAAAGCAATATGTGCTAGATGCGCCGCTAGGCCCCCCACCAGCTCCTGATGCCCCTAACGAGGAAAAGAATGTCTATGTGACTCGTCAGGAGGACCACAACTTAGTTCATTGCGGCATACTGTATGGGCTAGAGCCAGAACTTCAAAAGCGTTTCGAAAATGGCAATGCCTTTGATACCATGGGAGAATTTAAAATGATTTTCAATACCCATGTTGCCGTAGAGAGTTATAATGCTACAAAAAAGTTCTTTAGCTGCATGATGGAGGAAAACATCTCCGTTAGTGAGCACGTACTCAAAATGTCTGGGTACACTGATAAGCTTGTGTCCTTGGGAATAACGATTCCCATTGACTTAGGCTTACATCGTGTTCTCCAATCTCTGCCACCTAGCTACAAGAGCTTCGTGATGAACTATAATATGCAGGGCATGAAGAAGTCTCTTCCCGAGCTTCTGTCAATGCTTAAGACTGCAGAAGTGGAGATTAGGAAAGAACATCAAGTGTTGATGATCAATAGGACCACCAGTTTCAAGAAGGACAAGAAAGGCAAGCACAAGGGAAAGAAGGGTGGCAAGTCTGTTGCCACGCCTAAAAGAAACCGGGCTGGCCCTAAGTCCGACACAAAGTGCTACTATTGCAAGGGATCGCCATTGGGCAAGCGCCCCAAGTATTTGGCGGACAAGAAGTCCAAGAAGGCAAACAAAGGTATATGTGATATACATGTTATTGATGTGTACTTGACTAGTACTCACGAGCACCTGGTATTTGATACGGATCGGTTGCTAATATATGTAACTCGGTTAGAGGCTACTGGAACAAGTGACGACTAGCAAGGGATGAGGTCGGTGCGGTAAGCAATGGATCAAGAGTTGATGTGATCGCCGTCGGGACGCTACCTCTCCATTTGCCATCGGGATTAGTTATAAACCTAAATAGTTGTTATTTGGTGCCTGCACTGAGAATGAACATTGTATCTGGATCGTGTTTGATGCAAAGTGGTCATTCCTTTAAATCTGAGAACAATGGTTGTTCGATTTATAAGAATGATATCTTTTATGGTCATGCACCTATGTTGAATGGTTTATTTCTACTAGATCTCGATAGTAATATTACGCACATTCAAAATGTTAATGCTAAAAAGATTAAACTTGATGATGATATGTCTACATATATGTGGCACTGCCGTCTAGGTCATATTGGCATTAAACGCATGAAGAAACTCCATTCTGATGGACTTTTGGAATCACTTGATTTTGAATCATTTGATACATGTGAGCCATGCCTTATGGGCAAGATGACTAGAACGCCGTTTTCCGGTTCAATGGAACGGGCGACAAATCTGTTGGAGATCATACATACTAATGTGTGTGGACCAATGAGTGTGTCGGCGCGAGGTGGATATCGTTATTTTGTTACTTTCACGGATGATTTGAGTAGATACGGGTATATCTATTTGATGAAACACAAGTCTGAAAGTTTTGAAAAGTTCAAGGAATTTCAGAATGAAGTGGAAAATCATCGTAATAAAAATATCAAGTTTCTACGGTCTGACCGTGGAGGAGAGTATCTAAGTTACGAGTTTAGCACACACATGAAAGAGTGTGGAATAGTTTCACAACTCACACCTGCCGGGATACCACAACGTAATGGTGTGTCGGAACATCGTAATCGTACCTTATTGGATATGGTTTGATCTATGATGTCTCTGACTGACTTACCTCTATCATTTTGGGGTTATGCACTAGAAACAGCTGCATTCACTTTAAATCGGGCACCATCTAAATCTGTTAAAACGACACCGTATGAATTATGGTTTGGAAACAAACCTAAGCTGTCATTTCTTAAGGTTTGGGGATGCGATGTTTATGTGAAGAAACTTCAACCGGATAAACTCAAACCCAAAGCGGAAAAATGCGTCTTCATAGGATACCCTAAGGAAACAATTGGGTATACCTTCTATCACAGATCCGAGGGCAAGTTTTTTGTTGCCAAGAATGCATCCTTTCTTGAGAAGGAGTTTCTCGCGAAGGTGTGAGTAGTCGGAAGGTAGAACTTGAAGAGGTTATTGAACCTTCTCTTCATGGAATGGCGAGTGGCGCAGCACCGGAAGTTGTTTCGGAGTTGACTTCACCTGATGAAGAGAGAGCTAATGATAATGATCATGAAACTCTGAAAGAGGACACTACCAAACCTCGCAGGTCAAGCAGGACACGTGTAGCTCTGGCTGTCTGGCAATCCTGTTGTGAATTTCATGGTTGATGAAATGGATGACCCTGTGACGTATGAAGAAGCGATGATGAGCCCGGATTCCAACAAATGGCTAGAAGCCATGAAATCTGAGATGGAATCCATGTACGAGAACCAAGTTTGGAACTTGGTGGACTTACCTCACGACCGAAAGGCCGTTGAGAATAAATGGATTTTCAAAAGGAAAACTGATGCTGATGGTAATGTGACCATCTATAAGGCCCGACTTGTCACAAAGGGGTTTTGACAAATTCAAGGAGTTGACTATGATGAGACATTCTCTCCCGTAGCGATGCTTAAATCGGTTAGGATTATGTTAGCAATTGTTGCATATTTCGATTATGAAATATGGCAGATGGATGTTAAAACTGCGTTCCTCAATGGTAAGATTGAAGAAGAGTTTTATATGATACAACCTAAGGGTTTTGTCGATCCTAAGGATGCTAATAAGGTGTGCAAACTTTAGCGATCCATCTATGGACTGAAGCAAGCATCACGAAGTTGGAATATCCGCTTTGATGAGGTGATCAAAGAGTTTGGATTTGTCCAAACTTATGGAGAGGCTTGTATTTAGAAGAAAGTGAGTGGGAGCAATGTGGCATTTCTGATATTATATGTGGATGACATATTATTGATTGGAAATGATATAGATCTTTTAAACAGTGTTAAAAGTTATCTAAACAGCAAATTTTCGATGAAAGACCTTGGTGAAGCGTCATATATATTAGGCATTAAAATCTATAGAGATAGATCAAGGCGCCTAATTGGGCTACCGCAGAGTACGTACCTTGATAAGATATTAAAGAAGTTTAATATGGACGAAAGTAAGAAGGGGTTCTTACCTATGTTGCAAGGCAAGACATTGAGTAAGACTCAAAGTCCGCCTCTGGCGAAAAGAAAGAGAGATGATGGATAAGATCCCCTATGCCTCAGCCATAGGCTCTATTATGTATGCCATGCTATGTACAAGACCGGATGTGGCACATGCTATTAGTTTGACTAGTAGGTACCAATCTGATCCGGTTGAACCTTTGGATAGCGGTAAAGAACATCCTCAAGTACTTGAGAAGAACTAAGGATATGTTTCTCATATACGGAGGTGAAGAAGAGCTAGTCGCTAAGTGTTATGTCGATGCTAGTTTTGACACTCATCCGGATGACTCTAAGTCTCAATCCGGATACGTATTTCTCTTGAACGAAGAAGCAGTTAGTTGGAGGAGTTCCAAACAACCTGTGGTGGCTGGATCAACAAGGGAGGCGGAATATGTTGCTGCTTCAGAAGCGGCACATGAAGCAGTTTGGATGAAAGAGTTCATTACAGAACTGGGTGTGGTTCCCAGTGCGTTGTACCCGATGGTGATCTATGGTGACATCAATGGAGCCATAGCCAATGCAAAGGAACCAAGGTCTCACAAGAATTCCAAACATATTAAGCGCCGGTTTCACTCCATCCGCGAGCATGTCAAGGATGGAGATATAAAGATTTGTAAAGTACACACGGACCTAAATGTAGCAGATCCGTTGACTAAAGTTCTCCCTAGGGCAAAACATGATCAACACCAGAACTCCATGGGTGTTAGATTTATCACTATGTGAACTAGATTATTGTCTCTAGTGCAAGTGGGAGACTGAAGGAAATATGCCCTGAGAGGCAATAATAAAGTTGTTATTATATATTCCTTATACATGATAGATGTTTATTTTACATGCTAGAAATGTATTGATTCGGAAACATCAATACATGTGTGTTTAATAAACAAAAAGGGTTCCTAGTCATGCCTCTCTTATAGACTAGCTTGTTGATTAACAGGATGATCAAGGTTTCCTGATCATGGACATTGGATGTTGTTAATAACAAGGTCACACCATTGGTGGAATGATGTGATGAACATTCATCCGAAGTATAGCATTACGATCAAGTCATTATGTTTATATTGCTATAACATCATACGAAGTAATCTTTATCCTTAGACCATGAGATCATGTTAATTGCTGACACCGGAAGAGTATCTTGATAACATCAAACGTCACACCGTAACAGGGTGACTATAAAGATGGGTTCAGTACTACGAAGGTGTTATGTTGAGGCTCATGGATCAAGAGTGGAATTTGTCAATCCAGATGACGGATAGATATACTCTGGGCCCTCTCGGTGATATCACATTAGGATAGCTTGCAAGCAAGTGATGTGATCACTAGAATGTTATATCACGGGAACGAGAAAAGAGTGCATGTCGGTAACGAGATCAAACTAGGTATGGAGATACCGATGATCGAATCTCGGATGTAATATATCGAGCGACAAAGGGAATTAGTTACAAGCGTTAAAGGTTCTCATGATCACAGGAGTCATCGTTGAATGTGTAGGAGTCAGTACGGATCTCCAGGTCCCGCTGCTGATTATTGATCGGAGAAGGGTCTTGATCATGTCTGCATTATTCGCGAACCGTAGGGTGGCACACTTAAGAGTTACCGGACACCATTTTGGAGCACATATGTTTTAGACAAAAGAATTGCAAAGCGCAGGAATTGTTTCAATAGAAACCAGAAATTGTTCCGGGTGAAATTGCAGAAGGTGGTTCTGCATGTGATATTGAAATATTGCAAGGGGCTATATGTGAATGTTTGTTAATTAAAGTAATTAACAAAATTCTGAATAAATTTAATAAAAAGAGTTTTATTAAATGAGAGCATTAAATTTGGAGAAATTTAATGCATTTAAAGTGGAGACTTTAAAAGGGAATGTGAAGAGGCATTTTAATGTGGAGGGGTTACCACCACATGAATGGGGAGGTGAGGTCACCCCATGCGGCAATGGAGAGAGGGGGCACCCCCTCCTCCTATAAAAGGCCACCCATTCCCTCCTTCATCCACACACCTCCTTGTGAAGGATCTCTCTCCCCCTCTAGAATTATTCCCCATGGTCTCGGATTAGCGAGATACATGTTCCCGATGGCATTTAAATGCGGAAGGAGTTGCTGCTTCCGCTGGATCGCTGGAGCGAGGAGGTGGAGGTTGTCCGGTGGCTTGAACGTGTGTGCGAGTGCGGATGCGCTGCTGAGTTGCGGCGCTCGGACTTCTTCACGATCTTTAGATCGGCAAGTGTACGACTACATCAACCACGAGTTCCTACTCGTTAACAAAGCTCGTTGTCTACAAGGGTAAGTTCTCGTTGGATGTATGTCCACCCGTTGCTTTGTACCTAGTAGATAGATCTTGGCGTGTCGTTAACACCGTAGGAAATTTTTTGTTTTCTATGCTGCGGACCCAACAACAACATAATACATAGACCGCCATCCAACTGCATCTATGACTAATAATCCACCTTCAGGTTATCATCCGAACCCCCTCCAGTATTAAGTTGCAAGCAACAGATTATTGCTTTATGAACTGCGTGTACAGTAAACAATACGATTGTTCTATGAACAAAGGATTGTTGTTTTCTCCCTAGTAGCAACCGCACATCTAGTACCTTAGAGATTTCTGTCACTTCCCAGTTACGGAGGCATGAACCCACTATCGAGCATAAATACTAACTCTTGGAGTTGCTAGCATCTACTTGGCCAAGATAGCTACTAACAACGGATAGCATGCAAGATCACAAATAACAAAGACATGATAGAATCAATAATCAATCTGAAATAGCATCTCAATATCCGGATCCCCGCAAACACAACATGTATGAATTACAAATAGATGATCTTGATCATGAACAGAGCTCACAAGATCTAAACATGAAAGCACAAAGGAGGAGAACCAGCCATCTAGCTACTACATGGATCCATAGTCCAAGTATGAACTACTCACGCATCACGCCGGAGGCTTGCATGGTGATGAAGAAGGCCTCCAGGGTGAATTCCCTCTCGTGTGGTGCGGGAAGAGCTTTAGATCCCTCCCGATCTAGGGATGGAGATGACGGCGGCTACAGACTCTTTCGTGGATTTTTGATCGGGTCCTTAGGGTTTTCGTCCTGAGGGCAATATATAGGCGGAAGGAGAGGCCGCGGGGGTGCCGGGAGCGGCCACACCACCCCCTGGCGCAGGCCAGGCCTGGCCGCGCGGCCAGGTGGTGTGGTGGCTCCCTGGCCCTTCTCCGTCTCGTATTCTGGCACTTGATCCCTTCTGGAAAAAAGGCACTTTGGCTTTTGTCCCGTCCAATTACAAGAATATTCATTTTCTGACTTTCCTGGAACCAAAAATAGCAGAAAACAGGCAGCTGACACTGTGGCTCTTGTTAATAGGTTAGTCCAAGTAATCAAATGAAAAGTATTCCAAAGTTGGAACAAAACACAAGAAAGTGGATAAAACCAAGCATGGAACATCAAAAATTATAGATACATTTGCAATGTATCGATTACCTTAAATTTCATCACTTCCCAGTTACGGAGGCATGAACCCACTATCGAGCATAAATACTAACTCTTGGAGTTGCTAGCATCTACTTGGCCAAGATAGCTACTAACAACGGAAAGCATGCAAGATCACAAATAACAAAGACATGATAGAATCAATAATCAATCTGAAATAGCATCTCAATATCCATCGGATCCCCGCAAACACAACATGCAGAATTACAAATAGATGATCTTGATAATGAACGGAGCTCACAAGATCTAGACATGAAAGCACAAAGGAGGAGAACCAACCATCTAGCTACTACATGGATCCGTAGTCCAAGGATGAACTACTCACGCATCACACTAGAGGATTGCATGATGATGAAGAAGGCCTCCAAGGTGAATTCCCCTCTCCGGCAGGGTGCCGGGAAGAGCTTCAGATCCCTCCCGATCTAGGGATGGAGATGACGGTGGCTACACACTCTTTCGTGGATTTTTGATCGGGTTACTTAGGGTTTTCATCTCGAGGGCATCTTATAGGCAGAAGGAGAGGCCGTGGGGGTGCTGGGGTCGGCCAGACCACACCCTGGTGCGGGCCAGGCCTGGCGGCACGGCCGGGTGGTGTGGCCGGCCCCAACCTTTCTCCGTCTCGTATTCTGGCATCTGATGACTTCCAGAAAAATAGGCACTTTGGCTTTTGTCCTGTCCAATTCCGAGAATATTCATTTTCTGACTTTCCTAGAACCAAAAACAACAGAAAAGCAGGCGGTGGCTCTTGTTAATAGGTTAGTCCAAGAAATCATATGAAAAGTACTCCAAAGTTTGGACAAAACACAAGAAAGTGGATAAAACCAAGCATGGAACATCAAAAATTATAGATACATTTGCAATGTATCATTACCTTAGAGATTTCTGTCACTTCCCCAGATTACCAGAGGCATGAACCCACTATCGAGCATAAATACGAACTCTTGGAGTTGCTAGCATCTACTTGGCCAAGATAGCTACTAACAACGGAAAGCATGCAAGATCACAAATAACAAAGACATGATAGAATCAATAATCAATCTGAAATAGCATCTCAATATCCATCGGATCCCCGCAAACACAACATGCAGAATTACAAATAGATGATCTTGATCATGAACGGAGCTCACAAGATCTAGACATGAAAGCACAAAGGAGGAGAACAAGCCATCTAGCTACTACATGGATCCGTAGTCCAAAGATGAACTACTCACGCATCACACTGGAGACTTGCATGATGATGAAGAAGGCCTCCAGGGTGAATTCCCCTCTCCGGCAGGGTGCCAGGAAGAGCTTCAGATCCCTCCCGGTCTAGGGATGGAGATGATGGCGGCTACAGACTCTTTCATGGATTTTTGATCGGGTTACTTAGGGTTTTCATCCCGAGGGCATCTTATAGGCAGAAGGAGAGGCCAAGGGGGTGCTGGGGTTGGCCAGACCACCCCTTGGCGCGGGCCAGGCCTAGCCGCACGGCCAGGTGGTGTGGCCGGCCCCCAACCCTTCTTCGTCTCGTATTCTGGCATCTGATGACTTCCGAAAAATAGGCACTTTGGCTTTTGTCCCGTCCAATTCCGAGAATATTCATTTTCTGACTTTCCTAGAACCAAAAACAGCAGAAAACAGTACCGGCACTATGGCTCTTGTTAATAGGTTAGTCCAAGAAATCATATGAAAAGTACTCCAAAGTGTGGACAAAACACAAGAAAGTGGATAAAACCAAGCATGGAACATCAAAAATTATAGATACATTTGCAATGTATCAACATCCCCAAGCTTAAGTCCTGCTCGTCCTCGAGTAGGTAAGTGATAAAAAGAAAGAATATTTTTTGAGGTGACATGCACCATGAAAGACTTGATCAAAGTATTTGTAAAACATTCAAAGCTGGGATCATAGTACTTCAATCATAACATGAAAGACAAAGTTCTAGCAATAAGACAAAGAAACTATGATGCAACATGAAAAGGCACAAACAAAAGATTCATGAATAACAATGCTTTGCAAGACGTTTGTTTGTTTCACATAAAGAAAACATAGCATAATAGCATTCAACTTCTCCCTCATAGAGTAGAAAATATAAATACATAGGACACCTTCAAAGTTCATAAGAGTGACTAGATACAAATAGTTTAAAACAAGCAATATCAAGTTATGCATCAATCAACTAGTCTTGGGACAATGCACATAGAACTAAGAATGGCCACTATGCTCTCAAAGTAAGTGCATAAAGATAGAAGGTGGAGACTCAATATAATGGTGGAAGAAAGGCCTTCATAGAAGGAAGTAAGGTTTCAAGTCTCATAAAGAGCTTCCAAAAATTATGGTACTTATAGCTTTCAGCTCTCATTGCCCCTATCATAAGCATCTTGAAGTGATTAAGGTTAAAGTGAACAAACTATGGTGTACATGCTTGACGAAGTATAAGTCAGAAATCTCATGTCCCTTGTATACGAGGGCCTCTCCTCATGCTACTCAAGTTTAGTCACCGGTAAGTTCTTGTTATTGTAAGTACATGTGTATCATTGAGAACCGCCAACGGGGTACCCCTTGCCTGATGATACGGAAGAATCCCCATATCAAAATGACAAGGCAAGTAGACAACGAGCATCTCAGCATTCTTCTTATTTACCATGGGAATATGGTGCTTTTTTCTCTCTTTCCTCTTTTATAGTATCTTTTTTTCCTTTCTCCTCTTTTTTCTCAATATAGGACTCTTTTTTTATAAGAAGAATGCTTCATAGACAACTCATTATGGTTACGCTGCAGGTTTCCACCATGTCAGCATGGATTAGACCAGCGGCCCAGGCGTTTCTCTAACACATATACATAACTCCATGGACTTACAAGCTCCCCTTTAATTTCACACCGACGACATCCATATACAAAAGAGCATGATATCAACTAGGTACAAGTACCAAGTGCAATGTTGAAAGCGTTCCCCATGAAAGCATGGTTCTGCTAATTCCCAACAAATAAGTGCAAGCATATACAACATGGACGACACAATGGTTCAAGTTTATTAAGGGCAAGAAAAGTAAAGTGTGCCATCAAGTTCGTGAGAGCTTTAATCACTAGTTTTCTCATAACAAGTTTAATTTGGAAGGTAAACAAAAACATGAATATACTTGGAATAGCATAAGCTAGTAGGTAGGTATGGTGGAATCTTTGGAATAACTTGGTTTAGGGAGTTGGATGCATGAGTGGAACTCATACTTGGTTGTGGAGGCTAGCAAAAGACTGGGAGCGACAAACTAAGAGAGCAATAATGGCCATAATCGTGTAGAGCGACAAAACATCATTGATCAAAGCATAAAGTGATACTACAAGTTGAAAACTAAAGGATCATCAAGGATTATGGTGACTTGAGATAGTCATAACATGGTGTGAGCATGCGCCAAGTCAACCCAATTAAAACATCAAAGGAGAAAACCACTATACTATGCTTTAATATGCTAAAACAATGCATGATTCATCCAAGGCACGTTAAGCAATCTCAATTGTTTATAACAAGTCATGCTACAACAAATAATACTAAGCATAAAGCCAAAACAATATCAAGCATGGCATGACAAAGCATAAGCCACAGTCAAAAACGAGCTCTTTTTACCACATAAGTATGAACTTTCCTACTCTTTTTCAATCCAAACCAAACTATTTGAAAACCAATGTATGAAAGAGGGGGTCCAACCAATTTATTCAGAAAACTAAGCAAACCAAAGCAAACTAAAAACCAAAACGAAAACGAAAAATAAGATGCTCCAAGAACAACACAACCGTGCACGAAATAATAAAAATGAAGCGTTTGGAAGAAACCTGAAATTTTTATTGATAAAGAGGGGGATGCCTTGGGCATCCCCAAGCTTTGATGCTTGTACTTCTTGGATATTTCTTGGTGTGACACGCATGGCATCCCCAAGCTTGAGCTTTAGTCCATCCTTCATCTCATTACTCATTCCTTCCATACACTTGAAAATTTTCCTTCATACAAAACTTCACACAATCTTTATTAGCAACATTAGTGCACTCAAGATAAATAAGTCTTAAGGTTCAGTTCTAACACCAAATAAACTTCCATTAGAACACTAGATACTGTAGCACTTCCCTCAAAAAGCTCAATTCCCCAAAAGAACTCAAAAAGGAACCAACAAGAAGCAAATGCAAAAAATGGAAGAAATCTATCAAAACAGACCAGCAGGTAAAGACGAATTTTTTCGAAGACCTTATGTTGCTCAAATCAAAAAGTGTTGAACTAACGAAAGTTAGGCAACAACCTGGGGAAGAAGCACAACAGTTCACGCCTCAAAAAGACGTTCAGAGATTTTACACGAATTTTTACGGTGAAGCATAGAAATCTGTTTCGGGACAGCAACTTTCCCAATCATTCCTTCTCTCTCATTAGAGGTTACTCTTGGCACAAAAAGCAAATAAAAAGGATAAGGATCGGTTATTACCAAAGTAATAACTTCCAAGACTCATTTAAAACTTTTGGGTTATCTCCCAATAAGTACTTTTCTTTAACGCCTTTAAGTTATGCATAAGAAGCAAGAAAAAGAATCAAGTGTTCTCAAATGAAGAAGCATTAAGATTAATTCCAGAAATATCTTCAATCAGACAAGGCATCTCATCCAAATAAGTTCTAGAGGATCCTCTCTCAGTGCTCTTAGGTTCACTACTTTCATCAAACGGGTTTTCAGGAACGATCTAATCAAGATTCTTTTCTATGGCTTCATGCATTGCTACTAGTTTAAAGGGTATTGGTATATTAGGTTCCTCCCCATTAGGTTCGGTTTTGTTCATATTTTCTCGTGTACCAACAACATCTACACATGAGCCTAGCATATTGAAACGTTCAAAGACTTTCCTAGCTTCCTTGGCAACATCATAGAACTCCTTAAACAAAGTTCCTAGAATAAAATCCCTCTTTTCAGGGTCCTCAATTTCATTAAGCTTAAGAAACAGTACTTGCATTAAGGGGTTGAGGTTAACGAACCTAGCTTCCAATATGTGAACTAAAGAAGCTGCAGCAATCTCATAGTTTGGAGCAAGTTCTGCAAGGGATCTATCCTCAGTATCCTGATGTTTACTAACATGATTAAAGAATTCTTCAATATTATCTTTCCCAATTATAGAACCACTACCAATTGAAAGGTCTTTCAGGGTGAATTTAGGGATCAACATGGTGAGCTAAGGAAGAGGTGACAACTAAAGGAGACTTAATTTTTTTGTTTTAATAAAGAAATCAAACTAGTAAAACTTTTTTTTTGTGTTTTTGATAACAAAACAAGCAAACAAAGCAAAAAGAAACTAAGCAAAACAAAAATAACAAAGTAAAGAGATTGGTTCTGAGGGACTCCCCTTGTGAAGATGTCCTTGACTCCCCGGAAACAGCGCCAGAAAAATGCTTGATGGCTCAGTGTTGATGTAGAGCTCGTTGGGAACCCCAAGAGGAAGGTATGATGAGCACAACAGCAAGTTTCCCTCAGTTATGAAACCAAGGTTTAATCGAACCAGTAGGAGCAAGGAAACACCCCAAAGGTGTTGCTAGCTGAGCCTTGGCAGGGCGCACTATCGGTGCTAGTAGCAACGTGGAGACCTGCACACAAGTTGCGATGAGGTTGTCAATCTCACCGTGTTTTGCTGAAAACAAAGGATTAAACGTATCGAATGGAAGGAAGTAAAAGTTTGCAGAAAGTAAACACAAAGCAGTAAACATTTTATAGATTGTATGTAAAAGAAAAGGACCAGGATCCAAAGTTCACTAGAGGTGGCTCTCCTTAAGATAGATAACATGTTGGGTGAACAAATTACAGCGGGGCAATTGACAAACATCAAGAAAGCAATACATGCATATACTTATCATCTTGACTCCTTTGGAACTTGATTGGGCATTACAACATTATACATAGACCGCCATCCAACTGCATCTATGACTAATAATCCACCTTCAGGTTATCATCCGAACCCCCTCCAGTATTAAGTTGCAAGCAGCAGATTATTGCTTTACGAATTGTGTGTAATGTAAACAATACGATTGTTCTATGAACAAAGGATTGTTGTTTTCTCCCTAGTAGCAACCGCACATCTAGTACCTTAGAGATTTCTGTCACTTCCCTAGATTACTAGAGGCATGAACCCACTATCGAGCATAAATACTAACTCTTGGAGTTGCTAGCATCTACTTGGCCAAGATAGCTACTAACAACGGAAATCATGCAAGATCACAAATAACAAAGACATGATAGAATCAATAATCAATCTGAAATAGCATCTCAATATCCATCGGATACCCGCAAACACAACATGCAGAATTACAAATAGATGATCTTGATCATGAACGGAGCTCACAAGATCTAGACATGAAAGCACAAAGGAGGAGAACCCGCCATCTAGCTACTACATGGATCCGTAGTCCAAGGATGAACTACTCACGCATCACACCGGAGGCTTGCATAATGATGAAGAAGGCCTCCAGGGTGAATTCCCCTCTCTGGCAGGGTGTCGGGAAGAGCTTAAGATCCCTCTCGATCTAGGGATGGAGATGATGGCGGCTACAGACTCTTTCGTGGATTTTTATCGGGTTACTTAGGGTTTTTGTCCCGAGGGCATATTATAGGTGGAAGGAGAGGTCGAGGGGTCTTGGGTGCACCACCTGGCCTTGAGCTAGGCTGGCCGCATGGCCAGGTGGTGTGGCCGGCCCCTAAGCCTTCTCCGTCTCGTATTCTGGCATCTGATGACTTCCGGAAAAATAGTCACTTTGGTTTTGTCCCGTCCAATTTCGAGAATATTCATTTTCTGACTTTCCTGGAACCAAAAACAGCAGAAAACAGGCAGCTGGCACCGTGGCTCTTGTTAATAGGTTAGTCCAAGAAATCATATGAAAATTACTCCAAAGTGTGGACAAAACACAAGAAAGTGGATAAAACCAAGCATGGAACATCAAAAATTATAGATACATTTGCAATGTATCAGTGCACCACCAAGAAGTTTCTTCTATATGAGGCAGGAAGTGATGAGCGGGTGTCAGACAATCTACGTTCGCATACAGTGGGTGTAAGCCATGTTGCACAGCGAATACACACAAGTTAGATTTGGCGATCCTAGCATGTTACAGAGATGTGGCCTCGGAACACAAGAGATCAAAAGATCGAGCATGAGTCACATGGATGATGTGATTGGCATTAGGGAATGTCTACCTTTGAGGCTGCACTGATGGCCGTGATGATCGGGGGAGGTGCAGAGGATTGGGATCATGTGGTCACTAAAATCGTCTAGGGGATGACAATTTTAGTGGAGACCAATTATAAATTGATCTCTTATTATGAACTTAGTCTAGATGTTTGTTTGCAAATATCTTAGTAGATCATGGACTATCCCATTGAGGTCCTTTGCATCCATGGGAATATATTGCTTGATGTGGAACTTAGCAAAAGGGTCCAACTTCTTAGATTAATACCCACGCCTAAGGGATATCCTCGTAAAAGGTGATCTTCTCTTCCTGATACAATAACCATTAAGAGATAATCCGATGACTCCGGAAAGTTTGTGTTTTCTCCATAATCATCCAATAAGCCATTCTCCATTCGATGGAGAGTTGGGCTACATTTTGTATTCTACAGAATAAGCCACATAAAGTATGAGCCGTTAGATGGGTTTTCCTCCATCATGGATGAAAAGGTTATTTGGAAAATCACTTGGTGAGCTTGCATTAGAGTTGACAACTCTTAGAAGGGCTTGATTGCAATAGGAGGTCATGAATGAAAAAGGTATATGTTATATATACAAAATTATAAATGTGGTTCTTGCAAAAACTCGTTGCAGTTTGCAAAGTATTTGATACTTGTTCTGCTTTGTGAAAACATGATGATCTGCTTGAGAATTTCTGGATTTGAGGCAATGTGACTTGATGACGGCAAGCAAAATAGTTGATGGCCGACATCACCTCTTTCCTCAAAGTTTATCATTTGGATTAGTGGACTTGAATATAATTTTGTAATCCTTGTTTGTGTGTCTTGCTTTTGGTGAGACGATTATTCATATGAACAAGTTACAAGCCAATTTGTACTATTCTTATGAACAATACCATTATGGTCACATTACGATTATAAATAAGTTATTCTCATCACTATGTTAATGATAATGGTTTAAACATTTATAAAAGGATTAGAATGCTAAAAGGTAACAAAGTTTAATAATGAAATGACACTATAGTTTAAGTCATTTTGGTTATTGCATGTTCTTAATGAAGATCGGGGTCCTAGATGCTTAATCTAGAGACTTTGCAAAACCATGCCTCTTGGGTAGAATGACTAAAACTCCGCATTCTGGTAAAACAGTGATATGCGAAGAAATGTTGGATCTTATACATAGTGATGTATCGTATTTTCAACAAGTAGTGGAAATCATTTGTTAATTGTGGACTTAAGTGAATAAGCGTATTTACTTAATGAAACATGAGTTTGAAACGATTTGAATTATTTAAATGAGTTCGCAACAAAGGAGGATACTGAATTAACAAGTCTCTTCGATTTGATCGACATGATTAAAGTATTCAAGTTAAGTTTAGCGTAAAAGGGACATGTGAAAGATGTTTCGCAATTTATGATAATTGGACAAATTCAAATTGTGTTGAAAATGTCTAAACATCATAATAATTTTGTATTAGATACATATTATCTCTTATCGGGGTTATAGTTGTCGTTTAGAGTTAGAGATCAAAATAAGCAAATACTCATTTAAAATACAAAGGAACATCTAAAAGATTCGTGGAAACAACACCATAAGTGTTATGGCAAGTTCGAGTTTCTAGAGATTTTGAAAAGTCGAAATCATGGCAAATAAACAAGGCTTTTAAAGCATCCTTAGGAAGCTATGAAAGGATCTTCCACAAAGGGGAAAACCTGCTGTTGTCCAAAGTTGACGTGTCTTAATGAAGATACAGGTGGAAGAAAGTAAAAGATCAAAACAAGGTATTAGACCTTACCTCCAGATTGTTGAGTGGCACAGCGGGATTTGTTTCAAGAATCCAAACTCTACATATAGAGGAGAAACCAATGATAATGCTCATAAAGTTTCAGCGAATACTTTTACTAAGGTAAGTAGGATTAAACGATATATTCTGCAAGTCTGTGGAATTATATCCTTGATTCATTTGTCATGTTTTGAACATGACATACCTAAGAAATACAAAGAAGCGTGATGGACCTAAGTACGAGATATGAATGGTCATTGAAATCTCATTAGTGGGATTCTCGATTTGATTGTGATGAAGGAATTTTGGAATGTCCAAAATCGTCGAGAGGACCTGGATTTGAGTGGGAGAAAATCAACTTGGCTAAATCATAATATGTAACTGACATATTTTGAGTGGGAGCTAAGTGAAATCCCTGGATCTCAAATATGGATTAAATATTTGAGTGGGAGCGTGAAATCATTCTTGGATATGTGGATGACTGATGACCCACAAGTATAGGGGGTGTATCACAGTATTTTCGAGGGAAGTGAAACCCAATTTATTGATTCGACACAAGGGGAGCCAAACAATATTTATAAGCCTTAACAACTGAGTTGTCAATTCAGCCGCACCTGGAAACAATCTTGCTCACAACAGTTTATCAGTAGCAACAGTTTTGTAGTAGCAATAACAAAGTAATAGCAGTAGTAAAAGTAAAGACAATAGTAACAATTATAGTAAACAGTAGGATTAAAGCACAGTAGGCATAGGGATGGATGGACGGGCATTGCATGGACAAGACAATTCACATGGCAATCAAGACATAGGGCATTTGCAGATAAATAATATAAAGCATCCAAGTACTAAATAATCATAGGCATGTGTTCCATATATAGTCATACGTGCTCGCAATGAGAACTTGCACAACATCTTTTGTCCTGCCATCCCGTTTGCAGCGGGGCCTCAAGGGAACTACTGGCAATTATGGTGCTCCTTTTAATAGAGCTCCGGAGCAAAGCATTAACACTCCGTGAACACATGTGATCCTCACATCAAAGCTATTCCCGCCGGTTATCCTGATTGCTGTCACTTCGGGGCCTTTGGTTCCGGACAACAATATGTGTATACAACTTGCAGGTAAGACCATAAACAATACTATCATAATGAATCAATAACATGTTCAGATCTGAAATCATGGCACTCAGGCCCTAGTGACAAGCATTAAGCATAACAAGCTGCAACAAAGTCAAAAAGCACTAATAATAGATACTAGGCACCATGCCCTAACAATCTGATGCCATTACACGAACGATCTTATCCAATCCCTACCATCCCCATAGGGTACATCAGGGGATTACTCACCCATAGATGGGGGAAACATGGATGGTCGATGGAGAAGCGATGGTGATGATGATGGCGATGATCTCCTTCAATTCCCCGCCCGGCAGGATGCCAAAACGGAGTTTCTGGTTCCGAATCGCAGAATCTGGTGGTGGCGGCACAGTGGAACTCTTTCTGGAAAAACATCGACCCCCCTTGGTTTTTAGGTCAAGAGGCAACTTATAGGTGAAGAGGGAAGCCGAGGGGGCAGCCGAGGCGGCCACACCACCCCAGGCGACTGGCGACCAGCTGCCAGGTGGTGTGGGCCTCGTGGCCCTACTCATCTGCCTTACGGCTCCGTGAGTCTTCTGGTGAAATAGGATTTTTGGCATATTTTCCGGGATTTTTCCTAATAGTTGATTTTCTGCACAAAAAACTAGACACCAAGGTAATTCTGCTGAAAACAGCGTTAGTCCATGTTAGTTGTATCCAAATCACACAAGTTTAGAGGAAAAACAATAGCAAAAGTGTTCGGAAAGTAGATACGTTTTGGACGTATCAACTCCCCCCAAGCTTAGCTTATTGCTTGTCCTCAAGCAATTCAGTTGAAAACTGAGTGCGATAAAAGAAACTTTCACGAACACATTTGCTTCATAAGATGTATATATTCTTAGCATATGATCAACTACGTAGGCAATTCATAATAAGGAGTATGCAACTAAGTTTACTTAATAGTCATTGCAATCTATGAAGAGCTTCCAACTCAAAAATAGTAAGTGGCATGAAACATAAACATAGGCAACATTGCAATGCTCATAAAAATGTATGATAGAGTGGTATCTCGCTTGCCTTTGATTGTAGAGCAAACGTAAATGCCAAGGCACCTCTGAAGTTTAGGTGAAGACTAGAAGTAAAGATATCAAAGATACAGGCATCAAGGTCATAACACAGTTAATCAAGTTTTGAGACAAGCACATTACACTAAGAATGACAACTATGCTCTCAAGAAAGTGCTTATAGAATGGGTGGTGACTCAACAAGGAATGAAAAAGGTTTTGAAAAGTTTGAAATGCTTCCAAATGCTGAAAGTATGGTACTCGTTAGCTTTGAGCTCTCATTGCCCCTATCATAAGCATCTTTAAATGGTTAAGGTGAAAGTGAGGTCCAATCTGAGTTATATGCTTGACAGACTATAAACTAGAAATCTCATGTCCCTTGAGTATGAGGGCCGCTCCTCATGCTACTCAACTTTAGTTACCGGTAAGTTCTTGTCATAGTAAATACGTGCATATCATAAAGAACCGCCAACAGGGTACCCCTTGCCCGATCATACGAAAGAATCCCCATATCAAAATGACAAGGCAAGCAGACAACGAGTATCTCAGCAATCCCCTTATTTACCATGGGAAAATGGTGCTTTTTTTATCTCTTTCCTCTTTTCTCATATCTCTTTTTTTTCTTTTTCTCAATAGCTATCTCTCTTTTTTTATAATAAGAATGCTTCATAGATACTCATTATGGTTACGCTGCAGGTTTCCACCATGATTAGGCATGGATTAGACCGGCGGCCTAGGCGTTTCTCTAACACACATACATAACTCCATGGACTTACAAGCTCCCCTTTTATTTCACACCGACATCCATAAACAAAAGAGCATGATATCAATCGGGTATATATTTACAGCATTGAAAGCGTTCCCGTGACAAGACGGTTACGCTAATCCCCAGCCTATAATTTGCAAGCATATAACTTTCATGGACAGTCACAATGGTTCAGGTTTATTAAGTGCAAGAAATAAAGTGTGCCATCAAGTTCGTGAGAGCTTTACTAACTAACTTTCCCATAACAAGCAAAAAATTTATTCGGAAGAAAACAAGGCATACTAAATATGCATGGAACAACAAATGATGCTAATAGGTAGGTACGGTGGTCACTTTTGGCAATATTGGTTTTAGGGAATTGGAAACACGAGTAGAGCTCATACTCAGTGCAAGTGAAGGCTAGCAATAGTAAGAGAGCGACAAATGAGAGAGCAATAACTGTCATAATCTTGCTTGCAACAAAACAGGACTAATCATGGCATGAAAGTGATTCAAGACCCCTGAGGCAAAATAATTCATCGAGGCTTAACTGATTATTGTTTCAGTCATATGCATGCATGAGCATGTACCAAGTCAATTCAAGTGAAACATTCAGAGGAGGATACCACAGTGTCATACCAAGTTATGAATATAGCAATGCAAGCAAACATTCATACGACTTGCTACAAACTATTAGCAACCTAGAGTTAATCATAAGAAAGCAAGAACTACTAAGCATCCATAAATAACTTACACCCTACATGAACAGACTAAGCATGCCCACAATGATGAGTATATGTACAAAAATGAAAACAAATAGAGTTTGTTACCAGCCTCTTACCACACCTCAAGTTGTCATTAATCCTCATTATTGCCCCTCACTTGTGTTGCTTGAATAATAACATGAAACCAAATTCCACTGAGGACTGCTGAACCCTGCAACAAACTTCACAAAACCAAATAAGAACAACAAATATTATTGGTGTTTTTAATTTTCAAAGGCAAGAACAAAAAGGAAAAACAAGCAAAGCAAAATCTTTTTGGGTTTTTCGAATAATTAAGACAAAGCTAAAAGGAAAAAGTAAACCAAGGCAAAAAGAAGAAGAAGCAAACAAAGAGAAACAACAGAAATATTTTTGGTCTTTTCGTGTTTTAAAAGCAAAAGTAAAGAAAGAACGAAAACTAAAAAGAGAACGAAGCATGAATATATAAAGTATCGACGAAACATGATGTGGAGATGAGTGTGATGTCGGTGTACCTCCCCCCAAGCTTAGGCTTTTGGCCTAGGTGGGTATCAACCCCAACGCGGGTAAGGGTTCCAAGCAGGCGGGTCATTGCAAGAATGATCGTGGTTAGGCCCTTGGGAAGAATAAGAAGCTCCCCAATCATAGGTAGGCTGCTGATATGAAGACTCCCCATCATTCAAGGGCTGGACCGAATCATCTGTAACCTCCCTTCTAGTATCCTGCTCCTGTTTGGAGAGCTCCCCCAGGTACGTATCAAGATCCTTCTCAGTGAGTGACCATCCTACCCTGGTATCAAGGTTAAACAAAACAGGTGCAGGCAAAAGAACTAACCGCTCGGACTTACTCCTTCTCCAACCAGCCTTGAGAAAGGTTATTTCATAAGACAAATCACTAAAATTAGCCCAAGAAGAAACAAATTTATGTTGTATCATGGAATTAAGGTCAAGCCTTTCTATGGGAAACTGTAGGTCTAGATGATGAGGCACTACACCATGTAAAGATAATAAACGAGAGGCGATGAGGCCTCAACAAATTCCACCTTTCTCGCGGTTAGCAGCAAGACGGAAAGCTATCAAGAAACCCAAGTTATATGTCATATCTCGTTTTAAAGCAGCTGAGATGAATGCTAGATCATACGAGGATAAATTATTAGCAGTTTTCCTAGCGAGAACACACTTGGCAATAAAGTAAGCAAAGTAGCGAATAGATGGGAGATGAATGTTATGGATTTTCCCGCTCTCCTTCGAGAAGCTGCTCCCTTGGCAAATCTCCGCATACAAGTCCATGAGTAGTGCAGGTCGCTCTTTAATCCTTCCACACAATCCCCACTGCGGTACCTTAATAGCCGCACAAAAGTCATCAAGAGGAAGGTCGACAACTATATTGTAAATTTTGTAGTGAACCATGGGGTTAGGCAAAGAGTAACTAAATCGAAAGTCCTGCACTACAGACATAGTTAGTTTCACAAATTGACAAGGTTCATCTTCCACAAAGTGCTCCAATCCTGCATTAGCAACTAAAGTATGGAAGTCCTAGGAAATTCCTGCAGCCCTCATGAATTTGAAGCATGGATAGATGGAAGGAAAAACTTCCTCCTCTCGGTGAACCTTAATAACCTCAGGCACCCTCAGTTCATGTTGGTTGAGTTGATGTTCATTCATCTTCTATTCTGAAATTTAAACATCCATTACACAAGTGATTGCAAAGTGAATATATAATGAAGGGCACTACTCATGGGGACTTGTAAGAGGCCTAAACATGCATCAAAACAATATCTCTAAGCATTGAACAAGCTTACAAGCTCTCATAACCTGTCACCTATAGCAGCAAAATACTCAAGATATAAACCACTAAACACAAATCTACTTGGACAAGCGGAGGAGTCACATACCAGAGAACAAGTGCTCCAAATTTCAGCAGCAAAGATGGGCTGAGCAAGGAGATCGAAAAATCGTGGTCAGGAGCAGCAAGAACGCGATTTTGAGCAAAGAACTGATGTTTTCTCGGGAGAGAGAAAGAAGTGGGAAGTGAGAGAGTGAGTGGAGGGCCAGGGGTGGCCCACACTATGGCCAGGCGCACCCCTGGGCTGGCCGCGCCACCAGGTGGTGTGCCTTCCTGGTGGGCCCCCTGGTACTCTCCAGGCACTTCTCTGCCCCTTTTTTCACGTAAAAAATTAATATGAATTTTCTGGAATTTTTCGAGACACTTTATTTTTGAGCAATTTTCAGGTATAGATGAAAGATTTTCTGACAGAAAAAGTTTTTGGAAAGATGCAATGACAAAACAAAACAAAAACTTCAGAAGTTCTAAGACACTCTAACATGCAAGCAACTACCAACAAAAAAGTAAACTAAATGAAAGCAAAAACTATAAAAGATAAAATAAAAGTAAACAAAGATAATCATGGTGAAAACATTATTTTGTTCATTGAAATCCTTTTGTTAACAAGGTTGATCAGGTCTTGTTACCAAAACAATTTTATATGAAACAAAACTTTGTGTTCCACTAATGATTATGTTACCTCAACCTTGATAGCAATGGTCCTAATCATAATAGTTTCATATTTTTCTCTTGGTACGGGACAATATATTTCTCCAACTTGAATGCCCTCAACATGTTCAATTGAATTTAAACCATAAGCCCTATCAATCTTCTTGGGGAAATAGACAGTATGCTCTTTGTCATTAACACTAAAAGTCACCTTTCCTTGATTAGAATTAATAACAGCTCCTGCAGTGTTAAGAAAAGGTCTCCCAAGAATAATAGACATATTATCATCTTCATGCATTTCAAGCACAACAAAATCAGTTAATATCAAGCAATTATGAGCCACTTGAACAAGTACATCCTCACATATACCAATAGGAATGGTAGTAGATTTATCAGCCATTTGCAAAGATATATCAGTTGGTATTAGTTTATCCAGTTGAAGTCTCTTGTAGAGAGAAAAAGGCATAACACTAACTCCTGCTCCCAAATCACACAAAGCAGTTCTAACATAACTATTTTTAATAGAGCACGGGATAGTTGGAATCCCTGGGTCTCCAAGTTTCTTTGTAACCTTACCATTAAAGGAATAATTAGCAAGCAAAGTAGAAATTTCTTCATTAGTGATCTTCCTTTTATTCGAGACAATATCCTTCATATACTTTGAATAAGGAGGCAATTTAATAGCATCAGTCAAAGGAATTTGCAAGAATAAAGGTTTCATCCATTCACAAAACTTATTATAGTGTTCATCTTCCTTTGACTTGTGTTTCTTATCAGGGAAAGGCATAGGTTTTTGGACCCAAGGCTCTCTTTCACTACCATGTTTCTTAGCAACAAAATCTTCTTTAGTGTATTTAGTATTCTTAGTGTGCTTTTCAGGTTCCTCTTCAACTTTTTCTTTATCAGGAACATCATTTTCTTCATTACCACTTTCAATTTCAGCATCAGAGACAAATATACTATTAGGATCTTTAGCATGTTCAGAGGGTTCTACAATAGTTTTATGTTTCTTCTTTCTTTTCTTAGGAGTAGTACCACTATTTTCAGCTTGTTGAGAATCCTGCTCAATTTTTTAGGATGCCCCTCGTGATAGAGGATCCCGGTAGCAGCACCACTTCTAGTTCTAATTTCATAAGCATGTTTTTCTTTAGCAGCATTAACTAGCAAGTCTTTTTGCACTTTAATAAGCTGATCAATTTGAGTTTGGACCATTTGAAAATGTTTGACAAACATTTTAACATCATTAGAGGTTCTTTCCACAATATCCTTCAACTTAACAATATCTCTAGTGTTTTCCATCAAATGATTTTGCACCCTTTTATTAAAATTATCTTGCTTAATAATAAAAACATCAAATTCTTCTAAGCATTGATCAGGCGGTTTAGAGTAAGGGATATCACCTTCATCAAAATGTTGGAGAGAGTGTACCTCAATAGTGGATGATTGGGAGATTGGCTTACATAATTCTTCTATAGGAGGTAAATTCTTCACATCTGCAGCTTTAATTCCCTTCTCCTTAAGACATTTCTTAGCTTCCTTTATCACTTCATCATTTAGTTCAATAACTCCCCTCTTCTTAGATGATGGTATAGGTGCAGGTATAGCTGGTTCAGGTATAATTATTTCAGGTATAGCTGGTTCAGGAGGAGTCCAGTCTTCATAATTCTTGCTTATATTGGCCATTAATTCCTCAGCTTCCTTGGGGGTCCTATTCCTGAAAACACAATCAACACAACTATCTAGGTATGTCCTAGATTCTTTAGTTAGTCCATTGTAAAATATATCAAGAAGCTCATTATTAGGTAATGGACATCCAGCCTGTGCATGAATCAAAGCACAAAACCTTGCCCATGATTCAGGCAATATCTCTTTTTCTCCCTGTTTAAAATCAAAAAGTTCCTGCAAAATAGCATGTCTATCACTAGGAGGAAAATTTTCTGCAGGAAAGTACTAATCAAGCAATCAGGGCTATCAATAGATCCAGGAGGTAAATTATTAAACCAAGTTTTAGCTTCTCCTTTTAGTGAAAAAGGGAAAATTTTAGCAACAAAGTAGGTGCGCATCTTAATATCATCAGAAAACAAGCCACTCATGGTAGAAAGTTCAGTCATATGTGCTACCGCACTTTCATTCTTACTCCCACAAAAAGGTTCTTTCTCAACAATAGCTATGTAAGAAAGATCAAGAGAGAAATCATAATCCTTATCTTTAATGTTTATGGGAGATGCAGCAAACTTAGCATTAGGAGACAATTTGGGTTTTATAGTACGCCTCTCAAGGAGACTCCTAATAGCACTCCTATCATGGGTGTTTTGACATTCTTTAATAAATTCATCGGTCATCTCAATATAACCATCTTCAATATCATAGCTCTCTCTAGACTCAGGTGAACTGACAGGTGTAGTAGTGTCTTCATTAGGTGTTTCAGTATTTCCAGCTATAGTTCTAGCAATCATAGCTTCTAGGAAATGACCTAATGAACCACTCTTATCAAGCACAGTAGAAGCAACATCATAAGTACCAGAAGTTTCAGATTCAGCAGTAGTAGCAGTGTGTGTAGCATGTGTATGTGGTGGTGCAAGGAGCTTACTCATAACAAATGGTGAATCAAGAGCAACAGAGGTGTTCAGAACCGTACCTCTTCTTGTAGTGGATGATAAAATAGGAACCTTGCCATCACGAGACTTACCCATGATGTATGGATGGCAGCGAACAATAGTGATTCCAAGTGAACTTGGTAAATAAAGCTATGCTCCCCGGCAACGGCGCCAGAAAATAGTCTTGATGACCCACAAGTATAGGGGGTGTATCGCAGTATTTTCGAGGGCAGTGAAACCCAATTTATTGATTCGACACAAGGGGAGCCAAATAATATTTATAAGCCTTAACTATTGAGTTGTCAATTCAGCTGCACCTGGAAACAATCTTGCTCACAGCAGTTTATCAGTAGCAACAATTTTGTAGTAGCAATAGCAAAGTAATCAGGGGCGGAGCTAGGTACAATTAGTGGGGTCAATTGACACCAATGATCAAATGAAAATCCTTACTAAATTAGTGATTAATATTGTTCATTATTAGAAAATGACCCCAACAAAATGAAGATGACCCCAATACCATTGTAGGCTGGCTTCGCCCCTGAAAGTTATAGCAGTAGTAAAAGTAAAGACAATAGTAACAATTGCAGTAAACAGTAGGTGACATGGGTATACCCTACAGGTACTCAAGCTTAGTATACAGCCTAAATACGTAAAGGCCCATGGTGTCGCCAAGGCCCAAATAAAGGACTCGAGTAACCTACGGACTCTCGATTGCTTGAAGAACAAGAAGAAGCTAAAGATAGAAAGTTTGAAGGGGAAAACCCTAACTTGTAACTGACTGCAGAGACCTAGCCTACCTATATAAAGGCTAGGAGGGGGCGGCGAGGAGGACACACACGCAACCCTAGTTTCCACAACCATCGCCAGATTGCATCTGCGCACCATTGTAATCTTCGATTCCTTCGATAATTCCACGAGCAGACAAGCAGGAGTAGGGACCTCTACGAGGCCTGAACCTGGGTAAACCTTTGAGTCCCCAGTGTGCTTGTTTGCTAGCCGATAGATGTCTCCAGCGCTCCCTCCTTCTCCAAAACCCAAGTCCATAACAATGGGCATTGATGAGTTAAACCCTCGTCAGTAGGATTAAAGCACGATAGGCATAGGGATGGATGGACGGGTGTTGCATGGACAAGACAATTCACATAACAATCAAGACATAGGGCATTTGCAGAAAAATAAGATAAAGCATCCAAGTACTAAATAATCATAGGCATGTGTTCCATATATAGTCATACGTGCTCGCAATGAGAACTTGCACAACATCTTTTGTCCTGCCAGCCCGTTCGCAGCGGGGCCTCAAGGGAACTACTGGCTATTAAGGTGCTCCTTTTATAGAGCTCCAGAGTAAAGCATTAACACTCCATGAACACATGTGATCCTCACATCAAAGCCATTCCTGCCGGTTATCCCGATTGCTGTCACTTCGGGGCCTTTGGTTCCGGACAACAATATGTGTATACAACTTGCAGGTAAGACCATAAACAATACTATCATAATGAATCAATAACATGTTTAGATCTGAAATCATGGCACTCGGGACCTAGTGACAAGAATTAAGCATAACAAGTTGCAGCAAAGTCAAAAAGCACTAATAATAGATACTAGGCACCATGCCCTAACAGTCTGATGCCATTACATGAATGATATCATCCAATCCCTACCATCCCCATAGCCTGCAGCGGGGGATTACTCACTCATAGATGGGGGAAACATGGATGGTCGATGGAGAAGCGATGGTGATGATGATGGTGATGATGATGGCGATGATCTCCTCCAATTCCCCGTCCCGGCAGGGTGCCAGAACAGAGTTTCTGGTTCCGAATCACGGAATCTGGTGGTGGTGGCACAGCGGAACTCTTTCTGGAAAAACGTCGAACCCCCCTTGGTTTTTAGGTCAAGAGGCAACTTATAGGTGAAGAGGGAGGCCGAGGGGGCAGCCGAGGCGGCCACATCACCCAGTAGCGACTTGGCCTGGCTTTGCCGGTGGTGTGGGCCCCTCGTGGCCCTACTCCGTCTCGTCTTCTGGCTCCGTGAGTGTTCTGGTTAAATAGGATTTTTTGCATATTTTCCGGGATTTTTCCTGATAGTTGATTTTTTGCACAAAAAACTAGACACCAAGGTAATTCTGCTAAAACAGCGTTAGTCAGTGTTAGTTGTATCCAAATCACACAAGTTTAGAGGAAAAACAATAGTAAAAGTGTTCGGGAAAGTAGATATGTTTTGGACGGATCAACGACATATGTGAATAATGTGATTGGTGTTAATAATATTTAAGTAGATAAATAAGGATGAAGTTGAAGTTATTAAACAAGAAAATCTATCGAGATAGATTAGTGAGTTTAATAAACACTGAATGTCAAATGCTTCTTGGACTTGATTCTAAAAGATGTTCAGAATGTCCTAAACAAGGTTCTGAAGAAGTTCAAGATGGAACAAGGTAAGAATGAAGTTCTTACTATATGAAGCATTGAGTTAGTATTGCAACTATGGTTTAAAGAAAGAAAGAGATGCGTTTCATCTCCTATGCATCAGGCATAGGTTCTTCCATACAACCATATTGAATACTAGACGTAATGTGACCCAAGGTTCTGGTTGGTAGAACAAAGTCTTAACTGTAAGAACGTGTTTCTAAGTGATTCCTGAGTTGATAACTGAACTAGAAATAAGATTGTACTTAAATAGCAATAAGCAAAGTAAGTGGCACAGTTGCATTTCATGCACTAGGATCTACATAGATATAGAAGTATAAAGGCTCCATCTGATGTGATGTATAATGTTATGGTGGGGCTAGTTCGCTTTTAACATATAATGATGTGTCCCAGGGCATGGTGCCCATGAGAAAGCCCTCGAGGTTGATCTAAAGTCACTGTAGGCTCCTGGAATCCGGCCTCGCTCTGCTGCCATGACTACAGTATATACACAAAGGATAGCAAAGTGTGTTTTGAAGTTTAGATGACAACAGTGAAAACAACCGTCATTATAAACACTAGAAACAAAGTCTCACTTTGTTGTGAAACAAATGCTTCGACCCATTATACGATAATGGAGTGATTGTAAAAATTAGGAAGACATTAACAATTTGCAAAAGACATAATGATCTGGTAAAACAGAACATGGACATGACGTTTCCCATGAGCATGCATGATCTATAAACGCATATGTTATAAGGTTTATGATGAGTAAAATGCGAGCTAGATTATTTGTACTCTAGTGCAAGTGGGACACTGAAGGAGATATGCCCTAGAGGCAAATAATAAATAGGTTTTTATTGTCATATCTCAATTAGTTTATAATAGTTTCATATTGTGCTATAATTGTATCAAGTAGAAACATTGGTACAAGTGTGGTATGAAACAACCAAGTCCCTAGTAGCCTCTATTCATACTAGTTCGTTGGTCATGAGGATGATCTGGGTTTCAAGATCATGGGCATTTATGCCAATTGACAACAGGGTCATATCATTGGAGAATGATGTGATGGACACTCCTCGAAGGATAGCAACACGATCAAGTCATATAATTTATTGTTGCAACAACTAAATCTAGACTCCTTTTCCTTAGACCGTGAGGATATATCAATCACTATCTCCCGAGAGTGCTTAGATAGCATCAAGCGTCACTTGGTAATACAGTGATTATAAAGGTATGTTCAGGTACTCGGAGGAACTGTAGAGGCAATATATGTCAAGAGCGGGATTTGTTCACCCACATGACGGGTAAAGATACATATGGCTGGCTTGGTGAGATTACATCCATAAATGTTGCAACATGTGACTCGGTCACGGGGATGTAATATCATGGTAATAAGAAAACAGAACTTGTTGTTAATGAGATTGAACAAGGTATGGGATACCAATGATCAGATCTCGGACAAGTCGTATCAAGAAACAAAAGGAAATTGGATGCTACATTTACCAGTTCAAACGACATTGTCATCAAGAATGCATAGGGGTCACATGGACATCCCCGGTCCCTCTGTTGATCATTCATATAGATCATGTCTAGAGCATTCCCGAGCCGTGAGGGGATACACTTAAGGGTACGATGAGAGCGATCATTCGTAAGACGGAATCACAGTAGATAAAGAGAAAGCCGGAATTGTTCCGCAGAGAGATCTGAAGTTGTTCGGAGAAGGAATAAAAGAAAAGCTTGGAAAAGTGTTTTCGGATAAATGGGAATTTGAATATACATTTATTATATGTTAATTATGAATTAATATATTCTAAATAATATTTAAATTAAGATTTATATAAGCAACTTATATATTGGGCCAAATCCCTAGAGGGAAATAGCCTAGAGAAAAGCTACAGAAAAAGAGGAGGAAAAAGGAAAAATAGCTAGCCCATGTGGGCGACAGATAAAATCCGCCGCATAGGGCTGAGCGCTACTGGGCGACGCGCCTCGCGCGAGTAGGCCGCGGTCATCAGACTAGCCCACCTCGGGACGCCTCCCCCTCTCCTCGTCGTGGCTAGGCCACCGGCCGGATTCGACCCACCCGGGTCCGCCCGCCTGGCTGGCTCCGCGCGGGGGGCTGCTGGGAGCCTTTCGGCCCACCCGAGCTGGAGCTCCTTGCCGCTGCCTCGCAGTGCCATGTTTGGTTGATGGATTCAGCCCATGCAGTTGAGTTCGAAAATCCCTGACTTTTCCTCTACTAATAGTCCCACATGGCTAACCTAATGGGGAGGGCACACCCCCTCCGCCTATATAAAGGGGTGCCTATGGGTGGGATTAAACACACCAATATTTGGAGAAGTCCTTTGGTTGACTTCCTCCTTCCCTCTCTCTCTATACCTTGTGACCATGGCCCCAAGTCTGGGCTGGTGTGAACAAGGCAGACATGCAACACGCCGTTGCACTGTAGGGATTCCTAGACGGATATTAACTTCCACACTCCTGCGGGATCGGGGAGCTGGAGGTCTCATCATGCACCAGATGTGTACGAAGACACGAGGCGCAACACTTGGGGCGCTTAAATGTCATGAGACGGAGCTGCTGCACGATGAAGAAGGAGCAAGGGGTGACATGCGAGGAGCTTCACGACCTTGAGGTCGGCTATGAGTATGACTACTTCAACCATGTTCCCCTCGGAACATTAACTGCATACGGTCTACAAGGGTATGTATTCTCTACGCATTGGCTGTTACCGCATTACTACATAGATAGATCCTAGGTAGTTTTTGGGGTTCCAACATAGGAATTTTTTTGTTTTCTGCTGTGGATCCCCTTCACCTTCCTACTTTGATCTTAGCTTCCCTGGAAACAACTTAAGACGAGAATTATAGAGCAACACTTTGTCTCCACTTTTAAAGGTCTTATTTTCTATCATGCCATTTTTCACTTTTTCTTTAAACAATCTAGCATTTTCATAAGCCTCACTTCTAAACACATCTAAAGCATGAATATCTAATAAACGTTTTTCTCCTGCTGCTTTAAGATCATAGTTCAGGTTCTTGATTACCCAGAAAGCTTTGTGTTCCAATTCTAAAGGTAAATGGCATGCCTTATCGTGTACCATCTTATATGGTGTCATACCGTTGGATTTTTAAACGCAGTACGGTATGCACATAAAGTGTCATTTAACTTGTATGACCAATCTTTTCTTGATTTGTCCACCGTCTTCTCGAGTATGGTCTTTAATTATCTATTGGAGAGTTCCACTTGACCACTTGTTTGAGGATGATATGGTGAAGTGATGTTTGCAAGAGCACATGTCGTTTGTAGCTAGTTTTGAAGTTCAGATATCGATCCCATAGGGAGCCTAAAGGTGAGTGTTTATTGATGAAGTCTCTGTCACACCCGAAGTTGTCACAGGTCTTTGAGTGAATTGACTGCAAGTGTTGAAATAAGAATGGGATTTTGATTAAATGTGATAGATTTGAATAGAACTAAAATGTAAACTTCAGAAATATAATGCATAAAAATAAAGAACGACTTTGCTTGTTTGTTATTTCCTGCAGATGGCGAAAGAAGGCGCGGGGAAATTCAGTTCATGGTAATAGTGAATGTGCCAGGTGGACGAGTAATAAATGTAATAATTATAATCTTATAGATATATGTCTAGGCGAGCAACCCATAATTAGTCGGAACTCCTCCTGGTAGATTTCATCCCAACTTCAATAATCCTACTAGCCTGCTACCAAAACCATGGTCAGACACTAGACGATTAAGACCCTTCAGGTCGCTTAGCGATTAAGCTCCTTGGATCGGACTAATGCAATAAGCACAGTGGTTACTCGTTATCCTAGAGTCAACTAGCTTTCCATTGATATCCCCGTGTCACCCGGGGGTCGCCGGTCCACTAGCGTACACGATCTTATCTATGTAGAACAAGGTATCATGTTGTTTGGGCCCTTAATTGGACAACAAGCATTAAGCATCCCACAGATAGTCAAGCACACATAATATAGTAATTAGAATCAATCACAAACTAATGGAAAATATATGAAGTCACATCACATCTCACCAATCCCCTACATCTTCCACGCCCAAGGGAATTACTCACACATGAGAGAAGAATGGATCATCAATATAATCAAATAAAGGGAATTCGTCCTGGTATTACCATGGAGATCCACAATAAGAATAGAAAAATATCCAACATAATTCAAGATGGGAAGAAACAATCTCAAACCCTAGTCTTGCAAGGTGAAGACCCCTCTCTCTCTTAAGTACAAGTAGTGGCTATGGGGGCGTATTGTCTAGGAGGTCGAAGATCATGGAGCGAGATGAAGAACGTCTTTCTCCTTTCTAGATGGTGTGGAGGCTGCTGTGTTGTGTTTTCGCCCTCGGTCCCTTCACAGAAGTTGTCCCTTTTGATAAGACAGAGGCGGTGGTAACTATACGGCGGGAATTATACGACCGGAAAAATATTCCTGCTGTATAGTTGCTCGTTAGAGCCTCTGTGAGCTCCCCTCGTGTGCTTCCAAAGTGGGGCTTGCTTGTTTTCTCTAGAATATTGTATTTATCTAGTTAAATCCTTTTGTTGACGTTCAGAACCTGAAACACACATTAAAATCCAAGTTTTCTTCGCTACCGAAGTATTAGCGTTAGGTAAGGCCAGAAAATGATCAAATCTGGGAGAAAACCATCAATAAAAGTCATAAAAAATGTGTCGAATCTCACAGCTATCAACTCCCCCAAGCTTAGATGTTCCTCGCCCTCGAGTGACAAGGAAATAATGAAGAATATTAGAGATTCGAGACTTAAAATAAAGGAACTCACAAGTTTGAATTGGTGTCAAATTATTTTCTTCACAATTCCTGCAATCTTAAATATGATCATACAAGTATTCACAAGATTGCACTGAGTCCACTTCCTAACCATATATATATTGTTAGCAAATAAATCATATGCCCAAGCAAGTGTCGAAATTTTAGCTAGGAAGGTGTGACAAATTCTTTTGGTGCCTCTCTTTGTTGAGAGATGAAAACTTTTTGTTCTTGTTCATTTAACCAATTAAGATTACTCAAGTTGGCCTCAAAACATTTAATTTAAGAACAACTCATCTACTCCCATATCAAAATTTCAGGACTCTCAAAGCACCTATTTCTTTCTCTTGTCTTTCAAAAACTTCAGCTCTTTCATAGAGAAATCATGCCACTATTTTTATATGTTAATTGGGGTTGTGTTGTGCACTCGTGACCATGCTAATAAATGATGTTGAGCAATATTGGGCCAGAGGAGTACTACAACTTCACTTAGAACGTGAAACCATGAGGAGACTAAATTTTTTACACGTCATAGCATTGCTGCTACAGACGTTTCCATAACTCAATAGCCAAAATCAAGTGGTTTCCCACATTTAGATTGTTTGTTGGCCAGCGGAGTTAATAGTTTCCCATGGACCATGACAGAGTTGTAATGACACGCGTAAAGCAATATCTTACGGTAATTATTAGAAAAAGTAGTGGCATAATTTCTACTATTTCGCAGCATCCATTTAATCAAACAATTTCAATCACGCGTACTATCGAGTCTATTTTTATTAAGCTCAAATGGGATAGAGTAGTTCTAAAATCAAATTCTTTGAGCTAAGCATGGACTCAAGTCATCTTTTAGATGCTTTTTCTTATTGTAAAAATGTAGGAAGTATTTTAACCAAGTTCATTTCTCATTGTTTCAAAGCTAAAAAGGAGACACTAGCAAAGGAATAGAATTTGTAGGATAATAATCTAAGTGGGGAGTGACTCCAGTGCAAATAAGTAAATAATTCTAGGATAAATTTAAGGTTGCAAAGAGTGTGATGAAAGGAATGTGATACCTCCTCTTGCTTGCTTCGCTCTTGTATTCAAGTCGAACCTCTCCTATATTTCCATATTGCCAAATCACCTGAAATTAAGCAATCTCCGAGAGAAACAAAGAAACAAACTTGTAAATAAAATTACAACTATTTTTTGTATTCACATCCTGGAGAGTGTGGTCGATCTCCCCAATGCGCTGGTTGAGCTGCTGGAACTCCTGATAGGGGACGTAGCCATACCCATATTGTGGCTGGTTGGGCCACGGTTCCCAGGCTCCTCTTGGTTGTTGCTGCTGTCCTTCCCAAGTAGGGTTGTATCCCTGCTCTCCCTCCTGCTCCTACTCCTGCTCTTGCTCATCCTGCTGCCCTTCATCTTCCTCTTCCTCGGGCTGGAGCTTGGCCAAGATCTCCGTCACTTGGTTCTTGGTGAGGATCCAAGTGTCCTTCTCCACAATCGAGAAGGCTTGAGGGCATGGCAAATGGACCTGCTCAACCTGTGTGTCATCAAGATAACTAAATTGATATGCTCGGAGCCTCCGGTTAGCATGGTAAACATCAAGGAAGCCACAAGCAGTCAAATATTTGACGTCCATAAGTTTGGAGCCGTCAATAGGTTCCATAACAGGTAGTACAATTTTCAATGCATAGGCAAGGTGGGTTACCAATCCACCAATGCGAATATCACCTTTAGTCTTGTTGCTTTGGTGGAGAAAGTGCTGGATGAGTAGAGCTGCAAGACTGGGGCTTTGCGTTGCATTGGGAAAGAGAGCCTTGGTGATCATTGCCATGTCCGCATTAGCCATGGAACCAGTATCACCCCTTCCCAACATTGTGTTGGCGAGGAACAAAGCAAAGTAGCAGATGGTTGGCTTCTGAATGGTGGACATCTTCTTCTGATAAAAGTGACTGCCACCATTAATAGAAATAACCCCCCAAGTCTCTCCACTTCTGACGCTATAGAGGTTAGTAATATTGGGCTCCCCAGTATGAGGGAAGTTGAAAGCATGGCAAAATTGTTCGAAATTTATTTCATAGTGTGTCCGGTTCATGGTGAAGATTATCATGCACATGTTACCTTTCTCCCTGTGGTCGTCATAGAAGGAGGCAAGGAACTCATGGGTGAGCTCGGTGTAGGTGTTGTGGCTTGTGAAGCTAAGCACCGCCAACCTCGACCTGCTGCACATGAGGTCGAAGTTTGTCTTCAACCCTGCCGCAGTGAGAAAGTTGTGGTCGGCCCAACGTGTGGGCAACACCCTCCTCGATGAGACAATGTCCATCTTGGAGTTGCGCGGGGCTCGGGCCCCCGAGCTTGAGCCCTCTCCCTGTTGGCGCTTGCTCGAATGAAAGAGGCTACCGATTTTGTTCATCATGATGCACTCAAAAATTTCACCATAAGACCTTAGGCATATAGTTTCTATATGATATATGAACGATTCTACGTGGAAAAATTCAATCCTAATGTGAGAAATTAATAGGGAAAACTAAATAAGCTTGAGTTCATCCACTAGATTAACGTCAGAGTTTCAACCATGGAAATCTGAAAATAAAGCATGGATAGGGAGAGAAACATACCGATCTATTGATTCCCCCACTCAAACGAACGAAATCCGCGAAGAATCAAGATTTCTAGGTGGATTTTGAGAGGTTTGGAGAGAGAATATGAGAGAAATAATGAGGAGATGAGGAAGATCTAGCTGCCCCGGTGCGATTTTGTGGTCGCGCCGAACTATACGGCCGGAACTATACGGGCGGGTGATGGCTATCCGCCCATATAGTTGTGGTAGTGCCGCCAACTAGGGTTTCTTTATACAGAAAAACAACTATACGGGCACAACTATACAGTCGGATCAAAGTGATCCCACCGTATAGTTGGTCATTAAACTGTCTGTCTCTCGAAATAAATAAACTGTCATCGATATCTATATGGCCGGAACTATATGGCTGGAATTTTTATTCCCGCTGTATAGTTGGTCGTCAAACTCTCAGTACCTTTCAGAAAAATTTGTACGGAGGCATTGATATCTATACGACCGGAGCTATACGGTCAGAATTTTTATTCCTGTCGTATAGTTGGTCGTTAAACTCCCTGTGCCTTCGACGAAAATTTGTTGATGGCAAAGATAACTATATGACCGGAACTATATGGCCGGAATTTTATTCCCTCCATATAGTTGGTCGTTAAACCATCAGTAATCATCAAAAAATTCTATTTCTTCTAGGATACCTTCTTATCCCATAACTTAGCGAAATACCATTTTTTAACAGAAAATTGATAGTAAAAACTATCGACCAACATTAGCATATTAAAAGAAAAACTTTAGCTTCTGTAAATAGAAAACTCAAACTTTTATTCTTATTATTATTCTCTACTCATTCAATCTACATTTCTACTACTTTTTGACATCTACATCTTCACGGGCACGCTTCTGCTATAATGTCTGTGAAAAAGTGGTGGGAATGCGATGAGCTTCTTATTCTCTATTTTTCTACTAAATTAACAAAAATGGGTTGACTCCCATTAAGCATTTATTAAGAATGGTTGAATTACTCAACCTCTTCTCTCTTCTTCAATTCTTACCTTTGGTTACCCCTTATCAATAGCACTTACCACATGAACTCGTTTAGCCAGTGGAACATATCTTTATCTTGCTTTAGCTTCTTTGGAAAATACCGGATAATTTTAGCATTATAAACATTGAAGATTATCTTCCCTTCTGCATAATCTACTGTCACACCTGCAGTACCGAGGAAGGGTCTTCCAAGTATTATAGATAATCTTTCATCTTCTAGCATGTCAAGAATGATAAAATTAGTGGGAATAACATGCTCATCTGTCCTAAGTAAGACATCCTCAATCATACCAACATGTTGTTTAGTGGACTTATCGGCCATCTGTAAAGTGATAGTAGTAGGAGAATACTCCCCTAATCCTAATCTTTTATAGAGGGAGTATGTCATTACACTAACTCCTGCTCCTAGATCACATAAGGTATTATGAATATCTGTTTTACCTATTGAGCATGATATAGTTGGTATTCCAGGATCTCCAGACTTAGACAACAACTTCTCGTTAGCAGGATAGCTAGTTATCATGGCAACAATTTTAGTTATTTCTTTCTTTCTACTAAGAATATCACGAAGAAATTTACCATAAGTAGGAACTTTGATTGCATCCGCAAATGGAATTTCTAGACGAAGGTCACTGAGTGCCTTTGTAAAAGAGTTCTAAATTACCTCATCCGGTGCTTTCTTTTTTCGATCTAGCTAAAGAAGCTTTTTCTCACCTGACTTACTCTTGTCTTTTACCTTTTTCAATGGGTTAGGCTCTTTTGTTGCTTTATTTTGTTGTTGCTTATTGCTTTTCTTCTTTTCTATTACAACAACTTCATCTTCTTTACTTGTTTGTTTATCTCCTCTTGGATCAACTGTCTCTGCATCAGAGTCATAATGATCATCTTGTGCATAATTTTGGTCTTCCTTGGTTTGATCTTGTGTTTCAGTCTCATCTTGAGGATCCACCAACGTATCATTTTCTTGACTTGCTTCGAGCAAGGCTTTTTCCTTACACTCTTTTTCAGCTTCGTATTCCGGTGGTCCTAAGGGTCCTGTAACAACTGCACCCCTTCTTGTGACAACATTAGTAGAAACAAAAATATCTTTATCATCACGCAGAATTTTTTATAACCAGATGCTATTTGTTCACACTAGGTGACGAGGGTTTAACTCATCAATGCCCATTGTTATGGACTTGGGTTTTGGAGAAGGAGGGAGCACTGGAGACATCTATCGGCTAGCAAACAAGCACACAGGGGACAAAGATTTACCCAGGTTCAGGCCTCGTAGAGGTCCCTACTCCTGCTTGTCTGCTCGTGGAATTATCGAAGGAATCGAAGATTACAATGGTGCGCAGATGCAATCTGGCGAGGGTTGTGGAAACTAGGGTTGCGCGTGTCCTCCTCGCTGCCCCCTCCTAGCCCTTATATATATAGGCTAGGTCTCGGGTAGCAGGTCGAGTCGGTTACAAGTTAGGGTTTTCCCCTTCAAACTTTCTATCTTTAGCTTCTTCTTGTTCTTCAAGCAATCGAGAGTCCGTAGATTACTCGAGTCATTCATTTTGGGCCTTGGCGACACCGTGGGCCTGTACGTATTTAGACCGTATATACCAAACTCGAGTACCTATAGGGTATACCCATGTCAGTAGCCCCGAGTGTCCAGTGGAATCGCATATTCGACTGGGACTTTTGAAGACTTTCGAGTGCCTGAATGAGTATATTTCGACTGCTTTATTTGTGTCATAGGGATTGTTGATGTACGTGCCTGATATAACCGAAGTATTGATATCAGTTAACCACCTTTAGGGTGAAACAACGCAATCTACTCGAACTCGAGTCCCCGGACTCGAATCCGGAAAAGTGCTGGTGTAATTCGACTCAAGCCGCGGAGGTCTTACAGGAGTCGAATTCCAGTTATATGGGTGAGCACCGACGCTCATCAAGGCATGTTCATCGTACCTGTAGGTACGGATATATTTCTGGTAGTGCGCAGCTAATGCGTTTCCAGGCCTTATTCAGGTCTTACCTTCACGCTGTAAGCGCGGCATCCAAATTTTGTCATCGCGGAGACGATTCGGGTGGCCCAGGAGACGCAGTCTCTTTGTAGGGAAAAATTATGAGGCGGTGTCTCTATGAGTTTCAAATGTGGATGTTATCAACACACAATTTTTTGTATAAATAATCATAGGGTGTGCGACCAGCGCTCCCTATGGGAGTAGTCCCTGAGTGCCTGGTTGAGTCGAAGACTTAGTCAGGGACTGAAGAATCATTTTGCGACTGCTGTCGTCTTTTGTTTGCTTGTTTCAGTCGAATTTGTTTCCGGCGTTCCCTATGGGAGTAACCCATGCCCATAGCCAAGCCATGCTGCGAGTGGTTGGGTTTGATTTGATTATCCATGTTCCTGAAAAAGAAGAAGAAAGAAAAAATCGTAGGGTGCGCGACCAGCGCTCCCTATGGGAGTAGCCCCCGAGTGCTTGGTGGAGTCGAAGACTCGAGCAAGGACTAAAGTAGTCGAAGTCCTCTGCTGCGTAGCTTTGATGACGTTAGTGCTGACGGTTTCATGACCTCAGTTGCCCGCGTGAGCGAGTTTGACGGGACGTGACGAGCAGTGGGTCCTACTTTCTGACTTTGATTTGACTGGGCATGCGTAATCTTTATTTTAACTGTGCCTCCTCGATTTCCGCGTGTAATGGGAGTAGTGGAGGGACAGTTCGCGCTTCCACTCCTCCACGTGTCGAGCACGATGTTTGCCACACATCCAGTAGGGTTTTTCTGAGCCATTGGATTGCATCTTCCAGGGGTTAAGTAGCGGCGCTGTGTCGGTAATTTTCTCATCTGCTCTCATTCATCCTTTGCTTACATCGCCATTGCCACTGCTCCTCTGCTTTCCTCTGCACCCGTTTCTTTCACGACGCTGGACCAGCTCCGCTCGTTTCCGAGCTACTTCCTTCGCTCGCATCGCCGCCGCGCAATGGGGAAGAAGAAAGGAGGCGCTGTGGCTGATTCATGACTGCCACCGGCCATGTTGAAGAAGAAGGCCGCAGGCACCCGCGTCACGAATGGTGTGTGGCGCCCCTCCATCATCAAGTCATCTGATCTCCGTCTTCTTCGCCAAGATGGAGTACTATCCGCTGCAGTCGCCGACACGCGCGTCCCCGGCAGTGAGACAATTCCTGCTCCTCCTACTGGTTTTCGAGTGATGTTTTTGGCATTCATCATTCGTGGTCTCTCCTTGCCTCTTCACCCCCTTTTAGGGGCCTCCTTTGTTTCTATGGGCTTCAGCTCCATCAGCTGACCCCGAACTCGATCCTCCACATCTCTTGCTTCATTACCCTCTGCGAGTGCTGGCTCGGAATCGAGCCGCACTTCGGCCTCTTTAAGCGCCTCTTCAAATTGAAGCGCCAATATGCATCTGGCTCTTTAGTCTATGATGTAGGTGGTTGCGGGATTCATGTTGACCCATCCGCCACCTATTTCGACATCAAGCTCATAGCATCCGTCCAAGGGTGGAGGGACAAGTGGTTCTACATCCGCGATGAGAAGGTTGGCGATGAGCACTTCGGACTCGCACCCTTCGATCCCGCGACGCCGTGCAATAGGAGGCGCTCCTAGAAAAATGTAGTTATGCCTGGCGAATCCATGGAGACGGACGTGCTGTACGAGCATGTCTGCGACCTCGAGAGTCGCCTCGGCAAAGAGGAGGGAGGCTGCACCCTCATTCGCACTTGGCTACACCATCACGTCTAGCCCCTGCAGGCCAGAGTCCACCCCATGTTTCAGTGGGCTAGCGCTGATGATGCCACTCGCATGTCTGCCGATGGCATGTCCGCGAGTGAGGTGGACAAGAGGGTTCGACTGGTCACCAAGTACACCGTCAAGGATGTGCTCCCCAGTGAGCCAGTTGTTCCTCCGTTCGATGCTACTAACCCTCCTCCTGAGGTATAGTTGTGCTACGCAGTAGCTTAATTTGTCGATTGCTTTTCTGTTGTTTGTTTGTTTTTTGCTGAACTTGTTGTCTGTATGCAGGATTGGGTGGTGTCGCCTTGTATGCCCCCTCTTCCTGAGGGGATTATTCCTCACGAAGCCTTGGAGGAGGACGAGTCGGAGTAGACCGTCCCTTCTGATGTGGAGGAGGAAGCCCCCGAGTCCGGTAGTCCGGATACTCGCAAGCGTTTGTGCAACGAGGATTCTGATGCGTCGTCTCCTTCGACTCCGGAAGGTGCAGGTGTAGGTGCGGAGACGCTAATCCCTGCCATTCCTGTGAGCGCTGTTGCACCTTCCTCTCGCAAGAAGATGCGATTTCCCAAGGACTCCTCGTCAGAGTCGAAGGAGGCCACTTTTGACTTTGACAAATTTGATTGGTAAGTTTTCTAATTCGTGTTACTCTTCTCTGGATTTGCCCTTGTTTGGCTCGTCTCTGTGTTTGTCCTTTTTTGATGTGGATTTTGTCTTGCAGCCAAGAGGCGTCGTCATCTTCTGGTGACGTTCAATTCTTGAAAGAATCAGGAGTTGCAACCTCAAGGGCCAAGAAAGAGGTCGAAGGATCTCCTTCCCCTCCATTGGCGGCCCACTCTGGGCACAACTCTTCCAGTTCTCCTCATGCAGGGGAGCATCGAATGGTTGCTCGGATGACGGTACATCAGACATCTTCAGAGTCATTGGAGGACCATGTAAGTGTAGTTTTTCTCCTTTTTAGTGTTGCAGTTGATGTTATCTATTGCCTCTATTGATTCCTTGTTGTGTGATAGCTCCTTGTGAAGGAAGCCGCACACTTGGCGGAGCAAGTGCTTGCAATGGGCCACCAGCATGCGATGCTGGAGACGCGTCATCGGGCGGTTGAAAGTGAGTGTCCTGCACTTCTTCTTCTTCCTCGTCTCCTTTTGATATGGTCGACTGATAGTCAATCTCTTTCCGCTTATAGCTGAACATAACGCCCTTCTGCGCAATGCTGCCACCATGGAGAAAACCCTCGCCGCGGCTGTGAAGGGTCGCGATGAGGCAATTGCGGCGCGTGACGAGGCGCAAAGGCGCGAAGAGGAGTTGCGTGCCTCCTTCATAGCCAGGGAGAAGTTGTTCGAGGGACAGCTTTTCTCAATCGCCAAGGCGCTCTCTAGTATTTTGCTTTGGATATCGTTGCCTTCTTGATACATTGCAAATGTATCTATAATTTTTGATGTTCCATGCTTGGTTTTATCCACTTTCTTGTGTTTTGTTTTCCAACTTTGGAGTACTTTTCATATGATTTCTTGGACTAACCTATTAACAAGAGCCACAGTGCCAGCTGCCTGTTTTTTTGCTGTTTTTGGTTCCAGGAAAGTCAGAAAATGAATATTCTCGGAATTTGATGGGACAAAAGCCAAAGTGCCTATTTTTCCGGAAGGGATCAAGTGCCAGAATATGAGACGGAGAGGGGCCAGGGGCCAGCCACACCACCTGGCCGCACGACCAGGCTTGGCCCGTGCTAGGGGGTGGTCTGGCCGACCCCAGCACCCCCTCGGCCTCTCCTTCCATCTATAAGTTGCCCTCGGGACAAAAAACCTAGGTACCCGATCAAAAATCCACGAAAGAGTCTGTAGCCACCGTCATCTCCATCCCTAGATCGGGAGGGATCTGAAGCTCTTCCCGGCACCCTGCCGGAGAGGGGAATTCACCCTGGAGGCCTTCTTCATCACCATGCAAGCCTTCGGTGTGATGCGTGAGTAGTTCATCCTTGGACTACGGATCCATGTACTAGCTAGATGGCTGGTTTCTCCTCCTTTGTGCTTTCATGTTTAGATCTTGTGAGCTCTGTTCATGATCAAGATCATCTATTTGTAATTCATACATGTTGTGTTTGCGGGGATCCGATGGATATTGAGATGCTATTTCAGATTGATTATTGATTCTATCATGTCTTTGTTATTTGAGATCTTGCATGCTTTCCGTTGTTAGTAGCTATCTTGGCCAAGTAGATGCTAGCAACTCCAAGAGTTAGTATTTATGCTCGATAGTGGGTTCATGCCTCTGGTAATCTGGGGAAGTGACAGAAATCTCTAAGATACTAGATGTGCTGTTGCTACTAGGGAGAAAACAACGATCCTTTGTTCATAGAACAATTGTATTGTTTACTTTACACGCAGTTCGTAAAGCAATAATCTATTGCTTGCAACTTAATACTGGAGGGGGTTCGGATGATAACCTGAAGGTGGATTATTAGTCATAGATGCAGTTGGATGGCGGTCTATGTATTATGTTGTAATGCCCAATCAAGTCTCAAAGGAGTCAAGATGATTAGTATATGCATGTATTGCTTTCTCGGTGTTTGTCAATTGCCCTGCTGTAATTTGTTCACCCAGCATGTTATCTATCTAAGGAGAGCCACCTCTAGTGAACTATGGATCCCGGTCCTTATCTTTTACATACAATCTACAATCTTTTACTGCTTTGTGTTTACTTTCTATAAACTATTACTTCTTTCCATTCGATACGTTTAATCCTTTGTTTTCCGCAAAACACGGTGAGATTGACAACCTCATCGCAAGTTGGGGACAAAGTTCTGTGGTTGTGTTGTGCAGGTCTCCACGTTGCTACTAGCACCGGTAATGCGCCCTGCCAAAGCTCAGCTAGTAACACCTTTGGGGTGTTTCCTTGCTCCTACTGGTTCGATTAAACCTTGGTTTCATAACTGAGGGAAAACTTACTGCTGTGCTCATCATACCTTCTTCTTAGGGTTCCCAACAAGCTCTACGTTGAAAGTCGAGTGCATCAAGATCTTTGTGGAGCCCCGCAAAAACCACTACTAGAAAATCGCGTTGTTTTTGTGCATTACATCGTCATGACCGCATGCTCATGTCATCATGCCACATTGCATTTGAGCATCGTCAGCATCATGCATCTGTTTGTCTGAAACTATTTTCGAAAACCTATTTTTGTTTTCTAATTATTTCCCGTCTTTATTCAAATTAAAACCCGGGTCTCCGGAATATTTTGTTTCATCTACAAACGGTTTGCAAAAGCCTTGTTTTTAATAAATAAAATATTTAATTATTTTTAGGAGGCAGCCAGCCAGGCCCGAAAGCCTAGCCGGACACCTTCAGATAAAATCCTACCTACCCAGAACTTTTCCCACCAAATATCCTACCCCTATTTTTTCCTACCCAGCCCCTCCACCTCACCCTCTCCAATCCCATGTCGCCACCTCACCCTGACCCTTATTCCACCCACTCACTCACAGCCACCTGTTCCACTCCCCTGGCCCACCCCAGCCGCTTCCCGCCCACCGCATCCGATCGGCTGCCCCCCTTGACAACCACACGCTGTCCCACCGCATGGACAAGCCCTGCTGGCGCGCACCTGAGCCGCGCCTGCCTCCACCTCCCGCCCTCGATCCCCACGCCCCGTGCCTGGCCCCATCACCGCCTGACCGCGACCCCGCTCCTTCCCAGGTCCCTGCCGCCGTCGTGGCCCGCCCCGGCTCCCTCTCCACCGCGCTCCTCCGCGTCCGCTCGCCCCAGTCCGGCCCGACCTCACCGCCAGCAGGTCCCCGACTGACCTCCTCTCTTGCCGGTTCCCCGCCGACCGCGCCGTCTCCCCGCGTCTCCCTCTTCCCCGCCAGATCCCCGACCGCCGAGCGTCGTCGTCCCCGTCGCCCCTTCCTTGTCCCTCGTCAAGCCCCTGCGACCCTGCCGCCTCGGATCCCCTCCTCTCTAACCTCCATCCTGCCTCACCTGGCCACCGCCGCTCGACCCTCTCCTACATCGCGCCGCCGTGTCCCTCCTCGAATCCGGCCACCGCCAGGCCCGCCTGCGGTTTTCCCGGCCGACCTCGCCGCGGCTCCTCCGGCGAGCCCGCCTCTCTGGCCTACCGCGCGGCCGCCGCCACCATCCTTCTCGCCGGCGTCTTCCTCTCCCATGCCCCGCTCGCCCGTTTGTGCCGGGCCCCTCCCTCTCCGCCACTCGGGACTCCACCTCGACGGCCTTCCTCTCCGAGCCGCACCACCGTGTCCGCGTGGGCCCCAGCGTCATGTCCGGTCGCTTGCTGTTCTTCTGCAAGCGTGGGCGTGCCCTGCTGCCCCAGAGACCTCCAACAAACCCGCGCGCGAACCTGCCTCGATGCGTGCTTAATGTCTTGTTTAGCTGTCTGTATGTGTGTTGATGTACTGATACCTAAGTGTCAGGGTCTTTCGGAGCACATTGCGTGGCCTGGCCAAACAAAAATATGATGTCATTGCTCAAGTCCGAGGTGTTTAGCCGTGGCAAGGCCGAGTTCCACCTCTGATGAACGAGTCCGAACACGAAGATCCTGGCACCGATCCAAGTTCGCCTTCAACCACGAGTTCTTCTTCATGGACCCGAAGATCACACATGCGACAAGTACTCCTTCCCGGATGTGATGCCGAGAACCCGGATGCCAAGCACTTCGCCACGGAACGCCAAGTTCTTCACCCCGGACGCCAAGACAGACCCGGTACGCGGACCCGACAAGACCTTCGCGACAACAAGAACGACACCGACCGGGGTGAATCCGATGCACCCCGACGCCAAACCAAGTCCTTCTTCCCGGATGCGACAAGATCTACTTCCGTTGGCCGAGACCGATCCCGTCGAACCTCGTCCCCGTCGAACCCTGTCGATCCCCGAACCCCCGGAACCCAAGATCTTCTGGACCCACATGTGTGAACCTTTTCCCGAGCCCCTATTTTATAAGTGCTATATATAAAACCTGTTGCATAATAATTGTTCATCTCGCATGCATATCATAATCATGCCGGATCTTCTGCCGTGGTATTAAATATTGCATCCGGTGTTTCTTCTAGTGTTTGCTTCTTCGCGGATTAGGCCGATGAGTTGATGCGAGTACCGACAAGTTCTCTGGCTATGATCCGTCGGCAGTGTTTTCCCAGGCGAGCATCCCTTCTCCTTCTACCTATTTTGCATTTATAGTATTTATTTCCTCCTGTTGATCTATTGCTATCCGTGTCGTGATGCTTTAGTTTTCGTGCACCAGTTATATCCCGTGCAGCCTCTATATTGCCATGGACACCTCCTAATACCTGTTGTTTGGTAGATAGCTGGCCTTGCGAGTCATAGTTGCTTGCTCAGGTGCGATCTCGTGTTGTCAAGTACCATAGTTGTTGGAATGCTGGCGGATGTTTATCGGCGGAGATGCTTATTGGTGGAGATGATCATGACTTTAAATACAACTATTAAAATGCTAGATATAACTAGGCATCGGTGGGCAATAGATGTTATTTGGTTCTTCCACGCTCACTTGTGTCCCGTAGGACTCCGAGTACTTGATACATGTTCCTTGCTTTTTCGCACTATCCACATCCGGGAGGCCGTGGACCCCCCCTGAGCCAAAGCTTGATTCATTTCTATTTCTTGGGGCCACAAAGTAGTTTGGGGCTTTATTACTATCATGTACTTATGCCATGCTTTACTGCTTTATTTAAGATTGTGCGTGGAGCACCTGTACTGTTTTGGACCGCGCCACGTTTTCGCGGTATCGACAAGCCCAGTCACACTTTCGAGTTCCTAGTTGTTTACGGCCGTCGTCGCAAACCCTGGGTCCGTTCCGGAGCCGGCCAACTTTGTTGCGGGTGGCTTAGTGGGGTGGCCCCCTGAAATATTTCTGAATCCTGTGATCGCTTTGTCATGAATGCCTCGTTGGGTTTTGATTTGGTTTTTCCGAGGTTGATCGAGTGTGTGTTGCTATTTGTGCACCCTCAGGTAAAACTTTCTGAAAGCCGTGTCCGCGGTTATGGATGACTTGGAGCACAGTATCTCGATCATAGACAAGCATAACTAAAGTAGTGCTATAAACTTGACTTAATATATGACTAGTAATCAGATGCAACTATACCGGAATGGATATTAAAAATGCCAACATCTGGTGGATCTGGATTGTTTGTTATATATGCCTAGTAAGTATTGCAACTCCAATGGAATGTGATAAAAGTGCCAACAACTGCTGGGTTTTGGGATTCCTCAGGAAAATTATACCTGACTAGTAAATGTTCCAACTACCACAAAATGGTAATTAAAACTGCCCACTACTTATGCTTCAAGATGACTCATGCTATCTATATCTGATTAGTAATTGATGCAACTATAACAGAATAAGTAAAATTTCCAACTGTGTGAGTTCCTTGGTCCGACTTCCTCGTTTGGTCTCGAGGGGGAAATACCAGGATGGGTTTGTTTGGTGTTAGCTTCAGGTTGGATCCGAATAGGTCTTTCTTATCCCTCTCTGATAACCGCTAGTTGTATCGAGTCTCTATAGGTTGTTTAGTGCTGCTGTGCTGCCGCTTCAGTCCACCATACCTATGTAGGCGAGAGCCGCCGAATTCTAGCCTCGCCATGTACTGGCCTCAGTACTGACGCTCCTCTTTTCCTTTTGCCCTTAGTCGGCACCCCTTTTGTTTTAGCAGGTTCGAGATCGACATCGTTAGCAGGGTTACCCTTCCGGCTTGGCCTGGGCAGAGTTATGGACGCCATTGGTTATTCTTCAGGGCTCTTAGCCCCATTTGCATCTTGTCCGTAGTCGGACGCTCTATCGTTTTCAAGGTGATTTGGATCTTTGTACTGTATATCTGTATTCTTGACTCATGGAGTCGAGTTGTATATATATATCTGTTCTGTGGGTCCCATCGAGGACTGTTGTGTAATGTTATTACTTTGTTTTCCACCCACACGAAAGTGCCTGGTGGGCGTCCTTGAATTGTTTCTATGCGGGTTTGGCGGGAAGCGCTAAAACTTGCAAAGGGCCGATTTGAGGGTGTTACAATATTTTCTGGCGCCGTTGTCGGGGAGTCAAGGACATCTTCACAAGGGGAGTCCCTCATAACCAATCTCTTTACTTTGTTGTTTTTGTTTTGCTTAGTTTATTTTTTCTTTGTTTGCTTGTTTTGTTCTTCAAAAACACACAAAAAAATTAGTTTTACTTGTTTGCTTTCTTATTTCAAAAACACAAAAAAATTAGTTCCTTTCTTAAGTTGCCTTTATGACTAGATCTGCTCGAATCACAATTTCATTATGGATAGCTCACTCAGTTTCCTATTTGGGAACAGTATTATGACTGCCAAGGTAATAGATGAACCACCGCCTGCTAGAACCTCCATGAAAGAAGAAATTGCTGAACCTGAAAGCTCATTAGATGAAAAAGAGGAGGAGAGTGATGGACAAAAGGAGGAATAATGGATCTACCCATGCCTACCTTCTAATGAGAGTAACTCTTTATCCCTTACATTATTTGATTGTCCCCCATGCTTATCAAAGGAAGGTGAATGTTATGTTCCCGAGGATTCTTTTGAAAATGTTTATAATAAAGCTCTAGTGCTTGTAGATCATGAAAAGCATGCCTTATGTGATAGTTATATTGTTGAGTTTAATCATGAGGATACTGAAAATTATTATGAGAGAGGAAAATATGGTTGTAGAAGTTTTTATGGTAATGAAACACCTCTCTATGTGCTGAAAGTTTTGAAGTTACTTTTGTTTTATCTTCCTATGCCTGTCACTTTGTTCTTTGTGCATTTATTTGCATACAAGATTCCTATGCATAGGAACTGGGTTAGACTTAAATGTGTTTTGAATTTGCTTCTTGATGCTCTCTTTTACTTCAATTCATATTTCCTATGAGAGCATCTTCTCAAATCCTTATGCCTAACTTAAAGGCGTTAAAGAAAAGTACTTGTTGAGAGATAACCGAAGAGTTTTAGATGAGTCTTGGAAGTTATTACCTCTGTAATAACCTCTCCTTATCCTTTTTATTTGCTTTTTGTGCCAAGAGTAACCTCTAATGAGAGTGAAGTAATGATTGGGAAAGTTGCTGTCCCGAAACAGATTTCTGTGCTTCACCGTAAAAATTCCTGAGAGAGTTCTGTACGTCGGATTGAGCTGTAATTTTTTGTTCTTCTGACCCAGGTTGTTATCTAACTTTCATTAGTTCAACACTTTTTGATTTGAGCAACAGAAGGTCTTCGAAAAAAATCGTCTTTACCTTCTGGTCTGTTTTGACAGATTTCTGCCATTTTCTGCATTTGCTTCTTGTTAGTTCCTTCTTGAGTTCCTTTGGGGAATTGATCTTTTTGAAGGAAGTGCTACAGTAGCTAGTGTTCTAATGGAAGTTTATTTTGTGTTAGAACTGAACCTTGAGACTTATTTATCTTAAGTGCACTAATGTTGCTAATGAGATTGTGTGAAATTTTGTATGAAGGAAAAATTTCAGGTGTATGGAAGGAATGAGTAATGAGATGAAGGATGGACTAAAGCTCAAGCTTGGGGATGCCACGCGTGTCACCCCAAGAAATATCCAAGAAGTGCAACCGTCAAAGCTTGGGGATGCCCAAGGCATCCCCTTCTTCATCAATAAAAATCCCATGTTTCCTCCAAACGCTTTATTTTTATTGTTTCATGCACAGTTGTGTTTTTCTTAGAGCGTCTTCTTTTTCGTTTTTGTTTTGGTTTTTAGTTTGATTGGTTCGCTTAGTTTTCTGAATAAGTTGGTTGGACCCCCTCTTTCATACATTATTTTTCAAATAGTTTGGTTTGGTTTGGAAAACAGTAGGAAAGCTCATGCTTATGTGGTAAAAAGAGCTTGTTTTTGACTGTGGCCTATGCTTTGTCATGCCATGCTTGATATTGTTTTGGCTTTATGCTTAGTATTCTTTGCTGTAGCATGACTTGTTATAAACAATTGGGATTGCTTAATGTGCCTTGGATGAATCATGCGTTGTTTTAGCATATTAAAGCATAGTATAGTGGTATTCTCCTTTGATGCTTTATTTGGGTTGACTCGGCACATGCTTACACCATGTTATGACTATCTCAAGTCACCATAGCCTTTATGATCCTTTAGTTTTCAACTTTTAGTATCACTTTATGCTTTGATCAATGATGTTTTGTCGCTCTGCATGATTATGGCCATTATTGCTCTCTTAGTTTGTCGCTCCCTGTCTTTTGCTAGCCTCCACAACAAAGTATGAGTTACACTCATGGATCCAACTCCCTAAACCAATTTATTCCAAAGAGTCCACCATACCTACCTACTACCTTATGCTATTCCAAGTACATTCATGCTTTTGTTTACCTTCCACTTGTTATGAGAAAACTAGCGATTAAAGCTCTGACGAATTGGATGGCACACTTTACTTTATTGCCTCTAATAAACTTGAACCATTGGGTTCTTCTTTGTTGTGTATATGCTTGCGCTTTATAAGTTGAAATTGGCAGAACCATGTTTCATGGGGAACGCTTTCAACATTGCACTTGTACTTTGTACCCCGTTGATATCATGTTCTTTTGCTTATGGATCCCAGCGGTGTGAAATAAAAGTGGAACTTGTAAGATCATGGAGTTTGTATGTGTGTTAGAGAAACGCCTGGGCCGCTAGCCTAAGCCATGCCTAATCATGGTGGAAACTTGCAGCATCACCATAATGAGCACTCTATGAAGCATCCTCAATAAAAACCTATGCAAATAGCAAATAAAAAGATTGTTGAGATGCTCATTGTCTGCTTGCCTTGTCATTTTGATTATGGGAAAGCTCCGATCATGTGCAAGGGTACCCTGCTATGTTCTTAATGATACACATATACATACAATGACAAGAGCTTACTCATGACTGAAGTTGAGTAGCATGAGGATCGGTCTTTGTAAGTAAGGGGCATGAGATTTCGGTTTATAACTTGTCAATCATATCCTCTTAGTTATGTCACTTTAATCTTAATCACCATTAAAGATGCTTATGATAGGGGCAATGAGAGCTGAAAGCTATAAGTACCATAATTTTTGGAAGCTCTTTATGAGACTTGAATCCCTACTTCCTTTTACAAAAGGCCTTTCTTCCACCATTATATTGAGTCTCCACCTTCTAACTTTATGCACCTACTTTGAGAGCATAGTGGCCATTCTTAGTTCTATGTGCATTGTCCCAAGACTAGTTGATTGATGCATAACTTGATATTGCTTGTTTTAAACTATTGTATCTAGTCACTCTTATGAACTTTGGAGGTGTCCTATGCATTTATATTTGCTACTCTATTGAGGGACAAGATGAATACTTTTATGCTATGTTTTCTTTATGTGAAACAAACAAACGTCTTGTAAAGCATTGTTATTCATGAATCTTTTATTTGTGCCTTTTCATGTTGCATCATAGTTTCTTTGCTTATTGCTAGAACTTTGTCTTTCATGTTATGATTGAAGTACTTTGATCCTAGCTTTGATGTTTTGCAAATACTTTGATCAATTCATTGATGGTGCATGTCACCTCAAAAATTATTTCTTTTTATCACTTACCTACTCGAGGACGAGCAGGAGTTAAGCTTGGGGATGTTGATACATTGCAAATGTATCTATAATTTTTGATGTTCCATGCTTGGTTTTATCCACTTTCTTGTGTTTTGTTACAACTTTGGAGTACTTTTCATATGATTTCTTGGACTAACCTATTAACAAGAGCCATAGTGCCAGCTGCCTGTTTTCTGCTGTTTTTGGTTCCAGGAAAGTCAGAAAATGACATCACGCTGCGCAAGATCGACAAATCAAGGGCACGACGTGATCAGTCGACTGACTTAGAAGAGGAAGACGTGGAGCTCTGCGGTGCCAGATGCTTCAGTAGGTCCATCAGGCAGAAACGAATGCCAAAGGGGTTCAAACTCCCGTCGGAGAACCTGAAGTTCGACGGTCTACAGGACCCAAAAATCTGGCTGGAGGACCACATCTCCTCAGCTCCACGGGGCAAATGCGGCCATGCAATGCTTATAGCTACAGCTGCAGGGCGCCGCCTGAGCATGGCTCAACAACCTCCCACGCGGATCCATTCGCATTTGGGACGAGCTGGTTTACAGCTTCGTGCACAATTTCAAGGGCACGTACAAGCGACCTGCATCAATCGAAGAGATAAGATGCCGCCAGCAACGATCGGGCGAATCGCTACGCTCCTACATCCAAAGGTGGTCCATCATCAAGAACTCCATAGAGAACATCTCGAAAGACCGTGCGATTGATGCATTCAACGGTGGCGTCCACCGCCTAGAACTCAGGGAGGAGGTGGGCCGCTCAAAGCCCAAGACCATCGACCACCTGATGGAGATCGCGAATCGGTGGGCCGATGGAGAAGATTCGGTGAAGAATCGCGTCCATTCCAACGAGGAGGCGGAACTCGAGCGCAGACGCGACCGCCGAAGTAAACACCGTATGTGCATCTACGATGACCGCGACGACGTCAACATGGTCGCAGCTGGCTACGCCGACAGACGTGACGACAATCGCAATAGCGGATACCGTAACGGTGGATATCGCGACTCCGGGAAGACCACGCAAGTATGGCAACGCCGCGATCGCGATGAAGCACCCGCAACAACCATTGAAGACAAACTGTCCGGGCCATGCACGGTGCACTTCTACATCGACAAGCATGATGGGAAGAAGAAGTCCATCCACCTCCTCAAGGACTGTCGCGAGTTCCTCAAACTACACGAGGGATTAGCTCGGATGAACCGCAACACAGTCGAAAGAGGCTACGGCGCCGCCCCAGGCGCCGTGGCACATGGTGCTCCGCCACCACCACTTGGAATACCCCCAAACGCAGCTGCACCGGACCAGCACCAGGGAGGCAAACCCTACCCAAGGGCCATGGGTACCATGATGATCCAAAAAGGACGCCCCTCCAATCGGGTGCAGAAGGCCATCACTCGCCAAGTCAACTTGGCCACACACTCGCCACCATCTACCACTGAGTACCTCAGTGGAAGCGAGTCATGCATCACCTTCGATAAAAGTGACCACCCGCCTCAAGTACCCTGTCCAGGCCACTGTCCCCTCGTACTCGAGGCGCAAATCGGAGGCTTTGACATGAGCCGCGTCTTCATGGATGGCGGAAGCGGCATCAACCTCATATTCGCGAGTACCTTGCGAGCAATGAGGATCCCTCTAACCTGCCTGGAGGCCTCGGACACAACGTTCCATGGCATCGTCCCTGGGAAAGGCGTATACCCCCTGGGCAAAATCAACCTCGACGTCATCTTCGGCACGCCGAAGAACTTCCGGCGCGAGCGCATCGACTTTGAGGTCGTCGACTGGCCCTCACAGTACCACTGCATCCTCGGGCGCGTCGCGTTCGCTAGGTTCATGGCAGTACCCCACTACGCCTACCTGCAGATGAAAATGCCAGGCCCCAATGGCGTCATCACGATAAACGGGAGCTTCGAAAGATCTGACAGTTGCGACAGGGAATTCAACAGAATTTCCTAGTCCTTCGGCATGAAGGAAGAACTCGCGAGACTGAAGGAGTCGATAGACAACAATCTGCCTCCGCTGAGCCGGCCAAGATAACCTGATCTCTCTTTCGACTCATCGGTGCACACAAAGAAAGTGAAGGTCCACACATCGGATCCCGCCAAGACGGCTCTCATCGCCAAGAACTTGAGTCCCGCATAGGAACTCGTGCTCGTCGAATTCCTCCGTGAGCACTGGGAAATTTTCGCCTGGTGTCCTGCGGACATGCCAGGAGTTCCCAGGGAATTCGCCGAGCACGCACTCAATGTCAACCCCGATGCAAAGCCAGTCAAGCAAACAATTCGACGATTGTCCGAGCCACGAGCGCAGACAGTCGGCATGGAGATCAACAGACTCCTCGACGCCAAATTCATACGCGAGATCAAGGAAAGCACTTGGATCGCCAACACAGTGTTGGTACCAAAAAAGGACATGGATATCCTGCGTATGTGCGTGGACTTCACCTCTCTGAATAAGCATTGCCCAAAGGATCACTTCTCGTTGCCATGCATCGACCAGATCATCGACTCCACTGTGGGATGCGAGCGCCTCTGCTTCCTCGACATCTACTCAGGCTATAATTAGATTCGAATGAAGGAGGAAGATCAAGAAAAAACAGCATTTACAACGCCCTTTGGTGTGTTCTGCTACAACACAATGCCCTTCGGGCTAAAGAACACAGGAGCTACCTACCAGCGATGCATGCAAGATTGCCTCAAGGAACAACTGGGTCGCAATATCCAAGTCTATGTTGACGACATAGTAATCAAGACCAAGGAGGAAGCCTCGTTAATCGACGATCTACGTGAAACCTTCGCCAACCTCGACCGCTACCGGATCAAGCTCAATCCGGAAAAATGCGCCTTCGGCGTGCCATCTGGGCAATTACTCGGGTACCTCATCTCCGTGAGGGGAATCGAGGCAAACCCGAAGAAAATAAAAGCCATACTGGCCATGGAGAAGCCGAGAAACATACGAGGCATTCAACAACTGGCTGGGTGAATCGCAACCCTCAGTCGATTCATCAGTCGGATGGGTGAAAAAGCGCTGCCCTTCTACCAGCTCCTCCGCAAAGCTAAAAAATTCGAGTGGACCAACGAAGCGCAAGAAGCATTCGAAGATCTCAAGCGTCTGCTATCCACCTCGCCAGCACTCGTGACCCCACGGGAAAGAGAACCACTATTGCTATATATCTCCGCCACCAACCAGGTGGTCAACACAGTGCTCGTTGTCGAGCGAGCCGAGGAAAACAAGGTCCGCGGGGTACAACGCCCAGTATACTACCTCAGCGAGGTCCTCACACCAACAAAACAGCGGTACCCGCACTACCAGAAGCTGGCGTACGGTGTCTTCATGGCTGCCCGGCGACTGCGCCATTACTTCCAGGAACACCCAATCGTGGTGGTCAACGACGCCCCGTTGGGGCATATCCTCAATAACCCCGATGCCATGGGACGAGTCGCGCTTTGGGGAATAGAATTGTCTCCACGAGACATCACATACGAAAAGCGCGACGCAATCAAGTCACAAGTTCTCCCTAACTTCCTCGTGCACTGGATGGAGAACCAGCTCCCGGACAAACCAGATATGTCCTACCTCTGGACAATGCACTTCGATGGGTCCAAGAGGAAGGACGGAGCAGGCGCAGGTGTCATACTGACATCACCTCACGGGGACAAGTTGAAGTATATCCTGCGAATGTAGTTCACCGCCTCCAACAATGAGGCTGAATACGAGGCCCTGTTGCACGAGATGAGGATGGCGAAAGCCTATGGCGACAAGAGGCTCATCATCTACGGCGACTCCAAGCTGGTCGTCAACCAAACAATGCATGAGTGCGACGCACTGAACGACAACATGATCGCGTACCGCGACCTCTACGACACACTTGAAGGAGACTTCGACGGTTGCGAGCTACGGCACGTAGGTCGCGAAAGCAAGGAGGAGGCAGACACACTCACCAACATAGGCTCTACCTGCGCCCCCATACCACCTGGGTATTTCTCGAGCGCATCTGCGAATGCTCCATCAAGCCAAACGCCGCCCAATGAGCCAATGGCACTCGATGACTTGGAGCTAGACACAGGACTCAAAGGACCAATGAGCGTCATGCTGATTGAGCAATCCTGGACGCAACCGTACATCACGTATCTCCTCAGCAAAAGGCTATCGGACGATCCGACTGATGCACGGTACATCGCGCGGCGATCCAAGGCATTCACTGTTATCAACGGAGAACTGTATAAGCGCAGCATCACATGAGTACTACAACGATGCGTCTCCACGGCCGACGGAAGAGCTGTTCTCCTCGACATCCATGAGGGGACATGCGGGCATCACGCCAGCAGTCGCGCCCTCGTGGCCAAAGCTCTGTGAGCTGGGTTCTACTGGCCTACGGCCATGCGGGACGCCAAGGACATCGTCCAGAAGTGCAATGCATGCCAATGATTCGCGGACAAGCCGCACGCACCTGGCGCAGAACTCCGGCCAATTCCGTTGGCCTGGCCCTTCCCACAATGGGGACTCGACATGGTTGGCAAACTCCCAAGGTCCTCACGAGGAGGCTACGTCTACCTCTTGATCGTAGTCGACAAATTCTCCAAGTGGATTGAGGCCATGCCAATGACCAATCAATCAGGCCACAGCGCAGTCAAGTTCTTCGAGTCCATCGTCTTCCGTTTTGGGGTGCCACACAGCATCATTACGGATAACGGCACAAACTTCACATCCAAGGAGTTCCAAGAATTCTACGAGAACCTGGGAATCAACATCAGCTACGCCTCGGTAGTGCATCCACAGACCAACGGTCAGGTGGAAAAAGCAAACGGGCTCGTCTGCGACGGCATCAAGAAGCGACTCCTCTGGCCACTCGAACAAGCCGCGGGTTCCTAGCCAAACGAACTGCAATCCGTACTCTGGAGCCTACGCACAACACCAAACAGCGCCACGGGCTACACGCCATTCTTTATGGTGCACGGAGCAGAAGCAGTGCTGCCCGCCGAGGTATGATACAAGGCGCCATAGCGTGGTCGCCATAAATAACAAGAGTCATCCCTCGCACTCGAAGACTCCGTCGACCTCCTTGACGAGGAACGAGAAATCGCCACGGAAAGATCAATGATCTACCAGCAGAACCTGCGTAACTACCACAGTAGGAGGCCATGCCCCAGATCCTTCGTCGAAGGCGACCTGGTCCTGCGATTGAAACAGCAGGGGCATCTCAAGCTCGAGTCCCCCTAGGAAGGACCGTACGTGATTACAGAAGTAATCACAGGTGGCGCCTATCGCCTTTAAGACTTAGAGACAAGAGTCACATACTCCAACCCCTGGAACGTCGCACAGCTGCGACGCTTCTACCCCTAGTCGCTTTTTACTTTTTACATTGCAAATAAGGATACTCAGCCACACATTGTACCTCGCACTATTCTTCGAATAAATAAAGCTAAGTGCCCCAAAACTCTGTGTTTTCCTTTACTTTTCCAATTTTATCCACTCGGGGGCTGCGCCACCCTATATACATCTGTTCTACGAACCAAAACACGATATCCTGAGTAGCTGGCACATCAATCGAAACCCTTGACACAAACATCAACCCAGCTGCAACGCACCTAACAGGTTGACAAGGGACTGAGATAAAAGCATGACCAGGCTAACGAAAGGGACTCGCATAGTGCAACGCACTTCATGCTAACAAAGCTCTTTATACAATAACTTATACACAACATTTATACGAACTTTACAACACAAGTACACTTATGTGCAGGATACAAACTAGGCTACTACTACAGCAGGAGAACATTGGTTTGTTCCTCAAAGAAGTCGATGATCTCTTCTGCTGCGCGATCCACCGCCTGGTAGTGCGGCACCATATTCCAGGCAGAATCCGCTGGTGGTGCAGGCAGCCCAGATGCAATTGCCGCAACATCTACATCAGGCATGTGCAGTCGCACCATTGACAGAGCAGCCTTGGCACCAGCCACCAACTGTTGCCTTACGCACTCGCGAACCGCGGTCAGGTCTTGAAACTTGGCAAGGAGGGCCAGCAGGCTTGATGGAGTATCATCCAACGGAAACATCGCCCGATAAATGTTCTTCAAGCATGACTGAGACTTCTTCAGAAAGTGCAGCACCCGCGACGCATGATCCTGCAGGGTCGCCAGCGCAGTCGCACGATCATGATCTACCCAAAAGTATCCACTCTCTTGAAGTTTTTCCTGGGTAAGATCATGCATGGGAATGGCAATTCTATCCTTCTCCTCCTGCGGATGACGCGTGCTGACAACTACACGAAGCAGCAACAGCAGCATAAGTACAACGTACCATTGCGAGTGGCTACAAGGAAAAGATGAGAGCAAGCAAACTAACACTTGAATTGGTCGCCCAGCTGCGTCACCTCACCAAGCAGATACTGCTCTCGCACGGCGGCTTTCTCCGCCTTCGACTTCCATACATCCGCGTTACCGCGGAGCACGGGCAACTCACGCTCCAGCTGCTTCACGCGGTCACGCAGTCGCGAAAGCAGCGACAGCTCATCTACTCTAGAGCGCGACGGTACCGTGGTATCAACAAGAGTCGGCGAGTCCTGAGTTTCCCTCAAAGGATCACTTGATGTACCCTACCACAAGTCAAGATAGAAGCAAATAAGGCGCCAAATCAACACAAAGACAAAGGATTCAAATGCATTCAAGACTAGCAAAAGTATCAGCAGATACACTCGCCAGCAGGCATGTTCTTAAACAAAAAGACATAAACTAATTAACTATTACAAAAGCTAACTAAGGAGCAACTGGCTTCTTCGACTTCGACGGCTTCGGGGGCTTCATCGAGTTCGTGGCGATTGTCGATGCCAGCGACTTTCACAACCGATGCCGCTTTCGCCGCCTTCTTGGCGCGATGCAGCTCCTCAGAATACTTTGCAATAGTATTTATCAACTAAGGCCCATACTTGCCACAGGCAGTCGCGAAAGGAGCGAAGACTACCTGCTAGCCGTCCGCGCTAACAGGCATCGCCTTCGACACCGCGGCAGGATCAACCTCGACTCCGTGGGCCTGCACCATGGCAAGCGACATGGACGCGCCAGCCGCGCGGAGTGAGTTCTTGTAGCTGGAAGGCACACCCCCGGCGAGTGACTCCACCAGCTCGCTTATATTCTCGATTAACTCCGCCTTGGGCATCAGCTCCTCATGGAGGCGTATCTGGGCGGCTTGGCCTTGAGAGCGGTCCTCGATTGCCGCCGACAGTGCACCCGCCAGAGCGTCATCGCAACAAAGGGACTGCGGGTCGAAACTCAAGTCGCCAGCATCTGCACACAAATCCACACATGGACAAAACATCAGTGCTAAAGGCAAAAAGTCAAGCAGAGAAGGACAATGATATCCAAAGCAAAATACCAGAGAGGGCCTTGGCGATTGAGAAAAGCTGTCCCTCGAACAACTTCTCCCTGGCTGCGAAGGAGGCACTCAGCTCCTCTTCACGCCTTTGCGCCTCGTCACGCGCCGCGATTGCCTCATCGCGACCCTTCACAGCCGCGGCGAGGGTTTTCTCCATGGTGGCAGCATTGCACAGAAGTTATGTTCAGCTATAAGCGGAAAGAGATTGACTATGAGTCGACCATATGAAAAGGAGACGAGGAAGAAGCAGAAGTGCAGGACACTCACTTTCAACCGCGCGATGACGCGTCTCCAGCATCGCATGCTGGCGGGCCATTGGAAGCACTTGCTCCGCCAAGTGCGCGGCTTCCTTCACAAGGAGCTATCACACAACAAGGAATCAATAGAGGCAATAGATAACATCAACTGCAACACTAGAAAAACTACACTTACATGGTCCTCCAATGACTCCGAAGATGTTTGCTGTACCGTCATCCGAGCAACCATTTGATGCTCCCCTGCATGAGGAGAACTGGAAGAGTTGTGCCCGGAGTGGGCTGCCAATGGAGGGGAAGGAGATCGTTCGACCTCTTTCTTGGCCCTTGAGGTCGCGACTCCTGATTCTTTCAAGAATTGAACGTCGCCAGAAGATGACGACACCTCTTGGATGCAAGACAAAATCCACATCAAAAAAGGACAAACATAGAGACGAGCCAAACAAGGGCAAATCCAGAGAAGAGTAACACAAATTAGAAAACTTACCAATCAAATTTGTCAAAGTCAAAAGTGGCCTCCTTCGACTCTGACGAGGACTCCTTGGGCAATCGCATCTTCTTGCGAGAGGAAGGTGCAACGGTGCTCACAGGAATGGCAGGGATCGGCAACTCCGCACCTACACCTGCACCTTCCGGAGTCGAAGGAGATGACGCATCAGAATCCTTGCTGCGCGAACGCTTGCGAGTATCCGGACTACCGGACTCGGGGGCTTCCTCCTCCACATCAGAAGGGACGGTCGACTCCGACTCGTCCTCCTCCAAGGCTTCACGAGGAATAATCCCATCAGGAAGAGGGGGCATACAAGGCGACACCGCCCAATCCTACATACAGACAACAGGTTCAGCAAAAAACAAACAAACAGCAGAAAAGCAATCGACAAATTAAGCTACTGTGTAGCACAACTATACCTCAGGAGGAGGGTTAGCAGCATCAAACGGAGGAACAACTGGCTCACTGGGGAGCACATCCTTGACGGTGTACTTGGTGACCATTTGAACCCTCTTGTCCACCTCACTCGCTGACATGCCATCGGCAGACACGCGAGTTGCATCATCAGCGCCAGCCCACTGAAACATGGGGTGGACTCTGGCCTGCAGAGACTGGACGCGACGGTGCAGCCAAGTTCGAATGAGGGCGCAACCTCCCTCCTCTTTGCCGAGGCGACTCTCGAGGTCGCAGACACGCTCGTATAGCACGTCCGTCTCCGCGGATTCGCCAGGCATAGCTACATTTTTCTAGGAGCGCCTCCTATTGCACGACGTCACGGGATCGAAGGGTGCGAGTTCGAAGTGCTCGCCGCCAACCTTCTCATCACGAATGTAGAACCACTTGTCCCTCCATCCTTGGACGGACGCTGTGAGCTTGATGCCGAAATAGGTGGCAGATGGGTCAACATGAATCCCGCAACCACCTACATCATAGACTAAAGAGCCGGATGCAGATTGGCGCTTCAATTTGAAGAGGCGCTTAAAGAGGCCGAAGTGCGGCTCAATTCCGAGCCAGCACTCGCAGAGGGTAATGAAGCAAGAGATGTGGAGGATCGAGTTCGGGGTCAGCTGATGGAGCTGAAGCCCGTAGAAACAAAGGAGGACCCTAAAAAAGGGGTGAAGAGGCAAGGAGAGACCACAAATGATGAATGCCAAAAACATCACTCGAAAACTAGCGGGAGGAGCAGGAATTGTCTCACCGCCGGGGACGCGCGCGTCGGCGACTGCGGCGGACAGTACTCCGTCTTGGCGAAGGAGACAGAGATCAGATGACTTGATGATGGAGGGGCACCACGCACCATTCGTGACGCGGGTGCCTGCAGCCTTCTTCTTCCCGTCGGCAGCGGTGCTGGTGCCCGCAGCGGTGGAGCTGCCTTTCTTCTTCGCCGCAGCAGCGGTGGCCGCGGAATCAGCCACAACGCCTCCTTTCTTCTTCCCCATTGCGCGGCGGCGATGCGAGCGAAGGAAGTAGCTCGGAAAGGAGCGGATCTGGTCCAGCATCGTGAAAGAAACAGGCGCAGAGGAAAGAAGAGGAGCAGCGACAATGGCGATGGAAGCAAAGGATGAATGAGAGCAGATGAGAAAATTACCGTCACAGCGCCGCTACTTAACCCCTGGAAGATGCAATCCAACGGCTCAGAAAAACCCTACTGGATGCATGGCAAACATCATGCTTGACACGTGGAGGAGTGGAAGCGTGAACCGTCCCTCCACTATTCCCATTACGCGCGGAAATCGAGGAGGCGCAGTTAAAATAAAGATTATGCACGCCCAGTCAAATCAAAGTCAGAAAGTGGGACCCACTGCTCGTCACGTCCCGTCAAACTCGCTCACGCGGGCAACTGAGGTCATGAAACCGTCAGCACTGACGTCATCAAAGCTACACAGCAGAGGACTTCGACTACTTTAGTCCTTTCTCGAGTCTTCGACTCCACCAAGCACTCGGGGGCTACTCCCATAGGGAGCGCTGGTCGTGCACCCTACGATTTTTTCTTTCTTCTTCTTTTTCAGGAACATGGATAATCAAATCAAACCCAACCACTTGCAGCATGGCTTGGCTATGGGCATGGGTTACTCCCATAGGGAACACCGAAAAAAAATTCGACTGAAACAAGCAAACAAAAGACGACAGTAGTCGCAAAATGATTCTTCAGTCCCTGCCTGAGTCTTTGACTCAACCAGGCACTCGGGGGCTACTCCCATAGGGAGCGCTGGTCACGCACCCTATGATTATTTATACAAAAAACTGTGTGTTGATAACATCCACATTCGATACTCATAGTGACACCGCCTCATAATTTTTCCCTACAAAGAGACTGCGTCTCCTGGGTCACCCGAATCATCTCTGCGATGACAAAATTCGAATGCCGCGCTTACAGCGTGAAGGTAAGACCTGAATAAGGCCTGGCAACGCATTAGCTGCACACTTCCAGAAATGTATCCGTACCTACAGGTACGATGAACATGCCTTGACGGACGCGTCGAGTGCTCACACCCATATAACTGGAATTCGACTCCTATAAGACCTCCGCGGCTTGAGTCGAATTACACCAGCACTTTTGCGGATTCGATTCTGGGGACTCGAGTTCGAGTAGATTGCGTTGTTTCACCCTAAGGTGGTTAGCTGATACCGATACTTCAGTTATATCAGGCACGTACATCAACAATCCCTATGACACAAATAAAGCAGTTGAAATATACTCATTCGGGCACTCGAAAGACTTCAAAAGTCCCAAGTCGAATCTGCGATTCCACTGGACACTCGAGGGCTACTAACATGGGTATACCCTACAGGTACTCGAGTTTGGTATATACGGTCTAAATACGTACAGGCCCACGGTGTCGCCAAGGACCAAAATGAAGGACTCGAGTAATCTACGGACTCTCGATTGCTTGAAGAACAAGAAGAAGCTAAAGATAGAAAGTTTGAAGGGGAAAACCCTAACTTATAACCGACTCGACCTACTAACCGAGACCTAGCCTATCTATATAAGGGCTAGGAGGGGACGGTGAGGAGGACACGCGCAACCCTAGTTTCCACAACCCTCGCCAGATTGCATCTGCGCACCATTGTAATCTTCGATTCCTTTGATAATTCCACGAGCAGACAAGCAGAAGTAGGGACCTCTACGAGGCCTGAACCTGGGTAAATCTTTGTCCCCTGTGTGCTTGTTTGCTAGCCGATAGATGTCTCCAGCGCTCCCTACTTCTCCAAAACCCAAGTCCATAATAATGGGCATTGATGAGTTAAACCCTCGACACTAGCGCTTTGCCCTTTTTTGGTTCCGGTGTTGGCTCTTTGTCGAGGGCGGCCTCGATTAATCCTAAGCCTGCGATCATGGATCGGTGCAGTCGAACGCGCCGAAGAGCTGGCGGATAGAACTAAAGAATGACTTGGTTGTTTGTTGTTTCCTGCAGATGGCAAAAGAAGGCGCGGGGAGATTCAGTTCATGGTGATAGTGACTGTGCCAGGTGGACGAATGATAAATGTAACAATTATAATCTTATAAATATATGTGTAGGCGATCAACTCATAATTAGCCGGAACTCCTCTTTGTAGATTTCATCCCAACTTCAATAATCCTACTAGCCTGTTACCAAAACCATGGTCAGACACTAGACGAATAAGACCCTTCAGGTTGCTTAGCGATTAAGCTCCTTGGATCGGACTAATGCAATAAGCACAGTGGTTACTCGTTATCCTCGAGTCAACTAGCTTTCCATTGATATCCCCGTGTCACCCGGGGGTCGCCGGTCCACTAGCGTACAAGATCTTATCTAGGTAGAACAAGGTATCATGTTATCTGGGCCCTTAATTGGACAACAAGTATTAGGCATCCCACGGATAGTCAAGCACACATAATATAGTAATTAGAATCAATCACAAACTAATGGAAAATATATGAAGCCACATCACATCTCACCAATCCCCTACATCTCCCATGCCCAAGGGAATTACTCACACATGAGAGAAGAACGGATCATCAATATAATCAAATAAAGGGAATTTGTTCTGGTATTACCGTGGAGATCCACAATAAGAATAGAAAAATATCCAACACAATTCAAGATGGGAAGAAACAATCTCAAACCCTAGTCTTGCAAGGTGGAGATCTGATACGTCCAAAACGTATCTACTTTCCTGAACACTTTTGCTATTGTGTTTCCTCTAAACTTGTGTGAATTGGATGCAACTAACACAGACTGACGCTGTTTTCAGCAGAATTACCTTGGTGTCTAGTTTTTGTGCAGAAAATCAACTATTAGGAAAAATCCCGGAAAATATGCCGAAAATCCTATTTCACCAGAAGACTCACGGAGCCAGAAGACGAGACAGAGTAGGGCCACGAGGGGCCAAGGCCAGGCCACGCCTGGGGGTGGTGTGGCCGCCTCGGCTGCCCCCTCGGCCTCCCTCTTCACCTATAAGTTGCCTCTTGACCTAAAAACCAAGGGGGGTTCGACGTTTTTCCAGAAAGAGTTCCGCTGCACCGTCACCACCAGATTCCGCGATTCGGAACCAAAAACTCCGTTCTGGCACCCTGTCGGGATGGGGAATTGGAGGAGATCATCGCCATCATCATCACCATCGCTTCTCCGTCGACCATCCATGTTTCCCCCATCTATGAGTGAGTAATCCCCCGATGTAGGCTATGGGGATGGTAGGGATTGGATGAGATCGTTCATGTAATGGCATCAGACTGTTAGGGCATGGTGCCTAGTATCTTTTATTAGTGCTTTTTGACTTTGTTGCAACTTGTTATGCTTAATGCTTGTCACAAGGGCCCGAGTCCCATGATTTCAGATCTGAACATGTTTTTGATTCATTATGATAGTATTGTTTATGGTCTTACCTATAAGTTGTATACACATATTGTTGTCCGGAACCAAAGGCCCCGAAGTGGCAACAATCGGGATAACCGGAGGGAATGGCTTTGATGTGAGGATCACGTGTGTTCATGGAGTGTTAATGCTTTGCTCCGGTGCTCTATTAAAAGGAGCACCTTAATTGCTAGTAGTTCCCTCGAGGCCCCGCTACAAACGGGTTGGCAGGACAAAAGATGTTGTGCAAGATCTCATTGTGAGCACGTATGACTATATATGGAACACATGCTTATGATTATCTAGTACTTGGATGATTTATCTTATTTATCTGCAAATGCCCTATATCTTGATTGCCATGTGAATTGTCTTGTCCATGCAATACCCATCCATCCATCCCTATGCCTACCGCGCTTTAATCCTACTATTTACTGCAACTGTTACTACTGTCTTTACTTTTACTACTACTATTACTTTGCTAATGCTACTACAAAACTGTTGCTACTGATAAACTACTGTGAGCAAGATTGTTTCCAGGTGCAACTGAATTGACAACACAGTTGTTAAGGCTTATAAATATTCTTTGGCTCCCTTTGTGTCGAATCAATAAATTGGGTTTCACTTCCCTCGAAAATACTGCGATACACCCCCTATACTTGTGGTCATCAAGACTGTCGGGGAGCATAGCTTTAGTTATCAAGTTCACTTGGAATCACTATTGTTCGCAGCCATCCATCCATCATGGGTAAGTCTCGTGATGGCAAGGTTCCTATTTTACCATCCACTACAAGAAGAGGTATGGTTCTGAACACCTCTGTTGCTCTTGATTCACCATCTGTTATGAGTAAGCTCCTTACACCACCACATACACATGCTACATTTGCTACTACCGCTGAATCAAACTTGATACTTATGATGCTGCTTCTACTGTGCTTGATAAGAGTGGTTCATTAGGTCCTTTCCTAGATGCTACGATTGCTAGAACTATAGATGGAAATACTGAAACTCCTAATGAAGACACTACTACACTTGTTAGTTCACCTGAGTCTAGAGAGAGATATGATATTGAAGACGGTTATATTGAGATGATCGATGAATTTATTAAAGAATGTCAAAACACCCATGATAAGAGTGCTATTAAGAGTCTCCTTGAGAGGCGTACTATAAAACCCAAATTGTCTCCTAATGCTAAGTTTGCTGCATCTCCCATAAACATTAAAGATAAGGATTATGATTTCTCTCTTGATCTATCTTACATAGCTATTGTTGAGAAAGAGCCTTTTTGTGGGACTAAGAATGAAAGTGCGGTAGCACATATGACTGAGCTTTCTACCATGAGTGGTTTATTTTCTGATGATATTAAGATGCACACCTACTTTGTTGCTAAAATTTTCCCTTTTTCATTGAAAGGAGAAGCTAAAACTTGGTTTAAAAATTTACCTCCTGGATTTACTGATAGCCCTGATTGCTTGATTAGTACTTTCCTACAGAAATATTTTCCTCCTAGTGCTAGACATGCTATTTTGCAGGAACTTTTTGATTTTAAACAGGGAGAAAAAGAGATATTGCCTGAATCATGGGCAAGGTTTTGTGCTTTGATTCATGCACAGGCTGGATGTCCATTACCTAAGAATGATCTTCTTGATATATTTTATAATGCACTAATTGAAGAATCTAGGACATACCTGGATAGTTGTGCTGATTATGTTTTCAGGAATAGGACTCCTAAGGAAGCTGAGGAATTAATGGCTAAAATAAGCAAGAATTATGAAGATTGGACTCCTCCTGAACTAGCTATACCTGAGACAACTATACCTGAACCAACTATTCCTGCGTCTATACCAACATCAAAGAAGAGGGGAGTTATTGAACTAAATGATGAAGTGATGAAGGAAGCTAAGAAATGTCTTAAGGAGAAGGGAATTATAGCTACAGACGTCAAGAATTTACCTCCTATAGAATTATGTAAGCCAATCTCCCACTCATCCACTATTGAGGTACACTCTCTCCAACATTTTGATGAAGGTGATATCCCTTACTCTAAACCTCCTGATCAATGCTTAGAAGAATTCGATATTTTTATTGTTAAGCAAGATAATTTTAATAAAAGGGTGCAAAATCATTTGATGGAAAACACTAGAGCTATTGTTGAGTTGAAGGATATTGTGGAAAGAACCTCTAATGATGTTAAAATGCTTGTTAAACATTTTCAAATGGTTCAAACTCAAATTGATCGGCTTATTAAGGTATAAAAAGACTTGCTAGTTAATGCTGCTAAAGAAAAACATGCTTATGAAATTAGAACTAGAAGTGGTGTTGCTACCCAGGATCCTCTATATCCTGAGGGGCATCCTAGAAGAATTGAGCAGGATTCCCAACAAGCTAAAATTATTGGTACTACTCCTAAGAAAAGAAAAAAGAAACATAAAACCATTCTAGAACCTTCTAAACCTGCTAAAGATCCTAATAGTATATTTGTCTCTGATGCTGGAACTGAAAGTGGTAATGAAGAAAATGATGTTCCTGATAAAGAAAAAGTTGAAGAAGAACCTGAAAAGCACACTAAGAATACTAAATACACTAAATAAGATTTTGTTGCTAAGAAACATGGTAGTGAAAGAGAACCTTGGGTCCAAAAACCTATGCCTTTCCTTGATAAGAAACACAAGTCAAAGGAAGATGAACACTATAATAAGTTTTGTGAGTGGATGAAACCTTTATTCTTGCAAATTCCTTTGACTGATGCTATTAAATTGCCTCCTTATTCTAAGTATATCAAGGATATTGTCTAGAATAAAAGGAAGATCCCTAATGAAGAAATTTCTACTTTGCTTGCTAATTATTCCTTTAATGGTAAGGTTCTAAAGAAACTTGGAGACCCAGGGATTCCAACTATCCCGTACTCTATTAAAAATAGTTATGTTAGAACTGCTTTGTGTGATTTGGGAGCAGGAGTTAGTGTTATGCCTTTTTCTCTCTATAGGAGACTTCAACTGGAAAAACTAATACCAATTGATATATCTTTGCAAATGGTTGATAAATCTACTACTATTCCTGATGGTATATGTGAGGATGTACCTATTCAAGTGGCTCATAATTGCTTGATATTAACTGATTTTGTTGTGCTTGAAATGCCTGAAGATGATAATATGTCTATTATTCTTGGGAGACCTTTTCTTAATACTACAGGAGTTGTTATTAATTGTAATCAAGGAAAGGTGACTTTTAATGTTAATGATAAAGAGCATACTGTCTATTTCCCCCAGAATATTGATAGGACTTATGGTTTAAATTCAATTGAACATGTTGAGGGCATTCAAGTTGGAGAAATATATTGTCCCATACCAAGAGAAAAATATGAAATAATTATGATTGGGACCATTGCTATAAAGGTTGAGGTAACATAATCATTAGTGGAATACGAATTTTTGTTTCATATAAAATTGTTTTGGTAACATGACCTGATCAACCTTGTTAACAAAAGGATTTCAATGAACAAAACAATGTTTTCACCATGATTATCTTTGCTTACTTTTATTCTATCCATTTTAGTTTTTGCTTTCATTTGGTTTACTTTTCTATTGTTAGTTGCTTGCATGTTAGAGTGTCTTAGAACTTCTGAAGTTTTAGTTTTGTTTTGTCATTGCATCATTCCAAAAACATCTTTCTGTCAGAAAATCATTCATCTATACCTGAAAATTGCTCAAAAATAAAGTGTCTCGAAAAATCCAGAAAATTCATATTAAATTTTTACGTGAAAAAAGGGGCAGAGAAGTGCCTGGAGAGTACCAGGGGCCCCACCAGACAGGCACACCACCTGGTGGCACGACCAGCCCAGGGGCGCGCCTGGCCATGGTGTGGGCCACCCCTGGCCCTCAAACTCACTCTCTCACTTCCCACTTCTTTCTCTCTCCCGAGAAAACACCAGTTCTTTGCTCGAAATCGCGTTCTTGCTGTTCTTGCCCATGATTTTTCGATCTCCTTTCTCAGCCCATCCTTGCTGCTGAAATTTGGAGCACTTGTTCTCCGGTCTGTAACTCCCCCGCTTGTCCAAGTAGATTTGTGTTTAGTGGTTTATATTTTGAGTATTTTGCTGCTGTAGGTGATAGGTTATGAGAGCTTGTAAGCTTGTTCAATGCTTAGAGATATTGTTTTGATGCATGTTTAGGCCTCTTACAAGTCCCTATGAGTAGTGCCCTTCATTATGTATTCACTTTGCAATCACTTGTATAATGGATGTTTAAATTTCAGAATAGAAGATGAATGAACATCAAATCAACCAACATGAACTGAGGGTGCCTGAGGTTATGGAGGTTCACCGAGAGGAGGAAGTTTTTCCTTCCATCTATCCATGCTCTGAATTCATGAGGGCTGCAGGAATTTCCTAGGACTTCCATACTTTAGTTGCTAATGCAGGATTGGAGCACTTTGTGGAAGATGAACCTTGTCAATTTGTGAAACTAACTATGTCTGTAGTGCAGGACTTTCGATTTAGTTGCTCTTTGCCTAACCCCATGGTTCACTACAAAATTTAAAATATAGCTGTCAACCTTCCTCTTGATGACTTTTGTGCAGCTATTAAGGTACCGCAGTGGGGATCGTGTGGAAGGATTAAAGAGCGACCTGCACCACTCATGGACTTGTATGCGGAGATTTGCCAAGGGAGCAGCTTCTCGAAGGAGAGCGGGGAAATACGTAACATTTATCTCCCGTCTATTCGCTACTTTGCTTACTTTATTGCCAAGTGTGTTCTCGCTAGGAAAACTGCTAATAAGTTATCCTCGTATGATCTAGCATTCATCTCAGCTGCTTTACAATGAGATAGGACTTATAACTTGGGTGCCTTGATAGCTTTCCGTCTTGATGCTAACCGCGAGAAAGGTGGAATTTGTGGAGGCCTCATCGCCTCTCGTTTATTAGCTTTACATGGTGTAGTGCCTCATCATCTAGATCTACAGTTTCCCATAGAAAGGCTTGACCTTAATTCCATGATACAACATAAATTTGTTTCTTCTTGGGCTAATTTGAGTGATTTGTCTTATGAAATAACCTTTCTCAAGGTTGGTTGGAGAAGGAGTAAGTCCGAGCGATTTGTTCTTTTGCCTGCACCTGTTTTGTTTAACCTTAATACCAGGGTAGGATGGTCACTCACTGAGGAGGAGCTTGATACGTACCTGGGAGAGCTCTCCCAACAGGAGCAGGATACTAGAAGGGAGGTTACAGATGATTCGGTCCAGCCCTCGAATGAGGGGGAGTCTTCATATCAGCAGCCTACCTATGATTGGGGAGCTTCTTCTTCTTCCCAAGGGCCTAACCACGATCATTCTTATAATGACCCGCCTGCTTGGAACCCTTACTCGTGTTGGGGTTGATACCCACTTAGGCCAAAAGCCTAATCTTGGGGGGAGGTACACCGACATCACACTCATCTCCATATCATGTTTAGTCGGTACTTTGTATATCCATGCTTCGTTCTCTTTTTAGTTTTCGTTCTTTCTTTACTTTTGCTTTCTAAAACACAAAAAGACCAAAAATATTTCTGTTGTTTCTCTTTGTTTGCTTCTTCTTCTTTTTTCCTTGGTTTGCTTTTTCCTTTTGGGTTTGTCTTAATTATTCGAAAAACCCAAAAAGATTTTGCTTTGCTTGTTTTTCCTTTTTTGTTCTTGCCTTTGAAAATTAAAAACACAAAAAACATTTGTTGTTCTTCTTTGGTTTTGTGGAGTTTGTTGCCGGGTTCAGCAGTCCTCAGTGGAATTTGGTTTCATGTTATTATTCAAGCCACACAAGTGAAGGGCAATAATGAGGATTAATGACAACTTGAGGTGTGGTAAGAGGCTGGTAACGAACTCTATTTTTTTTCATTTTTGTACATATACTCATCATTGTGGGCATGCTTAGTCTGTTCATCTAGGGTGTATGTTATTTATGGATGCTTAGTAGTTCTTGCTTTCTTATGATTAGCTCCAACTTGCCAATAGTTGTAGCATGTCATATGAATGTTTGCTTGCATGGCTCTATTCATAACTTGGTATGACACTGTGGTATCCTCCTCTGAATATTTCTCTTGAATCGACTTGGCACATGCTAATGCATGCATATGACTGAAACAATAATCAGTTAAGCCTCGATGAATTATTTTGCCTCGGGGTCTTGAATCACTTTCATGCCATGATTAGTCCTGTTTTGTTGCAAGCATGATTATGACAGTTATTGCTCTCTCGTTTGTCGCTCCCTTACTATTGCTAGCCTTTACTTACACTGAGTATGAGCTCTACTCGTGTTTCCAATTCCCCAAAACCAATATTGCCAAAAGTGTCCACCATACCTACCTATTAGCATCATTTGCTATTCCGTGCATATTCAATATGCCTTGTTTTCTTCCGAATAAAATGTTTGCTTGTTATGAGAAAGTTAGTTAGTAAAGCTCTCACGAACTTGATGGCACACTTTATTTCTTGCACTTAATAAACCTGAACCATTGTGACTGTCCATGAAAGTTATATGCTTGCAAATTATAGGTCGGATTAGCGTAACTGCTTTGTCACGGGGAACGCTTTCAACACCTATAAATATATACCCACTTGATATCATGCTCTTTTGTTTGCGGATGTCGTCGGTGTGAAATAAAAGGGGAGCTTGCAAGTCCATGGAGTTATGTATGTGTGTTAGAGAAACGCCTGGGCCGCCGGTCTAATCCATGCCTAATCATGGTGGAAACCTACAGCGTAACCATAATGAGTATATATGAAGAATTCTTCTTATAAAAAAGAGAGAGATGGCCACTGAGAAAAAAAAGAAAAAAAGAGATTTGACAAAAGAGGAAAGAGCAAAAAAGCACCATTTTCCCATGGTAAATAAGGAGATTGCCGAGATACTCGTTGTCTGTTTGCCTTGTCATTTTGATATGGGGATTCTTCCACATCGGGCAAGGGGTACCCCGTTGGTGGTTCTCAATGATACACATGTATTTACTATGACAAGATTACCGGTAAATAAAGTTGAGTAACACGAGGAGAGGCCCTCGTACTCAAGGGACATGAGATTTCCAGTTTATAGTCTGTCAAGCATATAACTCAGATTGGACCTCACTTTCACCTTAACCATTTAAAGATGCTTATGATAGGGGCAATGAGAGCTCAAAGCTAACGAGTACCATACTTTCAGCATTTGGAAGCCTTTCAAACTTTTCAAAACCTTTTCATTTCCTTGTTGAGTCTCCACACATTCTATGAGCACTTTCTTGAGAGCATAGTTGTCATTCTTAGTGTAATGTGCTTGTCTCAAAACTTGATTAACTGTGTTATGACCTTGATGCCTGTATCTTTGATATCTTTACTTCTAGTCTTCACCTAAACTTCAGAGGTGCCTTGGCATTTACGTTTGCTCTACAATCAAAGGCAAGTGAGATACCACTCTATCATACCTTTTTATGAGCATTGCAATGTTGCTTATGTTTATGTTTCATGCTACTTACTATTTTTGAGTTGGAATCTCTTCATAGCTTGCAATGACTATTAAGTAAACTTAGTTGCATACTCTTTATTATGAATTGCCTGAGTAGTGGACCGTATGCTGAGAATATATACATCTTATGAAGAAAATGTGTTCGTGAAAATTTCTTTTATCGCACTCAGTTTTCAACTAAATTGCTTGAGGACAAGCAATAAGCTAAGCTTGGGGGGATTTGATACGTCCAAAACGTATCTACTTTCCCGAACACTTTTGCTATTGTTTTTCCTCTAAACTTGTGTGAATTGGATGCAACTAACATGGAATGACGTTGTTTTCAGCTGAAATCAACTATCAGGAAAAATCCCGGAAAATATGCCAAAAATCCTATTTCACCAAAAACTCACGGAGCCAGAAGACGATACAGAGTAGGGCCACGAGGGGCCCACACCACCTGGCCGCACGGGCCAGGCCAGGCCACGCCTCGGCTGCCCCCTCGGCCTCCCTCTTTGCCTATAAGTTGCCTCTTGACCTAAAAACCAAGGGGGGTTCGATGTTTTTCCAGAAAGAGTTCCGCTGCACCATCACCACCAGATTCCGCGATTCGGAACCAAAAACTCCGTTCTGGCACCCTGTCGGGACGGGGAATTGGAGGAGATCATCGCCATCATCATCACCATCGCTTCTCCATCGACCATCCATGTTTCCCCCATCTATGAGTGAGTAATCCCCCGATGTAGGCTATGGGGATGGTAGGGATTGGATGAGATCGTTCACGTAATGGCATCAGATTGTTAGGGCATGGTGCCTAGTATCTTTTATTAGTGCTTTTTGACTTCGTTGCAACTTGTTATGCTTAATGCTTGTCACTAGGGCCCGAGTGCCATGATTTCAGATCTGAACATGTTATGATTCATTATGATAGTATTGTTTATGGTCTTACCTGCAAGTTGTATACACATATTGTTGTCCGGAGACAAAGGCCCCGAAGTGACAGCAATCGGGATAACTGGAGGGAATGGCTTTGATGTGAGGATCACGTGTGTTCGGAGTGTTAATGCTTTGCTTCGGTGCTCGATTAAAAGGAGCACCTTAATTTCCAGTAGTTCCCTTGAGGCCCCGCTGCAAATGGGCTGGCACGACAAACGATGTTGTGCATGTTCTCATTGCGAGCACGTATGACTATATATGAAACACATGCCTATGATTATCTAGTACTTGGATGCTTTATCTTATTTATCTGCAAATGCCCTATGTCTTGATTGCCATGTGAATTGTCTTGTCCGTGCAATGCCCATCCATCCCTATGCCTATAGCGCTTTAATCCTACTTTTTACTGCAACTTTTACTACTGTCTTTACTTTTACTACTGCTATTACTTTGCTATTGCTACTACAAAACTATTGCTACTGATAAACTGCTGTGAGCAAGATTGTTTCCAGGTGCAGCTGAATTAACAACTCAGTTGTTAAGGCTTATAAATATATTTTGGATCCCCTTGTGTCGAATCAATAAATTGGGTTTCACTTCCCTCGAAAATACTGCGATACACCCCCTATACTTGTGGGTCATCAAGATCCCTCTCTCTCTCAAGTACAAGTAGTGGCTATGGGGGTGTATTGGCTAGGAGGTCGAAGATCGTGGAGTGATATGAAGAACGTCTTCTCCTTCTTCTCCGGATCTCTTCTTTCTCCCTTCTGCATGGTGTGGCGGCTGATGTGTTGTGTTTTTGCCCCTGTTCCCTTCATGGAAGTTGACCCTTTTGACAAGACAGAGGCGGCGGCAACTATACGGTCGGAAAAATATTCCCGCCGTATAGTTGCTCGTTAGAGCCTCTGTGAGCTCCCCTCGCGTGCTTCCAAAGTGGGGTTGCTTGTTTTCTCCAGAATATTGTATTTCTCTAGTTAAATCCTTATGTTGACATTCGGAACCTGAAACACACATTAAAATCCATTTTTTCTTCGCTACCAAATTATTAGCGTTAGGTAAAGCCAGAAAATGATCAAATCTGGGAGAAACCCATCAATAAAAGCCATCAAAAATGTGTCGAATCTCACAACTATCATGAAGCAACGCGGTGAGTTACTCCATATTTGCTGAGGATTTTCTTGAAAGTTCCTTTCATAAAATGAGAACCACCATCAGTAATTAAGAATCTAGGAACTCCAAACCTAGGTAATATAACATCCTTGATCATCTTCACTAAGGCGGCTGCATCTGCATGGCTTGTTGCAATAGCTTCAAACCATTTAGTAACATAGTCGACAGCAACAACAATATGAGTATAACCATTTGATTCTCTAAAAGGTCCCATGTAATCCATTCCCCATACATCAAAGGGTTCGATTATAAGACTATAATTCATTGCCATTTCTTGTATCTTACCTATATTACCTCTTCTTTGGCAAGCATCACAGTGTTCTACATTCCTGTGTGCGTCCTTAAGCAAGGTGGGCCAATAGAATCCGGATTGAAGTACCTTTGCCGCAGTTCGCTTGCCTGCATGATGTCCTCCATACGGGCTGTCATGACAAGCTTGCAAAATTGCATTCTTTTCATGGTTAGGAACACACTTCCGAATCATTCCGTCAGGTCCATGACGATATAGATACGGATCATCACAAAAGTAATATTTAAGATCATTAAAGAATTTCATCCTTTGATTTCTTGTCATACTAGGAGGTATAAATTTTACTGCGAGATAGTTAGCATAATTTGTATACCAAGGATCAACAATTTCAACATTTGCTAAATACTCTCCCAAAAATGACTCATTTATAGGTACGGGGTCGGTAATTATTCCCTCCATCCTAGAGAGATGATATGCTACCGGATTATCCTTACCCCTTCTATCTACTATTTGCAAATCATATTATTATAGTAATAGAACCCACCTAATCAACAGGGGCTTCGCATCCTTTTTCACAAGGAGGTGACACAAAGCTTGGTGATCCATATGAACTATCACCTTAGAATTAATGATGTAATATCTAAATTTGTCACAAGCAAAAATTATAGCTAGGAACTCTTTTTCTATAGTAGCATAATTTTTTTGAATCTTATTAAGAGGTCTACTAGCATAATAAATAACATTTTAAATTCTTTTTGTCTCGCTGTCCTAACACAGCCCCTAAAGCATAGTCACTAGCATCACACATGATTTCGAAAGGTTCATCCCAATTTGGAGATTGCATGATGGGTGCTGAAACTAATTTGTTTTTAAGGTTCTCAAATGCTGCAATGCAGTTATGGTCTAAGTAGAATGGAGTTTCTTTCTCAAGAAGGTTGGTGAGAGGCATAGCTATTTTAGCAAAATCTTTTATAAAACGCTTATAAAAACCTGCATGTCCCAGAAACATTTTAAGTTTTTTATGTCCTGGGGTATTGGAAGATTTTCTATAGCATTTATATTAGTTTTATCTATTTCTATTCCCTTCTCCGAAACCTTATACCCAAAAACTTTACCTTCTCTTTCCATGAAACTACATTGTTCCCAATTCAAAACCAAATTTGATTGCCTGCATCTCTACAAAACTTTGGTTAAATTGTAAAGGCAATTAGCAAAGGTTGTTCCACAAACAACAAAATCATTTGTTAGAACTTCCATAGTCTTCTCAACAAAATCGTCAAAGATTTTTAAAACACATTCTTAAAAAGTTGCTGCTGCATTACATAAGCCAAATGAAATTAATCTATAAGCATATGTGCCATAAGGGCAAGTGAAAGTTGTTTTCTCTTGATCTTATGGTTGTATGGTAATTTGAGAATATCTAGAATAACCATCAAGAAAACAGAAATAAGAATTATTACTAAGTATTTCTAAAAATTTATTAATAAATGGTATAGGTTTATGATTTTTCTGTGTCTCGCGGTTTAGCTTCCTAAAATCAATGCACATACGATATGCAACAATAGGTATTACAGGAACTAGCTCACCATTCTCATTCATAGCAGCATCAAGACCACCTTGTCTTGGTATGCAATGAGCTGGGCTAACCCACTTGCTGTCAGAAATAGGATATATTTTATGCATGCATCTAGTAAGCGTATAACCTCTTTTCTTACTACTTCTTTCATTTTCGGATTAAGCCTTCTTTGTGTATCAACTACAGGTTCAGCATCATTGATGACTGCAAGTGCACAGATCGTTTGTAGCTAGTTTCGAAATAAAGATATCGATCCCACAGGGAGCAGGAGTCTGAAGTCTAATAATTCTTGAAATAAATATTGCGATAGAAATGCTAGATAAAGTTCTAAGTAACAAGATAAAATGCGAGTAATGTGTAAAAAGGTGTTTCGGGATTTTGGGTATAAGAGCAATAATAAAGTAAAGCAAAGTAACTTAATACAGAAAGTAAGTATCACGTATGTAAAGAAAGATTGGAACTACAATAGGGAAAAAGTGTTCTCAGGGAGTAGCGGATACACCACTAGTATTGTAAAGATCTAAGATAAAGATTACCATCATGAACTTTCTCAACTGTGTATGTGTGGGAGGAACTCCGAATGTGGACGAATAGGCAACAACCGCTACTCACATCATCCTCATAACCACAACAGTCAGCAATTGACATCAATCAAATTACTGCGCTATTAAGGGACGTAATCCCGTAGTGTTGGGCCACGCAGAGAAAAACAAAACTTTTTCCTACACAGTGATCCCAAGATCTAGCTGAGGTAGTAGGCCACGAGAATTACCACTAGACGCACGGTTGCGAAATCGATGAAGCACGTCGCTTGATGTAGTGCAGTCCTCATGATCCGTTCCAATCCACGATCGTCGAAGTGCTGAACATACCGCACCTCTGTTAGTATCCACACATACGAGGAGGAGCGCCGACGATGGACTGCTAGGTCCGGTACGGCGGCGACAAGACTGGACTGGACAGGAGCTAGGGTTTCCAACACATGGAGTGACCTACCCGTGTGCTCTAAGCACCTGCGCCCCAGCTTATATAGGGAGTGAAAGTGGGCTCCACTCACTTGTGGACCATTCACTAAAAGGCCTATATTAGTCACTGCGAGTCCAACTCACTGACTGTCATGGAAATGGTCACGGCAGTCGCTGCTACTGGTAGAGATTGATTGTAACATGAGGAAGAGTTGGCGGCCATCTGTGGTGCGAGATGGGGGCGGATGTACATGGGTTTACGCAGGTTCAGCCCCCCGGAGGGTAAAGACCTACTCCTGCTAGATTAGATTATTGGAGAGCGAGTTACAGGGGTGGCGAGCTCGGCGTCTAAGCAGCGATTCGCTTGAGGGGGTGTATGATGGAACGTAAGTCCTTAGGATACCCTAGGGAGGCTTATATAGGAGTCACCTCGCTAGGGTTTACAAGTTACAACCGAGCCAGATATGGACTCGGAGGCTTTTTGACCTAATCCGACTGGGCTTCAGATACGCTTCTGGGCCTTCAGTTTCCAGTCACCAAGCTTCTCCTTCAACAGAGTCCATTGTAGTCTTCAGGCCCTTCGCCATTGTCGAACGTCTGGGGCATACCCCCTTTGGCATATCCCCATCAGTAGTCCCCGAAGCCATCGTTGATTCAGGTGCAGGTGTCCCTTTGGCGATCGAAGTAGGCGAGCCCAATTTGGACCCCCATTCGAGTCGGTGATGGACTCCATTAGAACCGAGGAAAATTTCCCCAGGATTCCACTCGCCACCCCGACGAATGTTACTGCTGCCAAGTCGCCGCTTCGGCGAGTGGAGAAGACTAGCGGGTAGCGGGTGGAATGGAGGAGTTGGACCGTCAATTCTGGTCAAACTATCCGTTGGAATTTCCAACGGTAACTTCGGCGCAATTATCGTAAGTAACGGTTACCCCGAATTTGGCGGGTGGCGTTCCCATATAAGGAGAGTGATGATTCAGTTCTACAAATCCTTCCCCGCATTCTTCATTCTCCCATATTCATTCTTCATGTCTTCAATCTTCTTGCCTTCAACCCTCCAATTCGACCTTTCTGCGTCGTGTGATTCCACGTCCTACTTGATGGCGCCTCCCAAAGGCTCATGGGGAAAATCCAAATGCACCACAGCCCAACTCAAGTCCTTCGAGGACGCCGGAGTCCTCCGCAGGGGGAACTGGCGGGTTCCCCCCTCCTCCGAGACCGAGCAAGCGAGTCATGAATTCATCTGCTTCCCTAGCCATCTAGAAAGTGGTCTAGGATTCCCCACCTCACTCTTCTTCCGGCTTCTTACGCAGCTTCACGCGATCAAGCTGGATCTCGGCCCAAGAAATACGAGCTGTTGGGTCCGCAGCATAGAAAACAAAAATTTTCCTACGGTGTGAACTACATGCCAAGATCTATCTACTAGGTACAAAGCAAACGGGTGGACATACATCCATAGAGAACTTACCCTCGAAGACAACGAGCTTTGTTAACGAGTAGGAACTCCTGGTTGATGTAGTCGTACACTTGCCGATCTCAAGGTCGTGAGGAAGTCCGAGCGCCGCAACTAAGCTGCGCATTCGCACTCGCACACACGTTCAAGCCACCAGACAACCTCCACCTCCTCGCTCCAAAGGATCCAAATGAGCAGAACTCCTTCCGCATTAAATGCCACCAGGAACATGTATCTCGCTAATCCGAGACCATGGGGAATAATTCTAGAGGGGGAGAGAGATCCTTCACAAGGAGGTGTGAGGATGAAGGAGGGAATGGGTGACCTTTTATAGGAGGAGGGGGGTGCCCCCTCTCTCCATGGCCGGCGCATTGAGGGGTGACCCCTCACCTCCCCCATTCATGTGGTGGTAACTCCTCCACATTAAAATGCCTCTTCATATTCCCTTTTAAAGTCTCCACTTTAAATGCATTAAGTTTCTCCAAATTTAATGCTCTCTCATTTAATAAAACTCTTTTATTAAATTTATTCAGAATTTTGTTAATTACTTTAATTAACAAACATTCACATATAGCCCCTTGCAATATTTCAACATCACATGCAGAACCACCTTCTGCAATTTCACCTGAAACAATTTCCGGTTTCTATTGAAACAATTCCTGTGCTTTGCAATTCTTTCGTCTGAAACATATGTGCTCCAAAATGGTGTCCGGTAACTCTTAAGTGTGCCACCCTATGGTTCGCGAATAATGTAGACATGATCAAGACCCTTCTCCGATCAATAATCAGCAGCGGGACAGAGATCCGTCTCGACTCCTACACATTCAACGATGACTCCTGTGATCGTGAGAACCTTTAACGCTTGTAACTAAATCCCTTTGTCTCTCGATATATTACATGTCCGAGATTCGATCATCGGCATCTCCATACCTAGTTTGATCTCGTTACCGACATGCACTCTTTTCTCGTTCCCGTGATATAACATTCTAGTGATCACATCACTTGCTTGCAAGCTATCCTAATGTGATATCACCGAGAGGGCCCAGAGTATATCTATCCGTCATCTGGATTGACAAATTCCACTCTTGATCCATGAGCCTCAACATAACACCTTCGTAGCAGTTGATGATCAACACTTGATCCAGATTATATCTATCCATAAAACCGGTGGTCCTATTGATGATCAACACTTGATGTTCTTTCCTAATCTCCACTTCTGCAGTCTTAAGCATTGACAGAAGCTCGGGAAGAGACTTCTTCATGCCCTGCATATTATAGTTCATCACGAAGCTCTTGTAGCTAGGTGGCAGAGATTGGAGAACACGATGTATGCCTAAGTCAATGGGAATCGGTATTCCCAAGGGCACAAGCTTATCGGTGTACCCAGACATTTTGAGTACGTGCTCACTAACGGAGCTGTTTTCCTCCATCATGCAGCTAAAGAACTTTTCTGTAGCATTATAAATCTCTACGGCAGCATGGGTATCGAAAATCATTTTCAATTCTCCCATGGTATCAAAGGCATTGCCATTTTCGAAACGTTTTCGAAGTTCTGGCTCTAGCCCATACAGTATGACGCAATGAACTAAGTTGTGGTCCTCCTGACGAGTTATATAGACGTTCTTTTCCTTGTCAGGGGCATCAGGAGCTGGTGGGGGGCCTAGCGGCGCATCTAGCACATATTGCTTTTGTGCAGCAGTGAGGAGAATCCTCAAATTCATAGCCCAGTTGGTGAAGTTGCTACCATTCACAGCAAGTTTCTCTTTCTCCATGAACACATTGAAATTAAAAGCAGGTGGTGCCATCTACAACCGAATTTGTAAAGTATATTTAGACTAAGTTTATGATAGATTGAGTTCGACTAATCCAAATTACTAATGAACTCCCACTCAAAAACGACATCCCTCGTGTCCTTTTGGTGATTACATGAACCAAATCCACTACACCAAGTCCGATCATCACGTGAGTCGATGTAGCTTCAAAGGCGAGCATCTATATGGGCATCATATCAACTATATGACTCATGCTTAACCTTTCGGTCCGTGTTCCGAGGCCATGTCTGTACATGCTAGGCTCGCCAAGTAAGAACCTTAGTATTCGCGTGTGTAAAACTGTCTTACACCCGTTCCTATGAAAGCGCAGATTCGAGTACACCTGATCATCACATGATGCCTCAAAACACGATCCATAGAACGGTGCATACTCAAGGAAGAACACATTTTTATCTTGATATCTAAATGAGGGATCATCTTATAATGCTACCAAACGCGCCAAACTAGCAATATAAGATGCTAACATCTAATGTGTGAAGTGAGATGATATGGCCCATGCATTTGATCTCTATCATTTGCATCGTGGTATGATCTTTATCATTCCTTTGTGTGTAAGGCCAAGGTCTATGGAACTTACACGTTAAGTGAGTTGTAAGAGTATCTATTATACATCTACTTACAACAATACCATATCAAAACACTAGCCCAGCAACGATCTAAACTAGACGCCTCTAATTTATCAATTGCAAGTTTTACGTGGCTTAGAGCTTTCGGAGATAGAACCTGTCTAACCTACGAACATGAACCACAATGAGGATAACTAAGTTATTAGCAACTCGTTGTAAATCAGATATTGACTATAGTAGGAGAGACAGACACCCGCCAGCCACTTATGCAAAACAAGTTGCATGTCAGTCGTGGAACCGGTCTCATGTACGATGACATGTAAGGTTGGTCCGGGCCGCTTCATCCCACTATGCCACCAATATCCAAAGTACATAGAAGATGCAATAACATGATCATCATCGCCCACATATAAACATATGTGTACTACCCGTGCAAAGCACCTACGCATAGATCAGGCTCTGATACCACTGCTGGGTCTGCAGCATAGAAAACAAAAAAATTCCTACGGTGTGAACTACACTCCAAGATCTATCTACTAGGTACAAAGCAAACGGGTGGACATATATCCATAGAGAACTTACCCTCGAAGACAACGAGCTTTGTTAACGAGTAGGAACTCGTGGTTGATGTAGTCGTACACTTGCCGATCTCAAGATCGTGAGGAAGTCCGAGCGCCGCAACTAAGCAGCGCATCCTTTTCGCACACATGTTCAAGCCACGGACAACCTCCACCTCCTCGCTCCAGCGATCCATGAAGAAGCAACTCCTTCCGCAAATGCCACTGGAACATGTATCTCGCTAATCCGAGACCATGGGGGAATAATTCTAGAGGGGGAGAGAGATCCTTCACAAGGAGGTGTGAGGATGAAGGAGGGAATCGGTGGCCTTTTATAGGAGGAGGGGGGTGCCCCCTCTCTCCATGGCCGGCGCATGGGGGGTGACCCCTCACCTCCCCCATTGATGTGGTGGTAACTCCTCCACATTAAAATGCCTCTTCACATTCCCTTTTAAAGTCTCCACTTTAAATGCATTAAGTTTCTCCAAATTTAATGCTCTCTCATTTAATAAAACTCTTTTATTAAATTTATTCAGAATTTTGTTAATTACTTTAATTAACAAACATTCACATATAGCCCCTTGCAATATTTCAATATCACATGCAGAACCACCTTCTGCAATTTCACCCGAAACAATTTCCGGTTTCTATTGAAACAATTCCTGCGCTTTGCAATTCTTTTGTCTGAAACATATGTGCTCCAAAATGGTGTCCGATAACTCTTAAGTGTGCCACCCTACGGTTCGCAAATAATGCAGACATGATCGAGACCCTTCTCCGATCAATAATCAGCAGCGGGACCTGGAGATCCATACTGACTCCTACACATTCAACGATGACTCCTGTGATCGTGAGAACCTTTAACGCTTGTAACTAAATCCCTTTGTCTCTCGATATATTACATGTCCGAGATTCGATCATTGGTATCTCCATACCTAGTTTGATCTCGTTACCGACATGCACTCTTTTCTCGTTCCCGTGATATAACATTCTAGTGATCACATCACTTGCTTGCAAGCTATCCTAATGTGATATCACCGAGAGGGCCTAGAGTATATCTATCCGTCATCTGGATTGACAAATTCCACTCTTGATCCATGAGCCTCAACATAACACCTTCGTAGCACTGAACCCATCTTTATAGTCACCCTGTTACGGTGTGACGTTTGATGTTATCAAGATACTCTTCCGGTGTTAACAATTAACATGATCTCATGGTCTAAGGATAAAGATTACTTCGTATGATGTTATAGCAATATAAACACAATGACTTGATCGTAATGCTATACTTCGGATGAATGTTCATCACATCATTCCACCAATGGTGTGACCTTGTTATTAACAACATCCAATGTCCATGATCAGGAAACCTTGATCATCTTGTTAATCAACAAGCTAGTCTATAAGAGAGGCATGACTAGGAACCCTTTTTGTTTATTAAACACACATGTATTTATGTTTCCTATCAATACAATTATAGCATGTAAAATAAACATCTATCATATACACGGAATACATAATAACAACTTTATTATTGCCTCTCAGGGCATATTTCCTTCACGAGCAGCTGGTGATCTTCGTCGCCTTCTGCGAGTGCTATCTCGACTGTAGACCATATTTTCTGCTGTGGTTGGAGCTCTTCCACGGCCACATCGGGCACGAGGCGTCCGGTGTCTTGATATTGGCTGCAGGCGGCATCACGTTCCAATTGAAGCCGAAAGCTAATTTCATCAAGCTCCTTCTGCCAAAGAAAGCCGCCAGGGAGTGGAAGAAGAGTTGGTTCTACGTAAAAGAATCCACTCCCCCTGGCGAGGTGGCACTTCCCGAGTTCGTCGCCGAGAGGAGCGAGCCTCGCCGGTTGGCGCCGAAGAAGATTCCCGAAGAACAGAGGATGGCCGCCACGGAGATGATGGACCAGATCCAGAAGCTGAAGGACCAGGGGTTGATTTCAATCAACCTTTACAACTGCTGGCTCGGGCGGCGCCTGGTTCCACTAGCGGCTTGGGCGCATTGGATGTACGAATATAGCGGGAAGCACGACCCCTCCCGAACCAGCAAAGAATCGTGGGAGGCCGAGGACAACAAGGTTGCCCTGAAGAAGATCACTAACGCAGAGTTCACCAGCATGTCGGTCGGGCTCGCCCTGTACACTCCCATGAAGAATGAAGCCCCCACAGTAAGTTTTCTCCCTAGTCGCTTATTTCCGCACCTCAATTCTCAGTCGCTACATTTGGTGCTTACTCGTGGTGGTTCTCAGCTGTTTCAGGTGTTGGACGGCTGGCTTCCTCCGCTCGATGAAGAGGTTCCCCAGGAGCTCGAGGAGGCCTCCGAGGGAGACTCTTCCGACAGCGACGGGGAGGAGGAGGTTCCTCCCCCAGCGCCTGTGGCTCGCAAGACTCGCATGCAGAAACAACGCGAGTTCGAGGTAAGTCGCAGCCTCGATGAACACGAAGGAGGGGACGAGGTCGCGCAGGAGCACACATCCCGGCGTACGGCCACACCATCGAAGCCCGCGCGCAAGCCCAAGTCACCAGCAAAGAAGCCAATGTTGCCGGCCAAGTCGGCGGTGGTGTTCGAGTCAGATGACGACTCTGACAATGAAGACTCCCCCGAAATCTCGTGCAAAGCTCCGGAGGGTGCGATCCCGACAAAGGGGTTGGAGGGCAAGGACACCGAGGCGGTAGTAGAGGTTCCCCTGACGGTGATCGCGCCAACGGTTTCGGGGGTCCCGAGTCAGGAAGCGGTTGAGGCGGCGGCGTCTAAGTCGCCACAACCATCGAGAGCGGCCGTGTCTTCGGAGGCGGAAATTCCGGCGACCGTGGCTTCGTCGTCGAGGAAGCCTGCGGTGTCGTGGGCTTCAGACGTCTTTGAGAAGGGGCTCACTCGCAAGTTGTGTCTAGAATTGGATAAGCCTGCCCACATTAGCACCGGGCTGCGTGTTCTCCCGATTGCTAAATAAGTATTGGTTCTTCATTCCGGCTCGCCTCTTGTTTTTGTATAGTTGTTATATTGATTATGGGAATTCAGGCAGATCTAGAGCCAAGAAGATTGGCCGTCCTTCGGTGGCAAAGATTCCACCAGCCGCCACCATGAGAGAGGGCGACCTCCCCAAGAAGAGAAAACCCACCGGAGATGTGGCGACCGTGGAAGGCGCGAAGAAGCAGAAGGGGGGTGCCGACAACGCCACAGCCATGGATGGTGCCGCGGAGCCCGATTTGGCGGCAGTTGCCGAAGAGGTGGTGGCGGCACGATCAGAGCCAGTCTTGGTTGCGGCCGCGTCGGAGGCACCGGCCCCGACAACCAGTGCCCCCGCTAGAGGGTCGGCGATGTTCCCACGCTTCATGGCTAGGGGGTTTCCAGGCGTGGCAGACACGTAGTCTTCACAGAGTCCGGAGATCGTGGAAGCGGACATTGGGTCCCATCGCGGGTGCACTTCCTTCACGATCCCATCGACTGACGCTGGAGAACTCCATAGGATGCTTGGCGCTGCTATTCAGGTATGTCCAGTCCCCGAGTTCTTAGTCGTTGAATTTCAGCGGCTAGGAACTGAACTTCTTTCTACTCTCCAGTCCCTGAGTTCTTAGTCGCTGAAGTTTAGCGGCTAGGAATTGAACTTTTTTATACTCTCCAGTCCCCGAGTTCTTAGTCGCTGAATTTCAGCGGCTAGGAACTGGATGTTGATTTTGGTAAGTGCTGAGTTGTGTTGTTTGTTTGCAGGGTTTGCAAAGGGAATCGGCAAGCCGCAAGGGAGCGCCTGGAGTGGGATCTGCGCGAAGCGCAGGAGGCGAACTAGCGGCTTCAGGAAACTATTGGTAAGTATCTGCCTTTCCGTCCTTTCCTCTGTCAAGTGTGAACTGTTGGTGTATGGCACGCTGATGGTTTCTCTTTCAGATGGTCTTCCGGCTGTGATTTCCAAGGCCCGCGAAGGGTATGTTCCAGTCGCCGAGCTATACGCGGCGAATGGGCAAATTGCCTCGCTGATCCAAGACTTGGAGGAGGCGAGAGCGGCCTCAGTTTCTTTGGAGGACCGAGCGAAGGCTGTTATCGCTGTGGCTGAGGAGGAACGCAAGGTCGCGGATTCGATGATCGTGGGGCTGCACAATGACCAAGCCGCCTTGGAGAAGCATGTCACAGAGAACTGCCGCAAACTCCTTGGTGAGTCTCTGTCTTTGCCTGACTTGTTTGGCGAGTCCCTCATTGGGGAGGTCCGTAGTTTCACTGACGTCTGATTGTGCAGCTGTGATAGGCCAAGGCGACCCGATGGTTCAGACCTTCCACACTTCGCAGTGCGTGACTGCCGTGGTGAACGCGGCCACGACTTCGGCGTTATGTGTCCAAGCGGTTCTTCAAGGCATGTCCCCCACTGAGGTTATTCCTGGGGGGCTTACGGAGGTGTGGCGCTCTCTGGAGGAGGCGCCTATCGTCGTGGAGTGGATGGCGCGCTCGGCGTTCAAGCGCGGGGCTACCACGACATTGAGCTTGGGTCTCGCCCACTTCCCCGACGACTTCGACCTTGACGACATGACGAGTGGCTACCCATCGGCGACTGGCACGGTGGAGATGTCAGAGGTACTGAAGCTGACTGCAAAGGCCACCCCTTACGCCGATCGGGTCCTGGCTATGGGGGATCTTCTTCCATACCAGGAGACGGTGTTAGCGTCTGGCGACCCCGAGCCGGAGCATCGCGATATGAAGTCAGAGCAGCCCTTCCGGTCAGCGTTGTCGAAGTCGCTGACGACGTACCCGGCGAACCCGTGGCAGCCTTTTGTTCGTGTCAAGGGGGATGGTGGTGCTTCTTCATGAGGACCTGTGGAATAAGCAATGTAGTTGGGCAGTTTGTGATGTATGCCAAGTGGCGTCTGCTATAATGTGTTTTGTAATATATGCCAAGGGGAGTCAATCGACTCGTATTGCGACCAGGATTGTGTGGTGTGTTTATTTTTGATTGAGCGAGTCCCCGAGCGCGTCCGCCCTTTAATGGGGTATAACTCGATTGTATACTTTTGTGTTTTGTTTTGGTTGTGCATTGTTTTATCTCTCGCGTCTTCTGAGTGGCGAGTCCCCGAGCGCGATTGTGATTGTTTTGTAGGCGAGTCCCCGAGCATGGTGCTCAACCATATTGGTCGCGTTCCTGTTGTAGGTTGTTAATACGTTGTTTGTAACGCGTCTCCTCCCCTGGCCCAGAAAGCCAGTCGCTTGGCGAGTCCAAGGCAGCTCTCTTACTTGGTGTGTTCTCGAGCCGCGTGGGGGTTCCCATTTTGCGGAGTCCCCGTGCGTGGTACTTAACCGTTCGAGTCGCTTTGCGCGAGGATGGGAGGGACAGGTCACTGTGAGAAGCGTATACCGGTTGTCTTGGCCCGGTGGGCCAGTCGGGCTAGGCGACTCCCATGGCAGCTCCGGGTTGGCGTTTTCATGGACGACCCAAGGCCCGAGTATTTCCGGTGCCCTTGTGCCGCACTACTTAGCCGTGCCGGTCGCTCGACCAAAGGTTGACTTCCGTGAGTAGCATATTGCTAATATGTACGAGTGCGAGTGGCACAATAATATGGCGAGTAGACACAATTTGTGTGATCCGAATGAATTTCGTTATATATGCCAGCTGAGTACAATTTGAGGTTCTATGTATAGAACTTTCTGAGGAGGTTTACATAGCATGGCCTCCCGACCTCGAGCTGGCTGTCACCCTGTATGTCGATGAGGTAGTAGGCGTCATTGCCGAGGACTCGTCCTATGGCGAATGGCCCCTCCCATGGGAGGGAGAGTTTGTGCGTGCCTTTCTTGTCTTGGGCCAGTCGTAGGACCAGGTCGCCTTCCTGGAAGGTGCGAGACCATACTCGGCGGCTGTGGTAGCGGCGGAGTCCTTGCTGGTAGATGGTGGTGCGAGAGCGAGCCAGGTCGCATGCCTCGTCGAGTTGATCGATGCTGTCTTGGCGGGCGACCTCGTTGGTCGCCTCGACATAGTTGGCGACTCGAGGTGAATCGTGTTCTAGGTCAGTTGGCATTACGGCCTCTACGCTGTACACCATGAAGAAGGGTGTGAACCTGGTGGAGCGATTGACGGAAGTGCGGATCCCCCATATTATGGAGGGGAGCTCATCGACCCAGCATCCTGGGGTGCGCTCGAGGGGCACCTGGAGTCGTGGCTTGAGCCCGTGGAGGACGCTCTAGTTGGCGCGTTCTGATTGGCCGTTCGACTCCGGGTGAGCGACTAAAGCGAGGTCGAGTCGTACGCCATGTTCTGCACAGAATTCCGCCATGGCCCCCTTGGCGAAGTTTGTGCTGTTGTCTGTTATGATGGTGTGCTGGTAGCTGTATCGGTAAATGAGCTCGCGTAGGAACTTGGTGGCCGTCTTGCCATCGCACTTTTTTATTGGCTTGGCCTCGACCCATTTGGTGAACTTGTCGACCGCGACCAGGAGATGAGTGAAGCCAGATGGAGCCTTCTTGAACGGGCCTACCGTGTCCATGCCCCATACAGCGTATGGCCATGTAATGGGGATGGTCTTGAGTGCCGAACCAGGGAGGTGCGTCTAGTGGGCGTACTTCTGGCAGCCGACGCATCGCTGGACGATGTTGGTGGCATCGGCGTGTGCGGTGAGCTAGTAGAAACCGTGCCGCATGGCCTTGGCGACTAGTGACTTGGCGCCGGCGTGATGGCCGCAGTCGCCGGCGTGAATGTCCTAGAGGATCTTGCGGCCTTCTTCTGGCTGTACGCAGCGCTGGAACATGCCAGTCATGTTGCGTCTATGGAGCTCGCAGTTGATGATGACGAAGGATTTGCAGCGGCACACGATCATTCGCGCCTCAGTCTCGTTGCTTGGTAGGATCTTGTGCTCCAGGAAGGCGACGTATGGTGCTGTCCAGTCGCTAGGCTCCACAACCATGGCGACTAGGGTCGGCTCTGGTTGCAGCGGTATCCCGACGTCGATCTCCTTTGGTGGGCTGACCGAAGGTTTGTGGATGATGTCGAGGAAGACACCTGCTGGTGGCGCTTGTCGGCCCAACCCGATGCGGGAAAGGGCGTCTGCCTCCTTGTTCTTGTGTCTGTCAATCCACTCGACGGAATAGCCGTCAAAGTGCCCTCCCAGCTGGTCTACCGCCTGGCGGTACGCGATCATTGTTGGAGAGACGGCGTCGCATGTCCCGGTGACCTGGCCGACGACTAGGTCGCAGTCGCCATAGCATCGTAAGCGGTTGACGTTCATCTCCTTAGCGGCTCTCATGTCGTGGAGGAGGGCCTCGTATTCTGCCATGTTGTTGGTGCAGGGATTGAAGTTGAGGTGGAGCACGTAGCGGAGCTTGTCTCCTTTGGGAGAGGTTAGTATGACCCCTGCCCCTGCACCGTCGGCTTTCTTGGAGCCGTCAAAATGGAGCGACCAGTAATGGAGGTACGGGAGCTTCTCCGGCTGCTGTGCTTCTTCCCAATCTGCAAGGAAATCAGCTAGGCCTTGTGACTTGATCGCTTTGCGGGGCTCGTATTTGATGTTGTGGACGCCGATTTTGACGGCCCACTTGGCGACTCGCCCGGTCACCTCGCGGTTGTGTATGATGTCCTGTAGAGGTTCGGAGGAGACCACCGTGATCGGGTGCTCCTGGAAATAGTGTGGGAGTCGCCGCTGAGCTCGGAATACCGCGTACACCAGTTTCTAGTACTGTGGGTAGCGCTGTCGTGAATCTGTCAGGACTTTGCTGATGTAGTAGACAGGGCGCTGTATAACGCGCTCCTTGCCCTCCTCCGGTCGTTCGACGACCATCATGACACTGACGACTCGAGTGGAGGCCGCGACGTAGATGAGCATTGGCTCTTTGTCGAGTGGAGCAACGAGGAGTGGAGCCGTGAGTAGCACTTCTTTGAGCGCTTTGAGTGCATCGTCGGCCTCCGAGTCCCATTGGAACATGGGGTTCTTGCGCATCAGGCGGTAGAGGGGCATTGCCTTCTCGCCCAGTCGAGGTATGAAGCGATTGAGGGCCGCGACTCGCCCTGCCAACTTCTGGACGTCACGCAGGCACTCGGGTTTCCCAAGTCGCGCGACGGTGTCGATCTTGGTGGGGTTGGCTTTGATGCCTCGTTTGGAGACTACATATCCCAGGAGCTGTCCGGTGGGGACGTCGAAGGTGCATTTTCCGGGGTTCAGCTTGATGTTGTACCTCCGCAGGTTTGTGAAGGTTTCGGCCAGGTCGTCGAGCAGGTCGTCCTGGTGGGTGGATTTTACCACCACGTCGTCGATGTAGACGTGAATGTTGCAGCCAATTTGGCTCGCTAGGCACTCCTGCATGCATCTCTGGTATGTGGCACCGGCGTTCTTGAGGCCGAACGTCATGGCCATGTAGCAGAAGGCACCGAATGGCGTGATGAACGCCGTCTTCTCCTCATCCTCGACCGCCATCTTGATCTGGTTATAACCAGAGTAAGCGTCGAGGAAGCAAAGTGACTCCGATCCCGCGGTCGAGTCGATGATCTAATCGATGCACGGTAGGACGAACTCCTCCTTCGTGCAGGCGTTGTTGAGGTTGGTGTAGTCGATACACATTCTCCATGTGTTGTTCTTTTTTAGAACCAGGACTGGGTTTGCCAGCCACTTGGAGTATTTGATTGGCCGAATGAAGCCTGCGGCTAGCAGGCGTTGTACTTCTTCGGCGATTGCTCGACGGCGCTCTTCATTGAAGGCCCGTAGCGACTGCTTTACTGGTCGCACTTTGGGGTCGGCGTTGAGTTTGTGCTCAGCGAGTTCCCTCGGGACACCTGGCACGTCAGATGGCTTCCATGCGAAGATGTCGCGGTTCTCACGAAGGAACCCGATGAGCGCGCTTTCTTATGTGGGGCTCATGTGCGCCCCGATGGTGACCGTCTGGCTGGAGTCGCCTGGGACGAGCTCGATGGTGCGGGTGTGCATGGTCGCCTCGAACATGGAGTTCATGGTTGTTGGTTTCTTTAGGATGGTGGGGTCGTCCTTGTTGATGTTGCCCGCGTATTTCGCGAGCTCCTCCATGTGGTCGGTCTCCGCAGCGATGACAGCGTCGGCGAGCTCGGCTCCTTTGTCCTCGCATTCCACGGCCATGTCGGGGTCGCCGTGGATGGTGATGATGCCGCTTGGCCCTGGGAGCTTCATCATGTTGTACGCGTAGTGGGGGTCGCCATGAATTTGGCAAACGTCTGGCGTCCCAGCACGCAGTGGTAGGGGCTACGGAAGTTCACCAGCTCGAACTCGATTTGCTAGGTGCGGTAGTTCGCCGGTGTGCCGAAGGTGACGGGTAGCGTCACTTTTCCGATTGGGTATGCCTTCCGACCGGGGACGATACCGTGGAAGGTTGTCAGGGTCGGCTGGATTGCCGACTCCGGGAGTTGTAGCCTCTTGAACGTGTCCAGGTACATGATGTTGATGGAGCTCCCGCCGTCCATCAATGTCTTGGGTAGCCAGTAATCGGCCACTTTGGGCTTGACTACCAGGGCGACTCGCCCTAGGTACTCGATTCTGGGGGCATGGTCCTGGCGACTCCAAGTGATACTCTACTCGGACCAGTTGAGGAAGCGTGGGATGTCGACCTGTGTCACCGCATTGACGGCGACCGTGCGGGCGAGCACCTTCCTCTCGCGCTTGGTGCCAAGTCCGGTGAAGGTGTGTAGCGAGCCGACGGCGTTGCCGAAGCCGCCAGCGTTCCCGTTGTCCCGGGGTGGGTTGTTGTTGGGGTCCTCCCTTGCTCGCCTCGCCTTTTCAATCTCTTTGAGAGAGTGGCAATCCGCGGTGGTGTGGGTGGTGGGTTTTCCCTCCCTGCTATGGTTGATGCGGGGCTGATTGAGCAGGGTAGCGGGGTCGAATTTCGGCCTCGCTGTATTGTTGGAGCGGTAGTTTCCGCTGTCGCGGTAATTTCCTCCGTCATGGCGGTAGCTCTTGGGGTCGCGCTGGCCGTGTTGGCGCAAGTCGACTCACCGCACGGGCGCTTGCCAATGTCGCGGTGTTGCTATAGCGCATGTCGCGTAGGCGCTCGCTATCGTGGATGTTGGTTCGGCGTCTTCCTCCCGACTCGTCGTCGGAGTCTTGGTTGGGGTCCCCCTCCGCGTAGCGCTTGGCGATCTTGAGGAGGTCGGGGATGTTGTCGAGCGTCCGGTAGACCCTCTTGATCTTAGCGACCAGGGGTTCGTACCGGCACGCGTTCTTGAAGCAATGTATCGTCGTATCTGGGTGGATGCCGGAGGCATTGATCCACAGTTCTTGCCATCTTTGAATCTAGCGGCGAGTCGACTCGCGTTGTCCTAGGATGCATTGCTCCAGGTCTTCTATGGTGGTGGCGCGGGTGTAGGAGCCCTCGAAGTGTCTGATGAAGGCGTCCCGCATTTCTTCCCAGGAATCGATGTTGTCAGCGGGGAGGGTGTTGATCCATTGCCGAGTCGCACCCTCCATCATCAGGGGGACGTAGCGAGCGGCGAGCAGGTCGGTGTGGCCGGCGATTCCCATTGCCATGAGGTATGTGTCCAGCCAGACAGCGGGATCGTACGTCGGATCATACTTTCAATCTCCTTGGGAGCCTTGAAGTTGGCGGGGTATTTTTCCCTACGGATCATGGGACCAAAGCATTGCGGTCCGACTCGACTGAGCGAGCCTCTTGGTTCCGGGTCGCTGCGGTTGGTGAGGGTGTGCCTCAAGTTGTTGGGCTGGCGCGCCCGCAACGCCTGGTTGTTGATGATGTTCGCTCGGGCATCAATGGGCTACCCGTTAACGGTGACCGTGTTATTCGCCGGTCGCGGCTCGTTGGTGGACAGCGTGGGGTTGGCGGCCCATGGTTGATTCGCGAGGGGCTGCGGTGGAGGGCAGGTCACTGCGTTGGCGACGGTAGGGTGGTCGCTTGATGCCGCCCTGCTTGCTGAGGAGCGGGAATACATCCGCCCCCGCGGGTCCACTCCCGCAGCTTGTTGCTCGACGGCCCTGGCGAGTAGGGCCTTGGCATACTGGATCTGCAGCACGCCATCGCCTTGGACGTCAAGGTTGGCGACCGCGGCATCGGCCGCGACGACATTGTCCATCAGGGTGGAGTAGAGTGGTAGTCTGTTGGCGTCGCAGGCTTGAGGCGAGATCATGATCCGCGGTTGGTCCGGCGGGGGCGCGCGGCCAATGGGTGGTGGAGAGGCTCCGGTCGCCGGTGCACCGGGTGGTGGTCTCGCGGGGTTGCTTCCGCCTGGCGGCGCGTTCTCGCAGTATTTGCGCTCGGCCTTGAGTGCGGGGTCGCTTTCATCTTTGAAGTTCAGGATGCAGCCCTGGACATTGGAGTTTAGGCGGGTCCTGATGCGGTGCTGGTGATAGAGCGATAGCTCCCACGCTGTTTCCCGCTCGAGGCGGTATTTCTCGCGCTCGGCGAGTTCATTGCGTTGTGCCTCCGTGAGTCGCAGGCGGGCTTCCTCTACCTCTGTGGCTATAGTCGTCGGCGGGATCAGCATGGAGAACGGATCTGGCTGGGCGACCGTGCTGCCCGCCATGTAGATTTCGTGTTAAAGCGATTGTATTTGGCGCGGAAGTCTTTAGGCGACTCCGAGCCGGAATCGGAATCGAAGATCTCGAGGATGGAAGGGTCCTCAAAATCCACCGGGTTGGAGACTCGCGTGATGGAGTCCTCTCGTGATGCGGCGGTGATAGACCCGTTGACCGAGGCAGGGGTCGCGGAGTTGGCATCGTCGTTTAGGGCCTCGTCGTTGGTGGCGGCGTTGGTCTCGGCCGCGTCCCTGGCAGCCGAGTCGTACTCGGTGACGAGGCTCCTGATGGAGCGGACCTGATCCTCCGACAGCAGATCGCGGTGCGGCGGCGATCCGCCGACGATCATCGTTGCAGTTGGGTCAACCGCGCCAGTGAAGCCGACGAAGAGGTTGATGGAGCCGACCGGCATCACCCCGCCGGGCGCGACACTAGGATGTAGCTGCTGGGCAGGATCTGTAAGATCCCACCGATGGCGATCATGCGGCCGGTGGCGAGCGGCCGATCGATCGCCGAGTAGGGTCTCGCCGAGAACTCAGGCCAGTCCCACTATGCCCCACGGTGGGCGCCACTCTTCGCTAATGGGGTAGCCCAGCCTTTCCAGAGACTGCACGTAACCAACCATCTTGATCACATGCGGACTCAGTGGATCACCATCCTTAAGCTTGCAGCTCAACAAGGCCTGAGAGACTTGATACCTCTCAGTCTTTGCCTAAGCCTGGAACATACTTTTGAGGCTTTTGATCATATCATAGGCCTCAACATTCTCGAACTGCTGCTGCAAGTCCGGTTTCATGTGAGCAAGCATAAGACAGCTAATCTCCGTGGATTCATCACAAATCCGACGGTAGGCATTGGTGGCTACGACAGTCGCATTCTCATTCGGCTCATCTGGAAGTGGGTTGTCTAGGACATGGTCCCTCTTTTCTTGCTTGAGAATAATTCTCAGATTACGATACCAGTTGGTGAAGTTAGTTCCATTTAGCTTATCTTTCTCTAAGATGGTTCTCAAAGAAAAACTGGAAATCTGAGGGAGACTGCTAGGTGTCATTGATCTACAATAGACAAATATGCAAAAGCACTTAAGACATGTATCCATAAAAGAGCAAGCATATTAAACACTTTAATACTTATGCTCCCACTAGAACCAACACCCCTCCGATGGTTACTTAGTGATTCAGGACCCTAAATAAGCAAGTCGACTAGTGAGTGTTAGCATCCCCGCTAGCCGTCAAGTGATCTAGGTAGACAACTCCTTGTCAATCGTATCTCATACGACTCCTGTTGGATGGGTGGCATCACATGCCCCGGCTCCCATCCGACTTTCCCCCAAGTCCCACAACCGTTGTGATAGACCCGTCTAGATTACCAAGCGCTTCCGCTGTAAGAGTCCGACTCGAACCCACCTAGTCGGAAAGAATTGATAGCACCTCAATTTTATGAGCCCACTATCAAAAATGTCCGACTTGTGATGGTGCAGCACTGGCGGGGAAACCAACTAGACTCTTTGATCAAACTCTTTGATCAATTTTATGAGCCCACTATCAAAAATGTCCGATTCGACCAAACTCTTTGATCTTCGATCACCGCATCCGGGTTTACGTGTCACAGTCTACCCCGATGGCGGAAGCCGACCGGTAGGGGTATGTCGTTCCACGACCTTAGCAGTTAGATCACGAAAACCAGATCATCCATTCCCCGAGTACAGTTGATCCAATCAACTTTGTACAAAACCGATCTATCTCATAGATCAACCACCAAAACTACAATTAGATCCAATCTAACGCCAACCGCATATCACATATGCACGATCTCGAGCCTAAAACCAGAAGCTAACGCTCTGATACCACTGTTGGGCCACGCAGAGAAAAACAAAACTTTTTCCTACGCGGTGATCCCAAGATCTAGCTAAGGTAGTAGGCCATGAGAATTACCACTAGACGCGCGGTTGCGGAATCGATGAAGCACGTCGCTTGATGCAGTGCAGTCCTCACGATCCGTTCCGATCCACGATCGTCGAAGTGCTGAACGTACATCACCTCCACCAGTATCCACACGTACAAGGAGGAGCGCCGGCGATGGACTGCTAGGTCTGGTACGGCGGCGACAGGACTGGACTGGACTGGAGCTAGGGTTTCCAACACATGGAGTGACCTAACCGTGTGCTCTAAGCACCTGCACCCCAGCTTATATAGGGAGTGAAAGTGGGCTCCACTCACTTGTGGCCCATTCACTAAAAGGCCTATATTAGTCATTGCGAGTCCAACTCACTAACTCTGTCCGTTTCCTTTTTGGATCCAACCCAAATATGCTCCCGCTCTTAAGTGTGTGACCTGACAGGCTCATGGTGACCCGGACACGATCCGAGTCTCACTCGTGACTGATCAGTTGGTAGCGGCTCCTAGCAGAACGTGCCAACTCCCAAGTACCAAAGAGTCATGACGACATACCTTCCAATGCGACTTTCGCCTGAGTCCCTTTTGCCTCACGATATACCTTGTCGAACTATAGGCGAATAATCATCATCCCTTAAATAGTTCGACTCTCTTTCTCGATCCGAGATAAGTGATTCATTTGACTAACTCTTAGTCGGTCGCCTCGGTTAACACTTAACCGAGTCACGCATGGCCATGCTTTCCGAATCATATCTTCCGAGAGGGCCCATAGAATATCTCTCCAGACGAAGGGGCGAAATCCCATCTCGGTTATTCACATCACGCAGCTTGATTCTTAGTCGACCCGAACTCCGCCTCTATAACTGCCTAGTGATGGAACAACATTTGATAGAACCTAAGCCGGTGATCCTTAACCCGAACTGTGCAATAACCTCAGGTCTAAGGATTACATTGATTGAGACATGCAAATGACGACTTGTTCATTGCATCTTAATATGGGTCAGTCCGACTCGCTAAACTCTTTAGCCGAATCCGTGTAAGTCGGAATAGCATCTCTATGCCCATGACAAGTGGAACCGAGTCATCAGCCGACTTTCACATTAGTCTAAGTTGCATGTCTAGCACAACCTCAACGACCAAGGACAATTAGTATAAACAATATGAATATATAGTTCCACAATCGAATCACATATTCAATGATATATATCAGTAGTTCATATATGGACAATAACTTTATGAATACATTGGAAATAACATCATACATGATTGCCTCTAGGGCATATTCCCAACACATAAGACGTATCCCATGGCATGGATAGTGTTCTGTGAGTTTCTTCGATTTCCCAAGTTGATATGTAAGGATTGCTAACAGATTTATAGTCACTGTAAGTGCTAGCACGCCTCCGTCTACCAACAAGTAGTTCCCTCCATCAAGTCCCCATGAGAGACAAATATTGAGAGGTCGATTTCTCTCAACATCAAGATGTAGAGAATCTAACACATGGTCACAACGATGAATATCATAATAGACTTTATCTTATTTCAATCTCATACTAGGGTTTCTCCATGTCCCCAAGAACTAATGATCTACTCAGACATTGAGGCAATCAACATCATGGCAATGATAATGCAAACAATCATACATGAATAGTACTTGTATAAATCCACAACGAGTATAGGAATTACAATAAGATCTAGACAAGATGTAGATGGGATGGATGAAGATGGTGGTGATGCAGTAGTGGATGATGAAGATCGATGCCTTAGCCTCCCGGATCTGTGCAGGGTGAAGATGGATCCCCGGGGGATGAGTTCCCCCTCCAGATGCCTTCCGGAGGTGAGGTTTGTGCGATTTCTGGGTGTTCTGTATGTTGTCTCCTCAAACCAATTGCATGGGGTGAAACTATTTGATGAGGCGGAGGCGGCTGGAGCTATATGGGCGGAGAAAATTCTCCCGCCGTATAGTTGGTCATTATGCTCTTTGCCTCCTTTGTTCGCTTCTAGTTTTCTTCTGGTATTATTAATATTTCCCAAATAAGCGATTTACGTTGTTTTTGACTCCTTTTCTCCACGGTACAACTACGTCAATAATTGTATCCATTGGATCCATCATCTGTCCTAATCCTGGTGAAAATAGACATAAAATATGCGCGCAAACATCATAAAATACCAAAATCCTACATCTACAATGCAAAATAATAATGTAAAACATGATGCAAATGTGCACTCATCAACTTCCGCAAGCTTAGACTCTTGCTCGTCTCGAACAAGATTTTAGCTTAATGGATGTGATCCTCATATTCATGAAGCTAAGTCGATAAAATAAATGAGGCAATTGCATCATGTGTTTATCATGTACGATACAGGGGAATAAGTTCATAAATAGTACCTTACTCGAACCATCTTAATAGTATTGGAAGGCTTCCACACCTTAGTTATTAATAGTTCATAAAGATGAATCTCAACATAATGTAAAAGACTCCGGTTCAACCGAATGAGTTAACGAGGTAGTCCCAAGTGTTTTAGGATCAACATATTCACCTGGGATTCAAAATCTCAAAAGTTTCTCTTTGTCATGCTACAATATAGTGACATATGCCTATTTGCTCTTTGCACATTCGCTTTTTTTGTTCCTTTCTTTTGCATATATGCTCACACTTTTGTTTTAAGTGTTGTGCAAAGGAGGTAGCCATATATTCCACTTCATGTAGGAATTCAAAGTTCAACGACCTTAATTATCAAATTCCAACTGTATATGAAGCATTCTTTATGACTTGAGATTCTGCCACGACTTGTTCTCACTCTATTTAGATAGCACTTCATTTTCCTTTGTTCAAGGTTTTCTTTTTCAACTAAATTGTATATATAATTTTTCTTTGTGAATCAAACTATAAACTTACAGCATATTGACCAAATTATCTTTATGTGTTCCATTAATGTGGAAGACTCATATTGCTATCATCAAGTGCAAGTAAAATCATACGCAAGCCATTCATATATCAATAAAGCAAACACAAACTTAATATTGCTCCATATATAATAATAAACTCGGAATTTCATAAAAGGAATCGACTATTCTTGAAGGGAATTCTAATGATGCAAACTTTATTTCTAGGTTGAACTAATGCAAGAATAATAAAACTTATAAGATAGATTACAAGGTCTTAAAGATCTCTCCAAGCTTGGAATCAAGCCAGACGGGATCAAATAATCCCTTGCAATTATTTGAAACCGTGATTGTTGTAGATCACTGGAGCGTCATGGCACGTGGTATCTTCTCCTCACGGGTCAGCCTGAGGCAGAAGGATTGATTTACGGCTTCTAATTCCTTAACATGCAGCTTGTAGAAAAGATTATTCCTCTCCAACACTTTCAGTTGTTCCTTAATGAACTCATTGTTTTCTTGGAGTGTTTGTAGCGCCTTAAGACTCATGGCGAAACCCGCTTCGGTTGTCTGCTTGATATCTTCATCAAGTTTATCAAGATAAAGTCGCAACAATCGAAGGTGTTTGGGTGTCCCTGACTTCTCCTTGTCAAATTCCTCAATCTTCAGCTCCAGGGCCTTCAAGCCCCTCTTCTGACATCCATGGTCGGTGTCAAGGAGCCCTCTATAGGGATGGTATCGATCTCCTTGCCTTGGTCGCGGTTGCTCCCGATATCGTGGCACTCGATGATTCATCCATCAATGGCAGAGAGGTTCATATGCAGCGAGAAGGTCACCGGCACGGAGACATCGAGAAGGCCGACAGTGATTCAGCAAGTCGGAACGTTATTCTACTTTCTAATTAATGTTCTAGGTGTATGTACATACATCTACCAGATGTAAGCATAAACATTTGCTACTCCCTCCATCCTAAAATAGATGTTGCAAATTGTCTAAATTTAAATGTATCTAGACACCATTTAATCTAGATACATTCAAATTTTAAAAAACTTGCGACATCTACTTTCGGACGGAGGGAATACGACAACGCACTAAGCTCGTAGAATTCCACAGTTCACTCACCGGAGGGAGGAGCATGCCAGCAAAGTTAAATATTGTGCAGTGCATGCGTCCGTCCGGCATAACGGTCTTCAACGCATGCGTCAGTGTCCAGGTAACAGTGTTCAGCGCAAGTCAGTGTCCACCGCAGGTCTGTGTCCCACGTCCGTGCGTGATGTGGTGTTTATTCTGATATTTAGTCCCACATCGATTGTTTAGAAAGAAACCTATCAGTTTAAATGCCCCGTGATGCCAAACCACGTACGAGCTCTTAGCGAAAGAAATATGATCGATTCTAGCCAGCCCATGAGAAGCACGAACAATATAGCCTAGCCTATGTGGGCCACATCCTTCGGCCCGCTTCCCTTCAACCTGGAGGAGCAGGAGCAGCACTCAAGGGCATGTCCTATATGGTGGTTCCAGGTGGATTACATCCTGGGGAAGAACCCCAAGGGCATGTCCTACATGGTGGGGTTTGGCGACGTGTGTTCCCGAGGCGCATCCACCACCGCGGCTCCTCCATCCCTTCCGTCAAGGTCCTCGGAAGGACGGTCCCCTGCAAGGAAGGCTTCTCTTCGTGGTTGCCGACGAGCGACCCCAACCCGAACGTCCATGTCGGCGCCGTCGTCGGAGGACCCGATGGGAATGACCAGTTCAGCGACAGCAGGGGGAGGGTTCCTCGCACTCCGAGCCCGCCACTTACATCAACGCAGCCTTTGTAGGTGCCTGTGCTGCTGCTATGGGGCAGAACAAGCAGTTGGAGGAGCGTGTCCACCTAGCAACCAACCTTATTAGTATCATCTTACTAGACCCGAAATAAAGAAATGCACTCGGTACGAGTGCAAGAAACAATATTTATGTATGTGTGTGGTTGTTGCTAAATTTCCATGTGTGAGATAAAGATGAACTCGTGTGTACTAGTATAAATTAAAGTTGGTGTTTTACGGTTCTTCTTCGACTAGTGATTATCACCTGAATAAATACGGTTGTGTGCAAGACTATAAGGATACCTTTAGTTCTGTTGTAAAAGCTGCTTTAGAGGCATTTCTCTTAAGTGAGCCTAATTATAACAGGCTTTATAGTCTGTTCCGCCAACCCTACCCTGAAAAGATTCCGCTCTAAATGTATAACCTGGATGCTCATCCGGAGAAAGGGGACCGCCATGTCGTTTCCCACTCCTAAAAAATGTACCTCTAAAATATACTACCTTTAGAGGCATTTCTCTTAAGTGTTTTAGGAGTGCCACTAAAGTGTTACTCACCCAGAAGATGGCTCTTTAGGCCAACTCCAACCGACTAGACCAAATCGGACATAGGATTTGTCCGATTTGGTCCGTGTGCGGGGTGGTCCAGCCCAAAAAATGGACGGGTATCTGGCCTAATTTTGCACCTCGCCGTAGCCGAAGAAGACGACGAGACGTCATGCGTGAGGTCGGAGAAGACAACGACGAGCTCGCGGCGCGGGGCGCAGTCGCGTCGATCGGGCCAGGGCGCATGTGAGGGGCCAAGGCGGTGGCGAGGAGCTCACGCCGTCCCGTCTTTGGAGAGGAGGGCAGCGGCCGTCACGTCCCCGCGCCAGGTTGTGCTCGCGAGCGGCTCTCGGGTGGCGGGGTGGAGGCGGGGCTCAAGGCCGGCCATGAGGGCCTACGATGAGCGCAGGGGAGGAGGTCCTCTGGCGAGCACAGGGGAGGAAGGACCTCCTCTGCCTGCTATGGCGGTGACGGCGCGAATGGTGGGCGGCGGATACTTTTTTGGAGGAAGGAGAGAGAGGAAGTTGGGTGGGAGAGTGACTACCATATGGGCCAGGGGTGGTCGTGGGAGGACAGGCTGGACGCGTCTGCATGGTCCATTTTGACGCAAACCAGACCAAGTTTGAGGACGAAATGCGCCAGTCTGATCAAAAAACGGACAAAATGAAATTTGTGATAGCCGTTGGGAGATGATTTGTGTCCGATCGGACCGAATCAGACCTATGGAGTCCGTTTATGGAGCTGCGTTGGAGTTGGCCTTACACTGCCGAGTTCAACCAACTCCGCGCTCTAATGGCCCACCACGACGTGGCACCTTGCACGCGTCCGCTCCACGTACTGGAGGCCAGGCGATAATTGATGCTGCAAGGGTTGATCGGTACGCGTATTGAGAAGGCTTTGCTTATGCTTTGTTTGGAGACTTTGCTTCAGCTCCGAATTTGTCATCATCACCTCTGTCATGAGCAGAATCTATGGAGCATAACGATTTATGATTTTAATCATATGTATTTCAACTGGAAGTAACTAGCATGTTCATCCTAGGTGCGACAGTCTCTCATAACCAGTGACCTTCTCTACGACCACTTCCTCTCATCTCCATTACGCAAGTCTGGCAAAGGAGTATCCATGACAGCACGTTGAGAGAAGACAAGTAATTGTAGGCCGTCTCTCGTGAACATGGGATTTCATGGGCTTGATGTATGGACCGAGATACGTTTTTTTTAGATGATGGACCCAGATACGTTGTCGAGGGGTGTAGAGTTACCAAACTTCCCTTACACTAAATGAACCAGCTGGATTAGTCCCTATAACCAGAGCCATTAAAGTGCTTTAATTTTCGTACAGAAAACTACCCGGAAAGCATAGGAGCACTCCTATGTTGTTAAGCCTAGCAGCTTAATAAACCACCACTCATCGCCAAGGATAGTAGAACCATATGCTCAATACATAAGTTGGGACAACAACATGTCAAGTTGTGAACAGAGAGGAATGTCTTTTTGGTTAACTGCATCCTTCCCTCGGTCAACAACAGGGAAACCATGATGGATGATAGGGAGGAGTGAATCGTGGCGCTGCATGTTGGGAGACCCATAAAACTAACATCACCCGAGCATGCAAATTTTTACATGCATTATTTTAAATGTGAGATCAAAGAAATTTGAAGAGCCTAACACAATAATAATTTCAAGAAAATAAATGCAAAGCGATATTTATCAAAAGTCAATCATAAGCTATGTGAGATGCATATATCTCGAAAATTATAGATGTCGAATAAATATATCTAGGATCTAAATTTGTTGGACCGTAGCAATGCACGGGCATTCAGCTAGTCAAAATCATAGCAATGGTAATGGAATCAATTGTAAATAAGTAGTTCTTGTATAAATCCACAACGAGTACGGAAATTACAATAAGATCTAGGTGGGTGAAGATGGGATGGATGGAGATAATGATGGTGCAGCGGTTGATGAAGATGAAGATCGATGCCTTGGCCTTCCAGATCTACGTAGGACGAAGATAGATCCCTTGGGCGAGTTCCCCCTCCAGATTCTTTATGGAGGTGAGGTTTTCGGCAATTTATGGGTGTTCTGTATGTCATCTTCCTGATCTAGTTACACGGGGTGAAACTATTTGAGGAGGCGGCGGCGGCGCCAACTATACGGCCGGAAAAAGTATTCCGGTCGTATAGTTGGTCGTTAAACCGTCTGTAAGCCTTGATCGCTTCGGGTTTTCTTCTGATATTATTGATATTTCTCAAATAAGCGATTTACGTTGTTTTTGACTTCTTTTCTCCCCAGTACAACTGCTCCAAGGATTGTGTCCATTGTATCCACCATCTGTCCTGATCTTGGCGAAAACAGACATAAAATATACGCGCGAACGCCATAAAATACCAAGATCCTACATCTACAATGCAAAAAAAATAGTATAAAATATGATGCAAATATGCACTCATCAGTCATCAGCCTTATCCTCTCCTCATAACCTGGGAGCATCTTGTACTTGATGAGGTTGCGTGTGACAGTCTGAGCCAGGAGCGTCCCAAAACTGGCATATGACAAGGAATGACCTGGATGCTGCCTAGTCGAGGTAGAGGTTGGTCACATAATCGTAGTTGTGCAAGATGAGCCGATATAACTTGATGTAGCTGTAGGGGATGACGTAGTTCTTGGAACTTGCAGTGGTATTGAGCAAACTCGGCCTGGGGCAGCAGATCCGGCCTAGCATAAATGGAAGGAGCCCAGTCGGGTTAACCCAATCCCGGCCTAGGGAGGGAAAGGGCCCAACCGGGATACAGGTGGCCCAGTCGGGTTATTGAAGACGGCCCAGCCAGGGTAGTGATGGTCAAGCTGGGTTAAACAGTGAGGCGGTTGCATTATCCCATGGTAGGCTAGTATAGAAGCGGCCCAGCCTGGGTCAAACATTGTGACGGTGGCGTTATCCCGTGGTGGGCTGGGTTTCCCTTCTGACGGCCCACCCGGGTCAGACAGTGTGGTGGCGACGAAGTTGTTGTGTTGTCCCGCGGTGGGCGGAGATAAAATGGACCAGCCAGGTGAAGCGTAGCGACGATGAGGTAGCGACAGAGGGGGACATTGTCGAGGTGTGGCAGGGTTGAGGATGGCTCGGGGTGGGCCAGGATAAGCTTGTGCCGGCCCACTCGGGTTCTGTTGACTGCCCGGTTGAGGGGGAGCACACCGGCCTAGCCGGGATATACTGCCACAATTTTTTCGTTTGCCTAGGAGTTTCGGACTGGGCCGAGTTTAGTGTATGTCAGCCCAATTGCACCCTTTTGTTTAGTCCTTTTTGTATTACTTCACCTTATTTATATCAAATGATCTCTCCTTCTACCCATCAGGTAAATGACTATCTCTGGGGTATCCGGGATCATATCCCCGACACTATGAGGCTCGCATATGTGGAATATCATTCCGTAGTCTAGACCAAGTCACTCAGGCTAAACACTGATGGTTCAGCATGGAAAACATTCAGGGGCGCATGGTTAGGCATACCCTAGATATGTGTACAAACAACAATTGCGTGTGTACGTACGGGATTCTTTTGTCGAAATTTTTTACGTGCTTGACGTGGGCTATCACGATTGAAGTATTTATGTTAGTTATCATGATTCTTTCTCATCATATTTTACTGTTGTTCAACATGTTTGCCCGTAAGACAATTTCATCCGCAAGCGTATATGCAGACGCATATTTGGACGCACAACAATGCATACATCGAGAAGTCTCCCGATATCAGAACAGAAGAGATCGACAACTAGTTATACCTAGGATGCATACTGTATAAACCGTGACGTGAAAGATCTGACATAGTAGAGATCACACATCTTTAACTCGATGTTCCTCTAGGAAATCTTTGATCTAGTGCAACATAAGTTACGGAAAGACCAGTCGCATGCTTGCATTTGAAGATGTTTGCTGCTAAAACATCACATAGATGTAAAGATTTTACATCGCAAATAATAACAGACTTCCACACACACGAATAGAACAGTAAACTGACATGAAGTAAAGATCACAAAGTTACTTATTTATTATAAATATTAGTACATAGTAGATTACAAAGACTAGAGCAGTCTAAAAGCTAAACCTTGTTACTTAGCTATGTATAGCAGTCTAACAGGCTAAAAGGTAAACCTTAATTAGCAATGTCTAACACGCTAACGATTAGACTCTAAACTACTTCTTGTCATTACCATACAAATGATGCTTACAAAGAAGAACATCTTATGTCATATAGAAGTCTTCGTCATCGACACCGGTCCTGCTTCCTTTCGTCTCCAATCCACCAATGCAGTCGCTGCTCATGCCGCCTTCCACCTTCACTCCATCCGCACAGGTAGCATGATCGGCTATGAAGACGATATCCTTGCTCCTGACTTCTGTGTGCTGGTAAGCCGCTCTTGCAGGGGCCTTCCATGAGAAGCAGCGGTACGGACTCTCCGTGCTTGAGTCGGTGCTTTCTTTGTCTAAACTAGAAAAGATTCGCATGGGGTAGCATCCAAAAGCTGAAAACTCGGAGAGTATGTAGTCGGAAGAAGAGGAAGATGAGGGCACCGGGAGCAAGGGCGAAGGTGGGAACAAGGAAGAGAAAGATTAGAGCTGAACGGAGTATTGGGAGAGACACCGATAGTAGACGTTTTGGAGTGCATCGAAGCATGAGGGCAAACCTCATAAAAGAATATAGGATTATCTCTGAAGACAAACCATTCATGGTCGGGCACGACGGGTGCATGTGTAGGAGGGAGCCCTGTAGACAAAAGCGCACCCTCGTGGTTTACCTGAGGATAAGAAACGTACGTCGTTGTCTTCTTCTTGTTGTAGATTACGGAAGTGTCGTTCTTGGCACAAAGCAGACGCGTCGACACAACATGTGGCTTGTCTGGCCTTGCGCATGCACGTAGAGGCGTCGCAGAAAGACCGACCTCAACAGCGAGGAGTCGAGTGTAGTCGAAGAAATCCCTTCCGAGGCAAAGTAAAAGCGCCGATAGCGAGCCCTCCTTGTTCATGCGAGATCAGTAAACATAGGGCATCGCTTTCTCGGTGTCACCGGGGATGGAGACGTCGTGGTGCGCGATGAACGGGTGCGTCGGCAGAGGGCGTGCTTCATCTGACCTAGCCTACGTTTCTACATGCATCGCATTAGGGCTCCGCTCGCCGCCTATGGTAGGGCGAGGAGTCCCACACTTGACAGGAATACCTAAAAAGACGCAAACAACTGTCAGTAAAAACTGGAAAAACAGAAGCAGAAAAGAAGAGTGGAACACGTACCAACAACGAAGAAGCGAACCGTACACGTGGATGACTGACACGCTGACCATCTCGTAGGAAGGCGTGTTCCACTATTTCCCAATGCGACCAATACCGAGAAAAAGAAAATAAGCATTACACATGAACATAAAATAAGATAAGCAGAATATAGAAAGAACCGGTAAATGCGTACCTTAAAACATCAAAGAAGGGAAGAGGCTGTAGTGATGACGAAGATGCGTAAAAACTCACAACAAGACACCTTCAATCGTTTCCAAAGGCGACCAATGTAGAAAAAAGGAGAGAAAGTGTTAGATAGGCGACGTAAACTGAGATAGGCAGAAGGCCTTGCAAATCCTATTGTACACTGCGCAAGCTGGATGTGGAGAACGGTTCATTTGTTCGCGGTCTTACGCGCTAGTGTGAGTCTATGACAGCACCACTTATCCTCTCCCCATGGTGGATGTCGGTCCGATGTGGATGACGGCCAAGCAACCTAGCAAAGGTGATGCCGAGAGAGAAGAGGATATGACGACAAAACTCGCAGAATGAATAGTGAAATAGAAATACGATAGAAGGACACGTATATAAGCGAGGAAAATATGAAAAGTACGTGTTCGTGCCCTAAGCATAGACTTGCGGCACTAGCCGTCTTCTAGGAAATGCTGATAAGCGTCACGTAATGGAAACATGGATTCTATCTAGCTACACATGTATGAATTGTCCACGGCACGACCTCACCATGAGAAACCGCGCGCGTGCACGACGTGGAAGCGCCAAGGAGACTGTTGTCTAGACCCATAAGCTGCACGACGAGAGTTTCTGCTGCAAGCTGAATTATCGACCGTGAGAAACCGCGTCCAGGCAGAGTTACCCACGACACGTCCACTTCTAGCTCAATTCTCGGCGGCACGAACGGCCGTACGCCGAGAGATAACGCTGGCCACGAAAAACCATGGACGTCTAGAGCCTACATTGCTAGCTACGCTCTAGACGGACATGAGGAACCACGACCATGTATAGCCAGCAATCACGACCCTCTCTAGCCTAAGCCGCCAGGTCGTATATCTGACGCGAGAACTAGAATCCTCCCATGTGTTCCGACGCCACATGGTATGCCAGCTCATATCTTCGCAGCGATAATCTGCCGACGGCATGGGCTCACGACGCCACATTGTCTCTCCGCGGGCCCCGCCACCCAGCGGGTGCGGAGCATTTTCACCCCTAGAACGCCTTCAACAGAATACATTCTTGCCTGCGTACACTGACGACGGGCCCATGTGGCGCGCGCGGTCCACCTTCCAGCGACGTGGGGTATGGTGGCGCACGATACACCCGTACGCAGTAGAAAATCTTCCACCATTGTCTGTAGCGGGACCGTCTCACGGGATAGCAGGGCTGCATTGCGATGTCACCGCCTGTCCTTTTTGGCCTCCATCCCACAGCCCAAAAAGTTTGGGACGACATGGATAACAGTCAATCTAGCACTATTATTTACTCCTGATAATAAGAAATGTGTTTTTGTTTTCTAGTCTAATTGATTCCTATATTTGATTGTATTAATATGATCAATGTATGTATCTATTTAACAGATGTGAACCTGTAGTGATGATGCAATAATGCTATCTAGCAATGATAGTGTTGCCATTAGCTTTTGTGTATTTGAATTCTATTCATCAGATAAACAGCCCACTGAGAGGCTTGAGTTTAGAGGTATTAATAACATCAAAACTCCATTCAATAGTTTTATATATTTTTAGAGGCGGATATGAATATGCCACTGCATTGAAATTTCTATATGTTGTTGCATCAGGACCTCAACACAAGGGGGACACTGAATTTGATAAGCAAAGCCTTTTGTAAATGACATGTATCTGAAAGAAATTCATATAGACTTCCTTTTAGAATGGTGTGATCCCGATTTTTCACCAGAAATCAAGTACTATGTCTATAGGTTACCCTATTCATTTGTCATGGAAAATATGTGCAAGCTGGTAAGATGATATTTTCTTGAACATGATCAACAAGCATGCGATATTTAATTACTTACAGTAATCACAAGCATGCTAATTCTTCAATTCTTTATGCAGTTCCACAAACATTTGGAGGTGAGTTAACAAAAAATACCCAAAGAATCTCCTTGATGAACCTATTTATGTCCATGTTTGGCTCATGAACAAAAAGAAGACAATGATGGTTAGGATGAAGATGGGAGCTGGGTCAAACAACGCAATCTTAACAGCTGGATGGGATAAGGTTGTGAGGAGATTCAAGTTAAAGCGGGATAGAATTGTCCTCTTTTGCTTTGATGAAAATATAATGGAGAGATACATCTTTTGGTTGAGAAACTTCCACCGGCGGCCCATTGTAATGCACTGCTAAGTGTTAGAGAGTACTAATTATGCCAGTTTGATGTATGGACTCCACTTTTTAAGAATTACAATAAAGTATATATGGATAAATATGTTTGGATTACCCCAACTACATTGCTAAGTTTAATTGTTAATATAATGTCTTCTTTTGGCTGGCTAAGAACTTTAGCTAATTTGTGTATCCAATTTTTGGTTGTTGAATCATGTTTATGTGTCATGCCTTTTATGATTGAGTTTGAATTACCATGTTGTATATTATTTAACATGTTTTATAGGTATTGTAGACACCCACTTTAAGTAGTCGCATCAAGTTACATATTATTGGAGGCGTCCATGAATAACACCCGCTTCGAGATATCAAAGTTTCCGAGATGGTTGGGAATTCAAGCCGTCTGAGGGTCTCGAATTCTTTCATATGGTCAGGAAATCAAGTCATCTCAGGGGGTAGAGATGTTGGAGACGTTTACAAGTTTTGATCGTCTGAGGTGGTAACAGAACGGGAAACCGTCTTAGCTTAGTGTGCTCTTAGAGACTATGCGCTTGAGTCAGAATGAGAAACCAGCTGAGGCCTATGGAAGATAGCCACCTCTAAGTAAGGGTTTGGTACTAGTGCATAATCTTGGAAAGACCCTTTTTGAAAATCACATGTGTTGTCATTGATTCAAAGGAAGGGAATGTGAAGTTTCAATTCCCTCATAAGAAGTGCACATAACACTTTCCAAGGAAGAAGGAGATATCACCAAGGTATAAGTTACCACATGATCTCCACATATCTTAAAAATAAGGAAGTAAGCCTAGCTATATGGATATAAAGAAAGCGCTCTACGGGAGGCAACACGGTTGTTTTTCTTTTGGAATTTATTTTTTGCACTCTTGTTGTAGAAATAGAGTTTTATTTTAGTTTACTTTCTGGAGTTCTCAATAAAGTACCAAGTTTTACCCATTTGAATGTTTTAAAATTGACAAAACTATTTGGAGTTGCAAATTTCTGCACGCTGCTATTTACCAAAAGGTTTTTTCTGGTTTTTTCTATAACTATGATTGAGCTAAATTTTCCACTTTACTTACAACTTTGCATCCTCTATATCCAAAAAATGGCAAAAATTCCTGACATGTCTAAGTGGGCCAATTAATTACGTTTTGTTTCTGCTATTTTTTGAACAAATTCTGTCTTTTATTGTTTAAGCCATTATTTTGAGTTTCAACTTGATTCCTTTTGGATATTTTGATCTTGTAATGATGTTGGAAACTTAATATACTCTCTAAAAACTTCAAACCACAATTTATTTCAACCAGCATATTATCTTTATGTCCACTAATGTCACCTCTTACAAAAGAGATGGGAGAAAAGTTTGTGTTGAAGTTTTTTCACACAGAATGGTGGAATATCATATGATTAGCTATACAAGAATGGTGAAAATTATAATCTTGGGGATTCCCAAGGAACTCCAGTGGACCTATTAAACTCACGGTTTTCACACCTCTAAACTTTGTTTTTAGAGCAACATAATACTTTTTGCAGAAACTTGGAAGTTTTATATCTAATCTTATGATTACCTTTGGAATACAAATATCATCATATGAGAATGTGTTAAATGCATATGAAAGAGCTACTGCAATAAAAGAAATGTAAAGTTGGATGTTAAAAGGGGAAAGAGAAATAATAGTTGCATTACAAGTTATGTATATTGTCTCACCTTGTTGTCTCATTCATTTGTTTTAATGAGTGACAATTTATAAGTGTCTTATTTAGTGCTACCTTTATTTACAACATAGATGGTTAACTTTAAGTTGATGTTGTCTATTAAGAAATGATTCGTACTATGGACACTTTTGCATACTTGTAGGTGGTCAACTATCTCTTGCTAGCCCAAGTAATTAAGAAAGTTAAGACTTGTGCATCCATAATCCCATGAACCAAGTTATTCTAGCAGTGTTCATCATACCTACCTATATAGAAATGTGCTATTACAAATATATTATATGTGCTATATATTTAAATATTTCAAAATCATCCCTTTGTGTAGTTTAAAGCTCATGGGAAAGTAAGATCTGGGGTTTATCCAAAAGTGCACAACTGCTAAAAAAATATAGAATAATAATTAAAATTGATCCATTACGGATGAAAGTATGTTAGTTGTATGCATGATACGTTCAAGGTTAAGTGTTAGTAGAACCATGTATCATGGGGAACTTTTTCAACACGCAGAATCTATTGATATCATGTATCTTTTAACTATGGTTGTTAGCGGTGTGAAATAAACTAGATGTAATCAAAGTTTTCTAGAATATGCATATGTGTTAGAGGAAGCATAGAGCCACTAAGATAAGCCATGCTATCATGATGGTTCTAAGTGAAGTATTTTAAATAAAAAGCAGTGCAAATGGTAAATAAAAAGAAACACCAAGAGCTCTGCACCTCTTTTGGAACCTTATGTATATAGTTACAAAGTTCTTTGTGGTCCTAAATTTAGTACCATCTGGTCTTGGAAATTATGGTCAACGGGCATGAGACACTTAACTTAAGAACATGTCAAGCATATAAGGAGTATATTTACTTTAACTTTTACCATAATCACAAAATATGCTTGGAGCCAAACTCTTATGATTACCATTGACATGTGCTACATATCCCAAAATACCAATATTTTGATTCCATTATATTTGTTTTATTTTTTCAAAGGTTTAGCACATATATTTCCCTGCTTACTATCTACTTCTTCAAGTGTCCACATAAACAAAGCACAAATAATAATTCTAAGACCAAGTTGGGACAACACACAATGCACTTACACTTTGCATGCTTAATGGTCCATAGTACTTTGTGCATTTTTATGCAAGATTGATATATTATTAAGCATGGATGCAGTTTATAAGAGATGACACTTTATAATTTATTTGCTTATTGTTATTCTTTAAGAGAATGAACCATTTAACTTTGTGTAGCAATAATCATGACTTATAATGTTCAACATAACAACAAACTCCAAAGTCCATATTTAGTTTTATCACCTTCATGCTCGAGGACAAGCATAGGTTAAGCTTGGGAATGTTGATGCATGTAAAATGCATACATGAACTTTGTAGTTTATTGTCTGATATTGTCATGGGAATGACCATGACAGACATTGCTAGGGGTAGTGATTGATTTGAGGGCAAGGGCGAGTGATCCATCTGCGGGTCGATATTGAGGAGACTCGGGGTTTTACCCAAGTTCAGCCCCCGTAGGGTAAAGAGCCTACTTCCTGCTAGATGTATTAATTAGAGTGAGATTACAATGGGAAGCCGAACTCGACGATGAGGGAAGTGAGTCGCCTCTATGGGGTGTACCAAAGCGTGTATGTGTAGAGGGTACCATATGGAGGTTCATATAGTGCTACCTCGCTATGGTTTACATGGATAATACCGAATCGGTTAAGGTTTCAATGATCCCGACCTAATACCATCGGGCCTAGCTATGCTTTTGGGCCTTCTGCATCCAGTCTCCATGCTTCTTAGGTCGTAGTGCTTCCAGTCTCCGTACTAGCGAGCCCACTCGTCACGGGCCTGGTTAGTCGAATCCACCTCCTAGGTATACCCCTATTTGTATATCCTCATCAGGAGTCCCCGAGTGCGTCAGGGGTTCGATAGAGGCTTTAACTTGGCAGTCGAATTAGGTGAGTCCATTTGGACGCCCAGTCGAATTGGTGATGAACTCCTCCAATGAAGGGAGAAATCACTATCTCGAAGTAATATCCCAGTCATATTAAGCAAGTTGCGCAAGTCTCAGGTCACTGCTCCAGGAGAATGGGAGCAAAGCGAGTGATCCATTTGATAGAAGTTGAACCGTTGGTCTGGTCAAACTAGCCGCTAGGTAACTTCTAACGGTAACTTTGGCAGAATTACCATGAAGCAACGGCTAACCCGGGGGTTTCTCGTTGACGCCGCTGTTTAAGGGGGAGTGCGGGAGCATCGTACGGATCTTACTCCACATTTCTCCATTCCTTGTCCTTCTTCTGGAGCTGCCCCTAATCTAGATCTCTAGACCAGCCGAGCTCACTCCCGATGGCGCCTCCCAAAGACCTCTAGGGAAAGTCCAAGTGCACATCAGCGGAACCGCAATCGTTCCAGGAAGCTGGAGTCCTCATGAAGGGGAACTGGCGAATCCCTATGGTGAGTGAGGTCGAGCCAAAGCCTCGGGTTAGGGAATTCATTTCATTCCTCGGTCACCCGGAGCGAGGGTTGGGGTTCCCAACCTCAATCTTCTTTCGATGCTTCTACGCCTACTATCAGATCAATACCTTCAATCTAGGGCCGCACGACATCGAGCAGCTCATGATCTTCGTCGCGTTCTACGAGAGCTACCTCAAATGCATGCCCTATTTCCTGCTCTGGCTGGAGCTGTTCCATGGCCGCGTCAGCCGTGAGGGAAAGGACGAGCCCATCCTAGTTGCGGGTGGCATCACTTTCCAAGTCAACCCCAACACCAAGTTTGTGAAGGTGATGCTACCGAAGAAAGCAGCCAACGAATGGAAAAAAGTACTAGTTTTATGTCAAGGAATCTACCCCCACCAACAAGGTGGCAATCCCGGCGTACACCACGGCACGAAGCGACCCACAATGGTTGTCAGCGGGGAAGCTTCCCAGGGACCAGGTCGTGGTTGTGGCGAAAATGTGCTCCCGTATAACGGAGCTGGAGGACGAGGGGTTGATTAAAATCAACCTCTACAACTGTTGGCTTGGGAGGCAACTCATCCCACTCTCCATCTAAGACCACTGGATGTACGAATACACCAGGTCATCAAACTTGACAAAGGCGTCACACTAAGCTTGGGCTGCGGAAGATTATGTCGTGGCCCTGAAGAAAATCACAGACACGAAGTTTACCAATCTATCGGAGGGGCTTCGCATGTACATGACAGGAGCGCGATCGTCCCCCACTATAAGTTCCCCCACGTGCAGTCTCTTCCCTAATTGTCTGAGTCCAACTATTGACTTGTGTAACTTGTTTTTTGTCGCAGACCTTCCAAATTTTGGAGCATTGGCTACCTCCACTCGATGACGAGGTGCTAGAGGAGGTTATTAAGGAGGTCGAGGGAGACTCTTCCGAGAGCGAGGAGGAGGAGAGAGAAGGAGAAAGATCCCAGCTTCGTTCCTCGGAAGACTCATAGCCAGAAGAGCCATGAAGCGGAGGCCAGTCGCAGCCTCCAGTAAGAGTACGACAACGACTTGGAGATCGTTGATGAGTAGAGCTCCAAGGGGGTGCCAACCCCGACTAAGCCTGTGATGAAGGTGAAGCCGGAGACGGTATCCAAGACGGAGGAGGCGACAAAGCCGAAGATAGTATCTAAGCTAGAGGAGGCGACAAAGTCGGAGGTGGCGAAGGAGCCAGAGGTCCCGATGGAGCCAGAGGTGTCGGTGAAGAAGCTGGAAGCACCACCGAAACTGCGATGTCAAGCGAGTCTCCTTGAGACACGGTTGACGCACCAGCTCATCCCCGAATTGGAGCACATCAGCACGGGCCTGCGGGTCCTTCTGGTTCCCAGGTGAGTACATTTCCTCTCATGTTTGTTTTTATCGAGTTCATATTGGAACTTCCGGATTGCTGAACAATGTGGCTTCGCAGGAACCAAGCGAAGAAGATTAAACGTGGTACCATGGCAAAGATGTAGGGGTTCCGCGTATGAAAACAATAAAATTTTACCCTACGCCCCTGAACCCCTGAAGCTGCTAGGACCTCTCTATTAGTAATACAGTAATGGGAGGGGCTTTTCGCAAACTTACCCTTGAAGACCGAAAAGCGTTGTCAACGCTCAGGAGAGCGTGGTTGATGTAGACGAGCCGAAGCCGACCTCAAGGTCATGATGAAGTCCTTGTGCTCCCTTGGATCCAATGACTTGAGTGCCTCAAGTGCAACACCTCGCGGGGATTTACACATGCTCGGTGCATGACGGTGACTACCGCTTCCCCGATCCAGCAGCAGTTGCGGAAGTTGAGCTCCCGGATCCGAATCCCGCAGCGCGACGGCACTCCACGGTGAAGATGTCTCTCGTTCGCGCAGTCCATACTTGGGACCTCGGTCACGAGAGAGAGGGGGAGAGAGAAATATCAATTAGAGGTCCTCCCAAAAGTGAGAAGACCTTTATTGATTATTGTTGTATTTTATTTGGCCAAATACCCCCACTATATATAGGGGGAGGGGAGGTACTACCTCCCTCAAAGTCCCGGGGTGGGACTAAAGGAGAGGAGGGGGAGGGGCAGCCGCCGTCCACCCTAGTGGGCCCCGCGCGGGAGGGGGGGCTAGGCCCAGCCGGCCACCCCCTTGGCCCCTTCTTCCTCTCTCCTTTCCCTAATGGGCCCTCTCAAATCCGGGAATTGGCCCATTAAGCCTTTGACCATTTAAATTGATTTTTCTCTTTATTAAATAATTATGAATAAATGATTAAATCAGTATTTAACATTCATTCACATATTATTCAACCTCCGTGGCAATGGAACACTTCCACCTCCACTCCGGACATCCTCCGGACTTACCGAAACCCTTCCGGTTTTCTCTCTACTATTCTTCGGTGATTCTACCGATCCTATAAACACTCTCTAAGCATCATCAAGCCCTTAAGTGTGATACCCCATGGTTCGGGAACACTCCAGACATGGTCGGGACACTCCCGCACCAATGATCAACAGAGGGACATGGATGGCCATGTGACCCCTGTGCGTTCCACGAAGATCTTTCGTCGTTTGAACCGGGACAGTCGTGTCTTATTCACTTTGTCTCTTGATACTTGCATTACCCGAGATCTGATCAATGACATCACCATGTCGTGTTCAATCTCGTTACCAAACAATGCTACTTGACTCGTTCTGACAAGTGATATCCTCGTGATCAAATCACACGTTGTGCAGCTATTGGATATAACTTCTCCGAGTGGGCCCTTTGACTATCTTCCCGTCACATGGATGGAAAAATCCCGCTCTTGACATATATTGCCTCTATGGTTTCCTCCGAGTACCTGAACACACCTTTATAACCACTGTATTACCAAGTGGCGCTTGATGCTATCTAAGCACTCTCGGGAGATAGTGATTGATATAGCCTCACGGTCTAAGGAATAGTCTACGAGGATCCATTTCTAATAATCATAACTTGAACTTCGTGACATGATTGGGTCATGATGTTTAGGTTGGGTATTGGTTCATCATCTCATTCTCGAAATGAGATGACTCCATTTCCAACTGGCATAAATGCCACATGATCAGGAAACATGATCATCTGTTGGCCAATGAACCAGTGACTAGAGTTTCACTGGGAACCCCTGGTTGTTTGTATATCACACGTGTATTGATGTTTCCACTCAATATAGTTATAGCATGATATAAAACTTAATCATAAACTATATGAAATATGATAATAGTCCTTACTACTATTTATCTCTAGGGCATATTTCCAATAGTCTCCCACTTGCACTATTTTGAATAACTTCAAAATCCATTGATCAAATATCAAACTCGGAGATTTACTATGAGATACTAGTACTATTACTTAGTTTTAAATCCTCTAGACATTCAGCACACTTGAATCAAATTCATTTGAATTCGTCCAATACTTGACAAATTGTGCTTTTGTCATTCACCCCCTTTTCCACTATGGCTTTGCAGTCATTTGGGAAAATTCAAGTAACCCTTTTTACTTGTGAGATTTGGCAACGAATTGCTTTCTAATCTCAAGTGAATTTTGTTTCTAGGATTTCTCATAATTTAGTTTACCATTATTTCCTTAGTAGTTTGTAGGTATGTCATATTCCAAGAATCATGACAAATGATTCAAAAATGTCTCCATACAAGATATGGGTTACATTTTGAATCCTACTTCATGTAGTGAAAACACTAGTGGGGAAAACACAATGATCATTATCATTGATTCTTTTCCTTTGTGAAGAGAATTGTTCAGGAACATTGTTTGTTGCGCTTCTCAACACTCTGATGCAGGGTCTTGAATCCTCATCATGTTTTTCACTCTCTTCCATTTGCTCCATAATCGAGAAATATCATTAAAAGTGAGCTTTCTCAAGAATGCACCAAAATCCAAGCAATACTAGTTTTGCTTCCCTTTTAGTTTCAGCTATGGATTTTGTATTCAAAGTTTTGAATGAATACTCTACAAGGACTTATTCGCTATTGTTTTGGTTATGTCGAATAACCCCCAAAACTTTCACGACTTCAAATGGTTCACTATATATTCTAATTGAGTGCTAACTATTTCTTAACTAATGGTCTCTACATCTATACTACAACGATTTATTTGGTGCCTTCTATTCACCCACTTTGATATCTAATATCACATTATGATGCTTTGCATTTTGACGTTTCAAAACGCTTTGCATTCCACAATTTCTTTTATGCCATTCTTATAAAGTCGAATTTCATTACTATTGATCAAATCATAGTAATTAGATTATCTTTTATCTTTATAACCTTTGTTGATGAAACACTTTGATCAAATCAAATAGTTTCATATTCATGTTTCCTTTGGTAAACTTCTTTACACATTTAAACAATCATTTAATGATAATTACCATTTTCGTTAAAACACAATACATCGAATATGTATTTATTTTCAACAATTCATTAAACACTTTGTATTCAAGCAATACACGATGTTCAAGTTATTTTGCCGAACTTAGGCATGATTTATATGTTACAAGAAATCGAATGACTTTCACATATTATCACATAACTTTGAATTTAAACAATGGTTTCATTCATTAATGAAATATCATTAGTTGGGTATTTTTCAAGGGATTTCAATATTTTACAAATGTTCACGCATTATCAATTAGTTTCAAACAACAAGGACAATTCATGTATAATCAAACAAGATATGAACACGAATAGAAATCATTCATAAAAGTAGAACAACTCTTTGTTACAAACTCATATGAATAACCGTCTCACAAAGTGTGAGACACACTAAAGAAGTTCACAATCTTTTGATTACAATAATTATCCTAAACATAAACTAAATGATAAATGTTGAGGGAGAGTGTCGTCGGCCATCATCATCATGCTCACCATTAACACGCAATGTCACCTCCACTCTAGCAAGCACCTCTCATGCAGAAGGACCTGTTTTCAGCAAAACAGAACAAGTATCAAATATACTTAACACTGCAAATGTGTTTGCAAGATTATAACATTTATAAAATTGTATATCAAATATATACCTTTGTCATCGATGACCTGAGCAACATCTGGTTCAACCAACACATTCCTGAGATGTGTCACGAACTAGTGGAACTCCATTGATTCCGCGTCGCCCCTCATAATGCAAGTCCTGACTTGTGCTTGGTAGCTTGGTGGCAGCGACCACAGCACAACACCATTTGCAAAAGAGCCCGTCATCCAGCTATCCAGGAAGTATGCATGCCTCATGTACACATCATGCATGCGCTCCAAGTGGTCGTCCAGTGATGAGTTCTCCTCCATCTTAATGGAGAGGAAGTCTCCCATCAGCTCATGCTCCCATATGCGTGCTTGTTCCATGAAATGTGTCCTAAGCTGTAGCATCACCGAACGAGGGTTGACATCACCCACGAAAGGCCACAACTCATCCACCATTCCGAAACGCATAGTAACTGAAATGAAGGAGGCCATCTCTCGACAGAGATAGCGGTCTTTCCGCTGCTCTGGGGTCTCTAGGTCAATGGGCTGATCCAAATCCATCTCGTCGAGTATATAGTCGACCACGTCATTCTCGCTAAAGAGAACGTGGAGATGCACAACCCATATGGAGAAGTTTAATCCATCTAATCTAAGCTTCTCTCCTTCTAACCAATCAATCGTCAACAGGAAAGGTGGCATCTACATTTACAATTGCAAGAAGGAATTTAGACTAAGTTTATAATTAAATGAGTTAATAATAACTCCACTCAGAAACACCTATCCCCATAAGGGTTCCTAGTGATAACACGACCCCTATCAGCTACATCTCCCCCGATCGTCATGGCCACCAATGTGGGTTCAAGGGTGGACACTATACGTCGGTCACATCATTCATGCGACTCGTGCTCGATCTTTCGACCATCCGTGTTCCGAGGCCATGTCTGCACATGCTAGGCTCGCCAACTCAACCTTAGTGTATTCACTGTGCAACATGGCTTACACCCTCTGTATGCAAACGTAGATATGTCTGACACCCATGCCTGTACCATGGATCGCCTCATACCTAAGAACTTTCTTGGTGGTGCATGATGGCCCAAAATATATTGAGCTCGTTGGGGAACCCCAAGAGGAAGGTATGATGAGCACAGCAGCAAGTTTTCCCTCAGTACGAAACCAAGGTTATCAATCTAGTAGGAGCAAGGAAACACCCCAAAGGTGTAGCTAGATGAACGTTGGCAGGGCACACTACTAGTGCCAGCAGCAACGTGGAGACCTGGACAACACAACCACAGAACTCTGTCCCCAACTTGCGATGATGTTGTCAATCTCACCGGTTTTGCTAAAAATAAAGGATTAAACGTATCGAATGGAAGGAAGTAATAGTTTGCAGAAAGTAAACACAAAGCAGCAAATAGTTTGTAGATTGATTGTAAAAGAAAGGACCGGAGTCCATAGTTCACTAGAGGTGGCTCTCCTTAAGATAGATAACATGTTGGGTGAACAAATTACAGCGGGGCAATTGACAAACATCGAGAAAGCATACAAGCATATACTACTCATCTTGACTCCTTTGAGACTTGATTGGGCATTACAACATTATACATAGACCGCCATCCAACTGCATCTATGACTAATAATCCACCTTCGTTATCATCCGAACCCTCCAAAGATTAAGTTGCAAGCAACGGATAATTGCATTACGAATTGCATGTAAAGTAAACAATATGATTGTTCTATGAACAAAGGATTGTTGTTTTCTCCCTAGTAGCAACAGCACATCTAGTACCTTAGAGATTTACATCACTTCCTAGATTACCAGAGGCATGAACCCACTATCGAGCATAAATACTAACTCTTGGAGTTGCTAGCATCTACTTGGCCAAGATAGCTACTAACAACAGAAAGCATGCAAGATCACAAATAACAAAGACATGATAGAATCAATAATCAGTCTGAAATAGCATCTTAATATCCATCGGATCCCCGCAAACACAACATGCAGAATTACAAATAGATGATCTTGATCATGAACAGAGCTCACAAGATCTAGACATGAAAGCACAAAGGAGGAGAACCAACCATCTAGCTACTACATGGACTCGTAGTCCAGAGATGAACTACTCACGCATCACACCGGAGGCTTGCATGATGATGAAGAAGGCCTCCAGGGTGAATTCCCCTCTCCCGTAGGTGCCGAAGAGCTTCAGATCCCTCCCGATCTAGGGATGGAGATGACGGCGGCTACAGACTCTTTCGTAGACTTTTGATCGGGTACTTCGGGTTTCCAGACGAGGCAATATATAGGCGGAAGGAGGCCGAGGGGTGCACAGGCGGCACCACCAGGCCTAGCCACACGGCCAGGTGGTGTGGTCGGGCCCTAGCCCCTCTCCATCTCGTATTCTGGCTCCAGGTGTCCCTCGGTAAAATAATAACTTTGACTTTTGTCCCGTCCAATTCCGAGAATATTCATTTTCTGACTTTCCTGGAACCAAAAACAACAGAAAACATGCAGCTGGCACTGTGGCTCTTGTTAATAGGTTAGTCCAAGAAATCATATGGAAAGTACTCCAAAGTGTGGACAAAACATAAGAAAGTAGATAAAACCAAGCATGGAACATCAAAAATTATAGATACATTTGCAATGTATCAACATCCCCAAGCTTAACTCCTGCTCGTCCTCGAGTAGGTAAGTGATAAAAATAAAAATAATTTTTGAGGTGACATGCACCATCATAAACTTGATCAAAGTATTTTGTAAAACATTCAAAGCTGGGATCATAGTACTTCAATCATAACATGAAAGACAAAGTTCTAGCAATAAGACAAAGAGACTATGTTGCAACATGAAAAGGCACAAACAAAAGATTCATGAATAACAATGCTTTGCAAGACGTTTGTTTGTTTCACATAAAGAAAACATAGCATAACAGTATTCAGCTTGTCCCTCATAGAGTAGCAAACATAAATGCATAGGACACCTTCAAAGTTTACAAGAGTGACTAAATACAAATAGTTTAAAACAAGCAGTATCAAGGTATGCATCAATCAACAAGTCTTGGGACAATGCACATAGAACTAAGAATGGCCACTATGCTCTCAAAGTAAGTGTATAAAGATAGAAGGTGGAGACTCAATATATAAGTGGAAGAAAGGCCTTCATAGAAGGAAGTAGGGATTCAAGTCTAATAAAGAGCTTCCAAAAATTATGGTACTTGTTAGCTTTCAGCTCTCATTGCCCCTATCATAAGCATCTTGAAGGTGATTAAGGTTAAAGTGACACAACTAAGAGCATATGCTTGACAAGTTATAAACTGAAATCTCATGCCCCTTACTTACGAAGACCGAACCTCATGCTACTCAACTTTAGTCACGAGTAAGTTCTTGACATTGTAAGTACACATGTATCATAAAGAACCGCCAACGGGGTACCCCTTGCACATGATACAGGAGCTATCCCATAATCAAAATGACAAGGCAAGCAGACAATGAGCATCTCAACGATCTTTTTATTTGCTATTTGCATAGGTTTTTATTGAGGATGCTTCATAGAGTGCTCATTATGGTGATGCTGCAAGTTTCCACCATGATTAGGCATGGCTTAGGCTAGCGGCCCAGGCGTTTCTCTAACACACATACAAACTCCATGATCTTACAAGTTCACTTTTATTTCACACTACCGGGATCCATAAGCAAAAGAACATGATATCAACGGGATACAAAGTACAAGTGCAATGTTGAAAGCGTTCCCCATGATACATGGTTTTGCTAATTTCAACTTATAAAGCGCATGCATATACACAACAAAGAAGGACCCAATGGTTCAAGTTTATTAAATGCAAAAAGGAAAAGTGTGCTATCAAGTTCGTGAGAGCTTTAATCACTAGTTTTCACATAACAAGTTTAATTCGGAAGGTAGACAAAACATGAATATACTTGGAATAGCATAAGCTAATAGGTAGGTATGGTGGACTCTTTGGAATAACTTGGTTTAGGGAGTTGGATGCATGAGTGGAACTCATACTTGGTTGTAGGGGCTAGCAAAAGACTGGGAGCGACAAACTAAGAGAGCAATAATGGCCATAATAATACAGAGCGACAAAACATCATTGATCAAAGCATAAAGTGATACTACAAGTTGAAAACTAAAGGATCTTAAAGGCTAAGGTGACTTTGGATAGTCATAACATGGTGTGAGCATGTGCCAAGTCAACCCAAATAAAGCATCAAAGGAGAATACCACAATACTATGCCTTAATATGCTAAAACAACGCATGATTCATCCAAGGCACATTAAGCAATCTCAATTGTTTATAACAAGTCATGCTACAGCAAAGAATACTAAGCAAAAAGCCAAAACAATATCAAACCTGGCATGACAAAGCATATGCCACAGTCAAAAACAAGCTCTCTTTACCACTTAAGCATGAGCTTTCCTACTCTTTTCCAATCAAAACCAAACTATTTGAAAACCAATGTATGAAAGAGGGGGTCCAACCAATTTATTCAGAAAACTAAGCAAACCAAAGCAAACAAAAAAGCAAAACGAAAACGAAAAAGAAGACGCTCCAAGAACAACACAACTATGCATGAAACAATAAAAATGAAGCGTTTGGAAGAAACCTGGGATTTTTATTGATGAAGAAGGGGATGCCCAAGGCATCCCCAAGCTTTGACGCTTGTACTTCTTGGATATTTCTTGGGGTGACATGCGTGGCATCCCCAAGCTTGAGCTTTTGTCCATCCTTCATCTCATTACTCATTCCTTCCGTACACCTGAAATTTTTCCTTCATACAAAACTTCACACAATCTCATTAGCAACATTAGTGCACTCAAGATAAATAAGTCTTAAGGTTCAGTTCTAACACCAAATAAACTTCCATTAGAACACTAGCTACTGTAGCACTTCCCTCAAAAATCTCAATTCCCCAAAAGAACTCAAAAAGGAACCAACAAGAAGCAAATGCAGAAAATGGCAGAAATCTATCAAAACAGACCAGCAGGTAAAGACGAATTTTTTCGAAGACCTTCTGTTGCTCAAATCAAAAAGTGTTGCACTAACGAAAGTTAGATAACAACCTGGGGCAGAAGCAAAAAAATTCACGCCTCAAAAAGACGTTCAGAGATTTTACACGAATTTTTATGGTGAAGCACAGAAATCTGTTTCGGGACAACAACTTTCCCAATCATTACTTCTCTCTCATTAGAGGAAAAAAGGTAATAACTTTCAAGACTTATTTATGCCAAGAGTAACCTCTAACTTTCGTTAGTGCAACACTTTTTGATTTGAGCAACAGAAGGTCTTCGAAAAAATTCGTCTTTACCTGCTGGTCTGTTTTGACAGATTTCTGCCATTTTCTGCATTTGCTTCTTGTTGGTTCCTTTTTGAGTTCTTTTGGGGAATTGAGCTTTTTGAGGGAAGTGCTACAGTAGATAGTGTTCTAATGGAAGTTTATTTGGTGTTAGAACTGAACCTTAAGACTTATTTATCTTGAGTGCACTAATGTTGCTAATGAGATTGTGTGAAGTTTTGTATGAAGGAAAATTTTCAGGTGTACGGAAGGAATGAGTAATGAGATGAAGGATGGACTAAAGCTCAAGATTGGGGATGCCATGCATGTCAAACCATGAAATATCCAAGAAATACAAGCGTCAAAGCTTGGGGATGCCCAAGGCATCCCCTTCTTCATCAATAAAAATCCCAGGTTTCTTCCAAACGCTTCATTTTTATTGTTTCATGCATAGTTGTGTTGTTCTTGGAGTGTCTTCTTTTTCTTTTTCATTTTGGTTTTTCGTTTGCTTGGTTTGCTTAGTTTGCTGAATAAATTGGTTGGACCCCCTCTTTCATACATTGGTTTGCAAATAGTTTGGTTTTGATTGGAAAAGAGTAGGAAAGCTCATGCTTAAGTGGTAAAGAGAGCTTGTTTTTAACTGTGGCCTATGATCTGTCATGCCATGCTTGATATTGTTTTGGCCTTTTGCTTAGTATTCTTTGCTACAGCATGACTTATTATAACAATTGAGATTGCTTAATGTGCCTTGGATGAATCATGCGTTGTTTTAGCATATTAAAGCATAGTATTGTGGTATTCTCCTTTGATGCTTTATTTGGGTTGACTTGGCACATGCTCACACCATGTTATGACTATCCAAAGTCACCTTAGCCTTTATGATCTTTTTGTTTTCAACTTGTAGTATCACTTTATGCTTTGATCAATGATGTTTTGTCGCTTTGTATGATTATGGCCATTATTGCTCTCTTAGTTTGTCGCTTCCAGTCTTTTGCTAGCCCCCACAACCAAGTATGAGTTCCACTCATGCATCCAACTCCCTAAACCAAGTTATTCCAAAGAGTCCACCATACCTACCTACTAGCTTATGCTATTCCAAGTATATTCATGTTTTGTCTACCTTCCGAATTAAACTTGTTATGAGAAAACTAGTGATTAAAGCTCTCACGAACTTGATAGCACACTTTACTTTTCTTGCCCTTAATAAACTTGAACCATTGTGTCGTCTATGTTGTATATGCTTGCACTTATTTGTTGGGAATTAGCAGAACCATGCTTTCATGGGGAACGCTTTCAACATTGCACTTGGTACTTGTACCTAGTTGATATCATGCTCTTTTGTATATGGATGTCGTCGGTGTGAAATGAAAGGGGAGCTTGTAAGTCGATGGAGTTATGCATATGTGTTAGAGAAACGCCTGGGCCGCTGGTCTAATCCATGCTGACATGGTGGAAACCTGCAGCGTAACCATAATGAGCTGTCTATGAAGCATTCTTCTTATAAAAAAAAGAGTCCTATATTGAGAAAAAAGAGAAAAAGAAAAAAGAACATATTATGAAAAGAGGAAAGAGAGAAAAAAGCACCATATTCCCATGGTAAATAAGAAGATTACTGAGATGCTCGTTGTCTGCTTGCCTTGTCATTCTGATGTGGGGATTCTTCCGTATCATTGGGCAAGGGGTACCCCGTTGGCGGTTCTCTATGATACATATGTACTTACGATGACAAGAACTTACTAGTGACTAAACTTGAGTATCATGAGGAGCGGCCCTCGTATACAAGGGACATGAGATTTCTAACTTATACTTCGTCAAGCATGTACACCATAGTTTGTTCACTTTAACCTTAATCACTTCAATATGCTTATGATAGGGGCAATGAGAGCTGAAAGTTATAAGTACCATAATTTTTGGAAGCTCTTTATGAGACTTGAATCCCTACTTCCTTTTATAAAAAGGCCTTTCTTCCACCATTATATTGAGTCTCCACCTTCTATCTTTATGCACCTACCTTGAGAGCATAGTGGCCATTCTTAGTTCTATGTGCATTGTCCCAATACTAGTTGATTGATGCATAACTTGATATTGCTTGTTTTAAACTATTGTATCTAGTCACTCTTATGAACTTTGCAGGTGTCCTATGCATTTATATTTGCTACTCTATTGAGGGACAAGCTGAATACTTTTATGCTATGTTTTCTTTATGTGAAACAAACAAACGTCTTGCAAAGCATTGTTATTCATGAATCTTTTGTTTGTGCCTTTTCATGTTTCATCATAGTTTCTTTGCTTATTGCTAGAACTTTGTCTTTCATGTTATGATTGAAGTACTATGATCCCAGCTTTGAATGTTTTGCAAATACTTTGATCAAGTCTTGGATGGTGCATGTCACCTAAAAAATTATTCTTTATTTTTATCACTTACCTACTCGAGGACGAGCAGGAGTTAAGCTTGGGGATGTTGATACATTGCAAATGTATCTATAATTTTTGATGTTCCATGCTTGGTTTTATCCACTTTCTTGTGTTTTGTTCCAACTTTGGAGTACTTTTCATATGATTTCTTGGACTAACCTATTAACAAGAGCCACAGTGCCAGCTGCCTGTTTTCTACTATTTTTGGTTCCAGGAAAGTCAGAAAATGAATATTCTCGGAATTGTACGGGACAAAAGACAAAGTGCCTATTTTTCCGGATGTCATCCAGTGCCAGAATACGGGACTGAGAGGGGCCAGGGGTCCACCACACCACCTAGCCGCACGGCCAGGCCTGGCCCGCACCAGGGGTGGTGTGGCCGCTCCCGGCACCCCCTCGGCCTCTCCTTCCGCCTATATATTACCCTCGGGACAAAAACCCTAAGTACCCAATCAAAAATCCACGAAAGAGTCTCATGGCCACCTCCATCCCTAGATCGGGAGGATCTGCTCTTCGGCACCTGTGGGAGAGAATTCACCCCAGGCCTTCATCATCATGCAAGCCTCGGGTATGATGCGTGAGTAGTTCATCCTTGGACTACGGATCCATGTAGTAGCTAGATGGCTGGTTCTTCTCCTTTGTGCTTTCATGTCTAGATCTTGTGAGCTCCGTTCATGATCAAGATCATCTATTTGTAATTCTACATGTTGTGTTTGCGAGGATCCGATGGATATTGAGATGCTATTTCAGATTGATTATTGATTCTATCATGTCTTTGTTATTTGTGATCTTGCATGCTTTCCGTTGTTAGTAGCTATCTTGGCCAAGTAGATGCTAGCAACTCCAAGAGTTAGTATTTATGCTCGATAGTGGGTTCATGCAACTGGGAAGTGACGAAATCTCTAAGGTACTAGATGTGTTGTTGCTACTAGGAGAAAACAACAATCCTTTGTTTATAGAACAATCATATTGTTTACTTTACACAGCTTGTAAAGCAAGAATCATTGCTTGCAACTTAATCGGAGGGGTTCAGATGATAACCTGAAGGTGGATTATTAGTCATAGACGCAGTTGGATGGCGGTCTATGTATAATGTTGTAATGCCCAATCAAATCTCAAAGGAGTCAAGATGATTAGTATATGCATGTATTGCTTTCTCAGTGTTTGTCAATTGCCCCGCTGTAATTTGTTCACCCAGCATGTTATCTATCTTAAGGAGAGACACCTCTAGTGAACTATGGATCCCGGTCCTTGTCTTTTACATACAGTTTACAAACAGTTTACTGCTTTGTGTTTACTTTCTGCAAACTTTTACTTCTTTCCATTCGATATGTTTAATCCTTTGTTTTCCGCAAAACACGGTGAGATTGACAACCTCATCGCAAGTTGGGGACAAAGTTCTGTGGTTGTGCTGTGCAGGTCTCCATGTTACTACTAGCACCGGTAGTGCGTCCTGCCAAAGCTCAGCTAGTAACACTTTTGGGGTGTTTCCTTGCTCCTACTGGTTCGATTAAACCTTGGTTTCATAACTGAGGGAAACTTGCTGCTGTGCTCACCATACCTTCCTCTTGGGGTTCCCAATGAGCTCTACATCAACCACGCACCAGCATTTTTCTGGGCGCCGTGCATTGAGCCATCAGTCCATCCTTCATCTCATTACTCATTCCTTCCATACACCTGAAATTTTTTCTTCATACAAAACTTCACACAATCTTTATTAGCAACATTAGTGCACTCAAGATAATAGGTATTTATCTTCAGTTCTAACACCAATAAAACTTCCATTAAAACACAAGCTACTGTAGTACTTTCCTAAAAAAGCTCAATTCCCCAAAAGAACTCAAAAAGGAACCAACAAGAAGCAAATGCAGAAAATAGCAGAAATCTGTCAAAACAGACCAGCAGGTAAAGACGAGTTTTTTCGAAGACCTTCTATTTCTCAAATTAAAAAGTGTTAAACTAACTAAAGTTAGATAACAACCTGGGGCAGAAGCACAAAAATTCAGGCCTCAAAAGGACGTACAGAGATTGTACACGAATTTTTACGGTGAAGCACAGAAATCTGCTTCGGGACCGCAACTTTCCCAATCATTACTTCTCTCTCATTAGAGGTTACTCTTGGCGCAAAAAGCAAATAAAAAGGATAAGGAGCGGTTATTACTGAAGTAATAAATTCCAAGACTCATCTAAAACATTTGGGTTATCTCCCAATAAGTACTTTTCTTTAACGCCTTTAAGTTAGGCATAAGAAGCAAGAAAAATGATCAAGTGTTCTCAAATGAAGAAGCATTAATATTAATACCAGAAATATCTTCAACAAGGCAAGGTATCTCATCCAAATAAATTCTAGAGGATCCTGTCTCGACGCTCTTGGGTTCACTATTTTCATCAAACGGGTTTTCGGGAACAATCCAATCAAGATTCTTTTCTATGGCTTCATGCATTGCTACGAGTTTAAAGGGTATTGGTGTCTTAGTTTCCTCCCCATTAGGTTCAGTTTTGTTCCTCTTTTTTCGTGTGCCAACAATATCTACACATGAGCCTAGAATATTGAAACGTTCAAAGACTTTTCTAGCTTTCTTGGCAACATCATAGAATTCCTTAAGCAAAGTTTCTAGAATAAAATCCCTCTTTTCAGGGTCCTCAATTTCTTTAAGTTTAAGAAACATTACTTGCATTAAGGGGTTAAGGTTAACAAACCTAGCTTCCAACATGTGAACTAAACAAGCTGCAGCAATCTCATAGTTTGGAGCAAGTTCTGCAAGGGATCTATCCTCAATATCCTCATGTTTACTAACATGATTAAAGAATTCTTCAATATTATCTCTTCCAATTATAGAACCACTACCTATTGAAAGGTCTTTCAGGGTGAATTTAGGGATCAACATGGTGTGCTAAGGGAAAGGTAACAAGTAAAGGAGACTTAATTTTTGTGTGTTTTTAATAAAGAAAGCAAACTTGTAAAACTATTTTTTTTTGTGTTTTTGATAAAGAAACAAGCAAACAAAACAAAAGTAAACTAAGCAAAACAAAAATAACAAAGTAAAGAGATTGGTTATGAGGGACTCCCCTTGTGAAGATGTCCTTGACTCCCCGGCAACGGCGCCAAAAAATATCTTTGATGGCGCGTGGTTGACGTGGGAGCTTCTTCTTCTTCAGTTCCCCGGCAACGGCGCCAGAAAATATGCTTGATGGCCCAAAATATATCGAGCTCGCAGGGGAACCCCAAGAGGAAGGTATGATGAGAATAGCAACAAGTTTTCCCTCAGTACGAAACCAAGGTTATCAATCCAGTAGGAGCAAGGAAACACCCCAAAGGTGTAGCTAGCTGAACGTTGGCGATGAACGCTATTGAGGTTGTCAATCTCACCGGTTTTGCTGAAAACAAAGGATTAAACATATCGAATGGAAGGAAGTAATAGTTTGCAGAAAGTAAACACAAAGCAGCAAACATTTTGTAGATTGATTGTAAAGGAAAGGACCGGGGTCCATAGTTCACTAGAGGTGGCTCTCCTTAAGATAGATAACATGTTGGGTGAACAAATTACAGCGGGGCAATTGACAAACATCGAGAAAGCATACAAGCATATACTACTCATCTTGACTCCTTTGAGACTTGATTGGGCATTACAACATTATACATAGACCGCCATCCAACTATATCTATGACTAATAATCCACCTTCAGGTTGTCATACGAACCCCCTCCAGTATTAAGTTGCAAGCAACAGATAATTGCATTACGAATTGCATGTAAAGTAAACAATACGATTGGTTTATGAACAAAGGATTGTTGTTTTCTCCCTAGTAGCAACAACACATCTAGTACCTTAGAGATTTCTGTCACTTCCCCAGATTACCAGAGGCATGAACTCACTATCGAGCATAAATAATAACTCTTGGAGTTGCTAGCATCTACTTGGCCAAGATAGCTACTAACAACGGAAAGCATGCAAGATCACAAATAACAAAGACATGATAGAATCAATAATCAATCTGAAATAGCATCTCAATATCCATTGGATCCCTGCAAACACAACATGCAGAATTACAAATAGATGATCTTGATCATGAACGGAGCTCACGAGATCTAGACATGAAAGCACAAAGGAGGAGAACCAGTCATCTAGCTACTACATGGACCCGTAGTCTAGAGATGAACTACTCACGCATCACACCGGAGGCTTGCATGATGATGAAGAAGGCCTCCATGGTGAATTCCCCTCTTCGGCAGGGTGCCGGGAAGAGCTTCAGATCCCTCCCGATCTAGGGATGGATATGACGGTGGCTACAGACTCTTTCGTGGAATTTTGATCGGGTACTTAGGATTTCCGTATCAGAGGCAATATATAGGCGGAAGGAGAGGCCGAGGTTCTGGGCGGCAGACCACCCCTAGCGGCTGTGCCAGTCACAGCCTGTGTGGTGGCCAGGCCCCAGCCCCTCTCCATCTCGTATGCTGGCTCTAGGTGTCCCTCGGTAAAATAATAACTTTGGCTTTTGTCTCGTCCAATTTCGAGAATATTCATTTTTTGACTTTCCTGAAACCAAAAACAGCAGAAAACAGGCAGTTGGCACTGTAGCTCTTGTTAATAGGTTAGTCCAAGAAATCATATGAAAAGTACTCCAAAGTGTGGACAAAACTTAAGAAAGTAGATAAAACCAAGCATGGAACATCAAAAATTATAGATACATTTGCAATGTATCAGTGCACACTAAGGGGGAACACAATCGTTTGTAATTTTAACAGGGATCATCTTATTAGGCTACTGTCGAGAGTCTAATACTAGCACACAATAAGATATACAAACAATAACATTGAATGTAAATGCGATGTGATATGGTCCTTCACGTCGTGATCTCCATCCGTCGTCACCAGATTCCGGGCGCCAGGGTTCCGGCACCGTAGACACCATGGTACCGGTGTCATTCCGGCGTGGTAGTCCGTCACCTCCGTGACTATCTACTACTACGCAACAAAAGGTAATCACTTTACCTTTGCCACAACCATATCACAAAGCAACGCCCCCTGCAAAACAAAGTTAGACGCCTCTACTTTATCTTTGCATGTTTTACGTGGCTGAATGAGCTTTCACACAAGAACTGTTCTTACCTACAAACTTTCAGCACAACGATGATCAAGTAGTTGTCTCTACTACACCCCTTTCGGGGCCCTCCATTGCAAATGGTATACCAACTAATGTGAGAGAGACAGACACGCCCCTAAGCCACTTTATACGGTATAAGCCGTATGTCAAGCGTGGACCAGTCTTGCGAATGAACGCGTAAAGTTGGTTGGGGGCCACTTCATCAAGCATTACTACGGTATACACAAGTACATGTGGGAGGGTAACAACTAAAAGATCAACGCCCACACGCTACATCTCGTGTGTTCTACCCGTACTAGCATTACTACGCATAGATCTAGCTCCGATACCACTTTAGGGGTTCCGCGTATGAAAACAATAAAATTTTACCCTACTCCCCTGAACCCCTGAAGCTGCCAAGACCTATCTATTAGTAATACAGTAATGGGAGGGGCTTTTCGCAAACTGACCCTTGAAGACCAAAAAGCTTTGTCAATGCTCAGGAGAGCGTGGTTGATGTAGACGAGCCGAAGCCGACCTCAAGGTCGTGATGAAGTCCTTGCGCTCCCTTGGCTCCAACGACTTGAGTGCCTCAAGTGCAACACCTCGTGGGAGTTACACACGTCCGGTGCCTGACGATGACTACCGCTTCCCTGATCCAGCAGCAGTTGCGGAAGTAGAGCTCCCGGATCCGAATCCCGCAGTGCGACGGTGCTCCGTGGTGAAGATGTCTCTTGTTCCGCAGTCCAGACTGGGAACCATGGTCACGAGAGAGAGGGGGAGAGAGAAAATATCAATTAGAGGTCCTCCCAAAAGTGAGAAGACCTTTATTGATTATTGGTGTATTTTATTTGGCCAAATACCCCCACTATATATAGGGGGAGGGGAGGTACTACCTCCCTCAAAGTCCCGGGGTGGGACTAAAGGAGAGGAGGGGGAGGGGCAGCCCACCAGCCACCCTAGTGGGCCCCGCGTGGGAGGGGGGGCTAGGCCCAGCCGGCCACCCCCTTGGCCCCTTCTTCCTCTCTCCTTTTCCTAATGGGCCCTCTCCCCTCGGGGAATTGGCCCATTAAGCCTTTGACCATTTAAATTGATTTTTCTCTTTATTAAATAATTATGAATAAATGATTAAATCAATATTTAACATTCATTCACATATTATTCAACCTCCGTGGCTATGGAACACTTCCACCTCCACTTTGGACATCCTCCGGACTTACCGAAACCCTTCCGGTTTTCTCTCTACTATTCTTCGGTGATTCTACTGATCCTATAAACACTCTCTAAGCATCATCAAGCCCTTAAGTGTGATACCCCACGGTTCGGGAACACTCCAGACATGGTCGGGACACTCCCGCACCAATGATCAACAGAGGGACCTGGATGGCCATGTGACCCCTGTACGTTCCACGAAGATCTTTCGTTGTTTGAACCGGGACAGTCGTGTCTTATTCTCTTTGTCTCTTGATACTTGCATTACCCGAGATCTGATCAATGACATCACCATGTCATGTTCAATCTCATTACCAAACATTGCTACTTGACTCGTTCCGACAAGTGATATCCCCGTGATCAAATCACACGCTGCGCAGCTATTGGATATAACTTCTCCGAGTGGGCCCTTTGAGTATCTTCCCATCACATGGACGGACAAATCCTGCTCTTGACATATATTGCCTCTACGGTTTCCTCCGAGTACCTAAAACACACCTTTATAACCACTGTATTACCAAGTGGCGCTTGATGTTATCTAAGCACTCTCGGGAGATAGTGATTGATATAGCCTCACGGTCTAAGGAATAGTCTACGAGGATCCATTTCTAATCATCATAACTTGAACTTCGTGACATGATCGGGTCACGGTGTTTAGGTTGGGTATTGGTTCATCATCTCATTCTCGGAATGAGATGACTCCATTTCCAACTGGCATAAATGCCACATGATCAGGAAACATGATCATCTGTTGACCAATGTACCAGTGACTAGAGTTTCACTGGGAACCCCTGGTTGTTTGTATATCACATGTGTATTGATGTTTCCACTCAATACAGTTATAGCATGATATAAAACTTAATCATAAACTATATGAAATATGATAATAGTCCTTACTACTATTTGTCTCTAGGGCATGTTTACAACAAAAGATTCCCGCCAGCCGCACCGAGGAGGAAGATGAGGCCTGCAAGAAGAGGAAAGGCGACCCGATCGAGACGTCTGACCTCGATGCAAAGAAGTCAAAGGTAGACTTCGACCAAGCGGAGGAGATTGTGGTGAAGGGTGGTGCGGATGAGGTGCTCATGCAGGCAGAAGGCACCATGTCGCAGACAGAAGTCGCGGCCCCGACGAAGGGTGGGGCGATGGTGGCAACCGACACGGCAACCACAACCGCAACGTTCTCACGGTTTCTTGCCAAGGAGTCCTACACGGCCGGACATACGCAATCACCTGTGGTAGCGAAGGTCATCGATGGAAGCATTGGGCTGATGTCGCAAGGGGTTATGTGGGTGTCATATATGTTGTCGTTCATGGGCGCGATTGAGCTCCACCGGTTTCTTGGCCAAGCTCTCCAGGTATGCCTAGTCCCCGAGCTCTAGTCGGTAGGTAATAGAAGTTGTGTAACTTTGACGGTCTAGTCCTCGAGGGTCGGGTCGCTGGGTAGCGGCGACTCGGGCCTTGAAGTTTGGAATCCCCAGTCCCCAATGGTCGGGTCGCTGGGTAGCAGATACTCTGGCGTTGAAGTTTTGATTCCCTAGTCCCCGAGGGTTGGGTCACTGGGTAGCGGTGACTTGGGCCTTGAAGTTTTTATTACCTAGTCCCCGAGGGTCGGGTGGCTGGGTAGTGGCGGCTCAGGCCTTGAAGTTTTGATTCCCCATTCCCCGTGGGTCGGGTCGCTGGTTAGCGGTGACTCGGGCCTTGAAGTTTTGTTTGATCATGCTCATTCTTTTGTGATTGATTTGCAGATTGAGGTAGATGACCGGGAGGAGGAGTTGTAGAGGCTCCGATATGAGCTGCAGGTGGTGACTTAGGCCAACCGCCAGCTTAGGTTGACCGCAGGTATGTTGCTTGTATCCATCTTGCTTCTCTTGCATGTTTGATTCATCAGTGAGTTGATTGCTCTTTGTGTTTCAGAGAACCATGTGTCCGCTTTAGCAAAGTCCGAGGAGGGTTACGTGCTAGTCACGGAACTGGAAGCCGCAAAAGCTGCGATGGTCTCGGATGAGGAGAATGCCATGGCAGTGCTAGCGGACACGGAAAAGGATCACAAAGCCTCTGAGTCCATCATCACGGAGTTGAAATGGAATTTCCTATAACACCCTAGTTTTAGCTAATCCTAATTAGGGTTTTGATTGTGAATTCATGAGCATCATTATTTTGCTAAGACAAAATTCAAACAAGAATAAAACTAAAACCCTAAAAAACCTAATCTTCCTCCCCTCTTTGAAAACCTATTCAAATAGTTTTGAACTTCAAAACTCCAAAAGTATTGGAGCCCAAATGGAATATAAGGGCCTCAAAGGATTTCAAATTATTTACCAAGTCTTCTAGTATTTTTGACATATTTTAAAATAGATTTGGAATGGAGTTACAAAAGAGAAAATGGGAAAAACTAAATAGAAAAATGGTTTCAGAATAAAAAAATAGAACCACAGAGAAAAGGTAGAGCAACCTAGCAACCCTCTATCCTCTCTCCCTTCCCCGCGGCCCATCTGGCCCACAACCGACCTAGTACCACTTCGGCCTTTCTGTTGGTCGTCATCTTCCTCCCGATGCTAAAGCAGCTACGTGTCACAGCAGATGCCATGTCTTTGCTGCCCTGCAGGCGTACAAGAACCATTGCGCCACCGGGAAACCCTAGCCAAGCCCCAGTTCACTACCTCCCCTCTCCTCTCGATCTCAGGCCGCGGGGACCTGAACCCTAGCTTGTAGACATAGCCGGAGCCCCGCTGTTCCCGACTACCTCTCGCCTTTCTGAATGCACCAGCATGACCACCACTGTCTCCTCGTTCTTCTAGTACAAACGCCTGAGATGGAGAAGCCCCCAATCGCCTCAATCGAGCCCTCCGTCCCTAACTCCATCTACCGTTGTTGCCATTGATTTCGGTCTCCTCCGCCATCATCGACCATCCCTTGAGCTTCATGGTGAGATCCTCATTCTCCAAAGGCCCTTCTCTATCTCTCTCGCCTCCCGGTTCACTCTGTCGTCGTGCACCACCTGCCACCACCATAGTACATGGTAGCCATCGGCGCTTCGGTGACCCAAAAGAGGTGGCGCCACCACCGTTCGGCTCACCTCGGCTAGCCGCGTCAAACACACCCCTTCTCGCTACCCCGCACATGGCCAATCGCCGATTCCATCATCGTCAAGAGGATATCCTCATTTCTAATGTCAGCATGGTGTCATATATCCCTTTTTAATTCTTTTTGCAGTTTTGTTAATATTTTCTGTAAATATAATATGATAGGTGGGTCCCTACCGTCAGATATTTAATCATTTCGATAATTGTTTTCAGTAATTAATAACAAACCTAACATGTGGGACCAAGTGGATAAATAGTTAATATATTCCAAAAATGTTTAATTATTTTAAAATGATTTAAATTGGGAAAATTTATAACTAATTCATTTTAAGTCAGAAAAATATGAATAATATATCAAAATGTTCAAAAAAATGAGAGTTATCTCTTAGCATCAAAAGCATGCATTTTTAAGCAACTTTTATTACAATTTTAATTAGAATAACAAATCAACCCCTCATAGGTGTTCCGGGATTTCTCCTGTTCTATGGTTTGCACCCCTCAAACCCTGTTTAAAATGATCAAGCATGCCTCAGGGTTACAATTTCAATACAATTTAACTTGTGATATCATCGTCCTTCCTTGAGCATTGCATCGATGCCATGTGTTGATTGTTTCCCTTTCTTTCCGGTGTTTTGGTTCTTCCCGGTAGAATCCGACACCGACTCCGAGATGGAAGACCAAGATCAACACCATCGAAGATCGAAGATCAATACTTGATCAACTATAATCAAGTAGAGTAAAAGATGCCCAAAGCTCTACTTTGTGGTTATCAACAGGCAAAGGCAAGCATAGCCCCACCATTATATAATCCTATGGTTTCGAAAGCATTTCAATTCCTGCCATGATGCATATAATTCTACAATGGTATTTTATCGATAGATAGAGTATCCTATCTATTGCATTACTCCATTTGAGCTTATATTACCTGATCCACTGCTCCTAGCATAACTAGGTTTGGCTTGTGTGCACTGCTAGAGCTATTATCTGTGTCTTGCTTAGCCATGATTAGTTGTTAGTACTGGTTGTCCAGATGATGTATCAGATGTAGAGAATCTAGTATGACAGGAGAACAAGATGAGTTGAGATCAGTGGTAAAGGTTAAACATGCTAAGGCTTGTATGGGAGGCCACGGTGGGATGTGTTTTTTATAGTCCCACACTGATTTCTTGCCTTTGGAACCGAGACGAGCGTACAACCACATGGGGATTGGGAACCCCTCGACTGACCAACTTCCCTAGTATATTCCATGAGTCACATAGTTTGAGCGTTCCATTTGAAATATGCATAGAAAACGTTTTGAAAGATTTAGCGGGTGAAGGTGCATCATAACAGGTAGGTAAGCGTGGTCGGGATTGTTTGGGTGGATAGAGCCCTTGATAAACCAACCTCGCCTCACGTATCTAGGGACCGGCTTCGGGACTTGACCCGTTATAGTGGAACCTTCCTTAGGGTGTGACTCATGGTCTCGGCGAAAGCAAGGTAAAGGTCATGTCCAACCGCCCTCTGCCGTCCTTCCAAGGAAGAGGGATAATCATTGTGGCATTAAGAGAAGGTTGGTATGTGTGTATAAAGTTGTACACCCCTGCAGGGTTAAATATTTTCGAAAAGTTGTGTTCACGGTTATGAATGCTTGGTGGCCGAATTCTAAGATCATATAGAGCATTAACCTAATCATAAAATTTGGAGGTTTCAACATGTGCTTAAGGATGCTTCCTCATGGGTACGAGGGGTGATCCTAGTTGAGAGGTGATGATGAGGTTTTGGTGGATATAAAAGATATGATGGTTAATACTTTGGAGATGTCGCTCTCTTATACCCTTTTAAAATATTTTGATTAGACGAGCTTCTTCTCCCTCTTGTTTTATAAACAAAGATGGCTTTATGCAATATAACCCCACTAGCCATAAGTCTTACGGAGTAGACCCTATACTCACCCTTGCTTTGTTGATACTTTTGTAGCAGACTAAGTGTTCCCTTGAAGACAAGTTTGGTACGACATTGACACCGACGAGTAGCTTGGGGTTCCCGGCCGGCAGCCTAGAATCTATGGGCTAGGACATCATCGTTATGCTTCAGGCCTCTTAGGCTATTTGTTAAGTTTGTTATACTTAATAGCATAATTTGCCTTCCATTGTTTGGTGTTTGTGGTTAGTGACCTCTGCTTGTAATATTTTCGTTCTTTGCTCAGTTATAAGCTTGCTATAATAACTTTTGTGTCATAGGGTTACTGCTGTGTTACTGATTCCCACTGGATATCCTCGAGCGCTAGGTTAAGATCATGTCAGGCTAAGGTCTAGGATTTGTTTAACCCTGATCCGGGGGTGCCACTGTTCTTAGTATCAGAGTAGTACCGACCGTAGGAAAACCTTGCTACTGGTCGATGTTGAGTCTAGTGCTTGTGAAAGCTATTTCAATGATGAAAATTATCTGCAAAAACTCTAGTATGCTTCTTTTGTTCCTTATCTAGTATCACTCTAATTCTAGGTCATCTTATCTTGTGTTTACTTTGAAAAGTTTTGATATCTCTTCTAGTTTTTCAAAGCTTAGGTGCCTTCTGGGCATGACGTTTTTCGACCAGTTGACCTAGTGTTGAGTTCTCTAGAGTTGTGTGTGTTGTGAATTCCTTGTTCCCTTTTGCTCTGCTTGAACTAAGAAATTCCTTTACATCATGATCTCTTTGCCTTATGGAACCTATAATATAATGTTCCACGGTGTTCTATTCTAGGCCTCAAAGTTTCCTTTCGACTTGTGTGCCTCCTTTTTATTTGTTTTGGTGCTTCAGAAGTTGTTTCTTCTCTTGGAAGCTACCTCGTGATTGCTACCTTGTAGTATACGTTGTGTCACTCAAGTAGTAGTTAGTTCTTCCTCGGGTTTTAACCTTTGGACTTGAACCAAAGATCCCTGACTATGCTGGATTATAGCATTGTGAATCTTGTACACAAAGCTGATCTTTAACCCAAGATCCATTTTGTTGACCCCTGTTGTTAATGTTCAAGCATTACCTCAGGATGGCTGGTACTACAATTCTAGCCTTCAAGATTGTGGTTATTGTTGCGATTGAATCGTTATAATTAAGGACTACCCCTACCACATGCTATGGAAGATGTTCTTTAATGGAACCTGATACATCGTAAACGTATCTATAATTTTTGATGTTCCATGCTTGTTTAGTATCTACTTTCTTATGTTTTGTTCATACTTTGGGGTATTTTTATACATTTTCTGGAACTAACCTATTAACAAGATGTCATAGTGCCAGTTGCCTGTTTTCGAATGTTTTTGGTTTCAGAAAAGCTAGTAAGGAAATATTCTTGGAATTGGACGGGACAAAAGCCGAACTCAATATTTTACCCGAAGCAACACAGAGTCCGGAGGGTAGCCGAAGGGGGGCCACGAGGCGGATACACCCTAGGGTGGCGCGGCCAGCCCTAGGCGCGCCACCACCTGGTCTGGGCCCCTCGAGCCTCCACTGACCTTGCCCTTCCGCATATAAAAGCCTCCTAGGATGAAAACCCTAAGGACCCGATCAAAATTCCACGAAAGATTCTATAGCCACCGTCATCTCCATCCCTAGATCGGGAGGGATCTGAAGCTCTTCTCGGCACCCTGTCAGAGGGGAGAGATCACCCTGGAGGCCTTCTTATCACCATGACTGCCTCCGGTGTGATGCATGAGTAGTTCATCCCTGGACTATGGGTCCATGTAGTAGCTAGATGGTTGGTTCTCCTCCTTTGTGCTATCATGTTTAGATCTTGTGAGCTCTGTTCATGATCAAGATCATCTATTTGTAATCTTACATGTTGTGTTTGCGGGGATCCGATGGATATTGAGATGCTATTTCAGATTGATTATTGATTCTATCATGTCTATGTTATTTGTGATCTTGCATGCTTTCCGTTGTTAATAGCTATCTTGGCCAAGTAGATGCTAGCAACTACAATAGGGAGTATTTATGCTCGATAGTGGGTTCATGCCTCTAGTAATCTGGGGAAGTGACAGGAATCTCTAAGGTACTAGATGTGTTGTTGCTACTAGGGAGAAAACAACAATCCTTTGTCCATGGGACAATCGTATTGTTTACTTCACACACTTTGCTTAACGGAATTATCTGTTGCTTGCAACTTAATACTTGAGGGGGTTCGGATGATAACTTGAAGATGGATTATTAGTCATAGATGCAGTTGGATTACGGTATATGTATAATGTTGTAATGCCCAATCAAATCTCATAGGAGTCAAGATGATTAGTATATGCATGGTATGCTTTCTCGAGTCTGTCAATTGCCCGCTATAATTTGTTCAACCAACATGTTATTTATCTTAAGGAGAATCACCTCTAGTGAACTATGGACCTCGGTTCATTCTTTTACCATTGATAAACCATCTACTATTTACTGTTTACTTTCTGCAAGCAATTACTATCTTCCACACAATACGTTTAATCCTTTGTTTTCAGCAAAACCGGTCAGATTGATAACCTCACTGTAAGTTGGGGCAAAGTTCTGTGGTTATGTTGTGCAGGATTCCAAGTAGGAAACAACACCTTGGAGTTGTTTCCTTGCTCCTACTGGTTTAATAACCTTGGTTTCATAACTGAGGGAAAACTTGCTGCTGTGCTCATCATACCTTCCTCTTGGGGTTCCCAACGAGCTCGATATATTTTGATCCATCAAAACCTAACAGATTATGACAAGAGTACTCCTCATGAGTCTCGCCTCTACACTCGTGACTCTGCCACACCTTCTTTTCTATGCACTGGTTACTAGAAGAATGATAAACTATGCATCCACATCTTGTGATTCAATCTTGAGCACTTTCCCCTCATTGTTTCCGACCTTTTCCTATCAGTAGGTAGCCAAGTAGTAATTCGCATTGGTGTCTTTCGATGCAAGATAATCTTGTGGTCCGTCATGACAAACCATTTCGGGATGTCAGGAGAAACAAACTCATATACCTCGTCATATCTAGGACTAGGTCAAAGTGTTGTAATCCGTAGATCAAGAGGCATTGATTAGTTTATGTCTACTCTGCCTTCGAGTGTCACACCCTTTCACACTAAGAGGTCGTGTTGAGCTTCATAACCCTATTAATGAAGTGATGCTCTTACACATATTTACCCACCCTTTCTTCGAGATTTCGTGCTCGTAAATGATGCGTGTGCGTAATAATGTGGTCATGTGAGATTCTTAGAAATTGTTATTGCTTTGAGCTCTAATGACATTTATGTCATCTTCAGCGTGTTTGATTAACCATGTCACTAAGCAAAGGATGATTGTACTACCAAGTCCGTGATGACCCACAAGTATAGGGGGTGTATCGTAGTATTTTCGAGGGAAGTGAAACCCAATTTATTGATTCAACACAAGGGGAGCCAAAGAATATTTATAAGCCTTAACAACTGAGTTGTCAATTCAGCTGCACCTAGAAACAATCTTCCTCACAACAGTTTATCAGTAGCAACAGTTTTGTAGTAGCAATAGCGAAGTAATAGCAGTACTAAAAGTAAAGATAGTAGTAACAATTGCAGTAAACAGTAGGATTGAAGCGCGGTAGGCATAGGGATGGATGGACGGGCGTTGCATGGACAAGACAATTCATATAGCAATCAAGACATAGGGCATTTGCAGATAAATAAGATAAAGCATCCAAGTACTAGATAATCATAGGCATGTGTTCCATATATAGTCATACATGCTCGTAATGAGAACTTGCACAACATCTTTTGTCCTGCCAGCCCGTTTGTAGCGGGGCCTCAAGGGAACTACTAGCAATTAAGGTGTTCCTTTTAATAGAGCACCGGAGCAAAGCATTAACACTCCGTGAACACATGTGATCCTCACATCAAAGCCATCCCCTCCGGTTATCCCGATTATTATCACTTCGAGGCCTTTGGTTTTGGACAACAATATATGTATACAACTTGCATGTAAGATCACAAACAATACTATCATCAAGAATCAATAACATGTTCAGATCTGAAATCATGGCACTCGGGCCCTAGTGACAAGCATTAAGCATAATAAGTTGCAACAAAGTCATAAAGCACTAATAATAGATACTAGGCACCATGCCCTAACAATCTGATGCCATTACATGAACGATCTTATCCAATCCCTACCATCCCCATAGCCTACAGCGGGGGATTACTCACTCATGGATGGGGGAATCATGGATGGTCGATGGAGAAGCGATGGTGATGATGATGGTGATGATCTCCTCCAATTCCCCGTCTCGGCAGGGTGCCAGAATGGAGTTTCTTGTTCTGATTTGCAAAATCTGGTGGTGGTGGCGTAGCGGAACTCTCTTTGGAAAAACGTCGAACCCCCTTGGGTTTTTAGGTCAGGAGGCATCTTATAGGCGAAAAGGGAGGCCGAGGGGGTGACCGAGGCGACCACACCACCCCCAGGCGTGTCCTGGCCTAGCCCACGCGGCTAGGTGGTGTGGTCCCCTCGTGGTCCTCCTCCGTCTCGTCTTATGGCTCTGTGAGTCTTCTGGTGAAATAGGATTTTTGGCATATTTTCCAGGATTTTTTCTGATAGTTGATTTTCTGCAGAAAAACTAGACACCAAGGTAATTTTTCTGAAAACAGCGTCAGTCCATGTTAGTTGTATCCAAATCACACAAGTTTAGAGGAGAAACAATAGCAAAAGTGTTCGAGAAAGTAGATACGTTTTGGACGTATCAGTTCGCTACTGTGGTACACTCTCCTTGGTCAAAGAGTTAGGCTTGTGCCAAAGCTCTGAGACTCTGTCCTCTTGCCTTACCAAGCAAGTTTCGTTTCGACTAAGTGACATATCGGTGGTTTGTGATATTCTAGATGTCTACTAGAAGTATCGCCATGTGCCACATGACCGTGTTGTCAAGTTCTTGAGCAAGTCAGTTCTCTAAACTACTTCTTCTCTAAGGATCTGTACTGGACACCCCTAACTAGTTGGTTGAGCTTAAACAACAACTTGGAGAGTTGTAAGACAAAAGTTCTATACGACTTAGTTTATCTTAAAGGGATGTCTAGTTTTGTTCGTGATGAAGAAAGATAGTGTCTCCTTCATGGATATATTATCTTCCCCGCCTTTGATTTGATTTGGATTATCATCAAATCAAATCCAGTTCCAAGGATTATCCTAATGATGTTGTTACTCATGGTGTTTTACTTGAGTACATTTTCATGTTATTTGGTCTGACCAATACTCTGCCTCGTTCATGCAACATACGAGTCCAACTTCTTGGAGTGTCTCGATAAGTTTGTTGTTGAGCCCATCGATGACATCCTTATCTTTCCCATGCTATAATAGATTCACATGGAACCTTTCGCATTAATGTTGGAAACGTTTGAGAACCTTCTTTGTGTTATCTTGAAGTATGTGTTCTAGATGTTAGAAGTAACCTTCTCTGATTCACGTGCAGTTGTTGAAAGATGTCGTCGTGGATTTGAGTAGAGTTATCTTTGTTCCCTCTGCGGAGACATGTGCATTTCTTTGCAAGTACTTGATGTATGAGAAGTTGTACTTCGACAAGCTGTTAATGCATGGGTCTAGCAATCTAGCTCAGTCTATTGGAGCTTAACAGTGTAGTCCATATCTTGAGAATCTAGTGACTTTACCTTTATGGTAAATTTTGCAAGCTTTCTATTCAGACATGCTGAGTCCGAAGTATCATTCCACCTAACCAAATATGAATCTCAAGCAAATATGATGGTTGGTGTTCTTCAAGGTTTTGACATGGGTCTCTTTGAACATCCGGCGAGATTGATGTATTGGTTGACACAATTAACCAGAAGACCTATTGTCATGTTCTCTTGATTCAGCAACAACAACCGCCCTTCATGAGACTTCTTCTATGATTTATTATAGGAGTTGTGCTTATGGTTTCCTTTGTCTCCGAAGTCCGGCCTATACTTGATGTCTGTTTTCCCGAACATCAAGGAGAACATTTAAAGTAGTGTTGCTAAATGTCTCTCGGTCGATCCTCCATATCCTTTTATGTTGGCAAGCATTTTGTTGTATCGAGTAATTGAAGTCTAAGAATGAAGTTTCTTTTTCCTCGTGTCATTAGGAATCGTCTTGCTTATTCATCTGGTGGTGCAAAGAGATATCACAATCTTTCGCAAAGATTTTGATAGACCTGGATGAATAAAGAGTTTCCTTTGTATCTCGATCATGTTCAAGAGCGATGATGATTTTGGTAACCAGAAATTCCTCTTGTTACATGTTCCTTGTGACTCGTACGAGTCCTCGCCACAAAACAACCTTTCTGTCTTAGCCTTCTGTTGAACGAAAGAGTGACCCATATGTTTCAAAAGTAGTTCGACAAATTGGTTATCTATATCTCTATAACCGTTAAATCTCTGCTTAAGCCGTCTAGTAGAGTTCCATCTCTCAAAGTCTATGGTCATGTTCTTTCTGTTGTAATCTTTCCTTCTCAGAAGTTTAAACTCTTCTGTGAGCTCCATGGTCTCAATCCTTATGAAGACCATTTATCTAACAACTCGAAACCATCACCTCTTGTTTCTTTCGTTAACTTGGCATGTTTCATGTTCGTCACCTCAGAGTTGTTCTGAACACTCCGTCCATGAGTTGACCATGAGATACCCGGTGTGTTGTTTAGTGTGTTTCCCTCTTATCCTAATAGTGACCCTATTTCCTTCTCTCTTCCTACCTTTGGAATCTCGGGTCGAGATTCTCGTAAGGGGGATGGATCGGTAACACTACAAGAAAAGTGTCCAGCCGCAACGACTTGGCCCGTCGGTGGTTGTAGAAGGCGTGTCTTCCGCGACAAATTTCTCAGCTCGACCATGGCCGATGGGAAACTTTTTTTTCCAATTTCGTGGCCCTCTACTACAACTAAACCGCTAGAAATGTGGAGGAAGCTCGGCCGGCACATGGCAGAAGCAAGATTTTCAGTTCCTCGCGCGATGTTGACTCGCCGAAGTCTTTTGAGGCGTGTGGGTCCCAGACGTCAGTATCTCTAGCGGACCATACTTTTCGGCCGCGCCTCCCGGATTAAAACTCGATAACGTTACTCGATGCGTTTGCCGTTTAGTCAGGCTGCTGGGTCCCACATGTCGGCCTCTCATTAGAAGAATTGTGTGTATGATGGAATTTTTTTCCTTTGCTCGCGCTACCCTGTTTCAAACTTGATAGCGTTGCTCGATGCATCTGCCGTTTAATCAGACTGCTGGGTACCACATGTCATCCTCTCATTAGAAGAAACATGTGCATGATGGAATTTTGTCCTTGGTTATTGCCTCCCTGATTTCAACTCGATAACGTTGCTCAATCTATCTGTCATTTAGTCACGCTGTTGGGTCCCCCATGTCAGCCTCACATTAGAAGAATCGTGTGTATGATGGATTTTTTTCTTCATTCGCGCTATCCTGTTCCGAACTTAATAGAGTTGCTCGATGCATTTACCGTTTAATCAAACTCCTAGACCCCACATGTCATCCTCTCATTAGAAGAAACATGTGTATTATAGAATTTTTTCCCTCGGCCGTGCCTCCGTGTTCCGAACTTGATAACGTTGCTCGCTGCATCTACCATTTAATCACGCCGTTAGGCCTCACATGTCATCCACTCATTAGATGAAATCTGTGTATGATGGATTTTTTGCCCTCGGTCGAGCTATTTCGAGCTTGATAGTGTTGCTCAATGCATCAGCCGTTTTTCAGGCTACTGGGCCCCCCATGTGAGCCTCTCATTAGAAGAAACGTGTGCATGCTGGACTTTTTTCTCGCTCGCGTTTTCCTGTTTTGAACTTGGCAACGTTGCTCGATGCAGCACCTGTATAAGGCCGCACTACTAGGTCCCACATATCGGTCTCTCTATAAATGAAACCTGCGTATGATGGACCTTTTCTGGCCGTGTCCGTTGTTTTGACCTTGGCAACGTTGCTCGATGCGGCAACTGTGTATGGTCTTGCTGCTGATGCCTCCATGTCAGCCTCTCTGGTATGTTCTAGCTTGTGGGTCCCCGATGCAGCCTTGTATGTTCTGGCGGGTGGGTTCCCGATACCAGCCTCTCTTTACAAGTATTTAACTTTTTTTTCAAACCCGACCATTATTCTTATACACCTTCTTTTTCACCAAGTTAATTCCCACAAAAAGTTCCTAATGTAAGTGGGAGCTCTTTATTTGAATAAAAAACAAGTAAACTTGCTAAATCAATGAACATAAGAGGCAACTTGTAAAGCAAATCTAGAGAGATATGGAGAAGGGGAGGGAGAGGGGTTCCATATGGGCACCTGAAAGGAGGATGGTGGTGGTGGCGAGGCTGCACTTATGCAGGGCAGCGCTCAAAAGAAACCATGGAAACCTGAACTAGAGAGCATATAAAAAAGCAGGAGACAACTAAATATTGTCATGTAAGGATACCTACATCTCAAGAAGAATATATAGTTATAGAGTGGCTGAAAGGCACACTTACTACTTTAAAAGGGATCAAACGGTAAACAGGAAACTAACAGATCCTAAGTCAGCCCAGTGCCTACTTCCATTTACAATAAACTTGCGAACTATAAAACCATATGTCACTACCCTAACTCGTATGTCACATAATTCAACTATGCTTTAGATTATACACTAATTTTAAATCTCAACGGTTGAGTTCTATTTTCAAATCAGGGCAAATAAATCAATGTATTAGCTGCATATTTCTTGTCTGCAATACCTACATAAAGTCTATGAGGGTGACCGATAAGTATATTTCCTGAAACCACAATGCAAGGAACTAACTGAATGTAGATCAGGGAAAACTGAACTAAGCACAAAACGCAGAGAAGAAATAAAAGAACTAACTATTGGGGTTTGTAGGCGATGAACATCATCTTCGTATTATTGATTCGATGGTGTGCTCAGAGGAATTGCAACCAACTCACCTATATGCAAACAACCATCTGTCCATCGAGGTTACCTATAATTCAAGAGACAACACATAAGTACATACTGCTAGGATTTCCCCTATAGTTTTCTATGAAGAAACAATCAATTAGGGAAATCTGCAAAGGTAGGGAAAGAGAGAGGATGAGCACCTGCAGTAGGCATGCAGTCCACAAACACAAACGATGGCTGCTCGTTGTTAGTACATCTATTGGACATCAAACCCTATCTTCAAGTAAAAAAATCTGGGTGGAAAGAATCAAAAGGAGGAGCACTTGTGGGGAGAAGGGAGAAGGAGGCGTTGTGTGTGGAGGTCAGAGTCGCCATGGGCCAGCACCTGCTGCTGCTACTCTCTCTCTCTCTCTCTCTCTCTCTCTCTCTCTCCCTCCCTCCCTCCCTCCCTCCCTCCCTCTCTCTCTCTCAGCAGGAAACAAGGCGTTGAGGCCGGATTTAGCAAGAGTACAAGACGCACCACAGTAGCAGCGGAGAAAGAGCTCTCAGTGTCACGCGTGTGGGTGGATGCCTCCTCTCCTCGTCCCAGTTGCTGATGCGCCGTTCTCTCATCCTCATGGCATCCACCCGCCTCTTTCCCTCACCTCCTCTGCACGGATTAGAGCCCCGGCGCCATGCTGCCTCCACCCGCCTCCTCTGCAACGCCTTGTGTGTTGCTAGAGCAGGGAGAAAAGTTGTCCGGTGGAGGGCAACGACATGCTGCGGCATATCAGGGGAGGAACGAGAGGAGGCGGGATTGGGAAAGGAGAGATCGATAGGGCTGGGGATTAGGCAGCTGGGGCTTTCACCGCACCTCCTCGACCGATAATCATGTGCGACCAGAGTAGGAAAAGCCACTGTCCCGAACAGGCGACCCCACACACACAGGGTCCATATGTCATCGAGGACCACATGAGTGAAGGAAGTCATCGAAGAATTAACTACATCCATGGTAATCTGAGTGGGAATCAAAATGCTACTATTTCACCGGCCCGAATGCACCAGAATCGTGCGCCGTGCAAGGACTGCCTCTAGAGCTGGGTAGGCCAGCGCCTTTTAAAGAAGTAATTCTACTTTATATTGTGTTTCAAAAGTCCAATAGTTTGGCCACCACTTTCTTAAGAGTAGGATTTGCATGCGCCACTCTTTTTTTACACGTGATCCTCCCATTTTGAATAAATGTCGTGGGAATTGAGCAGTTGTAGCTGCGTAGCATTATAAAATTATGCAAAAGTTGCTAGAAACAAATTATATTGTAACATGTCTTTGCTCCATCGATGACATAAACATTGGCAACTAGGGTTGCGTGATATATTGGAATCTTTCTTTAACATAAGAGCTCCTTTTGTAGGGCTAACATCTAGATTATATTAACGAAGTAAAATGATTACAAAGGACATACACCTTGGACAATTTTCCCCACAATTGTAGAAAGCACCTTGAGAAAACAAACAAATACATCTAAAATCCCCATCAAGACCTTTTGCAACTGAATCCATCATCGATCAAGATTTGGCCATCGCACCAGGAGGAGAGAGCAAGGCTTCGATTGCAAGAACTGCTTCGTCCACACATATCTAAGGGATATTCCTCATAGATGTTACCGTGGTAGCCACTCCACACAACAAAATCCAGGGAAGAAGTCAAAAAAAATGGAGCACGTGCTAGGATCGGTGTTGACGAACATGCTAGAATAGTCGATGGGAGTCAACGGTTCAGTAAGTGACGAACATGCTAGAATGTACAAATGAAAAAATCACCACCGACAAGGCCAACATGTGAGTGACCAAACCAACAACACACAAAGCTAGAGCACAAGCCCAATGATAACACATAGCCACTACCTCTTGGACATCATTGACCATGCAGCCAGATGGGGTTGAGGCTAGGGAATCAATATTCAACACGGCACGCCACCACCAAATGAACAACGCCACTACGGTGCCAAAACCTAACCCTAACTACACTAGAACGCAGAAAACCAAGGTTCCTCTGACCTCCCGACGTGGCACCATCAGAGTGGCATGTGGATGCGAGGGAAACCATCGGGGTCGCCGGTGGGCATTGGAGATCTGCTTGCATGGATAGAGGAGATGTTGTTGGTAGCCAGGGTTTGAAGCGGAGCAAACCAGTGATATATGTGTTAACTGAGAACTACATGGAATCGAGAAAACTTTGTTGGTGTTAACTGGGTCAGACCAAATTCTTTTGGCCGGTGTCATCAACGGTGTGCAACAAAACTTTCTGAAAAGTGATCAGCGTTGTGCATATTTGGTATTTGTTTTTTATCACCGGAAATGGTTCTTTTGCATGCGGGAATGTTTTCCTTTTTTTCTAAAAGAATGTGTTGCCGAGAAAACCCAATAATAATGCGGCCCACAGTCCCTGGGCTGGATGTGTTACATGGGCTTTATACATTGTTTCCTCCTACACTGACCTTTCTTTCATAAAAGAGCACACAAAACTGAAATTTTTCGCGGAGAAAAAAAGTACTCTCTCCGACCCATATTAGTTGACTCGAGTTTGTCTAGATTTGGACGTATCTAGACATGTTTTAGTACTAGATACATCCGAATCTAGGACTCTAAATCAATTAATATGAGTCGGAGGGAATACTAAAATTTATCCATAATTGTAAAGCAGAACTATAATGAAGGAACGTGAGGTCAAAGGGAAAATCATTTCAAATCTTATTGACCATGACCATCAGGGGCGGAGCCAGGATTGCAGCATAGGGGGGCGAGCGATGACGATAACATGTTTACTGTAATATATCAAGATATCAGGTCTAACCCATGTCATGTTTTTTTTGCAAATATAACCCATATCAAGTTACTAACATATATTTGGCAACAAGCTAATAACAATATATATACAAAGGTACAAATGACCTCATAAAATTGTTTAAAAAATGACATCAACACTAAATATTGATAAGAAAACCTATATGCTTTGTCTACTTTTTCCCAAGTTTAAGAGTAGCCCTACTATTCCCGTTGGCAATAACTTGATCCAAATTTTGAACAAGCCACCAGATTCAATATCAACACAGTCTGTGTGAAGAATCATACGACTTTCTTTGTTTTTCAAGTAATGAATAGCTAAACTCTAGCAATGAAGAATTTGATAAGATTACCAATACTCAGTATATATATTATGCGGCATATGCAGTTTACATACCTTGACTAATCCAGTATACCAGTTATGCTGACGTGCAGCAAACGAGCTGCTACAATCAGCTTCATCCGGATGTGCTGCTACACCGCTGCCTCGACAAGTTCCAAACCATATCCAAGGCTTGCCGCCGCTGGTACACCTTGTAGCGATATCGATCGATCAAATCGACTCGCGATAGAAGATGATGGAAAACAACCAGGGTCCACTATCGATGGCCTATACTTAGACATATGGGTACATGGGCTGTTTTGGTTGTGATGGGATTCAGTGCGTGCATAGCTACAGAATCCAGGCTTAAATATCACTACTAATAAGGTAATTATTAGGGAAGTGGGCGCGGCAACATGCCGCGCCTGTGGTGTTAGAAATCCATGTAAAAAATTATTATAAGCAGAAGCGGAAAAATTGCAATATTTTTAATTAAGTTGATGAATTATCGATGAAAAAGTACTTACCGATGAAAAATTACTAACTGTCAAGAGCGACGTAGTGAAACTACCTAGGAAAACTACAGCTAAGAAGTTGTATCGGAGAATTACTATGTAAGAAAAAATTACCGCTGAGAACCGACACCGAATTACGGCCAGGGAAATTATGCACCCTCGAAGATTTACCTAGGATAATTACCGTTGAAAAATTACAGCTAGTAAAATGTGTCGAAAAATTACTGCCAAATAAGAAAAAAGTTCGCACACAGAAATAATAGAGCTGATAAATTACTCACCGTCAAAGCATAGGAAAGAGGAAAGAGGAAATGGTAAAAAAAAGATACTGTCGTAGGCGTAACTATAGTTAAAAATCACACCAAAAAGCTGTGTCGAAAGCTCACCGTCAAAAGATAGAAAAGAAGAAATAGTAAAAAAACAGTCATAGAGAGTAACTACAGTCAAAAAACAACAACAGAAAGTTGCGTCAAAAAATACAGTCTAAAGATAGGAAAGAGGAAATGGTAAAAAAATTGTTAAAAAACCAAGCAGCAACGTGGCGTGCTGTAATTGGTAGATATTAGGCCATGTACAGTGCAGCTCACGTGGAACATTCACTTCCATGATCAGCCTTCCAAGATTTAAATCCATCAGAATAATTTTTTGGCAAATTCAAGCAAAAAGGAATGCTTGAGCTTGCTCTTCTTCTGACCTGCATTGATACATGATAAGAGTAAGTAATGGCATATATTGGAGAAGCAGCGGTGCCATTTTATATGAGATCCACAGAAGAGGTGAACGGACAGAGGAGTAAAATCTAGAAAGAAGATATAAATAGTATCTAGCAATTGTATTTCCAGGTGTAATCAATCTCCTTTCAGAGTTTATCGAGAAGGACACCTACTCACCAAAGCGCTAAGTGAGCCTATTATTTGAGTCTATTGCAGTATGTGGAGCCCTGCGAGAAGGCAAAGAAGTTTACATGGCATAGGAAAACATATTCACTTACTATATCCGTGAGCAAATACCAAGTTAATTTTTTGATTAGTACAAAAAATACCCTCACAACAGGAAAATATTAGTTATACTTTAAAAAAAATATATTGACATAACATTCATTTAGTGGTAAGCGGAAACATTAAATATATCCCTTGGAAGGAAATCAACATTACACAGACGTATAGTATGGCTTTCTATAATAGAAAAGTTTTTAAAATAAAATCAATCAAATAGAAATTGCAAGATCCTCTTGTGAAGGAACAGGAGCACGCATCATAAGTTGTTGAACCTAGAATGGGAGTATTCACTTATTTTTTGTCCAGAAGGAATGAGCTATCCAAACTGTTGATGGTGTACTTGTTTTGATATCTAATTCGGGCAAAATAATGGCATATTCTATTGTAAAAGCTAAATAGAATGCATGTTTTCACAAATTGTACAAAGACGACGAAGTTCTAAATATCTATTCAGTGACCATCTCTAAGAAAATAAAGAATAACAGGACAATAAACATAGCGTTTGGCAATTAGATCAGACTCTCCAACATTGTTTCAGAGAACTCTGTATGGCAAGTGTGTCATTGCAGCTAAGTACATATATATGCATCTAGCCATCCTCTTAATGCGTGCGAGTTAAAAGAAACACAATTGACCAATGAAAAAGACAATATAATCAAAGCCTAACAAACATGATCCTTAAAAGCATCAACTATAGTAATTTTATTGGAGAGGAAAGGGAGGACTGTATGAAGGCAACCACATAATTCAGTCCGAACAGATCAATGAACTAAATGGAAGAGAAGAGGACAAACCAGTAGCTCTAGGTGCACGAACCTTTCCTTTTTCCATATAATTTCCGTTGATGGATTTTTAGGGCTCCAACTCCTAAAGCGGACGATATGCAATTACTTCGTCCGATTCATTTGGCATCAACAACACTGAACTTTAGCTGTGAAAGAAGGTAATGTCTAAGGTAATGTCTGATCCATTTGGCATCAACAACACTAAACTTCAAATGTGCAAGAAGGTTCATGCTTTTCTCCAGCAGAGAACTGAGTATGGCAGCCACCATGAAGAGAACAAAAAAGCTCTTATTATGTACACATAGGATCTCCAGCCTGCATAACTTGTTCATAGAATGCTGCCTGTAATGCTTCTCGGGGTGAATGGAAGAATACAGTACTGGAACAAAGCTTCCACCGCTAGATGCTTTGAACAATCTCTATAGCCTCTTTCATTGCTATAAGTGTCTGCCAAATGCAATGGAACTACATAGATTTCTGGTATCGGATTCTTTAACATAGGCGTTAATATTTGGGCAAAAGAGGAAAGTAGAAACCAATAACGGACCACATATCTCAACCTGAAAGAGACAAATATAACGGTAGATCAAAATCAGAAGGGTTATGTTGGTACAACTAATTCTAAAACAAATTCATGTGTACACAGATAAAGCTAGCATACATTAAATGTTGGTTCCAAGCATTAGAATCAGGAAGCATATAGTGTTCCATCAACAATGTCCCCTCACAAAGAAACGTTAGCTGGAAAAAAACCAACCCAAGCAATCAGACCCGAAGGACGTATGTAGAGCATCACCAAGATCTAGACATATTCGAAGCAGCAGTAACATACATCTCATAGAAAATGCATAGCTGAAGAACAAATAATTGCGTGAAAGAAGAAAGGTCATTTTTATGTGATAAAAATCTAGACACGAGAGGATACCGACATGAACAATGAACTGTTAGAAAGAACAATTTTTCACAAAAACGCACTATTAGGTGGCAATAATACTAAGAACATATGGAGCAGAAGACAGAATTAGCATGTAACGAAATAGACAAAATGTATGCAGTAAAGACATGGCCGTGAAATGCTAGTGGAAGATGGTAGTTTTAAAGTTTCTTGTACCAAAAAAGCAATCAAGATAATCACTGATCATCTAAATAAATGGATGTCTGACCGTGCATCTAAACAACATGAGGTTCGGAAAGATGGAAGCATTGTTAAATCAGCAGGCGAGATGATCATTTTGTAAGGAAAAGGAAAAAATGCAAACACCATCTTGTCTATCATAATCATTCTCTAACAATATTGGTATTCAAAGTAATATGTATGAACGGGAACCAACGATCCGAGCAATGTGTAATTTAAGAAGCTAGAAACATTAAATGATGAGCATTTGTGACAGTAACTTAGTGGCAATGTTGAGAGCTAAAATAGCGTGCGAAGAAGGGGATACAAATAGTTGAGGCAAATGTGCTGCACTTACTGAAAGCAGAACATCTGCAGATAGTATATAGCACTGGGACATCAAATAAATCTGAACTGAAGAAGAGGTACATCAAAGGCATGCATCTTGAGTAACTATGAGTCTGCAAATATCATGCAAAAGAAGTCTTTAGGAACCTCACATGTAACTCAAATATTGTAAACTTATAGCATCCATAGAGTCTGATAACTCACATTATGTACATGAAGAGAGAACTAAGAATCACCATTTAAAAATAGACCTCACCAACAATTGACAGGACGTCTATTTCTTTGTAATATTTACTACACTATACATCCACCCAACTGCAGGCTACACTGGTGTATGACAAATTGAACCTAAAGATGAGTAATTTAGATACAACAAAAAGAGAGGAAAAGGGGTAACTAAAAAAACCGAACCTTGGTATCTGTGGGGCATTGCATCGAACATGTGAGCATCTGTAGCACCATCATCGTCACTGCTCCTTGTGCCGCCTGCACCTTAGTAGCTGCTCCCGTATAAGGAAAAGAGAGAAATAAGTAGATAGAGAGCAGAAGTTGAGACTTACAAATCGCACAAACGGAGGACACACATCGGCAAGCGTCGCCTGGCCCAACCGTTTCTGTTGCCGCGTGCATCCTCATCGCTACGCACGCGTCTGGCGGTAAAGGACGGGCTTGTTTTTGCCCGGGGAGGAGACACCGGCTGCGCCGGCCTCTTCGCTGTCACGGTCGGGGATGCGCTAACAGCCGCCGGTTGCCATGTTATCGAGAACCTGCAGTTGAAGGTGGAACTCAGTGTGAGGTCACGTCTGGTTCACCACGGCCGCATGTTGGCCTAGGAACGCCTCCAGCCGGCTGCACCTACAGCGATGAACACGCCCGACTCCCACGTGCAACGCCAGCCTAATCTGTTTTGACGCCTCAAGCTTGCGAAGCTTGCGTCTGACCGGCGCACACGTCCACCGCCACACCTCCCTGGCTCTTGTCAGGCCGATGATGACGAAGAGAAGAGGAGGGGAAAGAAAGCAGAGGTGAGAGAGCAGCGTAGAAGGTACCTCACCAAGGAAAGCGACGTCCTAGTCGACAGAGAGGAGTGCGAGCTTGACGATGGCCGCACCGAGGACGCACGCGGCCGGGCACGCCTCTACATCTCTGGCTGTTCCGCCGTGGGGACAACAGTGGCGATTTTGGACCTGGGGCGTGCACCAACCCCTCGTCGCTGCTGCCTTCTTCTGCGGCACCGGCAACCACAGCGGCAGAGGGCGTCGGCCCTAGGGGAAGGGCTCGAGCGGCGGCTTTGGGGAATAAGCTAGGAAGAGGTAAAAAGAAGAAGTTGTGGCCAAACTGGCCAACCGTTCCACGATGTGGTGGTACTGGACTCTTCTATCACCGCTTTGACCCACAGGAGAGGAGAGTTGAACATGGGAATTAAAAAAAAACCGCGGTACTGTGGACCTCGGTTACTGTAGATGCGTTTCTACAGTACCCTGAACGACGTGGACGCATGGACGGATCGTTGAAACGGTGCCCTTTAATATATGTAGTTATAGGTACGGCCATTAGAGCATACGTATAGGCATACTACTAATAGAGAGGCATCTGCTATATTTCTATGAGGGGGGCGATCTAGCCCCCCCTTGCTCCGCCCCTGTGACCATCCGAAGATCAGAGTCAATATATGACGTTGTTTACAAGGTTGCATCGGTGGAGCTAGCCACGTGGGTTTTTGGCTCTTCCCACCGCAGCTTCATGAAAACGGCAGATTTAAGCATTCCCAACGCGCGTGCGAGCCACAATACGGAGGAACCCAGACAGGGCCGTCTCCAGAAATTTTAGGCCCCGGAGCGAAAAGTAATACGGGCCCCTAAAATTTTAAAATCCGTATATATAACTAACATAAGGAAGTATAATTTCACGTAATTATGTGTAATTCCTTCTGTTCATTGACCGGTTCATAACTAGATCATTTGATGTGATTTGATCGAGAATGGGTGATCAGGACGACGATGTGATTCCATTCCTCGTTTGCTCATGCTTCTGCCTTGAGTAAGTGGTCGCTCTACCCTAACTTAATCTCTAGTCAAGGTATCGGTTATTGGGTCAAGCAGACAAAATGCAACTTTTTAAATAGTTTCAGTTTTCTCTAAGACCACATAAAAGTTGTTCATTCAAGCTAATGATCTCATCGGACGTTATCCAAGAATGTGATTTTTTTCAGCATTGGGATTTGAGCTTAAAGCAAACTCATATTATCAAAGTTTCTTTAAGTTTTAATGAGATCCATAGCTAAATATTAAAGTGGACACATGTGTATACCTCACAACAATGGCCGGTGGTGATTTCAAAACAAACTTTGATTTAATTACATAGTTTTAAAGTATAGGCAAAAATGGGAAATCACAGAATCCAAAAAATGATCTAATTATAAACTTTAAAAGTTATGTTGCTTTGTCAAGCGTCCTCTAGCCACTCACCAAATCACCATTTCATTCTCAGTTTCTCACGTCTTCCATAAGGTTGTTTTTTACAGGATAGGCAAATGATGCCATCTAGCTAGTCACGGTCTGTGCCCATAGCCAAAGACTGGCCCAAAAGCCCAAAACGGTTCACTTCTTCGTTCGATCTTCGATCTTCTTCTCCATCGCGACCGAGAACAGGCGCGATGCTCCCATGGCGGCGCTGTAATTTCTTCTGTCGTGATCTCTTGCAGATGTTGAGAAGAATTAAAAAGATTAAGTTAGGGTGGTCGCTCCATCTCACAGTACCACGTCTTGTTCCTCTGATGGTGGCGAATCAACATGGCTGGTTAAGATTTTGGGGCCCCTGAATTTTGGAGGTCCTGTGCCGTCGCACAGCTCGCACGTGCTTATGGACGGCCTGAACCCAGATAACCAATTGGAGTGAATTCTTCTCCCTGCATTTGAGCAGCCGCCGGAAGAGCATTAGGAGTTACACCAACTAAATATATCCATACATAAGCAGTCCACGCTGACATCGAAACTGGCAAATGAATCTTACGTAGGTGTGTAGCAGTACCACAGTGCAGCCGTACGTTACGTACTCCCAACAGCAGTCAGCAGCATCCACTGCCTATCTTGATCTGCAATTCTGCGTCACGGGCGTCCAAATTTTGTTCGCGGCGGCGCGGTCCATTTTGTTATCTGGCAACCTTAGGCTGAACCCAACCCATGGAGGGTCTAGCGAGGGCGCCGGATGAAGATCAAAACGACGCGGGTCAGTCTTAGCAGTGGGATAGATATGGCTCGTCTCTCGAGTATCGACCCATCAGCGTCCACACGGCGGCGAAATTGCTCGCCAGCATGTTCTCCCGCCATGTCCTTCCCTTCTTTTCCACTGTTTCCCGGGTTTCTCGTCCTTTTCTCCCTATATGAGGTGCGGCGGCCCTCGCTATTGCAGATCTACACCATGTCCACACCCTTCTCCCGCTATATCTAGGGCGGCGACGACGGCCGGAGGTGCTATTAAAATGGCCTCGCCAGCGCCGTTCTTCCCTCAACCCGCCCGCAATATTTACCGTCGAAACGCTAGCCGAAGCCCCGCCGTTGATGGAGCATTTTCTAGAAGATGGGTCCTCTGTCAACGGCTTTGGGCGACGGTGCCTATGCGTCCATGAGGCGCAGGCGCTTTGGGATGTCCAGTACCCAGTCCCTCCGGACTCTCGATTGCCGAGGGGATGGGTGCTCAGCGCTGGCGGTCTGCCGGTGCTAGCCGGTGTTGCCATACCCACGGCCATCTTCGTGCACTTCTGGTCTGGCCTCACGTCGGAGGAGAGGGAGGACTCCCAGTGGAATCCCGACAACCACCATGGGTGGACGATCTTCTTCGAACAGCAGAGCAGACCACATCATCGCCTATGACGACGCCGGCCCGTCATCGGAGAACAACAATCTCGAAGCCAGCGGCGATGGTGGAGCGCACCCGGGCACACGGTCGACTGGGTGCTCGACTACATCGATGCCAGAACCACCCGCGTCTGAGGATGCCATTGCCACAAGCGAATTAAAAGTCCTGCTACGGGCTCCAGGCTAGGGCTCGGCCGCGGAATCGACCTCCTCGCCTAGCCAGCCTTGACCGCGAGTAGTTCCGTCTTTTTTCCCTTGTTTATTTAAATTATTTGTAAACTCGTTTGAACCGTCTATGAAATCGTGCTTTTAATGAATTTGTTAATAATTTCAAATGTTTGAATTTATTGTATGGAAGACGAGCTAGCCCTCCAAATCTGCGATCTATCCTGTGCCTCCCGTACGTACGAAAAAACGAGTGGAGACGCCCTAAGCCCCATGTAGTCGATTCGCGCACGTGTGCACCGGCGATCGAGGAGGAACACTCCGGCGACACGCAACGCCGCGGCCGGCCGGTGCGCACGGTGGGTCGGCACCTAATAACAGCTGCTTCCTCAAGTCAGCTAGGTGGCTACTCCATGATGCGACCGCCTCACTAAGGTCATCGCTTGGACCACCTTAGCAAAACTGTAGCTCGTTAATAGGATAGATTAATTGGTTACCAATTATTGACGAGATTATAAACGGCTCCTGGTCTATGTGTAGCTAGCCTAGCGCCAGCATTGTTAATGCATATAGGTGTGCTTCGGTATTCCCTAAAGTTAAATTTGCATGGGCTAGTTTTCTTTTGACCCAGTCCAAATCTATATCCAGATCATGTATATCTTCGTATATGTGCACTTGGTCGAGTTGGTATACTCCACGTTCCCGCCGGTTAATTGCACCTCCTGTTATTACGATCTATGTCTTTGCATGCCACATTTTAAATTTTTATTATTGCTGCTATATACTTCCCGATTTCCGCCTTATGCAGACACGTGAGTATACATGTGCGATAAGTATATGTCTAAGAGAATCATACGAGTTTCGTGTGGGTTTATATGTCTTTGAAACCAATAAGTATCGAGTTTTTATTTATTAAAATTTAAACAAGAAGGAGACACCGAAGCAAAAGTATAATGCATATCATATAGTAGTATCGCCTTCTAATTCGGAATCTCGTTTACCTCACGGGTGCATTGGATAAGAGAACTAACCACGGCTATACATGACTGCAGGCATATACTTCTGTCGCATTCTGTTTCGGCATTCCAATGCATATGTACGGCGTAGGAATAGGGTAGGAGTTTGAACAATCGATGCTATCCATGCGCATGTCTTTGCGTCTGCAAGCAACACGCTGCTGCCGACTTCTCGTAATAAATTCGCGTGGAGCATTTTTCTCAACGCCGATCCAGCAGCTGGATCATTGTACTTGGTGAGCGCCGGCCCGCGAGTACATTAACACCTACATTTACACTTGGAATACACCATTGACAAAAAATGAAGAGGCGGATGCTCCCTCTCTCCATAGATAAGTGTACTTATAGCTTTTAGTATAGGGATTTTTATTTTCGTGTCCCTGGTTCGTTAGTTGTACTCAGTTTTCTCCAGCCGCTTAGTTTTTCCTTATTTTTCTTTTCCTTTATTCTGAAACCCTCACATGTGTTCGGACGAGTGGATGACGTCAGGTCAAAAGCTTGACCGTTACATGCTGTCAGATGGGACCGCGTTGAGCGGGTCCTGCGTTGAGCGTTATGTTACGTCGCCTCGACCGTTACATGCTGATAGGTGGGGCCGTGTTAGGACGGGTCCTGCGTATGTGGTGAAGGGTAGGGCCGCGTTGGGACGGGTCTTGCATACGTGGTGAAGGGTAGACCGCATGGAGACACGTCGGACCGGCCATTCTCGCTCTGAGCCTGGAACAGCTCCCACACCGCCCCTCCGCTCCGCTCCCCCGCCGGCGTGCCCTCCTAACTGAGAGCCACTCCTACCTTATGTCGTCCTCGGCCCCCGAGCCGCCCCCTTCCTCTAGCCGTGGAGCCCACTCTGGCTCCGCTTCCTCCCCCGCTAGATCTACCCCTTTCATGAACAGATCTGATGTCGTGGTGTACAGTCCTCCTCGAGCTGGAGAAGATTGGGTGGAATCGGAGGGATCTAACACATGGATTCCATCTGGGTAAGTATTGTTTACCTTTGTGGATTGATTATAAGCAGTAATTAAGCGTGAATCGCCGGTGCTCAGCTAACTGACTTGCTTTTCGAATAGGATTGATCCAGCGCTGGCATTTCGGCTAGCGGTTAAACTGGATACTAGCGTAATTCGTGGTTGTGAATGGTATCTCTCTGGATTTTACTTCCCAGCGGTGGTTGTAACCTCCATAACTCTCAGAGATTTTAAAGATAAAATATATTCTAAATTCACCTGGAGCAATGGCGATTCAGTTCATTTGCAATATTTCAACATTAGTGAGCAAAGATTGCTCCCACTAACTAGCGAAGCTGATCTCGTAATGCTTTTCTCTTTGAATGCTACCGAACATTTTGGTCGAATTCGTCTTCATGTGCAACCTAAAGTTGAACACACGGAAAAGAGGGCTAAAGCATCATCTGGTGGCCATGCATCATCAGGTGGTCGGGCATCATGTGTCTCTGCTGTCTCTGTTAATAGTGTGCGCCCTTGCGCTCCTTGTAGGTCCACAACAGTACCATCTGTTCGCACTTCGAGTGTAAGCCAAATCTCTCGTGTGGCCGATGTGGAGGACGAAACAGAGCTTGCCGAGGGAGCGCCTCCACTAGATGATGAGGATGAGTTGATGTTTACTGAATTGGTAGATAGATTCAGTAAACAGGCACTAGAGGATCAATACACAGAGGAATTGGCCCACAGTGCCAGATTTGATGACACTGATGAAGAAGAGAACGAGGAGAACAATGACCACCTCATTTTAGCCGAGTACGGTGGTGATGACTTGCCAGTAATTGAGTGGGACAAGAACGATCCTAAGATTTCAGAAGGCACCGTATTTGAAACAATGCGGGACTATCATAATTCCCTTACTACTTATTGCATCTGCACCAATAATGATTGTGTTGTTATTAAGAGTGAGCCAGCAAGATTCACAGTGAAGTGCCCATACAAGAGGTGTAGGTGGAGGATGCACGCATCCACTATGCCCAGGAGCAGTTTGGTTCAGGTATTACAGCCAGTTGTGTATCTTAGATCATTGTGTAGAATTTGTTAACTATACCTGACATTTTCATTATGTTTCAGATAAAAGGTAACCAGTTCGAACATTCTTGTCCACCTCAAGAGGGACAACCAAAGGACAAAACAAACTAGCAAAGACTAGGTGGTTGGTAGATACAATCATGGATTGGATGAGAGTGAACCCATCACTTGGTGCAACAGTGCTCATAAAAAAGTTTCTGAAAAGTTTAATATTACAGTACCTTACATGAGGACGTTCTATGCAAAGGAAATGTCTCTTGATAGGATCAATGGTCCATGGAATGAAAGTTTCCAGTTTCTTTACATCTTCAAAGCTGAAGTGGAGACGGCTAATCTAGGTATTGTTGTACAGATAGACATGCATACTGTTCAGTACAAAATAAGAGGGAAGACAATGGAGAAGGAGTGCTTTAGAAGGGCTTTTGTTTGTTTCAAAGCTTGCTGGCAAGGGTTTCTAGATGGTTGCAGGCCTTATTTGGTTGTAGATGCAACAGCTCTTCATGGCAGATTTAAAGGACAGCTAGTAACTGCTACTGTAGGTGATGGCCATAATTGTATGTTCCCTGTTGCTTTTGGAGTTTTGGAGATTGAGTTAGAGGAAAGTTGGACTTGGTTTCTAGAGAATTTGCGTGACCTAATAGGTCATCCACCAGGACTTACTATCTACACGGGCGCTTGCAAAGGTTTGGAGAAAGCTGTAGAACCAGTATTCCCCAGAGTGGCGCATAGGGAATGTATGCGACACCTAGTGCAGAATTTTACAAAGAAATTCAAGGGTAAAGTTTATACTGACATCCTATGGCCAGCTTCATACACATGTAGTTTGAGGAAGCATCTGTATCATTTGGAAGTATTGTATAAACAAAAACCTACGGTGAAGGAGTACTTGGATGCACATCATGAAATGGTGTGGTCAAGAAGCCAATTCAATGAAATTTGTAAGGTAGACTATGTGAAAAGTAACCTTGCAGAGAGTTTCAATGCAAAGGTCAAGTCATTGAAAGGGCTTATGCTGTGGCAAATATTTGATAAGATTAGGCATATGATCATGATAAAGATCGATTTGCATCAAAGAATTGAATCAACAGTATATGCTGGCCATCTCATCCTCCCATCTTTGATTAAGGTATTGCATGCTAGGGCAAAACAATTGAAGATGAAATGCATTAGAAAAGGAATGGAGGCTGAGGTAATGTACACTGACACTAAAGATAGGCAATGGAGGTATCCAGTGAGTTTGGCTGACAGGACATGCCATTGCAGGCAATGGCAGCTCTATGGGAAACCCTGCATACATACATTGTTTTTCATGGGTGTTCTAGGAGGCGAAGAGGGTGAAGTTGATCAATACGTGTTGGAGTATTTCCCCGTTGCCAAATTTAGGGCAGCATATGCGTAGAATGTTCTAGCCTTGTTGGAAAAAGACCAATGGATGGAAGTGAATCCAGGCTTCAAGCTATATCCTCCAATTTTTACTAGACCAGCAGGTAGGCCAAGGAAGAGTAGGATGAGAGCTAGTGCAGAGGGTGGTGCACCACCTCGATGATGTAAGTGCAAACATTGTGAGATCCTAGGCTTTGTAAAAATGCAGTGGACCCATCTTATGGAATGGATGATCAGGCGGGAGCAGCAATTGTAGATGAGAATGAAGTATCTGAACGGGAGGAGAATGAAGCAACAGATACATTGCAGATTGAACCAACGGATCGAGAGGATATTGAACCAAATGCAGGGGAGATTAAACCAAATGCAGGGAAGATTAGACCAAATGCAGGGGAGATTGAACCAGATGCAGGAGCGATTGAACCAATGGATCAAGAGGAGATTGAACCAAATGAAGGGGAGATTGCACCAAATGCATGGGAGATTGAAGCAATTTATTTATTAGAAGCAGAGTTCAAAAGTAAAGGAATTCCACAAGAGGATATTGAAGAAATGATGCCAATGCGTTTTGAATCGTATGAACCAATGAATCAAAACGTGCGTTGAACCAATTGTACGACAGACTGAAGCACTTGATTCATTTGATGCAGAGAAAAAAAAACAAGGGAACAAACGAAAGAAGTTGATGGTGGACTCCGAGAATATTCTAGCCAGGATCACCCGGAGCAAGGTGGTGAATTCCGAGAATATTCCAGCGAAAAACACTAGGAGCAAGAAAAAAATGAATTTGAATTATTAATTTGAATTTGTATGATGAATTTGAACTATTGTCAATGTTTGTATTGAATTTGAACTACTGTCAACGTTTGTGACGCTTTCAAGTTTGTATGTTGGATAACCCTGTAATGTATGTGTTATTGCAAGTTTCTATTGTCATGCACCTAGTTGCTTAGCACTGGTCATTTTTGCCCTCGACATGTGGTCAACACATGGGGTTTAGCTAGTTCATGGCTTAAACCATAGCAAACGCTGACCAATTGATCCAAAATTTGGCACACTTGTGTATCCTGAAATGATTTACCATATGAAATTGGAAATTTTGGATTTACTTGTAATCATCAATATTTTTCTTTTTTCTAAGTGATTAAATTTAAACAAATGGTTTTAGGGTTAGTTTAATTCAAAAAAGAAGTAAAACATAGTGCAACCTTCGCATGGAGTCTTGTTGTGTTAACTAAAACCGAGCATGAATAATAAAGGAAAAGGAAATAAAGAGAAATGGACTTCTCCTCTAAACCACTTTTTGGAATGAGCTACTAGCCATGAAGATGCGTCGCTTTCTACTCAATCAACCTCCAAGATAACCCATCCCAAAACATACTTTGTCTAAATGATGCCAAATTTGTCACACTTGTGTATCTTTGAGTTGCAAACAATATAATATCGGCCAAAATAGATTATTTTGTTCAAATAACACATTTTCCATTTGTTATGCCAAAAGCTTGAATTTCCCTTAGTCATTTTTTTATCTGAGCGTCCTTGTTTTCCTTAGCTCTACTCAGTTTTCCCGTCCCGCTAAAGTTTTCCTCACTTTTCTTCTCCCGCTAAAGTTTTCTTCACTTTTCCCCTCTCTCATGTCTCACTCTGGCTAGCGCTCTGATTGGTCGAGATGTATGTCACACGGATCATGACCAACCACCGTTGGATACATCATGATCCGACGGGCTAGAGGTCTCTCTCTCCCGATGGGCGCACCTAACCTTGTACGGCGAGGAGAGCCCGACAGGTTGGATGTCTCTCCCTCCATTTCCATATCGCACGTATACCAGCCGCATCAACTAGTGCTCAGTTTGGCTGCGCTCTAATTGGTCGATATGTATATCACACGGATCATGGACAACCACCGTTGGATACATCATGATCCGACGGGCTAGAGGTCTCTCCCTCCCTTTCCCTGTCGCATGTATACCAACCGCATCTTCCTCCCCTCCAATCGATGTACGACTTGCGGCGGAGCGGATCTAAGTGCGTGGGGGGTTGGAATGGCTTGCGGCGGCACGGATCTAACCGCGGCTGCTAGAACAGCGTGCGGTGGTGAGGATCTAACCGTCTGAAAGACACCGATGGAAGCCATCATCCGCAACATCAGTGCGACAACGGTGGTGCCGACAGTGGCCATCGATGAAAGACATCGATGGAAGCCATCATCCATTCACATCTACGACTGTGGTGCCGATAGTGGTCATCGATGCAACGACCTTTGGAAGCCATCATCCGTTCACATCTACGGCTGTGGTACCGACAGTGGTCATCAATGCGAAGACGATTGAAGCCATCATCTGCAACATCACTATGACAGTGCAGATCAAGCCCTCGTGAACCGAAGCTGTGGGAGGCAGGCCGTGGCCACGGCTGGCATGTCGATGGTGAAGGCCGTATGGGAGCACTTTGCCCGTACTTCTTGGAGTACACATACGGCGGGGAGGGCGGCTAGCTCACCGTATACTTAAAATTGGGACAAATTTAAGCCCAATTTGAACCAAAATTCCGTGACTTAAATTATATGTATGATTTGAATAGATTTGATATGTATTTGAGCCGTGAGACCAGTGGATATGCTCTAAAGCTGATTCATAAGTAGTAGTACTTGCTTTGACAATCTTCGATGGGCTTGTATAAATTTGATTAAAATATGTATGATTTGAATCAAAATTGATATGTATTTGAGTAGTGAGGACGATGGATATGCTCTAAAGCTGATTCATAAGTAGTACTCTCTCTGACCCAAATTAGTTGATTTAGATTTGACAAGATTCGATTGTATCTTGAGGAACTTGAGTCAACTAACTTGGATTGACAATCTCAGCCAATAATTTGGAACGGGCAACGGATGCTGCCACCAACGCTGAAACTCTACATGGCAGCCACGATGGTAGCGACAGAACAGTCAAAACTGATAGGCCCAACTTGACCCTCTAGGCATTTGGCACGCCAACTATGGGCCGCTAGATCCAATGGCAAGCAACTCGGGTACCACAATGCATTCTCTCGACTATTTTGGGACCGCTAGATCCAATGGCAAGCAACTCGGGTATCGCAATACATTCTCTCGACCACTTTGGGACGGCTAGATCCAATGGCAAGCAACTCGAGTACCACAATGCATTCTCTCGACAACTTTGGGACCGCAAAGTGACTAAATTAACCGGAACTCACAACCATCTATTGAATAACAATCCTACTATCTAAATTAGCTATCTATTCAACTAATCATTACACGTGGCACCCTTCACCACAAACCGCATACTGTAACTGCTAGGACGCGGATGAGAACTACTAACCCCCTCCCCTCACTTGAAGTTCATGTTTTAGATTTTCTACGACTTGATCAGATACGGCAAGATCAACCTCAGGTGTCAACTTCTCTTTGCGAATAAGCTCTGATTTTTTCTCGATAGTACGCTTCAGCTCGAATATCAACAAGTTTTTACGGGCCAATTCATCACCTAACTTGGCAACCATCTCCACCAAATCCACCCTATGGCTAGACCACTGAGTTGATTCATCTTGGTATGCAATATAACATGGATCATCGGCCTGTATAGCACACTGTAACAATCCCAAAACAAACTAAATTGGAATCAGTCCGACAGGCCATGTCGGCACTTCAAATTCAACAGTAGTACAAAGAGAAGGAGCTACATGCACTTTCGACGTGGTAGGAGAAGGAGAATGTGTCCACAACATAATTGATTCCCCACCCTCGCCGGTGTAACCGCTACGACCAGACATTGAGGACTAATTTGCACCTACAATATTGAGGAAATTATGGGAACCGAATCGATTATGGTGGGCGGAGCAGGAGCGGAGGTCTTAGCAAGCACTACTAGCAATTGCTGCGACTGTTCGTCGAGCTATGGCGACGGAACCAAATCTCGGTCGCCGTGGGCGGTGGACCTATCTGCGGTCGGTACTCCCCCAACATACAATGCGTGCAGACGAAACAGGTGCCAGAGTCGTGGTTGAGGTACAACGCGATAGTCTGTTCGATACTGACGTAGGATAGATCCGGCGACACGCCGACACACCGACGATGGCTGCTCTGTCCGCCGGTGGATATGAGCTGCTCGGGGCTGGGGGCTGGGAGCGGATGAGAGAGAGAGCCGACGTGTCATACACGACCCCACCTGTCACTTATTTCATCTTTGCCAATTTTGCATATCTGCCAAAAAATTTCTTTAAAATTTGCATATTTGACACATGACCACCACATGTCAGTGACACACAAAATGGCAAATATGCAAGTTGCAAAGTAAAACGTGGCAAATTGCAAATCCCCCCCTCCAGACCCACATGACGGCCCCACCGGTCATTGGCTACGACGGTTCCACAGAACTGCTCCACATAGCGGCCCCATCGTTCATTGGCTTCGACGGCCCACATAACGGCCCCGTTTGTCATTGGCTGCATCGACCACACAATCAGGAAAAAAAGGGCCCACAAGTCAGCGAGAGATGGATGGCTAGTCCGCCGTGTATATTGGCCCCACCCGTCAACATGTAACGGTCGAGGCGACGTAACGTAACGCTCAACGCAGGACCTGCTCAACGTGGTCCCACCTATCAGCATGTAATGGTCAAGCTTTTGACCTGACGGTATCCACCCGTCCGAGCGCATATGAGGGTTTCGGAATGGAGAGAGGGGAAAGTAAGGAAAAACTAAGCGGCTGGAAAAAACTGAGTACAACTAACGAACCTGGGACACGAAAATAAAAATCCCTTTAGTATAAGTAAAACTTTTTAAAAATTGACTAACTTTTTAAACAAATCTAGCAACATCCGTATATGGAGGTGGCTATTCGGCTCACGGGTGTATTTACATTCATTGTGAGAAAACATATTTTGAAATGTTAAAAAATTCGAAAAAAATGTCTACATATGCATTCGAACATTTTATGTTTGTTCAGAAGTTTTCGGGATGAAAGAACATTCTACATGTCATGTGTAAAAAAGACAAAAAAATCCTATGAATAGTCCTATTTACGTGACATATTTTGTCTTTCATATACATGACACATAAAATATTGTTTCATCCCGAAAACTAGTGAACAAACATAAAATGTTCGAATGTACATGTAGATATTTTTTCGGATTTTTTATATTTCAAAATATGTTTTCTCACAATAGATGCAAATACACCCGTGAGCCAAAAGAGATTTCCGCCTTGTTCACTTATTATATACATTATAATTCAAAACTTAATTAAGTACTACAAGGTAAAATTGAAAAAACATGAAAAAAGTTACTAATCCATTCTTATCCTAGCTAAAGTCCATCTTACCATGCTTAAATTGAAGATAAATATCCAAAAAGGAGTACATCCTTCGCACTTCACTAATTCTTGATCTTACAGGAATTGCTCTCGGGGAGATAATTTATTTGGGCAAATCATAGGGATAATCCAACTTTTGAAAAGTTGGACTAAATCCTTGCAAGTGTAGAGTGGAAACGGAAATTTCTTTTAGTATCGGTAAGGGCGTTGGCGCGTTCGGATTCTGACCATATAGTGTTATTAATTGATTCTCCGAATCGTGCACATATCGGTAATAAAGCCCGCTTCTCGTCCGAGCTTTCCTAGTTGCGTCAAGATGGGTTCTACGAGATGATAAAAAGGAAATGGGAATCGGTACCTAATGGGGAAACCGCCATTCAGACTTGGAAAAATAAGATTAGACACCTCCGCCGATTCTTGAAAGGATGGACCAAGAATCTAAGTGGTAAATACAAAAAAGAGAAAGAAACATTATTATCCATAATTGATGAATTGGATATTAAATACCACTCCGCTGAACGGAGTAGAAAACATAGGCTAAAAGATGCAAATGATCGTGTTAACAAACTTAGACGTGATGAGGAGACCAAATGGGCTTAACGTACTAAGGTGAAACACGTTCAAAAAGGTGGAAACAACACCAAATATTTCCATCTTGTTGCAAATGGCAAGCATAAGAAGATTTTTTCCAATTAGAATAAGATGAAGGAACCATTATTAGAGAAGACAACTTAAAATCTATATTACGGAATACTATAAGAAGCTCTTTGGTGAGCCGAATTATAGTAACTTCTCTTTGAGAGAGAATCAAATTGGTGACATCTCACAAATTTTGGCTAAAGAAAATATTATCCTTACAGCTGATTTAACTGAGAAAGAAATCTTTTAACTTATTTCTCAGATGGAACAAAATAAAGCTCCCGAAGTTATTTCTGAGATGGAACAAAATGAAGCTCCCATACCAGATGGTTTTCCAGCTGAGTTTTACCAAACGTGTTGGGATATTATAAAAAATGACCTCATTGCTCTTTTTAGGCAGTTGCATGCCGGAGAATTGCCCCCTTTTAAGTTGAATTTTGGGGTGATCACTCTATTACCTAAAAAGGATAATGCGGTTCAAATCCAACAACGTTGACCAATTTGTCTTCTAAATATAAGATTAATTGTTTTACAAGGTGATCACTAACTATATTATGGAGTTGGCGCATAAAGTGATTAGTTCAATCCAAAACACCTTTATGCTGGGACGACATATCCTGGAAGGGGTTGTTGTCTTGCACGAAACCGTTCATGAGCTTCATCGAAAAAAGTTAGATGGTGTGCTTTTTAAAACTGACTTTGAGAGAGCATATAATAAAGTGAAATGACCCTTTTTACAACATGTTTTGCGCATGAAGGTTTTTGATCCTTAGTGGTGCGAATGGATAAAGCACTATGTGCAAGGCGATAGTGTTAAAATAAGGGTAAATGATGACATTGGCTATTATTTTCAGGCACTAAAAGGTTTGAGACAGGTGATCCTCTGTCTATAATATTTTTCAATATTATTGCTGACATGTTGGATATTCTCATTGCTCGTGATAAGATAGATGGCCAAGCTGGTAGTCTTGTACCTCATCTTATTGAGAGTGGAGTATGCATTTTACAGTATATGGATGATACTATACTGTTTATGGAGAATGATTTAGAGAAGGCCGATAAATATGAAGCTAATACTTTGCGTTTTTAGCAACTATCGGGTCTGAAGATCAATTTTAACAATACCCAAATTTTCTGTTTTTGTAATGCAAAGGATATGGAACATGAGTACAAGAAGATTGTGGGTTGCGAGTCTGATTGCCTCCCCTTTCGTATTATGGATGATACTATAGAAAAATAACAAACTCGGAATGGAATCCTGTGGAGAGTTGTTTGTTTTCTAAGCTAGGTTGCTGGAAAGGCAAACTTCTCTCTTATGAGGACCAACTGGTCTTAATTAATTCGTTTTTCACTAGTTTACTAATGTTCATGCTTTCTTTTTTAGAAATACCTAAAGAGATAAGAAAACAATTGTATTTTTTTAGATCCAGATTCTTTTGGCAAAGCGATTATGCTAAGAAGAAATATAGACTATATAAATGGAATATAATATGTCTCCCCAAGGATCAGTGAGGTCTAGGAATAGAGGTTCTTGAGATAAAAATTAGGTGTCTACTGTTGGAAATATGCCCTAGAGACAAATAGTAGTAAGGACTATTATCAAATTTCATATAGTTTATGATTAAATTTTATATCATGCTATAACTATATTGAGTGGAAACATTAATACACGTGTGATATACAAACAACCAGGGGTTCCCAGTGAAACTCTAGTCACTGGTTCATTGGTCAACAGATGATCAAGTTTCCTGATCATGTGGCATTTATGCCAGTTAGAAATGGAGTCAACTCATTCTGAGAATGAGATGATGAACCAATACCCAACCTAAACATCGTGACCCGATCATGTCACGAAGTTCAAGTTACGATGATTAGAAATAGATCCTCGTAGACTATTCCTTAGACCGTGAGGCTATATCAATCACTGTCTCCCGAGAGTGCTTAGATAACATCAAGCGCCACTTGGTAATACAGTGGTTATAAAGGTGTGTTCAGGTACTCGGAGGAAACCATAGAGGCAATATATGTCAAGAGCGGGATTTGTCCATCCATGTGACGGGAAGATACTCAAAGGTCCCACTCGGAGAAGTTATATCCAATAGCTGCGCAGCGTGTGATTTGATCACAGGATATCACTTGTCGGAACGAATCAAGTAGCGTTATTCGGTAACGAGATTGAACACGACATGGTGATGTCATTGATCAGATCTCGGACAATGCAAGTATCGAGAGACAAAGGGAATAAGACACGACTGTCCTGGTTCAAACGACGAAAGATCTTCATAGAATGCAAAGGGGTCACATGGCCATCCAGGTCCCTCTGTCGATCATTGGTGCAGGAGTGTCCCGACCATGTCTGGAGTGTTCCCGAACCGTGGGGTATCACGCTTAAGGGCTTGATGATGCTTAGAGAGTGTTTATAGGATCGGTAGAATCACCGAAGAATTGTAGAGAGAAAAGCGGAAGGGTTTCGGTAAGTCCGGATGATGTCCGAAGTGGAGGTGGAAGGTGTTCCATATCCACGGAGGTTGAATAATATGTGAATGAATGTTAAATATTGATTTAATCATTTATTCATAATTATTTAATAAAGAGAAAATCAATTTAAAAGGTCAAAAGGCTTAATGGGCCAATTCCCGGAGGGGAGAGGGCCCATTACGGAAAGGAGAGAGGGATAAGGGACAAGGGGGTGGACGGCTGGGCCTAGCCCCCCCCCCCCCCGTGCGGGGCCCACCAGGGATGGCCGGCGGATGCCCCTCCCTCTCCTCTCCTTTAGTCCCACCCCGGGACTATGAGGGAGGTAGTACCTCCCCTCCCCTATATATAGTGGGGGTATTTGGCCAGATAAATACACCGAATAATCAATAAAGGTCTTCTCACTTTTGGGAGGACCTCTAATTGATATTTTCTCTCTCCCTCTCTCTTGTGACCGTGGTCCCATGTTCGGACTGCGCGAACGAGAGACATCTTCACCGCGGAGCGCCGTTGCGGTGCGGGATTTGGATCCAGGAGCTCTACTTCCGCAACCGCTGCTGGATCGGGGAAGAGGGAGTCATCGTCAGGCACCGGACGTGTGTAACTCCCCGCGAGGTGTCGCACTTCAGGCACTCAAGTCGTTGGAGCCAAAGGAGCGCAAGGACTTCATCACGACCTTGAGGTCGGCTTTGGGTCGTCTACATTAACCACGCTCTCCTGAGCATTGACAACACTTTTTGGTCTTCAAGGGTAGTACCTCCCCTCCCGTTACTGTATTACTAATCGATAGGTCCTGGCAACATCAGGGTTTCAGGGTCGTAGGATAAAATTTATTGTTTTCATACGCAGAACCCCTACATCTACTACATATCTAGGGACAAGAGAGGCACGGCCTCCGTAATCTTGAACCCTACGCACATATCTAGGGACCAGTTTAGGGACTTGACCCATTATGGTGGTATCTCCTTAGGGCATGACTTATGGTCTCGGCGAAAGCAAGGTAAAGATCGTGCTCAATCTCACTCTGCTAGCCTCCCAAGGAAGAGGGCTAATCATGTGGCATTAAGAGCAGGTTGGTACGTGTGGATAAAATTGTACACCCCTATAGGGTATTAATCTTTTAGAAAAGCCATGTCCATAGTTAAGGACAACTTGGGAACGGACCTTATGATCATACAGAACTATAACCTAATCGGAAAATTTTGCAAGAAAGTAAAGTGAGCTTAAGGATGCTTCCTCGGGGATCGAAAGGGTGATCCTAGTTGGTAGGTTCAGCCGATAATGATTCGGTGTATATCAAAATATGATCAAAGCTAGTGATATCGCTTTCTTATCCCCTTTTAAAAGGTTCTATTAGTCGAGCTTCTCCTACCTCTTTTACAAGGAAAGATAGCTTTATGCAAAATAACCCCACCAACCATAAGTCTTGCGGAGTACACCCTATACTGAGCCTTGCTTTGCTGATACTTTTTCCATAGAGTAAGTGGTACCACAGAAGATGAGTTTGTTATAGCACCGACATTGACGAGTAGTTTAGGGTTCCCGGTCGGCAGCCTGGAACCTATGGAATGGGACGTCATCATTATGCTTCAGGCATCTTAGACCATTTGTTAAGTTTGCTATACTTAATAGCATAATTTGCCTTCCGTTGTTTGATGTTTGTGGTCAGTGACCTCTGCTTGTAACAATTTGGTTCTTGGCTCGGTTATGAGCTTGTTGTAATAACTTTTGTGTCATAGGGTCACTTTAATGTTACTCATTCTTTCTCTGTAGGCTTCCGAGATTTAGGTTAGGCTTATATTAGATAGAGGTCTGGGATTTGTCTAGCCTTAATCCCGGGGGTGTCAGAGTCAACTTGTCATGGTGTAGAGGAAGGCCTGAGTATTTAATAGGAAATTTATCATATAGACATTAAAAATATCAACAAAAGGCAAGAACTCCTCTTGTTCCATATTAATTGGAATGAGTTCACTCTTATGGTAATGCATGCACTTCTCAAAGTATGTTAGAATACATTCCACGACAACCTTGCATCTTTTCTTGAAATAAAAATGTGTCATAATCACATTGTAGACAAATCACCCACATGGAACGAAATTTAAACATAAACCTCTAATCAAACTAACATTACTTCTTATAATTAGCATCGATGAATCAGTTCCCTCTAAATTGTGTTAATAAACTTTCCTCCCACATCACTAATTTTGACCCTAGTAGAGCCATATTGAAAAACATGTTTATTCCAAGAGATCCATGAGGGTTCAAACCCATTTTGATAAAAAAATCAAGGTTGACCCTACCATATGCTTTCTCATTATCAAGTTTGAAATTAATTATTTTCTAAAACACCTCCTCAACCACTTCATGTGTTGTCGCCACACTTTCTAAGGATGAATGTATCTCTTATGGAACCAGATTGGTGATAAGCATTGAATCTACCAATAACAATAGCTACACTATTTGGCAGAACTTAGGTAAGGATCTTTAAAAAAATAAGAAAACCAACTAAGTCTAAATTTTATCATATGGCTAGCATCATTTTCTTTTCAAATCAAAGTAATCGTAGTATGTATATATCTAATTTATTATCAAACCACTCCATGAACATAAGTATGACATCCTATTCAATAATGTTCCATTTGTTTCTGAAATAAACATAAATGACAAGCCATTAGGCACTGGATCTCCATCGGAGTAAGACCCAAAAACACTTCTCTCATTTTTCCTCCGATAATTGATGACCCACAAGTCTAGGGGGTGTATCATAGTATTTTCGATAAATAAGAGTGTCGAACCCAACGAGGAACATAATGTGTTGACAAGTGGTTTGGATTAGGAATTCTCTGTAAATACTTAGCAAACAGATTTTTAGGTTTTTTTTGATAATGCAGATAAATAAAGTGCGAGTAAATAAAAGACAATAATAATAATTGCAGCAAGTGACCCAATCGTTTATTTAGCAAAGGACAACCAGGTTGTATTACTTAAGATGACCGAAGAATTGTAGAGAGAAAAGCGGAAGGGTTTCAGTAAGTTTGGAGGATGTCCGGAGTGGAGGTGGAAGGTGTTCCATATCCACGGAGGTTGAATATATGTGAATGAATGTTAAATATTGATTTAATCATTTATTCATAATTATTTAATAAAGAGAAAATCAACTTAAAAGGTCAAAAGGCTTAATAGGCCAATTCCCGGAGGGGAGAGGGCCCATTAGGGAAAGGAGAGAGGGAGAAGGGACAAGGGGGGTGGCCGGATGGGCCTAGCCCCCCGCGTGGGGCCCACCAGGGCTGGCTGGCGGATGCCCCTCCCCCTCCTCTCCTTTAGTCCCACCCCGGGACTTTGAGGGAGGTAGTACCTCCCATCCCCCTATATATAGTGGGGGTATTTGGCCAGATAAATACACCGAAGAATCAATAAAGGTCTTCTCACTTTTGGGAGGACCTAACTGATATTTTCTCTCTCTTCCTCTCTCTCTCGTGACCGTGGTCCCATGTTCGGACTGCGCGAACGAGAGACATCTTCACCGCGGAGCGCCGTCGCGCTGCGGGATTCGGATCCAGGAGCTCTACTTCCGCAACTGCTGCTGGATCGGGGAAGCAGGAGTCATCGTCAGGCACCAGACATGTGTAACTCCCCGCGAGGTGTCGCACTTGAGGCACTCAAGTCGTTGGAGCCAAAGGAGCGTAAGGACTTCATCACGACCTTGAGGTCAGCTTCGGGTCGTCTACATCAACCACGCTCTCCTGAGCGTTGACAACACTTTTCGGTCTTCAAGGATAAATTTGTGAAAGCCCCTCCTGTTACTATATTACTAATAGATAGGTCCTGGCAATATCAGGGGTTTAGGGGCGTAGGGTAAAATTTATTGTTTTCATACGTGGAACCCCTAAGTGGTATCAGAGCTAGATCTATGCGTAGTAATGCTAGTACGGGTAGAACACACGAGATGTAGCGTGTGGGCGTTGATCTTTTAGTTGTTACCCTCCCACATGTACTTGTGTATACCGCAGTAATGCTTGATGAAGCAGCCCCCAACCGACTTTACGCATTCATTCGCGAGACTGGTCCACGCTTGACATACGACTTGTACCGTATAAAGTGGCTTAGGGGGGTGTCTGTCTCTCTCGCATTAGTTGGTATGCCATTTGAAACGGAGGGCCCCGAAAGGGGTGTAGTAGAGAAAACTACTTGATCAGCGTTGTGCTAAAAGTTTGTAGGTAAGAACCGTTCTTATGCAAAAGCCCATTCAGTCATGTAAAACATGCAAAGATAAAGTACAGGCGTCTAACTTTGTTTTGCAGGGGGGCGTTGCTTTGTGATATGGTTGTGGCAAAGGTAAAGTGATTACCTTATGTCACGTAGTAGTAGATAGTCACGGAGGTGACGGACTACCACGCTGGAAATACACCGCTACCCTGGTGTGTACGGCGCCGGAACCCTGGCGCCAGAATCCGGTGACGACGGATGGAGATCACGACGTGAAGGACCATATCACATCGCATTTACATTCAATGTTATTGTTTGTATATCTTATTGTGTGCTAGTATTAGATACTCGATGGCAGCCTAATAAGATGATCCCTGTTAAAATTACCAACGATTGTGTTCCCCCTTAGTGTGCACCACCAAGAAAATTCTTCGGTATGAGGTGATCCATGGTACAGGCATGGGTGTCAGACATATCTACGTTTGCATACAGTGGGTGCAAGCCATGTTGCACAACGAATACACTAAGGTTGAGTTGGCGTGCCTAGCATGCCATAGAAGCGTGGCCTCGGATCACGGATGGTCGAAAGATCGAGCACGAGTCGCATGAATGATGTGACCGATGTTTAGCGTCCACCTTTGAACCCACATTGATGGCCGTGTTAATCGGGGGAGATGTGGCTGATAGGGGCCGTGTTATCACTAGGAACCCTTATGGGGATAGGTGTTTCTGAGTGGAGTTATTATTAACTCATTTAATTATAAACTTAGTCTAAATTCCTTTTGCAATTGTAAATGTAGAAAAGTTCTCCCCGATGCCACCTTTCCTGTTGACGATTGATTGGTTAGAAGGAGAGAAGCTCAGATTACATGGATCAAACTTCTCTATATGGGTTACGCGTCTCCACGTTCTCCTTAGCGAGAATGACATGGTCGACTACATACTCGACAGGATGGATTTGGATCAGCCCATTGACCTAGAGACCCCAGAGCAGCGGGAAGACCGCTATCTCCGTCAGGAGATGGCCTCCTTCATTTCAGTTACAATGCGTTTTGGAATGGTGGACGAGCTGTGGCCTTTCGTGGGTGATTTCAACCCTCGTACGGTAATGCTACAGCTTAGGACACATTTCGTGGAACAAGCACGCATATGGGAGACTTCCTCTCCATTAAGATGGAGGAGAACTCATCACTGGACGACCACTTGGAGCGCATGCATGATGTGTACATGAGGCCTGCATACTTCCTGGATAGCTAGATGACGGGCTCTTTTGCAAATGGCATTGTGTTGCGGTCGCTGCCACCAAGCTACCATGCACAAGTCAGGATTTGCATTATGAGAGGCGATGCGGAAACACTGGATTTCCACAATTTCATATCACATTTCAAAGATGTGGTGGTTGAACCCGATGTCGTTGGGGTCATTGATACATTGCAAATGTATCTATAATTTTTATGTTCCATGCTTGGTTTTATCTACTTTCTTGTGTTTTATCCACACTTTGGAGTACTTTTCATATGATTTCTTGGACTAACCTATTAACAAGAGCCAAAGTGCTAACTGCTTGTTTTCTGCTGTTTTTGGTTCCAGGAAGTCAGAAAATGAATATTCTCGGAATTGGACGGGACAAAAGCCAAAGTCGCTATTTTATCGGAAGTCATCTGGAGCCAGAATACGAGACGGAGAGGAGCCAGGGGGCCACCACACCACCTGGCCGCGCGGGCCAGGCCTGGCCACGCCAGGGGGTGGTGTGGCCAGCCCAGGCACCCCCTTGGCATCTCCTTCCGCCTATATATTGCCTTCGGGACCAAAACCCTAAGTACCCAATCAAAAATCCACGAAAGAGTCTGTAGCCGCCGTCATCTCCATCCCTAGATCGGGAGGGATCTGAAGCTCTTCCGGCACCTGCGAGAGGGGAATTCACCGGAGGCCTTCTTCATCATCGCAAGCCTCCTGTGATGCGTGAGTAGTTCATCTCTGGACTACGGGTCCATGTAGTAGCTAGATGGCTGGTTCTCCTCCTTTGTGCTTTCATGTCTAGATCTTGTGAGCTCCGTTCATGATCAAGATCATCTATTTGTAATTCTGCATGTTGTGTTTGCGGGGATCCGATGGATATTGAGATGCTATTTCAGATTGATTATTGATTCTATCATGTCTTTGTTATTTTTGATCTTGCCTGCTTTCCGTTGTTAGTAGCTATCTTGGCCAAGTAGATGCTAGCAACTCCAAGAGTTAGTATTTATGCTCGATAGTGGGTTCATGCCTCTGGTAATCTAGGGAAGTGACAGAAATCTCTAAGGTACTAGATGTGTTGTTGCTACTAGGGAGAAAACAACAATCCTTTGTTCATAGAACAATCGTATTGTTTACATTACACGCAATTCGTAAAGCAATAATCTGTTGCTTGCAACTTAATACTGGAGGGGGTTCGGATGATAACCTGAAGGTGGATTATTAGTCATAGATGCAGTTGGATGGCGGTCTATGTATAATGTTGTAATGCCCAATCAAGTTCCAAAGGAGTCAAGATGATTAGTATATGCATGTATTGCTTTCTCGATGTTTGTCAATTGCCCCGCTGTAATTTGTTCACCCAGCATGTTATCTATCTTAAGGAGAGCCACCTCTAGTGAACTATGGATCCCGGTCCTTTCTTTTATATACAATCTACAAACAGTTTACTGCTTTGTGTTTACTTTCTGCAAACTATTACTTCCTTCCATTCGATACGTTTAATCCTTTGTTTTCAGCAAAACCGGTGAGATTGACAACCTCATTGCAAGTTGGGGGCAAAGTTTTGTGGTTGTGTTGTGCAGGTCTCCATGTTGCTACTAGCACCGGTAGTGCACCCTGCCAAGGCTCAGCTAGCAACACCTTTGGGGTGTTTCCTTGCTCCTACTGGTTCGATTAAACCTTGGTTTCTTACTGAGGGAAAACTTACTGTTGTGCTCATCATACCTTCCTCTTGGGGTTCCCCAACGAGCTCCACATCAACACCGAGCCATCAGTCATCAATGACAAAGGTATATATTTGATATACGATTTTATAAATGTTATAATCTTGCAAACACATTTGCAGTGTTAAGTATATTTGATACTTGTTCTGTTTTGCTGAAAATAGGTCCTTCTGCATGAGAGGTGCTTGCTGGAGAGGAGGTGACATTGCGTGTTGATGGCGAGCATGATGATGATGGCCAATGACACTCTCCCTCGACATTTATCATTTAGTTTCTGTTTTGGATGGTTATTGTAATCAAAATATTATGAACTTCTTTAGTGTGTCTCACACTTTGTGAGATGGTTATTCATATGAGTTTGTAACAAACAGTTGTTCTACTTTTATGAATGATTTCTATTTGTGTTCATATCTTGTTTGATTATATGTGAATTATCCTTGTTGTTTGAAACTAATTGATAATGCATGAACATTTGTAAAATATTGAAATTCCTTAAAATACCTTAATTAATGATATGTTCATTAATGAATGAAACCATTGTTTAAATTCAAAGTTATAACGATAATATGTGAAAGTCATTCGATTTCTTATCACATATAAATCATGCCTAAGTTCGGCAATATAACTTGAACACTGAGTATTAATTGAATACAAAGTGTTTAATGAATTGTTAAAAGTAAATACATATTCGATGTATTGTGTTTTAACAAAATGGTAATTATCATTATATGATTGTTTAAATGTGTAAAGCAGTTTACCAAAGAAAACATGAATATGAAACTATTTGATTTGATCAAAGTGTTTCATCAACAAAGGGTATAAATATAAAAGAGAATCTAATTACTACGATTTGATCAATAGTAATAAAATTCGACTTTATAAAGAATGGCGTAAAAGTAATTGTGAAATGCAAAGCATTTTGAAACGTCAAAATACAAAGCATCACAATGTGATATTAGATATCAAATTGGGTAAAGAGATGGCACCAAATAAATCGTTGTAGTATAGATGTAGTGACCATTAGTTAGAAATAGTTAGCACTCAATTAGAATATATAGTGAACCATCTGGATTTGTGAAAGCGGCTCCATATCTGGTATGGATCGTCGTAAAAGTTTTGGGGTTATTCGATATAACCAAAACAATAGCGAATAAGTCCTTGTAGAGTATTCATTGGAAACTTTAAATACGAAATCCATAGTTGAAACCAAAAGAGAAGCAAAACTGGTATTGCTTGGATTTTGGTGCATTCTTGAGAAAGCTCACTTTTAGTGATATTTCTCAATTATGGAGCAAATGGAAGATAGTGTAAAACACGATGAGGATTCAAATCCCTGCATTAGAGTATTGAGAAGCACAACGGAAAACGTTCTTGAACGATTCTCTGCACAAAAGGAAAGAATCAATGATAATGATCATTGTGTTTTCCCCACTAGTGTTTTCACTACATAAAGTAGGATTCAAAAATGTAACTCATATCTTGCATGGAGACATTTGTGAATCATTTGTCATGATTCTTGGAATATGACATACCTATGAACTACTAAGGAAATAATGGTAAACTAAAATTATGAGAAATCCTAGAAGCAAAAATTCACTTGAGATTAGAAAGCAATTCGTTGCTAAATCTCACAAGTAAAAGGGGTTACTTGAATTTTCCCAAATGACTGCAAAGCCATAGTGGAAAAGGGGGTGAATGGCAAAAGAACAATTTGTCAAGTATTGGACGAATTCAAATGAATTTGATTCAAGTGTGCTGAATGTCTAGAGGATTTAAAACTAAGTAATAGTACTAGTATCTCATAGTAAATCTCCGAGTTTGATATTTGATCAATGGATTTTGAAGTTATTCAAAATAGTGAGTGGACGTGCAATTTGCATGAAATTGAGTGGGAGCTATGAAAGTCTTCCTAAAATAATATGTGAATGACATATTTTTGAGTAGGAGCAATATAAGTCTCAAATTCAAATATGTAGGAACATATTTTGAGTGGGAGCTTATAGAGTGATTCTTAAGGATGTTAAGAATAAAAGCGCAAGTACTTATAAATAATGATTTATGAGGTGTAGAAGTTGATAATAAGTGTATTATGATATTATGTAGTATTCCTTAAGGGATTCTGAAAAGGGTTTCAGAATAGAAGTTAATTAAGGAACTGGTCCTTAATAACTGAAATTAGGAATAGTATTAAGTTTAACATCAATGTTTGAAAGAAAGAAAAGGATGATCATCATCCACTATGTTGAGGCATAGGTTCTATCTTAGAAAACCATGGTGGTAACTTAACATAATATGTGATCCAATAAGGAACGTTTAAAAGTGATTAAGTTTGAATCACAGAACATTGAGCTAAGTTTGTCTGTAGTGTCTAATAGAGAACTGTAGACATATTTTCCAAGTCCATAAAGGATGGCATATCTTAAAACATAAAGAGCTATGTTATAAGGGAATATGTTGGAAACTCCCGTAATACCGATTGAAGTCAAGTAGGAAGCGAGGTGAACAAAACATCGAAAGTTGCACTGAGTGCACTAGTGTTTCGATGATTACATTTATAATAATTGATAATGCTACCATCTAAAGTGTTGTATAATGTTATGGCGAGGCTAGTTCACTTTTAACGTAGAATGATGTGTCCTAGGGCACAGTGCCCATGAGAAAGCCCTCGAGGTTGATCTAAAGTCACTATAGGCTCCTGGAATCGTGGCCTGCTCACGCCATAGCGACGATGCATACACATAGATGTTATCGTGTGATGGTAAAGTATTAATGTCAATCAAGGTGACATTAGTAAGTTGCAAATGATTTGGGACTGTAAAGTACAGACCCAAGACTCAACCTCTTCCATGAGCAAGCATGTTCAGGGTACCGGATAAATGGTGCCAATGATTAAGAACAAATGCAGCTAGTGTATTTGTACTCTAGTGCAAGTGGGAGACTGTTGGAAATATGCCCTAGAGACAAATAGTAGTAAGGACTATTAACATATTTCATATAGTTTATGATTAAGTTTTATATCATGCTATAACTATATTGAGTGGAAACATCAATACACGTGTGATATACAAACAACCAAGGGTTCCCAGTGAAACTCTACTCACTGGTTCATTGGTCAACAGATGATCAAGTTTCCTGATCATGTGGCATTTATGCCAGTTAGAAATGGAGTCAACTCATTCTGAGAATGAGATGATGAACCAATACCCAACCTAAACATCGTGACCTGATCATGTCACGAAGTTCAAGTTTCGATGATTAGAAATGGATCCTCGTAGACTATTCCTTAGACCGTAAGGCTATATCAATCACTGTCTCCCGAGAGTGCTTAGATAGCATCAAGTGTCACTTGGTAATACAGTGGTTATAAAGGTGTGTTCAGGTACTCGGAGGAAACCGTAGAGGCAATATATGTCAAGAGCGGGATTTGTCCGTCCAATGTGACGGGAAGATACTCAAAGGGCCCACTCGGAGAAGTTATATCCAATAGCTGCGCAGCGTGTGATTTGATCACATGACATCACTTGTCGGAACGAGTCAAGTAGCGTTGTTCGGTAACGAGATTAAACACAACATGGTGATGTGATTGATCAGATCTCGACAATGCAAGTATCAAGAGACAAAGGGAATAAGACACGACTGTCCCGGTTCAAACGACGAAAGATCTTCATGGAACGCACAGGGGTCAAATGGCCATCCAGGTCCCTCTGTCGATCATTGGTGCAGGAGTGTCCCGACATGTATGGAGTGTTCCCGAACTGTGGGGTATCACGCTTAAGGTCTTGATGATGCTTAGAGAGTGTTTATAGGATCGGTAGAATCACCAAAGAATTGTAGAGAGAAAACCGGAAGGGTTTCGGTAAGTCCGGAGGATGTCCAGAGTAGAGGTGGAAGGTGTTCCATATCCACGGACGTTGAATAATATGTGAATGAATGTTAAATATTGATTTAGTCATTTATTCATAATTATTTAATAAAGAGAAAATCAATTTAAAAGGTCAAAAGGCTTAATGGGCCAATTCCCGGAGGGGAGAGGGCCCATTAGGGAAAGGAGAGAGGGAGAAGGGACAAGGGGGTGGCCGGTTGGGCCTAGCCCCTCGTGCGGGGCCCACTAGGGATGGCGGGCGGATGGCTCTCCCCCTCCTCTCCTTTAGTCCCACCCTGGGACTTTGAGGGAGGTAGTACCTCCCCTCCCCATATATATAGTGGGGGTATTTGGCCAGATAAATACACCAATAATCAATAAAGGTCTTCTCACTTTTGGGAGGACCTCTATTTGATATTTTCTCTCTCTCCCTCTCTCTCTCGTGACCGCGGTCCCATGTTCAGACTGCGTGAACGAGAGACATCTTCACCGCGGAGCACCGTCGCGGTGTGGGATTCGGATCCAGGAGCTCTACTTCCGCAACTGCTGTTGGATCGGGGAAGCGGGAGTCATCGTCTGGCACCGGACGTGTGTAACTCCCCGCGAGGTGTCGCACTTGAGGCACTCAAGTCGTTGGAGCCAAAGGAGCGCAAGGACTTCATCACGACCTTGAGGTCGGCTTCGGCTCGTCTACATCAACCACGCTCTCCTAAGCATTGACAACGCTTTTCGGTCTTCAAGGGTAAGTTCGTGAAAAGCCCCTCCTGTTACTGTATTACTAATAGATAGGTCCTGGCAACATCAGGGGTTCAGGGGCGTAGGGTAATATTTATTGTTTTCATACGCGGAACCCCTACATCTACTACATATCTAGGGACAAGAGAGGCACAGCCTCCGTAATCTTGAACCCTACGCACATATCTAGGGACCGGTTTAGGGACTTGACCCATTATGGTGGTATCTCCTTAGGGCATGACTTATGGTCTCGGCGAAAGCAAGGTAAAGGTCGTGGCCAATCTCACTCTGCTGGCCTCCCAAGGAAGAGGGCTAATCATGTGGCATTAAGAGCAGGTCGGTACGTGTGGATAAAGTTGTACACCCCTGCAGGGTATTAATCTTTTAGAAAATCCATGTCCATGGTTAAGGACAACTTGGGAACGGACCTTATGATCATAGAGAACTATAACCTAATCGGAAAATTTGGCAAGAAAGTAAAGTGAGCTTAAGGATGCTTCCTCAGGGATCGAAAGGGTATATCAAAAGATGATCAAAGCTAGTGATATCACTTTCTTATCCCCTTTTAAAAGGTTCTATTAGTCGATCTTCTCCTACCTCTTTTACAAAGAAAGATAGCTTTATGCAAAATAACCCCACCAACCATAAGTCTTGCGGAGTACACCCTGTACTCAGCCTTGCTTTGCTGATACTTTTCTACAGAGTAAGTGGTACCACAGAAGATGAGTTTGTTATAGCACCGACATTGACGAGTAGTTTAGGGTTCCCGGTCGGTAGCCTGGAATCTATGGAATGGGACGTCATCATTATGCTCCAGGCCTCTTAGACCATTTGTTAAGTTTGCTATACTTAATAGCATAATTTGCCTTCCGTTGTTTGATGTTTGTGGTCAGTGACCTCTGCTTGTAACAATTTGGTTCTTGGCTCGGTTATGAGCTTGTTGTAATAACTTTTGTGTCATAGGGTCACTTTAATGTTACTGATTCTTTCTCTGTAGGCTTCCGAGATTTAGGTTAGGCTTATATCAGATAGAGGTCTGGGATTTGTCTAGCCTTAATCCCGGGGGTGTCAGAGTCAACTTGTCATGGTGTAGAGGAAGGACTGAGTATTTAATAGGAAATTTATCATATAGACATTAAAAATATCAACAAAAGGCAAGAACTCCTCTTGTTCCATATTAATTGGAATGAGTTCACTCTTATGGTAATGCATGCACTTCTCAAAGTATGTTAGAATACATTCCATGACAACCTTGCATCTTTTCTTGAAAAAAAATGTGTCATAATCACATTGTAGACAAATCACCCACATGGAACAAAATTTAAACATAAACCTCTAATCAAACTAACATTACTTCTTATAATTAGCATCGATGAATTAGTTCCCTCTAAATTGTGTTGATAAACTTTCCTCCCACATCACTAATTTTGACCCTAGTAGAGCCATATTGAAAAACATGTTTATTCCAAGAGATCCATGAGGGTTTGAACCCCTAATTCCTAGATTTTGATAAAAAATCAAGGTTGACCCTACCATATGCTTTCTCATTGTCAAGTTTGAAATTAATTATTTTCTAAAACACCTCCTCGACCACTTCATGTGTTGTCGCCGCACTTTCTAAGGATGAATGTATCTCTTATGGAACCAGATTGGTGATAAGCATTGAATCTACCAATAACAATAGCTACACTATTTGGCAGAACTTAGGTAAGGATCTTTTAAAAAATAAGAAAACCAACTAAGTCTAATTTCATCATATGGCTAGCATCATTTTCTTTTCAAATCAAAGTAATCGTAGTATGTATATATCTAATTTATTATCAAACCACTCCATGAACATAAGTATGACATCATATTCAATAATGTTCCATTTGTTTCTGAAATAAACATAAATGACAAGCCATTAGGCACTGGATCTCCATCGGAGTAAGACCCAAAAACACTTCTCTCGTTTTTCCTCCAATAATTGATGACCCACAAGTATAGGGGGTGTATCATAGTATTTTCGATAAATAAGAGTGTCGAACCCAACGAGTAGAAGAATGTGTTGACATGTGGTTTGGATCAGGAATTCTCTATAAATACTTAGCAAACGGATTTTTAGGTTTTTGTGATAATGCAGATAAATAAAGTGCGAGTAAATAAAAGACAATAATAATAATTGCAGCAAGTGACCCAATCCTTTATTTAGCAAAGGTCAAGCCGGTTATATTACTTAAGATGACCAAACGTTCTCGAGGACACATGGGAATATTGCCAAGTGCTTTGGCTTCATATAGTTGATTAATCTTATCTGGTTGGATAAGTGTTGTGTGGGTGAACCTATGCTAATGTACTGACCTTACTAGGACTAATACATACTCGCGATTATATCCCTTGCAAGCATCCGCAACTACAAGAAATTAATTAAGATAAAAACCTAACCACAGCCTTAAACTCTGAGATCCTACACTCCCTTATGCAAAGGTTTCCTAACGGGGATTTAGGTTTCTGTCACTCCGACAACCCCACAATTAGTAGCCAAATACACAATGCATTCCCCTAGGCCCATAAAGGTGAAGTATCATGTAGTCGACGTTCACATGACACCATTAGAAGAATAGCACCCAACTTAAATATCAAACAATTAAGTCTTTCTCAACACAATTCCACTACTAACAACATGACTTCTCCCATGTCCTCAAGAACTAAACGAACTACTCACGAGAAATCATAGGGATCAAGATCAGAGATGAAATAATGATAAGTAACAATCTTAACATGAACAATAATTCAATGGTTCCGCTCAATAGCATCAACTACAACAAGTAATCAACACCGGGAAAGTTTCCCCTAAGAACTATGCAAGATTCAACCCAATTGTTACAGCGATATAGAGTAGTGGTGATGGTGCTGGTGGAGATGATGATGATGATCCCGATGAAGTTTAGCTTGATGACAGTGTTGATGGCGAAGATCTCCCCTCTCCAGGAAGGAATTTTCCTGGCAAATTTCTGCCTGTCGAAGATCTCTTTCTCTCTCTGTAGTGTTCGCCAGGTTTCCTAATCTTTCTATGGTCGCTTCCCGAACTTTAGGTTTTCGAGGGGAATATATACACGGAAGGGCGATGCCAGAGGTGGGTCAGGGTGGCCACGCCACCTGGTGGCGCGGCCCAGGGGGACCCGCGCCAGGGAGTGGTGTGTCCCCCCTATGGACCATCTCCACTTCCCCTTCTGGCATTCTTCATCTTCTAGAAAAATAGGATTTTCCGTATATTTTTTGGGATTTTATGATCTTCGCAAATATTGCATCTAGACAGTGCTTTTTTCCATCAGAATCCTGACTCCAGTGGTTCATCCTCCAAAAGTCATCAATCATGCAAAAATAGATGAGACATAAGTATCATCTCTTAATATGAAATATATTAATGAATAACAGTAAATTATGATATAAAATAGTGATGCAAAATGGACGTATCAATAACTCAGCCTCCAACCACTACTAGAAATCCCCTTATTTCCGACGGTAATTTTTTAATAACCAATGCCTAGGTTAATACCAGACCTAACTTCAAATTTAAACAGATTGTTACTACTGGTCACTAGTGTAAGGGTAATTGTCCCTATGTGTGGTTTTGGTAACTAATGACAATCCTTATGGTCTAATGTTTACATTTGAGTTTTGGTAACTAATGTTTACTAATGACAATTCCATAGGTCATGCTTGTAGTCCATGTGTTGAATTCAAGTATAGATGCTATAAAAATAAAGATATACCTTGAATATTGGCATCAAGATCATTGAGTTGAGGAGAACAATATGATATGATCAATATCTTTATAGTTCAATCAAGAGAAGAATTCAAGATTTGGCTCTAAGTCGGTGGCATGATAGCCTCATGAGTTGAGTTATGGTTGACTAAGATTTAGAACATGCAATCAAATAAATAATTATTTATGTACCTCAAGTACCTCAAGATATTGAGGTAAAGCATGAGGAGATACAAGGTTGACCAATACAAAGATTCAAGAGTGATTTCAAGTTGATCAACACATGAAGCATTAAAATGTACCACATGGATCTTATGGTATAGTAACCGTTGTCAATTATGCTTCATAAACTAACCCATTATATATGTGACTTTGCATTTTATATATGGGCTAGGTATCTGGGCATGCATCACATGTGAAGATGTGTCTTAATGAAGCTATCCCATAGTGGTGTACGAGGGAGCAAATTATGAGTCTTCACGAAGCAACAATGATCAAGTGATGCATTACAACTTGAATGAAGCTTGAAGCATTGTCATCAAGATCTAGGGGATGCGCAATACAAAGGTATTGCCTTTTTAGGTTTTCCTTTTACTGATCTCAAGGTGGTTGTTGGGACAACGACTTATAGGATAGATAGTCACACTATCAAGAGGGGCTTTTGGTTGGGTAACTTGATCACATCGTCTTAGGGATCTCCATACTTTAAATACTTTGCATCCCCCTATTTTTCTGCTTCTTGGTGTTCCTCTGTGTGAGGTTCTTAAGCTTGTTGCTAGCTCTTCAACAATCCCAAGTTCATCGAAAACGAAGATTGTATGCATCTTCTATTGCATTTTCGAGGTTGGAGGTTTTACCGGTTCTTTAGTTAGGAAGGTTTCATACCTCTCCTTAGATAGCTCTTGTTCTCAGCTTTCCAAAAATCCCAAGTTTGCTAAAATCGGAGTTCCGACGCAAAAGTTATCGTCGTTTTCGTCTGCCTGTTTTGGTTCTAGCGGCAGGTTTGGCCCCGCAGGAACTAGGGCCAAAAATTCCAGTGCACACCAAAATTCCAGTGCCCCACCAAAATCGTCACATGCGTGGTGTTCCGATTGGTCACCGATCGCTCTGGAGGTCGCCGGTTCTTCCAGTCTAGGATCCCGTCCCTCGGACCTAGCGCTGGTTCTTTCGGACCGGGCTCCCGTCCATCGGACCTGGCACCGATCCGTCCGACACCGCCGAGCTTACCGTCGGGCTTGCCTGGACTACACGTTTTTGCCCCCATGGGAAGATTTTCTTTCTCCTATAAAAGGGGCTTCTTCCCCAAGGTTTGCTAGGGTCCATGAGCATGTTTTGACCTCCATTGTTGACCCCTTTGAGCTTGCTTCCTTTCCCTTCCCACCTATGATTCTTGCATCTTTTTAAGGCTTTGGAAGAGGAGATCTAGATTTACAATCCCTACCAATCAATTTCTCCTCTAAGTGAGGAAAACCCATTGGATCTAGATCTTGGAGTCATTGGTTGATTTCCACCATTGTTGTTCCTCTTTGATTCCTCCCTAGCACGTGTTGCTTTGGTGGAATTTGAGTGTGAAGGATTTGAACACTGTTGGTGTTCTTGCTTTGCATTATTCTTGCCTAAATATTGAGCTCTCCGTTTCGATTGGTTCAAATGAGAGACTGTGAGCTTGTTACTCTTGGAGGGTGACCTCCTAGTTGCCTTGGCGGTTAGTGCCGCAGTGTCCTCTTTGTGGAAGTTTGTGAAGAGGCCCGGAATTCTCCTTCAAGGAGCTTGTGAAGTGGTTGTGAAGCTTGCCATCTCCGGAGTGGAGGAAAAGCTAGCTATAAGGAAATTGACTATTTCCTCATTGGGAAAGTCTCGGAGATAAGGTGTCCTTTGTGGCTTGGAGAAATCCTTCGTGGGATCTTACACATCTCCAAACATGATGTGCCTTACTTGTAAGGGAATACGGGAATATATCTTCGTCTCCGCCTGCCTCGGTTATCTCTATACCCGAGTTTACTTTTCTTGTTATAGCCATCGAGATTGAAGTACTTATATCTTGCTTATCACTGGTGTTATATATATCTTGTGCTATCTTGCTTAGCTTAATTTTTGTTGGTGCACTTAGTTGAGCTTAATGTATTTAGATTTTCTCCATGTAAAATAAACGTTAGTTTAATTCCGCATTCTTTAAAGCTAAAACCGTAATAGTTTTAAAATTGCCTATTCACCCACCCTCTAATCAACATCTCTATCCTTTCAACTAGCCTATCAAGCCCATCTAGAAAATGAACTACATTTGTCCCTTCTGCCTCTCCATTCGCGTGTGTGTATCATTTTTATCTGTCTTCCTAATCTAAAGTTGTTTGTCCACTTTGACTCATAGGTGTAGGTGCACCCAAATTTCCGAAAAAATGGCCGGACATCCATGCAGATATTCTATTTTCACAAAAAAATTGTGTGGCTTGGGTAAGAAATACAATTTTCGGGTGCTTTGCTTTTCACGGTATGTTTTTTTATCTTTTTTACACGGCACACAAACTACTCTAAAATAGCTTTTCACGAGACAATTTTTTATCTTTTTACATGGGACACAAAAACTTTTTTTTTACTGCAGAACTTTATGCGAGAACATAGGATACATCTGGAAAAAAAACGGATCTTTTTTGACACATTGAAATGCATTTTTCATAATAGGTGCATTTTTGACATGTGAGCCAAAAATAAAACATGGTACCGATGGACAAAATACTACAGATGAAAATCAATTCTTTCGTTTGGTTGACCCATTTGCCAATTTGCAGCGACAATGCGACTAGTCTCCCTCTTGGACCACCGGCCCGTTGAATCGAGGTTAGTCGTCTGAGGCAGAAGCAATGCACCGCAAATGACAGGTTAACACATCTGCTTAATCATTCAAGAGTATTGACTCGGCATTGCATTAACCATTAGTTCATGGGCAACAGTTGAATGCTGCATGTATAGATCACTCGGTAGGAGAAGGGTCAGGGGTGGACTAGCTAGGAGATCGATCTCTCCGGTCCCCGCCCACAACAACCTTCTCAGTAAGTACTACGGGGCCGGCCAGCGGGTGCAAAGTAGTCCAACCAACGCTTGTCAATGCTATCGAGCATGTATGGCGCCACTGCACCTGGCCAGGTAGCTAATTGGTACTGGTGGTAAGAGTGAGCAGATACAGATAGAACAGCAACGTGGTAAGTGCTGCATGTGATCTCAGTGAGAGGCATGGCATGTCATGGGTTTGCAGAGAAAGAATGAATCCTGCGTGCGCGCGTACGTGCATTCCCCAGCTTAGCACAGTGGAGTACGTGCGGTCTCGTTCGGCATGCATGATGAGATTGAGCCATCAAAGTGGGCTAGGTGGAGGTTGGTGCATCAATTTCGCGCATCTCGGGGGCACGGACGCGTCTGGACGCCGACGTGAGTGATCTGGCCCCGGAAAACCAAAGCTGCCATCCCTCTCTGCATTTCCGCAACCCCCAGTATCTATTGGCGATCCGCCTCTGGTTGAAAACTGGTGGCGCAGAAGCCGTTCTGGAGGGCGCTCAGGACGGCGACGTACGGGCGCCGATCGGGACGGCGGGTGCGCGCGGGGACAAGGCGAGAGCATTAAGCCGGGCAGGCAGGACAGACAGCGTGTGCACGAACAGGGACCGGTTCTGGGAGGAGCCCCGGGTCGGAGGGGGCGGGGGGTCCGTCCGTCCGTAGGAGGCGGCCTGGTGAGCTGAACTGACCGAGCAGAGCAGGGGGCGCCCGCCCGCCATAATTGGCGTCTGACCTGCAGCTAAGCGAAGCCGGGGTGGTCCGCGCGGGGGCGAAAGCGAAAGCGAAAGGGACGTGCCTGCCCGCGGGCGCGTGTGCGTGTCCGGCCCATCTCGCGTAGCTCTCCCAGCGGGCGACCGGGGCACGGCAGAGCGCGCGCGGGGCGAGGGATCGGATCGGGGGAGGAGGAAGCAACGGGGAGCCAGCGGCCATGCCGAAGGTTAAATGTCGGCACGGCACTGCACTTCCCTTCACCCCAGCTCAGCACAGCTGCGCGCAGCACGTACGTACGGGATAAGATATGCTCCGGGATCCTGTGCCAAAACGACATATGAGCGGGAATGTACGTACGGCATGCGCCCCTGCTTGGTCCAAGGCAGTACGGGTTCCTGCTGGCTCGGTACCGATCGATCGTGTAGAACTAGAAACTGAGTAGTACTCCTGTCAAACTGGTATTCGATCTAGTACTAGCTAGATTCACGCGGGAAGACTCGATCTACAGAAGTGGTGGTAGTGGGCATCTCGACCAACCTAGCTATAGTATGTGAGTCATTGCCAAAATGGTCCATGCGTAGGATACCTGAGAGGTTGCTTTACAACTACTAGCGCGTAACATGGTGGGATCAATCAAGCTTAAATGTCGGAGATCCGTTCTCCGGTGGTCCAACGCCTAGAGCTGCCCTGCTAGCTGAATTATATACGGGAGTTCCATGATAGGAATATCGATCGTGTAAGTTAACTGCAAACTGCTTTCTGTAAGTTTTCAGAAAATAATATGTATAGTATAGATAGCTTTTTTAGATGAACAGTCTCCATTAATTATCAAATGAAACCAGGTTTTACAGCCAAACAAGTCTCAGCGTCTGTTCGCAAACGGAAAACGAAAACGTCTCAAATTTATTACAGACCAAAGCCATAAGCAAACGCTCACTCAGAGACGAATGCAAACACCTAGAAACGGGAACTAAAACTGAAATTTTAAGCTGCCACTTCGCCACCATAGGGGCTAGTCCACTCCAGCTTGGCACTAGTAGAAAAAGGACCTTTGGTCCAGCACCTAAATGCCATCTATCCCGGTTCGACTCGCAAATAATCGGGACCAATGACAGGCCTCGGTCCCGGTTCGTGCCGCCTGGAGATCGGTCATGGTTCATTTCGAGACATCCGTCCGGTTAAATGGCATGAACGACCAATGCCATGCGTGTACGTGGCGCCAATGGAGCATTGGTCCCGGTTCATACCACAAACCAGGATCAAAGACCCTCCCCTGACAATAAATAAGGCCAGCCTTTTGCCCTTTGTCACCAAATTTTGCTGGATTGTGTGTGAGGTGTGGGTGCTAGCTTTTTTTCCCCTTTGATTACACATAAGGTGTTCGACGAAATGTCTGAGCCACACTTAAGTTCGCACAACACGGTATCCTCGGCCGAGGTTAGCAACCTTATCTTCTTTATCTGTAACTGATACAAAAATATTGCATGTGTCCATGTAGGGTGGTCATTTTACTATTCACGATGTTATTATAATGGTTAATTATTATGACGCAGATCGATGCGCGGATGTGATGGATGTACGGCGACCGACGCGATTCTGATTTTATTGCAGGCCTGCATAAATTTATCGATGTGGCTAAGGCAAACAAAGTGGATAATTTTATGCCTTGTCCCTGCGTCGACTGTCGGAACGTGGCAAAGCACTCTGTCCCGAGAATCCTTCAAAGCCATCTGTTTTGGAGAGGTTTCATGCCCGGATATTATTGTTGGGCCATGCATGGAGAAAGAGGGGTTATGCTGGAAGAAAATGAAGAAGAGGAGGATGATGACAGCTATCCTATGTCTCCTGAAGAATACGGTGATACTGCAATAGAAGACAATGAAGAAGAGGGAGGCGGCAATGAAGAAGAACAACGGGCATCGGATGAGCCACTAATGGTCTTGGTCAGGTTATTTTTGATGCAAAGCAACAATGCGATACAGAAAGGAGAAGCTTAAGTTGGAGGCCATGCAAAAGGATCACAAAAAGTTATTATACCCAAATTGCAAAAATGGCAGCACAAAGCTCGGTACCACACTTGAACTGCTGAAATGGAAGGCAGAGGCTGGTTTATCTGACAAGGGATTTGAGAAGTTACTGAAAATAATGAAGCCGGAGCTTTCAAAGGATAACGAGCTGCCCGAGACAACGTACGAAGCAAAGAAGACTACCTGCCCTCTAGGATTAAATATGGAGAAGATACATGCATGCATTAATAACTACATCCTGTACCGCGGTGAGAAGTACGAGAATATGGCTAAATGCCCGGTATGCATTGCATGTCTGTACAAGATCAGACAAGATGACCCTGGTGATGTTGAGGGCGATGACAAGCCCCCCAGGAAGAGGGTTCCTGCTAAAGTTATGTGGTATGCTCCTATAATACCACAGTTGAAACGTTTGTTCAGAAACAAAGAGCATGTCAGGTTGTTGCGATGGCACAAAGAAGAGCGTAAGAAAGACGGGAAACTGAGACACCCCGTCGATGGGTCGCAGTGGAGAAACATCGAGAGAAAGTACTCAAACTTTGCAGGTGACGCGAGGAACTTATGGTTTGGTCTAAGTATAGATGGCATGAATCCTTTTGGGGAGCAAAGCTGCAGTCACAGCACCTGGCCAGTGACTCTATGTATCTATAACCTTTCTCCTTGGTTGTGCATGAAGCGGAAGTTCATTATGATGCCAGTGCTCATCCAAGGACCGAAGCAACCCGGCAATGATATTGATGTGTACCTAAGGACATTAGTCGATGAACTTTTGTAGTTGTTGGCAGAACCAGGTGTAAAGGTGTGGGATGAGCACAAACATGATCCATTTGACCTACGAGCGTTGTTGTTCGTAACCATCAATAATTGGCCTGCTCTTAGTAACATTTTAGTACAGTCAAACAAGGGATACAATGCATGCACGCACTGTTTAGATAAGACTAAAGGTACATATTTGGATAAATGTAAGAAGGTTGTGTACCTGGGGTGTCGTAAATTTCTCCCGACCAATCATCAAGTAAGAAAGAAAGGCAAGCATTTCAACGGTGAGGCAGATCACCGGAAGAAGCCTAAGCTCCCTAAAGGTGCTGATGTATTTGGTATGGTGAAGGACCTAGAAGTAATCTTTAGAAAGGGTCCTGGCGGTCCATCTGCTCCGAAATACCCCATTACCAGACACACGGCCATGTGGAATAAGAAATCTATATTTGGGAAGCTTGAGTATTGGAAAGACCCAGAGGTCCGTTCTTCAATCGACGTGATGCACGTGACGAAGAATCTTTGCGTGAACCTACTAGGCTTCCTGGGCGTGTATGGGAAGACAAAAGATACACCAGAAGCATGGGAGGACCAGCAACGTATCAAAGACCCATACAACAAGCATACTGATAAAGGCCGTCAATACTTAAGCAGCTATGCTCTTACCAAAGCAGAGAAGGAAATATTTTTTGAATGACTGAGCAGTATCAAGGTCCCGACTGGCTTCTCATAAAATATAAATCGAATAATAAATATGGCAGAGAAAAAATTCCAGAACCTGAAGTCTCATGATTGCCACGTGATTATGATGCAGTTGCTTCCGATTGCATTGAGGGGGCTTCTACCAGAAAATGTTTGAGTACCCATTATGAAGTTGTGTGTATTCCTCAATGCAATATCTCAGAAGGTAATTGATTGAGAAAATCTGGAAAGGCTACATAAGGATGTGGTCCAATGTCTTGTCAGTTTTGAGTTGGTGTTCCCCCCGTCCTTCTTCAATATTATGACGCATCTCTTAGTTCACCTAGTCGAAGGGATTTCCATTCTCAGTCCTGTATTTCTGCACAATATGTTCCCCTTCGAGAGGTTCATGGGAGTCTTAAAGAAATATGTTCATAACCGTGCTAGGCCATAAGGAAGCATATCCAAGGGCTATGGAACAGAGGAGGTCATTGAGTTCTGCGTAGACTTTCTTCGTGACCTTAAGCCGATTGGTGTTCCTGAATCACGGTATAAGGGGAGACTGAGTGGAAAAGGCACGCTAGGAGAGAAAGCAATGATATTTAGGGACGGGCATTCTTTGAATCAAGCACACTACACAGTTCTACAAAATTCTACCTTCGTGGCTCCGTATATCGCGGAACACATGAATGTTGTATGCTCCAAGTTCCCGGGGAAGGATGACTACTGGATTAAAGAAAATCACATGGAGACTTTTGGAACTTGGTTGCAATTACATCTCATGAATGACATAATTATTGGAGATCAGCTCTACTTGTTGGCCGCGACACCATCTGCGACTGTATTGACTTTCCAAGGGTACGAGATAAATGGGAATACATTTTACACGATTGCCCAAGATAAAAAAGCGCACCAACCAAAACAGTGGTGTCCGCTTTGATGCAACATGCAAGAATGGAAAAAAGGACACATACTATGGTTACATAGAGGAGATATGGGAACTTGACTATGGACCTACTTTTAAGGTCCCTTTATTTCGGTGCAGTTGGGTCAACATGAATGGAGAAGGGCTAAAGATAGACCAGCTGTACGGAATGACAACAGTGGATCTCAAGAATCTTGGTTACAGAGACGAACCATTCGTCCTAGCCAATGATGTGGCTCAGGTTTTCTATGTGAAGGACATGTCCTCTACACCGAAAAACAAAAAAATAAGGAAACGAATACATCATATGATGAGCCCAGGCGTCACATAGTTCTTTCAGGGAAAAGAAACATCGCGGGAGTCGAGGACAAGACAGACATGTCAGCAGATTATAAGTTTGAGGAAATTCCGCCCTTCACCGTGAAAACTGACCCAAGCATCCCGTTAAATAATGAAGATGCTCCATGGTTACGGCCTAAGAAGTGATCATAGGCAAGGGATCGACATACGCGACGAAGGATTAATACCCTAAACCCTAAACCCTATGTAAATCTATGTAATCTATGAAAACTTTATGTGATGTATGAAAACTTTATAAGACACCACGTGAAGGTTTCATATTGTTTGGATCATTTTTGAATTTTTTATGCCCTGATTCTAGCCATAACATTGGTGGTTTGACCTAAATGCCATGAAACCTCGAACATGATAGGTCATTTTGTGAAGGATTTTTTATGATGTTTGCAATTTCCCAAGTTCAATATTTTTCCTTGCAACTATGACACATAATATGACACCATGCGAAGGTTTCACATTGTTTGGATTATTTTTGAATTTCTTATGCCCATTTCAAACTATATTCAAAACCGCGGGCATGAACCTTCTTAGCCCGGGGCTGAGCCTCGCTAATTTGAAGTGGGTCTCTGATGAAATAGCATGTTGTGAACCTATAAATGATTTTAAAAAAATTCACAAGCATTATATCATGTACTTGTAGTTCAAATCTGGGCAACCTCCTACCGATTCGGCAGGAATTTGTCTTTTTCATGAGGGATGGACGGAAAGGTTCCAGATACACCGGTTGTGAAATTGTCCATCTAAGGTGGTCTAGTATTTTTGAAAAATGGGTTGGTACCAATTCCAAACTCTAATTTGGTGGTTGCTTCACAGAACACCCTGATTTCGGCACCTCAAAAATGGAAATTGGCTATTTCGTGCATCAAAAAGGAAAACTTCCTCCTGCAACATTGTAAGCCATCCCAAGATGCACATGTATGCACAATATGGGCACATTATCACAAACTATGCCCTGATTCTAGCCATAACATTGGTGGTTTGACCTAAATGCCATGAAACCTCGAACATGATAGGTCATCTGTGAAGGATTTTTTATGATGTTTACAATTTTCCAAGTTCAATATTTTTCCTTGCAACTAGGACACATAATATGACACCACGCAAAGGTTTCACATTGTTTGGATAATTTTTGAATTTCTTATGCCCGTTTCAAACTATATTCAAAACGGCGGGCATGAAGCTTCTTAGCCCGGGGCTGAGCCTCGCTAAACTTGAAGTGGATCTCTGATGAAATAGCATGTTGTGAACCTATAAATTATTTAAAAAAATCACAAGTATTGTATCATGTACTTGTAGTTCAAATCTAGGCAACCTCCTACGATTCGGCAGGAATTTGTCTTTTTCACGAGGGATGGACAGAAAGGTTCCAGATACACCGGTTGGGAAATTTTTCATCCAAGGTGGTCTAGTATTTTTGAAAAATGGGTTTTAATTTGGTGGTTGCTTCACAGAACACCCCGATTTCAGCACCTCAAAAATGGAAATTGGCTATTTCATGCGTCGAAAAGGAAAACTTCCTCCTGCAACATCGTAAGCCATCCCAAGATGCACATGTATGCACAATATGAGCACATTATCACAAACTATGCCCTGATTCTAGCCATAACATTGGTGGTTTGACCTAAATGCCATGAAACCTCAAACATGATAGGTCATTTTGTGAAAGATTTTTTATGATATTTGCAATTTTACAAGTTCAATATTTTTCCTTGCAACTATGACACATAATATGACACCATGCGAAGGTTTCACATTGTTTGGATCATTTATGAATTTCTTATGCCCGTTTCAAACTATATTCAAAACGGCGGGCATGAAGCTTCTTACCCCGGGGCCGAGCCTCGCTAAACTTGAAGTGGATCTCTGATGAAATAGCATATTGTGAACCTATAAATGATTTTAAAGAAAATTTACAAGCATTATATCATGTACTTGTAGTTCAAATCTACGCAATCTCCTACCGATACGGTAGGAATTTGTCTTTTTCATGAGGGATGGACTAAAAGGTTCCAGATACACCGGTTGGGAAATTGTCCATCTAAGGTGGTCTAGTATTTTTGAAAAATGGGTTGGTACCAATGCCAAACTTTAATTTGGTGGTTGCTTCAAAGAACACCCCGATTTCGGCACCTCAAAAATGGAAATTGGCTATTTCATGCGTCGAAAAGGAAAACTTCCTCCTGCAACATCGTAAGCCATCCCAAGATGCACATATGTGCACAATATGGGCACATTATCACAAACTATGCCCTGATTCTAGCCATAACATTGATGGTTTGACCTAAATGCCATGAAACCTCAAACATGATAGGTCATTTTGTAAAGGATTTTTTATGATGTTTGCAATTTTCTAGGTTCAATATTTTTCCTTGCAACTATGACACATAATATGACACCACGCGAAGGTTTCACATTGTTTGGATCATTTTTGAATTTCTTATGCCTGTTTCAAACTATATTCAAAACGGCGGGCATGAAGCTTCTTAGCCCGGGGCTGAGCCTCGCTGAACTTAAAGTAGATCTCTGATGAAATAGCATGTTGTGAACCTATAAATGATTTTTTAAAAAATTCACAAGCATTATATCATGTACTTGTAGTTCAAATCTGGGCACCCTCCTGCTAATATTTGTTAATGCATTTTTAATTAAAATAGTAAAATTGTTTAGTTACAATTAATATTTTTGAAAACAGAAAATGATTTTGGATTAGTTATTTAAATTGAAGCACTTTTCCTGTTAAAAGTTTTTTCAAATTCTAAATAAATAATCATTTCAAATTGAAACACCTAATTAATTAAAGAAAACAAATTTGAAAAAACCTAAAACCGGGTCATTGGTCCCGATTCATGCCACGAACCGGGACCGATGACCCTGGGCACGTGGCGGCCCAACAACGCCCCCCCACCCAGGTCATTGGTCCCGGTTCATGCCATCAACCGGGACCGTTGCCAACGGTCCCGGTTGATGGCATGAACCGGGACCAATGACCCGATGTATATTACTGTCAGCCTTCTTCCTCCCCACTTCCCCCCAAACTCGCGAAACGGCTAAGGAAAAGCGCGGAAATCAGAGAACAACGCCAACAGGCTACCCGCCGACGTCATTCCCGGTCTCCGGTGATCTCTCCCGCCGCTGCCTCGCCCTTCCTCCTCTCCCGCCGCCACCGCTCACCCAAGGTCTTCTCCTCTGCAGGTCCATCGTCGCGCCCGACACTCCGCCGCCGCCCGTCGATCGTCCCTCCGCCGCCGCCACGCCGGAGGAGCTCCCCTGCAACCCCCGTTCGTCGCGCCATCCCGGAGGAGCTCCGCCGCCGCCACCGCTCTCGGTGAGCTCCTCGGGAGCTCTCTCCCGATTTAAATTTTCTGCAATACTTAAAATACCATTTATACAGAAATATACTAGACGAAATCATGAGTAGTAAATCGCATATTGTTCATTGGATCATCAAAAATAGAGGACCAAATCGATCTGATGTGCTATAAAATAACCCTTTTAAAATGCAGCTTCATATTATACCGATTTGATGTCATATATATTCTATTTTTTTCAAAAAATTTGGTCAAAGTCTTCTTTTGTTTAATTAAGGCAAGAGTTAAAAATACACATATTTGAAGATGGAGGGAGTATGTTGGAAAAGGTCACCGACTAGATTGGTGTATTAAGTTTGGAAATACACATAGGAAAAGTTTTTTCTAAGCGAGAAAACATGTGTGAAAACTGAAAAGGACTAATTATTTACTGAGTAGTTTGACAAAAAACACTCGATAAAGATTATTTGGTGGGAAGCCCACCTCTCGTGTGGAAGAAATCGGCGAAAAATTCTAAAACTTTGTCCAGTATCGTTAGGGGAGACTCGACGAATGGCCTCTACTGTCACGACACTGTTAATTGCACCCGTGGTGGTCAACTGTTTATAGACCTTCCGAGAAAGCATTTATTTGCCTAGTTCCGAACTTACAACACTTGGCAAAAGTCTGAATACCGACCAAAAAGCGATTTTCCGGTAGCGTCTAGTGTGTTTACATAGTAGACCAGTCCATATAGAAAGCCATAATGTATAATCAAATCTAGTTTCAAATTGACTTATTAGTTTTGAAAGTAGTTTTTTACGCTGTGGAGGCGGTTCTAAATTGGAGTGCAACTTCGCGCTCCCATGCCAAATCCATTCTACCCAAAAAAAATAAGTATTGTATCTTGAGGTAGGGACCAAAGGAACTCATGCGGGATGTTTGAGTTGAGGAGAAAGCATACTTATTCTATAGCATTTTAGTCTATCCTTTCTTGCATGGGGTCTCTGTGAAGTTCATTTTGTTCATGCATGGGGTCTATCATTTTGTTCATAGTATCGACATATGTTTCGAGCACACGAATTTGGAAGGGTGAAGTGTAAAAAAGAACTAGTATCGACATATGTATATATATTATAGGATTCACCGAGCTAGTATAGCGACAAGAAGGTACATAGGATAGCGACAAGAAGGTACATAGGATTCACCGAGCTCCTCGCCCTGCCTCGAGTCGAGGATGACGCCGCATATCAACACATATCCCTCCTCTTCCTCCACCCCATATCGACACGTATCGACATATCGACACATATCCCCCTTCTTCCTCCACCCCATATCGACACATATCCCGCAATAATTATGGATTATTTTCATAGGATTATTTGCATAGGATTATTTTCATTTGATTATTTGCATAGGATTATTTGCATAGGATTATTTGTATAGGATTATTTTCATTTAATTATTTGCATAGGATTATTTGCATAGGCTTATTTGCATTTGATTATTTGCATTATAATAACTTGCAATTCTTAATTTGCAGATACTATGGATCCAGCACATGGCACAGCTCAAGATGATGAATACTTCCTCCAAGGAATGATCCGCGAAAATGAAGATATCGATGTCACCAGGATGTTTCTGAACGATTCTGGTGAGGGAGATGAATCTCTCAACCGAGGAGACGGCTCCGGTGAGGTAGAAGCCGAAGCCTGGGACGGGGGAGAAGCCGATGAGGGAGAAGCCAACAAGGGAGAAGGCGGCGGCTCTGGCGGAACCTTAAATCTCGCAAACTCCGGCAAGGTGTATATATGTATTTTTGTAATTAAAATGTTGTTGTCTATATATATACATGCATATATGAACACTCTTTCTTCTTTTAGCCCTTCGGATCGAGAACTTCTTCCGTAAGAACGAAACGAGGCCCAACAAAAAAGTTGGATGACACTGTGAGGTATAGGATCGAAGTGGCCGATGTAGATGGCGAACCGCAAGCTCCCGACGATGTCGCAAAAAAATTGTCAAGCAATGCGGAGTTCTTGTAAGGGACTACATCCCGATCACCGTTCAAGAATGGAATCGGCCAAGCAGCGATGGAGTCCCGTATGTCGGCAACATCGCCAAAGATAAGCTTTTTGCCAAGCTCATGATTAATTTCCTCCTGCCGAGGCCAGATGTGAATCCAGATGAGGAGAAGAGAGCAAAAAAGGCGCTAGTGCAAAGAGTCAAGAAGTTTGCTCTCATCAAGATGGCCGAGGCATTCAAGAACTGGAAGAAGAAACTGTACATTAACTTTGTCAAGTTAGAGAAGACTCCGGATTTCAATCACGGAGGCTATGCTAAGTTAAGACACCAGTGGGCTGATTTTATGAAGTACAAGACATCGGAGAAAGCTTTGGAAAGGTCTAGAATAAATATAGAGAACGCTGCTAAGAAAGTGTACCATCATAATATGGGGTCTGTGGGTTACGCCGGTTGCATGCCTAAGTGGGATGCACTTGAGGTCAAGTATATTGCTGCCGGGATCAGACCAGAGCCCACAACATGGACACCACGGGCGAGAAACTGGTTTTACGGCCATGGGGGCACGTTGGACAAAGAAGGGAGGGGAATATATAATCAGAAACACAAAGATCATCCCCTACTGCCCATCGACGATATTAGAAATGCAGTACATGATGTTGCAGCGGGACGGGTCGTTTCCGATAGAGAGAATGACGAGCTCACACGTGCCCTTAAAAATGATGAACACAAAGGACGAGCACGAGGCACACCAGGCTCTAAGCCGTGGAACGTTGCCTTCCCCGCGAAAATGAAGAGATATCCCGATAAAAGCCATCAGAGGAGTGATACATTGCAAATGTATCTATAATTTTTGATGTTCCATGCTTGGTTTTATCTACTTTGTTGTGTTTTGTTCCAACTTTGGAGTACTTTTCATAGACTTTCTTGGACTAACCTATTAACAAGATTCCACAGTGCCAATTGCCTGTTTTCTGCTAATTTTGGTTCCAGGAAAGTCAGAAAATGAATATTCTCGGAATTGGACGGGACAAAAGCCAAAGTTCCTATTTTCCCGGAAGACTCACGGAGCCAGAAGGAGAGTCGGAGAGGAGCCAGGGCCTGGCCACACCCCCCCAGGCGCGGGCAACCCTAGGCCGCGCCAGGTCATGGTGTGGGCCCCTGGCCGGCCACCGACCTTGACTCCTTCGCCTATAAGAGCCTCCCGATACCAAAACCCTAAATTATCAAGCCTCCAGCCACGAAAAGTTCCGCAGCGCTGCCGCCACCGAAGGGGAGATTCGGGGGATAGAAAGTCTCCGTTCCGGTACCCTGCCGGGACAGGGAAGTGCCCCCGGAGCCATCCCCATCGATCTCCACCACCATCTCCATCACCATTGCTGATTCCCATGATGAGGAGGGAGTAGTTCTCTCTCGAGGCTAAGGGTTCTACCGGTAGCTATGTGTTCATCTCTCTCTCTATGCATGATCATATTGAGATCATGAGCTTGTAATCTATAGATCTACCTTGCTACTCAAGTGCTTTAATAGATCTTTGTTCTCCCCATGTGTGTGAAGTTGACAGTGTGCACACCATGGTGGCACTTAGGCTAGAGATTACAAATACTTGTTATGAGTTATATTTGGAGTTGGATGTCTTTATGAAATTGTGGTGTTTGTTGGACCTATCTAGTACTCAAGGTGACAGTGTGGGGTTTTCTAGATGGGAAAGATGAACTTTGAGGTGTGCTATTATATCCCTACCATCGATTAGAGTGTTCAACCGGAGAGTAGTTAAGAGTAGTATCATAAAGAGAAGATATTTATATGTGAGTGTTCACTAGTGAACGTATGATCCCTAGGCCTTGTTTCTAAGCATTGATACACCATTTGCAATTAGATCTGTTACATGTTTGCTTGCTTCCTTTTTTTATTTCAGTTTGCCTTTAGTCTCTTCCACGCCATCAAGCTATTTTCTATCACCGTTACCACTTATAATTATCTATACCACTTGTATTTCACTATCTCTTCGCTGAACTAGTGCACCTATACACCTGAAAAGTGTATTGGGTGTGTTGGGGACACAAGAGACTTCTTGTATCTTGATTGCAGGGTTGCTTGAGAGGGGATACCTTTGAACACTTCCTCCCTGAGTTCGATAAACCTTGGGTGATCCACTTAAGGGAAAACTTGCTGCTGTTCTACAAACCTCTACACTTGGAGGCCCAACAACTATCTACAAGAATAGAAGTTCGTAGACATCAAGCTATTTTCTGGCGCCGTTGCTGGGGAGGTAAGGTAAAAGGTACTCACATCCTCCGATGTGAGTGCTCGAAGTTATTTCCTTTAGATTCTGCAATTTTGTCTTTTTGTTTCTTGTTTTCACTAGTTAGGCTTAATGGAAAAAAACAACAAAATTAGAGAGCTTTATAGTATTTATCTTGAGTTAGGACATGAAGTGTTTGAAGAGAAAATTAAAAAACCTATGGAACTTTATTTGCATGCTAATAGCAATGTTGTTAGTATGAATTCTTTGGACACTATTATTGCTAATGCTATGAAAAAGTCTAAGCTTGGGGAAGCTGGTTTTGATGAGTATGATATTTTTAGTCCCCCAAGCACGGAGGAGAAAATTTACTTTGATGATACCAAACCTCCAATATATGATGATTATAATGATGAATATGATATTTTCAGTCCACCTACTATTGAGGAGAAAATTAATTATGATTACAATATGCCTCCTATATTTGATGATTATGGTGACGAGAATAATAATGATAGCTATTTTGTTGAATTTGCTCCCACTACGATTAATAAGAATGACTATGCTTATAGGGAGAGTAATAATTGTTTTATGCATGTGGCTCATGATAAGAATGTTTTATGTGATAGTTATATTGTTAATTTTATTCATGATGCTACTGAAAGTTATTATGAGAGAGGGAAACATGGTTTTATGTATCTCAACAAAATTAGGTTTCCCCTCTTTATGTTGAAAGTCTTGAAGTTGCACTTGTTTTGCTTTACTATGCTTATTGCTTTGTGCTTTCATGATTTGTTTCTTTACAAGATTCCTATGCATAGGAAGTGGGTTAGACTTAAATGTGCTTTGAATTTGCTTCTTGATGCTCTCTTTTACTTCAATTCATATTTCTTATGTGAGCATCTTCTCAAACTATCATGCCTAACTTAAAGGCATTAAAGAAAAGTACTTATTGGGAGATAACCCAAAAGTTTTAGATGAGTCTTGGTAGTTATTACTTCAGTAATAACCGCTCCTTATCCTTTTTTATCTGCTTTTTGTGCCAAGAGTAACCTCTAATGAGAGAGAAGTAATGACTGGGAAAGTTGCTGTCCCGAAACAGATTTCTGTGCTTCACCGTAAAAATTCGTGTAAAATCTCTGAACATCCTTTTGAGGCGTGAATTTTTGTGCTTCTGCCCCAGGTTGTTTTCTAACTTTCATTATCTCAACACTTTTTTATTTGAGCAACACAAGGTCTTCGAAAAAATTCATCATTACCTGCTGGTCTGTTTTGACAGATTTCTGCCATTCTCTGCATTTGCTTCTTGTTGGTTCCTTTTTGAGTTCTTTTGGGGAATTGAGATTTTTGAGGGAAGTGCTTCGGTAGCTAGTGTTCTAATGGAAGTTTATTGGTGTTGGAACTGAACCTTAAGACTTATTATCTTGCGTGCACTAATGTTGCTAATAAAGATTGTGTGAAGTTTTGTATGAAGGAAAAATTTTCAGGTGTATGAAAGGAATGAGTAATGAGATGAAGGATGGACTAAAGCTCAAGCTTGGGGATGCCATGAGTGTCACCCCAAGAAATATCCAAGAAGTATAAGCGTCAAAGCTTGGGGATGCCCAAGGCATCCCCCTCTTCATCAATAAAAATCCCAGGTTTCTTCCAAACGCTTCATTTTTATTGTTTCATGCATAGTTGTGTTGTTCTTGGAGCGTCTTCTTTTTCGTTTTCGTTTTGGTTTTTGTTTGCTTTGTTTGCTTAGTTTGCTGAATAAATTGGTTGGACCCCCTCTTTCATACATTGGTTTTCAAATAGTTTGGTTTGGTTTGGAAAAGAGTAGGAAAGCTCATACTTAAGTGGTAAAGAGAGCTTGTTTTTGACTGTGGCCTATGCTTTGTCATGTCATGCTCGATATTGTTTTGGCTTTATTCTTAGTATTCTTTGTTGTATCATGACTTGTTATAAACAATTGAGATTGCTTAATGTGCCTTGGATGAATCATACGTTGTTTTAGCATATTAAAGCATAGTATTGTGGTATTCTCCTTTGATGCTTTATTTGGGTTGACTTAGCGCATGCTCACACCATGTTATGACTATCTCAAGTCGCCATAAGACTTTATTATCCTTTAGTTTTCAACTTGTAGTATCACTTTATGCTTTGATCAATGATGTTTTGTCGCTCTGCATGATTATGGCCATTATTGATCTCTTAGTTTGTCGCTCCCAGTCTTTTGCTAGCCTCCGCAACCAAGTATGAGTTCCACTCATGCATCCAACTCCCTGAACCAAGTTATTCCAAAGAGTCCACCATACCTACCTACTAGCTTATGCTATTCCAAGTATATTCATGTTTTTGTTTACCTTCCAAATTAAACTTGTTATGAGAAAACTAGTGATTAAAGCTCTCACGAACTTGATGTCACACTTTACTTTTCTTGCCCTTAATAAACTTGAACCATTGTGCCGTCTATGTTGTATATGCTTGCACTTATTTGTTGGGAATTAGCAGAACCATGCTGTCATGGGGAACGCTTTCAACATTGCACTTGGTACTTGTACCTAGTTGATATCATGCTCTTTTGTATATGGATGTCGTCGGTGTGAAATGAAAGGGGAGCTTGTAATTCCATGGAGTTATGTATATGTGTTAGAGAAACACCTGGGCCACTGGTCTAATCCATGCTGACATGGTGGAAACCTGCAGCGTAACCATAATGAGCTGTCTATGAAGCATTCTTCTTATAAAAAAAGAGTCCTATGTTGAGAAAAAAGAGAAAAGAGAAAAAAAGATTACAAAAAGAGGAAAGAGAGAAAAAAGCACCATATTCCCATGGTCAATAAGAAGATTGCTGAGATGCTCGTTGTCTGCTTGCCTTGTCATTTTGATATGGAGATTGTTCCATATCATCGGGCAAGGGGTACCCCATTGGCGGTTCTCTATGATACACATGTACTTACGATGACAAGAACTTACCGGTAACTAAACTTGAGTTGCATGAGGAGCGGCCCTCGTATTCAAGGGACGTGAGATTTCTAACTTATACTTCATCAAGCATGTACACCATAGTTTGTTCACTTTAACCTTAATCACTTCAAGATGCTTATGATAGGGGCAATGAGAGCTGAAAGCTATTAAGTACCATAATTTTTGGAAGCTCTTTATGAAACTTGAATCTCTGCTTCCTTCTATGAAGGCCTTTCTTTTACTTTTCTGTTGACTCTCCACCTTCTATCTTTATGCACCTACTTTGAGAGCATAGTGGCCATTCTTAGTTCTATGTGCATTGTCCCAAGACTTGTTGATTGATGCATACCTTGATATTGCTTGTTTTAAACTATTTGTATCTAGTCACTCTTATGAACTTTGAAGGTGTCCTATGCATTTATGTTTGCTACTCTATGAGGGACAAGCTGAATACTATTATGCTATGTTTTCTTTATGTGAAACAAACAAACATCTTGCAAAGCATTGTTATTCATGAATCTTTTGTTTGTGCTTTTTCATGTTGCATCATAGTTTCTTTTTCTTATTGCTAGAACCTTGTCTTTCATGTTATGATTGAAGTACTATGATCCCAACTTTGAATGTTTTAAAAATACTTTGATCAAGTCTTTGATGGTGCATGTCACCTCAAAAATTATTCTTTCTTTTTATCACTTACCTACTCGAGGACGAGCAGGAGTTAAGCTTGGGGATGTTGATACATTGCAAATGTATATATAATTTTTGATGTTCCATGCTTGGTTTTATCTACTTTCTTGTGTTTTGTTCCAACTTTGGAGTACTTTTCATAGACTTTCTTGGACTAACCTATTAACAAGATGCCACAGTGCCAGTTGCCTGTTTTCTGCTATTTTTGGTTCCAGGAAAGTCAGAAAATGAATATTCTCGAAATTGGATGGGACAAAAGCCAAAGTTCCTATTTTCCCGGTAGACTCACGGAGCCATAAGGATAGTCGGAGAGGGGCCAGGGCCTGGCCACCCCCCTAGGCGCGGGCAACCCTAGGCTGTGCCAGGGCATGGTGTGGGCCCCCTGGCCGGCCACCGACCTTGCCTTCTTCGCCTATAAGAGCCTCCCGATACCAAAACCCTAAATTATCAAGCCTCCGGTCACGAACAGTTCCGCAACGCCGCTGCCACCGAAGGGGAGATTCGGGGACGAAGTCTGTTTCGGCACCTAGGGACGGAAGTGCCCCCGGAGCCATCTCCATCGATCTCCACCACCATTGCTGATTCCCATGATGAGGAGGGAGTAGTTCTCTCTCGAGGCTAAGGGTTCTACCGGTAGCTATGTGTTCATCTCTCTCTCTATGCGTGATCATATTGAGATCATGAGCTTGTAATCTATATATCTACCTTGCTACTCAAGTGCTTTAATAGATCTCTGCTCTCCCCATGTGTGTGAAGTTGACAGTGTGCACACCATGGTGGCACTTAGGCTAGAGATTACAAATACTTGTTATGAGTTATATTTGGAGTTGGATGTTTTTATGAAATTGTGGTGTTTGTTGGACCTATCTAGTACTCAAGGTGACAGTGTGGGGTTTTCTAGATGGGAAAGATGAACTTTGAGGTGTGCTATTATAGCCCTACCATCGATTAGAGTGTTCAACCGGAGAGTAGTTAAGAGTAGTATCATAAAGAGAAGATATTTATATGAGAGTGTTCACTAGTGAAAGTATGATCCCTAGGCCTTGTTTCTAAGCATTGATACACCGTTTGCAATTAGATATGTTACATGTTTGCTTGCTTCCTTCTTTATTTCAGTTTGCCTTTAGTCTCTTCCATGCCATCAAGCTATCTTATATCACCATTACCACTTATAATTATCTATACCACTTGTATTTCACTATCTCTTCGCCGAACTAGTGCACCTATACACCTGACAAGTGTATTGGGTGTGTTGGGGACACAAGAGACTTCTTGTATCTTATATGCAGGGTTGCTTGAGAGGGGATACCTTTGACCACTTCCTCCCTGAGTTCGATAAACCTTGGGTGATCCACTTAAGGGAAAACTTGCTGCTGTTCTACAAACCTCTGCACTTGGAGGCCCAACAACTGTCTACAAGAATAGAAGTGCGTAGACATCAAGGAGAAAGGAAAGGGAGGCAGCTGAGAAAGCGGCTGCTACAAACCGGCTGCGTAATGTAGAAGAAGCAATAAAGCAGCATCAGGATTGATACATTGCAAATGTATCTATAATTTTTTATGTTCCATGCTTGGTTTTATCCACTTTCTTGTGTTTTGTCCACACTTTGGAGTACTTTTCATATGATTTCTTGGACTAACCTATTAACAAGAGCCACAGTGTACATTTCTTTTTTCTGCTGTTTTTGGTTCCAGGAAAGTCAGAAAATGAATATTCTCATAATTGGACGGGACAAAAGCCAAAGTGCCTATTTTTCCGGAAGTCATCAGATGCCAGAATACAAGATGGAGAAGGGTTGGGGGCCGGCCACACCACCTGGCTGCGTGGCTAGGCCTGGCCCATGCCAGGGGGTGGTCTAGCCGACCCCAGCACCCCCTCGGCCTCTCCTTCCTCCTATAAGATGCCCTCGGGACGAAAACCCTAAGTACCCGATCAAAAATCCACAAAAGAGTCTGTAGCCGTCGTCATCTCCATCCCTAGATCGGAAGGGATCTGAAGCTCTTCCCGGCACCCTGCCAGAGAGGGGAATTCACCCTGGAGGCCTTCTTCATCATCATGCAAGCCTCCAGCGTGATGCGTGAGTAGTTCATCATTGGACTACGGATCCATGTAGTATCTAGATGGCTGGTTCTCCTCCTTTGTGCTTTCATGTCTAAATCTTGTGAGCTCCATTCATGATCAAGATCATCTATTTGTAATTTTGCATGTTGTGTTTGCGGGGATCCAATGGATATTGAGATGCTATTTTAGATTGATTATTGATTCTATCATGTCTTTGTTATTTGTGATCTTGCATGCTTTCTGTTGTTAGTAGCTATCTTGGCCAAGTAGATGCTAGCAACTCCAAGAGTTAGTATTTATGCTTGATAGTGGGTTCATGCCTCGTAACTGGGAAGTGACAGAAATCTCTAAGGTACTAGATGTGCTGTTGCTACTAGGGAGAAAACAACAATCCTTTGTTCATAGAACAATCGTATTGTTTACTTTACACGCAATTCATAAAGCAATAATCTGTTGCTTGCAACTTAATACTGGAGGGGGTTCGGATGATAACCTGAAGGTGGATTATTAGTCATAAATGCAGTTGGATGGCGGTCTATGTATAATGTTGTAATGCCCAATTGAATTCCAAAGGAGTCAAGATAATTAGTATATGCGTGTATGCTTTCTCGATGTTTGTCAATTTCCCCGCTGTAATTTGTTCACCCAGCATGTTATCTATCTTAAGGAGAGCCACCTCTAGTGAACTATGGATCCCGGTCCTTTCTTTTACATACAATCTATAAACTGTTTACTACTTTGTTTTACTTTCTGCAAACTATTACTTCCTTCCATTCGATACGTTTAATCCTTTGTTTTCAGCGAAACCGGTGAGATTGACAACCTCATCGCAAGTTGGGGACAGAGTTCTGTGGTTGTGTTGTGCAGGTCTCGACATTGCTGCTGGCACCGGTAGTGCGCCCTGCCAACGTTCAGCTAGCTACACCTTTGTGGTGTTTCCTTGCTCCTACTGGATTGATAACCTTGGTTTCGTACTGAGGGAAAACTTGCTGTTGTGCTCATCATACCTTCCTCCTGGGGTTCCCCAATGAGCTCAATATATTTTGGGCCATCAAGCATATTTTCTAGCGCCGTTGCCGGGGAGTCAAGGACATCTTCACAAGGGGAGTCCCTCATAACCAATCTCTTTACTTTGTTATTTTTGTTTTGCTTAGTTTATTTTTGCTTTGTTTGCTTGTTTCTTTATCAAATAAACAAAAAAATTAGTTTTACTAATTTGCTTTCTTATTTGAAAACACAAAAAATGACTACTCTTGAAAACACTAAGTTGTGTGACTTCCTTAGCACGAACAACAATGATTTTATGAGCACACCTATTGCTCCACCTGTGCCTGAACATACTTTCTTTGAGATAAAACCTGCTTTACTCAATCTTGTTATGAGAGAACAATTTTCTGGTATTGGTAATGAAGATGCTGCTACCCATCTAAATAACTTTGTTGAACTTTGTGAGATGCAAAAGCATAGGGATGTAGATGGTGATATTATTAAGCTGAAATTGTTTCCTTTCTCTTTGAGAGGAAAAGCTAAAGAGTGGTTGAATTCCTTAACTAGGAATAGTATTGATTCTTGGACTAAGTGCAAAGATGCTTTCATTGGAAAATACTATCCTCCTGCTAAGATTATATCTATGAGAAGTGAAATAATGAAGTTTAAACAATCTGATAATGAACATGTTGCTCAAGCTTGGGAAAGAATGAAATCTTTGGTTAAGAATTGTCCCACTCATGGACTGACTGCTTGGATGATCATCCAAACTTTTTATGCAGGATTGAACTATTCTTCAAGGAACCTATTGGATTCTACTGCTGGAGGTACCTTTATGACCATTACTTTGGGTGCTGCAACAAAACTTCTGGACAATATGATGGTTAATTATTCTGAATGGCATACTGAGAGAGCTCCACAAGGTAGGAAGGTAAATTCTGTTGAGGAAACTTCCTCCTTGAGTGATAAGATTGATATTATTATGTCTATGCTTGTGAATGGGAAAGTCCATATTGATCCAAATAATGTTCCTTTAGCCTCTTTGGTTGCTCAAGAAGAGCAAATTGGTGTGAACTTCATAAGAAATAACAATTTTGGCAATAATGCTTATAGGAGTAATTTTGGTAACAACAATTATAAGCCATATCCTCCCAACAATGGTAATGCTTATGGAAGTTCCTACAACAATAATAGGAGTGCACCCTATGAACTTGAAGTTATGCTTAAATACTTTATTAGTAAACAAACTTCTTTCAATAAAACTATTGAGGAAAAACTCTCTAGTGCTGAAAGAAATACAACATCTTTGGCTGAAGCTCAATCTTCTTCGAATAAAATGGCTGCTAAACTTGGAACTAATGATAATCCCTTTGCAGCTACTAATGCTATACAAGTAAGAATTGATGAAAATGTTAGACTATTAGCTGAATTACATGCTAAGTGGGAAAGAGAAGATGAAATTGCTAGAAACATTAGTGTTTCTACTATTACCACCACTAGTGTTGAGGCTAGTAATAGTTCTACTACTTTAGATGATAATTTTGATTTTGATCTTGATGGTTGCAATATCTCTGAAGTTATTAAGTTCCTACAAAAGCTTGCTAAAAGTCCTAATGCTAGTGCTGTGAACATGGCCTTTACAAAGCACATTACTGATGCTCTCATAAAGATTAAAGAAGAAAAGATGAAACATAAAGCTTCTATTCCTATTAAACAAGAACATGGTTGGAAACCCATCATTAATATGAAAGTGAATGACTTTGATTTCAAATCTTTATGTGATCTTGATAGTAGTGTTTCTATTATGCCTAGAAGGATTTATGATATGCTTGATTTGCCTCCACTTGAAGATTGTTATTTGAATGTCCCACTTGATGATAATGCTAAAAAGAAACTCATGAGGAGTCTTAATGATGTTCTTATTATGGTTAACAATGCCTATGTCCCTGTTGATTTCTATGTTTTGGATGTTGAATGCAATGCTTCTTGTCCTATTACTTTGGGGAGACCTTTTCTTATAACTGTTGGTGCCATTATTGATATGAAAGAAGGCACCATTAAATATACACTCCCAGTCAAGAAAAGTATAGAACACTTCTCTAAGAAGAGAGAGAATATTTCTTTTGCCTCTCCTATGAAAACAAAATTTGGTTTTAATGCTTCTTCATTTGAGAACACTTGATTCTTTCTTGCTTCTTATGCCTAACTTAAAGGCGTTAAAGAAAAGTACTTATTGGGAGATAACCCAAAAGTTTTAGATGAGTCTTGGAAGTTATTACTTCAGTAATAACCGCTCCTTATCCTTTTTATTTGGTTTTTGTTCCAAGAGTAACCTCTAATGAGAGAGAAGTAATGATTGGGAAAGTTGCTGTCCCGAAACAGATTTCCGTGCTTCACCGTAAAAATTCGTGTAAAATCTCTGAACATATTTTTGAGGCGTGAATTTTTGTGCTTCTGCCCTAGGTTATATATAACTTTCGTTAGTTCAACACTTTTTGATTTGAGCAATGGAAGGTCTTCGAAAAAATGTGTCTTTACCTGCTGGTCTGTTTTGACAGATTTCTGCCATTTTCTGCATTTGCTTCTTGTTGGTTCCTTTTTGAGTTCTTTTGGGGAATTGAGATTTTTGAGGGAAGTGCTACAGTATCTAGTGTTCTAATGGAAGTTTATTTGGTGTTAGAACTGAACCTTAAGACCTATTATCTTGAGTGCACTAATGTTGCTAATAAAGATTGTGGGAAGTTTTGTATGAAGGAAAAATTTCAGGTGTATGGAAGAAATGAGTAATGAGATGAAGGATGGACTAAAGCTCAAGCTTGGGGATGCCACGCGTGTCACCCCAATAAATATCGAAGAAGTACAAGCGTCAAAGCTTGGGGATGCCCAAGGCATCCCCTCTTCATCAAGAAAAATCCCAGGTTTCTTCCAAACACTTCATTTTTATTGTTTCATGCACAGTTGTGTTGTTCTTGTAGGGTCTTCTTTTTCGTTTTGGTTTTTCATTTGCTTAGTGTGCTTAGTTTTCTGAATAAATTGGTTGGACCCCCTCTTTCATACATTGGTTTGCAAATAGTTTGGTTTGGATTGGAAAAGAGTAGGAGAGTTCATACTTATGTGGTAAAAAGAGCTTGTTTTTGACTGTGGCCTATGCTTTGTCATGCCATGCTTGATATTGTTTTGGCTTTCTGCTTAGTATTATTTGCTGTAGCATGACTTGTTATAAACAATTGAGATTGCTTAATGTGCCTTGGATGAATCATGCGTTGTTTTAGCATATTAAAGCATATTATAATGGTATTCTCCTTTGATGCTTTATTTGGGTTGACTTGGCACATGCTCACACCATGTTATGACTATCTCAAGTCACCATAGCCTTTATAATCCTTTAGTTTTCAACTTGTAGTATCACTTTTTGCTTTGATCAATGATGTTTTGTCGCTCTACATGATTATGGCCATTATTGCTCTCTTAGTTTGTCGCTCCCAGTCTTTTGCTAGCCTCCACAACCAAGTATGAGTTCCACTCATGCATCCAACACCTTAAACCAAGTTATTACAAAGAATCCACCATACCTACCTACTAGCTTATGCTATTCCAAGTATATTCATGCTTTTGTTTACCTTCCAAATTAAACTTGTTATGAGAAAACTAGTGATTAAAGCTCTCATGAACTTGATGGCACACTTTACTTTTCTTGCCCTTAATAAACTTAAACCATTGGGTCCTTCTTTGTTGCGTATATGCTTGGGCTGTATAACTTGAACTTAGCAGAACCATGTATCGTGGGGAACACTTTCAACATTGCACGTGTACTTTGTACCCCGTTGATATCATGTTCTTTTGCTTATGGATCCCGGCGGTGTGAAATAAAAGTGGAACTTGTAAGATCATGGAGTTTGTATGTGTGTTAGAAAGCACTGGGGCTAGCCTAATCCATGCCTAATCATGGTGGAAACTTGCAGCATCACCATAATGAGCACTCTATGAAGCATCCTCAATAAAAACCTATGCAAATAACAAATAAAAAGATCGCTGATATGCTCATTGTCTGCTTGCCTTGTCATTTTGATTATAGGATAGCTCCTGTATCATGTGCAAGGGGTACCCCGTTGGCGGTTCTTTATGATACACATGTACTTACAATGACAAGAGCTTACTTGTGACTAAAGTTGAGTAGCATGAGGATCGGTCTTCGTAAGTAAGGGGCATGAGATTTCGGTTTATAACTTATTAAGCATATCCTCTTAGTTGTGTCACTTTAACCTTAATCACCTTCAAGATGCTTATGATAGGGGCAATAAGAGCTGAAAGCTATAAGTACCATAATTTTTGGAAGCTCTTTATGAGACTTGAAATCCTACCTCCTTTTATGAAGGCCTTTCTTCCACCATTATATATTGAGTCTCCACCTTCTACCTTTATGCACCTACTTTGAGAGCATAGTGGCCATTCTTAGTTCTATGTGCATTGTCCCAAGACTAGTTGATTGATGCATAACTTGATATTGCTTGTTTTAAACTATTTGTATCTAGTCACTCTTATGAACTTTGAAGGTGTCATATGTATTTATATTTGCTACTCTATGAGAGACAAGCTGAATACTATTATGCTATGTTTTCTTTATGTGAAACAAACAAACGTCTTGCAGAGCATTGTTATTCATGAATCTTTTGTTTGTGCCTTTTCATGTTGCATCATAGTTTCTTCGTCTATTGCTAGAACTTTGTCTTTCATGTTATGATTGAAGTACTATGATCCCAGCTTCGAATGTTTTACAAATACTTTGATCAAGTCTTTGATGGTGCATGTTACCTCGAAAATTATTCTTTCTTTTTATCAATTACCTACTCGAGGACGAGCAGGAGTTAAGCTTGGGGATGTTGATACATTGCAAATGTATCTATAATTTTTGATGTTCCATGCTTGGTTTTATCCACTTTCTTGTGTTTTGTCCACACTTTGGAGTACTTTTCATATGATTTCTTGGACTAACCTATTAACAAGAGCCACAAAGTGCTGCCTGCTTTTCTGCTGTTTTTGGTTCCGGAAAGTCGAAAATGAATATTCTTGGAATTGACGGACAAAAGCCAAAGTGCCTATTTTTCCTAAGTCGTTAGATGCCGAATTTGAGACGGAGAAGGGCTGGGGCAGCCACACCACCTGGCCGGCGGCCAGGCCCGCCGCCAGGTGCTCTAGCCGACCCCAAAGACCCTCGGCCTCTCCTTCCGCCTATAAGATGCCCTCGGACGAAAACCCTAAGTACCCGATCAAAATCCACGAAGAGTCTCAGAGTCAGCCATATCCATCCCTAGATCGGGAGGGATCAAGCTCTTCCCGCACCACGCCAGAGAGGGAATTCACCACGAGGCCTTCTTCATCATCATGCAAGCCTCCGTGTGATGCGTGAGTAGTTCATCCTTGACTACGGATCCATGTAGTAGCTAGATGGATGGTTCTCCTCCTTTGTGCTTTCATGTCTAGATCTTGTGAGTCTGCTCATGATCAAGATCATCTATTTGTAATTCTGCATGTTGTGTTTATGGGATCCGATGGATATTGAGATGCTATTTCAGATTGATTATTGATTCTATCATGTCTTTGTTATTTGTGATCTTGCATGCTTTCTATTGTTAGTAGCTATCTTGGCCAAGTAGATGCTAGCAACTCCAAGAGTTAGTATTTATGCTCGATAGTGGGTTCATGCCTCGTAACTGGGAAGTGATGTAAATCTCTAGGGTACTAGATGTGATGTTACTAGGGAGAAAACAATCCTTTGTTCATAGAACAATCGTATTGTTTACTTTACATGCAATTCGTAAAGCAATAATCTATTGCTTGCAACTTAATACTGGAGGGGGTTCGGATGATAACCTGAAGGTGGATTATTAGTCATAGATGCAGTTGGTTGGCGGTCTATGTATAATGTTGTAATGCCCAATCGAATTCCAAAGGAGTCAAGATGATTAGTATATGCTTGTATGCTTTCTCGATGTTTGTCAATTGCCCCGCTGTAATTTGTTCACCCATCATGTTATCTATCTTAAGGAGAGCCACCTCTAGTGAACTATGGATCCTGGTCCTTTCTTTTACATACAATCTATAAACTCTTTACTGCTTTGTGTTTACTTTCTGCAAACTATTACTTCCTTCCATTCGATACGTTTAATCCTTTGTTTTCAGCAAAACCAGTGAGATTGACAACCTCATCGCAAGTTGGGGACAAAGTTATGTGGTTGTGTTATGCAGGTCTCCATGTTGCTGCTGGCACTGGTAGTGCGCCCTGCCAACATTCAGCTAGCTACACCTTTGGGGTGTTTCCTTGCTCCTACTGGATTGATAACCTTGGTTTCGTACTAAGGGAAAACTTGCTGTTGTGCTCATCATACCTTCCTCTTGGGGTTCCCTAACGAGCTCGATATATTTTGGGCCATCAAGGATCAACTCGACAGACTTAGCCAGCAAGGTATTAGCGGCCAATCTCAGCAGCACATGGTAGAAGCTGCATTCAATGGTACCGGCGCCCTATCGAATAAGAAAAGCAGCATCTCTTCCGCGCAGCTCCAGGATTGTGATGATGATGCACTGATGATGGCTCCTCCTAAACGCTACCTAGTGGATGATATCACGGAGAGCACAGCTTGTGAGCTAAAGGTGCAAGTTATGAACTTAAGGGTGACGGCGACGGTCGGCATGGCCGTACCAATTGCGCCTAACCCAACTTGGCATTGCAGACCGGTTCCAAAAGGGTACGCTGTTGTCATAGTGGATGATGTGAAGCAAGATTTTGAGGAGCTGAAGCTGGACCACCCTGCAGGGGGAGATATGGAGCTGACTGAACTAAGGGAAGCCAAAGGGGGGACTGTTGTATGGCCAAAGGAGCACCTCGTGCTTCCAAATTATGTGCCGCCAAGGCCACCCACTCCTCAAAGCAGCAATCCACCTTCGCCACCACCTCACCATTCTCCAGCACAACCGTCGCCTTCACCGCCTCACCACTCAGCAAGCCGTCTCCTGCCATTGCCTCGGCCGTCTCACGCCACGCCTGCCTCCATCCCCTAAGCCTTAAAGACAAAAGCAGAAGTATACTAAGAGGGGCAGCACCAGTAGCAACAAGAGCATGTTCCGATCACCAAAACGTAAGCTATCGCCCCTCCCAAGAGTATCTCATAAGAATATGAAGAAGCTACCTTGTGAGAAGACAGATAAGGAAATTGTTGCGGCCGTAGATGCCCATTATGAAAAGTGGAAGATTGACATGGCTAACAAAAAAAAGCCGATAGAGCCATTCTTCCCGGTCACCGCAGAAGATAAAGTCAAAGTAGCCGCGCTTAAGATTCAGCTTCACCAACCCATAGCACTCACACCAAACTATAATCGCTCTATTACCAAGTCGGCTGAGGCAAAAGAGCGGAGAGTCGGGAAAGAAGTTGCCCAGCTCAGACAATAGAAAAATCAATCGATCGAACCGCTCAAAGTGTATGATACCAATGAGTGGAGAGCCCAGGAGCGACATGATCCGAACATTGCTCCGGAGTTTATTCAACTGTATGGAGAAAAGGCCAAATTATATGGATTGTCTATTACTGAGTACATGAGCCGTATGGATGAGTTCGAGGGGTACCAACAAATAGCATACGTATACCGGCACGGGGCTCCTCTCATCAAACCTGAGTTAGTCAAAGATCTACCAACAAAAATGCGAAGATTGCATAAGTGGTACATGCAAGCCTCTGCTGAATCCAAAAACTGGATCTATGCTGGATATAAACACCACCATTACGGTCATGGAGATGGCTTCCTACTGATTGAATTTCTAGAATTATTTCAGTTTTACCAACGAGACGCCCTCGAAAAAACTATCGTCAGTGCCTATTGTTTGTAAGTATTATTAATTTATGTAATTAAGTCTTTCTAGCTCAGCTCATTTGTTGCTTGTATAATCTTACTCATCACTATACTAATTATATATGCAGAATGAAGATTCTCGAATGCAACAAAGGACAAATCTATGACCTTAGGTTTGTTGACTGCAATTTCATTCATGAAGTTACTCTAAAAACAAAACCCAAAGAGATAGAGGATAACTTGGTAAAAGCGTTGACGTATTTCGGCAACAGAAGAGAAATACTATTTCCTTACAACGTTGGGTGAGTGTTACTGTATTATACATATTCTATTTTCGCTTACTCGATGTTAAGCGTATAATTGACTCGTGTTATTCTGTTAGTGTGTCCAGCTTCCACTATATTCTGTTAATCATTATTGTTGACCAAGGAGTAGTAAAAGTCATGGACTCGAAACACACACCTTTAGAAAAGTGAGCGAACATGCAGGAATGGGTCCAGAAGGATTGGAAACGGTTCACTGCCAACACTAGGGGTGTCCAGCTTCCACCAGAGCTTACATTTCAACCATTGACTGTAAGTACTACTTGCTAGATCCACGCATCTCTTTGATTCTAGTTTCAATACCATTATCATGCTTGATTATTATTTTGATTGAACTCCGTTCTCATAAAGTGCTTGAGGCAGGAAGCCGGGAATAACTTACGTGGATACTATGTCTGTGAGTTCATTCGCCAGACGACCAAAGAGAACTGTGCAGACTGGAACTTCGAAAAAATTGAAGTACGATAAACAATAATCACAACTTTATTTTATTACCATCAATTGTGTTTAGTTTCATTCATATATATTGATCCTCTTCTTTAAATTAGATCGAACAGATGCGGGACGGTCTTCTATCACAAGAACACGTCCAATCAATTCAAGAGGAAATTGCAAGATTCTTATTAGAACATGTCATAGATCCGAAAGGAGAATACTATTACCCGGTTCATTTGGAAGGGTGAATCGTAAAAAAGAAGATGTAAATTAGATCAAATTTGTGTGAGTACCGTTTGTAATATGTTTCGACCAAGCACGACGGATGAGACGGTGTATAATATATTCGTGACCATGATGTGTAATATATATATAGTGGTTCCTTCATTATTGCTGTATATATGTAGTACCATTAAATTGAATACAAAACACCAAATAAATATATGGAAAAAACACAAAACCCTGCCGTGGTACAAAAATAGCCCAAAATACAGAGACCAACGATCCTGGTTCGTGCCACGAACCGGGATGAAAGGGGTGGTTTTGCACGAGTGGTCCGAGGGACTGGGGGAGCCCGAGCGCTGTGACAGGGCTGAGAGTAGCCACCTTGTTCGCTCCAGGTGGTGGGTGCGTCCTAATTTTGGATGTTTGATCAGCACGGCTCCATAAACGAGCTCCATTACCCAAAGCATCGCCCAAAGTTCTCAATCTTAGTGGGTAATGTCTTCACCTCCACGTCGGTGGCAACAGCGCTGCTGCTAGGATGGAAACCATCTAGTAGAACTCGCCTAGTTTGCCCTATGCTTGATCCTTCAACATAATTCTCCAATTCCTTAATGTTGACAGAATCATCCATTGTATATTCTTAATATCAGACCTTGGGCAATTCCTCGTCCTGAAGCTATTCCTCGTCCTAAAGTTATTCTCGTCCTATGGTAGCTACTACAAGAATTGAAGCTACTCCTTCTCCTCCCCTATCGTCGACTCCTATTGATGTTGTGTTTACTCCAACAAAAGTTGACCATAATGGTGCTCATACTGAAATGCTAAATCTAGATGTTTCCGTTGTTCCTATTGCTGGTACACCTCCAGATGGTGCTGATTGAAGGATTCGTGGCAGAAAACACACAATTTTCTTAACTAGCGCGACACCATATAGCTAGTATCTATAGGAGTAATGTTGTAACGGAGAAGTTTCGGTAACATACCCTTGTAGACCAAAAATGTTTAACGTTCCGCGGGGAATGTGGATGATGTAGTCGTACTCGTAGCCGACCTCAAGGTCGCGAAGCTCTTCACCCGACAATCTAGCTGCCACAAGTGGCAACACCTCCGTGGTTTTGCACATGTCTGATGCACGATCTCCGGTTCACTAATCCAGTCGAACACATGGTAATCACCTTTGATCCACATCACGTCACACCAACCACTCCTACTAAGGTGAACTCATTTCATCATTTGTCTTCAATTGACCATCACTTAAATGGGATCCTACTTGAGACAAGTGCCAATGGTATGAGCAGGCCTATAACCAAGAAGCCAAGGGAAAAAACAAGGATGCTCTAGGGACCAAGACGCCCAAGCAAGAAGCATGGAAGGTAAGGCGGAAGAATACTTTCGGTGCTAGGCCTGGCGTCGCTGGATCGAACGCTGAAGCATTCCGGTGCTAGGCCTGGCCCGCCGAACCACTCGCCGAGTTGTCCGCCGAAACCACCAGCGAGCCGTCGGACCAAACCGGTGCCCCGCTGAAAACTTGATCAGTATCCCAGTCTGACGCCCGCTGAAACATTCCGGTGCCAGAACCGGCCCCACCGAACTTCTCGCCGAAAACACCAGTATGTGCATTGTTTTAGGTTTGATGCCCTAGAATATTCCTTTGACCTACCCCCTTCGCCCTAAGAACTATAAATAGCCCCTTGTGGCTCAGATCTAAGGAGAGATGATGATGAATTGAGTCATGTGCCAAATCCTAGATAGGAACGCCCTCTCTATAGTAAATCTATGAGTTATACAAGGCCTTGGAGTCGGTGACATTCTCAAATTTGTCAAGACCCTCCTCAAGTGTTTGGTCTCTCCTTGTTAAGGATTCTAGTAGTGTTAGGTATCTCCCCTTTGGGATTCTACTTGGTTGCTACTCTCTCCTTGATTTGGATTCTATCATCCGCTTGCCGATCTCTCCTTTGATGATTCTACCGCAAGGTCTCTCGCTGAGGATTTTATTGGATTGGTTGTTCGTACCAACGGGAGCAAATCAAATAGGGTGTGTTTTGCGTGTGTTTGTATCTTTACCTTGCATTAGAGTTGAGTTCATCGTGTTCATCGGGTTTTCCCTCACTCTCCATCTCAAATCCGTGAAGATCGGGCCACCCAAGTGACAATCCACAAGGGAACCCATATCATCTGGTATCGGTAGCTTTTGGTTGCCACAGATTTGACTTATCTCATTGATTTCCACCATAAATTGAAAATACCAAAAAAATGCCCCAAATTGCTTTTGGATCAATCTCTCTTTTTGCTGATTTTTCTGTGGTTTTGATCTGTAGATGTGTTGCTATTTATGTCGATCTACCTTCCTGACCTTCCCCACCCCTAACTTTGATCAATCTTCAAAGATTTTTATGAGTTGACGTTTTGTGTTCATCACGAACATGTTTTGGTGCCAGTCCAGCTAACCAAACCGGCCGCCAAAAATTTCTGGTGAAATTCCTAGCGACGCTAGAATCTTCATCGAATTTTTTTGGCGCTAGCTCCAGCGCCACCGGTTTGGCCACCGACAGCTACTTTTGACTCAACTTTGATAGTTTTCCTCCTTTGTTTGTTCGTGTTTCATGTGCGTATCGCCTTAACTAACAGCAAGGTTTCGCAACATTACATCCCGCGCTCTCTGACACCGCGACATCCGAACATCTTCCTCAACACTGGTTGCAAGTTCATCATCAATACCGAAGGTATAACTTGCTCCACCTTGTTAACCCCATATCTTCTTTTGTGTGGAACTATCCTATGAGACCAGCTCATTTTGTGTTTGCCTAAGCATTGTGCACTTGTCCTTGGAAAGTGAGAGTGTGTAAGCAAATGCAAAAGTTGACATAGTAGTATACAAATGTAGAAAAAGACTCCAAAAAAAGAGGAAAGAAAAAAATGAAAAAAAAATACAAAGTCTCCCAATACAAAGAGAATATCAATCTCGTAAGCAAAGAGAGAGAGAGAAAGCATGACCAAAGCAAGTGCACAAATCCGTTGCTTATCATCTTTTGGCAAATGATTTGTGGTCTCTCCTTGAGTTGGTACGACCACCGAGCATAGTCTTTGGTAGGACATTTTGGTGTAATAGTCATTCTTACCTCATTCATCTCCACATGTGTGCATCCTCGTGTTTTTGTAGATTGTATCCTTTTTGATTTTGATCTTTGGTTTGCACTTTTGACAATAAATTTTTCATTTGTTTTTTCCATTTGATATCCACCTTCCTAACCTTCCACCATAGGCCTTTGTGTGTGTGTCTTGTGTACCACTAATTGCTTTGCACTCGGTAAGAACAACCTTTTCAATTTTTGACTCGGTGAGGCAATGTAGCACATACCATTCCACCAATATCATCCTTCTTTCTATTTGTGGGTATACAACATGTCTAGGAGAAGCGGAGCTAGCGGAGATGGAAACTTCAACAACCAAGAAGGTTTTGCCACACTCCACAACTTATGGACGCAATGCCAAGAATTCAATATCCAATTTGAAAGGCATGAGAACTGTCTTAATGACACTTTTCAAGAGTTCGACTACTGTGATCAGACACATCAAGCGGAGCATCATTCTCAATTCCAAGCTCTCATATCAATGATCATCAGTGGGACCGGGATGTCCATAATGACCCCTATGCATTCTACGATGTTTATTGTCGTTTGAACCATAAACACTAAGCCCATTTCCTTTTGTTACTTCAATACCTGACTTGTCTGAGGTCTGATCACTGGTATCACGATACCTTGTTCAACTCGTTAATGACAAGTTCTACTTTACTGGGTCCCATGATATTACATCCCCATGACCCAGTCACATGTTGCGCAATATTATGGATGTAATCTCACCGAGTGGGCCTAGTGTATCTTCTCGTCACGCGGGAGAACTAATTTTGATCTCAGTGCATAAGCCTCAACATATCCCTATGGAATACCCAATATACACCTTTATGACCACCTTGTTATGGTGTGATGGTTGATGTAAATCTAAGAAGCCTCAGGTGATAGTGATTAAATATGATCTCACATTCTAAGGTGTAGGATACTTCGTTTCTAATTATTGCAACGATAAACTTTGTGACTTGATCGTGTTGCGATACTTATGTTGGGTAATATCCATCATATCATTCATGAATGATATGACTTAATTGACAATTGGCATAAATGCTCCATGATCAGGAAACCTTGATCATCAGTTGCCCAATGAACTCGTCGAACAGAGGCTACTAGGGAACTTTGTTTGTTCATATACCACATGTATATCAATGTTTCTGATTGACACCGTTATAGCATGGTATAAAACTATTATGAACTAACGAGATATGATAATAAACACCCGTTATTGTTTGCCTCAGGGCATATCTCCTTCACTGATGCCACTATAGCCACCCCACTAGATGATGTTGCCCCCCAAACTACTGATGTTGCTTTAAAGGGAGATACAGTTTCATCTGTTGGAGGAAATAGTTTCAAGGAGAGATCAGGAGTTTGTTCTAGGCCTCCATATTTCATGTGGTTCTCCGAGGACAGACAATAAAATGAAGTTCTCATGTCTTTGAGTTCGACTAACTGTGGAGCTTGGGTATATGTATTCTACATAACTTGTTATTGGTTGATGCATCTATTGTTGATGCATATATGATTTCATATGTTTTTTATGCTACATAACTTTGTGTAGATTCAGAAAATAGGTCTGCGATCGATGACAAGTTATAGGACAAATGCATTTAGAAAATTAACTTCCACAAACAAGTGTGCACTATGGGATGATGGATAATCGTTAGGTCAAGTTTGCGAGTTCCTAATTAAGCTTATGATAGATAAGGCCGTGCTGCTCGTTAGGCCAATCAGAAAGGTTAATAAGTTGGACCAAGTTCTAAACCATCACATTTCTTGGCCTTTTATAAATGTAAGTGAATAACGACTCTCTACTTCCAGATTTACCAAATGTGCATATCGTGACAAATGCTTATATATTGACTTCCTAGGTTACGATGCCAGAAGGAGCTCTTGTGTCCAAAAATAGACCTATTTATATCCTAGGTAACAACAAAAGTATGTATGAGTCTCTATCTAGTATATACTCCCATACATGTTTCCTTGTTGGTGCCAAAGTGGTTTACAATTCATATTGTTCCTTGTTCATCAAGATCAGTGTGTCGCAGACTTAACTATAGACCAACCAATCAACACTTTATCGTAGCACTTGTTACCCTCTATAAAATGAGTGCCCTATTGGTTGACGATTGAGTTAATATGTGTGAACTCGATCACATTTAAACTTCTTTTGAAAACTTATGTGATGGATGTGTGAAAACTGAATATGATGCCTTTTGTAGTGCTACGATGTATGTGTTTGACCCTATGTAATGCTATATATTCGAATTTGTGTTGTGATATTTGTAAGCACCATGTGTGTTTCATATTATGAGTTTCTGTGAATTCTAGTAAATTAGGGGAACCCTCAATGTAGAAAAAGCGGGCTTAATTGTTGCGCTGAAAAATATCATTGGGACACTAAAAATTATGTCGTGCACGGGCCACATATGATGACACCATATTGTGATGGGTTCGTAGCATGGAAAACAAAAAATTTCTACCGCAAGAACAAACAAAACCCAAATCTAATCTAGATAAAAGCCAAGATCTAATCTATTAGACATGTGCAACGAGATAGATCTGTACTAACCCTTGTAGATCCGAAAGCGTTATGAGATCGGATCTCGTGGTTGATGTAGTCGATCACTTGCCGATCTCAAGATCGAGTAGACGATCCTTCCAGTGCCGCGTTCTGGCAGCGCTTCTGCAGTCGGTCACATGTGCGGAGTCGAAGCAGACCTTCCTCTCCCCGTTCTAGCGAGCAGCGGAGGTAGTAGATCTCTCCACGGAATCCAGCAACACGACGGCGTGGTGGTGGTGGAGTAGAGAATTCTGCAGGGCTTCGCCTAAGCCAGAGCAGAGGGAAGGAGGAGGAGAGAGGCAACTTGAAATCTAGAGAATAGAAGGGGCAAGGGGGCTTGTGCCTCCACCCCTCTATTTAAAGGAGGGAGGCGCCATGGGGAGGTGGAGTCCTTGTAGGACTCCCCTCTCCCTTGGCCGGCGGATCAAGGAGGTGGGGGAGAGTCCTACTCCCCCACGAATCCTTGTCTTACCCCACAAGGATTCCTTGATCCTTTCTTGGTTTTCAAGCAAACTCCAAGAAATCTTCTAGAACCTTCCGGAACATTCTGAAACCTTCTAGAATCCCCATACAAATACTCTGGAACATTTCCTAACTTAGAAAATGATCCCGAATATATGAATCTTATTCCCCGGACAATTCCGGATCTCCTCGTGATGTCCTGGATCCAATCCGAGACTCCGAACAACATTCGGTATCCAACGCACATTCCATATCTACTTAAAACAACTTCGAACCTTAAGTGTGTCACCCTACGGTTCGTGAATATGCAGACATGATGGAGACACATCTCCGATCAATAACCATTAGCGGGATCTGGAGATCCATAACAGCTCCCACATACTCAACGATGACTTTGTGATCGATAGAACCATTTAACATACGAAACCAATTCCCTTTGTCACGCGATACTCTACTTATCCGAGGTTTGATCGTCGGTATCTCCATACCTAGTTCTACCTCGTTACTGATAAGTACTCTTTACTCGTTCCATGATATGTCATCCCTTGTGACCTAGTCACATGCTTGCAAGCTAACTAGATGACATTCCACCGAGAGGGCCCAGAGTATATCTATCCATCATATGGATGGACAAATCCCAATCTTGGTCCATGCGCTTCAACACATACTTTCAGAATACCCAATGTCACCTTTATAACCACCCGATTCTAAGCGGCGTTTGATGTCATCAAAGTACCCATCCGGTGATGGTGATTAACATAACCTCATGGTCGAAGGATTAGGTTACTATGCATTTGAAAATCTTGTAGCAAAACAAACTTAATGACTTGATCTTATGCTATGCTTACTATGGGTGTGTGTCCATCACATCATTCTCCTAATGATATGATCTTGTTATTAACGGCATCCAATGTCCATGATCAGGAAACCATGATCATCCATTAATCAACAAGCTAGCTTAACAAGAGGCTTACTAGGGACTCTTTTATGTTTACAAAACGCACAAGTATTAATGTTTCTGGTTAATACAATTATAGCATGGGATGTAAACATTTATCATAAACATAAAGATACAATAATAACCACTTTATTATTGCCTCTTGGGCATATCTCCAACAGTCTCCCACTTGCACTAGAGTCAATAATCTAGTTAAAAATTTGTGCATTCAACACCTATGGCTTTCTGGTGTTGTATAGACACTATTGCTTGTGGTAAACATAATCTTCGGATCTGACACTTCCAGGTCCGTGTGTATTTGCATTTCCTTGCGTCTCTACACATTACTCATTCTCCAATGAGATGGCATTGTATAAATTTGGTCCTTTGGTGAGACCTTTAGTTCCTTGGGATTAAATCATGTTGATACAATTGTCATACAATGTATCTTCATAGTATTATCCTGCTATGAACCACACCTAGTTTGATAACAAACTACTTGACGCAAATGCCCTCATTTGTTGCTACAATAGCAGTCATATACTTAGCCTTTTGTTGTAGTATCTGTCACAATGTTTTAACTTTGGTACTCAACCAAATCCGTTATGGAACTTCCTTTCCATTACATTGTGCCACCCATAGTTTAAATTGAGATAAACTTAATTTGTGACAAAACTAGTATCAATGCAACAATTTACAATGAACTATTTGTCACCACTATATAAATAATATATTCTTAGTTCTTCCAAAGATCATAGGAATATCCCTACTATTGTCCAATGATCATCTTATGAGTCATTCTGGTATATGCTCATAACATTTAGAGCATAGGACATATCTGGATGTGTACATCTCAAAGAATGATTGATCAAAATATTCTTGTGATTTCACCAAGTGTCAAAACACTTGAATCTCGTGTCAACACACTTGAATCTTGATTCAGTCCTTTCCGCAAGGCCAAGAACCTTTCTTGTTGTTTCCATATTGAACTCATTCAACATCTTATCTATGTACATTTGGCAAAACCATATTAGCGCCTCAATCTATCCATATAGACATTGATGCCTAATTCTTGGGTTATGCCTAAGTCTTTCATCGAAATGAAATTCTTAACCTGTGTCAATAAAAGATACATCATTTCTAATCAACAATATGTCTTTCACATAATCTATTAGAAATAAGTCTTAGCGCTCCCACTTAATTTCTTGCAAAATGCAAACATCTTCATCGTCTCTGATGAAATTAAACCTTTTAACGGTTTCATCACGGTGAAGATTCCAACTCCGCGATGCTCACTTCAACCATTGAAGTTTTGCATACTCTTTTAGCATCCTTTGAATTAACAAAACCCTTTGGATCGTGTCATGGACACATCCTAGGTAACCATTCTATTAGAAGAACTTGTTTTGTTTGTTCAACTACCATATACCAAAATATATGTAGTGGTTGCTACATTAATCCGTCCAGACTAAATATCGCTATGAAAGATCAAATATTATCATAGTCAATTCCTTGAACATTGTCGTAAACTCTTTTCGACATGTCGACTATTTCATAGATGTGAAACATCCATGTCTATTTCTTTATAGATCCATATACGACTGTAAGGTCTTGCACCTTTCCAGAGGGTCTTTCAAATTCAAAGCTTGATTTCTCGTGTATGGAATTATCACGGATTTTATGGCTTCAAGCCACTTAACAAAGTCAGGGCCCATCATCGATTTTTTGCATGTAGTCGGTTCATCATTGTCAAACAACAATGATTTAACTCTCAAATCTTGGCATTTGATTACTTACCCGACCTACTTGGTTCAATAGGAACTTAGATCTTCGTTACCACAACCTTTGAGGCACGTGAGCCATGAGCATTGTTGCTGCCTCCGGGACACTTACCGATGCTGCGCAACTCAGCACATATTAGCCAAGGTTCAACAACCTTGTCAAAGTTCTATTGTCCTCCCACTTAACTTTTCACGAAAAATTCCTTCTCAAGAAACTCGACATTCTAAGTGACAAACATTTTTGTCTTCAGTGTTATGGAGGAATACCCAATGGTTATTCGAAATAACCTACAAAGACATGCTCATCCGACTTTGGTTGTAAACATTTTACTTATTCCTAGCATACCAAAAATTTAAGAAAGGACAACCTGGGTTTTATCCCAAACCATGACTTATATGGTGTCATTTCAACGGATCACGATGGAGATCTTTTTAGTGTAAAAGCGGTAGTCACTAAAGTTTTAATCTTTAAAATATAATGGCAGTTTTATAAATGACACCTTTGATCTTACCATGTCAAACAAGGTTTCATTACATATCTTGAACACTCCATACTCCTATGGTGTTTTGGGAAATGCAAATCCATGGAACGATTCCTCAAATCTTAGGTGTTTTGCTAAACTTGTAACTCAAACATCTTTCTTTATGATCCAATCATAAACTTTTTTATTTTCTTGTTACAATAATTTTCCACTTCATCTTGAAAGTCTTTGAACATTTTCAAATGTTTCATACTTCTTCCTTATTGAGTGAGTATATTCATATACTCACTCAAATCTTTGGAGAAAGCATATGAAGTTGAAATCCATCGCCCACGACTACACATAATGGACTATATACATCAATATGTACAAATTCCAATCAGTTAGTCGTTCGTTCCTCTTTTGGCCTACGAACGGAGTTTTAATTATCTCTAGGAAAGTATCACAAGCGTCATTTGATCAAAATCAAAGACTCCAAAAATCCATCAACATGGAGTTTCTTCATGTATCCCTAATATAATTTAAACGGTGATGTCACTTTGCAAGTGATCTTTCAATCATTTGTCTTGCGACATTTTAGCATTAGTTTTATGGTCGTTATTTCTCCAACCAGACTTGTATATCATCCATCTATTATGGAATACGGTAATTATTTGAACAACCTTTTGTCGTCATAATACCTGATCAAAATAACAATTATTGAAACAAATCTTGAAGGCAAGCTTTGATGTTAACGAGCAACACAACAACCCTTTGTTTGTTTTTGATGAACATCATCACATATTCTCTTGCTAGTTACTTACGCCATTGTAGTTCATGAATTGTGTTGTCCTGTATAACACTTCATACCAACCAATTCGGTATCCAATACGGCAGAACCACATTGTTTAACAACCAAGGAATATAGCCATAACATGTATCTTCTATATACCTAAGTTGGATATCTCCAATCTTTTATTTTCTGCCAAATATTTTATAGATTCTCTTTCAACAATTAATTTTCTTTTAAAAGAATCTATCAACATCAATAGTGGTGTCATTCACATGACACATAGTACAAAGTGTGTATAGTCAAATACTAATACCTTTGGACTTGCACTTTGAAGTGGATCACCTTCATCAAATGTTTGGCATTCTTTCAAAATTCCATTCTTTAGTAATCTTTTAGTGTAGTAAACATTTTACTTACATCTTTTATTCATCCTTATCATGACAACTTTCATGATCAAGCTGCTATAGCTTATAAAGGTGAATTGCGAGTATAATGTTTCTTTTCCAAAACCTTTTGGAGGATTAGGACGACCAGCGTCTCCAACCTTCACAAATTCTCATCAAATATGAGGACATATACTCTATCATGTTGTAACCAACACATTGTTTTAGATATCGCAATACCTTTCACATATGATGGTTTCTGAAACATTGCTTTCAGCTCTTAGATAAACTTGATATTAAAAAACAATCTTTTGAGTATCAAGAATCATGGAGGTAAACATGATACATTAGATACTAACACTAGAATTGTTACTCTTGATTTAATACTGTTTATTAAACTTCATAGAGTAAACGGAGTTTGCTGAAGGTTTGCAACAGGACTTTTAAACTTTAGATTGACACTCAAAAAAAATATGATACCAGTTTGTAAAGCAAATATCCAGAATTTCTATAGTTTCACTATCTCAACTATAACTAAGCGTAAGGTGGTGAACGGATGCCAATGACTATAACAAACTATGTAAATTCACTTTGATTGTGTTTATGATAAATTGAGTTCGACTAATCCAAATTACAAATGAACTCCCACTCAAAAAAACATCCCTCCAGTTGTTTTAGTGATTACATGAACCAAATCCACTACACCAAGTCCGATCATCACGTGAGATGATGTAGCTTTAAAGGCAAACAATCAACATGTTCATCATATCATCCATATGACTCATGCTTTACCTTTCGGTATTCCGTGTTCCGAGACCATGTCTGTACATGCTAGGCTCGTCAAGGTTAACCTTAGTATCCGCATGTGCAAATCTGGCTTGCACCCATCATATGCACACGTAGAATCTATCACACCCGATCATCACGATATGCTTCGAAACGACGAGTCTTAGCAACGGTGCCTACTCAGGACAAACACTTTATTACTTGATATTTAGTGAGAGGGATCATCTTATAATGCTACCGTCGCGATCTAAGCAATACAAGATGCATAAAGGATTAACATCACTGGAAATTCATAATTAGTGTGATATGATATGGCCGTTTCTTCTTATGCCTTTGATCTCCATCTCCAAAGCACGGACATGATCTCCATCATCACCAGCATTGCGTCAAGGTCAGTGGCGCCGCTTCATGGTTTTCCATCATCACTAGCAACTATTACAACTACTTGGAATAAAGCTATTACAAGATGAATAGACACGCAGGTCTTAACAGAATTAAAGACAACCATTAGGCTCCTGCCGGTTGCCATATAACAACAAGGATCATTGCATACATCAAATATAATCACAATCACATAATGGCCATATCACATCACAAAACCCCTGCAAAAACAAGTTAGACGCCTCTAATTTTCTTTGCATGTTTTACGTGGTTTGGGGCTTTCGAATAAGAACGGATCTTACCTACGAAACTGAATTACATCGTTGATACAAGTGCTATCAAGTGCAAAGTGTATATTGGATCTATACTATGATGGGAGAGACAGACACCCGCAAAGCCACTTGTGCAATACGAGTTGCACGTCAACTGTGGAGCAAGTCTCATGTGCGATGACATGTAAGGTTAGCCCAAGCCGCCTCATCCCACCATACCGCAAGATGCAAAGTACAGAAAGCAAAAGACGGCACGAGCACCAACGCCCACAAAACCATTGTGTTCTACTCGCGCAACAGATCTACGCATAGACACGGCTCTGATACCACTGATGGGTTCGTAGCATGGAAAACAAAAAATTTCTACCGCAAGAACGAACAAAACCTAGATCTAATCTAGATAAAAGCCAAGATCTAATCTATTAGACATGTGCAACGAGATAGATCTGTACTAACCCTTGTAGATCCGAAAGCGTTACGAGATCGGATCTCGTGGTTGATGTAGTCGATCACTTGCCGATCTCAAGATCGAGTAGACGATCCTTCCCGTGCTCACAGCGCTTCCGCGATCGGTCACGCGCATGCGAGTCGGCAGACCTTCCTCTCCCCGTTCTAGCGAGCAGCAGAGGTAGTAGATCTCTCCACGGAATCCAGCAACACGACGGCATGGTGGTGGTGGTAGAGTAGAGAATTCTGCAGGGCTTCGCCTAAGCCAGAGCAGAGGGAAGGAGGAGGAGAGAGGCAACTTGAAATCTAGAGAATAGAAGGGGCAAGGGGGCTTGTGCCTCCACCCCTCTATTTAAAGGAGGGAGGCGCCATGGGGAGGTGGAGTCCTTGTAGGACTCCCCTCTCCCTTGGCCGGCGGATCAAGGAGGTGGGGGAGAGTCCTACTCCCCCATGAATCCTTGTCTTACCCCACAAGGATTCCTTGATCCTTTCTTGGTTTTCAAGCAAACTCCAAGAAATCTTCTAGAACCTTCCGGAACATTCTGAAACCTTCTAGAATCCCCATACAAATACTCTGGAACATTTCCTAACTTAGAAAATGATCCCCAATATATGAATCTTATTCCCCGGACAATTCCGGATCTCCTCGTGATGTCCCGGATCCAATCCGAGACTCCTAACAACATTCGGTCTCCAACGCACATTCCATATCTACTTAAAACAACTTCGAACCTTAAGTGTGTCACCCTACGGTTCGTGAATATGCAGACATGATGGAGACACATCTCCGATCAATAACCATTAGCGGGATCTGGAGATCCATAATAGCTCCCACATACTCAACGATGACTTTGTGATCGATAGAACCATTTAACATACGAAACCAATTCCCTTTGTCACGCGGTACTCTACTTATCCGAGGTTTGATCGTCGGTATCTCCATACCTAGTTCTACCTCGTTACTGATAAGTACTTTTTACTCGTTCCATGATATGTCATCCCTTGTGACCTAGTCACATGCTTGCAAGCTAACTAGATGACATTCCACCAAGAGGGCCCAGAGTATATCTATCCGTCATATGGATGGACAAATCTCAATCTTGGTCCATGCGCTTCAACACATACTTTCAGAATACCCAATGTCACCTTTATAACCACCCAGTTACGAAGCGGCATTTGATGTCATCAAAGTACCCATCCGGTGATGGTGATTAACATAACCTCATGGTTGAAGGATTAGGTTACTATGCATTTGAAAAGCTTGTAGCAAAACGAACTTAATGACTTGATCTTATGCTATGCTTACTATGGGTGTGTGTCCATCACATCATTCTCCTAATGATATGATCTTTTTATTAACGGCATCCAATGTCCATGATCAGGAAACCATGATCATGCATTAATCAACAAGCTAGCTTAACAAGAGGCTTACTAGGGACTCTTTTATGTTTACAAAACACACAAGTATTAATGTTTCCGGTTAATACAATTATAGCATGGGATGTAAACATTTATCATAAACATAAAGATATAATAATAACCACTTTATTATTGCCTCTTGGGCATATCTCCAACATATTGTGCCAAGCACGCACAACTTCCGTGGTGTTAATTTTGTTCTTTCGTGCTAGAGCTAGCTCGGTGGATGATGATGTTCCCACCTGAAAAAAGTGTCACCTAAAAACTTTCCTGACGTAGTTATCCCTAGTGCCTTTTTCTTGCTGCGGTAGCGCGAGCGCGGAGTCTAGGCATGTGCCTTAGTGTGTATAAGCGCTAGGGCATGCGATACGTGTTGTAGTGATTGTCATGTTCGTAAAATCATTATGACCATGCATGCAACATGCATCACACCTCTTTTGCATTGCCATGTTGTGCCACCGCCATTGCATGGTCCCTGCTGTACTCGGTTTGCACCTATGTGCCACCGCTATTGCTGGCATCTGCGCACTCGGTTCACACTGTACTCCTCTTGTACTTGCCTACGGAATCCTTCTACTGGTTGCACACCTCCTCGCTTTCCGATACATTCTCCTAGCACCGTCTTCCTTCGGCATTGCCGAACCCACGCTGACCGAAGACAGGACGCTCCACGAGGACATGGACACAACTTCACGGAACACCGTGCATACATCTCAACTATGACGTGCTCCAGCTACAACAGATCCTTATGGGGACGAGCACTTGGATACAATGACAACACACCGACATGACGTTGGCCACATGTGCAAACATGCACATACTTGACTCAAACACACTTGACTCCTTGTGACATGGGTATACCCTACAGGTACTTGAGCTTGGTATATACGGTCTGAATACAGCAGAGGCCCACGGTGTCGCCAATGCCCAAATGGAGAACTCGAGTAACCTATGGACTCTCGATTGCTTGAAAAACAAGAAGAAGCTAAAGATAGAAAGTTCAAAGGGGAAAACCCTAACCTGTAACCGACTTGACATGTTACCTGAGACCTAGCCTATCTATATAAAGGCTAGGAGGGGGCGGCGAGGAGGACACACGCAACCCTAGTTTCCACAACCCTCGCCAGATTGCATCTGCGCACCATTGTAATCCTCGATTCCTTCAATAATTCCACGAGCAGACAAGCAGGAGTAGGGACCTCTGCGAGGCCTGAACCTGGGTAAATCTTTGAGTCCCCTGTGTGCTTGTTTGCTAGCCGATAGATGTCTCCAGTGCTCCCTCCTTCTCCAAAACCCAAGTCCATAACAATGGGCATTGATGAGTTAAACCCTCGTCAATTGGCGCCGTCTGTGGGAACTAGGAGTGCTGATGTTGCGGCTTCTTCGGCCCCATCAACCGCGATCTACAACTCCACAACAGCGGAGATTCGCCAACTCTTCGGTGTGTTCGACTTCACCGTCCACACGCCAGCCACTCGCCCCACTTTCAAATCCGTGCGCGACGGAATCAGCCTGGCGATCGGGAGCTTCCGCTTCCAAGTTGGTCAGATGGGCACGCTTCGCATGCCTGACCAGCCGACGATACCATCGATTGCTCCAGCATCATGGTTCCCTCCACCGATCGGCACCCTCAGCGAGTTCAATACCTCGACAACAGTTGAGAATACGGTCAACGATAGCAGTTGTGAATCCGATCTGGGTGATCTGGCAACTGAAGGCGGAGCCTACGGTTCTAGATCTGAAAGTTGTGGGAGCAGCAGCTTCCCCAACCACTTCATGTGCGCCTCATCAACGCGGGCGACTCCTCCGCCAATCGCGACAACACGGGCAACGGTGGCTATGGAGCTGACCCGCCAAACGGCGGCATACCCAATGGCGGACCACCGCCAAACGGCGGCCCCCACTAACAGCGCCCCCATCAACAACGGAGGGGCAGTCGAACCTCCAACTATGATAAATGAGCAAACTGGCGAACGCGTCGTGATCAAGCTCAACGACCTCGAGTGGGCTCGTTGCCGAGAATCCCTACGAGGCCACCCTCTACCCTTTGGCTCCCCACAAGAACTGCTGATGGGTTACCATTGGCTCCTAAAAGAGGAATACAAGCGCTAACTACAAGCAATCGCGCAACTCGAGGCACGTAAAAAGGCGGCTGACAAATCAAGCCTCCGACGAGCTGGGCTCTCCTCCCACGGAGGATCCTCCTCCAAATGCAACGAGTACATCGCCAACAAGAGACGATCTCGACTCGCCCATCTCACTGAACAAGAACGTGTAGAAGCCGCCAAAGTCCTCGACTTCGGCTCCATGACAGTGGATACGCGCGGCAACGTTCTCCCAAAAACACCGCAAGCTGCGGTAACGGCGGCCACCATGTACCTCCTCAACAACCAGCCGCCAGCTGGAGACCCTCGAGCTCCCATGCACCGATCTACGATCACAGGCTTGGGGTTAATCGAGGCCGCCCTCGACAAAGAGCCAGCATCGGAACCGAAGAAAGGAAAGGCTCTGGCAAAACGCTACTCCTCGCCCTCATCTAGAGACGACAGTCACAATCTGTCTCGACGTCGCCGCTCCTAGCGACATGACCACGACTATGATACGCGCGATGACCTCAGTTGCCACAGATTTCCCCCCCCCCCGGCCCCTGACGTCGCAGCCTTAGCAATCTTCTTGGCTCGCTGAAGCTCCTCAGAGTACTTCGCAACTGTATTGTTCAGCTGCGGGCCGTACTTGCCACAAGCAATCGTGAAGGGAGCAAAAACTACCTGCTGGCCATCAGCGTTGACATGCATCGCCTTGGAGACTGCTGCAGGATCAACTTCGACTCCGTGTGCTTGAACCATGGCGAGTGACATTGAAGCACCAGCCGCACGGAGTGAGTTCTTGAAGCTTGAAGGAATGCCTCCGGCAGAGGACTCCACCAGCTCATCCATATTCTCGATCAACTTAGCTTTGGGTGCCAGCTCTTCCCGGAGGCGACTGAGCACACCCTTGGCCTTGGTGAGCGTCCCCTGAACGGCAGCGCTGCGATCTTCGACTGCTGAAATGGCACCCGCCAGGGCGTCATCACGACGGAGTGCCTGGGGGTCGAAGTTCAGACCACTGGCAGCTACACACAAATCAAGCATCGGCACAAAAGTCAAGAACGACAAACAAATTCGAAAGAAGGGACACGACGAAAAATCTAGACAACAGAATACCTGAGACGACCTTGGTAATCGAGAAAAGCTGTTCTTCGAACAACTTCAACCTAGCGGCAATGGAGGCGCGCAGATCCTCCTCGCGTTTCCGTGATTCGTCTCGTGCTGCGATTGCCTCATCACGGCTCTTCACCGCCACGACAAGGGTTTTCTCGAGGGAAGCAGCACTATGGAGGAGTGCATTATGCTCAGCTATGACACAAATGAAGACAAACCGTTATTCGAATACATCAAAAGGATACAGGGAAAAGTAAAGAACACTCACTTTCCACTGCGCGATGGCGATTGTCCAGCATTGCATGCTGACGACCCATCGCAAGCACCTGCTCCGCAAGACAAGCGGCTTCCTTCAAATGAGCTACCGCAAAAACATAGTAAAGGGTCAACAAATGGCATAGATGAAAATTTGACTGCAAAATTAGAAGAAGAGATACTACACTTACATGATCCTCCAAAGACTCCGAGTCGATGGATTCGCAGACGTCCGGATAACCATCTGGTGCACATTGTGTGGAGAACTTGACGAATTATGCCGGGAGTGGGCCGCCAATGGAGGAGAAGGAGTGCGCTCAGCCACTTTCTTGGCCTTGGAGGTCGCGACTCCAGATTCCTTCAAAAATTGGACGTCACCAGAAGATGACGATGCCGGCTGACTGCAGAACAAAACCAACATCAAGAGAATGCAACTCCAAAGAAGAACCAAAAGGAAGACTCATATACTTACCAATCAAACTTGTCAAAATCGAAGGTTTGATCCCCCGACTCTGACGACGACTCCTTCGGCAGCCGCATCTTCTTGCGAGAAGATGGCGCCACGACACTCACAGGAACGGCAGGTATCAGCGACTCTGCGCCAACAGCTGCACCTTCTGGAGTCGAAGGAGACGATGCATCCGAATCCTCGCTACGCGAACGCTTGCGAGTGTTCGGACCACTCGAATTGAGGGATTCCTCCTCCGCATCAGATGGGACGGTTGACTCCGACTCGTCCTCTTCCAAGGCTTCACGAGGGATAACCCTCTCAGGAAGAGGGGGCATACAGGGTGACACCCCCAATCCTGCATACAGAAAACAATTTCGCGCCAGGTCAAGAACAAACAGCAAAGAAGCAATCAACAAACAAAGCTACTACGTAGCACAACTGTACCTCAGGAGGAGGGTTAGCAGCATCGAAGGGAGGTACGTCTGGATCATTGGGATGCACATCCTTGGTGGTGTACTTGGTGACCAATCGCACCTTTTTATCTACCTCACTCGCGGAAATGCCATCGGCAGATACGCGAGTGACATCGTTCGCGCCAGCCCACTGGAACATAGGGTTGACTCTGGCCTGTAGAGGCTGGACGCGACGGTGCAGCCATGTGCGAATGAGGGCGCAACCTCCCTCCTCTTTGCCCATGCGACTCTCGAGGTCGCAGACGCGCTCTTATAGCACATCTGTCTCCGCGGACTCGTCGGGCATCACTACGTTCTTCCAGGAGTGCCTCCTCTTGCACGGCATCGCAGGATCGAAAGGCGCGAGTCTGAAGTGGTCTCCGTCGGCCTTCAGGTCGCGAATGTAGAACCACTTGTCCCTCCACCCTTGGACGGACGCCGTGAGTTTGATGTCAAAGTATGTGGCGGAGGAGTCGACGTGGATACTGCAGCCACCTACATCGTAGACTACGGAGCCAGAAGCCAACTGGCGCTTCAGCTTGAAGAGGCGCTTGAAGAGACCGAAGTGTGGCTCGATTCCGAGCCAACACTCGCAAAGAGTAATGTAGCAAGCTACATGGAGGATGGAGTTGGGGGACAGCTGATGCAGCTGGAGCCCATAGAAACAGAGAAGGCCCCTGAAGAAAGGATGCAGGGGCAACGAGAGACCACGGATGATGAACGCTAGGAACATCACCCAAAAACCGGCAGGAGGGGAAGGAATTACCTCGCTGCTAGGGACGTGCGCGTCAGCGACTACAGAAGAAAGAACTCCGTCTTGGCGTATGAGCCACCCTTTTTCTTCGCAGCAACCGTGGCGGTGGTGGAATCGGCCGCGGCACCTCCTTTCTTCTTCCCCATTCTATGGTGGCGGTGCAAACGGAGAAAGTAACTGGGGAATACACGGACCTGGTCCAGCACCACGAAAAAGACGAACACAAAAGAGCAGAGGAGCAGCAGCAATGGCGACGGAGGCAAAGGCAGAGAGAGGAAGCAGATGTGAAAATTACCGTCGCAACATTGCTACTTAACCCCCTGGAAGATGCAATCTAACGGTCAAGAAAAACCCTACTAGACGCGTGGCGTTCATCGTGCTTAACACGTGGAGGACCCGAAGCGTGAACTGTCCCCCACTACCCCCATTACGCGCGGAATCGAGGAGACACAGTTAAAACAAAGATTACGCACGCCCGGTCAAGTCAAAGTCAGAAAATGGGACCCACCGCTCATCACGTCCCGTCAAACCCGCTCACGCGAGCAACTGAGCTCATCACATAGTCAGCACTGACGTCATCAAAAATTGAGGAGCAGAAGACTTCGACTACTTTAGTCCTTGCTTGAGTCTTCGACTCCACCAAGAACTCGGGGGCTACTCCCATAGGGAGCGCTGGTCGTGCACCCTACAATTTTTTATTTTTCTTTTCTGCAGGAACATGGACAATCAAAACAAACCCAACCACTCAAATCCGTGATTCGATTATGGATGTGGGTTACTCCCATAGGGAGCGCTGGAAATAAATTCGACTGAAACAAGCAAACAAAGACGACAGCAGTCGCAAAAGTTCTTTAGTCCCTGCCTGAGTCTTCGACTCAACCAGGCACTCGGGGCTACTCCCATAGGGAGCGCTGGTCGTGCACCCTATGATTATTTGTACATCGTACTGTCTGTTGATAACATCCACACTCGAAGCTTATGGTGACACCGCCTCAAGAATCTTCCCTACAAAGAGACTGCGTCTCCTGGGTCACCCGAATCATCTCCGCGGTGACAAAATTCGGATGCCGCACTTGCAGCGTGAGGGTAAGACCTGAATAAGGCCTGGCAACGCATTCGCTGCGCACTACCAGAAATATATCCGTGCCTACAGGTACGATGAACATGCCTTGACGGATGCGTCGAGTTCTCACACCCATATACTGGAGTTCGACTCATGTAAGACCTCCACGGCTTGAGTCAAATTACACCAGCACTTTTCCGGATTCGAGTCCGGGGACTCGAGTTCGAGTAGATGGCGTTGTTTTACCCTAAGGTAGTTAACTGATACCGATACATCGGTTAAATCAGGCACGCACATCAACAATCCCTATGACACAAACAGAGCAGTCGAAAAACATACTCAGTCATGCACTCGAAAGGATTCCTAAAGTCCCTAGTCGAATCTGCGATTCCACTGGACACTCGGGGGCTACTGACATGGGTATACCCTATAGGTACTTGAGCTTGCTATATATGGTCTGAATACAGCAGAGGCCCACATTGTCGCCAAGGCCCAAATGGAGAACTCGAGTAACCTACGGACTCTCGATTGCTTGAAGAACAAGAAGAAGCTAAATATAGAAAGTTCAATGGGGAAAACCCTAACCTGTAACCGATTCGACCTGTTACCCGAGACCTAGCCTATCTATATAAAGGCTAGGAGGGGGCGACAAAGAGGACACATGCAACCCTAGTTTCCACAATCCTCGCCAGATTGCATCTATGCACCATTGTAATCCTCGATTCCTTCAATAATTCCATGAGCAGACAAGTAGGAGTAGGGACCTCTGCGAGGCCTGAACCTGGGTAAATATTCGAGTCCCCTGTGTGCTTGTTTGCTAGCCGATAGATGCCTCCAGCGCTCCCTCCTTCTCCAAAACCCAAGTCCATAACAATGGGCATTGATGAGTTAAACCCTCGTCACCTTGAGTCACACTCTCGTAGATAATGATCTTTACAAGCCTTCCGACGCCGCTCCTCGGCACCACCGCTCCAATCAACAATGGTCCACCTAAACCATCTTGTCGATGACACCTCCTTCCTGTTTCCTCCATGTCTCTCCCATCGAGCAATGCTCGTCCGACCTGAGGCGCTAGTATGGGTCACCTCCCCGGGGCAATCGTGGTTTCAAATCTTTGACCTCGCTCTAATACTAATTGTTGGAATTCGCCGACGGATCGATCATATCAAACTCGACAAACACAAACACACGAAAAACCTATTGTCAAGGGCACTTGTCGTGCCTGTTTCTTTTCTTTATTTCTTCTCGACTCTTGTGGTGTTACAAATTCAGACCTTGTTATGCTTATATATGCGTACAAGATAGCAGTACCTTGTATTCCTAGTACACGACTAACTCGGACAACAAACCTACTAAACTTGAACCGGCTAGCTTCAACCTGACTCAAGGACAAACTCGTCCAACAAACAAACACATATAATACTACTTTAGCTAACATGGAAACTAACCAATTCTAGTAAGACTCAAATAGCGTTGCATGACATGCAAACCAACTATACTACCTGATGCTAACATCTAGACACTAGGAAACTAAGCTAAACTCACCTCTCCTATTTTGGAAGGTTTAGATTATTTCCAACAATCTAGCCATAATCTAAACTTGTCATCCTCGTGCCCTCCTACTCTTGACACATCGCAGCTTCACGTAACCTCTTCATCATCTTCATTCACTACAAAATATACCGTCGTCGCTGGAACTTTTTTGGGCGACACAAGCAAAAATTACCAGCAAAAGTTGGTTAGTCGGTGGATCAGCAACCGTGGCACCATTTGTTTGTTGCGCTGAATTTAATTAATTGTTGATGTTGTGCCATTTATGGTGCTTTTATACGGCACGATCCATATTTGTCATGTCCCACCACCGATTTTCATGTTCCCACCTTGCTTTTCGCTTTTCCCACCACTATTTTTAGTGGCCCCTCAAAGATTTCAAATGGCCCGTCTGAAATCATACCGTCGTGTGCCTCCTTAGGCAAATCTATGGCTTTCCTCTTTGCAAATTCCCCATTCCCCTCCACACAAAACCCTCGATGTCATCGACATCGGTCGATGATATCCAGAAGTGACTCCTTTCTGCTGCCTCCCACCGCCCGCCTCGGCCGCCCTTCCGCCCCTCCGAAATGCATCCCTAATGATGCCTAGGTCACTTGTAAGTCTTCCTCGCTTACACTAGTCTGTTTCGTGGCAAAAAACAAAAAAAATCCTACGACAGAACACACCTAGCCAGGATATATCTATGAGTAAAGCTGTAACATATCCTTGTAGACCGAAAGCGTTTGATGTTTTGAGAGGGACATGGATGCAGTAGTCGATGATGTAGCCCATCTAAAGGTCGCGAAGCTCTTCGCAAGTCACCCAGGTCCTTACACGACAACCCCGGTACCACTAATGGCATCACCCATGAGATTTCGCGCACATGCAATGTATGATGACGACTTATGGTTTCCTGATCCCTACCCAGAGTGCGAAAGAAGATCTCCAGCCTAGAATCCTCACAACACCTTGTGCTGCAACAAAGTACTCCCTTTGTGTGCACAGCCCAAACAGGGAGCCGCGTTTGCAAGAGAGAAAGAGAGAGGTTTATTCTCTAAAAAAATTGCCTTAGAGAAATATTGGTGTGTTTATTACCACCCCCATACCCCTCTTTATATAGGGGGAAAGGGATGATTCCTTCCCCTAAAGTTCTAGGGTGGGACTTGATGGCTCAATGCACGACGCCTAGAAAAATGCTTGTTGGCGGTGTTGATGTAGAGCTCGTTGGGAACCCCAAGAGGAAGGTATGATGAGCACAGCATCAAGTTTCCCTCAGTATGAAACCAAGGTTTAATCGAACCAGTAGGAGCAAGGAAATACCCCAAAGGTGTTACTAGCTGAGCCTTGGCAGGGCGCACTACCGGTGCTAGTAGCAACATGGAGACCTGCACAACACAACCACAGAACTTTGTCCCCAACTTGCGATGAGGTTGTCAATATCACCGTGTTTTGCGGAAAACAAAGGATTAAACATATCGAATGGAAAGAAGTAAAAGTTTGCAGAAAGTAAACACAAAGCAGTAAAAGATTGTAGATTGTATGTAAAAGACAAGGACCGGGATCCATAGTTCACTAGAGGTGGCTCTCCTTAGATAGATAACATGTTGGGTGAACAAATTACAGCGGGGCAATTGACAAACACCGAGAAAGCAATACATGCATATACTAATCGTCTTGACTCCTCTGAGACTTGATTGGGCATTACAACATAATATATAGACCGCCATCCAACTACATCTATGAATAATAATCCACCTTCAGGTTATCATCCGAACCCCCTCCAGTATTAAGTTGCAAGCAACAGATTATTGATTTACGAACTGCGTGTAAAGTAAACAATACGATTGTTCTATGAACAAAGGATTGTTGTTTTCTCCCTAGTAGCAACAGCACATCTAGCACCTTAGAGATTTTTGTCACTTCCCCAGATTACTAGAGGCATGAACCCACTATCGAGCATAAATACTAACTCTTGGAGTTGCTAGCATCTACTTGGTCAAGATAGATACTAACAACGGAAAGCATGCAAGATCTCAAATAACAAAGACATGATAGAATCAATAATCAATCTGAAATAGCATCTCAATATCCATCGGATCCCCGCAAACACAACATGTATGATTACAAATAGATGATCTTGATCATGAACGGAGCTCACAAGATCTAAACATGAAAGCACAAAGGAGGAGAACCAACAATCTAGCTACTACATGGATCCGTAGTCCAAGGATGAACTACTCACGCATCACACCGGAGGCTTGCATGGTGATGAAGAAGGCCTCCAGGGTGAATTCCCTCTCGTGGTGCCGGGAAGAGCTTCAGATCCCTCCCGATCTAGGGATGGAGATGACGGCGGCTACAGACTCTTTCGTGGATTTTTGATCGGGTCCTTAGGGTTTTCGTCCTGAGGGCAATATATAGGCGGAAGGAGAGGCCGAGGGGGTGCCTGGGCTGGCCACACCACCCCCTGACGCAGCCAGGTGGTGTGGCCGCCCTCTGGCTCTTCTCCGTCTCGTATTCTGGCACTTGATCACTTCCGGAAAAATAGGCACTTTGGCTTTTGTCCCGTCCAATTCCGAGAATATTCATTTTCTGACTTTCCTGGAATCAAAAACAGCAGAAAACAGGTAGCTGGCACTGTGGCTCTTGTTAATAGGTTAGTCCAAGAAATCATATGAAAAGTACTCCAAGGTTGGACCAAAACACAAGAAAGTGGATAAACCAAGCATGGAACATCAAAAATTATAGATACATTTGCAATGTATCAGGACTAAAGGCAACAGTCAAAAGGAGAGGAGGAGGCACCGCTGGCTGGGCCCTATGCAGTGGTCGGGTGGGCCACACGCGCCATCCCAGCGCCCACAGCCTACTACCTCACATGGCAGTTGTGGCCTAGCCGGATGGGCCACGCCCTGGCCCACAGCCAATCCGCACCCTACCGCAGCCTACCCCCCGCTCGTGCATCCGCCAGTGAGCGCCGACCCGCTTGGCCTTGCACGCATAGCTGCTAGCGTCTGCAGGCCCACGTGACCGCATGGGTCGTGTGGCCAGTGCAGCCCAGCAGCACTGCGAATGTTGCCACGGTTGTGGCTACGGCCTTTTGGGGTGGCTTCCCTCTAGGTTGTTTCCCTCCGGAGATTCGGCCTAGTAGAGGAAGTTGCCCCATATTAATTAATTTAAAATATTTATTTAATACATATTAATTTGCAATTCACATTTATAAAACTATATTGTAACTCTCTGTTAATCTGAAACACCTTTCAGCTTATTTCATTCTTTCAAACAACTTCAGATCCTCTTCGGAACTTTTTTGGTATTCTCTTTTCGAAACAATTCCAAAGTTCTCTCTTCCATATTTTGTTGATTCCATTCTACCAAAAGATCTAAAAATATCACTGTACCCTTAAGTGTCTTACCCCTACGGTTTAGGAACATCATAGACATTATCGAGACTCCTCTCTGATCAATGATCAATAACGGGACTAGGATGCCCATAATGACCCCCACGCATTCCACGAGATTGTTATCATTTGAACCATAAACATTGAGTCCAATTCCCTTTGTTACTTCGATACATGACTTGTCGGAGATTCATTCATCGGTATCCCATACCTTGTTCAATCTCGTTACCGACAAGTGCAGTTTTACTCATCCCATGATATTCCATCCTCGTAACCTAGTCACATGTTGCACAACATTTATGGATATAATCTCACTAAGTAGTCTCAGTGTATCTTCATGTCACACAGGTAAATAAATCCCGCTCTTCATGCACAGGCCTTAACTATTCCGCTGGAATACCTAACATACACCTTTATAGCCACCCAGTTATAGTTATGATAGTTGATGTAGTCAAAGCAGCCTCGGGAGATAGTGATTAATATGCTCTCACGGTCAAAGGAGAAGGATACTATGCTTCTAACTATTGCAATGATGAACTTGTGACTTGATCGTGTTGCAATGTTTGCTTTGGGTAATGTCCATCACATCATTCACCATAGATATGACTTTATTGTTAGTTGATATAAATGCACCATGATTAGGAAAGCTTGATCATTAGCTGCCCAATGAACTAGTTAAATAGAGACTAGTAGGGAATCTGGTCTACTTAATATCACACGTGTATTAATATTTTCGCTTGATACATTTATAGCATGATACTAAACTATTATAAACTTATTGAGATATGATAATAAACACACTTTATTGTTTGCCTCTAGGTAATATCTCCTTCAAAGCGAAGATTGGAAACCATAGAAGTGACAATGCAAGAATCAGGCAGCGGAATTTTGCACACAGGTTCCTTATAGGGTCATCCTCTCAGGAAGAACTAGTTGTTCCTAGAGAGAACATTGCTAGAATGGAGGTGTGTATACTTGCCTGATTATGCTCTACCATTACTGATTTACCCAATTATAATTCTACTTCTCCCATTACTAATTTACCCTCAATGCTCACTTGTAGCCTACCGCTCGAGATGAGTCTGAGGATGAATGTGGAGATCCTTTGTTCACAGAAGCACATGGAGTTGAAGATGATAAAGAGGCAGAGTTAGACAAAGAAGATGAAATGAATGAGGTTGACAACACCGGGGATGAAAGTGACACTAATGATGAGGATGAGGACATGGAAGAGGCAATGGTAGGGGCAGACGAAGAGGAAAACACAGGTACATAGTGCAAATGAATTTGAGTGCATAGTGCTAACTGAATTTAGTGCATAGTGCTAACTGAATTTGAGTGTGTAGTACTAAGTGAATTTAAGTGCATAATGCTAACTAAATTTGGGTTCATAGTGCTAACTGAATGTGCAAACTAAGCTACATACTCATAACATAGATTACTACCCTCAGTTTCATGCCGCCTGCATCCTTGATTGCATGCATCACAAATGATGAATGGGGGGCATGAGGGGTCCTACTAAGATGAGGTCAATAACAAAGAGTAATGGGATGTACAAAATTTAAGTTAAGTTCAACATATTGGGCCAGCCTTGTGGGCTTGCTACGGTCAACTTTGCTAATTATATTGCCTACCTAAAAAAAGGTGACATATCCATCAATTTTACAGATTGGAGGAAAGCTTATCAGAAGCAATTATGTTGTGGTACGCACTAAACATAATCAAACTTTCCCTATGAAACATAATCAAACTTTCCCTATGAACCATTCATGTTATGCATGTTATATTAGTCTTATTTATCCTAACACGTGTATCTCAAATTGCAAAAATATTTCGATATTGATCCTTTGTGTAAAGATTGGGTGATGAGCTCATTTGGAAAAAAATGACATGATTTCAAAAACACGCTGAAGAAGTTGTTTTTCAAACCTCAGTTAACTGTTGAGGAGGACATTGCAAACGGTTGTGATGATAGAATGTCCGGGAGTGATTGAGCAGCACTGTGTGAGTATTGGAGTTTGGATTCCACCATGGAAAAGGATAGAAAGAATGCACTAAACCGTGTTAATAAAAAAATGCCCAGTATACTTCTAGATCAAGGAGTTTTGCCAAGGCGAAGTACATAGGGGTAAGTATCATCTAAGTTGTGTACATAGGTTTTTTTGCTTGATAACCTCTTTCTGAATGTTTACATCTTCAATCATGAGAAAACTCATAATCTCCCAATTACAAGAGTTGAACTGTATAGAGCCACACACAAGAAAAAAGACAACGTACATGTTGATACAGTGGCTGAGAAAAATATTATAAGTTATTATTCACTATCTTTGAACATATGTTGCTTAAGTCTAGTGATAGTTCTAATGCTAGTACAAACAATATTCTAGGCCAATATGCAAATAGAACTTCTACTTGATCTAGACGTTGATTTCAGAGTTATTAAACAAGGTGACTTGTATGCCCATGCATTTCCGAAAGATACTAGAAGAAGAGTTCATGGATTGGGGTTGTTACCTCATGCCTGCAAGACGATTGCGGTAACAAGAACGTCTACGAGGTGTATAGAAATAACATAGGAGAACTCTGAGCTTAGGGAAACGAATGTCATCCTTATTTCTAGGTTGGATGCCTAGGAGGAAAGAATGAAAGCAATGCAGCAGAAGTTGGATAGTCAGGAAATTTTTGCTAACCAATATTGCATACCATGGCAGACCAATATTCAACTAGAACCTAGTGTGGAATCACCTCTTCAAAGAATGAATCAAGCTTGGAAGCCTATCCCAGATACTGAACTTTCTGATGCCCTATCTCTTAGAATTTATGAAGTGCAACCTCACCCTTTGATACCTCCTCGTGTTGCTGTAATTAAGCTCCCATCAAGTGATAGAAGTGTTGTAGTTGTTCCTCATCCTAAAGATGTTCATCATCCTGAAGTTCTTCCTCATCATGTGGTAGCTACTATAAGAATTGAAAATACTCCTTATCCTCCCCTATTGTCGACTCATGGTGATGTTGTGTTTACTCCAACATAATCTGGCCCTATTCTAACTCTAGATGCTCATATTGAAGTGCTAAATCTAGATGTTATCACTGATGTTGTTGCTGGTACACCTCTAGATGGTGTTGATACTGCTATAACCACCCCTCTAGATGATGCTGCCCCCACACTGCTATTGTTGCTTCAAAGGGAGATGCATTTTCATGTGTTGGAGGAAATAGTTTCAAGAATAAGAGACATTGAGGTCGTTCTAGGCCTCCAGTTTTCATGCGGTTATCAGAGGACCTACAATAAGATGAATTCCTCAAGTCTTTGAGTTCGACTAACTGTGGAGCTCAGGTATATGTCTTCTACATAACTTGTTGTCGGTTGATGCATCTATTATTGATGCATATAAGAATGCATATATTTTTGATGCTACATAACTTTGTGTAGATTGAAGAAAAAATGGGTCTGCGGTCGATGACAAGTGATGGGACAGTTGCATTTGGAAAGTTAACTTCTAGAGACAAGTGTGCACCATGGAATGATGGATAATCATTAGGTGAATTATGCGAGATCCTGATTGAGGCTGTGATAGATAAGGTAGTGCCACTGGTTTAGCCAATCGGAAATGTTAAGAAGTTGGGCCAAACTCTAAACCATCACATTAATTGGCAATTTATAGATGTAAGTGAATAACGATCCTCAGCTTCTAGATTTACCAAATGTGCATATCTTGACAAATGTTTATCTATTGAATTTGTAGGTTACGAAGCCAGAAGGAGCTCCTGTGTCCAACACAATACCTATTTCTATTCTAGATAACAAAAGAATGTCTAGTTAGTGAATAACGATCCTCAACTTCCAGATTTACCAAAAGTGCATATCTTGACAAATGTTTATCTATTGAATTCGTAGGTTATGAAACCAGAAGGAGCTCCTGTGTCCAACACAATACCTATTTCTATTCTAGATAACAAAAGAATGTCTAGTCTCTATCTAGTATTTATATATATTCCCATACATGTTTCTTTGTTAGCAACAAGGTGGTTTATAGTTCATTTTGTCCCTTGTTCATTAGGATCGGTGTGCCAGAAACTCAATTGAAGACCAATCAATCATCACTTCATCATAGCACTTGTTACCCTGGATAAAATGAGTTCCTTGCTAGTCGAAGATTGAGTTAACATGTGTGAAGTCGATCACACTTAATTTTCTCTTGAAAACTTATATGATGGATGTGTCAAAATGATTGTGATGCCTTTTGTAGTGCTACTAGGTATGTGTTTGATACTATGTTATGTTATATATTCGTTTTTGTGTTGTGATATTTGGAAGCACCATGTGTGATACATATTATGAGTTTCTGTGAATTTTGATAAATTAGAGGAACCCTAAATATAGAAAAATCAGGCTAAATTTATGCGCCAAAAAAGATCATTGTGGGCACTAAAAATTAGGTTGTGCACGGGCCACATGCGACGGCACCATATTGTGTCTGAAAGGATCGTATGGGCACCTAGATGGGGTGAATAGGTGCTACTTCAAATTTTACTCATTTTCAAGTTAGTGTTTGACACAAAAGGTAAATTCTCTAGACTATGCAACTATGATGAATTTACCTATATGTCAATCTAGCACATACACTAAGCAAGAACTAGATAAGTAAAGTGTGGTAAAGGATAGAAGTAACCAAAGTGGACCACACGGAGACACAAGGATTTATTTCCCGTTGTACCTTCTTTTTTAGGGGAAGTACGTCTAAGTTTGGAGAGGGGGTGGTTTCAAACCACCAACGCCACGAGAGGCCTCCCATGTTCTCCGATGAACCTCACCCTAATGGGTTCGATTCACCTCTTCCACTATATCGGCAACCTTCGAGGTGATAGTCGACACCTTTACAACAAGTTCGAGGCACACATCCACAATCAAATTGGAGGCTCCCAAATACAAGCAAGTTGTTAAACAATCAAAGACAAGCTTGTAAGAACCAAATCACAAGCTAGGGTTTCCAATGAAACACTAGAGCAAGGGGCCCTTAAGTGAATGAGGGGGAAATGGAGATCTCCCTTGGTGAAGCTATAGATCAAGGAGTCCTCCTTCGATTCTCCAAAGATCAATGACTTTGGATGGTTGAGTGAAGAGATCTTTAGGATTTGGTGGCTCAAATGGTGGTGTTGTTCTTGAACTGGATGAGCAGCTCCCAAGGTAGAAGAAGGGCATTTATATAGGCCTCCTGGAATTAGAGCCATTGGGAGCCACTTACCCTAGATAGTCCGGCTAATACTAGCCGGATAGTTCAGCCCAGCCGAACACTCCGGGCGACAACCACTGGACACTCTGGCCTGGTGAAGTTTCCGGCCAGAGTCCGGACAGTGTCCGGGTGGTGTACGATGTGTCGTTCTGATTGTCCGAGTTGGTCGACGAATCCTCAGGGCCAGACAGTCCGGCAAGAACCGGCCGGATAGTCAGGCGGGGCCGGACACTCCGGCTCATATCAGCCGGATAGTCCAGCAGGACTTTGTCCCTGCCCCATATATTATCGATGGGATACCTTTTTCCTTATGTACAGATTACACAAATGTAGCTGATATCTCCTGAAACATTTAACAACAGATTAAACATATCCAAGTGTTGTCAACAAACATCAAAACAATATGAAGGGCATAAATGCCCTTTCAATCTCCCCCTTTTTGGTGTTTGATGACAACCCAAGGATTTGCAAATAGGATAGGTAATAATTTTCACACTAGGAGATTTACAAAATATAGTAAGGCTCCCCCTAGATGTGTGACCAATTTAGCTTTGCATTTGAGTACAAGACCACACACCCTAGGATCACATCCTCACTAGATTTTGTAGTAACAGGTTATGACATGATATAATAAAGACTAGATCAATAAGCTGGGCATAACATAGTCTTTAACGTAACGGGGTAAGCATGTCACAACACACATAACGGAGTTCAACACAACATAGTACTCAAACAAGTAAGATAAAGACACGAAGCTTCAAAGAGGCAAATCGAAATAACGTGAAGCTCATGTAGCCATGCAAATCCCCAATAGCAACCTAATAAGAGGGCTACTTCTCCCCTTTGGCATTGAGACGCCAAAAAGGGAAAAGAGCACAACTAAAGCGTCCCTAAGCCAACTCTAGCCACTGTAGTCGTTGTCGACATCCTCATCCTCATCGCCATCCTCATCATCATGATCATCCTGAGTAGAGCTCTGTCCATAAGGGCGAGAATAAGAAGACACGTCCTTAAACATGGACCAGTCCACACGTCCCTAACTCTAGTGACCATAGGAAAGAGTGCCATCTGACGCCTACTACTGAGAAGGATCAACATCCATGGGCTGGTTGATCCGCTTGAGTTCCTTCATGACATTCCGGTTAGCCTTGTAGGCATCATACTGTCCATGGTGAATGTCAATGTTCTGGCATAGGAGAGGCTTCTTCCACCAGGAGGCTTTCTTCACCTTCTTGTGCATTTCCTCCTTAGAGGTGTTGAAGCGATATGCGTTGCTAGCATGCTTCATGCGAGGGCCATGGGTCACAACCTCCCGCGCCTCCTCTGACCCATCATCACTGTCAGATGCACCTGCATCCATCTCATCATCCTTAAATATGTCCTGAGCAGGGGGTAGCCACGAGGTGCCTTGGTGGTGGGGGCACCCTTCCTCTGTAGCTTGGCAGGAAGGTGTGGAACAAGATCATTGTAGAGCAACGGAGTTCTTGGAGCCTGAGCAGCAATGAGCTTCATCACATAAGGAGCAAACAGAGGACACTTCTTGTCAGTGATGCACTTGTACAAGTCCTGATAGATGAAATCCATGACATCTATAGCACCACCAGGATGGTCTGGACCATGAGTATACACTGAGTGAGCATGGGTCATAAGACTGACTTCTGCACCTCTCATATCATCCTTGTTGCCCGCCTTGGGAGTGAGTGTGTGGCGAAACATGCGAAGCAGAATGTTGTAGATGAGCTTGATGTTGGTGGTTTGGCAACCACACCATTCTGAGAGTAGATTGGGGCCAACCTCTTCTTGTCATATGCTTGACCATGTACATGCATTCTGAGACAACTGGGAGCATTGGGATCGAAAGTCAATCCAAGAATGTGTGCAAACTGTGCCATGCTGGAAAGACACCTAGCAGTGCCAGAGGTCCACTCAAGGGGAATATCCGTAGTGTCCCCAAAGACCACCGTGGCGTAGAACTGCTGGACCAACTCAACATTGTAGTCTTCCTTTACTTGAAAGATGGTGTGCAGCCCCATCTTCTCAGTCACCCCAAAGAGTGTCCTCAAAGTACCTGTGAGCTTGGAGCTTCTCAAGATCCAACCACTGCATGGGACACAGAGGAATCCTGAAAGCACAAAACACCTCAGAAAAGAGTAGGGCTTGTTCATTTCTCCAAAAGCGATCATCATCCGAGGTGCGAGACAGAGAATAGAACTGCTAGATTCTCATCTCCACAAACTCCTCGGTACCCAAATCTTCCAGAGTGGTCAATGCTTCAAACTTCATGCGCTTGGCTTCATCCCTTTTCAGTTTTCTGACCTTTTCTTGCTTTGCTGCAGCACGGTCATGAGCAGCCTGCCTGACCACAGATGGATCAACATGAATGTCTTCCTCATGGATCCTGCGAGGACGAGACTTTTGAGTAGCCTTAGACCGACGAGGACGAGACCTACCTGTGAGATCAGAGTAGAAGGATAGCATATGGGTAAGCACATTTATCCAAGAGATACAAACACATAGCAGTAGTCAAAGTAATGTAGGAGTTGTACTGGCTGAAAACACCCAGACTGTCTTGCAAAATCACCCTAGAGAGTCCACCTTGCTCGGACATTCCAGTGCATACGCGCCGGACATTCTGGCTGGGCCGAAGTGTCCGCCCGTACACGTCGGACATTCCGGCTGGAGTCTTGATGATTTTCGGGCAGTTCAAGAGTGTTCAACTGGAGCAGATCGGGATTGTTAGAACCACTACAAGGACTAGTATTGCATGCAATATGATGTATCCATGGATCTAGGTAAGACATTGCCCCCAAAAATTCATCTAGAACAAACCCTGGAGATGGAGAAGGGGAGGGGCACTATACCAGCATCCATGGAGACCTTCACCGGAGGGGAACGGATCCCAGCGGCAAAGGGGAGGGTATGGCCGACGGCAATGGCCGGATTCGGGGTGGAGGAGCCCTCCCGGTGGAGTTCTTGGTCGGGGGCAGTAGGTAGAGAGCAAGAGGGAGTCAGGGAGAAGAAGGAGGACTGAATCGTCCACTTCTCCTCGACCCCTATTACGAGTTGGAAACTGGTGGGGCCGGAGTGTCTAGGTGAAATTCACTGGAGTGTTCGGCCTGGACGGAATGTCCGGAGTGAATCAAGTAGAGAGTTCGGCTTGGCCGCACACTCCGGTTAGTTCAGTGCAGACAGTCTGGCCCCCACGACCAGAAAACCCCAGTTTCAAGTAGTGGACAAATGTGTGGCAAGAGGAGCATCTTTAGAGATGAGAATATGCCTGGGATTCAGAAGATGTACTGTGAAGAACCAAGAAACCGTAGATATTCAAGAAGATGACAAATTAAGTTCCAAATCAACAAACCAAGAATGAACTCTTCAAATAAGAAGAGGGTGGTGGCCGAGGCCACCATGTAAGAGTTTGTGGCATGACACCGCGAAGAATTATCCTTGGATTCATAGCCACTACTCATCAATGAAGCTCACATATCACAAAATGATATTAAGAGAATTGAATTTCTTAATGTTGCCATTATGGGGGGATAGTCCAATGTATTAGGACCGCACTCCCCCTATCTCCATGCCTGCACCTAAACCAAATAAGAGTCAAGAGATAGGTGAGTATGCAAGGTGATCAAGTCAAGCTCCTTGAATCTATGAAATTTAGTTCATTCCTCAAATAAGAAAACCTTGCTTCATCAAGTGGCTTCGTGAAAATGTTGGCAAGTTGGTCTTTAGTTGACACATAAGATAGCTCAATATCACCTCGAGCAACATGACCTCTAATGAAGTGATGGCGAATCTCAATATGCTTTGTCCTTGTATGATCCACTGGGTTGTAGGAAATCTTGATAGCACTTTCATTGTCACACAGAAGAGGCACTTTGTCACAATGGACACCATATTCCTTTAAAGTTTGCCTCATCCATAGCAATTGAGTACAAGCACTAGCAGCTGCCACATACTCGGCTTTGGCGGTGGAGCGAGATATACAATTTTGCTTCTTAGAAGACCAACACACCAAGGACCTTCCAAGGAATTGGCAAGCCCCGGAGGTTGATTTTCTATCATCCTTATCACCAGCCCAATCCGCATCTGTGTATCCACAAAGGGAGAAAGTTGAGCCCCTAGGATACCAAATACCATAGTTTGGGGTATGAACCAAATATTGAAAGATCCTCTTGACCGCCATCAAATGGCTTTCTTTAGGAGCCGCTTGATATATTGCACACACTCCTACACTCAACACAATGTCGGGTCTAGATGCACAAAGGTAAAGCAAAGAGCCAACCATAGACCGGTATACCTTTTGATCCACATCTTTACCATTTGGGTTTAGTTCAAGATGAGTCTTTGTTGCCATGGGAGTGGGAGATCCATTTAGATCTTTCATGTTGAATCTCTTGAGCATATCTTGAGTATACTTGGCTTGGTTGAAGAATGTTCCTCCTCTTACTTGCTTGATCTCGAAACCAAGAAATACTCTCAGTTCCCCCATCATAGACATCTGGAACCTATTAGTCATAAGATTTGAGAATTCATCATTAAAAGCTTTGTTAGATGAGCCAAAGATAATATCATCAACATATATTTGGCATATAAAAAGCTTCCCATTGACCTTCTTAGTAAAAAGAGTGGGATCAATTTTCCCAACCTCAAACCCACGATCTAACAACAACTCTCTAAGGTGCTCATACCATGTGCGTGGGGCTTGTTTGAGCCTATCAAGTTTGTAGACATGGTTTGGAAAGTTGGGATCCTCAAACCCCGGGGGTTGCTTTACATATACCAACTCATGCAATGACCATTAAGAAATGCACTTTCTACATCCATTTATTGTAATTTAAAGTTATGATGTGCCGCATAAGAAAGAAGGATACGGATGGACTCAAGGAGAGCCACGGGTGCATATGTCTCTCCATAATCAATGCCTTCAATTTGAGAGAACCCTTGTGGAACCAATCTTGCCTTGTTCCTCACAACAATTCCATGCTCATCTTGCTTGTTCTTGAATATCCACTTGGTGCCTATAACATTGCAGCATTCTTTTGGCTTTTCAACTAACTTCCATACTTTATTTCTCTCAAAGTTGTTGAGCTCTTTGTGCATTTCTTCCAACCAATCCGAATCTTTAAGAGCTTCCCATACTTTCCTTGGTTCCACCATGGAAATTTGTGCTTAGTGTTCACCAAAACTCTTCAATTGAGCTCTAGTGGATATCCCTCTTCTTAGATCTCCTACCACATTCTCTAGAGTGTGGTCTCTTAATTCCAACATTCTATCCATTCTAGCTTGGCGACGAGTTTCGATCTCCTTGTTGTTTCTTGTGGGGATCACTTCATCATTTTGGTCCTCGTCTTGACCATTAACTTGACCTTGATCATCATCGGAATCATTCTCTTCATGAAGAGGCAAATATTAACCTTGGTCTTGATTAGGCACACTTCTAGACAAACGTTGGGCTGCTCTTATGGCAGTTTCTACAGTTATTCCTTGTAAAATATACTGAGCAGTGCTAGACATTCTGGCAAATGGAGACTCAAGCTCCTCCTGGCTAGAGGTTTCTCCCTGATCAACTTGTTGAGGGTCCACAGCTTGTCTTTGGCTTGGGTCATTGTCCTCCTCGACAGGAGCTTGTTGGTGTTGTGAAGATGAGGGCCCCACTTGAGTAGAGCATAGTTCTTCTCGATTCACCATAAGGGGTTCCTCAACGGGACGGATGAATCCCACACCCATTCTTCCTATGGCATCCTGAGGCATTTCATCATCTACATCACAAACATCAACACGCCCCCTTGGAGACCATCATATTCTTCAAAAACCACACTACAAGAATCTATGACAATTATGGAGAGCTTGTCATAGACTCTATAAGTGTGGGATTCGAGACCATAACCAACAAAAATACCCTCTAATGCTTTGGAATCAAATTTGGACAAATGAACACCCTTTATGCGATAGAAACACTTACAACTGAACACCCAGAAGTATGAAACATTGGGCTTGTTATCGGTAAGAATCTCATATGGAGTCTTGATCAATTCTTTGCGGAGGTAGAGCCGGTTTGATGCATGGCATGCGCTGGAGATTGCTTCAACCCAAAAATTATATAGAGATTTAAACTCCGCCAACATGGTCCTTGCCATATCAATAAGAGTCCGGTTCTTCCTCTTAGCTACACCATTTTGTTGAGGGGTATATGCAACGGAATATTGGTGTTTTATCCCCTCATCACTAAGAAATTCATTCAAGGTTTAGTTCTTGAACTCGGTGTCGTTGTCACTCCTTATTGTCAACACAGGGACATTGTGTTGATGTTGAGCCATGTTGATGAAGTCAATGAAGTTTTATTGGGTCTCACTTTTCATCTTGAAGAAATATACCCATGTGTATCTTGAGTAGTCATCAACAATCGCCAAATAGTATTTATTCCCACCAAGACTTGCATGAGATGGAGGACCAAAGAGATCCACATGAAGGAGCTCCAAGATCCTCTTGGACTTGATGTAGTTCTTTGGCTTGTGGGGAGAATCATGCATCTTTCCTTCAACACAGGACCTGCATACACGATCTTTGGTAACACAAACATTTTCTTTTAGTCCAACAATATGACCATCCTTGTGGAGACTTTGCAAAGTTCTCATGTTGACATGGGCTAGACGGCGATGCCATAACCAACCCACATCGGCCTTTCCGAATAAGCACATCGCACTTGTAGTGGTTTTCCCCGAAAACTCCACCACATACAAGTCATTTTCGACGTACCCAACAAAAGTGACCTTTAGAGACTTGATCCACATGAGGATCACAATATCATTATCAATAAAGACGGCAAAGCCCATCTTTCCAAGAGCATGGACTGAAAGTAAATTATAGCCAAGGGTCTCAACAAGCATGATGTCCATGAGAGTGATATCGTGGGCAACCACAACCTTGCCGAAACCCATTACCTTAGACTTTGACTTGTTGGAATATGTCACGAATATTTGATCAACATTTGGTCTCAACTCCTTGACACTAGATGCTCTTCTGGTCATATGACTTGTGCATCCACTATCAAGCACCCATTTTGATCCACCGAAAGCATAGGTCTACAAAAGATCAAACTAGTTTTAGGTACCCATTTTTCATTGGGTCCTCTTTTGTTAGCAACAAGGTTCTTGGGAACCCAAATAGACCAAGCAATATAACCATCAAATGGGCCAACATATTGTGCATACACATCACCATAATAATCACACATTAAAACACAGTGAGGGTTAGCACTTCCCGCAAAGTCATCATGAGACATAGTATTACCACGTGTGGTCTTACTACCCACAATGGCCTTGTCTTGTTCTTGTGCGGGCTTGGCCTTTTTCTTCTTGTTGTTCTTCTTCTTGGATTTGGAGACAAAACTGATGCCCCCTTTCTCACCATTTGGCCTCTGCTTACTCAAGAGGTCATCAATTGACTTGTTTCCTTCGGGAAAGGTGGCCTTAGCTAGCTCCCCCTTCAACCTAGCATTTTCTTCAAGTATATTTGTACAACTAGAAGGAATGAAAGTACTAGGTGAAGAAATATTGGTAAATTGAGTTTGAAGCTTTTCACGTGACTTTGTGAGTAACAAGAGTTCCCTCTCGAAGGCTTGTGAGCCTTGTCAAGCATCCTAAAGTCCTCGGCAAGTTTTTCATGAACAACACCAAACTCAATCTTGTCCTTTTTAGCCTTTTTATATTTAGCAATAGCATGGTCATGTTCCTTGATGAGTTTATTAATAATTAGGTCATTTGCTTCATCAAGCCCTTCAAGTTTAGTTTCAAGAGACATCATAGTTTCTTGTTCTTCTTCTAGAGCATTATTTAGAGCTTCTACCTCAATCATGTGCTCTCTTCCTAATTTACATATCTCATCAAGAAGCTCTTGTGTGTGTGAAAGTTGATTTAAGAGGTCCACAAAATGTTTCTTGTGCTCCCCTTGCAAGTTAGTCATAAACACATTAAATGCAACTATTTCCTTTTTGACCTCAAGATATATCTCATCATCAAAGTCATCATAAACTAAGGAGGTGGGGTGTGACGAAGATAATACCTCTGTTCCTCTTGCCATAAGGCAAGTGACGTTCTTGTTGGAGATATTCTCATTTGGAGAGTCGAAGAGTGAGAAGGTAGGTGTAGAAGTAGTGGCTAGAGCAGCCACACCACTTGATGTTTCCTCTTCTTCATCTTCATCTTTATCATCATCATTGTCAGAGGAGAATTCTTCATGTGTTATCAAGACAATTTCACCCGACTTCTTGTTTGTGGGATTCCTCTTGATGAAGGGTTTCTTGAAAGGAGCTTTGGAGGTTTTCTTCAACACAAGTTTACCCCCATGATCTTCTATTTTCTCATAGGGACAACCGGCAACAAAGTGATAGCGATCACCACAATTGAAGCAAGTTCTCAATTTAGACTAATTGTCTCTTATCCCATTGGGGTTTCTTCTTCGTTGCATCTCCATCTTAGCCTTGGCGGGGTCTTTCCAAAAGTTTCTTGCATAGAAGGCCATGTATTCACCATGAGCAACCTTGACATCTTCGGGGTGGCTCATTGAAAGTGCATCATCACTCCCTTCTTCTTCATCATACTCCACAACCTTGGCCTTCAAGGCAAGATTGACACCACTACTCATTCCAATATCACGAGCACGGGCGTCTTTGGCATTCTTGGTAGCAATCTTGAAAGCGGCCATCTCTTGCATAACTTCATTGGAGGTCATGAGATGGTAGTTGTGTCTTCCTTGGAGACTCTTCAAGTCAGTGGGCTCGAAGGGCATGAGTGCACTCACATGTTTCCTCTTGATTCAAGCATCATAAATGTGAGAGGCACCATCATTCTTGAAGGCGGTGGCTGTGGATTTGAGTCTTTGATATATGTCTTCATGATCCTCACCATCCTTCATAAAGAAACCTTCAGCCTCATTGCTTAAGGCATCATACCTATTTCTTCTCATGCTCTCATTGCCAACAAACAAGTCAATGAGAGCATCCCAAGCTTCCTTGGTAGTATTCTAGTGCTCAATGTGGGGAAAATCCTTTGGCCCCACTCCAAGTTGGATCATGTTCAAGGCTGTCGCATTGAGTTGGCTATTGACCACTTCTCTTCTAGTTAAGTTGGTTGGATCTTCAATTTTGAGCCCTTCTTCAATAATGTTCCACAAGTCAATGCAAGAGCTGCACACATGACATTTCACTAAAACTTGCCATTGAGCAAAGGTATGTGCAGCTAACTTAGGTGGGTCACCTCTATTATTTATATGGGGATGAGGGATTGGGGGGTCGGGAGAGTACCATCCAGGAACCACATGGTGCTCTTCCTTCCCATCACCATTTTTGGTGGTGGATTTAGTGGAATTATGTTCATCCCCCACCACTTCACCTATTGGCTTAGCCGGAGCATTTGCCTTAGGGTTAGGTGGTGTTTCCTCTTGAGAGGGAGGTGGCGAGGCTGACTTTTCCATAACAAGTCTCTCAACAAGTTGACGCAACTGTTGGATTTCGTTGCCCAAGGTAGAGCTCAAGCTTGTTTCCAAATTCTTGAGATCTACCATGGTCACCGAGTTGCTAGCCTCACCCTCTCCCACATCTCCTTGGTTTCCCATAGTCTCTTAGGCAGTTAAGCCCGAATAAAGATCCGAGGTTATGATACCAATTGAAAGGATCGTATGGGCACCTAGAGGGGGGGTGAATAGGTGCTACTTCAAATTTTACTCATTTTCAAGTTAGGGTTTGACACAAAAGGTAAATTCTCTAGATTGTGCAACTATGTTGAATTTACATATATGTCAATCTAGCACATACACTAAGCAATAACTAGATAAGTAAAGTGTGGTAAAGGATAGAAGTAACCAAAGTGGAGCACGCGGAGACACAAGGATTTGTTTCCCGTAGTACCTTCCTTTTGAGGGGAAGTACGTCTACGTTTGGAGAGGGGGTGGTTTCAAACCACCAATACCACGAGAGGCCTCCCTTGTTCTCCGATGAACCTCACCCCAACGGGTTCGATTCACCTCTTCCACTATATCGGCAACCTTCGAGGTGGAAGCCGACACCTTTACAACAAGTTCGAGGCACACATCCACAACATAATTGGAGGCTCCCGAATATAAGCAAGCTGTCAAACAATCAAATACAAGCTTGTAAGAACCAAATCACAAGCTAGGGTTTTCAATGAAACACTAGAGCAAGGGGCCCTCAAGTGAATGAGGGGGAAATGAAGATCTCTCTTGGTGAAGCTATAGATCAAGGCCTCCTCCTTCGATTCTCCAAAGATCAATGACTTTGGATGGTTGAGTAAAGAGATCTTGAGGATTTGGTGGCTCAAATGGTGGTGCTGTTCTTGAACTGGACGAGCAGCTCCCAAGGTAGAAGAAGGGGCCTTTATATAGGGCCCCTGAAATTAGAGTCGTTGGGAGCCACTTACCCTGGACAATCCAGCCAGTACTAGCCAGACAGTCCGGCCCAGCCGGACACTCCGACCTGGCAAAGTTTCTAGCCAGAGTCCGGACAGTGTCTGGGTGGTGTCCGATGTGGTGTTCTGATTGTCCGAGCTGGTCGACGAATCCTCAGGGCCGGATAGTCCGGCAGGAACCGGCCAGATAGTCCGCGGGGCCGGACAGTCCGGATCATATCAGCCAGACAGTCTGGCAGGACTTTGTCCCTGCCCCATATATTATCCTGGAGATACCTTTTTCCTTAGGTACAGATTACACAAATTTAGGTGATATCTCCTGAAACAATTAACAACATATTAAACCTATCCATGTGTTGTCAACAAACATTAAAACAATATGAATGGCATAAATGCCCTTTCAGTGTCGAGAATGCACAACTGCCACAACACCTAGTCAGTGTCGGCCTACAATGCACCGTGGCGTTAATGTCGTGTTGTCGTGCTAGCGCTAGCTTAGGGATGATGATGTGCACAACCAAATAAGCGTCACCTAAATTTGTTTCCCGACGCATTTATCCCTAATGGGTTTTTTCCGCATTAGCACAAGCGCAGCAACTAGGCGTGTGCATCGGCATTTATAAGCGCCAGGGCACACGATATGTGTTGTAGTGATTATCATGTTCGTACAGTCAGTATGGCCACGTATGCAACATGCATCACACATCTCTTCGATGCCATGTTGTGCCACCCCCATTTCTTGGTCCCTACCACACTCGGTTCGCACCCATGTGCCACCGCTATTGTTGGCATCTGCTCACTCAGTCCGCACCATACCCTCTTGTACTTGCTTGCAGTATCCTTCTACTTCTCGCACAACTCCTTGCTTTCCGATACCTTCTCCTAGCACCGTCTGCCTTCGGCATTGCCGAACCTACTTTGACCGCAGCCAAGACATTCCACGAGGACATGGACACAACTTCATGGAACACCGTGCACACCTCTCAACTATGACGTGCTTCAGCAGCAATGGATCCTTACGCGGACTAGCACTTGTACACAAAAACGACACACTGACATGACACTGACCACACGTGCAAACATGCACACACTTGACTCCTTGAGTCGCACTCTCCGAGATGATGATCTTGAAGAGCCTTCCGGCGCCGCTCCTCTACACCACCGCTCCAGTCAACAACCATCCACCTACACCACCTTTCCGACGACACCTCCTTGCCATCTCCTCCATGTCGCTCGCCAAGCGACGCTCACCCGCCATGAGACACTGGTATGGGTCATGTTCCTGGGGCAAGCGTGGTTTCAAATCTTCAACCTTGTTTTGATACCAGTTGTTTGAATTCATCCACAGATCGCTCACATCAAACTCAACAAACAGAAACACACGAAAATCCTATTGCCGAGGGCACCTGTCGTCCTGTTCTTTTTCTTTATTTCTTCTCAACTCTTGCGGTGTTACAAATTCACAACATGTTGTGCTTATATATGCGTACAAGACAACAGTATCTAGTACTCCTAGTACACGACTAACTCGGACAACAAACCTACTAAACTTGAACCGGCTAGCTTCAAACTGACTCAAGGACAAACTCGTCCAACAAACGGACACATATAATATTAATTTAGCTAACATGGGAACTAACCAATCCTAGTCGGACTCAAATACGTTGCATGACATGCAAACCAACTATACTACTTGATGCTAACATCCAGACAATAGGAAACTAACCTAAACTCACCTCTCCGTGGCGCCCCGCAAAACCACTACTAGAAAATCGCGCTGTTTTTGTGCATTGCATCATCATGACCGCATGCTCATGTCATCATGCCACATTGCATTTGAGCATCGTCATCATCATGCATGGTTTGTCTAAAAATATTTTCGAAAAGTCTATTATTGTTTTCTAAATAGCCCGTCTTTAATTCAAATCAAAAACACCGGGCTTGTCCGGAATATTTTGTTTCGTCTACCAACGGTTTACAAACGCCTCGTTTTTAAAAAATAAAATATTTAAATTATTTTTGAGAGGCAGCCAGCCAGACCCGAAAGCCCAGCCGGCCACCTCCAGATAAAAATCCTACCTACCCAAGAAACACCCAAAACCTATTCTACCAAATACCCTACCCCTAATCCTACCCAGCCCCCTCCACATCACCCCAACCAACCCCGGGTTGCCACCTCAGCCCCGCTGGTCCCACCCAGCCGCCACCTGCTAAACTCCCGCCCAACACCCACACCACAACGCATGCACTCACACGTGCGCACGCTCCCCACCCGCCCCTGGAAACGCTCCCGCGCGGGCCCTACCTCGACAACCTCGGGACCTCCACCCGCTTCGGCCCCACCCCTGCGCCCGTCTCCCTCCCGCTCGTCCCCCACGCCCGCCTCGGCTCTCCACCTCCACCTTCCTTCTCCCAGCCATGTCGCCTCGCCTCCTCTGCCTCCCGGGCGCCTCCTCCTGCTGCGCCTCCCCGGTGCAAGCACCTCGCCGGCGCTGCCGGCTTCGTCCGTCTTCCCCCCCTCCCGAGCACCTCGCCGCGTCTCCTCAAATCCCGCTCCCCGCTGCCGCCGTTGTGGGAGGCTCGTCCGTCCCCTCCCCATCCCCGTGCTTGGCTCCGGCCGCCACCGCTCACCCCGCCTTCCTCCGGCCGCCTTCCACGCCCCGCCCCGCCTCTTCCTCTCCTCGCACGGACCCTCTGCCGCCGCCGCGAGCGACCCGCCACCACGGCCCTCCTTCCCTGGCTCCGGCCGCCCCTCGCCAGCGCCGTTTCCTCGGCCCGCGGGCTCCGTATCTCGCCGGTGAGGTCGTCGTGCTCGTTCCCGGCCCGGGCCCTCCCCGTCGTTCGCCGACCCGTCCCTGCAGCGATACGCCTGCTGCCGCCAGTTCTCCTCCGTGACAGCACCACCGCCACTGGCCGTGCCATTTCTCCCACATCTCTTCTGCCACCACCGCCCACACGCGTTCCGGTCGATCGCGCATCGAGCATGCCGGCCTCCTGATGCTTCTTTTGTTGGAGACCAAGTGGGGTTGGTCGTCTGGTCGTGTGATGCAAGAGTATAATCTTGGTGGGAGGTTGTTGCAGAAGACCCAAGTCCCCATCGGTGATTGGAGTTGGCCCTGATGCACTATTGGAGTGTCACCCGAGAACAAGATCATAGTCTGATGTGGTGCTGGTGTGCTCGCCAAGATGCCACTGTGACTGTGTTGTCACTATCCATCCGAACACTTGTGTTTGGTGTCTGAACCCCGCCTTCCAAGACCGACACAAGACGAGACCCGGAGGACTACACCAGGCCATCGGCGCCGAACCCGAGTCCGGCGCTCAAGCACTTCGACAAGGACGCCAAGTACTCCTTCCCGGTGGCCCGCCAAGTTCGCCTACCCGGGAACCGTGCGACAAGATCTTCTTCACGGATCCGAAGACCCCCGGTACCCGATCTACTCAAGTTCGCCATCGACGATAAGATCGACATCAACCGGGGCGAATCCGATGCGCCCCGACGCCAAACCAAGTCCTTCGTCTCGGAACGCCAAGATCTACTCCGCTGTCCGAGAACGTTCCCGCCGAGATCGATCCCCGTCGAACCCTGGATCCCTGAGACCCGATCCCGAACCCCCGGAACCCAAGATCTTCCGAACCCAGATGTGTGAACCTTTTTCCCGAGCCCCTATTTTATAAATGCTATATATAAACCTTGTTGCATATTAATTGTTCATGCATGCATATCTGTCTGTGGTTGGGGTATTTTGTCGACTCACCTAATAATTAAATATGGAGTCTATATGCGGGCTATTCTAGTCTTATTCCGGACTCCATTTAAATTGGTGTAGCGAACCGATGCCATGTTTCGCCTTGTTAATACAACATTTAAATTGCGGGGGTTCAAAACAACTTGAACCTATTAATTAATTATCGGAACCCCGGTTACGCTTAATACTGCCTAATTGCACTGCATCTTTGCCTGACAATGCATCATATCATAAGCATGTCGGATCTTCTGCCGTAGTATTAAATATCGCATCCGGTGTTTGTTCTAGTGTTTGCTTCTTCGTGGATTAGGCCGATGAGTTGATGCGAGTATCGACAAGTTCTCCAGATATGATCCTTCGGCAGTGTTTCCCAGGCGAGCATCTCTCCCCCTTCTACCTATTTTGCATTTATAGTCTTTACTTCCTCCTGTTGATCTATTGCTATCCGTGTCGCGATGCTTTAGTTCCGTACCCGATATATTCCGTGCAGCCGATATATTGCCTTGGACACCTCCTATTACCTGTTGTTTGGTAGGTAGCAGGCCATGCGAGTCGTAGTTGCTTGCTCAGGTGCGATCTCGTGTTGTCGAGTACCACAGTTGTTGCAATGCTGGCAGATGTTTATGGTGGAGATGATCATGTCTTTAATTACAACTATTAAAATGCTAGATATAACTAATGCAGAGGCATCGGTGGGCAATAGATGTTATTTGGTTCTTCCACGCTCACTTGTGTCCCGTAGGACCCCGAGTACTTGATACCTGTTCCTTGACTATTCGCACTATCCACATCCGGGAGGCCTTATGGACCCCCCTGAGCTAGAGCTTGATTCATTTCTGTTTCTTGGGGCCACAAGTAGTTTGGGGATTTATTACTATCCTGTACTTATGCCATGCTTTACCGCTTTATTTAAGATTGTGCGTGGACCACCTGTACTGTTTTGGATCGCGGCACGATTTCGTGGTATCGACAAGCCCAGTCACACTTTTGGGTTCCCAGTGCTTTCTGACCGTTCTCGCAAACCACAGGTTCGTTCGAGCCGCCAACTTCGCTATGGTAGCTTAGTGGGGTGGCCCCCTGAAATATTTCATGAATCCTGTCATCGCTTTGTCGTGAATGCCTCGTTGGGTTTTGAATTGGTTTTTCTGAGGTTGATCGAGTGTGTGTTGCTATTTGTGCACCCCTGCAGGGTAAAACTTTCTGAAAGCCGTGTCCGCGGTTATGGACGACTTGGAGCACAGTATCTCGATCATAGACAAGCATAACTAAAGTAGTGCTATAAATTTGACTTAATATGTGACTAGTAATCAGATGCAACTATAACGGAATGGATACTAAAAATGCCAACCACTGGTGGATCTGTGGTGGTCTGTGTCTTACTATACCTGCCTAGTAAGTATTGCAACTCCAATGGAATGAGATAAAAGTGTCAACCAATGCTGGGTTTTGGGATTCCTCAGGACAATTATATCTGACTAGTAAATGTTCCAACTACAACGGAATGTTAACTAAAACTGCCCATTACTTATGCTATCAGGAAGACTCATGCTATCTATATCTAATTAGTAATTACTGCAACTATAATGGAATGAGTAAAATTGCCAATTGTGTGAGTTCCTCGGTCCGACTTCCTCGTTTGGTCTCGAGAGGAAAATACTAGGATGGGTTTGTCTGATGTTAGCTTCAGGTTGGATCCGGATAGGTCTTTCTTATCCCTCTCTGATAACCGCCAGTTGTACTGAGTCTCTATAGGTTGTTTAGTGCTGCTGCGCTGCCGCTTCAGCCCACCATACCTATGTAGGCGAGAGCCGCCGAATTCTAGCCTCGCCGTGTACTGGCCTCAGTACTGACGCTCCTCTTTTTCCTTTGCCCTTTGTCGGCACCCCTTTTTTTTAGCAGGTTTAAGTTCGACGTCGTTAGCAGGGTTACCCTTCCTTCGCTTTGGGCGGTTATGGACGCCATTGGTTATTCTTCGGCTCTTAGCCCCATTTGCATCTTGTCCGTACTTCGGACGCAACGCTTTCAAGGTGATTTGGATCTTTGTATTGTATATCTGTATTCTTGACTCGTTGAGTCGCTGTTGTATATATATATCTTACGTGGGTCCCATTGAGGACTGTTGTGTAATGGTATTATTGCTTCCACCGCATCGAAAGTGCCTGGTGGGCGTCCTTGAATCGTTTCTATGCGGGTTTGGCGGAAAGGGCTAAAACCTGCATAGGGTCGATTTGAGGGTGTTACAGAGTTGTATCAGAGCTCAGCAGTTGCGATACCCCACAAGTCCAGCCTGTAGGATAACCTAGCTAACGGCCGAAGTAGAGTGTCAAAACTATTTTGCAAAATCGGTTGGATAGATCTGATTAGGTCTGCTGTTACTCCTTACCCCTCTGCTATTCTCCTCTTACCTCAGCGTGTTTTGAATCTTCTCTCTTATCTTTCTTCGAGTCTAGGATTTCTCGTGGGTGGGATTTCCATCGTACCTTCAGGGTTTCGCTTCCTCCTTTGGTAACGGTGCTTCTACATCCGATCTTCGTGGTCTCCGAGGAATCAATCATCTGTTGGACTTCTCACTGTTCCTTCTTGTGCTTTCCGGTGTTTTCCGACGCGATAGACATCTTCTATGCCAGATCCGATGCAGAGTGTGCCGCACTCCTTGTATCCGAATCTCGTTTGTCGAGATCTTTAGTCTAATTCCGAGAGTTGGTTGCATAAATCCCCTATTCATATGCAGAGTAATGGTTTGGGTGCGCGATGGACTGATCACCATCCGACTACTCTTATCATTCACTTTTGTATATTGAATCGATGGATCCAGCAATTTTACTCCGTCCCCGGAAGCTAGAGGTGGCTTTATTTGTTGATACCTCTACCTTCGCCTTTGTTCCCGGAGTGTTCTCTCGATGATCACGGACAACGACACCTTGTTGGTGGTGTCGCCGATTTCAAGATGGATCAAGAACCTTTGTTAGTGGTGTCACGAGGATCTACACGAAGCGAGAAGATTCAGATCGCCGACCTTCTTTTCGGTACCATGAGGCGGATCTCGAGGGCGGGATCCATTGTTAGTGGTGTCGAATTGTGGCGCCCCGCAAAAACCACTACTAGAAAATCGCGGTGTTTTTGTGCATTGCATCATCATGACCGCATGCTCATGTCATCATGCCACATTGCATTTGAGCATCGTCATCATCATGCATGGTTTTGTCTAAAAATATTTTTGAAAAGTCTATTATTATTTTCTAAATACCCCGTCTTTAATTCAAATCAAAAACACCGGGCTTGTCCGGAATATTTTGTTTCGTCTACCAACGGTCTACAAACGCCTCGTTTTTAATAAATAAAATATTTAAATTATTTTTGGGAGGCAGCCAGCCAGGCCCGAAAGCCCAGCTGGCCACCTCCAGATAAAAATCCTACCTACCCCAGAAACACCCAAAACCTATTCTACCAAATACCCTACCCCTAATCCTACCCAGCCCCCCTCCACATCACCCCAACCAACCCTGGTTCGCCACCTCAGCCCCGCTGGTCCCACCTAGCCGCCACCTGCTAAACTCCTGCCCAACACCCACACCACAACGCACACACCCACACCACAACGCGACGTCCACAACACGCCAAGACGCCTCCCCACCGCTCGGACACGCCACGCACATGCGACCCTCGACAACCCTCAACTCACGCCTCACTCCCCCACACCTCTTCTCTCCTCCTCCCCTGCTCATCATGCTCGCCGCTGCCTCCCTCAACTCCCGCTGGACGCCGTTCTGCCCTCCTCCTCTCCCGTGCTCGGCTCCGGCCGCCACCGCTCACCCCGCCTTCCTCCGGCCGCCTTCCACGCCTCGCCCCGCCTCTTCCTCTCCTCGGGCGGACCCTCTGCCGCCGCCACGAGCGACCTGCCACCACGGCCCTCCTTCCCTGGCTCCGGCCGCCCCTCGCCAGCACCGTTTCCTCCGCCCGCGGGCTCCGCCTCTCGCCGGTGTGGTCGTCGTGCTCGTTCCCAGCCCGGGCCCTCCCCATCGTTCGCCGGCCTGTCCCTACAGCGTGATGCCTGCCCTGCCGCCAGCATTCTCCTCCAGCAGGTAGCACCACCCGCCGCTGTGGCCCGTGCCATTTCTCCTCCTCGCACTGCATCTCTCTGTCTCCACCGCCCTGGACGTTCCAGTCCACATCGCCGCATCGAGCATGCCGGCCTCCTGATGCTTCTTTTGTTGGAGACCAAGTGGGGTTGGTCGTCTGGTCGTGTGATGCAAGAGTATAATCTCGGTGGGAGGTTTTTGCAGAAGACCCAAGTCCCCATCGGTGATTGGAGTTGGCCCTGATGCACTATTGGAGTGTCACTCGAGAACAAGATCATAGTCTGATGTGGTGCTGGTGTGCTCGCCAAGATGCCACTGTGACTGTGTTGTCACTATCCATCCGAACACTTGTGTTTGGTGTCTGATCCCCGCCTTCCAAGACCGACACAAGACGAGACCCGGAGGACTACACCAGGCCATCGGCGCCGAACCCGAGTCCAGCGCTCAAGCACTTCGACAAGGACGCCAAGTACTCCTTCCCGGCGGCCTGCCAAGTTCGCCTACCCGGACACTGTGTGACAAGATCTTCTTCACGGATCCGAAGACCCCCGGTACCCGATCTACTCAAGTTCGCCATCGACGACAAGATCGACATCGACCGGGGCGAACCCAATGTGCCCCGACGCCAAACCAAGTCCTTCGTCTCGGAACGCTAAGATCTACTCCGTTGTCCGAGAACGTTCCCGCCGAGATCGATCCCCGTCGAACCCTGGATCCCTGAGACCCGATCCCGAACCCCCGGAACCCAAGATCTTCCGAACCCAGATGTGTGAACCTTTTTCCCGAGCCCCTATTTTATAAATGCTATATATAAAACTTGTTGCATATTAATTGTTCATGCATGCATATCTGTCTATGGTTGGGGTATTTTGTCGAGTCACCTAATAATTAAATATGGAGTCTATATGCGGGCTATTCTAGTCTTATTCCGGACTCCATTTAAATTGGTGTAGCGAACCGATGCCATGTTTCGCCCTGTTAATACAACATTTAAATTGCAGGGGTTCAAAACAACTTGAACCTATTAATTAATTATCGGGACCCCGGTTCCGCTTAATACTGCCTAATTGCACTGCATCTTTGCCTGGCCATGCATCATATCATAAGCAATGCCGGATCTTCTGCCGTAGTATTAAATATTGCATCCGGTGTTTGTTCTAGTGTTTGCTTCTTCATGGATTAGGTCGATGAGTTGATGCCAGTATCGACAAGTTCTCCGGATATGATCCTTCGGCAGTGTTTCCCAGGCGAGCATCTCTCCCCCTTCTACCTATTTTGCATTTATAGTCTTTACTTCCTCCTGTTGATCTATTGCTATCCGTGTCGCGATGCTTTAGTTCCGTACCCGATATATTCCGTGCAGCCGATATATTGCCGCGGAGACCTCCTATTACCTGTTGTTTGGTAGGTAGCAGGCCTTGCGAGTCGTAGTTGCTTGCTCAGGTGCGATCTCGTGTTGTCGAGTACCACAGTTGTTGGAATGCTGGCAGATGTTTATGGTGGAGATGATCATGTCTTTAATTACAACTATTAAAATGCTAGGTATAACTAATGCAGAGGCATCGGTGGGCAATAGATGTTATTTGGTTCTTCCACGCTCACTTGTGTCCCGTAGGACCCCGAGTACTTGATACATGTTCCTTGACTATTCGCACTATCCACATCCGGGAGGCCTTATGGACCCCCCCCCTGAGCTAGAGCTTGATTCATTTCTATTTCTTGGGGCCACAAGTAGTTCGGGGCTTTATTACTATCATGTACTTATGCCATGCTTTACCGCTTTATTTAAGATTGTGCGTGGACCACCTGTACTGTTTTGGATCGCGGCACGATTTCGCGGTATCGACAAGCCCAGTCAAACTTTCGGTTCCCGAATACTGATCGTTTCGCAAAACCCCGGGTCCGTTCGAGCCGCCAACTTTGTTATGGTAGCTTAGTGGGGTGGCCCCCTGAAATATTTTATGAATCCTGTGATCGCTTTGTCGTGAATGCCTAGTTGGGTTTTGAGTTGGTTTTTCCGAGGTTGATCGAGTGTGTGTTGCTATTTGTGCACCCCTGCAGGGTAAAACTTTCTGAAAGCCGTGTCCGCGGTTATGGACGACTTGGAGCACAGTATCTCGATCATAGACAAGCATAACTAAAGTAGTGCTATAAATTTGACTTAATATGTGACTAGTAATCAGATGCAACTATAACGGAATGGATACTAAAAATGCCAACAACTAGTGGATCTGTGGTGGTCTGTGTCTTACTATACCTGCCTAGTAAGTATTGCAACTCCAATGAAATGAGATAAAAGTGTCAACCAATGCTGGGTTTTGGGATTCCTCAGGACTATTATATCTAACTAGTAAATGTTCCAGCCACAACGGAATGTTAACTAAAACTGCCCACTACTTATGCTATCAGGAAGACTCATGCTATCTATATCTGATTAGTAATTACTGCAACTATAATGGAATGAGTAAAATTGTCAACTGTGTGAGTTCCTCGGTCTGACTTTCTCGTTTGGTCTCGAGGGGGAAATACCAGGATGGGTTTGTCTGGTGTTAGCTTCAGGTTGGATCGGGATAGGTCTTTCTTATCCCTCTCTGATAACCGCCAGTTGTACTGAGTCTCTATAGGTTGTTTAGTGCTGCTGCGGTGCCGCTTCAGCCCACCATACCTATGTAGGCGAGAGCCGCCGAATTCTAGCCTCGCTGCAATCGCCTCGATCGACGCCTCTTTTTTCCTTTGCCCTTTGTCGGCACCCCTTTTTTTTAGCAGGTTTAAGTTCGACGTCGTTAGCAGGGTTACCCTTCCGGCTTGGCCTGGACAGGGTTATGGACGCCATTGGTTATTCTTCAGGGCTCTTAGCCCCATTTGCATCTTGTCCGTACTCGGATGCTGTAACGTTTTCAAGGTGATTTGGATCTTTGTATTGTATATCTATATTCTTGACTCGTTGAGTCGCTGTTGTATATATATATATCTGTTCCGTGGGTCCCATCGAGGACTGTTGTGTAATGGTATTACTTTGTTTTCCACCCGCACGAAAGTGCCTGGTGGGCGTCCTTGAATCGTTTCTATGCGGGTTTGGCGGAAAGGGCTAAAACCTGCATAGGGCCGATTTGAGGGTGTTACACTCTCCTATTTTGGCAAGTTTAGATTATTTCCAACATAATCCCTCTAATGTTAATGACGCTATAGAGGGAACTGAATGATTAAACTCCTTTACTTTCATATTGCCAGATGAGAGAATCATTCTCAAATGTTAAAGTGGTGGATCTAATTATTTGTTTCAGGTCATACCACTTTACCATTAAATAATTTATGAAGATTCTCCTAAAAGTGAGTTTGATATGACATCCCAAATCTTAGCAAGGATGGAGCATTGTTGATGACAAATGGAGTACATGTTCCAAAATTGAATAGAGAGAGGTGATGAGTAGAACCATGTGTCCTCCCAAAATATAATCTTATTCACATTCCCTACATTTCACATATATCCCAATTTTATTACTTTAGCTGCCCACATAACCCATTTCCAAAATCTAGAAGTGGGAGCTAGTCTGCTTGCAACATACTATTTATGATCTACAATTTGTTTCCAGGTTTTAGTTTCATCATCTATATATCTTTTCACCAAAGAACCTATAAGGCACATATTTAGAGCATCTCCACTCGCCCCCTAGAAGGTCCATTGGAGAGGGACCTCACATGGAGGTTGGATAAATACCACTTCGTTGGCTTCATGAGTTGCCACCCTATAGCATGGATCGATGGTCTATGGAGGACCATCATAGGAGAGATCACATCTTCTGCAGCAACATTTCCCATCCACCATCCAAATCCGGCGCCTTCTGAGTTGTTCTCCTCCTTCCCCAACCTCCAAGGCCGACCAAGAGGAAGAGCCAAACATCGAATTTGCAGCATTGGAGATAGCTACACTTATTGAAGGAGCCCATACCAGTAGGATCCTCCTTCGTCTTCCTCCACGAAAGCTTGATGGAGGAAGTCGAGGATGACCGCCTTACGGCACGCGAGATTGCCTGTATTTGGGAGGTCTTGATGTCGTATTTATTGTCAGAGATCCCTGGGCTTTGCACACCCACCTATGATGTAGCTTGCAACCAAAGCACCATAGCGAGGAGCATGAACCCCAGAGCAAACCGAAACCAGCCGATAGGCTCGGGCAACCTACTCCCAGACGCCATATAGGTGAACTAAACCTAAAACCTACTCTACCGAAACGGCACCTCGCCTCAGCCTTCTCCGAACGACAACGCCGCAGAAGAGAGCCTCGGTTCGGGCCGGGGGGAGGAAAGCGGTGACTCTCAAACTACTATAGAGAAGCAAGTGGTGGAAATTCTCTCGGTGAGGTGGTACTAGGGTTTCAAGGGAAGTTTTTTTTGAAATGAGGCAAAAGATTTGCCTTTCATTGATATAGGAGAAAAGAGTTGGCCCGTTTATAAGGAAAAAATGGCCGAAAAACCATTACAACACAACACCACACGCCAGCCCCGAGGCTACGCTCCAAATGGATCGAAGACCAACCAGGTCGACACCACACCTCGACGCAACAGGCGGAGGCGAAAGACCGGAGCTGCCACTCCAAACTACCATGTCGTCCCCAGGGCCGCGCCCCGCCTGGCCGAAGACGAACTCACTCCGCCAACCACCACAACAGTCCACAAGTCCCTTTGTCCGGTGGACATCCAAAGCGAGGCCCCAAGAGGCAAAGCGACACCAGAGCGTCGCCCACGCCCGATCCCATGAGGGATCTGGGGTTTCCCCCGGAGAGTCCAGGCGGAGGAGCATGAAAACACCTGCAATGACGACGGCTTCAAGAAGCATGCGACGCCCACGGGCATCACCATCGTCGGTCCCGGCCAGCCGCCAGGACAAGGCTTTCGCCTAGCGAAGAGTCTCAAACCTCACGCCTGCCCAACAAGGACTGACACAAACCACCACACCTCCCCTCTTACCCCAAGCTCCCGACGATCAACAAACATCCACTCCCGCCGCCATGCCTAGACTCCCCGTCGCCGCGACGAAAGCCACCGTCCGGATCATCACCACTGCCCGCGAGATAGTTGCCGAAAAACAACCAGAGCGAACCCGGGCAGCCGCCACCACGAAAGGGACAGAAGATCGCCGCCACCGTAACATCTCCTTGGCGGCCTAGATCGAAACCCGGACAATCCCACGCTGCCACGATGAGCCATCCGACCACGCGCCCAGGGCCACGACCAGCACCGCGCCGCTCTAACGTCGGGCCAGCCCAGGCGCAGCCTCCACCGCCGACCACCGCAAGCAACACCCCCGCGGCCACCCGAAACCACCGTCGATCGCAGCCACCATCAGCACTCCAAGGCGGCCAACACGCCTGCACCACAGAAGCGCCACCGTCGCCCCTCAACCGTAGATCGCAGAGCTCCGCAAGCACCGCCGTCACCACCCGCACCACGCGGAGGTGAGGAGCCGAGATGGATCCAGCCACCGACCACCGAGCACCACCAAGGGCGTCGCCAAACGCCACGGAAGAGGGGGCGCCGACCACCGCCGACAAGGGGCACTAGGTCGGGGCTGACCGCAGCAGGGCCTGGGCCCACAGATCTGGCCGCTGTGCCGCCCACATGGCCACAACGGCCGCCACCATCGCCGAAGGAAACCTCGGGGCCGCCGCCCCGGCGTCCAAACTCCGCCAGAAGTGTCGCCACGTCCAAGGCCGCCACGCCACGCCACGCCGGCCGGAGGTCTCCCCGCGCCAGAAGGATGAAGCCCCTACCACCGCCCGCCGTGCGAGAAGACGAGATCCCGCCGCCGCCGTCTGCCGCAAGGGCTTAGCCCGGCGTCGTCCTCCGGCGGTGGCGGGGGGTAGGGACGGGGGGGGGGGGACTGTGGGGGGGGCTAGGGGCGGCGGCGGTTTAGGGTTCACCCGAGCCGCCCCCTGGAGCGACGCGGGCGGCGGGCTATCGTTTCAAGGGAAGTGAACGGCGTCTTTATGGAAGGTGGTAATATGGGAGCAATGTCTCGATCAACCTAGGTGAATTATGCATTTATGATAGAACAAGACCACATGAGGGTGCTTGCGCGGTGTCGATGTACTACTGACGAGTAACGATCGTAGGATCAACGAGCTTAAATGACGGAGATTTGCAGCTTGGTGCAATGGACCATGCACCATTTAAACCACGGTTTTCTGTTGTTTGGACCGCTTCATTTGGTTGGAGAAACAGGCTCAATGATTGTATCAGTTAGGCCAAACCTCCTCGTAGAGTTGAAAAAAGGAAAAGATGGTGCAACAAGATGGCGAGATAGTACACTATCTCCATCCATGCATTCTAGCAATCCTCGAATCGACGCAGAACAATGGCACGCGAATGGGATCATGAACATTTGGAACTTCGGAGTAACAGATTCTAGAGGCGATCTCCAGTTTGGCCAGTCAACCTAGCTAGCCTAGCACGATCGATCACGGTATGGTAACGCAGGGAAAATGTTATTGGAGGAAGCAGAAAGCGAACCAAGCAGTGCATAACACTAATGTAATCCAAGTACTAGCTAGCTAGTCTTAGGTGAGCTAGTGATGCCCATGTCTAGCTACCGATTGTTCATTGCACACAGTCACTACTCGTACCGGCCCGTTCCTTGCAAAAAATAGACAGATCGCTACCAAAGATGCGAACCTAACACACACACTGTACAATTCGCAAGTGTCATCCATAGATCGGCCGATTTGTGTCCTGCAGTACAGTTCCTACAAGATTAATCTCCAAGTCTGTTAGTGTGAACAGTACCACTCCATTATTTACCCATCAATCAATAGGGTTCAGCTTCAGCGCGCGTACGAACGTGCCGTCCTTGTCGATCGAGACGCCGCCGGTGGCACCGAGCGATGGCCGGATCGATATCGATCTGGGCTCGACGCGTGTAGGCACTTCAGGGCTCCGCTCTGTTGCCATCGGCCGTCTCCCGATCGTTCGGTTAGCGCGAACCAACTGAGTGCGTGACCAATCGGGAGCGTTTATGAGCTAAACGTTCGTGTCAGGTTCAGTCCCCCCACTGACGTCTACTGACGGCGCGAAGCAGCGCAGGAGGCGATGAATCTGGGCGAGATCGAAGCTCAGATCTCACCGGGAATTAAGAACGGAAAGGACGGATCGATCTGAGTTGTTCGGAAACGGCAACAATAAATGGTGGATATACATGCAATAGAGGTCGCGGTTTTGTGTTAAATTGCGCCATGGAAATCATGAGAAGAACCAGTCAACAGAATCTCTTAATATGGCAATGACAAGGAAAACAACGCGTGAAATTATTATCGTCCATCGGCCATCGCGGTCGATTAGCTTAACTGCCAGCTAAGCCCAGCATCATTTATCCATCAGAGTACAAAATCTAGGTCAACATCCTGACAGCTAGTGGTCTACTCTACAGTCCTACACTCTACAGTACTTCTGCAATCTGGTAGTAAAACAGTGCTAACTCGTGCTAAACTAGATCATGCATACGAAAAACGCACTTGTCAACATTGATTCCTCGAGGAAAAAATCAAGGAACAGACGGAAGGCAAAAACATGCTAATAACAAAAGGACAAGAGTATGTTCTATATATGGCTGTCCATCATTTTAAAGTTTCAATGTAGGTTGACATCATCAACAGATCGATATGTAGCATGCGCTTATACTAGTTGGATAACCAATCATTTAATGCTCTACAATGCTACCGATGCTGGAAGAAAACAAGAACCGTCAGGCTTTTACATTTATGTTTTCTATCCAGAACTAAATGATGATGCAAACAACTATATTTGGTTGTTTTTAACATATGTTTATGCTCACATTTTCTCTCTAGTGGTGACTATAACATATTACACCACCTCAGACATATATTTTTAGAAAAATACCATATATTAATATCGCGAAGATACCAATTATACTTAGCCTCTACAACAACTCATTGCCCTATCGGCCTTACGGATGCACACATCCCAAAAAAGAAGAATTACAAATCCCGCTACAGCGATCAATTTCTTGTACGGCAACACTAACACCACCAAACAACAACAGAAGTCCAACCTCTTCAATAGCGACGTCTTCAAGAAGGAAACAGTGCACAAGTCTCGTCATCGCCCGATCAAAGATCATAGATTTTCACTCTAAAGAAAGTTCTCGCTCACAAAACAATGTTTTAACAAGATCATTGTCAGGCACAACTAATTAATGTCACACCTTGGATTTTCACCTGCAAGGTAAGACTGTGAAATTCTCCTGTGTTGTGAACCCCACTAACACTCGCTGCTGCGAGTCACAGATCACCAAGCCAGTTCCTTATTGCTAAAAAGACTCAATCCACCATCGCTATGCTTTCATGACATTCTCCAAATGTAAGAAACTATGAGAAATTAAGATTACCTTCACGACAGTATGGAAGCAAATGGTAGTTATTCAATAGATCCTTAGCTACTATAAATGACAGTTCATTAATACAACCCTAGTTACGAAACAAATGGCAGTTCACCGTTACATTCTGGTGGAAATTTTTGGAAGTTCATCAAGGGCAATACATCATCGCCTTCTTCTTCTCAGATATTTGTTTTACCTCTGACTACCCACATTGCCCCATCCCACTCTATCCTCTTGGTCTTCTGAGTTTCATTAGTTGTTCAATACCATAGCCAAAGCCAATGTCATCAACTATCACATCAAGCTCACCCACACATGTTCACCAAGACCAAGCCCTAAGATCTAGTTGTGAAGGATGCAACATGCAAGAACTAGATTAACTTAGGTGGCATAAGGATGTAGTTGCTTCCGGTCAAGGAATGACCTCTCAACCTTAACTCTAAGATAGAGTGTCCAAGGTTGAACAGTTACATGGCACTCTTAGGATAGTTCCTTGAAGAGAACTTATTAAGATGGTGCTTGTTTTTTAAAGGGTGGAAGAATTACGCGCTGACATCCATATCATCTTCTTATAGGTAGAAATTACCATCAGGGATATTTATCCTATCAAGTTGACTCATGTTGTCAACCAGAGAATGCTAGTTTCATGAGTTTATCATTCCCAATCAACCAAGACATATGTGAAGTAGATATCAAAATCAATAGCGACAAACATATTTTGGCTGGTGTAGTTCTTTCTACCCTTGAATTTTTTTGTCATTAATATCTACAAGGTGAGCAGTGAGCAACATCATCCCTATGATTTCATGTTTCATACAAAAACAGTCATGTGATAACATGAAAACAATAGTATTGCTCACCTTGAAATACAGATACCATGATGAAAGGGAAAATGCCCTTATCCATTATTTTGGTTAATGTTGACATTGAAGCTAAAGTGCAGACTAACATGATCTACTAGTGTATACACAGGTTTTAGTCCACAAGTGATGATGAGAGGTGGGGTGAGACCCCCCATTCGGTAATCAAGAAAGAACCAATGATTTTGTTGCTTTTCTCTCTCTTTACCTTTTGAGTCTAGTAGGAAACACCGCACTATTAAGAGGGGCAGTCACAATGTGCTCTTTGGGAATGTCATACACCTTATACACATCCTAACACCAATTAGCCCCACACCCACTTGATATGAGCCATTGTCTTCATTGAAAAGGAGCAGGATTTGGGGTTTCTGTGAAATCGGTAGGAGTTTCGGTGCCGCCGGCATGGCCGCCGAAATGTTCGGTTGTTGCTGATCTGGTCCGACGCCTGTCGGTAATACCCACAGTATAGTGGTTTGGCGGGTCGCCGAATGTTCCAACGGTCGCCTGTTCTTCTGGCCTAGACTCCGGCCCGATAGACCTAGCACCGATCCGTCATAGCTGATTATGGCGCAAAATCCCCCAAACGGCTAGCTTTCCACCCTGGACTATATATACCCCTTTCTTCTCCACTAAGAGGTCAAGTCAATCATTCATATTCTTTCTTTGAGATCTCTCTCTCCATTGTTGAATCACTAAAATCTTGACGATCTCTCATTCTACCCAACCAAAGCCAAATACCTTTGGTAGAAAGCAAAAGGAGGTCTCGATCTATGTTTCCACCAAGAAAAATTTCATGCCCCCTTGAGTTCATGGATTTTTCTTGTTACTCTTGGGTTCACGGGAAACCCTAGGCGACTAGGGTCACCCTGAGGCTTTCGGCTTGTGATTCACCCCGTGGAAAGTTTGTGAGGGTTTGGAGACTATCTTAAAGTCTACCACGAGTAAGTGAGCTATTCCTTCGTGGGATAGACTCAGAGAAGAAGGTGAGCCTTTGTGGTGTTGGGGAATCCTTCATGGGACCTCACACCTCTCCAATGTGATGTAGCTGCCCCCAAAGGAGTGAACACAGGAATACATCTTCATCTTCGTCTGCGTCGGTTACCCCTAACCCCAATGTCTTACTTGTGTTGTTTTTTGTGATGGCCTTCATGCTTGAAGTATCTTGTATCATCATCTAGGTTGCCTCACCTAGTTTGCATTTAGGCACACTTATATTCTACAAAGCCTAAAACTTGCAAAAGATTATAAAGAAATTTGTAGAAACATATTCATCCCCTCTAGGTTCACCATCTTACTCTTTTAATTCGTATCAGAGCCAAGGGGTCTTTTAAGGGCTTTACTGCCTAAGATAAAAGATGGTTTTCTCTGATGATGATGATGACAAGACCTATTCAGTTAAGGAGCTTCGAGAAATTTTTGCCAAGGACGCCTGTGAAAAGGTTAAGGTGGATTCTGACCTCCTTGCTTGAATAAGTTTGCTAGAAGGACATTTTAAGGGGATTAGTGAGGGGGCCCTTCTCGGTAGTACCTCATGGGAGGCCGTTGGACACCAGAAAGGAGAACATTGACGAGTCCTCTCATGAGAGTAACCCTTCAAAAATCTCCACGCCCCATAATCAATTCCCTTTTATATATCCTAAGCAAAAGAACATCATGCATCATATTAATGGTTCGGGTCCTGCACCCCAATTTGATGGAACTCACTTCTCTCATTGAAAGCTACTATGTAATCTCATCTCCACGGCTCTAGTGTGGAGCTATGGGATATTGTGCGCAATGGCTTCAACCCACAAGATCCCAACGACCTCACGCCGAGAGGGTACTGTGATCATCAACTAAATGTTATGGATTGTGACAAGATACGGAGTGCCATCAACAACACTCTCCATGATCAAGTTAGTGACATTCACACCACCAAGGATCTTTGGGATAGGGTGTCGTTCTCCAGGAGGGAACGTATGTCATCCAAAAGTCCAAGTATGAAGCCGCCAAGTCAGAGATGAACTTGTTCATGAACTGGTATGGCGAGTACATTGCTGAAGCATATGCGACGCTTGTTGCTCTCCATGTGAGGATAAAGGGTCTTGGTTGTGACAAGTATGATGATGGGTTCAATGTGAATGATGAGCTCATAAACTCCAAGATTATTGCCACCATTGCAACCATTGATAAACAGCTTGCATTGAACTTGCCACTCCTTGATTCAAGAAACCAATTCTCTCTGGGTGATCTAGTATCATATCTTGTTGCCATGGAAAATATGGCAAACGAGGGACAGAAGATCAAGTATATCAACCGTGCTATTGGTTCTTCCCATACCCTAGCATTGAAGTCCAATCATGTTCAAGAGGATGAAGAAGTAAAGATGAGAATGATCGTGATCAAATGAGTGAAGTTGATGAGATGCTCTCCCAACTTTCTCTTTTCACCAAGAACTTGAAGTTCCATAAAAGGAGAAACTCAACTGGAACAAGTGAGAAGAAAAGGACTTTCTACAACTGTGATCAAGAAGATCACATCCATGAAAAGTGCCCATTTGAGAAGAGACTTGACAAGCCCAAGTATGAAGAGGGTGTCAGGCCAAGATTGAAGCCCAACCCTATCAACGAAAGATTCAAGACAAACAACAAGTGTGATGGCAAAGGATTCCTAGGTCAAGAGTACATATATGATGTGGAGAGCGAGGATGAGGAGAAGGTTATGGGTGTGGCTGGTTTGCCTTTGGCCAAACCTTGGTCACTCTTCACCTACGACTACACAGAGTACTACATGGATGACTCCCCTACTCCTATGGTCACCGGAATTTGTCTTATGGCAAGGAGCTCCAAGGTAATACCTTATCCTCCATATCTCTCTAGCATCTTGAATGATCATTCTAGAAACAATGATAGTGACAATGATGAATTTAATGAAAACTATGTATAAGAAATATATAAAATTATGATGTCTCTTCCTAGCAATGCTTATTCTAGAGTCAAGCAATTAATGGACCTTGTAAATTCACGTGATAAGACCATCGATAGATTGGAGTCTCATATTGATAATGAGAAACAAAGATTCAATATCCTTATGCAAGAGCTAAGAGAGGAGAAGAACACACTTCATTTCTTAAACAACAAATTGAAACCTTTGAACTTAATAAGGCAAAAGATATGGATACTCTTGATAAGGCTAATTACTTGTCCCAAGAGCTTGATGCTTCAAAAAAAGGAACTTGAGATTGCTCATGCTTCTCTCACCAATGACCTTGAGAAATCTAATTTGCTTATCAAGTGTGAGATCATAAAACTTGGGGAAAATAATGATCAACTTTGAGTGTATTATGAAAAGGCTATCGGTACATTAAAGGATCCAACTACTGTTGAAAATGTTACTTGTGCCTCTAACCAGTGGCGTAGCCAGGATTTTTATATTGGGTATTCGGAATCCAAAAAAATTCTAGCACACCAATATAATATATGCAGATTCACAATAGCAAAAATCAAACTACAAATTGTTCATAATAGTGAAGAAGGATTGCTCATTTTCTTTCAATATCAATGGCTATCGGTGTCAGCGTTGACGTCAAAATTATCTTCAATTTCTTTGCAGCTTTATACCACATACATTTCAGATCACTACACTTTCACTGCTTTTGCGTGTTCCTCATTTTCAGATCAACAATATTTTTTAACTAATTAAGGAGAATTTCGATTGGATAAAATAAAAACTGAAATTAAAAGTGAAGCACTTCTTACCATGAGTGAACTGATCACTTCTGATTCTGCATTCAAGGTAAAATAAGCACCCCATCACTTCGGATGCTAATCTGAATTCAGGGTAAAAGAGATCAATTCTGATTCTGAATTCATGCTTAAAACAAAAATTAACTGAGGCATTCTTCTTCTCAATTCTTACTATGCTGAAAATGAATTTCTTGTCAATCCTCGATAGCTGGCCAATGTTGTTGGGCTCATTGAGGAGATGGGCGGTGGCCGATTGCGACTATGGCGGATTGTAGGAGCGGCGGAGAGCGAGCGGGCGGCTGGCCAGGCGCTTGGACTTGCAGACGGACCACGGCGGGCGGCGGCGAGCAGGCGAGCACCTGGAGACAAGACTAGGTCGGTAGATCCCAACTAAAGGACAAATTGGGTTTTTGGCCCAGCTTGGAGTCGCTGAGGTCGGGAGAGCTCTGGACAGGCTCCTTTTCCGATTTTTACGAGTTTAACACGTATAGAGGACTCTAATATGTATATACATGCATACAGCAACTTATAAACCGAATTTTTTTGGCAAAAATTATTGGGTAGTCATTGTATACCCATGAATATATCTAGCTCTGCCCCTGCCTCTAACTATACCTTGGACTGACTCATAATTGAGGAGAATTAGAAGTTGAAGTAACAACTTGAGAAGGAGTATCTCACACCTACTTCCAAGGGAAATATTCTTGATGAGATTCTTGGTCATAGAAAGGTGAGAGCTCCAAAGCAAGGAATTGGGTTCGACCCAAAGAACAAAAAGAATGGTGCCACTCCACCTAAGAAGATCAACTTTTTGCAAGAAGGGCACAACATGGTTGACCAAGCCAAGAAGAATGTTGTGAATGGGGAAGCCACAAGGGGCAATCCCATTCATAAATTAGCAAGATAATCTAACCTATCATATGTTCTATGTAAGGGCGCCCAAGGGGATGTATATGCTAAATATGTTGGCCCTCACAATGGTTATGCTTATAGATGGTACTCAGTTTGGGTACCAAAAGATCTTGTTGCTAATGCTAGGGGACCCATTACTCAATGGGTTCCAAAATCAAAGAATTGATTTTGTAGGTACATCCCTATGCTGGTTCAAAAAGGGTGTTTGATAGTGGATGCACCAATCATATGACCGGAGTTATAAGTGCACTTGAACAATTCATACACAATGTCATCTCAGCGTAAAGCATCACTTTTGGAGATAACTCTAAAGGAAAGGTACTATGTTATGGAAAGTTGGTAGTCTCCAAGGCATTGACCCTAGAGACCATCATGCTTGTTGAAAACCTTGGATACAACTTGCTTTCAATTAAACATCTTGCGGGTGTCGGTTATGATTCATATTTTTCTAGAACATTTGTGGAAGTCTTTAGGAGTGATAATCTCAGTTCGGTTCTTGTTGGATATGTGGAAGACGACCTTTATGTGGTTGATATCTCGAAAGAGATCGTGTCTCTTCCCACATGTCCAATGCCCAAGGTTGATGGTTGGCTTTGGCATCACTGCCTAGGCCACGTCAACACGAGAAATCTTAAACACCTCCTAAAGGGTAAGCATATTGTTTGACTAATAGGTGTCTCTTTTGAGAAAGATCATGTGTGTAGTTCTTGTATCTCCGGGAAGCAATTTGGGAAGCATCATCCATCCAATATAAAGGTGACCACGTCAAGGCCTTTGGAGCTCCTTCACTTGGATATCTTTTGGCCATCAACCTATGACACTCTTGGTTGGAATAAGTATGGACTCATCATCATTGATGACTACTCAAGATACACTTGGGTATTCCTCCTCAAGTCCAAGGATGAGACTGATGAGTGCATATTTGCATCATGTTTTACATTATTATTTTGCATTATAGATGTAGGATTTTGGTATTTTGTGGCGCTCGCGCGCATATTTGATGTCTGTTTTCACCAGGATCAGGACAGATGATGGATCCAATGGATACAATTATTGAAGCAGTTGTACTGTGGAGAAAAGGAGTCAAAAACAACATAAATCGCTTATTTCGAAAATATTAATAATACCAGAAGAAAATCAGAAGCGAACAGAGGAGGCAAAGAGCATAATGACCAACTATATGGCGGGAGAATTTTCTCCGCCCGTATAGCTCTGGTCATATAGCTGGCGCCGCCTCCGCCTCGTCAAATAGTTTCACCCCGTGCAATTGGTTTGGAGAGACGACATATAGAACACCTAGAAATCGTGAAAACCTCACCTCCAGAAGGCATCTGGAGGGGGAACTCGTCCGCCAGGGATCCATCTTCACCCTGCACAGATCTAGGAGGCTAACGCATCGATCTTCATCAACCACCGCTGCTTCACCACCATCCCCATCCATCCCACCTACATCTTGTCTAGATCTTGTTGTAATTCCAATACTCGTCATGGATTTATACAAGTACTATTCATCTATGATTGTCCCCATTACTATTGCCATGATGTTGATTGCCTACATGTCTGAGTAGATCCTTAGTTCTTGGGGAGATGGAGAAACCCTAGCATATGACTGAGATGAGATAGAGATTATTATGTTATACATCATTATGTGTATGTGTTAATTGTCTTCATCTTAATATTAAGGAGAAGTGCACCTTCTTAATATTTGCCTCTTATGGGGACTTGATGGAGGGGATTACTTGTTAGTAGACGGAGGGATGATAGCACTTACTGTGACTATAAAGCTGTTGTTATTCCTTACATACTAACTTGGGGAACCAAGGAGAACTTGTCAAGCCATGTCCATGCCATGGGAGAAATACCTTAATAGCACGGTAATGTGATGGTTGTCGGTTACTGTCTGCTCTGGTTATGAGGACGATGTGTGCAGCGGTTGCTGGCAAATCGTCCATATATGGAGATCCTCCCACATACATACATACTATGAGAATATTCATTATAATACTCTCGATTACTTAGTCTAAATTGCTAGTGGTGTATCCTCTACTCCCTGAGAACACATTTTCCCTATTGTAGTTCCAAAGTTCTATTACACACGTGATTCTTACTTTCTGCATTAAGTTTTGCTTTACTTTAAATTACCTTGTTCAACTAAAAACCCAAAAAACAACTCTACTTATCTTGCATCTTAAAGTTATTTCTTAACTACTTTGTTTAATTATAGTTAAAAGCATTTTAGTCTTTCGCCTACTGCTCCATGTGGGATCGATATCTTTATTTCGAAACTAGCTACAAACGATCTGTGCACTTGCAGTCATCAAGCTATTTTTTGGCGCCGTTGTCGGGGAGCTTAGCGCTATAAGTCACTTTACTTTTAGTTATTTACTTTCGTTGTAATAATTTTTACTTGAAGTTGCAGGACCACAACAATGGACAATACTCAGCATTTAAATCAGCTTGAGGCAGTAAGGAAAATGGGTTCGCCCATGGAAGCTTTTATAACTGTTAACAAAAGCATAAATCCGGATGGAGTCGAAATCCATCCTTTATTATTTGAGTTACTACATTCTAAGAAATTTGTAGGAACCAACGAAGAAAGTCCATATGGACACTTACAATTCTTTTAAGACATTTTGAGTTCCTTTATTTTCGATGACTGTAATCTTGATATGGTTAAAATCCAGTTGTTTAGACAAACTCTCTCTAATAATGCTTGCGACTAGCACAGATCTTTTTGTGCGAAAGCACCAAGGTCTTGGGAAGAATTGACAACCAAGTTCCTATCAAAATATTATTCTGAAAGTAAAGCTCATAGAATGAGAGGTGTTATTATCAGTTTCAAAAATAATCCTAGTGAGGGCTTATATGAAGGATATCTAAGGTATAAAAGTTACCTGGATAATTACCCCCATCATCGTTTACCTGATTGGTTAATCACTCATACATTTTATGGGGGGGATAAATATTGAAAATAGGACTAATCTAGACACTGCTTCAAATGGCAGTTTTCTATCTTATACTTATGATGAGGCTTGGAATCTAATAATAAAAATAAAAGAAGCAAATGAAAATTCTAAAGATAAGGAAAATATTACAAATAGTTTTTCAGAATATGCTTGCATTAACGATTTCCTTGCAGATGAGAGGACAGATACAATGATTAATACCCTCGGTATTGATTCTTACTCAGTAAAGAAAATTATTGAGAATTATGCAGGGCATTTGCAGGTACCTACAGAATGGGAACCTCGTAAACCTCTCGAAGAAAAGAAGCATGCAAGAGCACTAATGGAAGAGTTCTCCTTGATACACGTATGAGGAATCTTTGAAAAGAGACAAAAAGAGGAAGAACAAATACAGAAGAGACTAAAGAAGCCAGAAAGGAATTCCGAAGCTACACATGTAAATAATGTTATAATAAAAGACCTTATGGAGGCACGAATAGTGGAAGATGAAGTGGTTATGTTAGACCGTGAAACTTCAGAATTCATCCAAGGTAAGTTTCGAGGTAACGAAACTTCAAAGCCTATGACCCCTATATATTGTGGAGAAACTTTCTTATATGGAATTTGCAAACGGATGGCTCAAGATATCTCGAGCTTGTTGGGAACCCCAAGAGCAAGGTATGATGAGCACAGCAGCAAGTTTTCCTCAGTTATGAAACCAAGGTTATCGAACCAGTAGGAGCAAGGAAGAAACCCCAAGGTGTTGCTACCAACTTGGAATCCCGCACAACACAACCACAGAACTTTGCCCCAACTTACAGTGAGGTTGTCAATCTCACCAATTTTGCTAAAAACAAAGGATTAAACGTATAGTGTGGAAGATAGTAATTGCTTATAGAAAATAAACAGAACAGTGAATCATAGATGGTATATCAATGGTAAAAGAATGGACCGAGGTCCATAGTTCACTAGAGGTGATTCTCCTTAAGATACATAGCATGTTGGGTGAACAAATTACAACGGGGCAATTGACAGATTTGAGAAAGCATACAATGCATATACTAGACATCTTGACTCCTATGAGATTTTATTGGGCATTACAACATTATACATAGACCATAATCCAACTGCATCTATGACTAATAATCCACCTTCAGGTTATCATCCGAACCCCTCCAGTATTAAGTTGCACGCAATAGATAATTGCATTAAGCAAAGTGTGTAAAGTAAACAATACGATTGTCCCATGGACAAAGGATTGATGTTTTCTCCCTAGTAGCAACAACACATCTACAACCTTAGAGATTCCTGTCACTTCCCCAGATTACTAGAGGCATGAACCCACTATCAAGCATAAATACTCCCTCTTGGAGTTGCAAGCATCTACTTGGCCAAGATAGTTACTAACAACAGAAAGCATGCAAGATCACAAATAACATAGACATGATAGAATCAATAATCAATCTGAAATAGCATCTCAATATCCATTGGATCCCCGCAAACACAACATGTAAGATTACAAATAGATGATCTTGATCATGAATGGAGCTCACAAGATCTAAACATGATAGCACAAAGGAGGAGAACCAACCATCTAGCTACTACATGGACCCATAGTCCAAGGATGAACTACTCATGCATCACACTAGAGGCAGTCATGGTGATGAAGAAGGGCTCCAGGGTGATCTCTCCCCTCCGGCAGGGTGCCGGGAAGAGCTTCGGATCCCCCCGATCTAGGGATGGAGATGGCGACGGCTACAGACTCTTCCATGGATTTCTGATTGGGTCTTTGATCGGGTACTTAGGGTTTTCGTCCCGGGAGGGTTTTATAGGCGAAGGGGCAAGGTCGGTGGAGCACTAGGGGGCCCACACCCCTGGTGGCGCCCCCCCCCCCTAGGCCGCACCGCCACCAGGTGTGCCGCCCTGGTGCGCCACTTCATCTCCCCTCCGGCCTCCGTGTTGATTTGGGTAAAATATTGACTTTGTCTTTTGTCCCGTCCAATTCCAAGAATATTTCCTTACTAGCTTTTCTGAAACCAAAAAACAGCAGAAAATAGGCAACTAGCACTGTGGCATCTTGTTAATAGGTTAGTTCCAAAAAATGTATAAAAACACCTTAGAGTGTGAACAAAACATAACAAAGTAGATATAAAACAAGCATGGAACATCAAAAATTATAGATACGTTTACGACGTATCAAGCATCCCCAATCTTAACTCCTGCTCGTCCTCGAGTAGGTAAGTGATAAAAAGAATAATTTTTTAGGTGACATGCACCATCACAATCTTGATCAAGGTATTTGTACAACATTGATAGCTGGGATCATAGTAATCTAACATAGACATGAAAGACATAGTTCTAACAGTAAGACATAGCAACTATGTTGTAACATGAAAAGGTACAAACAAAAGATTCATGAATAACAATGCTTTGAAAGACGTTAGTTTGTTTCACATATAGAAAACATAATAAGAATGGTATTCAGCTTGTCCCTCATGGTATAGCAAAACATAAATGCATAGGACACCTTCAAAGTTCATAAGGGTGACTAGATACAAATAATTTAAGAACAAGCAATATCAAAGTTATGAATCAATCAACAATTTTTGGGACAATGCACATTAAACTAAGAATGATCACTATGCTCTCTCTATTGGTGCATAAAGATAGAAGATGGAGACTCAACATAAAAGTAAAAGAAAGTCCCTTCATAGAAGGAAGCAGGGATTCAAGTCTCATAAAGAGCTTCCAAAAATTATGGTACTTATTAGCTTTCAGCTCTCATTTCCCCTATCATAAGCACCTTTAGGTGATTAAGGTTAAAGTGACACAAATATGAGGATATGCTTGACAAGTTATAAGTTGAAAATCTCATGCCCCTTGCTTACGAGTACCGAACCTCATGCTACTCAACTCTAGTCATGAGTAAGTTCTTGTCATTGTAAGTACATGTGTATCATAGAGAACCGCCAATGGGGTACCCCTTGCCCCATGATATAGGATCTATCCCATATCAAAATGATAAGGCAACAGACAATGAGCATCTCAGTGATCTTTTTATTTGCTATTTGCATAGGTTTTTATTGAGGATGCTTCACAGATTTCTCACTATGGTTATGCTGCAAGTTTCCACCATGATTAGGCATGGCTTAGGCTAGCCGCCCAGGCGTTTCTCTAACACATATACAAACTCCATGAGCTTACAAGCTCCCCTTTTATTTCACACTGCCGAGATCCATAAACAAAAGAACATGATATCAACTGAATAAAGTGCAATGTTGAAAGTGTTCCCCGTGACAACATGGTTCTGCTAATTCACAACTTACAAAGCGCAAGCATATACGCAACATAGATGGGCACAATGGTTCAAGTTTATTAAGTGCAAGAAAAAGTAAAGTGTTCCATCAAGTCCGTGAGAGCTTTAATCACTAATTTTCACATAACAAGTTTAATTCGGAAGGTAGATAAAAACATGAATTTACTTGGAATAGCAATAGTGCTAGTAGGTAGGTATTATGGACACAAATGGCATAGGTTTTGGTTTAAGGATTGAATGCACGAGAAACATTCCCTATCAGTACAATTTTTTGGCTAGCAAGGCTGGGTAGCAAGCATAAGAGTTGAAGGAAACAAACAAACATACAAGTGATAAAAACAAACATGCAATCTTCCTTGGAAGCACAAAAGATATTAACTAGAGAATACTAAACTTATGAGCAACTCAAGAAAGATGATGATGAAGTTATATTTATTTAGAGTACTTTTATCTTTTCATTCAATTCTAAAAATAGTGTTGCTACTGACCGAGCCAGGTTTTCCAAAACCAACTAAATTTACTCAATGATCCCAAAGTGATATCAATACTAATAACAAGATCAATCATATAACAGAAATTGAAAACTAATATAAGGTATGCAAAAGAGTAAATGATAGAACTTCTCATCAATATTCCATAACGGCAACTACACCAAGGGATACATAGATATCTAACGAGAGGGGGACACTTCCATAATGCAAACCATCCTACATGATAACTTCTCTATTCATGATATGACTCTACTGAAAAGGTAAAAAGATAGAAGATAGTGATGTAATACCGCGGCACTCCCCCAAGCTTGGAACACACCAAGGGGATGCCAAAACCTGATGACGAATTACTCCTTCGGTGGTGGTGGTGTTCTCTCGATGAGCTTTTTGATCAATTTCCTCAAGTCCTCAATCTCGAAGGTGAGAGTACGAATCAACTCCGAGTTTTGCTCAATGCGGTTCATGATCATGTTGGGTTGTGATTCCCAGCTCGTACGATTCTTTCCCCACTCTTCCTCCTTGAAGTCTTGTTTTCCTGCATGGTTAGAACGAGGCATATCCCAATTGGAGGGTAGTTTCTCCTTGGGCACATTCTGGAATTGATGCTCATGGATAAGGGTATGGAAGGGATTCTTGGTGCGTGGAGAAGGTGATCGTGGAGCCAAACAGTGATGCGGAGGCTTCCCTCCAGTTGACATCCGTGTAGTCCTTTTGATCCTGGTAGGGTTTGCCAACACTCCAATGCTTGCAATAGTAGTGCCGGTGTACGGATGCTGGCTTTTCTTTGCCTCCTCTTCATCTTTACTCTTGATCTCCTTCTCCTGCCCAGGGTCTTGGGGATCCTCCTCCGCAGGCTCTTTTCCTTTACCCTTGGCGGAGACCATTGTGCTTCTAAACTTTAAGAATAGTTCCTAGCAGAAACAGATCAAAATGAAAACACGATGAGAACACGATATACGAACCTCGAGGGATTCGGGGGATTATATATTACGAATTTTTACAACAAAAGGAAGGTACTGGGAGAAAACGGGTTGGAGACGGAGTCCGAGGTGGCCACACCACCTGCTAGCGCGGCTAGGGGGTCGCGCTAGGGGGTGGTGTGAGCCACACTGGCTCCGTTTCCGTCCCTCTTTCGCTTCGTTGCTTTCCCTGTTAGATAAAAACTCCAAAAATATAACTGGATAGAATTTTCGTGGAACTTTTCTTACCAGAACTGTTACCTATTCGAAAACGGACTCTACAGGTCTCTCAAGTTGGCATTTAGTAGATTCTTCCGAAGTCACCGCTTGAATAACATCAATATCTTCATCTTCATACACATATTGCTTGAGTCATGAAACCTTTCACCATCTTATTACACCATTTCCTCCAATAACCTAGAAATTTCTTTCACACAACTTCACACAATTCTCATTGGCAACATTAGTGTAAGCAAGGTAATAAACCTTTTAAGTCCAGTTTCAACTGAAATCCATCAAAACATAAGCTACTGTAGCAACTCCTTCCGAAAATCAAAAAAGAATTCGGAAATCGATTTAAGAGGCAAATGCAAGAGTGGCAAAAATCTGTCAAAACAGACCAGCAGGTAAAGATCATTTTTTTCGAAAATCTTCTATTGCTCAAATCAAAAAGTGCAAAACTAATGAAAGTTAAATAACAACCTGGGGAAGAAGCACAAAAACTTACAACTCAGTACGATGTTCTGGGATCTTTCATGAATTTTTATAATGAAGCACAAAAATTCTGTTTCGGGACAGCAACTTCCCCAAATCTTACTTCTCTCTCATTAGAGGTTGATCTTGACACAAAAACCAAACTAAAAGGATAAGGAGAGTTTATTGCTGAAACAATAACTTCCAAGACTCAAAGAAACAAAAACAAACTGAAAGCAAAAATATATTGGGGTGTCTCCCAAAAAGTTCTTTCTTTATAGCCATTAATATGGGCATGATAATTTCAATGATGCTCACATAAGAATATGAATTGAAGTGAAAGAGAGCATCAATAAGCACAAATACACACGTTTAAGTCTAACCCACTTCCTATGCAAGGTAATTTTGTAAATAAACAAATTGTTGAAACTAGAGGCTGCTAGCATAGGAAGGCAAAACAAGTGAAACATAAAGACTTTAAGCATAAAACGAGGAAACTTGATATTATTGAGATGCATTAGAACAGTCTTCCCTCTCTCATAATAACCTTCAGTATCATGCATAAATTTAATGATATAACTATCACATGAACCATTGTAGCAATGATCACTTATCCTAACAGAAAACACAGGAACACTAGCTCTCATAACACTACTTTGTGAAACAATATCAGGGATATACTTAAAGAGGATAGTGTGTCCATCTTCTACATATTTAGTGACAAAATCTTTCACATTTGCTATTATAGGTTCATCATCCGTTTTTTCATCAGGTTCAACAGCTTTATTTGTACTTTCATTAACCATACTAGCTATCATAGAATGTTCCTTTATCTTAACTGGGAAAGGCACTTTCTCAATGTAAGGTTCGGGTAAAACATGATTAGCAGTATAAATTTCAGTATTTCTTGCAGGAACACAATTAGCAATATCTTTATATGGTTCATGATACTTATTTCACTTCTTTTTAGGAACTTCAATATAGGAAGCAAAAGCCTTAAAATAAGTTGCAATAGCTTGAGAGTCTAGACCATAAGCATTTTTAATATTTTGAAAGTCATCAATTCCCATAAAATATTCAATGCATTCATAATCATAATTTATACCTGACTTTCTTCCTTTATCATTCTCCCATGCTTCAGCATTGTCTTGAATACGGTCTAGAAGATTCCATTTAGCTCCTTCTTCCATGCGTGTAAATGATCCAGCACAAGAAGCATCCAATAGATCCTTATCATGAAGAGAAAGCCTTGCATAAAAGTTATTGATAATAATATTGTTGGGGAGCTCGTGAATAGGAAATTTGAGAATTAGTAACTTCAATCTCCCCCAAGCTTGAACTGTACTCTCTCCATCAAGAGGCCAAAAGTTGTATATTTGAATCCGATCTTTATGGATCTCACTAGGAGGATAAAATTTAGAATAAAAGAGAGGTACTACTTCCTCCCATTCAAGACCTTGACCATTCTTCAGCAGCTTATACCATTCCTAGGCTCTTCCTTTCAGTGATAATGAGAACAACTTCTTCTTGACTTGATCTGTTGTAATACTTGGACACTTAAACAACCCGCATAATTCGTGTATAAAGAGCAAATGATCACCAGGATGGACAGTTCCATCTCCAACATAATAGTTATCCATAACACGATCAATAATTCTTGTAGGTATTTTAAAAGTATCATTCTTAGCATGTGGTGGTTCATCTACTACCTTAGCAGTAGTAGTAGCATTATGAAATAAGAAACTGAGCAAATTATCCATATTGAAATAAAGCAACTAATAGAAGTAAACAATACTCATAGTAGAAGTTTCCTTTACCAGTTCCACTCTCCAATAGCGCTTCACTCCCCTGCAACGGTGCCAGAAAATAGTCTTGATGACCCACAAGTATAAGGGGTGTATTGTAGTATTTTTGATAAGTAAGAGTGTCGAACCCAACAAGGAGCAGAAGGTGTTGACGAGTGGCTTGGAGCAGGAATTCTCTATAAATACTTAGCAAACGGATTTTTAGGGTTTTTTGATAATGCAGATAAATAAAGTGCGAGTAAATAAAAGACAATAATAATAAATGCAGCAAGTGGACCAATCCTTTCTTTAGCAAAGGATACCCGGTTGTATTACTTAAGATGACCAAACGTTCTCGAGGACACACGGGAATATCGTCAAGTGCTTTCCCTTCATATAGTTGATTAATCTTCTTTAGTTTGATAAGTGTTGTGTGGGTGAACCTGTGCTAATGTACCGACCTTCCTAGGACTAATACATACTTGTGATTAAACCCCTTGCAAGCATCTGCAAGTACAAGAAAGTAATTAAGATAGAAACCTAACCACAGCTTTAAACTCTAAGATGCTGACATCTCTTGTGCAAAGGTTTCCTAACGGGGGTTCAGGTTTCTGTCACTCCGGCAACCCCTACGATTAGTAGCCAAATACACAATGCATTCCCCTAGGCCCATATAGGTGAAGTGTCATGTAGTCGACGTTCACATGACACCACTAGAAGAATAACACCACAACTTAAATAACAAACTATTGAATCTTTCTCAACACAATTCCACTACTAACAACATGACTTCTCCCATGTCCTCAAGAACTAAACGAACTACTCACAAGACATCATATGGATCAAAATCAGAGATGATATAATGACAAGTAACAATCTGAACATAACAATAATTCAATGGTTCCACTCAATAGCATCAACTATAAGGAGTAATGAACACCGAGAAAGTTTCCCCTAAGAACTATGCAAGATTCAACCCAATTTTTACAGCGGTATGGAGTGGTGATGATGGTGCTGGTGGAGATGATGATGATGATGATCCTGATGAAGTCCAGCTTGATGGTGGTGTTGATGGCGACGATCTCCCCTCTCCAAGAAGGAATTCCCCTGGCAGAATTCTATCTGCCGGAGAGATATTTCTCTCTCTTTAGTTTTCCGCCACGCAGAGGCGGCGGAATCTTTATGTGGTCGCTCCCCAGGTGTTCGGGTTTCGAGGGGATAGTATACGCCAAAGGGGAGAGCCAGGAGTGGACCAGGGTGGCCACACCACCTGCTGGCACATCCAAGGGTGGCCCGCGCTAGGGGGTGGTGTGGGCCCCATGTGGCCCATCTCCACTCCCCCTTCTGACATCCTTCGTCTTCTGGAAAAATAGAATTTTCCATGTATTTTCCCGTATTTTCTTATCTTCGCGAATTTCACCTCCAAAAAGCACCTTTTCCATCAGAATCCTGACTACAGCGGTCCATGCTCCAAAACTCACCAACCAAGCAAAAACAGATGAAATAACATAACTATCGTCTCTTAATATGAAATATATCAATGAATAACAGTAAATTATGATATAGAATAGTGATGCAAAATGGACGTATTAGTATGGTGGACTCTTTGGAATAACTTGGTTTTATTTGGGGTTGGATGCATGAGTGGAACTCATACTTGGTACATGTGGAGGCTAGCAAAAGACTGGGAGCGACCAACTAAGAGAGCAATAATGGCCATAATCATGCAAAAACTAAATGATCATAGAGGCTATGGTGACTGGTATAGTCTTAACATGGTGTAAGAATGCGCCAAGTCAACTGAAATAAAGCATCAAAGGAGAATACCACAATATTATGCTTTTGTATGCTAAAACAATGCATGATTCTTTCAAGGCACATTAAGCAATCTCAATTGTTTGTAACAAGTCATGCTATAGCAATAATCACTAAGCATAAAGTCAAAGCAATATCAAACATGACATGATAAAGTCTAGGCCACAGTCAAAACAAGCTCCTTTTGTACCACTTATAAGCATGAACTTTCCTACTCTTTTCCAACACAAATCAACTTATTTGAAACTATGTATGAATACGGGGGTCCAACCAATTTATTTAAGCAAACCGAACAAAAGAAAACTAAAAACAAAATGAAGACGCTCCAAGAACAACACAATTGTGCATGAAACAATAAAAATGAAGTGTTTGGAAGAAAACCTGAGATTTTTATTGATGAAGAAGGGGATGCCTTAGGCATCCCCAAGCTTTGACGCTTGTACTTCTTGAATGTTTCTTGGGGTGACACGGGTGGCATCCCCAAGATTGAGATTTTGTTCATACTTCATCTCATCACATTATTCTTCCCTACACTTTAAAATTTCCTTCATACAAAACTTCACACAATCTTCATTAGCAACATTAGTGTATTCAAGATAATAAGTCTTTGGGTTCAGTTTTAACACAAGTAAAACTTCCATTAAAACACAAGCTACTCTAGCAATTCCTTCTAAAAGCTCAAGTGATCAAAGAGAACTCAAAGAGAAAGAGATTAAGAGGCAAATGCAAATAATGGCAGAAATCTGTCAAAAAACATACCAGCAGGTAAAAGCTGATTTTTTCGAAGATCTTCTGTTGCTCAAATAGAAAAGTGTTAAACTAATTAAACTTAGATAACAACCTGGGCCAGAAGCAAAAAAAAATACAGCTCAATCCGACTTACAGAGATTTTCACGATTTTTTATAGTGAAGCACAAAAATCTGATTCGGGACAACAACTTTCCCAAGTCTTACTTCTCTCTCATTAGAGGTTATTATTGGCACAAAAACCACACAAAATGGATAAGGAGAGGTTATTACTGAGGCAATAACTTCCAAGACTCAACAAAAGAAAAACCTACTGGATAAAAATTTGGGTTATCTCCCAATAGTGCTTTTTCTTTAACGCCTTTGAGCTAAGCAAAGGAAGCAAGATTCAAGTATTCTCAAATGAAGAAACATTAAGATCAATACTAGAAATATCTTCAACAAGGCAAGGTATCTCATCCAAATAAGTTCTAGAGGATCGTCTCTCAATACTCTTGGGTTCACTATTTTCATCAAATGGGTTTTCAGGAACAATCCAATCAAAATTCTTTTCTAAGGCTTCATGCATTCCTACAAGTTTAAAAGGTATTGGTATTTTAATTTATTCTACCTTGTGTATGGTTTTATCCTTCTTTTCTAATGTAGCAATAGCATCTACACATGAGCCTAGCATATTAAATCGATCAAATACTTTTCTAGCTTCCTTAACATCATCATAGAATTCTTTAAGCAAAGTTTCCAGAATGAAATCTCTCTTTTCAGTATCCTCAATATCTTTAAGTTTAAGAAACATTACTTGCATCATGGGGTTAAGGTTAACAAACCGAGCTTCCAACATGTGAACTAAAGAAGTTGCATCAATTTCATAATTTGGAGCAAGTTCTGCTAAGGATCTATCCTTAATATCCTCCTGCTTGCTAACATGATTAAAGAATTCTTCAATATTATCTTTACCAATTATGGAGCGACTACCTATTGAAAGGTCTTTCAGGGTGAACTTAGGGATCAACATAGTGAGCTAAGAACGAGGTGACAACTACAGAAAGAACTATTTTTTGTGTTTTTGATATAAAGAAGCAAACCAGTACAACTATTTTTTTGTGTTGTTGATAAAAATAAACAAGCAAACAAAGCAAAATAAACTAAGCAAAACAAAAAACAAAGTAAAGAGATTGGTTATGAGGGACTCCCCTTGTGAAGTTGTCCTTAACTCCCCGGCAACGGCGCCAGAAAAAGGCTTGATGGCTCAAGATATCTCGAGCTCGTTGGGAACCCCAAGAGGAAGGTATGATGAGAACAGCAGCAAGTTTCCCTCAGTTATGAAACCAAGGTTATTGAACCAGTAGGAGCAAGTAAACAACCCCAAGGTGTTGCTACCAACTTGGAATCCTGCACAACACAACCACAGAACTTTGCCCCAACTTACAGTGAGGTTGTCAATCTCATCGGTTTTGCTGAAAACAAAGGATTAAACGTATAGTGTGGAAGATAGTAATTGCTTGCAGAAAGTAAACAGTAAATAGTAAATAGTAGACATGATAGAATAAATCTGAAATAGCATCTCAATATCCATCGGATCCCCACAAACACAACATGTAAGATTACAAATAGATGATCTTGATCATGAACGAAGCTCACAAGATCTAAACATGATAGCATAAAGGAGGAGAACCAACCATCTAGATACTACATGGACCCATAGTCCAAGGATGAACTACTCATGCATCACACCGGAGGCAGTCATGGTGATGAAGAAGGCCTCCAGGGTGATCTCTCCCCTCCGGCAGGGTGCTGGGAAGAGCCTCGGATCCCCCCCGATCTAGGGATGGAGATGGCGGCGGCTACAGACTCTTCCATGGATTTCTGATTGGGTATTTGATATGGTACTTAGGATTTTTGTCCCGGGAGGCTTTTATAGGCGAAGGGGCAAGGTAGATGGAGCACCAGAGGGACCACACCCCTGGTGGCGTGCCCCCCAGGCCGCGCCGCCACCAGGTGTGGCCGCCCTGGTGCGCCACTTCGACTCCCCTCCGGTCTTCGTGTTGCTTCGGGTAAAATATTAACTTTGGCTTTTGTCCCGTCTAATTCTGAGAATATTTCCTTACTAGCTTTTCTGAAACCAAAAACAGCAAAAAACAGGCAACTGGCACTATGGCATCTTGTTAATAGGTTAGTTCCAGAAAATGTATAAAAATACCTCAAAGTGTGAACAAAACATAACAAAGTAGATATAAAACAAGCATGGAACATCAAAAATTATAGATACGTTTACGACGTATCATGAACCAATTTCCACAATAAATATTATGTCGTCATCACTTTATCAAGAACTTCGCTACAACTTAAATAATCCAGATGTTGAACCAGTAGACACTATTGTTAAATTGTCTAATAAAACCAATGTTAAACCGGAAGGGGTAATCAGAAATGTCTATGTCTTTATTGGCTCACTCATGTACCCCCTTGACTTTCATATTGTTGATATGCCTCGAGATTCTTTTTTGCCTATTCTTTTAGGCAGCCCTTTTATTTCTATCACCAAAGCTCGAGTGGATAATCAAAATGAAACCATTTCACTGAAGTTTGGAGAAGCAGAAATGATATTCCACTTTGCTAAACTAAAAAGGAGGCCATATGAAGTGGAGGCTGTCAAGGAAGAAAACACGATTGTCGAGCTAGCGGCAATTCATTTTAGTACTCACAAGATGAACTACAAAGGAATTTGATTAATTGGGAAGAAGCACCGGATGATGAGAAGAAAGAAGACATGGATGATTACCTTGATTCAATTCCGGAAGCACAAAATCCACATGACTATGAAGAACTGGTAATAACAGGTGATGAAGAACCTTCACCAATAGAATTGAAAAAACTTCTAGACAATATGAGGTATGAATTTTTAGATAATCAAAATAAATGTCATGTTATTATTAGCAAGAATCTATCAGAAAATGAAACGAATAAACTCATTTCAGTTTTGGTTAAGCATCGTGAAGCCTTTGGATATACATTGAGTGATATTAAAGGAATAGATCCATCTATTGTAACACACAAGATTACCATGCTTGATGATGCTGAACCCATAGTAGATACACAAAGAAGGCTTAATCCTAAGATGAAGGAAGTAGTAAGAAAATAAGTTATATGCTTACTTGATGCTGGTATAATATATCCTATTTCTGACAGTAAGTGGGTTAGCCCAGCTCATTGCATACCAAGACAAGGTGGTCTTGATGCTTCTATGAATGAGGAAGGTGAGCTAGTTCCTGTGAGACCGATTGTAGGATATTGTATGTGCATTGACTTTAGGAAATTAAACCGTGAAACACAAAAGAATCATAAACCTATACCTTTCATGCATAAAATTCTAGAAAGACTTAGTAATAATTCTTATTTTTGTTTTCTTGATGGTTATTCTGGATATTCTCAAATTGCCATACAGCCTGAAGATCAAGAGAAAACTAATTTTACTTGTCCTTATGGCACATATGCTTATAGATTAGTTCCATTTGGCTTATGTAATGCAACACCAACTTTTTAGGAATGTGTTCTAAAGCTTTTTGATGATTTTGTTGAGAAAACTATGGAAGTCCTAACAAACGATTTTGTCGTTTGTGGAACAACTTTTGATAATTGTCTCTACAATCTGACCAGAGTTTTGCAAAGATGCAGGCAATCAAACTTGGTTTTGAATTGGGAGCAATGTCGTTTCATGGAAAGAGAAGGTAAAGTTTTCGGGCACAAGGTTTCGGAGAAGGGAATAGAAATAGATAAAACCAATATAAATGTTATAGAAAATCTCCCAATACCTCAGGACATTAAAAGCTTAAAAAAATCTGGGACATGCAGGATTTTATAAAAGGTTTATAAAAGATTTTGCTAAACTAGCTATGCCCCTTACTAATCTTATTGATAAAGAAACTCCATTCTATTTAGATCATGACTGCATTGCAGCTTTTGAGAACCTTAAAGATAAACTAGTTTCAACACCTATCATGCAACCTCCAAAGTGGGATGAACCTTTCAAAATTATGTGTGATGCTAGTGATTATGCTCTAGGGGCTGTGTTGGGACAGCGAGATGAAAGAATTTAAATGTTATTTATTATGCTAGTAGACCTCTTAATAAAATTTAGAAACATTATGCTACTATAGAAAAAGAGTTTCTGGCTATAATTTTTGCTTGTGACAAATTTAGATCTTACATAATTAATTCTAAAGTAATAATTCATACAGATCACCAAGTTTTGCATCACCTGCTTGTGAAAAAGGATGCTAAGCCCAGGTTGATTAGGTGGGTTTTATTACTACAAGAATATGATTTGCAAATAGTAGATAGGAGGGGCAAGGATAATCCGATAGCAGATCATCTCTCTAGAATGGAGGGAATAATTAATGACCCCGTACCTATTAATGAATCATTTCTGGGAGAATATTTAGCAAAGATACATATTTGCTGATCCATGGTATGCAGATTATGCTAACTATCTAGCAACAAAAAAATTACCTCCCGGTATGACAAGAAATCAAAGAATGAAATTCTTTAACGATCTTAAGTATTATTTCTGGGATGATCCGTATTTATATCCTCATGGACTTGACAGAATGATTCAGAAGTGTGTTCCTAATCACAAAATGAATGCTATATTGAAGGCTTGTCATGATAGTCCATATGGAGGGCATCATGCAAGTAAAAGAACTGCTGCAAAGGTACTTCAATCCGGATTCTATTGGCCCACCTTGCTCAAGGATGCACACAGGTATGTGGAATACTACGATGCTTGCCAAAGAAGAGGTAATATAGGTAGGAGACAAGAAATGGAGATGAATTATAGTCTAATAATTTAGCCCTTTGATGTATGGGGAATGGATTACATGGGGCCATTTACAGAGTCAAATGGTTATACTCATATTCTTGTTGTTGTTGACTATGTTACTAAGTGGGTTGAAGCCATCCCAACAAATCATGCAGATGCAGCTACCTCAGTAAAGATGATCAAGGATGTCATATTCCCCAGGTTTGGAGTTCCTAGATTTTTAATTACTAACGGTGGTTCTCATTTTATGAAAGGGACTTTCAGGAAAATCCTAAGCAAGTATGGAGTAACTCACCGTGTTGCTTCAGCATATCATCCCCAAACAAGTGGTCAAGTGGAACTCTCCAATAGAGAACTAAAGACCATCCTCGAGAAGACGGTGGACAAATCAAGGAAGGATTGGTCATACAAGTTAAATGACACTCTATGGGCATATTGTACTGCGTTTAAAAATCCAATGGGTATGACACCTTATAAGATGGTATATGGTAAGGCATGTCATTTACCTTTAGAACTAGAACACCAAGCTTTTTGGGCAATCAAGAATCTAAATTATGACCTTAAAGCAGTAGGGGAAAAGCGTTTATTAGATATGCATGCTTTAGATGAGTTTAGAAGTGAAGCCTATGAGAATTCTAGGTTGTTTAAGGAAAAAGTTAAAAGATAGCATGATAGAAAAATAGAGAATAATTTTTTTTTAAAAGGAGACAAAGTGTTGCTCTATAATTCTCGTCTTAAGTTGTTTCCAGGAAAATTCAGGTCGAAGTGGGAAGGTCCATATGTAGTTGAAGAAGCCTATTCGTCAGGAGCAGTGAAGCTCCAAGGAAAAACACCCTCTCTTGCATGGGTGGTGAATGGACAACACTTGAAGCATTATCGGGTGAAAGAAGATATAAGTGCAATCACTATAGAATTGAGCACCCCCGAAGAAGTGATAAAGCGAAAATATACGAAGAACGACAATTACAAGAAGAATGGACTCAAGACGGAATGAGCGGTACTACGGTTAAGCTATTGACCATAAAAGAGCGCTTCATGGGAGGCAGCCCATGTGAAATAAAGGTTGAGTATGTTTTTAGAATTCTCAGTTGAAGTCTAGATTAAGTATTGTTTTAATGAAAATTATTCTTCCTCTAGCAAAGAAGAAGGATGATGCCAAAATTGGTCAAAAGTCTAAGCTGACATTTCTCTGTCAAAACACGATATTTCGTTAAGTTTCAGATTAATAAAGAATACTTGGAGAAGCGGAAAAATTTTGCTGGACACAGAAGGTTTAACGACCAACTATACGGCGGGAATAAAAATTCCGGCCGTATAGTTCCAGCCGTATAGTTGTTGCGACAACAACACTTCTGTCCTCGAAAGGTACTGAGATTTTAACGACCAACTATACGGCCGGAATTAAAATTCTGCCCGTATAGTCGCGGTTGTATAGTTATCGACCCTTCTTCAAAAAAATTGTCGAGGAAACAGAGAGTTTAACGACCAACTATACGACCGGAATAAAAATTCCACCCGTATAGATGCGGTCATATAGTTGTCTACACCCTTGACAAAATAATTTCTGGAATACTGAGAGTTTAACGGCCAACTATATGGCCGGAATTAAAAATTACGCCCGTCTAGTTCCGGCCGTATAGTTTGGTTCCGCCGTAGATCTAATCTATAGTCGGTTTAGAGCTATACAGCGGGAGCTATACAGGCCGCACCCGTATAGTTGCTCGTTACGCAAGACGGCTAGGATTTTCGAGCCCTCCTTTTAAAGCTAATCGCATCTAACCTTTTTCATTAAGTTTTCACAGAGCTACAGCCTCCAGCATTGAAAAATCCTCGCCATCCCTATACAAGCCCTCTAATAACATCCGTGCAGCGAAGCCATGCAGCCCTTTGACATCAACCAGGTCTGGAAGAAGAAAGATGAGAATCCCGTGAAGAGGATCAAGGAAGCAGAACCTAAAGGATCATCGTCTTCATCCGGCCTGGAGATCAAGCCTCTCCCAAATTGGGAGGACCTGTTCCCACAAAGGATGGAGATGGTGAGACAAGCTGAGCGGGGAAGGAACAAGGATGAGTACCTCCCTAATCCTTATCGTTACAACATAGGATCCTATTATAAACCTCCTCTTGGTCCATCACCTCTTAAACCTAAGAAGGTGCAGAAAGATGAGATTCATGATAAGATCTATGAGTTAGAAAAGGCTTCTAAGGCATGCGTTGAAAAAATTGGAGAAGGGATTGACTCCTACTAGATGAGGAGGAAAGACCTTGAGAAGAAGGTCGATGCAATCGATGGTAGAGTTGGTTTGTTGATTAAAATTGTCTTTGAGTCAATAGATGAGAAGAAATTCCTCAAGAGGAAAATGTTGAAGCTCCAATAGGACATGGCCAAGCTCAGCATTTGCTTTGAAAGCATAGTTAAAGCAGGCAACATAAAGGAAGAAGGCGACGCTCCATCTACCCAAGAGGAGGAATAGGTATCTACAAGGAGTTAATTGATCCTGCCTGGCTTGATTCCAAGCTTGTGGAGATCTTTAAAGACCTTGTAATCTCTCTTATAAGTTCTACATTACAGTTTTTGCATTAGTTAAAACTAGAAATAAAGTTTGCGTCACTAGAATTCCCTTCAGGAATAGTCGATCCCTTTTATGAAATTCCGAGTTTATTATTATATATGGAGAAATATTGAGTTTGTGTTTGCTTTATCGATACATTAATGGCTTGAGTATGATTTTACTTGCACTTGATGATAGCGATAGGAGTCTTCCACACCATTGGTATTAATGGAACACATAAAGATAATTTGGTCAATATACTATAAGATTACGGTTTGGTTCACAAAGAAAAATTATCTATACAATTAAGTTGACAAAGAAAACCATGAACAAAGGAAAATGAAGTGATATCTAAATAGAATGAGAACAAGTCGTGGAAGAATCTCAAGTCATAAAGAATGGTTTATATACGATTGGAATTTGATAATTGAGATCGTTGAACTTTGAAATACCTACATGAAGTGGAATATATGGCTAGCTCCTTTGCACAACACTTAAAACAAAAGTGTGAGCATCTATGCAAAAGAAAAGAAAAAGAAAAGAAGAAAAAGAGCGAATGTGCAAAGAGCAAATAGGCATATGCCACTGTATTGTAGTATGAAAAAGAGACACTTTTGAGATTTTGAATCCCAAGTGAATACGTTGATCCTAAAACACTTGGGACTACCTCGTTAACTCATTCGGTTGAACCGGACTCTTTTACATTATGTTGAGATTCATCTTTTATGAACTATTAATAACTAAGGTGTGGAAGCCTTCCAATACTATTCAGATGGTTCGAGTAAGGTACTATTCATGAACTTATTCCCTTATATCGTACATGATAAACACATGATGCAATTGCCTCATTTATTTTATCGACTCAGCTTCATGAATATGAGGATCACATCCATTAAGCTAAAAATTTGCTCGGGACAAGCAAGAGTCAAAGCTTGGGGAAGTTGATGAGTGCATATTTGCATCATGTTTTACATTATTATTTTGCATTATAGATGTAGGATTTTGGTATTTTATGGCGCTCGCGTCCATATTTTATGTCTGTTTTCACCAGGATCAGGACAGATGATGGATCCAATGGATACAATTATTGAAGAAGTTGTACTATGGAGAAAAGGAGTCAAAAACAACGTAAATCGCTTATTTGGGAAATATTAATAATACCAGAAGAAAACCTGAAGCGAACAAAGGAGGCTGAGAGCATAACGACCAACTATACGGCGGGAGAATTTTCTCTGCATGTATAGCTCCGTCCGTATAGCTGGTGCCGCCCCCGCCTCGTCAAATAGTTTCACCCCGTGTAATTGGTTTGGAGAGACGACATACAAAACACCCAGAAATCGCAAAAACCTCACCTCCAGAAGGCATCTGGAGGGGGAACTCGTTCGCCGGGGATCCATCTTCACCCTGCGCAGATCCAGGAGGCTAAGGCATCGATCTTCATCAACCACCGCTGCATCACCACCATCCTCATCCATCCCACCTATATGGTGTCTTGATCTTATTGTAATTCCTATACTCGTTGTGGATTTATACAAGTACTATTCATCTAAGATTGTCCCCATTACTATTGCCATGATGTTGATTGCCTCCATGTCCGAGTAGATCCTTAGTTCTTGGGGAGATGGATAAACCCTAGCATATGACTGAGATGAGATAGAGATTATTATGTTATACATCATTATGTGTATGTGTTAATTGTCTTCATCTTGATATTAAGGAGAAGTGCACCTTCTTAATATTTGCCTCTTATGGGGACTTGATGGAGGGGATTACTTGTTAGTAGACGGAGGGATGATAGCACTTACTGTGACTATAAAGCTATTGTTATTCCTTACGTACTAACTTGGGAAATGCTTGTTGGCCCAAAATATATCGAGCTTGTTGGGGAACCCCAAGAGGAAGGTATGATGAGCACAACAACAAGTTTTCCCTCAGTTATGAAACCAAGGTTATAGAACCAGTAGGAGCAAGGAAACACCTCCAAGGTGTTGTTTCCAACTTGGAATCCTACACAACACAACCACAGAACTTCGCCCCCAACTTACAGTGAGGTTGTCAATCTCACCAGTTTTGCTGAAAACAAAGGATTAAACGTATTGTGTGGAAGAAAGTAAAAGCTTGCAGAAAGTAAACAGAAAGCAATAAACAGTTGTAGATTGATGGTAAAATAAAGGACCGGGATACATAGTTCACTAGTGGCGGTTCTCCTTAAGATAGATGACATGTTGGGTAAACAAATTACAACGGGGCAATTGACAAACATCGAGAAAGCATACATGCATATACTAATCATCTTGACTCCTATGAGATTTGATTGGGCATTACAACATTATACATAGACCGTAATCCAACTGCATCTATGCCTAATAATCCACCTTCAGGTTATCAATCCGAACCCCCTCTAGTATTAAGTTGCAAGCGACAGATAATTGCATTACGCATTGCGTGTAAAGTAAACAATACGATTGTTATATGAACAAAGGATTGCTGATTTCTCCCTAGTAGCAACAGCACATCTAGTACCTTAGAGATTTCTGTCACTTCCCCAGATTACTAGAGGCATGAACCCACTATCGAGCATAAATACTCCCTCTTGGAGTTGCTAGCATCTACTCGGCCAAGATATCTACTAACAACAGAGAGCATGCAAAATCACAAATAACAAAGACATGATAGAATCAATAATCAATATGAAATAGCATTTCAATATCCATCGGATCCCCGCAAACACAACATGTATGATTACAAATAGATGATCTTGATCATGAACGGAGCTCACAAGATCTAAACATGGTAGCACAAAGGAGAAGAACCAACCATCTAGCTACTACATGGACCCGTAGTTCAGGGATGAACTACTCACGCATCACACCGGAGGCAGGCATGGTGATGAATAAGGCCTCCAGGGTGAATTCTCCCCTCCGGCAGGGTGCTAGGAAGAGCTTCAGATCCCTCCCGATCTAGGGATAGAGATGGCGGCGGCTATAGACTCTTTTGTGGAATTTTGATCAGGTACTTAGGGTTTCTATATCGGAGGCATCTTATAGGCGAAAGGGGAGGACGAGGGGGTGCCCTAGGCGGTCACACCACCCCCTGGCGTGGGCCAGGCCTGGCCGCGCGGCTAGGTGGTGTGGCCGGCCTCTGGCCCCTCTCCGTCTCGTATTCTGGCTCTGTGTCCCCCTCGGTGAAATATTGACTTTGGCTTTTGACATGGGTATACCCTACAGGTACTCGAACTTGGTATATACGGCCCAAATACATACAGGCCCACGGTGTCGCCAAGGCCCGGATGGAGGGACTCGAGTAACCTATGGACTCTCAATTGCTTGAAGGACAAGAAGAAGCTAAAGATAGAAAGTTTGAAGGGGAAAACCCTAACTTGTAACCGACTCGACCTGCTACCCGAGACCTAGCCTATCTATATAAAGGCTAGGAGGGGGCGGCGAGGAGGACACACGCAACCCTAGTTTTCGCAACCCTCGCCAGATTTCATTTGCGTGTCATTGTAACTTTCGACTCCCTCGATAATTCCACGAGCAGCAAGCAGGAGTAGGGACCTCTACGAGGCCTGAACCTGGGTAAATCCTTTGTCCCCTGTGTGCTTGTTTGCTAGCCGATAGATGTCTCCAGCGCTCCCTCCTTCTCCAAAACCCAAGTCCATAACAATGGGCATTGACGAGTTAAACCCTCGTCAATTGGCGCCGACTGTGGGAACTGGGAGTGCTGATGTTGCGGCTTCTTCGGCCCCATCAAACGCGATCTACAACTCTGCAACAGCGGAGATTCGCCAGCTCTTCGGCGCCTTCGACTTCACCGTCCACACGCCGGCTACTCGCCCGGCCTTCGAGTCCGTGGGCGACGGAATCAGTCTGGCGATTGGGAGTGTCCGCTTCCAAGTTGGTCAGATGGGCACGCTTCGCATGCCTGATCAGCCAACAACACCGGCGATTGCCCTAGCCTCATGGTTCCCTCCATCGATCGGTACCCTCAGCAAGCTCAATGCTCCAGCGGCGATCAGGAACACGGTAAGCGACAGCAGTCACGACTCCGATCTAAGCGATCTGGCCACTGAAGAGGGAACCTACGGTTCTGGATCTGAAAGTTGTGGAAGCAACAGCTTCCCAAATCACTTCATGTGCGCCGTCATCAACGCGGGCGACACCTCCGCCAACCATGGCAACGGCACCGACCCGCCCAACGCCGCCAACGGCGGGCAACGGTGGCAATGGAGGAGCAGTCGAACCCCCCACCATAATCAACGAGCAAACCGGCGAACGCGTCGTGATCAGGCTCAACGAGCAAGAGTGGGAACGCTGCCGTGAAGCCCTACGAGGTACACCTCTACCCTTCGGGTCCCCGCAAGAACTACTGATGGGCTACCACTGGCTCCTAAAGGAGGAATTCAAGCGCCAGAAACAAGCAATCGCGGAACTTGAGGCGTGTAAAAAGGCGGCAGACGAGTCAAGCCTTCGTCGTGCTGGGCTCTCTTCCTACGGAGGATCCTCCTCAAGAGGCAACGAACACCTCACCAAGAAGAGGCAATCACGGATGGCTCACCTCACCGAGCAAGAACGCATAGACGCTGCGAAAATCCTCGACTTCGGCTCCATGACAGTCGACACGAGAGGTAACGTGGTTCCTAGGACGCCGCAGGCCGCGGTGACGGCGGCCACCATGTACCTTCTCAATAACCAGCCACCGGCTGGAGATCCCCAGATGGCCATGCACCGATCTACGATCGCGGGCCTTGGACTAATCGAGGCCGCCCTCGACAAAGAACCAGTACCCGACCCAAAAAAGGGCAAGGCGTTAGCAAAACGCTATTCCTCGTCCTCGTCAAGCGACGATAGTCACGACCTGTCTCGACGCCGCCGTTCGCGACGGCACGATCGCGACGGCATGATCGCGACTACGATGCACGCGACGAGCTCACGCAGCGCAAGATCGACAAGTCAAGGGCACGACGTGCTCGGTCGACTGATTCGGAAGAAGAAGATGGAGAGCTCTGTGATGCCAGATGCTTCAGCAGATCCATCGTGCGGCGAATGCCTAAAGGGTTCAAACTCCCATCGAGAGAACCCGAAATTTGACGGTCTGAGGACCCCAAGATCTGGCTGGAAGATCACATCTCCTCGGTCAGGCCGCAGAGGCGATCGAGTACCGCCATGCAATGCTTGCAGCTATAGCTGCAAGGCTCCGCCCGGGCATGGCTCAATAACCACCCGCGCGGATCCATTCGCAGCTGGGATGAGCTGGTCTACAGCTTCGTGCGCAATTTCAAGGGCACATACAAACGCCTCGCTTCGATCGAAGTACTGAGATGCTGCCAGCAAAAATCTGGCGAATCGCTGCGCTCTTACATCCAAAGGTGGTCCATCATCAAGAACTCCGCGGAGAACATCTCGGAACACCGTGCGATTGATGCATTCAACGACGGTGTCCGCCGCATAGAACTCGGGGAGGAGCTAGGACGCTCAAAGCCCAAGACCGTCCACCACCTGATGGAGATCGCGAACCGGTGGGCTAATGGAGAAGATTCACTGAAGAACCGCGCTCACACTAACGAGGAAGCAGAACTCAGACGCGACCGCCGGGGCAAACGTCGTATGCGCGTCTACGACAATCGCGATGATGTCAACATGGTCGCCGCCGGTTACGCCGATAGACGCGACGACAACCGCAACAGCGGATATCGTAGCAGCGGATATCGCGACTCCGGGAAAACCACGCAAGTATGGCAACGCCGCACCCGCGATGAAGCACCCGCGACCACCATCGAAGATAAACTGTCCGGACCATGCACGGTACACTTCTACATCGACAAGCATGACGGCAAGAGAAAGTCCAGTCACCTCCTCAAGGACTGCCGCGAGTTCCTCAAGCTACACGAGGGGTTGGTGCGGATGAACCGCAACACGGTCGAAAGAGGCTACGGAACCGCTCCAGGCGTAGTGGCACATGGCGCACCACCACCACCACCTGGGCCACCCCCGAACGGAGCCGCACCGGACCAGCGTCACGGAGGCGAACCATACCCATGGGCCATGGGCACCATGATGATCCAAAAGGGACGCCCCTCGAACAGGGTGCAGAAGGCCATCACTCGCCAAGTCAATTTGGCCACGCACTCGCCACCATCCACCACTGAGTACCTTAGTGGCAGTGAGTCGTGCATTACCTTCGACAAACGCGACCACCCGCCTCAAGTACCTCGCCCAGGTCATTGCCCCCTCGTACTCGAGGCGCAAATTGGAGGCTTCGACATGAGTCGCGTCTTCATGGACGGCGGAAGCGGTATCAACCTCATATTCGCGAGTACCTTGCGAGCAATGAGGATCCCTCTAACCTGCTTGGAGGCATCGGACACAACGTTCCACGGCATCGTCCCAGGAAAAGGCGTATACCCCCTGGGCAAAATCAACCTCGACATCATATTCGGCACGCCGAAGAACTTCCGGCGCGAGCGCATCGACTTTGAAGTTGTCGACTGGCCCTCACAATACCACTGCATCCTCGGGCGTGTCGCGTTCGCTAGGTTCATGGCAGTACCTCACTACGCCTATCTATAGATGAAAATGCCAGGTCCCAACGGCATCATCACGATCAACGGGAGTTTCGAGCGATTTGGCCATTCGACAGGAATTCAAGAATCTCCAGTCCTTGGCATGCAGGAGGAACTTCGCGCGATTGAAGGAAACGACGGACAACGATGCCCCCTCTGAGTAGGTCAAGCTCACCTGATCTCTCCTTCGACTCATCTGTGCACACAAAGAAGGTGCAGGTCCATCCATCGGATCCCGCTAAAATGGCCCTCATCGCCAACAACTTGAGTCCCGCATAGGAACTCGCACTCGTCGAATTCCTCCGTGAGCACTGGGAAATTTTCGCCTGGTGTCCTGCGGACATGCCGGGAGTTCCCAGGGAATTCGCCGAGCACGCACTCAACGTCAACCCCGACGCAAGACCAGTCAAGCAAACAATCGGTATATGCGAGCCACGGCACAGCGATGGAATGGATATCAACAGACTCCTCGAGGCCGAATTCATACGCGAGATCAAGGAAAGCACTTGGCTCGCTAATACAGTACTGGTGCCAAAAAAGGACACGGGTATCCTGTGGATGTGCGTCGACTTCACTTCTCTTAACAAGCACTGCCCAAAAGACCACTTCCCGCTACCACGGATCGATCAAATCATCGACTCCACTGCTGGATGCGAGCGCCTCTGCTTCCTCGATGCCTACTCAAGCTATAACCAAATTCGAATGAAGGAGGAAGACCAGGAGAAGACCGCGTTTACAACGCCCTTCGGCGTGTTCTGCTACAACACAATGCCCTTCGGGCTAAAAAACGCAGGAGCCACGTACCAGCGATGCATGCAGGCCTGCCTCAAGAAGCAACTTGGTCGCAACATCCAAGTCTATGTCGACGACATAGTAATCAAGACCAAGGAATAAGCCTCTCTAATCGACGACTTGCGCGAAACCTTCGCCAATCTCGATCGCTACCGGATAAAGCTCAATCCGGACAAATGCGCCTTCGGCGTACCCTCGGGACAACTGCTCGGGTATCTCATCTCTGCGAGAGGGATTGAGGCAAACCCGAAAAAGATAAAGGCCATACTAGCCATGGAGAATCCAAAAAACATAAGGGGCGTTCAGCAACTAGCTGGGCGAATCGCGGCCCTCAGTCGATTTATCAGTCGAATGGGAGAAAAGGCGCTATCGTTCTATCAGCTCCTCCGCAAAACCGACAAATTCGAGTGGACCAATGAAGCACAAGAAGCATTCGAAGACCTAAAGCGCCTACTATGCACCTCGCCAGTATTGGTAACTCCACGAGAAAAGGAACCATTGCTGCTGTACATCTCCGCCACCAACCAAGTGGTTAGCACAGTGCTCGTCGTCGAACGGGCCGAGGAAAACAAGGTCCACAGCGTACAACGCCCGGTATACTACCTCAGCGAGGTCCTCACACCAAAAAAATAGAGGTACCCGCATTATCAGAAGCTGGCGTACGGCGTCTTTATGACCGCCCGACGACTGCGCCACTACTTCCAGGAACACCCAATCGTGGTAGTCAACGACGCCCCATTGGGACATATCCTCAATAACCCTGACGCCACAGGACGAGTTGCGCTTTGGGGAATCGAGCTGTCTCCACGAGACATCACATACGAAAAGCGCGGCGCAATCAAGTCGCAAGTCCTCCCGGACTTCCTCGTCCATTGGATGGAAAACCAACTCCCGGACAGGCCAGACATGTCCTACCTCTGGACAATGCACTTCGATGGGTCCAAGAGGAAAGACGGAGCAGGAACAGGTGTCATACTGACATCACCTCAAGGAGACAAGCTGAAATACGTCCTGCGAATGCAGTTCACAGCCTCAAACAACGAGGCCGAATACGAGACCCTGTTACATGGGATGAGGATGGCAAAAGCCTGCGGCGCAAAGAGGCTAATTATATATGGCGACTCTAAACTGGTCGTCAACCAAGCAATGCACGAGTGCGACGCACTAAACGACAACATGATCGCATACCGCGACCTCTACGACACACTTGAAGGAGACTTCGATGGTTGCGAATTGCGACACATAGGTCGCGAAAGCAATGAGGAGGCGGACGCACTCGCCAACATAGGCTCCACCTGCGCACCCATACCACCTGGGGTATTTCTCGAGCGCATATGCGAACGCTCCATCAAGCCGAAGGCCGCAGAGAAGAAAACAAGCGCAGCAACGGACTCGGGGGCTACGCCACCCAATGAGCCAACACCAATCGATGATTTGGAGCTCGACACAAGACTCGAGGGGCCAATGCGCGTCATGATGATCGAACAATCCTGAACGCAGCTGTACATTACGTACCTCCTCAGCAAGCGCCTACCGAACGACCCGACAGATGCACGACACATCGTGCAACGCTCCAAGGCATTCGCCGTTATCAACGACGAACTGTATAAACGTAGCATCACAGGCGTGTTACAGCGATGCGTCTCCTTAGCCGATGGAAGAGCAGTCCTCCTTGACATCCATGAAGGGACCTGCGGGCACCACGCCGGCAGCCGCGCCCTTGTCGCCAAAGCTCTACGAGCTGGATTTTACTGGCCCACGGCCATGCGCGACGCCAAGGATATAGTCCAAAAGTGCAACGCCTGTCAGCGATTCGCGGACAAGCCACACGCACCAGGCGCAGAGCTACGGCCTATTCCATTGGCCTGGCCCTTCGCCCAGTGGGGACTCGACATGGTCGGCAAACTTCCAAGGTCCTCGCAAGGAGGCTACGTCTACCTCTTGGTCGCAGTCGACAAGTTCACCAAGTGGATCGAGGCCATGCCAGTGACCAAGCAATCAGGGCACAGCGCAGTCAAGTTCTTCGAGTCCATCGTCTACCGCTTCGGCGTGCCACACAGCATCATCACCGACAATGGAACGAACTTTACATCCAAGGAGTTCCAAGATTTCTGCGAGAACCTAGGGATCAACATCATTTATGCCTCGGTCGCACACCCACAGACCAACGGTCAGGTGGAAAAGGCAAACGGGCTCGTCTGCAGCGGCATCATAAAGCGACTCCTCCGGCCACTCGAACAAGCCGCGGGCTGCTGGCCAAACAAACTGCAATCCGTACTCTGGAGCCTGCGTACAACTCCAAACAGCGCCACCGGCTACACACCATTCTTTATGGTACATGGAGCAGAGGCAGTATTACCCGCCGAGGTAGTGCAGGCGCCATGCGTGGTCGCCAGCGAGAAGAGTCATCCTCGCTTTCGAAGACTCCGTCGACCTCCTTTGACGGCAAGAGAAATCGCCGCAGAAAGATCTACGATCTACCAGGCAGAACTCGCAACTACCATAGCGAAGGCTTCGCCCAAGATCCTTCGTCAAGGTGACCTGGTCTCATGAGGGCATCTCAAGCTCGAGTCCCCCTGGGAAGGACCGTACGTGATTACAGAAGTAATCCCAGGTGGCGCCTATCGCCTTCAAGATTTAGAGACAGGATTCGCATACTCCAACCCTTGGAACGTCGCACAACTGCGACGCTTCTACCCTTAGTCATTTCTTCTTTACTTTTGCATCGCAAATAAGGCTATTCAGCCAAGGCTACTTAGCCGCACATTGTACTACGTACTGTTCTCTGAATAAATGGAAGCTAAGTGCCCCAAAATTCCGTGCTCTCTTTTCTTTTGTCAACTTTCATACTCGGGGGCTGCGCCACCCTATATACATATGTTCTTCGAACAATAACGCGACATCCTGAGTAGCTGGCACACCAATCGAACCCCTAAACACAAACACAACCCAGCTTCCACGCGGCTGACAGGTTGACAGGGGGGAGATACAAAGATGGCCAGGCTAACGAAAAGGACTCGCATAAGTGCAACGCACCCCACGCTTATAAAGCTATTTGTAAAATTATCTACAAATCTATATATGAGCTTTACAACACCAGTACACTTGTATGCAGGATACATATTTGGCTACCCTTACAACAGAAGAACATTAGTCTGTTCCTCGAAGAAGTCGACGATTTCCTCAGCTGGATGATCCACCGCTTGATAGTGCGGCACCATGTTCCAGGAAGATCCTGCTAGTGGCGCCGGTGGCCCAGATGCAATGGCGGTGACATCCACGCCGAACTGTGCAAGCGCACACGGAGAGCGCAGCCTTGGCACCACCTTCACGCACTCGCGAACCGCGGACATATCTTGAAATTTCGTCAGAAGGGCCAGCAGGCTTGACGGAGTATCATCCAGCGGGAACATCGCCCGGTAGATGTTCTTCAAGCACGACTGCGACTTCTTCAGAAAAAGCAGCACTCGCGAGGCGCGATCCTGCACGATCATGATCTACCCAGAAGTATCCACTCTCCTGAAGTTGCTCTTGGGTGAGATCATGAAGGCGGATGGCAATCCTATCCCTCTCGTCCTGCGGACGGTGCGTGCTAACAACTACACGAAGCAGCATCAACAGCATGAGTACAACGTACCATTGCGATCATCTACAAAGGAAAAGACGAGGATGAGCAAACTAACACTTAAACTGGTCGCCCAGCTGCGTCACCTCGCCAAGCAGATATTGCTCACGGGCGGCGGCTTTTTCAGCCTTCGACTTCCACACGTCCGCGCTACCACGGATCACAGGCAACTCACGCTCCAGCTGCTTAACGCGATCATGAAGTCGCGAAAGCAAGGAAAGCTCATCTAATCTAGAGCGAGGTGGTGCCATTGTATCCTCAAGAGATGGCGAGACCGGGGTTCCCCCCATAGGGCCACTTGACGTACCCTATCAAAAAATCAAGTCAGAAGCAAAATAAGGCGACCAACTCAAAAGTCAAAAGTAAACAGGTGCATTCAGGATCAATAAAAAGTATGTACAAACACATTCGCCAACAGGCATGATCTCCAATCAAAAGAGCGAGTTCGTCAGCTATTACAAGAAACTAACTACGGAGCAGCTGGCTTCTTCGACTTCGAGGACCTTGGGGGCTTCATCAAGTCCGTGGCAGTATCAGATGCCACTGACTTTCCGCCGGCCCCTGAGGCCGAAGTTTTCGCCGCCTTCTTTGCGCGATTCAGCTCCTCCGAATACTTGGCAACGGTGTTTATCAAGGAATGGCCATATTTGGCACAAGCAGTCGCAAAAGGAGCGAACACTACCTGCTGACCATCCGCACCAATAGGCATTGTCTTCGACACCGCAGAGGGATCCACTTTGACTCCGTGGGCTTGCACCATGGCAAGCGACATGGTCGCACCAGCTGCGCGGAGGGAGTTCTTGTACGTGGCAGGTACACCCCCAGCGAGTGACTCCACCAGCTCCTCCACATTGTCTACCAGCTCCGCCTTCAGCATCAGCTCCTCCTGGAGGCGACTCAGGGTGGCCTTGGCTTTGGACAACGTGTTTTGGACAACGGCGCTACGGTCTTCGACTGCAGATACCGCGCCCGCCAAAACGTCATCGCGACCAAGGGCTTGCGGATCAATGCTCAAGCCACCAGCATCTACAACAAAATACGTACACGGATCAAACTCCTAAGGCCACCGGCACTACAGAGGAAAAGAATAACATCGATAAATATCTACCAAGTAGAGGTACCTGAGAGGGCCTTGGCGACTGAAAAAAGTTGCTCTTCAAACAACTTCTCCCTAGCCACAAAGGAGGCACGCAGATCCTCTTCGCGCTTCTGGGCCTCATCACGAGCATGAAAGTGCCTCGTCGCCCCTTCATCCGCGGCCAGCGTCTTCTCCAACGTGGCGACATCACGCGGTAAAGCATTATGCTCGGCCACAGATACCAAAAATCTGGGTCGATCGATAATGCCAAAATACGAGAAAACGAAAGAACAGTATAGAATACTCACTCTCAACCACGCGCGGTGGCGCTTCTCAAGATCGCATGATGGCGACCTATCGCCATCACTTGCTGCTCGCTACTGCGGCTTCCTTTACAAGGATCTCACGCACAAAGCAAGGAATCAGCAGAGGGCAACAAAGCGGCGTTTGTTGCCAACTTATAAAAAAGGGGAGATATATCGACATGGTCCTCCAAATGACTCAAGAAGATTGCTGAACCATCATCCGAGCTACTACTCGATGCTCCCCTACGTGAGGAGAGCTCGAAGAATTATGCCCGGAGTGGGCCGCCGCCAGAGGAGAAGGAGCACGCTCGACCTCTATCTTGGCCTTTGAAGTCGCGACTCCTGATTCCTTCAAAAATTCGACGTTGCCAGACGATGACGACGCCTCTTGGCTGCAAGATAAAACACACACTCAGAAAAGGGCAAAGTCAACAAGAAGAAAACAAGCAAAGACCGAATGCACTAGCAAAACTTACCAGTCAAATCTATCAAGATCAAATGTGGCCTATGTCGATTCCGACGAAGACTCCTTGGGCAATCGCATCTTCTTGCGAGAAGACGGTGCCACAGCCCTCACTGGAACGGCGGGAATTGGTGACTCCGAGAATATTCATTTTCTGACTTTCCTGAAACCAAAAACAGTAGAAAACAGGCAGCTGGCACTTTGGCATCTTGTTAATTGGTTAGTCCAAGAAAGTGTATAAAAAGTACTCCAAAGTGTGGACAAAACATAAGAAAGTAGATATAAACCAAGCATATAGATACGTTTGCAACGTATCAACATCCCCAAGCTTAACTCCTGCTCGTCCTCGAGTAGGTAAGTGATAAAAAGAAAGAATAATTTTTGAGGTGACATGCACCATCATAAACTTGATCAAAGTATTTGTAAAACATTGATAGCTGGGATCATAGTACTTCAACATAGCATGAAAGATAAAGTTCTAACAATAAGACATAGCAACTATGTTGTAACATGAAAAGGCACAAACAAAAATATTCATGAATAACATTGCTTTGCAAGACGTTTGTTTGTTTCACATAAAGAAAACATAGCATAGTGGCATTCAGCTTGTCCCTCATAATGTAGCAAATCATAATTGCATAGGACACCTTCAAAGTTTATAAGGGTGACTAGATACAAATAGTTTAAGAACAAGCAATATCAAAGTTATGCATCAATCAACAAGTCTTGGGACAATGCACATTAAACTAAGAATGGCCACTATGCTCTCTCAATAGGTGCATAAAGATAGAAGATGGAGACTCAATATAAAATTGGAAGAAAGGCCTTCATAGAAGGAAGTAGGGATTCAAGTCTCATAAAGAGCTTCCAAAAATTATGGTACTTATTAGCTTTCACCTCTCATTGCCCCTATCATAAGCATCTTGAAGTTATTAAGGTTAAAGTGAACAAACTATGGAGTATATGCTTGACAAAGTATAAGTTGGAAATCTCATGTCCCTTGAATACGAGGGCCGCTCATCATGCTACTCAACTTTAGTTACCGATAAGTTCTTGTCATAGTAAGTACATGTGTATCATAGAGAACCGCCAACGGGGTACCCCTTGCCCGATGATACGGAAGAATCCCCATATCAAAATGACAAGGCAAGCATACAACGAGCATCTCAGCAATCTTCTTATTTACCATGGGAAAATGGTACTTTTTTCTCTCTTTCCTCTTTTCTTATATCTCTTACTTTTTTCTCTTTTTCTCAATCTCTATCTTTTTTATAAGAAGAATGCTTCATAGATTGCTCGTTATGGTTACGCTACAGGTTTCCACCATGATTAGGCATGGATTAGACAGGTGGCCTAGGCGTTTCTCTAACAAACATACATAACTCTGTGGACTTACAAGCTCCCCTTTCATTTCACACCGATGACATCCATAGACAAAAGAGCATGATATCAACTAGATACAAAGTACAAGTGCAATGTTGAAAGAGTTCCCCATGACAGCATGGTTCTACTAATCCCCAACATATAAGTGCAAGCATATACAACATAGACAACACAATGGTTCAAGTTTATTAGGGCAAGAAAAGTAAAGTGTGACATCAAGTTCGTGAGAGCTTTAATCACTAGTTTTCTCATAACAAGTTTAATTTGGAAGGTAGATAAAAACATGAATGTACTTAGAATAACAAATGCTAATAGGTAGGTATGGTGGACTCTTTGGAATAACTTGGTTTTATTTGGAGTTGGTGCATGAGTGGAATTCACGCTTGGTTATGGAGGCTAGCAAAAGACTGGGAGCGACCAACTAAGAGAGCAATAATGGCCATAATCATGCAAAGCGACAAAACATCATTAATTAAAGCATAAAGTGATATTGCAAGTCGAAAACTAAAGGATCATAAAGTCTATGGTGACTTGGGATAGTCATAACATGGTGTGAGCATGCGCCAAGTCAACCCAAATAAACAATCAAAGGAGAATACCACAATACTATGCTTTAATATGCTAAAACAACGCATGATTCTTTCAAGGCACATTAAGCAATCTCAATTGTTTATAACATGTCATGACTTTTAGCAAGCTTTTGTAGGAACTTAATTACTTCAGAGATATTGCAACCATCAAGATCAAAATCATAATCATCATCTAAAGTAGTAGAGCTATTACTAGCTTCAACACTAGTGGTAGTGATAGTAGAAACACTAATATTTCTAGCAATTTCATCTTCTCTTTCCCACTTAGCATGCAATTCAGCTAATAGTCTAACATTTTCATCAATTCTAACTTGTATGGCATTAGTAGCAGCAAAGAGATTTTCAATAGTTTTAGGTTTAGCAACCATTTTATTAATCAAGGAGATTGTGCTTCAGACAAAGATGATATATTTCTTTCAGCATTAGAAAGTTCCAATTGTAAACTAGGAGTTTTCCTATTTAAACTCTCAAGTTGATGACTGATATTTTTCAAAATAGTAGATTGTTCCTCCATGGTTTTAGTAAATAATTTATTTTTCTCATATTGCATTTGCATGAAGTTTTTAGTGGATCTTTCAACTTCTAAATTCTTCCTTCACTAGGTATTCCAGGTTTGCCATGATAACCATAAGTATTATTAGGAGGGTAAGGCCTATAATTGTTATTACCATAAGCATTGTTACCAAAATTATTATTTCTTATAAAGTTCACATCAACTTTCTCTTCTTGAGCAACCAAAGAGGCTAAGGGAACATGATTTGGATCAATATGAGCTTTCCCATTAACAAGCATAGACATAATAACATCAATTTTATCACTCAAGGAAGAGGTATTTTCAACAGAATTTACCTTCTTACCTTGTGGAGCTCTCTCAGTATGCCATTCAGAATAATTAACCATCATATTATCCAGAAGCTTTGTTGTAGCACCCAAAGTAATGCTCAAAAAGGTACCTCAAGTAGCAGAATCCAGTAGATTTCTTGAAGAATAATTAAGTCCTGCATAAAAGGTTTGGATGATCATCCAAGCAGTCAGTCCATGAGTGGGACAATTCTTTACCAAAGATTTCATTATTTCCCAAGCTTGAGCAACATGTTCATTATTAGATTTTTTGAACTTCATTATTTCACTTCTCATAGATATAATCTTAGCAGGAGGATAGTATTTTCCAATGAAAGCATCTTTGCATTTAGTCCAAAAATCAATATTATTCCTAGTTAGGGATTGCAACCATTCTTTAGATTTTCCTCTCAAAGAGAAATGAAATAATTTAAGCTTAATAATATCTTCATCTATGTCCCTATGCTTTTGCATCTCACAAAGTTCAACAAAGTTATTTAGATGAGCAGCAGCATCTTCATTACCAATTCCAGAAAATTGTTCTCTCATAACAAGATTGAGTAAAGCAGGTTTAATTTCAAATAGGGTAGCTTCAGGAACAGGTGGAGCAATAGGTGTGCACATGAAATCATTGTTGTTGGTGCTAGTGAAGTCACACAACTTAGTGTTTTCAAGAGTAGTCATTTTTTGTGTTTTTAATAAAGAAAGCAAACTAGTACAACTAGTTTTTTTGTGTTTTTAATAAAGAAACAACCAAACTAAGCAAAAATAAACTAAGCAAAACAAAAATAACAAAGTAAAGAGATTGGTTATGAGGGACTCCCCTTGTGAAGATGTCCTTGACTCCCCAGCAACGGCGCTAGAAAAAGCTGCTTGTTGGCCCAAAATATATCGAGCTCGTTGGGGAACCCCAAGAGGAAGGTATGATGAGCACAGCAGCAAGTTTTCCCTCAGTTATGAAACCAAGGTTATTGAACCAGTATGAGCAAGGAAACACCTCCAAGGTGTTGTTTCCAACTTGGAATCCTCCACAACACAACCACAGAACTTTGTCCCCAACTTACAGTGAGGTTGTCAATCTCACCGGTTTTGCTGAAAACAAAGGATTAAATGTATTGTGTGGAAGAAAGTAATAGCTTGCAGAATGTAAACAGAAAACAGTAACCAGTTGTAGATTGATGGTAAAAGAAAGGACCGGGGTCCATAGTTCACTAGTGGTGATTCTCCTTAAGATAGATGACATGTTGGGTGAACAAATTACAGCGGGGCAATTGACAAACACCAAGAAAGCATACATGCATATACTAATCATCTTGAATCCTATGAGATTTGATTGGGCATTACAACATTATACATAGACCGTAATACAACTTCATCTATGACTAATAATCCACCTTCAGGTTATCATCCGAACCCCCTCCAGTATTAAGTTGCAAGCAACAGATAATTGCATTAAGCATTGCGTGTAAAGTAAACAATGCGATTGTTCTATGAACAAAGGATTGCTGTTTTCTCCCTAGTAGCAACAGCATCTAGTACCTTAGAGATTTCTGTCACTTCCCCAGATTACTAGAGGCATGAACCCACTATCAAGCATAAATACTCCCTCTTGGAGTTGCTAGCATCTACTCGGCCAAGATATCTACTAACAACGGAGAGCATGCAAGATCACAAATAACAAAGACATGATAGAATCAATAATCAATCTGAAATAGCATCTCAATATCCATCGGATCCCCGCAAACACAACATGTATGATTACAAGTAGATGATCTTGATCATGAACGGAGCTCACAGGATCTAAACATGGTAGCAAAAAGGAGAAGAACCAACCATCTAGCTACTACATGGACCCGTAGTCTAGGGATGAACTACTCACGCATCACACCGGAGGCAGGCATGGTGATGAAGAAGGCCTCCAGGCTGAATTCTCCTCCTCAGGTGCCGAAGAGCTTCAGATCCCTCCCGATCTAGGGATGGAGATGATGACGGCTACAGACTCTTTTGTGGAATTTTGATCGGGTACTTAGGGTTTCTATATCAGAGGCATCTTATAGGCAAAAGGGGAGGCCGAGGGAGTGCCCTAGGCAGCCACACCACCCTCTGGCACGGGTCAGGCCTAGCCGTGCGACCAGGTGGTGTGGCCGGCCTCTGGCCCCTCTCCGTCTCGTATTCTGGCTCCGTGTCCCCCTCAGTGAAATATTGACTTTGGCTTTTGTCCCGTCAAATTCCGAGAATATTCATTTTCTGACTTTCCTGGAACCAAAAACAGCAGAAAATAGGTAGCTGGCACTGTGGCATCTTGTTAATAGGTTAGTCCAAGAAAGTGTATAAAAAGTACTCCAAAGTGTGGACAAAACATAAGAAAGTAGATATAAACCAAGCATGGAACATCAAAAATTGTAGATACGTTTGCAACGTATCAGGGAACCAAGGAGAACTCATCAAGCCATGTCCATGCCATGGGAGAAATCCCTTAATAGCGTGGTAATGCGATGGTTGTCGATCGTCGATGTGGTTATGAGGATGTGTACATGTGTACTTCTTGGCAAATCGTCCATATATGGAGCTCCTCCCACATACATACATACATACTATGAGAATATTCGTTATAATACTCTCGATTACTTAGTCTAAATTGCTAGTGGTGTATCCGCTACTCCCTGAGAACGCCTTTTCCCTATTGTAGTTCCAAAGTTCTATTACACACACGATTCTTACTTTCTGCATTAAGTTTTTTCTTTACTTTAAATTACCTTGTTCAACCAAAAACCCAAAAACAACTCTACTTATCTTGCATCTTAAAGTTTTTTCTTAAGTACTTTGTTTAGTTATAGTTAAAAGCATTTTAGTCTTTCGCCTACTGCTCCATGTGGGATCGATATCTTTATTTAGAAACTAGCTACAAACGATCTGTGCACTTGCAATCATTAGAGACCTACAAGGAATTCCAGATCTTCGCCAAGAAAGCTCAACGCACCTATGAAGTGGAGATCAAGACTATTAGGACCAGCAAAGGTATCTAATTAAAGAACTACACCATGTAAGAGTTTGTTCGAGATTAGGGGATCAAGCACGAATTTTCAACTCCCTACACCCCTCAACAAAATGGTGTTGTTGAAAGGAAGAACCAGACACTCATTGATATGGCAGGAATTATGTTGAATTCATGTCGTCGCACAACTTTTTGGGAGAATCCATATCTACCATGGTTCACTACTCAAACCGGCTCTTCCTACGTGCTCCATTTGACAAGACTCTGTATGAGTTAATCCCAAACAACAAGCCCAACGTCAAGTACTTCCGTGTCTTCGGATGAAAATGCCTTGTCAAGAATAAGAAAGAAAACTTGGTAAATTCAAAGCTAGAACCATAGAGGGTATCTTTGTTGGTTATGTGGAAAACTATCATGCCTATAGATACTAAAATAAATCTAATGGATGTATTGAAGTATCTTGTGATGTGGAGTTTTTGGAGAATAATGGCTCCCTAGAGGGGCAAGTTGTTTCATGTGATGTAGATGATGGAGATTCTTCTCAAGTCATCAAGTTGATGGGAACTGGGCATATGTTGTGCACCGAATCTCATAATCATGATCAAGATGATGCTGAGGGAGAATCAAGCCCAACTCAAGAAGAACCTAGCTCTACTAAAATTGAACCGTCAAGTACACCACAAGATGAACCACTCACTCATGAGGTCTCGCATACCGAAGAACAAGAACCAAGCCCTCAACCCCTTGAGCATGACCAAGTATAAGAACAAGATCCTCCAACTCAAGGTCAAGCTCAAGTCGTTGTCAATGATCAAGAACCTTCAAAAGATGAATTTGTTGATCATGAAGGCACAATCCGGAAGATCAAGGTCGCCTCCATTGCAAGTGGGATTCAAGTCAACAATATCCTTGGAAGCATATCAAGAGGGGTCACGACTCGCAAGATTAAGGAGGATCTCACAAACTTTTATGGGAATCATGCCTTTATGGGAATGTCATTGGGACCAAGTGGGTGGACAAGGACAAGCACGCTGAGAATGGAACCATCACAAGAAACAAAGCAAGGTTAGTGACCACGAAATGTCGAGCCACCGCCCCCACCACCCTCTTGCCCGTCTGACCCGTCCTCGCCACACAGTGGTAATTTCTCTTGCCCGTTTGCTATATTTTTGGTACTCATAAGCTACAAAATCATTAGAATGTTGCTCAATATCTTGCATTCTATTGCCATGTCGTTTGCATCCACATCTAGTAGGTCCTATCCACATCATTAGCTTCTCGCTTTTATTCCCTTTCTTATATTCTCATGCTATCGGTCTAATCCTCCAATGCCAACTCATAGATGTTATTCTTTTCGACCGCTCGCCCAGGTCATGCAAGCAGCTCATAGAAGGTCCAACACTGACAAGCTGACGTCCAGAAAGGCTGAAGTGTGAGGTTTGCTTGTGTTACTTAGGCCAGTTTCTTGTCATGTTATTAAGTTGTATAACCTACATTCCTAGTAAGTTAATAAGTCATTCTACCTAAGACCTTGCCATGACATTTGCATTCATGTTCTATTGTGTTTCTATCTGTGAATGCTTAATTCAGAAAATGTCCATCTAGTTTGAATCATATATCTAGTCATTTTATGCTATATTTTGGTGTTTTCACCTGCTTTCATCCTTCCAAACCAGTTATCTAGTTTGAATCATACATCTAGTGATTTTTAATGTTATGTTTTTGATGTTTTTCAAGAGTTTTCATCCTTACAAATCAGCTAACCAGGTTTTAAATGTCACGCCTTAACGCAGAGAAATGACAATGGAGTACAAGGACCAGAGTTCCAACTTCTCAGCTCAGATTCTTTTGGCAGATTGACCAGGAGTCACACCCGCTCGAGAAGGAGCTATTGTTAGCCTGAATGTGCTACTATAAGTCCATACTTACTATAAATTATCTCTGATTTATATAATACTACTTGTTTCCCTTGTTCTTTATTTTAACCTCTTTCACCATATTTTAGCAGGTTGTAGTTAAACTAAGCAAGAGTCCTTAGAAGGTAGGACTGAAAGTTCTGATCCCTCTTCGCATTCATCCTCCCATTGCATTTCCGAAGCAAACAACTTACTTAATAGTCCACCTAGAATAACTCCTGCAGGTGAGAAATATATAAAGGTTGTATTGCATGCAGAAAGAAAGGGTGTAGCTGCTCTTAGATCTGTAGCTGAAATGTTGATGAAGAGGACAGATGATACATTGAAGCGAATCGCCATGTACCGATCTCTTATTGATGATACTGACACTTTGTAATCTTTTAGAATTTCGATCTTGTTGTATAACTTCTTGTAATAAACTTTATTGTTGTGTAATAAGTAGTTTTAATTTGTGCGTGTCTACTAATTGATGTCTTGATATTCCTCTGTTCTGCCAAAAAGTAGGCGATAGCAAAAAAGGCTAAAACAATAACAGCCCGGAGCAGTAACATGTCTAACGTTGAAAAAACATGCGCATGGATGGCCCAAAAGGACCAAAACAGTAAAAGGCCAAAAGGGTAAAAGGCTAGAATGGTAGAAGACCAGAATAGTAAAAGGCCAGAACAGTAAAAGGCCAAAACTGTAGAAGACAAGAGCAGAGAAAGGCCTAAACTGTAGAAGGCCTAAACAGTAGAAAGGCCAGAATAGTGAAAGTCCTGAATAGTGGAAGACCAGAACCGTGAATGCTCTCAATAGTAAATGGCCAGAACAGTAAATAGCCAGAACAGTAAAAGGCCAGTACGGTAGCAGGCCACTATAGTAACAAGCCAAATAGTACCATCCTGAATAGGAAAAAGCCCAAACTATAAAGGTCCTAAACAGTAACGAGGCGAAATTCTTAAAAGGCTAGAATAGTAACAGGACTGAACAGTAGAATACTAGATTGGCAACAGGTTTGAACCGTACCGGGCCATCTTGGTGCAGGCCTCAAGTCGCAGCACAGTGTTGGGATAACTTGGGCCTTAAATAGGTTGAAACAATGTCGGGCCCGAAAGTGTACGGGTCGTTGTTGGCTGCAGTACTAGACCGATTCTAGACAGTGTAGGACAAAACAGTAAAGGGATGTATTCCTATTGGGCTCTCCACATGGGCTGGCCCATTTAATTATTAGCGGGCCTTGGCTGGGCCTGGCTTCTACCATGTTTTCTGTGACCATTAACGGCGGCTGCCACGTGGTAGTTTGCGTGACGTCAGCAGTCAGCATGGCTGGTGAACAGATCTACGATGAAACAAGTTTTCATGACCGAAGGGTGCGATCCGCCATGGTCGGAAAAAACTGTGGTTGATTCATTTGTGACGGGGCTTTTACCACGAAGGTCATCCATCACGGAAGACTTTTTAGCCACGAAAAATGGGCCTTCAACCACGAAAATCGTCTGTTGTAAAAGCCAACTTTTCTTGTAGTGCTCATAAACCTCTGAGCGCTCGACTTTCAACGTAGAGCTCGTTGGGAACCCCAAGAGGAAGGTACGATGAGCACAGCAATAAGTTTTCCCTCAGTTATGAAACCAAGGTTTAATCGAACCAGTAGGAGCAAGGAAACACCCCAAAGGTGTTACTAGCTGAGCTTTGGCAGGGCGCACTACCGGTGCTAGTAGCAACGTGGAGACCTGGACAACACAACCACAGAACTTTGTCCTCAACTTGCAATGAGGTTGTCAATCTCACCGTGTTTTGCGGAAAACAAAGGATTAAACGTATCAAATGGAAAGAAGTAAAAGTTTGTAGAAAGTAAACACAAAGCAGAAACAGTTTATAGATTGTATGTAAAGAAAAGGACTGGGATCCATAGTTCACTAGAGGTGGCTCTCCTTAAGATAGATAACATGTTGGGTGAACAAATTACAGCGGGGCAATTGACAAACACCGAGAAAGCAATACATGCATATACTAATCATCTTGACTCCTTTGAGACTTGATTGGGCATTAAAACATAATACATAGACCGCCATCCAACTGCATCTATGACTAATAATCCACCTTCAGGTTATCATCCGAACCCCCTCCAGTATTAAGTTGCAAACAATAGATTATTGATTTACGAACTGCGTGTAAAGTAAACAATACGATTGTTCTATGAACAAAGGATTGTTGTTTTCTCCCGAGCAACAAAGACATCTAGTACCTTAGAGATTTACACTTCCCCAGATTACCAGAGGCATGAACCCACTATCGAGCATAAATACTAACTCTTGGAGTTGCTAGCATCTACTTGGCCAAGATAGCTACTAACAACGGAAAGCATGCAAGATCTCAAATAACAAACACATGATAGAATCAATAATCAATCTGAAATAGCATCTCAATATCCATCGGATCCCCGCAAACACAACATGTATGATTTACAAATAGATGGTCTTGATCATGAACGGAGCTCACAAGATCTAAACATGAAAGCACAAAGAAGGAGAAACCAGCCATCTAGCTACTACATGGATCCGTAGTCCAAGGATGAACTACTCACGCATCACGCCGGAGGCTTGCATGGTGATGAAAAAAAGCCTCCAGGGTGAATTCCCCTCTCCGGCAGGGTGCCGGGAAGAGCTTCAGATCCCTCCCGATCTAGGGATGGAGATGATGGCGACTCTGAGACTCTTCGTGGATTTTGATCGTGCATTTAGGGTTTTCGTCCGAGGGCAACTTATAGGCGGAAGGAGAGGCCGAGGGTGCCAGGGCTGGCCTCACCACCTCGGGCGCAGGCTGGGCCAGGTGCCAGGTGGTGGTGGCCCCCTGGTCCCTCTCCGTCTCGTATTCTGGCACTTGATCCCTTCCGGAAAAATAGGCACTTTGGCTTTTGTCCCGTCTAATTCCGAGAATATTCATTTTCTGACTTTCCTGGAACCAAAAACAGCAGAAAACAGGCAGCTGGCATTGTGGCTCTTGTTAATAGGTTAGTCTAAGAAATCATATGAAAAGTACTCCAAAGTTGGAACAAAACACAAGAAAGTGGATAAAACCAAGCATGGAACATCAAAAATTATAGATACATTTGCAATGTATCAACCTCCATATTAGCAGAGAATTCGTGATTCCCATTATAAAGTGCTAATTTTATATCAATGGTATTATTCTTACATTGATAATTAAAATGATCTTTGGATCCGCAGTCTTCACAAGTAAAATTGTACAAGGTACATAATGTGGATGAATAGCCTTTCAACCAATTCACCCATTCTTCCAATACCTTTTACCTCGTAATATAATATCCAAAAGTTCCAACTTTCTTCTCCTCTATTGTGAGCTTCATTTGTTCAAAAATAGCAATCTCGAAAGACATGATTAGTAGCAAATGTTTTTATAGTTTTTGTTTTATAAATTTTTATGGGTTTTTGGTTTTATAATTTTTTTGTTCTTTTCAAATAAGTAAAAGCAGTAAAAAGTAATAAATAGAAATAACTTGAAACTCGTAAACAACTTTTAGTACAACAACAAAAATTTGCAACTAAGAACAAATACCAAAATCGCTTAGCTCCTCGGCAACGGCACCAGAAAATAGCTTGATAACTGCAAGTGCACAGATCAATTGTAGCTAGTTTAGAAATAAGAGTATCGATCCCACAAAGAGCTATTGGTAAAGGTCTTTATGCCCCTTGTTACTATTCACTAGAGAGTACTTGTAGGTTATCTCTAATTCCAAGTAATGGTGTATAAAGAGTGTGTTCAAATAAGTGCTAAAGTAAACAAGAACAAAGTAAATAACAAAAGTAAACTAAAGCAAGAGAGTGCCTATGAAGTGTTGAGTGATATGGTTGAGGGGTTCTCAAGGAGTGTAGGGTTCACCACTAGCATGATATTATTATTCATAATTAGGATAACCTACTTCTTGTGTCATGATATGTGTGGAGAGAGCTCCATAATAAGATGTTCACTATAAGGCTCGTAGGCAGCCACTTTGTTGACCCAAGAATGAGGTCACCTCTAAATAACCAGCACGATGTCTGAGAGCAATCACCCATACAGACCACCGCAATTAAGGGTCTCCCCATGGATATCGTAATTAGCTTAGAGAATCTCTCTTTATCCTCCTTTGACCATGCAGGTTGCTAGCCCGTGCTAATTAGTCACGATAGCTTTCCGGGGCACGCTTCCAAACACGTTCAAAGAATTTCACCATATTATTTAGTCCCGAAGGCAAATGATATGTGGATGACTACACATACCATCTAAAGAGAGAGATCAAACACACATCATAAATCTATCATAGACCAATAAGTCATATGGACACAAGAGTAGATCATCTTTATTTCAATTTCATAATAGTGTTAGGGTTTCACTATCTCTCCCCAAGAACAAGGCAACTACTCATACATGAAAGGGATCAACATCATGGAAATTGTATGGATGAAATATGAAGGTACAATTGAATACAAGTACAAATCCACAATAGAGATTGTACTACAACAAAGTAAACAAAGGGGATTGATGTTGGAGACGATGTTGATGAAGATGGCGATGAAGATTGATGTGTAGCCCTTCAAGATGCAAGTATCATATCTTCCTTGAGTGGTATGGTGGTATAGATCTCATGGGAGGAATCTATGGAGGCGGTGGAGCGGCAGAGCTCCGCCCCTATGGCATATGTGGACTCTCCTCCTCGTTATAGGGTTTCCCCTCTTTAAATAGGCATCTAGAGGTCGGTTTTGCGAACCGACGGAGCTAGAGGCCGAATATGCCCATTGGGCCTTCACAAATATTGTTCCATCTGATGAAACAAAGCCATCAGAGGGTGGTATGGCCATACGGTACATGCGGGCTCCGCCCGTACCAGTGGTCGTTGCGCCCTCTGGACTTTGTAGTGTTTTGGTCTCTATTTCTTCATACGGACTCCGATTGAGGTGTTCTTTCGCTCGTTGGATTCGTATGGACGAGGGCTACAACGCCATGGCCTTGGATATTCATTTGTATTTTATGGAAAAAAGGCACTTCTTACATCCCCTCAAATGGCTAAGTCTGGTGCCTGCAACTCCTCCATAATGAATCCTATTAGCTCCTTTTGTCCATGATTGTTCATAGATACTACACACAAATCAAAGACAAGAAAAATTTAATAAAATCCTAATAAAAATACTAATGGCAAAGTCCATGTGGAAATGAATGAGAAGTAGTAAACATACATAATAGGCATAGTTGTAGATAGATGTAGCATGTAATGAGTGACAATATGAATAATTTATATACTTAAATATGCTTCAAATTTGGACTTATTAGACATCCTCAAGAATTTTTTGAAATATATAAATCTTTCGCGTGTGGGGGATAGTTGGTCACTTCACATCTTTCCTCCCCTCCCCCCCCCCCCCCCCCGTGCTCCAGCACCATGGCCTCCACCTCCCTCTAGGACATTTCCTCCACAAAAAACTCCCCAAACTTCACCAATACAAAGATCAGGTCGATTGAAGGCCCTCCACCGAAGGTTTTGTCCTCCCCTTGATTGCATTAGGAGATTGGGGATTTTCTCCAGGTTCTTCCCATGAGTTTCAACTCCTTTTCGAAGCTTTGGCAAGGGGAATAGTGGTTTCTTCGGGGTATCTAGGTAATTTGCTCTATCTTTCCCTAGTTTTACTCCATCTTCTGGGTGTTGAAGAAATAGGGTTTGCCATCTAGTGTATCTCCTTGTCTTTGGATGCCATCCACATTAAATCATGGCCTCCCATCCACTCACTAGTTATATTTGTGCAAGTTTTTGAGTAATATTTGTGAATTTGTCAAGACATTACCACCCTCTATTGATTTTGATGCCCCCTCCAGTCTGTTGGACCTGGCGCCAGCCACTTCGGAGGTGGTTCTGGTCTGCCGGACCTGGCGCCGACCATTTCGTCGGTGGTTCCAGTATGTTGGACCTAGCGTCGGTCGTTTCAGCGGTGGATCTGGTCTATAGAACCTGGCACCATAGCTTCGGCGGTGGGTCCGGTCCACCAGACCTGGCGCCAAAACTTCCTATCTCTGAATTTATCCAAAAAATCACTTCCTCAAATGTAATGTTGTTGGGTTCCTCTCCTGTGGCATGTACACTCGTTTATGTTTTGATCTCTATTTGAAGTTTCTGAGCACATCGAGTTTGAGGTTGAGGAAGCCAAGAAGAGGAAGCTTGATGTTTAGCGGCCCCCTTCTGGCCATACTAGTGGTCGTTTCACCCAATGTCAAGAAGTAGTAGCAGCAGGGGATTGGAGGTAGTCAAAAGGCTCTCAATAAGAAATCCACTGCTAGTAAAGAGTCTATGAAGGGCAAGGCCATCGGACCAACTGAAGAACAAGACCCTCCTATTGTCAACACTTACTATGAGATGTCTTCTATGGAGTGGAGAAACCTTAGGAGGAAAAACCCTTACCGGTTTCGTGAGCACACCTGTCGGTGTGTGGACAAGATTTTCTACACGGATACTCAATGTTATTTTTTGGGATGATTTTTACAATCAGTCAGGTTGCATGAAGTATGGTTACCTTGTTCCTCCTAGGTATGTCAATGTGGATCACTATGAGAGGCATGTCAATAGAGACTTTCAATTCATTGATGCGGCTTTGAACAAGCTGGATGTGTATGATATCACCACCATCAATGTGAAGCTTATGCCAGTTCTCATCCGCCATTTTTTGCCAAGCTCTTCCGTTAGAACCTCATGATAAATGAGGGTGATGAAGCTAACTACTGTAGGTATCACAAAGAACTTGATGTACTATTGCCATCCCGACTGTTTGAGGAAGATTAATGGTTGTGACTTCATGTATTCTGAGATACAGAGGTCCGTGGAGAAGCATATGACGCCCAACTATGGCCAATATGTTCAACGACTGATCAATGCAACAATGCCTCCCTCAAGTATTCCTTGTGGCCAACATGAAGACATGGACATTTTCACTTTTGCTCTGCATGTTCATCATGTGGATCTTCCCGAGATGATGCCTAGTGAGTGTAGGCCCAAGTCCATTCATGACCCTCACTGTGTGGCTTCCAGTTCTCGCCGCCCTTCTATTCCGCACAAGAAGGGCCTTGCAAAGTTCTTCGCCAGCTTAAGGGATATGTGTCGGAATTCATATGATTTCTGCCCACAGGAGTCTTGAGATCAGTTAGGAGACCAGGAGGGAGAACAATGCTTTCATGGCAAAAAGAGGCCACCATGTTCATGTTGTTGGATATGAGTTTACTCCCATCCCGTATGTCAACTATGTTATGCCCCCGCTCGATGAGGACATGTTTAGAGGATTTGATTCTTCCCACCTGCCAGGTTTTGCTCCCTCCGGCTCCTCTTAGCCCAGGTCTATTGCCGCCCATGATGATGATGATGAGGGTGGTGATGAGGACTAAGAGGATGAGGAAGACGAGGAAGAAGAGGATGCTACTGCTTGGGATCACTTTGTTTGAGTGTTAGCATTGTCTACTCTTTTGTTCCTTTTTGGTGTTTCGATGCCAAAGGGGAGAAGAGAGTAGAGTCTACTTAGGATACGGGTTCTTTTCTAGGGTTTCTAGGGTTCGCCGTATGCACAAGCCCTTGCTATTTGCTATATTTTGAACCATTTGGATTTGTGTGGTGTGTTGGACAAGTTTGTATTATTATTCTAGTACTTGGATATCCTGATGTTATGCTCTATGCCATCTTGCTTAATTCTACTAGACATCCTTGTTATTAACTTGTCAATACCATGCTTGTTTCTTAAGGATTTTGGGGGAGCTCTCAAAATCTCAAATTGTTGCACTTTGCATTCAAATGCAAAATCAACTAATTGCATACTTTATTGGGGGCTTTCTTATAATCTTCCATGGAAATATTTCCCCTAAGATTATTATAATATCTCTATGTGACTCTAGCTCGGTTTGTCATCATTAACCAAAAGGGAATACTGAAAGGACAAATGCCCTTATCCATTATTTTGGTTAATGTTGACATCAGAGCTAAAGTGCAGGTTAACATGATCAACTAGTGTATACACATATCCCCCCATTCGCTATTCAAGAAAAGAGCTGATGTTTTCGTTGCTTTTTATCTCTTTATATTTTGAGTCTAGTAGGAAGCACCACACTATTAAGAGGGGTGGTCTTGGTGTGCTCTTTGGGGATGCCATACACCTTATACACATCCTAACACCAATCAGCCTCACACTCACTTGAGATGAGCCATAGTCGTCGTTGAAAAGGAGCGGGTTTGGGGGTTTCTATGAAATCGGCAGCAGTTCTGGCGTTGCTGGCACGGCCGCCAAAATGTTCGGTCGTCGCTGATCTGGTTCAGCGCCCACCGGTATCACCCACAGTATAGTGGTTCGGCGGGCCGCCGAACGTTCCAGCGGTCGCCAGTTCTTCCACCTCGACTCCTAGCGCGACCTAGAGTTCTTCCAACAGGGTCCGTCCGCTGCACTGGCGCCGATCCGTCCAAAGTGCACTCCGGCGCTGCCGGACTTATAGCCGATTCTGGCACAGAATCTCCTAAACGGCTAGTTTTCCACCCCCGGACTATATATATACCCCTTTCTTCTCCATTGAGAGGCTAGGTCAATCATTCATATTCTTTCTTTGAGCTCTCTCTCTCCCTCCATTAATTGTTGAAACACCAAAAGCTTGAGGATCTCCCATTCTACCCAACCAAAGCCAACTCTCTTTGGTAGAAAGCAAGATGAGGTCCCGATCTACATTTCCACCAAGCCAAATTGCATTCCCCCTTGAGTTCATCGAGTTTGCTTGTTATTCTTGGGTTCGTGGAAAACCCTAGGCCGCTAGGGTCGCCGATGCCTAGGTGCTCGGAGTCGATGAGACCTCGCCCTCTCCCTCCATGCAATATCTAACGCTGACCTCAAAAGTCAATGCTGGTGGCCATGGCTCCCTGCCGCAGGAGGAGGTTCAGGGTGCGCCGACGTACCCAACGTGAGGGTATTTGTAAACAAATAAATGAGAACTATGACCTAGCAATCAAAAAACAAGGGCTAATTCGTAAATAAAAATCGTTTGCCACAAGATGAAACTAACGGTCGTCGTCATGGAATGATCAAAGGCTCAGTTCGCGAATTGCAACTTGGTGACCAAATCTCTCATTCTGGATAAGTTGATGTACCAACTTTCCCTTTTTTTTCTCTGGAACTAGCGTTAAATGCACTAATTCTACTTCCTCCAATCCAAATTTGTTGACTCAAATTTTTCAAGATACAGATATATCTAATACTAAATCATGTTTAGATACGATCGAATCTAAACACATCTAAATCAACTAATTTGGGTTGGAAGGAGTAGTACTATATAGCAGCCGAGAGAAAGAGTGCGGGGTCGCGGTGAAGTATACAGTGATGCAACTCGACGTAGAGATATACATGCAACTTGCAGAAACGTACATAGAGAATGGAAATGTCGATGGAAAAAAAATCAAGTGGTTGGACCTGCACTTATTGTTAGTTGGCGAACTTGCAATCAGTTTTCAACGGAGAACTGCAAGTACGATATGCCTACGTAGAGTTTGTTCTGGATGAATATTTAGCCAAACGCACACTGCTAAGATGTTGCATGTGACATGCATGCATCTGTAGGAAAAATGGTCCAGATGGCTTCATCAAATGGCCATTTTGCTTGTCATCGAATTAGAGTCCAGTGTAACACACGACGGACTGATCGACGGGACGTTAGGTACAATTTCCGGCTGGAAACATGCCCTGCGAGATACTTAAGTTCATGGGGTAATGCATGATTTGACAATCTTTTATACTCATAAAACCTTCATGTATCCCATAAAAAAAACACCTTTCATGTATGATTAAATCTAACATGGGACGATGTGACTGATCTAAACATAACGTTGTCTCAAATGCTAAAACAGTCCATGAAGAATACTGCTCAGCAGCTTCTATACACTGTTTGAACTTGTAGTATATATATGTGATAAAGTTGTGTATTTGTATTTTAGGATGGAACTGATTGATCATTAATTGATTATATGATGAAATGCATAATAAAATGTTATGCATTCGATGTTAATTAATTTAGGATGTTTATTATGAATTATGTGTGGTGGGTGACTACTCGCACTTGCAAGTTGAACCCTCTCTTGTCGATTTTGCTCTCCAATTAAATTTGCAAAATAATTGTTTAGCTTACACGTTTCACGTATTATTTTCTTTTGTGACTATTCTTGAAAACTTGCATTATTTGCTAGGATATATCAGGAACATTATCAAGCACCAACCAGGTTTTGGCCACTAGTGCTAATAGCTATCCACTGCTATATCATGGCCCCACTGTATCAGAATTGGCTTGACCTTCTATAAATAGAATTAGTTAGCGCACTAATACAAGATTGTTCAGTAATTTCTCTGTTCCAAAATATAAATAGCCTACCAAAATGTTTTTAAATTTTTGAAACGGAGCTAGCAGTTGAATAAAGCTAAATTATAGTAGGTGTACATGATGGCAAGCATGTGAAGACATGATCATGTGCCTAGCTCACAATAAGATGAGATAGTACATGACAAATTAATATGCTGGGAGCAAATTAACTTGCATGCACTAAACAATGTTTTTTCTTAGAAGACAGTATTACTTCCTTAGGATCCCAGAATTATATCCATTGTAGACTTTGTAGTTCACCCAACTCATCATTGCAGCAAGAGAGCAACTCCATAAAAAAACAAGATTCAGATCTTACCCAAATTTACTCCTACAATTTTGTACAGATCCGCCTTAAACAATCATGTTATACTTCATAAAGGTAAGTTAAAGCCAAGCATGTGCAGAAACATTCAGCACTAGTTTGATTTGACCCACTTATGATTACGGTTGATTGAGGGGGTTAACCAACATGCTGTCATAGCTAACTAAGTGCTATGCTCCAAACTGTCAAACATCTCCAAGTTGGTGAGAGAAAAATGTATACATGTAAACAAGCTATAGGCTCCAAATCTTATGAAATCGGTTGGCCGTCATCATCACCGTGTGGTCCTCTACATGGCCCTATCATGTACAGATTTTATGGGGCCTCCTATCTTGTTTTAACCAAAATAAAAAAAGGTGCAAAAAAACATAAGCATTAAATTTCCCTCTTTGTTTTTTTGGGGGTGTTCTTTTCCCTCTCCTTGCTCTGTTGTCATAGTTTTGTCTTCTTATCCCCCAATTTGCATCTACTCTCCAGCAAACCTGCTGTAGCTCGGTTGTCATCTTGCTCTCTGCAAGAGATCTGTACATGCAATTCGAGTAATTTTTTGTTGCTTCACCGTAAGCTTATAATGGTTGCAATGAATCATCCTATTATACGTAGAAAAGGAATCATCCATGTCCAAGCAATAAACTACTCCCTCCATTTAGAAATAACTAACTTGGATTTATCTAGATTCGTATGTATCTAATATGTTTTAGTGTATAGATACATTCGAATCTGGACAAAGTCAAGTCACTTATTTCTGGACGTAGGGAGTACAACATTTTCATGCGAGGAGTACCAACATTGAACAGGTGCAAGCATGCAAGAGGGGAGTAAACTAAATATGGCTTGCTCCTTGTTCCACTTCAGTACATATGGGCAAAAGGAAAGTATGAATTAAAAGTTGCTGCTGACAGGGACAGGGAGAGCGTTTTGCAGACACCAATCTCTTCTGGTTCTTCAGTCTGCAGCCAAAGGTTGAAAAAAAGTTAGCAGAGCCCCAGGGACAGGCAGGAGCCTTTGATCAGAGACAAAAGTAAGTGGAAACCTTTTTCCCGATCTAGGAGTTATTCTACTCGGGGAGAATCTTCCCTCAATTTGAGTGCATGTACATGATGTTTCTCTCCAGATTTTCTCTCTTACTACTAGAGCTAGGTACATGTGTATAGTGACACCAGATTAATTACGTAGTAGAAGAAACAAAATGAAGCATAGTTCATAACAGAACCGTAAGATTCAGAAAGATTACAGAGCTGGACAAGTATTTATGAGAGCGCGTCATCAGCTGTGCAGGTTCATGTGTGCACCGCCAACTCATCATCATCTTTTCCCAACTGAACAGACCCACCGGAACAGAGAATGCTACAGAGAGAAATTAGAAAGACAGAGAAACCATATACCTTCGACCACTATCATTTTCGATTGAGAGAGGGAGAGGGAGCTTGTTACTAGTAGATCACACGTATACATACTAGTACAAGACATGTAGCTAGCTATAGCTTATTAGCCGTCTATAAAAGAAGCCCGCATACTGCCATCGACTGGGAGGACCATATCCCACACGTATGATCTGTGCTGTCTCCACCTCTCCTCTCCTCTACTCCCTCCATTGCTCAAAAGCTAGCTCAGACGGATCGAGAGCTCCTTCCAGGAAGCTAGCTCTGCCGATCCTGCCAAACACCCGAGTGTATACATACCACCAAAGCTGATTGAGCAATCATCTGCTGTGCTGCCACTAGAGTCATCTCAGCGAGCGAGACACAGGTAGCTCTACATCTACCCACAGCTAATACTACTACTACTACTAGAGCAGTGGCTAGTAGTCGCAGCATACAACTAGAGTTCAAATCTCCAATATATACAGCTACATGCCCTGCCCTTCTTCATCATCATCATGTTCTTCTTCTTCTTCACATGCATATGCATGGTAGCAAGCTTAGTTGGGTTTTTGCTTGCTCAACCCTTCCTTGTCTGATTTCCTCTTCAGGTCAGCCGTGTCTCGGGCCGTCGTTGACGGTCTGCTTGGCTGCTAATTAACTCGATCCCTGGGTGAGGAGTACTGCCTAGTTACCTAGCCGGGGAATTGGATCGAGCTTTCAAGCTGTGCTCGATCTCCATCGGCGAAGCTGTTGCCCCGTTGCTGTTCTACCCCCTGAAGGCTTGAAATCAATCACATCCCAACCATCTGATTTCCTCTGACAGGTACATATGACGAGCATAAGAACCTGTACAATTAAGTTAGCGAATGTGATTTCATGCATGGACACTTAATTTAGGTTGCTTATTAGTGTCCTGTTGCAGTAGTAAGAAAGGTGTAGTATTATCCTACTCCACTTTTCATCACATAGTAACAGAAAGAGATGCGTGCATGCATATGCGTACATACGAGTGTACGGTTTTTCATAGTAGTAGTACTACTAATCGGTGGTTCTTGAGCTTGGTAGAAGTCGTAGAGTAGTAGAAATGGCGGCGTAATTCTGAGGTCCGAGACATCTCGGATTTCTCCCTCGGCTCGCCGGACGTCCTTGTCCGCCCATCAATGCCTCGCCCGCGTGACACTGTTCCCCTCGCGTCTCTACCGCGCGGTCCACTCCACTACGGCCTCAATTTTGATTCCCTCCTCATTCTCCGCCTCCGCTCCGTCGCATTCGTATCATATATCACTCCCTTTTACGGCCCAGATTAATATTCCCTGCTCTCTTTTTACGTGCAGCCATCCCAGAATCCCTGCGCCAGTCGCTGCGTGCTGGTCGATCGGTTGGGCGGTGGTGCACGCGGCCATGGACACCTTCGGCTGGGCCGGCGCTGGCTGCCACGACAACGTCTACCAGACGCGTCCTGTGAGCCAGCTGAGCTGCGGCCGGTTCGAGCTGGACGACGCTTTCCTCGGCCAGCTCCAGTGTGACGTCGCCGGCGAGGAGGCGTGCCAGGCCCAGCTCAGCTCCAGCTACGGAGGCCCGGTGGGGGACTCGACTCCGAGCGACCCGTTGGGATTCTTTGGTTCGGGGGTCGACGTGTTCTCGTCCGTCGTCGATGGCGCAGGCGCGCACGACGGCCTGCTCGACGCGGCGCTCTCCTTCTCCAGGCCCAGGGTGCTCCAGTGCGGCGGCGAGGGAGACCCCGGGGCGGTCTCCAACGGCGCCATGTTCTCCGGCTACAGCGGCACCACCGTCTGCAACCTCTCCTCCGGGGACTCAAACAACAATTACAGCGGCGGCGGCGCCCACGATACGGAGGTGGCGTCGCCGACGTCCATCATATCGTCCACCACGACGTCGCTCCCCATCACGACGTCGGCACAGGCGCTACACTCGAACCGGAAGCTGCCCGCCGACGACTGCATCACAATAGCAACGGCGCCGCCGCCGCCGCTCCCGCGCGTCGGCGCAAAGAGAAAGGCGCCCACCACGACGACAACAACAGCAACAAACATCGCCTTCGGCCACGTCGACGCCACCTCCGGAGCGGCCGGCGGGTACGAGCCGGACATGGAGGCGATGGCACAGGTGAAGGAGATGATCTACCGCGCGGCGGCAATGCGCCCGGTGAACCTCGTCACGGAGGCCCCCGCCATCGGCACCAGCAAGCCCCGGCGCAAGAACGTGCGCATCTCGAGCGACCCGCAGACGGTGGCGGCCCGTCTCCGGCGGGAGCGCGTCAGCGACCGCCTCCGCGTGCTGCAGAAGCTCGTCCCCGGCGGCAGCAAGATGGACACGGCGTCGATGCTGGACGAGGCCGCCAGCTACCTCAAGTTCCTCAAGTCCCAGGTCCAGGCAATGGAAACCCTAGGAACCAACAGCAGCACCGGCAACGCCGCCATGTCCGCCACCAGCACGACCAGGTTACAACAGCGGTATTACGGAAACAACAACCCTGGGTTTCTCGGATTCGCGAGAAATAGCAACAACAACAATTCCGTCTTCGGAAATAATACTGCAACAGAACTGTTGTAGTACTGTTTCTAGTATGAGTTGATCGTCTATACATGTTGCTGTTTCCTACTGTTTCAGGTCGTCGTGTTAAGAGTACGTACGTGCGTGCTTAATTAGTAGTACTAGTACAGTGTATAGTATACCGTACATACCAAGGTTTTAGTGTAGTCCTGATCTGGACCCGCTGCATCGTCGAAGCAATTCAGCTGCAGCATTAGATCGAGACAGTGGCAAGCCGTCTGTGATTGAGAAAAAAGGGAAAACAAATGTATGTGGACAGATTCAATTGTATTCTAGACTAAAAGTGGCCGGATATGAAGAAGATGGACATGCATGTGAAATTATATTTAGCAAGCATCGTTTCTCTTCCGTGAGTGACTTCCATTCATAATTTATCGTAACAAGTTACTCTCTCTCTCTCCTTGCAAAAAATGTAGTGCATGTAAGTTTTTCAAAAGTGAAAGTAAACTTTGACTAAGTATGTAGAAAAGTTATCAACATCTAGAATATTAAATCAATACCATTAGGTTCATATGATATGCATTAGGTTCATTTTTAAGTTTGGAGGAGAGGGAGGACACCGAAGCAAAAGTCTCGTTCGGATATAGATGATTTTTTGGTTCAATAAACTTGGTGAAACTTAATTTACATCGTTTTACTATAAAAAAATTACATATATATTCGCTACATTGTTGCAAGGAGAGAGTAATAATTATAGAGCGTACATACAAGACATCGATTTCCTCTACTCCGGCGAGTACTCATCATCATGCATCTGATTGCTGCACATGCATATGCATGCCGTCACGCACGCTACTGCAAGAGCTACCATAGCTAAAAATGTGAATCATTGGGAACGTCATCAGTCATCAGGTTGCCAAAAACTTGAGGTTCATGCATGTTTGCGAAGTGTGCATCGATGATCGACCCGACCGATCGATATCCTTTTGGCCTTTTATGGAATGGTTAACCACTTTTTCTTCTCCTTTTGCATCCACGAAGGCAACGAAAATCTCGATTCCAAGCACAGTAGGAGATGATTTAATATACCGATATATATTAAAGGCTCGAGCTTTTTTTTATCAAAGATGATCTACACTAGATGCTATATATCTATCTCCCTATCTAAATCTAGCTATGAATATAAATAGCTCGTCTTTTTATCCTATCCGTATCGTGTATGCTGGTAGCTGGTCCAGGCTTTTTGCATGCTGGTGATAAAAAGCGTGGGAATGAATCGGGATTAAGTTAACACATGGGAAAAAGGAGCTTTTTGCTAGCTGCTGGCCTCCTCCTCCCGCTACCCAGTGACGTCATCCTTCGGCCATGCAACGGAAATATATTTACCGCTGACGCATGCAAAGCTGGTAGGGTAAAACCCTAGACGCGGTGCCGCTGCGCATTGTTCGTTCATGGTCCATATATAGGATTCATCATCAGTGGTAGGAGTACTAGAAAGAAATCACGGAGTATACATGATTAAGAGCATCTCCAGTGGGGAGAGCCTCTCTAGGACTTTTTTTGCATCTGGCAATAAAAATCGCCCAGTCATGTTCCCAGGTGTCTAGTTTTCGCTGGATTTGGCCCATATTACATCCGGGGTTCCCAGGCTGAACCCGGAGTGCCGCGAATCGCTTGGAAACGTCAGATGAAGCGAAAAAACAGGTGGACCAACCCTGTCGGTGACACAAGGCCTAGCTCCCGCCTTTCTTCTCCCCCTCCCGCCTTCCTTCTCCATTCCCTACCACAGCTCCCACCAGTTCCCCGAGCTCCCGCCTAACATGCCGCCCAAGGGATACGTCAAGGAGATGACAAAGAGGAAGGAGGACGACGTAGAGGAGGAGGCGAAGTCGGTGTCCGAGCGTGCCGCCTGCACGGCCATGGCTCGGGCATCATTGCCGTGCAGTACGGTGTGCCTTGGGGGAGCCAACCCAGCATCGGATCTCCAGTCGGGTTCTCGTAGATTTCGTCGGCGATGTTCCAGGAGAGCCAGGCGAACCCGCGACAGAGGTTCTCGGCGTCGCCTGAGTTCGGCGGCGGGTTCAACCCAAATGTTCCCTTCCCCTGCCTTACACCTCGCCTATCGGACCTCAACATCGACATCAGCATCCCCTATGCCAGCTCTCCCGCGTACACCGGGCCTTCGGGGGCCATGCGTCCTGGCCCTCTTGCGTTCACCGGCAGCAGTTCTTCGGTCGCACAGTTCACCGACACGGACGCCCGCAACATGTTCGGTGGAATGCAGGCGACTCGTACATGGCGGACATGATCGCGTCTGGCTCCGCCATGGCCAAGGGCTCGCTCTTCATGCAAGAACAGTCCCTCGCCGACGCCGAGCATGGCTTGGAATCACAGGAGTTCGCCGACGGCTCGACGCAAGCCAAAGATGGGGAGGAGGCCGAAGAGGACGCTACCGCGACGGTCAAGGGCAAGGGAAAGAAGAATAGGAAGCCGAGGGCGGCACCGCCCGAGCCCCCGTCAAGTGGACGCCCCTTGAAGACATGTGCCTCGCCGAAGCATGGACGACGGTGAGCATGGACCCCATCACCGACGCAAACCAAAACTCAAAGAGCTACTAGAGGCGAGTCAAGCTGGCGTTCGATGATCCCAACCTATTAGATCCGGTGTACAACAAAGTCCACATGGAACACGGCGAGAAGATCAGGACGAATCATTGGGGAATCGTGCAACAAGCGTGCAACAAGTGGCACGACATTCTCTAAGAAATCGAGGGCCGTCCAATCAGCGGCCGAAGCATAGATAGCAAGGTAGTTCGCCGACCTTAATCCGATCCTACGCCGAGTTCATACCTTTCCTGACTCACACTTCGCCTTGTGTTCGCAGCTGGCCCGTGCACTTGGCATGTACCGCGACGGTACCAAGACCAAATTCATATTCCACCATGTGTTCGACAAGATCGAGAAGTGCCAGAAATGGCTAGACACTCGTGTGACCCTCTCCAAGAACAAGGACGGTGTGTACAACCCCGAGGCGCCACCCCCAGCTGCCGGCAAAGGAAGACCAGAGCTCGGCCAGAAGAAGGTCAAGATAGTGAAGGCTACGAGACCACACGCCGAACGGCTCCACGTGTCCATTGAGAAGTGCATTGCAGACTCGAAGGCCCATGCCGAGAAGAGGTAGGAGAAGGCCGAAGAGAGGTGGATCCAACTGCTATAGAACCAAGACAAGAAGCTCGGCCTCCTCAAGGCCAACTTTGCCGCGAAGAAGACGAACACAAACGTGCAATTTCTCATTGGCGGCGAAGACACCTCGGCGATGAGCCCCCAGTCAAGACCTGGTACATGGGGCGTTGCAACGCCATTCTGGACGAGGACATCCCCACCGCCAACACGCCGAGCTCTGCACCGACCGTCTCCTCCACTACGCTATCGACGAGCTCTGCCTCCACCTCCTTGAACCCGTCGACGAGCCCTATCGCAGCTAACCTAACGGAGGATACCCGCATTTCATTTTTTGTAATAATCTGATCGCCGAATATCTTTGGGCGAGTTTCTGTTGAACTATTTTTGGGCGATTTTCTGTCAAGCACGTTTAGGAAGGATTTCACCGGCGAGAAGAAAACATTTCAAATATATCGCCAGATTCTGAGTTTTGTTGGGAACACGAGTGGAAAACTAATCGTTCGTAGGTCGAAAGTTACATCCATCAGCGGTAAATAGCGTCGGAACCTGGGAACGCCGAACGAGTGAAGATGCTCTAAGGGCATCTCCACCAGCCCGACCCAACCCGCCCGGGCGTGTCCGAACGCATCCGCGCAGACGTGCGGGGCGTGCGCGGTCTTCCAGCGGCACGACCCATCCGGTTCGACGCGTCCGGCTCGACCCATCGACGCACCTAATTTGCGTGACCGTTGCGTCGGCCCGGACATGGGCGGGTCAGAGGTGTGTCCTCCCGCGCGTGCTACTGGCCCACCCGCCAGCGTCCGTAGCAAGTCAGAGGCAACCGTGGCACCAATTCAGACACAATCGCGGCAGCGATTCAGAGGCGTGGGATGGCAGACTGAACGATGGCACCGAGTCAAACGCAACTGTGGTAGCCTTCGCCATCAATGACGACAGGGCGGGGCATCGCCTGAGTTCTCGTGCTGGCATTGATGGCGAAGGCGCGAGAACCTGCGCGCGCTCCAACCGGCCGGGGCTACTTAAGCTGCCCCACTGTGACCGTCGGTGCCGCACACCTCCCCTCCCCTCGTCATCGCTATCGCCGGAGCCACTCAACAAACTAGCCGCCACAACCACCACCACCGCTCCCGCCAGCGATGAAGAATCCGGGGTGGTTCAAGAAGTCGAAGAACGACCATGAAGTCGGTGGATCCGGCTCGAGCGGCCGGCGCCATCAGGCGAGCAGCATGCTGGCCTTCCGTCGAGGGGTCCAGCCACCGCCTCCCCGGGCACAGGACTTCGCCGGCGTCCCCGTCGCGCACCGGGAGGAGCTGGAGCCAGCCCGCGACCGCCGCTACTTCCGCGTGGCACAGTGCGAGCGGCGGTGGAGGGAGGGGAGAGGCATCGCCCACCATGATGTCTTCCTCCCCCACGGGCTGGCACCTCAACCAGGCACGGGTACCGGTGCCATCCGCGCCGAAGGAGGGCAAGCCGCTCGAGGAGGGGATCGCCCGCCGCATCCGCCAGCTCCCGACGGCCTTCCGCTACGACCGCGCCTACCACAACACGGCCTTCTGGAAGAAGTTCCTGGACTGGGAGCACACGGCGCGCCGCCTCAGCACCTACCACGACGAGTATGACCCGTGGAGCCCCCGTAACCTCCCCGCCATCGAGGCCGCCTCCAACGACGTCGCCAACCACTTCGATGCCGACCTCGGCGACGACGACGATGACTACGACGATGACATCGTCATCAAGGAGGAGGAGGAGGAGGATATGGAGGGATCGTCCTCCGCATTCGCCGTGGCGTACCTGCCCCGGAGTACCAGGAGGTCCTACCGCGGGGCTACGACGAGGACGCTTTCCTCGAGCAGGCCATCGCGAGGGAGGAGGACCGGATGTGGGACGGCTACCAGGAGGCCGTCCAGCTCACCGGCCTGGTGGCTCAGGTCAACGCGGGGCAGCCGCTGCCATCGCCACCGCCCCACCGCAGCCGCTACGGGGTGGGCTGCTCCGCCCGTGCCGGAGTGGTCTGCTCCACCTGCGCCGAGGTGGTACGCTCCGCCCGCGCCGACGGAGACGTGCGTGTGGCCAGGCAAGTTGATCGACCAGCCGGCACCTCCCGCACCCACGCCGACACCAGCTCCGGGTATGCCGCCGCCACACCTCTGGACGTCGTCGGAGTACATCAACCTCGATCCATAGATGGACAGGACGGCGGGGAGATCGTCAGTAGTTAGGGCTAGAGCCATTTTTTTTCTTTTTTATGTTTTTGAATGTAATATATTTTGTATAATTATGAATGAACTTTGTCAGTTTATTTTACTAGCAAATCGTGCCGGTTTGAATTTAAAAAAAAAACAATATGACCCTGATGGCCAGGCGCAGACATTTGGATCGCGTCGCTAGGCGCGGCTGGTCGGACAGACCAGACCGCGATCCTAAAATAACCGCGGGCCGACCCAAACGGATAGAAACAGATACAGACCGTTTCGATCGCGGATCGGCCGGTGAAAATGGCCTAAGCCCAAGGCATGGGAATTTGGGCCCGTTCCTGTACTAGCATAGCTTGGTCGCCCCCCTCCAGCAGCATAGGTTGAGAGGCGTGCGGCTTCCGAGAGGGAAAGAGAAGCGGTGAGCGCCTTTTGCAGGGAGGGCGCTTTTCTGCTGGGGACGCGGTGCAGTCGCAGAGCTGCAGGCTGCAGGAACGGCATCCACAGGCGCTGGGCCTGGGCGCGCCAGCGCTTTGGTTTGGCTGCCGCATCGGCAGCTTGCGGCAGCGCGCGTACGTCGCCGAAAGACATTCCCTCTGGGGTCTGCCTGCCCCCCATGTGGGGCCACTGCCAGGGCATGCGGCCTGCCTCCTGCCACACCGCCCGAATTCTCGTCCAAACCGAAGCGTGCGCCTGAGAGAAGTACAATAAGTGTGACTCAGCTGGCTATAAGAGATTAAATACTATTATTTTGTTTAGTTGGAGGAGAAAAAAGAAGAGAGAAGATAAGAGCAAGTACAACAAAGTCCAATTAGCAGACTATAGGACTTAAAATAGTATATTTGTGCTTAGTTGGATGAGAGAGAAAAGGAGAGAGAAGAGGAGTGGATGCTTAGTTAAGAGCCAGCTGCAGCACGTGCTCCTATGAACTATGTGAGAGTAAAAAATGGGTCATACATTAATAAAGTAAGATATTTTGATCTCTAACTATTGTACATGTTAGCTATTAGATCGACTCTAGATGGCATGGACATGGCTTATAGCCAACAGCTGGCTGTACTATTGTCCTTGCTCTAAGTGGGCTCTCATGCCAAAGCCAGTTCTAGCACGTGCTCCTAGAGACTTTGTGAGAGTAAAAAGTGGACCATATATTAATAAAATAGTAACTTTTTATAGCTAGCTATTGTATATGGTGGCTATAAGATGACTATAGATGACTTGACACTTTGCTTACATCCAGCAGCTGAGTGCACTATTGTTCTTGCTCTGAGAAGACCACCCCTCTCCCTGCCGGAAAGGCACGTCGTCCAATTAAACCCGAGTCGTTGCTCGGCACATGCTCGCGCACGCCCTGACGCGAGACCTCCCTGCCCGCTGCATGATTTCAGGAAGCGGGCACGCTCCCTCCGTCAGAACGTGGTCGTTGCGGGGCTTGCGCTGCGAGCCAGCTCCAGACTTTTCTCGTCGCCTCTCCATCGGTGGTTTCGCACATCATTCGATAGGCTGACCTGAGGCTGAGACGATGATCAAAAGTGTTGTTGACTCTGGGCGGCTGCAACAGTCTAGCTTTGCCGTTTTGATCGACGATTCGTATGTCCTCGGGACTCTCAAACTGTTGGAGAGTCGGCCTGGGGCTTAGCTCCTCGTCCAGACGGTGCGTCACGACGTCACGGCGGCTGATTTGACCATGGACAGATATACCACCGCGTCCGTCCTGTTGCAGGCGGCATTCCGCTCTGTTCAGCCCCTGGTTTTCGGTTCAAAACAACCATCGAAAACAAAACATTGCTTCTTCCAGCTGGTGGTGGTCACTGGTCAGGTCTGCTGTTTGCAGCCGTTACGGATTAAAGCCGCGCTTTGGCCTTCTCAGAAAACGGATTCCGGTGGAGTAGGAACGCAGTACAACCTTCTTAATGGCGTCGCAGGCAACTCACAATAAGGTTCGAGGGCACACGCCAAGGCGTTAGGCTAACGCGGCTCAAAATAAATGTGCAAGAAATAGTCTCGCTCAAGCTTTCCTGTTTGTTTCAGCGTTCGGCAGAGCCACGGCGAGATGCGATTCCCTTCGGAAGAGTTCTCCACTGTTCCTTTCCTTCCTTTCAGGGAAAGTCGTACTACGCACAAGCTTGGATTGTGGCAGTCACTGCCTGCTGGCCTTACCCTTCTCGCCACCCACTCCCAAAATGGGCAGCAAATCAAAGCATCAGATACGACCATATCGCAGATATCACCAACTTGCCAATCTAGATCAGATGATATCTTGTGCATGCACACCAGCAGATCTGCGTGCACAATAATTGAGAAAGCGTCTGGTCGCAACCCAAACTCGACACCGATAACAGAATGGACCGAGAGCTGGCTAAACACAATAATTTGTTGGTGGACAATGACAACACTTCATACTTCAGAGTTGAGATTCTGGGACACAAATTCCACCGAGTAACATAACAGGATGCACAACCAACGTGTAACATATCCGTGGATAACATATTTATTTTTTACCTTTTTTTTTTCTTTTTCAACAGTTACATCATAAAATGACCAGACACACCCGATCAAAGTGTTGCTATACATGACATGACAAGTAACCGCTCGAATGCTTGATATTTGGGGAAAGAAATGAACATGGAAGGGACTACCTGTGCTGTCCAATGTACAGCGTACAGACAACCTTATATCACACAATTACTGAGCACTTGCAAATTGGAGGACCCTACCTGGCTCAGCGGGCAAACTTAAAGTAGAGTATGATAAGTATGGCAACAACAAGGGCTGAGATGATTGCCCCGATGATCCACTTGTTCCTGTCCATCCTCTTTGACATTGCCACCAGGATCTTTTTACTCTTGCCAACGTTATCATCAACCCCATGCAACTGTGAGCAAAGACCACACGCATGTCAATAACAGAGTTATGAATATATTGTTTGATGGGAACAGAGGTGTGAATAAACAAGTACTCCCTCCGACCCATATTAGTTGACTCTAATTTGTCTAGATTCGGATGTATCTAGACATGTTTTAGTATTAGATACATCCGAATCTAGAAAACTCCAAGTCAAGTAATATGGGTCGGAGGGAGTAAATAAAAGCAAAGCATGGTTATTGCTGATATGAGCTTGTAAGTAATGATATTATCGAAGTAATAGAATGTATAGAATAGCTAAGGAATAAGGGTGGGAGTTATGCTGCCAAATACTTTAGATTACACGCTATTTCACTCAAAGTTCACACAATGTGCCTGACTGATGAGTTTTGCAAGGAAAAAAAGGATCTTTTACACGTTTTTATGCTATCAGCGTCCATCGACCCTCCACTTACAGAAATTACAGTAGGAGAATCTCGCAAAAAAAAACAATGGCACATCATGCAGAACAAACTTTGCGGCTTCTATATTGAAGCTGGGGCTGTGCCCTTTATTCGAAAAAATGCAGAACAAAACACATGTTCATGCTGTAAAGGTTTACTAGTCTTTATGCTATGATTAACATGCAGTTCAACACATCATGCAGAACAAAGCACATGTCTACCCTCTCAGAACAGACTAGCATGCAGTTCCACCCCACCAAAAAAAAGAATAGACTAACATGCCTCAATGAGAATGCTCCAATAATAAACAAGTGTGAGCATATATAGTTACCTAAGCAGCATGTTTCACCAACATGCAATTACTTCGTATAACCAAATTTAAGTATACACAAGGAACATGATATCTCAGGTTATAAATAAATTGTGGAGAAAACAAAAATGAACTGAAATTGTTTAAGTTGGATGCACCTTTGAAAAGCTGCTGCACCTGATACCATTTATAATAAACTAATACCACTGGAATTCCATTTTGAGACAAATGCCAACTTAAATCATTTATAGATAGATAGAGTAAATCAGTCAAACCTAGAACCTAACCAATACTCCCTTCGTTCCATAATTCTTGTCGTGGTTTTAGTTCTTGAGCGGAGGGAATAGGATTCAATTCTCCAATATATTTGCTCGTTGCAGCTGATCTACCTTTATACCAAGAAATCAATAATCGGGTTGGAGGGAATGAACAAGAGAAGAGTATTGTAGTAGGTGCAGTGATGGATCACATGACAATAAGGGGAAAGTAAATCTAAATAACACTAAGGGGAAAGTAAATCTAAATAACACTAAGGGGAAAGTAAATCTAAATAACACTAAGGGGTAGGTAAAGCAGCTATGACTGAATACATACGGTAATGTGGGCATGCAGTAGTGATTGCCGTTGTTGATGAAGATCCTGAAGAATTGACACACCAAGATCTTCTGTCTCCAGCAGAGTTCTCCGGCTCTCTTTAATTCTGTCAGTAGACTGATTCAGTCGCTCAGTTGTCATCATCAACCTTCCCCTCTGATCAGTAGACACCTGAGACAGGAAATAATCCCCAAGCACAACATGAGTACTAAAAAATAGCAACCATCAAGAAGTTTTAGATAATGCCTACGAAATAAGAATGAACATAGTAATATCGCATTGTCCAGCATACGTGTCAATCCACAAAAGATATAGTAGCATCCAGGAGCATATAAAGTGGATAATATGGTCCTTCTTCCGAATATTAAGTAGCCTTCATATGTGTTCCTGGATGATGGTGGTACTTCCTGCTTAAGAACAGGTGCAACTTCTTTTCCTTTTTTTTTTTTGTCCGAGCAGGTAACAATTATTAAGCACTCATAGTCATAGAAGATTCTGTACACTGCAGTTTACTTTCTCAGGCTACAGGCATTTTACTGAAATTTAAAATGGGAATATCTTGTACGAAACATCTATAAATTGTAATACTGAATTCCTTGTTAATGAGCAGATTTTGAAGGAAAGATTGAGTTCTTTTTCCCATCATTGTTTCCTCTGTCACTTGCTCCCACATGAAGATAATCATGGTCAATATGAAGATAGTGTTTTCATATTGACATTTAGCATGTAGTAACAAACTGAACAAAAAAGGGGGAATAACTAGATCGATGCCACTACGATGGTCATCATTTTGAGAATTTTCGCTGCAAGCATCATCGTTTTAAAAAAAAGTCTATTGTGCAACACACAAAAGATACGGAACTAACCCGACTAGAACAACATTCAAAATTGTTGACTGAGGTACTGAAATTGTTAACTGAATACCACAATTGACAAGGCAATCGAACTGAGGTCAAATGTTATGTTCATAGATCACCAATCTTGTCTGATAATGCGTTATATAACAAATAAACTTGTCAATGCATGCACTCTAACCACAATTGAGTAGTGTGCAACATAATTAAATACACCTTCAATGGCACAACTCGAGTACATGGTAAAAAAAACGGAGACTACAAGACATAATAAAATTCTCAAAATGATGGCCACCATAGTCGCATCTATTCAGTTAATGATATTCTGTCGATTGCATTATGTTAATTACATTCTATTGTAATATATAACTTACGGCTAAATACATGATCCTTTTTTATGTTGCATATAAGCATATGTAACGATAGCAGAATTTGTGAGCTCTTAATGTCCTGATAACTATCTGTATATACACCTTCCTATGTGGTACTCCCTCCGTTTCAAAATATAAGATGTTTTAGCTTTGTGAATGAAGTGTATCTAGACCTCTTTTAGTATCTAGGTTCATCTAGGTTTGAAGTGAACCTATACACTAAAAAGGTCTAGATACACTCCTTTCACAAAGCTAAAACATCTTATATTTTGGAACGGAGGGAGTACTTGATATTAGGTGATTGGGTCGGTGCTGAAATGAGGACCGAGGGTGATATATTGTGTTTATTCAAATGTGGTATTTCCCATGATTAGACTAATATATCCATATTGTGTTCATTTGTTATTCGTCAATCCCATTTCAATTACATAAAAAATGAGGGATATTCTCTTGCTAGTATTCTAGACATGCAGATAATATAGAATAAAAAAATGCATTGATAATTACATGGAACTCTAACAAACTTGTATGCAATGGTTAGGTTCGGCATTTGCAACTTTAGAACATATACTAACTCATATCTCTTTCTCAACCAGCATCATTTATCAAGAAATGACATCAATTGTGCAAGACCCGGAAGAAACGGAACTAAACTGAATAGACCAGCATCCAAATATGTTGACCAAGGTACCAAATTGTGAACTGAATAGCACGATTGACAAAGAAATTGAACTAAGGCCAAATATTATGTCACAGATCAAAGTCTATCCGATAACGCGTTACACAACTAACAAACTTGTCACTGCACGCAAACTGACCATAATTGAGTAATGCGCAACATTGCTACAAACAACTTTAATCACACAACTCAAGTATATATTTAACTCATGGGGTACGAACCCAACTGAAATTCGATATGGAACTATAAATCTCATGGGCTGCCACAATGCTGTCAGTGACCTATATAAGGATACTTCCTCAGTTGAATAAACAGAATATATCACTCTCGATCACCATTTCAGCACCAACCCAATCACCTAATATCAAGTACCGCATAAGAAGGTATATATATATAGACAGTTATCTGAATATGAAGAGCTCACATTCCGCTAGTGTTGCATATGCTTATATGCAACATACATAGGATCATGTCATGTATTCTGACATAGGTTACATATTACTCCCTCCGTTCGGAAATATAAGACATTCTAGCTTTGTGAAACGAATGTATCTAGACACCTTTTAGTGTATAGGTTCACTCCGAACCTCTACGAACCTATACACTAAAACACGTCCAGATACATTCGATTTACAAAGCTAAAACGTCTTATATTTCCGAACGGAGGGAGTACAACAGAATGTAATGAACAGAATGTGCTATGAGTTAGAGGGCTCACTGCGAGTGTGTCAGCCATGCCAGACTCAAGGAGTTCCTCCCTTGTAGCCTGCCTGGCATTGTGTGCCGAGATCCTCTTGAGCTCGCTCTTGAGGTTGTTGAGGTCAGATTTGTATTCCCGCAGCTTAGCTAGCAAACCCGCCTTCGTGCTCGGCTGCAGGCTCCTTGCCTCCAGGTCCATCTTCCGAATCTGTATTATATACATAAAAGAAAACATCACATACTGCCCGCGTCTCCCAGTGCAACAAGCGCACATACAAGTCTCACAGCCCAGCTAATCAACACAGCTTCCCCCAAATCATACATTGACGCTGTTACACCTAAAATGCCTCCACGGCTACACCTCCTAAAATGCCTGACTCAGTTCCAATTGCTCCCAGGCACCAGAATGTAGATCATCAGATTCGCATAGCCATGTAGGACACAGGATCCCCAAATATAAAACCTGATATTGGTATTTACCAGAGATTCAGCTTCCTGCACGCCGGACTGTATATCGGAGAGCATCTGCTTCTTCTTCTCTGCGGAGATCTCTCACTGTGTTAGACGAAACCAGTAACTAGAAAGGAAAAAAAAGGGGGATCTTCCGCTGAGGGCAGAGGGGCAGCTGAGCACGTACCTCCATCGAGAGCGGAGGCGGCGGTGCACTTGCGGAAGAGGGAGGCGGAGACCTCGCAGTACTGGCGCTCGTAGCCCTCGAACACCTCGCTCATGGCTGCTCCCCTCGATCGCCTCCGTCGGCACGCCCAAATCCCCCTTCCGAATTCCGCACCCAAATCGCTCCGCGGCCTCGGATCGGGCGGAGACGAAATCGACGAGGATTCAGTCCGGGCGACTTGGCGAGCGAGGCTTCGATCCAAGGTTCGATTCTTGGTCGGGTCTGGATTTGGGGGATTTGGGGTCGAAGAGTTCAATAAAATAGACGGATTAGATTAGCTTCGCGAGCAGGCGTGCGCACTGGCACGTTGGTATTGTGCGTTAATTGGGACACTGCGTTGTGGGACCGTCCGGTTTGTGGATATCCTAAAGCTGACGGCGATGGGTGACCGCGCGGCAACGTCACGGCGTTTGGTCAAGAACGGGGAGTATTGGCAACGCTGCACATTTGTTTTTCATTTTTCTTTAAATATACTTCCATTTAGAATCTGGCATGGGCTATTTTTTTTTTCAAATTTCACCTATTTATTAATAATCATCAACGGGCAGTACAAAGTGATCTAAAAGTAATAAAAATTATAAATAGGTCATTGGACCACCTATCGACGACTATAAATACTAGCTAACTTTTTATACTCCCTCGTCTTAAAATAGATGTCGCATGTTTATCAAATTTTGAATGAATCTATATACTAAATAGTGTTTAGATCCATACAAATTTTATAATCTACGATATTTATTTTAAGACAAAGGGAGTATGTTTTTATTTGATATGATCTAGAAAGTTAATGCAATTTGCATCGTTTATAAGAACTAAGGCAAGTAACAATGCGGATCATGAGAACCCTAGAGATCCTAACGAGCTGCATCAAGGTGAAATCTGAGTGATTACTAACTACTACTACATCAGCTTGCTAAAAAAGCTTATATTATGGACGGATATAGTACTTCACGTATATATCCTCCGGCCTAATCTATTGCGGTCGTCCAACATTTTGTACTTGCCGAGTAATGGCTCTAGTTCTTCTTGACGCGAGCTTGGTCATGGTCAGTTCAGTGGGGGCAATGAGTGTCACCCACTATGTCTAGAAAAATTCGATATATATTTGACATACTTTCTCCGAGAATATAAGTCCATTCCGTGATAGCTCGAGGGGGCACTTCCTTGTTTGCCCTGAAGGGCAGATATGTGAAACGGTGACTTGAGATGAGAGCAATGAAAGTTGTGGTATCTCTTTTCTTATGAAAAGCCTTTTGGCAACATGAAGGATGTGTCACTGAGATACTGTAATTTGGTTCCCTAATCCAACCAAAGGTTTAAGTGCCAAGTCGGTTTTTCTCGGAGTTGCATTGTCATCTTCTAGTTTTCTGTCGTAAACTTATTTGGAAAATCAAGATCCATTCTGCATTTGATAAATTTTACCTATATACCACCAATCAGATTCGCGCACTGCACTGGGTTATTGCCATGTTTCCATCGTGTTGAGGGGAAGCTCATCATAGTTGGCATCGCGGTCGTTGTCGGAGTGCATTGTCGAGCATGCGAGGACTGACTGAGCTCACTTACATACCTTGGCCCTAAATTTTTGCAAAAAAACAGTCCCTAGGTTTTCTACGGATCTCTTTATCTCAGAATTCACGAGTCCGACACATTGTGATGGTTATTGTGGTGTTAGAGCATCTCTAGCCGATACCGCATCCCGCGAACCCGTAAAACGCGTTTGCGGTGAACCGTATCTTGTCTTTGCGGTGTGAAAACGGTGGGGAGCAGATGTCGCGTAGATGTACAACGAATCCGAATATTATTTTATGACTCGGCTATACGACATTTATTCTGTCTCGTCGCGTGTACCGCAAAATAGAGTTCACCGTGGGCTACACACAATTAGGTGTTTCACAAGAAATAGCATGGAATTTTTCGAAGTTTCAACGGTACAAACATAGTTTAGCATCACTATTCCACTCAGGGATCACAATATGATACATAGTATTCTTTGAAGTTTCAACAATACAAACGAAATCGAACATTCATTTTTAACCTGATGCAAGAAACATACTAGGCATCATCAAGATCATGATCACCTCCACCGTTCGCAGCTGTGGTTGCAGTAGCAGCAGCACTTGCAGCAGAAACAACTTTGCGAGATTTCCTTGCTTCAAGGATCTCTAGCCTTCTATCGTCTCACCACTCCCTCGTGTTTGGATCCATCTTTTCAGGATCCATCATCATCACTCATGTCTCATTGGCAATGATGCTTGCCCTAGCATTGTCCTCTTCGAGACGGATCCTCCTCTCCTCAAACTCAGCCTTGCGCTTCTAATCTTCACGAGTTGCAAGCCTCATTTTCATCTTGTCATCTTCTCTCTTCTCGGCCAACTTGATCTTGGCTTCCAACTGTTGTTGCGCTACAACCACCTTGTTCTTCATCATGTCGTGGATCTTGTCTCTCAACTTTTCATGCTCAGTCTTTCTCTTCAACTCATTCTTTACCTTCTTAGTGCCATTTGGTCTTCCTATTTTGGCTTTTGGTTCATCGATATCCTCATATTCTTTATCTAAGTTTATTGTTGATCCTGTTCTTAGAGGAGGTGCACCTTGATCCCTCAACCTCCACTTCTCACTATGCTCAAACAATACCCAACAATGCTGGAGTTGGAAGGTTTTGTTCTTAGATGCGGCCATGTCCATGTATCTCATTTGGGCTACCCCATCCTGCATATCCAAACAATGGAAAGACAAGTGAACACAAATGAAAATGCAATGTGAAAAGTGAGCACGATATCACAAGATAACCCACATATTCATCAATGTTGACGCCACTTGGGGGATGATATCAATGTGTGAGTGCTTTCTTTGGACACAAGCTTGAAAAAATTATCCTCAATTCGCTCCCAATACTTCTTCCGGGATTGATTACTCCCGGTGACAGCATCCATGGACACACTCTCCCAAGCCTGGATCAATGTCGTGTCTTAGTTCACGGTGTAGTTGGATGATTTCTTCGATTTTCTCTTCTCTTGGGCAGCATCAAACATCTCCTCGTCCACCTCTTCCAGTTCATCATTCCCTTCATCTTCCTCTTCGTCTTCGTCAACGGCATCTGCAGTGTATTATTTCTCCTCAGGTAGGACCGGCCCACTATTGACGTTCACCCCGGCATCCGCCAACATGCTCACTAGATAACACGAAACCAAGTGCAAATCCTCGCTACATGGTACACAAAATCGGCAATCTAAACAATACGATCGCAATATGCGATAGATTTTGGGGGGAAATCGTACCTGCCCGGAACCTCGGAGAATTGGGCAGAGGAGGAAGGTCGTGGGGAGGGGGCTGTCAATAGTGCGTGCCCACGGGGAGGGGCTTCCGCCCCATAGTTTTCTTCAGCTTTGTGGCGGGCTTCCTTCGAGAAGGCTTCATGGGGACGTCGTCTGGTTGCTTGGTGGAGGCGGACAGGACGCCTTCGAACCACCGGCAGCCGCGCGGGACTTCACGTTGAGGCGCTTTCGCTTGACCGTGGGAGGAGGGATGACGTTCTCGATGACAGCCGCGCTGGTAGGGGCGCCGACTGGGCTTCCGCGGTGGAAACGGCCGACGGAGGCACAAGAGGGTTCATGGCAACGGCGGTGCGACACGGAAAGGGCTAAAGGCGCGAGGACGAGCAGATCGGCGACGATGGTGAAGGAGGGGGCGGATGTGCGGGGAACAGGGGAGGCGAAATGTCCCTCCCGCCAACTGAAGCATCTAGATGCGCTGAGCCGCATCGCAAACCCTACATACGAAAAAGATCTAGCACAGAAGCGCGCATTTGCGGTGAATCGCGAGAAAAAATCCAACGCGGTAGGCTTTGCCGCATCTGGAATGGTCATTTTTTCGATTCCGTACTACAAAGTGACTGTGCGGATTGACTCGCGATGTGGTATCTACTAGAAATGCTCCTAGCCAAAATCACAAATGACCAAATCACCAAACACTTTGCAAAACATGAATCTATAAACAATGATATCACCAATGTCCCGTCAACTATGACAACGACTACCAAATTTTAATTTCTCTTTTTGACAACAAGATTTAGGTTCTTTACCAAATGATCATCAAACAATCTTTGGTTGATCAATGATTGTATATTGCAGATATTATGGTTGCATAGGTCTGCTCCACATTAGGCGATGGTACGACTTAATCCTTTGAACCAAAGACGGTGTATGGGTGTGGTCACCGGATGATCGACCTGATGTGATCAAAATGTATTGCCAAGGGAGTTATGGCAATATTTAGCCGCATGAATGCATCCCTCCTACGGTTGTTGACTTGTTGCACCACGCAATGTTCTATTTAAGCATGCGAAGAAAGATGGATCAATCATTCACAAAGAAGCTATCGGGCGTACCGAGTAGGTGAGCAAGGAGAAGAAACTTAGTCGTTTCTAGGTTCATATCATCATATCATACCACATTCTCGGTAAATAGAATATAGAATATGTATGAACCTAGTTGGATTTGCATCTTTAGTGTTGATAAAACCGGCAAATGTCCTAGGATTGGAAGTCGTCGGGATTTGTAAATTCACAAACCTGGTTTTCTACACGAAGGAACATCGTCATGCTCGTGCATTTCGGTCAGTAGGGTGTACTTGCAAGTTGCAATGCCCACCAAAATGCAGAGGAGGAGGGATCACTATCTTGCCTTATCAGATGATCTCATGTATTTAGCTTGTTTCATTTCATTTCTTGTCTTCTTTCGGATGTTTTGCAGTTGTGTGCATCTGAGTTATGAACCTTTTAAGTACTCCCTCCGACCCATATTAGTTGACTTGTATTTATCTAAATTCGGATGTATCTCGTACTAAAACATGCCTAGATACATTCGAATCTAGACAAATTCAAGTCAACTAATATGGATCGGAGGGAGTAATAAAACTCGTCTATTTAAAAAAATGACTAGAGTAGTATTTCTGGTGTGGTGACACACGAACAATTAATTTTCATCACACCTAAAGTGTGGCAGCAGACACTGAGATCCTAGATCCTCATGTGGCAATTGCCGAGGGCGCTCATGTGCCGCGCCCATCCGGGCATCAGACAACAGAGAACGACGCGATTGAGCCACTACCGCGATCGCGGATCCATGCGATGTGATGACGGCGCCACAGCGGTTAGGGACTAGCTGATCTGTAGCATGTGTTGTGCCGAGAAGGCCACAACTAGATAGCGACGCTCCGCCGCCAGCCGGCGATGCAGTGCAGCACCCCCGTCCACCTCCTCGGTTTTTTACCACATCCCCGTTCTTATCTCTTTTGTCGTAAAACTGTGTTTTTCTTGTCCTGTGTTACTCCCTCCGATTTAAATTAATAAACTTAGATTTATCTATACGTTATTTATTTTTTTAAATGGGGAGCTCGACGGATGCTCACACCTATTTATTGCAGGATTTGGAATAGTCAAAGTATTACAGCAAAGATCAGATAAGATTGAAACATGCACTCCCTCCGCTCTGAAAAGGAGTCGTTAATTTGTCTAAATTTAAATATATCTAGACTCTATTTAGTATATAGATATATCGAACTTTGACAAATTTGGGATATCTTTTTCAGGAAAGAGGGAGTACCAGCTATTAAAAAATGAAAGGTAACAAAAAGCTATCTATCTTGAAGTCTCCTAGTATGATGCCATCTAGTAGATTGGAAATAGAAGTCTTGAGCAACTATCTGTTTTGGTAAAGCAAAAGACGTGGAGCAGCAATACAAACTAATATTCGGTTGTGAGGCTGATTCTTTGCCTTTTAGATACCTACTAGATCATAATAGCGCGCGCGTTGCCGCGCCCATCCCTTTTAGCAACAGAATGATAGAATTTTCACAATGTGGAGACATGAAACATAAAAGTTAAATTTCTACAAATTCATCAATATAGTTGTCACTGAACTTGGAGTTTTAATCAGTTGGCAGAGATGTATTTAGTTAGTAGGGAAGGATGGGCTAAACATGAAGGCATTGCTACACACCTAGAACGGGACACATTGTGTTGAAAGTACAAAATCACATAAATGCACATATTCTTTAAAGAGAGCTGATAAATATGTTGTATAATTTCCTCAGTAAACTTTGCGGGAGCTTCCTTGGTAATCTAGGAGGATGGTGTGGTATCCGAAGATCCAATGTATAAGATGAGTAGCTAGAGATAGAGCTGATTCAGCCGTCATGGAAATACCTGCAATGAGTGTAGAATTAATATTTGTTATTGGGTGGGTACGTGTTGTATAATCTAAGCTAAATGGTACAAATGATGACCTTGTCAAAGAATATGACCAGTGAATCACCTGTGAAACGGATGTGCTATTTTAGTACTCCCTCCATTTCAAAATATAAGATGTTTTAACTTTGTGAAAGAAGTGTATCTAGACTACTTTTAGTGTGTAGATTCACTTTAAACCTAGATGAACCTACACACTAAAAGAGGTCTAGATACACTCCATTCATAAAGCTAAAACATCTTATATTTTAAAACGGAGGGAGTATATTGTTATCAAGTACAGTGAGGTAATCAAGAAAACTATACCTATTGACTTCACAAGCTCTCTCCTCAAAGCAAGAATTTGACAGTCCTTATAAGTATAAGGATAGTTCAGGAAAGGTTGTACATATATTAGGGCCATTTAAATATAGTTGGCATCAGACTGCGGCCTAATAAAGCATGAAATAGAGCAGAATCATCCAGAGAAATTATATTGTCTACTGGTCAGTTCCATTATAACAAAAGCTTAGCTCACCTCAGAACGAAGAAACGATAAGCATACACCTCACATCCACACCAACATCTCATGTATCGTTCTCACAGAAATTGCATGAACCAATTGCTAGAGCTAAGCTAATATTCAGATGCAAATTCCGTTGTAGAGCCTCAGAGGGGACTTATTTTGCTTTGTTTCAGCAATATACATAGATGTTAATTTCTGAAGTGACAAGCAATTAATAGATCTATATTATCCTTAATTTTTCATCCATGAGAACACTTATCTTGGCATAAGAAGGGTGGGGTACTATTAGCCCTAGAACAGATTTAATTTGTCTGTGTTAGTAAATCAGATATTTTCTCACAACGGTTAAATTTTGCATCTTGAATAACAATAACCACAGTGGGATGATATGAATCATATACAAATCTAGTAGCATCAAACTTTATAAATTGTAGGCACAAATAAATGGATAATACGATGAGATGTGAGAGTACATGTAAACTAACCTAGTCAGTAGCCATTGCAAATAGTGAGCTCATCATACCACCAGAATGAGTCTCCATTGTCCAATACCTCAACTCAGAGCACCTACAACATATTAAAAGAAAAAACGTTCATAAGAAAGACTTTGAACCAATTAAGAGACAATATAACTCAACCATTTAGGAGGCATCACAGCGATTTCACTCTCTGTATCGTCCGATCTTACATACCGACGCTCCAGATCGTCCTGGCATTCCCATAGAGCTTTAGGGTTCCCCGAACTAACACACAGACCAGTGTATAACTTAGGCCGACAACACCTGCAACAAATTGGTACAAAAACAGTATCAATCAGAAGGAATCTGAACCCAGATTGTTCTGGAACAAACATCCACATGATACCATTTACCTGCATCTGCAATACCAATGATCAAGGGTATATTCAGAAGTAGTGACTACTTTTCATGGTAAGGCAATTGCATCATGATGCGGATCTGTTGGAGCAACAAAACTGATTTCAAAACATCCATCAATCATATGAACTTTGGAAAACAAAAATATATATTTTTGCATCCCAAGGTAATCAATTATGGGTAAAACACGAGTTGTTACAACAATTAATTAATAAATTAGAGAAAAGTGTAAGCAATCCGACAAGTTTCCACAGTAAGAAGACCAAGCTGTCATAACAGAATCACACTACTACAAGAAGCATATGTATGACAACTGAACTCGAAGGACGTTTTTATTCAACCAAGCCCCGGAATATCCTCCTGTAGGTTTAATCAAGAACCTAGCAAACTTCACTCCAACAATAGAACATACTACTTCGATTCACCTCATATTAAGAAAACTTCGATTCACCTGAAACCATGCAAATGAGCATCTGTTGTACTGCCCTTTGTTGTGTCAGTAGTAGCATGGTCTGTAAGTGATGATGAACGCTGCCTGTTAAGTGTACATTGTTTTCTCCTCACATATAAAGATTGTTCTGACTGCCAGGCAATAGAATCTGCAAAACTCGAAAGACACACTATATGGACATATAAGATTACCTTTTTTTTGGGAGAAGGACATATAAGTTACCTAAGAACTAAGAAAGGTTTAGGTGAGATTGGTGAAGGACTAATATGTCGTCTTCATGTGGTTTCCTATTGCATGATTAAGCTCTTCGGGGACACGTACAATACACATATTACCCTGCAGAAATATGCAAAATTTTAACATAAACTGTTCCGAAGGAATTTGAAGATGAAAAAGTGACATCTACGTTGGATTCAGCACACAAGCCATAGATAACCGTACTTGCAGGTCAGGAATACAACCGTAAACATCAACTAAGTGAAGGCGTAGAAAATTGCAGCCGGACCTGATGTTGAACCAAACAGGATATATCAGAGACTGCAATCTCCAACGGGTTCGGAGCTCCTACTCCTAGAATTCTTCAATCTGGAGGTAGCTACGCTGGGGAGGGGGAGGGGGGTCGCACGAAGAATTCGGTGGATGCCGGAGTGCTCGTCGTCGCCTACGGATCGTGTGGGACAGGACGGCTAAAGCGACGCCGCCGCCTTGCGAAACCTTCGCGACATGAAGCACCACTCTGTATCCCTCTCTCGGCGGCGGTTCTCGCGGAGGGAGGTGCGCTTCATTCGCATGGCAGGCGAAGGGGAAACGACGGCCCTAGGAGAACAGAGGAAAGGATGCCAGCGGTGCCTTCTCGTTGTGAGCCATAAATCAGTTGCGGAAGAAAATAAAAAAGGCCTCAAGCATGTGTGGCCCATATGAAGTTCTCGCGGCCCAAACGACAAGAAATCGTCTAATTCGACCTGCCGAGAAGCAGCCCTTAAACGTTGGCCAGCCCATCTGGGGTGAGTTCACGAGGAAACGATTCCAGGGACACTGTGGGAATGCCAGGACGATCTGGAGCGTCGGTATGTAAGATCGGACGGTACAGAGAATGAAATCGCTGTGATGCCTCCTAGATGGTTGAGTTATACTGTCTTTTAATGTGTGCCCATCCACTAAAAAAACTAAAAAATTCAGATTGATATCTAGTAGAGACTCCACGTGAAGAAAAATTGGGTTGATGAAAGAGCTATTTGTTATCATACGGAGATCGCTTAGTCCTAATCAATTCTGCATTAACAAGTTTACCTATGTTTGTGCTATCGTTCCTTGAAATACCTAATAGGATCAAAAAAGACTGAATTTCTATAGGTCTCACTTTTTTGACAAAGTGATAAAAATAAAAAAGTATAGATTAAAAAATGGAACATAATATGTAGATCAGGGTGGTCTGGACATTGAGGTGTTGGAAACCAAAAATAGATGTTTATTGAGCAAATGGATTTATAAATTAATGAATGAAAAAGGTATTTGACAAGAATTGCTACATAACAAATATTTAAGTCAAAAAGTGTTATCCAAAGTCCAAGCGAAACCGACCGATTCTTCATTTGGAAAAGACTGATGCGGGTAAAGGATAAATTCTTCGCTAGAGGTCATTTCAAAATTGAGAATTGTGTTATTACTAGGTTTTAGGAGCACACGACAATATCCATCATTATACAATATTGTGCAACGGAAAAATATTACCGTCACACATCTGTTGGCTCAAGTACCACTAAATATTGGTTTCAAGAGGGTACTTAGTGGGAATAAGTGAACTGTTTGGCTACACTTATGTCCAAGACTTATGATGGTATAGTTGTCAGATGAATATATAAGTTCGTACAGAACTTAACCTCGTCTGGGATGTTCTCTATCAAATCCATGTAGATAGATCTGATGAATGATCGTACCGTCCTTCAGAAATATCTTTAGAAATTTAAAAAAATTCTTAGGATTAAAAAAATTATGTGATTCCTTCAAAATAAGGTGCTACTTACTAAGAATAACCTAGTTAAAAGAAATTGGGTAGGTTGTACAAATTGTTATTTTTGTGGGTCGCTGGAAACTCTAGAATATTTGTTCATATCATGCCCTTTTGCTCGCCTTTTGTGGCGTATTGTTAATTTTTCTTTTGATATACTCCCCATCTAATATGACAAATATGTTTAGAAATTGGTTGAATGAAGTGGATAAATCATCTAAAGCTAGAATTCGCATTGGTGTTTTTGTCTTATGTTGGTTTATTTGGAGATGTAGAAATGACATTATCTTTAACAAAACAAAAAAATCATTTTTTACAGGTTATCCACATGGTGGCACATTAGGTTCAGCTTTGGGCTCTCCTATCTACACCCGACTAGCGGGATAATATGGATATTGAGTGCAACCATTTGGTGATGGTCGCCCACCACATATTCAGCCAGTCATACAGCCAGCCCCTTAGTCAACTACGGGATGACTATATTTGCTATGCTTCATATTTTTCACTGGCTGATGCATGTATCAACGCTAAGCGATCCATGATTTGTAATTCTTGATTGTTGGACGTTGGATGTTTCATTAATAAAGGTTGTGTGCATCAGCCGATGCAGATTCCGGGGCTATATCCCTTTTCGGAAAAAATCAACAGCCGTTTACATCCACTAACCATAGGCTCCCGCCGATCCGTCTGAAGAAGGTAGGACCATAGTTGGATCTAGTACGCAGTTAATCGAATAACCTGCAAAACATTTGTATCAGTTTTCTTGTTAAACATAATATAATTTCTGCAATTCCATATTGACCAACATAAGGCTTAAATAAGAATGGGTATTCTAGTCTTATTCTTATTAGCTACCCCATTTTATCAATTATCAAATATATTAGTAATATTAGCTGGTGGCGAAGTATTATAGGCAAAGTAAACCATGTGCCAATTATTTTTACGAAAGGACAAGAAATAAAAAAATGTTTCACGGACTCCATTGAGTCACAGAAATAACATTTTAAACATTTCAATTCCATTTCTCTAAGTTATCTTTTGTTAACACAATTCTATTAAGGAACCACATAAAAATTTAAACTTTTAGTGGAATTTTAAGTTTCCATAAGTATTTGCATAAAATGCTTGTATTTCCATTCATTAAGTTCTTATACATAGATTTTATTGTAAATAATCCTGTGGTGGTAAGCTTCCACATGATTCTATCTGTATTATTAGATAGTTACACCGTCATAAGCCGCTGGCATAAATGTAACCGCTCATTCCATTTGTTGCTAGTTAACGTTCTTCTAAAAGCAATATTTAAAGGCATTTCACTCGTAATGTCGCCATATAAAACATTTTTATGTTGAGAAATGTTATATAATGACAAATATTGTTGTGCAAGCGAAGCATTTTCTAGCCAGATGTTCGGTACCATCCCCTATTTTGAAGAAACCTCTACCAAAGTATTCAGCTTTTATTTTCACAAGGCCTTTCCAAAAATGGGAGTATGTCATTTTGCCTCAACTTGCAACAATGTTTCATCATATATATAAACATTTTAAATAGCCATACGAAATATCATATGTCATACGAAATATCAAGGAGGGCTAGGAATTGGGATGCTTGAATTAAAAAAAAAGTGTTTGCTCAACAAATGTCTATTTAAACTGTTTAATGAGGAATGTATGTGGAAAGAGCTACTACATAACAATTACATATATATAGGGGGTTAACCGATATTTTTCTTTTGTATCATTACTTTGCCAAAAGAATCTGGACAAAAAAATCTAGCCGCTTTCTAACCCCTTTGGGTATTTCAAGAAAAGAGACATAAACATTGGCACTCTAGTTAGAATTGCATATATAAGTACCAATAGTCTCCATATGAGAATAATTTGCTTTGCCAACATCCTAACTTTGCAACAAATGACCAGATAACAGTCAACATTGTGCAACTTCCTATACTGGATTGGCATTCCAAGATACTAAAAAGGCAAGGAACTGGCCTCACAGCCAAAAATCTGTTTGTACTCATGTTCCATGTATTTTACATTTCTAGAATAGAAAATCTCGCTCTTGTGAAAGTTAATTTTCAAACCAGATGGTTGCTCAAGGATACAAAGAAAACTTTAAGTGTGAATTTTTATCAATCTTTTACTCAAGGTTAACCGACTTATTAAACTGTGAAGACTAAATAGCAGATAATTCCATAGAATACAGAAAACCCATCTTTTCGTGATGTCCAGTGAACTCGGATAACTTTCAATAAATTACTAACTGGGACCGGCGCGGAGGCTGCATGGTATGTTCCCAGGAGCTGGAATAAGCTAAGTACATGAATATCTCAAACAAGTATTCCACATTTGATCGTCATTATCCTACATGCCGAGGAAATATCAATGATGATATTACTCTAGATTCCATTACATAGCTCATTACGTGATAGAATAAGACACTATTATCTTCAATCATTTTGAAAATATTGTTAAGTTCTTCTATTAATTGAAGAGGGAAAACAAAGATATGTTGGTAATGGGCCACATCCATAGATTTACATACCATGTAGCTATGCAAAACAATGATCATCATTTGTGTGTGGCGTGCTCCTCGTCACCACTATAATTAGTGGAACATTCAGATCTGCACCGTCATAAGTGGTGATTTTATCTGAATATTCCAAACAAACTCAAAAATTTCACAACTGACATATGTATTTATCTCTAGTTAGCTTCATTCTCTTCCAACATGCCTTCCAGCCTAGTACCATAGGTTTAGAGTGGAAACCAACCGCATGATGTTCACATCAACCTTCAACCCCTTACCCTATAATGTTGCAACCAAAATGAATTATTTGCTCAGAGGAGAAGTTTTATGTAGTGATCACTCATTTGTTGCAGACAAAGAGGTAACTTCTCATTTGTTTCATTCAAAACAAATGTCAAGAAGATAACATGACTAAGGTGTGAAAAAGAAAATTACCTTGATTTTGACAGACCTCTTAATACCTCATTCCCATCTAAAACATACATTGGTTTAAAACCATAAGCATCCAAATAAAAAACAGAAAACACATTTGCAGAGTATACTATCATCATCCTTTCTTCTTTCTCAATCACTATGCTTCAAGTTAAGCACATTATTCTTTCTTATATGTCCCTCTCTCTCAGTTGATCTCATATGCTTTGAGTCAAGTACATGGTACAACAACAATTATGGTGAACACACAAAATAACTTGAATACTATATGACTCTAGGGAAAGAGCATAAATAAAACAAGTATCAATACTACCGTGAACCGGACAATTATAAATATAGGTGCAAAACCCCCTCATCATCCTTGCCTAAGCAAGGACAATAGGACACAGGAACAAAAACAAATGTACATGTATGCTAATAAATACAAAGAATCTCCAGTTTCTTTATAACATTGAACCCTCCCCTAAAGGCATAAGAAGGATTGGCATGAAGTATGCAGCTCAAAACACACATCATGATGCTCATGAATAATATATCCTTTCTGAACCATATATCTCTCACACACAAAAATGTGCAATGAGGCTGAGCATAGAGAAGCGATGGAATTGTATCTTGGCGAGTCTAAGGTGAGAAAGACTCTAAAGTCCTGCATTAAAATGAAACTTTGTGCTTACACATCAAAAGAGTTGTAATATATCATCTAGCTCTTGTAGTATATGATGTTCTTTAGTAAAGCATAACTCCGTCTGATGACAATTTGTTGAAGCCCTGAGTCTCAAATACGATCAGAGCATCCCCAACAGTGAGGAGCATTTAAGACATCAAAACTGTTTGTTTTGTCCACTTGCTCAGATATTAGGAGATTGTCTGCCCATGTCTGGGGTCACCCAACGGCAGACCTCAATTATCTCAGATCATTTTTGCAAAGTGAAAAAATCAAGATGAGAAGAACACAATTGACAAGAAAACAACAATATCTATCAAATTGACAAGAACACAATTGACAAGAACCCAATGGCATCTAGCAAATTGACAAGAACACAATTGACAAAAACCCAACGACAGCTAGCTAGCTAGCACACACAGGTGATGGCTCCGTTTTTGCAATCTTCTATAGCATTTAAACGTTGTTTTTGGTCAAGCAATTACCAAAAAAAAACTCTCAAATTTTGCCACTAATGACTAATAATTGCAAAAAAATATGCAAATCCCTTCTTTGATTTATGTTGTGTAGGAAATCACGGCTTTTAAGACGAAATAAGGAGTCATAATGAAGGATTTTGAGAAAGTACACACGGCCAAGTAATTGGAGAGGCGTTCCAAGGCGTCTGCAAGGTTAACGACCACTAGTACGGGCGTGGTCCGCCCATACCACGCGCCCGTACCAGGTGGCGACGACTTCGTCTCGTCAAATCCTACAACTTTCGTGAAGACGACTATATATTTTGAGGCTCCAACCGTCGGCCAGAGAGCCACCATTCTTAGATTATATCACACCACCACCAAAGGAGATCCACACCATTGTTCATCCACTGTTCATAACTTCCCCCTATTCATCCACTAGCCATAGCCATTGCTTTGTACTTTAGATTTCCTTGTGATTTGGCGACCATCGTAAGAATATTTGATTTCAATCTAAGTATTTGTATGATGTTTTCTATCTCTGATCTATTTGTTATGTGTGAGTAGTCCTCATGGGCTGCGGGTTGGGGAGAAACCTCGTAGCGATTATATGCATTTAGATTATGGGAGAATTGTATTTTGTTCGGTATTGTGATTTGTATCTTTTGTTTCTTCGTCTCTTGTCTCAGTCTGTGGACTTGTAGGTACCCAAGATCCCATAGATTGATAAAGGCTTGAGGTGAGATACTTGGCTAGCGGCAATCTCATAGGAACCTCAGTGACAGAAAGGATAGTACGGTCTTCGCTTAGCGCCCCATTCAGGATCAACAAAAACATCACCACTTAAAGCTTTGATCTATGTTTTGCATTTAATAATCATTTGTAACCCGTGGTTTCGGTGTACTCTCAGTTGGATTAAAAGTCTATTGCTATGCCCGCTGCATCACGGGGGCTCTATAATATTAGGATGTGTTGCCCACAAGCTCGATACAAACATTATACATGACTATGATTATTATTGTCTTTTATCCCATTTGATGTGCAGCTGCGGGTGGATCTTCAACCCTGGCCTATCTCCATCCATTGATTCAAACCCATTATAAAGTAAACTAGATTGGTCCGGTCAACTAAGGTAAAATGAACAAATAAAGTCTTGTAGACGTGTCCTTTTTATTACTTTTTAGCAGTACTTTCCGAGGTTCGATTAAACCAAGGTCTTCTAGGGAAAAAGCTATTATACTACATCCGTGAATCCGGATTGAAGGTATCAACCCTTTTTCTGGCGCCGTTGTCGGGGAAGCAATTTCGTTATCCTGATGAGGTCATTAGAGACCTTGTTTTTAGTTTTATTATTAGTTGTAGTTTAATTCTTGTTATTAGTTTACTTTATTGTTATCTATTTGAAAAAACAAAAAAAATAGTTACATGCTATCCGTTTTTATTACTTAAAAATACCAAAAAGATAAGAGCCATGGCTCAAAAGTGATTAGGGGAGTATGCTACTCCCACTAATGATTTTATTCGTGCACCTATCACTCAGCCCGCAGTTGAGGCGGAAACATATGAGATAAAACCAAACCTTTTAAGTTTGGTTCAACAAAACCAATTTGGGGGTTCATCTGCTAAAGATTCGGGATTGCACTTAAATACCTTTATTGAAATTTGTGACATGATGCGTATTAAGGATGTAGATCCAAATGCTGTTAAGCTAAGATTGTTTCCTTTATCTTTTAGAGGAAAGGCAAAGGATTGGTTGCTAGCTTAACAAAGGGCCCTATTAAATCTTGGGCAGAATGTACTAATTTGTTTATGACTAATCCCCCCAGCTAAGACTATACAACTAACATCCAACATTACAAGCTTTAGACAAGAAGATCATGAGCCACCAATGCTTGCGTGGGAAAGGATGAAAGAAGTCATAATGAACTGTCCTAATCATGGGATGGAAGAGTGGCTTATACTACATTTGTTTTATAATGGTCTTAACCCAATGTCTAAGTCTATGCTAGATACTGCAGCAGGAGGAACGATCATGGGAAAGCATATGAGTGTTGCAAAGAAGTTACTTGATGATATGCAAAATAACCATGCCTAATGGCATGTGGAAAGAACCTCGAAGAGAGTAAGTTCAATTACCGAGGTAAACAATGAAGAGCTTACATCTAAGATAGATGAGTTGCTTATCTTAGTAAAGGGTAAGGAAGATACCCAAGTTAAATCTATCACTACCGATGTTAATGATGTTAATTTTATAGATCGTATTCCTTTTAATCCTACATGGAAAAATAATTATGCTTCTAATGTTCAAAAATATCATGCTAATCCTGCAGGAGCATCTTATAATAATTATGATAATACTAATGGAGCAAATCATGGCAATCTCCCGTTTGAGCAAACCGTTAGAACAATTATACAAGCTCAAACCGAGCAAAATAATATGCTTATTAAGATTACGGAGAACCATGAAAGTAGTATAGGAAGATTATCTAACCAGGTCGTTGCAATTAGAAATGATGTGCAGGATCTACAGGAAAGAACTGAAGGGAATATGCCCTGAGAGGTAATAATAAAGTTGTTATTATGTATTCCATGTATATGATAGATGTTTATTTTGCATGCTATAATTGTATTAAAAGGAAACGTTAATACATGTGTGTCTAATAAACAAATAAAGAGTTCCTAGTTATGCCTCTCTTATAAACTAGCTCGTTGATTAACAAGATGATCAAGGTTTCCTGATCATGGATATTGGATGTTGTTAATAACAAGGTCACAACATTAGTGAATGATGTGATGAACATTCATCCGAAGTATAGCATTACGATCAAAGTTATTATGTTTATATTACTATAACATCATACAAATTAATCTTAGTCCTTAGACCATGAGATCATGTTAATTGCTAACACCGGAAGACTGACTTAATAACATCAAACGTCACAATGTAAAAGGGTGACTATAAAGGTGGGTTCAGATACTCTGAAGGTGTTATGTTGAGGCTCATGGATCAAGAGTGGAATTTGTCAATCCTGATGACGGATAGATATACTCTGGGCCCTCTCGGTGATATCACATTAAGATAGCTTGCAAGCAAGTGATGTGACCACTAGAATGTTATATCATGGGAACGAGAAAAGAGTGCATGTCGGTAACGAGATTAAACTAGGTATTTAGATACTGATGATCGAATCTCGGACATGTAATATATCGCGAGACAAAGGGATTTAGTTATTATCGTTAAAGGTTCTCACAATCAGAGAAGTCATCGTTGAATGTGTGGGAGTCAGTATGGATCTCCAGGTCCCGCTTCTGATTATTGATTTGAGAGAGGTCTCGATCATGTATGCATTATCCGTGAACCGTAGGGTGACACACTTAAGGGTTTCCAAACACCATTTGGAGCAAATATGTTCTAGACGAAAGAATTGCAAAGCGCTGGAATTATTTCAATGGACGCCAGAATTGTTTCGGGTGAAATTGATGAAATTGGTTCTGCATGTGATATTGAAATGCTGTAGGGAGTTTTAGGTAAATGTTTGTTAACTAAATTAATTAACAAAATTCTGAATAAAATAAATAAAAGAGTTTTATTAAATGAGAGTTGCATTAAATTTGGTGGAAATTTAATGCATATGAGTGGGATTTTTTAGTGGAGAAAATGGAGGGGCAATTTATGTGAGTGGAGCTTCCACCACATGATTGAAGAAGAGGTGGGGGCACCCCCATGGGCGTCGGCCATGTGAGGGGGCAGACCCCCTCTCCTGTAAAAGGCCCCCTCTCTCTCCTTCTCACTCACACCTTCTCATGAAGGATCTCTGTCCCCCTCTAGAATTATTCCCCCATGGTCTCGGATTAGCAAGATACATGTTCCCGATGGCATTTCGTCTAGAAGAAGTTGTTGCTTCTGCTACATCGCTGGAGCAAGGAGGTGGAGGTTGTTCGGTGGCCTGAATGTGTGTGCAAGGACAAATGCGATGCTGATTTGTGGCGCTAGGACTTCCACACTATCTTGAGATCGGCAAGTGTTCGACTACATCATCCATGAGTTCAATCTCATTGCACTTTGCGGTCTTCGAGGGTATGTTCTCTATGGATGTATACCTACCTGTTGCTTGTATCTAGTAGATATATCTTGGCATATAATAGTTCTCATCGTAGGAAACTTTTTGTTTTCTATGCTGCGAACCCAACAGTGGTATCAGAGCCTGATCTATGCGTAGATGCTTTGCACGGGTAGTACACATATGAGTATGTGGGCGATGATGCTCATGTTATTGCATATTATATGTATTTTGGATATTGGTGGCATAGTGGGATGAAGTGGCCCGGACTAACTTTACATGTCCTCGCACATGAGACATGTTCCACGATTGACATGCAACTAGTTTTGCATAAGTGGCTAGCGGGTGTATGTCTCTCCTACTATAGTCAATATCTGATTTACAACGAGTAATAATTTGGTTATAAACATTGTGGTTCAATGTTCATAGGTAAGACCGGTTCTATCTTTGAAAGACCTAAGCCACGTAAAACTTGCAATTGATAAATTAGAAGCGTCTAGTTTAGATCATTGCTGGGCTAGTGTCATGATATGGTAATGATGTAAGTTGATGTATAGTTCATACTCTTACAACACACCTAACGTGTAAGTTCCATAGGCCTTGGCCTTACACACAAAGGAATGATAAAGATCATACCACGATGCACATGATAGTGATCAAGTGCAAGAACCATGTCATTTCACTTTACACATATGATGTTTGCATCTTATATTTCTTGTTTGGCGTTCTAGTAGCATTATAAGATGATCCCTCATTTAAATATCAAGATAAAAATGCGTTCTTCCTTAAGTATGCACCGTTCTATGGATTGTGTTTCGAGACATCATGTGATGATCGGGTGTACTTGACTCTACACTTTCATACAATGGGTGTAAGACAATTTTACACATGCGAGTACTAAGGTTCTTACTTGGCGAGCCATGTATATACATGGCCTCGGAACACGGACCGAAAGGTTAATCATGAGTCATATAGTTGATACGATGCCCATATAGATGCTCGCCTTTGAAGCTACACTGACTCACGTGATGATCGGACTTGGTGTAGTGGATTTGGTTCATGTAATCACCAAAAATACACGAGGGATGTTGTTTTTGAGTGGGAGTTCATTTGTAATTTGGATTAGTTGAACTCGATCTATCATAAACTTAGTCTAAACTTTACAAATTCTGTTGTAGATGGCACCACCTGCTTTTAATTTCAATGTGTTCATGGAGAAAGAGAAACTTGCGGCAAATGGTAGCAAGTTTACCAACTGGGCCATGAATTTGAGGATTCTCCTCACTGCTTCACCAAAGCAATATGTGCTAGAAGCGCCGCTAGGCCCCCCACCAGCTCCCGATGCCCCTGACGAGGAAAAGAACGTCTATTTGACTTGTCAGGAGGACCACAACTTAGTTCATAGTGGCATACTATATGGGCTAGAGCCGGAACTTCGAAAGCATTTCAAAAATGGCAATGCCTTTGATACCATGAGTGAACTGAAAATGATTTTCGATATCCATGCTTCCGTAGAGAGTTATAATGCTTCTGAAAAGTTCTTTAGCTGCATGATGGAAGAGAACAACTCCGTTAGTGAGCATGCACTCAAAATGTCTGGGTACGCCAATAAGCCTGTGTCCTTGGGAATAACGATTCCCATTGACTTAGGCATCCATCATGTTCTCCAATCTCTGCCACCTAGCTACAAGAGCTTCATGATGAACTATAATATGCAGGGAATGAAGAAGTCTCTCCCCGAGCTTTTGTCAATGCTTAAAACTACAGAAGTGGAGATCAGGAAAGAACATCAAGTGTTGATGATCAATAAGACCACCGGTTTCAAGAAAGAAAAAAGGCAAATAGAAGGGAAAGAAGGGCGGCAAATCTGTTGCCGCACCTAAAAAGAAATCCTGAGTTGGCCCTAAGTCTGATACCGAGTGCTACAATTTCAAGGGGACTGGCCATTGGAAGCACAACTGCCCCAAGTATTTGGCAGATAAGAAGGTCGGCAAGGCAAACAAAGGTATATGTGATATACATGTTATTGATGTGTACTTGACTAGTACTCGCAGTAGCACCTGGGTATTTGATACGGGATTGGTTGCTAATATATGTAACTCGATTCAGGGGCTACGGAACAAGCGGCAGCTAGCAAGGGATGAGGTCACAATGCGTGTCGGCAATGGATCAAGAGTTGATGTGATCGCCGTCGGAACGCTGCCTCTCCATATGTCGTCGGGATTAGTGATAAATCTAAATAATTGTTATTTGGTGCCTGCACTGAGCATGAACATTGTATCTGGATCGTGTTTGATGCGAAGTGGTTATTCCTTTACATCCGAAAACAATGGTTGTTCGATTTATATGAATGATATCTTTTATGGTCATGCACCTATGATGAATGGTTTATTTATGTTGGATCTCGATAATAGTATTACGCATATTCATAATGTTGATGCTAAAAGGATTAAACTTGATGATGATATATCTGCGTATATAGTGGCACTGCTGTCTAGGTCATATTGGCACTAAACACATGAAGAAACTCCATTCTAATGGACTTTTGGAATCACTTGAGTTTGAATCATTTGATACATGTGAGTCATGCCTTATGGGCAATATGACTAGAACGCAGTTTTCCAGTTCAATGGAACGGGCGAAAGATTTAATGGAAATCATACATACTGATGTATGTGGTCCAATGAGTGTGTCAGCGCGAGGTGGATATCGTTATTTTGTTACTTTCACGGATGATTTGAGTAGATACGGGTATATCTATTTGATGAAACACAAGTCTAAAACCTTTGAAAAGTTCGAAGAATTTTCAGAATGAAGTGGAAAATCATCGTAACAGAAATATCAAATTTTCGCGGTCCGGCCGTGGAGGAAAGTATCTTAGTGACGAGTTTAGCACACATATGAAAGATTGTGGAATAGTTTCACAACTCACGCCTGCCGGAACACCATAATGTAATGGTGTGTAGGAACATCATAATCATACTTTATTGGATGTGGTTTGATCTATGATGTCTCTAACTGACTTGCCACTGTCATTTTGGGGTTATGCACTGGAAACCGCTGCATTCACTTCAAATCAGGCACCATCTAAATCCGTTGAAACAACACCGTTTGAATTGTGGTTTGGAAACAAACATAAGATGTCATTTCTTAAAGTTTGGGGTTGCGATGTTTATGTGAAGAAACTTCAGCCTGATAAACTCGAACCCAAAGCGGAAAAATGCGTCTTCATAGGATACCCTAAAGAAACAATTGTGTATTCCTTCGATCACAGATTTGAGGGCAAGGTTTTTGTTGCCAAGAATGGATCCTTTCTAGAGAAAGAGTTTCTCGCGAAAGGCGTGTGTAGTCAGAAGGTAGAACTCTAAGAGGTTATTGAACCTTCTCTTCACGAAACAACGAGTGGTGCAGCGCTAGAAATTGTTCCGGAGTTGACTTCACCGAATGAAGAGGGAACTAATGATAATGATCATGAAACTCCGAAACAGGATGTTACCGAACCTCGTAGGTCAAGCAGGACACATGCAGCTCCTGACCTATACGGAAATCTTGTTATGAATCTTCATGGTTCATGAAATAGATGACCCTATGATGTATGAAGAAGCGGTGATGAGCCCGGATACCAACAAATGGCTAGAAGCCATGAAATCCGAGATGGAATCCATGTACGAAAACCAGGTTTGGACCTTGGTGGACTTAACTCACGACTAAAAGGCCGTTGAGAATAAATGGATTTTCAAAAGAAAAACTAATGCTGATGGTAATGTGACCATCTAGAAAGCTCGACTTGTCGCAAAGGGGTTTCGACAAATTCAAGGAGTTGACTACAATGAGACATTATCTCTCATAGCGATGCCAAAGTCGGTTAGGATTATGTTAGCAATTGCTGCATATTTTGATTATGAAATATGGCATATGGATGTCAAAACTGTGTTCCTCAATGGAAATATTGAAGAAGAGTTGTATATGATACAACCTAAGGGTTTTCTCGATCCTATGGATGCTGATAAGGTATGCAAGCTTCAGCGATCCATCTATGGACTGAAGCAAGCATCCCGAAGTTCGAATGTGTGCTTTCATGAGGTGATCAAAGAGTTTGGATTTGTCCAAACTTATGGAGAGGCTTGTATTTACAAGAAAGTGAGTGGGAGCAATGTGGCATTTCTGATATTATATGTGGATGACATATTATTGATTGGAAATGATAGAGATGTTTTAAACAGTGTTAAAAGTTATCTAAACAGCAATTTTTCGATGAAGGATGATATGTTGCAAAGGTATCTATAATTTTTGATGTTCCATGCTTGTTTTATATCTACTTTCTTATGTTTTGTCCACACTTTGGAGTATTTTTACACACTTTTCTGGAACTATCCTATTAATAAGATGCCACAGTGCCAGTTGCCTGTTTTCTGCAGTTTTTGGTTCCAGAAAAGCTAGAAAATGAATATTATCGGAATTGGACGGGACAAAAGCCAAAGTCAATATTTCACCGAGGGGAACACGGAGCCAGAAGACGAGACGGAGAAGGGCCTTGAGGGGGCCACACCCTCTGGCCACGCGGCCAGGCCTGGCCCATGCCTAGGGGGTGCAGCCGCCTCGGGCACTCCCTCGGCCTCCCCTTTCGCCTATAAGAAGCCTTCGATACAGAAACCCTAAGGACCCCGATCAAAATTCCACGAAAGAGTCTGTAGACGCCGCCATCTCCATCCCTAGATCGGGAGGGATCTGAAGCTCTTTCCGGCACCCTACCGGAGGGGAGAGATCACCCTAGAGGCCTTCTTTGTCACCATGCCTGCCTCCGGTGTGATGCGTGAGTAGTTCATCCCTGGACTACGGGTCCATGTAGTAGCTAGATGGCTGGTTCTCCTCCTTTGTGCTTTCATGTCTAGATCTTGTGAGCTCCGTTCATGATCAAGATCATCTATTTGTAATTCTGCATGTTGTGTTTGCGGGGATCCGATGGATATTGAGATGCTATTTCAGATTGATTATTGATTCTATCATGTCTTTGCTATTTGTGATCTTGCATGCTTTCTGTTGTTAGTAGCTATCTTGGCCAAGTAGATGCTAGCAACTCCAAGAGTTAGTATTTATGCTCGATAGTGGGTTCATGCCTCTAGTAATCTGGGGAAGTGACAGAAATCTCTAAGGTACTAGATGTGTTGTTGCTACTAGGGAGAAAACAACAATCCTTTGTTCATAGAACAATCATGTTGTTTACTTTACACGCAGTTCGTAAAGCAATAATCTGTTGCTTGCAACTTAATACTGGAGGGGGTTCGGATGATAACCTGAAGGTGGATTATTAGTCATAGATGCAGTTTGATGGTGGTCTATGTATAATGTTGTAATGCCCAATCAAGTTCCAAAGGAGTCAAGATGATTAGTATATGCATGTATTGCTTTCTCGATGTTTGTCAATTGCCCCGCTGTAATTTGTTCACCCAACATGTCATCTGTCTTAAGGAGAGCCACCTCTAGTGAACTATGGATCCCGGTCCTTGTCTTTTACATACAATCTATAAACTGTTACTGCATTGTGTTTACTTTCTGCAAACTTTTACTTCTTTCCATTTGATTCGTTTAATCCTTTGTTTTCCGCAAAACACGGTGAGATTGACAACCTCATCGCAAGTTGGGGACAAAGTTCTGTGGTTGTGTTGTGCAGGTCTCCACGTTGCTACTAGTACCGGTAGTGCGCCCTGCCAAGGCTCAACTAGCAACACCTTTGGGGTGTTTCCTTGCTCCTACTAGTTCGATTAAACCTTTGTTTCATAACTGAGGGAAACTTGTTGATGTGCTCATCATACCTTCCTCTTGGGGTTCCCAACGAGCTCTACATCAACATTGCACCAGCATTTTTCTGGCGCCGACACTGAGCCATCAAGCATTTTTCTGGCGCCGTTGCCGGGGAGTCAAGGACATCTTCACAAGGGGAGTCCCTCATAACCAATCTCTTTACTTTGTTATTTTTGTTTTGCTTAGTTTCTTTTTTCTTTGTTTGCTTGTTTCTTTATCAAAAACACAAAAAAATTAGTTTTACTAGTTTGCTTTCTTATTTGAAAACCCCAAAAAATGACTACTCTTGAAAACACTAAGTTGTGTGACTTCACTAGCACCAACAACAATGATTTTATGAGCACACCTATTTCTCCACATGTGCCTGAAGATACTTTCTTTGAGATAAAACCTGCTTTGCTCAATCTTGTTATGAGAGAACAATTTTCTGGTATTGGTAATGAAGATGCTGCTTCCCATCTAAATAACTTTGTTGAACTTTGTGAGATGCAAAAGCATAGGGATGTAGATGGTGATATTATTAAACTGAAATTGTTTCCTTTCTCTTTCAGAGGAAAAGCTAAAGAATGGTTGAATTCCTTAACTAGGAATAGTATTGATTCTTGGACTAAGTGCAAAGATGCTTTTATTGGAAAATACTATCCTCCTGCTAAGATTATATCTATGAGAAGTGAAATAATGAAGTTTAAACAAGTTGATAATGAGCATGTTGCTCAAGCTTGGGAAAGAATGAAATCTTTGGTAAAGAATTGTCCCACTCATGGACTGACTGCTTGGATGATCATCCAAACTTTTTATGCAGGATTGAACTATTCTTCAAGGAACCTATTGGATTTAGCTGCTGGAGGTACCTTTATGACCATCACTTTGGGTGCTGCAACAAAACTTTTGTACAATATGATGGTTAATTATTCTGAATGGCATACTGAGAGAGCTCCACAAGGTAAGAAGGTAAATTCTATTGAGAAAACTTCCTCCTTGAGTGATAAGATTTATATTATTATGTCTATGCTTGTTAATGGGAAAGCCCATATTGATCCAAATAATGTTCCTTTAACCTCCTTGGTTGCTCAAGAAGAGCAAGTTGATGTGAACTTCATAAGAAATAACAACTTTGGCAATAATGCTTATATGAGTAATTTTGGTAACAACAATTATAAGCCATATCCTCCCAACAATGGTAATGCTTATGGAAATTCTTACAACAATAATAGGAGTGCACCCTCTGAACTTGAAGTTATGCTTAAAGAGTTTATTAGTAAACAAACTGCTTTCAATAAAACTATTGAGGAAAAACTCTCTAATGCTGAAAGAAATATAGCATCTTTGGCTGAAGCTCAATCTTCTTTGAATAACATAGCTGCTAAACCTGAAACTAATGATAATCCCTTTGCAGCTAATAATGTTATACAAGTAAGAATTGATGAAAATGTTAGACTATTAGCTGAATTACCTGCTAAGTGGGAAAGAGAAGATGAAATTGCTAGAAACATTAGTGTTTCTACTATTACCACCACTAGTGTTGAGGCTAGTAATAGTTCTACTACTTTAGATGATAAGTATGGTTTTGATCTTGATGGTTGCAATATCTCTGAAGTTATTAAGTTCCTACACAAGCTTGCTAAAATTCCTAATGCTAGTGCTATGAACATGGCATTTACAAAACACATTACTGATGCTCTCATAAAGATTAAAGAAGAAAATATGAAACATAAAGCTTCTATTCCTATAAAACAAGAAGATGGTTGGGAACCCATCATTAATATGAAAGTGAATGACTTTGATTTCAAAGCTTTATGTGATCTTGATAGTAGTGTTTCTATTATTCCTAGAAGGATTTATGATATGCTTGATTTGCCTCCACTTGAAGATTGTTATTTGAATGTCCCACTTGATGATAATGCTAAAAAGAAACTCATGGGGAGTCTTAATGATGTTCTTATTATGGTTAACAATGCCTATGTCCCCGTTGATTTCTATGTTTTGGATGTTGAATGCAATGCTTCTTGTCCTATTACTTTGGGAAGACCTTTTCTTAGAACTGTTGGTGCCATCATTGATATGAAAGAAGGCACCATTAAATATCAACTCCCACTCAAGAAAGGTATAGAACAATTCCCTAAGAAAAGAGAGAATATTTCTTTTTCTTCTCCTATGAAAACAAAATTTGGTCTCAATGCTTCTTCATTTGAGAACACTTGATTTTTTTTCTTGCTTTTTATGCCTAACTTAAAGGCGTTAAAGAAAAGTACTTATTGGGAGATAACCCAAAAGTTTTAGATGAGTCTTGGAAGTTATTACCTCTGTAATAAACTCCCCTTATCCTTTTTATTTGCTTTTTGTGTCAAGAGTAACCTCTAATGAGAGAGAAGTAATGATTGGGAAAGTTGCTGTCCCGAAACAGATTTCTGTGCTTCACCATAAAAAATCGTGTAAAATCTCTGGACGTCTTTTTGAGGCGTGAATTTTTGTACTTCTGCCCCAGGTTGTTATCTAACTTTCGTTAGGTCAACACTTTTTTATTTGAGCAACAGAAGGTCTTCGAAAAAATTTGTCTTTACTTGCTGATCTGTTTTGATAGATTTCTGCCATTTTCTGCATTTGCTTCTTGTTGGTTCCGTTTTGAGTTCTTTTGGGGAATTGAGCTTTTTGAGGGAAGTGCTACAGTATCTAGTGTTCTAATGAAAGTTTATTTGGTGTTAGAACTAAACATTAAGACTTATTTATCTTGATTACACTATTGTTGCTAATAAAGATTGTGTGAAGTTTTGTATTAAGGAAAATTTTCAGGTGTATGGAAGGAATGAGTAATGAGATGAAGGATAGACTAAAGCTCAAGCTTGGGGATGCCACGCGTGTCACCCCAAAAAATCTCCAAGAAGTACAAGGGTCAAAGCTTGGGGATGCCCAAGGCATCCCCTTCTTCATCAATAAAAATTCCAGGTTTCTTCCAAACGCTTCATTTTTATTGTTTCATGCACAGTTGTGTTGTTCTTGGAGCGTCTTCTTTTTCGTTTTCGTTTGCTTGGTTTGCTTAGTTTTCTGAATAAATTGGTTGGACCCCCTCTTTCATACATTGGTTTGCAAATAGTTTGGTTTGGTTTAGAAAAGAGTAGGAAAGTTCATGCTTATGAGGTAAAAAGAGCTCGTTTTTGACTGTGGCCTATGCTTTGTCATGCCATGCTTGATATTGTTTTGGATTTATGCTTAGTATTCTTTGCTGTAGCATGACTTGTTATAAACAATTGAGATTTCTTAATGTGCCTTGGATGAATCATGCGTTGTTTTAGCATATTAAAGCATAGTATAGTGGTATTCTCCTTTGATGCTTTATTTGGGTTGACTTGGCGCATGCTCACACCATGTTATGACTATCTCAAGTCACCTAAGCCTTTATGATCCTTTAATTTTCAAATTGTAGTATCACTTTATGCTTTGATCAATGATGTTTTGTCGCTCTGCATGGTTATGGCCATTATTGCTCTCTTAGTTTGTCGCTCCCAGTCTTTTGCTAGCCTCCACAACAAAGTATGAGTTCCACTCATGCATCCAACTCCCTAAACCAAGTTATTCCAAAGAGTCCACCATACCTACCTATTAGCTTATGCTATTCCAAGTGTATTCATGCTTTTGTTTACCTTCCAAATTAAACTTGTTATGAGAAAACTAGTGATTAAAGCTCTCACGAACTTGATGGCACACTTTACTTTTCTTGCCCTTAATACACTTGAACCATTGTGTCGTCTATGTTGTATATGCTTGCACTTATTTGTTGGGAATTAGCAGAACCATGCTTTCATGGGGAACGCTTTCAACATTGCACTTGGTACTTGTACCTAGTTGATATCATGCTCTTTTGTATATGGATGTCGTCGGTGTGAAATGAAAGGGGAGATTGTAAGTCCATGGAGTTATGTATATGTGTTAGAGAAACGCCTGGGTCACTGGTCTAATCCATGCTGACATGGTGGAAACCTGCAGTGTAACCATAATGAGCTGTCTATGAAGCATTCTTCTTATAAAAAAGAGAGTCCTGTATTGAGAAAAAAGAGAAAAAAAGAGATTATGAAAAGAGGAAAGAGAGAAATAAGCACCATATTCCCATGGTAAATAAGAAGATTGCTGAGATGCTCGTTGTCTGCTTGCCTTGTCATTTTGATGTGGGGATTCTTCCGTATCATCGGGCAAGGGGTACCTCGTTGGCGGTTCTCTATGATACACATGTACTTACAATGACAAGAACTTACCGATGACTAAAATTGAGTAGCATGAGGAGCGGCCCTCATATACAAGGGACATGAGATTTCTAACTTATACTTCGTCAAGCATGTACACCATAGTTTGTTCACTTTAACCTTTATCACTTCAAGATGCTTATGATAGGGGCAATGAGAGCTGAAAGCTATAAGTACCATAATTTTTAGAAGCTCTTTATGAGACTTGAATCCCTACTTCCTTTTATAAAAAAGGCCTTTCTTCCACCATTATATTGAGTCTCCACCTTCTACCTTTATGCACCTACTTTGAGAGCATAGTGGCCATTCTTAGTTCTATGTGGATTGTCCCAAGACTAGTTGATTGATGCATAACTTGATATTGCTTGTTTTAAACTATTGTATCTAGTCACTCTTATGAACTTTGAAGGTGTCCTATGAATTTATATTTGCTAATCTATGTGGGACAAGCTGAATACTATTATGCTATGTTTTATTTATGTGAAACAAACAAACGTCTTGCAAAGCATTGCTATTCATGAATCTTTTGTTTGTGCCTTTTCATGTTGCATCATAGTTTCTTTGTCTTATTGCTAGAACCTTGTCTTCCATGTTATGATTGAAGGACTATGATCCCAGCTTTGAATGTTTTACAAATACTTTGATCAAGTCTTTGATGGTGCATGTCACCTCAAAAATTATTCTTTCTTTTTATCACTTACCTACTCGAGGACGAGTAGGAGTTAAGCTTGGGGATGTTGATACATTGCAAATGTATCTATAATTTTTGATGTTCCATGCCTAGTTTTATCCACTTTCTTGTGTTTTATCCACACTTTGGAGTATTTTCATATGATTTCTTGGACTAACCTATTAACAAGAGCCACAGTACCAGCTGCCTGTTTTCTGCTGTTTTTGGGTCCAGGAAAGTCAGAAAATGAATATTCTCAGAATTGGACGGGACAAAAGCCAAAGTGCCTATTTTTCCGGAAGTCATCAGATGCTAGAGTACGAGACGGAGAGGGGCCAGGGGGCCATCACACCACCTGGCCGTGCGGCCCTACTTTATCCGTGCCGAGGTGGTGTGGTGGGCCTCGCACCCTCGGCCTCTGTTGGGGATATACTTTTCGGGTATCCTCACAGTTCCTCACTGACCAGGGTGGCCCACTTCGGGTTAGAGCTTTGCTTCACGGGCGGCCCAGTCAGGGAGAAAGACGGAGTCCAATCTGGCTACGGGAAGGCCCAGAAGACTTACCGACTTAGGCCCATAGTGTTACTTGTAGTTTAAGATGTACTCTGTAACCGACTCTTAGTTGTAGCCGGATAGATCTCTCCTGTTAACCCTAGGCCGGATATCTATATAAGCCGTCCTAGGGAGAGCCTTTAGGGCAACACTTCAGACCCTCAATAGTCTACAATCTCAACTCGCACAGGCGAACCCTTGTAACCCATATTCTGGCTCTGCCGTATTACTGGATTGCTAGCAGGAGTAGGTGTGGCATCCCGCTAAAACCACTACTAGAAAATCGCTGTGTTTTTGTGCATTGCATCATCATGACCGCATGCTCATGTCATCATGCCACATTGCATTTGAGCATCGTCATGTCATCATGCATGGTTATGTCAAAACTTATTTTCGAAAAGCCTATTTTTGTTTTCTAAATACCCTGTCTCTAATTTCAAATCAAAAACCCCGGTCGTTCCGGATATTTTTCTTTTGTCTAAAAAGGATTCTAAAAGTCTTGTTTGTAATAAATAAAATATTTAAATTATTTTGGGAGGCAGCCAGCCAGGCCTGAAAGCCCAACCGGCCACCTCCAGATAAACACCCTAGTCTATCCTAAACCCAACCCTACCCTAACCTAATCTAACCTAGCCCCACCCATCGCAAGGCCAAGACGCTTAGCATGGCCAAGCAACCCGTGCCAGCCTTCCACCCCGCCACCCTGGCACCCCTCCACCTCATCCCGACCAACCCCGTCTCGCCACCTCACCAGCCCACACCCCCTGGCCCAATCCACGCACCGCCACACACGCCACACACGCACACACCCAGCTGCACACCAATCCCCCCAACCGACCGGCCTCACCCCGCTTCTCCCTCCACATCACCCCCTGGACACACACGCCCACCTACCGCCCCACACGCACACGTCCCCAGCCCCACCCGGGCACACTCCCCGACGCGCCATCACGCGAGGCCCCGCCCCACCTACCCCGCTCCCTCTGCTCGATCCCCCTCTCTCTCTCCTCTCGCGGCCCACCGCCCCATGACCGACCAGCTCCACGTCCCTCCCCCGCACTCTCCTTCCTCCTCCATCGCCACCTACCACCGCCGCCATCCTGCTGCCCTCTCCCCGGTCGCCGACCGCCCCGGGCCCCCTCACCTCGCCGCCTTCTCCCCTGTCCCTCATCCTCCCCGCCCCCGAGCTCTCCACCTCGGTGCGCGACGCCCTCCTCGCCCCGACTCTCCAGCAGCGCCACCCGGCCGCGGCCTCGACGCCGTCCGCCATCTCCAGCCACCTCGACCTCGACCCTAGGCGCCACCTCCTCCCTCCACGCAGAGCACCTTCACCGCCGCCTACCCGGGACCCACCGCCTCGATCCCCTGCGCCGCCGCCGCCCGAGCTGAGCTCCTCTCCGTCGCCCTAGACTTCCTCCCCTGGTGCTCCGCCTCACCGGAGCCCCGCCGTCGTTGCCCATCCTCGACCGCCACCACTGCAGCGGGACCCGCCGCCGCGTGATCCCTGTCTCTGCGCCTCAAGCTACCGCCCCGCCCCTGCCAAGCCCGGCCCCTCGCTGGTGTCGCCCCACCGGCCATCCGAGCCGCCGCCCCGGGCAAGCGCGCCTCGTCCGCCGCCTCCCTGCCTTGCCCATCGTCAGGACGTCACCCCGAGCTCGCCATGTCCTCTGTCGTCTCCGCTGCCCCGTGCTCTCCCGCGAGCCTGAGTCTGCTGTCCGCGCCTTTGTCAGCGTGTTCTCGACAGACTCTGTGCTCCTATGTGAACATGTCTGTGTGTTTGTATGTTTATTCAGTTACCGATGACAACTCCGGTTCCTTCCAAGTTCTTCGCCTTTGGTGTTGTGGCGTCGTCCGCTCAAACCAAGTTACCTTGTCGCAATATCTTCTCGAAGCCGTGGACCGGCAAGCCCAAACCGGAAGCACCATCGCGGTGTCCTGAAGATACCATCGCAAGTTCACCTTCGATCTCAAAGCCAAGAGCCAACGCCAAGATCTTCTACTCGATCCCCAAAGCCGATCCGATGACGATACACCGAGGCGATCCGCAACCCCCACAAGATCACGTTTGCACCAAGAGCGGCCACGTCAAGAACTTCAACCCGGACCCGATGACCACCAAGATCGCCACCGGAACGACAAGCACTTCACCGCGGAACACCGAGTTCACCGACACAGAACGCCAAGTTCTTCATTCCGAACGCCAAGATCGATCCGATACGCGGACCCGACAAGCTCTTCGCGACGACAAGATCGACACCGACCAGGGCGAGTCCAATGCGCCCCCTGTCGCCAAACCAAGTCCTTCTTCCCAGATGCGCCAAGCTCTCCTTCAGTTGTCCAAGACCGATCCCCTCGAACCGAACCCCCGATCTCGTCGAACCCTGAGACCGGACCCCGGACCCTCGAAACCAAGATCTTCCGAACCCAGATGTGTGACCCTAAGCCCCTATTTTTATAATATGACATTATCAACTGTCGCATATTAAATTGTTCATGCATGCATACTTGTCTATGGTTTGGAGGCATTATGCTGATTCACCTCATAATTAAATATGGAGTGTTTATGCGGGATATCTTCGTCTCATTCCGGACTCCATTTAAATTGTTGTAGCGAACCGATGCCATGATTCGCCTTGTTAATTCAACATTTAAATTGCGGGGTAGTTAAATAACTTGAACCACCTAATTAATTGTCGGGACCCCGGTTCCGCTTAATACTGCCTAATTGCACCGCATCTGCATCATATCATAATCATGCCGGATCTTCTGCCGTAGTATTAAATATTGCATCCGGTGTTTCTTCTAGTGTTTGCTTCTTCGCGGATTAGGCCGATGAGTTGATGCGAGTACCGACAAGTTCTCCGGATATGGTCCGTCGGCAGTGTTTTCCTAGGCGATTATTCTTCCCCTTTCTACCTATTTTGCATTTATAGTCTTTATTTCCTCCTGTTGATCTATTGCTATCCGTGTCGCGATGCTTTAGTTTCCGTACACCAGTTATATCCCGTGCAGCCTCTATATTGCCTTGGACACCTCCTATTACCTGTGATTGGTAGATAGCTGGCCTTGCAAGTCGTAGTTGCTTGCTTCTGTGTTGCTTCACGTCTTTGTCGTACCACCGTTGACGGCAAGTTGGCACATGATAAACGGTGGAGATGCTTAATGGTGGAGAGCTTCATGACTTTAAATACAACTATTAAATTACTGGTCTAACTAATGAAAGTGGCACCGGTGGGCAATTATATGTTATTTGGTTTTTCGTGCCCACTTGTGTCCCGTAGGCCCCGAGTATTTGATACCTGTTCCTTGACTATTCGCACTATCCACATCCGGCAGAGTCTATGAATCCCCCTTAGCCAGAGCTTGATTCATTTCTTATTTCTTGGGGCCACAAGTAGTTTGGGGCTTTATTACTATCCTATACTTATGCCATGTTACTGCTTTATTAAAGATTGTGCGTGGAGCACCTATACTGTTTTGGAACGTGGAATGTTTTCGCGGTATCGACAAGCCCAATCACACTTTCGGGTTCCCAGTCGTTTACAGCCATTGACACAAACCCTGGGTCCATTCCGGAGCCGGCCAACTTCGTTGCGGGTAGCTTAGTGGGGTGGCCCCCTAAAATATTTTATGAATCTTGTGATTGCTTTGTCGTGAAAGCCTCGTTGGGTTTTGAGTTGGTTTTTTCGAGGTTGATCGTGTGTGTGTTGCTATTTGTGCACCCCTGCAGGGTAAAACTTTCTGAAAGCCGTGTCCGTGGTTATGGACGACTTGGAGCACAGTATCTTGATCATAGACAAGCATAACTAAAGTAGTGCTATAAATTTGACTTAATATGTGACTAGTAATTCAGCTTCACTACAATGGAATGGATATTAAAAACGCCAACAACTGGTGGATCTTGGTTGCATCGTGTTCTGATATATCTGCCTAGTAAGTATTGCAACTCCAATGGAATGTGATAAAAGTGCCAACAAATGCTGGGTTTTGGGATTCCTCAAGAAAATTATATCTGACTAGTAAATGTTCCAACTACAACGGAATGTTAACTAAAGCTGCCCACTACTTATGCTATCAGGATGACTCATGATATCTATATCTGATTAGTAAGAGCTTCAACTATAACGGAATGAATAAAATTGCCAACTGTGTGAGTTCCTTGGTTTGACTTCCTCGTTTGGTCTCGAGGGGGAAATACCTGGATGGGTATGAATGGTGTTAGTATTAGGTGGTTCCGGATAGGTCTTTCTTACCCCTCTCTGATAACCGCCAGCTGTATCGAGTCTCTATAGGTTGTTTAGTGCCGCTGCGCTGCCGCTTCAGTCCACCATACCTATGTAGGCGAGAGCCGTCGAATTTTAGCCTCGCTGTCATGGCCTCGATCTTGACGCTCCTCTTTTTCCTTTGCCCTTTGTCGGCACCCCTTTTGTTTTAGCAGGTTTGAGATCGACGTCATTAGCAGGGTTACCCTTCCGGCTTGGCCTGGGCAGGGTTATGGACGCCATTGGTTATTCTTCAGGGCTCTTCCATTTGCATCTTGTCCGTAGTCGGACGCTCTATCGTTTTCAAGGTGATCTGGATCTTTGTATAGTATATCTGTATTCTTGACTCATGGAGTCGCTGTTGTATATATATCTGTTCTGTGGGTCCCATCGAGGACTGTTGTGTAATGGTATTACTTCGTTTTCCACCCGCACGAAAGTGCCTGGTGCCCTGAATCGTTTCTATGCGGGTTTGGCGAAGCGCTAAAACTTGCATAGGGCCGATTCGAGGTGTTATAGGATCCGTCCAAAGCCGTGGATTGAACTGGGTAAACTTGTGCTCACTGTCCCCGAACATCGTCGTCTCACACCTACATTCAAGCGCCTCGAGGACCCCCTCATGGCGTACTTGTCATCAATCCGACGACAGTTGGCGCCCACCGTGGGGCAAGTGAGCTTCAGATCTACGTTCCGAGCGGAATCCGCAAGAATCGGAATCGGCAAAACTATCACCGTCGGTCGAATCGTCTACGCCAGCGACGTCCCTCTCATCGTTCTCGACGAGACCTGGATTCCGGCTAGGGAGGCTGTGACTGCCTACACAATCATGTCTTTTGGCGAGATCGATGTTTACATCGGTTTCGCTGAACCTGCCCCACCCACCCCAGCGGTGATGATAGAGGCAGAAGAATCTTTTGGGTCCCCTTTGTCCGTGGAGGCGGCAGAGTTCCGGATCTCAGAAAATCCTAATCCCACCCAGCCCGCACCAGCTGCGGAGATAGTGGAGAAATCTGAGCCTGAGGAAGACCTAGCGGTCCAAGTCGAATCTGGAGTGGATCTTCTAGGAGACCGGATCCCAAATCGACCCACCCGCGGAAGTCGAAAACCAGGAGGAGCTCATCAACAACACTGATTCTGGCTCTAAGAATGCCGGGACAGACATACCTTTCCTAAGGTACACACTGCAACATATGATAATGCAAGATGCAAGCGCAGATGCAATTCTCGAGACCATCAAAAGTTTCGACATGGCTGACCGCGAGAGACGCAGGTACCTCAGGAAGCACGCGTCGCACTTTGTCGGATATGTGGGATCCGGATCCGTCTCTGCCGATGCTGGAGAAAACACTGACTCTGTGCTGGAGGTGATTGGAACAAACGCCGACGTACCCGCATCCTCGAATGAATCGATGACATCAGCGGATTTCCAAAAGTTCTCCGTGGAATATGAAGAGGAGTATAACTCCAAAGCTGCAGAAGAAGGATAATCCATGGATGAAGGATCCGGGGAACACTCTCCCAAAGCGCAGGATGACATGGACGTCGGAGATAATCCCGAGGTCTAGATATCCGAAAGTACCGATCAGAGCTTGACTCCGGGAAACGGACCCAAAGCTGTCTTTGCTACCAGCGCTACCAAGAAAGCAAAGAAGAAGAACAAGAAGAACAAGACCCCGGCAAAAGACCCTCTGGCAGAAGAGGTGATTGCCGAGGAATACGAAGAAGACTCGGATGGAGCACTTATCCCAGAAGAGCCGAAAAAAGAAGAATCGGTGGATGGACACATGATCACCGAAGGTGCGCGTAAACTCATCGATGCTGCATTAACCACACCTATCCCTACAGCTGCAGAACTTACTGCAGAAGAGCTGGACGAAAGGGCCCAAGCCCTAGAAGCGCGTCGTCAACAACTCCTGGATGAAGCCAAAAACATCGAGGAGGAGAAGAAACGCATGGCAACTAAGGATTACATGTCTCGGTTGCATCAAAAGACACGGAAGCGTCACACCAATGATGACCAATTCCCACATATCCGTGCCGTCCTTTTCGGAGATGAGATGGGGAAGCCACAGAAAGATAGCAAAGGAGATTGGGTATATCCAACCCTAGTACAGAATACCGTGGTGGCCCGAGAAATTCTATTGGCTAATCCAGGACCAGAGGAGATCCGTTTGGGTATCAAACTACTCAACAAGGGACTGGAGCAGCAAAAGTTCGCCCTGTCCGGAAGTCAAAAACTAGTCTCGGATGCCGACCAATGTCACACAGATCCGGCATGGGCTGACGTAAGACCCCATTGCGTTCCGGAGCAACATCATCGCCCCGAACATGGGGAGGACAATTATTCGAGAACCGGATCGTCAGGATAGCATCGCAGGACTACGTGTGACTGGAGCAACGTCGCCCCAGCGGCCGAGAAAGAGGCCATCGCTGCTCTGAATCTGAGGAATCCTCCCCGACGAGAGTCTAATGATCGAAGGGGAGAAGATAAAGAGAAACGTCAGGAGGAGGATCGTCAAAAAATGCCACCTCCTAGACATGCAAGCCGTCCGGCTGAGCCTCACCGTAGTGGGAACGACGGACGAAGGAACGACAAAAACCATGTCGGGACAAGCCGGCAGGGGGCTCGTCATAGCCAAGACCCTCCCCGGAACCGGAATAATGATGCTCCAGACGGAGGCCGGCGATCAGCCGGAAACTATCCAGCTGTCCCACCTTCTCCACCAAGCAGTCATCACAATGGCTCCCAAGGGGGACAAGGAGGATGAGGTGGTGGAGGAGGTGGTGGCAGAAGCCGAAGTCCAGCTCCAAGGCACCACAGCCACAGCCGGCATTCGGGACAATCTCTATCCCTGAACGACGCAAGGCACAGGATCAACTCCAACATAGAGGCGTGACGCTATGAAAACGATGATATCTACGTGGGCCCAAAATGCTTCGGACCATGCATCAGAGCTACAAGATTCCCGGAAGGATTTGCTATCTCAAGACATATCCAAGCCTACGACGGCATTGCTCGGCCAGACACCTGGCTACAGGATTTTTTCCAAGCTTGCTGCATCGCCAAATGCGGAAATAGCCTGGTCGCAAACCGATATCTCCCACTTATGTTGCGGAAGACGACACGATCATGGCTTAATGAATTTCTAGAGAACACCATCCACAACTGATATGACATGCAAAGTGCGTTCTTTCGGAATTTCGAAGGCACGTATCGGAGGCCCTATACGGTCGGAGACCTACAGCGTTGCACCCAGAAAGCCGGAGAAACTTGCCGGGATTACCTCGGACGATGGATCGACACCAAGGACTCCTGCGAAGGAGTAAATGATCAAACTACAATTGAATCTTTCATCACAGGCCTCCCAATTGGTTTACTGCGCCATCGCTTGAAATGTGACAAGGTCACGGATTTGGGAGAGATGATAGAAACAGCAAGCAAGTATGCAGATGCCAACAACGATGTAGAGGGATTACTCAATGCCCTAGCTGTGCCTCAGTCGGCGAAACAACCAAAGCAACAAGCTCAGAAGCGCAAAAATACCTCGGAAGAGAAATCCAACGCAGAAACAGCAGTGGTCACTGCTACTTTCGGGTCTGGAGGACGAGGAGGACGTGGTGGAGGCCACGGGCGTGACCGTGGGACTTCAAGGGTCCAAGGGAGAGGAGACCAGCAACCAGGAAAAACCTACACTTGGGCCGACATTGCCAATAACCCATGTGTGCATCACCTAGACACCAATGGGGGCTCGTCCCACACCAACGCTGAATGTCGTTTCAATGACGACATCAAAAGAGATGACACCGCGGGCTACAAAGCTAAGCGGAAGAAGGGAAAGAAGAATCCCGAAAAGAAAAAGAGACCAAGGAAGATTCCGACATGGATGAAGCTGATGCTTCAGATCCCAAGCCAGAAGGGAAGAAAACTTTTCCCACCAAGAAGGACACTTACGTCACTTTCCTCGGATCTCAGCCATCAAAGGTCAAGAAAGCAGTTCTACACGAGCTCAATGCAACAGTTATGGCTGTCCCCCAATATCTGGACTGGTCGGAAGTGGCAATCACATTTGACCGCGCTGATCATCCGCCTAAGTTGCACAGGCGAGGAAAATACGCCTTAATCGTCAATCCACTTGTTGACGGTTATGGTTTCTCCAAGACCCTCATGGACGGTGGTAGTAGTATCAATATTCTCTATGTCGAAACACTATGCCGAATGAGGATCTCGGAAACCCAGTTGAACCATAGCTCTGTGATCTTTCACGGAGTTGTCCCAGGAAGACAAGCTAATTCCCTGGGAGAGATTACTTTGGATGTTACCTTTGGAACTCCAAAGAACTATCGGATGGAAGAACTTTCCTTCGAAGTGGTCCTGTTTAAGAGCGCGTACCACGCTATATTCGGACGTCCGGCTTACTGGGCTTTTATGGCTCGTCCGTGTTACATTTACAATATGATGAAAATTCCAGGTCCCAACGGCGTGATCACCATCAGGGGAGAATCGAAGAAAGCACGAGAGTGCGAGGATGGAAATGCCACCTTTGCCGAAGCCGTGCTGCACGCCCAGGAGTACCGGGAGATCAAGAAGAGCATAGATCCGTCCGAGATGCCTATAACGAAGAAGGAGGTGACAAAGCCAAATCCGGAGTTCAAGGCATCAGAAGAGACGAAGAAGATGCCGTTGAAGGATGATGACCCCTCCAAGGTGACCCAGATAGGCGTAGGCCTAGGTAGCGCATAGGAAAGCGTGCTCGTCAAGTTCCTCCAAACAAATCAAGATATCTTCGCACGGCAGCCATCTGACATGACCGGAGTACCTAGGGAACTTGCCGAGCACTCTCTAAATGTAAACCCGAATGATAAACCTGTCAAACAGTCCCTACGACGATTTGGTGATGAAAAGCGTAAGGCAATAGCTAAGGAACTAGCACGGCTCGAGTTAGCCGGATTCATAGAAGAGGTCATCCACACTGAGTGGTCGGCCAATCCTGTAATGGTCCCTAAAAAGGACACCACTGATTTAAGGATGTGTGTTGATTATACTGCCTTGAACAAGGCTTGTCCAAAAGATCCGTTCGCTCTACCTAGAATTGATCAAGTTATCGATTCTACGGCAGGCTCGGAACTCCTCTGTTTTCTCGACGCATATTCCGGTTATCACCAAATCCGGATGAAGGAATCTGACAAAGTCAAAACTTCATTCATAACCCCCTTCAGAACCTTCTGTTTTGTTACGATGCCCTTTGGGCTAAAGAACGCAGGAGCTACGTACCAGCGCATGATGCAGCGTTGCCTCCATGACCAACTCAGACGCAATGTACATGCATACGTGGATGATATCGCAGTAATGTCCAAAAAGAAGGAAACGCTGATTTCCGACTTGGAGGAAACATTTGCCAATCTACAAAAATACAACATCATGCTTAACCCGAAGAAATGCTTCTTTGGAATACCAGCCAGAAAATTGTTAGGTTTCATCGTGTCTCAGAGAGGCATAGAGGTGAACCGGGACAAAATCAAGGCTATACTCAATATTTCCAGGCCAACTCGCCTGAAGGACGTACAAAGATTAACTGGTTGCATCGCTGCGGTCACTTGATTTGTAAGCCGGCTTGGTGAAAGAGCCCCACCATTATACAAACTCCTAAAAAAGACCAAGGATTTTGTTTGGACTGATGAAGCTGAAGCTGCACTACAAGACCTGAAGAAAGTACTCTCATCTGCTCCTATCCTTGCAGCACCGGAACCTCAGGAACCGATGTTGCTTTATCTTGCTACGGCAAATAAGGTCGTTAGTATCGTCATGGTGGTGGAGAGACCGGAGGAAAATCAGGAGCACCTGGTGCAACGTCTGACTTACTTTGTCAGTGAAGTCCTAACAGAGTCAAAACAGTGGTATCCGCATTATCAAAAGTTGGCTTACGGTGTTTTTCTAGCATCTCGTAAGTTACGACACTATTTTCAGGAGCATCCAATTACCGTGGTGAGCACAACTCCCATGAGAGACATAATCAACAACAGTGGCCACGCCCGGCCGCCAAATGGGGCATAGAGCTTTTAGCTTTTGATATTGAGTATAAACCTCGGACATCAATCAAATCCCAGATCCTTGCTGACTTTGTCGCTGATTGGACAGAGACGAAGGAGAACATGATCCTCCCTGAGTCGGAATATTGGACCCTCTTTTTCGATGGGTCTAAGGCTCGAGGGGGCTCGGGGGCTGGCGTGGTGCTCAAATCACCCCAAGGAGATAAACTTTTATACGTATTGCAGATCCACTTCACAGCGACAAACAATATTGCCGAGTATGAAGCACTGCTGCATGGAATCCGGATTGCTAAGGATATTGGCATCCGACGTTTGATGTGTTACGAAGATTCAGATCTTGTTGCTCAACAAGTGTCGGATATTTGTAATGCAAATAAGCACATGGCAGCATATAAAGCTGTCGTGGATGATCTATCTAAATCGTTCGAAGGATTCGAAGTTCAACACATCCCTCGAGCAGAAAATGAGGAAGCAGACGCACTATCTCGGATAGGTTCTGCACGGAAAGAGGTCCCGGATGGCGCTTTTTTAGAGCACCTCAAAGGTCCCTCAATAAAGGGAGTAGATGAGGAATATCCGACCAAATCCGACTCACCTTTGATAGCAGTTCTGGCTGTAATTCCTAGCTGGACTCAACCCTACCTCGATTATTTGGTATATGGCAAATTACCCGAAGACGAGGTGCTGAGCCGGCAGATCATCCGACGAGCAAAAGCCTATACTATAGTTAAAGGTGAGCTCTATAAGCGGAGTGTTTCTGGGGTTTTTCAGCGCTGTGTATCTCCAGAAGGAGTGGAAATCTTAAGGGAAGTCCACGAAGGTGAGTGTGGTCACCACGCTGCAGCCAAATCTTTAGTGGCAAAAGCTTTTAGACACAGATTTTTAGCTCAGGCAGATGCCGAACGATTAGTCAAGACATGCAAAGGCTGCCAAAAGTACGCCAAACAAGCTCATGTTCCGGCTGATCAGTTGCGAACAATACCTATAACATGGCCCTTTGCGGTCTGGGGGCTTGATATGGTAGGACCATTTAAGCGAGCTCCAAGTGGATTTACTCATCTCTTAGTGATGGTGGATAAATTCACCAAATGGATTGAGGCTAAACCTGTCACTAGTTGTGATGGAGCAACAGCCAAAAGATTTGTCGAGGATGTTATAATCCGGTATGGTTATCCGCATAGCATTATCACGGACAACGGGAGTAACTTCTCTATGGGAGAATTGGCCGAATTCTGCAATGAGAAAAATATCCGGCTTGATATTGCGTCAGTTGCACATCCACAGGCTAACGGACAAGTAGAAAGAGCAAATGGTTTAATTCTACAAGGCCTAAAACCGAGACTCAAAGCACCACTACGACGTGCTGTGGGGGCTTGGGCAGAGGAATTACCCTCTATAATATGGAGTTTACGAACGACTCCAAACAGGTTAACCAGATACACACCTTTCTTCTTGGTCTATGGTGCAGAAGCAGTTCTTCCTAGTGATTTGATTCACACCTCTCCTGGAGTGGCCACGTATATTGAAGAGGATGCCGAGATTTCTCGACAAAACGATCTCGACTTAGTCAAAGAAGTTCACGTCATTGCTGAAATGAGATCTACAGCCTATCAGCAGAAGTTACGCAAGTATCATAGCCAGAGAGTCCGAAATAGATCTTTCAATAAAGGTGATTTGGTTCTCCGGCTTGTGCAACAAAGAAAGCACAAACTTTCCTCAGTATGGGAAGGGCCCTTTTTAGTTAGTCGAGTATTGCACAATGGATCGTACTACTTAACTGACATGAGGCCAGTCAAAGAAAGACCTGCTACTAAGAAGAGAAAGAGAGCTGGAGGCAGTACAAATCCGGATGAGTTAGACAGACCGTGGAATATTGCTCAGCTACGTCCCTTTTATTCTTAGTTTATCCTTCTTTGTAAACATATATATGTACATGTTCTGTGAGAAATAAAAGTTTTGGTTGCCTCAATTTTTTCTGAGAAGTTTTTACCATCTTATTTCCGAATGATCATGTCATAGTCGAAAATCCTAGAATGCTTGAAAGTACTTTATGCTCATGTTCGTTCTGGTTTAGATTTCCGATTCTAAAACTGCTACCCTCAGGTATAACTTTAAAAGTTTCTAGTCTTTACTTTGGTTATTTGTCTGATTGCTGGATGCGGGCATTTTCTGAGTAGTGAATTGTTGGTACTGGAAGCCGGCTTTGTTTTCGAGTTTAAACTGGTTTAGCAATTGAGCTCTGTTACTCGGCAAAGTTTCCGGCAGAAGGTTTAGCCGGCTCACGAAAGGGACGAGGCGGAAAGCCAGATAAACTATAAGTATGGACGGAAAAATACAAGTGCTTATGTAAACATTTCAGGCACGCAAAAAGTTTAAAGCCAAAAGTGCTGAATAGATCAAAAGCTTAGCACTAGCAAAATTATAGTACTGCATATTTACAGGCCCATCATGTTTTTCAGAGTAACACAACTATTTCTGTTAATCTATGATGCAGGAGAGGGAGGAACTGCTGGCTCGCTGGATACACCGCCTTGGTATCGCTCCGAGATGTCCACATCCGAGGTGGCGCATTCATCGTCGGAAACTTCTGCCGATTCTTCTGGAGGAGGAGGCGGAGTGTCCACGTGGGTGAAGAAAGGGGTCTCGTAGCTGGTCAAATCAGCCACGTGACACCCATATCCGGCACAGGAGTGCATGATGGCTTCAAGGTCCTGCTCCTGGCCGTCTTCATCTACTTTGCAGTACCCTCTGGTCACTTGCCATATTTCCATGTTTTCATGGTGACTCATGACCATGGTGAGAGCGTTCTGTGCCGCAGTCCGTGCGTAGGACATGTTCCAATCCTGAACAAGTTGCGGCATCTCCTTTGCCTTGTCCCGCACCTGAAAATCTGACATGTTGTGCATGTCCAGAATCTTGAGAGCTTCGCCGATGTCCTCAAGGGATTGGTGGAAGTCATGAAGCAGGTCACCGACTTGGGTAAGCCGGTGGGTGCGGGGCTCGGTGGAAGAAGAGTCCGTCAAGTTTAGAGGACCTATACACAAAACAAGTTAATAAAAATCCGACATTGAGAGAAGTCGAAGAAATAGGAAAAGCCAGACAGATGGAACGTACCGAAAATGACGTCGTCAATTTTGGTCTTCTCTTCCCGAAGACTCTGGAGTTTAGCCCGGAGCGCCTCAGAAAGGTCCTTCTCTCTGCTAAGCTCATTATTAAGGTCCGAGATTTTTTGATCTTGACCAGCGATCTTGCGATCACCCTCATCAGTAGCCATGGAGGAGGATTCAAGGATTTGAGCGATGCTTTTTTCATGATCCGCCTTGAACTGATCCAGCTCTTGGCGAAGCTCCTTGTTCTCCACCACCAAAGTCTTGAGGTTCTCGGCCTCTTCAATCATGGCGCAGGATTGTTTTACAAGCGCTGTAAGTCAAAAAGAACAACGGTTCGGGAAAAATTCGACTATGAAAACATGAAAGACAAGGATTGAGTCTCGAAATGTTTACCTTCGGCCTCATCTTTGGAGACCTTAAGTTCAGCATTTTTAAGTCGGAGAGCCTTGATCTCTCTCCGCTTATCACAGACATTCTTCAACAAATCCTGGTTATAGGAACATACTTTACAGAAGTCGTAATACCCAAAGTCAGAAAGCTACTAAAGACTCGGGCTAATATTTTTGCTAATATCAGCACGAGCCTTGGGGGCTACACTAGTTCATTCTTTGGCATCCTAATGAAGCATAAACTCGGATTGTTTATCCTACTTCATGCTTGGGGGCTAGAGGATATGATATGAAATAAAGGAAAAACATGAGTTGGAATTCCGACTTACATATTGTTCACGAGTGAGTCTATCCAAACTCGCGTTCACTTCAACGGCAACCTTCTCGGCGAGAGTCAGAGGAATCACTGGTGCTGTTGGAAGCTCACCGGTCCTTATCCTCTCGTTGCGAAGGCGCACCTGGGCAAGAAGGTCGGAGAACTTGATGTCCTCTGCTTCTTGTGCTTCTTCTTCGGCAGATAAGTTTCTTTTCTCCAGGCATTGCCTGGCTAGCCGCTGGATCTCTTCAGCAGATTTCCGGGACAGGCCAAACTTGGCAAGTCCTGGATTGCTGATAAGGTTTTCGGCAAAAGTTTCTGCCGAGGGATCATTACCCAAAGAGGGTTCACCCTTATCTAAATCTGAATCACCCATGGTGACGTCAGTTTGCGATTCAAGGATTGCGGACTCCGTTGAAGGAGCCGGATCTTCTGCGGCAACCGGAGAAATCACCGGCGTTGCGGAAGGTTGAGGGGTAGGAGTCGGAGGAGCCACGGCAGGAGAAGCTATGGTAAGCTTCGTCTGCCGCAGGGGCTTCGAAGAAGTTCCCTTCCCCTTACCCTTGATGAGCTGTTTAGCTCTGAGAATGTAATAAAGCAGGAAACATTACGTCTCAGAAGAAAATTCGAGTAAGGTACAAAGGCGGAAGTTGTGATTGAAAGATACCTCTTCACGACGGGCACCTCCTTTGTGCCAACAGCCATTGTCAGAGCTTTGCGCTTCTTGAGCGCAAGGTCCGGCAATGGGACCACCTCTGTCTCCTGAGAAAACTTTGGAGGATATCCTTCGAGCGAAGCAAATTCCGACTCAGGGAGGTCAGCAAGCTGAAAAGAAGAAAACATATCAGTATTGCAATGTAACTCGAAGATTGAAACACATAAAAAGGTGTACTGTTAGAAGCTTACCGGCACTACGAGGTTTTCCGCCGTATGCATATCCAGAGAAACCTTCGGGATCCTCCTCTCGATCCGCTCCCTGATCAGCCACTTGATCTGGCTTATATAGCCCTGTGTGGTGTAGGCTTTGGGGCTGATGCGGAGGAAGTCTTTCTTGGACGACGTGATGGAGTGCATCAGTCGAGTTCCGTGGTACTGAATGGGCTGGATCCGGCATGAGACCTAGCATTGGACCAAGTCGGATCCCTTCAGTCCCTTGTGTTTGATCAAATATTCGATCTGCCTCTTAGCGATGATCAGATCGTCAGTGAGAGCCGGAGGAGCCTCGTCCCAAGATGGTTGGGCCGTGGCAGCTCCGTCGATGAAAGCCGGCAAAGCAGTGGCTTTGTCGGGAGCCGGAATATCCCTATGATAAAAGAATGTGGTTGGCCATTGTTTGACCGAGTCACTGGCTAGGATTTTGGGATATGCGCTCTCGTGTCTAAGCGAAAAACTAATAGTACCGGTGATGTAAGGAACACCGGCAATGATAGAGTTTCTCCGGACATGAAAATAGTACCGGAATAAGGTCAAACTCGGCCTAATGCCGAGAAAGCCCTCACACAAAGAAGCGTAAGCGCTCATCTCTAAGAGAGAGTTGGGAGGAAGATGATGGAGTTGAACTCCGTAATTGTCAATCACCTCGGAGAAGAACTCCGAGAGAGGAAATGACAAACCTCTATCAAGGTGGGTGCCGAAGTGGACCCGCTCGCCGGCGCGCGGGTTAGGAACGGTTTCCTCGAAGCCGCTCCGCTAGTCGCTGGTGCAGAGGAGCCCTTCATTCTCCATGTTCTAGAGCTTCTCGTCGTCAAGCACGCAGGGGATCCAGACCCCGCGGAAGCTTTCCTTCTCCACCGCCACTTCCGTCGCCGCCGTTGCTGCCACTGCAGCCAAGCCGGAAGAGGAAGAAGAAGCCATTTCTCCAGCGGGCAGATGACCTAGGATGGGCGGCGCTGGGAGTTTTTTTGGGGAGGAACGGAGGAGCTCTGTGCACGCAGAGAGATTGGGAGGAGAGGAAAAGGCAAAGGACAGGTGAAGAGAGAAGGAGAAAATCCTAACCCCTTATATCCACCTAACCGCGCCAAGATTCGTGCAAATGCTACAGTGTAACCGCCACGCGTCGTGGAAGGAACTTGGAAGGACCCATGCGATGATTACGTCGCCTCAATATCCGTGCACGCATTGAAACAGCGCCTCGGTTCTGCGAACCGCGAACCCACCAATGGTCGTGCTGACGGAATGCCTGTCAGATGACGTGACTTGACCATGACTTGTGTCAGGTGGCGTTAGAGACCAAGTTCTGGCTTAGTTTGAAATCAAGCTGGAAAATCCGAGTAACCCATTGATAGGTCCGACTTATTTTTAAGACCTGGATCGTATTTTTTGTGAAGTTTCAGGAACCCTTCAAGATTCTGCAAGCCGAAGATCAAGCTAGACGATGATGAATCTGACTTTGGATCTTGGAGGCCTCCGGGGGCTGCTGTTGGGGATATACTTTCCGGGTATCCTCACAGTTCCTCACTGACAAGGGTGGCCCACGAACGACCCAGTCAGGGAGAAAGACGGAGTCCAATCCGGCTACGGGAAGGCCCAGAAGACTTACCGACTTAGGCCCATAGTGTTACTTTTAGTTCAAGATGTACTCTATAACCGACTCTTAGTCGTAGCCGGATAGATCTCTCCTGTAAACCCTAGGACGGATATCTATATAAGACGTCCTAGGGAGAGCCTTTAGGGCAACACTTTAGACCCTCAATAGTCCACAATCTCAACTCGCATGCATTTAACCCTTGTAACCCATATTCCGCTCTCCAGACATCTGATTGCTAGCAGGAGTAGGATCCGTCCAAAGCCTGCGGATTCGAACCTAGGTAAACTTCTGTGCTCACCGTCCCGGAACACCGTACATATCACACCCCTCTCTTCCGCATGCCTCGAGGACCCCCTCATGGCGTACTTGTCATCAATCCGATGACAGCCCCCCTTCCGCCTATAAGATGCCCTCGGGACGAAAACCCTAAGTACCCGATCAAAAATCCACAAAAGAGTCTATAGCCGCCGTCGTCTCCATCCCTAGATCGGGAGGGATCTGAAGCTCTTCCCGGCACCCTGCCGGAGAGGGGAATTCACCCTGGAGGCCTTCTTCATCATCATGCAACCCTCTGGTGTGATGCGCGAGTAGTTCATCCTTGGACTACGGATCCATGTAGTAGCTAGATGGCTGGTTCTCCTCCTTTGTGCTTTCATGTTTAGATCTTGTGAGCTCTGTTCATGATCAAGATCATCTATTTGTAATTCTGCATGTTGTGTTTGCGGGGATCCGATGGATATTGAGATGCTATTTCAGATTGATTATTGATTCTATCATGTCTTTGTTATTTGTGATCTTGCATGCTTTCTGTTGTTAGTAGCTATCTTGGCCAAGTAGATGCTAGCAACTCCAAGAGTTAGTATTTATGCTCGATAGTGGGTTAATGCCTCTGGTAATCTGGGGAAGTGACAGAAATCTCTAAGTTACTAGATGTGCTGTTGCTACTAGGGAGAAAACAACAATCCTTTGTTCATAGAACAATCGTATTGTTTACTTTACACGCAGTTCGTAAAGCAATAATCTGTTGCTTGAAAATTAATACTAGAGGGGGTTCGGATGATAACCTAAAGGTGGATTATTAGTCATAGATGCAGTTGGATGGTGTTCTATGTATAATGTTGTAATGCCCAATCAAGTTCCAAAGGAGTCAAGATGATTAGTATATGCATGTATTGCTTTCTCGATGTTTGTCAATTGCCCCGCTGTAATTTGTTCACCCAGCATGTCATCTATCTTTAGGAGAGCCACCTCTAGTGAACTATGGATCCCGGTCCTTGTCTTTTACATACAATCTATAAACTGTTACTGCTTTGTGTTTACTTTCTGCAAACTTTTACTTCTTTCCATTCGATTCGTTTAATCCTTTGTTCTCTGCAAAACACCGTGAGATTGACAACCTCATCGCAAGTTGGGGACAAAGTTCTGTGGTTGTGTTGTGCAGGTCTCCACTTTGCTACTAGCACTGATAGTGCGCCTTGCCAAGGGTCAGCTAGCAACACCTTTGGGGTGTTTCCTTGCTCCTACTGGTTCGATTAAACCTTGGTTTCATAACCGAGGGAAACTTGCTGCTGTGCTCATCATACCTTCCTCTTGGGGTTCCCAACGAGCTCAACATCAACATCGCACCAGCATTTTTCTGGCACCGACACTGAGCCATCATTGTGTTGTGCAGGTCTCCACGTTGCTGCTGACGCGGGTAGTGCGCCCTTCCATAGTCCAGCTAGCTACACCTTTGGGGTGTTTCCTTGCTCCTGCTGGATTGATAACCTTGGTTTCATAACTGAGGGAAAACTTGCTGCTGTGCTCATCATACCTTCCTCTTGGGGTTCCCCAACGAGCTCGATATATTTTGGGCCATCACACACCTATTGCTCCACCTGTTCCTGAAGCTACTTTCTTTGAAATTAAACCTGCTTTGCTCAATCTTGTTATGAGAGAACAATTTTATGGTATTGGTACTGAAGATGCTGCTGCTCATCTTAATAACTTTGTTGAACTTTGTGAGATGTAAAAACATAGGGATATAGATGGGAATATTATTAAGCTTAAATTGTTTCCTTTCTCTTTGAGAGGAAAAGCTAAAGAATGGTTGCAATCCCTAACTAAAAATAGTATTGATTCTTGGACTAAATGCAAAGATGCTTTCATTGGAAAATACTATCCTCCTGCTAAGATTATATCTATGAGAAGTGAAGTAATGAAATTTAAACAATCTGATAATGAACATGTTGCTCAATCTTGGGAAAGAATGAAATCTTTGGTAAAAAATTGTCCCACTCATGGACTGACTGCTTGGATGATTATCCAAACCTTTTATGCAGGATTGAATTATTCTTCAAGAAATCTACTAGATTCTGCTGCTGGAGGTACCTTTATGACCATTACTTTGGGTGCTGCAACAAAGCTTCTGGATAATATAACGGTTAACTATTCTGAATGGCACACTGAGAGAGCTCCACAAGGTAAGAAGGTAAACTCTGTTGAGGAAACCTCCTCCTTGAGTGATAAAATTGATGTTATTATGACTATGCTTGTTAATGGGAAAGCTCATATTGATCCAAATCATGTTCCCTTAGCCTCTTTGGTTGCTCAAGAAGAGCAAGTTGATGTGAACTTTATAAGAAATAATAATTTTAGCAACAATGCCTACAGGAATAATTTTGGTAACAGTAACTATAGGCCATATCCTCCCAATAATGGTAATGCTTATGAAAATTACTACAATAATAATAGGAGTGCACCCTCTGAACTTGAAGTTATTCTTAAAGATTTTATTAGTAAACAAACTGCTTTCAATAAAACTATTAAGGAAAAACTCTCTAATGCTGAAAGAAATATAGCATCATTGTCTGAAGCACAATCTTCTTTGAATAAAATGGTTGTCAAACCTGAAACTATTGAAAATCCCTTTGCTGCTACTAATGCCATACAATTTAGAATTGATGAAAATGTTAGACTATTAGCTGAATTGCAGGCTAAGGGGAAAGAGAAGATGAAATTGCTATAAATATTAGTATTTCTACTATCACTACCACTAATGTTGAAGCTAGTAAACCCAATGGAACCTTTTCTAATAAAAATGCTGAAATTCTTCAAAATATGGGAAACAATAGCTCCACTACTTTAGATGATAATTATGATTTTGATCTTGATGGTTGCAATATCTCTGAAGTTATTAAGTTCCTACAAAAGCTTGCTAAGAGTCCTAATGCTAGTGCTATGAATATGGCCTTTACAAAACACATTACTGATGCTCTCATAAAAATTAAAGAAGAAAAGATGAAACATAAAGCTTCTATTCCTATGAAACTAGAAGATGGTTGGGAACCCATCATTAATATGAAGTAAATGATTTTGATCTCAAAGCTTTATGTGATCTTAATAGTAGTGTTTCTATTATGCCTAGAAGGATTTATGAAATGCTTGATTTGCCCCCATTAGAAGATTGTTATTTAAATGTCCCACTTGACAATAATGCTAAAAAGAAACTCATGGGGAGTGTTAATGATGTTCTTATTATGGTTAACAATGCCTATGTCCCTGTTGATTTCTATGTTTTTGATATTGAATGCAATGCTTCTTGTCCTATTATTTTGGAAAGACCATTTCTTAGAACTGTCGGTGCCATTATTGATATGAAAGAAGGCACCATTAAATATCAATTTACACTCAAGAAAGGTATAGAACACTTCCCTAAGAAGAGAGAGAAGATTCCTTTTGCCTCTCCTATTGAAACAAAATTTGCTCTTAGTGCTTCTTCATTTGAGAATATTTAATTCTTTTCTTGCTTCTTATCCCTAACTTAAAGGTGTTAAAGAAAAGTACTTATTGGGAGATAACCCAAAAGTTTTAGTTGAGTCTTGGAAGTTATTGCCTCTGTAATAACCTCTCCTTATCATTTTTGTGTGGTTTTTGTTCCAAGAGTAACCTCTAATGAGAGAGAAGTAATGCTTGGGAAAGTTGTTGTCCCAAAACAGATTTTTGTGCTTCGCTCTAAAAATTCGTGAAAAATCTCTGTATGTCGGTTTGAGCTGTAACTGTTTGTGCTTCTGCCATAGGTTGTTATTCAACTTTCTTTAGTTCAACACTTTTCGATTTGAGCAACACAAGGTCTTCGAAAAAAATTGGTTTTTACCTACTGGTCTATTTTGACAGATTTCTGCCATTATTTGTATTTGCCTCTTAACCTCTTTGTCTACGAGTTCTCTTTGATTATTTGAACTTTTTAAAGGAAGTGCTACAGTAGCTTGTGTTTTAATGGAAGTTTTACTTGTGTTGAAACTGAACCAAAAGACTTATTATCTTGAGTACACTAATGTTGCTAATGAAGATTGTGTGAAGTTTTGTATGAAGGAAATTTTTAAGTGTAGGGAAGAGTAATGTGATAAGATGAAGTATGGACAAATGCTCAAGCTTGGGGATGCCACCCATGTCACCCCAAGAAATATCCAAGAAGTACAAGCGTCAAGGCTTGAGGATGCCCAAGGCATCCCCTTCTTCATCAATAAAAAATTTAGGTTTCTTCTAAACACTTCATTTTTATTGTTTCATGCACAGTTGTGTTGTTCTTGGAGTGTCTTCGTTTTTGTTTTTGGTTTTTGTTTGCTTAGTTTGCTTGAATAAATTGATTGGACCCCCTCATTCATACATTAGTTTTCAAATAAGTTGGTTTGGATTGGAAAAGAGTAGGAAAAGTTCATGCTTAAGTGGTAAAAAGGAGCTTGTTTTTGACTGTGTCCTATGCTTTGTCATGTCATGCTTGATATTGTTTTGGCTTTATGCTTAGTGATTTTTGCTGTAGCATGACATGTTATAAACAATTGATATTGCTTAATGTGCCTTGAAAGAATCATGCGTTGTTTTAGCATATTAAAGCATAGTACTATGGTATTCTCCTTTGATGCTTTATTTGGGTTGACTTGGCGCATGCGCACACCATGTTAAGACTATCCCAAGTCATCATAGCCTCTATGATCATTTAGTTTTCGACTTGTAATATCAGTTTATGCTTTAATTAATGATGTTTTGTCGCTTTGCATGATTATGGCCATTATTGCTCTCTTAGTTGGTCGCTCCCAGTCTTTTGCTAGCCTCCATACCAAGTATGATTTCCACTCATGCATCCAACTCCAAATAAAACCAAGTTATTCCAAAGATTCCACCATACCTACCTATTAGCATTTGCTATTCCAAGTATATTCATGCTTTTATCTACCTTCCGAATTAAACTTGTTATGTGAAAATTAGTGATTAAAGCTCTCACAAACTTGATGGCACACTTTACTTTTATTGCCCCTAATAAACTTGAACCATTATGTCATCTATATATGCTTGCACTTATACATTGGGGATTAGCAGAACCATCCTGTCATGGGGAATGATGTCTACGCACTTCTATTCTTGTAGACAGTTGTTGGGCCTCCAAGTGCAGAGGTTTGTAGAACATCAACAAGTTTTCCCTTAAATGGATTACCCAAGGTTTATCGAACTCAGGGAGGAAGTGGTCAAAGGTATTCCCTCTCAAGCAATCACGCAATCAAGATACAAGAAGTCTCTTGTGTCCCCAACACACCCAATACACTTGTCAGGTGTATAGGTGCACTAGTTTGGCGAAGAGATAGTGAAATACAAGTGGTATGGATAAATATAAGTGGTAAAGGTGCCAGAAAATAGCTTGCTGGCGTGTGGTTGACGTGGGAAAATACTAAAGGCAAACTGAAATAAAGATGGAAGCAAGAAACATGTAACAGATCTAGTTGCAAACGGTGTTTAAATGTTTAGAAACAAGGCCTAGGGATCATACTTTCACTAGTGAACACTCTCATATAAATATCTTCTCTTTATGATACTACTCTTAACTACTCTCCGTTGGACACTCTAATCCATGGTAGGGCTATAACAGCACACTTCAAAGTAAGCCTTTCCCATCTAGAAAACCCCACATTGTCACCTTGAGCACTAGATGGTTCCAACAAACACCACAATTTCATAAAGACATCCAACTCCAAATATAACTCATAACAAGTATTTGTAATCTCTAGCCTAAGTGCCACCATGGTGTGCATGCTGTCACTTTCACACACATGGGGAGAGCAGAGATCTATTAAAGCACTTGAGTAGCAAGGTAGATCTATAGATTACAAGCTCATGATCTTAATAAGATCATGCATAGAGAGAGAGATGAACACATAGCTACCGGTAGAACCCTTAGCCTCGAGAGAGAACTACTCCCTCCTCATCATGGGAATCAGCAACGGTGATGGAGATGGTGGTGGAGATCGATGGAGATGGCTCCGGGGGCACTTCCCCGTCCCGGCAGGGTGCCGGAACAGAGACTTTCTGTCCCCCGAATCTCCCTTCAGTGGCGGTGGCGCTGCGGAACTTTTTATGGCTGGAGGCTGGACGATCTATGGTTTATGCATCGGGAGTCTTCTTATAGGCGAAGAGGCAAGGTCAGTGGGCGACCGAGGGGCCCACACCACCTGGTGGTGCAGCCAGGGCTAGCCCGCACCACCACATGGTGTGGCCGCCCTGTGGCCCCTCTCCGTCTCGTCTTCTGGCTCCGTGAGTCTTCCGGTAAAATATCGACTTTGGTTTTAGTCCGGTCCAATTCCGAGAATATTGATTTTCTGACTTCCTGGAACCAAAAACAGCAGAAAACAGGCAGCTGTCACTATGGCTCTTGTTAATAGGTTAGTCCAATAAATCATATGAAAAGTACTCCAAAGTGTGGAAAAAACACAAGAAAGTAGATAAAACCAAGCATGGAACATCAAAAATTATAGAGACATTCGCAATGTATCAACACCCCCAAGCTTAACTCCTGCTCGTCTTCGAGTAGGTAAGTGATAAAAAGAAAGAATAATTTTTTGAGGTGACATGCACCATCATAAACTTGATCAAAGTATTTGTAAAACATTCAAAGTTGGGATCATAGTATTTCAATCATAACATGAAAGACAAAGTTCTAACAATAAGACAAAGCAACTATTGTTGCAACATGAGAAGGTACAAACAAAAGATTAATGAATAACAATGCTTTGCAAGACGTTTGTTTGTTTCACATAAAGAAACATAGTGGCATTCAGCTTGTCCCTCATAGAGTAGCAAACATAAATGCATAGGACACCTTCAAAGTTCATATGAGTGACTAGATACAAATAGTTTAAAACAAGCAATATCAAAGTGATGCATCAATCAACAAGTCTTGGGACAATGCACATAGAACTAATAATGGCCACTATGCTCTCAAAGTAGGTGCATAAAGATAGAAGGTGGAGACTCAATATATAAGTGGAAGAAAGGCCTTCATAGAAGGAAGTAGAGATTCAAGTATCATAAAGAGCTTCCAAAAATTATGGTACTTATTAGCTTTTAGCTCTCATTGCCCCTATCATAAGCATCTTGAAGTGATTAAGGTTAAAGTGAACAAACTATGGAGTATATGCTTGACAAAGTATAAGTTGGAAACCTCATGTCCCTTGAATACGAGGGCCGCTCCTCATGCTACTCAAGTTTAGTCACCGGTAAGTTCTTGTCATCGTAAGTACATGTGTATCATAGAGAACTGCCAACGAGGTACCCCTTGCCCGATGATACGGAAGAACCCCCATATCAAAATGGCAAGGCAAGCAGACAACGAGCATCTCAGCAATTTTCTTATTTACCATGGGAATATGGTGCTTATTTCTCTCTTTCCTCTTTTCATAATCTCTTTTTTTCTCTTTTTTCTCTTTTTTCTCAATATAGGACTCTCGTTTTTATAAGAAGAATGCTTTATAGACAGCTCATTATGGTTACGCTGCAGGTTTCCACCATGTCAGCATGGATTAGACCAGCGACCCAGGCGTTTCTCTAACACATATACATAACTCCATGGACTTACAAGCTCCCCTTTCATTTCACACCGATGACATCCATAGACAAAAGAGCATGATATCAACTAGGTACAAGTACCCGTGCAATGTTGAAAGCATTCCCCATGACAGCATGGTTCTGCTAATCCCCAACAAATAAGTGCAAGCATATACAACATAGACGACACAATGGTTCAAGTTTATTAAGGGCAAGAAAAGTAAAGTGTTCCATCAAGTTCGTGAGAGCTTTAATCACTAGTTTTCTCATAACAAGTTTAATTTGGAAGGTAAACAAAAACATGAATATACTTGGAATAGCGTATGCTAGTAGGTAGGTATGGTGAACTCTTTGGAATAACTTGCTTTAGGGAGTTGGATGCATGAGTGGAACTCATACTTGGTTGTGGAGGCTAGCAAAAGACTGGGAGCGACAAACTAAGAGAGAAATAATGGCCATAATCATGTAGAGCGACAAAACATCATTGATCAAAGCATAAAGTGATACTACGAGTTGAAAACTAAAGCATCATAAAGGCTATGGTGACTTGGGATAGTCTTAACATGGTGTGCGCATGCGCCAAGTCAACCCAAATAAAGCATCAAAGGAGAATACCATAATACTATGCTTTAATATGCCAAAACAACGCATAATCCTTCCAAGGCACATTAAGCAATCTCAATTGTTTATAACATGTCATGCTACAACAAAGAATACTAAGCATAAAGCCAAAACAATATCAAGCATGGCATGACAAAGCATAGGCCACAGTCAAAAACAAACTCTCTTTACCACTTAAGCATGAACTTTTCCTACTCTTTTCCAATCCAAACCAAACTATTTGAAAACCAATACATGAAAGAGGCGGTCCAACCAATTTATTCAAGAAAACTAAGCAAACCAAGCAAATGAAAAACCAAAACAAAAACGAAAAAGAAGACGCTCCAAGAACAACACAACTGTGCATGAAACAACAAAAATGAAGTGTTTGAAAGAAACCTGGGATTTTTATTGATGAAGAAGGGAATGCCTTGGGCATCCCCAAGCTTTGACGCTTGTACTTCTTGCATATTTCTTCGGGTGACACGCGTGGCATCCCTAAGCTTGAGCTTTAGTCCATCCTTCATCTCATTACTCATTCCTTCCATACACCTAGAAATTTTCCTTCATACAAAACTTCACACAATCTTTATTAGCAACATTAGTGCACTCAAGATTAATAAGTCTTTTAGGTTCAGTTCTAACACCAATAAAACTTCCATTAAAACACAAGATACTGTAGCACTTCCCTCAAAAAGCTGAACTCCCCAAAAGAACTCAAAAAGGAACCAACAAGAAGCAAATGCAAATAATGGCAGAAATCTGTCAAAACAGACCAGAAGGTAAAGACAAAAAATTTCGAAGACCTTCTGTTGCTCAAATCTAAAAGTGTTGAACTAATGAAAGTTAGACAACAACCTGGGGCATAAGCACAAAAATTCACGCCTCAAAAGGACGTACAGAGATTTTACACGAATTTTTACGGTGAAGCACATAAATCTGTTTCGGGACAGCAACTTTCCCAAGCATTACATCTCTCTCATTAGAGGTTACTCTTGGCACAAAAAGCAAATAAAAAGGATAAAGAGCGGTTATTATAGAGGTAATAACTTCCAAGACTCATCTAAAACTTTTGGGTTATCTCTCAATAAGTACTTTTCTTTAACGCCTTTAAGTTAGACATGATAGTTTGAGAAGATGCTCACATAAGAAATATAAATTGAAGTAAAAGAGAGCATCAAGAAGCAAATTTAAAACATATTTAAGTCTAACCCACTTCCTATGCATAGGAATCTTGTAAAGAAACAAGTCATGAAAGCACAAAGCAACCATAGTAAAGCAAAACAAGTGCAACTTCAAGACTTTCAACATAAAGAGGGGAAACTTAATATTATTGAGATACATAAGACCATGTTTCCCTCTCTCATAATAACTTTCAGTAGCAACATGAATAAAATTAACAATATAACTATCACATAAAACATTCTTATCATGATCCACATGCATATAATCATTATTACTCTCCACATAAGCATAGTCATTCTTATTAATTTTAGTGGGAGCAAATTCAACAAAATAGCTATCATTATTATTCTCATCACCATAATCATCAAATATAGGAGGCATATTGTAATCATAATTAATTTTCTCCTCAATATTAGGTGGACTGAAAATATCATACTCATCATTGTAATCATCATATATTGGAGGTTTTGTATCATCATAAGCAATAGAATAGCTATCTTCCAAAGCTGGGGAACTAAAAAGATCATTTTCATAAAGACTAGCTTCCCCAAGCTTAGACTTTTCCATAGCATTAGCAATAATGGTGTCCAAAGAATTCATACTAACAACATTGCTATTAGCATGCAAATAAAGTTCCATTGATTTTTTAATTTTCTCTTCAAACACTTCATGTCCTAACTCAAGATAAATACTATAAAGCTCTCTAATTTTGTTGTTGTTTTCCATTAACCCTAACTAGTGAAAACAAGAAACAAAAAGACAAAATTGTAGAATCTAAAGGAAATAACTTCGAGAACTCACATCAGAGGATGTGAGTACCTTTTACCTTACCTCCCCCGCACCGACGCCAGAAAATAGCTTGATGTCTACGCACTTCTATTCTTGTAGACAGTTGTTGGGCCTCCAAGTGCAGAGGTTTGTAGAACAGCAGCAAGTTTTCCCTTAAGTGGATTACCCAAGGTTTATCGAACTCAGGGAGGAATTGGTCAAAGGTATTCCCTCTCAAGCAATCCTGCAATCAAGATACAAGAAGTTTCTTGTGTCCCCAACACACCCAATACACTTGTCAGGTGTATATGTGCACTAGTTCGGCGAAGAGATAGTGAAATACAAGTGGTATGGATAAATATAAGTGGTAACGGTGCCAGAAAATAGTTTGCTGGCGTGTGGTTGACGTGGGAAAAGACTAAAGGCAAACTGAAATAAAGATGGAAGCAAGCAAATATGTAACAGATCTAGTTGCAAACAGTGTTTCAATGTTTAGAAATAAGGCCTAGGGATCATACTTTCACTAGTGAACACTCTCATATAAATATCTTCTCTTTATGATACTACTCTTAACAACTCTCTGGTTGGACACTCTAATCCATGGTAGGGCTATAACAACACACCTCAAAGTAAGCCTTTCCCATCTAGAAAACCCCACACTATCACCTTGAGCACTAGATGGTTCCAAAAAACACCACAATTTCATAAAGATATCCAGCTCCAAATATAACTCATAACAAGTATTTGTAATCTCTAGCCTAAGTGCCACCATGGTGTGCACGCTGTCACTTTCACACACATGGGGAGAGCAGAGATCTATTAAAGCACTTGAGTAGCAAGATAGATCTATAGATTACAAGCTCATGATCTCAATAAGATCATGCATAGAGAGAGAGATGAACACATAGCTAATGGTAGAACCCTTAGCCTCGAGAGAGAACTACTCCCTCCTCATCACGGGAATCAGCAACGGTGATGGAGATGGTGGTGGAGATGGCTCCAGGGCACTTCCCCGTCCTGGCAGGGTGCCAGAACAGAGACTTTCTATCCCCCGAATCTCCCCTTCGGTAGCGGTGGCACTGTGAAACTTTTCGTGGCTGGCGGCTGGACGATCTAGGGTTTATGCATCGGGAGGCTTCTTATAGGCGAAGAGGCAAGGTCGGTGGGTGACCGAGGGGCCCACACCACCTGGTGGCGCGGCCAGGGCTAGCCCACGCCACCACATGGTGTGGCTGCCTTGTGGCCCCTCTCCGTCTCGTCTTCTGGCTCCGTGAGTCTTCCGGTAAAATATCGACTTTGGCTTTTGTCCGGTCCAATTCCGATAATATTGATTTTCTGACTTCCTGGAACCAAAAACAGCAGAAAACAGGCAGCTGGCACTATGGCTCTTGTTAATAGGTTAGTCCAAGAAATCATATGAAAAGTACTCCAAAGTGTGGACAAAACACAAGAAAGTAGATAAAACCAAGCATGGAACATCAAAAAATTATAGATACATTTGCAATGTATCAGGGAACGCTTCCAACATTGCACTTGTACATTGTACCCAGTTGATATCATGCTCTTTTGTTTATGGATGTCATCGGTGTGAAATGAGAGGGGAGCTTGTAAGTCCATGGAGTTATGTATGTGTTTTAGAGAAACGCCTGGGCGACTGGTCTAATCCATGCCTAATCATGGTGGAAACCTGCAACGTAACCATAATGAGCAATCTATGAAGCATTCTTCTTATAAAAAAGAGATAGAGATTGAGAAAAAAAAGAAAAAAAAAGATGAGAAAATAGGAAAGAGAGAAAAAAACACCATTTTCCCATGGTAAATAAGAAGATGCTGAGATGCTTATTGTCTGCTTGCCTTGTCATTTTGATATGGGGATTCTTCCGTATCATCGGGCAAGGGGTACCCCGTTGGCGGTTTTCTATGATACACATGTACTTACTATGACAAGAACTTACCGGTAACTAAACTTGAGTAGCATGAGGAGCGGCCCTCGTATTCAAGGGACATGAGATTGCCAACTTATACTTTGTCAAGCATATACTCCATAGTTTGTTCACTTTAACCTTAATCACTTCAAGATGCTTATGATAGGGGCAATGAGAGCTAAAAGCTAATAAGTACCATAATTTTTGGAAGCTATTTCTGAGACTTGAATCCCTGCTTCCTTCTATGAAGACCTTTCTTTTACTTTTATGTTGAGTCTCCATCTTGTTTCTTTATGCACCTATTGAGAGAGCATAGTGGCCATTCTTAGTTTAATGTGCATTGTCCCAAGACTTGTTGATTGATTCATAACTTTGATATTGCTTCTTCTTAAACTATTTGTATCTAGTCACCCTTATGAACTTTGAAGGTGTCCTATGCATTTATGTTTTGCTACACTATGAGGGACAAGCTGAATACCATTCTCATTATGTTTTCTTTATGTGAAACAAACAAACGTCTTTCAAAGCATTGTTATTCATAAATCTTTTGCTTGTACCTTTTCATGTTACAACATAGTTGCTATGTCTATTTGTTAGAACTATATCTTGCATGCTATGTTAAAGTACTATGATCCCAGCTATCAATGTTATAAATACCTTGATCAAGATTGTGATGGTGCATTCACCTCAAAAATTATTCTTTTCTTTTTATCACTTACCTACTCGAGGACGAGCTGGAGTTAATCTTGGGGATGTTGATCCGTTGCAAACCTATCTATAATTTTTGATGTTCCATGCTTGTTTTATATCTACTTTCTTATGTTTTGTCCACACTTTGGAGTATTTTTACACACTTTTCTGGAACTAACCTATTAACAAGATGCCATAGTGCGAGTTGCCTGTTTTCTGCTGTTTTTGGTTCCAGAAAAGCCAAAAAATGAATATTCTCGGAATTGGACGGGACAAAAGCCAAAGTCAATATTTCACCAAGGGGAACACGGAGCCAGAAGACAAGACAGAGAAGGGCCTCGAGGGGGCCACACCCCCTGGCCGCGTGGCCAGGCCTGGCCCGCGCCTAGGGGGTGCAGCCACCTCGGGGACCCCATCGGCCTCCCCTTTCTCCTATAAGAAGCCTCCGATACAGAAACCCTAAGGACCCCGATCAAAATTCCACGAAAGAGTCTGTAGCCGCCACCATCTCCATCCCTAGATCGGGAGGGATCTGAAGCTCTTCCCGGCACCCTGCCGGAGGAGAGAGATCACCCTAGAGGCCTTCTTCATCACCATGCCTGCCTCCGGTGTGATGTGTGAGTAGTTCATCCCTGGACTACGGGTCCATGTAGTAGCTAGCTGGTTGGTTCTTCTCCGTTGTGCTACCATGTTTAAATCTTGTGAGCTCCGTGCCATGATCAAGATCATCTATTTGTAATCCTACATGTTGTGCTTGCGGGGATCCGATGGATATTGAGATGCTATGTCAACACCCGGATTTTTAATCCCGGATGCCTGTTATGCCATACCTCGCAATCCGAGGATTACCATTTTTTGCGAGACATAACAGATTGGATATCACAGTACATCATCCATTACAAACCATAAATAAGATCTTACAGACATAAGGATCTCATGATCCAGTCTTAATACAACAACCAGCGGAATAAAAGATAAGCGTAGCGGTGGGGTCCATCTTCAGGGGCACAGACAATACTGACGAAGGCAGATAGTCCTAGTTATCATAGCCGTCCTACTGGCCATTGATACATTGCAAATGTATCTATAATTTTTGATGTTCCATGCTTGGTTTTATCCACTTTCTTGTGTTTTGTTCCAACTTTGGAGTACTTTTCATATGATTTCTTGGACTAACCTATTAACAAGAGCCACAGTGCCAGCTGCCTGTTTTCTGCTGTTTTTGGTTCCAGGAAAGTCAGAAAATGAATATTCTCGGAATTGGACGGGACAAAAGCCAAAGTGCCTATTTTCCGGAAGGGATCAAGTGCCAGAATACGAGATGGAGAGGGACCAGGGGGCCACCACACCACCTGGCCATGTGGCCCAGCCTGACCCGCGCCAGGGGGTGGTGAGGCTAGCCCTGGCACCCCCTCGGCCTCTCCTTCCGCCTATATATTGCTCTCGGGACGAAAACCCTAAGTGCCCGATCAAAAATCCACGAAAGAGTCTGTAGCCGCCGTCATCTCCATACCTAGATCGGGAGGGATCTGAAGCTCTTCCCGGCACCCTACCGGAGAGGGGAATTCACCCTGGAGGCCTTCTTCATCACCATGCAAGCCTCCGGTGTGATGCGTGAGTAGTTCATCCTTGGACTACGGATCCATGTAGTAGCTAGATGGCTGGTTCTCCTCCTTTGTGCTTTCATGTTTAGATCTTGTGAGCTCCGTTCATGATCAAGATCATCTATTTGTAATTCATACATGTTGTGTTTGCGGGGATCCTATGGATATTGAGATGCTATTTCAGATTGATTATTGATTCTATCATGTCTTTGTTATTTGATATCTTGCATGCTTTCCGTTGTTAGTAGCTATCTTGGCCAAGTAGATGCTAGCAACTCCAAGAGTTAGTATTTATGCTCGATAGTGGGTTCATGCCTCTGGTAATCTGGGGAAGTGACAGAAATCTCTAAGGTACTAGATGTGCTGTTGCTACTAGGGATAAAACAACAATCCTTTGTTCATAGAACAATCGTATTGTTTACTTTACACGCAGTTCGTAAAGCAATAATCTGTTGCTTGCAACTTAATACTGGAGGGGGTTCGGATGATAACCTGAAGGTGGATTATTAGTCATAGATGCAGTTGGATGGCGGTCTATGTATAATGTTGTAATGCCCAATCAAGTCTCAAAGGAGTCAAGATGATTAGTATATGCATGTATTGCTTTCTCGGTGTTTGTCAATTGCCCCGCTGTAATTTGTTCACCCAGCATGTTATCTATCTTAAGGAGAGCCACCTCTAGTGAACTATGGATCCTGGTCCTTGTCTTTTACATTCAATCTACAATCTTTTACTGCTTTGTGTTTACTTTCTACAAACTTTTACTTCTTTCCATTCGATACGTTTAATCCTTTGTTTTCCGCAAAACACGGTGAGATTGACAACCTCATCACAAGTTGGGCACAAAGTTCTGTGGTTGTGTTGTGGAGGTCTCCACGTTGCTACTAGCACCGGTAGTGCGCCCTGCCAAAGCTCAGCTAGTAACACCTTTGAGGTGTTTCCTTGCTCCTACTGGTTCGATTAAACCTTGGTTTCATAACTGAGGGAAACTTGCTGCTGTGCTCATCATACCTTCCTCTTGGGGTTCCCAACGAGCTCTATATCAACCACGAGCCATCAACACTTTTCTAGGCACCGTGCATTGAGCCATCAAGCGATTTTCTGGCGCCGTTGCCGGGGAGTCAAGGACATCTTCACAAGGGGAGTCCCTCATAACCAATCTCTTTACTTTGTTATTTTTGTTTTGCTTAGTTTCCTTTTGCTTTGTTTGCTTGTTTCTTTTTCAAAAAAACACAAAAAAATTAGTTTTACTAGTTTGCTTTCTTATTTGAAAACCCAAAAAAATGACTACTCTTGAAAACACTAAGTTGTGTGACTTCACTAGCACCAATAACAATGATTTTATGAGCACACCTATTGCTCCACCTGTGGCTGAAAATACTTTCTTTGAGATAAAACCTGCTTTACTCAATCTTGTTATGAGAGAGCAATTTTCTGGTATTGGTAATGAAGATGCTGCTTCCCATCTAAATAACTTTGTTGAACTTTGTGAGATGCAAAAGCATAGGGATATAGATGGTGATATTATTAAGCTGAAATTGTTTCCTTTCTCTTTGAGAGGAAAAGCTAAAGAGTGGTTGAATTCCTTAACTAGGAATAGTATTGATTCTTGGACTAAATGCAAAGATGCTTGTATTGGAAAATACTTTCCTCCTCCTAAGATTATATCCATGAGAAGTGAAATAATGAAGTTTAAACAAGTTGATAATGAGCATGTTGCTCAAGCTTGGGAAAGAATGAAATCTTTGGTAAAGAATTGTCCCACTCATGGACTGACTGCTTGGATGATCATCCAAACTTTTTATGCAGGATTGAACTATTCTTCAAGGAACCTATTGGATTTAGCTGCTGGAGGTACCTTTATGACCATCACTTTGGGTGCTGCAACAAAACTTTTGTACAATATGATGGTTAATTATTCTGAATGGCATACTGAGAGAGCTCCACAAGGTAAGAAGGTAAATTCTATTGAGAAAACTTCCTCCTTGAGTGATAAGATTGATATTATTATGTCTATGCTTGTTAATGTGAAAGCCCATATTGATCCAAATAATGTTCCTTTAGCCTCTTTGGTTGCTCAAGAAAAGCAAGTTGATGTGAACTTCATAAGAAATAACAATTTTGGCAACAATGCTTATGGTAATAATGCTTATAGGAACAATTTTGGTAACAACAATTATAAGCCATATCCTCCCAACAATGGTAATGCTTATGGGAATTCTTACAACAATAATAAGAGTGCTCCCTCTGAACTTGAAGTTATGCTTAAAGAGTTTATTAGTAAACAAACTGCTTTGAATAAAACTAGTGAGGAAAAACTCTCTAATGCTGAAAGAAATATAGCATCTTTGGCTGAAGATCAATCTTCTTTGAATAAAATGGCTGCTAAACCTGAAACTAATGATAATCCCTTTGCAGCTACTAATGCCATACAAGTAAGAATTGATGAAAATGTTAGACTATTAGCTGAATTACATGCTAAGTGGGAAAGAGAGGATGAAATTGCTAGAAACATTAGTGTTTCTACTATTACCACCACTAGTGTTGAGGCTAGTAATAGTTCTACTACTTTAGATGATAAAGTTGATTTTGATCTTGATGGTTGCAACATCTCTGAAGTTATTAAGTTCCTACAAAAGCTTGCTAAAAGTCCTAATGCTAGTGCTATGAACATGGCCTTTACAAAACACATAACTGATGCTCTCATAAAGATTAAAGAAGAAAAGATGAAACATAAAGCTTCTATTCCTATAAAACAAGAAGATGGTTGGGAACCCATCATTAATATGAAAGTGAATGACTTTGATTTCAAAGCTTTATGTGATCTTGATAGTAGTGTTTCTATTATGCCTAGAAGGATTGATGATATGCTTGATTTGCCTCCTCTTGAAGATTGCTATTTGAATGTCCCACTTGATGATAATGTTAAAAAGAAACTCATGGGGAGTCTTAATGATGTTCTTATTATGGTTAACGATTCCTATGTCCCCGTTGATTTCTATGTTTTGGATGTTGAATACAATGCTTCTTGTCCTATTACTTTGGGAAGACCTTTTCTTAGAACTATTGGTGCCATCATTGATATGAAAGAAGGCACCATTAAATATCAACTCCCACTCAAGAAAGGTATAGAACACTTCCCTAAAAATAGAGAAAAGATTTCTTTTGCTTCTCTTATGAAAACAAAATTTGGTCTTAATGCTTCTTCATTTGAGAACACTTGATTCTTTCTTTGCTTCTTATGCCTAACTTAAAGGCGTTAAAGAAAAAGTACTTGTTGAGAGATAACCCAAGAGTTTTAGATGAGTCTTGGAAGTTATTAATTCAGTAATAACCTCTCCTTATCCTTTTTATTTGCTTTTTGTGCCAAGAGTAACCTCTAATGAGAGTGAAGTAATGATTGGGAAAGTTGCTGTCCCGAAATAGATTCTTGTGCTTCACCGTAAATATTCGTGAGAGAGCTCTGTATGTCGGATTGAGCTGTAATTTTTTGTGCTTCTGAACCAGGCTGTTATATAACTTTATTTAGTTCAACACTTTTTGATTTGAGCAACATAAGGTCTTCGAAAAAATTCGTCTTTACCTGCTGGTCTGTTTTGACAGATTTCTGCCATTTTCTGCATTTGCTTCTTGTGGGTTCCTTTTTGAGTTCTTTTGGGGAATTGAGCTTTTTGAGGGAAGTGCTATAGTAGCTAGTGTTCTAATGGAAGTTTATTTGGTGTTATAACTGAACCTTGAGACTTATTTATCTTAAGTGCACTAATGTTGCTATTGAGACTGTGTGAAGTTTTGTATGAAGGAAAAAATTTCAGGTGTATGGAAGGAATGAGTAATGAGATGAATGATGGACTAAAGCTCAAGCTTGGGGATGCCACGCCTGTCACCCCAAGAAATATCCAAGAAGTACAAGCGTCAAAGCTTGGGGATGCCCAAGGCATCCCCTTCTTCATCAATAAAAATTCCAGGTTTCTTCCAAACGCTTCATTTTTATTGTTTCATGCACAATTGTATTTTTCTTGGAGCGTCTTCTTTTTCGTTTTTGTTTTGGTTTTTTGTTTGCTTTCGTTTGCTTTTGTTTGCTTAGTTTTCTGAATAAGTTGGTTGTACCCCCTCTTTCATAGATTGGTTTGCAAATAGTTTGGTTTGGTTTGGAAAAGAGTAGGAAAGGTCTTACTTATGTGGTAAAAATAGCTTGTTTTTGACTGTGGCCTATGCTTTGTCATGCCATGCTTGATATTGTTTTGGCTTTATGCTTAGTATTCTTTGCTGTAGCATGACTTTTTATAAACAATTGAGATTTCTTAATGTGCCTTGGATGAATCATGTGTTGTTTTAGCATATTAAAGCATAGTATAGTGGTATTCTCCTTTGATGCTTTATTTGGGTTGACTTGGCACATGCTCACACCATGTTATGACTATCCAAAGTCACCATAGCCTTTATGATCCTTTAGTTTTCAACTTGTAGTATCACTTTATGCTTTGATCAATGATGTTTTGTCGCTCTGCATGATTATGGCCATTATTACTCTCTTAGTTTGTCGCTCCCAGTCTTTTGCTAGCCTCCACCACAAAGTATGAGTTCCACTCATGCATACAACTCCCTAAACCAAGTTATTTCAAAGAGTCCACCATACCTACCTACTATCTTATGCTATTCCAAGTATATTCATGCTTTTGTTTACCTTCCACTTGCTATGAGAAAACTAGTGATTAAAGCTCTCACGAACTTGATGGCACACTTTACTTTTATTGCCCTTAATAAACTTGAACCATTGTGTCGTCTATGTTGTATATGCTTGCACTTATTTGTTGGGAATTAGCAGAACCATGCTTTCATGGGGAACGCTTTCAACATTGCACTTGGTACTTGTACCTAGTTGATATCATGCTCTTTTGTATATGGATGTCGTCGGTGTGTAATGAAAGGGGAGCTTGTAAGGCCATGGAGTTATGTATATGTGTTAGAGAAACGCCTGGGCCGCTGGTCTAATCCATGCTGACATGGTGGAAACCTACAGCATAACCATAATGAGCTGTCTATTAAGCATTCTTCTTATAAAAAAAGAGTCCTATATTGAGAAAAAAGAGAAAAGAAAAAAAGAGATACTATGAAAAGAGGAAAGAGAGAAAAAAGCACCATATTCCCATGGTAAATAAGAAGAATGCTGAGATGCTCGTTGTCTACTTGCCTTGTCATTTTGATATGGGGATTCTTTCGTATCATCGGGCAAGGGGTACCGCGTTGGCGGTTCTCTATGATACACATGTACTTACGATGACAAGAACTTACCGGTGACTAAACTTGAGTAGCATGAGGAGCAGCCCTTGTATACAAGGGACATGAGATTTCTAACTTATACTTCGTCAAGCATGTACACCATAGTTTGCTCACTTTAACCTTAATCACTTCAAGATGCTTATGATAGGGGCAATGAGAGCTGAAAGCTATAAGTACCATAATTTTTGGAAGCCCTTTATGAGACTTGAATCCCTACTTCCTTTTACAAAAGGCCTTTCTTCCACCATTTTATCGAGTCTCCATCTTCTAACTTTATGCACCTTCTTTGAGAGCATAGTGGCCATTCTTAGTTCTATGTGCATTGTCCCAAGACTAGTTGATTGGTGCATACTTTGATATTGATTGTTTTAAACTATTGTATCTACTCACTCTTATGAACTTTGACGGTGTCCTATGCATTTAGATTTGCTACTCTATTGAGGGACAAGTTGAATACTAGTATGCTATGTTTTCTTTATGTGAAACAAGCAAACATCTTGCAAAGAATTGTTATTCATGAATCTTTTGTTTGTGCCTTTTCATGTTGCATCTTAGTTTCTTTGTCTTATTGCTAGAACTTTGTCTTTCATGTTATGATTGAAGTACTATGGTCCCAGCTTTGAATGTTTTGCAAATACTTTGATCAAGTCTTTGATGGTGCATGTCACCTCAAAAATTATTCTTTCTTTTTATCACTTACCTACTCGAGGACGAGCAGGAGTTAAGCTTGGGGATGTTGATACATTGCAAATGTATCTATAATTTTTGATGTTCCATGCTTGGTTTTATCCACTTTCTTGTGTTTTGTTCCAACCTTGGAGTACTTTTCATATGATTTCTTGGACTAACCTATTAACAAGAGCCATAGTGTCAACTGCCTGTTTTCTGCTGTTTTTGGTTCCAGGAAAGTCAGAAAATGAATATTCTCGGAATTGGACGGGACAAAAGCCAAAGTGCCTATTTTTCCAGAAAGGATCAAGTGCCAGAATACGAGACGGAGAGGGACCAGGGGGCCACCACACCACCTGGCTACGCGGCCCAGCCTGGACCGCGCTAGGTGGTGGTGAGGCCAGCCCTGGCACCCCCTCAGCCTCTCCTTCCGCCTATATATTGCTCTCGGGACGAAAACCCTAAGTGCCCGATCAAAAATCCACGAAAGAGTCTATAGCCGCCGTCATCTCCATCCCTAGATCGGGAGGGATCTGAAGCTCTTCCCGGCACCCTGCCGGAGAGGGGAATTCTCCCTGGAGGCCTTCTTCATCACCATGCAAGCCTCCGGTGTGATGCGTGAGTAGTTCATCCTTGGACTACGGATCCATGTAGTAGCTAGATGGCTGGTTCTCCTCCTTTGTGCTTTCATGTTTAGATCTTGTGAGCTCCGTTCATGATCAATATCATCTATTTGTAATTCATACATGTTGTGTTTATGGGATCCGATGGATATTGAGATGCTATTTCAGATTGATTATTGATTCTATCATGTCTTTGTTATTTGAGATCTTGCATGCTTTCCGTTGTTAGTAGCTATCTTGGCCAAGTAGATGCTAGCAACTCCAAGAGTTAGTATTTATGCTCGATAGTGGGTTCATGCCTCTGGTAATCTAGGGAAGTGACAGAAATCTCTAAGGTACTAGATGTGCTGTTGCTACTAGGGAGAAAACAACAATCCTTTGTTCATAGAACAATCGTATTGTTTACTTTACACGCAGTTCGTAAAGCAATAATCTGTTGCTTGCAACTTAATACTGGAGGGGGTTCGGATGATAACCTGAAGGTGGATTATTAGTCATAGATGCAGTCGGATGGCGGTCTATGTATAATGTTGTAATGCCCAATCAAGTCTCAAAGGAGTCAAGATGATTAGTATATGTATGTATTGCTTTCTCGGTGTTTGTTAATTGCCCCGCTGTAATTTGTTCACCCAGCATGTTATCTATCTTAAGGAGAGCCACCTCTAGTGAACTATGGATCCCGGTCCTTGTCTTTTACATACAATCTACAATCTTTTACTGCTTTGTGTTTACTTTCTGCAAACTTTTACTTCTTTCCATTCGATACGTTTAATCCTTTGTTTTCCGCAAAACACGGTGAGATTGACAACCTCATCGCAAGTTGGGGACAAAGTTCTGTGGTTGTGTTGTGGAGGTCTCCACGTTGCTACTAGCACCGGTAGTGCGCTCTGCCAAAGCTCAGCTAGTAACACCTTTGAGGTGTTTCCTTGCTCCTACTGGTTCGATTAAACCTTGGTTTCATAACTGAGGGAAACTTGCTGCTGTGATCATCATACCTTCCTCTTGGGGTTCCCAACGAGCTCTATATCAACCACGAGCCATCAACACTTTTCTGGGCGTCGTGCATTGAGCCATCAGCCATCATCTTGGTAGTCTCCTTCATAGTCTGGCCATAGGAATAGCCAGGGACAAAAGCCATGAGTACTCTTTAAGTACTCGCAAACTATCACTAACAGGTAAGGTAGTGCTAGTAGGAAATGCTAACTCTAAGTTTATTTATAAAGTTAAGTTTGAAACCTAAGCTGAGTTCAGAAACAAACAAAGATAAAATAAAGTTCTGGAATCACTTAAGTTGGGAACCTAGTGTCATTGTCACAACCCTGTTGTGGTCAAGTCAAGATTCATCATTCATTTCATAAGTCATTTTGAAAACATCTGACAACGAAACAGTATGGCCACTCCAACTGTCCATAACTGCGGACGCGACTATTCGAATAGTTTGACACTATGCAGAGGTGGTGCGCTTTCACCACAAGATTCGATACATCTATCAGGGATAACCCTGAATCATCATACTTAGTATGCAGACAATCAAACATAACCTTTCCTTTACACACCCTAGTATAAGCACCTCTCTTATGAGTATGGCCTCCCAACCATGACCATCTGTCATCTTGGGCACTGCATAGGTGGACAACATTGAGAGGTAGCCTCAGCTCAAACCTCTCCCGCGAGGGAACTAATACTAATGCATATAAATTTCCAGCTAAGCCTTACCCAATTCAGGTATTGTGGTTGTACGGTAAATTTGGAATGGTATCGCATCCGAATCCAACCATCAGTTTTGTAAAAGGGTTAAAGCTCATGCCTCAACATTTTCATCATCATAAACCATTTGTGTTTCTCAACACATGTCAAAACATCTCAATAGAATGACTCATCATTCTAAGGTTTTCACAATTCATTTTCACCAAGTGTTCCCATCTAAAGTGACTCAAGTTTTTATCTAACTCTAAACTACTAAGTTAAGAGTGTTCACCAAGGTGGAAAGATGGGATCAATCTCATGCCATAGAATGACATCTAAAGTTATCTATATAGGTCAAGTTTTATACTCTTTATGCTACCTTCAAAACAAGTAAAGGACTTTGGTAAAGTAAAGAAAGTAAAGCTTGGAAATAAGACTTGGGGTAGGTAATAGTCAAAGTGGTATAACCAAAGCATGCCTAGTGCATCTTGCTCAGATTATCTAGATTAATTCTAGCTTGCTAAGCATTATACTTGCAAGTGTTAGCTTGCCTTGGTTGGTGTAGTGGTTGAAGTTTTCTTCCTCCTCTTGATAACACTCCTCCTCCTCGAAAGCTTGGTCGGTACTATCGTCTATAAATACATACGGAGTACACAATCACCAAACAATACTTAATTAGTCTACTTAGCACACTAAGGCACACATTTTAATGATCTATTATCATCACAAGCATCACAAGGTTTAATTTACTAGCTTTATCCTTTTTATTTGAGAAAAGTAATTTCTACTCATTGAAAATACTAAGATTTAATATTCACCAATTAAAATATGGGATCATATGGACACATGTCATAACCACATATTCTAACATATGGGAATGTGATTTAAAGGTTGGATCATATTTTAATAAGCTTAAGTTTATTATTTAATGATTTAAAGTGACTAGAAATGCCTATATAGCATTATTTTGGTACTAGTCCAAAGTCACTGCATGCAAACCTTAATATTATTACATATTCAGATAGGTATGGTTAAATGTGATTTTTGAGGGTTAGAATCAACTCAAAAGCTATTATGGTTGATTTTATAAAAATGTTTGAATGTGCAAAAGCTTCTGTCTTGTTATTTTTACTAGGAGAGATCTCAAACTCTAAATGAATTAAATCCAATGGGGTTGGATAGATCTTTTTAGTAGCTTTCTAACAAAATTGGAATCACTCAATTTTGATTTGTAAATCTCTCTGAATTGATTTTTAAACTAAGGGACAGAACTAAGTTCAAACTAAATTAGAAAAATCTAAGTTTGAATTACTGGGGTCGCGCGGGAAAACTAATGGGTCGGCCCAGTGACGTTCTGCGACGCAAAGAACAACTGATAGGGGGTCCACATGTTAGCGGCTCTTTAACGCGAAGCGGTACGGGGCGACGTGGACCGTTAGATTGAAAGGAAGATCTACGGCTGTGGCTTGTCGTCGACGATAGACAGGTCGCCGGTGAGGTAGAACCCTAGCGGCTCGGTGGAGGTCTGTGGCGGCTTACCGGGGCTCCGGTGAGGGTCGGCGAGGCGGGCAAACAAAATGGTCGAGGATGGCAGTTCTCCTGGTACCAGCGATGTCCTGAGAGGTGGCCTTGATCAACGGCGCCCTTCTCCTCCCTCCGCGGCGGACTCCGGCGAAATTCCAGCGCTACGGACGACGGCTTGCTCCAGTGGGGCTCTGGGAGTGCTGTGAGAGGGAGGGGATGAGAGTGGTGTGAGGAAACGGTGCTGGGGAGGCCTCTATTTATAGGCTCGGCGAAGTGGCAGAGGAGCATGGGCGGTGCTCGCCGGTGACAACGACACATCGAGCTAGAGGTGTGGGCGGTGGGCTAGGATGGTGGGCAGTGCCCTGGCGAGTGTCACGACGGTGTGTGTGCAGTGGTTTGCAGTCGGGGGAGGTGAGTGGCGCGGCGCGCACTATGTCTCTGCTGATGGCGAGTTTCATGGCTGCCGGCGACTATGGGGCATGGTCGGGGGAATGGGCATGTCCGTTAGCTTCCTAGGATGGTGGTGATCGTGTAGGCGGGTGGCTGGAGCGAGGCGCGGTCTGGCTGAGCAGGGACCGGGCACGCTCTGCGGGTGGCTTCGGCATGGCGGATAGGCTCTGGGCGCAGCGGTTCCTGGCTGCTCCTGGCGCTGTCCTCGGGCTGGGGCTGGCTGGGCGGTGGAGGTGGACCACAAGCGACCTCCTAGACATGGTGGGCGACACTGGCGGCGGCTGTGGCGTGCTGTCGTTGGTGGGGGTGCCCAAATGGTGCTCGGCCTTAATGGCCATGACCATTTGGTCATGGCACAGTGGGTGGCCGGGCTAGAAAATGGTAGGGGGTGCACTGGGTGGCTGTGGTTGCAAAATGGGAGACCAAATTGGTCCAAACACTGCTCAAAATAGTGTTTTTGGTTTTTGTTTGAATTCTGCCCACAAGGTGTTTGTAGAAATGGCCGAAAGAATTCAAGTTTTGAATTTTTAGCTGATTTTTCGTGGGGTTGCTAGGCACATGCTTAAGCATCTGTGGTTGCTTGGGATTTGAAAATGGAGCTCATTTGAGTGGTTTTTGAAGAAGTGGGATCTTCTCATATGAACTACATTCAATTTTCAAATGCCATTTAAAACTAGTGGTTAAAAGTTTTTGGCAGATCACAAAGTGGGCCTTGGTACATCACTACATGTACTAGCAAGGGGTGTAAAGATCCACATTTGTTTCTGTTAAGAATTGAGTCCTAGGAATAGCCAAAGTAGGCATGTTGATTAAAATGGCACAAATGACCATCTGGTTATTTTATTCATTTTGATTTGTTTTTCTTTGGGATTTGTCTGGGAATGATCTAGATGATGTTGATTTCACCTAAGGATCATTTTACAAGCAATGGATCACTTAATCATGGCAATTCAAAACGACTCCTATCTAAATGCAAACACATATGAATGCTTTAATAATTTTAATTAGAATTTTTTTGTTAACTCTAAAATTTGATGATTTGGATCTTAATAGCCTTGGATTAGAGTTTTGGGTTGTTACAAACCTTCCCCCCTTAAACAAAATCTCATCTCAAGATTTACGAAAGAAAACTAGGAACTAAAGAGATCTGGGAACTCGGTCCTACTGTAATCTTCTCGTTCCCAAGTGGCTTCTTGTTCAGTATGGTTGCTCCATTGAATCTTGAGAAATTTGATACTTCTGGTCCTGGTGGTTCTGTAAGCTTCCTCCAAGATACGGATGGACACTTCATGATATGTCAGGTCCTTGTTGATCTCCACAGCTCTGTGATCGATGTTCTTGAAAACTTCAGTCTTCTCTGGCACTTCTAGGCATTTGCGAAGTAACGAGATATGGAACACATTGTGGATGGCTGACATCTCTTCTGGCAGTTCCAGTTGATACGATACTTCTCCTCTACGGTTCAAAATCTTTTTTTTGAGATTAAGATTGTGAGGCAATCGCCCCACAGCAATTTATTAAAAACCAAAACAAACAGAGTAGTTACAAGGGGGGAAATAAAAAGACCTACCCACACTAACACACTAGGAACAGATGCAACCTATACAAACACCACACACTGGCTACTGTTAAACTCTTATACAACAGCTATACAGAATTCTTAATTACAGAAGAGCATTAATCCAAGCCAACAATCTAGCTTTGTGCTTAGTCTTGATTCTGTGCTGTAACAGGCTCATATCATTTGTAAAATTTCCTCTCCATTTGGCAAAAGTGGGTCTATCTTTGTTGAAGATCTTTCCATTTCTTAGTAACCAGATATTCCAGCATGCAGTGATAAGTACCTCCATGAAGAAAGGATGACCAAAAGACTTTTTTGCATCCACTAAGGTCTGTTGTAAATCATCATGAGATTGCCACTCAATTTGTAGGTAATTCTAGATTCTAACACTGAAGTTACACACAAAAAATAAGTGAATCCTATCTTCATACGTCTGGGTAGGACAAAGCTCACAGTGGGTATCGTTAGTAACTTGCCAGTGCCTTCTTTGTAGTAAATCCCTAGTATTGAGTCTGTCTCTAAGAAGTAGTCAGGCAAAAACCTTAGTCTTCATTATACAACTTGAATTCCAAATCCATCTGTATACACTCGGCACTTGAATATGCTCATGTATCAACTTATAGAAACTGCTAGACGCATATCCATCTCCCCATTGATAAGTCCAAACATCATTTTGATTAGATGTAGGATTAGTCAACATAAGTGTCTTAAGTATATCCAGTTCATGGTAGGCCTCCATTGAAAGTGGGAGATAAAAAAGATCATGAGCATATTCAAAATCTGGGGGCTAGCTTTCCTTTCAGACTAAAGCGTTGGGTTCCTTTCAATGGCGAAACCTTGAGATATACGAAATCCCCGACATTGAAAGTTAGGTCTCTCCTTCTCTTGTCAGCATAACTCTCCTGTCTGGACTAGGCGGTCTTGAGGTGCTCACGGACTTTGTGCACCTTCTCTTCGGCTTCTCGGAGAATGTCGGGTCCAAAAATCTGACTCTCTCCTACTTGAGACCAATTCAAAGGGGTACGGCACTTCCTTCCATATAGAAACTCAAAGGGTGCCATCTGCAAACTAGCTTGATAAATGTTGTTATATGAGAATTCCGCGAAAGGCAGGCAGTCTTCCCATTTTGATCCGTACTCTAACACACAAGCTCTTAACATATCTTCTAAGATTTGGTTGACTCTTTAAGTCTGTCCATCAGTTTGCAGGTGATAAGCGGTGCTGAAGTTCAACTTGGTGCCTAATCCTTCCTAGACTTTCTGCCAAAATCTCGAGGTAAACTGGGTTCCTCGATCTAATACTATGGTCTCGGGGGTTCCATGCAGACTAACAATCCTGGCAATATACAGCTCTGCTAGCTTCGAACTCTGGTAGGTTGTCTTGACAGGTATAAAGTGAGCTACCTTGGACAGTCTATCAACGATGACCCAGATTGAGTCATTTCCCCTACTAGAAGTAGGCAAACCGGTGATAAAGTCCATTCTGACGGAATCCCATTTCCATTCCGGAATCTGCAATGGTTGCAATAGTCCTGCCGGTCTCTGATGCTTTGCTTTGACTCTTTGACAGATGTCACACTTGGCGATGTAGCTCCCAATTTCTCTCTTCATCTTGTGCCACCAAAATTGCTCTTTCAAATCCTGATACATCTTCGCTCCTCCGGGGTGGATAGAATAGAGAGTATCATGAGCTTCCTGCATGATAACTTGCTTCAGCTCCGAATCTGCTGGCACACATATACGGACTTTGTACCACATAACTCCTTCTTCGTCTTGGGTAAATCCAGGTACCTTTCCTGTACCAATACGACGTTTGATTCCATCGATACTTTCATTTCCCTTCTGGGCTTCCTTGATTTGGCTAATCAAAGTGGGTTGAAGTTCAATGCTATCTAAAAATCCTTTGCTAACTATCTCAGTTCTAAACTGCTCCAACTCTTCATACAAACTTGGTTGCTTCTCCTTGATCATGGTGTTTAGCCTACACGGCAATCTGCTAAGAGCATCCGCTACCACATTGGCTTTTCCGGGGTGATAGTGAATGTCAAGGTCATAATCCTTGATTAACTCTATCCATCTCCTTTGCCTCATATTCAGCTCCTTCTGAGTGAAAATATACTTCAAGCTCTTGTGATCTGAGTAAATCTCACAACGATTTCCCATCAGATAATGACGCCATGTCTTTAATGCCAGATCTACGGTAGCTAATTCAAGATCATGGGTCAGATAGTTCTGCTCATGCTGCTTCAATTGCCGAGACAGATAAGCGATGACTTTGCCTTCTTGCATCAATACACATCCGAGACCAATCTTGGATGCATCACAATACACATCAAACGACTTCTTGATGTCTGGCATGATCAATATTGGGGCTGAAATCAATCTCTTCTTCAGCTCTTGGAAACTGGCTTCACATTTGTTGGTCCATTCAAACTTCTTGTCCTTCTTTAGCAGTTGGGTCATTGGTCTGGCGATGCTAGAGAATCCTTCTACGAACTTGTGGTAATATCCCGCTAATCCGAGAAATGCACGGACTTGGGTTTGAGTGGTTGGGGCTTCCCATTCTTCGACATCTTTGATCTTGGCAAGATCAACAGAGACTCCTCCGGCAGACACAATATGTCCTAGGAATCCTACTTTTTTCAGCCAAAACTCACACTTGCTGAACTTGGCATACAACCGATGCTCTCTCAAGGTTTCTAGGATGATTCTCAGATGTTGCTCATGCTCTTCTTCTGACTTGGAGTAGATAAGGATATCGCCAATAAACACAACGACAAATTTATCTAAGAAATTCATAAAGATCTTATTCATGAGATTCATGAAATAAGAAGGGGCATTGGTTAATCCAAAAGACATAACCGTATACTCGTATAAACCATAACGAGTAGTAAAGGCGGTCTTCGGAATATCCGTTGCATGAATCTTAAGTTGGTGATAACCAGTCCTAAGATCAATCTTTGAGAATACCTGGGCTCGAGTCAACTGATCAAATAGATCCTCTATCTTTGGAAAGGGGTACTTGTTCTTGATGGTGACGTCATTTAGTTTTCCGTATTCTGTGCACAAACGATTGCCTCCATCTTTCTTGTCGATGAATAACACTAGTGATCTCCATGGCGATGCGCTTGGTTGAATCAAGCCTGTTGCTAACATGGCATACAATTGCTTCTTCAGTTCCACTAACTCTGAGGGGTTCATGCTATAGGGTCTCTGGGCTATGGGTCCGGTTCCGGGGATTAGTTCGATAATGAACTCAATATCCCTATCCGGGGGCATACCAGGCAATTCATATGGGAATACGTCGGGGTATTCACAGACTACTCTAACTTGGTCAATGGTGGGTAGGGCTGGACTCTTGTTGCACTTGAATTGATAGGGTAAGGTTTCAGATACATGCTCCACGGTGACTCCAGAGCTACTGGTCATGGTGATGGCTTTCTTAGCACAGTCTATCAGTCCTTTATGCCTTGACTTCCAGTCCATACCTAGTACTACTTCCAATCCTTTGGTTCTGAGTACGATTAGGTTGGCATAAAAATCTATCCCATGTATTCTGATAGGCACAAATTTGCAAATTTTTCTAGCTTTTGTAGTTGAACCAGGGATTTGAACTATCATGACATGCTTCAAGTTGGTTGGGTGAATCTTACTAGTGCATGCAAATTCTTCGGTGACAAATGAATGCGATGCTCCCGAATCAAACAATACCCTTGCTAAAACTGAGTTGACAGAAAACATACCCAGCACTACATCTGGCGCTTCTTGGGCTTCCTCGGCGTTCATGTGGAAGAGACGGCCGTTCCGGTTGTGAGGGTTCCCTGGGGCAAACCTTCTCCCTAGTTGAACACGACGCTGCTGTTGAGCTAGGGCATTCACATTGCAGTGGCGGCAGTCTTCTTGGGACACTCATTGGAATAGTGGCCCTTCACTCCACACTCGAAACAAGTGATCTGGGACTTGTCTTTTGCTGCGATAGGCACAACATTACTGCCAGTTCTGGGTGCAGTGTTGTTGTTGCTCTTGGGAAGGGCACGGTTGAAATTGTTGGTGTTATCGGAGTTATTGTTGTTTCCTCCGGACTTCACATTGCCTCCGCTACGGTTGGGGTAGCTTGGGCGAGACATTGGGGGTCGGTTGTTCCTTGGTGCATATCCTGGTGAGGGGTTGGGACGGTACTTCTGGTGACTGCTGGATCCAGATTGCTGCATCATACAACGCTTGCGGTTGTTGTTTGCCTGGTTAATCTTCCCTTCCATCTGAATGGCAGAGTCGACTAGCTCTTCGAGATCCTCGAAGCGGATGTTGACGAGGACAGTCTGCATCTCATCATGCAGTCCGTTCAGGAATCTTTCCTTCTCCTTGGCCTACATGTTGATCTCATCAGGGGCGTACCTTGCAAGCGACAGGAACCTGTCATGGTACTCCACCACCGTCCTTCTGCCTTGCTTCAAGTCGTGGAACTCATCCCTCATTCTGGTGACTAGACCCTGCGGCACGTGGGTGCGTCTGAATTTGATTTTGAAGGCTTCCCATGTCATCACTTGACCATGGTTCATGTTACGGATACTACTCCACCAAGCTCTTGCATCTCCTGCCAGGTAGTGGGTGGCGAAGAGAACTTTCTTGTTGTCATCAACTCCTACTACTTCTAAGTTGTTTTCCATTGTCTGTAACCAGTCGTCAGCATCCAGTGGGTTTTTAGCCTGGTTAAAGATTGGGGGATTGGTATTCTGAAAGTTTTTGAGTTTGGATCCATGATGATCCTGATTTCCATGCCCTTGGTTGTTTTGGGCCATCTGAGCTATCTGCTGCAAGGTTGCTAAGTTGGCCTGGCGCTCTACCCTGCTTGCTTCACGATCTGCAACTAACATCTGCATAATTTGCAGCATTGGGTCTTGCGATGAGCTGCTCCCTCCTTGGTTTCCATGAGTCATCTGAAGATTGATGTAGATAAAGGAGTAAGAGGGAAAGTTCTAAGGTTCATGGTTTTGGTTTCAAAGCTAAAACTTTGAGTTTGACTCACATTTTGCGACTAACTCCATTTCATTCATTCAAGCAAAGCACACGATACAAACACACACAGACCACAACAAGGAAAACAGATGGTTTTAAGAACCATTATGTAAGCTACGATATAGTGGGACCGATACATCTCATGCTACGACAGTGCTCTAGTGCATCTACTCATCATCGATGAAGTCGGAGTCCTCATCGTCAGTGTAGAAGTCCACGGCATCCTCCTCCAGAAAGTCATCATCATTGCTAAGGTAAGAATCCATGTCTCCCTGAATGTCTTCACCCTCCTCTTCTTCCCCCTTTGCTGCAAGTTGAGCTTCTTGCTCCTTGACGGTCTTCTTGAGGTCGGCCACCTTCTTGCAAAGACGGGCGATGGTGCGATCCTTCTTCTCGCGCTGGAGGCGAAGAGACTGACGATCCTTGACAAGCAGTGAGAAAGTCTGGGCCTTCTGGTCGGCAATGGCACGGTTGTGATTGGCAAACTCCCTAGCATTGTCCAACTCCTTCTGGCGATCGTACAGTAGGAAGTCAAGGTTCTCCACTTGACGCTTCAGTTCTAGATGACTTGGCATCTCCATCGGCATTCCCATGAAGTCACGTCTTGCATAGTGAGCAAAATGGGTTCCTTGGATTTGGTTGACACTAAGGGCACATAGACGTGCGAGAGCCTCATGCATTGCCCTGGCTAATCCATCTAGCCAGTTGTTCTCTCTTACGGAGAACTGGATTCTCCTGGACGTTGGTGCTTCTATGCTTCCTCGAAGATCAGCGGTGACTAGCCACTGTAAATCTCCTCCTGGGGGTCCTAGAAGTTGAGCTCCAAGAAACTCCGGATGTGGGCGTCCTAGTAACTCCGACAGTGAATCTAGGTCCCTCTCGAAGATCAGTTGGCCTCCGTTGCCCAACTGGTAGAACTTGCTGAACTGAGTCTCCATCTACAAGAATTAAGGACGAGGAAGTTAGTGAAGTGATAAAGTGTGTCAAAATTTAAGTAGTAGTGTAAAAATTTGAGGAACATGAATTTTTGAGAAAGAATGAATTCCCAAGGGTAAGAGAGGAAATAGTTTTTCATAAATAATCACTTTGGTTTTGAAATTAAGTTTTTGTTCGGACGTCCATTCTAACTAGGGTCTCCTATGGTCAGGATGGCTCTGATACCAAATTGTCAACACCCGGATTTTTTTAATCCCGGATGCCTGTTATGCCATACCTCGCAATCCCAGGATTACCATTTTTGGGAGACATAATAGATTGGATATCACAGTACATCATCCATTACAAACCATAAATAAGGTCTTACACACATAAGGATCTCATGATCCAGTCTTAATACAACAAGCAGCGGAATAAAAGATAAGCGTAGCGGTGGGGTCCATCTTCATGGGCACAGGCAATGCTGACGATGGCAGATAGTCCTAATTATCATAGCCGTCCTGCTGGCCATCATCTTGGTAGTCTCCTTCACCGTCTGGCCATAGAAATAGCCAGGGACAAAAGCCATGAGTACTCTTTAAGTACTCGCAAACTATCACTAATAGGTAAGGTAGTTCTAGTAGAAAATGCTAACTCTAAGTTTATTTATAAAGTTAAGTTTGAAACCTAAGCTGACTTCAGAAACAAAGAAAGATAAAATAAAGTTCTAGAATCACTTAAGTTGGGAAGCTAGTGTCATTGTCACAACCCTGTTGTGGTCAAGTCAAGATTCATCATTCATTTCATAAGTCATTTTGAAAGCATCTGACAACGAAACAGTATGGCCACTCCAACTGTCCATAACCACGGACGCGGCTATTCGAATAGTTTGACACTCTGCAGAGGTGGTACACTTTCACCACAAGATTCGATACATTTGTGAGGGATAACCCTGAATCATCATACTTAGTATGCAGACAATCAAACGTAACCTTTCCTTTACACACCCTAGTATAAGCACCTCTCCTATGAGTATGGCCTACCAACCATGACCATCTGTCATCTTGGGCACTGCATAGGTGGACAACATTTAGAGGTAGCCTCAGCTCAAACCTCTCCCGCGAGGGAACTAATACTAATGCATATAAATTTCCAGCTAAGCCTTACCCAATTCAGGTATTGTGGTTATACGGTAATTTTGGAATGGTATCACATCCGAATCCAACCATCAGTTTTGTAAAAGGGTTAAAGCTCATGCCTCAACATTTTCATCATCATAAACCATTTGTGTTTCTCAACACATGTCAAAACATCTCAATAGAATGACTCATCATTCTAAGGTTTTCACAATTCATTTTCACCAAGTGTTCCCATCTAAAGTGACTCAAGTTTTTATCTAACTCTAAACTACTAAGTTAAGAGTGTTCACCAAGGTGGAAAGATGGGATCAATCTCATGCCATAGAATGACATCTAAAGTTATCTATATAGGTCAAGTTTTATACTCTTTATGCTACCTTCAAAATAAGTAAAGGACTTTGGTAAAGTAAAGAAAGTAAAGCTTGGAAATAAGACTTGGGGTAGGTAATAGTCAAAGTGGTATAACCAAAGCATGCCTAGTGCATCTTGCTCAGATTATCTAGATTAATTCTAGCTTGCTAAGCATTATACTTGCAAGTGTTAGCTTGCCTTGGTTGGTGTAGTGGTTGAAGTTTTCTTCCTCCTCTTGATAGCACTCCTCCTCCTCGAAAGCTTGGTCGATACTATCGTCTATAAATACATACGGAGTACACAATCACCAAACAATACTTAACTAGTCTACTTAGCACACTAAGGCACACATTTTAATGATATATTATCATCACAAGCATCACAAGGTTTAATTTACTAGCTTTATCCTTTTTATTTGAGAAAAGTAATTTCTACTCATTGAAAATACTAAGATTTAATATTCACCAATTAAAATATGGGATCATTTTTACACATGTCATAACCACATATTCTAACAGATGGGAATGTGATTTAAAGGTTGGATCATATTTTAATAAGCTTAAGTTTATTATTTAATGATTTAAAGTGACTAGAAATGCCTATATAGCATTATTTTGGTACTAGTCCAAAGTCACTGCATGCAAACCTTAATATTATTACATATTGAGATAGGTATGGTTAAATGTGATTTTTGAGGGTTAGAATCAACTCAAAAGATATTATGATTGATTTTATAAAAATGTTTGAATGTGCAAAAGCTTTTGTCTTGTTATTTTTACTAGGAGAGATCTCTAGCTCTAAATGCATTAAATCCAATGGGCTTGGATAGATCTTTTCAGTAGCTTTATAACAAAATTGGAATCATTCAATTTTGATTTGTAAATCTCTCTAAATTGATTTTTAAACTAAGGGACAGAACTAAGTTCAAACTAAATTAGAAAAATCTAAGTTTGAATTACTGGGTCGCGCGGGAAAACTAATGGGCCGGCCTAGTGACGTTCCGCGGCGCAGAGAACAACTGACAGGGGGTCCACATGTTAGCGGCTCTTTAACGCGAAGCGGTACGAGGCGACATGGACCGTTAGATTAAAAGGAAGATCTACGGCTGTGGCTTGTCGTCGATGACAGACAGGTTACCGGCGAGGTGGAACCTTAGCGGCTCGGTGGGGGTCTATGGTGGCTTACCGGGGCTCCGGCGAGGGTCGGCGAAGCGGGCAAAAGAACTGGTCGAGGACGGCGATTCTCCTAGTACCGGCGGCATCCTGAGAGGTGGCCTTGATCAACAGCGCCCTTCTCTTCCCTCCGCGGCGGTCTCTGGCGAAATTCTGGCGCTGCGGACGGCGGCTTTCTCCGGTGGGGCTCTTGGAGTGCTGTGAGAGGGAGGGGATGAGAGTGGTGTGAGGAAACGGTGCTGGGGAGGCCTCTATTTATAGGCTCGGCGAAGCGACAAAGGAGCATGGGCGGTGCTCGCCGGTGACGACGACACAACGAGCTAGAGGTGTGGGCGGTGGGCTAGGACGATGGGTGGTGCCCTGGCGAGTGTCACGGCGGTGCGTGTGCAGTGGTTTGTGGTCGGGGAAGGTGAGTGGCGCGGCATGCACTATGTCTCTGCTGACGGCGAGTTTCGCGGCGGCCGGCGACTACGGGGCATGGTCGAGGGAATGGGCATGTCCGTTAGCTTCCTAGGACGATGGTGATCGTGTAGGCGGGTGGCTGGAGCGAGGCGGGGTCTGGCTGAGCGGGGACCGGGCGCGCTCTGCGGGCGGCTTCGGCATGGCGGACAGGCTCCGGGCGTGGCAGTTCCTAGCTGCTCCTGGCACTGTCCTTGGGCTGAGGCTGGCTAGGCGGTGGAGGTGGACCACAGGCGACCTCCTGGACATGGTGGGCGACGCTGGCGGCGGCTGTGGCGCGCTGTCGCTGGTGGGGTGCCCGAATGGTGCTCGGCCTTAATGGCCATGACCATTTGGTCGTGGCACAGTGGGTGGCCGGGCTAGAAAAGGGTAGGGGGTGCACTGGGTGGCTGTGGTTGCAAAATGGGAGACCAAATTGGTCCACACACTGCTCAAAATAGTGTTTTTGGTTTTTGTTTGAATTCTGCCCACAAGGTGTTTGTAGAAATGGCCAAAAGAATTCAAGTTTTGAATTTTTAGATGATTTTTGGTGGGGTTGCTAGGCACATGCATAAGCATCTGTGGTTGCTTGGGATTTGAAAATGGAGCTCATTTGAGTGGTTTTTGAAGAAGTGGGATCTTCTCATATGGACTACATTCAATTTTCAAATGCCATTTAAAATTAGTGTTTGTAAGTTTTTGGCAGATCACAAAGTGGGCCTTGGTACATCACTACATGTACTAGCAAGGGGTGCAAAGATCCACATTTGATTCTGTTAAGAATTGAGTCCTAGGAATAGCCAAAGTAGGCATGTTGATTAAAATGGCACAAATGACCATTTGGTTATTTTATTCATTTTGATTTGTTTTTCTTTGGGATTTGTTTGGGAATGATCTAGATGATGTTGATTTCACCTAAGGATAATTTTACAAGCAATGGATCACTTAATCATGGCAATTCAAAACAACTCCTATCTAAATGCAAACACATATGAATGCTTTAATAATTTTAATTGGAATTTTTTTGTTAACTCTAAAATTTGATGATTTGGATCTTAATAGCCTTGGATTAGAGTTTTGGGATGTTACGTGCTATTTCAGATTGATTATTGATTCTATCATGTCTTTGTTATTTGTGATCTTGCATGCTTTCCGTTGTTAGTAGCTATCTTGGCCAAGTAGATGCTAGCAACTCTAAGAGGGAGTATTTGTGCTCGATAGTGGGTTCATGCCTCTAGGAATCTGGGGAAGTGGCAGAAATCTCTAAGGTACTGGATGTGCTATTGCTACTAGGGAGAAAACATCAATCCTTTGTTCATAGAACAATTATATTGTTTACTTTACACACTTTGTGTAATGCAATTATCTGTTGCTTGCAACTTAATACTAGAGGGGGTTCGGATGATAACCTTAATACTGGAGGGGGTTTGGATTACGGTCTATGTATAATGTTGTAATGCCCAATCAAATCTCATATGAGTCTAGATGATTAGTATATGCATGTATGCTTTCTCGATGTTTGTCAATTGCCCCGCTGTAATTTGTTCACCCAACATGTCATCTATCTTAAGGAGAATCACCTCTAGTGAACTATGGAACCCGGTCCATTCTTTTACCATCAATCTACAAAACTATTTATTGTTTTCTGTTTACTTTCTGCAAGCAATTACTATCTTCCACACAATACGTTTAATCCTTTGTTTTCAGCAAAATCGGTGAGATTGACAACCTCGCTGTAAGTTGGGGCAAAGTTCTGTGGTTGTGTTGTGCAGGATTCCAAGTTGGAAACAATACCTTGGAGGTGTTTACTTGCTCCTACTGGTTCGATAACCTTGGTTTCATAACTGAGGGAAAACTTTTTGTTGTGCTCATCATACCTTCCTCTTGGGGTTCCCCAACGAGCTCGAATATATTTTGAGCCATCAAAGGACCTTGGTGAAGCATCATATATATTAGGCATTAATATCTATAGAGATAGATCAAGGCGCCTAATTGGGCTATGGCAAATTACATACCTTGATAAGATATTAAAGAAGTTTAATATGGACGGAAGTAAGAAGAGGTTCTTACCTATGTTGCAAGGCAAGACATTGAGTAAGACTCAAACTCCGGCTAGGCAGAAGAAAGAGAGATAATGGACACGATCCCCAATGCTTTAGCCATAGGCTCTATAATGTATGCCATGCTATGTACAAGACTGTAACATCTCAAAACTTATAATCAAGATTATCAAGTGCTAATCACGCCAATTTAGGGTTAACAAAAAACTTTTATTAAGAAAATGAATATGAATGCATGTGTGTTTGCATTAGTGTAGGATTGAGTGTATATGTCATGCTTGATTGTTCTAAATGATCTGAAATGGTTTAAAGGGGAATACTACATCATCTAGACCAATTACAAACAAAATCAAATGAAAAATAAATCAAATATGAATAAAAAGATCAAATGGTCATTTTGGCAAAAAATCAACCACTAGGCCACTTTAGGTGTTCCTAGAAGAAGATTTTTAAGAGAAATAATTCTATTTCTTTTCACCCCTTGCTAGACCAAGTAAAAGTGTATCAAGGCCCACTTTACAAACTTACAAAAACATCTTGCAAATCAATTTAATGGACAGTTGAAAATTGAATCAAATGTATGTGTTAAGATCCCACTTTTTCAAAAACCTATCAAATCATTTCTCCTTGGTAAACCCAAGCAACCAAAGACACTCAAGCTTAAGATCAAACCACTCAAAAAGTTTCATTCAAAAATTTCAAAATAAATTTCATGCGGCCATTTCCACAAACACCTTGCTGACACAGATTAACACTCTGCCTAACTTCACTGTTGTGCACAGTAATGATCGACCATTTGGTCCCCTCTCCACTCCCATGTCTCCCTAGCATCTAACCAAGCCCCAGACTAGCACCCCCCTTAACCGCTAGCACAGTGGAGCGCCGCCCATTTATGGTCATCGCCGGCTGACAACGGCCAGCTCGTAGCAGACCACCCCGCGCCCATCCAGGATGTCCAGGAGCTGCGCCAAAGTTCATCGCCACCCCCTGTCCATCCCACGGTCAAAGCCAAGCCCTAGACCACCCAAGCACACCGCGCCCAAATCTCTCTGCGCCATGCCGAGAGCACGCCCGTGCGTCGCGCCCGACCAGCTCGCCCAGCTCGCGCCTTGCCCTCACCACGCTCGTGCAATCCCGCCATGATCACGCCAACCTAGCAGACACCCCCGTTCGCTGTCGCGCGACCCACAGCTGCCGCACGCCGCCGCAAACACCTCTGCCTTCGCGCGGAGCGCCGCACGCGCCCAACCGAACCACACCGCCCCACGCCTCACCATTATGCCCGTGAGAACCGCCAGGTAGCACCGCACCGTCCACATACCTCAGCCACGCCGATATCCGCCTGTAGCGACGCCACCGTCGAGCTCGCGCCGCACCGCTCGGTCCCCTCACCGCACTATAAAAGGAGGCCACCCCCGCCTCCATTACCCACACCAACACCCTCACCACCTCTCTTTGAGCCTCCCACACTTCTCCTCGGAGCAAGGCGAGCACCACCGTGCTGGAATTGCACCAGAGTCCTCCGCTGCTGGAGGAGAAGGGCATCGTCGATTCCGACCACCCCAAGCCCTGACGTGACCGTGCCTCGCCTCACCGTCGTCTACCACGTCAATTGCCCCTGTCGCTGACCCTAGCTGGATCCCAAGTGAGCCCCGCTAGACCCCCACCTCCGCGCTAGGTTTAGTTCCTCACCGGAGCAGTCCGTCGTCGATGACGACTCCCAGCCATTAGATTAGAATTAGATCGTAGGGCTTAGATTCGTAGATACCGTTTCGGTTAGTTTCAGCCACTGACTGGTGAACCCCGTCTGTCAGCAGCCCGCTGCGCTGCGTAGTGCAGTTGGGTCGACCCGTTTAAATTTCCCGCGCAGGCCTGGAGATTCAAATATGGATTTTCCATTTTAGTTAAAACCCTATTTTGTCCATAGATTCTAAAATCCATTCAGAGAGGTTTACTAAACCAAATTGAATGATTCAAATTTTTCTAGAAAGATATTTAAATTACCTATCCAAGCCCGTTGGATTTAGATCAATTGGAGTTATAGATCATCTATACCAAAAATAACAAGACAGAGACTTTTGCAACTTCAAACATTTTTCAAAAATCAACCATAAATTCTTTTGAGTTGATTCCAAATCTCAAAAATCACATTTGATAAGATCTATCTGAATATGTAAAAATATTAAAGTTTGCATGTAGTGACTTTGTACTAGTACCAAAATGATGCTATTAGGGCATTTCTAGTCACTTTAAATCTATTAAATAATAATCTTAAACTTTATAAAATATGACCAACACTTTAAATCACATTCCCATGTATTTGAATATGTAAGGATGACATGTGTCAACATGATCCCATATTCTATTTGGATAATATTAAATCTTAATTAATTTCAATGAGTAGAAATTACTTTTCTAAAATAAAATGAATAAAACTAGTCCTTTAATGCATGTGATGATTGTGATGATGCTAGATCATTAAGTATGAGCCTTAGTGTGCTATATAGACTTAGTTAACATTGTTTGGTGATTGTGTACCCTGTATTCCTTGATGGGTTCGTAGCATGGAAAACAAAAAAATTCTACTGCAAGAACGAACAAAACCCAGATCTAATCTAGACAAAAGCCAAGATCTAATCTATTAGACATAAGCAACGAGATAGATCGGTACTAACCCTCGTAGAACCAAAAGCGTTATGAGATTAGATCTCGTGGATGATGTAGTCGATCACTTGTCGATCTCGTGGATGATGTGGACGATCCTTCCACATGCGTTCAAAGAGGCGCTTCACAGACGGTCACACGTAAGTGAGTCGGCACCTTCCTCTCCCTGTTCCAGCGAGCAGCAGAGGTAGTAGATCTTCTCCACGGAATCCCAGCAGCACGACGGCGTGGTGGTGGTGGTGGAGATGAGAATTCTGTAGGGCTTCGCCTATGCCTGTGCAGAAGAAAGGTGGAGGAGAGAGGCGGCTGAGATTGGTTGTTATGAGAGGAGGAGCAAGAGGGGGCGCCCCCTCCCTTCTATTTAAAGGAGGGAGGCGCGCCTGGGGAGGGGGAGTCCTAGTAGGACTCCCCTCCTCCTTGGGCCGGTGGGTTGGGGGAGGAGTCCTCCTCCCCCACGAATCCGTGTATTGCCCCACTTGGACTCCCTTGATCCCTTTCTTGGTTTTCAAGTAAACTCCAAAAAATCCTCTAGAACCTTCCAGAACATTCCGAAACCTTCTAGAATCTCCATACAAACACTCCGGAACATTTCCCAACTTAGAAAATGATCCCCAATATATGAATCTTATTCTCCGGACCATTCCGGATCTCCTCGTGGTGTCCCGGATCCATTCCGAGTCCCCGAACAACATTCGGTCTCCAACGCAAATTCCATATCTACTTAAAACAACTTCGAACCTTAAGTGTGTCACCCCACGGTTCGTGAATATGCAGACATGATGAAGACACCTCTCCGATCAATAACCATCAGCGGGATCTGGAGATCCATAACGGCTCCCACATACTCAATGATTACTTCGTGATCGATAGAACCATTTAACATACGAAACCAATTCCCTTTGTCACGCGATATTCTACTTATCTGAGGTTTGATCGTCAGTATCTTCATACCTAGTTCTTCCTCGTTACTGATAAGTACTCTTTACTCGTTCCATGTTATGTCATCCCTTGTGACCCAGTCACATGCTTGCAAGCTATCTAGATGACATTCCACCGAGAGGGCCTAGAGTATATCTATCCGTCATATGGATGGACAAATCCCAATCTTGGTCTATGCGCTTCAACACATACTTTTAGAATACCCAATGACACCTTTATAACCGCCCAGTTACGAAGCGGTGTTTGATGTCATCAAAGTACCCATCCGGTGATGGTGATTAACATAACCTCATGGTCGAAGGATTAGGTTACTATGTATTTCAAAGCTTACGTGTCTGAACTTAATGACTTGATCTTATGCTATGCTTACTATGGGTGTGTGTCCATCACATCATTCTCCTAATGATATAACCTTGTTATTAATCACATCCAATGTCCATGATCAGGAAACCATCATCATCAATCAATCAACAAGCTAGTTCAACAAGAGGCTTACTAGGGACTCTTTTATGTTTACAAAACACACAAGTATTAGTGTTTCCTAATAATACAAGTATAGCATGGGATGTAAACTTTCATCATAAACACAAAGATATAATAATAACCACTTTTATTATTGCCTCTTGGGCATATCTCCAACAGTCTCCCACTTGCACTAGAGTCAATAATCTAGATTACATGGTAATATACCTAACACCCATGGCGTTCTGGTGTTGGTCATGCTTTGCTCTAGGGAGAGGTTTAGTCAACGGATCTGCTACATTCAGATCAGTGTGTACTTTTCAAATCTTTATGTCACCATCTTGGACATACTCGCGAATAGCATGAAACCGTAGCTTGATGTGCTTCAGCTTGCTATGTGACCTTGGCTCCTATGCATTAGCTATGGCACCTGTGTTGTCACAGTAGATGGCCATCGGGTCCAATGCACTGGGAACCACGCCAAGTTCCGTAATGAACTCCTTCATCCATATGGCTTCTTGTGCAGCCTCCGAAGCAGCTATGTATTCCGATTCAGTTGAAGATTTCGCCACAACACTCTGCTTGGCACTCCTCCAGCTCACTGCAGCACCATTCAAAATAAATACGTATCCAGACTGTGATTTCGAGTCATCTGGATCGGTGTTCCAACTAGTATCAGTGTAACCATTTACAACAAGTTGTTCATCACCTCCATAAGAAAGAACCATATCCTTAGTCCTATTTAGGTACTTGAGGATATTCTTGACCGTTGTCCAGTGTTCCATTCCAGGATCACTTTGATATCTACTAGTCAAACTAACAGCATGTGCTATATCCGGTCTTGTACACAGCATGGCATACATGATAGAACCTATGGCCGAGGCATAGGGAATTTTATTCATCTTTTCTCTATCTTCTGTCGTAGCTGGACTTTGAGTTTTACTCAAGGTCTTACCTGACAACATGGGCACGAACCCTTTCTTGCTCTCTTCCATTCTAAACTTATTTAGAACTTTGTCTAAGTATGTACTTTGTGAAACGCTATTAGGAGTCTTGATCTATCTCTATAAATCTTGATGCCTAGAATATATGCTGCTTCGCCAAGATCCTTCATCAAAAAACTATTATTCAAATAGGTTTTGACGCTATTAAGAAGTTCTATATCATTCCCAATCAACAATATGTCATCTACATATAGTACTAGGAATGCTACAGAGCTCCCACTCACTTTCTTGTAAATACAAGCTTCTCCATAAGTTTGTATAAATCCAAAGTTTTTGATTACTTTATCAAAACATTGATTCCAACTCCGGGATGCTTGCTTCAGTCCATAAATGCAGCGCCTGAAGTTTGCATACCTTGTCAGCATCTTTAGGATCGACAAAACCCTTGGGTTGTACCATATACAACTCTTCCTCAATGTCACCATTAAGGAACGCCGTTTTGACATCCATCTGCCAAATTTCATAATCGAAATATGCAGCGATTGCTAACATAATCCTCACAGACTTTAGTTTCGCTACTGGTGAGAAAGTCTCATCGTAGTCAACTCCTTGAATTTGTCGGAACCCTTTCGCGACAAGTCAAGCTTTATAGACGGTAACATTACCATCAGCATCTGTTTTTCTTTTGAAAATCCATTTGTTCTCGACAGCCTTGCGGCCATCCGGTAAGTCCACCAAAGTCCATAATTGGTTTTCATACATGGATCCCATTTCGGATTTCATGGCTTCTAGCCATTTGTCGGAATCTGGGCTCAGCATAGCTTCTTCATATGTCGCAGGGTCATCAGTGTTGTCCACTAACATGACGCTCAAGGCAGAGTCATACCACTCAGGAGTGGTACGGACCCTCGTTGACCTGCGAGGTTCAGTAGTAACTTCGTTCGAAGTTTCATGATCATCATCATTAGCTTCCTCTCCAGTTGGTGCAGGCAGCACAAAAACATCTTCCGGTGCTGCGCTACTCTCAACTCTGAAAGAAGGTTCAATAACCTCGTCGAGTTCTACTTTCCTTCCAGTCACTTCTTTCAAGATAAATTCCTTCTCCAGAAAGGATCCATTCTTAGCAACGAAAACTCTGCCTTCGGATCTATGATAGAAGGTATACCCAATTGTTTCTTTAGGGTATCCTATGAAGACGCATTTCTCCGCTTTGGGTTCAAGCTTATCAGGCTGTAACTTCTTTACATATGCTTCGCAACCCCAAACGTTAAGGAACGACAACTTAGGTTTCTTTCCAAACCACAATTCGTATGGTGTCGTTTCAACGGATTTAGATGGTGCCCTATTTAAAGTGAATGCGGCTGTCTCTAATGCATAGCCCCAAAATGATAACGGTAAATCTGTAAGAGACATCATAGACCGAACCATATCTAAGAGAGTTCTATTACGATGTTCGGACACACCATTACGCTGTGGTGTTCCCGGCGGTGTCAACTGTGAAAGTATTCCACATTTCTTTAAATGCATGCCAAACTCATAACTCAGATATTCACCTCCACGGTCGAGCGTAAACTTAATCTTCTTGTTACGATGATTTTCCACTTCACTTTGAAATTCCTTAAACTTCTCGAAAGTTTCGGATTTATGTTTCATAAAGTAGACATACCCATATCTACTCAAGTCATCCGTGAAAGTGAGAACATAACGATATCCACCACGCGATGCTACACTCATTGGACCGCACACATCGGTATGTATTATTTCCAATAAATCCGTAGCTCGCTCCATTATTCTAGAAAATGGAGTCTTAGTCATTTTTCCCATTAGACATGCTTCGCATCTTTCAAGTGATTCAAAATCAAGTGATTCAAGAAGTCCATCAGAATGGAGTTTCTTTATACGCTTCACTCCAATGTGACCAAGACGACAATGCCACATGTATGTAGAATTATCATTCAATTTTATTCGTTTAGCATCTATGTTGTGAACATGTGTATCACTACTATCGAGATTCAATAAGAATAAACCATTCATCTCAGGTGCATAACCATAAAAGATATTACTCATATAAATCGAACAACCTTTATTCTCAGACTTAAAAGAGTAACCGTCTCGCAATAAACAAGATCCAGATATAATGTTCATGCTTAACGCAGGCACCAAATAACAATTATTTAAATTTAAAACTAATCCCGATGGTAGATGCAGAGGGAGCGTGCCGACAGCGATCACATCAACCTTGGAGCCATTTCCAACGCGCATCGTCACCTCGTCTCTCTCCAGTCTTCGTTTATTCCGACTCCTGTTTGAGTTACAAATATGAGCAACCGAACCAGTATCAAATACCCAGGCACTACTACGATTACTAGTAAGATACACATCTATAACATGTATATCGAATATACCTTTCTTCTTGATGTTGCCGTTCTTCAGATCCGCCAGGTATTTGGGGAGCACCCTTGCAGTAGAAGCACTCAGTTTTAGGTTTAGGACCAGCCTTGGGCTTCTTAGCAGGTGTGGCAGCTTTCTTGCCGTCCTTCTTGAAGTTGCCCTTGTTCTTAGGCTTGCCCCGTTTCTTGAAATTGGTGGTCTTATTGACCATCAACACTTGGTGCTCCTTCATGATCTCCACTTCAGCAGTTTTCAGCATGGACGATAGTTCAGGCAACGTCTTGTTCATGCAGTGCATATTGTAGTTCATCACAAAGTTCTTGTAACTTGGTGGCAGTGAATCCCCAATTCATTAGGAATCGGTATCCCCAACTCTCGGAGTTTGTTTGCGTGCCCAGACATGGTGAGCACGTGCTCGCTAACGGAGCTACCCTCTTCCATCTTGCAGGTAAAAAACTTCTCGGAAGCTTCATAGTTTTCCATGGCCGCGTGAGTCTCAAAAATGAGTTTGAGCTCCTTAATGATCTCAAACGGGTCATGGTGCTCAAAACGCTTTTGAAGCTCCGATTCTAAACCGTACAGGATGGCACACTGAACTATGGAGTAGTGATGTTCCCGAGTGGCATAAACATTCTTTATGTCATCGGTGGCATCTTCTGCAGGTGGGTCACCTAGCGGTGCTTCAAGCACATAGGTCAACTGACCAGCCCTGAGGACGATCTTCAGTCCACGGAACCAGTCCGTGAAATTGCTTCCATTGTTCTTAAGCTTTTCTTTCTCTAGGAACGCATTGAAATTGATGGAAACGTTCGCCATAATCTACAACAAATTTGCAAGTAGTTTAGACTAAGTTTATGATAAATAGTGTTCAAATTTAATTCTTAAATCAACTAGGTGAACTCCCACTCAAAACAACATCCCTCGAGTTGTTTTAGTGATTACACGAACCAAATCCACTACACCAAGTCCGATCATCACGTGAGATGATGTAGCTTCATCGGCGAACAATCTTCATGTTCATCATATCAATCATATGACTCATGCTCTACCTTTCGGTATTCTGTGTTCCGAGACCATGTCTGTACATGCTAGGCTCGTCAAGATTAACCTTAGTTTCCGCATGTGCAAATCTGGCTTGCACCCGTTGTATGCACACGTAGAGTCTATCACACCCAATCATCACGAGATGCTTCGAAACGATGAGTCTTAGCAACGGTGCCAACTAAGGACGAACATTTTATTACTTGATATTTAGTGAGAGGGATCATCTTATAATGCTACCATCGCAATCTAAGCAATACAAGATGCATAAAGGATTAACATCACAGGCAATTCATAATTAGTGTGATATGATATGGCCCTTTCTTCTTATGCCTTCGATCTCCATCTCCAAAAGCGGACATGATCTCCATCATCACCAGCATTGCGTCAAGGTCCGTGGCGCCGCTTCATGGTTGTCCATCATCACTAGCAACTATTACAACTACTTGGAACAAAGCTATTACAAGATGAATAGACACGCAGGTCTTAACAGAATTAAAGACAACCATTAGGCTCCTGCCGGTTGCCATATTACAACAAGGATCATTGCATACATCAAATACAATCACAATCACATGTAGGCCATATCACATCACAAAACCCCTGCAAAAACAAGTTAGACGCCTCTAATTTTCTTTGCAAGTTTTACGTGGCTTGGGGCTTTCGACTAAGAACGGATCTTACCTACGAAACTGAACCACAACGTTGATACAAGTGCTATCAAGTGCAAAGTGTAGATTTGATCTATACTATGATGGGAGAGAGACACACCATAAAGCCACTTGTGCAAAAGCAGTTGCACGTCAAGCGTGGAGCAAGTCTCATGTACGATGACATGTAATGTTGGCAGTCGCTTCATCCCACCATACCGCAAGATGCAAAGTACACACATAGCAAAAGGCGACACGAGCACCAACGCCCACAACCTCATTGTGTTCTACTCAGGCAATGATCTACGACAGACAAGGCTCGATACCACCGATGGGTTCGTAGTATGGAAAACAAAAATTTCTACCGCAAGAACGAACAAAACCCAGATCTAATCTAGACAAAAGCCAAGATCTAATCTATTAGACATGAGCAACGAGATAGATCGGTACTAACCCTCAGAGAACTGAAAGCGTTACGAGATTAGATCTCGTGGATGATGTAGTCGATCACTTGCCGATCTCAAGATCGTGTGGACGATCCTTCCGCGCCAGCGTTTGGCAGCGCTTCCAGACGGTCACACGCGTGAGTCGGCGACCTTCCTCTCCCGTTCAATGAGCAATGAGGTAGTAGATCTTCTCCATGGAATCCCAAAGCACCAGGCGTGGTGGTGGTGGTGGAGATGAGAATTCTGCAGGGCTTCGCCTATGCCTGCGTAAGAAAGGTGGAGGAGAGAGGCTGAGATTGGTTGTTATGAGAGGAGGAGCAGAGAGGCGCCCCGCCCTTCTATTTAAAGGAGGGAGGCGCGCCTGGGGAGGGGGAGTCCTAGTAGGACTCCCCACCTCCTTGGGCCGGCGGGTTGGGGGGAGGAGTCCTCCTCCCCACGAATCCGTGTATTGCCCCACTTGGTCTCCTTGATCCCTTTCTTGGTTTTCAAGTAAACTCCAAAAAATCCTCTAGAACCTTCCAGAACATTCCTAAACCTTCTAGAATCTCCATACAAACACTCCGGAACATTTCCCAACTTAGAAAATGATCCCCAATATATGAATCTTATTCTCCGGACCATTCCGGATCTCCTCGTGATGTCCCGGATCCATTCCGAGACTCCGAACAACATTCGGTCTCCAACGCAAATTCCATATCTACTTAAAACAACTTCGAACCTTAAGTGTGTCACCCTACGGTTCGTGAATATGCAGACATGATGAAGACACCTCCGATCAATAACCATCACGGATCTGGAGATCCATAACGGCTCCCACATACTCAACGATTACTTCGTGATCGATAGAACCATTTAACATACGAAACCAATTCCCTTTGTCACGCGATATTCTACTTATCCGAGGTTTGATCGTCGGTATCTTCATACCTAGTTCTTCCTCGTTACTGATAAGTACTCTTTACTCGTTCCATGTTATGTCATCCCTTGTGACCCAGTCACATGCTTGCAAGCTATCTAGATGACATTCCACCGAGAGGGCCTAGAGTATATCTATCTGTCATATGGATGGACAAATCCCAATCTTGGTCTATGCGCTTCAACACATACTTTCAGAATACCCAATGACACCTTTATAACCGCCCAGTTACGAAGCGGCGTTTGATGTCATCAAAGTACCCATCCGGTGATGGTGATTAACATAACCTCATGGTCGAAGGATTAGGTTACTATGTATTTCAAAGCTTACAGCAATACGAACTTAATGACTTGATCTTATGCTACGCTTACTATGGGTGTGTGTCCATCACATCATTCTCCTAATGATATAACCTTGTTATTAATCACATCCAAATAGAGTGTCAAACTATTCAAATAGCTGCTTCCGTGGTCATGGACAGTTGGAGTGGCCATACTGTTTCGCCGTCAGATGTTTTCAAAATGACTTGTGAAGTGAACTATGACTTTGACTTGACCACAACAGGGTTGTGGATCTGAAAACTAGTTTCCCACTTAAGTGATTTAGAACATTAAATTAGCTTTCTTTACTTCTGAACTCAATTTAGATAAATCTAGCTTTTTGCAAATAAACCTAGAGCTTAAGATTCCTACTAGAACTACCTTACTTGTTAGTGATAGTTTGCGAGTACTTAAAGAGTACTCATGGCTTTATCCCTGGCTATTCCTGTGGCCAGACTATGAGGAGGACTATTAGGAAGATGGACAGTAGGACGGCTACTACAACTAGGATCATCTCACATCGTCAGCATTGCCTGTGACACTGAAGATGGAGCCCACTACTACGCTTTATTATTCCGCTGCTTGATTGTATTAAGACTGGATCATGAGATCCTTTATTTGTGTAAAATCTTATTATGGTTTGTAATGGATGATGTACTGTGATATCCAATCTATTATGTCTCGCAAAAATGGTAATCCTGGGATTACGAGGTATGGCATAACAGGCATCTGGGATTAAAAATCTAGGTGTTGACAAAGACCGAATGTGGCACATGCTATTAGTTTGACTAGTAGGTACCAATCTGATCAAGGTTCGGAACACTGGATAGCGGTCAAGAATATCCTTAAGTACTTAAGAAGAACTAAGGATATGTTTCTTGTATACGGAGGTGAAGAAGAGCTGGTCGCTAAGTGTTATGTCGACGCTAGATTTGACACTGATCTGGATGAATCTAAGTCTCAATCCGGATACATATTTCTCTTAAACGGAGCAGCACTTAGTTGGAGGAGTTCGAAACAACCTGTGGTGGCTGGATCAACAACGGAGGCGGAATATGTTGCTGCTTTAGAAGCGGCGCAGGAAGCGGTTTAGATGAAGGAGTTCATAATGAAACTAGGCGTGGTTCCTAGTGCGTTGGACCCAATGGTGATCTATTGTGACAACAATGGAGCCATAGCCAACGCCAAGGAACCAAGGTCTCACAAGAATTCCAAGCATATTAAGCGTTGGTTTCACTCCATCTGCGAGCATGTCAAGGATGGAGATGTAAAGATTTGTAAAGTACACACGGACCTAAATGTAGTAGATCCGTTGACTAAAATTCTCCCTAGAGCAAAACATGATCAACACCAGAACTCCATGGGTGTTAGATTTATCACTATGTAAACTAGATTATTGTCTCTAGTGCAAGTGGGATACTGAAGGGAATATGCCCTGAGAGGCAATAATAAAGTTGTTATTATGTATTCCATGCATATTATAGATATTTATTTTGCATGCTATAATTGTATTAAAAGGAAACATTAATACATGTGTGTTTAATAAACAAATAAAGATTTCCTAGTTATGCCTCTCTTATAAACTAGCTCGTTGATTAACAAGATGATCAAGGTTTCCTAATCATGGGCATTGGATGTTGTTAATAACGAGGTCACAACATTGGTGAATGATGTGATGAACATTCATCCGAATTATAACATTACGATCAAAGTCATTATGTTTATATTGCTATAACATCATACAAAGTAATCTTAGTCCTTAGACCATGAGATCATGTTAATTGCTAACACCGGAAGAGTGACTTGATAACATCAAACGTCACACCGTAAAAGGGTGACTATAAAGGTGGACTCAGATACTCTGAATGTGTTATGTTACGTTCAACAAGTTTTCCCTTAGTACGAAACCAAGGTTTAATCAAACCAGTAGGAGCAAGGAAACACCCCAAAGGTGTAGCTAGCTGAACGTTGGCAGGGCGCACTATCGGTGCCAGTAGCAACGTGGAGACCTGCACAACAAAACTACAGAACTTTGCCCCCAACTTGCGATGAGGTTGTCAATCTCACCGGTTTTGCTGAAAACAAAGGATTAAACATATCGAATGGAAGAAAGTAATAGTTTGCAGAAAGTAAAACACAAAGCAGTAAATAGTTTGTAGATTGAATGTAAAAGAAAGGACCGGGGTCCATAGTTCACTAGAGGTGGCTCTCCTTAAGATAGATAACATGTTAGGTGAACAAATTACAGCGGGGCAATTGAACATCAAAAATTATAGATACTGATGATCAAGGCTCATAAGAAAGTAGATAAAACCAAGCATGGAACATCAAAAATTATAGATACATTTGCAATGTATCAAGGCTCATGGATTAAGAGTGGAAGTTTTCAATCCCGATGACGAATAGATATACTCTAGGCCCTCTTGGTGATATCACATTAAGATAGCTTGCAAGCAAGTGATGTGACCACTAGAATGTTATATCACGGGAACGAGAAAAGAGTGCATGTCGGTAACAAGATCAAAATAGGTATTTAGATACTGATGATCGAATCTTAGACATGTAATATATCGTGAGACAAAGGGATTTAATTACTATCGTTAAAGGTTCTCACGATGACAGAAGTCGAATGTGTGGGAGTCGGTATGGATCTCTAGGTCCCGCTTCTGATTATTGATCTCAGAGGGGTGTCGATCATGTCTGCATTATTCGCGAACCATAGGGTGACACACTTAGGGGTTGCCAAACACCATTTGGAGCAAATATGTTCTAGACGAAAGAATTGCAAAGCGTTTACACCGAATTGTTTTGGGTGAAATTGTTGAAACTGGTTGTGCATGTGATATTGAAATGTTGCAGGGGGTTTTATGTGAATGTTTGTTAATTAAAGTAATTAACAAAATTCTGAATAAAATAAATAAAAGAGTTTTATTAAATGAGATTTGCATTAAATTTGGTGGAAATTTAATGCATATGAGTGGGATTTTAGAGTGGAGAAAATTGAGGGGAAATTTATGTGAGTGGAGCTTCCACCACATGAATGAGGAAGAGGTGGGGGCACCCCCCATGGGCGTCGGCCATGGGAGGGGGTAGCCCCCTCTCCCTCCTTCTCACTCACACCTCCTCGCGAAGGATCTCTCTCCCTCTCTAGAATTATTCCCCCATGGTCTCGGATTAGCAAGATACATCTTCCTAGTGGCATTTCGTCTGGAAGGAGTTGCTGCTTCCGCTGCATCGCTAGAGCGAGGAGGTGGAGGTTGTTTGGTGGCCTAAACGTGTGTGCGGGGATAGATGCACTGCTGATTTGTGGCGCTAGGACTTCCACATGATCTTGTGATCAGCAAGCGTTCGACTACATCATCCACGAGCTGAATCTCATTACACTTTGTCGGTCTTCGAGGGTATGTTCTCTATGGATTTATATCCATCCATTGCTTGTATCTAGTAGATAAATCTTAGCGTATAATAGTTCTCATCGTAGGAAATTTTCTATTTTCTATGCTGCCAACCCAACAAGAACAAAAACCATGGAAGCTCAGCTAGGAAAGGTAGCCGAGAGCCAAGCTCTCATACTAGCAAAATTTGCTGGAAAACCCGAGCCAAATCCGGTAGAAGACCTTAAAACTATGAGGGTGGTAACCAATGATGAAAAACCCGAAGAGCTGGATTATAGCAACGCGCCAACACCGGAATATACCGTGGAAGATCTATTGAAGATGATCACCGTTAAGAATCCAGGTATAGAACAAGGTAATGATGCTATGTACCAACAATTTATACAACAAGTAGCATCTAAGGTTCGTGATTTAGAGATGGAGTATAAAAGACTAGTTGATAAGCTTCTAGCTAAGCTAGATGATATATTTGAGCCCACTATTAAAATTAAGTTGGGAGTTAATGAGATATCCGCACTTTGTGATCTTGGTGCAAGCGTCTCAACAATTTCCAAAAGCTTATTCGATAAATTAAACTTGGAGAAATTTGTTACAACTGAATTAAGACTCCATATAGCTGATTAAACTTATAAACAAGTTGTTGGGATAAAATAAAATATAGTTATTGAAATTAAAGGTAGTCCCGCTCTTGTTGATCTTATTATTATGGACATGCCTGAAGATCCCATAGCAGCTATAATTCTAGGTAGGCCATTCCTAAGAACTATTAAAGTTTTGATTAATTTACATGAAGGGAATGTGAGAATAGCGTTACCATCTAGAGATCCTTTTGTAGTCCACTTCCCTAGGAAAAAGAAGGCCAAGTCTAATGATGATGATGGTGTAATTACTTTGAAAGATAGTTACTTTGGAGTGGGCATTCCACTTCACAAACCTAAGTGATTGTCATCGAGGTCAAGTTAATTGAACTTAACTAGAAGCGCTTTATGGGAGGCAACCCATGTGAAATAAAGTTTCTCTTTATATTTCTATTATATTTTTAGTGTGTTAGTTTTGTTTTTAATAAAGAGTGTTCAAGAAGACCTATAGAGAGAGGAGAAGAAACAAGGTAATCCTCTATATTTTATTTTACTAAAACATGGCCTAAGAAGTATTGCTGGATCATTACTTAGTATTTTTGCTGTTATCTAGTCCTTTGATAAGATGTACAAAGGCACATGGAGCTACTAATCAAATTCATTGAGTTTTATAGTTCACAATGTTCTTAACGACCACTGGTATGGCCGGAGTGGACCGTACCGCGCGCCCGTACCACATCGAGCCAAAGAGAGATAAAAAATTGATGTTTGCCAAAAGGAACAATGTTGATAACGACCACTGGTACGGTTGGACACGCCCATACCGTATCCCCGAGCAAATATCAGATTTTAAGCAAAGTCACTGCAACGTTAACAACCAGCAGTACGGGCGCGCGCGCCCATACCGAGTACACCGCCTAGGAGGGGTCATCGCCCCCAAGGTAAGTCACCCGGTACGGGTGGGCTCCGGCCGTACCGCTCGCCCGTACCACGTACGCGGCCGCCATAAGTACCCCGAGGAGGTAATCTAAAAATCCCCAAATCATTTTTTTCTCTTTCTTCTTTCTCCAAACTTCAAACCACCTCCATTGGATCTTCAAATTTACTCAATCTTTCTTCAATTCTTCACACTCACTCGATCTAAGGTATGATTCTCCTCCAATCCCCAACTTATTTGTGCAAAATCTTCACTCAAGCATTCATCATTATCAATCTAGACATAGGTCTTTTTCTTGATTCAATCTTGATATTAAGTATGCTTAGCATTTAGAGGAGTTTATTTTGTAGTTAGTGTAGAGAATCACTTATGCTATGTTTCTATTGGACCAAAAAAATTATTAGCAAACTTTATTTACTTTATCTTATTTTTATTTATTAGATGAACACGAGGAGGCATACACGTAAGATGGATGCGGAATCCTCAGCACCACCTGTTGATACGTTAACCCCCGAGTCACTTGGCATCAAGTTCACCGAGGAGTTCCATCTGAGCCATTTCGATCGTCTCAAGATTCGAGCGATCAAGTCCACCAAGTGGGCGTGTCCTTATATCCTGAACCAACTTGGCATTCGAGGTGATTTTGATTTACTTTGCATCAATGTTGGTTTGTAAAATTTTGTCTTTCAGGATGTTGTGATATATCGCCGCTTGACGCTTGAGTTCTTCAGCACCTTTACACACACGGTGGATCCTTATGGTTGTTCCGAGGAACAAAGGCCTAGAGTTAATCGAATTAAATTCCACCTTATGAACTGTGAGTATACTTTGACGCTTAGTCAATAGGCTCAATGCTTTGGGTTTGCCAACAACACCACCAATGTACGCGCAACTACCTTTGTTTTAGATCCTTCCCCTTCACAATATTTTAATTTGATGAGAATTCGTGGAAACACACCAAAGGGGGACTAAATTGATCATCCTACTATTTGATATTTATTCTATATGATTGCTAACACATTGCAAGCACGTGGTGAGTTTCCTAGAGTTAATGAGTTGATCCTCGCAAAAGTTGCCCTTATCAATTGTAACTTAACGCCAAATTTGGGCGTTCTTCTTGTGTTTTACCTTAAGCATCAGGCTCTTCAATCTCGAGGACCCATATGTGGAGGAGGAGTTGTGACCGTTCTTGCACGCGCACTTCGCATCAACCTAGATAACATCCAACTATTGACTGGAGGTAACCGTCTCGGTCTTTATACTCTAAGAGCATGTGGTATGATTTATAAAAATCATGGTAGATATTTCTTCGATATACCTGGAGCGGATCACTTGATCCCAGCTCCTTTACCTACCGGTTTATTCTCTATCGAGGATGGAAGTTTGCATTATGACGCACAGGTTGAAGTTAATCTACCACAACAAGAAATACTCATGGGAGGAGGAAAAGATGAAGAAGTAGAACAAGGAGGACCCGAACAAGATGTGTAGCCACCGAACTACTACACCACCTATGAAGACATCTATGCACTCGAAAGAAATATTCAAAACATGAACAACCTCTCCATCAACCTTCGAGATGCCACTGCAAGCCTCGCCACCCAGTTCCATAATTGGATCAGCCAATGGAACGTGGGAGATTATCCACCGCCACCACAATGAGCAACAAAAGGGCTTGCAAAAGCCTGAGCTTGGGGATGTGTTCCCCTGACAAATTTATTTGTGTAATAACGAGGTTGTACTCCAGCTCCTTGGGAGCTTTGAAACACTCGTGTTGTCTTGTTCCAACACTTTGCTTTTTAATTTGCTTTTGTTTTAGTTTATTTTTTATTCCGTTTGTTTTTCTTTTTACCCTTGCTTGGTTGCAAGTTCTTTTCTATTCTTTAATCCCTATCCTAAAAATACAAAAAGATTTTTCCGTTTATCCTTTTTTCATAAATGTGGATTCATACTTTGCCTCTTTGCTTTAATATTATTTCGAGAGTAATCGTGTTTGAGTTTTGAAGGAACGCATCCCTATAACGAGATGATCATGAAGTTACTTATGGGAGGTATATCCTATGTCTCCCACTTATGAAGTTTGAGTCATTTATCTTAGTTGGTTGATTTGCTAAGATGTCATGCTAGTGGGAAGTAATTTAATATGGTTAGAGTAAGGATTTTTATTGGTATGATGATTAGTTGTTGAAGCTCTTGCTCTAGTTCTTTTAGTTAACTGAGTCTTGCCTTGGAAATAATAATGTCAAACAAGTACAATAAGAAAAAGTCTGAAATTTACAACTTGTTTGATGAATAATTGTCTTGAGAGTATACCCTTGATGATACTTAACCCCATAGATATTTTGATAGTCTCGATGACACTCATGAAAGGAGTTGTTTGATTGAAATAAAGTCTAGTGGTAATTGTGATGCATGCCAAAGCTAACCTTGTGGATCAAACCGCGGTACTAGCCCAAAAAAAGAAAGAGAAATAAGTGAGACAACTTTGTTCTATGTCTCTAATGCACACCTTTGGGATGCCAACAACTCCGCTAGCTTTTGAACAATCTATGGTATAACCCCGGATTTCGGCTACGAGTTGATGACATGAGTGGCATATGTGTCAATATATGGGCAAAAGTATTGGTACTCTCAAACGTTGTGCAAATACTTGCAAATGAAACAATTAACGATCCTTGAAAAATAAAAGAAAGAAAAAATATATCTATGAGGATCCACATAAGAACTCCTTGGCATGGTCTCATTACCACTTTACATTTTTTTCTTGAAAAACAATGATTGGATTAGAAGTGTTTTAGATAGATATGATTTATTGATGTGGGTGTAAATAAGACACTTCATTGTTATACTACTTGGGACATGAAACTCTCTTACTAAATTATGCTATTTAAACATCCTAGTGTTCATTGGTGTCACATCCCAAAACTTCAATCCAAGTTTATCAAAGATCCAATCATCCAAAAATAGGGTTAATAAAAACTTTTCCATTTTTAAAATGAAAGCATTCATATTATGTGCATTTAAATAGGAGTTGTTTGAATTGCCATGATTAAGTGATCCAATGCTTGTAAAATGTTTCTTAGGTGATTTAAACATCATCTACATCATTCCCAAACTTTTTCTAAAGAAAATCAAATCAAAAAGATTTAAAATGGAGAAATGGTCATTTTGCCAAAATTAACTCCCATGTCTACTTTGGCTATTCCTAGTACTCAAAAATTAACAGAAACAATTCTTGATCTTTGCACACCTTGCTAGTACACATAATGAGGTACCAAGGCCCACCTTTTGATCTTCTAAAAACCTTCTGTAAACTATTTTAAATAACAGTTCAAAATTGAATCTTTATCATATGGGAAGATCCCACTTTTTCAAAAACCACTCAAACAAGCTCAACTTTCAAAACCCAAGCATCTGCAGACTCACCAGCACCAACTTAGCACACCCACTAAAAATCTTTTCAAAATTCAAAACTTGAGTTCTTGCGGCCATTTCATCGAGCAATTGGCGTACACAAATCAAACAAAACCAAACACTATTATGAGTGATTGAAGCCTAACTTGTTCCTCTCTAGCTCACAACCATCTCAAGAGATCAGCTAGCAAGTTAAACCAAGCACTAGACTCACCTGTAAGCTGGCAATGACATCAATGGTGAACAGCCAAGCTCACCATGCCACCCAAAGGGAGACAGCAAGCTAGGAGGAGATTTAGCCGTGCCAACCTTGTCTAGGAGGCAGCCCACCGTCACTCACTCCCCGCCCAGCGCCCGAACCTTGCCAACCTCGACCACACGCACGGCCAAATCCGCCAAAGAACCATGCCGAGCATGCGCTAGAGCGCCACCCTCGACGCCACGCATCGCGCCGCCCTCGCCGCTTGCATACATGATCGCCACCGACCCAGAGACCGCCAGACATCCCGTTCGTCACGCCCCATGACGCGACACTCCACCGCTGCCGTCGAAGACGCCGCCTTGCCGCCAGAGCATCGCGTTCAGACCAAACCGCACCGCCCACGTCTCACCACCGTGTCGTTGAGCATCGCCAGGAGCACCGCACCGCCTACCGCCGCCATGCCGATAGCCGTCATACCATCGACCACGACGCGTTTCACTGCGTCGTCCGTCGGTCCCCTCGCCACTATAAATAGAGGCCACCCCCACCGATTTGAGCACACCATCTCACTCACCACCTCTCACTCACTCCCCACCGCCAGCCGGAGCCGCCGAGCACCAGGCGCCGGAATTGCAGCCGGAGCCGCCTCGGGAGGAGAAGGCGCGCCTGATCCAGCCGCCCAGAGAAGTCGCGGTACCAGGAGGTTCGCCGTCGACTTCGTCATTCGCCCGCCGCCGACCTCGCCTAAACCCGGTGAGCCCCAACGACCCCCACTGGCCGCGCTTAGGTTCTGCTCGGCGTTGCCCAACGTCGACGATGACCCTCAAGCTGGATTAGAACCAGATCGCACACCACTGTTAACCATACCGCCGCACCCCCTATGCCACCGACGGGTGGGGTCCTCGCTTAAGTCAGCCACGACACATGAGCGGTGAGCGGCCCATTCGTTCAGCTGTTGGAAATTCAAATTAGGATTTTTCTTTTAGTTAGAATATAGTTTCATCCTGTGTTTCAAAAATAAATTATGTGAGTTTGACAAATCCAAATTGCATGAAACTAATTTTGTCTGAAAGGTATTGAAATGCTCTATCCAAGCCCGTTGGATTTAATTCAATTAGATTTATAGATCTCTCCTAATAAAAATGAGAAGACAGAAGCTTTTACAACTTGCAACATTTTTATAAAATCAACCAAGTCAGCTTTTGAGTTGATTCCAACTCTCAAAAATCACATTTCATCATATATATCCAAATATGTAATAATATTAAGGTTTACATGCAGTGACTTTGGACTAGTACCAAAATAATGCTATATAGGCATTTCTAGTCACTTTAAATCATTAAATAATAAACTTAAACTAAAGTAATATTGATCCAACCTTTAAATCTCATTCCCACCTGTGGAATATGTGGTGAGGACATGTGTCCACATGACCTCATATTTTGGTGGTGAATATTAAATTTTAGTTAACATTTCAATGAGTAGAAATTACTTTTCTAAAATAAAAAGATTAAAACTATTGAAGTAAAACTTGTAATGTTTGTGATGATAATAGATCATCAATTGTGTGCTTTAGAATGCTACTTAGCCTAGTTAAGTATTGTTTGGTGATTGTGCACTCCCTATGTATTTCTAGACGATAGCACCGACCAAACTCTCGAGGAGGAGGAGTTCTACCAGGAAGAAGAAGAAGACAACTTCAACCACTGCACCAACCAAGGCAAGCCACTATTAGCAGGGCAAGCTAACCCTTGCAAAGTTACCTTAGCAAGCTATGGTTAGCAAGCTAGCATAAACTAGATGGTTTAGCAAAGATGCCTTAAGCATGCTTTAATCACACCCCTTTTCACTATTAATGCCCCAAGTCTCATGGACAAGTTTTACCCCACCTTAGATTATACAAAGTTCTCTACTTAAAATTGAAGGTAGCATAAAAAGTATAAAACTTGACCTACTTAGAAACCTCTAGATATCATTCTATGGCATGAGATTGATCCCATCTTTCCACCTTAGTGATCACTCTTAACTTAGTAGTTTAGAGTAGATCAAAAACTTGAGTCACTTTAGATGGGAATACTTGGTAAAAATGAGTTATGAAAACCTTGGAATGATGAGTCATTCTATTGAGATGTTTTGACATGTGTTACGAAACACAACTGGTTTATGATGTGGAAAATGATAAGGCATGAGCCTTAACCCCTTTTTTAAAACTAATGGTTGGATTCAGATGCGATACCATTCCAAATTTTACCGTACAACCACATTACCTGAATTGGGTAAGGCTTAGCTGGAAATTTATATGCATTAGTATTAGTTCCCTCACGGGAGAGGTTTGAGTTGAGGCTACCTCTTAATGTTGTCCACCTATGCAGTGTCCAAGATGACTGATGGTCATGGTTGGGAGGCCATGCTCATAGGAGAGGTGCTTATACTAGGGTGTGTAAAGGAAAGGTTATGTTTGATTATCTGCATACTAAGTATGATGATTCAGGGTATCCCTGACAGATGTATCGAATCTTGTGGTGAAAGTGTACCACCTCTGCAGAGTGTCAAACTATTCGAATAGCCGCGTCCGCGGTTATGGACAGTTGGAATGGCCATACTGTTTTCGTTGTCAGATGTTTTCCAAATAACTTGAAATGAACGATGATCTTTGACTTGACCACAACAGGGTTGTGTTGATGATAATAGCTTCCCAACTTAAGTGACTCTGGAATTTTATTTTATCTTTCTTCGCTTCTGAACTTAGCTTAGGCTTCAAACTTAACTTGATAGTTAACTTAGATTCAGTATTTTAATTTAGGATATTACTACTTGTTAGTAGTAGTTTGCGAGTACTTAAAGAGTACTCATGGCTTTTTTCCCTGGCTATTATCATGGCCAGACTATGAAGGAGATTATCAGGATGATGGTCAGCAGGACGGCTATGATAAGTAGGACTATCTGCCTTCGTCAGCATTGCTTGTGCCCCTGAAGATGGACCCCACTGCTACGCTATTTTTTATTTCCGCTGCTTGTTGTATTAAGACCTGGATCATGAGATCCATATTTGTGTAAGACCTTATGTATGGTTTGTAATGGATGATGTACTATGATATCCAAGCCGTTATGTCTCGCAAAAATGGTAATCCTGGGATTGCGAGGTATGGCATAACGGGCACCTGGGATTAAAAATCCGGGTGTTGACAATTGGCAAGCTGAGAGTTCATTAGAGTAATTGGATTGATTGCTACACTTCTAGTTACTTATACTTATATTAAACTTTACTTTGATTGTCTTGACTTACCGAAGCTTGTATAGTCTTCTTGTCATCTCTCTAATTTTGATAAGCTTCGCAAATGAATGAAGTGTTGAGCACATACGACTACCAACTGTAAGTGAACTATTATTCTCGTTGTTTCAAGTTTAAACGTTGAATTCCTTATAGTTCTTTTGGTTCTTCTTGCTCGAGGACGATCAAGGTTTGAGCTTTGGGGAAGTTGATGGCTCTGATTTTTGCCATCTTCTACTTCGTTTAAACGTTATTTTTGGTCAAGCAATTACCAAAGAAACTCTCAACTTTTGCCATTAATGACTAATAATTGCAAAGATATGCAAATCCCTTCTTTGATTTATGTTGTGCAGGAAATCACGGCTTTTAAAGCGAAATAAGGAGTCATAATGAAGGATTTTGAGGAAGTACACATGGCCAAGTAATTGGAGAGGCGTTCCAGGGCGTCTGCAAGCTTAACGACCACGGGTACGGGCGCGGTCCACCCGTACCAGGTGGCGACGGCTTCGTATCGTCAAATCCTACAACTTTCGTGAAGACGCCTATATATTTTGAGGCTCCAGCCGCCGGCCAGAGAGCCGCCATTCTCAGATTTCATCACAACACCACTAAAGGATATCCACACCATTTTTCATCCATTGTTCATCACTTCCCCCATCTATCCATCCACTAACCATAGTCATTGCTTTGTACTTTAGATCTCCTTGTGATTTGGCGACCATTGTAAGAATATTTGATTTCAATCTAAGTATTTGTATGCTGTTTTCTATCTCCAATCTATTTATTATGAGTGAGTAGTCCTCATGGGCTGCAGGTTGGGGACAAACCTCGCAGCGATTATGTGCATCTAGGTCATGGGAGAATTGTATTTTGTTTGGAATTGTGATTTCTATCTTTTGTTTCTTCGTCTCTTGTCTCGATTTGTGAACTTGTAGGTACCCAAGATCTCATAGATTGATAAAGGCTTGAGGTGAGATATTTGGCTAGCGGTGATCTCATAGGAACCTCAGTAACAGAAAGGGTAGTACGGTCTTCGCTTAGCACCCCATTCAGGATCAACAACAACATCACCACTTAAAGATTTGATCTGTGTTTTGCATTTAATAATCGTTTGTAACTCGTGGCTTCGGTGTACTCTCGGTTGGATTAAAAGTCTATTGCTATGCCCGCTGCATCAAGGGGATCTAGAATATTAGGATGTGTTGCCCACAAGAGATTATCTCGATACAAACATTATATATGAATATACTTATTATTATCTTTTATCCCATTTGACGTGCAACTGCAGGTGGATCTTCAACCCTGGCTTATCTCCATCCATTGATTCAAACCCGTTATAAAGTAAACTAGACTGGTTCGGTCAACTAAGGTAAAACAAACAAACAAACAAAGTCTTGTAGATGTGTCATTTTTATTACTTTTTAAGCTGTGCTTTTCGAGGTTTGATTAAACCTAGGCCTTCTAGGGAAAAAGTTATTATACTACATTCGTAAATCCGGATCGAAGGATCAACAGGCCAATGCCGCGAGTTCATCGTGGCTAGGTGAGCGGTAGCCACGCACGCATGGCGACGGATCTTGGCCTCACGCATGACCTCGACCTCGCGGGCTCGTCAGCCATGGCAGAGGTCAAGGAGAAGCAGCAGCAGCGGGCGACACGCGTGGCAGCCGTGGGTCGGCGACAGGCCATGGCAGAGCAAAGGGGAGGAGCGGCAAGGCATGCAGAGTCGACAACGGTGCGAGTAGAGGGAGGAGTGGTGAGGCATGCAAGAGCGGCGCATGGTGATTTTTTGGGAGAGAGAGTAGAGAGGAGTAGGATGGGGGCTGTCCTTGCGGACACGCGCAAAAACAATTGCTTTCCGGTTTGGGCCTGGAATGCGCTCATCCAGGGCCCACAGACCGTTTGGTTTCTCCCGTTGGCGCATTTATTTAGCATGCTCGGTGCCGGTGTACTCTCATTAGGGCATCTCCACCGGGCCGACCCAAACGTCCGATCGAAATGGTCTGTTTCTGTCCGTTTGGGTCGGGCCGCGGTCACTTTGGGTTCGCGGTCCGGCCTGTCCAGCCAACCGCTCCCAGCGGCGCGACCCAAATGTCCGCTCCTGGCAAGAGGCCCGTCACCGACGCCGGTGCCGGTGTATTTCTAGTGTGTTCCCGTCGCCTGCCGCCTTTCTTCCCGTCGTTTCCCACCTCTTCCTGCCGACTCCCGCCTCTTCTAGACGTTTCCCGCCGCGTCCAGTCGCGTCCATAAAAAGGGGAGGCCAACCAATGTAGGCACAACTAGAAACCCTATCTCCACAGACCTCCATGCCTAGCCATCCTCGTCGCTGATCTAGCAGCCACGACAATCGCCCAGAAATCCTACCCCCAGATCGCCCATTGTCGTCATGGTGGCCGGACCCGCCAGAGGAACCGGACGTGTTGCCGCCTCCGATCCTGGGATGCCCGCAGATATACAAGCTAACATTCAACCATCGGCGACGCACCCACTACAACTACAACCGGACCATCGGCGAGCCTTTGTCGTTTGAGGTGATGGACCGCGTCTTCCTGCTGGAGCACCGGCGACGTGTTGCGCTCGCAGACATGTGCGACGAGCTCGGGAAGCGGTGCAGGCCAATCCCGATGACGCGTACCTGCGTGTCCGCCTCGCCCAAGCTGTGCAGGAGTTGTAGACGCATGAAGCGATCTACCGCTCTCTCGAAGAAGGATGGGGTCTCACCGACCTGCCGGCGGCGCCGCCGCGAGCGCCATAGGCGGCACATAGTTTGAGCATTGTTGGGTAGTGTTACATTCACGGTGTGCATGTAACATGTTTAAACACTGGAATAAAAAAATTCATTGCATATGGCCGCTGCCCACATTGCTACATGGTACACAGCGAGTTCATAGCCTAGCCTACTCGTTGCAGTCTGAGTCGGAGTCTGAGTAGGGGTGGTAGCAGTGGCGGCACTTGGTGTCATCGAAGACGCTAACGCCGAGCCTTCCTTCGCCATCGTACTTGAAGACGACGATGTAGCTCACTTCGATCTTGTGCGCGCGGGCGAACTCCTCCCAGCCGAGGAACATCCGGCCAAGGCGGTCGAACACAGCATCCACCGGGTACTCGTTGGTATTCACACCGGTCGCCCGCAGAATGAACGACGGTGGCGCTGCGTCGTCGAGCATCGACGCGAACTTGCGGGGAAGGCGCAACCTATCCCACGCCATGCCCGGACGAATGGTCACGACAAACTGGATGACGGAGTCGACAAACTCAGGCGACAGCGCGATGAGGGAGAGGGAGGCGGCATGTTGCTCTGGCCACGTCCTCCGCGCCTCCCTCTGCATCCACGGCCAGGCCCCGGTGGTCGTCCTAGACGGCCACCCCTCGATCTGATGTCGCCGGCCATCGCAAGCTACCGGTTGTGGAGGCTAGGAAGGAGGCGAGTGTCGTGCGGTGTGTGTCGTGCGGTGTGGGAGAAGATGCGCACGGGCGTCCGGTTAAAAAAGGGTTGGCACCAGATGCCAACGCGGAGGCCAAAGCGACGACACTGAAGGGTCGAGGCAGGAGGGCAGGCAGCGGGCGGCGGCAACAACGACACGGCCAACCTTTGGAGCAGCCTTCCATTGATTCCTGATGGGTCACAGCCGTTGGGCCATCGACCCCCGCGGGAAGGACACGGGTGGCCGCGCGCGCTGTCCAGGCCGACGCAACGATCACGCAAATTAGGTGCACCGATGGGTCGATCCGGACGCATCGAACTGAATGTGTCGTGCTGTTGGGAGACCGCATACGCCCCGGGTTGTTGGGTCAGGCCGGTGGAGATGCTCTTAAGGACAATAACCAATGCTAAATTTATAATTCTTCCTTGTAGTCTAATGTAAACATTACTCCTACGACCGAACAAATTAGATAACATTAGAGCAGAGCTGCCTGGAGGACAGAGCAATAAAAAAAATCCTAACTACTCCTACAAGATACAAATGCTTCCCAGTGTTCTTTCTTCAAGGCATCAATGGCCCCTACCTAGGCGTATGTACTATCAATGAAGAAACTACTTCTATCTTTTTGTCTTCCAGCTCTATCTAATTAAGAGGACTAATATTGACAATAATAATCCAACAATAATAGTAGGAGCCGTTGGTGTTTCTAGTTGGACATTATCCAAATCTTCACGACATACTATTGAACCAAGAAATTCATTAAGTTAACACGAAGAGACATGACATGCCATATATGTTAGCCTCCAAAAGGTCGAGGGCAACTCTCCTGTGATGTAATTTGCAACTGTAAGCAAAAAAGGCAAAGGAAGTTGCTCTTCTCTGATAATTTTGTAGACGCCCTGCAATGCACAAAAAAGTAACCTTGTTTCATAAGTATAAAAAACCCTGCTATTGTACCTGAAGCCATCCAGCAAGAAATAGAGATTGGAGGTGGGAAAAAGTTACAGTACTAAAGTTAGAAAGAATAACCACAGTAGCATTTGTTCACCAGATAATCATTGAATATCTTGCTAGTCTCACCAGGTGCAAACATACTTCTCTAACACCAATGAGAATAGTTGCACTATAAGAGAAACTTTTCTCCTAAAAATTGAACAGCAGAACTTACAAAGATCAACAGATCTAACTCACTGTGTTATTTTTGAAACCCATGATTTCAATGAGGGCACTGCACAAGGAAGACAAGTACCCTGCATCTGATCTACTCTTGCAGAATCCTAATGATTCCAAAATTTAAACTATAAATCCAAATAAAGAGAATAGTGTAGTCTCTGCTCACGCCAACTCCTAGATTGATACTGACAGAAACAACTAACTATGCTTGTTTACAATATACTCCCTCCGTTTCAAAATATAAGATGTTTTAGCTTTGTGAAAGAAGTGTATCTAGACTCTTTTTAGTGTGTAGGTTCAATCCAAACATAGATGAATCTACACACTAAAATGAGTCTAGCTACACTCTATTCACGAAGCTAAAACTTCTTATATTTTGAAACGGAGGGAGTAGTAGCTAGTTAATAGTTATCCATAATCTAGACGGATGGATTTCTTATAATCCAGAAGCACTATGCATTTAGAATTTTAGATGTAGCAATTGAGACAAGGTATCTCTTACCTTGTGGCAAGTTCATACACGCATCCTCTTATGTTTGTCAGACATACACGAACGTAGTGCTATATCTATAAATGTCACCATTAAGGCATACTAACTAAAGGAGGTCAATGGAAAGAAAAAACCAAAAACTGAGTGCCATATGTCAAATGTTCAATAAAATAGGAGAGATGATAATATCCAACTACTGAAAGAGTAGTGAAGTAAAATATAGCTATACTGCAACTTTTTTATCAGAATCGCGATAGTGAGGTAAAATATAGCTATACTACAACTCTTTATTAGAATCACAATTAGCAAAAAGGAGACATTAGCAAACAGGCAAGAGTACTCTCAAATATAATAACCTTTGAAGGCTCATAACCTCAGGTATGGAACACGAAAATTCTAGCGCGCATAGGGGACATTTGTGAAAGCTCATTATCACACAATCCAAACTACGCATTCAGGTCGTATTTGAAGCATCTTTGAAAAAGTTTCTCTGTTCTAATAAACGTTTGGTCTGTAAGTATAACGTGTATTTTAACAAAGAAGATCCTGAATACATCACCGGCTGAATGAAACTGCATGACCAATGTTTCAAAATTATTTGGTAGCCTGTTAATAAAATCAATATTGTTACCGCCTACTAAAATTTGCTGTGGTGCTATATAATATTGTAGTCCAATACTCTGGAACATACATCTGCCTACCATGTCAATTAGTTGGCTGCCTTGTGCTATGATCCTGAACATAAAACCAGAGAAAAAAAATAACCTTATCAAACAGTAAGTACGAGAGGAATAGAGACAGAGCTAACCACGGGAGCAATATTCAGTCATTGCACACTCATTGCTACTCGCTCCCAAGCTATTGGACATAAAGGAAGGAGAAGAGAAGACTCATACGATGCGGTGGTCACCAACTACTTGCCACTGCTAGTTCTACTGCATTTACTGGCTTTTTTGGCACCTAGGAAGCCATAAATTGGTTTCTGAAGAGAGAAGAAAATATTGTACATATGGAAGTTGCACGCACATAATACCAAGGAAAATGCAACTGGCCAACCTTTTATGCTTGCCTATAGAAACTACCATAAACATCTAGCACCCTTAGTATTGGAAAGATATTCACTTAAGTGGAGCACGTGTGTTTGGACAGCTAAATGTTCACAACCACAGCGTTATGCCAGTGTGTAATGGAAGTTCTATCATAACAAAGGTTGAAACTGAATTCTATCTAAGAAGGATGAACCTCCCAATACAGATATGTTAGACAATTAAGAGTGCAGAAACATGAGTAAAGTAAAAGCATGGCTATATGAAGTGCCTACAAAATTGAAGAGAGAAGAAAGTATTGTACATATGGAAGTTGCATGCACATAATACCAAGGCAAATGCAACTGGCCAATCTTTTATGCTTGCCAATATTTTCATGGACTGGTAGCAGCTTGCCAAGAGGAATACGCCCAAGCCAATGCGTAAGGGCCTCGCCTCCGCCGCGCTACTCATCCCGTGGATGATCTGGAAGCACAGAAATGCCTGCATCAGCACAGATCTTGATCGCCAAAATCAAAGATGAAGCCAGGCTTTGGGCAAGGGCTGGGGCTTTTGGCCTTCGTGTAGTACTGCCATCCACTCGGGATGTGCACTAAGCTCTGTACCTGTAAGAAACCCTGTACCTCTCAGGAGGATGTAAACCAAACCCTATCTTTGCAATGAAATGAAACGCAAAAGTCTTTTGCGCTTTCTCGGAAAAAAAAAGTGCCTACAAAATTGATGCTACTAGCACGTGAACTCCAATGCCTAGTAACCAACTCACCAAATGTATAATACATACAAACTAACTGAGGAAACACTAATACGACACTTAAATCTTGATGAAACACTTATCAAAATAAAGAGCGGAGAGTGGCAGCAGCGTACCAAAGATGGGACACCCACAGTGATTGTGGCGGTCAGGGGGAAGTTCCGATCTGCGTGTCTCCGTGATCTCCAACCGTGGGAGTGGGTCAATGAGCAGCTTCCAGCAACGTCGTCCTCCAAGATACGGAGCAGGCAGTGTCAGCGGTAACTGCTGGTCATCGAGCGACCATACGACGGACCAATGGTTGGGCCCGGGTGCCGCCTTCCAGGTAAGGAACTGTATATCATGAAACAAAATTTAAACAATGCACTGTATATAATTGGTGATTCATTTTTCTCAATGGCATTGGTGATTGCTACATTCGTGTCCTTGAAAAGATTGTATGAATTTCAGGTATGCTAGTAGTACCACTAAATTATGCTTTACAAATGGAAGTATGCTAGTATTACTGACTTACTTGTGGTTTGCCGATTTGTTTGTAATAACGAATATTCAGTAAACCGTATTGCATCAAGCGATTCACAACTATCAACTCACACCAGCCTAGCACTTCCATTTCGATAAAAAAAAACAGCCTAACACTTGTCAGATACTACAAATATTCAGTAAAACATGGCCTGGCTAAATATTTTTGTGACCTCCGTCTCTAAGAAAGTGATAATACAACTTCTGCAAGGTAATCTGCAATGCAGAGATGAATAAGCAAGTGCAGACAATACTTTAAACAATGACGAAACTAATAAATCATAGATCTTATGTGTATAACCAAGGAGCACAGAACAAAGAACATAGATCTTCTCTCACTCTACGGCTCTACCACGGGACATAGATTTTCTTATAATAACACTACAGGTCCAGCTTCAAGCTTGTTCGGACATGGAAATAGAAGAGGCTACCTGGACTAAAAAAACTCATCTGCTACAATCTTTTACACCATATGACACTAATTGTGCTCCTTACATATGTACAACATCAAGCTAGTTCTGTAGTTCAGCAGTTATTCAGGGGAGAAATATCAAGCGTACATGCTTCGTAATATAGTAAGTTTACACACACAGTCTGGTCCTCTCAAATCCGCTGTCAATCAAACTGTTGCATTCATGTACTAGCAAATAGAAACAAGTGCTTGAATCTTTTCGATCAATGTTTTGAATGGAATATGCACATTACATGCTTATGATTTGATGAACAAAGGCCCTTTCAATGGAAACAAAGAGTGTGACAGGAAATAAGGTAGTTTTCATCAAGTTCTGTCGATTGAAATGCCATTCAGAATTAAGGTACATAACTTATCTGTTTTGGCCTAGGTAATATACTGACAACAGAAGAAAATGAGTAGGCTACTTTATATTAGCAAGCGGAAACATATATTGTCAACTGAACTAGCTATGTTGAGTTAAGTCATACCCAGATATATTTTCCTGGCCTACAATTGCCTACAATGAAGTACAACAGCGGAGCAGAATCACAGACTGCAACCCCATAAGGATAAACCAATGTAGCATCTCATGTGTCTTTTGGATCGTGGGTTATGGGAGGTGGGAGTGGACAATGATCATGAAATGATTGGTGGATTTAGTCTAATTTCTTGTTTGGATTGGGGGAAAGGGGTAACAAGTGGGATAGGATTGGGAGACATGACTCATATTCCCTATTTCACTAACAATGCAGGGTGCCTTGCTTATGGAGGAAGGGGTGGATAGGAAAAGCGAAATTACATAATCCCCATTTAGGTGTAATTACAAAAAAAGTAATACAAGGGGCATTTAGTAACTCGAATTGCATTTCTTACGCTATATCCCATCACATAAGAAACAAGGGAATGTGTTTAAAATCTCACGTCCCACTTCTTAAACAACCACCTTATATACCCATCAGAAAATCAAATCCCTTTCCATCTTGCCTAACCTGCAATCCAATCATCCAAAGAGCCCCTCAAGGTTAATCACTTGCCAGTTTGTTTTACGGTGCACATCGTTACAGACAAAAATCATGGTAATGCTAACAGTATAAGAACACGAGTTCAAGACGATACAGAATATGCAGATACCTGTTGAACCATTGCAGTTGCAGAGCATCCATTCTCTGAACTCACTAGCATTACTGCATTCAGTGAACTAAGAATCACTGGAGCGTACATACAACATATTCATTCAGAGAGTTCAATTTCTTCGCCTCCCTCAGATTCATCATCTAATTCAGTACATGAACTACGGCTTTCTCTACTCCTTCTTGGTGGCAATGCAGCCCTCATCATAGTGGTATACTCCTTCCTAATAGCAACAAGTGGATGCGTATTCTTCTCAAGCAGCTGCCCTCCGCCACCATAAGCTTCCCTGAGCACAACTGTCTGTGTACCAAGTACCCTTGAGAGGTAAAAAATGCCCGGGTGACGCTCAAATACCTTGGTAAACTTCTGTGGCATGCCAAGCAGCTTCCTCATGTTGCTCACATTGTGGCGCTCCGTCCTCTTTGCCAATGTGAGGTGCAGAAGCTCGTGGAACACTCCGACGTTCCGCTTCTCTGATACATCTGTGCGACGGTCAAGGCCCGAGGCATCGGCGTACGGATTAGTGTATGGCAGTGCCTGCCACTCCCTCAGCCAGTCCATACACTTGCTCCTGAGGCCAAAACCCCTCGTGAAGCTCACCGGAAATGGGAGGCAAGTGGTGTCGCAGCCGGCTGCACCCTTCTCGAGTTCAGAAACAGCCAGACGGTCGTCCCAGGAGAGGAGGCGGAGCCAGACACGCTCGTCGCCCTCGGGCTGCGCGAGGGCGAAGTGGTCAGGATGGCGGTGGATGACCGAGGCGCGGTAGTCTCGGGGCAGGCCGAGGTCCCATCGGAGAAGGTCTACGGTGTGGAGCGGGATGGAGCGGGGCAGGGTGAGCATAAGGAGGCGGCGGAGGCGGGCGAGCAGGTCGGGTTCCAAGGCGTTCAGGCAGTCCACCTCCCGATGCCGGAGGTCGAGCGCCTCGTCCGTGAAGGACACGCCACCGCCACCGCGCCGAGAGAGTTTGAACAAGGTGCAGTACCTGCGGAGGAACGCGAGCACGGCGTCTGCGGAGCCGAACAGTTTGTGTACAGACTTGTCGGCGAGGAGCTCGGGGCACGAGATGCGGTGGCCGGGCCTCGTGGACACGAGGTCGAGCAGGTGGTGGGCGGAGCGGAGGTGGCGCTGGCACAACACAGCCCCGTCGAGTACCCGATCTTTCACCAACTTAACTTTCGCGTTCACCAGCGTCGCACGCTGCTCCGCGGCAAACAACGGCGCCTCCCACCATCCTGTCCTCCTTCCCGTCGCCACCCGCAGCAAGTGCCCCGCCATATGGAACCAACCGCGCGTGGCGGAGGGACACACACGGAGGTAAATCGCGACGCGAGTACCAACAATTGACAGCGGTGCTGCTGGCTCCAGTCGACGGTGCTACCAACCCCCAGCGGAGGTACTGCTTGCGGCAAGAGGAATTGCTACCAACAGTGGCCAGCGGTGCTGCCAGCTCCAAGCGGCGGTGCTGTCGACGTTTGGACGGCGGTGCTGCAAGCGAAAAGCGGTGTTGCTGCCGACGGTAAGCGGAGTTGCTACTAGCCGGCGCCGGTTGTGCTGCAGCGTATCACGGTGGTTTCTGCCGGAAATGGGCGGCGAATCGCTCGTCGGCGGCTGCCGGAAATGGGCGGCGAATCGCTCGTCGGCGGCTGCCGGTGATGCTCGGTGAATCGCTAATCGACGGGCAGAAGATACGAGCGACGGGAGGGGATGGGGATTATTATTTTTCCGATCTGTTTTTGCGGGGAGATGCGAGCGATACATGGAAAGGCAAGTGGGCTGAGCTTTGGCCTTCGGGTTATACAGAAACGAACGAAGGTTAAAGTGCAAGCACAGTAATAGGCCTTGTAGCATCTCCACCCACCTTCCCGCAAGAACCTACTCAGACCGATATTTTCATCCGGACGGCTCACGGTCCTATGAGCGTAGTTTTTCACCGATTCGGTCCAAATTACATCCGATGTTCCTAGGCCGAATCCAGGGAGCCGGGTGTGGTCTGGGAACGTTGGATGCAGCTAAATCGGCGGGGGGAAATCCGGGTTGGTGGCCCTACCCTGTCAGCGAGTTGAGCAGTTCATCCTCATCTCATTGTCTCGACTCCCCTGAAGTACCGCCGGGCAAACGGCCGACTGACCACTCGCACACGCGTCGTCATAATGGTGCGCCACTGCCCGCCCACCTTCCCGCTGTTTTCCCTTTCCCCGCTCTTGCCGCTACACCTCTCCCGCCCTCCCGCCCTTTTCCCATTTGGCTATAAATGTCGGCGCTTTCGCCGTTCCCAGAGCACGCACTCCCGCCTCTCATTCCCCCAACCCCAAAACACTAAGCTCCGGTGACGAGGAGAATACCTCGGCGGCAGCGAACGGCTTCGGTCGGCGCTCCCTGTAGCCCCCGAAGGCCCGCCTGCTCCACGATGTCGGCTACCCAGCGTCGTCGGACTTGAGGGACACGAACTCATCAACAAGGTCCAAGCGGTCATAGCCGCCATGGAGGACCCCGAGCTCGCCGAGGACCCGGGCAACCTCGCTCATTGTGAGCAATTCTTCATCGACCAGCGCGAGTAGGAGATGGCCGCCTACGACGGCGTAGTGTAATACTACAGTACTGAAAAGACTGTAGCTTCTATGCAACATGACAATCCCTGGATCGGTTCATTGGCTCACATAGAACATAGATGAAATAACAAAGTAATAATCCGTGTATCATAAATAACGAAGATCTAGAAGATTCATTTATTACAAAAGTCACTTAGCTCAAAGGCTAGCCCACACATAAATCAAGTAGCAACACAAATAAAGATACTACTCCATCTTCAAATTGCCCACGAGGGAACAAGTGTCGAGTGGAGTACCGCGACCTATATCGAATCACTCGGAATCGGTATAACCTGCAACATGAAACTTAGCAGCCCCGAGGGGTCAATACATGGAATATATGGCAAGTAGCGCTAAGATAAAGGAGACAATGCACCTAGCATCTACATGCTTATTTGGCTAGTGGAGCTTTGGCTAGCTTGCACTTTTCAAACACATTGGTCCTACTTTCGTAAACCATTTAATTCACAGCAACCCATTAAGTTCACCCATCAAGTTTTAGTAATTAGAAAATAAGGATGAGCGAGAATATGTCATAGTCTCAAGATCAAGCAACTCAATCGTCCGTAACCGGGGACATGGTTAAGGTTAAGTACTTAGTTTTTACACCCTGCAGGGGTTTCTACACTTTACCCATGTGACCTGGCCAACCCAGCTCGTACCACCACACGCATATTGTGTGATGATAGGGAGAAGTCCAAGATGAGACCTTTCGGGAAGTAGATCACCAAACCCCACTGCGCACCGGTCCCAACTTATCATTCACTACATCTTTGGCTACGCTGGGTTCGGATCACCACGACCTACTAAGTCCAACCAGCCACCCATTCTTACTGGCACATGGTTGCACATGTAAGCTACCATAACAAAGAGAACCAATCCTTCTCAGTACCCTGGGCGGCATTCCCCACCATTAACCACACTCCGATGACCATCCAACCATTCCGCCCAGGTAGTTCATTAACATTAAGTTGTTTTAGTTTGAAGCAAACACAACTCCACCATAGTGTGATCCCTTTTTCCCCATCTTCACAGCAGGTCTAAGCACATCTACTGAGCGGGGCTCAACTACAAGAATTCCTACCATAATATATAGGATATAGCATAGCATAATAGTTCCTACACAATAACTACAGAAATACACTACACATGCATAAGAGAAAATAGTAGGACAATGGTATGAACAAAATAGCATCTACTTGCCTTAGCTGTAGGAGTCGAGGGTACAATCCTCGCAGAAACAAGCGTTGCACTCGTCACAATCTACATGATACAAAACAACACATAAACAACATACCAACATAAGCAAGTGCATAAATGCATGCATGATAGCTCAACAAGGTTTTCAGTAACCTTTCGGGGTTCTCTGATGTTTACTACTACTGCATGATGCATGGAAAATCTTTAATGCAATGAAAACAAGGCTATGCAATTTGTGAACCCAAATAATAGGCTTTTAGGCAAAACACTAAGACTTTGCAGTAAACAGGGTTGTAAGACCTGGGCAAAAATACTACTGTGTAGGTAACGTGATTTATAACCAGGGAAATTGGAAACACGCAAAAAGGCGTTACAAAACTTTTCCTATAATTTTTATAGTGTTTTAAGCCTTTTTAAAGTCTCAGGGAAAAACATACAGTAAACCTACAATATTATTTTGTAAACAAATTCTACACAATTTTGTGAATCCAACGACATCTTATTTGCAATTTTTGGCCAAGTAGATCTTTTCCTACGAATTTTTGAAGTTGGATCTATTTTCTGGAAATTAAACAATCTCAGAAATCAACGGGGGAATATTCCAGGAATATTCCGAGGAATATTCCCGCTGACGAGCGGGTCCCGGTGGACCGGCAGTTGACCGGTCAGCCCGCGGTCAGGGAAGATCTGGGCCGTGTCATGCCAGATCGACGGCCAGAGCGCAAGGCCTGGCTGGCGGCAATGGGCGGGTCTCAGCGAGGGGCGGCGGGGGTGCAGCCGGGGGTGGCGTTTGCGGTGGAAGGGTCGGTGCGGCCGGCGGCGAGCTCCGGTGACAGCGGCGAGCAGATTGGGCGGCGAACTCCGGCGAGAGATTCCTCGGAGCTGGCGGCAGTGTAGGCAAAAACGAAGAGGGGAAAAAGATCGGGTTGGCGAGGGCTTTAAGGAGGGGTGAGAAGGAGAACTCGAGGCGGAACGAACCCCGCGAAATCCGGGATTCCGGCGACCTCGGCGTCCGTGCTCGACACGAGCATGGTCTCGCTTCGATCGGCCGGGCAGCGGGCCCAAGGCGGTGGTTACGATCGCACAAGGCTGGGCGGCACTATCCGCCGCTGGCCACAAGCCGGGCGGGCGGCTGGCCAACGCGGTTTCCCTTTTTTTTTTGAACAGTAACTGAACCTGCTGTTCTGTCTCACTAATCTGAATTTTTTCTACACTGCTGTAAATTGGCCATAACTTTTGATCTCGGGCTCTGATTTAGACGAAACAAAGTCCTACGGGTTCGTAGAGACGAGATCTACACAACCATACATATGGAAAGTCCAAAAGGGCCATTTTTAAAGTAGCAAGGCAAAAACTCTAGTAGGCTTGCAAAAGGGATGATCTAGCAAAAGGGGAGTGGTTTTGGCAAAAGCTTTAAAACTGAAACTTTTTGCAAAGATGCCCATGATACAATGACATGTATGAATGCAGTGCCAAATCTAGAATTTGGGATGTGACAAGACTAACCCACTTAAGATGAATCTCGTCCTCGAGATTCGACGTGGCTAGCAAATAGGTGCGGGTGGTCCTCTCGGAGGTCATCCTCTCGCTCCCAGGTAGCTTCCTCTTCGGTGTGATGGCTCCATTGTACCTTGTAGAACTTGATCGTCTTGCTGCATGTAAACCTCTCCGCTGTCTCCAAGATCTTGACCTGTTTCTCCTCATAGGTCAGGTCACTCTCTAGCTGAACCTCCTCAAGCGACACAGTGTCTCTCAATGGTGTATCCATCATCTCCGGATGGCACCTCTTCAGCTGGGACACATGGAACACGTCGTGAACAGCGGATAGAACCTCTAGCATCTCCCGCTGGTACGCAACCTCTCCTTTGCGCGCTAGGATCTTGTAGGGCCCTATAAACCGAGGTGCCAGCTTGCCTTTAATCCCAAAACGCTTAATTCCACGTAGTGGCGAAACTCTGAGGTAGGCTCGATCTCCAATCTCATACACCACCTCCTTGCGCTTAGCATCAGCATAACTCTTCTGCCTTGACTATGCTACCTTCAGCCTATCTCGAATCAAACTGACCTTCTCCTCAGCATCCTTGATCAAATCAGGTCCAAACAACTGACGCTCACCTACACCATCCCACAACAATGGTGTCCGACACCTCTTACCATATAGCACATCAAACGGCGACGTCTTGATGCTAGTCTGGTAGCTGTTGTTGTATGAAAACTCAACATAAGGCAAATTCTCATCCCAGCTAGAGCCATGAGCTAGAGCACAGGCTCTCAACATATCCTCCAAAATCTGATTCACCCTCTCGGTCTAACCATCCGTCTGGGGGTGGAAAGTTGTGCTAAACTCCAACCTTGTTCCCAACGACTCATGTAGCTGGCGCCAAAAGTGAGAAGTAAATTGGGTGCCTCTATCTGACACAATGCTCTTAGGAACTCCATGCAGGCACACAACTCTGTTCATGTAGATCTTGGCTAACTTAGCACTGGTATAAGTGGTCTTCACGGGTATAAAGTGGGCTACCTTGGTTAAGTGATCCACCACTACCCAAATAGAGTCGATCCCCGACCTCGCCCCGGTAGTCCTGTGATGAAGTCCATCCCAACTCTATCCCACTTCCAATCAGGTATCGGTAATGGCTGTAGCAACCCCGTTGGTTTCTGGTGCTCAGCCTTTACTCTACTACACACATCACATAAGGCAATATACTCTGTGATATCTCCCTTCATATTAATCCACCAATACATTTCCTTCAAATCCATGTACATATTTGTGTTACCAGGGTGTATGGAGTATGGCGAGTCATGGGCCTCCTGGAGAATCAACTTTCTAATCTCCTGATCGTTGGGCACGCACAAACGATCTCCAAACCATAGTGCTCCTTGTTCATCTTCGCGAAATCCTTCCGCCTTTCCCTTGGTTATGTTTTCCTTCACTCTCCCCAGTTCAGTATCCTCCTTCTGAGCTTCACAAATCTTATCCTGTAGTGTTGGCTTGATATCCATCATTGCCAAGTATCCCTCGGATACTACCTCCAACCTGAGGTCCTTGAGTTGTTCACACAAATCCTTGGGTAACTCCCCCACTGTCAGGCCATTAGCATAAACCTTGCGACTCAACGCATCTGCTACAACATTAGCCTTTCCGGGATGATATTGCAGACTCATGTCATAGTCCTTTATCAGCTCCAACCATCTTCTTTGTCTCATATTCAGCTCCTTCTGGGTGAATATGTATTTCAAGCTCTTGTGATCCGTAAACACATCACAATGCTTACCCATCAGGTAGTGCCTCCATACCTTGAGCGCGTGCACAACTGACGCTAGTTCCAAGTCATGCGTGGGGTAATTCCTCTCGTGATGTTTAAGTTGGCGCGAGGCATAGGATACCACTCTACCATCCTGCATCAATACACTACCCAATCCTTGACGAGAGGCGTCACAATACACTTGGAAATCCTTCTAAATATCTGGCAAACATAGGATAGGTGCGGTCACTAGGCGTTGCTTCAGTTCCTAGAAACTAACTTCGCACTCCTTGGTCCAATCAAACTTCTTCTCCTTCTTCAGTAGTTCAGTCATTGGCTTTGCAATCTTGGAGAAGTTCTCTATAAACCTCCTATAATATCCAGCAAGTCCTAAGAAGCTCCTAATATCTCCCACATTCTTGGGTGACTCCCATTCTGTAACTGACACCACCTTGCTTGGATCAACTGCGACTCCTTCACCTGATACCACGTGTCCAAGAAATCAAACGGTGTTCAACCAGAACTCACACTTGCTAAACTTGGCATACAATTTGTGCTCCCTCAGCTTCTCCATAATCAGGCGCAAATGCTTCTCATGTTCATTGTCATCTTTAGAATATATCAATATGTCATCGATGAATACCACGACAAATTTATCCAAGTACTCCATGAATACCTTGTTCATCATGGTCATAAAATATGTCGGAGCATTTGTTAGTCCAAAAGACATAACTGTATACTCATATAACCCATACCTAGTGGTGAAGGCGGTCTTGGGTACGTCTTCCTCACGGATCTTCAATTGGAAATACCCCGACCTCAAGTCAATTTTGGATAACACCTTCGCTCCTTCCAACTGATCGAACAAGTCATTTATATTGGGCAATGGGTATTTATTCTTGATAGTCACTTCATTAAGTGAGCGGTAGTCAACCACCAATCTCTTACTACTGTCCTTCTTCTCCACGAATAGAACAGGCGCGCCCCAAGATGATGAACTAGGCTGAATAAATCCCTTGTCCAATTTCTCCCTAAGCTGCTTCTTTAACTCCTTCAGTTCCTCCACATCCATTTTATATGGCCTCTTGGCTGTCGGTCTTGTTCCCGGCATCAAATCAATAAGAAACTCCATGTTCCTGTCAGGTGGCATCCCTGGCAGCTCATCCGGAAACACATTGGGGTACTCCTTTACTACGGGTACTGTGTCCATGCTAACCCCCTTAAGAGAGCTCACCTTAGTACCCTCAAGACGTGTTGCCGACTTGAACTTAATCTTTATGCCTCGTGGTGTCCTAAGAGAGATGGCACGTTGTCCACAATCTATCTGACCATCATGCTCGGACAACCAATCCATGTCGAGTATTACATCTAGTCCTTGCGACTCCAAAACTACCAAATGTGTTGGGAAGCTGTGTGCCCCAATTCCTATGGTAAGATCACGGCATCCCTTACTAGCTAGCATCTCCCCTCCTGGTGAGCTCACTCTAATAGTCTCTTTTAGTGACTCAGTGGCTAACTTATGTTTATCCACGAATGCCCGTGATATGAATGAATGCGATGCGCCAGTATCAAATAGAACAAGTGCAATATGGGAATCGATTGGAAACTTACCAATCATGAGATCCGGCTCATCACGGATTTCCTCCACATTCATATGGTTCACATTTGCCTTCTGGTTGGGTCCAAGCTTGGGTCCCACTCCCGTGTTCTTCTCCGGGCAGGTACTAGCATAGTGACCCAGCTTCTTGCATTTGTAACACTCCACATTGCTGAGATCCTTCTTGCTCACATATTCATGTCCATTGTTCCTCCTAGAGTTGCTGTGGTGGCTCCTGTGACCATTATGGTGGCGGACATTTCCTCCACGGTGATGATTGTCACTCCTGTGACCATCGTGGCGATGTCCATTGCTTCCACGGTGGCTGCGGTCATCTCCGCCATGCCTAGAATGTCCAGAGTGTCCATCATAAGAGATACGGGCGCGGTGGTGTGATCCTGAGGAGTGATGGTTGTTCTTCCTCTTGCGTCGCTCCACCTGCTGTTGTTTCCCTTCCAGAATCCTGGCCTTATCCATCAACTCCTGAAACGTTGGGCAATAAACCACGGATAGCTGAAGTGAAAGATCATCACTGAGACCATCCAGGAACCTCTCCCTCCTCTTGGCATCAGTGTCCACATCCTCAGGGGCATAGCGAGATAAATTGTTGAATTCCTCTATGTAATCCGCCACAGTGCGGTTGGTCTGGCGTAGGTTGCGGAACTCCTTCCGCTTTAGGCTCATGGTCCCGGCAGATACGTGGTTCATCCTGAATCCTTCCTCAAACATAGCCCAGGTAACTGTCTCCAGCGGGTGAGTAATCTGGAAAGCATCCCGCCATGAGGCAGCTGATCCCTCCAGCAAGTGAGCAGCAAACCTCACCTTCTCAACATCAGTACAACCAACGGTCACCAGGTCCTTGTTCACAGAACGAAGCCAGTCGAGAGCAATCATGGGCTCAGGTGCAGAGGAGAACTTAGCTGGCCTCAGCCTCAGGAACCTAGTGAGAGCATCCCCCTGCGGCTGATTGTTCCCGTTGTTGTTGTTATTGTTGTTCTGAGTTGCCATGAATTGCGTCATCACTTGGGTCAGCTGTTCTTGAGCAGCCATGAGCTGAGCCATCTCATCTGGTCGGCGATGAGACATCTGCGGTCCAGCACAGGTAAGATTAGAGAGAAACAACTACAGATAAGTGATAGCCCGCTACCCATGCAACAAGCTCAAGCCACATCAATCATAAGCAATCACCACATGATCAAGAACACTCACAAACATCGTTCCAGGTTTTCACTAACAGTATATAGCTACAAAAATAGTTTAGGAATGCTGACAACAGCGTTTGGCAAAGCAAAACAGCAAAATAAGCAAAACCAGAAAATCTGACAGAACAGTTCTGTCCTGTTCACGATTTTTTCTGGGCACCTTAAACTCATCAGGAATTTTAGCCAATTTTTGTGCAGATGCTACAGGTAATTACGCTCCAGATCCTAAAATATGAACGCAATCCGAGTTACCAGTAAGGAAATAAAAATCGCGCGGTAAAACAGGTCAGACAGAAAACTGCAGCAGTAAAGACACGAAATTTACCAAAACTTGGTCACAAATCATTTAATAAATCTCACGAAAATTCCTGGAACTTCAAGGTACTTAACTGAGCAATCTAAACACAATAAGCTAATAGTTCAGAAGTTTGCATTGATCGGTGCCTAAGACTAACGAATATCCCTAACGAAGACTAGTTTTGGAGGACCATCTCTAGCTATTTGATGAATAGGTTGCAGTAGGTTCTGGAGTCCATGCGCCGACGCTTCGCTCCTGGCGCATGCCACGGTGGTGGTGTGTACACCTCTCCCGAGTCCTCTTCACTTGAGTCCTCGAATTCCACCTCTTCGGGGTCCTCCTCATCACTTTCTTCAACAAAAGCGCCCGCTGCATCTCCTCCATCATCGTCATCGCTTCCTCCATCGTCATTGTCTCCACCACCATCATTGTTACCTCCTCCACCATTATTACCTCCATCTCCATTATCCACATCATCATCATCACCATCATCATCATCGTCGTTCCCATTGTTTGGTGGGGGATTCTGCTGTGCTTGAAGGGCAGCAATCTGGGTAGCCATGTCCACAATGGTTTGATCACGTTCAGCCACAACTTGATCCCTTTGCACAATACTTTGGTTCAGCGCTGCAATTGTGGCATCTCTTCCAATGAGGGCTTGCTCCATTGTATTCACGGTAGTGTGCAAAGTTTCCATCTCATACCCTTGCAGATGCACAGTGCCCTGAAAATAATCCAGCTGCTCCTTTTGCTGCATCAGCTTCTCTTCCCTCTCCCAAGCTTTGATCTCCATGTCTTCTAACTGCTTCACTTTGAGTGGCATGTTGTTCCGATCACCAGCGGTAATCATCACAAGTCCTTGCTCATTCCGACCCCCAAATGCAAGGAAGGGTGATCCTGCTGGTAGTCGGTGTCGGTGGAGATAGCACAGGCGTGACAGGGTCTCATGCATGGCCAACTCCACTCCTTTCTCCCAGGTAAGGTACTTCTTGGTGAGGTTCAGGTTCTCAATACCAGGCACAGTGGGATCTGCAAGAACAATCGCGGTGATCTCCCACACGCGATCTCTAGGCACATAGGTGTTCATCCTTCTCCCTTTGAACATCGGCATTAGCATGCCCAACGTCTTGCAAAGCTCACTGCCTCATGAAGGGCCTTGGTGATTGAAGCTCAACATACTCAACTCTGGTGGCATCTCCCATCTATCAATTGTAAAGAGGAAAGAGTGAGAATAGCAAAAGAAAAGAATTTACTAGAGTGAATGGCATAAGAATAAAGGCAAAATTTAAAATAGGCTCAAGTAAACATAAGGCTTCCTATTCCAATCCTAGGTCATGATCCTACAGTCAACACATGGCTCTGATACCATCTGTAATACTACAAGATCGAAAGATCTGTAGTTTATGCAACATGCCAATCCCTGGATCGGTTCATTGGCTCACATAGAACATAGATGAAATAACAAAGTAATAATCCGTGTATCATAAATAACGAAGATCCAGAAGATTCATTTATTACAAAAGTCGCTTAGCTCAAAGGCTAGCCCACACATAAATCAAGTAGCAACACAAATAAAGATACTACTCCATCTTCAAATTGCCCACGAGGGAACAAGTGTCGAGTGGAGTACCACGACCTATATCGAATCACTCGGAATCGGTATAACCTGCAACATGAAACGTAGCAGCCCCGAGGGGTCAATACATGGAATGTATGGCAAGTAGCGCTAAGATAAAGGAGACAATGCACCTAGCATCTGCATGCTTATTTGGCTAGTGGAGCTTTGGCTAGCTTGCACTTTTCAAACACATTGGTCCTACTTTCGTAAACCATTTAATTCACAGCAACCCATTAAGTTCACCCATCAAGTTTTAGTAATTAGGAAATAAGGATGAGCGAGAATATGTCATAGTCTCAAGATCAAGCAACTCAATCGTCCATAACCGGGGACACGGCTAAGTATTTAGTTTTTACACCCTGCAGGGGTTTGTACACTTTACCCATGTGACCTGGCCAACCCAGCTCATACCACCACACGCATATTGTGTGATGATAGGGAGAAGTCCAAGATGGGACCTTTCGGGAAGTAGATCACCAAAACCCACTGCGCACCGGTCCCAACCTATCATTCACTACATCTCTGGCTACGCTAGGTTCGAATCACCACGACCTACTAAGTCCAACCAGCCACTCATTCTTACTGGCACATGGTTGCACACGTAAGCTACCATAACAAAGAGAACCAATCCTTCTCAAGACTTCGGCATTCCCCACCATTAACCACACTCCGATGACCATCCAACCATTCCGCCCAGGTAGTTCATTAACATTAAGTTGTTTTAGTTTGAAGCAAACACAACTCCACCATAGTGTGATCCCTTTCCCCGCCTTCACAAAGAGGTCTAAGCACATCCATCGAGGGCTCAACTACAAGAATTCCTACCACAATATATAGGATATAACATAGCATAATAGTTCCTACACAATAACTACAGAAATACACTACACATGCATAAGAGAAAATAGTAGGACAATGGTATGAACAAAATAGCATCTACTTGTCTTGGCGGTAGGAGTCGAGGGTATAATCCTCGCAGAAACAAGCGTTGCACTCGTCACAATCTACACGATACAAAACAACACATAAACAACATACCAACATAAGAAAGTGCATAAATGCATGCATGATAGCTCAACAAGGTTTTCAGTAACCTCTCGGGGTTCTCTGATGTTTACTACTACTGCATGATGCATGGAAAATCTTTAATGCAATGAAAACAAGGCTATACAATTTGTGAACCCAAATAATAGGCTTTTAGGCAAAACACTAAGACTTTGTAGTAAATAGGGTTGTAAGACCTGGGCAAAAATACTACTGTGTAGGTAACGTGATTTATAACCAGGGCAATTGGAAACACGCAAAAAGGCGTTACAGAACTTTTCCTATAATTTTTATAGTGTTTTAAGCCTTTTTAAAGTCTTAGGGAAAAACATACAGTAAACCTGCAATATTATTTTGTAAACAAATTCTACACAATTTTGTGAATCCAACGACATCTTATTTGCAATTTTTGGCCAAGTAGATCTTTTCCTACGAATTTTTGAAGTTGGATCTATTTTCTGGAAATTAAACAATCTCAGAAATCAACGGGGGAATATTCCGAGAATATTCCGGGGAATATTCCCGCTGACGAGCGGGTCCCGGTTGACCAGTCACCCCGCGGTCAGGGAAGATCTGGGCCGTTCGCGGCTAGATCGACGGCCGGGAGCAGTTCGGCGGCGGCCACCGGCGGCGGCGGCGGCCGCATGACGGCGCGGTGGAAAGCCCTAGCGGGCTGGCGGTCTGCGGGGCGGCGGGTGCAGCTGGGTGGCGGTTAAGCGGTCAGGAAAAGATCGGGTTGGCGAGGGCTTTAAGGGGGGGGTGAGAAGGAGAACTCGAGGCGGAACGAACCCTACGAAATCCGGGATTCCGGCGACCTCGGCGTCCGTGCTCGACATTTAGCACGGTCTCGCCTTGCAGCGGTCAGCCGGCAAAGCGGCGGCGAAGGCGGTGGTTACAAGGCTGCCAAGCGGTTACTATCCGCCGCTGGCTCGGGCGGTTCCCGGGCAGGCCGTTGGGCCGCGGTGGGCTGGCGGCGGCTGGCCAACGCGGTTTCCCTTTTTTTTTTGAACAGTAACTGAACCTGCTGTTCTGTCTCACTAATCTGAATTTTTTCTGCACTGTTGTAAATTGGCCATAACTTTTGATCCCGGGCTCCGATTGAGACGAAACAAAGTCCTACGGGTTTGTAGAGACGAGCTCTACGCAACCATACATCTGGAAAGTCCAAAAGGGCCATTTTTAAAGTAGCAAGGCAAAAACTGTAGTAGGCTTGCAAAAGGGATGATCTAGCAAAAGGGGAGTGGTTTTGGCAAAAGCTTTAAAACTGAAACTTTTTGCAAAGATGCCCATGATGCAATGACATGTATGAATGCAGTGCCAAATCTAGAATTTGGGATGTGACACGTAGGATCGCCGCTGGTGCAGCACAACGTTGTAGGACACGTCCAGCGGTGGATCGCACCCGACCGCACGCTCGTCGCCATCCTCGAGCACATCAGCGCGGGGAACATCTCGCGCCTAGGCTATTCCCGTATGTCGTGGGACGGTCAGCTAGATGCCGAGAAGGATGGTCGGTGGGTCGTCTGGCTCGTCGGCGGCCTTAGTGTCGTGCTAGACTGGTTTGGCACTAGCGAGCTCGCTGCGCATCACAGTGCCACTCCGGCCGGTGAAGCGGGAGGTGGGGTCGCAGGTGCGCTCGTTGCCGCACACACGTTCCCGCGACGTCGTCATAAAAGAACGTCGCGCACCATCACCGCCGAAGAAGGAGTGAAAGGACAATGGATGTCGTTTAGAGGGGGTGAATAGGCTTTTAAACTAATTACAGTAGCCTCTAATAAAATCGGAATAAAAGTAGCGTTTAATTTATCAAAACACAAAACCTAAAACCATTAGGTTCACTAAGTGCACCAACAACCTATACTGAGCAAGTCGAGCAACAAGGTGATAGCAAGATATAAACTTCAAGCACGATGGCTATCACAATGTAAATTGCATAAGTAAAGGGCTCGATTGAGAGATAACCAATGGACGCAGAGACAAAGATTTTTATCCCGAAGTTCACTTCCAAAGAAGCTATATCTCTGTTGGAGAGGTGCGATTGCGCAATGCTCTCTGAATGCCAAAAATAGCTCACCTTTAGGTGTGGTGGCTCGATGGTCACCCAACACCACACAAGGCCTCACCTCAAGATGCGAAGGCACACAACTCACCAATGCCACAACAAGCTCACCCTATTATCCCGTGAGCTCACCATAAAGGCCTACTCACGATCCACTATGGGACACTTGAGGGTGGTCACTAAACCCGTACGAGCTTGGGGCAATCTCCACAACTAAATTTAAGGCTCCCAAGAACAATGCCACAAAATGCCACATGTTTGATGAATCTCCACAACTCAATTGCAGCCTCCAAGGACAATGCCATAAAAGGCCAAAAGTTTGAGGAATCTCCACAACTCAATTGGAGGCCCCAGTAACTCACTAGTACTCCACACAACTGTCTAGGATTCCAAGAACCCAAGAGTAACAAGCCCATAAGCTTGAACTCGTCGAATCTTCGTAGAGAACTCAAATATATGCACTGAATGCATGGGCAAGTCCTTCACTCTCAAATTCCACTAGAGATACAAAATCTATTGGGGGAATAAGAGAGGAATAACACAAGATAAGAACACAAAACTCTCCAAGATCTTGATCCTAAGGATTCCTTCACAAAGAAGGGATTTTGTTTGGTAGGGTTGTAGATCTAGATATCCTCTCACAAATCCCCCAAAAAGATGTAAGAAACATGGAAGGGGGAAGGTTAAAAATAGAGGAGAGAGAGAGAGAGAAACAGACCAAAAGAACTCGTGCACATGAAGGGGAAGAGGAGCCCCTTTTAAAGGGCTCCTAGATCTGACCGTTTGGGTCAAATCGCACCTGGCCCAAGATGCTGACGACTCTGTTTTCTAGCAGCAATGTAGAGCAACATGGGTTCCTGAGGTTCTGGTGCTGCAAGAATAGGGGCGAATGAGAGTACGGCTTTCAGGTCTTGGAGTGAAGCTTCAGCTTCATCGGTCCAGACGAATTTCTTGGTCTTCTTCAAGAGCTTGTATAATGGTGCGACTCTTTCACCGAGTCAGCTTACGAACCGACTGACCGCAACAATGAAGCCAATGAGCCTTTGTACATCCTTTAGGCAAGTTGGCCTGGTAATGTTGAGTATAGCCTTTATCTTTTCTCGGTTCACCTCTATGCCTCTCTGAGACACGATGAAACCTAACAATTTTCCGGCTGGAATTCCGAAGAAACACTTCTTTGGGTTAAGCATTATGTTGTATTTTCATAGATTTGTGAACGTTTTCTCCAAGTTGGGAATTATAGTTTCCTTATTTTTGGACATCACAGCTATATCGTCCACATATGCATGTATATTGCGTCTGATTTGATCGTGGAGGCAACTCTGCATAGTGCACTGGTATGTAGCTCCTGCGTTTTTTGAGCCCGAAAGGCATCGTTACGTAGCAAAAGGTTCCGAAGGGGGTGATGAACAAAGTCTTTAGTTTGCATGACTCCTTCATGCATATTTGGTGATAACTAGAATATGTGTCGAGAAATCATAGGAGTTCCGAGCCTACTATCGAGTTAATAACTTGGTTAATTCTAGGCAGAGCGAACGGATCTTTGGGATAAGCCTTGTTCAAGGCAGTATAATCGACACCCATTCTTAAATCAGTGTGTCCTTTTTAAGGACCATTACAGTATTGGTCGACCACTCAATGTGGATGACCTCTTCGATAAATCCGGCTAATTCTAACTAAGCTAATTCCTTAGCTATAGCTTTGTGCTTTTCATCGCCCAAATTTCGTAAGGACTATTTGACAGGTTTAGCGTCAGGTTAAACATTTAAAGAGTGCTCAGCAATTTCCCTAGGTACTCCGGTCATGTCAGAAGGTTGCCATGCAAAGATATCTTTATTAGCTTTGATAAACTTGACAAGCACGCTTTCCTATGCACAGTCTAAGCATACGCCTATCTGTGTCACCTTGGAGGGATCGTCGTCCTTCAGTGGTGTTTTCCTCGTCTCTTACGATGCCTTGAACTTCGGAGTCGGCTTAAACACCTCCTTCTTTGTGACGAGCATCTCAGATAGATCAGTGTTCTTCTTGATCTCTTGATACTCCTCGGCGTGTAGTACGGATTCAGCAAAGGCGATAGCTCCATCCTTGTATTCTCGTGCTTTCTTCAGGTTTCCCTAGATTGTGATAACGTCATTGGGACCTAGAAGTTTCATCATGTTGTAGATGTAGCAGGGGTGAGCCATAATTTTCCAATAGGTCAGACGCCCGAAGATAGCGTGGTATGCGCTCTTGAACGACACCACTTCAAAAGATAGTGGTTCTGTCCGATAATTATCCGGTGTTCCAAAAGTAATGTCCAGAGTAAGTTCTCCCAGAGAGTTCTCTTGCCTTACGGGGACGATTCCATGGAAAATCACGCTGTTGTAATTCATATCTGTTTTCGATATCTTCATATGGTGCAGCGTTTAAACGTAGAGGATGTTGATGCTACTTCCACCATCCATGAGAGTCTAGGAGAACTCATAGCCGTCAATGAGTAGATTGATGACCATCTCGTTTCCTCGCCTATGTGGTTTAGGCGGATGGTCACATCAATCAAAGGTGATTGTTACTTTCGACCAGTCTAGATACTGGGGGATAACTGGAACAATTGTGTTGAGTTCGTGCATCACTGCCTTCTTGACCTTGGCGGGTTGGGATCCGAGGAAGCAGACATATGTGTCTTTCTTGGTTGGGTAAGCCTTCTTCCCATCCGACTTGGGATTTGAGGCATCTACCTCCTTCCTATCGGAATCTTCCTTGGACTCCTTCTCTTTGTTGGATTTTTTCTTCATTTTCGTCGCTTGGCCTTATAGCCAGCAGATTCGTCTTTCTGGAAGTCATCGTCAGCATTTGTGTGGGAAGATCCTGATGACCCACAAGTATAGGGGTGTATCACAGTATTTTCGAGGGAAGTGAAACCCAATTTCTTGATTCGACACAAGGGGAGCCAAAGGATATTTATCAGCCTTAACAACTGAGTTGTCAATTCAGCTGCACCTGGAAACAATCTTGCTCACAGCAGTTTATCAGTAGTAATAGTTTTGTAGTAGGAATAGTAAAGCAGCAGCAGTAGTAAAGCAAAGATGAGTAACAAAAGCAAAGAAAGTGAGATTCGAAAAGGTAGGCATAGGGATGGATGGACGGGCGTTGCATGGACAAGATAATTCACATAGCAATCAGAACATAGGGCAATTGCAGATAAATAAGATAAAGCATCCAAGTACTAGACAATCCTAGGCATGTGTTCCATATATAGTCATACGTGCTCGCAATGAGAACTTGCACAACATCTTTTGTCCTGCCAGCCCGTTTGCAGCGGGGCCTCTAGGGAACTACTGGCAATTAAGATGCTCCTTTTAATAGAGCACCGGAGCAAAGCATTAACACTCCGTGAACACATGCGATCCTCACATCAAATCTTTCCCCTTCCGGTTATCCTGATTTCCGTCACTTCAAGGCCATAGGTTTCGGACAACAACGTGTGTATACAACTTGCAGATAAGACCCAAAACAATACTATCATAATGAATCAATAATAAGTTCAGATCTGAAATCATGGCACTCGGGCCCTAGTGACAAGCATTAAGCATAACAAGTCGCAAAAAAGTCATAAAGCACTAATAAAAGATACTAGGCACCATGCCCTAACAAGCTGATGCCATTACATGAACGATCTCATCCAATCCCTACCATCCCCATAGCCTACAGCGGGGGATTACTCACTCATATATGGGGGAAACATGGATGGTCGATGGAGAAGCGATGGTGATGATGATGGCGATGATCTCCTCCAATTCCGTCTGGCAGGTGCCGTAATGGAGTTTCGGTCAAGTGCGGAATCTGTGGTGGTGGCGAGCGAAACTCCTTCGAAAAACGCCGAACCCCCAAGTTTTTAGGTCAAGGATCCTTATAGGCGAAGAGAGAGGCCGAGGTGCCTGGGGCCCACACCACCTGGCGCTGCCTGGCTCGCTCAAGGCCAAATAGTGGCATGGCCACCCTGTGGCTCTTCTCCATCTTGTATTCGCCCTGAGTCTTCGGTGAAATAGGATTTTGGCATATTTTCCGGGATTATTCCCGATAGTTGATTTTCTGCACAAAAGTAGACACCAAGGCAATTCTGCTGAAAACAACGCTACCGCATTAGTTGCATCCAAATCACACAAGTATAGAGGAGAAACAATAGCAAAAGTGTTCGGGAAAGTAGATACGTTTTGGACGTATCAACTCCCCCCAAGCTTAGCTTATTGCTTGTCCTCAAGCAATTCAGCTGAAAATTGAGTGCGATAAAAGAACTTTCACGAACACATTTGCTTCATATGATGTAAATATTCTCAGCAATGTGATCAACTACCTAGACAATTCATAATAAAGAGTATGCAACTCAGTCTACTTAATAGTCATTGCAAGCCATGAAGAGATTCCAACTCAAGAATAATAAGTAGCATGAAGCACAAACATAAGCAACATTACAATGCTCATAGAAAGGTATGATAGAGTGGTATCTCGCCTGCCTTTGATTATGAATGCCAAGGCACCTCTGAAGTTTAAGTGATGACTAGAAGTAAAGATATCAAAGATACAAGCATCAAAGTCATAACACAAATAATCAAGTATTGGAACAAACACAAAGGATGACAACTATGCTCTCAAGAAGGTGCTCAAAGAATAAGTGGAGACTCAACAAGTAGAAGAAAAGGTTTTGAATAATTTGAAAGGCTTCCAAATGCTGAAAGTATGGTACTTGTTAGCTTTGAGCTCTCATTGCCCCTATCATAAGCATCTTTAATGTGGTTAAGGTGAAAGTGACACAACTAAGAGGATATGCTTGAAAAGTTATAAATCAAAGTCTCATGCCCCTTACTTACGAAGACCGATCCTCATGCTACTCAACTTCAGTCAAAAGTAAGCTCTTGTCATTGTAAGTACATACGTATCATAGAGAACCGCCAACGGTGTACCCCTTGCACATGACACGGGAGCTATCCCATGATCAAAATACAAGGCAAGCAGACAATGAGCATCTCGGCGATCTTTTTATTTACTATGTGCATAGATTTTTATTGAGGATGCTTCATAGAATGCTCATTATGGTTATGCTGCAAGTTTCCACCATGATTAGGCATGGCTTAGGCTAGCGGCCTAGGCGTTTCTCTAACATACATACAAACTCCATGATCTTACAAGTTCCACTTTTATTTCACACCGCCGGGATCCATAAGCAAAAGAACATGATATTAACTAGGTACAGAGGACCTATGAAGCGTTGAAAGCGGTCCCCATGATACATGGTTCTGCTAACTTCAACTCATAAAGCGCAAGCATATGCGCAACAAAGAAGGACGCAATGGTTCAGGTTTATTAAGTGCAATAAAGTAAAGTGTGCCATCAAGTCCGTGAGAGCTTTACTAACTAAGTTTCTCATAACAAGCAAACATTTTATTCGGAAGGAAACAAGGCATATTGAATATGCACGAAGATAGAAAATGATGCTAATAGGTAGGTATGGTGGACACTTTGGAAATATTTGGTTTAGGGAGTTGGAAACATGAGTAAAACACTTAGTGGAAGTGAAGGCTAGCAAAATTAAGGGAGCGACAATCGAGAGAGCAATAGCTGTCATTATCATGCTTGCAACAAACAGGACTACTCATGGCATGAAAATGATTCAAGATCCTCAAGGCAAAATAATTCATCGAGGCTCAACTGATTATTACAGTCATGTGCATGCGTTAGCATGTTCCAAGTCAATTCAAATGAAACATTCAGAGGAGGATACCACGATGTCATACCAATTTATGAATAGAGTAATGCAAGCAAACATTCATGAAACATGCTTCAAACTATTAGCGGGCTGGAGCTAATCACAAGAAAGCAAGAACTACTAAGCATCCAAAGATAACATACACTCTACATGAACAGACTAAGCACGCCCATAGTGATGAGTATATGTACAAAAATGAAAACAAATAGAGTTCGTTACCAGCCTCTTACCACGCCTCAAGTTGTCATTGATCCTCATTATTGCTCTTCACTTGTGTGGCTTGAATAATAATATGAAACCAATAATCCACTGAGAACTGCCGAACCCTATAGCAAACTCACAAAAACCAAAGAAGAACGACAAATATTTTTGGTGTTTTCGATTTTTAAACAAAAACCAAAAGAGAAAAACAAGCAAAGCAAAATCTTTTTGGGTTTTTCGAAAAGTTCAAACAAAGCAAAAAGGAAAAAGCAAACCAAGGCAAAAAGAAAAAGCAAACCAAAGAGAAACAACAAAAATATTTTTGGTCTTTTTGTGTTTTTAGAAAGCAAAAGCAAAGAAGAACGAAAACTAAAAAGAGAACAAAAACATGAATATACAAAGTACCGACGCAACATGATATGGAGATGAGTGCAGTGTCGGCGCATTCCCCAGGCTTAGGCTTTTGGCCTAAGTGGGTATCAATCCCAAGCCGACCAGGATGAAGTGTCACTGTGGTACGACGAGGAGGTACCCTCGTTCTGGTGCAAGCTCGAGTACGTCCCTCCGTAATGTGCGGAGTAATCATAGGAGGGCACGCCCTCCGGTGTCGCCGTGGAAACCCAACAAGCAAAGCTGCTTGTCCACCTCCTCCTTGGAGGCGACCACGGTCTCCCGTCAACACTAAACAAAGCAGTGGCAAGAGGATCTCCTCTCATCCCACAAGGAAAAGTATCCTATATACTAGATTGTTCAAATCAGAGGTAGCAGTGACAAAGTGATGAGTTTTCATGGCAACAAGGTCGAGCCTCTGTGGTGCTAGCATAGCATCATCAGGGGCCACTGAAAGATCTAATGCATCGACTATACGCGAGGCAATGATGCCCCCATAGATAGGCCCCCTAGCAGCTAGGCGGCGAGCAATAAGCGAGCCAAGATTGTACCGAGTATCATTGTTGAGTGCAGCAGCTAGGAAAGCTAAGTGATAGTTGGAGATATTACTAGTGTTCTCCCTACCCAATACACTAGTGGCAAGATAGTATGCAAAGTATCTAAGAGCAGGGAGTTGGATATTTCTTATCTTTCCAGGTCTTTGCCACGCGGTCATCATCATTGGTCACCCCTCGGTAAAGCTCCAACAAATCAGCGGGTCGCCCTTGAATTTTCTTCACGGTCCCTATCATACGCACACCTACAATACTGCAAAATCTCTCCAAAGGCATGGTGAAGGGCATATCATAGATCTTAAAGGAGATAGTGGAATGATAAGATGTGTTAGTAAATGAGAAGCTCTCAACAAAAGTTTTGGTGAGCATAGCGTATTGTGCACTCTCATCTTGCATATAAGAGGTTAAACCAACCCTCTCAATCAGTAGCAAGAAATCATCAAGAATACCTGCAGCTTGCAAGAAAGTAAAACAAGGAAAAGAGGATGGGTGAGCATCCCCATCATCCCTTTCACTGCCAATGCGTGTTGCAATGAGGTCTTCATTGTATGATGGCCTAGCTTGAGAGGCTGTTCTTGAGGGCCTTGTCCTCCTAGGTGCATCACTCTCAAATATCTCTCCGAAAGTGTGGTTGTTCATGCTTGGTATTCTGAAATTTAAACACCTATTAAACAAGTGATTGCAAAGTAAATATAATAAAGGATTCTACTCATAGGGACTTGCAAGAGGCCTAAACATGCATCAAAACTTTATCTCTAAGCATCAAACAAGCTTACAAGCTCTCATAACCAGTCACCTACAGCAGCAAAATACTCAACATATAATCCACTAAACACAAATCTACTTGGACAAGGGGAGGAGTCACATACCAAGGAACAATTGCTCCAAATTTCAGCAAGAAAGATGGGCTGAGCAAAGAGATCGAAGAAATCGAGAGCAAGCATAGAAATAACGCGATTTTGAGCTATGAACTGGAGCTTACTCGGGAGAGAGAAGAAAGTGGCAGGTGAGAGAAGTAGTGGGGGGGCCAGGGGTGGCCCACACTAGGGCATGGCGCCACCTAGGGCTGGCCGCGCCACCACATGGTGTGCCTGCCTGGTGGGCCCCCCTTGTACCTACCAGGTACTCCTCTGCCCCTTTTTTCCTGTAAAAAATTAATATGAATTTTCTGGAATTTTTCGAGACACTTTATTTTTGGGCTTTTTTCAGAAATAGAAGAATGATTTTCTGACAGACAATTTTTTTTCTTTTGGAAACATGATGCAAGGACAAAACAAGGCTAGAACTACAGAAGTTCTAGCATGCAAGCAACTAACAACACAAAGAAAACTAAACAAAAACAAAAATTAAAATGCAAAGGATAGAAATAAACGGAGATAATCATAATGAAAACATTGTTTTGTTCAATGGAATCATTTTGTTAGCAAGGTTGATCAAGTCTTGCTACCAAAACAATTGCATATGAGACAAAACTTTGTACTCCACTAATGATTATGTTACCTCAACCTTGATAGCAATGGTCCCAATCATAATAGTTTCAATTTTTTCTCTTGGTATGGGACAATATATTTCTCCAACTTGAATGCCTTCAACATGTTCAATTGAATTCAAACCATAAGTCCTTTCAATCTTCTTGGGGAAATAGACAATATGTTCCTTGTCATTAACATTGAAGGTCACCTTTCCTTGATTACAATTAATAACAGCTCCTGCAGTATTAAGAAAAGGTCTCCCAAGAATAATAGACATATTATCATCTTCAGGCATTTCAAGCACAACAAAATCAATTAATATCAAGCAATTGTGAGCCACCTGAACAGGTACATCCTCACATATACCCACAGGAATAGTGGTAGATTTATCAGCCATTTGCAAAGATATATCAGTTGGTATCAATTTTTCAAGCCGAAGCCTCTTATAGAGAGAGAAAGGCATAACACTAACTCCTGATCCCAAATCACACAAAGCAGTTCTAACATAACTGTTCTTAATAGAGCAAGGGACAGTTGGAATCCCTGGGTCTCCAAGTTTCTTAGGAACCTTACCATTGAAGGAATAATTAGCAAGCAAAGTAGAGATTTCTTCATTAGGGATCTTCCTTTTATTCAAGACAATGTCCTTCATATACTTTGAGTAAGGAGGCAATTTAATAGCATTAGTCAAAGGAATTTGCAAGAATAAAGGCTTCATCCACTCACAAAATTTATTATAGTGTTCATCTTCCTTTGACTTGTGTTTCTTATCAGGGAAAGGCATAGGTTTTTGGACCCAAGGTTCTCTTTCACTACCATGTTTCTTAGCAATAAAATCTTCTTTAGTGTATTTAGTAGTCTTAGTGTGATTTTCAGGTTCTTCCTCAACTTTTTCTTCATTAGGAACTTCATTTTCTTCATTACCACTTTTAGTTTCAGCATCAGAGATAGATGTACTATTAGGATCTATAGCAGGTTCAGAGGGTTCTACAACAATTTTATGTTTCTTTTTCCTTTTCTTACGAGTAGAACCACTATTTTCAGCTTGTTGAGAATCCTGCTCAATTCTTTGGGGATGCCCCTCAGGATATAGAGGATCCTGGGTAGCAGCTCCACTTCTAGTTCTAATTTCATAAGCATGTTTTTCTTTAGCAGCATTAACTAGCAAGTCATTTTGTACTTTAACGAGTTGATCTATTTGAGTTTGAACCATTTGAAAGTGTTTAACAATCATTTTAACATCATTAGAGGTTCTTTCCACAATATCTTTCAACTCAACAATAGCTCTAGTGTTTTCCATTATATGATTTTGCACCCTTTTATTAAAGTTATCTTGCTTAACAATAAAGATATCAAATTCTTCTAAGCATTGATCAGGAGGTTTAGAGTAAGGGATATCACCTTCATCAAAGTTTTGGAGAGAGTGTACCTCAATAGTGGACGAGTAGGGAATAGGCTTACATAATTCGTATATAGGAGGTAAATTCTTGACATCTGCAGCTTTAATTCCCTTCTCCTTAAGACATTTCTTAGCTTCCTTCATCACTTCATCATTTAATTCAATAACTCCCCTCTTCTTTGATGTTGGAATAGGCACAGGAATAGATGGTTCAGGTACAATTACTTTAGGTATAGCTTGTTTAGGAGGAGTCCAATCTTCATAATTCTTGCTTATTTTAGCCATTAATTCATCAGCTTCCTTTGGAGTCCTATTCCTGAAAACACAATCAGCACAACTATCTAGGTATGTCCTAGATTCTTCGGTTAGTCCATTATAAAATATATCAAGTAGCTCATTCTTAGGTAATGGACTTCCAGCTTGTGCATGAATCAAAGCACAAAACCTTGCCCAAGATTCGGGCAATACCTCTTTTTCTCCCTGTTTAAAATCAAAAAGTTCATGCAAAATAGCATGTCTAGCACTGGGAGGAAAATATTTCTGCAGGAAAGTACTAATCAAGCACTCAGGGCTATCAATAGATCCAGGAGGTAAATTACTAAACCAAGTTTTAGCTTCTCCTTTCAGTGAAAAGGGAAAAATCTTAGCAACAAAGTAAGTACGCATCTTAATATCATCAGAAAACAAGCCACTCATGGTAGAAAGTTCATTCATAAGTGCGGCACTTTCATTCTTAGTCCCACAAAAAGGTTCTTTCTCGACAATAGTTATGTAAGATAGATCGAGAGAGAAATCATAATCTTCATCTATAATGTTTATGGGAGAAGCAACAAACTTAGCATCAGGAGATAATTTGGGTCTAATAGTACGCCTCTCAAGGAGATTCTTAGCAGCGCTCCTATCATGGGTGTTCCTACATTCTTCAATAAACTCATCAATCATCTCAACATAATCTTCTTCAAGATCATATCTCTCACTAGACTCAGGTGAGCTAACAGGTGTGGTAGTGTCTTCATTAGGAGTTTCGGAATTTCCAGCTATAGTTCTAGCAATCGTAGCATCTAGGAAAGGACCTAATGAACCACTCTTATCAAGCATAGTAGAAGCAGCATCATAAGTATAAGAAGTTTCAGATTCAGCAGTAGTAGCAGTGTGTGTAGCATGTGTATGTGGTGGTGTAACGAACTTACTCAAAACAGACGGTGAATCAAGAGCAGTAGAGGTGTTCAGAACCGTACCTCTTCTTGTAGTGGATGGTAAAATAGGAACCTTGCCATCACGAGACTTACCCATGATGGATGGATAGCAATAACAATAGAGAATCCAAGTGAACTTGATAAATAAAGCTATGCTCCCCGGCAACGGCGCCAGAAAATAGTCTTGATGACCCACAAGTATAGGGGGTGTATCGCAGTATTTTCGAGGGAAGTGAAACCCAATTTATTGATTCGACACAAGGGGAGCCAAAGGATATTTATCAGCCTTAACAACTGAGTTGTCAATTCAGCTGCACCTGGAAACAATCTTGCTCACAGCAGTTTATCAGTAGTAACAGTTTTGTAGTAGGAATAGTAAAGCAGCAGCAGTAGTAAAGCAAAGACAGTAGTAACAAAAGCAGTAAACAGTGGTATTCGAGTGCGATAGGCATAGGGATGGATGGACGGGCATTGCATGGACAAGACAATTCACATAGCAATCAGAACATAGGGCAATTGCATATAAATAAGATAAAGCATCCAAGTACTAGGCAATCCTAGGCATGTGTTCCATATATAGTCATACGTGCTCGCAATGAGAACTTGCACAACATCTTTTGTCCTGCCAGCCCGTTTGCAGCGGGGCCTCTAGGGAACTACTAGCAATTAAGGTGCTCCTTTTAATAGAGCACCGGAGCAAAGCATTAACACTCTGTGAACACATGTGATCCTCACATCAAAGCTTTTCCCTTCCGGTTATCCCGATTTCTGTCACTTCGAGGCCATAGGTTTCGGACAACAACGTGTGTATACAACTTGCAGATAAGACCCAAAACAATACTATCATAATGAATCAATAATAAGTTCAGATCTGAAATCATGGCACTCGGGCCCTAGTGACAAGCATTAAGCATAACAAGTCGTAACAAAGTCATAAAGCACTAATAAAAGATACTAGGCACCATGCCCTAACAATCTGATGCCATTACATGAACGATCTCATCCAATCCCTACCATCCCCATAGCCTACAGCGGGGGATTACTCACTCATAGATGGGGGAAACATGGATGGTCGATGGAGAAGCGATGGTGATGATGATGGCGATGATCTACTCCAATTCCCCGTCCCGGCAGGGTGCCAGAACGGAGTTTCTGGTGCTGGTTCATGGAATCTGGTGGTGGCGGTGGAGCGGAACTCCTTCTAGAAAAACGTCGACCCCCCCCCCCCCGAAGTTTTTAGGTCAGAAGGCTCCTTATAGGCGAAGAGAGAGGCCGAGGGTGCTCGAGGCCCACACCACCTCGGCGCCTGGCTGCCCGGACCGCGCCAGCAGTGGTCGCCACCCTGTGGCCCTTCTCCGCCTCAGATTCTGCTCTGAGTCTTCGGGTGAAATAGGATTTTTGGCATATTTTCCGGGATTTTTCCTGATAGTTGATTTTCTGCACAAAAAGTAGACACCAAGGCAATTCTGCTGAAAACAGCGTCAGTTCGCATTAGTTGCATCCAAATTACACAAGTATAGAGGAGAAACAATAGCAAAAGTGTTCGAGAAAGTAGATACATTTTGGACGTATCAGAGCCCCCATAACCATCCAGGTGATGCACACACGGATTATTGGCAATGTCGGCCCAAGAGTAGGTTTTAGCAGGTTGCTGGTCTCCTCTACCTTGGACCCAGGAAGTTCCGTGGCCTCGTCTCCGGCCGCCTCCGCGCCCTCCTCGTCCTCCAGATCCGGAAGTTGTGTTAACAATTGTAGTTTCCAGATTGGGTTTTTCCTCCGAGGTGTTCTTAAGATCTCTGATTACTTCTACCCCGTTTAGCCGATCGCTTGGCTATGTGGCATTCAGCATACCCTCTGAATCATCGTCGGCATCTGCATATTTGCTTGCCATTTTTATCATTTCTCCCAAGTTAATAATGTTATCGCACTTCACTCGGTGATGCAGTAATATGATCGGGAGCCCTGCGATGAAAGCTTTAATCACGGTTTGGTTGTTTACTCCCTCACAGGAGTTTTTTCGTGTCGATCCATCGTCCGACATAGTCCCGGCAAGTTTTTCCGGCTTTCTGGGTGCAACACTACAGATCTCTGTTCGTACAGGTCCTCCTGTATGTGCCATCAAAATTCCGAAAGAACGCACTTTGCATATCATACCAGTTGTGAATTGTGTTCTCCGGGAGTTAATTTAGCCATGACCGAGCCGTCTTCCGCAGCATAAGTGGGAGATACCGGACTGTGACCAAGCTATTTCCTCCTTTAGCGATGTTGGAAGCCTGAAAGAAATCATGGAGCAAGGTGTCTAGCCGAGCCACACCGTCGTAGGGTTAAATGTGTCTTGAGATAGAAAATCCCTTCGGAAAATTTGTCTGTCAGATCCGTGGCCCAAAGCATTTTGGACCCACATATGTTGACCGACTCGTAGCGTCGCGCCTCTATGTTTGAGTTGATCTGGTGCCTGGCATCACTTGGTGATAGTAAGCATCATGTCGGATGTTCGTTGTGGCCGCCATGCCGTGGAGCCAGGTCTCTACTTCCTCTGCCACCGCCTCCGCCCCGATGTCCTCCTTGGCTCCTGTGGGAGTCACTATGGGCGCTGCTTGGTGGAGAGGGTGGTCTCGGTGGGTTATTTCCAGCTGATTGATGTCTACGCACTTCTATTCTTGTAGACAGTTGTTGGGCCTCCAAGTGCAGAGGTTTGTAGAACAGCAGCAAGTTTTCCCTTAAGTGGATTACCCAAGGTTTATCGAACTCGGGGAGGAAGTGGTCAAAGGTATCCCTCTCAAGCAACCCTGCAATCAAGATACAAGAAGTCTCTTGTATCCCCAACACACCCAATACACTTGTCAGGTGTATAGGTGCACTAGTTCGGCGAAGATATAGTAAAATACAAGTGGTATAGATATAAGACAATGGTGCCAGAAAATAGCTTGATGGCGTGGAAGAGACTAAAGGCAAACTGAAATAAAGATGGAAGCAAGCAAATATGTAACAGATCTAGTTGCAAACGGTGTTTCAATGCTTAGAAATAAGGCCTAGGGATCATACTTTCACTAGTGAACACTCTCATATAAATATCATATCTTTATGATACTACTCTGAACTACTCTCCGATTGGACACTCTAATCCATGGTAGGGCTATAACAACACTCCTCAAAGTTCACTTTTCCCATCTAGATAACCCCACACTGTCACCTTGAGCACTAGATGGTTCCAACAAACACCAAAATTTCATAGAGACATCAAACTCAAATTATACTCATGACAAGTAATTTTAATCTCTAACCTAAGTGCCACCATGGTGTGCACGCTGTCACTTTCACACACATGGGGAGACCAGAGATCTATTAAAGCACTTGAGTAGCAAAGTAGATATACTTTATTACAAAGCTCGTGATCACAATATGATCATGCATAGAGAGATATAAACACATAGCTACCGGTAGAACCCTTAGCCTCGAGGAAGAACTACTCCCCCATCATCATGGGAATCAGCAACGGCGATGGAGATGGTGGTGGAGATCGATGGAGATGGCTCCGGGGCACTTCCCCGTCCCGGCAGGGTGCCAGAACAGAGACTTTCTGTCCCCCGAATCTCCCCTTCGATGGCGGCGGCACTACGGAACTTTTCGTGGCTGGAGGCTGTTCGATCTAGGGTTTATGCATCAGGAGGCTTCTTATAGGCGAAGAGGCAAGGTCGGTGGGCGGCCAGGGGCCCACACCACCTGGTGGCGTGGCCAGGGGTCACCCGCGCCACCATATGGTGTGGCCAGGCTCTGGCCCTCCTCCATCTCTGCTTTGGGCTCCGTGAGTCTTCCGGTAAAATATTGACTTTGGCTTTTGTCCCGTCCAATTCCGAGAATATTTATTTTCTGCCTTTTCTGGAACCAAAAACAGAAGAAAACAGGCATCTGGCACTGTGGCATCTTGTTAATAGGTTAGTCCAAGAAAGTGTATGAAAATACTCCAAAGTGTGGACAAAACATAATAAAGTAGATATAAAACAAGCATGGAACATCAAAAATTATAGATACGTTTGCAACGTATCAACATCCCCAAGCTTAACTCCTGCTCGTCCTCGAGTAGGTAAGTGATAAAAAGAAAGAATAATTTTTGAGGTGACATGCACCATCATAAACTTGATCAAAGTATTTGTAGAACATGGATAGCTGGGATCATAGTACCTTAACATAGCATGAAAGATATAGTTCTGACAATAAGACATCGCAACTATGTTGTAACATCAAAAGGCACAAACAAAAGATTCATGAATAACAATGCTTTGCAAGACGTTTGTTTGTTTCACGTAAAGAAAACATAGCATAGTGGCATTCAGCTTGTCCCTCATAGAGTAGCAAACATAAATGCATAGTACACCTTCAAAGTTCATAAGAGTGACTAGATACAAATAGTTTAAGAACAAGCAATATCAAAGTTATGCATCAATCAACAAGTCTTGGGACAATGCACATAGAACTAAGAATGGACACTATGCTCTCAAAATTGGTGCATAAAGATAGAAGGTGGAGACTCAACATAAAAGTAAAAGAAAGGCCTTCATAGAAGGAAGCAGGGATTCAAGTTTCATAAAGAGCTTCCAAAAATTATGGTACTTATTAGCTTTCAGCTCTCATTGCCCCTATCATAAGCATCTTGAAGTGATTAAGGTTAAAGTGAACAAACTATGGAGTATATGCTTGACAAAGTATAAGTTGGAAATCTCATGTCCCTTGAATACGAGGGCCACTCCTCATGCTACTCAGGTTTAGTTACTGGTAAGTTCTTGTAATAGTAAGTACATGTGTATCATAGAGAACCGCCAATGGGTTACCCCTTGCCCGATGATACGGAAGAATCCCCATATCAAAATGACAAGGCAAGCAGACAACGAGCATCTCAGCAATCTTCTTATTTACCATGGGAAAATGGTGCTTTTTTCTCTCTTTCCTCTTTTCCCATATCTCTTTTTTTCTTTTTCTCCTTTTCTCAATATCTGACTCTTTTTTTATAAGAAGAATGCTTCATAGATAACTCACTATGGTTACGCTGCAGGTTTCCACCATGACAAAGATGGATTAGACCACGACCTGTGCTTTTCTAACACACATACATAACTCCATGGACTTACAAGCTCCCCTTTCATTTCACACCGACGACATCCATAGACAAAAGAGCATGATATCAACTAGGTACAAAGTACAAGTGCAATGTTGAAAGCGTTCCCCATGACAGCATGGTTCTGCTAATCACCAACATATAAGTGCAAGCATATACAACATAGACGACACAATGGTTCAAGTTTATTAAGGGCAAGAAAAGTAAAGTGTGCCATCAAGTTCGTGAGAGCTTTAATCACTAGTTTTCTCATAACAAGTTTAATTAGGAAGGTAGATAAAAACATGAATATACTTGGAATAGCAAATGCTAATAGTAGGTATGGTGGAATCTTTGGAATAACTTGGTTTTAGGAGTTGGATGCATGAGTGGAACTCATACTTGGTTACGGAGGCTAGCAAAAGACTGGGAGCGACCGACTAAGAGAGCAATAATGGCCATAATCATGCAGAGCGACAAAACATCATTAATCAAAGCATAAAGTGATATTACAAGTCGAAAACTAAAGTATCATAAAGGCTATGGTGACTTGGGATAGTCATAACATGGTGTGAGAATGCACCAAGTCAACCCAAATAAAGCATCAAAGGAGAATACCACAATACTATGCTTTAATATGCTAAAACAACGCATGATTCTTCCAAGTCACATTAAGAAATCTCAATTGTTTATAACATTTCATGCTACAACAAAGATCACTAAGCATAAAGCCAAAACAATACCAAGCATGACATGACAAAGCATGGGCCACAGTCAAAAACAAGCTCTCTTTACCACTTAAGCATGAACTTTCCTACTCTTTTCCAATCCAAACAAAACTATTTGAAAACTAATGTATGAAAGAGGGGGTACAACCAATTTATTCAAGCAAACTAAGAAAACCAAGCAAACGAAAAACCAAAAACAAAAACAAAGACGCTCCAAGAACAACACAACTGTGCATGAAACAATAAAAATGAAGTGTTTGGAAGAAACCTAGGATTTTTATTGATGAAGAAGGGGATGTCGTGGGCATACCCAAGCTTTGACGCTTGTACTTCTTGGATATTTCTTGGGGTGACATGTGTGGCATCCCCAAGCTTGAGCTTTAGTTCATTCTTCATCTCATTACATCATTCTCTCCATACACCTGAAATTTTTCCTTCATACAAAACTTCACACAATCTTTATTAGCAACATTAGTGCACTCAAAGTAATAAGTCTTTGGGTTCAGTTTCAACACCAATAAAACTTCCATTAAAACACAAGCTACTGAAGCACTTCCGTCAAAAATCTCAATTCCCCAAAGAGAACTCAAAAAGGAACCAACAAGAAGCAAATGCAAATAATGGCAGAAATCTGTCAAAACAGACCAGTAGGTAAAAACTCATTTTTTCGAATACCTTCTATTGCTCAAATCGAAAAGTGTTGAACTAACGAAAGTTAGATAACAACCTGGGGCATAAGCACAAAAATTCACGCCTCAAAACGACGTACAGAGATTTTACATGAATTTTTACAGAGAAGCACAAAAATCTGTTTCGGGACAGCAACTTTCCCAAGTATTACTTCTCTCTCATTAGAGGTTACTCTTGGCACAAAACAGAAATAAAAAGGATAAGGAGAAGTTATTACTGAAGCAATAACTTTCAAGACTCAACTAAAACTTTTGGGTTATCTCCTAATAAGTACTTTTCTTTAATGCCTTTAAGTTAGGCTTGATAGTTTGAGAAGATGCTCACATAAGAAATATGAATTGAAGTAAATGAGAGCATCAAGCAGCAAATTCAATGCACATTTAAGTCTAACCCATTTCCTATGCATAGTAATCTTGTAAATAAACAAGTCGTGAAAGCACAAAGCAATAAGCAAAGGAAAGCAAAACAAGTGCAACTTCAAGACTTTCAACATAAAGAAGGGAAACTTAATATTGTTGAGATACATAAGACCATGTTTCCCTATCTCATAATAACTTTCAGTAGCATCATGAATAAAATTAACAATATAACTATCATATGAAACATTCTTATCATGAGCCACATGCATAAAATAATTAATACTCTCCACATAAGCATAGTCATTCTTATTAATTGTAGTGGGAGCAAATTCAACAAAATAGCTATCATTATTAATCATAATTAATTTTCTCCTCAATAGTAGGTGGACTGAAAATATCATACTAATCATTGTAATCATCATATATTGGAGGTTTGGTCTCATCATAAGCAATATAATAGCTATCTTCCAAAGCTGGGGAACTAAAAAGATCATTTTCATAAAAACTAGCTTCCCCAAGCTTAGACTTTTCCATAGCATTAGCAATAATGGTGTCCAAAGAATTCATACTAACAACATTGCTATTAGCATGCAAATAAAGTTCCATAGGTTTTTTAATTTTCTCTTCAAACACTTCATGTCCTAACTCAAGATAAATACTATAAAGCTCCCTAATTTTGTTGTTGTTTTCCATTAAGCCTACCTAGTGAAAAAAGAAACAAAAAGACAAAATTGCAGAATCTAAAGGAAATAACTTCGAGGACTCACATCGGAGGATGTGAGTACCTTTTACCTTACCTCCCCGGCAACGGCGCCAGAAGATAGCTTGATGTCTACGCACTTCTATTCTTGTAGAAAGTTGTTGGGCCTCCAAGTGCAGAGGTTTGTAGAACAGCAGCAAGTTTTCCCTTAAGTGGATTACCCAAGGTTTATCGAACTCAGGGAGGAAGTGGTCAAAGGTATCCCTCTCAAGCAACCCTACAATCAAGATACAAGAAGTCTCTTGTATCCCAATACACTTGTCAGGTGTATAGGTGCACTAGTTCGGCGAAGAGATAGTAAAATACAAGTGGTATAGATATAAGACAATGATGCCAGAAAATAGCTTGATTTTGGCTTTGGCTTTTGTCCGGTCCAATTCCGAGAATATTTCGTTACTAGCTTTTATGAAACCAAAAATAACAGAAAATAGGCAGCTGGCACTGTGGCATCTTGTTAATAGGTTAGTTCCAGAAAATGTATAAAAATACCTCAAAGTATGAACAAAACATAAGAAAGTAGATACTAAACAAGCATGGAACATCAAAAATTATAGATACGTTTACGACGTATCACACCTCAACTGGAAGCACGGCCTCCGCCCCGTGGACCAAAAAGAAAGGCGTCTCTTGTGTTGAATTATTTGGAGTTATTCGTAAACTCCATAACCCAGATGGCAATTCATCCACCCACGCTCCTTTTGCTCTGTCAAGTGGTGCTAGTAGTATTTTCTTGAGTCCAGCGGTAACTAGTCCATTGGCTTTTTCTACCTGTCCATTTGTTTGCAGGTGAGCTACTAAAGCGTAGCTTATTTTGATGCCCATCTCCTGGCAGTACTCCTTGAACTCATTGGAAGTGAAGTTGGTCCCGTTGTCCATGATGATGTTGTTTGGTATGCCAAACCGAAATACTATGGATTTAATAAAATTCACAGCCGAAGTTCCATCTTCGGTGGTGAATTGCTTCAATCCATTTAGTAAATTTGTCGACTGCTACTAGCAGAAAGACGTGTCCTCCTGGCGATGATTTGTGAAGTTTTCCCACCATATCGAGTCCCCACTGAGCAAACAGCCATGCCAAGGGTATGGGATTCAACTCAGCGGCGGGTATTCCAGGCTTCGTTGCAAATCGTTGACATGCCTCACATGTTCTGACAATGTCCTTTGCATCTTGAACTGCAGTGAGCCAGTAAAATCCTGCTCTGAATGCTTTGTAGCATTTGCTCGGCTACTAGCATGGTGACCACAAACTCCTTCGTGTATATCTTTGAGTATGGTTTTTCCTTCTTCGGGTGTTACACAACGCTGCAACACGCCCGAAATACTTCTCTTATATAGTTCCCCTTTGATTATCCTAAAGGCCTTTGATCGTCGGGTGATTCGCCGGGCTTCTATCACATCTTCTAGTAGCTCGCCCTTAGTCATATATGCTACATATGGCTGCATCCAGGTGAGCTATATTAGCATGACCTCTTCAATTTCTTGTTCTTCTTCTTCGATAGCTTCTTCTATGTTCTTGGCTTCTTAAGGAGCCCCAGAGACTTTTTGTGGATGTTTCTTTTTCCCTGTCTTTGGTGCTATAACCTCAGAGAGTCTTTTTGCTTTTATAGGTCGCTCCGTTATTTCCTCCCAAAAAACTCTGGGTGGTATTGGTAAACACAAGGACCCGATGTTTGCTAGATTGTCGGCTTCCTCATTGCTTGCTCTTCCTATATGTGATACTTCACATCTATCAAATTGAGCTTCCATAATGCCATATAGATCGCGATAAGCAGCCATATTTCCGCTAACAGTGTAGCATTTGTTCATTGCTTGCTGTGCCACAATATTAGAATCTCCGAAGATTTTGAGGCGAGTTGCACCGCAAGCTTTGGCCATTCGCATGCCATGCAACAGGGTCTCGTATTCCACTTCGTTATGGATGCATTCGTGAAGCTCATCCAAAGTATATAGCGCATTTTGTTGCCTTGGGGTGATATTAGTACGACTCCTGCTCCTGCTCCCTCTGTTCTTTTTGACCCATCAAAGTACATTGTCCAAGCACTAGAAAGATCTGGTGGACCCGCACATTGCAATTCTGTCCACTCCGTGATGAAATCCGGCAGAATTTGCGACTTAATTGCTTTGCACTTCTCATATGTGATATCCCGAGGGGATAATTCGATGCCCCATAGAGAGACACGTCCAATTGCTTTTGGATTGTTGAGGATGCTTGACAAAGGTGCTTCGTTGACCACTATGATTAGATGCTCCGATAAATAATGGCGTAGTTTTCCTGCTGTCATGAATACCCTATATGCTAGTTTCTGGTAGTGTGGATACCTTTGTTCGGATGGAGATAGAACCTCGCTTAGGAAGTAAACTGGCCTCTGCACACCGTGGATCTTCCCCTCTTCGGGTTGCTCTATGACCAAGACCGTGCTGACTACCTGATTTGTGGCAGCAATGTAAAGGAGTAAAGGCTCTTTCTCTTTTGGTGACACGATGACAAGAGATGTCGAACGTGTCCTTTTAAGGTCTTCAAAGGCGTGTTGAGCTTCTTTCGTCCACTTGATTTTTTCTGATTTCCTCATGATGGCGTAGAATGGCAGCGCCTTTTCTCCTAACCTTGCAATAAAACGACTCAGTGCTGCTACTCGCCCTGCCAGTTGTTGTACGCCACGTAGATTTGTTGGCTTCTTCATTGTTAGGATTGCTTGTATTTTTTCGGGATTAGCCTCGATTCCTCTAGATGATACCAAATATCCGAGGAGTTACCCTGCCGGGACTCCAAAGGAACATTTCTTTGGGTTCAATTTGATGCTAAACCTATCGAGATTCTTGAACATTTCCTCGAGGTCCTTGATCAGCGCAGATCCTTTACCCGTTGTAACTATTACGTCATCAATGTACACTTGCACATTTGTGCCTATTTGGCTTCCCATGCACTTCTGCATCATCCGCTGATATGTTGCTCCGGCGTTCTTGAGGCCAAAAGGCATCGTTGTGTAACAGAATACGCCATAGGGCGTGATAAACGCTGTTTTCTCCTGATCTTCTTCCTTCATCCTAATCTGGTGGTATCCTGAGTAAGCATCCAAGAAAGAAAGATGTTCGCATCCCGCGGTTGCATCGATTATTTGGTCGATTCGCGGCAATGGGAAGTGATCTTTTGGGAAATGCTTGTTCAATGCAGTAAAGTCAATGCACATCTGAAGTTCTGTAGTGTTTTTCTTTGGAACACATACTGGGTTTGCGAGCCACTCTGACTTTGTTAGTTCTTTGATAAAATTGGCATCAGTTAGGCGATGGAGCTTCTTTCCAATGGCCTTGCGCTTTGGCTCTACGAAACGTCGAAGCGGTTGCTTTACTGGCTTCGCCTTTGGATCTAGATTTAACGCATGCTCAGCGAGTTCCCTGGGAATTCTCGGCATGTCAGAAGGTAGTCATGCGAAAATCTCCCAGTGCTCACGGAGGAACTCGATGAGCACGCTTTCCTATGCGGGATCAAGGTTAGAAGCCACGAATGTTGTTTTCGTCGGGTCACCGGGGTGGATCTGTACTTATTTTGTGTCTTTTGCCGTGTCAAAAGCCTGATCGGGATTGACACATGTTACTTCTAGAGGTTGTGTGTTTGCTGAAGTTTTGAGTTGTTCAAACTCCGTTGCCATCCCGAAAGACTTAGAAATTTTGTTGAACTCCCGATCACAACTGTCGGCACATGTGAAACTTCCTTGTACCATGATAATTCCTTTTGGTGATGGCATCTTCATCACTAAGTATGCATAATGCGGCACTGCCATAAATCGTGCAAAGGCTGGTCATCCCAGGATTGCATGATATTGTGATGGCCAATCCATGACTTCAAATTCGAGTTTTTCTCGCCTAAAATTTATTTTGGAACCAAAAACAACGTCAAGAAAAACTTTGCCTAAATGAATTTCGGCTTTACCTGGTACTATTCCATGGAAAGATGTTTCTGTTGGGGCAAGATTGTCTAGGGGGTAGCCTATTGTTCTTAGTGTTTTTGCGTAGATCAGATTTATGCTACTTCCTGCATCCATGAATACTTTGCTCATATCGAACGCACCAATTTGTGCTTCAACTATCAAGGCTGAGTGACCCGGTCTTGGGACCCGAAGTGGGTGATCGACCCTGCTAAATGTGATTTCTTGTTCTGACCAATGGAGATATTCGGGTGTGGTTGATGCTGCTATTTCCGCCATATTGATTTGTCTTGTGATGAGCTTCTGAATTCTGTTGGGTGGACGCCCTTTTTGTATCATAGACATTGCTCCTTTTGATCTGGGGTACTCGTTGTTTTGATCATTTGTGTTTTGTGGTAGTGCTGCTGGTAGGGGCGGTGGTGCACCGATGGCTAGTGTACCAGGCGTGGATGTGTATCCTCGATTTTCCACTTCGGTTGCCTTTGCATTGCACAACTTCTGCATCTTCAGGAATGTTCGGCAGTCTTTCATAAGGTGGTTGGATTGTCGTCTGCCTGCTGAGTCGATGTAAAAATGCATATTATAGGGTCCTTCCAGCATTTGCATTACGGACATAGGTGGGTCTCGTTCTCTTGGCTAATATCGCTGTGTGGACTAGCTTCCTCCGACGTCGTCCTTGTTCTGGCGGTATCCGCTGTTGTGGTCATTGCTTCTGTTGTTACCTTCACCTGAAAAACCTGCGGCGACGTAACTTGGTCCCGTATTTCCGTCGTTGTTCCTTCTTCTTCTATCGTTGCCACGCTTATCCCTGTCTTCCTCAGGTGACCGTGCATGCTTGTTATGTAGCGCGTCCTCTCCATCAGCCCAGCGATTTGTTATCTCCATTAACTGTGATATTGTCTTCGGTTTAACCCTTCCCAGTTCTTCTATGAATTCTCAGCAACGGAGGCCATCGTTGAAGGCATCGATGGCCCTTTCGTCGGATATGGATTCAACTAAGTTTTTGATAATATTCCACCACTGTATGAACGCTCTTATTGACTCTCTAGATTTTTTTTGCACGCTCTTAACTGCTCCAAGGATGCTGTTCGTTTGAACGTAGAGTGGAAATGTCGGATGAATTTATCTTCCAGACCGTTCCAGCTGTCGATTGAATCTTCGGATAACTACTTGAGCCATGATCTTGCGGCGCCGGTGAGATGTAGTTGCAGGCTTTGCATTGCGGTAGTTGTGGAGCCACCCTGTAATTTGATGGTGGCCAAATAGTCTGCTAACCAAGCTTCGGGTTCCTAGAGTCCATCGTATCTGTGGCGGTCGTGTGGAAGTTTGAAGTCTGTGGGTACTGAGGCCTTGCGGATCCTCTACGTGAAACAGCTGGCCCCACATAGCTCGTGATCATCTTCGTCATATCCATCTTGATATTGTCGGCTGCGGCTTTCATCTCTGGGTCTGCTGCTCCTATGTTGGGTGTTGTCGTTTCTTGTATTGCTTCGCAGCTCGGATCCTACGAGATGCGCCTGGTGTGGTGATCGAGATCGTTGGATGTGTCCTACTTGCCGAGGACTGTTGTGATGGCGTGGGATCTTTGTGTGATTCCTTGTTCTACTTCCGCGAGAGAGGCTCCTCCCATGCCGAGGTTCATCAGGGCGGAGCGGTGAAGGGCCGCGCATGGATCGTCGGGTGCGGGTTGGGTGGTGATCAGATACATTTGCGTGGCCACAATGGCTGCCTGAGCTGGTTTTGCCTTGATGTTTTCTGCTTGATCAATTGACATGAATGATAGGTCGAGATCTCGGATGATTCCACTTCTTTCTGCTTCGGGAATATTCTGTAGTCGAGATGTTGCCCTTCTTGGTGGTGATATTCCTGTTACACTCCTTGATCCTCGAGTAGAGCTTAATTGTGCCCGTCGTAAGCTGGATTCGTCAGCTAATCTCTTTCTTTCATCGAGTTGCCTTTGCATCCAAAGTAGGTCTCTCTTCTTGTGGTGGAGCAAATATTGGTATGCCAATAGATCCTCATGTGAAGCATCCGCTGTCATTGGGATTGCTCCCGAAATTGCTCCCTTGCTTTTTGCCATGCCGATGTTGGTAGTCAGAGTCCTTGCCTTTCTCCTGCGTACGGTTCTCCGCCTCCTCCTTGGACTATGCGATTATCTACTGTTTCTCCTCCGTTTCCATGGTCTCCTTCATTGTTGTGGTTTCCTGCATGGTCATCTGATAAAATATCATCGGGGTTTATGATAGGATTACCGTTTTTATCACGTGGAGTTGAGGTATCTCCGTTGATCATGCACACTTGGTGGCGTTTTATGCGTGGCATAATGGCATCATCTCCTACTTCAAAGTGTGGGTTGATATTATTCCGTGATCGTAGTGCTGGATAGATTTTTGCCATCCTTTCTTCAAAGTCGACTTTTTTGCTACTTTCGTCAGGTTCTGAGTTTGTCGGGTTTGCTTCATGTGGTGGGGTTGGCTGATGACCTTCCTTGCCTTCTTCGATCTGTGCTATGACATCCGTGGAGGATTCGACGGAAGTTGCTGGTGCCTCCGTAGGTGTAGCTTTTCCCACCAACGGGTCTGATGTTATCAGGGCCGGAAGGTGTGATTCTTGCGGGTTGTCTGTTTGGAAGTGGAGGTTTCCGGTGATTAGATCGGATGCGCCGTTGAAATTGGCGGGTACCAATACAAGGGTGGGCGAGCGTGGATCTGCTTTCGTCAAGTTGATGCTTGGTGGAGAGCGTTCCGCCGAATCCGTGGTTCCAGCGTTCAAGTTTCCCACAGACGGTGCCAATTGACGAGGGGTAACCTCGACAATGCCCATGGTGATGGACTTGGGGTTTCACGGAAAAGAGAATGTTGGGGATTTTGTCGGATGTCAGGGAAACAATGGAATCAAAGCTGTCTGAATATTGAGTAATTTCTCTATTACAAGTTGTCCTCTAGATTTCGGTACCCTCGCTTGGGCTTCTCTCGTCCTATATATAATAGGTCGGGTCTCAAAGCTGTATGCGGATATGTTTCATACACGCGTGATTACAATACCAACACAATGTTGGTTCATGGTTTCTTTCCTAATATAATCAAATTCTTTGTCGGTTGCTTTATTGGGTTGTCTTCTGGAATCTTCATGGGCCGAAAACGCTTTTACTCAGTATAGCATCCGAGTAATCATACCCATGTCACCTGGGGTAACCACGTATCCATCCACCGGGCACTTTTTTGGTTCCTGGGGGATCAGAGCACCGTCTGAATCCTCCTCATATTCTTCCATGATTTCTTCTTCAGCCAGAAGATCTTTAGACAGAGTCTTTTTTTTTCTTCTTATTTGCCTTGTTGTCCTTATTGGTACCCGTGGCAAAGACGACTTTTGGTCTGATTCCTAGAGTCAAGATTCTGTCAGTACTTTCGGACATTTGGACGTCAGGATTCTCTCCGAGATCCATATCATCTTGCGGATCGAGAGAGTTTTCATCGTATATCTCATCCATATTATTGTAGGGACTTAGATCCAAACCTTCTCCTTCTTCCACAGCCTTGGAGGTGAAATCCTCTTCTAATTATGCTTGATACGCTCAGAGATCAGCCATCGTCATGGACTCTCCTGAGGAAAGTTGGTGTGTCGATGTTCGTTCTGATTGCGTCTAAAATTGAGTCATTATCGTCTCTAGCATCGGCGGAGTTGGATCCAGAGCCAGCGTAGACAACAAAGTGAGATCCATGTGTTCTGAGGTAGGTGAGGCCTTCTTCTTTGGATTCCTCGAAACTTTTGATGGTCTTGAGAACAACATTCATACTAGCGTTGCCGCGCAGCAACATCCGCCTCACCATGTGCCTCAGAAGTGATTTTCCTGCTCCAGCATCGGCAGGGCCGGATTAAGAAATGTTGCAACTTTGATCTTCCTGAGATTCGACCTCCTGAGGGAGATCTTTTTCAGATCCGATCTTCTCCATGATCTTCGCTTTAGGCGCGGGCTGGGTGGGATTAGGTTTTTCTGAGATCCAAAACTCTGTCGCCTTCGCGGACAAAGCAGATCCAAAAGTTTCTTTCGCCTCTATCATCCCCGCTAGGATGGGTTGGGCAGGTTCAGCGAAACTGAGGTAAACATCGATTTCACCAAAAGACATGATTGTGTAGCTAGGCATGGCCTCCCTAGCCGGAATCAAGGTCTTATCGAGAAGTACGAGAGGGACGTCGTTGGCATAGAGGACCCGACCGACGATGATTGTTTTGCCGATTCTGATTCGCGCAGATTCCGCCTGGAATGCAGATCTGAAAGTCACCTTCCCCATGGTGGGCACCAACTGTCGTCGGATTGAAGACAAGTACGCCATGAGGGGGTCCTCGGGGTGTGGAAAGATGTGGAGTGTGAAACATACGGTGTTCCGGGACGGTGAGCACACAAGCTTACCCAGGTTCAAATCCGCCTGCGGTGGATGGATCCTACTCCTGCTAGCAATCTAGTAATATCAGCAGAGCCGGAAGTACAGATTACAAGAGAGTTTTTGTCGGTGCGAGTTGAGGTTGATGTCGATGCCCTAAAGGCTGACCCCTAGGATAACTTATATAGTCATCTAGTTCTAGGGTTTACATGAGAGTCATATCCGGCTACGATACGGAGTCGGTTACATAGTACATCTTGGACTACAAGTATTCCTACAGGCTTAGGTCGGTAAGTCTTCCGGGTCTTCCATAGCCAGATGGGCTTCCAACTTCTCTTCCTGACTAGGCCACCCGTGAAGCATACCTCTAACCCGAAGTGGACCACCCTGATCAGCAAGTCATAGTGGGTATACCTCGAAAGTATATCCCCAAGAGTCAATGACTCGATGCCTTCGTTCGTGCTACTTAATCTGTCCCACCATGTTGAATGTTTTGGAAAACTACCCTAGTGCTCGTTTTGTAGAGGGGGTTTTGCAGGGTTCACAAGAGATTAAATTGGCCTAGCCCAGAAACCCGAATTGGTTGTTTAGCTGTCCGGGATTAACGGGGATCAACCCCACTTATCCCAGAAAACCCTGTGATTGTATTGTATCTCTAACCCAGGATCCTCACCTCGCGTTTTGGTTTCTTCCGAGAGAGCGAAACGGAGAGCGAAACAGTGGTGCCCATAAGAGATAGGATATGGGAGTTTTTGAGTGGATTGGGTGATCGGGATTAACCCCACCGATCCCCTCAAAACCTCTAGTAGTCTAGTAGTACTACTCCCTCCGTTTCAAAATATAAGATGTTTTAGCTTTGTGAATGGAGTGTATCTAGACCCCTTTTAATGTGTAGGTTCACTCTAAACCTAGATGAACCTACACACTAAAAGGGATCTACGTTCACTCCTTTCACAAAGTTAAAATGTATTATTTTGAAACAGAGAGAGTACAAAACAAGGCCTTTAAGACATGCACATCGTATAGAAAAAAAGGTGTCTAAGAACCCCTAGCCATATGTCTAAACGTTGGAGCAAGGGTAGCTAAGAAGATTTTTTCTAGACTCAGATCTAGTACTAGACACACGTAGCTAAGAGAAAAAAGCTTTGGCAAAAGAAAAGGATAAAAAAAGCCTTCACAAATATATTTTTATTCTAGCAGAGGGTTCTACCAGTGTGCTAAACGCTGAAGCCTATTTGATTTTGCTAGACTCACTGTCTGAGATTTTCCTTAGACACAATCGACGCTGTACACACTCTTACTGAACCGGCGGAGTAGAGCAGATTCAGGTTTTTCACGTGCGAGAATGGCGAGTGTGATATGACGCCCTCCACTGCACGGCCGTACCGCGCAAGGTGGTGAAACTACAGTGCAGCCAACGAGATGAATGTGCGCCCAGCCTTTGTGGTCAGGCGCTATTACTACCAGGAGCAGCCTAGCTAGGTCTGGTCTAATCGGTACCTGCTGTACTGGGATTTTTCAGCGGACGACGTCTCAATAGCTCGAAGAGGGTTTTTTTCTTTTCTTTTCGTGTGCAGGATTGACGAATCTTGTTTTCGCATCAAGATGTGAATCCGGACTTGTCAACTTCTGTTGTGACGAATACTGGTGAAGTTTACCGCATATCATTGCGAGATCGCGGCGGATCTCAACTTGGCCACCATGACGACGCTTTACCGTCCCAACTTGCATTAGCCACCATTTTTAGACGGAAGGCTTGCAGTGAGCCTGACTTTGAATTAACGAAGCTAATAACCAGGTAGGAGTTACATCATTAGTTACAACACACGCGTCTAAGACGTTCATCACAACACACAACAAAAGACAACACAGAAAACGCCACGCCGAAGCACCAGCTAGATCCAAGATGAGGGAGCTTTGTCTTCTGTTGCACCCGAGTGATCACGACCAGCTCCACACCAACAAACCTCCACCGCACCAAGACATCAGCCCCTCGACGACGGGACAGCAACCTAGCAGAACTTGAGGAGCCAAAGGAGGAGGGTCTTGCGACGACGCCTCCAAGAAGGTGAATGGCGCAAGAACGCGACATCGTCGTCGACAGGGACCGAGATCCTGCAAAGCTTTCACCCAGACCCGGAGCCACCACCCCCGGAGCTCGGGCTAGGACCAGACCCCTACATACCATCTTCCCCTGGCATTGGGAAAATCCCACCGGTAACAGCTACGACCAGACGCCCATCTAGCAGAGCCCCCCAAGGCGCTAGAAAGGACATCAACTACCGTAGCCATACCGTGTAAATGTAGCCAAGCGAACGGTATGCGAGGACTGAGACACCAGCCCTGGCATGAGGACACAGGGTGCTCCATAGGACACTACCAGAGAGACTAGCCCGAAGCGAGACCACCTAGGGAACAACCTTGGGACGGAGGGACAGAGTCCATCAAGCTGGCCCGGGGGATCAGCGTCGGGACGCCTTCAACAAGGGAGTGACACCCGCAGGTGACGCCGTCACCGATCTTAGCCTAGGTCAAGTGCAGCTTTCGCCGAGATCCAATTGAACTAAAATCCAGACGCTGACACGAGGACGCAGAGCGGACCCGACTGAACTCACAACCACACCACCGACCCACTCGAGGGTCGGAGGGAGAACACGCTGCCTACGCCGGCAAGCGTGCGTCGGCCCCGGGAACCCCTCCCGGCGAACCGGCAAGAATGACACCCGATAGTTGACGCACAACGGCAACCAACCCGAAAACGGAGCGTCGAGAGCAAGGTGGGGAGACAGGTACGGCGACCGGACACAACCCGGCTCAGACCCTGGGCCCGCCAGACCCAGATCTAGGCCCGCAGGCCTAGATCCAGATCTGGCCGCTGTCGTCAGTTCTTTGCCTCCCGACGGTGGGGCGCCACTCAGGCGACCACCCACCCCACTCCGGCGGAGGGGACGCCACCCAGGCGCCCTCCCACCTCCTAGCGACCACGACGGGGCTCCAGGCCCAGCCGGCCTAACTCGAGGCAGCTCCCTGCGGCTCGAACGGGATCGACGGCTGCGGACCGCACCGCACGCGAAGGGGTGGCCACCACCCGCGAGCCCTCTCCCGACCAGCGGCGCCAGCCCGAAGGAGAGAGCCATACCCGTCGGCGACGCCGGGAGGCCTGCACGACCGCCTTCCTCCATACCGCCGCGCAGCAGCCCGAGAACGCGAGCTCCCCGCCGTCCCCTTCACCGACGCCGCGCAGCCATGTCCGGCAGCGACCTCGGGGAGCGTCAAGGGGAGAGAGGAGGGGGCTGGGGGTGGCGGCGGCGGGGGTCCGGGGTTCGCCCCTCCCGTCGCCCAGAGGAGGCGACGCCAGTACTATATATGATCGATGTTATAACTTTCCCATTTAGCCGCCATTTCATTTCAGAGAAAACACTTGGCCGCCAGACAGATCCCGCTTTAACAACACGCACGTTATTTAGAGCACATGCAGATTTAGCGAGCAAATCCAGATTTGAACTAGCAGCGACCACGAGGCAACAGACGAAGCCGTTGTATACCAAGACGGCACGGAACCCCGCACCGCGCGTGAGGACCACGACGTCGGAAGTACAGTGCACGACACGACTCGACTCCGTCGTGTATGTATTTCTCGCAAGGACGATGTCGTCAAGCTCCCGAGCCTCCGACGACTGCTTCCGTTCCGCCGCACATGCACATGTTTTCGTTTCCCCGCGGCGCGCGAGATCGATGGATCGATCGAGCACGTCGCCCTCACGCACGTTTCCGGCGTGCGCAGGCTAGCTACCGTCCACCCCCACCGCCACGGCAGCGTCCCGCGAAGAAGAAATAAACGGGGCCATACAAGAAAGATACGTCGCCGGTCGTGCAGGAGTATATATGCGCGCCACACTCGCTCGCCGCGTGCACGCCCACCCACCACCACCACAACCCTGTACCGTCCTAGTAGTTGTGTTCATCCTCGACTCGATCGCCACGCTGCCGTTAGCTGCGCCGAGCGTACGCGTGCGCGCGAGGCGGAAGCTGCACCCACCACGCGCCGCGCCGCCGACCGATGGCCCTCCACATCGCGCGCGCCCTTCTGCTGCCCGCCCTGCTCGCGCTGTGGTGCCGAGCCTCGGTGGCGGCGGCGGGCGGCGGCGCCGACGTGCTCCTGCGCGCGAAGCAGCCGGAGTTCGCGGCGTGGATGGTCGGCGTCCGGAGGGCCATCCACGAGCGCCCCGAGCTGGCCTTCGAGGAGCAGGAGACGAGCCGGCTGGTGAGGAGGGAGCTCGACGCCATGGGAGTGGCGTACGAGCACCCGGTCGCCGGCACCGGCGTCGTCGCGGCCGTGGGCACCGGGCGGCCGCCGTTCGTCGCGCTGCGGGCCGACATGGACGCGCTCCCGCTGCAGGTGCGTATGTGCCGCATGTTTCCCTGCCCATGTTGCCGTATGTGCCGACATGGACGCGCTCCCGCTGCAGCTGCCCTTCCAGGGCTGCTTGATTTTCCCTGCCCATGTTTCCTTCCATGCTTCCCTGTTCCTGTCCTGGCTAGCCTACGTGTTCTGGTGGTGGATCACTGGATTCATTCAGAAACATTTGGCGTCATACAGCAACAGCCAAAAGAGAGAGAGAGAGATGAAAAACAGAAAAAGGCATATCTTCTCATCATAGAGTAATGGTGGTAAATTGGACGATAAGTCCAGGTGCCAAGTGCTTACTGTAGGAGAATTTGACGCACGTTTCCGAAAAGGAAGGCACTACCACTGTCAGTGGTGGCAAATTAAAGTTGAACGCACCAAAGCAAAGAGGGTGACGGAGGTTCCCCTAATGGCCCTCCTGCTCCTACCTACGCATATCTCGGCAGATTAACATATCAAGTGGCAGTTTCAAGTGCTCTGAATAACCTGCATTCTCGAACTGAACCCCCTATTATATTGCCATGTTCCGTTTTCAGGAGGAAGTGGAGTGGGAGCACCGGAGCAAGGCGGCCGGGAAGATGCACGCGTGCGGCCACGACGCGCACACGGCGATGCTGCTCGGCGCCGCCAGGATCCTCCACGAGCACCGCCACCAGCTACAGGTTACGTACCGCAACTCTCTCTCCCTCGTCCACGCACATTCCCATCACAGTTTGACTTGTTGTGAACGTCGGCACTGCTCGCGCGTCAGCCTGAAGCAGTTAGCTTGATTTTCTTGCTGTTGCCTGATTCGAAACTAATTATCGATCGATTTGGCGTCTCGTAGGCTCCATTAGAAACAGTATGCGATAGCACACGGTTGTTGCGCCGTCCTTTTCCGACCGGATTCCTCAGATATTTCTGTTCCAGGCTGAAGCAAAGATGATTTCCCCTTTTCAAGACCCCTCGTCGTTTCCATTTTCACCTGCCTTGTTTCTTTCCAACAAAAGGTGGTCTTATATAGGTAGCGTCAAGATCTGCTTTTGTCTCATCGATCGGCCGGCCAGCGCTGGCTACTTGTGTTGTGCGCGCATCGATCGTGGCCCGTTAATTCTCTACTAGACTAGTGCTATGGTAATGGGGGGAATGCTGATTTAGTAGTAGCCATTTATCATGGACCATCCTCGATCGGGTGGCACTGCAATGCACTGCACGGCTGATTTAAAACTCTCTGATGGAGCTCGTCCATGGGTACAGTGGCTAGTAGAACGTGCGGTGCCAGTTACTCCGTCTGTTTCAAAATATAAGATGTTTTAGCATTGCGAGAGTTTCAGTGGTACGGGTTAGGCGTCTGTGTCAACCTTTCCGGTGTCCCAAAGGGTCTAGTGTTTGTCGATGGCGTCGAGCCTGTGGATCGATGGAAGCCCAAGGGCACCAAGAAGCTTTGTTTTTTTATCGTGAACCTCGGATGGTGTTATTGTTATCTCGGCCAAGTGGATATTTTGCAGCGGTATTGGCCTATTGGGTCTTCAGTCAAAACCTCAATTTGGCATCGATTCCAGAGGATTCGACTCTTCTGGTTCTGGTGAGACAGTGTTACATTGGTACTAGTAGTGGTATACTGATCCTTCAAGTGTTTTTCGTCAAAGTGGACTATGCATCGAACCAACAAGCCCACAACTAGCGGGAAGAAGAAGAGCGTTACGAGGTTCCTTGGATTGTTATTGCGGATTTCAGGGACAATGCGCGAGTTGCCATAATTTGTAATCAAACGGAGATAGGGGGTTTGAAAATGTTTCATGTTGCCATAATTTCATTAGTTTGAGAGACCTCTGCTTCCTATGCCATAACTTGAAAGTTATTGTCGTGTGATCTATTCAAACGGCCGTTAACAAGTCGACTCTGTATTTCTTCCAGGGAACGGTGGTCCTTCTGTTCCAGCCAGGCGAGGAGGTCGGCACCGGGGCCAAGAAGATGGTCGAGGCCGGCGCGGTGGACAACGTCGAGGCCATCTTCGGGTTTCACGTCACCGTCATGCTCCCCACCGGCGTGGTGGGATCTAGGGCCGGTCCGCTGCTCGCCGGCTGCGGCTTCTTCGAGGCGGTGATCACCGGCAAGGGTGGCCACGCCGCGATCCCGCACACCAGCGTCGACCCCGTCCTGGCCGCCTCCAGCGTCGTCCTCGCCCTCCAAAGCCTCGTCTCCCGGGAGGCTGACCCCCTGGAGGCGCAGGTCGTGACGGTGACGAGGTTCCGTGGAGGCGGCGCGTTCAACGTGATCCCTGACTCCGTCACCATCGGCGGCACCTTCCGGTGCTTCTCCAACGAGGGGTTCATGCGGCTGAAGCGGCGGATCGAGGAGGTGATCGTGGCGCAGTCGGCGGTGCACCGGTGCGCGGCGGCGGTGGACTTCCATGCCGGCGGACGCCCGCTCCTCCCGCCGACCATCAACAGCGCCGCGCTGCACGCGCACTTCGAGGCCGTCGCCGCGGAGACGGTGGGCACCGGTGCCGTCCGGGCTTCCATGGCCCCGTGCATGGGGAGCGAGGACTTCGCCGCCTTCTCCGAGGCCGTGCCGAGCTCGCACTTCTACTTCGTCGGGATACTTAACGAGGCGGCGGGTTCAGTGCACGACGCGCACTCGCCGCACTTCCGCGTCGACGAAGGCGCGCTCCCATACGGCGCGGCGATGCACGCCAGCCTCGCTATGACATACCTGCAGCGCCAGCAGCGCGAGGCGCCTCACGACGAGCTCTAGGTTCTGCTGCTGCATGGCAACAGTCGCGACCTTGGCTCGGCCAGCGCGCGTCGGGCACGCGCGCGCGCGCCTGCACGGCGGCTCGCGCGACATTCTCGAGATGACCATGTTACCGCGCCGGTTGCCACGGCCGCGTAGTCTCGGAACTTCATCAGGATTCTGTTGGGATCCAGAAAAAACGTACTGCTAGCAATATGGTCATGCAGATGCAGTAACTGACGCTGTTCAACGCGCGCTCGGTGTAAATTAAACTGATGCTGCTCAGTTGCACGCAAAAATGATGTGGACGAAAATGCAGAGCCAATTAATTGTTCATGTGCAGTAGTATACCAGATCCTAGGCAGGTTAAGGTCAACGTTGATGGATCTTTTCATTATGATAACTGTACGGGTGCTACTGGAGCGGTGGTACGTGATCATAAGGGACGTTTTATTGCTGCTGCTACGGTTTATATTCCTAATGATTTATCTCCATCTATGACTGAGGCTATGGCCATTTAAGAGGATCTGACTCTTGCTAATTGGGTGTCATAATGTTTTAATGGAATCTGATTCTTTGGAAGTCGTGGAGGCCTGCAATGGTACAAAAGCATGGTGGGGGCAATCTTCAGCTATTCTCGCAGACTGTATCGATGAGGCGTCGATGATTGGTACAGTTTTATTCAAACATTGTCCAAGGGAGGCTAATGGAGTTGCCCATGAGCTTGCTAAATCCTGCTTTTTAGATAAGAATTCTTGTAATTGGACCGATGAGCCTCCTACAAACTCTATTAGATGATGTAACAATTGTTTGAGAGGCTGCAAGTTTCAGACGCACTTTTTTTCTTACCAGGATACATGAGGCGGCTTGCAGGCCTAATATATATTGGTTTTTTTTAAAAAAAAAGAGTTGGAAACCGCAACTATTTCGACGAATGTGAATTGTATATGCAAAATCGCATCAACAATCGCTTTTTCTCGAAAAAAGAAGCTTTTCATCTCCGAGAAACCAGTTCCTTCTCTTTGAATTCTCTCAACAATCTTCTTTTTCATTGCAGAAGGATGAAAATAACGGAAGCGCAAATCTCCCGATTTTTACACCCAGGTACACATGTGACATACCCAACTATTATGTATTTCAACAAGTCTCGGCACACAACCGAGAAAAAGTAATGGCACCTACACATACCATTTTTCTAGTTACTTCTCATTTTTGCGGATAGGACAGCGACCACTTTGAAGCCTTTCACCGCGACAAGGCCGTGGGTCCCCTGTCTCCTCCATCCGCCATTTCTAAGATGGTAGGGGCAAGATGCTTCTACTTTGTCAAGTAGTTAGGCTTGGCTAGGTTTTTTCAGGCATCACATCGGTGGCAGGGACAACCCCACGTTAGAATAAAGTGCCCCTGCTTCTCCTCCATCTCGACGGTGCTCTAATTGGCGTCGTCATGGAGCAGGTGGCTTGGTCCTCTCGTTGTCCTTCAGATCTAATGTGATTCGTTTCTCAATTTTTCGATGGCATTGGGCGTGATTCGTGATACGTCCATTTTGCATCACTATTCTATGTCACAATTTACCGTTATTCATTGATATATTTCATATTAAGAGGTGATACTTATATTATTTCATCTGTTTTTGCATGGTTGATGACTTTTGGAGCATGGACCGCTGCATTCAGGATTCTGATGGAAAATGTGTTGTTTGGAGGCAAAATTCGCGAAGATCAGAAAATTCGGAAAAATATACGGGAAATCCTATTTTTCCAGAAGACGAAGAATGCCAGAAGGAGGACTGGAGATGGGCCACAGGGGGGCCACACCACCCCCTGGCGCGGGCCAGCCTAGGTCGCGCCACCAGGTGGTGTGGCTGCCCTGGTCCACCCCTGGCTCTCTCCTCTGGCGTATATAATCCTCCCGAAACCCTAATACTCGGGGAGGGACCACAGAAAGATTTCGCCGCCTCTGCGGGGCGGAAAACGCCGAGAGAGAAAGATCTCTTCGGCAGACAGATTTCTACCGGAGAATTCCTTCCTGGAGAGGGGAGATCGTCGCCATCAACATCAAGCTGGACTTCATCGGGATCATCATCATCATCAGCACCATCATCATCAGCAGCACCTTAATCACCATCTCCATATTGCTGTAACAATTGGGTTGAATCTTGCATAGTTCTTAGGAAAAACTTTCCCGATGTTGATTACTCTTTGTAGTTGATGCTATTGAGTGAACCATTGAATTATTGTTTATGTTCAGATTGTTATACATCATTATTCCATCTCTGATTATGATCCATATGATGTCTTGTGAGTAGTTCGTTTTGTTCTTGAGGACATGGGAGAAGTCATGTTGTTAGTAGTGAAATTGTGTTGAGAAAGATTCAATAGTTTGATATTTAAGTTATGGTATACTTCTTCTAGTGGTGTCATGTGAACGTCGACTACATGACACTTCACCTATATGGGCCTAGGGTAATGCATTGTGTATTTGGCTACTAATCATAGGGGTTGCCGGAGTGACAGAAACCTGAACCCCCGTTAGGAAACCATTACACAAGGGACGTCAGGGTCTTAGAGTTTAAAGCCGTGGTTAGGTTTCTACCTTAATTATTTTCTTGTACTTACAGATGTTTGCAAGGGGTATAATCACAAGTATGTATTAGTCCTAGGAAGGTCGGTACATTAGCACAGGTTCACCCACACAACACTTAGCAAGCTAAAGAAAATTAATCAACTATATGAAGCGAAAGCACTTGACAGAATTCCCGTGTATCCTCGAGAATGTTTGGTCATCTTAAGTAATACAACCGGCTTGTCCTTTGCTGCATAAAGGATTGGGCCACTTGCTGCATTTATTCCTACTATCTTTTATTTACTCGTACTTTATTTACTTACTTTATCAAAACCCCTAAAAATCCATGTGCTAAGTATTTGCAGAGAATTCCTGATCCATACGACTAGCCAGCACCTTCTGCTCCTCGTTGGGTTCGACACACTTACTTATCGAAAATACTGCGATACACCCCTTATACTTGTGGGTCATCAATTCGTGGTGGTGCTGACGACTTGGCGAGGTGGTAGCCCTAGAGCGAGGATGTTGGTCTAAAGCTGGTGGAACTATCATACTTCTTCGACTATGTATTTTGAATGTGGCGGATCTAGCTCGAAGACACCACGGGGACGTCCCCTAGATGATGTGCCACAACAACATGTGTGTCTCGCTATTTGCGACGGCATATTCTTTTTTACACCGACTCACAAAGCATCGTTGGTTGGTGCATACTTTGGATTGGCAACAGTGGAGACTCGACATCTCTTCTAGCATGTGTCTTGGAGGCTCTAGCATTGGACAATAACCATTGCCTAGGTTTTTCCAGGTCGTGACATTTGTGGCTGGAACGACCCTACGTTGGAAGGACAACTACAATGTTGCCATTGCCAAATCTGACATAAAGTTCAATTTGGCTTTGGTACGAAATATAGCAACAAGTCAACGATGTAGTGGTTCCAAATATTTATAACGTGGGTCCCGTCATCAAGCTAAAACAACACAGAACGCAAATATGGAACTACCCTCATAGTTTAGGGAACTAGTTCTAAATGCCAAAAGTCAAATTTGGCATCGGAGCAACTACTTGCTCCGGTTCGGTTTCTCCCATTTGGAACCACCTCCATAGTGTAGGGAACTAGTTCTAAAAGCTAAAAAGCAAATATAGAACCACTTTTAGCTACACATTGTGGGTGCCTGAATAAGGTGGCCTACTTCCATGATTTTGGCGATGCACTAATAGGCGGTGGCTTGGATCAGGATAGATTAGAAGCATTGATCGGTATGACGTTTCTCATGGTCCCCAATGGTCCAGAGCATCCACCTCGCCCTGGCCACTAGGGTCGTCATGGATGTCTAGAGCGAGGTCCGAAGGTGGTGGATCTTTCATTCTTCTTTGACTTCGTCGATGGAATCTGTTGAATCTAGGTCCAAGACACCACGAGGACATCCCCTGGACGACGTATAACAATGACATGTGCCTCGTCGGTCCTATTCACCAACTAACAAAGTCTTGTTGGCGATGGTGCTTATCTCTATCTGACAACGGTGGATGCTCGACATCTCTTCCGACATGCATCTCAACAGAGAGAAGTTGGGCGACGGTCGCTCGCTTCGGTGTGTGTGCATGAAAATAGTAGAAGTCGTTTTGTATTTTTCTATCCTTTATGTTCAATCTGCAAATTTTTAGGACAATCATTTTCTTCTGGTCCGTCTTTTAGTTCTAAAGCGTGTTTGTTCATATGGAATAAATAATATTGCTAGATTATTTTGGCTCAAACGATTATTCATGTTGTCCTGATTCTTTTCCGTGTTGGGATGGACGCCGGAAAGGACACGCGACAATGTAGCACTGCTATCCCGTGAGGCCGGACCTGCTGCGGGACAGGAAAAAAGAATCTAGACCACATACAAGTGTAACGCGCGCCGTTGTCCCCCGCGTCGCAGACTGGTGGGCCGCGCACACGAACTAGGCCCGTCGTCAGCGTATGAGGGCAGGATCTCGCTTTGTGAGAGGAGTTCCCGACGCGACACGCCTCCGCACCTTCTGGGTGGCGGTATCGGTGAGAGCCGACGTGGCGGGTCGTAAGGCATGGATGGAATCATTTCTTAGCGGCGGAGAGATGTCTTCTCAGTGTAGGTCAGAGACGTACGCAGTTTTTTGTGGCCGGCCTACAGGGAGCTTCGACCGTAAGCTATAGATGGTCGCTGGTTATCACATCCGCCGATGACATGGCATTGTGGACCCTTTCCAGACACATTTTTTCGTGCGCATAGCCGAGCTGGCAGCGTAGGCTACATACATACACGGATTTTTGCGGATGCTAGCGACATGGAAGCGTGGAGTCTCACTGATAGCGTTTCTACGCGTCGGATGAACGAGTTGGCAACCTGCGATATACGCGTCCGCAGTTTCTCACGGTAGAGATCTGACGTGGACGGGTAGACTATATAGGCTGGTGCGCGTTCTCGCGACGATATAGTACGGTGGGTCCCGTTTGCGCGGGAGAATGCATCTCCCATACGTAGAATGCACGAGAGGGTCCATGCCTCGTTCGTGCCGCTATAAAACATCCTCCCCTCTTTATTACTTCTCGCATAGTTTTTCTTTTTCTTCTTCCTCACTACGTCTTAGTTTTGGCGGCGCGTCGTCGTTTAGGTAGCTTGGCTCCAGCATGCGAACGACGGCATAGCCGCATCTGACGCGTTTTGGGTGCCGACGTGGTTGCTTTTAGGTGGAGCGACGCTACAAGCAGTAGCTCGCCCATATAGATTGCACCGATAGGAGAGTCATTCGGACGTTAGAAATTTAGGTATAGCTTTTAGGTGCTCACCTAGACTTAGCTTCGGCGGCGCGCCATCCGTTAGGTATCTAGTCTCGAGCACCCTAACAACGGCAACAAAAACTTTTCTCTCTCTCTTACACAGTTGTCTGGCTGCCTGTAGGCTTCTGTGACCGCCTAAGGGAGCTTTCATCTGCCTGCGCGGTCTCTTTTATCGACGGTGTCTTCTTCGATTACTACTTCACATGTTCATGCGTGTAGCGCTCCAAGGTATGCTCAGACTGAAATTCTTCTACGACATGCTTACATCCTTATTTTCTCCAGTTTGTCGTCATATGAACCGTTGCTCATATTTTGAATAGGTTGGTGAGCATCAAAATTACGTATGCACGTGTCTATGAGGATGGATGCTTATCCTTTCCTCGCATGTAAGTTCTTCTACCGGTTGTAATATTTTTATATATTTTTATCATGCTCGATGAATCTTTTGGTGACTAACTGTGTTTTTCGCTTACAAATGCTCGAGTTCGGGCTGCGACCGTAGGCAACGATGCTGGAGTCTACGTACGGTGTTACCGTGAGGAGCACGCGGCTCCCATCCGCGCTCCGTGCGACACACTATGGAAAGCTTCCAGATACGGAAGGGCCCGCTACGGAAGGCCGAGCAGAGCGCCTGCGTAGTCGTAGACTTCATTGCCAAGTGCTTAGCATGTATAAGCTAAGTGTGATATATAGTACCAATATTCGCTAGGGTTTTATTCCCTCTTTAGATTAGTTTTAAGTTTGCCAGAAATAGTCCATTTGTACTACTTTGTTTTGCAAGACCGAGCGTTAATAAAAATATGGTCATCCTTTAATATGTTGTATGCGTGCGGTCTTATATATATTCGTGTTTGTTTCTTTATTTTCTCTAGACAACATCTTCATATACGAAGTAGAAGGCAGTTCTAATATTTTTTCTACACGCGGCAACCAACATACACCGCAACAAACGCATTTTGATCTCCTCATCGTTTCTAAGCGTTTCTATCGGAAGAATATGTTTACCGTCGGTATCATGTACCGACCGTGTCAGTTTAAGCCTAATAGCTGCTCAATAAAACTGATTATCGCCGCTAAGAGGTCATATTTCTTTTTAATATTCAGCTTTGAGCGTATCAGCATGTGCTATGCTCGAAAGCTTGCCAAGATACGTTGCATACATACGTGGTGTATGTGTTTCTGACCGCTAGGATTTTGTTATCACGCGAGCATGGTAAGCAACGGTGCAGTGGAGGACCCAGGATTAGAGCAAGCGCCGGGCCAAAAACCAAGAGTAGAAAAACTGCTAAAAAACTCATGTAATGACACAATTTTTCTGGTACGGTCGCAAAGATGAATATATATATATTCAAATCAATTGTTAACAGTCCAAGAACACATATAAGAGACGACTAAAAACAAGAAATAGTTGTACAGGGATACAAAAGATAGTACCCATCAATGGTCTAGTTTATGTGAAACTTCAACATATTACCAAATCAATGGTTTTATTAATCCGAGTCTTCGATGACTTCATCAACCATAGAAGAAACATACCTTCAAGAAAGAAAAAATTTAGAAAGTACACAAACATCAAGTGAAATAATAATCATTGATACAAATATGAGAACTTATCAAAATGTCGAGGTAAAATTCCTCTACCTGTTTTGTATCCTTGAAAACGATATAGAATATCATCATCATTGATAGAGTGAAATACATCTCGCTCAATATAGCAAACCGTGCTATAATTCATCCAATCATCACCCATTTTATTCCTCAATTCAGTATTGATAATGTTCATAGCGGAGAAAGCTCTCTCCACTCATGCCGTTGCAACCGGTAAAATAAATGCCAACTCAATGAGACGGTACACCAACATGCTCACCAAGAACACTAGGTCCATCTTTCCAATTTCCAATGCCCGTCTTTGTGAATGATTCAATTCCAAAGTTGTGTGCTTAGGTTGCTTAAATATAAAGCAATAGAAACAAAATACCGGATCTTTAGAAATACTATACTCCAACCAATCACCATGATCTTTGAACCAACTATCATGAAAGCTTCTAAATTTACCGGATTTTTCAAAAGGTGTCCTTTTATATCTATGACCAAAAGGTTGGCATGGACCCAAATTAATATACTCTCTTCTAGCAATATCTTTAATGTTTGGATCCAAGTCCTCAACAGGTGTCCTAAGACCGGGATCATAAACAATAATACCCATACCAAGACGAGTATTAGCATTGGCAACATGATACAAAAGGTTGTCACCCTCTTCGCTTCAGATTGAAGCTGAAGGTCCACTTTGGGAAGTTGATTCAGTTGCAATAGCTTCTTCTACTTGACGAATTTCTTCTGCTTGAGGAGCTTCTTCGGTTTGAGGATGTGCATTTGTTGATTGGTCCGGTTTTAAGATAAATGGATAAAATCTCTTCATCTTGTATTCCTGCAACATTGAACCGATTACAAACACTTACTAAATCAAAATATTAATCAGTGCATCCAATTGAACTAGACAAAGGGGATGAACTGATGCAAACTACCTAGTTGAAATTGAACTAGACGGGGAGGGGTAGCAGCTGCAGTAGGGAACTGGAGGTGGGCGGGCAGATGGCATGGCAACACCAGGCAGGCGATGCGGGCACATGGTGGCACGACACAGCAAGGCAGGCAGGCGTCGGCGGTGGTTGGCCGGTCGGGGGAGGCGGGGATCCAGAGGGTAGAGCAGTCTTTGGGGAGGAGGACGGGAGTCTGATTCGGGGGAGAGGAGGAGGAGGGCCTGCCGGCGTGGCTCGTCGCTCGTCGATGTGGGGTGGCGCCGTGGAAGGGATGGCGGGCTGGCTGCTGGCGGTGCTCCCTGGACGCGAGGAAGGCGACCACGAGTCCACGATGCGAGGAGGACGGCTCGTCGAGCGAGGCAAGGGGCCAAAATTGCGCTCCGCCCCGGGCCAAACTTTTTTCGTACATGGCAAGTGTGATTTTGAGCTACGACCCGGGCCATGGCCCTGGTTGCCCTGGGACTAGGTACGCCCCTAGTTCGGTGGGTCTAGAATGGACGTTGGTGCATACAAGAAGTGATTTTGAACACCCGCTGAGCGTTCAACACCAATGAAACGACGAGTGCGAATGATCCGAGAACAAACAAAAACACGGACGTTCGAGGCTTACCTCCACGATGTCATGTTGCGAGGCACCGCAACGTATGTGCTTTCTTACGTGCACCATTTTCTATTTCGGTACTTTAAAAAAAATATGTAAGAGCACCCGCTCGATATCTCTTAGAACACTCGTGTCTCAGGTAGCGTTTCCTACTCTCGGTTGGCATAGGAGGGAGCGCACGCGAATGCGACCAAAAAATATATGTATGTCCATAGGCGCTTCCACGTATGGAACACGGTATATGCTGACCGAGTATTCTTTTATCATCGGTTTTCGGTTGGATGTTAACCAGTAGCCGAACGCGTGATGGATACATGTATGTACGGCATTTACTCTGTAAAAATGCATCGTATTGTATGAGGTATAATAATCTTCATGGATCAACCGGCTATCTACTGTTGTATGTATGATGAAGTCTTGCACAACTGTATAGTTGTAGCTTATGCCATTATCGATCAAAGCGCTATATTTTGTCTTAGAAATATGTCTCTTTATAAAAGTTTATTCGGTTAACTATTTACCGCACTAATCGTGTGGGGTCGGTGTGAGGATACTGATGGGTTCGTAGCAAGAAAAGCAAAAAAATTCTACCGCAAGAACAAAAAAAACTCAGATCTAATCTAGATAAAAGCCAAGATCTAATCTATTAGACATGTGCAACGAGATAGATCTGTACTAACCCTTATAGACTCGAAAGCGTTACGAGATCGGATCTCGTGGTTGATATAGTCAATCACTTGCCGATCTCAAGATCGAGTAGACGATCCTTCCGTAGCCGTAAGCGCTTCCGCAGTCGGTCACACGTGCGGAGTCGAAGCAGACCTTCCTCTCCCCGTTCCAGCGAGCAGCGGAGGTAGTAAATCTCTCCACGGAATCCCAACAGCACGACGGCGTGGTGGTGGTGGTGGAGTAGAGAATTCTGCAGGGCTTCGCCTAAGCCAGAGCAGAGGGAAGGAGGAGGAGAGAGGCAACTTGAAATCTAGAGAATAGAAGGGGCAAGGGGGTTTGTGCCTCCACCCCTCTATTTAAAGGAGGGAGGCGCCATAGGGAGGTGGAGTCCTTGTAGGACTCCCCTCTCCCTTGGCCGGCGGATCAAGAAGGTGGGGGAGAGTCCTACTCCCCCACGAATCCTTGTCTTACCCCACAAGGATTCCTTGATCCTTTCTTGGTTTTCAAGTAAACTCCAACAAATCTTCTAGAACCTTCCGGAATATTTCGAAACCTTCTAAAATCCCCATACAAATACTCCGGAACATTTCCTAACTTAGAAAATGATCTCCAATAAATGAATCTTATTCCCCGGACAATTCCGGATCTCCTCGTGATGTCCCGGATCCAATCCGAGACTCCGAACAACATTCGGTCTCCAACGCACATTCCATATCTACTTAAAACAACTTCGAACCTTAAGTGTGTCACCCTACGGTTCGTGAACATGTAGACATGATGGAGACACATCTCCGATCAATAACCATTAGCGGGATCTGGAGATCCATAACAGCTCCCACATACTCAACGATGACTTTGTGATCGATAGAACCACTTAACTTACGAAACCAATTCCCTTTGTCACGCGATATTCTACTTATCCGAGGTTTGATCGTCGGTATCTCCATACCTAGTTCTACCTCGTTACTGATAAGTACTCTTTACTCGTTCCATGATATGTCATCCCTTGTGACCTAGTCACATGCTTGCAAGCTAACTAGATGACATTCCACCGAGAGGGCCCAGAGCATATCTATCCGTCATATGGATGGACAAATCCCAATCTTGGTCCATGCGCTTCAACACATACTTTCAGAATACCCAATGACACCTTTATAACCACCTAGTTACGAAGCGGTGTTTGATGTCATCAAAGTATCCATCCGGTGATGGTGATTAACATAACCTCATGGTCGAAGGATTAGGTTACTATGCATTTGAAAAGCTTGTAGCAAAACGAACTTAATGACTTGATCTTATACTATGCTTACTATGGGTGTGTGTCCATCACATCATTCTCCTAATGATATGATCTTGTTATTAACGACATCCAATGTCCATGATCAGGAAACCATGATCATCCATTAATCAACAAGCTAGTTTAACAAGAGGCTTACTAGGGACTCTTTTATGTTTACAAAACACACACGTATTAATGTTTCCGGTTAATACAATTATAGCATGGGATGTAAACATTTATTATAAACATAAAGATATAATAATAACCACTTTATTATTGCCTCTTGGGCATATCTCCAACAGTCTCCCACTTGCACTAGAGTCAATAATCTAGTTAAAAACTTGTGCATTCAACACCTATGGCTTTCTGGTGTTGTATAAACACTATTGCTAGTGGTAAACATAATCTTCGGATCTGACACTTCCAGGTCCGTGTGTATTTGCATGTCCTTGCGTCTCTATGCATTACTCATTCTCCAATGAGATGGCATTGTATAAATTTGGTCCTTTGGTGAGACCTTTAGTTCCTTGGGATTAAATCATGTTGATACAATTGTCATACAATGTATCTTCATAGTATTATCCCGCTATGAACCACACCTAGTTTGATAACAAACTACTTGACGCAAATGCCCTCATTTGCTGCTACAATAGTAGTCATATGCTTAGCCTTTTGTTGTAGTATCTGTCACAATGTTTTAATTTTGGTACTCAACCAAATCAGTTATGGAACTTCCTTTCCATTACATTGTGCCACCCATAGTTTAAATTGAGATAAACTTAATTTGTGACAAAACTAGTATCAATATAACAATTTACAATGAACTATTTGTCACCACTATATAAGTAACATATTCTTAGTTCTTCCAAAGATCATAGGAATATCCCTACTATTGTCCAATGATCATCTTATGAGTCATTCTGGTATATGCTCATAACATTTAGAGCATAGGACATATCTGGATGTGTACATCTCAAAGAATGATTGATCAAAATATTCTTGTGATTTCACCAAGTGTCGAAATACTTGAATCTCGTGTCAACACACTTGAATCTTGATTCAGTCCTTTCCGCAAGGCCAAGAACCTTTCTTGTTGTTTCCATATTGAACTTATTCAACATCTTATCTATGTACATTTGGCAAAACCATATTAGCGCCTCAATCTATCCATATAGACATTGATGCCTAATTCTTGGGTTATGCCTAAGTCTTTCATCGAAATGAAATTCTTAACCTGTGTCAATAAAAATACATCATTTCTAATCAACAATATGTCTTTCACATAATGTATTAGAAATATGTCTTAGCGCTCCCACTTAATTTCTTGCAAAATGCAAACATCTTCATCGTCTCTGATGAAATTAAACCTTTTAACGGTTTCATCACGGTGAAGATTCCAACTCCGCGATGCTCACTTCAACCATTGAAGTTTTGCATACTCTCTTAGCATCCTTTGAATTAAAAAAACCCTTTGGATCGTGTCATGTACACGTCCTAGGTAACCATTCTATTAGAAGAACTTGTTTTGTTTGTTCAACTAACATATACCAAAATATATGTAGTGGTTGCTACATTAATCCGTCCAGACTAAATATCGCTATGAAAGATCAAATCTTATCATAGTCAATTCCTTGAACATTGTCGTAAACTCTTTCCGACATGTCGACAATTTAATAGATGTGAAACATCCATGTCTATTTCTTTATAGATCTATATACGACTGTAAGGTCTTGCACCTTTCCAGAGGGTCTTTCAAATTCAAAGCTTGATTTTTCGTGTATGGAATTATCACGGATTTTATGGCTTCAAGCCACTTAACGAAGTCAGGGCCCATCATTGATTATTTGCATGTAGTCGGTTCATCATTGTCAAACAACAATGATTTAACTCTCAAATCTTGGCATTTGATTACTTACCCGACCTACTTGGTTCAATAGGAACTTAGATCCCCGTGATCACATCCTTTGAGGCACGTGAGCCATGAGCATTGTTGCTGCCTCCGGGACACTTACCGACGCCATTAACTCAGCACATATTAGCCAAGGTTCAACAACCTTGTCAAAGTTCTATTGTCCTCCCACTTAACTTTTCACCAAAAATTCCTTCTCAAGAAACTCGACATTCTAAGTGAAAAACACTTTTGTCTTCGGTGTTATGGAGGAATATCCAATGGTTATTCGAAATAACCTACAAAGACATGCTCATCCGACTTTGGTTGTAAACATTTTACTTATGCCTAGCATACCAAAAATTTAAGAAAGGACAACCTGGGTTTTATCCCAAACCATGACTTATATGGTGTCATTTCAACGGATCATGATGGAGCTCTTTTTAGTGTAAAAGCGGTAGTCACTAAAGCTTTAATCTTTAAAATATAATGGCAGTTTTATAAATGACACCTTTGATCTTACCATGTCAAATAAGGTTTCATTACATATCTCGAACACTCCATACTCCTATGGTGTTTTGGGAAATGCAAATCCATGGAACGATTCCTCAAATCTTAGGTGTTTTGCTAAACTTGTAACTCAAACATCTTTCTTTATGATCCAATCATAAACTTTTTTATTTTCTTGTTACAATAATTTTCCACTTCATCTTGAAAGTCTTTGAACATTTTTCAAATGTTTCATACTTCTTCCTTATTGAGTAAGTATATTCATATACTCACTCAAATCTTTAGAGAAAGTATATGAAGTTGAAATCCATCGCCCACGACTACACATAATGGACTATATACATCAATATGTACAAATTCCAATCAGTTAGTCATCTGTTCCTCTTTTGTCCTACGAACGGAGTTTTAATTATCTCCAGGAAAGTATCACAAGCGTCATTTGATCAAAATCAAAGACTCCAAAAATCCATCAACATGGAGTTTCTTCATGTATCCCTAATATAATTTAAACGGTGATGTCACTTCGCAAGTGATCTTTCAATCATTTGTCTTGCGACATTTTAGCATTAGTTTTATGGTCGTTATTTCTCCAACCAGACTTGTATATCATCCATCTATTATGGAATACGGTAATTATTTGAACAACCTTTTGTCGTCATAATACCTGATCAAAATAACAATTATTGAAACAAATCTGAAGGTAAGCTTTGATGTTAACGAGCAACACAACAACCCTTTGTTTGTTTTCGATGAACATCATCACATATTCTCTTGCTAGTTACTTAGGCCATTGCAGTTCATGAATTGTGTTGTCCTATATGACACTTCATACCAACCAATTCGGTATCCAATACCGCAGAACCACATTGTTTAACAACCAAGGAATACATCCATAACATGTATCTTCTATATACCTAAGTTGGATATCTCCAATCTTTTCTTTTCTGCCAAATATTTTATAGATTCTTTTTCAACAATTCCTTTTCTTTTAAAAGAATCTATCAACATCAATAGTGGTGTCATTCACATGACACATAGTACAAAGTGTGTATAGTCAAATACTAATACCTTTGGACTTGCATTTTGAAGTGGATCACCTTCATCAAATGTTTGGCATTCTTTCAAAATTCCATTCTTTAGTAATCTTTTAGTGTAGTAAACACTTTACTTACATCTTCTATTCATCCTTATCATGAAAACTTTCATGATCAAGCTGCTATAGCTTATAAAGGTGAATTGCGAGTATAATGTTTCTTTTCCAAAACCTTTTGGAGGATTAGGACGACTAGCGTCTCCAACCTTCACAAATTCTCATCAAATATGAGGACATATACTCTATCATGTTGTAACCAATACATTGTTTTAGATATCGCAATACCTTTCACATATGATGGTTTCTGAAACATTGCTTTCAGCTCTTAGATAAACTTGATATTAAAAACAATCTTTTGAGTATCAAGAATCATGGAGGCAAACATGATACATTAGATAATAACACTGGAATTGTTACTTTTGATTTAATACTGTTTATTAAACTTCACAGAGTAAACGGAGTTTGCTGAAAGTTTGCAACAGGACTTTTAAACTTTAGATTGACACTCAAAACAATACGATACCAGTTCGTAAAGCAAATATCCAGAATTTTTATAGTTCCACTATCTCAACTATAACTAAGCGTAAGGTGGTGAACGGATGCCAATGACTACAACAAACTATGCAAATTCACTTTGATTGTGTTTATGATAAATTGAGTTCGACTAATCCAAATTACAAATGAACTCCCACTCAAAACAATATCCCTCGAGTTGTTTTAGTGATTACACGAACCAAATCCACTACACCAAGTCCGATCATCACGTGAGATGATGTAGCTTTAAAGGCGAACAATCAACATGTTCATCATATCATCCATATGACTCATGCTTTACCTTTCGGTATTCCGTGTTCCGAGACCATGTCTGTACATGCTAGGCTCGTCAAGGTTAATCTTAGTATCCGTATGTGCAAATCTGGCTTGCACCCGTCGTATGCACACGTAGAATCTATCACACCCGATCATCACGAGATGCTTCAAACGAAGTCTTAGCAACGGTGCCTACTAAGGACGAACACTTTATTACTTGATATTTAGTGAGAGGGATCATCTTATAATGCTACCGCGATCTAAGCAATACAAGATGCATAAAGGATTAACATCACATGCAATTCATAATTAGTGTGATATGATATGGCCCTTTCTTCTTATGCCTTTGATCTCCATCTCCAAAGCACGGACATGATCTCCATCATCACCAGCATTGCGTCAAGGTCAGTGGCGCCGCTTCATGGTTGTCCATCATCACTAGCAACTATTACAACTACTTGGAATAAAGCTATTACAAGATGAATAGACACGCAGGTCTTAACAGAATTAAAGACAACCATTAGGCTCCTGCCGGTTGCCATATTACAACAAGGATCATTGCATACATCAAATATAATCACAATCACATGATTGCCATATCACATCACAAAACCCCTGCAAAAACAAGTTAGACGCCTCTAATTTTCTTTGCATGTTTTACGTGGTTTGGGGCTTTCGAATAAGAACGGATCTTACCTACGAAACTGAACCACAACGTTGATACAAGTGCTATCAAGTGCAAAGTGTAGATTGGATCTATACTATGATGGGAGAGACAGACACCCGCAAAGCCACTTGTGCAATACGAGTTGCACGTCAACTGTGGAGCAAGTCTCATGTGAGATGACATGTAAGGTTAGCCTGAGCCGCTTCATCCCACCATACCGCAAGATGCAAAGTACACAAAGCAAAAGACGACACGAGCACCAACGCCCACAAAACCATTGTGTTCTACTGGTGCAACAGATCTACGCATAGACACGGCTCTGATACCACTGATGGGTTCGTAGCAAGGAAAACAAAAAATTTCTACCACAAGAACAAACAAAACCCAGATCTAATCTAGATAAAAGCCAAGATCTAATCTATTAGACATGTGCAATGAGATAGATCTGTACTAACCCTTGTAGACCCGAAAGTGTTACGAGATCGGATCTCGTGGTTGATGTAGTCGATCACTTGCCAATCTCAAGATCGAGTAGACGATCCTTCCGGCGCCGTGTTCTGGCAGCGCTTCCGCAGTCGGTCACACGTGCGGAGTTGAAGCAGACCTTCCTCTCCCTGTTCCAGCGAGCAACGGAGGTAGTAGACCTCTCCATGGAATCCCAGCAGCACGACGGCATGGTGGTGGTGGTGGAGTAGAGAATTCTGCAGGGCTTCGCCTAAGCCAGAGCAGAGGGAATGAGGAGGAGAGAGGCAACTTGAAATCTAGAGAATAGAAGGGGCAAGGGGGTTTGTGCCTCCACCCCTCTATTTAAAGGAGGGAGGCGCCATGGGGAGGTGGAGTCCTTGTAGGACTCCCCTCTCCCTTGGCCGGCGGATCAAGGAGGTGGGGGAGAGTCCTACTCCCCCACGGATCCTTGTCTTACCCCACAAGGATTCCTTGATCCTTTCTTGGTTTTCAAGTAAACTCCAACAAATCTTCTAGAACCTTTCGGAACATTCCGAAACCTTCTAGAATCCCCATACAAATACTCCGGAACATTTCCTAACTTAGAAAATGATCCCCAATATATGAATCTTACTCCCTGGACAATTCCGGATCTCCTCGTGATGTCCCGGATCCAATCTGAGACTCCGAACAACATTCGGTCTCCAACGCACATTCCATATCTACTTAAAACAACTTCGAACCTTAAGTGTGTCACCCTACGGTTCGTGAACATGTAGACATGATGGAGACATATCTCCGATCAATAACCATTAGCGGGATTTGGAGATCCATAACAGCTCCCACATACTCAACGATGACTTTGTGATCGATAGAACCACTTAACTTACGAAACCAATTCCCTTTGTCACGCGATATTCTACTTATCCGAGGTTTGATCATCGGTATCTCCATACCTAGTTCTACCTCGTTACTGATAAGTACTCTTTACTCGTTCCATAATATGTCATCCCTTGTGACCTAGTCACATGTTTGCAAGCTAACTAGATGACATTCCACCGAGAGGGCCCATAGCATATCTATCCGTCATATGGATGGACAAATCCCAATCTTGGTCCATGCGCTTTAACACATACTTTCAGAATACCCAATGACACCTTTATAACCACCCAGTTACGAAGCGGTGTTTGATGTCATCAAAGTATCCATCCGGTGATGGTGATTAACATAACCTTATGGTCGAAGGATTAGGTTACTATGCATTTGAAAAGCTTGTAGCAAAACGAACTTAATGACTTGATCTTATGCTATGCTTACTATGGGTGTGTGTCCATCACATCATTCTCCTAATGATATGATCTTGTTATTAACGATATCCAATGTCCATGATCAGGAAACCATGATCATCCATTAATCAACAAGCTAGTTTAACAAGAGACTTACTAGGGACTCTTTTATGTTTACAAAACTCACAAGTATTAATGTTTCCGGTTAATACAATTATAGCATGGGATGTAAACATTTATTATAAACATAAAGATATAATAATAACCACTTTATTATTGCCTCTTGGGCATATCTCCAACAGATACAACATGTGATAGCATTGTTGCGGGACGTTTTGTCCCACCTCGTCAAACCACGCTATGCAGAACTGGTTTATAGATTTGAGCGCACTGGTACTGGCCGTAGCTTTGATCCATTTGATCAATTCATTTCCGTGAACTGATAGACGGGTTTAATTTTTTTCCTTTATAAGAAATGAAACTTCGTTATTTTTACTTTATATGAAAAAAATAATCACTATATTCAACGCTTTTTAGAATTTTATGTTTGACGGTCCCGTCCCAGAGGACACAGAGAGGAGTCCAGTATAACTTAATATTCTATTGAAGGAATACGTGGTTGATCAAAGCAAAGCGACATGCTATCATGATAGACCGAGAACATATTATTTCTAAACCCATGCTCGAGATAAAAGCCCATGACAATTCCAAATGGAGGTGATCACCCTAGTCTCTCAATCAAAATGATACACGCGATCATCATTATTTACTAGACTTCTCTATGTGTCTCCCGCAGCGCGGCATGTAGGAAACGCTGGATGACATAACCGCACGACATTCACTTCTAAGAGCTAAAATCGGTAGGCAGAACGCATGGCAACATAATCTTAATAGCTCAATTATTGTAATGCTGAATAACACGTTAAAAAGGAAATGGACATATCATCGCAGACACATATGTAGAGCGAACACGTCAGCTACAGCACGATGCCATGTTATATGTACTGTCAAGTAGATAACACGCGAACGCAATATTGAGTCAGTAACTACTACCTTTGTTTCACAATGTAAGCTTTCTAGCAAGGTAAAACAGATTGCTAAAAGTGTTTATATTGCGCATCGGACGGAGTAATAGGTTTTTTTTGAACATGTGTTTGCACATCTTGCACGTGTACATGGAGTAACACGTGTGGTCGCATCATGGTGGAAACGCGCTCGGCTGCACGCATGAACAAGTTGGTCCGTTCGGGTCGTGCGTTTCGGCTGTCCTCCTTCCCGGTCAGATCAAAACGGACAAGAACTCAGTCCGTTTGAATCGTGCCGCTAGAGATGGCCTTACAACATCTTATGAATGTACACATGTTAAAATGTTGCATATTTCATGATAAACGGGTAAATGGAAGGGGAAAAGACTCTATTAAAGAAGACAGGCCGATGCTTGTAAGATTCGTAGCCAGTACGGCAGTATTCAGTTGTGCATAGTGTAACCACAGAACAGAAAACAATTAGTAGAGCAAATTCTGGTACAAATTATCTGAAAATCAGTACAAATACATGGATACAGCAGGGGCGGAAGAAGAAAGGTGCCAAGTAGACGTAGGAAGGAGTAGGTAAAGACTAAAGAAGGCACGTTAGGCAAAATGACCACGCAAAGAAGAGCGTGATCTTCACCGTAAAATCCGCCCTGCGACCGCGGCGAACTCAGTGGCGCATGGTGCCGACGAGGAGCGCCACGGCCGGGCAGAGCACGGCTGCGACGAGCGAGGAGGAGAGAGCTGCGGCACCGGACGTCGGGCTGGGCGCAGGCTCGTCGGCAGCCAGAGCGACCGCCGCGAAGGAAGACACGGCGAAGGCTGCGACGGCGACGGCGCGGAGAATCTTGGAGGCCATGATCCTAGAAGAAAACGTCGCGGATGCGGCTGTATTGCGCAGCTGCTCGAATGAACCGGAGAACTGGGGAAAGATGTGGTGTGTGCGAGATAATAAAGCGGGTGGGAATTAGGGACGAAGCGCGCGTTTTTTATAGCTGATGAAGAACAGAGCAGCTGAGGCTTGGGGGCCGAGGCCTGCATTTTACAGCCTGGCTGGCTGGCTGGCCGGCCTCCTCAAGACAGCTCACGATCAACGGCAGGTAGGGCCGTAGGTAGGAGTAGGGGCAGCATCTACCTGGCTCCCGCCTACTGCGAGCGAAGCAATTTGAGTTCAGCTAGGAGTATTTAGTTTGGATAATATCATGATTAGTATCATACATGTTACGTTGACAAAAATCTAATATGACACAACAATTAATGAAGAAAAAATTGATTAGAGTATTATAATTAGATACCGTATCATAACACGTAAAAGAAATCATAATACAAATAAATCTTATACACAATTTTACAAATTATTAAATATAATACTACTAAGATACTATCACATGATATCATTCAGTGTAGAGATAGTATTCATACAACTAGTATCCCACTATGACCGAGCCTTAGGCTGTCTTGTCCTCGGATAGACGCGAGAGAATGGGAGTGTTATATGTGCAGTGAAGGGTGCGTAGCACTCGTGTATTTTATAGTACTACGTACTACGTCACCCACTGGCTGGTAGCTAGACGAGTTGAGAAGCACAAGGAAATGTACTGGAACCGGGTAGCAAGGTTTATTCCAAAACCATGAGCACGGATTTGAATTCCAGGGGAGCCGAGGGGAAGGGGAGGACCGGAGAGGCGAAGGGGATCAGTGGACCGCGCAGACCACATGCCCGCTTGCCGAAGTGTTCCCCAATGATGGATGCCCGGTGCAGCAGAGCTCGGTGGGCCTCGCTCTGATTGCATTGCGAGCCGTTCGTTTGTGTTTTTTTAAACGGACGTCAAAAGCTTCGTCTCCTTGTTTTAATTAAACGGAGACAACTTAAACTCTTAGTTGTGCCCCCCCCCCCCCCCCCCCCTTATTTTTGGAAGTTACCGAAGAAAAATAATTCTGCAATGCCTTGAATTGAAAAATTAGAGCATTTTGCACCCCCCCCTCCCCCAAACAATGGAGTTTTGTGTCCCCCCATCGTTTATTGGCAAGCTCGGCAGAGGGACACAAAGAGACTGAACGACATGCTGGAGGCGGCACGCCAGCTTCCCACCCCCTCCAGTCCTAGAGCACTTGCCGTTTCGATGATCTGGCGTTTGTTTTTTCTTTCTGAGTTTCGGCATATGTTTCTTTTGTGCTTGGTGTATGTTGAATGGATGCTTGTTTTATTAATAAAGCAAGACGTAAGTCTCTTTCTAATAATTAAGGAGAATAGTCTCCGATAATAGTTTTGACAACAAAGAAAGAAAAATGGCAAGCAAGACTATCCCAATATCTCTCAAATTCTTGGCACCTTCGAATCAGGCTTTCGCCCCGTTGTATTAATATAGCAAACACACATACAGTACAAAAGATTGGAACCGAAGAACTGCTGGGGCAACGGCAAAAAAAATGCCCAAAGGAAAAGAAACGAAAATAGCGTTGAAGTGAAAACAATGACGATTCGCGACCGCTGCGCCCTCCAACTATGTCCCGCCATGCTCCGAGCACCCCGAAGCGAACCGTACCAAGCAGCACCCTCAAAGAAGGAGGCACCTTCAACACAGCGCTGCTGCCCGGACCATCGTGTTGGGTCTAGGGTTTCCCTAGACACTTAGGGTAAATAGGAATGGGAATCACCGTGATGCCCTCCAAGAAGGAATGGCGCCACTCGAAAGCGGCACCGCTGCGGTGTCGGACATACCGACAAGGATTTCTCCCGTTCCCCTCCCAAACCCCGGGCGTAACTGGGCACCACCACCAACCGCACCGCCCACGAGACGATCTCGGATGCACCATTGTTGTCCCTTCGTGAACCTTGGTGTCCAGCCTGCAAGACAGAGGCCCAACTTCGCTAGACGAGGGACATCAACAGTGCAAGCATGCATGAGGGAACAACCTCCACCACCAAGCGGCGGTAGACGACCGAACAAGGCAGACAAGGGCACACCAGGCCTGGGCGGGCCCGGCCGGGTCCTGATCAGGCCCGTAAAGCCCCTGTTGCCCTGTTGCAACAAGCACGCCCGCCATGTTGCTGTCCTCTGTACCAGTATCCGTCGCCGCCATATCCAGGGAACATGGCAACTACCAGCGTGCCGGCCCACGCAGGCCTAGATGGGGGCCGTGGGCCTAGATCTGGGCCGGGAACGCATCACCGACGACAACCACTGGGCCGCGCCATCCCGCCGCAGGAAAGTCGGCGCCGCCTCACCTCCTTCCACCTAGCAGGACGATGGGCCGCCATCTTCCTTGGAGCACTGCCGCTGGTGAGGGGGAGGGCCCCGACCCACCCTCATAGACGCGAGGAGTGGCATGCGGGGAGGGGAGGGGAGACAGCGCCTTGTCGCCCTCGAGGGGGCGAGAGACGCGAGGTTTTTTTTTTCCAACCAAGGGTCTTTTTGGCACCTGCGGTGGCCCTAAGCCTAACCTCCCTCTTAATGATCTCTAAAAGGATAGTTGGTGGTGCGGAATTTTAGTAAAAATCCTCTCGGGTTTTGCTCTTTTTAAACCGTCAAGGAACGAGCTTTGTGATTGATGTACGATTATAGTTTCCTTGCAAGCCATCTTTGCCGCCCAATCCTCCATCCTTTCTTCCGATAGGACCCCACCGGTCCGAGCGCATTGTTGTACCCGCTCCGTTTCAAAATATACAATATTTTAACTTTTATAAAATGAATGTATCTAGACGTGTTTTAGTGCGTAAGTAGGGTGTCAGGTAGGATCCCGCCAAAATCCCATTTCTAGTTTATTTGCCAAAATCTAGTTCAATTTTTTGCTTAAAATTTACACTAGATTTTGATAAATAAACTAGAAGTGAGACTTAGACGGGATCGTAGGTACCGTTAATGTAGATAAAACAAAAACATTCCCGTCTCTTGATCCATTCTCCCGGCCAAAAAACCGTGGTCTGAGGCTTGCTTTTGGGTCGGGGATGGTGCTGATTTAAGAGTAAAGTTAAGCGGAAACATATGGTAACAAGTACTCCATGTCATTGCCACTAATCAGTTGGAGACTTGGAGCAACATCGAGAATCTTACATGACAGCAGTGCAGGGCCCAAGTTACAGCGGAAATGTGGTGGAATGTCAGTCCATACATTCTTTGACAGCTTAGCGCGAATCGGATGTGTGGATCGGGTGTCTAGTCCTTGAGGCGGCCCAGTCGTTGGCCAGTAAGCGTTGCACAGGAGAAGCGGAGAACCATGCCAGGAAGAAGAACACATCATGTCAGGTTACAGGTTGCTGTCACGGCAGAGGTTTACTTGAAGCCACGGTTTACTTGTGACGAAACAACATTACGCGGCATAACGGAGTAGTACTTTGCAAGTTCGTGAGTCCATGTCCATGCCTAATAACAAGAAGATGCGTTGGCGTTACTATGGTTCTTGATTCCTGTGATCTACTCTACCACGAACGAAATCTGAACTACTGCTGGTATAATTATTGAGCTGTGCGGATGTGCTTTTTTTCCCCCCAAGGGGGAGATAACCCCGGCCTCTCCATCTGCTGTGCTTCTAACCTGGTGTCTTCCTGTAGTTGTCTCCTGCAACTGCAGGGTCTTGTTATTGCTCTGTTTGATACCGGTAGGCGGCTTATCTCAACTCCTGCAAGAATTTTGCTAAACGTACCCCGTAAAATATACACACGTCATTTAAAACCGTACGACCTGACCCACTAAAGAAATCTAACAGCTAGAGTTAGCCTAAACAGATCTCAGTGTGCATTTAGCAAATAATAATGTTGGACAGATTACTTATCCCACAAAGCCACGATCTTTCTAAACGTAAAAAAGGAGACTGACTACCCACAATCCCCTCACTCATGTGCAACGACGTCCTGGACGACACCCTAGCCGCATCCCTCACCCCGATCGCTGGCTGTCTCAGTCTAGATGGCGCCCACCCGCATCCCTCGTGTTGATCATCGGTCGTCTCGGCCTAGACGGTGCCTTCGTCGACAACGATGTCTGAGATGACGTCTTCGCTGCGTTCCTGGACCGCACCCTCCCTGCATCCTTCGACAACTCCCTCGCCGCATCCCTGCACAACTCCCTCGCCCTATCCCTGGAAACCGACCTCGCCGCGTCCTTAGACGGCGCCCTCGCCGCCTCCCTGGACCGTCATCTACCTGTCCTCAGTCGTCCGCTCCACCGTCCTCATCGCCACAACACCGTCGGCATCTTGTAACAAACGAGAGCGGTCACCGCTGCAAAGTGTTTCAGATTAACACAATTTCTCAAACCTTCTCTATCTTTGCAGAGGTCTTTGCTACTTTATCTTTTAATCTGCATATGAAAATATTTAATAATTAGATACAACATTGATAGGGAAGAGCAAAGGTATGACACCTACCTGTAACAACTAGAATGTGTACCCATCTTCTGAATTTATCTTGTTTTGCTAACCAACTGGAATAGTATTGATTCTTTCAATCTTTGTCTACTGCTAGGACACTTGATTTTTTTATTCATGAAAAATATGCTGACAATAATACTTCTGCAATCAATCGAGCCAATGATCATGTTATGTACATACGAGATTTGATAGAAAGAACCACCACAGGCAAGATGAGAAGATGAAGGGGGCCGGTCAAAGTAATCTGCACTTAAGGGGAGCCGATCAATGTAATCTCCAAGTAAAAAGGAACAAAATTCCATCTAAAACAAGCTTTTAGCCCTATTTTATAGGGAGGGCTGGTGGCTGATACGTCCATTTTGCATCACTATTTTATATCATAATTTACTGTTATTCATTAATATATTTCATATTAAGAGTACTTATGTTATTTCATCTATTTTTACATGATTGATGATTTTTGGAGGATAAACCATCGAGTCGGGATTTTGATGGAAAATGCATTGTTCAGATGCAATATTTGCGAAGATCAGAAAATCTCAGAAAATATACGGAAATTCCTATTTTTCCAGAAGACGAAGGAGGCCAGAAGGAGGAGTGGAGATGGGCCACGGGGGGCCCACACCACCCCTGGCGCGGGCCTCCCTGGCCGCGCCACCAGGTGGTGTGGCCACCCTGGCCCACCTCTAGCATCGCCCTTTGGTGTATATAATCCCCCCGAAACCCTAAGACTCGGAGAGGGACCACACAAAGATTCCGCCGCCTCTGCGAAGCAGAAACTACATAGAGAGAAAGAGTTCTTCGGCAGGCAGAAATCTGCTAGGGAAATTCCTTCCCGGAGAGGGGAGATCGTCGCCATCAACACCATCATCAAGCTAGACTTCATCGGGATCATCATCATCATCATATCCACCATCATCTCCACCAGCACCAGCACCACCACTCCGTATCGCTGTAATAATTGGGTTTCATCTTGCATAGTTCTTAGGGGAAACTTTCCCGGTGTTGATTACTTGTTGTAGTTGATGCTATTGAGTAGAACCATTGAATTATTGTTCATGTTTAGATTGTTACTTATCATTATTTCAACTCTAATCTTGATCTATATGATGTCTCGTGAGTAGTTCGTTTAGTTCTTGAGGACATGGGAGAAGTCATGTTGTTAGTAGTGCAATTGTGTTGAGAAAGATCTAATGGTTTGATATTTAAGTTGTGGTGCTATTCTTCTAGTGGTGTCATGTGAACGTCGAATACATGATACTTCACCTTTATGGGCCTAGGAGAATGCATTGTGTATTTGGCTACTAATCATGGGGTTGTCGGAGTGACAGAAACCTAAACCCCCGTTAGGAAACCTTTGCATAAAGGAGTGTAGGATCTCAAAGTTTAAGACTGTGGTTAGGTTTTTATCTTAATTACTTTCTTGTAGTTGTGAATGCTTGCAAGGGGTATAATCACAAGTATGTATTAGTCCTAGTAAGGTTGGTACATTAGCATAGGTTCACCCACACAACACTTATCCAACTAGAGAAGATTGATCAACTATATGAAGCGAAAGCACTTGATGATATTCCCATGTGTCCTCGAGAACGTTTGGTCATCTTAAGTAATACAATCGGCTTGTCCTTTGCTAAAGAAAGGATTGGGCCACTTGCTGCAATTATTATTATTGTCTTTTATTTACTCGCACTTTATTTATCTGCATTATCAAAAAACCCTAAAAATCTATTTGCTAAGTATTTACAGAGAATTCCTGATCCAAACCACTTGTCAACACCTTCTGTTCCTTATTGGGTTCGACACTCTTATTTATCGAAAATACTATGATACACCCCCTATACTTGTGGGTCATCAAGACTATTTTCTGGCACCGTTGCCGGGGAGTGAAGCGCTATTGAAGAGTGGAACTAGTAAATGAAACTTCTACTGTGAGTATTGTTTATTTCTGTTTGTTACTTTATTTTCAATATGGATAATTCACTTAGTTTCTTATTTCATAATTCTACTACCACTGCTAAGGTAGTAGATGAACCACCACCTACTGAAATTGATCCTTTTAAAATACCTACAAAAATTGTTTATCGTGTTATGGATAACTACTATTTTGAAGATGGAACTGTCCATCCTGGTGATCATTTGCTTTTTATACATGAATTATGCGGATTGTTCAAGTGTGCAGGTATTACAACAGATCAAGATAAGAAAAGGTTATTCTTTGTATCATTAAAAGGCAGAGCCGAGGAATGGTATAAGCTGCTAAAAAATGGCCAATCTCTTGAATGGGAGGAAATTGTACATCTCTTTTATTCCAATTTTTATCCTCCTAGTGAGATTCATAAAGATCGGAATCAAATATATAACTTTTGGCCTCGTGATGGAGAGAGTACCACTCAAGCTTGGGGGAGATCGAAGTTACTAATGCTCAAATGTCGTATTCATGCGCTCCATAATAATATTATTATCAATAACTTTTATGCAAGGCTTTCTCTTCATGATAAGGATTTATTGGATGCTTCTTGTGCTAGATCATTTACACGTATGAAAGAAGAAGCTAAATGGAATCTTCTAGACCGTATTCAAGACAATGTTGAAGCATGGGAGAATGATAAAGGAAGAAAGAGAAGTATAAATTATGATTATGAATGCATTAAATCTTTTATGGGAAATGATGACTTTCATAATATTAGTACTATTTATGGTCTTGATTCTCAAGTTCTTGTAAATTGTTTTAAGGCCTTTGCCTCTTATATTGAAATTCCCAAAAAAGGAATGGAACAAGTATCGTGCACCATATAAAGATATTCTTGATTATGTTCCTGCTAGAAATACTGAAGTTTGTACCATTGATCATATTTTACCTGAACCTTACATCGAGAAAATACCTTTCCTTGTTAAGGTAAAGGAGCATTCTATGATAACTAGTGTGGTTAACAAAAGTACAAAGAAAGCTGTAAAACCCAATGAACAAATAAACGTTGAACCTGAAATAGCAATTGTGAAAGACCTTGTCACTAAAAGTGTAGAAGATGGAAACACTATATTTTGTGAGGATGCTTCTAATATTGTTTCACATCCTAGTAGAACCAGGAAAGCTAGTGTCCCTGTGCTTTCTATTAGAATTGGTGATCATTGCTATTATGGTTTATGTGATATTGGTGCAAGTTCAAGTGATATTCCTTATGAGCTTTACAAAGAAATTATGCATGAAATTGGTCCCTGTGAACTAGAAGAAATTGATGTGGTTATTCACCTTGCTAATAGAGAGACCATCTCTCCAATTGGTATTGTAAAATATGTGGAAGTTCTTTGTGGTAAGATTAAATATCCTACTGATTTTTTAGTACTTGGTTCAGCTGCTAGTAAAACTTGTCATATCATTTTTGGTAGACTTTTCTTGAACACTTGTGGAGCCATGATGGCCCAAAATATATCGAGATCGTTGAGGAACCCCAAGAGGAAGGTATGATGAGCACAACAACAAGTTTTCTCTTAGTTATGAAACCAAGGTTATCAATCCAGTAGGAGCAAGGAAACACACCAAAGGTGTAGCTAGCAGAACTTTGGCAGGGTGCACTACCGGTGCCAGCAGCAACGTGGAGACCTACACAACACAACCACAAAACTCTACCCCCAACTTGCGATGAGGTTGTCAATCTCACCGGTTTTGCTGAAAACAAAGGATTAAACGTATCGAGTGGGAGAAAGAATAGTTTACAGAAAGTAAACACAAAGCCGTAAACAGTTGATTGTAGATTGAAGGTAAAAGAAAGGACCGAGGTCTGTAGTTCACTAGTGGTGGCTCTCCTTAAGATAGATGACATGTTGGGTGAACAAATTATAGCGGGGCAATTGACAAACATCGAGAAAGAAATCATGCATATACTACTCATCTTGACTCCTTTGAGATTCGATTGGGCATTACAACATTATACATAGACCTCCATCCAACTACATCTATGACTAATAATCCACCTTCAGGTTATCATCCGAACCCCTCCGATTATAAGTTGCAAGCAACGGATACTTGCATTACGAATTGCGTGTAAAGTAAACAATACGATTGTTCTATGAACAAATGATTATTGTTTTCTCCCTAGTAGCAACAACACATCTAGTACCTTAGAGATTTCTGTCACTTCCCCAGGTTACTAGAGGCATGAACCCACTATCGAGCATAAATACTAACTCTTGGAGTTGCTAGCATCTACTTGGCCAAGATAGCACCTAACAACGGAAAGCATGCAAGATCACAAATAACAAAGACATGATAGAATCAATAATCAATCTGAAATAGCATCTCAATATCCATCGGATCCCCGCAAACACAACATGTATGAATTACAAATAGATGATCTTGATCATGAACGGAGCTCACAAGATCTAAACATGATAGCACAAAGGAGGAGAACCAGCCATCTAGCTACTACATGGACCCGTAGTCCAGACATGAACTACTCACGCATCACACCGGAGGCTTGCATGATGATGAAGAAGGCCTCCAGGGTGAATTCCCCTCTCTGACATGGTGCTGGGAAGAGCTTCAGATCTCTCCCGATCTAGGGATGGAGATGACGGAGGCTACAGACTCTTTCGTGGAATTTTGATCGGGTACTTAGGGTTTCTGTATCGGAGGCAATATATAGGTGAAAGGAGAGGTAGAGGGGGTGCCTGGGGTGGCCAGACCACCCCCTGGCGCGGGCCAAGCCTGGCCACGCGGCCAGGTGGTGTGGTCGAGTCCCAGCCCCTCTCCATCTCGTATTCTGGCTCCTGGTGTCCCTTGGTGAAAAACTAACTTTGGCTTTTGTCCCATCCAATTCCGAGAATATTCATTTTTTACTTTCCTGGAACCAAAAACAGCAGAAAACAAGCAGCTGGCACTGTGGCTCTTGTTAATAGGTTAGTCCAAGAAATCATATGAAAAGTACTCCAAAGTGTGGACAAAACATAAGAAAGTAGATAAAACCAAGCATGTAACATCAAAAATTATGGATACGTTAGCAACGTATCAACATCCCCAAGCTTAACTCCTGCTCGTCCTCGAGTAGGTAAGTGATAAAAAGAAAGAATAATTTTTAAGGTGACATGCACCATCATAAACTTGATCAAAGTATTTGTAAAACATGGATAGCTGGGATCATAATACTTCAATCATAACATGAAAGACAAAGTTCTAACAATAAGGCAAAGCAACTATGTTGCAACATGAAAAGGCACAAACAAAAGATTCATGAATAACAATGCTTTGCAAGACGTTTGTTTGTTTCACATAAAGAAAATATAGCATAGTGGCATTCAGTTTGTCCCTCATAGAGTAGCAAACATAAATGCATAGTATACCTTCAAAGTTCATAAGAGTGACTAGATACAAATAGTTTAAAACAAGCAATATCAAAACTATGCATCAATCAACAAGTCCTGGGACAATGCACATATAACTAAGAATGGCCACTATGCTCTCAAAGTAGGTGCATAGAGATAGAAGATGGAGACTCAACATAAAAGTAAAAGAAAGGCCTTCATAGAAGAAAGTGGGAATTCAAGTCTCATAAAGAGCTTCCAAAAATTATGGTACTCATTAGCTTTCAGCTCTCATTGCCCCTATCATAAGCATCTTGGAGGTGATTAAGGTTAAAGTGACACAACTAAGAGGATATGCTTGACAGGTTATAAGCTGAAATCTCATGCCCCTTACTTACGAAGACCGAACCTCATGCTACTCAACTTTAGTCACAAGTAAGCTCTTGATTGTAAGTATATATGTATCATAGAGAACTACCAACGGGGTACCCCTTGCACATGATACAGGAGCTATCCCATAATCAAAATGACAAGGCAAGCAGATAATGAGCATCTCAGCGATCTTTTTATTTGCTATTTGCATAGGTTTTTATTGAGGATGCTTCATAGAGTGCTCATTATGGTTATGCTGCAAGTTTCCACCATGATTAGGCATGGCTTAGGCTAGCGGCCCAGATGTTTCTCTAACACACATACAAACTCCATGATCTTACAAGTTCCCCTTTTATTTCACATCGCCGGGATCCATAAGCAAAAGAACATGATATCAACGAGGTACAAAGTACAAGTGCAATGTTGAAAGCGTTCCCCATGATACATGGTTATGCTAACTTCAAATTATAAAGTGCAAGCATATACGCAACAAAGATGGACGCAATGGTTCAAGTTTATTAAATGCAAGAAAGTAAAGTGTGCCATCAAGTTCATGAGAGCTTTAATCACTAGTTTTCACATAACAAGTTTAATACGGAAGGTAGATAAAAACAGGAATATACTTGGAATAGCATATGCTAATAGGTCGGTATGGTGGACTCTTTGGAATAACTTGGTTTTAGGAGTTGGATGCATGAGTGGAACTCATACTTGGTTACGGAGGCTAGCAAAAGACTGGGAGCGACCAACTAAGAGAGCAATAATGGCCATAATCATGCAGAGCGACAAAACATTATTGATCAAAGCATAAAGTGATACTACAAGTTGAAAACTAAAGGATCATCAATGCTATGGTGACTTGGGATAGTCATAACATGGTGTGAGCATGTGCCAAGTTAACCCAAATAAATCATCAAAGGAGAATACCATAATACTATTCTTTAATATGCTAAAACAACGCATGATTCTTCCAAGGCACATTAAGAAATCTCAATTGTTTATAACAAGTCATGCTACAACAAAGAATACTAAGCCTAAAGCCAAAACAATATCAAGCATGGCATGACAAAGCATGGGCCATAGTCAAAAACAAGCTCTCTTTACCACTTAAGCATGAACTTTCCTACTCTTTTCCAATCCAAACCAAACTATTTAAAAACCAATGTATGAAAGAGGGGGTCCAACCAATTTATTCAGCAAACTAAGCAAACCAAGCAAATGAAAACCAAAACAAAAAACGAAAAAGAAGACGCTCCAAGAACAACACAACTGTGCATGAAACAATAAAAATGAAGTGTTTGGAAGAAACCTGGGATTTTTATTGATGAAGATGGGGATGCCTTGGGCATACCCAAGCTTTGACGCTTGTACTTCTTGGATAGTTCTTGGGGTGACACGCGTGGCATCCCCAAGCTTGAGCTTTAGTCCATCCTTCATCTCGTTACTCATTCCTTCCATACACTTGAAAATTTTCCTTCATACAAAACTTCACACAGTCTTTATTAGCAACATTAGTGTACTCAAAATAATAGGTCTTTAGGTTCAGTTCCAACACCAATAAAAACTTCCATTAAAACACTAGCTACTGTAGCACTTCCCTCAAAAAGCTCAATTTCCCAAAAGAACTAAAAAAGGAACCAACAAGAAGCAAATGCAAATAAAGGCAGAAATCTGTCAAAACAGACCAGTAGGTAAAGAGGATTTTTTCGAAGACCTTCTGTTGCTCAAATCGAAAAGTGTTGAACTAACGAAAGTTAGATAACAACCTGGGGCAGAAGCACAAACATTCACGCCTTAAAAGGGCATACAGAGATACGAATGTTTACGGTGAAGCACATAAATCTGTTTTGGGACAGCAACTTTCCCAATCATTACTTCTCTCTCATTAGAGGTTATTACTGAAGTAATAACTTCCAAGACTCATCTAAAACTTTTGGGTTATCTCCCAATAAGTACTTTTCTTTAACGCCTTTAAGTTAGGCATGATAATTTGAGAAGATGCTCACATAGGAAATATGAATTGAAGTAAAAGAGAGCATCAACAAGCAAATTCAAAACACATTTAAGTCTAACCGTCTTCCTATGCATAGGAATCTTATACGCAAATATATTCACAAAGAACAAAGCGACATGCATAGGACGATAAAACGAGAGTAACTTCAAAACTTTCAGCAAATAGAGATGTGTTTCAGTACCATGAAAACTTTTACAATCATATTTTACTCTCTCTTAATAATTTTCAGTAGCCTCATGAATAAACTCAACAATATAACTATCACATAAAGCATGCTTTTCATGATCTACAAACACTAGAGCTTTATTATAAACATTTTCAAAAGAATCTTTAGGAACATGACAATTGTCCTCCTTTGGTAAGCATGGGGGACAATCAAATAATGTAAGGGGTAAAGAGTTACTCTCTTGATCATCACTCTCCTCCTCTTTTTCATCCAATGAGCTTCCAGTTTCAGCAATTTCTTCTTCCATATGCTCCTGCAAATTGTGCACACATTCTTGTGCATGACTAAGTCTCTCTTTATAATCAATGATATAACAATTATTGCTGAAATTTTCTATGCAATGGTTAAGGATAGAAGAGACCATATCTTTAAGTTCTTTATAAGAAACACATGTTTCATAGTTTTTAGACATGAAGGATTCTATTTCAGAAGCTCCCATAAACAAAACGAATTGTTCTACTTCTTCAAATCCAAGATGAATATAGTTATTCCAATGATAGTTCATAATTACTAATTCTTTACTAAAGCCACATTGGAATTTAAGATGTTTAGTATCCTGTTCAGAGCAACAATTTATATCATGGCGTTTAAGCAAAATTTGAGCAATTAGATCCAGCCTTTTTAACACGGCTCTCATGACTTTACCCTTATAAGATTCTCTATACCTTATAAAATCTTCCATGGAGGTTCTAGCAGGCGGTGGTTCATCTATTACCTTAGCAGTGATAGTAGTGTTCCCAAATAGGAAACCGAGTGGGCTATCCATAATGAAATAGTGATTGGAGCAGAACTAGACATAAAAACAACTTGAAGTGGGAACTAACATTTTTTTGTGTTTCTAATAAAGAAAGAAAACTTGTAAAACTAATTTTTTGTGCTTTGATAAAGAAACAAGCAAACAAAGAAAAAATAAACTAAGCAAAACAAAAACAACAAAGTAAAGAGATTGGTTATGAGGGACTCTCCTTGTGAAGATGTCCTTGACTCCTCGGCAACGGTGCCAGAAAAAGAGCTTGATGGCCCAAAATATATCGAGCTCGTTGGGAACCCCAAAAGGAAGGTATGATGAGCACAACAGCAAGTTTTCCCTCAGTTATGAAACCAAGGTTATCAATCCAGTAGGAGCAAGGAAACACCCCAAAGGTGTAGCTAGCTGAAGTTTGGCGGGGCCCTACCGGTGCCGAGAACGTGGAGACCTGCACAACACAACCATAGAACTCTGCCCCCAACTTGCGACGAGGTTGTCAATCTCACCGGTTTTGCTGAAAACAAAGGATGAACATATCGAGTGGAAGAAAGTAATAGTTTCCAGAAAGTAAACACAAAGCAGTAAACAATTGATTGTAGATTGAAGGTAAAAGATAGGACCGGAGTCCATAGTTCACTAGTGGTGGCTCTCCTTAATATAGATGACATGTTGGGTGAAGAAATTACAACGGGGCAATTGACAAACATCGAGAAAGCAATCATGCATATACTACTCACCTTGACTCCTTTGAGATTCGATTGGGCATTACAACATTATACATAGACCACCATCCAACTGCATCTATGATTAATAATCCACCTTTAGGTTATCATCCGAACCCCCTCCAGTATTAAGTTGCAAGCAATGGACAATTGCATTACGAATTGCGTGTAAAGTAAACAATACGATTGTTCTATGAACAAAGGATTGTTGTTTTCTCCCTAGTAGCAACAACACATCTAGTACCTTAGAGATTTCTGTCATTTCCCCAGATTACTAGAGGCATGAACCCACTATCGAGCATAAATACTAACTCTTGGAGTTGCTAGCATCTACTTGGCTAAGATAGCTACTAACAACGGAAAGCATGCAAGATCACAAATAACAAAGACATGATAGAATCAATAATCAATCTGAAATAGCATCTCAATATCCATCGGATCCCATAAACACAACATGTATGAATTACAAATAGATGATCTTGATCATGAACGGAGCTCACAAGATCTAAACATGATAGCACAAAGGAGGAGAACCAGCCATCTAGCTACTACATGGACCTGTAGTCTAGAGATGAAGTACTCACGCATCACACCAGAGGCTTGCATGATGATGAAGAAAGCCTCCAGGGTGAATTCCCCTCTCCGGCAGGGTGCCGGGAAGAGCTTCAGATCCCTCCCGATCTAGGGATGGAAATGACGGTGGCTATAGACTCTTTCGTGGAATTTTGACCAGGTACTTGGGGTTTCTGTATTGGAGGCAATATATAGGTGAAAGGAGAGGCCGAGGGAGTGCCTGGGGCGGCCAGGCCACCCCCTGGCACGGGCCAAGCCTGGCCGCGCGGCCAGGTGGTGTGGCCGGGCCCCATCCCCTCTCCGTCTCGTATTCTAGCTCCTGGTGTCCCTCGGTGAAAAATTGACTTTGGCTTTTGTCCCGTCCAATTCTAAGAATATTCATTTTCTGACTTTCCTGGAACCAAAAACAGCAGAAAACAGGCAGCTGGCACTGTGGATCTTGTTAATAGGTTAGTCCAAGAAATCATATGAAAAGTACTCCAAAGTGTGTACAAAACATAAGAAAGTAGATAAAACCAAGCATGGAACATCAAAAATTATGGATACGTTAGCAACATATCAAGCCATTATAGATTGTAAGAGGGAGAACATTTTAACTAAATTTGATGGAGAATCTTATGAGTTTAATTTTTCAAAATTTGCTAAAGTTCCTTATGAAAATGAATTACCTGATGAGGATTTTAGAGTTGAACAACTTGCTTCTATTTCTCTTGATCCTAACAATGCTTTGCAACAATATATGGAAGACCACAAACGTGAGATCTTCATGGAAGAGAGAAATGATATTGACGAGATTCTCCTTCATCAACCCAAGATGCTTAAGCATAACTTACCTGTGGAAGATTTGGGTACCACATTACCACCTAAAAAGGATCCTGTTTTTGATATGAAACCTTTACCTGACGATCTTAAATATGCTTACATTGATGATACAAAAATATATCCTATTATTATTAGTTCTAAACTTTCAGGAAAGGAAGAGGAAAGATTATTAGAAGTATTGAAGAAACACCGAGGGGCTACGGGTTATACTCTTGATGATTTAAAAGGAATTTCTCCTACTATATGTGATGTCTACGCACTTCTATTCTTGTAGACAGTTGTTGGGACTCCAAGTGTAGAGGTTTGTAGAACAGCAACAAGTTTTCCCTTAAGTGGATCACCCAAGGTTTATCGAACTCAGGGAGGAAGTGGTCAAAGGTATCCCTCTCAAGCAACCCTACAATCAAGATACAAGAAGTCTCTTGTGTCCCCAACACACCCAATACACTTGTCAGGTGTATAGGTGCACTAGTTCGGCGAAGAGATAGTGAAATACAAGTGGTATGGATATAAGACAACGGTGCCAGAAAATAGCTTGATGGCGTGGAAGAGACTAAAGGCAGACTAAAATAAAGATGGCAGCAAGCAAACATGTAACAGATCTAGTTGCAAACAAAGTTTCAATGCTTAGAAACAAGGCCTAGGGATCATACTTTCACTAGTGAACACTCTCATATAAATATCTTCTCTTCATGATACTACTCTGAACTACTCTCCAGTTGGACACTCTAATCAATGGTAGGGCTATAACAGCACACCTCAAAGTTCGCTTTTCGCATCTAGATAACCCCACACTGTCACCTTGAGCACGAGATGGTTCCAACAAACACCACAATTTCATAAAGACATCCAACTCCAAATATAACTCATAACAAGTATTTGTAATCTCTAGCCTAAGTGCCACCATGGTGTGCACAATGTCAACTTCACACACATGGGGAGAGTAGAGATCTATTAAAGCACTTGAGTAGCAAGGTAGATCTATAGATTACAAGCTCATGATCTCAATAAGATCATGCATAGAGAGAGATGAACACATAGCTACCGGTAGAACCCTTAGCCTCGAGAGAGAACTACTCCCTCCTCATCATGGGAATCAACAATGGTGATGGAGATGGCGGTGGAGATCGATGGAGATGGCTCCGGGGGCACTTCCCCGTCCCGGCAGGGTGCTGGAATAGAGACTTTCTGTCCCCCGAATCTCCCATTTGGTGGCAGCGGCGCTGTGGAACTTTTTGTGGCTGGAGGCTTGACGATTTAAGGTTTTTGCATCGGGAGGCATCTTATAGGCAAAGAGGCAAGGTCGGTGGGCAGCCAGGGGGCCCACACCATGCCCTGGCGTGACCTAGGGGGACCCATGCCTAGGGGTGGTTTGGCCACCCTGTGGCCCCCCTTCGTCTCTCCTTCTGGCTCCATGAATCTTCCGGGAAAATAACGACTTTGGCTTTTGTCCGGTACAATTCCGAGAATATTCATTTTCTGACTTTCTGGAACCAAAAACAGCAAAAAACGGGCAACTGGCACTGTGGCTCTTGTTAATAGGTTAGTCCAAGATATCATATGAAAAGTACTCCAAAGTGTGGACAAAACATAAGAAAGTAGATAAAACCAAGCATGGAACATCAAAAATTATAGATACGTTTGCAACGTATCAATATGTCAGCATGCTATTAATATAGAACCTGATGCAAAACCAGTGGTAGAACATCAACGTAGTTTAAATCTTAAGATGAAGGAAGTGGTAAGAAATGAGGTATTAAAACTCCTTGAGGCTGGTATTATTTATCCTATTGCTGATAGTCAATGGGTTAGTCTTGTTCATTGTGTCCTAAGAAAGGAGGAATTACTGTTGTGCCTAATGAGAATAATGAGCTTATTCCCCAAAGAGTAGTAGTTGGTTATAGGATGTGCATTGATTTCAGAAAGGTTAACAAAGTTACTAAGAAGGATCATTACCCACTGCCTTTTATTGATCAAATGTTAGAAATGTTGTCTAAGAAGACTTATTTTTGCTTTCTTGATGGACACTCTTGGTTCTCTCAAATTGCTGTTAAACAACAAGATCAAGAGAAAACCACTTTTACGTGTCCTTATGGAACTTATGCTTATAGGCGTATGCCTTTTGGTTTGTGTAATGCTCCTGCTACTTTTCAAAGATGCATGTCTGCTGTCTTTCATGGTTTTTGTGAGGAAATTGTGGAAGTATTCATGGACGATTTTTCTGTCTATGGAACTTCTTTTGATAATTGTCTGCACAACCTTGATAAAGTTTTGTAGATATGCGAAGAAACTAATCTTGTTCTTAATTGGGAGAAATGCCACTTCATGGTTAATGAAGGAATTTTCCTTGGACATAAAATTTCTGAAAGAGGCATTGAAGTTGATAGAGCCAAAGTTGAAGCAATTGAAAAATGCCCTGTCCTAGGGATATCAAAGGTATTTGTAGTATCCTTGGTCATGCTGGTTTGTATAGAAGGCTTATTAAAGATTTCTCCAAGATATCAAAACCTCTTACTAATCTTCTCCAAAAAGATGTACCTTTTGTTTTTGATGATGATTGTAAGGAAGCTTTTCAAACTCTAAAGAAAGCTTTAACTACTGCTCCTATTGTCCAACCACCTGATTGGAATTTACCCTTTGAAATTATGTGTGATGCTAGTGATTTTGCTGTAGGTGCTGTTCTTGGACAATGAATAGATAAAAAGTTGAATCTTATCCATTATGCTAGTAAGACTCTTGATGCTTCTCAAAAGAATTATGCTACTACTGAAAAAGAGTTCTTAGCTGTTGTCTTTGCTTGTGATAAGTCTAGACCTTATATTGTTGATTCAAAAGTTACCATTTATACTGATCATGCTGCTATTAAGTACCTTATGACAAACAAAGATGCTAAGCCTAGGCTTATTAGATGGGTGGTACTTTTAGAAGAGTTCGATCTACATATTGTAGATAGGAAAGGTGCTGAAAATCCTGTTGCTGATAATTTATCTCGATTGGAAAACATATCTTTTGATCCTATGCCTGTTAATGATAGTTTTCCAAATGAACAATTGGCTGCAATAGAGGTAAGCTCGCGAGAGAGTCCTTGGTATGCTAATTATGCTAACTTTATTGTTTCTAAGTATTTTCCTCCAACTTTTACAGCCCATCAAAGAAGGAAATTCTTTTATGATTTGAGGCATTATTTTTGGGATGACCCACATTTATATAAAGAGGAGTGGACGGTATTATGCGAAGATGTGCTCCACAATATGAACAAAAAGAGATATTGCAGAAATGTCATGGTAGTGCCTATGGAGGGCATCATGCTGGAGATAGAACCACACAAAAGGTTCTACAATCAGGTTTCTATTGGCCTACCCTTTTTAAAGATGCAAGAAAGTTTATCTTATCATGTGATGAATGTCAACGAGTTGGTAATATTTCTAGACACAATGAAATGCCTATGAGTTACTCTCTTGTTATTGAACCATTTGATTGTTGGGGATTTGACTTTATGGGTCATTTTCCCCCTTCAAAAGGTTATACTCATATTCTTGTTGCTGTTGATTATGTTACTAAGTGGGTAGAAGCCATACCTACAAAAAGTGCTGATGGCGAGACCTCTTTAAAAATGTTTAAGGATGTTATCTTTCCTAGGTTTGGAGTGCCTAGATATCTTATGAATGATGGAGGTTCACATTTCATTCATGGTGGTTTTAGGAAGACCCTTGCTAAATATGACGTTAATCATAGAATTGCTTCAGCTTATCATCCCAAAACTAGTGGGCAAGTAGAACTATCAAATAGAGAAATTAAATCTATCTTGCAAAATACTGTTAATAGATCTAGAAAAAATTGGGCTAAAAAGTTGAATGATGCTTTATGGGCTTATAGAACTGCTTATAAAAATCCTATGGGAATGTCTCCTTACAAAATGGTTTATGGAAAATTGATAGTGTATCTATAATTTTTGATGTTCCATGCTTGGTTTTATCTACTTTCTTGTGTTTTGTTCCAACTTTGGAGTACTTTTCATATGATTTCTTGGACTAACCTATTAACAAGAGCCACAGTGCCAGTTGCCTGTTTTCTGCTGTTTTTGGTTCCAGGAAGTCAGAAAATGAATATTCTCGGAATTGGACGGGACAAAAGCCAAAGTTACTATTTTCCCGGAAGACTCACGGAGCTAGAAGGAGAGCCGGAAGGGGGCCATAGGGTGGCCACACCACCCCTAGGCGCGGGTCCACCTAGGCCGCGCCAGGGCATGGTGTAGGCCCCCTGGCCGCCCACCGACCTTGCCCTATGGCCTATAAGAAGCCTCCCGAAGCCAAAACCCTAAATCATCAAGCCTCCAGCTACGAAAAGTTCCGCAGCGTCGCCGCCACCGAAGGGGAGATTCGGGGACAGAAAGTCTCTGTTCCAGCACCCTGTCGGGACAGGGAAGTGCCCCCGAAGCCATCTTCATCGATCTCCACCACCATCTCCATCACCATTGCTGATTCCCATGATGAGGAGGGATTAGATCTCTCTCGAGGCTAAGGGTTCTACTGGTAGCTATGTGTTCATATCTCTCTATATGCATGATCATATTGTGATCATGAGCTTGTAATCTATAGATCTACCTTGCTACTCAAGTGCTTTAATAGATCTGTGCTCTCCCCATGTGTGTGAAAGTGACAGCGTGCACACCATGGTGGCAATTAGGCTAGAGATTACAAATACTTGTTATGAGTTATATTTTGAGTTGGATGTTTCAATGAAATTGTGTTGTTTGTTGGAACCATCTAGTGCTCAAGGTGACAGTGTGGGGTTTTCTAGATGGGAAAGGCTTACTTTGAGGTGCGCTGTTATAGCCCTACCATCGATTAGAGTGTCCAACCAGAGAGTAGTTAAGAGTAGTATCATAAAGAGAATATATTTATATGAGAGTGTTCACTAGTGAAAGTATGATCCCTAGGCCTTGTTTCTAAGCATTGGTACACTGTTTGCTATTAGATCTATTACATGTTTGCTTGCTTCCATCTTTATTTCAGTTTTACTTTAGTCTTTTCCACACCACCAAGCTATTCTCTATCACCGTTACCACTTATAATTATCTATACCACTTGTATTTCACTATCTCTTCGCCGAACTAGTGCACCTATACACCTGACAAGTGTATTGGGTGTGTTGGGGACACAAGAGACTTCTTGTATCTTGATTGAAGGGTTGCTTGAGAGGGGATACCTTTGACCACTTCCTCCCTGAGTTCGATAAACCTTGGGTGATCCACTTAAGGGAAAACTTGCTGCTGTTCTACAAACCTCTGCACTTGGAGGCCCAACAACTGTCTACAAGAATAGAACTGCGTAGACATCAAGCTATTTTCTAGCGCCGTTGCCGGGGAGGTAAGGTAAAAGGTACTCACATCCTCCGGTGTGAGTGCTCGAAGTTATTTCCTTTAGATTCTGGAATTTTGTCTTTTTGTTTCTTGTTTTCACTAGTTAGGCTTAATGGAAAACAACAACAAAATTAGAGAGCTTTATAGTATTTATCTTGAGTTAGGACATGAAGTGTTTGAAGAGAAAATTTAAAAACCTATGGAACTTTATTTGCATGCTAATAGAAATATTGTTAGTATAAACTCTTTGGACACCATTATTGCTAATGCTATGGAAAAAGTCTAAGCTTGGGTAAGCTAGTTTTTATGAAAATGATCTTTTTAGTTCCCCAGCTTTGGAAGATAGCTATTCTACTGCTTATGATGATACCAAACCTCCAATATATTATGATTACAATGATGAATATGATATTTTCAGTCCACCTACTATTGAGGAGAAAATTAGTTATGATTACAATATGCCTCCTATATTTGATGATTATGGTGATGAGAATAATAATAGTAGCTATTTTGTTGAATTTGCTCCCACTACAATTAATAAGAATGACTATGTTTATGTGGGAAGTATTAGTTCTTTTATACATGTAGCTCATGATAAGAATGTTTCTTGTGATAGTTATATTGTTAATTTTATTCATGATTCTACTGAAAGTTATTTTGAGAGAGGGAAACATGGTTTTATGCATCTCAATAATATTAAGTTTCCCCTCTTCATGTTGAAATTTTTGAAGTTACACTTGTTGTGCTTTCCTATGCTTGTTTCTTTGTGCTTTCATGACTTGTTTCTTTACAAGATTCCTATGCATAGGAAGTGGGTTAGAATTAAATGTGCTTTGAATTTGCTTCTTGATGCTCTCTTTTACTTAAATTCATATTTCTTATGTGAGCATCTTCTCAAACTATCATGCCTAACTTAAAGGCGTTAAAAAAAGTACTTATTGGGAGATAACCCAAAAGTTTTAGATGAGTCTTGGAAGTTATTATTTCAGTAATAACCGCTCCTTATCCTATTTATTTGCTTTTTGTGCCAAGAGTAACCTCTAACGAGAGAGAAGTAATGATTGGGAAAGTTGTTGTCCCGAAATAGATTTCTGTGCTTCATTGTAAAAATTCGTGTAAAATCTCTGTACATCGTTTTGAGGCGTGCATTTTTGTGCTTCTGCCCCAGGTTGTTATCTAACTTTCGTTAGTTCAACACCTTTTTATTTGAGAAACAGAAGCTCTTCAAAAAAATTCGTATTTACCTGCTGGTCTGTTTTGACAGATTTCTGCCATTTTCTGTATTTGCTTCTTGTTGGTTCATTTTTGAGTTCTTTTGGGGAATTGAGCTTTTTGAGGGAAGTGCTACAGTAGCTAGTGTTTTAATGGAAGTTTTTATTGGTGTTGGAACTGAACCTAAAGACCTATTATTTTGAGTACACTAATGTTGCTAATAAAGATTGTGTGAAGTTTTGTATGAAGGAAAAATTTCAAGTGTATGGAAGGAATGAGTAACGAGATGAAGGATGGACTAAAGCTCAAGCTTGGGGATGCCACACGTGTCACCCCAAGAAATATCCAAGAAGTACAAGCGTCAAAGCTTGGGGATGCCCAAGACATCCCCTTCTTCATCAATAAAAATCCCAGGTTTCTTCCAAACGCTTCATTTTTATTGTTTCGTGCACAATTGTGTTGTTCTTGGAGCGTCTTCTTTTTCGTTTTTGTTTTGGTTTTTGTTTGCTTTTGTTTGCTTAGTTTTCTGAATAAATTGGTTGGACCCCCTCTTTCATACATTGGTTTTCAAATAGTTTGGTTTGGATTGGAAAAGAGTAGGAAAGTTCATGCTTAAGTGGTAAAGAGAGCTTGTTTTTGACTGTGGCCTATGCTTTGTCATGCCATGCTTGATATTGTTTTGGCTTTAGGCTTAGTATTATTTGCTGTAGCATGACTTGTTATAAACAATTGAGATTGATTAATGTGCCTTGGATGAATCATGCGTTGTTTTAGCATATTAAGGCATAGTATAGTGGTATTCTCCTTTGATGCTTTATTTGGGTTGACTTGGCACATGCTCACACCATGTTATGACTATCTCAAGTCACCATAAGCCTTTATGATCCTTTAGTTTTCAACTTGTAGTATCACTTTATGCTTTGATCAATGATGTTTTGTCGCTCTGCATTATTATGGCCATTGTTGCTCTCTTAGTTGGTCGCTCCCAGTCTTTTGCTAGCCTCCACAACCAAGTATGAGTTCCACTCATGCATCCAACTCCTTAAACCAAGTTGTTCCAAAGAGTCCACCATACCTACCTATTAGCATATGCTATTCCAAGTATATTCATGATTTTGTTACCTTCCACTTGTTATGAGAAAACTAGTGATTAAATCTCTCACGAACTTGATGGCACACTTTACTTTACTTGCCCTTAATAAACTTGAACCATTGTGTCGTCTATGTTGTATATGCTTGCACTTATTTGTTGGGAATTAGCAGAACCATGCTTTCATGGGGAATGCTTTCAACATTGCACTTGGTACTTATACCTAGTTGATATCATGCTATTTTGTATATGGATGTCGTCGGTGTGAAATGAAAGGGGATCTTGTAAGTCCATGGAGTTATGTATATGTGTTAGAGAAAGCACTTTGGTCTGGTCTAATCCATGCTGACATGGTGGAAACCTGCAGCGTAACCATAATGAGCTGTCTATGAAGCATTCTTCTTATAAAAAAGAAAAGAGTCCTATATTGAGAAAATAAAGAGAAAAGAAAAAAAGATACTTTGAAAAGAGGAAAGAGAGAAATAAGCACCATATTCCCATGGTAAATAAGAAGAATGCTGAGATGCTCGTTGTCTGCTTGCCTTGTCATTTTGATGTGGGGATTCTTCCGTATCATCGGGAAAGGGGTACCTCGTTGGCGGTTCTCTATGATACACATGTACTTACAATGACAAGAACTTACCGGTGACTAAACTTGAGTAGCATGAGGAGCGGCCCTCATATACAAGGGACATGAGATTTCTAACTTATACTTCGTCAAGCATGTACACCATAGTTTGTTCACTTTAACCTTTATCACTTCAAGATGCTTATGATAGGGGCAATGAGAGCTGAAAGCTATAAGTACCATAATTTTTGGAAGCTCTTTATGAGACTTGAATCCCTACTTCCTTTTACAAAAGACTTTTCTTCCACCATTATATTGAGTCTCCACCTTCTATCTTTATGCACCTTCTTTGAGAGCATAGTGGCCATTCTTAGTTCTATGTGCATTGTCCCAAGACTAGTTGATTGATGCATAACTTGATATTGCTTGTTTTAAACTATTGTATCTAGTCACTCTTATGAACTTTGAAGGTGTCCTATGCATTTATATTTGCTACTCTATTGAGGGACAAGCTGAATACTATTAAGCTATGTTTTCTTTATGTGAAACAAACAAACGTCTTGCAAAGCATTGTTATTCATGAATCTTTTGTTTGTGCCTTTTCATGTTGCATCATAGTTTCTTTGCTTATTGCTAGAACTTTGTCTTTCCTGTTATGATTGAAGTACTATGATCCCAGCTTTGAATGTTTTGCAAATACTTTGATCAAGTCTTTGATGGTGCATGTCACCTCAGAAATTATTCTTTCTTTTTATCACTTACCTACTCGAGGACGAGCAGGAGTTAAGCTTGGGGATGTTGATACATTGCAAATGTATCTATAATTTTTGATGTTCCATGCTTGGTTTTATCTACTTTCTTGTGTTTTGTTCCAGCTTTGGAGTACTTTTCATATGATTTCTTGGACTAACCTATTAACAAGAGCCACAGTGCCAGTTGCCTATTTTCTGCTGTTTTTCGTTCCAGGAAGTCAGAAAATGAATATTCTCGAAATTGGACGGGACAAAAGCCAAAGTTACTGTTTTCCCGGAAGACTCACAGAGCCAGAAGGAGAGCCGGAGGGGGGCCACAGGGTGGCCACACCACCCCTAGGCGCGGGTCCACCTAGGCCATGCCAGGGCATGGTGTGGGCCCCCTGCCGCCCACCGACCTTGCCCTCTCGCCTATAAGAAGCCTCCCAAAGCCAAAACCCTAAATCATCAAGCCTCCAGCCACGAAAAGTTCCGCAGTGTCGCCGCCACCGAAGGGGAGATTCGGGGGACAGAAAGTCTCTGTTCCGGCACCCTGTCGGGACGGGGAAGTGCCCCCGAAGCCATCTTCATCGATCTCCACCACCATCTCCATCACCATTGCTGATTCCCATGATGAGGAGGGAGTAGATCTCTCTCGAGGCTAAGGGTTCTACCGGTAGCTATGTGTTCATCTCTCTCTCTCTATGCATGATCATATTGTGATCATGAGCTTGTAATCTATAGATCTACCTTGCTACTCAAGTGCTTTAATAGATCTCTGCTCTCCCCATGTGTGTGAAAGTGACAGCGTGCACACCATGGTGGCACTTAGGCTAGAGATTACAAATACTTGTTATGAGTTATATTTTGAGTTGGATGTTTCAATGAAATTGTGGTGTTTGTTGGAACCATCTAGTGCTCAAGGTGACAGTGCGGGGGTTTTCTAGATGGGAAAGGCTTACTTTAAGGTGCGCTGTTATAGCCCTACCATCGATTAGAGTGTCCAACCGGAGAGTAGTTAAGAGTAGTATCATAAAGAGAATATATTTATAAGAGAGTGTTCACTAGTGAAAGTATGATCCCTAAGCCTTGTTTCTAAGCATTGATACACCGTTTGCTATTAGATCTGTTACATGTTTGCTTGCTTCCATCTTTATTTCAGTTTTACTTTAGTCTTTTCCACGCCACCAGGCTATTCTCTATCATCGTTACCACTTATAATTATCTATACCACTTGTATTTCACTATCTCTTCGCCGAACTAGTGCACCTATACACCTGACAAGTGTATTGGGTGTGTTGGGGACACAAGAGACTTCTTGTATCTTGATTGCAGGGCTGCTTGAGAGGGGATACCTTTGACCACTTCCTCCCTGAGTTCGATAAACCTTGGGTGATCCACTTAAGGGAAAACTTGCTGCTGTTCTACAAACCTCTGCACTTGGAGGCCCAACAACTGTCTACAAGAATAGAAGTGCGTAGACATCAAAAATCTTGTCACCTGCCTTTAGAATTAGAACATAAAGCTTATTGGGCAGTGAAAGAACTTGATAGATATTTTAAACTTGCTGGTAAAAAAAGATTGTTTGACTTGAGTTCTTTAGATGAGTGGAGAAGTGAGGCTTATGAAAATGCTAGACTCTTTAAGGAAAGAGTTAAAAGATGGCATGATAGGAGAATTCTTAAGAGAGAGTTTCATGTTGGTGAGAAAGTTCTATTGTATAGGTCTCGTCTCAGATTTTTTGCAGGAAAACTACTTTCAAAATGGGAAGGACCTTTTGTTATTGAAGAGGTGTATCATTCAGGTGCAATAAAAATTTCTTCCTTAAGATAAAACACTACACAAGTGGTGAATGGTCAAAGACTCAAGCACTATATTTCTGGAGATTCCTACAATGAAGATATTGATATTATTCAACTGGTGACTCCGGAAGAATTTGTTAAAAACCAAATCTAGAAACCTGCAGAGTCCATTTTCGAATAGGTAACAGTCCTGGTAAGAAAAGGTCTGCGAAAAACTTTTCAATCTATATTTTTGTAGTTTTTATCTATCATGGAAGATAATGAGTCAAAAAAGGGACGGAAACGGAGCCCGGGGGGCTCACACCACCCCGTGGCATGGGCCCACCTGGCCGCGCCACCAGGGGGTGTGGCCAGCCCGGAGCCCGTCTCTGACCCGTTTTCTCCCAGTACCTTCCTTTTGTTGTTAAACTTTGTAATATATAATACCCCGGATCCCCTGAGGTCTATATATCATGTTCTCGTCGTGTTTTCATTTTGATCTGTTTCTGACAGGCAGATTCTCAGTTTTGGTGCCACAATGTTTTTCTCTGGATCACCCAAAGAGGATTCCTCCACGGACATCATCAACACGTACATGTATGTGTTTAAGATTCACCCCAGGGAGTTGTTGCTCAAAGATGGGAAGGTACAGATAAAAGAGGTTCAGGGCCCTAAAGGAGAAGGTAGTCTAGAGGACGGGATGGAAGCACTGGATCAAGAAGTCTTTAGGTACAAGAAGATGGCAGAACACGAAGTGGATATCATCCATAATATAAGTTCAGAACTCATCGCCAAGCATAAGAAGGAGACTGCTGATCTTAGGGATGATATTCTCTGACTCCATCGAACAACCAACCAGCTACAAGCGCAGCTCTACGACATGCAAAATCAAAACTGTGAGTACGAGGCTAGGTTTAAACACATAAGTTCTGCTGCTAGTTTCAGGATATTGGAAACCAAGATGTCCTTTGTTGATGGGGAGCCTTTACCTTGGAAGTCAGATGATGATGAGAGAACACCACCACCACCGAAGGAGTAATTCGTCATCAGGTTTTGGCATCCCCTTGGTTTGTTCCAAGCTTGGGGGAGTGTCGCGGTATCACATCATTATCTTTCATCTTTTTACCTTTTTAGTAGAGTCATATCATGAATAGAGAAGTTATCATATAGGATGGTTTGCATTGTGGAAGTATCTCTCCTCCAGTTGGTTACCTATGTATCCCTTGGTGTGAGTGGCTGTTATGGAATATTAATGAGAAGTTTTATCATTTACTTTTTGCACATCTTATTTTAGTTTACAATTTCTGTTATATGATAGATCTTGTTGTTAGTATTGGTATCACTTTGGGATCATTAAGTAAATTTAGTTGGTTTTGGCAAACCTAGCTCTGGTTAGTAGCAACACTATTTGAGGATTGAATGGAAAATAGAAAAGTACTTTTAGAAATATAATTTCATTATCTTTCTTTCTTGATTGACTCATAATCTTAGTATTCTCTAGTTAAGATCTTTTGTGTTTCCAAGGAAGATTGCATGATTGTTTCTATCACTTGTATGTTTGCTTGTTTCCTTCAACTGTTATGCTTGCTACCAAGCCTTACTAGCCAAAAATCTGCGCTGAGAGAGAATTCTTCTCGTGCATCCAATCCTTGAACTAAAACCTATGCCATTTATGTCCACCATATCTACCTATTAGCATTATTTCTATTCCAAGTAAATTCTCGAGTTTGATCAATCTTCCAAATTAAACTTGTTATGTGAAAACTAGTGATTAAAGCTCTCACAAACTTGATGGCACACTTTATTTTCTTGTACTTAATAAATTTGAACCAATGTGACTATCTTATGAAGCTTGTATGCTTGCAAATTATAAGTTGGGAGTTAGCAAAACCATGTTATCATGGGGTCCGCTTCCGACATTGCACTTATTATTTAGTTGATATCATGTTCTTTTGTTTACGGATGCCGGCGGTGTGAAATAAAAGGGGAGCTTGTAAGCTCATGCAGTTTTTATATGTGTTAGAGAAACGCCTGGGTGGCTAGCCTAAGCCATGCCTAATCATGGTGGAAACTTTCAGCATAACCATAGTGGCATTCTATGAAGCATACTCAATAAAAACCTATGCAAATAGCAAGTAAAAAGATCGCTGAGATGCTCACTATCTGTTGCCTTGTCATTTTGATATGAGATAGCTCCTGTGTCATGGGGCAAGAGGTACCCCATTGGCAATTCTCTATGATACACATACACTTACAATGACAAGAACTTACCGGAGACCAAAGTTAAGTAGCATGAGGTCTGGTACTCGTACTCAAGGGGCATGAGATTTTCAACTTATAATTTGTCAAGCATATAACTCATATTTTCCCTCACATTAACCTTAATCACTTCAAGATGCCTATGATAGGGGCAGTGAGAGCTCAAAGCTAGTAAGTACCATAATTTTTGGAAGCTCTTTATGAAACTTGAAATCCCTGCTTTCCTCTATGAAGGGCCTATCTTTTACTTTTTAGTTGAGTCAGTAAACCTATTCCTTTCTATCTCAAGTAAGCATTTGAGTTGTTGTGATTCAATCATCCATATGATGATTTATTCAATCATGTTTCTTATGTTCCTTGTTTTGCACAACTCTCTTATCTGGGTGAATATTACTTTGAAGGCTATCATTGAAAACCCCATTATGTTTGACTCCTACAATTTGTTAACCGTTCTCTGACCAGGAACAAAGTTTGCCATTACCAATTATGATTTACTTTGTGTATCTTTATTGTGTTTCCCTTACTCATTGCAAGTTAAGTTATATAATAGTGAGTTGTTTTCTATTATGATTTGTGTATTGATGAATGTGATGCTTCTTGTCTGTATTCTCTTTATCGACACTTCACTCCATAAACCTGTGGTCATGTTTATAGAGCTCAGTTTTCACTTGGGGACAAGCGAGGTCTAAGCTTGGGGGAGTTGATACGTCCATTTTGCATCACTATTTTATATCATAATTTACTATTATTCATTAATATATTTCATATTAAGAGATGATACTTATCTTATTTCATCTATTTTTGCATGATTGATGATTTTTGGAGGATGAACCACCGGAGTCAAGATTCTGATGGAAAAGGCACCGTCTAGATGCAATATTTGCAAAGATCAGAAATCTCAGAAAATATACAGAAATTCCTATTTTTTCAGAAGACGAAGGAGGCCAAAAGGAGGAGTGGAGATGGGCCACAGGGGGCCCACACCACCCCCTGGCGTGGGCCCTCCCTGGCCGCGCCACCAGGTGGTGTGGCCACCCTGGTCCACCTCTGGCATAGCCCTTTGGCGTATATAATCCCCTCGAAACCCTAAGACTCGGAGAGGGACCACAGAAAGATTCCGCCACCTCTGCAGGGAGGAAACTATATAGAGAGAAAGAGCTCTCCGGTAGGCAGAAATCTGCCAGGGGAATTCCTTCCCAGAGAGGGGAGATCGTCGCCATCAACACCATCATCAGGCTAGACTTCGTCGGGATCATCATCATCATCTCCACCATCATCTCCACCAGCACCATCACCACCACTCCGTACCGCTGTAACAATTGGGTTGAATCTTGCATAGTTCTTAGGGGAAACTTTCCCGGTGTTGATTACTTGTTGTAGTTGATGCTATTGAGTGGAACCATTGAATTATTGTTCATGTTCAGATTGTTACTTATCATTATTTCATCTCTGATCTTGATCCATATGATGTCTCGTGAGTAGTTCGTTTAATTCTTGAGGACATGGGAGAAGTCATGCTGTTAGTAGTGGAATTGTGTTGAGAAAGATTTAATGGTTTGATATTTAAGTTGTGGTGCTATTCTTCTAGTGGTGTCATGTGAACATCGACTACATGATACTTCACCTTTATGGGCCTAGGGGAATGCATTGTGTATTTGGATACTAATCGTGGGGTTGCCGGAGTGACAGAAACCTAAACCCCCGTCAGGAAACCTTTGCATAAGGGAGTGTAGAATCTCAGAGTTTAAGGTAGTGGTTAGGTTTTATCTTAATTACTTTCTTGTAGTTGCGGATGCTTGCAAGGGGTATAATCACAAGTATGTATTAGTCCTAGTAAGGTCGATACATTAGAATAGGTTCACCCACGCAACACTTATCCAACTAGATAAGATTAATCAACTATATGAAGCGAAAGCACTTGACAATATTCCCATGTGTCCTCGAGAATGTTTGGTTATCTTAAATAATACAACCGGTTTGTCCTTTGCTAAAGAAAGGATTGGGCCACTTGCTGCAATTATTATTATTGTATTTTATTTACTCGCACTTTATTTATCTGCATTATCAAAAACCCCTAAAAATACGTTTGCTAAGTATTTACAGAGAATTCCTGATCCAAACCACTTGTCAACACCTTCTGCTCCTCGTTGGGCTCGACACTCTTATTTATCGAAAATACTATGATACACCCCCTATTCTTGTGGGTCATCAGTGGCCCTGGCTCCGCTACTGCACCACATAGCCTTGAATGTCCTTATATAGCTACATGGTGTTTTAGAATAGCAACAACAATCGGCCCATCAACTTATTCTTCAGCTATGACTAGAGATGTAGTAATTTCCGCATCTGGTATGAGGCTTTGATGGCTCTGTGTATCGCGCCAGAAAAATGCTGGAGCAGTGTTGATGTAGAGCTCGTTGGGAACCCCAAGAGGAAGGTATGATGAGCACAGCAGCAAGTTTCCCTCAGTATGAAACCAAGGTTTAATCGAACCAGTAGGAGCAAGGAAACACCCCAAAGGTGTTGCTAGCTGAGCCTTGGCAGGGCGCACTACCAGTGCTAGTAGCAACGTGGAGACCTGCACAACACAACCACATAACTTTGTCCCCAACTTGCGATGAGGTTGTCAATCTCACCGTGTTTTGCTGAAAACAAAGGATTAAACGTATCGAATGGAAAGAAGTAAAAGTTTGTAGAAAGTAAACACAAAGCAGTAAAAGATTTTAGATTGTATGTAAAAGACAAGGACCAGGATCCATAGTTCACTAGAGGTGGCTCTCCTTAGATAGATAACATGCTGAGTGAACAAATTACAGTGGGGCAATTGACAAACATCGAGAAAGCAATACATGCATATACTAATCATCTTGACTCCTTTGGAACTTGATTGGGCATTACACCATTATACATAGACCGCCATCCAACTGCATCTATGACTAATAATCCACCTTCAGGTTATCATCTGAACCCCCTCGATTAAGTTGCAAACAGCAGATTATTGCTTTCACAATTATGTAATGTAAAAATATGATTGTTCTATGAACAAAGGATTGTTGTTTTCTCCTAGTAGCAACACATCTAGTACCTTAGAGATTTATGTCACTTCCCAGATTACGGAGGCATGAACCCACTATCGAGCATAAATACTAACTCTTGGAGTTGCTAGCATCTACTTGGCCAAGATAGCTACTAACAACGGAAAGCATGCAAGATCACAAATAACAAAGACATGATAGAATCAATAATCAATCTAAAATAGCATCTCAATATCCATCGGATCCCTGCAAACACAACACGCAGAATTACAAATAGATGATCTTGATCATGAACGGAGCTCACAAGATCTAGACATGAAAGCACAAAGGAGGAGAACCATCCATCTAGCTACAACATGGATCCATAGTTCAAGGATGAACTACTCACGCATCACACCGGAGGCTTGCATGGTGATGAAGAAGGCCTCTAGGGTGAATTCCCCTCTCTGGCAGGGTGCCGGGAAGAGCTTCAGATCCCTCCCGATCTAGGGATGGAGATGACGGCGGCTACAGACTCTTTCGTGTATTTTTGATCAGGTACTTAGGGTTTTTGCCCCGAGGGCAATATATAGGCAGAAGGAGAGGCCGAGGGGGTGCCTGGACTGGCCACACCACCCCCTGGCGGGGCTAGGCCTGGCCCGCGCGGCCAGGTGGTGTGGTGGCCTCCTGGATCCTCTCCGTCTCGTATTCTGGCATCTGATGACTTTCGAAAAAATAGGCACTTTGGCTTTTGTCCCGTCCAATTCCGAGAATATTCATTTTCTGACTTTCCTGGAACCAAAAACAGCAGAAAACAGGCAGCTAGCACTGTGGCTCTTGTTAATAGGTTAGTCCAAGAAATCATATGAAAAGTACTCCAAAGTTGGAACAAAACACAAGAAAGTGGATAAAACCAAGCATGGAACATCAAAAATTATACATACATTTGCAATGTATCAGGCTTCAGCCATGGAAAAAATCACATTCCAAAGGGTACGTTAGACCTTTAAGCTTAGTTGATTTCAGGCACTGAATCAACAGGAGTGCTAGGGAATTTCCTTGGCTTCCCTCTTGTTTTTCAGTTTCCAATGACATGGTTTTTTGAGGAGGCTCAGCTGACGTTGGGAAACTTTTCCAAGCATTGCGTTTTAATTTACCTAACTCGATTTCCATTGGATGCTTGCCTTGCTTGTCTGTGGCTTAGGCAATAGCAACAAAAGTTCTCTTTGTTTGATAAATGGTCCATCTTACTATGCGGTTGAAAGCTGAATTTGGACCACTCTCATCATACTGAAAGTGAAGAGCCTCTACCAGAATCGGTGAAGCCAGAAGCTATGTACAATATATACAAAGAAAGAGTAGCTGAAGCTAAAATATATGAGTGTTGGCTATGTATGGCATAGCAGAATACTAAATTCTACAGAGTTGACAATTGCTGGTCCATGTTGGTTGAATAATCACCTCTACCTGGTGCCGGTTACGTGTTAAATACTGATGGGAAGAGCCCCCATTGTGGCTGAGTACAAGGAGTGATTACAGGAACAACAAAGGAAATAAACCAGGCCCATTACCATGGTGTACTACACCATTGGGAGGACCTGGTACACAGCTGTTACAAGGGACCTAAGGAAAGAAATAAATCTCCTATTTATTTGTCCAATATCCCCCTTAGTCAAAGCCTTAGAATGAATTGAAAGTTGAGATTACGCTTGAATTCATCGAACTCCTTGATCGGTAGAGCTTTTGTGAACCCATCTCCAATTTGATCCTTACTTGATATGAATCGTATGTCAAGTAGCTTCCGGGCAACTCGCTCACGAACAAAATGAAAATCAATCTCAATGTGTTTGGTGCCGGCATGAAAAACTGGGTTGGGAGACAAATAGGTGACCCCAAGATTATCACACCATAGACATGGCTTGTCCCTGAGAGTTATACCAAGTTCTTTCAGGAGAGCTTTGACCTAGATAATTTCAGCGATGGAATTTGCAAGAGATTTTTATTCGGCTTCAGTACTCGAGCGTGATACCGTGGCTTGCTTGCCAGCACTCCACGAGATTAAATTGGGGCCATAAAAGATGGCAAAACCTCTAGTAGAGGGTCTATCATCAAGGCAACCAGCCCAGTCGAAATCTGAAAAAGCACTAAGTCGACTGGAGTGAGATTTTTGAATGGTAAGTCCAACTTGAATGGTACCTTGTATGTATCGCAGGATCCGTTTCGCTGCTATCCAATGTACTGTTGTGGGAGCATGGAGAAATTGAAAATTTTTGTTAACAGAGAAGGATATATCTGGGCGAGTCAGTGTCAGGTATTGGAGACCGCCCACGATGCTCCTGTAGTGGGTGATGTCTTTAGGACCGAGAGGAGTACCATCTGTTAAGGATAATTTCTCGAAGCTGAAGAGGTGTGGGACAAGAGGAACAATGAATCATTCCAACACGCTCTATGAGATATTTTGCATATTTCTCTCGAGTTAGAAGCAGCCCATCTTGTGTTCTTGACTTCAATCCCCAGAAGAAAAAATTAGTGCACCACAATATTTGAGAGCAAAAGTCGCACTCAAATCATGGAGAAGTGCCAAAATAGCCTGATCTGAAGAGCTAGTCACAATAATATCGTCAACATAAATCAACATGAATATCGTGATATCTGACTTGTGGTATATGAAGAGAGACGTGTCTACCTTGGAAGGAGTGAAACCAAGGTCAATGAGTTTAGAGCTAAGTTTAGAATACCATGCATGAGGAGCTTGTTTGAGACCATATAATGCCTTGTCTCATGTAAACCTCCTCTTCTAGAACACCATGCAAGAACACGTTCTTGACGTCAAGTTGTGTAGACTCCATCCTTGAGAGACAGAGAGAGCTAGAATAAGTCGGATAGTAGCTGCTTTAACAACCGGACTAAATGTGTCCTCATAATCAATGTCATAGTGTTGCTTGAATCCTTTAGCTACATGTCTTGCTTTTTTATCGATCAATGATTCCATCCATATTTTTCTTGATTCGATACACCCACTTGCAGTCAATAATATTTTTGTTGGAATTTGGAGGTACTAGATGCCATGTGTTATTTTCAATGAGTGCATCATACTCCTCTTGCATAGCTTCCTTCCATTTTTTATCACCCAATGCCTCAGATAATTTGCTCGGTTCACCTGTAGACGTGAATAGTCCATATGGAATAGTACCGTTAGTATAAATTTTAGGTTGCCTGATACCTTTTTGTAGATGAGTCATGCCTTCAGGAGGAGGTTATGATGCATGTGGAAGTGCAGCTGGTGAGGATGCAGAAGATCCGGAGGCACCAGATCCGGAGGTACCAGATTCGGTGCCATGCAGATCCGCCACAGGAGATCCCGCTGCGGAAGGTGTGGCCATTTCTTCAGTGGATAGCGTCACAGAAGATCCAGATGTGTTGGGCCCAGCTGTCCCCGTGGTGATTGTGGGTGCTGAGTTGGCGTTGCGGGAGTCACGCGGCATCGCGTCGCTCGGAGGGAAAAGTCGACGCGGTGCGGGACGCGAGGCGGAGGGTGACCCCACAGCTGACCCAGCGGGACGTGATTGGCGGGGCGGTGATGTCTCATCCGGGACTGCAGGACGCGTCGTAGGGCTGGCGACCGCTGGCGACGAGATGCCGCTAGTTGTCGGCGCAGATCCCGGAGTTGATCCAGTAGCGGGATCCGAGGCGGATATTTGTGGAAGGGCGGGAGAATCTACCCCAATAACAGTGCCACCACTGTCTTCTTGTGTACGGCGTGAATTTGGACTATTTGAGACTGTTTCTTCTCTGTTTTCAGTTATTTCTTCAGCGTTGGATAGCTGGTTCGAGGTTGAAGCTTCTCCACTGATCTCGGATACCTGAGTATGGTTAGTGGTAGGTACAAAATGCATGTGGTAATCATTAGACATACCCTCAATAGTAGAAGGAGTGGAAGTCATGGGAGACGGGAGAAGGAGAAGTTCTTGGCTGAGGCGAAAAGCAGCGTTTGGGTGTAGGAGAGCAAACAGAAAAATGTTTTCATTGAAGATAGCATCATGAGAAATATAGACTCTCCTGGTGGTTACGTCTAGACATTTGACTCCTTTGTGTAGGGGACTGTAGCCAAGGAAAACATATTGTTTGGATTGAAAAGATAGCTTACGTTTGTTATAGGGGCGAAGATTTGGCCAACAAGCACATCCAAAAATTCGGAGAGATTCATAATTTGGTTTGATATTGAGAAGCATCTCGGTAGGGGTCTCAAAATTGAGAGGTTTGCTAGGAAGAATATTGATTAAATATGTGGCGGTGAGAAATGCTTCATCCCAAAAATTTAGAGGCATAGATGCATTTGCAAGAATTGAGATACCAACTTCAACTATATGACGATGTTTTTTTTCCGCGGAGCCGTTTTGTTGATGGGCATGAGGGTAGGAGACATGATGTGTTATACCAACTTTTTGGAAGAAAGAATGGAGTTTTTCATATTCGCCACCCTAGTCCGTTTGCATGGTTATAATTTTGCAGCCAATTTTTCTTTTGGCATATTGTTGAAAGTTTAAAAGGCTTGATAAACATAAAATATTTTCTTAAGCAAATAAATCCAGGAGAATTTGTTAAAATCATCAATGTATCTTACATAATATGAGTGTTTTCCAACGGATTGAGGGGAAGACCTCCAAACATTAGAGAAAATTTGTTCCAAAGGTACAGTGGAAATACTAGTAGAAATGGGGTAAGGCAATTGTTTGCTCTTTGCTTGTTGGAAAGGGTCACATACCTACGGATTTATTTCAGGGGAATGAGCAAGATTATTTTTTCGAAGAATTTGTTGAACAATGAAGGAGGATGGGTGCCCGAGACGACGATGCCATGTAGAAGATGAATGCTTGATGGTGAGGAAGGCATGATTGTTGGTCTCCATGGATGTAGGCATAAGGGGATATAGACCGCCATGGCACGAGCCTCTAAACATGACTTGCTTCATGTCCCGATCCTTAATCAAAAAATAGAGAGGGTGAAATTGAACAAAAGCATTGTTATCTAGAGCAATTTTGTGAGCGGATAGAAGGCTTTTCGAAGCATTAGGAACATGTAAGATATTATGAAGCCGAAGGGAACTATTAGGCGTATGCATAATGTAATGACCAACATGTTTAATTGCCATACCTTGACCACTAGCCATGTGGATTTGATCATGCCCCTTATAATGTTCATGTGTAGAGAGCTTGTTCAAGTCTCCAGTAACATGAGTTGTGGCGCCCGAGTCCATATACCAATTTGTATCGACCCCGTAGGATGCAACATGAATACCCTTTTCTTCATGATGGGAATCATCATTGTGATCATCATCACCATAGCGCCACCAGCACTCACTTGCGGGGTGCCCATATTTCTTGTAGATTTGACATGTAACATCTTGAGTTGGAGAGGGGATGCGGTTTCCTAGTCCATGCCCCCAACCTCCCTTGGCTTGGTGACGACGGCCAACATCATGGCCATACATGCGACGTGGAGGCCGTCCTTGTTGGTGACCGCGGTGTCCACCCCCTCCACCATAACCACCTTGACCACCAGCGTGTGGGCGGTATCCACCACCACCGCCATAGCTAGATCGATAGCCACAGCCATCACCACGACGGGTAGCAACATTGGCCGAGGAGGTGAATGGGGCATCAACATCCTCCGATTTCACGAGCATCTTTTGGCGATGATCATAGGCGAGGAGCTGATTGCATACATCAGTGGAGGTGGAGGAGGGATTAGCATTAACTGCAGCAACAAGACCATTGTACTCACTTGGTAGGCCTGAGAGAAGAGCTTCTTTCAACTCATCATCAGGAACAACCCGCCCAACAGAGGCAAGTTCGGAGGCGACATCCTTCTTTTTGTTGATGTAGTCAGTGGCGGAGAGGTCCTGTTTCTTGAGGTTGATGAGGACAGACCGCAGCGATCCGACCCGCACCTTGGTTTGGGCGGAGAACATGGTGTCGAGAGCCTCCCAAATCTCGGCCGCATGCTCCAGGCCAAGAACATCCGCGAATAAATCCGGCGAGATGGACTTGACGAGGTAGCTTATGAGCTGCTGATCCCGGGTGGTCCAAGCCCCATAGGCCGGATTCAGGACCATCACCTTCTTCTTCTCCATATCTTCAACCTCCATGGTCTTGGCGGGCGTGGGGTCGGTGCCGTCAAGCAGCCCCATGGCCTGCATGCCACGCACAGCCGACAGAACCTGGGCCTTCCAGTAGAGGAAGTTGGCTAGAGATAGTTCTTCGACGGAGGGCCGCCAAGAACCGCCGCCAGAGATGTTCCTGGGTTCGTCATCGTGGGAGGGAGGGAGGTTTCGATCAATTACGATCGGTTTTATTTCGAGGTGTTTTGTCAGCGAGAGACGTCGTGGAAGAAAAGGGCTCTGATTACCATGTTGGTTGAACGATCACCTCTACCTGGCGTCGGTTACATGTTAAATACTGATGGGAAGAGCCCCAATCGTGGCTGAGTACAAGGAGCGATTACCAGAACAACAAAGGAAAGAAATCAGGCCCATTACCATGGTGTACTACACCATCGGGAGGACCTGGTACACGGCTGTTACAAGGCAACTAAGGAAAGAAATAAAGCTCCTATTTATTTTTCCAATAGCCCCCCTTAGTCGAAGCCTTAGAATGAATTGAAAGGTTGAGATTACGCTTGAATTCATCGAACTCCTTGATCGGTAGAGCTTTTGTAAACCCATCTGCAATTTGATCCTTACTTGAGATGAATTGTATGTCAAGTAGCTTCCGGGCAACTCGCTCACGAGCAAAATGAAAATCAATCTCAATGTGTTTGGTGCCGGCATGAAAAGCTGGGTTGGCAGACAAATAGGTGACCCCAAGATTATCACACCATAGACATGGCTTGTCAATGAGAGTTATACCAAGTTCTTTGAGGAGAGCTTTGACCTAGATAATTTCAGCGGTGGAATTTGCAAGAGATTTGTATTCGGCTTCAGTACTCGAGCGTGATACCGTGGCTTGCTTGCCAGCACTCCACGAGATTAAATTGGGTCCATAAAAGATGGCAAAACCTCTAGTAGAGCGTCTATCATCAAGGCAACTAGCCCAGTCAGGATCTAAAAGAGCACTAAGTCGACTGGAGTGAGATTTTTGAATGGTAAGTCCAACTTGAATGGTACCTTGTATGTATCGCAGGATCCGTTTCGCTGCTGTCCAATGTACTGTTGTGGGAGCATGGAGAAATTGACAAATTTTGTTAACAGAGAAGGATATATCTGGGCGAGTCAGTGTCAGGTATTGGAGACCGCCGACGATGCTCCTGTAGCGGGTGATGTCTTTAGGACCGAGAGGAGTACCATCTATTAAGGATAATTTCTCGGAGCTGGAGAGGTGTGGGACACGAGAAACAATGAATCATTCCAACACGCTCTATGAGATCTTTTGCATATTTCTCTTGAGTTAGAAGCAGCCCATCTTGTGTTCTTGACTTCAATCCCCAGAAGAAAAAATTAGTGCACCAAAATATTTGAGAGCAAAAGTCGCACTCAAATCATGGAGAAGTGCCGAAATAGCCTGATCTGAAGAGCTAGTCATAATAATATCGTCAATATAAATCAACATGAATATCGTGATACCTGACTTGCCATATTTCTTTTTGTAACTGGACACAGGAGCTATGTTCTTTTTTTTTGCGGGTAATAGCTATGTTCTTTTTATTTGCGGGTAAGAGCTATGTTCTTTCATGAATCAACAATTTGAAATTTAGTGTTTATAACATATTTGGATAAATATATATTAGTTGATGTTTGGTTTGGAACGTGCACGGTAAAGAGCTAGCTAAACGAGAAGTAAGATTTAAAATAGATGTTTTAATTATAAATTATAAGATCGTGTGTTGTCTAGACCAGCAGATCTTAACTTCTGCACGCTTCAGACTTGGTGCATGACAGATTTTACCTTAGTCAAGATGAACACGACACAATAAGTGACATCTTAGTTTCTAATGAAATCAAAGCTGGTGCAAGATTTGGCTAAACACATTAAGTGGCATCTTAGTTTCATCATCTAAATATGAGGTTGGACTCCTTCTAGCTGAAGCACTCCAGCCACATAAGCAAGTTGGGTACCAATTTGTCCAATTGATGCATCAAATTACAGTAATTACCCTTGAAGTGTAGTTCGCCGATTTTGCTTCATTTTGATCATTTGTATTGTTAATCTTGCTCCCAGTCCCCAATTTCCTTTCTTTATTTTTATTTTTATTCTGCCTTCTTTTATATTCTTAGTTTCTCACACAACCGGTTGCCTGCTCTCCCATCCTTGATGGTCGAGCAGCAACAAGCATAGACAGACATTTGGTCAGTTCTGATATCGTGCTTCACTCAAAAGTTGAACTTTGTCTAACTTCTTCCGCACGATATTCAATAACCTGGCAAAAATTAAATTAGCTAAAATATTATAAATAAACGTCTTACATGTGAGATGCACAATGAATCTCTACAAAGTGATTGATAAAATGACCACATGCATTCATGGTAAAACTTTAAATTCTAATGGAGGAAATTTTTTGAAAATGATGTACCAAAAATGCTCATGCTGCCGCTTTAGCACGTCTGTGCCTACTGATTTGCATAGTAAAGCAATTATATTCAGCAATTGGAGGTCAAGAAATACAAATATCCAATAGGTGTCTGATGTAGCTTACACAATAAGCATTTAAACAACTCGTTGCCATAAACAAAAGAGTTTTTTATTTTCGTACCCTCGGTTCGTTAGTTGTACTCAGTTTTCCCCAGCCGCTTAGTTTTTCCTCACTTTTCTCCTCCCTCTATTCTGAAACCCTCACAGGCGCTCGGACGGGGATGCCGTCAGGTCAAAGGCTTGACCGTTACATGCTGACCGGTGGGACCGTGTTGGGGCGGGTGGTGCGTTGAGCGTTACGTTACATCGTCTCGACCGTTACATGCTGATAGGCGGGGCCAGGATACACAGTAGACCAGCCATCCATCTCTCGTTGATTATGGGGGACGGGGTGTGGGACCATGTGGGGCGCGTTTGGTGGTTAGGTGCACCCTGTCGCATAAATTGAAAGTTTTCTTTTTTGTTATTTTTATGATTGGTCTTTTTAAGAGCGTCTTTTTTCCTCCCTATCTCGCTAACAGTTGTGTTTTTTTCCTAAAAGGGTAGCGAATCTAGAGCAGCTTCTCTCTTTATTCATTGTTCTTTTTGGCCCTCGTTTCCCCCAATCTGGTAGCAAATCTAGAGCAGGAAATCCAACCAGCATCATAAATAAATTCAGTAAACAGAGCAGATATAGATAAAGCAGCTAATATAGGTTATATAGTATGGTACTTAACGAGGTTCGACAATTAGGCTGCTCATCAGTAGCAGCGAACAAGTTCAACACAGGCAAGACAAAAGAAGCTGTTTTTACAGCAGCAGCAACACAAGATCAGTGGCCCCTCATGGCCTCCGCCTCCTCCCTCTGGCGCCTCCTCCACTTCTTGCTGCCCGGTCCCTTGACCTTGGGCGCCTTAGACTTGATCGGGGGCATGCGACCCTCCTCGATAGCCACCTTCTGGAGGTTGTGGAGGTGAAGGCCGAGTGTCCGGTGCTTGGCTCTGAAGCCGTGGACGTTCACGGACTCGCCGCAGGTCCTCACGTCCTCGACATGCTTCACGAGGGAGTTAAAGTCCGTGGCACGGAGCCTCCTGGTGGTGCAGAAGGGGCACCTGTAGACGTCGCCAGCGAAGAAGTTGTTGTACTGGCCGGACTTCAGCCTCCTCAGCACATGACGAGTCTTGGTGTCCTTGGACTCGTCGTCGCTGCAGACGCCGTTGCTATCCTCCTGTTGGAAAAAACAGTAGAGTGCAATAAGGTCATGATTGAGATACTTTGATTATCGAGATTGATTATTTGTATAAATTAACCGATTGAGATCCCCTGATTATCCCCCAAATCTCAAACCAAATCGAAACGGATCCCAACTACGAATAGGGGGGTTCAAATACGAACAGGGGGATTCATCGAAATATGAGATCTAACACAAGCGGATGAGCTACTGTAAAAATACGAACAACCGAACCCTAATAACATACGATCTAGCATCCAACGATGGGAACGGGGGAAGAACAAGGGAAGGGAGAAAATCCTGGTTACCTCCAACCATGGGTCGGTGATTCTGGTGTCGTATGGGTTCTCCGGTCTTATATAATCAACCTCCTCGTAAGGGTCCCAGCCGAGCGGGATCTGTCCGAGACTGGCGGGGGCCTCCTCGCCGGCCGCTACGACGGATGCGGGGACGGGGATGACGGCTTCCTTCGATGCCTGGACGGGGGCCTAGACGAGGATGGCGGCTGCCTTCGATGCCTGGACGGGGGCCAGTACGGGGATGGGGGCCTCCTCGCCAGCGGCCTTGGAGGCGCCGATGGCCACCGCGCCGTTCTTCTCCGTCACCGGCATGGTTGGGGTTTTCTTTGGGGTCTGTAGAAGGTGATGGGACAGTGGAGACGGTTGAGTGAGCGAGTGAATGATGAGTGAGAGTGAGGAGGCCTCTATTAAAGGAGAAGGGACGCGATGTTTCGCACCACCATGCACCGCGTAACCGCATACGCTACTACACCGTGCACGACCACACGTGTCCGCTACCGTCTCGTGCACCGCACACGCGTACCGTGAGTCACGTTTTTCCCTCGCGTCTAACCCTGGCGACTTAGTTGTGCTCAGTTTTGCTCTCGAGTGTAACACTGATAGTTTGGTTGTACTCAGTTTTGCCCTCTAGTACTAACACCTCCGTGTGCAATATACTCAGTTTTACCCTCTGGTGGCTGGTTAATAGAGAGTCAACGAATAGGTGTTAGCTAGCTAATTGAGTCATTTTATGCACAACAAATTCAAAAAGATCAAAACATAGTGGCATCTATCCAGGGAGTCTTATTATGTGACCTGCCACCATAAGAAATGTATATAAATCAAGTTTTAACCTAAATCACCACTTCTCAAATCACCTGCTACCTATGAAGGTTCATGGCTTTCTATTCAAGCCTCTTCCCAAAACATCCCTCCCGAAAATATAGTTTGTCTGAATGAGACAATAATTGACAAACTGGTGTATATTTGAATTGCAAGTAGTTTGATGTATGCCAAGATGTATTTTATTGTATAAAAGACGCATTTTCCATTTTTAAATATTTTTCTATTTTCTATTTGAATCCCTTTGTCAGGCTTGCCCTTGGTTTTTAAGTTCTACTCAGTTTTGCCCTTGGTTCTTAAGTTCTACTTAGTTTTCCCCTTTCTTAGTCACATTCTCTTACACCTGTGCTCATCTTCGCTGCTACGTTCTGATTCGTTGAGACAATTGTCACGCGAAGCGTGTCCATCAACCGTTGATCCTCTGTGATCTAGCGGACAGGATAACCCCTATATCTGTCAAGAGACACCCCTCTATCCATGCAAAATAACGAGTTTTACATCGGTAATTTAACTCCATAAACAAATGAATTTGAATATAATTTGAAGGGAACATGTGCAAAGGTGTATAATTTGTGCATTACATTCCACTCTATGAAAATGATAATCTCTCAAGATTTTCTTAGCACAATATTATCACGTATTAAGTGCGATTTCAAAGAGTTCAAATGTGTATAATTTTCGTATATGCAAGTTTATACATTACATTCTACTCTATGAAAATGGGGGGAGAAAATGATAATCTCTCAAAATTTTGCTAGCACATCATTATCTCGTTATTAAGTGTGATTTCATAGTGTTCAAAGGTTTAAATTTTTTGTATGCGCGGGTTTATGCATTATATTTCACTCCATGGAAATGATAAATGATTAGGATTTTATTAGCACAACATTATCATGTCCTAAGTACGATTTCAAAGAGTCCGAAGGTGTATAATTTTTGTATATGTCAGTTTATGCATTACATTCCACTATATGAAAATGATAATCTCTCAAGATTTTCTTAGCACGACATTATCACGTATTAAGTGCGATTTCAAAGAATTCAAAGGTGTATAATTTTCGTATGCGCAAGTTTATGCATTATATTTCACTCCATGGAAATGATAAATGATCAGGATTTTATTAGCACAACATTATCATGTCCTAAGTGCGATTTAAAAGAGTTCAAAGGTGTATAATTTTCGTACATGCATTATATTTCACTATATGAAAATGAAGCTAGATAAAGGGTCACCGTAACCGGATGTGAGACCAGGCACATGGCTTAATAGGATTGATAGAATACTCATACCAACAAGTTGCAACTTCTTTTCCGGAAGCTCATTCGAAAAAACTCTAAGGTTAAGCGTGCTTGGCCTAGAGCAATTCTGGGATGGGTGACCGACCGGAAAGTGGGTAACCGGGTGCGCACGAGTGAGGACAAAGTGCGCAGAAAAGACTAGTGTTGGTCTGTGGGGCCAGTCTAGATATCTTATTAAGCTGCCAGGAGTGACACCCCCGGGCCCAGGAGTGGACGGGGTGTTACACCGGAGAAGAAAAAAGGGGAGGCAATGGCACGGGCGCGGGCGTGAGGCTGGCTCGGGGTCCCATCTTGCAACGCCAACCTTGGTAAGCTGTGAGTCCGGCACTCACGTGGATAAGCTGTGGGTCAGACGCTCATGTGGATAAGTTGTGGGTCTGATGCTGATCTGGATAAGTTGAGAGAGGTGTCCACTACGGGAACCGACTGAACGCGGCCCCACTTGTCAGCATGTAACGGCAAGGGTACACTACGGGACCCGACAGAACGCGGCCCTACTCGTCAACACGTAACGGCGAGGATCCACTATGGGACCCGACTGAATGCGGTCCCACTTGTCAGCACGTAACGGCAAGGCTGACGGACGGCGAGTTTCAGACCATGTGAGAGTTTCGTACAAGGAGATGAGAAAAAGTGAGAAAAACTAAACGGATAGGAAAAACTAAGTACAACTAACGAATCGAGGGTACGAAAATAGAAATCCCTAAACAAAAAACCTTAGTTGTTTACTTAAGCTTGAGGACAAGATAAATATGTACTCTAAATCGACAAAAAACATACCATGACTCTGAAATAAACAAACATAAAGTTCACCAGTATGCTCACATAGCCCTTTATAAGAACCAGAATCACTCGGCAACTAAACCTGTAAATATTTAAGTCGTTCTATGAACGTACAAAATGGTTGACCGTCCTTCTGATCCTTATCAAGGAATAAGATACCTAATTATTCTAGCACTCAAATTTAACTTACAAAAAATAAGGAAAATAGTAATCCTAGGAATGGGGCAATTACCATGCATGCATTGAAATCCTTGATCAAATCCTAAGGGTGGAGTTGGGCTTGTAAACCGAGCATTATGATAGCCAATCCCCCAATAAATACTCCTATTGCCCAATGACCACATATATACATGACGACTGACAACAAAGTATAAACATAGTCGCAGTTCAGTAATATTTGTACATATCTTATGTCTGAACCTATTCTAACTGAGATCTTGGATTCCTCACCACCGACAAAGTATGACGAGCAGGGGTACATACAAGTGGATGAAAAGGCCCTCTTGTTATGGAGAATGTGTGGGGAGGCAGGACCCAAATCACTGCGCCATGGGTGTCGAGCTCGACGAGGCCCAGTGTGGCAGCTAGGGGTGGGGAAAACGGTTTGCCGGTTTAACCGGTTTGGGTTAGTTCATTTTTTAACTAGACTCGAGATCTTGATTGAGTTTGTTAAGAAAAATGAACTAGCTCCACTTTTGGCGGTTTGGGCGGTTCGGACGGTGTTAGTTTTTGCCCACCCATAGTGGTAGCACCCACTCCCTCTGCCGCTGGTGTTGAACTCGAGGAGGCCTAGGGCGGCGCAGGCGGGCCGGGGCAGGGTGAAGTAGGAGGTCCCGGGTAAGAACAAACACCCAGTAGGCCTTGGACATATGGGCCTTGGTGCCATCGATGGCATTCTCCATCCTCTACGGAGCCCTCCATCCTGCGTGCGGTGATGACCACCGAGGATCCAGTGGAAAAGTGGCCCGCGCCTCTGCCTCCATCAGCAGGGAGGCAGGGGAAGGGCAGACGTTATGGCAGTGGAGGGGTATTTAGGGGAGGGGGTGTCATCACAGAAATAGCGATATGGGATTGTTGGGCCACATAGAGATAAACAAAAAATCCTACGTGGTGATCCCAAGATTTAGCTGAGGTAGTAGGCCACGAGAATTACCACTAGACGCAGTTGCGGAATCGATGAAGCACGTCGCTTGATGCAGTACAGTCCTCACTATCCGATCGTCGAAGTGCTGAACGTACAACACCTCCGCCAGTATCCACACGTACGAGAAGGAATGCCGGTGGTGGACTGCTAGGTCCGGTACGGCGGCTGGACTGAACTAGATTTAGGGTTTCCAACGCATGGAATGACCTAACTGTGTGCTCTAAGCACCTCCGCCCCAGCTTATATAGGGAGTGAAAGTGGGCTCCACTCACTTGTTGCCCATTCACTAAAAGGCCTATAGTAGTCACTACGAGTCCAACTCACTCACTCAGTTTGTTTCCTATTCGGGTCCAACCCAAACTTGCTCCCGCTCTTAAGTGTGTGACCTGACAGGCTCATGGTGACTCAGACACTCGTGACCTATCAGTCGGTAGCGGCTCCTAGTAGAATGTACCGACTCCCAACTACCAAAGAGTCATGACGACATACCTTCCAATGCGAGTTTCGTCCAAGTCTCTTTTACCTCATGATATGCCTTGTCGAACTATAGGCGAATAATCGTCATCCCTTAAATAGTTCGACTCTCTTTCTCGATCCGAGATAAGTGATTCTTATGACTAGCTCTTAGTCGATCGCCTCAGTTAACACTTAACCGAGTCGCGCATGGCCATGCTTCCCGAATCATATCTTCCAAGAGGGCCCAGAGAATATCTCTCCAGTCAGAGGGGCAAAATCCCATCTTGGTTATTCACATCACGCAGCTTGATTCTTAGTCGACCTGAACTCTGCCTTTATAACTGCCTAGTGATAGAACAATGTTTGATAGAACCTAAGCCGGTGATCCTTAACTCGGATTGTACAATAACCTCAGATCTAAGGATTACATTGATCGGGACATATAAATGATGACTTGTTTGTTGCAGCTAAATATGGGTCAGTCCGACTTGCTAAACTCTTTAGCCGAATCCGTGTAAGTCGGAATAGCATCTCCATGCCCATGACAAGTGGAACCGAGTCATCAGCCAACTTTCACATTATTCTAAGTTGTGTGTCCAGCAAAACCTCAACGACCAAGGACAATTAGTATGAACAACATGTATATATAGTTCCACAATCGTATCACATATTCAATGATACATATCAGTAGTTCATACAAGGACAATAACTTTATGAATACATCGGGAATAACATCATACATGATTGCCTGTAGGGCATATTCCCAACAGTCTCCCACTTGCACAAGAGTCAATCATCCGACATCACATGTCTAGGCATCTAATGCCCATAGATCTCAAGTGCGCCTCATGCTTCGGTTGTGGTAGCGGCTTTGTCAACGGATCCGCAATGTTTGCATCCATGTGTACCTTGCATAACTTGATATCACCTTGATCCACGAACTGGCGAATCAAGTGGTACCGCATGAGTATATGTTTGTTCTTTTGGTGTTGTCTAGGTTCCTTGGCTTGTGGGATAGCACCATTGTTGTCACAATACACGTATAACGGATGGGACAAGCCCTGAACCACACCAAGGTCCATGAGGAAATTGCTCATCCAAACGGCTTCCTTTGCCACGTCCGAGGCAGCAATATACTCAGCCTCTGTTGTGGAGGAGACACCGTCTCTTGCTTGGAACTCTTCCAGCTCATAGCCCCTCCGTTTATTACAAACACATATCTAGATTGCGAACGAGAATCATCCGAGTCAGTGAGATAACTCGCATCTGTGTAACCCCTTACACTGAGTTCATCCTCACCTCCATAAATTAGGAACATATCCTTAGTCCTTCTCAAGTACTTAAGAATATTTCTAGCCGCTGCCTAGTGGATTTCTCCAGGGTCGGCTTGGTACCTGCTCACAACACTTAGAGCATAGGAAACATCCGGCCTTGTACAAATCATAGCGTACATGATGGATCCGACTGTAGAAGCATACAGAATCATACTCATCCGACTCCGCTCATCAGTTGTCGAAGGACACTGAGTCTTGCTAAGTTTTACGCCATGGGACATTGGTGAGAAGCCCTTCTTAGACGATTCCATGTTGAACTTCTTCAACACTTTGTCCAAATATGCACTTTGACTCAATCCAATGAGCTGCCTTGATCTATCTCTATAGATCCAGATTCCTAGTATGTAAGTCGCCTCACCCAAGTCTTTAATTGAAAACTCTTTTCCAATCATTCCTTGGTTTCTTGCAACATCTGGACATCATTTCCAATCAGTAATATGTCATCCACATATAAGATCAGAAAGTTTACTTTGCTCCCACTAAACTTATTGTATAAAAAAGAATCATGATCACTCTTGATGAAGCCAAATGATTTGACTACCTCATCAAAGCGAATGTTCCATCTCCGATATGCTTGCTTTAACCCATAAATGGATTTCCGAAGCTTGCATACCTTGTAAACTTTAGCCGGATCGACAAAACCCTCGGGTTGTATCATATATACGTCCTTTGTTAAATTTCCATTAAGGGAGGCCATCTTGACATCCATCTGCCATATCTCATAGTTGAAATAGGCTGCTATAGCTAACATGATCCGAACTGACTTAAGAATCGCTATGGGTGAGAAAGTCTCATCATAGTCAACTCCTTGAACCTGTCGGAACCCCTTTGCGACAAGCCGTGCTTTATAGACAGAAATATTTCCATCCATATCAGTTTTCTTCTTAAATACCCATTTGCACTCGACGGGTCTTGCACCGTCTAGCATATCAACCAAGTTCCAAACTTGATTTTCATCCATGGAATTTAACTCGGATCTCATGGCTCCAAGCCACGACTCAGAATCAGAACCCACCATCGCTTTCGAATAAGTTGTTGGCTCATCGTTGTCCAACATTAACACATCACGAACACTTCGCAATTTGGCCGATCTTCGCAGTGTCCGTGCAGTTGTCGGCTTAACCACCACGACCAGCTCAACCTCCAAGGCTTTTGCCGACTCGCTATTGCCCGGTTCCTCTCGAATTTCTTCGAGCTGCACCATGCTCCCACTGACTCCCCGACTGATAAACTCTTTCTCAAGGAAGACACCGTTCCGAGCGACAAATGTGTTGCCCTCTTCTCGGTTGTAGAAGTAGTAACTCAAGGTTTCCCTTGGATACCCCATGAAAATGCACTTATCCGACTTGTCCGTAAGATTGTCTGACTGATGTCGCTTGAAAAATGCTTCACAACCCCAAATCTTAAGAAAAGACAAACTCGGCTTATTGCCAGTCCACATATCATGTGGTGTCTTATCTACCGACTTTGATGGTACTCTATTTAGTGTGAACGCTACAGTTTCTAGACAATAACCCCAAAATGATAAAGGCGGATCCATCTGACTCATCATTGATTGTACCATGTCCAACAAGGTCCGATTCCTCCTCTCCGACACACCGTTTTTCCCGGAGGAGTGACCTGATGAACTATTCCACAACTCCTCAGATGGTCATCAAACTCATGGATCATGTACTTGCCTCCTTGGTCTAACCGAAGAAACTTTATTTTCTTGACGAGTTGATTCTATACCTCATTCTGTAATTCCTTGAACTTTTCAAAGGCTTCCGACTTATGTTTCATCAAGTAGATATATCCATACCTACTCAAATCATCAGTGGAAGGTAATGAAGTACTCATAACCACCTCTGGCTGTCGTGCTCATTGGGCCACATACATCACTATGTACTAGTCCCAATAAGTCGGACACCCTTTCACAACTCTTTGCAAAATGTGTCTTGATCATCTTGCCGAGTAGGAAGGATGCACATGTCTCGAACGACTCCAAGTCGAACAAAGTTAGGAGTCCATCATCATGGAGCTTCTTCATGCGTTTCGAACTTATATGACCAAGCCGACAATGCCAAAAGTAAGTCATATTCACATCATTTAGTTTCAACCTTGTTGGGGGGGATAACCCCGGGTAGGGTCACGCCAGGGTATAAGGGCAATGTTAGCCAAGGTACGGCGAGGTCAAAGCGTAAGCTGGCCGAGTCATCTCAAGGCAGGCCGACTTGCGGTAAGACCCGGCCCGAAGGATGTTTGTCTAACGTTATCTCGGCCGACATAAGAAATATGTTGGCTAGCCATTTGTAACTTGTTTAAAGGTACCCACAGGGCCGAGTTAACCAGGCCTGAGCCAGGTTATCACTTGGCTTACAAGGGAAGGAAGGAATATTCTTGGTCAAAGGTTTTCTCTCTCCACTATAGCGTGAGTGAAGCGGATAGAGGGATGGACCAGCGAGTACAGGCCGACAAAGGTGACGTTGCCCATGTCGGGTGACGTTGGCTATGTCGGATGACGCCGCGCCGCAGAGGGGCTCAGTGAGGCTTACGCCCTGGGTCTAGATTAGCTTAGGCAGAGAATAGAGGAGCACTGCTTTACTATTTTGGGAGAAGCATATTCAAAGAATGTGCCTTCCACAAATGCCCTAACTTGTAACCTAGTCCCACTATATAAGGAGGGGCAGGATCTCCATAGAGAGGGCCGACCATTTTACTAAGGGAAAACCCTAGAGAGGTAGTTTTGGGTAGTAAGAGCAGTAGTCTACTTTCCACGAACAGCTCAAGGAGCCCTTGTAATACACCATTGATAAGAGAGAAATACAAACATCTGTGTGTGGAATCACCACACTATCCCTCCCTGGATTCCTCTAGTGCTAATTGGCCCCATCTTTAGCCTATACATGGATCTGTCGTGCCACTACCACGACAGTTGGCGCCCACCGTGGGGCAAGCGGCGCTAGCAGGAGTGAAGATCTGGACGGTAAACATCATCGCCACCGGAGAACGCATCATCTCTAGGCTCTTTCATCGCTTTGGAGGGCTGGACTACATCAGCGGCAATGTTGGTAGCTTCAGCAGGTTCCCTCCACCGCACAACGGCCTCTTCCTCAAGCGAGGTCTACGTCGGCGTTGATGAGTCCCGCGCTCACCCGCAACACGTTGTCGAGGAAGGTGAACCACCTCTCAGCGCGGCTCATGGCTCGCGTATCACTCGCCCCGCTAGCTGCGTTGAGGTCATGATGACATCGCCATATGCAGGACCAAGCACGGATCCGACACTAGATCCGGACGCTACACCAAAGCAGGCAAGATCTAGATTCCCTCCCCTGGAGAGGCAAGATAATGTACTGTAGTAGGCAATAGATAGCTTAGCTACTCCCATAGCACAAGTAGCAGATCCGGCTCAGGCACAAGCCGAGCTAGAGGATACTAGGCAGAAAATGTTAGCTGGGGCAAAGAAAGTAGCTGAGTTACAGCAGTCGCTGAACATCACCTTGCATGAGTACGCAAAAGTGAACCGTTTGGATGGAGTGAAAATTAGAGGTAGAAACTTGATTACTGAGATTGACAAGGAGTATGTACATAAGCCAGGGCGAACAACTACACTAGTAACAATAGGGCTGGAGAGGTACAGTACCCCAGCGAAGAACCTTAGGGTTGCCGAGGCAGCAGCGTCCGAGTTAGAGTGTCTAACTGGAGAAGCCCGAGAGAGGTAGCAGGAGAGAGTGAACTACTTAGTGAGGGTAGCAAATAAGTAGAATGAGGAGATACTCAAAGCAAACCCGACGATACCAGGAGGATCACACCTATTTCATTCAGTGAGGGGTAACCCGGCGAAATCTGTTGGGGCTGCATCATCACCTCATGATGGCCCTAGAAGAGAGGAAGTGGTAACCTTGGGGAGAAAAGACAAGCAGATGGTCCTGTATGACCCGGTAAGGGCAGGGAAAGGAAAAGCAGTGCAAGTTGATGAGGGTCATCACAATGCCAGCCGGGGTGAAGCTGGTCGAGGTAACCGCGACCAAGGCAATGCCGGTCAACGAAACGCTGCTAACGGCAATGTCGGACAGCATAACTTGGCGGGAGTAGGGAAAAACCCACCTCGGCAACAGCAGCAGCAATATGTACCTCGACAGGAGAAAAGTGCTGGCCCGGCAATGCAGCAACAGTATGCTCGTTCAAGTCAAGATAGATACAATGATGATTATTCGGCAATGGCTGATGCAGGGTTTTCAAGGCCAGAGCATCATGTTGTTGGATCGAGATTGGGAAACAGGAACTTGCGGCCAGATGATGCGAGGCTGAAGTTGGACCAAATCTATATGTCAGAGATGATCGAGGTGCAAGGTCCTCTGGGTATAGCATGCTTTAGACCTCGGATCATGAGAGAGCCTCCTGTGCTGAACTTTCAGTTGGCCTAGGGAATGAAGATGTATGACGACAACACCAAGCCGGATGATTGGATCATTTTATTATGCAACCGCAGTAAACATTGCCACGGGCAACCTAAGATGGGTTGTGAGGTATGTGCCTTAGATGTTGGAACGGCCAGCAAGGGTCTGGTTGGACAATTTGCCGCCAGGAAGTATTAACTGTTGATTGGACTTCGAGGAGTTATTCATTAGCAAATTCTCAAGCACATACAAGAGGTCGGATAGGCCACAAACTTTGGCACTGTGCAAGCAAAGACCGAATGAGCCGGACCGGGAGTTCTTGACTCGCTGGTGCAATGTGCATAATTCCTGTGAAGGGGTAATTGAATCACAAGCTATTGTGTGGTTTGCCCAAGGTTGTAGGTACGGGAGTATGTTGTGGCAGAGTTTGCAGAGAGATATGCCAACTACCTTGGAAGAAATGATTCGGATCGCTGTTCCGTATGCCTTGGGTGATCCAACCCAACCTCGGCTGATGTCAAGTGAGTTGAATGAGGAGTACTAAAACATAGATGGAACCGGGTCTTCCCGGAGAAATGATTTCTAAGGTAAAAGAAGAGATGATCGGCCGGATTATCGATACAACTCGCAACAAGGTGCAGCTGTGGACCAGGATCAACCAAATATAGGAGCAAATCAGCATCAGAAAACTAGAGGGCAACAGTGGCAACAACAGAATGATGGCAAGAAAACTTGGACACCAGAACAGAAGAAATAGTGGCAGGTAAAGAAGGATAGGCCGAGATACACGTATGAGTCTATGCTAGATCAGCCATGCAAGTTCCACATGCCAAGTCCAAATAACCTGGCGAATCATACGACCCGGCAATGCAGATGGATGAGGAAAATAGAGCAGCGTGGCTTGGGGAATGCTCAGGCACCTCGGCATGATGGACCTCAGCACGAACCACCTCGGCATGATGCACCTCGGCAGCAGCAACTCGCTTGGGGAAATGGACAGCAGATGATGTTACCACCACCTCCGCTGAGGTATGAGAACCATGACAGAAGGGATGCAGTGTATCAGGTAAATAATCAGCAACAGCAAGACCGAGGGTATCACAGCAATGACGGGAGGAATGAATAGAGAGAGCATCACCAGAGTTACTGTGTGTTCACCATAGAGGAATCTGACAGAAAGAGCTTGCAGCACCGACATATGGAGGTGAATGCGGTTATGCCAACTGTGACGAGGTATATGCCTTGGGCAGAACAAGAAATCACTTGGAGCATCAAGGATCACCCTAGGCTCATGCCGAGCCCTGAATCATAAGCACTGGTGCTGGATCAGACATTTATTGGGCCGAATATCAATGTGAGATTTTCCAAGGTGTTGATAGACAATGGCAGTAACATTAACATCATGTACAAGGATACTATGCAAAAGTTGGGAATATCGGAGAACATGCTCCAAGCGACGAAGACAACTTTCCATGGCATTGTGCCGGGTATCTCATGCGACCACATTGGCAAGGTATGGATTGACGTGTTATTCGGCACAAGGGACAACTAGCGGACTGAGAATTTGGAATTTGAAGTTGTGAACCTAGAAAGTGCATATCACGCATTACTCGACACACCTGCTCTCAACAAGTTTATGGCAAGTACTCACCTCCGTTATTTGAAGATGAAATTGTCTGGGCCAAATGGAGTGATCACCATAGCTAGGGACTTCAGGCGTTCCATTGAGTGTGCTTCAGCCAGGTCTAACCTGGCCGAGTCACTTGTGATTGCTCAAGATAAAAGGAAAATCCAAGAGGTGGTGGCATTGGCTCAGTCCGCACAGCAGCATATGCCGTCTCTGACTAACCCGCATGGAAGTGTCCCGTTTCAAGCGACAAAGGATACCAAGAAAGTTCTTGTTTGATGGTCAATTCCCAGAGTGCACCGTAACCATTGGTGTCGGGTTAAGTGACAAATAGGAAAGAGAGCTCGTCAACTTCCTCCATGAGAATCGGGATATCTTTGCTTGGTCTATACAGGATCTGCAAGGTGTGCCAAGGGAGTTGGCTGAGCACTCTTTGAATGTAAGACCCGGAGCAAAGCCGGTGAAGCAACCTCTCCACCGCTTCACCAAAGATAGGAGAAATGTCATCGGAGATGAGATAGCTCGGCTCCTTGCAACCGAGTTTATCATGGAAGTACTCTACCCAGATTGGCTCTCTAATCCGATGCTTGTAAAAAAGGATGATCCAAATGTGGCAGTGGTGTGGCGTATGTGTATCGATTACACGAACCTGAATAAGGCGTGTCCAAAAGATCCATTCCCACTACCGAGGATAGACCAGTTCATAGATTCAACTGCTAGGTGTGAGTTGTTGTCATTCATAGATGCATATTCTGGTTTCCACCAGATACCTTTGAATCCGGATGATGAAATAAAGACTGTGTTTATCACCCCGTATGGGGCTTATTGCTATCGCACTATGCTGTTTGGTTTACGTAATAAAGGGGCAACGTATCAACGATGCATGCAAAAATGTTTACATGGCCAAATTGGTCGAAATGTGCAAGTTTATGTGGATGATGTTGTAATAAAAACTAAGGAAAGCAAAACACTCCTTGATGATATCCGACAAACATTCACAAACCTAAGGAGGTTCCAAATGAAGCTTAACCCGGAGAAGTGTACCTTCGGTGTGGCGGCTGGGAAGTTACTCGGTTTTCTCGTATCCAACTAAGGTATCAAGGCCAACCCCATGAAGATCAGATCCATAGAAAGAATGGAACTTCCAAAGTGTCTTAATGATGTGCATAAGTTCACTGGTTGCCTGGCATCGCTATGTCGGTTTGTACGTCGGCTGGGAGAGAAGGCATTTCCCCTCTACCAGTTAATGAAAAAGGTAGATAAATTTGTATGGACACTGCAAGCTGATAGTGCATTTCATGAACTAAAAAAGGTGCTAGACTCTGCACTAGTGTTAGCTTCACCACTATCCAAAGAGCCAATGTTACTCTATATAGCAACGACCAACCGAGTCGTAAGTGTTGTGGTTGTGGTGGAGCGTGACAAGGAAGGTAAGGCGGTGCAGAGGCCAGTGTATTACCTAAGTGAGGTGTTGTCAACTTCGAAGCAGAATTACCCTCACTGTCAGAAAATGGCATACGACGTATACATGGCAGCCAAGAAGCTCAAGCATTACTTCGAGGAACACCCCATAAAAGTGATACGTGAGGCGCCCATATCCGAGATAATGAGCAACAAAGATGCAAGTGGCTGGATTGCAAAATGGGCAATTAAGTTAGCCCCATATGCACCATAGTTTGATAGGAGAGATGCAACCAAATCTCAAGTAGTGGCTGATTTCTTCATGGATTGGGCTGAAATGCAGTACAAACCACATTTGTCAGACTCAAATTATTGGAGGATGCACTTTGATGGATCAAAGTTAAAGGAAGGACTGGGGTCCAGGGTATTACTTACCTCGCCCAAGATAGATCAACTGAAATATGTTCTCCAAATCCATTTCAGAGTATCGAACAATGTTGTCGAGTATGAAGCACTCGTGCATGGACTTAAGGTGGCAAAAGAAGTGGGACTACGTCAGATACAATGTTTCAGTGATTCGGATTTGGTGGTGCAGCAAGTGTTTGGCCATTGGGATGCCCTGGATGCAAACATGGCCCTTTATAGATTCCATGTCCAAAATATATGTGGGTTCTTTGAAGGATGCGAATTTCATCATGTACCTCGGCTTGAAAATGAAGCAGCCGATGTACTGTCCAAATTGGGGTCATCTCGGCAGCCAATCCCACCAGGAGTTGCTTTGGAGCACTTGAGAAAACCATCTATCACACCCACACTAGAATCCAAGTCAATCTATGTCCCGGCACAATCCAGATCAGAAGCTACCCCTATGGATATTGACTGGAGAACACTTTAGCAAACCCGGGGACTACTTCGGCAAACCCGAGGACTGCCTCGCAGAACCCGGGGACTGTTCAACTTGATCCAGCGGGACTTATGTCGATGGATGCAATGGAAATTGACGAGGAGCTTTTCCCTGTTCGCGTTGTACCAACATGGGCCAGGCCAATATTTGAGTTCTTGAAAGATGGAACTTTGCCAAGTGACGAGATACTTTCAAGGCAAATCCAAAGGAGAGCAAAGGCATACACAATTATCAATGCCGCACTATACAAAAGGAGTATCAAAAGTGTTCTACAGTGATGTGTTGACCTAGAAGAAGGATTCGACATCCTCCGAGATATCCATCAGGGGGAATGTGGGCATCACGCATCATCCAGAGCCTTAGTGGCAAAAGCTTTCCGACATGGATTTTACTGGCCAAGTGCCCTGGAGCAAGTTGAGGATCTAGTAAGGAAATGCAATGGTTGTCAGAGGTACGCCACCAAGACACACACACCAATGTCGGAACTGAAAACTATACCTATCACTTGGCCATTTGATGTATGGTGCTTGGATATGGTTGGCACATTTAAGCCAGCAAAGGGCAACATGACCCATATCTTGGTCATGGTGGACAAATTTACCAAATGGACTGAGGTGAAGCCAATCAGGAAATGTGGTGGGGCAACAACTGTCACATTCGTCAAATATATAATCTTGAGATACGGCTATCCTCACAGTATCATAACTGATAATGGCACAAATTTTGCTGAAGGAGCATTTGCGAGATTCTGCCGAGAAAAGAAGATCCGGGTAGATATTGCATCAATAGCCCACCCCGCGTCGAACGGACAAGTGGAAAGAACCAACGGACTAGTTCTGCCCGGGATAAAACCCCGGTTCATTGAGCCACTGCAGAGATCAGCGGGGTGCTAGATAGAAGAACTACCAGCAGTACTGTGGAGTTTAAGAACAACTCTGAATCAATCAACGGGCTATACGTTGTTCTTTCTGGTATATGGGGCAGAAGCTGTATTACCAGCCGACATAGAGCATGACTTGCCCAGGGTCGCCCAATACATAGAAGCCGAAGTGCAAGAAGCCTGGCAAAATGATGTTGATCTACTAGAAGAAGCGAGAGAATTGGCCTTGTCTAGATCCGCCATATATCAGCAAAATCTCCGACGCTACCATATCCGGAAAGTAAATCCTCGAGTCTTCTGGGAAGGTGATATGGTACTCCGGCTGGTGCAGCGCACTACTAGCATGCATAAGTTATTCCCTCCATGGGAAGGGCTATTCATTGTAAGCAAAGCATTGCACAATGATTCCTATTACCTCATTGATGCACAACCACAGGAGAGAAACAAGGCGGACATGTCCGACGAGGAATATAAGTGTCCATGGAATGTAGCTCTACTTCGTCCGTTTTACACTTAGAGAAAAGTGTATCTATCTCGAACTCTCATATGTCGATATGCATGTTATCAAGGAGCTTATCAATGAAACTTCAGCACCTCGAGCAGAAACTCGGGGACTACCTTAATAATAATTTTATTTTCTGCATTTACTTTTTTATATGTTGGCTGGCTTAAATTACTTATACCTTAGACGGATTAGTAGTGTGTAGTCACCAAAAACCCAACTCTCCGACTTGCTGCTGTCCAACAAGGATTTGCTTCATGGCAAGCAAGAGAACAAGTTTGGAATTGCTAAGTACATGAAAAACGACTAAGGAAAGGAACGTAATCGAGACGACATTTGTTATTCGGACTAGCCTCTGTATTAACTTTACTTATGTTATGTGGAATTATTTTGAGCTAGTCCTAAAGTTTCAAGTATTTTTAACTCAACTTTTTGAACCTCGGACTCGTAAGTCAAAAACCAAATCAAGATAGACGCGAGCCGAATCATAAAATTGAGGGAACAAGGAAATGGAACTCGGGGACTCCGCCTAAGTTAATCCGACATTAAAAACTTAGTGGTAGAAAAAAACCATTGTGCACATTACATATGGGCCTGGCATACCGAGGATTTAACAAATTTAAAGTGTTTTTTGCTCAAGGAGCAGCAGCATCCGAGGTATCAGTTGTAGGAGGAGGCAACTTGGCAACGGTGGGGGAGCTTCGGTTTCTGCCTCATCATCCGGGTTGACCTCAACGCCCTCTGGATCTTTAGTGTCCTCGGCAAACTCCGAGGCTTCTTCCTCCTCTTCCTCTTCGCCGCCTGATCCTTCTTCGATGTAACCATTGTTGACAACATCGAGGAAGCTCGACCCTTCATTCCAACTGTGGCAAAAGGCATACCGGATGAAGTTGTAGGAACATGCCTTGCGTTGGGCGATGAACTCCGGATCATTTGTCCACTTAGATCTGGTGCGCATGCAGTAAAGAATCTTCAAGTCCAAGCCCTCATACCTAGACAGCACGAAGCTTAGCGCCGTGTCAGGTCTAGCGCGCGTAGCGAATTCCCTCCAGAGGTTCAGCTGAGTCTCACACTCCATCAATTTTGAAATAAAGGGTACGGAACCTCTAGGAGTAGGATCATTAGTCCAAAGGGCATTGAAGATCCAGACAGCTGCAGTCATGATATCCGCGCCATAGTTCTTCATGGTTTCAACTCGAGAAGCGAGGCTCACCAGCATGTCCTCCATGTCATAGGGAATAGATTCGGCGCCGGGACCAATAGTGGTGCCTCTCTTAAAGCGGAACTTGGCCACAACAGCGGAAGCAATGGCATCGCTCTTTGGAAATTTGCCTGAAAATAAGACAAGTAACACCAGTAAGTAAGGGCGCTTGACCCGGAGAAACAAATGTTGGCGGAAGAGAAAAAACGAACGAGAGATATAACTAAGGATCCGGGTCTGCTCCATAAGACAGTAAGCATTCCTCTTCTTGAGCTTCTCATATTCGGTGGTCACCGACTCAAACTTGATGTCGGCTTCCTTCAGCAAATCTGGGTTCTTCTCCAGCTGGGTCTTTAGACGCTCCTTTTCCTCGGAGAATTTTTGGTCAGCCTTGTCCAGCTTAGCCTTATGGAGGTTCTTTAGCTTCTTGATTTCAGCATTCAGCTGAGTAATCTCATCATCCTTGAGCTGAAGATTGGCGATCTCGTCGTCCTTCTTCTTGAGCTTGGCCTGATGCTGCCCTACTTGTTCGAGAAAGTGAAGCATCATGTCAGGACATGGCATCCTATCTTGAAGAGACACTACAATAGTTTGTTGACCCGACAGAGCCGAGGTATGATTATCTGCCGAGTCAAAATGAAAAGGGCAAAGGTTGTGTAACAAAGACGAGTTACCTTTGATCTTAACCAAGTTTTTCCTCATAATCGTGTTTTTGGCCTCAACTTCAGCTGAGGGATACCTTCGATCCAGATTATGGATGTAGTATAACTCTTTTTCCCTAGTAGACCTAGGTTATCGAATCCTCGGGAAGCATAAAGCGTAGTGAAGTTACTTTAACGGACCTTCGGGAGTTTTAGAATTCTTTTTGTGTTTTACCAGACCAAGTGTTTGCTGTCTTTTGTTGTTGTCGATGATGAGAGAGAGAGGGCCTAGGGATTTCGGTTTCACCTGTAGCTGTGCAAAACATCTGATGGGAATAAAAGATAATAATAAAGTATGCATGTAATTGTTAGAGCAAGATAATTATATGTGGGCAGTGCATCCATGATTTCTATTGCCTCCTCAACCGCTTATAGCAATAACCTACTAGTTTCATCCATAGATGAAAGGGAACTAACGATATGCATAGTGACATCACCGTTAATCCCAAGTAAATCCCTCACATACAGTCATACTACCCCTTCTGTCACTGGGGTTCCCAACCTGTAGATTAGTCATTACTCATACTCCCTATACCTGGCTCAATCCTCGGGGTCTTGGGTACCTGACAAGTCCTTGGATTGAGGTAGGAGAGGATACAATAATCATCATGTCATACAAACTAATACATGATCCCATCTATGATATATAACATGCACAAAAGCTACATGGCTAGGCCGAAGCCCTTAGCCCAAAGAATTACTCACGCATAGAGATGAAATTAACAATCATAAACATTGCAATGGAAATCATGAGATTGATAGAAAATAGTCTTACAATATTGCCAATCGAAGATGAGATCTACTATTACACATGGTGGAATATGGCTATGGTGGTGGAGAAGGGTTTGGAGATTAGATCTACGTCTATTCCTCCAGCGGCTCTTCGGTGTTGTGGATGCAGGTTTTTGGGGGCGGCTGGCGATCTGGCGAGGCTGTTTTTCATCGCCTGAAGCCTCTCTTTATATAAGGGTACCTTCACGAAAGTTGTTCTGGTTGACCTAGCGGTGTCGATGGCAACTATACGACTGGAACTATACGACCAGAATATTATTCTCGCTGTATAGTTGGTCGTTAAAGCATCTGTCTCCACTTCACGACCCCTGGTTTCTTTGGGTTGTTGGAAATCTCGTATATTTGACTTTAATGTTGTGATTCCCATCATCAAACGTCATTATCTGCATAGGGGAAAATATAAAGAAAGGATTGCATACCCCTTTGATCATTAGGCATTAGTGGCAGGGTTTAGAGAGATATTGCATCAAAAATATGAATAGTATCCAGTTTAAATGTGGACGTAGATGGATATATTTCACAACCATCAACCTCCCCAAGCTTAAATTTGATCGTCCTCGAGCAAGAAAAGCAAAATCAAAAAGGAACTTAGCATTTAAACTAAAATACCGACATGATGATCTTACTTATGATTGGTAGTCTCATGTTTCCTCCACTTTATAAATCTGAAAAACTTCAGCATAGATAGAGTAATGGCAAGCATATCATAGAGGTTTTTATGCATCCTTATAGCACAACAAAATTATTGTTAACATGGATGATTCAAATGAGTTAACTTTATTCCATGTCATGTAATCAACTCATAGGCTTGCCTTTGAACAATAAAGTATGATCATGTAAAATTGAGAGTGTGAGAGTTGTCATGAAAAACATATACACTAGAGTATCTCAATTCTCCAACATCAATAAGTCAAGACTTTTCAAGCTCTCCTTTTCTATTCATTGTCCTTCAAGAATTTTAGTTTTTAAGTAATTTAGAGCATGCCAAAAAAATAATTAGTTTATCGGGTTGTAATGGACACACGTGGCATCACCAAGGTTTTCGTTCCTTTTGCACAGTGATTACTCATATCAGCCAGAGGAGTGATTCCATCATGAACACAACTACCCGAGATTGCCAATAATATTACCCATTATAGCATTGCTGCTACATATGTTTAATCAACTCATAGCCTGAAATCTAGGAGTTTCCTCCATGAAGATCATTCATAGGCTAGCGGAGTTGTTCGCATCCCATGAAGTTTGACCCACATAAAGCTATATCATTCTTATGATTCATAGTTCAAACTTTGTCCTTCTCACAAAAAACGTTAAAGATTAATTCAATTGAACAAATCCTTTTAAATAGAGCTATCAAGTCAATCATTATTTTCTGTGGTGCTGAGTGTCTCTAGAAATAAGCCTTCAAGACTAAACACTACAACACCCAAGACTTGAATTGCGAGATGTTTTCTTAATACAATTGTTTAGCAAATTTTTAGGCAAGACTTGGTTAACTATAAGAGCTGGAACAAAACGTACCCAACTAAATACCCATGCAAACAAAAATTTACTACAATACAAAGACTCACTCCACCAATATAATATCTTAACATTTACTACTAACTAGCATGGGTTTCGCAAACTTCAAAAGTGGGGAGTATTAAGGCATACCTCTCATGATTGGTTCCACTTCTCTCTTCCCTTTTGATTTGATTCTTGGAAACTCGAAGCCGATCACTCTCTTGCAAATATGTGAAAGCCACAAGGAGAATAGAAAGGAAGGAAGAGATAAAATAAAGATAAATGGAGAAATCTTTTTGTTGTTTTTAAGAGAGGGAATTAAAGAATAGAAAATTGGTGGTAAAGCTCGGCTAGAAAATGTCAAAAACAAATAGAAATAACTAAAGATAAAGCATTGGGGAAACCAACACAAGTGCTTATAAACTCGAATTAAAAACATAACCTCGAAATAAAAGCAAATGAACGCCAAATAAAGATAATGAGGAAACTTCCCCAAGCTTATGCTTTTGCAAGCCATTCAAATCATTGTGGTGGTTGGAAAATTTGTAACTCTATTTTGCCAATTGAGTTGATAAATTACTAGTTGTTTCTCAGAGGTTCAAGAGAGGTTATTGTTGGGTTCACAGCATAGAAAACAAAACTTTCATACGATGGGAACTATACGCCAAGATCTATCTACTAGATACAAGCAACAGGTAGATATACATCCATAGAGAACTTACCCTTGAAGACAACAAAGCTTTGTTAATGAGTTGGAACTCATGGATGATGTAGTCGTAAACTTGCCGATCTCAAGATCGTGATGAAGTCTAGCAGGTCCGGCTCCAGCACGTCCATCAGATCCAGCTCCACCAAGTCCAGCACCACCAAGTCCAGCACCACAAAGCAGCGGTGCATCTGTGATTGCACACACGTCCGGTACCTCGACAACCTCCATACCTCGCTCCAGCAAAGCAGCGGAAGCAGCAACTCCTTTTCAGATAAAGCCACCGGGAACATGTATCTCGCTAATCCGAGACCATGGGGAAATAATACTAGAGGGGGAGAGAGATCCTTCACAAGGAGGTGTGTGGAAGAAGGAGTGAGAGGGGGGCCTTTTATAGGAGGAGGGGAGGGTGTCCTTCACCTCCCCCATTCATGTGGTGGTAACCCCCTCCACATTAAAATGCCTCTTCACATTCTCTTTTAAAGTCTCCACTTTAAATGCATTAAATTTCTCCAAATTTAATGCTCTCTCATTTAATAAAACTCTTTTATTAATTTTATTCAGAATTTTTTTAATTACTTTAATTAACAAACATTCACATAAAACCCCCTGCAACATTTCAATATTACATGCAGAACCAATTTCAGCAATTTCACCTGAAACAGTTTTGGTGTCTATTGAAATAATTCCAGCGCTTTCTTAAATCTTTATCTGAAACATATTTGCTCCAAATGGTGTCGGTATCCCTTAAGTGTGTCACCCTACGGTTCGCGAATAATGCATACATGATCGAGACCCCTCTCAGATCAATAATCAGAAGCGGGACCTGGAGATCCATATTGACTCCTACACATTCAATGATGACTTCTGTGATCGTGAGAACCTTTAACACTAGTAACTAAATACCTTTGTCTCATGATATATTACATGTCCGAGATTCGATCATCGGTATCCAAATACCTAGTTTGATCTCGTTACCGACATGCACTCTTTTCTTGTTCCCGTGATATAACATTCTAGTGATCACATCACTTGCTTGCAAGCTATTTCAATGTGATATCACCGAGAGGGCCCAGAGTATATCTATCTGTCATCGGGATGGACAAATCCCACTCTTGATCCATGAGCCTCAACATAACATCTTCGTAGCACTGAACCCACCTTTATAGTCACCCTATTACGGTGTGACGTTTGATGTTATCAAGATACTCTTCCGGTGTTAGCAATTAACATGATCTCATGGTCTAAGCGTTAAGATTACTTCGTATGATGTTATAGCAATATAAACATAATGACTTTGATCGTAATGCTATACTTTGGATGAATGTTCATCACATCATTCCACCAATGTTGTGACCTCGTTATTAACAACATCCAATGTCCATGATCAGGAAACCTTGATCATCTTGTTAATCAACAAGCTAGTTTATATGAAAGGCAATACTAGGAACTTTGTATTTTGTTTATTAAACACACATGTATTAACATTTCCAATTAATACAATTATAGCATGCAAAATAAACATTTATCATAAACATGGAATAAGATAATAACCACTTTATTATTGCCTCTCGGGCATATTCCCTTCAGTCTCCCACTTGCACTAGAGTCAATAATCTAGTTTGTAAACTTGTATATACAACACCTAGGTGTTGAATATACGCGTTTTCTAGTGGTTAACATAATCTCTAGATCTGGAACTTTCAGGTCCGTGTGTATTTGCATGTCTTTGCGTCTCTACGCATCACTCATTCTCAAATGAGATGGCATTGTATAAATTTGGTCCTTTGGTGAGACCTTTAGTTTGTTCGGGTTAAAATATGTTGATATTGTTGTCATAAAATATATCTTCATAGTATTAGCCCACTTTGAACCACACCTAGTTTGATAACAAACTACATAACACAAATGCCCTCCTTTGCTGCTACTATAGAAGTCATATACTTACCCTTTTTGTTGTAGTATCCGTCACAATGTTTCAACTTTGGAACTCATTCAAATCCATCATGGAACATCCTTTCCATTACATTGTGCCAACCATAGTCTAAATTGAGATAAAATTTTAATTTTGTATCTTGTGACAAAACTAGTATCAATGTAACACTTTACAATGAACTACCTTTAACTATTTGTCACTTATACATGATATATTCTTAGTTCTTCCAAAGCTCATAAGAATATCTTTACAATTGTCCAATGATCATCTTATGAATCATTTTGGTATGTGCTCATAACATTTAGAGCATAGGACATTCTGGATATATACATATCACGGTATAATCGATCAAAATCTTCATGTGATTTTACTCACCAAGTGTTGAAACACTTGAATCTTGATACAATCCTTTCCATGCAGCAAGAACCTTTCTTGTTGTTTCTATATTGAACCCTTTCAATATCTCATGTATGTATGTCTGGAACAACCATATTAGCGCCTCAATCTATCCATATAGATAGCCAAATATTCCGGTTTTGCCCAAGTCTTTCATCGAAATCTTATTTTAATGAAATTCTTAACTTGTGTCAATACAAGATACATCATTTTCAATCAACAATATGTCCTCTACATAATGTATTAGAAATATGTCTCAGCTCTCCCACTTAATTTCTTGCAAATGCAAGCATCTTCATCATCTCCGATGAATTTAAACTCTTTTAACAGTTTCATCATGGTGAAGATTCCAACTCCGCTATGCTTACTTCAACTATTGAAGTTTGCATGCCCTTTTATCACCTTTTGAATTAACAAAACCCTTCGGACCATGTCATGTACACGTCCTAGGTAACCGTTCTATTAGAAGAACCTTGTTTTGTTTATTCAACTAAGATATACCAAATTATATGTAGTGGTTGCTACATTAATCCGTCAAGACTAAATATCGCTATGAAAGATCAAATCTTGTCATAGTCAATCCTTGAACATTGCCGTAAACTTATTTCTGACATGTCGACTATTTCATAGATGTTAGACATCCATGTCTATTTTTTTATAGATCCAAACACGACCAATAGGCTTTATGCCTTTTAGAGGGTCTTCCAAATTCAGAAACTTGATTTCTCGTGTATGGATACTATCACGGATTCTATGACTTTTAGTCATTTTATGGAGTCAAGGCCCATCATCGCTTCTTTGCATGCAGTCGGTTCATCATTGTCAAAACAATAACGACTTGTTTATCAAATCTTACTATTTGATTCTTACCGACCCACACGGTTCAATAGGAACTCTGATCTCCGAGATCACACCCTTTGTAATCATGGGAGCCATGAGTAATGTGGCCGCCACCGGGACACTTTCCGGCGCTGCACTACTTAGCACATATAGCTAAGGTTAAACAACCTTATCAAAGTTCTATTGTCCTCCCACTTAACTTTTCACGAAAAATTCCTTCTCAAGAAACTTGACGTTCCAAGTAACAAACTCTTTTGTCCTCCGTGTTATGGAGAAATTCCCAACAAATTCTTTGGGATAACCTACAACTACGTGCTTTTTCGACTTTGGTTGTAGACATTTTACTTATGCATAGCATACCAAAATTTAAGAAAAGACAATTCGGGTTTTATCCCAAACCATAACTTATATGGTGTCATTTCAACGGATCACGATGGTGCTCTTTTTAGTGTAAAAGCGGTAGTCTCTAAAGCTTCAATCCTTAAAACATAATGGTAGTTTTATAAATGACACCTTTGATCTTACCATGTCAAACATGGTTTGATTTCATCTCTCGAATATGCCATACTCCTATGGTTTATTGGGAAACATAAATCATGGAACAATTTCGCAAATCTTAGGTGTTTTGCTAAACATGTAACTCAAATATTTTCCTTTATGATCGAATCATAAACTCTTTATTTTCTTGTTACCATGATTTTCCACTTCATCTTGAAAGTCTTTGAACAATTTTCAAATGTTTCATACTTCTTCCTTATTAAGTAAATATATAAATATATTCACTCAAATTTCTAGAGAAAGCATATGAAGCAAAAAGATCCATCGCATATGGCTACATATAATGGACTATATACATCAATATGTATAATATCCAATAAGTTAGTCATCCGTTCCTCTTTGGCCTATGGACGGAGTTTCAATTATCTCGAGGAAAGTTTCACAAGCGTCAATTGATCAAAATCAAAGACTCCAAAAATCCATCAACATGGAGTTTCTTCATGTTTTCTTTCCAATATAATTTAAACAGCGATGCCACTTCATAAGTGATCTTTTAATCATTTGTCTTGCGACATTTTAGCAATAGTGTTTATGGGTGTGATTTCTCCCACTAGACTTGTAAAAGTTCATCCATCCTTTATGGAATACGGTAATTATTTGAACAACCATTGTTCTCATAATACCAGAACAAAATAACAATTATTAAAACAAATCTTGAAGGCTAGGTTTGACGACAACGAAAAACACAATAACACTTTATTTGTTTTCGATGAACAACATCACTTATTCTCTTGCCAGTTGCTTAGGCCGCTGCAGTTCATGAATTGTGTTGTTCTGTATGACAATTCACACAAACCAATTCGGTATCCAATACCTCAGAACCACATTGTTTAACAAGCAAGGAATATAGCCATAACATGTGTATCTTCTATATACCTAAGTTGGACATCTCCAACCTTTTCTTTTCTGCCAAATATTTTATAGATTCTCTTTCAACAATTCCTTTTCTTTTAAAAGAATCTATCAACATCAATAGTGGTGTCATTCACATGACACATAGTACAAAGCGTATATAGTCAAATACTAATACCTTTGGACTTGCACTTTGAAGTGGATCACCATCATCAAATGTTTGGTTTTCTTTCAAAAATCTGTTCTTTAGTAATCTCTTTATGTAGTAAACATTTTACCTACATCTTATATTCATCCTTATCAGGACAACTTTCATGATCAAGCTACTATAGCCTATAAGGAAGAATCGCGAGTATAATGTTAGTTCCCAAAACCTTTTTTGGGAGATTAGGACGCCTACCATCTCCAACCTTCACAAATTCTCATACAATATGAGAACGTGTATTTTGTTAAATTATACTCTATCATATTGCAACCATAAACATTGTTTCATATATCACAATATCTTGCACACATGATGGTTTCTAAAACTATTTTCATCTCCTAGATAACCTCGATATTAAAACAACTTTTGAATATCAAGAATCATGGAGGCAAACATGATACTTTAGATACTAACATTGGAATTCTTACTCTTCATTTAATACTACTTATTAAACTTCATGGAGTAAATAGAGTTTGTTGAAAGTTTGCAATAGGACTTATAAACTTTAAATTGACATTCAAAACAATACGATACCAGTTTGTAAAGTAAATATCCAGAATTCTATAGTTCTATTATCTCAATTAAAACTAAGCACAAGGTAGTGAACAGACGCCAATGACTACAACAAATTATGCGAATTCACTTCGATTTAGTTTATGACAAATTGAGTTCGACTAATCCAAATTAGAAATGAACTCCCACTCAAAAACGACATCCCTCGTGCCTTTTTGGTGATTACATGAACCAAATCAACTACACCAAGTCCGATCATCACGTGAGTCGGTGTAGCTTCAATGGAGAGCATCAATATGGGCATCACATCAACTATATGACTCATGCTTAACCTTTCGGTCCGTGTTTCGAGGCCATGTCTATACATGCTAGGCTCGCCAAGTAAGAACCTTAGTATTCGCGTGTGTAAAACTGTCTTACACCCGTTTTATGAAAGCATAGAGTCAAGTACACCCAATCATTACGTGATGTCTCGAAACACGATCCATACAAAGGTGCATACTTAAGGAAGAACACATTTTTATCTTGATATTTAAATGAGGGATCATCTTAAAATGCTACTAAAACGCCAAACTAGCAATATAAGATGCAAACATCATATGTGTAAAGTGGGATGATATGGTCCATGCATTTGATCACCATCATATGCATCGTGGTATGATCTCTATCATTCCTTTGTGTGTAAGGCCAAGGTCTATGGAACTTACACGTTAGGTGTGTTGTAATGGTATCTATCATACATCTACTTACAACATTACCATATCATGACACTAGCCCAGCAACAATCTAAACTAGACGCCTCTAATTTATCAATTGCAAGTTTTACGTGGCTTAGGGCTTTCGGAGATAGAACCGGTCTTACCTACGAACATGAACCACAACAAGGATAACCAAGTTATTAGAAAATTGTTGTAAATCAGATATTGACTATAGTAGGAGAGACAGACACCCGCCAGCCACTTATGCAAAACAAGTTGCATGTCAGTCGTGGAATCGGTCTCATGTACGATGACATGTAAGGTTGGTCCGGGCCGCTTCATCCCACTATGCCACCAATATCCAAAATACATGAAAGAAGCAATAAGATGATCATCATCGCCCACATATAAACATATGTGTACTACCCGTGCAAAGCACCTACGCATAGATCGTGCTCGATACCCTTTGTGGGTTCACAACATAGAAAACAAAAAAATTCCTACGATGGGAACTATACGCCAAGATCTATCTACTAGATACAAGCAACGGGTGGATATACATCCATAGAGAACTAACCCTCGAAGACAACAAAGCTTTGTTAACTAGTTGGAACTCGTGGATGATGTAGTCATACACTTGCCGATCTCAAGATCGTGATGAAGTCTAGCAGGTCCGGCGCCAGCACGTCCATCAGATCCAGCTCCATCAAGTCCAGCACCACCAAGTCCAGCACCGCAAAGCAGCGGTGCATCCATGATCGCACACACGTCCGGTACCCCGACAACCTCCGTCCCTCGCTCCAGCAAAGCAGCAGAAGCAGCATCTCCTTTCCAGATAAAGCCACCGGGAACATGTATCTCGCTAATCCAAGAATATAGGGAAATAATACTAGAGGGGGAGAGAGATCCTTCACAAGGAGGTGTGTGGAAGAAGGAGTGAGAGGGGGGCCTTTTATAGGAGGAGGAGAGGGTGTCCCTTCAACTCCCCCATTCATGTGGTGGTAACCCCCTCCACATTAAAATACCCCTTCACATTCTCTTTTAAAGTCTCCACTTTAAATGCATTAAATTTCTCCAAATTTAATGCTCTCTCATTTAATAAAACTCTTTTATTAATTTTATTCAGAATTTTGTTAATTACTTTAATTAACAAACATTCACATAAAACCCCCTGCAACATTTCAATATTACATGCAAAACCAACTTCAGCAATTTCACCCGAAACAGTTTCGGTGTCTATTGAAATAATTCCAGCGCTTTCTTAAATCTTTATCTGACACATATTTGCTCCAAATGGTGTCGGTATCCCTTAAGTGTGTCAGCCTACGGTTCGCGAATAATGCAGACATGATCGAGACCCCTCTCAAATCAATAATCAGAAGCGGGACCTGGAGATCCATATTGACTCCTACACATTCAACGATGACTTCTATGACCGTGAGAACCTTTAACACTAGTAACTAAATCCTTGTGTCTCGTGATATATTACATGTCCGAGATTTGATCATCGGTATCCAAATACCTAGTTTGATCTCGTTACCGACATGCACTCTTTTCTCGTTCCCGTGATATAACATTCTAGTGATCACATCACTTGCTTGCAAGCTATTTCAATGTGATATCACCGAGAGGGCCCAGAGTATATCTATCCGTCATCGGGATGGACAAATCCCACTCTTGATCCATGAGCCTCAACATAACACCTTCGTAGCACTGAACCCTCCTTTATAGTCACCCTGTTACGGTGTAACGTTTGATGTTATCAAGATAATCTTCCGGTGTTAGCAATTAACATGATCTCATGGTCTAAGGACTAAGATTACTTTGTATGATGTTATAGCAATATAAACATAATGACTTTGATCGTAATGCTATACTTTGGATGAATGTTCATCACATCATTCCACCAATATTGTGACCTCGTTATTAACAACATCCAATGTCCATGATCAGGAAACCTTGATCATCTTGTTAATCAACAAGCTAGTTTATATGAAAGGCAATACTAGGAACTTTGTATTTTGTTTATTAAACACACATGTATTAACGTTTCCAATTAATACAATTATAGCATGCAAAATAAACATTTATCATAAACATGGAATATGATAATAACCACTTTATTATTGCCTCTCGGGCATATTCCCTTCAGTTATGCATCCTCTCCATAGTTCCTCCAAGTTCTTGGAAGTCTTGGTATGTAGCAAACCGGGTTGGTGGCTGCTCCTCTTGATAAGGAACTTCTTGCTCCTCTTCTTTGTCCTCATCCTTATCCGGAATCTCCTCCTCGGGTTGGTGTTGCTCAACCTGCAAGTCATATAGCAAACGTCCTTCCTCGATAGATAAAAGACATTAGGCAAAGGAGCGGGGTAGAGACACCTAGCTCCAGCAATATGCAGGTAATAAACAACACCTCTCCTAGTGAGCATTCCACAAGATTTTAAAGTAGAGAAACCAACACGTCGCTCACCTTGCACCGGTTGCAACTCACCTAGGTCGATGCCTAGGGCAATGGCAAGTACGGTGATGACACCTCCACATGTGATTGGTCCTTGGCTTTGGGCGGATTGGTACTCCAGGTAGCGCACAAGAATTAGGCCCAAGTTGAGTGACAAAGCGATGTTGTTGAAAGCAGCTTTTGCAAGGACTAAGTTGTGCTCCTCACTGAGTCTCGTGAACTCATTTCGTGCCTACAAGGTGTTAGCAATAACATAGAACAAATAGTAAAATGCAGGATGTTGAATATTGTTCCCCTTGCTTACTCTAGAAGTGAAACTCATTCCATTATAATAAAGTTCCGGGGAAGGGTCTAAGCCAGTAGAGGATGCGTGTAAGGCATTAGCATCATTGTTTGGAAAATTAAAACATGCGCATCATTCATCTAGTGATAAAGCATAATTGTTGTTCATAAGTCGGAAATAAATCATGTCCTCTCCATGCCATGCTCTAACGGTGCTTTGCAAAGAACTTAGAAATTCAAGAGTTAACCGGCAATAAGTAGGCACATCATTGAATACAAAGTTTTGTAGGCCAACCCTATTGCAATGTAAATTGAAGTCATTAGAAATACTGAGTTGATTCAATATAATGGGGCAAGCCCACTTGGTTTCCTTCACTTCTTGGTTCTTGATCATGTTGGAGGTCATCCCTGAACCGTATCCCCATGCGCTCTTGAGCGGCACACGAGAAGCACTAGCGGCGGCACGAGCACGAGTTCATCATCTAAAATAATAATGAAAGACAAATAAAACTTTTTGATCCAACAATAATAAGCATAACACATTCCTCATCATAGCACACTAAAGAGTCCCCTCAAAATAATAATCTAGGCAAGAGAATCATGGCAATTAATTCATAGTAGGTCTCACCCTAGATTGATAATGACAACAGATCGAAGATGAATTTGCAAAAAGTAATTGGAGGATCGGAGGAGAAACATACCGTAGATCACGTGTGTGCGAGGAAATTGAACGAAATTGAGTAGAGGTTAAGATCTCTTGAGATTTTGAGAGAGTTTGGAGGTAGAAGAAACAAAAAAGATTGAAGTTTTGGGGTTGGAGGTACCTCCCGTGGTGATTTTGTGGTCAGACGCAACTATACGAGCAAACTATATGACCGAAACAATTTGTTCCTGCCGTATAGTTGGTCTGCTGTCAAAAATATAGGGTTTTCAACTATACGGCCAGAACTATACAGCCGGAACAATTTGTTCCCGTCATATAGTTGGTCGTCAAACCTTCTGTACCTGGAAAAGAAATTTTACAAAGGAATCGATATCTATATGGCCAGAATTTTTATTCCCGCTGTATAGTTGGTCGTTAAACCTTCAGTACATTCGAAGAAAATTTGTCGATGGCAAAGATATCTATACGGCCGGAACTATACGGCTGGAATTTTTATTCCCACTGTATAGTTGGTCGTTAAACCTTCTGTAGTCATCAAAAAAAATTCTATTTCTGTGAGAATTCTTTCTTATTCTGAAACTTAGTGAAACACCTTGTTTTTGATAGAAAAATGACAGTAAAAATTGTCGACCAACATCAGCATGTATAAAGCAGGATTTTTAGTACTACCAAACTTCTTATCCTCAACTAGAGCTTTCTAGCACTCTTTATAAGGGATTTCTATTTTCGTACCCTCGGTTCGTTAGTTGTACTCAGTTTTCCCCAGCCGCTTAGTTTTTCCTCACTTTTGTCCATCTCCTTGTACGAAACTCTTACATGGTTTGAAACTCGTTGTCCGTCAGCCTTGCCGTTACGTGCTGACAAGTGGGGCCGCGTTCAGTCAGGTCCCGTAGTGGACCATCGCCAATACATGCTGACGAGTAGGACCGCATTCTGTTGGGCCCCATAGTGTACCCTTGCTGTTACATGCTGACAAGTGGGGTGCGTTCAGTCGATTCCCGTAGTGGACACCTCTCTCAATCTATCCAGATCAACATCGGACTCAAAGCTTATCCACGTGAGCGCCGGACCCACAGCTTATCCACGTGAGTGTCGGACCCACAACTTACCTAGGTTGGCATTGCAAAATGGGACCCCGAGCCAGCCCTACGCCCATGCCCTTTGTCTAGCTTCATTTTCATATAGTGAAATATAATGCATATACGAAAATATACGAAAATTTTATACACCTTTGAACTCTTTTAAATCGTACTTAGGACATGATAATGTTGTGCTAGTAAAATCCTGATCATTTATCGTTTCCATGGAGCGAAAATATAATGCATAAACTTGCGTATACGAAAATTATACACCTTTGAACTCTTTGAAATCGCACTTAATACGTGATAATGTCGTGCTAAGAAAATCTTGAGAGATTATCATTTTCATATAGTGGAATGTAATGCACAAACTTGCATATACGAAAATTATAAACCTTTGAACACTTTTAAATCGTACTTAATACGTGATAATGACGTGCTCACAAAATTTTGAGAGATTATTATTTTCTCCCCCATTTTCATAGAGTGGAATGTAATGCATAAACTTGCATATATGAAGTTTATACACCTTTGAATTTTTTGAAATTGCACTTAATACGTGAGAATGTTGTGCTAAGAAAATCTTGAGAGATTATTATTTTCATAGAGTGGAATGTAATGCATAAATTTGCATATATGAAAGTTATACACCTTTAAACTCTTTCAAATCGCACTTAATACGTGATAATGTTGTGCTAAGAAAATCTTGAGAGATTATCATTTTCATATAGTGGAATGTAATGCATAAACTGGCATATACGAAAATTATACACCTTTGGACTCTTTGAAATCGCACTTAGGTCATGATAATATTGTGCTAATAAAATCCTGATCATTTATGATTTCCATGGAGTGAAATATAATGCATAAACTTGCGTATATGAAAATTTTAAACCTTTGAACACTATGAATGTGCTAGCAAAATTTTGAGAGATCATCATTTTCTCCCCCCATTTTCATAGAGTGGAATGTAATGCATAAACTTGCATATACGGAAATTATACACATTTGAACTCTTTAAAATCGCACTTAATACGTGATAATATTGTGCTAAGAAAATCTTGAGAGATTATTATTTTCATAGATTGGAATGTAATGCATAAATTATACACCTTTGAACATGTTCCCTTCAAATTATATTCAAGTTCATTTGTTTATGGAGTTAAAGTACCGGTGGCAAACTCGTTATTTTGCATAGTTAGAGGGGTGCCCCCGACAGATATAGAGGTTACCTTGTCCACTAGATCACATGAGATTAACGGTTGGTGGGCACGATCCGCGTGACAACTGTCTCAACCAATCAGAGCGTAGCAGCGAAGATGAGCACAGGTGCGAGATATTGATACTAAGAGAGGGGAAAACTGATTAGCACTTAAGAACAAAGGGCAAAACTGAGTAGAACTTAAAAATCAAGGGCAAGATAGACAAAGGGATTCAAATAGAAAATAGAAAAATATTTTAAAAATGGAAAATGCGTCTTTTATACAATAAAATACATCTTGGCATATATCAAACTATTTGCAATTCAAATATACACCAGTTTGACAATTATTGCCTCATTATGACAAACTATGTTTTGGGGAGGGATGTTTTGGAAGAGGCTTGAGTAGAAAGCCATGAACCTTCATAGATAGTAGGTGATTTGAGAAGTGGTGGTTCAGGTTAAAACTTGGTTTATATACATTTCTTATGGTGGTAGGTTGATACGTCCATTTTGCATCACTATTCTATATCATAATTTACTGTTATTCATTGATATATTTCATATTAAGAGATGATACTTATGTTATTTCATCTGTTTTTGGATGGTTGATGACTTTTAGAGGATTGTTTTTGGATGGTTGATGACTTTTAGAGGATGGACTACTGAAGTCAGGATTCTGATGGAAAAGGCACTGTACGGAGACAAAATTCGCGAAGATCAGAAAATTTCAGAAAATACATAAAATCCTATTTTTCCAGAAGACGAAGGATATCAGAAGAGGGAGCGGAGTTGGGCCGCAGGGGGCCCTGTAACACCCCAGGTTTCTCTGATGCCTGGCGATGCTACCACACTATCTAAATAACACAATTGGATAGGAAAAATTATAAATTTGGGTAGCACCTTCTTTGTTTATAAGGATATCCACGACATGCAATTTAAAGATATTCATCACATATCATCAATATAGTTCACAATTCAGCTAGAAGATATAGAATATATAGAGACAACGATCCGAGCGACCAAAGACTCACACTGAGGTAACACTGGAATACGAAAACAAGCAAACTTGATATACAACTAATAGACTAGGACTAGATGATTGTTCTCTAAGCATTGTCTACAGTATATGATCAAGTGATGTGGTAGGTGTACTACGCCCGTCTCCCATGCATATGTCATTTACTTAGTACCTGAAAACCAAATGAAAACGCAAGAGTGAGTACAGAAATACTCAGCAAGTACAGTAGGAACTATAAGGAAGGAACATCATTCGAACTTCGACTAGAAACACAGAATTCGTTTGAACTATGAAATACCGCTGGCTCGGAATTTACCAACTATGGGTTTTGGCAGTGCTGGCTCGGAATTTACCAGCGTGTCGGCTCGGACTTACCGTCCTGCCGTAGTGTTGGCTCGGAATTTACCAACCCGCAACCCATGAAGTATGGAAGGAAAATATTGAATCAAAAGAGGTACCAAATAAGAACCAAACACACTTGAAGCATATCAATAGCACAACCAAGCATAAATAAACGAGGTTCATCATGCACTTGCCTCTAACGAAAAGAGTTGTAACAGGTTCTTGACAAAGTTTCCCGATTAACCACGGCCACCGCCTGAGAAACAATCTCAATTTCAATACATTGATATATCCAATGGTGTACAGCTTAAATAATCAAAGGAAACGTTCAGGCACTAGGTCCCTAGTCGCAGCACTGAACATCTACTATTTCCTATCGACGTTCCAAATTAGTGGATTTCCATACGCAAACTAGCTCTGCTGCAAATTAGTGGATTTCCATACGCAAACTAGCTCTGCTGCGTACATGTTCAGATAAAAGAAATCGACAATTGCTTCTAAATCTGAGACTATATTTATTGTTTGCGCTAGATAAATGACTAGTAGCTTCCCTGTATGCATCCTCCAAATTAAATTCTTCCAGGTGTGATTCCAAGATCTGGTTAATAAGGACACGGTACAAACCCATTTATTTTTCCTTGACTTCCCATGTGCATCTAGTTTTCCCACTTCTAAAAACCATCGACTGAAACCAAATAACTAATAGTAACTAGATCATGTAGCACTACACCGTCCATCGTCCTAGCTGCTTGTGAACAATAAAGCCGATGGGTTCTTCCCTAGAACTACTGCAGCTAACGCATCTGTTAGTACTAGCCTTGAATCGAGAATACACTAGCACACGAGTGTAGCTTCTGGTACTGTGGCTGATTTCAAATCGTGTCCTACGAACTGGAACTTCATCGTCGGAAATAACCCACATACCTGAGAGCCGCTGGCCCTCAACGGAAGCCACGGCAGATGGGGAGGATAGCGGCCAGGCAAGGCCAGGCAGAGCGGCGGCCAGCAGCGATTCCGGCGGCTGGCGGCAGCAGACGACTCAATCCCTTGTCGGCGGCGGCACGAGTCGTGGATAGCGCTTGGACGTCCAGGGTTTGTACTCGAGGAAACTAGACGGGGATTTTATCTATGCTACCCTTTTTTTCCTTATATTCTGAAATTACCATTAATTGTATTTCTGAAATAGATCCAACGGTTGAAATTAAGTGGAATCTCCAACTTTCATGTGATATCTGACTCTGATAAAATAGATAGTCATTCTGATCTACTCAACAAAGTGAACTCAACCATGTGATCTGATTTTGCATACGACCAACAGTACATAATATTAAATATTTGGTCAACACTCACGATTTTTGTCAAAACCGTCTCTTGAAAATTCTGGGGTATTACAGGCCCACACTACCCCCTGGCGCGAGCCACCCTTGGCCGCGCCACCAGGTGGCATGGCCACCTTGACCCATTCCAGGCTCTCCCCTTTGGCGTATATTATCCCCACGAAACCTTAAGCCTAGGGGGGCGACCACAGAAAGATTCCGTCGCCTCTGTGGGGTAGAAAACTACAGAGAGAGAAAGAGCTCTCCGGTAGGCAGAAATCTGCCGAAGAAATTCCTTTCCAGAGAGGGGAGATCGTCGCCATCAACACCACCATCAAGCTGGACTTCATCGGGATCATCATCATCATCTCCATCATCATCTCCACCAGCACCATCATCACCACTCTATACCGCTGTAACAATTGGGTTGAATCCTTCATAGTTCTTAGGGGAAACTTTCCCGGTATTGATTACTTGTTGTAGTTGATGCTATTGAGTGGAACCATTGAATTATTGTTATGTTCAGATTGTTACTTATCATTATATCATCTCTGATCTTGATCCATATGATGTCTCGTGAGTAGTTCGTTTAGTTCTTAAGGACATGGGAGGTCATGTTGTTAGTAGTTGAATTGTGTTGAGAAAGATTCAATGGTTTGTTATTTATGTTGTGGTGTTATTCTTCTAGTGGTGTCATGTGAATGTCGACTACATGACACTTCACCTTGAAGGGCCTAGGGGCATTGTGTATTTGGCTACTAATCGTAGGGGTTGCCAGAGTGATAGAAACCTGAACCCCCGTTAGGAAACCTTTGCACAAGGGATGTAGGATCTCAGAGTTTAAAGCCATGGTTAGGTTTTTATCTTAATTACTTCCTTGAACTTGCGGATGTTTGCAAGGGGTTTAATCACAAATATGTATTAGTCCTAGGAAGGTTAGTACATTAGCACAGGTTCACCCACACAACACTTATCAAACTAAAGAAGATTAATCAACTATATGAAGCGAAAGCACTTGACGATATCCCCATGTGTCCTCGAGAATGTTTGGTCATGTTAGGTAATACAACCGGCTTGTCCTTTGCTAAAGAAAGGATTGGGCCACTTGCTGCATTTATTATCATTGTCTTTTATTTACTCGCACTTTATTTACCTGCATTATCAAAAACCCCTAAAAATCCGTTTGCTAAGTATTTACAAAGAATTCCTGCTCCAAGCCACTCGTCAACACCTTCTACTCCTCGTCGGGTTCGACACTCTTACTTATGAAAAATACTGCGATACACCCCCTATACTTGTGGGCCATCAAGACTATTTTCTGGCGCCATTGCTGGGGAGTGAAGCGCTATTGGAGAGTGGAACTGGTAAAGGAAACTTCTACTGTGAGTATTGTTTATTTCTGCTTGTTACTTTATTTTCAATATGGATAATTCACTTAGTTTCTTATTTTGCAATGCTACTACCACTGCTAAGGTAGTAGATGAACCACCACCTGCTGAGAATGATACTTTTAAAATACCTACAAGAATTATTGATCGTGTTATGGATAACTACTATTTTGGAGATGGAACTGTCCATCCCGGTGATCATTTTCTCTTTATACACGAATTATGCGGGTTGTTTAAGTGTGCATGGATTATAACAGATCAAGTCAAGAAGAAGTTATTCTCATTATCACTGAAAGGAAGAGCTGAGGAATGGTATAAGCTGCTGAAGAATGGTCAAGCTCTTGAATGGGAGGAAGTAGTACCTCTCTGTTATTCAAAATTTTATCCTCCTAGTGAGATTCATAAAGATCGGAATCAAATATACAACTTTTGGCCTCTTGATGGAGAGAGTACAGCTCAAGCTTGGGGGAGATTGAAGTTACTAATGCTCAAATGTCCTATTCATGAGCTCCCCAACAATATTATTATCAATAACTTTTATGCAAGGCTTTCTCTTCATGATAAGGATCTATTGGATGCTTCTTGTGCTGGATCATTTACACGCATGGAAGAAGGAGCTAAATGGAATCTTCTAGACCGTATTCAAGACAATGCTGAATCATGGGATAATGACAAAGGAAGAAAGTCAGGTATAAATTATGATTATGAATGCATTAAATCTTTTATAGGAACTGATGACTTTCGTAATATTAGTAATACTTATGATCTAGACTCTCAAGCTATTGCAACTTATTTTAAGGCTTTTGCTTCTTATATTGAAATTCCTAAAAAGAAGTGGAATAAGTATCATGAACCTTATAAAGATATTGCTAATTGTGTTCCTACAAGAGATACCGAAGTTTATACTGCTAATCATATTTTACCTGAACCTTACATTGAGAAAATGCCTTTCCCAGTTAAGATAAAGGAATATTCTATGATAGCTAGTATGGTTAATGAAAGTATAAATAAAGCTGTTGAACCTGATAAACAAGTGGATGATGAACCTGTAGAAGCAAATGTGAAGGACTTTGTCACTAAATATGTAGAAGATGGACACACTATCCTGTGTAAGGATATCCCTAATATTGTTCACAAAGTAGTGTTATGAGAGCTACTGTCCCTGTGTTTTCTGTTAGGATAAGTGATCATTGCTACAATGGTTCATGTGATAGTTATATCGTTAAATTTATGCATGATACTAAAAGTTATTATGTGAGAGGGAAGATTGTTCTAATGCATCTCAATAATATAAAGTTTCCTCGTTTTATGCTTAAAGTCTTTGTGTTGCACTTGTTTTGCCTTCCTATGCTTGTAGCCTCTGGTTTCAACAATTTATTTTCTTACAAAATTCCCTTGCATAGGAAGTTGGTTAGACTTAAACATGCGTATTTTTGCTTCTTGATGCTCTCTTTTTCTTCAATTCATATTCTTATGTGAGCATCATTAAAATTATCATGCCTATCTTAATGGCTGTAAAGAAAGTGTTTTTTGGGAGACAACCCAATATATTTTTGCTTTCAATTTGTTTTTGTTTCTTTGAGTCTTGGAAGTTATTTCTTCTTCAATAACCTCTCCTTATCTTTTTGTTTGTTTTTGTATCAATATCAACCTCTAATGAGAGGGAAGCAAGATTTGGGGAAGTTGTTGTCCCAAAACAGATTTTTGTGCTTCACTATAAAAAATCGTTAAAAATCTCAAAATGTTGTACTAATCTGTAATTTTGTGTGTGTGCATGACCCAGGTTATTATTTAACTTTCATTAGTTTTGCACTTTTTTATTTGAGCAACAGAAGATTTTCGAAAAAATTGATCTTTACCTGCTGGTCTGTTTTGACAGATTTTTGCCACTCTTGCATTTGCCTCTTAAATCGATTTCCTTTTTGAATTCTTTTTGGGTTTTCGGAAGGATTTGCTACATTAGCTTATGTTTTGATGGATTTCAGTTGAAATTGAACTTAAAAGGTTTATTACCTTGCTTACACTAATGTTGCTAATGAGAATTGTGTGAAGTTTTGTCTGAAAGAAATTTCCAGGTTATAGGAGAGAATGGTGTTAAGATGGTGAATGGTTAAATGACTCAAAAAAATGTGTATAAAGATGAATATATTGATGTTATTCAAGCGGTGACTCTAGAAGAATTTATTAAATGCCAAGTTTAGAGACCTGCAAAGTCCGTTTTCGAATAGGTAACAGTTCTGGTAAGAAAAGGTCCACGAAAAATATGTCTAGTTATATTTTTGCAGTTTTTATCCAAGAAGAAAAGCAACGAAGCGAAAGAGGGACGGAAATGGAGCCAGGGTGGCTGACACCATCCCGTGGCATGGGCCCCCCTGGCTGTGCCACCAAGTGGTGTCGCCACCCCGGAGCCCGTCTCCAACCCGTTTTCTCCTAGTACTTTCCTTTTGTTGTAAACATTCGTAATATATAATCCCTCGGATCCCCCGAGGTTCGTATATCATGTTCTCGTTGTGTTTTCGTTTCGATCTATTTCTGCCAGGAACTATTCTTAAAAGTTTACGGGCACAATGGTCTCCGCCAACGATAAGGGCAAGGGGCATGTGGAAGAGGATCTCCAAGACTCTGAGCAGGAAGAGGATATTGATAGTGAAGTTGAAGAGGAGGCAAAGGAAGACCAGCATCCGCACACCAGCACCACCATTGTAAGCATTGGAGTGGTGGCAAACCCTGTGTTGGCCCAAAATATATCGAGCTTGTTAGGGAACCCCAAGAGGAAGGTATGATAAGCACATCAGTAAGTTTTCCCTCAGTACGGAACCAAGGTTATCGATCCAGTAGGAGCAAGGAAACACCCCAAATGTGTTGCTAGCTGAACTTTGGCAGGGCGCACTACCGGTGCTAGTAGCAACGTGGAGACCTGCACAACACAACCACAAAACTTTGTCCCCAACTTGCGATGAGGTTGTCAATCTCACCGGTTTTGCTGAAAACAAAGGATTAAACGTATCGAATGGAAGGAAGTAATAGTTTGCAGAAAGTAAACACAAAGTAGTAAACAGTTTGTAGATTTAATGTAAAAGAAAGGACCGGGGTCCATAGTTCACTAGAGGTGGCTCTCCTTAATATAGGTAACATGTCGGGTGAGCAAATTACAGCGAGGCAATTGACAAACATCGAGAAAGCATACAAGCATATACTAATCATATTGACTCCTTTGAGACTTGATTGGGCATTACAACATTATACATAGACCGTCATCCAACTACATCTATGATGAATAATCCACCTTCAGGTTATCATCCGACCCCCCTCCAGTATTAAGTTGCAAGCAACAGATTATTGCATTACGAATTGTGTGTAAAGTAAACAATACGATTGTTCTATGAACAAAGGATTGTTGTTTTCTCCCTTGTAGCAACAGCACATCTAGTACCTTAGAGATTTCTGTCACTTCCCTAGATTACCAGAGGTATGAACCCATTATCAAGCATAAATACTAACTCTTGGAGTTGCTAGCATCTACTTGGCCAAGATAGCTACTAACAATGGAAAGCATGCAAGATCACAAATAACAAAGACATGATAGAATCAATAATCAATCTGAAATAGCATCTCAATATCCATCGGATCCCCGCAAACGCAACATGCAGAATTACAAATAGATGATCTTGATCATGAACGGAGCTCACAAGATCTAGACATGAAATCACAAAGGAGGAGAACCAGCCATCTAGCTACTACATGGACCCGTAGTCCAGAGATGAACAACTCATGCATCACACCAGAGGCTTGCATGATGATGAAGAAGGCCTCCAGGGTGAATTCCCCTCTCTGGCAGGATTCAGGGAAGAGCTTCAGATCCCTCCCGATCTAGGGATGGAGATGACGGCGGCTATAGACTCTTTCGTGGAATTTTGATCGGGTACTTAGGGTTTCCGTATCAGAGAAAATATATAGGCGGAAGGAGAGGCCGAGGGGTGCACAGGCCTGCACCACCCCAGTGCGTGCTGTGCCTGGTGGCGTGGTGGTGTGGCCAGCCCCAGCCCTCTCTCCGCCTATTATTCTGCTCAGATGTCTCCCAGTAAAATAGTGACTTTGGCTTTTGTCCCGTCAATTCGAGAATATTCATTTTCTCACTTCGAACCAAAATAGCGAGTAAAAGCAGTAGTGCATCGTGGCTCTTGTTAATAGGTTAGTCCAAGAAATCATATGAAAAGTACTCCAAAGTGTGGACAAAACATAAGAAACTAGATAAAACCAAGCATGAAACATCAAAAATTATAGGTACATTTGCAATGTATCACCCTGCTAGGTTCAAAAGGACTGCACAAATGTCCACTAGAGGGAAGACTCCGCATCATTGCTTGGCTTCACGGTCACCTTCTCCACGCACCAAGAATCCCTTCCATACCCTTATCCATGAGCAGCAATTCCAGAATATGCCCAAGGAGAAACTACCCTCCAATTGGGATATGCCTCGTCCTAACCATCCAGGAAAAGAAGACTTCAAGGAGGAAGAGTGGGGTAAGAATCGTACGAGATGGGATTCACAACCCGACATGATCATGAACCGCATCGAGCACAATTCGGAGTTGATTCATACTCTCACCTTCGAGATTAAGGACTTGAGGAAATTGATTGAAAAGCTCATCGAGAGAACACCACCACCACCGAAGGAGTAATTCGTCATCAGGTTTTGGCATCTCCTTGGTTTGTTCCAAGCTTGGGGGACTGCTGCGGTATCATATCACTATCTCCTATATTTTTACCTTTATAAGTAGAGTCATATCATGAGTAGAGAAGTTATCATGTAGGATGGTTTGCATTATGGAAGTGTCCCCCCTCTCGTTAGATATCTATGTATCCCTTGGCATGAGTTGCTGTTATGGAATATTAATGAGAAGTTCTATCATTCACTCTTTTGCATAACTTATTTTAGTTTTAAATTACTATTATATGATTGATCTTGTTGTTAGTATTGGTATCACTTTGGGATCATTGAGTTAATTTAGTTGGCTTTGGCAAACCTGGCTCGGTCAGTAGCAACACTATTATGAGAATTGAATGAAAAAGATAAAAGTACTCTTAAAGAATATAATTTCATCATATTTCTTCCTTAATTGGCTCATAAGCTTAGTATTCTTTAGTTAAGATCTTTTGTGCTTCTAAGGAAGATTGCATGTTTGTTTTTATCACTTGTATGTTTGTTTATTTCCTTCAACTCTTATGCTTGCTACCCAGCCTTGCTAGCCTAAAACCTGTACTGAGAGGGAATGCTTCTCGTGCATCCAATCCTTAAACCAAAACCTATGTGCCATTTGTGTCCACCATACCTACCTATTAGCACTATTCCTATTCCAAGTAAATCCATGTTTTGATCTACCTTCCAAATTAGCAAAACCCTTGTTATGTGAAAATTAGTGATTAAAGCTCTCACGAACTTGATGGCACACTTTACTTTTCTTGCACCTAATAAACTTGAACCATTGTGTCATCTAAGTTGTATATGCTTGCACTTATACGTTGGGAATTAGCAAAACCATGCTGTCATGGAGAACGCTTTCAACATTGCACTTGTACATTGTACCCAGTTGATATCATGCTCTTTTGTTTATGGATGTCGTCGGTGTGAAATGAAAGGGGAGCTTGTAAGTCCATGGAGTTATGTATGTGTGTTAGAGAAACGCCTGGGCCGCTAGCCTAAGCCATGCCTAATCATGGTGGAAACTTGCAGCATCACCATAGTGAGCAATCTATGAAGCATTCTTCTTATAAAAAAAGAGATAGAGATTGAGAAAAAGAGGAAAGAGAGAAAAAAGCACCATTTTCCCATGGTAAATAAGAAGATTGCTGAGATGCTCATTGTCTACTTGCCTTGTCATTTTGATTATGGGATAGCTCCTGTATCATGTGCAAGGGGTACCCCGTTAGCGGTTCTCTATGATACACATGTACTTACTATGACATGAACTTACTGGTAACTAAACTTGAGTAGCATGAGGAGCGGCCCTCGTATTCAAGGGACATGATATTGAGAACTTATACTTTGTCAAGCATATACTCCATAGTTTGTTCACTTTAACCTTAATCACTTCAAGATGCTTATGATAGGGGCAATGAGATCTGAAAGCTAATAAGTATCATAATTTTTGGAAGCTCTTTATCAAACTTGAGATCCCCGTTTCCCTCTACAAAGGGCCTATCTTTTACTTTTTAGTTGAGTCAGTAAACCTATTCCTTTCTATCTCAGCAAGTATTTTGAGTTGTTGTGTTTCATTCATTCATATGATGATTTATTCAATCATGTTTCTTATGTTCCTTGTTTTGCACATTGCTCTTATCTTAGTGAATATTGAAAGCTATCATTGAAAACTCCATTATGTTTGAACTCCTGCAAATTGTTAACTATTCTTTGACCAAGAGCAAAGTTTGCCATTACCAATTATGATTTACTTTATGTATCTTTATTGTGTTTCCTTTTCTTATTATGAGTTAAGTTATATAATAGCGAGTTGTCTTCTATTATGATTTGTGTATTGATGAATGTGATGTTTCTTGTCCATATTCTTTTATCGACTCTTCACTCCATAAACTTGAGGTCATGTTTATTGAGCTCAGTTTTCACTTGGGGACAAGCGAAGTCTAAGCTTCGGGAGTTGATACGTCCATTTTGCATCACTATTATATATCATAATTTACTTTTATTCATTGATATATTTCATATTAGGAGATGATACTTATATTATTTCATCTATTTTTGCATGGTTGATGACTTTTGGAGAATGGACTGCTGAAGTCAGGATTCTGATGGAAAAGGCGTTGTTTGGAGGCGAAATTCACGAAGATCAGAAAATTCCATAAAATACATGGAAAATTCTATTTTTCCAGAAGACGAAGGATGCCAAAAGGGGGAGCGGAGTTGGACCACAGGGGGGCCACACCACCCCCTGGTGTGGGCCACCCCTGGCCATGCCACCAGGTGGTGTGGCCACCCTGGCCCACTCCTGGCTCTCCCCTTTGGCGTATATTATCCCCACGAAACCCTAAGCTTGGGGGGAGACCACAAAAAGATTCCGCCGCCTCTGCGGGGCGGAAAACAACATAGAGAGAAAGAGCTCTCCGGCAGGCAAAAATCTTCCGAGGAAATTCCTTCCCAGAGAGGGGAGATTGTCACCATCAACACCACCATCTAGCTGGACTTCATCGGGATCATCATCATCATCTCCACCAGCACCATCATCACCACTCCATACCGCTGTAACAATTGGGTTGAATCTTGCATAGTTCTTAGGGGAAACTTTCTCGGTATTGATTACTTGTTGTAGTTGATGCTATTGAGTGGAACCATTGAATTATTGTTATGTTCATATTGTTATTCTTCTAGTGGTGTCATGTGAATGTCGACTACATGACACTTCACCTTTAAGGGCCTAGGGGAATGCATTGTGTATTTGGCTACTAATCGTAGGGGCTGCAGGAGTGACAGAAACCTGAACCCCCGTTAGGAAACCTTTGCACAAGGGATGTAGGATCTCAGAGTTTAAAGCTGTGGTTAGGTTTTTATCTTAATTACTTTCTTGTACTTGCGGATGCTTGCAAGGGGTTTAATCACAAGTATGTATTAGTCCTAGGAAGGTCAGTACATTAGCACAGGTTCACCCACACAACACTTATCAAACTAAAGAAGATTAATCAACTATATGAAGCGAAAGCACTTGACGATATCCCCATGTGTCCTCGAGAATGTTTGGTCATCTTAAGTAACACAACCGGCTTGTCCTTTGCTAAAGAAAGGATTGGGCCACTTGCTGCATTTATTATCATTGTCTTTTATTTAGTCGCACTTTATTTACCTACATTATCAAAAACCCCTAAAAATCCGTTTGCTAAGTATTTACAGGGAATTCCTGCTCCAAGCCACTCGTCAACACCTTTTGCTCCTCATTGGGTTCGACACTCTTACTTATCAAAAATACTACGATACACCCCCTATACTTGAGGGTCATCATAGGCCACATAATAAGACTCCCTGGGTAGTTTCCACCATGTTTTGCTCTTTTTGAATTTGTTGTCCATAAAATGACTCAATTAGCTAGATAAACCTATTATTTGACTCTCTGTTGACCATCCATTGGAGGGTGAAACTGAGTATATTACACACGGCAGTGTTAGTACTGGAGGGCAAAACTGAGTACAACCAAACTGCCAGTGTTACACTCGAGGGAAAAACTGAGCACAACTAAGTCGCCAGGGTTAGACACGAGGGAAAAAATGTCACTAATGGTATGTGTGTGCGGTGCATGGGGTGGTAGTGTACGCGGTTACGCGGTGCATAGTGGTGCAACAAAACATCGCTTCCCTTCTCCTTTAATAGAGGCCTCCTCACTCTCACTCGCTCACTCAACCGTCTCCACTGTCCCATCACCTTCTGCAAACCCCCAAGAAAACCCCAACCACACCAGCGATGGAGAAGAACGGTGTGGTGGCCATCGGTGCCTCCAAGGTCGCTGGCAAGGAGGCCCGTCCCGTCTGATCCCCATCCGAGCCAAGGCAGCCACTGCCCTCGTCCTCAAGATCCGCCTGTAGCCCATGGCGAGGCCCCCGCCAGTCTTGGGAAGATCCCGCTCGGCTGGGACCCCTACGAGGAGGTTGATTACATAAGGCCGAAGAACCCCTACGACACCAGCATCACCGACCCATGGTCGGAGGTAAACAGGGTTTTCTCCCCTTCCGTTGTTCTTCCCCCGTTCCCATTGTTGGATGCTAGATCGTATGTTATTAGGGCTCGGTTGTTCATATTTTTATAATAGCTAATCCTCTTGTGTTAGATCTCGTATTTCGATGAATCCCCCTATTCGTATTTTAACCCCCCTATTCGTAGTTGGGATCCGTATTCGATTTGGTTTGAGATTTGGGGAATAATTAGGAGATCTCAATCGGTTAATTTATGCAAATAATCAATCCCGATAATCAAAGTATCTCAATGATGTCCTTATTGCACTCTATTGTTTTTTCCAATAGGAGGATAGCAGCGACGTCCGTAGAAACGACTAGTACAAGGACACTAATGTGCTGAGGAGGCTGAAGTCCGGCTAGTACAACAACTTCTTCGCCGACAATGTGTACAGGTGCCCCTTCTGCCCCACCAGGTGGCTCCATGCCATGGACTTCAACTCCCTCGTGAAGCATGTCGAGGATGTGAGGACCTGCGGTGAGTCCGCAAACATCCATGGCTTCATAGCCAAGCACCTGACGCTCGGTCTTCACCTCCGCAACCCCCAGAAGGTGGATATCAAGGAGGGTTGCATGCCCTCGATCAAGCCCAAGGCGCCGAAGGTCAAGGGACTAGGCAACAAGAAATGGAGGAGGCGCCAGAGGGAGGAGGCGGAGGCCCTCCTGGTAGAGGCCATGAGCGGCCACTGATCCTATGCTGCTGCTGCTGTAAAGTGATGACTGCAAGTGCACATATCGTTCGTAGCTAGTTTGGAATTAAAGATATCAATCCCACAGGGAGCAGGAGTCCGAAGTCTAATATCTATTGAAATAAATATTACGATAGAAATGCTAAATAAAGTTCTAAGTAATAAGATAAATGTGAGTATTGTATAAAATGGTGTTTTTGTGTTTTAGGTATAAGAGCAACAATAAAGTAAACTAAAACAACTGAATACATAAAGTAAGTATTGCGTATGTAAGAGAGATTGGAACTGCAATAGGGAAAAAAGCGTTCTCAGGGAGTAGCGGATACACCACTAGCATTATAAGGATCTAAGATAAATATTATCATCATGAACATTCTCAACCGTGTATGTGTGGGAGGAACTCCATATTTGGACAAATAGGCAGCAACCGTTGCTCACATCATCCTCATAACCACATCAGTCAGCAATTGACATCAATCGAATTACTGCGCTATTAAAGGACGTAATCCCGTAGGACGTATCCCCTGGCAAGGATAGTGTTTCGTGAGTTTCCTAGGTTTCCCAAGTTGATACGTAAGGAGTGCCAACAGCTTTATAGTCACTGTAAGTGCTAACACACCTCCGTCTACCAACAAGTAGTTCCCTCCATCAAGTCCCCATGAGAGGCAAATATTGAGAGGTCGACTTCTCTCAACATCAAGATGTAGAAAATCTAACACATGGTTGCAGTGATGAATATCATAATAGACTTTATCTTATTTCAATCTCATACTAGGGTTTCTCCATCTCCCCAAGAACTAATGATTGATACATTGCAAACATATCCAACATTTTTGATGTTCCATGCTTGGTTTTATCTACTTTCTTATGTTTTGTCCACACTTTGGAGTACTTTCTATACACTTTCTTGGACTAACCCACAGTGTCAGCTGCCTGTTTTCTGCTATTTTTGGTTCCAGGAAAGTCAGAAAATAAATATTCTCGGAATTGGACGGGACAAAAGCCAAAGTCAGTTTTTCACCGAGGGGGACACGGAGCCAGAATACGAGATGGAGAGGGGCCAGGGGGCTGCCACACCACCTGGCCGCGCGTCCAAGCTTGGCCCACGCCAGGGGGTGGTCTAGCCGCCTAGGGCACCCCCTCGGCCTCCCCTTTCGCCTATAAGATGCCTCTGATACAGAAACCCTAAGTACCCGATCAAAATTCCACGAAAGAGTCTATAGCCACTGTCATCTCCATCCCTAGATCGGGAGGGATCTGAAGCTCTTCCCGGCACCCTGCCGGAGGGGAGAATTCACCCTGGAGGCCTTCTTCATCACCATGCAAGCCTCTGGTGTGATGCGTGATTAGTTCATCCTTGGACTACAGGCCCATGTAGTAGCTAGATGGCTGGTTCTTCTCCTTTGTGCTATCATGTTTAGATCTTGTGAGCTCCGTTCATGATCAAGATCATCTATTTGTAATCCTACATGTTGTGTTTGCGGGGATCTGATGGATATTGAGATGCTATTTCAGATTGATTATTGATTCTATCATGTCTTTGTTATTTGTGATCTTGCATGCTTTCCGTTGTTAGTAGCTATCTTGGCCAAGTAGATACTAGCAACTCCAAGAGTTGGTATTTATGCTCGATAGTGGGTTCATGCCTCTAGTAATCTGGGGAAGTGACAGAAATCTCTAATGTACTAGATGTGCTATTTCTACTAGGGAGAAAACAACAATCCTTTTTTCATAGAACAATCGTATCGTTTACTTTACACGCAATGCTAATGCAATTATTTGTTACTTGCAACTTAATACTGGAGGGGGTTCAGATGATAACCTAAAGGTGGATTATTAGTCATAGATGCAGTTGGATTACGGTCTATGTATAATGTTGTAATGCCCAATCAAATCTCAAAGGAGTCAAGATGAGTAGTATATGCATATTTCTTTCTAGATGTTTGTCAATTGCCCCGCTATAATTCGTTCACCCAACATGTCATCTATATTAAGGAGAGCCACCACTAGTGAACTATGGACCCCGGTCCTTTCTTTTACCATCAATCTACAACTGTTTACTACTTTCTGCTTACTTTCTGCAAGCTATTACTTTCTTCTACACAATACGTTTAATCCTTTGTTTTCAGCAAAACCGGTGAGATTGACAACCTCACTGTAAGTTGGGCGCAAAGTTCTGTGGTTGTGTTGTGCAGGTTTCCACGTTGCTGCTGGCGCCGGTAGTGCGCCCTGCCAAAGTCCGGCTAGCAACACCTTGGAGGTGTTTTCTTGCTCTTACTGGTTCGATAAACCTTGGTTTCATAACTGAGGGAAAACTTGTTGTTGTGCTCATCATACGTTCCTCTTGGGCTGCCCCAACGAGCTTGATATATTTTGGGCCATCAAGGACTTTTTCTGGCGCCGTTACCATGGAGTCAAGGACATCTTCACAAGGGGAGTCCCTCATAACCAATCTCTTTACTTTGTTATTTTTGTTTTTCTTGCTTTATTTTTGCTTTGTTTGCTTGTTTCTTTATCAAAACACAAAAAACTTAGTTTTACTAGTTTGCTTTCTTTATTAAAAACACAAAAAATTAAGTCTTTCTATAGTGGTTACCTCTTCCTTAGCTCAGCATATTGATCCCTAAATTCACCCTGAAAGACGTTTCAATAGGTGGTGGCTCTATAATTGGAAAAGATAATAATGAAGAATTCTTTAATCATGTTAGTAAGCATGAGGATATTGAGGATAGATCCCTTGCAGAACTTGCTCCAAACTATGAAATTGGTGCAGCTTCTTTAGTTCACATGTTGGAAGCTAGGTTTGTTAACCTTAGCCCCTTAATGCAAGTAATGTTTCTTAAACTTAAAGAAATTGATGACCCTGAAAAGGGATATTTTATTCTGGAAACTTTGCTTAAGGAATTCTATAATGTTGCCAAGGAAGCTAGAAAAGTCTTTGAATGTTTTAATATGCTAGGCTCATGTGTAGATGTTGTTGGTACACGAGAAAAGATGAATAAAACCGAACCTAATGGGGAGGAAATTAAGATACCAATACCTTTCAAACTTGTAGCAATGCATGAAGCCATAGAAAAGAATCTTGATTGGATTGTTTCTGAAAACCCTTTTGATGAAAATAGTGAACCCAAGAGCATTGAGAGAGGATCCTCTAGAACTTATTTGGTTGAGATACCTTGCCTTGTTGAAGATATTTCTAGTATTAATCTTAATGCTTCTTCATTTGAGAACACTTGATTCTTTTTCTTGCTTCTTATGCCTAACTTAAAGGCGTTAAAAAAAGTACTTATTGGGAGATAACCCAAAAGTTTTAGATGAGTCTTGGAAGTAATAACCGCTCCTTATCCTTTTTATTCGCTTTTTCTGCCAAGAGTAACCTCTAATGAGAGAGAAGTAATGCTTGGGAAAGTTGCTGTCCCGAAACAGATTTCTGTGCTTCACCGTAAAAATTCATGTAAAATCTATGTACGTCGTATTGAGGTGTGAATTTTGTTTCTTCTGACCTAGGTTGTTATCTAACTTTCGTTAGTTCAACACTTTTTGATTTGAGCAACAGAAGGTCTTCGAAAAAATTGGTTTTTACCTGCTTGTCTGTTTTGACAGATTTCTGCCATTATTTGCATTTGCTTCTTGTTGGTTCCTTTTTGAGTTTTTTTGGGGAATTGAGCTTTTTGAGGGAAGTGCTACAGTAGCTTGTGTGTTAATGGAAGTTTTATTGGTGTTGAACTAAACCTAAAGACTTATTATCTTGAGTGCACTAATGTTGCTAATAAAGATTGTGTGAAGTTTTCTATGAAGGAAAAATTTCATGTGTATAGAGAGAATGATGTAATGAGATGAAGAATGGACTAAAGATAAAGCTTGGGGATGCCACCCCGTTTCACCCCAAGAATTATCCAAGAAGTACAACCGTCAAAGCTTAGAGATGCCCAAGGCATCCCCTTCTTCATCAATAAAAATCCCAGGTTTCTTCCAAACACTTCATTTTTATTGTTTCATGCACAATTGTGTTGTTCTTGGAGCGTCTTCCTTTTCGTTTTTGTTTTTGGTTTTTGTTTGCTTGGTTTTCTTAGTTTGCTTGAATAATTTGGTTGGACCCCCTCTTTCATGCATTGGTTTTCAAATAGTTTGGTTTGGATTGGAAAAGAGTAGGAAAGTTCATGCTTAAGTGGTAAAGAGAGCTTGTTTTTGTCTATGGCCTATGCTTTTTCATGCCATGCTTGATATTGTTTTGGCTTTATGCTTAGTAATCTTTGCTATATCATGACATGTTATAAGCAATTGAGATTTCTTAATGTGCCTTGGAAGAATCATGCGTTGTTTTAGCATATTAAAGCATAGTATTGTGGTATTCTCCTTTGATGCTTTATTTGGGTTGACTTGGCGCATGCTCACACCATGTTATGACTATACCAAGTCATCATAGCCTTTATGATCCTTTAGTTTTCGACTTGTAATATCACTTTATGCTTTTATTAATGATTTTTTGTCGCTCTGCATGATTATGGCCATTATTGCTCTCTTAGTTGGTCGCTCCCAGTCTTTTGCTAGCCTCCATAACCAAGTATGAGTTCTACTCAAGCATCCAACTCCTAAAACCAAGTTATTCCAAAGAATCCACCATACCTACCTATTAGCATTTTCTATTCCAAGTATATTCATGTTTTTATCCACCTTCCGAATTAAACTTGTTATGTGAAAATTAGTGATTAAAGTTCTCACGAACTTGATGGCACACTTTACTTTCTTGCACTTAATAAACTTGAACCATTGCGTCCATCTTTGTTGCGTATATGCTTGAGCTTTATAAGTTGAAGTTAGCAGAACCATGTATGATGGGGAACGCTTTCAACATTGCACTTGTACATTGCACCTAGTTGATATCATGTTCTTTTGCTTATGGATCCCGACACTATGAAATAAAAGGGGAACTTGTAAGATCATGGAGTTTGTATTTGTGTTAGAGAAATGCCTGGGCCGCTAGCCTAAGCCATGCCTAATCATGGTGGAAACTTGCAGCATAACCATAATGAGCACTCTATGAAGCATCCTCAATAAAAACCTATGCAAATAGCAAATAAAAAGATCGTTGAGATGCTCATTGTCTGCTTGCCTTGTCATTTTGATTATGGGATAACTCCTGTATCATGTGCAAGGGGTACCCTGTTGGCGGTTCTCTATGATACATATGTACTTACAATGACAAGAGCTTACTTGTGACTAAAGTTGAGCAGCATGAGGTTCAGTCTTCGTAAGTAAGGGGCATGAGATTTCAGCTTATAAATTGTCAAGCATATCCTCTTAGTTGTGTCACTTTAACCTTAATCACCTAAAGATGCTTATGATAGGGGCAATGAGATCTGAAAGCTAATAAGTACCGTAATTTTTGGAAGCTCTTTATGAAACTTGAATCCCTACTTCCTTCTATGAAGGCCTTTCTTTTACTTTTATGTTCAGTCTCCACCTTCTATCTTTATGCACCTACTTTGAGAGCATAGTGGCCATTCTTAGTTCTATGTGCATTGTCCCAAGATTTGTTGATTGATGCATAATTTTAATATTGCTTGTTCTTAAACTATTTGTATCTAGTCACTCTTATGAACTTTGAGGGTGTCCTAGGCATTTATATTTGCTACCCTATGAGGGACAAGCTGAATGCCACTATGCTATGTTTTCTTTATGTGAAACAAACAAACGTCTTGCAAAGCATTGTTATTCATGAATCTTTTGTTTGTGCCTTTTCATGTTTCAACATAGTTGCTATGTATTATTGTTAGAACTTTATCTTTCATGCTATGTTGAAGTACTATGATCCCAGCTATCAATGTTTTACAAATACTTTGATCAAGTTTATGATGGTGCATGTCACCTCAAAAATTATTCTTTCTTTTTATCACTTACCTACTCGAGGACGAGTAGGAGTTAAGCTTGGGGATGTTGATACGTTGCAAACGTATCCATAATTTTTGATGTTCCATGCTTGGTTTTATCTACTTTCTTATGTTTTGTCCACACTTTGGAGTACTTTCTATACACTTTCTTGGACTAATCTATTAACAAGAGGCACAATGCCAGCTGCCTGTTTTCTGCTATTTTTGGTTCCAGGAAAGTCAGAAATTGAATATTCTCGGAATTGGACGGGACAAAAGCCAAAGTCAGTTTTTCACCGAGGGGGACACGGAGCCAGAATACGAGACGGAGAGGGGCCAGGGGACCACCACACCACCTGGCCAATGGCCAAGCTCAGCTGCGCCAGGTGGTTTGGCCGCCTAGGGCACCCCCTCGGCCTCCCCTTTCGCCTATAAGATGCCTCTGATACAGAAACCCTAAGTACCCGATCAAAATTCCACGAAAGGGTCTGTAGCCGCCGTCATCTCCATCCCTGGATCAGGAGGGATCTGAAGCTCTTCCCGGCACCCTGCTGGAGGGGAGAATTCACCCTGGAGGCCTTCTTCATCACCATGCAAGTCTCCGGTGTGATGCGTGAGTAGTTCATCCTTGGACTACGGGTCCATGTAGTAGCTAGATGGCTGGTTCTTCTCCTTTGTGCTATCATGTTTAGATCTTGTGAGCTCCATTCATGATCAAGATCATCTATTTGTCATCCTACATGTTGTGTTTGCGAGGATCTGATGGATATTGAGATGCTATATCAGATTGATTATTGATTCTATCATGTCTTTGTTATTTGTGATCTTGCATGCTTTCCGTTGTTAGTAGCTATCTTGGCCAAGTAGATGCTAGCAACTCCAAGAGTTAGTATTTATGCTCCATAGTGGGTTCATGCCTCTAGTAATCTGGGGAAGTGACAGAAATCTCTAAGGTACTAGATGTGTTGTTGCTACTAGGGAGAAAAAACAATCCTTTGTTCATAGAACAATCATATTGTTTACGTTACATGCAATGCGTAATGCAATTATCTATTGCTTGCAACTTAATACTAGAGGGGGTTCAGATGATAACCTGAAGGTGGATTATTAGTCATAGATGCAGTGGATTACGGTCTATGTATAATGTTGTAATGCCCAATCAAATCTCAAAGGAGTCAAGATGAGTAGTATATGCATATTGCTTTCTCGATGTTTGTCAATTGCCCCATTGTAATTCGTTCACCCAGCATGTCATCTATCTTAAGGAGATCCACCACTAGTGAACTATGGACCCCGGTCCTTTCTTTTACCATCAATCTACATCTGTTTATTGCTTTCTGCGTACTTTCTGCAAGCTATTACTTTCTTCCATACAATACGTTTAATCCTTTGTTTTTAAGAAAACCGGTGAGATTGACAACCTCACTGTAAGTTGGGGGCAAAGTTCTGCGGTTGTGTTGTGCAGGTTTCCACGTTGCTTCTAGCACCGGTAGTGCGCCCTGCCAAAGTCCAGCTAGCAACACCTTGGAAGTGTTTCCTTGCTCCGACTGGTTCGATAAACCTTGGTTTCATAACTAAGGGAAAACTTTCTGTTGTGCTCATCATACCTTCCTCTTGGGGTTCCCCAACAAGCTTGATATATTTTTGGCCATCAATGATCTACTCAGAGATGGAGGCAATCAACATCATGGCAATAACAACGAAATCTATCATAGATGAATAGTACTTGTATAAATCCACAACGAGTACAGAAATTACAACAAGATCTAGACAAGATGTAGATGGGATGGATGGAGATGGTGGTGATGCAGTGGTGGATGATGAAGATCGATGCCTTAGCCTCCCGGATCTGCGCAGGACGAAGATGGATCCCCGGTCGATGAGTTCCCCCTCTATATGCCTTCCGGAGGTGAGGTTTCGGCGATCTTTGGGTGTTCTTTATGTCATCTCCCTGAACCAGTTGCATGGTGTGAAACCATTTGAGGAGGCGGAGGCGACGCCAACTATATGGTCGAAACTATACGGCCGGAAATTTTATTCCGGTCGTATAGTTGGTCATTGAACCCTCTGTCTCCTTTGTTTGCTTCTGGTTTTCTTCTGGTATTATTAATATTTCCCAAATAAGGGATTTACGTTGTTTTTACTCCCTTTATCCTCAGTACAACTGCTCCAAGAATTGTCTCCATTGGATCCATCATCTGTCCTGATCCTAGTGAAAACTGACATAAAACATGCGCGCGAGCGTCATAAAATACCAAGATCCTACATCTACAATGCAAAATAATAATGTAATACATGATGCAAATATGCACTCATCAACTTCCCAAAGCTTAGACTCTTGCTTGTCCCGAGCAAGTTTTAGCTTAATGGATGTGATCCTCATATTCATGAAGCTGAGTTAATAAAATAAATGAGGCAGTTACAGCATGTGTTTATCATATACGATACATAGGAATAAGTTCATGAATAGTACCTTACTCGAACCATCTGAATAGTATTAGCAGGCTTCCACACCTTAGTGATCAACAGTTCATAAAAGATGAATCTCAACATAATGTAAAAGTATCCGGTTCAACCGAATGAGTTAGCGAGGTAGTTCCAAGTGTTTTAGGATCAACGTATTCACTTGGGATTCAAAATCTCAAAAGTGTCTCTTTGTCATACTACAATAAAGTGGTATATGCCTATTTGCTCTTTGCACACTCGCTCTTTTTCTTCTTTTTCTTTTCTTTTGAATATATGCTCACACTTTTGTTTAAGTTTTGTGCAAAGGAGCTAGCCATACATTCCACTTCATGTAGGAATTCAAAGTTTAACAATCTCAATTATCAAATTCCAATTGTATATGAAGCATTCTTATGACTTGAAGATTCTACCTCGACTTGTTCTCACTCTATTTTGATAGCACTTTCTTTTTCTTTGTTCAAGATTTATTTTTCAACTTAACTGTATAGACAATTATTCTTTGTAAATCAAACCATAGACTTACAACATATTGACCAAATTATCTTTATGTGTTCCATTAATACCAATGGTGTGGAAGACTCCTATTGCTATCATCAAGTGCAAGTAAAATTATACTCAAGCCATTCATATATCCACAAAGCAAACACAAACTCAATATTGCTCCATATATAATAATAAACTCGGAATCCATAAAAGGGATCGACTATTCCTGAAGGGAATTCTAATGATGCAAACTTTATTGCTAGTTTGAACTAATGCAAAAATAGTAATAAAAACTTATAGGGTAGATTGCAAGGTCTTAAAGATCTCCCCAAGCTTGGAATCAAGCCAGGCGGGATCAAATAATCCCTTGCGATTATTTGATACTGTGATTTTAATAGATCACTGTGGCGCCATGGCACGTGGTATCTTCTCCTCACGGGCCAGCCTGAGATGGAGGGATTGATTGACAACTTCTAATTCTTTAACACATAGCTTGTAGAAAAGATTGTTCCTCTCTAGCACTTTCACTTATTCCTTAATGAACTCATTGTTATCCTGAAGTGTTTGTAGCGCCTTAAGTATCATAGAAAAACTTGCTTCGGTTGTCCGCTTGATATCTTCATCAAGTTTGTCAAGATAAAGTCACAGCAATCAAAGGTGTTTAGGTGTCCCTGGCTTCTTCTTGTCCAACTCTTCAATCTTCATCTCTAGGGCTTTCAAATCCCTCTTTCGACACCCATGGTCAGCGTCGAGGAACTCTATAGTGATGGTCTTGATCTCCTTGCCTTTCTTGCTATTGCTCCCAATCTCCATAGGAGCCTTTCTTCTTGGCTTTTATCCCTTGGTTGAGAGTCCTCACGTGCTAATAAGAGGTAGATTGGTTCCTGGAGATTATGATTAGAGAGAGACAATGGTAGTATATAGGGGGGTCACATGTCGGTAAAACTCGCGAGAAACACCAAATTGTCGTCCAAGAAAAGAATCTTAATGAAACAGGGAAAGAAATCATGGATTTGGAAGTTTCCTGCCTCGTAACGACCAACTATACAGGCGCGACCCATATAGCTCCGGCCGTATAGTGAGTTTCAGGCAGATATTTCCAAATATCTCGAGTCCAGGTCGATTAAATCATGACTCGGAACTGACAATAAATTTTTTTGATGAATAAATGGAAAGACAAATGAAAAGTGTCTGAGAGTTTAACGACCAACTACACAACCGGAATTTTGGCTCCGGTCGTATAGTTGTGACCGTATAGATACAACTCACCAAAAATCAAAAGTGTCTGAGAGTTTAACGACCAATTATACGGCCAGAATTTTGGCTCCTGTCGTATAGTTGTGACCGTATAGGTACAGACACCAAAAATCAAAAGTATCTGAGAGTTTAACGACCAACTATATGGCCGGAGTTTTGGCTCCGGTCGTATAGATGCGACCATATAGGATCAGATATCGAACCAATTCCACGATGATGATACAGAGAGTTTAACGACCAACTATACGATGGGAGCTTCCTCTGCGGTCGTATAAGTTCCACCTGTATAGTTGGTAACAACCATCTAAAGCTTCAGAAAAACACAAGGAATTCAAAGGCAGAATTTTCAAAAGTAAAAATTGTGAAAACAAATCACTTATTTGGGTAAGAACACTTACCTTGCACTTACCGTCTGATTATTCGGGGATGAAAAGTTCCTCCACCAACAAAGAATTATTCTCTCTTGGAGGAATTGACCTTAGTTCATTGAATAATTCTCGTAAACAAAAATCACTAGGACTAAAGTTCCTCTCAACAAGATTGGTGTCTTGCTGGGCAGATATGGACGTTGCATCTAACATCTTTATTTCTTGCCTCTGCATGATCTGCAACTCAAATTCTTGAAGTGAAAGAATCCAAAGGATCAGTCTTGGCTTATGGTCTTTCCTCTCAAGGAGTTCTTTTTATCCATCACGATCCGTGTGAACTCTTACCTTTGCATCAACTATGTAAGAACAAAATTTATCACAAGAGAAAAATACAGCAAAAAGTTCCCTTTCTTCCTTAGGGTAATTCTTTTGAGCACCATTTAGAGTTCTACTAGCATGATGTATACTGTTAAATCTGCGGTCAATGTGTTGTCCTAGAGTTACTCCTACAACATCATCACTAGCTTCACATATTAAGTCAAAGGTTGTATCCCAGATAGGTGTTTTAATAATAGGAGAACAGGATAAAGCATTTTTGAGTTTGTCAAAGGCTTCAATACATTTATCATCAAAATTAAATCTTACTCCCTTTTGCAGGAGGTTAGTCAAAGGTTTAGATATTCTAGAGAAATTTCTAATAAACCTTCAATAAAAACCCACATGACCAAGGAAACTTCTTATACCTTTAATATCCCTTGGTTGTGGCATTCTCTCTATTGCCTCAACCTTAGCTCTATTAACTTCAATTCCCTTACCTGATACCTTGTGTACAAGGACTATACCTTCTTTGACCATAAAATGGCACCTCTCCCAGTTTAGAACAAGATTAGTTTCTTCACAACGCTGCAAGACTCTTTTAAGATTATCCAAGCAACTAGTAAACGAAGTTCCATAGACAGAAAAGTCATCCACAAATATTTCCATTATAAGTTCTATAAAATCTGCAAAAATAGCAGTCATGTATCTTTCAAAAGTAGCTGGAACATTACATAAACCAAAAGGCATACATCGGTAAGCATGTAAACCATAAGGACTAATGAAAGTTGTTTTAAGTTGGCCATTTGGATGAATAGCTATTTGAGAAAAACAAGAGTTTCCGTCCAAGTAGAAAAAATGAGTATGGTTTGCTAAACTTTCTAAAGTTTGATCTATGAATGGTAAATTATAGTGATCTTTCCTAGTTTCTTTATTTAATTTCCTAAAGTCTATGCACATCCTATGCCCAACAATAGTTCTAGTAGGTATCAATTCATTATTTTCATTAGGAACAACAGTAAAACCGCCCTTCTTAGGGACACAATGAACAAGACTTACCCATTCACTTTCTTTAATAAGATAGATTATACCTGCGTCCAGTAGGTGTACAATTTCTTTTCTTACCACTTCCTTCATTTCAGGCTTCAATCTTCTATTAAATTTTGCAACTGGTTTAGCACCTTCTTCCATGAATATTCGATGGACAGCTATCATGGGACTGGTGCCCTTCAAGTCATCCATTGAGTACCCAAAGGCCTTGTGATGCTCCTTAAGTATCTCCATGAGTTCTTCTTCTTCTTCTCCTGAAAGTTTAGCACTAATAATAACAGGAAATTTATTTGTATCATCTAGAAACATGTATTTAAGATTATCTGGTAGAGTCTTCAACTGTGGGGGTGGTAGTTCCTCGTCCCCTCTCTTTTCCGGATCTTCAAAAGCCTCATCAGTTGGAGGTCCCATAATGGGAAGTGAATCGAATTCATCTTCTAGTTCTCCTAATGACTTGTCCTCAATAACTATCTCTTCATAATTTGGGTCTTCATTTATTTCTTCTTCTTGATTACTAAATAAAAGAGCTGCCATTTCCTCAATAGTTCTCTCTTCCTCTTCTTCTTGGTATTTGTGGAGGCCTGTCTTTAAATTTGGAAAAGTGGAATTCATTTTCCGCTCCCCCAAGCTTAAGAGACACAATCTCCTTCTTGAAATTAACAAAGGCACCTATATCACCCAAAAAGTTCTTTCCAAATATAATTGGGCAAAGAGTGTCATCTGGCATATCAACAACTACAAAATCGATAGGAAAGTTTTTATTGCCAATTGTGACAGTTGCATCTTCAACTACTCCCATTGGAATTCTAAGATTTTTATTTCCTAACATAATTGTCATATAAGTATTTTCAATTGTAGCCGGTTTTATTTCTTCTTTTATTTCTAAGTAGAAATCATAAGATGTAACATTAACTTCGGTGCCAAGATTGGATAAACCATAATGCGAGGTTTCTTTAAATATGCAGGGAAGAATAGGCTTACCCACATCTTTTACCTTTGTTTTACATTCAACCAATACAGAAGTATCTTCATCAAATTCAACTATGTTACAATGTGCGTACATAGCCATAATTGCTTCCTTGGTTACCTCTTCATCTTTGGTTTCTTCTAGATGTTCCACGAATTTTGGCATACTTGCTTCTTCCTTCTTCTCCTATACTGCTTTGACATGTTCATATTCAATAATATTCTTTTGTACAGTGTTAGGGAAAGGCATCTCATGTATTGGTTATAAGGAGGCCAGTGTTGCTTTATCTTCTCTTTTCTTCTCAGGTTCGGGTGGTGGATCATACTTGACCGAACCCTCTTTTGGAGCTTTTATATGTTCTATAAAGCTTTAACAACTTGCAACACAAGATCTGAATCCAAATAAAGTTCTTTAGATAATTCTTTAACATGGCCTTTTTATTATAGTCATGAATACAATCATGTTCTATTTCTATGCCTCCTTCACTTCCTAGACCAAAATACCATGAAACTCTTTGATCACGAATTTTATTAAGTAAAGCCCAAGCTTTAGGTATAGGAAGATTCATAAAGGCTCCTTCCGCGAAAGGGTCTAGTTCAATTTTATTAGGTTTAATTAAATTGCCATAAAAGATATGTAATAAATACCATTCAGGTAAATCATGATGAGGACATAGACGTAGTAAATCTTTAAATCTAATATAAGATCTTACTAGTCCTTCATTAGAGCGATTCCTCCAAGTCATTATAAGATGCCTGATTCCAAAAGATTTTGATAATGGATAATATTTTGCTATAAATTCACAGGCTAGATTATCCCAAGTAGTAGTGGCTTCAGGGGGTAGAGATCTATACCATGAGAGAGGCAGAGAGATGAACTAGTCAAAGTTTGACTAAAGAGTTTAACCCTTACCTCATCAGCGGTATATCCCGTCAATAGAAAAGTGCCACATATATATTTGAAACATGCAATATGCTAATATGGATCAGGATCTTCTTCATCTCCAGTAAATTGCTTCTTATGTAGAATACCAAGTAGTAGAGGATTTATTTCAAACCCCCTTGTCTTCTCATTGGAGTTGTCTCTTTTATAAATATCATAGGGCTTCCCAAAGTAGTTGAGTGGGTTAGCACTAGTCATATGCTCAAACTCCATCATGTTGGTGGAAACCTGTAACTCAAAACAAAATTTAGCAAGACAAAAATATATAAGCAAAAACTAAAAGACCTACAACGCTTAGCTCCCGTTTCGATCCCACAGGGAGCAGGAGTCTGAAGTCTAATAACTCTTGAAATAAATATTACAATAGAAATGCTAAATAACGTTCTAAGTAACAAGATAAAATGCGAGTATTGTGTAAAAGGGTGTTTTGGGTTTTAGGTATAAGAGCAACAATAAAGTAAAGTAAAACCACTGAATACAGAAAGTAAGTATCGCGTATGTAAGAGAGATTGGAACTGCAATAGGGAAAAAAGCATTCTCGGGGAGTAGCAGATACACCACTAGCATTATAAGGATCTAAGATAAAGATTATCATCATGAACATTCTCAACTGAGTATGTGTGGGAGGAACTCCATATTTGGACAAATAGGCAGCAACCACTACTCACATCTTCCTCATAACCACAGTAGTCAGCAATCGACATTAATCGAAATACTGCGCTATTAAGGGATGTAATCCCGTAGGACGTATCCCATGGCATGGATAGCGTTCCGTGAGTTTCCTCGGTTTCCCAAGTTCATACGTATGGAGTGCCAACAACTTTATAGTCACTGTCAGTGCTAACACACCTCCGTCTACCAACAAGTAGTTCCCTCCATCAAGTCCCCATGAGAGGCAAATATTGAGAGGTCGACTTCTCTCAACATCAAGATGTAGAAAATCTAACACATGGTCACAACGATGAATATAATAATAGACTTTATCTTATTTCAATCTCATACTAGGGTTTCTCCATCTCCTAAGAACTAATGATCTACTCAGACATGGAGGCAATCAATATCATGGCAATAACAATGGAATCTATCATAGATGAATAGTACTTGTATAAATCCACAATGAGTACGGAAATTACAACAAGATCTAGACAAGATGTAGATGGGATGGCTGGAGATGGTGGTGATGCAACCGTGGATGATGAAGATCGATGCCTTAGCCTCCCGGATCTGCGCAGGACAAAGATGGATCCCCGGTGGATGAGTTCCCCCTCTAGATGCCTTCCGTAGGTGAGGTTTCAGCGATTTCTGGGTGTTCTGTATGTCGTCTCCCCGAACCAGTTGCACGGGGTGAAACTTTTTGAGGACATGGAGGCGGCGCCAACTATACGGTCGGAACTATACAACTAGAAATTTTATTCCGGTCGTATAATTGGTCGTTGAACCCTCTGTCTCCTTTGTTCGCTTCTGGTTTTCTTCTGGTATTATTAATATTTCCCAAATAAGCGATTTATGTTGTTTTTGGCTCCTTTTCTCCTTAGTACATTTGCTCCAAGAATTGTATCCATTGGATCCATCATCTGTCTTGATCTGGTGAAAATAGACATAAAACATGCACGCGAGCACTGTAAAATACCAAGATCCTACATCTACAATGCAAAATAATAATGTAAAACTTGATGCAAATATGCACTCATCATAAAGCAGCTTTTTTCTCTTGTTTCTGTTGAATTTGTCCACTGCTACTGCTGAGCAGCCTAATTGTCGAACCTCATTAAGTACCATACTATATAACCTATATTAGCTGCTTTATCTACATCTGCTCTATTTACTGAATTTATTTATGGTGCTGGTTAGATTTGCTGCTGTAGATTTGCTACCAGATTGAGGAAAAACGAGGGTCAAAACGAACAATAAATAAAGAGAGAAGCTGCTCTAGATTCGCTACCTTTTTAGGCAAAAAAAACTCATCTGTTAGCGAGAGAGGGGAAAAGCGCTCTTAAAAAGGCCAATCATAAAAATAACAAAAAAGAAAACTTCCAATTTAGGCGACAAGGTGCACGTAACCACCAAACACGCCCCACATGGCCCCCCACCACGTCCCCCATAATCAGCGAGAGATGGATGGCTGGTCCACTGTGTATCCTGGCCCCACCTGTCAGCATGTAACGGTCGAGGCGACGTAACGTAATGCTCAATGCACGACCCGCCCCAACGCGGTCCCACCGGTCAGCATGTAACGGTCAAGCCTTTGACCTGAAGGCATCCCCCCGTCCGAGCGCATGTGAGGGTTTCAGAATGGAGGGAGGGCAAAAGTGAGAAAAAACTAAGCGGCTGGGGAAAACTAAGTACAACTAAAGAATCGAGGGCACGAAAATAGAAAACCCCTTTATTAAACATAAATCTTAAACTAAAACTTAAAAAAATTTACTCAAACCTTTATTTCACATGGGTTGCCTCCCGTGAAGCGCTCTTTTATGGTCAATAGCTTGACCTCGATGTTTCTCACTTAGGCCAGATGAGTGGAACACCCACTCCAAAATAGTTGGCCTTCAAAGTGATGGCCTCCTTTTCATCATGCTTGACTTTCTTCTTCTTGGGAAATGAATAACAAAAGGATCCCGCGAAGGCAATTGAAGCTTCACGTTCCCTTCATGTAGATTAATCAAAGCCTCAATAGTTCTTAAGAATGGACGGCCTAATATAATAGGAGCAGTAGCATCTTCAGACATGTCAACAATAACAAAATCAATAAGAGCATGGCAGCCTTTAATATATACTAAAGTATTTTCTTTAATCCCTACAGCTTGTTTGTAGGTAGAATCTGCTAGATGTAATTTTAACTTAGTGATTTCGAAAGAGCCAGGATTTAACTTATTAAAAAGACTTTTTGGAATTGTTGAAACGCTTGCACCTAGATCACAAAGTGCAACTATCTCATTGGTCCCAATTTTAATCTTAATAGTAGGCTCAAATATATCATCAAGCTTCACTGGTAATTTTTCAGCAATTTTCTTATATTCTTCCTCAAGCTCACATACCTTTATTGCTACCTGATTAACGAAGTGTTGATACATAGCTTCCTCATTTCCTTCACTTACCGGAATCTTGATATTGATCATTTTTACAAGATTTTCAACGGTGTAATTTAGTGAAGGGGCATTACTATAATCAAGTTCTTCAGGCTCCTCCCTTTGGATTCTTACCATCTTGAGGTCTTCAACAGGATTGGGTTCAGCTTTACCTACAAATTTAGCTAGAATGAGAGTTTGACTCTCGGTTATCTTACCTAGCTGTGCCTCAACAATCCTTGTTCTTTCTTGGAGGGCCTGCAAATCATCCCTCAAACTTACAGCTTGGTTAGATAATTTACCAAGCATAGCATCATGGTTCTCCATTATTTTAACAAGAATATTGTTTTGCTCATTTTGTGAGTCTATAAAGGACTTAAGTGTTTCTTGGAGACTACCATTACTTATTCCCATATTATTATTAGAGTTACCTGCAGGACTAAAATAATGTTTCTGAAAATTAGGATTATAATTCTTCTTCCAAGCAGGGTTATAATCATTATGAGCTATGAAGTCTATTTTTTCAATATTTGATTCTAGGATAGCTCTTACCTGGCTTTCCTTACTGTCAACACCCGGATTTTTAATCCCACATGCCTGTTATGCCATGCATCACAATCCCAGGATTACCATTTTTGCGAGACATAACAGTTTGGTACCACAATACATCATCCATTACAAACCATAATAAAGGTCTTAGAAATAAAGGATCTCATGATCCAGTCTTAATACAATCAAAGAAGCGGAAAGTAAACGTAGTAGGGGCTCCATCTTCAGGGGCACAGGCAATGCTGACGATGGGAGATGATCCTAGTTGTCATAGACCTCCTGTTGTCCATCTTCCTGGTAGTCCTCCTTATAGTCTGGCCACGGGAATAGCTAGGGACAAAGCCATGAGTACTCTTTAAGTACTCACAAACTATAACTAACAAGTAAGGTAGTTCTAGTAGGAATCTTAAGCTCTAGGTTTATTTGCAAAAAGCCAGATTTATTTCATACCGAGTTTAGAAGTAAAGAAACTAATTTCATTTTCCACATCACCTAAGTGGGAACCTAGTTTTCATATCCACAACCCTGTTGTGGTCAAGTCAAGGTCATGGTTCAATTCACAAGTCATTTTGAAAACATCTGACAATGGAACAGTATGGCTACTCCAACTGTCCATAACCGCGGACGCGGCTATTCGAATAGTTTGACACTCTATAGAGGTGGTATACTTTCACCACAAAATTCGATACATCCTTCAGGGATAACCCTGAATCATCATACTTGGTATGCGGATAATCAATCCTAACCTTTCAATTACACACTCTAGTATAGGCACCTCCGCTATGAGCTTGGCCTCCCAGCCATTGCCATCTGCCATCCTGGGCACTGCATAGGTGGACATTCACACTCACGAGGTAGCCTTAGCTTAACCTCTTTCCACGAGGGAACCCATACTAAGGCATATAAACTTCCAGTTAAGCCCTACCCAATTCGGGTATTGTGGTTGTACGGTAAAATTGGAATGGTATCGCATCCGAACCCAACCATCAGTTTTTATAAAGGGCCAAGGCTCATGCCTCAACAAGTTTCATCACCAAATCATTTTGTGTCCATAACACATGTCAAAACATTTCAATAGAATGAACCATCATTCCAAGGTTTTTATAATCATTTTCACCAAGTATTACCATCTAAAGTGATCAACTTTTATGCTTAGCACTAGCCACTAAAGTTGAGGGTATTCACTAATGAGGGTTGCTAATCAAGTGTAACTATTCAACTCTAGTTTTATGACTTTTTATGACATCTAAGTATAACTACTTAGGCCTAGTTTTATACTCTTTATGGTATCTATACTATTTTTCCAATACTCACAAATCACTAACTAAAGGTAAAGAACTTTGGTAAAAGTAAAAGAATAAAGCTTGCAAGTAAAACTTGGGATTGTAATAATTAAAGTTGTATAACCAAAGCATGCCTAATGCATCTTGCATAGGTTATCTTGCAAGGATGGCTTGCATAGGTATAATACTTGCAAGTGTTAGCTTTCCTTGAGTAGTGCAGTGGTTCAAGTTCTCTTCTTCTTCTTGGTAGTACTCCTCCTCCTCGTATCCCGGGTTGATACTATCGTCTATTAATGAATACGAGGGTACACAATCACCAACAAATACTTAACTACTTCTATTTAGCATACTAAGGCTCACACTAGATGATCTAGCATCCTCACAAACATCACATGAAATAAAGAGCTAATTTTATTTATCTTATTTTGGAAAAGTAATTTCTACTCATTTAAAATTCTTTAGATTTAATATTCTCCAATTAAAATATGGGATCATGTGGACACATGTCATCACCACATATTCTAATACCCGGGAATGTGATTTAAAATGGTGGTCATATTTTATAAAGTTTAATATTACTATTTAATATAATTAAAGTGACTACAAATGCCCATATAGCATTCTTTTAGTACTAGTACAATGTCACTGCATATAAACCTACATATTTTTACATATTCAGATAGATCTTGTCAAAAGTGATTTTTGAGAGTTGGAATCAACTCAAAAGCATTTATGGTTGATTTTTGAAAAATGTTTGAATTTGGAAAAGTCTCTGTCTTGTTATTTTTACTATATGTGATCTATAATTTCAAATGGTTTGAATCCAATGGGCTTGGATATATAATTTGAATACCTTTCTAACAAGGAATCATGCAATTTGGTTCAGTGAATCTCTTTCAATTGATTTTTGAATCTACTGACAGAATCTAGATTTAACTAAAATGGGAAAAATCACGGTGAGACGTGCATGTCTGGGCGGTAGCTAGGGTCACAGTGAGTGCGAGCATGCACGGTGAGGGCGAGGCACGGCGTGTGCGCGCGTGTCGACTGCGGTGCTCTGGCGCGCTCTCGGCATGGCTGGCAGAGAAATGGGCACGACGCTTGTGGGTGGTCCACGGCTTGGCTCTGGTCTAGGGGTGGACAGAGGGTGGCGGTGGATGGTTGCCTGTCTCCTGGGCATCGTGGGAGAGGGCAGCGCTGGCTGAGGCGAGTGGTCCCTTGTCGACCGGCACGGTGAGCTCGGGCGGCGCGGCACTGGCGCAAATGGCAGAGGGGAGCTGGTCTGCTCTGCTAGGCACTAAGGGAGACTAGGGGAGTGAAATGAGGGGCTAGTGGCAAGTGATCACTGCATAGAACAGTAGAAGTTAGGCAGTGTTGATTTGTGTCTGCCAGGTGCTCGACTAAATGGCCGCATGAAATTAAGTTTTGAATTTTTGAATGAAATTTGGTGAGTGTGTTTGTCACATTCTTGAGTGTCTGTGGTTGCTGGGAAAAGTCAAGGTGAATTGATTTGAGTGGTTTTTGAAAAATGGTGATCTATGCATGTGAACTTGCTTCAATTTTGAATTGTCCTTTAAAATGATTTGGGAATTGTTTCTGTTTGTTTGTAGAGTCGGCTAGGGTTCACTTTTACTTGGTCTAGTAAGGGGTGAAAAGAATTGAGAAGGTTTATATTAGAAATCTTTTACTAGAAACACCCAAAGTGGTCTAGTGGTTAATTTTGGTCAAAATGACCATTTGATCATATGATTCATATTTGAATTTCCTTTCTTTGGATTTTGTTAGTAAATGGCCTAGATGATGTATTATTCATCTTTAAATCATTCCTTATCATTTGTAGCAATCAAACATGGCAATTTCACTCATTCATACACTCATGCAATTCAGACATACACTCATATTCAATTTAATAATAAAAGTTTTTGTTAACCCTAAACTTGGGTGATTAGAACTTGATAATCTTGATTAATATTTTTGGGGTGTTACACTTACCTTTTATGGCTAATATGAGCTCATCTAGCTTAGCATTGAGTTCTTCATTTTCTTGTGGTGAAACGGAGTTCACCTTCTTCGTATTTGATCTATCCACATGCCACTTGACATGGTTGTCTTGCATATTGTCTAGCAGCTGCTTTGCTTAGGTAATATTGTCATCGGATTGATGACAAGTACGCCATGAGGGGGTCCTCAAGGCGTGCGGAAGAGAGGGGTGTGAGACGTACGGTATTCCGGGACGGTGAGCACAAGTTTATGTGTTCGAATCCATGGCTTTGGACGGATCCTACTCCTGCTAGCAATCCAGTAATACGGCAGAGCCGGAATATGGGTTACAAGGGTTTTGCCTATGCGAGTTGAGAGTCTAAAGTATTGGGTGCCCTAAAGGCTCTCCCTAGGACGGGTTATATAGATATCCGTCCTAGGGTTTACAAGAGAGATCTATCCGGCTACGACTAAGAGTCGGTTACAAAGTACATCTTGAACTACAAGTAACACAATGGGCCTAAGTCGGTAAGTCTTCTGGGCCTTCCCGTAGCTGGATTGGACTCCCTCTTTCTCCCTGACTGGGCCGCCCGTGAAGCAAAGCTCTAACCCAAAATGGGCCACCCTGGTCAGTGAGGAACTGTGAGGATACCCAGAAAGTATATCCCCAACAACAGCCCCCGGAGGCCTCCAAGATTCAAAGTCGGATTTATCATCGTCTAGATTAATCTTCGGCTTGCAGAATCTTGAAGGGTTCTTGAAACTTCACAACAAAAAATACGATCCGGGTCTTAAAAAATAAGTCGGACCTATCATCAGGTTACTCGGATTTTCCAGCTTGATTTCAAACTAAGCTGAAACTTGATCTCTAACGCCACGTGACACAAGTCATGGTCAAGTCACATCATCTGACAGGCATTCCGTCAGCACGACCGTTGGTGGGTCCGCGGTTCGCGGGACCGAGGCGCTGTTTCAATGCGTGTGCAGAGATCGAGGCAACGTAATCATCGCGTGGGTCCTTCCCAGTTCCTTCCACGATGTGTGGCGGTTACACTGTAGCATTTGCACGATCTTGGCGCAGTTAGGTGGATATAAGGGGTTAGGATCTTCTCCTTCTCTCTTCACCTGTCCTTTGCCTTTTCTTCTCCTCCCAATCTTGCTGTGTGCACAGAGCTCCTCTGTTCCTCCCCCAAAAAACTCCCAGCGCCGCCCATTCTAGGTCAACCGCTCGCCGGAGAAATGGCTTCTTCTTCCTCTTCTGGCTTGGCAGCAGCGGCGGCGACAGCGGCGACGGAAGCGATGGCGGAGAAGGAAAGCTTCCGCGGGCTCTGGATAAGGAAGGGCTCCTCCGCGCCGGCGACTGGCGGAGCGGCTTTGAGGAACCCGTCCCCAACCCGCGCGCCAGCGAGCGGGTCCACTTCGGCACCCACCTCGACAGAGGTTTGTTGTTTCCTCCCTCGGAGTTCTTCTCCGAGGTGATTGATCATTACGAAGTTCAACTCCATCATCTTCCTCCCAACTCTCTCTTAGAGATGAGCGCTTACGCTTCTTTGTGTGAGGGCTTTCTCGGCATTAGGCCGAGTTTGACCTTATTCCGGTACTATTTTCATGTCCGGAGAAACTCTATTACTGCCGGTGTGATACGTCCATTTTGCATCACAATTCTATGTCTTAATTCACTATTATTCATTGATATATTTCGTATTGAGAGGTGATACTTATGTTATTTCATCTATTTTTGCATGGTTGATGACTTTTGGAGCATGGACCGCTGTAGTCAGGATTCTGATGGAAAAGGTGCTGTTTGGAGGCAAAATTCATGAAGATCAGAAAATCCGGGAAAATATGCGGAAAATCCTATTTTTCCAGAAGACTCAGGATGCCAGAAGATGGAGTGGAGGTGGGCCACAGGGGGCCGACACCACCCCATGGCGCGGGCAGGCCTAGGCCGCGCCAGGGAGTGGTGTGGCCACCCTGGCCCACTCCAGCCTCTCCCCTCTGGCGTATATCACCCCCACGAAACCCTAAGACTCGGGGAGCGACCACAGAAATATTCCGCCGCCTCTGCGGGGCGGAAAACACCGAGAGAGAAAGATCTCTCCGGCAGACAGATTTCTGCCGGGGGAATTCCTTCCCGGAGAGGGGAGATCGTCGCCATCAACACCACCATCAAGCTGGACTTCATCGGGATCATCATCACCACCATCATCACCATCAGCACCATCTCCATATTGCTGTAACAATTGCGTTGAATCTTGCATAGTTCATAGGGGAAACTTTCCCGGTGTTGATTACTCTTTGTAGTTGATGCTATTGAGTGAACCATTGAATTATTGTTTATGTTCAGATTGTTATACATCATTATTCCATCTCTGATCATGATCCATATGATGTCTTGTGAGTAGTTCATTTTGTTCTTGAGTACATGGGAGAAGTCTTGTTGTTAGTAGTTGAGAAAGATTCAATAGATTGTTATTTAAGTTGTGGTGTGCTTCTTCTAGTGGTGTCATGTGAACGTCGACTACATGACACTTCACCTAAATGGGCCTAGGGGAATGTATTGTGTATTTGGCTACTAATCGTAGGGGTTGCCGGAGTGACAGAAACCTGAACCCCCGTTAGGAAACCATTGCACAAGGGACGTAAGGGTCTTAGAGTTTAAAGCTGTGGTTAGGTTTCTACCTTAAATACTTTCTTGTACTTACGGATGTTTGCAAGGGGTTTAATCACAAGTATGTATTAGTCTTGGATGGGGCGGTACATTAGCACAGGTTCACCCACACAACACTTAGCAAGCTAGAGAAGATTAATCGACTATATGAAGCGAAAGCACTTGACAATCTTCCCATGTGTCCTCGAGAACGTTTGGTCATCTATAGAAATACAACCGGCTTGTCCTTTGCTGCATAAAGGATTGGGCCACTTGCTGCATTTATTCCTACTGTCTTTTGTTTACTCGTACTTTGTTTACTTGCTTTATCAAAAACCCCTAAAAATCCGTTTGCTAAGTATTTGCAGAGAATTCCTGATCCATACCACTAGCCAAAGACTTACGCTCCTCGTTGGGTTCGACACTCTTACTTATTGACAATACTGCGATACACCCCCTATACTTGTGGGTCATCAAGACTATTTTCTGGCACCGTTGCCGGGGAGTGAAGCACTATTGGAGAGTGGAACTGGTAAAGGAAACTTCTACTGTGAGTATTGTTTACTTATGCTAGTTGCTTTATTTTTGTTATGGATAATTCACTGAGTTTCTTATTTGGTAATTCTACTACCACTGCTAAGGTAGTAGATAAGCCACCACCTACTGAGAAAGATGTTTTCAAAATACCTACAAGAATTATTGATCGTGTTATGGATAACTACTATGTTGGGGATGGAACTGTCCATCCCGCTGATCATTTACTTTTTATACACGAATTTTGCGGGTTGTTCAAGTGTGCAGGTATTACTACAGATCGAGTTAAGAAGAAGTTATTCTCATTATCACTAAAAGGAAGAGCTGAGGAATGGTATAAGCTGCTGAAGAATGGTCAAGCTCTGGAATGGGAGGAAATAGTGCCTCTCTTTTATTCAAAGTTTTATCCTCCTAGTGAGATTCATAAAGATCGGAATCAAATATACAGCTTTTGGCCTCTTGATGGAGAGAGTACAGCTCAAGCTTGGGGGAGATTGAAGTTATTAATGCTCAAATGTCCCATTCATGAGCTCCCCAACAATATTATTATCAATAACTTTTATGCAAGGCTCCCTCTACATGATAAGGATTTATTGGATGCTTCTTGTGCTGGATCATTCACTCGCATGGAAGAAGAAGTTAAATGGGACCTTCTAGATCGTATTCAAGACAATGCTGAAGCTTGGGAGAATGACGAAGGTAGAAAGTCAGGTATAAATTATGATGATGAATGCATTGAATCTTTTATGGGAACTGACAACTTTCAAAATATTAGTAATCTTTATGGTCTTGATTTGCAAGTTATTACAAATTGCTTTAGAGATTTTGCTTCCTATATCGAAATTCCAAAAAGGGGATGGAACAAATACCATGCACCTTACAAGGATATTGTTGACTATGCTTCTATTGGAAGTGCTGAGTATTGCATCATTGACCCCATTTTACCTGAACCTTATATCGAGAAGATTCCCTTCCCCGAAAAGGTAAAGGACCATCCTATGATAACTAATGTAATAACTAAAAGTGAAAAAAGAACTCTAAAACCTGATGAACAAATAAACATTGAACCTGTGGTAGCAATTGTGAAAGATCTTGTCACTAAAAGCGTAGAAGATGGGCACATAGTCTTTTGTGAGGATGCTTCTAATATTGTTTCACATCCCAATAGAACTAAAAAAAGGCTAGTGTTCCTGTGCTTTCTGTTAGAATTGGTGATCATTGCTATTATGGTTTATGTGATATTGGTGCAAGTTCCAGTGCTATTCCTTATGAGCTTTATAGAGAAATTATGCATGAGATCAGTCCTTGCGAGTTGGAAGAGATTGATGTGGTTATTCACCTTGCTAATAGAGAGACCATCTCTCCAATTGGTATTGTGCGAGACGTGGAAGTTCTTTGCGGTAAGATTAAGTACCCCGCTGATTTTCTAGTACTTGGTTCAGCTGCTAGTAAAACTTATCCTATCATTTTTGGTAGACCTTTCTTGAGTACTTGTGGAGCTATTATTGATTGCAAGAGGGAGAAAATCTTGACTAAGTTTGATAGGGAATCTTATGAGTTTAATTTTTCGAAATTTGCCAAAGAACCTTGCGAAGAGGAAACCCATAATGAGGATTTTAGGGTTGAACAACTTGCTTCTATTTCTCTTGCTCCTAACAATGCTTTGCAGAAATTTATGGAAGAACATGAAAGTGAAATCTTCATGGAAGAAAGGAATGAGATTGACATGATTCTCCGTGATCAACCTATGATGCTTAAGCACGACTTGCCTATAGAAGACTTGGGTACCACGTTGCCACCTAAAAAGGATCCAGTTTTCGATCTAAAACCTCTCCCTGATGATCTTAAATATGCTTTTATTGATGATAAAAATATATATCCTGTTATTATTAGAAGTTTTGAAGAAGAAAGATTATTGGAAGTTTTGAAGAAACACCGAGGAACTATGGGCTATACTCTGGATGATTTTAAAGGGATTTCACCTACTATATGTCAGCATTCTATCAGCATAGAACCATATGCGAAGCCAGTAGTGGAGCACCAACGACGTTTAAATCCTAAGATGAAGGAAGTGGTAAGGAATGAGGTATTGAAACTCCTTGATGCTGGTATTGTTTACCCTATTGCTGATAGTGAATGGGTTAGTCATGTTCATTGTGTTCCTAAAAAGGGAGGTATTACTTTTGTCCCTAATGATAATGATGAGCTTATTCCTCAAAGAATAGTAGTAGGCTATAGGATGTGCATCGATTTTAGGAAAGTCAATAAAGTTACTAAGAAAGACCACTACCCGCTTCCTTTTATTGATCAAATGTTGGAGGTTGTCTAAAAAGACCCATTTTTGTTTTCTTGATGGTTATTCTGGTTTCTCTCAAATTGCTGTTAAACAACAAGATCAAGAAAAAACTACTTTTACTTGCCCTTATGGAACTTATGCTTATAGACGTATGCCTTTTGGTTTATGTAATGCTCCTGCTACTTTCCAAAGGTGCATGTATGCTATCTTTCATGGCTTTTGTGAGGAAATTGTAGAAGTGTTCATGGACGACTTTTCTGTCTATGGAACTTCTTTTGATAATTGTCTGCACAACCTTGATAAAGTTTTGCAGAGATGTGAGGAAACTAATCTTGTTCTTAATTGGGAGAAATGCCACTTCATGGTTAATGAAGGGATTGTTCTTGGGCATAAAGTTTCTGAAAGAGGCATAGAAGTTGATAGAGCTAAGGTTGAGGCAATTGAGAAGATGCCATGCCCAAGAGACATCAAAGGTATTCGTAGTATCCTTGGTCATGCTGGTTTCTATAGAAGGTTCATTAAAGACTTTTCTAGGATATCAAAACCCCTTACTAATCTTCTTCAAAAAGATGTACCCTTCGTTTTTGATGATGATTATAAGGAAGCTTTTGAAACTCTTAAGAAGGCTTTAACTACAACCCCTATTGTTCAACCACCTGATTGGAGTTTACCCTTTGAAATAATGTGTGATGCTAGTGATTTTGCTGTAGCTGCTGTCCTTATGCTAGTAAGACTCTAGACGCTGCTCAAAGGAATTATGCTACTACTGAAAAGGAATTTCTAGCTGTTGTCTTTGCTTGTGATAAGTTTAGGCCCTATATTGTGGACTCAAAAGTAACCATTCATACTGATCATGCTGCTATTAAATATCTTATGACAAAGAAGGACGCTAAGCCTAGGCTTATTAGATGGGTACTGCTTTTACAAGAGTTTGATCTACATATAGTAGATAGAAAGGGTGCTGAAAATCCTGTAGCTGATAATTTATCTCATTTGGAAAACATCTCTTTTGACCCTATGCCTGTTAATGATAGTTTCCCGAATGAACAGTTAGCTGCAGTTGGAGTGAGCTCGCAAGGAAGCCCTTGGTATGCTGATTATGCTAACTTTATTGTCTCCAAGTATTTGCCTCCAACTTTTATAGCTCAGCAAAGAAGAAAGTTCTTTTACGATTTGACGCATTACTTTTGGGATGACCCACACTTATACAAAGAAGGAGTTGATGGTATTATGCGAAGATGTGTTCCAGAATATGAACAAAAAGAGATATTGCGTAAATGCCATGGTAGTGCCTATGGAGGACATCATGCAGGAGATAGAACTGCACAAAAGGTACTACAATCAGGTTTCTACTGGCCTACCCTTTTTAAATATGCAAGAAAATTTGTTTTATCTTGTGATGAATGTGAGCGTGTTGGTAATATTTCTAGACGCAATGAAATGCCTATGAACTACTCTCTAGTTATTAAACCTTTTGATTGTTGGGGATTTGACTTTATGGGTCCTTTCCCTCCTTCGAAAGGTTACACTCATATTCTTGTTGCCGTATATTATGTTACTAAGTGGGTAGAAGCCATTCCTACAAAAATGCTGACGGGGAAAGCTCTCTAAAAATGCTTAAAGATGTTATCTTTCCTAGGTTTGGAGTTCCTAGGTATCTCATGACTGATGGGGGTTCTCATTTCATTCATGGCGGTTTTAGGAAGACCCTCGCTAAATACAATGTTAATCATAGAATTGCTTCAGCTTATCACCCCCAAACTAGCGGGCAAGTAGAGTTATCAAATAGAGAAATTAAATCTATCTTGCAAAAGACTGTTAATAGGTCTAGAAAAAACTGGGCTAAGAAGTTGAATGATGCTTTATGGGCTTATAAAACTGCTTATAAAAACCCTATGGGAATGTCTCCTTATAAAATGGTTTATGGGAAAGCTTGCCACTTACCCTTAGAGTTAGAACACAAAGCTTACTGGGCAGTGAAAGAACTAAATAGAGATTGTAAGCTCGCTGGTGAGAAAAGATTATTTGACTTAAGTTCTTTAGATGAATGGAGGAGTGAAGCCTATGAGAATGCTAGGCTCTTTAAGGAAAAAGTTAAAAGATGGCATGACAAGCGAATACTTAAGCGAGAATTTCATGTGGGTGAGAAAGTTCTATTGTATAGGTCTCGTCTCAGATTTTTTGCAGGTAAGCTACTATCAAAATGGGAAGGACCTTTTATCATTGAAGAAGTATAACGTTCAGGAGCAATAAAAATTTCTTCTCTAAAAGATAATACTACACAAGTAGTGAATGGACAGCGACTCAAACACTATATTGCTGGAGATTCTTACAATGAAGATGTTGATACCTTTCAAGTTATAACTCGAGAGAAATTCATTGAGGACCAAATTCAGAGACTTGAAGAGTCCGTTTCCAACTAGGTAATGGTTCTGGTAAGAAAAGTTCCACGAAAGTACAATCCAACTATATTTTTGTAGTTTTCAGTCAATAAGGAAAGTTTCAAAGCGAAAAAGGGACGGAACCGGAGCCGGGTGGCCCACACCACCCCATGGCGCGGGCCCACCCTTGGCCGCTCCACCAGGTGGTGAGGCCACCCAGGACTCCATCTCTGACCCATTTTCTCCCAATACCTTCCTTTTTATATGAAACTTCGTAATATATAACCCCCCGGATCTCCTGAGGTTCGTATATCGTGTTTTCGTTGTATTTTTGTTTCGATCTGTTTCTGCCAGGACATACTCTTTGAAGGTTTAGAAGCACAATGGTGTCTGCCAAGGATAAAGGGAAGGAGCCTATGGAGGAGAATCTTCAAGACCCCAAGCAGAGGCTGGCACCTTTAGTCTCTTGCCCTGCATCAATGGAAGCCCTACGAGTCACTAAGGAGTTCTGCGATAAGTACCGGGACTTGAAGAGGAAGGTGGACATGCTTCAATGGGAGAATAATAGGCTTCGCAAGATGCTGGAAGATTTCCTCACGTCAACTAAGAGCATAATACCACCACCACCTAAGGAGTAATTCGTCATCAGGTTTGGCATCCCCTTGGTTTGTTCCAAGCTTGGGGGAGTGTCGCGGTATCATATCACTATCTTCTATCTTTTTACCTTATTAGTAGAGTCACGTCATGAATAGAGGAGTTATTTTGTAGTATGGTTTGCATTATGGAAGTGTCCCCTCTCTCGTTAGATATGTATCCCTTGGTGTGAGCTGCCGTTATGGAATATTAATGAGAAGTTCTATCATCCACTCTTTTGCATAGCTTATAGTTTTCAATTCGTGGTTATATGATTGATCTTGTTGTTAGTATTGGTAGCACTTTGGGATCATTGAGTTAATTTAGTTGGTTTTGGCAAACCTGGCTCGGTCAGTAGCAACACTATTTTTGAGAGTTGAAAGAAAAAGATAGAAGTACTCTAAAGAAAAATAATTTCATCATCTTTCTTTCTTGATTTGCTCATAAGTCTAGTATTCTCTAGTTAAGATCTTTTGTGCTTCCAAGGAAGATTGCACGTTTGACTTTATCATTTGTATGTTTGTTTGTTTGTTTCCTTCAACTCTTATACTTTCTACCCAGCTTTTCTAGCCAAAAACTTGTACTGAGAGGGTATTCTTCTCGTGCATCCACCTCCTTTAAACCAAAACCTTTGCCATTTGTATCCACCATACCTACCTAGTAGCATTATTGCTATTCCAAGTAAATTCCTGTTTTGTCTACCTCCAAAATTAAACTTGTTATGCGAAAATTAGTGATTAAAGCTCTCACGAAATTGATGGCACACTTTACTTTCTTGCAATTAATAAACTTGAACCATTGTGAACTCTCCATGAAAGTTATATGCTTGCAAATTATAGGCAGATTAGCGAGAACTGTCTTACGAGAGGAACGCTTTCAACACTTGTAAATATATACCCAGTTGATAACTTGCTCTTTTGTTTGCGGATGTCGTTGGTGTGAAATAAAAGGGGAGCTTGTAAGTCCATGGAGTTATGTATGTGTGTTAGAGAAACGCCTGGGCCGCTGGTATAATCCATGCTGACATGGTGGAAACCTGCAGCGTAACCATAATGATATCTATGAAGAATTCTTCTTATAAAAAAAGAGAGAGATAGCTATTGAGAAAAAGAAAAGAAAAAAAGAGATACTATGAAAATAGGAAAGAGAGAAAAAGCACCATTTTCCCATGGTAAATAAGAAGATTGCTGAGATAATCATTGTCTGCTTGCCTTGTCATTTTGATATGGGGATTCTTCCGTATCATCGAGCAAGGGGTACCCCGTTGGCAGTTCTCAATGATACGCACATGCTTACGATGACAAGAACTTACCGGTAACTAAAGTTGAGTAGCATGAGGAGCGGCCCTAGTACTCAAGGGACTTGGGATTTTAGTTTATAGTCTGTCAAGCATATAACTCAGATTGGACCTCACTTTCACCTTAATCACCTAAAGATGCTTATGATAGGGGCAATGAGAGCTGAAAGCTAGTAAGTATCATAATTTTTGGGAGCTCTTTATGAGACTTGCAATCCCTGCTTCCCGCTTTAAAGTGCCTTTCTTTTACTTTTTAGTTGAGTCAGTAAACCTATTCCCTTCTATCTCAGCAAGTATTTTGAGTTGATGTGTTTCATTCATTCATATGATGATTTATTCAATCGTGTCTTATGTTCCTTGTTTTACACATTGCTCTTATCTTGATGTTTACTATTGAAAGCTATCATTGAAAAAGCCAGCTATTTGTGAACTCCAGCAATTTTTCAACCATTCTTCGACCAAGACCTAAGTTTGCCATTACCGATTATGATTCACTTTATGTATCTTTATTGTGTTTCCTTTACTCATTGCAAGTTGAGTTGTATAATAGTGAGTTGTCTTCTATTATGATCTATGTATTTGATGAATGTGATGCTTCTTGTCCGTATTCTTTTATCAACTCTTCACTCCATAAACCTGAGGTCATGTTTATTGAGCTCAGTTTCGCTTGGGGGGAGTTGATACGTCCATTTTGCATCACTATTATATGTCTTAATTCACTATTATTCATTGATATATTTCGTATTGAGAGGTGATACTTATGTTATTTCATCTATTTTTGCATGGTTGATGACTTTTGGAGCATGGACCCTGCGGTCGAGATTTTGATGGAAAAGGTGCTGTTTGGAGGCAAAATTCGCGAAGATCAGAAAATCCGGGAAAATATACGGAAAATCCTATTTTTCCAGAAGACTCAGGATGCCAGAAGATGGAGTGGAGCTGGGCCACAGGGGGCCCACACCACCCCATGGCGCGGGTAGTCCTAGGCCGCGCCAGGGAGTGGTGTGGCCACCCTGGCCCACTCCAGCCTCTCCCCTCTGGCGTATATCATCCCCACGAAACCCTAAGACTCGGGGAGCGACCATAGAAAGATTACGCCACCTCTGCGGGGCGGAAAACACCGAGAGAGAAAGATCTCTTTGGCAGACAGATTTTTGCCAGGGGAATTCCTTCCCGGAGAGGGGAGATCATCGCCATCAACACCACCATCAAGCTGGACTTCATCGGGATCATCATCATCATCACCACCACCACCATCATCACCATCAGCACCCTCATCACCATCTCCATATTGTTGTAACAATTGCGTTGAATCTTGCATAGTTCATAGGGGAAACTTTCCTGGTGTTGATTACTCTTTGTAGTTGATGCTATTGAGTGAACCATTGAATTATTGTTTATGTTCAGATTGTTATACATCATTATTCCATCTCTGATCATGATCCATATGATGTCTTGTGAGTAGTTCGTTTTGTTCTTGAGGACATGGGAGAAGTCTTGTTGTTAGTAGTGGAGTTGTGTTGAGAAAGATTCAATAGATTGTTATTTAAGTTGTACTTCTTCTAGTGGTGTCATGTGAACGTCGACTACATGACACTTCACCTAAATGGGCCTAGGGGAATGCATTGTGTATTTGGCTACTAATCGTAGGGGTTGCCAGAGTGAAAGAAACCTGAACCCCCGTTAGGAAACCATTGCACAAGGGACGTAAGGGTCTTAGAGTTTAAAGCTGTGGTTAGGTTTCTACCTTAAATACTTTCTTGTACTTACGGATGTTTGCAAGGGGTTTAATCACAAGTATGTATTAGTCTTGGATGGGGCGGTACATTAGCACAGGTTCACCCACACAACACTTAGCAAGCTAGAGGAGATTAATCGACTATATGAAGCGAAAGCACTTGACAGTCTTTCCATGTGTCCTCGAGAACGTTTGGTCATCTATAGAAATACAACCGGCTTGTCCTTTGCTGCATAAAGGATTGGGCCACTTGCTGCATTTATTCCTACTGTCTTTTTTTTACTCGTACTTTGTTTACTTGCTTTATCAAAAACCCCTAAAAATCCGTTTGCTAAGTATTTGCAGAGAATTCCTGATCCATACCACTAGCCAGCACCTTCTGCTCCTCGTTGGGTTCGACACTCTTACTTATCGAAAATACTGCGATACACCCCCTATACTTGTGGGTCATCACGGTGTTCCTTACATCACCGGTATTATTAGTTTTTCGCTTAGACGCAAGCGCGCATATTCCAAAATCCTAGCCAGTGACTCGGTCAAACAATGGCCAGCCACATTCTTTTATCATAAGGATATTCCAGCTCCCGACAAAGCTACTACTTTGTCGGCTTTTGTCGACGGAGCTGCCACGGCCCAACCGTCCTGGGACGAGGCTCCTCCGGCTCTCACTGATGATCTGATCCTTGCTAAGGGGCGGATCGAATACTTTATCAAACACAAGGGACTAAAGGGATCCGACTTGGTCCAATGCTGGGTCTCATGCCGGATCCAGCCCCTTCAATACCACGGAACCCGACTGATGCACTCCCTCATGTTGTCCAAGAAAGACTCCCTCCGCATTAGCCCCAAAGCCTACACCACACAAGGCTATATAAGCCAGATCAAGTGGCTGATCAGGGAGCGGATCGAGAGGAGGATCCCGGAGGTTTCTCTGGATATGCATACGGCGGAAAATCCCGTAGTGCCGGTAAGCTTCTAACAGTACACCTTTTTTATATGTTTTAATCTTCGAATTCTATTGCAATACTGATATGTTTTATTCTTTTCAGCTTGCTGACCTCCCCGAGTCGGAACTTGCTCCGCTCGAAGGATATCCACCGGAGTTCTCTCAGGAGACAGAGGTGGTTCTATTGCCGGACCTTGCGCTTAAGAAGCGCAAAGCTCCGACAGTGGCTCTTGGCACAAAGAAGGTGCCCGTCGTGAAGAGGTAACTTTCAATCACAACTTCCGCCTTTGCACTTTACTCGAATTTCCTTCCGAGATGTAATGTTTCCGACTTTACTACATTCTCAGAGCAAAACCGCTCATCAAGGGTAAGGGGAAGGGAACTTCTTCGAAGCCCTTGCGTCAGACAAAGCTTACCATAGCTTCTCCTGCCGTGGCTCCTCCGACTCCTGATCCTCAACCTTCCGCAATGCCGGTGATCTCTCCGGATGCTGTAGAAGATCCGGCTCCTTCAATGGAGCCTGCGACCCTTGAGTCGCAAACTGACGTCACCATGGGTGAGTCAGATTTAGATAAGGATGAACCCTCTTTGGGTAATGATCCCTCGGCATAAACCTTCGCCGAAAACCTTATCAGCAATCCGGGACTTGCCAAGTTTGGCTTGTCCCAGAAATCTGCTGAAGAAATCCAGCGGCTAGCCAGGCAATGCCTGGAGAAAACAAACTTATCTGCCGAAGAAGAAGCACAAGAGGCAGAGGACATCAAGTTCTCCAACCTTCTTGCCCAGGTGCACCTTCACAACGAGAGGATAAGGGCCTGTGAACTTCCAACAGCACCAGTGATTCCTCTGACTCTCGCCGAGAAGGTTGCCGTTGAAGTGAACGCGAGTTTGGATAAACTCACTCGCGAACAATATGTAAGTCGGAATTCCAACTCCTATTTTTCCTTTGTTTCATATCATATCCTCTAGCCCCCAAGCATGAAGTAGAATAAATAATCCGGGTTTATGCTTCATTAGGATGCCAAAGAATGAACTAGTGTAGCCCCCAAGGCTCGTGCTGATATTAGCAAAAATATTAGCCCGAGTCTTTAGTAGCTTTCTGACTTTGGGTATTCTGACTTACAGAAAGTATGTTCCTATAACCAGGATTTATTGAAGAATGTCTGTGATAAGCGGAGAGAGATCAAGGCTCTCCGACTTAAAAATGCTAAACTTAAAGTTTCCAAGGATGACGCTGAAGGTAAACATTTCGAGACTCAAGCCTTGTCTTTCATGTTTTCATAGTCGAACTTTTTCTGAACTGTTGTTCTTTTTGACTTATAGCACTGGTAAAACAATCCTGCGCCATGATTGAAGAGGCCGAGAACCTCAAGACTTTGGTGGTGGAGAACAAGGAGCTTCGCCAAGAGCTGGATAAGCTCAAGGAGGATCATGAAAAGAGCATAGCTCAAGTCCTTGAGTCCTCCTCCATGGCTACTGATGAGCGTGATCGCAAGATTGCTTCCCAAGATCAAAAAATCTCGGACCTCAAAAATGAGCTTAGCAGAGAGAAGGACCTTTCTGATGCGCTCCGGGCTGAACTCCAGAGTCTTCGGGAAGAGAAGACCAAAATTGACGACATCATTTTTGGTACGTTCCATCTGTCTGACTTTTCCTCTTTCTTCGACTTCTATCAATGTCGGATTTTTCCTGACTTGTTTTGTGTATAGGTCCTCTGAACTTGACGGACTCTTCCTCCACCGAGCCTCACACCCACCGGCTTACTCAAGTCGGTGACCTGCTTCATGACTTCCGCCAATCCCTTGAGGACATCGGCGAAGCTCTCAAGATTCCGGATATGCACAGCATGTCGGATTTTCAGGTGCGGGACAAGGCAAAGGATATGCCGCAGCTTGTCCGGGATTGGAACATGTCTAATGTGCGGACTGCAGTGCAAAACGCTCTCACCATGGTTATGAGCCACCATGGAAACATGGAAATATGGCAAGTGACCAGAGGGTACTGCAAAGTAGACGAAGACGGCCAGGAGCAGGACCTTCAAGCCATCATGTACTCCTACGCCGGATATGGGTGTCACGTGGCTGATTTGACCAGCTACGAGACCCCTTTCTTCACCCGCGTGGACACTCCGCCTCCTCCTCCAGAAGAATCAGCAGAAGTTTCCGATGATGAACGCACCACCTCGGATGTGGACATCTCGGAACGATACCAATGCAGCGTATCCAGCAAGCCGGCAGCTCCTTCCTCTCCTGCATCATAGATTAACAGAAATACTTGTGTTATTCTAAAAAACATGATGGGCCTGTAAATATGCAGTACTATAATTTTGCTAGTGCTAAGCTTTGATCTATTCAGCACTTTTGGCTTTAAATTTTGTGTGCCTGAAATGTTTACACAAGCACTTGTATTTTTTCGTCTATACTTATCATTTATCTGGCTTTCTGCCTCGTTCCTTTCCTGAGCCGGCTAAACCTTCTGCCGGAAACTTTGCCGAGCAATGGAGCTCAATCGCTAAACCAGTTTAAACTCGGAAACAAAGCTGGCTTCCAGTACCAACAATTCACTACTCGAAAAATGCCCGCATCCAGCAATCAGACAAATAACCAAAGTAAAGACAAGAAACTTTAGAGTTATACCCGAGGGTAGAAGTTTTAGAATTGGAAATCTAAACCAGAACAAACATGAGCATAAAGTACTTTCAAGCATTCTGGGATTTTTGACTATGACATGATCATTCGGAAATAAGATGGTAAAAACTTCTCAGAAAAAATTGAGGCAACCAAAACTTTTATGTCTCACAGAACATGTACATATATATGTTTACAAAGAAGGATAAACTAAGAATAAAAGGGACGTAGCTGAGCAATATTCCACGGTCTGTCTAACTCATCCGGATTTGTACTGCCTCCAACTCTCTTTCTCTTTTTAGTAGCAGGTCTTTCTTTGACTGGCCTCATGTCAGTTAAGTAGTATGATCCATTGTGCAATACTCGACTAACTAAAAAGGGCCCTTCCCATACCGGGGAAAGTTTGTGCTTTCTTTGTTGCACAAGCCGGAGAACCAAATCACCTTTATTGAAAGATCTATTTCGGACTCTCTGGCTATGATACTTGCGTAACCTGGCGATGTAGAGATCTCATTTCAGCAACGACGCGAACTTCTTCGACTAAGTCGAGATCATTTTGTCGAGAAACCTCGGCATCTTCTTCAATATACGCGGCCACTCTAGGAGAAGTGTGAATCAAATCACTAGGAAGAACTGCTTCTGCACCATAGACCAAGAAGAAAGGTGTGTATCCGGTTGACCTGTTCGGAGTCGTTCGTAAACTCCATATTACGGAGGGTAATTCCTCTGCCCAAGCCCCCGCAGCATGCCGTAGTGGTGCTTCGAGTATCGGTTTTAGGCCTTGTAGGATTAAACCATTTGCTCTTTCGACTTGTCCGTTAGCTTGTCGATGTGCGACTGACGCAATGTCAAGCCGGATATTTTGCTCGTTCCAGAATTCAGCCAATTCTGAAATAGAGAAGTTACTCCCGTTGTCCGTGATAATGCTATGTGGATAACCATACCAGATTATAACATCCTCGACAAATCTTTTATGAGATCCGAAACTCTGCCGCCTCCACAGACAAAGGGGACCTAGAAGATTCTTCTGCCTCTATCATCACCGCTGGGGTGGGTGGGGCAGGTTCAGCGAAACCGATGTAAACATCGATCTCGCCAAAAGACATGATTGTGTAGGCAGTCACAGCCTCCCTAGCCGGAATCCAAGTCTCGTCGAGAATAATGAGAGGGACGTCGCTGATGTAGAGGATGCGACCGACGGCGATAGTCTCGCCGATTCCGATTCTTGCAGATTCCGCTTGGAACGCAGATCCAAAGCTCACTTGCCCCATGGTGGGCGCCAACTGTAGTCGGATTGATGACAAGTACGCCATGAGGGGGTCCTCGAGGCATGCGGAAGAGAGGGGTGTGAGATGTATGGTATTCCGGGACGGTGAGCACACAAGTTTACCCAGGTTCGAATCCGCCGGCTTTGGACGGATCCTACTCCTGCTAGCAATCGATGTCTGGCAGCCGGAATATGGGTTATAAGGGTTTCGCCTGTGCGAGTTGAGAGTCTAAAGTATTGGGTGCCCTAAAGGCTCTCCCTAGGACGGCTTATATAGATATCCAGCCTAGGGTTTACAAGAGAGATCTATCCGGCTACGACTAAGAGTCGGTTACAGAGTACATCTTGAACTACAAGTAACACAATGGGCCTAAGTCGGTAAGTCTTCTGTGCCTTCCTGTAGCCGGATTGGACTCTGTCTTTCTCCCTGACTGGGCTGCCCGTGAAGCAAAGCTCTAACCCGAAATGGGCCACCCTGGTCAGTGAGGAACTGTGAGGATACCCGGAAAGTATATCCCCAACAAATATGTTTGCCCATAATTGTTCCTCCAGCTGTAGTATCAAGCATAGACTTAGACACAAGGTTAAGAGCATTATAAAATAAATGGAGAATTAACCAATCTTCCATCTCATGACTGGGACCGTTTCTCATGCATTCTTTCATCCTCTCCCATGCAAGCGCTAGTAGCTCATGCTCTTCTTGTCTAAAACCAGTAATATTAGATCTTAGTTGCATAGTCTTTGGAGGTGGGAAAAATTTAGTCATAAATAAAGAAGTACACTCCACCCATGATGTAATAGTATTTCTAGGCAAAGATAGTAACCATTCGTTTGCTCTTCCTGTAAGAGAGAATGGAAATAAATAGAATTTGACCACATCAGGGTCAACATCTTTTATGCGCATCATATCACATATTTTAGTGAAAGTGTTCAAGTGCATACCTGCATCCTCAACAGCAGAGCCTCCAAATTGATTATGTTGAACCAAACTTAAATAGTGGGTCTTAATTTCATAATCATTAGCAGTAATTGCTGGCTCAGTAATATGAGTACGCAAATAATCATTGTTGGGAGTTGCAAACTCCCCAAGCTTCTTTTCAGCCATGTTTCCTATGTTTTTGGGTTTTCTTAAACAAAGACTTATGTTAGTAAAAACAAGAATTTAAAGATTAACTATTTTTTTGGTTTTTCAAATAAAGACTCAAAGCAAACTAACAAAATTCAAAAACAAGAATTAAAACTAGCAAGGTTCCTACTAACCTCACCAGGGTAGCTATTGCTTCCCCGACAACAAAGGCAGAAAAAGGGTTGATACCTTCGATCCGGATTACGATGTAGTATAGCTCTTTTTCCCTAGTAGACCTAGGTTATCGAATCCTCGGGAAGCATAAAGCATAGTGAAGTTACTTTTATGGACCTTCGGGAGTTTTAGAATTCTTTTTGTGTTTTACCGGACCAAGAGTTTGTTGTCTTTTGTTGTTGTTGATGATGAGAGAGAGAGAGGGCCTAGGGCTTTCGGTTTCACCTATAGCTGTGCAAAACATCTGATGGGAATAAAAGATAATAATAAAGTATGCATGTAATTTTTAGAGCAAGATAGTTATATGTGCGCAGTGCATCCGTAATTGCTATTGCCTCCGCAACCGCTTATAGAAATAACCTACTAGTCTCATCCATAGAAGAAAGAGAACAAATGATATGCATAGTGATGTCACCGTTAATCCCAAGTAAATCCCTCACATACAGTCGTACTAACCCTTCTGTCACTGGGGTTCCCAACCTGCAGATTAGTCATTACTCATACTCCCTATACCTGGCTCAATCCTCGGGGTCTTAGGTACCTGACAAGTCCTTGGATTGAGGCAAGAGAGGATACAATAATCATCATGTCATACAAACTAATACATGATCCCATGTATGATAAATAACATGCACAAAAGCTACATGGCTAGGCCGAAGCCCTTAGCCCAAAGAGAATTACTCACACATAGAGATGAAATCAACAATCATAAACATTGCAATGGAAATCGTGAGATTGATAGCAAATAGTCTTACAATGTCGCTAATCGAAGATGAGATCTACTATTACAAGTGATAGAATATGGATATGGTGGTGGAGAAGGGTTTGGAGATTAGATCTAAGTCTATTCCTCTGGCTGCTCTTCGGTGTTGTGGATGCAGGTTTCTAGGGGCGGCTGGTGATCTGGCAATACTGTTTCTCATCACCCAAAGCCTCTTTATATAGGGGTCCCTTCACAAAAAATTTCTATTTGACCTAGCGGTGTCGATGGCAACTATACAATCGGAACTATATGGCTAGAATTTTATTCCCACCGTATAGTTGGTCGTTAAAGCGCTTGTCTCCACTTCACGACCCCTGGTTTCTTCGGGTTGTTGGAAATCTTGTATCTTTGACTTTAATGTTGTGATTCCCATCATCAAACGTCATTATTTGCGCAGGGAAAAAGAGAAAGAAATGATTGCATACCCCTTTGATCATTAGGCATTAGTGGCAGGGTTTAGAGAGTTATTTCATGAAAAATATGAATAATATCCAGTTTAAATGTGTTGTAGATGGCTATATTTCATATCCATCACTGCGCAATCTGAATAATGAGTTAGTTCGGAATAGAAAAACATGAAGGAAGGAAAAAGTGAAAATACAAGTGAAAGAAATTACCCTTCTTCTTGAACTCGGAGATCAGTGGATTGTGCTTTGAGCGAAGATCCTTGTGTGTGTCGAGGAGCCGCAGGAACTCGGCGGTACGATGGTTAATAGTGATCTAAAAAGAACAACGTTACTAATATATCATAAGGAATATTTGAATCTACTCAAGACCCAGGCCAAGTGGAACTTAACCCGGCTCTAGGTGAGTGAATATTTGAATCTACTCAAGACCCGGGCCAAGTGGAACTTAACCCGGCTCTAGGCGAGTGAATATTTGAATCTACTCAAGACCCAGGCCAAGTGGAACTTAACCCGGCTCTAGGTGAGTGAATATTTGAATCTACTCAAGACCTAGGCCAAGTTGAACTTAACCCGGCTCTAGGTGAGTGAATATTTGAATTTACTCAAGACGCAGGCCAAGTGGAACTTAACCCGGCTCTAGGTAAGTGAATATTTGAATCTACTCAAGACCCAGGCCAAGTGGAACTTAACCCGACTCTAGGTGAGTGAATATTTGAATCTACTCAAGACCCGGTCCAAGTGGAACTTAACCCGCCTCTAGGTGACTGAGTATTTGAAATCTACTAAGGAATTTAGCGCAACTAGAAATACTTCGGATGGGAGCATCCGGCTGAGTAAAGCGTTACTCCCTCGGAGGCTCGGGGACTGGAGGATATATCTATGATTACTTGCACATATGTAAGGGCATGAAAAAGAGGTTTACCTCCATCATTCAGCTTGCAAGGGAGATAGCCTTGGAAGCTGTGTTCATTTGGGTGTTGAACTCGGCGGGACCAAACTTCTCCGGGATTTCATTGTTGAGATTCATGAACTCGACATCATTCCAATTTTTAACATATTCAATTAGTGTTGGACCGTAGTTCTCCCCGTTGAGCATCTGGGTCGCCACCAAGCCTTTGGCATGAGCCTCTTTCCTAGCAATCTATGCTACAACCGGGCTAGTATGTAAAGTAAGCTGCTTACTGCTAGCAGACCCGGAAGCAGCAGAGCCAGAGACAGTACTCCCCTTTTTCATCATGTACAAGAGGGTACATTGTACAGATTCAATTGTTGATCCCTTAGGGGTTTTGGCAGCCTCGACAGCTTGTTGGCCCTTGGAGGCATCAGTACCTTTTTTGGCCTTGGTGTCGGACTTAGCCTGCTGCTACAAAGAGGTGGCCTGTACTCCGGGTTTGTCCTGAAGTTTTTGTTGGAAGATATCCTTGGCAGAAGGTGTTGGTGCTGTAGCTTTGGCCTATACTCGGACGAGGCAGGAGGAATTGGTATAGAACTTGAAGCTAGTGCTGGTGCTGGTGTTGGAGCTGGTGAAGGAGAAACTTGGGTTGGTGTCGGAGTTACTTGCACCTCGGTGACAACTGGTTCGACGCTGATGTTGCTGGCGCCTTCATGAACTTGTTGTGGCTGAGCCGAAGAAGAGCTGGGCAGGTCGGCATTGCCGTATCCTTGGCAGTACCACTTCCCTCCGTACCGACATTGCCCTCCTCTTGACAAGGTGTGCTAAGATTCAGGGCAGCCGCTGAGCTCTCCAGAATAGGTCTTAGGGGGCATGCATCATCGTTGCAAGGACAAGATGGAGCATTTCGTATAGGCGAGGTAATACTCGAGCCACTCTGGGGGATCTCCCTGGCGGACCTACCGGGTCAAATAAAGAACAAAACAACGAGTTAAGAATAGAGAAAGAGAGAAACAAGAAATACATGAAGATAGTGAAATACAATTCAAAATTTGCGCAAGGAAGGAAAAGAGGATTACTCGGATGAGGTAGGAGGTTCCATGGGCTTAGGCGCCCTCCGAACCGTGGCTTTAGCCCGGGGGACAATCTTGGTGGCGGGGATTTCTTCTGTCTTTTCTTAATCAGAGGCGGTTCAGAAGATGCAATCGAGGTTGCCGCACGTTTCTTCGAGGGGGAAGGAACCAGGTCACCCATAGCAAGGGGAGGATCATCGTGGACCTGACCGGCCGGGTTAGCTAAAGCCGAATCAACAGGAAAGCCATATGAGATAGGCATAGGATCATATACCTCCAAGATCTCAATATCAGGGTCTTCGTCGTCATCCGGCTAGTCCCTTAAGCCAGAGGTCTTACCAAGGGGTCATCTAAAGGTTGGATCCGGAGTGGGAAGGAAGTCCTCAGGGTCCGGCTCCACCGTGTCAGAGGCCTCACGATCCTTCCCCCACTTAAGGGATGGTTCCTGGCCATCCTCAACTGTCTGCTGAGTAAACAACTGAAAGCAATATTGCATTAGATCAAGGTAGAGGTATGATCCGACATAAAACATAACTCGGAGAAAGGGACAAGAAAGGAACATACCCCATGAGGTAGCTTATCTCGGCAGAAGTGCTCGAACCCCCACTCCCAATCCTCGTTGAACTCCTTGTCTATCTTGAAGATAGCCTTGACCCGGCGGAAGATTTGAGTGTTGTTGAGTTCGAAAGAGGAGGTTCGGTTGGGGTCAAGATGGCCACTCATACAGCAAAGTTTGTGAGTTGTTTCTGTAGAGGGGAGATTCGGCTGCGCACAAAGGTGATCATGATATCCTCACCGTGCAGCCTCAAGATGATCAATTCATTGATCCGTTTTTCCACCTGAACCACATGGACAACGGATCTCTTTGGGATTCGGCCCCATAAGGTCCTGTCCGGGATACCGAGCAAGTAAGGGCGCAGCCAAATCTTATCTTCTTCGATATCATTCTTCACATAGAAGAACGTCCGGTCCCAGCCCTTGAAAGACTCGAGGCCGGTGACTCGGGGGAAAATGGAGTTCTTCCGAGGAGAGATAGAGGCAACCTCGCACTGAGTCAGGGATTTGTCGACAGGGGCAAGCAAAGCATCCAGGATATCATTGGCCCGGAAGCAGAAGAATTTGTACCAAAGTTGGACAGTGGGCCAAAGGCCGAGGTAACCCTCAACCCAAGAAGCGAAGGTGGAGAGGGGGGCAATGGCGTTAGCCAGCAAATGATGAGGTTGAAGCTCAAAGGTGTTGATGAATTCTTGGAAGAAATTGCTGATTGGAAGGCCAAAGCCGCGCTAGAAGTGCGAGAGGAATACCATGAACTCACCCGGATTGGGCAAGGGTGTGATATCCTGGCAGGAGAGGTGGCATGTTACTCCGGTAGGGATGTAGCGGGTCTGGTACAGTCAGCCAATATCATCCTGGAAGACCTAGGAACCGGCCCAAGCTCCTCGCTCGTGGGCCTCGCCACCCTCCTCGTGTTCTTCAATGGCGACGACCTCCTCCTGAGCCATCTCCAAATCCCTTCCCTCATAGACCCAATCTGTGATGGGGGCAGAGGTCTAGACTGGCAAGGCCCGGTGGCAGTGTGGCTACATAGAAGCGGCGGCGCTGCTATGGGGGAGAAGCGTAGCAAGGGCAGCATGGAGCCTAAGTGAAGCAGCGGCAGCGGTGACAGTGCTGTTGCGTGGAAGAAGAAGAAGAAGAGGCAGCGGGGTGCGAGGGTGGAGGAAATGACCAAGGGGCGTCCCTCACCCCCTATTTAACCACGCCCCTAAGCGGGGTAGTGGAATCTGGCGGTGCGACAAAGCCACACGGTGTGGCCGTGTATCCGCCGGATCGACCAATCAAAAGAAGCCACAGGAAGGGCCACAGGAGCAGGCGGATCCCACGATGTGACGTGGTGTTACGGTTAACAAGGAGACAACCATGATGTGACGTTCGCAGCAGTTATCCCTGACAATGAATACAGTAACTGGCGCAGACCCTTAAAATGAGACAAAACAATGATTACCCTCCATGTACAATGTGGGGAAGCGTACGAGAGAAGGAAGGAACCAAAAGGATAACTCGGATAAATAGAAGGTGACCCGGCCAACGAGGAATATCTCGGAATGAGCCAAGGGAATGCCAAGTCACAAAAATAAGAAGGGCCGAGTTATAGGGTGACTCGGCCAGAAGAGCAAAGAACTTGGTAGGTTGAACCTGTTGTGGCCTTATCAGTTGAAGTTGCTAAGACCGCACCAGCTTCGGGGACTAATGTTGGGGGGAAAACCCCAGGTAGGGTTACACTGGGGCATAAAGGCCATGTTAGCCGAGGTACAGCGAGGTCAAAGCGTAAGCTGGCCGAGTCACCTCAAGGCAGGCCGACTTACGGTAAGACCCGGCCCGAAGGATGTTCGTCTAACGTTATCTTGGCTGACATAAGACATATGTCGGCTAGCCATTTGTAACTTGTTTGCAGGTACCCACAGGGCCGAGTTAACCAGGACTGAGCCAGGTTATCACTTGGCTTACAAGGGAAGGAAGGAATCTTCTTGGTGAAAGGTTTTCTCTCTCCATTGTAGCGTGAGCAAAGCGAACAGAGGGATGGACCAGCGAGTACGGGCCGACTAAGGTGACGTTGCCCATGTTGGGTGACGTTGTCTATGTCATATGATGTCGCGCCGCAGAGGGGCTTAGTGAGGCTTACGCCCTGAGTCCGGATTAGCTTAGACAGAGAAAAGAGGAGCACTGATTTACTATTTTGGGAGAAGCATATTCGGAGAATATGCCTTCCACATATGCCCTAACTTGTAACCTAGCCCCCTATATAAGGAGGGTCAGGATCTCCATAGAGAGAGTCAGCCATTTTACTAAGGGAAAATGTCGTCGGATTGATGACAAGTACGCCATGAGGGGGTCCTCGAGGCGTGCGGAAGAGAGGGGGGTAAGACATACGGTATTCCGGGATGGTGAGCACACAAGTTTACCCAGGTTCGAATCCGCCGGCTTTGGACGGATCCTACTCCTGCTAGCAATCGATGTCTGGCGAGCGGAATATGGGTTACAAGGGTTTCACCTGTGCGAGTTGAGTTTGTAGACTATTGAGGTGCCCTAAAGGCTCTCCCTAGGACGGCTTATATAGATAGCCGGCCTAGGGTTTACAGAAGAGATCTATCCGACTACAACTAAGAGTCTGTTACAGAGTACATCTTGAACTACAAATAACACGATGGGCCTAAGTCGATAAGTCTTCTGGGCCTTCCCGTAGCCGGATTGGACTCCGTCTTCTCTCCCTGACTGGGCCGCCCGTGAAGCAATGCTCTAACCCGAAGTGGGCCACCCTGGTCAGTGAGGAACTATGAGGATACCCGAAAAGTATATCCCCAACAGCAGCCCCCGGAGGCCTCCAAGATCCAAAGTCGGATTCATAATCATCTAGCTTGATCTTCGGCTTGCAGAATCTTGAAGGATTCCTGAAACTTCACAACAAAAAATACGATCCAGGTCTTAAAAGTAAGTCGGACCTCGCAATTGGTTACTCGGATTTTCCATCTCGCTTTTAAACTAAGTCAGAACTTGGTCTCTAACGCCACCCGACACAAGCATGGTCAAGTCACATCATCTGACAGTGTTCCGTCAGCACGACCGTTGGTGGGTCTGCGGTTCACGGAACCGAGGCGCCGTTTCAATGCGTGCGTGGAGATCGAGGCGATGCAATCATCACGTGGGCCCTTCCCAGTTCTTTCCACGACGCGTGGCGGTTACACTGTAGCGTTTGCACGAATCTTGGCGCAGGTAGGTGGATATAAGGGGTTTAGATTTCTTCTTCTCATCCCCACCAGTCCTTTGCCGTTCCTTCCTTCCCAATCTTCCCACGCACACAGAGCCTCCTCGTCCTCCTCCCACAGAGCTCCTAGTGCCGCCACCTTAAGGTCACTTTCTCATCAAAGAAAAATGGCTTCTTCATCCTCTTCCTCTGGTTTGGCGGCAGCAGCGGCGGCGGCGAAGGCAGAAGCTGCAGCGGAAAAGGAAAGCTACAGGGGAATCTGGATCCCCTGCGCCCTCGACGAGGCAGGCCTCAAGAATGTGGAGAAGGAGGGGCTGCTCGTCATGCGTGGCGGAGCGGCAGCTCCCGAGACGTCCCCAACCCACACGAGGGCGAGCACGTCCACTTCGGCACCCATCTGGACCGAGGTTTGTCCTTTCCTCCCTCGGAGTTCTTCTCCGAGGTGATTGACCACTATGGAGTTCAACTCCACAATCTTCCTCCCAACTCCATTCTAGAGATGAGCGCATATGTTGCGCTTTGCGAGGGCTTTCTCGGCATTAGGACGAGTTTGCTTCTTTTCCGATATTATTTTCATGTCCAGAGAAATTCCATCACCACCGGTGTTCCTTATATCACTGGCACCATTAGTTTTTCGGTTAGACGAGACCGGGCTTATCCCAAAATTTCTGCCAGTGACTCGGTCAAACAATGGCCAGCCACTTTTTTCTACCATAGGGATATTCCGGCTCCCGGCAAAGCTACTGCTTTGCCAGCTTTTGTCGACGGAGCCGCCACGGCCCAGCCTTCCTGGGACGAGGCTGCTTCGGCTCCCACCGACAATCTGATCCTCGCTAAGAGGAGGATCGAATATATTATCAAGCACAAGGGTCTGAAAGGATCCGACTTAGTCCAATGCTGGGTCTCATGTCGGATCCAGCCACTTCAGTACCACGGGGATAGACTGATGCACTCCATCACGTCTTCCAAAAATGACTCTCTCCGCATCAGCCCCAAAGCCTACACCTCTCAAGGCTACATCAGCCAGATCAAATGGCTGATCAAGGAGCGGATCGAGAGGATGATTCCGGAGATTTCTCTAGACATGCACACTGCGGATAATCTCGTGGTGTTGGTAAGATCCTATCAGAACATCTTCTGCGTGTTTCACTTTTCAATATATTGCAATGCTGATTTGTGTATTTATTTTCAGCTTGATGACCTCCTCGAGTCGGAGCTTGCTCCACTCGAAGGATATCCTCGTGAGTTTTCTTAGGAGACTGAGGTGGTTCCATTGCCGGATCTTGCGCTCAAGAAGCACAAAGCTCCGACAGTGGCAGTTGGCACAAAGGAGGTGCCAGTCGTGAAGAGGTATCCTTTCCGTCACAACTTTTCCGCCTTTGCTGTTTACTCAAGTTTCTTTCCGAGATGTAATGTTTCCGACTTTACTACTTTCTCAGAGCAAAATCAATCATCAAGGGCAAGGGGAAGGGGACTTATTCGAAGCCCTTGCACCAGATGAAGCTTACAATAGCTTCCCCAGCTGAAGTCTTCGCTGACAACCTCCTCAACAATCCGAGTCTTGCCAAATTTGGCTTATCCCGGAAATCTGCGGAGGAGATCTAGCGGCTGGCCAAGCAAGTCCTGGACAAAAGCCATCTATCCCCCGAAGAGGAGGCGCAAGAAACAGAGGACGTCAAGTTCTCCGACCTTCTTGCTCAAGTCCGCCTTCACGACGAGAAGATCAGGAATGGCGAGCTTCCAACAGCTCCAGTGATCCCTCTTACTCTCGCCGAGAAGGTGGCATCTAAAGTGAACGCAGGTTTAGACAAACTCACCCGCGAGCAATATGTAAGTCGGAATTCCAACTCTTGTTTTTACATTATGTTATATCATATCCTCTAGCCCCCAAGCATGAAGTAGGATATAGAATCCGAGTTTATGCTTTCATTAGGATACCAAAGAACGAACTAGTGTAGCCCCCAAGGCTCGTGCTGATATTTAGTAAAAATATTAGCCCGAGTCTTAAGTAGCTTTCTGACTTTGGGTATTCTCACTTACAGAAAGTATGTTCCTATAACCAGGAATTATTGTCCAATGTCTGTAATAAGCGGAGAGAGATCAAAGCTCTCCGGCTTAAAAATGCTGAGCTCAAGGTAGCCAAGGACAAAGCCGAAGGTAAACATTTCGAGATTCAAACCTTGCCTTTTGCTTTTTAATGTCGAATTTTTCTGAACTGTTGTTCTGTTTTTGACTTACAGCGTTGGTGAAACAATCCATCGCTATGATTGAAGAGGCCGAGAACCTCAAGACCTTGGTGGTGGAGAACAAAGGACTTCGCCAAGAGCTAGAAAAGCTCAAGGTGGATCATGAAACGAGCATAGCTCAAGTCCTGGAATCCTCCTCCATGGCCACTGAAGAGCGCGATCGCAAGATTGCCGCTCAAGATAAAGTTATCTCGGACCTCAAGGATGAGGTTGACAGAGAGAAGGATATCTCCCAAGCACTCCGGGCTGAACTCTAGAGTCTCCGGGAAGAGAAAACCAAGATTGACGACGTCATTCTTGGTAAGTTCCATCTATCTGATTTATCATTTCCTCGACTTTTATCAATGTCGGTTTTTCCTTATCTTTATTTTGTGTATAGGTCCTCTGAACTTGACAGACTCCTCCTTGTCCGAGCCTCGCACTCATCGGCTTACCCAAGTCGGTGATCTTCTTCATGACTACCGCCAATCCCTTGAGGATATTGGCGAGTCTCTCAGGATTCCGGACATGCCAAGCATGTCGGACTTCCAGGTGCGGGAGAAAGCCAAGGAGATGCCGCAGCTCGTTCGGGACTGGAATTTGTCCTACACGCGGACTGCCGCGCAGAATGCCCTCTCCATGGTCATGAGCCACCATGGAAACATGGAAATATGGCAAGTGACTAAAGGGTACTGCAAGGTAGACGAAGACGGCCAGGAGCAGAACCTTCAAGCCATCATGCACTCCTGCGCCAGATATGGGTGCCATGTAGCTGACCTGACCAGCTACGAGGTGCCCTTCTTCACCCGCGTGGATACTCTGCCACCTCCTCCAGAAGACGCCGAAGAAGTTTTCGATGATGAACGCACCAACTCGGATGCGGATATCTCGGAACGATATCAAAGCGGAGTGACCAGCGAGCCAGTAGATCCTTCATCTCCTCCTACATCATAGACCACAAACTTATGTATTATTCTGTGAAAGAACATGATGCGTTTTGTAAATATGAAGTACTATGACTTTTTGTTAGTGCTAAGTTTTTTTATCTATTCAGCACTTTTGTTTTAGACTTTTTGCGTGCTTGAAATGTTTGCATAAGCACTTAGAATTTTTCGTCTCTACTTATCGTTTATCTGGCTTTCCGCCTCGTCCCTTTCGTGAGTCGGCTAAACCTTCAGCCGGAAACTTTGCCGAGCAATGGAGCTCAATTGCTAAACCAGTTTAAACTCGAAAACAAAGCCGGCTTCCAGTACCAACAATTCACTACTCCGAAAATACCCGCATCCAGCAATCAGACAAATAACCTAAGTAAAGACTAGGATTTTTTAGAGTTATACCCGAAGGTAGCAGTTTTAGAGTCGGAAATCTAAACCAGAACGAACATGAGCATAAAGTACTTTCAAGCATTCTGGGATTTTCGACTATGACATGATCATTAGGAAATAAGATGGTAAAAACTTCTCAGGAAAACTTTGAGGTAACCAAAACTTTTATTTCTCACAGAACATGTACATACGTGTGATTACAAAGAAGGATAAACTAAGAATAAAAGGGACGTAGCTGAGCAATATTCCATGGTCTGTCTAACTCATCCGGATTTGTACTGCCTCCAGCTCTCTTTCTCTTCTTAGTAGCAGGTCTTTCTTTGACTGGCCTCATGTCAGTTAATTAGTACGATCCATTGTGCAATACTCGACTAACTAAAAAGGGCCCTTCCCATACTAGGGAAAGTTTGTGCTTTCTTTGTTGCACAAGCCGGAGGACCAAATCACCTTTATTAAAAGATCTAGTTCGGACTCTCTGGCTATGATACTTGCGTAACTTCTGCTGATAGGCTGTAGATCTCATTTCAGCAACGACGCGAACTTCTTTGACTAAGTCAAGATCATTTTGTCGAGAAATCTCGGCATCCTCTTTGATATACGCGGCCACTCTAGGAGGCGTATGAATTAAATCACTAGAAAGAACTGCTTCTGCGCCATAGACCAAGAAGAAAGGTGTATATCCTGTTGACCTGTTTGGAGTTGTTCGCAAACTCCAAATTACAGAGGGTAGTTCCTTTGCCCAAGACCCTGCAGCACATATGAGTGGTGCTTCAAGTCTCGGTTTCAAGCTTTGTAGAATTAAACCATTTGCTCTTTCGACTTGTCCGTTAGCCTGTGGATGTGCGACTGACGCAATGTCAAGCCGGACATTTTGCTCATCGCAGAATTCAGCCAGTTCTCCCATAGAAAAGTTACTCCCGTTGTGCTATGCGGATAACCATACCGGATTATAACATCCGCGACAAATCTTTTGGTTGTTGCTCCATCACAACTAGTGACAGGTTTAGCCTCGATCCACTTTGTGAATTTGTCCACCATCACTAAGAGGTACGTGAATCCACTTGGTGCTCGTTTAAAAGGTCCTACCATATCAAGCCCCCAGACCGCAAAAGGCCATGTTATAGGTATTGTTCGTAGCTGATCAGCCGGAACATGAGCTTGCTTGGTGTACTTTTGACAGCCTTTCCATGTCTTGACTAATTGTTCGGCATCTGCCTGAGCTGTAAGCCAGAAAAATCCATGTCGAAAAGCTTTTGCCACTAAAGATTTGGCTGCAGCGTGGTGACCACACTCACCTTCATGGATTTCTCTTAAGAGATACACAATGCTGAAAACCCCCGGAAACACTTCGTTTATGGAGCTCACGTTTAACAATAGTATAGGATTTTGCTCGTCGGATAATCTGCCGGCTCAGCACCTCGTCTTCGGGTAATTTACCATCTACCAAGTAATCAAGGTAGGGTTGAGTCCAGCTGGGAATTACAGCCAAAACTGCTATTAAAGGTGAATTCGATTTGGTCGGGTATTCCTCATCTACTCCCTTTATCGAGGGAACTTTGAGGTGCTCTAAAAATGCGCCATCCGGGACCTCTTTCCGCGCAGAGCCTATTCGAGATAGTGCATCTGCTTCCTCATTTTCTGCTCGAGGGATGTGTTGAACTTCAAACCCTTCGAACGATTTAGATAGATCATCCACGACAACTTTATATGCTGCCATGTGCTTATTTGCATTACAAATATCCGAGACTTGCTGAGCAACAAGATCCGAATCTCCGTAACACATCAAACGTCGGATGCCAATATCCTTAGCAATCCGGATTCCATGCAGCAGTGCTTCATACTCGGCAATGTTGTTTGTCGCTGTGAAGTGGATCTGCAACACGTATAATAGTTTATCTCCTTGGGGTGATTTGAGCACCATGCCAGCCCCCGATCCCCCTCGAGCCTTAGACCCATCAAAAAAGAGGGTCCAATATTCTGACTCAGGGAGGGTCATGTTCTCCTTGGTCTCTGTCCAATCAGCGACAAAGTCGGCAAGGATCTGGGATTTGATTGCTGTCCGAGGTTTATACTCAATATCGAAAGCTGAGAGCTCTATGCCCCATTTGGCGACTCGTCCTATGGCGTCGTTGTTGTTGATTATGTCTCTCATGGGAGCTTTGCTCACCACGGTAATTGGATGCTCCTGAAAATAGTGTCGTAACTTACGAGATGCTAGGAAAACACCGTAAGCCAACTTTTGATAGTGCGGATATCGCTGTTTTGATTCTGTCAAGACCTCGCTGACAAAATAAGTCAGACGCTGCACCAGGTGTTCCTGATTTTCCTCTGGTCTCTCTACCACCATGACGATACTAACGACCTTATTTGTTGCAGCAATATAAAGCAACATCGGTTCCTGAGGTTCCGGCGCTGCAAGGATAGGAGCGGATGAGAGTACTTTCTTCAGGTCTTGTAGTGCAACTTCAGCTTCGTCGGTCCAGACAATATCTTTGGTCTTCTTCAGGAGTTTGTATAATGGTGCGGCTCTTTCACCAAGTCAGCTTACAAATCGACTGACCGCAGCAATGCAACCAGTTAATCTTTGCACGTCCTTCAGGCGAGTTGGCCTGGAAATATTGAGAATAGCCTTGATCTTGTCACGGTTCACCTCTATGCCTCTTTGAGACACGATGAAACCTAACAATTTTCCGGCTAGTATTTCAAAGAAGCATTTCTTCGGATTAAGCATGATGTTGTATTTTCGTAGATTGGTGAACGTTTCCTCCAAGTCGGAAATGAGTGTTTCCTTCTTTTTGGACATCACCGTGATATAATCCACGTATGCATGTACATTGCGTCCGAGTTGGTCGTGGACACAACGCTGCATCGTGCGCTGGTATGTAGCTCCTGCGTTCTTCATCCCAAAGGGCATTGTAACAAAACAGAAGGTTCCGAAGGGGGTTATGAATGAAGTCTTGACTTTGTCTGATTCCTTCATCCGTATTTGGTGATAACCAGAATATACGTCGAGAAAACATAGGAGTTCCGAGCCTGCCGTAGAATCGATAACTTGATCAATTCTAGGCAGAGCGAACGGATCTTTTGGACAAGCCTTGTTCAAGGCAGTATAATCAACACACATCCTTAAATCAGTGGTGTCCTTTTTAGGGACCATTACAGGGTTGGCCGACCAATCAGTATGGATGACCTCTTCTATGAATCCGGCTAACTCGAGCCGCGCTAGTTCCTTAGCTATTGCCTTACGCTTTTCATCACCAAACCATCGTAAGGACTGTTTACGGGTTTAGCGTTCAGGTTTACATTTAGAGAGTGCTCGGCAAGTTCCCTAGGTACTCCGGTCATGTCAGATGGCTGCCATGCAAAGATATCTTGATTCGCTTGGAGGAACTTGACGAGCGCGCTTTCCTATGTGCTACTTAGGCCTACGCCTATCTGGGTCACCCTGGAGGGGTCGTCATCCTTCAACGGTGTCGTCTTCGTCTCTTCTGATGCCTTGAACTCCGGATTTGGCTTTCTCACCTCCTTCTTCATTGCAGGCATCTCGGACGGATCTATGCTCTTCTTGATCTCCTGGTACTCCTGGGTGTGCAGCACGGCTTCGGCAAAGGCGGCATTTCCATCCTCGCACTCTCGTGCCTTCTTCGGGTCTCCCCTGATGGTGATTACGCCATTGGGACCTAGAATTTTCATCATATTGTAAATGTAACACGGACGAGCCATAAAAGCCCAGTAAGCCGGACGTCTGAATATAGCGTGGTAGGCACTCTTGAACGGGACCACTTCGAAGGAAAGTGCCTCCGTCCGATAATTCTTTGGTGTTCCAAAAGTAACATCCAAAGTGATCTCTCGAGAATTAGCCTTTGTCTTCACAGGACAACTCCGTGAAAGATCACAGAGCTGTGGTTCAGCTGTGTTTCCGAGATCTTCATCCGGCGTAGCGTTTCGACATAGAGAATATTGATGCTGCTACCACCGTCCATGAGGGTTTTGGAGAAACCATAACCATCAATAAGTGGATTGACGATTAAGGCGTATTTTCCTCGCCTATGTAGCTTAGGCGGATGACCAGCGCGGTCAAACGTTATTGCTACTTCCGACCAGTCCAGATACTGAGGGATAGCCGGAACTGTTGCGTTGAGCTCGTGGAGAACTGCTTTCTTGACCTTTGCTAGTTGAGATCCGAGGAAGGTGAGTAAGTGTCCTTCTTAGTGGGAAAAGTTTTCTTCCCTTCCGACTTGGGATTTGAAGCGTCGGCTTCCTCCATGTCAGAATCTTCCTTGGTTTCTTTGTCTTTTTCGGGATTTTTCTTTCCCTTCTTCCGCTTGGCTTTGTAGCCCGCGGTATCATCTCTCTTGATGTCGTTGTTAAAACGACATTCAGCGTTGGTGTGGGATGAGCCCCCATTGGCATCCAAATGATGCACACATGGGTTATTGGCGATGTCGGTCCAAGTGTAGGTTTTACCTGGTTGTTGTTCTCCTCTACCTTGGACCCTTGATGTCCCATGGCCACGCCCGTGGCCTCCGCCACGTCCTCCTCGTCCTCCAGACCCGGAAACAGTAGTGACTACCGCTGTCTCCGTGTTGGGTTTTTCTTCCGAGGTATTTTTGCGCTTCTGAGCTTGTTGCTTTGGTTGTTTTGCCGACTAAGGCACAACCAAGGCATTGAGTAATCCCTCTGCATCATCGTCAGCATATGCATACTTGGTCGCTATTTCTATCTTTTCTCCCAGATCAGTAACCTTGTCACACTTCAAGCGATGGTGCAGTAAACCAATTGGGAGACCTGCGATGAAAGCTTCAATCGCAGTTTGATCATTTACTCCTTCGCAGGAGTTTTTGGTGTCAATCCATCATCCGAGGTAATCCCAGCAAGTTTCTCCGGCTTTCTGGGTGCAACGCTGTAGGTCTCCAACCGTACAAGGCCTCCGATATGTGCCTTTGAAATTCCGAAAGAACGCACTTTGTAAATCATACCAGTTATGGATGGTGTTTGCCGGAAGTTCATTGAGCCATGATCGTGCTGTCTTCCGCAACATAAGTGGGAGATATCGGGTTGCAACCAGGCTGTTTCCGCCTTTGGTGATGCAGGAAGCTTGGAAGAAATCCTGTAACCAGGTGTCTGGCCGAGCCATGCCGTCGTAGGCTTGAATATGTCTTGAGATAACAAATCCTTCCGGGAACTTTGTAGCTCTGATGCGTGGTCCGAAGCACTTTGGTCCCATGTACACGTCATCGTTTTCGTAGCTCCGAGCCTCTATGTTGGAATTGATCCTATGGTCGTTCAGGGATAGGGATCGTCCCGAATGCCGGCTTTGGCTGCGGTGCCTTGGAGCCGGACTTCGGCTTCTGCCACCACCTCCTCTGCCATGTCCTCCTTGACCTCCGTGGGGGCCGTTGTGATAACTGTGTGGTGGAGAGGGTGGTGCAGCGGGGTAGTTTCTGGCTGATCGTCGGCCTACGTCCGAAACGTCATTATTCCGATTCCAGGGAGGGTCTTGACTACGACGAGCCCCCTGTCGGCTTGTACCTGCATGGTTTCCGTCGTTCCTTCGTCCGTCGTTCCCACCATAGTGAGGCTCCACACGACGGTTCTCATGTCTAGGAGGCGGCATTCTCTGACGATCCTCCTCCCGATGTTTCTCTTTATCTTCTCCCCTTCGATCCTTAGATTCTCGTCGGGGAGGGTTCGTCGGATTCAGGGCAGCGATGGCGTCTTTCTCGGCCGCTGGTGCGATATTTCCCTAGCCGCGTGTGGTTGTGTGATGCTGTCCTGAAGATCCGGTTCTCGAATAATTGTCTTCCCATCGTTCGGGGCGATAATACTGCTCCAGAACGTAATGGGGTCTTACGTCAGCCCATGCCGGGTCCGTGCGACATTGGTCAGCATCTGAGACTTGTTTTTGACTTCCGGACAGGGCGACCTTTTGCTGCTCCAGTCCCTTGTTGAGTAGCTTGATACCCAAACGAATCTCGTCTGGTCCTGGATTAGCCGATAGAATTTCTCGGGCTACCACGGTATTTTGTACTGGTGTTGGGTATACCCAATCTCTGTTGCTATCTTTCTGTGGCTTCCCCATCTCATCTCCAAAAAGGATGGCACGAACACGTGGGAATTGGTTGTCATCTATGTGACGCTTCCGTGTCTTCTGATGCAGACGAGACATGTACTCCTTGTTCAACATGCGTTTCTTCTCCACCTCGATGTTTTTGGCTTCATCAAGGAGTTGTTGACGACGCGCTTCTAGGGCATGGGCCCTTTCGTCCAGGTCATCTGCAGTAAGTTCTGCATCTGTAGGGATAGGTTTGGTTAGCGCGGCATTGATGAGTTTACGCGCACCTTTAGTGATCACGTGTTCGTCCACCGATGCTTCTTTTGTCGGCTCATCTGGGATTAGTGCTCCATCCGAGTCTTCCTCGTATTCCTCGGCAATCACCTCCTCTGTCAGAGGGTCTTTTGCCGGGGTCTTGTTCTTCTTGTTCTTCTTCTTTGCCTTCTTGGCAGCGCCGGTAGCAAAGACGGCTTTGGGTCCGTTTCCTGGAGTCAAGCTCCGATCGGTACTTTCGGACATCTGGACTTCGGGATTGTCTCCGACGTCCATGTCATCCTGCGCTTTGGGAGAGTGTTCCCCGGATCCTTCATCCATGGCTTCTCCCTCCTCTGCAGCTTTGGAGTTGTACTCCTCTTCATATTCCGCGGAGAACTTTCGGAAATCTGCCGACGTCATGGATTCATCCGAGGATGCGGGTACGTCGGTGTTTGTTCCAATTGCCTCCAGCACCGAGTCGGTGTTTTCTCCAGCATCGGCAGAGCCGGATCCGGATCCCACATATCCGACGGGCTTCCCCGAGGTACCTGTGGCTTTCGCGATCAGCCATATCGAAACTTTTGATGGTCTCGAGGATTGCATCTGCACTTTCGCCTTGCAGTATCATATGTTTTAGTGTGTACCTTAGGAAAGGCCTATCTGTTCCGGCATCATCAGAGCCAGAATCAGTGTCGTTGATATGTTCCTCCTGGATTTCGACTTCCACGGGTTGGTCGATCTGGGATCCGGCTCCTCTGTGGAGATCCACTCCAGATTCAATGTTGACCGCTAGGTCTTCTTCAGGTTCGGATTTCTCCACTATCTCCGCAACTAGTGCGGGCTGGGTGGGATTAGGGTTTTCTGAGATCCGGAATTCTGCCGCCTCCATAGACAAAGGGGATCCAGAAAATTCTTCTGCCTCTATCATCACCGTTGGGGTGGGTTGGGCAGGTTCAGCGAAACCGATGTAAACATCAATCTCGCCAAAGGACATGATTGTGTATGCAGTCACGGTCTCCTTTGCCGGAATCCAAGTCTCGTCGAGAATGATGAGAGGGACGTCGCTGGCGTAGAGGATGCGACCGACGGTGATGGTCTCGCCGATTCCGATTCTTGCAGATTCCGCCCGGAACGCAGATCCGTAGCTCACTTGCCCCACGGTGGGCGCCAACTGTCGTCGGATTGATGACAAGTACGCCATGAGGGGGTCCTCGAGGCATGCGAAAGAGAGAGGGGTGAGACGTATGGTATTCCGGGACGGTGATCACACAAGTTTACCCAGGTTCGAATCCGCCGGCTTTGGACGGATCCTACTCCTGCTAGCAATCGATGTCTGGCGAGCCAGAATATGGGTTACAAGGGTTTCGCCTGTGTGAGTTGAGTTTGTAGACTATTGAGGTGCCCTAAAGGCTCTCCCTAGGATGGCTTCTATAGATATCCGGCCTAGGGTTTACAAAAGAGATCTATCCGGCTACAACTAAGAGTCTGTTACAGAGTACATCTTGAACTACAAATAACACGATGGGCCTAAGTCGGTAAGTCTTCTGGGCCTTCCCCTAGCTGGATTGGACTCCGTCTTCTCTCCCTGACTGGGTCGCCTGTGAAGCAATGCTCTAACCCGAAGTGGGCCACCCTGGTCAGTGAGGAACTATGAGGATACCCGGAAAGTATATCCCCAACAGAAAACCCTAGAGAGGTAGTTGTAGGTAGTAAGAGCAGTAGTCTCCTTCCAACGAACAGCTCAAGGAGCCCTTGTAATCCACCATTGATAAGAGAGAAATACAAACATCTGTGTATGGAATCACCACACTATCCCTCCCTGGATTCCTTTAGTGCTCATGGGCCCCATCTTTAGCCTATACAAGGCATCTTCCATGCCACCACCATGATAAACCTTTTCACATTTATGTTATAGACAGATCCACCATCAAGATTCAAAATAAATAACCCGTCCTGGATGGGTGCAAAGCCGTGAAACATATCATTCAAATACAAAGAACAACCATTATTCTTAATATTAGACTCATAGCCTTGTCTCGTCAAACATGAGGCAGAAATAATGTTTCGACTAAGCACTGGAACATAATGACAATTATCCATCTCCATTAAGAATCTAGAAGGTAAATGAAGTTGCATCATGTCAACTTCCAATGCAGCAACTCTCGCTTTGTTGCCGACTCGAATGTCAACCTCGCCATGCTCCTAGTTCTTACCAGTCCCTACAACGAGTTGCTGATGTGAATAACTGATCCGGTATCATATACCCAAGAACTACCAGGTGCATCAGCAAGATAAATGTCTATAACATTGAAAACAAGTGTACCTAAGCCGGAAGTCACACCTCTACTCTTGGCTTTGTCAGCCAGATACTTGTTGTAATTCCTCTTCCAGTGGCCATCCGCCTTGCAGTAGAAGCAAGTGGATCCGACTGCAGGAGATGGCTTAGTCCCCGAGGAAGCGCTTTGGACCGGGTCCTGAGCCTTGCCTCCCGACTTAGCCCTCTTCTTAGTCCAAGAACTCTTCTTGAACTTAGCCTTATTTTGCACCATCAACACTTCACTGGCGCCTTTCTTGAGATCCGCCTCAGCCTGCTTGAGCATCCCATGTAATTCAGTGAGCTTCTTATCCATACCATGTATGTGGTAGTTTGATATGAACTGACCATACGCACTAGGAAGAGAGTTTAGAATTATGTACGTAGCAAACTCTTCGCCAACCGGGTAGCCCAACCTTTCTAGAGACTGCACGTAACCATCCATACTGATCACATGCGGACTCAGTGGATCACCATCCTTAAGCTTGCAACTCAACAAAGCCTGAGAGACTTGATACCTCTCAGTCTTTGCCTGAGCCTAGAACATACTTTTGAGGCTTTCGATCATATCATAGGCCTCAACATTCTCGAACTACTACTGCAAGTCCGGTTCCATGTTAGCAAGCATAAGACAGCTAATCTCCATAGACTCATCACAAGTCCTACGATAGGCATTGGTGGCTACGACAGTCGCATTCTCATTCGTCTCATCTAGAAGGGGGTTGTCTAGGACATGGTCCCTCTTTTCTTGCTTGAGAACAATTCTCAGATTACGATACTAGTTGGTGAAGTTAGTTCCATTTAGCTTATCTTTCTCTAAGATGGTTCTCAAAGCAAAACTGGAAATCTGAGGGAGACTGCTAGGTGCCATTGATCTACAACAGAAAAATATGCAAAACACTTAAGACATGTATCCATAAAAGAGAAAGCATATTAAACATTTTAATACTTATGCTCCCACTACAACCAACACCCCTCCGATGGTTACTTAGTGATTCAGGACCCTAAATAAGCAAGCCGACTAGTGAGCTTTAGCATCACCGCTAGCCGTCAAGTGATCTAGGTAGACAACTCCTTGTCAATCACATCTCATATGACTCATGTTGGACAGGTGGCATCACATGCCCTGGCTCCCATCTGACTTTTCCCTGAGTCCCACAACCGTTGTGATAGACCCATCTAGATTACCAAGTGCTTCTGCTATAAGAGTCCAACTCGAACCCACCTAGTTGGAAAGAATTGATAGCACCTCAATTTTATGAGACCATTACCAAAAATGTCCGACTTGTGATGGTCCAGCACTGGCGGGGAAACCGACTAGACCTTCTTTGAGGGGTTATTTTCTACCAACTATCTAACAGAGGTAAAATAGAGACATAAACATAACACAAATAATGCAATTATAATGTGAAATGGTATGGCTCTCTTCATGGCGATCTCCATCTCCACAAAGCTTGTAATTCGACTCGTGTTAACACTTGTCACGTGCCACCTTACTCCATGTAGCCGACTTGTACATCGAATTGCATGTTCTCCAAACAGCTACACTAGCTAGTAAAGTAAATTACATAGAGAATCCTACACGCAGGTCGTTATACAATAAAATGACAACACCTAGGCTCCAGCCGACTGACAAAAACCGTGATACGCAGATCACGTATGAATTATACAGATCACATGCACATAAGCCATGCCATTCACAACAACATCCTAGAAAAAAAATTATGCATAGATGCGATATTTACCGGCGTTGTGAAACTCACAACGACATCTAAGGCGCTACGACAGGGCGAAGCTGGCAATCCCGCTATCTGGATAGCGGGCGGGGATCGAAGGGGCAATACCCCTCATGGGTGCGGGCAGTGCCCGGCGATTTTTCCAAAAATACAGATCTCATCTGCATTTCGAACATGGATTTCTTCATCGGATAAAACAATTTTACCTAAATCCGATCCGGACTCTGATTCGACCAAACTCTTTGATCTTCGATCACTGCATCCAGATTTACGTGTCACAGTCTACCCCGATGGCGGAAGCCGACCGGTAGGGGTATGTCGTTCCACGACCTCGGCGGTTAGATCATGGAAACCAGATCATCCATTTCCCCGAATACAGTTGATCCAATCAACTTCGTACAAAACTGATCTATCAGATCGACCACCAAAACTACAATTAGACCCAATCTAACGCCAACCGCGTATCACATATGCATGATCTCAAGCCTAAAACTAGAAGCTAATGCTCTGATATCACTATTGAGCCACGTAGAGATAAACAAAAAAAATCCTACGCGGTGATCCCAAGATCTAGCTGAGGTAGCAGGCCACGAGAATTACCACTAGGCGCGCAGTTGCGGAATCGATGAAGCACGTCGCTTGATGCAGTGCAGTCCTCACTATTCGATCGTCGAAGTGCTAAACATACAACACTTCCACCAGTATCCACACGTACGAGGAGGAACGCTGGCGGTGGACTGCTAGGTCTGGTACGACGGCTGGACTGAACTGGAGCTAGGGTTTTCAACGCATGGAATGACCTAACCATGTGCTCTAAGCTCCTGCGCCCCAGCTTATATAGGGAGTGAAAGTGGGCTCCACTCACTTGTGGCCCATTCACTAAAAGGCATATATTAGTTACTGCGAGTCCAACTCACTGACTCAGTCCGTTTCCTATTCGGGTCCAACCCAAACTTGCTCCTGCTCTTAAGTGTGTGACCCGACTGGCTCATGGTGACTCGGACAAGATTCGAGTCTCACTCGTGACCGATCAGTCGGTAGCGGCTCCTAGTAGAATGTGCCGACTTCCAAGTACCAAAGAGTTATGACGACATACCTTCCAATGCGACTTTCGTCCAAGTCCCTTTTGCCTCACGGTATGCCTTGTCGAACTATAGGCGAATAATCGTCATCCCTTAAATAGTTCGACTCTCTTTCTCAATCTGAGATAAGTGATTCATCCGACTAACTCTTAGTCGATCGCCTCGGTTAACATTTAACCAAGTTGCGCAAGGCCATGCTTTCCGAATCATATCTTCTGAGAGGACCCAGAGAATATCTCTCCAGTTGGAGGGGCAAAATCCCATCTTGGTTATTTACATCACGCAGCTTGATTCTTAGTCGACCCGAACTCTACCTTTATAACTGCCCAGTGATGGAACATCATTTGATAGAACCTAAGTCGGTGATCCTCAACTCGGATTATGCAATAACCTCAGGTCTAAGGATTACATTGATTGTGACATACAAATGACGACTTATTCGTTGCATCTCAATATGGGTCAGTCCGACTCGCTAAACTCTTTAGCCGAATCCGTGTAAGTCAGAATAGCATCTCCATGCCCTTGACAAATGGAACCGAGTCATCAGCCGACTTTCACATTTGTCTAAGTTGTGTGTCCAGCACAACCTCAACGACCAAGGACAATTAGTTTGAATAACATGAATATATAGTTCCACAATCGAATCACATATTCAATTATACACATCAGTAGTTCATACAAGGACAATAACTTTATGAATACATTGGGAATAACATCATACATGATTGCCTCTAGGGCATATTCTCAACAGGGATTCGGAGGCCCTTACCACAACAACACGCTGGGGATGACCGGGCTGCTCGCGCCAATGGCGGAGAAGGTCCTCGAGCAGCCGCACTGCTCGCGCCAATAGCAGGGAGACAGTGGACAGAGCGAAGGTGTGGCTTGTACCATGTGCATGTTTGAGAGAAGAATTTGAGTGGATACCATGTGTCTTCTGTGTGAGGTGTGCTTCGGCGCCCCCCTCAAACTTAAGTTCGTATGGGCAGTTTTCGTTTGATCCATCGAAACCCATATTTAGACCCGTTTAGATGTACTCGATCGAGCTGGGTATTATCTCCGTTCCTACCAGCAGATCGCACCTCCCCTTATGGTGATCTATATCTTTTCATGTCATGTTTTGAAATTTTGTTGCTGCTATTATATACCTCCTAATTTCCGCCTCTGGCGGGCACGTGAGTATACGTGTACCGGTGTACGGTGATTATACGTTTAAACGGACCATACAAGATCAGGTGGGTTTATACGGTCTTCGAAATGAATCGGTATCGTGCGACCCTGGCCGTCAACGAGTTTATGTTTGTCAAAGTTTGAAGAGGGGGACACCGAACCAAAAGTGCTTATGTGTTTGTCCGTACAGGTGTTTCCTAGGATGGTTGCCAGCATCCCATATCAGGTTGGGTTCCGGAATGGTATGGATCTCCGGTACAGTAGCCATCTTTTACACATTTTGATGTGTGTTGAGAATGAAACTATAGACGGTATCTCTGCCATGGAGCGAGCTTAAAGTGGACATTTATTAGAGAACAAAACATGAATATTGTTGCTTAATAATATTTTTTAAAGTGTTTCTTCAAACTGGAAGTGAATTGAAATACTCCCTCCGATCCATATTACTTGTCGTAGAAATGAATGTATCTAGACATGTTTTAGTACTAGATACATCCGTTTAAATGACAAGTATTATGGATCGGAGGGAGTATTTTGGAAGCCTATAGCGATATATTTGCGTGCCTTGTCGATTTTAACAGGTTTACAATTGCACGTACATGTTTATACCGTTATTCCATGACATCTTTAGAGCCCATGATACCTTCAAGTGGAACAAAAATTACATAAATGTCAATTTGGTTAAAAGTAAATATAACTCGAATACGCGTGTTATACTTAAAAGTCATGTGTGGCACGTGCACTCTTACTAGTGCCAGCAAACCGGGAGTATCTTTAATTTGAACCAACTGATATTTCATCTGTTCTGCACGAGAAATAATACTTCGAACTAAGAAATAATTTCAGGTAATATACGCCGATCATATGATTCTCTCCCCTACCCACCATGCCATACAACACAACCACTCAGTATCGTGCGTCTCTCCCTCGGGTAGAGGCGGCGGTGGCGCAACTCCCTCCCTCTTCCAGATCTAAGTCGAAGAGAACTCGGGTCCACTCTCCTTTCACTTGTTGCTTCGGCGGTAGGAGGGAGAGGGGACCTTGTTTCTCCGCCTAGTAGTTAGGGTTAAGGTTAGTCTGCTGTTATGCGCAGTTGGGTGGTGGGAGCAGCGCCCTGCCAAAAACATCCGCCTCAACTCTACTCCCACACCCGCGGTGACATTCATGGCGGCGCCTCAAAGTTGATGGCAACGTGTGCTAGTCGATCCTTCGGATCAACAACATGTTCTTCTCGCAGTTCCTCAGATTTGGCGAGTTCTCGGTGTGTCACTGGTGTTCGTTGTTATCCACGACAGCGCTAGTGGCCAGGGCAAGATAGTTGCTCTACAACGAGGATATTAGTCTGGAGGTGGTGGATCTGTCGTTCTTCACTGACTGTGTCAATGGGAGGCGGCAGATCTTGGTTCAAGACAACACGGGGCCATCCCTCGGTCGACGTTCCACGACGACATGTGCCTTGTTGCCTGAAATAGGCATGTTCATCAACTCATAGAGCCTTGTTGGTGATGGTGCTTTTTTGGATCTTGTAATATTGGAGGTTCGGTATCTATTCCGACGTGTGTCTCGGCGACGCTGAAGTTTGGCGACAGTCGCTAGATTCGGTGGTTAAGGGAAACCCTAGGGATCATTTTGTATTTCTTGTTGTCTTAGGATTTTTTTCTACAAAGACTTTCAGGATAGTCATTTTATCTCGGTCTGTCTTTTAGTATCCACATGTGTTGCTTCATGTAACTTGATTTTTGATTAATGAAATATGTGGTTTCTCTTGAAGAAAACCACTAAATATCGTACTCGCCTCACCCATACATGCTCATCATGCAGCCTAATCACAGCTTTTTTATTAGGCCCTGATTACAGCACGACCCAAAATAACACTATCGTAAAAATGCCCGAGTAATTATACGTGGATTGCACTATCTATTTTCATCTATTTGGACTTTTAATTATATTGGCAAGTGCACGAAAGGTTCACATGGTATCAAAGCCTAGGGTTTAGAGTTTGAATCATGCCTTTCGCAATTTATTCAAAAATTGCTGGTAGCGCTCCTTTGTTTCCACGAATAGCTCTCACCTCGTGGTCAGGTACACATTTCCTAATTATCCCATCAATATCTTGCTTGTATAAATAAGGATCGTTCCAAAAGTAATGATTTAAATCATTAAAAAAATTCTTTCTTTGATTGTAACTCATTCCTTTTGGTAGAAAATTACCTACAAGAAAGTTAGCATAATCTACAAACCAAGGATCATGTGACTCTACGATAGCAAGATATTCACCTGGCAAAGATTCGTTAATAGGAATTGGATCTTCTATAATACCCTCTATACGTGAGAGATAATCGGAAATAGGATTATTCTTACCTCTTCTATCAACTATTTGTAGGTCATATTCCTGTAGTAACAAGACCTATTTAATTAGACGGGGTTTCGCATCTTTCTTAGCTAGAAGATGTCTTAAAGCTTAATGGTCGATATGAACTATTACCTTTGAATTGATAATGTAGTGTCTAAACTTGTCACAAGCGAAAACCACAGCTAAAAACTCCTTTTCAGTTGTTGCATAATTTCTTTAATCTTCATTGAAAACTTGGCTAGCATATTAAATAACATTTAGCTTTAATCCATCCCTTTGTCCTAGAACATCCCCAATAGCATAGTCACTAGCATCACACATAATTTCAAAAGACTCATCCCAATTTGGTAGTTGAATAACAGGTGCAAAAACTAGCGCCTTTTTCAATTGTTCAAAGGAATCAATGCAATTTCTATCAAACACGAAAGGGGTATCCTTATCTAGGACATAAGTTAAAGGAGCAGTCATTTCAGCAAAATCCTTAATAAAATGCTTATAGAAACCAGCATGCCCAAGAAAGTTCTTAACCACTTTTACGTCTTGTGGAATCGGCAACCTTTCTAAAGTAACAAGGTTTGAAACATCGACCTTAATTCCCTTTTCATAAACTCTATGACAGAAAACTATACCTTCTCTTACCATGAATCGGCAGTGCTCCCAATTGAGAACCAACTTAGTTTGTCTATAATGCTGCAAAACTCTAATAAGATTATAAAGACATTGCTCAAAATTAGTTCCGTGCATAACAAAGTTGTCCATTCGAACTTCCATAGAGCTTTTCACAAAACTGTCAAATATCTTCAGAACACACTCTTGAAAAGTAGCAGCTACGTTGCATAAACCAAAGGGCATTAGTCGGTAAGCATAAGTTCCATAACGGCAAGTGAAAGTAGTTTTTGGTCTTCAGGCTGAATAGTAATTTTAGAATAACCCGAATAACCATCAAGAAAACAGAAATGAGAGTTACCAAACATCCTTTCTAAGATGCTATTCATGAGAGGTATTTGATTGTGATTTTTTATGGTTTTATTATTTAATTTTCTAAAGTCTATACATATTTTATAACCTGCTATTGTTATAGCAGGGATTAATTCATCCTTATCGTTATTAACTATAGTTATGCAGCCTTTCCTGGGTATAGAATGAGTTGAAATTACCCATTTGCTATCAGAAATCAGATAGATAATACCGTTGTCCAACATACGTATGACCTCTTTTCTTACTACTTCTTTCATTATAGGATTCAACCTTTTTTGATTATCAATATATGGCTTAGCATCTTCAACCATAGATATTTTATGAGTCACTATGGAGGGATCTATCCCCGTTTATGTCACTAAGAGTGTATCCAAAAGCTTCACGCTGTCGACAAGTAGTTCCAACAAATTCGTATTTTCTTCAGGGGAGATTTTATTATTTGTAATTACATGGCACTTATCTTCCTTGTCTAAGAATTCATACATGAGTCCTAGAGGGAGAGTCTTCAAAACGAGAGGCGGTGGATCCTCATATCCTTTTCTTTCTATTTCTTTGAATTCGTCTCTAAGGATATTCTCAATTTCTGGTTTAGCATTTAGGTTTTTAACCAAATCTTCTTTTGCAGAGTCGTTTGGGAGTGAATCATTATCTGTCAAACTCCTCTCCAACTCTAATTGTGTGGTGCCAAAATAAATTGCTGCCAATTCATCACTAGTTCTTTCCTTTTTTATCTCAATTTTCTTCTCATAAGGCAAATTTGTAAATTGGCTGCAATTAACCTCTAAAACTTCTTCCCCAAACTGTAGAGATAAAAATTGTTTCTTATTATCAATATCAACATTCATAGAGCTGTAAAAAATGATGGGGCAAAAGGAGTTCAAAGGCATATCGATAATATAAAAATCAAGAGGGTACATACACAAATGCTCCTACAGAAATGCAGGCATTGCGAAGGATCCCATGAGTCCGCTGCAAGGTTCGGTTAGAAAGCATAAAGGTATCTTTGGACAGTTCAAGATCTAGTTCATCAAGATGACACCATAATTCTTCATAGATAGTGTAAGGCATAATGTTCATGGAAGAGTTTAAGTCACAAAACCCAACATAAGTAGCTTCCCCTAAACAAAAAGGGATTTTCTGTTGACTTATATTCTTACCATCAGACTTGCCTCAAATTATATTAGAAGATTCTCTACTTACCATTATTACTTCATCCTCAAATACCTCAGGCTCCAGAAGTTCTTTTACTATGCCAATGTTCTTTTTGATAGTTCCTAGGTTTCTAGTTAACCTTCATGTCCTTTTATTTCCTTCACCCTAACTCTCTATTCTTTTTGTGGGGGTACTTTCCTCCTCAAATAACATCTTTTTTGCATTTGCGAGTATTTGTCCTTGGGACTTTCTCTACGGGGCTTTACCTTACAAGGTGGTGTGTAGCGTTCCCACTCCTTTGGAATCTGCAAATGCTCAGCATAGGCTTTAACAATTTGAAGAATCGTATGAGGGTCAAAGTTGAAGTTTTCAAGCAGTTTTTCTACTTTGCCTGAAGCTAGAAATTTTCTTAAGCAATCACACTCTATAGAATTTTATTCGTTAAGTTTGCCTCCACAATAAGTTTTTTCTATCCTATGTACTGTATCTAGCAAATTCCAGGCTCTTTCAACACTAAATTCAGTAAATGACCCAATGGTAAGGGAGTCTAATTCATTTCTATTATTAGTGCTCAAAGCTATGTAGAAAGTGTGTATTGCCAACCAAGGCGGGAAGTTGTGGTGGGCGCAGCGGTCGAGTAGTCCCCTAAACTTTGTGTATCCTTCATGCAAGCTTTCTTCAGGTCTCACTTTAAAATTAGTTATCATGCATCTAGCTCCAAGAGTTCTTGTCTTGGGAAAGAAATCAACTAAGAATGAAGAGACCGACCTCTCCCAGGAGTCAGTAATTTTTTAGGACTTTGTGAAAGGACATTTATTGTCTTAACCAGTTTTGGTGTTTGTTAACAACTTGATGATCATTTTACAATATGCAAATGTTGCCAGGTCAATCTACTGAAAACGGAAAAGTCTGTGTCATAATGGAAAAATCCCTGACTAAAATAGAAGTTTCCTAGAAAATCTAGACTGGGGTCTCTAGTGTGCAAAGACTAGAGTTTTGCCTCAAACCTCTGGAGTGGATCCAAGATGAAGCCTAGGGTCAGACTGTCTAGGGGTCCGGAGTCAGGCCAGATATTGGCCAGAATCTCCAGTGTACTCTATTAGACTGAGATCTCCAGAGTGAAAAGTCCGGAGTTCCTGCCAAATCTCCAGAGGGAGCGTCAAGACCAGGCCCAGGACATCCTGATAGGTGGTGCGGATATTGTCCGGAATCTCCGGTGTAGATCAGAGTTTCCGGTGTGCAGATTGGAGTTTCCGGTGTGGAAACTCTCCAACTGGCAGAAAAAGGTCTAAAATCTGTGGGGCTATAAATAGGGGACTTCATCCCCTACCTCCTGCTGCTCATCCCAAAAAAGAAGAACACCCCCATTAGAGCCACCAAATCAACAAGATCTCTCCATCCAACCATCCAGAGTCGCTGAACTTTAGAGAATCGAAGGAGAAGGCCTTGATCTACAGCATCACCAAGAGAGATCCTCATTTCCCCCTGATTCACTTGAGGGCCCCTTGCCCTAGGGTTTCATTAGAAACCCTAGGCCTTGATTTGGTTCTTACAAGCTTTTATTTGATTGTTGTGACAACTTGCTTGGATTCGGGAGCCTCCAATTCAGTTGTGGATGTGTGCCTCGAACTTGTTGTAAGGGTGTTGGCTACCACCTTAAAGGTTCCCGATATAGTGGAAGCGTGAATCGATCCCTTTGGGGTGAGGTTCACCGGAGAACAAGGGAGGCCTCTCGTGGCGTTGGTGGTTTGGTACCACTCCCTCTCCAAACTCAGACGTACTTCCCCTCAAAAGGAAGGAAATGTGGGAAATAATCGTTGTGTCTCTGCGTGCTTCATTTCGGTTACTTTTATCCTTTACCGCACCTTACTTATCTTTCTCTTGCTTAGTTAGTTGTACTAGTAAGACATATAGGTAAATTCACCTTAGTTGCATATCTAGAGAATGTACCTTTTGTGTCAAACGCTATTCTGAAAAGGAGTAAAATTTGAAGTAGCACCTATTCACCCCCTCTAGGTTCCCCATATGATCCTTTCAATTGGTATGAGAGCCTCGGCTCTTTATTCGGGCTTAACCACCTAAGAGTGTATGGGTAACCCAGAGGGAGATGGAGAGGGTGAGGCTAGCACTTCGGTGACAATGGTAGATCTCAAGAAGTTGGAAACAAGCTTGAGCTCTACCTTGGGCAATGAAATCCAACAGTTGTGCTAACTAGTTGAGCAACTTGATAAGGAAAAGTCAACCTCACCATCTCCCTCTCAAGAGGAACCACCTCCAATCCCTAAGGTGAATGCTTCGGCTAAGCGAACGAGTGAAGTAGTGGGGGATGAATGTGACACCCCCGGGATCAGGGTTAAACAAATCCCAGACCTTTGTCTGAAATAAGCTTAACCTAGAGCTCGAGGATATCAAGTGAAGAATAGGTAACACAACTGTAACCCTGCGACACAAAAATTATTACAGCAAGCTCATACCTGAGCAAAGAACCAAATTATTACAAGAAGAGGTCACTGACCACAAACATCAAACAACGGAAGGAAAATTATGCTATTAAGTATAGTAAACTTAACAAATGGCCTAAGAGGCCTGAAGCATAACAATGACGTCCCAGCCCATAGGTTCCAGACTGCCGGTCGGGAACCCCAAGCTACTCGTCAGTGTCGATGTCGTACCAAACTCGTCTTTAGGGGAACACTTACTCTGCTACAGAAGTATCAACAAAGCAAGGGTGAGTACAGGGTGTACTCCGCAAGACTTATGGCTGGTGGGGTTATTTTGCATAAAGCCATCTTTTTTTACAAATTAAGAGGGAGAAGAAGCTCGTCTAATCAGAATACGTTAAAAGGGGATAAGAGAGCGACATCTCCGAAGAATTGATCATCATCTTTTAATATCCACCAAAGTAATCCTCATCTCACAACTAGGATCACCCCCTCGTACCCATGAGGAAGCATCCTTAAGCACACGTTGAAACCTCCAGGTTTTACCATTAGGTTCATGTTCTCATGATCTTCACATCCGTTCCCAAGTCGTCCATAACCGTGGACACGACTTTTCGAAAAGATTTAACCCTGCAGGGGTGTACAACATTACCCACACGTACCAATCGACTCTTAATGCCACTAGATAAGCCCTCTTCCTTTGAAGGCCGACAGAGGGTGGTTGGCCACGACCTTTACCTTCCTTTCGCCGAGACCATGAGTCACACCCTCAGGATGGTTCCGCCGTAACAGGTCAAATCTCGAAGCTGGTCCCTAGAGATGTGGGCGAGGTTGGTTTACCAGGGGCTCCATCCACCCTAAGAAACCCCGGTAACGCTTACCTACCTGTTATGATGCACCTCCTTCTCCTCTGCTTTCGAAAACGTTCTCAATGCGTATGCCAAATGGGAATCCCGAACTAGGTGACTCATGGAATCTACTAGGCAAGTTAATCAGCGGAGGGGTCCCCATAAACCCCGTGTGGATGTATGCTTGTCTTGGTTCCGAGGGCAAGAACTCGGGTCCTAATGGTGGCGAGCATGGGACTACAAAAACCACATCGCACCGTGGCCTCCCATACAAGCCTTATCATGTTTAACCTTTACCAATGATCTCATATTGTCACTTTCTCCTGTCATACTAGATTCTTTGCATCTGATACATCATCTAGATGAACCAGCACTAACAACTAAGTAGGGCTAAGCAAAACACAGACATAAGCTCAGCAGTGCACACAAGCCAAACCTAGTTATGCTAGGAGCAGTGGATCAGGTAATATGATCTCAAAGGGAGTAATGCAACAGATAGGATACTCTATCTATCGATAAAAGACCACAGTAGAATCGTATGCATCATGACAGAATTGAAATACTTTGAAAGCATAGGATTCTTTTATGTGTGGGGCTATGCTTGCCTTTGCCTGTTGATAACCAATAAGCAGAGCTTTCAACATCTGGTACTTGACTTGATTACAGTTGGTCAAGTATTATTCGTTGATCTTGAAGCTTCGATGGTGTTGATCTCGGTCTTGGATCTCGATCTCAATATTGCATTCTACTGAGAAGAAGCAAACACCAGAAAAAAGGGAACAACAATCAACACATCGCATCGGTGCAATGCTCAAGGAAGGATGATGATATGACAAGTTGAATAGTATTGAATTGGAACCCTAAGGCATGCTCGATCATTTTAAACAGGGTCCGAGGGGTGCAAACCCTAGAATAGGGGAAACCTCGGAGTCACCTGCGCGGTACAATTAGTTCTTCTAATTAAAATTGCAATTTAAGTTGTTGAACAATGCATGACGTTGATGCTATTTTGTAGATTTCACTTTTCTGAGCATTTTGATATATTATACATATTTTTCTGACTTATAAATAATTAGATATTGAAATTATAAGATTTATCCTTTTTCTGAAATTATTAAAACAAAAGGGGTATACTTTTTACACCGGGGTTGGGCTACCCACAGAAGCTAACAGAGGGGCCCCAAGCCACCACAGCATGCACATAGGCGGAGTGGGACCCGACCCGGGTTGACTGCGGCTGACCCGCCCGCTGACATCGTGATGATGCAGGCGTGATGTCACCCGCCAGCCAGCGCCAGACGGTGATCGCCGGCAACACCACAGCGCACGCCAGCAAGCGCGTCCTAGCGCGTTCGAATCAGAAGACCAAGGTGAAGCCTATAGCGGTTGTGCCGCTCGATTTGTCTCATCAGAGCATCATCAGCCACAGTGACTGGCGGCGGATGGCGGTGGTGCGCGGTGCGAGCAAGCAATAGAGCAGGAGGGGCCGGAGGAGAGGTCCTAGGGGACCACCAGCTCACCGCGGTTCTGATGGAGGCGACAACAAGGAGCGGGGTGGCCGGAAGCAGCGACAATGGCGACGATGGTGCTCGGACAGAGGCGGGGAAGAGGCGGTCGGCAAGCTTGATTCTGGACGCCTGGCATCGATTCCTTCCAGGAGGATGACCAACACGACACGAAGGTTCGCCTGAGCTTGACTGCTTAGCACGGCGAGGTCGAGAACGGTGAGGCTCGCCAGCATCTGGGGGCTAGGGTTCAGGCCAGAGAGGAACAGTAGGGCGAGAGAGGGATATGAAGCAAACGAGAGTGGATGAGGGTGAGAGAGGCGTGCTCGGGGAGACCTCCTTATCCTCGCGGGTGTTGGCGGAGCGCATCGCAGTGCTTGCGTGGATCACGGTGGCGGATCGCGGCGGAGGCTGCGCTAGGCAGTTGCTTGGCTCGACGGGGAAGACGACGCGAAGGGGTATGGCAGGCTGGGTCGAGGTGGGCCGCGGGTGGGCTGTTGCTGGGCTGCAGCGAAGCAAGCGAGATAGGCTACTGCGGGGCGCGCAAGGGCGGTAGGTAGCTGATGGCTCTGAAATATAGCCATTTAACGTCCACATTTAAACTGGATATTAATCATATTCTTGATGAAATATCTCTCTAAACCGTATGACTAATGCGCTGATAATGTCGTTTAAAGGAGGGAATCACTATATTAAAGTCAAAGATACGAGATTTTCAACAACCAGAAGAAACCAGGAGCATTACAATGGAGGCAGACGCTTTAACGACCAACTATACGGCCGGAGCAAAAATTCCGACCGTATAGCTCCGGTCGTATAGTTGGCGCCACCACCGTTAGGTCAAATGGAACAACTTTCGTGAAGGGGCCCCTATATAAAGAAGCCTCAAGTGACGGGAAAATGAGAGACGCTCTACCCTGAAGAAGCCAGACTCCACCAAAAGACGCCTCCAGATCTCCAAACCCTTCTCCATCTCCATAGCCATACTCCACCACTTGTAATAGTAGATCTCTTCTCCGATTGACGACATTGTAAGACTATTGCTATCAATCTTATGATTTTTATTACAATGTTTGTGATTGTTGATCTCATCTCTATGTGTGAGTAATTCTCCTTGGGCTAAGGGCTTCGGCCTAGCCATGTAGCAATTGTGCATGTGAATTATCATAGATGGGATCGTGTATTAGTTTGTATGACATGATGATTATTGTATCCTCTCTTGCCTCAATCCAAGGACTTGTCAGGTACCCAAGACCCCGAGGGTTGAGCCAGGTATAGGGAGTATGAGTGATGACTGATCTGCAGACTGGGAACCCTAGTGACAGAAGGGGCAGTACGGCTGTATGTGAGGGATTTTCTTGGGATTAACGGTGACATCACTATGCATATCATTAGTTCTCTTTCTTCTATGGATGAGACTAGTAGGTTATTGCTATAAGGGGTTGCGGAGGCAATAGAAATTATGGATGCACTGCCCACATATAATTTATCTTGCTCTAACAAGTACATGCATACTTTATTTCTATCTTTTATTTCCATTAGATGTTTGGGACAGCTACAGGTGAAACCGAACGCCCTAGGCCCTTTATCTCCATCATCGACAACAATAAAGAGATGCAAGCTATTGGTCTGGTAAAAACACAAAAAGAATTCTAAAACTCCTGAAGGTCCGTTAAAATAACTTCACTACGCATTCGCTTCCCGAGGATTCGATAACCTAGGTCTACTAGGGAAAAGGAAGCTATACTACATCCGTCATCCAGATCGAAGGTATCAACCCTTTTTCTGGCGCTGTTACCGGGGAAGCAATAGCTACCCTGGTGAGGTTATTAGAACCTTGCTAGTTTTAATTCTTGTTTTTAATTTTGTTAGTTTGCTTTTAGTCTTTATTTGATAAACCAAAAAAATTAGTTAGTCTTTAAATTCTTGTTTTTACTGTTATAATTCTTTATCTTAGAAAACCCAAAAACATAGGAAGTATTGCTGAAAAGAAGCTTGGGGAGTTTGCTACTCCCAATAATGATTATTTCCATACTCCTATTACTCAGCCAGCAATCGCTGCTGATGACTATGAAATTAAGCCCCAATTACTGAAGTTTGGTTCAACAGAATCAATTTGGAGGCTCTGCTGTTGAAGACGCAGGTATGCACTTGAATACTTTCACTGAAATATGTGATATGATGCGTATAAAAGACGTTGACCCTAATGTGGTCAAATTGCATCTATTTCCTTTCTCTCTAAGAGGGAGAGCTAAACAATGGTTGCTATCTTTGCCTAAAAATACCATACATCATGGGTGGGATGTACTTCTTTATTTATGACTAAATTTTTCCCACCTGCAAAGACTATGCAACTTTGATCTAATATTACTGGCTTTAGACAAGAAGAGCGTGAGCCACTAGCTCGTGCATGGGAGAGGATGAAAGAATGCCTAAGAAACTGTCCTAGTCATGGGATGGAAGATTGGTTAATCCTCCATTTATTTTACAATGCTCTTAATCTTGTGTCTAAGTCTATGCTTGATACTGCAGCTGGAGGAACATTTATGGGTAAACATATTACCGAAGCAAAGCAGCTGTTAGACAATATGCAAGACAACCATGCCCAATGGCATGTGGAAAGATCAAACACAAAGAAGGTGAACTCTATATCACCACAAGAGAACGAAGATCTCAATGCTAAGTTGGATGAGCTCATACTAGCCGTAAAAGGTAAGGAAACTCAGGTAAGAGCCACCCCCAAAACAAATATTGAAGAAATAGACTTTGTAGCTCGTAATGATTATAATCCTGCTTGGAAGAAGAGTTACAATCCTAACTTCTAGAAACATTATGCTAGTCCTGCAGGTAACTCTAATAATAATATGGAAACTAGTAATGGTAGTCTCCAAGAAACGCTTAAGTCTTTCATAGACTCACAAAATGAACAAAACAATATTTTAGTAAAAATTATGGAGAACCATGATGCTATGCTTGGTAAATTATCTAACCAAGCTGTTAGTTTGAGAAATGATTTGCAGGCCCTTCAAGAAAGAACAAGGATCATTGAGGCACATCTAGGTAAGATAACCGAGAGTCAAACTCTCATTCTAGCTAAATTTGAAGGTAAAACTGAGCCCAATCCTATTGAAGAACTCAAAATGATGAGGATCCAAAGGGAGGAGCCTGAAGAACTTGACTATAGTAATGCTCTTTCACCAAGTTACACCGTTGAAGATCTCGTAAAAAGGATCAACGTCAAGATTCTGATAAGTGAAGGTAGTGAGGAAGCTATGTACCAACATTTTGTCAATCAAGTAGCAATAAAGGTATGAGAGCTTGAAGAAGAATACAAGCAAATTGCTGAAAAATTACCTGTTGAACTAGATGACATATTTGAGCCTACTATTAAGATTAAAATTGGAACCAATGAGATAGCTGCACTTTGTGATCTAGGTGCAAGCGTCTCAACAATTCCAAAGAGTCTTTTTAACAAGTTAAATCTTGGCTCCTTTGAAATTACCGAGTTAAAATTGCATCTAGCAGATTCTACCTACAAACAAGATGTAGGGATTAAGGAGAACACTTTAGTATACATTAAAGGCTGTCCTGCTCTCATTGATTTCGTTATAGTTGACATGCCTGAAGAAGCTACTGCTCCTATTATATTAGGCCGTCCTTTCTTAAAAACTATTAAGGCTTTGATTAATCTGCATGAACGGAAGGTGAAGCTGCAATTGCCTTCACGAGATCCTTTTGTTATTCATTTCCCCAGGAAGAAGAAAGCCAAGCATGATGAAAAGGAGGCCATCAATTTGAAGGCCAATTTCTTTGGAGTGGGTGTTCCACTCATCTGGCCCAAGTGAGTATTATCAAGGTCTAGCTATTGACCATAAAAGAGCGCTGCATGGGAGGCAACCCATGTGAAATAAAGGTTTGAGTTAAGTTTTTATTTTTGGTTTTTGATTAAATAAAGAGTGCTAGAAAACTCCATTCAAGGAGAATAAGTTCTGTAGTACTTGAAATTCCGCTTTATTCATGCTATTGTTGGTTGATAATATTTACTGTCAATTTTTTGTCAAAAACAAGGTATATCACTGAGTTACAGGAAAAGAAATAGTTTATGAAGAAACAGAAAAAAAATTACGCACACAGAGAGTTTAACGACCAACTATACAGCGGGAATAAAAATTCCGGCCGTATAGATATCTTTGCCATCGAAAATTATTCTGCAATATGTACTGAGAGTTTAACGACCAACTATATGGCAGGAATAAAAATTTCAACCGTATAGCTCTGGTCGTATAGATATCAATGCCTCCGTACAATTTCTTTTCATATGTACTGAGAGTTTAACGACCAACTATACGGTAGGAATAAAAATTCCGGTCGTATAGTTCCAGTCGTATAGATATCGATGCCTTTGCAAATTTTCTTTCGTAGGGACAAATAGTTTAACAACCAACTATACGGCCCGAACATTTTGTTCCGGCCATATAGCTGCGTCCGTATAGCTGCGCCACCAGGAGGAAAACCTAAATTTTCAACAAAAGGCCAACTATACGGCTGGAACACATTGTTCCAACCATATAGTTCTGCCTGTATAGTTGCGTCTGACCACAAAATCGCACGGGGAGGTACTCCCAACTCCAAAACTTCAATCCTTTTTCTTTCTTCTACCTCCAAACTCTCTCAAAACCTCAAGAGATCTTGATCTCTACTCAATTTCGTTCGATTTCCTCGCACACAAGTGAACTACGGTATGTTTCTCCTCCAATCCTCCAATTACTTTTTGCAAATTCATCTTTGATCTATTGTCATTGTCAATCTAGGGTGATACCTGCTATGAACCGATTGCCATGATTTTCTTGCCAAATTATTATTTTGAGGAGAATTCTTTAGTGTGCTATGATGAGGAATATGATGCACTTACTATTGTTGGATTAAAAACTTATATTTTTTGCCTTTCTTCAATGTTTTAGATGATGAACACAAGGAGCCAAACTCGTGCTCTTGTCACCGCTTGCGCTTCTCGGGCTGCCGCTCAGGAATGCATGGGGATACGGTTCAAGAATTAGGCCCATCGTGATCGCTTCAACAAGATCAAGAACCACAAAGTGAAGGCCACCAAGTGGGCTTGCCCCATCATTTTGAACCAAGTCGGTATTGCTGATGACTTCAATTTACTTTGCAATAGAGTTGGCCTGCAAAACTTTGTGTACAATGATGTACCTACTTATCGCCACTTAACCATTGAATTTCTTAGTTCATTGCAAAGCACCATTAAACAATGGCAAGGAGAGGATACTATTTCTTTCTGTCTAATGAACAACAATTACACTTTAACATTAGATGAATGGTGCGCATGTTTTAATTTGCCAAACAATGATATTCATGCTTTATGTGCATCCTTTACATTCCTAGAACCTACCCCTAAACAATACTATAATGGAATGAATTTCACTACTAGAATAAATAAGGGGAAGAATATTTGACATCCTGCAATTTGCTATTTGTTCTATGTTATTGCTAACACCTTGCAGCCATGTAATGAGTTCACGAGACTCAATGAGGAGGACATCCTAGTCCTTGCAAAGGCTTCTTACATCAACTGCGGCTTGTCACTCAACTTGGGCGCCATCCTTGTGCGCTACTTGGAGCACCAAGCCTCCCAAAGCCAAGGACCAATTACAGGGGGAGGCGTCATCACCGTACTTGCCACTGCCCTAGGCCTCGACCTAGGTGAGTTGCAACCCGTACTAGGTGAGACACGTGTTGGTTTCTCCACCTTGAGAGCCTGTAGAATTCTCACTAGGAGAGGTGGTGCTTATTACCTGCATATTGCTGGAGCTGGGCATATCTATCCCGCTCCTATGCCTAATGGTCTTTTCTCTATCGAGGAAGGATGTTTGCTATATGATTCGCAGGTTCAGAAACACCAACCCGAGGAAGAGATTCCGAAGGAGGATGAGGACCAAGAGGAGGAGCAAGAAGTTCCTTATCAAGAGGAGCAGCCACAAACCCGGTTCGCCACATATCAAGATTTCCAAGGACTTGGAGGGACTGTGGAGAGGATGCATAGCCTCTCTTTGAGCCTCCTAGAATCAACAAGTAACCTCTCAACTCAATTCGTGAACTGGATTAATGACTTTTTCGCGCCACCACAATGATTTGAAGGGCTTGCAAAAGCCTAAGCTTGGGGAAGTTTCCTCATGTATCTTTATTTGGTGTTTATTTGCTTTCATTTGGATGTTGTGTTTTTATTTGAGTTTATAAGCACTCGTGTTGGTTTCCCCAACACTTTATCTTTAGTTCTTTTTATTTTTCTTTCAAAAATTTCTAGCCGAGCTTTGCCACCAATTTTCTATTCTTTAAAGTTCCTCTCTTAAAAATCACAAAAAGATTTCTCCATTTTTCCTTATTTTCCCTCTTTCTTTTCTTTCTGCCTCGAGGTCTTCATATATTTGCAGGAGAGTGGTCGACTTTGAGTTTCCAAGAAACAAATAAAAAAGGAAGAGAGAAGTGGAACCAAACATGAGAGGTATGCCTTATGACTCCCCACTTTTGAAGTTTGAGAAACCCATGCTAGTTAGTAGTAAATGTTGAGATATTATATTTGTGGAGTGAGTCTTTATATCATCGTAAGATTTTCATTTTCATGGGTATTTAATTGGGTATGTTTTGTTCCAGCTCTCATAATTAACCAAGTCTTGCCTAAAGATAGCTAAACAGTTGTAATAAGAAAAAGTCCCACAATTGAAGGCTTGGGTGTTGTAGTGTTTATTCTTGAAGGCTTATTTCTAGCGATGCTCAACACCACTGAAAATGTTGATTGACTTGATAGCTCTCTTTGAAAGGATTTGTTCGATTGAATTAATGTTTAGCGGTTTTTGTTAGCATGCCAAAGTTTGACTTGTTAATCATAAGAATGATATAGCTTTATGCGTTTCGAACTTCATGGGATGCCAACAACTCCGCTGGCCTACGAATGATCTTCATGGAGGAAACTCCTAGATTTCGGCTATGAGTTGATTAAACACTTGTAGCAGCAATGTTATAGTGGGTAAGATTCTGGGCACTCCCGGGTAGCTATAATCATGATTGAACCACTCCTCTGGCTGTTATGAGAAATCATTATGCCAAAGGAACAAAAACCTTAGTGATGCCACGAGTGTCCATCACAGCCCGATAAACTAAATATTTTTTTGGCATGCTCTCAATTACTTAAAAACTGAAATTCTTGAAGGACAATGAATAGAAAAGTAGTGCTTGAAAAGTCTTGATTTATTGATGTGGGATAATTGAGATACTCTAGTGTATATGATTTTCATGACAACTCTCACACTCTTAATTTACATGATTATACTTTACTATTCAAAGGCAAGCCTATAAGTTGATTACTTGACATGGGAATAAAGTTTACTCATTTGAATCATCCGTGTTTTACAATAATTTTGCTGCAATATAAGGATGCACGAAACCCGCATGATATGCTTGCCATTACTCTATCTATGCTGAAGTTTTTTAGATTTATAAAGTGGAGGAAACATGAGACTACTAATCATGAGTAAGATCACCATCTCGTTATCTCATTTTAAATGCTGAGTTCCTTTTTGATTTTGGTTTTCTTGCTCAGGACAATCAAGTTTAAGCTTGGGGGGGGGTTGATGGCTCTAAAATATAGCCATCTAACATCCACATTTAAATTGGATATTAATCATATTCTTGATGAAATATCTCTCTAAACCTTGCCACTAATGCTAATATTCAGAGGGGTATGCAATCCTTTCTTTTCTATTTTTCCTGCGTAGATAATGTCATTTAAAGGAGGGATCACTACATTAAAGTCAAAGATACGAGATTTCCAACAACCAGAAGAAACCAGGAGCCTTACAACAGAGGCACCCGCTTTAACGACCAACTATACGGCCGAAGCAAAAATTTCGACCGTATAGCTCTGATCGTATAGTTGGCGCCACCACCGTTAGGTCAAACAAAACAACTTTCGTGAAGGGAACCCTATATAAAGAAGCCTTAGGTGACGGGAAAACGAGAGACGCTCCACCCCGAAGAAGCCAGACTCCACAAAAAGCCGCCTCTAGATCTCCAAACCCTTCTCCATCTCCATAGCCATACTCCACCACTTGTAATAGTAGATCTCTTCTTCGATTAGCGACATTGTAAGACTATTGCTATCAATATTATGATTTTTATTACAATGTTTGTGATTGTTGATTTCATCTCTATGTGTGAGTAATTCTCCTCGGGCTAAGGGCTTCGGCCTAGCCATGTAGCAATTGTGCATGTGAATTATCATAGATGGGATCGTGTATTAGTTTGTATGACATGATGATTATTGTATCCTCTCTTGCCTCAATCCAAGGACTTGTCAGGTACCCAAGACCCCGAGGGTTGAGCCAGGTATAGGGAGTATGAGTGATGCTGATCTGTAAGTTGGGAACCCCAGTGACAGAAGGGGTAGTACGACTATATGTGAGGGATTTGCTTGGGATTAAAGGTGACATCACTATGCATATCATTAGTTCTCTTTCTTCTATGGATGAGACTAGTAGGTTATTGCTATAAGCGGTTGCGGGGGCAATAGCAATTATGGATGCACCACCCACATATAATTTATCTTGCTCTAACAAGTACACGCATACTTTATTTCTATCTTTTATTTCCATCAGATGTTTTGCACAGCTACAGGTGAAACCGAACGCCCTAGGCCCTCTCTCTCCATCATCGACAACAACAAAAAGACGCAAGCTATTGGTCCGATAAAAAAAACAAAAGGAATTCTAAAACTCCCGAAGGTCCGTTAAAATAAATTCACTACGCATTTGCTTCTCGAGGATTTGATAACCTTGGTCTACTAGGGAAAAAGAAGCTATACTATATCCGTAATCCGGATCGAAGGTATCAGTAGCACGGGAGGGAGCTAGGCCGGCTTGGGCTGGCAGCTGACTTGTTTTGTTTTCTGAAATATTTTTTCTAATTTCTATTTTCATTTTCCCTTTTGTGTATTCAACTTCAACACTATTTTGAATATTCCAAAAATACAAGAGGGTGTATAAATAATTTTGTAACACATAGGGGGCATTTATACTATTTGTGCTCCACACGTTTTGTAGTTTTCGAAACTCAAAACCCTTTTGAATATTTTCAAAGATAGGGGAAATATTAGGGTTTAGAGTTTTCATTAATTTTTCTTTACATGCATTTTTGAAGATGATGCTCATGAATGCAAAAACAAATCCCTAATTAGGATTAACTAAAACTGGGGTGTTACAATGAACATATTGCCACTAACTCCTCCACCAAAAAGGGTGATGGGACGGAAGAGCACCATGTGGTTCCCGGATGGTACTCTCCCGACCCCCCGATCCCTCATCCCCATATAAATAATAGAGGTGACCCACCTATGCTAGCTGCACATTCTTTTGCTCAATGGCTAGTATTGATGAAATATCATGTGCGCGGATCTTGCATTGACTTGTGGAACATTATTGAAGAAGGACTCAAAATTGAGGATCCAACCAACTTGACAAGAAAAGATGTGGTCAATAGTCAACTCAATGACATAGCCTTGCACATGATTCAACTTGGGGTGGGGCCAAAAGACTTTTCCCACATTGAGAACTTCAATACCACCAAGGAAGCTTGGGATGCTCTCATTGCTTTGTTTGTTGGGAATGAGAGCATGAGAAGAAACAGATATGATGCCCTAAGCAATGAAGATGAAGGCTTCTACATGAAGGATGGTGAGGATCATGAAGATATGTATCAAAGACTCAAATCCACTGCCACCGCCTTTCGAAATGTTGGTGCCTCTCACATTGATGATTCTTGGATACAGAGGAAGTATGTGAGTGCGCTCATGCCCTTCGAGCCCACTGACTTGAAGAGTCTCCAAGGAAGACACGTCTATCATATCATGACCTCCAATGAAGTTATGCAAGATATGTCTGCCTTCAAGGTTGCTACCAAAAATGCCAAAGATGCCTGGGCTCGTGCCATTGGAAAGAGAAGTGGTGTTAATCTTTCCTTGAAGGACAAAGTTGTGGAGTATGAAGAATAAGAAGGAAGTGATGATGTACTTACTATGAGCCACCCCGAAGATGTCAAGGTGGCTCATGGTGAATACATGGCCTTCTATGCGAGAAACTTTTGGAAAGATCCCGCCAAGGCCGAGATGGAGATGCAATGAAGAAGCAACCCAAGTGGTAGAAAAGAGAATGGTTGAAGATTATGAACTTTCCTAAACTATGGTGATTGCTATCATTTTGTTGCCGGGTGTCCATATGAGAAGAGAGAAGATCATGGTGGTGCACTCATATTGAAGAAAAATCCAAAGGCCCCTTTCAAGAAGCCTTTCAACAAGAAGAATGCCACCAACAAGAAGTCGGTGACATTGCAATTATAACACATGAAGAGTTCTTTTCCGATGATGAAGAATAGGAGGAAGAAGAAGAAACAATGAATGGTGTGGCGGACATCGCCACCACCTCTGCATCCACTTTCTCCCTCTTTGGTTCCCCAAATGAGAACATCTGCAACAAGAACATCACTTGCCTTATGGCAAGAGCATCGGAGGTATCACCATCTCCTCTCCCCACCTCTATTATAAATGATGAATTGAATGATGACATAACTCTTGAGTTGAAGGAGGAATTAGTTGATTTCGATGCTTATATGACTAACTTGCAAGGGGAGCATAAGAAAAAGCATTTTGTAAATCTCTTGAACCAACTTGCTCACGCACAAGAGCTCCTTGATGACAGATGCAAACTTGGGAGAGAGCGCCTACTTCAGATGGATGCTCTAACTAATTCTCTAGAAGAAGAACAGGATACTAGGGAGTCTCTTGAATAAAAATTTGAAGGCCTCGATGAGGAAAATGATAAAATAGTAGCTAAACTCATTAAGGAATGTGATCATGCCATTGCTAAGTATAAAAAGGCTAAAAAGGACAAGATTGAGTTTGGTGTTGTTCATGACAAACTTGCCGAGGATTTTGAGAAGCTTAACAAGGCCCAAAAGGCCTTGGAAAGTGAAATCTTGACTCTCAGAAAGTCTCGTGAACAACTTCAAACTCAATTGACTAATGTTGATTCACCTAGTATTTTCATTCCCTCTAGTAGTACAAACATCCTTGAAGAAAATGCTAGGTTGAAGGGGAAGCTTGCAAAGGCCACCTTCCCCGAAGGAGACAAGTCTCTTGATGACCTATTGAGTAAGCAAAGGTCAAATAATGAGAAAAGAGGTCTTGGCTATGTGTCCAAGGCTAAGAAGAACAACAACAAGAAGAAGAAGGCCAAGACCACACAAGCAAAAGACAATACCATCATGGGTAATAATATCACAAGTGGCAAAACTATGTCACAAGATGACTTTGCTGGAAGTGTTAACCCTCACTATGTCTTAATGCATAATTCTTATGGTGATGTTTATGCACAATATGTTGGTCTGTTTGATGGTTATATTGCTTGGTCTATTTGGGTTCCCAAGGCCCTTGTCACTAACAAAACAGGACCCATTGAAAAATGGGTACCTAAATACTAGTTTGATCTCTTGTAGAACTATGCTTCCAGAGGGTCAAAGTGGGTGCTTGACAGTGGATGCACAAGTCATATGACCGGAAGCAAGGCGATTATGACAGAGATAAGGCTAAATCATGATCAAATAACCATCACTTATGCCGATAAATCAAGATCTCAGGTAATGGGTCTCTGCAAGGTTGTGGTTGCACAAGATACTACCCTCGTGGATGCCATGCTTGTTGAGACTCTTGGCTATAATTAACTTTCAGTCTATTCTAAGATGGGATTTGCCGTCTTTATTGACAATGATATTGTGGTTCTCTTGTGGAGCAAGACTCTAAAGGTCGCTTTCATTGGGTACATCGAAAATGACTTGTATGTGGTAGACTTTTCGAGGAAAACCACTACAAGTGCGATGTGCCTATTCAGAAAGGCTGATGTGGGTTAGTTATGGCATCACCGACTTGCCCATGTCAATATGAGAACTTTGCAAAGTCTCCACAAGGGTGTCCATATTGTTGGACTAAAAGAAAATGTTTGTTTTTCCAAAGATCGTGTTTGCAGGGCGTGTGTTGAAGGAAAGGTGCATGATTCTCCCCACAAGCCAAATAACATTATAAAGTCTAAGAGGATCTTGGAGCTCCTTCATGTGGATCTCTTTGGTCCTCCATCTCATGCAAGCCTTGGTGGGAAGAAATATTGTTTGGTGATTGTTGATGATTACTCAAGATATTTATTGGTATACTTCTTCAAGTTGAAGAGTGAGACCCAACAATACTTCATCGACTTTGTCAATATGGTTCAACATCAATATAATGTGCCCGTGATGGTGATAAGAAGTGATAATGACACCGAGTTCAAGAACTACACATTGAATGGATTCCTTAGTGATGAGGGGATAAAACATCAATATTCCGATGCATATAACCCTCAACAAAATGGTGTAGCTGAGAGGAAGAACCGGACATTAATGGATATGTCAAGGTCCATGTTGATGGAGTTTAAGTCTCCATACAACTTTTGGGATGAAGCAATTTCCACCGCATGCCATGCATCAAACTGGCTCTACCTCCGCAAAGAGTTGATCAAGACTCCATATGAAATACTTACCGGTAACAAGCTCAACGTTTCATACTTTCGGGTGTTTGGCTGTAAGTGTTTCTATCTCATAAAAGGTGTTCGTTTGTCCAGATTTGATTCCAAAGCTTTATATGGTATTTTTGTTGGCTATGGTCTTGATTCCCACACTTATAGAATCTATGATAAACTCTCTAGAATTGTCATAGAATCTTGTAGTGTGGTTTCCGAAGAATATTATGTACCCCAAGCGGGGCGCGTTGATGTTTGTGATGTAGATGATGAAATACCTCAAGATGCCATAAGAAGAATGGGTGCAGGATTCATCCGCCCTATTGAGGAACCCCTTGTGGCGGATCGACAAGAACTATGCTCTACTCAAGTGGATCCCTCATCTTCACAACATCAACAAGCTGCTGACACAAGCCAAAGACAAGTTGAGAACCCTCTCCATGGTGATCAGGATGGAAGCTCCAGGTCAGACTATCTGTCCTCTCCATTGACCAGATTGTCCAGTCCTACACAGTCAATTGCACAAGGCAGATTTATTCAGTCATTCACAAGATCATCTCAACGCCTTTCAAATAGTATGTCTAATCAAAACCAAGATCAGTATGTACCTCATATTTATGAAAATGAACCCATTGTTGATCAAGGTCGAAATGAAGGTCAAGACGAGGACCAGAATGATGAAGAGATCTCCATAAGGAACAACATGGAGATCGAAACTCATCGCAAAGCTAGAGTGAATAGAATGTTGGAAAGAAGAGACCATACTCTTGGGAATGTTCTTGGTGATCTAAGGAGTGGAATGTCCACTCGAGCTCAAATGAAGCATTTTGGTGAGCATCAAGCTCATATATCCATGGTGGAGCCCAAGAAAGTAAGGGAAGCTCTTGAAGATTCAGGTTGGTTAGAAGCCATGCACAGAGAGCTCAACAACTTTGAGATAAACAAAGTCTAGAAGCTAGTAGAAAAGCCCAAAGATTGCTGCAATGTCATTGGTACTAAATGGATATTCAAGAACAAGCAAGATGAACATGGAATTGTTGTGAGGAACAAGGCAAGATTGGTAGCTCAAGGATTCTCACAAATTTAAGGCATTGATTATGTATAGACCTATGCTACCATGGCTTGCCTTGAGTCCATCTGCATCCTTCTTGCATATTCTACAGATCATAATTCTAAATTACAACAAATGGATGTGGAAAGTGCTTTTCTAAATGGTCCATTGCATGAGTTGGTTTGCGTTAAGCAACCCTCGGGATTCGAGGATCCCAATTTCCCAAACCACGTATACAAGCTTGATAAGGCGCTCTATGGACTTAAACAAACTCCACGCACCTGGTATGAGCACCTTAGAGAGTTTTTGTTAGACCGTGGATTTGAGGTTGGGAAATTGATCCCACTCTTTTTACTAAGAAGATTAATGGGGAGCTTTTCGTTTCCAAATATATGTTGATGATATTATCTTTGGCTCGTCTAACAAATCTTTCAATGATGAATTCTCAAAGCTTATGACTGATAGGTTCAGGATGTCTATGATGGGAGAGTTGAGGGTATTCCTTGGATTTGAGATCAAGCAAATAAGGGGAGGAACCTTCTTTAATCAAGCCAAATATACCCAAGACATGCTCAAGAGGTTCAACATGAAAGAACTAAATGGATCTCGTACTCCCATGGCAACAAAGACTCATCTTGAGCTAAATCCAAATGGTAAAGATGTGGATCAAAAGGTATACCGATCCATGATTGGTTCTTTGCTCTACCTATGTGCATCTAGACCTGATATTGTGTTAAGTGTAGGAGTGTGTGCAAGATATCAAGCGGCTCCTAAAGAAAGCCACTTGGTGGCAGTCAAAAGAATCTTTCGATATTTGGTTCATACCCCAAACTATGGTGTGTGGTATCCTAGGGGCTAAACATTCTCTCTTTGTGGGTATACTGATTCGGATTGGGCTAGTGATAAGTATGATAGGAAATCAACCTCCGGGGCTTGCCAATTCCTTGGTAGGTCATTGGTGTGTTGGTATTCTAAGAAGAAAAATTGTATATCTCTCTCCACCGCCGAGGCTGAGTATGTAGATGCTGCTAGTGCATGCACTCAATTGCTATGGATGAGGAAAACTTTAAAATAATACGGTGTCCATTGTGACAAAGTGCCTATTTTATGTGACAATGAAAGTGTTATCAAGATTGCCTACAATCTGGTGGATCATACAAGGACAAAGCATATTGAGATCATGTTGCCTGGGGAGATATTGAGCTACCTTATGTTTCAACCAAAGACCAACTTGCCGATATATTCACGAAGCCTCTTGATGGAGTAAGGTTTTTCTATTTGAGGAATGAGCTAAATATTGTAGATTTGAGAAGTTTGACTTGATCATCTTGCATACTCACCTATATCTTGATTCATATTTAGTTTAGGTGCAGGCATGGAGATAGGGGGAGTGTGATCCTAATCCATTGGTCTATCCCTCCCCCATAATGCCAAAATTAAGAAAATCAATTCTCTTATAATCATTTTGTGATATGTAAGCTTCATTGATGAGTAGTGGTTATGAACCCAAGGATAATTCTTTGTGGTTTCATGCCTCACACTCTTACATGGTGGCCTCGGCCACCGCCCTCTTCATTGTGAAGAGTTGGTTCTTGTTTTGATTGAATTTGAGCTTTATTGGATATTTATTTTTGGGTTTAACTGATTCTTAGTTCTTCATAGTTTGTCATCTTAACCCAAGCCTTTTTGTCTTCCTACAAAACTTGTTATCCATCATATATGTCCCCATACAATTGAAACTAGCATTCTTGGTCAAAGAGGACCAGAGATTCCGGTGTGCTTACACCGGAATTTCTAGTCCATTAGACCGGAGTCTCTGGTCTGGGATGGTTTTGGACGGTGACTAAAGGAGGCCGAGGTGAAAGAGACACACAAAACTCTTTCTTCCACCCCTACCTCCACCCTCACACCCGTCGCCTCCTCCTCCAAAACCGTCGCCTTGGGGTCATGTTGCCGCTGGAATCCGCCGTGTCGCTGGCCACCTCCTCCCTTTCCACCCTTGGGATGTTCCCCACTGGTGGAATCTCTCCAATGGTCAGATCTAGTACTCTCTCTCTCACCATGAACCTAGGTGTCGGGGATATGCCGAATGGGGTATACCCAGCAGGATGTTTCGAGTGGGCCATGGCTGCTGCGAGTGGGCCTGCAGGACGGTGACTATAATGCGACTGAGAAGAAGCCTGGTGACTAGAACCTGGAGGCCCAAAAGTGTAGCAGAAGCCCAGTCGGATTAGTTCAATTTTCCGAGTCCCTAACTGACTTGGCTGTATATATGTAAACCCTAGCAAGGTACCCCCTATATAAACCTCCGTAGGGTACTCTCTATACCGACGTTCCATCATACACCCCATCCGAGCGACTCGCTGCCTAGCCGCCAATCTCTCCACCCTTATAACTCACTCGTCGATGATACAATCTAGTAGGAGTAGGTCTTAGCCCTCATCTCGCTCCATAGACGGTCGCCCGCTCTTGCCCTCAATCCTATCAATCGCTACCCCTTGTAGCGACTGCCGTGGGCATTCCCACGATAGTGGCGCCCAACATGGGGCATGACCGGTCTGGCCTGAGTTCTGCGGCGAGACCCTATTCGCCAATAAATCGGCTGATCTCCACCGGCCGTATGATCGCTAGCGGCGGGATCCTCTAGATCCTTCCCATCAGCTACATCCCGGTGTTGCACCCGATCACGCACAACGCGGTGATGCCAGTCAGCACCATCAACCTATTCGTCGGATTCACGGACGCCATCGACCCGGTAGGAACGGTGTTCGTCAGTGGATCTCCACCATGCCGTGATATGCTCTCGGAGGGCCAGATCCGCTCCATCAACTGCCTCGCCACCGAGTACGACTCGGCCGCCAACAACGCGGCCGAGACAGATGCCGCCGCAGACGATGTGGCTCTCCACGATGACGCCGATTCGGTGACCCTGCCTCGATTGTCGGATCCATCACCTCTGCATCGCGTGAGTCTCCAACCATGAGGATTTCGAGGACCCCTCCATCCTCGGGATCTTCGACTCCGACTCCGGATCGGAGTCCCCCGAGGACTTCCGCTCCAGATCTAATCGCTTCAATGCGATCTACAGGGCGGGCAGTGCGCACGCCCTGCCAGACCCCTTCTCCACGCCGATCCCGCCGACCGCGATGGCAACGGAGGTCGAAGAAGCCCACCTGTGACTAGAGGAGGCAACGCGCAGGCAGCAGGCCGAGCGTGAGAAATTTTTCCTTGAGCGGGAAACGGCGCAGGAGCTGTCGCTTTACCATCAACGCCGCATCAGGACCCGCCTGCACTCCAGCGTCCAAGGCCGTGTCCTTAACTTCAACAACGAGAACAACCCCGCCCGCATGTCCGAGCACGAGCTCTGCGAGAATGCGCCGCCCAGTGGCAACAACCGCCCACCACCTGGGGCACCTGCGACTGGAACCCCACTGCAACCCATAGGTCACGCGCCTCCACCGGACTAGCCATGGATCATCATCTCGCCTCAAGCCCGTGACGCAAATGGGCTCCCGCTATACTCCACCCCGATGGACAACGTCATCATGGGACACGCCGTAGTCGCCAACCTTAACATCCAAGGAGAGGACGCGCTGCAGGTCCAGTATGCCAAGGCCCAACTCGCCAGGGACGTCGAGCAGCAAGCCACGAGAGTTGACCCGCGGGGGCGGATGTACTCCCTCTCATCGGGAAGCAGCGCGCCTCAAGCGGTCATCCAACTGTCGCCAACACCCTCAACTTCCCACCGCCCGAGCCCCTACAGCTCCAACCACGGGCCGCCAACCCTGTGCTCTCCACCAACGAGCCGCGGCCCGTGAACAACACGGTCACCACCAACGGCCAACCCATCGATGCACGGACGCACATCGTCAACAATCAGGCCTGGCAGGCGCGCTAGCCCAACGATCTGAGGCACACCCTCACCAACTGCGGTGACCCCGAGCTAAGGGGCTTGCTCAGCCGAGTCGACCCTCAGTGCTTCAGACCAATGATCTGAGGCGAGAAGTACCCCGCCAACTTTAAGGTGCCCAAGGAGAGCGAGAAGTACGATCCAACCTACGATCCAGCGGTGTGGATGGACACGTACTTGACGGAAATGGGAATCTCCAGCGACACCGACCTGCTCGCCGCTCGCTACCTTCCCCTAATGATGGAGGGAGCGACCATGCAATGGATCAACAACCTCCCTGTGGATATCATCGACTCGTGGGAAGAGATGCGTGGCGGCTTTATCGGTCACTTCGACGGATCCTACACCCGCACCACCACCATCGAGGACCTGGAGCACTGCATCTAGGGACAGCGCGAGTCGACCCGCCACTGGATCCACAAGTGGCAGGAGCTGTGGATCAACGCTTCTGGCATTCACCTGGACACGGCGATCCACTACTTCAAGAATGCGTGCCGGTACGAGCCCCTGGTCGCCAAGATCAAGAGGGTCTACCGGAAGCTTGATAACATACCCGACCTCCTCGAGATCGCCAAACGCTACGCGGAGGAGGACCATAACAAAGGTTCCAACGACGAGTCGAGGGAAGACGCCGTGCTAGCGGCAACGATAATGGGCGACAATGCAACATGCGCTACAGCAACACTTGCCTCATCAGCAAGCGCTGCGGTGACGGGCGAGTTGAATTCGTCGCCAACATCGGCTACGGGTAACGCGACCTGAAAAACTTCCACCGCGACGGAGGAAACTACCGCGACAGCGGAAATTACCGAGCCAACAACATCGCAAGGCCAAAATTCGACCCTGCCGCCCTCCTTAACTAGCCATGTGTCTACCACAATAGGGAGGGGAAGCCTGCCACTCACACCACCGCAGACGGCCATTTTCTAAAGGAGATTGAGAAGGCAAGGCGAGCAAGAGAGGACCCCAACAACAACCTGCCAAGGGACAACAGCAACACCGGCGGATTCGGCAACGCCGTTGGCTCGCTACACACCTTCACTAGGCTCGGCACCAAACGCGAGAAGAAGGTGCTCGCCCGTGCAGTCACCATCAATGCGGTGACCCAGGTCGACATTCCCCGCTTCCTCGATTGGTCCAAGCAAAGCATCACCTGGAGCTGCCAAGACCATGCGCCCAGGATCAAATATCCGGGGCAAGGCGCCCTGGTGATCAGGCCCAAAGTGGCTGACTACTAGCTACCCAAGACGCTGATGGACGATGGAAGCTCAATCAACATCATGTATTTGGACACGTTCAGGCTTTGTTCGTTTTATCCCAACCCGGCCGGGATCGGGCATATCCCTGTGGATCAGCCGGTATTAGACACACATGGTTTAATTCTCGGCCTCTCTCTTTGACGTGTTTGGTTAGTCCCGTCTAGAAATCCAGCCCACTCTATTCCTCCTAAACTTGGAAAATAATTCTATGGGATCTGGTCTACAAATTTATGCCCATGGAACAACTTCTGCAATTGACATGTGGCATGCGTGGCAGTTAAGATCTAAAAATAGATGACCAAATTCTGTGATTTCTCTCTCTTCTAGACACATGTCAAATGCAGAAGTTAGTCCACGAAGCTAAATTTGTGGACCAGGTCCCATAGAATTATTTTCACCTAAACTCCCTTCAGTTTCGCAGGCAAACAAAACTCGGCGCTGAACCTGAGGAACTAATCCCCGGGCCGAAACAAGACTTCTCTCTCAGCCTGACCTTATCTCTCTCGTGCGACTTGGAGGGCCGGCGGCGGCGAGGGCGGAGGGACGCTGGCGGCGGCAGCGGAGGGATGGCGGCAGCGCAACGATTCTAGATCAAAGTGTGCTCCTTTCTCTCCCTTTCCAGCCGACGGCAGAGCAATCAACCGGTGGTGCGAGCTAGACCCGGAGACATCACCACCATGCAAGCTCGGCGGCGCCCGTGAACCTTCACCTCCAGCGTCCTCTCCACCTCCGTCTGCTTCGCAGTGGTAAACACCTAATCTTCCTCCTCGCCCCTCTCACGGTTTATAGGAATTTTGGCATGTTCGGAACAAATTCTAGGGTTCTTGGCATGGTCGGGAGTGGTAGATTCTTGGCATGTAATCAAGCGTGTGTATAGATGAGATGGGTCACAACATGGGGGAGGGAGATTGCTGGGGTACCTGAATATTTTGGTGGCGACATTGTGCACTACAGTTTACAGAACAGCTTAGATACACGAATTGGGCAGGACTCAGGAGTCAGGAAACACCATTCTTTCTGCTGAATTTGGGATAGGACCATGTATACATCTAAGCAAGGTCAAATCTGATCATGAATAGGGCCTCATAAATGATGATATAATATGATTAGCATATAATGCAGATCTCCCATGTGAGAATGAAACATCAGGGTATACTTTAATTCACACCGTTGGTGGACTGAACCAACAACGAGTAGCAGCTGGACGTATGCACTTGTGTTTCTCTCAGCCTACCGCTCTTTTTTTGTGTGATTTGCTAAGTTTTTATTCTTGATGGCATGTTGGTTTTGTATGCTTAAGCATCGAATTGTGGAAACCAGTCAGTCGAATCTTGTTAGATGCTGGGTGTCCCAATTCGACTGCATTAGTAGTCTGTGGCTTTTATTTTTGATATGCCAAGTGGCGTGTTTTCTTTCCTTTTATGTTTTTATGCTGGATATTGGCTTTGAGTGGACGGGCCAAATGTTTTTGATAGAAATATGTGTTTTGGAGAAGGTGAAAGCTCAAAGATTCTTTAAAAGTGTAGACAATCGTGAGTTCTTCATCTGCACTGACCTTGAGACGGCTGCGATGTGGCTGCTGCGAAGCGAAATGGCCTAGCAAAGGTGAAATCTTCTCTTCTTTCTTATTGTTGTCCAAGCTGCATCACTGCTACTACTGTCTTCTTATGTTTCTTTATTACATCATACTTGATATAGCAGCAACATGAAAATGATTATTCTTTGTTGCATTATAGTAGTATTGCTAAACAGTCTAGTTGTAGCATTGCGTCTTTCATATAATTTTGTTTGATGGATGTTGTTGTATCATCGGTTACAACAACACACTCTTGATTTTTTTTTCGTCTATGTGTTCAAGTGGATATGCTTAAAATTGTCGTGAAGCACTTACATTTATACCATGCATATAATGCCTACCAATTATACCATAGGTGTGTTTCTTGTGATCAGTATGATGCGTACCAATTATACCTTAGGTATGTTTGTGTGGTTGTGGTTGTAGCAGTACTAGCATATAGTAGTAGTAATATATTGTTTGATGGTTCTAGAGCTTCTTGGTCTATTGGAACATCGAGTCATAGGTAAACCTGATCAGAACATTCAAGTTTCTTATGATCATTATATCTTGATTACTGGATTTTCAAATCAAATCACAAAACTGTTGGTGTGTTGGTTGCCATTCTATTCTATCAAAAAATAGGTCCTCTGTTATATTCTATCAAAAAAACTTTTCTACTTTTGCCCCGTGCATGAGAATTTGTGCACTACTAGCATGAACTTTTCCATACTTTAGTTATGATGGTGTGCTTAGCACATCTGTGTGTGGTGGTGTGCTTTATCTAGAATTTGTAAACTGCCAGCATGAACTTTTCCATGTTACAGTCTAGAACCACGATCATGTTTTCATCTCCATGTCCATTGTTGCTAACATTTCATGCATTAAGAACTGAAGTGTTCTAGATTATAAATTCAGTATTCCTTGAGAAATATAATTCTTGTGTGATTACATCTTGTGGTCTCCTTCTCAACATTGATACCATTTTCTACCCGAGCCATGTGCTTATATTTTTCTAAATTATAGGTATGTGCTATGGGAAAAAAGAGCTGGAGCTTTACATGAAGAAGCTCAAGAAGAAGAAACACAAGGGTGACGTGGCGATCAATTCGTGTGTGGTTCACAGTGAAAAGGCTACATATGTATTCGCTAGGCTTTGTTAGTTGTTGTGTCAGTATTTTCTGAAAACAAATCACTATCTCAAAATATTTGAGATTATAGAACCTTGCATTTCATTCTGTTATCTTGTTTTGTTTCAGCTTTCAGCTATGCTCAAGCTTAATTTTTGGAATGATATTATTAGATTCAACGTTGCTGGGTTTTTTTCATGTTTGTATGTTTTTGCTGCTTGCTGTTTGGAGCTGACGTTGCTTGATGCTAAATAATGTGTGCTGCTGGGACTAACAGAATAGGGCAATAGCACCAGGACTGTGCTTGCCATCGTGTGTGCAGGGATTAACCGAATGGGCATTTCACGAGAGATAATCAGGGAATATGGGGAAAGGGTTTCCTGGAGGGATTGGGGTGACAAGTGGGGTTCACCCAATACCTGCAGGGGTTAGATCCACTAGGGGTATAATCCCGTACAACGGAACAAAGCCTCAAGAGGCTACACCTCCCAGAGTCGATGATTGAGTCGACCCTCACCATCTTCCACGACATCGTCCCCGGTCGGAAGGCGTACCCGATCGACAAGGTGACGCTGTCAGTCACCTTCGGCACACCAGCGAACTTCCACACCGAGCGGGTCGTTTTTGAGCTGGTGAACTTCCGCAGCCCCTACCACTGCGTCCTAGGGCACCAGGTGTTCGCCAAATTCATGGTGACCCCACACTACGCCTACAACATGATGAAGCTCCCCGGGCCAAGCGGCATCATCACCGTCCACGGTGATCCCGACATGGTTGTGGAGTGCGAAGACAAAGGCGCCGAGCTCGCCGACACCATCATCACCATGGAAACCAACCACGCGAATGAGCTTGTGAAATATGCGAGCAACATCGATAAGGACGACCCCACCATCCCGAAGAAGCCCACCTCGGAGAACTCCGGGGGAACAGCTTTCAAAGCGGCCATGCACACTCGCACCGTTGAACTCGTCCCGGGCGACTCTAGCCAGTCGGTCACCATCGGGACGAACATGAGTCCCGCATAGGAAAGAACGCTCATCGGGTTCCTACGTGAGAATCGTGACATCTTCGCATGGAAACCATCTGACATGCCTGGTGTCCCGAGGGAACTCACTGAGCACAAACTAAACACCGACCCAAAAGTGCGACCAGTAAAGCAGTCGTTGCGGCCCTTCAATGAAGAGCGCTGCCAAGCAATCGCCGAAGAAGTACAACATCTACTCGCTGCAGGCTTCATTTGGCCAATCAAGTACTCCGAGTGGCTAGCAAACCTAGTCCTGGTTCTGAAGAAGAATAACGCCTGGAGAATGTATATCGACTACACCAACCTCAACAGTGCATGCTCGAAGGAGGAGTTCGTCGTACCATGCATCGATCAGATCATCGACTCGACCGCGGGATCGGAGTCGATGTGCTTCCTCAACACGTACTCTGGTTATAACCGGATCAAAAAGGCGGTCGAGGACGAGGAGAAGACAACGTTTATCACGCCATTCAGCGCCTTCTGCTACACCACCATGATGTTCGGCCTCAAGAACACCAGCGCAACCTATCAAAGGTGCATGCAGGAATGCCTTGGCAGTCAAATTGGCCGCAACATCCACGTCTACATCGACGACGTGGTGGTAAAATCCACTTGCCAGAGCAACCTGCTCGCCGACCTGGCCGAGACCTTTGCGAATCTGTGGAGGTACAAGATCAAGCTCAATCCAGGAAAGTGCACCTTCGGAGTGCCCAGCGGACAGCTCCTGGGCTACGTGGTCTCCAAGCGAGGCATTGAGGCAAACCCCACCAAGATCCACACCATCGTGCGGCTCAGGAAACCCAAGTGTCTGTGCGACATCCAGAAGCTAGGCGGGCGAGTCACGACTCTCAGTCGCTTCATCCCCCGGCTTGGCGAGAAGACGATGCCCCTCTACCACCTGATGCGCAAGAAGCCCATGTTCCAATGGGACGATGAAGCGGACAACATGCTCAAGGCGCTCAAGGAAGTGCTGCTCGTGGCACCACTGCTCACCGCCCCAATCTACAAAGAGCCAATGCTCATCTACATCGTGGCCTCCACTCGAGTCATCAACGTCGTGATGGTCGTCAAGCGACCAGAAGAGGGCAAGGAGCGCCCCGTACAGCGCCCTGCTTACTCAAGATGTTGAGCTCGTTGGGGAACCCCAAGAGGAAGGTATGATGAGTATAGCAACAAGTTTTCCCCCAGTTATGAAACCAAGGTTATCGAACCAGTAGGAGCAAGGAAACACCTCCAAGGTGTTGTTTCCAACTTGGAATCCTGCACAACACAATCACAGAACTTTGCCCCAACTTACAGTGAGGTTTTCAATCTCACTAGTCTTGCTGAAAACAAAGGATTAAACGTATTGTGTGGAAGATAGTAATAGCTTGCAGAAAGTAAACAGAAAACATTAAATAGCTTTGTAGATTGATGGTAAAAGAAAGGACCGGGGTCCATAGTTCACTAGTGGTGAATCTCCTTAAGATAGATGACATGTTGGGTGAAAAAATTACAGCGGGGAAAATGACAAACATCGAGAAAGCATACATGCATATACTAATCATCTTGACTCCTATGAGATTTGATTGGGCATTACAACATTATACATAGACCGTAATCCAACTACATCTATGACTAATAATCCACCTTCAGGTTATCATCCGAACCCCCTCCAATATTAAGTTGCAAGCAATAGATAATTGCATTAAGCATTGTGTGTAAAGTAAACAATATGATTGTTCTATGAACAAAGGATTGGTGTTTTCTCCCTAGTAGCAATAGCACATCTAGTACCTTAGAGATTTCTGTCACTTCCCCAGATTCCTAGAGGCATGCACCCACTATCAAGCATAAATACTCCCTCTTGGAGTTGCTAGCATCTACTCGGCCAAGATAGCTACTAACAATGGAGAGCATGCAAGATCACAAATAACAAAGACATGATAAAATCAATAATCAATCTGAAATAGCATCTCAATATCCATCGGATCCCCACAAACACAACATGTCTGATTACAAATAGATGATCTTAATCATGAATGGAGCTCACAAGATCTAAACATGGTAGCACAAAGGAGAAGAACCAACCATCAAGCTACTACATGGACCCGTAGTCCAGGGATGAACTACTCACGCATCACACCAGAGGCAATCATGGTGATGAAGAAGGCCTCCAGGTTGAATTCTCCCCTTCGGCAGGGTGCCGGGAAGAGCTTCAGATCCCTCCCGATCTAGGGATCGAGATGACAGCGACCACAGACTCTTTCATGGAATTTTGATCGGGTACTTAGGGTTTATTTATCGGAGGCTTCTTATAGGCGAAAGGGGAGGCCGAGGGGGTGCCCTAAGCGGCCATACCACCCCCTGGCGCGGGCTTGGCTTGGTCGCACGGCCAGGTGGTGTGGCCGACCTCTGGCCCCTCTCCGTCTCGTCTTCTGGCTCCGTGTCCCCCTTGGTGAAATATTGACTTTGGCTTTTGTCCCGTCCAATTCTGAGAATATTCATTTTCTGACTTTTCCTAGAACCAAAAACAGCAGAAAACAGGCAGCTGGCACTGTGGCATCTTGTTAATAGGTCAGTCCAAGAAAGTGTATAAAAATACTCCAAAGTGTGGACAAAACATAAGAAAGTAGATATAAAACAAGCATGGAACATCAAAAATTATAGATACGTTTGCAACGTATAACGCCCCATCTACTACATTAGCGAGGTCCTAACTTACTCAAGGAAGCGCTACCCGCAGTACCAGAAACTGGTGTATGCGGCCTTTAGAGCCCAACGACGAATCCCACACTACTTCCAGGAGCACCCCATCACGGTCGTCTCCTCCACGCCGCTGCAGGACATCATCCGCAATTGCGAGGCGACTAGGCGAGTTGCTAAGTGGGCCGTCGAAATTGGAGTCCACAACATCAAGTACGAACCATGCAAAGCGATCAAGTTGCAAGCCTTGGCCGATTTCCTCGCCGATTGGGAAGAAGCACAACAGCCGGAGAAGCTACCCTATCTCCATTACTGGTCGCTCCACTTCGACGGGTCTAAGAATGCGGACGGTGCGGGGGCTGGGATCGTACTCACCTCCCCCAAAGGCGACAAGCTCCACTACATTCTTGACCTCGACTTCATGCCCTACACCAACAACATGGCCGAGTACGAGGCCCTCCTTAACGGCATGTGGGCCGCTAAGGAGATGAACGTCAATCGCCTACGGTGCTATGGCGACTCCGACCTAGTAGCCGCACAAGTCACTGGGACCTGCGACGCCGTCTCCCCCACCATGATAGCGTACCGTCAAGCGATGGACCAGATGGGAGGTCACTTCACGGGCTACTCCGTCGAGTGGATCGATAGGCGTAAGAACAAGGAGGCCAACGCTCTCTCTCGCATCGGATCGGCCCGCCAAACGCCACCCGCGGGCGTCTTCCTCGACATCATCCACAAGCCTTCGGTCTCCCCGCCCAAGGAGATCAACATCGGGATATGTCTGTAGCCCGATCCCGCCCTTGTCGCCATGATCATGGAGCCCAGTGATTGGACCACACCATACATCACCTTCCTTGAGCACAAGGTCCTTCCCACCGACGAGACAGAGGCGCGAATGATCGTGCGTTGCTGCAAATCCTTCATCATCATCAATGGCGAGCTCCACAAACGCAACGTGACTGGTGTATTCTAGCACTGGCGTACAACTAGAAGAAAGGCGCAAGATCCTCCAACATATCCACGCCAGCGACTGCGGCCATCATGCTGGCGCTAGGTTGCTAGTCGCTAAGACCATGCAACATGGCTTCTACTGGATCACCACGCACGCCAACACCATCGACATCGTCAAACGATGCATCGGGTGCTAGAAGTATGCCAACCAGACGCACATCCCTGGTTCGGCACTCAAGACCATCACCATTACCTGGCCATTCGCTGTATGGGGCATCGACATGGTCGGCCCGTTCAAGAAGGCCCCATCTGGCTTCACCCACCTCCTGGACACAGTCGACAAGTTCGCCAAGTGGGTGGAGGCCAAGCCAATCAAGAAGTGCGACGGCAAGACCGCTACGAAGTTCCTCTGTGAGCTCATTTACCAGTACGGCTACCCGCACAACATCATAACAGACAACATGACCAACTTTGCCAAGGGCGCCATGGCCGAGTTTTGTGAAGAGCACGACATACGACTCAACCTCGCCTCAGTCGCCCACCCGGAGTCGAACAGCCAAGCAGAGCACGCCAACCAAAGCGTCCTCCATGGCGTCAAGCCGCGACTACAGGTTCCCGTTGAGCGAACCCCCGGATGCTGGGTCGAAGAGCTCCCCTCCGTGCTCCGTTAACCGCTCCACAGGGTTTACACCCTTCTTCATGGTATACGGTGCTGAGGCCGTCATGCTAACCGACCTGGAACATGGCTCCCCTCGGGTTGTCAACTATATGGAGGCGGATAACAAGGTCGCCCACCAAGACGGGATCGACCAGCTCGACGAAGCAAGCGACCTAGCTCTCTCTCGCACTGTCATCTACCAGCAGGGACTCCGCCGCTACCATAGCCGCCGAGTCCGGACTCGCACCTTCCAAGAGGGCGACCTAGTCCTGCGACTGATCTAGGACAAGAAGGGCATGCACAAGCTTTCTCCCCCGTGGGAGGGGTCGTTCGCTATAGGACGAGTCCTCGGCAACGACGCCTACTACATCATCGACGTATGAGGCAACGACCAACTCGAAGTCGGGAGGCCATGGAATGCAAACCTCCTATGAAAGTTCTACACATAGAACTATACCTTGTACTCAGCTTCTATATAATAAAAGAAATTTGGATTGCACAAATTGTGTCTACTTACCATACTCTTGTGCCAATCGCACTCATACACTTAGCAATACGCTACCCATGAAAGTCAACCCTTGGTCAAGCGACCGGCACGGCTAAGTAGTGTGGCCCAAGGGCACCGAAAGTATTCGGGCCTTGTGTCATCCACGAACACACCACCCTGGAGCCACCATCGGAGTCGCCCAGCTCGACTGGGCCGCCAGGCTAAGACAACCGATAACGCTTCTCACAGTGACCCGTCCTTCCCATCCTCGTGCAAAGCAACTCGAATGGTTAAGTACCGCGCATGGGGACTTGTCTACAATAACCCCCACGCGCTCAGGAACACACCAAGTAAGAGAGCTTGCCTTGGACTCACCATGCGACTGGCTTTCCAAGATAGGAGGAGAGACACGTTACAAACAACACACCAGGTCTTCACCATGCCAGGGGAATCACCTAAACTGACCCTATGCGTGTTCAGGAAAATGGCTAAGTAAAAAAGATCCCCCTCGAGTTGCCAAGCGACCGAGTCCACGAGCCATGACAAACAGACTCCAACCAAACTACAAACCCAATCCAAACAAACTTAAACACACGCGAGGATAACCCCACTAAAGGGCGGACGCGCTCGGGGACTTGCTCAACAAAACAACGTAATAATACGAAACAAACAGCAATAACACAACAACACGAGTCGATTGACTATTTTCCTTCAAAAGAACAAAATACATTGTTCAAGGTACATTTACAAAAGAGGCTAGTCACCACGACTAACATAAATGCCCCAAGGCAATCTCCTCATTATGCAGGACTCGACGAAGAAGCGCCGCCATCGCCTTTGGCCCGGACAAACGGCTTTCAAGGGTTCGACGGGTACGTCGTCAGCTGCTTTGCCAACGACGACCGGAAGGGTTACTCCGACTTTAGGTCACGGTGCTCCGGCTTGGAGTCGCCCGGTGCCACCACCGTCTCCTGGTACGGCAGCAGGTCCCCCATTGACAACACTTGCTCCACGAACGGTGTAGCCTTGGCGGTCAACCTCAGCACCTCCGTGATCTCCACTGAGCCAGTCGCCAAGGGATCCCCGTTGGTGACGTCGTCGAGGTCGAAGTCATCGGGGAAGTGCGTGAGCCCGAGACTGAGCGCTGTGGTGGCTCCTCGACGGAAGGCCGATCATGCCATCCACTCGACCACAACGGGCGCCTCCTCAAGGTATCGCCACACCTCTGTCAGCCCACCAGGAATCACCTCGGTAGGAGATATCCCTTGTAGGACGGCCTGAACACAAAATGCCGAGGCGGTGACCGCATTCGTCACCGCAGTCACGCATTACGAGGCGTCAAAAGTCTGCACCACCGGATCACTTTGACCTATCATAGCTGCAACGTCAGAAAATCAATATCACTTTGGCCTAGTGGACTCACCCGCTCGGGGACTTGCCATACACAAGAAAAGAAGGAGCACAAGGAAAAGACACTCACCAAGGATTTTGCGCAAGGTTTCCGTCACATGCTTTTCAAGCCTCCCAAGGTCGCCCTACAACCCAAGGATGACTGAGTCGGAGGCCTTCCGCTCCTCCTCCGCTGCGGTGACCGCAGCCTTGGCCCTTTCTCCAGAAGAGATCATCAAGGTTGTCGCGGCCTCCAGCTCATTCGTCAACAAGGTGATTCGCTCTTCTGCCATGGTCAGATTGGCCTTCGTGGTCTCTATATCAGCGACTGGAACATAGCCCACGTGAGACTTGGCGATTGCAGCACAAGAATCAACTGAAAGAAAGACCATATTTCAAATCCCCTTATAGCAGCGAGAACTCAAATTTACCAAAGACAGTACAACTTACCAGCAGATGCCTGGAGTCGCTGGTTGGCCTCCTATGTCTCCTGCAGATCACGATCCAAGCGTTCCTTCCCGACCACCGGTCAACCGATTCCCGTCGCAGGCCCTAAAGAAAACAAACAGTAAGGGGTTGGACGATCAAAGATTCTAAGTGTCTAGCCGATGAAATTCAGTGACTAGACCCTCGTGGACTAGACGATCAAAAACTCTAAGTGTCCAGCCGCTGAAATTCAGCGACTAGACCCTCGGGGACTAGACATACCTGTATAGCAACACCTAACATGGCGTGCAGCTGGATGGCATCCGTCGAGGCAATCACGAACGAGGTATGCCCGCGACGTTGTCCGACGTCGCCATCTACAACCTCAAGAACCTGAACGCAGTCGCCATGGCAGAGGCCCTCGCCATAAAGCGAGGGAATGATGCACTCATCGCCACCGGAGCACTAGCTGTAGGCACTGGAACCTCCGCCAGTTTAGTCGGTTTGCTTGGCTCCGAGATGGCTAGCACTTCACCTTCGGGAGGAACGGCGGAATCGCCCTTCTCCACGTCTTCTTCTGCCACAACAGCGGGGTCGCCTTCCTTCTTCTTTTTTGCGCTTTCGCTCGGTGCATCCACCGTGATGGCCTTCCTCTTCTTGGAAGGGTCGACTCTCCCTTCCGCGTCGACTGGTGGAACCTTGGTCACAGAAGGGCGAGCAATCTTCTTGGCACCAGACCTGCGAAATAGCCACAGTCAACAAGCTAAAGGCACATGATAAACATAAAAACACGAAAGAGAAAGCGCCAAACTTACTTGGCGACCGGGAGAGTGCACAAGCCAGTGCTAATATGGGCAGGCTTCTCTAGTTTCGGTCCCAATTTGCACGAGAGCCCCTTCTCAAACACATTCATGGCCCACGACACCGCGGGCTTCCTTGATGTCGACCTTGCGGCTGTAGGAACCTCCGGCCCGGGTGACACGGGCGCCTTCTCCGGTGGCGGGGACTTTGACCTCTTGTTCTCGGTAGCTCCTGGTTCTAGGGTCATCGAATCTGTCGGTGAAATCGTGGCGAGCGGAACTTCCAGTTCTGTTACCACATCCACTACCTCTGTTTCCTTCGCCGGCATGGGGTCCTCCAGAATCACAGTCGTAGCCTCGCCTTCCTTGTCACGAGGCTCCTTGTCCGATGACTCGAATGCCACCATCGATCGAGCCGGTGAATTTCGCTTCATCGTTGGCCTCTTCACGGGCGACTTCGCCTTTGGTGCGGGCTTCGCCGGTGTTGCCACGCGCCGAGAGCTGTGCTCCTGCACCATGCCTTCATCACTGTCATGCTCTTTGAGGCTGTGAATCGCCTCGATCTCGTGTTGCTTCTGCCCACGGGTCTTGAGAGCCGCGGGCACTAGGGAGGCGACCTCCGCCACCTTGTCTTCATCGTCGGAGGATTCCACCACCCCTTCTTCAAAGTCGGAGGGAACCTCCTCGTCAAGAGGAGGAAGCAAATTCTCCAGCACCTGAAACAGCTGACAAGAGGTATAGAGGTGATCAGAACAAGCAAGAACCGTGACTCTGTCGTGGTGGTGGAACGATAGATGCCATGGATAGGCTAAACATGGGGCCAATGTACGCTAGGGGAATCCAGGGAGGGATAGCGTGGTGATTCCACGCATAAGTGTTGATGTATTTCCTCTATCAATGGTCGGTTACAAGTGCTCCTCGAGCTGTTCGTGAGAAGGAGACTAGGTGTCTTACCCCCCACAACTATGCTCTAGAGTTCTAACCTTAGACAGAGAAAATGATCGATCCCCTTCTATGGAGGCCCCGGTGCTCCTTATATAGGCGAGCCCAGGGTACAGTGTTTAGGGCATACGTGGAAGCACATTCCACGAATATGCCCTTTGGTTAAAGCTAGATGCTTCTTTATCGCTTTTAACGACTCTTTCGGGATTTGGACGTAACCCTTTGTGTGGCCCTTGTCTTTAGGAATCATCAGACATAAGCTCCGTCAACCGGCATAGCCTGCGTCATCCTTGTCGGCCATGCCCCGCTGGTCCTTCCCTCTGCTTGCTTCACTCAGGCTATAGTGGGTAGAGGCCACCTTTTGACCAACGGGAGATTCCTTCCTTCTCTTAGAAGCCAAGTGGTAGCCCGGCTGGCGCCTGGCTAACCCGGCTACGAGGGTACCTGTACAATTGGTAGAAAAATATGGCCGACATATGTTTTATGCCGACCGGGTAAGTGTTAGGCGAATACCCTCCAGGCCGGGTTACTCCGTAAGTTGGCCTGCCTTGAGGTGATCCGGCCAGCACATGCTTTGACCGTGCCATACCTCGGCTAACTCGTCCTTTAGACCCTGGTGTGACCCTACCCGGGGGTATCCCCCCAACATTAGTCCCCGAAGCTGGTGCGGTCTTAGCAACTTCAGCTATTAAGGCCACAGCAGGTCCCCCCATCTGAATCTGCGCTTCTTCAGCTGAGTTATTTCGTAACCTAGACCCCTTGCCTTGATGTTCCCTTGGCTTATTCCGAGTTACGTCTCGTTTGCTGGGTTTTTCCCCATATCCGGGTCATCTTTCCTTCTCCCATACGCTTCCCCACGTCCTACGTGGAGGGTAATCATCACTTTGCCTCATTTTAAGGGCCGCGCCAGTTTACTACACCGGTTATTGTAGTAATGTCAGGAATAACTACTCTGCACGTCCCGTCACGGCAGCGCCTCGTTAACTGTATCATTACATCACGTCATGGGATCCTCTGTTCCATGTGCCTCTTGTTGTGGCTTGTGCTTGATTGGTTGATTTGTTGCATACACGGCCACAGAGTGTGGTTGAGCCACAACAATGGATCCCACTTTGCGCCCGTGGTGCGCGGTTAAATAGGGGGCAAGGGCAACCTTGGGGAAGTTCCCCACTCCACGTGCCCCCTGCCTCTCTTCTTCTCCACTGCAACGCCACCGCCGCCACCGCTGCAGCGCCTAGCCACTCCTAGCGACCGCGCCGCCGCCTTTGATCGAGCCGTCCACCATGGGGCCCTGCGCTTCTAGGTTCCCTATGGCCGGCTACCTCTTCTCTGATTTCCTTCTTGAGGATCTTGACCTCAGCATGACCGAGTTGGAGGCCGCCGTTGTCTCCCAGGAAGAAGAAGAAGAAGCCCCTGAGCGTGGTGGCTAGGTTGGCGCCTTCGTCTGCCAGGATGACATTGATTTGCTATATGCGACACGCCACATCCCCGCTGGTGTCGCCTGCCGCCTCGCCGCTCAGGAGATTACTCCCTCTCCAAATCCAGGGGAGTACATCGTTTTTCTCTCCCATTTCCAACGTGGCTTTGGCTTACCCGTTTCTGATTTCTTCCATGATTTCATTTCCACTTATCAAGTCCAACCGCATCATCTCCCCGCCAATGCCATTACCTCTCTTTCTTCTTTTGCCTCCGGCATAGAGGGGTATATCGGCCTCTGGCCCTCCAAGGAGATGTGGATCAAATTCTTTGGTCTGAGAAAAAATGTTGTCCCTGACAAGCACCTCACCCCTGCTTAAAAACACTTGACTCAGTGTAGTGGAGCCTCAATCTCTCCCTGCAAGAAATCCGCCTTCCCCCGGGTCACCAGCGTCGAATCCTACAAAGGTTGGGCCCGGACCTTCTTCTACGTCCGAAATACTACAGATGTAGACTTGATTCGGCTCCTCCCTTTCAAGATTGGTGTCCCGGACACCTCTCTGTGGGAGAAGATCCTGAAGCGGCCCACGGCCTTGGTGAATCAGGTCGACTGCCGGATCAAGGAGCTGGTCAATAAGGATCTGCGGGGCGAGGACATTATGATCACCTTCATCCGCAGCCGGGTCTCCCCACTTCAGAAGCGCGCCCACAAGATCTTCTATCTTAGTGGCCCCCTTGACCCCTACCGGACCTCCTCCTTCGAGCTTAATAACTCCGAGGTGTACCACCGAGTCAAGGCCATCTTCAATGTGGAGAAGGAGTTCTCCGAGGCTTGGAAATGGGGGTTTGCACCCTTTACCTGGGCCAACCCTCCTCCTAAGGTAAATCCTTCTCTTAGCATCTTTTCCAGGTTTTCTCGGTATGTCGGATAGCTTTCTAATTCAACCATTGATACTTTTGCTCTCAGCAATTTCTCCAGCAACCAATTGAGGATGGCAAGGAGCTGGCGAGCAAGTGGGTGGCAGACCGTGCAGAGCCGGACGAGGTGGAACCTGACTCAGAGAGGTTCTTGCCTACTACGGACACCACCAAGCATACCTCTGGTAAGGCCTCTTCTCTAAGGGATTGGCTGGATGACGATGACTCGGATGTTGAGGTTCTAGAGGTACTTGACCTGGTGCCTATCTCTTACGCATTCCCGATTATGTCCGAATCTTCAGCTAACCCGACCGGTCAGGTCCTCGAGGTTCCCCCTCTCTCCACGGGGGACCCGACTCCTGCTCCTTCCCAGAAGCGCGCGGCTACCTCGGCTGTAGCTTCGGAGGCGCCACCGCCCAAGAAGAGGCAGAAGAAATCCAGGGTCAAGGCTCAGGCTAAACCCACGGTCAAGAGCACAGTTCAGAGCACACCCAAACCTCGAGCACCCCCAACCTCGGACAAGTACGTCACTTTTCCTTTCCTTCTCGCTTTCGGGTTTCTCTGCCTTTGCGTTTGCCTCTCCTTTTGACTTGATGTTTTTTCTTCCCTGCAGTGCTCCTCGGGTCATTCCCCAGAGTGGCCCCAGCATTTCTTCTCTGATCCAGAGCGGTTGTTCTCCCCCCGTGATGACGATGTTCGTCCGCTGAGTCCTATCCAAGAGTACTCCGTGGCTGCGCCAGATCAGAGCCCACCTCATCATGAGGAGGGAAATGTTGACGCGGGGGCAGTAGGGCGGTAGAGGATACGGCAATGGCGGATCTCCCCAGTCTTTTGCTCCACCACAACTATCCAGTTCAGAGGTGCCATCTTCATTGGCACCGCCCCAAACAATTCCTTCTTTCGTTTCAGTCTCTTCCGTATCATCAACAGCACCAGCAGCACCAATACCAGCAGCACCATGAGTACAAGTACCAGTAGCACCAGTAGTACCAGCACCAGCAACACCACCAATAGTACCAATAGCGGCACCAGCGGCTGACCAAGATCAGCATCGACGCCGACCAAGGCCCCAAGCAGAATGGCAACAACAGCCATGACCAAGCCCCTGAAGAAGAAGTCCCAATCCACTGCCTCTGGATCCACTTTGTCCAATAAGGACATATTTCAGTCGGCCTCCCAAGCTCAGTCCGGCTCTGCAGCCTCGGCTCTTCTCCAGTGCCCAGCATTATCCGGCAAGAGCAAGAAGGCTATCGAGTCGGCTAAGGATTCCGCTTCCGGGTCTCCTGCCACCGGACCTGAGGGCAGTAAACAACTGATTCTTCATGTTAGTCCTGCTGCTGCTCAGTCCGCGAGGTGGGAGGCCCACGCCAAGGGCTTGGTGACGAGCCATTCTCCTAGCAGCGAGAGCTACAGCCCGACACTTATCGAATATGTGCACAACTAGAACAATGCCAAGTTCATCGACCCGCAAGACAATTTGCCGGAGAAGTTTGGCCCAGCGGAGTTTAGCGGTTAGATGAACTCCACCACCAAGGCTATCCCTCTGGCTGGCCGAATGATGGAGGTAATCCCTTTTTTCTGCTATGCTGCTTTATGTACACATATATTTATAGATATATCCACTAGTCACCGAGCCTCCGAGGGAGTAATTTATTACTCGATCGGATGCTCTTAGAGAATTTTAGTGTAAGTCCTTAACATTTTCAAATATCCATACACTTAGAGCTGGGTTAAGTTCCACTTGGCCCGGATCTTGTATACTTCAAATATCCACACACCCAGAGCCGGGTTAAGTTCCACTTGGCCCGGATCCTGTAGACTTCGAATATCCACACACCTAGAGCCGGGTTAAGTTCCACTTGGCCCGGATCTTGTAGACTTCGAATATCCACACACCTAGAGCCGGGTTAAGTTCCACTTGGCCCAGATCTTGTAGACTTCGAATATGCACACACCTAGAGCCGGGTTAAGTTCCACATGGCCCAGATCTTGTAGACTTCGAATATCCACACACCTAGAGCCGGGTTAAGTTCTACTTGGCCCAGATCTTGTAGACTTCAAATATCCACACACCTAGAGCCGGGTTAAGTTCCACTTGGCCCAGACCTTGTAGACTTCGAATATCCACACACCTAGAGTCGGGTTAAGTTCCACTTGGCCCGGATCTTGCAGAGTTCAAATTGCTTTCTCTTTGCCCGTGAACTAGCATTGATTCGTTTTTTAGATCACCACCAACCGCCGAAGTGTTGAGTTCCAGCGCCTGCTGGACTCATACAAAGATCTTCGTGCCAGATATGGCAAGTTGTTGGTGGATCACCAGAAGAAGGGTAAGTTCCTTCGCTTATGCCCTTTTCATTTACCTTCCTTTGGGATATTCTCTATTCGTATTAACTTATTATCCGAATTATGCAGCCGAGGTTGAGGCTGAAAATATTATCATGCGCAAAAATCTGGCTGAAATCCAAGGTAATTTGTCTTGTTCTCTTAGCCATTGCGCACTCTTTCCTTGACTCGGTAGATATTTATACCTCGGCTCCACCGGCTTAACTCACTATTGCAGTTGCACTTGAAGATAGCGTGCCCATTCCTGATATGATGACACATTTTGTCGAACAAGCAGGGTAGCACCAAGCTGAATTAAAGAAAAAGGATGACGAGATTGCTCAGCTGCACCTCCATGACTCGGAGATCACTCGGCTGAACGCTGAAATCCTAAGGCTCAAGGACCTCCACAAATCCGAGCTGGATAAGGCGGATCAGGAGTTCCCCGAGGAAAAGGAGCGCCTGACCACTCAAATGTCCAAGGACAAAGACTTGCTGCAGGAAGCCGACGTAAAACTTACGTCGGTGACTTCTGAATATGAAAACTCCAGGCTAGCAACGCCAATGTATATGCCAAGCTCAATCGTATTCTTTTCCAGATTTATCGTGAGTTCCCTTCCTCTTTTTCAATTCTTATTCCTCCGGATTTAGCCGTCCTGTTCTCAGGCAAGTTCCCAGAGGGTGACTCCCTCGCTGCTGCTGTAACCAGGTCCCGCGCTTAGTGAGGTATTCCAGCTGATCCTATTGCCGAGCCAATTCCATATGACATGGAGGATTTGTTGGTGAGCCTCGCTACCCACATGGAAGTGGTGAGAAACTATGGGGCAGACATTATGCTGGCAGCGATGCGGATGTTTAACTCTCTCTGGCCCACTGAGCCCACTCCCAAGGAAAGCACTGCTTTTATAGCAAAGTTGGTGGAGTGTGAGACTCAGCTGAACCTGTGGCGAGAGTCTGCTGCACGGGTCGGAGCTGATGCAGCATTGCAGTTTGTTCTGTCCTGGTATGAAGAGCTAGATCTCAATCTACTTGAGCGTTTGCGCACCGGATCAAAGTGGTCCAATGATTTGGAGTGCATCGCGTGGTGCAAGGCTCGTGCCAACAAGATCATTCAGTATGCCTTCAGCCATGCTTGGAATGAGGGTCCGATTTATCTTGATGTCACTGATGATGCCTACATTTATGAGGGCACAGAGGACGAGGAAAGTAAGGACAAGGCCTTCGAACTCAGCGACGATGTTGAATATCTGGAAGATGAGGAGGCCAATCCCGAAGATGAGGCTGAGGCTAGCGCCCCACCCACAGATGCCGAAGTACCTCCTCCGCCGACCGATGATCCGGCTTCCGCTACTGCTCCTTGAGCTTTTAAAAAACACTTAACAGTATTCGTCAGATCCCCGGTATGCCGGGTGAAGTTGTACTTAAGCACTATGGTTTTATTTTGCTACAAGTAGTGTCGTTTGCTAATAAGTTCTTAATGTCGGATTAACATGGGCGAAGTCCCCGAGTTTCCTTTTCTTGTTCCCCCAATTTTATGACTCGGCTCGCATCTACCTTGATTTGGTTTTTCGACTTACGAGTTCGAGGTTAAAAAAATTGACTTAACAATACTTGAAACTTTGATATTAGCTCAATATAATCCGGCGAGAGATGAATGAAGTAAATAAGGGGTTAGTCCAAATAATAAATGTTGGCTCAATTACGTTCTTTTCCTTAGTCATTTTTCATGTGCTTTGTGTGGCGCCCCGCTAAAACCACTACTAGAAAATCGCGGTGTTTTTGTGCATTGCATCATCATGACCGCATGCTCATGTCATCATGCCATATTGCATTTGAGCATCGTCATGTCATCATGCATGGTTATGTCTAAAACTATTTTCGAAAAGCCTATTTTTGTTTTCTAAATACCCCGTCTCTAATTTCAAATCAAAAACCCCGGTCGTTCCAAATATTTTTCTTTTGTCTAAAAAGGATTCTAAAAGGCTTGTTTGTAATAAATAAAATATTTAAATTATATTGGGAGGCAGCCAGCCAGCCGGGCCTGAAAGCCCAGCCGGCCACCTCCAGATAAACACCCTAGTTTATCCAAAGCCCAACCCTACCTACCGCAACCCCTAACCACACAGCCTCCAACCTCTCCCTCCCTCTCTACACCCCGCCGCCACCTGCACTTCCCCCCACGCCACCTGATCCGCGCCTGATCCCAGCATGCCATCCCCCCACCGACCGAGCATGGTCCCACCGCCACCTTCCCCGTGTCGTCACCTGATGCCTTCCTCTGGTCCCACTCAGGAGAGACCCGTCCCCGACGCCTCCCCCGTCTCTCTCTTTCCTCCCCACCTTGCTCCTCTCTCCCCGTGACCCTTTCCCCACCAACCTCCTCGATCCCCGCCGCCTCTCCCGTCGCCACCCTCCTACTCGTCAACCCCACAGCCGCCAGCGACCTTGCCCCGCTCCTCCCCACAACCTCGCAACCACGCCCTGTGAGCTCGGCCCGCGCCTCGCCCTGGACTCTTCTCCCCCGACCCGCTCGCCTCCCTGCATCGCCGCCGCCCCGACCGGTCGCTCCCTCCCCGGCCTCGCCTTCCTCATCCCCGTCCCCGTCCTTGAAGCTCCCGCCGCCCTGGAGCCGGCCTGCCTCCCCCGTCGTCGTGGCCGTCCCCGGTGACACCTCCCCGCCCGGGCCGAGCTCCACCTCCGATCCTCCCTCCCCATCGACCCGCTTTCTCACCGTGGCCCCACGCGCCACCGCAACCTCCTCGGCGCCCTCCTTTTTCCTGGAGCTGGCAGGCCCGGCTCCATCTCCCCGTGCTCTTTGTCGTCGTCCATCGCCTCGACCTCCTTCCAGGACGCCACGTCCGCGCGGGCGTCTCCTCTGCCTGCACTGCTGCATGTCGAGGGGCCGCACATCCTTTGCTTTTGTTGTTGTCCACACCTGCATGTGTTCGTGTTAATACCCATAAAGACCGACCTCCGCGCAGCCACCTGGTCGACCTCGTCTCTGCCTCCGTGTCATCGGCTTGTCCCTGCTCGTGTACTAGTTGTTGCTGCTTGAGGTGCTGTTGCGAGTATGTGGTGTTGTGTTTGTCGCTGGAGTTCGATGGATGTGTGCGTGTGAAGCTAGTGCAGGGGTTTCACAAGAGCAACCAATGCAAGAGTGTCCGATACCCAAGACCGTCCTAGCGCCAAGATCCTCTGGAGCCTCTAGCACTCAAAAAGCCAGATCTCCAAGACCTTCTTCCCAAAGTCGATGATCGAGACCCCGGCTTCATGACCTCCTTCCGGACCCGAAGGTCGTGGAATGCCGAGGTCCCCTTCACGGACGCCAAGTTCTCCTCATGTACCCCGAAGACCTGAACCCGAAGATCGACGCCACGGATCGACAAGGACTTCTACATGGGACGACAAGTACTTCATCATGGATCCGACCGAAGCAACCCCGAAGACCACAAATGTGACAAGTACTTCTTCCTGGATGTGATGCCGAGAAACCGGACGCCAAGGTCGCCGACACGAAACGCCAAGTTCTTCATCCCGAACGCCAAGACCGACCCGACACGCGGAACTGACAAGATCTTCACGACGACAAGATCGACACCGACCAGGGCGAACCCGATGTGCCCTCGACGCCAAACCAAGTCCTCCTTCCCAGAACGCCAAGCTCTCCTTCCGTTGTCCGAGAACGATCCTGTCGAACCGAACCCCAGATCCGGACCCTGAGACCCGACCCCGAGCCCCGGAACCCAAGACCTTCGGAACCACATGTGCCCCTAAGCCCCTATTAAATTGTTCATGCATGCATACTTGTCTGTGGTTTGGGGGCATTATGCCGATTCACCTCATAATTAAATATGGAGTGTTTATGCGGGATATCTTTGTCTTATTCCGGACTCCATTTAAATTGGTGTAGCGAACCGATGCCATGTGTTGCCTTGATAATACAACATTTAAATTGCGGGGTTGTTAAATAACTTGAACCGTTTAATTAATTGTCGGGACCCAGTTCCGCTTAATATTGCCTAATTGCACCGCATCTGTGCCATGCCATGCATCATATCATAATCATGCCGGATCTTCTGCCGTAATATTAAATATTGGATCCGGTATTTCTTCTAGTGTTTGCTTCTTCAAGGATTAGGCCGATGAGTTGATGCGAGTATCGACAAGTTCTCCGGATATGAACCTTCGGCAGTGGTTCCCAGGCGAGCATTCTCCCCCTTTTTACCTATTTTGCATTTATAATCTTTATTTCCTCCTGTTAATCTATTGCTATCTGTGCCGCGATGCTTTAGTTTCCGTGCACCAGTTATATCCCGTGCAGCCTCTATATTGCCATGGACACCTCCTAATACCTGTTGTTTGGTAGATAGCTGGTCTTGCGAGTCGTAGTTACTTGCTCAGGTGCGATCTCATGTTGTCGAGTACCACAGTTGTTGGAATGCCGGAATATGTTTGTGGTGGAGATGATCATGTCTTTAATTACAACTATTAAATTGCTAGATATAACTAATGCAGAGGCATCGGTGGGCAATAGATGTTATTTGGTTCTTCCACGCTCACTTGTGTCCCGTAGGACCCCGAGTACTTGATACCTGTTCCTTGACTATCGCACTATCCGCATATGGGACCATGAATCCCCTTAGCCAGAGCTTGATTCATTCTTATTTCTTGGGGCCACAAAGTAGTTTGGGGCTTTATTTCTATCCTGTACTTATGCCATGCTTTACTGCTTTATTTACGATTGTGCGTGGAGCACCTGTACTGTTTAGGTTCGTGACACGTTTTCGGTGTATCAATAAGCCCAGTCACACTTCCAGGTTCCCAGTCGTTTACAGCCGTCCACACAAACCTTGGGTCCATCTCGGAGCCGGCCGACTTCGTTGCGGGTATCTTAATGGGGTGGCCCCCTGAAATAATTTATGAATCCTATGATTGCTTTGTCGTGAAAGCCTCGTTGGGTTTTGAGTTGGTTTTTAAGAGGTTGATCGTGTGTGTGTTGCTATTTGTGCACCCCTGCAGGGTAAATCTTTCTGAAAGCCGTGTCCGCGGTTATGGACGACTTGGAGCACAGTATCTCGATCATAGACAAGCATAACTAAAGTAGTATTATAAATTTGACTTAATATGTGACTAGTAATTCAGCTTCACTACAATGGAATGGATAATAAAAATGCCAACAACTGGTGGATCTGTGGTGATCTGTGTCATACTATACCTGCCTAGTAAGTACCGCAACTCCAATGGAATGAGATAAAAGTGCCAACAACTGCTGGGTTTTGGGATTCCTCAGGACAATTATATCTGACTAGTAAATGTTCCAACTACCATGGAATGGTTAATTAAACTGCCCACTACTTATGCTTCAGGATGACTCATGCTATCTATATCTGATTAGTAAGTGCTGCAACTATAACGGAATGAGTAAAATTGCCAACCGTGTGAGTTCCTTGGTCTGACTTCCTCGTTTGGTCTAGAGGGGGAAATACCAGGATGGGTATGCTTGGTGTTAGTATCAGTTGGAACCGAATAGGTCTTTCTTATCTCTCTCTAATAGGTGACAGTTCATCGAGTCTCTATAGGTTGTTTAGTGCATGCTGCGCTACCGCTTCAGTCCACCATACCTATGTAGGCGAGAGCCGCCGAATTCTAGCCTTGCCGTGTACTGGCCTCGATCTTGGCGCTCCTCTTTTCCTTTGCCTTTCGGCACCCTTTTGTTTTAGCAGGTTTGAGATTGACGTCGTTAGCAGGGTTACCCTTCCGGCTTGGCCTGGGCAGGGTTATGGATGCCATTGGTTATTCTTCAGGGCTCTTAGCCCCATTTGCATCTTGTCCGTAGTCGGACGCTCTATCGTTTTCAAGGTGATTTGGATCTTTGTATTGTATATCCGTATTCTTGACTCATGGAGTCATGTTGTATATATATATCTGTTCTGTGGGTCCCATCGAGGACTGTTGTGTAATGGTATTACTTCGTATTCCACCCACACGAAAGTGCCTGGTGGGCGTCATTGAATCGTTTCTATGCGGGTTGGGGGAAGGGCTAAAACTTGCATAGGGCCGATTCGAGGGTGTTATAGAGTGGTATCAGAGCTCAACAGTTGCGATACCCCACTGGTCCAGCCTGTAGGATAACCTAACTAACGGCCGAAGTAGAGTGTCAAAACTATTTTTGCAAAATCGGTTGGATAGATCTGATTAGGTCTGATTTTACTCCTTACCCTCTGCTGTTCTGCTCTTACCTCTGCTTGTTTTGATTCTACCCTCTTATCTTTTCTTCAAGTCCAGGATTTCTCGTGGTTGGGTTCCATCGTACCTTCAGGGTTTCGCTTCCTGCTTTGGCAACGGTGTTTCTACCTCCAGACTTCATGCTATCTGAGTGATCCTTTATCTATGGTACCAATCTTTGTTACTTGTTTGTGCCTTCCGGTGGTTTCCGACGTGATGACATCATCTACGCCAGATCCGATGCAGAGCCTGCATCACTCCTTTGTTCCGAACCTCGATTGTCGAGATCTTCAGTCTGATTCCGAGAATGGTTGCATGCTTTTCTACTGATTGTGCGGAGTAATAGTTTTGGTGCATGATGGATTGGCCCCCATTCCGACTACTCACTCTATTTGGTCGTGCACATTGAAGTGGATGAGAATGCATCGATTCTCTCTTTCGATCGAAGTTAGAGGTGGCTTTATTTGTGGATACCTTTACCTTCGTCCTTTGTTTTCCGGAGTGTTCTCTCAACGATCACGGACAACGACCTCTTGTTAGTGGTGTCGGGAGCATCTACACGAAGAGAGAAGATTCAGATCGCCGACCTTCTTCCCTGTACCATGAGGCGGATCTCGAGGGCGAGATCCCTTGTTAGTGGTGTCGAATTGTGGCGCCCCGCTAAAACCACTACTAGAAAATCGCGGTGTTTTTGTGCATTGCATCATCATGACCGCATGCTCATGTCATCATGCCACATTGCATTTGAGCATCGTCACGTCATCATGCATGGTTATGTCTAAAACTATTTTCGAAAAGCCTGTTTTTGTTTTCTAAATACCCCGTCTCTAATTTCAAATCAAAAACCCCGGTCGTTCCGGATATTTTTCTTTTGTCTAAAAAGGATTCTAAAAGGCTTGTTTGTAATAAATAAAATATTTAAATTATTTTGGGAGGCAGCCAGCCGGGCCTGAGAGCCCAGCCGGCCACCTCCAGATAAACACCCTAGTTTATCCAAAGCCCAACCCTAACCAAACCCTACCTACCGCCCCCCTAACCACACAGCCTCCAACCTCTCGCTCCCTCTCTACACCTCGCCGCCACCTGCACTCCCTCCCACGCCACCTGATCCGCGCCTGATCCCAGCACGCCATCCCCCCACCGACCGAGCCTGGTCCCACCGCCACCTTCGCCGTGTCGCCACCTGTTGCCTTCCTCTGGTCCCACTCGGGAGAGACCCGTCCCCGACGCCCCCCCCCCGTCTCTCTCTTTCCTCCTCGCCTTTCTCCTCTCGCCCCGTGACCCTTTCCCCACCAACCTCCTCGATCCCCGCCGCCTCTCCCGTCGCCACCCTCCTACTCGTCAACCCCACAGCCGCCAGCGACCTTGCCCCGCTCCTCCCCACAACCTCGCAACCACGCCCTGCGAGCTCGGCCCGCGCCTCGCCTTGGACTCTTCTCCCCCGACCCGCTCGCCTCTCTGCATCGCCGCCGCCCCGACCGGTCGCTCCCTCCCTGGCCTCGCCTTCCTCATCCCCGTCTACCCCACGTCACCGAGCTTCCCGCCGCCCTGGAGCCGGCCTGCCTCCCCCGTCGTTGTGGCCGTCCCCGGTGACACCTCCCCGCCCGGGCCGAGCTCCACCTCCGCTCCTCCCTCCCCATCGACCCGCTTTCTCACCGCAGCCCCACGCGCCACCACAACCTCCTCGGCGCCCTCCTTTTTCCTGGAGCTAGCAGGCCCGGCTCCGTCTCCCCGTGGTCTTTGTCGCCATCCATCGCCTCGAACTCCTTCCAGGATGCCACGTCCGTGCGGGCGTCTCCTCTGCCTGCACTGATGCACGTCGAGGGGCTGCACATCCTTTGCTTTTGTTGCTGTCCACACCTGCATGTGTTCGTGTTAATACCGAACAAGACCGACCTCCGCGCAGCCGCCTGGTCGACCTCGTCTCTGCCTCCGTGTCACCGGCTTGTCCCTGCTCGTGTACTAGTTGTTGCCGCTTGAGGTGTTGTTGCGAGTATGTGGTGTTGTGTTTGTCGCTGGAGTTGGATGGATGTGTGCGTGTGAAGCTAGTGCAGGGGTTTCACAGGAGCAACCAATGCAAGAGTGTCTGACACCCAAGACCGTCCTAGCGCCAAGATCCTCCGGATCCTCTAGCACTCGAAAAGCCAGATCTCCAAGACCTTCTTCCCGAAGTCGATGATCGAGACCCCGGCTTCATGACCTCCTTCCGGACCCAAAGGCCGTGGAACGCTGAGGTCCCCTTCATGGACGCCAAGTTCTCCTCATGTACCCCGAAGACTCGAACCCAAAGATCGATGCCACGGATCGACAAGGACTTCTACATGGGACGACAAGTACTTCGTCATGGATCCAATCGAAGCAACCCCGAAGACCATAGATGCGACAAGTACTTCTTCCCGGATGCGATGTCGAGAACCCGAACACCAAAGTCGCCGACATGGAACGCCAAGTTCTTTATCCCGAACGCCAAGACCGACCCAACACGCGGAACCGACAAGATCTTCGCAACGACAAGATCGACACCGACCAGGGCGAACCCGATGCGCCCCCGACGCCAAACCAAGTCCTCCTTCCCGGAACGCCAAGCTCTCCTTCCGTTGTCCGAGAACGATCCCGTCGAACCGAACCCCAGATCCGGACCCTGAGACCCGACCCCGAAGCCCCAGAATCCAAGACCTTCGGAACCACATGTGTGCCCCTAAGCCCCTATTTTATAATATGACATTATCAACTGTCGCATATTAAATTGTTCATGCATGCATACTTGTCTGTGGTTTGGGGGCATTATGCCGATTCACCTCATAATTAAATATGGAGTGTTTATGCGGGATATCTTTGTCTTATTCCGGACTCCATTTAAATTGGTGTAGCGAACCGATGCCATGTGTTGCCTTGATAATACAACATTTAAATTGCGGGGTTGTTAAATAATTTGAACCGTTTAATTAATTGTCGGGACCCGGTTCCGCTTAATATTGCCTAATTGCACCACATCTGTGCCATGCCATGCATCATATCATAATCATGCCGGATCTTCTGCCGTAGTATTAAATATTGCATCCGGTGTTTCTTCTAGTGTTTGCTTCTTCAAGGATTAGGCCGATGAGTTGATGCGAGTATCGACAAGTTCTCCGGATATGAACCTTCGGCAGTGTTTCCCAGGCGAGCATTCTCCCCCTTTCTACCTATTTTGCATTTATAATCTTTATTTCCTCCTGTTGATCTATTGTTATCCGTGTCGCGATGCTTTAGTTTCCGTGCACCAGTTATATCCTGTGCAGCCTCTATATTGCCATGGACACCTCCTAATACCTGTTGTTTGGTAGATAGCTGGCCTTCTGAGTCGTAGTTACTTGCTTAGGTGCGATCTCATGTTGTCGAGTACCACAGTTGTTGGAATGCCGGAATATGTTTGTGGTGGAGAGGATCATGTCTTTAATTACAACTATTAAATTGCTAGATATAACTAATGCAGAGGCATCAGTGGGCAATAGATGTTATTTGGTTCTTCCACGCTCACTTGTGTCACGTAGGACCCCGAGTACTTGATACCTGTTCTTTGACTATCACACTATCCGCATATGGGACCATGAATCCTCTTAGCCAGAGCTTGATTCATTCTTATTTCTTGGGGCCACAAAGTAGTTTGGGGCTTTATTTCTATCCTGTACTTATGCCATGCTTTACTGCTTTATTTACGATTGTGCGTGGAGGACCTGTACTGTTTAGGTTCGTGACACGTTTTCGCTGTATCAACAAGCCTAGTCACACTTCCAGGTTCCCAGTCGTTTACAGCCGTCCACACAAACCTTGGGTCCATCTCGGAGCCGGCCGACTTCGTTGCGGGTAGCTTAATGGGGTGGCCCCCTGAAATAATTTATGAATCGTGTGATTGCTTTGTCGTGAAAGCCTCGTTGGGTTTTGAGTTGGTTTTTCCGAGGTTGATCGTGTGTGTGTTGCTATTTGTGCACCCCTGCAGGGTAAATCTTTCTGAAAGCCGTGTCCGCGGTTATGGACGACTTGGAGCACAGTATCTCGATCATAGACAAGCATAACTAAAGTAGTGTTATAAATTTGGCTTAATATGTGACTAGTAATTCAGCTTCACTACAATGGAATGGATAATAAAAATGCCAACAACTGGTGGATCTGTGGTGATCTGTGTCATACTATACCTGCCTAGTAAGTACCGCAACTCCAATGGAATGAGATAAAAGTGCCAACAACTGCTGGGTTTTGGGATTCCTCAGGACAATTATATCTGACTAGTAAATGTTCCAACTACCACGGAATGGTTAATTAAACTGCCCACTACTTATGCTTCAGGATGACTCATGCTATCTATATCTGATTAGTAAGTGCTGCAACTATAACGGAATGAGTAAAATTGCCAACCGTGTGAGTTCCTTGGTCTGACTTCCTCGTTTGGTCTAGAGGGGGAAATACCAGGATGGGTATGCTTGGTGTTAGTATCAGGTTGGAAGCAAATAGGTCTTTCTTATCTCTCTCTAATAGCCGACAGTTCATCGAGTCTATAGGTTGTTTAGTGCATGTTGCGCTACCGCTTCGGTCCACCATACCTATGTAGGCGAGAGCCGCCGAATTATAGCCTTGCCGTGTACTGGCCTCAGTACTGACGCTCCTCTTTTTCCTTTGCCCTTTGTCGGCACCCCTTTTGTTTTAGCAGGTTTGAGATCGACGTCGTTAGCAGGGTTACCCTTCCGGCTTGGCCTGGACAGGGTTATGGACGCCATTGGTTATTCTTCAGGGCTCTGAGCCCCATTTGCATCTTGTCCGTAGTCGGACGCTCTATCGTTTTCAAGGTGATTTGGATCTTTGTATTGTATATCCGTATTCTTGACTCATGGAGTCGTGTTGTATATATATATTTGTTCTGTGGGTCCCATCGAGAACTGTTGTGTAATGGTATTACTTCGTATTCCACCCGCACGAAAGTGCCTGGTGGGCGTCCTTGAATCGTTTCTATGCGGGTTTGGCGGAAGGGCTAAAACTTGCATAGGGCCGATTCGAGGGTGTTACACTTTGCAATTCCAAACTTGTTCTCTTGCTTGCCATGAAGCCAATTTTTGTTGGACAGCAGCAAAGTCGAAGAGTTGGGTTTTTGGTACTCACACACTACTGATCTGGCTAAGGTGTAAGCAAATTAACCCAACCGACGTATATAAAACACAAAAGCAAGAAAGACAATTATTATTGCAGTCCCCGAGTTTCTGCTAGGGGTGCCGAAGTTTCATTAATAAACTCATTGCCGACATACATACCGACATATGAGTAGCTCGGATACATTCACCTCTTTGTTAGGTGTAAAAAGGACGAAGTAGTGCTACATTCCATGGACGCTTAGATTCCTCTCTGTACATGTCCGCCTTGTTCTTTTCCTGTGGTTGTGCATCAATAAGATAGTAGGAATCATTGTGCAAAGCTTTGCTTACAATGAAAGGTCCTTTCGATGGAGGGGATAACTTATGCATGCCAATAGTGCACTGCACCAGCCATAGTACCAGATCACCTTCCGGGAAGACTCGGGTTTACTTTCCGGCTATGGTAGCGTCGGAGATTTTGCTGATATATGGCGGATCTAGACAAGGCCAATTCTCTTGCTTCTTCCAGCAGATCAACATCGTTTTGCCGGGCTTCGCGCACTTCGGCTTTTGTGTATTGGGTGACCCTTGGCGAATCATGCTCTATGTCGGCTGGTAATACAGCTTTTGCCCCATATACCAGAAAAAATGGCGTATAGCCTGTTGATCGATTCGAAGTTATTCTTAAACTCCACAGTACCGTTGGTAGTTCTTCTATCTAGCACCCCGCTGATCTTTGCAGCGGCTCTATGAGCCGAGGTTTTATCCCGGACAAGACTAGTTCGTTGGATCTTTCCACTTGTCCGTTCGATGCGGAGTGAGCCACAGAGGCAACATCTAGCTGGATCTTCTTCTCTCGGCAGAACCTCGCAAATGCTCCTTCAGCAAAATTTGTGCCATTATCAGTTATGATACTATGGGGATAGCCATATCTCAAGATTATATCTTTGAGGAACTTTACTGCTGTTGCCCCATCACATTTCTTGATTGGCTTTACTTCAATCCATTTAGTGAACTTGTCCACCATAACCAAGATATGGGTCATTCCTCCCTTAGTCGGCTTAAATGGTCCTACCATGTCTAGGCACCATACAGCAAATGGCCAAGTAATGGGGATGGTCTTCAGTTCGGAGGATGGCACATGGGTTTTGGTGACGTACCTCTGACATCCATTACATTTCCTCGCCAAATCCTCTGCTTGTTCCAAGGCATTTGGCCAATAAAATCTGTGTCAAAAAGCCTTTGCCACTAATGCTCTTGAAGATGCATGATGGCCACATTCTCCTTGGTGGATATCTCGGAGTATGTCAAGCCCTTCCTCTGGGTCAACACATCGCTGCAGCATTGTGGTTACACTTCTTTTGTATAGCTTGGTGTTGATGATAGTATACGCCTTTGCTCTTCTCTGGACTTGCCTTGAAAGCACCTCATCATCTAGCAAAATTCCTTCTTTTAGGAAGTCAAATATTGGCTTGGCCCAAGTGGGCATAGGACGGATGGGAAAAAGTTCTTCATCGATTTCCATCGCATCCACCGACATAACTCTAGCCGGGTTTAGCTGAACAGTCCCCGGGTTTGCTGATGCAGTCCCCGGGTTTGCTGAAGTGCCTCCCCAATCTATTTCCATAGGTGTAGCTCCTGACCCGGAGAGAGCCAGGATATAGATTGACTCAGATTTCGGTGATGGTGTAATAAATGTTTTTCTTAAGTGCTCCAAAGCAACATTTGGCGGGATTGGTTGCCTGGATGAGCCCAACTTGGATAGTACATCGGCTGCTTCACTTTCAATCCGAGGTACGTGATGGAATTCACACCCCTCAAAGAATCCTCTTATCTTTTGAACATGGAATCTATAAAGGGCCATGTTGGCATCCAAGGCATCCCAATTGCCAGATACTTGCTGCACCACCAAATCTGAGTCTCCAAAGCACTATATCCGACGTATTCCTACTTCTTTTGCCACTATGAGGCCATGCACAAGTGCCTCATATTCTGCAACATTGTGTGAGGCGCTGAAGTGGATTTGGAGGACATATTTCAACTGATCTTTCTTGGGCGAGGTAAGTACTACCTCGGCGCCCAGTCCTTCTTTCAGCTTTGACCCGTCAAAGTGCATTCGCCAATAATTGGAGTCCGGCAAAGGTGGTTCATATTGCATCTCTGCCCAATCCACAAAGAAATCCGCCACAGCCTGCGATTTGCTCGCATCTCTTCTGTCAAATTGTGGTGCATATGGGGCTAGCTCAATTGCCCACTTCGCTATTCGGCCACTAGCATCTTTGTTGCTCATAATCTCCAATATGGGTTCCTCACATATCACTTTGATGGGGTGTTCCTCAAAGTAGTGTTTGAGTTTATTGGCCACCATATACACTCTGTATGCCATCTTTTGGTAATGTGGGTAATTCTGCTTTGAGGTCGACAACACCTCGCTTAGGTAATACACCGGTCTCTAGACTGAGTTTCCTTCCTCATCACGTTCCACCACTATTACAGCACTTACAACCCGGTTGGTTGCGGCTACGTAGAGCAGCATTGGCTCTTTAGGTAGTGGGGCAGCTAGTACTGGTGCAGAGGACAACATCTTTTTTAATTCCCGAAATGTGCTATCCGCTTGTGGTGTCCATGTAAATCCGTCTGCCTTTTTCATTAACTGGTAGAGGGGTAATGCCTTCTCTCCCAGCCGACATACAAACCGGCTTAACGATGCCAGGCAACCAATGAACTTCTGCACATTGTTAAGGGACTTTGGTAGTTCCATTCTCTCTATAGCCCGGATTTTTGTCGGGTTAGCTTTGATACCTCAGCTTGACACGAGGAAACTAAGTAATTTCCCAATGGGCACGCCAAAGGTACATTTTTCTGGGTTAAGCTTCATCCGGAACCATCTAAGGTTCATGAATGTTTGTCGGATGTCATCAAGGAGCGTATTGCTTTCCTTAGTATTTATCACAACATCATCCATGTAAACTTGGATGTTCCGACCTATTTGGTCATGTAAACATTTTTGCATGCATCGCTGATACGTTGCTCCGGCATTACGTAATCCGAACGGCATGGTGCAATAGCAATAAGCCCTGTACGGGGTGATAAACGTAGTTTTTATTTGATCTTCTGGATTCAACAGTATCTGGTGGAAACCAGAATACACGTCGATGAATGACAACAGTTCACATCCGGCAGTTGAGTCTATGACTTGGTCTATCCTAGGCAATGGGAATGGATCTTTTGGACATGCCTTATTCAGGTTCATGTAATCAATGCACATACGCCACACCACGGCCATGTTCGGGTCATCTTTTTTCTTTTCCACGAGCACCGGATTAGAGAGCAAATCCGGTTAAAGTACCTCCATAATAAATCCGGCTGCAAGGAGCCTAGCTATCTCATCCCCAATGACTTTTCTTCTGTCCTCGGCGAAACGTCGGAGAGGTTGCTTCACCGGCTTAGCATCGGGTATCACATTCAAAGAGTGCTCGGCCAACTCCCTCGGTACACCTTGCAGATCCTGTGTGGACCAAGAAAAGATATCCCGATTCCCACGGAGGAAGTTGACGAGCTCGCTTTCCTATTTGTCGCCTAACCCGGCACCAATGGTTACAGTGTGCTCTAGGAACCGATCATCAATTGGCACTTTCTTAGTGTCCTTGGTTGCTTGAAATGACACACTTCCATGCGGGTTGGTCAGGGCCGGCATATGTTGCTACGCGGACTGAGCCAATGCCGCCACTTCCTGTATTCTCCTCTTTTCCTGAGCTATCACGAGTGACTCGGCTAAGTTAGATCCGGTAGAACCGCACTTGATCGAACACCTGAAGTCCTCTGATAAGGTTATCACTCCTCTTGGTCCGGGCAGTTTCATCTTTAAGTAACTTATGTGAGTACTTGCCATGAACTTGTTTAGAGCAGGCCTGCCGAGTAACGCATGATAGGTGCTCTCCAAGTTCACCACTTCGAACTCCAAATTTTCAGTCCGGCAGTTATTCCTTGTACCGAATAGCCCATCAACCCAAACCTTACCAATGGGCTCACAAGAGATACCAGGCACAATGCCATGGAAAGTGGTCCTAGTTTCTTGAAGCATATTATTTGATATTCCCAATTTGTGCATGGTATCCTTGTACATGATGTTAATGCTACTGCCATTGTCTATCAGCACCTTGGAATACCTCACATTGATATTCGGCCCGATGAACGTCGGATCTAGGACCAGTGCGTAGGTCCCTGGACTCGACATATTTTTGGGTGATCCTTGATACTCCAAGTAATTTCTTGATCCGACCAAGGCATATACCTCACCACAACCGGCATTACTGCATTCACCTCCATATGTCGGCACTGCAAGCTCTTCCGGTAAATTTCTTCCGTGGTAAAGACACAATAGCTTTGGTGATGCTCCCTATACTCATTTCGCCCCTCATTAGCGTGGTAACCCTGATCTTGCTACTGGTTGTTATTTACCTGATGTACCGCATCCCTTCTTTCCTGATTTTCATACCTCGGTGGAGGTGGAGGCAACATTAGTTGCTATCCGTTCCCCCTATGAGTAATGGCTACCGAGGTGCTTCATTCCGAGGTGCCTGAGCATTCCCCAAACTACCCTGTTCTAGCTTCCTCATCCACTCACATTACCGGGTCGTATGGTTCGCCGGGCTATTCGGACTTGGCGTATGGAATTTGCACGGTTGATCCAACATACACTCTAACGTATACCTTGGACGATCCTTTCGCTCCTGCCATTGCTTTTTCTGCTCCGGGGTCCAGGGCTTCTTGCCTTCGCCCTTCTGCTACAAGTTTTGTCCTCCAGTTTTCTGGCATTGGCTGGCGCCGGCATTGGGCTGATCTCGGTCTGCTACCACCTACTACGAGTTTTACTTGTAATCTAGACGCTCGTCCCTTCTCTTTCCTCGGAAATCGATTCTCCTTGAAGACCCGGATCCATCTCGGTTGTAATACTCCTCATTTGCCTCGCTTGACATTAGCCGGGGTTGAGTTGGGTCACCCAGAGCATACGAATCCACGATCCGGATCATCTCAGCCAAAGTCGTTGGCATATCTTGCTGTAATCTTTGCCACAACATACTTCCATATCTACAGCCTTGGGCCAACCACGCAATTGCTTGTGATTCAATTACCCCCTCACAGGAGTTGCGCATGTTGCACCACCGAGTCAGAAAATCTCGGCCAGGCTCATTCGGTCTCTGCTGGCATAATGCCAAAGTTTGTGGCCTATTAGGCCTCTTGTAGGTGCTTGAGAAATTGCTAACAAATAACTCCTCAAAATCCAACCAATAGTTGACACTCCCTGGTGGCAAGTTGTTTAGCCAAACTCTCGCAGGTCCTTCCAACATTTGAGGCACATACCTCACTGCCCATCTCAAATTTCCCATTGCAATCTTGACTGCCATTGCATAGTTAATGAGCCAATCTTCTGTTTTGGTGCTACCATCGTAGGTCTTTGTTCCTCTGGCCAATTGAAAGTTCGGTACTGGCGGTTCCCTCATGATCCGAGGTCCAAAGCATGCCGGACCAGGAGGACCTTGCACCTTGATCATCTCCGACCTATAAATCCGGTCTAGCTTCAGCCTTGCATCATCTTGCTGTAAGTTCCTACTTCCCAGCCTTGACCCAATCACATGGTGCTCCGGTCTTGGGTATCCATCATTGACCATCACCGAGTAACCATCATTGTATCTTCCTTGATTCGGATGAGCATTTTGCTGTTGTATCACTTGGCCAACACTTCTCTCTTGTCGAGGTTCATATTGCTGCTACTGCTGTCGAGGTGCATTTTGCCCTACTCCCGCTGGATCACACTGTCCAGCATTGCCGTTGGCAATGTTCCTTTGACCGGCATTGCCTTGGTCGCGGTTACCTCGGCCAGCTTCACCTTGGCTGGTACTGTGGCGATCCTCATCAACTTGCACTGCTTTCCCTTTTCTAGCTCCCACCGGGTCATAGGGGACCATCTTTTTGTCTCTTCTACCATAGTTCACCACTTCTTCTCTCCTTGGGTTATGACCCAGAGACGATACGGCTCCAGCGGATTTGGCCGGGTTATTTCTGGCCGAATGAACCACGTGTGACACTCCGGGTGGCACCGGGTTTGCCTTGTTTATTTCCTCATTTTACTGGCCAGACACCCTCAGCAAATGGTTCACTCTCTCTTGTTGCCTTTCCTGGGCCTCTCCGGTTAGACCCTCTAACTCAGTTGCAGCTGCATTCGTCACCCTGAGGTTCTTCGCCGGGGTATTGTACCTCTCTAGCCCTCCTGTCACTATTGTGGTTGTCTGACCCGGCCTGGGTTCATACTCCTTGTGAATCTCAGTAATCAGGTTTCTACCTCGGATTTTCACTCCATCTACACGGTTTGCTTTTGCATATTCCCTCAAAGTGATGTTCAAGGACTGATGTAACTCCGCTACCTTCTTCGCGCCAGCTAGCATTTTTTGCCTAGTTTCCTCTAACTCAGCTTGCGCCTGAGCTAGATCAACCACGGGAGCTATTGGCATTGCTAGGCTATCCATTGCTTGCTGGAGTACATTCTATAGCTAGGAAATCTATACCTTGCATGTTTTGGCGTGACTTCCGGATCTGGCGTCGGGTCCTTGCTTGCTCCTGCGTATGGCACGGCCATCATGACCTCAATGCTGCTAGTGGGGCGAGTGATACACACACTACGAGATACGCCGAGAGGCGGTTCGCCTCCCTCGACGACGTGCCGCGTATGAACGCAAGACTCGTCCACACCGACGTAGATCTTGTGCGTGCCAAGCTTGATGAAGAGGCCGTTGCACGAAGGAGGACGCTTGTCGAAGCTTCCTGCATTGTTGATGACGTAGTCCAGCGCTCCAAAGCGCCAAACCAGGCTGGAGATGACGCGCTCGCCAGTGCTGGAGAAACTTCCCGTCCGGACTTTCACCCCTTCTAGCGCCGCTAGCCCCACGGTGGGCGTCAAATGTCGTGGTGGTGGCACGGCAGATGCCATGGATAAGCTAAAGATGGGGCCAATGTACGCTAGGGGAATCCAGGGAGGGATAGCGTTGTGATTCCATGCACAAGTGTTGATGTATTTTCTCTATCAATGGTGGATTACAAGTGCTCCTCGAGTTGTTCGTGAGAAGGAGACTAGGTCTCTTACCCCCCACAACTATGCTCTAGAGTTCTAACCTTAGACAGAGAAAATGATTGATCCCCTTCTATGGAGGCCCTGGTGCTCCTTATATAGGCGAGCCCAGGGTACAGTGTTTAGGGCATACGTGGAGGCATATTCCCCGAATATTCCCTTTGGTTAAAGCTAGATGCTTCTTTATCGCTTTTAATGGCTCATCCGGGCTTTGGACGTAACCCTCTGCGTGGCCCTTGTCTTTAGGCCTCTTCAGACGTAAGCTACGTCAGCCGACATAGCCCGCGTCACCCTTGTCAGCCACGCCCCACGGGTCCTTCCCTCTGCTTGCTTCGCTCAGGCAACAGTGGATAGATGCCACCTTTTGACCAACGGGAGATTCCTTTATTCTCTTAGAAGCCAAGTGGTAGCCCGGCTGGCGCCTGGCTAACTCGGCTACGAGGGTGCATGCACAATTGGTAGACAAATATGGCCGACATATGTTTTATGCCGGTCGGGTTAGTGTTAGGTGAATACCCTCTAGGCCGGGTTACTCCGTAAGTCTGCCTGCCTTGAGGTGATCCCGCCAGCACATGCTTTGACCGTGTCGTACCTCGGCTAACTCGTCCTTTATACCCCGGAGTGACCCTACCCGGGGGTATCCCCCCAACGGACTCCAAAGACTGTGATTGCGAAAATTGCGACTACCAGAAACGAGAAAGAAAACTTACTGTGGGGGCCTGGCGCTCCCGGTCACGGTGTATGGGGCAAGCCCGGCCTTCGGGTCGGCGTACTCCGTGTCCGTAATCTTCTTCAGCCTGGTGATGTAATCGTCGGCCTCCCAAACCTCCTTGCATGACTTCGTGGCATCATCCTTGCCGGTGTACTGGTACATCTAGTGGGCTCGGGTGGCCAGAGGGACTAACCGCCGCTCGAGCCAGCAGTTGTACAAGTTGATGGAATCCATGCCCTCCTTCTTCAGCTCCTTGATCCGTGTCAATATTTTGTCGACGGCCATCCTCTGGTCTTCAGGAAGTGCGGCTGTCGACAGCCGGCGTGGCTCGCTCCTCTTGGCGGTGTACATTGGGAGCGCCACCTCGCCGTTGGGGGTAGACTCCTTCACATAAAACCAGCTCTTTTTCCATTCGATGGCGGCTTTCTTCGGCAGCAGAAGCTTCACAAAGGTGGCCTTGGGCCTCAGCTGGAACGTAACTCCACCTGCTGCTAGAATGGGGCCGCCAGTCCGCTCGTGACCCAGGCGGCCGTGGAACAACTCCAGCCACAAGGGGAAGTAGGGGTGGTACCTGAGGTAACTTTCACAGAAGGTGACGAAGATCACGAGCTGCTCTACACTGTGTGGCCCTAGATCTAATGTCTTGATCGTGTAATACGCGCAGAATTGTCAGAAGAAGAGCGACATCGAGAATCCTAGCCCTCTTTCTAAGTGGCTTCGGAAGCATATGAATTCGCCGTGGCGAGGCTTTGGCTCCGTCTCGCCAGGCGCGGGGATCCGCCAATCCCCCTTGCAGAGAATGCCCGCGTCTTGAAAGGACTTCAAGGCGGCCATGGTGCATTTGTATTTGCCCCAGAGATCTATGGGAGGCGCCATGGGTGGAGGAAGGAAGTCTCTAAGCCAGAGATTTTGGATCAGGAGCAGATCTGGAGACTGGGAGTGCGCAGGGATGGAGAAATGCGAAGATCCCTTTCTCCCCTTGCCATTCTTCTTATAAGGGGGACACTACCCGCCAATCTTGGGCTAGCCGTTACCTCGCGGTAATTACGCCGACGTTACCGTTGGACTACCCAATGGCTAATTTGACCTACCTGACGGTCCAACTTCACTCACTCGACTTGACTGTTGGTGCGCCTTGTCCATTTGATAAGGTACGGTGACTCAAACGTAACTCTACTCGCCAATGTTGCGACTAAAGACCTGATGGAGAAATTTCCTCCTTCATCGAGGGAGTCCATCGCTGATTCAACTAGGCGTCCAAATTGGACTCGCCTACTCTGACTGCCAAAAGAACACCTACACCGAACCAACACTAGCCTCGGGGACTACTATTGGGGATATGCCGAATGGGGTATAGCTAGCAGGACGTTTAGAGTGGGCATGCAGGACAGCGACTGGAATGCAACTGAGAAGAAGCCTGGCAACTAGAAGCTGGAGGCCCAGAAGCATAGCAGAAGCCCAGGCGAATTAGGTCAAATCTTCCGAGTCCCTAACTGACTCGGTTGTATATTTGTAAACCCTAGCAAGGTACCCCCTATATAAACCTCCCTAGGGTACTCTCTATACTGATGTTCCATCATACACCCCATCCGAGAGACTCGTTGCCTAGCCGCCGAGCTCGCCACCCCTCTAACTCACTCGCCGATAATACAATCTAGCATGAGTAGGTCTTTACCCTACGGGGGGCTGAACCTAGGTAAACTCATGTGTCTCAGCCCTCATATCGCTCCGCAGATGGCTGCCCACTCTTGCCCTCAAACCTATCAATCGCTACCCCTGGTAGCGACTGTCGTGGTCATTCCCACGACACTAGGGTTCATCCCCTTCGTTTATTTTGAGCAATGTACCGATTTTTTCATTGGAAACTCATGTATGCGTGTACTTCCACCACATTATCCTAAATTCCTTGCCCGATCTGCTGGAAATAATGCCTCCCGTAGCCTCCATGTGCAACCAGATATCTCCAGACCAGAAATTCCGGTCCCTCGGACCAGAGATTCCGGTGTTGCACCCTAGAGACTCCGATGTGGATTGTTTCTAGCACATCCTGCAAGGGATTAAGGATATTGTTTTGCCTCTGAAACATATATGCTCACCTCCATGCTATCCCCAGTCATCTATATTCACAAGTGGCTCTGGTTCTCGTCGTGGTCGCACCAAAGCCAAGTCCAAAAGAGGGGACCCCTAGTTTGATGAAGAAGCTGGACAATATGTGGTTCCTCCGTCTAACCAGAGGCACCTGGACAGAGATGCTGAAGATATGAGAAGGAACCATGAGCGCATTGAGGAAGAAAACCGAGCCAAAAGGTCCAAGTATGACAATTTGCAATCTCTTGCCCATATGTCAAAGAAAGAGTATTGTGAACTATGCAAGACAAGATTCTATGACTTGCCAAGAACCAGCGATGACCCATGTTATTGGAGGAAAGAACAAAAGGTGTTCATGACAGACATCTATAGCAAGATCACCAAGTCCCCAGTATGTCCACAACGGTATATGGACTTCCCCTACATGTGTGACAATGACTACTTCGTAGATGATCTTTGGGTCACTAATAAGCTTGGGCTGCACAATCTTGTGGAGCTTCATGAGGACTACAACATCACCTTGGTTCAACAATTCTATGCCACGGTTGTATTTTATCATGATGAGGCTAGGACCATGACTTGGATGACCGGTAACTTCCTCTACACTACTACCTTCTATGATTTTGTCAGTCATTCACCATACCTTTAGTGGTGAGTTTGTTCCTGTTGGGAACCGCATGCATTATGCGGCTCTTAGCAAAAGCAAAAGCAAGCATGCACCTCTCTATGGGAGTAATGCCACGGTTGGGGAGTCCAAGGGACTCAAGCCTCTCTACAATCTAATGTTGAGGATCTTTCGCTACAACATTTCCCCTAGTGCTGGAAATGATGACGCTATTCGATGTGGCCTTGTCAACTTACTCCATCATGCTCACAAGGTGGTTTGTGTTGGGCCTACTGCTGATGGATACACTATTGACATCATGGACTTCATTTTTGAGGAGATGCATCATGCCATTATCTTCAGAAAATCTCCTCCATATGCAGCTCTTGTGATGAGGCTCATCAATACTCAAGCTCATGGTTAACCTCTCACTCTCCCACCAAACCTTGTAGAACATGTTTCTGTGGCTCTCTAGAAGAAAGGGAGAATGGGTCCAGCTCCTAGGAAGCCATATGCTAGTAAGGATAATGAGAATTTTGAGGCTGAGCGGGCTCCCACTCCTGCAAGGGGCTCTAGAAGGAAGAATGCCTCCAATGCACTTGTCTCCCGTGAGTATGTTCAAGAGAAGGTCAAGAAGGCATCATTTTGGGAGAAGACGTTGTGTTGCATGAATGTGGACATATGCAAGGAATAGGATGACTCCTATAAGAGCAACCGCAGAATTGAGAAACTCCTTAAGGAAATTAAGGCTCAAGGAGAAGAGTAAGAAGAGGAAGGGGAAACAGAATACACCCATGAGCATGGAGCTGAACCGTCTGCAGAATCAGATCACACGCTCTCCTTTGGTGCTTGGAATGCAATGAATGACAACTTAGTTGATTGGAGGACTTTCTTAGAGGTCACATCTGGCTTTGCTTCTCAGGGTACTTCCTCCTCTCGCCCTCATGGCAAAGGCCCCCAGGCTCCAGCTGCTGATGATGACTATGATGAGGATGAGAATGAGGATGACGATGATGACTCTGAGTGATTCCTTTGGGGCGATAGCTTGGCATTTTCCCTTTTTTGATGTTTCGATGCCAAAGGCGGAGAAGATGTCTATTAGGATCATCTAGGATTTGCATTGGCTGGGCATTTGGTTGTTTCATATTTGTCGTTAAGAATTCGAACATTTGCTTTATTTGGTTCTTGTGATACTATCTACTATTTGTATGGACATGCTATGCCTAGACTATGTGAACCTCTATCCTATATTATCTAATATGTGTTACACTACATGTATATCTTCATGCATAGGGGTAGCACAGCTATGTTTCTTATCATAAAGAATTTCATGCAAAACCTCTTGTTGTCATCGAACACCAAAAAGGGGGGAGATTGAAAGGACATGTATTGTCTTAATCAGTTTTGGTGTTCGTTAACAACTTGAGGATAATTTTACAGTATGTTAATGTTGTCAGGTCAATCTACTGAAAAGGGAAAAGTCTGTGTCATAATGGAAAAATCCCTAGCTAAAACAGAAGTTTCCTAGAAAATCCATACCGGAGCCTCCGGTGTGCAAAGACCAGAGTCTCCGGTGTGGTCTGGAGTTTCACCGAAATCTCTAGAGTGGATCCAAGACGAAGCCTAGGTCAGACTGTCTAGGGGTACGGAGTCAGGCCGGATATTGGCCAGAATCTCCGATGTACTCTGTCAAACCGGAATCTCCAGAGTGAAAAGTCTGGAGTCTCCAGTGTGCACAGGTCCGGAGTTCCTGCCAAATCTCCAAAGGGAGCGTCAAGACTAGGCCCAGGACATTCTGATAGGTGGTCCGGAGATGGACATGAGACTATCCGGAATCTTCGGTGTGCAGACCGGAGTTTTATGTGTGGAAACTCCCCGACGGGTAGAATACGGTCTGAAATCTGTGGGGGTATAAATAGGGGACTTCATACCCTACCTCCTATTGCTCGTCCCAGAAAAGAAGAACACCCTCGTTAGGGCCACCAAATCAACAAGATTTCTCCATCCAATCATCCAAAGTCGCTATCTTTGGAGAATCGAAGGAGAAGGCCTTGATCTACAGCTTCACCAAGAGAGATATTCATTTCCCCCTCATTCACTTGAGGGCCCCTTGCTCTAGGGTTTCATTGGAAACTCTAGGCCTTGATTTGGTTCTGACAAGCTTGTCTTTTATTGTTGTGACAACTTGCTTGGATTCGGGAGCCTCCAATCCAGTTGCGGATGTGTGCCTTGAACTTGTTGTAAGGGTGTCGACTACCACCTTGAAGGTTGATGATATAGTGGAAGCGTGAATCGGTCCCTTTGGGGTGAGGTTCACTGGAGAACAAGGGAGGCATATTGTGGTGTTGGTGGTTTGATACCACTCCCTCTCCAAATGCAGGCGTACTTCCCCTCAAATGGAAGGAACTGCGGGAAATAATCCTTATGTCTCTGTGTGCTTCATTTCGGTTACTTCTATCCTTTACTGCACCTTACTTATCTTGATCTTGCTTAGTTAGTTGTACTAGTGAGACATATTGGTAAATTCACCTTAGTTGCATATCTAGAGAATTTACCTTTTGTGTCAAACCCTAATCTGAAAAAGAGTAAAATTTGAAGTACCACCTATTCACCCCCTCCTAGGTGCCCCATACGATCCTTTCACTTTGAATATACCAAGAACGGGCCTCATCAATAAGAGTTTGAACAAAAAGGGAAGATTTAACCCCATCCTTGGTGAATATATTAAGATGAAAAGTCCCACATGTATCTTCAAAGAACCCTACATGATCATATGGATCTTCCATACCGTCCCCTGCAAACTTTGTAGTATGCAAAAGATCTAAAAGTTTGGGGTTAATATCATACCCTCTCGGGTTGTCAGATTTTAAATAAGCGTCCTTGGGTGGACCAGAATTATTTTACAACCTATAGCTGAATTATATGTCAGTACTCGTCCATGGTGTTTACCTGAAACTAGTAAAAAACTTTAGTAAAACAATTAGTAGAATAAGAAACTAAGAACAAAGACCAAAAGCGCTTAGCTCCCCAGCAACAACGCCAAAAAATAGTTTGATGACTGCAAGTGCACAGATCGATTGTAGCTAGTTTCAAAATAAGAGTATCAAACCCACAAAGAGCTATTTGGTTAAGGTCTTTATGCCCCTCGTCACTGTCTACCAAGGGATACTTGTAAGCCGCCTTTGATTTCAAGTAAAGGGTGCTTGAAACGTTTTGGTTGAATGCAGAAAAGTAATTAAAACAAGTAAAAGAAAACAAGTAACAAAAGCGTTTGGAATGGTGGTTGAACTCAATTAGGCTAAAGCGTTCTCGGGGATGTAGGATACACCACTAGCATGTTGTAATTAATCATAATTAGGATAACCTATTTCCTATCTCATGACATGTGTGGAGAGAGCTCCATAATAAGATGTTCACTACAAGGCTGGTAGGCAATCACTTTGTTGAGCCAAGAATGAGGTCATCTCTAAATAACCACCGCGATGTCTAAGAGCAGTCACCCATACAAATCACCACAATTAAGTGTCTCCCCGTGGATATCATAATTAGCTTAGTGAATCTCTCTTTATTCCTCCTTTGACTGTGCAAGTTGCTAGCCGATGCTTCTAGTCACAATAGCTCTGGGCACACTTCCAAACAAGTCCAAAAAATTCCACCCTTTTCCTTAATGATATGTGTCCGACTACACATACCATCTAAATAAAGAGATCAAACACACATCATAAATCAATAGATCATGGATACAACTAATAGATCATCTTTATTTCATTTCATAATAGTGCTAGAGTTTCTCCATGTCCCCAAGAATGAAGGAAACTACTCGCACATGGAAGAAATCGACAACATCATCATAATCAAATGCATGGATAAAAGTACGCGGATGAATCTATTGCAAACCACAATTGAATATGGAACTATGACAAGATCTAATGAATGGAAGATGGGGGTAGTAGTGATGATGGTGATGCTGAAAGGAATATGTCTGAGAGGCAATAATAAAGTGGTTATTATGCTATTCCAGGTTTATAACAGATGTTTATTTTTCATGCTATAATTTTGTTATTAGGAAACATTAATACATGTGTGATTTATAAACATAAAAGGTTCCTAGTAAATCCTCTCTTAATACTAGCTTGTTGATTAACAGATGATCATAGGTCTCCTGATCATGAACATTGGATGTTGTTAATAACAGGGTCATATCATTGGAGAATGATATGATGAACAGTCGCCCAAAGTAGATGTAACAATATGATCATGTCCTCAAGTTTATATTGTTATCACATCCTTAGTAACTCAATGTCCATAGACCATGAGATCATGTCAATCACTTTCACTAGAAATATACTTTGATTACATCAAACGTCACTTCGTAACTAGGTGGTTATAAAGGTGTCGTCGGGTACTTGGAAATTTTTAGTTGAGGCTCGTGGATCAAGAGTGGGATCTATCCATCCATATGACGGAGAGATATACTCAAGGCCCACTCGGTGATATCACATTGACATAGCTTATAAGCAAGTGATTTGATCACTAGAATGTTATATCACAAGAACGATAAAAAGAGTACTTATTGTGAACAAGATTAAACAAGGTATGGATGATACCAAGTGATCGAATCTCGGACAAGTAAAATATCGCGAGACAAAAGGAATTTGATTACAGCGAAAAAGGTTCAGACAATCATTGGATTTTCCTGGAACTAGTGGGAGTCATTATGGATCTCCAGATCCCACTAATGATTATTGATCGGAGAAAGTCATGATCATGTCTACATAGTTCTCTAACCCATAGGGAGACACACTTAAGGTTAGTCGACGCAATTGAGCTGATAGGGAACACATGAGAAGATAATGGACATCGCAGGAATTTGTTCTATCGAATCTGTCGAAATGGTTTCAGGGTATCGAAATAAAGCAAGAGATCAAAATTTTAATGTGTTCATTAAATGAAGTGTTCATTAAATTAAGTACTCATTAAATGAAGTGTCATTAAATTTAGTTGCATTAAAACAAGAGAATTAAAGTGCTTTAATGGAAAGACCTTTGGCTTTTGAGTGGGGAATAAATGGGAGAAAGTGGAGATTGGAATTATGTGAGTGGAGAGTCCACCCACATGAATGAGGTAGGAGAGGGGGCACCCTATTTGGCCACCGGCCATGGGTGGGGACTGCCCCCTTCCCCTATAAAAGGAGGTGGAGACCTCCTCCTCTCATACACACTCTCACTTGCCCATTCTCTCATATGCCCTTTGGTTGGCATCTTATCCCTCTTGATAGCCTTATCCATTGCCACTAGAAAATGTGCGTAGGCAAAACACTGCTCGAGATCTTCCTGTCCACCATCTCTACCATGGCGTGGCGCTGTTGGAGTTCTCGGGATCCGCTACTTCTATTGCCCGGCTGGAGCGAGGGTTTGGGAGTCGTTGGCACACCGTACGTGTGACCGATTACGGAGGCGCTGCCTCTTGTGGGTCTGATCATCTGCGCATCCTTGAGGATGGTCGTGTACATTCTACATCATCCACATTTGTTTGCAGAAATGTTATCCCGCATTATAGTCTTCGAGGTGAGTCCATCTGAAACCGTTACATGTATCTCCTAGATATGATCTTGGTGGTTGCAACCGTAGGAATTTTTTGGTTTCTATGCAATGAACCCCTTCAGTGCTATCAGAGCTATGTCTATGCGTAGATTCCTTGTACGGTTAGAACACACAAAGATGTGGGCATTGATAGTCTTGTTGTTTCATACTTGCGTAAATTTTGATCATGGTGGCATGTTGCGATGAAGTGGCATGTACTAACTTTACATGTCCTCGCACATCAGACATGTCCCACGCTTTACATGCAAATCGTATTGCATAAGTGGCTCAGCAGGTGTCTATCTCTCCCAACATAATCATGATATAATTTACAACGGTTTGTAAATAACTTGATTATCGATGTTGTGGCTAAAATTCATAGGTAGAGCAGTTCTCTCCTAGAAAGCCCAAAGCCGTGTAAAATATGCAAAACAAAAATAGAGGCCTCTAACTTGTTTTTCCAGGGCATGTGATGTGATATGGTCTATGATACAACTGGAAAGAGCCATATGATTGTTATTTTATTTTATGGCTTGCGTGCTAGAAAATGGAAATCTATGTAATTAGTTTAGTGGAGAACAACCATGGTGGTGGCGCCATGGACCTTGGTAGCACGCCACTGGAATGATGGAGATCATACCAAGATGCACAAGATGGAGATCGAATGTCAGAAGGACCATATCATATCACATTATATATGCATGTGATGTTTATCCTTTGATGCATCTTATTTTGTGTTGATTTGATTGCCTCGGTAGTATTTGATTGCCTCGGTAGCATTATAAGATGATCCCTCCCACTAAATATCAAGATAATAATATGTTCTTCCTTAGTATGGATCGTTAAGAAAGTTCATCGTCTCGAAGCACCACGTGATGATCGGGTGTGATAGATTCTATGTTCGCATACAATGGGTGTAAGACAGTTTTACACACGCGAATACTAAGGTTCTTGCTTTACAATCCTAGCATGTACATAAATGGCCTTGGAGCATGAACCGAAAGGTAAAGCACAAGCCATATGGATGATATGATGCCCATACGATGCTCGCCATTGGAGTTGCGCCACCACTCGTGATGATCGGTCGTGGCATAGTGAATTTGGTTCATGTAATCACTAAAATGACTAGAGGGATGCCATTTTGAGTGGAAGTTATCATAATTATTTTACTTGAACTCTATCTATTTTAAACCTAGTCTAAATAGTCTTTGCAAATACATTGTCGATCATGGCACCCCCTGCATTCAATTTTCATGCATTCCTTGAGAAAGAAAAACTGCAAGACAATGGGTCTAACTTCACCAACTAGCACCGCAACGTGAGGATTATCCTCACAAGCATGAATAAGTCCTATGTGATGGATGGTCCATTAGATGGCACCCCTGTAGCTAGCGCGACTCAAGAAGAGCACGACACGTATGACGTGAACTCTGATGACTACACTCTTGTGATGTGTGCGATCCTCTATTCGCTGGAGCCTGAAATCCAAAAGCACTTTGAACTTACCGATGTTGATGTCATGGTGGAGGAACTCAAAACTATGTTTGGGGACCAAATCCATGCTGAGAGATATGATATCTCCGATAAATCCTTTAGCGCCAAGATGGAGGAGCATAGATCTGTGAACGAGCACGTCATTAAGATCACGGTCAACATTCAATGTCTTGAGACACTAGGATGTGAGATTCCAACTAATCTTGTGACAGACAGGGTTCTGCCATTGCTCCCACCAAGTTATAAAGGGTTTGTAATTAATTACAATATGAATGGTGCGGAAAAGTCACTCACTGAACTCGCAACTAGGCTTAAGTCTGCCAAGGTAGACATCAAAAAGGAACATCAAGTGTTGATGGTCAATAAAAACACCAGTTTCAAGAAAAGAGGCAAGAAAGGCAAGCCTAAAGGTAACTTCTGAAATGGATCATATGGGCACCTAGAGGGGGGTGAATAGGTGCTACACAAATTTTTAATTCTTTTTCAATTTTAGGCTTAGCACAAAGGATAAATTCTCTAGATAAACTATTGGATGGAATTTCCCTATATGCAAACCTATCTACTAGCAAGAAAAGAGCGAGTGGAAGAGGAACGAGTAAACCGAAGTAAAGCACGCGGAGACATAGGATTTGTTTGACCGCAGTTCCTTCCTTGTTAAGGGAAGTACGTCTGCGTTGGAGGGGTGGGCGGTACTAAGACCACCACGCCACAAAAGGCCTCACTGTTCACGATGGATCTCGCCACAACAGGCCTGATCCACCTTCCACTATAGGTACCCTTCGAGGCGGGCACCGGCGCCTTTACACAACTAGCGGGGCAACAACTCCACAACAACTTGGAGGCTCCCGAAATGACAACAAGCTGCCACAAGAACAAAGTTGTCAAATACAATAACAAGATCTAGGTATTGACAAGAATACTAGATCAGGGATTTCTCCAATTGAATGGAGAGGAGTTGAAGCGCTTGATTCTTGATGTTGATGATGAACTTCTCCTCCTTCAATTCCACCAAAGTTCAAGACCTTCGGGTGGTTGAAGTGGGAGATCGAGAATGAAAGCTCTTGCACAAGGTCTGGTCAATTTCGAATGAATCAAGAGTTCTGAATGTTGGGGAAGATGGGGTACTTATACCCCCTTCCAAAAACCAGCCGTTGCACACTTTGGGGGCCAGATTATCCGGCTCAAGTGAGGGCCGGATTATCCAGCCTGGGGAAAACACCGCCCTAGACTCAGAATATCCGGCACAAAATCTGCCCCCTCTCTGAGCATCGAGCCGAGCTTGCCCTTGATCAACTTCTGGGGGCCGGATTATCCGGTCCTATGTGAAGGCCGGATTATCCGGCCTGGGGAAGAAAAACCGCCCCAGTTCGGAATTTCCGGGAGAAAATCCGACCGGATACCGAGCGATGCGCCTTGGCTCCTTTTGATCGAAAACTGGGGGCTGGATTATCCGGCCATTGCGAAACCCGGATTATCCGGCCTGGGAAGGAAAAACTGCCACAGTTCAGATTTTCCGGGAGAAAATCCGACTAGACACAGAGCGACGCGCCTTGGCTTGCTTGAGAGATGAGGTAGGCCGGATTATCCGACCCTTGGTGGGGCGGATTATCCGGCCCCCCCTCAAAACTTCCTGCACACTTAGCACACATGAAAAGTCTCCATAGTATTGTTATCTAACACGCAAAACATAGGAAAACATGAAATGTTCTTTCAATCTCCCCCTTTTTGGTGTTAGATGACAATACCAGGATTTGCAGGAGAAAGACACAAGACAAACAGAGATAACTATGAAAGGAACTCCCCCTCAATGTGTGCATAAAAGAGCTTTGCATTGGAATACAAATGCACACAAATAGGTGAATCTATTCCATAGGCATATGAGCAAAAACACATACCACCGAAGTAGAGAATAGGCATCCTTGACATAAATCACAATTAATACCGGATAACCATTATGAGCGCGCGCCTTCCGTGATAAACCTCCATCAATAGGATATGAATAGATATAATCATAAGCATAATCCATGCAATGAAGTCCATAGGCATCATCCAGACAACCACATAAAGTCTCAAACAAGCACAAATCACGAATTTAAAAGTTCAACGCTAAATGGGCGTAAGCAAGAAATAACAAATAGAAAAGTGCAAGTGCTTATGCCCGACCCATGCAAATCCACGGACACCCTAATAGAACTACTTCTCCCCCTTTGGCATCGAGACACCAAAAAGAGAGAAGAGCGATGCTACCGCCCCATGGGATCACTCATCGTAGTCCTCGTCCTCGTCCTCTTCTTCATTCTCTTCCTCATCCTCATCTTCAAGCTCCTCAGTGTCACCTTCCTCATCTTCATCATCAGCAGCAGGCGCAGAGGGGAACAAGTGACGCTCCAGCTCACCATAGTTCAGCCCGGAGGAAGAGTTCCACCGAGCATATGGAGTGGGAGGTGTAGGAGCCAGAGGAGCACCCAAAGTGACAGACACGTGGTGGAGAATGAGCTGCTGGAAGTGAGCCAACTCATGGCGCTGCTCGTATGCCTCGTACTGACCCCTGCGCGTGTCCACACCCATGCAGAGAATGTGACACTGGAACCAGTTCAGCGGCTTGATCTCACGGGCCACGGGAGGTATAGGGGGCCTACGAGCATCCCTCATGAGGCCCTCAGGAGCAGAGGAGGGATGAGAGGTCTTCCGAACCTTGTTGTATATCTTCTTGGCCTTGTGCACCGAGTCAATGTGGAACTCCTCGGCAGGAAGAAGGTGGCGGATGAGCAACATAATGTAGGGCGCATAGGGAATGGACAGACGGTTGAACATAGCATCACATAGCTCATGGTAAATGAAGTCCATGACATCCAGCCTGTACTGCACTGACTCGTCCTCGCAGGAGGCAACCTCATGAGAAAATTGAAGTAGCTGAACAAGGTGACCACGGATGCTGTCATTGTTGCTCCCACTCGGTGTAATAGAGTCACGGAAGAGACCCACTAATGTTGCATAGATGGGAGCAAGACCAGCCATAGTACCCACAATACCATTGTTCACAGTGCAAGGAGAGAGAGCAGCTTCCTTATTGGGCTTCAGTTGAGTGATGATGTGATGGCCACTAGCTCTATCCCTGCTGCGGAAGGAGTACCCCAGAACCTCAGCAAACACGTGAAAATCAGCAGTCATGGGCTTGTCATGAGTCATCCACTTCATAGTGTGACGCTCATCTCCACAAATCACCAGAGTGGAGAAGAACTGCTTCACTACCTCAGAGTCAAAAGAGCACTAGAGAGACATGAGATGGTGCAGCCCCATCCTCTCAGCCACATACATCGCATCCACAAGATGCGCCTTCTCCAAAGCCTCAGCAAGTACCAGTGGGTGCATAGGCCTAATGTTCAGCCTGGCATAGATGTCTTCATAAATCCCCTTCTGTTCTGCACACCAAAAACGGGTATCCCCCAGCTCATCATCACGAGGCAGCTCAGCAAACAAGTCACGGTGACGGATGGCAGAGAAGGAGACCGCATCCAAAGCCATGTAGTTGATCTTGGGCTCCTTGCCCTTCCTCTTGGACACCCCTTCCTAGTCCTCTTGGATTGTTCAGCCATGCGCCTCTCTTCGTTCTTCCTTCTTCTCAATTCAACTTCGTCCACAAGGTTACCTTGTCCGTCGTCCCGAAAGTATTTGGCGCGAGGACGGCACTTGTAGGTCTTGGGAACACCGGAACCACCTGTGAGGAGAAATAAGGGCGATAGCAAGGGGATAAGCATACACACAAGTCCAGGAGAGAGCATGGAAAAAGTAGTCAAAAAGTTCATAGGACAAAACTACTCAATGCATACACCATAGTGAAACTGAAGCAGAATTGAATCTGTCAGGCCGGATTATCCGGCCTGGCCAGGGGCAGATAATCCAGACCTAGCAGGAATGTTCGATTCCACCTAGATAGTATGCAAAAAAGTAGATCAGGCCTAGAAACTGCAAGACTACGATTTCTATGCGAAAACACATCCTTCTAGACAACGTTCCACCCAACAAGATACACATCTAGCCAAAGATGGGGAGAGAGGGAGTTACCCTCACTCATTGGAGGAAGAACATGGAGGAGAAGGTACCCGGAGGCGCGGAGAAGAAGATCCGGGGAGGCCTAGAAAATCTGGTGGTCGGAGAGGCTCCGGGGAGGGTGAGGGGCGGCAGGCGGCGGTTGGGAAGAGGAGAGGGCTGGGGGAGAAGTGCTTATCGTTATGAGCCCTTACCCCGAGCCCTGCCCTTTAAGATGAAATCCGCCAGGGCCGGATTATCCGGCCACCACTTGGGCCGGATTATCTGGCATAAATTCTGGGATTCTGTTATACACAGAACCAGGCCCGCGCGTCCCCAAACAACACCCCCACAAGATTTACAAGGGACTTGTGTGCAAGAATAGATGGCTTAGGGGTAGGGAAGGCTTGGGATTAAGAGAGCCAAACTGAGATGGTACTAGACACTCAAAATTGCAAAATCCAAATCAAATAAAAGCCAAGATTGAGTGTGATTCCCATAAGAACATGAGAGAGCAAATAACATCCAAAAAGATCCAATTCTCCACAAGGGAGAGGGCGGTGGCCGAAGCCACCTTGTTGGAGTGTATGGTGTGACACCGCGAAGATATATCTTGGGTTCACGACCAATACTCATCAATAAGCTCACATATCACAACATGATATTAAGAGAAATGATATATCTTGTTATTGGCATTATGGGGGGAGGGTTAGCCCAATGAGTTAGGACCACACTCCCCCTAAATCCATGCCCACACCTAGACCAAACAAGGATTGAGATGTACGAGTGAGTGCATGGGTAATCAAGACACACTCCCGGAATCAATGATATTTAGCTCATTCCTCAAATAGCAGAATCTTGCTTCATCATGTGGCTTTGTAAAAATATCTGCTAGTTGGTTCTTCGTGCTCACAAAAGATAGATCAATATCGCCTCGAGCAACATGGTCACGAATAAAATGATTCCGAATCTCAATATGCTTCGTCCTTGTGTGTTGAACTGGATTGTACGCAATTTTGATAGCACTTTCATTATCACATAAAATAGGCACTTTGTCACAATTGACACCGTATTCCTTTAAAGTTTGCCTCATCCACAATAATTGAGTACAAGCGCTGGCAGCAGCAACATATTCAGCTTCGGCGATGGAGAGAGATATATAATTCTGCTTTTTGGAGGACCAACAAACAAGAGATCTTCCCAAGAATTGACAAGCTCCAGAAGTGGATTTCCGATCATCCTTATCACCAGCCCAATCTGAGTCAGTATAACCACATAGAGAGAAATTGGAGCCCTTGGGATACCATAAACCAAAGTTGGGGGAATGAACCAAATATCGAAAGATCCTCTTGACTGCCACTAGGTGGCTTTGTTTAGGAGCTGCTTGATACCTTGCACACACTCCCACACTCAACACAATATCGGGTCTAGATGCACAGAGGTAAAGGAGAGAGCCGATCATGGACCGATATACCTTTTGGTCCACATCTTTACCATGAGGGTTGAGTTCAAAATGACATTTTGTTTGCATCGGAGTGGCGACACCATTTAGACCCGTCATCTTGAATCTCTTGAGCATGTCTTGGATGTACTTAGCTTGATTAATAAAGGTTCCTTCTCTAAGTTGCTTGATCTCGAATCCAAGAAAGAACCGTAATTCCCCCATCATAGACATCTCAAACCTGTTAGTCATAAGCTTTGAAAATTCATCGTTAAAAGCTTTGTTAGTAGAACCAAAGATAATATTGTCTACATATAGTTGGCATACGAAGAGATCCCCCTTAACCTTCTTAGTAAAAAGAGTGGGGTCGATTTTCCCAACTTCGAAGCCACGATCTAACAAAAGCTCTTTAAGGTGCTCATACCACGCACGTGGGGCTTGTTTAAGGCCATAGAGTGCCTTATCGAGTTTGTAGACATGGTTCGGGAAGTTAGGATCCTCAAACCCCGGGGGGTGCTTTACGTATACCAACTCATGTAGAGGACCGTTAAGGAAGGCACTCTTGACGTCCATTTGCTGCAACTTAAAATTGTTATGAGCAGCAAAAGCAAGTAGGATACGGATGGACTCAAGGCGAGCCACAGGAGCATACGTCTCGCCAAAGTCGATGCCCTCAACTTGGGAGTACCCTTGTGCCACAAGTCTTGCCTTGTTCCTCACAACAATGCCATTCTCATCTTGCTTGTTCTTGAAAATCCACTTGGTGCCGATAACATTGCAGCACTCTTTGGGTTTCTTCACTAGTTTCTAGACTTTGTTGCGCTCGAAATTATTCAATTCTTCATGCATAGCAACAACCCAGTCTGGATCTTCAAGAGCTTCAAAGACCTTCTTAGGTTCCACCATGGAGATATGAGCTTGATGCTCACCAAAACTGGCCAATTCTCTTCTTGTAGAGACCCTTCGACAAAGATCACCAACAACCTTGTCGAGAGTGTGACCCCTCAACTCAAGGTTACGATCAGCCCGAGCCTTGCGACGAAGTTCAATAAGTTTGTTGTCTCTTGGAGGAGGAGATTCATTACTTGAGTCATCATTGGAAGCATTTTCTCTGCCTTGATCAGTAACTGGAACATCAGTAGCAGGTGGTGGAGATGCATGCCCTTGAGGTGAATCTGTAGCCATAACAGGAGGTTGCAGAACTAGAGAGACAGGGCCAGATAATCCGGCCGATGGAGAGGCCGGATAATCCGGCCTGGGAGTACTTGCAACAGCTTCAGGAGGCCTGGGACTTGCTTGAACTGGTGAGGGGCCGGATAATCCGGGGCTAGCCGGAAAATCTGGCCTGGAGCTTGCGTTGATATCTTCACCGCTAGGAGCAAAATGGTCAGCTGTAGCGGGTTGGCCAGATAATCCGGTGTCAACCGGAAAATCTGGCCTGGAGCTTTCTGGAGCAACTTGACCTTCAACAGTTGATGGAGATGGTGTAGAAGTTGCCCCCATGGTTGGAGCATGTTGAGTATGTGTAGATGAGGGCTCTATGTGAGTAGAGTATTGTCCTTCCCGGTCCGCCACAAGGGGTTCCTCAATGGGGCGGAAGAATCCCACGCCCATTCTTCTTATGGCATCTTGGGGTATTTCAACATCTGCATCACAAATACCAACTTGCTCTGCACGGGAACCGTCATTTTCCTCGAACACCACACTACAAGATTCTACAACAGTTCCGGAGAGCTTATTGTAGACTCTATAAGTGTGGGATTCGGCACCATAACCAACAAAAATACCTTCTAAAGCCTTAGATTCAAACTTAGATAAACGAACTCCTTTAATAAGAAAGAAACACTTACACCCAAATACCCGAAAGTATGAGATGTTTGGCTTGTTACCGGTAAGTATTTCATACGGAGTCTTGTCCAAGATCTTGCGGAGATATAAATGGTTGGATGAATGACAAGCAGTAGATATTGCTTCTGCCTAGAAGTTATATGGAGATTTGAATTTGGCTAGCATTGATCTTGCCATGTCCATTAGAGTTCGATTCTTCCTCTCGGCGACACCATTTTGTTGAGGGGTGTACGCAGCGGAATATTGATGTCTTATCCCCTCTTCACTTAGGAACTCATTTAAGGTGTAGTTCTTGAACTCTGAGCCGTTATCACTCCTTATAGCCAAAATGGGGACGTTGTGTTGACGTTGAACCTCATTGGCAAAGTCGATGACAGTTTGTTCAGTTTCACTCTTCAACTTGAAGAAATAAACCCAAGTGTATCTTGACTAATCATCAACAATCACTAGACAATACTTCTTCCCACCGAGGCTTGCATGAGATGTAGGCCCGAAGAGGTCCACATGAAGGAGCTCCAAAATCCTTTTTGAAGAGATAATGGTTTTCCTTCGATGAGGTGAATCATGAATTTTCCCTTCAACACATGCCCTGCAAACACGATCTTTGGCAAAAGAGACATTTTCTTTTAGTCCAAGAATGTGGCCACCCTTGTGGAGACTTTGCAAAGTTCTCATATTGACGTGGGCTAGTCGGTGATGCCATATCCAGCCCGTGTCAGCCTTTCCGAAGAGACACATCGGGCCTGTAGTGGTTTTCCCCGAAAAGTCCACCACGTACTGGTCGTTTTTGCCATATCCCACGAAAGCGACTTTAAGAGACTTGCTCCACAAGAGTACCACTAAATCAGCATCAATGTAAACTGCAAAGCCCATCTTACCAAGGGCACGAACTGAAAGTAAGTTATACCCGAGGGTCTCAACAAGCATGACGTCCACGAGAGAGATATCGTGAGCCACCATAACTATGCCGAGACCTAGTACCTCAGATTTTGACTTGTCACCATAGGAGATGGTAATGTGATCAAGGTTTGGCCTCATCTCCGTGATGATCTCCTTGCTTCCGGTCATATGACTCGTGCAACCACTATCGAGTACCCATTTAGAACCACCGGAAGCATAGCCCTGCAAGAAAAATTACTTCTTGGTTTTAGGTACCCATTTTTCAATGGGTCCTCTCATGTTAGTAACGAGGGTCTTGGGAACCCAAATAGACCAAGGAATATAACAATCATAAGGCTCTACATAACTAGCATAAACATCACCATAATGATCACAATATAGTTCAAAGTTAAGATTGTTGATCCCTGCAAAACCATCATAATTAGTCTTGTCATTGGTAATGTTGCTAGTCTTTGATTGAGCAGTCTTGCTCTTCTTCTTCTTTTTCTTGTTTTTCTTGCTCTTTATCTTGGGTATGTAACCAAGACCTTCTTTACTATTGCTTGTCCTTTGCCTGCTTAGTATCTCATCAATAACTCCTTTACCTTTGTTTTGAGAACTTCTTGCAAGGTCTTCTTTTCCAAAGGATGAAGTGGATGTACTTGGCACATCATACCGTTTCAATTGAGTTTGGAGCTGGTCATGAGACTCATTTAGAGTAGAATGATCACTCTTCAATGCCTTGTGAGCACTTTCAAGATTATCAAACTTCTCCAAAATCTAGCATGAACAGCCCCAAAGTCAATCTTTTCTTTCTTTAGTTTCTTTATCTTGGCAAGAGCATGGTCACGTTCCTTAATGAGCTGAGCTACAGCTTCTTATTGTGACTCCTCAAGGGATTCGAGTCTTTCTTCCAAATATGCTCGAGCTTCCTCTTCCTCTTCCAAGGCATTCTTCAAAGAAGCTATCTCCAAGGCATCTTCTCTTTCAATTCTTCCCTTTTCTTCAAGGAGATCTTCGGCTTGAGCAAGTTGACTCATAAGAACATCAAAATGAAGTTTGTGCTCACCTTGTAGGTTAGTGAAAAAAGTATCCAAGGCAATAACTTCTTCTTTCATTTCAAGACTGTCATGATCATCCATATCCAAAATTATGTTAGTCTTAGAAAATGAAGAGCTAGAAGTTGATACCTCGGATCCTCTTGCCATTAGACAAGCGGCGTTGTTGTTGATGGCGTTCTCGTTTGGTGAGTCGAAGAGAGAGGAGGGATTCGATGTGGTGGCTATAGCAGCCACTTCGCGGGAACTATCATCATCCTCTTCATCTTCACTTGCGGAGGAGTATTCCTCTTGAGCTACAAGAACAATCTTGTGTTGCTTCTTGAAAGGGCCATTCTTCTTAATAAATGGCTTCTTCTTAGGAGCTTTGGATTTCTCTTTAAGAATGAGCCTGCCACCATTGTCTTCTCTATTTTGATAAGGACACTCGGCTACAAAGTGCAGTCTATCTCCACAGTTGAAGCAAGTTCTCAATCTTGGGCCACTTTCTCTTCTTCCATTTGACCCGTTCTTACGCTCAAGTTCAGACTTGGCTTTGGCAAGGTCCTTCCAAAAGTTCCTTGCATAGAATGCGATGTACTCACCATGAGCACGTTTGACCTCATCGGGGCAGTCCATGGACACCCCCTCAAAAGCTCCTTCATCTTCCTCTTGCTCAACAACATTGCCTTTGAGAGCCACATTGACACCCTTTTGCATTCCAATGGCCCGAGCACGAGCATCTTCAGCATTCTTTGCCGCCACTTTGAATGACGCCATTTCTTGCATGGCTTTGTTGGACGTCATTTGATGATAGTTATGTCTACCTTGCAAGCTCTTCAAATCCGTTGGTTCGAAAGGCATTAAGGCACTCACATACTTTCTTTTTATCCATGCATCATCAATGTGAGTGGCCCCATGCTTCCGAAATGTTGTTGCGATGCCCTTGAGTCTTCTATACGTGTCCTCATGGTTTTCACCATCCAACATGTAGAATCCCTCTGCTTCATTACTAAGGGCATCATACCTGTTTCTTCTCATGCTTTCATTTCCAACAAAAAGGTCTGTAAGAGCATCCCACGCCTCTTTAGCTGTGTTGAGATGTTCAATGTGTGGCATGTCCTTGGGACCCACACCCAGCTGTATCATGTGGAGAGCGGTGGCATTCAACTGGCTATCCACAACTTCCCTTCTCGTTAGATTGGTTTGATCTCCAATATGAAGACCTTCTTCAATAATCCTCCACAATTCAATAGAGGAGCTGCAAACATGAGATTTCATTAGGAATTGCCATTGGTTAAAAGAGGATGCAGTGAGCTTGGGTGGATCACCCCTATTGTTTATATGAGGATGAGGGATAGGTGGGTCGGGGGAATATACGTGGCGAACCTCACTATATTCCTCCTTACCACTTCCCTTTTTAGAGGTGGAACCATTTAGTTTTTCACCTTCCACATCATCATCCTTGGATCCGGTGTTACCCTTTTCCTTAGATGATGGTGTGGGAGCCTCAGAGGAGGATGGAGATGGGGCTATGGATGATGTAAGGCGAGCAATCATTTGATTCATCTCCTCCATATTGTCCTCAAAGGATTTCAACAAGGTTGTTTCCAACGACTTGAGATCATCCATTGTGACCTTATCCACAGCCTCATTTCCATCATCCTTGGTACCCATACTACTCTTAGGCGGTTAAGCCTGAATTAAGAGCCGGGGCTCTGATACCAATTGAAATGGATCTTATGGGCACCTAGAGGGGGGTGAATAGGTGCTACACCAATTTTTAATTCTTTTTCAATTTTAGGCTTAGCACAAAGGGTAAATTCTCTAGATAAACTATTGGATGGAATTTTCCTATATGCAAACCTATCTACTAGCGAGCAAAGAGCGAGTGGAAGAGGAACGAGTAAACCGAAGTGAAGCACGCGGAGACACAAGATTTGTTTAACTGCAGTTCCTTCCTTGTTAAGGGAAGTACGTTTGCGTTGGAGGGGTGGGCGGTACTAAGACCACCACGCCACAAAAGGCCTCACCCTGTTCTCCGATGGATCTCACCACAACAGGCCTGATCCACCTTCCACTATAGGTACCCTTCGAGGCGGGCACCGGCGCCTTTACACAACTAGCGGGGCAACAACTCCACAACAACTTGGAGGCTCCCAAAATGACAACAAGCTGCCACAAGAACAAAGTTGTCAAATACAATAACAAGATCTAGGTATTGACAAGAATACTAGATCAGGGATTTCTCCAATTGAATGGAGAGGAGTTGAATCGCTTGATTCTTGATGTTGATGATGAACTTCTCCTCCTTCAATTCCACCAAAGATCAAGACCTTTGGGTGGTTGAAGTGGGAGATCGAGAATGAAAGCTCTTGCACAAGGTCTGGTCAATTTCGAATGAATCAAGAGTTCTGAATGTTGGGGAAGATGGGGTACTTATACCCCTTCCAAAAACCAGCCGTTGCACACTTTGGGGGCCGGATTATTCGGCTCAAGTGAGGGCCGGATTATCCGGCCTAGGGAAAACACCGCCCCAGACTCGGAATATCCGGCAGAAAATCTGCCCCCTCTCTGAGCATCACGCCGAGATTGCCTTTGATCAACTTCTGGGGGCCGGATTATCCGGCCTAGGGAAGAAAATCCGCCCCAGTTAGGAATTTCCGGGAGAAAATCTAACCGGATACCGAGCGACGCGCCTTGGCTCCTTTTGATCGAAAACTGGGGGCCGGATTATCCGGCCATTGCGAAACCCGGATTATCCGGCCTAGGGAGGAAAAACCGCCCTAGTTCGGATTTTCCGGGAGAAAATCCGACTGGACACAGAGCGACGCGCCTTGGCTTCCTTGAGAGATGAGGTAGGCCGGATTATCCGGCCCTTGGTGGGGCGGATTATCCGCCCCCCCCCCTCAAAACTTCCTGCACACTTAGCACACATGAAAAGTCTCCATAGTATTGTTATCTAACACGCAAAACATAGGAAAACATGAAATGTTCTTTCAACTTTAAGAAGGACGGCAAATCTGTTGTTGCGCCTAGGAAGAAGACCAAGGGAGGCCCTAAGCCCGATACTGAGTGCTATTACTACAAAGGGGCTGGTCACTAGAAGCGGAATTTCCCAAAGTACTTGGCATATAAGAAGGCCAGGAAAGTGAACAAAGGTATATGTGATATACATGTTATTGATGTGTACCTAACTAGTAGTCAAAGTAGTACCTAGGTATTTGATACCGGTTCGGTTGCTAATATATGTAACTCAAAACAGGGGTTAAGGAATAGTCGACCACTAGCGAAGGATGAAGTGACGATGCATGTAGGCAATGGATCGAAGGTTGATGTGATCATCGTTGGGACGATGCCACTTCATCTACCATCGGGATTAACAATAAACCTAAATAATTGTTATTATGTGCCTGCATTGAGCATGAATATCATGTCTAGATCATGTTTAATGCAAGATGGTTATTTATTTGTATCCGAGACAAATGGTTGTTCCTTTCATATGAATAATATCTTTTATGGTCATGCACCTATGTTGAATGGTTTTTTGTTTTGAATCTTGAAATTAGTAATACACATATTCATAATGTGAATGCCAAAAGAATCAAGTTGAATGATGATATTGCTGCATATATGTGGCATTGCCGTTTTAGGTCATATTGGTGCTAAACGCATGAAGAAGCTCCATTCTGATGGACTGCTGGAATCACTTGATTATGAATCATTTGAAATATGTGAGCCATGCCTTATGGGCAAGATAACTAGAACTCCATTCTGCGGAACAATGGAGTGTGCGACCGACTTGTTGGAAATAATACATACCGATATATGCGGTCCAATGAGTGTGTCGGCACGCGGAGGATATCGTTATTTTGTAACCTTCATGAATGATTTAAGTAGGTACGTGTATATTTACTTAATGAAACACAAGTCTGAAATATTTGAAAAGTTCAAGAAACTTCAGAGTGAAGTAGAAAATCATCATATAAGAAACATCAAGTTTCTACGATCCAACCATGGAGGAGAATATCTACAAGTTTGGCACACTCATGAGACAATCTGGAGTAGTTTCACAAGTCACTCCCGCCAGAATACCACAACGTAATGGTGTATTCGAGCGTCGTAATCAAACTTTATTAGATATGGCATGATCTATCATGTCCCTTACTGATTTGCCACTATCATTTTGGGGTCATGCATTAGCGATAGCTGCACTCACTTTAAATAGGGCACCATGAAAATCCATTGAAACGACACCGTATGAATTATGGTTTGGAAACAAACCTAAGTTGTCATTTCTAAAAGTTTGGGGTTGTGATGCTTATGTGAAAAAACTTCAGCCTGATAAGCTTGAACCCATAGCAAAAAAATGCGTCTTCACAGGATACCCAAAAAGAAACAATTGGGTACACCTTATTTCACCGATCTGAAGGCAAGGTTTTTATTGCCAAGAATGGATCCTTTCTAGAAAAAGAGTTTCTCTCGAAAGGTGTGAGTAGTAGGAAGGTAGAACTCGATGGGGTTATTGAACCTTCTCTTCCTAAAGTGGCGAGTAGCGCAGTGCCGGAATCTATTCCAGTGTTGACTCTACCAATGGAAGAAGGAAAGGATGATGATGTATCTCCCCCTTCTCATGAAACTCTGATAGAGAGTACTACTGAACCTCGCAGGTCGGGAAGGATATGTATAGCTCTTGAACTATACAGTTATCCAGTCCTAAATTTCATGGTAGATGGAAGCGATGACCCTGTGATGTATGATGAAGTGATGATGATCCCGGATTTCAATAAATGGCTTAAATCCATGCAATCCGAGATGGAATCCATGTATGAAAACCAAGTTTATACTTCGATGGACTTACCACATGACCGAAAGGCCATTGAGAATAAATGGATTTTCAAAAGAAAAATGGACGCTGGCGGTAATATGACCGTCTATAAAGCATGACTTGTCGCGAAGGGGTTATGACAAATTCAAGGAATTAACCACGATGAGACTTTCTCACTGGTAGTGATGCTAAAGTCTGTTAGGATTATGTTAGCAATTGCTGCATTTTTTTATTATGAAATCTGGCAGATGGATGTAAATACAGTGTTCCTTAATGGAAACATTGAGGAATAATTGTATATGATGCAACCTAAAGGTTTTGTTAATCCTATGGATGCTAACAAGGCATGCAAACTTCAGCGATCCATTTATGGAATGAAGCAAGCATCTCGAAGTTGGAATCTCTGATTTGATGAAGTAATCGAAGATTTTGGATTTGTCCAAACCGTCGGTGACAAGAGGTAACCTCGGCAATGCCCATGGTTGTGGACTTAGGGTTTCAAGGAAAAGAGAAAGCTGGGGAGTTCGTCGGATGTCAGGCAAATAAGGGAGTCGAAGTCGCCTGATTATTGATGAGAAAAACTATTACAGATCGCTTGGGTTTTTTTGGTACCTCCTCATAGGCTTCTCCCGTCTTATATATAATAGGCCGAGTCTCAAAGCCATATACAGATAGGTTACATATGTATGATTACAACACCAACATAGCGTCGGTTCATATTTCCTTATCTAATACAACTAAGCCTTCCATCGGATCCTCCTTGGACCATCACCTTGAATCTTCATGGGTCATGAGCCTTTATACAGGCAGGGTAGCAAATGATAGGCACCCAAGTAATCATACCCATGTCAGTAGCCCCCGAGACTTTACCTGAATCGTAGATTCTGGTTGAGTCTCAGAGATATTTTTAGTTTTTCATGTTCTGAGAATTGTCTTTACTTTTCTATCTTTATAGGGATTTGGTACAACAGGCCTGATGCATCCGACGGATCGGGAATCAGTTAATTGCTCCTGAGAAAAAACACTATAGACCTACATCAAATTCAGGTCCCCAGGCCTAAACTCGGAATTATAATTGGCGTAATTCTGTTCGAGCCATTGAGGTCTTATCGAATACTGAATTTCAGTTCTATTTTATTGGGTACCCAACATGTCCATCGGGATTTTTCATCGTATAATTGATACGGATATTTTACTGGTAGAGCGCATTCTTGTGCGATTACCAGGCCACACAGGATGAATCCCGGGGTCTTACCTTCATGTCGTGGACACGACATTCGGAGTTTTTGTTGCATCGGGCGCAATCTGACAATTTTGTATATATATTATCGACTGTCTTGTTTGGCTTTTGGAATTGCTGAAGTTTACCGGTTTCTATAGACGCTCTCGATAGGAGTAATTATTTGACGATACAAATACTTATTGATTTCAGCACACAAGGATAATTTTATCTTCGAGTATTGTCTTGGAACAAATGAACTTTCTTCGTCAGGTGCGCCGTAGAGCTCCTGATAGGAGTATCCCCCGAGGCTATGTTCGGATGTTTTCATTGGGACATAGGCTCGAAAACTTATGTTGTAACTATTCTGACAATATCACCTTATGTTTTGTCGGGTGTGCGGCCAGCGCTCCCGATAGGAGTAACCCCCGAGGCTACAGTCGAGATATTTGTATTCGATTGTAGGCTCATAGTCTCTCTTGCTGAGGAATTTACTTCAACTAAAATTTTATAATGCTTTTCTTCAGGTTCTTGTCCTTTTTTGTAGAGCTGAAGTTTTTTTTGTGACTTGTGTGGTGTGACATCACTGATGACGAAATTGCACCGTAGTTTCTCAGAGGTACGTCTCGATGGGACGTTTCGATTGTAGGACCATGCGGTAGTAATGATGACGCATGGGTGGTGTCTTCAGTGGAGTTTTTTGACCGCATGTCTCCTTTTCCGCGTGAAGATCGAGGCGTCATGTGGAGTTTCTCTATTTTTACCATAGTAATAACTGCTCAGGATTTTTTCCTTTTGTAATCTTTTGACATGCGTCATCGTCCGATGTGTTTCTGACGGTTCGATTTTACATCGAACGGCCGAGCTTCGTGCTTTGTCTCTTTATAAATGAATGGAGGCTCGTTTTACTGATTTTACTACCTTCTCTTTGTTGGCTTCATATTCTTCCTTGCGCCCTTCTTGTCTTTGCCTCTCTTGCCTACTCCTTCTCCCTCCACGCACCTGTGTTGTTTCCTAATCACCATGGGGAAAAGCAAAGTAGGAACTTCCACGATGGCCACCAAGGCCACAAGGAACAGGGCTATTGGCTGGGCCCCGTCGAAGTGCTCCGCATGAGATCTGCATGAAGCACGGAACTCTGGTCATCTTGGGGAGGGCACCTTCAAGTTTCTAGGGGATGAGGCTGCTCTTATCCCCGAATCTGGCTGGAGGGTAATTTTTCTCTCATTTTTATATCATGGCCTCTCTCTCCCTGTTCATGAATTTCTTCGAGGCCTCCTCTTTGTCTATGGCATGCAGCTGTATCAGCTCACGCCTAACTCTATCCTTCATGTTGCTTGTTTTGTACCCTTTGCGAATGCTTCCTTGGGATCCATCCCCATTAGGGCCTGTGGAAGTATTTCTTCTATGTTCGTCGGAATGCCGACGATACCATTGTTCATGGCGTCGGTGGCACCATTTTCTCTGTTCACTCTAAAGTCGATTATTTTGACTTCAAGATTACTGACTCTATCCAAGAATAGAAAACCAAATGGTTTTACATCAAGGACCAAAAAGTCGAGGGTCAATCTTTCGGCTTAGCCCCATTTGACCCCAAGAAAACATATCGAAAACTTGATTCCTAGGACCAGCGTCCAACTCCTAAAGAAATGACAGAGATTGAACCCCTTCTCGCCCGCATTGACGAAATTCATCATGATATTGGGAAGGAATTGTCGGGACTACAAATCCTGGCATACTTTCTTTGGATCCGTGTTCAGCCTCTTCGAGAGAGGCTTTCTGGTATGCAGGCCTATACTGGCAAGAAAGACCCGATGAGGATTTCATCGGTTGATCTTACCCACAAGTTCTATGAAAAGAGGGTTCGAAATTTCACCATGCTGACCAAGAAAATCTCGGTTCCCTCTGATTGCCGTGTGGAGCCTTTTGGAAAGAAAAAACGCCTTCTAGAGGTAAATTTTCATTGTTTTCCTCCTCCTCTTTTTTTCCTTCTATGAATGTTCTTTATTTCTTATGATTGTTTCTCCTTTTTTGCTTACTAATTTTCTATCGTGTAGGATTATGATCATCTATCTTCGCTTCCTCCTCTCCCTGAAAGCGATGAACTCCCAGTCAGTCCTTCTTTATCCGACGATCTTCCTATGGCTAGGACGGCTGCCGACAATGAGGTGGAGGCGTCTATTGCTGAATCTTCATCGAGTACATAGTCCCTTCCGTTGGCTCGTTATGAAGACTTATGTGTGGCGCCTGCTTGTGAAAAAAGGAAACGTCCTGACACGACAGAGACGATTGAAGATTCGGATGACTCCACTGGCTCGAAGCCTCTGCGCGCTGTCCCAATTTCATCGGCTTTTCCACAGATGAATTTGTTTCGCTTTATGCAGGACGTTTCTTGTAAGTATTAATTGTATCTTCCTTCTTTTTGTATGGTAAAATTATATTAACTCTTTGCTCTGCTTTTGTAGTGGTGATGAGGGGGGAGATCCTCCCATGTCTCCTCCTGGTACATATGTCACCCTCCTTCAGTGAAATCTCCTCAGCCTTCTGCAGATCCAAAGGAATTGCACGCATCTTCTATGGATAAGATTATCCAGAAGGATGTTGCCACTTATCCGAAACCGCCGCCACAGAAAAGAAGAAAAATGGCTGGCAAAGGTGTGGTGATATCCGAGGGTACTTATTTTTTTATTCTTTTTAAACATAGTTGTAGCTTCTTCCTTTGCTTGTTTTTCCTGATGTTTTTCTTTTTGCATTTGATATCCTTTGATGTGTGAGATGGTCGATATGGCTTCTCACTTTATCAAGATTCATAACGAAGCCGAAGGACTGAAAGGTTTGTTCCCTTTAATTTGGAGAATTGGGTATTTTTACCCCCTTCCTTTTTCTTTTCGTTTGATTTTTGCAATCTTTTTCAATTGTCCAGCTACTGCTAAAGAGTCCGGGTCATCCGGGACAAGGCGATGAAGCGTGCCGACACTCTGGAGGCCAAACTTCGGATCGCCGAGAAAGCTTTGGAGGAGGCTAAATAGAAGGCCAATGCTGACACCGAGGAAAAGGCGAAACAAGTTGCCGCTCGAGACGAAGATCTTAGGAAGCGCTTGGAGACCCTCAATGCTTCTTTGACTCATGAGTTTTCTATTTGCAATTGAAAAGTTTCTGTTTTGCTCCTTTTTCTTCCTTTTGGTTTTCAACCCTATTTGCACGTGTAGAACTGAACGGGCAAAATTTAGTGTTGGATGAAGATAAGAGGGTTGACCCTTTATCGGATGTTGTTGGTACTTTAGAGGCTAACAGTGTTCATGTGTGGAACCTTCTTGTCCGCTCACTCCGCGCCTTCAAGAGTTTACATGCCGAAGTTTTTCTGACGAATGAAGTGTCGTCTGACTTGAACGACCTGCTTGCTATGTTCGGTGCTGACCCAAGCCCACTCGTTGGCTATAGCGTGACACAGTCGAAGAGTGGCACCAAAACTTCGATGGCCTTGGTGATGGCGCACGGCAAGAAGGTCGACTGGCAGAAGGTTAGCTCCTGTATCCCAGTCACCTCCAATTGTCAGGCAATTGATTTGAAGCCTTTTGTTAAGAGGGACAAGAAGTATTCTCGGCTGATGTTGGGCTTAGGCGCGGATCCGGAAAAATCGTTTGCTCCTTCTTCGGCTGGTGCCCCTTCAGCAAGTGTTGCCCCAGTTATTCCTGCGACTAGCGCCCATCCACTAGTGTTACCTTGTCCAAGGAGAAGACTGCACCGTAGTCTGTTTTATGGCCTTAAGTATTTTTTGCTCTATTGCTGTAATGAACTTGGCTTATTTTGTTTAAGCACTCCATTTGCTTGCTGAGAAACAACTTTTTGCATATATATAGATTATCCCTTGTGTGGTGAAGGCTCTGTATTTTCATGTGCCTTGCCATATATTGTGTGATTTGGCGACTCCTTCTGTGCCTGCCCAGATGTTGGATGCGATCCCATCTTCATCTGGGTTGGGTGCGACTGAGACTATTGTTGTTCATGCAGTAGACCCGCCATTGTATGCAGAGAAAATTGAGCAGGTGAAGAAACTTGAAGGTAAACTTCAGGCTGTCTAATCGATGGTGGATATTGTTCAATAAAACACGCGCCAGGCTCTAGATCGTGAAGCATATTTTTTGGAGGAAATTTCCAGGGCGAGCGAGAAGATGTTGTGTAAGTTTTCCGCATTATTTTGTGTTGCTTCCTTTTTGCTTGTAGAGTTTAATTTTCCCTCTTTTTTTTCTATAGGCATTCGATTATGCGAGAGGGAGGAAACCCAATGTCTGTGCAATCGAATCCAAGCTCTTGTGGCTGCTTCCAAAATGCCGGAACTGACTTTTGGATTGATCACCGTTGCGCCTACTCTGTGGCCTTGCTCCAAGACCGTGTGTAAGAGGTGGAGCAGTTTGTCGAATGTTGCCGCAGATTGCTGGCCACTGTATACAATGCCATGTTTCCCCGGGATCCTTAGCCTCAAACCCTAGCTGATTTGCTGGCGAAATTTCGGCAGGGTGAAAAGATTTATCACTTTGTGAAGCTCCAACTTGTGACGGGTGCTAAACTTGCGCTTTCTTGGGTGCACGCGCACCATCTGATGCTGGACTTGGATGCTGTATCATTGGGGCTGCCTCCTCCTCCTGGCGGTGGGCTTGTTAGCATGGTGCCTCATTATGCCGCCGCTCATAGTCCTGCTATTAGGATTGCCCGAAGGTGCCTAGAGGCAGACAAATATTTCTTCATAAACTTCGACATCTAACTGTTTTTCTTCATTATGTATCTTTGTATTTAGAGAGATATTATGTGACGCCATTGTATTTGTCAAAAAGGTCGTAAATTTATACGAGATTTTGTTTGTCGTGTAAGACACCCTTTATTTGCATGTCGCCTACAGGCTAGGTCAGTTTTTACTCAAAAAGAAAAGCATGTTGAATAGTACCCAATGGTTGGCGCGTTTGGCGTAATTGTCGAAGCCCTCGTGTATTGAGTTGCTGAATAGAATGGCAGAGATCTCGAAACCCAGTTTTGAGAACTTTTCTTTATTTATCATTAACTAGTAGAGGATACATTGGCATGCTCACCTGGCCGTTGGCCTTATTGAATATAAAATGCATAAGAGTAAAACAATTCCTAAAAATCCGTGGCTTCTATCTTGAAGCCCTCCATTGTGCCTTGTGTAGGTTTAAGGGGGTTTCATCCTTTCCACTAGAGGTGCAGTTTCTGTACGGCAGACTAGAGAGAAAAGAAGTTGGTTTGCTATATCGCTTGTAGTTGGGAGATCAGCGCACACGCGGAAGCCGACGCCTTTTTTCGGGACGAGTATTGGGTTAGCTACCCATGTTGCTTTTGTTATCTTCGTGATGCACCATGTATTTGTGAGGCAAGAAACTTGTTGTCCAATGGCCTTGATTTGTCTGGTGGACTGTTTACTGTCTGTTGTGTTTAATTTGGCTAGGTGCTCATCGGGTTCCTTGGGGGCTTCTTGTGTTTTGATGGAATTTCCAAGAGTTTTTCAATTCTCACGGGGGATGTTGATGAGCACGCCTTCCTATGCAGGGACTAATGCTGGAGGCGGATAGGTTGTTTTTGCGGATGTGTGGCGTGTCTGGTTTTCTGAAGTCTACTCTCTAGGATATGTCCTTCGTCTAGTAGTTCTGTGTCCGCGATCTTCAGCTGGCCAAATTCTATCTCCATCCCGAAAGATTCTTATATTTTGTTGAATTATCAGTCACAGCTATCTGAGCGACAAAAACTTCCTCTTACTATTATGACCCCACTGGGAGCTGACATTTTTAGCACCAGATATGCATAGTGGGGCACTGCCATGAACCTAGTGAAAGCTGGTCGTCCTAGGATCACATGGTACTGTGATGGCCAATCCATGACTGCAAACTTCAGTTTCTTGAGTCTGAAGTTGTTCCTTGATCCGAATAGTACGTCGAGATAGACATTTCCCAAAGGAATCTCAGCTTTTCCCGGAACTATCCCATGGAAAGTTGTGTTTATAGGCGCTAGGTTTGTCAAGGACCAATTCATTTCCCGTAGGGTTTTGGTGTAGATGAGGTTGATGATACTCCCAGCATCCAAGAAAACCTTGCTCATGTCGAACCCGCCAATTTGTGCTTCCACTATTAAGGCTGATTGACTCGGTCGTGGTACCCGAAGCGGGTGATCAGCTCTACTCAATGTGGTTTCTTGTTCTGACTAGTGGAGATATTCTAGTGTGGGAGGTGGTGTTGTTACCACCATATTTACTTGTCTTGTGATCAGCTTCTGTGTCCTATTAGAGGGTCGCCCTTTCTGGATCATCGACATTGCTCCTTTTGACCTAGGGTACTCATCTTCTTGGTTTATTGTGTTTCGTGGCTGCCCTGCTAGTGGATGCACCGGCGGCGGTGGTGGTGCACCGATGGCCAAAGCGCCAGGTGTAGTGGTGTAACCTCGGTTTGTTGCCTTGGTTGCTCTTGCATTACATAGCTCCTGCATCTTTAAAAATGTTCGGCAATCCTTGATGAGATGATTGGATCGCCTTTTGCCTATTGAGTCGACGTAAAAGTGCACATTGCAGGGTCCTTCTAGCATTTTCCCAGCAGACGTTAGTGGGTCTCGATTTCTTGGCTGGTATCGCTATTGTGGCTAGCTTCCACCGACATCGTCCCTACTGCTGTGATACCCATTGTTGTGATCATCGCTTCTTCGATTGTCCCCTCTAGAGAAACCAGTTGCAATGTAGCTTGGTCCGCTGTATCCATCGTTGCTTTGTCGTCTTCTATCATTATTGCGCCTATCCCTGTCTTCTTCGGGTGAACAGGCTCGCATATTGTGTACCGCGTCTTCTCCATCGGCCCAGCGATTAGCCATGTCCATCAGTTGCGAGATCGTCTTGGGCTTGACTCGTCCCAATTCTTCAATGAATTCTTGCCGACGAAGGCCATCATTAAAGGCATCGATTGCTCTTTCGTCGGATATAGCTTCAACCGAGTTTTTTATAATGTTCCATCGCTGGATGAAGGCTCGTATTGGTTCTCCCGGTTTTTGCTTGCATGCTCGCAATTGTTCCAAAGACGCGGGTCTCTTGAACGTGGAGTGGAAATTTCAGATGAATTTGTCCTCAAGATCATTCTAGCTGCTGATGGAATCTTCGGGTAGCTGCCTTAGCCAGGATCGTGCAGCCAGTCAGATGCAACTACAAGCTCTGCATTGCACTAGCCTTGGAGCCACCCTGTAATTTGACAGTTGCTAAATAATCTACTAACCAGGCTTTGGGTTCTTAGAGACCGTCATACTTCTCATGATCATGGGGGAGTTTGAAGTCCTTTGGTACTGGAGTTTTGCGAACCTGTCGGGTAAAGCAACTAGCTCCACATAGTTCATATTCATCTTCGCTTTCACTGTTGTAAAATCTTCGGCCGCTACGCTCTTCTCTGGATATATCAATCTTGCGCTGCGTAATATTGTCGCTTGCGTCGTTTCGTGGCTCGGAGCCTAAAAAGTGGACAAGGTGGCGATCGTGATCGTCGGGTGTTCCCACCTGCCAAGGGCTGCTACGATGGCGTGGGGATCTGTCGGGTTGTCATGTGATTCCCTGTTGTTCTTGTGCGAGAGATGCTCCTACAATGCTGAGGTTCATCAGAGCGGAGCGGTGGAGAGCCGCACGAGGGTCGTCGGGTGCGGGTTAGGTTGTGAGCAAGTACGTTTGTGCGGCTACAATTGCAGCTTGGGCTGTTTTTTGCTTTGATGTGTCCTATTGGATCGACTGACATGAATGATAAATCAAGATCTCACGACATCTCGTTTCTTTCAGCTTCGAGGATATTTCGTAGCCATGAGACTCCTCTCCTTGGTTCTGTGCCTATGGTTACGCTTTCTAATCCTCGGGTAGAGCTTAGTTGGGCCCGCCGAAGGCTGGATTAATCGGCTAGTCTTTTCCTTTCGTTGAGCTGCCTCTGCATCCTTAGTAAATCTCTTTTTTTGTGATGAAGCAGGTATTGGTATGCTAGTAAATCTTCGCGCGTGGTATTGGTTGTCATTGGAACTTCACCCGAAATTGTTGCCCTTGCTTTTTGCTATGCTTTGGCTGGTAGCCAGGGAGTTTACCGCTCGCCTCTGCGTGATTCTTCTCCTCCCGGGGTTATGCGATTGTTCGTCGGGTCTCCTTCGTTTCCACGATTTCCTTCATTTCCATGATCTCCTGCATTATCGTTTGAAAAAATATCATCTGGGTCAAAAATAGGGTTACTATTGGAGTCCTGTTGAGTTGAGGCGTCCGCGATGATCACGCACAATTGGTGCTGAGTTATGTATGAACTGGTGACATCGTCGTCGGAACTGAGGGAGACACTGTCCGGGGATCAGCGTAGTCTACCAGTGAAATGGGAGTGGGAGAAGCTTGTATTTATAAGAAAGTGAGTGGGAGCTCTATAGCATTTCTATTATATGTGGATGACATATTGTTGATTGAAAATGATATAGAATTTTTGAAAAGCGTAAAGGATCTATTTATATATTAAAAGTACATTACGGATTCACCAAAAAATAGAGAAATTAGCTAGAAAATCCCACAAAAAATAGAAACATCTGGCCGTCAATTAAGTTAAGTAGGAAATCACAATCGTCGGATATCTGTGATAATCTATTGACATTGAAGTTGAAAAAAATTACCCACCAGTACCCTAGATTATGTTTTCACCGTACCCTTTTGTGTTCTCGTGTCAATCAATCTAATTAAAGTTACCTACTCCAAGGATACAGACTACCCTAGCATCACGTCGCCGCCGCCGTTTTTGTTCCTAAAAAAGAAAAGCAAGGATAGACACTCTTTGCTTGTCCTCGCACACTCCGTCGTTTCCATCGGCCGGCCGACCAACTATGAGGAGTCTACTATGTTCGTATGCAGATCGGTGGCCTCAGGTCACGTCATCACGTGTATGCAGATTGGTGGCCTCGGATTTCAAGATCGGCGTTGGTTCCGCGGAATAAAAAATCTAGGATACGGAGACTCCCTTGCATGTCCTCACGGACGCCCGTGATCGCCGCCGTTGAGTTCGCATCGATGCCCTCGGCCAGCCAGCCAGCGGACTAAGAGGAATCTACTTTGTCATCGCCAGACTTCAGGTTTCAAAGTTGTATCATTATTCATGCAGTTGGCCGACTATGAAGAGTCTATAACATGCATTGATCGGTGGCCTCGGTTTTCTAATAGTATCATGCATGCATACCTATACAAAGGAGATAGGTGCCAGATCATGTTAGCGTCCACTTGGCCCAGCCTAGCACTCAGCCTACGTTCTGGACGTTTATGCGCTCACGGCCCAACTATAAGAAGAGAGCCCACTCCATCCCAAAAGCCCGGACTGAAAGGAGAAAGGAATCTCTCCCTTATAAGGTGGGTGTGGCCTCCTTCCGTAGGCGAGGTGGGACTAAACTTCGTGTAGGCTCACCGGTCAACAGCAGTCTAACATCCCATCCCCCTGAGAAGCCCCTCAGGAAGGCATGACGATCGCTAGCTCTGATACCAGATGTCAGCGTCCACTTGGCCTAGCCCAGCACTCAGCCTACATTCTGGACGTTCATGCGCTCACGGCCCAACTATAAGAAGAGAGCCCACTCTATCCCAAAAGCCCGGACTGAAAGGAGGAAGGAATCTCTCCCTTATAAGATGGGTGTGACCTCCTTCCGTAGCCGAGGTGGGACTAAACTTTGTGTAGCCTCACCGGTCAACAGCAGCCTAACATCCCATTCCCCTGAGAAGCTCCTCAGAAAGGCATGGCGATCGCTAGCTCTGATACCAGATATTAGCGTCCACTTGGCCCAGCCCAGCACTCAGCATACGTTCTGGACGTTCATGCGCTCACGGCTCAACTATAAGAAGAGAGTCCGCTCCATCCCAAAAGTCCGGACTGAAAAGAGGAAGGAATCTCTCCCTTATAAGGTGGGTGTGGCCTCCTTCCGTAGGCGAGATGGAACTAAACTTCGTGTAGGCTCACCGATCAACAGCAGCCTAACAGATCGGTTTGGAGTTCGCACAAAAATGAAACCTAGGATACAGACACCCTTGCTTGTCCGCACAGACGTCGTCGTTGCCGCAGTTGAGTTCGCATAGGTGCCCTCGATTCGCCGGCCGGCCGATTATAATGGATCTACTCCGTCCATGTCCATCAACAGCCTTCAGTTTTGATACTTGTATCACTCATCATAGGAAGGAGCTAGGTTGAAGACCCGCCTTGCATAGAGTAGCTATTCAGATGTCTCTCGCCACAGCTTCTCATCGGTGCCATCGGCTAGCCCGACTATGACAAGAATACCAGTAGATGCAGATGGCAGTCTAAGGCAAACTTGTATCTTACATGCATCCCTATAGCAAGGAGTTAGTTACATGATCAGTTCAAGACTGATCAGGACTCTGTTTTATTGAGGAACACATAAAAAAGTTAGAATTCACTATTATACACTACACAACTACACCATAGAGCAGTTTTCCACACATAGTCAACATATTCCATGCGTTATATGTTTCCTGCATATTTTCATATACACATAGCAAGGATAGGTACGACCATACTCTATTTTTATATTATTAATTTTCAGGTCAACAAAATTCCAAAATAGTATGCTGTATTATACAAGATTAGATCGGGCATCGAAAGTATTGCATGTACCAGGTGTGAGCGTGAGGCAAGTCTCCGATTAATCTTGTAGCTACTGTTGATGAGAGAAATTGGCCTAAGTTATGGACATTGCCTAGATTTTGTTGTCGTTCTAAGATATTAAGACGTGGTAAGACCAACCTATCGCTCTAAGAAATCCAGTGGACTACACACCACTAAATCCCTCCTCTTATAGTGTATAACATGCCAAGGATCGTTATGGCATCAAAGTTTTTTTTTTTAGAAACACAGTACAAGTGCAGACGCTCATAATGCGTACATACACTCACCCCTATGAACACACGCACGCACACCCTACCCCTATGAGCACCCCCGAGAGACTAAGCCGGCGGGTCTTGAGATTGACGAAGTCACCGCAGGCGCCTCGCTATCGACGGGAACGTCGCCTCCCACTGAAAGAATATTCCGCCTTTTATGAGACACCACTTAATTTTTTGGTTTGCTCTGAATTTCGTCGGAACAACACCACTATGTAAATCTATTTTCTTTCAAGTTTTATGTGTTCTTAATTTAGCTGCAAGTACTTTATTTTCTATCACGTTGTTCTTACACAACATATCCATTGGTTCATCGAGTTTTAACAAATCATAATTGATGATCTTCCATACACTAGCAGGTGGGGTGTGTAGGTCATACTTATGTGAAGGCAATCGTGCACTTTCATCCCGGTTTATATATATATGCAGCACTTAGGACGTGTGTATGCATCTACTCTCAGTTTTTTATGTCTCATCAAGTTTTTCTTCTTAAATATAGCACGAGCACATGAGATAATTATGATGCAATACAAGAACTAATCATGCAATTTGATGCAGCTTAGTTTTTGTTGTTTTCAATTTTTAGTTCCTTCGTGCATGTGGTGCCTCTATATATGAATTATGGACTAGCATAAATATAATTTGTTAAAGAGAGAGGGAAAATATTATTTGTCACAATGGCAGGTAATTTCATTCAACTTCATTGACCAAAGGTCCATTGTGAATATCTATTATCTGTCGTTAAATGATGCATGCAATGAGACTTTTCGCTTTTTCTTGTGCGATCAACAATTTTTCAGCAAGCAAAAAATTGCACTTATCTATTTGGAGAAAAGAAGTAGTTCTAATTCATATCCACATAAAAAGTAATTTAGGTAGCTTCACTCACTTGATTTCTCTCCTTGATGCAAGATACAATCTACCAAAAATTGGTGTCTCCTCCAGAAATATCATAGGTTGTCAACATAACCTGATTAGTCCGCAATTGATGGCTTGCATCTCTATGAGTCCTACATGCACGATATTGAGAACATTCAGATTAAGATCAATCCAGTAATAGGATTGACCCATGAACTATTGTTGATCATAATACTCACTTTATCAATATCTCAAGCCAAAGACCAATTTTGCCAAGGTAATATTTTGAGATGACTATCTCCGGTTACATTTTTTTAACTTGAGCTAGAAAGATTGAATGGAATAAGTGTGACGAGAGTATATGTATTTTTTTCGCAGCCTACTCCTTTTTTTTGGAAAAAGATGATTCCTCTCTGATTTCTATTAATAGACACCAACGAATCTTCAACAAGAGCCACAATTCAAAAGTACAAACAACTTAAAATGAAATGAGAAAAGTAGCCATGTTTCTTCATCCCGCAACCAAAGGTGGCAGGAGTATTCATAAGAACCATAATACAACCCATCAGAGGGTAGAGACTAGAGAGCACCTTAAAAACTTAGGAAGCAAAACTACAGAAGTCAGGTGGATGGAGATAATTCAGTTGACATGACAGTTACATGTGTGTATAGTAGCAGGAGAGCTTTGTTTTGAGTTCTACGGCCTGTAACTTTTGAAGTGAGAATGTGAAATATATCACATTGTGTTTAAACCTAGCTAAGTCTTTTGGAAAGTGTGCTAATACTTTGTTAACCGATCAAAAAATACAATTCACTAATTACTATTAGTTTATTAAAGATAAAGATTCATACAACAAATGATGGTTATGTTTTTAGTATTTTCATGTAAACATTAATGACCGTTTGCAGGCCTAGAATATTATCTATTAGGATTGTGCGACAATATAACTAAATAATGACAACATCATACATTTACTATTTGTTAGTTATTTCAAAGACTAGCGAATGAGCAGCTTGGAGAAAACCGGCAGGCATCAAGAACAAGCTCAAAAGGGCCAAAACTTCTAGATCTACAGTGCTTCTAAGATAATTTATACAAATCATGAAAATAGTTTTTTCTAAACTGACTAGCAATTTGTACCATAGAATTAGAATTTTCAATAGTTTCAAACATGACATATTGTTTTCAAATAGCTTAGAGTTATATTCAAAGTTCCACCTTGGTAACAAAAATCGTAGTTGACAACTTACATACATTGCTTAATGGAAAAATGATATGCACCGAGTAATGAGTAAATTAGCACTAAACTAGCACCAGATGGTTCATGATGATAACAAGAAAGGCACATGTTACTCAGATTTTAATTCACTGTGGACACGATTACGACAAAGTAAAGTAGACATATCTATATTTGCAAAAGAAAAAAAATTGTCATGGAATTATTTTTTTGGCATAGTTGTTAACTATTTGTCGGTCCTCCATTTCTAATAAAAACTTGACAAAAAAGCTGAAAATGTAAGAACATACGTTCCTATAACTATTTTAGGGATTGATCTTGGTTGAAAATAAAATATGTAACAAAGAAGTTGCCCGCACATGTGTGGGCCACTATGCTAGTTACTTAAATAGTAAGTTTTCAAAGAAAGATCTTGGTGAAGCTGCATACATATTAGGGATCAAGATCTATAGAGATAGATCAAGACGCTTAATAGGATTGTCACAAAGTATATACCTTGACAATATTTTGAAGAAGTTCAGAATTGATGAAAGTAAGAAAGGGTTCTTACCTATGTTGCAAGGCACTTTTTTGAGTAAGACTCAAAGATCGGCTACAGCAACAGATAGATAATTGATGGACCGTGTCCCCTATGCCTTAGCCATAGGTTCTCTTATATATGCTATGTTATGGACAATACCAGATATGGCACATGTTTTTAGTTTGACTAGCAGGTACCAATCTGATCTAGGTTTGGAACATTGTAAAGCAGTAAAGGATGTCTTTAAGTACTTGAGAAGAACTAAAGACATGTTTCTCATATATGGCGGTGAAGAAGAGATCGTCACAAGGTGTTATGTTGATGCTAGCTTCGACACTGATCCGGATGACTCTAAGTCACAATCCGGATATGTATTTTTAATGAATGGTGCATCGGTGAGTTCGAGGAGCTCCAAGCAACCAGTGATAACGAGATCTACAATGGAGGCAGAATATATCTCTGCTTCAGAAGCGGTGGTAGAAGCAGTTTGGATGAAGGAGTTCATTTCTAAACTGGGTGTGGTTCCAAGTGCTTTGGATCCAATGGTAATCTATTGTGACAATAATGGTGTCATAGCCAATGCTAGGGAACCAAGGTAAGCATATAAAGCATCGGTTTAACTCCATCCGGGAACATGTTCAGGATGGCGATGTAGAGATTTGCAAAGTACACATGGATCTGAATGTGGCAGACCCATTGACTAAAGCTCTCCCAAGGGCAAAACATGATCAGCACCCGAACTCTATGGGTGTTAGATTGATGACTATGTAAACTAGATTATTTACTCTAGTGCAAGTGGGAGACTAAAAGGAATATGGCCGAGAGGCAATAATAAAGTGGTTATTATATTATTCCTGGTTTATAATAGATGTTTATTTTTCATGCTATAATTGTGTTAATAGGAAATATTAATACATGCGTGATTTATAAATAGAAAAGGTTCCTAGTGAAGCCTCTCGTAATACTAGCTTGTTGATTAACAGATGATCACATGTTTCCTGATCATGCACATTGGATGTTGTTAATAATATGGTCATATCATTGGAGAATGATATGATGAATAGTCGCCCGAAGTAGATGTAACAATATGATCATGTCCTCAAGTTTATATTGTTATCACATTCGTAGTAACTCAATGTCTTTAGACCATGAGATCATGACAATCACTTTCACCGGAAAGGTACTTTGATTACATCAAATGTTATTTCGTAACTAGGTGATTATAAAGGTGTCGTCGGGTACTTGGAAAGTGTTAGTTGAGGCTCGTGGATCAAGAGTGGATTTGTCCATCCAGATGATAGAGATATACTCAGGGCCCTCTCGGTGATATCACATTGACATAGCTTCCAAGCAAGTGATTTGATCACTAGAATGTTATATCATAGGAACAATAAAAAGAGTACTTGTCGGGAACGATATTAAACAAGGTATGGATGATACCGAGTGATCGAATCTCTGACAAGTAAAATATCACGAGACAAAGGAATTTGATTACAGCGAAAAAGGTTCAGATGATCATTAGATTTTCGTGGAACTAGTGGGAGTTGTCATGGATCTCCAGATCCCTCTAATGATTATTGATTGGAGAAAGTCACGATCATGTCTACATAGTTCTCGAACCTATAGGGAGACACACTTAAGGTTAGTCGACGCAATTGAGCGGATAGGGAACACAGGAGAAGATAATGGACATCTGATGACAATAAAGGCTGCCACTTTTTGTTGGGACTCCAAGTGCAGAGTGTTGCAGCAAGCGTATTTTACCCACCAGGGTGACTCGAGGGTTTATATCGAACTCTCGGGGAATTGATTGCGGAAGGATGTTCGTCTTGTCCTCTTCAAGTAACCTGTAAAGTAAAATAACTTGTCTTGTGTCCCCAACTCCACCAAGTGGTTGTCAAGCACAAGGTTTCATATTAGTAATATGAAATAAAATAAAATAAAAACTAAAGTAAATAAAGTAAGGTAATGCAAACTAGATGATATGGAACATAGTAGAGTTGTTTTGGGGGTTTTATAAGTGATTGCAAGTAGAGAAAGTATTTTTTGTATTTTTGACATAATAAATTTCAAAAAATGTAAGGGATAGTAGATGCAATGGAAAGGTGTTTCTTATGACAAAAAATCGGACCGGGGTTCATGGGTTCACTTGTGTATCCTCTTTTTAGGTTGTAGTGATCATAAAACAATTCATCAATGATAAAGATTCATGGAGATTCTATAAGTGCTCGACAAAGGAATTAATATGGGCATCACATTCTAATATTGATATGGAATACATATCTCTCTCTTATACTCCTCAAGAAAGGGAAATCTCCATGCAATCTTGATTTAAGAACAAATCAAAGTATAGCTTTAAGCAATATTATATGATGTTTGAAATACTAATATGCTACCTTGATCTAGTCAAGATTATCACACCGTCACGTGATAACTGTAGCACCTGATTTCACTTTGCCCCTAGTGAGGCAGCAAAAGAAAGGTAAAAACCAAAGTAGATCTTGAATAATATGTGTCACAATTCAAACTCTACCCCGATGCTACTCCATCTAACACATACTTCTCCCCATACAAATTCTTGCATAAAAGTTGGATCAAAACAAGCAATGTGGAACGGGGTGCATGATATGCATCTATTAAAACATCTTAGTCAAAATAGATTCCAATCTCAAATATCAAATCATAGAACAAAGATCCACCACATAGGAATTACAAATATGACCATAATCATGTTGGACAACTCATATGGTACTAGATCTATGAAGAACAAGAGATAAATAGATCAAGCTACTGCCGCAAACACATATCCTGGAGGTGGACTACTCCCTATTCATCATGGTGATGAAGTTGGAGATGTTGGAGAGGATGGAGATCTCCCCAGAGGTGGCTCCGGCAGAGTTCTCCCCTCCAATCTTTGCTAGATCTGACTCTGTTTTGTGGTGTTTTTGTCTCTAGCGGCCCTCTCTCTGAGGACTCCCCGGGGGGTCCTTATATAGGGGTTTTTAGGTCAAGGGAACTTCGTGGGCAAAACAATCAAGGCGATCGGACGGTCGAGGAGGGAAAGACCCTAGGTGGCATGCCCAGCAGGCCTGGGGGTGCTGCCTAGTCTCTTTTGGCCCTCCTGGTGAGATTCTAGTGCTCCAAAAGCTTCCCCTGGATAAATATTAGCATTCCCAAAAGTATAGGTCCATTTGACTTTGTTTAGGTCCTAAAACATCAAAAACATTGAACACAGGGTTTTTCTGCCCTATGATACATTGCAAATGTATCTATAATTTTTGATGTACCATGCTTGGTTTTATCCACTTTCTTGTGTTTTGTCCACACTTTGGATTACTTTTCATATGATTTCTTGGACTAACCTATTAACAAGAGCAACAGTGCCAGCTGCCTGTTTTCTGCTGTTTTTAGTTCCAGGAAAGTCAGAAAATAAATATTCTCGGAATTGGACGGGACAAAAGCCAAAGTGCCTATTTTTCCGGAAGTCATCAGATGCCAGAGTACAAGACGAAGAGGGGCCAGGGGGCCACCACACCACCTGGCCACGCGGCCCAGCCTGGCCCGCGCCAGGGGGTGGTCTGGCCGCCTCCGGCACCCCCTCGGCCTCCCTTCCGCCTATAAGATGCCCTCAGGACGAAAACCCTAAGTACCTGATCAAAAATCCATGAAAGAGTCTGTAGCCGCCGTCATCTCCATCCCTAGATCGGGAGGGATCTGAAGCTCTTCCCGGCACCCTGCCAGAGAGGGGAATTCACCCTAGAGGCCTTCTTCATCACCATGCAAGCCTCCGGTGTGATGCGTGAGTAGTTCATCCTTGGACTACAGATCCATGTAGTAGCTAGATGGCTGGTTCTCCTCCTTTGTGCTTTCATGTCTAGATCTTGTGAGCTCCATTCATGATCAAGATCATCTATTTGTAATTCTGCATGTTGTGTTTGCGGGGATCCGATGGATATTGAGATGCTATTTCAGATTGATTATTGATTCTATCATGTCTTTGTTATTTGTGATATTGCATGATTTCCGTTGTTAGTAGCTATCTTGGCCAAGTAGATGCTAACAACTCCAAGAGTTAGTATTTATGCTCGATAGTGGGTTCATGCCTCTGGTAATCTGGGGAAGTGACACAAATCTCTAAGGTACTAGATGTGTTGTTGCTACTAGGGAGAAAACAACAATCCTTTGTTCATAGAACAATCGTATTGTTTACTTTACACGCAATTCATAAAGCAATAATTGGTTGCTTGCAACTCAATACTGGAGGGGATTCGAATGATAACCTGAAGGTGGATTATTAGTCATAGATGCAGTTGGATGGCGGTCTATGTATAATGTTGTAATGCCCAATCAAGTCTCAAAGGAGTCAAGATGATTAGTATATGCATGTATTGCTTCTCGATGTTTGTCAATTGCCCTGCTGTAATTTGTTCACCCAGCATGTTATCTATCTTAAGGAGAGCCACCTCTAGTGAACTATGGATCCCGGTCCTCTTTTCTTTTACATACAATCTATAAATTGTTTACTACTTTGTGTTTACTTTCTGCAAACCTTTACTTCTTTCCATTCGATACGTTTAATCCTTTCTTTTTAGCAAAACACGGTGAGATTGACAACCTCATCGCAAGTTGGGGACAGAGTTCTGTGGTTGTGTTGTGCAGGTCTCCATGTTGCTACTAGCACCGGTAGTGCGCCCTGCCATGGCTCAGCTAGTAACACCTTTGGGGTGTTTCCTTGCTCCTACTGGTTCGATTAAACCTTGGTTGCATAACTGAGGGAAACTTGCTGTTGTGCTCATCATACCTTCCTCTTGGGGTTCCCAACAAGCTCTACAGCAACACCGCACCAGCATTTTTCTGGCGCCGTCAACACTGAGCCATCAAGCATTTTTCTGGCACCGTTGCCGGGGAGTCAAGGACATATTCACAAGGGGAGTCCCTCATAACCAATCTCTTTACTTTGTTATTTTTGTTTTGCTTAGTTTCTTTTTGCTTTGTTTGCTTGTTTCTTTATCAAAAACATAAAAAAATAGTTTTACTAGTTTGCTTTCTTATTTCAAAAACACAAAAAAAAAGTAGTTCCTTTCTTAAGTTGCCACTATGTCTAGCCTTGCTCCAGTCACTATGTCACCCGAGGAAATGATTTTCACTTTTAAACAAGGAATTGAGGAAAGTTTTAAGGAAGCTTGGTCTAGAATCTCTGATCTACATGAAAAACTGAGCCTAAATGACTCAAAGCTCGTTCCTTAGCAGTTTTTACCTTGGGATTGCTCTTTGTTATAGATATGCTTTAGATGATGTTGTGGGAGGATATTTCCTCCGATGTAATGAGGATGATGCTATTAATGCTATAAAGAAATTGATCCTCACTTACAACTTGCCTAGCCAAACTGATATTTCTTTTGCAAGAATATTTGCTAGATTGAACACTCTTGAGACTAGTACTACTAGCTTAAAAGATTGCTATAATACGCTTAGGGAGCATCACAATTATGTCCCAATAAATTCTGAACCATCAAAGTGGCTCCCTACAGTAAAGATTGAGATAAACACTGAAACTTTTCAAGCTCGCTGTGATATCATGTCTGAATTTTGTCTTATGCCCAAAGATATTTATGAATCTTTGAATACTTGGGGGCTTACTGAAGGAGGAAAAGAAATATCTCTTGCTAATAATGCTACCATATTACCTATTGGAATAGATGAAGGAGTGTTTACAAAGATCCTTGGGAAAATGATTTCTACTGATTTTCTTGTTATTGAATGTGCAGGAAAAGGACAAATTACACTTAGAAGGTCCCTATTAGAACTCCTTGGAGCAATAATAGATGTGGGAAAGGGGACCATGCACCTGTCTTCTCCACCAAACAATCATATTTTCCCCAAGGTTAAGAATAAAAGTAAGAGAGGTAAGGGCAAGAAATTTGGTTTTAATGCTTCTTCATTTGAGAACACTTGATTCTATCTTGCTTCTTATGCCTAACTTAAAGGCGTTAAATAAAAGTACTTATTGGGAGATAACCCAAAAGTTTTAGATGAGTCTTGGAAGTTATTACTTCAGTAATAACCGCTCCTTATACTTTTTATTTTCTTTTTGTGCCAAGAGTAACCTCTAATGAGAGAGAAGTAATGATTGGGAAAGTTGATGTCCCGAAACAGATTTCTGTGTTTCACCGTAAAAATTCGTGTAAAATCTCTGAACGCCTTTTTGAGGCATGAATTTTTGTGCATCTGCCCCAGGTTGTTATCTAACTTTCGTTAGTTCAACACTTTTTGATTTGAGAAACAGAAGGTCTTCGAAAAAATTCGTATTTACCTGCTGGTCTGTTTTAACAGATTTCTGCCATTTTCTGCATTTGCTTCTTGTTGGTTCCTTTTTGAGTTCTTTTGGGGAATTGAGCTTTTTGAGGGAAGTGCTACAGTAGCTATTGTTCTAATGGAAGTTTATTTTGTGTTAGAACTGAACCTTAAGACCTATTATCTTGAGTGCACTAAGGTTGCTAATAAAGATTGTGTGAAGTTTTGTATGAAGGAAAAAAATTCAGGTGTATGGAAGGAATGAGTAATGAGATGAAGAATGGACTAAAGCTCAAGCTTGGGGATGCCACGTGTGTCATCCCAAGAAATATCCAAGAAGTACAAGCATCAAAGCTTGGGGATGCCCAAGGCATCCCCTTCTTCATCAATAAAAATCCCAGGTTTCTTCCAAACGCTTCATTTTTATTGTTTCATGCATAGTTCTGTTGTTTTTGGAGCGTCTTCTTTTTCATTTTCGTTTGCTTTGTTTGCTTAGTTTTCTGAATAAATTGGTTGGACCCCCTCTTTCATACATTGGTTTGCAAATAGTTTGGTTTGGTTTGGAAAAGAGTAGGAAAGTTCATTCTTATGTGGTAAAAGGAGCTTGTTTTTGACTGTGGCCTATGCCCTGTCATGCCATGCTTGATATTGTTTTGGCTTTATGCTTAGTACTCTTTGTTGTAGCATGACTTGTTATAAACAATTGAGATTGCTTAATGTGCCTTGGATGAATCATGTGTTGTATGAGCATATTAAAGCATAGTATAGTGGTATTCTCCTTTGATGCTTTATTTGGGTTGACTTGGCACATGCTCATACCATGGTATGACTATCTCAAGACACCATAGCCTTTATGATCCTTTAGTTTTCAACTTGTAGTATCACTTTATGCTTTGATCAATGATGTTTTGTCGCTCTGCATGATTATGGCCATTATTGCTCTCTTAGTCCACCATACCTACTAGCTTATGCTATTCCAAGTATATTCATGCTTTTGTTTACCTTCCAAATTAAAGTTGTTATGAGAAAACTAGTGATTAAAGCTCTCACGAACTTGATGGCACACTTCACTTTTTTGCATCTAATAAACTTGAACCATTGGGTCCTTCTTTGTTGCGTATATGCTTGCACTTTATAAGTTGAAATTAGCAGAACCATGTACCATGGGGAACGCTTTCAACATTGCACTTGTACTTTGTACCCTGTTGATATCATGTTCTTTTGTTTATGGATCCCGGCGGTGTGAAATAAAAGTGGAACTTGTAAGATCATGGAGTTTGTATGTGTGTTAGAGAAACGTCTGGGTCGCTAGCCTAAGCCATGCCTAATCATGGTGGAAACTTGCAGCAACACCATAATGAGCACTCTATGAAGCATCCTCAATAAAAACCTATGCAAATAGCAAATAAAAAGATCGCTGACATGCTCATTGTCTGCTTGCCTTGTCATTTTGATTATGGGATAGCTTCTGTATCATGTGCAAGGGGTACCCCGATGGCGGTTCTTTATGATACATATGTACGGACAAGAGCTTACTTGTGACTAAAGTTGAGTAGCATGAGGCTCGGTCTTCGTAAGTAAGGGGCATGAGATTTCAGTTTATAACTTGTCAAGCATATCCTCTTAGTTGTGTCACTTTAACCTTAATCACCTTAAAGATGCTTATGATAGGGGCAATGAGAGATGAAAGCTATAAGTACCATAATTTTTGGAAGCTCTTTATGAGACTTGAATCCCTACTTCCTTCTATGAAGGCCTTTCTTCCACCATTATATTGAGTCTCCACCTTCTATCTTTATGCACCTACTTTGAGAGCATAGTGGCCATTCTTAGTTCTGTGTGCATTGTCCCAAGACTAGTTGATTGATGCATAACTTGATATTGCTTGTTTTAAACTATTTGTATCTAGTCACTCTTATGAACTTTGAGGGTGTCCTATGCATTTATATTTGCTACTCTAGGGACAAGCTGAATACTATTATGCTATGTTTTCTTTATGTGAAACAAACAAACGTCTTGCAAAGCATTGTTATTCATGAATCTTTTGTTTGTGCCTTTTAATGTTGCATCATAGTTTCTTTGTCTTATTGCTAGAACTTTGTCTTTCATGTTATGATTGAAGTACTATGATCCCAGCTTTGAATGTTTTGCAAATACTTTGATCAAGTCTTTAATGGTGCATGTCACCTCAAAAATTATTATTTCTTTTTATCACTTACCTACTCGAGGACGAGCAGGAGTTAAGCTTGGGGATGTTGATATATTGCAAATGTATCTATAATTTTTGATGTTCCATGCTTGGTTTTATCCACTTTCTTGTGTTTTGTCCACACTTTGGAGTACTTTTCATATGATTTCTTGGACTAACCTATTAACAAGAGCCACAGTGCTAGCTGCCTGTTTTCTGCTGTTTTTGGTTCCAGGAAAGTCAGAAAATGAATATTCTCGGAATTGGACAGGACAAAAGCCAAAGTGCCTATTTTTTCGGAAGTCAGCAGATGCCAGAGTACAAGACGGAGAGGGGCCAGGGGGCCACCACACCACCTGGCCGTGCGCCTGCCCACGCCAGGTGGTCTGCCGCCCCGCACCCTCGGCCTCCCTTCCGCCTATAAGATGCCCTCGACGAAAACCCTAAGTACCATCAAAAATCCACAAAGAGTTTGTAGTCATTGTCATCTCCATCCCTAGATCGGAGAGATCTGAAGCTCTTCCCAAGACCTGCCGAGAGGGAATTCACCACAGGCCTTCTTCATCACCATGCAAGCCTCCGGTGTGATGCGTGAGTAGTTCATCCTTGGACTACGGATCCATGTAGTAGCTAGATGGCTAGTTCTCCTCCTTTGTGCTTTCATGTCTAGATCTTATGAGCTCTATTCATGATTAAGATCATCTATTTGTAATTCTGCATGTTGTGTTTGCGGGGATCCGATGGATATTGAGTTGCTATTTCAGATTGATTATTGATTCTATCATGTCTTTGTTATTTGTGATCTTGCATGCTTTCCGTTGTTAGTAGCTATCTTGGCCAAGTAGATGCTAGCAACTCCAAGAGTTAGTATTTATGCTCGATAGTGGGTTCATGCCTCTGGTAATCTGGGGAAGTGACACAAATCTCTAAGGTACTAGATGTGTTGTTACTACTAGGGAGAAAACAACAATCCTTTGTTCATAGAACAATCGTATTGTTTACTTTATACGCAATTCGTAAAGCAATAATCTGTTGCTTGCAACTTAATACTGGAGGGGATTCGGATGATAACCTGAAGGTGGATTATTAGTCATAGATGCAGTTGGATGGCGGTCTATGTATAATGTTGTAATTCCAAATCAAGTCTCAAAGGAGTCAAGATGATTAGTATATGCATGTATTGCTTTCTCGATGTTTGTCAATTGCCCCGTTGTAATTTGTTCACCCAGCATGTTATCTATCTTAAGGAGAGCCATCTCTAGTGAACTATGGATCCCGGTCCTCTTTTCTTTTACATACAATCTATGAACTGTTTACTACTTTGTGTTTACTTTCTGCAAACCTTTACTTCTTTCCATTCGATACGTTTAATCCTTTGTTTTCAGCAAAACACGGTGAGATTGACAACCTGATCGCAAGTTGAGGACAGAGTTCTGTGGTTGTGTTGTGCAGGTCTCCACGTTGCTACTAGCACCGGTAGTGCGCCCTGCCAAGGCTCAGCTAGTAACACCTTTGGGGTGTTTCCTTGCTCCTACTGGTTCGATTAAACCTTGGTTTCATAACTAAGGGAAACTTGCTCCTGTGCTCATCATACCTTCCTCTTGGGGTTCCCAACGAGCTCTACATGAACACCGCACCAGCATTTTTCTGGCGCCGTCAACACTGAGCCATCACCCTACAGGGTTATAACCAAAATAAAGGGGGTCATTGGTAAATCCCCAAAAATCAGTATAAAATAGGTACATAACATTATATATGATGCAAATATGTGGGACAACATGTTAACAAACTACAAAGTTCATGTATGCATTTTACATGCATCAACATCCCCAAGCTTAACCTATGCTCATCCTCGAGCATGAAGGTGATAGAACTAAACATGGACTTTGGAGTTTGTTACATTTGCTTCCTTCATGATCATGTAGAATTCATAGGCTCAATTCCTTTCAATGAAACATAATATGTAAATGTATTATCAAGTTGTATCTTTTACCCATGCATAAATATGCTAAACAATAAGTGATGGTGTGATAAAAAAATGATGAACAAAATAAACTTTCAAGCACACTTTGATGAACCTATAGAATAAGAAAATATTTTCATGATTAGCATTGGTGCTTTCATGCCTTTATTTTTGGGCTACTTCTTAGTTTCATGCCCTTGACTGGAAGACCCACGTCTTAGTTTTATGTATTCCCTTGAGATGTTTGCATCATGTACCGAAAGTAAGAATTGAATACATATGGTAATCCTCCATAAATAATAAAAATATAATTTTGAGCTATGTAATTCATGTCAATAATACAAATAAGGATGGGGTTCCCCAATAACTTTTATTTTCACTTTGTTTTAAAGCATTGTATGGTTTATGTGCTCAACATCTTATAAGTTGATTGTTTCATGCACCTGGTCTATGATCGTGCACTCCTCATGCTACTCAACTTAGGCATGTCATTGTATACTCACATTGGTTTTGTGAAACCGCATCACTGAAGTACCTCTTGTCCCTTATGTAGCTATATGCCCCCCTTTTTAGCATTTATTTATTTGCTTATTTATCATGAAAGATAATATAAATCCTTGATTATGTTCAAGGTGGGAGGGGCGGTATCTCTACTTAGAAGACAAGAAAAATAGACATATGAATCATAGCAACAAGGATCATCATGCTATAAGTTTCGACCATGTCAAGCATGGCTTTGGCTAGTGGTTCAGGAGCGTTTTCTACCAACATGCCTACTCTAGTGTGCACACTTCATTTCACATCGATGCAATCCATAGGTAGAATTTTAAACATGATTTATTATCAACATTCAAAATTGAAAACCTATGACATGCCAGCATGGTTTAGCCAACAACAACTAATAAGGTATAAAGCACAAAAAATTTCATAGTGGTGTCACCCCAAAACCTTACTTTCTTATGAGCTTTAAATACATGAAAAAGGGTGTTTTTAAGAGTGTTTGGAGGATTAACATACATACTATACTTGAAAGTAGCTTTTTCCACAAATCGGTGGATATGCCTAGTCTAGTTTTAAGGGGCTTGAAACAAGTCTTAGCTTGTGTAGAAAAGGCTTAGCAAAAAGAGATATAAAGAGTGTGCCATCTAGTTTATAATGTCAACATCTATTTTATCTCATTTCTTCTTAATGTTAAACAGAAATATGCACAAGCAAAGGATACAAATTAATAGGCAAAAAACAGATCATACTTCATATAAAACACTTGAGCTTAAGAACTAGACACAACATGAATTTTAGCTTTTGTTTTTATCTCCCCTTTTCTTTTATTCCATGACATTCTTATTCAGTTTTAATCTCATTAAGGTAAAGTTTATTTTTAGTATCTGATCATAAACATTTATAATAATGGTGGTGGTGGTCTTTCAAATGCAAAACAAAAAGTAAAATAACAAGACAGACGCTCCAAGTTTCTACGATAGTTCTATGTTGCTCAAAAAACAAAGTTTAGAGGTTTGCAAACCGAGAGTTGAGTTGGTCCAATGGTGTGCCTTGGGAATCCACAAGCTTATGGTTTTCACCATCCTTGGATTACTCTTTGTGTGGTGTTCCTCTATTTCCTGTCAAAAAGCTTCAACACAAAACTTTTTCTCCCATCTCTTTTCTGAGAGGTGACATTAGTGGCACAAGAATATAATAGTTTTTGGCTATATATCAAAGACAAAATTCTTTCTAAATGTTCTAGAAAGCATATAATGTTCCTACATATCCCTAGCATATAATATGACTCATGCAAATAATCTTAGGACACTTGGGAATGGTTAAAACAAAACATGGCAGAATCTGTCCAGATTTTCAGCAATATAAAAATGATTTTTTAGTCCACTTATACATGTCAGGAATTTTAGCCAATTTTATTGAATAAATAGGATGAAAATTTTTAAATTCTGTATGAATCTGAGCGCAATCGGATTTACAGAAAAAATCATAAAATTCATGCACTAAAAACTATTTTGCTGGAATTTGCTACTCCATATGTTTAGCAACTTTTAAAACATCCGAAATGGGTTCCACTTGGTACTTTATTAAAAAATACAGAAATAAAACAAAACAAAACTATCTTGCTACAGCAATAGTTCAAAACAAAAATCCAAAATAAAATAACCGGATTGCCTCCCGCAAAGCGCTTTCTTTATAGCCATATAGCTAGGCTTTACTTACTTGGTTTAGGTGATGTGGAACTCATGGGGTATCTTGTGCTTCTTAGATACCTACTTCTTCCTTGGAAAGTGTTCCATGCACTTCTTGTTAGGGAATTGAAACTTCACATTTCCTTCTTTTGCATCAATGATTGCACATGTGGTTCTCAGAAAAGGTCTACCAAGTATTATAGGACTTGAGGTATTGCTCCCCATATCCATGACATTAAAATCAACAGGTACAAATGTCACATGTAATTCAACCATAATATCTTGAACTTTTCTTAGAGCATGTTTATTTGAATCATCGGCAAGTAAAATATCTATTGAGCATTTTTCCATAGGTTTCAACTCAAGTAAGTCATATAGATCTTTAGATAAAACTAAGACACTAGATCCTAAATCTAGAATAGCATGATGTGTATCTTTTCCAATAGTGATTAATACCTTGGGGATCCATACATCCCCAAGCTTAGGTGGTATCATAGCTTCTTTATTGTATCTTTCAATCTTTTCTTTTATAACATAATTTGCTAGGTAGGAACCAAATCTTGCTTGATGACCATTAAAGGATGGATGATTAGATTTTTTTTGCAACAAGTTAATGAGTTCATGCAAGCTACATTTATGAAGATCAAGTAGAGGTTCTTTTGTTTCACTTAGCATTTTAACTTCCTCTACTTGTTTTCTCTATTATATAAATTGAATATTTCATGTCTATCATCAAATACATCTTCTGGTACTTTAGCTTTTTCAAGGCTTTATTTGACTTTTACTTCTAAGAGTAGGCCATCTAACAATATATAAGCATTGTTGGCCGTTACATTTATGAAGGAACTTCCACTTTCTTTATCTAAATAAGTGATTGAACTTTTAGTTAGCCCTCTATAGAAAATGTGCATTAACATCCAATCTCTAAAACCATGTTCTGTCCCAAAAGCTATTTCTCTGAATCTTTCCCAAGCTCTTATAAAAGGTTCATCATTTTTTTGTTAAAACATGATAAGAATTTCCCTGAGATGACATATTACTTCAGGGGTTCCAAATCTTTCAACAAAAGCAGCTTTAACATTAAACCAAGAGCTAAAATTTCCAGGTGGCCATTTTAATATCCAATCTAAAGCCTTACCAGCAAGTGAATAAGGAAAAGTTTGACTTTAATCATACTATTGTTTTTATTACTCATATTTAGGTCTTTGCATCTTTCATTAAAAGTTCTCAAATGCTGCATAGGGTTCTCATTGAGCTTCCCATAAAAAAGGTTTTCATAAATAGCTTTAGTACCTATAGGGTCTATTTCAAATGATTAAAATGGTATCTCACTTTCTTTTAGGAAATTCTTTACACTAAAGGGCCAATAAGCTCTCTTTTCCATTTTTATGTGTTTTTGTGTTTTTTAAGGAAGAACTTAAAAAGACTAAAAACAAGACAAAATAAAATACTTTAAAAATCTAAAAGGAGAATAAAAGGCTCATAGCGGTACAACCTCCCAAGCTTGGGTTATTGCACAAGTTGATGAAGATGACGGCACCAGAAAATAAGCAGTTGTCGTAGGAGTTACCTGATGTCTATGCACGCTTCTATTCTTGTAGACAGTGTTGGGCCTCCAAGTGAAGAGGTTTGTAGAACAGCAGAAAGTTTCCCTTAAGTGGATCACCCAAGGTTTATCGAACTCAGGGAGGAAGTGGTCAAAGGTATCCCTGATGGCTCAATGCACGGTGCCCAAAAAATGCTTGATGGCGGTGTTGATGTAGAGCTCGTTGGGAACCCCAAGAGGAACGTATGATGAGCACAGCAACAAGTTTCCCTCAGTTATGAAACCAAGGTTTAATCGAACTAGTAGGAGCAAGGAAACACCCCAAAGGTGTTACTAGCTGAGCTTTGGCAGGGCGCACTACCGGTGCTAGTAGCAACGTGGAGACCTGCACAACACAACCACAGAACTTTGTCACCAACTTGCGATGAGGTTGTCAATCTCACCGTGTTTTGCGGAAAACAAAGGATTAAACGTATCGAATGGAAAGAAGTAATAGTTTGTAGAAAGTAAACACAAAGCAGTAAACAGATTGTAGATTGTATGTAAAAGACAAGGACCGGGATCCATAGTTCACTAGAGGTGGCTCTCCTTAAGATAGATAACATGTCGGGTGAACAAATTACAGCGGGGCAATTGACAAACACCGAGAAAGCAATACATGCATATACTAATCATCTTGACTCCTTTGAGACTTGATTGGGCATTACAACATAATACATAGACCGCCATCCAACTGCATCTATGACTAATAATCCACCTTCAGGTTATCATCCGAACCCCCTCCAGTATTAAGTTGCAAGAAACAAATTATTGCTTTACGAACTGCGTGTAAAGTAAACAATACGATTGTTCTATGAACAAAGGATTGTTGTTTTCTCCCTAGTAGCAACAGCACATCTGATACCTTAGAGATTTCTGTCACTTCCCCAGATTGCCAGAGGCATGAACCCACTATCGAGCATAAATACTAACTCTTGGAGTTGCTAGCATCTACTTGGCCAAGATAGCTACTAACAACGGAAAGCATGCAAGATCACAAATAACAAAGACATGATAGAATCAATAATCAATCTGAAATAGCATCTCAATATCCATCGGATCCTCGCAAACACAACATGAAGAATTACAAATAGATGATCTTGATCATGAACGGAGCTCACAAGATCTAAACATGAAAGCACAAAGGAGGAGAACCAGCCATCTAGCTACTACATGGATCCGTAGTCCAAGGATGAACTACTCACGCATCACACCGGAGGCTTGCATGGTGATGAAGAAGGCCTCGTGGTGAATTCCCTCTCCGGCAGTGCCGGAAGAGCTTCAGATCCCTCCCGATCTAGGGATGGAGATGACGGCGACTCTGAGACTCTTCGTGGATTTTGATCGAACTTAGGGTTTTCGTCCGAGGGCAATATAGGTGGAAGGAGAGGCCGAGGGTGCCTGGGCTGGCCACACCACCTGGCGCGGCGGCCTGGCCGCGTGGCCGGTGGTGTGGCGCCCTGCCCTCTCCGTCTCAGATTCGCACTTGATGACTTCCGGAAAAATAGGCACTTTGGCTTTTGTCCCGTCCAATTCCGAGAATATTCATTTTCTGACTTTCCTGGAACCAAAAACAGCAGAAAACAGGCAGCTGGCACTGTGGCTCTTGTTAATAGGTTAGTCAAAGAAATCATATGAAAAGTACTCCAAAGTTGGAACCAAACACAACAAAGTGGATAAAACCAATCATGGAACATCAAAAATTATAGATACATTTGCAATGTATCAATCCCTCTATAGCAACCCTGCAATCAAGATACAAGAAGTCTCGTGTGTCCCCAATACACCCAATACACTTGTCAGGTGTATAGGTGCACTAGTTCGGCGAAGAGATAGTGAAATACAAGTAATATGGATGATTATAAGTGGTAATTGCAATCTGAAATAAGAGTGGCAGCAACCAAACATGTAACAGAACTGATTGTAAACGGTGTTTCAATGCTTAGAAACAAGGCCTAGGGATCATACTTTCACTAGTGCACACTGTCATATAAATATCTTCTCTTCATGATGCTACCCTGAACTACTCTCCGGTTGGACGATGTAGGGCTATAACAGCACACCTTAAAGTTCGCATTCCCCATCTAGATAACCCCTCACTATCACCTTGAGCGCTAGATGGTTTCAACAAACACCACAATCTCATAGAGACATCCAACTCAAATTATACTCATGATAAGTATTTATGTAACCTTAGCCAAAGTGCCACACGGTGTGCACACTATCAACTTCACACACGTGGGGATAAGCAGAGATTAATTAAAGCACTTGAGTAGCAGAATAGATCTATAGATTACAAAGCTCATGATCTCAATAAGATCATGCATAAAGAGAGAGATGAACACATAGCTACCGGTAGAGCCCTTAGCCTCGAGAGAGAACTACTCCCTCCTCATCATGGGAGTCAGCAACGGCAATGGAGATGGCGGTGGAGTTGATGGAGATGGATCCGGGGGCATTTCCCCGTCCCGGCAGGGTGCCGAAACAGAGACTTCTGTCCCCCGAATCTCCTCTTTGGTGGCGGCGGCGCTGCGGAACTTTTCATGGAATTCTGATCTGGTACTTAGGGTTTTCGTCCCGAGGGGATATATAGGCCAAGAGGTGATGCCATAGGTGGGCCAGGGTGGCCACACCACCTGGTGGCGCGGCCAGGGTTGACCCACACCACCCTAGGGTGTGCGTGCCCCTGGGTCCCCTCCATCTCCCTTTTGGACTCCGTGTCGTCTCAAGAAAAATAGGAACTTCGGCTTTTATTTCGTCCAATTCCGAGAGTATTTCTTTTCTGGATTTTCTAAAACCAAAAACAGCAGAAAACAGGCAATTGGCACTGTGGCATCTTCTCAATAGGTTAGTTCCAGAAAATGTATAAAAATGCCTCAAAGTGTAGACAAAACATAAGACAGCTGATACAAAACAAGCATGGAGCATCAAAAATTATAGATACGTTTATGACGTATCAACATCCCCAAGCTTAACTCCTACTCGCCCTTGAGTAGGTAAGTGATAAAAAGAATAATTTTTGAGGTGACATGCACCATCATAATCTTGATCAAGGTATTTGTAAATCATTGATGGCTGGGATCAAAGTACTTTAACATGAACATGAAAGACAGAGTTCTAACAATAAGACATAGCAACTATGTTGTAACATGAAAAAGGTACAAACAAAAGAATCATGAATAACAATGCATTAAAAGACGTTTGTTTGTTTCACATATAGAAAACATAATAAGAACGGTATTCATCTTGTCCCTCATGGTATAGCAAAATATAAATGCATAGGACACCTTCAAAGTTCATAAGGGTGACTAGATACAAAAAATTTAAGAACAAGAAATATCATAGTTATGAATCAATCAACAAGTTTTGGGACAATGCACATTAAACTAAGAATGGTCACTATGCTCTCTCAATTGGTGCATAAAGATAGAAGATGGAGGCCCAACATAAAAGTAAAAAGAAAGGCCCTTCATAAGAGGGAAGCGGGGATTTCAAGTTTCATAAAGAGCTTCCAAAAATTATGGTACTTATTAGCTTTCAGCTCTCATTACCCCTATCATAAGCATCTTTAGGTGATTAATGTTAAAGTGAACAAATATGAGGATATGCTTGACAAGTTATAAGTCGAAAATCTCATGCCCCTTGCCTACGAGTACCTAACCTCATGCTACTCAACTTTAGTCACAAGTAAGTTCTTGTCATTGTAAGTACATGTGCATCATGGAGAACCGCCAACGGGGTACCCCTTGCCCCATGATACAAGAGCTATCCCATATCAAAATGACAAGGTAATAGACAATGAGCATCTCAGTGATCTTTTTATTTGCTATTTGCATAGGTTTTTATTGAGGACGCTTAGAATGCTCACTATGGTTATGCTGCAAGTTTCTACCATGATTAGGCATGACTTAGGCTAGCCTCCCAGGTGTTTCTCTAACACATATACAAACTCCATGATCTTACAAGTTCCCCTTTTATTTCACACCGCCGGGATCCATAAACAAAAGAACATGATATCAACTGAATAATAAGTGCAATGTTGAAAGCGTTCCCCATGACAGCATGGTTCTGCTAATTCTCAACTTATAAAGTGCAAGCATATACGCAACATAGATGGACACAATGGTTCAAGTTTATTAAGTGCAAGAAAGTAAAGTGTTCCATCAAGTTCATGAGAGATTTAATCACTAATTTTCACATAACAAGTTTAATTTGGAAGGTAGATAAAAACATGAATATACTTGGAATGGTGTAACACACCATGCATAGGAATTTATAGTGGACTCTTTGGAATAACTTGGTTTTTACATGTGGAGGCTAGCAAAAGACTGGGAGCGACCAACTAAGAGAGCACTAATGGCCATAATCATGCAAAGCGACAAAACATTATTAATTAAAGCATAAAGTGATATTACAAATCATAAACTAAATGATCATAGAGGCTAAGGTGAATTTTTTATAGTCTTAACATGGTGTAAGCATGTGCCAAGTCAACCCAAATAAAGCATCAAAGGAGAATACCACAATATTATGTTGTCTATGCTAAAACAACGCATGATTCTTTCAAGGCACATTAAGCAATCTCGATTGTTTGAAACAAGTCATGCTACAACAATAATCACTAAGCATATGGTCAAAGTAACATCTAGCATGACATGATAAAGTCTAAGTCACAGTCAAAACAAGCTTCCTTTTGTACCACTATAAGCATGAAACTTCCTACTCTTTTCCAACACCAATCGAAAACTAAAGCTAAACGCAGTGCTAGCAAAGGAGAACACTCGCAGAACAATAAGAGTGAAAACTAGAGTGTTCTAGGCAATGAATAACGGGTGTGCATCTCTCTAAAAGAAGTGTGTTGGGATCCAACCAACTTATTTAAGCAAACCAAACAAAATAAAACTAAAACCAAAGACGCTCCAAGAACAACACATAGTGCATAAGGTAATAAAAATAAAGTGTCTTGAAAAAAGACCTGAAATTATTGATGAAGAAGGGGATGCCTTGGGCATCCCCAAGCTTTTACGCTTGTACTTCTTGAATATTTCTTGGGGTGAAACGGGTGGCATCCCCAAGCTTGAGCTTTTGTCCATACTTCATGTAACACCCCAGTTTTAGTTAATCCTTAATTAGGGTTTGTTTGTGCATGATACGTTGCTAACGTATCCATAATTTTTGATGTTCCATGCTTGTTTTATATCTACTTTCTTATGTTTTGTCCACACTTTGGAGTATTTTTATACACTTTCTTGGACTAACCTATTAACAAGATGCTATAGTGCCAGTTGCCTGTTTTCTGTTGTTTTTGGTTCCAGGAAAGTCAGAAAATAAATATTCTCAGAATTGGACCATACAAAAGCCAAAGTCGATATTTTACCAGAAGACTCATGGAGCTAGAAGACGAGACGAAGAGGGGCCACAGGGTGGCCACACTACCCCTAGGCACGGGTCCCCCTGGCCGCCCACCGACCTTGCCTCTTTCGCCTATATATCACCCCGATGCAAAAACCCTAAATCGTCAAGCCTCCAGCCATGAAAAGTTCTGCAGCACCGCCGCCACCGAAGGGGAGATTCGGGGGACAAAAAGTCTCTGTTCCGGCACCCTGTCGAGACGGAGAAGTGCCCCGGAGCCATCTCCATCGATCTCCACCGCCATCTCCATCGCCGTTGCTGATTCCCATGATGATGAGGGAGTAGTTATTCCTCGAGGCTAAGGGTTCTACCGGTAGCTATGTGTTCATCTCTCTCTATGCATGATCTTATTGAGATCATGAGCTTGTAATCTATAGATCTACCTTGTTACTCAAGTGCTTTAATAGATCTCTGCTCTCCCCATGTGTGTGAAGTTGACAGTGTGCACACCATGGTGGCACTTAGGCTAGAGATTACAAATACCTGTTATGAGTTATATTTGGAGTTGATGTCTTTATGAAATTGTGGTGTTTCTTTGAACCATCTAGTGCTCAAGGTGACAGTGTGGGGTTATCTAGATGGGAAAGGCTTACTTTGACGTGTGTTGTTATAGCCCTACCATGGATTAGAGTGTCCAACCGGAGAGTAGTTCAGTGTAGTATCATAAAGAAGAATATATTTATATGAGAGTGTTCACTAGTGAAAGTATGATCCCTAGGCCTTGTTTCTAAGCACTGAAACACCATTTGCTATTAGGTTTATTACATGTTTGCTTGCTTCTATCTTTATTTCAGTTTTACTTTAGTCTTTTCCACGCCATCAAGCTATTTTCTATCACCGTTACCACTTATAATTATCTATACCACTTGTATTTCACTATCTCTTCGCCGAACTAGTGCACCTATACACCTGACAAGTGTATTGGGTGTGTTGGGGACACAAGAGACTTCTTGTATCTTGATTGCAGGGTTGCTTGAGAGGGCATACCTTTGACCACTTCCTCCCTGAGTTCGATAAACCTTGGGTGATCCACTTAAGGGAAAACTTGCTGCCGTTCTACAAACCTCTGCACTTGGAGGCCCAGCAACTATCTACAAGAATAGAAGTGCATAGACATCAAGCTTTTTCTGGCGCTGTTGCCGGGGAGGTAAGGTAAAAGGTACTCACATCCTCCGGTGTGATTGCTCGAAGTTATTTCCTTTAGATTCTGCAATTTTTTTCTTTTTGTTTCTTGTTTTCACTAGTTAGGCTTAATGGAAAACAACAACAAAATTAGAGAGCTTTATAGTATTTATCTCGAGTTAGGACATGAAGTGTTTGAAGAGAAAATTAAAAGACCTATGGAACTTTATTTGCATGATAATAGCAATATTATTAGTATGAATTCTTTGAACACCATTATTGCTAATGCTATGGAAAAGTCTAAGCTTGGGGAATCTAGTTTTTATAAGAATGATCTTTTTAGTCCCCCAAGCACGGAGGAGAAAATTTACTTTGATGATACTATGCCTCCAATATATGATGATTACAATGATGAATATGATATTTTCAGTCCACCTACTATTGAGGAGAAAATTAATTATGATTACAATATGCCTCCTATATTTGATGATTATGGTGATGAGAATAATAAGGATAGCTATTTTGTTGAATTTGCTCCCACTATAATTAACAAGAATGACTATGTTTATGTGGAGAGTAATAATTATTATATGCATGTGGCTCATGATAAGAATGTTTTATGTGATAGTTATATTGTTAATTTTATTCATGATCCTACTGAAAGTTATTATGAGAGAGGGAAACATGGTTTTATGCATCTAAATAATATTAAGTTTCCCCTCTTTATGTTAAAAGTCTTGAAGTTGCACTTGTTTTGATTTCCTATGCTTGTTGATTTGTGCTTTCATGACTTGTTTATTTACAAGATTCCTATGCATAGGAAGTGGGTTAGACTTAAATGTGTTTTGAATTTGCTTCTTGATGCTCTCTTTACTTCAATTCATATTTCTTATGTGAGCATCTTCTCAAACTATCAAGCCTAACTTAAAGGCGTTAAAGAAAAGTACTTATTGGGAGATAACCCAAAAGTTTTAGATGAGTCTTGGAAGTTATTACTTCAGTAATAACCGCTCCTTATCATTTTTATTTGCTTTTTGTGCCAACAGTAACCTCTAATGAGAGAGAAGTAATGATTGGGAAAGTTGTTGTCCCAAAACATATTTCTGTGCTTCACCATAAAAATTCGTGTAAAATCTCTGTACGTCCTTTTGAGGCGTGATTTTTTGTGTTTCTTCCCCAGGTTGTTATCTAACTTTCATTAGTTCAACACTTTTCGATTTGAGTAAAAGAAGGTCTTCGAAACAATTCGTATTTACCTGCTGGTCTGTTTTGACAAATTTCTGCCATTATTTGCATTTGCTTCTTGTTGGTTCCTTTTTGAGTTCTTTTGGGGAATTGAGCTTTTTGAGGGAAGTGCTACAGTAGCTTGTGTTTTAATGGAAGTTTTATTGGTGTTGTAACTGAACCTAAAGACCTATTATCTTGAGTGCACTAAAGTTGATAATAAAGATTGTGTGAAGTTTTGTATGAAGGAAAAATATCAGGTGTATGGAAGGAATGAGTAATGACATGAAGGATGGACTAAAGCTCAAGCTTGGGGATGTCACGCTTTTCACCCCAAGAAATATCCAAGAAGTACAAGCGTCAAACCTTGGGGATGCCCAAGGCATCCCCTTCTTTATCAATAAAAATCCCAGGTTTCTTCCAAACGCTTCATTTTTATTGTTTCATGCATAGTTGTGTTGTTCTTGGAGCGTCTTCTTTTTCATTTTTGTTTTGGTTTTTTGTTTGCTTTGTTTTCTTAGTTTGCTGAATAAATTGGTTGGACCCCCTCTTTCATACATTGGTTTTCAAATAGTTTGGTTTGGGTTGGAAAAGAGTAGGAAAGTTCATGCTTAAGTGGTAAAAGGAGCTTGTTTTTGATTGTGGCCTATGCTTTGTCATGCCATGCTTGATATTGTTTTGGCTTTATTCTTAGTATTCTTTGCTATAGCATGACTTGTTATAAACAATTGAGATTGCTTAATGTGCCTTGGAAGAATCATGCGTTGTTTTAGCATATTAAAGCATAGTATTGTGGTATTCTCATTTGATGCTTTATTTGGGTTGACTTGGAGCATGCTCACACCATGTTAAGACTATCCCAAGTCACCATTACCTCTATGATCCTTTAGTTTTCAACTTTTAATATCACTTTATACTTTAATTAATGATGTTTTGTCGCTTTGCATGATTATGGCCATTATTGCTCTCCTAGTTGGTCGCTCCCAGTCTTTATCTAGCCTCCATACCAAGTATGAGTTCCACTCATGCATCCAACTCCAAATAAAACCAAGTTATTCCAAAGAGTCCACCATACGTACCTATTAGCATTTGCTATTCCAAATTATTCATGTTTTTATCTACCTTCCGAATTAAACTTGTTATGTGAAAATTAGTGATTAAAGCTCTCACGAACTTGATGGCACATTTTACTTTTCTTGCCCCTAATAAATTGAACCATTGTGTCATCTATATTATATATGCTTGCACTTATACGTTGGGATTAGCAGAACCATGCTGTCATGGGGAACGCTTTCAACATTGCACTTGTACATTGTACCTAGTTGATATCATGCTCTTTTGTCTATGGATGTCGTCGGTGTGAAATGAAAGGGGAGCTTGTAAGTCCATGGAGTTATGTATGTGTGTTAGAGAAATGCCTGGGCCGCCGGTCTAATCCATGCCTAATCATGGTGGAAACCTGCAGCGTAACCATAATGAGCAATCTATGAAGCATTCTTCTTATGAAAAAAAGGATATAGAGATTGAGAAAAAGAGAAAAAAGGAAAAATAGAGTTGAGAAAAGAGGAAAGAGAGAAAAAACACCATTTTCCCATGGTAAATAAGAAGATTGTTGAGATGCTTGTTGTCTGCTTGCCTTGTCATTTTGATATGGGGATTCTTCCGTATCATCGGGCAAGGGGTACCCTGTTGGTGGTTCTCTATGATACACATGTACTTACTATGACAAGAACTTATCGGTAACTAAACTTGAGTAGAATGAGGAGCGGCCCTCGTATTCAAGGGACATGAGATAGCCAACTTATACTTTGTCAAGCATATACTCCATAGTTTGTTCACTTTAACCTTAATCACTTCAAGATGCTTATGATAGGGGCAATGCGAGCTGAAAGCTATTAAGTACCATAATTTTTGGAAGCTCTTTATTAGACTTGAATCCCTGTTTCCTTCTATGAAGGCCTTTTTTTACTTTTACATTGAGTCTCCATCTTCTATCTTTATGCACCTACTTTGAGAGCATAGTGGGCATTCTCAGTTCTATGTGCATTGCCCCAAGACTTGTTGATTGATGCATAACTTTGATATTGCTTGTTTTAAACTATTTGTATCTAGTCACTCTTATGAACTTTGAAGGTGTCCTATGCATTTATGTTTGCTACTCTATGAGGGACAAGCTGCTATGCTATGTTTTATTTATGTGAAACAAACAAACGTCTTGCAAAGCATTGTTATTCATTAATCTTTTGTTTGTGCCTTTTCATGTTGCAACATAGTTTCTTTGTCTTATTGCTAGAACTTTGCCTTTCATGTTATGATTGAAGTACTATGATCCTAGCTATCAATGTTTTACAAATACTTTGATCAAGTTTATGATGGTGCATGTCACCTCAAAAATTATCCTTTCTTTTTATCACTTACCTACTCGAGGATGAGCAGGAGTTAAGCTTGGGGATGTTGATACGTTGCTAACGTATCCATAATTTTTGATGTTCCATGCTTGTTTTATATCTATTTTATTATGTTTTGTCCACACTTTAGAGTATTTTTATACACTTTCTTGGACTAACCTATTAACAAGATGCCACAGTGCCAGTTGCCTGTTTTCTACTGTTTTTGGTTCCAGGAAAGTCAGAAAATCAATATTCTCGGAATTGGACTGGACAAAACCCAAAGTCGACATTTAATCGGGAGACTCACGGAGCCAGAAGACGAGATGGAGAGGGGCCACAGGGTGGCCACACCACCCCTGGGCACGGGTCCCCCTGGCCGCGCCAGGGCATGGTGTGGGCCCCCTGGCCGCCCACCGACCTTGCCTCTTTCGCCTATATATCACCCCTAATGCAAAAACCCTAAATCGTCAAGCCTCCAGCCACGAAAAGTTCCGCAGCGCCACCGCCACCGAAGGGGAGATTCGGGGGACAGAAAGTCTCTATTCGAACACCCCTCGGACAGAAAGAGCCCGGAGCCATCTCCATCGCTCTCCACCGCCATCTCCATCGCCGTTGCTGATTCCCATGATGATGAGGGAGTAGTTCTTCCTCGAGGCTAAGGGCTCTACCGGTAGCTATGTGTTCATCTCTCTCTCTCTATGCATGATCTTGTTGAGATCATGAGCTTGTAATCTATAGATCTACCTTGCTACTCAAGTGCTTTAATAGATCTCTGCTCTCCCCATGTGTGTGAAGTTGAAAGTGTGCACACCATGGTGGCACTTAGGCTAGAGATTACAAATACTTGTTATGAGTTATATTTGGAGTTGGATGTCTTTATGAAATTGTGGTGTTTTTTTGAACCATTTAGTGCTCAAGGTGACAGTGTGGGGTTATCTAGATGGGAAAGGCTTACTTTGACGTGTGCTGTTATAGCCCTACCATGGATTAGAGTGTCCAATCGGAGAGTAGTTCAGCGTAGTATCATAAAGAAGAATATATTTATATGAGAGTGTTCACTAGTGAAAGTATGATCCCTAGGCCTTGTTTCTAAGCACTGAAACACCGTTTGCTATTAGATCTATTACATGTTTGCTTGTTTCTATCTTTATTTCAGTTTTACTTTAGTCTTTCCTATGCCATCATGCTTTTTTCTATCACTGTTGCCACTTATAATTATCTATACCACTTGTATTTCACTATCTCTTCGCTGAACTAGTGCACCTATACACCTGACAAGTGTATTGGGTGTGTTGGGGACACAAGAGACTTCTTGTATCTTGATTGCAGGGTTGCTTGAGAGGGGATACCTTTGACCACTTCCTCCCTAAGTTCGATAAACCTTGGGTGATCCACTTAAGGGAAAACTTGATGCTGTTCTACAAACCTCTGCACTTGGAGTCCCAACAAATGTCTACAAGAATAGAAGTGCATAGACATTAGTGCATCATGAGCATCATCTTTTAAAAAATGCATGCAAAAGAAATAATGCAAAATCCTAAACCCTAGTTCCTTTCTATCTCTAAAAAGCAATTCAAAAGGGTTTTTGAAAATATTTCGAAAACTACCAAAATTATTGGAGCCCAAACGGATTAAAAGGGCCCCTACAATATTTTTGATAAATTTACAAAGCCTCTGGTATTCTGTAAATATCCAAAACAGTTTTGAAATTCAAAATACAAATAGAAAGTACAAGAACATAAATAGAAAAGGGTTTTTAGAAAAAATAGAGGCAGAGATCAACCAGGCCGAGCCCAGCTCCATCTCCATGCTTGCCTTCCTTGCACGCGCAGCTGTTAGTACTAGCCGCCGCCCAACCGAAGCCCAGCAGAGGCCCAGCCCAACTTACCTGTTCGCTGTCGTCTTCCTCAGGCAGACACGCAGCTCGGTGTCACCGGCGCTGCCGTCGATCCCCGCCGCCTTCTTATGGCCGTCCGCCGAGCTCCGGGGGTGGATAAGGCCTCCACAAAGACGTCTCCTTCGCCCTCATCCACTTCTCCTCTCCCTAGAGACCTCTCTATCTTGTTCCCTTTTGAGGCCAAAACCCTAGCCTCGGACCTCGTCGTCGTGCCGCCGCTAGAGTCCGCCTCGAGTCTCGCCATTGCTCCTGGGAGTTGTGCCTCGTCGAGATGAGCTTCCTCGCCAAAGGAATCGGTGCCTCGCGCCTCCAATCATCGCCAAGATCACCGTCTTCCCCGACTCTGGCCGTCGTGTTCTCCACTGATTCCGGTAGCACCCGGCCTTCTCCGACCTCGCCGCACCCACCATCCGCTCCAGGGTGAGCACACGGTCCTCCTGGACCCTTCCTCATCCTTCCTCTTACTCTGTACCTCGCTGTCGCCGTGCGCTACTGCCTATCATCGTAGTAGCTAGTCGCCGTCGTCGCTCCGGTGATGACCTCGCAACAGCGCCGCCACTTTGAGGTCGCCCGCGACGAGGCGAGTCGAACCTGACCCTCTGCGCTAGCCCGCGTGTCCCCTAGCACCGCCAACCGCCGCCGACCGACGCGTTCCCCGGCGAACTCACGTGGAGCCGATGTGGCGCCCGCCTGCCGCCGAGGTGGCGCTTGCGTCAGCACTGCGCAAGATTCGCCATGGTGGCAGCTGACTAAGCCCTGGGCCCCAACAATCAGTGACTGTGGCTAGTCCAAGATGCGGTGTAAAAAGTTTTAGTGCCCTTCCCTGACGTCATAACGACGCAGTAAAGGTTTTTAATTATTTTAAATAATTTCAGAAAAAAGATAAATATTGTAAAATCAATAACTAATTATTTATAAGTCAGAAAAATACAAATAATATATCAAAATGTTCATAAAAATGAGATCTACACAATAGACTTACAATCATGCATTGTTCAACAACTTTCATTACAAGTTTAATTAGAGAACAGAATCAACCCCTTATAGGTGTTCCGGGGTTTTCCTTGTTCTGGGTTTGCGACCCTCGGACCCTGTTTAAAATGGTCAAGCATGCTTTAGGGTTACACTTCAACTCTAAATAACTTGTCATATAATCATCCTTTCTTGAGCATTGCACTGATGCCATGTGTTGATTGTTGTTTCCCCTTTCTTTCCGGTGTTTGCTTCTTCCCGGTAGAATACGATATTGAGATCGAGATCGAAGACCGAGATCAACACCATCGAAGACCGACGAACAATACTTGACCAACTATAATCAAGTCAAGCACAAGGCTTCCGAAGATCTTCTTATCTAGGTATGAACAAACAAGGAAAGCATAGCCCCACCATTATACAATCCTATGATTTCGAAAGTATTTCATTCTACCATGATGCATACGATTATACTGTGGTGTTTTATCGATAGATAGAGTATCCTATCTGTTGCATTACTCCCTTGAGCTTATATTACCTCATCCACTGCTCCTAGCATAACTAGGTTTGGCTTGTGTGCACTGCTAGAGCTTATATCTGTGTCTTGCTTAGCCATGCATAGCTGCTAGTTTTGGTTCATCCAGATGATGTATCAGATGCAGAGAATCTAGTATGACAGGAGAACGAGGTATACTGATGAGGTAAGATCAGTGGTAAAGGTTAAACATGCTAAGGCTTGTATGGCAGACCATGGTGGGATGTGGTTTTTCTAGTCCCATGCTCGCCACCATTAGGACCCGAGTTCTTGCCCTCGGAACCAACACGAGCGTATAGCCACACGGGGCATGGAAAACCTCACGAGTAACTAACTTGCCTAGTAGATTCCATGAGTCACATAGTTCGGCGTTCCATTCGACATATGCATAGAAAATATTTTGAAAGATTTGGCAGGTGAAGGTGCATCATAACAGGTAGGTAAGCGTGGTCGGGGTTGCTTGGGGTAGATGGCGCCCCTGGTAAACCAACCCCGACTCACATATCTAGGGACCAGCTTCAGGATTTGACCCGTTACGGCGGAACCATCCTTAGGGCGTGACTCATGGTCTCGACGAAAGCAAGGTAAAGGTCGTGTCTAACCACCCTCTACCGGCCTTCCAAGGAAGAGGGCTAATAGGTTGGCATTAAGAGTCAATTGGTACGTGTGGGTAAAGTTGCACCCCTGCAGGGTTAAATCTTTTCGAAAAGTCGTGTCCACGGTTATGGACGACTTGGGAATGAATGTGAGATCATAGAGAACTATAACCTAATCGTAAAACTTGGAAACTAATGTTTGTTAAGGATGCTTCCTCATGGGTACGAGGGGGTGATCCTAGTTGTGAGATAAGGATTACTTTGGTGGATATCAAGATGATGATCAATTCTTCTGAGATGTTGCTCCCTTATCCCCTTTTATCATATTTTGATTAGACGAGCTTCTTCTCCCTCTCGTTTCATAAACAAAGATGGCTTTATGCAAAATAACCCCACCATCCATAAGTCTTGCGGAGTACACCCTGTAATCACCCTTGCTTTGTTGATACTTTCAAAGTAAGTGTTCCCCTGAAGACGTGTTCCGTACGACATTGACACTGACGAGTAGCTTGGGGTTCCCGGCCTGCAGCCTGAAATCTATGGGCTGGGACGTCATCATTATGCTTCAGGCCTCTTAGGCCATTTGTTAAGTTTGCTATACTTAATAGCATAATTTGCCTTCCGTTGTTTGATGTTTGTGGTCAGTGACCTCTGCTTGTAATATTTTGGTTCTTCGCTTAGTTATGAGCTTGCTGTAATAATTTTTGTGTCGCAGGGTTACTGTTGTGCTACCGATTTCTCACTGGATATCCTCGAGCTATAGGTCAAGCTTATGTCAGGCTAAGGTCTGGATTTGTTTAACCTTGATCTCGGGGGTGTTACAGTTCTTGGTATCAGAGCAGTACCGACCATAGGAAAACCTTGCTATTGGTTGATGTTGAGTCTAGTGCTTGTGAAAACTATTTCAAAGATGAAAGTATTTTCGAAAACTCTGGTATGTTTCTTTTTCTCCTTATCTAGTTTCGCTCTAACTCTAGGTCATCTTATCTTGTTTTGACTTTGGAAAAGTTTTGATATCTCTTCTAGTCTTTCACAACTTAGGTGCCTTCGGGGCATGTCGTTTCTCAACCAGTTGACCTAGTGTTGAGTTCTCTAGAGTTGTGTGTGTTGTGAATTCCTTCTTCCCCTTTGCTCTGCTTCAGCTGAGAGATTCTTTTCCATCATGATATCTCTGCCTTTTGGAACCTACAATATTATATTGAAGGATCCATAGTGTTCTGTTCTAGGCTTCGAGGTTTCCTTTCACCTCGTGTGCCTCCTTTTTATTTGTTTGGGTACTTCAGAAGTTCTTTCTTCTCTTGGAAGCTACCTCGTGATTTCTATCTTGAGGTGCACGTTGTGTCACCCAAGTAGTAGTTACTCTTTCTCGGGTTTTAACCCTTAGACTTGAATCAAAGATCTCGGATTGTGCTGGATTCTAGTGTTATGAATCTTGTACATGAAGTTGATCTTTAACCCAAGATCATTTCTATTGTCCCCTGTCATAAATGTTCACACATTACTTCAGGATGGCTGGTACTATAATTCTAGCAAGCTTGTGGTCTTTATCGCGATTGAATTGTGATAACATAGGACTTCCCCTACCACTAGCTATAGCAGATGTTCTTTAATGGAACCAAATAGATCACGACAAGAGTACTCCTCATGAGTCTCTCATCTATATTCATGACTCTGCCACATCTCTCCCTTCTATGCATTGGTTCTTGGAAGAATGATAAACCATGCATCCACATATCGGGATTTTATCCTGAGCATGTTCTTTTCCCTTGTTGTTTCCGACCTTTGACTATCAGTTGGTAGCCAAGTGGTATTGTGCATTGGTGTCTTGTGGTCCGTCAAGACAAACCATTCCGGAATGTCAGGAGAAACAAACTCCAATACCCCGTCATATCTAGGACCAAGTTAAAGTGTTGTAGTCCACAGCTTAAGAGGCATGATTAGCTTCTGTTTTGTTCTACCTTAGAGTATCACACCCTTTTACAGTAAGAGGTTGTGTTGAGTTTCATGACCCTCTTAATGAAGTGATGCTCTTACACATAATTACCCACCCTTCCTTTGAGCTTTTGCGCTCGTGAATGATGTGTGTGCGTAATAATGTGACCATCTGAAATTCTTAGCCATCATTATTGCTTTGAAATCCAAGTACATTTGTGTCATTCTTAGCGTGATTGGTTAACCCTATCACCAAGCGAAGGATGATTGTGTAACCAAGTCCATTATTCTGGTACACTCTCTTCGGTCAAAGAGTTAGGCTTGTGCCAAAGCTCTGAGACTATGTCCCTTGCCTTATCAAGAAAGTTTCCTCTCAAACTAAGTGACATATCGGTGGTTCGTGATATTCGGATGTCTTCCCCGAAGTATCACCATGTTGCCACATGACCGTGTTGTCAAGTTCTTGAGTAAGCAAGTTCTCCGAACTGCTCCTTTCTCCAAGGATCCATACTGGATACCCCTGAACTAGTTGGTTGAGCTTAAACAATAACTTGGAGAGTTGTAAGACAAAAGTTCTATCTAACTTATTTTATCTTAAATGGATGTCTAGTTCTTTTCATTCTGAATAAAGATAGTATTCCCTTCGTGGATATGTTATCTTCCCCTGCCTTTGATTTGATTTGGGTTATCGTCAAATCAAACTCAGTTCCAAGGACTATCTTGATGATGTCGCTACTCGTGATGTTTCACTTGAGTACATACTCACGTCCATTGGTCTGACCAATAGTTTTGTCTTGTTCATATAACATATCAGTCCATCTTCCTAGAGTATCTCGATAAGTTCATTATTGAGCCCATCAATAACATCCTTATTTTTTCTCCATGTCAGACTAGATTCATATGGAACATTTGGCATTGATGTTGGAAACTTTCTAAGAACCATCTTCGGATTATCTTGAAGTATTGTGATCTGGATGTTAGAAGTGACTTCTTCGATTCATGTGCAATTGTTGAAAGATGTCGCCATGGATTCGAGTAGAGTTAACTCCATATCTTCAGGACACAACTGTATTGCGTTGCAAGTACTTCAGGTATAAGAAATTGTCATTTGACAATTGTTAATACATGGGTCTAGCAATCTAGCTCAGCCTATTGGAGCTTAACACTGTAGTCCATGTCTTGAGAATCTAGTAACTTTACCTTGTGGTAAATGTTGCACACTTTCTATTCGGACATGATGAGTCTAAAGTATCATTTCACCTAACCAAATCTGAATCTCAAGCAGATATGATGGTTGATGTTTTCTAAGGTTTTGACATAGGTCTCTTTGTAAATCCGGGAATATTGTTGTAATGGTTGACACAACTAGTAGGAAGACCTATTGCCATGTTCCCTTGAATCAGCAAATAACAACCACTCTTCATGAGACTTCTTCTATGAAGTATTATAGGAGTTGTGCTTATGTTTCCTTTGTATCCGAAGTCCGACCTATACTTGATGAATAGTTGAAGGCTCATTAGAAGTCTAATACTAGTATTTCGAACTTCAAGGAGAACATTTAAAGTAGTGTTGCTAAATGTCTCTCGGTCGATCCTCCAGACCCTTTTACGTTGGTAAGCGTCTTGTTGTGACAAGTAATTGACATCTGAGAATGAAGTTTCTTTTTCCGCGTGTCGTCGGGAATCTTCTTACCTATTCATCTAGTGGTGTAAAGTGATATCACGATCTTTGGCAAAGCTTTTGGTAAACCTAGATGAATAAAGAGTTTCCTTTGTTTCTCGATCATGCTCATAGAGTGACTATGATTTTGGTGGTCTGAAGTTTCACTTGTTACATGTTCCTTGTGACTCTTACGAATCCTCGCCACAAAACAACCTTTATGCCCTAACCATCTGTTGAACGAAGAGTGATCCTTCTTATCAAAGTAATTCAATAGCTTGGTTATCCGCATCTTTGTATCCCTGGAAGCTCTACTTAAGTCGTCTAGTAGAGTTTCATCTCTCGAAGTCTGTGGTCATGTTCTTTCTGTTGTAAGCTTTCCTTTTCAGAAGCTTAAGCTCTTCTGAATCTCCATGGTCTCAATCCTTATGAAGACCAGTTATCTGTCACCTTGAAAATCTATCTCCTCTTGTTTCCTCTGTTACCTTGATGTGTTTCATGTTTGTCACCTCAGAGTTGTTCTGAACACTCCTTCATGAGTTGACCATGAGATACTCATGTGTTGTTAGTGTGTTTCCCTCTTATCCTCAAAAGTGACCTTGTTTCTTTCTCCCTCCGTCTCTCTTCCTACCTTTGGAATCTCGGGTCGATATTCTCGTAAGGGGGATAGAGCTATAACGCCCTAGTTTTAGTTAATCCTTAATTAGGGTTTGTTTGTGCATCATGAGCATCATCTTTTAAAAAATGCATGCAAAAGAAATAATGCAAAATCGTAAACCCTAGTTTCTTTCTCTCTCTAAAAAGCAATTCAAAAGGATTTTTGAAAATATTTCGAAAACTACCAAAATTATTGGAGCCCAAACGGATTAAAAGGGCCCCTACAATATTTTCGATAAATTTACAAAACCTCTGGTATTCTGGAAATATCCAAAACAGTTTTGAAATTCAAAATACAAATAGAAAGTAGAAGAACATAAATAGAAAAGGGTTTTTACAAAAAAAATAGAGGCAGAGATCAACCAGGCCGAGCCCAGCTCCATCTCCCTTCTTGCCTTCCTCGCATGCGCAGCAGTTAGTAGTAGCCGCCGCCCAGCCGAAGCCCAGCAGAGGCCCAGCCCAACTTACCTATTCGCTGTCGTCTTCCTCAGGCAGACACGCAGCTCGGTGTCGCTGGCACTGCCTTCGATCCCCACCGCCTTCTTTTGGCCATCCGTCGAGCTCCGGGCGTGGATAAGGCTGCCACGAAGACGTCTCCTTCACCCTCATCCACTTCTCCTCTCCCCAGAGACCTCCCTCTCTTATTCCCTTTCAAGGCCGAAACCCTAGCCTTGGACCTCGTCATCGTGCTGCCGCTAGAGTCCGCCTCGAGTCTCGTTGTTGCTCCTGGGAGCTGCACCTCGTCGAGATGAGCTTCCTCACCAAAGGAATCGGTGCCTCACGCCTCTAATTTTCGCCAAGATCACCGTCTTCCCCGACTCCGGCCGTCGTGTTCTCCACTGATTCCGGCAGCACCCGGCCTCCTCCGGCCTCGCCGCACCCAACATCTGCTCCAGGGTGAGCACACGTTCCTCCTGGACCCTTCCCCATCCTTCCTCTCACTCTGTACCTCGCTGTCGCCGTGTGCTGCTGCCTGCCATCGCAGTAGCTAGTCGCCGTCGTTGCTCCGGTTACCACCTCGCAGCGGTGCCGCCACTTTGAGGTCGCCCGCGATGAGGCGAGTCGAACCCGACCCTCCGCGCTAGCCCGCGTGTCCCCTAGCACCGCCAACCGCCGCCGGCCGATGATACGTCCATTTTGCATGACTATTCTATGTCATAATTCACTGTTATTCATTGATATATTTCATATTGAGAGGTGATACCTATGTTATTTCATCTGTTCTTGCATGGTTGATGACTTTTGGAGCATGGACCGCTGTAGTCAGGATTCTGATGGAAAAGGGTGTTGTTTGGAGGCAAAATTCGCGAAGATCAGAAAATCCGGGAAAATACATGGAAAATCCTATTTTTCTAGAATACGAAGGAAGCCAGAAGGGGGCTGGAGATGGGCCATAGGGGGCCCACACCACCCCCTGGCACGGGCCAGCCTAGGCTGCGCCACTAGGTGGTGTGGCCACCCTGGTCCACCCCTGGCACTCCCTCTGGCGTATATTATCCTCCCGAAACCCTAAGACTCGAGGAGGGACCACAGAAAGATTTCGCCGCCTCTGCGGGGCGGAAAACACCGAGAGAGAAAGATCACTCCGGCAGACAAATTTATGCCGGGGGAATTCCTTCCCGCAGAGGGGAGATCATCGCCATCAACACCACCATCAAGATGGACTTCATCGGGATTATCATCATCACCACCACCATCAGCACCCTCATCACCATCTCCATATTGCTATAACAATTGGGTTGAATCTTGCATAGTTCATAGGGGAAACTTTCCCGGTGTTGATTACTCTTTGTAGTTGATGCTATTGAGTGAACCATTGAATTATTGTTTATGTTCAGATTGTTATACATCATTATTCCATCTCTGATCATGATCCATATGATGTCTTGTGAGTAATTCGTTTTGTTCTTGAGGACATGGGAGAAGTCATGTTGTTAGTAGTGGAGTTGTGTTGAGAAAGATTCAATAGTTTGATATTTAAGTTGTGGTGTACTTCTTCTAGTGGTGTCATGTGAACATCGACTACATGACACTTCAGCTATATGGGCCTAGGGGAATGCATTGTGTATTTGGCTACTAATCGTAGGGGTTGCGGAGTGATGTAAACCTGAACCCCCGTTAGGAAACCATTGCACAAGGGACGTAAGGGTCTTAGAGTTTAAAGTTGTGGTTAGGTTTCTACCTTAATTACTTTCTTGTACTTACGGATGTTTGCAAGGGGTATAATCACAAGTATGTATTAGTCCTAGGAAGGTCGGTACATTAGCACAGGTTCACCCACACAACACTTAGCAAGCTAAAGAAGATTAATCAACTATATGAAGCAAAAGCACTTGACAGTCTTCCCATGTGTCCTCGAGAACGTTTAGTCATCTTAAGTAATACAACCGACTTGTCCTTTCCTTCATAAAGGATTGGGCCACTTGCTGCATTTATTCCTACTGTCTTTTATTTACTCGTACTTTGTTTACTTGCTTTATAAAAACCCCTAAAATCCGTTTGCTAAGTATTTGCAGAGAATTCCTGATCCATACCACTAGCCAGCACCTTCTGCTGCTCGGTGGGTTCGACACTCTTACTTATCAAAAATACTGCAATACACCCCCTATAGTTGTGGGTCATCAAGACTATTTTCTGGCGCCGTTGTCGGGGAGTGAAGCGCTATTGGAGAGTGGAACTGGTAAAGGAAACTTCTACTGTGAGTATTGTTTACTTCTACTAGTTGCTTTATTTTCTTTATGGATAATTCACTGAGTTTCTTATTTGGTAATGCTACTACCACTGCTAAGGTAGTAGATAAACCACCACCTGCTGAGAATGATGCTTTCAAAATACCTACAAGAATTATTGATCATGTTATGGATAACTACTATGTTGGGGATGGAACTGTCCATCCCGGTGATCATTTACTCTTTATACACGAATTATGCGGGTTGTTCAAGTGTGCAGGTATTACTAGAGATCAAGTTAAGAAGTTATTCTCATTATCACTAAAAGGAAGAGCTGAGGACTGGTATAAGCTGCTGAAGAATGGTCAAGCTCTTGAATGGGAGGAAATAGTGCCTCTCTTTTATTCAAAGTTTTATCCTCCTAGTGAGATTCATAAAGATCAGAATCAATCTACAACTTTTGGCCTCTTGATGGAGAGAGTACAGCTCAAGCTTGGGGGAGATTGAAGTTACTAATGCTCAAATGTCCCATTCATGAGCTCCCCAATAATAATATTATTAATAACTTTTATGCAAGGCTTCCTCTACATGATAAGGATTTATTGGATGCTTCTTGTGCTGGATCATTCACCCGCATGGAAGAAGAAGCTAAATGGGATCTTCTGGACCATATTCAAGACAATGCTGAAGCTTGGGAGAATGACAAAGGTAGAAAGTCAGGTATAAATTACGATTATGAATGCGTTGAATCTTTTATGGGAACTGATGACTTTCAAAACATTAAAAATGCTTATGGTCTAGACTCTCAAGCTATTGCTTCTTATTTTAAGGCTTTTGCTTCCTATATAGAAGTGCCTAAAAAGAAGTGGAATAAGTATCATGAACCTTATAAAGATATTGCAAAGAGTGTTCCTGCAAGAAATACTGAAGTTTATACTACTAATCATGTTTTACCTAAACCTTACATTGAGAAAATGCCTTTCCTAGTTAAGATAAAGGAACATTCTATGATAGCTAGTATGGTTAATGAAAGTACAAATAAATCTATTGAACCTAATAAACAAATGGTTGATGAACCTTTTATCGCAAATGTGAAAGACTTTGTTACTCAATATGAAGAAGAGGGACACACTATCCTTTGTAAGGATACCTCTAATATTGTCTCACAAAGTAGTGTTATGAGAGCTAGTATTCCTATGTTTTCTGTTAGAATAAGTGATCATTGCTATGATGGTTCTTGTGATAGTTATATTGTTAAGTTTATGCATGATACTGAAAGTTACTATGAGAGAGGGAAAAGTGTTCTTATGCATCTCAATAATATCAAGTTTCCTCGTTTTATGCTGAAAGTTTTTATGTTGCACTTGTTTTGCCTTCTTATGCAAGTAGCCTCGGGTTTCAACAACTTGTTTGTTTACAGAATTCCCTTGCATAGGAAGTGGGTTAGACTTAAATGTGTGTATTTTTGCTTCTTAATGCTCTCTTTCACTTCAATTCATATTCTTATGTGAGCTTCATCAAAATTATCATACCCATCTTAATGCCTATAAAGAAAGAGCTTTATGGGAGACAACCCAATTTGTTTTTGCTTTCAGTTTGTTTGTGTTTCTTTGAGTTTTGGAAGTTATTACTTCGGTAGTAACCTCTCCTTATCCGTTTTGTTTGGTTTTTGTGTCAAGATCAACCTCTAATGAGGGAGAAGTAATATTTGGGGAAGTTGCCGTCCCGAAACAGATTTTTGTGCTTCACCGTAAAAATTCGTGAGAGATCTCTGTCTGTCGGATTGAGCTGTAATTTTTTTTGCTTCTGCCCCAGGTTGTTATTTAACTTTCATTCTTTTTGCACTTTTTTATTTGAGCAACATAAGATTTTCTGAAAAATTGATCTTTACCTACTGGTCTGTTTTGACAGATTTTGCCACTCTTGCATTTGCTTCTTTATTTGATTTCCTTTTTGAATTCTTTTTGGGTTTTCGGAAGGAGTTGCTACAGTAGCTTATGTTTTGATGGTTTTCAGTTGAAGTTGGACTCAAAAGGTTTTATCACTTCATATATACTAATGTTGCTAATGAGAACTATGTGAAGTTTTGTGTGAAAGAAATTTCCAGGTAGTGGAGATAATGGTGTAATAAGGAAGAGAAGTGTTTTATGACTCAAGTAATAAGTGTATGAAGCTAAAGATATCGATGATATTCAAGTGGTGACTCCGGAATAATCGACTAGATACCAAATTCAGAGACCTGCAGAGTCCGTTTTCAAATAGGTAACAGTTATGGAAAGAAAAGTTTCACAAAAATACAATCCAACTATATTTTTGCAGTTTTTAGCCAATAAGGAAAGTTACGAAGCGAAAGAGGGACAGAAACGGAGCCAGGGTGGCTCACACCTCCCTGTGGCGTGGGCCCACCCCTGGCCGCGCCACCAGGTGGTGTGGCCACCCTAGACTCTGCCTCCGACTCGTTTTCTCCCAGTACTTTCCTTTTGTTATGAAACTTCATAATATATAATCCCCCGGATCCCCCGAGGCTCGTATATCGTGTTTTCGTTTCGATCTGTTTCTGCCAGGACATACTCTTTGAAGGTTTAGAAGCACAATGGTGTCCACCAAGGATAAAGGGAAGGACCTATGGAGGAAGACCTCCAAGACCCCGGGAAGGAGAAGGAGATCAAGAGTGAAGGTGAAGAGGAGGCAAAGCACACCGGCACTACCATTGCAAGCATTGGAGTGGTGGCGAACCCTGCTAGGATCAGAAGGACTGCACGGATGTAGACTGGGGGAAAACTCCTCGTCACTGCTTGGCTCCACGATCACTTCCTCCATGCACCAAGAATCCTTTCCATACCCTTATCCATGAGCATCAATACCAGAATATGCCCAAAGGGAAATTACCCTCCAATTGGGATTTGCCTCGTTCTAGCCATGTAGGAAAACAAGACTTCAAGGAGGAAGAGTGGGCAAAGAATAGCAAGAGCTGGAATTCTCAACCCGACATTATCATGAGCCGCATTGAGCAAAACTCACAGCTGATTCATAATCTCACCTTCAAGATCGAGGACTTGGGGAAACTAATAAAAGAGCTCATCGAGAGGATACCACCACCACCAAAGGAGTAATTCGTCATCAGGTTTGGCATTCCCTTGGTTTGTTCCAAGCTTGGGGGAGTGTCGCGGTATCACATCGCTATCTTCTATCTTTTACCTTTTTAGTAGAGTCATATCATGAATAGAGAAGTTATCATGTAGGATGGTTTGCATTATGGAAGTGTCCCCTCTCTTGTTAGATATGTATCCCTTGGTGTGAGTTGCTGTTATGGAATATTAATGAGAAGTTCTATCATTTACTCTTTTGCATAGCTTATATTAGTTTTCAATTCGTGGTTATATGATTGATCTTGTCATTAGTATTGGTATCACTTTGGGATCATTGAGTTGATTTAGTTGGTTTTGGCAAACCTGGGTCGGTCAGTAGCAACACTATTTTTGAGAGTTGAAAGAAAAGATAAAAGTACTCTAAAGAAAAATTATTTCATCGTCTTTCTTTCTTGATTTGCTCATAAGTCTATTATTCTTTAGTTAAGATCTTTTGTGCTTCCAAGGAAGATTGCATGTTTGTCTTTATCACTTGTATGTTTGTTTATTTCCTTCAACTCTTATACTTGCTAACCAGCCTTGCTAGCCAAAAACTTGTACTGAGAGGGAATTCTTCTCGTGCATCCACTCCTTAAAACCAAAACCTTTGCCATTTGTGTCCACCATACCTACCTATTAGCATTATTGCTATTCCAAGTAAATTCTTGTTTTATCTACCTCCCAAATTAAACTTGTTATGTGAAAATTAGTGATTAAAGCTCTCACGAACTTTATGGCACACTTTATTTTCTTGGATTCAATAAACTTGAACCATTGGGTCCTTCTTTGTTGCGTATATGCTTGCGCTTTATGAGTTGAAGTTAGCAGAACCATGTATCATGGGGAACGCTTTCAACATTGCATTGGTACTTTTTACCTAGTCGATATCATGTTCTTTTGCTTATGGATCCCGGCGGTGTGAAATAAAAGTGGAACTTGTAAGATCATGGAGTTTATATGTGTGTTAGAGAAACGCCTGGGCCGCTAGCCTAAGCCATGCCTAATCATGGTGGAAACTTGCAGCATAACTATAGTGAGCATTCTATGAAGCATCCTCACTAAAAACTATGCAAATAGCAAATAAAAAGATCGCTGAGATGCTCACTGTCTGCTTGCCTTGTCATTTTGATTATGGGATAGCTCCTGTGTCATGTGCAAGGGGTACCCTGTTGGTGGTTCTCAATGATACACATGTATTTACAATGACAAGAGCTTGCTCGAGACTGAAGTTGAGTAACATGAGGTTCGGTACTCATAAGTAAGGGGCATGAGATTTCAACTTATAACTTGTCAAGCATATCCTCTTAGTTGTGTCACTTTAACCTTAATCACCAAAAGATGCCTATGATAGGGGCAATGAGAGCTAAAAGCTAGTAAGTATCATAATTTTTGGGAGCTCTTTATGAGACTTGCAATCCCTGCTTCCCTTTGTGAAGGGCCTTTCTTTTACTTTGTAGTTGAGTCAGTAAACCTATTCCCTTCTATCTCAGCAAGTATTTTGAGTTGTTGTGTTTCATTCGTTCATATGATGATTTATTCAATCATGTTTCTTATGTTCCTTGTTTTGCACATTGCTCTTATATTGATGTTTACTACTTTGAAAGCTATCATTGAAAACTAGTTATTTGTGAACTCCAGCAAATTATCAACTATTCTTTGACCAAGAGCTAAGTTTTCCATTACCAATTATGATTTACTTTATGTATCTTTATTGTGTTTCCTTTACTCATTGCAAGTTGAGTTATATAATAGTGAGTTGTCTTCTATTATGATCTATGTATTGATGAATCTGATGCTTCTTGTCCGTATTCTTTTATCGACTCTTCACTCCATAAACCTGAGACCATGTTTATTGAGCTCAGTTTCGCTTGGGGACAAGCGAAGTCTAAGCTTGGGGGGAGTTGATACGTTCATTTTGCATCACTATTCTATATCATAATTCACTGTTATTCATTGATATATTTCATATTGAGAGGTGATACTTATGTTATTTCATCTGTTTTTGCATGGTTGATGACTTTTGGAGCATGGACCGCTGCAGTCAGGATTCTGATGGAAAAGGGTGCTGTTTGGAGGCAAAATTCGCGAAGATTAGAAAATCCAGGAAAATACATGGAAAATCCTATTTTTCCAGAAGACGAAGGAAGCCAGAAGGGGGGATGGAGATGGGCCACAGGGGGCCCACACCACCCCCTGGCGCGGGTCAGCCTAGGCCGCGCCACCAGGTGGTGTGGCCGCCCTGGTCCACCCCTGGCACTCCCCTCTGGCGTATATTATCCTCCGGAAACCCTAAGACTCTGGGAGGGACCACAGAAAGATTCCGCCGCCTCTACGGGGCAGAAAACACCGAGAGAGAAAGATCTCTCTGGCAGACAGATTTCTGCCAGAGGAATTCCTTCCCGGAGAGGGGAGATTGTCGCCATCAACACCACCATCAAGATGGACTTCATCGGGATTATCATCATCATCACCACCATCATCACCATCAGCACCCTCATCACCATGTCCATATTGCTATAACAATTGAGTTGAATCTTGCATAGTTCATAGGGGAAACTTTCCCGGTGTTGATTACTCTTTGTAGTTGATGCTATTGAGTGAACCATTGAATTATTGTTTATGTTCAAATTGTTATACATCATTATTCCATCTCTGATCATGATCCATATGATGTCTTGTGAGTAATTCGTTTTGTTTTTAAGGACATGGGAGAAGTCATGTTGTTAGTAGTGGAGTTGTGTTAAAGATTCAATAGTTTGATATTTAAGTTGTGGTGTACTTCTTCTAGTGGTGTCATGTGAACGTCGACTACATGACACTTCACCTATATGGACCTAGGGGAATGCATTATGTATTTGGATACTAATCGTAGGGGTTGTCGGAGTGATAGAAACTTGAACCCCCGTTAGGAAACCATTGCACAAGTTACGTAAGGGTCTTAGATTTCAAAGTTGTGGTTAGGTTTCTACCTTAATTACTTTCTTGTACTTACGGATGTTTGCAAGGGGTATAATCACAAGTATGTATTAGTCCTAGGAAGGTCGGTACATTAGCACAGGTTCACCCACACAACACTTAGCAAGCTAAAGAAGATTAATCAACTATATGAAGCGAAAGCACTTGACAGTCTTCCCATGTGTCCTCGAGATCGTTTAGTCATATTAAGTAATACAACCGGCTTGTCCTTTGCTGCATAAAGGATTGGGCCACTTGCTGCATTTCTTCCTACTGTCTTTTATTTACTCGTACTCTGTTTACTTGCTTTATCAAAAACCCCTAAAAATCTGTTTGCTAAGTATTTGCAGAGGCTTGTATGGGAGGCCACGGTGGGATGTGGTTTTCTAGTCCCATGCTCGCCACCATTAGGACCCGAGTTCTTGCCCTCGAAACCAAGACGAGCGTATAGCCACACGGGGCCTAAAAAACCTCACGAGTAACTAACTTGCCTAGTAGATTCCATGAGTCACATAGTTCGGCGTTCCATTCGACATATGCATAGAAAATATTTTGAAAGATTTGGCGGGTGAAGGTGCATCATAACAGGTAGGTAAGTGTGGCCGGGGTTGCTTGGGGTAGATGGCGCCCCTGGTAAACCAACCCCGACTCACATCTCTAGGGACCGGCTTCGGGATTTGACCCGTTACGGCGGAACCATCCTTAGGGCGTGACTCATGGTCTTGGCAAAAGCAAGGTAAAGGTCGTGTCCAACCACCCTCTGCCGGCCTTCCAAGGAAGAGGGCTAATAGCTTGGCATTAAGAGTCGGTTGGTATGTGTGGGTAAAGTTGTACACCCCTGCAGGGTTAAATCTTTTTGAAAAGCCGTGTCCATGGTTATGGACGACTTGGGAATGAACGTGAGATCATAGAGAACTATAACCTAATCATAAAACTTGGCAACTAATGTTTGTTAAGGATGCTTCCTCATGGGTACGAGGGGGTGATCCTAGTTGTGAGATAAGGATTACTTTGGTGGATATCAAGATGATGATCAATTCTTCGAAGATGTCGCTCTCATATCCCCTTTTAACATATTCTGATTAGACGAGCTTCTTCTCCCTCTTGTTTCATAAACAAAGATGGCTTTATGCAAAATAACCCCACCAGCTATAAGTCTTGCGGAGTACACCCTATACTCACCCTTGCTTTGTTGATACTTTCAGAGTAAGTGTTCCCGTGAAGATGTGTTCCGTACGACATCTACATCGACGAGTAGCTTGGGGTTCCTGGCCGGCAGCCTGGAATCTATGGGCTGGGACATCATCATTATGCTTCGGGCCTCTTAGACCATTTGTTAAGTTTGCTATACTTAATAGCATAATTTGTCTTCTGTTGTTTGATGTTTGTGGTTAGTGACCTCTGCTTGTAATATTTTGGTTCTTCGCTCAGCTATGAGCTTGCTGTAATAATTTTTGTGTCACAGGGTTACTGTTGTGTTACCGATTTCTCACTGGATATCCTCGAGCTTTAGGTTAAGCTTATGTCAGGCTAAGGTCTGGATTTGTTTAACCCTGGTCCCGGGGGTGTTACACTTCATCTCATTGAAGGAGAGATGCCCTAGAGACAAATTATAAATAGGTTTTTATTGTCATATCTCAATTAGTTTATAATAGTTTCATATTGTGCTATAACTGTGCCAAGTAGAAACATTAGTACAGGTGTGGTATGAAACAACAAAGTCCCTAGTAGCCTCTATTTATACTAGTTCGTTGGTCATGAAGATGATTTGGGTTTCAAGATCATGGGCATTTATGCCGACTGACAACGGGATCATATCATTAGAGAATGATGTGATTGGACATTCCTTGAAGGATTGCAACACGATCAAGTCATATAGTTCATTGTTGCAACAGCTATACCTAGACTCCTTCTCCTTAGACCGTAAGATGATATCAATCACAGTCTCTCGAGAGTGCTTAGATAGCATCAAGCGCCACTTGGTAATACAGTGGTTATAAAGGTGTGTTCATGTACTCGGAGGAACAGTAGAGGCAATATATGTCAAGAGCGGGATTTGTTCACCCACATGACGGGTAAAGATACATACGGCCGGATTGGTGAGATTACATCCATAAATGTTGCAACATGTGACTAGGTCACGGGATGTAATATCACGATAACAAGAAAAACAGAACTTGTTGTGAACGAGATTGAACAAGGTATGGGATACAATGATCAGATCTCCGACAAGTTGTATCAAGAAACAAAAGGAAGAGGATGCTACATTTAGACGGTTCAAACGACATTGTCATCAGGAATGCATAGGGGTCACATGGATATCCCTAGTCCCTCTATTGATCATTGATTTAGATCATGTCTAGAGCATTCCCGAGCCGTGAGAGGATACACTTAAGGGTATGATGAGAGCGATCATTCGTAAGATAGAATCACAGTAGAGAAAGAGAGAAAGCCGGAAATGTTCCGCGGAGAGATCTGAAGTTGTTCGGAGAAAGGATAAAGGAAAAGACCCGAAAAGTGTTTTCAGATAAATAGGAATTTAAATATATATTATATGTTAATTATGAATTAATATATTCTAAATAATATTTAAGTTAAGATTTATAAAAGCAACTTTTATATTAGGCCAAATCCTAGAGGGAAAAGGCCTAGAATAAAAGCTGCAGAAAAAATAAAGGGAAAAAGAAAAAGCTATGCACGTGGGCGGATAATATCCCACTTGCCAGTGAGCCAACATGGCCGACCCGCTGCCAGCAGCTCGACCCGGCCAAGAGGAGCTGAGGGAGCCAGCCCAGTGCTGGCCATTGGGCAAACAACCCACCCAGTGAGGCTGTCCAGTGAGCGATGTGGGAGCCGCAGTGGCGGACGGCTGGTGGGCCACCGGCCTTTTGGCCCACCCGAGCTGGTTCTTCCCTATCCGCGAGCTGGGCCGCGTGGTGCGCCCAGGCCCACCCGGGTTGGCACCCCTTTGCAGCTGGGCTGAGGGCATTTGGCCCATCCGACTAAGACAAAATCCCTGGTATTTTTCTTTTGTCTTTTAGCCCTACATGGCTAACCTGATGGGGAGGGCACACCCCCTCCACCTATATAAAGGGGTGCCCATGGGTGGGATTAAACAAACAATTGGAGAAGTCCTTTGGTTGACTTTCTCCTCCTCCCTCTCTCTATACCTCGTGACCATGGCCCCAAGTCTGGGCTGTGCGATCGAGGCACACCTGCAGTACGCCGTTGCGCTGCAGGGATTCCTAGCCGGATATCAACTTCCGCACTCCCGGCAGGATCGGGGAGCCGGAGGTCTCATCATGCACCGGATGTGTACGAAGACACGAGGCGCAACACTTGGGGCGCTTGAATGTCGTGAGCCAGAGCTGTTGCACAATGAAGATGATGAAGGAGCAAGGGGTGACCTGTGAGGAGCTTCGCGACCTTGAGGTCGGCTACGAGTATGACTACTTCAACCACGTTTCCCGCGGAACGTTAACCGCGTACGGTCTACAAGGGTATGTACTCTCTACGCATCGGCCGTTACCACATTACTACATAGATAGATCCTAGGCAAGTTTTGGGGTTTACCTTGTAGGAATTTTTTTGTTTTCCGCACCGATCCCCAATAGTGGTATCAGAGCCGACCTATGCGTAGGAGTGTTGTACGGCCAGTACACACAAGTTTTGTGCAGGCATTGATCCCTTAGTTGTTATCCTCTAACGTGTACTTGTTTATATCGCGGTATTGTGTGATGAAGCGGCCCGGACCGACCTTACGCGTATTCGTACGCGAGAATGGTTCCACGCTCAACATACGGCTTGTACCGTATAAGTGGCTAGAGGGTGTTTGTCTCTCATTTGATAGTTGATATAGCATTTACAACGGAGGGCCCCGAAAGGGGTGTAGTAGAGACAACTGTCGGATCCATGTTGTGGTTGGAAAGTTTGTAGTTTAGAAACGGTTCTAGTGTGAAGGCCCTAACAACCACGTAAAAATTGCAATAGATAAAGTAGAGGCATCTAACTTTATTTTGCAGGGGGGGCATGTGATTATGATATGGCAATGGTCGTTATGAAGGTAAAGTAGTTTACTTTTCTATTACTAAATAGTATAGTAATAGTCACCGTTCCGATGAACGAACTGGTGGAGGCGTCGTGGACTTGGCGTCAAACCAAGGGCAAGATGGAGATCGTGCCGGAGTGCTCGATGGAGATCAAGGCGCAAGAAAGACCATATCGTATCACATTATACATATGATGTTGATACCAGTTTTTAAATCTTATTATGTGCTAGTATTTAGATACTCAACGGTAGCAAATAAGATAATCCCTATTTAATTCCAATCTTCCGTGTTCCCCTTGTGTGTGTGATGGCCCAAAATATATCGAGCTCGTTGGGGAACCCCAAGAGGAAGGTATGATGAGCACAGCAGCAAGTTTTCCCTTAGTATGAAACCAAGGTTATCAATCCAGTAGGAGCAAGTAAACACCCCAAAGGTGTAGCTAGCTGAACGATGGCAGGGCGCACTACCGGTGCCAGCAGCAACGTGGAGACATGCACAACACAACCACAGACTCTGTCCCCAACTTGCGATGAGGTTATCAATCTCACCGGTTTTGCTAAAAACAAAAGATTAAACGTATCGAATGGAAGGAAGTAATAGTTTGCGGAAAGTAAACACAAAGCACTAAACAGTTTATAGATTGAATGTAAAAGAAAGGACCGGGATCCATAGTTCACTAGAGGTGGCTCTCCTTAAGATAGATAACATCTTCTCTTTCCCACTTAGCATGTAATTAAGCTAATAGTCTAACATTTTCATCAATTCTTACTTGTATAGCATTAGTGGCTGCAAAGGGGTTATCATTAGTTTCAGGTTTAGCAGCCATTTTATTCAAAGAAGATTGAGCTTCAGCCAAAGATGTTATATTTCTTTCAACATTAGAGAGTTTTTCCTCAATAGTTTTATTGAAAGCAGTTTGTTTACTAATAAAGTATTTAAGCATAACTTCAAACTCAGAGGGAGCACTCTTATTATTGTTGTAAGAATTTCCATAAGCATTACCATTGTTGGGAGGATATGGCTTATAATTATTGTTACCAAAATTGTTCCTGCAGGCATTGTTGCTAAAATTATTATTTCTTATAAAGTTCACATCAACTTGCTCTTCTTGAGAAACCAAAGAAGCTTAAGGAACATTATTTGGATCAATATGGGCTTTCCCATTAACAAGCATAGACATAATAATATCAATTTTATCACTCAAGGAGGAGGTTTCCTCATCAGAATTTACCTTCCTACCTTGTGGAGCTCTCTCAGTATGCCATTCAGAATAGTTAACCATCATATTATCCAGAAGCTTTGTTGCAGCACCCAAAGTGATGGTCATAAAGGTACCTCTAGCAGCAGAATCCAATAGGTTCCTTGAAGAATAGTTCAATCCTGCAAGTTTGGATGATCATCCAAGCAGTCAGTCCATGAGTGGGACAATTCTTGACCAAAGATTTCATTCTTTCCCAAGCTTGAGCAACATGCTCATTATAAGATTGTTTAAACTTCATTATTTCACTTCTCATAGATATAATCTTAGCAGGAGGATAGTATTTTGCAATGAAAGCATCTTTGCACTTAGTCCAAGAATCAATACTATTCTTAGTTAAGGAATTCAACCATTCTTTAGCTTTTCCTCTCAAAGAGAAAGGAAACAATTTCAGCTTAATAATATCACCATCTACATCCCTATGCTTTTGCATCTCACAAAGTTCAACAAAGTTATTTAGATGGGCAGCAACATCTTCATTACCAATACCAGAAAATTGTTCTCTCATAACAAGATTGAACAAAGCAGGTTTTATCTCAAAGAAAGTATCTTCAGGCACAGGTGGAGCAATAGGTGTGCTCATAAAATCATTGTTGTTGGTGCTAGTGAAGTCACACAACTTAGTGTTTTCAAGAGTAGTCATTTTTTGTGTTTTCAAATAAGAAAGCAAACTAGTAAAACTAATTTTTTGTGTTTTTGAATAAGAAACAAGCAAACAAAGCAAAAAGAAACTAAGCAAAACAAAAATAACAAAGTAAGATTAGTTATGAGGGACTCCCCTTATGAAGATGTCCTTGACTCCCCGGCAACGGTGGTAGAAAATATGCTTGATGGCCCAAAATATATCGAGCTCGTTGGGAAACCCCAAGAGGAAGGTATGATGAGCACAGCAGCAAGTTTTCCCTCAGTACGAAACCAAGGTTATCAATCCAGTAGGAGCAAGGAAACACCCCAAAGGTGTAGCTAGCTGAACGATGGCGTATGCACTAGGTGCCAGCAAAGAACATGGATACATGCACAACACAACCACAGAACTCTGTCCCCAACTTGCGATGAGGTTGTCAATCTCACCGGTTTGCTGAAAACAAAGGATTAAATGTATCGAATGGAAGGAAGTAATAGTTTGCAGAAAGTAAACACAAAGCAGTAAACAGTTTATAGATTGAATGTAAAAGAAAGGACTGGGATCCATAGTTCACTAGAGGTGGCTCTCCTTAAGATAGATAACATGATGGGTGGACAAATTACAGCGGGGCAATTGACAAACATCGAGAAAGCAATACATGCATATACTAATCATCTTGACTCCTTTGAGATTCGATTGGGCATTACAACATTATACATAGACCGCCATCCAACTGCATCTATGACTAATAATCCACCTTCAGGTTACCATCCGAACCCCCTCCAGTATTAAGTTGCAAGCAACAGATTATTGCTTTATGAATTGCGTGTAAATTAAACAATACGATTGTTCTATGAACAAAGGATTGTTGTTTTCTCCCTAGTAGCAACAACACATCTAGTACCTTAGAGATTTGTGTCACTTCCCCAGATTACCAGAGGCATGAACCCACTATCGAGCATAAATACTAACTCTTGGAGTTGCTAGCATCTACTTGGCCAAGATAGCTACTAACAACGGAAAGCATACAAGATCACAAATAACAAAGACATGATAGAATCAATAATCAATCTGAAATAGCATCACAATATCCATCGGATCCCCGCAAACACAACATGCCGAATTACAAATAGATGATCTTGATCATGAACGGAGCTCACAAGATCTAGACATGAAAGCACAAAGGACGAGAACCAGCCATCTAGCTACTACATGGATCCGTAGTCCAAAGATGAACTACTCACGCATCACACCGGAGGCTTGCATGATGATGAAGAAGGCCTCCAGGGTGAATTGCCCTCTCCGGCAGGGTGCCGGGAAGAGCTTCAGATCCCTCCCGGTCTAGGGATGGAGATGACGGTGGCTACAGACTCTTTCATGGATTTTTGATCGGGTACTTAGGGTTTTCGTCCCGAGGGCATCTTATAGGCGGAATGGGAGGCCGAGGGGGTGTCGGAGGCGGCCAGACCACCCCCTGGTGTGGGCCAGGCTAGGCCGTGTGGCCAGGTGGTGTGGTGGCCCCCTGCCCCTCTCCGTCTCGTACTCTGGCATCTGATGACTTCCGGAAAAATAGGCACTTTGGCTTTTATCCTGTCCAATTTCGAGAATATTCATTTTCTGCCTTTCCTGGAACCAAAAACAGCAGAAAACAGGCAGCTGGCACTATGGCTCTTGTTAATAGGTTAGTCCAAGAAATCATATGAAAAGTACTCCAAAGTGTGGACAAAACACAAGAAAGTGGATAAAACCAAGCATGGAACATCAAAAATTATAGATACATTTGCAATGTATCAGTGTGCACCACCAAGAAAGTTCTTCGGTATGAGGCGATCCAGGGTTACAGGCCTAGGTGTCAGACATATCTACATTCGCATACAGTGGGTGTAAGCCATGTTGCATAGCGAATACACACAAGTTAGATTTGGCGAGCCTAGCACGCCACAGAAGCGTGGCCTCGGAACACAAGAGATCGAAAGATCGAGCATGAGTCACATGGATGATGTGATTGGCATTAGTGAATGTCTACCTTTGATAATGCAATGATGGCCATGTAACACGGGGGAGGTGCAGAGGATAGGGATCATGCGATCACTAAAATCGTCCAGGGGATGACCGTTTTAGTGGAGACCAATTATAAATTGATCTCTTATTATAAACTTAGTATAGATGTGTGTTTGCAAATATCTTAGTAGATATTAGCCTATCCCATTGAGGTCCTTTGCGACCATGGAACTTGGCAAAAGGGTCCAACTTCATAGATTAATACCCACGCTTGAGGGATATCCTCGTAAAAGGTGATCTTCTCTTCTTGACACAATAACCATTAGGAGATAATTCGATGACTCCAGAATGTTTGGAAAAACACTTAGCAATCTTGCATTAGAATTGAGAACTCTTGGAAGGGCTTGATTGCAAAAGGAGGTCATTGATGAAAAGGTATATGTAAGATATACAAATTATAAATGTGATTTTTGCAAAACTCATTGCAGTTTGCAAAGTATTTGATACTTGTCCCGTTTTGTGAAAACAGGATGATCTGCTTGAGAATTGCTGGTTTTGAGGCAATGTGACTTGATGATGGCAAGCAAAACAGTTGATGGCCGACATCACCTCTTCTCTCAAATTTTATCATTTGGATTAGTGAACTTGAATATAATTTGTAATCCTTGTTTGTGTGTCTTGCTTTTGGCGAGACGATTATTCATATGAACAAGTTACAAACTAGTTTGTACTATTCTTATGAACAATACCTTATGGTCACATTGCGATTACAAACAAGTTATTCTCATCACTATGTTAATGATAATAGTTTAAACATTTATAAAGGATTAGAATGCTAAAAGATATCCAAAGCTTAATAATGAAAAGACACTACAGTTTAAGTCATTTTGGTTATTGCAGGTTCTTTATGAAAGATCGGGGTCCTAGATGCTTAATCTAGAGACTTTGCAAAACCATGCCTCTTGGGCAGAATGACTAAAACTCCGCATTCTGGTAAAACGGTGATATGCAAAGAAATGTTGAAACTTATACATAATGATGTATCATATTTTCAACAAGTAGTGGAAATCGTTAATTGTGGACTTAAGTGAATAAGTGTATTTACTTAATGAAACATGAAGTTTGAAATGATTTGAATTGTTCAAATGAGTTCATAACTAAATGGGATATTGAATTAACTGAATTAACAAGTCTCTTCGATTCGATCGACATGACTAAGGTATTCAAGTTAAGTTTAGCATAAAAGGAACTTGTGAAAGATGTTTCACAAATTATGATAATTGGACGAATTCAAACTTTGTTGAAATGTCTAACATCATAAACATTATGTATTAGATACATATGATATCATATTATCTCTTATCAGGGTTATAGTTGTCGTTTAGAGTTAGAGATTAAAATAAGCAAACACTCATTTGAAATACAAAGGAACATCCAAAGATTCGTGGAAACAACACCATAAGTGTTATGGAAAGTTCGAGTTTCTGGAGATTTCGATAAGTCAAAATTGTGGCGAATAAACAAGTCTTTGTAAAGCATTCTTAGGAAACTATGAACGCATCTTCCACAAATGGGCAGACCAGTTGTTGTCCAAAGTTGATGTGTCTTGATGAAGATACAGGTGGAAGAAAGTAAAAGATCAAAACAAGGTATTTGACCTTACCCCCGAATTGTTGAGTGGTGCAACGGAATTTGTTTCGTGAAACCAAACTCTACAAATAGAGGAGAAACTATTGATAATGATCATAAAGTTTCAGTGAATACTTTTACTAAAGAAAGTAGGATTCAACCATATATTCTACAAGTTTGTGGAATTATATTGTTGATTCACTTGTCATGTTTCGAACAGGACATACCTACGAAATACAAAGAAGCGTGACGGACCTAAGTACAAGAAATGAATGGTCATTGAAATCTCGTTAGTGGAATTCTCGATTTGATGATGATCAAGGAATTTTGGAATGTCCAAGATTATCGAGAAGACCTGGATTTGAGTGGGAACAAATCAGCTTGGCTAATTCATAATATGTAGCTGACATATTTTGAGTGGGAGCTAAGTGAAATCCCTGGATCTCAAACATGAATGTCATATTTGAGTGGGAGCGTGAAATCATTCTATGATATGTGGACGACATATGTGAATGATGTGATTGGTGTTAATAATATTTAAGTAAGGATGAAGTTGAAGTTATTAAACAATAAGATCTATCGAGATAGATTGGTGAGTTTAATAAACACTGAATGTCGAATGCTTCCTCGACTTGATTCTGAAAGATGTTCAGAAAGTCCTAAGCAAGATTCTGAAGAAGTTCAGAATGGAACAAGGTAGGAAAGAAGTTCTTACTGTATGAAGCATTGAGTATTGCAACTATGGTTGAAACAAAGAGATGCGTTGCATCTCCTATGCCTCAGTCATAGGTTCTTCCACATAACCATGTTGTATACTCGACGTAATGTGACCCGAGGATCTGGTTGGTAGGACAAAGTCTTAACTATAAGAACATGTCTTTAAGTGATTCCTGAGTTGATCACTGAACCAGAATTAAGTTTGTACTTAAATGACAAGAAGCAAAGTAAGTGGCATAGTTGCATTTCATGCACTGGGATCTACATAGATATAGAAGTATAAAGGCTCCATCTGATGTGATATATAATGTTATGGCGGGGCTAGTTCGCTTTTAACGTAGAATAATGTGTCACAGGGCCTAGTGCCCATGAGAAAGCCCTCGAGGTTGATCTAAAGTCACTGTAAGCTCCTGGAATCTGGCCTCGTTCTGCTGCCATGACTATAGTATATACACAAAGGATAGCAAAGTGTGTTTCGAAGTTTAGATGACAACGGTGAAAACGACCGTCATCATAAACACTAGAAACAAAAGTCTCACTTTGTTGCCAAACAAATACTTTGACCCATTATACGATAATGGTGTGAATGTCAAAATTAGGAAGACATTAACGATTTGCAAAAGACATAATGATCTGGTAAAACAGAACATGGACATGAAGTTTCCCATGAGCATGCATGATATGTAAACGCATATGGCAAATGGTTTATATGAGTAATATGCGAGCTAGTTTATTTGTACTCTAGTGCAAGTGGGAGACTGAAGGAGATATGCCCTAGAGGCAAATAATTAATAGGTTTTTATTGTCATATCTCAATTAGTTTATAATAGTTTCATATTGTGCTATAACTGTGCCAAGTAGAAACATTGGTATAGGTGTGGTATGAAACAACAAAGTCCCTAGTAGCCTCTATTTATACTAGTTCGTTGGTCACGAAGATGATCTGGGTTTCAAGATCATGGGCATTTATGCCGACTGACTACGGGATCATATCATTAGAGAATGATGGGATTGGACATTCCTCGAATGATTGCAACACGATCAAGTCATATAGTTCATTGTTGCAACAGCTATACCTAGACTCCTTCTCCTTAGACCGTGAGATGATATCAATCACAGTCTCCCGAGAGTGCTTAGATAGCATCAAGCGCCACTTGGTAATACAGTGGTTATAAAGGTGTGTTCAGGTACTCGGAGGAACTGTAGAGGCAATATATGTCAAGAGCGGGATTTGTTCACCCACATGACGGGTAAAGATACATACGGCCGGCTTGGTGAGATTATATCCATAAATGTTGCAACATGTGACAAGGTCACGGGAATGTAATATCACGGTAACAAGAAAAACAGAACTTGTTGTGAATGAGATTAAACAAGGTATGGGATACCAATGATCGGATCTCGGACAAGTTGTATCAAGAAACAAAAGGAAGAGGATGCTACATTTAGACGGTTCAAACGACATTGTCATCAGGAATGCATAGGGGTCACATGGATATCCCTGGTCCCTCTGTTGATCATTGATTTAGATCATGTCTAGAGCATTCCCGAGCCGTGAGAGGATACACTTAAGGGTACGATGAGAGCAATCATTCGTAAGATGGAATCACAGTAGAGAAAGAGAGAAAGCCGGAAATGTTCCGCGGAGAGATCCGAAGTTGTTCGGAGAAAGGATAAAGGAAAAGACCCAAAAAGTGTTTTCGGATAAATAGGAATTTAAATATATATTATATGTTAATTATGAATTAATATATTATAAATAATATTTAAGTTAAGATTTATAAAAGCAACTTTTATATTAGGCCCAATCCCAGAGGGAAAAGGCCTAGAATAAAAGTTGCAGAAAAAATAAAGGGAAAAATAAAACGCTAACAGCCACATGGGCGGCGGATAATATCATAATATCCGCTGTATGCACACCAAGCCACAGCTGCTCGGCCCGCCCAAGAGGAGCTCATGGGAGCCAGTGGCTGCATGGCAGGCAAACAAGCAACCGGCAAGGGTCCAGCGGGGTCATTCCTGCCCACCCGGGCGAGCTGCCAGTGCAAAGGCAGGCACAGATGACGGATGGTGGGCCGCCGGCCTTTCGGCCCACCCGGGTTGGTTCTTCCCTGTCCGTGAGCTGGGCCGCGTGGTGCGCCTAGGCCCACCCGGGTTGGCACCCCTTTGCAGCTGGGCTGAGGGCATTTGGCCCATCCGGCTAAGACAAAATCCCTGGTATTTTTCTTTTTGTCTTTTAGTCCCACATGGCTAACTTGATGGGGAGGGAACACCCCCTCCGCCTATATAAAGGGGTGCCCATGGGTGGGATTAAACACACAATTGGAGAAGTCCTTTGGTTGACTTTCTCCTCCTCCCTCTCTCTATACCTCGTGACCATGGCCCCAAGTCTAGGCTGTGCGATCGAGGCACACCTGCAGTATGTCGTTGCGATGCAGGGATTCCTAGCCAGATATCAACTTCCGCACTCCCGGCGGGATCAGGGAGCCGGAGGTCTCATCATGCACCAGATGTGTACGAAGACACGAGGCGCAACACTTGGGGCGCTTGAATATTGTAAGCCGGAGCTGTTGCACGATGAAGATGACGAAGGAGCAAGGGGTGACCTGCGAGGAGCTGTTGGGGGGATACCCCCGGGTAGGGTCACGCCGGGGTATAATGGCCGAGTTAGCCGAGGTACGGCAAGGTCAAAGTGAATGTTGGCCGAGTCACCTCAAGGCAGGCCGAATCTCGGGGTAACCCGGACCAGGGGATGTCCACCTAACTGGGTCTCAACCGACTTAAGCCATATGTCGGACAGACGAATCTAACTTGTATGCAGGAACGGGTGTGGCCGGATCAGCTATGTACGATCCGGGTCATATCAAGCTTGTAGGAGAAGGAAGGTATCTCGTTGGTCAAAGGTGACCACTGTACGCAGAGCCGAGCGAGACAGGCAGACCACGAGGCGTGGCCGACAAAGGTGACGATGCCAATGTCGACTGACGCGGGCGCCGCAGAGGCTCACGTAGCCTCTGCATGGATGACGCGGGGGAAAAGTGATCCAGTCGGCTTACTATTTTGGGAAGAGGCATATTCCTCGGCTTACTATTTTGGGAAGAGGCATATTCCCTGGAATATGCCTTCATGTATGCCCTAATTAGAGACCTAGCCACCCCTATATAAGGAGGGGTAGGGCCTCTGTAGAAAGGGTTGAGCTTTCACGGGGTAGAGGGCTAGTTGGCTAGACTTTACTTGGTTCCTAAGGGCTAGCTAGTGGTGAGAGTAAGAGAGCTCCTTCTTCCTCCTCTCTCCAATACAGCTCAAGGAGCACTTGTAATCTATGGAAGTGAATCAAATACAAAGCTACTGTGTGTGGAATCACCACACTATCCCTCCCTGGATTCCCCTAGTGCATTTAGTCCCCACCTTTAGCCTATCCATGGCATCTGCCGTGACACCACCACGACACTTGGCGCCCACCGTGGGGCTAGCGGTGCTAGCAGGGGTCAAGATCCGGACGAGAAACCTCATTAGCACTGGCGAACGCATCGTCTCCGGGCTCGTTCGACTTTGAGCTGGACTTTGTCGTGACAACACTGCGCTTGACAGCGCCCTCTTACTCGCAACGGCCTCTTCGTCAAGCTCGGGGCACACAAGGTCTACGTTGTTGTCAATGTGTCGTGCGTTCATCCGTGGCACGTCGCTGAAGGAGGCGAGCCACCCCTTAGTGTGGTTCACGGGGCGCGTATCACTCGCTCCCCGGATCGTGCTGAGGTGATGATGACTGCGCCTGGCGCTGGCGCAAGCAAGGATCCGGCACCAGATCCGGAGGTAATGCCTAAGGCACCAAGGAAAAGTAGAGGTCCTCCACTAGAGAGGTCGGAGAATGTGTTGCAGCAAGCGATGGATAGCTTGGCAAACCTAGTAGCAGCAGTGGTAGATCCGGCTCAGGCACAGACCGAGCTAGAGGAAACTAGGCAAAAACTTCTAGAGGGTGCGAAAAAGATAGCCGCGGATCAGTAGTCGTTGAACATGACACTGCGTGAGTACGCAAAGGCAAATAAAGTAGATGCTGTAAAAGTGAAGGGGAGAAATCTCATGAGTGAAATGAACAAAGAGGGTGATACTAGGATTGAGGAGTCAGAGAACTGTTTATCCGTGGGGCTGCCGAAGTATAGTACCCCGGAAAAACCTCGGAGCAGCGGATGTAGCTGCGTCCGAGTTAGAGGGTCTAACGAGTGAAGCCCGTCAAAGACAGCAAGATAGGGTCAATGAATTGGTTCGGATCGCGAACAGGCAAAATGAGGAATTGCTCAGAGCTAACCCGGAGAGAGTTGGGGCCTCCAAGATCGTTCATTCGGCGGTGGGTAACCCGGAGAAGTCCGCTGAAGCTGCATCATCTCCTCATGGTGGTCCTAGGAGAGAAGAGGTAGTAACCTCGGCCAGGAGGAACAAACAGATCGTCCCGTATGACCCGACAAGGGCAGGGAAAGGAAAAGAAGTACAGAGAAATGACGATCGACGAAGTGTGAGCCGAGGTGAAGCTGGCCGAGGTAACCGTGACCAAGGCAATGTCGGTCAAGGTAATGCTCTAAACGGCAATGCCGGACAGCGAAACTCGGCAGGAGCAGGACAACCGCAGCAGCGGAATATACCAAGGGAAGAGCAAAGTGTCGGCCGAGGTATGCAACAAAGAGGTGCTCCGTGAGAGCAGGACCGATATAATGATGGTGACTCGGAAATGATGAACGCAGGATACCCAAGGCTGGACTATCATGTGATAGGGTCAAGATTGGGAAGCAGGGATTTGATGCCTGACGATGCCAGATTAAAACTGGATCGGCTGTATAGGTCGGAACAGATTGAATGTCAAGGTCCCCCGGGTCCCGCATGTTTTGGACCCGCATCATGAAGGAACCTCCGGTACCTAACTTCCAGCTACCTAGAGGCACTAAGACATACGACGGTAGCACAAAGCCGGAGGATTGGTTGATTAACTATGCTACAGATGTGAAAATTGCTACAGGCAACTTGAGATGGGCTGTGAGATATGAACCCAGATGTTGGAGGGGCCAGCGAGGGTATGGATAAACAATCTGTCGCCTGGAAGTATTAATTGCCGGATTGATTTTGAGGAAATGTCCATCAGCAATTTCTCAAGTACGTATCAGAGGCCGAATAGGCCACAGACCCTAGCAATGTGCAAGCAGAGACCGAACGAGACGGGCCAGGAGTTCTTGACCCGGTGGTGTACCGTGCGAAACTCATGTGAGGGTGTGATCGAGTCACAGGCCATAGCTTGGTTTGCGCAAGGATGCAGATATGCAAGCATGTTGTGGCAAAGATTGCAAAGGGATATGCCAACTACGTTGGCAGAGACAATCCGGATTGCTGATTTGTATGCTTTGGGTGATCCGACTCAACCTAGGCTCGTGTCAAACGAGTCAAATGAGGAGTGCTACCAGAGAGATGGAGCCAGGTCATCCCATAGGAATGACTACCGGGGTAAAAGAAGAGATGACAGACCGGATTACCGGTATAGTTCGCAACAAGTTGCTGCTATGAATCAAGATCAGCCCGGAGCAGGGGGGAATCAACGTCAGAAAACTGGAGGCCAACGATGGACACCGAGAAATGATGACAAGAAAACTTGGACGCCAGAGCAGAAGAAACAGTGGCAGGAAAGGAAGGACCGTCCGAGGTATACTTATGAGTCGATGTTGGATCAACCTGAAGGGAATATGCCCGAGAGACAATAATAAAGTGGTTATTATCTTATTCCATGTTTATGATAAATGTTTATTTTGCATGCTATAATTGTATTGATCGAAAACGTCAATACATGTGTGTTTAATAAACAAAAAGGGTTCCTAGTTATGCTATAATTATAGACTAGCTCGTTGATTAACAAGATGATCAAGGTTTCCTGATCATGGACATTGGATGTTGTTAATAACAAGGTCACACCATTGGTGGAATGATGTGATGAACATTCATCCGAAGTATAGCATTACGATCAAAGTCATTATGTTTATATTGCTATAACATCATACGAAGTAATCTTTATCCTTAGACCATGAGATCATGTTAATTGCTAACACCGGAAGAGTATCTTGATAACATCAAACATCACACCGTATGTGGTGACTATAAAGGTGGGTTCAGTGCTACGAAGGTGTTATGTTGAGGCTCATGGATCAAGAGTGGGATTTGTCTATCCCGATGACGGATAGATATACTCTAGGCCCTCTCGGTGATATCACATTGAAATAGCTTGTAAGCAAGTGATGTGATCACTAAAATGTTATATCATGGGAACGAGAAAAGAGTGCATGTCGGTAACGAGATCAAACTAGGTATGGAGATACCGATGATCGAATCTAGGACATGTAATATATCGCGGTACAAAGGGATTTAGTTACTAGCGTTAAAGGTTCTCACGATCACAGAAGTCATCGTTGAATGTGTAGGAGTCAGTACGGATCTCCAGGTCCCGCTGCTGATTATTGATCGGAGAGGGGTCTCGATCATGTCTGCATTATTCGCGAACCGTAGGGTGACACACTTAAGGGATACCGACACCATTTGGAGCAAATATTTTTCAGATAAAGATTTAAGAAAGCGCTGGAATTATTTCAATAGACACCGAAACTGTTTCGGGTGAAATTGCTGAATTTGGTTCTGCATGTAATATTGAAATGTTGCAGGGGGTTTTATGTGAATGTTTGTTAATTAAAGTAATTAACAAAATTCTGAATAAAAATAATAAAAGAGTTTTATTAAATGAGAGAGCATTAAATTTGGAGAAATTTAATGCATTTAAAGTGGAGACTTTAAAAGAGAATGTGAAGGGGCATTTTAATGTGGAGGGGTTACCACCACATGAATGGAGGAGGTGAAGGGTAACCTCCCCCATGCGCCGGCCATGAAGGAGGGGTACCCTCCCGTCCTCCTATAAAAGGCCACCCCCTCCTCACTTCTCACTCACACCTCCTTATGAAGGATCTCTCTCCCCCTCTAGTATTATTCCCCCATGGTCTCGGATTAGCGAGATACATGTTCCCGGTGGCTTTATCTAGAAAGGAGTTGCCTTCACTGCTTTGCTTTGGAGCGAGGGACGAAGGTTGTCGGGTACCGGACGGTGTAAGATCACGGATGCACCGCTGCTTTGCGGTGCTGGACTTGGTGGTGCTGGAGCTGGATCGATGGACGTCTTTGGAGCCGGACTGCTGGACTTCATCATGATCTTGAGATCGGCAAGTGTACGACTACATCAACCACGAGTTCCTACTGCTAACAAAGCTCGCTGTTCACGAGGGTAAGTTCTCATTGGATGTATGTCCACCCGCTGCTTTGTACCTAGTAGATAGATCTTGGCGTGTAGTTCACACCGTAGGAAATTTTTGTTTTCTATGTTGCGGACCCAACAAAGGGTATCGAGCCTGATCTATGCGTAGGTGCTTAGCACGGGTAGTACACATATGTTGATATGTGGGCGATGATGATCATGTTATTGCATCTTCTATGTATTTTGGATATTGGTGGCATAGTGGGATGAAGCGGCCCGGACCAACCTTACATGTCATCGTACATGAGACCGGTTCCACGACTGACATGCAACTAGTTTTGCATAAGTGGTCGGGTGTCATCTCTCCTACTATAGTCAATATCTGATTTACAACGAGTTTCTAATAACTTGGTTATCCTTGTTGTGGTTCATGTTCGTAGGTAAGACCGGTTCTATCTCCGAAAGCCCTAAGCCACGTAAAATTTGCAATTGATAAATTAGAGGCGTCTAGTTTAGATCGTTGCTGGGCTAGTGTCTTGATATGGTATTGTTGTAAGTAGATGTATGATAGATACTCTTACAACTCACTTAACGTGTAAGTTCCATAGACCTTGGCCTTACACACAAAGGAATGATAGAGATCATACCACGATGCATATGATGGTGATCAAATGCATGGACCATATCATCTCACTTTACACATTAGATGTTTGCATCTTATATTGCTAGTTTGGTGCTTTTAGTAGCATTGTAAGATGATCCCTCATTTAAATATCAAGATAAAATGTGTTCTTCCTTAAGTATGCACCGTTCTATGGATCGTGTTTCGAGACATCATGTGATGATCGGGTGTTCTCAACTCTACGCATTCATGCAATAGGTGTAATATAGTTTTACACACGCGAATACTAAGGTTCTTACTTGGCGAGCCTAGCATGTACAGACATGGCCTCGGAACATGGACCAAAAGGTTAAGCATGAGTCATATAGTTGATGTGATGACCATATTGATGCTCGCCTTTGAAGCTACACCGACTCACGTGATGATCAGACTTGGTGTAGTGGATTTGGTTCATGTAATCACCAAAAAGGCACGAGGGATGTCGTTTTTGAGTGAGAGTTCATTTCTAATTTGGATTAGTCGAACCAAATTTGTCATAAATTAAATCAAAGTGAATTTGCATAGTTTGTTGTAGTCATTGGCATTCGTTTTCTACCTTATGCTTAGTTTTTATTTGAGATAATAGAACTATAGAATTCTGGATATTTACTTTACGAACTGGTATCGTATTGTTTTGAATGCCAATTTAAAGTTTATAAGTCCTATTGCAAACTTTCAGCAAACTCTATTTACTCCATGAAGTTTAATAAGTAGTATTAAATCAAGAGTAAGAATTCGAATGTTAGTATCTAAAGTATCATGTTTGCCTCCATGATTATTGATATTCAAAAAGTTGTTTTAATATCAAGATTATATTGGAGCTGAAAATTGTTTCAGAAACCATCATGTGTGAAAGATATTGGGATATCTGAAACAATGTTTTTGGTTGCATTATGATAGAGTATAATTTAGCAAAATACATGTTCTCATATTGTATGAGAATTTGTGAAGGATGGAGATGCTAGGCATCCGAATCTACCAAAAAGGTTTTGGGAACTGATATTATACTCGTGATTCTTCCTTATAAGCTATAGTAGCTTGATCATGAAAGTTGTCATGATAAGGATGAATAGAAGATGTAAGTAAAATGTTTACTACACTAATAGATTACTAAAGAATGGATTTTTGAAAGAATGCAAACATTTGATGATGGTGATCCACTTCAAAGTGCAAGTCCAAAGGTATTAGTATTTGACTATATACAAGCTTTGTACCATGTGTCATGTTGATGACACCACTATTGATGTTGATAGATTCTTTTAAAAGAAAAGGAATTGCTGAAAGAGAATCTATAAAATATTTGACAGAAAATAAAAGGTTGGAGATGTCCAACTTAGGTATATAGAAGATATACATGTTATGGCTATATTCCTTGCTTGTTAAAGAATGTGGTTCTTAGGTATTGGATACCGAATTGGTTGGTATGAAGTGTCATACAGGACAACGCAATTCATGAACTACAATGGCCTAAGTAACTACCAAGAGAATGAGTGATGATGTTCATCGAAAACAAATAAAGTGTTATTGTGTTTTCGTTGTCATCAAACCAAGCCTTCAAGATTTGTTTAAATAATTGTTATTTTGTTCCGGTATTATGAGAACAATGGCTGTTCAAATAATTACCGTATTCCATAAAGGATGGATCAACTTTTACAAGTCTAGTTGGAGAAATCACATCCATAAACACTATTGCTAAAATGTCGCAAGACAAATGATTGAAAGATCACTTATGAAGTGACATCGCTGTTTGAATTATATTTGAAAGAAAACATGAAGAAACTCCATGTTGATGGAATTTTGGAGTCCTTGATTTTGATCAATTGACGCATGTGAGACTTTCCTCGAGATAATTGAAACTCCGTCCACAGGCCACAGAAGAACGGATGACTAGCTTATTGGAAATTGTGCATGCTGATGTGCATAGTCCATTATGTGTAGCCATATGCGATGGATCTTTTTGCTTCATAAGCTTTCTCCGAAAATTTGAGTGAATATATCTGTATATTTACTTAATAAGGAGGAAGTATGAAACATTTGAAAGTTGTTCAAAGACTTTCAAGATGAAGTGGAAAATCATCGTAACAAGAAAATAAAGAGTTTATGATTCGATCATAAAGGAAGATATTTGAGTTACATGTTTAGCAAAAACACCTAAGACTTGAGGAATTGTTCCATGATTTGTGTTTCCCAATAAACCATAGGAGTATGGCATATTTGAGAGATAAAATCAAACCATGTTTGACATGGTAAGATCAAAGGTGTCATTTATAAATCTACCATTATGTTTTAAGGATTGAAGCTTTAGAGACTACCGATTTTACACTAAAAAGAGCACCATCGTGATCCGTTGAAATGACACCATATAAGTTATGGTTTGGGATAAAACCCGAATTGTCTTTTCTTAAATTTTGGTATGCTATGCATAAGTAAAATGTTTACTACCAAAGTCGGATAAGCACGTCTTTGTAGGTTATCCCAAAGAATTTGTTGGGAATTTCTCCATAACACCAAGGACAAAAGAGTTTGTTACTTGGAACGTCAAGTTTCTTGAGAAGGAATTTTTCGTGAAAAGTTAAGTGGGAGGACAATAGAACTTTGATAAGGTTGTTGAACCTTAGCTATATGTGCTAAGTAGCACAGCGCCGGAAAGTGTCCCAGTGGCGGCCACAATGCTCATGGCTCTCGTGATTACAAAAGGTGTGATCTCGGAGATTAGAGTTCCTATAGAACCGTGTTGGTCGGTAAGAATCAAATAGTAAGATTTGATAAGCACGTCTTTATTGTTTTGACAATGATGAACCGACTACATGCAAAGAAGCGATGATGGGACCTGACTCCATAAAATGACTAGAAGTCATAGAATCCGTGATAGTATCCATACACGAGAAATCAAGTTTCTGAACTTGGAAGACCCTCCGGAAAGGCGTGAAGCCTACCGGTTGTGTTTGGATCTATAAAGAAATAGACATGGGTGTTTAACATCTATGAAATAGTCGACATGTCGGAAAGAAGTTTACGACAATGTTCAAGGAGTTGACTATGACAAGATTTGATCTTTCATAGCGATATATAGTCTTGACGGATTAATGTAGCAACCACTACATATAATTTGATATATGGTAGTTGAATAAACAAAACAAGGTTCTTCTAATAGAACGGTAACCTAGGACGTGTACATCACATGGTCCGAAGGGTTTTGTTAATTCAAAGGGTGCTAAAAGGGCATGTAAACTTCAATAGTTGAAGTAAGCATAGCGGAGTTGGAATCTTCACCATGATGAAACTGTTAAAAGAGTTTAAATTCATCAGAGATGATGAAGATGCTTGCATTTGCAAGAAATTAAGTGGGAGCGCTGAGACATATTTCTAATACATTATGTAGAGGACATATTGTTGATTGGAAATGATGTATCTTGTATTGACACAAGTTAAGAATTTCATTAAAATAAGATTTCGATGAAAGACTTGGGCAAACCAGGAATATTTGGCATCAATATCTATATGGATAGATTAAGGCGCAAATATGGTTGTGCGCATACACATATATGAGATATTGAAAGAGTTCAATATGGAAACAACAAGAAAGGTTCTTGCTGCATGGAAAGAATTGTATCAAGATTCAAGTGTTTTGACACTTGGTGAGTAAAATCACATGAAGATTTTGATCGATTATACCATGATATGTATATACCCAGAATGTCCTATGCTCTAAATGTTATGAGCATATACCAGAATGATTCATAAGATAATCATTGGACAATAGTAAAGATATTCTTATGAGCTTTGGAAGAACAAAGAATATATCATGTATAAGTGACAAATAGTTAAAGGTAGTTCATTGTAAAGTGTTACATTGATACTAGTTTTGTCACAAGATACAAATTAAATTTATCTCAATTTAGACTATGGGTGGCACAATATAATGGAAAGGATGTTCCATGATGGATTTGGATGAGTTCCAAAGTTGAGATATTGTGACGGATACTACAACAAAAGGCTAAGTATATAACTTCTATAGTAGCAGCAAAGGAGGGCATTTGTGTTAAGTAGTTTGTTATCAAACTAGGTGTGGTTCAAAGTGGGCTAATACTATGAAGATATATTGTGTGACAATAATATCAACATATTTTGAGCCGAACGAACTAAAGGTCACACCAAAGGACCAAATTTATACAATGCCGTCTCATTTGAGAATGAGTGATGCGTAGAGACGCAGAGACATGCAAATACACACGGACCTGAAATTGTCAGATCCAGAGATTATGTTAACCACTAGCAATAGCGTATATGCAACACCAGAAAGCCATAGGTGTTCAATACGCAAAGTTTTTCAAACTAGATTATTGACTCTAGTGCAAGTGGGAGACAAGGAATATGCCCGAGAGGCAATAATAAAGTGGTTATTATCTTATTCCATGTTTATGATAAATGTTTATTTTGCATGCTATAATTGTATTGATCGGAAACGTCAATACATGTGTGTTTAATAAACAAAAAGGGTTCCTAGTTATGCCTCTCTTATAGACTAGCTCGTTGATTAACAAGATGATCAAGGTTTCCTGATCATGGACATTGGATGTTGTTAATAACAAGGTCACACCATTGGTGGAATGATGTGATGAACATTCATCCGAAGTATAGCATTACGATCAAAGTCATTATGTTTATATTGCTATAACATCATACGAAGTAATCTTTATCCTTAGACCATGAGATCATGTTAATTGCTAACACCTAAGAGTATCTTGATAATATCAAACGTCACACCATAACAGGTGACTATAAAGGTGGGTTCGAGCTACGAAGGTGTTATGTTGAGGCTCATGGATCAAGAGTGGGATTTGTCCATCCCGATGATGGATAGATATACTCTGGGCCCTCTCGGTGATATCACATTGAAATAGCTTGCAAGCAAGTGATGTGATCACTAAAATGTTATATCACGGGAACGAGAAAAGAGTGCATGTGGTAACGAGATCAAACTAGGTATGGAGATACCGATGATCGAATCTCGGACATGTAATATATCGCGGGACAAAGGGATTTAGTTACTAGCGTTAAAGGTTCTCACGATCATAGAAGACATCGTTGAATGTGTAGGAGTCAGTACGGATCTCCAGGTACCGCTGCTGATTATTGATCGGAGAGGGGTCTCGATCATGTCTGCATTATTCGCGAACCGTAGGGTGACACACTTAAGGGATACCGACACCATTTGGAGCAAATATGTTTCAGATAAAGATTTAAGAAAGCACTGGAATTATTTCAATAGACACCAAACTGCTTTTGGGTGAAATTGCTGAAATTGGTTCTGCATGTAATATTGAAATGTTGCAGGGGGTTTTATGTGAATATTTGTTAATTAAAGTAATTAACAAAATTCTGAATAAAAATAATAAAAGAGTTTTATTAAATGAGAGAGCATTAAATTTGGAGAAATTTAATGCATTTAAAGTGGAGACTTTAAAAGAGAATGTGAAGGGGCATTTTAATGTGGAGGGGTTACCACCACATGAATGGAGGAGGTGAAGGTCACCTCCCCATGCGCCGCCATGAAGGAGGGTACCCTCCTCCTATAAAAGGCCACCCTCCTCTCACTTCACTCACACCTCCTTATGAAGGATCTCTCCCTCTAGTATTATTCCCCATGGTCTCGGATTAGCGAGATACATGTTCCCGGTGGCTTTATCTGGAAAGGAGTTGCTGCTTCCACTGCTTTGCTGGAGCGAGGGATGGAGGTTGTCGGGGTACCGGACGTGTGTGCAATCACGGATGCACCACTGCTTTGCGGTGCTGGACTTGGTGGTGCTGGAGCTGGATCTGATGGACGTGCTGGAGCCGGACCTGCTGGACTTCATCATGATCTTGAGATCGGCAAGTGTACGACTACATCAACCACGAGTTCCTACTCGTTAACAAAGCTCGTTGTCTACGAGGGTAAGTTCTCGTTGGATGTATGTCCACCCATTGCTTTGTACCTAGTAGATAGATCTTGGCATGTAGTTCACACCGTAGGAAATTTTTTGTTTTCTATGTTGCGGACCCAACACAACCGTGTAAATTTCACACGCCAAATCCAAGTAACCCAGCGGGTCATACAACAAGGCAATGTGAGTGGATGCGTAAGATAGAACAAGGTGGTTCGGGGAATGCTCAGGCACCTCGGAACGATCAACCTCGGCAGGAGTTACCCCGGCAGCAATTGCTCTCCAGAGCGAACACGCAACAACTAATGTTGCCTCCCCCTCCGCCGAGGTATGATAACCATGAGAGAAGGGATGCAGTGCATCAAGTGGAAGACCAGCATCAGCCGGATCAGAGGTACCCCGGAAATGAGGGGAGGAATGAGTACAGAGAGCATCATCAGAGTTACTGTGTGTTTACCACTAAGGAAACAGATAGAAAGAGTTTGTAGCACCGACACATGGAGGTGAATGCGGTAATGCCAGCAGTGATGAGGTATATGCCTTGGTCGGACCAGAAGATTACCTGGAGCATCAAAGATCATCCCAAGCTTATGCCGAGTCCTGGTTCATATGCACTAGTGCTAGACCCGACATTCATTGGGCCTAACATCAATGTGAGGTTCTCCAAGGTACTGATTGACAATGGCAGTAGCATTAACATCATGTATGCGGATACAATGCGCAAGTTGGGTATCTCGGAGAACATGCTCCAAGCTACAAGGACAACTTTCCATGGCATTGTGCCAGGCATTTCTTGTGAGCCCATAGGCAAGGTCCGGGTTGACGTATTGTTCGGCACGAGAGATAATTGCCGAACTGAGAATTTGGAGTTTGAAGTGGTGAACTTAGAAAGTGCGTATCACGCGTTACTCGGAAGACCAGCACTGAACAAGTTCATGGCAAGTTGTCACATCAGTTAGCTGAAGATGAAGTTGCCCGGGCCAAATGGAATGATTACCATTGCTGGAGATTTCCGACGTTCCATTGAGTGTGCATCAGCCGGGTCTAACCTAGCCGAGTCACTCGTGATTGCGCAAGAAAAAGGAAGATACAGGAGGTGGCGATGTTGGCTCAGTCCGTGCAGCAATATATGCTGGCGTTGAGTAATCCGCATGGTAGTGTTTCGTTCCAAGCCACGAAGGATACCAAGAGAGTGCATGTTGATGATATGTTCCCAGAGCGCATCTTAACAATTGGTGCCGGGTTAAATGATAAATAGGAAAGCGAGCTCGTCAACTTCCTCCGTGAGAATCGGGATATTTTTGCTTGGTCCACACAGGACTTGCAAGGTGTTCCGAGGGAGTTGGCCGAGCACTCTTTGAACGTGAGACCTGGAGCAAGGCCGGTGAAGCAACCTATCCGCCGCTTCGCCGAAGATAGGAGAAAAGTCATTGGATACGAGATAGCTCGGTTACTAGCAGCAGGATTTATCATGGAAGTTCTTTACCCGGATTGGCTATCTAATCCGATGCTGGTGGAGAAGAAGAAGGATGATCCGAATGTGGCAGTGGTTTGGCGTATATGTATCGATTACACAAACCTGAATATGGCGTGTCCAAAAGATCCATTTCCACTACCAAGGATAGATCAGGTCATAGATTCAACTGCAGGGTATGAACTATTGTCATTCATTGATGCATACTCTGGTTTCCACCAGATACCCCTGAATCCGGATGATCAAATAAAAACTGCATTTATCACCCCGTATCGGGCTTATTGCTATCGCACCATGCCATTTGGTTTACGTAATGCAGGGGCAACGTACCAAAGATGTATGCAGAAATGTTTGCACGACCAAAATGGTCAAAATGTACAAGTATATGTGGATGATGTGGTTATCAAGGCCAAGGAAAGCAAAACGCTCCTTGACAATATCAGGCAGACATTTGCGAACCTAAGAAGGTTCCGGATGAAGCTCAACCCGGAAAAATGTACCTTCGGTGTCCCGGCTGGAAAATTACTCGGATTTCTTGTCTCCAGCCGAGGTATCGAAGTTAATCCAACTAAGATCCGGGCCATAGAGCGAATGGAACTGCCGAAGTGCCTTAACAATGTCCAGAAGTTTACTGGTTGCCTGGCATCGTTAAGTCGGTTTGTATGTCGGTTGGGAGAAAAGGCATTGCCTCTCTATCAACTCATGAAAAAGTCGGACAAGTTCATTTGGACGCTGCAGGCCAATGAAGCCTTTATACAGTTAAAGAAAATGTTAGCCACTACACCAATGTTAGCCTCTCCACTATCAAAGGAGCCAATGTTGCTCTATATAGCCGCAACCAACCGAGTTGTAAGTGCAGTAATCATGGTAGACCATGACGAAGAGGGTAAGTCAGTGCAAAGGCCAGTATATTATCTGAGCGAGGTATTGTCAGCATCAAAGCAAAATTATCCGCACTATTAGAAAGTGGCGTATGGTGTGTATATGTCGGCAAAGAAGCTGAAACATTATTTTGAGGAGCACCCTATCAGAGTAATATGTGAAGCCCCTATATCCGAGATAATGAGTAACAAGGATGCAAGTGGCAGGATTGCAAAATGGGCAATTGAACTAGCTCCCTATGCGCCACAACATGACAGAAGAAAGCAATCAAGTCTCAGGCTGTGGCCGACTTTTTTGTGGACTGGGCCGAGGTACAATATGAACCACCGCTACCAGATCCGAACTACTGGAGGATGCACTTTGATGGGTCAAACACAAAAACCGGGTTAGGCGCCGGAGTTGTTCTTACCTCGCCAAAGAATGACCAGTTGAAGTATGTGCTATAGATCCATTTCGCAGCGTCGAACAATGTCGCTGAATATGAAGCACTTGTGCATGGGCTCAAAGTGGCAAAAGAAATTGGGATACGTCGGATCTAATGCTTTGGCAACTCGGATTTGGTAGTTCAGCAAGTGTCGGGGCTGTGGGACACTCTTGATCCAAACATGGCATTATACAGATTCCATGTACAGAAAATATTTGGTTACTTTGAGGGATGCGAATTTCGCCATGTACCCCGGGTGGAAAATGAGGTTGCCGACGTATTGTCGAAGCTCGGATCAACCCGACAAGCAATTCCACCGGGTGTAGCATTAGAACACCTCAGAAAACCATCTATCAAACCGTCCCCAGAAACCGACTCAATCTACGTCCCGGAGGATCCGGAGTCCGGAGCTGTGCCCATGGACATTGACGTAGGAGGTGGTGCGCAAAACCCGGGATCGCTTTCAAACCCGGACCGCCTCCGTAACCGGGGACTGCTCAGCATGATCCGGTTGAGGTTATGCTGGTGGATTAGATGGAAATTGATGAGGATGTGTTCCCTGTACGAGCAATACCAGCTTGGGCACTACCTATATTTCAATTCCTAAAAGATGGAACTTTACCCGTTGAGGAGGTGTTATCCAGGCAAACTCAAAGGAGAGCAAAGGCATACACGATCATCAATTCCGAGCTATACAAAAGGAGTGTGACTAATGTCCTCCAGCGATGTGTTGACCTGGAAGAAGGGCTTGACATCCTCCGAGATATACATCAAGGGGAATGTGGGAATCATGCCTCGTCTAGAGCCTTGGTAGCAAAAGCTTTCCGGCATGGATTCTACTGGCCAAGTGCCTTAGAACAAGCAGAGGATTTGGTAAGAAAATGCAATGGTTGTTAGAGGTACGCTACCAAGACACATATGCCAATGTCGGAACTCAAGACCATACCAATCACTTGGCCATTTGCCGTATGGTGTTTGGACATGGTTGGCCCGTTCAAACTAGCAAGGGGAAATATGACTCACATTTTGGTCATGGTGGATAAGTTTACAAAGTGGATTGAAGTAAAGCCAATAATAAAATGTGATGGAGCTACGGCCGTGACATTTCTCAAAGACATCATCTTGAGATACGGTTATCCTTACAGTATCATAACTGATAATGGCACAAATTTTGCTGAAGGAGCATTTGCGCGATTCTGCCGAGATAAGAAGATCCGGCTGGACGTTGCCTCGGTAGCCCACCCCGCATCAAACGGACAAGTGGAAAGATCCAACGGATTGGTATTATCCGGGATAAAACCCCGGCTCATTGAGCCGCTGCAAAGATCAGCGGGGTGCTGGTTAGAAGAACTACCAGCGGTATTGTGGAGTTTAAGAACAACTCTGAATCGATCAACATGATATACGCCATTTTTCTGGTATATGGGGCAGAAGCTGTATTACCAGTCGACATAGAGCATGACTCGCCTAGGGTCACCCAATACACAGAAGCCGAAGTGCAAGAAGCCCAACAAAATGATGTTGAACTGCTGGAAGAAGCGAGAGAATTGGCATTGTCCAGATCCGCCATATATCAGTAAAATCTCCGACGCTATCATAGCCGGAAAGTAAACCCCCGAGTCTTCCGGGAAGGTGATCTGGTACTCCGGTTGGTACAACGTACTACTGGCATGCATAAGTTATCCCCCCCATGGAAGGGCCATTCATTGTGAGCAAAGCATTGCACAATGATTCTTATTATCTTATCGATGCAAAGCCACATGAAAAGAACAAGGCGGACAGGTCCGGCAAGGAATCTAAGCGTCCATGGAATGTAGCTCTACTTCGTCCTTTCTACACTTAGCAGAAGAGTGTATGTATCTGAGTCTCTCATATGTCGGTGTGTATGCCGGCAATGAGTTTATCAATGAAATGTTGGCACCTCGAGCAGTAACTCGGGGACTGCCTTAATAATGTTTGTTGTCTTCTGTATTTCTGATTTTTATGTCGGCTGGCGTAAGTTTTTTTTACTTAACCTGGATTAGTAGTGTGTGAGCATCACAAACCCAACTCTTCGACTTGCTACTGTCCAACTAGATTTGGCTTCATGGCAAGCAAGAGAACAAGTTTGGAAAATCGTAGCACATGAAAAACGACTAAGCAAAAGAACTTAATCGAGCCGACGTTTATTTTTCGGACTAACCTAATGTTTACTTTCGATTTATTATGCTGAGTTATTTTAAGCTAATCCTAAAGTTTCCAAGTATTGTTAAGACAATTTTTGAAACTTGGACTCGTAAGTCGTAAAACCGAATCAAGGTAGACACGAGTCGAGCCAGAAGATTGGAAGAACAAGAAAATGAAACTCGGGGACTACTCCCAAGTTAATCCGGCATAAAAACTTGGTAGCAAAATATCACTTGTGTACTGGATACAATTCCACCCGGCATACCGGGGATCTGATAAACTTTAAAGTTTTTTCACTCAAGGAGCAGCAGGAGGAGGAAGTTCGGCGTCATCTTCGCTGTCTTCGATGTCCGAGGCATCGTCCTCTTCGTCCTCATCCGAGCCATCTTCAACGTTTTCAGTGTTTTCATCATCCGCGCCACCAAGGAAGCTTGGACCCTCATTCCATTCATGAATGGGGGCATATTCGATCAGGCTAGGAGGTTGAGGTCACTGGACCATCAGGATCCGGTACGCATGCGCGCTAGGAGGTTGAGGTCGATCTTCTCGTACCACGTAAGCACGTAGTGGAGAACGGTCTCAGCTCTGGCACGTCCAGCGGATTCCCTCCAAAGGTCGAGCTGGGTCTCGCATTCCATCAACTTATCAACAAGAACTGCGGTCCCCTCTGGAGTATCTTCTGCAGGCCAAAAGGTGTTGAAGATTCGGACTGCCACGTCAAGGATATCCTTGCCATAGTTCTTCACGATTTCCACACGAGAAGACAAGCTGACCAACAGGTCCTCCATGTCATAGGGAATCTCTTCAGCGTTAGGAGCAATGGGGGTACCCCTCTCTCGGCGGAACTTAGCAACAGCCGTGCTCGCAATGGCATTGCCCTATGGAAATTTGCCTGAAAACAAGACAAGAGAGGCGAGTAAAGAAAAGACATGTGAAGTAACCCGGAGAAATATGCCGGATGAGGGAAAGGAACTTACGTGAAATATGGTTGTGGATCCGGGTCAACTCCTTGGTACAATCATCACGCCTTTTGTGAAGCTACACAAGTTCAGTATTCGCCGACTCAAGTTTGACGTCGGCCTCCTGGAGAAGTTCTTGGTCCTTAGCAATCTGGAGATTGAGGCGCTCGCGCTCTTCAGTATAGTCCTGGCCGGCTTTTTGAAGTTCGGATTGGTGTTGTGCTTTCAACTTCTTCATATCTGCCTTGAGCTTGGCAATTTCATCATCCTTGGTTCAGAGGAGGGAAAGCTCATCATCTTTCTTTTTGAGCTCGGCCTGATGCTGCCCTGCTTGTTCGAGAAAATGCAGCATCATATCAGGCACGGGCACACTATCTTCCAGCGATGCTGAAATAGTTTTTCGACCCGGCAAAGCCGAGGTATGAATGTTCGCCGAGCCAAGGAGAAAAGGAGATAGAAAGCATAGCAAGGTCGCACAAAAGTAACTTACCCTTGATCTGGTTAAGCTTCTTCCTCATGATGGTATTCTCAGCTTCCACCCCAGCTGCAAAAACCGAATGATGGGTTAGTTCGGCAGAAAAAGAGGAAGAAAACATGGAAAAATGTCAAGAAGAGAACTTACCCCTTTTCTCGTGTTCAGCGAGAAGTGCATTATGCTTTGCGCACAGCATCTTGTGAGTGTCCAGGAGACGCTGAAACTCAGCGCTCCGGCGGTTGGTGGTCACCTGAAAAGAGTACAAAAATATAGCTTAGTCTTGTGCATATTCGAAGTGTACAAAATCCGGGCCAAGTGGAACTTAACACGGCTCTAGGTGTGTGCATATTCGAAGTGTACAAAATCCGGGCCAAGTGGAACTTAACCCGGCTCTAGGTGTGTGCATATTCGAAGTGTACAAAATCCGGGTCAGGTGGAACTTAACCCGGCTCTAGGTGTGTGCATATTCGAAGTGTACAAAATCCGGGCCAAGTGGAACTTAACCCGGCTCTAGGTGTGTGCATATTCGAAGTGTACAAAATCCGGGCCAAGTGGAACTTAACCCGGCTCTAGGTGTGTGCATATTCGAAGTGTACAAAATCCGGGCCAGGTGGAACTTAACCCGGCTCTAGGTGTGTGCATATTCGAAGTGTACAAAATCCGGGCCAGGTGGAACTTAACCCGGCTCTAGGTGTGTGCATATTCAAAGTGTACAAAATCCGGGCCAGGTGGAACTTAACCCGGCTCTAGGTGTGTGCATATTCGAAGTGTACAAAATCCGGGCCAAGTGGAACTTCACCCGGCTCTAGGTGTGTGCATATTCGAAGTATACAAAATCCGGGCCAAGTGGAACTTAACCCGGCTCTAGGTGTGTGCATATTCGAAGTTATCAAGGAGCTACGTTAGTTTTCTAAGGAGCATCCGGCCGAGTAACAAGTTACTCCCCCGGTGGCTCGGGGACTAATGGTTATATCACTAATATCTACAACATGCTAAGGAAAAGGTGAAGTAACGTACCTCCATCATCCGACCCGCAAGGTTAATTGCCTTAGCGGCTGTGTTCATTTGAGCAGCAAATTCGGCGGGACCGAACTTCTCCGGGAGATCGTCGTTGTGGATGAACTCCGCCTTGTTCCAGTTGTTCACAAACTTGATCAAGGTCGGAGGGTATCGTTCACCGCTGAGCATGTGGGGCGCCACTAGTCCCTTGGCATGTGCTTCCCTCCTCTCAACCTGGGCAAGAGCAGGGCTGGTGTGCAAAACGAGTTGCGCGTCAGCTAGCTCGGCAGGGGCGTCCTTCGGTGGTGGAGTTTTCTTCGAAAGCATGGACGCGAGTGTGCGCTGTCCAGCCTCGATGGACGTTGCCCTGGTGGCGTCAGAGGCCTTCTTGCCCTTAGGTTGCTGCTGATAAGTGGAAGTTGTTACAACAGATTTACCCTTGGGAGCTGCCTTGGTACTTTCTCGCCGAGACTGGGAAGACTCGGACAAGGCGGAGGGGCTTGGTGCTGCTGTTGTTGCTTTTGCTGCTGGCACTAGAGTTGGTGCTGGAGTTGGTGCTAGTGTTCGTGCTGGTTTCTTCTTCGGTGAGGGTGCTAAGGTAACCTCGGTGGTAGCTGGTTGCGGCGGAGCCGAAGTAGTGGTGGCCGCCTGGCAGAGCTGGGCCTCCCCACTCGTGGTTGCCCTCCTCTTGACAAGGTGGGCTGGAACCCGGAGCAGCCGCTGAACCCTCCGGGATTGGGCTCAGCGGGCGTGAATCATCACCACGAGGGGGAGAAGGGCTGTGTCGGAGCGGGGAGGCAATGCTGGACCCACTCTGTGGGACCTCCACCGCGGCCCTGCCGAATCAAACATTGTCGGATGAGAAACTATAACAATAGAAGAACAAGTAAATGGCAAAGGGAAAAGAGGCTTACTCATCCGAGGTCAGGGGCTCCTTGGGCGTCCGAGCCCTTCGTGCTGTGGCCTTGGTTGCAGGCTTGGTGGCAGTTTTGTCCCCGGACTTCTTTTGCCTTTTGGCTGGCTGAGAAGGTCCGGAGGAAGAAGTTGATGTGGCTCCCCTTTTCTTCTTCGGTGCGACCAGAACAGGATCACCCACGGCAAGGGGAGGGTCCTCATGGATCTGCCCACCGGGGTTAGCTGATGCCAGAAAAGCATAAGAAAGGGGGACAACGTCAAATGCTTCCATCACCTCAACATCCGAATCATCTTCATCGTCGGGCCAATCTCTAATAGAAGAGAGTTTACCGGTGGGTCGCTTGGTCGCATCGGCCATAGGAAGGAACATCTCCTGGTCCGGTTCCTCCTCGTCCGAGGTATCCCGGTCAGGCGCCCATTTGAGGGAAGGCACGGGGCCATCCTCGATGGTTTGCTGAAGAAACATCTAAGGGAAAGAAAAGGCAACAGGATTAAAACCAACAACAAATACCGACATATGATTTAACTCGGAAAAAGTTTGGGGCACGAGACTTACCGAAGGAGGAAACCTATCACGACAAAAATGTTCCATTCCCCATGTCCACTCAGAGGAGAAGTCCTTGTGGGTGGTGAAGAGGGCCTTGACCCGGCGATGGATCTCTATGTTGCTCAACTCGAAAGACGAGGTCCGGTTGGGGTCGCGGCCCCAGCTCATGTGACAGACTTTGTGTGTGTGCTTCTGGAGGGGGAGATCCGGTTGCGCACGAACGTAATCATGGCATCCTCATTGCGCAATCCGAGATCCTTCAACTCCTGGAACCTCTTGTTGACCTGGTTCGCCCGGACGGTGGGCTTCTTGGGGACCACGTCCCACAGATCCGGATTGGGAGGACCCGGAGCGTAAGGGCGCAGCCGGATCAGATCCTCAGTAGTGTTGTTCCGGACATAGAAGAAAGTCCGGGCCCATCCCTTGCAAGAGTCCAGCCTAGTGACTCGGGGGAAGACGGATAGTCTCCAGGGAGAAATTGGCGCAGCGTCGAACTGCGTGAGCTATTTGTCCTCCGGATCTAGATCTACATTCGGAATCACGTTCCGGCGAAGGCCAAAGAACCGGATCCAGAGCTCCTTCGTGGGCCACACTCCGGCATAACCTTCGATGGTGGAGGCAAAGGCAGAGAGAGAAGTGATGGCATTAGCCAGAAGATGGTGCGGCTGAAGCTCGTATGTGTTTAGCCAGTCGTGGAAAAAGTCACTGACTGGGAGACCAAATCCGCGTTGGAAATGAGAAAGGAACACCACATACTCACCTGGATTGGGTGAGGGGAAAGTAGCTCGGAAAGCGGGGTGCGATGCGCCCTCAGATGCGCTTTGGTGCGATAGAGCCAATCCAGGTCGTCCTGGTAGACCCAAGATCCAGCCCACGCTGGCGATCGGCGATCAAGCGTCTTCTTCCATCTCCTGCTCGGCGATGGTGAGCTCCTCTTCTGTCATCTCGAGGTCACTGCCCTCACTGGCGCTAGCGGAGGTGGGTGGCAGTGGCCTAGACTGGCAGCGACCCATGGCGGAAGAGATGCGCGGAGGCGGCAGCGACGCTGGTGCGCGTGGAGGCAGCGCAGCAACGGCGCAGCTGCTCAGGCGCGGCGGCGGCGGCGCTGTCGATGGAAAAGGAGAGGAAAAGGCAAAGGGGCGCAGGAGCGGGGAAATGACCCAAGGGGCGCGCCCCTCCTCTATTTAACCACTCCCCTACAGGGGTAGTGGGATCATGTTGTGCATGCGTGCCACATGGTGCGGCCGTGTATTACCCGGGTCAACCAATCAGCAGTGAGCCGCACGGAGGGCCACAGGGCGCAGCGGATCCCATGACGTGACGTTATGGTGCAGTCAACGAGGAGGCAGGCATGACGCGGCGTGAAAGCGGTAACCCGACAATTACGCGGCGTTATTGCTGGCCCTTAAAATGAGGCAAACGTGATGATTAACCTCCACGTGGGGAAGCGTACAGAAGAAGGAAGAGTGATCCGGATGGGTATGAGGTAACCCGGCCAACAAGTAAAAACTTGGAATGTGCCAAAGGAAAATAAACCCATGAAATCCGAGATAGGAGGTAACTCAGAAAAGGAACACAAAGCTCGGTGAAATTGAACCCGTTGTGGCCTTAGCGGCTAAGGCAACTAAGATCGCACCAGCTTCAGGGACTAATGTTGGGGGGATACCACCGGGTAGGGTCACGTCGGGGTATAATGGCCGAGTTAGCCGAGGTATGGCAAGGTCAAAGCGAATGTTGGCCGAGTCACCTCAAGGCAGGCCGAATCTCGGGGTAACCCGGACCAGGGGATGTCCACCTAACTGGGTCTCAACCGACTTAAGCTGTATGTCGGACAGACGAATCTAACTTGTATGCAGGAACGGGTGTGGCCGGATCAACTATGTACGATTCGGGTCATATCAAGCTTGTATGAGAAGGAAGGTATCTCGCTGGTCAAAGGTGACCACTGTATGCAGAGCGTGAGCGAAGCGGACAGAGGCAGGACCACCGAGGCGTGGCCTACAAAGGTGACGATGCCAATGTCGGCTGATGTGGGCGCCGTAGAGGCTCACGTAGCCTCTGCATGGATGACGCAGGGCAAAAGTGACCCGATCGGGTTACTATTTTGGGAAGAGGCATATTCCCTGGAATATGCCTCCACGTATGCCCTAATTAGAGACCTAGCCACCCCTATATAAGGAGGGCTAGGGCCTCTGTAGAAAGGGTTGAGTTTTCACGGGGTAGAGGGCTAGTTGGCTAGACTTTACTTGGTTCCTGAGGGCTAGCTAGTGGTGAGAGTAAGAGAGATCCTTCTTCCTCCTCTCTCCAATACAGCTCAAGGAGCACTTGTAATCTGTGGAAGTGAATCAAATACAAAGCTTCTGTGTGTGGAATCACCACACTATCCCTCCCTGGATTCCCCTAGTGCATTTAGTCTCCACCTTTAGCCTATCCATGACATCTGCCGTGACACCACCACGACAGGAGCTTAGCGATCTTGAGGTCGGCTACGAGTACGACTACTTCAACCACGTTCCCCGCAGAACATTAACCGCGTATGGTCTATAAGAGTATGTACTCTCTACGCATCGGCCGTTACCGCATTACTACATAGATAGATCCTAGGCAAGTTTTGGGGTTACCTCGTAGGAATTTTTTTGTTTTCCGCACCGATCCCCAACACTCATCACATTATTCTTCCCTACACTTGAAAATTTCCTTCATACAAAACTTCACACAATCTTCATTAGCAACATTAGTGTATTCAAGATAATAAGTCTTTAGGTTTAGTTTCAACACAAGTAAAACTTCCATTAAAACACAAGCTACTGTAGCAATTCCTTCTAAAAGCTCAAGTGATCAAAGAGAACTCAAAGAGAAAGATATTAAGAAGCAAATGCAAATAATGGCAGAAATCTGTCAAAACAGACCAGCAGTTAAAAACCAATTTTTTCGAAGATCTTCTGTTGCTCAAATCGAAAAGTGCTAAACTAATGAAAGTTAGATAAAAACCTGGGGCAAAAGTACAGAAAATTACAGCTCAATTCGACATACAGGGATTTTTCACAATTTTTTACAGTGAAGCACAAAATCCAGTTTCAGGACAGCAACTTTCCCAAGTCTTACTTCTCTCTCATTAGAGGTTATTCTTGGCACAAAAACCACACAAAAAGGATAAGAATAGGTTATTACCAAGGCAATAACTTCCAAGACTCAACAAAATAAAAATAAACTGAAAGTAAAAATATAATAGGTTGTCTCCCAAAAGCTCTTTCTTTATAGCCATTAACATAGGCATGATAATTTCGATGATGCTCACATAAGAAATATGAGTTGAAGTAAAAGAGAGCATCAAGAAGCAAATATGGAACAAATTTAAGTCTAACCCACTTCCTATGAAAAATAATCTTATAAAACAAGTCATGAAAGCACAAAGCAACAAGCATAGGAAAGCAAAACAAGTGCAACTTCAAAAAAATTAACATAAAGAGGGGAAACTTAATATTGTTGAGACACATAAAACCATGTTTCCCTCTCTCATAATAACTTTTAGTAGCATCATGAATAAAATTAACAATATAAATATCACATAAAATATTCTTATCATGAGACACATGCATAAAAGAATTAATACTCCCCACATAAACATAGTCATTCTTATTAATTGTAGTGGGAGCAAATTCAACAAAATAGCTATCATTATTATTCTCATCACCATAATCATCAAATATAGGAGGCATATTGTAATCATAATTAATTTTCTCCTCAATAGTAGGTGGACTGAAAATATCATATTCATTATTGTAATCATCATATATTGGAGGTATAGTATCATCATAAGCAATAGAATAATTATCTTCCAAAGTGTGTTCATTTGTAAACATACCATCATTTGAAGGAACATGGATAGTACTAATAGTGCAGCAATTATTAACATCATCATTTTCATAATTGGTACCGAAGAGATTTTCAATATCAAAAGTAGTGTGCTTTTCCCAATCATGATCACTACTATAGGTAATAGGCATAGGAACATCATCGAGTTCAGACTCATCAAAAACTATAATAGGAGCAACGTGCTTAGGGAAAATACCGTTTCCTCCCTCCTTTTACTCCTCCTCTTCTTCTTTTTCTTCTTCTCTTTAGGAGAGAGAGGCTTGAAAGGAAGCTTCTCCATATACCCTGGTTTATTGTTAGAGACAATAGAAGAAACTTTGGAGGATTCCTCCTTTTCATTAATAAGAACAAAACACATATTAGTCCTGTCATATTTTGGTAAAATCTCATATTTTATAATATTTTGTATGTAAGTATTTGTGTGGCAATTATCAACACAATAAAGATGACAACCATGCAGGACGTTATTCATATCAAAAGCACTCATATCTACCAATGAGGTTTTTCTTGATAACTCTTCACACCCCAAAAATAATGTAAGTTCATCATGCTGATTAGGAGTGATCATGTCATCACAATACAAACTTGCAGTACTCATTGGATTATAAGGTCTATTGTTATGGCCTGGGCATTGAAAATTGAAATGACCCACTTCAAAGCAAAGTTCACAAATAAAAGGATAGAGGGCACAAACCTTTTTACCAAGATCATTTATAGCCCTATAACACATTCTAGTTTTTTCATTCATGTGGGTGATACAATATTATTCTTCAATTTGATTCTTTTTACAAGGTCTATGTATTCCACAAAAATTAACATGCTTATAAGAAATAGTACTTACAGAGGTTTGAGCATGTTTATTGCTATCATTAATAACAATTTCATTTTTCATGCAAGTGTCTTTAAAAGGCTCATGATACATGTCCCATTTTTTAGGAGCATTAATATGAGAAGCAAAGTCTCTATAGCAATCAACAAGAATTTGAGGATCAAGACCATATTTAGCACTAAGCTCTTGAAAATCAGCAGTTTCAGTGAAAGACTTAATGCAATCATACTCATAGTTTATACATGGTTCTTTACCTTTGTTGTTATCCCAATCTTCGGTATTGCTTTGAATTGTTTCAAGAAGATCCCACTTACCTTTGACCTCCTTACTTGTGAAGGATCCCTCTAAACAGGTATCTAGATAGTCCTTGTATTGTCATGAAAGCCTTGCATAAAAATTATTAATAACAATATTACTAGGGAGCTCATGAATAGGACATTTGAGCATTAGTGACTTCAATCTCCCTCATGCTTGGGCAATACTTTCTCCATTATGAGGATGAAAATTATAAATATAATTCCTATCTTTATGAATTTCATGAGGAGGATAAAATTTAGAGTAAAAGAGATATTCAAGTTCCTTCCACTCCAAATGATGAGGATCGTCTAGTAGCTCATACCACTCCCTTGCTTTGCCCTTAAGTGATAAAGAGAATAGCTTCCTCTTAACTTGGTTCATTGAAATACCTACACACTTGAACAACTCGCATAATTCATGTATAAAGAGTAAATGATCACCAGGATGGACAGTTCCATCTCCAAAATAACAGTTATTCATAAAACGTTCAACAATTTCCATAGGTATTTTAAAAGGGAAGCTTTCAGTATGTGGATTTAAAATATCACAAGTATCATTAGAATTACCACATATGGAAGATAAAGTATCATCAGAGCAAATTTTCTTCTTTAAAGCCGAGGAACTAAAAAGATCATTTTCATAAAAACTATCTTCCCCAAGCTTAGACGTTTCCATAGCATTAGTAACAAGGGTGTTCAAAAAATTCATACTAATAACATTGCTATTAGCATGCAAAGAAAGTTCCATGGGTTTTTAATTTTCTTTTCAAACCATTTATGTTCTACCTTAGGAAAAATACTAAAAATCTCTCTAATTTTGTTGTTGTTTTCCATTAAGCCTAACTAGTGAAAATAAAAACAAGAAACAAAAAGATATAACTGCAGAATCTAAAGGAAATAACTTCGAGCACTCACACACCAGCAACAGTACTAGAAGATAGCTTAGTAGCTAGAGGATGTGAGTACCTTTTACCTTACCTCCTTGGCAACAACGCCAGAAAATAGTTTGATGTCTACGCACGCTTCTATTCTTGTAGACAGTGTTGGGCCTCCAAGTGCAGAGGTTTGTAGAACAGCAGCAAGTTTCCCTTAAGTGGATCACCCAAGGTTTATCGAACTCAGGGAGGAAGTGGTCAAAGGTATCCCTCTCAAGCAACCCTGCAATCAAGATACAAGAAGTCTCTTGTGTCCCCAACACACCCAATACACTTGTCAGGTGTATAGGTGCACTAGTTCAGCGAAGAGATAGTGAAATACAAGTAATATGGATGATTATAAGTGGTAATTACAATCTGAAATAAGAGTGACAGTAAGCAAACATGTAACAAAACTGATTGTAAACGGTGTTTCAATGCTTAGAAACAAGGCCTAGGGATCATACTTTCACTAGTGGACACTCTCATGTAAATATCTTCTCTTCATGATGCTACCCTGAACTACTCTCCGGTTGGATGATGTAGGGCTATAACAGCATACCTTAAAGTTCGCATTCCCCATCTAGATAACCCCTCACTATCACCTTGAGCACTAGATGGTTCCAACAAACACCACAATCTCATAGATACATTCAACTCAAATTATACTCATGATAAGTATTTATGTAACCTTAGCCAAAGTGCCACACGGTGTGCACACTGTCAACTTCACACACGTGGGGATAAGTAGAGATTAATTAAAGCACTTAAGTAGCAGAATAGATCTATAGATTATAAAGCTCGTGATCTCAATAAGATCATGCATAAAGAGAGAGATGAACACATAGCTATCGGTAGAGCCCTTAGCCTCGAGAGAGAACTACTCCCTCCTCATCATGGGAGTCATCAACGGCGATGGAGATGGTGGTGGAGTCAATGGAGATGGATCCGGGGGCACTTCCTTGTCCCGGCAGGGTGCTGGAACAAAGACTTCTGTCCCTCGAATCTCCTCTTCGGTGGCGGCGGCACTGCGGAACTTTTTGTGGAATTCTAATCTGGTACTTATGGTTTTCGTCCCGGGGGAATATATAGGTGAAGAGGTGATTCTAGAGGTGGGCCAGGGTGGCCACACCACCTGGTGGCACGACCAGGGTGACCCGTGCCACCCTAGGGTGTGCCTGCCCCTGGCTCCCCTCCGTCTCTCCTTTGGACTCCGTGTCGTGTCGGGGAAAATATGAACTTCGGATTTTGTTTCGTCCAATTTCGAGAATATTTATTTTCTGGCTTTTCTGAAACCAAAAATAGCAGAAAACAGGCAACTGGCACTTTGGCATCTTCTCAATAGGTTAGTTTCAGAAAATGTATAAAAATGCCTCAAAGTATAGACAAAACATAAGATAGCTGATACAAAACAAGCATGGAGCATCAAAAATTATAGATACATTTACGACGTATCATTACCTTGCTCTTCAAACTTGATGAGGATGTAGTCGTGATGTACCTTTGCCAGTTCCCAGGCAATGATGCCAGAAAGTCTGGCAGTTGCAGTGGAAGTTGTCTTGTGCTTCACCATGCAACAACAACTATGATGTATCCTTCTTCCAATTCCCCTGCAACGGCACGAGAAAATAGTCTTGATGGCAACAAAGGCTGACATTTTTTGTTGGGACTCCAAGTGAAGAGTGTTGCAGCAAGTGTCTTTTCCCCACAAGGGTGACTCGAGGGTTTATATCGAACTCTCAGGGAATTGATTGCGGAAGGATGTTCATCTTCTCCTCTTCAAACAACATGTAAAGTAAAATAATTTGTATTGTGTCTCCAACTCCACCAAGTGGTTTTCAAGTACAAGGTTTCGTATTATTAATATGAAATAAAATAAAAACAAACTAAAGTAAATAAAGTAAAGTAATGCAAACTAGATGATATGGAAGATAGTAGAGTTGTTTTGGGGTTTTTATAAGTGATTGCAAGTAGAGAAAGTATTTTTTAATTTTCGAAATAATAAATTGCAAAAAATGTAAAGGATAGTAGATGCAATGGAAAGGTGTTTATTATGATAAAAATCAGACCAGGGTTTATGGGTTCACTTGTCTATTCTCTTTTTAGGTTGTAGTGATCACAAAACAATTTATCAATGATAAAGATTCATGAAAATTCTATAAGTGCTCGATAAAGGAATTAATATGGGTATCACATTCTAATATTGAGATGGAATACATCTCTCTCTTATACTCCTCAAGAAAGGGAAATCTCCATGCAATCTTGATTTAAGAACAAATCAGAGTATAGCTTTAAGCAATATTATAGAGAATGGATTTTGTGCTTGTACACATGGGTACAGGACCTATCTTGTCCGTCCGTCCGATCTCTGAGATTCGCGCCTAGTCTACACCTTAACATTTGTGATTTCAATCATTGAATTTTTCAGTCACATCAGAGGTGTATTTCTCCTTTCTTTGTGGCGTGCAACACGTCGAATATAGAGTAGCCTTTTCTGGCCTATGCCTATGGCCTACCTCTGTCCATGCCCAATCTAATGCCTAGGAGAGCATATGTCTGCTTCCCATCTAGGACAGAGCCTCCCCATTATTCTCCCCCTCTCACCCTAGGCTCCTTCTGGCGAGATCCTCCATCTTGACACTGTCGCGGCTGTTCTGACAGGTCCTGCCTGTCCATCATGGGTATAATCTCTTCCTCCCCTCTTTTCTTCTCCACACATTGCCATCGACCCCCCTTCCCCTCTGCTTTCTCCTCTGGCATCTCGGTTGCTGTTGTACTAATGAAATTGGTACTGGGGCTCTTTTGCAGGCGAATAGCGGCCGAGAGAAGTACAGTAGTGGAAAGTGTGGGAGGTGCATCACCTATGCCCAGGGGCACCACCGATCCAATTCCTCCATGAACTGAATGCCCTGGCGCCACCGGCGCTGAAGTTGGTAGCATAGGCAAGGGGCAACCACGACGGCAAGATCCTTCCTGCAGGTCCCCTCGTCTAGCCCAGGTAGAATTTATCCCTCCCCTTGTTCATTCTCCTCATGTTGCCATTGATCCCCTCCGCTTTATCCTATGGCGTCTATGTTGTTGTTGCATCGACGAATTGATTTTGGGCTTTTTGCAGGGAAATGGCGGACTGGACAAATCCAGTGGGGGCTGTGTTCCTAGGAACACCGGCGTTCTCCCTGACTTCGTGCTAAAGTTCTCCATATGATTTAGAGATTCTACATCCTCAGTTGTAGTTGTTAACTATTAGTTCCAATGTGTCTTGTCATCGAAGCTCTGGCTTGTTAAGCAAAAATGTTGTGTATTCGACCATCGTATGTATGGCTATTTTGAAGCACCGACACTGATGTATTGACATTCTATGACTCTTTTAGTTATTTCTCTTAACTTGTTTTTTTCCGATGATGAGCTTGGCCATCGCCATACTTGTGTCTGTATTCCAAACATATTTTTTTGCGAGAAGCGTGTCCGAACGCGACACCTCCTCTATGGTACATGTATCTGGTACATATTGGAAACCCTTGCAGAGTGGATTGAGGTGTACCTTAACTAGAAGAGGCCATGGATTGATCGCCATTGTAGCTCTCTTTAAGCTTCTCAATGAGACAGACTAGGTGCAGCTGGAGGAGATGGACGAGGAGTATGGGCGCATGCCGGCTAAGGAGAGGGATGGGGAGTATGGGCGTGTGCCGCTCGGTCGGTCGAGTGGCTCACTCTTGCATAGCCTGTGAGCTAGTTCACTGTTAAATAAAAAAGGCTAGAAGTAGGCGCCGGTAGGTTTCACTTTTCCCATGAATCCCGTGCGCCACATGCTACTTTTCCAGGAATCTCTCGTTTAGTAAAATGCAAAATATGTATTTTTCTAGCAGCAACCTTTTATATCTCAAAGCGTCAACCAGCCCCTCAACGGACAAGATAGGTCTCGTACCCATGTGTACATGTATTTCCCAATATTATATGATGTTTGAAATACTAATATGTTACCTTGATCTAGTCATGATTATCACACCGTCACGTGATAACTATAGCACCTGATTTTACTTTACCCCTAGTGAGGTAGCAAAAAAAGGTAAAAATTAAAGTAGATCTTGAATAATATGTGTCACAATTCAAACTCTACCCCCGTGCTACTCCATCTAACACATACTTCTCCCTATACAAGTTCTTGCATAAAATTTGGATCAAAACAAGCAATGAAAAATGGGGTGCATGATATGCATCTATTAAAACATCTTACTCAACTTAGATTCCAATCTCAAATATCAAACCATAGAACAAATATCCACCACATAGGAATTACAAATATAACCATAATCATGTCGGGCAGCTCATATGGTACTAGATCTATGAAGAACAAGAGAGAAATAGATCAAGATACTGCCACAAACCCATAGCCCGAAGGTGTACTACTCCCTCTTCATCATGGTGATGAAGCCGGAGATGTTGGAGAGGATGGAGATCTCCCCGAAGGTGGTTCCGGTGGAGTTTTCCCCTCCAATCTTTGCTGGATCTGACTCTGTTTGGTGGTGTTTTCATCTATGGCGGCCCTCTCTCTGCGGACGCCCCGGGGGGGGGTCCTTATATAGGGTTTTTTAGGTCAAGAGAACTTCGTGGACGAAAGAATCAAGGCGATCGGATGGTCGAGGAGGGAAAGACCCTAGGTGGCGCCACCTAGTCTCTTTTGGCCCTCCTGGTGAGATTCCAGTTCTCCAGAAGATTCTCATGGATAAATATTGACATTCCCAAAAGTACAGGTCTATTTGACTTTATTTAGGTCCTGAAACATCAAAAACATTGAAAACAGGGTTTTCTGCCCTGTAGGGTTATAACCAAAATAAAGAGGATCATTGGTAAATCCCCAATAATCAATATAAAATAGGGATATAACATTATATATGATGCAAATATGTGGGAAAATATGTTAACAAACTATAAAGTTCATGTATGCATTTTACATGCATCAACATCGCCGGAATTTATTTTGTCAAATCTGCCGAAATAGTTTCGGGGTATCAAAACAAAGGAAGAGGTCAAAATGTTATTTATTAAATGAAGTGTTCATTAAATTAAGTACTCATTAAATAAAGTGTTCATTAAATTGAGTTACATTAGAACAAGAGAATTAAAGTGCTCTAATGGAAAGACATTTGGTTTTGAGTGGAGAATAAATGGGATAAAATGGAGATTGAAATTATGTGAGTGGAGAGTCCACCCACATGAATGAGGGAGGAGAGGGGGCACCCTCTTTGGCTGCCGGCCATGGGTGGGTTCTGCCCCCTCCCCCTATAAAAGGAGGTGGAGACCTCCTCCTCTCATACACACTCTCACTTGCCCATTTTCTCATATGCCCTTTGGTTGGCATCTTCTCCCTCTTGCTAGCCTTGTTCATTGTCACTAGAAAAGGTGCTTAGGCGAATCCCTGCTCGATATCTTCCCCTCCACCATCTCTACCATGGCGTAGCGTTATTGGAGTTCCCGGGGATCCGCTACTTCCGCTGCCCGGCTGGAGCGAGGGTTCGGGAGTCGTCGACACACCGTATGTGTGACCGATTATGGAGGCGCTGCCTCTTGTGGTGTTGAACGTCTACGCGTCCTTGAAGACAGTCGTGTACATTCTACATCATCCATGTTTGTTTGTGGGAACGTTATCCCGCGTTACGGTCTTCAAGGGTGAGTCCATCTAAAACTGTTACATGCATTTCTAGATATGATGGTTGCCACCGTAGGAAATTTTTTGTTTTCTATGCAACGAACCCCTTCAAATGCAACATTTGATAATGAAGGGTATGATGCGATGTCCTCCAATGATCCGTGAAGCAGCAAGGATTTGCCTTTCTCCAAGTCATCCTCTAGATCCCTTTCTGGTGTGGTTTTTTGTGGCTGGAAGGTTCTGTGAATGTCGCATCTTTGATTCGTCTTCACGAGGTAAAAGTATTTGACGAGGCAGTCACGCTTCCACATGGTATGGGCAAACGGTACGGACGGGCTCCGCCCGTACCAGTGGTCGTTAAGACTCATGTGTCCTCCTCTGCGTGTGCAATCTCCTAGGTGCGAAGATAAATCAATTAAATGACTTTTATCAATTAAAAATATCATATTACAATATAATATGATAGTTCCAATTGATATGTTCATAAGAGACTTAGTAATTCGGGATCTTGTTCAAATAAGGACAAAAGGTGCGTGCAAACGTAGTAAAATACTTAAAACTCTACTCTACTTATGCAAAAATAAAAGATAAATATGTTTTAATTTTGGACTCATCAACCTCCTCCGCCCGGACCGCAAGAACAAACTTGGAAATACTCGAAGTACGTCCAGCGCAATAACTAGCTTCAGAACAGTGGCGCGGTGTGCAGAGAAGCAGAGGCAAGGGAGTAAGGAAGAAGAAGAAGATGCAGTTTTTTTAATGCCGCAACCTATTACTTAATAGGGAGGAAATGAAATCGAGGAGACATGGTTAATACCCCAATTTACATAGTGACTAGTCAAATCTTGGTCAGTTTTTAGGGCCCACAGCGTCAGGTCCCATCACACTGTTCACACTGTCGGTTGAACTCATTGTTCGTCATCAATGACGCCATCATTGCGCATGATTTTCAGAAGAGGGATGGAATCGACAATGGCTCTTTCTTTGGTTGTCTGCAAATACTTAGATTTTGTTCGAGTCTACGACTCGATCAAACACTCGTGGGATACTCCTAGCAGGAGCGCTGGTCGCGCACCCGATGTACTTCCGGGTCCACTGTACAGTCCCACAATTTTAGGCCTTAAGATGTTACGTTTCGACTCCTCTTTCGAATCAACGATTCGACTATGGACTTGGGGGCTACTCCCATAAGGAGTGTTGGTCGCGCATTTAACAAAGTACAGCAGCTGACGACATTCACTTGGCTTCGCGATTATAAAGAATCTGTTCGAGTCTATGACTCGAACAAGCACTCGGGGGCTACTCCCATAGGGAGCATTGGTCGCACACCATATGGAAAAGAGAAAAAAGGGTGATCATTCACTCGAACCTCTATGTTGACTCAGTCCGCAACCCAGGTTGCGCATATTTAATCGAAGTTCTCGGTGACTCCCCCAATTATAAATCTCGAGTTCAAAGATAACGTCTCCCCGGCCACCCGAATCACCTCCGCGGTGACAAACATTCGGATACTACATCTATGATGTAAAGATAAGACCCCAGATATCATCTGCTAGCCTGGTAATCGCATTCGTTGCGCTCTACCAGATGAATACCATGCCAACAGGTGTGATAAAAAATCTCGACGGACGCGTTGGGTACATAACCATTATTATCACTAAAATTCGACTCGGTAAGACCTCCGTAGCATGAGTCGAATTACGCCAGCAATTTCCGCATTCGAGTTCGGGACCCGAGTTCGAGTAGATAACGTTGTTTTTGCCTTAAAGCAATTAACTGGTCCCGATCAGTCGGATGAGCCAGACACGTGTATCAACCATCCCTATGACTTGAACGTTTTTGACCCGATGAACCTTTCGTATGAACACCCGATAAACCTCTAGGGGTCTGAAACTGGGTAAACATAGTGTCCCAATATTGCTTGCCTATTAGCCGAACGAGGTTTCTAGCGCTCTCTTTTTCTCGAATCTCAAGTCCATAAACTATAAGTATTCATGTTAACCCAAAGTGAGACCACCAAGGTGAAGGGAGGACGCGGGAGAACAAGCGCACTGTTCAAACCGACGCAACTATGGACCGAATTTGGTGTATGAAAAGATTGGGTCCGAATATATCGTTCACCGGACCGGCGCGCGGCTGTTCGCCAATCCGAACGGGCCGGTTCGGAGACGTTTGGACAGTTTGGATCGAGCCCCGGCAGAGGACGAGCGAAGCAAAACTGAAAGTTGCTGCATTTCGACACGTCGACACGCCATAGCCATGAGGCCCACTTTCAGTTTCAGCCGCACGACAGGCTCGCCCTATTTCTTGGCCAGTTCCCGTTCCGTCGGGACCTCCGCCGGCATCATCAGTTCGACAGTGGCCTCCCACCCGTCCGCGCCGGGGAAAAGAACACCTCCTGCACGCGCCCGTTGCTCACGCGGTCCGTTGGCACGCGAGCCCCACCTGTCATGCACTTTTCGAGCCCTACCCCCGTGCTTACTCTGGCCCCACCTTTCCAGCGCGCCCACAGCTTCCCGTAATCACTTCCTCCCATAATCCCAGTGTCGTCCTCGCCTCCGCGCTGTTGCCAGTGGCACGCACGCACGCCTCGCGATGAGAATATGAGATGGCGCTCTCTCCCGTCCGTCCGTTCAAATCCAGCCCCCTCCAAATCAAATCGTCGCTTAATTAACGCACACGACCACTGCCGCGTTACGTACAACTTGTTAATCAAGTTTTAAAATCGAAATTAAGCGCACGAAACCGGCTCCTCTTCCCCTAATCCGTTGCCCCCCCGCCTCTCCGTCCGCCCTTCCCAACGCCAATCTTTTTCCCCTTTTCCATTCCGCTTCTCGCCTTGTTTATTCCTCCTCCTCGGCGTTCCCCAGCATTCCCCATCCTCTCTGCCCGTATGCGGATCCGGTTCCTAGTATCCACCGCCATTCCCCGCCTCGCCTGCTCCTGCGCCTGACCGGCGGGTGGGGAGATGGGGGCTAGAGGGGACGGCGGGGAAGCGCTGGAGGAGGCCACAGGGTTCGAGGTCACCATCGTCGTGCCCAAGCTCTCGCGCGCCGCGGCCGCCGAGGGAGGAGAGGACTGCCTGGCGCGGATGGTGCGAGAGCTCGAGGACGCCGGCATGCTCGTCGAGCGCGTACGCGGCCTATCCGCCGAGTTCATCAAGGTCCATCGTGCCTTCTGCGCCGGTTTCTTAATTATTTTCGGATTCTGTTTGCCATGCTAATTCGAAGAAACCCTAAGAATTTTTAGGTTATCAATCATTGACGCCAGTCTCTTGCTCCTCAAATGTTACTTATAGTGCTTCGGGGTACTTGTGTTTCAATTCTAGCTTTCTGCGCCCATGGGGAGTCTGGGGAGAGCCGCTTCTGAGATGAAGATGAAGAAACTAACCTACATCGGTAACTCAACTTAATTTGAGATGTGGGATCTATTGGGTTGGCAATGTTCCGATGTGCTATCTGTTAATCTTCATTTCAGGAATGGAACTGCAGTTTGAATGGGACCAGGTTGCGGCATTCGTTACGCAGCCCGACGGACAGCTGTTTAGCTGGAGAGAGCGGTTTACCTGTTTCCGCTACTTGATATACGGAATTGTGAGTACAACCTTCTTGTATACCTGATGGTGTTCCTAGTTACAGCAATTTACATGTTGCATAAGGATGCATTCTAGTAGTATATATACTTTTATTTCTGTGATCTCATTGTTTGGATACAAACTGTGTCACACCAAGGGAACATTGATATATTTTCTTAATGATGAAGTTTCCTTTGGTTATAGCATTGTCTTGCTTAAAAGTATAATAGAAAATTATCTGTTTCTCTTGTCTGGTTTTTACAGTCTCCTAAATGATACTACATACTAACCAATGCATAATCCATCAGAATACCTATGCACATTTTAGATCTGAGCAACAGAAAGTAGGATTACTCACTAAGCTTTTCATTTGTTAAATATGATGTGTGGGTAGTAAAGCATATAGTCAATCTAAATAGTCTTTCAGTTGTTGTGGTTCGGAATCTCAGATTTCCATGTGTGATAGGGAGTTGGTATTGAGCCATGCAGGTGAACAAGACTGGCTCTAAGATATCTCTTAAATTTCATGATAACGAGTTCGATTGGAAACAAAACGAGTCACTGATACGCAGGCTTGAAGATGAAGGAGTTGTAAAGCTAGTCTTCCCTTTGCATGGTAAACTAACCTACGATAACACATATGTTTGCGAAATGTGTCGCATTAGCTAACAACGTCTTGTTGCAGATGAAGTTAAAAGAAAACAGCTCCTGAGAAATTGGGCACTTAACTGGCATGACTTCACATGGCAACCTATTGATGAAGTTTACTCCTATTTTGGAACCAAGGTAGAAATACAACAGTATAACGGCACATGTGCAGCTTATGTTTTTAACTTCTGGACCATTTTATCTGAAGTAACTCAATTAAAAGAATTAATCTTCCCATTTTTGAACTGCAGATTGCAACATATTTTGCTTTCCTAGGAATGTATACTCGTTGGCTATTCTTTCCAGCTGTATCTGGACTGGCCACTCAGCTAATAGATTTTGGGTAAGCGTTTTGCTGTGGCTTTTTCCCAAAACATAGTTATAACTAATACAGTCACTTAAGTGCTCAAAAAGTTTCCTATGCTCTTTGAGCTCAGGTCAATGCAGTGGCTGGTTCTTCCTGCTTTCTTTATCTTCGTAATTTCTTGGGCTGTCTTCTTTTTGCAATTTTGGAAACGGAAGAATTCAGCACTTCTTGCTAGGTAACATCCAATTCTTTGACATGGAATTGTTATTCAAGCTCAGGTTGATTACGTTCCTGACCACAACCTATCTTTTCTTCCCTATGGGGAAAGCAGATGGGGAATTAATTATTCATTTGCAGAATACAAAGCGTCGGCCAACGAACTGGACCCATTACCATTGAGGCATCCTCTTTCTGTTGAATGTGTGGAGGAAAAGAAATTTCACAATGCGCCTGCTGAGAAAAGAAGGTTGCAAAGAAATGAGTGGTCTGGCGTCCTTCTTAGAATTAGGAACAATGCAATTATTGTGTTGGGTATTATTTGTCTTCAGCTGCCATTTGAGTTGGCCTATGCTCATTTGTATGAAAAAACTGAAACTGAGGCGCTGAGGTATGTCACTGTGGTCTTTCTGCAGTTCATTTATAATAAAAACGCGCTCATGACTTTCTAGCTAGTTCTTTTTTCTTTTTTGAGTACTGAGTGAATGCTCTATAGTCTATAACAAGTTGAATGTAGGGATGCAAGTGGATCACTCTTAGGGTACCCTCTACCCTCTTCAGTTCAAAAAAATGAACTAACTTTTCCAATGACGTCATCATTTTGAAAATGTTAATTCATTTTTTTTGAACTGAACAGGGTAGAGGGTACCCTAGTGTTGACCCACTAGCATCTCTAGTTGAATGGATTTCTTTTTTCAATTTTGCCATCATTAAGATACAGTGTACACTTCTTATTGATGTGACATCATGCAGGTATGTGTTGACTGCAGCATATCTTGTTGCAATTCAGTATTATACAAGGATAGGTGGAAAGGTGTCTGTCATTCTAATAAAGTATGAAAACAACCAAGGAGAACAGTCTACTGCTGATAGTTTGATTTATAAGGTAAACACTATGACATATCAAAGCTGGTATGTTCAAGTTAGGCTTCTTACTCCTTTTGCACACGCAGGTCTTCGGTCTATACTTTATGCAATCATATATTGGGTTGTTTTACCATGCTTCTCTTTATCGTGACATTTTGAGACTCCGGCGAGTTCTTATCCAGCGCCTTGTTGTGTCCCAGGCATGTCTACACTTGCAATATATATTTTATTATCAGGTATGGTAATGCCATTCACTCTGATGATATATTTTAATTTCCAGGTGTTGGAAAATCTGATTGAGAATTCTATTCCATATCTGAAATACAGCTACAAAAAGTACAACGCTGTTCAGTAAGTTTTGCTGATATTCTATGCCCTGCACTCCTGCTATTCTTATTTCCAAACCAATAGAATAATATAAGAAACATCTCCCATTTTGTAGCAAGAAAAGAGAAGAGAAAGAATCGCCATCAGGGAAGTCGGTTAGATTAACAACAAGAGAGGAGAAAGAATATTTAAAACCCTCCTATACTGCAAGCATTGGAGAAGAGCTTGAAGATGGTCTGTTTGATGGTAACAACAATAATTACTTACCCCCTAAACTAAATAGTATGGTAGTCTGCATATTCTTTGGTTCTCTATTAGTCCAATCCACTTTTTGTAATTTAACAATGGCATTTGTATTCTTAGAAAATAATGCCTTTTGTGCTGACTGTTGAATCTGTTGCAGATTTTCTTGAGTTAGCTCTTCAGTTTGGGATGATCATGATGTTTGCTTGTGCATTTCCATTGATATTCTGCTTTGCTGCTCTGGTATGTGATCATCATGACTGTTTCCCCGAAAAAGATTCTAAAAACAATATTTACAGTTTACAGTCATGTACTCTCTCCCTCTTTGCTCATGCTTGGTTGCACATGTTTTAGTTCTTAAAAAACCCATCTTTATGACAGAACAATGTAACTGAAATAAGAGCAGACGCATTGAAGTTGTTAGTCATGTTGAAGAGACCTGTTCCCCGTGCCGCAGCTACAATTGGAGCGTGGTTGAACATATTCCAGGTTCATAAAAAGTAACACTAGTGTTTTGCACTACCCTTGCTAGCGACACATGCATGTCTTGATGTTCATTGTGACACTCATTTTCAGTTCCTGATCATAATGGCAATATGCACCAACTGCTTGCTTCTTGTCTGTTTGTACGACGTGGAGGGCAAGTGGAGGATTGAGCCAGGACTCGTGGCAATCCTTATAATGGAGCATGCTCTCCTCTTGATCAAGTTTGGTTTCTCGCACTTTGTCCCTGAGGTGATTTTCTTCACTGATATGTTTTGTGAATATCTCATCTTGTTTATCTCAATCACTTTGTGTGCCACGTGATTGTCTTGGCGAATGAAAATCTGACATGCGGTTTGTTTCGTCCTTCATTGCTTTTATTAGGAGCCTGCATGGGTAACAGCAAATCGTGTAAGGTATGTAGCTCAGGCACAAACTGTCTGCTCTAAGCAACTCTTGAGGAGCATTACAAAGCAGGATACAAAGTGGGAGTGAGGAGATCGCCTTCAGTATTAGAAGGCGAAGCTAGTTTTGTTAATTAGGGTAGGTAGTGTAGAAACTTTAGTGATCTAACTGCTGACATATTTTTGCTAACTGTTCCAATTGGTAAATGTAGATATTGCTACATAACCTGTAGCAGTATGGGTGAGGGCATGTTGCCCGTCATTGTAAGGATGTAGCCGGGTGTTCCTTGCAAGCAAGATATACATGCGGTGTGATTTTGTACAGACAGCACCATGGCTCACAACGAAGCAAAGTTAACGTGTCGATTTGCAGGGGGGAAAAGCACGCGAGCTGCTGTTTATTGCTATTCACAATCACAGGTGTGATCTTCGCAGCCCAGCTTTCATTCTGTTTTGTACAGCGGGTGAGAGGCTCTTACCAGGGTACTGGGTACATACAACAGGCTGCTTTGCCCACCCATAAGCTTGAACGAACGAATAAATGAATTAATGAAACGTGGTTATCTTCACCTGCATCTTGTTGGCCATCGCTCGTAAAGCGGCTACGAGTCTCATATCAGTGTCGTTCCTGGAATGATGATGCCTGTGAAGTGCCATCGGCTGTCCAGGTCAGCTGAATTATCTGCCTCCGGCTGCTTGCTCCGACGAGCCGTCGCCTTTGTCCGGCCAGGCGCCGAAGCTCAGCTGACGGACCAGCACCGCTACCGCCTTGGCCCATCGCTGGATGTCGCCCTTGAGCTTGTCAGGCTCTATGTCTGCGAGCGTGCCGGCTGCAAGCCCAGACAATAGGCGGTCGAACCGCGCGTTGCTGGCCAGGGGCTTTGGCACGCCGGTCCCGGGGGCCTCTGCGGACTTCATTCCAACTGACATGAGTCTTGGTTTTCTGGTGAAATCAGCGATGTAGTTGGGGACTTTATACCGGTACGGGTAGAGATGTGGGTGTCCCGCACGGCTTGTGAAGAGTGGGTTTGGCTCCATGGTTCCTTCCAAGACGCCGCAAGGTTTCGCGTCCAAGGCATCGATTTTTCAGCAGCGGAGATCAATTTCGAATTTCAAGTGCACGCAATAGCACACGGATTTTGACCATCAAACAGTAGTAACATAATTCCCTGTGTTCAGAACTTCTAGACACACCCACCTTTCTGTCTGAACCGCAAAGCAAAATTCTCTTGGATAAACGATTTAGGCCTCCTTCGGTTAGTCCAAAACATGCATGGATCAGTCTGGATGGCGGCCTGATCCAGGGTGTTCCAGCCTGGTGCGGTAAATTTTCCAGCCCGGCAGATTGACATGTAACACATTCCGTTGATTTTTCACTATCTGGGTCTGAAAAAAAATTCTTCCCACGCGAGGTGTGCAATTTTTTCCACGGAAGGCAGGCTGCAGCTGTGCAGTTTCCATAGCGAGGTTTCTGTGCGTTTTGGGATAACCGAACGAAAACATGATTATGAATGGTAATTAATCGAGTTAAATTCATCGGACATTATTGAACTTGACAGCCAAAATCAATACAGTCACTGTACTCAGGGAATATGGATTTACGGTTATCGAATACTTCTCAGAGCATCACGTGTGGTCACTGGTCGATCAGTAGCGAGGTATGATGCGACGTGGCACTCGGTGGGGGCTATTGCCAGTGTCATAGGGGATGAGGATATGTCGTCAGCGCGCATTAATTGCGAAAAACCCCTCAGACATCTTCAATTTCTTTGTCTAGGCAGTCCTCTGCATTTAATCACCTGTCTGGTTCTTTCCGAGGAGGAGGGGCAGGGAGAGGGAACGCCGCGACGCCATGTGACTCCCCCGTCCCTACGAGGCCGGCGATTAGCATCGACGGGAAGGTAGAGAGGGGTTGACGCAGACGAGCTAGTCGGCGGCAAGGAAGAGGTGAAAGGTGGCAGGACTCCATGGATTTTCCTCGTCGACGCCTGGATGGCGCACCCACTCCCAGCTACGGTAATCCGCAAATCTCCTCAAACAATGCGGCGATTCAAGCACCATAAATTTCTGCAGAATTAGTGATGTGGTCCTCATTTTCTTGTTATGGAACGTTGGCGGTGCGAATGATTTGTGGTTTTGTGCAGGGGATTTGGGGTAGGGTTTTGGAAAAGTAGGATTTTTCTTAACTGAGCAGTGAGTTTTGGTGGGGGTTTGGGAAGATCTGTACTATAGTGTTGGATTTTGGTGGGATTTCAGTTGGATTTGACATGATAAGGTTGCATTGTGGAGTACTCTGCATTGTACTGTTTATTTTCATGTGCTTTATGGTTAATTGAATTGCAATTTCTAATTGAACTGCATGAACTTTAGTGTTAAGTGAAGTAGAATTGGAGAATGTTTCTGATCTTGCGATGTACTGTTTATTTGCAGGGTCACGTAGTTCATATTTCAGTCTAGAAATCAATCATGGTTTTTTTGTTGGCAGTGGTAATAATAGGACATATGTAGATGGCCATGTTATCTGGTATGATCAAGTTGGTTCTGTCACCTAGTCTCCTCTGATGCTAGAGAGGATAGTGAAATAAATTGGTTATGAGATGCAAGGCAGAATGAATAAATATTATTGCATTTCCATTCGCACTATCAACAACAATGGTTTGAGAGAAATTAGATCAGATCATGACACACAGTTCATGATCACCTTTGTGGACATTGGTCACCATTGTTTTGGCATATATCTGGATCATGATCAGAGCTTACCCTTCAAGAACTGGGATGATGTAGTCGAATTCCCTGTTGCTTTGCCCACTGTCATAAGCCCTTGCAAGCCAAGTAGCAACAGACAACCCTTGATTCTAGTTGATGATCCAGTGCTAACTCAAACTGACATGCAAGGTGCCGAAGATAATGAAACAGTGCCACTTCAAGTTGTGTAACATCTCAAAAATATTAAACAAGATTATCAAGTTCTAATCACCCAAGATTAGGGTTAACAAAAACTTTTAATCTTAAACCCTTATGAATGTATGTGTGTGTTTGTTATTAATGCATGAATGCTTGCTATGCCATGTTTGATTGTTATATATGTGAAGAAATAGTTTAAAGATCAAAATGATATCATCTAGGTCAAAACCAAACAAAAACAAATAAAAAGAAAATCAATATATGAATTATATGGCCTAATGGTCATTTTTGCCAAAGTTAACCACTAGCCCACTTTGGGCATCTCTAGTAAATGTTTTCCAACAGAAACAATTCTACTTCGTTTCCCCCTTGCTATACCAAGTGAAAATGAACACAAGTAAATTTTACAAACTTACAGAAACCAATTTCAAATCCATTTGAGAGACATTTCAAAATTGAATCAAGTGTAGGTATCTAGATCATCATTTTGCAAAATCCACTCGAACCATCTCCACTTGATAAACCCCAGCAACTAGAGACACTCAAGCATGTGACCAACATACCCACCAAAAATAATTTCAAAATTTAAATATTTTTTTCATGCGGCCATTTAATCAAACACTTAGCAGGCAGAGTACATATGTACCAACTATTTACTGTTTTGATCAATCTAGTGATCATCTCTGTAGTCCACACAGCTCCACTACTCGCCCACGATCATCCCAAGTACCAGCCCGTGCGAGTTAGCCTCTCTCACTCGCCAATTGCACCAGTGCCAGCCGTACCCGAGCGTGTCATGCCGGTCGAGCATGGACACGACGCCACACGCTGCACCACCCTCTACCACGACCACGAGGAGACATGCGTGACCTCACCGCCCCCCCAGTCCACACCTCGGCCAACGACCGCCAGTGGAGAAGCCAGCGGCACCACGCCCATATAACTCTCTGCCATGCTGAGCGCACGCCAGAGCGCCAAGCCATTCCCGCGCAGCCACGCCGCGCCTCGCTCTCTCCTTACGTAACTGGACTCGCCACATTACCAGCAACATCCCAGACACGACTATTCGCCGCCGCGCGCCCCGTGACCACCATACGCCATGACGAACACCGCGGTACCCGCACAGAGCACAGACGTATCCCGGCCGATTAAGGCTGCCCCTCGTCGTGCCACTATGCGCATGATGATCGCCGCAGACCACCGCATCAACCTATGCCCCCTGCCATGCCGATAGCGCCCTATAGCAATGTCGCCGATGAGCCTGAGCCATGTCGCGCTGCTCCTCTCGTCGGTGTATAAATAGGACCCTCCCCCAGCCTCCAAAGGCACACTATTCGACTCCCCTCTCCCTCAGAAACACCCCTGACCCTTTCCTAGAGCAAGGCGAGCACCACCTCGCCGGTATTTTGCCGGAGCCGCTGCTGCAGTGAAGGAAAGGAGCTGTTGATTGGAGCCACCCCCGGAGCTGTCGCGACCACCATTCGACTCGCCATCATCTACTAGCTCGTTCACCCTCATTGCTGGACCTAGCCGGAGCCCTGGTAAGCCCCCATCGACCCCCACCGTAGCGCTAGGGTTAGAATCTCGTGCGCCCACTGCGACGGAGACGGTGAACCAGAGCCGTTGATCGCTGTCTAATCGCGCGGCTGAGATTAGCTGATACCGTTTCGCTTAGATACTACCGCTGACATGTGGGACCAGCCTGAGAGCAGCCCGCTGCGCGCACACCGTGTAGCTAGGCCGGCCCATGTTCGATCCGCGCTTAGCCCAGAGATTCAAATATAGATTTTCCATTTAAATCAAAACCCTATTCTGTCAGTAGTTTCAAAATTGAATTCAAAGAGATTTACTTAACCAAATTGCATGATTCCAATTTTATTAGAAAGGTATTGAAAATATCTACACACTCCTGTTGGATTCAAACCATTTGAAATTATAGATCACCTATAGTGAAAATAACAAGACAAATACTTTTCCAACTTCAAACATTTTCCTAAAATCAACCATAAATGCTTTTGAGTTGATTCCAACTCTCAAAAATCACATTTGCCATGCTCTATCTGAATATGTAAAAATATTTAGTTTTACATGCATTAATCATGGATTAGTAATAAAAGAATGCTATATAGATATTTCTAGTCACTTTAATATTATTGAATAGCAATATTAAACTTTGTAATATATGTCAACCCCATTAAATCACTTTCCCAAGTATTGGAATATGTGGTGATGACAGGTGTTAACATGGTCCCATATTTTAATTGGAGGATATTAAATCTTAAGTATTTTTCAATGAGTAGAAATTGCTTTTCCAAAATAAGATAAATAAGACTATGTCAACATTCCATGTGATGATTGAGATGATGCTAGATCATATAGTGTGAGCCTTTGTGTGCTAAATAGAAGTAGCTAAGTATTGTTTGGTGATTGTGTACCTCGTATTTACTTATAGACGCTAGTATCGACCCGGGATACGAGGAGGAGGAGGAGTACTACGAAGAAAAAAAAGAGAACTTCAACAACTGCACCAACCAAGGCAAGCTTAACTATGCAAGCCATCCATGCAAGCTAACCTATGCAAGGCATGCTTGGTTATGCAATCTTGATTATACCAATCCCAAGTTTTACTTGCAAGCTTTATTGTTTTACCTTTATCAAAGTTTCTTATCTAGTTAATTAATTGTGATTAGTGGAAAATAGGATGGATACCCTCAAGAGCATAGAACTAGTCTTGGGTAGTTATACTTGATTAGCACCCCTCAATAGTGATACCCTCATTAATAGTGGCTAGTGCTAAACTAAACTTGATCACTTTAGATGGGAACACTTGGAGAAAATGATTATGAAAACCTTGGAATGATGAGTCATTCTATTGAAATGTTTTGACATGTGTTGTGAAACACAATGATTTGGAGATGATACTGAATGAGGCATGTGCCTTGACTTTGATAAAAATTGATGGTTGGGTTCGGATGCGATATCATTCCAATTTTACCGTACAACTACAATGCCTGAGTTGGGTAGGGCTTAACTGGAAGTTTATATGTCTTAGTATGGGTTCCCTTGTGGAAAGAGGTGAAGCTGAGGCTGCCTCGTGAATATGAATGTCCACCTATGTAGTTCCCGGGATGGCAGTTGGCCATGGCTGGGAGGCCAAGCTCATAGGGGAGGTGCCTATACTAGGGTGTGTAATTGAAAGGTTAGGATTTATTATCCGCATACCAAGTATGATGATTCGGGATTATCACTGACGGATGTATCGAATTTTTTGGTGAAAGTGTACCACCTCTGCAGAGTGTCAAACTATTCGAATAGCCGCGTCCGCGGTTATGGACAGTTGGAGTGGCCATACTGTTCCGTTTTCAGATGTTTTCAAAAGGAATTTTGACTTGAACTATGACTTGACCATAATAAGGTTGTGGACAGGAAAACTAGGTTCCCACTTGAGTAATCTAGAGAACTAAAATAGGCTTTATTATTAAGTACTTATGAAATAAAATTGGCTTGTTGCAAATAAGACTAGAGCTTAGGATTCCTACTAGTTTTACGTTACTTGTGTTAGTGATAGTTTGCGAGTACTTAAAGAGTACTCATGGCTTTGTCCCTGGCTATTCCCATGGCCAAACTATGAGGAGGACTACCCAGAGGATGGATAGTAGGAGGTCTACAATAACTAGGATCATCTCCCATCGTCAGCATTGCTTGTGACAATAAAGATGGAGTCTACTACATTTATTTCCACTGCTTTGATATGTATTAAGACTTGATCATGAGATCAACTATTTGTAAGACTATTATGGTGTGTAATGGATGATGTACTATGGTACCAATTCTGTTATGTCTCACAAAAATGGTAATTCTGGGATTGCGAGGTACGGCATAACAGGCATCTGGACTTAAAAATCTAGGTGTTCACAAGTTGGTATCAGAGCCATCCTGACCATAGGAGACCCTAGTTACAATGGACGTCTGAAAAACTTAGTTTCAGAACAAAGAAAGTGAGTATTTACGAAAACCTATTCTCACTCTTCTCCTTGAGATTCATTCAAAAAGAGTTCACACGTTCCTAAAAAATTCTTGCAATCCTACCTAAAATTTGACACACTTGATCACCTCACTAACTTCCTCATCCTAATTGCTTATAGATGGAAGTCAAGTACAACAAGTTCTACCAGTTGGGCAACGGAGGAGAGCTCGTCTTCAAGAGGGACTTAAGCCAACTAGCAGAGCTTCTGGAACGCCCACACCCCGAGTTCTTTAGAGTGCAACTCAATGATCATCCAGGAGGAGAGCTGCAGTGGTTGATCGTTGCAGATCTGAGAGGCAAGATGGAGCCACCCACCTCTGAGAAGATACAGTTCAGCTTGAGGGAAAACAACTGGTTGGATGAACTAGATAGGGCAATGCAGGAGGCATTTGCGTGTCTGTGTGCGTAGAACATCAACCAGATCAATGGCACCTGCTTCGCTCACTATGCTAGATGTGACTCTATGGGATAGCCCTTGGCCATGCCAGGACATCCGGAGCTGAGGCATCACGAGGATCACCTTGTCTTCATGCTGCATGAGACCCATAAGGAGTTGGACAACGCCTGTGCCTACACCAACCAGAATCACGCTGTTATAGCCAAGAGGAAACAAACCCTCGCCATCCTTGCTAAGGAGCGCAAGTCACTTCATCGCCAGCATGACAAGAAGGACCGCATCATTGCTCGTCTTCGCCAAAAGGTGGCCACCCTCGAAGAAACCATCCATGACCAGGAGATTCAGCTTGAGGAGAAGGAAGAAGAAGGTGAAGATATTCGTGGGGATATCCACTCTTACCTCAGTGGTGATGATGACTACCTGGAGGACGTCACCACGGAGTTCCACACCGACGAGGATGACGCCGACTTCATAGATGATGAAGAAACCCCCAGTTCCAATGATGAGTAGTCACACCTAAGCACTATCGTAGGTGTGAGTTTGTATCCGATCCCGATGTATCGTAGCTTGACAGAATGGTTCTTAAAACCATCTGCTTAGTAGTTGTGGTGTGTGGTTTGTACTGTGTTGCTTGGAATGAATGAACAAAAATGAGTTGTGGTTTTCAAATCTTAGCAATACTCAAGTTTAAATCTTTTGAACAAAACCCATAAGCCATAGAAAATTCCCCTCTTGTCTTACAATCTATCTCAATCTTCAGATGACTCGCAGAAACCCTAGTGGAAGCAGCTCATCCCAGGATCCAATGCTTCAGATTCTGCAGATGCTAGTTTCAGATCGAGAAGCCGATAGAGCCGAGCGTCAAGCCAATCTAGCCACTCTTCAACAGATCGCCCAGATGGCACACAATAGCCAAGGCCATGGAAACCAGGATCACCATGGATCTAAGCTCAAGAACTTTAAAAACACCAACCCTCCTATGTTTAGCAAATTGGAAGAGCCCTTAGATACCGATGACTGGCTGCAAACAATGGAGAACAACCTAGAAGTTGCAGGAGTAGATGCTGTAGAAAAGTACTGTTTGCCACCCACTATCTGGCAGGTTATGCAAGATCATGGTGGAATAGCACCCGTACCATGAATAGAGGACAGATGATGACTTGGGAATAATTCAAGCTCAAGTTCAGCAGGACCCATGTGCCCCCAGGTTTGATCAAGAGGATGAGGGATGAATTCAGGGAATTGAAGCAGGGAAGGATGACTGTGGAAGAATACCATGACAAATTCCTGTCTCTGGCTAGGTATGCCTCTGATGAGATTTACACAGAAGCGAAGAAGGAGAGATTCCTGAATGGTCTGCATGATGAGATGCAGATAGTGTTAGTCAATATTCCCTTTGATGACCTAGAAGCTTTAGTGGATTCTGCTATCTAGATGGAAGAAAAGATCAACCAAGCCAGTGAGAACCGCAAGCATCGTATGATGCACCAACCTGGACCCCACCATACCCCGAAGTACCGCCCCAATCCGTCTGCAGGATTTGCACCAAGGAACCATAGACCCCCTATGTCCCGTCCGAACTATCCCAATCATGGCGGAGGAAACCCGAGGCCCGGAGGCCACCACAACAATAACCCTGGCAACACCCATAACTTCAACCATGCACCGCCAAGGTCCAACAACAACAACAATACTGCCCCAAGGACTGGAAGCAATGATGTGCCTGTTGCAGGGAAGGACACGTCCATGATAACCTGCTTTGAATGTGGAGTCATGGGTCACTACTCCAATGAGTGCCCCAAGAAGCTTGTTGTAGCCACCAATGTCACTGCACCTGCCCAGCAGCTGCATCGTGTCCAGCCTGGAAAGAGGTTTTCCCCAAGAAACCCGCACAACCGTACCAGCCATCTATTCCACATGAATGCTGAAGAAGCCCAAGAAGCGCTAGATGTCGTGCTGGGTATGTTTTCTGTTAACTCAGTACTTGCAAGAGTGTTGTTTAATTTTGGAGCATCGCACTCGTTTGTTACCGAAGAATTTGCATGCACTAGTAAGACAACAAATTTGAAGCATGTTATGATATTTCAAATACCTGGGTCAACCACCAAAGCTAGAAAAATTTGCAAGGTCGTGCCTATCAGAATACATGGGATAGATTTTTATGCCAATCTAATAGTACTTGGAACCAAAGGTTTGGAAGTAGTACTAGGAATGGATTAGATGTCGAAACATCAAGGATTAATCGACTGTGCCAAGAAAGCCATAACCATGACCAGTAGCACTGGAGTATCAGTAGAGCATGTGTCTGAGACACTGCCCCATCAATTCAAATGCAACAAGAGTTTAGCCCAATCAACCCTAGACCAAGTCAGAGTAGTCTGTGAAACCCCGATGTGTTCCCAAATGAATTACCCGGTATGCCCCTAGATCGAGATATCGAGTTTATCATTGAACTAGTTCCTGGAATTGGACCCATAGCTCAGAGACCCTATAGTATGAACCCCACTGAATTAGTGGAGTTAAAGAAGCAACTTGATGACATGTTGGGGAAAGGTATGATACAACCAAGTGCATCACCATGGAGATCACATGTTTTGTTTGTGGATAAGAAAGATGGTGCCAACCGTTTGTGTACGGATTACTAGAAGCTGAATGACGTCACCATCAAGAACAAGTACCCACTGCCAAAAATACAAGATCTGTTTGACCAGCTGAATGGTGCCAGGGTGTTTTCTAAGATTGATCTTAGAACTGGTTATCATCAATTGAAGATCCACGCAACGGATATCCCAAAGACTGCCTTCACCACCAGATATGGATTGTATGAGTACAATGTCATGTCCTTTGGACTAACCAATGCCCCCTCTTATTTCATGAACCTCATGAATAAGATTTTTATGAACTTCTTGGATAAGTTTGTCGTTGTTTTTATCGATGACATTCTGATCTACTCCAAGTCGGAAGAAGACCATGAGCAGCACCTAAGAACCATCCTTGAAACCCTTAGGGAGCATCAGTTGTATGCCAAGTTTAGAAAATGTGAGTTCTGGTTAAAGGAAGTAGGATTCCTAGGACATATCTTGTCAGCAGGCGGAGTTGTCGTCGATCCCGCCAAGATTAAAGAGGTTGAAGAATGGAAAGCCCCAACAACTCAGACTGAAGTCCGCGCATTTCTTGGATTAGTCGGATATTACCGCAAGTTTGTTGAAGGATTTTCCAGCATCGCAAGGCCGATGACTCAGCTGTTGAAGAAAGACAAGAAGTTTGAATGGACGAACAAATGTGAAGCAAGTTTTCAAGAGCTCAAGAAGAGATTGATTTTAGCCCCAAGTTTGATCATGCCGGATATCATGAAGCCTTTTGATGTATATTGTGATGCATCCAAGATTGGTCTCGGATGTGTGTTGATGCAAGAAGACAAAGTAATATCTTATCTGTCCTGACAACTGAAGCAACATGAGCAGAACTATCCCACCCATGACTTAGAACTGGCAGCCATAGTTTTAGCCTTGAAGACATGGCGTCATTACCTCATGGGTAGCCGATGTGAGATTTATTTGGATCACAAGAGTTTGAAGTATATTTTCACCCAGAAGGAGTTGAATATGAGGCAATGGAGATGGATAGAGTTAATCAAGGATTATGACCTTGACATTCACTATCACCCCGGCAAGGCCAATGTGGTAGCGGATGCTCTTAGTAGATTGCCATGTAGACTAAACACTATGATTAAGGAAGAACATCCAAGTTTGCATGAGGAGTTGGAGAATTTTAGAATGGAGCTAGTTAGCGAAGGATTTCTAGCCAGTATCAAACTTCAACCCACTTTGATCAGTCATATAAAGGAAGCTTAGAAAGGAAACGCCAGTATCGACAGAATTAAACATCATACCGGTACAGGGAAGGTACCCAGATTCACTGAAGATGAAGAAGGAGTTATGTGGTATAAAGGACGTATATCTGTGCTAGTAGATTCAGAGTTGAAGCAAGTTATTATGCAGGAAGCCCATGATACTCTCTATTCTATCCACCCGGGAGGAAGCAAGATGTATCAGGATTTGAAGGAACAGTTTTGGTGGCACAAAATGAAGAGAGAAGTCGGAAGCTATATAGCCAAGTGTGATATCTGTCAGAGAGTCAAAGCGGAACATCAGCGACCCGCGGGACTTTTGCAACCATTGTAGATTCCGGAATGGAAATGGGATTCTATTGGAATGGATTTCATCACCGGTTTGCCTACATCTAGTAGGGGAAATGATTCTATTTGGGTCATAGTAGATAGAATGTCCAAGGTAGCTCATTTCATACCCGTCAAGACCACCTATCAAAGCTCGAAGCTAGTAGAGTTATACATTGCTAGAATAGTCAGTCTGCATGGAACCCCCAAGACCATAGTGTCAGATTGAGGAACCCAGTTTACCTCAAGGTTGTGGGAAAAAGTCCAAGAAGGATTAGGAACCAAACTGAACTTCAGCACAGCTTATCACCCCCAGACTGGCGGACAAACAGAAAGAGTAAACCAGATACTAGAAGATATGCTGAGAGCCTGTGTGTTGGAATATGTATCTAAATGGGAAGACCGTCTGCCTTTCGCAGAATTCTCATACAACAATAGTTATCAAGCCAGTTTGCAAGTGGCCCCATTAGAGTTTTTGTATGGAAGGAAGTGTCGTACCTCCTGAATTAGTCACAAGTAGGAGAGAGTCAGATATTCAGACCAGCCATCCTACGAGAAGCCGAAGAGAAGGTTCACAAGGTCCGTGAACACCTCATGACTGCCCAATCCAAACAGAAGAGTTATGTTGACAAAAGACGTTGAGACACTACTAGGAAAATGGCCTTTAGTGGCGCACCATGAAACATCATCTGTGGCGCACTAGCAGTGCGCCACGTGCCTTGCGCCACGGCTATCTCTCAGCCGTGGCGCACTGCCTAGTGCGCCACAGAAGTTTAGATACAGGCGTGGGGCACATGCCAATCGCCACGTAGTTTGGGCAGTCGCCACGCGTATGAACGATAACGTGGCGCACTAGGTGCCGTGCGCCACGATATAAATTTCAAAATTCAAAAAAGTAGCAGATCTGGATCTCGCTGTCAAGGTTGCCGCTTGCCGGTGCAGTCGCCGTTGCCGCTCCTCGTCGTCACCTCGTTGTCGCTTGAAAATCCGGGCAAGGAGGAGGAGGAGAATAGGAGGAGAAGAGGAGGAAGAAGAAGGAGGCAGAGGAGGAAGAGGAGGAGAAGAAGAGGAGGCGGGAGGAGGAGGAGAAGAAGGAGGAGGAGAAGAAGAGAGGAGGTAGGAAGAGATGGAGAGAGGGAGGAAGGGAGGTCGACATCGCCTGTTGTCACTGCGAGGAGGAGGAGAAGGAGGTCGACGTCGCGCCGTCACTGCAAGGAGAGGAGAAGGGGAAGGAGGAGAAGGGAGAAGGGAGAAGGAAGAAGGAAGAAGGAGAAGGGAAAGGGAGAGGAAGAGAGAAAGGGGGAAGGGAAAAGGGGAAAGGAAAATGGGAAAGGAAAAGGGAGGAGGGCGGGGTGGGGATTCAAATTTGAATCCCGCCCAAGCTTATCCGTGGCGCACTAGGTGTAGGTGCGCTACGGATAAGTCGCCTGCTTTTTTTTCTCGCAGAAAACGGTTTTTTTGACCGTAAACTTTTACTCTTTTTGATTTTTGAAAATCTAAAAAATCGCTATACGACCGTAGGTGGTTGCGAGCAGATGCGAAATCTCGTTCTCGTCATTTTGGTATATTATACGATTTTTTTCGATATCGTATGCAAAAGTTATGGCCGTTTTACCGTGGCATAAACTTTTTTGTATAAAAATTCGAAACTCATGTTTGTTAATTTTACTAGAAGCTATACCACATTACCTACCTAAATATGAAAGGATTTAATTTTTTGAAGTGTTTATCATTTTATTTTATTTTTTGCAAAGCCTAAAAAGGCGATCCACGGGGGGGGGGGGTGGAGTTGGTGTAGGGAGTACAAACATCTGTGGCGCACTAGGCCATGTGCGCCACGGATGCTCCTACTCCCTGTGGCGCACTAGGCCGAAAAGTTTGTAGCTTGTAAGCCGCTTGAGGGGCATGTGCTTGGGCGTGGCGCACTGCACCCATGTGCGCCACAGATGACCTAACAACCGTGGCGCACATGACTATAGTGCGCTCAGATGTTTGGCGTGGCCAACATGCAGGGCACCCACACACATGGCGCACTATAGTCATGTGCGCCACGGTTGTTCTAGTTATTAGTAGGGCACTGCCCACAGGTGAGCCACGCCTGTTTTAGCCGTGGGGCACTTCAACCATGTGAGCCACGGATGTGCTGATTACCTATAGCCGTTTTCCTAGTAGTGAGACCTGACCTTCAATGTCGGAGACTTTGTGTATCTCAAAGTATCACCCTTGAAAGGAATGCAGCGTTTTCAACTGAAAGGGAAGCTTGCCCCTAGATATAGTGGACCCTTCAAGATTTTAAGTCACCGAGGAGAAGTATCCTATCAGCTAGAACTGCCTGAGGAGATGTCGGTTGTACATGATGTGTTCCATATCTCGTTACTTAGGAAATGCCTAGAAGTTCTGGAGAAGACCGAAGTTTTCAAGAACATCGACAACAGAGCCATAGATATCAACAAGGATCTAACTTATCATGAAGTACCCAGTTATATTTTGGAAGAAGCCTTCAGAACCACCCAGACCAGAAGTATCAAGTTTCTAAAGATCCAGTGGAGTAACTGTAACATCCCAAAACTTTAATCCAAGCTTATCATGATCAAATCATCCAAAATTGGGGTTAACAAAAACTTTTCCAAATTTAAAAGGAAAGCATTCATATATGTGTGCATTTAATTTAGGAGTTGTTTGAATTGCCATGATTGATTGATCCAATGCTTGTAAAATGTTTCTTAGGTGATTTAAACATCATCTACATCATTCCCAAACTTTTCCTAAAGAAAATCAAATCAAAAAGAATTAAAATGAAGGAATAGTCATTTTGACAAACTTAACTCTCATGCCTACTTTGGCTATTCCTAGTACTCAATTCTTAACAGAAACAATTCTTGATCTTTGCACCCCTTGCTAGTACACATAATGAGGTACCAAGGCCCACCTTTTGATCTACTAAAAACATTCTGTAAACTATTCTAAATGACAGTTTAAAATTGAATCTAATGCATATGCATAGATCACCCCTATTTCAAAAACCATCAAATTTAGCACCATTTTCAAAACCCTTGCAACCAGAGACTACCTAGCACTAGTGGAGATCACCCAAAAAATTTGAACTCAAAATTCAAAACTTTTTCTCTTGCAGCCATTTCATCAAACACTTGGCAGGCAGATTTCAAAGTAAACAAATTTCACTATTTTAAATAGTGTTCTGGCCAAACTTGTTCCCCAACTTGCCACCAAAACCTCTCCACTACTCCCCCTAACCCCTCTCTAGCCTAGCCACCCACTGTGCCAAGACCAAATGGTCATGGCCATTAAGGCCGAGCCCCCACTTGGGCACCCACCGTGACAAAGAAGCCCGCCGGCCAGACCATCCACCGTGTCCTGGAGATAGCCCGTGGTCCACCTCCACCGCCCAACCAGTCCCAGCCCAAGGACAGCAACCCGAACGACCAGGAACCGCCACGCCCCGAGTCTGTCGACCATGCCGCCTTGGCACCGCCGCTCGCCTCGACACAGAACACCCCAAACATCTCCGTTCGCTGCCCAAAGCCCCACAGCCACCGCTTCGCCGTGCGACACATCCGCATGCCACCGCCCCTACGGCCGCATTGAAGCACTAGAGCACCGCCAGGGAACCGCCCACCAATCGTAATCCCCAGCCATGCCGCTAGCTCGCCGTAGCCATGTCGCCACCGTCGACCACCCATCCCGCTAGGTCTCACCGTCGAGCCTATAAAAGGAGCCCTCCCCAGCACCAAAGACTCACACCATTCCACTCCCCTCACCTCTCTGAACCTCACCCACCTCTCGCCGGAGCAAGTGGAGCAGCAGCTCGCCGGAATTGGAGCTGGAGCCGCCGCCTCGGGAGAAGAAGGGTGCCGTTGATTCCGGCCACAACAAGCTCCACCGCGACCACGCCTCGCCTCGCCGTCATCTTCCACTTCGTTCGCCCGCATCGCCGACCCCGCTGGAGCCTTGGTACGCCCCCAGTAGACCCCCACTGAGCTGCTAGGGTTTGAGCTCGCCGGCGACCTGTCCGTCGTCGACGATGACCCTCAGCCGTAGATCTAGCCTCTAATCGCACGGCCCACAGCGCGCGTACCGTTTCGCGTTTTAAGTGCCGCTGACAAGTGGACCCCTCCTGTCAGCTGAGCCCCACTGGGCCGGCCCATTTCCTTTCCCGCGCAAGCCCGTAGATTCAAATCTAGATTTTTCTTTTTAGTTAGAATATAGTTTCTGTCCAGTGTTTCAAAATTAAATTCTGTGAGTTTGACAAATCCAAATTACATGAAACTAATTTTGTCTGAAAGGTATTGAAATGATCTATCCAAGCCCGTTGGATTTAATTCATTTAGAGTTATAGATTTCTCCTAATAAAAAAAAGAAGACAGAAGCTTTTGCAAATTGAAACATTTTTATAAAATCAACCAAGTTATCTTTTGAGTTGATTCCAACTCTCAAAAATCACATTTCATCATATCTATCCAAATATGTAATAATATTAAGGTTTACAGGCAGTGACTTTGGACTAGTACCAAAATAATGCTATATAGGCATTTCTAGTCACTTTAAATCATTAAATAATGAACTTAAACCAAAGTAATATTGATCCAACCTTTAAATCTCATTCCCACCTGTTAGAATATGTGGTGAGGACATGTGTCCACATGATCCCAATTTTTGGTGGTGAATATTAAATTTTAGTTAATTTTTCAATGAGTAGAAATTACTTTTCCAAAATAAAAAGGTTGAAACTATTGAATTAAAACTTGTGATGTTTGGGATGATAATAGATCATCAATTGTGGGGTTTAGAATACTACTTAGCCTAGTTAAGTATTGTTTGGTGATTGTGCACTCCCTATGTATTTCTAGACGATAGTACCGACCAAGCCTTCGAGGAGGAGGAGTTCTACCAAGAAGAAGAAGAAGAAGAAAACTTCAACCACTGCACCAACCAAGGCAAGCTATTAGTGGCAAGCTAACCCTTGCAAGCATGCTTTAGTAAGCTATTGTTAGCAAGCTAGAATAAAACTAGATGGTTTAGTAAAGATGCCTTAAGCATACTTTGATCACACCCCCTTTAACTATTAGTACCCCAAGTCTTATTGACAAGTTTTACCTCCCTTAGTTTACACAAAGTTCTTTAATTAGTTTTGAAGGTAGCATAAAGAGTATAAAACTTGACCTACTTAGAAACCTTTAGATGTCACTCTATGGCATGAGATTGATCCCACCTTTCCACCTTAGTGAACACTCTTAACCTAGTGTTTTAGAATAGATCAAAACTTGAATCACTTTAAATGGGAACACTTGGTGAAAATGAATTGTGAAAACCTTGGAATGATGAGTCATTCTATTGAAATGTTTTGACATGTGTTGAGAAACACAACTGGTTTATGATGATGAAAATGATGAGGCATGAGCCTTAGCCCTTTTATAAAACTGATGGTTGGATTCGGATGCGATACCATTCCAAATTTACCGTACAACCACATTACCTGAATTGGGTAAGGCTTAGCTGGAAATTTATATGCATTAGTATTAGTTCCCTCACGGGAGAGGTTTGAGCTGAGGCTACCTCTCAATGATGTCCACCTATGCAAAGGCCCAAGATGACTGGTGGTCATGGTTGGGAGGCCATGCTCATAGGAGAGGTGCTTGTACTAGGGTGTGTAAAGGGAAGGTTATGTTGGATTATCTGCATACTAAGTATGATGGTTCAGGGTTAGCCCTGACAGATGTATCGAATCTTGTGGTGAAAGTGTACCACCTCTGCAGAGTGTCAAACTATTTGAATAGCCGCGTCCGCGGTTATGGACAGTTGGAATGGCCATACTGTTTCGTTGTCAGATGTTTTCTAAATAACTTGAAATGAATGATGACCTTTGACTTGACCACAACAGGGTTGTGTTAATGAAATTAGCTTCCCAACTTAAGTGATTCTAGAACTTTACTTTATCTTTTCTCGTTTCAGAACTCAGCTTAGGTTTCAAACTTAACTTGATAGTTATTCTTTAACTTCAGCACTTTAAGTTAGAATTATAATCCTTGTTAGTAGTAGTTTGCGAGTACTTAAAGAGTACTCATGGCTTTTGTCCCTGGCTATTATCATGGCCAGACTATGAAGGAGATTATCAAGATGATGGTCGGAGGGGGCTATGATCACTAGGACTATCTTCCTTCGTCAGCATTGCCTGTGCCCCTGAAGATGGACCCTACCGCTACGCTATCGTTTATTTCCGTTGCTTGTTGTATTAAAGACTGGATCATGAGATCCGTATTTGTGTAAAACCTTATGTATGGTTTGTAATGGATGATGTACTGTGATATCCAATCCGTTATGTCTCATAAAAATGGTAATCCAGGATTGCGAGGTATGGCATAACGGGCATCTGGATTAAAAATCCGGTGTTGACAAGTTGGTATCAGAGCCATCCTGACCATAGGAGACCCTAGTTAGAATGGACGTCCAAACCAAAAACTTAGCTTCAAAACCAAAGTGAGTATTTCTGAAAAAACTATTTCCCCTCTTACCCTTGTGAACTCATTCTTTCTCAAAAATACATGTTCCTCAAAATTCTTACATTACTACTTAAAATTTGACACACTTGATCACTTCACTAATTTCCTCATCCTAAATTCTTGTAGATGGAGACTCAGTTTAGCAAGTTTTACCAATTGGGAAACGGAGGTCGGCTGGTCTTCGAGAGGGATCTGGATTCACTGTCAGAGTTACTAGGACGCCCACATCCGGAGTTTCTTGGAGCTCAACTTCCAGGACCCCCAGGAGGAGACCTACAATGGCTAGTCACTGCAGATCTTCGAGGAAGCATTGAAGCACCAACTTCTGGAAGAATTCAGTTCTCCGTGAGAGAGAACAACTGGCTAGATGGATTAGCCAGGGCAATGCATGAAGCTCTCGCACGTCTATGTGCCCTCAGCATCAACAAGATTCAAGGAACCCGTTTTGCCCACTATGCAAGACGTGACTTCATGGGAATGCCGATGGAGATGCCAAGTCACCCAGAGTTGAGGCGTCAAGTGGAGAACCTTGACTTCTTGCTTCATGACCGACAGCAGGAACTAGACAATGCCAGAGAGTTAGCAAACCAGAACCATGCCATCGCCGACCAGAAGGCCCAGACTTTCACACTGCTCGTCCAAGATCGCCAGTCTCTTCGTCGCCAGCGTGCAAAGAAGGATCGCACCATCGCCCGTGTTCGCAAGAAGGTGTCCGACCTCGAGAAAACCGTCAAGGAGCAGGAAGCTCAGCTTGCCGCCAAAGAAGAAGATGATGAGGGTGAAGACATCCAGGGAGATATGGATTCTTACCTCAGCAACGATGATGACTTTCTGGCCAAGGATGTTGTGGACTTCTACACTGATGATGAAGACTCCGACTTCATCGACGATGAGTAGATGCACTAGAGCACCGTCGTAGCATGAGATGTATCATCTCATTGTATCGTAGTTTGCAGAATGGTTCTTCAAACCATCTGTTTTTCCCCTTTGCTTGTTGTGGTGTGTGTTGTATCGTGTGCTTGCTTGCATGAATGAAAAAGAAGTTAGTTGAAAAACCTGAGTCTAACTCAAAGTTATAGCTTTGAAAACCCAAAACCATGAACCTTAGAATTTCCCTCTTACCCCTATATCTATCTCAATCTTCAGATGACTCGTGGAAACCAAGGAGGGAGCAGCTCGTCGCAGGACCCAATGTTGCAGATCTTGCAGAATCTCATCGCGGACCGTGAAGCAAGCAGGGCTGAGCGTCAAGCCAACTTAGCAACATTGCAGCAGATCACCCAAATGGCTCTCAACAACCAAGGACATGGAAATCAGGATCACCATGGATCTAACCTCAAAAAATTTCAGAACACCAATCCACCAATCTTCAACCAATCTGAAAACCCATTAGATGCTGATGACTGGTTACAGACCATGGAAAACAACCTCGAAGTTGCAGGAGTTGAGGAGAATGAGAAAGTTCTCTTCGCCACCCACTATCTGGCGGGAGATGCAAGAGCTTGGTGGAATAGCATCCGCAACATGAACCATGGCCAGGTGATGACCTGGGAAGCATTCAAGGTCAAGTTCAGCCGCACCCATGTGCCGCAAGGTCTTGTCAACAGGATGAGAGATGAATTCCGTGAACTGAAGCAAGGAAGATTGATCAGAGTAAATCCGTGACAAATTCTTGTCACTTGCCAGATATGCACCGGATGAAATCAACACGGAGGCCAAGAAGAAAGAGAGATTCTTAAACAAACTGCATGATGAGATGCAGACTGTCCTCGTCAACATCCGTTTCTAGGATCTTGAAGAACTAGTCGACTCTGCCATTCAGATGGAAGGGAAGATTAACCAGGCAAACGACAACCGCAAGCGTCGTATGATGCAGCAGTCTGGATCCAGTAGTCACCAGAAGTACCATCCCAACCCCTCACCAGGATATGCACCAAGGAACAATCGACCCCCAAATTCTCGCCCAAGCTACCCCAACCGTAGCGGAGGAAATGTGAAGCCCGGAGGAAACAATCACAACTCCGGCAACGCCAACAACTTCAACCGTGCCCCTCCCAAGAGCAACAACAACACTGCCCCAGCTGGCGGTAATGCTTTGTACTGTCGATCAGGACAAGTCCCAGATCACTTGTTTCGAGTGTGGAGTGAAGGGTCACTACTCCAATGAGTGTCCCAATAAGACTGCCGCCAATGCCCCTGTGAATGCCCCAGCTCAGCAGCAGTGTCGTGTTTAACCAGGAAGGAGATTTTCCCTAGGGAACCCGCACAACCGCAACGGTCGTCTCTTCCACATGAACGCAGAAGACGCCTAGGAAGCACCAGATGTAGTCCTGGGTATGTTTTCTGTCAACTCAGTTTTAGCAAGAGTATTGTTTGATTCTGGAGCATCGCATTCATTTGTCACCGAAGAATTTGTATGCACTAGTAAGATTCACCCAACCAACCTGAAGCATGTCATGATAGTTCAAATCCCTGGTTCAACTACAAAAGCTAGAAAAATTTGCAAAGCTGTACCTATCAGAATACATGGGATATATTTTTATGCCAACCTAATCGTACTTGGAACCAAAGGTTTGGAAGTAGTACTAGGTATGGACTGGATGTCAAGGCATAAAGGACTGATAGATTGTGCTAAGAAAGCCATCACCATGACCAGTAGTTCTGGAGTAACAGTAGAACATATCTCAGAAACCTTACCCCGTCAATTCAAATGCAACAAGAGTGTAGCCCTGCCTACCATTGACCAAGTCAGAGTAGTCTGTGAATACCCCGACGTATTCCCAGATGAATTGCCAGGTATGCCCCCGGATAGGGATATAGAGTTCATTATCGAACTAATCCCCGGAACCGGACCTATAGCCCAGAGACCCTATACCATGAACCCCTCAGAGTTAGTAGAACTGAAGAAGCAGTTGGATGCCATGTTAGCAACCGGCCTGATTCAACCAAGTGCATCGCCATGGAGATCACCAGTGTTATTCGTCGACAAGAAGGATGGAGGCAACCGTCTGTGTATAGACTACTGAAAGTTGAATGATGTCACCATCAAGAACAAGTACCCCTTGCCAGAGATAGAGGATCTATTTGATCAGTTGACTGGAGCTCAGGTATTCTCAAAGATTGATCTTAGGACTAGTTATCACCAACTTAAGATTCGTGCAATGGATATTCCGAAGACCGTCTTTACTACTCGCTATGGTTTATACGATTATACGGTTATGTCTTTTGGATTAACCAATGCCCCTGCTTATTTCATGAATCTCATGAATAAGATCTTTATGAATTTCCTAGATAAGTTTGTAGTTGTGTTTATCGATGACATCCTTATCTACTCCAAGTCAGAAGAAGAGCATGAGCAACATCTGAGAATCATCCTAGAAACCCTGAGAGAGCATCAATTATATGCCAAGTTCAGCAAATGTGAGTTTTGGCTGAAAGAAGTAGGATTCCTAGGACATATTGTGTCTGCCGGAGGAGTCTCTGTTGATCCTAGCAAGATCAAAGATGTCGAAGAGTGGGAAGCCCCAACCAATCAGACCCAAGTTCGTTCATTTCTCGGATTAGCGGGATATTACCGCAAGTTCGTAGAAGGATTCTCGAGCATAGCCCGACCAATGACCCAATTGTTGAAGAAGGACAAGAAGTTTGAATGGACAGACTGAGAGAGTCAACCAGATCTTGGAGGATATGCTTAGAGCTTATGTGTTGGAATACGGATCAAAATGGGAAGACTGCCTGCCCTTCGCAGAATTCTCATATAACAATAGTTATCAAGCTAGTTTGCAGATGGCACCATTTGAATTCCTATCTGAAGAAGCGTGTACCCTTTGAATTTGTCGCAAGTAGGAGAGAGTCAGATCTTTGGACCCGACATTCTCCGAGAAGCAGAAGAGAAAGTTCACAAAGTTCATGAGCACCTCAAGACCGCCCAATCCAGACAGAAGAGTTATGCTGACAAGAGAAGGAGAGACCTGACTTTCAATGTCGGATATTTCGTATATCTCAAGGTTTCACCATTAAAGGGGAGTCAACGCTTTAGTCTGAAGGGAAAGTTAGCTCCCAGATATGTCGGACCTTTCAAGATTCTGAACCGTCGAGAAGAAGTATCGTATCAGCTGGAATTGCCTGAAGAGATGTCAGCCATCCACAATGTGTTCCATATCTCGTTACTTCGCAAATGCTTGGAAGTGCCTGAGAAGACTGAAGTTTTCAAGAATATCGATCACAGAGCAGTGGAAATCAACAATGACCTGACCTGTCGGGAAGTACCCATCCGCATCTTAGAAGAAGCCTACAGAACCACCAGGACCAGGAGTATCAAGTTTCTCAAGATTCAGTGGAGCAACCATACTGAGGAGGAAGCCACTTGGGAGCGCGAGGATTACATTAGGACAGAGTTCCCAGATCTCTTTAGTTCCTAGTTTTCTTTGTAAATCTCGGGACGAGATTTTGTTTAAGGGGGGAAGGTTTGTAACATCCCAAAACTTTAATCCAAGCTTATCAAGATCAAATCATCCAAAATTGGGGTTAACAAAAACTTTTCCAAATTTAAAAGGAAAGCATTCATATATGTGTGCATTTAATTTAGGAGTTGTTTGAATTGCCATGATTGATTGATCCAATGCTTGTAAAATGTTTCTTAGGTGATTTAAACATCATCTACATCATTCCCAAACTTTTCCTAAAGAAAATCAAATCAAAAAGAATTAAAATGAAGGAATGGTCATTTTGACAAATTTAACTCTCATGCCTACTTTGGCTATTCCTAGTACTCAATTCTTAACAGGAACAATTCTTGATCTTTGCACCCCTTGCTAGTACACATAATGAGGTACCAAGGCCCACCTTTTGATCTACTAAAAACATTCTGTAAACTATTCTAAATGACAGTTTAAAATTGAATCTAATGCATATGCATAGATCACCCCTATTTCAAAAACCATCAAATTGAGCACCATTTTCAAAACCCTTGCAACCAGAGACTATCTAGCACTAGTGGAGATCACCCAAAAATTTTGAACTCAAAATTCAAAACTTTTCTCTTATGCCATTTCATCAAACACTTGGCAGGCAGATTTCAAAGTAAACAAATTTCACTATTTTAAATAGTGTTCTGGCCAAACTTGTTCCCCAACTTGCCACCAAAACCTCTCCACTACTCCCCCTAACCCCTCTCTAGCGTAGCCACCCACTGTGCCAAGACCAAATGGTCATGGCCATTAAGGCCGAGCCCCCACTTGGGCACCCCACCGGCGACAGCAAGCCACAGCCGCCGCCAGTGCCATCCACCGTGTCCTGGAGATAGCCCGTGGTCCACCTCCACCGCCCAACCAGTCCCAGCCCAAGGACAGCGACCAGAACAACCAGGAACCGCCGTGCCCCGAGTCTGTCGACCATGCCGACGCCGCCCGCAGAGCGCGCACTGTCCCCGCTCGCACTGACCGCCCCTTGGCACCAGCCCACACCCACCGCTCCGCCTCGACCTAGAGAACACCCCAGACATCTCCGTTCGCCGCCCAAAGCCCCACAGCCACCGCTCGCCGTGGACACAGCCTCTTGAGCCGCCTTTCGACCGCATGCCACCGCCCCTACGGCCGCATTGAAGCACTAGAGCACCGCCAGGGAACCGCCCACCGATCGTAATCCCCAGCCATGCCGCTTGCTCGCCGTAGCCATGTCGCCACCGTCGACCACCCATCCCGCTAGGTCTCACCATCGAGCCTATAAAAGGAGCCCTCCCCAGCACCAAAGACTCACACCATTCCACTCCCCTCACCTCTCTGAACCTCACCCACCTCTCGCCGGAGCAAGTGGAGCAGCAGCTCGCCGGAATTGGAGCTGGAGCCGCCGCCTCGGGAGAAGAAGGGTGCCGTTGATTCTGGCCACCCCAAGCTCCACCGCGACCACGCCTCGCCTCGCCGTCGTCTTCCACTTTGTTCGCCCGCATCGCCAACCCCGCTGGAGCCTTGGTACGCCCCCAGTAGACCCCCACCGAGCCGCTGGGGTTTGAGCTCGCCGGCGACCTGTCCGTCGTCGACGACGACCCTCAGGCGTAGATCTAGCCTCTAATCGCACGGCCCACAGCGCGCGTACCGTTTCGCGTTTTAAGTGTCGCTGACAAGTGGACCCCTCCTGTCAGCTGAGCCCCGCGCCGCCTAGCGCCACTGGGCCGGCCCATTTCCTTTCCCGCGCAAGCCCGTAGATTCAAATCTAGATTTTTCTTTTTAGTTAGAATATAGTTTCTGTCCAGTGTTTCAAAATTAAATTCTGTGAGTTTGACAAATCCAAATTACATGAAACTAATTTTGTCTGAAAGGTATTGAAATGATCTATCCAAGCCCGTTGGATTTAATTCATTTAGAGTTATAGATTTCTCCTAATAAAAAAAAGAAGACAGAAGCTTTTGCAACTTGAAACATTTTTATAAAATCAACCAAGTTAGCTTTTGAGTTGATTCCAACTCTCAAAAATCACATTTCATCGTATCTATCCAAATATGTAATAATTTTAAGGTTTACAGGCAGTGACTTTGGACTAGTACCAAAATAATGCTATATAGGCATTTCTAGTCACTTTAAATCATTAAATAATGAACTTAAACCAAAGTAATATTGATCCAACCTTTAAATCTCATTCCCACCTGTTAGAATATGTGGTGAGGACATGTGTCCACATGATCCCAATTTTTGGTGGTGAATATTAAATTTTAGTTAATTTTTCAATGAGTAGAAATTACTTTTCCAAAATAAAAAGGTTGAAACTATTGAATTAAAACTTGTGATGTTTGGGATGATAATAGATCATCAATTGTGGGGTTTAGAATACTACTTAGCCTAGTTAAGTATTGTTTGGTGATTGTGCACTCCCTATATATTTATAGACGATAGTACCGACCAAGCCTTCGAGGAGGAGGAGTTCTACCAAGAAGAAGAAGAAGAAGAAAACTTCAACCACTGCACCAACCAAGGCAAGCTATTAGTGGCAAGCTAACCCTTGCAAGCATGCTTTAGTAAGCTATTGTTAGCAAGCTAGAATAAAACTAGATGGTTTAGTAAAGATGCCTTAAGCATACTTTGATCACACCCCCTTTAACTATTAGTACCCCAAGTCTTATTGACAAGTTTTACCTCCCTTAGTTTACACAAAGTTCTTTAATTAGTTTTGAAGGTAGCATAAAGAGTATAAAACTTGACCTACTTAGAAACCTTTAGATGTCACTCTATGGCATGAGATTGATCCCACCTTTCCACCTTAGTGAACACTCTTAACCTAGTGTTTTAGAATAGATCAAAACTTGAATCACTTTAAATGGGAACACTTGGTGAAAATGAATTGTGAAAACCTTGGAATGATGAGTCATTCTATTGAAATGTTTTGACATGTGTTGAGAAACACAACTGGTTTATGATGATGAAAATGATGAGGCATGAGCCTTAGCCCTTTTATAAAACTGATGGTTGGATTCGGATGCGATACCATTCCAAATTTACCGTACAACCACATTACCTGAATTGGGTAAGGCTTAGCTGGAAATTTATATGCATTAGTATTAGTTCCCTCACGGGAGAGGTTTGAGCTGAGGCTACCTCTCAATGATGTCCACCTATGCAGTGCCCAAGATGACTGGTGGTCATGGTTGGGAGGCCATGCTCATAGGAGAGGTGCTTGTACTAGGGTGTGTAAAGGGAAGGTTATGTTGGATTATCTGCATACTAAGTATGATGGTTCAGGGTTAGCCCTGACAGATGTATCGAATCTTGTGGTGAAAGTGTACCACCTCTGCAGAGTGTCAAACTATTTGAATAGCCGCGTCCGCGGTTATGGACAGTTGGAATGGCCATACTGTTTCGTTGTCAGATGTTTTCTAAATAACTTGAAATGAATGATGACCTTTGACTTGACCACAACAGGGTTGTGTTAATGAAATTAGCTTCCCAACTTAAGTGATTCTAGAACTTTACTTTATCTTTTCTCGTTTCAGAACTCAGCTTAGGTTTCAAACTTAACTTGATAGTTATTCTTTAACTTCAGCACTTTAAGTTAGAATTATAATCCTTGTTAGTAGTAGTTTGCGAGTACTTAAAGAGTACTCATGGCTTTTGTCCCTGGCTATTATCATGGCCAGACTATGAAGGAGATTATCAAGATGATGGTCAGCAGGACGGCTATGATCACTAGGACTATCTTCCTTCGTCAGCATTGCCTGTGCCCCTGAAGATGGACCCTACCGCTACGCTATCGTTTATTTCCGCTGCTTGTTGTATTAAAGACTGGATCATGAGATCCGTATTTGTGTAAAACCTTATGTATGGTTTGTAATGGATGATGTACTGTGATATCCAATCCGTTATGTCTCGCAAAAATGGTAATCCTGGGATTGCGAGGTATGGCATAACGGGCATCTGGGATTAAAAACCCGGGTGTTGACAGTAACCATACCGAAGAAGAAGCCACCTGGGAGCGAGAAGATTATATTAGGACTGAGTTTCCCAATATCTTTAGTTCCTAGTTTTTCTTGAAGACGAGATTCTGTTTAAGGAGGGAAGGTTTGTAACATCTCAAAAATATTAAACAAGATTATCAAGTTCTAATCACCCAAGATTAGGGTTAGCAAAAAATTTCAATCTTAAACCCTTATGAATGTATGTGTTTGTTTGTTATTAATGCATGAATTCTTGCTATGCCATGTTTGATTGTTATATATGTGGAGAAATAGTTTAAAGATCAAAATAATATCATCTAGGTCAAAACCAAACAAAAACAAATCAAAAGAAAATCAATATATGAATCATATGACCTAATGGTCATTTTTGCCAAAGTTAACCACTAGCCCACTTTGGGCATCTCTAGTAAATGTTTTCCAACAGAAACAATTCTACTTCTTTTCCCCCCTTGCTAGACTAAGTGAAAATGAACACAAGTAAATTTTACAAACTTACAAAAACCAATTTCAAATCCATTTGAGATACATTTCAAAATTGAATCAAGTGTAGGTATCTAGATCACCATTTTGCAAGAACCACTCAAACCATCTCCACTTGACAAACCCCAGCAACCAGAGACACTCAAGCATGTGACCAACACACCCACCAAAAATAATTTGAAAATTCAAATATTTCTTTCATGCGGCCATTTAATCAAACACTTAGTAGGCAGAGTACATATATACCAACTATTTACTATTGTGATCAATCTAGTGATCATCTCTGTAGTCCACACAGCTCCACTACTCGCCCACGATCATCCCCAATACCAGCCAGTGCGAGTTAGCCTCTCTCACTCGCCAATTGCACCAGTGCCAGCTGTACCCGAGCGTGCCATGCCGGTCGAGCATGGACACGACGCCACACGCTGTGCTGCCCTCTACCACGACCACGAGGAGACATGCGTGACCTCACCGCACCCCCCAGTCGACGCATCGGCCAATGACCACCAGTGGAGAAGCCAGCAGCGCCGCGCCCATTTAACTCTCTACCATGCCGAGCGCATGCTAGAGCGCCAAGCCATTCCCGTGCAGCCACGCCACGCCTCGCTCTCTCCTTGCATAAATGCACTCGCCGCATCACCAGCAACCTCCCAGACACGACCGTTCGCTGTCGTGCACCCCGTGACCACCGTACGCCATGACGAACACCGCGGTACCTGCACAGAGCACGGACGTCTCCCGATCGATTAATACCACCCCTCGCCGTGCCACTATGCGCATGAAGATCGCCGCAGATCACCACGTCGACCTATGTCCTCCGCCATGCCGATAGCGCCGTGTAGCAACGTCACCGACGAGCCCGATCCATGCCGCGCTTCTCTTCTCTCCGGTGTATAAATAGGACCCTCCCCCAGCCTCCAAAGGCACACCATTCGACTCTCCTCTCCCTCAGAAACACCCCTGACCCTTCCCCGGAGCAAGGCAAGCACCACCTCGCCGGTATATCGCCGGAGCCCACCGCTGCAGTGAAGGAAAGGAGCCGTTGATTGGAGCCACCCTCGGAGCTACCGCGACCGCCATTCGACTCATCGTCGTCTACCAGCTCGTTCGCCCCCATCACCGGATCTAGATGGAGCCTTGGTAATCCCCCATCGACCCCTACCGTAGCGCTAGAGTTAGAATATCGCGCGCCTACTATGATGGAGATGATGAACCAGAGTCGTTGATCGTTGTCTAATCGCGCGGCTACGATTAGTTGATACCATTTCGCTTAGATACTTCCGCTGACATGTAGGACCAGCCTGAGAGCAGCCCGCTGCGCGCGCACCGTGTAGCTGGGCCGACCCATGTTTGTTCCCGTGCTTATCCCAGAGATTCAAATATAGATTTTCCATTTAAATCAAAACCCTATTCTGTCAGTAGTTTCAAAATTGAATTCAAAGAGATTTACTTAACCAAATTTTGTTAGAATGTGAAAATCTCTACACACTCCTATTGGATTCAAACCATTTGAACTTATAGATCACCTATAGTGAAAATAACAAGACAGAGACTTTTCCAAATTCAAACATTTTTCTAATATCAACCATAAATTCTTTTGAGTTGATTCCAACTCTCAAAAATCACATTTTCCATGCTCTATCTGAATATGTAAAAAGATTTAGTTTTACATGCATTAATCAGGGATTAGTAATAAAAGAATGCTATATAGGCATTTCTAGTCACTTTAATATTATTAAATAGCAATATTAAACTTTGTAATATATGTCAACCCCTTTAAATAACTTTCCCAAGTATTGGAATATGTGGTGATGATAGGTGTCAACATGATCCCATATTTTAATTGGAGGATATTAAATCTTAAGTATTTTTCAATGAGTAGAAATTGCTTTTCCAAAATAAGATAAATAAGACTATGTCAACATTCCATGTGATGATTGAGATGATGCTAGATCATCTAGTGTGATCCTTTGTGTGCTAAATAGAAGTACCTAAGTATTGTTTGGTGATTGTGTATCTCGTATTTACTTATAGACGCTAGTACCGACCCGAGGTACGAGGAGGAGGAGTACTACGAAGAAGAAGAGAACTTCAACAACTGCACCAACCAAGGAAAGCTTAACTATGCAAGCCATCCATGCAAGCTAACCTATGCAAGATGTACTAGGCATGCTTGGTTATCAATCTTGATTATACCAATCCCAAGTTTTACTTGCAAGCTTTATTCTTTTACCTTTATCAAAGTTTCTTATCTAGTTAATTAATTGTGATTAGTGGAAAATAGGATGGATACCCTCAAGGGCATAGAACTAGTCTTGGGTAGTTATACTTGATTAGCACCCCTCAATAGTGATACCCTCATTAATAGTGGCTAGTGCTAAACTAAACTTGATCACTTTAGATGGGAACACCTGGAGAAAATGATTATGAAAACCTTGGAATGATGAGTCATTCTATTGAAATGTTTTGACATGTGTTGTGAAACATAATGATTTGGAGATGATACTAAATGAGGCATGTGCCTTGACTTTGGATAAAACTTATGGTTGGGTTCGGATGCGATACCATTCCAATTTTATCGTACAACCACAATGCCTGAGTTGGGTAGGGCTTAACTGGAAGTTTATATGTCTTAGTATGGGTTCCCTTGCGGAAAGAGGTGAAGCTGAGGCTGCCTCGTGAATATGAATGTCCACCTATGTAGTTCCCGGGATGGCAGTTGGCCATGGCTGGGAGGCCAAGCTCATAGGGGAGGTGCCTATATTAGGGTGTGTAATTGAAAGGTTAGGATTGATTATCCGCATACCAAGTATGATGATTTAGGATTATCCCTGACGGATGTTACGAATTTTGTGGTGAAAGTGTACCACCTCTACAGAGTGTCAAACTATTTGAATACTATTCCGTTGTCATATGTTTTCAAAAGGACTTGTGACTTGAACTATGACTTTGCCTTGACCACAATAAGGTTGTGGACAGGAAAAGTAGGTTCCCACTTGAGTAATCTAGAGAACTAAAATAGGCTTTACTATTAAATACTTATGAAATAAAATTGGCTTGTTGCAAATAAGACTAGAGCTGAGGATTCCTACTAGTTTTACCTTACTTGTGTTAGTGATAGTTTGCGAGTACTTAAAGAGTACTCATGGCTTTGTCCCTGGCTATTCCCATGGCCAGACTATGAGGAGGGCTACCCAGAGGATGGACAGCAGGAGGTCTACGATAACTAGGATCATCTCCCATCATCAGCATTGCCTGTGACAATGAAGATGGAGTCTACTACGTTTATTTCCGTTGCTTTGATATGTATTAAGACTTGATCATGAGATCAACTATTTGTAAGACTATTATGGTTTGTAATGGATGATGTACTATGGTACCAATTCTGTATATCTCGCAAAAATGGTAATCCTGGGATTGCGAGGTACGGCATAACAGGTATCTGGACTGAAAAATCTGGATGTTTACAAGTTGTCTCTCCAACTAATGGAGACCATAATGAAGATTCTGTAATTGGTAGAACAAGGCAGAGCAAGAGGAAGATAGGAAGCTGTCCAATTGGTATTGAAGAAGAAGAACATATTGATACAAACTCTGACAGTGAGTATGATGATGACTCTGACTTTGAGATTGTGGATTCTGATTATGCTCGAAGTGATGGGGATGATGACCTTTATGTTGATAATGTTGATGATGATGACTCAGATGCTGAGAGTGACAAAGGAAAGAGGAGTGTTAAATCAATTGTAAAGGGAAGGATCACATCTGCTAGAACAAGGAGAAAATGGCTTGGGTTGGTCCTATATGCCCAAAGATCAGAAAGAAACTAGACATGAACATTGAGTTTTCCAAAAAATGTGTTTTTAGATGGAGTAGGTGATGGATTGTTTGCAGTGGGAGACCTTATGTCCTCTCAGCCAGTTGATTATGTAGTTGATTTAAAGCATAAGACTTGTAGTTGCATGAGATGGTAGAAGATAGGAATCCCGTGCCCACATGTCATAGCATGCTTAAGGCATGATGACATAGATCCAGTCACACCGGTTGACCATTGCTACTCCCTAGAAATTCATGACAAGGCATACGGCAATGGTGTGTACCCTTGCAAGGATAGGACAGAATGGACAAAGGTGAATGGACCAGCAATACTTCCACCTCTCTACAAGAAACAAGTTGGTAGGCCTACTAAAAGTAGAAGGAAAGCACCATATGAGGTAGATGCTAGAGGAGGAGGAAAAATAATGACAAGGAAGGGTGTAATCATGCATTGCACCTACTATGGTTTCCCAGATCATAATAGAGCTGGTTGTAAGTGGTACAAAGTTGGCTTCCACCACCAAGTTCAGCCGATGAGGTGTTGCCTACTACTCAAATTGAACCAATTATTGCACAGGTAGCCTAAAGTCTCTGAATTACATGCATTTGAGAGAGCAAAACCCAGTTCCTAATCATTGTTTACATTGCAGGAGCTAAACCAAGATCATAATACTCCTACTGGACATAACCATGATGACCTACTTGTTAATAGCCTGATTCAGCAGGTATTTATCTCAAAATTTCTGATATGTACTTCCCAGAATATGTAGTCTACTTCAACTCTAAAACTGTGATATATTATGCATGTGTAGAGGCCAATGCAAAGGCATTTGGAGACCAGGCCTACTCTAGATTCTACTTTCATTGCACAAGCCCAAAGTGAGGTCATGCATGCTGGTCCTAGTCAACCAAGTGCCAACACAATGAGACAGGGGGAATTAGCTCTTCAACTCTAAAACTGTGATATATTATGCATGTGCAGAGGCCAGTGCAAAGGCATTTGGAGACCAGACCTACTCCATAATCTACTTTCATTGCACAAGCCCAAAGTGAGGTCATGCAGGCTGGTCCAGGTCAACCAAGTGCCAACACAATGAGGCAGGGGGATTAGCTCAAAAGTTACTGCAGATGCAACAATAGAAAAATAGAGCTAATGAAGAGAGGAAACTTGCTATACTTGAAGCCAAATATGCAGCTGAGGTCAAGAAAGTAGAGCAGAAGATCATGAATAAGCTGGAACAACAAAAGATTAAGGCTCAGCTAGTAGAAGCCAAAGCAATCCTAGATGCAGAGAAAAGCGAGAAGAGAAAGCAAGAGGCAAAGCTCAAGAAAAAGGCTAGAGATGAAACTATAAGGATCGTAGCAGAGGTCCGGAAGGAGGTATCAGATAAGAACAAGGAAGTTGCAGAGAATAAGGCAGAAGAGAGGAAACTTGCATCTAAAAAAAGGAGGCTGACAGACAAGCACAGAGAGCTGCTTAGGGTGCAGCCCATAGAGCTCAGATGGCAGCACACAGAGCTCAAATGGTAGCCAATGCATCATTTGTACAAGATGAGCATGTCCCTGTTGCCCCTCCAAGGAAGAAGATTAGCATGTTTGATGAGTTCAGGTGTCCCAGGAAGTCAACCTAGTTTGCATCATCTAAATCATGTCAAAAACTTGTCATTTTGGTGTCCTAGAGATCCTTGTAAATATTTAGTCCTACTATGACAGACTTCTCTACTTTCAGTCCTAGAAATCATATTTTGTAATCCTGTGACAATGCAATGGCAGTATGATGACCCACAAGTATAGGGGGTGTATCGCAGTATTTTCGAGGGAAGTGAAACCCAATTTATTGATTCGACACAAGGGGAGCCAAAGAATATTTATAAGCCTTAACAACTGAGTTGTCAATTCAGCTGCACTTGGAAACAATCTTACTCACATCAGTTTATTAGTAGCAACAGTTTTGTAGTAGGAATAGTAAAGTAACAGCTATAGTAAAGTAAAGACAGTAGTAACAACAGCAGTAAACAGTAGGATTCGAGTGTGGTGGGCATAGGGATGGATGGACGGGCGTTGCATGGACAAGACAATTCACATGGCAATCAAAACATAGGGCAATTGCAGATAAATAAGATAAAGCATCCAAGTACTAGATAATCCTAGGCACGTGTTCCATATATAGTCATACGTGCTCGCAATGAGAACTTGCACAACATCTTTTGTCCTACCAGCCCATTTGCAGCGGGGCCTCAAGGGAACTACTGGCAATTAAGGTGCTCCTTTTAATAGAGCACCGGAGCAAAGCATTAACACTCCGTGAACACATGTGATCCTCACATCAAAGCCTTTCCCTTCCAGTTATCCCGATTTCTGTCACTTCGAGGCCATAGGTTCCGGACAACGATGTGTGTATACAACTTGTAGATAAGACCCAAAACAATACTATCATAATGAATCAATAACATGTTCAGATTTGAAATCATGGCACTCGGGCCCTAGTGACAAGCATTAAGCACAACAAGTCGCAACAAAGTCATAAAGCACTAATAAAAGATACTAGGCACCATGCCCTAACAATCTGATGCCATTACATGGACGATCTCATCCAATCCCTACCATCCCCATAGCCTACAGCGGGGGATTACTCACTCATAGATGGGGGAAACATGGATGGTCGATGGAGAAGTGATGGTGATGATGATGGCGATGATCTCCTCCAATTCCCCGTCCCGACAGGGTGCTAGAATGGAGTTTCTGGTGTTGTTTCGTGGAATCTGGTGGTGGCGGCGGAGCGGAACTCCTTCTGGAAAAACATCGAACCCCCCTGAGTTTTTAGGTCAGAAGGCATCTTATAGGCAAAGAGGGAGACCGAGGGGGGGTATGGGGCGGCTAGACCACCCCCTGGCGCGACCAGGTGGTGTGGCTTGGGCCCAGCCCCCCTCCGTCTCGTATTCTGGCTCTAGGAGTCTTTTAGTGAAATAGGATTTTTGGCATATTTTCCGGGATTTTTCCTAATAGTTGATTTTTTGCACAAAAAGTAGACACCAAGGCAATTCTGCTGAAAACAGCGTCGTTCCACGTTAGTTGCATCCAAATCACACAAGTTTAGAGGAGAAACAATAGCAAAAGTGTTCGGGAAAGTAGATACGTTTTGGACGTATCAACTCCCCCCAAGCTTAGCTTATTGCTTGTCCTCAAGCAATTCAGTTGAAAACTAAGTGCGATAAAAGAACTTTCACGAACACATTTGCTTCATATGATGTATATATTCTCAGCATGTGATCAACTACTTAGACAATTCATAATAAGGAGTATGCAACTTAGTTTACTTAATAGGCATTGCAAGCTATGAAAAGATTCCAACTCAAAAATAATAAGTAGCATGAAACATAAACATAAGCAACATTACAATGCTCATAACAAGGTATGAAAGAGTGGTATCTCACTTGCCTTTGATTATGAATGCCAAGGCACCTCTGAAGTTCAGGTGAAGACTAGAAGTAAAGATATCAAAGATACAAGCATCAAAGTCATAACACAAATAATCAAGTTTTGAGACAAGCACATTACACTAAGAATGCCAACTATGCTCTCAAGAAGGTGCTCATAGAATAAGTGGAGACTCAACAAGGAAATGAAAAAGGTTTTGAAAAGTTTGAAAGGCTTCCAAATGATGAAAGTATGGTACTCATTAGCTTTGAGCTCTCATTGCCCCTATCATAAGCATCTTTAATATGGTTAAGGTGAAAGTGAGGTCCAATCTGAGTTATATGCTTGACAGACTATAAATTGGAAATCCCATGTCCCTTGAGTACGAAGGCCGCTCCTCATGCTACTCAACTTTAGTTACCGGTAAGTTCTTGTCATCGTAAATACGTGTGTATCATAGAGAACCGCCAACGGGGTACCCCTTGCCCAATGATACGGAAGAATCCCCATATCAAAATGACAAGGCAAGCAGGCAATGAGTATCTCAGCAATCTTCTTATTTACCATGGGAAAATGGTGCTTTTTTCTCTCTTTCCTCTTTTCTCAAATCTTTTTTTTCTTTTTCTCAATAGCTATCTCTCTCTTTTTCTATAAGAAGAATGCTTCATAGATATCATTATGGTTACGCTGCAGGTTTCCACCATGACAGCATGGATTAGACCGGCGGCCCAGCCGTTTCTCTAACACACATACATAACTCCATGGACTTACAGGCTCCCCTTTTATTTCACACCGACGACATCCGCAAACAAAAGAGCATGCTATCAACTGGGTATATATTTACAGGTGTTGAAAGCGTTCCCCGTGACAGCACGGTTCTGCTAATCCCTAGCCTATAATTTGCAAGCATATAACTTTCATGGATAGTCACAATGGTTCAAGTTTATTAGGTGCAGGAAATAACGTGTGCCATCAAGTTCGTGAGAGCTTTACTAACTAACTTTCTCATAACAAGCAAACATTTTATTCAGAAGAAAACAAGGCATATTGAATATGCACGGAAATAGCAAATGATTCTAATAGGTAGGTATGGTGGACACTTTTGGCAATATTTGGTTTTAGGGAGTTGGAAACATGAGTAAAACATACTCAGTGTAAGTGAAGGCTGACAATAGTAAGGGAGCGACAAACAAGAGAGCAATAGCTGTCATAATCATGCTTGCAACAAAATAGGACTAATCATGGCATGAAAGTGATTCAAGACCCTCAAGGCAAAATAATTCATCGAGGCTTAACTGATTATTTCAGACATATGCATGCGTGAGCATGTGCCAAGTCAATTCAAATGAAACATTCAGAGGAGGATACCATGGTGTCATACCAAGTTATGAATAGAGTAATGCAAGCAAACATTCATAAGACATGCTACAAACTATTATCAAGCTGGAACTAATCATATGAAAGCAAGAACTACTAAGCATCCATAAATAACATACACCCTACATGGATAGGCTAAGCATGCCCACAATGATGAGTATATGTACAAAAAATGAAAACAAATAGAATTCGTTACCAGCCTCTTACCACACCTCAAGTTGCCATTAATCCTCATTATTGCCCTTCACTTGTGTAGCTTGAATAATAATATGAAACCAAATCCCACTGAGGACTGTTGAACCCCTGCAACAAACTCACAAAACCAAAGAAGAAGAACAAATATTTTTGGTGTTTTTGATTTTTAAAAGAAGAACCAAAAAGGAGGAACAAGCAAAGCAAAATCTTTTGGGGGTTTTCGAATAGTTCAAGCAAAGCAAAAGGGGAAAACCAAACCAAGGCAAAGAGAAAAAGAAGCAAACCAAAGAGAAACAACAGAAATATTTTTGGTCTTTTTGTGTTTTAAAAAGGAAAAGCAAAGAAAGAACAAAAACTAAAAAGAGAACGAAACATGAATATACAAAGTACCGACGCAAAATGATATGGAGATGAGTGCGATGTCGGTGTACCTCCCCCAAGCTTAGGCTTTTGGCCTAAGTGGGTATCAATCCCAAGCTGGCCAGGATGAAGTGTCACCGTGGTATGATGAGGAGGTACCCTCGTCCTGGTGCGAGCTCGAGTACGTCCCTCCATAGTGCGTGGAGTAATCGTAGGAGGGCACATCCTTCTGGTGCTGCCTGTGGAAACCCAGCAAGCAGAGCTGCTCGTCCACCTCCTCTTGGAGCGCGACCACAGTCTCCTATGAACACTAAACAAAGTAGATTGCGGCAAAGGGATCTCCATTTCATCCCCGTCAGTAAACAGCATCATGTATACTAAACTGTCCAACTCAGAGTCAGTAGTGACAAATTGATGTGTTTTCAAAGCAACAAGGTCAAGACTTTGTGGTGCCAATATAGTATCATTGGGGTCCACTGAAAGCCCTAATGCATTGACCATACGTGAGGCAATGATGCCCCCATAGATAGGCCCCCTAGCAGCTAGGTGGCGAGCAATAAGCGAGCCAAGGTTGTACCGAGTGTCATTGTTAAGCGCAGCAGCAAGGAAGGCTAAATGATAGTTCGAGATATTACTCGTATTCTCCCTACCAAGAATGCTAGTAGCAAGATAATATGCAAAGTATCTAAGGGCAGGGAGTTGGATGTTTCTTATCTTTCCGCGCTGAGCCACGCGGTCATCATCATTGGTCACCCCTCGGTAAAGCTCCAGCAAATCAGCGGGTCGCCCTTGAATCTTCTTCACGGTGCCTGACATGCTTACACCTACAACACTGCAAAATCTTTCCAATGACATGGTAAAGGGCATATTATAGATTTTGAAAGAGACAATTGAATGATAGGCCATGTTAGTAAACATGAAGCTCTCAACAAAAGTTTTGGTGAGCATAGCGTATTGCTCACTCTCATCTTGCATATATGAGGTCAAACCAACCCTTTGAATCAGTAGCAAGAAATCATCAAGAATCCCTGCAGCTTGTAAGAAAGTAAAACAAGGAAAAGTAGATGGGTGAGCATCCCCATCATCCCCTTCATTACCAATACGAGTTGCAATGAGATCTTCATTGTATGATGGCCTAAACTGAGAGGCTAATCTTGAGGGCCTCGACCTCCTAGGTGCATCCCTCTCAAATATTTCTCCAAAGGTATGGTTGTTCATGCTTGATATTTTGAAATTTAAACACCTATTAAACAAGTGATTACAAAGTGAATATAATGAATGGCACTACTCATAGGGACTTGTAAGATGCCTAAACATGCATCAAAACTATATCTCTAAGCATCAAACAAGCTTACAAGCTCTCATAACCTGTCACCTACAGTAGCAAAATACTCAAGATATAATCCACTAAACACAAATCTACTTGGACAAGCGGAGGAGTCACATACTGGAGAGCAAATGCTCCAAATTTCAGCAGCAAAGATGGGCTGAGCAAGGAGATCGAAAAATCGAGGGCAAGCACAGCAAGAACGCGATTTTGAGAAATGAACTTGAGTTTACTCGGGAGAGAGAAGAAAGTGGCAAGTGAGAGAGTGAGTGGAGGGCCAGGGGTGGCCCACACCATGGCATGGCGCCACCCAGGGCAGGCCGCGCCACCAGGTGGTGTGCCTGCCTGGTGGGCCCCCCTAGGTCACTCCAGGTACTCCTCTGCCCCTTTTTCATGTAAAAATTCAATATGAATTTTCTGGAATTTTTCGAGACACTTTATTTTTGGGCATTTTCAGGCATAGATGAATGATTTTCTGGCAGAAAAAGATTTTTTTGGAAATGATGCAATGACAAATCAAGGCTAGAACTACAGAAGTTCTAAGACACTCTAACATGCAAGCAACTAACAACAAAGAAAACTAAACGAAAGCAAAAAACTAAAATGGATATAATAGAAGTAAACAGAGATGATCATGGTGAAAACATTGTTTTGTTCAATGAAATCCTTTTGTTAACAAGGTTGATCAGGTCTTGTTACCAAAACAATTTCATATGATACAAAACTTTATATTCCACTAATGATTATGTTATCTCAACTTTGATAGCAATGGTCCCAATCATAATAGTTTCAAAAAAAATATTGGTATGGGACAATATATTTCTCCAACTGTCGTCGGATTGATGACAAGTACGCCATGAGGGGGTCCTCGAGGCGTGCGGAAGAGAGGGGTGTGAGACGTACGGTATTCCGGGACAGTGAGCACACAAGTTTACCAGTTCGAATCCACGGCTTTGGGCGGATCCTACTCTGCTAGCAATCGATGTCTGGCGAGCCGGAATATGGGTTACAAGGGTTTCGCCTGTGCGAGTTGAGATTGTAGACTATTGTGGTGCCCTAAAGGCTCTCCCTAGGATGGATTATATAGATATCCGGCCTAGGGTTTATAGGAGAGATCTATCCGTCTACGACTAAGAGTCGGTTACAGAGTACATCTTGAACTATAAGTAACATTATGGGCCTAGGTATGTAAGTCTTCTGGGCCTTCCCGTAGCCGGATTGGACTCCGTCTTTCTCCCTGACTAGGACGCCCATGAAGCAATGCTCTAACCCAAAGTGGGCCACCCTGGTCAGTGAGGAACTGTGAGGATACCCGGAAAGTATATCCCCAACAGCAGCCCCCGGAGGCCTCCAAGTATCCAAAGTCGGGTTTATCATCGTCTAGCTTGATCTTCGGCTTGCAGAATCTTGAAGCGTTCCTGAAACTTCACATCAAAAATACGATTCGAGTCCTGAAAATAAGTCGGACCTATCAGTAGGTTACTCGGATTTTCCAGCTCGATTTCAAACTAAGCCGGAACTTGGTTCTCAACGCCACCTGACACAAGTCATGGTCAAGTCACGTCATCTGACAGGCATTCCGTCGGCCGTTAGTGGGTCCGCGTTCAGCGGTTACGAGGCGCCGTTTCAATGCGTGCATGGAGATCGAGGCGACGCAATCATCGTGTGGGTCCTTCGTAGTTCCTTCCACGACGCGTGGCGGTTACACTATAGCATTTGCACGAATCTTGGCGCAGTTAGGTGGATATAAGGGGTTTGGATTTGTCCTTCTCCTTTCCACCAGTCCTTTGCCGTTTCCTTTCCTCCCAATCCTCCTGCGCGCACAGAGCTTTCTCGTTCTTCCCCCACAGAACTCCCAGCGCCGCCCCTTTTAAGTCATCTTCTCACTGGAGAAATGGCTTCATCTTCTTCCTCTGGCTTGGCGGCAATGGCGGAAGCAGCGGCGGAGAAAGAGAGCTTCCGGGGAATCTGGATCCTCTGTGATCCCAACGAGGAGGGCCTCAAGAACATGGAGAAGGAGGGGCTTCTCGTCGCCGGCGACTGGCGGAGCGGCTACGGTGAAACCGTCCCCAACCCGGGCGACAGCAAGCGGGTCCACTTCGGCACCCACCTCGATAGAGGTCTGTCTTTTCCTCCCTCGGAGTTTTTCTCCGAGGTGATAGATCATTACGGAGTTCAACTCCATAACCTTCCTCCTAACTCTCTCTTAGAGATGAGTGCGTATGCTTCGCTTTGTGAGGGCTTTCTCGGTATTAGGCCGAGTTTGACTCTCTTCCGGTATTATTTCCATGTCCGGAGAAATTCCATTACTGTCGGTGTTCCTTACATCACCGGCACTATCAGCTTTTCACTTAGACGCGATCGGGCTTATCCCAAAATTCTAGCCAGTGACTCGGTCAAACAATGGCCAGCCACATTTTTCTATCATAGGGATATTCCGGCTCCTGACAAAGCTACCGCTTTGCCGGCTTTTGTCGACGGAGCCGCCACAGCCCAGCCTTCCTAGGACGAGGCTGCTTTGGCTCTTTTCGACGATCTGATCCTCGCTAAGAGGCGGATCGAATATTTGATTAAGCACAATGGTCTGAAGGGATCCGACTTGGTCCAGTGCTGGGTCTCACGTCGGATCTAGCCACTTCAGTACCATAGGGATAGACTGATGCACTCCATCACGTCTTCCGAAACCGACTCCCTCCGCATCAGCCCCAAAGCCTACACCACTCAAGGCTACATAAGCCAGATCAAGTGGCTGATCAAGGAGAGGATCGAGAGGAGAATTCCGGAGGTTTCTCTGGATATGCACACGGCGGAAAACCCCGTGGTGCCGGTAAGCTTCCATCATCATACCTTTTATGTGTTTCATTCTTTGAGTTATACTGCAATACTGATATGTTTTCTTCTTTTCAGCTTGTTGACATCCCCGAGTCGGAACTTGCTCTGCTCGAAGGATATCCTCCAGAGTTCTCTCAGGAGGTAGAAGTGGTTCCATTGCCGGATCTTGCGCTCAAGAAGCGCAAAGCTCCAACAGTGGTTGTTGGCACAAAGGAAGTGCCTGTCGTGAAGAGGTATCATTCAATCACAACTTCCGCCTTTGTACCTTATTCAAGTTTCTTTCCGAGATGTAATGTTTTCCGACTTTACTACATTCTCAGAGCAAAACCGCTCATCAAGGCCAAGGGGAAAGGGATTTCTTCGAAGCCGCTATGGCAGACGAAGCTTACCATAGCTTCCCCTGTCGTGGCTCCTCTGACTCCTGCCCCTCAACCTTCTGCAACGCCGGTTATCTCGTCGGACGTTGCAGAAGATCCGGCTCCTTCAATGGGGCCTATGAACCTTGGATCGCAAACTGACGTCACCATGAGTGCGTCAGATCTAGATAAGGGCGAACCCTCTTTGGGTAATGATCCCTTGGCAGAAACCTTCGCCGAAAACCTCCTGAGCAATCCGGGTCTTGCCAAGTTTGGCTTGTCCCGGAAATCTGCTGAAGAAATCCAGCGGCTTGCCAAGCAATGCTTGGAGAAGAGAACTTTATCCGCCGAGGAAGAAGCGCAAGAAGTAGAGGACGTCAAGTTCTCTGACCTTCTTGCCCAAGTGCGCCTCCGCGATGAGAGGATTAGGACTGGTGAGCTTCCAACAGCCCCATTGGTTCCTCTGACTCTCGCCGAGAAGGTGGCTGCTGAAGTTAACGCGGGTTTGGATAAACTCACCCGCGAACAATATGTAAGTCGGAATTCCAACTCCTGTTTTTCCTTTATTGTATTTTATATCATATCCTCTAGCCCCCAAGCATGAAGTAGGATAAACAATCCAGGTTTATGCTTCATTAGGATGCCAAAGAACGAACTAGTGTAGCCCCAAGGCTCGTGCTGATATTTAGCAAAAATATTAGCCCGGGTCTTAAGTAGCTTTCTGACTTTGGGTATTCTGACTTACAGAAAGTATGTTCCTATAACCAGGAATTACTGACCAATGTCTGTGATAAGCAGAGAGAGATCAAAGCTCTCCGGCTTAAAAATGTTGAACTCAAAGTTGCCAAGGATGAGGCTGAAGGTAAACATTCTGAGACTCAAACTTTGTCCTTGTTATTTTCAATGTCGAATTTTTCTAAACTTTTGTTCTTTTTGACTTACAGCGCTGGTGAAACAATCCGTCGCCATGATTGAAGAGGCCGAGAACCTCAAGACCCTGGTGGTGGAGAACAAGGGACTTCCCCAAGAGCTGGATAAGCTTAAGGCGGATCATGAAAGGAGCATAGCTCAAGTCCTTGAATCCTCCTCCATGGCCACTGATGAGCGTGATCGCAAGATCGCTGCTTAAGATAAAATAATCTCGGATCTCAGGAATGAGCTTGACAGAGAAAAGGATATGTCCCAGGCGCTCCGGGCTGAACTCCAGAGTATCCGGGAGGAGAAAACCAAAATTGACGACGTCATTTTTGGTACGTTCCATCTATCTGACTTGTCTCTTTCTTTGACTTTTATCAATGTCGGATTTTTCTTAACTTGTTTTGTGTATAGGTCCTCTAAATTTGATGGACTCTTCCTCCTCTGAGCCCTGCACCCACCGGCTTACCCAAGTCGGTGACCTACTTCATGACTTCCGCCAGTCCCTTGAGGACGTTGGCGAAGCTCTCAAGATTCCGGACATGCCAAGCATGTCGGATTTTCAAGTCTTGAGACAAAGGCGAAAGAGATGCTTGACTTGTTTGGGACTGGAACATGTCCTACGCGCGGACTGCTGTGCATAACGCTCTCACCATGGTCATGAGCCACCATGGAAACATGGAGATATGGCAAGTGACCAGAGGGTGCTGCAAGGTAGACGAAGACGGCCAGGAGCAAGACCTTCAAGCCATCATGCACTCCTGCGCCGGATATGGGTGTCACATGGCTGACCTGACCAGCTACGAGATCCCCTTCTTCACCCGCATGGATACTCCGCCTCCTCCTCCGGAAGAACCAACAGAAGTTTCCGACGATGAACGCACCACCTCGGATGCGGACATCTCAAAACGATATCAAGGCGGAGTAACTAGCGAGCCGGCAGCTCCTTCATCTCCTCCTGCATCATAGACCAGAAACTTATGTATTATTCCAGAAAAAACATGATGCGTTTGTAAATATGTAATACTTTAACTTTGCTAGTGTTAAGCTTTTGATCTATTCAGCACTTTTCGGCTTTGAAATTTTTTGTGTGCCTGAAATGTTTACATAAGCACTTGTATTTTTTTCGTCTCTACTTATTGTTTATCTGGCTTTCCGCCTCGTCCCTTTCGTGAGCCGGCTAAACCTTCTGCCGAAAACTTTGCCGAGCAACAGAGCTCAATTGCTAAACCAGTTTAAACTCGGAAACAAAGCCGGCTTCCAGTACCAACAATTCACTACTCGGAAAATGCCCGCATCCAGCAATCAGAAATAACCAAAGTGAAGACTAGAAACTTTAGAGTTATACCCGAGGGTAGCATTTTTAGAATCGGAAATCTAAACCAGAACGAACATGAGCATAAAGTAGTTTCAAGCATTCTAGGATTTTCGACTATGACATGATCATTCGGAAATAAGATGGTAAAAACTTCTCAGAAAAATTTGAGGCAACCAAAACTTTTATTTCTCAAAGAACATGTACATATGTATGATTACAAAGAAGGATAAACTAAGAATAAAAGGGACGTAGCTAAGCAATATTCCATGATCTGTCTAACTCATCCGGTTTGTCGCCTCCGCTCTCTTTCTCTTCTTAGTAGCGAGTCTTTCTTTGGTGGCCTCATGTCGGTTAAGTAAATGCGATCCATTGTGCAATACTCGACTAACTAAAAAGGGCCCTTCCCATACTGGGGAAAGTTTGTGCTTTCTTTGTTGCACAAGCCGGAGAACCAAATCACCTTTATTTAAGGATCTATTTCGGACTCTCTGGCTATGATACTTGCGTAACTTCTGTTGATAGGTTATAGATCTCATTTCAGCAATGATGCGAACTTCTTCGACTAAGTCGAGATCATTTTGTCGAGAAATCTCGGCATCCTCTTCGATATACGCGGCCACTCTAGGAGAAGTATGAATCAAATCACTAGAAAGAACTGCTTCTGCGCCATAGACCAAAAAGAAAGGTGTGTATCCTGTTGACCTGTTTCGAGTTGTTCGTAAACTCCAAATTACAGAAGGTAATTCCTCTGCCCAAGCCCCCGTAGCACGTCGTAGTGGTGCTTCGAGTCTCGGTTTTAGGCCTTGTAGAATTAAACCATTTGCTCTTTCGACTTGTCCGTTAGCCTGTGGATGTGTAACTGACGCAATGTCAAGCCGGATATTTTGCTCGTTGCAGAATTTAGCCAATTCTCCCATAGAAAAGTTACTCCTGTTGTTCGTGATAATGCTATGCGGATAACCATACCGGATTATAACATCCTCGACAAATCTTTTGGTTGTTGCTCCATCACAACTAGTGACAGGTTTAGCCTCAATCCATTTGGTAAATTTATCCACCATCACTAAGAGGTGAGTAAATCCACTTGGAGCTTGTTTAAAAGGTCCTACCATATCAAGCCCCCGGACCGCAAAGGGCCATGTTATAGGTATTGTTCGCAGCTGATCAGCCGGAACATGAGCTTGCTTGGCGTACTTTTGGCAGCCTTTGCACGTCTTGACTAATCGTTCGGCATCTGCCTGAGCTGTAAGCCAGAAAAATCCGTGTCTAAAAGCTTTTGCCACTAAAGATTTGGCTGCAGCGTGGTGACCACACTTGCCTTCGTGGATTTCTCTTAAGATTTCCACTCCTTCTTCCGGAGATACACAACGCTGAAAACCCCCAGAAACACTCCGTTTATGGAGCTCACCTTTAACAATAGTATAGGCTTTTGCTCGTCGGATAATCTGCCAGCTCAGCACCTCGTCTTCGAGTAATTTGCCATCTACCAAATAATCGAGGTAGGGTTGAGTCCAGATGGGAATCACAGCCAGAACTGCGATCAAAGGTGAGTCGGATTTGGTCGGATATTCCTCATCTACTCCCTTTATTGAGGGAACTTTGAGGTGCTCTAAAAAAGCGCCATCCGAGACCTCTTTCCGCGCAGAACCTATCTGAGATAGTGCATCTGCTTCCTCATTTTCTGCTCGAGGGATTTGTTGAACTTCAAACCCTTCGAACGATTTAGATAGATCATCCACGACAGCTTTATATGTTGCCGTGTGTTTATTTGCATTACAAATATCCAACACTTGTTGAGCAACAAGATCCAAATCTCCGTAATACATCAAACATCGGATGCCAATATCCTTAGCAATCCGGACTCATACTCGACAATATTGTTTGTCGCTGTGAAGTGGATCTGCAACACGTATAAAAGTTTATCTCCTTGGGGTGATTTGAGCACCACGCCAGCCCCCGAGCCCCCTCGAGCCTTAGACCCGTCGAAAAAGAGGGTCCAATATTCCGACACAAGGAGGATCATATTCTCCTTCGTCTCTGTCCAATCAGCGACAAAGTCAGCAAGGATCTGGGATTTGATTGCTGTCCGAGGTTTGTACTCAATATCGAAAGCTGAGAGCTCTATGCCCCATTTGGCGACGCGTCCTATGGCGTCGTTGTTGTTGATTATATCTCTCATAGGAGCTGTGCTCACCACGGTAATTGGATGCTCCTAAAAGTAGTGTCGTAACTTACGAGATGCTAGAAAAACACCGTAAGCCAACTTTTGATAGTGTGGATACCGCTGTTTTGATTCTGTCAGAACCTCGCTGACAAAGTAAGTCGGACGCTGCACCAGGTGTTCCTGATTTTCCTCTAGTCTCTCCACCACCATGACGATACTAACGACCTTATTTGTCGTAGCAAGATAGAGCAACATCGGTTCCTTGGGTTCCGGCGCTGCAAGGATAGGAGCAGATGAGAGTACTTTCTTCAGGTCTTGTAGTGCAGCTTCAGCATCATCAGTCCAAACAAAATCTTTGGTCTTTTTCAGAAGTTTGTATAATGGTGCGGCTCTTTCTCCAAGCCGGCTTACAAATCGACTGACCGCAGCAATGCAACCAGTTAGTCTTTGTACGTCCTTCAGGCAGGTTGGCCTAGAAATATTGAGTATAGCCTAGATTTTGTCCCGGTTCACCTCTATGCCTCTTTGAGACACGATGAAACCTAACAATTTTCCGGCTGGTATTCCAAAGAAACATTTCTTCGGGTTAAGCATGATGTTGTATTTTCGTAGATTGGTGAACGTCTCCTCCAAGTCGGAAATCATCGTTTCCTTATTTTTGGACATCACCGTGATATCATCCACGTATGCACTGGCGGAGCTCTCGGGAGGGCGAGGTCGGGCGCCCGCCCTACCTCGATTCTGGGCAAAAAGCTTTATACGCGTACGCATCGTTCGCTTCAGATCGTTTGGGGAATAAAAAAATGGTGGGAAAGAGAGCATTCGTGAGAAACTCTGTCTTGTTGGCCTCGTGGACCTGGGCCGACTCGTTGAGATGATTAGACGTGGCTAGGGCCTTTCTACAGAACCGTTCACGACCAAAGCCAGGACGAGCAACGATCGGGCGTGGCGGCGGCATGGCATCCACTGCAGATCGAAGGCGCAGGGCGGTGCCGGCGTCCGGTGTTCGGTGGGACTTGAACTCCAGCGGCCAGCCGGCAGGCGGCAGGGCGACACCACTACATGTAGGGTGCTGCTGAACTGTGGAAAGACGGGTGTGAGCGTGTGACACTTCTCCAGTTGAGCTTCTCTTGTTATCTGAATTTGGGTGTACTTAGCAATGAATTGTCGTTACAGGAAGCCTTACACAATCAGCCACGATAGTTTCCTCCACGCAGGGAGGAACCTTTGCATAGTAAAACATCCTCACGCAACGCACTACAGTTTACTGAACGGAAAGACTAAAACATTGGAAAATTGCTGAATGGAAAGGTAGATCAAAGTGGTGGAAAGGTACAATTTTTCCTGCCTATTTGATTAGATTATTTGTGTCTTACTTGATAAATCTGCGAGTTTAGATATTCGATGGGCTAATTTTTGGCACTAGAACTTCGCATTACTAGTGTCTTATTTCATGAATTTACATATTTTGCGGGATAATTTTTGTCACTAGGAATTCCCATTTACTCATATCGAGACTACATAAAATTTGATCTTGGACTTCACATTACCTTGTTTTTGGATCAATTTTACTTTATGCGTTAGAGTTTGCCCTACCTCAAATTTTATTCGTCCTCCGCCACTACATGTATGCATGTACATTGCATCCGAGTTGGTCGTGGAGGCAACGCTGCATCATGCGCTGGTACGTAGCCCCTGCATTCTTCAGCCCAAAGGGCATCGTAACAAAACAGAATTTTCCGAAGGGGGTTATGAATGAAGTTTTGACTTTGTCAGATTCCTTCATCCGGATTTGGTGATAACTGGAATATGCGTCGAGAAAACAGAGGAGTTCCGAGCCTGCCGTAGAATCGATAACTTGATCAATTCTAGGCAGAGCGAACGGATCTTTTGGACAAGCCTTGTTCAAGGCAGTATAATCAACACACATCCTTAAATCAGTGGTGTCCTTTTTAGGGACCATTACAGGATTGGTCGACCACTCAGTGTGGATGATCTCTTCTATGAATCCGGCTAACTCGAGCCGCGCTAGTTCCTTAGCTATTGCCTTACGCTTTTCGTTGCCAAACCGTCGTAAGGATTGTTTGACGGGTTTAGCATTCGGGTTTACATTTAGAGAGTGCTCGACAAGTTTCCTAGGTACTCCGGTCATGTCAGATGGCTGCCATGCGAAGATATCTTAATTTGCTTGGAGGAACTTGACGAGCACGCTTTCCTATGCGCTATCTAGGCCAACGCCTATCTGGGTCACCTTGGAGGGGTCATCATCCTTCAACGGTGCTTTCTTCGTCTCTTCTGATGCCTTGAACTCCGGATTTGGCTTGGTAACCTCCTTCTTTGTTGCGGGCATCTCGGACGGATCTATGCTCTTCTTGATCTCCTGGTACTCTGGCATGCAAGACGGCTTCAAGAAAGCGGCATTTCCATCCTCACACTCTCGCGCTTTCTTCGGGTCTCCCCTGATGGTGATCACGCCGTTGGGACCTGGAATTTTCATCATATTGTAAATGTAACACGGACGAGCCATAAAAGGCCAGTAAGCCGGACGTCCGAATATAGCGTGGTATGCGCTCTTGAACGGGACCACTTCAAAGGAAAGTGCTTCCGTCCGATAGTTCTTTGGAGTTCCAAAGGTAAAATCCAAAGTAATCTCTCCCAGGGAATTAGCTTGTCTTTCTGGGACAACTCCGTGAAAAATCATAGAGCTATGGTTTAGTTGGGTTTCCGAGATCTTCATCCGGCGTAGCGTTTCGACGTAGAGAATATTGATGCTGCTACCACCATCCATGAGGGTCTTGGAGAAACCATAACCATCAATAAGTGGGTTAATGATTAAGGCGTATTTTCCTCGCCTGTGTAACTTAGGCGGATGATCATCGCGGTCAAATGTGATTGCAACTTCCGACCAGTCCAGATACTGGGGGATAGCCGGAACTGTTGCATTGAGCTCGTGTAGAACTGCTTTCTTGACCTTTGCTGGTTGAGATCCGAGGAAAGTGACATAAGTGTCCTTCTTGGTGGGAAAAGTATTCTTCCCTTCCGACTTGGGATTTGAAGCATCAGCTTCCTCCATGTCGGAATATTCCTTGGTCTCCTTGTCTTTTTCGGGATTTTTCTTTCCCTTCTTCCGCTTAGCTTTGTATCCCGCGGTGTCATCTCTTTTGATGTCGTCATTGAAACGACATTCAGCGTTGGTGTGGGACGAGCCCCCATTGGCGTCTAGGTGATGCACACATGGGTTATTGGCAATGTCGGCCCAAGCGTAGGTTTTTCCTGGTTGCTATTCTCCTCTACCTTGGACCCTTGAAGTCCCAGGGCCACGCCTACGGCCTCCGCCACGTCCTCCTTGTCCTCTAGACCCGGAAACGGTAGTTACCACCGCTCTTTCCGTGTTGGGTTTTTCCTCCGAGGTGTTCTTGCGCTTCTGAGCTTGTTGCTTTGTTTTTGCTGACTGAGGTATATCCAGGACATTGAGTAATCCCTCTGCATTGTTGTCAGCATCCGCATACTTGCTCGTTGTTTCTATCATTTCTCCTAAATCTGTGACCTTATCACACTTCAAGCAGTGACGTAATAGACCAATTGGGAGCCCTGCGATGAAAGCTTCAATCGTGGTTTGGTCGTTTACTCCTTCACAGGAGTTCTTGGTGTCGATCCATCATCCGAGATAATCTCGGCAAGTTTCTCCGGCTTTCTGGGTGCAACGCTGTAGGTCTCCGACCGAACAGGGCCTCCGATATGTGCCTTCGAAATTACGAAAGAACGCACTTTGCATGTCATACCAGTTATGGATGGTGTTTTCCGGAAGTTCATTGAGCCATGATCGCGTCGTCTTCCGCAACATAAGTGGGAGATATCGGGTTGCGACCAGACTGTTTCCGCCTTTGGCGATGCAGCAAGATTGGAAAAAATCCTGTAGCCAAGTGTCTGGCCGAGCAATGCCGTCGTAGGCTTGGATGTGCCTTGAGATAGCAAATCCTTCCGGGAATCTTGTAGCTCTGATGCATGGTCCGAAGCACTTTGGGCCCACGTACATGTCATCATTTTCATAGCGCCGCACCTCTATGTTGGAATTGATCCTGTGCCTTGCGTCTTTTGGGGATAAAGATCGTCCAGAATGTCGGCTGTGGCTGCGGTGCCTTGGAGCCGGACTTCGGCGTCTTCCACCACATCGTCCTCCTTGGGAGCCGTTGTGATGACTGTGCGGTGGAGAGGGTGGGGCAGCTGGATAATTTCCGGCTGATCGCCGGCCTCCGTCCGGGACGTCATTATTCCGATTCCGGGGAGGGTCTTGACTACGACAAGCCCCCTGCCTGCTTGTTCCGGCGTGGTTTCCGTCGTTTCTTCGTACGTTGTTCCCACCATGGTGGGGCTCAGTCGGACGGCTTGTATGTCTAGGAGGTGGCATTTTTTGACGATCCTCCTCCCGACGTTTCTCTTTATCCTCTCCCCTTTGATCGTTAGATTCTCGTCGGGGAGGATTCCTCGGATTCAGAGCAGCGATGGCCTCTTTCTCGGCGGATGCGATGTTGCTCGATTGCGTGCGATCTGCGATCTGTCCTGATGATCCGGTTCTCGAATAATTGTCCTCCCGTTGTTCGGGGCGATAATGCTGCTCCGGAACACGGTGGGGTCTTACGTCAGCCCATGCCGGATCTGTTCGACATTGGTCAGAATCTGAGACTAGTTTTTGGCTTCTGGACAGGGCGACCTTTTGCTGCTTCAGTCCCTTGTTGAGTAGCTTGATACCCAAACGGATCTCCTCCGGTCTTGGATTAGCCGATAGAATTTCTCGGGCTGCCACGGTATTCTGTACTGGGGTTGGGTATACCAAATCTCCTTTGCTATCTTTTCGTGGCTTCCCCATCTCATCTCTAAAAAGGACGGCACGGACAGTTGGGAACTGGTCCTCATTGGTGTGATGTTTCCGTGTCTTCTGGTGCAACCGAGACATGTAGTCCTTAGTTGCCATGCGTTTATTCTCCACCTCGATGGTTTTGGCTTCATCGAGGAGTTGTTGACGACGCGCTTCTAGGGCTTGGGCCCTTTCATCCAGCTCATCTGCAGTAAGTTCTACAGCTGTAGGGATAGGTGTGGTTAATGCAGCATCGATGAGTTTACGCGCACCTTCGGTGATCACGTGTCCATCCACCGATTCTTCTTTTTTCGGCTCGTCTGGGATAAGTGCTCCATTCGAGTCTTCTTCGTATTCCTTGGCAATCACCTCCTCAGCCAGAGGGTCTTTTGCCGGGGTCTTGTTTTTCTTGTTCTTCTTCTTTGCCTTCTTGGCAGCGCCAGTAGCAAAGACGGCTTTGGGTCTGTTTCCTGGAGTCAAGCTCTGATCGGTACTTTCGGACATCTGGACCTCGGGATTATCTCTGACGTCCATGTCATCCTGCGTTTTGGGAGAGTGTTCCCCGGATCCTTCATCCATGGCTTCTCCTTCTTCTGCAGCCTTGGAGTTGTACTACTCTTCATATTCCGCGGAGAAGTTTCGAAATCTGCTGACGTCATCGATTCATCCGAGGATGTGGGTACGTTGGCGTTTGTTCCAATTGCCTCCAGCACCGAGTCGGTGTTTTCTCTAGCATCGGCAGAGCCGGATCCGGATCCCACGTATCCGACGAAGTGCAACGCGTGCTTCCTGAGGTACCTGCGGCTTTCGCGATCAGCCATGTCGAAACTTTTGATGGTCTCAAGAATTGCATCTGCGCTTTCGCCTTGCAGTATCATATGTCGTAACGTGTACCTTAGAAAAGCTCTGTCTGTCCCGACATCATCAAAGCCGGAATCAGTGTCACTGATATGTTCCTCCTGGATTTCGACTTCCGCGGGTGGGTCAATCTGGGATCCGGCTCCTCCAGGGAGATCCACTCCAGATTCGACTTGGACCGCTAGGTCTTCTTCAGGCTCAGATTTCTCCACTATCTCCGCAACTGGTGCGGGCTGGGTGGGATTAGGGTTTTCTGAGATCCGGAACTCTGCCGCCTCCGCGGACAAAGGGGACCCAGAAGATTCTTCTGCCTCTATCATCACCGCTGGGGTGGGTTGGGCAGGTTCAGCGAAACCGATGTAAACATCGATCTCGCCAAAGGACATGATTGTGTAGGCAGTCACAGCCTCCCTAGCCGAAATCCAAGTCTCGTCGAGAACGATGAGAGGGACGTCGCTGGCGTAGAGGATGCGACCGACGGTGATAGTCTCGCTGATTCCGATTCTTGAAGATTCCTCTCGGAACGCAGATCCGAAGCTCACTTGCCCCACGGTGGGCGCCAACTGTCATCGGATGGATGACAAGTATGCCATGAGGGGGTCCTCGAGGCGTGCGGAAGAGAGGGGTGTGAGACGTATGGTATTCTGGGACGGTGAGCACACAAGTTTACCCAGGTTCGAATCCGCCGGCTTTGGATGGATCCTACTCCTGCTAGCAATCTAGTAATATGACAGAGCCGGAATATGGGTTACAAGGGTTTCGCTTGTGCGAGTTGAGATTGTAGACTATTGTGGTGCCCTAAAGGCTCTCCCTAGGACGGCTTATATAGATATCCGGCCTAGGGTTTACAGGAGAGATCTATCCGGCTACGACTAAGAGTCGGTTACAGAGTACATCTTGAACTACAAGTAACATTATGTGCCTAAGTCGGTAAGTCTAATGGGCCTTCCCGTAGCCGGATTGGACTCCGTCTTTCTCCCTGACTGGGTCGCCCGTGAAGCAATGCTCTAACCCGAAGTGGGCCACCCTGGTCAGTGAGGAACTGTGAGGATACCCGAAAAGTATATCCCCAACACCAACTTGAATGCCCTCAACATGTTCAATTAAATTCAAACCATAAGTCCTATCAATCTTCTTGGGGAAATAGACAGTATGTTCCTTGTCATTAACATTGAAGGTCACCTTTCCTTGATTACAATTAATAACACCTCATGCAGTATTAAGGAAAGGTCTCCCAATAATAATAGACATATTATTATCTTCAGGCATTTCAAGCACAACAAAATCAGTTAATATCAAGCAATTATGAGCCACTTGAATAGGTACATCCTCACATATACCAACAGGAATAGTGGTAGATTTATCAGCCATTTGCAAAGATATATCAGTTGGTATTAATTTTTCCAGTTGAAGTCTCTTATAGAGAGAGAAAGGCATAACACTAACTCCAGCTCCCAAATCACACAAAGCAGTTCTAACACAACTATTTTTAATAGAGCAAGGGATAGTTGGAATCCCTGGGTCTCCAAGTTTCTTAGGAACCTTACCATTAAAGGAGTAATTGGTAAGCAAAGTAGAAATTTCTTCATTAGGGATCTTCCTTTTATTCGAGACAATATCCTTCATATACTTTGAGTAAGGAGGCAATTTAATAGCATCAGTCAAAGGAATTTGCAAGAATAAAGGTTTCATCCACTCACAAAACTTATTATAGTGTTCATCTTCCTTCGACTTGTGTTTCTTATCAGGGAAAGGCATAGGTTTTTGGACCCAAGGCTCTCTTTCACTACCATGTTTCTTAGCAATAAAATATTCTTTAGTGTATTTAGTACTCTTAGTGTGCTTTTCAGGTTCTTCTTCAACTTTTTCTTCATTAGGAACATCATTTTCTTCATTACCACTTTCAGTTTCAGCATCAGAGATAGATATACTATTAGGATCTATAGCAGGTTCAGAGTGTTCTACAATAGTTTTATGTTTCTTTTTTCTTTTCTTACGAGTAGTACCACAATTTTCAGCTTGTTGAGAATCATGCTCGATTCTTTTAAGATGCCCCTCAGGATATAGAGGATCCTGGGTAGCAGCACCACTTCTAGTTCTAATTTCATAAGCATGATTTTCTTTAGCAACATTAACTAGCAAGTCTTTTTGCACTTGAATGAGTTGATCTATTTGAGTTTGAACCATTTGAAAGTGTTTAACAATCATTTTAACATCATTAGAGGTTCTTTACACAATATCTTTTAACTCAACAATAGCTCTAGTGTTTTCCATTAGATGATTTTGCGCCCTTTTATTAAAATTATCTTGCTTAACAATAAAGATATTGAATTCTTCTAAGCATTGATCAGGAGGTTTAGAGTAAGGGATATCACCTTCATCAAAGTGTTGGAGAGAGTGTACCTCAATAGTGGATGAGTAGGGGATAGTCTTACATAGTTCTTCTATAGGAGGTAAATTCTTGACATCTGCAGCTTTAATTCCCTTCTCCTTAAGACATTTCTTAGCTTCCTTCATCACTTCATCATTTAATTCAATAACTCCCCTCTTCTTTGATGTTGGAATAGGCACATGAATAGTTGGTGAAGGTATAATTACTTCAGGTATAGCTGGTTCAGGTATGATTACTTCAGGTATAGCTGGTTCAGGAGGAGTCCAATCTTCACAGTTCTTGCTTATTTTAGCCATTAATTCCTCAGCTTCCTTGGGAGTCCTATTCCTAAAAACACAATCAGCACAACTATCTAGGTATGTCCTAGATTCTTCAGTTAGTCCATTATAAAATATATCAAGAAGCTCATTCTTAGGTAATGGACTTCCAGCCTGTGCATGAATCAAAGCACAAAACCTTGCCCATGATTCAGGCAATATCTCTTTTTCTCCCTGTTTAAAATCAAAAAGTTCCTGCAAAATAGCATGTCTAGCACTTGGAGGAAAATATTTCTGCAGGAAAGTACTAATCAAGCAATCATAGCTATCAATAGATCTAGGAGGTAAATTACTAAACCAAGATTTAGCTTCTCCTTTCAGTGAAAAGGGGAAAATCTTAGCAACAAAGTAAGTACGCATCTTAATATCATCATAAAACAAGCCACTCATGGTAGAAAGTTCATTCATATGTGCTACCGCACTTTCATTCTTAGTCCCACAAAAAGGTTCTTTGTCAACAATAGCTATGTAAGATAGATCAAGAGAGAAATCATAATCTTTATCTTTAATGTTTATGGGAGAAGTAGCAAACTTAGCAATAGGAGACAATTTGGGTCTAATAGTACGCCTCTCAAGGAGACTCTTAGCAGCGCTCCTATCATGGGTGTTTTTACATTCTTTAATAAATTCATCGGTCATCTCAACATAACCGTCTTCAATATCATAACTCTCACTAGACTCAGGTGAACTAAAAGGTGTAGTAGTGTCTTCATTAGGAGTTTCAGTATTTCCAGCTATAGTTCTAGCAATCGTAGCATCTAGAAAAGGACCTAATGAACCACTCTTATCAAGCACAGTAGAAGCAGCATCATAAGTATCAGAAGTTTCAGATTCAGCAGTAGTAGCAGTGTGTGTAGCATGTGTATGTGGTGGTGTAAGGAACTTACTCAAAACAGACGGTGAATCAAGAGCAACAGAGGTGTTCAGAACCGTACCTCTTCTTGTAGTGGATGGTAAAATAGGAACCTTGCCATCACGAGACTTACCCATGATGTATGGATAGCAGCGAACAATAGAGAATCCAAGTGAACTTGATAAATAAAGCTATGCTCCCCGGCAACGGCGCCAGAAAATAGTCTTGATGACCCACAAGTATAGGGGGTGTATCGCAGTATTTTCGAGGGAAGTGAAACCCAATTTATTGATTTGACACAAGGGGAGCCAAAGAATATTTATAAGCCTTAACAACTAAGTTGTCTATTCAGCTGCACCTGGAAACAATCTTGCTCACAGTAGTTTATCAGTAGCAACAGTTTTGTAGTAGGAATAGTAAAGTAACAGCAGTAGTAAAGTAAAGACAGTAGTAACAACAGCAGTAAACATTAGGATTCGAGTGCGGTAGGCATAGGGATGGATGGACGGGCGTTGCATGGACAAGAAAATTCACATGGCAATCAGAACATAGGGCAATTGCAGATAAATAAGATAAAGCATCCAAGTACTAGATAATCCTAGGCATGTGTTTTATATATAGTCATACGTGCTCGCAATGAGAACTTGTACAACATCTTTTGTCCTGCCAGCCCGTTTGCAGCGGGGCCTCAAGGGAACTACTGGCAATTAAGGTACTCATTTTAATAGGGCACCGGAGCAAAGCATTAACACGCCGTGAACACATGTGATCCTCACATCAAAGTCATTCCCTCCAGTTATCCCGATTTCTGTCACTTCGGGGCCATTGGTTCCAGACAACAACGTGTGTATACAACTTGCAGGTAAGACCATAAACAATACTATCATAATGAATCAATAACATGTTTAGATATGAAATCATGGCACTCGGTCCTAGTGACAAGCATTAAGCATAACAAGTCGCAACAAAGTCATAAAGCACTAATAGAAGATACTAGGCACCATGCCCTAACAATCTGATGCCATTACATGAACGATCTCATCCAATCCCTACCATCCCCATAGCCTACAGCGGGGGATTACTCACTCATAGATGGAGAAAACATGGATGGTCGATGGAGAAGCGATGGTGATGATGATGGTGATGATCTCCTCCAATTCCCCGTCCCGGCAGGGTGCTAGAACGGAGTTTCTGGTGCTGTTTCATGGAATCTGGTGGTGGCGGGACTCCTTCCGAAAAACGTCGACCCTCCCCTGAGTTTTTAGGTCGAAGGCATCTTATAGGCGAAGAGGGAGACCGAGGGGTGTCTGGGCGGCAGACCACCCCACAACGGCCAGCCTAGCCCGCAGCCAGGTGGTGTGTCCTGCGCCCAGCCCCCTTCGACTCGTATTCTGGCTCCGGGAGTCTTCTGGTGAAATAGAATTTTTGGCATATTTTCTGGGATTTTTCCTGATAGTTGATTTTCTACACAAAAAGTAGACACCAAGGCAATTCTGCTGAAAACAGCGTCAGTCCACGTTAGTTGCATCCAAATCACACAAGTTTAGAGGAGAAACAATATCAAAAGTATTCGAGAAATTAGATACGTTTTGGACGTATCATAGTACTAGTTTCATTTACTGTGATATATTCCACTATGTTTCAACTACTTGCTTCAAGTGGTATTACACCCAGTACTAGAAAAATGAAGTGCTAGTAAAATGATGCAAAAGGCACTACGTATATCCAAAATGATAGTAGTAATTAAAGGAAACACCAGGTACAATTGTTTCACACTGCATTACAACCAGAGGCATAGCTAGCATCATTTCTTTCACTAAATGAGCACAACATGTTCAATACAGATGCTCATTGCTACTATTGATCACCTCACTCACTTCTTGAACAGCAGAATAGGACACATTACAACTAGCACAAACAAAAGAACAATTGCAATCTTTAGCAGAACCACCATTTGCTTTAGTTCATCCAAGATCCTCAATAGCAGCTGCTCCTTTCCATGTACCCTAGTAAGTTTCTGCTCCTGCTTCCTCAGTTGTAGCTCCTCTCTTCTATCTTCTGCCCAACCTAGGGCTTGAACTCCAGCGTCTCCTCTAATGTAATTGTTCTCGAGCAAGAACATTATGTACTCGAGCTCCCAATGCCAGAAATTGCAATCAAACTGACAACAGTCCAAAATTTACTCAGATCAACCAAGCATATGTGCAAAACATTCAAAAAGACCAAGAACAAATGAAATGAGCACAAATTCGTAAGGCCAGAAGCTCACCCCATGGCACTTGTAGAAGACCCATCCCGGGTGCTCCTCCGTCCCTGATGTGGACTTCTTCACCACCCTACCGCAATCAGGGCAATGCATGAGGGGAAATAGAGGAGTCGAGTGGCGGATCGCACAGCGGGATGAACTCGCACTAGATATGGCGGCGCAACAACCAGAGCTCGCCAACTCCGGTGATTCTCTAGCAGCGGCGGTGCCGATTTAGGGTTACCGGAGAAGGAAGGGGAATGGTGCAGCGACAGGAAGGGAACGGGTCCGGTCAAACCAGTCCTGGGTTAACATGGCCCACGATTTTGCATAAAATCCCCTCCCAAATCTCTGTCTTCCATAACTTACCGTACAGTCAACTGACGGTGCGTCCCACACCGTGCCAACTCACCTCGTACATCTCTACAACGAGCCCAGTGACCGTCCTAACACTCCGAAACATATTTGATGACCGTAAATCCGTATTCTCTGTGTCCAGTTACTGTATTGATTTCCTTAATCAAGTTCAGTTACTACCGATGAATTTAACTCTAATTAATCCCAAATGGGATTGGGTGGAGAATGGGGATCAACCAAATCCAAGTGAGGCTCAATTCCATGCGTGGATTCCTTCCATAATAACCAAACGAGCCCTTAATACGGGGAAAGAAACTTCCAAAGAAACTGTGTTGCACAATAGACTGTCGCTGAATTTGCAGGTGAGCATTGGTGCTTCAAGGTTCCAGAACATGGTTTTAGCAACACCAACATAACTCATCCATTCCCCTACATAACTATAGACTTAAGTCTGGTGGAAAGGAAGCATTCTGAGGCCATGTGGGAGTATGTGTTTATGACTTGTGGACCCAAAGGCCATGTGGAAGTATGTGTCTATGGCTTGTGGACCCATGAAGAAAAATATCAAATATGGGTCAGCTCAAAGAAAATGAGGAATTAGCCAAGGCCTGCCTAGGAAAAAACCAACGAACGTAGTTAAATCATCTCCAGCAGACACACACAAAAATCCGTCGGTGCACAAAAACTGCTATTAGTTAACGCGGTAGAGCAAAAATTATGCTCCAGCAGACGCGCAAAAATAAATCGTGCACAAAACAATTTAGGGCACGCACACAAAAAGCCTAATCCTGTGGTGCAAATTAAAACGTCATAAGTCTGGTGGAAAGGAAGCATTCTAAGACCATATGGGAGTATGTGTCTATGACTTGTGAACCCAAAGGCCATGTAGGAGTATATGTCTATGGCTTGTGGACCCAAGAAAAAAAAATGAAATATGGGCCAGCTCAAAGAAAATGAAGAATTAGCCAAGGCCTGCCTGAGAAAAAAACCAACGAACATAGTTAAAGCATCTCGAGCAGATGCACAAAAAAATCTTTCGGTGCACAAAAACTGCTATTAGTTAACGCGACGGGGCAAAAATCATGCTCCAGCAGACGTGCAAAAATAAGTCGTGCACAAAATAATTTAGGGCACGCACACAAAAAATCTAATCATGTGCTACAAATTAAAACTTCCGTCAAACTAAAACTTCTGCACGTAACCTCCTGCATCCCGCCTTGACGGCCGCCTGCGAAAAACCACCCATGGACGACTATTCCACCACTCCCCCAACCCACCTTCTCCTCTGCCCCCACGTCAGCCGATGGAGCAGTTTCACCGCCGCTCGCAACACCCCTCCCCCCGCTGCCAATGCACCCAACCCTAACGCCACCATCGTCTGCGGCTAGATGTTTGCTCCTCCACGGTCGGTGAATGCCCATACCATCGTCCACCGCCTGCCTTTAAGCCAAGGAATGTCATGCCCAAGCGGCCGACATCTACGGTGGTGCCTGGCCATAACAAGGGCAAGATTATCACGGGTCCGCACGACAAACCTACGGCCGGCCTGCGGCCGGCCAATTCCAGCCACCACAGCCACCGCATCTGCCAGCAACTACAGAGAAGGTAGCGTCGTCTGTTGCGCCCAACGTGTTTGACCCAATGACAACAAGGCACGCAATTGCTTTTTTGTTGTTTTGAATTGCCTAGATGAATAGAAATGATGAAATTTAATGTAGCTTGATGTGTGTTAACTTCCATGCATTGTAGTATGACTGATGAAACGTTTATGTCAACTATGAATGTTGGGTCATCACATTCACATGAGTATTGGTCTCAAGAATGTGAAACTGAACAACATGGTGATGAAGTTGACATGGAGAATGAGGTGGAGGGGGAGGATTTCATTTGTGCCCTAATGGGACGGGCGACCAACTACACCATGGAGTAATACATTTTACTATGCAACATATGGTGCAATGCGAGCATGGATTCGACCATGAGCATAGATCAAACAAGAGACACCTATTGGGTTACGATGAAGGAGTACTTCGGTACATACAACTAAAGTGGAATTGGGTGGACAAATATATCTCTTCATTCCCATTGGTCTGCAATTTCATCAAATTGTCAAAGGTGGGTGTCGACACTGGCAAATGTTGAACAAATGAACCTAAATGGAACAAATGAAAAAGATAGGGTATGTTGTATTCTTTTATGATATGTTTTATCTTTTGTGTGCCTACTTTGTTCAATTTATTATGGTCCATGACTAATTTTCCCTCTCTTTTGGTTCATGTAGCTCAACATTGCCCAAAATTTATTCAACAGATATCCAAGACAACCAAGAAGGGCAAGATGGTTCAAGGAAGGCCATTTATATTGACCCATTATTATAAGGAGTTAGATAATGAAGAGAATGGAAGAACATGATGTCTTAGAAGTGTCAAACAGAGCCAAAAAGTTAACTATGGAGGCAACAATCATTGATGATAATGAAGCATCAAGCGAGGGTGGAAAGAGAAGCCCTGCTCCAAACTTGGTTGCAAAAATAACAAGAATACTCACTAGAAGGAAACAAGCAAAATAAAAAGGGAAGTAGACCAAATATGATGACATAAATAAGTCATCGGATGTTATTGTGAGTGCAAGAAAGGAATATTTTGAGGAGCGGAAATTTTTCGAGGAACAAAGAAATAGAGGATAGGTCGGCAGGAGAGGAGAGGAGGGTTACAGCCGTGGAGAGGAGGGCTGCTGTAGAGGAGAATAAAATTGCTATCGAAGAAACTATCTGTCTCATGGAGCATGAGAAAAATCTCTCAACCAACCTCGATGAAAGGAAAAAATGAATACATCAACCTTTGTCATGATCAAGTCTTGACTCAAAATAGAATGATGGGAAGTTACGTAAATGGATACATGTGAGGTGCTAACATGAGAGGATACATGGGTGGCATGGAGCACCTATGGGAGGCATGGGTGGAATGGGTGCATCTATGAGAGGCATGGGTGAAATGAGTGCACCTATGGGAGGCATTGGCGGCATGGGAGCACGTACGTGTGGCATTGGAGGCATGAGTGGTATAGGTGCACCTATTTGGGAGGCATGGGCGCACCTATGGGAGGCATTGGAGGCACGGGCTTACCCATGGGAGCTACAATGGGTGGCATTGGCGGCATGAGATCACCTTCGGGTGGCATTAGGCATGGAATCTACAATGGGTGGCATGGGAGCTACAATGTGTGGATTTATGGATACCATGGTATCTCCCATGCCTCCCATAAGTGGTTGTTTTGGAGATTCCTGGGTGATGGCACGTGCTTCTAGAATACTACCAACACCGTCCAAGTTTCCATTAATGATGAAGCATAAGATGGAGATGCCATGCAAAGGACAATGCATGATGATCGTAAGCATTAATGTTGATGTGTTCGTGTAAACTTTAATTATGAAGAACTTTGTTTTATTGAATTATGCTATGTTTTTGAACTATGCCATTGATTTGAACTATGCTATGATGATTAAGTCATAATCTTGAATTTATATGTGTGTGTTGAGAGTTAGATTTATATGTTCGTCACTTTTGTTTGATCTTGGAAAGTTGAGACGTATTTGATCTTGGCAAGCGGTAGTTAGTCACAGTTTATTTTAGTGCGTCTGAAAAACTATTACCTACGGCGCGTTGTATTTTAGTGCGCCTGGAAATGCTGCAGCCTATCGCGCACACTAAAACAGCTAAAATGGCACCCAAAAACCAAAAGGTCATGCACTATTTTAGTGCAAATATTGAATATTCTCATAAGATTGGTAATTGGGGCACCTCTTGCGGGCGTTGAGTTTCCGTTCAGCAATCACTATGGAGGTCGCTGTGTCGTAGTCGATGATATAGACAGAAGGATGTAGACACTCGAGTGCTAGGTGTCGCGCGGTCACCTCTATTGAAGACACCGTCAGGCGCCGACCATGCGGGAGGTAGGAGAGAAGGTCTACCACACGGTTAAGTTGGAAAAAATTAGATCCCGTGCAGAAATCTAAAACGGTTATTAAATTTCTCATGTAGTTTTTGAAGTCTTGAAGATTTGAGTAGTTAAATCGAATGTCTCCTCAAGTAAGGGTCAACATGATGTGCTTCCACGGGTACCCAAAGAAATCGCGTATTCTATGTTGCACTTAACTCTAATAGTTTGACATCAAATAATTGAATGGTGTTAAATAAGTCGTACTTTATTCTTTAGACAGCTAGCCGGCCACCTACAGCAGGAAGAGATCGAGCAAGCCCGACTGCTAAAGAAGGGCTTGAGTGTCTCATGGACAATGACACTAGAAACACATACGTTTTATCCAGGAGTGTCACAAACTAAAGCGCTGGCTAGTGTGCCATAACGGTTACCCTGTGTGACAACACCATGCAAACCCCTGTGTAACAACACCATTATCTAGGAGTGTCACAAACTAAAGCGCCGGCTAGTGTCCCATAACAGTTACCGTGACAACGCCATGCAGACGGTGCGGGGAAGCGCACGTGTCCATCTATATATTGTATTTCCACAAGCAAACGTAGAAGAAAAAATCATCAGCAGCAAAAAAAAACATTTATGGAGCCAATAGTTGCTGAAATGATTATAAGCGGCTTCACAACAAGTCATGGGTACAGAGATATAGAACCTACTGCGAAAACTTGAGCCAGTCTGCTGATAGCATCATTGATCATATTCAACTCAAAACTCTTGGAACAAATCTAAACATTAACCAACACACACATCCGCAAAATAAGCTCATTCGCCCATCCTGCTTACTGCCTGTTCTTCTTCTTGACACCAGACTTGGCAACCTGGAGGCTGCGGTGAACTGCACTCAGCCTTGCAAGAACAGGCTTGGTCAAGTCAGGCCTGTAGTAGTTGTCGCTGACCTGTCATGCAAGAAGCAAAACCATTAGGTCAAGAAAACAAATGGCATCATCAATTCAACGTAACCACAAAAAAGTAGGAATCCTAGAAGTTTATGTTCGTTTCCAACTAGTGTAGAAAGCAGAGCACAACCATGTTTAAGAACTACGGAGCATGCATGTATCACAGGAGTAGGGCACACAGGCTCACCATAGCATTGGCAGCATGAACCAAACAATCATATAAAAAATCCTCATAAAAAATTAAGTAAGGTTTGTGCGCTTTAATACAATGTTCCAAATTGACAAGTATACATGCATTATTTGAATTTTGGTGCTAGCATACATATAGTACTACTGATCCTACTGAAAATGTGTATCAGACTACAGACTCAAAAGCCAAGCAAAAATATTATATTTCACTAACTGACATGAAACAGTGGTATGATTCTTAAATCTTAGGGCAGATCACATCAACCATATAACAGTTCACACATATACTATATATTTCCAAAACCAGTTGCCGTTTAGGGTACTCAATCAGAACATCCTGTATTACCTGGTTCTTGACAGCCTTGGCCATCTTGCGGAACTCCTTGCGCATGACAGTCTTGTGGGTGAAGGCAGCGGGGTTGTTCTGCTTCTTTGTCTTGGTCGTGGAGAGGACCACAGTCATCTCCTTGTCAGCAGCAGGCTGCACAGTCACTGTCTTCTTGTTTGCCAGGCCTGAAAAGATCACATCAACCACAATACCAATCAGTCCGTGGCACAAGACACCCACAACTTCAGAAATTCAACTATTCAGGAGAGGGAACTAGTACTAACCAGAGTACTTGTAGGAGTGGACATTGTAGAGGTTGTTGGGCTCCTTGCTGAACTGAACCTTGGCGTTGCTGTTGCCAAACTGCTTGATCAGGAAGCAGTTGTTCTTCTTGACAAGCTCCCAGACCAGTGAATCCGAAAACGTCGCCATTTATCCTAACCTAAAAAACCATAACAACCACTGAATATGAAGCCCAAGGGGAAAAAAAGAGACGCGATATAGCTAGAAAAGAAAAGACAACGACATTCGCATCTCACTACTACATCCGAGAGCTTTGGCACAGCGACGATGCCAACACAGACCATATTTTCTGCATCTCGTAGCTAATCTAGACGTATTACCGGACGAGACATAGCAACTCAAGTGCATGAAATTCCAACACGATAACTACACGGTACAAACCATTCCCCATATAATGCACGGATGCGGAACACAGGCAAGAATATTAGAATTTTTATCCACTATAAACTAAATCTCTAAGGTACCAAATCACGAATGGAGTGGGAATAAACTGAACAATTGGGGTTTGATTCGACTGGTTGATAGAGTGGCAAGATAGGTAAAGAGAGATCAGATCAAGTCATGTAGCATGTAAATCGTAAGGAGGAGAGGGGTTTCTTCTCACCGGTGATTGGAGTGACGCGCCGCCGATCTGCTTGGTTTCGGGGTTCGGGTGGTGGCTGCGGTAGCACGGCGAGTTTTGGAGGCTGACTTTTATAGTGTCGCGGCGCTCATAAACCCTAGGCCCGGTTGGCTACTTTGTGGGCCGGACTGCAGTGAGCCGAACCGTTTTCTTCTTGTGGGCGTCCAACTAGTTCAATGTACGGCCCTAAACAATCGTTCTGTTATAATTTTTTCTTCAATAATGCATGCTTTATTACTTACTAGCAAAAAAAACCGTGCGTTGCAATGGAACCACGAAAAGCTGGTGTAGCATAAATTTTACTTATTTTAAATTTTAGAGATAAAATTGTAGTAAATAATTGTTGCGAATATATTTGTGCAATACAACTATGTTAGGTCGCATGCTCTTTTTATTATATATAAGCGTTGCAATTTATTGAATATATTTCATAGCCCTAAATTTATTTTTGCAAACCATATTTTAGTTTTTTATAAATTATTCCTTTGGTTTAATATAAATGTCTCCCGTCTTTTTCTAGCATTGTTTTAAAAAGAAAATAAAAACTATGTTTGGGTCACCCGGACTTGTTTAGGAGGACACTGGCCACAAACGCCAAAACTTAATATAAACCAGCCCAAAAAAAAAAACTGGCAACATATGCATGGACAGGCTCACGAGCACGCTGCAGACAGACACGACCCCGACCCTGTGGTGTACAACACACAACGCGCGACACGACCGTGACCCCCGCACGCGTCACGCACTGCACGCACACGCGAGGCCCACGCAGCCGCCCGTTGCCACCTACACCCCCGCTCCCAATCCTCTTGACCCCAAGCGCAGCGCGTCCGCGCCCCCGCTCACCAGCGCCGCCACAGCCTCTCCTTTCGCATGCATCGCCGGGTGCCGCCACGATCTCCTCCCTCGCCTGCAAGCTCGCCGGGTGCTGCCACGATCTCCTCCGGCCAACCGGCGCCCGCCGTGGGCGCCCTCCTCCCCCGACCGGCAGCACAGCATGCTCGCCAAAAGCTCCGCACACGGCTGCCTCCCGGTGCTCCCCCGAGCCCGGCGCTCTCCCGCAGCCGCCAACGCCGCCAGCCTCGTTCTTTCCTCCTGGCCGCTGGGCACCGTCGCCTTCCTCGCCTTCCCCTTTTTCGTGCGTTTTCCCTCGTTCAGCCATCACATCGCACCGGGATTTAATTCCTTCAAGTTATTAGCTCACTGATATTCAAGGAGCTTGCAACCATTATAAACCGGTAGATTTAGATCCAAAGATTCGAGGTGGGACTAAACCTGATTAGTACATGCCAGATTTTAATTAAAATTCGGATGTCACCGCCGCGAGATCGACATGTCTTGTATGGGCCTATCTCGAGCGCCACGGGACGACTCGGTATACGGTGGCATGAGTCAGTTATATAGGATTTGGTGGGACGGTAAAGAGGTCTAGAAAAGTGTTAAACCAGAAAAAACAATCCGTTCTTTATTATTATTAGGTATAGAAAAGATACTAAATATTATACCACAGCCTCTGCATAATTAGGATGCACGCAGTGTTATAAAAAAATATCTATCAAATATCTGAAGTAGGAAAAAACTTCTCTCGCACAGTATAATGCACGTTTCAAGTTTGATTTCTCGAAGTCTCCAATGTACATAACTCGATCAGTGGGATCGCTTGGAGAAAAAATGTTAATCTTGGGAGGGATCCCAGTACAATTTTCTCGCATGTCCAACTGCGAGTAAAAGAACAAGGTATACATGATTTGATTAGTGATATCATATAGTCATCCGATAGGAACAACATCCGCACTACACATGTGAAGTTCTTCACGGCGGGCGAATGTAACTAAAGGAAATATTGAAGTGAACAAAAAATTGCAGGCCAAAAGATTCTCTAAAAATTCATGCATTGCCTGAAAGTACAAGCAACGTTCAAGTTTCACTCGTAAAATAAACAAATGGAACAAAGCCCCGGAGGTTCTGCACATCTGTGCATGATGTGCTTATTACAGCACTATAAGGAAAATATCATCTACTGTATAAAAGATTCTGGATATCTGAGGACAAAAGAGAATGAAAGAATAGTGTGCTCGCAAAAAAATACCAGGGCCCAATGATACCCTCCAAACATTGTATTTCTACTATACTGTACATATCTCAATTCAAGTTCTAGAAAGTATCATGGCATACGACTTGGGCATGGGAAACTCGCAAGTGCTACGTGGTGTATATGTATGCGTAAACCTAACGGCGATTGGTTCGGAGTGACTTAAAATGTGCAGCAAACGAATCATAGTCTGTTGGAAGCTTGGGGTGGATATGCGCAGGAGCAGATGTTGGGGTGCTTTCTTTCGGGGGCCCTGCTGAGGTCTCTGTGTTTCCCTCGTCTTCTGAAGAACTTTCGTCCGGCTCATCTTCTTGCCACTTGCCTCTAGCCACGGGAGGTTCAATGCGCACAGGTTTTGGCGAAGACTGTTGTACTGAGTATGCAGTTGCCCCTCTCCTTTGTTCAGCACTCGTGTTGGAGAATGCTTCAGCAGGGTTTTTTCTCTCCTTTGGTGTGCTTTCAGTTTCATCAGCATACTGTGCTCCAGCTCGGACTCGGCCAGCTCTCTTTGTATCTGATGTTACCTCCCGGGTCCTGCGCGATTGTATCGGCTCTTTAGAGAACTTGGTCCGGCCAGTCTGTCGTGGCTCCAACTCCTCCTCACTGACATCTGAATCAAGGTAAGTTCCGGCATTTCTTGATCTACCTTCCCTGCGCACTCCAATACCTGGTCTTCCATGACGTAGGTCTTGACTGGAACTTGCGCTAACAGGACTGCTGGCCGCGATAGAATTTGGCGACGGTGTAGCACCAGATTGCTCAGATACGTTTCCAGCCTCACCTGAATAGAAGTAATTTCTCGCCATGGATGATCTTGATTCCCCAGGTTTCTCAACAGTATGTTTCTTGTCATAGTGTTCACTGCTGTAATTTGCACCAACAGAATTATTGGTTGTGCGTGAACTTTTAGGAGTATCACTTGTCTGCTCGGATGACATGCCATTCTCTTCGGAATCCGCAGATTCTTCAATGCTGGAAGGAGCCTGCTTTCGCATCACATTTCCACCAGAATTCTTGTATTGTGGAGGTTGCCTGGGTCTGTTTCTTAGTCCAGGAGTTAACCTTCCATAGTTCAGGCCAAGATCACCTTCATCACTGTCATCAGATGCTGCTGAAGTTTGCGCACGAAAAGTTAAGGGTCGATTCTCATTTGCTCTTGTTATCTCTGAGGATGCACCTTTCAATTTATGTGGTTCAGTTTCTTCTTCTGAAAGTTCATAATCTCTGCTTTGTACACGACCCAAGTTATCCTGCGCCCCTGAATAGTCAAACCTAGGTGAGTTGTCATTGTGTTGCTCCTTATGAAATACATCATAACCTGGTGGATTCTGATATTGCTTCCTGGACCTAGAATCATAATCTTCAGTACTATCATTGACATCAGGGGCAAGCTTTCCAGAGATCTTACTGAACAATTTGTTCTCAGAATAATCAGATCCTTTAGAATTGGACCTTGATGGCTCTACATTCATGCATGTGTTTATGTCCTCGTCAGAACTAGCACCATCTGAATCAAAAGTAGGTTGTGTGGTATCATAAGAATGAGACAAGGGAATGTCCTCTTTGTTTGCTCCTAAATCATAAGATGGATTTGTTTCTATTTCTGAAAATAGCGTTGAAGTACTATGACCAACTGGAGATTCACTTCTAGGCTGTTGGCTCCAATCTGCACTTGAGAATCCCTTGTGGTCTTGGACAGTTGGTATCTCCTCAGTATGTTTTGAAGAGAAACGATCCAATAAGTTCTCTTCTTCAACATCATAATCATATTGATCAAAAGTAACAGCTGAAAAATCAGCTCTAGCTTTCTCACTCCTGCTGTCCCAAGTTGGACTGCTGCCACTGTGGGAAGCACTAAAATTACTGTTGTAGTTATTTATGTTCTCTTCATTGAAGCTAGCCCGTCTGCTTTCCATATCCTTGGTGCGGTGCCCATCAAATCCAGCATCTGGCAACTTTTCCTCATGCAAATCAAATGGATGATCGTCAGGTCTTCCAATGCTGCTTTCTTTCTCAGATGAATCATCATAATATGCAGGCTGAGATGAATGATCACGAGGTGCTTCAGTTGGCATGCTATACCTACCGGTATGACTCTCAGGAGCATACGAGTGGTACTGAGATGAGTAAGGAGTTGACATATTCTGACCACTCATGTGATTTGTTTCTGCTCTTTTCTCATCTTCTCTTGCATTACTTGAGGTCCTCCTTGGACCTGAACTCTGCTCATTAGAACTCCTCTTATCATTCGTCATCAGACGTTCAGTTTGTTGCTTCCTGGGTGTAGTTGCGGCGGATTCATAAGCACCAGTATTTTGCTCTTCATAGAAGTTTCCACGGCTAGCAAGTTGGGCAGCAGCTCTAGCAGCAATGCTCGCCATCTCTGCAGACTCTGCTGCTGCCTGTGCTGCAGATGCTGCATCCTTGAATTCCACATTCCAATTGGAACCACTAGCTGAAGACTTCCTTTCCCCAGGCTGATTGATCTCCTCAGTCCTGGGAGCTGTGTCTGAGTAGACAAAATAAACTAGTGAGTAAAAAGATCACAAAAGCATTAAAAGGTGATGCCGATATTCAAATAGTATAACCTTCATCCATACCTGAAACTGTTGAGCGATATTGAGAGTAAGGTCTAGAAACACTTGAATTTCCAGTATTTTCATGATGGAAATTGTTAGATCGAGGAATTTCTGCTGAGGAATAAGTAGCTGCACCATGTTGGGAGCTAGGAGCAACTGAAGCATCCGAAACCCTTCTATTTTCTTGTGTGAAAGAATTGGAATTGGCGGCGCTGTGTGGGTTTCTATTTGCTGGAACTTGAGAAGATTCAGAAGAATGTCCTGTAGGCATACGAGACATGGCTGCAGGTTGTGGAGTTGGAATGCTAGAAGCAGATGACCCCGAATTTGGAATGTTTCCTCCAGAATATGTTGATCCATACTAAATGGCAAATAATAAATCAGGTTAGATAAAATACTCAGCCCGAGAGAACATTACAGGTCAGTTAGTTTACCATCAGATCTTCATTTTGCTTCTGCGATTTCTCCTCAAATGCTTTCGGCTCCCATTTTATATTGTGCTCTTCCGCAATTGAGCTCAAGGTTTTGGTTTTAGTCTGTACATCCGGTGCTCCTGCTGAGAGCTTCTCGATTACCTGTGTCCAAAACAATTATATTAAAATGTGTACAGCTACAAAACCTTCAGACAGATTTAAAGCCAATAAAGATTAAATAAAAAAATACCAGACGGTTTACGCCACTGTCAGGCCGCACTTCAAGGGCTGATGCGGCAAACTCTTTTCCATACTTGCTTGTGAAATTCTTCCGAACATCTGCAAGTTCTGTGACATCTGAACATCTCATCGACGCAAATATAACACTTGCTATTGCTTCCTTCAGATCAATAGGGCATGTCCTAAATTTCAAGTAAACATACGTGTAAGTATGGAAATATTCAGGACAAAAATATATCCGCTCAATGAGAACCGAGCAAAATATAGGACAAATTGGAAATATTCATGACAAAAATTATATCTGCTCCAGACCAATAAAAATGTTCATTGCACGACACTAGGCACAATTTATTTTGAAATCCAAATGGACTTAATATTTCATATCGTGTGATGTTTGAAAGATTTTAAGTTTACCAAAAGTACTGCATGGGTCCTCAACAGCTATGACACAATGATGCAAGGATAACTATTCCTCAAGGGTCTGAACTTTGATTTCAGTCGTAGCACTTTGCTTGAGAAACATACTGTACATCGGTTTGACTATTCAGAGACTTACAATACCTTCTGAAATGGATAACAATTTGTCCCATATATGGACTTGTAATGAAGAAGAGACATGAGCAGATCACTTTTTATCTAATTGGATTAGTTGTGTCCCAAAAAATGTACTTGTATATAGGGGCTAACCCAGCAAACCACCAAAATTCAGTAATACCCTGGAAACTTGGTCATCGTTCAGATTGGTGCCAAGTTATGGCCCAGGATTCTGCAAGCCTCTTCCCAACCTTCGGGCAAAAGGATGGTCAGTGAGAACTATCTCTTGGTGGAGTTGTAAATGTGAGGGCACGACGAACCAGGTTTAAATCCAGGTGCTCAGATTTACAGACATGCAAGTGCGTTCAGTATCAATTTAGTGAGGTTCACACATTTATCCACGGTCTCTGCCAATTGCAGTGTGTGATTATGGAATGCACTCTCGTGGGTGTGTGCATACGCCTGGCCAGCATGACAAGCCAAATTTTGGGTCGGCCATGTTTTGGCAAATTGTTTGTTTGGGACCAAAACTGTACCTGCACTTTGGTCATGACCAATATTTGCTAGGGTAAACCAGGGGCATTTAAACACCACAGGTTTCCAAATTATCACAAAAAGGACTCCCGGTGACAATATGGAGCAGTTTTTATAAGCTTGGAAATTTTATGCTAATTCATGATGTGCTGATTCAAGGAAAAAATGGTCGCATAGTTCGCTAAAATATTGGGTAAAAAATAACTCCCATCGTATCAACTACATAAATAGTCCCAATATGATAGTCTTCTAACAAATAATATACGTTTCAGCTTCTCTTGATGATAAAGAAGCAGCATGAGCTAAAGACATGGACCAGCAAGTAATGGTTTACAAACAAAAAACTTGACTTACTTCTGTGAGTCAATAATGGACATGCGTGCCACTATAAGTTCGCAGTATACTTCAATTAAGTCATATGCTTGCATGAACTTCTCTTCCCTTATGACATGTTCAACCTGCGGGGGGAAAGCACAACAAAACAAAATAAATGGGCATCCTTGTCTTGTGGTTTAGAAACCAATTAAGTCATCTACAAGGTTAGTAGTATAAGACTACTTGTATAGGTCAATATAATTGTGTGTTAAGCGATCAGACATAATTTGGCAACAATATGGTGTAAAAGTAAAGATAAAATTAACAAAATCAACCAATTCTTGGCCCAGTGTCGACCCCACTTGACAATTTTACAAGATAAAGATCCAACGCTACGATGAAAATCAGAGTTAAAATATTAAAGAAAGACTAAACCCTTGCATACCCAGGAAGCCACCACACTGAATGAATGGTGTCAGTACCCAACTCAGGCTGCAATTTGTGGTAAACTCGTAACACGCAAATAGTCCAGTGGGCACAAGAAAAACATGTGGGTGGAAGGTCAATGCTATGAATCAACCTAACAAGTAACATGCCTTGCTAGTTGTTCCAGCTCACGATCACCTAAAAGAACTCTGAAGTGGCCCATACTATTTATGTTCTCTTCGGACTATATATCTAGTTCGTCAATTTTTAGTAGGGGAAAAACGTCGAAAAGTTGATTTTATCCCCAGAACCGGGTACTCCGTTTGAATCCAGGAGATATCTACCTTGGCATCAACGCGACCCATTTACACAACTGCATCACCAATCGGATGATCGGTGCTACAGTTCACACGCTGAAGGGGAATGGGGGATTAAATGGACAAGCTGGAGGGTGATTGAGGCGAGGCGTACCCTGATTCGCGCGGTCTGGTCCTGGTTGCCGTCGAGCAGCTGCGCGACCTCGCGGCGCATCTGGCGCACCTGCGCCTCCTTCTTGTTCCGTAGCAGCTTGATCCGCGCCATGGCCATCTTGAGGGCAATCTTGCTGAGAACACCGCAAAAAGAAGCGTTCAATTTCGAATCAACACTGGAAGAAACAAAAGGAAAATCCGCAAGCAAAACGATCTGGACTGACCACTTGTCGGGCTTGAAGCCCTTGTGCAGGACGCCCGACAGCTTGCTCCTGTGCATCTCCGCCGCCCTCCCGTGTCGTCCCCGTGCGCGCGCGGCAGCTTACCACCCACCGCCACGTCCGCCCCCGGATAGATTGGGTTAGATTCGAATCGAACCGGCTCCTCCGCTCCGGCGGGAAGGAGGCAGGGCTGGTATGGGAAGTATGGATGCTCTCCCCTCTAGGACGCGTTGGTGAGGTAGATTGGAAAGGGGGACTCACGCGGATGCGTGTGCTACTACCGCCAAGGAGGAAGGGGGGGAGACTTGCTGTTACCTTGTTGGTAAGAAACAAAACCGTTCTTTTGCAGGTGGGATTTCCGTGACGCGGTAGCGCAGCGTGAGCGGGCGGACAGCGGCGCTTTCGTCCCGGCTTCTTCAACGCTTCCGTTTGTCGATTCGCGTGCAGGGAAGGGAGGGGAGGGGAGGGGAGGGGATTGACCTTGACCCGCCGCCGATTCGCGTGCGTGGAGGCGAGATTTCGGTTGGTTTGGCGGGGATCTTCGGCTGGCAGGCACCTGGCATTTTTTTTTTAAGAATCACTGCTACTCCCCTTTGTAAATAACTTCAATTTTTCAAAACTCATATATCTATATACTAAATCACGTCTAGATACATGTGAATCTAGTATGCCACTTATTTTTGGACGGAGGAAGTATGATTATATTAATTCACACAAACATACACAACAAGGCTGTTTGCAATACAAGCAGGTGGTTGATGCATGCAAAATTCATACATAAACTTTATAGTTTCTTGATGCATATTCCAACATATTAAGATATTATTAGATGTTATAATCATGTTTTGTGTTTATTTATGGGGATTTTTCATTGACCTTTTATTTTGATTATAACTCTGCAGGACAGGAAAACCCTGTTTTGTGTATTTTGACGTTTCAGAAATCTTTCCGAACTCAATTTGACCTGGTATTTTTTGGGCGCTAATATTTTATCATGAGAACCTTCTCGGGCACAAGAAGTCAACGAGGGAGGCCACGAGGCCCATTTGAGCATAGGTGGCGTGGGCCCTAGGCCTGGTCGCGCTACCCATGCTCGTTTGGTCCTCGGACCTTCGATACCGTCCGTCTTCATCTCGGATTGATCAGCTTGACCTAAAAACGCCTATATATAGACCTTCGAAGCGTTCTCGCAAAAGGGGCGGCGGAGAAACACGAAACCACGAAAGAGAGGTTGTTCATTTGAAGATTGGAGGGAGAAACGTTGTCGGAATCGCCCACGGTCGCTTCTCCAGCCTCTCCAGCATCACCAACACCGCCACCATCATGAAGAGGGAGTAGTCCACCTCTGGACTATGGGTTTGTAGCAGATGCTACGATGTTTAGATGCCATACTAGATGGACCCAGCACGCTCTGCCGCGCCCTCCTCTTCTATTGGCACTTAAATTTGTGGCATAGGTGCTTGCTCGCTGGAGTATATATGGTTTTGTATTCGGTTCGATGTGGCTTGGTATTATTCCATCAGGACCACCCCCAACCAACCGCAAATCATGGCGGAAAAAGACCGAGAATCCCCACTGGATGAACCACCAATGTCACACTTACAACAACATGAACCAACCTGCCATACAAATCTAAAAAAATCGATCCCAGAACCCATCGTCCCCAAGAGCCTAGCCACACACACGGCTGGTAAAATTTGCAACATCAAACAAAACATCACACTAATCGAAGAAAAGATGTCGCCCACGAATCCCCAAATCCAGAAACCCATAGCAAATCCGCACACCATCCTCGACCAGCGGCCAGCTGCCGCAACGACCATCGCGACAGATCCATGTCACACACATGTCCAAACAATGAACACACCCCGTGAAACGCGCCACCAAAACCTTTCACCACAACAACATTGTAGAAAAATGCAGAGAAGGGGGCAGAAGGAACGAACCAAAGTGAAGGGTGGGGGCAGCTCCAGAGAACATGCAGAGGTGCATTGACCATGCCCAGGAACTAGCCTCCACAAACAAAGCTCAAGAGGCAGAGAAGGAGGTAGTTGCAACATCCCGCCTCATGCTTCCCTTCCACGTAAAACACCACCATGGCAAGAAGAGCAACTGACCGACGGTCAAAGCAACAATGAACCAATATCCCGCCTCATGATTCCCTTCCACGTAGAACACATGACGCTGACCATGTCCCACTGTAATGCCACACACCCACAAAAGGAATGCAAACATGTAGGCCCGCATAGAGTGACGACATTCATTGAAGCGATTACATGTAGGGAGATGTGGCCCAACCGAAAGGACATAACCGGATCAACCACATGAACCTAATTCCGCCTACGGGGAAGCGACAACACACCGGCAAGCAGGCCCTAGCCGGTACATGACCCAGTAAACCATAGGCCACAAATCCAACGGACAGCCAAACATCACCAGTATATTACACCTATAGCGAGGTGGAGCACCAACTCGTCCGCAACAGTCTCCCGCATGGACCGGACCAAGTTCTTACTTCGTGTCGCTACTGGTTTTCCTGGGATGTTTTCTTCCTTCTTTTAATTTTCTCTTTATCTTTGTTTTTTTACTTTGTTCTAATAATTATACAATTCTCTTCTAGCTTGTCTCTTCAACTTGCCATGTCTCTTATTCATTTTCCCTGGAAGTTTCTACTTTATTTTGTTTATCTTTCTTCATTTTTTTCATGTTTTATTTTCCTATTTTCTCCTTGTTATTCTTATTTTCTTATTTTTGAAACATAGGAATTTTTTGGTGGAACACATGAACATCTTCTTAGTCTTATGAACGGTATGAACATTTTCCAGACCGCTTAATATGTTTTAGGCCAATGAACATTTTTTTAATTGGTGAACATTTTTCAAACCGATGAACAATTTTTGAAATTACATAAAAAAAATCCAGACCCGTGAATTTTTTTAAGATGTATGAATGATTTTTTCAAACCCACAAATATTTTTCACAATTATGTGAATATTTATTTTCAAACCTGTGAGAACTTTGAAGACAATTGAACTTTCAAACCCATAAATAGTTTTTGATTTTATGCGAGCATCTTTTTCAGTTACTTAGAGTTTATTTTAGACCAATGACCAATTTTTTCAATCCCACGTGAATATATTTTTCTAACACGTATGAGCTTTTTCTAGATCAATGAACTTTTTTTAAAAAATGCGTATTTTAATTTTATACAAAGCGATACATGGGCTTGCAGTGGGACATACCCAAGCAAGGAGAAGCCCTCAATTCAAGGGAGCTTAGAGCTCTTTAGAGATGAGTTGTCCAACATGATTATGGTGCATATTATGTAATTCCTATATGGTGGATCTTTATTTTATTAGATGATCTATGAGATGTGATATGTTATTATGTACTTGATGTATGAGTAGATGCATATTGTTATCATGTTCTTTATTACTTATTCTGATCCAACATGTATGCGAGGACACGAGAAGGGGATGTTGTGTATTAGATCGAGTAACTAGGTAGTAGTACTGAATTGTGACGGAATTTATGATCCGCTATGGTTTTCACCAATTCCATGGTTATCTCACTAGGGATAAAAAGAATGCATGTGCTATAATTTATTAGTGACAGCTAAGAATTCCAAGTGACATTTATAGAAAAAAAATTCTATTGTAATATGTCCAAGAGGTAGCATATTTGTTATTCACCATCATGTCAAAGTACCTAAGTCTATACTCTGTTAATTCTTAATACTAGATTGTTTGAATTTTATTCCTTTCTAGTGGAGTATAAGTAAGATGTGTAATATCATCTTTATGTTAGGACATGATGCCCATATGAATATTACCAAGTAACATAATAAAAATCATGTCAATGTTCCGGCCATCTATCTTGCGCTTAATGCCATCACAACTTTATGAGAGAGTAGACAAGTGAACTCATGAACCCCGGTCCAATTTTAATCATAAGAAACACCTTTCAAACACTTTCTATTGCACTTTTATTTTCAGAATTAATTAAATCCAAAAATACAAAAACATATTTACTTTCTTGCAATCATATCGAAAACCGAAAAACATCTTTACTATAATGTTTTAGTTGCATAATAGCTTTAGGTTACTTTACCACATCATATTTATTTTATTGTATTGTTATTTTATTTTACCTACATTCAACACCTTGTGCTTAGGAACCACTCGGTGGGGTTGGGGACACAAGACAAGGAGATTGTTTTGCAGGTTGGCTGACGAGAACGAAGAGAGCTTTTTTGACTGTTCCTCGAGAGTTCGATATAAAGCCCGAGTTACCTCGTGGGGAAAGTTTACTCTTGCTACAACACTCTGCACTTGGAGTTTCAACGAAGTGGCATATTTCTTAGTGTCATCAAGAATATTTTCTGGCGTCGTTGCCGGGGGACAGCAAAAAGATTGTGCTACCTTTATTCTCACATCAACACCACAATTTCCTAGCGCCGTTGCCGAGGAACAAAGGAAAGCACTCACAACTACAAGCTTCCGCGAGCAAAGGCTATTCTCTGGCATCGCATCACTCTTTCTGGCGCCGTGTAATTTCCTAAGCTTAGGGATGTTGCACCATTGTGAGTTTTCTCGTTCTTTTAGATTTGTAAAGCATTTATATTTTTCTTGTTTTTGTCTTCTTTTTTGTTTTTACTTATACACACAGAATCCAAAAAAAAGTGTAGCTCTTCTATTAAGAAAACATGAGTGATCAAACAACTAAGTTATGCGACTTCACCAATGTTCCTAATACGCAATTAATTGCCAGTCCTATCACATCTCCTAAAATAAAAGCTGATTCATTTGAAGTTAGTCCTGGGCTACTTAATCTCATTGCTAAATATCAATTTGGTGTTAGTGCTAGTGAGGATGCGTCTATACATTTACATGACTTCTGTGAGATATGTGATATGCAAAAGTTTAAGGATGTGGAAAATAATATTGTTAAGTTGAAATTGTTTCCATTCTCTCTAAGAGGAAAAGATAAAGATTGGATACTTTCATTACCTAATGGTAGTATAAACTCTTGGGATAATCTTAGAGAAGCTTTTATTAAGAAATACTATCCTCTTGTTAAAATTTTGCAAAATAGAAATATCATACTTTCTTTTAAGAAAAACGATAATGAACATGTAGCAACAACTTGGGAAAGACTCAAAATTATGCTAAGAACGTGTCCCTCGCATGGAGTAAATGAATGGATAGTTTTGAATTATTTCTATAATGGTCTAAAGTACATGTCTAGGAGTATGCTAGATTCTGCTGCTGGAGGAGCTTTTATGACTAAAATTGTTACTAAAGCTAAAGCAATTCTTGAAAACATGTTGCAAAACTTTAGCCAATAGCACACCGAGAGGGCACCATCCTCAAGTAGGAAGGTCAACTCCATTGAGAAAGTAGATTCCTTGACCGCTAAAGTTGATGCTATATACTCTTTCATATCTAAATAAAATGTTGATAACGTCCCATTACAAGATCTTGTTGAGAATAATTCTAAAAATATAGACATCAACTATATTATAAACTTTGGGAATAATGGGTACAACAACAACTATAATAATCAATATGAAAAATCTCCATATGTTCCTAACAAGTGGTAGTAATATTTCTAATGATCTAGAAAATACCATGAGATCCTTTATATCTACTCAAAAAGAGCTTAACAAAGAGTTTATTGCTGAATTTGAGAGATTTGATGCTTTGAATGAAAAGGTAGATCATTTAACTAGAGAAATTATTGCCGTTAAAAATCATATGCAAGCCCAAAAGCATGAGGAAACCATTAAATACGTTCAAGACATAATAGATAGATCTTAGAAAGTATTAAACAAAATGGAGGAAGAAGAAAAATAATCTATTATGGCAGTTGAAGAAAAAGAAGTATAGGAAGTAAAAATGTCGAGCGATAATACTAATGAACCTCTACTTAATCTTGATAAATGTAGTTTGAGTGAACTTATTAATATATTGCAAAGCTTTGCTAATGATCCCTCTTTCAATGTTCATCAAACTGGTTTTGGATCCTACATAGCCAATCATGTCATTAAAAAAGATACAAAGATATAATAATGAGGCTATGATACCACCTAATCTTGGGGATGTATGGATCACAAAAATACTTATTGTTGTAGGAAAAGAGTCACGTCATGCTATATTAGACTTGGGATCAAGTATTAACATTCTCTCTAAAGAACTATATGATTTGCTTGATCTTGACAAGAAATGGAAAAATGTGATATTGATTTATTACTTGCTGATGATTCTACCAAGCATGTTTTAGGTAGAATTGATAATGTTATGATTGAAATCTATATGAATTTTGTACCTGTTGAATTTATCATTATGGACATTAGGAGCAATACTTCAAGTCCTATAATCATTGGAAGACCTTTTGTGAGAACTACGGGTGCAATTATTGACTCTAAAGAAGGGAATATGAAGTTTCAATTACCACACAAGAAATGTATGGAGCACTTCCCAAGGAATAAGATTAATGTTCAGAAGTACAAGTGCACTCATGACACTTTCCCATATTGAAAGAAAAAGGTATGAAGCCTAGATATATGGATATAAAAATACGCTTTATGGGAGGTAACCCGGTAGTATTTACTTTTTTGGTATTGTTTTCGTTGCTCTTGAAAAGAGAGTAATTTATTTTGTGTTTTATTTTGTGTCCTTGCTGTAGCAAACAAGTTTTTTTAGTGTGTATAATGTAGCATAAAATAAAGTGCCAAGTTTTACCCATCTTGGATCTTTTAAGGTTGCAATACTTATTTCGACTTGCTGAAATCTGCACAGCACTTTTTAGTGCTCGATTTTTTATTTCATTTTCGTAACTCCTATGGACCTGGAAAATTTACTAAAGTTGCAACTTCTCATCCTATATATGAAAAATAATCAGAAAAAAATCCTGACATGTTTAAGGGGGCCGAAAAAATCGCCAAGCTGCTGATGTTATTATTGACAGATTCCGTCTTTTGTTGTTTCGAGCATTTGTTTGAGTCTCATGATGATTCTTTTTGAGTCTTTTGATATTTAGTGAATGTTGGAAATTTAATATACTCTCTGGAAACCTTGCACCAAATTTTATTTGGGGTTTTTCTTGAAGAACACATATTATGTTTGTGCCCTCTAATGTCATCCACTATAGAAAAGAGATGGGAAATAGTTTTATGGTGAAGTTTTTTCATAGGGAAGGAATATCATCGAACAAGGAGTCATCCAAGTAAATGAAAACACTCTAAGCTTGGGTATTCGCCATGGCAACCCCCTGGACCTATCAACCCTCTGGTTGCATACTATTCTTGACTTGTTTTTTGAGCACCATTTTACCATTGGATAAACCTGGAGCGTACGTGTCTAGTTTTTACTTTTTAGTTTGCATATTTTGTTTTGAATAAATGGACCACCACATGTAGCTATACTTTATATTTATGAGAAAGCTACTAGAGAAAAATAAAAGTTAAGTTTGGAAGTAAAGGGAGATAGCAATGCAAGTTATGCTTATGTTATATGCTTCATGTGCTTTGATTGAATAGTAATTCGCTAGTGACGTATTTAGTGCTATTTCTTCTTTGCGCATTGATGGTTAACTTTGAGTTACTTAGTTCATTAATAAATGTGTAGCATTATGGACATTATGCATTCTTGTGACATTATATCTTTTTAATGGCCAAGAAAAAGAAAAAGAAAAAGAAAGAAAAACACAAGCAAAGACTTGTTGCATCCAAATACCTTGAGCCATACTTCTCCACAAAATCTCCACTATACCTACCTATAGCTCCAAATTTCAAAACTTTTTATCATTGACCTTCCTTTGGTTTATTGTCGGGTTTCACTGGATTTCACCCATTTACTAATGCTAACATCATAAATTAGAAAAACCTTGGTTTTTTGTGATGGTTTTCAGGTAATGAACATTTTTGGAAGATCTGATAACATTTAGAGGCTAATTACACCTAAAGAAAAAATCCTCAATTGAAGCCCCTTTCATTAGAGGCATCCAGGGTCCATAATGATCACTGGTACGGTCAGGACGCACCCATACCATTCGCCCGTACGCCCCTCCTTCATCTCCGCTATATTAATACAAGCAACTTTCGTGAAGAAAAGAGGACAAAAAACACAACACAACCGTGGCAAATACATCCAGAAGAGGGGAGATCAGATCTGAAGAAGGAGAAGAACACCGTCTCATTCTTCGATGATCCCTAGCCTCTAAATCATTCACTCCATCATCCCCATTTGTACGGAGAGAGAGAGAGACATTGTCACTTGTAAGATTAGGGTTTGATACTTTGATCTATCTTTGTTTGTATTTGAATTGATCCTCAAACGGTATTGTGGGTTGCTACTGTAAAGTTGAGATGATTCATATTTGCAATATCATTATGCCTTTGATCTATGTTCCTCTCATGTCTGAGTAAATCCCCATATGCGTGGGAGATGTAGGGGATTAGTAAGATGTGTTGTGCCTCCCTTGTTTCTATCCATTTGTGATTGTTGTCGTGATTATTATACTGTGAGAATGAATATCTATGTTTGTCTAATGCTTGTTATCCAATTTAAGGGCCCGGATAACATGATCCAGAGAACTCATAGGTAGGAACTAGTATACTAGCGAATCGGAAACCCCCGAGTGATACAGCTGATATCAATGAGGAGCTAGTACTACTCGAGGATAACAAGGAACCACTGATACGTCCATTTTGCATCACTATTCTATATCATAATTTACTGTTATTCATTGATATATTTCATATTAAGAGATGATACTTATGTTATTTCATCTATTTTTGCATGGTTGATGAATTTTGGAGGATGGACCGTTGAAGTTAGGATTCTGATGGAAAAGGCACAGTTTGGAGGTAAAATTCGCGAAGATCAGAAAATCCCAGAAAATATATGAAAAATCCTATTTTTCCAAAAGACGAAGAAAGCCAGAAGTGGGAGCGGAGATGGGCCACAGGGGGTCCACACCACCTGGCGCTGAGCCCAGCCTAAGCCACCGTGTGGTGTGGCCACCCTAGCCCACCTCTGGCTCTGCTCTTTGGCGTATATAATCCTCCCGGAACCCTAAGACTCGGGGAGCAACCACAGAAAGATTCCACCGCCTCTGCGGGGCGGAAAACTGCAGAGAGAGAAAGAGCTCTTCGGCAGGCAAAAATCCGCCAGGGAAATTCCTTCCCGGAGAGGGGAGATCGTCGCCATCAACACCACCATCAATCTGGACTTCATGGGATCATCATCATCATTTCCACCAGCACCATCATCACCACTCCATACCACTATAACAATTGGGTTGAATCTTGCATAGTTCTTAGGGGAAACTTTCCTGGTGTTGATTACTTGTTGTAGTTGATGCTATTGAGTGGATCCGTTGAATTATTGTTATGTTCAGATTGTTATTTATCATTATTTCATCTCTGATCTTGATCCATATGATGTCTCATGAGTATTTCATTTAGTTCTTGAGGACATGGGAGAAGTCATGTTGTTAGTAGTGGAATTGTGTTGAGAAAGATTCAATGGTTTGATATTTAAGTTGTGGTGTTATTCTTCTAGTGGTGTCATGTGAACATCGACTACATGATACTTCACCTTTATGGGCCTAGGGGAATGCATTGTGTATTTGGCTACTAATCGTAGGGGTTACCAGAGTGATAGAAACTTGAACCCCCGTTAGGAAACCTTTGCACAAGGGAGTGTAGGATCTCAGAGTTTAAGGCCGTGGTTAGGTTTTTATCTTAATTACTTTCTTGTAGTTGCATATGTTTGCAAGGGGTATAATCACAAGTATGTATTAGTCCTAGGAAGGTCAGTACATTAGCACAGGTTCACCCACACAACACTTATCAAACTAAAGAAGATTAATCAACTGTATGAAGCGAAAGCACTTGACAATATTCCCATGTGTCCTCGAGAACGTTTGGTCCTCTTAAGTAATACAACCAGCTTGTCCTTTGCTAAAGAAAGGATTGGGCCACTTGCTACATCTATTATCATTGTCTTTTATTTACTCGCACTTTATTTATCTACATTATCAAAAAACCCTAAAAATCTGTTTGCTAAGTATTTACACAGAATTCCTGCTCCAAGCCACTCGTCAACACCTTCTGCTCCTCGTTGGGTTCGACACTCTTACTTATCGAAAATACTACTATACACCCCTATACTTGTGGATCATCAAGGCTATTTTCTAGCATCGTTGCCGGGGAGTGAAGCGCTATTGGAGGGTGGAACTGGTAAAGGAAACTTCTACTGTGAGTATTGTTTATTTATGTTAGTTACTTTATTTCAATATGGATAATTCACTTAGTTTCTTATATCGTAATGCTACTACCACTGCTAAGGTAGTAGATGAACATCCACCTGCTGAAAATGATACTTTTAAAATACCTATAAGAATTATTGATCGTGTTATAGATAACTACTATTTTGAAGATGGAACTGTCCATCCCGGTGATCATTTGCTCTTTATACATGAATTATGCGGGTTGTTCAAGTGTGTAGGTATTACAACATATCAAGTCAAGAAGAAGTTATTCTCATTATCACTGAAAGGAAGAGCTGATGAATGGTACAAGCTGCTGAAGAATGGCCAATCTCTTGAGTGGGAGGAAGTAGTACCTCTCTTTTATTCCAAATTTTATCCTCCTAGCGAGATTCATAAAGATCGGAATCAAATATACAACTTTTGGCCTCGTGATGGAGAGAGTACAGCTCAAGCTTGGGGGAGATTGAAGTTACTAATGCTCAAATGTCCTATTCATGAGCTCCCCAACAATATTATTATCTATAACTTTTATGCAAGGCTTTCTCTTCATGATAAGGATCTATTAGATGCTTCTTGTGCTGGATCATTTACACGCTTGGAAGAAGAAGCTATCCTCCTAGCGAGATTCATAAAGATCAGAATCAAATATACAACTTTTGGCCTCGTGATGGAGAGAGTACAACTCAAGCTTGGGGGAGATTGAAGTTACTAATGCTCAAATGTCCTATTCATGAGCTCCCCAACAATATTATTATCTATAAATTTTATGCAAGGCTTTCTCTTCATGATAAGGATCTATTAGATGCTTCTTGTGCTGGATCATTTACACGCCTAGAAGAAGAAGCTAAATGGGATCTTCTAGACCGTATTCAAGACAATGCTGAAGCATGGGAGAATGATAAAGGAAGAAAGCCAGGTATAAATTATGATTATGAATGCATTAAATCTTTTATGGGAACTGATGACTTTCATAATATTAGTAATGCTTATGGTCTTGATTCTCAAAGTATTGCAAATTATTTTAAGGCTTTTGCTTCTTATATTGAAATTCCTAAAAAGAAATGTAATAAGTATCATGAGCCATATAAAGATATTGTTAATTGTGTTCCTGCAAGAAATACTGAAGTTTATACTGCTAATCATGTTTTACCTGAACCTTACATTGAGAAAATGCCTTTCCCAGTTAAGATAAAGGAACATTATATGACAGCTAGTACGGTTAATGAAAGTACAAATAAAGCTGTAGAACCCAATGAAAAAATAGATGATGAACTTGTAATAGCAAATGTGAAAGACTTTGTCACTAAATATGTAGAATATGGACATACTATCCTCTGTAAGGATACTTCTAATATTGTTTCACAAAGTAGAGTTAGGAGAGCTAGTGTCCCTGTGTTTTCTGTTAGAATAAGTGATCATTGCTAAAAATGGTTCATGTGATAGTTATATTGTTAAATTTATGCACGATAGTAAAAGTTATTATGAGAGAGGGAAAATTATTCTTATGCATCTCAATAATATTAAGTTTCCTCGCTTTATGCTGAAAGTCTTTATGTTGCACTTGTTTTGCCTTCCTATGCTAGCAGCCTCTGGTTTCAAAAAATTATTTTCTTACAAAATTCCCTTGCATAGGAAGTGGGTTAGACTTAAACATGTGTATTTTTGCTTCTTGATGCTCTCTTTTACTTCAATTCATATTCTTATGTGAGCATCATTGAGATTATCATGGCCATCTTAGCGGCTATAAAGAAAGAGCTTTTTGGGAGACTGATGGCCCACAAGTATAGGGGGTGTATCGCAGTATTTTCGAGGGAAGTGAAACCCAATTTATTGATTCGACACGGGAGCCAAAGAATATTTATAAGCCTTAACAACTGAGTTGTCAATTCAGTTGCACCTGGAAACAATCTTGCTCACAGCAGTTTATCAGTAGCAACAGTTTTGTAGTAGGAATAGCAAAGTAGCAAAGAGCAAAGTAAAAATAGTAAAAGCAGAAATAAGGGATTCGAGTGCGGTAGGCATAGGGATGGATGGACGGGCGTTGCATGGACAAGACAATTCACATAGCAATCAGAACATAGGGCAATTGCAGATAAATAAGATAAAGCATCCAAATACTAGATAATCCTAGGCATGTGTTCCATATATAGTCATACGTGCTCGCAATGAGAACTTGCATAACATCTTTTGTCCTGCCAGCCCATTTGCAGCGGGGCCTCAAGGGAACTACTAGCAATTAAGGTGCTCCTTTTAATAGAGCACCGGAGCAAAGCATTAACACTCCATGAACACATGTGATCCTCACATCAAAGCCATTCCCTCTGGTTATCCCGATTTCTGTCACTTCGGGGCCATTGGTTCTGGACAACAACGTGTGTATACAACTTGCAGATAAGACCAAAAACAATACTATCATAATGAATCAATAACATGTTCAGATCTGAAATCATGGCTCTCGGGCCCTAGTGACAAGCATTAAGCATAACAAGTCACAACAAAGTCATAAAGCACTAACAGAAGATACTAGGCACCATGCCCTAACAATCTGATGCCATTACATGAACGATCTCATCCAATCCCTACCATCCCCATAGCCTACAGTGGGGGATTACTCACTCATAGATGGGGGAAACATGGATGGTCGATGGAGAAGCGATGGTGATGATGATGATGGCGATGATCTCCTCCAATTCCCTGTCCCGGCAGGGTGCCAGAATGGAGTTTCTGGTGCTGTTTCGTGGAATCTGGTGGTGGCGGTGGAGCGGAACACCTTCTGGAAAAACGTCGCCCCCCCTAGGTTTTTAGGTCAGAAGGCTTCTTATAGGCGAAGAGAGAGACCGAGGGAGTGCCTGGGGGTCCCACACCACCCCCTGGTGCGGCCTGGCCTGGCCCACGCGGCCAGGTGGTGTGGCCACCCCTTGGCTCTTCTCCGTCTCGTATTCTGGCTCCTAGAGTCTTCGGGTGAAATAGGATTTTTGGCATATTTTCCGGGATTTTTCCTGATAGTTGATTTTCTACACAAAAAGTAGACACCAAGGCAATTCTGCTGAAAACAACATCAGTCCGTGTTAGTTGCATCCAAATCACACAAGTTTAGAGGAGAAACAATAGCAAAAGTGTTCGGCAAAGTAGATACGTTTTGGACGTATCAACTCCCCCAAGCTTAGCTTATTGCTTGTCCTCAAGCAATTCAGTTGAAAACTGAGTGCGATAAAAGAACTTTCACGAACACATTTGCTTCATATGATGTAAATATTCTTAGCAATGTGATCAACTACTTAGACAGTTCATATTAAAGAGTATGCAACTAAGTTTATTTAATAGGCAATGCAAGCTATGAAGAGATTCCAACTCAAAAATAATAAGTAGCATGAAGCATAAACATAAGCAACATTACAATGCTCATAAAAAGGTATGATAGAGTGGTATCTCGCTTGCCTTTGATTATGAATGCCAAGGCACCTCTGAAGTTCAAGTGATGACTAGAAGTAAAGATATTAAAGATACAAGCATCAAAGTCATAACACAAATAATCAAGTAATGGGACAAGCGCAAAGAATGTAAACTATGCTCTCAAGAAGGTGCTCAAAGAATATGTGGAGACTCAACAAGTAAAAGAAAAGATTTTGAATAATTTGAAAGGCTTCCAAATGCTGAAAGTATGGTACTCATTAGCTTTGAGCTCTCATTGCCCCTATCATAAGCATCTTTAATGTGGTTAAGGTGAAAGTGAGGTCCAATCTGAGTTATATGCTTGACAGACTATAAACTAAAAATCCCATGTCCCTTGAGTATAAGGGCCGCTCCTCATGCTACTCAACTTTAGTTACCAGTAAGTTCTTGTCATCGTAAATATGTGCGTATCATAGAGAACCGCCAACGGGGTAACCCTTGCCCGATGATACGGAAGAATCCCCATATCAAAATGACAAGGCAAGCAGACAATGAGTATCTCAGCAATCTTCTTATTTACCATGGGAAAATGGTGTTTTTTCTCTCTTTCCTCTTTTCATAAATCTCCTTTTTTTTCTTTGCTCAATAGCTATCTCTCTCATTTTTTATAAGAAGAATGCTTCATAGATATCATTATGGTTACGCTGCAGGTTTCCACCATGTCAGCATGGATTAGACCAGCGGCCCAGGAGTTTCTCTAACACACATACATAACTCCATGGACTTACAAGCTCCCCTTTTATTTCACACCGACGACATCCGCAAACAAAAGAGCATGGTATCAACTGGGTATATATTTACAAGTGTTGAAAGCGTTCCCCGTGACAGCACGGTTCTGCTAATCCCCAGCCTATAATTAGCAAGCATATAACTTTCATGGACAGTCATAATGGTTCAAGTTTATTAAGTGCGGAAAATAAAGTGTGCCGTCAAGTTCGTGAGAGCTTTACTAACTAACTTTCTCATAACAAGCAAACATTCTATTCGGAAGAAAACAAGGCATATTGAATATGCACGGAAATAGCAAATGATGCTAATAGGTAGGTATGGTGGACACTTTGGAAATATTTGGTTCAGGGAGTTGGAAACATGAGTAAAACACTTAGTGGAAGTGAAGGCTAGCAATGTAAGGGAGCGACAAACAAGAGAGCAATAGCTGTCATAATCATGCTTGCAACAAAACAGGACTACTCATGGCATGAAAGTGATTCAAGATCCTCAAGGCAAAATAATTCATCGAGGCTTAACTGATTATTACAGTCATGTGCATGCGTGAGCATGTGTCAAGTCAATTCAAATGAAACATTCAGAGGAGGATACCACAGTGTCATACCAATTTATGAACAGAGCAATGCAAGGAAACATTCATAAGACATGCTACAAACTATTAGCGAGTAGGAGCTAATCATAAGAAAGCAAGAACTACTAGGCATCCAAAGATAACATACACCCTACATAAACGGACTAAACATGCCCACAGTGATGAGTATACATACAAAATGGAAACAAATAGAGTTCGTTACCAGCCTCTTACCACGCCTCAAGTTGTCATTAATCCTCATTATTGCTATTCACTTCTGTGGCTTGAATAATAATATGAAACCAATATTCCACTGAGGACTACTGAACCCTGTAGCAAACTCACAAAACCAAAGAAGAATGACAAATAGTTTTGTTGTTTTCGATTTTAAAACAAGAACCAAAAAGGAAAAACAAGCAAAGCAAAATCTTTTTGGGTTTTTCGAATAGTTCAAACAAAGCAAAAAGGGAAAAACAAACCAAGGCGAAAATAAGAAGCAAACAAACCAAAGAGAAACAACAGAAATATTTTTGGTCTTTTTGTGTTTTAGAAAGCAAAAGCAAAGAAAGAACGAAAACTAAAAATAGAATGAAACATGAATATACAAAGTACCGACGCAACATGATAAGGAGATGAGTGCGGTGCCGGCGTACCTTTCCCCAAGATTAGGCTTTTGGCCTAAGTGGGCATCAATCCATGTACGAATAGGGGTTCCAAGCAGGTGGATCTTGATAAGAATGGTCGTAGTTGGGCCCATGGGAAGAAGAAGAAGCTCCCCAATCATAAGCAGGCTGCTGATATGAAGACTCCCCCTCATTCGAGGGTTGTACCGAATCATTCGTGACCTCCCTTCTAGTATCCCGCTCCTGTTGGGAGAGCTCTCCCAAGTATGTGTCAAGCTCCTTCTCAGTGAGGGACCATCCTATCGGATTTTTCCACTCTCCTTCGAGAAGATGCTCCCTTGGCAAATTTCTACGTATAAATCCATGAGTGGTTTAGGTCGCTCCTTAATCCTTCTACATGATCCTCATTGAGGTACCTTAATAGCTGCACAAAAGTCATCGAGAGAAAGGTCGACAACAATATTGTAAATTTTGTAGTGGGCCATGGGGTTAGGCAAAGAGTGACTAAATTGGAAGTCCTGCACCATAGACATGGTTAGCTTCACAAATTGACAAGGTTCATCCTCCAAAAAGTGCTCCAACTCTGCATTAGAAACCAAAGTGTGGAAATCTTGGAGAATTCCTGCAGCTCTCATGAACTCGGAACATGGATAAATGGAGGGAAAAACTTCCTCCTCCTGGTGGACCTTCATGATCTCAGGCACCCATAGTTCATGTTGGTTTAGGTGGTGCTCACTCATCTTCTATTCTAAAATTTAAACACCTATTAAAAAAGTGATTGCAAAGTAAATATAATCAAGGATTCTACTCATAGGGACTTGTAAGAGGCCTAAACATGCATCAAAACTATATCTCTAAGCATCAAACAAGCTTACAAGCTCTCATAACCTATCACCTACAGCAGCAAAATACTCAATGTACAATCCACCAAACACAAATCTACTTGGACAAGGAGAGGAGTCACATACCAGGGAACAATTGCTCCAAATTTTAGCAAGAAAGATGGGCTGAGCAAGGAGATCGAAAAAATCGAGAGCAAGCACAGCAAGAACACGATTTTGAGCAATGGACTGGAGCTTACTCGGGAGAGAGAAGAAAGTGGCAGGTGAGAGAGTTAGTGGGGGGGGGGCAGGGGTGGCCTACACCAGGGCATGGCGCCACCCAGGGCAGGCCGCGCCGCCAGGTGGTGTGCCTGCCTGGTGGGTCCCCCTGGTACCTCCCAGGTACTCCTCTGCCCCTTTTTTCACGTAAAAATTTAATATGAATTTTCTGGAATTTTTCGAGACACTTTATTTTTAGGCATTTTCAGGCATAGAAGAATGATTTTCTGACAGACATATTTTTTTTTGAAAACAAGATGCAAGGACAAAACAAAGCTAGAACTCTAACATCCAAGCAACTAACAATAAAGAAAACTAAACACAAACAAAAACTAAGATGGATAGAATAGAAGTAAACTGAGATAATCATAGTGAAAACATTGTTTTGTTCAATGAAATCCTTTTGTTAACAAGGTTGATCAGGTCTTGCTACCAAAACAATTCCATATGAGACAAAAATTTGTATTCCACTAATGATTATGTTACCTCAACCTTGATAGCAATGGTCCCAATCATAATAGTTTCAAATTTTTCTCTTGGTATGGGACAATATATTTCTCCAACTTGAATGCCCTCAACATGTTCAATTGAATTCAAACCATAAGTACTTTCAATCTTCTTGGGGAAATAGACAGTATGTTCCTTGTCATTCACATTGAAAGTCACCTTTCCTTGATTACAATAAATAATAGCTCCTACAGTATTAAGAAAAGGTCTCCCAAGAATAATAGACATATTATCATCTTCAGGCATCTCAAGCACAACAAAATCAGTTAATATTAAGCAATTATGAGCCACTTGAACAGGTACATCCTCGCATATACCAATAGGAATAGTGGTAGATTTATCAGCCATTTGCAAAGATATATCAATTGGTATTAATTTTTCTAGTTAAAGCCTCTTATAGAGAGAGAAATGCATAACACTAACTCCAGCTCCCAAATCACACAAAGCAGTTCTAACATAACTGTTTTTAATAGAGCAAGGGATAGTTGGAATCCATGGGTCTCCAAGTTTCTTTGGAACCTTACCATTAAAGGAATAATTAGCAAGCAAAGTAGAGATTTCTTCATTAGGGATCTTCCTTTTATTCGAGACAATATCCTTCATATACTTTGAGTAAGGAGGCAATTTAATAGCATCAGTCAAAGGAATTTGCAGGAATAAAGGTTTCATCCACTCACAAAACTTATTATAGTGTTCATCTTCCTTTGACTTGTGTTTCTTATCAGGGAAAGGCATAGGTTTTTGGACCCAAGGTTCTCTTTCACTACCATGTTTCTTAGCAATAAAATCTTCTTTGGTGTATTTAGTATTCTTAGTGTGGTTTTCAGGTTCTTCCTCAACTTTTTCTTCATTAGGAACTTCATTTTCTTCATTACCACTTTCAGTTTCAGCATTAGAGATAGATATACTATTAGGATCTATAGCAGGTTCAGAGGGTTCTACAGTAGTTTTATGTTTCTTTTTTCCTTTTCTTACGAGTAGAATCACTATTTTCAGCTTGTTGAGAATCCTGCTCAATTCTTTTGGGATGCCCCTCAAGATATGGAGGATCCTAGGTAGCAGCACCACTTCTAGTTATAATTTCATAAGCATGTTTTTCTTTAGCAGCATTAACTAGCAAGTCGTTTTCCACTTTAACGAGTTGATCTATTTGAGTTTGAACCATTTGAAAGTGTTTAACAATCATTTTAACATCATTAGAGGTTCTTTCCACAATATCTTTCAACTCAACAATAGCTCTAGTGTTTTCCATTAGATGATTTTGCACCCTTTTATTAAAATTATCTTGCTTAACAATAAAGATATCGAATTCTTCTAAGCATTGATCAGGAGGTTTAGAGTAAGGGATATCACCTTCATCAAAGTGTTGGAGAGAGTGTACCTCAATAGTGGATGAGTAGGGGATAGGCCTACATAATTCTTCAATAGGAGGTAAATTCTTGACATCTGCAGCTTTAATTCCCTTCTCCTTAAGACATTTCTTAGCTTCCTTCATCACTTCATCATTTAATTCAATAACTCCTCTCTTCTTTGATGTTGGAATAGGCTCCGGAATAGTAGGTTCAGGTACAATTACTTCAGGTATAGCTTGTTTAGGAGGAGTCCAGTCTTCATAGTTCTTGCTTATTTTAGCCATTAATTCCTCAGCTTCCTTAGGAGTCCTATTCCTGAAAACACAATCAGCACAACTATCTAGGTATGTCCTAGATTCTTCGGTTAGTCCATTATAAAATATATCAAGAAGCTCATTCTTAGGTAATGGACTTCCAGCTTGTGCATGAATCAAAGCACAAAACCTTGCCCAAGATTCAGGCAATACCTCTTTTTCTCCCTGTTTAAAATCAAAAAGTTCCTCCAAAATAGCATGTCTAGCACAAGGAGGAAAATATTTCTGCAGGAAAGTACTAATCAAACACTCAGGGTTATCAATGGATCCAGGAGGTAAATTACTAAACCAAGTTTTAGCTTCTCCTTTCAGTGAAAAGGGGAAAATCTTGGCAACAAAGTAAATATGCATCTTAATATCATTAGAAAACAAGTCACTCATGGTAGAAAGTTCATTCATATGTGCTACCGCACTTTCATTCTTAGTCCCACAAAAAGGTTCTTTCTCAACAATAGCTATGTAAGATAGATCGAGAGAGAAATAATAATCTTTATCTTTTGGGAGAAGCAGCAAACTTAGCAATTGGAGACAATTTGGGTCTAATAGTACACCTCTCAAGGAGACTCTTAGCAGCGCTCCCGTCATGGGTGTTTTTACATTCTTTAATAAATTCATCGGTCATCTCAACATAACCATCTTCAATATCATAACTTTCACTAGACTCAGGTGAACTAACAGGTGTAGTAGTGTCTTCATTAGGAGTTTCAGTATTTCCAGCTATAGTTCTAGCAATCGTAGCATCTAGGAAAGGACCTAATGAACCATTCTTATCAAGCACGGTAGAAGCAACATCATAAGCATCAGAAGTTTCAGATTCAGCAGTAGTAGCAGTGTGTGTGGTGGCGTAACGAGCTTACTTATAACAGATGGTGAATCAAGAGCAGCAGAGGTGTTCAGAACCGTACCTCTTCTTGTAGTGGATGGTAAAATAGGAAACTTGCCATCAGGAGACTTACCCATGATGGATGGATAGCAGCAAACAATAGAGAATCCAAGTGAACTTGATAAATAAAGCTATGCTCCCCGGCAACAGCGCCAGAAAATAGTCTTGATGACCCACAAGTATAGGGGGTGTATCGTAGTATTTTTGAGGGAAGTGAAAACCAATTTATTGATTCGACACGGGAGCCAAAGAATATTTATAAGCCTTAACAACTGAGTTGTTAATTCAGTTGCACCTAGAAACAATCTTGCTCACAACAGTTTATCAGTAGCAACAGTTTTATAGTAGGAATAGCAAAGTAGCAGCAGCAGTAAAGTAAAGACAGTAGTAACAATAGCAGTAAACAGTGGGATTCGAGTGCGGTAGGCATAGGGATGGATGGACGGGCGTTGCATAGACAAGACAATTCACATAGCAATCAGAACATAGGGCAATTGCAGATAAATAAGATAAAGCATCCAAGTACTAGATAATCCTAGGCATGTGTTCCATATATAGTCATACATGCTCGCAATGAGAACTTGCACAACATCTTTTGTCCCGACCCGTTTGCAGCGGGGCCTCAAGGAACTATCGGCAATTAAGGTGCTCCTTTTAATAGAGCACCGAGCAAAGCATTAACACTCTGTGAACACATGTGATCCTCATATCAAAGCCATTCCCTCCGGTTATCCCGATTTACATCGCCGGGGCCATTGGTTCCGGACAACAACGTGTGTATACAACTTGCAGATAAGACCAAAAACAATACTATCATAATGAATCAATAACATGTTCAGATCTGAAATCATGGCACTCGGGCCCTAGTGACAAGCATTAAGCACAAGTCGCAACAAAGTCATAAAGCACTAACATGGAAAGCAATGAGTAGAAAGAGGGACGGAAATGGAGCCTGGGTGGCTCACACCACCCCGTGGCGCGGGCCCACCTTGCCACGCCACCAGGGGGTGTGGCCACCCTGGAGCCCGTCTCTAACCCGATTTCTCCCAATATGTTCCTTTTGTTGTTAAACTTCGTAATATATAATCCCCCGAGGTTCGTATATCGTGTTCTCGTCGTGTTTTCGTTTCGACCTGTTTCTGTCAGGAACTATTCTTAAAGTTTAGAGGCACAATGGTCTCCGCCAATGATAAAGGCAAGGAGCCTGCGGAAGATGATCTCCAAGACCTTGAGCAGGAGGAGGAGATCGAGAGTGAAGTTGAAGAGGAGGCAAAGGAAGACCAGCATCCGCACACCAACACCACCATTGCAAGTATTGGAGTGGTGGCAAATCCCGCCAAGTTCAAATGGACTGCATGGATGTCCACTGGAGGGAAGGTTCCGCATCATTGCTTGGCTTCACGGTCACCTCCTCCACGCACCAAGAATCCCTTCCATACCCTTATCCATGAGCAGCAATTCCAGAATATGCCCAAGGAAAAACTACCCTCCAATTGGGATATGCCTTGTTCTAACTATGCAGGAAAAGAAGACTTCAAGGAGGAAGAGTGGGGAAAGAATCGCAAGAGCTGGGATTCACAACCCGACATGATCATGAACAGCATTGAGCAAAATTCGGAGTTGATTCGTACTCTCACCTTCGAGATTGAGGACTTGAGGGAATTGATTGAAAAGCTCATCGAGAGAACACCACCACCGCCACCGAAGGAGTAATACGTCATCAGGTTTTCGCACCCCCCTTGGTTTGTTCCAAGCTTGGGGGAGTGTCGCGGTATCATATCATTATCTTCTATCTTTTTATCTTTTTAAGTAGAGTCATATCATGAATAGAGAAGTTATCATATAGGATTGTTTGCATTATGGAAGTATCTCCCATGTCGTTAGTTATCTATGTATCCCTTGGTGTGAGTTGCCGTTATGGAATATTAATGAGAAGTTCTATCATTTACTTTTTGCACATCTTATATTAGTTTTCAATTTCTGTTATATGATTGATCTTGTTGTTAGTATTGGTATCACTTTGGGATCATTAAGTAAATTTAGTTGGTTTTGGCAAACCTAGCTCGGTCAGTAGCAACACTATTATGAGAATTGAATGAAAAAGATAAAAGTACTCTTAAGAAATATAATTTCATCATCTTTCTTTCTTGATTGGCTCATAAGCTTAGTATTCTCTAGTTAAGATCTTTTGTGCTTCCAAGGAAGATTGCATGTTTGTTTTTATCACTTGTATGGTTGTCTGTTTCCTTCAACTCTTATGCTTGCTACCCAGCCTTGCTAGCCTAAAACCTGTACTGAGAGGGAATGCTTCTCGTGCATCCAATCCTTAAACCAAAACCTATGCCATTTGTGTCCACCATACCTACCTATTAGCATTATTGCTATTCCAAGTAAATTCATGTTTTTATCTACCTTCCGAATTAAACTTGTTATGTGAAAATTAGTGATTAAAGCTCTCACGAACTTGATGGCACACTTTACTTTCTTGCACTTAATAAACTTGAACCATTGTGCCCATCTATGCTGCGTATATGCTTGCGTTTTGTAAGTTGTGAATTAGTAGAACCATGTTATCATGGGGAACACTTTCAACATTGCACTTTATTTAGTTGATATCATGTTCTTTTGCTTATGGATCCTGGCGCCGTGAAATGAAAGGGGAGCTTGTAAGGCTCATGGAGTTCGTATATGTGTTAGAGAAACGTCTGGGCGGATGGTCTAAGCCATGCCTAATCATGGGGGAAACCTACAGCGTAACCATAGTGAGCAATCTATGAAGCATCCTCTATAAAAAACCTATGCAAATAGGAAAGAAAAAAGAGAAAAAAGGCCTATGCAAATAGGAAATAAAAGGATCATTGAGATGCTCATTGTCTCCTTGCCTTGTCATTTTGATATGGTGAATCTTCCGTATCATCGGGCAAGGGGTACCCCGTTGGCGGTTCTCTATGATACACATGTACTTACAATGACAAGAACTTACCTGTGACTAAAGTTGAGTAGCATGAGGAACGATACTCGTAAGTAAGGGGCATGAGATTTTCAGCTTATAACTTGTCAAGCATATCCTCATATTTGATCACCTTAACCTTAATCACCTAAAGATGTTTATGATAGGGGCAATGAGAGCTAAAAGCTAACAAGTACCATAATTTTTGGAAGCTCTTTATGAAACTTGAAATCCCTGCTTCCCTCTGCGAAGGGCCTATCTTTTACTTTTTAGTTGAGTCAGTAAACCTATTCCTTTCTATCCCAGCAAGTATTTTGAGTTGTTGTGTTTCAATCATTCATATGATGATTTATTCAATCATGTTTCTTATGTTCCTTGTTTTGCGAATTACTCTTATCTTAGTGAATATTACTTTGAAAGCTATCATTGAAAACCCCATTATGTTTGAACTCCTGCAAATTGTTAACTATTCTTTAACAAAGAACAAAGTTTGCCATAACCAATTATGATTTACTTTGTGTATCTTTATTGTGTTTCCTTTACCTATTGCAAGTTAAGTTATATAATAGTGAGTTCTCTTCTATTATGATTTGTGTATTGATGAATGTGATGCTTCTTGTCCGTATTCTTTTATCGACACTTCACTCCATAAACCCGAGGTCATGTTTATTGAGCTCAGTTTTCGCTTGGGGACAAGCAAAGTCTAAGCTTGGGGGGAATTGATACGTCCATTTTGCATCACTATTCTATATCATAATTTACTGTTATTCATTGATATATTTCATATTAAGAGATGATACTTATGTTATTTCATCTGTTTTTGCATGGTTGATGACTTTTGGAGGATGGACCGCTGAAGTCAGGATTCTAATGGAAAAGGCACTGTTTGGAGGCGAAATTCGCGAAGATCAAAAAATACCGGAAAATACATGGAAAATACTATTTTCCCAGAAGACGAAGGATGCCAGAAGGGGGAGCGGAGATGGGCCACAGGGGGCCCACACCACCCCCGGCACGGGACACCCTTGGCCACGCCACCAGGTGGTGTGGACACCCTGGCCCACCTCTAGCTCTGCTCTTTGGCGTATATTATCCTCCTGAAACCCTAAGACTCGGGGAGCAACCACAGAAAGATTCTGCCGCCTCTGCGGGGCGGAAAACTGCAGAGAGAGAAAGAGCTCTCCGGCAGGCAGAAATCTGCCAGGGAAATTCCTTCTCGGAGAGGGGAGATCGTCGCCATCAACACCACCATCAAGCTGGACTTCATCACCATCATCATCATCATCATCTCCACCAGCACCCTCATCACCACTCCATACCTCTATAACAATTGGCTTGAATCTTGAATAGTTCTTAGGGGAAACTTTCCCGGTGTTGATTACTTGTTGTAGCTGATGCTATTGAGTGGAACCATTGAATTATTGTTATGTTCAGATTGTTACTTATCATTATTCCATCTCTGATCTTAATCCATATGATGTCTTGTGAGTAGTTCGTTTAGTTCTTGAGGACATGGGAGAAGTCATGTTGTTAGTAGTGGAATTGTGTTGAGAAAGATTCAATAGTTTGTTATTTAAGTTGTGGTGTTATTCTTCTAGTGGTGTCATGTGAACATCGACTACATGACACTGCACCTTTATGGGCCTACGGGAATGCATTGTGTATTTGGCTACTAATCGTAGGGGTTGCCGGAGTGACAGAAACCTGAACCCCCGTTAGGAAACCTTTGCACAAGGGAGTGTAGGATCTCAGAGTTTAAAGCTATGGTTAGGTTTTTATCTTAATTACTTTCTTGTACTTGCGGATGCTTGCAAGGGGTTTAATCACAAGTGTGTATTAGTCCTAGGAAGGACAGTACATTACCACAGGTTATCCCACACAACATTTATCAAACTAAATAAGATTAATAAACTATATGAAGCGAAAGCACTTGGCAATGTTCCCATGTGTCCTCGAGAACGTTTGTTCCTCTTAAGTAATACAACCGGCTTGTCCTTTGCTAAAGAAAGGATTGGGCCACTTGCTGCATCTATTATTATTGTATTTTATTTACTTGTATTTTATTTACTTGCATTTTATTTATCTGCATTATCAAAAACCCCTAAAAATCCGTTTGCTAAGTATTTATAGAGAATTCCTGCTCCAAGCCACTCGTCAACACCTTCTGCTCCTCGTTGGGTTCGACACTCTTACTTATCGAAAATACTGCGATACACCCCCTATACTTGTGGGTCATCAATATGCCCTAGAGAAAAATAGTAATAAGGACTATTATCATATTTCATAAAGTTTATGATTAAGTTTTATATCATGCTATAACTGTATTGAAAGAAAACGTCAATATCCGTGTGATATATAAACAACCAGGGGTTCCCGGTGAAACTCTAGTCACTGGTTCATTGGTCAACAGATGATCAAGGTTTCCTGATCATGTGGCATTTATGCCAGATGGAAATGGAGTTATTTCATTCTGAGAATGAGATGATGAACCAATACCCAACCTAAACATCGTGACCCGATCATGTCACGAAGTTCAAGTTACAATGATTAGAATAGACCTAGTAGACTATTCCTTGGACCGTGAGGCTATATCAATCACTGTCTCCCGAGGGTGCTTTGATAGCATCAAACATCACTTGGTAATACAATGATCATAAAGGTGTGTTTAGGTATTTAGAGGAACTTTTGAGGCAATATATGTTGAGAGCAGGATTTGTCCATCTGTGTGACGGAAAGATACCCGAGGGCCCACTCGGAGAAGTTATATCCAATAGTTGCGCAACGTGTGATTTGATCATAGGGATATCACTTGTTGAAACGAGTCAAGTAGCATTTGTCAATAACGAGATTGAACATGACATGGTGATGTCATTGATCATGTCTCAGACAATACAAGTATCGAGAGACAAAAGGAATAAGACACGACAGTCACGGTTCAAACAACGAAAGATCTTCGTGGAATGCATAGGGGTCACATGGCCATCTAGGTCCCTCTATCGATCATTGGTCCAGGAGTGTCCTGACCAAGTCTGGAGTGTTCCTGAACTATGGGGTATCACGCTTAAGGGCTTGGTGATGCTTAGAGAGTGTTTACAAGATCGGTAGAATCACCAAAGAAGAGAAGAGAGAAAACCGGAAGGGTTTTAGTGAGTCCGGAGGATGTCTAGAGTGGAGGTGGAAGGTGTTACATAGCCATGGAGATTGAATGATATGTGAATGAATGTTAAATATTGATTTAATCATTTATTCATAATTATTTAATAAAAGAGAAATCAATTAAATGGTCAAAAGCCTTAATGGGCCAAATTCCGGAGGGAGAAGGGCCCATGAGGGAAACGCAAGAGGAGAAAGGAGGAAGGGGGTGGCCGTCTGGGCCTTGGCTACCCACATGGGGCCCACTAGGGCTAGCCGGCGGCTGCCCCCGTCTCCCCTCCTTTAGTCCCACCCCAGGACTTTGAGGGAGGTAGTACCTCCCCCTTCCCCTATATATAGTGGGGTATTTTGACCAAAAAATACACACAATATTCAATAAAGGTTTCCTCACTTTTGGGGATACCTCCAATTGATATTCTCTCTCCCTCTCTCCCGTGACCGTGGTCCCAAGTTTGGACTGCGCAAACAAGAGACATCTTCATCGCGGAGCGTCATCGCGCTGCGGGATTCAGATCCAGGAGCTCTACTTCCACAACTGTTGCTGGATCGGGGAAGCGGGAGTCATCGCTAGGCACCGGATGCATGTAACTCCCTGTGAGGTGTCACACTTGAGGCACTAGAAGTCGTTGGAGCCACAAGAGCATGATGTCTATGCACGCTTCTATTCTTATAGACAGTGTTGGGCCTCCAAGAGCAGAGGTTTGTAGAACAGCAGCAAGTTTCCCTTAAGTGGATCACCCAAGGTTTATCGAACTCAGGGAGGAAGTGGTTAAAGGTATCCCTCTCAAGCAACCCTGCAATCAAGATACAAGAAGTCTCTTGTGTCCCCAACACACCCAATACACTTGTCAGGTGTATAGGTGCACTGGTTCGGCGAAGAGATAGTGAAATACAAGTTATATGGATGATTATAAGTGGTAATTGCAATCTGAAATAAGAGTGGCAGCAAGCAAACATATAACAGGACTATTGTAAACAGTGTTTCAATGCTTGGAAACAAGGCCTATGGATCATACTTTCACTAGTGGACACTCTCATATAAATATCTTCTCTTCATTATGCTACCCTGAACTACTCTCCGGTTGGACGATGTAGGGCTATAACAGCACACCTTAAATTTCGCATTCCCCATCTAGATAACCCCTCACTATCACCTTGAGCGCTAGATGGTTCCAACAAACACCACAATCTCATAGAGACATCCAACTCAAATTATACTCATGATAAGTATTTATGTAACCTTAGCCAAAGTGCCACACGGTGTGCACACTGTCAACTTCACACACGTGGGGATAAGCAGAGATTCATTAAAGAACTTGAGTAGCAGAATAGATCTATAGATTACAAAGCTCATGATCTCAATAAGATCATGCATATAGAGAGATGAACACATAGCTACTGGTAGAGCCCTTAGCCTCGAGAGAGAACTACTCCCTCCTCATCATGGGAGTCAGCAATGGCGATGGAGATGGCGATGGAGTCGATGGAGATGGCTCTGGGGGCACTTCCCCATCCCGGAAGGGTGTCGGAACAGAGACTTCTGTCCCCCGAATCTCCTCTTCGGTGGCGACGGTGCTGCGGAACTTTTCGTGGATTTCTGATCTTGTACTTAGGGTTTTCGTCCTAGGGGGAATATATACGTGAAGAGGCAAGGTCGGTGGAGGCCTGAGGGGCCCACACCACCCCCTGGCGTGGCCTGGCCCGCGCCACCAGGTGGTGTGGCTAGCCCCTGGCCCCTCTCCGTCTCGTCTTCTGGCTCCGTGAGTCTTATGGTAAAATATTGACTTTGGCTTTTGTCCGGTCCAATTCCGAGAATATTTCTTTTCCAGCTTTTCTGAAACCAAAAACAGTAGAAAACAGGCATCTGGCACTGTTCCAGAAAATGCATAAAAGTTTCCCAAAATGTAGACAAAACATAAGATAGTTGATATAAAACAAGCATGGAACATCAAAAATTATAGATAGGTTTACAACGTATCAACATCCCCAAGCTTAACTCCTGCTCGTCCTCGAGTAGGTAAGTGATAAAAAAGAATAATTTTTGAGGTGACATGCACCATCACAATCTTGATCAAGGTATTTGTAAAACATTGATAGCTGGGATCATAGTACTCTAACATAGACATGAAAAATATAGTTCTAACAATAAGACATAGCAACTATGTTGTAACATGAAAAGGTACAAACAAAAGATTCATGAATAATAATTCTTTGAAAGACATTTGTTTGTTTCACATATAGAAAACATAATGAGAATGGTATTCAGCTTGTCCCTCATAGTGTAGTAAAACATAAATGCATAGGACACCTTCAAAGTTCATAAGGGTGACTAGATACAAATAGTTTAAGAACAAGCAATATTAAAGTTATGAATCAATCAACAAGTTTTGGGACAATGCACATTAAACTAAGAATGACCACTATGCTCTCTCAATAGGTGCATAAAGATAGAAGATGGAGACTCAACATAATAGTAAAAGAAAGGCCCTTCATAGAAGGAAGCATGGATTCAAGTCTCATAAAGAGCTTCCAAAAATTATGGTACTTATTAGCTTTCAGCTCTCATTGCCCCTATCATAAGCATCTTTAGGTGATTAAGATTAAAGTGAACAAATATGAGGATATGCTTGACAAGTTATAAGCTGAAAATCTCATGCCCCTTACTTACGAGTACCGTTCCTCATGCTACTCAACTTTAGTCACAGGTAAGTTCTTGTCATTGCAAGTACATGTGTATCATAGAGAACCGCCAACGGGGTACCCCTTGCCCGATGATACGGAAGATTCCCCATATCAAAATGACAAGGCAAGCACTACTAGAGAAAAGGCTATAGGAGACATGCACATTAGAGGCGCATTTATACTATATGCGCCTCTGATAATATAGGCGAAGCGCACCAGTCAGACATGCGCCTCTAGTATTAAAATAGGCGTGGCGCATATTTGTAGGATGCACCTCCGCTAGTCTCTATACGGACAAAATCTGGCACCCCCATATTATGCGAGGCGCATTTTGATAATATGCGCCTCCAATATATTAGATAGGCGAGGCGCATATGGGAAGAATGCGCCTCACATAAGTTGCATGGGCCCAGGAGTATATCTATGGCATATGCGCCTCCTATACTTGATAATATGCGAGGCGCATATGGAATATATGCGCTTCCCATATGCGCCTCCTATAACCTAGCAGATCTCCCCCTTGTGGATCGCTTTTTCAGTTTTGTAAAACATAAACAAAAATGATAGAAACTTCAAAAAAATAATTCCTTTGAGTTGTAGTTAGATTTTAGGGTATAGATCTAGACAAAATTGAAAAACATGAATTTCAATGTATTTTACAAAAATAGGTCATGGCACGGTAAAGCGGCTATAACTTTTGCATACGATGTCGGGAAAATCTTTAACCTATCAAAATGATCGTCTCGAAATTCCCTACTCAAATTCAACCACCTACGGTTGTTCTCGATTTTATAGAATCCCCAAATTCGAAAAGAGTAAAAAGTTATTTAGGGTAGAAGATTTTACTGCAAAAAAAAATAAAAAAACTATTCGAGGCGCATATCGTATGATATGCGCCTCGCATAGGTAGAGCCGAATTCAAATTCGAAACAGCCACTACCACACCTACCACCTCTCCTTCTCCTTCTCCTTCTCCTCCACCTCTCCTTCTTCTCTCCTTCTCCTCCTCCTCCTCCTCCTCCACCTCCGGTGGCATCCTCCTCCTCTTCCTCCGGCGACCTTCTCCTCCTCCTCCTCCTCCTCCAGTGACCTCCTCCTCCACCTCCGGTGACATCCTCCTCCTCTTCCTCCGGCGACCTTCTCCTCCCCTTCCTTTGGTGACCTCCTCCTACGGTGATCACTTTGGCCATGGCCTCCACAACCACACCGACCACCACCTCCTCCTCCACCTCCGGCGGCCTCATCCTCCTCCACCATCTCCGGTGACCCCCATGGCCATGGCCTCCTGCACTTGCCTGCGGTGGTAGGTTGTGGCCACGGGCACGACCTCCGACGAGCTTCGACGAAATTCCGGCCAGATCCAGACCTGGACGCCATTTTTTTTTGAAATTCAAAAATAATAGCTGAGGCGCATTTGGATCAATATGCGCCTCGCATATGCAGAATATAGGAGGCGCATTCGGATCAATATGCGCCTCGCATATTCTAAGTATGGGAGGCGCATATGATCAATATGCGCCTCGCATATCTAGGATATATACTAGGCGCGGCGCTAGAGGCGCATATCATATGCACCTCGGATAGGGTTTTTGGTGCGCCTCGGGTAGGGTTTTCCCTAGTAGTGAAGCCGACAATGAGCATCTCAGCGATCCTTTTATTTCATATTTGCATAGGCTTTTTTTTTCCTATTTGCATAGTTTTTTTCTTTTTTTTCTTTTTTTATTGAGGATGCTTCACAGATTGCTCACTATGGTTATGCTGAAGGTTTCCACCATGATTAGGCATGGCTTAGACCAGCCGCCCAGGCGTTTCTCTAACACATATACGAACTCCATGAGCCTTACAAGCTCCCCTTTCATTTCACACCGCCAGGATCCATAAGCAAAAGAACATGATATCAACTAAATAAAGTGTAATGTTGAAAGCGTTCCCCATGGTAACATGGTTCTGCTAATTCACATCTTACAAAACGCAAGCATATACGCAGCATAGATGGGCACAATGTTTCTAGTTTATTAAGTGCAAGAAAAGTAAAGTGTGCCATTGATGACCCACAAGTATAGGGGGTGTATCGCAGTATTTTCGAGGGAAGTGAAACCCAATTTATTGATTCGACATAAGGGGAGCCAAAGAATACTTATAAGCCTTAACAACTGAGTTGTCAATTCAGCCGCACCTAGAAACAATCTTGCTCACAGCAGTTTATCAGTAGCAACGGTTTTGTAGTAGGAATAGTAAAGTAACAGAAGTAGTAAAGTAAAGACAGCAGTATAGCAGTAACAGTAGGATTCGAGTGCGGTAGGCATAGTGATGGATGGACGGGCGTTGCATAGACAAGACAATTTACATGGCAATCAGAACATAGGGCAATTGCAGATAAATAAAATAAAGCATCCAAGTACTAGATAATCCTAGGCATGTGTTCCATATATAGTCATACGTGCTCGCAATGAGAACTTGCACAACATATTTTGTTCTGCCAGCCCGTTTGCAGCAGGGCCTCAAGGGAACAACTGGCAATTAAGGTGCTCCTTTTAATAGAGCACTAGAGCAAAGCATTAACACTCCGTGAACACATGTGATCCTCACATCAAAGCCATTCCCTCCGGTTATCCCGATTTCTGTCACTTCGGGGCCATTGGTTCCGAACAACAACGTGTGTATACAACTTGTAGGTAATACCATAAACAATACTATCATAATGAATCAATAACATGTTCAGATCTGAAATCATGGCACTCGGGCCCTAGTGACAAGCATTAATCATAACAAGTCGCAACAAAGTCATAAAGCACTAATAAAAGATACTAGGCACCATGCCCTAACAATCTGATGCCTTTACATGAATGATCTCATCCAATCCCTACCATCCCCATAGCCTACAGTGGGGGATTATGCACTCATAGATGGAGGAAACATGGATGGATGATGGAGAAGCGATGATGATGATGATGATGGCGATGATCTCCTCCAATTCCCCCGTCCCGGCAGGGTGCCAGAACAGAGTTTCTGGTGCTGTTTCGTGGAATCTGGTGGTGGCGGCGGAGTGGAACTCCTTCTGAAAAACGTCGACCCCCCTGAGTTTTTAGGTCAGAAGGCTTCTTATAGGCGAAGAGGGAGACCGAGGGGGTGTCTGGGGCGGCCAAACCACCCCTTGGCATGGCCTGGGCTAGTCCGCGCGGCCAGGTGGTGTGACCTAGGCCCAGCCCCCCTCCGTCTCGTATTCTCGCTCTGGGAGTCTTCTGGTGAAATAGGATTTTTGGCATATTTTCCGGGATTTTTCCTGATAGTTGACTTTCTACACAAAAAGTAGAGACCAAGGCAATTCTGCTGAAAACAGCGTCAGTCCGCGTTAGTTGCATCCAAATCACACAAGTTTAGAGGAGAAACTATAGCAAAAGTGTTTGGGAAAGTCGATACGTTTTGGACGTGTCAACTCCCCCAAGCTTAGCTTATTGCTTGTCCTCAAGCAATTCAATTGAAAACTGAGTGTGATAAAAGAAACTTTCACGAACATATTTGCTTCATAAGATGTATATATTCTCAGCATGTGATCAACTACTTAGACAATTCATAATAATGAGTATGCAACTAAGTTTACTTAATAGGCACTGCAAGCTATGAAGAGATTCCAACTTAAAAATTATAAGTAGCATGAAGTATAAATATAAGCAACATTACAATGCTCATAACAAGGTATGATAGAGTGGTATCTTGCTTGCCTTTTTTATTGTGAATGCCAAGGCACCTCTGAAGTTCAGGTGAAGACTAGAAGTAGAGATGTCAAAGATACAAGCATCAAAGTCATAACACAAATAATCAAGTAATGAGACAAGCACAAAGAATGACAACTATGCTCTCAAGAAAGTGCTCATAGAATAAGTGGAGACTCAACAAGGAAATGAAAAGGTTTTTGAATAGTTTGAAAGGCTTCCAAATGCTGAAAGTATGGTACTCATTAGCTTTGAGCTCCCATTGCCCCTATCATAAGCATCTTTAATATGGTTAAGGTGAAAGTGAGGTCCAATCTGAGTTATATGCTTGACAGACTATAAACTGGAAATCCCATGTCCCTTGAGTATGAGGGCCGCTCCTCATGCTACTCAACTTTAGTTACCGGTAAGTTCTTGTTGAAGGAGATATGCCCTAGAGGCAAATAATAAATAAGTTTTTATTGTCATATCTCAATTAGTTTATAATAGTTTCATATTGTGCTATAACTATGCCTAGTAGAAACATTGGTACAGGTGTGGTATTAAACAACCAAGTCCCTAGTAGCCTCTATTCATACTAGTTCGTTGGTCACAAAGATGATCTGGGTTTCAAGATCATGGACATTTATGCCGACTGACAACGAGATCATATCATTGGAGAATGATGTGATTGGACATTCCTCGAAGGATTGAAACACGATCAAGTCATAGTTCATTGTTGCAACAGCTATACCGGTTAGACCGTGAGCTCATATTACTCACTGTTTCCCTAGGCTGCTTAGACTGCATCAACCATCATTCGGTAATACGGTGGCCATAAAGGTGTATGTTGGGTATTCCGAAGGAATAGTAGATGACATGTGACTACAAGATCGGGATTTGTTCACCCACATGACGGGTAAAGATACATATGGCCGACTTGGTGAGATTACATCTATAAATGTTGCAACATGTGACTAGGTCATGGGGATGTAATATCACAGTAACAAGAAAACATAACTTGTTGTGAACGAGATTGAACAAGGTATGGGATACCGGTGATCGGATCTCGGACAAGTTGTATCGAGAAACAAAAGGAAGAGGATGCTACATTTAGACGGTTCAAACGACATTGTCATCAGGAATGCATAGGGGTCACATGGATATCCCTGGTCCCTCTGTTGATTATTGATACAGATCATGTCTAGAGCATTTCCGAGCCGTGAGAGGATACACTTAAGGGTACGATGAGAGCGATCATTCGTAAGACGGAATCATAGTAGAGAAAGAGAGAAAGCCAGAATCGTTCCGCGGAGAGATTCGAAGTTGTTTGGAGAAAGAATAAAGGAAAAGCCCCAAAAAGTGTTTTCGGATAAATGGGAATTTAAATATTTATTACATGTTAATTGTGAATTAATATATTCTAAATAATATTTATATTAAGATTTATAAAGGCAACTTTTATATTAAGCCAAATCCCAGAGGGAAAATGCCTAGAATAAAAGCTGCAGAAAAATAAAAGGGAAAAAGGCAAAACAGCCAGCCCAAGTGGGCGGATAATGACCACCGTGAGGCGGCAGTAATCGCCACACACAGAGGCAGAGCCGGCGAGCACCAGCCGCTGCTAATGAAGTCTTGAATGGGTGGCCCACCCGGCTGATCGCCGCCACCAACAATCTTTGGGCGGCTGCCCACCCGGCCGCCAAGCAGGCCAGTATACCCACGCCCAGTGGGGCGCCATTCTTCTTCTTGGTAGTCTTTGGGCCTTGGCATGGTGGTGCAGGCCACCCCACCGGGTCACTCTGTGCTCCTTTTTTCTTTTTCTTTTTATTTAGCATTTTCTGTTTGCTATTTGGGCTGAGTTCTTTTGGCCCATTTGACCAGTCCGAAAATCTGCTGCCTTTTCTTTTATGAATAGTCCCACATGGCTAACCCAATGGGGAGGGCACACCCCCTCCGCCTATATAAAGGGATGCCCATGGGTGGGATTAAATACACCAAACACACAACTTGAGAAGTCATTTGGTTGACTTTCTCCCTCCCTCTCTCTATACCTCGTGACCATGGCCCCAAGTCTGGGCCGTGCGATCGAGACACACCTGCAGTACACCGTTGCGTTGCAGGGATTCCTAGCCGGATATCAACTTCCGCACTCCCGACAAGATCGGGGAGCCGGAGGTCTCATCGTGCACCGGATGTGTACGAAGACACGAGGCGCAACACTTGGGGCGCTAGAATGTTGTGATCCGGAGCTGTTGCACAATGAAGATGATGAAGATCAAGAAGGAGCAAGGGGTGACTTGCGAGGATCTTCGTGACCTTCAGGTCGGCTTCGAGTATGACTACATCAACCACGTTCCCCGCGGAACATTAACCGCGTACAGTCTTCAAGGGTATGTATTCTCTACGCATCGGTCGTTATTGCATTACTACATAGATAGGTCCTAGGCAAGTTTTGGGGTTCCGTCGTAGGAATTTTTTTGTTTTCTACACCGATCCCCAACAGTGTATCAGAGCCGATCTATGTGTAGGAGTGTTGTATGGCCAGTACGCACAAGTATTGTGCGGGTATTGATCCCTTAGTTGTTACCCTCTAACGTGTACTTGCTTATATCGCGGTATTGTTTGATGAAGCGGCCCGGACCGACCTTACGCGTATTTGTACGCGAGACTGGTTCCACGCTCAACATACGGCTTGTACCGTATAAGTGGATAGCGGGTGTCTGTCTCTCATTGAATAGTTGATACAACATTTACAACGGAGGGCCCCGAAAGGGGTGTAGTAGAGACAACTGTCGGATCCATGTTGTGGTTGGAAAGTTCGTAGTTTAGAAACGGTTCTAGTGCGAAAGCCCTAACAACCACGTAAAACTTGCAATAGATAAAGTAGAGGCGTCTAACTTTATTTTGCAGGGGGCATGTGATTATGATATGACATTGGTCGTTACAAAGGTAAAGTAGTTTACTTTTTTGTTACTAAGTAGTGTAGTAATAGTCATCGTTCCGATGGACGATCTGGTGGAGGCGTCGTGGACTTGTTGTCAAACCAAGGGCAAGATGGAGATCATGCCGGAGCGCTCGATGGAGATCAAGGCACAAGAAAGACCATATCATATCACATTATACATATGATGTTGATACCTGTTTTACATCTTGTTGTGTGCTAGTATTAGATACTCAACGGTAGCAAATAAGATAATCCCTATTGAATTCCAATGTTCCGTGTTCCCCTTGTGTGTGCACCACCAAGAAAGTTCTTTGGTATGAGGCGATCCAGGGTTACAGGCCTGGGTGTTAGACATATCTACATTCGCATACAGTGGGTGTAAGCCATGTTGCACAACGAATTCACACAAGTTAGATTTGGCGAGCCTAGCACGCCACAGAAGCGTGGCCTCGGAACACAAGAGATCGAAAGATCGAGCATGAGTCACATGGATGATGTGATTGACATTAGTGAATGTCTACCTTTGATAATGCACTGATGGCTGTGTAACACGGGGGAGGTGCAGAGGACAGGGATCACGCGATCACTAAAATCGTCTAGGGGATGACCATTTTAGTGGAGACCAATTATAATTTGATCTCTTATTATAAACTTAGTCTAGATGTCTGTTTGCAAATATCTTAATAGATCTTAGCCTATCCTATTGAGGTCCTTTGCGACCATGGGAATATATTGCTTAATTTGGAACTTAGCAAAAGGGTCCAACTTCATAGATTAATACCCATGCCTGAGGGATGTCCTCGTAAAAGGTGATCTTCTGTTCTTGATACAATAACCATTAGGAGATAATTCGATGACTCCGAAATGCTTGTATTTCCTCCATAATCATCCAACAAGCCATTCTCCATTCAATGGAGAGTTGGGCTACATTTTGTATTCTACAGAATAAGGCACATAGAGTATGAGCCATTGGATGGGTTTTCCTCCATCGTGGATGAAAAGAGAATGTTTGGAAAAACACTTAGTGATCTTGCATTAGAATTGAGAACTCTTGGAAGGGCTTGATTACAATGGAGGTCATGGATGAAAAAGGTATATGTAAGATATACAAATTATAAATGTGGTTCTCGCAAAACTCATTGCAGTTTGCAAAGTATTTGATACTTGTCTTGTTTTGTGAAAACAGGACGATCTGCTTCAGAATTGCTGGATTTGTGGCAATATGGCTTGATGATGGCAAGCAAAATAGTTGATGGCCGACATCACTCCTTTCCTCAAAGTTTGTCATTTGGATTAGTGGACTTGAATATAGATTTGTAATCCCTGTTTGTGTGTCTTGCTTTTTGCGAGAAGATTATTCATATGAACAAGTTACAAGCCAGATTGTACTATTCTTATGAACAATACCGTTATGGTCACATTATGATTACAAACAAGTTATTCTCATCACTGTGTTAATGATAATAGTTTAAACATTTATAAAGGATTAGAATGCTAAAAGATATCCAAAGTTAATAATGAAATGACACTACAGTTTAAGTCATTTTGGTTATTGCAGGTTCTTTATGAAAGATCGGGGTCCTAGATGCTTAATCTAGAGACTTTGCAAAACCATGCCTCTTGGGCAGAATGACTAAAACTCCGCCTTCTAGTAAAACGGTGATATGCGAAGGAATGTTGAATCTTATACATAGTGATGTATCATATTTTCAACAAGTAGTGGAAATCATTAGTTAATTGTGGACTTAAGTGAATAAGCGTATTTACTTAATGAAACATAAGTTTGAAATGATTTGAATTGTTTCAAATGAGTTCATAACTAAATGGGATATTAAGTTAACTGAATTAACAAGTCTCTTCGATTTGATCGACATGACTAAAGTATTCAAGTTAAGTTTAGCATAAAAGGAACTTGTGAAAGATGTTTCACAAATTATGATAATTGGACGAATTCAAACTATGTTGAAATGTCTAAACATCATAATCATTTTGTATTAGATACATATTATCTCTTATCGGGGTTATCGTTTTTGTTTAGAGTAAGAAATCGAAATAAGCAAACACTCATTTGAAATACAAAGGAACATCTAAAAGATTCGTGGAAACAACACCATAAGTGTTATGGCAAGTTCGAGTTTCTGGAGATTTCGATAAGTCGAAGTCGTGGCGAATAAACAAGTCTTTGTAGAGCATTCTTAGGAAGCTATGAATGCATCATCCACAAGGGGGCAAACCTGTTGTTGTCCTAAGTTGATGTGTCTTGATGAAGATACAGTTGGAAGAAAGTAAAATATCAAAACAAGGTATTTGACTTTACCTCCTGATTGTTGAGTGGCGCATCGGAATTTGTTTCGTGAAAGCAAACTCTAAAAATAGAGGAGAAACCAATGATAATGATCATAAAGTTTCAGTAAATACTTTTACTTAAAGAAAGTAGGATTCAACAATATATTCTACAATTTTGTGGAATTATGTTGTTGATTCAGTTGTCATGTTTTGAACAAGACATACCTACGAATTACAAAGAAGCATGATGGACCTAAGTATGAGAAATGAATTGATGGGTTCGTAGCATGGAAAACAAAAAAATTCCACCGCAAGAATGAACAAAACCCAGATCTAATCTAGATAAAAGCCAAGATCTAATATATTAGACATGTGCAACGAGATAGATTTGTACTAACCCTTGTAGATCCGAAAGCCTTGTGCGAGATCGGATCTCGTGGTTGATGTAGACGATCACTTGCCGATCTCAAGACCGAGTAGACGATCCTTCCGGCGCCGCATTCCGGCAGCGCTTCCACAGTCGGTCACACGTGCGGAGTCGATGCAGACCTTCCTCTCCCCGTTCCAGCGAGCAGCAGAGGTAGTAGATCTCTCCATGGAATCCCAGCAGCACGACAGCGTGGTGGTGGTGGTGGTGGAGTAGAGAATTCTGCAGGGCTTCGCCTAAGCCAGAGCAGAGCGAAGGAGGAGGAGAGAGGCGGCTAGGGCAAGGAGTGGAGGGGCAAGGGGGGTGGCTCCTCCACCCCTCTATATATAGAGGGAGGGGTGCGGCCTAGGGTTCCCACCCCTAGGCCCACCTCCTAGGGCCGGTGCACAAGGGAGAGGGGGGAGGGAGTTTCCTTCCCCCCAAGTCTTCCTCTTTCCTTTCTTGGTTTTCAAGTAAAGTCCACGGAACCTTCTAGTACTTTCCGGAACATTCCGAAACCTTCTAGAATCCCCATATAAACACTCCGGAACATTTCCGAACCTAGAAAATGATCTCCATTATATGAATCTTATTCTCCGGACAATTCTGGATCTCCTCGTGATGTCCCAGATCCAATCCGAGACTCCGAACTAAATTCGGTCTCCAACGCATATTCCATATCTACCTAAACAGCATCGAACCTTAAGTGTGTCACCCTACGGTTCGCGAATATGCAGACATGATGGAGACACCTCCCTGATCAATAACCATCAGCGGGATCTGGAGATCCACAACGGCTCCCACATACTCAACGATGACTTCATGATCGATAGAACCATTAACATACGAAACCAATTCCCTTTGTCATGCGATACTCTACTTATCCGAGGTTTGATCGTTGGTATCTCCATACCTAGTTCTACCTCGTTACTGATAAGTACTCTTTACTCGTTCCGTGATATGTCATCCCTTGTGACCTAGTCACATGCTTGCAAGCTAACTAGATGACATTCCACCGAGAGGGCCCAGAGCATATCTATCCGTCATATGGATGGACAAATCACAATCTTGGTCCATGCGCTTCAACACATACTTTCAGAATACCCAATGACACCTTTATAACCACCCGATTCTGAGCGGTGTTTGATGTCATCAAAGTACCCATCCGGTGATGGTGATTAACATAACCTCATAGTCGAAGGATTAGGTTACTATGCATTTGAAAGCTTGTAGCAATACGAACTTAATGACTTGATCTTATGCTATAGTTACTATGGGTGTGTGTCCATCACATCATTCTCCTAATGATATAACCTTGTTATTAATGACATCCAATGTCCATGATCAGGAAACCATGATCATCAACTAATCAACAAGCTAGTTCAACAAGAGGCTTACTAGGGACTCTTTTATGTTTACAAAACACACATGTATTAGTGTTTCATTATAATACAATTATAGCATGGGATGCAAACATTCATCATAAACACAAAGATATAATAATAACCATTTTTATTATTGCCTCTTGGGCATATCTCCAACAGTCCCCCACTTGCACTAGAGTCAATAATCTAGATTACATGGTAATATACCTAACACCCATGGCGTTCTGGTGTTGGTCATGCTTTGCTCTAGGGAGAGGTTTAGTCAACGGATCTGCCACATTCAGATCAATGTGTACTTTACAAATATTTATGTCACCATCTTGGACATACTCGTGAATAGCATGGAAACGTAGCTTGATGTGCTTCAGCTTGCTATGTGACCTTGGCTCCTGTGCATTAGCTATGGCACCTGTGTTGTCACAGTAGATGGCCATCGGGTCCAACGCACTAGGAACCACGCCAAGTTCAGTAATGAACTCCTTCATCCATATGACTTCTTGTGCAGCCTCCGAAGCAGCTATGTATTCCGATTCAGTTGAAGATTTCGCCACAACGCTTTGCTTGGCACTCCTCCAGCTCACTGCAACACCATTCAAAATAAAATACGTATCGGTGTGACTTGAGTCATGGATCGGTGTTCCAACTAGCATCGATTAATGTTTACAACAAGCTGCTCATCACCTCCATAAGAAAGAACCATATCCTTAGTCCTATTTAGGTACTTTAGGATATTCTTGATCGCTCTCCAAAGGCTCCATTCGGGATCACTTTGATATCTGCTAGTCAAACTAACAACATGTGCTATATCCGGTCTTGTACACAACATGGCATACATGATAGAACCTATGGCCGAGGCATAGGGAATATTATTCATTTTCTCTCTATCTTCTGCCGTAGCTGGACTTTGAGTCTTACTCAAGGTCTTACCTGACAACATGGGCACGAAACCTTTCTTGCTCTCTTCCATTCTAAACTTCTTTAGAACTTTGTCCAAGTATGTACTTTGTGAAAGCGCTATTAGGCGTCTTGATCTATCTCTATAAATCTTGATACCTAGAATATATGCCGCTTCGCCAAGATCCTTCATTGAAAAACTATTATTCAAATAGGCTTTGACACTATTAAGAAGTTCTATGTCATTCCCAATCGACAATATGTCATCTACATATAGTACTAGGAATGCTATAGAGCTCCCACTCACTTTCTTGTAAATACAAGCTTCTCCATAAGTTTGTATAAATCCAAAGTTTTTGATTACTTTATCAAAACATTGATTCCAACTCCGGGATGCTTGCTTCAGTCCATAAATGGAGCGCTGAAGTTTGCATACCTTGTCAGCATCTTTAGGATCGACAAAACCCTTGGGTTGTACCATATACAACTCTTCCTCAATGTCTCCATTAAGGAACGCCGTTTTGACATCCATCTGCCAAATCTCATAATCAAAATATGCAGCAATTGCTAACAAAATCCTCACAGACTTTAGCTTCGCTACTGGTGAGAATGTCTCCTCGTAGTCAACTCCTTGAATTTGTCGGAACCCTTTCGCGACAAGTCAAGCTTTATAGACGGTAACATTACCATCATCATCTGTTTTTCTCTTGAAAATCCATTTATTCTCGACAGCCTTACGGCCATCCGGTAAGTCCACCAAAGTCCACCCTTGGTTTTCATACATGGATCCCATTTCGGATTTCATGGCTTCTAGCCATTTGTCAAAATCTAGGATCACCATAGCTTCTTCATACGTCGCAGGGTCATCAGTGTTGTCCAACAACATGACGTTCAATGCAGGGTCATACCAATCAGGAGTGGTACGAATCCTCGTTGACCTGCGAGGTTCAGCAGCAACTTCGTTCGAAGTTTCATGATCACCATCATGATCTTCCTCTCCAATTGGTGTAGGCGGCACAAAAACATCTTCCGGTGCTGCGCTACTCTCAACTCCGAGAGAAGGTTCAATAACCTCGTCGAGTTCTACTTTCCTTCCAGTCACTTCCTTCGAGAGAAACTCCTTCTCAAGAAAGGATCCATTCTTGGCAACGAAAACTTTGCCTTTGGATCTATGATAGAAGGTATACCCAATTGTTTCTTTAGGGTATCCTATGAAGACGCATTTCTCCGCTTTGGGTTCAAGCTTATCAGGTTGTAACTTCTTTACATACGCTTCACAACCCCAAACTTTAAGGAACGACAACTTAGGTTTCTTTCTAAACCACAATTCGTACGGTGTCATTTCAACGGATTTAGATGGTGCCCTATTTAAAGTGAATGCGGCTGTCTCTAATGCATAGCCCCAAAACGATAGCGGAAAATCTATAAGAGACATCATAGATCGAACCATATCTTAGAGAGTTCGATTATGACGTTCGGACACACCATTACGCTGTGGTGTTCCCGGCGGTGTCAAGTGCGAAAGTATTCCACATTTCTTTAAATGCATGCCAAACTCATAACTTAGATATTCACCTCCACGGTCAGAACGCAGAAATTTAATCTTCTTGTTACGATGATTTTCCACTTCACTTTGAAATTCCTTAAACTTCTCGAAAGTTTCGGACTTATGTTTCATAAAGTAGACATAGCCATATCTACTTAAGTCATATGTGAAAGTGAGAACATAACGATATCCACCACGCGATGCTACACTCATTGGGCCGCACACATCGGTATGTATTATTTCCAATAAGTCTGTAGCTCGCTCCATTATTCCTGAGAATGGAGTCTTAGTCTTTTTTCCCATTAGACATGCTTCGCATCTTTCAAGTGATTCAAGAAGTCCATCAGAATGGAGTTTCTTCATACGCTTCACTCCAATGTGACCAAGGCAGCGATTGCCACATGTATGTAGAATTATCATTCAATTTTGTTCGTTTAGCATCTATGTTGTGAACATGTGTATCACTACTATCGAGATTCAGTAAGAATAAACCATTCATCTTAGGTGCATTACCATAAAATATATTACTCATATAAATCGAACAACCTTTATTCTCGGACTTAAAAGAGTAACCGTCTCGCAATAAACAAGATCCAGATATAATGTTCATGCTTAACGCAGGCACCAAATAACAATTATTCAAATTTAAAACTAATCCCTAAGGTAGATGTAGAGGGAGCATGCCAACGGCGATCACATCAACCTTGGAGCCATTTCCAACGTGCATCGTCACCTCGTCTCTCGCCAGTCTTCGCTTATTCCACAGCTCCTGTTTCGAGTTACAAATATGAGCAACCGAACCAGTATCAAATACCCAGGCACTACTACGATTACTAGTAAGATACACATCAATAACATGTATATCGAATATACCTTTCTTCTTGATGTTGCCGTTCTTCAGATCCGCCAGGTACTTGGGGCAGTTACGCTTCTAGTGACCAGCACCCTTGCAGTAGAAGCATTCAGTTTCAGGCTTAGGACCAGCCTTGGGATTCTTAGCAGGTGCGGCAGCTTTCTTGCTGTGAGATCAAGGCACATGACTTAATAGGATTGATAGGATACCCATATCAACAAGTTGCAACTTCTTTTCTGAAAGCTCATTCGAAAAGAACTCTAAGGTTAAGCGTGCTTGGCCTAGAGCAATTCTAGGATGGGTGACCGACCAGGAAGTGGAATCAAAGCGCTGCAGTGAGGACAAAGTGCGCAGAAAAGACTAGTGTTGGTCTGTGGGGCCAGTCTAGATATCCTATTAAGCTGCCAGGACTGACACCCCCTGGGCCCAGGAGTGGATGGGGTGTTACACTTGCCGTCCTTCTTGAAGTTGGCCTTGTTCTTAGGCTTGCCCTGTTTCTTGAAATTGGTGGTCTTATTGACCATCAACACTTGGTGCTCCTTCTTGATCTCCACTTCAGCAGTTTTCAACATGGACGATAGTTCAGGCAACGTCTTGTTCATGCAGTGCATATTGTAGTTCATCACAAAGTTCTTATAACTTGGTGGCAGTGATTGGAGGACACGGTGAATCCCTAACTCATTAGGAATTGTTATCCCCAACTCTTGGAGCTTGTTTGCCTGCCCAGACATGGTGAGCACATGCTTGCTAACGGAGCTACCCTCTTCCATCTTACAGTTAAAGAAATTTTCGGAGGCCTCATAGCTCTCCACGGCCGTGTGAGTCTCAAAAATCAGCCTGAGCTCTTTAATGATCTCAAACGGGTCATGGTGCTCAAAGCGCTTCTAAAGCTCCGTTTCTAAACCGTACAGGATGGCACACTGAACTGTGGAGTAGTGATTTTTCCGAGTGGCATAAACATTCTTTACGTCATCGGTGGCATCTTCTGCAGGTGGGTCACCTAGCGGTGCTTCGAGCACATAGGTCATCTGACCAGCCCTGAGGACAATCTTCAGTCCACGGAGCCAGTCCGTGAAGTTTCTTCCATTGTTCTTAAGCTTTTCTTTCTCTAGGAACGCATTGAAATTGATGGAGAGGTTCACCATAATCTACAACAAATTTGCAAGTAGTTTAGACTAAGTTCATGATAAATTGAGTTCAAATTTAATTCTTAAATTAACTAGGTGAACTCCCACTCAAAACAACATCCCTCACGTTGCCTTAGTGATTACACGAACCAAATCCACTACACCAAGTCCGATCTTCACGAGAGAAGATGTAGTTTCATCGGCGAACAATCTTCATGTTCATCATATCATTTATATGACTCATGCTCTACCTTTCGGTATTCCGTGTTCCGAGACCATGTCTGTACATGCTAGGCTCGTCAAGATTAACCTTAGTTTCCGCATGTGCAAATATGGCTTGCACTCGTTGTATGCACACGTAGAATCTATCACATCCGATCATCACAAGATGCTTCGAAACGACGAGTCTTAGCAATGGTGCCAACTAAGGACGAACACTTTATTACTTGATATTTAGTGAGAGGGATCATCTTATAATGCTACCGTCGCGATCTAAGCAATACAAGACGCATAAAGGATTAACATCACAGGCAATTCATAATTAGTGTGATATGATATGGCCCTTTCTTCTTATGCCTTTGATCTCCATCTCCAAGGCATGGACATGATCTCCATCATCACCAGCATTGCGTCAAGGTCAGTGGCGCCGCTTCATGATTGTCCATCATCACTAGCAACTATTACAACTACTTGGAATAAAGCTATTACAAGATGAATAGACACGCAGGTCTTAACAGAATTAAAGACAACCATTAGGCTCCTGCCGGTTGCCATATTACAACAAGGATCATTGCATACATCAAATATAATCACAATCACATGATGGCCATATCACATCACAAAACCCCTGCAAAAACAAGTTAGACGCCTCTAATTTTCTTTGCATGTTTTACGTGGTTTGGGGCTTTCGGATAAGAACGGATCTTACCTACGAAACTGAACCACAATGTTGATACAAGTGCTATCAAGTGCAAAGTGTAAATTGGATCTATACTATGGTGAGAGAGAGGACACCATAAAGCCACTTGTGCAAAGCAAGTTACACGTCAAGTGTGGAGCAAGTCTCATGTGCGATGACATGTAAGGTTAGCCCGAACCACTTCATCCCACCATACCGCAAGATGCAAAGTACACAAAGCAAAAGACGGCACGAGCACCAACACCCACAAAACCATTATGTTCTACTCGTGCAACAGATCTACGCATAGACACGGCTTTGATACCACTTGTCGTCGGATTGATGACAAGTATGCCATGAGGGGGTCCTCGAGGCGTGCGGAAGAGAGGGGGGTGAGATGTACGGTATTCCGGGACGGTGAGCACACAAGTTTACCTAGGTTCGAATCTGCTGGCTTTGGACGGATCCTACTCCTGCTAGCTATCCAATAGTACGACAGAGCCGAAATATGGGTTACAACGGTTTCGCCTGTGCGAGTTGAGATTGTAGACTATTGAGGTGCCCTAAAGGCTCTCCCTAGGATGGCTTATATAGATATCCGGCCTAGGGTTTACAGGAGAGATCTATCCGGCTACGACTAGGAGTCGGTTACAGAGTACATCTTGAACTACAAGTAATATTATGGGCCTAAGTCGGTAAGTCTTCTGGGCCTTCCCATAGCCGGATTGGACTCCGTCTTTCTCTCTGACTGGGCCGCCCGTGTAGCAAAGCTCTAACCCGAAGTGGGCCACCCTGGTCAGTGAAGAACTGTGAGGATACCCGGAAAGTATATCCCTAACAGCAGCCCCCGGAGGCCTCCAAGATCCAAAGTCGGATTTATCATCGTCTAGCTTGATCTTTGGCTTGCAGAATCTTGAAGGGTTCCTAAAACTTCACAACAAAAGATACAATCTGGGTCTTAAAAAATAAGTCAGACCTTTCAGTTGGTCACTCGAATTTTCCAGCTCGTTTTTAAACTAAGCCAAAACTTGGTCTCTAATGCCACCTGACACAAGCATGGTCAAGTCACGTCATCGGCACGTTCACGTCGGCCAACGACAGTTGGTCAGGGTCCATGAACCGAGGCGCCGTTTCAATGCATGCGTGGAGATCGAGGCGACGCAATCATCGCGCGGGTCCTTCCCAGTTCTTTCCACAACGCGTGGCGGTTGCACTGTAGCGTTTGCACGAATCTTGGCGCAGGTAGGTAGATATAAGGGGTTTAGATTTCTTCTTCTCCTTTCCAATAGTCCTTTGCCATTTCCTTCCTTCCCAATCCTCCCGCGCGCACAGAGCCTCCTCGTCCTTCCTCCACAGAAACTCCCAGCACCGCCCCTTTAAGGTCACTTTCTCACCGGAGAAAAATGGATTCATCATCTTCTTCCTCTGGCTTGGCGGCAGCAGCGGCGGCGAAGGCGGAAGCTGCAGCGGAGAAGGAAAGCTACAGGGGAATCTAGATCCCCTGCGCCCTCGACGAAGCAGGCCTCAAGAACATGGAGAAGGAGGGGCTTCTCGTCATCAACGACTGGCGGAGCGGCTCCGACGAAAACGTCCCCAACCCACACGAGGGAGAGCGAGTCCACTTCGGTACTCATCTGGACCGAGGTTTGTCTTTTCCTCCCTCGGAGTTCTTCTTCGAGGTGATAGATCACTATGGAGTTCAACTCCACAATCTTCCTCCCAATTCTCTTCTAGAAATGAGCGCATATGCTACACTTTGCGAGGGCTTTCTCGGCATTAGGCCGAGTTTGCTTCTCTTCCGGTTTTACTTTCATGTCCGGAGGAATTCCATCACTGACGGTGTTCCTTACATCATCGACACCATTAGTTTTTATCTTAGATGAGACCGGGCATATCCCCAAATTTCTGCCAGTGACTCGGTCAAACAATGGCCGGCCACTTTTTTCTACCATAGGGATATTCCGGCTCCTGGCAAAGATACTGCTTTGCCGGTTTTTGTTGACGGAGCCGCCATAGCCCAGCCTTCCTGGGACGAGGCTGCTCCGGCTCTCACAGATGATCTGATCTTCGCTAAGAGGCGGATCAAATATTTGATCAAGCACAACGGTCTGAAGGGATCCGACTTGGTCCAGTGCTGGGTCTCATGCCGGATCCAGCCACTTCAGTACCACGGGGATAGACTGATGCACTCCGTCACGTCTTCTCTGACCGACTCCCTCCGCATCAGCCCCAAGGCCTACACCACTCAAGGCTACATAAGCCAAATCAAGTGGCTGATCAAGGAGCGGATCGAGAGGCGGATTCCAGAGGTTTCTCTGGACATGCACACAGCGGAAAACCCCGTGGTGCCGGTAAGCTTTTATCATCACATCTTTTATGTGTTTCTATCTTTGAGTTATATTGCAATGCTGATATGCTTTCTTGTTTTCAGCTTGCTGACATCCCCGAGTCGGAACTTGCTCCGCTCGAAGGATACCCTCCGGAGTTCTCTCAGGAGGTGGAAGTAGTTCCACTGCCGGATCTTGCGCTCAAGAAGCACAAAGCTCCAACAGTGGCGGTTGGCACAAAGGAGGTGCCTGTCGTGAAGATGTACTCTTTCCATCACAACTTTTCCATCTTTGTGCTTTACTTAAACTTCTTTCCGAGATGTAACATTTCTGACTTTGTTACCTTCTCAGAGCAAAATCGATCATCAAGGGCAAGGGGAAAGGGATTTCTTCGAAGCCCTTACGCCAGACGAAGCTTATCATAGCTTCGCCTGCCGTAGCTCCTCCGACTCCGGCTCCTCAACCTTCTGCAACTCCGGTTATCTCGTCGGAAGCTGTAGAAGATTCGGCTCCTCAAACGGAGCCTGTGATCCTTGGGTCACAAACTGACGCCACTGTGGGTGCGTCAGGTCAAGATAAGGGTGAACCCTCTTCGGGTAATGATCCCTCGGCTGAAGTCTTCACCGAAAACCTCCTCAACAATCCGGGTCTTGCCAAGTTTGGCCTGACCCGGAAATCTGCAGAGTAGATCTAGCGGCTAGCCATGCAAGTCCTGGACAAAATCCATCTATCCCCCGAAGAGGAGGCGCAAGAAGCAGAAGACGTCAAGTTCTCTGACCTTCTTACTCAAGTACGCCTTCGCGATGAGAGGATCAGGACTGGCGAGCTTCCAACAACCGCAGTGATCCCTCTTACTCTCGCCGAGAAGGTGGCAGCTGAAGTGAACGCGGGTTTAGACAAACTCACCCGCGAGCAATATGTAAGTCGGAATTCCAACACTTGTTTTTACATTATGTTATATCATATCCTCTAGCCCCCAAGCATGAAGTAGGATATAGAATTCGAGTTTATGCTTTCATTAGGATGCCAAAGAACGAACTAGTGTAGCCCCCAAGGCTCGTGCTGATATTTAGCAAAAAATATTAGCCCGAGTCTTAAGTAGCTTTATGACTTTGGGTATTCTGACTTATAGAAAGTATGTTCCTATAACCAGGAATTATTGACCAATGTCTGTGATAAGCGGAGAGAAATCAAAGCTCTCCGGCTTAAAAATGCTGAGCTCGAGGTAGCCAAGGATGAAGCCGAAGGTAAACATTTCGAGATTCAAACCTTGTCTTTTGCTTTTTCTATGTCGAATTTTTCTGAACTGTTGTTCTTTTTGTCTTACAGCATTGGTGAAACAATCCATCGCTATGATTGAAGAGGCCGAGAACCTCAAAACCCTGGTGGTGGAAAACAAGGGGCTTCGCCAAGAGTTGGATAAGCTCAAGGCGGATCATGAAACGAGCATAGCTAAAGTCCTGGAATCCTCCTCCATGGCCACTGAAGAGCGCGATCGCAAGATTGCCGCTCAAGATAAAGTAATCTCGGACCTCAAGAATGAGCTTGGCAGAGAGAAGGACATATCCTAGGCACTCCGGGCTGAACTCCAGAGTCTCCGGGAGGAGAAGACCAAGATTGATGATGTCATTTTTGGTACGTTCTACCTCTCTGACTTATCTTTTCTTTGACTTTTATCAATGTCGGATTTTTCTTGACTTGTTTTATGTATAGGTCCTCTAAAGTTGACAGACTCTTCCTCGTCCGAGCCCCGCACTCACCGGCTTACCCAAGTCGGTGATCTTCTTCATGACTACCACCAGTCCCTTGAGGACATTGGCGAGTCTCTCAGAATTCCGAACATGCCAAGCATGTCGGATTTTGAAGGAAATATGCCCTGAGAGGCAATAATAAAGTTGTTATTATGTATTCCTTGTATATGATAGATGTTTATTTTACATGCTATAATTGTATTGATAGGAAACATCAATACATGTGTGTTTAATAAACAAAAAGGGTTCCTAGTCATGCCTCTCTTATAGACTAGCTTGTTGATTAACAAGATGATCAAGGTTTCCTGATCATGGACATTGGATGTTGTTAATAACAAGGTCACACCATTGGTGGAATGATGTGATGAACATTCATCCGAAGTATAGCATTACGATCAAGTCATTGTGTTTATATTGCTATAACATCATACGAAGTAATCTTTATCCTTAGACCATGAGATCATGTTAATTGCTAACACCGGAAGAGTATCTTGATAACATCAAACGCGTCACACCGTAATGTGGTGACTATAAAGATGGGTTCGATGCTACGAAGGTGTTATGTTGAGGCTCATGGATCAAGAGTGGAATTTGTCAATCCGGATGATGATAGATATACTCTGGGCCCTCTCGGTGATATCACATTAGGATAGCTTGCAAGCAAGTGATGTGATCACTAGAATGTTATATCACGGGAACGAGAAAAGAGTGCATGTCGGTAACGAGATCAAACTAGGTATGGAGATACCGATGATCGAATCTCGGACATGTAATATATAGAGAGACAAAGGGATTTAGTTACAAGCGTTAAAGGTTCTCACGATCACAGGAGTCATCGTTGAATGTGTAGGAGTCGATGCGGATCTCGAGGTCCTCAGCTGATTATTGATCGGAGAAGGGTCTCGATCATGTCTGCGTTATTCGCGAACCATAGGGTGGCACACTTAAGAGTTACTGGACACCATTTTGGAGCACATATGTTTTAGACGAAAGAATTGCAAAGCGTAGGAATTGTTTCAATAGAAACCGGAAATTGTTTCGGGTGAAATTGCAGAAGGTGGTTCTGCATGTGATGTTGAAATATTGCAAGGGGCTATATGTGAATGTTTGTTAATTAAAGTAATTAACAAAATTCTGAATAAATTTAATAAAAGAGTTTTATTAAATGATAGAGCATTAAATTTGGAGAAACTTAATGCATTTAAAGTGGAGACTTTAAAAGGGAATGTGAAGAGGCATTTTAATGTGGAGGAGTTACCACCACATGAATGGGGGAGGTGAGGGGTCACCCCCCATGCGCCGACCATGGAGAGAGGGGCACCCCCCCTCCTCCTATAAAAGGCCACCCATTCCCTCCTTCATCCTCACACCTCCTTGTGAAGGATCTCTCCCCCTCTAGAATTATTCCCCATGGTCTCGGATTAGCGAGATACATGTTCCCGGTGGCATTTCGTCTGGAAGGAGTTGCTGCTTCCGCTAGATCGCTGGAGCGAGGAGGTGGAGGTTGTCCGGTGGCTTGAACGTGTGTGCGAGTGCGGATGCACTGCTGAGTTGCGGCGCTCGGACTTCCTCACGATCTTGAGATCGGCAAGTGTACGACTACATCAACCACGAGTTCCTACTCGTTAACAAAGCTCGTTGTCTTCGAGGGTAAGTTCTCTATGGATGTATGTCCACCCGTTTGCTTTGTACCTAGTAGATAGATCTTGGCATGTAGTTCACACCGTAGGAAATTTTTTGTTTTCTATGCTGCGGACCCAACACTTTTGACTTTTGAATTTTTTGCGTGCCTGAAATGTTTACACAAGCACTTATATTTTTCATCTCGACTTATCGTTTATCTGGCTTTCCGCCTCGTCCCTTTCGTGAGCCGGCCAAACCTTCAGCCGGAAACTTTGTCGAGCAACGGAGCTCAATTGCTAAACCAGTTTAAAGTCGGAAACAAAGCCGGCTTCCAGTACCAACAATTCACTACTCGGAAAATGACCACATCCGGCAATCAGATAAATAACCAAAGTAAAGACTAGAAATTTTAGAGTTATACCCAAAGGTAGCAGTTTTTAGAATCGGAAATCTAGACCAGAACGAACATGAGCATAAAGTACTTTCAAGCATTCTGGGATTTTCGACTATGACATGATCATTCGGAAATAAGATGGTCTAAGAACTTCTCAGAAAAACTTGAGGCAACCAAAACTTTTATTTCTCATAGAACATGTACATATGTATGATTACAAAGAAGGATAAACTAAGAATAAAAGGGACGTAGCTGAGCAATATTCCACGGTCTGTCTAATTCATCCAGATTTGTACTGCCTCCCGCTCTCTTTCTCTTCTTAGTAGCAGGTCTTTCTTTGACTGGCCTCATGTCAGTTAAGTAGTACGATCCGTTGTGCAATACTCGGCTAACTAAAAAGGGCCCTTTCCATATTGGGGAAAGTTTGTGCTTTCTTTGTTGCACAAGCCGGAGAACCAAATCACCTTTATTAAAAGATCTATTTCGGACTCTCTGGCTATGATACTTGCGTAACTTCTACTGATAGGCTGTTGATCTCATTTCAGCAATGACGCAAACTTCTTCGACTAAGTCGAGATCATTTTGTCGAGAAATCTCGGAATCCTTTTCGATATACGCGGCCACTCTAGGGGAAGTATGAATTAAATCACTAGGAAGAACTGCTTCTGCGCCATAGACCAAGAAGAAAGGTGTGTATCCTGTTGAACTGTTTGGAGTTGTTCGAAGACTCCAAATTACAGAAGGTAATTCTTTTGCCCAAGCCCCCGCGACACGTCGTAGTGGTGCTTCGAGTATTGGTTTCAAGCCTTGTAGAATTAAACCATTTGCTCTTTCGACTTGTCCGTTAGCTTGTGGATGTGCGACTGACGCAATGTCAAGCCGAATATTTTGCTCATCGCAGAATTCAGCCAGTTCTCCCATAGAAAAGTTACTCTCGTTGTCCGTGATAATGCTATGTGGATAACCATACCGGATTATAACATCCTCGACAAATCTTTTGGCTGTTGCTCCATCACAACTAGTGACAGGTTTAGACTTGATCCATTTGGTGAATTTATCCACCATAACTAAGAGGTGGGTAAATCCACTTGGAGCTCGTTTAGAGGGTCCTACCATGTCAAGCCCCCAGACCGCAAAAGGCCATGTTATAGGTATTGTTCGTAGCTGATCAGCCGGAACATGAGCTTGCTTGGCGTACTTCGGGCAGCCTTTGCATGTCTTGACTAACCGTTCGGCATCTGCCTGAGCTGTAAGCTAGAAAAATCCATGTCGAAAAGCTTTTGCCACTAAAGATTTGGCTGCAGCGTGGTGACCACACTCGCCTTCATGGATTTCCCTTAAGATTTCCACTCCTTCTTCCGGAGATACACATCGCTGAAACCCCCAGAAACACTCTGCTTATGGAGCTCACCCTTAACAATAGTATAGGCTTTTGCTCGTCAGATAATCTGTCGGCTCAGCACCTCATCTTCGGGTAATTTGCCATCTACCAAATAATCGAGGTAGGGTTGAGTCCAGCTGGGAATTACAGCCAGAACTGCTATTAAAGGTGAGTCAGATTTGGTCGGATATTCCTCATCTACTCCCTTTATCGAGGGAACCTTGAGGTGCTCTAAAAATGCCCCATCCGGGATCTCTTTCCACGCAGAGCCTATTCGAGATAGTGCATCTGCTTCCTCATTTTCTGCTTGAGGGATGTGTTGAACTTCAAACCCTTCGAACGATTTAGATAGATCATCCATGACGGCTTTATATGCTGTCATGTGCTTATTTGCATTACAAATATCCGAGACTTGCTGAGCAACAAGATCCGAATCCCCGTAACACATCAAACGTCGGATGCCAATATCCTTGGCAATCCGGATTCCATGCAACAGTGCTTCATACTCGGCAATATTATTTGTCGCTGTGAAGTGGATCTGCAACACGTATAATAGTTTATCTCCTTGGGGTGATTTGAGCACCACGCCAGCCCCCGATCCACCTCGAGCCTTAGACCCATCAAAAAAGAGGGTCCAGTATTCCGACTCAGGGAGGACCATGTTCTCCTTCGTCTCTGTCCAATCAGCGACAAAGTCGGCAAGGATCTGGGATTTGATTGCTGTTCGAGGTTTATACTCAATATCGAAAGCCGAGAGCTCCATGCCCCATTTGGTGACACGTCCTGTGGCGTCGCTATTGTTGATTATGTCTCTCATGGGAGCTTTGCTCACCATGGTAATTGGATGCTCCTGAAAATAGTGTCGTAACTTACGAGATGCTAGGAAAACACCGTAAGCCAACTTTTGATAGTGCGGATATCGCTGTTTTGATTCTGTCAAGACCTTACTGACAAAGTAAGTCGGACGCTGCACCAAGTGTTCCTGATTTTCCTCTGGTCTCTCCACCACCATGACGATACTAATGACCTTATTTGTCGCAGCAATATAAAGCAACATCGGTTCCTTAGGTTCCAGTGCTGCGAGGATAGGAGTAGATGAGAGTACTTTCTTCAGGTCTTGCAGTGCAGCTTCAGCTTCGTCAGTCCAGACAAAATCTTTGGTCTTCTTTAGGAGTTTGTATAATGGTGCGGCTCTTTCACCAAGCCGGCTTACAAATCGACTGACCGCATCAATGCAACAAGTTAATCTTTGTACGTCCTTTAGGCGAGTTGGCCTGGAAATATTGAGTATAGCCTTGATTTTGTCGCGGTTCACCTCTATGCCTCTTTGAGATACGATGAAACCTAACAATTTTCCGGCTGGTATTCCAAAGAAACATTTCTTCGGGTTAAGCATGATGTTGTATTTTCGTAGATTGGCAAACGTTTCCTCCAAGTCGGAAATGAGTCTTTCCTTCTTTTTGGACATCACGCGATATCATCCACGTATGCATGTACATTGTGTCCGAGTTGGTCGTGAAGGCAACGCTGCATCGTGCGCTGGTACATAGCTCCTGCATTCTTCAGCCCAAAGGCCATCGTAACAAAACAGAAGGTTCCGAAGGGGGTTATGAATGAAGTTTTGATTTTGTCAGATTCCTTCATCCGGATTTGGTGATAACCGGAATGTGCGTCGAGAAAATAGAGGAGTTCCGAGCCTGCCATAGAATCGATAACTTGATCAATTCTAGGTAGAGCGAACGGATCTTTTGGACAAGCCTTGTTCAAGGCAGTATAATCAACACACATCCTTAAATCAGTGGTGTCCTTTTTAGGGACCATTACAGGATTGGCCGACCACTCAGTGTGGATGACCTCTTCTATGAATCCGGCTAACTCGAGCTGTGCTAGTTCCTTAGCTATTGCCTTACGCTTTTCGTCACCAAACTGTCGTAAGGACTGTTTGACGGGTTTAGCATTCGGGTTTACATTTAGAGAGTGCTCGGCAAGTTCCCTAGGTACTCCGATCATGTCAGATGGCTTCCATGCGAAGATATCTTGATTTGCTTGGAGGAACTTGACGAGCACGCTTTCCTATGCGTTATCTAGGCCTACGCCTATCTGGGTCACCTTGGAGGGGTCATCATCCTTCAACGGTGCTTTCTTCATCTCTTATGATGCCTTGAACTCTGGATTTGGCTTGGTAACCTCCTTCTTTGTTGCGGGCATCTCGGACGGATCTATGCTCTTCTTGATCTCCTGGTACTCTCACAGGCGTGCAGACGGCTTGACAAAGCGGCATTTCCATCCTCGCACTCTCTTGGTCTCCCTAATGGTGATCACTTTTGTTGGGACCTGGAATTTTCATCATATTGTAAATGTAACGGACAAGCCATAAAAGCCCGATGGCGGACGTCCGAATATAGCGTGGTATGCGCTCTTGAACGGAACCACTTCAAGGAAAGTGCCTCGATAATTCTTTGGAGTTCCAAAGGTAACATCAAAGTGATCTCTCCTGGGAATTAGCTTGTCTTCACAGGACAACTCCGTGAAAAATCACAGAGCTATGGTTTAGCTGTGTCTCCGAGATCTTCATCCGGCGTAACGTTTCGACATAGAGAATATTGATGCTGCTACCACCATCCATGAGGGTCTTGGAGAAGCCATAACCGTCAATAAGTGGGTTGACGATTAAGGCGTATTTTCCTCGCCTGTGTAACTTAGGCGGATGATCATCGCGGTCAAACATGATTGCCACTTTCGACCAGTCCAGATACTGGGGGACAGCCGGAACTGTTGCATTGAGCTCGTGTAGAACTGCTTTCTTGACCTTTGCTGGTTGAGATCCGAGGAAGGTGACATAAGTGTCCTTCTTGGTGGCAAAAGTCTTCTTCCCTTCCGACTTGGGATTTGAAGCATCAACTTCCTCCATGTCGGAATCTTCCTTGGTCTCCTTGTCTTTTTCGGGATTTTTCTTTCCCTTCTTCCGCTTAGCTTTGTAGCCCGCGGTTTCATCTCTTTTGATGTCGTCGTTGAAACGACATTCAGCGTTGGTGTGGGACGAGCCCCCACTGGCGTCTAGGTGATGCACACATGGGTTATTGGCAATGTCGGCCCAAGAGTAGGTTTTGCCTGGTTGTTGTTATCCTCTACCTTGGACCCTTGATGTCCCACGGCCATGCCCGCGGCCTCCGCCGCGTCCTCCTCGTTCTATAGACCCGGAAACAGTAGTGACTACCGCTGTTTCCGCATTGGGTTTTTCTTCCGAGGTGTTTTTGCGCTTCTGAGCTTGTTGCTTTGGTTGTTTTGCCGACTGAGGCACAGCTAGGGCATTGAGTAGTCCTTCTGCATCATCATCAACATCTGCATACTTGCTCGTTGTTTCTATCATCTCTCCCAAATCGGTAACCTTGTCACACTTCAAGCGATGGCGTAGTAAACCAATAGGGAGACCTGCGATGAAAGCTTCAATCGAAGTTTGATCATTTACTCCTTCGCAGGAGTTCTTGGTGTCGATCCATCGTCCGAGGTAATCCTGGCTAGTTTCTCCGGCTTTTTGGGTGCAATGCTGTAGGTCTCCAACCGTACAGGGCCTCCGATATGTGCCTTCGAAATTCCGAAAGAACGCGCTTTGTAAATCATACCAGTTATGGATGGTGTTTGCCGGAAGTTCATTGAGCCATGATCATGCCGTCTTCCGCAACACAAGTGGGAGATATCGGGTTGCGACCAGGCTGTTTCCGCCTTTGGCGATGCAGCAAGCTTGGAAGAAATCCTGTAACCAGGTGTCTGGCCGAGCAATGCTGTCGTAGGCTTGGATATGTCTTGAGATAGCAAATCCTTCTGGGAATTTTGTAGCTCTGATGCATGGACCGAAGCACTTTGGGCCCACGTACACGTCATCGTTTTCATAGCACCGAGCCTCTATGTTGGAGTTGATCCTGTGTCTTGCGTCATTCGGGGATAGAGATCGTCCCGAATGCCGGTTGTGGCTGCGGTGTCGTCGAGCCAAACTTCGGCTTCTGCCACCACCTCCTCCGCCATGTTGTCCTCCTTGTCCTCCATGGGAGCCATTGAGATGACTGTGTGGTCGACAGGGTGGAGCAGCTAGATAGTTTCCGGCTGATCGCCGGCCTCCGTCTGGAACTTCATTATTCCGATTCCGGGGAGGGTCTTGACTATGACGAGCCCCCTGCCGGCTTGTACCAGCATGGTTTCCATCGTTTCTTCGTCCGTTGTTCCCACCATAGTGAGGCTCAGTCGGACGGTTCTCATGTCTATGAGGTGGCATTCTCTGACGATCCTCCTCCCGACATTTCTCTTTATCTTCTCCCCTTCGATCCTTAGATTCTCGTCGGGGAGGATTCGTCGGATTCAGGGCAGCGATGGCGTCTTTCTCGGACGCTGGTGCGACGTTGCTCTAGCCGTGTGTAGTCCTGTGATGCTGTCCTAACGATCCGGTTCTTGAATAATTGTCTTCCCGTTGTTCGGGGCGATAATGCTACTCCGAAACGTAATGGGGTCTTACGTCAGCCCATGCCGGATCTGTGCGACATTGGTCAGAATCCGAGACCAGTTTTTGACTTCCGGATAGGGCGACCTTTTGCTGCTCCAGTCCCTTGTTGAGTAGCTTGATACCTAAACGGATCTCCTCTGGTCCTGGATTAGCCGATAGAATTTCTCGGGCTCCCATGGTATTTTGTACTGGTGTTGGGTATACCCAATCTCCGTTGCTATCTTTCCGTGGCTTCCCCATCTTATCTCCAAAAAGGATGGCACAGACACGTGGGAATTGGTTGTCATCTATGTGATGCTTCCGTGTCTTCTGATGCAGACGAGACATGTACTCCTTGTTCGACATGCGTTTCTTCTCCACCTCGATGTTTTTGGCTTCATCGAGGAGTTGTTGACGACGCGCTTCTAGGGCTTGCGCCCTTTCATCCAGCTCATCTGCAGTAAGTTCTGCAGCTGTAGGGATAGGTGTGGTTAATGCGACATCGATGAGTTTACACGCACCTTCAGTGATCACGTGTCCATCCATCGATGCTTCTTTTTTCAGCTCGTCTGGGATAAGTGCTCCATCCGAGTCTTCTTCGTATTCCTCGGCAATCACCTCCTCTGCCAGAGGGTCTTTTGCCGTGGTCTTGTTTTTCTTGTTCTTCTTCTTTGCCTTCTTGGCAGCGCCGGTAGCAAAGACGGCTTTGGGTCTGTTTCCCGGAGTCAAGCTCTGATCGGTACTTTCGGACATCTGGACCTCGGGATTATCTCCGACATCCATGTCATCCTGCGTTTTGGGAGAGTGTTCCCCGGATCCTTCGTCCATGGCTTCTCCTTCTTCTGCAGCTTTGGAGTTATACTCCTCTTCATATTCCACGGAGAACTTTTGGAAATCTGCTGACGTTATTGACTCATCCGAGGATGCGGGTACGTCGGCGTTTGTTCCAATTGCCTCCAGCACCGAGTCGGTGTTTTCTCCAGCATCGGCAGAGCCGGATCCGGATCCCACGTATCCGACGAAGTGCGACGTGTGCTTCCTGAGGTACCTGCAGCTTTCGCGATCAGGCATATCGAAACTTTTGATGGTCTCGAGGATTTCATCTGCGCTTTCGCCTTGCAGTATCATATGTCGTAGTGTGTACCTTAGGAAAGGCATGTCTGTTCCGGCATAATCAGAGCCGGAATCAGTGTCGTTGATATGCTCCTCCTGGATTTCGACTTCCACGGGTGGGTCGATCTGGGATTCGGCTCCTCCGGGGAGATCCACTCCAGATTCGACATTGACCGCTAGGTCTTGTTCAGGTTCGGGTTTCTCCACTATCTCTGCAACTGGTGCGGGCTGGGTGGGATTAGGGTTTTCTGAGATCCGGAACTCTGCCGCCTCCGTGGACAAAGGGGACCCAGAAAATTCTTCTGCCTCTATCATCACCGCTGGGGTGGGTTGGGCAGGTTCAGCGAAACCGATGTAAACATCGATCTCGCCAAAAGACATGAGTGTGTAGGTAGTCACGGCCTCCCTTGCCAGAATCCAAGTCTCGTCGAGAACGATGAGAGGGACATCGCTGGCGTAGAGGATGCGACCGACGGTGATAGTCTCGCCGATTCCGTTTCTTATAGATTCCGCTCGGAATGCAGATCTGTAGCTCACTTGCCCCACAGTGGGCGCCAACTGTCGTCGGATTGATGACAAGTACGCCATGAGGGGGTCCTCGAGGCGTGCGGAAGAGAGGGGGGGGGGGGTGAGACGTACGGTATTCTGGGACGGTGAGCACACAAGTTTACCTAGGTTCGAATTCGCCGGCTTTGGACGGATCCTACTCCTGCTAGCAATCGATGTCTGGCGAGCGAATATGGGTTACAAGGGTTTCGCCTGTGCGAGTTGAGATTGTAGACTATTGAGGTGCCCTAAAGGCTCTCCCTAGGACGGCTTATATAGATATCCGGCCTAGGGTTTACAGGAGAGATCTATCCAGCTATGACTAGGAGTCGGTTACAGAGTACATCTTGAACTACAAGTAATATTATGGGCCTAAGTCGGTAAGTCTTCTGGGCCTTCCCGTAGCCGGATTGGACTCAGATTTCTCTCAGGCCGTGAAGCAAAGCTCTAACCTGAAGTGGGCCACCCTGGTCAGTGAAGAACTGTGAGGATACCCGGAAAGTATATCCCCAACACCACTGATGGGTTCGTAGCATGGAAAACAAAAAAATTCTACCGCAAGAACGAACAAAACCCAGATCTAATCTAGATAAAATCCAAGATCTAATCTATTAGACATGTGCAATGAGATAGATCTGTACTAACCCTTGTAGATCCGAAAGCCTTGTGCGAGATCGGATCTCGTGGTTGATGTAGACGATCACTTGCCGATCTCAAGATCGAGTAGACGATCCTTCCGACGCCGCATTCCGGCAGCGCTTCCGCAGTCGGTCACACGTGCGGAGTCGATGCAGACCTTCCTCTCCCTGTTCCAGCAAGCAGCGGAGGTAGTAGATCTCTCCATGGAATCCCAGCAGCACGACAGCGTGGTGGTGGTGGAGTAGAGAATTCTGCAGGGCTTCGCCTAAGCCAGAGCAGAGCGAAGGAGGAGGAGAGAGGCGGCTAGGGCAAGGAGTGGAGGGGCAAGGGGGGTGGCGCCTCCACTCCTCTATATATAGAGGGAGGGGTGCAGCCTAGGGTTCCCACCCCTAGGCCCACCTCCTAGGGCCGACGCACAAGGGAGAGTGGGGAGGGAGTTTCCTTCCCCCCAAGTCTTCCCCTTTCCTTTCTTGGTTTTCAAGTAAAGTCCACGGAACCTTCTAGTACTTTCCGGAACATTCCGAAACCTTCTAGAATCCCCATATAAACACTCCGGAACATTTCCGAACCTAGAAAATGATCTCCATTATATGAATCTTATTCTCCGGACAATTCCGGATCTCCTCGTGATGTCCTAGATCCAATCCGAGACTCCGAACTACATTCGGTCTCCAACGCATATTCCATATCTACCTAAACAGCATCGAATCTTAAGTGTGTCACCCTACGGTTCGGGAATATGCAGACATGATGGAGACACCTCCCCGATCAATAACCATCAGCGGGATCTAGAGATCCACAACGGCTCCCACATACTCAACGATGACTTCGTGATCGATAGAACCATTAACATACGAAACCAATTCCCTTTGTCATGCGATACTCTACTTATCCGAGGTTTGATTGTTGGTATCTCCATACCTAGTTCTACCTCGTTACTGATAAGTACTCTTTACTCGTTCCGTGATATGTCATCCCTTGTGACCTAGTCACATGCTTGCAAGCTAACTAGATGACATTCCACCGAGAGGGCCCAGAGCATATCTATCCGTCATATGGATGGACAAATCCCAATCTTGGTCCATGCGCTTCAACACATACTTTCAGAATACCCAATGACACCTTTATAACCACCCAGTTACGAAGCGGTGTTTGATGTCATCAAAGTACCCATCCGGTGATGGTGATTAACATAACCTCATAGTCGAAGGATTAGGTTACTATGCATTTGAAAGCTTGTAGCAATACAAACTTAATGACTTGATCTTATGCTACACTTACTATGGGTGTGTGTCCATCACATCATTCTCCTAATGATATAACCTTGTTATTAATGACATCCAATGTCCATGATCAGGAAACCATGATCATCAACTAATCAACAAGCTAGTTCAACAATAGGCTTACTAGGGACTCTTTTATGTTTACAAAACACACATGTATTAGTGTTTCCTTATAATACAATTATAGCATGGGATGCAAACATTCATCATAAACACAAATATATAATAATAACCATTTTTATTATTGCCTCTTGGGCATATCTCCAACATGAATGGTCATTGAAATCTCGTTAGTGGAATTCTCGATTTGATGATGATCAAAGAATTTTGGAATGTCCAAGATTACCGAGAGGACCTAGATTTGAGTGGGAGCAAATCGGCTTGGTTAATTCATAATATGTAGCTGACATGTTTTGAGTGGGAGCTAAGTGAAATCCCTGGATATCAAACATGAATGTCATATTTGAGTAGGAGCGTGAAATCATTCTAGAATATGTAGATGACATATGTGAATGATGTGATTGGTGTTAATAGTATTTAAGTTAGGATGCAGTTGAAGTTATTTAAACAAAATATCTATCGAGATAGATTAGTAAGTTTAATAAACACTGAATGTCGAATGCTTCCTGGACTTGATTCTGAAAGATGTTCAGAATGTCCTAAGACAAGATTCTGAAGAAGTTCAAAATTGAACAAGGTAAGAAAGAAGTTCTTACTGTATGAAGCATTGAGTTAGTATTGCAACTATGGTTGAAAGAAAGAGATGCGTTGCATCTCCTATGCCCCAGTCATAGGTTCTTCCATAAAACCATGTTGTATACTCGACGTAATGTGACCCGAAGTTCTGGTTAGAAGTACAAACTCTTAACTATAAGAACATGTCTTTAAGTGATTCCTGAGTTAATCACTGAACCAGAATTAAGTTTGTACTTAAGTAACAAGAAGCAATGTAAGTGGCATAGATGCATTTCATGCACTAGGATCTACATAGATATAGAAGTATAAAAGCTACATCTGATGTGATGTATAATGTTTTGGGGGGGCTAGTTCGCTTTTAACGTAGAATGATGTGCCCCAGTGCCCAGTGCCCATGAGAAAGCCCTCGAGGTTGATCTAACGTCACTATAAGCTCCTGGAATCCGACCTTGTTCTGTTGCCATGACTATAGTATATACTCAAAGGATATCAAAGTGTGTTTCGAAGTTTAGATGACAACAGTTAAAACGACCGTCATCATAAACATTAGAAACAAAGTCTTACTTTGTTGCCAAACAAATACTTTGACCCATTATATGATAATGGTGTGAAAGTCAAATTAGGAAGACATCAACAATTTGCAAAAGACATAATGATCTGGTAAAACAGAACATGGACATGACGTTTCCCATGAGCATGCATGATCTGTAAACGCATATGGCATATGGTTTATATGAGTAAAATGCAAGCTAGATTATTTGTACTCTAGTGCAAGTGGGAGACTGAAGGAGATATGCCCTAGAGGCAAATAATAAATAGGTTTTTATTGTCATATCTCAATTAGTTTATAATAGTTTCATATTGTGCTATAACTGTGCCAAGTAGAAACATTGGTACAAGTGTGGTATGAAACAACCAAGTCCCTAGTAGCCTCTATTCATACTAGTTCGTTGGTCACAAAGATGATCTGGGTTTCAAGATCATGGGCATTTATGCTGACTGACAACGAGATCATATCATTGGAGAATGATGTGGTTGGACATTCCTCGAAGGATTGCAACACGATCAAGTCATAGTTTATTGTTGCAACAGCTATACCTAGACTCCTTCTCCTTAGACCGTGAGCTCATATTACTCACTGTTTCCCTAAGCTGCTTAGACTGCATCAACCGTCATTCGGTAATACGGTGGCCATAAAGGTGTACGTTGGGTATTCCGAAGGAACAGTAGATGACATGTGACTGTAAGACCGGGATTTGTTCACCCACATGACGGGTAAAGATACATACGGCCGACTTGGTGAGATTACATCTATAAATGTTGCAACATGTGACTAGGTCACGGGGATGTAATATCACGGTAACAAGAAAACATAACTTGTTGTGAACGAGATTGAACAAGGTATGGGATACCGGTGATCGGATCTCAGACAAGTTGTATCGAGAAACAAAAGGAAGAGGATGCTACATTTAGACGGTTCAAACGACATTGTCATCAGGAATGCATAGGGGTCACATGGATATCCCTGGCCCCTGTGTTGATCATTGATACAGATCATGTCTAGAGCATTTCCGAGCCATGAGAGGATACACTTAAGGGTACGATGAGAGCGATCATTCGTAAGACAGAATCATAGTAGAGAAAGAGAGAAAGCCAGAATCGTTCCGCGGAGAGATCCGAAGTTGTTCGGAGAAAGAATAAAGGAAAAGCCCCGAAAAGTGTTTTCGGATAAATGGGAATTTAAATATTTATTATATGTTAATTGTGAATTAATATATTCTAAATAATATTTATATTAAGATTTATAAAGGCAACTTTTATATTAAGCCAAATCCTAGAGGGAAAAGGCCTAGAGTAAAAGCTGCAGAAAAATAAAAGGGAAAAAGGCAAAACAGCCAGCCCAAGTGGGCGGCGGATAACAGCCGCCGCACTGGCAAGCAGTAATCTTCTTGCCGCACAGAGTCGGCGGCGACGCCGCTGCCGCTGGCTGCTAGCGGGCCGAGCGTGGAATGGGCGGCCCACCCGGGGCTGGGCGGTCGCCGCCACCACCAGTAGGCGTGCTGGGCGAGGCGAGTCCATCCGGCCGCCAGCCAGGGCCACCATTGGCAGTGGCCGGCCAAGTTGGGCGCCGTCTTGGCCGGGTGCTGGGTGGGCCGGCCCACCTGCCGGCCGGCTGCTCCTTTTTTCTTTTTCTTCTTATTTAGCATTTTCTGTTTGCTATTTGGGCTGAGTTCTTTTGTCCCATTTGACCAGTCCGAAAATCTCCTGCCTTTTCTTTTATGATTAGTCCCACATGGCTAACCCAATGGGGAGGGCACACCCCCTCCGCCTATATAAAGGGGTGCCCATGGGTGGGATTAAATACACCAAACATACAACTTGAGAAGTCCTTTGGTTGACTTTCTCCCTCCCTCTCTCTATACCTCGTGACCATGGCCCCAAGTCTAGGCTGTGCGATCGAGACACACCTGCAGTACGCCGTTGCGCTGCAGGGATTCCTAGCCGGATATCAACTTCCGCACTCCCGGCGGGATCGGGGAGCCGGAGGTCTCATCGTGCACCGGATGTGTACGAAGACACGAGGCGCAACACTTGGGGTGCAAGAATGTCGTGAGCCAGAGCTGTTGCACGATGAAGATGATGAAGATCAAGAAGGAGCAAGGGGTGACTTGCGAGGACCTTCGTGACCTTGAGGTTGGCTTCGAGTACGACTACATCAACCACGTTCCCCGCGGAACGTTAACCGCGTATGGTCTACAAGGGTATGTATTCTCTACGCATCGGCCGTTACTGCATTACTACACAGATAGATCCTAGGCAAGTTTTGGGGTTCTATCGTAGAATTTTTTTTGTTTTCTGCACCGATCACCGTAAATACGTGCGTATCATAGAGAACCGTCAACAGGGTACCCCTTTCCCGATGATACAGAATAATCCCCATATCAAAATGACAAGGCAAGCAGACAATGAGTATCTCAGTAATCTTCTTATTTACCATGGGAAAATGGTGCCTTCTTCTCTCTTTCCTCTTTTCTCAAATCTTTTTTTTCTTTTTTCTCAATGGCTATCTCTCTCTTTTTTATAAGAAGAATGCTTCATAGATATCATTATGGTTACGCTGCAGGTTTCCACCATGACGGCATGGATTAGACCGGTGGCCCAGGTGTTTCTCTAACACACATACATAACTCGATGGACTTACAAGCTCCCCTTTTATTTCACACCGACGACATCCGCAAACAAAAGAGCATGGTATCAACTGGGTATATATTTACAAGTGTTGAAAGCGTTCCCTGTGATAACACGGTTCTGCTAATCCCCGGCCTATAATTTGCAAGCATATAAATTTCATGGACAGTCACAATGGTTCAGGTTTATTAAGTGCAGAAATAAAGTGTGCCATCAAGTTCGTGAGAGCTTTACTAACTAACTTTCTCATAACAAGCAAACATTTTATTCGGAAGAAAACAAGGCATATTGAATATGCACGGAAGTAGCAAATGATGCTAATAGGTAGGTATGGTGGACCGTCCAAATCATCATCCTATATACTAGACCGTCCAAATCAGAATCAGCAGTTACAAAGTGATGAGTTTTCATAACAACAAGGTCGAGCCTTTGTGGTGCCAATACAGTATCATTGGGATCCACTGAAAGCCCTAATGAATTGACCATACGTGAGGCAATGATGCCCCCATAGATAGGCCGCCTAGCAGCTAGGCGGCGAGCAATAAGCGAGCCAAGGTTGTACCGAGTATCATTGTTGAGCGCAGTAGCAAGGAAGGCTAAATGATAGTTGGAGATATTACTTGTGTTCTCCCTACCAAGTACGCTAGTAGCAAGATAATATGGAAAGTATCTAAGAACAGGGAGTTGGATATTTCTTATCTTTCCGCGCTGAGCCACGCGGTCATCATTATTGGTCACCCCTCGGTAAAGTTCCAGCAAATCAGCGGGTCGCCCTTGAATCTTTTTCACGGTCCTTGTCATGCTTACACCTACAACACTGCAAAATCTTTCCAATGACATGGTGAAGGGCAGGTTATAAATTTTGAAAGAGACAGTTGACTGATAGGGCGTGTTAGTAAACACGAAGGTCTCAACAAAAGTTTTGGTGAGCATAGCATATTTCTCACTCTCATCTTGCATATATGAGGTCAAACCAACCCTCTGAATTAGTAGCAAGAAATCATCAAGAATCCATGCAGCTTGTAAGAAAGTAAAACAAGGAAAAGTAGATGGGTGAGCATCCCCATCATCCCCTTCATTACCAATACGAGTTGCAATGAGATCTTCGTTATATGATGGCCTAAACTGAGAGGCTGATCTTGAGGGCCTCGACCTCCTAGGTGCATCCCTCTCAAATATCTCTCCAAAGGTATGGTTGTTCATGCTTGGTATTCTGAAATTTAAACACCTATTAAACAAGTGATTGCAAAGTGAATATAATGAAGGGCACTACTCATAGGGACTTGTAAGAGGCCTAAACATGCATCAAAACTATATCTCTAAGCATCAAACAAGCTTACAAGCTCTCATAACCTATCACCTACAGCAGCAAAATACTCAAGATATAATCCACTAAACACAAATCTACTTGGACAAGGGGAGGAGTCACATACCAGAGAACAAGTGCTCCAAATTTTAGCAACAAAGATGGGCTGAGCAAGGAGATCGAAAAAATCTAGAGCAAGCACAACAAGAACGTGATTTTGGGCGATGAATTGGAGTTTGCTCGGGAGAGAGAAGAAAGTGGCAGGTGAGAGAGTTAGTGGAGGGCCAGGGCGGCCCACACCATGGCATGGCGCCACCCAGGGCAGGCCGCGCCACCAGGTGGTGAGCCTTCCTGGTGGGTCCCCCTGGTACCTTCCAGGCACTCCTCTGCCCCTTTTTTCACGTTAAAATTTAATATGAATTTTCTGGAAATTTTCGAGACACTTTATTTTTGGGCATTTTCAGGCATAGAAGAATGATTTTCTGACAGACAGTTTTTTTTTGAAAACAAGATGCAAGGACAAAACAAGGCTAGAACTACAGAAGTTCTAAGACACTCTAACATGCAAGCAACTAACAATAAAGAAAACTAAACACAAACAAAAACTAAGATGGATAGAATAGAAGTAAACGGAGATAATCATAGTGAAAACATTGTTTTGTACAATGAAATCCTTTTGTTAACAAGGTTGATTAGGTCTTGCTACCAAAACAATTCCATATGAGACAAAACTTTGTATTCCACTAATGATTATGTTACCTCAACCTTGATATCAATGGTCCCAATCATAATAGTTTCAAATTTTTCTCTTGGTATGGGACAATATATTTCTCCAACTTGAATGCCCTCGACATGTTCAATTGAATTCAAATCATAAGTCCTTTCAATCTTCTTGGGGAAATAGACAGTATGTTCCTTGTCATTCACATTGAAAGTCACCTTTCCTTGATTACAATTAATAACAGCTCCTACAGTATTAAGAAAAGGTCTCCCAAGAATAATAGACATATTATCATCTTTAGGCATTTCAAGCACAACAAAATCAGTTAATATCAAGCAATTATGAGCCACTTGAACAGGTACATCCTCACATATACCAACAGGAATAGTGGTAGATTTATCAGCCATTTGCAAAGATATATCAGTTGGTATTAATTTTTCTAGTTGAAGTCTCTTATAGAGAGAGAAAGGCATAACACTAACTCTAGCTCCCAAATCACACAAAGCAGTTCTAACATAGCTATTCTTAATAGAGCAAGGGATAGTTGGAATCACTGGGTCTCCAAGTTTCTTAGGAACCTTACCATTAAAGGAATAATTAGCAAGCAAAGTAGAAATTTCTTCATTAGGGATCTTCCTTTTATCCGAGACAATATCCTTCATATACTTTGAGTAAGGAGGCAATTTAATAGCATCAGTCAAAGGAATTTGCAAGAATAAAGGTTTCATCCACTCACAAAACTTATTATAGTGTTCATCTTCCTTTGACTTGTGTTTCTTATCAGGGAAAGGCATAGGTTTTTAGACCCCAGGCTCTCTTTCACTACCATGTTTCTTAGCAACAAAATCTTCTTTAGTGTATTTAGTATTCTTAGTGTGGTTTTCAGGTCCTTCTTCAACTTTTTCTTCATTAGGAACATTATTTTCTTCATTACCACTTTCAGTTTCAGCATCAGAGATAGATATACTATTAGGATGTTTAGCAGGTTCAGAGGGTTCTACAATAGTTTTATGTTTCTTTTTCCTTTTCTTACGAGTAGAGCCACTATTTTCAGCTTGTTGAGAATCCTGCTCAATTATTTTGGGATGCCCCTCAGGATATAGAGGATCCTGGGTAGCAGCACCACTTCTAGTTCTAATTTCATAAGCATGTTTTTCTTTAGCAGCATTAACTAGCAAGTTTTTTTGCACTTTAATGAGTTGATCTATTTGAGTTTGAACCATTTGAAAGTGTTTAACAATCATTTTAACATCATTAGAGGTTCTTTCCACAATATCTTTCAATTCAACAATAGCTCTAGTGTTTTCCATTAGATGATTTTGCACCCTTTTATTAAAATTATCTTGCTTAACAAAAAAGATATCGAATTCTTCTAAGCATTGATCAGGAGGTTTAGAGTAATGGATATCACCTTCATCAAAGTGTTGGAGAGAGTGTACCTCAATAGTGGATGAGTAGGGGATAGGCTTACATAATTCTTCTATAAGAGGTAAATTCTTGACATCTGCAGCTTTAATTCCCTTCTCCTTAAGACATTTCTTAGCTTCCTTCATCACTTCATCATTTAATTCAATAACTCCCCTCTTCTTTGATGTTGGAATATGCACTGGAATAGTTGGTTCAGGTATAATCACTTCAGGTATAGCTCGTTCAGGAGGAGTCCAATCTTCATAGTTCTTGCTTATTTTAGCCATTAATTCCTCAGGTTCCTTGGGAGTCCTATTCCTGAAAACACAATCAGCAGAACTATCTAGGTATGTCCTAGATTCTTCAGTTAGTCCATTATAAAATATATCAAGAAGCTCATTCTTAGGTAATGGACTTCTAGCCTGTGCATGAATCAAAGCACAAAACCTTGCCCATGATTCAGGCAATATCTCTTTTTCTCCCTGTTTAAAATCAAAAAGTTCCTGCAAAATAGCATGTCTAGCACTTGGAGGAAAATATTTCTGCAGGAAAGTACTAATCAAGCAATCAGGGCTATCAATAGATCCAGGAGGTAAATTACTAAACCAAGTTTTAGCTTCTCCTTTTAATGAAAAGGGGAAAATCTTAGCAACAAAGTAAGTACGCATCTTAATATCATCAGAAAACAAGCCACTCATGGTAGAAAGTTCATTCATATGTGCTACCGCACTTTCATTCTTAGTCCCACAAAAAGGTTCTTTCTCAACAATAGCTATGTAAGATAGATCGAGAGAGAAATCATAATCTTTATCTTTAATGTTTATGGGAGAAGTAGCAAACTTAGCAATAGGAGACAATTTGGGTCTAATAGTACGCCTCTCAAGGAGACTCTTAGCAGCGCTCCTATCATGGGTGTTTTTACATTCTTTAATAAATTCATCGGTCATCTCAACATAACCGTCTTCAATATCATAACTCTCACTAGACTCAGGTGAACTAACATGTGTACTAGTGTCTTCATTAGGAGTTTCAGTATTTCCAGCCATAGTTCTAGCAATCATAGCATCTAGCAAAGGACCTAATGAACCACTCTTATCAAGCATAGCAGAAGCAACATCATAAGTATCAGAAGTTTCATATTCAGTAGTAGTAGCTGTGTGTGTAGCATGTGTGTGTGGTGGTGTAACGAGCTTACTCATAATAGATGGTGAATCAAGAGCAACAAAGGTGTTCAGAACCATACCTCTTCTTGTAGTGGATGGTAAAATAGGAACCTTCCCATCACGAGACTTACCCATGATGGATGGATAGCAGCGAACAATAGAGAATCCAAGTGAACTTAATAAATAAACCTATGCTCCCCGGCAATGGCGCCAGAAAATAGTCTTGATGACCCACAAGTATAGGGGTGTATCGCAGTATTTTCGAGGGAAGTGAAACCCAATTTATTGATTTGACACAAGGGGAGCCAAAGAATACTTATAAGCCTTAACAACTGAGTTGTCAATTCAGCTTCACCTGGAAACAATCTTGCTCATAGCAGTTTATCAGTAGCAACAGTTTTGTAGTAGGAATAGTAAAGTAATAGCAGTAGTAAAGTAAAGATAGTAGTAACAATAGCAGTAACAGTAGGATTCGAGTGCGATAGGCATAGGGATGGATGGACGGGCGTTGCATGGACAAGACAATTCACATGGCAATCAGAACAAAGGGTAATTGCAGATAAATAATATAAAGCATCCAAGTACTAGATAATCCTAGGCATGTGTTCCATATATAGTCATACGTGCTCGCAATGAGAACTTGCATACCATATTTTGTCCTGCCAGCCCGTTTGCAGCGGGGCCTCAAGAGAACTACTGGCAATTAAGGTGCTCCTTTTAATAGAGCACCGGAGCAAAGCATTAACACTCCATGAACACATGTGATCCTCACATCAAAGCCATTCCCTTAGGTTATCCCGATTTCTGTCACTTCGGGGCCATTGGTTCCAGACAACAACGTGTGTATACAACTTGCAGGTAAGACCATAAACAATACTATCATAATGAATCAATATCATGCTCAGATCTGAAATCATGGCACTCGTGCCCTAGTGACAAGTATTAAGCATAACAAGTCGCAACAAAGTCATAAAGCACTAATAAAAGATACTATGCACCATGCCCTAACAATCTGATGCCTTAACATGAACGATCTCATCCAATCCCTACCATCCCCATAGCCTACAGCAGGGGATTACTCACTCATAGATGGGGGAAACATGGATGGACGATGGAGAAGCGATGGTGATGATGATGGCGACGATCTCCTCCAATTCCCCCGTCCCGGCAGGGTGCCAGAATGGAGTTTCTGGTGCTGTTTCGTGGAATCGGGTGGTGGCGGCGGAGCGGAACTCCTTATGGAAAAATGTCGAACCCCCCCTAAGTGTTTAGGTCAGAAGGCTTCTTATAGGCGAAGAGGGAGACCGAGGGGGTGTCCGGGGCGGCCAGACCACCCCCTGGCACGGCATGGGCTAGCCCGCGCGGCCAGGTGGTGTGGCCCGGTCCCAGCCCCCCTCCGTCTCGTATTCTGGCTCCGGGAGTCTTCTGGTGAAATAGGATTTTTGGCATATTTTCCGGGATTTTTCCTGATAGTTGATTTTCTGCACAAAAAGTAGACACCAAGGCAATTCTGCTGAAAACAGCGTCAGTCCGTGTTAGTTGCATCCAAATCACACAAGTTTAGAGGAGAAACAATAGCAAAAGTGTTTGGTAAAGTAGATACGTTTTGGACGTATCAGCCATCAAGTTCGTGAGAGCTTTGATCACTAATTTTCACATAACAAGTTTAATTTGGAAGGTAGATAAAAACATGAATATACTTGGAATAGTAAATGCTAATAGGTAGGTATGGTGGAATCTTTGGACTAACTTGGTTTTATTTGGAGTTGGATGCATGAGTGGAACTCATACTTGGTACATGTGGAGGCTAGCAAAAGACTGGGAGCGACCAACTAAGAGAGCAATAATGGCCATAATCATGCAAAGTGACAAAACATTATTAATTAAAGCATAAAGTGATATTACAAGTCGAAAACTAAATAATCATAGAGTCTATGGTGACTTGGTATAGTCTTAACATGGTGTGAGCATGCGCCAAGTCAACCCAAATAAAGCATCAAAGGAGAATATCACAATATTATGCTTTTATATGCTAAAACAACGCATGATTCTTTCAAGGCACATTAAGCAATCTTAGTTGTTTGTAACAAGTCATGCTACAACAATAATCACTAAGCATAAAGTCAAAGCAATATCAAACATGACATGATAAAGTCTAGGCCACAGTCAAAAACGAGCTCCTTTTATACCACTTAAGCATAAACTTTCCTACTCTTTTCCAATCCAAATCAACTCATTTGAAACTGTGTATGAATGCAGGGGTCCAACCAACTTTATTTAAGCAAACCAAGCAAATAAAAACTAAAAACGAAAATAAAGACACTCCAAGAACAACACAATTATGCATGAAACAATAAAAATGAAGTGTTTGGAAGAAACCTGAAATTTTTATTGATGAAGAAGGGAATGCCTTGGGCATCCCCAAGCTTTGACGCTTGTACTTCTTGAATATTTCTTGGGGTGACACAGGTGGCATCCCCAAGCTTTAGCTTTTGTCCATACTTCATCTTATCATATTACTCTTCCCTACACTTGAAAATTTCCTTCATACAAAACTTCACACAATCTTCATTAGCAACATTACTGTATTCAAGATAATAAGTCTTTGGGTTTAGTTTCAACACAAGTAAAACTTCTATTAAAACACAAGCTACTATAGCACTTCCTTTTAAAAGCTCAAGTGATCAAAGAGAACTCAAAGAGAAAGAGATTAAGAAGCAAATGCAAATAATGGCAGAAATCTGTCAAAACATACCAGCAGGTAAAAGCTGATTTTTTATAAGACCTTCTGTTGCTCAAATCGAAAAGTGATAAACTAATGAAAGTTAGATAACAACCTGGGTCAGAAGCACAAAAAATTATAGCTCAATCGTACGTACAAAGATTTTTCAAGATTTTTTACAGTGAAGCACAAAAATATGTTTCGGGACAGCAACTTTTCCAAATCTTACTTCTCTCTCATTAGAGGTTATTCTTGGCACAAAAACCACACAAAAAGGATAAGGAGAGGTTATTACAGAGGAAATAACTTCCAAGACTCAACAAAAACAAAAATAAACTGAAAGTAAAAATATAATGGGTTGTCTCCCAAAAGCTCTTTCTTTATAGCCATTAAGAGAGGCATGATAGTTTGAGAAGATGCCCACATAAGAAATATGAATTGAAGTAAAAGATAGCATCAAGAAGCAAATATGGAACATATTTAAGTCTAACCCACTTCCTATGCATAGGAATCTTGTAAAGAAACAAGTCATGAAAGCACAAAGCAACAAGCATATGAAAGCAAAACAAGTGCAACTTCAAGACTTTCAACATAAAGAGGGGAAACTTAATATTATTGAGATGCATAAAACCATATTTCCCTCTCTCATAATAACTTTCAGTAGCATCATGAATAAAATTAACAATATAACTATCACATAAAACATTCTTATCATGAGCCACATGCTTAAAAGAATTAATACTCTCCACATAAACATAGTCATTCTTATTAATTGTAGTGGGAGCAAATTCAACAAAATAGCTATCATTATTATTCCCATCACCATAATCATGAAATATAGGAGGCATATTGTAAGCATTAATTTTCTCCTCAATAGTAGGTGGACTGAAAATATCATATTCATCATTGTAATCATCATATATTGGAGGTTTGGTATCATCATAAGCAATAGAATAATTATCTTCCAAAGCTGGGGAACTAAAAAGATCATTTTCATAAAAACTAGCTTCCCCAAGCTTAGACTTTTCCATAGCATTAGCAATAATGGTGTCCAAATAATTCATACTAACAACATTTCTATTAGCATGCAAATAAAGTTCCATAGGTTTTTTAATTTTCTCTTCAAACACTTCATGTCCTAACTCAAGATAAATACTGTAAAGCTCTCTAATTTTTTTGTTGTTTTCCATTAAGCCTAACTAGTGAAAACAAGAAACAAAAAGACAAAATTGCAGAATCTAAAGGAAATAACTTCGAGCACTCACACCAGAGGATGTGAGTACCTTTTACCTTACCTCCCCGGCAACGGCGCCAGAAAATAGCTTGATGTCTACGCACTTCTATTCTTGTAGACAGTTGTTGGGACTCCAAGTGCAGAGATTTGTAGAACAGCAGCAAGTTTTCCCTTAAGTGGATCACCCAAGGTTTATCGAACTCAGTGAGGAAGTGGTCAAAGGTATACCCTCTCAAGCAACCCTGCAATCAAGATACAAGAAGTCTCTGTGTCCCCAACACACCCAATACACTTGTCAGGTGTATAGGTGCACTAGTTCGGCGAAGAGATAGTGAAATACAAGTGGTATAGATATTATAAGTGGTAACGGTGATAGAAAATAACTTGATGGCATATAAAAGACTAAAGTAAAACTGAAATAAAGATAGAAGCAAGCAAACATGTAATAGATCTAATAGCAAACGGTGTTTCAATGCTTAGAAACAAGGCCTAGGGATCATACTTTCACTAGTGAACACTCTCATATAAATATCTTCTCTTTATGATACTACTCTTAACTACTGTCCAGTTGGACACTCTAATCAATGGTAGGGCTATAACAGCACACCTCAAAGTTTGCTTTCTGCATCTAGATAACCCCACACTGTCACCTTGAGCACTAGATGGTTCCAACAAACACCACAATTTCATAAAGACATCCAACTCCAAATATAACTCATAACAAGTATTTGAAATCTCTAGCATAAGTGCCACCATGGTGTGCACACTGTCAACTTCACACACATGGGGAGAGCAGAGATATATTAAAGCACTTGAGTAGCAAGGTAGATCTATAGATTACAAGCTCATGATCTCAATAAGATCATGCATAGAGAGAGAGATGAACACATAGCTACTGGTAGAACCCTTAGCCTCGAGAGAGAACTACTCCCTCCTCATGATGGGAATCTGCAACGGCGATGGAGGTGGTGGTGGAGATTGATGGAGATGGCTCCGGGGGCACTTCCCGTCCCGGCAGGGTGCCGGAACAGAGATTTTCTGTCCCCCGAATCTCCCCTTCGGTGGCGGCGGTGCTACGGAACTTTTCGTGGCTGGAGGCTTGACGATTTAGGGTTTATGCATCAGGAGGCATCTTATAAGCGAAGAGGCAAGGTCGGTGGGCGGCCAAGGGGCCCACACCACCTGGTGGCGCGACCAGGGCTACGCCACGCCACCACATGGTGTGGCCGCCCTGTGGCCCCTCTCCATCTCGTCTTCTGGCTCCGTGAGTCTTCCGGTAAAATATCGACTTTGGCTTTTGTCCGGTCCAATTCCGAGAATATTGATTTTCTGACTTTCCTGGAACCCAAAACAGCAGAAAACATGCAACTGGCACTGTGGCACTTGTTAATATGTTAGTACAAGAAATCATATGAAAAGTACTCCAAAGTGTGGACAAAACATAAGAAAGTAGATAAAACCAAGCATGGAATATCAAAAATTATGGATACGTTAGCAACGTATCACCGGCAAAGGGCAAAGGAAAAGTGAGTGGTCAGTATTGAGGCTAGTACACGTCGAGTCTAGAATTCGGTGGCTCTCGCCTACATAGGTATGGTGGACCGAAGCGGTAGCGCAGCATGCACAAAACAATCTATAGAGACTTGATTCAACTGTCGGCTATTAGAGAGGGATAAGAAAGACCTATCCGGATCCAACCTGATAGTAACACCAAAACATACCCATCCTCGTGTTTCCCCCTCGAGACCACACGAGGAAGTCAAACCGAGGAACTCACACAGTTGGTAGTTTTATTCATTCCATTATAGTTGTAGCACTTACTAGTCAGATACAATTAGCATAATACATCCCAAATCCAGCAGTTGTTGGCACTTTTATTTACTCATTCCGTGGTAGTGAAACTGATTACTAGATATGTCAAAGTTAAATCTATAACACTACTTTAGTTATAGTTGTCTATGATCGAGATACTGTGCTCCAAGTCGTCCATAACCGCGGACACGACTTTTAGAAAGTTTTACCCTATAGGGGTGGACAAATAGCAACACACACACGATCATCCTCGGGAAGAACCAAATAAAATGCAATGAGGCCTCACGATAAAGCATTCACATGATTCATAAATCATTTCAGAGGGCTACCCCACTAAGCTACCCGCAACGAAGTTGGCTGGCTCCGAGACGGACCCAGGGTTTGTGACAATGGTTGTAAACGACTGGGAACCCGAAAGTGTGACTGGGCTTGTCGATACCGCGAAAACATTCCACGTTCCAAAACAGTACAAGTGCTCCACGCACAATCATAAATAAAGCAGTCAAGCATGGCATAAGTGTAGGATAGTAATAAAGACCCAAACTACTTTGTGGCCCCAAGAAATAAAGTATGAATCAAGCTTAGGCAAAGGGGGATTCATAGAGTCTCCCGTATGTGGATAGTGTGAATAGTCAAGGAACAGGTATCAAGTACTCGGGGCCTACGGGACACAAGTGGGCGTGGAAGAACCAAATATTAGCTATTGCCCACCGGTGCCTCTGCATTAGTTATATCTATTCCCAGCATTTTAATTATTAGTTGAAATTAAAGTCATGATCATCTCCACCATTAAGCATGTGCTAACCTTCCAACAATGGTGGAACAACAATGACGCGAAGCAGCACCTGAGTAAGCAACTACGACTCGCAAGGCCAACTATCTATCAAACAATAGGCAATAGGATGTGTCCAAGGCAATATAGAGGCTGCAAGAAATATAAATGGTGCACGGAAACTAAAGCATCGCAACACGAATAGCAATAGATCAACATGAGGAAGTAAAGACTATAAACACAAAATAGGTAGAAAGGGGGAGAATGCTCGCCTGAAAAAACATAGCCAAAGATTCATCTGGAGATCGGGTCGACACTCGCATCCACTCAACGACCTAATCCCTGAAGAAGAAAAGCACTAGAAGGAACATTTGATACACTATTTAATACGACGGCAGAAGATTGGGCATGATGCATGTATGATGCATGACATGGCAAAGATGCGATGCAATTGGGCAGTTTTAAGCGGAACCGGGGTCCCGAAAATTAATTATAAGGTTCATGTTGTTTAGATACCCGCAATTTAAATGTTGGATTAACAAGTCGATACATGGCATCGATTCGCTACACAAATTTAAATGGAGGCAATTTAAGGCTAGATTTTCCCGCATATAGCCTCCATGTTTAAATTAGGTGAATCATCGAAATACCCCCCAAACACCAACAATATGTATGCAAACATGTTCAACTAATATGCAACCAGTGACAATGTCATTTATAAAATAGGGGTCTCGGGAAAAGAGGTCACACATTGGCGTTCAGCGCTATTGGTTCGATGTGGTTCAGGTTTGGTCTCGCCGGGATCGGTCTTCGGGGTCTCGACCATCGGATGCATGTGGGAGGTTGCGGCGTTCCATTAGAAGACGCGGCATCGGATCGGTCTTGGACTTCGGCGCGTTGGTGATCTTGGTTTGTATCCTTATATACAAGGCAGAACATGGACACTTGAGTGTCTCAGGAGGCCTTGTGGTGTTCAAACATTAACACGAACGCCTTGCGGACAGGATACAACGAGCTAACAGGGAACGCGTTCATGTGGCCTCCAGACGCTGCCGGGAACAGGGTAGCCTAGTGCAGGATTGGCCAACAACCAGCAGTACATGTCCTGCAGGAGAATGGAAGGCCGTCATCGCCCATGGATGTGCGCGAGTAGCCAGCAATCTTCGGACGAAAATGGAACAAATAGAGCCGGGAGGTAGACAACGGAGCATGGCGAGGCAGGGCCTGTTCTGGTGCTGCTCGGACAGGAGGTCGAGCCCTTGTGTCCATGGCAAGACAGGTCCAATGGCGGCGACCAAAGCTCGAGGCAGTGGCTTCGCCGGAGCATAGGAAGACGAGGAGCTCGAGCAGCCGAGGCCCACGGTGCTAGTAGGGTGGAGGCAAGTGGCAAACACGGGGCTCGCTGGCAGCGGCGGAAGGTGAGGCCGGCGTGGGTCCCACGTGGCTGCGACGACGCAGCGATGCAGAGGAGGCGGCCAGAGGAGACGCTGGTGGCGGTGCTCTGCTTGCCGGTGGAGAGAGGGACGCCGAGGATGAGCTCAAAGGGCGCCAAAGGAGGAATGGCCCGAGGCGGTGACACGACCGGAGCTCCAGGCGACGGAGGCGGGATTCGCGGCGAAGCGACGGGGAAGGTGCAGGGGCGGCGAGGCTCGACGCGGGGCGAGATAGACCGAGGTCGAGCGAGGGCCAGGCGGACGGAGGCAGGGTCCCACGTAGGCGATGGTGGTGCGCGTCTGGTGTCTGGGGCGACGTGGCGGTGGCACTTCCGCGCAGGAAGGACAACGACATGAGGTGGAGGACCGGGCTCGCACGGGCGCGGGGGCGAGGGCTTGGGGCCGAGGTGCGGCGGCTCTACTCGGTCAAGGTGGATAGGGGTGGTGGTGGACGCGGGGATGTGGGAGCAAGGACAGGGAGAGGGCGGGGTTGGTGACGACGGGCTCGGGAAAAGGAGAGAGAGGGAGCGGGTCATGAGCGATGGGATCGAGGAAGGATCTCGTGCGCGAGGGAGAGAGCTAATGACCCACAAGTATAGGGGTGTATCGCATTATTTTCGATAAGTAAGAGTGTCGAACCCAACGAGGAGCAGAAGGTGCTGGCTAGTGGTATGGATCAGGAATTCTCTGTAAATACTTAGCAAAACGGATTTTTAGGGGTTTTTGATAAAGCAAATAAACAAAGTACGAGCAAATAAAAGATAGTAGGAATAAATGCAGCAAGTGGCCCAATCTTGTATGCAGCAAAGGACAAGCCGGTTGTATTACTTAAGATGACCAAACGTTCTCGAGGACACATGGGAAGACTGTCAAGTGCTTTCGCTTCATATAGTTGATTAATCTTCTCTAGCTTGCTAAGTGTTGTGTGGGTGAACCTGTGCTAATGTACCACCCCATCCAAGACTAATACATACTTGTGATTATACCCCTTGCAAACATCTGTAAGTACAAGAAAGTAATTAAGGTAGAGACCTAACCACAACTTTAAACTCTAAGACCCTTACGTCCCTTGTGCAATGGTTTCCTAACGGGGGTTCAAGTTTCTGTCACTCCGGCAACCCCTACGATTAGTAACCAAATACACAATGCATTCCCCTAGGCCCATATAGGTGAAGTTTCATGTAGTCGACGTTCACATGACACCACTAGAAGAAGTACACCACAACTTAAATATCAAACTATTGAATCTTTCTCAACATAACTCCACTACTAACAACATGACTTCTCCCATGTCCTCAAGAACAAAACGAACTACTCACAAGACATCATACAGATCATGATCAGAGATGTAATAATGATGTATAACAATCTGAACATAAACAATAATTCAACGGTTCACTCAATAGCATCAACTACAAAGACTAATCAACACCGGGAAAGTTTCCCCTATGAACTAATGCAAGATTCAACTCAATTGTTACAGCAATATGGAGATGGTGATGAGGGTGCTGATGGTGATGATGATGGTGGTGATGATGATGATGATGATCCCGATGAAGTCCAGATTGATGGTGGTGTTGATGGCGACGATCTCCCCTCTCCGGAAAGGAATTCCCCTGGCAGAAATCTGTCTGCCGGAGAGATCTTTCTCTCTCGGTATTTTCCGCCCCATAGAGGCAACGGAATCTTTCCGTGGTTGCTCCCTGAGTCTTAGGGTTTCGGGAGGATAATATACGCCAGAGGGGAGAGCCAGAGGTGGGCCAGGGCGGCCACACCACCTGCTAGCGCGGCCTAGGGCTGCCCGCGCCAGGGGGTGGTGTGGGCCCCCTGTGGCCCATCTCCACTCCGTCTTCTGGCATCCTTAGTCTTCTAGAAAAATAGGATTTTCCGTATATTTTCCTAGATTTTCTGATCTTCGCGAATTTTGCCTCCAAACAGCACCTTTTCCATCGAATCCGACTACGGTCCATGCTCCAAAAGTCATCAACCATGCAAAAACAGATGAAATAACATAAGTATCACCTCTCAATATGAAATATATCAATGAATAATAGTGAATTAAGATATAGAATAGTGATGCAAAATCGACGTATCAACTCCCCCCAAGCTTAGACTTCGCTTGTCCCCAAGCGAAACTGAGCTTAATAAACATGGCCTCAGGTTTATGGAGTGAAGAGTCGATAAAAGAATACGGACAAGAAGCATCACATCCATCAAGTTCATAGATCATAATAGAAGACAACTCACTATTATAAAACTCAACTTGCAATGAGTAAAGGAAACACAATAAAGATACATAAAGTGAATCATAATTGGTAATGGCAAACTTAGCTCTTGGTCGAAGAATAGTTGATAATTTGCTGGAGTTCACAAATAACTGGTTTTCAAAGATAGCTTTCAAAGTAGTAAACATCAAGATAAGAGCAATGTGCTAAACAAGGAACATAATAAACATGATTGAATAAATCATCATATGAATGAATGAAACACAACAACTCAAAATACTTGCTGAGATAGAAGGGAATAGGTTTACTGACTCAACTACAAAGTAAAAGAAAGGACCTTCAAAGAGGGAAGCAGGGATTACAAGTCTCATAAAGAGCTCCCAAAAATTATGATACTTACTAGCTTTCAGCTCTCATTGCCCCTATCATAGGCATCTTTATGTGATTAAGGTTAAAGTGATCAAATATGAGGATATGCATTGACAAGTTGTAAGTTGAGAATCTCATGTCCCTTGAATATGAGGGTCGCTCCTCATGCTACTCAAGTTTAGTGATCGGTAAGTTCTTGTCATCGTAAGCATATGTGTATCATAGAGAACCGCCAACGGGGTACCCCTTGCCCGATGATACGGAAGAATCCCCATATCAAAATGACAAGGCAAGCAGACAACAAGCATCTCAGCAATCTTCTTATTTACCATGGGAATATGGTGCTTTTTTCTCTCTTTCCTCTTTTCACAATCTTTTTTTTCTTTTAATCTTTTTTTCTCAATATCAGACTCTTTTTTTATAAGAAGAATGCTTCATAGATGCTCGTTATGGTTACGCTGCAGGTTTCCACCATGTCAGCTTGGATTAGACCAGCGGCCCAGGCGTTTCTCTAACACACATGCATAACTCCGTGGACTTACAAGCTCCCCTTTCATTTCACACCGACGACATCCATAGACAAAAGAACATGATATCAACTAGGTACAAAGTACCAATGCAATGTTGAAAGCGTTCCCCATGACAACATGGTTCTGCTAATTCACAACTTACAAAGTGCAAGCATATACGCAACATAGGTGGGCACAATGGTTCAAGTTTATTAAGTGCAAGAAAGTAAAGTGTGCCATCAAGTTCGTGAGAGCTTTAATCACTAATTTTCACATAGTAAGTTTAATTTGGGAGGTAGACAAAACAAGAATTTACTTGGAATAGCAATAATGCTACTAGGTAGGTATGGTGGACACAAATGGCAAAGGTTTTGGTTTTAAGAAGGTGGATGCACGAGAATAATACCCTCTCAGTACAGGTTTTTGGCTAGCAAGGTGATACGTGTTGGGCCCGCAGCATAGAAAACAAAATTTTCCTACGATGAGAACTACACGCCAAGATCTATCTACTAGGTACAAAGCAACGGGTGGACATACATCCATCGAGAACTTACCCTCGAAGACAACGAGTTTTGTTAACGAGTAGGAACTCGTGGTTGATGTAGTCGTACACTTGCCGATCTCAATATCGTGAGGAAGTCCGAGCAGGTCTGGCTCCCGCACGTCCTTCAGATCTAGCTCCAGCACCACCAAGTCCAGCACCGCAAAGCAGCGGTGCATCCGTGATCGCACACACGTCCGGTACCCCGACAACCAACCTTCCCTCGCTCCGGCAAAGCGGCAATGGAAGCAACTCCTTTCCAGATAAAGCCACCGGGAACATGTATCTCGCTAATCCGATACCATGGGGAATAGCTAGAGGGGGAGAGAGATCCTTCACGAGGAGGTGTGAGGAAGAAGGAGGAAGAGGGTGGCCTTTTATAGGAGGAGGGGGGTGCCCCTCCTTCATGGCTGGCACATGGGGGGGTGACTCCTCACCTCCCCCATTCATGTGGTGGTAACCCCTCCACATTAAAATGCCCCTTCACATTCTCTTTTAAAGTCTCCACTTTAAATGCATTAAATTTCTCCAAATTTAATGCTCTCTCATTTAATAAAACTCTTTTATTATTTTTTATTCAGAATTTTGTTAATTACTTTAATTAACAAACATTCACATAAAACCCCTTGCAACATTTCAATATTACATGTAGAACCAATTTCAGCAATTTCACCCGAAACAGTTTCGGTGTCTATTGAAATAATTCCAGCGCTTTCTTAAATCTTTATCTGAAACATATTTGCTCCAAATGGTGTCGGTATCCCTTAAGTTTGTCACCCTATGGTTCGCGAATAATGCAGACATGATTGAGACTCCTCTCAGATCAATAATCAGAAGCGGGACCTGGAGATCCATACTGACTCCTGCATATTCAACGATGACTTCTGTGATCGTGAGAACCTTTAATGATTGTAACTAAATCCCTTTGTCTCTCGATATATTACATGTCCGAGATTCGATCATCGGTATCTCCATACCTAGTTTGATCTCGTTGCCGACATGCACTCTTTTCTCGTTCCCGTGATATAACATTCTAGTGATCACATCACTTGCTTGCAAGCTATCTTAATGTGATATCACCGAGAGGGCCCAGAGTATATCTATCCGTCATCGGTATTGACAAATTCCACTCTTGATCCATGAGCCTCAACATAACACCTTCGTAGCACTAAACCCATCTTTATAGTCACCCTTTTACGGTGTGACGTTTGATGTTATCAAGATACTCTTCCGGTGTTAGCAATTAACATGATCTCATGGTCTAAGGATAAAGATTACTTCGTATGATGTTATAGCAACATAAACACAATGACTTGATCGTAATGCTATACTTCGGATGAATGTTCATCACATCATTCCACCAATGTTGTGACCTCGTTATTAACAACATCCAATGTCCATGATCAGGAAACCTTGATCATCTTGTTAATCAACGAGCTAGTCTATAAGAGAGGCATAACTAGGAACCCTTTTTGTTTATTAAACACACATGTATTGATGTTTCCGATCAATACAACTATAGTATGCAAAATAAACATTTATCATAAACATGGAATACGATAATAACCACTTTATTATTGCCTCTCGGGCATATTCCCTTCAGTCTCCCACTTGCTAGAGTCAATAATCTAGTTTGAAAAACTTTGCGTATTGAACACCTATGGCTTTCTGGTGTTGCATATACGCTATTGCTAGTGGTTAACATAGTCTCCGGATCTGACAGTTTCAGGTCCGTGTGTGTTTGCATGTCTTTGCGTCTGTACGCATCACTCATTCTCAAATGAGATGGCATTGTATAAATTTGGTCCTTTGGTGAGACCTTTAGTTCGTTCTGGTTAAAATATGTTTGATATTATTGTCACACAATATATCTTCATAGTATTAGCCCACTTTGAACCACACCTAGTTTGATAACAAACTACTTAACACAAATGCCCTCCTATGCTGCTACTATAGCAGTCATATACTTAGCCTTTTTGTTGTAGTATCTGTCACAATGTCTCAACTTTGGAACTCATCCAAATCCATCATGGAACATCCTTTCCATTATATTGTGCCACCCATAGTCTAAATTGAGATAAATTTAATTTGTATCTTGTGACAAAACTAGTATCAATGTAACACTTTACAATGAACTACCTTTAACTATTTGTCACTTATACATGATATATTCTTAGTTCTTCCAAAGCTCATAAGAATATCTTTACTATTGTCCAATGATCATCTTATGGATCATTCTGGTATGTGCTCATAACATTTAGAGCATAGGACATTCTGGATATATACATATCACGGTATAATCGATCAAAATCTTCATGTGATTTTACTCACCAAGTGTTGGAACACTTGAATCTTGATACAATCCTTTCCATGCAGAAAGAACCTTTCTTGTTGTTTCCATATTGAACCCTTTCAATATCTCATATATGTATGTCTGGCACAACCATATTAGCGCCTCAATCTATCCATATAGATATTGATGCCTAATATTCCGGTTTTGCCCAAGTCTTTCATCGAAATCTTATTTTAATGAAATTCTTAACTTCTATCAATACAAGATACTGTTGGGTCTGTAGCATAGAAAAAAAAATCCTACGGTGTGAACTACACGCCAAGATCTATCTACTAGGTACAAAGCAAACGGGTGGACATACATCCATAGAGAACTTACCCTCGAAGACAACGAGCTTTGTTAACGAGTAGGAACTCGTGGTTGATGTAGTCGTACACTTGTCGATCTCAAGATCGTGAGGAAGTCCGGCGCAACTCAGCAACAGATCCACTTTTCGCACAGGTTCAAGCCACCTGACAACCTCCACCTCCTCGCTCCAATGATCCAATGAAGCAAAGAACTCCTTCCAGACGAAATGCCACCGGGAACATGTATCTCGCTAATCTAAGACCATGGGGGAACAATTCTAGAGGGGGAGAGAGATCCTTCACAAGGAGGTGTGAGGATGAAGGAGGGAATGGGTGGAATTTTATAGGAGGAGGGGCGGTGCCCCCTCTCTCCATGGCCGGCGCATGGGGGGGTGACCACTCACCTCCCCCATTCATGTGGTGGTAACTCCTCCACATTTAAATGCCTCTTCACATTCCCTTTTAAAGTCTCCACTTTAAATGTATTAAGTTTCTCCAAATTTAATGCTCTCTCATTTAATAAAAACTCTTTTATTAAATTTATTCAGAATTTTGTTAATTACTTTAATTAACAAACATTCACATATATCCCCTTGCAATATTTCAATATCACATGCAGAACCACCTTCTGCAATTTCACCCGAAACAATTTCCGGTTTCTATTGAAACAATTCCTGTGCTTTGCAATTCTTTCATCTGAAACATATGTGCTCCAAAATGGTGTCCGGTAACTCTTAAGTGTGCCACCCTATGGTTCCCGAATAATGCAGACATGATCGAGACCCTTTTCCGATCAATAATCAGCGGGACACGGAGATCCGTCTTGACTCCTACACATTCAACGATGACTCGTGATCGTGAGAACCTTTAACGCTTGTAACTAAATCCCTTTGTCTCTCGATATATTACATGTCCGAGATTCGATCATCGGTATCTCCATACCTAGTTTGATCTAATTCGACATGCACTCTTTTCTTGTTCCCGTGATATAACATTCTAGTGATCACATCACTTGCTTGCAAGCTATCCTAATGTGATATCACCGAGAGGGCCCAGAGTATATCTATCCGTCATCTGGATTGACAAATTCCACTCTTGATCCATGAGCCTCAACATAACACCTTCAGAAAGCACTAAACCCATCTTTATAGTCACCCTGTTACGGTGTGACGTTTGATGTTATCAAGATACTCTTCCGGTGTTAGCAATTAACATGATCTCATGGTCTACGGATAAAGATTACTTCGTATGATGTTATAGCAATATAAACACAATGACTTGATCGTAATGCTATACTTCGGATGAATGTTCATCACATCATTCCACCAATGGTGTGACCTTGTTATTAACAACATCCAATGTCCATGATCAGGAAACCTTGATCATCTTGTTAATCAACAAGCTAGTCTATAAGAGATACATGACTAGGAACCCTTTTTGTTTATTAAACACACATGTATTGATGTTTCCTATCAATACAATTATAGCATGTAAAATAAACATCTATCATATACAAGGAATACATAATAACAACTTTATTATTGCCTCTTAGGGCATATTTCCTTTAGTCTCCCACTTGCACTAGAGACAATAATCTAGTTCACATAGTGATAAATCTAACACCCATGGAGTTCTGGTGTTGATCATGTTTTGCCCTAGGGAGTACTTTAGTCAACGGATCTGCTACATTCAGGTCCGTGTGCACTTTACAAATCTTTATATCTCCATCCTTGACATGTTCGCGGATGGAGTGAAACCGGCGCTTAATATGCTTAGAATTCTTGTGAGACCTTGGTTCCTTGGCGTTGTATGGCTCCATTGTTGTCACAATAGATAACCATCGGGTCCAATGCATTGGGAACCACACCCAGTTCCGTAATGAACTCTTTCATCCAAACCGATTCCTGCGCCACTTCTGAAGCAGCAACATATTCCGCCTCCGTTGTTGATCTAGCCACCACAGGTTGTTTGGAGCTCCTCCAACTAACTGCTGCTCCGTTCAAGAGAAATACGTATCCGGATTGAGACTTAGAGTCATCCGGATTAGTGTCAAAGCTAGCATCGACATAACACTTAGCGACAAGCTCTTCTTCACCTCCGTATATAAGAAACATATCCTTAGTTCTTCTCAAGTACTTAAGGATATTCTTGACCGCTATCCAGTGTTCTGAACCTGGATCAGATTGGTACCTACTAGTCAAACTAATAGCATGTGCCACATCCGGTCTTGTACATAGCATGGCATACATTATAGAGCCTATGGCTGAGGCATAGGGGATCCTATCCATTATCTCTCTCTTTCTTCCGTGGCCAGGACTTTGAGTCTTACTCAATGTCTTGCCTTGCAACATAGGTAAGAACCCCTTCTTACTTCCGTCCATATTAAACTTCTTTAATATCTTATGAAGGTATGTACTCTGCGATAGCCCAATTAGGCGTCTTGATCTATCTCTATAGATTTTAATGCCTAGTATATATGAAGCTTCACCAAGGTCTTTCATCGAAAATTTGTTGTTTAGATAACTTTTAACACTGTTTAAAAGATCTAAATCATTTCCAATCAATAATATGTCATCCACATATAATATCAGAAATGCCACATTGCTCCCACTAACTTTCTTGTAAATACAAGCCTCTCCATAAGTTTGGACAAATCCAAACTCTTTGATCACCTCATCAAAGCGGAGATTCCAACTTCGTGATGCTTGCTTCAGTCCATAGATGGATCGTTGAAGTTTGCACACCTTATTAGCATCCTTAGGATCGACAAAACCCTTAGGTTGTATCATATACAACTCTTCTTCAATCTTACCATTGAGGAACGCAGTTTTGACATCCACCTGCCATATTTCATAATCGAAATATGCAGCAATTGCTAACATAATCCTAACCGACTTAAGCATCACTACGGGAGAGAATGTCTCATCGTAGTCAACTCCTCGAATTTCTCGAAACCCCTTTGCGACAAGTCGAGCCTTATAGATGGTCACATTACCATCAACATCAGTTTTCCTTTTGAAAATCCATTTATTCTCAACGGCCTTTCGGTCGTGAGGTAAGTCCACCAAGTTCCAAACTTGGTTCTCGTACATGGATTCCATCTCGGATTTCATGCCTTCTAGCCATTTGTTGGAATCCGGGCTCATCATCGCTTCTTCATATGTCGCAGGGTCATCCATTTCATCAATCATGAAATTCATAACAGGATTGCCGTACAGTTCAGGAGCTGCACGTGTCCTGCTTGACCTGCGAGGTTCGGTAGTGTCCTCTTTGGAAGTTTCATGATCAATATCATTAGCTCTCTCTTCATTAGGTGAAGTTAACTCCGAAACAACTTCTGGAGCTGCGCTACTCGCCATTTCATGAAGAGAAGGTTCAATAACCTCTTCGAGTTCTACCTTCCAACTACTCACACCTTTCGCGAGAAACTCCTTCTCAAGAAAGGATCCATTCTTGGCAACAAAGACCTTGCCCTCGGATCTGTGATAGAAGGTATACCCAATCGTTTCCTTAGGGTATCCTATGAAGATGCATTTTTCCGCTTTGGGTTCGAGTTTAGGGTTGAAGTCTCTTCACATAAACATCGCATCTCCAAACTTTAAGAAATGATAGCTTAGGTTTGTTTCCAAACCATAATTCATACGGTGTCATTTCAACGGATTTAGATGGTGCCCTATTTAAAGTGAATGTAGCGGTTTCCAGTGCATAACCCCAAAATAACAGTGGCAAGTCAGTCAGAGACATCATAGATCGAACCATATCCAATAAAGTACGATTATGACGTTCTGACACACCATTACGTTGTGGTGTTCCGGCAGGCGTGAGTTGTGAAACTATTCCACAGTCTTTCATATGTGTGCTAAACTCGTAACTAAGATACTCTCCTCCACGGTCGGACCGCAGAAATTTGATCTTTCTGTTACGATGATTTTCCACTTCATTCTGAAATTCTTTGAACTTTTCAAAAGTTTCAGACTTGTGTTTCATCAAATAGATATACCCGTATCTACTCAAATCATCTGTGAAAGTAACAAAATAACGATATCCACCTCGCGCCGACACACTCATTGGTCCACACACATCAGTATGTATGATTTCCAATAGATCTGTCGCCCGTTCCATTGAACCGGAAAACGGCATTCTAGTCATCTTGCCCATAAGGCATGGCTCACATGTATCAAATGATTCAAAATCAAGTGATTCCAAAAGTCCATCAGAATGGAGTTTCTTCATGCATTTAACGCCAATATGACCTAGACGGCAGTGCCACATATATGTAGATATATCATTATCAAGTTTAATCCTTTTAGCATCAACATTATGAATATGCGTAATACTGCTATCGAAATCCAACAGAAATAAACCATTGAATATAGGTGCATGACCATAAAAGATATTATTCATATAAATCGAACAACCATTGTTTTCAGAATTAAATGAATAACCACTTTGCATCAAACACGATCTGGATACAATGTTCATGCTCAGTGCAGGCACCAAATAAGAATTATTTAGGGTTATAACTAATCCCGATGGCATATGGAGAGGCTGCGTTCCGACGGCGATCACATCAACTCTTGATCCATTGCCGACCCGCATTGAGACCTCATCCCTTGCTAGTTGTCGCTTGTTCGGCAGCCCCTGAACCGAGTTACATATATTAGCAACCGATCCCATATCAAATACCCAGGTGCTACGGCGAGTACTAGTCAAGTACACATCAATAACATGTATATCACATATACCTTTGTTTGCCTTGCCGGACTTCTTGTCCGCCAAATACTTGGGGTAGTTGCGCTTCCAATGGCCAGTCCCCTTGCAATAGTAGCACTCGGTGTCAGACTTAGGGCCAGCTCGGGGTTTCTTTTCAGGCGTGGCAACAGACTTGCCACCCTTCTTTCCCTTGTGCTTGCCTTTCTTGTCCTTCTTGAAACCGGTGGTCTTATTGATCATCAACACTTGATGTTCTTTCCTAATCTCTACTTCTGCAGTCTTAAGCATTGACAGGAGCTCGGGAAGAGACTTCTTCATGCCCTGCATATTATAGTTCATCACGAAGCTCTTGTAGCTAGGTGGCAGAGATTGGAGAACACGATGTATGCCTAAGTCAATGGGAATCGTTATTCCCAAATACACAAGCTTATCGGCGTACCCAGACATTTTGAGTACGTGCTCACTAACGGAGCTATTTTCCTCCATCATGCAGCTAAAGAACTTTTCTATAGCATTATAACTCTCTCTGGCGGCATGGGTATCAAAATCATTTTCAATTCTCCCATGGTATCAAAGGCGTTGCTATTTTAAAGCGTTTTCAAGTTACGGCTCTAGCCCATACGATGTGCATAATGAACTAAGTTGTGATCCTCTGGCGAGTTATATAGACGTTCTTTTCCTCGTCAGGCATCAGAGCTGGTGGGGGGCCTAGCAACGCATCTAGCACATATTGCTTTTTTTGTGTGAGGAGAATCCTCAAATTCATAGCCAAGTTGGTGAAGTTGCTACCATTATGACAAGTTTCTCTTTCTCCATGAACACATTGAAATTAAAAGCAGGTGGTGCCATCTACAACAGAATTTGTAAAGTATATTTAGACTAAGTTTATGATAGATTGAGTTTGACTAATCCAAATTACTAATGAACTCCCACTCAAAAACGACATCCCTCGTGTCCTTTTGGTGATTACATGAACCAAATCCACTACACCAAGTCCGATCATCACGTGAGTCGGTGTAGCTTCAAAGGAGAGCATCTATATGGGCATCATATCAACTATATGACTCATGCTTAACCTTTCGGTCCGTGTTCCGAGGCCATGTCTATACATGCTAGGCTCGTCAAGTAAGAACCTTAGTATTTGCGTGTGTAAAACTGTCTTACACCCGTTGTATGAAAGTGTAGAGTTGAAAACACCCGATCATCACGTGATGCCTCAAAACACGATCCACAAAATGGTGCATACTTAAGGAAGAACACATTTTATCTTGATATCTAAATGAGGGATCATCTTATAATGCTACCAAACGCGCCAAACTAGCAATATAAGATGCTAACATCTAATGTGTGAAGTGAGGTGATATGGTCCATGCATTTGATCTCTATCATTTGCATCGTGGTATGATCTCTATCATTCCTTTTGTGTGTAAGGCCAAGGTCTATGGAACTTACACATTAAGTGAGTTGTAAGAGTATCTATTATACATCTACTTACAACAATACCATATCAAAACACTAGCCCAACAACGATCTAAACTAGACGCCTCTAATTTATCAATTGCAAGTTTTACGTGGCTTAGGGCTTTCGGAGATAGAACCTGTCTAACCTACGAACATGAACCACAACAAGGATAACCAAGTTATTAGCAACTCGTTGTAAATCAGATATTGACTATAGTAGGAGAGACAGACACCCGCCAGCCACTTATGCAAAACAAGTTGCATGTCAGTCGTGGAACCGGTCTCATGTACGATGACATGTAAGGTTGGTCTGGGCCGCTTCATCCCACTATGCCACCAATATCCAAAGTACATAGAAGATGCAATAACATGATCATCATCGCCCACATATAAACATATGTGTACTACCCGTGCAAAGCACCTACGCATAGATCAGGCTCTGATACCACTGTTGGGTCCGCAGCATAGAAAACAAAAATTGTCCTACGGTGTGAACTACACGCCAAGATCTATCTACTAGGTACAAAGCAAACGGGTGGACATACATCCATAGAGAACTTACCCTCGAAGACAACGAGCTTTGTTAACGAGTAGGAACTCGTGTTTGATGTAGTCGTACACTTGCCGATCTCAAGATCGTGAGGAAGTCCGAGCGTCGCAACTCAGCACTCGTTCCACACGTTCAAGCCACCGGACAACCTCCACCTCCTCGCTCCAGCGATCCAGTGAGCAAGAACTCCTTCCTGCATTTAAATGCCACCGGGAACATGTATCTCGCTAATCCGAGACCATGGGGGAATAATTCTAGAGGGGGAGAGAGATCCTTCACAAGGAGGTGTGAGGATGAAGGAGGGAATGGGTGGACTTTTATAGGAGGAGGGGGGTGCCCCCTCTCTCCATGGCCGGTGCATGGGGGGTGACCCCTCACCTCCCCCATTCATGTGGTGGTAACTCCTCCACATTAAAATGCCTCTTCACATTCCCTTTTAAAGTCTCCACTTTAAATGCATTAAGTTTCTCCAAATTTAATGCTCTCTCATTTAATAAAAACTCTGTTATTAAATTTATTCAGAATTTTGTTAATTACTTTAATTAACAAACATTCACATATAGCCCCTTGCAATATTTCAATATCACATGCAGAACCACCTTCTGCAATTTCACCCGAAACAATTTCTGGTTTCTATTGAAACAATTCCTGCGCTTTGCAATTCTTTCGTCTGAAACATATGTGCTCCAAAATGGTGTCCGGTAACTCTTAAGTGTGCCACCCTACGGTTCGCGAATAATGCAGACATGATCGAGACCCTTTTCCGATCAATAATCAGCAGGGACACGGAGATCCGTCTTGACTCCTACACATTCAATGATGACTCCTGTGATCGTGAGAACCTTTAACGCTTGTAACTAAATCCCTTTGTCTCTCGATATATTACATGTCCGAGATTCGATCATCGGTATCTCCATACCTAGTTTGATCTCGTTACCGACATGCACTCTTTTCTCATTCCCGTGATATAACATTCTAGTGATCACATCACTTGCTTGCAAGCTATCCTAATGTGATATCACCGAGAGGGCCCAGAGTATATCTATCCATCATCGGGATTGAAAAATTCCACTCTTGATCCATGAGCCTCAACATAACACCTTCGTAGCACTGAACCCATCTTTATAGTCACCCTGTTACGATGTGACGTTTGATGTTATCAAGATACTCTTTCGGTGTTAGCAATTAACATGATCTCATGGTCTAAGGATAAAGATTACTTCGTATGATGTTATAGCAATATAAACACAATGACTTGATCGTAATGCTATACTTCGAATGAATGTTCATCACATCATTCCACCAATGGTGTGACCTTGTTATTAACAACATCCAATGTCCATGATCAGGAAACCTTGATCATCTTGTTAATCAACAAGCTAGTCTATAAGAGAGGCATGACTAGGAACCCTTTTTGTTTATTAAACACACATGTATTGATGTTTCCTATCAATACAATTATAGCATGTAAAATAAACATCTATCATATACAAGGAATATATAATAACAACTTTATTATTGCCTCTCAGGGCATATTTCCTTCAGATACATCCTTTCCAATCAACAATATGTCCTCTACATAATGTATTAGAAATATCTCTCAGCGCTCCCACTTAATTTCTTGCAAATGCAAGCATCTTCATCATCTCCGATGAATTTAAACTCTTTTAACAGTTTCATCATGGTGAAGATTCCAACTTCACTATGCTTACTTCAACTATTGAAGTTTGCATGCCCTTTTGCACCCTTTGAATTAACAAAACCCTTCGGACCGTGTCTTGTACACGTCCTAGGTAACCATTCTATTAGAAGAACATTGTTTTGTTTGTTCAACTACCATACATCAAATTATATGTAGTGGTTGCTACATTAATCCATCAAGACTAAATATCGCTATGAAGGATCAAATCTTGTCATAGTCAACTCCTTGAACATTGTCGTAAACTTCTTTCCGACATGTCGACTATTTCATAGATGTTAAACATCCATGTCTATTTCTTTATAGATCTAAACATGATCGATAGGCTTCACGCCTTTCCGGAGGGTCTTCCAAGTTCAGAAACTTGATTTCTCGTGTATGGATACTATCACGGATTCTATGACTTTTAGTCATTTTATGGAGTCAGGGCCCATCATCGCTTCTTTGCATGTAGTCGGTTCATCATTGTCAAAACAATAACTACTTGCTTATCAAATCACACCATTTGATTCTTACCGACCCACACGGTTCAATATGAACTCTAATCTCTGAGATCACACCCTTTGTAATCACGGGAGCCATGAGCATTGTGCCTGCCACCGGGACACTTTCCGTGGGTCTTTTAGCACATATAGCTAAGGTTCAACAACCTTATCAAAGTTCTATTGTCCTCCCACTTAACTTTTCACGAAAAATTCCTTCTCAAGAAACTTGACGTTCCAAGTAACAAACTCTTTTGTCCTCGGTGTTATGGAGAAATTCCCAACAAATTCTTTGGGATAACCTACAAAGACGTGCTTATCCGACTTTGGTTGTAAACATTTTACTTATGCATAGCATACCAAAATTTAAGAAAAGACAATTCGGGTTTTATCCCAAACCATAACTCATATGGTGTCATTTCAACGGATCACGATGGTGCTCTTTTCAGTGTAAAAGCGGTAGTCTCTAATGCTTTAATCCTTAAAACATAATGGCAGTTTTATAAATGACACCTTTGATCTTACCTTGTCAAACATGGTTTGATTTCATCTCTCGAATATGCCATACTCCTATGGTTTATCGGGAAACACAAATCATGGAACAATTCCTCAAATCTTAGGTGTTTTTGCTAAACACGTAACTCAAATATCTTTCTTTATGATCTAATCATAAACTCTTTATTTTCTTGTTACAATGATTTTCCACTTCATCTTTAAAGTCTTTGAACAATTTTCAAATGTTTCATACTTCTTCCTTATTAAGTAAATATACAGATATATTCACTTAAATTTTTGGACAAAGCATATGAAGCAAAAAGATCCATCGCATATGGCTACACATAATGGACTATATACATCTACATGCATAATATCCAATAAATTAGTCATCCGTTCCTCTTTGGCCTATGGACAGAGTTTCAATTATCTCGAGGAAAGTCTCACCAGCGTCAATTGATCAAAATCAAAAGACTCCAAAAATCCATCAACATGGAGTTTCTTCATGTTCTCTTTCCAATATAATTTAAACAGCGATGTCACTTCATAAGTGATCTTTCAATCATTTGTCTTGCGACATTTTAGCAATAGTGTTTATGGATGTGATTTCTCCCACTAGACTTGTAAAAGTTCATCCATCTTTTATGGAATACGGTAATTATTTGAACAACCATTGTTCTCGTATCTAACAAAATAACAATTATTAAAACAAATCTTGAAGGCTAGGTTTGATGACAACGAAAAAACACAATAACACTTCATTTGTTTTCGATGAACATCATCACTTATTCTCTTGCTAGTTACTTTAGGCCATTGTAGTTCATGAATTGCGTTGTCCTGTATGACACTTCATACCAACAAATTCGGTATCCAATACCTAAGAACCACATTGTTTAACAAGCAAGGAATACAGCCATAACATGTATATCTTCTATATACCTAAGTTGGACATTTCCAACCTTTTCTTTTCTGCCAAATATTTTATAGATTCTCTTTTAGCAATTCCTTTTCCTTTTAAAAGAATCTATCAACATCAATTGTGGTGTCATTCACATGACACATAGTACAAAGCGTATATAGTCAAATACTAATACATTTGGACTTGCACTTTGAAGTGGATCACCATCATCAAATGTTTGGTGTTCTTTCAAAAATACATTCTTTAGTAATCTATTAGTGTAGTAAACATTTTACTTACATCTTCTATTCATCCTTATCATGACAACTTTCATGATCAAGCTACTATAGCCTATAAGGAAGAATGACGAGTATAATTTTAGTTCCCAAAACCTTTTGAAAGATTCGGATGCCTAGCATCTCCATCCTTCACAAATTCTCATATAATATGAGAACATGTATTTTGCTAAATTATACTCTATCATAATGCAACCAAAAACATTGCTTTAGATATCACAATATCTTTCACACATGATGGTTTGTGAAACAATTTTCAGCTCCTATATAATCTTGATATTAAAACAACTTTTGAATATCAATAATCATGGAGGCAAACATGATACTTTAGATACTAACATTGGAATTCTTACTCTTGATTTAATACTACTTATTAAACTTCATGGAGTAAATAGAGTTTGCTGAAAGTTTGCAATAGGACTTATAAACTTTAAATTGACATTCAAAACAATACGATACCAGTTCGTAAAGTAAATATCCAGAATTCTATAGTTCTATTATCTCAATTAAAACTAAGCATAAGGTAGTGAACAGACGCCAATGACTACAACAAATTATACAAATTCACTTCGCTTTAGTTTATGACAAATTGAGTTCGACTAATCCAAATTAGAAATGAACTCCCACTCAAAAACAACATCCCTCGTGCCTTTTTGGTGATTACATGAACCAAATCCACTACAACAAGTCCGATCATCACGTGAGTTGGTGTGGCTTCAAAGGCGAGCATCAATATGGGCATCATATCAACTATATGACTCATGCTTAACCTTTAGGTCCGTGTTCCGAGGCCATGTCTGTACATGCTAGGCTCGCCAAGTAAAAACCTTAGTACTCGCATGTGTAAAACTGTCTTACACCCGTTTGTATGAAAGCGTAGAGTCGAGTACACCCGATCATCACGTGATGTCTCGAAACACGATCCATAAAACGGTGCATACTTAAGGAAGAACACATTTTTATCTTGATATCTAAATGAGGGATCATCTTACAATGCTACAGAAAGCGCCAAACTAGCAGTATAAGATGCTAACATATAATGTGTGAAGTGAGATGATATGGTCCATGCATTTGATCTCTATCATTTGCATCGTGGTATGATCTCTATCATTCCTTTGTGTGTAAGTCCAAGGTCTATGGAGCTTACACGTTGAATGTGTTGTAAGAGTATCTATCATACATCTACTTACAACAATACCATATCAATACACTAGCCCAGCAACAATCTAAACTAGACGCCTCTAATTTATCAATTGTAAGTTTTACGTGGCTTAGGGCTTTCGGAGATAGAACCGTTCTTACCTACGAACATGGAACCACAACGAGGTTAACCAAGTTATTAGCAACTCGTTGTAAATCAGATATTGACTATAGTAGGAGAGACAAACACCCGCCAGCCACTTATGCAAAACAAGTTGCATGTAATTCATGGAACCAGTCTCATGTACGATGACATGTAAGGTTGGTTCGGGCCGCTTCATCCCACTATGCCACCAATATCCAAAATACATAGAAGATGCAATAACATGATCATCATCGCCCACATATAAACATATGTGTACTACCCATGCAAAGCACCTACGCATAGATCAGGATCTGATACCACTGTTGGGTCCGCAGCATAGAAAACAAAATTTTCCTACGATGTGAACTACACGCCAAGATCTATCTACTAGGTACAAAGCAATGGGTGGACATACATCCATCGAGAACTTACCCTCGAAGACAACGAGTTTTGCTAACGAGTAGGAACTCGTGGTTGATGTAGTCATACACTTGCCGATCTCAAGATCGTGAGGAAGTCCGAGCAGGTCCGGCTCCAGCACGTCCTTCAGATCCAGCTCCAGCACCACCAAGTCCAGCACCACAAAGCAGCAGTGCATCCGTGATCGCACACACGTCCGGTACCCCGACAACCTCCATCCCTCGCTCCAGCAAAGCAGCGGAAGCAGCAACTCCTTTCCAGATAAAGCCACCGGGAACATGTATCTCGCTAATCTGAGACCATGGGGAATAACTAGAGGGGGAGAGAGATCCTTCACGAGGAGGTGTGAGGAAGAAGGAGGAAGAGGGTGGCCTTTTATAGGAGGAGGGGGGTGCCCCTCCTTCATGGCCGGCGCATGGGGGTGACTCCTCACCTCCCCCATTCATGTGGTGGTAACGCCTCCACATTAAAATGCCCCTTCACATTCTCTTTTAAAGTCTCCACTTTAAATGCATTAAATTTCTCCAAATTTAATGCTCTCTCATTTAATAAAAGTATTTTATTATTTTTTATTCAGAATTTTTTTAATTACTTTAATTAACAAACATTCACATAAAACCCCTTGTAACATTTCAATATTACATGCAGAACCAATTTCAGCAATTTCACCCGAAATAGTTTCGGTATCTATTGAAATAATTCCAGCGCTTTCTTAAATCTTTATCTGAAACATATTTGATCCAAATGGTGTCGGTATCCCTTAAGTGTGTCACCCTACGGTTCGCGAATAATGCAGACATGATTGAGACTCCTCTCAGATCAATAATCAGAAGCGGGACCTGGAGATCCATACTGACTCCTGCATATTCAACGATGACTTCTGTGATCGTGAGAACCTTTAATGCTTGTAACTAAATCCCTTTGTCTCGCAATATATTACATGTCCGAGATTCGATCATCGGTATCTCCATACCTAGTTTGATCTCGCGTTTACATGCACTCTTTTCGTTCCGTGATATAACATTCTAGTGATCACATCACTTGCTTGCAAGCTATCTTAATGTGATATCACCGAGAGGGCCCAGAGTATATCTATCCGTCATCGGGATTGACAAATTCCACTCTTGATCCATGAGCCTCAACATAACACCTTCGTAGCACTAAACCCATCTTTATAGTCACCCTTTTACGGTGTGACGTTTGATGTTATCAAGATACTCTTCCGGTGTTAGCAATTAACATGATCTCATGGTCTAAGGATAAAGATTACTTCGTATGATGTTATAGCAATATAAACATAATGACTTGATCGTAATGCTATACTTCGGATAATGTTCATCACGTCATTCCACCAATGGTGTGACCTCGTTATTAACAACATCCAATGTCCATGATCAGGAAACCTTGATCATCTTGTTAATCAACGAGCTAGTCTATAAGAAAGGCATAACTAGGAACCCTTTTTGTTTATTAAACACACATGTATTGATGTTTCCGATCAATACAATTATAGTATGCAAAATAAACATTTATCATACACATGGAATAAGATAATAACCACTTTATTATTGCCTCTCGGGCATATTTCCTTCAATACATCCAAAACGTATCTACTTTCCCGAACACTTTTGCTATTGTTTCTCCTCTAAACTTGTGTGATTTGGATACAGCTAATGCAGACTGATGCTGTTTTCAGTAGAATTGCCTTGGTGTCTACTTTTTTTGCAGAAAATCAACTATCAGGAAAAATCCCGGAAAATATGCCAAAAATCCTGTTTCACCCGAAGACTCCCGGAGCCAGAATACGAGACAGAGAAGATCCAGGGGGTGGCACCAGATTCCATGAAACAGCACCAGAAACTCCGTTCTAGCACCCTGTCGAGACGGGGAATTGGAGGTGATCATCGCCATCATCATCACCATCGCTTCTCCATCGACCATCCATGTTTCCCCCATCTATGAGTGAGTAATCCCCCGCTGTAGGCTATGGGGATGGTAGGGATTGGATGAGATCGTTCATGTAATGGCATCAGATTGTTAGGGCGTGGTGCCTAGTATCTTTTATTAGTGCTTTATGACTTTGTTGCGACTTGTTGTGCTTAATGCTTGTCACTAGGGCCTGAGTGCCATGATTTTAGATCTGAACATGTTATTGATTCATTATGATAGTATTGTTTCTGGTCTTATCTACAAGTTGTTTACACACATTGTTGTCCGGAACCTATGGCCCCGAAGTGACAGAAATCGGGATAACCGGAAGGGAATGGCTTTGATGTGAGGATCACATGTGTTCACAGAGTGTTAATGCTTTGCTCCGGTGCTCTATTAAAAGGACCACCTTAATTGCCAGTAGTTCCCTAGAGGCCCCGCTGCAAACAGGCTGGCAGGATAAAATATGTTGTGCAAGTTCTCATTGCGAGCACGTATGACTATATATGGAACACATGCCTAGGATTGTCTAGTACTTGGATGCTTTATCTTATTTATCTACAATTGCCCTATGTTCTGATTGCTATGTGAATTGTCTTGTCCATGCAACGCCCGTCCATCCATCCATATGCCTACCGCTTTTCCCAATCACTTCGCTTTTGTTACTACTGTCGTTGCTTTACTACTGCTGTTACTTTGCTATTCCAACTACAAAACTATTGCTACTGATAAACTTCTGTGAGCAAGATTGTTTCCAGGTGCAGCTGAATTGACAACTCAGTTGTTAAGGCTAATAAATATTCTTTGGATCCCCTTGTGTCGAATCAATAAATTGGGTTTTACTTCCCTCGAAAATACTGCGATACACCCCCTATACTTGTGGGTCATCAAGACTATTTTCTGGCACCGTTGCCGGGGAGCATAGCTTTATTTATCAAGATCACTTGGATTCTCTATTTTTCGCTGCTATCCATCCATCATGGGTAAGTCTCGTGATGGCAAGGTTCCTATTTTACCATCCACTACAAGAAGAGGTACGGTTCTGAACACCTCTATTGCTCTTGATTCACCGTCTGTTTTGAGTAAGTTCCTTACATCACCACATACACATGCTACACACACTGCTACTACTGCTGAATCTGAAACTTCTGATGCTTATGATGCTGCTTCTACTGTGCTTGATAAGAGTGGTTCATTAGGTCCTTTCCTAGATGCTACGATTGCTAGAACTATAGCTGGAAATACTGAAACTCCTAATGAAGACACTACCACACCTGCTAGCTCACCTGAGTCTAGTGAGAGTTATGATATTAAAGATGGTTATGTTGAGATGACCGATGAGTTTATTAAAGAATGCAAGAACACCCATGATAGGAGCGCTGCTAAGAGTCTCCTTGAGAGGCGTACTATTAGACCCAAATTGTCTCCTGATGCTAAGTTTGCTTCTTCTCCCATAAACATTATAGATGAAGATTATGATTTCTCTCTCGATCTATCTTACATAGCTATTGTCGAGAAAGAACCTTTTTGTGGGACTAAGAATGAAACTGCGGTAGCACATATGAATGAACTTTCTACCATGAGTGGCTTGTTTTGTGATGATATTAAGATGCGTACTTACTTTATTGCTAAGATTTTTCCCTTTTCACTGAAAGGAGAAGCTAAAACTTGGTTTAGTAATTTACCTCCTAGATCTATTGATAGCCTTGAGTGCTTGATTGGTACTTTCCTGCAGAAATATTCTCCTCCCAGTGCTAGACATGCTATTTTGCAGGAACTTTTTGATTTTAAACAAGGAGAAAAAGAGGTATTGCCCGAATCTTGGGCAAGGTTTTGTGCTTTGATTCATGCACAGGATGGAAGTCCATTACCTAAGAATGAGCTTCTTGATATATTTTATAATGGACTAACTGAAGAATCTAGGACATACCTAGATAGTTGTGCTGATTGTGTTTTCAGGAATAGGACTCCTAAGGAAGCTGAGGAATTAATGGCTAAAATAAGCAAGAATTATGAAGATTGGACTCCTCCTAAACAAGCTATACCTAAAGTAATTGTACCTGATCCATCTATTCCTGTGCCTATTCCAACATCAAATAAAAGGGGAGTTATTGAATTAAATGATGAAGTGATGAAGGAAGCTAAGAAATGTCTTAAGGAGAAGGGAATTAAAGCTGCAGATGTCAAGAATTTACCTCCTATAGAAGAATTATGTAAGCCTATTCCCTACTCATCCACTATTGAGGTACACTCTCTCCAACACTTTGATGAAGGTGATATCCCTTACTCTAAACCTCCTGATCAATGCTTAGAAGAATTCGATATCTTTATTGTTAAGCAAGATAACTTTAATAAAAGGGTGCAAAATCATTTAATGGAAAACACTAGAGCTATTGTTGAGTTGAAAGATATTGTGGAAAGAACCACTAATGATGTTAAAATGATTGTTAAACACTTTCAAATGGTTCAAACTCAAATAGATCAACTCGTTAAAGTGCAAAACGACTTGCTAGTTAATGCTGCTAAAGAAAAACATGCTTATGAAATTAGAACTAGAAGTGGTGCTGCTACCCAGGATCCTCTTTATCCTGAGGGGCATCCCAAAAGAATTGAGCAGGATTCTCAACAAGCTGAAAATAGTGGTTCTACTCATAAGAAAAGGAAAAAGAAACATAAAACTATTGAAGAACCCTCTGAACCTGCTATAGATCCTAATAGTATATCTATCTTTGATGCTGAAACTAAAAGTGGTAATGAAGAAAATGAAGTTCCTAATGAAGAAAAAGTTGAAGAAGAACCTGAAAACCACACTAAGAATACTAAATACACCAAAGAAGATTTTATTGCTAAGAAACATGGTAGTGAGAGCCTTGGGTTCAAAAACCTATGCCATTCCCTGATAAGAAACACAAGTCAAAGGAAGATGAACACTATAATAAGTTTTGTGAGTGGATGAAGCCTTTATTCTTGCAAATTCCTTTGACTGATGCTATTAAATTGCCTCCTTACTCAAAGTATATGAAGGACATTGTCTCGAATAAAAGGAAGATCCCTAATGAAGAAATTTCTACTTTGCTTGCTAATTATTCCTTCAATGGTAAGGTTCCTAAGAAACTTGGAGACCCAGGGATTCCAACTATCCCTTGCTCTATTAAGAATAGTTATGTTAGAACTGCTTTGTGTGATTTGGGAGCTGGAGTTAGTGTTATGCCTTTCTCTCTCTATAAGAGGCTTCAACTTGAAAAATTAATACCAACTGATATATCTTTGCAAATGGCTGATAAATCTACCACCATTCTTGTGGGTATATGTGAGGATGTATCTGTTCAGGTGGCTCACAATTGCTTGATATTGACTGATTTTGTTGTGCTTGAAATGCCTGAAGACGATAATATGTCTATTATTCTTGGGAGACCTTTTCTTAATACTGCAGGAGCTGTTATTAATTGTAATCAAGGAAAGGTGACCTTCAATGTTAATGACAAGAAACATACTGTCTATTTCCCCAAGAAAATTGAAAGGACTTATGGTTTGAATTCAATTGAAAATGTTGAAGGCATTCAAGTTGGAGAAATATATTGTCTCGTACCAAGAGAAAAATTTGAAACTATTATGATTGGGACCATTGCTATCAAGGTTGAGGTAACATAATCATTAGTGGAGTACAAAGTTTTGTCTCATATGCAATTGTTTTGGTAGCAAGACTTGATCAACCTTGTTAACAAAAGGATTCCATTGAACAAAACAATGTTTTCATTATTATTATCTCCGTTTATTTCTATCCTTTGCATTTTAGTTTTTTCTTTCGTTTAGTTTTCTTTTTGTTGTTAGTTGCTTGCATGTTAGAACTTCTGTAGTTCTAGCCTTGTTTTGTCCTTGCATCATGTCTCTAAAAGAAAAAAATCTGTCTGTCAGAAAAATCATTCTTCTATTTCTAAAAAATGCCCAAAAATAAAGTGTCTCGAAAAATTCCAGAAAATTCATATTAAATTTTTACGTGAAAAAAGGGGCAGAGGAGTACCTGGGAGGTACCAGGGGGCCCACCAGGCAGGCACACCACATGGTGGCGCGGCCAGCCTTGGGTGGCACCATGCCCTGGTGTGGGCCACCCCTGGACCCCCACTAACTCTCTCACCTGCCACTTTATTCTCTCTCTCGAGTAAGCTCCAGTTCATAGCTCAAAATCGCGTTCTTGCTGTGCTTGCTCTCGATTTTTTCGATCTCCTTGCTCAGCCCATCTTTCTTGCTGAAATTTGGAGCATTTGTTCCCTGGTATGTGACTCCTCCCCTTGTCCAAGTAGATTTGTGTTTAGTGGATTATATGTTGAGTATTTTGCTGCTGTAGGTGACTGGTTATGAGAGCTTGTAAGCTTGTTTGATGCTTAGAGATATAGTTTTGATGCATGTTTAGGCCTCTTGCAAGTCCCTATGAGTATAATCCTTCTTTATATTTACTTTGCAATCACTTGTTTAATAGGTGTTTAAATTTCAGAGTAGAAGATGAGTGAACACTACCTAAACCAACATTAGCTTTGGGTACCTGAGGTCATGAAGGTCCACCGGGAGGAGGAAGTTTTTCCTTCCATTTACCCATGCTCTGAGTTCATGAGAGCTGCGGGAATTCTACAAGATTTCCACACTTTGGTTTCTAATGCAGGGTTAGAGCACTTTTTGGAAGATGAACCTTGTCAATTTGTGAAGCTAACCATGTCTGTGGTGCAGGACTTCCAATTTAGTCACTCTTTGCCTAACCCCATGGTCCATTACAAAATTTGTAATATAGCTGTCAACCTTTCTCTTGATGATTTTTGTGCAGCTATTAAGGTACCTCAATGGGGATCATGTAGAAAGATTAAGGAGAGACCTGAACCACTCATGGATTTATACGCAGAAATTTGCCAAGGGAGTAGCTTCTCGAAGGAGAATGGAAAAATCCATAACATTCATCTTCCCTCCATTCGCTACTTTGCCTACTTTATTGCCAAGTGTGTTCTTGCTAGGAAAACTGCCAATAAGTTATCTTCGTTTGATCTAGCATTTATCTCTGCTGCTCTTAAATGAGATAGGTCTTACAACTTAGGTGCTTTGATAGCTTTCCGTCTTGCTGCTAACCATGGGAAAGGTGGAATTTGTGGAGGCCTCATTGCTTCTCGTTTACTAGCATTGCATGGTTTAGTGCCTCATCATCTAGACCTACAGTTTCCCATAGAGAGGCTTGATCTTAATTCCATGATTCAGCATAAATTTGTTTCCTCGTGGGCTATTATGAGTGAGTTATCTTATGAAATAACCTTTCTCAAAGCTGGTTGGAGAAAGAGCAAGTCTGAGCGTGTTGTTCTTTTGCCTGCACCTATTTTGTTTAATCTTGATAACAGGGAAGGATGGTCCCTCACTGAGGAGGAGCTTGACACGTAATTGGGAGAGCTCTCCCAACAGGAGCAGGACACTAGAAGAGAGGTCACGAATGATTCGGTCCAGCCCTCGAATGAGGGAGAGTCTTCATATCAGCAACCCGCTTATGATTGGGGAGCTTCTTCTTCTTCTCCTGGGCCTAGCTACGACCATTCTTACGAAGATCCACCTGCTTGGAACCCCTATTCGTACATGGATTGATACCCACTTAGGCCAAAAGCCTAAGCTTGGGGGGAGGTACGCCGACACCGCACTCATCTCCATATCATGTTGTGTCGGTACTTTGTATATTCATGTTTTAGTTCTCTTTTTAGTTTTCGTTCTTCTTTGCTTTTGCTTTCTAAAAACACAAAAAGACCAAAAATATTTCTGTTGTTTCTCTTTGGTTTGCTTCTTTTTGCCTTGGTTTGCTTTTCCCTTTTTGCTTTGTTTGAGCTATTCGAAAAACCCAAAAAGATTTTGCTTTGCTTGTTTTTCTCTTTTGGTTCTTGTTTAAAAATCGAAAACACCAAAAATATTTGTCGTTCTTCTTTGGTTTTTGCAAGTTTGCTACAGGGTTCGGCAGTCCTCAGTGGATATTGGTTTCATATTATTATTCAAGCCACACAAGTGAAGAGCAATAATGAGGATCAATGACAACTTGAGGCGTGGTAAGAGGCTGGTAACAAACTCTATTTGTTTTCATTTTTGTACATATACTCATCACTATGGGCTTGCTTAGTCCGTTCAAGTAGGGTGTATGTTATCTTTGGATGCTTAGTAGTTCTTGCTTTCTTATGATTAGCTCCAGCTCGCAAATAGTTTGTAGCATGTCTTATGAATGTTTTCTTGCATTGATCTATTCATAAATTAGTATGACACCGTGGTATCCTCCTCTGAATGTTTCATTTGAATTGACTTGGCACATGCTCATGCATGCACATGACTGTAATAATCAGTTAAGCCTCGATGAATTATTTTGCCTTGAGGATCTTGAATCACTTTCATGCCATGATTAGTCCTGTTTTGTTGCAAGCATGATAATGACAGCTATTGCTCTCTGATTTGTCGCTCCCTTACTATTGCTAGCCTTCACTCCCACTGAGTGTTTACTCATGTTTCCAACTCCCTAAACGAAATATTTCCAAAGTGTCCACCATACCTACCTATTAGCATCATTTGCTACTCCCGTGCATATTCAGTATGCCTTGTTTTCTTCCGAATAAAATGTTTGCTTGTTATGGGAAAATTAGTTAGTAAAGCTCTCACGAACTTGATGGCACACTTTATTTCCTACACTTAATAAACCTGAACCATTGTGAACTCTCCATGAAAGTTATATGCTTGCAAATTATAGGCTGGGGATTAGCAGAACTGTCTTTGTCACAGGAACGCTTTCAACACTTGTAAATATATACCTAGTTGATACCTTGCTCTTTTGTTTGCGGATGTCGTCGGTGTGAAATAAAAGGGGAGCTTGTAAGTCCATGGAGTTATGTATGGGTGTTAGAGAAACGCCTGGGCCGCTGGTCTAATCCATGCTGACATGGTGGAAACCTGCAGCGTAACCATAATGATATCTATGAAGCATTCTTCTTATAAAAAAGAGAGATAGCTATTGAGAAAAAGAAAAGAGAAAAAAAGAGATTTATGAAAAGAGGAAAGAGAGAAAAAAGCACCATTTTCCCATGGTAAATAAGAAGATTGATGAGATACTCATTGTCTGCTTGCCTTGTCATTTTGATATGGGGATTCTTCCGTATCATCGGGCAAGGGGTACCCCGTTGGCGGTTCTCAATGATACGCACATACTTACGATGACAAGAACTTACCGGTAACTAAAGTTGAGTAGCATGAGGAGCGGCCCTCGTACTCAAGGGACTTGGGATTTTTAGTTTATAGTCTGTCAAGCATATAACTCAGATTGGACCTCACTTTCACCTTAACCACATTAAAGATGCTTATGACAGGGGCAATGAGAGCTCAAAGCTAACGAGTACCATACTTTCAGCATTTGGAAGCCTTTCAAATTATTCAAAACCTTTTATTCTACTTGTTGAGTCTCTACATATTCTTTGAGCACCTTCTTGAGAGCATAGTTGTCATTCTTTGTGTTTGCTTCATTACTTGATTATTTGTGTTATGACTTTGATGCTTGTATCCTTGATATCTTGACTTCTAGTCATCACTTGAACTTCAGAGGTGCCTTAATATTCATAATCAAAGGGCAAGCGAGATACCACTCTATCATACCTTTTTATGAGCATTGTAATGTTGCTTATGTTTGTGCTTCATGCTACTTATTATTCTTGAGTTGGAATCTCTTCATAGCTTGTAATGACTATTAAGTAGACTCAGTTGCATACTCTTTATTATGAACTGTCTAAGTAGTTGATCACATTGCTGAGAATATTTACATCATATGAAGCAAATGTGTTCGTGAAAGTTCTTTTATCGCACTCAGTTTTCAACTAAATTGAGGACAAGCAATAAGCTAACCTTGGGGGGAGTTGATACGTCCAAAATGTATCTACTTTCCCAAACACTTTTGCTATTGTTTCTCCTCTAAACTTGTGTGATTTGGATACAACTAATGTGGACTGACGCTGTTTTCAGCAGAATTGCCTTGGTGTCTACTTTTTGTGCAGAAAATCAACTATCAGGAAAAATCCTGGAAAATATGCCAAAAATCCTATTTCACCAAGACTCTGTGGAGCTGTATAGACGGAGAAGAGCCAGGGGGTGGCCACACCACCTGGTGGCGCGGGCCAGGCTAGGCCGCGCCAGGGGGTGGTGTGGGCCCCCCAGGCACACCCTCGGCCTCTCTCTTCGCCTATAAGGAGACTTCTGACCTAAAAACTTCGGGGGGTTCGACGCTTTTCAGAGGAGTTCCGTCACCGCCACCACAGATTCCACGAACAGCACTGTAAACTCCGTTCGGCACCTCGGGATGGGGAATTGGAGGAGATCATCGCCATCATCATCACCATCGCTTATCCATCGACCATCCATGTTTCCCCCATCTATGAGTGAGTAATCCCTCGCTGTAGGCTATGGGGATGGTAGGGATTGGATGAGATCGTTCATGTAATGGCATCAGATTGTTAGGGCGTGGTGCCTAGTATCTTTTATTAGTGCTTTATGACTTTGTTGCGACTTGTTGTGCTTAATGCTTGTCACTAGGGCCCGAGTGCCATGATTTCAGATCTGAACATGTAATTGATTCATTATGATAGTATTGTTTCTGGTCTTATCTACAAGTTGTTTACACACATTGTTGTCCGGAACCTATGGCCCCGAAGTGACAGAAATCGGGATAACCGGAAGGGAATGGCTTTGATGTGAGGATCACATGTGTTCATGGAGTGTTAATGCTTTGCTCCGGTGCTCTATTAAAAGGAGCACCTTAATTGCCAGTAGTTCCCTAGAGGCCCCTCTGCAAACGGGCTGGCGGGATAAAAGATGTTGTGCAAGTTCTCATTGCGAGCATGTATGACTATATATGGAACACATGCCTAGGATTGTCTAGTACTTGGATGCTTTATCTTATTCATCTGCAATTGCCCTATGTTCCGATTATTATGTGGATTGTCTTGTCCATGCAACGCCCGTCCATCCATCCCTATGCCTACCACACTCGAATCCCACTGTTACTGCTTTTGTTACTACTGTCTTTGCTTTACTACTGCTGTTACTTTGCTATTCCAACTACAAAAATGTTGCTACTGATAAACTGCTGTGAGCAAGATTGTTTCCAGGTGCAGCTGAATTGACAACTCAGTTGTTAAGGCTGATAAATAATCTTTGGCTCCCCTTGTGTCGAATCAATAAATTGGGTTTCACTTCCCTCGAAAATACTGCGATACACCCCCTATACTTGTGGGTCATCACAAGTCTGGGTAGCAAGTATAAGAGTTGAAGGAAACAAACAAACATACAAGTGATAAAGGCAAACATGCAATCTTCCTTGGAAGCACAAAAGATCTTAACTAGAGAATACTAGACTTATGAGCAAATCAAGAAAGAAAGATGATGAAATTATTTTTCTTTAGAGTACTTTTATCTTTTTCATTCAAATCTCAAAAATAGTGTTGCTACTGACCGAGCCAGGTTTGCCAAAACCAACTAAATTAACTCAATGATCCCAAAGTGATACCAATACTAACAACAAGATCAATCATATAACCACGAATTGAAAACTAATATAAGCTATGCAAAAGAGTAAATGATAGAACTTCTCATTAATATTCCATAACGGCAACTCACACCAAGGGATACATATCTAATGAGAGAGGGGACACTTCCATAATGCAAACCATCCTACATAATAACTCCTCTATTCATGATATGACTCTACTAAAAGGGTAAAAAGATAGAAGATAGTGATGTGATACCGCGACACTCCCCCAAGCTTGGAACAAACCAAGGGGATGCCAAACCTGATGACGAATTACTTCTTAGGTGGTGGTGGTATCCTCTCATCTTCGTCCATCTTCCAGGGTAAAGGCTTCCCATCAACAAAGGACATCGTGGTTTCCAACATCCTGAAACTTGCAGCAACACTTATGCGTTTAAATCTAGCCTCATACTCACAGTTTTGATTTTGAACGTCATAGAACTGTGCTTGCAGTTTGTTGGTTGTTTGGCGGAGTGAGAGGACTTCGTCTTTGAGTTCAGCAGTCTCCTTTTGGTGCTCGGTGATGAGTTCGGAACAAATCTTATGGATGATATCCACTTCGCGCTCCGCCATCTTCTTGTACCTAAAGACTTCTTGCTCTAGTGCTTCCATCCTGTCCTCCAGACTTCCTTCACCTTTAGGGCCTTGAACCTCTTTAATCCGGACCTCCCCACCTTCGAGCAACAACTCCTTGGGATGAATCTTCAATGCTCTCATGTATGGATTGATGATATCTTCTAAGGAATCTCCCTCGGTTGATCTAGTGGAAGACATTGTGGCTACAAATCTAGGATTCCACCTGGCAGAAACAGATCGAAACAAAAACACGACGAAAACACGATATATGAACCTCGGAAGATCCGGGGGGTTATATATTACGAAGTTTCATATCAAAAGGAAGGTACTGGGAGAAAACGAGTCGGAGGCGGAGTCCGAGGTGGACTCACCACCTGGTGGCATGGCCAGGGGAGGGCCCGCGCCACAGGGTGGTGTGAGCCACCCTGGCTCTGTTTCCATCCCTTTTTTGTTTCGTAGCTTTCCTTATTGACTAAAAACTGCAAAAATATAGTTGTATTGTAATTCCGCGGAACTTTTCTTACCAGAACCGTTACCTATTTGAAAACAGACTCTGCAGGTCTCTGAATTTGGTCCTTGATGAATTTCTCCGGAGTTATAACATGAAAGGCATCAACATCTTCATTGTAAGAATCTCCAGCAATATAGTGCTTGAGTCGCTGCCCATTCACTACTTGTGTAGTATTATCTTTTAAAGAAGAAATTTGTATTGCTCCTGAACGGTATACTTCTTCAATAATGAAAGGTCCTTCCCATTTTGACAGTAGCTTTCCTGCAAAAAATCTGAGACGAGACCTATACAATAGAACTTTCTCACCCACATGAAATTCCCTCTTAAGTATTCGCTTGTCATGCCATCTTTTAACTTTTTCCTTAAAGAGCCTAGCATTTTCATAGGCTTCACTCCTCCATTCATCTAAATAACTTAAGTCAAATAATCTTTTCTCACCAGCGAGCTTACAATCTCTATTTAGTTCTTTAACCGCAAGAAGCTTTGTGTTCTAATTCTAAGGGTAGGTGACAAGCTTTCCCATAAACCATTTTATAAGGAGACATCCCCATAGGATTTTTGTAAGCAGTTCTATAAGCCCATAAAGCATCATTCAACTTCTTAGCCCAGTTTTTTCTAGACCTATTAACAGTCTTTTGCAAGATGGATTTAATTTCTCTATTTGATAACTCTACTTGCCCGCTAGTTTGGGGGTGATAGGCTGAAGCAATTCTATGATTAACATCATATTTAGCAAGGGTCTTTCTAAAACCACCATGAATGAAATGAGAACCCCCATCAGTCATGAGATACCTAGGCACTCCAAACCTAGGAAAGGTAACATCCTTAAGAATTTTTAGAGAGGTCTCCCTGTCTGCACTCTTTGTAGGAATGGCTTCTCCCACTTAGTAACATAATCAACGACAACAAGAATATGAGTGTAACCTTTAGAAGGAGGGAAAGGACCCATAAAGTCGAATCCCCAGCAATCAAAAGGTTCAATAACTAGAGAGTAGTTCATAGGCATTTCATTGCGTCTAGAAATATTACCAACACGCTGACATTCATCACAAGATAAAACAAATTTTCTTGCATTTTAAAAAGGGTAGGCCAGTAGAAACCTAATTGTAGCACCTTTTGTGCAGTTCTATCTCCTGCATGATGTCCTCCATAAGCACTACCATGACATTTACGCAATATCTCCTTTTGTTCATATTCTGGAACACATCTTCGCATAATACCATCCACTCCTTCTTTGTATAAGTGTGGGTCATCCCAAAAATAATGCCTCAAATCATAGAAGAACTTCCTTATTTGCTGGGCTGTAAAAGTTGGAGGCAAATACTTGGAGACAATAAAGTTAGCATAATCAGCGTACCAAGGGATCCCTCGCAAGCTTACCCCTACTGCAGCTAATTATTCATTTGGGAAACTATCATTAACGGGCATAGGGTCAAAAGAGATGTTTTCCAATCGAGATAAATTATCAGCTACAGGGTTTTCAGCACCCTTCCTATCTACTATATGTAGATCAAACTCTTGTAAAAGCAGCACCCATCTAATAAGCCTAGGCTTAGCGTCCTTCTTCGTCATAAGGTATTTAATAGCAGCATGATCAGTATGAATGGTGACTTTTGAGTCTACAATATACGGCCTAAACTTATCACAAGCAAAAAACGACAGCTAGAAATTCCTTTTCAGTAGTAGCATAATTCCTTGGAGCAGCATCTAGAGTCTTACTAGCATAATGGATAACATTTAACTTTTTATCAACTTGTTGCCCAAGGACAGCACTGATGTGCTCGACTTTCAACGTAGAGCTTGTTGGGAACCCCAAGAGGAAGGTACGATGAGCACAGCAGTAAGTTTTCCCTCAGTTATGAAACCAAGGTTTAATCGAACCAGTAGGAGCAAGGAAACACCCCAAAGGTGTTACTAGCTGAGATTTGGCAGGGCGCACTACCGGTGCTAGTAGCAACGTGGAGACCTGCACAACACAACCACAGAACTTTGTCCCCAACTTGCGATGAGGTTGTCAATCTCACCGTGTTTTGCAGAAAACAAAGGATTAAACGTATCGAATGGAAAGAAGTAAAAGTTTGCAGAAAGTAAACACAAAGCAGAAACAGTTTATAGATTGTATGTAAAGAAAAAGGACCGGGATCCATAGGTCACTAGAGGTGGCTCTCCTTAGATAGATAACATGCTGGGTAAACAAATTACAGCGAGGCAATTGACAAACACCGAGAAAGCAATACATGCATATACTAATCATCCTGACTCCTTTGAGACTTGATTGGGCATTACAACATAATACATAGACCGCCATCCAACTGCATCTATGACTAATAATCCACCTTCAGGTTATCATCCGAACCCCCTCTAGTATTAAGTTGCAAGCAACAGACTATTGCTTCTAACGTGTGTAAAGTAAACAATACGATTGTTCTATGAACAAAGGATTGTTGTTTTCTCCTAGTAGCAACAACACATCTAGTACCTTAGAGATTTCTGTCACTTCCTAGATTACGGAGGCATGAACCCACTATCGAGCATAAATACTAACTCTTGAGTTGCTAGCATCTACTTGGCCAAGATAGCTACTAACAACGAAAGCATGCAAGATCACAAATAACAAAGACATGATGAATCAATAATCAATCTGAAATAGCATCTCAATATCCATCGGATCCCCGCAAACACAACATGTATGAATTACAAATAGATGATCTTGATCATGAGCAGACTCACAAGATCTAAACATGAAAGCACAAAGGAGGAGAAACCAACCATCTAGCTACTACATGGATCTGTAGTCCAAGGATGAACTACTCACGCATCACACCGGAGGCTTGCATGGTGATGAAGAAGGCCTCCAGGGTGAATTCCCCTCTCCAGGTGCCGGGAAGAGCTTGAGATCCTCCCGATCTAGGGATGGAGATGACAACGACTCTGAACTCTTTCGTGGATTTTTGATTGGGTACTTAGGGTTTTCGTCCCGAGGGCAACTTATAGGCGGAAGGAGAGGCCGAGGGGGTGCCGGGAGCCACCACACCACCCTTGGCGCGGGCCAGGTCTGGCCACGCGGCCAGGTGGTGTGGCCGGCCCTTGGCCCCTCTCCGTCTCATATTCTGGCACTTGATCCCTTCCGGAAAAATAGGCACTTTGGCTTTTGTCCCGTCCAATTCTAAGAATATTCATTTTCTGACTTTCCTAGAACCAAAAACAGCAGAAAACAGGCAGCTGGCACTGTGGCTCTTGTTAATAGGTTAGTCCAAGAAATCATATGAAAAGTACTCCAAAGTTGGAACAAAACACAAGAAAGTGGATAAAACCAAGCATGGAACATCAAAAATTATAGATACATTTGCAATGTATCAACATCCCCAAGCTTAACTCCTGCTCGTCCTCGAGTAGGTAAGTGATAAAAAGAAATAATTGTTGAGGTGACATGCACCATCAAAGACTTGATCAAAGTATTTGCAAAACATTCAAAGCTGGGATCATAGTACTTCAATCATAACATGAAAGACAAAGTTCTAGCAATAAGCAAAGAAACTATGATGCAACATGAAAAGGCACAAACAAAAGATTCATGAATAACAATGCTTTGCAAGACGTTTGTTTGTTTCACATAAAGAAAACATAGCATAATAGTATTCAGCTTGTCCCTCAATAGAGTAGCAAATATAAATGCATAGGACACCTTCAAAGTTCATAAGAGTGACTAGATACAATAGTTTCAAACAAGCAATAACAAGTTATGCATCAATCAACTAGTCTTGGGACAATGCACATAGAACTAAGAATGGCCACTATGCTCTCAAAGTAGGTGCATAAAGATAGAAGGTGGAGACTCAATGTAATGGTGGAAGAAAGGCCTTTTGTAAAAGGAAGTAGGGATTCAAGTCTCATAAAGAGCTTCCAAAAATTATGGTACTTATAGCTTTCAGCTCTCATTGCCCCTATCATAAGCATCTTTAAGGTGATTAAGGTTAAAATGACACAACTAAGAGGATATGCTGAACAAGTTATAAACCGAAATCTCATGCCCCTTACTTACGAAGACCGATCCTCATGCTACTCAACTTCAGTCACGAGTAAGATCTTGTCATTGTAAGTATATGTGTATCATTAAGAACCACCAACGGGGTACCCCTTGCACATGATACGGGAGCTTTCCCATAATCAAAATGACAAGGCAAGCAGACAATGAGCATCTCAGCGATCTTTTTATTTGCTATTTGCATAGGTTTTTACTGAGGATGCTTCATAGAGTGCTCATTATGGTGATGCTGCAATTTTCCACCATGATTAGGCATGGCTTAGGCTAGCGCCCAGCGCTTTCTAACACACATACAAACTCCATGATCTTATAAGTTCCACTTTTATTTCACATCGCCGGGATCCGTAAGCAAAAGAACATGATATCAACGAGGTACAAAGTACAAGTGCAATGTTGAAAGCGTTCCCCATGAAACATGGTTCTGCTAATTTCAACTTATAAAGCGCAAGCATATACGCAACAAAGAAGGACCCAATGGTTCAAGTTTATTAGAGGCAATAAAGTAAAGTGTGCCATCAAGTTCGTGAGAGCTTTAATCACTAGTTTTCTCATAACAAGTGGAAGGTAAACAAAAGCATGAATATACTTGTAATAGCATAAGCTATTAGGTAGGTATGGTGGACTATTTGGAATAACTTGGTTTAGGGAGTTGGATGCATGAGTGGAACTCATACCTTGTTGTGGAGGCTAGCAAAAGACTGGGAGCGACAAACTAAGAGAGCAATAATGGCCATAATCATGCAGAGCGACAAAACATCATTGATCAAAGCATAAAGTGATACTACAAGTTGAAAAATAAAGGATCATAAAGGATATGGTGACTTGTGACAGTCATAACATGGTGTGGGCATGTGCCAAGTCAACCCAAATAAAGCATCAAAGGAGAATACCACTATACTATGCTTTAATATGCTAAAACAACGTATGATTCATCCAAGGCACATTAAGCAATCTCAATTGTTTATAAGAAGTCATACTACAGCAAAGAATACTAAGCATAAAGCCAAAACAATATCAAGTATGGCACGACAAAGCATAGCCACAGTAAAAAACGAGCTCTTTTTACCACATAAGCATGAACTTTCCTACTCTTTTCCAAACCAACCCAAACTATTTGCAAACCAATATATGAAAGAGGGGGTCCAACCAATTTATTCAGAAAACTAAGAAAACCAAGCAAACTAAAAACCAAAACGAAAACAAAAAATAAGACGCTCCAAGAACAACACAACTGTGCATGAAACAATAAAAATGAAGCGTTTGGAAGAAACCTGGGATTTTTATTGATGAAGAAGGGGATGCCTTGGGCATCCCCAAGCTTTGACGCTTATACTTCTTGGATATTTCTTGGGGTGACACGCGTGTCATCCTCAAGCTTGAGCTTTAGTCCATCCTTCATCTCATTACTCATTCCTTCCTGAAATTTTTTCCTTCATACAAAACTTCACACAATCTCATTAGCAACATTAGTGCACTTAAGATAAATAAGTCTCAAGGTTCAGTTATAACACCAAATAAACTTCCATTAGAACACTAGATACTGTAGCACTTCCCTCAAAAAGCTCAATTCCCCAAAGGAACTCAAGAAGGAACTAACAAGAAGCAAATGCAGAAAATGGCAGAAATCTGTCAAAACAGACCAGCAGGTAAAGATGAATTTTTTCAAAGACCTTCTGTTGCTCAAATCAAAACGTGTTGAACTAACGAAAGTTAGATAACAACCTGAGGCAGAAGAACAAAAAATTACAGATTAATCCGACGTACAGAGCTCTCTCTGGAATTTTTACAGTGAAGCACAAAAATCTGTTTCGAGACAGCAACTTTTCCAATCATTACTTCACTATCATTAGAGGTTACTCTTGGCACAAAAACCAAATAAAAAGGAGAAGGATAGGTTATTACTGAAGTAATAACTTACAAGACTCAACTAAAACTCTTGGGTTATCTCCCAACAAGTACTTTTCTTTAACGCCTTTAAGTTAGGCATAAGAAGCAAAGAAAAAATCAAGTGTTCTCAAATGAAGAAGCATTAAGACCAAATTTTGTTTTCATAGGAGAAGCAAAAGAAATCTTTTCTCTCTTTTTAGGGAAGTGTTCTATACCTTTCTTGAGTGGGAGTTGATATTTAATGGTGCCTTCTTTCATATCAATGATGGCACCAACAGTTCTAAGAAAGGGTCTTCCCAAAGTAATAGGACAAGAAGCATTGTATTCAACATCCAAAACATAGAAATCAACGGGGACATAGGAATCGTTAACCATAATAAGAACATAATTAAGACTCCACGTGAGTTTCTTTTTAGCATTAGCATCAAGTGGGACATTCAAATAACAATCTTCAAGAGGAGGCAAATCAAGCATATCATAAATCCTTCTAGGCATAATAGAAACACTACTATCAAGATCACAGAAAGCTTTGAAATCAAAGTCATTCACTTTCATATTAATGATGGGTTCCCAACCATCTTCTTGTTTTATAGGAATAGAAGCTTTATGTTTCATCTTTTCTTCTTTAATCTTTATGAGAGCATCGGTAATGTGTTTTGTAAAGGCCATGTTCATAGCACTAGCATTAGGACTTTTTGAAAGTTTTGTAGGAACTTAATAACTTCAGAGATATTGCAACCATCAAGATCAAAATCAAATTTATCATCTAAAGTAGTAGAACTATTAGTAGCCTCAACACTAGTGGTGGTGATAGTAGAAACACTAATGTTTCTAGCAATTTCATCTTCTCTTTCCCACTTAACATGTTTCAGCTAATAGTCTAACATTTTCATCAATTCTCACTTGTATAGAATTAGTGGTTGCAAAGGGATTCTCATTAGTTTCAGGTTTAGTAGCCATTTTATTCAAATTAGTTTGATCTTCAGCTAAAGATGCTATATTTCTTTCAGCGTTAGAGAGTTTTTCCTCAATAGTTTTATTGAAAGCAGTTTGTTTACTAATAAACTCTTTAAGCATAACTTCATGTTCAGAGGGAGCACTCTTATTATTGTTGTAAGAATTTCCATAAGCATTACCATTGTTGGGAGGATATGGCTTATAATTGTTGTTACCAAAATTGTTCCTATAAGCATTATTACCATAAGCATTGTTGCGAAAGTTGTTATTTCTTATGAAGTTCACATCAACCTGGTCTTCTTGAGCAACCAAAGAAGCTAGAGGAACATTATTTGGATCAATATGGGCTTTCCCATTAACAAGCATAGACATAATAATATCAATCTTATCACTCAAGGAGGAAGTTTCCTGAACAGAATTTACCTTCTTACCTTGTGGAGCTCTCTCAGTATGCCATTCAGAATAATTAACCATCATATTGTCCAGAAGTTTTGTTGCAGCACCCAAAGTGATGGTCATAAAGGTACCTCCAGCAGCTGAATCCAATAGGTTCCTTGAAGAATAGTTCAACCCTGCATAAAAAGTTTGGATGATCATCCAAGTAGTCAGTCCATGAGTGGGACAATTCTTTACCAAAGATTTCATTCTTTCCCAAGCTTGAGCAACATGCTCATTATCAAGTTGTTTAAACTTCATTATTTCACTTCTCATGGATATAATCTTAGCAGGAGGATAGTATTTTCCAATAAAAGCATCTTTGCATTTAGTCCAAGAATCAATACTATTCCTAGTTAAGGAATTCAACCACTCTTTAGCTTTTCCTCTCAAAGAGAAAGGAAACAATTTCATCTTAATAATATCACCATCTATATCCCTATGCTTTTGCATCTCACAAAGTTCAACAAAGTTATTTAGATGGGAAGCAGCATCTTCATTACCAATACCAGAAAATTGTTCTCTCATAACAAGATTGAGCAAAGCAGGTTTTATCTCAAGAAAGTATTTTCAGCCATAGGTGGAGCAATAGGTGTGCTCATAAAATCATTGTTGGTGGTGCTAGTGAAGTCACATAACTTAGTGTTTTCAAGAGTAGTCAATTTCTTGGGTTTTCAAATAAGAAAGCAAACAAGTAAAACTAATTTTTGTGTGTTTTTTGAAGAAAAAACAAGCAAACAAAGCAAAAAGAACTAAGCAAAACAAAAACAACAAAGTAAAGAGATTGGTTATGAGGGACTCACCTTATGAAGATGTCCTTGACTCCCCGGCAACGGTGCCAGAAAATCTTTGATGGCGCGTGGTTGACGTGGGAGCTTATTCTTCTTAAAGTCCCCGGCAACAGCGCCAGAAAATCTTGATGCGCTCGACTTTCAACATAGAGCTCGTTGGGAACCCCAAGAGGAAGGTATGATAAGCACATCAGTAAGTTTTCCTTCAGTTATGAAACCAAGGTTTAATCGAACCAATAGGAGCAAGGAATCACCCCAAAGGTGTTACTAGCTGAGCTTTGACAGGGCGCACTACCGGTGCTAGTAGAAACATGGAGACCTGCACAACACAACCACAGAACTTTGTCCCCAGCTTGCGATGAAGTTGTCAATCTCACCGTGTTTTTCGGAAAACAAAGGATTAAACGTATCGAATGGAAAGAAGTAAAAGTTTGCACAAAGTAAACACAAAGTAGAAACAGTTTATAGATTGTATGTAAAGAAAAAGGACCGGGATCCATAGGTCACTAGAGGTGGCTCTCCTTAGATAGATAACATGCTGGATAAACAAATTACAGCGGGGTAATTGACAAACACCGAGAAAGCAATACATGCATATACTAATCATCCTGACTCCTTTGAGACTTGATTGGGCATTACAACATAATACATAGACCGCCATCCAACTGCATCTATGACTAATAATCCACCTTCAGGTTATCATTCGAACCCCCTCTAGTATTAAGTTGCAAGCAATAGATGATTGCTTTACGAACTGCGTGTAAAGTAAACAATACGATTGTTCTATGAACAAAGGATTGTTGTTTTCTCCCTAGTAGAAACAACACATCTAGTACCTTAGAGATTTCTCTCACTTCCCCAGATTACCAGAGGCATGAACCCACTATCGAGCATAAATACTAACTCTTGGAGTTGCTAGCATCTACTTGGCCAAGATAGCTACTAACAACGGAAAGCATGCAAGATCACAAATAACAAAGACATGATAGAATCAATAATCAATCTGAAATAGCATCTCAATATCCATCGGATCCCCGCAAACACAACATGTATGAATTACAAATAGATGATCTTGATCATGAACGGAGCTCACAAGATCTAAACATGAAAGCACAAAGGAGGAGAAACCAGCCATCTAGCTGCTACATGGATCCGTAGTCCAAGGATGAACTACTCACGCATCACACCGGAGGCTTGCATGGTGATGAAGAAGGCCTCCAGGGTGAATTCCCTTCTCCGGCAGGGTGCCGGGAAGAGCTTCAGATCCCTCCCGATCTAGGGATGGAGATGACGCTGACTCTGAGACTCTTTCGTGGATTTTTGATCGGGTACTTAGGGTTTTCGTCCCGAGGGAAACTTATAGGCGGAAGGAGAGGCCGAGGGGGTGCCGGGAGCCACCACACCACCCCTGGCGCGGGCCAGGCCTGGCCGCGCGGCCAGGTGGTGTGGCCGGCCCCTGGCCCCTCTCCGTCTCGTATTCTGGCACTTGATCCCTTCCGAAAAATAGGCACTTTGGCTTTTGTCCCGTCCAATTCCGAGAATATTCATTTTCTAACTTTCCTGGAACCAAAAACAGCAGAAAATAGGCAGCTGGCACTGTGGCTCTTGTTAATAGGTTAGTCCAAGAAATCATATGAAAAGTACTCCAAAGTTGGAACAAAACACAAGAAATTGGATAAAACCAAGCATGGAACATCAAAAATTATAGATACATTTGCAATGTATCAAGCACCTACAACAAAATCACTAGCATCACACATTATTTCAAATGGTAAAGTCCAATCAGGTGGTTGAACAATAGGGGCTATAGTTAAAGCCTTCTTAAGAGTTTCAAAAGCTTCCTTACAGTCATTATCAAAAACGAAGGGTACATCTTTTTGAAGAAGATTAGTAAGGGGTTTTGATATCCTAGAAAAGTCTTTAATAAACCTTCTATAGAAACCAGCATGACCAAGGATATTACGAATACCTTTGATGTCTCTTGGGCATGGCATCTTCTCAATTGCCTCAACCTTAGCTCTATCAACTTCTATGCCTCTTTCAGAAACTTTATGCCCAAGAACAATCCCTTCATTAACCATGAAGTGGCATTTTTCCCAATTAAGAACAAGATTAGTTTCTTCACATCTCTGCAAAACTTTATCAAGGTTGTGCAGACAATTATCAAAAGAAGTTCCATAGACAGAAAAGTCATCCATGAACACTTCTACAATTTCCTCACAAAAACCATGAAAGATAGCAGACATGCACCTTTGAAAAGTAGCAGGAGCATTACATAAACCAAAAGGCATACGTCTATAAGCATAAGTTCCATAAGGGCAAGTAAAAGTAGTTTTTTCTTGATCTTGTTGTTTAACAGCAATTTGAGAGAAACCAGAATAACCATCAAGAAAACAAAAATGGGTCTTTTTAGACAACCTTTCCAACATTTGATCAATAAAAGGAAGCGGGTAATGATCTCTCTTAGTAACTTTATTGACTTTTCTAAAATCAATGCACATCCTATAGCCTACTACTATTCTTTGAGGAATAAGCTCATCATTATCATTAGGAACAACGGTAATACCTCCTTTTTTAGGAACACAATGAACAGGACTAACCCATTCACTGTCAACAATAGGGTAAATAATACCAGCATCAAGGAGTTTCAATACCTCATTCCTTACCACTTCCTTCATCCTAGGATTTAAACGTCGTTGGTGCTCTACTACGGACTTTGCATCTGGTTCTATGTTGATAGAATGCTGACATATAGTAGGTGAAATCCAGAGTATAGCCCATAGCTCCTCGGTGTTTCCTCAAAACCTCCAATAACCTTTCTTCTTCCTTCCCTGAAAGTTTAGCTCTAATAATGATAGGATATATCTTTTTATCATCAATATAAGCATGTTTAAGATCATCGGGAGAGGTTTTAGATCGAAAACCGGATCCTTTTTAGGTGGCAACGTGGTACCTAAGTCTTCTACAAGCAAGTTATGCTTAAGCATCTTAGGTTGATCACGGAGAATCCTGTCAATCTCATTCCTTTCTTCCATGAAGATTTCACTTTCATGATCTTCCATAAATTGCTGCAAAGCATTGTTAGGAGCAAGAGAAATAGAAGCAAGTTGTTCAACTCTAAAATCCTCATTATGGGTTTCCTCTTCGCAAGGTTCTTTAGCAAATTTCAAAAAATTAAACTCATAAGATTCCCCATCAAACTTAGTCAAGATTTTCTCCCTCTTGCAATCAATAATAGCTCCACAAGTACTCAAGAAAGGTCTACCAAAAATGATAGGATAAGTTTTACTAGCAGCTGAACCAAGTACTAGAAAATCAGCAGGGTATTTAATCTTACCACAAAGAACTTCCACGTCTCGTACAATACCAATTGGAGAGATGGTCTCTCTATTAGCAAGGTTAATAACCACATCAATCTCTTCCAACTCGCAAGGACTGATTTCATGCATAATTTCTCTGTAAAGCTCATAAGGAATAGCACTGGAACTTGCACCAATATCACATAAACCATAATAGCAATGATCACCAATTCTAACAGAAAGCATAGGAACACTAGCCTTTTTAGTTCTATTAGGATGTGAAACAATATTAGAAGCATCCTCACAAAAGACTATGTGCCCATCTTCTATGCTTTTAGTGACAAGGTCTTTCACAATTGCTACCACAGGTTCAATGTTTATTTGTTCATCAGGTTTTATAGTTCTCTTTTCACTTTTGGTGATTACATTAGTTATCAAAGAATGGTCCTTTACCTTTTCTGGGAAGGGAATCTTCTCGATATAAGGTTCGGGTAAGATGGGATCAATAATGCAATACTCAGCACTCCCAATAGGAACATAGTCAACAATATCTTTGTAAGGTGCATGGTATTTATTCCATCCCCTTTTTGGAATTTCGATATAGGAAGCAAAAGCTCTAAAGCAATTCGTAATAACTTGCAAATCAAGACCATAAACATTACTAATATTTTGAAAGTCATCAGTTCCCATAAAAGATTCAATGCATTCATAATCATAATTTATACCTAACTTTCTACCTTTGTCATTCTCCCAAGCTTCAGCATTATCTTGAATACGGTCCAGAAGATCCCATTTAGCTTCTTCTTTCATGCGAGTGAACTATCCAGCACAAGAAGCATCCAATAAATCTTTATCATGTAGAGGAAGCCTTGCATAAAAGTTATTGATAATAATATTGTTGGGGAGATCATGAATGGGACATTTGAGCATTAATAACTTCAATATCCCCCAAGCTTGAGCTGTACTCTCTCTATCAAGAGGACAAAAGTTGTATATTTGATTCCGACCTTTATGAATCTCACTAGGAGGATAAATCTTTGAAGAAAAGAGAGGCACTATTTCCTCCCATTCTAGAGCTTGACCATTCTTCAGCAGCTTATACCATTGCTCAGCTCTTCCTTTCAGTGATAATGAGAATAACTTCTTATTGACTTGATCTGTAGTAATACCTGCACACTTGAACAACCGGCATAATTCGTGTATAAAGCGCAAATGATCACCGGGATGGACAGTTCCATCCCCAACATAGTAGTTATCCATAACATGATCAATAATTCTTGTAGGTATTTTGAAAACATCATTCTCAGCAGGTGGTGGCTTATCTACTACCTTAGCAGTGGTAGTAGCATTACCAAATAAGAAACTCAGTGAATTATCCATAACAAAAATAAAGCAACTAACAGAACTAAACAATACTCATAGTAGAAGTTTCCTTTACCAGTTCCACTCTCCAATAGCGCTTCACTCCCCGGCAACGACGCCAGAAAATAGTCTTGATGACCCACAAGTATAGGGGGTGTATCGCAGTATTTTCGATAAGTAAGAGTGTCGAACCCAACGAGGAGCAGAAGGTGCTCGCTAGTGGTATGGATCAGGAATTCTCTGCAAATACTTAGCAAACGGATTTTTAGGGGTTTTTGATAAAGCAAGTAAACAAAGTACGAGCAAATAAAAGATAGTAGGAATAAATGCAGCAAGTGGCTCAATCCTTTATGCAGCAAAGGACAAGCCGGTTGTATTACTTAAGATGACCAAACGTTCTCGAGGACACATGGGAAGACTGTCAAGTGCTTTCGCTTCATATAGTTGATTAATCTTCTCTAGCTTGCTAAGTGTTGTCTGGGCGAACCTGTGCTAATGTACCGCCCATCCAAGACTAATACATACTTGTGATTATACCCCTTGCAAACATACGTAAGTACAAGAAAGTAATTAAGGTAGAGACCTAACCACAGCTTTAAACTCTAAGACCCTTACGTCCCTTGTGCAATGGTTTCCTAATGGGGGTTCAAGTTTCTGTCACTCCGACAACCCCTACGATTAGTATCCAAATACACAATGCATTCCCCTAGGCCCATATAGGTGAAGTGTCATGTAGTCGACGTTCACATGACACCACTAGAAGAAGTACACCACAACTTAAATATCAAACTATTGAATCTTTCTCAACACAACTCCACTACTAACAACATGACTTCTCCCATGTCCTCAAGAACAAAACGAACTACTCACAAGACATCATATGGATCATGATCAGAGATGGAATAATGATGTATAACAATCTGAACATAAACAATAATTCAATGGTTCACTCAATAGCATCAACTACAAAGAGTAATCAACACCGGGAAAGATTCCCCTATGAACTAATGCAAGATTCAACTCAATTGTTACAGCAATATGGAGATGGTGATGAGGGTTCTGATGGTGATGATGATGGTGGTGGTGATGATGATGATCCCGATGAAGTCCAGCTTGATGGTGGTGTTGATGGCGGCGATCTCCCCTCTCCGGGAAGGAATTCCCCCGGCGGAAATCTGTCTGCCAGAGAGATCTTTCTCTCTCGGTGTTTTCTGCCCCGCAGAGGCGGTGGAATCTTTCTGTGGTTGCTCCCTGATTCTTAGGGTTTCGGGAGGATAATATACGCTAGAGGGGAGAGCCAGAGGTGGGCCAGGGCGGCCACACCACCTACTGGCGCGGCCTAGGGCTGCCCGTGCCAGGGGGTGGTGTGGGCCCCCTGTGGCCCATCTCCACTCCGTCTTCTGGCATCCTTAGTCTTCTAGAAAAATAGGATTTTCCGTATATTTTCCCAGATATTCTGATTTTCGCGAATTTGGCCTTCAAACAGCACCTTTTCCATCAGAATCCTGACTACAGCGGTCCATGCTCCAAAACTCATCAACCATGCAAAAACAGATGAAATAACATAAGTATCACCTCTCAATATGAAATATATCAATGAATAATACTGAATTAAGACATAGAATAGTGATGCAAAATGGATGTATCAAGAGCAGGGTGGGGTCCACGCGAGGCCACACGGTTGTCGCGATGCAGCAGCGTGCGGGGGTGGGCGGTGAGTGACAAGGCTAGATCAGGTGGTGGGGCCGCGAGGGATGGAGCGTGGCGGGAGGTGGCGCTACGCGCGCGTGTACGCGGGGTGGTTGATCGCGCCGGGTGAGGTGGGGCCAGATCGCGGCGGAGATCCCTAGGCAGGGGTCAGGTGTGGATCAGGGCTAGGGTGGTGTGCGTGGTGTCCAGGGTAGATTTTTGTGGTGGCGGTGAGTGTGGGGTGTAGATGGGTAGGTGGGTCTAGGGTTAGGATATTTATTTATTTGGGGTAGTAGGCTGCTGCCAGCTAGGCTTTTCGGCCTAGCGAGTGGCGGCCTCCCCCGATTTATAAAATATGTTTTATTTATTTTATTTTTGTTTTAAAACAAAACATTTGTAATTAGGTTTTAGTCAAATAAAAGATACAGACTGATCTAGGGTTTTCGATTTGAACAAAGAGGGGAATATCTAAAGAAAACAAAATAGGTTTTTAGAAAATAGTTTTAGGCGAACAAAATGCATGCAGACATGATGATTCTCAAATACAATGTGGCCTGATGACATGAGCATGTAGTCATGATGATGCACAAAATAAAAATAACACGTGTATCTCCTCTTCGGTGGCGGCGGGGTTCCTGATCTTGTACTTAGGGTTTCTGATTTCTGATCTTGTACTTAGGGTCTTCGTCCTGGGGGGAATATATACGCGAAGAGGCAAGGTCGATGGAGGCCTGAGGGGCCCACACCACCCCCTGGCGCGGCCTGGCCTGGCCCGCGCCACTAGGTGGTGTGGCCAGCCCCTGGCCTCTCTCTCTCGTCTTCTGGCTCCGTGAGTCTTCTGGTAAAATATTGACTTTGGCTTTTGTCCGTTCCAATTCTGAGAATATTTCTTTTCTAGCTTTTCTGAAACCAAAAATAGCAGAAAATAGGCAACTGGCACTATGGCATCTTGTTAATAGGTTAGTTCCAAAAAATGCATAAAAGTTTCTCAAAATGTAGACAAAACATAAGATAGTTGATATAAAACAAGCATGGAACATCAAAAATTATAGATACGTTTACGACGTATCAGAGCACAAGGACTTCAACACGACCTTGAGGTCGGCTTCGGCTCGTCTACATCAACCATGCTCTCCTAAGCATTGACAATGCCTTTTGGTCTTCAAGGGTAAGTTCGCGAAAAGCCCCTCCCATTACTGCATTACTAATAGATAGGTCTTGGCAGCATCAGGGGTTCAGGGGCGTAGGGTAAAAAATATTGTTTTCATACGCAAACCCCTACATTTCTAACCCACGTGTTGTATACATGAACAATTTGATTCCTTTGATGGCAGACTTGACCATCACCCAGGGGGGCGAAGAGCCTGAGCAACCATTGTGAGGATATGGGAATCCATTAGCCACCTAACAAAAATGCATATTATTTATCCTAACCTTGAAAACCAGGAATTAGAAATATATCTTGAGCTAATCTATATGATGAAAGAAATTGCTTTCGCAGGAAAAGAAGATGAAGATCCTAGTGATCATTTGACGAAGGTCTATGACCTTTGTGCTACTCTTAAACCAGCCAGTCTACCAATAGAGTTTGTACACCTTAAACTTTTTCGCTGGTCTTTAAATGATAATGCTTTTACTTGGTTACAATCGTTACCTCACACTATAAAAAGCTGGGGAGATTGCATCCGAGAGTTTATGCATAAATATTGCGCTTTTACTAAAATCATGCAGATCAAACACATCATTACAAACTTTCTTCAAGGGATTGAAGAAAACTTTTATCAAGCATGGAATAGATTTTATGGAATGATAATAAAAGTCCCATATCATGGATTTCAGGAGCATTTAATTATCCAATAGTTTTATAATTGGATTAATGAAGATTCAAATTAAATGATTGACTTAATTGCAGGTAGGGGTGGGTGCTCGGTCATGACCGAAAATTCGGTCTTTGTATTTCGGTCTATTTTAGAATCAGTGTTTTAAAAATGAAGACCAAAATTTTCTTATTATTTTTACTACTCGACAAATTTGGGTACCCGATAATTCAGGTTCGGGTTCGGTCATGATCGAATTGTATGGTAGATATTATCAAATATACAAGTTGGATAATATTTCGAAAAAGGGTACAATTTTAGTTGTAATTTGAAAATATAATGCACTTTGTCAATTCATATAAATTGGCGGGAATTAATAGTTAACAATACCATATTTGGCTCAGTCGAGGAAGATAAATCTATAGTGATGGGCAACTTTGGCTTTGGGACTAGGCCACTCTCACGTAACTTTCGGTCAGTTTGGTCTATTTGGGTAGCGGGGACTAATGACCGAATTAACCAAACTAAATTCAGTCTTTAAAATTTGCTACCCAATTTTCTGATCGGTCTTTTTGGTCTTGGCCTATTCGATTTCGGTTTCGGTCTTTTCGGGTTCGGTTTCCGGTTATCAATTTTTCTGCCCACTCCTAACTACAGGAGGAGCTATTAGCAACTTGACGTTGCCAGTATGCATAAAGCTTTTCGAGGTAAGATCCTTCAACGATGAACAATACAACCTAGTTGAGGATGTTAAACCACGAAAAGGTATGTTTCACATACCCCAGGAACTTATGCCTGAAGTTAAAAAGTCCATGGAAGAAAAAGGAATAGCAGCGGAACTTGTTGAAGAAAATAAAGTAGATGTTCTTCAAACTTATGTTGTAGAAGATGAAATAAATCTTGTAATGCAAAAGTTTATACATCAACAAAATCAGTTCTGTGAGAAATATTATAAATGCCTAATGACTCAAGAAAAGAATATAAAAGAGTTGACTGAAGTTTTTGATGATTTAGTTGAGTATGGTTAAAACTCAATGCGATCAGATAGCAGAAACTCAATGATTTAGATCAAAATATTTTTAATCGCGATATTGTTTCTACTTATGTTGTCACTAGATGCGGTATAGAGACATAGGAACCTCAGGGGCCACCTTGGTATCAAAAAGAATAGGCCCGCAAAGCAAGAGAGACTCAATAAATGAGTCAAGAAGAAGAGGACCTTGTCGATCCACAAGATGATATTGATTACGAAGCTCAGAGAAGAGAGCATGAGGCTTCTAACGAAGACAAAGAAGAAGAAGAAGAAGAAGAAGAAGAAGAAGGATATAAACATAAACAATATGATTCAGATGCTGAGATGGTCGACTGAAGAGAAGAAACCAATCCTAGAAAGGAACAAGAAGAGCATGCTATCACCTCAAATGAAAAACATATTGATAAGCAAAAACCTTCAACGAAGAAGAAAACTAAAAAGGATGTTGAACCAGTGGAAAAGGTAAAAGAGAAGGTAACACCCACCATAAAGAAAATTCCTTATCCTAACCGTGTTCAGTATGAACCGGATAAAGCTATTTATGATTCTTTTGCCGAAGCTCTAGGAAGTCTTCGTTTAGAACTTCCTCTAACTGATGCGATTCAAGTTCCTACTTATAAAATTTTTATGCGAGATATTCTTAATAGAAAGAAGAAGGTAACTAAGACTGTAACGGTGATGACAAGCTTTGGTGATAAGTTATTGCTAAGCTTGGGGACCCAGGATACCAACTATCTCTTGCACGATTGGGAAAACTAATATCCTTAATGCTCTTTATGACTTAGGTACAGGTGTTAGTTTCATGCCTTATTCCCTATTTAAGAAATTAAATCTTGGAGAGTATTCCCCTACTTCAATTACCTTGCAAATGGATGATAAGACAACTAAACAACCTGTCGGTATGATCGAAAATGTTTTACTTAGAATTGACTAACATGTTATACCCACTGATTTTATCATACTAGATGTTCCCAAAGATGACAAACTTTCAATCATCTTTGGAAGACCTTTTCTTAGCACTGGAGGAGCTAATGTTGATTGCTCTATATTTATGATGATCAGATCATTTGTTATTTTCCAAAGACAAAGAGCAATGTGGTAAATATTTACCACCGCCTAAGCGTTTCCAAGTGGTAAATGCCATCAATGAAGGGCAGCCTGAGGTAAACACTGAAAACTCCGAGGTTGGTTAGCCTAAGATAACCCTCCTTAATAAAATGCTTAATGGGAGTCACCCATTCTTAGTAGTAAAGTTTTATTCTATTTTATTTTGATTTTATTTTTATGTGTTTTAATAAATTTGTTGAAGTCATAGGTTTGTAGAGAAATTATACTACTGTGAAGTTTAAAGAAGAATTAAAGAAAGTTGAAAGGAAGAATAAAATAGGGTTCATATCATGTAATGAGTACCGGTATGACCAGAGATTCCCGTACCGTCCACCCGTACCGCTGAAGCAAAGCTAGTTGGCAAGTTATTTTCAAGATAGCATTCGTAACGAGCACTGGTATGGTCGGAGTCGCCCGTACCATCCACTCGTACCACTGAAGCAAAGCTAATCGACAAGTTCTCTTCAAGACAATGTTTGTAACGAGCACTAGTACGGTCGGAGTCGCCCATACCATCAACCCGTACTGAACTTTGACAATTTGTTCCAATCTTACTAACGCGGTAACGACCACTAATACGGTTGGAGGTACCCGTACCGTCCGCCCGTACCAGACTCCCAGGTTTGATCGTGAAACCCTACATCTTGATCCAATGGTGACGACCACCGGTATGGGCAGGACGCGCCCGTACTGCCCGCCCGTACCAACTGCATCGCCAGGTAAAGCCGACGGTGGCTGGCTCACAGCCAACATCTTTATTCTTTATCTCTCATTCTTTTTTCTCTTTCTGACGAGGGTTTAACTCGTCAATGCCCATTGTTATGGACTTGGGTTTTGGAGAAGGAGGGAGCGCTGGAAGCATCAATCGGCTAGCAAACAAGCACACAGGGACACAAGGTTTACCCAGGTTCAGGCCTCGTAGAGGTCCCTACTCCAGCTTGTCTGCTCTTGGAATTAATGAAGCAATCGAAGATTACAGTGGTGCGCAGATGCAATCTGGCGAGGGTTGTGGAAACTAGGGTTGCGTGTGTCCTCCTCGCCGCCCCCTCCTGGCCTTTATATAGATAGGCCAGGTCTCAGGTAGCAGGTCGAGTCGGTTACGGATTAGGGTTTGCCCTTCAAACTTTCTATCTTTAGACTTCTTCTTGTCTCGCAAGTTATTGAGAGTCTGTAGGCCACTTGAAATCCTCATTGGGCCGTGGCAACGCCGTGGGCTTCCACCGTATCTGGACCGTATATACCAATCTCGAGTACCAACAGGGTATACCGATGTCAGTAGCCCCCGAGTGTCCAGTGGAATCGCAGATTCGACTAGGGACTTTATGAAGCCTTTCGAGTGCATGACTGAGTATTTTCGAGTGCTTTGTTTGTGTCATAGGGATTGTTGATGTGCGTGCCTAATTTAATCGATGTATCGGTATCAGTTAACTACCTTAGGGTAAAACAACGCAATCTACTCGAACTCGAGTCCCCGGACTTGAATTCGGAAAAGTGTTGGTGTAATTCGACTCAAGCTGTGGAGGTCTTACAGGAGTCGAATTCCAGTATATGGGTGTGAGCACTCGACGCGTCCGTCAAGGCATGTTCATCGTACCTGTAGGCACGGATAAATTTCTAGTAGTGCGCAACAAATGCGTTGCCAGGCCTTGTTTAGGTATTATCTTCACGCTGCAAGCACGACATCCAAAATTTTGTCATCGTGGAGATGATACGGGTGACCCAGGAGACGCAGTCTCTTCTTAGGGAAAAATATGATGCAGTGTCGCCATAGACTTCGAGTGTGGATGTTATCAACACACAGTATGATGTACAAATAAGCATAGGGTGCGCGACCAGCGCTCCCCATGGGAGTAGCCCCTGAGTGCCTGGTTGAGTCGAAGACTTAGGCAGGGACTAAAGAACTTCTGCGACTACTGTCGTCTTTTGTTTGCTTGTTTTAGTCGAATTTATTTCTGGCGCTCCCTATGGGAGTAACCCATGTCCATAGTCGAATCGTGGATTCAAGTGGTTGGGTATGCTTTAAATGTCCATATTCCTGCAGAAAAGAAAAATCGTAGGGTGCGCGACTAGCGCTCCCTATGGGAGTAGCCCCCGAGTGCTTGGTGGAGTCGAAGACTCGAGCAAGGACTAAAGTAGTCGAAGTCTTCTACTGCTCAATCTTTGATGACATCAGTGCTGATGATGTGAAGATATTAGTTGCCCGCGTGAGCGGCTTTGACTGGACGTGACGAGCGATGGGTCCCATTTTCTAACCCTGACTTGACCGGGCATGCGTAATCTTTTGTTTTAACGGCGCCTCCTCGATTTCCGCGTGTAATGGGGGTAGTGGGGGACGGTTCGTGCTTCAGGTACTCCACATGTCGATCACGATGTGCGCCACACGTCTAATAGGGTTTCTGCTGGCCGTTGGATTACATCTTCCAGGGGGTTAAGTAGCTGCGCAGCTGCGGTAATTTCTCATCTGCTCCCTCTCTACTTTGTGCCTCCATCTCCATTGCTGCTACTCTCTACCTCCGAGAGTTCATTTCGTTCGCGGCGCTGGACCAACTCCGGGTTTTCCCGAGTTATTATCTTCGCTCTCATCGCCACCGCAAGATGGGGAAGAAGAAGGGAGGTGCTGCCGCTGAGTCCGCCGCTGCCAAGAAGAATGGCGGCTCCGCCGCTGCAGGCACCAGCGCCGCCGTTACCGGGAAGAAGAAGGGCACAGGCACTCGCGTCACCAATGGCGCGTGGCGTCCAGAAGGGTGGAGGGACAAGTGGTTCTACATCTGCGACCAGAAGGCCGACGGAGACCACTTTGGACTCGCGCCTTTCGATGCCGCGGCGCCGTGCAGGAGGAGGCATTCTTGGAAGAACGTGGTGATGCCCGGCGAGTCTGAGGAGACAGATGTGCTATACGAGCGCGTCTGCGACCTCGAGAGTCACATGGGTAAAGAAGAGGGAGGCTACGCCCTCATTCGCACGTGGTTGCGCCGTCGTGTCCAGCCCCTGCAGGCCAGAGTCCACCCTATGTTCCAGTGGGCTGGCGTAGACGATGCCACTCACGTATCTGCCGATGGCATTTCCGCGAGTGAAGTAGATAAGAGGGTGCGGCTGCTAACCAAGTACACTGCCAAGGATGTACTCCCTAGTGAACCAGTCGTGCCCCCTTTGATGCTTCTAACCCTCCTCCTGAGGTATGATTGTGCTACGAAGTAGCTTTATTTTGTCAAGTGCTTCTTTTTCTTGACTTGTGCTGACTTGTTTTATGTATGCAGGATTGGAAGGTGTCTTCCAGTTTGCCCCCTCTTCCCGAGGGGGTTATTCCTCACGAAGTGGATGAGGAGGACGAGTCAGAGTCGACCATCCCATTTGAAGAGGAGGAGGAAGCCCCCGAGTCCAGCGGTCTGGATACTCGCAAGCGTTCATGCAGCAAAGATTCGGACGCTTCATCTCCTTCGACTCTAGAAGGCCCAGCTATCGGTGCTGAGTCGCCGATTCATGCCGTTCATGTGAGTGTTGTGGCGCCATCTTCCCACACTAATATGCGGCTGCGAAGGAGTCGTCGGAGTCGGAGGGCCAAACCTTCGATTTTGACAATTTTGATTGGTAAGTATACAACTCTTCTCTTGGTTCTTTTTTGGAGTTGCATTTTCCTGATGTTGGTTTTGTTCTGTAGTCAACCAGTGTCGTCATCTTCTGGCGACGTCCAATTTTTGATAGAATCTGGAGTCGCGGACTCCAAGGCCAAGGAAATGGCTGAATGAACTCCGTCTCCTCCATTGGTGGCCCACTCCGGGCACAATTCATCAAGTTCTCCACACGATGTGGAGCACCAGATGGTTGTCCAGACGACTGTGCGGCAATCGACTTCGGAGTCACTAGAGGATCATGTATGTGTGATATTGTTTTTTCTTGCAGTTGAATTAATCATCCATGCTAACTGCTGATCCTTTTGTTGTTTCTCCTCTTGTAGCTTATTGTGAAGGAAGCCGCTCTCCTGGCGGAGCAAGTGCTAGCAATGGGTCGCCAGCATGCAATGCTGGACAATCGCCATCGCGTGGTTGAAAATGAGTGATCTTTGCTTCTTCTTCTTCATCCTTGTGATATATTCGACTGACGGTCTATCTTCATTTGTTTCGCAGCTGAGCATAATGCGCTTCTTCACGACGCCGCTTCCCTCGAAAAGACGCTCGCCACAGTGGTGAAGAGTCGCGATGAGGTCGTCGCTGTGCTTAACGAATCGCGGAAACGCAAAGAGGATTTGCGCACCTCCATCGCTGCTAGGGAGAAGTTGTTCGAAGAACAACTCTTCTTGATTGCCAAGGGTCTTTCAGGTACTTCGTCTGGGTTTCCGTCATGTCCTTTCTTTCGAATTTGTTATTGTGCTGACCTTTTTTGCCAACATTTTTCTCTATGTAGATGCCGGCGGTCTGAGCTTTGATGCCCAGGCGCTCCGTCGTGATGATGCCTTGGCAGGCGCCGTCACGGTAGTCGAAGATCGCAGTGCTTCCATCCAAGGGACGCTGGCCAAAGCCAAGGGTGTACTCAGTCGCCTCCGTGAGGAGCTGGCGCCCAAAGTTGAGCTGATTGAGAACATAGACGATCTGGTGGAGTCCCTTGCTGAAGGCATTCCTGCAGGCTTCAAGAACTCGCTTCGTGTGGCTGGCGCTGCTATGTCACTCGCGATGGTTCAAGCCCATGGAGTCAAGGTGGATCCTGCTGCGGTCTCCAAGGCGATGCCTGTCGGCGCGGATGGTCAATAGGTAGTTTTTGCTCCTTTTGCAACTGCCTGTGGCAAGTACGGGCCACAGCTCATCAACACAGTCGCGAAGTACTCTGAGGAGTTGCAGCGAGCCAAGAAGGCGGCGAAGGCTGCGGCGTCAGGGGCCGGCGGGAAGTCTGTGGCGTTTGATACTGCCACAGACTCGATGAGGCCCCCGAAACCGAAGTCCAAGTCTAAGAAGCCAGTTGCTCCTCAGTAGTCATATTTGAAATAGTTAATAGTATGACCCCTTTTGTCTTAGAACATGCCGTTGGCGGGTGTATCTGTTGATACTTTGTTATGCTTGAATGCACTTTGAGTTTTTGTCCATGTATTGCTTGGTCTTCTTATTATCTCTTGCTTGGCTTGTGATAGGGCACATCGAGTGGTCCTTCGAGTGAGCCTCGGGATCTGCCATCCACTGATGATGCTTTAGCGCAGTCGCGCTCAAGGGTGGATGAGTTGTCTCTACTTTCACGATTATGTGACCGCGTAAAGCAGCTGCAACGCGAACTGTCCGTCCTCCATGGTAACGCGGATGTATGGAAGTCGAGGGCAGAGAAGGCCACTGCCCGAGAGCAATATCTGCTAGGGGAGGTGGCGCAGCTGGGCGACCAATTCAAGTGTTAGCTTTCTGCTTCCTTATCTTTTCTTGTAGCCACTCGCGGTAGTTCGTTGTCTTCATACTTTTGCCTTTGCTTGGTATAGTTCTCAGCGCGCGTCATCCGCATGATGAGAAGGACAAGATCGCCATTTGCATGAATGACCTAACCCAAGAGCAGCTTCAAGCGAGTGGATACTTCTAGGTGGATCATGATCGCGCAATCGCACTGGCGACCCTGCATGATCGTGCCTCGCGAGTGCTTCACTTTCTGAAGAAATCGCAATCGTGCTTAAGGAATATCTATCAAACGATGTTTCTGCTGGACGTCGTTCCCTCGAGCCTGCTGGCTCTTCTTGCTAAATTTCAGGACTTGAGTGTGGTCTGCGAGTGTGTGCGGCAACAGTTGGTGGCTGGTGCCATGGCTTCTCTATCGCTTGTGCGACTGCATAGGCCTGATGTAGATGTTGCAGCGATTGCTGCTGGACCGCCAATGCCACCAGCAGGTTTGACCTGGAACATGGTTCCTCATTACCAGGCGGTGGATCGCCCAGTAGAGGAAATTGTCGACTTCTTCGAGGAGCAGACAAACGTTTTTTTGTTGCAACAGTAGTTTAGTTTGTACCCTGCACATAGTTGTACCAGTCTTGTAAAGTTCACATATATATATGCTGTGTATAATTGATTGACATTGATGTATATAAAGAGCTTGTTAGCTCGTATGTTTTGCAAGTGCGTTGCACTATGCGATTCCTTTTCGCTGGCCTGACTTGTGTTTATCTCAGCACCTTGTCAACCTGTCAGGTGCGTTGCAGCTGAGTTTGTGTTTGTCAAGGGTTCGATTAGTGCGTCAGCTACTCAGGATATCGCGATTGGTTCGTAGAATAGATGTGTAAAGGGTGGTGCAGCCCCCCGAGTATATAGATGGCAAAAAATAATAGAAAACCGCAGAGTTTGGGGCACTTAGCTTTATTTATTCGTAGAACAGTACGAGGTACAATGTGTGCCTAAGTAGCCTTGACTGAATAACCTTATTTGTGATGAAATAAATAAAAAATGACTAAGGGTAGAAGCGCCGCAGCTGCGCGATGTTCCAGGGGTTGGAGTATGCGATTCCTGTCTCGAAGTCTTTGAGGCGATAGGCGCCACCTAGTATTACTTCTATAATCACGTATGGTCCCTCCCAAGGGGACTCGAGCTTGAGATGCCCAAGTTGTTTCAGTCGCAGGACCAGGTCCCCTTTGACGAAGGACCTGGGGCGTAGCCTTCTACTGTGGTAGTTGCACAGGTTCTGCTGGTAGATCGTTGATCTTTCTGCGGCGATTTCCCGTGCCTCGTCAAGGAGGTCGATGTAGTCTTCGAGTGCAATTGTTGACTCCTGCTCACTGTAAACGACCACTCGTGGTGCCTTGTACCGTACCTTGCGGGTAGCACCGCTTCAGCACCATGCAACATGAAGAACGGGGTGTATCCTGTTGCACTGTTTGGGGTTGTGCGTAGGCTCCAGAGTACCGATTGCAGCTCGTCTGGCCAGCATCTCGCGGCTTGTTCGAGTGGCCGAAGGAGTTACTTCTTGATTCCACCGCAGACGAGCCCGTTGTCCTTTTCGACTTGACCGTTGGTCTGCGGATGTGCTACGGAGGCATAGCTTACGTTGATTCCCAGGTTTTCGCAGAAACCCTAGAACTCCCTAGAGGTGAAGTTCGTTCCATTGTCCGTGATGATGCTATGTGGCACTCCGAAGCGATAGACGATGGACTCGAAGAACTTGACTGCGTTGGCTCCTGACTGGTTAGTCACCGGCATGGCCTCTATCCACTTGGTGAATTTTTCGACTGCGACCAAGAGGTAGACGTAGCCTCCTCGTGAGGACTTTGGGAGCTTGCCGACCATGTCAAGTCCCCATTGCATGAAGGGCCAGGCCAATGGTATTGGCCGGAGCTCCGCTCCAGGTGCATGTGGCTTGTCCGTGAATCCCTGGCAAGCGTTGCATTTCTAGACGATGTCCTTGGCATCACGCATGGCCGTAGGCTAGTAGAATCCAGCTCGTAGAGCTTTGGCGACGAGGGCGCGACTGCCGGCGTGGTGCCCGCAAGTCCCCTCATGGATGTCGAGGAGAATGGCTCTTCTATCAGCGTTGGAGACGCATCATTGTAGTACTCCTGTGATGCTACGCTTGTATAGTTCACCGTTGATGACAGCGAATGCTTTGGATCACCATGTGATTTGCCGCGCATCGGTTGGGTCGTCCGGCAGCCTCTTGCTGAGAAGATATGTGATGTATGGTTGAGTCCAAGAGGGTTCGATCATCATGATCGCCATGGGTCCTTCGAGTCCTGTGTCGAGCTCCAGGTTGTCGAGTGTCGTTGGCTCATTGGGTGGCGTAGCCCCCGAGTCTGTTATTGCGCTTTTTTTCTTCTCTGTGGCATTTGGCTTGATGGAGCGTTCGCAGATACGCTCGAGAAATACCCCAGGTGGTATGGGGGAGCAGGTAGAGCCAATGTTGGCGAGTGTGTTCGCCTCTTCATTGCTTTCGCGGCCTATGTGCCATAGCTCGCAGCCGTCGAACTCCCCTTCGAGTGTGTCATAGAGGTCACAGTAGGCGATCATATTGTCGTTCAGTGCATCACACTCATGCATTGTCTGGTTGACGACCAGCTTGGAGTCGCCGTAGATTATGAGCCTCTTGGCGCTGCAGGCTTTTGCCATCCGCATCACGTGCAATGGGGCCTCGTATCCAGCTTCATTGTTGGAGGCAGTGAACTGCATTCGCAGAATATATTTCAGCTTCTCTCCCTGGGGCGATGTCAGTATGACACTTGCGCTAGCTCCGTTTCGCTTGGATCCGTCGAAGTTCATTGTCTAGAGGTAAGACATATCTGGTTTTTCAGGGAGCTGATTCTCCATCAAGTGCACGAGGAAGTCAGGGAGAACTTGCGAATTGATTGCGTCATGCTTTTCATATGTAATGTCTCGTGGAGACAGCTCGATTCCCCAAAGCGCGACTCGTCCAGTGGCATCGGGGTTGTTGAGGATATGTCCAAGCGGGGCGTCGTTGACCACCACGATTGGGTGCTCCTGGAAGTAGTGGCACAGTCGCCTGGCTGGACACCATATGCCAGCTTTTGATAGTGCGGGTACCGCTGCTTTGTTGGTGTGAGTACCTCGATGAGGTAGTAGACTGGGCGCTGTACCCCGTGAACCTTGTTTTCCTCGGCTCGTTCCACCACAAGCACTGTGCTGACCACCTGGTTGGTGGCGGAGATGTATAGCAACAGTGGTTCCCTTTCGTGTGGGGTCACCAGTACTGGTGAGGTAGACAGTAGACGCTTGAGGTCTTCCAATGCTTCATGTGCCTCATTGGTCCACTCGAACTTGTCAGCTTTGCGGAGAAGTTGGTATAAGGGCAATGCCTTTTCACCCCATTCGACTGATGAATCGACTGAGCGCCGCAATTCGCCCAGCCAGCTGCTGGACACCTCTTACGTTCTTTGGCTTCTCCATGGCCAGTATGGCTTTTATTTTCTTCGGTTTCACCTCGATACCTCTCACGGAGATGAGATATCCGAGTAGTTGCCCAGATGGTACGCCGAAGGCGCATTTGTCCGGATTGAGCTTGATCCGGTAGCGGTCGAGGTTGGCAAAGGTTTCACGTAAATCGTCGATTAGTGAGGCTTCCTCTTTGGTCTTGATTACGATGTCATCAACATAGACTTGGATGTTGCGACCAAGTTGGTTCTTGAGGCAAGCCTGCATGCACTGCTGATAGGTTGCACCTGCGTTTTTAGCCCGAAGGGCATTGTGTTGTAGCAGAACACGTCGAAAGGCGTTGTAAACCCAGTTTTCTCTTGATCTTCCTCCTTCATTCGAATATGGTTATAGCCTGAGTAGGCGTCGAGGAAGCAAAGGCGCTCACATCCCACGGTGGAGTCGATTATCTGGTCGATTCGTGGCAGCGGGAAGTGATCCTTCGGGAAGTGCTTATTCAGAGAGGTAAAATCCACGCACATCCGTAGGATATCCATGTCCTTTTTCGGTACTAGCACTGTATTGGCGAGCCAAGTGCTTTCCTTGATCTCGCGTATGAATTTGGCGTCAAGGAGTATGTTGATCTCCATTCCGACCGCTTGTTCTCTTAGCTCAGACAAACACCGAATTGTTTGCTTGATTGGCTTTGCGTCTGGGTTGACATTGAGTGCGTGCTCGGCGAATTCCCTGGGAACTCCTGGCATGTCCGCTGGATGATAGCTCAGTGTTGATGTAGAGCTTGTTGGGAACCCCAAGAGGAAGGTATGATGAGCACAGCAGCAAGTTTCCCTCAGTTATGAAACCAAGGTTTAATCGAACCAGTAGGAGCAATAAAACACCCCAAAGGTGTTACTAGCTGAGCCTTGGCAGGGCGCACTACCGGTGCTAGTAGCAACGTGGAGACCTGCACAACAAAACCACAGAACTCTATCCCCAACTTGCGATGAGGTTGTCAATCTCACCGTGTTTTGCTGAAAACAAAGGATTAAACATATCGAATGGAAGGAAGTAATAGTTTGCAGAAAGTAAACACAAAGCAGTAAACAGTTTATAGATTGTATGTAAAAGAAAAGGACTGGGATCCATAGTTCACTAGAGGTGGCTCTCCTTAAGATAGATAACATGCTGGGTGAACAAATTACAGTGGGGAAATTGACAAACATCGATAAAGAAATACATGCATATACTAATCATCTTGACTCCTTTGGAACTTGATTGGGTGATGTCTACGCACTTCTATTCTTGTAGACATTTGTTGGGCCTCCAAGTGCAGAGGTTTGTAGAACAGCAATAAGTTTTCCCTTAAGTGGATCACCCAAGGTTTATCGAACTCAGGGAGGAAGTGGTCAAAGGTATCCCCTCTCAAGCAACCCTGCAATCAAGATACAAGAAGTCTCTTGTGTCCCCAACACACCCAATACACTTGACAGGTGTATAGGTGCACTAGTTCGGCAAAGAGATAGTGAAATACAAGTGGTATGGATAATTATAAGTGGTAACAGTGATAGAAGATAACTTGATGGCGTGGAAGAGACTAAAAGCAAACTGAAATAAAGATGGCAGCAAGCAAACATATAATAGATCTAATAGCAAATGGTGTTTCAGAGCTTAGAAACAAGGCCTAGGGATCATACTTTCACTAGTGAACACTCTCATATAAATATTATCTCTTTATGATACTACGCTGAACTACTCTCTGGTTGGACACTCTAATCGATGGTAGGGCTATAACAGCACACCTCAAAGTTCATCTTTCCCATCTAGAAAACCCCACACTGTCACCTTGAGTACTAGATGAGTCCAACAAACACCACAATTTCATAAAGACATCCAACTCCAAATATAACTCATAACAAGTATTTGTAATCTCTAGCCTAAGTGCCACCATGGTGTGCACGCTGTGACTTTCACACACATGGGGAGAGCAGAGATCTAATAAAGCACTTGAGTAGCAAGGTAGATCTACTTGATTACAAAGCTCATGATCATAATATGATCATGCATAGAGAGAGATATGAACACATAGCTACCGGTAGAACCCTTAGCCTCGAGAGAGAACTACTCCCTCCTCATCATGGGAATCAGCAACGGTGATGGAGATGGCGGGGGAGATCGATGGAGATGGCTACGGGGGCACTTCCCTGTCCGAGGTGCTTGAATAGAGACTTCTGTCCCCGAATCTCCCTTCGGTGGCAAGGCCTGGAACTTTTCGTGGCTGGAGGCTTGATGATTTAGGGTTTTCGTATCGGAGGCTTCTTATAGGCGAAAGGGCAAGGTCGATGGAGTGCCAGGGGGACCACACCACCTGGTGGTGCGGCCAGGGCTAGCCCGCGCCACCATATGGTGTGGCCAGGCCCTGGCCCTCCTCCGTCTCTGCTTCTGGCTCCGTGAGTCTTCTGGTAAAATAGGAACTTTGGCTTTTGTCTCGTCCAATTCCAAGAATATTGATTTTCTGACTTTCCTGGAACCAAAAACAGCAGAAAACAGGCAACTGGCATTGTGGCTCTTGTTAATAGGTTAGTCCAAGAAATCATATGAAAAGTACTCCAAAGTTGGAACAAAACACAAGAAAGTAGATAAAACCAAGCATGGAACATCAAAAATTATAGATACATTTGCAATGTATCAACATCCCCAAGCTTAACTCCTGCTCGTCCTCGAGTAGGTAAGTGATAAAAAGAAAGAATAATTTTTGAGGTGACATGCACCATCATAAACTTGATCAAAGTATTTGTAAAGCATTGAAAGTTGGGATCATAGTACTTCAATCATAACATGAAAGACAAAGTTCTAGCAATAAGGCAAAGCAACTATGTTGCAACATGAAAAGGCACAAACAAAAGATACATGAATAACAATGCTTTGCAAGACGTTTGTTTGTTTCACATAAAGAAAACATAGCATAGTGGCATTCAGCTTGTCCCTCATAGAGTAGCAAACATAAATGCATAGGACACCTTCAAAATTCATAAGAGTGACTAGATACAAATAGTTTAAAACAAACAATATCAAGATATGCATCAATCAACAAGTCTTGGGACAATGCACATAGAACTAAGAATGGCCACTATGCTCTCAAAGTAGGTGCATAAAGGTAGAAGGTTATTGGGGGGATAACCCCGGGTAGGGTCACTCCGGGGTATAAGGGCCGAGTTAGCCGAGGTTCGGCAAGGTCAAAGCGGATGCTGGCCGAGTCACCTCAAGGCAGGCCGGATCACGGAGTAACCCGGACCAGGGGGGTCGCCTAACATTGTCTCGTACGACTCAAGGAGTAAGTCGGAGATACTTGTCTAGCTTATATGCAGGAACAGGCGTGGCCGGATCAACTGTGATCCGGATCCTCGCTTGGTTTCTAGGAGAAGGAAGGAATCTCTCTGGTCAAAAAGAAGGCCCGGTGCGTACTGGATGAGCGAATAAAGCAAGGGCAGGACCACCGGATCGTGGCCGACAAGGGTGACGACGCTCACGTCGGCTGACGCGGGCGCCGCAGAGGCTACGTCGCTAATGCAAGTGTGACGCGGGGGAAAAGCACCCCTATCGGGTTACTACTTTGGGGGGGGGCATATTCTTAGGAATATGCCTCCACGTATAACCTAGGCCAGGACCGAACCACCTCTATATAAGGGGGGGTTAGGGTTCTGGTAAAGGGGTTGGATTTTCTTGGATACAGAGTGGGGAGAATTCTAGTTGGCTGAGCACTAGTGGGTCTAGGGTTCTTGGGCTAGTTAGGAGGCAAGAGTAAGAGAGTTTCTTCGGCCTCCTCTTGTCGATACAGCTCGAGGAGCACTTGTAATCTGGGAGATATAACATCAATACAAAGCTTCTGTGTAGAGAATCACTCTACTATCCCTCCCTGGATTCCCCTAGCGCATATTAGTCCCCACCATTAGCCTATCCATGGCATCTGCCGTGACACCACCACGACAGGCGGCGTCCACCGTGGGGCTAGCGGTGCTAGCAGGGGTGAAGATTCGGACGGGAAACTTCATCGGCACCGGCGAACGCATCGTCTCCGGGCTCGTTCAGCGCTTTGGAGCGCTGGACTACGTCAGCAACAACAGCTGCTGCTGGCACGCCTTCCGCAAGAACGGCATCTTCGTCAAGCTCGGTGCACATAAGGTCTACGTTGCTATGGACGTGTCTTGCGTTCATCCGCGTCGCGTCATTGATGCAGGAGAACCACCCCTCACTGTGGCTCGCGGGCGCCAGACGCCGCTCCCTGGACCATGCAGAGGTGATGATGACTGCGCCAGGCGCGGGCATGAGCAAGGATCCAGCGCCAGACCCGGAGGTAACACCCAAGGCACCGAGGAAAGCTAGGGGTCCTCCGCTAGAGAGGCCTGAGAACGTGCTGAGGGAAGCTATGGATAGCTTGGCGAACCCCGTGGCAGCAATGGTAAATCCGGCTCAGGCACATGCCGAGCTAGAGGAGACCCGACAAAAGATACTGGAGGGCGCAAAGAAGATAGCAGCGGCTCAGCAGTCGTTGAACATGACGCTGCGTGAGTACGCGAAGGCAAACAAGGTTGATGCAGTAAGGGTAAAAGGGAAAAATCTCATAAGTGAGATGAACAGAGAAGGTGATGACGGACCAGAAGGGTCGGAAAACTATCTGTCTGTAGGGTTGCCGAAGTATAGTACCCCGGCGAAGAACCTCAGAGCAGCAGATGCCGCGGCGTCCGAGCTAGAGGGTCTGACGGGTGAAGCCCGTCAAAGACAGCAAGACCGGGTTAACGAGCTGGTTCGGATCGCGAACAGGCAGAACGAGGAGCTGTTGAGAGGTAACCCGGAGAGAGTTGGAGCTTCTAAGATCGTCCATTCGGTGATGGGTAACCCAGAGAAATCCACTGGAGCCGCATCATCACCTCATGGTGGCCCTAGAAGAGAAGAGGTAGTAACCTCGGCCAGACGGAACAAGCAGATCGTTCCGTACGGCCCAACGCGTGCGGGAAAAGAAAAAGAGATGCAAAAAACGACGATCGACGAAGTGTGAGCCGAGGTGAAGCTGGCCGAGGTAACCACGACCAAGGCAATGCCGGTCAAGGGAATGCTGCCAACGGCAATGCCGGACAGCGAAACTCGGCAGGAGCGGGTCAACCGCAGCAGCGGAATGCACCAAGGCAAGAGCAAAGTGCCGGCCGTGGTATGCAACAGAGAGGAGCACAACGAGAGCAAGACCGATACAATGATGGAGACTCGGAGATGATGAATGCGGGATATGCAAGACCGGACTATCATGTGATAGGGTCGAGATTGGGAAGCAGAGATTTGATGCCGGATGACGCCAGGCTAAAACTGGATCGCCTGTATAGGTCGGAACAGATCGAATGTCAAGGTCCTCCGGGTCCAGCGTGCTTCGGACCCCGGATCATGAAGGAATCGCCAGTACCCAATTTCCAATTACCCAGGGGCACGAAGACGTATGACGACAGTACAAAGCCGGAGGATTGGCTGATAAACTACGCGACAGCTGTGAAAATTGCAACTGGCAACTTGAGATGGGCTGTACGATATGTACCCCAAATGTTGGAAGGTCCGGCTAGGGTATGGCTGAATAATTTGCCACCCGGAATCATCAATTGCTGGATAGATTTTGAAGAAATGTTTATCAGAAACTTCTCAAGTACATATCAGAGACCGAATAGACCGCAGACCCTAGCAATGTGCAAGCAGAGATCTAACGAAAAGGACTGTGAATTCTTGACCCGGTGGTGTACCGTGAGAAACTCGTGCGAGGGAGTCATAGAGTCACAGGCTATAGCATGGTTCACACAAGGGTGCAGATATGGCAGTGAGTTATGGATGAAATTGCAAAGGAAAATGCCAGTCACATTGGCGGAGATGATCCGAATCGCGGATTCTTATGCTTTGGGTGATCCGACTCAACCTAGGATCGCTTCAAACGAGTCAAATGAGGAGTATTATCCGAGAGACGGAGCCGGGTCATCCCGGAGGAACGATTACAGGGGAAAAAGGAGAGACGATAGACCGGACCATCGATATGGTTCGCAACAAGTTGCAGCCGTGAATCAAGATCTGCCCGGAGCAGGGAGCAACCAACGCCAGAAAACGGGAGGGCAATGGACTCCTCGAAACGATGGTAAGAAAACGTGGACTTCGGAGCAGAAGAAGCAATGGCAATAAAAGAAAGATCGTCCGAGGTATACCTACGAGTCAATGTTGGACCAGCCATGTAAATTTCACACGCCAAATCCAAACAGTCCGGCGGGTCACACAACGAGGCAATGTGAGTGGATGCGTAAGATAGAACAAGGTGGTCCGGGGAATGCTCAGGCACCCCGGAATGATCAACCTCGGCAGGAGTTACCCCGGCTGCAACTGCTTTCCGGAGCAAACACGCAGCAACTAATGTTGCCCCCCCTCCGCCGAGGTATGATAACAGCGAGAGAAGGGATGCAGTGCATCAGGTGGAAAACCAGCAACCACCGGATCCGAGGTACTCCGAAAACAAGGGAAGAAATGAGTACAGGGAACATCACTAGAGCTATTGTGTGTTCACAACAGAGGAAACAGATAGGAAGAGCTTGCAGCACCGACATATGGAGGTTAACGCGGTTATGCCCTGACGAGGTACATGTCTTGGTCGAACCAGGAAAATACCTGGAGCACCAAAGATCATCCCAAGCTTATGCCAAGTCCGGGCTCGTATGCACTAGTGTTAGATCCGACGTTCATTGGACCGAACATTAATGTGAGGTTCTCCAAGGTACTAATCGACAATGGAAATAGCACTAACATCATGTATGCGAATACGATGCACAAATTGGGCATCTCGGAAAACATGCTCCAGGCTACAAGAACGACTTTCCATGGTATCGTACCAGGCATATCCTATGAGCCCATAGGCAAAGTCCGGGTCGACGTGCTATTCGGTACGAGGGATAACTGCTGAACTAAAAATCTGGAGTTTGAGGTGGTGAACTTGGAGAGCGTGTATCATGCATTACTCGGGAGACCAGCACTGAGCAGATTCATGGCAAGTTGCCATGTTAGTTATCTGAAGATGAAGTTGGCCGAGCCAAATGGAGCAATCACTATCGCTGGGGATTTCCGACGTTCTATTGAGTGCGCCTCAGCTGGGTCTAACCTAGCCGAGTCACTCGTAATTGCCCAAGAGAAAAGAAAAATTCAAGAGGTGGCGGCTTTAGCTCAGTCCGCGCAACAGTATATGCCGGTGTTAAGCAACCCGCATGGGAGCGTTTCATTTCAAGCCGCGAAGGACACCAAGAAGATTCCAGTGGATAACCTGTTTCCGGAGCGTACCATAACAATTGGTGCTGGGTTAACTGACAAATAGGAAAGCGAGCTTGTCAACTTCCTCCGTGAGAATCGGGACATTTTTGCTTGGTCCACACAGGACTTGCAAGGTGTTCCGAGGGAGTTGGCCGAGCACTCTTTGAACGTAAGACCCGGAGCAAGGTCGGTGAAGCAGCCTCTCCGACGCTTCGCAGAGGATAGGAGAAAAGTCATTGGTGACGAGATAGCTCGGTTGCTAGCAGCAGGATTTATCATGGAAGTGTTGTATCCGGATTGGCTCTCTAATCCGGTGCTGGTAGAAAAGAAGAAGGATGATCCGAACGTGGCAGTGGTTTGGCGTATGTGTATCGATTACACGAACCTAAACAAGGCGTGTCCAAAAGATCCATTCCCACTGCCGAGGATAGATCAGGTCATCGACTCTACCGCGGGATGTGAACTGTTGTCATTCATTGACGCCTATTCTGGTTTCCACCAGATACCTCTGAACCTGGATGATCAAATAAAAACTGCCTTTATTACCCCGTACGGGGCTTATTGCTATCGCACTATGCCGTTTGGTTTACGAAATGCAGGAGCAACGTACCAAAGATGTATGCAAAAATGTTTGCATGATCAAATAGGTCAAAATGTACAGGTCTACGAGGATGATGTGGTTATCAAGACCAAGGAAAGCGCAACGCTCCTTGACAACATAAGGCAAACATTCGCGAACTTGAGGAGATTCCGGATGAAGCTTAACCCGGAGAAATGCACCTTCGGTGTCTCGGCTGGAAAATTACTCGGATTTCTCGTCTCCAGCCGAGGTATCGAGGTTAATCCAACTAAGATCCGAGCCATCGAACGAATGGAGCTGCTGAAGTGTCTCAACGACGTCCAGAAGTTCACTGGATGCCTGGCGTCGTTGAGTCGGTTTGTATGTCGGTTAGGGGAAAAGGCACTGCCTCTCTACCAACTCACGAAAAAATCAGATAAATTCGTTTGGACGCCGCAGGCCGATGAAGCTTTTGCCCATTTGAAAAAAAATGTTGGCCACTACACCAGTGTTAGCTTCTCCACTATCAAAGGAGCCAATGTTGCTCTACATAGCCGCAACCAACCGAGTTGTAAGTGTAGTAATTGTAGTGGAGCGAGATGAAGAGGGTAAGTCGGTGCAGAGGCCAGTGTATTACTTGAGCGAGGTATTGCCTGCCTCAAAATAGAACTACCCGCATTTTCAAAAGGTGGCATACGGAGTTTATATGGCGGCAAAGAAGTTAAAGCACTACTTTGAGGAGCATCCCATCAAAGTGATATGCGAAGCCCCCATATCCGAGATAATGGGTAACAAAGATGCGAATGGCAGAATTGCGAAATGGGCAATTGAGCTAGCACCATACGCGCCCCAGTATGATAGGAGAGAAGCGATCAAGTCCCAGGCTGTGGCGGACTTTTTCGTGGATTGGGCCGAGGTACAATACGAACCGCCGCCACCAGATCCGAACTACTAGAAGATGCACTTTGACGGATCGAAAACCAAAACCGGGTTAGGCGTCGGGGTTGTGCTTACCTCGCCAAAGAAGGATCAGCTCAAATACGTATTGCAGATCCATTTCGCGGCATCGAACAATGTCACTGAGTACGTGGCTCTTGTGCATGGTCTCAAGGTGGCAAAGGAGATTGGCATACGTCGGATAATCTGCTTTGGCGACTCAGATCTAGTAATACAGCAAGTGTCCGGAGTGTGGGACGCCCTGGATCCAAACATGGCGCTATACAGGTTTCATGTGCAGAAGATCTCAGGTTACTTTGAGGGATGCGAATTTCACCATGTACCTCGCGTGGAAAACGAAGCTGCCGACATGTTGTCAAAGCTCGGATCGACCCAACAGGCAATTCCACCGGGCGTAGCATTGGAGCACCTCAGAAAACCATCTATCAGGCCGTTCCCAGGAACCGATTCAATCTATGTCCCGGAAAACGAGGAATCCGGAGTTGAGCCCATGGACATTGACATGGGAGGTAGCACGCCGAACCCGGGGACTACCTCGCTAGACCCGGGGACTGTTCAGCGTGATCCGACTGAAGTTATGCCGGTGGATCGGATGGAAATTGATGAGGAGATGTTCCCTGCGCGAGCAATACCATCTTGGGCACTGCCTATATTCCAATTCCTGAAAGACGGAACGTTACCCGCTGAGGAGGTGTTAGCCAGGCAAACTCAGAGGAGAGCAAAAGCTTACACGATCATCAATTCCGAGCTGTACAAACAGAGTGTAACCAATGTCCTCCAGCGGTGTGTTGACCCGGAAGAAGGACTTGACATCCTCCGAGATATACACCAAGGAGAATGCGGGCATCATGCCTCATCCCGAGCCTTGGTGGCAAAGGCGTTCCGGCATGGATTCTACTGGCCAAGTGCCTTAGAACAAGCAGAAGATCTGGTGAGAAAATGCAATGGTTGTCAAAGGTACGCCACCAAGACACATATGCCTATGTCAGAACTCAAAACCATACCAATTACATGGCCATTTGCGGTGTGGTGCTTGGATATGGTTGGCCCGTTCAAACCAGCAAGAGGAAACATGACACACATTCTGGTCATGGTGGACAAGTTTACAAAATGGATCGAAGTGAAGCCTATAAGAAAATGTGATGGGGCTACGGCCGTAACATTTCTCAAGGACATCATCTTGAGATATGGTTATCCTCATAGTATCATAACTGATAACGGCACAAATTTTGCTGAAGGAGCATTTGCACGATTCTGCCGAGATAAGAAAATCCGACTCGATGTAGCATCGGTAGCCCACCCCGCATCGAGCGGACAAGTGGAAAGATCCAACGGATTAGTATTATCCGGGATAAAACCCCGGCTCATTGAGCCGCTGCAAAGATCAGCGGGGTGCTGGATAGAAGAACTACCAGCGGTATTGTGGAGTTTAAGAACAACTCCGAATCGATCAACAGGCTACACGCCATTCTTTCTGGTATATGGGGCAGAAGCTGTATTACCAGCCGACATAGAGCATGATTCGCCTAGGGTCACCCAATACACAGAAGCCGAAGTGCAAGAAGCCCGGCAAAATGATGTTGATCTGCTGGAAGAAGCGAGAGAACTGGCACTGTCCAGATCCGCCATATATCAGCAAAATCTCCGACGCTATCATATCCGGAAAGTGTGCCCTCGAGTCTTCCGGGAAGGCGATCTGGTGCTCCGGTTGGTACAGCGTACCACTGGCATGCATAAATTATCCCCCCCATGGGAAGGACCATTTATTGTGAGCAAAGCATTGCACAATGATTCTTACTATCTCATAGATGCAAACCCACAGGAAAAGAACAAGGCGGACAGGTCCGGAGAGGAATCCAGGCGACCGTGGAACGTAGCACTACTTCGTCCCTTCTACACTTAGCTAAGAAGTGTATGTATCTGAGTCGTCTCATATGTCGGTATGTATGTCGACAATGAGCTTATCAATGAAATAGCGGAGCCTCGAGCAGTAACTCGGGGACTGCCTTAATAAATGATTGTTGTTACTTTTTATGCATTAGCTGGAATGACTCGTTTCACTTAACCCGGATTAGTAATGTGTGAGCACCAAAAACCCAACTCTTCGACTTGCTGCTGTCCAACAAGAATTGGCTTCATGGCAAGCAAGGGAACAAGTTTGGAATTGCGTAGCACATGAAAAACTACTAAGGAAACGATCCTATTCCAGCTAACGTTTGTTTTTTCGGACTAACCCCGTATTTAATTTCAACCTATTATGTTGAATTATTTTGAGCCAAGCCTCTAAGTTTCTCAGTATTGTTAAAACGATTCTTAAGGCTCGGGTTCGTAAGTCGTAAAACCGAGTCAAGGTAGACACGGATCGAGCCGGAGAATTGGACGAACAAGAAAATGAAACTTGGGGACTACGCCCAAGTTAATCCGGCATACAAGCATAGTAGCAAAATATCATGTATTCAGCATACAATTGCACCCGGCATACCGGGGATCTGATAAAATTTCAAGTTTTTTCAACTAAGGAGCGGCAGGGGGAGGAAGTAAGGCGTCATCATCACTGTCTTCAATATCTGAAGCCGCATCTTCTCCATCATCGCCCAACCCATCCTCCACGTTCTCCATCTGCTCCTCCTCGCCGGATTCCAGAAAGCTCGGCCCCTCAACCCAATCATGGACTGGAGAATATTCGACGAGGCTGTAGGCGCAAGCCTGGCGCCGAGCTACCCACTCCGGATCATCGGTCCATTTGGATCCGGTGCGCCGACGGGTGAGGAGGCTTAGATCGATTTTCTCGTACCATGAAAGGATATGATGGAGAAGGGTATCTGCTGCGGCACGCCCGGCGGATTCCCTCCAGAGGTCAAGTTGAGTCTGAATCTCCATCAGTTTGTCGGCAGGGAGCGTGATCCTTTCTAGAGCATCCTCGCTTGGCCAGAATGTGTTGAAGATCCAGACCGCAACATCGAGGAGATCTTTCCCATAGTTCTTAATAGTTTCCACCCGAGCTGACACGCTGACCAACAGGTCCTCCATGTCTAAGGGGATGCTCTCACCATCAGGAGCAATGGGAGTACCCCTCTCTTGGCGGAATTTGGCAACGGCAGCACTGGCGATGGCAGTACCCTCCGGAAAGTTATCTGAAAATAAGGAAAGGGAAGATGCTAAAGCAAAGGCATATGAGCTAATCCCAAAAAACTATGCCGGATAAGGGGAAGAAGCTTACGTGAGATATGGCGATGGATCCGGGTCAACTCCTTGATACAACTGTCGCGTCTCTGGCGAAGTTGTTCAAGCTCAGCGAGCGCCGACCCAAGCCGGACCTCGGATTCCTTGAGCAGGTCCTGATCCTTGGAGATCTGGAGGGTAAAGCGCTCACGATCTTCGGTGAAGTTCTGGCCAACTTTCTGGAGCTCGGTTTTGTGTTGGGCCTTCATCTTCTCCATCTCGGCCTTGAGTTTGGCTATTTCGTTGTCCTTGGTCCGGAGGAGGGCAAGCTCATCGTTCTTCTTCTTCAGCTCGGCTTGATGTTGTCCTGCTTGTTCGAGAAAATGCAACATCATATCAGGCACGGGCACACTATCCTCAAGCGATGCTGAAATAGTGTGTTGACCCGGCACAGCCGAGGAGTGAATGTTTGCGGAGCCAAGGAGAAGAACATGGAAAACACAATGACGTTGGCCGAAAGGGGACATACCTCGGATTTCCTCCAAGTTCTTCCGCATAATCTTGTTTTCGGCCTCCACCCCAGCTGCAAAAAACCGAATAAAGAGGTTAGCCCGGCAGAAACAAACGAAACGGAGAGGTGTTAAGAGAGGAAATTACCCCTCTTTTCATGCTCCGTGCCAAGTGCAACATGTTTTGCGTGCAAGATCTTGTGGGTATCAAGAAGGCGCTAAAACTCGACGCTTTGGCGATTGGTGGTTACCTGACAAAGGTACAGGCGTGTAAAATTAGTTCGTTGCATATTCAAAGTGTACAAGATCCGGGCCAAGTGGAACTTAACCCGGCTCTAGATGTGTGCATATTCGAAGTGTACAAGATCAGGGCCAAGTGGAACTTAATCCGGCTCTAGGTATGTGCATATTCGAAGTGTACAAGATCCGGGCCAAGTGGAACTTAACCCGGCTCTAGGTGTGTGCATATTCGAAGTGTACAAGATCCGGACCAAGCGGAACTTAACCCGGCTCTAGGTGTGTGCATATTCGAAGTCTACGAGATCCGGGCCAAGCGGAACTTAACCCGTCTCTAGGTGTGTGCATATTCGAAGTCTACAAGATCCGGGCCAAGCGGAACTTAACCCGGCTCTAGGTGTGTGCATATTCGAAGTGTACAAGATCCGGGCCAAGCGGAACTTAACCCGGCTCTAGGTGTGTGCGTATTTGAAGTTTACATGCAGCTACGTTGATCTTCTAAGGAGCATCCGGCCGGGTAACAAGTTACCCCGCCGGAGGCTCGGGGACTAATGGTTATTATCTACAACATGTAAAGAAGAAACGACGTACCTCCATCATACGCCCAGCAAGGTTAATAGCCTTGGCAGCGGTATTCATCTGAGCGGAAAATTCAGCTGGGCCGAACTTTTCTGGGAGATCGTCATTGTAGACGAACTCTGCCTTGTTCCAGTTCATGACAAACTTGATGAGGCTCGGAGGGTACCGTTCGCCAGTGGGCATGTGAGGTGCCACCAAGACCTTTGTGTGAGCTTCTTTCCTTTCAATCAGGGCAAGAGCTGGGCTAGTGTGAAGAACCATCTGCTGCGAATCGGCTGGCTCAGCAGGAGGATCCGTCGCGGCTGGTGACTTCTTTGGAAGCATCGACGACAAGGTTCGCTGCCCAGGCTCGACGGAGGTGGACTTGCCTTTGGCTTGCTGGGAGGATGTGACCATAGTGGATTTGCCCTTGGAAGCCGCTGGAGTGGTTCCTCGCCGAGCCTGGGATGACTCGGACAAGGCAGATGAACTTGGCACGGGAGCTTTGGTGGCTGGTGCTGGAGCTGCTGTTGGTTTCTTCAGAGCCGGGACAGGCGCTCGTTCGGTGGCTGGTGCTGGAGCTGCTTCTGGTGCTGGTGTTGCGGTAGACTTGGTGGTTGCTGGTTACGGCAATGCCGAAGTGCCGGACGCTGTTGCCTCGGCCGATCCGACCCCTCCTGATCCGAGGTCGCGTTCCTCTGAAGGAGGTACTGCGGAACCCGGAGCGGCCGCAGAGCCCTCCGGAATAGGGCTCAGCGGGCGTGACTCGTCGTCACGAGGAGGGGAAGGACTAGACCGAAGAGGAGAGGAGATGCTCGATCCGCTCTGAGGAACCTCCACAGGAGCCCCGCAAGAGAAAATAATGTCAGGAGTGAAATTACCCCGATGCAGGGAGAAGTGTGTTGCGCAGTGAAAAAGAACTTACGCATCCGAGGTCTCGGCCTCCTTAGGTTTCCGGGCCCTCCGTGCCGGGGCTTTGCCAGCCCGTTTGGAGGCAGTCTTGTCTCTGGCCTTCTTTTGCCTTTTGGAAGGCCGAGAAGGTTTGGAAGAAGAACTTGACGCGGATCCGCGCTTCTTCTTCGACGCCACCGGAACAGGCTCGCCCGTGGCAAGTGGAGAATCCTCGTGGATGTGCCCACCGGGGTTAGCTGATGCCGGGAAGGCAAAAGAAAGAGGGACAGCCTCAACGGGTTCAATCACGTCGATATCCGAGTCATCCTCATCGTCGGGCCAATCTCTAAGAGAAGAGAATTTACCGCTGGGTCGTTTGGTGGCATCGGTTGTGGGGAGGAACATCTCCTGGTCCGGCTCCTCCTCATCCGGGATTTCTCGGTCCGGGGCCCACTCAAGTGTCGGATGCGTTCCATCCTCGAGGGTTTGCTGGAGAAACAGCTGAGAAAAAAGCACAAGGAACAAAGTCAAAAATACGATAAGAACCGACATGTAATTGATCTGAAAGAAGTTTACCCCGCGAAGCTTACCGCGGGAGGGAGCCTGTCGCGGCAGTAATGCTCGATTCCCCACGTCCATTCGGCAGAGAAGTCCTTATGGGTGGTGAAAAGAGCCTTGACCCGGCGAAAGATCTCCGTATTGCTCAACTCGAACGAGGAGGTTCGGTTGGGGTCGCGGCTGAAGCTCATGTGGCACAACTTGTGAGTGCGCCGCTGGAGGGGAGAGATTCGGTTGCGCATGAATGTGATCATGGCATCCTCGTTGCGCAATCCGAGCTTTTTCAGCTCCGTGAACCTTTTGTTGACTTGGTTGGCCAGAGCTGTAGGTTTCTTGGCAACCTCCTCCCAGAAATCCATGTCAGGGGGACCCGGAGCGTAGGGCAGCAACCGGATCAAGTCTTCGGTGCCTTCGTTCCGGACGTAGAAGAAGGTCCGGGCCCATCCTTTGCAGGAGTCAAGCCCGGTGACCCGGGGAAAGATTGAATACCTCCGGGGCAAGATCGAGGCAGCTCCGAACTGAGTAAGCTGCTTGTCCTCCGACTCGACGTGGATGTTGGGGACGACGTTGCGACGGAGGCCGAAGAACCGGATCCACAGCTCCTTTGTGGGCCATAGTCTGGTGTAGCCTTCGATCGAGGAAACGAAAGCGAACAGAGAGGTGATGGCGTTCGCCGGGAGATGATGTGGTTGCAGGTGATAGGTCCGGACCCAGTCCCGGAAGAAATCACTCACCAGAAGACCAAATCCCCGTTGGAAATGGGATAGGAAAACGACGAACTCGCCTGGATTGGGTGAGGGGGCCAATTCCGAGGAGGGGAGACGAGCAGCGACGCCGGCGGGAATACGCCGGGTTCGGTAGAGCCAGTCGATGTCGTCCTGGATAACCCCGGGTAGGGTCACTCCGGGGTATAAGGGCCGTGTTAGCCGAGGTTCGGCAAGGTCAAAGCGGATGCTGGCCGAGTCACCTCAAGGCAGGCCGGATCACGGAGTAACCCGGACCAGGGGGGTTGCCTAACATTGTCTCGTACGACTCAAGGAGTAAGTCGGAGATACTTGTCTAGCTTATATGCAGAAACAGGCGTGGCCGGATCAACTGTGATCCGGATCCTCGCTTGGCTTCTAGGAGAAGGAAGGAATCTCTCTGGTCAAAAAGAAGGCCCGGTGCGTACTGGATGAGCGAATAAAGCAAGGGCAGGACCACCGGATCGTGGCCGACAAGGGTGACGACGCTCACGTCGGCTGACGCGGGCGCCGCAGAGGCTACGTCGCTAAAGCAAGTGTGACGCGGGGGAAAAGCACCCCTGTCGGGTTACTACTTTGGGGGGGCATATTCTTAGGAATATGCCTCCACGTATGCCCTAGGCCAGGACCGAACCACCTCTATATAAGGGGGGTTAGGGTTCTGGTAAAGGGGTTGGATTTTCTTGGATATAGAGTGGGGAGAATTCTAGTTGGCTGAGCACTAGTGGGTCTAGGGTTCTTGGGCTAGTTAGGAGGCAAGAGTAAGAGAGTTTCTTCGGCCTCCTCTTGTCGATACAGCTCGAGGAGCACTTGTAATCTGGGAGATATAACATCAATACAAAGCTTCTGTGTAGAGAATCACTCTACTATCCCTCCCTGGATTCCCCTAGCGCATATTAGTCCCCACCATTAGCCTATCCATGGCATCTGCCGTGACACCACCATGACAAAGGTGGAGACTCAATATAATGGTGGAAGAAAGGCCTCCATAGAAGGAAGCAGAGATTCAAGTTTCATAAAGAGATTCCAAAAATTATGGTACTTATAGCTTTAAGCTCTCATTGCCCCTATCATAAGCATCTTGAAGTGATTAAGGTTAAAGTGAACAAACTATGGTGTACATGCTTGACGAAGTATAAGTTAGAAATCTCATGTCCCTTGAATACGAGGGCCGCTCCTCATGCTACTCAAGTTTAGTCACCGGTAAGTTCTTGTCATCGTAAGTACATGTGTATCATAGAGAACCGCCAACGGGGTACCCCTTGCCCGATGATACGGAAGAATCCCCATATCAAAATGACAAGGCAAGCAGACAACGAGCATCTCAACAATCTTCTTATTTACCATGGGAATATGGTGCTTTTTTCTCTCTTTCCTCTTTTCATAATCTCTCTCTTTTTTCTTTTTCTCTTTTTCCTCAATATAGGACTCTTTTTTTATAAGAAAAATGCTTCATAGACAGCTCATTATGGTTACGCTGCAGGTTTCCACCATGTCAGCATGGATTAGACCAGCGGCCCAGGCGTTTCTCTAACACATATACATAACTCCATGGACTTACAAGCTCCCCTTTCATTTCACAATCGACATCCATATACAAAAGAGCATGATATCAACTAGGTACAAGTACCAAGTGCAATGTTGAAAGCGTTCCCCATGAAAGCATGGTTCTGCTAATTCCCAACAAATAAGTGCAAGCATATACAACATAGACGACACAATGGTTCAAGTTTATTAAGGGCAAGAAAAGTAAAGTGTGCCATCAAGTTCGTGAGAGCTTTAATCACTAGTTTTCTCATAACAAGTTTAATTTGGAAGGTAAACAAAAGCATGAATATACTTGGAATAGCATAAGCTAGTAGGTAGGTATGGTGGAGTCTTTGGAATAACTTGGTTTAGGGAGTTGGATGCATGAGTGGAACTCATACTTGGTTGTGGAGGCTAGCAAAAGACTGGGAGCGACAAACTAAGAGAGCAATAATGGCCATAATCATGCAGACGACAAAACATCATTGATCAAAGCATAAAGCGATACTACAAGTTGAAAACTAAAGGATCATAAAGGCTATGGTGACTTGAGATAGTCATAACATGGTGTGAGCATGCGCCAAGTCAACCCAAATAAAGCATCAAAGGATAATACCACAATACTATGCTTTAATATGCTAAAACAACGCATGATTCTTCCAAGGCACATTAAGCAATCTCCATTGTTTATAAAAATTCATGCTACAGCAAAGAATACTAAGAATAAAGCCAAAACAATATCAAGCATGGCATGACAAAGCATAGGCCATAGTCAAAAACGAGCTCTTTTTACCACATAAGCATGAACTTTCCTACTCTTTTCCAAACCAAACCAAACTATTTGCAAACCAATGTATGAAAGAGGGGGTCCAACTAATTTATTCAGCAAACTAAGAAAACAAATCAAACAAAAAACCAAAATGAAAACGAAAAAGAAGACGCTCCAAAAACAACACAACTGTGCATGAAACAATAAACAGGAAGCGTTTGGAAGAAACCTGGGATTTTTATTGATGAAGAGGGGATGCCTTGGGCATCCCCAAGCTTTGACGCTTGTAATTCTTGGATATTTCTTGGGGTGACACGCGTGGCATCCCCAAGCTTGAGCTTTAGTCCATCCTTCATCTCATTACTCATTCCTTCCATACATCTGAAATTTTTCCTTCATACAAAACTTCACACAATCTTTATTAGCAACATTAGTGCACTCAAGATAATAAGTCTTTAGGTTCAGTTCTAACACCAATAAACTTCCATTAGAACACTAGCTACTGTATCACTTCCCTCAAAAAGCTCAATTCCCCAAAAGACTAAAAAAGGAACCAACAAGAAGCAAAAGGAAGAAAATGGCAGAAATCTGTCAAAACAGACCAGCAGGTAAAGACGAATTTTTTCGAAGACCTTATGTTGCTCAAATCAAAAAGTGTTGAACTAACGAAAGTTATATAACAACCTGGGGCAGAAGCAAAAAAATTCATGCCTCAAAAATACGTTCAGATATTTTACACGAATTTTTACGGTGAAGCACATAAATCTGTTTCGGGACAGCAACTTTCCCAATCATTACTTCTCTCTCGTTAGAGGTTACTCTTGGCACACAAAAAGCAAATAAAAAGGATAAGGAGCGGTTATTACTGAAGTAATAACTTCCAAGACTCATCTAAAACTTTTGGGTTATCTCCCAATAAGTACTTTTCTTTAATGCCTTTAAGTTAGGCTTGATAGTTTGAGAAGATGCTCACATAAGAAATATGAATTGAAGTAAAAGAGAGCATCAAGAAGCAAATTCAAAGAACATTTAAGTCTAACCCACTTCCTATGCATAGGAATCTTGTAAAGAAACAGGTCATGAAAGCACAAAGCAACAAGCATAGGAAAGCAAAACAAGTGCAACTTCAAGACTTTCAACATAAAGAGGGGAAACTTAATATTATTAAGATGCATAAAACCATGTTTCCCTCTCTCATAATAACTTTCAGTTGCATCATGAATAAAATTAACAATATAACTATCACAAGAAACATTCTTATCATGAGCCACATGCATAAAAGAATTAATACTCCCCACATAAGCATAGTCATTCTTATTGATTGTAGTGGGAGCAAATTCAACAAAATAGCTATCATTATTATTTTCATCACCATAATCATCAAATATAGGAGGCATAGTGTAATCATAATTAATTTCCTCCACAATAGTAGGTGGACTAAAAATATCATATTCATCATTGCAATCATCATCATATATTGGAGGTATAGTATCATCATAAGCAATAGAATAGTTATCCTCCAAAGTGTGTTCATTTGTAAACATATCATCATTGGAAGGATCATGGATAGCACTAATAGTATAGCAATTATTAATATCATCATTTTCAGAATTGGTACCTAAGAGATTTTCAATATCAAAAGTAGTGTGCTTTTCCCAATCATGATCACTACTATAGGTAATAGGCATAGGAACATCATCGAGAAAACTATAATAGGAGTAACATGCTTAGGGGAAATACCGTATCCTCTCTCCTTTTACTCCTCCTTTTCTTCTTTTTCTTCTTCTCTTTAGGAGGTAGAGGCTTGAAAGGAAGCTTCTCCATATACCCTGGTTCATTGTTACAGACAATAGAAGAAACTTTGGAGGATTCCTTCTTTTCATTAATAAGATCAAAACACATATTAGTCCTGTCATATTTTGGTAAAATCTCATCTTCTATAATATTTTGTATGTAAGTATTTGTGTGACAATTATCAACACAATAAAGATGACAACCATGCTAGACACTATTCATGTCAAAAGCACCCATATCTACCAAAGAGGTTTTTCTTGATAACTCTTCACATCCCAAAAATAATGTAAGTTCATCATGTTGATTAGGAGTGATCATGTCATCACAATACAAATTTGCAGTACTCATTGGATTAGAAGGGCTATTATTATGGACTGAGCATTGAAAATTGAAATGACCCACTTCAAAACAAAGTTCACAAATAAAAGGATAAAGGGCACAAACTTTTTTACCAAGATCATTTAAAGCCCTATACCACATTCTAGTTTTTTCATTCCTGTGGGTGATACAATATTCTTCTTCAATTTGATTATTCTCACAAGGTCTATGTATTCCACAAAAATTAACATGCTTATAAGAAATAGTACTTTTAGAGGTTTGAGCATGTTTATTGCTACCATTAACAACAATTTCATTTTCCATGCAAGTGTCTTTAAAAGGCTGATGATACATGTCCCACTTTTCTTTAGGAGCATTAATATGAGAAGCAAAGGTTTTAAAACAATCAATAAGAATTTAAGGATCAAGACCATATTTAGCACTAAGCTCTTGAAAATCAGCAGTTTCAGCGAAAGACTTAATGCAATCATACTCATAGTTTATACCTGGTTCTTTACCTTTGTTGTTATCCCAATCTTCAGTATTGCTTTGAATTGTTTCAAGAAGATCACACTTAGCTTTGACCTCCTTACTTGTGAATGATCCCTCTAAACAAGTATCTAGATAGTCCTTGTAATGTCCTGAAAGCTTTGCATAGAAATTATTAATAACAATATTACTGGGGAGCTCATGAATAGGACATTTGAGCATTAGTGACTTCAATCTCCCCCATGCTTGGGCAATACTTTATCCATCATGAGGATGAAAATTATAAATGTAATTCCTATCTTTATGAATTTCATGAGGAGGATAAAATTTAGAGTAAAAGAGAGATTCAAGTTCCTTCCACTCCAAATGATGAGGATCATCTAGTAGCTCATACCACTCCCTTGCTTTGCCCTTAAGTGAAATTGGGAATAGCTTCCTCTTAACTTGGTTCAATGAAATACCTGCACACTTGAACAACTCACATAATTCATGTATAAAGAGAAAATGATCACCAGGATGGACAGTTCCATCTCCAAAATAGCAGTTATTCATAATACGTTCAACAATTTTTATAGGTATTTTAAAAGGGATGCTTTCAGTATGTGGATTTGAAATATCACAAGTATCATTAGAATTACCACATATGGGAGATAAAGTATCATCAGAGCAAATTTTCTTCTTTAAAGCTGGGGAATTAAAAAGATCATTTTCATAAAAACCAACTTCCCCAAGCTTAGACGTTTCCATAACATTAGTAACAAAGGTGTTCAAAAGATTCATACTAATAACATTGCTATTAGCATGCAAAGAAAGTTCCATGGGTTTTTTAATTTTCTTTTCAGACAATTCAAGTTCTATCTTAGGAAAAATACTAAAAAGCTCACTAATTTTTGTTGTTGTTTTACATTAAGCCTAACTAGTGAAAACAAGAAACAAAAAGACAAAACTGCAGAATCTAAAGGAAATAACTTCGAGCACTCACACCGGAGGATGTGAGTACCTATTACCTTACCTCCCCGGCAACGGCGCCAGAAAATAGCTTGATGTCTACGCACTTCTATTCTTATAGATAGTTGTTGGGCCTCCAAGTGCAGAGGTTTGTAGAACAGTAGCAAGTTTTCCCTTAAGTGGATCACCCAAGGTTTATCGAACTCAGGGAGGAAGTGGTCAAAGGTATCCCCTCTCAAGCAACCCTGCAATCAAGATACAAGAAGTCTCTTGTGTCCCCAACACACCCAATACACTTGTCAGGTGTATAGGTGCACTAGTTCGGCGAAGAGATAGTGAAATACAAGTGGTATGGATAATTATAAGTGGTAACGGTGATAGAAGATAACTTGATGGCGTGGAAGAGACTAAAAGCAAACTGAAATAAAGATGGCAGCAAGCAAACATATAACAGATCTAATAGCAAATGGTGTTTTAGAGCTTAGAAACAAGGCCTAGGGATCATACTTTCACTAGTGAACACTCTCATATAAATATTATCTCTTTATGATACTACGCTGAACTACTCTCCGGTTGGACACTCTAATCGATGGTAGGGCTATAACAGCACACCTCAAAGTTCAACTTTACCATCTAGAAAACCCCACACTATCACCTTCAGTACTAGATGAGTCCAACAAACACCACAATTTCATAAAGACATCCAACTCCAAATATAACTCATAACAAGTATTTGTAATCTCTAGCCTAAGTGCCACCATGGTGTGCACGCTGTCACTTTCACACACATGGGGAGAGGAGAGATCTGATAAAGCACTTGAGTAGCAAGGTAGATCTACTTGATTACAATGCTCATGATCACAATATGATCATGCATAGAGAGAGATATGAACACATAGCTACCGGTAGAACCCTTAGCCTCGAGAGAGAACTACTCCCTCCTCATCATGGGAATCGGCAACAGTGATGGAGATGGCGGTGGAGATCGATGGAGATGGCTCCAGGGGCACTTCCCTGTCCTGGCAGGGTGCCGGAACAGAGACTTTCTGTCCCCCGAATCTTCCCTTCGGTGGCGGTGGCGCTGTGGAACTTTTCGTGGCTGGAGGCTTGATGATATAGGGTTTCATATCGGAGGCTTCTTATAGGCGAAAGGGCAAGGTCAGTGGAGTGCCAGGGGGCCCACACCACCTGGTGCCATGGCTAGGGCTAGCCCGCGCCACCATATGGTGTGGCCAGGCCCTGACCCTCCTCCGTCTCTGCTTCTGGCTCCGTGAGTCTTCCGGTAAAATAGGAACTTTGGCTTTTGTCCCGTCCAATTCCGAGAATATTGATTTTTTGACTAATCATCTTGACTCCTTTGAGACTTGATTGGGCATTACAACATTATACATAGACCGCCATCCAACTGCATCTATGACTAATAATCCACCTTCAGGTTATCATCCGAACCCCCTCCAGTATTAAGTTGTAAGCAACAGATTATTGCTTTACGAACTGCGTGTAAAGTAAACAATACGATTGTTCTATGAACAAAGGATTGTTGTTTTCTCCCTAGTAGCAACAGCACATCTAGTACCTTAGAGATTTCTGTCACTTCCCCAAATTACCAGAGGCATGAACCCACTATCGAGCATAAATACTAACTCTTGGAGTTGCTAGCATCTACTTGGCCAAGATAGCTACTAACGACGGAAAGCATGCAAGATCACAAATAACAAAGACATGATAGAATCAATAATCAATCTGAAATAGCATCTCAATATCCATCGGATCCCCGCAAACACAACATGCAGAATTACAAGTAGATGATCTTGATCATGAACGGAGCTCACAAGATCTAGACATGAAAGCACAAAGGAGGAGAACCAGCCATCTAGCTATTACATGGATCTGTAGTCCAAGGATGAACTACTCACGCATCACACCAGAGGCTTGCATGGTGATGAAGAAGGCCTCCAGGGTGAATTCCCCTCTCCGATAGGGTGCCAGGAAGAGCTTCAGATCCCTCCCGATCTAGGGATGGAGATGACGGCTGACTGAGACTCTTCGTGGATTTTTGATCGGTACTTAGGGTTTTCTCCCGAGGGCATCTTATAAGCGGAAGGAGAGGCCGAGGGTCTGGGTCGGCGGACCACCCCCAGTGCAGGCCTGGCTGGCCTTGGCCAGTGGTGTGGCCGGCCCCATCCCTTCGCCTTCTCGTATTCTGGCATCTAATGACTTCTGGAAAATAGGAACTTTGGCTTTTGTCCCGTCCAATTCCGAGAATATTCATTTTTTGACTTTCCTGGAACCAAAAAAAGCAGAAAACAGGCAGCTGGCACTGTGGCTCTTGTTAATAGGTTAGTACAAGAAATCATATGAAAAGTACTCGAAAGTGTGGACAAAACACAAGAAAGTGGATAAAACCAAGCATGTAACATAAAAAATTATAGATACATTTGCAATGTATCACTAGACACCAGGCAAAGATTTCCCAGTGCTCACGGAGGAATTCGACGAGCACGAGTTCCTATGCGGGACTCAAGTTGCTGGCAATGAGGGCCGTCTTGGCCGGGTCCGATGGGTGGACCTGAACTTTCTTCGTGTGCACCGACGAGTCAAAGGACAGGTCGAGTGAACTTGCCGGCTCAGGGGAGGCAGACTGTTGTCTGTCGACTCCTTCAATCTTGCGAGTTCTTCCTGCATGCCAAAGGACTGGGAAATTCTATTGAATTCCCTATCGCAACTGTCGGACCTCTCGAAGCTCCCGTTGATTGTGATGATGCTGTTGGGGCCTGGCATTTTCATCTGCAGGTAGGCGTAGTGCGGTACTGCCATGAACCTAGCGAACACGACACGTCCGAGGATGCAGTGGTACTGTGAGGGCCAGTCGACGACTTCGAAGTCGATGCGTTCATGTCAAAAGTTTTTCGGCATGCCGAAGATGACGTCGAGGTTGATTTTTCCAAGGGGATATATGCCCTTGCCTGGGACGATGGCGTGGAATGTCATGTCTGAGACCTCTAGGCAGGTCAGAGGGATCCTCATTGCTCGCAAGGTACTCGCGAACATAAGGTTAATGCCGCTTCCACCGTCCATGAAAATGCGACTCATATCAAAGCCTCCAATTTGTGCCTCGAGTACGAGGGGACAATGGCCTGGGCGGGGTACTTGACGCGGGTGATGCAGGAGTCCCTTTCACTGAGGTACTCAGTGGTGGATGGTGGTGAGTTTGTTGCCAAATTTACTTGGCGAGTGATGACCTTCTGCACCCGATTCGAGGGGCGTCCTTTTTGGATCATCATGTTGCCCACAACCCGTGGGTATGGCTTGCCACCTTGATCGTGGATCGGTGCAGCCGTAGGTGGTGGCCCTCCAGGTGCTGGAGAAGGAGCTCCATGTGCTACAGTGCCTGGGGCAACTTCGTAGCCTCTGTTGACGGCGTCACGATTCATCCGCGCCAAACCCTCGTGGATCTTGAGGAACTCGCGGCAGTCCTTGAGAAGGTGGCTGGATTTCTTCTTGTCGTCGTGCTTTTCAATGTAGAAGTGCACGTTGCACGGCCTGGACAGTTTGTCCTTGATTGTTGTCACAGGTACCTCTTCGCGAGTGTGGCATTGCCATACTTGCGTGGTTTTCCCAGAGTCGCGGTGTCCGCCGCTGCGATAGCCGCTGTTGCAATTGTCGTCGCGCCTGTCGGCGTAGCCGACTGCGACCATGTTGACGTCGTCGCGGTCATCGTAGATGCGCATTCGACGTTTTCTTCGGCGATCGCGTCTGCGCTCGAGCTCTGCTTCGTCGTCGGAGTGAACGCGGTTTTTCACCGAATCTTCTCCATCTGCCCATCGATTCGCGATTTCCATCAGGTGGTCAATGGTTTTGGGCTTCGAGTGGCCCAGCTCCTCCCTGAGCTCTATGAGGTGAATGCCGCCATTGAATGCGTCAACCGCCTGGTCCTCCGAGATATTTTCTGCGGAGTTCTTGATGATGGACCACCTCTGGATGTATGAGCGTAATGACTCGCCCGACCTTTGCTGGCAGCATCTCAGTTCTTCGATTGATGCGGGCCTTTTGTAGGTGCCCTTGAAGTTGCGCACAAAGCTGTAGACCAGCTCATCCCAGATGCGAATGGATCCGCGCGGGAGGTTATTGAGCCAAGCTCGGGCGGCGCCCTGCAGCTGTAGTTGTAGGCATTGCATGGCAGTGCTTCGACTCCCACCATGGAGCCTGACGAAGGAGATGTGGTCTTCCAACCATATTTTCGGGTCCTGCAGGCCGTCAAACTTTGGGTTCTCCGATGGGAGCTTGAACCCCTTGGGCATTCGCTTTTGTCTGATGGCCCTGCTGAAGCATCTGGCGTCACAAAGCTCCACGTCTTCGTCCTCTGAGTCAGTCGATCGGGCACGTCGTGCCCTTGACTTGTCGATTTTGCACTGCGTGATGTCATCACGCGCGTCATAGTCGTGGTCGTGTAGCCGTGAGCAGCGACGTTGAGACAGATCGTGATTGTCGTTGCTGGACGATGGTGAGGAATAGTGTTTTGCCAAAGCCTTGTTTTTCTTCGGCTCTGGCATCGGCTCTTTGTCGAGAGCGGCCTCGATTAGCCCCAAGCCTGCGATCGTAGATCGGTGCATGGCAGCTCAGGGATCTCCAACTGGCGGCTGGTTGTTGGGTAGGTACATGGTGGCCACTGTCACGGCTGCTTGCGGCGTCTTTGGGACCACATTGCCCCGGGTCTCGACTGTCATAGAGCTGAAGTTGAGGACTTTTGCAGCTTCTATGCGCTCCTGCTCGGTGAGATGGGCCATTCGAGATTGTCTCTTGTTGGCCACGTACTCGTTGCCTTTGGAGGAGGATCCTCCGTGGGAGGAGAGCCCGACCCTTTGAAGGCTCGACTCGTCTGCCGCCTTTTTACGCACTTCGAGTTGCACGATTTTTTGTAGCTGGCGTCTGTATTCTTCCTTCAACAGCCAATGATAGCCCATCAGCAGTTCTTGATGCGTACCTAGGGGCAGAGGATTGCCTCGCAGGGCATCTCGGCAGCGAGCCCACTCGAGATCATTGAGCTTGATCACGACACGTTCGCCAGTGTGCTCATTCACCATGGTTGGGGGTTCGACGGCCCCTCCATTGTTGGCGGTCACGCCGTTGCCACCGTTGGTGGGGCCGCCGTTGGGAGGTCTGCCATTAGGGATGCCACCGTTAGGCGGATCGGTGCCAGATCCATTGCCACCGTTTTCACGATTAGCGGTGGAGTCACCAGTGTTAATTACGGCGCACATGAAGTGGCTAGGGAAGCTGTTGCTCCCGTAGCTCTCGGATCTGGATCCATAGACTCCATCTTCCGTTGCTAATCCACCCAGATCGGATTCGCGACTGTTGTCGCTGTCCGTGCTCTCACCTGTTGCTGAGGTGTTGAGCTCGCTGAGGGTGTCGATTGGTGGCGGGAACCATGATGCTGGAGCAATCAAGGATGTCGTTGGCTGGTCAGGCATGCGAAGCGTGCCCATCTGACCAACTTGGAAGCGGAAGCTCCCTATTGCCAGGCTGATTCCGTTGCCCATGGACTCGAAAGCCGGGCGAGTGGCAGACATGTGGACGGTGAAGTCGAACGCGCAGAAGAGCTGGCGAATCTCCGCTGTTGTGGAGTTGTCGATCGCGGTTGATGAGGCCAAAGAAACCACGACATCAGCACTCCCAATTCCCACAGACGGCGCCAATTGACAAGGGTTTAACTCATCAATGCCCATTGTTATGGACTTGGGTTTTGGAGAAGGAGGGAGCACTGGAAGCATCAATCGGCTAGCAAACAAGCACACAGGGACGCAAGGTTTACCCAGGTTCAGGCCTCGTAGAGTTCCCTACTCCTGCTTGTCTGCTCTTGGAATTAACGAAGCAATCGAAGATTACAATGGTGCGCAGATGCAATCTAGCGAGGGTTGTGGAAACTAGGGTTGCGTGTGTCCTCCTCGCCGCCCCCTCCTGGCCTTTATATAGATAGGCCAGGTCTCAGGTAGTAGGTCGAGTCGGTTACAGATTAGGGTTTGCCCTTCAAACTTTCTATCTTTAGACTTCTTCTTGTCTCGCAAGTTATTGAGAGTCCGTAGGCCACTTGAAATCCTCATTGGGCCGTGGCAACGCCGTGGGCTTCCACCGTATCTGGACCGTATATACCAATCTCAAGTACCGGCAGGGTATACCCATGTCACTTTCTCTCTCCAACTCAAACCCTAATCCTATAGAACCTTTGTTTATTCACTGAATTCTTGTTTTTGAGTGGGGGATTCATCACATTGGTAAGTTTCTCATCCAATCCACGCTTTATTTTTTGAAATCCATGGTTGAATTTCTCACATTGACTATCTAGATGAGTTCATCATATTTTGAGATTATTTTTGATTCCTCACATTAGGATTTGTAATTTTTGCCTATAATCATTTATTTGTATGATAAAAACCTGATGCCTATAGTTTTTATTTGAAATTTTGCAGCACGATGAACATTGGAAGATTTTTTGCTCTAGCAAGGGTGTGGGAATGTCAGGAAGCTCGGGCACCGCCAGGCAGCTGATAACCCCCAAGTGCAGGGGATCACCATAGTACAATTCGATAAGTATTTGAGTGTCGAACCCACGAGGGGATGAAGGTAAACTATCTATTATATAAAGCCCTATAACCCTCTTATATGGCCTTGTATGCAAAGCTAGGATCTAAGTGTGTGTTTTATTTTGGTAATAGGTAGAAAATAAATAAAGTATGTGTTAGTGGAAACTACAAGTAAACTAGTGCAAGTTAAATTGATCTAATGAAGTGCAGTGGAGTGGTGACAAGTTTTCTCAAGTAGCAAGTTTCTCTAAGGGAGTAAATGTTTTGGCAATTGTTACTTTATTCTTTTGTTTGGTTGTTTATTCTTTCTTCGAGGATGGAGCCTTAATTAGGTGCAGCCAAATAAATGTGCATACACAACTCTTATGATGGATCATAAGGCCATGTTACTAAGAAAACATAGGAATTATTAAGACATAATTGTCCCACCATAGCTATAAACTCTAGGGTCCCCCATATATGTCCCCCCTAATGTAACTTTGTGGATTGGACCACAGTTTCCTATCCTCCACGGTCCTCCCCACTCCATTACACTACGGTGATCACCTTACATGCATTCCCCAACATATGCATGCACTCATATATTATACAATAAGACAATCATAAAAGATAACAACATTGTATGCAACCAATAAACGAACTATTTCACTTTTGCTATAACAATTCACTACTCAAACAAATACATGGAGACACAATAGACCAAGGGAAAATAATATATTGCTTCACACATCATGTTTGCCAAGAGTTTATAGTAGGGAGATGGAGAGGATCTTGTTGTAGGTGTTAATGATGAACACACCGGAGGGGGTGGATCCCTCCGGAGGCGTTTCTCCCCTCTGATCTTCTCCGGCGACAACCTCCTGATTCTCTGTTTCTGTGTTTTTGATCTCCGCCTCCGTCTATGTTGAGGATCGCCAAAAGGGGTATATATAGTAGGTTTTAGGTCAAGACAAGTCGTTTGGTGAAAGAATCAACGACATCTGAGGCTCAAGGGAGGAAAGAGCCTGCGGCCAGGGGTGAGCCACGACTGTGCCCATTCTCTCCTCGTTCTTCTTTTCTTGCGGATATTTGGCCCATTGTTCTTCATTCTGATAAATGTTGGGTACCGTGAAGTTTCAAGTCAATTGGACGTCGTTTGGGTACCTGAAAGTCAAAAACATTGAAATAGGGGTTTTCTGCCTCGGCAGGGTTAATTCCAAAGCAATATGGGAAGTGTGATTTATTCCCAATAATCATTACAAAACATGAATATAACCCATATATGATACAAATATGTTGGAATATCAAGTAATAATGTGCAAAGTTCATGTATGCAATTTACATGCATCAGCAGCCGGGTTCAAAGATGAGGTGCTCAGAGGGAGACAACTTGAGGGAAGCCATGAACAAGGACTACGAGAGGGTGAGCAAATGCAAGGTTATACCCAATAAATGGGTGAATAATTATTTCCTCTCCCGCCAAGGCCTGCTGGAAGACTCCGAGAGGATGACCGTGACCGCTGGCATGGTTCCTTTTTCCTACATCTCCACCGATACCTTCGAGGTTGCCACGTACGAGCTTCTGTCATCATTCCACGATGACCTTGAGACCCAAGAGCACATTGCACTGTAAGTTTCGTGCTTAATGGGCAACCCCACAGCCTCACTTTTTTTATCAATTTTGCAATTGTTTTGGGTTCTCCTATGAGGGAGAGATCGATACCACTGATGATTTGCGCAAGAAGAGCACCACTATCCAGAATCCTGCTATCCACAACTTCGCCACCTTCTTGGCGAATTATATTTTTGGGAAGAGAGATACCGGGGCAATGGCAGGCCCCAAGATAAGTGTAATTTATATGGACCTCCATCCTAAGATGGAGCATAAGGTAAACTTGGGGGCTTTTCTCATCCAACACTTCCGCCGCCAAAGGTCAGCTCCCTCAGGTGACATTCGTTGTGGATACTTGATCACTTAGATCGCCTACGCAAGCAATTTTGTTATGCCGCATGAGAGAGTTGTGGCTGGCAGTAAGGAGTTGGATGACATCCACATGGCTAGCACCAAATTCATGGGGGTTTATAAGCCCCAATGCTCTCTCCGTGCTTACCAGTTTTATTTTGAGCCTAATGGTGATCTCCACCAAGTTTTGCTTCCATTTATCCAAGCTTTTGGTCTACTAGATAAACAGATTTGGGTCCTCAATGAGGAGTAATTCTAGGAGGCAATGATATCCTCAGGGAGGATTGTGCCCCCGGGAGGGAACCCCAACTGGGAGAATGCAACCAGTAGCCAGCAGCAGTAAGAGTATGGTGGGCAAGACTGGAACATCGTGGGATGGGATGACTACGACCAGTAGCATCAACATTAACAACCTTTTCCCTAGTACCAGCAGCAAGGTATGCCTCCGCCTCAGCCGGGATTCAACTATGTCTCGAGGAGTGACTTTGACCAGGTGGTGCATCACATCGACAACATAAACAATACGTTGCACGACATGAACACTAGCATCGTCAACCTCACTCAAGATTTCACCTCCTTCATGACCGACTTCCCGAACTGCTATCCATACTTCCCATACTAGCAGCCACCTCCCAACGATGGCGGCAATAATTGATCCAAGATAGGCCAAGAGCCTAAGCTTGGGGAGGTTGAACTCCTTCCCGCCTTTTGCATTCATATTTTTTTGTTCTTCTTTTGATTTATTTGCTTTTCTTCTACTGCATATTTACTTTTAGTTTGCATTGATAAAATAAACCCCCAAAATATTAGACTACCTTTTTTCTTGATTTGTGTGAAGTTCTCTCGGCTCTTGTTAATTTTTCTATAGGTTATTCACTTCTAGTGACTTAGCTATAGAGATGAACAAGAGGAGTTGACCCAAGTGGGAGATGAGCAAGTAAGAGGAGGTGCCACATTCCTATTTTCCCTCTTTCTATAAGTTTATTCATGAACATACTGTGTTTGTTCGGTCACACTTGAGTTCCACTCCATGCTTAGCTTGTTATCTTTTAGGACTTGATCTTGAGGTTAATGTCATTACTTTGTTTCGACTTATGACAATTATGATCGGTTAGAAAAACAACCCATTGAATTAAATTCCAAACTTTTGAGAACAAGAGAAAGTGTCTTTTGACAACTTTGGTGCCATGTTGTTGTCTTAAGGGCTTAATCTTAGTAGTACTCAACCCCGCATCCTAATGGTTTGACTTGACAACACCTTCCTAAAAGAATTGTTTGATGGAACGAACATTTTATGGTGGTTGAGGGAGATGCCAAACCTGCTTTGTTCAGCTGAAAAGAGATGCTTTATTTGAAAAACATTTATGTGAGTACCCAAACTTCATGGAACCAACAACTCCTATGGCCTACGAACGATCTTGAGTTCATCTCAGATTTTAGTTACGATTTGGTTAGACATTTGTAGCATTGCTAGGATGGGCAAAATTTTAGTTCCATGGGCCCAAGTACTTGAGAAAAAATAGAATTACCATCAAGATATGAGCTGAAAATATTCGATCCTTATGAGAGTATTGGTATCACCTCAGCACCTAAAAAATCTAGAGTTCTTGAAAAACAAGGAAGAGATGGGTGTTAATGAAAAGCTCTAAGTTTATACTTCTTTTGACATCTATTTGTGCACCCTTAATTTGACTAAAGCATCCTTGCTTAAAAATATTTTTACTCTCATAAAAGAGGGGCACTGAAAATAATTGATTCGCAATCCTAACCAAAATTTTCACTGTCTCTTTTGAGTTTAAGAACTATTAGCTAGCGAGTTACTTGCGGTTAGGAAGCAAACTTAAGTGCAATTGTTCACATATATTATGCTCATGTTTAAGGTTGCAGGACTTGTGATGATGGAATATGATACAACCTTGAACTTGTGAGTTTTCCCTCTTGATTCAATTTCTCACTATTATTCATTATAACTTTATCACTCGAGGGCGAGTAACAGCTAAGCTTGGGGAAGTTGCTAGCTCCAAATTTCAACACTTTTTATCATTGATTTTTCTTTGGTTTATTGTCAGGTTTCACTAGATTTCACCCTTTTACTAATGCTAACATCGCAAATTAGCGAAACCTTGGTTTCTTGTGATGGTTTTCAGGTAATGAACATTTTTGGAAGATATGATAGCATTTATGGGCTAATTACACCTAAAGAAACAAATCCCCAATTGAAGCCCTTTCATTAGAGGCGTCCAGGGTCCATAATGACCACTGGTACAGTCGGGACACGCATGTACCGTTCGCCCGTATGACCCTCCTTCAGCTCCGCTATATCAATACAAGAAATTTTTGTGAAGAAAAGAGGACAAAAAACACAATGTAGTCGTGACAAATACATCCAGAAGAGGGGAGATCAGATCTAAAGAAGGAGAAGGACACCGTCTCATTCTTCGATGATCCCTAGCTTCTAAATCATTCACTCCACCATCATCCACATTTGTACCGAGAGAGATAGAGAGATTCGCACTTGTAAGATTAGGGTTTGATACTTTGATCTACCTTGGTTTGTATTTGAATTGATACTCAAACGGCATTATGGCTTGCTACGGTAAAGTTGAGATGATTCATATTTGCAATATCATTATGCCTTTGATCTATCTTCCTCTCATGTCTGAGTAAATCCCCATAAGCGTGGGAGATGTAGGGGATTGGTAAGATGTGTTGTGCCTCCCTTGTTTCCATCCATTTGTGATTGTTGTCGTGATTATTATATTGTGAGAATGAATATCTATGTTTGCCTAATGCTTGTTGTCCAATTTAAGGGCCTGGATAACATGATCCAGAGACCTCATAGGTATGAACTTGTATACTAGTGAATTGGTGACCCCCAGTGACACAGCCGATATCAATGAGGAGCTAGTACTACTCGAGTATAACAAGGAACCACCAATATTAAAGCCTTGATCTAGTCGAAAGACCTTAATTAATATGCTGACCATTACCGCGGTAACAGATAGATGGATCATTGGGACTAGGAGGAATTTGCCAAGAGGACTCCTAGTCGGTATACGGGTTGCTTGCCTACTCACCTATGAATAATAAGTATCACAATCATGCATTCCATTTCATCCATCTAGCACATTCACTATTACCATGAACCGTTTCTCCCTGTGCTTAACTTCTCATCTGCAGGAACATCGAGCATTTTCCTCACTTTTACTTTTATGTTATTTACTTCTCGCATTTTCCTTTACTTAAGTTTCTTCTATTATTCACTCAAGGCAACGTGACATCTTGAGTGCGATAGAAACGCTACATAAAGACACTTACCTAGGATCCTTATTGGGATCGATATAAAAACTAGAATTAATACTTTCGTGAAAAGATGCTCTGACGAACCTGTGCACTTACAGGCCATCACCTACATATGTAGCAAAAAAATCTATTCCAAGTACAGTATATGTGCCATGTCTTTGCATTCAAAATCATACTTATTTTTATTGTGCAATTCAAAGCTCATGGGAAAGTAGCAGTCTATGGTGGAGTTCATTATGTAAGTTACATGTTTGATAGTTTATTAGTTGGGGTTAAGTTAAACCATGCTGTCATGGAACAAGACTTTCGACATTGCACCATATTTAAGTTGTTGTGATACACGCACCTTGGGTTATGCATACCTTTCCGATGTGAAAATGAGTGGGGGTTATCATGCTAAAGATTCGAGTGTGCATATTTGTTAGAGAAGAGCATTGGGCTGCTAACCGAAACCATGCCTAATCATGGTAGGAAAGTTTTAGCATGGACATCCTCATTAGCTTTCACAAGTTTAATTTACTACTCAGTTGGTACTTTAAGAGGAGTTCATTTGTCTGTTGTCCTGTCATCCTGGTACGTATTACCTTTGCAAAAAGATGAAAATCTCAAAAGGCACTGCGTATAGGTGGCATGGAGGTACCCCTTTGCGAGCACTTGGTTAAAACAGTATGCATACGATGAGAGTCTATGGTAATTCTAAAGTTGAGTAGCGTGTGGTGGAGGGTACTATTAACAACGAGGTACGAGACTTGCAACTTATAAGGGGTTAATCATGTGAACCATATTTGCTCTTCACTACCGTTGACATGGGTTGCACAATTCTAAAAATTATTTTCCCTTTAGCATCAAAGCTTGGCACATATATTCCCTACTTACTTTTAGTGGCCACTTGTTCAAAAGAAAAAAAGATAAGAAAGAAAGAAAGAAAAAGTTCCAAGCACAAGCACTTGCATGTTTAATGTCCGTAGTACTTTCATTTGTTTTTGCACTTTGTCATCGATTGTTGGACACCATTGAATTGAATTAGTAGTACCACTTGATATCTCATTTGCTTGTTGCTATTCATTAAAGTTTGAATCATTGATCATATGTATTACTACTTGTTACTTTCATAGAAGCAATAAACTCCAAAGTTCTTGTTTAGTTTTATCACCTTCATACTCGAGGACGATCATGGGTTAAGCTTGGGGGTGTTTATGCATGCAAAATTCATGCATGAGCTTGGTAGTTTATTGATGCATATTCCAGCATATTAAGATGTTATTAGCTGTTATAATCATGTTTTGCATTGTTTTATGGGGATTTTCCATTGATCCCCCTTATTTTGGTTATAACTCTGTAGGACAGGAAAACCCTATTCTGCGTATTTTGACATTTCACGAACCTTCCCGAACTCAATTTGACCTGGGATTTTTCGGGCATTAATATTTTATCATGAGAACCTTATGGATCACAAGAAGTCAACAAGGGAGACCACGAGGCCCATTTGAGCATAGGTGGCACGGGCCCTAGGCCTAGCTAGGCCACACATGCTCGTTTAGTCCTCGGACCTCCGATGTCATCCATCTTCATCTCAGATTGATCAGCTTGACCTAAAAACGCCTATATATAGACCCCCGAAGCGTTCTCGCAAAAGGGGCGATGGAGAAACACGAAACCATGGAACAAAGATTGTTCCATTGAAGATTGCAGGGGGAAATGCTGCCGGAGTCGCCCCTGGTCGCTTCTCCAACCTCTCCGACATCACTAACACCGCCACCATCATGAAGAGGGAGTAGTCCACCTCTAGACTATGGGTTTGTGGCAGTAGATTGTTCTATTTCTCTCTTATGCTATGATGTTTAGATGCCATATGAGCTTCCCAACAACATTATTATGGTGCATATGTAATTCCTATGTGGTGGATCTTTATTTTATTGGATGATCTATGGGATGTGATATGTTATTATGTTCTTGATGTATGAGTAGATGCATATTGTTACCCCGTTCTTTATTACTTGTTATGATCCAACATGTATGCGACGACGCGATAAGGGGATGGTGTGTATTAGATGGAGTAACTTGGTAGTAGTATTGAATTGTGACAGAATTCATGATCCTCTATGGTTTTCACCAATTCCGTGGTTACCTCGCTAGGGATAAAAAGAATGCATGTGCTATAATTTCTTAGTGACAGCTGAGAATTCCAAGTGAGATTCATAGAAAAATTATTCTATTGTAATATGTCCAAGCGGTAGCATATTTGTTGTTCACCATCATGTCAAATTACCTAAGCCTATACTCTGTTAATTCTTAATACTAGATTGCTTGAAGTTTATTCCTTTCTAGTGGAGTATAAGTAAGATATGTAGTATCATCTTTATGTTAGGACGTGATGCCCATATGAATATTACCAAGTAACATAATAAAAACCATGTTGATGTTTCGATCATCTATCTTGCGCTTAATGCCACCACAACTTTATGAGAAAGTAGATAAGTGAACCCATGAGCCCCGATCCAATTTTAGTCATAAGAAACACCTTTCAAGCACTTTTCATTACACTTTTATTTTTAGCATTAATTAAATCCGAAAATAAAAAAGCATATTTACTTTCTTGCAATCATATCAAAAACCTAAAAACACCTTTACTATATTGTTTAGTTGCATAATAGCTTTAATTTACTTTGCCGCATCATAGTTATTTTATTGCATTATTATTTTATTTTACTTACATTCGACACCTTGTGCTTGACAACCACTCGGTGGAGTTGGGGACGCAAGACAAGGAGATTGTTTTGCAGGTTACCCGACGAGAACAAAGAGAGGTTTTTTGACTGTTCCCCAAGAGTTTGATATAAACCCCGAGTTCCCTCGTGGGGAAAATTTACTCTTGGTACAACACTTTGCACTTGAAGTCCTAATAAAGTGGCACATTTCTGTCATCAGTGGTACACACACCTAGCATCACAACCCTCTTCCCTAGATGATGTGTAGATCGGTTCACCGGTCTCCATAGTCCTCGCATCAAGAAGTTAAAAAGCAAACAATTGATCATGGTGTTTTCTTACCACGTAGGTAAAATAATGGTTCTCAATTCAATCATAGAGCCTAGTATTCTAGCAAAGCGTGTTAGAGGCGCCTAACTTGTTTTTGCACGGAAGTGATGCGGTATAGCTGAAGTTTGCAATGTGATGTATGCGATGTGTTATGTTGTAATCTCATTGGGCATGAGTGGTAGGAGCCGCGATAATTTTCATAATATTATTGTAATAGCCATGGTTGTTTTTACTTTATTAGCTAGAGTAGCAATAGTTGTAAAAGCAAGGTGTGGCGATGATGATCAAGCAACGATGGACCTTGATGCTATGCCCATGGCTCGTGGAGGAGTACATGGTGCCGAAAGACGTTGATGATGGAGATCGTTGGCCTGAAGTGATATACCATATCACTATATGAATTGCATGTGATGTTAATCCTTTTATGCACTTTATTTGTTTTGTGTAGCCATACTAAATAGGGTGATCCCTCACTTAAAATTATCAAGTTAAAAGTGTTCTCCCTAAGTTAGGCTCCACATAACATGTGCTTCGAACTAGTTTGGGTCATGTAACATGGGTGCACCTAGCGACGTATATAATGTGGGCGCGAAACTATCACACTACCGGTATACTAAGATTCACTTGACATACTACCTAGAACATCAAGAGTATGGGACACAAGAATCGAAAGATTAATAAGAGTCATATGTTGATGTGACTGGTATGAGTACCTATCGGTTTTTGCTCACCGACATGCGATGTAACATTGGTGTCAGGAAAGCAAGACGCTTGAATCACCAAGTATCAATTATGAGGGATACTGATTTTACTAGGAGCTCCATAACAATTAAGATGTTAATTTGGGTAGCTCATTAATCATGAACTATTAATCCAAGTGAATTTGCATAGTTCATAGTAGTCATTGGCATATGTTATCTACCTTTACACTTAGTTTGCCAATTGAGATAGAACAACTATAGATATCTGGTAATCTCTTTATGGACTAGTATCGTAATGTTGAAGTGACATTTAAATATTGAATCTTAAACTTTTGGTAAACCCTCCCGTGCTCCATGCAATTTGAGCAAAGAGCAAAAATTCCAATTAGTATCTAGCATCATGTTTGTCTCCATGATACTTTATCTTCAAAACATGTTTTGAGAATCAAAGTGTTCTAGGAACTAAAAGGATTGTTTCAGGAACAAGCAAGGAGTGAAAGATATTTGATATCTAAAACCTTGTTTGCTTGCAAGATGATTTAGAATTATTCGGTGCAACATGTGCTCATATTGTATGAGTGTATACGAAGATTGAAAATGCTAGGTGCCTCAATTAATGAGTAATGAAATTATTATCATATCCCTCCTATCAATCTATAGTAGTTTCATCATGAAGTAGTCATGATGGGATGGATAAAAAGGCATGGGTAAATTGTTTACCATACTTAAAGATTACTAAGAAAATAATCCGGAAGAACGCTAGTCATATGATGATAGTGAATAAAACATCAAACATCAAAAGTGTCGATCCAAGGGTGCTAGTACTTGACTAACACGCCTAGGATCACGTGACAGTGAATATGGCACCACTATTGATATTGAGTGTTTCTTATGCAAAGAGAGGAAAAACTGAAAGCAAAATTGTAAAATTATATGGCAGAAAATAAAGTCTAGAAAGGTCAACCTCAAGAGTGTGTAGATGATATACAAGTTATGGATGTATTCTTTACTAGTTAACAATGTAATTCTTGGGTATTGGATACCAGATTGGTTGGTATGAAGTGTCATACAAAAGCAACACAATGGAAGAACTATAATGGCCTAAGTAACTAGCAAAAGGATGTGGTGATGATACACGTTGGGAACAGAATAAAGTGTTATTGTGTTTGTAATTAGCATCTTATCTAGCCTTTGAGATTTATTATAAGAACTTAGTAATTGTTACATAGTTCCGGCTTTATGAGTAGAATAGTTGTTCAACTTAAAGTTGTGATCCATACTGGATGGATTAGTTATTACAAATCCTGATAGTGAAACACATATCATAAAACTGACGCTAAAAGTTGCAAGACAATGATTGAATTTCACTTAATTGTGATGCCACCGTTTAGGTCATATTAGAAAGAAACACGTGAAGAGACTCCATGCTGGTGGAATTTTGGAGTCATTTGACTTTGAATCAATTAACGCTTGTGAGACTTATCTAAAAGACCAAAACTCCGTTCACGGGCCAATACTGAATAGACGACTAGCTTGTTGGAGATCATACATGTTGATGTGTGTAGTCCATTATGTGTAGCCGCGTGTGGTGGATTATTCTACTTCATATACTTTGGTCAATGATTTGAGTGGATATATATGGGTATATCTATTTGATGAGAAAGAAGTATGAAACATTTGAACAGGTTCAAACTATTTTTGCGTGAAGTAGAAAATCATCGTAATAAGAAAATCAAGAATTTATGATTGGATCATAGAGGAAAATATTTGAGTTACGAGTTTAGCAAGCATCTAAGAGTTATAGAATTGTTCCACAACTTGCACCTCTCAAAACACCACAAGAGTGTGGAGTGTTCGTGAGATGTAATTGAACCTTGTTGGACATGGTTCGATCTACGATGAACTTAATAAAACTACTGTTATATTTTTATAGAATATGCATTAGAGACTACCGCTTTTACACTGAATAGTGCATCATCATAATCTGCTGAAATGATACCATATGAGTTATGGCATGGGAAGAAACCCAAGTTATTTTTTCTTAAATTTTAGTATGCTAAGCATATGTAAAATGTTTACAAACTAAAACCGGATGAGTACGTCTTTGTAGGTTATCCAAGAGTAACATCTAGGTATTCCTTCTACCTTAAAACCGAAGACAAAAGTGTTTGTCACCAAGTACAATATTTTTCTCGAGAAGGAGTTTCTCGCGAAAGGTTTAAATATGGAGGACAATAGAACTTGATGAGGTTGTTGAAACTGAGAAAGATGAGCAAAGTAGCGTAGCACCTGAAAGCGTTCTGAATACGGCTATGCCGCCTGACGCTCCCGCGCATAAAAAATGTTGTAGTCCCATTAAATCCAGGATAGTATCCATATACGAGAATCAAGTTTGAAACTTGGTAGAGCCCCCGGAAGGCATGAAGCCTATCGAACATAAATGGATCTATAAAGAAACATACATGGATGTTCACATCGATATAAACTTGACTTGTCAAAAAGGAGTTTACGACAAAGTTCAAAGACTTGACTATAATAAAATTAGATCTTCTATAGCAATGCTTAAGTATGCAGGGATTATTCTAGTAACCACTACATACTCACAAGATATGGTAGTTGAATAATAAAACAAAGTTCCTTTCAAGGAGTGTTAACCTAGGACGTGTATTGACATGACCCAAGGGTTTTGTTAGTTCAAAGGATGCTATAAATGGGTGCCAACTTCAATGGTAGAAGTTAGCATCATGGAGTTGGAATCTTCACTTTGATGAAATTAAAAGAGTTTAGTTTCATTAGGAACGGTGAAGATGCTTGTATGTTTACAACAAATTAAGTGGGAGCATTAAGATATATTGACGACATATCGTTGATTGGAAATGACGTGCCTTTTCTTGATCCTAGTAAGATTTCACAAAAAATAGATTTTGTGTGAAAGTCTTCGGCAAAATCGGAATATTGGGCATCAATATTTATATGGATAGATTGAGATGCCTAATATAGTTATTCCAAAGTACATAGATGAAATATTGAATTGTTTCAATATGGAAATGACAAGAAAGAGTTCTTGCCGCATGGAAAAGATTGGAGCAAGAATCAAGTTTTTTGACACTTGATGAGTAAAACCGCATGAACGATTATGTCAATCATGTATATCATGATATGTACATAACCAGATATGTCTTATGCTCTAAAGTTTTATGAGCATATACCATAGTGATGCATATGATGATCATATGGCAATAGTAAGTATATTCTTATGTGCTTTAGAAGGACAAATAATATGTTTTGTATGTAGAAGTGATAAACAATTCATTGTAAAGTGTTACATCGATACTACTTATGTCACATATACGAATAGTTTTATATCAATTAGGCTATGTGTTTAATAAAATGTGTAACAGTGGGCTGGAAGAGAATTCTATGTTGGATTTGGATGAGTTCCAAAGTTAAACATTGTGACAAGATACTACTACGGAAGGTTGATTATATCATTGTCATGACAACGACAAAGGAGGGCGTTATGAGTCAAAAGGCTCATTTTGAACTTGGTATACTTTTTAGCGTGCTAGTACTATGAAGATATATTGTGTGACAATAGAGATTACATAGTTCCAGCCAAGGAACTAAGGTCCTACTAGTTGACCAAACTTATAGAATGCCATCTCAGTGAAAATGAGTGACGCGTGAAGGCGCAAAGATATGCAAATACACATAGACATGAACTTGTCAGATCCACTGAGGAAGTTTACCACATGCAAAGCATAAAATACACCGGTATGGCATAGGTGTTAAGTGCTCAGATATTGACTAGATTATTGACTCTAGTGCAAGTGGGAGACTGATGGAAATATGCCCTAGAGGCAATAATAAATTGTATTATTCTAGATTTCTTGTTCATGGTTAAGTTTATTATTCCATGCTATAATTGTATTGGTTCTGGATAATGATTATTTGAAGAAAAATCCTAATACATATGTGGAATTATAAACACCATCTATATATCCCTAGTCTCACCTCTAAGACTAGTTCATGTATCATTGATAGTCCTGGTTTCCTGACTATGGGAAAAACAACAATGTGTTGTAGAGTTGATGGTGATATATGTGATCGAAGTTGTTGGGAGAACAACTATGATGGATAGACCCAACATGATATACCATGAAACACATCGTCAATATTGCTATCGATAGTTTCACATAAACAAGTATTGCCTTTACTAAAAGATCGTTTGGCCTCAAGACACATATGGACTTGGGTACGATATGGATGTGCCAGGATTCTTTAAATGTTGCTCTGAATGAGAGTAATTATAAAGTTGATCCTTACTATTACCAGATAGTATGATATTCTTCATATGGTGTGGTTACGGAAATTGATACTCCTGACGATGGAGAGATACACTCTGAGCCCACTCATGTACTATGATATTCATCATCGTCTCGCCAGACAAGTGCTAAAATTGTTGATTGCAAGAACACAGATAGTACAATATGAGTAAAGAGTACATGCAGGGTAATGAGAATAATCTAGTGTTTCATCTCGGGTAATGTAGAGTATCGACGAAGCAATGAGACATTGATGGCTCAATGCACGGCGCCCAGAAAAATGCTTGATGGCGGTGTTGATGTAGAGCTCGTTGGGAACCCCAAGAGGAAGGTATGATGAGCACAGCAGCAAGTTTCCCTCAGTTATGAAACCAAGGTTTAATCGAACCAGTAGGAGCAAGGAAACACCCCAAAGGTGTCACTAGCTGAGCTTTGGCGTATGCACTACCGGTGCTAGTAGCAACGTGGAGACCTGCACAACACAACCACATAACTTTGTCCCCAACTTGCGATGAGGTTGTCAATCTCACCGTGTTTTGTGGAAAACAAAGGATTAAACGTATCGAATGGAAAGAAGTAAAATTTTGCAGAAACTAAACACAAAGCAGTAAACAGTTTATAGATTGAATGTAAAGAAAGAGGACCGAGATCCATAGTTCACTAGAGGTGGCTCTCCTTAGATAGATAACATGCTGGGTGAACAATTTACAGCGGGGCAATTGACAAACACCGAGAAAGAAATACATGCATATACTAATCATCTTGACTCCTTTGAGACTTGATTGGGCATTACAACATTATACATAGACCGCCATCCAACTGCATCTATGACTAATAATCCACCTTCGTTATCATCCAACCCCTCCAAAGATTAAGTTACGAGCAACAGTTATTGCTTTACTGAACTGTGTAAAGTAAACAATATGATTGTTCTATGAACAAAGGATTGTTGTTTTCCCTAGTAGCAACATCACATCTAGTACCTTAGAGATTTCACTTCCCAGTTACGGAGGCATGAACCCACTATCGAGCATAAATACTAACTCTTGGAGTTGCTAGCATCTACTTGGCCAAGATAGCTACTAACAATGGAAAGCATGCAAGATCACAAATAACAAAGACATGATAGAATCAATAATCAATCTGAAATAGCATCTCAATATCCATCGGATCCCCGCAAACACAACATGTAGAATTACAAGATGATCTTGATCATGAACGGAGCTCACAAGATCTAGACATGAAAGCACAAAGGAGGAGAACCAGCCATCTAGCTACTACATGGATCCGTAGTCCAAGGATGAACTACTCACGCATCACACCGGAGGCTTGCATGGTGATGAAGAAGGCCTCGTGGTGAATTCCCTCTCCGTGAGGTGGGAAGAGCTTCAGATCCCTCCTGATCTAGGGATGGAGATGATGGCGGCTACAGACTCTTTCGTGGATTTTTGATCGGGCACTTAGGGTTTTCGTCCCAAGGGCAATATATAGGCGGAAGGAAAGGCCGAGGGGGTGCCGGGAGCGGCCACACCACCCCCTGGCGTGGTCCAGGCCTGGCCGCGCGGCCAGGTGGTGTGGTGGCCCCCTGGCCCCTCTCCGTCTCGTATTCTGGCACTTTATGACATCCGGAAAAATAGGCACTTTAGCTTTTGTCCCGTCCAATTCCGAGAATATTCATTTTCTGACTTTCCTGGAACCAAAAACAGCAGAAAATAGGCAGCTAGCACTGTGGCTCTTGTTAATAGGTTAGTCCAAGAAATCATATGAAAAGTACTCCAAAGTTGGAACAAAACACAAGAAAGTGGATAAAACCAAGCATGGAACATCAAAAATTATAGATACATTTTCAATGTATCAACATCCCCAAGCTTAACTCCTGCTCATTCCTCGGTAGGTAAGTGATAAAAGAAAGAATAATTTTTGAGGTGACATGCACCATCAAAGACTTGATCAAAGTATTTGTAAAACATTCAAAGCTGGGATCATAGTACTTCAATCATAACATGAAAGACAAAGTTCTAGCAATAAGACAAAGAAACTATGATGCAACATGAAAAGGTACAAACAAAAGATTCATGAATAACAATGCTTTGCAAGACATTTGTTTGTTTCACATAAATAAAACATAGCATACTAGTATTCAGCTTGTCCCTCAATAGAGTAGCAAATATAAATGCATAGGACACCTTCAAAGTTCATAAGAGTGACTAGATACAATAGTTTAAAACAAGCAATAACAAGTTATGCATCAATCAACTAGTCTTGGGACAATGCACATAGAACTAAGAATGGCCACTATGCTCTCAAAGTAGGTGCATAAAGGTAGAAGGTGGAGACTCAATATAATGGTGGAAGAAAGGCCTTCATAGAAGGAAGTAGGGATTCAAGTCTCATAAAGAGCTTCCAAAAATTATGGTACTTAATAGCTTTCATCTCTCATTGCCCCTATCATAAGCATCTTGAAGTGATTAAGGTTAAAGTGACACAACTAAGAGGATATGCTTGACAAGTTATAAACCGAAATCTCATGCCCCTTACTTATGAAGACCGATCCTCATGCTACTCAACTTCAGTCACGAGTAAGCTCTTGTCATTGTAAGTATATGTGTATCATTAAGAACCGCCAATGGGGTACCCCTTGCACATGATACGGGAGCTTTCCCATCATCAAAATGACAAGGCAAGCAGACAATGAGCATCTCAGCAATCTTTTTATTTGCTATTTGCATAGGTTTTTATTGAGGATGCTTCATAGAGTGCTCATTATGGTGATGCTGCAAGTTTCCACCATGATTAGGCATGGCTTAGGCTAGCGGCCCAGGCGTTTCTCTAACACACATACAAACTCCATGATCTTACAAGTTCCACTTTTATTTCACACCGTCGGGATCCGTAAGCAAAAGAACATGATATCAACGGGGTACAAAGTACAAGTGCAATGTTGAAAGCGTACCCCATGAAACATGGTTCTACTAATTTCAACTTATAAAGCGCAAGAATATACGCAACAAAGAAGGACCCAATAGTTCAAGTTTATTAGAGGCAAGAAAAGTAAAGTGTGCCATCAAGTTCGTGAGAGCTTTAATCACTAGTTTTCTCATAACAAGTTTAATTCGGAAGGTAAACAAAAGCATGAATATACTTGGAATAGCATAAGCTAGTAGGTAGGTATGGTGGACTCTTTGGAATAACTTGGTTTAGGGAGTTGGATGCATGAGTGGAACTCATACTTGGTTGTGGAGGCTAGCAAAAGACTAGGAGCGACAAACTAAGAGAGCAATAATGGCCATAATCATGCAAAGCGACAAAACATCATTGATCAAAGCATAAAGTGATACTACAAGTTGAAAACTAAAGGATCATAAAGGCTATGGTGACTTGAGATAGTCATAACATGGTGTGAGCATGCGCCAAGTCAACCCAAATAAAGCATCAAAGGAGAATACCACTATACTATGCTTTAATATGCTAAAACAACGCATGATTCATCCAAGGCACATTAAGCAATCTCAATTGTTTATAACAAGTCATGCTACAGCAAAGAATACTAAGCATAAATCCAAAACAATATCAAGCATGGCATGACAAAGCATAGGCCATAGTCAAAAACGAGCTCTTTTTACCACATAAGCATGAACTTTCCTACTCTTTTCCAAACCAAACCAAACTATTTGCAAACCAATGTATGAAAGAGGGGGTCCAACCAACTTATTCAGCAAACTAAGAAAACCAAGCAAATGAAAAACCAAAACGAAAAAGAAAAAGAAAAAGAAGACGCTCCAAAAACAACACAACTGTGCATGAAACAATAAAAATGAAGCGTTTGGAAGAAACCTGGGATTTTTATTGATGAAGAAGGGGATGCCTTAGGCATCCCCAAGCTTTGACGCTTGTACTTCTTGGATATTTCTTGGGGTGACACGCGTGGCATCCCCAAGCTTAATCTTTAGTCCATCGTTCATCTCATTACTCATTCCTTCCATAGACCTGAAATTTTTCCTTCATACAAAACTTCACACAATCTTTATTAGCAACATTAGTGCACTTAATATAAAAGGTCTTAAGGTTCAGTTCTAACACCAAATAAACTTCCATTAGAACACTAGCTACTGTAGCACTTCCCTCAAAAAGATCAATTCCCCAAAAGAACTCAAAAAGGAACCAACAAGAAGCAAATGCAGAAAATGGCAGAAATCTGTCAAAACAGACCAGCAGGTAAAGACAAATTTTTTCGAAGACCTTCTGTTGCTCAAATCAAAAAGTGTTGAACTAACGTAAGTTAGACAACAACCTGGGGCAGAATCACAAAAATTCACGCCTCAAAAATACGTTCAGAGATTTTACACGAATTTTTATGGTGAAGCACAGAAATCTGTTTCGGGACAACAACTTTCCCAACCATTACTTCTCTCTCATTAGAGGTCACTCTTGGCACAAAAAGCAAATAAAAAAGATAAGGAGCCGTTATTACTGAAGTAATAACTTCCAAGACTCATCTTAAACTTTTGGGTTATCTCCCAATAAGTACTTTTCTTTAACGCCTTTAAGTTAGGCATAAGAAGCAAGAAAAAGAATCAAGTGTTCTCAAATGAAGAAGCATTAAGACCAAATTTTGTTTTCATAGGAGAAGTAAAATAAATCTTGTCTCTCTTCTTAGGGAAGTGTTCTATACCTTTCTTGAGTGGGAGTTGATATTTAATGGTGCCTTCTTTCATATCAATAATGGCACCAACAGTTCTAAGAAAAGGTCTTCCCAAAGTAATAGGACAAGAAGCATTGTATTCAACATCCAAAACATAGAAATCAATGGGGACATAGGCATTGTTAACCATAATAAGGACATCATTAAGACTCCCCATGAGTTTCTTTTTAGCATTATCATCAAGTGGGACATTCAAATAACAATCTTCAAGTGGAGGCAAATCAAGCATATCATAAATCCTTCTAGGCATAATAGAAACACTACTATCAAGATCACATAAAGCTTTGAAATCAAAGTCATTCACTTTCATATTAATGATGGGTTCCCAACCATCTTCTTGTTTTATAGGAATAGAGGCTTTATGTTTCATCTTTTCTTCTTTAATCTTTATGAGAGCATCAGTAATGTGTTTTGTAAAGGCCATGTTCATAGCACTAGCATTAGGACTTTTAGCAAGCTTTTGTAGGAACATAATAACTTCAGAGATATTGCAACCATCAAGATCAAAATCAAATTTATCATCTAAAGTAGTAGAACTATTACTAGCCTCAACACTAGTGGTAGTGATAGTAGAAACACTAATGTTTCTAGCAATTTCATCTTCTCTTTCCCACTTAGCATGTAATTCAGCTAATAGTCTAACATTTTCATCAATTCTTACTTGTATAGCATTAGTAGATGCAAAGGGATTATCATTAGTTTCAGGTTTAGCAGCCATTTTATTGATCAAAGAGGATTGAGCTTCAGACAAAGATGATATATTTCTTTTAGCATTAGAGAGTTTCAATAGTAAACTAGGAATTTCCCTATTTAGACTCTCAAGTTGATGGCTAATGTTCTTCAAAATGGTAGATTGTTCCTCCATAGTTTTAGTGAATAGTTTATTTTGCTCATATTGCATTCGCATGAAGTTTTTAGTGTCTCTTTCAACTTCTAAAATTCTTCCTTCACTAGGTAATCCAGGTTTACCATTATAGCCATAAGTATTATTAGGAGGGTAAGGCCTATAATTGTTACTACCATAAGAATTGTTGCCAAAATTATTATTTCTTATGAAGTTCACATCAACTTGCTCTTCTTGAGCAACCAAAGAAGACAAAGAAACATTATTTGGATCAATATGGGCTTTCCCATTAACAAGCATAGACATAATAATATCAATCTTATCACTCAAGGAGGAGGTTTCCTCAACAGAATTTACCTTCCTACCTTGTGGAGCTCTCTCAGTATGCCATTCAGAATAATTAACCATCATATTATCTAGAAGCTTTGTTGCAGCACCCAAAGTGATGGTCATAAAGGTACCTCCAGCAGCAGAATCCAATAGGCTCCTTGAAGAATAGTTCAATCCTGCATAAAAAGTTTGGATGATCATCCAAGCAAATATCCATGAGTGGGACAATTCTTTACCAAAGATTTCATTCTTTCCCAAGCTTGAGCAACATGTTCATTATTAGATTGTTTAAACTTCATTATTTCACTTCTCATAGATATAATCTTAGCAGGAGGATAATACTTTCCAATGAAAGCATCTTTGCACTTAGTCCAGGAATCAATACTATTCCTAGTTAAGGAATTCAACCATTCTTTAGATTTTCCTCTCAAAGAGAAAGGAAACAATTTCAGCTCAATAATATCACCATCTACATCCCTATGCTTTTGCATCTCACAAAGTTCAACAAAGTTATTTAGATGGGCAACAACATCTTCATTACCAATACCAGAAAAATGTTCTCTCATAACAAGATTGAGTAAAGCAGGTTTTATCTCAAAGAAAGTAGCTTCAGGAACATGTGGAGCAATAGGTGTTCTCATAAAATCATTGTTGTTGTTGGTGCTAGTGAAGTCACACAACTTAGTGTTTTCAAGAGTAGTCATTTTTTTTGTGTTTTTGATAAAGAAAGCAAACTTGTAAAACTATTTTTTTGTGTTTTTGATAACAAAACAAGCAAACAAAGCAAAAAGAAACTAAGCAAAACAAAAATAACAAAGTAAAGAGATTGGTTATGAGGGACTCCCCTTGTGAAGATGTCCTTGACTCCCCGGCAACGGCGCCAGAAAAATGCTTGATGGCTCGTGGTTGATGTAGAGCTCGTTGGGAACCCCAAGAGGAAGGTATGATGAGCACATCAGCAAGTTTCCCTCAGTTATGAAACCAAGGTTTAATCGAACCAATAGGAGCAAGAAAACACTCCAAAGGTGTTGCTAGCTGAGCCTTGGAAGGGCGCACTACCGGTGCTTGTAGCAACATGGAGACCTGCACAACACAACCACAGAACTTTGTCCCCAACTTGCGATGAGGTTGTCAATCTCACCGTGTTTTATGGAAAACAAAGGATTAAACGTATCGAATGGAAAGAAGGAAAAGTTTGTAGAAACTAAACACAAAGCAGTAAACAGTTTATAGATTGAATGTAAAGAAAGAGGACCGGGATCTATAGTTCACTAGAGGTGGCTCTCCTTAGATAGATAACATGCTGGGTGAACAAATTACAGCGGGGCAATTGACAAACACCGAGAAAGCAATACGTGCATATACTAATCATCTTGACTCCTTTGAGACTTGATTGTGCATTACAACATTATACATAGACCACCATCCAACTGCATCTATGACTAATAATCCACCTTCAGGTTATCATCCGAACCCCCTCCAGTATTAAGTTGCAAGTTGTTTTCTCCCTAGTAGCAACAACACATCTAGTACCTTAGAGATTTCTGTCACTTCCCCAGATTACCAGAGGCATGAACCCACTATCGAGCATAAATACTAACTCTTGGAGTTGCTAGCATCTACTTGGCCAAGATAGCTACCAACAACGGAAAGCATGCAAGATCACAAATAACAAAGACATGATAGAATCGATAATCAATCTGAAATAGCATCTCAATATCCATCGGATCCCCGCAAACACAACATGCAGAATTACAAATAGATGATCTTGATCATGAACGGAGCTCACAAGATCTAGACATGAAAGCACAAAGGAGGAGAACCAGCCATCTAGCTACTACATGGATCCGTAGTCCAAGGATGAACTACTCACGCATCACACCGGAGGCTTGCATGGTGATGAAGAAGGCCTCGTGGTGAATTCTCTCCGTGAGGTGGGAAGAGCTTCAGATCCCTCCCGATCTAGGGATGGAGATAACAGCGGCTACAAACTCTTTCGTGGATTTTTGATCGGGCACTTAGGGTTTTTGTCCCGAGGGCAATATATAGGCGGAAGGAGAGGCCGAGGGGGTGCCGGGAGCGGCCACACCACCCCCTAGCGCGGGCCAGGCCTGGCCGCGTGGCCAGGTGGTGTGGTGGCCCCCTGGCCCCTCTCCGTCTCGTATTCTGGCACTTTATGACATCCGAAAAAATAGGCACTTTGGCTTTTGTCCCGTCCAATTCCGAGAATATTCATTTTCTGACTTTCCTACAACCAAAAACAGTAGAAAACAGGCAGCTAGCACTGTGGCTCTTGTTAATAGGTTAGTCCAAGAAATCATATGAAAAGTACTCTAAAGTTGGAACAAAACACAAGAAAGTGGATAAAACCAAGCATGGAACATCAAAAATTATAGATACATTTGCAATGTATCAGACATGTATCATAAAAATACAACGGTTCACACGAAGAAAGAACTTCATGTTATTTGCAGGGGTTATTACGTGCATGAATGCGCTAATAGTAATCATTGTAGCGGAATGAGTTCCAAACATGTCTGCAAATATCCAAACCCATAGGGTCACACACTTAAGAGTTCAATGGCATTTAGAATATGAGTGCGGGTGAAGTTTTAGTAAAGAAGTAATTACAAAAGTGTTTGGAAGGTCTCAAAATGTACCGAAGGTGTCCCGAATATTATCGAGAGTGTTTGAAATAAGATTTGAGAAATAATGGGATGAGATAAGGGTTCCTAGAGAGTGTTGGATGGTCTCGGAATGGTTCCGAGAGGTCTGGGATGATCCCGGAAGTGTCTGGAATGGTCTCGAGAGTGTTCAGAATGGTTGCGGGCATATATGGAAGGTTATAGAAGGACCGGAAGGTTCTGGAAGGTACAGGGGTGACCCGGGCCATCTTAGGATGTCCGTAAGGTTCCATAATAGGTGCATCCACGTTGCCTTGAGGGGCTAGAAGATATTCCCTACCTCAATTCGGATTGATCAAAGGAGACTGTTTTGGACTAGGTTTGGATTGACCTAAACCTACCAGAACTCGCTCAAACTTTGAGACTGGATTGTGGACGACCCAAGGGGTCTTTCCACCCATAAAAGGGTAGCAAGGGGCACCTCAAGAGCAGTTCAACTCGTGGCCTTATCTTACCCAAGCCGCTGCATCGCCGCCGCCTCCAAATCCTAGCCACGCGTCACTCGTGCGCCACCGCCCTGTGCGTCAACGCCTCCTCCCTCTTCTCTCCTCCTCATCCTTGGTGGTGATCTAAACCCTAAGGTCGGTGTGCCCTAGGTTCTTCTTATACTACAACGCCGGAGCATTGTCTGAGTGCTACCTTCGTTTACATGTAATCTAGACGGGACTGCGGAAGTGCTACCGGATCTTGATCGACACGTTCCCTCTTTGACCGTGTTCTTGATCACACCTCGACACAGAGCCGCTGATCTTGTACACGTGGATACTTCTGTAGGTGCTACACTTGGAGCACTTGATTGTGTGGATCTTCGCAAAGGAGAAATCTTTTCGCGGCTAATCGACGAGCCACGTGAATGATTGCACCGACTACTTCGACAACAACATCTTCATCGGTGCATGTTTGTGGGAGCCGTCCGTGGGATAATATATCTCCTCGCGGCTCGCTAAATCTTGTTGCGGGGATCGGCGCTCGTTCAACCTCATCATCGAAAACTTTCGCTAGATCGATCTTTGAGGGTATGACCTGTTGCCTCTCCTCTTGCATATGATCCTAGTTATGCGCTAGATTTTTTTTGTTTTGCATATCATGTGCCCTAACACAAGCAAGTCTAAATCTAAGCATAAATAGAGTCTCAAATTCTAAGCTTACAAGTATGAATCTCTCTTTCTCTCTATTGCAAGGGGAATGATGGTGGAGTGTATGATCTAAAGGTCGAAGATCGCGGAGCAGATTGAAGGACTACTTCTCTTCTTCGTAGCTCTTATTCCTTTGTTTTGGAAACAATGGTGGCGATTGTGTTGTGTTTTTGCGTATGCCTCTTTCACGAGAAGTGTCCCATTTGACTAGCGAAGGTGGTAATAGGTGGTACGACGGCGCTCGCCCGTAAATATGGTCGTTAAAGGGTCTGAACGACTCTAATGGAATTTCTCCCAATTAGTGAGTAGCTTGATTTGCTCCAATTAGCTCATACATGGTTTCATATTCTTGCAAAAGTGCACAACACCTGAAAGTCATCATAGAGAACAAATTTTCTTTGTTTTCGCGATATTAGCGTTAGTTGAAAGGTGAAAACCATTGAAACAAAATGAAAACCAATATAAAAGTCTCGGTAAAATGAGACATAAATTGGAGCTATGAGAACCCATTATTTGAAAACCCATTTTAAGATATTAAAATTCGAGAAAAAATGTTTACATATATATCTAGACATTCTATGTCCTCACACACAAGTTTTCGTGAAAAAGAACAGTTTTGTGCCACGTGTAAAAAAGATAATTTTCAATGCTCCAATCGTAACTATTCATGTCATTTTTTGTCTTTTTCCACATGGCACATAAAATGTTCCTTTTTTCAGAAAACTTGTGCGGAATAAACGTGAAATTTTCCTTCGATGTCTTTTAAAATTTTGTAATTTGTAATTTGTAATTTATTTGTTTATCTTTATAATAGGTTCATAAACACATGCGAGCCAAAACACCACCCCTCCTTGAAAAAAAACTCAATCAGCAAAATGCATACATGTGTACTCTTTGCAATCACTATTTTGTTTTTTGTATGGCTAGTTATTCCTAAAAATCTGTACAAAATACGAACGTGGCACATTTGGGCAAATTATGTTAGGTTAGATCAAGATTTTCACGAAAATCTCGGTTATTTACTGTCCAAGTTAATTTAAACATATTTATAATTCGATTTTTTTTTTACCTCAAAACAAATAAATTGCTATCCTAGGTTGAGCAGTTTGAGCTTTGCGCTTGGAATTGAGGGCTTATGTCGTGGTGAACTTTCGTCACAAGGTCTGATTTGTTCGTGGGAAGGTCGACGATTAGTGGCTCACCTTGACATGTGTTCGTCCATGTGGCTTATAGTGATAAAATGTGCTCTTCTGTCAACTTGTTTTTTTTCTCCAAGGGCAATCCTTATAGTTTGCATTTTTCTTGTTGTCCTTCTGTATTACGTGGTGTACTTTGGTCAATATATGACATGGGTTGTTTTAAAAAATGGTGCCATCTCAATTTGGACTATCAGCCTCGGTTTCCTTCGATCAACTCTAGGGTATTTGGCCAGCGGGAAACCTCTGTTTCATTCGATCAACTCCCTAAAAAAACTCTAATAGGAAATTTGAAGTGGTACATTTTTTTTGAGGGATTTTTTAGTGGAGCACATTTTTTGTTTTGAGCATTTTGAGTGGAGCACATGATCAGCGAAAGCAGTTTAAGTTTAACCGAACCTAAAAATAGCGCGGAGACAAACTCTTTCGTGGACCAGTAGGCAGGCCGGTATTGACATTTGGCCCAACAACTACTCTCTTGCAACAAACGTGCGGAACCCTACTCCAGTGCTCAGTGCTCACTCACTTCCCTTCTCCTCGTTCCCCAGTCGCCAGTCCAAAATCCTCGCCTTCGCCCCCCCGTCTTGTACTCCGGCGGCCATGGAACTGCAACCGATGATCGGCCACAACCTGAGCGATATGCAGGGCTTGGATCGCTGGACGCTGGACACAGGCACCAACCTGATGCTCGTCTTCGTGTACCGCAACCTGCCTCACCCGCCCGTCTCCCCCTCCGCCCCTCTCTCGCCATCCGGCGCGTTGTGGATCCACCAAGGCGTCGACCGCATTAGCCTCCTGCCCGACAATGTCCTCCGCAACATCGTCTCGCGCCTCCCCGTCAAGGACGCCGCGCGCACCGCTGCCCTCTCCTCGCGCTGGCGCCCCGTCTGGCTGACGGCACCCCTCACCCTCGTCGACAGCCACTTTCTTCCGGACTGCGGCGCGCGGGGGCCGCTTGCCCTTGGTGCCCCCTCTCCTCGCGCCGTCACTGCCGCAGTGTCCCGGGTCCTCGCGGCGCACCCGGGGCCCTTCCGCTGCGTCCACCTAACCTGCACCACCATGAACGAGCACCGGGGCGAGATGGCGCGCTGGCTCGACGTCCTCGCTGCCAAGGGCGTCAAAGAACTCGTCTTTGCCAACCGCCCGTGGCCGATCGACCTGCGCCTCCCCACCACGCTTTTCAGCTGCACCTCTCTCACCCGCCTCTACCTCGGAGTCTGGAGGCTCCCAGACACCGCCGCCGTACCCCGCCGCGCCACCTTCCCCAACCTCCTGGAGCTTGGCCTCTGCTTCAGTGTCATGGAGGACCGGGACCTCACCTTCATGCTCGAAAGAAGCCCCGTTCTGGAGATCCTCGTCATCACGGGAAGCCAGACTGGAGTGCGACTCCGCCTCGTTAGTCACAGCCTCCGGTGCATCCAAGTGGTGTTTACCTACTTGGAGGACATCTACGTGGTGGATGCCCCTCGCCTGGAGAGGCTCTTTCAGTGGTCAACTTTTGGCGGCGAGGACGGTAGCAAGGGCATGATCAAGATTGGCCATGCACCCAACCTGCGCCTGCTCGGATACCTTCAGCCAGCAGACCATGAGATCGAGATCAGCAAAACTGTCATCGAGGTACGTACGTATGCAGTTCTAGCTAATAATATATTCTTATCTAGACGTGTATCTATATACATATATCATAAACTTATGATCTGAATTAGTTTCTATTTGGTTGCATTGCAGGCTGGGACCAATAAGAACATTGTCCCCAGCATCAAGATTTTAGCCATAGAGGTGCAATTTGGGGTGCGCAGTGCTCTGAAAAATGTGTCTGGCTACCTCAGAAGTTTTCCAAATCTCGAGACGCTCCATGTCCAGGTAAAATTGGTTTTCTCTTGGATAAAAGGTACATTTGGTTTAACTTAAGTCAACTTGTAGACTTGCTGCATTGGGTATTTTACATCAGCAGTACTTGTATATCTAACATGGACAAAAATTCAGAATAAGATTGTAATAGTGGCTGATGTATGATGTATCCTCAATTATATATCTATGCTCCGATTTCATTTGCAGTCCCAGATAGCTGAAGGTCCCACTGGTAAGGTCAATCTCAAGTTCTGGCAGGAGGGCGGTCCAATTAAATGTGTCGTCCAGACGATGAAGAGGGTTCTTTTCTATGAGTTCCGCGGGTCGAGAAGCGAGGTTGCTTTCCTCAAATTCATCGCTGAGCCAGCTCGGGTGCTGGAGAAGATGGTGGTTGTGGTGGCCAGTGAATGTTTCTCTTCAGGGGATAATGTGAATGCCAAACTGAAACCTCTGACCAGTGCAAAATGGAACAATAAAGCTTGCAAACTTGAGCTCTTCAAAAGCCCACGCACTGAAGTGGCATCTCCACTTATCTGCCACCGACTAGCATCTGACTTTTTTGCTGACCCTTTTGACCTGATATACTATCAAGAATCTCTGTAATTGTTGGAGTTAAACTAGCAGCACCGTGCGTACCTTGGAGAGGACTACTGCTGGTACCTAGACTTTCTGTTATCAGACTTGGCACGGAAGCAGCTAAATACCTGCATTTCATGAGATTTATCTAGCACGCTATGGCATGCTCTTAGGATCGATATTACGTCAATTTACTAATTAAGTAGTATGTGCATCTATTCTGGTGGGAGTTACATAATTAGATGAAGTTTTAGCTATAAGAGATACTCCCTCCGATCCAAATTAACGTTCTCATGTTTGTCTAGATTCGGATGTATCTAGCACTAAAACATGACTAGATATATTCGAATCTAGACAAACCTGACAATAATAATATGGATCGGAGGGAGTACAATGTTTCACATCATTTGTACCATGCATTTTCTTCAAGTTTGTTTCTTGGAAAGCCTGTTCTATCTTACTTTATTTTATGTCTTACCTTTGTCTTATCCTTGCAAGTCAAATGACAGCTGGACTATCTAGGATTTTGCCGATTTAAACAATGTGCAGTTATTGATGTTAGCATGAATTGTTTACCATGCATAGGTTCGAGCTAGGTACTCTGAAGTTCGGCTGTTTATTATATCTTCCACTCTTGTGTTAGACATAAACAGTAAACACTAGGCAAGCCGTGTTATATCTTCCATTCTTGTCTTCCTTTATGTAGCTTGTTTATTTACTTTATCTAATTCTGTTGTTTGGATTCTCCTACTAGTAGTATTTAAACACCTTTGCCTAGCCGTGTTATGTAGATAATATACATTCAGTCTGATATTGTGGAGTATCAGACTTAACTTACGAGGCAGAGGAACTCTTCCTGGCGGCGGCGCTGTGCATGGTTGGCCGTGGTGACCATGCCAAAGTTTGGTATGATTACTAGCTGGAAGGAATGGGCGTGGATCAATTCTCGCTTCATGAAGCTCTGAATGGTTAGATAAGGCTTAATCACAAAAGGGGAGATTTATCAGTCCAGACATGTTATTCAATTTTAGCATGGGTTGAGGTTGCGAGGAATATTGTTAATCCCATCAATGGTTTCTCAAGAATTTTTAACATCCATGTTAAAACGAAGTACATGACAAAACCTTTCTCAAGGTGGTAAGAAGTGATAGGTCCAACAAAGTAGAGAAAAGGTTCAAGATGAAGACACTTGCTTTGATAAAATTGCCTTGCTTCTGTTCCACCACCAATTGCCAAAAAGTAGTCACAACTTAAGTCAGGTCTTTTGGGATGGAATCTCTCGAGGACTACCCAAAATTAAGGCCAGCAATAAGAGTCAAATCCAAGCAAAATGATCTCTACTACAGGGCACCCCTTTTGGAGGCGCTTATAGTTTCTCGATTTATGCCCTATATTCAATTTTAGTAAAGGTTGAGGTTCATCCTCAATGGAAAAATGTAGTACCTAATAACGCATCTTCACAAACCAAGAACTACGAGATCACTCATTTCATTCTGGGGTGACAAAGGGATCGTACCATTCGAGCCCTTTTTCATTCTTATCAGCATTTTTCGGTAGTAAATGGCAAATTGCAGCAGAATCAGATTCGAGTATAGCATCATTCAGGCTCTCACGGTAATTGGATTGTGATTTCCTCTGGATTCAATGACTGGTAGGATTTCTTTCTACTTTAGTTCGCTTGTCCTTGAATCTGTAGCCTAGTAGTTGACTGTAGATCAAGGTAGGGAAACCGGTATCACGAACACTTGTTCTAAAAAAGGTATCGAAGCTTCTTTCGGAACCCCCAAAATTTCTTCGTAGTGCCTCCATTCCATGCCTTATTTCAAGCGGAAGCCCAAACAAACCATCTCGACTGATGATCAGAATTTGTTTGAATATGTCCTCTAGTTTATTCGAGACTTGAACCCGAGGAAATAGGTTAGCCACCTTCAATATGACTCTGTGGAAGTAGTTAGGGGATAAGCCCAAGGATGATAGGTCTATGGATTTCCACAATGAGTCCAGTACCAGGTAGATTAAGGCATAATAAGTCAAAATCATGATGCTTTGGTCTTTAACTAGGGAAACCTAAAGGCACATACCAAGTGCCACCATAGAGTTAATGGTAGCGCCTATATGTATTGGGTAAGTTTGAAAATTTGGTGATGCTTATGTGTCATCCCTCCGGACATGCCTGTGCCTACCATGCGTCATGTTGAGATCTAGGGGTTACGGTGATGGTATAACAAGCACCTATTGAGACTAGTTCATCCACGATTGATTGGGCTTTGCCCATTTGTACCATGTATTATTCTGAGCAAACTTTCTATACGCAAGTTGATATAGTGATGTTGTATAGTTGTTTGTTGGCACAACGAAGAGGCAGGGAAAAGAAAAAGAATAAATGAAAAACAAGTGTCTTATAGCATAGGAAGCGCATGCTCAATGAACAATATGTAGGTGTGGTACTTATTGTGCAAATCTTATATCCCACCATCATATGCAATCAAACTAGTTGAAAGGATTGTATGGGGCACCTAGAGAGGGGGGGTGAATAGGTGCTACTTCAAATTTTACTCTTTTTCAAATTAGGATTTGACACAAGAGGTAAATTATCTAGATATGCAACTAAGGTCAATTTACCTATATGTCTCACTAGCACAACTAACTAAGCAAGAGCAAGATACAGGTAAGGTGCGGTAAAGGATATAAGTAACTGAAATGAAGCACGCGGAGACACAGGGATTATTTCCTGCAGTTCCTTCGTTTTGAGGGGAAGTACGTCTGCGTTTAGAGAGGGGGGGTATCAAACCACCAACGCCATGAGAGGCCTCCCTTGTTCTCCGGTGAACCTCACCCCAAAGGGATCGATTCACGCTTCCACTATATCAATAACCTTTAAGGTAGTAGCCGGCACCCTTATAACAATTTCGAGGCACACATCCTCAACTGAATTGGAGGCTCTCGAATCCAAGCAAGTTGTCACAACAATCAAAGACAAGCTTGTAAGAACCAAATCAAGGCCTAGGGTTTCCAATGAAACCCTAGAGCAAGGGGCCCTCAAGTGAATGAGGGGGGAAATGAAGATCTCTCTTGGTGAAGCTGTAGATCAAGGTCTTCTCCTTCGATTCTCCAAAGATCAGCAACTTTGGATGGTTGGATGGATAGATCTTATTGATTTGGTGGCTCTAATGGGGGTGTTCTTCTTTTCTAGGACGAGCAGCGGGAGGTAGGGGATGAAGTCCCCTATTTATAGCCCCACAGATTTCAGACCGTTTTCTGCCTGTTGGGGAGTTTCTACACTGGAAACTCTGGTCTGCACACCAGAGACTCCGGCCTCCACCGGAGATTTCGGTCAGTCTCTGGTCCATCTCTAGACCCCCTGTCAGAATGTCATGGGCCTGGTCTTGATGCTCCCTCCGGAGATTTGGTAGGAACTCCGGACCTGAGCACACCGGAGACTCCAGACTTTTCACACCAGAGATTTCGGTCTGTCAGAATACACTGGAGATTCCGGCCTATCTCTAGACCCCTAAACAGTCTAACCCTAGGCTTCATATTGGATCCACTCCGGAGAATTAAGGCAAAACTCCAGACCACACTGGAGACTCCAGTCTTTGCACACCGGAGACTCCGATATGGACTTTCCAGGAAACATCTGTTTTAGCCGGGGATTTTTCCACTATGACACAGACTTTTCCCTTTTTAGTAGGTTGACCTGGCAAAATTAGAACACTATAAAATGATCCTCAAGTTGTTAACAAACACCAAAACTGATTAAGACAATCTATGTCCTTTCAATCTCCTCCTTTTTGGTGTTCGATGACAACAAGAGGTTTTGCATGAAATTCTTAAAGATCAGAAACATATCTATGCTCCCCCTAACAATGTGCATCAAGATATAAGATAAAGGTTCACATAGTCTAGGCATAGCATGTCCATACAAATAGTAGATAGTATCACAAGAACCAAATAAAGCAAATGTTTGAATTTTTAATGGCATAGGCAAATACGAAACAACCAAATGCCCAACTGTTACATCCATTTTGCATCACTATTCTATATCATAATTCACTATTATTCATTGATATATTTCATATTAAGAGATGGTACCTATGTTATTTTATCTATTTTTGCATGATTGATGATTTTTGGAGGATGAACCACCGGAGTTAGGATTCTGATGAAAAAAGCACTGTTTGGATGCAAAATTCACAAAGATCAAAAAATCCCGGAAAATATACGGAAAATCCTATTTTTCCAGAAGATGAAGGAAGCCAGAAGGAGGAGCGGAGATGGGCCACAGGGGGCCCACACCCCCTGGTGGCGCGGGTCCCCCTGGTCGCTCCACCAGGTGGTGTGGCCACCCTGGCCCACTCCCAGCATCACGCTTTGGCGTATGTAATCCCCTCGAAACCCTAAGACTCGGGAGCGACCACAGAAAGATTCCACCACCTCTGCGGGGCGTAAAACTACAGAGAGAGAAAGAGCTCTCCGACACAGAAATCTACCGAGGAAATTCCTTCCCGGAGAGGGGAGATCATCGCCATTAACACCATCGTCAAGCTGGACTTCATCGGGATCATCATCATCATCATCTCCACCATCATCTCCACCAGCACCATCATCACCACTCCGTACCGCTGTAACAATTGGGTTGAATCTTGCATAGTTCTTAGGGGAAACTTTCCCGGTGTTGATTACTTGTTGTAGTTGATGCTATTGAGTAGAACCATTTAATTATTGTTATGTTCAGATTGTTACTTATCATTATTTCATCTCTGATCTTGATCCATATGATGTCTCGTGAGTAGTTCGTTTAGTTCTTGAGGACATGGGAGAAGTCATGTTGTTAGTAGTGGAATTGTGTTGATAAAGATTTAGTGGTTTGATAATTAAGTTGTGGCGTTATTCTTCTAGTGGTGTCATGTGAACGTCGACTACATGATACTTCACCTTTATGGGCCTAGGGAAATGCATTGTGTATTTGGCTACTAATCGTTGGGGTTGCCGGAGTGACAGAAACCTAAACCCCCGTTAGGAAACCTTTGCATAAGGGAGTGTAGGATCTCAGAGTTTAAGGTTGTGGTTAGGTTTTTATCTTAATTACTTTCTTGTAGTTGCGGATGCTTGCAAGGGGTATAATCACAAGTATGTATTAGTCCTAGGAAGGTCAGTACATTAGCACAGGTTCACCCACACAACACTTATCCAACCAGAGAAGATTAATCAACTATATGAAGGGAAAGCACTTGACAATATTCCTATGTGTCCTCGAGAATGTTTGGTTATCTTAAGTAATACAACCAGCTTGTCCTTTGCCAAAGAAAGGATTGGGCCACTTGTTGCAATTATTATTATTGTCTTTTATTTACTCGCACTTTATTTATCTGCATTATCAAAAGCCCCTAAAAATCCGTTTGCTAAGTATTTACAGAGAATTCCTGATCCAAGCCACTCGTCAACACCTTCTGCTCCTTGTTGGGTTCGACACTCTTACTTATCGAAAATATTGTGATACACCCCCTATACTTGTGGGTCATCACCAACCCATGCACATCCCGAATGATCATAATAGACATCTTCTCCCTCTTTGGCATCGAAACACAAAAAAGGGAAAAGGCCAAGCTATCACCCCAAAGGAATCACTCAGAGTCATCGTCATCGTCGTCCTCATCCTCATCCTCCTCACAGTCATCATCAGTAGCTGGAAACTAGGGGACTTTGCCATGAGGGCGAGAGGAGGAAGTACCCTGAGAAGCAAAGCCAGATGTGACCTCTGAGAAGATCTTCCAATCAACTAACACTAGTGGAAAAGGGGCATCTAGTCCCGGTCCAGAACTGGCTCTAGTCCCGATTTTGGCTCCGGGACTACCAAATCAGGACTAGAGACCCCTGTCTCTAGTCCCGGTTTGCTACGGGCCGGGACTGGAGGCCACCACGTGGTAGTGGCAGTGCAGCTGGGCTGGAGGACCTTGAGTCCCGGGCCGTAACACGACCGGGCACTAAAGAGTTCCTGTCATGGCAGAAAATCATGTGTTTTCTCTACCGCGGCATGATTTTGTGTTTTCCTTTTCATTTGGTTTTTTCCATTTCATTCTTTTTCAATTTGTGTTTGATTATATTTTCAAACATGTTTCTGTACACATATTCTACACTACTAGATACACATTACATGTTGATGCATATATTATTAATATCCGGTCTCTTGCGAGCATACATATACAACTATTTAATTACATGGAAAGATAACATACTGAGTTCACATATTACATGGAGATCATATTGAGTTCGCATATTGACATCACGTATTATACATGGAGATCACATATAGAGTTCGCCGTCCGGCACATAATGTTCTCCCATTGGATCAATGATCTCCCTCATCACAAATCCCGCCAACTGCTCTTGAATTCCTCGTATGCGCTTTTCTGGCAGGAGATTATCCTGCAAACGGTCTATATAAGTTGAAGGAACTCCGTGCTCACTAGTCAACTCGCGAATGTATTCGCAAACATAGTATCTGAAGGAAATATGCCCTAAGAGGCAATAATAAAGTTGTTATTATGTATTCCTTGTATATGATAGATGTTTATTTTGCATGCTATAATTGTATTGATAGGAAAAGTCAATACATGTGTGTTTAATAAACAAAAAGGGTTCCTAGTTATGCCTCTCTTCCAGACTAGCTCGTTGATTAACAAGATGATCAAGGTTTCCTGATCATGGACATCGGATGTTGTTAATAACGAGGTCACAGCATTTGTGAAATGATGTGATGAACATTCATCCAAAGTATAGCATTACGATCAAAGTCATTATGTTTACATTGCTATAACATCATACGAAGTAATCTTAGTCCTTAGACCATGAGATCATGTTAATTGCTAACACCGAAAGAGTATCTTGATAACATCAAACGTCACACCGTAACAGGGTGACTATAAAGGTGGGTTCAGTGCTATGAAGGTGTTATGTTGAGTCTCATGGATCAAGAGTGGAATTTGTCAATCCTGATGACGGATAGATATACTCTGGGCCCTCTCGGTGATATCACATTAAGATAGCTTGCAAGCAAGTGATGTGATCACTAGAATGTTATATCACGGGAACGAGAAAAGAGTGCATGTCGGTAACGAGATCAAACTAGGTATTTGGATACCGATGATCGAATCTTGGACATGTATTATATCATGAGACAAAGGGATTAAGTTACTAGCGTTAAAGGTTCTCACGATCATAGAAGTCATAGTTGAATGTGCAGGAGTCAGTATGGATCTCCAGGTCTCGCTTTTGATTATTGATCTGACAGGAGTCTCAATCATGTCTGCATTATTTGCGAACCATAGGGTGACACACTTAAGGGTTGCCGAACACCATTTTGGAGCACATACGTTTCAAATGAAAGAATTGCAAAGCGCAGGAATTGTTTCGATAGAAACCAGAATTGTTTCGGGTGAAATTGCAGTAAGTGGTTCTGCATGTGATATTGAAATGTTGCAAGGGGTTTTATGTGATATGTTTGTTAATTAAAGTAATTGACAAAATTCTGAATAAAATAAATAAAAGAGTTTTATTAATTGAGAGTTGCATTAAATTTGGTGGAAATTTAATGCATGTGAGTGGAATTTTGGGTGGAGCTTGAATTGATGTGAGTGGAGCTTCCACCACATGAATGAGGAAGAGGTGGGGGCACCCCCCCTTGGCTGCCGGCCATGGGAGGGGAGGATCCTCCCCTCTCCTATAAAAGGCCCCCCTCTCCTCCCTCACAAAGCACACCTCCTCGTGAAGGATCTCTCTCCCCCTCTAGATATTCCCCCATGGTCTCGGATTAGCGAGATACATGTTCCCGATGGCCTTGCGTCTAGAAGGAGTTGCTGCTTCCGCTGATTCGCTAGAGAGAGGAGGTGGAGGTTGTCCGCTGGCTTGAACGTGTGTGCGAGGATGGATGCACTGCTAATTTGCGGCGCTAGGACTTCCACACGATCTTGAGATCGGCAAGCGTACGACTACATCATCCACGAGTTCCAACTTGTTAACAAAACTTTGTTGTCTTCGAGGGTAAGTTCTCCATGGATGTATATCCACCGGTTGCTCTGTATCTAGTAGATAGATCTTGGCGTATAGTTCTCATCGTAGGAAATTTTTGTTTTCTATGCTGCGAACCCAACAGTGGTATCAGAGCATGGTCTATGCGTAGGTGCTTTGCACGGGTAGTACACATATATTTATATGTGGGCGATGATGATCATGTTATTGCATCTTCTATGTATTTTGGATATTGGTGGCATAGTGGGATGAAGCGGCCCGGACCAACCTTACATGTCATCGTACATGAGACCGGTTCCACGACTGACATGCAACTAGTTTTGCATCGAGCTAGCGTGTCTGTCTCTCCTACTATAGTCAATATCTGATTTACAATGAGTTGCTAATAACTTGGTTATCCTCGTTGTGGTTCATGTTCGTAGGTAAGACCGGTTCTATCTCCGAAAGCCCTAAGCCACGTAAAACTTGCAATTGATAAATTAGAGGCGTCTAGTTTAGATCGTTGCTGAGCTAGTGTCTAGATATGGTATTGTTGTAAGCAGATGTATGATAGATACTCTTACAACACACTTAATGTGTAAGTTCCATAAACCTTGGCCTTACACACAAAGGAATGATAGAGATCATACAACGATACAAATGATAGAGATCAAATGCATGGACCATATCATCTCACTTTACACATTAGATGTTTGCATCTTATACTGCTAGTTTGGCGCTTTTGGTAGCATTGTAAGATGATCCCTCATTTAGATATCAAGATAAAATGTGTTCTTCCTTGATTATGCACCGTTTTATGGATCGTGTTTCGAGACATCATGTGATGATCGGGTGTACTCAACTCCGCGCTTTCATACAACGGGTGTAAGACAGTTTTACACACGCAAATACTAAGGTTCTTACTTGACGAGCCTAGCATGTACAGACATGGCCTCGGAACATGGACCAAAAGGTTAAGCATGAGTCATATAGTTGATATGATGCCCATATAGATGCTCGCTTTTGAAGCTACACTGGCTCACGTGATGATCGGACTTGGTGTAGTGGATTTGGTTCATGTAATCACCAAAAAGACACGAGGGATGTCGTTTTTGAGTGGGAGTTCGTTAGTAATTTGGATTAGTTGAACTCAATCTATCATAAACTTAGTCTAAATAAACTTTACAAATTCTATTGTAGATGGCACCACCTGCTTTTAATTTCAATGTGTTCATGGAGAAAGAGAAACTTGCTGCGAATGGTAGCAACTTCACCAACTGGGCTATAAATTTGAGGATTCTCCTCACTGCTGCACAAAAGCAATATGTTCTAGAGGCGCCGCTAGGCCCCCCACCACCTCCTGATGCCCCTGGCAAGGAAAAGAATGTCTATATAACTCGTCAGGAGGACCACAACTTAGTTCATTGCGGCATACTATATGGGCTAGAGCCAGAACTTCGAAAGCATTTCGAAAATGGCAATGCCTTTGATACCATGGGAGAATTGAAAATGATTTTCAATACCCATGCTACCGTAGGGAGTTATAATGCTTCTGAAAAGTTCTTTAGCTGCATGATGGAGGAGAACAGCTCCGTTAGTGAGCACGCACCCAAAATGTCTAGGTACGCCGATAAGCTTGTGTCCCATGGAATAACGATTCCCATTGACTTAGGCATACATCGTGTTCTCCAATCTCTACCACCTAGCTACAAGAGCTTCATGATGAACTATAACATGCAGGGCATGAAGAAGTCTCTTCGAGCTTACACAATGCTTAAGACTGCAGAAGTGGAGATTAGGAAAGAACATCAAGTGTTGATGATCAATAAGACCACCGGTTTCAAGAAGGACAAGAAAGGCAAGTAGAAGGGAAAGAAGGGCGGCAAATCTGTTGCCGCACCTGAAAAGAAACCCCGAGTTGGCCCTAAGTCTTGTACCGAGTGCTACTATTGCAAGGGGACTGGCCATTGGAAGCGCAACTGCCCCAAGTATTTGGCAGACAAGAAGGCCGGCAAGGCAAACAAAGGTATATGTGATATACATGTTATTGATGTGTACTTGACTAGTACTCGCAGTAGCACCTGGGTATTTGATACGGGATTGGTTGCTAATATATGTAACTCGATTTAGGGGTTGCAGAACAAGCGACAACTAGCAAGGGATGAGGTCACGATGCGGGTCGGCAATGGATCAAGAGTTGATGTGATCGTCGTCGGAACGCTGCCTCTCCATATGCCGTTGGGATTAGTGATAAATCTAAATAATTGTTATTTTGTGTCTGCACTGAGCATGAACATTGTATCCGGATCGTGTTTGATGAGAAGTGGTTATTCCTTTAAATCTGAAAACAATGGTTGTTCGATTTATATGGATAATATCTTTTATGCTCATGCACCTGTGTTGAATGGTTTATTTCTGTTGGATCTCAATAGTAGTATTACGCATATTCATTGTGTTGATGCTAAAAGGGTTAAACTTGATAATGATATATCTGCCTATATGTGGCACTGCCGTCTAGGTCATATTGGCGTTAAACGCATGAAGAAACTCCATTCTGATGGACTTTTGGAATCACTTGATTTTGAATCATTTGATACATGTGAGCCATGCCTTATGGGCGAGATGACTAGAATGCCGTTTTCCGGTTCAATGGAACAGGCAACAGATTTATTGGAAATCATACATACTGGTGTGTGTGGACCAATGAGTGTGTCGGCGCGAGGTGGATATCGTTATTTTGTTACTTTCACGGATGATTTGAGTAGATACGGGTATATCTATTTGATGAAACATAAGTCTGAAATTTTTGAAAAGTTCAAGGAATTTCAGAATGAAGTGGAAAATCATCGTAACAGAAAGATCAAATTTCTGTGGTCCGACCGTGGAGGAGAGTATCTTAGTTACGAGTTTAGCACATATATGAAAAATTGTGGAATAGTTTCACAACTCATGCCTGCCGGAACACCACAACGTAATGGTGTGTCGGAACGTCGTAATCGTACTTTATTGGATATGGTTCGATCTATGATGTCTCAGACTGACTTGCCACTGTCATTTTGGGGTTATGCACTGGAAACCGCTGCATTCACTTTAAATCGGGCACCGTCTAAATCCGTTGAAACGACACCGTATGAATTATGGTTTGGAGAGAAACCTAAGCTGTCATTTCTTAAAGTTTGGGGATGCGATGCTTATGTGAAGAAACTTCAGTCGGATAAACTCGAACCCAAAGTGGAAAAATGCGTCTTCATAGGATACCCTAAGGAAACGATTGGGTATACCTTCTATCATAGATCTGAGGGAAAGGTTTTTGTTGCCAAGAATGGATCCTTTCTTGAGAGGAGTTTCTCGCGAAAGGTGTGAGTAGTCGGAAGGTAAAACTCGAAGAGGTTATTGAACCTTCTCTTCATGAAATGGCGAGTAGCGCAGCACCGGAAGTTGTTTCGGAGTTGACTTCACCTAATGAAGAGAGAGCTAATGATATTGATCATGAAACTCCGAAATAGGACACTATCAAATGTCGCAGGTCAAGCAGGACACGTGCAGCTCCTGAACTGTATGGCAATCCTGTTATAAATTTCATGATTGATGAAATAGATGACCCTGCGACGTATGAAGAAGCGATGATGAGCCCGGATTCCAACAAATGGCTAGAAGCCATGAAATCCGAGATGGAATCCATGTACAAAAACCAGGTTTGGACCTTGGTGGACTTACCTCACGATCGAAAGGCCATTGAGAATAAATGGATTTTCAAAATAAAAACTGATGTTGATGGTAATGTGACCATCTATAAAGCTCGACTTGTCGCAAAGGGGTTTCGACAAATTCAAGGAGTTGACTCCGATGAGACATTCTCTCCTATAGCGATGCTTAAGTCGGTTAGGATTATGTTAGCAATTGCTGCATATTTCGATTATGAAATATGGCAGATGGATGTCAAAACTGCGTTCCTCAATGGTAATATTGAAGAAGAGTTGTATATGATACAACCTAAGGGTTTTGTCGATCCTAAGGATGCTGATAAGGTATGCAAACTTCAGCGATCCATCTATGGACTAAAGCAAGCATCCCGGAGTTGGAATCTCCGCTTTGATGAGGTGATCAAAGAGTTTGGATTTGTCCAAACTTATGGAGAGGCTTGTATTTACAAGAAAGTGAGTGAGAGCAATGTGGCATTTCTAATATTATATGTGGATGACATATTATTGATTGGAAGTGATATAGATCTTTTAAATAGTGTTAAAAGTTATCTAAACAGCAAATTTTCGACGAAATACCTTGGTGAAGCTTCATATATATTAGGCATTAAAATCTATAAAGATAGATCAAGGCGCCTATTTGGGCTATCGCAGAGTACATACCTTGATAAGATATTAAAGAAGTTTAATATGGACGGAAGTAAGAAGGGGTTCTTACCTATGTTGCAAGGCAAGACATTGAGTAAGACTCAAAGTCTGGCTACGGTGGAAGAAAGAGAGATAATGGATAAGATCCCCTATGCCTCAGCCATAGGCTCTATAATGTATGCCATGCTATGTACAAGACCGGATGTGGCACATGCTATTAGTTTGACTAGTAGGTACCAATCTGATCCAGGTTGAGAACACTGGATAGCGGTCAAGAATATCCTTAAGTACTTGACAAGAACTAAGGATATGTTTCTTGTATACGGAGGTGAAGAAGAGCTAGTCGCTAAGTGTTATGTCGATGCTAGCTTTGACACCGATCCGGATGACTCTAAGTCTCAATCCGGATACGTATTTCTCTTGAATGGAGCAGCAGTTAGTTGGAGGAGTTCCAAACAACCTGTGGTGGCTGGATCAACGACGGAGGCGGAATATGTTGCTGCATCAGAAGCGGCACAGGAAGCGATTTGGATGAAGGAGTTCATAACGGAACTAGGTGTGGTTCCTAGTGCATTGGACCCAATGGTGATCTATTGTGACAACAATGGAACCATAGCCAACACCAAGGAACCAAGGTCTCACAAGAATTCCAAGCATATTAAGCGTCGGTTTCACTCTATCCGCGAGCATGTCAAGGATGGAGATATATAGATTTGTAAAGTACACACGGACCTAAATGTAGCAGATCCGTTGACTAAAGTTCTCCCTAGGGCAAAACATGATCAACACCAGAACTCCATGGGTGTTAGATTTATCACTATGTAAACTAGATTATTGTCTCTAGTGCAAGTGAGAGACTGAAGGAAATATGCCCTGAGAGGCAATAATAAAGTTGTTATTATGTATTCCTTCTATATGATAGATGTTTATTTTGCATGCTATAATTGTATTGATAGGAAACGTCAATACATGTGTGTTTAATAAACAAAAAGGGTTCCTAATTATGCCTCTCTTCCAGACTAGCTCGTTGATTAACAAGATGATCAAGGTTTCCTGATCATGGACATTGGATGTTGTTAATAACAAGGTCACAACATTTGTGAAATGATGTGATGAACATTCATCCGAAGTATAGCATTACAATCAAAGTCATTATGTTTACATTGCTATAACATCATACGAAGTAATCTTAGTCCTTAGACCATGAGGTCATGTTAATTGCTAACACCAGAAGAGTATCTTGATAACATCAAACGACACACCGTAACAGGGTGACTAAAAAGGTGGGTTCAGTGCTATGAAGGTGTTATGTTGAGGCTCATGGATCAAGAGTGAATTTGTCAATCCCGATGACGGATATATATACTCTGGGCCCTCTCGGTGATATCATATTAAGATAGCTTGCAAGCAAGTGATATGATCACTAGAATGTTATATCACGGGAACGAGAAAAGAGTGCATGTCGGTAACGAGATCAAACTAGGTATTTGGATACCGATGATCGAATCCCGGACATGTATTATATCATGAGACAAAGGGATTAAGTTACTAGAGTTAAAGGTTCTCATGATCACAAAAGTCATCGTTGAATGTGCAGGAGTCAGTATGGATCTCCAAGTCCCGCTTCTGATTATTGATCTGGGAGGAGTCTCAATCATGTCTGCATTATTCGTGAACCGTAGGGTGACACACTTAAGGGTTGCCGGACACCATTTTGGAGCACATATGTTTCAAACGAAAGAATTGCAAAGCGCAGGAATTGTTTCGATAGAAACCTGAATTGTTTCGGGTGAAATTGCAGAAAGTGGTTCTGCATGTGATATTGAAATGTTGCAAGGGGTTTTATGTGAATGTTTGTTAATTGAAGTAATTAACAAAATTCTGAATAAAATAAATAAAAGAGTTTTATTAATTGAGAGTTGCATTAAATTTGGTGGAAATTTAATGCATGTGAGTGGAATTTTGGGTGGAGCTTGAATTGATGTGAGTGGAGCTTCCACCACATGAATGAGGAAGAGGTGGGGCACCCTTGGCAGCTGACCATGGAGGAGGAGCCCCCCTCTCCTATAAAAGGCCCCCCTCTCCTCCCTCACAAAGCACACCTCCTCGTGAAGGATCTCTCTCCCCCTCTAGATATTCCCCCATGGTCTTGGATTAGCGAGATACATGCTCGGTGGCCTTGCGTCTGGAAGGAGTTGCTCCTTCTGCTGATTCGCTGGAGCGAGGACGTGGAGGTTGTCCGGTGGCTTGAACGTGTGTGCGAGGACGGATGCGCTGCTGATTTACGGCGCTAGGACTTCCACACGATCTTGAGATCGGCAAGCGTACGACTACATCATCCACGAGTTCCAACTCGTTAACAAAACTCTGTTGTCTTCGAGGGTAAGTTCTCCATGGATGTATATCCACCCGTTGCTCTGTATCTAGTAGATAGATCTTGGCATATAGTTCTCATCATAGGAATTTTTTGTTTTCTATGTTGTGGACCCAACAGTATCCACATAAATGATTTCCTCGTGGCTACTGCAAACCCTTCACCGGTATATAAGTTAGCGTCTCTTTGAATTCTCCGGTTGTTTCATTTCTAAACTGTGTCCAACATCTGGTCGGCAAACAAAATGAACAAAAGAGTTATTAATTACTTGATATCAGGGTATGAACAAAAGAGGCCGATATAATGCGATAATGATTGAAATTACTTATGGAGCATTGATTTCATGTCGCTCCACTTCTCTTGGTCCCAACTTAATGAGTCGTGGAATTGAACTTGGGATTTTCAACTTGAATGTTTAGCAGAATCCAGTGGAACCGCAGACATTTACATAAGCAGACATGCATAACTCATCGATTACACCTAACATCGAGTAAGCAAAAAAATAATGTGTACAAGACATAAACACTCGCTTGAAGTTGAAAGGAAATAGTATATCCCGACATAAATTATACTCTTTAAAAAAGGTGGAGATGTCTTCGAAAATGTCATCAGGTGATTGTCTAATGTATGTTGATTAACGATATACGGGTCAATGAACCCAATGTTATAATTTCTAGCTCTTTTGTCTTCAAGCATCTTCATTCTGCATCGTACAAAAGGATAAATAGTCAAGATAATATATTATATGCAATGAACGAGCTAAGCTAGAGATTTAATTACAGAAATAAATCACTTACAGACAATAGCAACCAAGAATAGATTTGTCGAGGGCGCGATTATTGTATAACTGAAACAGTTCGTTCATTTGAATATGTATCGGGTAAGGTTTAAAGTGATGCTCCTCTCTAACGTCCGTCGAAATCCATTCTTTCGAGTGACTCTTTGTTGCTTGCACCATGTACCAGTCGTGCAGACTTCGCATATGTATTGATAGCCTTTGGTAGTCCTCATGACTGACTAGAGGCTGACCTTTGACATATTTTCGTGCTATATCACCCATTGGCTTGTCTTGATAGCCACAAAATTGACCAAGAGACATACCTGCGTCGGTAGTAGCAGCTTTGGCCTGCACAACAGTGATACCCATTTGTTTGGTAGCAGCTTTGGCTCTGGGGTCCAATAATTCCATGTCATTATCCATATCGACTCTAAAGTCATTGTCGATATCGGAACTCACTATGAGCGGGGGGGATTGATTTTGCTGTTGTCCGAGCTGGGCAATTTGTTTCCCGCATTTTGCACTTATTTTTGTGTTCTGCTTAGACTTTGCACTTTTTGTCTGCTTAATAATTTCACGGTCATAGTCAGAATGCAGATTCATCGATCTTTGGGATGGTTACTCAAGAAAGGACTTAGCCCACTTTTTGGCTTTTTCATCAAATACCTGCGATGGCTCGGGATTTTTTGGTGCAAAAAAAGCCTTAGTGTAGGTAGCCGCTATCACGGTGTTTTCCTCATCAGTCATGTCATAAGGTCACTTGGGAAGAGCCGGCGGTATGTCGACTATCTTTGTCGTACTACCTTTCTTCCAAGTGAGGCGTGGGGGAGCGGTGACCCTCCGTTTTTTCAAGAGGGGAGCGACATAGTAGTGCGCGGAGGAGTAGATCGAGATGTACTCACGCTGCGGCAATTAACATCCCTCTTGTTAAGAGGTGGACTTGGAGGTTGACGATCATCAGGGGATGGACTTGGATTCCTCAGATTCGGTGGACTTGTAGGTTCACGATCCTTGGGGGTGGACTTGGATTATTCCTGCTGGGAGTCGGTGGCCTTGGCACCGAGCCTAGAAACTTGATGTCCTTTTTCTTCCATAGAATGATGTGGCGCTTGACATCTCCCAGTTTCCTAAGGCCTTCAAGTGTAGTGATGTCAATATCTAGGTCCATAAAATCCTCCACTAGGTCATCCACCGAGACACGAGCATAGCCAGGTGGAATCAGAAGTGAATGATGGAGTGCTCCAGGTAGACAAGGTAAAGAAGTGTCAATCGCCACCTTTAAGGGCACGTTGTTCATTGGATGATGTAGCTCACATTGTGTCATCTCTCTGACATCATCCATGGGGTAGCGAGGCACCGGTGCATCATCCAGCAGTGCTTGATCATTAGCCCAAACCTCCGTGGAAGCCACGCTACTTCTTCGCTGGCTATGATCCATTGCAGGAGCATCATCATGTGGCTGAGATGACCTGTTTTGGCTAATTGCTTGCACCAGCTTCTTCATCCCAGCTAGATCCTCTTCTATCTTCATGATCCGGTCTGCCTCCCGATCCTTCATTCTCTTACGGCTTATGTAACTGTCCTCGTACTCGGGAAACCCTTTCTTCCACGTAACACCAACGCCTTTGCCTCGTGTTTGTCCAGGTTTTTAGGATTCCCGAGGGCACGTGTCAGTACGTTGTTCTCTCTGTCGGGACAGAATAGTCCCGCTTGAGCATCGGCTATTGCATGAATAAGTGCATTGGAGGGTGTTAGAATGTTTTCTTGAAAAATTGTCGCCCTAGTTTCTGGGTTCAACTTTCCTCTGTGCCAGTACCACCGGTGCTTTGACCTCTTGATACATTGCAAATGTATCTAATTTTTTTGATGTTCCATGCTTGGTTTTATCCACTTTCTTGTGTTTTGTCCACACTTTGCAGTACTTTTCATATGATTTCTTGGACAAACCTATTAACAAGAGCCACAGTGCCAGATGCCTGTTTTCTGCTGTTTTTGGTTCCAGGAAAGTCAGAAAATGAATATTCTCGGAATTGGACGGGACAAAAGCCAAAGTGCCTATTTTTCCGGAAGTCATGAGATGCCAGAATACGAGACAGAGAGGGGCTAGGGGGCCACCACACCACCTGGCCGCGCGGCCCAGCCTGGCCCGCGCCAGGGGGTGGTCTAGCCACCTCCGGCACCCCCTCAAACTCCCCTTCCGCCTATAAGATGCCCTCGGGACGAAAACCCTAAGTACCCGATCAAAAATCCACGAAAGAGTCTGTAGCCACCATCATCTCCATCCCTAGATCGGGAGGGATCTGAAGCTCTTCCGGCACTGCGGAGAGGGAATTCACCCGGGAGGCCTTCTTCATCACCATGCAAGCCTCCGGTGTGATGCGTGAGTACTTCATCCTTGAACTACGGATCCATGTAGTAGCTAGATGGCTGGTTCTCCTCCTTTGTGCTTTCATGTCTAGATCTTGTGAGCTCCATTCATGATCAACATCATCTATTTGTAATTCTGCATGTTGTGTTTGCGGGGATCCGATGGATATTGAGATGCTATTTCAGATTGATTATTGATTTTATCATGTCTTTGTTATTTGTGATCTTGCATGCTTTCCGTTGTTAGTAGCTATCTTGGCCAAGTAGATGCTAGCAACTCCAAGAGTTAGTATTTATGCTCGATAGTGGGTTCATGCCTCTGGTAATCTGGGGAAGTGACAGAAATCTCTAAGGTACTAGATGTGTTGTTGCTACTAGGGAGAAAACAACAATCCTTTGTTCATAGAACAATCGTATTGTTTACTTTACACGTAGTTCATAAAGCAATAATCTGTTGCTTGCAACTTAATACTGGAGGGGGTTCGGATGATAACCTGAAGGTGGATTATTAGTCATAGATGCAGTTGGATGGCGGTCTATGTATAATGTTGTAATGCCCAATCAAGTCTCAAAGGAGTCAAGATGATTAGTATATGCACGTATTGCTTTCTCGGTGTTTGTCAATTGCCCCGCTGTAATTTGTTCACCCAGCATGTTATCTATCTAAGGAGAGCCACCTCTAGTGAACTATAGATCACGGTCCTCTTTCTTTACATTCAATCTATAAACTGTTTACTGCTTTGTGTTTACTTTCTGCAAACTTTTCCTTCTTTCCATTCGATACGTTTAATCCTTTGTTTTCCACAAAACACGATGAGATTGACAACCTCATCACAAGTTGGGGACAAAGTTCTATGGTTGTGTTGTGCAGGTATCCACGTTGCTACTAGCACCCCTTCCAAGGCTCAGCTAGCAACACCTTTGGGGTGTTTCCTTGCTCCTATTGGTTCGATTAAACCTTGGTTTCATAACTGAGGGAAACTTGCTGCTGTGCTCATCATACCTTCCTCTTGGGGTTCCCAACGGGCTCTACATCAACCACGAGCCATCAAGCATTTTTCTGGCGCCGTTGCCGGGGAGTCAAGGACATCTTCACAAGGGGAGTCCCTCATAACCAATCTCTTTACTTTGTTATTTTTTTTTGCTTAGTTTCTTTTTGCTTAGTTTGCTTGTTTTGTTATCAAAAACACAAAAAAATAGTTTTACAAGTTTGCTTTCTTTATCAAAAACACAAAAAAATGACTACTCTTGAAAACACTAAGTTGTGTGACTTCACTAGCACCAACAACAATGATTTTATGAGAACACCTATTGCTCCACCTGTTCCTGAAGCTACTTTCTTTGAGATAAAACCTGCTTTACTCAATCTTGTTATGAGAGAACAATTTTCTCGTATTGGTAATGAAGATGTTGTTTCCCATCTAAATAACTTTGTTGAACTTTGTGAGATGCAAAAGCATAGGGATGTAGATGGTGATATTATTAAGCTGAAATTGTTTCCTTTCTCTTTGAGAGGAAAATCTAAAGAATGGTTGAATTCCTTAACTAGGAATAGTATTGATTCCTGGACTAAGTGCAAAGATGCTTTCATTGGAAAGTATTATCCTCCTGCTAAGATTATATCTATGAGAAGTGAAATAATGAAGTTTAAACAATCTGATAATGAACATGTTGCTCAAGCTTGGGAAAGAATGAAATCTTTGGTAAAGAATTGTCCCACTCATGGACTGACTGCTTGGATGATCATCCAAACTTTTTATGCAGGATTGAACTATTCTTCAAGGAACCTATTGGATTCTGCTGCTGGAGGTACCTTTATGACCATCACTTTGGGTGCTGCAACAAAGCTTCTAGACAATATGATGGTTAATTATTCTGAATGGCATACTGAGAGAGCTCCACAAGGTAGGAAGGTAAATTCTGTTGAGGAAACCTCCTCCTTGAGTGATAAGATTGATATTATTATGTCTATGCTTGTTAGTGGGAAAGCCCATATTGATCCAAATAATGTTTCTTTGTCTTCTTTGGTTGCTCAAGAAGAGCAAGTTGATGTGAACTTCATAAGAAATAATAATTTTGGCAACAATTCTTATGGTAGTAACAATTATAGGCCTTACCCTCCTAATAAAACTTATGGCTATAATGGTAAACCTGGATTACCTAGTGAAGGAAGAATTTTAGAAGTTGAAAGAGACACTAAAAACTTCATGCAAATGCAATATGAGCAAAATAAACTATTCACTAAAACTATGGAGGAACAATCTACCATTTTGAAGAACATTAGCCATCAACTTGAGAGTCTAAATAGGGAAATTCCTAGTTTACAATTGAAACTCTCTAATGCTAAAAGAAATATATCATATTTGTCTGAAGCTCAATCCTCTTTGATCAATAAAATGGCTGCTAAACCTGAAACTAATGATAATCCCTTTGCAGCTACTAATGCTATACAAGTAAGAATTGATGAAAATGTTAGACTATTAGCTGAATTACATGCTAAGTGGGAAAGAGAAGATGAAATTGCTAGAAACATTAGTGTTTCTACTATCACTACCACTAGTGTTGAGGCTAGTAATAGTTCTACTACTTTAGATGATAAATTTGATTTTGATCTTGATGGTTGCAATATCTCTGAAGTTATTATGTTCCTACAAAAGCTTGCTAAAAGTCCTAATGCTAGTGCTATGAACATGGCCTTGACAAAACACATTACTAATGCTCTCATAAAGATTAAAGAAGAAAAGATGAAACATAAAGCCTCTATTCCTATAAAACAAGAAGATGGTTGGGAACCCATCATTAATATGAAAGTGAATAACTTTGATTTCAAAGCTTTATGTGATCTTGATAGTAGTGTTTCTATTATGCCTAGAAGGATTTATGATATGCTTGATTTGCCTCTACTTGAAGATTGTTATTTGAATGTCCCACTTGATGATAATGCTAAAAAGAAACTCATGGGGAGTCTTAATGATGTTCTTATTATGGTTAACAATGCCTATGTCCCCATTGATTTCTATGTTTTGGATGTTGAATACAATGCTTCTTGTCCTATTACTTTGTGAAGACCTTTTCTTAGAACTGTTGGTGCCATTATTGATATGAAAGAAGGCACCATTAAATATTAACTCCCACTCAAGAAAGGTATAGAACACTTCCCTAAGAAGAGAGAGAAGATTTATTTTACTTCTCCTATGAAAACAAAATTTGGTCTTAATGCTTCTTCATTTGAGAACACTTGATTCTTTTTCTTGCTTCTTATGCCTAACTTAAAGGCGTTAAAGAAAAGTACTTATTGGAAGATAACCCAAAAGTTTTAGATGAGTCTTGGAAGTTATTACTTCAGTAATAACCGCTCCTTATCTTTTTTATTTGCTTTTTGTGCCAAGAGTAACCTCTAATGAGAGAGAAGTAATGATTGGGAAAGTTGTTGTCCCGAAACAGATTTCTGTGCCTCACCATAAAAATTCGTGTAAAATCTCTGTACGTAGTTTTGAGGCGTGAATTTTTGTGCTTCTGCCCCAGGTTGTTGTCTAACTTACGTTAGTTCAACACTTTTTGATTTGAGCAACAGAAGGTCTTCCAAAAAATTCGTCTTTACCTACTGGTCTGTTTTGACAGATTTCTGCCATTTTTTGCATTTGCTTCTTGTTGGTTCCTTTTTGAGTTCTTTTGGGGAATTGAGCTTTTTGAGGGAAGTGCTACAGTAGCTAGTGTTCTAATGGAAGTTTATTTGGTGTTAGAACTTAACCTTAAGACCTTTTATCTTAAGTGCACTAATGTTGCTAATAAAGATTGTGTGAAGTTTTGTATGAAGGAAAAATTTCAGGTCTATGGAAGGAATGAGTAATGAGATGAACGATGGACTAAAGCTTAAGCTTGGGGATGCCACGCGTGTCACCCCAAGAAATATCCAAGAAGTACAAGCGTCAAAGCTTGGGGATGCCCAAGGCATCCCCTTCTTCATCAATAAAAATCCCAGGTTTCTTCCAAACGCTTCATTTTTATTGTTTCATGCACAGTTGTGTTGTTCTTAGAGCGTCTTCTTTTTCATTTTCGTTTTGGTTTTTCGTTTGCTTGGTTTTCTTAGTTTGCTGAATAAGTTGGTTGGACCCCCTCTTTCATACATTGGTTTGCAAATAGTTTGGTTTGGTTTGGTTTGGAAAAGAGTAGGAAAGTTCATGCTTATGTGGTAAAAAGAGCTCGTTTTTGACTATGGCCTATGCTTTGTCATGCCATGCTTGATATTGTTTTGGATTTATGCTTAGTATTCTTTGCTATAGCATGACTTGTTATAAACAATTGAGATTGCTTAATGTGCCTTGGATGAATCATGCGTTGTTTTAGCATATTAAAGCATAGTATAGTGGTATTCTCCTTTGATGCTTTATTTGGGTTGACTTGGCGCATGCTCACACCATGTTATGACTATCTCAAGTCACCATAGCCTTTATGATCCTTTAGTTTTCAACTTGTAGTATCACTTTATGCTTTGATCAATGATGTTTTGTCGCTTTGCATGATTATGGCCATTATTGCTCTCTTAGTTTGTCGCTCCTAGTCTTTTGCTAGCCTCCACAACCAAGTATGAGTTCCACTCATGCATCCAACTCCCTAAACCAATTTATTCCAAAGAGTCCACCATACCTACCTATTAGCTTATGCTATTCCAAGTATATTCATGCTTTTGTTTACCTTCCGAATTAAACTTGTTATGAGAAAACTAGTGATTAAAGCTCTCACGAACTTGATGGCACACTTTACTTTTCTTGCCCTTAATAAACTTGAACCATTGTGTCGTCTATGTTGTATATGCTTGCACTTATTTGTTGGGAATTAGCAGAACCATGCTTTCATGGGGAACGCTTTCAACATTGCACTTGGTACTTGTACCTAGTTGATATCATGCTCTTTTGTATATGGATGTCGTCGGTGTGAAATGAAAGGGGAGCTTGTAAGTCCATGGAGTTATGTATATGTGTTAGAGAAACGCCTGGGCCGCTGGTCTAATCCATGCTGACATGGTGGAAACCTGCAGCGTAACCATAATGAGCTGTCTATGAAGCATTCTTCTTATAAAAAAGAGTCCTATATTGAGAAAAAAGAGAAAAAAAAAGAGATTATGAAAAGAGGAAAGAGAGAAAAAAAAGCACCATATTCCCATGATAAATAAGAAGATTGCTGAGATGCTTGTTGTCTGCTTGCCTTGTCATTTTGATATGGGGATTCTTCCATATCATCGGGAAAGGGGTACCCTGTTGGCGATTCTCTATGATACACATGTACTTACGATGACAAGAACTTACCGATGACTAAACTTGAGTAGCATGAGGAGCAGCCCTCGTATACAAGGGACATGAGATTTCTAACTTATACTTCATCAAGCATGTACACCATAGTTTGTTCACTTTAACCTTAATCACTTCAATATTCTTATGATAGGGGCAATGAGCGCTGAAAGCTATAAGTACCATAATTTTTGGAAGCTCTTTATGAGACTTGAATCCCTACATCCTTCTATGAAGTCTCCACCTTCTATCTTTATGCACCTATTTTGAGAGCATAGTGGCCATTCTTCCACCTTCTATCTTTATGCACCTACACCTTTCTTCCACCATTATATTGAGTCTCCACCTTCTATCTTTATGCACCTATTTTGAGAGCATAGTGGCCATTCTTCCACCTTCTATCTTTATGCATCTACTGTTGGAGATATGCCCAAGAGGCAATAATAAAAGTGGTTATTATTATATCTTTGTGTTTATGATGAATGTTTGCATCCCATGCTATAATTGTATTATAAGGAAACACTAATACATGTGTGTTTTGTAAACATAAAAGAGTCCCTAGTAAGCCTCTTGTTGAACTAGCTTGTTGATTAATTGATGATCATGGTTTCCTGATCATGTACATTGGATGTCATTAATAAAAAGGTTATATCATTAGGAGAATGATGTGATGGACACACACACCCATAGTAATTGTAGCATAAGATCAAGTCATTAAGTTCGTATTGCTACAAGCTTTCAAATGCATAGTAACCTAATCCTTCGACCAAGAGGTTATAATCACCATCACCGGATGGGTACTTTGATGACATCAAACACCGCTTCGTAACTGGGTGGTTATAAAGGTGTCATTGGGTATTCTGAAAGTATGTGTTGAAGCGCATGGACCAAGATTGGGATTTGTCCATCCATATGACGGATAGATATGCTCTGGGCCCTCTCGGTGGAATGTCATCTAGTTAGCTTGCAAGCATGTGACTAGGTCACAGGGGATGACACAACATGGAACGAGTAAAGAATACTTATCAGTAACGAGGTAGAACTAGGTATGGAGATACCGACGATCAAACCTCGGATAAGTAGAATATCGCGTGACAAAGGGAATTGGTATCGTATGTTAATGGTTCTATCGATCACGAAGTCATCGTTGAGTATGTGGGAGCCATTATGGATCTCCAGATCCCGCTGATGGTTATTGATCGGAGAGGTGTCTCCATCTTGTCTGCATATTCACGAACCATAGGGTGACACACTTAAGGTTCGAAGTTGTTTTAAGTAGATATTGAATGTGCATTGGAGACCGAATGTTGTTCGGAGTCTCGGATTGGATCCGGGACATCATGAGGAGATCCGAAATTGTCCGGGGAATAAGATTCATATAATGGGGATCATTTTCTAAGTTAGGAAATGTTCCAGAGTGTTTGTATGGGGATTCTAGAAGGTTTCGGAATGTTCCAGAAGGTTCTAGAAGATATTTTGGAGTTTACTTGAAAACCAAGATAGGATAAGGGAAAACTTAAAGGGTAAGTAAAGGAAACTTGGGGGGAAGGACTCTCCCCCCAAGCTCCTTGGTGCGCCGGCCCTAAGGGGTGGGCCTAGGGGTGGGAACCCTAGGCCGCACCCCTCCCTCTATATATAGAGGGGTGGAGGCGCCACCCCCTTGCCCCTCCCCACTCCAAACCCTAGCTGCATCTCTCCTCCTCCTTCCATCTGCTCTGGCTTAGGAGAAGCCCTGCAGAATTCTCTACTCCACCACCACCACCACGTCGTCATGCTGCTGGGATTCCGTGGAGAGATCTACTACCTCTGCTGCTCGCTAGAACGGGGAGAGGAAGGTCGCCGACTCAAGACGTGTGACCGATCATGGAAGCAGGCGTCGGAGGATCGTCTACTCGATCTTGAGATCGGCAAGTGATCGACTACATCAACCACGAGATCTGATCTCGAACAAGGCTTTCGAAACTACAAGGGTTAGTACAGATCTATCTCGTTGCACATGTCTAATAGATTAGATCTTGGCTTTTATCTAGATTAGATCTGGGTTTTGTTCGTTCTTGCGGTAGAAATTTTTTGTTTTCCATGCTACGAACCCATCAGTGGTATCAGAGCCTTGTCTATGCGTAGATCTGTTGCACGAGTAGAACACAATGGTTTTGTGGGCGTTGGTGCTCGTGCCGTCTTTTGCTTTGTGTACTTTGCATCTTGCGGTATGGTGGGATGAAGCGGCTCGGGCTAACCTTACATGTCATTGCACATGAGACTTGCTCCACGCTTGACGTGTAACTTGCTTTGCACAAGTGGCTTTGCGGGTGTCTGTCTCTCCCACCATAGTATAGATCCAATTTACACTTTGTACTTGATAGCACTTGTATCAACGTTGTGGTTCAGTTTCGTAGGTAAGATCCGTTCTTATTCGAAAGCCCCAAACCACGTAAAACATGCAAAGAAAATTAGAGGCGTCTAACTTGTTTTTGCAGGGGTTTTGTGATGTGATATGGCCATCATGTGATTGTGATTATATTTGATGTATGCAATGATCCTTGTTGTAATATGGCAACCGGCAGGAGTCTAATGGTTATCTTTAATTCTGTTAAGACCTGCGTGTCTATTCATCTTGTAATAGCTTTATTCCAAGTAGTTGTAATAGTTGCTAGTGATGATGGACAACCATGAAGCGGCGCCACTGACCTTGACGCAATGCTGGTGATGATGATGGAGATCATGTCTGTGCTTTGGAGATGGAGATCAAAGGCATAAGAAGAAAGGGCCATATCATATCACACTAATTATGAATTGCCTGTGATGTTAATCCTTTATGCATCTTGTATTGCTTAGATCGTGACGGTAGCATTATAAGATGATCCCTCTCACTAAATATCAAGTAATAAAGTGTTCGTCCTTAGTTGGCACCGTTGCTAAGACTCATCGTTTGGAAGCATCTCGTGATGATCAGATGTGATAGATTCTACGTGTGCATACAACTGGTGCAAGCCAGATTTGCACATGCGGAAACTAAGGTTAATCTTGACGAGCCTAGCATGTACAGACAAGGTCTCGGAACACGGAATACCGAAAGGTAGAGCATGAGTCATATAAATGATATGATGAACATGAAGATTGTTCGCCGATGAAACTACATCTTCTCTCGTGAAGATCGGACTTGGTGTAGTGGACTTGGTTCGTGTAATCACTAAGACAATGTGAGGGATGTTGTTTTGAGTGGGAGTTCACCTAGTTAATTTAATAATTAAAATTGAACTCAATTTATCATAAACTTAGTCTAAACTACTTGCAAATTTGTTGTAGATTATGGCGAACCTCTCCATCAATTTCAATGCGTTCCTAGAGAAAGAAAAGCTTAAGAACAATGGAAGCAACTTCACGGACTGGCTCCATGGACTGAAGTTTGTCCTCAGGGCTGGTCAGTTGACCTATGTGCTCGAGGCACCGCTAGGTGACCCACCTGCAGAAGATGCCACCGATGACGTAAAGAATGTTTACGCCACTCGGAAAAATCATTACTCCACGATTCGATGTGCCATCACATGCGGTTTAGAAAGCAGCTTGAGCGCTTTGAGCACCACGACCCGTTCGAGATCATTAAGGAGCTCAAGCTCATTTTTGAGACTCACGCGACCATGGAGAGCTATGAGGCCTCCGAAAAGTTCTTTAACTGTAAGATGGAAGAGGGTAGCTCCGTTAGCGAGCACGTGCTCACCATGTCTGGGCACGCAAACAAGCTCCAAGAGTTGGGGATAACGATTCCTAATGAGTTAGGGATTCACCGTGTCCTCCAATCACGCCACCGAAGTTATAAGAACTTTGTGATGAACTACAATATGCCTTTGCATGAACAAGACGTTGCACGAACTATCGTCCATGCTGAAAACTGCTGAAGTGGAGATCAAGAAGGAGCACCAAGTGTTGATGGTCAATAAGACCACCAATTTCAAGAAAGCAGGGCAAGCCTAAGAACAAGGGCAACTTCAAGAAGGACGGCAAGAAAGCCGCCGACTGCTAAGAAGCCCAAGGCTGGTCCTAAGCCCAAACTGAATGCTTCTCTCGCAAGGGTGCTGGTCATCGAAGCGTAATCGCCCAAGTACCTGGCAGATCTGAAGAACGGCAAGATCAAGAAGAAAGGTATATTCGATATACATGTTATTGATGTGTATCTTACTAGTAATCGTACTAGTGCCTGGGTATTTGATACTGGTTCGGTTGCTCATATTTGTAACTCGAAACAAGAGCTGCGGAATAAACGAAGATTGGCGAGAGACGAGGTGACGATGCGCGTTGGAAATGGCTCCAAGGTTGATGTGACCGCCATCGGCACGCTCCCTCTACATCTACCCTCGGGATTAGTTTTAAATTTGAATAATTGTTATTTGGTGCCTGCGTTAAGCATGAACATTATATCTGGATCTTGTTTATTGCGAGACGGTTACTCTTTTAAGTCCGAGAATAAAGGTTGTTCGATTTATATGAGTAATATCTTTTATGGTAATGCACCTGAGATGAATGGTTTATTCTTACTGAATCTCGATAGTAGTGATACACATGTTCACAACATAGATGCTAAACGAACAAAATTGAATGATAATTCTACATACATGTGGCATCGCTGTCTTGGTCACATTGGAGTGAAGCGTATGAAGAAACTCCATTCTGATGGACTTCTTGAATCACTTGATTTTGAATCACTTGAAAGATGCGAAGCATGTCTAATGGGAAAAATGACTAAGACTCCATTCTCTGGAATAATGGAGCGAGCTATAGACTTATTGGAAATAATACATACCGATGTGTGCGGTCCGATGAGTGTAGTGTCGCGTGGTGGATATCGTTATGTTCTCACATTCACAGATGACTTAAGTAGATATGGGTATGTCTACTTTATGAAACATAAGTCCGAAACTTTCGAGAAGTTTAAGGAATTTCAAAGTGAAGTGGAAAATCATCGTAACAAGAAGATTAAGTTTCTGCGTTAAACCACGGAGGTGAATATCTAAGTTATGAGTTTGGCATGCATTTAAAGAAATGTGGAATACTTTTAGCTTGACACCGCCGGAACACCACAACAGAATGGTGTGTCCGAACGTCGTAATCGAACTCTCTTAGATATGGTTCGGTCTATGATGTCTCTTACAGATTTACCGCTATCGTTTTGGGGCTATGCATTAGAGACAGCCGCATTCACTTTAAATAGGGCACCATCTAAATCCGTTGAAACGACACCGTACGAATTGTGGTTTGAAAAGAAACCTAAGTTATCGTTCCTTAAAGTTTGGGGTTGTGAAGCGTATGTAAAGAAGTTACAACCTGATAAGCTTGAACCCAAAGCAGAGAAATGTGTCTTCATAGGATACCCTAAAGAAACAATTGGGTATACCTTATATCATAGATCCGAAGGCAAAGTTTTCGTTGCCAAGAATGGATCCTTTCTTGAGAAGGAGTTTCTCTCGAAGGAATTGACTGGAAGGAAAGTAGAACTCGATGAGGTTATTAAACCTTCTCTCGGAGTTGAGAGTAGCGCAGCACCGGAAGATGTTTTTGTGCCGCCTGCACCAATTGGAGAGGAAGATCATGATGGTGATCATGAAACTTCGAACGAAGTTGCTGCTGAACCTCGTAGGTCAACGAGGGTTCGTACCACTCCTAATTGGTATGACCCTGCCTTGAACGTCATGTTGGTGGACAACACTAATGACCCTGTGACGTATGAAGAAGCTATGGTGATCCCAGATTCCGACAAATGGCTAGAAGCCATGAAATCCGAAATGGGATCCATGTATGAAAACCAAGTATGGACTTTGGTGGACTTACCGGATGGCCGTAAGGCTATCGAGAACAAATGGATTTTCAAAAAAAAAAAATGATTGATGGTAATGTTACTACTATAAAGCTCGACTTGTCGTGAAAGGGTTCCGACAAATTCAAGGAGTTGACTACGATGAGACTTTCTCACCAGTAGCGAAGCTAAAGTCTGTGAGGATTTTGTTAGCAATTGCTGCATATTTCGATTATGAGATTTGGTAGATGGATGTCAAAACGGCGTTCCTTAATGGTGACATTGAGGAAGAGTTGTATATGGTACAACCCAAGGGTTTTGTCGATCCTAAAGATGCTGACAAGGTATGCAAACTTCATATCCATTTATGGGTGAAGCAAGCATCCCAGAGTTGGAATCAACGTTTTGATAAAGTAATCAAAAACTTTGGATTTATACAAACTTATGGAGAAGCTTGTATTTACAAGAAGTGAGTGGGAGCTCTGTAGCATTCCTAGTACTATATGTAGATGACATATTGTTGATTGGGAATGATATAGAACTTCTTAATAGTGTCAAAGCCTATTTGAATAATAGTTTTTCAATGAAGGATCTTGGCGAAGCGGCATATATTCTAGGCATCAAGATTTATAGAGATAGATCAAGACGCCTAATAGCACTTTCACAAAGTACATACTTGGACAAAGTTCTAAAGAAGTTTAGAATGGAAGAGAGCAAGAAAGGGTTCGTGCCCATGTTGTCAGGTAAGACCTTGAGTAAGACTCAAAGTCCAGCTACGGCAGAAGATAGAGAGAAGATGAATAATATTCCCTATGCCTCGACCATAGGTTCTATCATGTATGCCATGTTGTGTACATGACCGGATATAGCACATGCTGTTAGTTTGACTAGCAGATATCAAAGTGATCCTGGAATGGAGCACTGGACAGCGGTCAAGAATATCCTAAAGTACCTAAATAGGACTAAGGATATGGTTCTTTCTTATGGAGGTGATGAACAGCTTGTTGTAAACAGTTACACTGATGCTAGTTGGAACACCGATCCAGATGACTCAAGTCACACCGGATAATGATTTATTTTGAATGGTGTTGTAGTGAGCTGGAGGAGTGCCAAGCAAAGTGTTGTGGCGAAATCTTCAACTGAATCGGAATACATAGCTGCTTCTGAGGATGCACAAGAAGCCATATGGATGAAGGAGTTCATTACTGAACTTGGCGTGGTTCCTAGTGTGTTGGACCTGATGGCCATCTACTGTGACAACACAGGTGCCATAGCTAATGCACAGGAGCCAAGGTCACATAGCAAGCTGAAGCACATCAAGCTACGTTTTCATGCTATTCGCGAGTATGTCCGAGATGGTGACATAAAGATTTGCAAAGTACACGCTGATCTGAATGTGGCAGATCCGTTGACTAAACCTCTCCCTAGAGCAAAGCATGACCAACACCAGAACGCCATGGGTGTTAGGTATATTACCATGTAATCTAGATTATTGACTCTAGTGCAAGTGGGAGACTGTTGGAGATATGCCCAAGAGGCAATAATAAAAGTGGTTATTATTATATCTTTGTGTTTATGATGAATGTTTGCATCCCATGCTATAATTGTATTATAAGGAAACACTAATACATGTGTGTTTTGTAAACATAAAAGAGTCCCTAGTAAGCCTCTTGTTGAACTAGCTTGTTGATTAATTGATGATCATGGTTTCCTGATCATGGACATTGGATGTCATTAATAACAAGGTTATATCATTAGGAGAATGATGTGATGGACACACACACACACCCATAGTAAGTGTAGCATAAGATCAAGTCATTAAGTTCGTATTGCTACAAGCTTTCAAATGCATAGTAACCTAATCCTTCGACCATGAGGTTATGTTAATCACCATCACCAGATGGGTACTTTAATGACATCAAACACCACTTCGTAACTGGGTGGTTATAAAGGTGTCATTGGGTATTCTGAAAGTATGTGTTGAAGCGCATGGACCAAGATTGGGATTTGTCCATCCATATGACGGATAGATATGCTCTGGGCCCTCTCGGTGGAATGTCATCTAGTTAGATTGCAAGCATGTGACTAGGTCACAGGGGATGACACAACATGGAACGAGTAAAGAGTACCTATCAGTAACGAGGTAGAACTAGGTATGGAGATACCGACGATCAAACCTCGGATAAGTAGAATATCCCGTGACAAAGGGAATTGGTGTCGTATGTTAATGGTTCTATCGATCACGAAGTCATCGTTGAGTATGTGGGAGCCGTTATGGATCTCTAGATCCCGCTGATGGTTATTGTCGGAGAGGTGTCTCCATCTTGTCTGCATATTCATGAACCGTAGGGTGACACACTTAAGGTTCGAAGTTGTTTTAAGTAGATATTGAATGTGCGTTGGATACCGAATGTTGTTCAGAGTCTCGGATTGGATCTGGGACATCACGAGGAGATCCGGAATTGTCCGGGGAATAAGATTCATATAATGGGGATCATTTTCTAAGTTAGGAAATGTTCCGGAGTGTTTGTATGGGGATTCTAGAAGGTTCGGAATGTTCCGGAAGGTTCTAGAAGATATTTTGGAGTTTACTTGAAAACCAAGATAGGATAAGGGAAAACTTAAAGGGTAAGTAAAGGAAACTTGGGGGGAAGGACTCTCCCCCCAAGCTCCTTGGTGCGCTGGCCCTAAGGGGTAGGCCTAGGGGTGGGAACCCTAGGCCACACCCCTCCCTCTATATATAGAGGGGTGGAGGCACCACCCCCCTTGCCCCTCCCCACTCCAAACCCTAGCCGCCTCTCTCCTCCTCCTTCCATCTGCTCTGGATTAGGCGAAGCCCTGCAGAATTCTCTACTCCACCACCACCACCACGCCGTCGTGCTGCTGGGATTCCGTGGAGAGATCTACTACCTCCGCTGCTCGCTGGAATGGGGAGAGGAAGGTCTGCTTCGACTCCGCACATGTGACCGATCATGAAGCTGCCGAAACGCTGGCCGGAAGGATCGTCTACTCGATCTTGAGATCGGCAAGTGATCGACTACATCAACCACGAGATCCGATATCGAACAAGGCTTTTGAAACTACAAGGGTTAGTACAGATCTATCTCGTTGCACATGTCTAATAGATTAGATCTTGGCTTTTATCTAGATTAGATCTGGGTTTTGTTCGTTCTTGCGGTAGAAATTTTTTGTTTTCCATGCTACGAACCCATCACCTACGCCTTTCTTCCACCATTATATTGAGTCTCCACCTTCTATCTTGATGCACCTATTTTGAGAGCATAGTGTCCATTCTTAGTTCTACGTGCATTGTCCCAAGACTTGTTGATTGATGCATAATTTTGATATTGCTTGTTCTTAAACTATTTGTATCTAGTCACTCTTGTGAGCTTTGAAGGTGTCCTATGCATTTATGTTTGCTACTCTATGAGGGACAAGCTGAATGCCACTATGCTATGTTTTCTTTATGTGAAACAAACAAACGTCTTACAAAGCATTATTCATGAATCTTTTGTTTGTGCCTTTTCATGTTGCAACATATTTGCTATGTCTTATTGTTAGAACTTCATCTTTCATGCTAGGTTGAAGTACCATGATCCCAGCTATCAATGTTATACAAATACTTTGATCAAGTTTATGATGGTGCATGTCACCTCAAAAATTATTCTTTCTTTTTTATCACTTACCTACTCGAGGACGAGCAGGAGTTAAGCTTGGGGATGTTGATACGTTGCTAAAGTATCCATAATTTTTGATGTTCCATGCTTGGTTTTATCCACTTTCTTATGTTTTGTCCACACTTTGGAGTAATTTTTATACACTTTTCTTGGACTAACCTATTAACAAGATGCCACAGTGCCAGCTGCCTGTTTTCTGTTGTTTTTGGTTCCAGGGAAGTCAGAAAATGAATATTTTCGAAATTGGATAGGACAAAAGCCAAAGTCAGTTTTTCACCGAGGGGGACATAGAGCCAGAATACGAGACAGAGAGGGGCTAGGGGCCGGCCACACCACCTGGTCGCGCAGCCAGGCCTGGCTCACGCCAGGGGGTGGTCTGGTTGCCTAGGGCACCCCCTCGGCCTCCCCTTTCGCCTATAAGATGCCCCCGATACATAAACCCTAAGTACACGATCAAAATTTCATGAAAGAGTCTGTAGCCGCCGTTATCTCCATCCCTAGATCGGGAGGGATCTGAAGCTCTTCCCGGCACCCTACCGGAGGGGAGAGTTCACCCTGGAGGCCTTCTTCATCACCATGCAAGCCTCCAGTGTGATGCGTGAGTAGTTCATCCCTGGACTACGGGTCCATGTAGTAGCTAGATGGCTGGTTCTCCTCCCTTGTGCTATCATGTTTAGATCTTGTGAGCTCCATTCATGATCAAGATCATCTCTTTGTAATCCTACATGTTGTGTTTGCGGGGATCCGATGGATATTGAGATGCTATTTCAGATTGATTATTGATTCTATCATGTCTTTTTTATTTGTGATCTTGCATGCTTTCCGCTGTTAGTAGCTATCTTGGCCAAGTAGATGCTAGCAACTCCAAGAGTTAGTATTTATGCTCGATAGTGGGTTCATGCCTCTACTAATCTCGGGAAGTGATAGAAATCTCTAAGGTACTAGATGTGCTGTTGCTACTAGGGAGAAAACAACAATCCTTTGTTCATAGAACAATCGTATTGTTTACTTTACAAGCAATGCGTAATGCAATTATTTGTTGCTTGCAACCTAATACTGGAGGGGGTTCGGATGATAACCTGAAGGTGGATTATTAGTCATAGATGCTGTTGGATTACAGTCTATGTATAATGTTGTAATGCCCAATCAAATCTCAAAGGAGTCAAGATGATTAGTATATGCATGTATGCTTTCTCGATGTTTGTCAATTGCCCCGCTGTAATTTGTTCACCCAACATGTCATCTATCTTAAGGAGAGCCACCACTAGTGAACTATGGACCCCGGTCCTTTCTTTTATCATCAATCTACAACTGTTTACTGCTTTCTGTTTACTTTCTGCAAACTATTACCTTCTTCCACACAATAAGTTTAATCCTTTGTTTTCAGCAAAACCAGTGAGATTGACAACCTCACTGTAAGTTGGGGGCAAAGTTCTGTGGTTGTGTTGTGTAGGTTTCCACGTTGCTGCTAGCACCGGTAGTGCGCCATGCCAAAGGCCAGCTAGCAACACCTTGGAGGTGTTTCCTTGCTCCTACTGGTTCGATAACCTTGGTTTCATAACTGAGGGAAACTTACTGCTGTGCTCATCATACCTTCCTCTTGGGGTTCCCCAACGAGCTCGTTATTACACGAGTCAGCATATGCCTATTTATAGATTAAGCAGCACGACATAGTACACTCATGACATAATGTCTACACCCACTGGCATAGTGTTGCCACCCACCGAAATAGTGTCGCCACTCATGACCACCACACATAGCCACATATTCCTCGCTGCCTAGTTTATTAAGATGCCTATTTATAGTGTCGCCACGAATGTTTAGTCCCGGTTGGTGTCTCCAACCGGGACTAAAGATGAACCTTTAGTCCCGGTTGAAGACACCATCCGGGGCTAAACATATTTCCTGCCATGTTTAGTCCCTCTGCTTCCTGCCACTTCCCTCTATATATAGTCTGACCTCATGACCACCACACAATGACACATTCCCCGCACATACACACTTTACGGTGCCCTCGCATCCTCGTCCAAGACTCGATGGCAATGACGGACTACTAGGCTCCGCCGGGGCCGGGGATGTCCGAGCCTGGGCTCCACTGGGCTGGCACTGGGAGGTGCTACCTTCCAGGATGCATAGTTTGGTGAGGTATCCAGGTCCCGTAGTTGACCCGAAGATTCTTTGGTGGCGGTCGCATCGTCCATTAGTGATGAAGAGGGAGCAGGCCCCCGAGGAGGTGGCACAACATCGTGTCAGGGAGGAGGACGAGCACATCGTCGCTATATGTTTATGTTGGAGGTCAGGTATTCCAATACCTGTTAGGTTTTTCAGGGATCTCACCCGAGCTATTTTCCTGTTATGGTTCCTTCTGTTTGGGTGATCACCTCCCGCGGCTCAAGACCCGGGAGTCGACGCGTTTGATTGAGCAAGATGTATTAGTTTTCATATCCAAATTAGTAGATCAGTTAAATGAAGAGATTGTATTGGAAAATATTCAGAATGCTCGGGAACAATACATTACATAAAAGTTTTCTTTTGAGTTTTCAGATCACAGTTACATAATTTTTTAATACATTATTACACATCATTTCTTTGCGTGTGTCCCCCTTTGTTATTGTGCCATAATCATGGAGCATCTTCTTTAATTAATAGGGTTGTTGGATCAGTGTTCACTGCGAAGGGCGGAATTTCATGAAACTTATCATAATCTTCTAACATGTTTGTCTTGTCCTCCACTCCCACGATGTTTCTTTTCCCTGAAAGAACTATGTGGCGCTTTGGCTCATCGTATGATGTATTCTTTTGCTTATCTTTATTTTTCTCAGTTTGCTAGACATGTTCTTCACATAGAAAACCCAAGCCACATCATTGTCTAGGACGAATGGTTCGTCTAAGTACGCAAGATTTTTGAGATCCACTTTTGTCATTCAGTACTGCTCGTCTACCTTTACCCCGCCTCCTGTCAGCTTGACCCATTTGCACCGAAATAAGGGGACCTTAAAGGTAGGTCCATAGTCAAGTTCCCATATCTCCTCTATGTAACCATAATATGTGGTCTTTGACCCATTATCGTTTGTTGCATCAAAGCAGACACCACTATTTTTGTTGGTGCTCTTTTTATCTTGGGCGATCGTGTAAAATGTATTCTCATTTATCTCGTACCCTTGGAAAGTCGATATAGTCGAAGATGGTGACCTGGACAACAAGTATAGCTCATCTCCAAGAGTGTTGTTTTTTATGATATGTTGCAACCAACCACTGAAAGTCTTCATGTGTTCATCTCTAGTCCAGCCGTCATGCTTTCCAGGGTTGTTGGAGCATACAATTTGCTTGTGTTCCTCGATATACAGAGCCGCCAAGATGGAATTCTATAAAACTGTGTAATGTGCTTCAGTGTAAGAATGCCCGTCCCTACATATTATTGATTTCCTTCCTAGAGTTGCCTTTTCCATTCAGTCTCCCCTCATGTCGCGACTGAGAAAGACCAATCGCCTTAAGGTTAGGAACAAAGTCAACATAAAACACAATGACCTCCTCTTTTCCATAGCCCTTGGAGATGCTTCCTTCTAGCCTAGCACGGTTACGAACATATTTCTTTAACACTCCCATGAACCTCTCAAAGGGGAACATATTGTGTAGAAATATAGGATCGAGAATGGAAATCTCTTCGACTAGGTGAACCAGGAGGTGCGTCATAATATTGAAGAAGGATGGTGGGAACACCAACTCGAAACTGACAAGACATTCACAACATTCTATAACCGTAGTAGATCTTCAGGATTGATTATCTTTTGAGAGATTGCATTGAGGAATGCACATAGCTTGGCAATGGGTACTCGAACATAATCTGGTAGAAGCCCCCTCAATGCAATCGGAAGCAATTGCGTCATAATCATGTGGCAGTCATGAGACTTTAGGTTTTAGAACTTTTTATCTGCCATATTTATTATTCCCTTTATATTCGACGAGAAGCTAGACAGGACCTTAATACTTCTTAGGCATTCAAAAAATATTTCCTTCTCTTGTTTGCTAAGAGCGTAGCTAGCATGACCTTGAAATCGTTCTGGATGCAGGCCTTCTGGGTCTTTCACACGTTGCTGGTCCTTCCGTGCTTCCGGTGTATATTTTTCCCTCCCATACACGCCCAAGAAGTCTAACAGGTTCACGCAAAGATTGCAGAGCAGACCTCTAGGAATTTCCAATAGTGTAGCTCCCAAAATATAGATTTCTTCTTCCACATGGGTACGGGCCCATCAATGTCCTTCGGAACAGATTGTCCACTAGGACCCTTTCCAAAGGTTACTATTTGATCCAAATCCTTGACCATATCAAATACATTAGCACCAGTACGTTCCTTGGGCTTCTGCTGGTCACATGCCTGACCGTTGAAATGCTTGCCACTCTTTCTTGAGAGATGATTGGCCAAAAGAAATTGATGATGCCCCTGGTACACATTCCTCTTACAATGTTCCAGATATATACTTTCAGTCTCATCTAAACAGTGTCTACATGCATTGTATCCCTTGTTTGTCTATCCCGAAAGGTTACTAAGAGCAGGCCAATCATTGATTGTTATGAAAAGCAACGCTCGGGGGTCAAATTCCTCCTGCTTGTGCTCATCCCACACACGTACGTCGGGTTCGTGCCACAACTGTAAAAGTTCTTCAACTAATGGTCTTAGGTACTAACATAGGTATGGTTACTCGGGTCCCCATGATTTGCTACCTAGGGCATGCGGAAAGGCCTATGGCCCATGAAGAGTCAAGATGAAGATTCAAAGGAGTAACCGACAAATATTATAGTTGTATTAGGAAAGATGAACAAAAGCCGACATGGAGTTGGTGTTGTAATCATGTAACCTATCCGTATACAGCTTTGAGACCCAACCTATTATATATAGGGCGAGAGAAGCCTAGGACAGGCACCGAACAATTCCCAAGCGATTTGTAACAAAGCAATCCTTGGTAATATTCAGGCTACTTTGATCCCATTGTTTTGTGACTTCTGACGAAATCCCAGCGTTCTATTTTCCGCAAAACCCTAAGTCCTTCTTTATGGACATTTCTAATATTTCCCCTCGTCAATTGGCGCCATTTGTGGGAAGCTTGAGCGCTGGAACCATGGATTCGGAGGAATTCTTTTCGCCAAATGGCAACCCCACAAAAGCAGATCCATGCCCACCCACCCTTGTGACAGTACCCACCGATTCCAATGGCGGATCTAATCTGATCATCGGAAGTTTCCACTTCCAAGTTGAAGACCCTGAAGAGCCATGCCCTTTGGCCCTAATTGCATCAGAACCATCGGTGGAGCAAACCACGCATACATCAATGTCATTGCCAGGTTGCTTTGGGCCTTGGATCAGCACTGGCATCATAATGAACTTCTGCTTCATGCACAACAAAGGTGGAAGGTTATAGATACATAGAGTCATAGGCCAGGTGCTATGATTAGAGCTACGCTCCCCAAAAGGATTCATGCCATCTGTACTTAGACCAAACCTTAAGTTCCTTGCATCATCTGCAAAGTCCGGGTAGTCTCTATCGATTTTTCTCCACTGCGACCCATCAGCGGGGTGTCTCAACATCCCGTCTGACTTATGTTCCTCTTTGTGCCATCGCAACAACTTGGCATGCTCTTTGTTCCTAAACAAATGTTTCAACTGTGGTATTATAGGAGCATACCACATCACCTTGGTAGGAACCCTCTTCCGGGGGGCTCGGCCTCAATTTAGCATCCCATCTATCTAACATCTGTAATGCTACATGGTCTAATAATAAAATGCTACTTCCTACATATAATTGTTGCATCATAATTATATCATGCTCATGCCATCATGCCACCTTGCATTTGAGCATCATATAAAACCCTTTTCATTTGGTTCTTATCTCATATGCATTATTAATTGTATTTGTCTCTTGATATATTGTATTTGGTTCTTGATAAATGCTTGATGCCCAAGTTGAGTTGGGGGCATATATTTTATTAACTCCACCACCTTCTTGTCACCACCCCATTATTCCACCACCCTACTAGGTGAGCTTTGCATTTTATTTGGGTTTACCTCTAGCTCATGTGGGTTGGGATGGATCCACTTCTAATTCCACATGCTCCCATATATGCCTCATGTTGTTTTCACATTGTTGATATGTGGAGAGCTACATGGCCACCTTTGCATGCATGTGGTTAATTTCACTTGTTCTATCTTCCATATGGTTTGTTTTGGGAATAATTGAGCATTGTTCAAATATAATTGTGGCCAAATGATCTTCTAGTGGGACATACACACTAGCATGGCCTATTATATTCAATGATGCTTAAATCTACCCTTACCATATTTTATCAAGCTTGTAGCTTATGGTGTGGCCTTTTATCAAGTATGGTTGTGCATGGGTGTAATAGGTGCCCATATGTATATGTAGTTGTTTTCACAACTAATGAATGTGGCAATTATTCTTCATGCATGGCCCATGCAAGGCCTCTCTCTTGTTCTTCTATTTTGGGTTCTTTTGGAATATTTTGGGTGGAGTTTGTTTGAACTCAATTGAAACAAATGAACCAAATAAATGCTTCCTTTCCACTTGTCTTCCACCTTGCCACTCTTTTAGTGGTTTTCTCTTTGTCAATCATACATGGGTTATATATTTTGTTTTCACCAAATATTACCATGTGCATGAGATATGTAAGATCATCTTTTCTTCCACCTCTTTCTCTCCTTTGGTCCTTTTGGTTTCTCCCTTTGTCTTAATTCGAATTTCTTTGGTGTTTTATATCCACTCCAAACCCTCACCTCCATCTCCTCAACACCCCCCATGCTTTTGATCTTGTGAGGGCATGCTAAAAACCTAACCCTAACCCCTCCTTACTTCCTAGCCTCGGCTAAGCTTCCCCTGACCTCCCTTCCTACCCTAATCCGCCACCACCACCTGGTCCTGTTCCACTTGCTAACCTGGCTCGACCCAACCCTAACCTAGCTACCCATGCCGAGCTGCACATGCTCTACACCACCCAGGCCGAGTCTCCCTTGCTGAGCCACACCCCCTTCCCTCACCTTTTTCCTCGCTGCCTTGCAGTCCACGCCCCCAGGCGCTAGCTGCCTAGTTCCGTCCCAGGTCCACCGACCCAAGAGCGAGAGAGAGGAGGGAGGTGGCCACCACCACCTTTTACAACCCCTACGACCCATGTGCTACCCTCCTCCCCTGCCCTTATCTACTCCCCCTCTGCCGTGCGTCGCTCCCCTAGATCCCTAGGGCCCTGCCCAACTACTTTCCCTTCCCCCACCTGCCGCTGCTTTCTCCCCTCGACCATCTCTACACCACCGTCGGCATCTTCTCGTCTCCACCATAGCAGAAGAAGGGCATAGTGTCTGGTTGTTGGGGAAGGCCAAGTCGAGTCCCTGGGACCTGCCGGTGACCGGAGAAGAGGAGGAGAAGGGCCGATGCCAGCTGCAGATCCCCGCGCCGATGAAAACCCTAGTCGGGCGAGCATCAGCTTCTCCTCCGATCGCCAGCACCCCGCTCCGAACTAACCCCACCAGCACACCCCCGGTGAGCCGTTGTTTCCCCGTGACAAGCTCCCTCTGGTCATCGCTTCCTGGACGTGAAGATCTTTCCATCGAGCACCCTCTATGCACGGTGTGCGCTGGTTGCTCCTTCCGCTGTCGCGTCGCAGTAGATCATCTCGCCATGCAACCGATAGCTAGCATCACCCCTTAGCCACCGCAGTGGCTTCAACCCTTCTGCACGAGTGATACATTGCAAATGTATCTATAATTTTTGATGTTCCATGCTTGGTTTTATCTACTTTCTTGTGTTTTGTTCCAACTTTGGAGTACTTTTCATATGATTTCTTAGACTAACCTATTAACAAGAGCCACCGCCTGCTTTTCTGCTGTTTTTGGTTCCAGGAAAGTCAGAAAATGAATATTCTCGGAATTGGACGGGACAAAAGCCAAAGTGCCTATTTTTTCGGAAGTCATCAGATGCCAAAATACGAGACAAATAGGGGCCAGAGGCCGGCCACACCACCTGGTCATGCGGCCAGGCTTGGCCCACGCCAGGGGGTGGTGTGGTGGCCCCTGACACCCCCTCGGTCTCCCCTTCCGTATATTGCCCTCAGGACAAAAACCCTAAGGGCCCGATCAAAAATCCACGAAAGAGTCTGTAGCCGACGTCATCTCCATCCCTAGATTGGGAGGGATCTGAAGCTCTTCCCTGCACCCTGCTGGAGAGGGGAATTCACCCTGGAGGCCTTCTTCATCACCATGCAAGCCTCCGGTGTGATGCGTGAGTAGTTCATCCTTGGACTACGGATCCATGTAGTAGCTAGATGGCTGGTTCTCCTCCTTCGTGCTTTCATGTCTAGATCTTGTGAGCTCTGTTCATGATCAAGATCATCTATTTGTAATTCTGCATGTTGTGTTTGCGGGGATCCGATGGATATTGAGATGCTATTTCAGATTGATTATTGATTCTATCATGTCTTTGTTATTTGTGATCTTGCATGCTTTCCGTTGTTAGTAGCTATCTTGGCCAAGTAGATGCTAGCAACTCCAAGAGTTAGTATTTATGCTCGATAGTGGGTTCATGCCTCGTAATCTGGGAAGTGATGAAATCTCTAAGGTACTAGATGTGATGTTGCTACTAGGAGAAAACAACAATCCTTTGTTCATAGAACAATCGTATTGTTTACTTTACACGCAGTAAATAAAGCAATAATCATTGCTTGCAACTTAATAATCGGAGGGGTTTGGATGATAACCTGAAGGTGGATTATTAGTCATAGATGCAGTTGGATGGCGGTCTATGTATAATGTTGTAATGCCCAATCAAGTCTCAAAGGAGTCAAGATGATTAGTATATGCATGTATTGCTTTCTCGATGTTTGTCAATTGCCCCGCTGTAATTTGTTCACCCAACATGTTATCTATCTTAAGGAGAGCCACCTCTAGTGAACTATGGATCCCGGTCCTTTTTCTTTACATACAATCTATAAACCGTTTACTGCTTTGTGTTTACTTTCTGCAAACTTTTACTTCTTTCCATTCGGTACGTTTAATCCTTTGTTTTCCGCAAAACACGGTGAGATTGACAACCTCATCGCAAGTTGGGGACAAAGTTCTGTGGTTGTGTTGTGCAGGTCTCCACGTTGCTACTAGCACCAATAGTCTGCCCTGCTAAAGCTCATCTAGTAACACCTTTGGGGTGTTTCCTTGCTCCTACTGGTTCGATTAAACCTTGGTTTCATACTGAGGGAAACTTGCTGCTGTGCTCATCATACCTTCCTCTTGGGGTTCCCAACGAGCTCTACATCAACACCGCTCCAGCATTTTTCTGGCGCCATATACAGAGCCATCAAGGGGATTCCCATATACCGTTGTGGACAAACTAGGGACTTCGTGAGCTTGTGGTAGATATCTGTCATGAACACCTTTTGCTCCTTCCTCCAATAACATGGGTCATCGTTGGTTCTTGTCAAGTCATAGAACCTTGTCTTGCGTAGCTCACAGTATTCTTTCTTTGACATATGGGCAAGAGACTACAAATTGTCATAGTTGTCCCTTTTTGCACGGTTCCCTTCTTCAATGCGCTCATGGTTCCTTCTCATATATTTAGCATCTCTGGATAGTTTCCTTCGATTTGACGGTGAAATAACATACTGTCTAGCTTCTTCATAAAACTATGGGTCCCCTCTTTTGTACTTGGCTTTGGTGTGACCACGACGAGAACCAGAGACACCTGTGAATATAGAGAAAGGGGGATAACATGGAGGTGAGCATATATGTCCTAGAGACAACACCAAGACCCTCAAGGCCTTGCAGGATGTGCTAGAAGTAATCCACATCGGAGTCCCCGGTGTGCAACACCGAAACCTCCGGTCCAGGCCAGAATCTCCGGCCCGAGAGACCAGAATCTCTGGTCTGGAGATATCAGGTTCCACATAGAGGCTGTGGGAGGCATTACTTCTAGTAGATTGGGCAAGGAATCAAAGCTATTGTGATAGTAGTGCATGCATGCATGAGTTTCCAGTGGAAAAATTGGTACATTGCTCAAAATAAACGAAGGGGATGAACCCTAGGTCCATGGTGAGAGAGAGGGTACCAGATCTATCCATTGGAGAGATTCCACCGGTGAGGAACGACCCAAGGGTGGAGAGGGTGGAGGTGGCCGGCAGCACGATGGATCCCAGCAGCTTCAGGGCCCCCGGGCGACGGTTTTGGAGGAGGAGGCGACGGGTGTGAGGGTGGAGGTTGGGGGTGGAAGAAAGAGTTGTGTGTGCCTCTTTCACCCCGGCCTCCTTTAGTCACTGCCTGAAACCTTCCCAGACCAGAAACTCTAGTGTAAGCACACCGGAATCTCCGGCCCTCTTCGATCAAAACTTCCAGTTTCAAGTGTATGGGGACATATATGATGGAGAGCAAGTTTTGTAGGAAGGGAAAGGGCTTGGGTTAAGATGCCAAACTGTGAAGAACCAAGAATCATTAAGCCTAAAATAAATATCCAATAAATCTCAAATTCAATAAAAACAAGAACCAACTCTTCACAACAAAGAGGGCGGTGGCCGAGGCCACCATGTAAGAGTGTGAGTCATGACACCCCGAAGAATTATCCTTGGGTTCATAGCCAGTGGCGGAGCGCAGGTTGAAACTTTGGTATGGCAAAATCATGCAACATGGACTAAAGAGATGCAAAGTTTTGAGTAATAAGGAGTACGCTCTATTGATTTATAATAAGTGCGTCTTGATTAAGGTATGGCAAATGCCATAGCTTGCCATAGTAGGTCCTCCACCACTATTCATAGCCACTACTCACCAATGAAGCTTGCATATCAAAAATGATATTAAGAGAATTGATTTCTTAATTTTGGCATTATGGAGGGAGGGATAGCCCAATAAATTAGGACCACACCCCCTATCTCCATGCTTGCACCTAAACCAAATATGGATCAAGATATATGTGAGTATTCAAGATGATCAAGTCAAACTTCTCGAATCTATGATATTTATCTCATTCCTCAAATAGCAAAACCTTGCTTCATCAAGAGGCTTCATGAATATATCAGCAAGTTGGTCTTTGGTTGAAACATAAGATAGCTCAATATCTCCTCGGGCAACATTATCTCTAATGAAATGATGATGAATCTCAATATGCTTTGTCCTTGTATGATCCACGGGTTCATAGACAATTTTGATAGCACTTTCATTGTCACATAAAAGAGGCACTTTGTAACAATGGACACCGTATTCCTTTAAAGTTTGCCTCATCCATAGTAATTGAGTGCATGCACTAGCAGCAGCCACATACTCAGCCTCGGAGGTGGAGAGAGATATACATTTTTGCTTCTTAGAAGACTAACACACCAAGGACCTGCCAAGGAATTGGCAAGCCCCGGAGGTTGATTTCCTATCATCCTTATCACCAGCCCAGTCCGAATTAGTGTACCCACAAATAGAGAATGTTGAGCCCTAGAATACCACACACCATAGTTTGGGGTATGAACCAAATATCGAAAGATTCTTTTGACTGCCATCAAGTTGCTTTATTTAGGGGTCGATTGATATCTTGCACACACTCCTACACTTAACACAATATCGAGTCTAGATGCACATAGGTAAAGCAAAGAATCAATCATGGATCGGTATACCTTTTGATCCACATCTTCACCATTTGGGTTAAGCTCAAGATGAGTCTTTGTTTCCATGGGAGTAGGAGCTCCATTTAGTTCTTTCATGTTGAACCTCTTGAGCATGTCTTGAGTATATTTGGCTTGATTGAACAAGGTTACTCCCCTTATTTGCTTGATCTCAAAACCAAGGAATACCCTCAATTCTCCCATCATAGACATGATGAACCTATCAGTCATAAGCTTTGAGAATTCATCAGTGAAAGTTTTGTTAGACGAGCTAAAGATAATATCATTAACATATATTTGGCACATGAAAAGCTCCCCATTAACCTTTTAGTAAAAAGAGTGGGATCAATTTTCCCAACCTCAAATCCACGGTTTAACAACAACTCTCTACGGTGCTCATACCATGTGCGTGGAGCTTGTTTAAGTCCATAGAGCGCCTTATCGAGCTTGTAGACATGGTTTGGGAAGTTGGGATCCTCGAATCCCGAGGGTTGCTTAACATAAACCAACTCATGCAATGGACCATTTAGAAAAGCACTTTCCACATCCATTTGTTGTAATTTAAAATTATGATGTGCAACATATGCAAGAAGGATATAGATGGACTCAAGGTGAGCCACGAGAGCACATGTCTCTCCATAATCAACGCCTTCAATTTGAGAGAACCCTTGAGCTACCAATCTTTCCTTGTTCCTCACAACAATTCCATGTTCATCTTGCTTGTTCTTGAATATCCATTTAGTACAAATGACATTGCGACATTCTTTGGGCTTTTCTAATAACTTCCAGACTTTGTTTCTCTCAAAGTTGTTGAGCTCTTTGTGCATGGCTTCTAACCAATCTGAATCTTCAAGAGCTTCCCACACTTTCTTGGGCTCCACCATGGCTTGATGCTCACCAAAATGCTTCAATTGAGCTCGAGTGGACATGTCACTCCTTAGATCACCAAGAACATTGTCAAAGTGTGGTATATTCTTTCCAACATTATATCCATTCTAGCTCCACGACGAGTTTCGATCTCCATGTTATTCCTTGTGGGGGATCTCTTCATCATTTTGGTGCTCATCTTGACCTTCAATTTGACCTTGATCAACAATGGGTTCATTTTCATCAACATGAGGTACAGGTTGATCTTGGTCTTGATCAGGCATGCTACTTGAAAGGCTTTGAGATGATCTTGCGGATGACTGAATAAATCTGCCTTGTGCAACTGACTGTGCTGGGCTGGACAATTCGGTCAATCGATAGACTGGAGATTTCAGCTTGATCAACGTGGTGAGGGTTCTCAGCTTGTCTTTGGCTTGGGTCATCATTGGCATCAGTAATAGGAGCTTATTGAAGTTGTCAAGATGAGGGTTCCACTTGAGTAGAGCATAGTTCTTCTCGATCTGCCACAAGGGGTTCCTCAATGGGCGGATGAATCCCACACCCATTATTCTTATGGCATCTTGAGGTATTTCATCATCTACATCACAAACATCAACACGCCCCACTTGGGGGCCATTGTATTCTTCGAAAACCACACTACAAGATTCTATGACAATTCCAGAGAGTTTATCATAGATTCTATAAGTGTGGGAATCGAGACCATAGCCAACAAAAATACCCTCTAAAGTTTTGGAATAAAATTTGGACAAACAAACACCTTTTATGAGATAGAAACACTTACAACCAAACACCCGGTAGTATGAAACGTTGGGCTTGTTCGGTAAGTATTTCATATGGAGTCTTGATCAACTCTGTGTGGAGGTAGATCCGGTTTGATGCATGGCATGCGGTGGAGATTGCCTCATCCCAAAAATTGTATGGAGACTTAAACTCTGCCAACATGGACCTTCCCATATCCATTAATGTTCGGTTATTTCTCTTGGCTACAACATTTTGTTGAGCGTTTATGCAGCGGAATATTGATGTTTTATCCCCTCATCACTAAGAAATCCATTCAAGGTGTAGTTCTTGAACTCGGTGCCGTTGTCACTTCTTATTACTAGCATGAGCACATTGTATTGACGTTGAATCATATTGACAAAGTCGAAGTATTATTGGGTCTCACTCTTCAACTTGAAGAAGTATACCCATGAATATCTTGAGTAGTCATCAACAATCACCAAACAATATTTCTTCCCACCAAGACTTGCATGACACGGAGGACCAAAGAGATCCACATGAAGGAGCTCCAAGATCCTCTTCGACTTTATAATGTTATTTGACTTATGGGGAGAATTCTGCATCTTTCCTTCAACACAAGCCCTGCACACATGATCTTTGGCAAAACAAACATTTTCTTTTAGTCCCATAATATGACCACCCTTGTGGAGGCTTTGCAAAGTCCTCATATTGACATGGGCTAGTCGGCGATGCCATAACCAACCCACATCGGCCTTTCTGAATAGGCACATCACACTTGTAGTGGTTTTCCCTGAAAAGTCCACCACATACAAGTCATTTTCGATGTACCCAACGAAAGCGACCTTTAGAGTCTTGCTCCACAAGAGAACCACAATATAATTATCAATAAAGACGGCAAAGCCCATATTTCCAAGAGCATGAACTGAAAGTAAGTTATAGCCAAGAGTCTCAACAAACATAACATCCACGAGAGTAATATCGTGTGCAACACAACTTTTCCAAGACCCATTACTTGAGATTTTGACTTATCGGCATATGTGACGGTTATATGATCTTGATATACCCTTATCTCTGTCATTATTGCCTTGCTTCCGGTCATATGACTTGTGCAACCATTATCAAGCACCCACTTTCACCCGCCGGAAGCATAGTTCTACGAGAGATCAAACTAGTTTTTATGTACCCATTTTTCAATGGGTCCTCTTTTGTTAGTGACAAGGGTCTTGGGAACCCAAATAGACCAAGCAATATAACCATCAAGTGGACCAACATATTGTGCATAAATATCACCATAATAATCACGCATTAAGACATAGTGAGGGTTAGCACTTCCCGCAAAGTCATCTTCTGACATAGTTTTGCCACTTGTGGTATTACTACCCAAAATGGTCTTGTATTTTGCTTGTGTGGGCTTGGCCTTCTTCTTCTTGGCCTTGGACACATAGCCAAGACCTCTTTTATCATTATTTGACCTTTTCTTACTCAAAAGGTCATCAAGAGACTTGTTTCCTTCTGGGAAGGTGGCCTTTGCAAGCTCCCCCTTCAACCTAGCATTTTCTTCAAGAATGTTCATACTACTGGAGGGAATGAAAATACTAGGTGAAGCAACATTAGTCAATTGAGTTTTAAGTTGTTCACAACACTTTGTGAGAGTCAATAGTTCACTTTCCAAGGCCTTGTGAGCCTTGTTAAGTTTCTCAAAATCATCGGCAAGTTTGTAATGAACAACCCCAAACTCAATCTTGCCCTTTTTAGCCTTTTTATACTTAGCAATGGCATGATCATGTTCCTTAATGAGTTTAGCAACAATTAGATCATTTGCCTCATCGAGGCCTTCAAGTTTTTCTTCAAGAGACTCCCTAGTCTCTTGCTCTTCTTCTAGTGCATTAGTTAAAGCATCCATCTCAAGAATGTGCTCTCTCCCAAGTTTGCATCTCTCATCAAGAATCTCTTGTGTGTGGGAAAGTTGATTCAAGAGATTCACAAAATGCTTATTGTGTTCCCCTTTCAAGTTAGTCATATAAACATCGAAAGCAACTAATTCCTCCTTAACCTCAAGAGTTATATCATCATTCAATTCATCATTGATCATAGAGGTGGAGAGAGGAGAAGATGATACCTCTGATGCTCTTGCCATAAGGCAAGTGACATTCTTGTTGGAGATATTCTCATTTGGAGAGTCGAAGAGTGAGAAGGTGGGTGTAGAGGTGGTGGCGATGGCTGCCACACCATTTGATGTTTATTCTTCTTCCTCCTCATCTTCATCATCGAATGAGAACTCTTCATGTGTTACCAATGCAATGTGAGTTGCCTTCTTGTTGGTGGTATTATTATTGATGAAAGGCTTCTTGAAAGGTGCCTTTGACTTTTTCTTCAATACAAGTACACCACCATGATCTTCTCTCTTCTCATATGGACATTCAACAACAAAATGGAAGCGGTCTCCATAGTTGAAGCAAGTTCTCAATCTTGAACCATTTTCATTTCTACCATTTGGGTTGCTTCTTCGTTGCATCTCCATCTTGGCCTTGGCGGGATCTTTCCAAAAGTTCCTTGCATAGAAGGCCATGTATTCACCATGAGCAACCTTGACATCTTACGGGGTGGCTCATATCAAAAACTTCATCAGTTCCTTCATCTTCCTCATACTCCACAACCTTGGCCTTCAAGGCAATATTAACACCACTGCTCATTCCAATGGCACGACCCCGGACATCTTTGGCATTCTTGGCAGCAACCTTGAAGGCGGATGATACATCGTAAACGTATCTATAATTTTCGATGCTCCATGCTTGTTTTGTATCAACTATCTTATGTTTTGTCTACACTTTGAGGCATTTTTATACATTTTTTGGAACTAACCTATTAACAAGATGTCGCAGTGATAGTTGCCTATTTTCTGCTGTTTTTGGTTTCAGAAAATCTCGTAAGGAAATATTCTCGGAATTGGACGAAACAAAAGCTGAAGTTCCTATTTTTCTCAACACAAGACGGAGTCCAAAGCAGAGACGGAGGAGGGCACCAAGGCGGCCACACCCTATGGTGGCGCGAGCCCCCCAGGTGTGCCACCAGGTGGTGTGGGTCCCTTAGGCCTCCACCTACCTTGCCCCTTCGCCTATAAAAGTCCCCCGAGACGAAAACCCTAGATACAAGATCAAAATTCCACGAAAAGTTCCGTAGTGTCGCTGCCACCGAAGAGGAGATTCGGGGGACAGAAGTCTCTGTTCCGGCACCCTGCCGGGACAGGGAAGTGCCCCCGGATCCATCTGCATCGACTCCACCACCATCTCCATCGCCGTTGCTGACTCCCATGATGAGTAGGGAGTAGTTCTCTCTCGAGGCTAAGGGCTCTACCAGTAGCTATGTGTTCATCTCTCTCTTTATGCATGATCTTATTGAGATCACGAGCTTTGTAATCTATAGATCTATTCTGCTACTCAAGTGCTTTAATTAATCTCTGCTTATCCCCATGTGTGTGAAGTTGATAGTGTGCACACCATGTGGAACTTTGGCTAAGGTTACATAAATACTTATCATGAGTATAATTTGAGTTGGATGTATATATGAGATTTTGGTGTTTGTTGGAACCATCTAGTGCTCAAGGTGATAGTGAGGGGTTATCTAGATGGGGAATGCGAACTTTAAGGTATGATGTTATAGCCCTACATCATCCAACCGGAGAGTAGTTCAGGGTAGCATCATGAAGAGAAGATATTTATATGAGAGTGTCCACTAGTGAAAGTATGATCCCTAGGCCTTGTTTCTAAGCATTGAAACACCATTTACAATCAGTTTTGTTACATGTTTGCTTACTGCCACTCTTATTTCAGATTGTAATTACCACTTATAATCATCCATATTACTTGTATTTCACTTCTCTTCGCCGAACTAGTGCACCTATACACCTGACAAGTGTATTGGGTGTGTTGGGGACACAAGAAACTTCTTGTATCTTGATTGCAGGGTTGCTTGAGAGGGATACCTTTGACCACTTCCTCCCTGAGTTCGATAAACCTTGGGTGATCCACTTAAGGGAAACTTGCTGCTGTTCTACAAACCTCTGCACTTGGAGGCCCAACACTGTCTACAAGAATAGAAGTGTGCGTAGACATCAAGCTATTTCTTGGCGTCGTTGCCGGGTAGGTAAGGTAAAAGGTACTCACATCTTCTGGCTACTAAGCTATCTTCTAGTACTGTTGCTGGTGTGTGAGTGCTCCAAGTTATTTCCTTTAGATTTTGGAATTATATCTTTTTGTAACTTGTTTTTATTTTCAATAGTTAGGCTTAATGGAAAACAACAAAAAATTACAGAGCTTTATAGTATTTATCTTGAGTTAGGACATGAAGTGTTTGAAGAGAAAATTTAAAAACCTATGGAACTTTATTTGCATCCTAATAGCAATATTATTAGTATGAATTCTTTGAACACCATTATTGCTAATGCTATGGAAAATTCTAAGCTTGGGGAAGCTGGTTTTGATGAGCATGATATTTTTAGTCCCCCAAGCACGAAGGAGAAAATTTACTTTGATGATACTATACCTCCAATATATGATGATTACAATGATGAATATGATATTTTCAGTCCACCTACTATTGAGGAGAAAATTAATTATGATTACAATATGCCTCCTATATTTGATTATTATGGTGATGAGAATAATAATGATAGCTATTTTGTTGAATCTGCTCCCACTACGATTAATAAGAATGACTATGCTTATAGGGAGAGTAATAATTATTTTATGCATGTGCCTCATGATAAGAATGTTTTATGTGATATTTATATTGTTAATTTTATTCATGATGCTTTTATGAGAGAGGGAAACATGGTTTTATGTATCTCAACAATATTAAGTTTCCCCTCTTTATGTTGAAAATTTTGAAGTTGCACTTGTTTTGTTTTCCTATGCTTGTTGCTTTGTGCTTTCATGACTTGTTTCTTTACAAGATTATTTTTCATAGGAAGTGGGTTAGACTTAAATTTGTTCCAAATTTGCTTCTTGATGCTCTCTTTTACTTCAATTCATATTTCTTATGTGAGCACCATCGAAATTATCATGCCTATCTTAATGGCTATAAAAAAGAGCTTTTGGGAGACAACCCATTATATTTTTACTTTCAGTTTATTTTTGTTTTGTTGTGTCTTGGAAGCTATTGCCTCTGTAATAACCTATCCTTATCCTTTTTGTTTGGTTTTTGTGCCAAGAATAACCTCTAATGAGAGGGAAGTAAGATATGGGGAAGTTGATGTCCCGAAACAGATTTTTATGCGTCACTGTAAAACATCGTGAAAAATCTCAATATGTCGGATTGAGCTGTAATGTTTTGTGATTATGCCCCAGGTTATTACCCAACTTTTGCCAGTTTTGCACTTTTTGATTTGAGCAACATAAGATTTTCGAAAAAATCGGTCTTTACCTGCTGGTCTGTTTTGACAGATTTCTGCCATTATTTGCATTTGCCTCTTAATTGGTTTCTTTTTGAGTTCTCTTTGATCACTTGAGCTTTTAGAAGGAATTGCTACAGTAGCTTGTGTTTTAATGGAAGTTTTACTTGTGTTGAAACTAAACCCAAAGGATTATTATTTTGAATACACTAATGTTGCTAATGAAGATTGTGTGAAGTTTTGTATGAAGCAAACTTTCAAGTATAGGGAAGAATAATGTGATGAGATGAAGTATGGAAAAAAGCTCAAGCTTGGGGATGCCACCCGTGTCACCCCAAGAAATATTCAAGAAGTACAAGCGTCAAAGCTTGGGGATGCCCAAGGCATTCCCTTCTTCATCAATAGTCTCAGGTCTTCTTTCAAGACACTTTATTTTTATTACCTTATGCACTATGTGTTGTTCTTGGAGCATCTTTGTTTTTAGTTTTATTTTGCTTTCTTTGCTGCAATAAGTTGGTTGGATCCCAACACACTTCTTTTGGAGAGAGACACATCCCATTATTCATTTCCTAGAACACTCTAGTTTTCACTCTTATTGTTCTGTGAGTGTTCTCCTTTGCTAGCACTGCGTTTAACTTTAGTTTTCTTATTCTTTTGGCTTAGAACTTTTTAGTTCTTCTTTGTAGATTGGTGAGACATGCTCTCTGGTCTTTATTGATTATTATCTTTGAGAGTTGTTTCAAATAAGTCGATTGGTGTTGGAAAATAGTAGGAAGTTTCATGCTTATAGTGGTACAAAAGGAAGCTTGTTTTGACCGTGACTTAGGCTTTATCATGTCATGCAAGATGTTACTTTGACCATATGCTTAGTGATTATTGTTGTATCATGACTTGTTTCAAACAATTGAGATTGCTTAATGTGCCTTGAAAGAATCATGCGTTGTTTTAGCATATAAAAGCATAATATTGTGGTATTCTCCTTTGATGCTTTATTTGGGTTGACTTGGCACATGCTTACACCATGTTAAGACTATGAACCAGTCACCTTAGCCTCTATTATCATTTAGTTTTTGACTTGTAATATCACTTTATGCTTTAATTAATAATGTTTTGTTGCTTTGCATGATTATGGCCATTATTGCTCTCTTAATTGGTCGCTCCCAGTATTTTGCTAGCCTCCACATGTACCAAGTGTGAGTTCCACTCATGCATCCAACCTCCAAGAAAATCAAGTTATTACAAAGATTCCACTATAAATTCCTATGCATGGTGTGTTACACCATTCCAAGTATATTCATGTTTTTATCTACCTTCCAAATTAAACTTTTGTTATGTAAAAATTAGTGATTAAAGCTCTCACAAACTTGATGGCACACTTTATTTTCTTGCACTTAATAAACTTGAACCATTGTGTCCATCTATGTTTCTTATATGCTTGCACTTTATAAGTTGTGAATTAGCAGAACCATGCTACCATGGGGAACGCTTTCAACATTACACTTATTATTCAGTTGATATCATGTTTTTTTGTTTATGGATCCCAGTGATGTGCTCGTCGTTCGACGTAGAGTTCGTTGGGAACCCCAAGATGAAGGTATGATGAGCACAGCAGCAAGTTTTCCCTCAGTTATGAAACCAAGGTTTAATCGAACCAGTAGGAGGAAGGAAACACCCCAAAGGTGTTACTAGCCGAACGTTGGCAGGGCGCACTACCGGTGCTAGTAGCAACGTGGAGACCTGCACAACACAACCACAGAACTTTGTCCCCAACTTGCGATGAGGTTGTCAATCTCACCGTGTTTTGCGGAAAACAAAGGATTAAACGTATCGAATGCAAAGAAGTAAAAGTTTGCAGAAAGTAAACACAAAGCAGTAAAATATTGTAGATTGTATGTAAAGAGAAAGGACCGGGATCCATAGTTCACTAGAGGTGGCTCTCCTTAGATAGATAACATGCTGGGTGAACAAATTACAGCGGGGCAATTGACAAACACCAAGAAAGCAATACATGCATATACTAAACATCTTGACTCCTTTGAGACTTGATTGGGCATTACAACATTATACATAGACCGCCATCCAACTGCATCTATGACTAATAATCCACCTTCAGGTTATCATCCGAACCCCCTCCAGTATTAAGTTGCAAGCAACAGATTATTGCTTTACGAACTGCGTATAAAGTAAAAAATATGATTGTTCTATGAACAAAGGATTGTTGTTTTCTCCCTAGTAGCAACATCACATCTAGTACCTTAGAGATTTCCGTCGCTTCCCTAGATTACTAGAGGCATGAACCCACTATCGAGCATAAATACTAACTCTTGGAGTTGCTAGCATCTACTTGGCCAAGATAGCTACTAACAACGGAAAGCATGCAAGATCACAAATAACAAAGACATGATAGAATCAATAATCAATTTGAAATAGCATCTCAATATTCATCAGATCCCCGCAAACACAACATGCAGAATTACAAATAGATGATCTTGATCATGAATGGAGCTCACAAGATCTAAACATGAAAGCACAAAGGAGGAGAACCAACCATCTAGCTACTACATGGATCTGTAGTCCAAGGATGAACTACTCACGCATCACACCGGAGGCTTGCATGGTTATGAAGAAGGCCTCCAGGGTGAATTCCCCTCTCCGGCAGGGTACCGAGAAGAGCTTCAGATCCCTCCCGATCTAGGGATGGAGATGATGGTGGCTACAAACTCTTTCGTGGATTTTTGATCGGGTACTTAGGGTTTTCGTCCCGAGGGCAATATATAGGCGGAAGGAGAGGCCGGGGGGTGCCAGGAGCGGCCACACCACCTCGGGCGCTGGCCTGGCCGCCATGCCAGTGGTGTGGTGGCTCCTGCCTTCTTTGTCTCGTATTCTCGCACTTGATCCTTCCTAAAAATAGGCACTTTGGCTTTTGTCCCGTCCAATTCCGAGAATATTCATTTTCTGACTTTCCCGAACCAAAACAACAGAAAAATGTGCACTGTGGCTCTTGTTAATAGGTTAGTCCAAGAAATCATATGAAAAGTACTCCAAAGTTGGAACAAAACATAAGAAAGTGGATAAAACCAAGCATGGAACATCAAAAATTATAGATACATTTGCAATGTATCAACATCCCCAAGCTTAACTCCTGCTCGTCCTCGAGTAGGTAAGTGATAAAAAGAAAGAATAATTTTTGAGGTGACATGCACCATCAAAGACTTGATCAAAGTATTTGCAAAACATTTAAAGCTGGGATCATAGTACTTCAATCATAACATGAAAGACAAAGTTCTAGCAATAAGCAAAGAAACTATGATGCAACATGAAAAGGCACAAACAAAAGATTCATGAATAACAATGCTTTGCAAGACGTTTGTTTGTTTCACATAAAGAAAACATAGCATAATAGTATTCAGCTTGTCCCTCAATAGAGTAGGAAATATAAATGCATAGGACACCTTCAAAGTTCATAAGAGTGACTAGATACAATAGTTTAAAACAAGCAATATCAAGTTATGCATCAATCAACTAGTCTTGGGACAATGCACATAGAACTAAGAATGGCCACTATGCTCTCAAAGTAAGTGCATAAAGATAGAAGGTTGAGACTCAATATAATGGTGGAAGAAAAGCCTTTGTAGAAGGAAGTAGGGATTCAAGTCTCATAAAGAGCTTCCAAAAATTATGGTACTTATAGCTTTCAGCTCTCATTGCCCCTATCATAAGCATCTTGAAGGTGATTAAGGTTAAAGTGACACAACTAAGAGGATAAGCTTGACAAGTTATAAACCGAAATCTCATGCCCCTTATTACGAAGACCGATCCTCATGCTACTCAACTTCAGTCACGAGTAAGCTCTTATCATTGTAAGTATATGTGTATCATTAAGAACCGCCAACGGGGTACCCCTTGAACATGATACGTGAGCTTTCCCATAATCAAAATGACAAGGCAAGCAGACAATGAGCATCTCAGCAATCTTTTTATTTGCTATTTGCATAGGTTTTTATTGAGGATGCTTCATAGAGTGCTCATTATGGTGATGCTGCAAGTTTCCACCATGATTAGGCATGGCTTAGGCTAGCGTCCCAGGCGTTTCTCTAACACACATACAAACTCCATGATCTTACAAGTTCCACTTTTATTTCACACCGTCGGGATCCGTAAGCAAAAGAACATGATATCAATAGGGTACAAAGTATAAGTGCAATGCTGAAAGCGTTCCCCATGAAACATGGTTTTGCTAATTTCAACTTATAAAGCGCAAGCATATACGCAACAAATAAGGACCCAATGGTTCAAGTTTATTAGAGGCAAAACATAAAGTGTGCCATCAAGTTCGTGAGAGCTTTAATCACTAGTTTTCTCATAACAAGTTTAATTTGGAAGGTAAACAAAAGCATGAATATACTTGGAATAGCATAAGCTAGTAGGTAGGTATGGTGGACTCTTTGGAATAACTTGGTTTAGGGAGTTGGATGCATGAGTGGAACTCATACTTGGTGGTGGAGGCTAGCAAAAGACTGGGAGCGACAAACTAAGAGAGCAATAATGGCCATAATCATGCAGAGCGACAAAACATCATTGATCAAAGCATAAAGTGATACTAAAAGTTGAAAACTAAAGGATCATAAAGGCTATGGTGACTTGAGATAGTCATAACATGGTGTGAGCATGCGCCAAGTCAACCCAAATAAAGCATCAAAGGAGAATATCACTATACTATGCTTTAATATGCTAAAACAACGCATGATTCATCCAAGGCACATTAAGCAATCTCAATTGTTTATAAAAAGTCATGCTACAGCAAAGAATACTAAGCATAAAGCCAAAACAATGTCAAGCATGGCATGACAAAGCACATGCCACAGTCAAAAACAAGCTCTTTTTACCACATAAGTATGAACTTTCCTACTCTTTTCCAAACCAAACCAAACTATTTGCAAACCAATGTATGAAAGAGGGGGTCTAACCAATTTATTCAGACAACTAACAAAACCAAGCAAACTAAAAACCAAAACGAAAACAAAAAAGAAGACGCTCCAAGAACAACACAACTGTGCATGAAACAATAAAAATGAAGCGTTTGGAAGAAACCTGGGATTTTTATTGATGAAGAAGGGGATGCCTTGGGCATCCCCAAGCTTTGACGCTTATACTTCTTGGATATTTCTTGGGGTGACATGCGTGGCATCCTCAAGCTTGAGCTTTAGTCCATCCTTCATCTCATTACTCATTCCTTCCATACACCTGAAAATTTTCCTTCATACAAAACTTCACACAATCTTTATTAGCAACATTAGTGCACTCAAGATAAATAAGTCTTAAGGTTCAGTGATAACACCAAGTAAACTTCCATTAGAACACTAGATACTGTAGCACTTCCCTTAAAAAGCTCAATTCCCCAAAAGAACTCAAAAAGGAACCCACAAGAAGCAAATGCAGAAAATGGCAGAAATCTGTCAAAACAGACCAGCAGGTAAAGACGAATTTTTTCGAAGACCTTCTGTTGCTCAAATCAAAAAGTGTTGAACTAACTAAAGTTAGATAACAACCTGGGTCAGAAGCACAAAACATTACAGCTCAATCCGACATACAGAGCTCTCTCACGAATTTTTACGGTGAAGCACAAAAATCTATTTCGGGACAGCAACTTTCCCAATCATTACTTCTCTCTCATTAGAGGTTACTCTTGGCACAAAAAGCAAATAAAAAGGATAAGGAGAGGTTATTACAGAGGTAATAACTTCCAAGACTCATCTAAAACTTTTGGGTTATCTCCCAATAAGTACTTTTCTTTAACGCCTTTAAGTTAGGCATAAGAAGCAAAGAAAGAATCAAGTGTTCTCAAATGAAGAAGCATTAAAACCAACTTTCTTGCCCTTACCTCTCTTATTTTTATTCTTAACCTTTGGGAAAATATGATTGTTTGGTGGAGAATAAAGTTGCATGGTCCCCTTTCCCACATCTATTATTGCTCCAAGGAGTTCTAATAGGGACCTTCCAAGTGTAATTTGTCCTTCTCCTGCACATTCAATAACAAGATAATCAGTAGAAATCATTTTCCCAAGGATCTTTGTAAACACTCCTTCAGCTATTCCAATAGTTAATATGGTAGCATTATTAGCAAGAGATATTTCTTTTCCTCCTTCAGTAAGCCCCCAAAGATTCAAAGATTCAAAAATATCTTTGGGCATAAGACAAAATTCAGGCATGATATCGCAGCGGGCTTGAAAAGTTTCAGTGTTTATCTCAATCTTTACTGTAGGGAGCCACTTTGATGGTTTAGAATTTATTGGAACATAATTGTGATGCTCCCTAAGTGTATTATAGCAATCTTTTAAGCTAGTAGTGCTAGTCTTAAGAGTGTTCAACCTAGCAAATATTTTTGTGAAAGAAATATCAGTTTGGATAGGCATGTTGTAAGTGAGGATCAATTTCTTTATAGCATTAATAGCATCATACTCATTACATTGGAGGAAATCTCCTCCCACAACGGCATCTAAAGCATATCTATAGCAAAGAGCAATCCCAAGGTAAAAACTGCTAAGGAACAAGCTTTGAGTCATTTTAGGCTCAGTTTTTTCATGTAGATCAGAGATTCTAGACCAAGCTTCCTTAAAACTTTCCTCAATTCCTTGTTTAAAAGTATCATTTCCTTGGGTGACAAAGTGATTGGAGCAAGGCTAGACATGAAGGCAACTTAAGATAGGAACTAATTTTTTTGTGTTTTTCAAATAAGAAAGAAACTTGTAAAACTATTTTTTTTGTGTTTTCGATAAAGAAACAAGCAAACAAAACAAAAAGAAACAAACCAAAACAAAAATAACAAAGTAAAGAGATTGGTTATGAGGGACTCCCCTTGTGAAGATGTCCTTGACTCCCCGGCAACAGCGCCAGAAAAGATCTTGATGTGCTCGTCGTTCGACGTAGAGCTCGTTGGGAACCCCAAGAGGAAGGTATGATGAGCACAGCAGCAAGTTTTCCCTCAGTTATGAAACCAAGGTTTAATCGAACCAGTAGGAGCAAGGAAACACCCCAAAGGTGTTACTAGCTGAGCTTTGGATGCACTACCGGTGCTAGTAGCAACGTGGAGACCTGCACAACACAACCACAGAACTTTGTCCCCAACTTGCGATGAGGTTGTCAATCTCACCGTGTTTTGCGGAAAACAAAGGATTAAACGTATCGAATGGAAAGAAGTAAAAGTTTGCAGAAAGTAAACACAAAGCAGTAAAAGATTGTAGATTGTATGTAAAGAGAAAGGACCGGGATCCATAGTTCACTATAGGTGGCTCTCCTTAGATAGATAACATGCTGGGTGAACAAATTACAGCGGGGCAATTGACAAACACTGAGAAAGCAATACATGCATATACTAAACATCTTGACTCCTTTGAGACTTGATTGGGCATTACAACATTATACATAGACCGCCATCCAACTGCATCTATGACTAATAATCCACCTTTAGGATCATCCGAACCCCCTCCAGTATTAAGTTGTAAGCAACAGATTATTGCTTTACGAACTGCGTGTAAAGTAAACAATACGATTGTTCTATGAACAAAGGATTGTTGTTTTCTCCCTAGTAGCAACAACACATCTAGTACCTTAGAGATTTCTGTCACTTCCCAGTTACGGAGGCATGAACCCACTATCGAGCATAAATACTAACTCTTGGAGTTGCTAGCATCTACTTGGCCAAGATAGCTACTAACAATGAAAAGCATGCAAGATCACAAATAACAAAGACATGATAGAATCAATAATCAATCTGAAATAGCATCTCAATATCCATCGGATCCCCGCAAACACAACATGCAGAATTACAAATAGATGATCTTGATCATGAACGGAGCTCACAAGATCTAAACATGAAAGCACAAAGGAGGAGAACCAGCCATCTAGCTACTACATGGATCCATAGTCCAAGGATGAACTAATCACGCATCACACCGGAGGCTTGCATGGTGATGAAGAAGTCCTCCAGGGTGAATTCCCCTCTCCGGTAGGGTGCCGAGAAGAGGTTCAGATCCCTCTCGATCTAGGGATGGAGATGACGGCGGCTACAGACTCTTTCGTGGATTTTTTATCGGGTACTTAGGGTTTTTGTCCCGAGGGTAATATATAGGTGGAAGGAGAGGCCGAGGGGGTGCCGGGAGCGGCCACACCACCCCCTGGCGTGGGCTAGGCCTGGCCACGCGGCCAGGTGGTGTGGTGGCTCCCTAGCCCTTCTCCGTCTCGTATTCTGGCACTTGATCCCTTCCGAAAAAATATGCACTTTGGCTTTTGTCCCGTCCAGTCCCGAGAATATTCATTTTCTGACTTTCCTGGAACCAAAAACAGCAGAAAAAGGCAGCTAGCATTGTGGCTCTTGTTAATAGGTTAGTCCAAGAAATCATATGAAAAGTACTCCAAAGTTGGAACAAAACACAAGAAAGTTGATAAAACCAAGCATGGAACATCAAAAATTATAGATACATTTGCAATGTATCACCCAGCGGTGTGAAATAAAAGGGGAGCTTGTAAGCTCATGGAGTTTGTATGTGTGTTATAGAAACGCCTGGGTGGCTAGCCTAAGACATGCCTAATCATGGTGGAAACTTGCAGCATAACCATAATGAGCATTCTGTGAAGCATACTCAATAAAAACCTATGCAAATAGCAAATAAAAAGATCGCTGAGATGCTCATTGTTTGTTGCCTTGTCATTTTGATATGGGATAGCTCCTGTGTCATGGGGCAAGGGGTACCCCGTTGGCAGTTCTCCATGATACACATGTACTTACAATGACAAGAACTTACTTGTGACTAAAGTTGAGTAGCATGAGGTTCGGTACTCGTAAGCAAGGGGCATGAGATTTTCAACTTATAACTTATCAAGCATATCCTCATATTTCTGTCACTTTAACCTTAATCACCTCAAGATGCTTATGATAGGGGCAATGAGAGCTGAAAGCTAATAAGTACCATAATTTTTGGAAGCTCTTTATGAAACTTGAAATCCCTGCTTCCCTCTATGAAGGGCCTTTCTTTTTTTACTTTTATGTTGAGTCTTCATCTTCTATCTATATGCACCTATTGAGAGAGCATAGTGGTCATTCTTAGTTTAATGTGCATTGTCCCAAAACTTATTGATTGATTCATAACTTTGATATTGCTTGTTCTTAAATTATTTGTATCTAGTCACCCTTATGAACTTTGAAGGTGTCCTATTCATTTATGTTTTTCTATACCATGAGGGACAAGCTGAATACCATTCTTATTATGTTTCTATATGTGAAACAAACAAACGTCTTTCAATGCATTGTTATTCATGATCTTTTGTTTGTACCTTTTCATGTTACAACATAGTTGTGATGTCTTATTGTTAGAACTCTATCTTTCATGTTCATGTTTAGAGTACTTTGGTCCCAGCTATCAATGCTTGACAAATACCTTGATCAAGATTATGATGGTGCATGTCACCTCAAAAATTATTCTTTTTATCACTTACCTACTCGAGGATGAGCAGGAGTTAAGCTTGGGGATGATACGTCGTAAACGTATCTATAATTTTTGATGCTCCATGCTTGTTTTGTATCAACTATCTTATGTTTTGTCTACACTTTGAGGCATTTTTATACATTTTCTAGAACTAACCTATTAACAAGATGCCACAGTGCCAGTTGCCTGTTTTGTGCTGTTTTTGGTTTCAGAAAAGCTAGTAAGGAAATATTCTCGGAATTGGATGAAACAAAAGCCGAAGTTCCTATTTTTTCCGACACAAGATGAAGTCCAAAGCAGAGACGGAGGAGGGCACCGAGGCGGCCACACCCTATGGTGGCGCGGCCCCCCCAGACACACCACCAGGTGGTGTGGGCCCCTTAGGCCTCCATCGACCTTGCCCCTTTGCCTATAAAAGTCCCCCGAGATGAAAACCCTAGATACAAGATCAGAATTCCACGAAAAGTTCCACAGAGCTGCCGCCACCGAAGAGTAGATTCGGGGGACAAAAGTCTCTGTTCCGGCACCCTGCCGGGACGGGGAAGTGCCCCCGGAGCCATCTCCATCGACTCCACCGCCATCTCCATCGCCATTGCTGACTCCCATGATGAGGAGGGAGTAGTTCTCTCTCGAGGCTAAGGACTCTACCAGTAGCTATGTGTTCATCTCTCTCTCTATGTGTGATCTTATTGAGATCATGAGCTTTGTAATCTATAGATCTACTGTGCTACTCAAGTGCTTTAATTAATCTCTACTTATCCCGACGTGTGTGAAGTTAACAGTGTGCACACCGTGTGGCACTTAGGCTAAGGTTATAGAAATACTTATCATGAGTATAATTTGAGTTGGATGTCTCTATGAGATTGTGGTGTTTGTTGGAACCATCTAGCGCTCAAGGTGACAGTGAGGGGTTATCTAGATGGGGAATGCGAACTTTAAGGTGTGCTGTTATAGCCCTACATCGTCCAACCGGAGAGTAGTTCAGGGTAGCATAATGAAGAGAAGGTATTTATATGAGAGTGTCCACTAGTGAAAGTATGATCCCTAGGCCTTGTTTCTAAGCATTGAAACACCGTTTACAATCATTCCTGTTACATGTTTACTTGTTGCCACTCTTATTTCAGATTGCAATTACCACTTATAATCATCCATATTACTTGTATTTCACTATCTCTTCGTCGAACTAGTGCACCTATACACCTGACAAGTGTATTGGGTGTGTTGGGGACACAAGAGACTTCTTGTATCTTGATTGCAGGGTTGCTTGAGAGGGATACCTTTGACCACTTCCTCCCTGAGTTCGATAAACCTTGGGTGATCCACTTAAGGGAAACTTGTTGTTGTTCTACAAACCTCTGCACTTGGAGGCCCAACACTGTCTACAAGAATAGAAGCGTGCGTAGACATCAGCGGACATCTCTTGCATAACTTCATTGGAGGTCATGAGATGGTAGTTGTGTCTTCCTTGGAGACTCTTCAAGTCGGTGGGCTCGAAGGGCATGAGCACACTCACATACTTCCTCTTTATCCAAGCATCATCAATACGAGAGGCACCAACATTTCTGAAGGCGATGGCAGTGGATTTGAGTCTTCGATACATGTCTTCATGATCCTCACATCCTTCATATAGAAGCCTTCGGCTTCATTGCTCAAGGCATAATATCTGTTTCTTCTCATGCTCTCATTCCCAACAAACAAATCAATGAGACCATCCCAAGATTCCTTGGCGGTATTGTAGTGCTCAATGTGGGGAAAGTCTTTTGGCCCCACCCCAACTTGAATCATGTGCAAGGCGGTGGCATTGAGTTGACTATTGACCACTTATCTTCTTGTCAAGTTGGTTGGATCCTCAATTTTGAGTCCGCCTTCAATAATGTTATACAAATCAATGCAAGAGCTGCGCACATGAGATTTCATCAAAACTTGCCATTGACCAAAATAATGTGCAACTAGCATAGGTGGGTCACCTCTATTATTTATATGGGGATGAGGGATCGAGGAGTCGGGATAGTACCATCCGGGAACTGCATGATGCTCTTCCTTCCCATCACCCTTTTTGGTGGAGGATTTAGTGGCAATATGTTCATCCCCCACTGCTTCACCCATTGGCTTAGCCGAAGCATTCACCTTCGGGATCGCAGGAGGTTCCTCTTGAGAGGGAGGTGGTGAGGCTATCTTTTCCTTAACAAGTTTCTCAACTAGTTGGCGCAACTGTTCGATTTTGTTGCCCAAGGTAGAGCTCAAGCTTGTTTCCAACTTATTGAGATCCACCATGGTCACTGAAGTGCTAGCCTCACCCTCTCTATCTCCCTCCGGGTTACCCATACACTCTTAGGCGATTAAGCGTGATACCAATTGAAAGGATCGTACAGGGAACCTAGAGGGGAGGCAATAGGTGTTACTTCAAATTTTACTCTTTTTCAAATTAGGGTTTGACACAATAGGTAAATTCTCTAGATATGCAACTAAGGTGAATTTACCTATATGTCTCACTAGCACAACTAACTAAGCAAGAGCAAGATATAAGTAAGGTGCGGTAAAGGATAGAAGTAACCGAAATGAAGCACGCGGAGAAATAAGGATTATTTCCCGCAGTTCCTTCCTTTTGAGGGGAAGTACGTCTGCGTTTGGAGAGGGGTGGTATCAAACCACCAATGCCACGAGAGGCCTCCCTTGTTCTACGGTGAATCTCACCCCAAAGGGATCGATTCACGCTTCCACCATATCGAAAACCTACAAGGTGGTAGCCGGTACCCTTACAACAAGTTCGAGGCACACATCCACAACTGAATTAGAGGCTCCCAAATCCAAGCAAGCTATCACAACAATCAAAGACAAGGTTGTAAGAACCAAATCAATGCCTAGGGTTTCCAATGAAACCCTAGAACAAGGGGCCCTCAAGTGAATGAGGGGGAAATGAAGATCTCTCTTGGTGAAGCTGTAGATCAAGGCCTTCTCCTTCAATTATCCAAAGATCAACGACTTTGGATGGTTGGATGGAGAGATCTTGTTGATTTGGTGGCTCTAATGGGTGTTCTTCTTTTCTGGGACGAGCAGCGGAAGGTAGGGGATGAAGTCCCCTATTTATAGCCCCACAAATTTCAAACCCTTTTCTTCTCGCTAGGGAGTTTCCGCACCAGAAACTCTGGTCTGCACATCGGAGACTTCGGCATACACCGGAGATTCCGGTCATTCTCTGGTGTTTGACGAATTTTTGTACTAAAAATTCATAATATAAGTACATATTAGATAGACCTTGTCTATGATCTGTGGGTCCCGCGAGGTGCAAAATATAGGTGAATGTATATATTCGATATTGGACTTATTTTATAGAGTTCATCATCTACATTACAATGGTAAAAATATATTATAATTTTGACTAAATGTTTAAGGGACATGATTTTCCAAAGATTTTTACATGAAGTGAGCTAGCTATCTAGAGCTTTGGAGCACACCACATCGATCAACTGCCATGCAAATACGAGACTAGATTTTTGAAGATGGGAAGTGCTAGACATCCAATACGCAACGACCGTGGCTCTACAGGCAAAGACAGGCGGGCCCATGGATTTGTTACCTTGACTGTCTACTGGCCAGTATTTATACATTGTTGATGTAATTCTTGATGTTTACGACCGGATGGCCGGTATTTATACGCTGACTTCACGGACCTCATTTGGATATGATATATTATCTGTTCAAACTCCAGGAGTTTTCAACATCGACCGTGTAGATAGACTCCTAGGCAGTTGAAACAGTCATGAACGTGATTTGCAAGCCAGCCAACGCCTATATAAAGCTATACTAGACTCCTCGTTCAGGGAGGAACACGCCGCACGGCCGCCAGGCTGCGGTGCTCCACGATGAGAGCCGATGATGGAAATTCCGTTTACTCCCACATTAATCCTCTCTCCAACATAGCTATTACCATCAGGCCAAGATACAAAGTCTAGGTCAAGCTAGCCATTGGCCGGTCGGCCAACTGTATCGGGAGCCGCGATAACCGTGCGAGGCCACACCTTCCCCGACATGCTGTATCAACCCACTGTGTCTTCAAAGGTAAAAATATTTCTAGATCGGACCGCATCACATCATTGATTTGGTTTAATGGAAAAAAGGCACACACACACGCACGACCGCCAGGCTACTGTGTTCCACAGCACGGCAACGATGGATAATTCTGTTGCCTGCTATACTAACGCCATGCACTCTCTTCCACATATTTCAACTCTCTTCTAGATCGAGATTACAACCTTCACCATATCGGCCGTGTGGATAGGTATTACAACCATGGCACGACCGCTTTGTCGGGGCCAATTGTATGGATCGGTATTACAACCATGGCGCGACCGTTTTGTCAGGGTCCGCCATGTGAATCTTTACAACCATGGTGCGACCACTTCATCAGGGTCGTCCGTGTAGTTTTTTACAACCGTGGCACGACTGCTTCGTCAGGGTCGGCCACATGAATTCTTACAATCCATGTCACGACCGCTCTTATCAGGGTCGACCATGTGGCTCTTTATAACCATGGCACGACTACTTCATCAGGGTCACCATGTGGTTCTTTATAACCATGTCGCGTCCGCTTTCATCAGGGTCCGCCGTGTGATTCTTTATATCCACAACAATGACCGCTTTCATCAGGGTTGTTCATGTGGATTATATCAAAGTCACTGTGAGATCGTTAGTTGCTCTAGATCATCCGTGTTGGGGTGCTAGATGTAACTGTGAATTTTACAACCATGGCGCGGCTGCTTTATCAGGGTCGCCCATATGGCTCTTTACTACTATGACATGACCGCTTCACCAAGGTTGGTCGTGTGAATTTTACAACCATGGTGCGACCGCTTCGTCAGGGTTGGCCATGGAGATTATCACAACCATGGTGACCGCCTCATTAGTGTTGACCATGTGGAGCGCATGAAAATGATCATGCCACAACCATAGCAACGACTGCTTCATCGATGTCGTTCACATGAGTTATATCAAAGTCATCGTCCGATTGCTTCATCTATGTCGGCGGTGCTCAACCTCGATCCTTATAAAAGAGTTTGGTTGATACAACGAGTAAGGCAACGCTTCATCAATTGCTTATCTCGGATCCACGATCTAATCTCTATGAGACGAAGGTCGATTCCCATACATCATATTATGTCTAGTGCCGACGAGGCTAGAGTACACTATGGCCAAGTGACGATAAAGCTCGATCACTATGCTATCAACACGTTGTAATTTTGATGAGATAGTCACACCGTTGCTGGGCACCGACGAGGCAAAAGCAACACTATTTTGATGAACTGAGGGCCATATGGCTGGGCACCGACGAGGCAAAAGCCACCTCATTGTCAAATAAACCTCTCATTATTATGCACGTAGAGATAGCATATATGATTGTGCTTCGGCGAAACAAAGCTAATCTTCAACGATGATCATCATCATAGCTTAATCGGAGGTATTTCGTGGGTTTGATCCTGTGGATGTAATTAACCGGGTTGTCTTGCGAGACCCCAGGAATCTGGAACTACACAATCATCGATTCATGTGAGATGCTTATCAAGGCGCAATATTTGTAATTGTGGGAAATTGTACTTTGTAATTCGCCAAGAGTTAATAAAGATATGTTTACCTATTTTACTTGTCTCTTTTATTTTTATTTTGTATACTTTGTATACTGGCACGGCCGCATATTTTTGTTACATTTTCGTGTCAAACATCTGGTCCATCTCCGGACCCCCTATCAGAATGTCCTAGGCTTGGTCTTAATGCTCCCTACGGAGTTTTAGTAGCAACTCCAGACCTGAGCACACCGAAGACTTCGGACTTTTCACACCGAAGATTCCGGTCTGTCGGAATACACCGGAGATTCTGACCAATATCCGGCCTGTCTCCGGACCCCTAGATAGTCTGACCCTAGGCTTCATCTTGGATCCACTCTGGAGAAATTGAGGCGAAACTCCAGACCACACTGGAGACTCCGGTATTTGCACACTGGAGACTACGGTCTGGACTTTCTAGGAAACAACTATTTCAACCAAAGATTTTTCACGATGACATAGACTTTTCCCTTTTCAGTAGATTGACCTGGTAAAATTAGCACACTGTAAAATGATCCTCAATTTGTTAACGAACACCAAAACTGATTAAGACAATCAATGTCCTTTCACTAGTGTATCTCCTCGTACTTGTGCAACCCGAGCTTATAGTCTTTATTAGGTCCTCATTTGGTTCTTTAGCTCACTCATATAGTCACAAAAGCCTCATTTTATTTGTGCTTTGTGATCATCGTGGTTCTCTACTTGCCATTACAAATCTTGGTTTCCAGTTGTTTTAGTTTACATGCCACTTGTCATACCTAAGCTCCTCATAAGCTATGTGTGTTTGAAGTTTCTTGTGTTATTCGATAAGACGTCACTTCTCCTTTGCATTTCGGTTGCTCTCGGTTCATAACATTGATCCAATATTATCTACAAGGTGAGATAAGGCATAGGCATATTTGAATCCAATTTTTCCACCACATTACACTTAGTCATGTGAGAAACATGTCTAGGGACTATGTAACCGATGATGAAGAATCCATGATGATCCACACCGACATCGACTCCATAAGCATAGGTGACATGATGGAGCACTACACTGGCAATGGGTCCTCATGCTTGGATGATATAGAGGAGCACTACACCGACTACGACTACCCAAGCATGGAGGACATGATGGAGCACACCACCGATGATGGATCCCCAAGCATGGAGGACATGGGGACACTACAAACTAACAACAACTTAACTAGCATGGAAAACATGGTAGATTAAAACAATGACTATGACATCTCAAGCTTGGAAATTGCCAACTTCTATGCCATGAAAGATGAGGTGCACAACCAATACCTCATGACCTCCAAGGCCAAACATTGAAAAGTTGGCCAAGTCACATAAATCTCAATCAACTCCATACAAAGATACATCATGCTCAAGAAGGAACCACAATCACAAGAACTCCAAGGATACACAAGTGTATCACCAACATGAACCATCTTCAAGGCAAGCCAAGGAAATTCATTGACACAAATCCTCACACAATCACTTATGATGACAACACAAAAATGATACAAGCTACCGGTGTACAAGGCATATTCTCCTAAGTGGTGTTGAAGCTAGAAGACAGAGGCCAGGGAATTCCCCCTAGAGCACTACCTCAAGGACTATGAAGAAATCCTTAACCTATGCCATCAAACTACTAAGACGAAACATCAAGTACAAGATGAAGCTCCAATGCCAAGAATTTCAATGACAAAACATCCAAGGACGCTTACTGCATGAGCTCCAAGATTGTCAACAAACGAGAGGCAAGCCATGGATCTCTACTTTGCCAGGTTGGATGACTTCTTTACCAAGATGACCTCCCATGAAGTTGACACTTTTTAGTCGTGGTGCAAAACCTTGGATAAATACAAGGGTTGCGGTGATACCTTGAAATACAATATGGCTTCAAGTGCACATAAAGAGGCAACTCCCCATATGGTATATTACACCTCTAGTTCCACCACCACAGTGGCACCCACAACCATGGAGGCGATCTATGATGAAGCAATCACTTCGGATGATGATGCGAGTGAGGATGCATGCCTTATGGAATTCATGATTGGATATGTGACACCATCTTACGGTGTACAACTTGGAGGTGATATGGTTGGGGAGGGTGATCATGGGAATTTCCCTTCACCAAAGAAATTGTTCGAGAGTTAAGAAAACTGATCCTATTCCCATATGTTTGAGTGATGATGTGGTACCAGCCCCATGTGAGTATGCGAGCCACTTAGGCCACCTAAGCGAGAACAAAGTGATATGAGTGACTCCACCATGCTGAGACTAAGTGCTTCCACTTTGAGGGAATGAGTGATACACCGCGTGATTTGAGAAATGTAGTTGAGAGCTCAAGTGAGGCCATTTTGATTTTTAACAACTTACTCTCTACCTTTAGTGTTTTCACTTATGATGCGACTATGTTTCATGGAGCAAGAAATGCCAAGCCTCGAGATGATGGCGCCTCAAATGGAAAATATGTACATGACAAATTAATATGATGCTACCCCATGGATACATAAAGATGAAGAAGTCAGCCACATAGAGGCCCTACTACCATAACACCCACTTCACTCAAGAGGTAATATAAAGGTAAAAATATAGGTATTGATGATGCCATGTTCCCACTAGTGGACATTGTCGTCGGATTGATGACATGTACGCTAGGAGGGGGTCCTCGAGGCATGGAGAAAGATGGGGTGTAAGACAACGGTGTTCCGGGATGGTGAGAACACAAGATTTACCCAGGTTCGAATCCACCTGTGGTGGATGGATCCTACTCCTGCTAGCAATCCAGTAATACGGTAGATCCTGTAGTACAGATTACAAGAGAGGTTTCGCCTATGCGAGTTGAGGTTATGGTTGTTGTTGCCCTAAGGCTAGCTCTAGGACGGCTTATATAGATATCCAACCCATGGTTATAGGAGAGACCTATCTTGCTACATTATAAAGTCGGTTACATAGTACATATTGAACTACAAGTAACTATACATGCCTAAGTCGGTAAGTCTTCTGGGCCTTCCTGTAGCCGGATGGGTTCCAACTTATCTCCCTAACTAGGCTGCCCGTGGAGCACAGCTCTAACCCAAAGTGGGCCACCCTGGTCAGTGAGTCACAATGGTTATACCCAAAAAGTATATCCCCAATAGTAGCCCCCGGAAGCCTCCAAGATCAAAGTTGGATTTCGTCGTCTAGCTTGATTCTTCTTCGGCTGTAGAATCTTGAAGGGTTCCTGAAACTCCAAAATAAAAATAGGATCCGAGTCTCAAGAAAATGAGCTGGACCTGTTAATATCCCATTATTACTTTCCTACTCGATTTCAAACCGAGCCGGGAACTTAGTCTATGACACAACCTGACGTTAATCAAGGTCTAGTCTTGTCACTGACAGACATTCCTGTCAGTGTGAGCGTTGGTGGGTCCGCGGTTCGCGGAACAGAGGAGCCGTTTTGATGCGTGTGTGGAGATCGAGGCGACGCAATATTCTCGAGGAAGTTACTTTATTCCTTCCACGACACGTGGCATTTACAGTAATCTTGGCGCAGACGAGGATTATAAGGGGTAAAAATCTCCTCATTTTCTTCTCACCCTAGCCATTGCCTCCCTTCTCCCTTAGCGATCCAACGCCCCATGTCTCCCTTCTCTCTGCCCCCAATCCCCACAGCGCCGCCCACCAAAGGTCACCTCCCCTGGCTAGATGGCTGACGCTTCCAGCTCCAGTGCGGCGGTGATGACAGCAGCAACGATGACAAAGAACTATCGCAGGGTCTGGATCCCCTACGTCTTGGATGCCAAGAAGCTTCACGACGTCAAGGAGGAGGGCCTTCTTCTTGCTGGCGAGTGACAGAGCGGTTCCGGCAAAACCATTCCTGCCCCTCGTGCTGATGGGCGGGTTCACTTCGACACTCATCTCGATCGAGTTTTGAGCTTTTCGCCCTCGGAGTTCTTCTCTGAGGTGATTAATTACTATGATGCACAACCTTCCTCCCAATTCAATCCTAGAGCTTAGCGCCCATGTCTCTCTTTGCGAGGGTTATCTCGGAATCAAACTGAGTCTTACTCTCTTTCGATACTGTTTTAGTACTAGGAAAAACTCCATCACCACCGGTGTTCCATACATTACCGAAACACTCATGTTAGTCCTTAGGAGAGACCGAGTCTATCCTAAAGTCATAGCCAGTGAGTCGGTGAAGAGATGGCCTTCCACATTTTTCTATCATAAGGATAAGTCGGATCCCAGCAAGCAGGAAAGCTTGTCATCTTTTGTTGACGGTGCTGCCGCTCCCCAAGAATCATGGGACGCGGAAGCTCTGACTCTTACTGAAGATTTGATCCGCGCCAAGAGGCAGATTGAATTTTTGATGAAGCACATAGGTCTCAAGGGATCCGACTTAGTCCATTGCTTGCTAGCTCGCCGGATTCAACCTCTCTAGCACCATGGGGACCGGATGATGCACACGGTCACCAAGAGCAAAAAGGACAGCCTGAGGATTTGCGTGCTCCCGATTTCCAGCAAAGACTACGAGACCCGGATCAAGTGGTTGATCAAGGAGCAAATAGATCGGAAGATTCCAGACATCTGGACATGTTCATGGCGGATACGCCCTTGACCCCCATAATAATTTTGACTAACTTCCTCTTTACTTACTTATTTGTATGTTTTATTCATAATACTGAGATACTTCATCTTTCAGCTTGCTAACCTCCCCGAGTCGAAGCTTGCTCCTCTCGAGGGATATCCGCCTGAGGATCCAGTTCCTCAGGAGGATGAAGAGCTAGAAGTGCTGCCAGAAGCGCTTATCTGAAAACGCAAGGCTCCGCTCGTGCAAGCTAGCCCACAAACAATGCCAGTTGTCAATAAGTAAGTTCTTCCACCAAACCACGTATTCTTGTTTATGTTCTTTCTAGGTCATAACAATCTTGTTCTGTTATTATCCAGAGCTAAATCAATCATCAAAGGAAAAGGAAAAGAAAAGACGGGAAAGGTTCCACGCCAGCAGAAACTAACCATTGTCTCGCCCGCTACTGCGCCTCTGACTTCTACTCCGATCCCATCCTCAGTGCTAGAAGATATTCTGTCTCCGCACACTGAGGATGTTAGGCTCAATCTGAAGAGCCCGTGAACCAAAGTTCACAAACCGACGTCACCATGAGTGACTCAGGAGTTGATGTGGGTGAACCCTCTAAGGGTAATGATCCCTCAGTCGAAACCTTTGCAAAGAACCTTCTACAAAATTCGGGTGTCATCAAACTTGGCCTCAATCAGAAAAGTGTAGAAGAAATCCAGAAACTAGCCCTCCACTGTTTGGACACCAGAAAGATTACGGCTGAGGAGGAGGCTCAAGAAGCCGAAGATGTAAATTTTGTGGAGCTGCTTGAACAAGTACATCTAGGACCATTGCTCGTGTCGGACGGGAAAGGCTATTTGCCGCTCGTTAGCGGCACGGGCGCTAGTGCACAGACTGCGTGCTACGAAGCCTCTTGGGTCAGGCTGTTAGCGGTAGTGGGTTGGCGGTGTCTTGAGACAAGGAAGACGATGGTGCTTGAGGAGATAGAACCACCGACCTCGAGATGGAGATGGACGCACGGCCGTGGTATCATCAAGTGAGGCGAGGAAACAAGCTTAGGGCTTAGGGTGCGGGTGCGGGAGGGGCTTAGAGGGATGGCCGGTCGGCCGGGACCTCGCCGGAGACGGGGACGACGCGGCCAGCCACGACGTCGCTGGCGGAGGCGAGGAAACAAGCTTAGGGCTTAGAGGGATGGCCGGCCGGCCGGGACCTCGCCGGAGACGGGGACAACGCGGCCGACCGTGGTGTCGTCGGCGGAGGCGAGGAAACAAGCTTAGGGCTTAGGGTGCGGGTGCGGGGGGCTTAGAGGGATGGCCGTCCGGCCAGGACCTCGCCGGAGACGGGGACGACGCGGCTGGCTGCGGCGTCGCAGGCGGAGGCGAGGAAACAAACTTAGGGCTTAGGGCTTAGAGATGGCCGGTCGGGACCTCGCAAACTTAGGTTTAGGGTTCCAACGGGGAAGAAGAAGGAGGACGCAATGAAGAAGGAGGCGGGGCGTGCGCGACTATGGGCCAGGCCCATAAGTATTTCCTTCAGGCGGCGTCGGTACGGTGCGTCGCTGTCAAGCGGTGTATATCGCCCCCCGTGTTGAACCTCCACCTCCTTTGCCGTATTCCCTTGGGCTAGGACCATTTTTAGGGCCAATCTAATATTCACGGCCCAACACATCGGCCCGTCGACGAGGAGTCTCCTCCTCTTCCCCCATCGACCAGAGCGCAGAGAGGGTAAACTGCACATTTGCACAGCGGAGGTTTTCTCTCTCTCAAAAAAAAAAAACCCTGCACAGCGGAGGTAACCGGCGTCAGTCGGCGGCGGCCGCCGGTTATCGACATGGAGGAGAAGATGCAGAAGGAAGTGGAGGCGGCGGTGCTGGAGATCCTCCGGGGCTCCGACTTGAATTCCCTCACGGAGTACAAGGTCCGGAGCGCCGCCGCCGACCGCCTCGGCATCGACCTCTCCCTCCCCGACCGGAAGCTCTTCGTACGACGCATGGTGCAGGACTACCTCGATTCCCTCACCGATGAAGGCGAGGAGGGGAAAAATAAAGGGCACTGTCAGGAGGGAAAGGAGGAAGAGCAGGAAGAGAAAGAGAAAGAGAAAGGGGAAGGGGAAGAGAAAAGGAAAGAGGAAGAGAAAGAGAAAGATGAAGAGGAAGAGGAGGAGGAGGAGGAGGAGGAGAAGGGAGGTGTAGGGAAGGAGTTGGACGACAATGGAGACCTCATCCTCTGCCGCGTGAGTTCAACTTTTCTTGCCTAAAGAAGGGTAGGGTTCTGCTAGGTTTTACGGTGCGATGTGTTTGCGTTTGCAGCTGTCGGCCAACAGGAGGGTGACGCTGTCAGAGTTCAAGGGCATGACGCTGGTTTCGATCCGCGAGTACTACTTGAAGGACGGCAAGGAGATGCCCTCCTCCAAAGGTACTGCAAATCTTACAATCTTTCTTTGAGCTCAAGCATTGGATTTCTGCTCGAATCTAGATTTGATTAGTTTATTTGTTCAGTAAGAATGAGCTTTCTTCTTAGTATATGCACAGTTATGGAGAACTCCCTAGTTGTGGCGACCTCGCTGCATTGTCAATTCGGTTCAGCCCTTGCAGGAAAGAGTGTATCCGTTCCCTGAAATCCACCCCGTTGAATTATGTCAGAACTTTTTTTTATTAAAGGGGCCACACGGCCCCCAATTTCATTGAAGAAATTGGAGTCTGTATCTCACAACATTGTTGCAAACTTCGCATCAGGTACCGATGAGGCAACATAAAAAATAACCAGAGAGCTCCTAAAATGATCCTAAAGCTTACTCAACGACATAAGTAAACATTCCAGCTAACAGAATAGTTTATGTGAAACGAAGATCTCCTGCGAACTATGCCTAGTTGATCAACGACATCAACGCTCGCAGATTCTCTTTGCACCAGGAGCCCACCTGTGGCAGCATCCAAAAACTTCTTTTGCTATCCTCCGGAGTCGATCAGAGACCAACTTCAGCACCTTTCTAACCTTTTCTTTCTGCAAGATTTTCCAGTCGTCAAGTAATTGGCACAGAGAAAAAATAACATCAGTAGGGTCTCTCAGAACCTTTCTTTGAAAACAAGCATCATTTCTTGTTTTCCATAGATTCCATAATAAACCAGCAACTCCAACCATTACTACTACTCTATCTCTACCAGTAAATTTAATAATCCAGTTTTGACATAGATCAAAAAAAATCTCAGGCTTATCACCTTTTCCTAGAGCACTTCCAGTAACAATCCAATTGTATTTAGCTAGAGGGCATTAAAAGAATAAGTGGGTAAGGCTCTCCTTATCACCACAAAACTCACAATGGATATCACCCTTCCACCCTTTTTTTGCCTGATTATCTTTAGTTAACACTCTGTTCTTAACCAACAGCCAGATGAAAGCTTTGATTTCGAGTGGCAGTTTGAGCCTCCAAATCAATTTGTAAGGGAAGAGGACCCTTCTAGCAACTAAATAAGTATAAAGAGATTTCACCGAGAAAATCCCAGATTTGGTTAAATTCCAACAAACCTTGTCAGGATCATCCAACATTGAAACCTGACTACATATATCAAGAAGCTTATTCCACATCTCCAAAGTCTCAGCATGCAATGACCTACGAAAACTGATGCAATCAAAGTTCTGTGCATAGACTCTTACCACGGTCACTTCCCAAGCAAAAGTCAGGTTGTACAATCTAGGAAAAACAGTACATAAAGGTTTGTCCCCCACCCAATCATCCTCTCAAAATCTGGTTTTACTACCATTTCCCAAAATCCTCTTACAAAAACTATAAAATACATCCTTCACTGCCATCAAACCTGACCGAAAGTGAGAGCACCCATTTTTTTATTGCAACAGCCTGATGTCCTTTAAGCTGTTACATTCCACTTACAAGTGTTGGAGAGTAATGCCAATATTGATTTTTGCACATCTATAAGCTATTGTACAGTTCTGACAACAACAAAAAATACTTGCATATGATCTGTATTCTAATAGGATGTAGGGACTGCTAAATGGATGATAATCGGTAGTGTCGATTGGGGGTGTACAGTGGGTCTTCTACATTATGCGACCATTAGCTTTGTGCAAAGTCCCCATGTAAATTCTGTGGGACTTGTGAATACCACTCTTGATTGAAACCAACTTCCTTGTTACCATTTTACCTGTGGTTATTACTTCGCCATAAACTTTGATCTTGTCTTGATGATACAATGTACCACTGTGCAATTATCTAATGCTCACTGCTAGATTATGATTAGGGTGCCTTTTCTTCTTCTATGGCTGCTGCATTGCTACTGATATTGTGATATGCAGTGCCCATCAGGCATCAGCCTCTGCCCCTGGTTGGTTCAGCTTTCAGCATTGTCGAAGTCTGTAGTCTAGTTTGAAGCTGTTGCAGTCGTTGTTTTTTCTGAAAATAGTTGTTGAGCAAGAAATGATCTCTCATAGAGAATAGCTAGCTTGTCAAATATTTGAGTAGATGTAGTGATTAGATCTTACTCAATAGAAGGCTCGTTTATATGCGCTGAATCAACTTATTAAAATGGTTACCCAAAATAAGTTTGGTGGAATTGAGCCCTTGAATTCTGCAGAGCAAACTAACTGGTATTCAGAAGGTAGTAGGTTCATTTATCTGTGCAGGATCAACTTAATAAAAAATGGTTAGCAAAATTAAGTTTGATGGAATTGAACACTTAAATTCAGCACAGCATACTTGACTGATATTTAGAATGTATCTCTGAAACTTATGAAGATGTTCTATGATCTTACTTGTTAGTTTCAGAAACCAGTGGAGAATGGTTTCCTTTGTCATGTTACTCCTGTCTCCTGACTCCTGGCATCCCGTCCTATATTGTCCATAGTCTGAATCAGCTGGTGTATTTTATTTAACATTTCAGCCTTATTCGTGTGCTACTCAAGAATAAGCTACTACCAGTCCATCACAATCCCGTAGTTTATCGTTACTGAAGGGGTCAGATTCTGGTGAATGGTTATCATGGGGCATCCTCCTGTTCCCTAATACGTTGATACTAATACTTTTTTATTTATTTAAGGTCAAAATAGGTCGTTGCTTTCAGTTCTTAATTTTATATTTTGCATTGTACTTATATACGATTCATATTTGAGTTTGCTATTTCCAATATCTTTATTACTACATCATCTTCATTGGCAATTGTGTGTGGTGCAGAATATTTTGAATTCTGTAGCTGCTGCTTTATGTTGTGTTTGATTGCATGCCTCATTTCTTATTATGCTGACATGTGTTGCTTAAATGCAGGGATAAGTATGACGGTTGAGCAGTGGGAAGCATTTCGTAATTCTGTACCTGCAATAGAAGATGCCCTTAAAAACCTTCGAGAATCAGATTGAGAGCGTCGAGTCTCGAAGCTTCTCCCTTAGTCAAGATGTCCATGGGTGTTGTGTGCTAGTGATCTGGGTTTCTGCAAAGCCTCTCTCCCGTAGTCAAGGTGCCTACTGATGTTTGTGCTGGGTAGACGGTTTGGGTGTGTTAGTTATCCGCCGGTATGGTGGACCTAATTTTCATTAAGCTACCATGTGACCCGTGTTGTTTAATCCTATATGCGGAGAGAGTAGGACAACTGCTGAAAGCTGTCGTTTTCGGCTCAAGTAAAATAGGGATCTTCATGTTCAAGCATCTAAATCTTCGACAGCAGAATTTCTGAAGGCTTGCCTCAGAACAGAAACAATATTGTGTTTGATTAGGCTCTTTGGTTTTCTGCGCTCTCGCTGTAGATCTAGTTCACCAGGAAATCTTTACTAATTCTAGTAAGATTTGCCGTTAGTATACCATAAATAAAATGTTACTTCTACAAATTAAACTGAATAAGTACTACTGAAAGGCCAGCATAAAGCTAAACAGAAACCTATGGAAAAACCTCAACTAGCTTTCCAATGTCGCACAGCAGTTTCATGTGCTGCAGATCTCCATCACATTGATGCACAGAGGCCACATCGTCTCCCGAGATTCAGATTTATCAGTCGGTGGATCGTCTTATCTGTAGTGTATGTCATCTAGAGTACTCCCTCGTTTTAAAATATAAGATGTTTTAGTTTTATAAATAAAATGTATTTAGACATCTTTTAGCGTGTAAGTTCACTCTAAACCTAGATAAACGTATATATTAAAAAGAGTCTAAATACACTCTATTCACAAAGCTAAAACAACTTATATTTTAAAACGGAAGGAGTACTTGGCATTACTTGAAGTCTCCATCTAAGTTTATTTAACTCCAACACACGGCGTTCTGTTCGAAGTCAGGATCAGCGGGATAAAATAGATGTATGATCGACTGCTTGTTCAACCAATTATTTTCTCAGCAAGGGAGAGGACAAGCTGGCAGGGTCTTTTGATACTGTTACCAGCCCCGAGCTGCTGGATTTCAGTGTCCTGGTTCTATATACTTAATTATATTAAAAGTTGCATCTTTGGATCTGAAATCTGATGCGGATGAGAAGGAATCTCCATTTCTGAACGCCTAAGTTATTTGAGCACTAGAGGGGGGGCAGAGCAGGTGATCAAAAGCCTTTTCTTTTCCTTTAACAAAGCTGATGAAAAACCCTCATGTTTCACGACTCCCCCAGTCCTGAAGCCAGGACAGAAGGACAAAGAGAACTTAATTCCAGGGATGCAGTGTATTAGATAGACTTGTGTTGCTTGATTTGAACTGCCTCCTTGACCACCAGAGATTAATGCTCCAAGAAACAAGCACAACAAACAAAAGACCCATCAATTAGTTGTGTACCAGCTCTCGGAGCTGTGATGTCAAGGTACGACCGCCAAGAGCATCCCCACTCGTAACTTCCGTACGGGCTCCGACGCTGCTTGTTTTTGGCTTGTATGGAGGCCGTCGGCGTGAAATTAGAAATGGAGGCGTCGCCTTCCCAACCGTGCCCCCAAAGTAAACATATATTTTAATAAAATAATATTTAAATAGGGAAAACCTAATTTTATTATATAATAAAAATAGAAAATTAGTCATAATCGTGCCTCCTGTTGTACTCGTCCTCACAAATGCATTCGTAAGTTCGTCTTAAATTCGGTCGGCGCTCCAGCCTCAGCGGCATTGCCCTGCCACGATCGCGCCAAACGATCGCCGAAGAGCGATCGCCGCTTTGGGGACCGGCGGCTGCAACGGTTGCAGCCTTCGCCGTCGCCTCCGCCGCGCGCACGATAGGCCTCCTCCTCCATCCGCCACCAGGTGTCCCCCGGCGGCGTCGGTTCGAGTGACGCGCGAATGGCCGCACGCTGGCCCAGAAATTCTTCCGGGTCGTCGGGACGCCTCTGCTGGCGCGCCGCCACGGCGTATTCCGGAGGGACCACCCACTCCAGCCGAGGCTCTGGCTGAGGCTCCTCCAGCAGCCGGTCGAGGCATAGCATCGCGCGCGGGGCAAGAGGATCCTAGAACACCACGCGGCCTCCGCCCTTTTTCCGTGCGCCCTGGAAGTGCGGGTACCAAAGGCGGGGATAGTCGCCCGCCATTATGTGGTCCATCACGCCATCAAGAGTCCAGGTGCCCCACCATAGCTTGCGGCCCTCCTCGTTGTTGTTGACGGGCGGCGGACCGTCCCCCTCGTACATGGCGAGCTGCTGCTCACGACGGTTCGAGAAGAAGGAGTTCCAGGTGGCGGCGTTGTCGGGGTCCCAGTTGGTGTCCATCCGCTGCTCCGGCGTGAGCTCGCCGTAGTAGTGGTTGGTGATGTCCAACCGGCGGGCAGCACCTTGAGGGACGGGCGGGACTGGCACGCCACCGGCGCTCAACCTCCAGCCCGGAGAGCACCGCATTCTCCGGCGGGTAGTGGGGCGCCACAGCGCCTCATTGGCGTATGTTAGTGAGGGGAGATTGGAGGATGACATTGCATGTAGATATGAGATATGGCAATGGCGTCCGTGGCCTATGTAGCCAGAAATGGCGGGAAGTTGAGGCGGGAAGCGGTGGAATTTGCGGGAAGGAACTGGCGGGAACACGGTGGCGGCCACTTCCGACCACCGCGTGGCCGCCGAAGGGCGCGTGGCTTGACAGGGCAATATTTTATTCCCCTCCGGCGCCCCCGCTTGTCTCCCTCTAGATAGGGTTTCGCCTGGGCCACCGGGTTAATAATTGGGCCGTGCCGGTGAAAATTCTAAAATGAAGGCCGCGACTGGGCGCGTTTTTTGGTGCCGGCGGTCCTCATAGGCCTTTGGGGGGAGGATTTGAGGACCCCGAGTGGAGATGCTCTAATTGGCCAATTCCCTAGGATGGACGGTGTAGTTTCCCATCGATATAAGGTACTAATTGGCAATTACCTTGGAACAATTTATAAAACCATGTCACTATAAGGTACTTTCCCCGAATGCTAGATTACCCTCGGTCATGTTCTTCGTTTGCACTTAATTAGGGTGTGTTTGGTAGCTCGGGTGTGCTATCTTACCTGATACAAGCTGAATTCAGCTATGTTGACCACATACAAGTGTGGTTTATTGTGCTGTGTTTGGTAGGTTGTGTGAGCTGAGCTCAGTTTAGATTCTGTTTGGTGTGTTGTATGAAATGAGCCATGCCATACAAAAGTAAAAAAGCAATCAGGTCCCTAGATAAAAAATCAAAAAGCCATCGGGTCCTTCGGAGGTCTGACTCCAGCGCCTCTACCACGTGCTGCCGCCTCGGGCTAAACAGAGCACCACCGCCGCACGTCCCTTGCCTCCACGCCGTGGCTGAGCCTTGTGTCGAGCTCCGCGTCGGACGACTCCGCGCCAGACGAGCTGTGTGTCCTGGATGAGCCCTACGTCGAGCTCCGCACCGATGAGAGGAGCCTCTGCTACGCGCTACCGCCTCGGGCTGGCCGGAGCACCACCGCATGAGCGCTGCATCGAGCTCCGCGCCTAGACGAGCTCCGCGTCGGCCGCGTTAACCCTTGCGTCGAGCTCCGCGCCGGCCGTGCTGAGCCCTGGTCGGAGCACCACCGCACGAGCGCTGCATCGAGCTCCGTGCTGGCCATGTCGAGCCCTGCGTTAAGGAAGACCTCCGCGTCCTACATAGAGGAGAGACGGAGCGAGGAGAGAGCGGGAAAGTGAGGCAGAGGAGAGCCGGATACGGGGCAGAGGAGATCCCGGGGCGGGAAGAGTGCGGTGCAGCAAGCAAATGGCACGAACTGCGGGAGTGGGCATGTGAACCCTCGTGGGCTGACTCGCAGGTGCGGGACGGACTCGGCAGTGCTGAGCTGCGAAGCTCGATTCCAGCTTCACAGGTGGGCAGGGCTGAGAGCCTCTTTTCGTATGAGGTGGGCATAGCCCAACACAACCGACCCGATCTACTAAACAGTTAAACGTGGGGTGAGTTGAGAATATTTGTGTCTACCCGACCTACCAAGCACGCCCTTAGTGAAGGAAATATGCCCTGAGAGGCAATAATAAAGTTGTTATTATATATTCCTTATACATGATAGATGTTTATTTTACATGCTAGAAATGTATTGATTCGGAAACATCAATACATGTGTGTTTAATAAACAAAAAGGGTTCCTAGTCATGCCTCTCTTATAGACTAGCTTGTTAATTAACAGGATGATCAAGGTTTCCTGATCATGGACATTGGATGTTGTTAATAACAAGGTCACACCATTGGTGGAATGATGTGATGAACATTCATCCGAAGTATAGCATTACGATCAAGTCATTATGTTTATATTGCTATAACATCATACGAAGTAATCTTTATCCTTAGACCATGAGATCATGTTAATTGCTGACACCGGAAGAGTATCTTGATAACATCAAACGTCACACCGTAACAGGGTGACTATAAAGATGGGTTCAGTACTACGAAGGTGTTATGTTGAGGCTCATGGATCAAGAGTAAAATTTGTCAATCCAGATGACGGATAGATATACTCTGGGCCCTCTCGGTGATATCACATTAGGATAGCTTGCAAGCAAGTGATGTGATCACTAGAATGTTATATCACGGGAACGAGAAAAGAGTGCATGTAGGTAACGAGATCAAACTAGGTATGGAGATACCGATGATCGAATCTCGGACATGTAATATATCGAGAGACAAAGGGATTTAGTTACAAGCGTTAAAGGTTCTCACGATCACAGGAGTCATTGTTGAATGTGTAGAGTCGATGCGGATCTCGTGTCCTGCTGATTATTGATCGGAGAAGGGTCTCGATCATGTCTGCATTATTCGCGAACCGTAGGGTGGCACACTTAAGAGTTACCTGACACCATTTTGGAGCACATATGTTTCAGACGAAAGAATTGCAAAGCGCAGGAATTGTTTCAATAGAAACCGGAAATTGTTTCGGGTGAAATTGCAGAAGGTGGTTCTGCACGTGATATTGAAATATTGCAAGGGGCTATATGTGAATGTTTGTTAATTAAAGTAATTAACAAAATTCTGAATAAATTTAATAAAAAGAGTTTTATTAAATGAGAGAGCATTAAATTTGGAGAAATTTAATGCATTTAAAGTGGAGACTTTAAAAGGGAATGTGAAGAGGCATTTTAATGTGTGTGTGTGTGTGGGGGGGGGGGGGTTACCACCACATGAATGGGGGAGGTGAAGGTTCACCCCCATGCATGACCATGGAGAGAGGGGAACCCTCCTCCTATAAAAGGCCACCCATTCCTCCTTCATCCTCACACCTCCTTGTGAAGGATCTCTCCCCTCTAGAATTATTCCCCATGGTCTCGGATTAGCGAGATACATGTTCCAGTAGCATTTAAATGCGGAAGGAGTTCTTTGCTTCCGCTGGATCGCTGGAGCGAGGAGGTGGAGGTTGTCCGGTGGCTTGAACGTGTGTGCGAGTGCGGATGCGCCGCTGAGTTGCGACGCTCGGACTTCCTCACGATCTTGAGATCGGCAAGTGTACGACTACATCAACAACGAGTTCCTACTCGTTAGCAAAGCTCGTTGTCTACGAGGGTAAGTTCTCGTTGGATGTATGTCCACCCATTGCTTTGTACCTAGTAGATAGATCTTGGCGTGTAGTTCACACCGTAGGAATTTTTTTGTTTTCTATGCTGCGGACCCAACAGTGGTATCAGAGCCTGATCTATGCGTAGGTGCTTAGCACGGGTAGTACACATATGGTTGATATGTGGGCGATGATGATCATGTTATTGCATCTTCTATGTATTTTGGATATTGGTGGCATAGTGGGATGAAGCGGCCCGGACCAACCTTACATGTCATCGTACATGAGACCGGTTCCACGACTGACATGCAACTTGTTTTGCATAAGTGGCTGGCGGGTATCTGTCTCTCCTACTATAGTCAATATCTGATTTACAACGAATTGCTAATAACTTAGTTATCCTCGTTGTGGTTCATGTTCATAGGTGAGAACGGTTCTATCTCCGAAAGCCCTAAGCCACGTAAAACTTGCAATTGATAAATTAGAGGCGTCTAGTTTAGATCGTTGCTGGGCTAGTGTATCGATATGGTATTGTTGTAAGTAGATGTATGGTAGATACTCTTACAACACAGTCAACGTGTAAGTTCCATAGACCTTGGCCTTACACACAAAGGAATGATAGAGATCATACCATGATGCAAGTGATAGAGATCAAATGCATCGACCATATCATCTCACTTTACACATTAGATGATAGCATCTTATACTGCTAGTTTGGCGCGTTTGGTAGCATTATAAGATGATCCCTCATTTAGATATCAAGATAAAAATGTGTTCTTCCTTGAGTATGCACCGTTCTATGGATCGTGTTTCGAGACATCACGTGATGATCGGGTGTACTCGAATCTACGCTTTCATAGGAACGGGTGTAAGACAGTTTTACACACGCGAATACTAAGGTTCTTACTTGGCGAGCCTAGCATGTATAGACATGGCCTCAGAACACGGAACGAAAGGTTAAGCATGAGTCATATGGTTGATATGATGCCCATATAGATGCTCGCCTTTGAAGCTATATCAACTCACATGATGATCGGACTTGATATAGTGGATTTGGTTCATGTAATCACCAAAAGGACACGAGGGATATCGTTTTTGAGTGGGAGTTCATTAGTAATTTGGATTAGTTGAACTCAATCTATCATAAACTTAGTCTAAATAAACTTTACAAATTCTGTTGTAGATGTCACCACCTGCTTTTAATTTCAATGTGTTCATGCTGCGAATGGTAGCAACTTCACCATCTGGGCTATGAATTTGAGGATTCTCCTCACTGCTGCACAAAAGCAATATGTGCTAGATACGCCGCTAGGCCCCCCACCAGCTCCTGATGCCCCTGACGAGGAAAAGAATGTCTATGTGACTCGTCAGGAGGACCACAACTTAGTTCATTGTGGCATACTGTATGGGCTAGAGCCGAACTTGAAAGCGTTTGAAAATGGTAATGCCTTTGATACCATGGGAGAATTGAAAATGATTTTCGATACCCATGTCTTTGTAGAGAGTTATAATGCTACGTAAAAGTTCTTTAGCTGCATGATGAAGGAAAACTCCATTAGTGAGCATGTACTCAAAATGTCCGGTGCGCCGATAAGCTTGTGTCCTTGGGAATAACGATTCCCATTGACTTAGGCATACATCGTGTTCTCCAATCTCTGCCACCTAGCTACAAGAGCTTCGTGATGAACTATAATATGCAGGGCATGAAGAAGTCTCTTCCCAAGCTTCTGTCAATGCTTAAGACTGCAGAAGTGGAGATTAGGAAAGAACATCAAGTGTTGATGATCAATAGGACCACCGGTTTCAAGAAGGATAAGAAAGGCAAGCACAAGGGAAAGAAGGGTGGCAAGTCTGTTGCCACGCCTGAAAAGAAACCCCTGGCTGGCCCTAAGTCTGACACCGAGTGCTACTATTGCAAGGGATCGGCCATTGGGCGCAAGCGCCCCAAGTATTTGGCGGACAAGAAGTCCAAAGAAGGCAAACAAAGGTATATGTGATATACATGTTATTGATGTGTACTTGACTAGTACTGCAGAGCACTGGTATTTGATACGGATCGGTTGCTAATATATGTAACTCGGTTCAGGGGCTGGAACAAGCGACAACTAGCAAGGTATGAGGTCAGGATGCGGGTCGGCAATGGATCAAGAGTTGATGTGATCTCCGTCGGGACGCTACCTCTCCATTTGCCATCGAGATTAGTTATAAACCTAAATAATTGTTATTTGGTGCCTGCACTGAGCATGAACATTGTATCTGGATCGTGTTTGATGCAAAGTGGTCATTCCTTTAAATCTAAAAACAATGGTTGTTCGATTTATAAGAATGATATCTTTTATGGTCATGCACATATGTTGAATGGTTTATTTCTATTGGATCTTGATAGTAATATTACGCACATTCATAATGTTAATGCTAAAAAGATTAAACTTGATGATGATATGTCTACATATATGTGGCACTGTCGTCTAGGTCATATTGGCGTTAAACGCATGAAGAAACTCCATTCTGATGGACTTTTGGAATCACTTGATTTTGAATCATTTGATACATGTGAGCCATGCCTTATGGGCAAGATGACTAGAACGCCGTTTTCCGGTTCAATGGAGCAGGCGTGCATCTATTGGAAATCATACATACTGATGTGTGTGGACAAATGAGTGTGTCAGCGCGAGGTGGATATCGTTATTTTGTTACTTTCACGGATGATTTGAGTAGATATGGGTATATCTATTTGATGAAACACAAGTCTGAAACTTTTGAAAAGTTCAAGGAATTTCAGAATGAAGTGGAAAATCATCGTAATAGAAAGATCAAATTTCTACGGTCTGAACATGGAGGAGAGTATCTAAGTTACGAGTTTAGCACACACATGAAAGAGTGTGGAATAGTTTCACAACTCACGCCTGCCGGAACACCACAACGTAATGGTGTGTCGGAGCGTCGTAATCGTACCTTATTGGATATGGTTCAATCTATGATGTCTCGATCGACTTACCTCTCTGTCATTTTGGGGTTATGCACTGGAAACAACTGCATTCACTTTAAATCGGGCACCATCTAAATCCGTTGAAACGACACCGTATGAATTATGGTTTGGAAACAAACCTAAGCTGTCATTTCTTAAGGTTTGGGGATGCGATGTTTATGTGAAGAAAATTCAACCAGATAAACTCGAACCCAAAGCGTAAAAATGCGTCTTCATAGGATACCCTAAGGAAACAATTGGGTATACCTTCTATCACAGATCCGAGGGCAAGATTTTTGTTGCCAAGAATGGATCATTTCTTGAGAAGGAGTTTCTCGCGAAAGGTGTGAGTAGTCGAAAGGTAGAACTCGAAGAGGTTATTGAACCTTCTCTTCATGGAATGGCGAGTGGCACAGCACCGGAAGTTGTTTCGGAGTTGACTTCACCTGATGAAGAGAGAGCTAATGATAATGATCATGAAACTCCGAAAGAGGACACTACCGAACCTCGCAGGTCAAGCAGGACACGCGCAGCTCCTGAACTGTACGGCAATCCTGTTGTGAATTTCATGGTTGATGAAATGGATGACCCTGCGACGTATGAAGAAGCGATGATGAGGCCGGATTCCAACAAATGGCTAGAAGCCATGAAATTTGAGATGGAATCCATGTACGAGAACCAAGTTTGGAACTTGGTGGACTTACCTCACGACCGAAAGGCCGTGGAGAATAAATGGATTTTCAAAAGGAAAACTGATGCTGATGGTAATGTGACCATCTATAAGGCTCGACTTGTCACAAAGGGGTTTAGACAAATTCAAGGAGTTGACTACGATGAGACATTCTCTCCCGTAGCGATGCTTAAGTCAGCTAGGATTATGTTAGCAATTGCTGCATTATTCGATTATGAAATATGGCAGATGGATGTCAAAACTGCGTTCCTCAATGGTAAGATTGAAGAAGAGTTGTATATGACACAACCTAAGGGTTTTGTCGATCCTAAGGATTCTAATAGGTGTGCAAACTTCAGCGATCCATCTATGGACTGAAGCAAGCATCACGAAGTTGGAATCTCCGCTTTGACGAGGTGATCAAAGAGTTTGGATTTGTCCAAACTTATGGAGAGGCTTGTATTTACAAGAAAGTGAGTGGGAGCAATATGGCATTTCTGATATTATATGTGGATGACATATTATTGATTGGAAATTATATAGATCTTTTAAACAGTGTTAAAAGTTATCTAAACAGCAAATTTTCGATGAAAGACCTTGGTGAAGCATCATATATATTAGGCATTAAAATCTATAGAGATATATCAAGGCGCCTAATTGGGCTATCGCAGAGTACATACCTTGATAAGGTATTAAAGAAGTTTAATATGGACGAAAGTAAGAAGGGGTTCTTACCTATGTTGCAAGGCAAGATATTGAGTAAGACTCAAAGTCCGGCTACGACGGAAGAAAGAGAGATGATGGATAAGATCCCCTATGCCTCGGCCATAGGCTCTATTATGTATGCCATGCTATGTACAAGACCGGATGTGGCACATGCTATTAGTTTGACTAGTAGGTACCAATCGATCCGGGTTGAACATGGATAGCGGTAAAGAACATCCTCAAGTACTTAAGAAGAACTAAGGATATGTTTCTTATATACGGAGGTGAAGAAGAGCTAGTCGCTAAGTGTTATGTCGATGCTAGCTTTGACACCAATCCGGATGACTCTAAGTCTCAGTCCGGATACGTATTTCTCTTGAACGGAGCAACAGTTAGTTGGAGGAGTTCCAAACAACATGTGGTGGCTGGATCAACAACGGAGGCGGAATATGTTGCTGCTTTAGAAGCGGCGCAGGAAGCAGTTTGGATGAAAGAGTTCATTACGGAACTGGGTGTGGTTACCAGTGCGTTGGACCCGATGGTGATCTATTGTGACAACAATAGGAGCCATAATAACATAAAGAACCAAGGTCTCACAAGAATTCCAAGCATATTAAGCGCGGTTTCACTCCATCCATGAGCATGTCAAGGATGGAGATATAAAGATTTGTAAAGTACACAGGGACCTAAATGTAGCAGATCCATTGACTAAAGTTCTCCCTAGGGCAAATCATGATCAACACAGAACTCCATGGGTGTTAGATTTATCACTATGTGAACTAGATTATTGTCTCTAGTGCAAGTGGGAGATCAAGGAAATATGCCAGAGGCAATAATAAAGTTGTTATTATATATTCCTTATACATGATAGATGTTTATTTTACATGCTAGAAATGTATTGATTCGACATCAATACATGTGTGTTTAATAAACAAAAAGGGTTCCTAGTCATGCCTCTCTTATTGTCTATCTTGTTAATTAACAGGATGATCAAGGTTTCCTGATCATGGACATTGGATGTTGTTAATAACAAGGTCACACCATTGGTGGAATGATGTGATGAACATTCATCCAAAGTATAGCATTACGATCAAGTAATTATGTTTATATTGCTATAACATCATACGAAGTAATCTTTATCCTTAGACCATGAGATCATGTTAATTGCTTGACACCGGAAGAGTATCTTGATAACATCAAACGTCACACCGTAATGAGGTGACTATAAAGATGGGTTCAAGATTACTACGAAGGTGTTATGTTGAGGCTCATGGATCAAGAGTAAAATTTGTCAATCCGGATGACGGATAGATATACTGGGCCCTCTCGGTGATATCACATTAGGATAGCTTGCAAGCAAGTGATGTGATCACTAGAATGTTATATCACGGGAACGAGAAAAGAGTGCATGTAGGTAACGAGATCAAACTAGGTATGGAGATACCGATGATCGAATCTCGGACATGTAATATATCGAGAGACAAAGGGATTTAGTTACAAGCGTTAAAGGTTCTCACGATCACAGGAGTCATTGTTGAATGTGTAGGAGTCGATGGATCTCCGTGTCCAGGCTGATTATTGATCGGAGAAGGGTCTCGATCATGTCTGCATTATTCGCGAACCGTAGGGTGGCACACTTAAGAGTTACCGGACACCATTTTGGAGCACATATGTTTCAGACGAAAGAATTGCAAAGCGCAGGAATTGTTTCAATAGAAACCGGAAATTGTTTCGGGTGAAATTGCAGAAGGTGGTTCTGCACGTGATATTGAAATATTGCAAGGGGCTATATGTGAATGTTTGTTAATTAAAGTAATTAACAAAATTCTGAATAAATTTAATAAAAAGAGTTTTATTAAATGAGAGAGCATTAAATTTGGAGAAATTTAATGCATTTAAAGTGGAGACTTTAAAAGGGAATGTGAAGAGGCATTTTAATGTGTGTGTGGGGGGGGGGGGTTACCACCACATGAATGGGGGAGGTGAAGGTTCACCCCCCATGCGCCGGCCATGGAGAGAGGGGGAACCCTCCTCCTCCTATAAAAGGCCACCCATTCCCTCCTTCATCCTCACACCTCCTTGTGAAGGATCTCTCTCCCCCTCTAGAATTATTCCCCCATGGTCTCGGATTAGCGAGATACATGTTCCAGTAACATTTAAATGCGGAAGGAGTTGCTGCTTCCGCTGGATCGCTGGAGCGAGGAGGTGGAGGTTGTCCGGTGGCTTGAACGTGTGTGCGAGTGCGGATGCGCCGCTGAGTTGCGACGCTCGGACTTCCTCACGATCTTGAGATCGGCAAGTGTACGACTACATCAACAACGAGTTCCTACTCGTTAGCAAAGCTCGTTGTCTACGAGGGTAAGTTCTCGTTGGATGTATGTCCACCCATTGCTTTGTACCTAGTAGATAGATCTTGGCATGTAGTTCACACCGTAGGAATTTTTTTGTTTTCTATGTTGCGGACCCAACACTTAGTTGCTGGAAGCATCGTAGACTCGACAATATATTCTCAGCTCTCTTTTCAGCCAAAACAGACTTGGGCATACTCCATATCTCACAATACATCGGTTCATGATGACCACAACTTGCACATTGCTTAGCCAACAAAATATCCAAACACACTTTGGTCCCGTTTTATAAATAAAACCACAAACGGCCAAACTGATACAAGGTGATGAGAAAACCCTCTCACAAAGCAGATCAAGAATAAACGAAAAGAACACGGGACCAAAACTTGCCACCGAAGACACTGAAACAAGACTGAGGGGAGTCAGAGCTCCACACATCCTCAAGAGGGTAACGATGTACTGTGCTACTGTCGACGAGACCACAACAGTTAAGGGTTTTCACCTAGAACCCTAATGCCGGACTACCAGAGAGGTTAAAGTCGAGGGTTTAGTTGGTGTCAGCCTTGCCCGGGCTTTGCCCAGCGATGCACGTCGATGACCATGGGGGATAGGAGGTGGATGGGGTCTGAGGAGAGGGGTGGTGGCGTGGCCCAGTTGCCTGCGAGGGATGACACAGGTCGGGAGAGAGGGGGTCCCAACCAACAAAACTGCCATGAGTCATTCTAGTTCCTTAATTTTTTATCTCATTTCTTTCTCCTCTTTTCTAACAGACCAGGTCCATCTATAAAGAAGGCTACCTGGCTAATTTAGTGATATCAAATGACAGTTACATCATCCACGAGCGTACTCAAAATTATGAACTTTATGATATCGCCGCCTCTCTCTTCCCTAAACCTAGACGCCTCCACCCTATGCCTCCTCCATAATCGGGACCCTCCTCTGGCCGGCCTCGCCGGCGCCAGGAGGAGTGGGGAACCTGATCTATAAGTTGAGTCATTGATAAAAGTAGTGTTTTCAATAAATTAGATTATGGTTTTGCTACTCCTTTTTGGTCTCTACATCGATGGCGATGGTATCATTTATAATAAGTCTTCTTCGGTCCTTCGTTCAACGGCATGAGTTTTTTCTCGATATTAACAGTGGTGTTGGAAGATCAAATTTCTTTAGTTATGGGTTTTCAGATCTTTCTTCGTTGGTATGGTTTTTATTGGTTGTTGCGGGGAGGTTTGTCCTTGCAATATCTTTCTCGGCTGCCATGTTCTCGATAATGCACTACAAAAATACCCCCATACCCGGTGGATTTTTTGGGAGGCATAAGTAAAAAAACCCGGTAATAGTTGGTTACGCGGCAAATGAGCTTTGGTGGCACCATTTTGTCTCGGCGGCCCGCCATGGCACACATGATAGCGGCAGATTTTGGTGCCGTGGTACAAGGATGGGGAATGTGGTGGTTTTTAACGCCTCGCTTGTCCAACAGAGGCATTTAAAATATCCACCGCCTATTTCAAGCACCATTAATTGTTGATGTCCGCTAGAGAATGGTCAATCACTACCCGCTGACTGGTTAGGCTTGTCTAACTGAAAGGTGCGGACCACCGCTGCTTACCTGAGCTACTTGAGACCGACGTATGAGATCTATGAACCAATTTGGCCCACATTACTGGGCATGTTGGGGATATACTTTTCGGGTATCCTCACAGTTCCTCACTGACCAGGTTGGTCCACTTCGGGTTAGAGCTTTGCTTCACGGGCGGCCCAGTCAGGGAGAAAAGACGAAGTCCAGTCCAGCTACGGGAAGGCCTAGAAGACTTACCGACTTAGGCCCATAGTGTTACTTGTAGTTCAAGATGTACTCTGTAACCGACTCTTAGTCGTAGCCGGATAGATATCTTTTGTAAACCCTAGGCCGGATATCTATATAAGCCGTCCTAGGGAGAGCCTTTAGGGCACATCCTCAATAGTCTACAATCTCAACTCGCACAGGTGAAAACCTTGTAACCCATATTCCGGCTCTACCGTATTACTGGATTGCTAGCAGGAGTAGGATCCGTCCAAAGCCGGCAGATTCGAACCTGGGTAAACTTGTGTGCTCACCATCCCGGAATACCGTACGTCTCACACCCCTCTCTTCCGCACGCCTCGAGGACCCCCTCATGGCGTACTTGTCATCAATCCTACGACAGTTGGCGCCCACCATGGGGCTCGAACCCACGACCACAAGGTTAGGAGCCTTGTGCTCTACCAACTGAGTCCCATAAAGCAAATAGTACATCTCACCAGTAGCCCATTCCATTTCCTATATAATACAGGGAGTCCTTAGTCCCTATTCTCTCAACTCCTCTCTCCGTACGGCACCGCACCCAATCTCCCGGCAAGAAAAACCCTAGATCTGAACATAGTCATTTCCAAAAATATCCTAAGATATCAACAACTCCCATCTCTACTACTGTCGGTCCTCCCAAATATGGTGATGCCTCGCAAGCTCTGCCAATCTGATCCAGCCTCCGTGCTAGAGTCCTTCGAGCCTAAGGTTCTTTCTAAATCGATATGTTGTTTGATCTTGTTCTTTATCTAATAGATTTGTTGTTGGATCTTGTTCTTTCTCTAATCGATCTGCTATTGGATCTTATTTTTTCTCTAATTGATCTATTGTTGGATCTTGTTCTTTCTCTAATCGATTTGTTGTTGGATCTTGTTCTTTTTCTAATCGATCTGCTATTGCATCATGTTCTTTCTCTAATCGATCTGCTATTGCATCATGTTCTTTCTCTAATCGATCTGCTATCTCTTTCAGATCCACAGCAACACGGTCAGTGTAGCTTGTACGAAGCATTACGGACATGACGCCGTTGCCACCATGAAAGCATCGTCGTTGGAGGATGGTGGCCCTGTTGCTGTGTTTGTCACAATAGGGTGTTAGTAGAATAGTGAGGCGCTCAAGATTAGATTAGGTAAATTTCTCCACTTATCTTTTAGATAAGTGGAAGAATTAGGTTAGTTGTAGGTAGTTTTTAGTTCTTTATTTTCATAATTTGCTAGAAGATAAGTGTAATCTATTGTAATAAATATCCTCTCAATAAATTTGAATTTTTGATTTGAACACAATTAGCTTCCTAAATTAATGATTGTAAACTGCTTACTTTGATTAATGGTACTATAATTAATTATATGGATCGGTGATATTGTACAAACCACGACATTCGCAATACATGACACGACACTGAAGTTTTGTCGTCTTTAGTAATGTAATGAGGCACATCCACTGCCATGCCACAAAAGCGCTAGCTAGGCGGATTACGTTGTGCCGAGCCAAAAAATTCGTCGTCGTTATCCCTGGCACCTTTTTTGCCGCACCAGCGCGAGCGCGATAACTAAGGTTGTGCCTGGGCATCTATAAATGCCAAGGCCCAAGCTCCATGTTGTAGTGATGGTGATTCGTACTCTCGGCTCCCTAGAGACATTGATGAGGTTGTTCGGCTCGTCTTCTCTAAAATATTGGTGTTGGTACTCTTACCAATATTGGATGATTATTCTAATCGCTACACGCATGCACTGCGGCTCAAATTAAAATTATGGAAGAATTCTCGTTGGTATTTATAGATCTGTGATTTGGTACCTATGTCTTTTTTATTCGTCTGCCTTCGAAAAAGCACAAGATTATGTCATGGAAAAAAAAGAATTTGAAAACCTCGATGATTGGATAGTATATTTTAGACTTTCAACTCATGTATCTTTACCATATATTATTGGGTACGATAAATATATATGGTATTGATTGTAAAAAAAAGATCTATGAACTCTATGACTTGTTTGTCTTGGCCTAAGTATTTCCCACAATTTTGTTTTCCATACAATTGTGGAAGCTCTTACTGACATGATACAATAACCTTATCATATGGAAAACATTATGAAAATAACATTAATACTTAACTCATTTCATGTCACTTCAGAACATTCTTTTGAGATCACTGGGGACAGTGGTGAAGATATATTTCAGAAAATGGGTGTACATGTCGTGGAAATACCACGGCAGGTACCATCACGAGAGGGACCAGAGATGCGGATCCTAGCAAAATCGGGTGAATCGGAGAAGGGATTGGTACACGCGAGCTACCCAGGTTTGGCCCCTCACTCTTGATGTATTGCTTTGTATATCAAGTTACAATGCTTCCACTGGCTAAGCTTTGTGTTGTTGCCAGCGAGATCTGAACTTGATTCTGCATGCCAGTCTATGGGGTATCTCATAGAGAGACCATCTAACTTATGTGTCTACCCCTAAGTCAGCTTTATATATGCAATCAACCTAGGGTTTATAATCTAACATGTCCATAAAGGAACAAGAGTCCTAAAAGATGTTGACTCACAACCTTCTTGCCTTGTACTCCAAGCTCATAGTCTCCGTCTCCTCTGCGACTCCCATGAACCGACTAAGGACCGAGCCTTACCCGACTCAAGCCTTGTTTGTTTGTGTAAGCCCACCATGGCCAGCCAACCATGGGTCTGGCATTACTACCATTAACCGGCTTGGTGAGCATACCCGGCTTATCATATCCACGAGAGTACATGATTAGGACTGTAGCCCCTGCTCTGTATTCCCCTTTATGTTGTTACATGTGTCACGATTTATTCTGTATTCTCATTGAGGAAAGTGTAAGGGCATATCCAGCGGTACGACCCATCTAGTTCTGGCCCTTCTGAAACGGTCTGTGTGGACATGAGGATAGCTAGAACATGGCCCAGCGGGGCGATCCGAATGGACCGACTCACGCGGAATAGACCATCCATTTATCAAATTTGGTCCTCGGTTGCATCATGCCGTACAACACACACGTCCTCCATTGACATTAGAGGTCCCTCCTGCCAGTGGCACACCAACCACTCCGTTCTCTCCGAAAAACGTTTCCCCAAAATTTGGCTGGCAGGAGCAAAAGCGGAAGCGATGGAACCCGCTGCCACACCCTTAGCTAAGCGTGCTGCCGACAACACCACCAAGAAGAAGTTGGCCAAGCCTAAGAAGCTCACGTAGGATCTAATGCCAGAGGAGCGCCGGGTCAAGTCGGACAAGCACGCAGGCCGGAGAGCGGCCACCTGATTCGCTGCAAAGCTCAAAGAGGAGCGGCAGAAAGAGAACGACCGCATCCTCGACATGTGGGCCATGATAAACGGTGATGCTCTGGCCATAAAAGCCGCCGAGCATGCCGTCATCATGATGAAGAAGGAGTCGCTGAACATCACATTTGGCATTGGCGTTGTTCTACCCCTGGCCATGCCATGGCCGACACGTCATCCACCATCTCGGTCACGTTGACACCGAGTAGCCGGCCTCCTCTTCAACCCAGGACGCCATACCCACATACACAAGCGCATGATGAAATCCACGACTTTGCTCTCACCCAGCTCAAAAATCCCCAGTCGATGTCGGCAGAGGCGACTGGGCATGTCATCGATATCAACCGCACTCCCACGATAGGAGACTCAATGCTAAAGGCACCAAAGAAACAACGACACATCTCTGCTGACAACATGCCACCTCTAGTAAATCTGTTCGACAGAATGACCGACCAGTCCCCACCGTCCATGAAGGTGGCAAGGTTGCATAATTTCTTTCCTATTGTCATTTGCTTGTGCCACAGGACTTGTCATGGTCAGTTTGTGTGTAGGAATTCATGGAGAACAATGGCGAGGGCATCATGCTTGACATGATTAACGACTTTGGGCGATGGCTTGTACACACAAGATGAGACTCAACAGGATGCCTACTCCATTAACGATGAACCATTGTTTGGGAACAATGGTGTCTCCATCGGCAAGGGCATCACCCAAGCCATGATCATGACACTAGCTGCGACACTTGCAACGACACTTGCTGGCGGCAAGAAGGTGAGCCAAAGGACCTCGAGCTACACCACCAAAGAGGACAAGTTGTTATGCAAAGCTTGGATGGAGATTTCACAAGTTCCACTATGCCGGTGCTGAGCAAAAGGGACATGCATATTGGCGTCGTGTGGGCAAGTACTTCCATGAGCATAGGAAGTTCCCGCCAAACTCTTTCTATAGTGATGGAAATGATATCTCTCTCTTTCAAAGTGATGTGGCTTCATCCATGCCAAGTGCAGAAAGTTTGAAGGCTCCTACGAGATGGTGATGACAAGGCAAATTAGCAGGCTCAAGGCGCTTGACATGGTAAAACCTCTTCCTCTTGTCAATGTACCTTGTATGTATGCGGCATGTGGCATGGATTGTCGTCCATATGTGTAGGTTGTTTAAGATTTGGAGCACTTCAATACGGTCAATGAGAACAAGGCATTCACATTAAGCAATTGTTGGATGTTGATCAAAGATACCAAGAAGGGGGAAACTATCTATGCCCTTTAGAAAAAATCGAGGGGCGAAGAAGAAGGACAATGGCAAAGCGTGAACTGATGGTACCATCGACCTTGACGATGATGACCAATGCCTTGGCGTCCCTACAACTGATGGGCCATCAAGTAGTGTTGGCCTGTAGACCACAAGGCCTCCAAGACTGGCATCAACTGTCAAGCTTCCTCGTTGGCGTTCCAAGACACACTAAGGGAGTTAATGGTCTCGAAGGAAGAGGCCAATGCCAAGAGGAAGGAGAGGCGGTGTAAAGAGAAAGAGGCCACCGCCAAGATCTTTTTTGGTCTCCACATGAGATCATTTGAGGTGGAAGAAGCCAATGTCAAGTCTAGGGTCGTTAAGGACGAAGCCAAGGCTATGCTCATGGAGGCTGATGCCAAGTCTAGGCTCTTGGAGACCGAAGCCAAGGTCATGACCGAGGAGAACCACATCATGCTGAGCGACTTGGACAGCATCTCCGACCCCGAACAAAGGGCTTGGATCGAGAATAATCAAAAGATCATCCGAGCTCATGATGTTTTAAGGGCAATGGAATATATGATTGCCATTGGGAGAAACTTGCCACTTTTTGGACAAATTGTATGATATTGTTTGATTTTGGATATTTGAGAGGAACTTGCCATGTGTTGGCAATGCCTGAAGGGCAATGGAACACGATTTGCCACTTTATTTAGTAGCAAATTTACATATTTGTGTATGCCAGTGTGCTTAAATGTGAAAAGAATTGACAAACTGATTAGTTGTCCTGCGCGGACCGAATTGGTCGCACTGCTGTGGGCAGTGGCCCGGCAAGCCAGGCCGTGACCATATTCTGTCTGTTGGCCGATGCTAATCGGAAGATTTGGGGTGTCCAAAATAGGTGGTGTCACTACATATGCCCTAATAGATCGGTCCACGCCTCCACCATACACTTTGGGCACGTTTGGTAGCCTGCAGATGGTCTAGCCAGGCCTGAAGTGATGAAAATGGGCCGATTGGTTGCTTGCTTGCTCTTTTGGCCCGCATGAGTCTGAACCTTAAAGCACCCCTCAGCCAGGCTCGGGGATAATGCTCGAATCCGCTATTTCCCTATAGCTAGCCTCGCTGCATGCAAAAATGGGAGCACAACGACCGAGCTCGTGTAGGCAGGGAGATGGCGGGAGGCCGAGCGTGGACTCGAAATTCTGACGGGAGGATTCGCTCACCGCCCTCCTGCTCCCGTCCCTATTTAAAGAGGGCGGTGTTCCGCCCCCAAAATCCAAATCCACCATTCCACCTTCCCCTCGAGCATTTCACTCATCAGATCTAGATGGATGTCGTTCGATTCTTCTGCCTCTAGCACAAAGACGCTGGTCCTACCATATTCACCAGCGAGCATGCTGTTAGTTGGTTGTCCTGCTTCACCTTGGAGCTCGTCGACGGCAGTCCTTCCGGCTACTCCGACGAATGTGGCCATGGTGAGCTTACCGTCAACAAAGTCGACCAAGGCGACGGTGAGCTTGCCGTCATCTCCATCGACTACGGCGAAGGTCGGCATGCCAGCATCTCCTTCATCCCCTACCTCTGTGATGCATCCTTTGGAAGCTGCTGAAAGAAACCTCTCACCTTGGGCTAGCTGTACATAGATCTGTGAGCATGTATACTCCATTCTTCGCTGTTACCTATGATGCTCATAGATATGTTCATGCTATGTGAGTTAGTGTGAGCATATATACTTTGCTCTTCGCTGTTGTGTGAACTTCTGATGCTCTACTTTTTAGTAGTTACTATTAGAATGTGTAGCACAAATTGTTTAGAGACCATCATTCTTAGTGTCTTATTCATTACTATAGGACAGTTTGCTGGACAAGTCACAAAATTTGCCTGAAGTGGTTGTTAAAACTATGGAGCCTGAGACTGTTATCCCCATTCGAGCTTTGTACATGCCAAAACCAATGGTGTGAGATCCTTCTCTATCTCTGTTCGTTCTGAACAGGCTTTATGAGTTCGTCAAAGAAGGGTTAAGTGTGACCACGGATTTAAAGAGGTTTACTTACAGCGTGTGTGCAATGATGTTCTTGACTTCACGGGAAAGTAAGTCACCCCAACTCACGTGTACAACCATATGAGGACGGAATGACTGAGGCGCTGACTTTGCAGGAACTACGTCTGAGAGGAGGGCATGCCTATGCTTCTTTGTTAGTCGTACTACTTACCTATCTTAACTCTATGATGATGTGAATGATCTGATTGAACAAGAACTATGTGTATATTTTGGGAGGTGGTGAAACATCCCCTCCATTAGCTAGGGTTGATGAAACTATGGTCGAAGGTGGTATATAGTAGCCCTCCAGTGATAAACTCTTACGATGAACTATTTCTGTGTTATATGCTTTTGATTAACTGCTTGTGTGTGATCTGATAGGATGAACTGTTTATGTGTGTTGTGATTGTGATGAACTCCTTGTGGGTATGATCACCAACGTAGGAGGTTACCACAACGACTGCACAGTTTGCAACCAAACAGATGTGTTTGTTCACAATAGATGCAGGCTACCAGACAGATGGACCGCTGTTCTCCACCCATGCAAAAAAAATATTTAGGCTACCAAACGAACTGTAAAAGCTAGTCTAGAGAGTGTCTCAGCCGACACTGCCCATCTCAACACTCTCGGACTGGGCCGAGAAACCCATACGAGCTACCAAACACGTCCTTTGTAGATCACCGGGTTGCTTTGTTCAAGCAACACCGTCCTTTTCTTTTTTTTTGCGGAAAAAGATCCGGATCTATTTCATGAGTTCATAAGAAGTACAAAGTATCCTAAACATAATAAAAATTACATCGGGGTCTTTGGACCACCTAACGAATACTACTGCTGCCAGATCGAGCCGCCGACGCGCCGTTGTCGCCGCTCCATTACCGGAGCCGGCATGCCATTGTTGATGACAGTCGGGAAGTCTTCGTGCATCGCGTTCCTAAGGACGGCGTCTAGAGATGAAGTTCGCCATTAAACCCTTGAATTGATCCGAAACTTGTAACACCAAACGTAAAACACACATGCGGGCCGAGATCCGAACACCGTGGGCGGGCGAGATCCACCACTCCATGAAAGCGGCGACGACGAATCCCCCCTCCTCAACGCCCGGCAGCAGGATTGCCGTCAGCCGAGATAGAAGAGGAGGCGGGTATACCTTATTCTTGTCCCGCACAACGCCGCCATAGCCACCATAACGACGATGGCGGATGACCAAACTCTAACTTTATGGACCCTCCTACACCGTCGGCCTTGGTCGAGGTCCCCTCCTCTCGCCGCCGGGCCGGGCAAGCGCGAAGGCGAGGGACCCGTCGATGCTCGCTTCGCCGGGAACGTGATGATCGTGACGCTGGATTTTTACCCTAGCCGCCGCCTCTTTTTCTCAGCACCGTCCTTTTCTTAACTTTCTTAATGGCACTGGTCGGTCGGCGTGAATCTTTGATTCAGGTTGGGCGACTTGAATTAATAGCTTGATTAAGCGTGACGCGCGTCGGACCACGGGCGAGTCCACGGAAAGGTGAAAGTGAGAGGAGGTCGCGGCCGTGGTGCCACAGCACGTCAGTTCCTGAACTGAAAGGGTTGCTGTTTAAGGTTGTTGGCGCGTAACGTCGGCCCATTGGCGGGGGCGCGCGCGCCCTGCAGCTGACACACACTGACCGCGCCCGAGGCCGGACCACCGGTTCCATCTCCATCGTCCGTGCGCCACCGGGCCCGACCGGGAGCGAGCGACGCCGCGCCTGTCACGCGCCCATTCGGCCTGCGTCGCGCTCTCCGCGGCCAAAACGGCCGGCCGGCCAAAGCGAGGACCGACCGGGCGTGGTTGGGCATGCGCACGGTGACCTGCTTGCCGGGTCGGCGGGTCGCGGGCAGACGATGATGCATCAGAGTCCCGTGGTCGCGCGCCGCAAGAGAAAGTTTTCACAAGCAACGTGCGTGCGGTGTCACGTGAAGACGCGGTGCGTGCAGACGCTGAAGTCCGGCGGGACGCGGCACGGCTGTTTCCGCCGGAAAGAGACGTCGACGACGACCCGACGAGGAAAACTTCTCAGACCAGCGGCAGCGACTGCACGTAAGGTCTGAAACGGAGAGAGCGCGTGCAGTCGGTCAAAGTAAACCGCACGCGCGACGTGCCTGTCGGGGCCGAAGTTCCACGGTTTCTTCGACGAAATATGCAGAAGCTGAAATTCCACGGCTGGTTATTCCTTCGAAGAAAATCCACAGGACTGAAAATTGCTAAAAATGTGTAAGAGTAAAAAGTTGATTTACGGTGACGAGTTGCCAGGAACGTACACCTCGCTATCTGAAAACAACGACACCGTCAGACTAGGACTACTACGTACAGATTTCACGGAACTCTTCTTCTTCGGCTGAATCTAGCACCGGTATGCTACCAAATGAGGGAACGAGTTTTCACCTTTGCCCTCCCATTGGCCATTTCACCTTTGTCCTGCGTACCACGTGGCATGCGGTTCCGTCACGAGAAGCAGAGCAGTCTAACCTAGTAGTAAACACTAACGGTTGACAGTTGTACGCGTACTGTTACCACTGCACAGTCACGGGGACGGGGTGGTGCTCATCATCATCCCACGCGACATCGCCGCGAGCACGGTCTCGGCAGTGAGCCGCTCGGGACCCGCCGACCGCACCACGAGCGTGTGCGTGACGGTGTCATCCGCCACCGCCATGTCCGACGCCACGACGCTGAGCTGGGGGGAGTCACTGATGGCGTTGAAGGCCCCGGAGATGGGGTGCGACTCCAGGGGGGTGGTCACGCGCAGCACCACCTCGTCCTGCATTGCCTTCACCTCCACGGACGGGCGTGCTGGCCCAGCCGCGCCGCCCCCAGCCCTGAGACGGGCCTCCAGCTCCTGGATGTAGGTGATGGCGTCGCTGAGCAGAGACGCCTTGTCCATCTTGGTGATCTTGGGCACCACCGCGCGCAGCGCGTAGAACCGCTGGTTCAGCTTCTCACGCCGCTGCCGCTCCGCCTCCACGTGGTTCAGTGGCTCCTCCCGCCCGTTGGCCGGCTTGCGGCCCCGCTTCCGCGGCCTCCGCTCGTCCCCGCTTGGCTTGGCGAAGCTTATGCTCTTGGGTGGCTCCGTGGGTATCGCTTTGACCACCACGGCCCCCTTCTTGGCCGGGCGCGTCGTCACGACGCCTTGCCCGCCGAGCCGCAGCGCCCAAGCGGCCTCGCTTCCCGCGGTTAGGACTGGCGGCATTTGGGCTCCGCCTCCGCGAGAGACGTCCTTCCCGAAGATCCTCGTGGAATCGTCCGGCGAGTCTGGCTGGACGCGGAAGGCGGATTGGATGGCGCCCAGGACCTGCTGGTCCTCGCGCATGGCCACGACGGAACCGAGCTCAAGGACGCCGCCCTTGCACGGGAGGAAAACCACGGTGCGCAGGCCGGCGGACTGGGCTAGGGAAGCACGGACGTACCAGCCGGGCGCGGCCGCGGGGCCAGGCAGGCGGGGATCCACGGCGGCCCAGGCGTGTCGGCCGGAGGCCAGCGCGCGGCCCGGCCCGCCGGAGCCCTCGGCGAAGGAGAAGTACATGGACGCGAGGAAGTACATCTCGGCGCCAGTGACGCGGTCCAGCCGGAGCGCGTAGTCCGCGCCGTCCTCGTCCCCGCCGCCGTACAGCGCGTGCAGCCGCAGCAGGACGCGCTTGCGCGCCAGGCTCCTGTCCGTCGCGCCGGCTTCCTCGGGTGCGCGCGCGTCTGCATGTGCATGGTCGTCGTCGTCGTGCGGGGTGGTGGCGTCGCGGCAGTGTCCGTCACCCCAGCCGAGCACGGGACGGCCGCCGGCGCCGGCGCGGGACTCTTGCCAGTAGATGCCGTACGTCCAGGCTCCTCCCCGCTCGACGAGGTCGTGCAGGCGCGCCTGGAGCTCGGCCGACGACGACGCCGGGGGCCCGTCGAGGTGCGGCGGCGTGGTGGCGAGGTGGTTCGCGGCGTCCTGCCCCAGGACGGCCGCGAACAGCGCCGCGTCCGTGTCAGACCACGACATGCCGCCGTAGTACGCGCTCTCCTGGTCGTTGGTCAAAGAAATCTTGTCTGGGTAGAATGGTAGCTATGCTCTCGATCGGTATGTTAGTTTCACCGGAGCTTGCGGTTTTATATAGGGAACGGAACCGGCCGCCATCCAAGGATAGGATACGAGACCGAGAGGAAGATCACGGGAGGTAGCTAGGGAAGGAATTAATTTGTTGCGAGCGACTCGCGAGTCGCGACCGTGGTGCGCAGCGAACAGTTGCAAGTGTGCTCTGAACTGACACGGTGTGTGGAGTTACTGAAATGGGTGCGAGGCTGTGAGGTGGAGGCCGGAGACCTCGTTACAGAAATGGGTGCGAGGCTGAGAGGCGGAGGCCGGAGACCTCGTTACAGAAATGGGGGCGCGCGCGGCCGTACGTACGAGAACGACATGCAAGGTAGTAGTACGAGAGACAGGTCAGGTGGGTTCGGCGCACCGGGACAGCCGGACAGGGGACGGTTTGCCTATTGCGCGTTATTTTGGGGCGAGGTGGCAAGGCGTGCTCGCGGCACGTGAATCATGTTGGCATGGTATGGAGTGACAAGTGAGTGACCAGTCGGTCTACTCTAGATGCCGAGAACCTGCTGCACATCCATCCATGGCATACATTTTTCGACTACATTCAGATGAGTAAATTTGAGAAGTTGTTAGAAATATTGGCGTGAGATTAATTACCAAAATTATCATCTTGTAAGCACTATTAGATGTTAACATGCACCCAAACAAGCATATCTAGCACTCTCTTCGCCTCGAAATAGATGTCTCAATGTTTTCTAAATTTAAATGTATCTACTAATAGTGTATACATACATCTAAATTTAGACAAAAAAATCTACATCTATTTTAAGACGAAGAAAGTAGATCTGTAATTTTACAAAAACTAGTGAAAATAATAATAACACATACACGTTGACTAGGAAGGTTATCATGGTAGCAACACCATGATCATTATTGTTTTCGCCCATACTGTTGTTGAAGTCATGAGTTGCCGCTTACGTAGAGAAAGAAGAGCACGGACAAAGACAAGCAGTCGAGCCGAGACGTTCCTTAAAAACCTTATCGCTCTCCTGGTGCAGGATCTTGATTGTCACGGCTTCAAAGGCTTGCTTTCCCGAATGACCGTGCACGTAGTCGCCAGGACAAGGAAGACTAGAGAGCAGTGTAGCAAAAGGAGCAAGGGCGAGAGAGACATAGAAAGATGAGACGCACCGCGGTGGAAGACTAGGACACATGTTAAACATCCACACAAATGGTGACACATACAAAACAGTGGTGCATCATGTAAAATTTTAGTCTGTCACAAAACGAGTTTCTAATTCGATTCACGAACCACACCACGTGTGCGGGTGAGGCGAGGCGTGCGTGGACTCCTTCTCTTCTTACTCGTTTAGTGAGAATAGAACGTCTACCTTATAAGTTGCTCCAACTCTCTCCCAACTAGCAATATGGTACCAAACTTTGTCTCCCACACAGTTTCACGCTGCCGTAGTAGATGGGTCGTGCGATTTAAGAATTTATTAGGCTACATTGGCTATTCACATGGCCACAACCCATATAAATCTAACAATCCCCCTCTAAATCTTAGAGGCATATCACTTCTCCCTCTGTTTCAAATTACTCTACACGCACGATTACCTAGGTGGGCTAGTATTATATCATTTTTCATCCAAAAAATTCATGGGATTTTTGGAATATGTAGTACACATTTCATACTATCTATTTCAAAAATCTTAAGATTTTTTGAATAAAAAATGAGGAAGTACCAGCGCACCTAGGTAAGTCTGCGTGCGGTGTAATTTGAAACAGAGGGAGTATTTACCTGTAATTTAGTGAAGATTGTTAAGTTGAAATTCCACATAGACAAAGCGATACACTTGACTACAACTGAACAATAGACTAGGTCTTGAATTGTCGGTCTTGTGCAACAAGTTTCACTCATTATCGTTACCGGTACTTGGCCGCCATAGGCTACTCCTCAGGTGGAGCTTATAAGCCATACTCATCGGCCTTTCATGAGTTTTCTAAAAATTCATCCAAATCTCATACACTATGACCACAGTGCAGCTCATATATTATACTATAGCTTAAGCGTGAGCAAAAATGAGCCATCTGGTCGCGTGCGCGTTTGTGGCTGTATGATCTTCACTTTGAGGCATATCAACCATGCAGTTTCAGGTGACCTAAGTCTTACGAGTTGGTTCCTCATGTCCCCGTCCCCATCCTACCCTCATCTCGATCACGTCCCCCCTCCACCCTAGCTCCCGCTCATTCCAGCCCCTCCTCTGTATCCCCCAGCAACGTGCGCTGCCCCCTCCACTCCCGAGCTCTCCCTCTCACCTCCGCTCCCTCCACCCTTCCACTCACGATAACCTCTTCTCCCATCATCTCCTCCCCTCTGGACCTAGCGCAACCCCTTGCATGAAATCCTAGCATGGGTGAAGCAGCAGTTTTACGGGATTGATATGGCGCTTCCACGTCTACTCCTCCTCGCCTCCGGCATCCCACCGACAGCCGGGACTCCGCCTCGGTGCCCCTCCTCCCCTACTGGACCCTCTTTCCTGGGCAGCTCCTCCCCCACGGTCAAGCTACGTTGCTAGGTACTTGCCCTCATCGGTCTCTGCTTCTTGGTCGCTCACCCCTGCAGCAAGGCGTCGCCCGGAGCTTGCAGGCGGCCCCTCTGGTTCTTCCAATGCGCCATTTCCTTTCCCATGGCGCGTTCTCCTTGCCTCCACTTCTCCAAAGGGGCTTCCTCCTCTAGTCTGTGGCTGGTTTGAGGCCACTTGTCGGGCATGCTACCGCTGCATGTAGGCCTATTCTGCTCCACATTTTGTGGGCTATTGAGGACTAGATTCGTGCGTGGCGGGCAACTGGCGGGCGGTATGTGCTGCTGCTCCACGCAAGGTGGGTGTGATGTCATTATTTATTGTCCTCTCCCAACACCCCTATTTTCTTTCAGAAGAAGCAGGAGCCATTTTGCTCTCTGATCAAGAAACGATGAAGCCAATTCAATGGAAAGGAAATCATAGTTAGGGGTGGAGGCTAACAATAATATGAGATCTATTAGGAAGCTCCGGGAACCCGATCGATCCATGGTTCCCGTCTGCTCCGTCCTCCCTCCCATGGAATTACGGCCGTTGCGACCCACAGAGCCCGTGCCGGATCCCCACCTCCATCACCCGCTGGCGAGCTACAAAATTTCACTCCCTCATGTGCCGGCTGGAACAGAAACGCGAGGGCGACTGGTGCTCGTTCTCCCCGACATTCGATCTTCAGGACATCGTGTTCTATGACGTGAGGTTGTATGCTAATGCGTTGTGTTGAACTATCTCTCTGCCCCATTCAATTCCTTGTTGAGTATGAAGAGGACATGGCCCTGAGCAGGTATGCAGGGGGAGTTGCGGTGGTGGCATTTGGTTGGGAAGGACATGCCATACTTCGATCTACAAGGGATCAACGAGTAATCTCATCAGGTTAGTCGATTTGATGCCTTCCCCCTACTTCTTTTTGCAACTCTTCTTAGTCAATCAACTCCTACAGATTTGTAAGGAAGTATACTTAGGTTCGTATGGATATAGGTTTTAGCTTTTTGTACTAATGACACATTCACAAATTGTATCTTTGTGTAGATGGATTGGTATGCCTTCCCGCCATTTCAAGTCGACTTGCATTTTCCGGGACAAGGATATCACAAGGAATTTGTTCCATAATTGAATTTTGTCTATTTTGGTGCAGAATCATGGTGTGCATTAACTTCTAATTTTTTGTGATATCGTGGTGTGTATGAATATGTGTTGAAGAACCTATGCTTTTATGGACCAGATAGATGCTTTTGTATTGTTTTACATTTTTCACTGGCAGGTAAAACATGGCATTGAGAAAGTTTTATCAATAGCAGGGAAAAGAAATGAGTGAGATCAATTAGGCAGTTTGATCCTCATTACAGTCTGATTGCACTTTACTCTGTTGTAGGTTTTCCTCCTCAACTCCAATGACGAGCTGCATCACCGCCTTCTCTTCTCTCGCACGACGAGGGTGATGAGGTCCACCACTGACTGCTGTCTAAAGATGCACATCGGTCGCTTCGCCTGAGGTGATCAGGCGCTCTCCTCATCGTCCTATTATTATTCTTAGACGGAGAAATCTTAAACTGTAGATGTTCTTTGCATATCAGTAACTGACTAATTTGTTTTCCTTTGCTTCTCTCTTTCAAGTGTAAGTATTCAGAACGATATGCAATTAAACAAGCGTTGGTTCAGAATATTGCTGCGGACCATGATTCAGATATTGTTTTTGTACATGAGCCAAATGCTAAAGAATTTTGGAAGGTTGGTCATAGGAACTTCTACATCAACAGAAGAATGTCTAGAAATATTAGGGAGTTAGGGTGAGTTGAACCTCAATTCTAAAAATAAGGTTTGCTAGGTTGCATGTCTACGACACCTCTATAACTAAACTTTTAATTCTTTTTGTTCTAGAGAAGCTAGAAAAACAAGTGTAGAAGTTGTTGAGTTTGCATTTTGAGATTTGTACTTTGAGTTTGTGTTCTGATCTATATCCTGGTGGAAGTACACGTGATGCCAAATAGAGCCACGCGTGTATGGCATTGACCGATCTATTCTTTGCCCCTATATATTTATGATGCAAACATAGCTGGACAATATCTCTCTCATGTGATATTCTATATCAAGGTGCACCACGATTTTCATTGGAGTAATTTGTATTCCCGCCCCCAACATAGTTTGCATGAACCTTGGCTTTGTTATGACACTATATATCTAACAGACACATAGTGCATTCTTATGACGTATAGTGTTCTTCATCCTTACCCGTCTGAGCTATTTTAGACTGGAGTGTGTGTGGTTGTAGGGGATGAATTGTCTCCTCTCACTCATGGATGATCAATGTGGTATGTTGGTGCATAAGGTTCCAATTGTTTAGTATTACTCCATTCGCCATAATATAATCACTTTATAGATTGTGATTGTAATTATATAAATGGCTACTAACTTTTGAAAATATTTATGGTCTAATATATCAAGGCCAAAACCCGCTACTTTCTTTAATATCTCAATTATGACCTGTTGAGCATAGCTAATCCAAATAACCGTAGGCATCAACACAGAACAAACCACCGCAAAATGCATTAGTCTAGACACGCCATGCGACAACGTTGTGTAGGCGGCGAGACAAAGCTCGCATGTCCGTCTATTATAGATGTGTTCTTTCAAGGTCGCTCTATAGGACACCGTCTCTACTCATAGAACACATTAAGATCTAATCAATCTTCATAACAGTAGGATATGAGAGAATTGTATCTGTAGCGGAATGGGAGTATTGAAAGTTTTTCTTAGCTCAGTTGTTTTGGTTTGTTTTTCTAGGTCCTAATTCACAGGATCTCCAATCACATAGGTTGGGCTACCCCCTCGGCAACTCACGTGGGTCTCAAACCCATCTCCCTTGATGCATTTACTATCAAAAAAAATTATGGTCCTTTTGTAAAAGGATCTGCTAGATTCTTGCCATTTGGACATAATCTAACTCCAGAGTTTTCTAGCTTTCTGACAGAGTTCAGTCTTTTCTTGACATGTCTTGAACTCTTTATATTATACTTATCACTGTTCACCTTTCAAAATCATAGTTTGGTTGTCACATTTCATAAAGATTTCCGGTATTGGTTTCCAACCATGGGAAAATCTGTTAAGAGTTCATAAAGCCATTCCGCTTCAGTAGTCACGGTATCTAATGTTGTGAGTTCCGCTTCCATTATTGACCTCGTTAAGATGGTATGCTTGCAAGACTTCTGCGAAGTAGCGCCACCACCAAGAGTATATATATATATCCACTTGTGCTTTATCTCATTAGCATCTAATATCCAATTTGAATCAATATACCCTTCAAGTACTCCTGGATACCCGATATAGTGAACTCCATAGCTAATTGTTCCCTTTAGATAGTGCATTACTCTCACAAGAGCATGCCAATAATCATCTCTAGGGTTGTCCAAACACTGGCTAAGTTTCCTCACATGAAACGAGATGTTAGGCCTCGTATCCCAAGGTAAATACATAAGCGAGCCAATAATCCGAGTGTATCTTTATTGATCTCTGGTGGCTTTCTGGTTCTTTCGAAGAAATACACTAGAATCATAAGACGTGGGAGAGGATTAGCAATTAACTTTCCAAATTTGTTCAACACCTTTTCGACATAATGTGATTGTACAAGTGCAATCCCATTATTTTTCATCTCTCGGTAGCCAGATGTTCAAGATAACTTCAGCTTATCCAAAATCCTTCCTTCCCCGTATCGCCATGAGTACCATCGCGGCCGTTGGTGTTGATGACAACACACATGTAGTGGTTGGTGAAGTCATTTCCCCCACAGCTTTCTGGGTCGAAGCTATAGGCGTCCTCTTCCATCGGCAGGTCGCACAAATCGGAGTCGAAACTATTGTTGTTGTCCGTGTCGTAGGTCGACGCAGAGGCATTGATCTCACTCAGGGTGCCGAGTGGTGGTGGAAACCACGAGGCAGGTGCGGTTGACAGTGGTGTCGACTGTTCAGCCAAGCGGGGGGCGTCAATCTTGCCGATCTAGAAGCGTAGACCTCCGATCATCGTATCGGCTCTGTCATCGATGGAGTCGAAAGCCGGGCGCGTCACCGGCAAGTGGATGGTGAAGCCGAAAGAGCTGAAGCTGAGGGGACCCTCTATCGCGGATGAATCGAAGATGGCAGGTGACGGGGCCGCCGAAGCTGTAACATCGGCATGCCCACTTCCCATAGACGGCACCAATTGACGTAGGGTTAACACGACAATGCCCATAGTGAAGGAGATATGCCCTAGAGGCCAATAAATAAAGTGTTTTATTGTTATATCTCAATGTGTTCATAATAGTTTTATATCATGCTATAACTATATTTACTGGGAACATAGATACAGGTGTGGTATATAAACAACTAGGTCCCTAGTATCCTCTAGTACTAGTTCATTGGGTAGATGATGATCGAGGTTTCCCGATCATGGACTTGACATAAAACAATCACCTGACAACAAGGTCACTTAATGAAGTGATGGAGACACCCGACCATAGAATTGCAACATGATCCAGTCACAAAGTTCAATGTTATGATATCTAGCAAAGTATAGTAACTTAATCATTCGAACGTGAGATCATGTTTAATCACTATCTCCCGCGGCTGCTTTGATCACATCAACCACCATGAATGTAACTGGGAGGCTATAAAGGTGTGTGACGAGGGGTAATCTCGGCAATGTCCATGGTTATGGACTTAGGGTTTTGTGGAAAAGAGAACGCTGGAGATTTTGTCAGATGTCAGACAATTAAGGGAGACGAAGTCGTCTGATTATCGATGGATAACACTATTATAGATTGCCTAGGAGTTTTTCGGTACATCCCCGTAGGCTCCTCCTAGCCTGTATATAATAGGCCAGGTCTCTGGGTTGTATATGAACATGTTACATATTCACAATTATAACACCAACACAATGTCGGTTTCTATTTCCTTATTTAACTAAGACTTCTGTCGGATGCTTCTTCGGCTTTCATCTTGGGTCTTCATGGGCCGTGAACCTTTAACCAGCTAGGGTAACCAAACATAAACACCCGAGTAATCATACTCATGGCAGTAGCCCCCGAGACTCCATCAGAATCATAGATTCGGGTTGAGTCTCAAAAGATATTTTCAGTACTTATGGCTTATACGAGATATTTTTATTTTTTTCCAGCTTCGTAGGGATTTGGTACAACAGGCCTGATGCATCCGACAGATTAGGAATCAGTTAATTGCTCCTGGGTAAAAACACTGTAGACCTACATCAAGTTCAAGTACCCAGGCTTGAACTCAGAATTTTACTAGCGTAATTAAGTTCGAGCCGTTGAGGTCTCACCGAATACTGAATTCTATTTCTATTATATCGGCTACCCAACACGTTCGTCGGGATTTCTCATCGTATCGTTGATACGGATATTTTATTGGCACAACGCATTCTTGTGTGATTACTAGGCCACACATGACGAATCCCGGGGTCTTATCTTCATGTCGTGGACACGGCATTTGAAGTTTTATCGCGTCGCGAGCGATCCAAGATTTTTGTATATTTTTTTGTCGACTGCCTTGTTTGGCTGTTGGAATTGCTGACATTCATCAGCCCTTTGTTTTGTCGGATGGTTTTACAGAATCTCCCGATGGGAATAACCCTTTAAGGATACACTAAATTAAAACTCATGGGTTTACACTACTAGGAAACAGCCCATCTGTGGCGCATGGAAACGGGACTTCTGTGGCACATATCTTAGTCGCCACTGATACCTCGCCACTGATAACAAACTTCAGTGGCGCATTTCAAAATGCGCCACAGAAGTCTCAAACTTCAGTGGCGCATATGGCCAATATGCGCCACAAAAGTTTTTTTCAAAATTCAAAAAAAAAGGCGGGCCAAATCTCAAACTTCAGTGGCGCATATGGCCAATATGCGCCACAGAATTTTTTTCAAATTTCAAAAAAAAAAATCGGGCCAGATCTGGCCGGAGGTGGATCAGATGTGATGGTCGGAGGAGAAGGAGGCCATCGGAGGTGGTCAGAGTAGTAGGAGGAGGAGGCCGCCGCCGGAGGTGGAGGAAGGGCTCGTCGGAGATGGTTGGAGGAGGCCGCCGGAGATGGTGGTGGTGGAGGAGGAGGAGGTCGCCGGTGGTGTTGGAGGTCGCCAGAGGAGGAGGTCACCGAGGTAGCCATGGCCGGAGGTGGATGTCACCGGAGAGTGGAGGAGAAGGAGAGAAGTATGGAGGGGAGGAATAGTGGAGGGAGAAGTGGAGGAGAAGGGGAGAAGTATGGAGGGGAGGAGAAGTGGAGGAGAAGGGGAGAAGTATGGAGGGGAGGAGAAGTGGAGGGAGAAGTATGGAGGGGTAGTAGAAGTGGAGGATAAGGGGAGAATATAAGGAGAAGGGGCGCCGACGGGATTCAAATTTCGAATCCCGCCCAAGACTTTTGTGGCGCATATGGGGGAAATGCGCCACAGAAGTTTCTCCCCCTTTTTTATTTTTTTGCAGGAAAAAATCTTCTGTCTGTCATAACTTTTTACTCTTTTGGAATTTGGGGAATGTACAAAATCTTCCAGCCGTTGAAATCGAGTAGAAAATTTTGAGACGATCATTTTGATAGGTTAAAGATTTTTTTCCGACATAGTATGCAAAAGTTAGAGCCGTTTTACCGTGCCATGACCTATTTTTGCAAAATACATCGAAATTCATGTTTTTCAATTTTGTCTAGATCTATACACTAAAATCTAACTACAACTTAAAGGAATTATTTTTTTGAAGTTTCTATCATTTTTTTACAAGACTGAAAAGGCGATCCACCAGGGGGGGTGGGATCTGTTTTTCCCCCTATATGCTTGTTCTGTGGCGCATACACCTATATGCGCCACAGAAACATCACTTTCTGTGGCGCATATGGACATATGCGTCACAGGTTTCTCCTCCTTTTTTTGCTGCTTGGTCCCATTAACCTTTTGTGGCGCATTGGTCTATATGCGCCATAGAAGTTTGACACTTCAGTGGCACACTAGAAAACATGCGCCACAGAAATATGGACTTCTGTGGCGCATATTGGTTTCGTGCGCCACTGAAGTGCCAAACTTCTGTGGCGCATGTTTTCTAGTGCGCCACTGATATATATCTGTGGCGCATATTTTCACATATGCGCCACTGAATATCTTGTCTATCTATAGGTTGTTTCCTAGTAGTGTTATGCTCATATTTCTTTGGGTCCAAATAATTATTTGACCTTATATGCACAATATAATTTTCTATCGGGTGTGCGCCAGTGCTCCCGATGGGAGTAGCCCCCGAGGCTATTTTCGGATGCCTGCATCAGGACATAGGCTTGAAATCCTTTGACTTATTTATAAGATCACTTTGATATTTTGTCGGGTGCGCAGCCAGCGCTCCCGACGGGAGTAGCCCCCGAGGCTACAATCAAATATTTGTATTTGTTTGTAGGCTCAAGAAATGGTGCTGAGTAATTTACTTCAACTTAGGGTCTTGTAAACATTTTTCTCAGGTTTTTTCCTTCTATGGAACTGAAATATTTGTTACTTTGCGTGTTTAAACGTCACTTCTGATGAAATTGCGCTGTGGCTTCTGAGAGACACGATTAGATGGGACATTTCGATTATAGGCCCATGCTGCAGTAATGATGACGCGTGGGTGGCGTGTCAGCGTAGTTTTTTGACTACACGACCTCCTTTTTTGCATGAAGATCGAGGCGTCGTGCGAGTTTCCTTTGATTTTACCGCAGCATTAACTACCCATGATTTTTTCCTTCTGTGAATCTTCTGGCACGCGTCATCATCCTATATACCTTGATGGTTCGATTTTCTATCGAATGGCTGGGCTCTGGCATTTCGTCTCTTTATAAACGAGGGGATATCTGTTTCACTGTTTTACCATCTTCCCCTGCTGCATTCATCCTTTTCCTTACGCCTTACCTGTGCTTGCTGCTTTCGCCTACTCCTTCTTCTCTGTGCGCTTGTGTCAGTTTCCAGCCATCATGGGGAGAAGCAAGGTGGGAACTTCCACTGCGACTGCCAAGACCACAAAGAAGAGGGCTCTCGGATGGGCCCCAACAAAGTGTTCCGCGCGAGATCTGCACGAAGCCTGGAACTCTGGTCACCTTGAGGAAGACTCCTTCAAGCTTCCAGGGGATGAGGTTGTCCCTGCCCCTGAATCTGGCTGGCTGGTAATGTTTATTTCCTTCTTGTATCGCGGCCTCTCCCTTCCTGTCCATGAATTTCTTCGAGGCCTCCTCTTTGTTTATGGCATGCGACTCTATCATCTCACGTCCAATTCTATTCTTCATGTCGCCTGCTTTGTCACCCTTTGTGAATGCTTCCTCAGGATTCATCCCCATTGGGGCATGTGGAAGTACTTCTTCTATGTTCATCGGAACGCTACCGATACTCTTGTTCATGATGTCGGTGGTGCCATTTTCTCTGTTCACTTCGAAGTTGATTATTTCGCCTTCAAGATTACTAATTCCATGCAAGGATGGAAAACTAAATGGTTTTACGTCACGGACCAAAAATCTGAAGGTCAATCTTTCGGGTTGGCCCCTTTTAACCCCAAGAAAACATGCCGCAAGCTGGATTCATGGGAGCAGCGCCCAACTCCTGAAGAGATGACGGAGATCAAACCCTTGCTCACCCGCATTGAGAAGCTGCGCCATGAAATTGGCAAGGAACTGTCGGGATTGCAAATCCTGGCATACTTTCTTCGGATACGTGTTCATCCTCTTCAGGCGAGGCTGTCCAGTATGTGGTCCTATACTGGGAAGAAGGATCCGATGAGGATTTCATCAGATGATCTTACCCTCAAGGTTTATGAAAAAAGAGTTTGAAACTTCACCACGCTGACCAAGAAAAGCTCGGGTCCCTCTGATTGCCATGTGGAGCCTTTTGGCAAGAAAAGACGCCTTCTAGAAGTAAGTTTTCATTGGCTTCCTCTTTGTTCTTTGAATGTACTTTATTTCTTACAATTTTCCTCCCTTTTGTTTGTTGTTCTTTCGCCATGTAGGATTATGATTATCTATCTTCGCTTCCTCCTCTCCCTGAAAGCGGTGAGCTCCCAGCCAACCCCTCTTTATCCGACGATCTTCCTATGGCTGGGACTACTACCGATGAAGAGGTGGAGGCATCTATCGCTAAATCCTCATCAAATACTTAGTCCATTCCTTCGGCTCGTTCTGAAGATTTTTGCATGGTGCCTGCTGGTGAAAAAAGGAAGCGCCCTGATTCAGCCGAGACGATTGAAGACTCAGATGATTCCACTGACTTGAAGCCTCTTTGCGCCTTCCCTGTTTTGTTGGCTCCTCCTCAGATGAATTTGTTCCACTTTACGCAGGACGTTTCTTCATAAGTACTGATTGTACCTCTCTTGATTCTTCCGGATGGTAAAATTATATAGTTTTTTTGCTTTGTTTCTATAGTGGTGATGAGGGGGACGATCCTCCCACGTACCCCCCGGTACTTTTGTTGCTCATCCTCTAGTTAAATCTCTAGAACCCTCAATGAATCCAAAGGAAACACACGTGTCTCCTGTGGATAAGATTATACAGAAGGATGTTGCCACTTTGCCAACACCGCCGCCGTAGAAAAGAAGAAAAATTACAGGCAAAGGCGTGGTGATTTCCGAGAATCCCGTCGAGGTTAACATGTAGGATGTAAGTATTTCTTTGGTTTAATATACCCGTGGCCTCTCTTTTGCTCTTATTTTCTTAATGTTCTGCTCTTTGTATTTGGCAGCCTTTGATGCGTCAGATGGTTGATATGGCCTCTCATTCTATCAAGATCCGCAATGAAGCCGAAGAATTGAAAGGTTTGTTCCCTTCATCCATTGTTCCCTTCATCCGTGAGAATTTGGCATTTTTATTCCCCCTTTTTTCCTTTTATTTGACTTATGCGTCCCTTTTCAATTGTCCAGCCGCTGCCAAAGAGTTAGGGGTCATACGGGACGAGGCGATAAAGCATGCCGATGATTTGGAAACCAAACTATTGGTTGCTAAGAAAGCTTTGGAGGAGGCCAAGCAGAAGGCTAAAGCTGAGGCTGAAGAGAGGGAGTATTTCTTAACTTTGTTGTTGGTACTTTAGAAGCCAACAATGTTTGTAGGAGCAATCTTCTTGTCTGTTCACACCGTGCCTTCAAGAGCTTGCATGCCGAGATTTCTCCGACGAAGGAGGCGCCGGATGATTTGAATGCCCTCATTGCTGTCTTCGGTGCTGATCCGAGCCCACTTGTTGGCTATAGCGTGACGCAGTCGAAGAGTGGCGCTGAAACTTCTATGACCCTAGCGATGGTGCATGACGATAAGGTCGACTGGCAGAAGGTTAGCTCCTCTATCCCAGTCACCTCCAATGGCCAGGCAGTCGATTTGAAACCTTTCGTTAAGAAGGCCAAGAAGTACTCTCGGCTGCTGTTGGGCATAGGCACAGGTCTGGCAAAATCTACCGCCCAATCGTCGGCTGGTGCCCCTTCAGCGAGTGGTGTCCCAATTATTCCTCCTTCATCTGATGCTCCATGTCCTAGTGCCACTGTGTCTGCAGAGAAAACCGCCCCGTAGTTTAGTTTGTAGTCATAGGTGTCTTTTATTCTGCTTTTGTAATAAACTTGGCTCCTTTTGTTTAAGTCCCCCTTTTGCTGCGAAAAATCTATTGCATATGTTTGTTGTGTGTATGAATTGTCCTTCGTGTACTGAAGGTCCTGTATTTTTGTCTGCTCTGCCAGATATTGTGCGATTCGGCGACTCCATCCGTGCCTACTCAGACGTCGGATGTGAACCCATCTTTGTCTGGGTTGGGTGTGTTTGAGACTGCTAGTGTCCGTGCGGTTGATCCGCCACTATATGCAGAGAAAATTGAGCAGGTGAAGAGACTTGAAGGTAAACGTCGGGTTGTCCAGGCGATAGTGGATGTGTCTTAGTCGAAGATGCGCAAGGCCCTGGATCATGAAGCATATTTTTGGAAGAAATTTCTAGGGCCAGCGAGAAGATGATGTGTAAGTATTCCTTAGTGCTTCCTTTCTATTTGTAGAGGTTGATTTTTCCTCTCTTTTTTTTTACTTTAGGCATTCAATTGTGCGAGAGAGATGAAACCCAACGTCTGTGCAATTGAATCCATGCTCTGGTGGCTGCTTCGCAAAATTCTAAGACTAATTTTGGATTGATCATCACTGTGCCTACTCGGTGGTTTTGCTTCAAGATCGTGTATCATAGGTAGAGCAGTTTGTCGAGTGCTGCCACAGATCCTTGGCTATTGTATACAATGCCATGTTTCTCCGGATCCTCAGCCTCAGACGCTAGCTGATTTGGTGGCGAAATTTCGACTGGGTGAAAGAATTCATCACTTTGTGAAGCTCCAGCTTGTGGTGGATGCTAAACTTGCGCTTTCTTGGATACACGCGCACCACCCGATGCTGGATTTAGATGATGTATCTCTGGGGCTGCCTCCCCCTCCTGGCGGTGGACTTGTTAACATGGCACCTTACTATGCGGCTGCCCATAGTCCTGCCATTAGGATTGTCCAGAGATGCCTAGAGACAGACGAAGATTTATTCATAAATTTCGCCATCTAACTATTTTATCCATTATGTATCTTTGTATTCAAAGAAATACTATGTAACACTATTGTATTTGTCAAAAAGGTCGTAAATTTTACGAGAATTTGCTTTTTATCACGTGAGACCTCTTTATTCGCCTGCCGCCTATAGGCCGAGTCGGATTTTACTCGGGTAAAAAGCACGTTGCATAGGAAACATTGATTTTTCATATTTCGTACTTGTCGAAGCCTCCGTGTATCGGGTTGATGAGTAGAACAACAGAAATCTCGAGACCTAGTTTTTGGAAACTTTTTTTTATTTATTGACGAATATCATATGTACATTTTTGGCGTGCTTGTCTGGTCGTTGGCCTTATTGAATATAGAATGCATAAAAGTGAGGGAACTTCCTAAAACCTGCGGATTCTGTCTTGAGATACTCCATTGTTGTCTTGTTGTGTTCCATGTGGGCTCAAGGGGGTTTCATCCTTTCGACTGGAGGCGCAGCTTCTGCACGGCGGAAAATGGGTTGGTTTGTTGGATCGCTTTTAGTTGGGAAACCAATGCACACGCGGGAGCCGACACCTTTCCTCGTGACGAGTATTGGGTTTGCTACCCAAGTTGCTTTTGTTATCTTTGTGATGCGCCACGTATTTGTGAGGCGGTGAGATTGCTATCCAATGGCCTTGATTTGTTGGGTGGACCATTCATTGTCTGTTGTGCTTAATTTGGCTGAGTGCTCATCAGGTCCCTTGGGGGTTTCTTGTGTATTGATGGAGTTTACAATAGTATCCCAATTCTCACAGGGGACACCGACGAGTGCGCCTTCCTATGCGGGACCAATGTTGGAGGTGACGAGTGCATATTTGCATCATGTTTTATATTATTATTTTGCATTGTAGATGTAGGATCTTGGTATTTTATGGTGCTTACGTGCACATTTTATGTCTATTTTCACCAGGATCAGGACAGATGACGGATACAATGACACAATTCTTAGAGCAGTTGTACTGGGGAGAAAAGGAGTCAAAGACAACGTAAATCACTTATTTGGGGAATATCAATAATACCAGAAGAAAACTTGAAGCGATCAAGGCATCCAGACGGTTTAACGACCAACTATATAGCGGGAATACTTTTTTTGGCCGTATAGTTGGCGCCGCCACCACCACCTTCTCAAATAGTTTCACCCCGTGCAACTGGATCAGGGAGATGACATACAGAACACCCAGAAATCACCGAAAACCTCACCTCCGGAAGGAATCTGGAGGGGGAACTTGCCCAAGGGATCCATCTTCGCCCTACGCAGATCTAGGAGGCCAAGGCATCGATCTTCATCAACCGCTGCACCACCTCATCTCGATCCATCCCATCTTCACCCATCCAGATCTTGTTGTGATTTCCTACTCGTTATGGATTTATACAAGAACTATTCATTTATAATTGATTCCATTACCATTGATATGATGTTGATTGCCTCCATGTCTGAGTAGATCATTAGTTCTTGGAGAGATGGAGAAACCCTAGCATATGATTGAGATAAGATAGAGATTATTATGTTATACATCATTATGTGTATGTGTTAATTGTCTTCATCTTAATGTTGGAAGTTGTGCACCTCCTTAATATTTGCCTCTTATGAGGACAAGATGAAGGGGATTACTTATTGATAGACGGAGGAATGATAACACTTACTGTGACTATAAAGCTGTTGTCATTCTTTACGTACTAACTTGGGGAAACAAGGAGAACTCATAAAGCCATGTCCATGTAATGGGAGAAATCCCTTAATGTCATTTATCTGTCAGCTGTGGTTATGAAGGATGATGTGAGCAGTGGTTGCTGCCTATTTGTCCATAAATGGAGCTCCTCCCACATACATACATATCATGAGAATATTTGTTATAATAATCTTGATTGCTTAGTCTAAATTGCTAGTGGTGTATCCACCACTCCCCGAGAATGCCTTTTTCCCTTTTGCAGTTTCAGGTTCTTTTACATAGGCGATTCTTACTTTCTACATTAAGTTTTAGTTTACTTGCTTCGTTCAATCAAAAACCCAAAAACAATTCTACTTCCTTGCATCTTAAAGTTATTCCTTAAGTACTACATTTATTTTTAGTTAAAAGCATTTTAGTCTTTCGCCTACTGCTCCCTATGGGATCGATATCTTTATTTTGAAATTAGCTACAAACGATCTATGCATTTGCAGTCATCAAGCTATTTTCTGGCGCCCTTGTCGGGGAGCTTAGCACTATAAGTCCCTTTACTTTTAGTTATTTACTTTCGTTGTACTAATTTTTAATTTAAGTTTCAGGACCGCAACAATAGACAACACTCATCATGTAGTCCAGCTTGAGGCAGTAAGGAAAATGGGTTCGCCCATGGACGCTTTTATAACTGTCAATAAAAGCATAAATCCGGATGGAATTGAGATCCACCCTTTATTATTTGAACTACTGCACTCTAAGAAATTTGCAGGAACCAATGAAAAGAGTCTGTATGGACACTTACAATTCTTTGAAGACGTACTCAGTTCCTTTATATTTGACGACTGTAATCTTGATATGGTTAAAACCCAGTTGTTTAGACAAACTCTCTCCAATAATGTTTGTGACTGGTATAGATCTTTTTGTGCAGAAGCACCAAGGACTTGGACGGAATTGACAACCAATTTCCTATCAAAATATTACTCAGAAATAAAAGCTCACGGGATGAGAGGTATTATTATCAGTTTCAAAAATAATCCTAATGAGGGTTTGTATGAAGGGTATCTAAGGTACAAGAGCTATATAGATAATTGCCCCCATCATCGTTTGCCTAATTGGTTGATCACTCATACTTTTTATGGAGGGCTTAATAATGAAAATAGAATGAATTTAGACACCGCTTATAGTGGTAGTTTTCTATCTTATACCTATGATGAAGCTTGGAAATTAATAATGAAAATGAGGGAGGCAACAAAAAATCTTAAAAATGAGGAGAACATTACAAATAGTTTTTCTAAATATGCTTGTGTTAACGATTTGCTTGCAGATGAAAGGACTTGTGCAATGATTAAAACCCTTGGTATTGATTCTTACTTAGTAAAGAAAATTATTGAGAATTATGCAGGGCATTTACAGGTACCTACAGAATGGGAACCCCATAAACCCCTCGAAGAAAAGAAGCATGCAAGAGCGCTAATTGAAGAGTTCTCCTCTCCACCTATTCAAGAGAATATCAAGAAAAAGAAAAAAGAGGAAGAACAAATAAAGAGAAGATTAAAGAAACCAGAAACGAACCCCGAAGCTACCAATATAAATAATGTTATATTGAAGGATCTTATGGAAGCACGAATGGTGGATAATGAAGTGGTTATGCTAGACTTTGAAACCTCAAAATTCATCAAAGGTAAGGTATGAGGTAACGAAACTTCTAAACCTATGATTCCTATATATTGTGGAGAAACTTTCTTATACGGAATTTGTGAGCCGATCTCCACTATAAATATTATGCCTTCATCACTTTATGAAGAACTTTGCTATAATTTAAATAATCCAGACGTGGAACCGGTAGACACTACTATTAAATTGTCTAATAGAACTAATATAAATCCGAAGGGGGTTATCAGAAACATCTATGTCTTTATTGGATCACTCATGTACCCCCTTGATTTTCATATTGTTGACATGCCTCGAGATTCTTTTTGTCCTATTCTTTTAGGCAGGCCTTTTGTTTCCATAACCAAAGCTCGAGTTGATAATAAGAATGAGACTATTTCACTGATGTTTGGAGAAGAGAAAACGACATTCCACTTTGCCAAACTAAAGAAGAGGCCATATGAAGTGGAAGATATCAAGGAAGAGAAAACGATTGCCAAGCTGGCCGCAATTCATTTCAGGACTCCACAAGCTGAATTAGAGAGGAGACTAAGTAATTGGGAGGAAGCATCGGATGATGAGGAGAGAGAAGACATGGATGATTACCTTGATTCAGTTCTGGAAGCACAAAATCCATATGACTATGAAGAACTGGTAAGAAAAGGAGACGAAGAACCTCCGCCAATTGAATTAAAACCACTTCTAGGCGATATGAGGTATGAGTTTTTAGATAATGAAAATAAATGGACTGTTATTATTAGCAAAAATCTATCAGAAAATGAAACAAATAAACTCATTTCAGTCTTGGTTAAGCATTGTGAAGCCTTTGGATATACTCTAAGTGATATTAAAGGAATAGACCCACCTATTATAACACATAAGATTACCATGCTTGATGATGCTAAACCTGTAGTTGATACAGAAAGAACGATTAATCTGAAAATGAAAGAAGTAGTAAGAAAACAGGTTATACGCTTATTAGATCTGATACATTGCAAATGTATCTATAATTTTTGATGTTCCATGCTTGGTTTTATCTAATTTCTTGTGTTTTGTCCACACTTTGGAGTACTTTTCATATGATTTCTTGGACTAACCTATTAACAAGAGCCACAGTGCGCTACTGCTTTTCTGCTGTTTTTGGTTCCAGAAAGTCGAAAATGAATATTCTCGAATTGGGGGACAAAAGCCAAAGTGCCTATTTTTCTAAGACATCGATGCCAAAATACGAGACGGAGAAGGCTGGGCCAGCCACACCACCACTGGCACGGGCCACAGCTGCGCTGTGGGGTGGTCTAGCCGACCCCAGCACCCCCTCGGCCTCTCCTTACGCCTATAAGATGCCCTCAGGACGAAAACCCTAAGCACCCGATCAAAAATCCACGAAAGAGTCTGTAGCCGCTGTCGTCTCTGTCCCTAGATCGGGAGGGATCTGAAGCTCTTCCCTGCACCCTGCCGGAGAGGGGAATTCACCCTAGAGGCCTTCTTCATCATCATGCAAGCCTCCGGTGTGATGCGTGAGTAGTTCATCTCTGGACTACGGGTCCATGTAGTAGATAGATGCCTGGTTCTCCTCCTTTGTACTTTCATGTCTATATCTTGTGAGCTCCGTTCATAATCAAGATCATCTATTTGTAATTCTGCATATTGTGTTTGCGGGGATCTGATGGATATTGAGATGCTATTTCAGATTGATTATTGATTCTATCATGTCTTTGTTATTTGTGATCTTGCATGCTTTCCGTTGTTAGTAGCTATCTTGGCCAAGTAGATGCTAGCAACTCCAAGAGTTAGTATTTATGCTCGATAGTGGGTTCATGCCTCTGGTAATCTGGGGAAGTGACAGAAATCTCTAAGGTACTAGATGTGTTGTTCCTACTAGGGAGAAAACAACAATCCTTTGTTCATAGAACAATCGTATTGTTTACATTACACGCAATTCGTAAAGCAATAATCGGTTGCTTGCAACTTAATACTGAAGGGGGTTCGAATGATAACCTGAAGGTGGATTATTAGTCATAGATGTAGTTGGATGGCGGTCTATGTATAATGTTGTAATGCCCAATCAAGTTCCAAAGGAGTCAAGATTATTGGTAGATGCATGTATTGCTTTCTCGATGTTTGTCAATTGTCCCGCTGTAATTTGTTCACCCAGCATGTTATCTATCTTAAGGAGAGCCACCTCTAGTGAACTATGGATCCCGGTCCTTTCTTTTACATACAATCTATAAACTGTTTACTGCTTTGTGTTTACTTTCTACAAACTATTACTTCCTTCCATTCGATACGTTTAATCCTTTGTTTTCAGCAAAACCGGTGAGATTGACAACCTCATCGCAAGTTGGAGACAAAGTTCTATGGTTGTGTTGTGCAGGTCTCCACGTTGATACTAGCACCGGTAGTGCGCCCTGCCAAGGCTCAGCTAGCAACACCTTTGGGGTGTTTCCTTGCTCCTACTGGTTCGATTAAACCTTGGTTTCATAACTGAGGGAAACTTGCTGCTGTGCACATCATACCTTCCTCTTGGGGTTCCCCAACGAGCTCTACATCAATACTGAGCCATCAAGCACTTTTCTAGTGCCGTTGCCGGGGAGTCAAGGACATCTTCACAAGGGGAGTCCCTCATAACCAATCTCTTTACTTTGTTATTTTTGTTTTGCTTAGTTTCTTTTTGCTTTGTTTGCTTGTTTCTTTATCAAAAACACAAAAAATATTAGTTTACATGTTTTGCTTTCTTTATTGAAAACACAAAAAAATTAGTTCCTATCTTGAGTTGCCATTATTTCTAGCATTGATCCAATCACTATGTCACCTGAGGAAATGATTTTCACTTTTAAACAAGGAATTGAAGAGAGTTTCAAAGAAGCTTGGCCTAGAATCTCTGATCTACATAAAAAAACCGAGCCTAAAATGACTCAAAGGTTGTTCCTTAGCAGTTTTTACCTTGGAATTGCTCTTTGCTATAGATATGCTTTAGATGCTATTGTGGGAGGAGATTTCCTCCAATGTAATTAGGATGATGCTATTAATGCTATAAAGAAATTGATCCTTACTTACAACTTGCCTAGCCAAACTGATATTTCTTTCGCAAGAATATTTGCTAGATTGAACACTCTTGAGACTAGCACTACTAGCTTAAAAGATTGCTATAATACGCTTAGGGAGCATCATAATTATGTTCCAATAAATTCTAAACCATCAAAGTGTCTCCCCACAGTAAAGATTGATATAAATACTGAAACTTTTCAAGCCCGCTGTGATATGATGTCTGAATTTTGTCCTATGTTCAAAGATATTTATGAATCTTTGAATCTTTGGGGGCTTACTAAAAGAGGAAAAGAAATATCTCTTGCTAATAAAGCTACCATATTACTTATTGGAATAGCTGAAGGAGTGTTTACAAAGATCCTTGGGAAAATGATTTGTACTGACTATCTTGTTATTGAATGTGCAGGAAAAGGACAAATTACACTTGGAAGGTCCCTATTAGAACTCCTTGGAGCAATAATAGATGTGGGAAAGGGGACCATGCACCTTTCTTCTCCACCAAACAATCATATTTTCCCCAAGGTTAAGAATAAAAGTAAGAGAGGTAAGGGCAAGAAATTTGGTCTTAATGTTTCTTCATTTGAGAACACTTGATTCTTTTTCTTGCTTCTTATGCCTAACTTAAAGGCGTTAAAGAAAAGTACTTATTGGGAGATAACCCAAAAGTTTTAGATGAGTCTTGGAAGTTATTACTTCAGTAATAACCGCTCCTTATCCTTTTTATTTGCTTTTTGTGCCAAGAGTAACCTCTAACGAGAGAGAAGTAATGATTGGGAAAGTTGCTGTCCCGAAACAGATTTCTGTGCTTCACCGAAAAAATTCGTGTAAAATCTCTGTACGCCCTTTTGATGCGTGAATTTTTGTGCTTTTGCCCCAGGTTGTTATCTAACTTTCGTTAGATCAACACTTTTTGATTTGAGCAACATAAGGTCTTCAAAAAAATTCGTCTTTACCTGCTGGTCTGTTTTGACAGATTTCTGCCATTTTCTGCATTTGCTTCTTGTTGGTTCCTTTTTGAGTTCTTTTGGGGAATTGAGCTTTTTAAAGGAAGTGCTACAGTAGATAGTGTTCTAATGGAAGTTTATTTGCTGATAGAACTGAACCTTAAGACTTATTTATCTTGAGTGCACTAATGTTGCTAATAAAGATTGTGTGAAGTTTTGTATGAAGGAAAAATTTTAGGTGTATGGAAGGAATGAGTAATGAGATGAAGGATGGACTAAAGATAAAGCTTGGGGATGCCACGTGTTTCACCCCAAGAAATATCCAAAAATTACAAGCGTCAAAGCTTGGGGATGCCCAAGTCATCCCCTTCTTCATCAATAAAAATCCTAGGTTTCTTCCAAACGCTTCATTTTTATTGTTTCATGCACAGATGTGTTGTTCTTGGAGCGTCTTCTTTTTCATTTTCGTTTTTGTTTTTGTTTGCTTTGGTTTTCTTAGTTTTCTGAATAAATTGGTTGGACCCCCTCTTTCATACATTGGTTTTCAAATAGTTTGGTTTGGTTTGGAAAAGAGTAGGAAAGTTCATGCTTAAGTGTTAAAGAGAGCTTGTTTTTGACTGTGGCCTATGCTTTGTCATGCCATACTTGATATTGTTTTGGCTTTATGCTTAGTATTCTTTGTTGTAGAATGACTTGTTATAAACAATTGAGATTGCTTAATGTGCCTTGGATGAATCATGCGTTGTTTTAGCATATTAAAGCATAGTATAGTGGTATTCTCCTTTGATGCTTTATTTGGGTTGACTTGGCACATGCTCACACCATGTTATGACTATCTAAAGTCACCATAAGCCTTGATGATCCTTTAGTTTTCAACTTGTAGTATCACTTTATGCTTTGATTAATGATGTTTTGTCGCTCTGCATGATTATGGCCATTATTGCTCTCTTAGTTTGTCGCTCCTAGTCTTTTGCTAGCCTCCACAACCAAGTATGAGTTCCACTCATGCATCCAACTCCCTAAACCAAGTTATTCCAAAGAGTCCACCATACCTACCTACTAGCTTATGCTATTCCAAGTATATTCATGTTTTTGTTTACCTTCCAAATTAAACTTGTTATCAGAAATCTAGTGATTAAAGCTCTCACAAACTTGATGGCACACTTTACTTTCTGCATTTAATAAACTTGAACCATTGGGTCCTTCTTTGTTGCGTATATGCTTGTGCTTTATAAGTTGAAATTAGCAGAACCATGTATCATGGGGAACACTTTCAGCATTGCACTTGTACTTTGTACCCTGTTGATATCATGTTCTTTTGCTTATGGATCCCGGTGGTGTGAAATAAAAGTGGAACTTGTAAGATCATGGAGTTTGTATGTGTGTTAGAGAAACGCCTGGGCCGCTAGCCTAAGCCATGCCTAATCATGGTGGAAACTTGCAACATCACCATAATGAGCACTCTATGAAGCATCCTTAATAAAAACCTATGCAAATAGCAAATAAAAAGATCGCTGAGATGCTCATTGTCTGCTTGCCTTGTCATTTTGATTATGGGATAGCTCCTGTATCATGTGCAAGGGGTAACCCGTTGGCGGTTCTTTATGATACATATGTACTTACAATGACAAGAGCTTACTCGTGACTAAAGTTGAGTAGCATGAGGTTCGGTCTTCGTAAGTAAGGGGCATGAGATTTTGGTTTATAACTTGTCAAGCATATCCTCTTAGTTGTGTCACTTTAACCTTAATCACCTTAAAGATGCTTATGATAGGGGCAATGAGAGCTGAAAGCTAACAAGTACCATAATTTTTGGAAGCTCTTTATGAGACTTTAATCCCTACTTCCTTCTATGAAGGCCTTTCTTCCACCATTATATTGAGTCTCCACCTTCTACCTTTATGCAGCTACTTTGAGAGCATAGTGGCCATTCTTAGTTCTATGTGCATTGTCCCAAGACTAGTTGATTGATGCATACTTTGATATTGCTTGTTTTAAACTATTTGTATCTAGTCACTCTTATGAACTTTGAAGGTGTCCTATGCATTTATATTTGCTACTCTATGAGGGACAAGCTGAATACTATTATGCTATGTTTTGTTTATGTGAAACAAACAAACGTCTTGCAAATCATTATTATTCATGAATCTTTTGTTTGTGCCTTTTCATGTTGCATCATAGTTTCTTTGTCTTATTGCTAGAACTTTGTCTTTCATGTTATGATTGAAGTACTATGATCCCAGCTTTGAATGTTTTACAAATACTTTGATCAAGTCTTTGATGGTGCATGTCACCTCAAAAATTATTCTTTCTTTTTATCACTTACCTACTCGAGGAAGAGCAGGAGTTAAGCTTGGAGATGTTGCTACATTGCAAATGTATCTATAATTTTTGATGTTCCATGCTTGGTTTTATCTACTTTCTTGTGTTTTGTCCATACTTTGGAGTACTTTTCATATGATTTCTTGGACTAACCTATTAACAAGAGCCATAGTGCCAGCTGTCTATTTTCTGCTGTTTTTGGTTCCAGGAAAGTCAGAAAATGAATATTCTCGAAATTGGATGGGACAAAAGCCAAAGTGCCTATTTTTCCGGAAGACATCGATGCCGAATCATTGACGGAGAAGGGTGGGCAGCCACACCACTGCCAGGCCTGGCCCGCACCAGGGGGTGGTCTAGCCGACCCCAGCACCCCCTCGGCCTCTCCTTCCGCCTATAAGATGCCCTCGGGACAAAAACCCTAAGTAACCGATCAAAAATCCACGAAAGAGTCTGTAGCCACCGTCGTCTCTGTCCCTAGATAGGGAGGGATCTGAAGCTCTTCCCGGCACCCTGCCGGAGAGGGGAATTCACCCTGGAGGTCTTCTTCATCATCATGCAAGCCTCCAGTGTGATGCGTGAGTAGTTCATCTCTGGACTACGGGTCCATGTAGTAGCTAGATGGCTGGTTCTCCTCATTTGTGCTTTCATGTCTAGATCTTGTGAGCTCCCTTCATGATCAAGATCATCTATTTGTAATTCTGCATGTTGTGTTTGCGGGGATCCGATGGATATTGAGATGCTATTTCAGATTGATTATTGATTCTATCATGTATTTGTTATTTGTGATCTTGCATGCTTTCCGTTGTTAGTAGCTATCTTGGCCAAGTAGATGCTAGCAACTCCAAGAGTTAGTATTTATGCTCGATAGTGGGTTCATGCCTATGGTAATCTAGGGAAGTGACAGAAATCTCTAAGGTACTAGATGTGCTATTGCTACTAGGGAGAAAACAACAATCCTTTGTTCATAGAACAATCGTATTGTTTACATTACACACAATTCGTAAAGCAATAATCTATTGCTTGCAACTTAATACTAGAGGGGGTTCGGATGATAACCTGAAGGTGGATTATTAGTCATAGATGCAGTTGGATGGCGGTCTATGTATAATGTTATAATGCCCAATCAAGTTCCAAAGGAGTCAAGATGATTAGTATATGCATGAATTGCTTTCTCGATGTTTGTCAATTGCCCCGCTATAATTTGTTCACCCAGCATGTTATCTATCTTAAGGAGAGCCACCTCTAGTGAACTATGGATCCCGGTCCTTTATTTTGCATACAATCTATAAACTGTTTACTGCTTTGTGTTTAATTTCTGCAAACTATTACTTCCTTCCATTCGATACGTTTAATCCTTTGTTTTCAGCAAAACCGGTGAGATTGACAACCTCATCGCAAGTTAGGGACAATGTTTTGTGGTTGTGTTGTGCAGGTCTCCACGTTGCTACTAGCACTGGTAGTGCTCGCCAAGGTCATTAGCAACACCTTTGGGGTGTTTCCTTGCTCCTACTGGTTCGATTAAACCTTGGTTTCATAACTGAGGGAAACTTGCTGCTGTGCTCATCATACCTTCCTCTTGGGGTTCCCCAACGAGCTCTACATCAATACTGAGCCATCAAGATCCAGGCATAATATATCCTATTTCTAACAGTAAGTGGGTTATCCCAGCTCATTGCATACCAAGACAAGGTGGTCTTGATGCTACTATGAATGAGGATGGTGAGCTAGTTCCTGTAAGACCTATTGTTGGATATCGTATGTGCATTGATTTTAGGAAACTAAACCGTGAGACATAGAAAAATCATAAACCTATACCATTTATGGATAATTTTTTAGAAATACTTAGTAATAATTCTTATTTTGGTTTTCTTGATGGTTATTCTGGATATTCTAAAATTTCCATACAACTGGAAGATCAAGGAAAAACAACTTTTACTTGCCCTTATGGCACATATGCTTATATATTAATTCCGTTTGGCTTATGTAACGCAACAACAACTTTTCAAGAATGTGTTTTAAAAATCTTTGATGATTTTGTTGAGAAGACTATGGAAGTTCTAACAAATGAGTTTGTTGTTTGTGGAACAACCTTTGATAATTGCCTCTACAATCTAACCAAAGTTTTACAGAGATGCAGGCAATCAAATTTGGTTTTGAATTAGGAACAATGCCATTTCATGGTAAGAGAAGGTAAAGTTTTTGGGCATAGAAATAGATAAAACTAATATAAATGCTATAGAAAATCCTCCAATACCTCAGGACATAAAAAACTTAAAATTGTTTTTGGAACATGCAAGATTTTATAAGCGTTTTATAAAAGATTTTTCCACAATATTTATGACTCTACCAACCTTCTTGATAAAGAAACTCCATTCTACCTAGACCATAACTACATTGCAGCTTTTGAGAACCTTAAAAACAAATTAGTTTTAGCACCCATCATGCAATCTCCAAAATGGGATGAACCTTTCGAAATCATGTGTGATGCTAGTGACTATGCTTTAGGGGCATTGTTAGGACATCGAGACGGAAAGAATTTAAATGTTATTTATTATGCTGTATACCTCTTAATAAGATTCAGAAAAATTATGCTACTACAGAAAAAGAGTTCCTAGCTATAATTTTTGCTTGCGACAAATTTAGATCTTATATTATTAATTCTAAGGTAATAGTTCATACAGATCACCAAGCTTTGCGTCACCTCCTTATGAAAAAGGATGCGAAGCCCAGGTTGGTTAGGTGGGTTTTATTACTACAAGAATATGATTTACAAATAGTAGATAGGAGGGGTAAGGATAATCCGGTAGCAGATCATCTCTCTAGGATGGAGGGAATAATTACTAACCATGTACCTATAAATGAGTCATTTCCAGGAGAATATTTAGCAAATGTTGAAATTGCTGATCCTTGGTATGCGGATTATGCTAACTATCTCGCAGTAAAATTTATACCTCCTGGTATGATAAGAAATCAAAGGATGAAATTCTTTAATGATCTTAAATATTACTTTTGGGATGATTCGTATCTATATCGTCATGGACCTGACATAATGATTTGGAAGTGTGTTCCTAACCATGAAATGAATGCAATTTTGCAAGCTTGTCATGACAACCCGTATGGAGGACATCATGCAGGCAAGTGAACTGCAGCAAAGGTACTTCAATCCGGATTCTATTGGCCCACCTTGCTCAAGGACACACACATGTATGTAGAACACTGTGATGCTTGCCAAAGAAGAGGTAATATAGGTAGGAGACAAGAAATGTCAATGAATTATAGTCTTATAATCGAACCCTTTGATGTATGGGGAATGGATTACATGGGAGCCTTTATAGAATCAAATGGTTACACTCATATTCTTGTTGCTATCGATTATGTTACTAACTGGGTTGAAGCTATTCCAACAAGCCATGCAGATGCAGCTACCTCAGTGAAGATGATCAAGGATGTTATATTCCCCAGGTTTGGAGTTCCTAGATTTTTAATCACTGATGGTGGTTCTCATTTTATGAAAGGAACTTTCAGGAAAATCCTCAGCAAATATGGAGTAACTCACTGCGTTGCTTCACAATATCATCCTCAAACGAATGGTCAAGTGGAACTCTCCAATAGAGAATTAAAGACCATACTCAAGAAGATGGTGGACAAATCAAGAAAAGATTGATCATACAAGTTAAATGACACTCTATGGGCATACCGTACCGCGTTTAAAAATTCGATGGGTATGACACCTTATAAGATGGTATATGGGAAGCTCAGATTGAAGTGGGAAGGCCCTTATATAGTTGAAGAAGCCTATTCATCGGGAGCAGTGAAGCTCCAAGAAAAAACACCCTGTATTTCATGGGTGGTAAATGGACAACGCTTGAAGCATTATCGAGTAAAAGAAGATATAAGTGCAGTCACCATACAAGTGATCACCTAGAAGAGGTGATTAAGCATAAATATACAAGGAATGGCAACTGCAAAAAGAATGGACTCGAGACCGAATGAGAAACACTACGGTCAAGCTATTGACCATAAAAGAGCACTTCATGGGAGACAACCCATGCGAAGTAAAGGTTTGAGTAAGTTTTTAAATTTTTAATTAAGTTTTAATTGAGGTTGTGTTGAATAAGGAACATTTGAAGTTCTAGCAAAGAAAAAGGAAGACTGATAATGCCAATATTGGTCAAAAATTTAAGCTATCATTTTTCTGTCAAAACTTGATATTTCGTTAAGTTTCAGATAAATAAAGAATTCTTGGAGAAGCAGGTAATTTTTGGTGGATCCAAAAGGTTTAACGACCAACTATATGGTGAGAATAAAAATTCTGGCCGGATAGTTGCGATCGTATAGTTGTTTCGACATCACCCTTCCGTCCACGAAAGGTCTGATGGTTTAACGACCAACTATACGGCAGGAATAAAAATTCCGCCCGTATAGTTCCCGTCGTATAGATATCGATGCCTTTGACAAAACTCTTTTTTGGGTACTGATAGTTTAACAACCAGCTATACGGCGGGGAAAAAATTCCGCCCGTATAGTTGTGGTCGTATAGATATCAACCCATCTCCAAAAACAAAATTCAGAGTATAGAAGGTTTAACGACCAACTATACGACAGGAATAAAAATTCCCACCCGTATAGTTCTGGCCGTATAGTTGGTTCCACCGTAGAAGAAATTCTATAGTCGGTTCGTATCTATACGGCGGGACCTATACGGGCAGCGCCCGTATAGTTGCTCGTTACGAAAAGCGGCTAGGGTTTTTGACCTCCCCTTTTAAAGTTGATCGCATCTAACCTTTTTCATTAAGTTTTTGCAGAGCTATAGCCTCGAAAAATCCTCGCCATCCCTATACCATCCCCTTCTAATAACATCCGTGCAGCGAATCCATGCAACCCTTCCATGTCAACAAGATCTAGAGGAAGAAAGAAGATAAGCCCGTGAAGAGGATCGAAGAAGTAGAATCTAAAGGATCATCATCATCGTCCAATTCGGAGATCAAGCCTCTCCCAAACTGGGAGGACATGTTCCCGCAAAGGATGGAGATGATGAGGCAAGCTGAGCGGGGAAAGAGCAAGGATGAGTATCTCCCTAACCCCTATCATCACAACATAGGATCCTATTATAAACCTCCTCTTGGTCTGTCTCCTCTTAAACCTAAGAAGGTGCAGCAAGATGAGATTCATGATAAGATCTATGAGTTGGAAAAAGCTTCGAAGGCATGTGTTGAAACAATTGGAGAAGGGATTGACTCCTACTGGATGATGAGCAAAGACCTTGAGAAAAGGGTCGATGACATCGATGGTAGTGTTGGTTTCTTGATTAAAACTGTTTTTTGAGTTGACAGATGAGAAGAAAATCCTCAAGAAGAAAATTTTGAAGCTTCAATATGACATGGCCGAGCTCAGCATCCCTTTGCAAGCATAGTTAAGGATGGCAACAAGGAAGGAGAAGGCAATACTCTTCCTACCCAGGAGGAGGAATAGGTACCAATAAGGAGTTACTTGATCCCACCTGGCTTGATTCCAAGCTTGGGGAGATCTTTAAGACCTTGTAATCTATCTTATAAGTTTTATATTACTATTTTAGTTTTGCATTAGTTCGAGTTTAGAAATAAGGTTTGCATCATTTAAATTCCCTTAAGGAATAGTCGATCCCATTTGTGAAATTCCAAGTTTATTATCATATATAGAGCATTATTGAGTTTGTGCTTGTCTTATTGGATATATGAATGGCTTGAGTATAATTTTACTTGCACCTGATGATAACAATAGGATTCTTCCACACCATTGGTATTAATGGAACATATAAAGATAGGGATTTCTATTTTCGTGCCCCTGGTTCGTTAGTTGTACTCAGTTTTCCCTAACCGCTTAGTCTTTCCTCACTTTTCCCCTCCCTCCATTCTGAAACCCTCACATGCGCTCGGACGGGGGATGTCGTCAGGTCAAAGGCTTGACCGTTACATGCTGACAGGTGGGACCACGTTGGGTGGGTCCTGCATTGAGCGTTACGTTACGTTGCATCGACCGTTACATGCTAACAGGAGGGGTCATGTTGGGATGGGTCATGCATACATGGTGAAGGGTGGGGCCGCGTTGGGATGGGTCTTGCATACGTGGTGAAGGGTGGGGCGCATGGAGACACGTCAGACCGACCATTCTTGCTTCGAGCCTGGAATAACTCCCACACCGCCCCTCCGCTCCGCTCCCCCGCCATCGTGCCCTCCTACCTAAGAGCCCCTCCTACCTTATGTCGTCCTCGGCCCTTGAGCCTCACCCTCCCCCTAGCCGTGGAGCCCACTCCAGCTCCGCTTCCTCCCCCGCTAGATCTACCCCTTTCGTGGAATAGTATGCCACGCCGGCGGGTGTACCGGTCCTCCCCGTCGAGCGCAGAGAAGATTGGGTGGAATCGGAGTGATCTAACCCATGGGTTCCATCTGGGTAAGTATTGTTTCCCTTTGTGGATTGATTATAGGCAGTAATTGAGCGTGAATCGCCGGTGCTCAGCTAACTACCTTGCTTTTTGAATAGGATTGATCCAGCGCTGGCATTTTGGCTAGCGGTTAAACTGGATACTAGCATAATTCGTGGTTGTGAACGACATCTCTCTGGATTTTACTTCCTAGCGGTGGTTGCAAGCTCCATAACTCTCAGAGATTTGAAAGATAAAATATATTCTAAATTCCCCTAGAGCAATGGCGATTCAGTTGATTTGCAATATTTCAACATTAACGAGCAAAGATTGCTCCCACTAACTAGTGAAGCTAATTTGGTAATGCTTTTCTCTTTGAATGCTGCCAAACGTTTTGGTCGAATTCATCTTCATGTGCAACCTAAAGTTGAACACACATGAAAGAGGGCTAAAGCATCATCTGGTGGTCAAGCATCATCAGGTGGTTGGGCATCATGTGTCTCTGCTGTCTCTGCTAATAGTTTGCGCCCCCGCGCTCCTTATAGGTCCACAGCAGTACCATCTGTTCGCACTGCGAGTGTAAGCCAAATCGCTCGTGCGGCCAATGTGGAGGACAAAGCAGAGCTTGCCGAGGGAGCGCCTCCACTAGATGATGAGGATGAGTTGATGTTTCCTGAATTGGTAGATATATTCAGCAAATAGGCACTAGAGGATCAATACACAAAGGAATTGGCCCACAGTGCCAGATTTGATGACACTGATGAAGAAGCAAACGAGGAGAACAATGACAGTCTCATTTTAGCCGAGTACGATGGTGAGGACTTGCTAGTAATTGAGTGGGATAGGAACGATCCTAAGATTTTAGAAGGCACCGTATTTGAAACGATGTGGGACTGTCATAATGCCCTTACTACATATGGCATCTGCACCAATAATGATTATGTTGTTATTAAGAGTGAGCCAGCAAGGTTCATAGTGAAGTGACCATACAAGAGGTGTAGGTGGAGGATGCACACATCCACTATGCTCAGGAGTAGTTTGGTTCAAGTATTACAACCAGTTGTGTATTTTAAATCATTGTGTAGAATTTGTTAACTGTACCTGACATTTTCATTATGTTTTAGATAAAAGGTAACCAGTTCGAACATTCTTGTCCACCTCAAGGGGGACAACCAAAGGACAAAACAAAACTAGCAAAGACTAGGTGGTTGGCAGATGCAATCATGGATTGGATGAGAGCGAACCCATCACTTGATGCAACAACGCTCATAAAAAAGTTTTTGAAAAGTTTAATATTACAGTACCTTACATGAGGATGTTCTATGCAAAGGAAATGGCTCTTGATAGGATCAATGGTCCATGGAATGAAAGTTTTCAGTTGCTTTACAACTTCAAAGCTGAAGTGGAGATGACTAGTCCAAGTAGTGTTGTACAGATAGACATGCATATAGTTCAGTACAAAATAAGAGTGAAGACAATGGATAAGGAGTGCTTTAGAAGGGCTTTTGTTTGTTTCAAAGCTTGCTAGCAAGGGTTTCTGGATGGTTGCAGGCCTTATTTGGTCGTGGATGCAACAACTCTTCATGGAAGATTTAAAGGACAGCTAGTAGCTGCTTCTACAGTTGATAGCCACAATTGGATGTTCCCTATTACTTTTGGAGTTTTGGAGATTGAGTCAGAGGAAAGTTGGACTTGGTTTCTGGAGAATTTGTGCGACCTTATAGGTCATCCACCAGGACTTACTATCCGCACGGACGCTTGCAAAGGTTTGGAGAAAGCTGTAGAAGCAGTATTCCCTGGAGTGGAGCATAGGGAATGTATGCGACACTTAGTGCAGAATTTTACAAAGAAATTCAAGGGTAAAGTTTATACTGACAACCTATGGCCAACTTCATACACATGTAGTTTGAGGAAGCATCTGTATCATTTGGAAGTGTTGTATAAACAAAAACCTACGGTGAAGGAGTACTTGGATGCACATCATGGAATGGTGTGGTCAAGAAGCCAATTCAATGAAATTTGCAAGGTAGACTATGTGACAAGTAACCTTGTAGAGAGTTTCAATGCAAAGGTCAAGTAATTTAAAGGGCTTATACTGTGGCAAATATTTCATAAGATTAGGCAGATGATCATGATAAAGATGGATTTGCGTCAAAGAATTGCATCAACAGTATATGCTGGCCATCTCATCCTCCCATCATTGATTAAGGCATTGCATGCCAGGGCAAAACAATTGAAGATGAAATGCATTAGAAAAGGAATGGAGGCTGAGGTAACATACACCGATAGTAAAGATAGGCAATGGAGGTATCCAGTGAGTTTGGCTAACAGAACATGCCATTGCAGGCAATGGCAGCTCCGTAGGAAACCCTACATACATGTATTGTTTTTCATGGGTGTTCTAGGAGGTGAAGAGGGTGAAGTTGATCAGTACGTGTCGGAGTATTTCTCCGTTGCCAAATTTAGGGCAGCATATGTTCAGAATGTTCTAGCCTTGTTGGGAAAAGATCAATGGATGGAAGTGAATCTAGGCTTCAAGCTATACCCTCCAGTTTTTACTAGACCAGCAGGTAGGCCAAGGAAGAATAGGATGAGAGCTAGTGCAGAGGGTGGTGTACCACCTTGAAGATGTAAGTGCAAACATTGTGGGATCCTAGGGCACATTACTAGGCTTTGTAAAAATGATGTGGACCCAGCTTATGGAATGGTTGATCAGGCGGGAGCAGCAAATGCAGATAAGAATGAATTATCTGAATGAGAGGAGAATGAAGAAATGGATACATTGCAGATTGAACCAACGGATCGAGAAGAGATTGAACCAGATGTAGGGTAGATTGAACCAGATGCAGGGTATATTGAACTAATGGATCGAGAAGAGATTTAACCAAATGAAGGGAGATTGCTGATAGCTGTGTGATTCGACACATTTTTATGGCTTTTATTGATGGTTTTCTCCTGGATTTGATCTTTTCTAGCTTTACCTAATGCTAATACTTCGGTACCAAAGAAAACTTGGTTTTTAATGTGTGTTTTAGGTTCTGAACGTCAACAGAAGGATTTAACTAGAGAAATACAATATTCTGGAGAAAACAAGCAAGTTTCACTTTGGAAGCACGTGAGGGGAGCTCACAGAAGCTTTAACAAGCAACTATACGGCGGGAATATTTTTTCCGGCCGTATAGTTCCCGCCGTATAGTTGCCACCGCTTCTGTCTTGTCAAAAGGGACAACTTCCGTGAAGGGATCGGGAGCGAAAACACAACACGGCAGCCACCACACCATCCAGAAGGGAGAAAGAAGAGATCTGGAGAAGAAGGAGAAGACGTTCTTCATCTTGCTCCACGATCTTCGACCTCTTATCCAATACACCCCCATAGCCACTACTTGTACTTGAGAGAGAGAGAGAGGGATCTCCACCTTGCAAGACTAGGGTTTGAGATTGTTTCTTCCCATCTTGAATTGTGTTGGATATTTTTCTATTCTTATTGTGGATCTCCACGGTCATACAAAGACGAATTCCCTTTTGATTATATTGATGATCCATTCTTCTCTCATGTGTGAGTAATCCCCTTGGGCATGGGAGATGTAGGGGATTGGTGAGATGTGATGTGTCGTCATATATTTTCCATTAGTTTGTGATTGATTCTGATTACTATATTATGTGTGCTTGACTATATATGGGATGCCTAATGCTGGTTGTCCAATTAAGGGCCCAGACAACATGATATCGTGTTCTACATAGATAAGATCTTGTTCACTAGTGGACCGGCGACCCCCGAGTGACACGGGGATATCAATGGAAAGCTAGTTGACTCGAGGATAATGAGTAACCACTATGCTTATTGCATTAGTTCGATCCAAGGAGCTTAATCGCTAAGCGACCTAAAGGGTCTTAATCGTCTAGTGTCTGACCATGGTTATGGTAGCTGATGACCCACAATTATAGGGGATCGCAACAGTCTTCGAGGGAAGTAAAACCCAATTTATTGATTTGACACAAGGGGAGCCAAAGAATATTTATAAGCCTTAACAACTGAGTTGTCAATTCAGCTGCACCTGGAAACAATCTTGCTCGCAGTAGTTTATCAGTAGCAACAGTTTTGTAATAGCGATAGCAAAGTAAAAGCAGTAGTAAAAGTAAAGACAGTTGTAACAATTGCAGTAAACAGTAGGATTAAAGCGTGGTAGGCATAGGGATGGATGGATGGGTGTTGCATGGACAAGACAATTCATATAGCAATCAAGATATAGGGCATTTGCAGATAAATAAGGTAAATCATCCAATTGCTAAATAATCATAGGCATGTGTTCCATATATAGTCATACGTGCTCGTAATGAGAACTTGCACAACATCTTTTGTCCTGTCAGCCCATTTGTAGCGGGGCCTCAAGGGAACTGCTAGCAATTAAGGTGCTCCTTTTAATAGAGCACCGGAGCAAAGCATTAACACTCCATGAACAGACGTGATCCTCATATCACAGCCATTCCTTCCGGTTATCCCGATTATTGTCACTTCGGGGCCTTTGGTTCCGGACAATAATATACATATACAACTTATAGGTAAGATCATAAACAATACTATCATCATGAATCAATAACATGTTCAGATCTGAAATCATGGCACTCAGGCCCTAGTGACAAGCATTAAGCATAACAACTTGTAACAAAGTCAAAAAGCACTAATAATAGATACTAGGCACCATGCCCTAACAATCTGATGCAATTACATGAATGATCTCATCTAATCCCTACCATCCCCCATAGCCTATAGCAGGGGATTACTCACTCGTGGATGGGGGAATCATGCATGGTTGATGAAGAAGCGATGGTGATGATGATGGCGATGATCTCCTCCAATTCCCCGTCCCGGCAGGGTGCTAGAACAGACTTTCTAGTTCCGAATCACAGTTTCTGGTGGTGGCGGCACGGCGGAACTCTATCTGGAAAAACGTCAAACCCCCCGTCTGTTTTAGGTTAGAGGGCTTTTATAGGCGAAAGAAGAGGTTGAGGCGGAGTACGAGGCGGCCACACCCCCTCCTGGCGTGGCCAGGGGGTGTGGGCCCCTCGTGGCTCCTCTTCGTCCCGTCTTCTGGCTCCGTGAGTCTTCTGGTAAAATAGGAGTTTTGCAATATTTTCCGGGATTTTTCCTGAAAGTTGATTTCCTGCACAAAAACGAGACACCAAGGCAATTCTACTAAAAATAGCGTTAGTCCGCATTAGTTGTATCCCAATCAAACAAATTAGAGGAGAAACAATAGCAAAAGTGTTCGGGAAATTAGATACGTTTTGGACGTATCAGTAGCAGGCTAGTAGGATTATTGAAGTTGGGATGAAATCTACCAAGAGGAGTTCCGGCTAATTATGGGTTGCTCGCCTACACATATATCTATAAGATTATAATTGTTACATTTACCACTTGTCCACCTGGCACAGTCACTATCACCATGAACTGAATCTCCCCGTGCCTTCTTTCGCCATCTGCAGGAAACAACAAACAAGCAAAGTCGTTCTTTACTTTTATGCTTTACATTTCTGAAGTTTACATTTTAGTTCTATTTGAATCTATCGCATTTAATCAAAATCTCATTCTTATTTCAACACTTGTAGTCAATTCACTCGAAGACCCGTGACAACTTCAGGTGTGATAGAGATTTCACCAATAAACACTTACCTTTGGGCTCCCTGTGGGATCAATATCTGAACTTCGAAACTAGATACAAACGATCTGTGCTCTTGCAAACATCAAGCTATTTTCTGGTGCCTTTGCCGAGGAGCTAAGAGCTAAGTGTTTGTCTTTTGACATTTCAGATGTTGCTACTACAAAATGTTCTCCTTAGGAGACAAAGGGTTTACACGCTCTGGTAGGACCTACCTGTCGGATTATATTGAGCGCGTGCCTGCTCAGAGGCGTGAAGAAATTATTGAAAAACTTTTAAGATCAAATAAAGTTGAAGTTGAAAACCTGAGTGATATTATGGAGATCATGTCTATTTACAGGACAACTCCTATGAAACCTGAGAAAACTCTCAGCGAATATAGTGCTCCAAGTTCTAAATTTCTTAAACAACCGATAGAGTTCCCTAATCCTGGAGTTAGAGAATATCGATTTGATGGTGGAATTATTAAAAATTTGTAGGAGAAAACTTTTAGTGGAAGGGAAGATGAAGACCCAGGGAGACATATAAGAGAGTTTGATGATGTGATAACATTTCTTGGACCAAAAGGTTAGCCGAGAGACTTTTCTCATCTTAAATTATTTTGATTTTCTCTTAAAGGTAAAGCTCTAGACTGGTTATATTCTGTCCCTCACCGTTACATTAAATGTTGGGAAAACTGCATTGTTAAATTCATCAATAGGTTTAATCCTTTTAAAAAGGTAACTGAACTAAGAAAGAACATAGGCAACTTTAGTCAGAACGTGGGAGAAAACTACCCACAAGCCTGGGAAAGATTCTTTGGAATAATCTATAGTATTCCTAATCATGGCTATTCTGAACTAACAATCTGCCATTTATTTTACCATGGTCTAAATACTCAATGTAGAGAATTGCTTGACTTCTCAGCAGGAGGATCAATAAATACTTTAACTATTAAAGAATGTTTGGAGTGAATGTCTACTAGGGCTAAGAATGATTCTTTATATAATCCTGATTTTGGCACTAAACTGGAAAGAGGGATACTCCGGATAACTCCTGATCTTATGCCTGAGGTACGCAAAAATATGAAAGAAAAGGGTATACCTTCTGAACTTGCTAAGGAAAACAGAGGATTTGTTATAAGTTTTAACTGAAGAAGACGAAACTAGAAAAGTTTTTCAAGAATTAAAACATCGACAACTAAAACCTCATAATAACTTGAATAAGCATTTCCAAAAACATAAAAAGATTTTGGCAGAACTCACAGAAAATTATGATGAGATAGGCCAAGAAATAAAATTATTTCATAAGTATCTTAGTATGATTGAAACCCAGTGTGAACAAATAGCATCTGGTTATCAAATTTTTCTTCGTGATGATAAAGATATTTTTGTTTCTACTAATGTTGTCACAAGAAGGGGTGGAGTTGTTACAGGACCCTTAGGACCACCAGAATACGAAGCTAAAAATGAGCGAAAGGAAAAAGCCTTGCTCGAAGCAAGCCAAGAAGATGATACGTTGGTGGATCCTCAAGATGAGACTGAAACACAAGATCAAACCAAGGAGGATCAAAATGATGCACAAGATGATCATTATAATTATGATGCAGAGACGGTTGATCCAAGAGAAGATAAAGAAACAAGCAAGGAAGATAAAGTTGTTGTAGTAGAAAAGAAGAAAAGCAATAAGAAACAACAAACGAAAGCAACGAAAGAGCCTGACCCCCCAAAAAAGGTAAAAGACAAGAGTAAGTCAGGTGAGAAAAAGCTTCCTTATCTAGATCGAAAAAAGAAAGCACTGGATGAGGTAATTTATAACTCTTTTACAAAGGCACTTAGTGACCTTCGTCTGGGAATTCCATTTGCGGATGCAATCAAAGTTCCTACTTATGGTAAATTCCTTCGTGATATTCTTAGTAGAAAGAAAGAAATAACTGAAACTGTTGCCATGGTAACTAGCTATCCTGCTAACGGAAAGTTGTTGTCTAAGTCTGGAGATCCTGGAATAGCAATTATTTCATGCTCAATAGGTAAAACAAATATTCATAATGATTTATGTGATCTAGGAGCATGAGTTAGTGTAATGCCATACTCCCTCTATAAAAGGTTAGGATTAGGGGAGTATTCTCCTACTACTATCACTTTACAGATGGCTGACAAGTCCACTAAACAACCTGTTGGTATGATTGAGGATGTATTACTTGGGATAGATGAGCATGTTATTCCCACTAATTTTATTATTCTTGAAATGCCAGAAGATGAAAGATTAGCTATAATACTTGGAAGACCCTTCCTCAGTACTGCAGGTGCGTCAGTAGATTGTGCAAAAGGTAAGGTAATCTTCAATGTTTATGATGCTAAAATCATCCGGTATTTTCCAAAGAAGATAGAAGCAGGAGAAAGATATGTTCCACCCGCAAAACGAGTTCATGTGGTAAGTGCCATTGATAAGGGGCAACCAAAGGTAAGAATTCAAGAAGAGAGAAGAGGTTGAGTGATTCAACCATTCTTAATAAATGCTTAATGGGAGTCACCCCATTTTCATCAATTTAGAATAGAGAATAAGAAGTTCATCATGTTCCCACCACTTTTTCACAGAAATTCTTGCGGAAGCGCGCCCGTGAAGATGCAGCTGTCAAAAAGTAGTAGAAACGTCGATTGAATGATAAGAGAATAATAATAAGAATAAAAGTTTGAGTTTTCTATCTACACAAGCTAAATTTTTGCTTTTAATATGCTAATGTTGGTCGATAGTTTTTACTACCAATTTTTTGTTAAAAACCTGGTATTTCACTAAGTTATGAGATAAGAAGGTATCCTCGAAGAAATCGAATTTTTTTGATGACTACTAATGGTTTAACGACCAACTATACGGCGGGAATAAAAATTCTGGCCGTATAGTTCCGGCTGTATAGTTATCTTTGCCATCAACAAATTTTCTTCGAAGGCACAAAGAGTTTAACGACCAACTATATGGCGGAAATAAAAATTCCGACCGTATAGTTCCGGCCGTATAGATATCGAAGCCTTCGGACAATTTTTTTTTGAAAGGTACTGAGAGTTTAATTACCAACTATACTGCGGGAATAAAAATTATGGCCATATAGTTCCAGCCGTATAGATATTGATGCCTTCGTAGAATTTTATTCCAAAAGTACTGGCAATTTAACGACCAACTATACAGTGAGAATAAAAATTACGGTCGGATAGTTCTGGTCGTATAGATATCGATGCCAGTTTTAGAAATTTATCTCGACAGACAGACAATTTAACGACCAACTATACAGTAGGATCATTGTGATACGGCCATATAGTTGTGCACGTATAGTTGTTTTCTGTATAAAGAAACCCTAGTTGGTGGTGTCGCCGCAACTATACGCCTGTATAGTTCCGACCGTATAGTTCGGTGTGACCACAAAATCGCACCAGGGCGGCTAGGTCTTCCTCCTCTCCTCATTATTTCTCTCATATTCTCTTTCCAAACCTCTCAAAATCCACCTATAACTCTTGATTCTTCATGGATTTTGTTTGTTTGAGTGAGGGAATCAACAGATCGGTATGTTTGTCTCCCTATCCATGCTTTATTTTCAAATTTCCATGGTTGAAACTCTCACATTGATCTAGTGGATGAACTCAAACTTATTTTGGTTTTCCTATTAATTTCCCGCGTTAGGATTAAATTTTTCCACGTAGAATTGTTGATATATCATATAGAAACTATATGCCTAAGGTTTTATGGTGAAATTTTTCAGTGCATCACGATGAACAAAATTGGTAACCTCTTTCATTCGAGCAAGCGCTAACGGGGAGAGGGATCAAGCTTGGGGGCCCGAGATCCACGCAACTCCAAGATGGACGTTGTCACATCGAGGAGGGTGCTGCCCACACTTTGGGCCGACCACAACTTTCTCACCGCGGCAGGGTTGAAGGCGGACTTCGACCTCATGTGCAACAGGTCGAGGTTGGCGGTACTTGGCTTTGCAAGCCACGACACCAACATCGAACTCACCCATGAGTTCCATGCCTCGTTATACGATGACCACATGGAGAAAGGTAACATGTGCATGATAAGATTCACCATGAACCGGCAGCACTATGAAGTAAATTTCGAACAATTCTGCAATGCTTTCAGCTTCCCTCATACTAGGGAGCTCAATGTTACTAACCTCTATAGCGTCATAAGTGGACAGACTTGGGAGGTTATTTCTGTTAATGGTGACAATCACTTTTATCAGAAGAAGATGTCCACCATCCAGAACCCAACCATTCGCTACTATGCTCTGTTCCTCGCCAACAAACTACTGGGGAGAGGTGACATAGGCTCCATGGCCAATGCGGACATGGAAATGATCACCAAGGCTCTCTTCCCCACTGCACCGCAAATCCCCAGTCCTGTAGCTCTACTCATCCAACACTTTTGCCAGCAGAGCAACAAGACCAAAGGTGATATTCGTATTTGTGGATTGGTAACCCACCTTGCCTATGCATTAAATATTATACTACCTGTTATGGAACGTGTTGACGGATCCAAACTTATGGATGTCAAGTATTTGACTGCGTGTGGCTTCCTTGGTGTTTACCATGCTAACAGGAGGCTCCGAGCATATCAATTCAATTATCTCGGTGTTGCATAGGGAGAGAAGATTCAGTTTCCATGCCCCCAAGCCTTCTCAATTGTGGAGAAGGACGCTTGGGTCCTCACTAAGGACCAAGTGACGGAGATCTTGGCCGAGCTCCAGCCCGAGGAAGAGGAAGATGAAGGGCAGCAGGATGAGCATGAGCAGGAGGAAGAGCAGGGCCACAACCCTGCTTGGGAAGGATAGCAGCAGCAGTAGCCATGAGGAGCCTGGGAACCGTGCTCCAACTAGCCATAGCACGGGTACGACTACGTCCCCTATGAGGAGTTCAGCAGCTCAACCAGCGTGTTGGGGAGATCGACTCTTCAGGATGTGAATGAAGATGTGAACACATTGACTCACAACTTCAGTCACTTCATGACCCACTTCCCCGACTTCTACTAGCAGTATCCGCACCAGCCGCCAAATGACGGCAACAACTGAGCAGGGCAATAGCCTAAGCTTGGGGGAGGTTTGAAAACCTCCAAACTTTGCATTTATGTTTTTATTTCTTCTTTTGATTTATTTTGTTTCTTCAAAAATTGCATGTTTATTTTCAGTTTTGCATTCCTAAACTGAAAATATAAACAAATTAGTTGTAATTTTATTTGCAAGTTCGCTTCTTTGTTTCTCTCGGAGATTGTTAATTTCAGGTGATTTGGCAATATGAAAATGTAGGAGAGGTTTGACTCAAATACGAGAACGAAGCAAGCAAGAGGAGGTATCACATTCCTTTCATCACACCCTTTGCAACCTTAAATTGATCCTACAATTATTTACTTGCTTGCACTGGAGTCACTCCCCACTTAGCTTGTTATCCTAGAAATTCTATCCCTTTGCTAGTATCTCCTTTTTAGCTTTGAAACAATGAGCAATGAACTTGGTTAAAAATACTTCCTACATTTTTACAACAAGAAAAAGCATCTGAAAGATGACTTGAGTCCATGCTTAGCTCAAAGAATTTGATTTTAGAACTACTCCATCCCATTTGAGCTTAATATAAATAGACTGGATAGTACCCTTGAATGAAATTGTTCGATTAAATGGATGCTTCGAAGTAGTAGAAATTATTCCACTACTTTTTCTAATAATTACCGTAAGATATTGCTTTACGCGTGTCATTACAACTCTGCCGTGCTCCATGGGGAACTATTAACTCCGCTGGCCAACGAACGATCTAAATGTGGGAAACCACTTGATTTTGGCTATTGAGTTATGTAAACGTCTGTAATAGCAATGCTGTGACGTGTACATTTTTTAGTCTCCTCATGGTGTCACGTTCCAAGCGAAGTTGTAGTACTCCTCTGGCCCAATATTGATCAACTTCATTTATTGGCATAGTCACGAGTGCACAACACAGTCCCAATTAACATGTTAAAAATAGTGGCATGATTTCTCTATGAAAGAGCTAAAGTTTTTGAAAGACAAAAGAAAGAAAAAGGTGCTTTGAGAGCCTTAAAATTTTGACATGGGAGTAGATGAGTTTTTCTTAAATTAAATGTTTTGATGCCAACTTGAGTACTCTTAATTGGCTAAATGAACAAGAACAAAAAGTTTTCATCTCTCAACAAAGAGAGGCACCAAAAGAATTTATCTCACTTTCCTAGCTAAACTTTCGACACTTGCTTGGGCATATGATTTATTTGCTAACAAGATATACGTGGTTAGGAAGTGGACTCAGTGCAATCTTGTGAATACTTGTATCATCATATTTAAGATTGAAGGGATTGTGAAGAAAATAATTTGACACCAATTCAAACTTGTGAGTTCCTTTATTTTCAGTCTCGAATCTCTGCTATTCTTCCTTATTTCCTTGTCACTCAAGGGCGAGCAACATCTAAGCTTGGGGGAGTTGATAGCTGTGAGATTCGACACATTTTTATGGCTTTTATTGATGGTTTTCTCCCGGATTTGATTGTTTTCTGGCTTTACCTAACTCTAATACTTTGGTAGCAAAGAAAACTTGGTTTTTAATGTGTGTTTCAGGTTCTGAACGTCAACAGAAGGATTTAACTAGATAAATACAATATTCTGGAGAAAACAAGCAAGTCTCACTTTGGAAGCACACGACGGGAGCTCACAGAAGCTTTAACGAGCAACTATATGGCAGGAATATTTTTCCGGTCGTATAGTTGTCGCCGCCTCTGTCTTGTCAAAAGGGACAACTTTCATGAAGGGATCGGGAGCGAAAACACAACGCAACAATCGCCACACCATCCAGAAGGGAGAAAGAAGAGATCCGGAGAAGAAGGAGAATACGTTCTTTATATCGCTCCATGATCTTCGATCTTTTAGCCAATACACCCCCATAGCCACTACTTGTACTTGAGAGAGAGGGATCTCCACCTTGCAAGACTAGGGTTTGAGATTGTTTCTTCCCATCTTGAATTATGTTGGATATTTGTTTATTCTTATTGTGGATCTCCATGGTAATACAAAGATGAATTCCCTTTTGATTATATTGATGATCCATTCTTCCCTTGGGCGTGGGAGATGTAGGGGATTGGTGAGATGTGATGTGCCTTCATATATTTTCCATTAGTTTGTGATTGATTCTAATTACTATATTATGTGTGCTTAACTATCTATGGGATGCCTAATGCTTGTTGTCCAATTAAGGACCCAAACAACATGATACCTTGTTCTACATAGATAAGATCTTGTTCGCTAGTGGACCGGTGACCCCCGGGTGACATGGGGATATCAATGGAAAGCTAGTTGACTCGAGGATAATGAGTAACCACTATGCTTATTACATTAGTCCGATCCAAGGAGCTTAATCGCTAAGCGACCTGAAGGGTCTTAATCGTCTAGTGTCTGACCATGGTTTTGGTAGCGGGCTAGTAGGATTATTGAAGTTGGGATGAAATCTACCAAGAGGAGTTCCGGCTAATTATGGGTTGCTCGCCTACACATATATCTATAAGATTATAATTGTTACATTTACCACTCGTCCACCTGGCACAGTCACTATCACCATGAACTGAATCTCCTCGCGCCTTCTTTCGCCATCTACATGAAACAATAAACAAGCAAAGTCGTTATTTACTTTTATGCTTTACATTTCTGAAGTTTACATTTTAGTTCTATTTGAATCTATCATATTTAATCAAAATCCCATTCTTATTTGAACAGTTGCAGTCAATTCACTCGAAGACTTGTGACAACTTTGGGTGTGACAGAGACTTCACCAATAAACACTTACCTTTGGGCTACCTGTGGGATCGATATCTAAACTTCGAAACTAGCTACAAATGATCTGTGCTCTTGCAGACATCAGTTGCACAAAATGCATGGGATATTGAAGCAATTTATTTATTGGAAGTAGAGTTCAAAAGTAAAGGAATTACACAAGAGGATATTGAAGAAATTATGCCAATGCGTTTTGAACCGTATGAACCAATGAATCGAAACATGGTTGAAGCAATTGTACGACAGACTGAAGCACTTGATTCATTTGATGTAGAGAAAAGGAATAAATGGAACAAACGGAAGAAGCTGATGATGGACTACGAGAATATTCTAGCCATGATCACTCGGAGCAAGGTGGTGAACTCCGAGAATATTCCAGTAAAAAACACTAGGAGCAAGAAAAAAATGAATTTGAATTATTAATTTGAATTATTAATTTGAATTTGTATGATGAATTTGAACTACTATCAATGTTTGTATTGAATTTGAACTACTGTCAATGTTTGTGACGCTTCTAAGTTTGTATGTTGGATAACCCCATAATGTATGTGTTATTGCAAGTTTCTATTGTCATGCACCTAGTTGCTTAGCACTGCTCAGTTTTGTCCTCGACATGTGGTCAACACATGGGGTTTAGCTTGTTCATGGCTTAAACCATAGCAAACGTTGACCAATTGATCCAAAATTTGGCACACTTGTGTATCCTAGATTGATTTACCATATGAAATTGGAAATTTTGGATTTACTTGTAATTAGCACATTTTTATTTTTCTAAGTGATTAAATTCAAATAAATGGTTTTAGGGTTAGTTTAATTCAAAAAAGAAGTCAAAACATAGTGCAACCATCGCATGGAGTTTTGTTATGTTAACTAAAACCTAGCATGAATAATAAAGCAAAAGGAAATAAAGAGAAATGGACTTCTCCCCTAAATCACTTCTTGGAATGAGCTACTAGCTATGAAGATGCATGGCTTTCTACTTAGTCAACCTCCAAGATAACTCATCCCAAAACATACTTTGTCTAAATGAGGCCAAATTTGGCACACTTGTGTATCTTTGAGTTGCAAACAATATAATGTCAGCCAAGATGGATTATTTTGTTCAAATAACACATTTTCCATTTGTTATGCCAAAAGCTTGAATTTTCCTTAGTCATTTTTTTATTTGAGTACCCTTGTTTTTCTTAGCTCTACTCAATTTTCCCTCTCGCTAAAATTTTCCTCAGTTTTCCCCTCCCGCTAAAGTTTTCCTCACTTTCCCCCTCTCTCATGTCTCAGTTTGGCTAGCGCTTTGATTGGTTGAGATGTATGTCACACGGATCTTGGCCAACCATCGTTGGACACATCATGATCTGACGGGCTGGAGGTCTCTCTCTCTCCTAATGGGCACACCTAACCTTGTATGGCGAGGAGAGCCCGACAGGCTAGATGTCTCTCCCTCCATTTCCATGTCGCACGTATACCAGCCGCATCAACTAGCGCTCAGTTTGGCTGCGCTCTGATTGGTCGAGATGTATGTCACACAGATCTTGGATAACCACCGTTGAATACATCATGATTCGACCGGATGGAGGTCTCTCCCTCCCTTTCCCTGTCGCACGTATACCAGCCGCATCTTCCTCCCTTCCTATCGACGTACGACGGCGCGGACCTACGCGTGGGGGTTGGAACGGCTTATGGTGGCACGGATCTAAGCGCGGCTACTAGAATGGTGTGTAGTGGTGAGGATCTAACCGTCTAAAATTTCTGTCTCTGTCTGTCTCACTTCCGTTCACATCCTCAGATCCGTTGCTGATGAAAGACATTGATGGAAGCCATCATCCGCAACATCAGTGCGACGATGGTGGTGCGGACAGTGGCCATCGATGAAAGACACCGATGGAAGCCATCATCCACAACATCTACGGTTGTGGTACCGACAGTGGTCATCGACGCCACGACGATTGAAGACATCATCCACAACATCTACGGCTGTGGTGCCAATAGTAGTCATTGATGCGAAGATGATTGAAGCCATCATCCGCAACATCACTGCGACGGTGTAGATCAAGCCCTCGTGAATCGATGCTGTGGGAGGCAGGCCACGGCCGTGGCTGGCACGTCGAGGTACACTTCAGCGGTGAAGGTTGGATGGGAGCACTTTACCCGTACTTCTTGGAGTACACATACGGCAGGGAGGGCGGCTAGCTCACCGCTTAAAATTGGGACAAATTTAAGCCCAATTTAAACTAAAATTCCGTGACATAATATATATATATGATTTGAATAAATTTGACATGTTTTTGAGCCATGAGACCGGTGGATATGCTCTAAAGCTGATTCATAAGTAGTAGTACTTACTTTGACAATCTTCGGTGGGCTTGTATAAATTTGATCGAAATATGTATGATTTGAATAAAAATTGATATGTATTTGAGCAGTGAGGACGATGGATATGCTCTAAAGCTGATTCATATGTAGTACTCCCTCCGACCCAAATTAGTTGATTTGGATTTGACTAGATTCAATTGTATCTTGAGGATTTTTGAGTCAACTAACTTGGATTGACAATCTCAGCAACTAATTTGGAACAGGGAATGGATGCTGCCGCCAACGCTGCAACTCTCACTACAAGAAAAGTTGGCTTTTAGAACGGACGATTTTCGTGGTTGAAGGCCCGTTTTTCGTGGCCTTCCGCGACGGATGGCCTTCGTGGTAAAAGCCCCGTCACAAATGAATTGACCATGATTTTTTTTTCAACCGTGGCGGATCGCACTCTTCAGCCATGGAACCTTATTCTATTGTAGATCTGTTTGCCAGCCGTGCTGACTGCTGACGTCATGCGAACTGTTAGGTGGCAGCCGCTGTTAGCGGCCTGTTACCACCGTTAACAGCCATAAAAACCGTGGCAGAAGCCATGCCGAGCCAAGGCCTGCTAAATACTAACTAGGCCGGCCCATAAGGGGAGCCCAATAAGAAGATGACCCGTTACTGTTTTGTTCTATACTGTTTGAAATGGGCCAAAGAATGCAGCCAGCAGCGACCCGCGAACTTTTAGGCATGATTCTTTTTCGGCCTACATAAGGCCCATGTTGGTCCAACACTGTGCGGCCCATTAGCAGCCTACGCCAAGTCGCTCCTATAAACATAAGGCCTGCGGTCAGCCCATCACTGATATCGCGGCCCATCGTCAACCGCCTACTGATGACCCTTCTCTAAGATGGTTTGTTACTGTTTTAGCATGTTACTGTTCTGGCCTTTAGATGTTTAGGCCCACAAAAGGACCTTTACTATTCTAGCCAGATAAATTTGTCGGCCTGTTACTACCCTCGCTCGAGAATTTCTCGCCCGTCTTGCTCAAAGCTCACCGTTTCGACCATTTACCGCTTGCGCCCGCCATCGTTTTGGCTCATTCGCTTTTGCGATTTGTGCGTTTCTTGCACATCGTAATGAGATATTTCTGTTCGGCTGCACATCGTTACGGCCTGCTTCAAGAACGGCACATTACCACGCCCGTTAGGCCTGTTACCACATGCACATTGGCCCGTTACGTTTACGGCCTTTTGCAGTTTCGTCAGTTCTGAAGCCCATGACAATATCATAAAACGTGTATAATAATCCAGCATTTTTTACTGTTCGTTGTCGGCCGAATACAACATGGTACTGTTTCCTAATCGACATGCCTGACGTAGTTAGCGTAACAACTACCGCAATATGTGGACAGCGTCAACTAAATGCCTATATGGCCTACGCGAGTTATCTAGATATTACATCAGCTGCAAACTTCTTAAAATTATTACATAGGTAAGTCATTATTGGCCTCGAATACTTATAGAGCTCGTAGCCAGAGTGTGGTCTTGTACTACCGCCTCTTAAAATGCACTCCGGTAGACTTATCTGGCTACACTGCATCGGCCAAGTGCCCTATGTTTAACTCATGAAATTACCTATAATAAGGTTTTTGATTGTTGTATTATTAGGCAAAATTTCTATAATTAATTCTAGAATATAAATCATGACTACAACAACTACGATCATGTGAAACTCTAACATACTAAATGTATTAATCAACATGAACAGTAACAATGCATACACAAAGAAGCCATAGCATAACAACATATCAAATCATGGTATACATATAGATCGGGAGGATGAAGCAGTCATGGTTGTAGCGATGACGTTGTTGACAAAAACGTTCATGAATACCGGTTGAAGAAGACAACGACATAGACGGCGTTATGCATCGCTGCTTGACTTGAAAGGAGAATGACCCGTGATAAAGAAGCGAGTAGTCGTGGGGGATGCGTCCCCAGAAACCTTATTCGCCCTCTCTCGTATAAGATCGCAAAGACGAGTGGTTTCGGAGACCTGCTGTGCCATTTTTCTATGCATGCCAACACTCGGGATGAAGTAGACAACGGTGGTGGAGCAATCAGAGAGGTGGCAAAAACTTAGATTAGTTTTCGGTGTGTTGTGTGGTGGAAACCACATGCGCTTATATAGAGTAGCTCGAAAAAACCTGTTTAGGATACAACGTGGTCCGAGTCCAGGTCGTACATGTTCGGGTTGGTTGTAGTAGCCCACGATCGGGGAGCGACCCAAACCGACTAGCCGTTGACACGTCTGTCAAAACCGCAACAGTTTTTTTGAGCAGCAAAAGGATAAGAACGGCTCGTTTTGCAAACTGCAACGAGACGAGCGAGCGAGCGACATCATAGAAGGAGGAACGCGTGTGTAACACTTCTCTTCTCACTCACTTACCAAGCGGTGAGACACTTCACCTTATAAGATGGTGGAACTCTCCTCCACCTTTCATGTGAGACTAACATTTAGCTCACACTCCTCTTTCCACTCACATGTAAGCTGCCACCAACTTGGTCGCATCATACATGAGCTTCCACATAGATGAGTTTTGAGATTTAGGAAAAATCTATAACCTAACATGATCCAAGGTATTAACCCATTATTTCTAAAAGACACGTAGTAAAACAATTGGTCCACCATGCAAAAATTTAGTCATGCGCAAAACGAGTTTCTAACCCGGAATTGAACTCGATTCATGAAACATGCTGTGCGCGCGATCGGTGAGGAAGAGTGCGCGTGGACTCTCTTCTCGCTCATTTAGTAGGAGTAGAACAACTCACCTTATAAACTGCTTCAACTCTCTCGCAACTAACAATGAGATTAAATTTTGTCTTGTACACAACTATTAAGATGCCATAATAAATGAGCCTTGAGATTTTCAGATTTATATTAGACTAAATGTTCTTACATGAGCCACAATCCATATAAATCAAACTATTTTTTTTAGAGCATCAAACAATTTCTTCTCGATATGAACTGTGTGTCTTTTGATAGCCGAGCGACTAATACTATAGTATTTCCTTATTTCAGAAATATAAGATATTTTAGCTTTATAATCAAATGTATCTAGACATTTTTTTAGTTATATTTATTTTATAAAACTAAAATGTCTTGTGTTTCTGAACGAAGGGAGTGGTAATCTAGAGTTTAGACAGGAGAGGGTACAAACCACACGCAAATGAAACCCAGAGTGTGGACGTACACCTGGCAATCTGGCATGGCAAACGCACATCACCTACGCGGTTTCCAAATGTAGGCTCCAGTTACTTGATGAGCTGAAGTTCGTTAGTGATAAGCTCAAATAGCCAAACAGTGTCACTGCTAGTTCGGTACGTTCCGCAACCGCTCGGTCGGTGGACCATACTAGTATTTCTGAGCACGGGCGATGGATTCCCACGCGCCTACGTACGACCGCGAGCTGGGACAATTAGTGGAAATCGAGCATGCAGACACGCAGCTCAAAGGGAACACGCGACGTTTTGACACAGAGACGTGTGTCGGCAGCAACTACTACTTCCTTCCGCTGTTGTGTGTGTGCGCGTGAAAGGGGGAGAGAGGACAGGAGTGCAGTGGACCAGCATGGCGGCACGCTGAATGTGATGTGGGCCAGGCGCGCATCACCGGCGTTTGCCTTGCCATTTTACAACGATCAAACATTCGAACCTCGTACGGCGACATGATTCAGCCCATGCTTTCGCAGGCTTTCGTTCAACCTTTCCAAGTGACCGGGCTTCTGGTCTAAAACTTTAACCCGCCGCTCCGATTTACCGGAGTTCCATTGTGGAATTAATCCCATTGTGCAAAATTGTCTATGTTGTTCGCCTTGATATCAAATACTCTCTTTCTTTCGTATTATAAATGCCACTGATTTAGTATAAAGTTCACACAAACAACTAATGTTTTTAAGCTGAATAAACCTCTTCATGTCCTTTTTTGACTGTACTGCCTAGTTAGTTTGTCTAGTTAGTTTGTCGGTGAACGGAGATAGTGCCACTTTTGAAAAGGAGTAAGCTTGAATAAGAAGTGAATGAAAAATACGATAAATACGGGTAGCACAACCGTCCTCGACTTGTGGTGATCTTTGAGAATTTTCCACGATAAGGAACAGGAAAAACATAAGACCATGCACAATTGGCGCATGCGGATTAGGTCGAAAAATCTTCTCGATGTAAGTCGTAACAAAATCATGAGACCACCCGGTCCATTTCTTCCACTATAATCAATAATAGGTATAATGGTTTCTTCTCTAGAACATCTAGAAAAATGTAGGAGTAACACCACTTCATTAAACTGCAAGTTTGACAACAACAAACATAAAAGCCTACGAAGAGGCAAGATAAACAATCAAACAAAGATGTCACACTTTACGTCCCATCTGGTTATCATCTGATTATTTCATAATCATGGGTCAACACTTCATGAAAATTGGCAGGCGAGAACCACGAGTTCTCCATAAACTATGCAAAACCAGACATTGTTTTCATAGTACAAACTGAACATTTACACAAACTAGTCAATGTTGAAACCGCAGTGACCCGAATTGAAAAACTATCGCTCAAATCGGATGCTTCACTTGACCAATACCCAAACCACCCAATCGAGCCAAAGTGCTCCAAGTGAAGAACGAGATAGTCAGGTTTAAATCCAATCTGACCACATTCGATTCATCAAAACCCTACAGAAAGTTAATCGGCCCAGAGCCATCAAATATGCACAAAATCGATCACCTCTTTCTTTTTCTCTCTTGTCTTGGTTGTGATGTTCTTTTGTGTTTTTCTCTCCTCTGCCAATGACAGTTTGCTAGGATTTTCCCCTTCTTGTCTCCTTTCGTAAGAGGCACCTCAACTGGAGCTCTGATTAATGGTGCACATGATATAAGATTTTGGGTTGCAGTTGGACTACAAGCCTACTCCGTGTGGAAAGATCTATACTTTCTTATAAAGCAAAAGAGGTAATTGCACCCCTGACACAAAACCATGTCCGTGCGTGCGGTTTCATACAACTTCTTTTTTTCATTGTACCATAGTACAGAACCTTTCCACATATGTGCAAAACGCATACATCCTCTATCCCGTGATGACACGTGGCGTGGAACCGTCGTTTAGGCCATTAAGCAGAAAACCCCCTCGGTAGTGTCGATATCATCGTCTCCTTTGTTCCCCTCGACAGCCGAGAGCCCGAGCTAGAGCTAAACCTAATCCTCGATAGAGCGGTGGCAGCGGCGGAATCCTGACCCCCTCCCCTGTCGGTGCATGGGGGACCAGTCGGAGGGATCCATGGACAACACGGGCAAGTCACCGTCCCCTGCTCGTGGTCACAGAGGAGGGCCATGGGCGCGCGATGTAGCGGAGGCAGAGGCGAGGCAAAGGAAGAGGGGAGGTGGAGGTACGCAGTCGAGAAGGAGGAGGACATGCAGTTGTTCATCACCCACCACCTTCTCCATGAGAAGGTACATACTCCGGCATCATTAGTTGCTCGTGTCGAAGGAGAAAAGCAAGCACATGGAATGGCGTATGCCCCCGACCGACATGATGAGCCCAGAGATGCAAGCAAGCATTCTCCAGGGCAAGCTCGATGCGAGGAACGGGCAGCCGTCACCGTCCACATCGCCCAATCCTTGCCCTTCTCTGAAATTGAAAGGCATGTTCCCTTCTACCTGAAATGTCAATCTATTTTTTAGTTTGATCGATGTTTGCTGAATTTTACTGACCTGTTGCATGCTTCTGATCAATTATAGATAAGAATATGGGAGAGAATAAGAAGTCGTAGAATAAGAGGTTGTAGAATAAGAACAAGCCGTAGAAGAAGATGATTAGGAAGCTTTTGGAGTGCTGATTAGTGGTAATATGTAATATATTTAGGAACCTTTTGTACTTTTCTTTGACAAATCAGTGTACCTTTGATCTAAGAAATCAGTGTACCTTTGATTTGAGAAATCCGTGTACTTTGCTTGATCCTAATATATTTGCTTTTGTCAAATATTTGCGTGCCCTTGTCTAATATTTTCTCAAATCAGTGTACCTTTACTTGCACTGGTACTTGTGATAAGAAAAAGTAGATGCTTTTGCTGTTGAAGATTGAAGAATGTGTTTTTTTGTTGATTGATGCATGTCATGTCTTCTTTTTCCGATTGAATCATGTATGCTTCTCTTACTCCCTAAATAGGTTGCTGCTCTTCTCCACTTTGGGCAAGAACAAACATCATGGAAGAGAGTCGTAGGAGGATATCAACTGGTTCTAGATCAGAGGGCAATGGATGGCATGTGTACAGAAGGAGAACTGTGGAAGGGAGGGAAGAAGCAACTGTAAGGACAAGGGCAGAGAGGGAGATTGTGGCATTGGAGGGCCCGCAGGAGCTAGGAGAAGGGCTAGTTTATTCATCTTGCTTGGCTCTGCATTCCTCTAATTCTCCTAAAAGGCCAGTTATGCATGTTATGTGTGAATTTCCAAGGAGGGTGGATGGACTACATCCTAGGATTGCAACAGAACAAGCAATGAGGGAAGGGAGATATCAGATGGGTGTTAAACATGTTCTGCCATCCATGGTTCCACCAAGAATTGTTCCACAGTTAATAGCTGCCAGTGCATTGTGCCAAATCAAAAAGGGGATTCAGTATGTGTTGAACATTGTGAAGAATAAGGAGAAGAAGGATAAGAAGGTACATGAGTTCTGATGTATTCACAGAACTTTATCGTAACCTTTGTATCTTTATTTGTACTCATCTATGCATCTATGTTCAGTAATGATGTACCTTCTAGTTCAATAATTCAGTTAAACTATGTATTTGTATCTTTATGTTCACGTAATGGAATAAAGCAAGGTTTTAGTTTGAAATGAGCAAACAAATATTCCTTACATTTAGCAAGTACTCTGATAATAATTCAACAATCATAAAATAGTTCCATAGTTCACACTTGAACTAAAACTTGCAGGTCAACAAGCAACATAGTTCACCTCTGAACTAAACAAGTAACATTTGCACTTTCACTCATTTAGCTCAGGTGCATTTTGATTCATTGGGATTTCTTCCTACACATGTTCATGAATCATCTCATTTAGATCTCAAAGGTGAGACTGGCTTTCTCTAGCTTCTTCATCACCAAACAACAGCCAGTGAGCTGATCCATGCTAGTGTTGTAAGTGTTTGCCATGTTTATTCCTCTTGCAGGTTGTGATGTACCTTCAGATGTGCCTGTAGCATCTTGGGTTGGTTTTCTTTTAGAAGATCCTCTTCCTCTTATAGGTTGTGATGTACCTGCATCTGGGCTTGGAGAACTTGGGGTTATTTTCTTAGGCCTTCAATTTCCTTTTCCTCTACCTCTTTATGTTGCTGCACTTGCCACTCCGCCCCTGCATGTACCTCTCTCTGTTGCCGCACTTGCCACTCTCCCCCTTCCACTGTTTTGTGCAGTTGTGAGTCTTGCAGATGGAATAGCCTCCCTTATAGCAACCAAAAGATGATCTCCTCAAGCAAAGGACCTTGGACCCTTGGTAGTGGGAAATGAGTTGCTGCCTGCATTAATAAAAATCTCAGATTATTTTCTAGGCAAGACAACTAGTGCAAACACTACCAGGACTGGTTCTCACCTCTTGTGCAATAATGTAGACCATGCTTGATGGTTGGTGCATTGGATCCCTTGTAGGGTCAATAGTAAGGGGCATAATGTATTGCATCAATTTCATGTAATTATAGTGTAAGCATATGTAAATGGAAATGTTGTTGTATAATACTTGTATATATTGTCTGGAATCAAATCTGCAATATTGTAGGGTCATCATAATTTTTAACACAGTAGGAACGACATTGTTCTGCTCCAAGACCCGCTTGCCATGACCCTTGTTATTGTGGTTTGGGTTTCCATATATTGTATAATGCATTGTCATTCCTACCCTTGTAAGAACTATCACTCCTTTCTTCACCTATTCCTCTAGAGTTTTCCTTCTGTTTTTTCTAGGATTGCCCACAACCTTGGTGTACAAAGGTGGATGGATTTAGCTGCATTCATTTTCTCCCAAAAAATCCTTGACCTCGGAGGCACCAATTGGTAGGCATAAGCTTTTTTGTATGTTGCAATGTTGTAGCAGCTGTGTACCAAGGAGCATGCGTGTCTTCTATATTCTCTACAACATGATATAGCATGATGACATGGGATTCCTGGTAACTTCCACCTCTTGCAATCACAACTCCTTCCCAACATGTCCACATTGTAAGTTCTTTCATATTCATGAGATGTAACATGAAACAAACGACCTCCAACATATGATACACCTAGTTTCTTTGCCCATTCCGTGGCTTTCTCAATCTTTTTATTTATATTGGGAGAAATTTTTCCATCCCATTTTATACTTCTTAAAGCTTACCCACATTCATGTGCATCATCTTGCTGAAAAGGGTGTTAAGCATAGATATCACAGGAAACTCTCTCTCTTCAAGAATATAGCTGCAATTTTGCAACATAAGAAAGCTTAGTACCAAATTGTACCAGTACAAAATTAATTTAGTTCATGCCAACCAAGTTAGTACATGTTAAACACCTCAGAATGATTATTCAGCAGCATGTCACATTTAGGGAACTCATTGAAGAAAGCTTTAACAAATGAGTTAGGTGGAAGTTCCTCAACCCATTTCCATGCCTCCTCGCTGTCTTTCTTCAGCTTATCCATGTTTCTTTCCCATGTAGGAACATTAGTTGACCTAGCAATTGCCCATAGATCATTCTTCAACGTTTCTCCTTTATGTTTTTTGTGGAAATTCTGATACAAATGCCTTAAACAATGTCTTCAGTCTGAATCGGGGAACACCTTCTTGACTGCATTTATGAGTCCCCGATATATAAAGAAACATTAAGTAGACATACCAACTCATAAAAGCACAAGCACTGATTACTACATATTATTTTGAAAATGAATAAAGAAGGATTTATAGCTTCTGCCTATCACTTATAATTGTGAAAGGTGAGGTGTTTCTAATATTGAGATCATCTCGCAAAGTTGTCATAAACCACTCCCGAGAGCTTGTGCACTCCACCCAACTAGACCCATTGCAATTGGATAGATACAATCATTTGGATCAATTCCAATAGATGTAAGCAAATTTCCTTTGTTTCTTGTCTTTTATGTGGCATCCATCCAAGCAAATTATTGGTCTACATCCCTCTAGAAATCCCCTCTTGCACGCATCATAAGACCAGTACAAAGTTGCAAGATGTTCCTTGGGTTCAGTATCTGTTTGTTATTTTATTTGATTTGTGGTAAGAAAGAATCTTGAGCCTAGGTTTAATCTCTGATTTCTTGGCATAATCACACAACAGAGAAAATTGCTCTTCCTCATCACCATGTATTATATTCAAATATGCCTTTCTTGCTCTTCCCAACTTAAATTTGTTAGGGAACATGTTAAATTTTCTCCTCACCTTTGTAGCAAACGACTTCAAATCCAGTTTTTGGTTGTCTATGAACTCATCGAAGAAACACCGACTAAGAAATGGAGCTGTCAATGTCTTGACCTCCCAAACCCTCTCACATTTTTTAATCATCACAGTATTATTTCACTAAAATGCCTATTTCCTCTTATCTAGTGAGGCCTTGATCATCTATGGAAACCCATATTCATAGAAACCTTCACATATAGCATGTAGCCTTGAGGCTTCATTTATTATATATTTTTACCTTCACTCTTTCATTCACACTATAGGCATTTAGTGCTCTTCTGAATTCTTCCATAGATGAAAATAGCATACCAACTTTGAATATTGGTGCTTCCATATCCACCTCAACATGGAATTCCTTAAATTTGTTTGCCAGCATCATGTACTCATCTTTTGATAGATTTAAATCCTCATGCTCAAGACCAGCATCATTTTCCAGCTTAACTATGTTTGTATGTTCATTGTTGTCATTCACATTCTTATCAACATGTTCCAAGTACAAGTCATCATCTCCATCCTCTACATCCTAGTCACTATCAAAAATTCAGAATGTGTACTCTCCGAATCATCTCCATCCTCTACATCCACTTGCTCACTTGCACTACCATTCCATCCATCTTCTAAGACCACATTTTGTGCATCCCATGTCTCACTTGCACTGTCATTCCCTCCAAGATACTTTCTAGGAATTGGCACTCGCACATTGACGAGGGTTTAACTCGTCAATGCCCATTGTTATGGACTTGGGTTTTGGAGAAGGAGGGAGCGCTGGAGACATCTATCGGCTAGCAAACAAGCACACATGGGACAAAGGATTTACCCAGGTTCAGGCCTCGTAGAGGTCCCTACTCCTGCTTGTCTGCTCGTGGAATTATCGAAGGAGTCGAAAGTTACAATGTTGCGCAGATGCAATCTGGCAAGGGTTGTGGAAACTAGGGTTGCGTGTGTCCTCCTCGTCGCCCCCTCCTAGCCTTTATATAGATAGGCTAGGTCTCAGGTAGCAGGTCGAGTCGGTTACAAGTTAGGGTTTTCCTCTTCAAACTTTCTATCTTTAGCTTCTTCTTGTCCTTCAAGCAATCGAGAGTCCGTAGGTTACTCGAGTCCCTCCATCCGGGCCTTGGCGACACCGTGGGCCTGTATGTATTTGGACCGTATATACCAAGCTCGAGCACCTGTAGGATATACCCATGTCAGTAGCCCTCGAGTGTCCAGTGGAATCGCAGATTTGACTGGGGACTTTTTTAAGCCTTCGAGTGCCTAAATGAGTACATTTCAATTGCTTTTATTTGTGTCATAGGGATTGTTGATATACATGCCTCATATATCCGAAGTATCGGTATTATTTTGTGAGATCCAGGCACATGGCTTAATAGGATTGATAGGATACCCATATCAACAAGTTGCAACTTCTTTTCCGAAGCTCATTCGAAAAGAACTCTAAGGTTAAGCGTGCTTGGCCTAGAGAAATTCTAGGATGGGTGACCGACCGGGAAGTGGGTAACCGGGTGCGCACGAGTGAGGACAAAGTGCACAGAAAGACTAGTGTTGGTCTGTGGGGCCAGTCTAGATATCCTATTAAGCTGCCAGGAGTGACACCCCCCGGGCCCAAGAGTGGATGGGGTGTTACAAGTGGTATTAGAGCCGACCCTTGCGATTACACGGGTGTGTGCGGGTCAGTGGCGGGACATGTGGAGCATGGCGCGTGTGGCCCGGAGTGGACACGGCATGACACATGTGCTTAAGACCGGACGCATGTGACGCTGCGAGAGGGAACGTTCTGGGTGTGCTTGATCGATGAGGGCATCGATCTTCTAAAGGGTGGTGTATGTGAGATCTAGGCACATGGCTTAATAGGATTGATAGGATACCCATATCAACAAGTTGCAACTTCTTCCTAAGCTCATTCAAAAGAACTCTAAGGTTAAGCGTGCTTGGCCTAGAGAAATTCTAGGATGGGTGACCGACCGAAGTAGGTAATCGGGTGCGCAGTGAGGACAAAGTGCAGAGAAAAGACTAGTGTTGGTCTGGGGGCCATCTAGATATCCTATTAAGCTGCCAGAGGACACCCCGGGCCTAGGAGTGGACGGTGTTACAGCTTAACCACCTTAGGGTGAAACAATGCATCTCAAATTCGAGTCCTGACTCGAATCCGAAAAGCCGTGTAATTCGACTCAGCCGGAGGTCTTACAGAGTCGAATTCCAGCTTATATGGTGTGAGCACTTGACGCGTCCATTACAGATGTTCATCGTGCCTGTAGGCACGGATATGTTTCTGGTAGTGCGCAGTTAAATGCGTTGCCAGGCCTTATTCAGGTCTTACCTTCATGCTGTAGGCGCGACATCCGAATTTTATCATCGTGGAGACGATTCGGGTAACCCAGGAGACGCAATCTCTTTGTAGGGGAAAAATTATGAGGCGGTGTCGCCATGAGTTTCGAGTGTGGATGTTATCAACACATAGTTTTTTGTACAAATAATCATAGGGTGCGCGACCAGCGCTCCCTATGGGAGTAGCCCCCGAGTGCCTGGTTGAGTCAAAGACTCAGGCAGGGACTAAAGAACTTTTACATCGCCGCCTTTTGCTTGCTTGTTTCATCGATGACTCGTGCAGTACTAAAACACTTTTGCGATCGCCGCCTTTTTGCTCGCTTGTTTCAATGATGACTCGTGTGTACTAAAATACTTTTGCGACTGCTGTCGTCTTTTGTCTGCTTGTTTCCGGCGCTCCCTATGGGAGTAACACATGTCCATAATCGAAATGTGTTTCGAGTGGTTGGGTTTGCTTTTGTGATTGTCCATGTTCCTGCAATAAGAAAAAGAAAAGTTGTAGGGTGCGCGGTCAGCGCTCCCTATGGGAGTAGCCCCCGAGTGCTTGGTGGAGTCGAAGACTCCAGCAAGGACTAAAAATAGTCGAAGTTTTCCACTGCATTGCCTTGGTGACGTTAGTGCTGACGCTTGTATGACCTTAGTTGCCCGCGTGAGCGATTTTGACAGGACGTGACGAGCGGTGGGTCCCACTTTCTGACTTTGATTTGACTGGGCGTGCGTAATCTTATTTTTAACTGTGCCTCCTCGATTTCCGCGTGTAATGGTAGAAGTGGGGGACGGTTCGCGCTTCCTCTTCTCCACGTGTCCAACGCGATGCGTGCCACGCGTCCAATAGGGTTTTTGTCACCGCTGATTGCATCTCCTGTGGTTAAGTAGCAATGCTGCGGCGGTAATTTCCCATCTGCGCTCTTTCTTCCTTGCTGCCATCGCCATTGCTGTTGCTTTTCTGCTTTCCCCTGCGCCCATCTTCTCCACGATGCTGGACCAGCTCCATTCATTCCCAAGCTACTTCCTTCGCTCACATCGCCACCGTGCAATGGGGAAGAAGAAGGGAGGCGCTGCCGCTGATTCCGCGGCCACCCTTGCTGCAGCAAAGAAGAAGAAAGGTGGCTCGTCATGGCACCAAAGACCGCCGCCGGAAGAAGAAGGTCGCGGCACACCACAGGACTAAGGCGCATGGCGCCCCTCTATCATCAAGGCATCAAATCCCCGTCTTCTTCGTCAAGATGGAGTTATCTCTGCGGCAGTCGCCGATGCGCGCGTCCCCAGCAGTGAGACTATTCTTGCTCCTCCCGCTGGTTTTCGAGTGATGTTTCTTGCATTCATCATTCGTGGTCTTTCCTTGCCTCTTCACCCCTTTCTTCGGGGTCTTCTTTGTTTCTATGGGCTCCAGCTCCATCACCGTCCCCAAATTCGCCTCCACATCACTTGTTTCATCATCATGAAAGTGCTGGCTCGAATCGAGCCACACTTTGGTATTTTCAAGCGCATCTTTAAATTAAAGGCCACCGATCCGACTCTTTAGTTTATGACGAGGTGGTTGGAATCCACGTCGACCCATCCGCCACCTACTTCGATATCAGGCTTACCAAGTCCGTCCAGGGATGGAGGGACAAATGGTTCTATGTTCATGACCAGAAGGCCAAGGACGAGCACTTTGGACTCGCGCCTTTTGATCCCGCGACTCCCTGCAAGAAGATGCGTTCTTGGAAGAACGTGATCATGCCTTCTGAACTCGCGGAGACAGACGTGCTATATCAGCGTGTCTGCGACCTCGAGAGTCGCATAGGCACAGAAGAGGGAGGTTGCGCCCTTGTCAGGACTTGGCTACGCTGCCGCCCAGCCTCTCCGTGCCGTGGTCCATCCCATGTTTCAATGGGGTGGCGCTGATGATGCCACTCGCGTGTCCGCTGATGGCATGTCCGCGAGTGAGGTAGATAAGAGGGTGCGACTGGTCACGGTACACACCTCAAGGATGTGCTTCCAGCCAATGCCTCTCCTTTCGATGCTTCGAATCCTCCTCCTGAGGTATAGTTGTGCTACGTAGTAGCTTAATTTCTCGATTGCGTTTTCTATTGCTTATCTGTTATGTTTGCTGATCTTTACTGTTTGCATGCAGGAGTGGGCGGTGTCGCCTTGTATGCCTCCCCTCCCTGAGGGGATTATTCCTCGTGAAGCTTTGGAAGAGGACGAGTCTGAGTCGACTGTCCCTTCCGATGTGGAAGAGGAAGCCCCCGAGTCCGAGAGCCCGGATACTCACAAGCGTTCGCGTAGCGGGGATTCCGACGCGTCGACTCCTTCAACTCTAGGAGGCGCGGCTGTTGGCACGGAGTCGCCAATTCTCGCCGTTCCTGTGAGGGTTGTGGCACCGTCTTCTCGCAAGAAGATGCGATTGCCCAAGGAGTCTTCGTCGGAGTCGGCGGAGGCCACGTTTGATCTTGACAAATTTGACTGGTAATTTTGCTAGTGCATTCATTCTTCTCTGTTTTCTTCTTGTTGGCTTTGTTCTGGAGTTTGCCTTTCTGAGTGCGGATTTTGTCTTGCAGTCAAGAGGCGTCGTCATCTTCTGGCGACGTCGAATTTTTGAATGAATCGGGAGTCGCGACTTCAAGGGCCAAGGTAGAGGTCGAGCGCGCTCCTTCTCCGGCGGCGGCCCACTCCGGGCACAATTCTTCGAGCTCTCCTCACGTAGGGGAGCATCGAGTAGTTGCTCAGACGACGGTTCAGCGAACTTCTTCGGAGTCGCTGGAGGACCATGTAAGTAAAGCTTTCCTTCTTTTTTTAATGTGGTAGTCAACGCCTTCTGCTGCCCTCTGCTGACTCCTTGTTTTGTGCGACAGCTCCTTGTAAAGGAAGCCACGCAGGTGGCGGAGTAGGTGATGGCGATGGGTCGCCAAAGATGGCGACATGTTAGAGACGCCACCGCTGGTCGAGTGTAAGTGTACTATACTTATTCTTTTCGTCTTCTATCTATTTTGTATAATCGACTGACAGCCAATTATTGACTGCCATGTAGCTGAGCATAACGCCATCGCGATGTCGCCATCGTTGGAGAAGACACTAGCCGCAGCTGTGAAGAAGGGCGCGACGAGGCAATCGCGTCGTGATGATGCCCGAAGCCAAGAGGATCTGGCGCCTCCTTTGCGCCAGGAGAAGTTGTTCCAAGAGCAATCGTTTCACGCCAAGGCCCTCTCGTACCTTTTACCGTAGATATTTTATTGATGTTCTTCTCTTCCTTTGTAGTGCCGGTGGCACTAGAAGTTTGATCCATGCGTGTATTTTGGTGTAGATGCTGGCGACTTGAGTTTTGATCCACAAGCACTTTGTCGCGATGACGCTCTGGCGGGTGCGGTATCTGCGGTCGAGGATCGTAGCGCCACTGTCCAAAATACGCTATCCAAGGCCAAGGCCACCCTGAGTCGCCTCCGGGAGGAGCTGATGCCGAAGGCGGAGCTGGTCGACAATGTGGAAGAGCTGGTGGAGTCGCCATTTGGGGTGTGCTCGCCACGCATAAGAACTCCTCCGCACACCGGGCGCGACCATGTCGCTTGCCATGGTGCAAGCCCACGAGTCAAAGTAGATCCTTCGCGGTGTCAAGACGATGCCTATTGGCGGATGGTCGCAGGTAGTATTCGCTCCTTTGCATCGCTGTGCTAAATATGGCCATTCCTTGATAAACACTGTTGCCAAGTATTCGGAGGAGCTCAATCGTGCAAAGAAGGCGGCGAAAACTTCGGCCTCAGGGGCCGACGGAATGTCAGTGGCATCTGATACTGCCACGGACTTGATGAAGCCCCCGAGGTCATCAAAGTCGAAGAAGCCAGCTGCCTCATAGTTAGTTTCTTTGTAATAGTTGATGAATTGCTTTTTGATTGGAGAACATGCCTGTTGGCGAATGTGTTTGTAGATACTTTTATGCTGATCCTGAATGCATCTGTTACTTTTGACTTTTGAGTTGGTCGCCTTATTTGCCTCTGGCTTGATTTTTGGTAGGGTACATCAAGTGGTCCTGTGGGGGGAACCCCGGACTCGCCATCTCTTGAGGATACAATGGCACCACCATGCTCCAGGGTAGAGGAGCTGTCCTTGCTTTCGTGACTTCGTGATCGCGTTAAGCAACTGGAGCGTGAATTGCCCGTGATCCGCGATAGCACGGACGTGTGGAAGTCAAAGGCTGAAAAAGCCGCCGCCCACGAGCAATATCTGCTTGGCGAGGTGACGCAACTGGGCGACCAGTTTAAGTGTTAGTTTGCTCATCCTCGTCTTTTCCTTTGTAGTTAATCGCAATGGTACGTTGTACTCATGCCGTTGATGCTGCTTCGTGTAGTTGTTAGCACACGCCATCCGCAGGAGGAGAGGGATAGGATTGCCATCCGTCTTCATGATCTCACCCAGGAGCAACTTCAGGAGAGTGGATACTTCTGGGTAGATCATGATCGGCGATCGCAAGCGTTAAGCGACTCGCAGGATCGCGCCGCGAAAGTGCTGCTCTTCTCAAGAAGTCGCATCATGTTTGAAGAACATCTACCCAGCGATGTTCCCGCCGGATGATACTCCATCAAGCCCGCTGGCTCTCCGACCAAATTTCAAGATATGTCTGCGGTTCGCGAGTGCGTGAGGCAGCGCTGGTGGCTGGTGCCAAGGCTGCCTTTCCATGGTGCGCTTGCACAGCTCGACGTGGATGTCGCCGCCATTGCCTCTAGGCCACCAAAGGCCATCGAGGATCTTCCCGAACATGGTGCCGCACTATCAAAGCGGTGGATCGTCCAGCCGAGGAGGTCGTCGACTTCTTCGAGGAATGTACTAATGTTCTTCTATTGCAAGGGTAGCCAAATATGTATCCCGCATATAAGTGTACTAGTGTTGTAAAGCTCAGATACATTTGTAGATAATTTATCGTTGAATGTGTACAAATAGCTTTGTTGGGGTGCGTTGCACTTATGCGAAGTCCTTTTCGTTAGCCTGGCCATCTTTGTATCGCTCCTTGTCAACTCGTCAAAAGTGCAGCTGGGTTGAGTTTGTGTTAAGGGGTTCGATTGATGTGCCATACTCAGATGTCACATTATTGTTCAAGAACATATGTGTATAGGGTGGCGAGCTCCAGTATGAAAGTTGACAAAGTAAAGGAGAACACGGAGTTTTGGGGCACTTAGCTTTTATTTATTCAAGAACAATACGGTACAATGTGCTAAGTAGCCTTGGCTGAATAGCCTTATTTGATGCAAAAGTAAAGAAAATGACTATATTATAAGCGTCGCAGCCAGCGACGCTCCAAGGGTTGGAGTGTGCGACTCCTGCTCTAAATCTTGAAGGCGATAGGCGCCACCTAGGATTACTTCAGAATCACGTATGGTCCTTCCAGGGGCTCGAGCTTGAGATGCCCTCGTTGCTTCAGCCGCAGGACTAGGTCACCTTCGACGGCGATCTGGCAAGCCTTCTGCTATGGTAGTTGCGCAGGTTCTACTGGTAGATCGTGGATCTTTCTGCGGCGATTTCTCTTGCTTCGTCAAGGAGGTCGACGAAGTCTTCGAGTGCGAGGGATGACTCCTGCTCGTTGTAGGCGACTACGCGTGGCGCTTTGTACGCACTCGGCAGTAGTACCGCCGCTGCCGTGTACCAAAAAGAATGGTGTGTAGCCGTGGCGCTGTTTGGAGTTGTACGCAGCTCCGTAGTACGGATTGCAGTTCGTCCGCCAGCAGCCCGCGGCTTGTTCGAGTGGTCGGAGGAGTCGCTTGTTGATGCCGCTGCAGACGAGCCCGTTTGCCTTTTCCACCTGACCATTGGTCTGTGGGTGTGCTACTGAGGCGTAGCTGATGTTGATCCCCAGGTTCTCGCAGAATTCTTGGAACTCCTTGGATGTGAAGTTCGTTCCGTTGTCGGTGATGATGCTGTGCGGCACGCCGAAGCGGTAGACGATGGACTCGAAGAACTTGACTGTGCTGTGTCCTGATTGTTTGGTTACTGGCATGGCCTCAATCCACTTGGTGAATTTGTCGACTGCGACCAAGAGGTAGACGTAGCCTCTTTGCGAGGACCTTGGAAGTTTGCCAACCATGTCGAGTCCCCACTAGGCGAGGGCCAGGCCAATGGAATAGGCCGGAGTTCTACGCCTGGTACGTGTGGCTTGTCCGAGAATCGCTGACAAGCGTTGCACTTTTGGACTATATCCTTGGCGTCGCGCATGGCCGTGGGCCAGTAAAATCCAGCTCGTAGAGCTTTGGCAACGAGGGCGTGACTGCCGGCGTGGTGCCCGCAGGTCCCTTCATGGATGTCGAGGAGGACTGCTCTTCCATCGGCTAGGGAGACGCATCGTTGTAACACGCCTGTGATGCTGCATTTATACAGTTCGCCGTTGATCGGCGAGTGCCTTGGAGCGTCGCGCGATGTGTCGTGCGTCTGTCGGGTCGTCCGGTAGGCGCTTGCTGAGGAGGTACGTAATGTACGGCTGTGTCCAGGATTGTTCGATCATCCTGACGCTCATTGGTCCCTTGAGTCCTGTGTCGAGCTCCAAGTCATCGAGTGTTATTGGCTCATTGGGTGGCGTAGCCCCCGAGTCTGTTGTTGCGCTTGTTTTCTTCTCTGCGGCCTTTGGCTTCATGGAGCGTTCACATATGCGCTCGAAAAATACCCCAGGTGGTATAGGTGCGCAGGTGGAGCCTATGTTGTCGAGTGTGTCCGCCTCCTCATTGCTTTCGCGACCTATGCGTCGCAACTCGCAACCATCGAAGTCTCCTTCAAGTGTGTCATAGAGGTCGCGGTATGCGATCATGTTGTCGTTCAGTGCGTCGCACTTGTGCATTCTTTGGTTGACGACCAGCTTGGAGTCGCCATATATGATTAGCCTCTTTGCGCGGCAGGCTTTTGCCATTCTCATCCCGTGTAACAGGGCCTCGTATTCAGCCTCGTTGTTTGAGGCTGTGAACTGCATTCGCAGGACGTATTTCAGCTTGTCCCCTTGAGGTGATGTCAGTATGACACCTGCTCCTACTCCATCTTTCCTCTTGGACCCATCGTAGTGCATTGTCCAGAGGTAGGACATGTCTGGCTTGTCCGGGAGTTGGTTTTCCATCCAATGTACGAGGAAGTCAGGGAGAACTTGCGACTTGATTAAGCGCTGCCAGATGTGATGTCTCGTGGAGACAGTTCGATTCCCCAAAGCGCGACTTGCCCTGTGGCGTCGGGGTTATTGAGGATATGTCCCAATGGGGCGTCGTTGACTACCACGATTGGGTGTTCCTGAAAGTAATGGCGCAGTCGCCGGGCGGTCATAAAGACGTCGTACGCCAGCTTCTGGTAGTGCGGGTACCGCTGTTTTGTTGGCGTGAGGACCTCACTGAGGTAGTATATCGGGCGTTGTACGCCGTGGACCTTGTTTTCCTCGACTGCTCGACGACGAAAGCACCGTAGCTAACCACTTGGTTGGTGGCGGAGATGTACAGCAGCAGTGGTTCCTTTCGTGGACTTACCAATCGGCGAGGTGGATAGCAGGCGCTTGAGGTCTTCGAATGCTTCTTGCGCTTCATTGGTCCACTCGAATTTGTCAGCTTTGCGGAGGAGCTGATAGAAGGGCAGCGCCTTTTCTCCCATTCGACTGATAAATCGACTGAGGGCCGCGATTCGCCCGGCTAGTTGATGAATGCCTCTTATGTTCTTTGGCTTCTCCGTGGCCAGTATGGCTTTTATATTTTTCGGGTTTGCCTCAATCCCTCTCGCGGAGATGAGATACCCGAGCAGCTACCTAGAGGGTACGCCGAAGGCGCATTTGTCCAGATTGAGCTTTATCCGGTAACGATCGAGATTGGCGAAGGTTTCACGCAAGTCGTCGATTAGAGAGGCTTCTTCCTTGGTTTTGATTACTATGTCGTCGACATAGACTTGGATGTTGCGACCTAGTTGCTCCTTGAGGCAAGCCTGCATGCATCGCTGGTACGTGGCTCCTGCGTTTTTTAGCCCGAAGGGCATTGTGTTGTCGCAGAACACACCGAAGGGCGTTGTAAATGCGGTCTTCTCCTGGTCTTCCTCCTTCATTCGAATTTGGTTATAGCCTGAGTAGGCGTCAAGGAAGCAGAGGCGCTCGCATCCAGCGGTGCAGTCGATTATTTGATCGATCCATGGTAGCAGGAAGTGATCTTTTGGGCAGTGCTTGTTTAAAGAAGTGAAGTCCACGCACATCCGTAGGATATCCGTGTCCTTTTTGGCACCAGCACCGTATTGGCGAGCCAAGTGCTTTCCTTGATCTCGCGTATGAATTTGGCCTTGAGGAGTCTGTTGATCTCCATTCCGACCGCTCGCGTGCCGTGGCTCGCATAAATACCGATTGTTTGCTTGACCGGCCTTGCGCCGGGTTGACGTTGAGTGCGTGCTCGGCGAATTTCGGGAACTCCTGGCATGTCCGCAGGACACCAGCTAAATTTCCAGGCTCACGGAGGAATTCGACGAGCGCGAGTTCCTATGTGGGACTCAAGTTGTTGGCGATGAGGGCCGTTTTAGCGGGATCTGATGAATGGACCTGCACCTTCTTTGTGTGCACAGATGAGTCGAAGGAGAGGTCAGGTGAGCTTGGCCTACTCGTGGGGGCATCGTTGTCTGTCGCTTCTTCAATCGCCGAGCTCCTCCCGCATGCCGAAGGACCGTGAGATTCGCGAATTCCCCGTCGAATCGCCGACGTCAAGCTCCCGCTGATCGTGATTACACCGCTGGGACCTAGCATTTTCATCTGGTGTAGGCGAGTGGGTACCGCCATGAACCCAGCGAACGCGACGCCGTCCGAGGATGCAGTGGTATTGTGAGGGCTACCGACGACCTCAAAGTCGATGCGCTCGCGCCGGAAGTTCCTTGGCGTGCCGAATATGACGTCGAGGTTGATTTTGCCCAGGGGGTATACGCCTTTCCCTGGGACGATGTCGTGGAACGTTTTGTCCGATGCCTTCAAGCAGGTTAGAGGGATCCTCATTGCTCACAAGGTACTCGCGAATATGAGGTTGATGCCACTTTCGCCATCCATGAAGACACGACTCATGTCGAAGCCTCCAATTTGGGCCTCGAGTACGAGGGGGCAATGACCTGAGCGAGGTACTTGAGGCAGGTGGTCGCATTTATCGAAGGTAATGCATGACTCACTACCACTGAGGTACTCAGTGGTGGATGGTGGCGAGTGCGTGGCCAAATTGACTTGGCGAGTGATGGCCTTCTGCACCCTATTGGAGGGGCGCCCCTTTTGGATCATCATGGTACCCATGGCCCGTGGGTATGGTTCGCCTCCGTGGTGCTGGTCCGGTGCAGCCCGCTCGGGGTGGCCTGTGTGGTGGTGGTGCGCCATGTGCCACGGCGCCTGGAGCGGCTCCGTAGCCTCTTTCGACTGCATTGCGGTTCATTCGAACCAATCCCTCATATAGCTTGAGGAACTCACGGTAGTCCTTGAGGAGGTGGCTGGACTTTCTCTTGCCATCATGCTTGTCGATGTAGAAGTGTACCGTGCATGGCCCGGACAGTTTGTCCTCGATGGAGGTCGCGGGTGCTTCATCGCGAGTGCGGCATTACCACACTTGCGTGGTTTTCTCGGAGTCGCGGTACCCGCGCTGCGGTATCCGCTGCGTTATCGTCGCCGCCTATTGGCGAAATGGGCTGCGACCATGTTGACGTCATCGCGATCGTCGTAGACACGCATGCGACGCTTACTCCGGTGGTCGCGTCTTTCTTCGAATTCTGCCTCCTCATCAGAGTGAACGCGGTTCTTCACCGAATCTTCTCCATCAGCCCACCGATTCGCGATCTCCATCAGGTGGTCGATGGTCTGGGGCTTTGAGCGGCCTAGCTCCTCCCTAAGTTCCATGCGGCGGACACCACCGTTGAGTGCATCAATCGTGCGGTCTTCCGAGATGTTCTTCGCGGAGTTCTTGATGATGGACCACCTTTGGATGTAAGAGCGCAGCGATTCGCCAGATCTTTGCTGGCAGCATCTCAGTTCTTTGATTGAGGCGGGGCGTTGTACGTGCCCTTAAAGTTGCGCATGAAGCTGTAGACCAGCTCATCCCAGCTGCGAATGGATCCGCGTGGGAGGTTATTGAGCCATGCCCGGGCGGCGCCTTGCAGCTGTAGCTGCAAGAATTGCATGGCAGTACTTCGACTGCCTCCATGTAGCCTGACGGAGGAGATGTGATCCTCCAGCCAGATCTTGGGGTCCTCCAGACCGTCAAATTTCGGGTTCTCCGATGGGAGTTTGAATCCTTTAGGCATTCGCTTTTGCCTGATGGATCTGCTGAAGCATCTGGCGCCGCAGAGCTCCCCATCTTCTTCTTCTGAATCAGTCGACCGAGCACGTCGTTCCCTTGACTTGTCGATCTTGCGCTGCGTGAGTTCATCGCGTGCATCGTAGTCGCGATCATGTCGCCGTGAGCGGCGGCGCCGAGACAGGTCGTGACTGTCATCGCTGGACGAGGGAGAGGAGTAGCACTTTGCTAACGCTTTGCCCTTTTTTGGGTCTTGTACTGGTTCTTTGTCGAGGGCGGCCTCGATTAGCCCCAGGCCCGCGATTGTAGATCGGTGCATGGCCGTTCGGGGATCTCCAGCTGGTGGCTGGTTATTGAGAAGGTACATGGTGGCCGCTGTCACCGCGGCCTGTGGTGTCCTGGGAACCACGTTGCCTCTCGTGTCGACTTTCATAGAGCCGAAGTCTAGGACTTTCGCGGCGTCTATGCGTTCTTGTTTGCTGAGGTGAGCCATCCGCGATTGCCTCTTCCTGGCGAGATGCTCGTTGCCTCTTGAGGAGGATCCTCCGTAGGAGGAGAGCCTAGCGCGACGAAGGATCGACTCGTCCGCCGCTTTTTTACGCGCCTCAAGTTGCGCGATTGCTTGTTTTTGGCGCTTGAATTCCTCTTTTAGGAGCCAGTGGTAGCCCATCAGCAGTTCCTGCGGGGACCCGGAGGGTAGAGGTGCACCTCGTAGGGCTTCGCGGCAGCGTTCCCACTCTTGCTCGTTGAGCCTGAACACGACGCGTTCGCCGGTTTGCTCATTGATTATGCTGGGAGGTTCGACTGCTCCTCCATTGCCGCCGTTGCCTCCGTTGGTGGCGTTGGGCGGGTCGGTGCCATTGCCGGTGTTACCACCATTGCCGCGATTGGGTGGATCAGTGCCGTTACCGGTGTTGCCACCGTTACCGCGGTTGGCGGAGGTGTCGCCCGCGTTGATGACGGCGCACATGAAGTGATTTGGGAAGCTGTTGCTTCCACAACTTTCAGATCCGGAACCGTAGGTTCCATCTTCAGTGTCCAGATTGCTTAGATCGGAGTCGCGACTGCTGTCGCTGACCATGTTCCCAACTGTCGCCGGAGCATTGAGCTCACTGAGGGTGCCGATCGATGGAGGGAACCATGATGCTGGGGCAATCGCCGGTGCCGTCGGCTGATCGGGCATGCGGAGCGTGCCCATCTGACCAACTTGGAAGCAGAAGCTCCCAATCGCCAGGCTGATTCCGTCGCCCACGGACTCGAAGGCCGGGCGAGTAGCCGGCGTGTGGACGGTGAAGTCAAAGGCGCCGAAAAGCTGGCGAATCTCCGTTGTTGCAGAGTTGTAGATCGCGTTTGATGGGGCCGAAGAAGCCGCAACATTAGCTCTCCCAATTCCCACAGACGGCGCCAATTGGCGAGGGTTTAACTCGTCAATGCCCATTGTTATGGACTTGGGTTTTGGAGAAGGAGGGAGCGTTGGAGACATCTATCGGCTAGCAAACAAGCACATAGGGGACAAAGGATTTACCTAGGTTCGTTCAGTCAGAGGTCCCTACTCCTGCTTGTCGCCGTGGAATCATCAAGGAGTCGAAGTTACAATGGTGCATGATGCAATCCGGCAAGGGTTGTGGAAACTAGGGTTGCGTGTGTCCTCCTCGCCTCCTAGTCTTTATATAGATAGGCTAGGTCTCGTGTAGCAGTCGAGTCGGTTACAAGTTAGGGTTTTTCCCTTCAAACTTTCTATCTTTAGCTTCTTCTTGTCCTTCAAGCAATCGAGAGTCCGTAGGTTACTCGAGTCCCTCCATCCGGGCCTTGGCGACACCGTGGGCCTGTATGTATTTGGACCGTATATACCAAGCTCGAGCACCTGTATAATCTAGATTGTCATAGAAGTCAATTGATCCACATGCATAATCCAGATTGTCCTTCGGTCCACAAAAAAATCCATTATTTTCAATAACAACTATGAACCTATCTGGACCATCTGCAATGTTGTTCAAAGTAAAATCTTAGTGTAAATTCAGTCTTCCCAACCCAAGATAAACAAAAAAGAATAGTACATCTTCAAATGATTGCATTGTGTATCAGATTGATTGCAACAAAATTCACACACATGCAGTAATACCAAATTTAGTAAAACTGGGTGTTAACACTTTCAGAAAACACAGTGGTACACTTTCAGAAAATTTAGTCTTTCACAGCAGAGAAACATGACATCTTTGTTCACCCCTAAAACTGATATGATTCAACTAAAAATCAACTGAAGTACCTCACACAAGGTTACCAGAGATGAATCCAACTCTAACACATATCAGTTTTGAGCTAATTTCACGAATCAAGCTGAAATAAGCGGCAATACACGTCGCCAAAACAGGACACTTTCAAAGTTCGGATTTTTCCTATGAACTACAAGGAAACTATGACTACACACTGCCTGAATGTACATGACAATTCTTTGTAGCTGATCACCCTACCTAAAACCATAGTAACATACCACGCCATAGGCGAAACAAGAACTCGCAGAGGGAGAAGAGAAGCGATGGAGGAGAACTCACCGTAGAACAGAGGATCTCCCCCGTGGTTACGACGGTGCGGTATGTCGTTCATCGGGGCTGTCGTCGACCTTCTTCCTCCCCTACCTCAGCGCCTCCGTCATCGCCATCGTCCATAGCTGCAAAGGAGGCAACTGTCCTGCTTTAGTGGCGGCATTCATGTGCATAATGGGTAGAAGTAGAGATAGGGAAGGGGGCATGGTCCTTTTTGAAAAATTCCCACAACCGATCGCCACCAGGTTCTTCTGGCAACATTCATATTTCGCAGGGGCTTCATTGCAAATTGGTTTTCCAGCGTGACAGGGATGTATGGCAGCACGAGAGAATTTTTGTATGAATTAGCACATAGCTCATGACATTTTGTACTGCGGGAACACGTCTAGAGAGGTTTTGTATGAAAATGCACCTCCGGGACAAGGTTTTGTATGAATGGTGCAATTACCTCAAAGAAAAACCCCACTAACTTGCAATCATGATAATCTTTCTCAACATTCAAGCTATCCACATCACCCAATATTTTTAGTCAATCAATTGGCTATATCATCTCATTAGTATTCATTATGGTAAATACAAGTTATCCATATCATCTACTTCTTGGCCATACAATTTTCCATGTCACGAATTTTTATTCATCAAGTATACAACAATTTATGTCAATTCAATTTAGTCTCTCAGCTATTGTGACCTATATGGCATAATTTTATAGAGAACTTCATATTTTACGCTTTTATATCTATTCATTTACACAATAAATTTATTAAAGAGATTCCTACTGCAACGCATGTGGTATTCTTCTAGTTATCCCAACACGCATGACATTACCAATTAATTGTACATGGGCTTAACTTATCTCATTACATGTTTGCATTTACATATTTGTCGCCAATCACCAATACAATACGGCGAGTTCTTTTTCTTTAACATTCGAATCACCTCTTGAAGGATTGTCCAATATTGACTAGATGGGGGAGGGGTGTCGTGCACATAAAGCATTCATTTCATTTCACATACAAACAACCCTTTTTTGCAACCTTTTTATTTAACATTTTGTACTTATTATCTAGTATTCACCTACAAACCGCTGCTGTGTGGCCTCACCGGAGCCCCCTAGCCTCCTCCATCCTCGTGTCGCCTCCCGCCGCCGTCGGCATCTTCGTCGGCCAAATTCCAAGCGGCGCGGCAGAGCTTCCTCGTTCGGCGTCCTAGTGCGGGTGGCGCGGATTTCGTGGCAGCGTGCCTTGCCAGCGCGTCGGCGTAGATCTCACAACGACGGTGGCACCCATACTGTCCTAGGCTTTGATGGTGGCATGGGACGACGACAACCAGCAGATCTCGATTAGCATCTTCAGCGACATCCGACAACAACTGCTGATGGTGGTCGGCAAGGCCCCGGTCTGGGCCAGCCTGGCTGGGTCATGACCACTGTTACGCTTGTTGCGTCTCCACGTCTCCGGGGATGACATGCAGTGTAACTCCTGGGCTTGTCCCGTGGCGTGAGGACTATCTGGGGTTGCGATCTCGGGCATGGTGGTGGTCGCCTCCTCATTCGTCAGAGGCTATCGGGCCCGTTGGGCGGTGGATGGCCGTGTGGGCCTTGCTGGTTTGTGTCGAAGAATAAAGGTGGCCTGGTGCCGCTGTTCTTGAAGCAACAAGGCGTCAATCTGCTTCATGTCGACCTCGTCGATTTGGTCGCTGTTGAGTTCTGGTATTGCACTCGGAGATTTTCGCAGTTTGGCGCAGGAAGCTACTAGATATCTAGAGCGAGTTTGATGCGGTCGCACACGCCCTTATCTTCAGCCAGAGTGGCTTCATTTGGGAGAGGCATGCAACTTCACCTTGTCGGTACCATGTGACATGTATTGATATAGATTTCCATAAAACTGACAAAGATGGAGAAAGTCATGTTGGCTGATCAGGTTGGTATTGGCAGACATGCTAATGGTTGTGATGAAGACAATGTGACACGGGTTCTCCTGTGTGTCAAGTGTTTGGCAACTTGCAGCAGCAGGCTTGCCAAGCAGGGGTGGCAAAATAGGTGCATTGCATTCTTGGTGGTGCTCCTCGAGTACGAGCCACGATTTTCAGGGTAAAAACCCAAGGTGTGGCTTTCGTTGGTTGTATTTGGCAATGGCTTTGCTGAAAACATTTTTTTGAAAACTTAGACTTTCTCTAGGATAAAAACCCAAGATTTTTGATTGAGCAGCAACACCGCTTTGTGCATTGTTTCTTTGTTAGAGGCATTGATTTTGGAGAATCTTGTTTGTAGTAAGGGTGTTGTTTTCGGTGATGGTTAGAGTGCTACATTTGTGCGTAGTTTATCACCGTGACCAGGTCTTTATTTTATTTTCACTTGTTTTCTTGACATCATTTTTCTTGTTGAAGGCATCGTTTTTACAGCCATCTTCTTGCTCATGTGCTCTGGGGAAACTCTAGATCTGTGTCTCCTGGATTGGACGTTGGTGCCACCTTGGTGTCGTCATCCCCACTCGAGGCATCGTCTTTGGAGCACTGTCCGATGGGAGTAGTTTGGAGGTGGAGCAGTCTCGCTCCTATCGTATCAACGACGCCGAGTTTCGGTGGCATGGCGCAACAGGGTATCGGCGGCTGACGCGTGATGGTGGACGCACGCAGGGTGGAGACGTTGTTTGGCACCATGGTGGTGTCCACGACATGTCCGGTGAGGGCTTTAAGATCTCAGCGTGGAAGATGCTCAATGGTTCGAAGACGGTCACAACTTCTATAGCGTGTGTATGAGGTGCTCACTAAGATTTTGCTAGTCCGGATGAACACTCATGTTTCGCCTATAAGGTGTCTCGGGATATGCGATGTTTCTGGTCCTAGTTTATGGGTTTTTAAAGTTTTTAGGGCCTGCTGACATGATCTTCATCCATTGTCGGAGTTGTAAGTGTTGAGTTGTGGTGATTTTTTTGATGTAAACTCTTTCTCTGTCGTTTGTCGAATAAATTAATAAGAAGACCATATACATCTTTTCAATACAAAGGCTGGGATCTCATCCTCCTTTATTTTTGAAAAACAAATTACATAAAAACGTCGGTTTTACGATTAAACTTGGATCGCGTACCCTAATCAAGTGCTACTCCGTCTTACAATAGAAGCAGCTCACCAAAACGTCTCATATCGTGAGACGAGACGGAAGAGTAATCTTTACTGAGCACTCTCGCTTAGTGTGCCCACAGCCATCCTGTCAATGCTGACGCCACCACATACGATCGCGCTCAGTACCCCCAATAAAGCAGGACAAGATGCATGCACCCACCTCAGTGATCCGTCCATAATCCGATCCAATCGCCCAAGGTCCAAGGACACATCGAACCATGCATCCAACCACGTATGAAAGGCAGCATTTTGAACGTGCCGAGCAGTAGTAGCAGGAGCGACGCACGTTTGCACGTACGGATCATGGAAGGCAGTGATGGATATAGATGCAACACATGATTACGCGAACCGGCCGGTAAGAATCAAAGATGGCGGCGGGCGGCGGCGGCGGCTGGCGGATGACACTAACTTGACATGATCGGCGGGGCGAGCCCCCGTCGGTATGCGTGCGCTGGCAGATTAGCAGCATGCAGCTAGCGAAGGCAGACGTCTTCTATACATGTGGCGTCACGTGCGTGCAATGTACAGAACCGACCAGATGTACTGATTGTGCGGACGTGGCGTCGATCTTGTCGGGACGACCAGATGACGAGAAAGCTACCTGCTATAGTAGATTGCACTGTTTCTAGACAGACAAAACAAGCAAATGAATTTTCGAGGCATCTGATCGCGTGTTTTTAATTCAGACATCTCTAGAAGCTATTAGAGCAACTTTAGACACCGTAAAACGTTCCTCTTAAAAACTGTACAGAGGAACTGAGCTACACCTCCGGTCTATATTAACGATCTCTTTGTCTATATATGAATACATCTATTCCCTTCGTGCAGAAATATAAAACGCTTTAATTTTATGAATCGAATGTATCTAGATTTATTTTAGTGTATATGTTCGTAGATGGTGGGAATGAACCTATACGCTAAAAACCGTCTAGATACATTCTCTTCACAAAGCTAAAATGTCTTATATTTCTGAACGGAGCGAGTAGTAGTTTATATACTTTTTTTACGAAATTCTACCGATGTATTAATAATCACAACTTTGTCTAGATACGAATGCATATATTTCCTCCGTCCAGAAATATAAGGAGTTTTAACTTTATGAAGCGAATGTATCTAGACTTATTTTAGTGTATATGTTCGTAGATGGTGGGAATAAACCTATACACTAAAAAGCGTCTGAATACATTCACTTCACAAAGCAAAAATGTCTTATATTTCTGAACGGAGCGAGTACTAGTTTATATATTTTTACGAAATTCTACCGATCTATTTCCTATGGTCCATATTATTATTCTCAACTTTATCTAAATTCGATGTACCTAGTTAATGATTTAGACTAGATTCATCCGAATCTAGACAAAGTTGCGAATATTAATATGGAGTTGAGAGAGTATTAATAATCATCAACAGAAGTATAAAGAGTCATAAAAGTAATAAAAATTACAAATAGATCATTGGACCATCTAGCGAAGACTACATACACTAGCACGAGCCGAATGCGCGTCACTGTCCTCGCCCCTCCATCACCGGAGTCAGTCTAAACTTGTCGTAGTAGAGCTTGTTGTAGTAGACAGACGGAAAGTCGTCGTGCTAAGACTCCAAAAACCAATGCACCAGAGCAGCAACCATCGTCGAAGATGAGAACCTTAGATCGGAAGAGACTGACCTTAAACGGCACCAATGGATACGAAACACGGACAGATCCCAAGAGATCCGCTGGACACAAAGACTCCATGCGCTCTCCGACGAAGCTAGACGCACCACCGAAGCGAAGATAGAGCGGAAAGTACCTTATTCTGACTTCAAGATGTAGTCGCCATCTCAACATCCTGCACTGAAAGAAAAGCTTGAAAATGAGAACCCACGCGCAAGGCCAACGAAGACGGAGCGGACCGGCTGCGTCGCCGATGAGAGAGACGAAACCCTAGATGTGTCTGTACCTGTTCGTTACCGAATGATTATGTTGGATGCACTGTTAGTAGTTTACATACTTAACTAGTTGAGATCATTAAGACGGGCCAGAGGAAGTAGTGATATTTGGTTTATAAATTTGTCGGGAAGAACATATACCGAACTTGACTATGAAAATTTTAAGAAGTTGCAAAAGTTGTCTTCACAGCAAAATTCAGACATGAACTACGACTTGCTCATACATTGGATCATTCACTTTTACATGGTTCTATGAAAGCAAAACACGAACTAGGCCGCTAACCCTATTAATAAAATTTGGCCCTAGATAACCTCACCGGAGCCTCCTGGCGTGGTGACGACATGGTCGGCGACGCGTTCACTCGGAGTCAGAGAGGTTGACGATCTCCTGCTTGATGCGGCGCATTGCGAGCTCCTTCTCCTTGGAGATGTGCACTGCCACCATAATGATGGCATGGCGCGCTTCCTCTCCGCCAAGTACGCTCACTCTGAGCGACGGAGCGGCGTCTCCATGGCGTGCTGTTCGGCTTTGTCATTTTTGATGAAGTTCCCTGGCACCACCTTTTCGCCCTCCGACTTGTTGGTGGACAACTCGTATTCCCATGAGTCAATGTCGGAGTCGGTGGCTGGAGAGGAGGACAGATCCTGGCAAGCACGGAATCGTGAGGACCTGCATCCGCATCATGGCTGCCGCAACGGTTGATCAGCGGCTGCAACACTCCCTCGTTGGTCCAGCGGCGCCAGCTCCCTTCTTCGCCCCTACGAGCACATAAGCGCCTTGCGCTCCCCGTCAAAGAGTGTGCGGCCACGGGGCGGAGTACCATGGCTGCGTGAGGTCATAGAGGAACCACTCCGGTCGCCCCATTCTGATTGACCGGTTCCTCAGCCACTTCGATGGGTATGGGTGCTGGATCTAACAAGGTGGTAGCAAGATAAAGAATTTCAAACACGAAGGCTATCACAATATAAAGTGCATAAGTAAAGTGCTCGGGTATAGAAGTAACTGAGGAACACGGAGTAGGAGATTTTATACCGAAGTTTACTTCCAAAGAAGCTAATCCCCATTGGAATGGTGCATCGGCGTAATGCTCCCCGAGCACCACAGGTGGCTCACCTTGATATGTGGTGTCTCGATGCAAACCTAACGCCACGCAAGGCCTCGTTCTAAGATGTGAAGTCACATCACTCACAGACACCACACAAGGCTCACCTTACTATCTCGTATGCGCACCGCAAAGGCGGGCACACCTTATTTTTCAAATTCCTCAAAAATATTCAAAAAATAATGGAGATATAGAGAGGAATAGAAAGATCTTGTACTCGACAATGTAGGAGGAGAGAGAGTAGAAGATCTAACCACAAAGGGGGAAGAAGGAGGTCTTAAAAATCCTTCTCCAAAATTTGCATGTTAGGTGCAGTTCATGCACACCTGGTAGTACCGCAAAAATGGTGGTAGTACCGCCATTCCCTTCCAATGGTTCAATTGACGTGGCAGTGAGAGGGTAGTACCAGACCGGTACTACTGCCAAATATGGGTGCCGGTAGTACAACCTCACTTCTGCCTAACTTCCGTAAATAAAACCAAGGATCTAGAAACATGACTTGGCAGGTGATACGGGCTAAGCGGAAGTGACCGGCTACTTCCATGTACTACCAGCATAAAAATGACCTGGCGTTACTATCAGTGGTTTTGCGGTACTACTGCCCAAGGAAAAACTACTGAACTAAAACTCGATAACTCGAGCATCCAAACTTTGAATGAGATAAAACCAATTTGTTGGAAAGATAATGACAATATAATGACAAGTAAATATGGATTATCACCAAGGAAGAAAATACGAAGGGGGGAGAGGTGTAAAACCTTCTTAAGGTAAGAAACAGTAAAACCTCCAATATCAAAACTCAAAAATATATACCTGGGAAATCCTTTTTTATGAATTAGAGTTTGTTATGAAGATAACCACGAGTTCTAGAACCTCACATGGATAGGATCCAAGTAAAAACACAAAAAGATGATGCCAAGTATGCAAAGGTTAGAGATCTCCACGAGGATGCTATCAAGTTACTCACTCGAGAGCCCGTCTTGATAGTACAATAAACTATCCTATAACCCGGTCTCCCAACTAAAAACCCGAGACTGGTAAAATAGAAAATCTATCAATATCATACCTTTACCTTGCGCATTGTACTTGATCTTGATGAAAATGATCTTGATCTCCTCAAGTTGGAACAACTTTCTTGAATGAGTTTGCTTGCTCTTGCGCGATGAAGACTTTTGAAATGCTCCTATGGGAGAGACTCCTCTTTGTGCATGTATTCATATATCCATGCCCAGTCAGGATGGCAAGCTTCAAGCATATGATCTTGTCAAAATGGATCATCTTGAACTTGTGTACTTCATTTCTTATTTGAGTGTTGATCCACTTGATCAAATCCACTCTTTTCACTTTGTCTTGATCAACCTTGTATATTATTATCTCTTCAATATGATGTCTTGAGGTAATGCAATAATGCTCACACTATCTGATGGGGTTCGTTGCATAGAAAACAAATTTTTTTTACGGTTGCAACTGCCAAGATCGAATCTAGGTGATACTTGTAACAGTTTCAGAAGGATTCACCCTCGAAAACCGTAAGCGGGATAACGTTATCACAAACAAACGTGGATGGTGTAGAATGTACATGACTGTCCTCAAGGACACGATGACTATAAGTGCCACAAAGGGCAACGCCTCCGAATCGGTCACACGTTCGGTGTGCCGATGACCTCCGTCCCTTGCTCCAGTTGGGCGGCGGAAGTAGTGGATCCTCGGAAACTCCAGCAGCACTACGACATGGTAGTGGTGGTGGAGGAGAAGGTCTTGAGCAGGGTTTTTCCTAAGCACCGTACTCATGATAGTTCACAAGGTAGCAAGAGGGATAAGATGCCAACCAAAGGGCATATGAGGGGAATGGAGAAGTGTGTGAGGAAGAGGAGCTCCACCCCTCCTTTTATAGGGGGAGGGGCTGATACGTCCATTTTGCATCACTATTCTATATCATAATTTACTGTTATTCATTGATATATTTTATATTAAGAGATGATACTTATGTTATTTCATTTGTTTTTCCATGGTTGATGAATTTGGAGCATGGACCGCTGTAGTCAGGATTCTGATGGAAAATGTGCTGTTTGGAGGCAAAATTCACGAAGATCAGAAAATCCGGGAAAATACATGGAAAATTCCATTTTTCTAGAAGACGAAGAATGCCAGAAGGGGGAGTGGAGATGGGCCACAGGGGGCCCACACCACCCCCTAGCGTGGGCAGCCCTAGGCCACGCCAGCAGGTGGTGTGGCCACCCTGGTCCACTCTTGGCTCTCCCCTCTGGCGTATATTATCCCCTCGAAACCCTAAGACTCGGGGAGCGACCACAGAAAGATTTCGCCGCCTCTGCGGGACGGAAACCACCGAGAGAGAAAGATCTCTCCGGCAGACAGAATTCTGCCAGGGGAATTCCTTCCTGGAGAGGGGAGATCGTTGCCATCAACACCACCATCAAGCTGGACTTCATCGGGATCATCATCATCATCACCACCATCATCTTCACCAGTACCATCATCACCATTTCATACCGCTGTAACAATTGGGTTGAATCTTGTAGAGTTCTTAGGGGAAACTTTCCTGGTGTGGATTACTCTTTGTAGTTGATGCTACTGAGTGAACCATTGAATTATTGTTTATGTTCAGATTGTTACTTATCATTATTTCATCTCTGATCATGATCCATATGATGTCTTGTGAGTAGTTCGTTTTGTTCTTGAGGACATGGGAGAAGTTATGTTACTAGTAGTGGAATTGTGTTGAGAAAGATTCAATGGTTTGATATTTAAGTTGTGGTGTATTTCTTCTAGTGGTGTCATGTGAACGTCGACTACATGACACTTCACCTATATGGGCCTAGGGGAATGGATTGTGTATTTGGCTACTAATTGTAGGGGTTGCTGGAGTGACACAAACCTAAACCCCCGTTAGGAAACCATTGCACAAGGAAAGTCAGGGTCTTAGAGTTTAAAGCTGTGGTTAAGTTTCTACCTTAATTACTTTATTTTACTTGCGGATGCTTGCAAGGGGTATAATCACAAGTATGTATTAGTCCTAGGAAGGTCGGTACATTAGCACAGGTTCACCCACACAACACTTAGCAAACTAAAGAAGATTAATCAACTATATGAAGCGCAAGCACTTGACGATATTCCCATGTGTCCTCGAGAACGTTTGGTCATCTTAAGTAATACAATCGGCTTGTCCTTTGCTAAAGAAAGGATTGGGCCACTTGCTGCATTTATTCTTATTGTCTTTTATTTACTCGCACTTTATTTATCTACATTATCAACAACCCCTAAAAATCTGTTTGCTAAGTATTTGCAGCGAATTTCTGCTCCAAGCCACTCGTCAACACCTTCTGCTCCTCGTTGGGTTTGACACTCCTACTTATCAAAAATACTGCGATACACCCCCTATACTTGTGGGTCATCAAGACTATTTTCTAGCACCGTTGCCGGGGAGTGAAGCGCTATTGGAGAGTGGGACTAGTAAAGGAAACTTCTAATGTGAGTATTGTTTACTTCTGTTAGTTGCTTTATTTCAATATGGACAATTCACTAAGTTTCTTATTTCGTAATGCTACTACCACTACTAAGGTAGTAGATGAACCGCCACCTGCTGAGAATGATACTTTTAAAATACCTACAAGAATTATTGATCATGTTATGGATAACTATTATGTTGGGGATGGAACTGTCCATCCCGGTGATCATTTACTCTTTATACACGAATTATGCGGGTTGTTCAAGTGTGAAGGTATTAGAATAGATCAAGTCAAGAAAAAATTATTCTCATTATCACTGAAAGGAAGAGCCGAAGAATGGTATAAGCTGCTGAAGAATGGCCAAGCTTTTGAACGGGAGGAAATAGTACCTCTCTTTTATTCAAAGTTATATCCTCCTAGTGAGATTCATAAAGATCGAAATCAAATATACAACTTTTGGCCTCTTGATGGAGAGAGTACAGCTCAAGCTTGGGGGAGACTGAAGTTACTAATGCTCAAATGTCCCATTCATAAGCTCCCTCACAATATTATTATCAATAACTTTTATGCAAGGCTTTCTCTTCATGATAAGGATTTATTTGATGCTTCTTGTGCTGGATCATTGATACGTCCATTTTGCATCACTATTCTATGTCTTAATTCACTATTATTCATTAATATATTTCGTATTCAGAGGAGATACTTATGTTATTTCATCTATTTTTGCATGGTTGATGACTTTTGGAGCATGGACCGCCGCAAGATTCGATGGAAAAGGTGTTTGGAGGCAAAATTGAAGATCGGAAAATCGGGAAAATATACAGAAAATCCTATTTTTCCGTAAGACTAAGGATGCTGAAGATGGAGTGGAGGTGGGCTGGGGCCCACCACCCCATGGCGCAGGCAGGCGCTGGAGGTGGTGTGGCCACCGCCCACTCCAGCCTCTCCCCGGGCGTATATCAACCTCCGAAACCCTAAGACTGGGAATGGCCACGAAAGATTCCGCCTTTGCTTGGAAAACACCGAGAGAGAAGATCTCTCCGGCAGACAGATTCTGGGGAATTCTTCCGGAGGGGAGATCGCCGCCATCAACACCACCATCAAGCTGGACTTCATCGGGATCATCATCATCATCATCACCACCATCATCACCATCAGCACCCTCATCACCATCTCCATATTGCTGTAACAATTGCGTTGAATCTTGCATAGTTCATAGGGGAAACTTTCCCGGTGTTGATTACTCTTTGTAGTTGATGCTATTGAGTGAACCATTGAATTATTGTTGATGTTCAGATTGTTATACATCATTATTCCATCTCTGATCATGATCCATATGATGTCTTGTGAGTAGTTCGTTTTGTTCTTGAGGACATGGGAGAAGTCTTGTTGTTAGTAGTGGAGTTGTGTTGAGAAAGATTCAATAGATTGTTATTTAAGTTGTGTTGTACTTCTTCTAGTGGTGTCATGTGAACATCGACTACATGACACTTCACCTATATAGGCCTAGGGGAATGCATTGTGTATTTGGCTACTAATCGTAGGGGTTGCCGGAGTGACAGAAACCTGAACCCCCGTTAGGAAACCATTGCACAAGGGACGTAAGGGTCTTAGAGTTTAAAGGCGTGGTTAGGTTTCTACCTTAATTACTTTCTTGTACTTACGGATGTTTGCAAGGGGTATAATCACAAGTATGTATTAGTATTGGATGGGGCGGTACATTAGCACAGGTTTACCCACACAACACTTAGCAAGCTAGAGAAGATTAATCAGCTATATGAAGCGAAAGCACTTGACAGTCTTCCCATGTGTCCTCGAGAACGTTTGGTCATCTTAAGTAATACAATCGGCTTGTCCTTTGCTGCATAAAGGATTGGGCCACTTGCTGCATTTATTCCTACTGTCTTTTATTACTCGTATTTTGTTTACTTGCTTTATCGAAAACCCCTAAAAATCCGTTTGCTAAGTATTTGCAGAGAATTCCTGATCCATACCACTAGCCAGCACCTTCTGCTCCTCGTTGGGTTCGACACTCTTACTTATCGAAAATACTGCGATACACCCCCTATACTTGTGGGTCATCAAGACTATTTTCTAGCGCCGTTGCCGGGAAGTGAAGCGCTATTGGAGAGTGGAACTGGTAAAGGAAACTTCTACTGTGAGTATTGTTTACTTCTGCTAGTTGCTTTATTTTCGTTATGGATAATTCGCTGAGTTTCTTATTTGGTAATGCTACTACCACTGCTAAAGGTAGTAGATAAGCCACCACCTGCTGAGAATGATGTTTTCAAAATACTTACAAGAATTATTGATCGTGTTATGGATAACTACTATGTTGGGGATGGAACTGTCCATCCCGGTGATCATTTACTCTTTATACACGAAATTATGCGGGTTGTTCAAGTGTGCAGGCATTACTACAGATCAAGTTAAGAAGAAGTTATTCTCATTATCTCTCAAAGGAAGAGCTGAGGAATGGTATAAGCTGCTGAAGAATGGTCAAGCTCTGGAATGGGAGGAAATAGTGCCTCTCTTTTATTCAAAGTTTTATCCTTCTAGTGAGATTCATAAAGATCGGAATCAAATATACAACTTTTGGCCTCTTGATGGAGAGAGTACAGCTCAAGCTTGGGGGAGATTGAAGTTACTAATGCTCAAATGTCCCATTCATGAGCTTCCCAACAATATTATTATTAATAACTTTTATGCAAGGCTCCCTCTACATGACAAGGATTTATTGGATGCTTCTTGTGCTGGATCATTCACTCGCATGGAAGAAAAAGCTAAATGGGATCTTCTGGACCGTATTCAAGACAATGCTGAAGCTTGGGAGAATGACAAAGGTAGAAAGTCAGGTATAAATTATGATTATGAATGCATTGAATCTTTTATGGGACTTGATGACTTTCAAAATATTAAAAATGCTTATGGTCTAGACTCTCAAGCTATTGCTTCTTATTTTAAGGCTTTTGCTTCCTATATTGAAGTGCCTAAAAAGAAGTGGAATAAGAATCATGAACCTTATAAAGATATTGCTAAGAGTGTTCCTGCAAGAAATACTGAAGTTTATACTACTAATCATGTTTTACCTGAACCTTACATTGAGAAAATGCCTTTCCCAGTTAAGGTAAAGGAACATTCTATGATAGCTAGTATGGTTAATGAAAGTATGAGTAAAGCTATTGAACCTGATAAACAAATGGTTGATGAACCTATAATAGCTAATGTGAAAGACTTTGTCACCAAGTATGAAAAAGAGGGACACCCTATCCTTTGTAAGGATACCTCTAATATTGTTTCACAAAGTAGTGTTATGAGAGCTAGTATTCCTGTGTTTTCTGTTAGAATAAGTGATCATTGCTATGATGGTCCTTGTGATAGCTATATTGTTAAGTTTATGCATGATACTGAAAGTTACTATGAGAGAGGGAAAAGTGTTCTTATGCATCTCAATAATATCAAGTTTCCTTGTTTTATGCTGAAAGTTTTTATGTTGCACTTGTTTTGCCTTCTTATGCAAGAAGCCTCTGGTTTCAACAATTTGTTTGTTTACAAAATCCCCTTGCATAGGAAGTGGGTTAGACTTAAATGAGTGTGTGCTTTTGCTTCTTAATGCTCTCTTTCACTTTAATCCATATCCCTATGAGAGCTTCTTCAAAATTATCATGCCCATCTTAATGGCTATAAAGAAAGTGCTTTATGGGAGACAACCCAATTTGTTTTTGCTTTCAGTTTGTTTTTGTTTCTTTGAGTCTTGGAAGTTATTACTTTGGTAATAACCGCTCCTTATCCGTTTTGTTTCGTTTTTGTGTCAAGATCAACCTCTAATGAGAGAGAAGTAATATTTGGGGAAGTTGCTGTCCCGAAACAGATTTTTTGTGCTTCACCGTAAACATTCGTGAGAGATCTCTGTATGTCGGATTGAGCTGTAATTTTTTGTGATTCTGACCCAGGTTGTTATTTAATTTTCGTTATTTTTGCACTTTTTTATTTGAGCAACAGAAGATTTTCGAAAAAAATGATCTTTACCTGCTGGTCTGTTTTGACAGATTTTGCCACTCTTGCATTTGCTTCTTTATTCGATTTCCTTTTTGAATTCTTTTTGGGTTTTCGGAAGGAGTTGCTTCAGTAGCTTTTGTTTTGATGGTTTTCAGTTGAAGTCAGACTCAAAAGGTTATATCACTTCACTTATACTAATGTTGCTAATGAGAACTGTGTGAAGTTTTGTGTGAAAGAAATTTCCAGGAAGTGGAGACAATGGTGTAATAAGGAAGAGAAGGGTTTTATGATTCAAGTAATAAGTATATGAATATGAAGATATTGATGCTATTCAAGTAATGACCCCGGAAGAATCTACTAGATACCAAATTCAGAGACCTGCAGAGTCTGTTTTCAAGTAGGTAACAGTTCTGGTAAGAGAAGTTCCACGAAAATACAATCTAACTATATTTTTGCAGTTTTCAGTCAATAAGGAGAGCTACGAAGTGAAAAAGGGACATAAACAGAGCCCGGGGGCCCACACCACCCCATGGCGCCGGCCCACCCCTGGCCATGCCACCAGGTGGTGAGGCCACCCAGGACTCTGCCTCCGATTCGTTTTCTCCTAGTACCTTACTTTTGATATGAAACTTCATAATATATAACCCCCAGGAGCCCCCGAGGTTCGTATATCGTGTTTTCGTTTCAATCTGTTTCTTCCAGGAACTCTCTTTGAAAGTTTAGGAGCACAATGGTGTCCGCCAAGGATAAAGGGAAGGAGCCTATGGAGGAGGATCTCCAAGACCCCAAGCAGGGGCTGGTACTTTTAGTCTCTTGCCCTGCATCAACGGAAGCCCTACGAGTCACTAAGGAGTTCTACGATAAGTACTGAGACTTGCAGAGGAAGGTGGACATGCTTCAATGGGAGAATAATAGGCTTCACAAGATGCTGGAAGATTTCCTCACGTCAACTAAGAAAATATTACCACCACCACCGAAGGAGTAACTCGTCATCAGGTTTGGCATCCCCTTGGTTTATTCCAAGCTTGGGGGAGTGCCGCGGTATCACATCACTATCTTCTATCTTTTTACCTTATTAGTAGAGTCATATCATGAATAGAGGAGTTATTATGTAGTATGGTTTGCATTATGGAAGTATCCCCTCTCTCGTTAGATATGTATCCCTTGGTGTGAGTTTCCGTTATGGAATATTAATGAGAAGTTCTATCATTCACTCTTTTGCATAGCTTATATTAGTTTTCAATTCGTGGTTATATGATTGATATTTTTGTTAGTATTGGCATCACTTTGGGATCATTGAGTTAATTTAGTTGGTTTTGGCAAACCTGGCTCGGTCAGTAGCAACACCTTTTTGAGAGTTGAAAATAAAAAGATAGAAGTACTGTAAAGAAAAACAATTTCATCGTCTTTCTTTCTTGATTTGCTCATAAGTCTAGTATTCTCTAGTTAAGATCTTTTGTGCTTCCAAGGAAGATTGCATGTTTGTCTTTATCATTTGTATGCTTGGTTGTTTCCTTCAACTCTTATACTTGCTACCTAGCCTTGCTAGCCAAAAACCTATACTGAGAGGGAATTCTTCTCGTGCATCCACCTCCCTTAAACCAAAACCTTTGCCATTTGTGTCCACCATACCTACCTAGTATCATTATTGCTATTCCAAGTAAATTCATGTTTTATCTATCTCCCAAATTAAACTTGTTATGGGAAAATTAGTGATTAAAGCTCTCACGAACTTGATGGCACACTTTACTTTCTTGCATTTAATAAACTTGAACCATTGTGCTCACCTATGTTGCGTATATGCTTGCGCTTTGTAAGTTGTGAATTAGCAGAACCATGTTGTCATGGGGAACGCTTTCAACATTGCACTGGTACTTTGTACCAAGTTGATATCATGTTCTTTTGTCTATGGATGTCGTCAGTGTGAAATGAAAGGGGAGCTTGTAAGTCCATGGAGTTATGCATATGTGTTAGAGAAACGCTAGGGCCGCTGGTCTAATCCATGATGACATGGTGGAAACCTGCAGCGTAACCATAACGAGTATCTATGAAGCATTCTTCTTATAAAAAAGAGATAGAGATTGAGAAAAAAAAAGAAAAAAAAGAGATATTATGAAAATAGGAAAGAGAGAAAAAAGCACCATATTCCCATGGTAAATAAGAAGATTGCTGAGATACTTGTTGTCTGCTTGCCTTGTCATTTTGATATGGGGATTCTTCCATATCATCGGGCAAGGGGTACCCCGTTGGCGGTTCTCAATGATACACATATGCTTATGATGACAAGAACTTACCGGTGACTAAACTTGAGTAGCATGAGGAGCGGCCCTCGTATTCAAGGGACATGAGATTCTCAACTTACAACTTGTCAATGCATATCCTCATTTTTTATCACTTTAACCTTAATCACCTAAAGATGCCTATGAGAGGGGCAATGAGAGCTGGAAGCTAGTAAGTATCATAATTTTTGGGAGCTCTTGATGAGACTTGCAATCCCTGCTTCCCTCTACGAAGGGCCTTTCTTTTACTTTGTAGTTGAGTCAGTAAACCTATTCCCTTCTACCTCAGCAAGTATTTTGAGTTGATGTGTTTCATTCATTCATATGATGATTTATTCAATCATGTCTTATGTTCCTTGTTTTGCACATTGATCTTATCTTAAAGTTTACTACTTTGAAAGCTATCATTGAAAAACCAGTTATTTGTGAACTCCAGCGAGTTATCAACTATTCTTCGACCAAGAGCTAAGTTTGCCATTACCAATTACGATTCACTTTATGTATCTTTATTGTGTTTCCTTTACTCACTGCAAGTTGAGTTATATAATAGTGAGTTGTCTTCTATTATGATCTATGTATTTGATGAATGTGATGCTTCTTGTCCGTATTTTTTTATCGACTCTTCACTCCATAAACTTGAGGCCATGTTTATTGCGCTCAGTTTCGCTTGGGGACAAGCGAAGTCTAAGCTTGGGGGAGTTGATACGTCCATTTTGCATCACTATTCTATGTCTTAATTCACTATTATTTATTGATATATTTCGTATTGAGAGGTGATACTTATGTTATTTCATCTATTTTTGCATGGTTGATGACTTTTGGAGCATGGACAACTGCAGTCAGGATTTTGATGGAAAAGGTGATGTTTGGAGGCAAAATTCGCGAAGATCAGAAAATCCGGGAAAATATACAGAAAATCCTATTTTTCTAGAAGAATAAGGATGCCAGAAGATGGAGTGGAGGTGGGCCACAGGGGGCCCACACCACCCCATGGCGCGGGTAGGCCTAGGCCGCGCCTGGAGGTCGTGTGGCCACCCTGGCCCACTCCAGCCTCTCCCCTCTGGCGTATATCAACCTCCCGAAACCCTAAGACTCGGGGAGCAACCATAGAAAGATTCCGCCGCCTCTGCGGGGCAGAAAACACCGAGAGAGAAAGATCTCTCCGGCAGACAGATTTCTGCCGGGGGAATTCCTTCCCGGAGAGGGGAGATCGTCGCCATCAACACCACCATCAAGATGGACTTCATCGAGATCATCATCATCATCATCACCACCATCAGCACCCTCATCACCATCTCCATATTGCTGTAACAATTGCGTTGAATCTTGCGTTGGAACCATTGAATTATTGTTTATGTTCAGATTGTTATACATCATTATTCCATCTCTGATCATGATCCATATGATGTCTTGTGAGTAGTTCGCTTTGTTCTTGAGGACATGGGAGAAGTCTTGTTGTTAGTAGTGGAGTTGTGTTGAGAAAGATTCAATAGATTGTTATTTAAGTTGTGGTGTACTTCTTCTAGTGGTGTCATGTGAACGTCGACTACATGACACTTCACCTATATGGGCCTAGGGGAATGCATTGTGTATTTGGCTACTAATCGTAGGGGTTGCCGAGTGATGTAAACCTGAACCCCCGTTAGGAAACCATTGCACAAGGGACGTAAGGGTCTTAGAGTTTAAAGCTGTGGTTAGGTTTCTACCTTAATTACTTTCTTGTACTTACGGATGTTTGCAAGGGGTATAATCACAAGTATGTATTAGTCTTGGATGGGGCGGTACATTAGCACAGGTTCACCCACACAACACTTAGCAAGATAGAGAAGATTAATCAGCTATATGAAGCGAAAGCACTTGACAGTCTTCCCATGTGTCCTCGAGAATGTTTGGTCATCTTAAGTAATACAACCGGCTTGTCCTTTGCTGCATAAAGGATTGGGCCACTTGCTGCATTTATTCCTACTGTCTTTTATTTACTCGTACTTTGTTTACTTGCTTTTTCGAAACCCCTAAAAATCCGTTTGCTAAGTATTTGCAGAGAATTCCTGATCCATATCACTAGCTAGCACCTTCTGCTCCTCGTTGGGTTCGACACTCTTACTTATCAAAAATACTGCGATACACCCCCTATACTTGTGGGTCATCAATCATTTACATGAATGGAAGAAGAAGCTAAATGGTATCTTCTAGACCGTATTCAATATAATGTTGAAGCATGGGAGAATGACAAAGGAAGAAAGTCACGTATAAATTATGATTATGAATGCATTGAATCTTTTATGGGAACTGACGACTTTCAAAATATTAAAAATGCTTATGGTCTAGACTCTCAAGCTATTGCATCTTATTTTAAGGCTTTTGCTTCCTATATTGAAGTTCCTAAAAAGAAGTGGAATAAGTATCATGAACCATATAAAGATGTAGCTAAGAGTGTTCCTGCAAGAAATACTGAAGTTTATACTGCTAATCATGTTTCACCTGAACCTTACATTGAGAAGATACATTTCCTAGTCAAGATAAAGGAACATTCTATGATAGCTAGTATGGTTAATGAAAGTACAAATAAAGCTGTTGAACCTGATAAACAAATGGATGATGAACCTACAATAGCAAATGTGAAAGGCTTTGTCACTAAATATGTGGAAGATGGATACACTATCCTCTGTAAGGATACTTCTAATATTGTTTCACAAAGTAGTGTTATGAGAGTTAGTGTCCCTGTGTTTTCTGTTAGGATAAGCGATCATTGGTACAATGGTTCGTGTGATAGCTATATCATTAAATTTATGCATGATACTGAAAGTTATTATGAGAGAGGTAAGACTATTCTTATGCATCTCAATAATATCAAGTTTCCTCATTTTATGCTGAAAGTTTTTATGTTGCACTTCTTTTGCTTTCCTATGCTAGTAGCCTCTGGTTTCAACAACTCGTTTGCTTACAAAATTCCCTTGCATAGGAAGTGGGTTAGACTTAAACTTGTATATTTTTGCTTCTTGATGCTCTCTTTTATTTCAATTCATATTCCTATGTGAGCTTTATTGAAATTATCATGCCCATCTTAATGGCTATAAAGAAAGAGCTTTTTGGGAGACAACCCAATATATTTCTTTTGCTTTTAGTTTGTTTTTGTTTCTTTGAGTCTTGGAAGTTAATGTTTCGGCCATAACCTCTCCTTATCCTTTTTGTTTGGTTTTTGTGTCAAGATCAACCTCTAATGAGAGAGAAGTAAGATTTGGGGAAGTTGCTGTCCCGAAACAGATTTTTGTGCTTCACCGTAAAAATTCGTGAGAGATCTATGTATGTCGGATTGAGCTGTAATTGTTTGTGCTTCTGCCCCAGGTTATTATTTAACTTTTGTTAGTTTTTCACTTGTTGATTTGAGCAACAGAATATTTTCGAAAAAATTGATCTTTACCTGCTGGTCTGTTTTGATAGATTTTGCCACTCTTGCATTTGCTTCTTAAATCGATTTCCTTTTTGAATTCTTTTTGGGTTTTCGGAAGGAGTTGCTACAATAGCTTATGATTTTGTGGATTTCAGTTGAAATTGGACCTAAAAGGTCTATTACCTAGCTTATACTAATGTTGCTAATGAGAATTGTATAAAGTTTTGTGTGAAAGAAATTTTCAGGTTAGTGGAGAAAATGGTGTAATAAGATAGTGAAAGGTTTCATGACTCTAGCAATATGTGTATGAAGATGAAGATATTGATGTTATTCAAGTGGTAACTCCAGAAAAAATTATCAAATACCAAATTCAGAGACCTGCAGAGTCTGTTTTCGAATAGGTAACAGTTCTGGTAAGAAAAGTTCCGTGAAAATTCTATCCAGTTATATTTTTAGAGTTTTTATCCAACAAGGAAAGCTACGAAGTGAAAGAGGGACGGAAACAGAGCCAGGGTGGCTCACACCACCCCCTGGCGCGGGCCCCTGGCTGCGCCAACAGGTGGTGTGGCCGCCTCGGACTCCGTCTCCGACCTGTTTTCTCCCAGTGCCTTCCTTTTGTTGTAAAACTTCATAATATATAATCTCCTAGATCCCCCAAGGTTCATATACCGTGTTCTTGTCGTATTTTTGTTTTGGTCTGTTTTGTTCAGATGTTGTTCAGGGGTTCATCTTCAAAGGATTACGAGCTGCGACACCGTTGCGAGCTCCATCACAATCTTGAGCAGAAGACCTTCGTAGGATGGGTGGAAGAAGAAAGGATCACAACTAGGCACGAAGACATGGATCAGAACGGCAGGGAGGAAGTAAAATACATGACAGTAGGCATGAAGGGGCTGATACCTCCAACTCTAGATCTCAGTTCCTGCCCTGTAGCAGTGGAATCTCTACGAGTAACTGATGAGTTCTGCGACAAGTACCGAGTCTTGAGGAGGAAGGTGGATATGCTTCAAGAGGAGAATAACAGGCTTTGCGAGACACTAGAAGATTTCCTCGTGCTCATTGAGAGAACACCACCACCACCGAAGGAGTAATTTATCATCAGGTTTTGGCATCCCCTTGGTTTGTTCCAAGCTTGGGGGAGTGCCGTGGTATCATATCACTATCTTCTATCTATTTACCTTTTTAGTAGAGTCATATCATGAATAGAGAAGTTATCATGTAGGATGGTTTGCATTATGGAAGTGTCCCCCTCTCGTTAGATATCTATGTATCCCTTTGTAACATCCCAAAACTTTAATCCAAGGTTATCAAGATCAAATCATCCAAAAATAGGGTTAACAAAAACTTTTCCAAATTTAAAATGAAAGCATTCATATATGTATGCATTTAAAATAGGAGTTGTTTGAATTGCCATGATTGATTGATCCAATGGTTGTAAAATGTTTCTTAGGTGATTTCAACATCATCTACATCATCCCCAAACTTTTCCTAAAGAAAATCAAATAAAAAAGAATTAAAAAGAAGGAATGGTCATTTTGGCAAATTTAACTCTCATGCCTACTTTGGCTATTCCTAGTACTCAATTCTTAACAGAAACAATTCTTGATCTTTGCACCCCTTGCTAGTACACATAATGAGGTACCAAGGCCCACCTTTTGATCTACTAAAAACATTCTGTTAACTATTTTAAATGACAGTTTAAAATTGAATCTAATGCATATGCATAGATCACCCCTATTTCAAAAACCATCTATTTGAGCTCCATTTTCAAAACCCTTGCAACCAGAGACTACCTATCACTAGTGGAGATCACACAAAATTTTTGAAACCAAAATTCAAAACTTTCTTTCATGTGGCCATATCATCAAACACTTGGCATGCATATTATCACCTCTAATCCTAGCTCACTGTTTTGAACAGGGTTTTGCCCCCAATTGATCCTCATTTATCTCCTCTGTCCCCTCCTAGTCTAACCAGACCCTTAACACCCCTCTCCCTTGTCCCTAACCCTCTTGCCATGTCAACCCGAGGGCATGGTCGCTGGCCAAACTTTGCCCCGCCGCATCAGACCATCTCCCCCTCTCTCGCCATGTCTAGGAGGTAGCCAGGAGCTCACCGCCACCCCCTGTCCCTTGCCCGAGCCAAGAGCAGCAGTGGACCACCAAGCACAAACCGCGCCTAGTGCCACCGCACCATGCCAGTGCCGCCCTTAGAGCGTGCCCTGTCACGCCAGCTCATTGCATCACCACCACCAGCGACGCCCGCTCCACCTCGACACTGAGAAGACCCCAGACATCCCGTTCACGCCCAAAGCCTCACAGCCACCGCCGTGGACACCGCCTCAGCCTCGCCTCTCGAGCGCCACCTCGCCAGATCAAGGCCCGCCCCTACGGCCGCATTCAATTCCTAGAGCACCGCCAGGGAACCGCCTGTCGATCGCCATCCCCAGCCATGCCGCTACCTCGCCATAGCCATGTCGCCACCGTCGCCTGCCCATCCCGCTCGGTCTCACCGTCGGGCCTATAAAAGGAGCCCTCCCCAGCCTCTTCTCTCCATACTATTCCACTCCCCTCACCTCTCTGAACCTCACCCACCTCTAGCCGGAGCAAGTGGAGCAGCAACTCGTCGGAATTGGAGCCGGAGTAGCCGCGGCAGGAGGAGAAGGGCGTCGTTGATTGCAACCACCGCAAGCTCCACTGCAACCGCGCCTCGCCTCGTCGTCGTCTTCCACGTTGTTTGCCCGCCTCGCCGACCCTGCTGGAGCCCTGGTATGCCCCTAGTAGACCCCCACCGAGCCGCTAGGGTTCGAGCTCATCGGCGACCTGTTCGTCGTCGACGACGACCCTCAGCCGTTGATCTCACTTCTAATCCTACGACCCACAGCGTGCGTACCGTTTCGCGTTTTAAGTGCCGCTGACACGTGGGACCCCCCTGTCAGCTGAGCCCCATGCCGCGGAGCGCCACTGGGCCGGCCCAAGTCTTTTCCCGCGCTCGCCCATAGATTCAAATCTGGATTTTTCTTTTTAGTTAAATCTAGTTTTTGTCCCCTAGTTTCAAAAATCAATTCAGAGAGTTTTAGAAATCCAAATTGCATGAAACCAATTTTTGTCTGAAAGGTATTAAAATGATCTATCCAAGCCCGTTGGATTTAATTCAATTAGAGTTATAGATCTCTCCTAATAAAAATAACAAAACAGAAGCTTTTGCAACTTGCAACATTTTTATAAAATCAACCAAGTTAGCTTTTGAGTTGATTCCAACTCTCAAAAATCACATTTCATCATATCTATCTAAATATGTAATAATATTAAGGTTTACATGCAGTGACTTTGGACTAGTACCAAAATAATGCTATATAGGCATTTTTAGTCACTTTAAATCATTAAATAATAAACTTAAACTAAAGTAATATTGATCCAACCCTTAAATCTCATTCCCACATGTTAGAATATGTGGTGAGGACATGTGTCCATATGATCCCATATTTTGTTGGTGAATATTAAATTTTAGTTAATATTTCAATGAGTAGAAATTACTTTTCTAAAATAAGAAGGATGAAACTATTGAAATTAAACTTGTGATGCTTGTGATGATAATAGATCATCAGTTGTGTGTTTTAGAATGCTACTTAGCCTAGTTAAGTATTGTTTGGTGATTGTGTACTCCCTATGTATTTATAGATGCTAGTATCGACCAAGCTTTCGAGGAGGAGGAGTTCTACCAAGAAGAAGAAGAAGAAGAAAACTTCAACCACTGCACCAACCAAGGCAAGCTATTGTTAGCAGGCTAGAATTAAGCTAGATGAATGAGCAAGGATGCTTTAGGCATGCTTTGATCACACCCCTTTTCAACTATTAGTACCCCAAGTCTTAGTTACAAGTTTTACCCCTCTTAGGTTATACAAAGTTCTTTACTTGGTTTGAAGGTAGCATAAAAAGTATAAAACTTGACCTACTTAGAAACCTTTAGATGTCATTCTATGGCATGAGATTGATCCCATCCTTCCACCTTAGTGAACACTCTTAACTTAGTCTTTTGGAGTAGATCAAAAACTTGAGTCACTTTAGATGGGAGCCCTTGGTGAAAATGAATTGTGAAAACCTTGGAATGATGAGTCATTATATTGAGATGTTTTGACATGTGTTGAGAAACACAACTGGTTTATGATGATGAAAATGATGAGGCATGAGCCTTAACCCTTTTATAAAACGGATGGTTGGATTCGGATGCGATACCATTCCAAAATTACCGTACAACCACACTACCTGAATTGGGTAAGGCTTAGCTGGAAATGTATATGCATTAGTATTAGTTCCCTCACGGGAGAGGTTTGAGCCGAGGCTACCTCTCAATATTGTCCACCTATGCAGTGCCCAAGATGACTGATGGTCATGGTTGGGAGGCCATGCTCATAGGAGAGGTGCTTATACTAGGTTGTGTAAAGGGAAGGTTATGTTTGATTATCTGCATACTAAGTATGATGATTCAGGGTTATCCCTGACAGATGTATCGAATCTTGTGGTGAAAGTGTACCACCTCTGCAGAGTGTCAAACTATTCGAATAGCCACGTCCATGGTTATGGACAGATGGAATGGCCATACTGTTTCGTTGTCAGATGTTTTCTAAATAACTTGAAATGAATGATGAACTTTGACTTGACCACAACCGGGTTGTGTTGATGATAATAGCTTCCCAGCTTAAGTGATTCTAGAACTTTACTTTATCTTTCTTTGCTTCTGAACTCAGCTTAGGTTTCAAACTTAACTTGATAGTTAAACTTAGATTTAGCACTTTAACTTAGAATTATACTCCTTGTTAATGGTAGTTTGCGAGTACTTGAAGAGTACTCATGGCTTTTGTTCCCTGGCTATTATCATGGCCAGACTATGAAGGAGATTATCAAGATGATGGTCAGCAGGACGGTTATGATAACTAGGACTATCTGCCTTCGTCAGCATTGCCTGTGCCCCTGAAGATGGACCCCACCGTTACGCTTATCTTTTATTTTCCGCTGCTTGTTGTATTAAAGACTGGATCATGAGATCCTTATTTGTGTAAAACCTTATGTATGGTTTGTAATGGATGATGTACTGTGATATCCAATCTGTTATGTCTCGCAAAAATGGTAATCCTGGGATTGCGAGGTATGGCATAACGGGCATCTGGGATTAAAAATCTGGGTGTTGACACCCTTGGTGTGAGTTGCCGTTATGGAATATTAATGAGAAGTTCTATCATTTACTCTTTTGCATATCTTATTCTAGTTTTCAATTCAAGGTTATATGATTGATCTTGTCGTTAGTATTGGTATCACTTTGGGATCATGGAGTTAATTTAGTTGGTTTTGGCAAACCTGGCTCGGTCAGTAGCAACACTATTTTGAGAATTGAATAAAAAAGATAATAGTACTCTTAAAGAAATATAATTCCATCATCTTGCTTTCTTGATTTGCTCATAAGTTTAGTATTCTCTAGTTAAGATCTTTTGTGCTTCCAAGGAAGATTGCATGTTTATTTTTATCACTTGTATGTTTGTTTGTTTCCTTCAACTCTTATGCTTGCTACCCCAGCCTTGCTAGCCAAAAACCTGTACTGAGAGAGAATGCTTCTCGTGCATCCAATCCTTAAACCAAAACCTACGCCATTTGTGTCCACCATACCTACCTATTAGCACTATTGCTATTCCAAGTAAATTCATGTTTTTATCTACCTTCCGAATTAAACTTGTTATGTGAAAATTAGTGATTAAAGCTCTCACGAACTTGATGGTACACTTTACTTTCTTGCACTTAATAAACTTGAACCATCGTGCCCATCTATGTTGCGTATATGCTTGCGCTTTGTAAGTTGTGAATTAGCAGAACCATGCTATCATGGGGAACGCTTTCAACATTGCACTGGTACTTTGTACCTAGTTGATATCACGTTCTTTTGTCCATGGATGTCATCGGTGTGAAATGAAAGGGGAGCTTGTAAGTCCATGGAGTTATGTATGTGTGTTAGAGAAACGCCTGGGCCACCGGTCTAATCCATGCTGTCATGGTGGAAACCTGCAGCGTAACCATAATGAGAATCTATGAAGCATTCTTCTTATAAAAAAGAGAGATAGATATTGAGAAAAAGAGAAAAAGAAAGAAAAAAAGAGATGAGAAAAGAGGAAAGAGAGAAAAAAGCACCATATTCCCATGGTAAATAAGAAGATTGCTGAGATGCTTGTTGTCTACTTGCCTTGTCATTTTGATATGGGGATTCTTCCGTATCATCTGGAAAGGGGTACCCCGTTGGCGGTTCTCTATGATACACATGTACTTACTATGACAAGAACTTACCGGTGACTAAACTTGAGTAGCATGAGGAGCGGCCTCGTATTCAAGGGACATGCGATTTTCAACTTACAACTTGTCAAGCATATCCTCATATTTGATCACTTTAACCTTAATCACCTAAAGATGCTTATGATAGGGGCAATGAGAGCTGAAAGCTAATAAGTACCATAATTTTTGGAAGCTCTTTATGAAACTTGAAATCCCTGCTTCCCTCTGCGAAGGGCCTATCTTTTACTTTTTAGTTGAGTCAGTAAAACTATTCCCTTCTATCTCAGAAAGTATTTTGAGTTGTTGTGTTTCATTCATTCATATGATGATTTATTCAATAATGTCTCTTATGTTCCTTGTTTTGCACATTTCTCTTATCTTAGTGTCTACTACTTTGAAAGCTATCACTGAAAATCAGTTATTTGTGAACTCCAGCAAATTGTCAACTATTCTTCGACCAAGAGCTAATTTTGCCATTACCAATTATGATTTACTTTATGCATCTTTATTGTGTTTCCTTTACTTATTGCAAGTAAGTTATATAATAGTGAGTTGTCTTCTATTATGATTTATGTATTGATGAATGTGATGCTTCTTGTTCGTATTCTTTTATCGACTCTTCACTCCATAAACCTGAGGTCATGTTTATTGAGCTTAGTTTTCACTTGGGGATAAGCGAAGTCTATGCTTGGGGGAGTTGATACGTCCATTTTGCATCACTATTCTATATCATAATTTAATGTTATTCATTGATATATTTCATATTAAGAGATAATACTTATGTTATTTCATCTGTTTTTGCATGGTTGATGACTTTTGGAGCATGGACCGCTGCAGTCAGGATTCTGATGGAAAAGGTGCTGTTTGGAGGCAAAATTCGCGAAGATCAGAAAATCCAGGAAAATACATGGAAAATTCTATTTTTCCAGAAGACGAAGAATGCCAGAAGGGTAAGTGGAGATGGGCACAGGGGGCCCACACCACCCCCTGGCGCGGGCAGCCCTAGGCTGTGCCAACAAATGGTGTGGCCGCCCTGGTCCACCCCTCGCTCTCCCCTCTGGCGTATATTATCCCCCTGAAACCCTAAGACTCGAGGAGCAACCACAGAAAGATTTTGCCGCCTCTGCAGGGCGGAAAACACCAAGAGAGAAAGATCTCCTAGAAATGATTCACGGGGAATTCCTTCCCGGAGAGGGGAGATCATCGCCATCAACACCACCATCAAGCTGGACTTCATCGGGATCATCATCATCACCACCATCATCTCCACCAGCACCATCATCACCACTTCATACCGCTGTAACAATTGGGTTGAATCTTGCATAGTTCTTAGGGGAAACTTTCCTGGTGTGGATTACTCTTTGTAGTTGATGATATTGAGTGAACCATTGAATTATTGTTTATGTTCAGCTTGTTACTTATCATTATTTCATCTCTGATCATGATCCATATGATGTCTTGTGAGTAGTTCGTTTTGTTCTTGAGGACATGAGAGAAGTCATGTTGTTAGTAGTGGAATTGTGTTGAGAAAGATTCAATGGTTTGATATTTAAGTTGTGGTGTATTTCTTCTAGTGGTGTCATGTGAGCGTCGACTACATGACACTTCACCTATATGGGCCTAGGGGAATGCATTGTGTATTTGGCTACTAATCGTAGGGGTTGCCGGAGTGACAGAAACCTGAACCCCCGTTAGGAAACCATTACACAAGGGACGTCAGGGTCTTAGAGTTTAAAGTTGTGGTTAGGTTTCTACCTTAATTACTTTCATGTACTTGTGGATGCTTGCAAGGGGTATAATCACAAGTATGTATTAGTCCTAGGAAGGTCGGTACATTAACACAGGTTCACCCACACAACACTTAGCAAACTAAATAAGATTAATCAACTATATGAAGCGGAAGCACTTGACAATATTCCCATGTGTCCTCGAGAACGTTTGGTTATCTTAAGTAATACAATCAGCTTGTCCTTTGCTAAAGAAAGAATTTGGCCACTTGCTGCATTTATTCTTATTGTCTTTTATTTACTCGCACTATTTATCTGGATTATCAAAAACCCCTAATAATCCGTTTGCTAAATATTTACAGAGAATTCCTGCTCAAAGCCACTCGTCAACACTTTTTCTCCTCATTGGGTTCGACACTCCTACTTATCGAAAATACTGCGATACACCCCCTATACTTGTGGGTCATCAGGGGCAGCTGCCATGGGGCTGTGTGGATGGGGCATGGTGTGCCCCCACCTCTCCCCTCTTGATTGCTAGTGGACTCTCCACTCACAAAATTCAAGAGCCACTTTCTTCCATTTAATTTCCATTCAAAAATCAAACGTCTTTCCATTAAAGCACTTTAATTAAATTGGTTTAATGCCACTCAATTTAATGAACACTTATTTTAATGTGTACTTCATTTAATGAACACTTCATTGAATGAACACTTAACGTTTTATCTGCTTGCGATATTTCGATACACCGAAAGTATTCTAGCAGATTTATCAGAGAAATTCATGCGTTGTCCAGTATTTTCTCCAGCGTTTCCTATCCACTCAAATGTGTCGACTACCCTTAATTGTATCTCCCTACAGGCTCGTGAAATAAGTGTACATGATCGAGACTCTCTCTGATCAATAATCATTAACGGTACCTGGAGATCCATAATGACTCCCACTAATTCAAGGATGAACTAGTGATCGCATGAACCTTTTTCGTAGTAACTAATTTATTTTGTCTCACGATATTTTACTTGTCCGAGATCCAATCATTTCGTATCATCCATACATAGTTCGATCTCGTTACTGATAAGTACTCTTTTCTTGTTCCCATGATATAACATTCTTAGTGATCTTATCACTTGCTTGCAAGCTATATTAATGTGATATCACCGAGAGGGCCCTGAGTATATCTCTCCGTCATCAGGATGGTCAAATCTCACTCTTGATCCACGAGTCTCAACTAAGACTTTCCAAGTACTCAACAACATCTTTATAATCACCCTGTTACGGTGTAACATTTGATGGAATCAAAATACTCTTCCAGATTCAATGATTGACGTGATATCATGATTTAAGGATTAGAGTTACTTCGAATGAGATAGCAATATAAACTTGAGGACATGATCGTATTACTATACTTTGGGAGAATGTTCATCATATCATTCCACCAATATTGTGACCTTGTTATTAACAACATCCAATGTCATGATCAAGAAACCTTGATCATCTGTTAATCAACAAGCTAGTGTAGTGAGAGGCATCACTAGGAACCCTTTCTTTGTTTATTAAACACATTTATGTATTAACATTTCCTGTTAACACAATTATAGCATGAGAAATAAACATTTATCATAAGCATGGAATAAGGTAATAACCACTTTATTATTGCCTCTTGGGCATATTCGTTTCACTATCTTTTTTCTTGAATGCATGCTTCCAATAGGATCAACTCTCACATGACCATTATTTGGATCACACCTTGAGTATCTCCTTGGTCATTGCTTATTCTTCTTCCTTTCTTCATCATTCAATGTTGAAGCCAACAAATTGTTCAAGCGATGCTAATGGAAAATTTCTACAAGTGTAACTCAATGCAAATATCACTCCATAAATATTGTCATCAATTACCAAAACCACACATGGGGAACACTTGCACTCTCACTTGTTGTTACTAACCATGGCCAGGAAAATCCAGAAAATATTGTTGGCAATGATGGTTCATCGGATGATTCTGCTAAACAAAATTATCTATAAATAAACTCAAATGGTGAAGAAACATGATTAGATGCGAGCCATGAAAAAATGAAACAAGCGCTGACTCCGATTCGGATTTTCCCGTGTCTTCTCCCTTGTATCTTGTGGGCGTTGATCCCCATGCTAATTCAGGTGGTAGTTATTTCCCAACGTTGTCCCGTGCATGCGGACGACCGTGCCCCAACGCATCCCTATGCGTGGTCCCATGACAGTGACCTCCCATCCCTTGTGATGTCCCCCGAGCGTATGCACAGCTTTGGCCTACACCAATCATGATGTTCCACGATGCCCACTATAACAGCCGTGTTATCTGGTTCCTTAGTTGGTTCCCCTATATCGGTTCACGACGGTGCTGCTCCTAGCGTTGATTTGCATGCATAGGCTAGCGATACTTTTGCTAGATCTTTTGCATCCTCGACGCCTGTAGCCTAGACTGTACTGCCATCAGTCCCATAGGGAGTGACTACTCGTCGCTAGAAAGGTATACATCACCCGAAAATTTACAAGGATGGTACCGTAAGGTATGGTTGAAGGAAATATGCCCTGAGAGGCAATAATAAAGTTGTTATTATGTATTCCTTATATATGATAGATGTTTATTTTGCATGCTAGAATTATATTGATCGGAAACATCAATACATGTGTGTTTAATAAACAAAAAGGGTTCCTAGTTATGCCTCTCTTATAGACTAGCTTGTTGATTAACAAGATGATCAAGGCTTCCTGATCATGGACATTGGATGTTGTTAATAACAAGGTCACACCATTGGTGGAATGATGTGATGAACATTCATCCGAAGTATAGCATTACGATCAAGTCATTATGTTTATATTGCTATAACATCATACGAAGTAATATTTATCCTTATACCATGAGATCATGTTAATTGCTAACACCTAAAGAGTATCTTGATAACATCAAATGTCACACCGTAACAGGGTGACTATAAAGATGGGTTCAGTACTACGAAGGTGTTATGTTGAGGCTCATGGATCAAGAGTAGAATTTGTGAATCCCGATGACGGATAGATATACTCTGGGCCCTCTCGGTGATATCACATTGAGATAGCTTGCAAGAAAGTGATGTGATCACTAGAATGTTATATCACGGGAACGAGAAAAGAGTGCATGTCGGTAACGAGATCAAACTAGGTATTTGGATACCGATGATCGAATCTCGGACATGTATTATGTCAAGAGACAAAGGGATTTAGTTACAAGCGTTAAAGGTTCTCATGATCACAAAAGTCATCGTTGAATATGCAGGAGTCAGTATGGATCTCTGATGTCTACGCACTTCTATTCTTGTAGACAGTTGTTGGGCCTCCAAGTGTAGAGGTTTGTAGAACAGTAGCAAGTTTTCCCTTAAGTGGATCACCCAAGGTTTATCGAACTCAGGGAGGAAGTGGTCAAAGGTATTCCCTCTCAAGCAACCCTGCAATCAAGATACAAGAAGTCTCTTGTGTCCCCAACACACCCAGTACACTTGTCAGGTGTATAGGTGCACTAGTTCGGCGAAGAGATAGTGAAATACAAGTGGTATAGATATAAGACAACGGTGCTAGAAAATAGGTTGATGGCATGGAAGAGACTATAGGCAAACTGAAATAAAGATGGAAGCAAGCAAACATGTAAAAGATCTAATTGCAAACGGTGTTTCAGTGCTAAGAAACAAGGCCTAGCGATCATACTTTCAATAGTGAACACTCTCATATAAATATATCATCTTCATGATACTACTCTTAACTACTCTCCGGTTGGACACTCTAATCGTTGGTAGGGCTATAACAGCACACCTAAAAGTTCATATTTCCCATATAGAAAACCCCACACTGTCACCTTGAGCACTAGATGAGTCCAACAAACACCACAATTTCATAAAGACAACCAACTCCAAATATAACTCATAACAAGTATTTGTAATCTCTAGCCTAAGTGCCACCATGGTGAGCATGCTGTCACTTTCACACACATGGGGAGAGCAGAGATCTATTAAAGCACTTGAGTAGCAAGGTAGATCTATAGATTACAAGCTCATGATCTCAATAAGATCATGCATAGAGAGAGAGATGAACACATAGCTACAGGTAGAACCTTAGCCTCGAGAGAGAACTACTCCCTCCTTATCATGGGAATCAGCAATGGTGATGGAGATGGTGGTGGAGATCGATAGAGATGGCTCCGGGGACACTTCCCCGTCCCGGCAGGGTGCCGGAACAGAGACTTTCTGTCCCCCGAATCTCCCCTTCGGTGGCGGCGGCGCTGTGGAACTTTTCGTGGATTTCTGATTGACGATTTAGGGTTTACGCATCGGGAGGCTTCTTATAGGCCAGAGGGCAAGGTCGGTGGGCGGCCAGGGGGCCCACACCATGCCCTGGCGCGGCCTAGGTGGACCCGCGCCTAGGGGTGGTGTGGCCACCCTATGGCCCCCCTCCGGCTCTCCTTCTGGCTCCGTGAATCTTCCGGGAAAATAGTAGAAAACATGCAACTGGCACTATGGCATCTTGTTAATAGGTTAGTCCAAGAAATCATATGAAAAGTACTCCAAAGTTGGAACAAAACACAAGAAAGTAGATAAAACCAAGCATGGAACATAAAAAATTATAGATACATTTGCAATGTATCAACATCCCCAAGCTTAACTCATGCTCGTCCTCGAGTAGGTAAGTGATAAAAAGAAAGAATTTTTGAGGTGACATGCACCATCAAAGACTTGATCAAAGTATTTGTAAAACATTCAAGGCTGGGATCATAGTACTTCAATCATAACATGAAAGACAAAGTTCTAGAAATAAGCAAAGAAACTAAGATGCAACACGAAAAGGCACAAACAAAAGATTCATGAATAACAATGCTTTGCAAGATGTTTGTTTGTTTCACATAAAGAAAACAAAGCATAATAGTATTCAGCTTGTCCCTCAATAGAGTAGCAAATATAAATGCATGGGACACCTTCAAAGTTCATAAGAGTGACTAGATACAATAGTTTCAAACAAGCAATAACAAGTTATGCATCAATCAACTAGTCTTGAGACAATGCACATAGAACTAAGAATGGCCACTATGCTCTCAAAGTAGTGCATAAAGATAGAAGGTGGAGACTCAATATAATGGTGGAAGAAAGGCCTTTGTAAAAGGAAGTAGGGATTCAAGTCTCATAAAGAGCTTCCAAAAATTATGGTACTTATAGCTTTCAGCTCTCATTGCCCCTATCATAAGCATCTTGAAGGTGGTTAAAGTTAAAGTGACACAACTAAGAGGATATGCTTGACAAGTTATAAACCGAAATCTCATGCCCCTTACTTACGAAGACCGATCCTCATGCTACTCAACTTCAGTCACGAGTAAGCTCTTGTCATTGTAAGCATATGTGTATCATTAAGAACCGCCAACGGGGTACCCCTTGCACATGATACGGGAGCTTTCCCATAATCAAAATGACAAGGCAAGCAGACAATGAGCATCTCAGCGATCTTTTTATTTGCTATTTGCATAGGTTTTTATTGAGGATGCTTCATAGGATGCTCATTATGGTGATGCTGCAAGTTTCCACCATGATTAGGCATGGCTTAGGCTAGCGGCCCACGCATTTCTCTAACACACATACAAACTCCATGATCATACAAGTTCCACATTTATTTCACACCGCCGGGATCCGTAAGCAAAAGAACATAATATCAACGGGGTACAAAGTACAAGTGCAATGTTGAAAGCGTTCCCCATGGTACATGGTTCTGCTAATTTCAACTTATAAAGTGCAAGCATATACGCAACAAAGAAGGACCCAATGGTTCAAGTTTATTAGAGGCAATAAATTAAAGTGTGCCATCAAGTTCGTGAGAGCTTTAATCACTAGTTTTCTCATAACAAGTGGAAGGTAAACAAAAGCATGAATATACTTGGAATAGCATAAGCTAGTAGGTAGGTATGGTGGACTCTTTGGAATAACTTGGTTTAGGGAGTTGGATGCATGAGTGGAACTCATACTTGGTTGTGGAGGCTAGCAAAAGACTGGGAGCGACAAACTAAGAGAGCAATAATCGCCATAATCATGCAGAGAGACAAAACATCATTGATCAAAGCATCAAGTGATACTAAAACTTGAAAACTAACGGATCATAAAGGCTATGGTGACTTGTGACAGTCATAACATGGTGTGAGCATGTGCCAAGTCAACCCAAATAAAGCATCAAAGGAGAATACCACTATACTATGCTTTAATATGCTAAAGCAACGCATGATTCATCCAAGGCACATTAAGCAATCTCAATTGTTTATAACAAGTCATGCTACAGCAAAGAATACTGAGCATAAAGCCAAAACAATATCAAGCATGGCATGACAAAGCATGGCCACAGTCAAAAACGAGCTCTTTTTACCACATAAGTATGAACTTTCCTACTCTTTTCCAAACCAACAAACTATTCGCAAACCAAAGTGTGAGAGAGGGGGTCCAACCAACTTATTCAGAAAACTAAACAAACCAAGCAAACTAAAAGCCAAAATGAAAACAAAAAAGAATACGCTCCAAGAGAAACACAATTGTGCATGAAACAATAAAAATGAAGCGTTTGGAAGAAACCTGGAATTTTTATTAAGGAAGAAGGGGTGCCTTGGGCATCCCCAAGCTTTGACGCTTGTACTTCTTGGATATTTCTTGGGGTGACACGTGTGGCATCCCTAAGCTTGAGCTTTAGTCCATCATTCATCTCATTACTCATTTCTTCCATACACGTGAAAATTTTCCTTATTACAAAACTTCACACAATCTCATTAGCAACATTAGTGCACTTAAGATAAATAAGTCTCAAGGTTCAGTTCTAACACCAAATAAACTTCCATTAGAACACTAGCTACTGTAGCACTTCCCTCAGAAAGCTCAATTCCCCAAAGGAACTCAAGAAGGAACTAACAAGAAGGAACTAACAAGAAGCAAATGCAGAAAATGGCAGAAATCTGTCAAAACAGACCAGCAGGTAAAGACGAATTTTTTCGAAGACCTTCTGTTGCTCAAATCAAAAAGTGTTGAACTAACGAAAGTTAGATAACAACCTGGGGCAGAAGCACAAAACATTACAGCTCATTACGACGTACAGAGCTCTCTCAGGAATTTTTACGGTGAAGCACAGAAATCTGTTTCGGGACAGCAACTTTCCCAACCATTACTTCACTCTCATTAGAGGTTACTCTTGGCACAAAAAGCAAATAAAAAGGATAAGGAGAGGTTATTACAGAGGTAATAACTTCCAAGACTCAACTAAAACTCTTTGGTTATCTCCCAACAAGTACTTTTCTTTAACGCCTTTAAGTTAGGCATGAAAATTTCAGAAGATGCTCTCGTAGGAAATACGAATTGAAGTAAAAGAGAGCATCAAGAAAAAATTCAAAACACATTTAAGTCTAACCCACTTCCTATGCATAGGAATCTTGTAAAGAAATAAGTCATGAAAGCACAAAGCAACAAGCATAGTAAAGCAAAACAAGTGCAACTTCAAGACTTTCAACATAAAGAGGGGAAACTTAATATTACTGAGACACATAAAACCATGTTTCCCACTCTCATAATAACTTTCAGTAGCATCATGAATAAAATTAACAATATAACTATCACATAAAACATTCTTATCATGAGCCACATGCATAAAAGAATTAATACTCCCCACATAAACATAGTCATTCTTATTGATTGTACTGGGAGCAAATTCAACAAAATAGCTATCATTATTATTTTCATCACCATAATCATCAAATATAGGAGGCATATTGTAATCATAATTAATTTCCTCCTCAATAGTAGGTGGACTGAAAATATCATATTCATCATTGTAATCATCATATATTGGAGGTTTGGTATCATCATAAGCAATAGAATAGCTATATTCCAAAGCTGGGGGACTAAAAAGATCATTTTCATAAAAACTACCTTCCCCAAGCTTAGAATTTTCCATAGCATTAGCAATAATGGTGTTCAAAGAATTCATACTAACAACATTGCTATTAGCATGCAAATAAAGTTCCATAGGTTTTTTAATTTTCTCTTCAAACACTTCATGTCCTAACTCAAGATAAATACTATAAAGTTCTCTAATTTTTTTGTTGTTTTCCATTAAGCCTAACTAGTGAAAACAAGAAACAAAAAGAAAAAATTACAGAATCTAAAGGAAATAACTTCGAGCACTCACACCGGAGGATGTGAGTACCTTTTACCTTACCTCAACGGGCGCCAAAAATAGGCGTTTGCAGGAGGTTCTTCTTCTTTAATCCTCCGGTGTGAATACCTTTTACCTTACCTCCCGGCAGCGCTTTGAAAATAGCTTGATGTCTACACACTTCTATTCTTGTAGACAGTTGTTGGGCCTCCAAGTGCAGAGGTTTGTAGAACAGCAACAAGTTTTCCCTTAAGTGGATCATCCAAGGTTTATTGAACTCGGGGAGGAAGTGGTCAAAGGTATTCCCTCTCAAGCAACCCTGCAATCAAGATACAAGAAGTCTCTTGTGTCCCCAACACACCCAATACACTTGTCCGGTCTATAGGTGCACTAGTTCAGCGAAGAGATAGTGAAATACAAGTGGTATGAGTATAAGACAATGGTGCCAAAAATAGCTTGATGGCGTGGAAGAGACTAAAGGAAAACCGAAATAAAGATGGAAGCAAGCAAACATGTAACAGATCTAGTCGCAAACAGTGTTTCAATGCTTAGAAACAAGGCCTAGGGATCATACTTTCACTAGTGAACACTCTCATATAAATATCTTCTCTTTATGATACTACTCTTAACTACTCTCCGGTTAGACACTCTAATCGATGGTAGGGCTATAACAGCACATCTCAAAGTAAGCCTTTCCCATCTAGAAAACCCCACACTGTCACCTTGAGTACTAGATGGTTCCAACAAACACCACAATTTCATAAAGACAACCAACTCCAAATATAACTCATAACAAGTATTTGTAATCTCTAGCCTAAGTGCCACCATGGTGAGCACGCTGTCACTTTCACACACATGGGGAGAGCAGAGATCTATTAAAGCACTTGAGTAGCAAGGTAGATCTATAGATTACAAGCTCATGATCTCAATAAGATCATGCATAGAGAGAGAGATGAACACATAGATACCGGTAGAACCCTTAGCCTCAAGAGAACTACTCCCTCCTCATCATGGGAATCAGCAATGGTGATGGAGATGGTGGTGGAGATCGATAGAGATGGCTCCGGGGGCACTTCCTCGTCCCGGCAGGGTGCCGGAACAGAGACTTTCTGTCCCCCGAATCTCCCCTTCGGTGGCGGCGGCGCTGTGGAACTTTTCATGGATTTCTGATTGACGATTTAGGGTTTACGCATCGGCAGGCTTCTTATAGGCCAGAGGGCAAGGTCGGTGGGCGGCCAGGGGGCCCACACCATGCCCTGGCGCGACCTAGGTGGACCCGCACCTAGGGGCGGTGTGGCCACCCTGTGGCCCCCCTCCGGCTCTCCTTCTAGCTCCGTGAATCTTCCGGGAAAATAGTAACTTTGGCTTTTGTCTCGTCCAATTCCGAGAATATTTATTTTCTGACTTCCTGGAACCAAAAACAGCAGAAAACAAGCAACTGGCACTGTGGCATCTTGTTAATAGGTTAGTCCAAGAAATCATATGAAAAGTACTCCAAAGTTGGAACAAAACACAAGAAAGTAGATAAAACCAAGCATGGAACATCAAAAATTATAGATACATTTGCAATGTATCAATCTCCAGGTCCCGCTTCTGACTATTGATCTGAGAGGAGTCTCAATCATGTCTGCATTATTCGCGAACCGTAGGGTGACACACTTAAGAGTTACCGGACACCATTTTGGAGCACATATGATTCAGACGAAAGAATTGCAAAGCGCAAGAATTGTTTCGATAGAAACCAGAAATTATTTCGGGTGAAATAGCAGAAAGTGGTTCTGCATGTGATATTGAAATATTGCAAGGGGCTATATGTGAATGTTTGTTAATTAAAGTAATTAACAAAATTCTGAATAAATTTAATAAAAGAGTTTTATTAAATGAGAGAGCATTAAACTTAGAGAATTTTAATGCATTTAAAGTAGGGACTTTAAAGGGGAATGTGAAGAGGCATTTTAATGTGGAGGGGTTACCACCACATGAATGAGGGAGGTGAGGTGTCACCCCCCCATGCGCCGGCCATGGAGAGAGGGGGTACCCACCTCCTCCTATAAAAGGCCACCCTCTTCCTCCTTCCTCACACCTCCTTGTGAAGGATCTCTCTCCCCCTCTAGAATTATTCCCCCATGGTATCGGATTAGCGAGATACATGTTCCTAGTGGCATTTTGTCTGGAAGGAGTTGCTGCTTCCGCTGGATCGCTGGAGCGAGGAGGTGGAGGTTGTCCGGTGGCTTGAACGTGTGTGTGAGTACGGATGCGCTGCTGAGTTGCGGCGCTCGGACTTCCACTCGATCTTGAGATCGGCAAGTGTACGACTACATCAACCACGAGTTCCTACTCGTTAACAAAACTCGTTGTCTTCGAGGGTAAGTTCTCGTTGGATGTATGTCCACCCGTTTCTTTGTACCTAGTAGATAGATCTTGGCGTGTAGTTCTCATCGTAGGAATTTTTTTGTTTTCTATGATGCGGACCCAACAGTGGTATCAGAGCCTGATCTATGAGTAGGTGCTTTGCACGGGTAGTACACATATGTTTATATGTGGGCGATGATGATCATGTTATTGCATCTTCTATGTATTTTGGATATTGGTGGCATAGTGGGATGAAGCGGCCCGGACCAACCTTACATGTCATCTTACATGAGACTGGTTCCACGACTGACATGCAACTTGTTTTGCATAAGTGGCTGGCGGGTGTCTGTCTCTCCTACTATAGTCAATATCTGATTTACAACGAGTTGCTAATAACTTAGTTATCCTCGTTGTGGTTCGTGTTCGTAGGTGAGAACGGTTCTATCTCCGAAAGCCCTAAGCCATGTAAAACTTGCAATTGATAAATTAGAGGCGTCTAGTTTAGATTGTTGTTGGGCTAGTGTATTGATATGGTATTGTTGTAAGTAGATGTATGATAGATACTCTTACAACACACTCAACGTGTAAGTTCCATAGACCTTGGCCTTACACACAAAGGAATGATAGAGATCATACCACGATGCAAGTGATAGAGATCAAATGCATGGACCATATCATCTCACTTTACACATTAGATGTTAGCATCTTATACTGCTAGTTTGGCGCTTTCTGTAGCATTGTAAGATGATCCCTCATTTAGATATCAAGATAAAAATATGTTCTTCCTTAAGTATGCACCGTTCTATGGATCGTGTTTCGAGACATCACGTGATGACCGGGTGTACTCGAATCTACGCTTTCACAGGAACGGGTGTAAGACAGTTTTACACACGCGAATACTAAGGTTCTTACTTGGCGAGCCTAGCATGTACATACATGGCCTCGGAACACGGACCGAAAGGTTAAGCATGAGTCATATAGTTGATATGATGCCCATATAGATGCTCGCCTTTGAAGCTACATCCACTCACATGATGATCGGACTTGGTGTAGTGGATTTGGTTCATGTAATCACCAAAAGGACACGAGGGATGTCGTTTTTGAGTGGGAGTTCATTAGTAATTTGGATTAGTTGAACTCAATCTATCATAAACTTAGTCTAAATAAACTTTACAAATTCTGTTGTAGATGGCACCACCTGCTTTAAATTTCAATGTGTTCATGGAGAAAGAGAAACTTGCTGTGAATGGTAGCAACTTCACCAACTGGGCTATGAATTTGAGGATTATCCTCACTGCTGCACAAAAGCAATATGTGCTAGATGCGCCGCTAGGCCCCCACCAGCTCCTGATGCCCCTGACGAGGAAAAGAATGTCTATGTGACTCGTCAGGAGGACCACAACTTAGTTCATTGCGGCATACTGTATGGGCTAGAGCCAGAACTTCGAAAGCGTTTCGAAAATGGCAATGCCTTTGATACCATGGGAGAATTGAAAATGATTTTCGATACCCATGCTGCCGTAGAGAGTTATAATGCTACTAAAAAGTTCTTTAGCTGCATGATGGAGGAGAACAACTCTGTTAGTGAGCATGTACTCAAAATGTCTGGGTACGCCGATAAGCTTGTGTCCTTGGGAATAACGATTCCCATTGACTTGGGCATACATCGTGTTCTCCAATCTCTGCCACCTAGCTACAAGAGCTTCGTGATGAACTATAATATGCAGGGCCTAAAGAAGACTCTTCCCGAGCTTCTGTCAATGCTTAAGACTGCAGAAGTGGAGATTAGGAAAGAACATCAAGTGTTGATGATCAATAGGACCACCGGTTTCAAGAAGGACAAGAAAGGCAAGCACAAGGGAAAGAAGGGTGGCAAATCTATTGCCGCACCTGAAAAGAAACCCCGAGCTGGCCCTAAGTCCGATACCGAGTGCTACTATTGCAAGGGGACTGGCCATTGGAAGAATCGCCCCCAAGTATTTGGCGGACAAGAAGTCCGACAAGGCAAACAAAGGTATATGTGATATACATGTTATTGATGTGTACTTGACTAGTACTCGCAGTAGCACCTGGGTATTTGATACGGGATCGGTTGCTAATATATGTAACTCGGTTTAGGGGCTACGGAACAAGCAACAAGTAGCAAGGGATGAGGTCAGGATGTGGGTCGGCAATGGATCAAAAGCTAATGTGATCGCCGTCGGGATGTTACCTCTCCATATGCCATCAGGATTAGTTATAAACCTATAATTGTTATTTGGTGCCTGCACTAAGCATGAACATTGTATCCGGATCGTGTTTGATGCAAAGTGTTCATTCCTTTAAATCTCAAAACAATGGTTGTTCGATTTATAAGAATGATATCTTCTATGGTCATGCACCTATGTTGAATAGTTTATTTCTGATGGATCTCGATAGTAATATTACGCATATTCATAATGTTAATGCTAAAAAGATTAAACTTGATAATGATATATCTGCATATTCTGCATATATGTGGCACTGCCGTCTAGGTCATATTGGTGTTAAACGCATGAACAAACTCCATTCTGATGGACTTTCGGAATCACTTGATTTTGAATCATTTGATACATGTGAGCCATGCCTTATGGGCAAGATGACTAGAACGCCGTTTTTCGGTTCAATGGAACGGGCGACAGATCTATTGGAAATCATACACACTGATGTGTGTGGACCAATGAGTGTGTCGGCGCAAGGTGGATATCGTTATTTTGTTACTTTTACGGATGATTTGAGTAGATACGGGTATATCTATTTGATGAAACACAAGTCTGAAACCTTTGAAAAGTTCAAGAAATTTCAGAATGAAGTGGAAAATCATCATAATAGAAAGATCAAATTTCTACGGTCCGACCGTGGAGGAGAGTATCTAAGTTACGAGTTTAGCACACACATGAAAGAGTGTGGAATAGTTTCACAACTCACGCCTACCGGAACACCACAAAGTAATGGTGTGTCGGAACATCGTAATCGTACCTTATTGGATATGGTTCGATCTATGATGTCTCTGACTGACTTGCCACTGTCATTTTGGGGTTATGCACTCGAAACAGCTGCATTCACTTTAAATTGGGCACCATCTAAATCCGTTGAAACGATACCGTATGAATTATGGTTTGGAAACAAACCTAAGTTTTCATTTCTTAAAGTTTGGGGATGCGATGTTTATGTGAAGAAACTTCAGCCGGATAAACTCGAACCCAAAGCGGAAAAATGCGTCTTCATAGGATACCCTAAGGAAACGATTGGGTATACCTTCTATCACAGATCCGAGGGCAAGGTTTTTGTTGCCAAGAATGGATCCTTTCTTGAGAAGAAGTTTCTCGTGAAAGGTGTGAGTAGTCAGAAGGTAGAACTCGAAGAGGTTATTGAACCTTCTCTTCATGAAATGGCAAGTAGCACAGCACCGGAAGTTGTTTCGGAGTTGACTTCACCTAATGAAGAGAGAGCTAATGATATTCATCATGAAGCTCCGAAAGAGGACACTACCGAACCTCGCAGGTCAAGCAGGACACGTGCAGCTCCTGAACTGTACGGCAATCCTGTTGTGAATTTCATGGTTGATGAAATGGATGACACTGCGACGTATGATGAAGCGATGATGAGCCCGGATTCCAACAAATGGCTAGAAGCCATGAAATCCGAGATGGAATCCATGTACGAGAACCAAGTTTGTACCTTGGTGGACTTACCTCACGATCGAAAGGCCGTTGAGAATAAATGGATTTTCAAAAGAAAAACTGATGTTGATGGTAATGTGACCATCTATAAGGCTCGACTTGTCACAAAGGGGTTTTGACAAATTCAAGGAGTTGACTACGATGAGACATTCTCTCCCGTAGCGATGCTTAAGTCGGTTAGGATTATGTTAGCAATTGCTGCAAATTTTGATTGTGAAATATGGCAGATGGATGTCAAAACTGCGTTAATGGTAATATTGAAGAAGAGTTGTATATGATACAACCTAAGGGTTTTGTCGATCCTAAGGATGCTAATAAGGTATGCAAACTTCAGCGATCCATCTATGGACTGAAGCAAGCATCCCAGAGTTGGAATCTCCGCTTTGATGAGGTGATCAAAGAGTTTGGATTTATCCAAACTTATGGAGAGGCTTGTATTTACAAGAAAGTGAGTGGGAGCAATGTGGCATTTCTGATATTATATGTGGATAACATATTATTGATTGGAAATGATATAGATCTTTTAAACAGTGTTAAAAGTTATCTAAACAACAAATTTTCGATGAAAGACCTTGGTGAAGCATCATATATATTAGGCATTAAAATCTATAGAGATAGATCAAGGCGCCTAATTGGGCTATCGCAGAGTACATACCTTGATAAGATATTAAAGAAGTTTAATATGGACGAAAGTAAGAAGGGGTTCTTACCATGTTGCAAGGCAAGACATTGAGTAAGACTCAAAGTCCGGCTACGGCGGAAGAAAGAGAGATGATGGATAAGATCCCCTATGCCTCGGCCATAGGCTCTATAATGTATGCCATGCTATGTACAAGACCGGATGTGGCACATGCTATTAGTTTGACTAGTAGGTACCAATCTGATCCAGGTTTGGAACACTGGATAGCGGTCAAGAACATCCTCAAGTACTTGAGAAGAACTAGGGATATGTTTCTTATATACGGAGGTGAAGAAGAGCTAGTCGCTAAGTGTTATGTCGATGCTAGCTTTGACACCGATCCGGATGACTCTAAGTCTCAATCCGGATATGTATTTCTCTTGAACGGAGCAGCGGGTAGTTGGAGGAGTTCCAAACAACCTATGGTGGCTGGATCAACGATGGAGGCGGAATATGTTGCTGCTTCAGAAGCGACGCAGTAAGCGGTTTGGATGAAAGAGTTCATTACGGAACTAGGTGTGGTTCCTAGTGCGTTGGACCCGATGGTGATCTATTGTGACAACAATAGAGCCATAGCCAACACAAAGGAACCGAGGTCTCACAAGAATTCCAAGCATATTAAGCGCCGGTTTCACTCCATCTGCGAGCATGTCAAGGATGTAGGTATAAAGATTTGTAAAGTACACACAGACCTAAATGTAGCAGATCCGTTGACTAAAGCTGTCCCTAGGGCAAAACATGATCAACACCAGAACTCCATGGGTGTTAGATTTATCACTATGTAAACTAGATTATTGTCTCTAGTGCAAGTGGGAGACCGAAGGAAATATGCCCTGAGAGGCAATAATAAAGTTGTTATTATGTATTCCTTATATATGATAGATGTTTATTTTGCATGCTAGAATAGTATTGATCGGAAACATCAATACATGTGTGTTCAATAAACAAAAAGGGTTCCTAGTTATGCCTCTCTTATAGACTAGCTTGTTGATTAACAAGATGATCAAGGTTTCCTGATCATGGACATTGGATGTTGTTAATAACAAGGTCACACCATTGGTGGAATGATGTGATGAACATTCATCCGAAGTATAGCATTACGATCAAGTCATTATGTTTATATTGCTATAACATCATACGAAGTAATTTTTATCCTTAGACCATGAGATCATGTTAATTGCTAACACCTGAAGAGTATCTTGATAACATCAAACGTCACACCCTAACAGGGTGACTATAAAGATGGGTTCAGTACTACGAAGGTGTTATGTTGAGGCTCATGGATCAAGAGTGGAATTTGTCAATCCCGATGACGGATAGATATACTCTAGGCCCTCTCGGTGATATCACATTGAGATAGCTTGCAAGCAAGTGATGTGATCACTAGAATGTTATATCACGGGAACGAGAAAATAGTGCATGTCGGTAACGAGATCAAACTAGGTATTTGGATACCGATGATCAAATCTCGGACATGTATTATGTCAAGAGACAAAGGGATTTAGTTACAAGCGTTAAAGGTTCTCACGATCACAGAAGTCATCGTTGAATATGTAGAAGTCAGTATGGATCTCCAGGTCCCGCTTCTAACTATTGATCCGAGAGGAGTCTCAATCATGTACATTATTCGCGAACCGTAGGGTGACACACTTAAGAGTTACCGGACACCATTTTGGAGCACATATGTTTCAGACGAAAGAATTGCAAAGCGCAGAAATTGTTTCGATAGAAACCAGAAATTGTTTCGGGTCAAATTGCAGAAAGTGGTTCTGCATGTGATATTGAAATATTGCAAGGGGCTATATGTGAATGTTTGTTAATTAAAGTAATTAACAAAATTCTGAATAAATTTAATAAAAGAGTTTTATTAAATGAGAGAGCATTAAACTTGGAGAATTTTAATGCATTTAAAGTAGGGACTTTAAAGGGGAATGTGAAGAGGCATTTTAATGTGGAGAGGTTACCACCACATGAATGGGGGAGGTGAGGGGTCACCCCCATGCGCCGGCCATGGAGAGAGGGGGTACCCCCCCTCCTCCTATAAAAGGCCACCCTCTTCCCCCTTCTTCCTCACACCTCCTTGTGAAGGATCTCTCTCCCCCTCTAGAATTATTCCCCGATGGTCTCAGATTAGCGAGATACATGTTCCCGGTGGCATTTCGTCTGGAAGGAGTTGCTGCTTCCGCTGGATCGCTGGAGCGAGGAGGTGGAGGTTGTCCGGTGGCTTGAACGTGTGTGCGAGTACAGATGCGTTGAGTTATGGCGCCGACTTCCACTCGATCTTGAGATCGGCAAGTGTACGACTACATCAACCACAAGTTCCTACTCGTTAACAAAACTCGTTGTCTTCGAGGATAAGTTCTCGTTGGATGTATGTCCACCCGTTGCTTTGTACCTAGTAGATAGATCTTGGCGTGTAGTTCTCATCGTAGGAAATTTTTGTTTTCTATGCTGCGGACCCAACAATGGTTTGGTTTCTTCCACAAGTTAACCTCTTTCTCTTTCTGAGGCTCTTAAGGATCAAAACTAGTGCAAAGCAATGGAGGAAGAATATAATGCATTGCTCCTGAACAAAACATGGCAGCTAGTTCCACCAAGTTTAAATAAAAAAATGATAGACAACAAGTGGGTATATCATATTAAGAAACGTGCAAATGACACAATTGATAGGTATAATCTCGCCTTGTTGCAAAAGGTTTCAAGCAAAGGTATGGCATCGATTATGATGATACTTTCGGTCCAACTGTAAAAGCAGCCACTATCAGAAAGGTTTTAGCTATTTCAATTTCTCTTGGTTGGAGTTTGAGGAAGCTAGATGTCAAAAACGCGTTCTTACATTGTGTTCTGAAAGAGGAGGTTTACATGAACAACCCCGAGTTTTGAGCATCCTGATACTCACATCATTTCTGCAAACTAGACAATGCATTACATGGTTTGATACAAGCCCCTCGAGCTTGGTTCTCACATCTCAGTTCCAAGTTGCATGAGCTTGGTTTCACGCCTTCAAAGTTTGATACATATTTATTCCTATACCAAAAGTCAGGTACCACTATGTCTGTCTTAATTTATGTTGACGACATCATAGTGACAAATTCTTTAGAACAACCCATTTATGCTTTTACTTAGAGACTTAATGATAACTCTGACATTAAGGATCTTGCTAACACATTTTTCATTGGGAATTGAAGTAAAGAATTGGTAGATATCTTATTGGCGATACGGGAAAATATGACACGGATTTGCTTGACAGAGTCAAGAGAAAATAATGCAACTCATCTCTTACACCATTGTCTTCCACAGAATTTTTTTATCTTGTCGAAGGAACATCTCTTGGAAATGCATAGTGTATTGTTGAGGCTTTGCTATATCCATTGTCCCAAATCTGGTTTCTAGAAGTGCAAGGAAACAATGCATAGTGTATTGTTGAAGCATATAAGCTGAATACAAAGCACTACCCAATGCCACGAATGAGTTAATTTGGGTTGAAACTCTTCTTGGTGAACTTGGAATAAAGTTGCAAGAAAAACCTTACTTATGGTGTGATAATTTAGTGCAACCTATTTATCTACAAATCTAGTGTTTCATGCTCGTGTAAAACATAGTGAAATTGATTTTGATTTTTTCAGAGAGAGATAGATAGATAGAGTAGCAAATAAGAGACTAGATATAAAATTTGTATCTAGTAAGGATCATGTGGTAGAATATTTTACCAAAGCACTACTAGTTAGAAACCTTCATGAGTTTAGAGATAATCTAAATCTTCTAAAAAGTTTAGATTAAGGGGGCTATTAGAGCAAGTTGTACACCCGTGTATGTATGGTGTAGTTTACCAACATATACAGCATTCTCCATGTATTGGCACCATATGAATGCTTTTCTCATACCTATATAACACATAACACGAATCCCAAAGGACTATCGTTTCCGCTTAGCTTAATATGATTATTATCTCAGACCAAGAGGTATTTCCCCTACGTCGCGACATCAAGTTCGAGCCACAATCCGCCATCATTGCACCTCTTTACAAAAATTCAGAAGACGATATGATACCGAACACCAAATGGGTTGCCTGTGACGGATAGGACGGACAGACAGACCCTCGCTACGATATTGCCTAAACTAGCAAAATGGTTACTAGGTTTGCGCACACACCTCGTTCTTGAGAATCACTTTCATAGTTCGCGTGTTCCTCGGTGTAGTACAAATATTTTTTTTGGGTGTAGTGCAAATATTGTTGCTTCTTAGTGACATATTGTTCATGTTTTATATTGAAAGCATAAGAAAAAATCGACATGATTTAATTCGAATAAATAATTAATAAAGCATGATCGTACAAATAGCAATTAAGCAGATCATGCAAACTAACAACGTAGACGAACATATTGCATCTAAATAAGATGAACCGATCACATCTACTTCGAACAGTAGTACAAAAAACTCTAGCAAAATAAGAAAGAAAAAGTTCAAGGTCACGGCCGGTGCAGCCTGAGCAGCAGAGGCGGCAGCAACAGTAGCCACATCGGTAGCAACATAGTTCGTGTTGTCGTCCATGTTGAGATTGTCGAAGAGGTCCCTAACGTCAGGGAATAAGTCATCGGACGACGTTGTGGTTTCCAGTAGTCGTGCTAGAGCGCTTCTCCAAAACGTGATCACCCCCCACCCGTGTAGGCTCGCGAGAGATAAGGTTCCGAAGGCCTACTGTTCTGATATGCGGTGCACGTCGCAAGTCGGGATGGGGGAGACAAAGACGCCGATGCAAGGTTCTGAAAGTAGATGTGTGTGATACGTACAACCAAGGGTTCACGTATACATTTATACAGTACAAATCGTGGATGTCGTGGGACGCATCCCATGTCCAAATCGGCAATAGCTCACTATCCAAAAAATCCGGAAACAAATGATTGATTAACGCGTCCGTTAGTGACTTGTATAATTATTTTTTTCGAAGAGCAAAATAAAAACATCATGCAAAACATGAGATCGGGGTGGGAAAGACGAACAAAATATAAACACACGCACCTATTGTTCTGATATGCGGTGCACAACGGAACGGGGAAGACGAAGGCGTCGGCGCAAGGTTCTAAAAGTAGGTGTGTGTGATGCATATCAACTAGGTTTTGCGTACACGTTTATATAGTACAAATCGGGGGTTGTGGAACGCAGCCCACGTTCGAGTCGGCAATAGCCCACGATCCAATATCTAGAAACAAACGACTGATTGATTAACGCGCTGCTAGTGACTTGTATAATTATTTTTCCCGAACAGCAAAATATAAACACCATCCAAAACATGAGCTCGGCTTAGCTATTCCCGCAACCCTCCCAGCACGCGTGCATCGTGACGAGGCGAGGCGAGACGAACGACGTCGGAGGAGGAGTGTGCGAGAGCTGTTCTTTTTTACACACTTTAGTGAGTGGTTGAACATCCTAGATATAAGAAGGTGTAACTCTCACTCAACTAGTAATGTGAGATTAAATTTTATCTCCACTAGCACACACATGAGCTGCTATATATAAATGAGCCAAATAGAATTTCAGAATTTCAATTTGTGATGAGCCAACAGCCGAACACCAAATATAAGGTGTCAAGTGGGATCCCGCCAAAGTTCCACTTTTAGTTTATTTGCTAAAATCTAGTATAAATTTTGAGAAAAAATTCAACTAAATTTTAACAAATGAACTAGAAATGAAATTTAGGTGGGATCCCACTTGACATCCTAACCAAATAACACCAAATTCCAACATTTTCTTCCTTTTGTTCCTTTTGCAAATAGTTCGTTGTGTGTATCCACAATGTGTATGTTGCCTCTTATAGAAAAAAGATAACCTTTTCGTGTGTACCATTTCTGAAGTCTATGGTGTACTGGGTACAAACCTTTGGTACAAGCAGTAGACAAGTCTACGGTCCATTTCACCGAACAGTGAAAATGGACGGTGAAAATAACCGTCCAAGTCACTGTCAGCGAGCATGTTCATTCACTGTTCCTGGCCAAAATCTCCCAAGTGGAGGACCCTACAATTCTAATCAGCCCAGTCCTTTTCTTTGCGAGAGAAATATCTGTTTCAAGCTCGTGAAATCGACACCCGCAAGTCATATTAATGATGATTGTCATAACACAGATACATGGATCCAGGAACGTGCACTTAAACTTGGAACTATACGAGAGCCATCGGCGTTGGACAACACCTCTGTGCTTACATGATTCATCTATTTTTTTTTTCTAAAACGAGGCAAAAAGCTTTGCTTTTCATTGATATAGTAGAAAAGAGCTGATCTGTTTATAAGAAAACCTGGCCACGCGCTTCGCCGCGGCGCCTACAATTTATTTGTTAGAGTGTGATATGTGTGTTTTACACTGCTGGTAGCACATTTTGTTTTATTTATGTTATTATAAATTAAATATATGAGCATGTGCGGGTTGAGTGTTTTAATCGGTAGACAAATATATTATTTGCGTGTTAGACATGTCTGAAACTGAGAGAACTGATCTTAGATGTAATAAGCGGACCCTTATTTCATATTGAACCTCATAAGCAACATAGGGGTATCCGTGTTTTTTAAGTAAATAAAAAGGTATATCGAGCAAAATTCAAACAAAAATACATCGAGCAATAGACCAAGTTCAATACCACAAGAAACTGGCATGTTACACGATCAAGGTAAAAAACTAATGATGTTAAGACAAGCTAACTTATGAAGTTCATATGGTAACCTTGTTCGACTGCCTCAAAATCGATGCTTGCACCTATTTGAATTGCAGAGCTCTAATGGAAGGCACAACTTTGTATTCAACACTTATAAGTGTCTGGATTAGTAAATGATTAGTTAAGTCTATATAGACAACCAAATTACATATATACTAATTCTATATACGAGTTATACTTGATATATTTCAAATTATTCACTGGTTCGATAAAATTTAAAAGAGAAGAGATGGCTGGAAGTTGCCACGAATCTTTACATAAAAGCAAGATCTAATATGTAATTAAGTTTAATAATTTCTATACATCAAAATGCAAAATAGAAGTTATGTCATTTCTTTGGACCCACTTAGTCCATGAAACCCGTTTGTTCATTAATCATAGAGAATGCTCCAAGTCAAAGGCACTGAAATTTTGTTAAATCACGTAGAAATTATAGAACAACGTAGAATATGTATCACTTTACACAAATATCTCATGTATTCTTGAGATATGCTAATATATTCAAAAGAAAATTTAGTCGCAGAGCCTAAGAGAAGCCAAAATCAGGTTGTTCTGCTTTATTTCAGGAATACATACATGTTAATTGTTGAAGTGACAGGAAAGACGACCATTTCTCGCCTGTTAGCGCTTCACGCTTTCTGTTCAGCGATTCTTTCATTCGGTTATTGTAGATTCTGGGTTCTGGCCAATAGCTCTGCGCTGCGTCATCGCATGCATCGCGAGCCTTCTCCTTTTCAATTCCTTTAATTTCTGTCATATGTCCCTGATTTTTTCAGTCAAAGCGGTGACGATAATGTGACATCTTCGCGTAGTCCCACATAGGAGCGTCTCTACCCGCGCCGCCCCCTCTCTCTCACCCCCACCGTCACATGCGCTCACCCCCTCCTTATATTCCTAACCACCGGCAAAGCTTGGCGGCGGACGAGTGCGCGAGGTCGGGAGGGATGTTGAATCTGTACTGGGAAGGTTCAAGGCGGGGAAGCAAAGTCGGCCAACGCTGGATGTCGGATCTGGACGGGAGGCGATGGCCTCATGAGTGGATGGGGCGGAGGGAGCAGAGGTGAGAGGGAGAGCTCGGGAGCGAAGGGGCCTTCTCCTTTTCAATTCCTTTTTTTTCCACCACCCGTCCCTGATTTTTCAGTGAAAGCGGTGAGGATGATGCGACATCTTCATGTAGTCCCGCATAGGAGCGTCTCTGCCCGTGTCGACCCCTCTCTCTCATTCCCACCATCCCACGCACTCACCTGCTCCTTATCTTCCTCACCACCGGCAAAGCGTGGTTGCGGACGGGTGCGCGAGGTCGATGACGATGTTGAATCGGTACTAGGTAGGCTCAAGGCGGGGAAGCAGAGGCGGCCGATGCTGGATGCGGGAGCTAGACGGGAGACGATGCCATCATGAGTGGAGGGGCGGAGGGAGCAGAGGTGAGAGGGATAGCTCGGGAGCGAAGGGGGCGACGCAGGTTGCTGGGGGAGACGAAGAAGGGACTGGGATGGATGGGAGTTCGGGTGGAGGGGAACGAGATCGAGATAGGGTCAAGGTGGGGGTGAGGATAGGGGACGAGAGGGACCAACTCGTAAGACTTCGGTTAACACCTGAAACTGCACGGTTAAGATAACTCAGAGTGAAGATCAGACGGTCAGAAACACGCGCGGGCAGATAACTCGCTTTTGCTCAGGTTTAAGTTATAGTATAATTGGTGCTTGCCAAACATCCATACCACAAATCTAGCACCTGACAAGTACAAGAACAGTAAGTTCTCTTTCGATAAACGGAAGTGCCTTAACCCTCTCCAAAGACCTTATCCTGATATGTAACCCAACTACCAATATTTTCAAACATATGCAAATTATAGAAGATTTGTCAAATTGCTATATTAGAGAAAGGCACTTCGACAACATGACACTCCATCCGATCCATAATAAGTGTTGCTGATTTAACACCCTCTCTTATTCTAAAGAAGATGTCACAGTTTTTTTACATTCGCATATAACTCATGTTTTAGCGTATAAATACATAAAAATCTAGATATATCTGTGACTTCCTTTTTCGACGGAGGCTAAATCATGGAGAATTACTATAAGTTGAAGGGAGTACACACGGAGCCAAATACAAAGTTCTCAACAACTCAAGCTTCGAGAACCGACAAAAGCATCATGCTCGCTGATATCGCCACCTAATGACACCGACTGCAGCCATCTTGAAGTGTCATGCTCGCTGATATCGCCACCTAATGACACCGTAGTGCAACCAGCCTTCACCATTTTCCTGAGCAACTAAATCTTCCATGTACCCATTATTGCACACAGTGTGCTGACAAGTAAATCAGACTACGGTCATTACTTTGACAGACTGACGCCAAAACATGTGAAAAGCATAAAATGCATGCGACGATATGTGTGATCTCCTTACCTGCTTGTCTGCTTCGTGCCAAAGCAAGTAAGAGCAACAGAAGGAGAGATTAGAAGAAATGACCCACATCACAAGCCCAAAAAGATTAGACCACTTCCATTTCTAGAGGGTGATACCCACCTGCAACGTAGTAGATCAACTTCGTGTTCGCTAAACTAGCTGTTCGCAGCCGGTTCTATATCTTGTAACTAAATTTCTACCTCTACATCCCTAAAAAAAATTCTACCTCTATAAAAATATGGTACACATTTGCGTACTTCAAAAAAAATGTGGCAACAAAACTTGTGATCTCAGTACATCAACAGTGTTTCGAGGTGATATACAGACAAAAACGTTCAGCTATTGCGGTCTAGTTGTTCAGTCTTGGGAGGTTGGGAAGTTGCTACCTTTGTCTCAACGGTTTTAACTTCACAGAAGTAGTTTTGCGGTGGTGCGACATCACCGGGGAAAATGCACAAATGCGCAAGGGTCTACCCTACTTGGTTCTCCTCGTCGCTTGGGAGATATGGAATGGGAGAAATGCGATGATTTTTTAGAAAATTGTCATCGATACCCTCCTTAGTCATTCCGGTCATTAAGAAAAATGCCATCCTTTGGGGATCACGGGCGGAAAACATTTGAGAGCCATTTTGCCACGAGAGTAAGTTTTTGTAATGTGTCTGAGCCGCTTCGCTATGTTGTACTCTTAAATTCTTCTTAACCAATGAAATAGGGAAAGCTTTTGCCTTGTTAAAGAAAAGTTGTTTTGTACTGTTCAATAAAGCTTCAAAGGTAGATTGGGCAGTACAATTTAAGCCTCCAAAAACTACTGTGAGCATCATCAACTGAATACAATGATAGACAACTGTAGACGACACATGACTAAAAAGGCAATTTTGGCCAAATTTCTCGGTAAACGGGCTTTTAGTGATCATTAAAAACCATACTTCATTTTTAGCGACTTAGGAGCTACATCCCCACCCCTTAGCCACGGCGGGTGTGCAACCTATCCTTGTTGAGCGGACCATGTTGCTTCGCTCCAAGCTTCAAGGTTGCCTCGCGCGTGTTGAGAGTTTCTTAGTGATAGCGGGATTGCTCTTGGCAGGTCTTGGTTGGGCCCGAAGTTTCTCCTCTAGCCGAACTCAATGTCAGTTTAGCAGGTGTTGGGGAAGAAGGCATCTATGGTGGTTTCTCCCCCTGTGATAGACCCAACCCGTATTGCAACCCCATGTGTCAGCAGCCTCTCAGGGCGAGGACATCGTTGTGGTCATAGCTCTGGTGATGTTGATCATGCCTGAGCTGCATGAATTGTGTGGGGGAGTCGACTCCTCGTATATCGATGGTGCATCTGGAGGTGGACTCGCTTGGGTCCTTGGTGGTGGCTTCCACGACACCATCTTTGGAGCCCAACAAGTCGCTTGGGTTCGTTGACTCCGAGGTCCTCTTTCCTAAAGAGCTTTGCGATTTACTCGTCGATTAGTTTGGAGGAGGCTAGCCGATCTGGCAAAGAGATTGCTTGCCTCCTATCAGGAAAGGATATGGGGGCCAAAATCAAGAAGATGAAGGAGTATCTAAGAAGCAAAAACATGAAAAGTGACACCACATGAAAGATGTTTGCAAATGCTTGATGGATGGTTCACAACTTTTTGGGTTGTCATGTCCGAGATCTGTGTTCATGTGTTGTCAATGGGGTTTTCTTTGCGATGTGGTGATCAGTGTGCCACAAGTTTGCAGTTGTGGCATGTTGGGAGAGTTAGTGGGTTTTCCTAGATGGTCGGGAAGTTGTATGCTTTGGAAGTAGTCCACATGTAGTTCTTGTTAACGATTTTTGCCCGGCTTTTTGTTAATTAACTCGACAATTCATATTTTCTTAATTAATAGATTAGGGAAATTTTATTTCTGTTTCAAAAAAACCATGAGATCACTCGAAGATACCAATTTGACGGATATGATGCAGCTAAAACAACAAATTTACAAACCAAGCAAGTCGCAACCAAACCAAAAAAGAAAATTGAATTGTCTAACAAAACCAACTATGCTTCTTTACGGAACTGCAGTCTTTGCAGTCGTCCTTTCACGGATTGAAAAGTGAGCATATCTTTGAAGCATACTGATATTTCAACATAATTATGCATACATAGTGCATTTCCGTGCAGACATAGGAGGTTGTGTTTTGCCTCGTAAAAGTGCACAAAAATACGTTTTAAAATATCAAAAAAATCTGAAATAGAACTTTATCATGTACATTCAGACATTCTATGTTCATATAAAAAGTTTAACAAAAAATACTATTTCTGTAGATTGCATAAAAAGAAAAATATGTCTTGTAATTAGTCATATTGGAGTATCGAAAAATAGCTTTTTTATACAAGTCACAAAAAATATTTTTTTCACTGAAACTTTGTGTCCCAACATAGAATGTATGAATGTACACACAAATATATTTTTCAAATACTTTTGATATTTTAAAATATGTTTTATACAATAGGTGCATTTGCACCGAGTCAAAGTGCATTTATAGTCATTTCGCAACAAAAAAATGCATTTATAGTCATTTACAATCTTTTGTATTTGCCCGTGAGAGCCCACTTCCTTATGTAGCCTTCGACCCACCATCACAGTTGAGCCGTCCAGTCCAATTGGGCCTTTCCTGAAAGCCCATATCTAGGCGCCGTCTCGTGTTCCTCTGCAGCACGCGGCTCGTGCCCAAAGCCCCAAACGGCTCGAGAACCGGATGAGGTAAGAGCGGCTTCGCAAAACCTCCGGTCCAAAAAAAAATGGCCATGGCAGTGGCCGCTTCCTTCGCCGCCCGCCACCACCACGGGCACCTCGCCGCCGGCCTCGTATCCACACCTCAAGCAAGCGGTAGGACTAGCCGCAGCGGTGTCACCATCTCCATGAGGGCACAGGTGGAGGCACACCCCGGGCAACCTACTTCCCTTCTCCTTCTCTTCTCCTCCTCGCCATTTCACTGAATTCCTCTTTTACCATGCTGTTTCAATTATCTGTAGAAAAAGCAGAGCAGTGAGCCAGGGAATGGGAAAGGAGGCGGGGAAGGGCGAGTCAGCGGTGGGAGGCGAGTGTGGCGTCGCCGGAAACTGGTATGTGGAACAGCCGAACAATTATCTCTGCGTGGTTGTTTCGGTTGGAATTAGGACGGCGTATAATGGAAGGATGGACAAATTTCCAAATAAATACGAGCTGTTTTATCAATTTGTGCAAGATTACTAAGACATCTATTTCTATGTGATTGGGCCTAGAGCTTCTGCTTCCCTATTTCGGATGGGGACATTGATGTTCAGGAGGGCTGAAGAGGAACAGTCATCTGTTGTTTTTAAACCCTGGCACACTATTTACGATTGGGAGGATTGCGTACCACATTTATCATTTCTGCACAGGGCACAGGCCCTTTGGTCGTGCTGGCTGGTGACCATGCTTTGAGTTACAGGTTGCTTAAACCTGTCTAATAAGAAGTCACTGATTCTTATGCTGCCGCTTAGAGTATGCTTCTTCTATACATTCCATTCATCATCACATGATGTAGGAAGTAGCATCCTTCTGTTCCTTTTGGGTAAACTGTGCCACATGTTCAGCTCTGCTTGGAATTTTTTGAACATTTATACAGACACTCAAGCTGCCTTATATCACACATTTGTTGTTTATACATTAAAAATAAGATAAATATCATTGAAATAGAAATTATTGAATTGATGCACTAGCCAACTGAACCAAAAGTCCGAACTGATGGAAAGAGTCGGGCTATATATTTATATTCTTACACTCCCCCTCACGTCTAGGCTATTTTAGTCCTTAGCGTGGGTTCAGTGCAGGCCGCAGAATCTTTTTTTTAACTGCGTGAGCAGGGTCTTGAACTTGAGACCTCTTGGCTCTAATACCATATTGAATTGATGCACTATCCAACTGAACCAAAAGTCCCGAACTGATGGCAAGAGTCAGGCTATATATTTATATTCTTACACTAACCCTCACATCTAGGCTCTTTTAGTCCTTAGCGTGGGTTCAGTGCAGGCCGTAGAATCTTTTTTTTTAACTGTGTGAGCAGGGTCTTGAACTTGAGACCTCTTGGCTCTGATACCATATTGAATTGATGCACTAGCCAACTGAAACAAAAGTCAGAAATAATGGCCATGCTTCTGATTTTTTACATTCTTTTCCATATTTCCATGTATTTACTAGCACCATAATGGTAGCATGTTTAAGAATTCCCTTTTCTTTTTGCAGATCAAAGAGGACGACATGTTGCGTTACAAGTTGGATCGCATCCCTTTCTTAGAAGAGAAAGTGAGAAAAGTAAGGGAAAATGGGAAGCTCGTGTGCTTGGACATCAACCAGATGATGTTAGCTGCAGAGAATAGATTCGCGTTCACAATGGAGGTGGCAGAAGAAGCTAACGCCTATCTTGAGAAGCACAGGCATGAGTACGGATTGAAAAAACCTATACTCCATGTGCTCAGTGACCGCATGAACGAAGCTGGATTTTCTCGGCCAGAGGGTTACCTTTATCCTTACCCTATCAAGCCTGGGCCTTATTTCATAAAAGAAGAAGGGCACTGAATGGAATCACGGCTCTATGGTACGTATGTGTCACAACTTACTCTCCAATTACTTCATTTACTGCCTGCTCCATACTTGAATTATTATCCTCAGTTGTAGATGTCATGACTGTGCTTGCACACAAGCATGTCTGAGGGTCGGAAAATCTGCTTCTAGTCAGAATTGCGAACAGAGCAGCATGAGCTAACAAGAAATAATTACCACTGCACAAAATGGCATCATAGATAATCCTCTGCCTCACTTATGCATTAGTAGTGCACCTAGTGCTCCTTAAAATAAACCGTTCTCAACTTCGTGCTACCAGACTATTTTAGAGGATAAGAGTACATCTATCCGGCTCTCTGATCCATTTGGAGACATATAGCATACAACAGGGGATTGGAAAATCATATAGGCTTGCTACTGAGAGTGACTCGTCCCTCACATGACCCCACTTCATGTAGTACCACCTTTGTACTGTCATATGCAGGGATATTATGAAGAAGCTTATCTTCTAGCCATTCCGGCCTCCAGCCCCAGGCCTTCTGCGTGGATCATGCCTAGAGTTCGCGCCTCCGTAGTCATAATCCTGAATCTCCGTGAGAATCTTTCTGTTTTGGCCCTGCATTTCGAACATAAAGAACATTAGTATTTTAAAAAATGAACATAAAAGTTATAAATCTATTTATATGTCATTATTGATTTTGCATAAGTCATCCATTTATCTCTTATAGAAGCATAAGTTATTTACTCTTTCTGAACCATAATACTTGTCATGGTTTTAGTTCACATTTAAAACCACGACACGTATTATGGATCGGAGGGAGTAACAGAAGTGACCAACCATCACAGGAAAACATCAAGAGCTAGAAGTAGAAAGTATGACTAGCACTCGCGTATATGATATATGGAATAGAATAACAGAACACACTAAACATTGCTTAGATGTGTGAAAAACTTTGAGATCAAAATAGGCAGACCTTTATCAACTTTGGAGTAACACCATTATCAAATTCTACCACTACAGTTTGGCCTGCATGACAAAAGAACTTGTTCAAGTATATGTATTTAACGACCGAGTAAAATATTAGGAAGAACAAATAGCAGACACCATACCTGCAGATGCATTGAAGAGAACAATTAGAAGGATGATGCTGAGTACAAAAATGGGCTTAGGCATGTTGATATGTGCTAACTGCTAATAGAGTGTTCTTCCCTTTGGAGAATTGTTGGCAAGAAGCTGTTGTTTCTCTGCCCCTTTTATACATCAATGCTGGGTCATCCTGTATGGAAGAGAAAAAGGTTGCAACTTTAATATGGTCTACCGGTAATGATTGTTCAACAGGATTATGATGAAACTTTATATACCACAATGCAAGGTCAACTGCATTTGGCTGAAGCTACTTTAAAAGTTAAATTTGATTTCCAGTAACTAAAACCATAACTAATTGCAGTGCATTCTTCTTTTTAAGAATTTTTGTTTTAACCATAATAGATGAAATGTCACTTTATAGCTTGGAACGGTAGATAGCACCAATTAGGCTTCAATTTTTTTTTTGGTAGCCTTCCTCTTGATCAGCTAGGCATGGAACATTTGGTTTACTTGTAAACATATTGTCACGGTTAGATTATGTCTTTGTTGTTTTAGGAGCATGGAGTTTTCTACAGAATACCAATGGCATAATGATAAAACAGTGCCATCTCTGCATGTTATCACGGTGCCTATTTGCTGCATTATAAAACCTTTAATATTTACAATACTAGCATAGTGGTAAGTTTCCAATTTAAGGAGTGAAATGTATCAAATAACCAAAAATTGGTACAGTGCAGCCACTATATCAAATGGAGCAGGCAACAGTAAGTGGAGTGAGTGCACACTGACAGCTGTCACAGTGTGCTAGAGGAGAGTGGAGTGAGAACAATACAATGTATAAATGGACGGAGCTGCAAGTGCAAGCGCAACAGTACTCCCACTAGCGGGTCAAAAGGAAAAAACAACTGGCCCTTTGTCTTGTGGGGATCCTGTTTGAGATCTTACCTATCAGGCGCTGTTCATACGATTGGCATATGCGCATACATATTCTGTTGAATTGTCTTGCTATACGCTATCCTTTTGTTACATTTGCCTGCATGCCCGTTCTGTTTATGGTTGGCTATGTGACCTAATCACCCACTTATCCACTGTACTACTAGCTTTGCAAATTGAAAGGATCACGACCAACATGCAGGTGTGTTGTTGGCCGCTCATCATGTCATCCTAGGCAGCGAGCACCTCTGTGAAGTTGACCATCCATTTGTTGGTTTGCAGTATTGTGACCTGTGAGAACCGAATGCATGCAACAGGAGAGGAGTTTCAGAGTCACTACTTTTTTTTAATCCTACCATAGACTAGCCACTACTTATTTACAGTCCCGAGTGCAGCAGTGTTTTAGAAACTGGCAGTCCCACTATCTTGCTACCTTAACGTGTGACACCACATACACACACATATCTTTCTTGAACAACATGACTACACACGTAAAGAAGCTATGGCATGACTTGGTTGAAAATGTCAACATCACACAAGGGTGCACGTGTTGCCGTGCAAGAGTTAGATTACGACTGCACTAGATGAATTAGTAGTCAGCACAAGGTCCATTTTGCACTATAAAGGCATCGACCGAGATTATTGTATCTTAGCACAACCTTTTAGCCAGGAAGCAAGAAACTCTGAAACATCGGAGGGGACGGTGCTAGAGCAAATGGATTTACATTCTTCATTACTCCAGGAAAAGGCATCCAGTATGGCATATGCCTACCATTGCACAATACACAGGGAAGATAGATTTTTTAATATGCATTAGGCCTTAAATAGACGAGAACAGTGAGAAGCACTATCAGTGGTTAGTTGGTCCTTCAAGCCAGAAGCATCCTTTCTACATGTCGACATTTTGGAGCTACTAGGTAGCTTTATTTCTTGTCAGTTTGTTTAAACATCTTTATTTTTATAGAGAAGCATTTCTGATCTTTGAAGCAATTTCCCTTGATTAGTGGTTCAATGCTTTACAATGTGTAACACCCATTAATGAGGAATCTCAGACTATGTATGCAAGAATTAGTGTCAAAGCAAAATGTTATTCTGGGTGTCTGATGTAAACAACTTTTAGATGCAAACATTTTTTGTAGCATTCATTTTGGAAGGCAAGCTTCTAGTAGTACATGTAGCTTAGGCTTCAAAAGGTCAGATCATAGCTTTTGCTGGTCGGTGCTTGACTCCCAGTGCATCCTATAATTCTGATAGCGAAATACCCGGAACTCAGTATGGCCCAGTTAATGTTGTCTTTGTGATCTCTTCTTTTCGGCATTCTTTTCATTCGCATGAAATTACTGGGTGAAGTTGAGTAAAGCTACATCACTAAGGCACCATGCATGCTTCCAAGTTTTAACGTTCCATCATTACATTTTGCAGGATCAGGGAGGGGCTCTTTTCAGACAGCGCTCCTAGTTTTGTTGCACACACTAAACAGTTGGGAGGAATTTGGGACAGCTTCCATAATCAAAATTCACGGCCTTTTCATCTTCAGATCTCTGAAACTTTTGCAGCTAGCCCGCTAGGTATGAAGGCAGCATGTTCTTTCTTGATTGTCCGGCTGTGCTACTTCAGTGCAGACGTGGGATCGAAATGCTCAGATTTGCTGAACGAGATGCATCAGTCCATGTTATTGTTGTCTTGAGATATTGTATCGATATAGATATTTTCAATAATTTTACCTTTTGAATACAACTGCCTTGTCTTAGCGACAGGAACTAGAGGTATCTGGTAGTGCTGGAGAAAGCTATGCAATGAGGGTTTGCTTCTCTTTTCAGAGGACCACGATATTCATTAGTAATAACTAGCACAGGTGCCCGTGCATTGCTACGGGAATAAAATCTACAGGGTTTCCTTTGAAAACATCATAACCCTATTCTGACTCCTAAAGTTGGTGGCATGTGGCAGAAAAGAGGAATTTTTAAAAATTATAAAATTTGTTTGAACTTCGGAAATTTTCTTATACATGTTACTCTTAATTTAATTAGTCATAAAACTTGAAAAACATACATTTAGTACAGTGTATGCCTTTTCAGGTCTGGTGTCCTGCATTAATAATTTTATTCCCACTTTTGTTCAATACACCATGGAGATGGTAATAGACTGGACCAACAAAATATAAGCAACATGTACGATATGATGTAAATGTTTATTCAGTTTTGTACCAAGAGGATCTTATCATGGTCTATATATTATTCCAGAGACAGTGTTCTAATTAGCCAATCTGTCATATTGCGGTGTGTGTAGAGAATATCATGCTCTTCTGAATAGCTCATAGAATGTTATCATATCGATAGCCAGTCATCTGATTGCAGCCTCTGGGGTTCAGGCGGACGACTCGGGTGATGGAATCGCTACAATGATTCCTGAAACAAATGACAGGACATTTTTAGAATTGTTCCTGAACCAAAAGACAAAACATCAGCTAAATTGTTCCTCTGATTTAAGCTAGCTTAGCATGTGAATGCACTAGCAGCAATGTAGCCAGCTACACAATTAATTGGATTTGAATCACGACCAACAAATCATAAGAATGTTTTTTATCGGTACAAAAGAACTGAACCTGCTATTATTGTGTTGTTTCCCCAAATAATCAGTCGGAACATTTTTTGAGGGAAATTAACTTACCTAGTTTTTTACTACTACTAAGACACCGGTCTGACAATTTTTTTCCCACTGTTGATCATGCCTGAGTTTAATTAAGAAAGAAGAGAGAGAGAGCTCAGATTCTAGAACAGGGATCTGACCACTATATGGTAATACAGTATGTGTTAACAAATAAGACTAATAATTCAGTTCAGCGGGAAAACAACACACTCGTGGTGGCCAATTTCTCCTGTGAGAGCCCACAAACCAACTGGTACACAGGAGAACTATGGAACCACTGAACTGTAGTACTAGTAGAAGCTGAAGTAGCAGAGAGAGAGCACCTTGTCCTTGCTGCAGATGACGAAGGGGAATGAGGGGACGCCGATTGTTGGATGATTAGGCACAATTTTCGTAATTAATTCCAAAATATTAAACATGATAATACCAGCTACTCGCACATGTAACTCGAACATACTAGATGTACTAAACAACAAGATGAACGAAAACAGGCAGCAGTTAAATATGTACTCGCAGAACATGATTAATAACCAGATAGCAGCACGTCACACGTACCGTTCGATTGCAGTAATCGCAGCAGTAGCCTTGGAAAAGATTGGTCGAAGCAGACGGCGGCGAATACGACGATAGGCAACACCGTCCGACTTGGATGGAAGACGAGCCGTGATGCAGAACTTGAGCGATCGCAGGCGCTTCAAAAACCTTATTCGCCTCTCCGCAGGATCGCAAAGGCGAGTGGTTCCGGAGACCTGCTCTCCCGTCCGCCGGCAAGCGGGATGGAGTAGACTACGGTGGCGGCGCAAGCAGAGAGGTTGGCAAACCCTAGATTGGTTTTCGGTGTGTCCGTGGTGGAAGCCGCACTGGAGTTTATATAGAGCGGCTCGGGAATCCCGCATAGGGTACGTCGTGGACCAAGCCCACGTTGCGCACGTTCGGGTCGGTTACAGATAGCCCACGACCCGGGAGCGACCCGAATAGGCTAACTGTTGACACGTCTGTCAAAACCGCACAAGTTTTCCCAAGCAGCAAAAATAAAGCTTGGCCACGCGCGTCGTGACGAGACGAGACGAGCGGGCGGGCGTCGTCGTCGGAGGAGGAGCGCGCGTGTAGTTCTCCTCTTCTCACTCACTTTACTAAGTGGTGAACCACTCCACCTTATAAGGTGGTGTAACTCTCCTCCAACTTTCCATGTGGGACTAAAATTTAGCTCCCACTCCACTCATATGTGAGCTGCCACCAAATTGGGCCAAATCACACATGGGCTTCCACACACATGGGCTTTGAGATTTAGGAAAAATCTGAAATCTATATGGGCTTATTTATTTAGCCCATTATTTCTAACAATCCCCCACCAGATCTCAAATGCGCATTTGAAGATTTGCCAATTCTCGCTACTTGTTTATATACCAGTGTTTCAGCAGAGACTGTTAAGTTGAACTTCTGCCTAGAACCTTGAGCTACGTCTATCAGCAACTTGAACAATGGACGAACCTTGAATTGCAAGTTTGGTGCTTTTAGATTTCACACAAAGTCATAACTAGTACTGCTGCCGTGAGCCTACCCATGGTGTAGCATATGTGTCATACTACTTGGTCTCTTCATGAGTTTACTAGAGATCACCCAAATCTCATAGATTGCGACGTTTAACAATTGGAACTCGTATAGGTGTGTTCTTTTAAGAATGCTCTGTAGGACAGCATCTTTGCTAATCATAGCCAACAAAAACACATTGAGCCATGTTGCCAACCTGCCTTATAGCTTTGAGAGTTGTACATCTTCACATAGAGAGGGTTGTCTAATACTCTTCTCCGTCACACCACTAGCTTGTTTTTCCCAGGTCCTAATTCACGGGATCTCTGATCAAAAAGGTTGGGTTACCACTACTGTGTAACATCCATGGGTCTCAAACCCATCTCTCTCGATGCACTTTCTATCATGTTTCGTGATAGTCTCTTTGTAAAGGGATCTGCCAGGTTTTTGTCAGTTTGAATATACGTAACAGTAATTACTCCGGAGTTTCTCAATTTCCTGACAGACTTCAAACGTCTCTTGACGTGTCTTGATGACTTCGCGTTATCCTTAGAATTGTTCACTTTGACAATAACAGTTTGATTATCACAATTCAAGAGGATGGCCGGTATAGGTTTCTCAACCACCGGCAAGTCCATCAAGAGTTCACGCAGCCATTCGACTCTCTGATGGCTGTGTCTAAAGCGACAAGTTCTGCTTCCATAGTCGACCTTGTCAATATGGTTTGTTTGCAAGATCTCCATGATATCGCGCCACCTCCAAAGGTAAATACATACCCACTAGTGGCGTAGAGTTCATCTACATCCGAGATCCAGTTCGCATCACTATATCCTTCGAGGACCGCTGGATGCCCCGAATAGTGTATCCCATAACTCATTATACCACATAGATAGCGCATGACCCTTTCAAGTGCACACCAATGTTCAGTACCCGGGTTAGACATGAACCTACTCAACTTGCTCACAGCAAAAGAGATGTCGGGTCTTGTCGCTTAGCTATACATGAGTGAGCCAACGATTTGAGAGTATCTCAATTGTTCTTTCGGCTCTTTCTTGTTTTTTCGTAATGTCACCTTTGGGATCATAAGGTGTTGGGAAGACTTGCCATCAACGAAACCGAAACGGCTCAAGATCTTCTCAACATAGTGTGATTGCGTCAAAGTAATCCCACTCTCGTGCTTAATCAGCTTGATATTCAGAATAACATCGCCTTCTCCGGATCTTTCATATCAAAGCTCTTTGAGAAAAGACTTAACTTCATTTATCACATTCATGTTTGTACCAAAGATAAGGATATCATCCACGCATAAACATAATATAACACCTTCGCCCACCACCATGGCGATAGTAGACGACTTGTCGACCTTATTAACGACAAAGCCAATGAAGTTAATGTTCTCACAAACTTCTCATGCCATTGCCTAGGTGATTGCTTCAGGCCATATAAAGATTTTAACAACTTGCACACCTTTCTCTCTTCACCTTTTACCACAAACCCATCAGGCTGATCCATATAGATCTCCTCTTCCAACTCTCCATTGAGGAAAGCTGTCTTAACGTCCATTTGATGAACGATAAGACCATAAGAGGTAGCCAGGGATAGTAGTACTCGAATGGTGGTCAGTCTAGCAACAGGTGAATAGGTGTCAAAGTAATCTTCACCTTCTCTCTGGGTGTAGCCTTTTGCTACAAGCTGAGCCTTGTACTTTTCAATAGTACCATCAGGCCTTAGCTTCTTCTTGAACACCCACTTGCAACCCACAGGCTTACATCCATGGGGTCGTTCTGATAGTTCCCAAGTTCCATTAGAAAGAATCGAGTCCATCTCATTATGGACAGCTTCTTTCCAATCATCTGCATCAGGAGATGCATATGCCTCTGCAATGGAAGTGGGAGTATCATCCACAAGGTACACAATGAAATCATCTCCAAAGGATTTTGCAACCTCTGCCTCTTACTCCGTAGGAGCTTCATTGTCATCCTTCTCTAGGACTTCTTCCTCACGTGGTTGCTCAAAATTCTCACTAGATGCACTAGTTTCGAAGTATTTCAGAAGAAATTCTAGCGATTTATGCATGTCTTTCATAGGAAACATATTCTCAAAGAATGTTGCATCACGAGATTCCATTATAGTATCAACATGCATATCAGGAACCTCAGATTTAACTACTAAAAATCTATAGCCTACACTCCACGGAGCATATCCTAGAAAGATGCAATCCACTGTCTTTGGTCCAAGTTTGCGTTTCTTATGAATCGGTATGTTGACCTTAGCCAAACACCCCCAAGTGCGCAAGTAAGAAAGTGATGGTTTTCTCCCAGCCCACTCCTCATAAGGGGTTTTATCTTTATTCTTGTTAGGAACTCTATTTAGGACATGACACACTGTCAACAAGGCCTCCCCCACCATGCCTTAGATAAACCAGCGGTGGCTAACATGGAATTCACCAAGTCGGTCAAAGTGCGGTTTTCCTCTCGGCAACCCCGTTTGATTGAGGCGAGTAGGGAGGCGTCCTTTTATGAATAATGCCATGTTCCTCACAGAATTCATCGAAGATTTTGGGAAAATATTCACCACCACGATCCGACCTAAGACGTTTGATCTTTCTCTCTAGTTGATTTTCAACTTCGGCTTTATAAATTTTAAAGTACTCTAAAGCTTCATCTTTTGTGCGCAACAAATAAACATAGCAGTATCTAGTCGCATCATCAATCAAAGTCATGAAATATCTCTTTTCACCTTTTGTCAACACACCATTCATCTCACAAAGATCAGAATGTATGAGCTCCAGAGGTGCCAAGTTTCTCTCCTCGGCTGCCTTGTGAGGCTTTCGAGGTTGCTTTGATTGCACACAACTATGGCACTTGGAACCTTTGGCAATAGTGAAATTCGGAATTAAACTCATATTGGACAACTTGGACATCAAACCAAAATTAATGTGACATAAACGAGAATGCCAAACACTGGTATCATCATTAACACCGCCACAAATATGGTTTACGGACTTATTACAAAAATCTGAAAGTGAAAAGCGGAACAACCCTCCGCACTCATATCCTTTACCAATAAATTGTCCATGTCTCGACACAATGACTTTATTAGACTCAAAAACAACCTTAAACCCATCTCTGCATAGAAGGGATAACGAGATTCTTGTTCATGGAAGGGACATGCTGCACGTTCTTCAACTGCACGATCTTTCCCGAAGTGAACTTCAGATCCACCGTGCCAACACCATGAACAGAAGAATGTGACCCATTCCCCATTAGGACGGATGAATCCCGAGCGACCTGATAAGAAGTGAACATAGAGATGTCAGCACACACATGAATATTAGCACCCGTATCAATCCACCAACATGGTGATTGAAAAACTGAAAGAACAGTAAATAGATTACCATACCCATCAGCATTGCTAGCAGTCACGACATTGATAGTCTTCCCCTTTTCCCTTTATGATCTGCACGTTCTGGGCAGTCCTTGGAAAAGTGCCCGAGCTCTCCACAGGTAAACAACCTAGCTCGGTCTTGTTCGGCTTCTTCTTCTTCTTGAAGGTTGTAGTCTTTTCAGGCTTGTTGAAGAAGGGCTTATAGTTCCCTTTGTTCTTGCCGAAGGTCCTCTTCTGCACCATGTTGGCGTTAGACTGACCCTCGCCTCCTTTCTCAGCAGTGTCCTTAGCCCGAGCCTTCTCCTCAACATCAAGAGACGCTATCAGGTTTTCAACCGATATCTCTTGTCTCTTATGCTTGAGAGTTGTGGCAAAATTCCTCCATGAAGAAGGCAACTTTTCAATGATGCACCCAGCCACAAACTTGTCAGGTAAGTTACACTTAAGGATTTCAAGCTCCTTGGCAAAGCACTGTATCTCATGAGCTTGTTCGACTACAGAACGATTGTTAACCATCCTGTAATCATGAAAGTTCTCCATGATGTACAGCTCACTGCCAGCATCTGTTACACCGAACTTAGCGTTCAGTGCCTCCCAGAGCTCTTTGCCATCTTTGAAGTGCATGTACACATCAAACAACTTATTGTCAAGAACACTCAGAACGCATCCCATAAAGGCAAGATTGGTTTCCTTGAACTTGTTCTGATTTTCTTCATATATAGTTCCTTCAGGTAAACCCTCACTAGCCTCGAATACTTTCAGATTTTGCAGCCACATAGTGGTCTTATACTGCCACCTCTTAAAGTGAACACCGGTAAACTTTTCCGGCTTCATCGCATCGGCCAAGTGTCCCATGTTTATCTCAGAAAATTGCCTATAATGAGGTTTTTTGGATTGTTGGATAATTAGGCACAATTTCCGTAATTAATTCCAGAATATTAAACATGATAATACCAGCTACTCGCACATGTAACTCGAACATACTAGATGTGCTAAACAACAAGATGAACGAAACAGCAGCCTAAACATGTACTGCAGAACATGATTAATAACCGACATGCAAAGACGTCACACGCACTGCTCGATTGCGATAATCGTAAAGAGCCTTGGGGAAGATTGGTCGAAGCAGACGGCGGCGAAGACGACGATAGGCAACACCGCCCGACTTGGATGGAAGCTTGAGCAGTCGCGCAGGGCGCTTCCCAAAAACCTTATTCGCCCTCTCCCGTACAGGATCGCAAAGGCGAGTGGTTCCGGAGACCTGCTCTCCCGTCCGCCGGTGCACGCCGGCAAGCGGGATGGAGTAGACTACAGTGGCGGCGCAAGCAGAGAGGTTGGCAAACCCTAGATTGGTTTTCGGTGTGTCCGTGGTGGAAGCCGCACTGGAGTTTATATAGAGCGGCTCGGGAATCCCGCATAGGGCACGTCGTGGACCAAGTCAAAACCGCACAAGTTTTCCCAAGCAGCAAAAATAAAGCTCGGTGCGCGTGTCGTGACGAGCGGGCGAGCGGCGTCGTCGTCGGAGGAGCGCGCGTGTAGTTCTCCTCTTCTCACTCACTTTACTTAGTGGTGAACCACTCCACCTTATAAGGTGGTGTAACTCTCCTCCAACTTTCCATGTGGGACTAAACTTTAGCTCCCACTCCACTCATATGTGAGCTGCCACCAAATTGGGCCAATCACACATGGGCTTCTACACACATGGGCTTTGAGATTTAGAAAAAATCTGAAATCTATATGTGCTTATTTATTTAGCCCATTATTTCTAACACCGATGAGCCTGTACCACTCGGGCAACCCCTCCAACGGCGGCCACCTCAGCTCCAGCTTCCCCCCTTCCATGGGCACCTCCTCATCCACCGTAACCTCACCTCCCTAACTCCTCCCTCTTCTTCCCTGGAAGAGAATCGGAACCGATAATTTCTCCACTGCGTGCATAGACTATGTCGTGGCTCTGCTGTCCCCGGAGGAGAACCTTCCGGAATCGGGAAGCTGCATCGCGGCCTCCATGGATGGATCTAGCTCGAGATTAATGCTTCCAGAATCTGTAAGCAGCGTCGATTGCAGCTTCCATGGACTGATCTGACTGGAAATCCAAGGACCATGAATATCAGAGATCCTAGAACCATCAATATCATCATATTCAATTTCCAAAATAATAAGAGAAAAATCCATCCATGGAAGATTGAGCTCCCTTTCATCCTAGACTACCTATCCAGAGCGCGGTTTGGCCCACGGCCTCATGCCGTCCTCCCATGGCCTCCTGGCATGGCCGGCATGGCCGAGCTTCCCACCTCGCGGGCGACATGGCTCGAGCTCCCCTGCCACCTGGACCACCTCCCTCGATCGCTCCCTCAATCGCAGTGCAGCCCTTGGGAGCACCTTCAGCAAGAGCGCCGGCCTTCCATCGATCGACTGGGGCCACTGGGCGAGATTCTCGACGGGGACCTGGTTCAGGATTGACGAGAGGAGGTCGCGTCCATCTCGCTCTATTCATTTTTCCCGGCGATGTCTTGTTATTTCTTTTTACGAAGGGGTACTTACCGGTGCAAAGGTGGGTAATTTTCATCAATTTTAGGGCAAAACGGTTTAAAAAGAGAACAAACCAAAGAAACAGTTTTGCTTTTATTAATAGCGGATTTGCTAGTTCTCAGCCGCCTAAGAACTTCTTAGTTCTCAGTCGCCTCTTTCACCGTTCGATATATCTCGTGATTCGTGCAAAGTGTAAGTTACACATGAGTTGCAACTAAGATGTAACTGAGAATGTAATGAGTTATAACTGAGTTGCAACTAGGTTGCAACTGAGAATTAGTATAAATCTTATGAGTTACAACTAGGTTGTAACTGATTAGCACAAATATTAGTATGACATCAACGGCTTATACATAAGAAGTTGACAGGCGCTTGAGATCTAGGCACTCCCTATTAATAGACACTAGACAACTTTGTCAAGGCTGCTCTATCACGTTTAGGTCTCGCTTGCTCTTATGTTTTTCCTTTCCTTCAATTCTAATACACCTTTTACCTTTGTGTTTTTTGAGTTTTTTTCTTCTTCAAGTATCAAGCTAGTTGAATTGATGAGTATCACAGCAGATTTATCACACAAAAACATATTTAATCTCAAGAAATAATCCCCAAAAGCTTTGTTTGTTGGATAGTACTAATGAATACGGAATAATCACCACGGTCCGGATCATTCTTTACAAGCAGAAAAAAGTCTTACAGTTATAGGATTTGTTTCCCCTTTTTTCTCAAACCCTCTTTCCTTTTCTCTCTTTTCTAAAATTTCAAAAGCCTGAAAAATAAAAGAAAAAAAGTTTTTAGAGAGAGAAGCCCACCCAACCGGACGTTGCACATGAAGCCCACCTAACCCAGCATCCACCAGCGAGTCTGCTCCTCACATGCACGACCATCACTCGTTCTCCATCCCGGCCACCATAGGCACACACACGAAACATATTCTCAGCTCGCTCTCGCTCTTGATCCCCTTTTGGTCCCCAACAGGCGTGAGATTCTCCTCCCTTCGATCCCCTCAGCGGCGCCACTCCTCTGTTGCTACCTTTCTCCATGTCCTCTCTTTTCGTCTCTCTCGCAGGACGCCTCACTAATGCAGCGCTCCATCCCCGGCCTCTCTCCTATCTCCTTCTCCAAACGCTGGCCGCTTGTCCAATCCGGCATGCCGAGGTCGCCTCCCAGCTATCCTGTCTGCGCGCTTCCGCCTACCGGCGATGCACCGGCTCGGCCTCGTCCCCTCCCTCCACCATTTGCTCGTCTCCGCCAGCGGACACATGTCAAACGACCTTGGTTACCCCTCCTCGTTTCGCTCACGTCCTATCAGAGTGCCGCGCCGCACCCGTTCTATAGCGTTGTCGGTCGTGCTTTCTAACCCGCCGGCGATAGCAGGTCATTTTTTACAGGGGTGGGTGCGGCCAAGCGACTGAGTAACAGAGAGCCTAATGGTTCGATGGCAATTACATAAGCGGTGGCACCCTTGTAAAATCTTTGAACATACAAGGGCAAAAACGTCCAAAAAAATTCGGACGGAAAATTGGGTATGACGAACCTAGGCTAAGACAAATTATAGTATAGATAGATATCTTACAATTTAAAATAGAGGAAGTAGTACATAAGGACTATCAAACTATAAGTCATCTAGAGCAATTGAATCGGAGGCACTCATAATAACATTCCTAAACCACGTCTACCGATGGCGGTAGAATCAATCCAATATACTCGCATCTTGCTCATGAACTATTTTGTCAATAATAGTTTGATCATCACGTCTGCATGAGCATTACAACATGAAAAGCGTATAAGCATCTTGGATATAAACCTCACTACACGCAATGAGCAAAACCTATCAGCCTTGCAAGCTCGTCGAAGAGCAGATTGCATGAAACAATAGGAACAAATATCCGAGTTTGCATCTACAAAAAAGTCAAAAACAGATCTGAAATATCCTGAGTTTGCATCTACGTATGGGCGACTGAACACAAAGTTGATCTCAGTTTGTTACCCATCCAAATAAAAATAGATCTGTTCGGCTAGGATCAGGATAACCGCACACCCAGCGAGAAAAAAGAAAAAAGATCTGTTTGAGCATGACAGACAGCTAATGGAGTGCATCTGCAGGGAACGACTTGACGAGCTCGGGGAAGTTGGCGCTAGCGACAGGGGCATGCAGACACTATCGAGGGAGGAAAGGGCCGGCGCCATGATGCGGCAGGCCACCGATTATAAGACGGCGGCTAGCTCCCATGGGTAGCAGTGGTGGACGGAAGCCGGCATGCCGGCATGTCGAGCAGCGGCCGGGAGGCGTCCTTCCTCCGGCGAGATGCGGTAGCAGAGAGTCATGTTGAAAGAGAAAATCGAGAGGATACGTAGCCGACTGCTGCTCTCGATCGCTCTACTCCGCCAAGAAGGAACTCGCCTAGGCCAACGGGAACCCGGACTCCGCCGAGATGAGGTCGGCGTTGACCACCAAGATGTTGGGCCTGGAATCCTACTGTGCTCGGAACTCAAGAAAGCCCTTATAGGGCAATACATGACAACACTGGTGGGACGCATGCATCGTGCAGATCGCCTCGGGGGCTCGGCGCGGCAGGTACGAAGAACCGAAGCAGGATCGCCGGGAGAGCTTTGCTACATTCTTTTGTAGATCTGCATCTTGGCAGATTGATCAACCGTGCTCTGTGGCTTCTTCGATCGATGGTCCTGAATTAGGGCACACGTGTCCTCACATGTGTATATCTATATCTATATATATAATAATAAAGGACGGATTGTTTCTTTCGGTCCAACACTTTTCTGAACGGTTTTATCCCTTTCTATTTTGATATAATTATCCACATGTGCCACCCGTAAGTCAATATAGGATTTTTTTTAGCACACCCGTGTATCAAGTCGACTTGACTTGCACGAGTACACGTAAGATTGTACGATCGCTTATACCCCTACAAAGCAGCATCGCTTTTTCTTGGCCCAATTTGATCCTTTGGGCTGGTGAAGCTTAGACGAACCACAAGGTCCATCGCGTGTCGACCATGTACCTGAAAACCAAAAACGTCAAAATAGATTGTTTGATCAGCGTGGCTGTTTGGCTGCTGGTTCGATCCCTTGCCCAGGGTTGTATATTTAATAGTACCACCTCGCTCCCTTACACGAAAATACACCAGTTTATATACTTTGGCAGATTGACTATCAACATGCCAATCAACAGGATCTCGGTGAGATACAATGGAACAACAATGGTTGTGATAAGCAGCGCACAATGGAACGGAGTGGCTCTGACGAGCAGCGCAAGGAGGCGGCCGGATGCATGACTGAGGCTTGAGGAGGGAGATAAAAGCACCGAGGGCTATAGACGCGAGGCGTCCGGCTGCCGGCACGGCCGAGGCTTGAGGAGGGAGATAAAAGCACCGAGGGCTATAGACGCGAGGCGGCCGGCTGCCGGCACGACCGAGGCTTGAGGAGGGAGATAAAAGAACCGAGGGCTATAGACGCGAGGCTAGGTAGCTACGATTGATTTCTTCCTTTCTAGCTGACGCGTGAGCATTTTCGTTTTTTCGTAGATTGGTTTCTTCCTCGCTAGCTACAAAAGCCATCTGACACGAGCATTTTCTTTTTTCATAAAGACGAGACTATTCATTATCTATATCTTTATATGGACTTTCATGTGGTATGCTCGCGTATGTTTTTATTTCCTTTCCTTGGCATCTTCTATTTTTAGATTTTGTAGAAAAAAGAGATGCAAAAGAAAAAATCTGCATGCGCCATCGTTTATAGGTAGTGAAAATAATTTTTAAGTTGTGACCTAACCTCCACAACCGGTTTGAATAGGTTGGGCCAACATAAGAAAAACATCTAGCTAGAGACCGGTGTCACGGGACAAAACAGAAAATTCTCCATGCGTATTGGATCGATTTTTTCGGACAATAGCTTACGTAATGTTTCTTCCAGTCCAACTCTTTTTGAACCTTTTTACCCTCCACCGAACACCAAATTATCCACTAATACCACATGTAAGTCAAAGCCCGGTTCAACAAAAAAAATAAAAGACCAATGGTGATGTGGTCGTGCAACGTGCGTACAAAAAAAAGACCAATAGTGATGTTCCTTGGGCTCGATCCATCGATGTCATCGTGTCGTGGGCCAGCCACATGCGTATTACGTGAAATCAAGTCAAGACCTGATACAAATACCCTTTAGTCCCACCCTGCTGGCTTGCATCCAGATGCACCAGTTTATATACGTTTTAAATTGCATGAAATATCAGCAACACTACCCGTGAAACAAGGAGGGATTTGAAGATATATGCTAGCCTGGTGTGAGCTAAATATAATCGGGATGCTTAATATTCAGAATCGTGGGTTGTCCGCTGTCGCATTGCACAAGATTAAAGGAGCTCCATGTTGAATCATGGTTGTCCACTACCGAATTGTGCAAGGTAATTATTGTGATCGCGGGCTGGTCCGTTGCCTACTGAAAATTTGATGGAATTTAAACCCAAAAATCAATCAAATTACCCTAATAAGTCCATTTTTATTAATAACATATACTGTATAATATAAAAGACGAACAAATCTAAACCCAAAACTCAAATTACCATAATAAGTAGGGTTGATATCCTCATCCTGACAACTCCCAACGATACATCTTTCTTTGCTTCTTCTACTCCCCTACCCAAGGGAAGCGAAGGCCTTCCGGGAGTTGGGTGAGCTGGAGGTGGCGACATGGGGCTATCTAGACGTCGACACATATGTACCGTGTGGTCGAGCTAAGCGGAGGGCAATTGAGATATTGACAACACACTTAACCATTGATGTGCTCAATACACGCCGACACACATTTATCTCTCTCATCGCAACGCACGGGTATGTTTCCTAATATAGGAAATAGGAAATTAGGAGGAAATGTTGCACGCTACGGAAAACCTATACCTGGAGTTTTTTCTCGAACGATAGCGAGAACCATTGGAGACCGCGCGTGCAACAAAAACAACCGTCCAGGTAGGATACGAAACGAAAATGGCATTGGTGGGTCATTTGGTGTTTACTCGGAGGGTAAATCGGTTCAGAAAAATGTTAGACCGGAAGAAATAATCTGTCCTTTATTATTACTATGAAACATGCCCGTGCGTTGCACCGGATAAAAAAACTGTGATATACCTCGTTCACCAGACAAGGTTGCACCAGCGATGAAAGCCGTTGGCCTTGCGGAGCATATAACGGGCATGACATCGCCAGCATGACCACGACACCATATAACTACTCTATGGGGCACAAGTTGCCGTTTCCTGGTGACCGTTGGATTGCTATGGTCGTGACCTTGTGCACACTCTAGCAGTGGTAGAGGAGTAGACATGCTTCTTTTCTTAGGATTTCACGAACCGGAGAGGGGATGAGGTGCACGACAGGCTAATAACAATGCTTCTTTTGTTCTCGTCCACTCACCGAGGCATATACGTATGTCTTCATTATTCTTTTTATTTAGTCATATTTATGTCTAAGGTATCGACCTCATCGTGAATAGAAGAGTACGAGGCACGACCTGTCATGAAGCAACCAGTGCAGGGCGACAAAGTTCAATGGTAAGTGGTACCAAAAAAAGTAAGGGATTGGCCCAGACCGGAGGTCTTCTGATTTGGAGTAGCAACAACAAAACAGAGGAACGGACGGTTTTTGTTGGGCGACGATTTTTCGTCGTGTCAAATGTGTCTCCGTTGGTGGGCTAAATTAAAAGTTTGTACATATACACACGCCCTAAGAAATACCCGCGATTGCTTTTATTTTACATTGCCCAACGCTCTGGTTTAGAGCGGCTAACCTTGCTGGGACCTACTTCTCTCTATTTACTGTTTTGTCTTTATCCTAATGCGTTCCTATGTGGTGGGTTTTTCTTCCACATACTCTCTCTCTGTGTCTCTCAATTCCAAAAAATCTTTATACATAACTTGTTTCACGGGCATAATTGCAACGCCATCTACCACGTGGAGCTAACAACGGGCGTGAGCCATGAGTGCCACCATAATGGCAAGCTTGTAATCCATGTAGTAACTCTTCGCCAGTAGCCGCCTCCCCAATAACCTTTCGGATGTCATGGTCTTCACCTTGTGGCGACAGAGGAGCAACCGTGCATCTCTTCCTCATGATGATTCCCCGGAGACCTAGAGGCGCTTCCTCGTCACAAAGAGACGAAGGTGAAATCGGTTCCGTGAAATGGGACGAAAAAAGGTTGAATTTGTGGTGGTTTTTGTTGGAGTTGGTCAAGGGTTCATGCTACATGGTAATTTTATTATTATGTTATATAGATTACAAATCTCCATTAAATTTTAACTCGTTTCTGAGCTAAATTTTTGCTAATAGTAATGTTTCTTTTCTTATCCACTGACCAACTCATATCATTCAATTTAATTATTTTATCTGTAATTTTTATGCATTAGCCTCTTCGAGAATAAAAGAGTGTTTCGTTTGAAATAAAGAATATAAGAGATTCACGTGTGCGTGGTGGCACGCGAGTGCTTCTCAAACCTTCCGCCAGTATCCAAACAATCAAATTCGTCCTATGTGATGCCTTGGGAAAAGAATTGCCATCTCACAAGCTCGTGTCTCCAAAAACATCTTATATTTCGTTTGTCATTTCGTCCCTGTCCGAACACATAATGAAACAACGCCCCTATCTCTCTCGTCGCGCTACCTATGTCGTGCTCCACCGCTGCTGGCAGGTCATCGTCGAGTCGATGCCTCTTCTCCGCTCGTCCATTGCCTCGACCCACGCCGCCTCTTGCTTCGCGCGTAGCCTCTCTCTCGGTCGACCAGCACCGGACCACGACCACCTCCTTCCCGTCATACATATTGTGATGCCCACAATCCCATTTAATTAGCAGGCAACCCACAATTCTTTCAATGCGGTTGATTTGGCTTGCTTGTACAAAGCAATTCTAGAATGTATATAAGCTAGAGAGACCCAGTCTAAAGAAACGAGGCGGTACTATTGAAAGCAAAACAAATATGCCTCTGTTTACCGGTAGTCTTTCGAGGCACCGATTGCTTTAGTTCAATTCCAAACAATTTCAAGCCCATGTAAAGGCCCAGCTAGAGCTAGAGTCTAATTTTCCCAGCAGTACTCGCGAACACGCGAGGAACCAACCGAACCGGCAAATTTGACTCGGCAGTGGCAGTTCCTTTAATATATCCGGGCTGACAGGGGTAAGTTCGTCCTAAAAAATGTTGGACCGGGAGAAACAATTTGTCCTTTATTATTATAGGTATAGGTATAGGTATAGGTATAGGTATAGATTAGGTAGGTAGGTATAGATAGTAGTTTTTTTTTAAAGCCGAAATAGTTCGAATTTTCCGAATCACACGGTTCCGCGTGTATATTTTTTTTTAAAGTCAAATTATGTAAAGTTTGACCAAATTTTAGAAAAAATATTAATATTTACAATACGAAATTCATACCCTTTGATACATCGTGAAACATATTTCACATGGTATCTATATATTATCGTAGTTCTTGATAGTTTTTTCTAGAAGTTTGATTAAAATTTCCATAGCTTGACTTCTTAAAAAAAGCCTTAACATTTGAAAAGGAGTATAAGATTTGTCGGAGCAGTTACAAAGATTGCATTGTAAAACACGATTATCATGCAGCTTAGGCCTTCCAATCCAACACTGTTTTGCGAGTTTGCGCAGTTGATTGTACATGGAGCAATAGTCCAAGGTTCCAAATAGAAATAAAAACACAAATTACATATCACACTGAGAAATTGTAAGAACGCCTAAGATGATGACGGGTGACCGATCCGACGATTATGTTGCTACCCATGACGGATAAATATATCATGTGCCGTATCCTTTAGTCGCGTACACGCCCGTAAAATTTATACCCTTTGATACATCATGAAACATATTTCACATGGTATCTATATAATATCGTAGTTCTTGATAGTTTTTTCTAGAAGTTTGATTAAAATTTCCATAGCTTGACTTCTTAAAAAAAGCCTTAACATTTGAAAAGGAGTATAAGATTTGTCGGAGCAGTTACAAAGATTGCATTGTAAAACACGATTATCATGCAGCTTAGGCCTTCCAATCCAACACTGTTTTGCGAGTTTGCGCAGTTGATTGTACATGGAGCAATAGTCCAAGGTTCCAAATAGAAATAAAAACACAAATTACATATCACACTGAGAAATTGTAAGAACGCCTAAGATGATGACGGGTGACCGATCCGACGATTATGTTGCTACCCATGACGGATAAATATATCATGCCGTATCCTTTAGTCGCTGCATACGCGTAAAATTTATACCCTTTGATACATCATGAAACATATTTCACATGGTATCTATATAATATCGTAGTTCTTGATAGTTTTTTCTAGAAGTTTGATTAAAATTTCCATAGCTTGACTTCTTAAAAAAAGCCTTAACATTTGAAAAGGAGTATAAGATTTGTCGGAGCAGTTACAAAGATTGCATTGTAAAACACGATCATCATGCAGCTTAGGCCTTCCAATCCAACACTGTTTTGCGAGTTTGCGCAGTTGATTGTACATGGAGCAATAGTCCAAGGTTCCAAATAGAAATAAAAACACAAATTACATATCACACTGAGAAATTGTAAGAACGCCTAAGATGATGACGGGTGACCGATCCGACGATTATGTTGCTACCCATGACGGATAAATATATCATGTGTCGTATCCTTTAGTCGCGTACACGCCCGTAAAATTTATACCCTTTGATACATCATGAAACATATTTCACATGGTATCTATATAATATCGTAGTTCTTGATAGTTTTTTCTAGAAGTTTGATTAAAATTTCCATAGCTTGACTTCTTAAAAAAAGCCTTAACATTTGAAAAGGAGTATAAGATTTGTCGGAGCAGTTACAAAGATTGCATTGTAAAACACGATTATCATGCAGCTTAGGCCTTCCAATCCAACACTGCTTTGCGATTTTGCGCAGTTGATTGTACATGGAGCAATAGTCCAAGGTTCCAAACAGAAATAAAAACACAAATTACATATCACACTGAGAAATTATAAGAATGCCTAAGATGATAACGGGTGACCGATCCGACGATTATGTTGCTACCCATGACGGATAAATATATCATGTGCCGTGTCCTTTAGTCGCGTACACGCCCGTAAAATTTATACCCTTTGATACATCATGAAACATATTTCACATGGTATCTATATAATATCGTAGTTCTTGATAGTTTTTTCTAAAAGTTTGATTAAAATTTCCATAGCTTGACTTCTTAAAAAAATCCTTAACCTTTGAAAAGGAGTATAAGATTTGTCGGAGCAGTTACAAAGATTGCATTGTAAAACACGATTATCATGCAGCTTAGGCCTTCCAATCCAACACTGCTTTGCGATTTTGCGCAGTTGATTGTACATGGAGCAATAGTCCAAGGTTCCAAACAGAAATAAAAACACAAATTACATATCACACTGAGAAATTGTAAGAACGTCTAAGATGATGACGGGTGACCGATCCGACGATTATGTTGCTACCCATGACGGATAAATATATCATGTGCCGTATCCTTTAGTCGCGTACACGCCCGTAAAATTTATACCCTTTGATACATCATGAAACATATTTCACATGGTATCTATATAATATCGTAGTTCTTGATAGTTTTTTCTAGAAGTTTGATTAAAATTTCCATAGCTTGACTTCTTAAAAAAAGCCTTAACCTTTGAAAAGGAGTATAAGATTTGTCGGAGCAGTTACAAAGATTGCATTGTAAAACACGATTATCATGCAGCTTAGGCCTTCCAATCCAACACTGCTTTGCGATTTTGCGCAGTTGATTGTACATGGAGCAATAGTCCAAGGTTCTAAACAGAAATAAAAACACAAATTACGTATCACACTGAGAAATTGTAAGAACGCCTAAGATGATGACGGGTGACCGATCCGACGATTATGTTGCTACCCATGATGGGTAAATATATCATGTGCCGTATCCTTTAGTCGCGTACACACCCGTAAAAAGGTCTCGATACTCTGCACAATGTAGGACCGACCATGAACGTAAGATCTGCAAAAGAGAACAATTATTATCATTATGGACTTTATCATTTCTACACAATCATAGCGACCACATAATGACAATCGCTCCAATTCATAATATAGTCTTGTACTTATGACCTATACCATGTAAGTGATTTCCAAATATATTGGCAATACTATGTGGTGGATACAAGCCTGAAGGTACTTGGATTACTGACCATATAGACCTAGTGAAAATGCATTGAAAAAACAAGTGTTTAATTGTCTCATTGTGATGATAGAACACAGATGTGGGATTTCCATGCCAATTTTGCTTAACTAAATTATCTTTGGTTAGGATGACCCCCGACGAAGATAGCAGGCAAATATTTTGTTTTTAAGGGGTATCTTCATCTTTTAGATCTTCCTATTATCTAAAACATGTATAACTGGCTGGATAAGCGCATTGTACAAGGAGCTAATTGAGAAAGTACCTTTCTCGGTTAAGTTCCAATGAAATTCATCCGATCCACGCGACAATTGGACATCTGCTAAGCGGTGTCACAGTGCAACCCAAGAGTCAAGTCTGAATCCAATCAAATCTCGCATGAGTGTTACATTTGGAGGAAATGTTTCCAACACAGTGGAAATCGTTTCATCTTTGTGACAAACAATGAAATACAATGCAGGATATTGTTCCAGAGTGTAGCATTACCAAGCCATTTATCCTCCTAGAAACGAATCTCTAACCCACCCGAATAGTAAAGGATCCAAAGCGAAAGAAGTTTTTCTTTGTCATCATCACACCAACCCAAAAGTGAGAGTCACCAGGTTTCCAAACCACTTGGGACAGTGCTTTCGAGCTAATATACTTTCTTTTAAGGAGAGAGTGTCAGACCACATCTTCAGTTAATAATTTGAAAAACCACTTACTGAATAGGGATGTATTTTTAATTTCGAGATCATGAATACCCAACCCACCTTGTTCTTTAGGTCGGCAAAGCACACTCCATTTAGCCAGTTGATATTTCTTTTTCACACTGCCAAAAAAATCTTGATCGAAAATAACTCAATCTATGTAAGACTCCTTTTGGAAGTTGAAAAAATAATATCATATATAGGATCATATTACTTAGTATCGAATTAATGAGTACCAATCTTCTTCCCAGGGAGAGCAGTTTTCCTTTCCAACTACTCAATCTTAATTGTAATTTTTCCTCGACTAATTTCCACTCGACATTTGTAAGCCTTCGATAATGAACCGAAATCCTCAAATATTGAATCAGAAACGTCCCCTGGTTATAGCCAAAGAGCTCAATATACAAGGTAGCTGTAACTATCTCGGTGAATTACGCTCTTAGTTACAAGCCTGGATGAGCGGAAATGGTTAAAATAGTACGGTGGGGCCAAATGACACTCACAGGTAGACCTTACGGCTGTCCTAACCATTTCCAAACATCGGGACAAGAACGAGCGGCGTAATCGGCAGGCGAAGGGATCAACTACATACACAAATGAGTATGTATGCAAGCCACCATACAATAGTCCTCAGAGCCATTCCATCTAAAAGAAATAGAAATATTGCAACGCCATACGGCAAGATCCAAATATCCTAGATAGATATAATAGTTTAGGATATCTCCTCATACATCAAACATCAGAGTATCAGGCGGAAGCGGAAAAACAAGATCCGAGTACGGATAAGAAGCAAATCGGCATAAGATGCCCCATAAATAAACACACTCCACCCACAGATCTCACGGATCCCCGTTCCCGGAATCTCTACACCAAGTGATCGTTGCCAACATCGTCCGTCTCCTCCACCCAGTATCCATCTTGCGAGTTTACCTGTTCATCTGAATCAAACAATTTATCGTGTGAGACCCTAGGGGTACTCAGCAAGTCTTTATGCCTCTAAAGGGGACACAACCTGGGGTGACGCAATTGCAGCAAAAGATAATACCTAACAATTCTATAGATACTCGCTAACCATCCGCCTAACCATAGATAGACGGATGTTCGTGAATTAATAACAACAGTTATAGCGGTAATATTAACAGATCCATCCTCCTCCTCGCTTACCAACGAGGAAGCGGATGAATAACCCCCCAGCCGTTGGCAGTTTTATTATCCATTCCATGAGTGTTGCACTATTACTAGTTAGGTACTTAGTCAAATTAAAAGCGGTACTTTAGTTATACTTGTCTATGATCGAGAAACTGTGCTCCAAGTCGTCCATAACCGCGGACACGGCTTTCAGAAAGTTTTACCATAGGGTGCACAAATAGCAACACACACTCGATCAACCTCGGAAAACCAAATCAAAACCCAACGAGGCATTCACGACAAAGCGATCACAGATTCAGAAATATTTCAGGGGCCACCCCATTAAGCTACCATGACGAAGGCGGCGCTACGAGACGGGCTCAAGGTTTGTGTGGACGGCTGTAAACGACTGGAAACCCGAAAGTGTGACTGGGCTTGTCGATACAGCGAAAACGTGTCACGGCCCTAAACAGTATAGGTGCTCCACGCACAATCTTAAATAAAGCAGTAAAGCATGGCATAAGTACAGGATAGTAATAAAGCCCCAAACTAATTGTGGCCCCAAGAAATAAGAATGAATCAAGCTCGCCTGGGGGTTCATAAGCCTTCCGGATGTGGATAGCGCGAATATTCAAGGAACAGGAATCAAGTACTCGGGGTCCTACGGGACACAAGTGAGCATGAAAAACCAAATAGCAGATATTGCTCACCGATGCCACTTTCCTTAGTTATCCCATTACTACTCAGGTTAAGTTGTTTAGGTACCTCGTTATCCATCAGACACTCACATACCCTACACATGCTATTCTACGACTCGCATGGCTCAAACAACTCCTGTAGTAATGGCTCATGGGATGGATGAACGAGCTTCGGTGGGGTTTAAAAGTAAAGGCTATGCAGTACTTGGGATTCAGATTAATGCAATCGCGACTCAATGATGCAAGAATAAGATAGAGGCAATAGGTACTATATGTATGCAAGCATGTGGTAGTGCTTGCCTGGTAGCTCAGTTGAAGCGAGAGAAGGATCTGGGTAGTGCTCCTGGGTTTCTTGATATATCCCCGTCAAGCCTATTCGAAGAAGAACCAAACAAACAAGGGCCAACATAAATAAAATGCACAAGCATATGGATAAAATGCGACAAGCAAACAATCATGCTATGATGAATGATGCACAATTTGCATGGCAATAAAGTAGCATGGCATGGGTGAGGTGTGGAATACAAGAATAAAGCCTTTTATTGAGTTTTAGTCACATTTTATCCTCAAATAAGTTGCTGTATACTTTATATTTATATGATGCATGCTGCAAAACAGAACATGGAATGCATAAACAGAAAGGTCTCGTCGCGCTGATCGATTTATACATATTATTTGTCAAATTCGGAGTTATAAAACAAAAGTTATTAATTAATTAAGGAAAAGGGTATTTTATTGTAATTTTAGTTATCTCGAAAATTTAAAGTGCTCAAAAAAATATTTTGAATGGAAGATTTGAGTTCCTCACATTTTTCTGATTTCAAAACATATATCATAAGTTTAATTTGGAATTATATTTCAAAAGATATTTAAAAACAGATTGAAATTTGAATTCAAAACAAATTTTGAAAAGTTTGAATTAAAACAGAAAACAGAATTTCCTTTTCTCACTCACTCAGATCTAGCCACAGACAGTGACAAGTGGGCCAACTGCTGACTGGGCGACACAGTGGCAGAACAGGTTTTTCTCACCACATCGTTTCCTAGTCCCAGAGGGTGACAGATGGGCTGACCTGGCGAGAAACGACGCGGAGATACATCTCTCACCGCGAGCTGAGCTAGCACATGCGACTGACAGGTGGGGCCGGCAGGGTGTAAGGGTCCACGGCGCACGCGGCCAGCTGGGACGCGACACGTGGTGGATCCGGAGGAGTGCGGGTTGAGTCGGTGAAACTTGGGGGGCTGTTCTGCTAAACGGACAGAGAGGCTGACGGTGGGGCTCGGTGTACCGCGGGTTTAGCCGAAAAATATGCAGGGGGTGAAGTGCAAAAAGGGCGCCCATCTGTTCTCTTCTTTCTGAACATGACAGGTTAAATGCGCTGGCGCGCAAGCGCGGTAGCGCGTGGGTCGATCCGAGGACACAGCTGCGGCTTCGGGCGGTAGCCTTCTGGGGTTGGTGACAGGAGGGAGAGCGGGTCATAGCTAAGGTGTGATGCGGCACGGAGACGAGCCGAAGCCGATGCCGCCGACGCACAGAGCGTGTTCGACACGATGACCAGCGAGACCAGGGGGTGTTAGCGGGGGAGGGGATGTCAGGGAGGTGGATCAGCTCACCGCGGTTTGGTTGGTGATGTTGGATCGGGCAGAGGAGTGGCCGATCGACGACGAGGCTGGCGGTCCGGCGATCTAGGGTTTTGGCGAGCGGTGATGGTCCTGGTGGCTCTGGTCCTCCTCCTCCTCGCTGGTACGTACAGGACAAAGCAGGGAAGGGTCCTCGGTCTTCCTCGACACCCAGAGCACCTCGCCACCTGCTGCAAGAGGGGGGATCGATGGAGACCGACGGATCGCCGGCGATGGCGTAGATGGAGGCGGTGGAGAAGAGAGGTGAGAGGGCAAGGCCCTGGGGCGGATCTGGGAGGGCAGAGGAGAGCCATGAGGTGGTGGTAGATAGCAGAGGGAGAGGGGAGGGTGCCGTGGGGGAAAGGTGGGGATAAAGGTGGCTCGGGTGCCACCTTTCCTTCTCCTCCTCACGTGCTCGAGCTGGAGCTCGGTCTGGGGCTGGTCCAGGACAGGGCAGGGCAGGTAGGCTCGGGAAGAGGGGAGGTAAAGGCCTGGGTGGGGCACGCAAGGCGGAGAGAAGAGAAAGAGAGAGAGAGGGAGGCTCTGCTAGGATAGGTAGCCTCGGGTTAGGGTTTTTGTTAGGGTTGGGGGTAGGTAGCTGGGGTGGTTAGGGCTGCCAGGTGGGGCCAGCAAGGTAGGGAGAGGGAGAGAGGCCGAGAGAGAAGGAGGGAGCTAGGGAGGCTCGGTTTAGGGTTTAGGAGAGAGGGGGGTTTAGATGAGGGTGTTGGCTATAATCACACTTGATCATGCAAGGGCATAACCAAGGAAAAGAAGAAAGAGACACAAGGCAAGGAAAAACAACAAGGTGGAAAGGTTGAGAGAGAAGAGGGAGAGATCCAAAAGAGATGTACACCACTCAACAATTCAAATAAAAACCAAAAGACTAGAATGTGGTGGTGTTTGCATGTCCCATGCAAAATATTTAATGCCATGTTTATTCTTGTGAGAACAATAATATTAACATGGCATTATTCTTATGCATTCCCAAAATTGGAATAAAAGCCAAGCAAAAAAAATTAAAAGGGTGCCCCATGTGGAGTAGATGGAGATGACCATATTTGAATAGAAATGGGACTTGCTAGTGTGTATGTGCCACTAGGTATTTAGTAAGCCCAAAAATATCCCAACATGATAATAACCCCAAAACAACCCATATGGAAGCTAGGAAAAGGTTCCACTCACAAGGCATGCAAAGGTGGCCATGTGGCTCTCATAAACCAATAATGTGGAAACAATATGGTGCATATATGAGAGCATGTGGAGATAGAATTGGATCCATCCCAACCCACATGAGCTAGAGGTGAAACCTAATAAAGTGCAAAGCTCATATTTAGTTGGATGGTGGAATTATAAGGTGGTGAAAGAAAGGTGGTGGAGTGGAATAAAAGATATGCCCCCAACTCAACTTGGGCATTTAAACAATATATCAATAACCAAATACAATACCAAGAGGCAAATACAATTAATAATGCATATGAGAGGAGAACCAAAGAAAGAGGGTTTTATATGATGCTCAATTGCAAGGTGGCATGATGACATGAGCATGATATAATTATGATGCAACACTTAAATATTTGAAGTAGACATTATATTACTAAACCAAGTAGCATTACAATTGTTAGACAATTGGGATGCTACAGTAGCAGCGTCGTGTGGCTCGCCGAAGCAAAACAATTAACTTTTATGGAAATTAATGAGGTCATTCTCTTTCGATCTACGGTTCTCATCTTCAGCGATGGTTGCTGCTCTGGTGCACCGGTACTTTGGGGTCTTAGCACGACGATTTCCCATATGTCTACTACAACAAACTCTACTACAATAAGTTTTTCCCGGCTCCAGTGATGGAGGGGCAAGGATGGTGGCGCGCCACCGGCTCGTGCTACTGTCTGTAGTCATTACTAGGTGGTCTAATAAACTATTTGTAATTTTTATTACTTTTAGTACTCTTTGTATTGCTAATGATGATTATTAATAGGTTGGTGGAATTTCACAAAAAAAGATACAGAAAACGACCAGTAAAATCAGTTCTGACCCAAAAATATCTTTTTTTCTCTTTCTTCTGTTCTTGTCGTTGTCCTCCTCCTATAGCAGACACGCCACACGCCTTCCTTTCGCTTGAGCACCGGACCTTCCCGCTCTGTCGCCGAAGTGCCCATCGCTAGGCCGCTGGCTCGTGCGACGCAGCTCCCCCCACCAGTCCGTCCCGCTCGAGTCCACACCTACGCCATGGCGGCATCCTGTCGCGCGAGGCCAGCCACCAACCTCTCGGCTGCCCATGGTCCAGCGCGACTCCTTCTCCATGTGACCAATCACGACTATAGCTCCTCGGGCTTGTCCTCTTGCTTCATCCTCATCCTCGATGGTGGAGCTACTTGACCTAGCTCGGTGGTGGAGCTCCCATGGAGGTGCTCACATAGTGCGAGCTCCCAATGTTGCCTAAAATCAGTCGCAATCTACGACAACCTAGCATACCACTACATGATGTAGTTGACATAATACTCATGGAACACCGTTCCACAAATATTACATCCCTCAGGGTGGTACAACAGAAATAAATCAGGTCCACAAAACAAACATTATTATTACTTCCAGAAATTACACGACGACTACGAGATCCTCCTAGGTCCATAGAGGTGATCTCGATGACTCCTCCTTGTAATGGAATTATGTTTGGTCTTCAAATGAGTAGAGTGTTTCCTCTTCTTGGTCTTCAATGTCTTCAGAATCTAGCAAGGGTTAAGAAGGTACAGTTGAGTACAAGCATTCTAAGCAGGTTCACTAAAAAGGAGTGTTTGATGCACTATCTAAAACCACAGACCAAGGTCATAGGTTATGCAGGTTTTCGTAAACATTTTTTCAAATGTTGCTTTTATTTTGAAGAACTATGTCTGTCAGTCTTTGCAGGTTGATTAGAACTTCATGGAGTTTCTTTCCTGAAACGTTCGCAGCTCCTTCCTGAAACTGAAAGTAACATGTCATATTTCAAATACTCTACGGAGGTGCATTGCTTTAACCATGAGATACCAATTCCTTGTTGCACATCTGGGCAACTTAACCATCCACACTTCCTATGGTGTGGGGCCGAGTAATTAATCTAAGCCGACCCCTGCTCTTCTCTGTGACCCCGTATGCCCACCCTTTTTCTCGCTCAGGATAATGGCTAAGCCAGTTTACATTCCTGAAGGGAGCAATCCATCTTAGACAACAATTAAAGGGGAATTGACGGTTCCCACCCTTACACGTGCCTAGATGTAGGAACATGGCTCCAGTAAAGTTGTTCGTCAACATACAAAAGGAAGAGGATCCAGTTGACTTCCCCAGAGCCATATAGATCTCATGGTTAATGTGTATTATACGGCACAAGAATCACTGGTGATATTTGTTATTAAGTCCTAGATGATACATTCCCATGCGAATAGAACAATCACCAACCACATATATCTTACAATGGTTATATTTGCCCGCCATACTAGGTTAACACCACTCGGGTCGATAACCATTAATTCATATTATTAAGAAAATAGTGTTTTCTTCCATCCTTTTTTATATGCAAGTGATAACAATTATAGATTGCAAATACTTGACAGGAATTATCAAAGGACATGAGCAAGTACGAACTTGGCTTTATATAGAGAAGTAATGCAGTCAAGTGTTCGACTTGACCCTGGACCTCGGGTTCTATAAAATATCATCATTGCCCGGTAAGGACAATGTTTAAAGAAGCAATATGCTGATATACATAAGTAATGACATGCACTTTTGTAAAGATTTAAAGTAAACCCCTATGTTTGAGTATGTATTGGTTTGAAGTGCTTTGGTATTGGATTTTTATCCAAGAACAAGTTATTAGTTAAAACAAAGTTAAATGCCTCCATACAATGTATAAGTAAGAATATGTTCTAAAGTATACCTTGAGCTTGGTTGAGCATTGTATTTAGTTTTCAAAAGGTCAACTTATAGCTAATTGCAGATCAAGTAATTTAGTTACAAAAGAAATATATGTTGAAGGTTAACTATATGAAATAGATGATTTCAAGACATGATGCATTAAAGTGTTACCAAGTTTTAATGTTTTACTAGGAATATTAGTAGATGTATATTTATTTAACTTTCAAAGTAAATGGATGTTGGCATTCATCATATAGTTACTATGCTACCATTATAGGATTTTCATTTGATTCATCTTTCAAGAAACAATTGGTGTAGGTGATGTTAAAGATACAATGTCTTGGTAACCTAAGATAATTCTTCTTCTTTGTATAATTTACCCAAGTTATTAGGGTAAAAATAGTTTTCTACTATTTATCAAAAGAAGACTACTTTTATAATTTGTAACCACTTTATTTAGTTGGACAAAATAACTCTTCCTGAATAGAAATAATCTTTAATTGTTTCAAGTTAAGTTCAAAAGGAATTTATTATAATTTATAAGAAAACACATTCCTTTTCTCTTAATAAAAGAAATAGATTTTTTAATATTAATTTATGACTTTTATATTTAAAAATATCAAAATGACTTGGAATTTCATATTTAGTATTTTTATAGGATAGTAAAATACTTTTCATACCTAAAACTGATTTTTATTTATTTTTAGGATTTTCCTTAGTTTATATATTACTATAGAGGTTTTAACGGTTTAAATATTTTATCCTAATTTATTTAGTTCAAATAATCAACTTAATATTTTTGAGTAGATTATATTTTTGTGATCATTTTGGTATATCATATATATTTTTATGATTTTTCCTTATTTTTCTAAAGCACAATTCTTTTAAGGGGTATTTTGGTAATTTCTGTTTTGTTTTATACCTTTATTATTATTATTATTTTTCAAAGTTATTTTCCTAAAAAAATAGCTAACTAGGCATGGCCTACTAGGAAGCCCATCCCACTTTAGATCCTAGTGGTTGGGTTCAACCCTACTGCGCGGCCCCTGACTCAGCCATCCTGGCCCATCTCACTCTCTCTCACACACTCGACCTCCTTCGTCTCCTCTCTCTGACGATGTTGTGGTTCTGCCGCCGTTGCAGCTCGATTCCAGCGAGCTCCGACCACCCTGGCCATCGCCACCAGGCTCAACCGACACAACATTGTCTGCTCTCTTTCCTGGTCCTGATCTATTCATGCCTCGGCTCTTCTCATTCTTGCCCCTTTCACTTCTCTGGCGCTAGGGTTACGGAGACTGCAGCATCTCCGCTCGTCCATGACTATGTATGATGAGTTGGTGATACTATGGTGTGGCGGTGGTACTTAGGCGATGATCTACAACTTCTCAACCTCGCTGGTGCTTGCTGACTCGTGTATTAACGAGCTCGTTGGGGAACCCCAAGAGGAAGGTATGATGAGCACAGCAGTAAGTTTTCCCTCAGTTATGAAACCAAGGTTATCAATGCAGTAGGAGCAAGGAAACACCCCCAAAGGTGTAGCTAGCTAAACTTTGGTAGGGCGCACTACCAGTGCCTACAGCAACGTGGAGACCTGCACAATACAACCATAGAACTCTGTCCCCAACTTACGATGAGGTTGTCAATCTCACCGGTTTTGTTGAAAACAAAGGATTAAACGTATCAAGTGGAAGAAAGTAATAGTTTACAGAAAGTAAACACAAAGCAGTAAACAGTTGATTGTAGATTGATAGTAAAAGGAAAGACCGGGGTCCATAGTTCACTAGAGGTGGCTCTCCTTAAGATAGATGACATGTTGGGTGAACAAATTATAGCGGGGCAATTGACAAACATCGAGAAAGCATACAAGCATATACTAATCATCTTGACTCCTTTGATATTCGATTGGGCATTACAACATTATACATAGACCGCCATCCAACTGCATCTATGACTAATAATCCACCTTCAGGTTATCATCCGAACCCCCTCCAGTATTAAGTTGCAAGCAACGGATAATTGCATTACGAATTGCGTGTAAAGTAAACAATATGATTGTTTTATGAACAAATGATTGTTGTTTTCTCCCTAGTAGCAACATCACATCTAGTACCTTAGAGATTTCTGTCACTTCCCCAGATTACCAGAGGCATGAACCCACTATCGAGCATAAATACTAACTCTTGGAGTTGCTAGCATCTACTTGGCCAAGATAGCTACTAACAACGGAAAGCATGCAAGATCACAAATAACAAAGACATGATAGAATCAATAATCAATCTGAAATAGCATCTCAATATCCATCGGATCCCCGCAAACACAACATGCTGAATTACAAATAGATGATCTTGATCATGAACGGAGCTCACAAGATCTAAACATGATAGCACAAAGGAGGAGAACCAACCATCTAGCTACTACATGGACCCGTAGTCCAGAGATGAACTACTTACGCATCACACCAGAGGCTTGCATAATGATGAAGAAGGCCTCTAGGGTGAATTCCCCTCTCTGGCAGGGTGCCGGGAAGAGCTTCAGATCCCTCCCGATCTAGGGATGGAGATGACGACGGCTACAGACTATTTCGTGGATTTTTGATCGGGTACTTAGGGTTTCCGTATCAGAGGCAATATATAGGCGGAAGGAGAGGCCGAGGGGGTGCCTGGGGTGGCCAGACCACCCCCTGGCACGGGCCAGGCCTGGCCGCGCGGCCAGGTGGTGTGGCCGGGCCCCAGCCCCTCTCTGTCTCATATTCTGGCTCCAGGTGTCCCTCGGTGAAAAACTGACTTTGGCTTTTGTCCCATCCAATTCCGAGAATATTCATTTTCTGACTTTCCTGGAACCAAAAACAACAGAAAACAGGCAGTTGACACTATGGCTCTTGTTAATAGGTTAGTCCAAGAAATCATATGAAAAGTACTCCAAAGTGTGGACAAAACATAAGAAAGTAGATAAAACCAAGCATGGAACATCAAAAATTATGGATACGTTTGCAACGTATCAACATCCCTAAGCTTAACTCCTGCTCGTCCTCGAGTAGGTAAGTGATAAAAAGAAAGAATAATTTTTGAGGTGACATGCACCATCATAAACTTGATCAAAGTATTTGTAAAACATTCAAAGTCGGGATCATAGTACTTCAATCATAACATGAAAGACAAAGTTCTAGCAATAAGACAAAGAAACTATGTTGCAACATGAAAAGGCACAAACAAAAGATTCATGAATAACAATACTTTGCAAGACGTTTGTTTGTTTCACATAAAGAAAATATAGCATAGTGGCATTAAGCTTGTCCCTCATAGAGTAGCAAACATAAATGCATAGGACACCTTCAAAGTTCATAAGAGTGACTAGATACAAATAGTTTAAAACAAGCAATATCAAGGTATGCATCAATCAACAAGTCTTGGGACAATGCACATAAAACTAAGAATGGCCACTATGCTCTCAAAGTAGGTGCATAAAGGTAGAAGGTGGAGACTCAACATAAAAGTAAAAGAAGGGCCTTCATAGAAGGAAGTAGGGATTCAAGTCTCATAAAGAGCTTCGAAAAATTATGGTACTTATAGCTTTCAGCTCTCATTGCCCCTATCATAAGCATCTTGAAGGTGATTAAGGTTAAAGTGACACAACTAAGAGGATATGCTTGACAAGTTATAAGCCGAAATCTCATGCCCCTTACTTACGAAGACTGAACCTCATGCTACTCAACTTTAGTCACAAGTAAGCTCTTGTCATTGTAAGTACATATGTATCATAGAGAACCACCAACGGGGTACCCCTTACACATGATACAGGAGCTATCCCATAATCAAAATGACAAGGCAAGCAAACAATGAGCATCTCAGCGATCTTTTTATTTGCTATTTGCATAGGTTTTTATTGAGGATGCTTCATAGAGTGCTCACTATGGTTATGCTGCAAGTTTCCACCATGATTAGGCATGGCTTAGGCTAGCGGCCCAGGCATTTCTCTAACACAAATACAAACTCCATGATCTTACAAGTTCCCCTTTTATTTCACACCATAAGCAAAAGAACATGCTATCAACAGGGTACAAAGTACAGGTGAAATGTTGAAAGCGTTCCCCATGATACATGGTTCTGCTAACTTCAACTTATAAAGCGCAAGCATATACGCAACAAAGATGGACGCAATGGTTCAGGTTTATTAAATGCAAAAAAATTAAAGCGTGCCATCAAGTTCGTGAGAGCTTTAATCACTAGTTTTCTCATAACAAGTTTAATTTGGAAGGTAGACAAAAACATGAATATACTTGGAATAGCATATGCTAGTAGGTAGGTATGGTGGACTCTTTGGAATAACTTGGTTTTAGGAGTTGGATGCATGAGTGGAACTCATACTTGGTTATGGAGGCTAGCAAAAGACTGGGAGCGACCAACTAAGAGAGCAATAATGGCCATAATCATGCAGAGCGACAAAACATCATTGATTAAATCATCAAGTGATACTACAAGTTGGAAACTAAAGGATCATAAAGGCTATGATGACTTGGGATAGTCATAACATGGTGTGAGCATGCGCCAGGTCGACCCAAATAAAGCATCAAAGGAGAATACCACAATACTATGCTTTAATATGCTAAAACAACGCATGATTCTTTCAAGGCACATTAAGCAATCTCAATTGTTTATAATAAGTCATGCTACAACAAAGAATACTAAGCATAAAGCCAAAACAATATCAAGCATGCTATGACAAAGCATGGGCCACAGTAAAAAACAAGCTCTTTTTACCACTTAAGCATGAACTTTCCTACTCTTTTCCAATCCAAACCAAACTATTTGAAAACCAATGTATGAAAGAGGGGGTCCAACCAATTTATTCATCAAACTAAGCAAACAAATCAAACGAAAAACCAAAATGAAAACTAAAAAGAAGACGCTCCAAGAACAACACAACTGTGCATGAAACAATAAAAATGAAGCGTTTGGAAGAAACCTGATATTTTTATTGCTGAAGAAGGGGATGCCTTGGGCATCCCCAAGCTTTGACGCTTGTACGTCTTAAATATTTCTTCGGGTGACACGGGTGGCATCCCCAAGCTTGAGCTTTTGTCCATTCTTCATCTCATTACATCATTCTTTCCCCACACCTGAAAATTTCCTTCATACAAAACTTCACACAATCTTCATTAGCAACATTAGTGCATTCAAAAGATAATAAACCTTTGGGTTTTAGTTTTAAAACAACAAAAATTTCATTAAAAACACAAGCTACTGTAGCAATTCCCTCAAAAATCTCAATTCACCAAAAAGAACCCAAAAAGAAATCGATAAAGAGGCAAATGCAAATAATGGCAGAAATCTGTCAAAACAGACTGATGTCTACGCACTTCTATTCTTGTAGACAGTTGTTGGGCCTCCAAGTGCAGAGGTTTGTAGAACAGTAGCAAGTTTTCCCTTAAGTGGATCACCCAAGGTTTATCGAACTCAGGGAGGAAGTGGTCAAAGGTATCCCCTCTCAAGCAACCCTGCAATCAAGATACAAGAAGTCTCTTGTGTCCCCAACACACCCAATACACTTGTCAGGTGTATAGGTGCACTAGTTCGGCGAAGAGATAGTGAAATACAAGTGGTATGGATAATTATAAGTGGTAACGGTGCCAGAAAATAGCTTGCTGGCGTGGAAAAGACTAAAGTAAAACTTAAATAAAGATAGAAGCAAGCAAACATGTAATGGATCTAATAGCAAACAATGTTTCAGTGCTTAGAAACAAGGCCTAGGGATCATACTTTCACTAGTGAACACTCTCTCATAAATATATTATCTTCATGATACTACTCTTAACTACTCTTCGGTTGGACACTCTAATCGATGGTAGGGCTATAACAGCACACCTCAAAGTAAGCCTTTCCCATCTAGAAAACCCCACACTGTCACCTTGAGTACTAGATGGTTCCAACAAACACAACAATTCCATAAAGACATCTAACTCCAAATATAACTCATAACAAGTATTTGTAATCTCTAGCCTAAGTGCCACGATGGTGTGCACACTGTCAACTTCACACACATGGGGAGAGCAGAGATCTATTAAAGCACTTGAGTAGAAAGGTAGATCTACTTGATTACAAAGCTCATGATCACAATATGATCATGCATAGAGAGAGAGAGATGAACACATAGCTACCGGTAGGACCCTTAGCCTCGAGAGAGAACTACTTCCTCCTCATCATGGGAATCAGCAATGGCGATGGAGATGGTGGTGGAGATCGATGGAGATGGCTCCGGGGGCACTTCCCCGTGTCGGCAGGGTGCCGGAACAGAGACTTTTTGTCCCCCGAATCTCCTCTTCGGTGGCGGCGGCGCTGTGGAACTTTTCGTGGATTTTTGATTGATGATCTAGGGTTTTGGTATCGGGAGGCTCTTATAGGCGAAGGAGGCAAGGTCGGTGGCCGGCCAGGGGGCCCACACCATGCCCTGGCGCGGCCTCGGCTGGCCCCCGCCAAGGGGTGGCGTAGCCACCCTATGGCCCCTCTCCGACTCTCCTTCTGGCTCCGTGAGTCTTCCGGGAAAATAGTAACTTTGGCTTTTGTCCCGTCCAATTCCGAGAATATTCATTTTCTGACTTCCTGGAACCAAAAATAGCAGAAAACATGCAACTGGCACTATGGCATCTTGTTAATAGGTTAGTCCAAGAAATCATATGAAAAGTACTCCAAAGTTGGAACAAAACACAAGAAAGTAGATAAAACCAAGCATGGAACATCAAAAATTATAGATACATTTGCAATGTATCAACATCCCCAAGCTTAACTCCTGCTCGTCCTCGAGTAGGTAAGTGATGAAAAGAAAGAATAATTTTTGAGGTGACATGCACCATCAAAGACTTGATCAAAGTATTTGTAAAGCATTCAAAGCTGGGATCATAGTACTTCAATCATAACATGAAAGACAAAGTTCTAGCAATAAGACAAGGAAACTATGACGCAACATGAAAAGGCACAAACAAAAGATTCATGAATAAAAATGCTTTGCAAGACATTTGTTTGTTTCACATAAAGAAAACATAACATAATAGTATTCAGCTTGTCCCTCATACAGTAGCAAATATAAATGAATAGGACACCTTCAAAGTTCATTAGAGTGACTAGATACAAATAGTTTAAATCAAGCAATATCAAGTTATGCATCAATCAACTAGTCTTGGGACAATGCACATAGAACTAAGAATGGCCACTATGCTCTCAAAGTAAGTGCATAAAGGTAGAAGGTGGAGACTCAATATAATGGTGGAAGAAAATCCTTTTTAAAAGGAAGCAGGGATTCAAGTCTCATAAAGAGCTTCCAAAAATTATGGTACTTATAGCTTTCATCTCTCATTTCCCCTATCATAAGCATCTTGAAGTGATTAAGGTTAAAGTGAACAAACTATGGTGTACATGCTTGACGAAGTATAAGTTAGGAATCTCATGTCCCTTGTATACGAGGGTCTCTCCTCATGCTACTCAAGTTTAGTCACCGGTAAGTTCTTGTCATCGTAAGTACATGTGTATCATAGAGAACCGCCAACGGGGTACCCCTTTCCGGATGATACGGAAGAATCCCCATATCAAAATGACAAGGCAAGCAGACAACGAGCATCTCAACAATCTTCTTATTTACCATGGGAATATGGTGCTTTTTTCTCTCTTTACTCTTTTCATAATCTCTTTTTTTCTTTTTCTCTTTTTTCTCAACATATGACTCTTTTTTTATAAGAAGAATGCTTCATAGACAGCTCATTATGGTTACGCTGCAGGTTTCCACCATGTCAGCATGGATTAGACCAGCGGCCCAGGCATTTCTCTAACACATATACATAACTCCATAGACTTACAAGCTCCCCTTTCATTTCACACCGATGACATCCATATACAAAAGAGCATGATATCAACTAGGTACAAAGTACCAATTGCAATGTTGAAAGCGTTCCCCATGAAAGCATGGTTCTGCTAATCCCCAACAAATAAGTGCAAGCATATACAACATAGACGACACAATGGTTCAAGTTTATTAAGGGCAAGAAAAGTAAAGTGTACCATCAAGTTCATGAGAGCTTTAATCACTAGTTTTCTCATAACAAGTTTAATTTGGAAGGTAAACAAAAGCATGAATATACTTGGAATACCATAAGCTAGTAGGTAGGTATGGTGGACTCTTTGGAATAACTTGGTTTAGGGAGTTGGATGCATGAGTGGAACTCATACTTGTTTGTGGAGGCTAGCAAAAGACTAGGAGCGACAAACTAAGAGAGCAATAATGGCCATAATCATGTAGAGCGACAAAACATCATTGATCAAAGCATAAGTGATACTACAAGTTGAAAACTAAAGGATCATAAAGGCTTATGGTGACTTGAGATAGTCATAACATGGTGTGAGCATGCGCCAAGTCAACCCAAATAAAGCATCAAAGGAGAATACCATAATACTATGCTTTAATATGCTAAAACAACGCATGATTCATCCAAGGCACATGAAGCAATCTCAATTGTTTATAACAAGTCATGCTACAGCAAGGAATACTAAGCATAAAGCCAAAACAATATCAAGCATGGCACGACAAAGCATAGGCCACAGTCAAAAAATGCTTTGTTTACCACTTAAGCATGAAGTTTTCCTACTCTTTTCCAATCCAAACCAAACTATTTGAAAACCAATGTTTGAAAGAGGGGGTTCAACCAATTTATTCAGCAAAATAAGCAAACCAAGCAAACGAAAAACCAAAAAAAACAAAAAAGACGACGCTCCAAGAACAACACAACTGTGCATGAAACAATAAAAATGAAGCGTTTGGAAGAAACCTGGGATTTTTATTGATGAAGAAGGGGATGCCTTGGGCATCCCCAAGCTTTGACGCTTGTACTTCTTGGATATTTCTTGGGGTGACACGCATGGCATCCCCAAGCTTGAGCTTTAGTCCATCCTTCATCTCATTACTCATTCCTTCCATACACCTGAAATTTTTCCTTCATACAAAACTTCACACAATCTTTATTAGCAACATTAGTGCACTCAAGATAATAAGTCTTTAGGTTCAGTTCCAACACCAATAAAACTTCCATTAAAACATAAGCTACTATAGAACTTCCCTCACAAAGCCCAGTTCCCCAAAAGAACTCAAAAAGGAACCAACAAGAAGCAAATGCAAATAATGGCAGAAATTTGTCAAAACAGACCAGCAGGTAAAGACGAATTTTTTCGAAGACCTTTTGTTGCTCAAATCAAAAAGTGTTGAACTAACAAAAGTTAGATAACAACCTGGGGTAGAAGCAAAAACATTGATGCCTCAAAAGGATGTACAAAGATTTTACACGAATTTTTACGGTGAAGCACAGAAATCTGTTTCAGGACAGCAACTTTCCCAATCATTACTTCTCTCTCATTAGAGGTTACTCTTGGCACAAAACGCAAATAAAAAGGATAAGGAGCGGTTATTACTGAAGTACTAACTTCCAAGACTCATCTAAAACTTTTGGGTTATCTCCCAATAAGTACTTTTGTTTAACGCATTTAAGTTAGGCATGATAGTTTGAGAAGATGCTCACATAAGAAATATGAATTGAAGTAAAAGAGAGCATCAAGAAGCAAATTCAAAGCACATTTAAGTCTAACCCACTTCCTATGCATAGGAATCTTGTAAAGAAACAAGTCATAAAAGCACAAAGCAACAAGCATAGGAAAGAAAAACAAGTGCAACTTCAAGACTTTCAACATAAAGAGGGGAAACTTAATATTGTTGAGATGCATGAAACCATGTTTCCCTCTCTCATAATAAATTTCAGTAGCATCATGAATAAAATTAATAATATAACTATCACATAAAACATTCTTATCATGAGCCACATGCATAAAAGAATTAATACTCCCCACATAAACATAGTCATTCTTATTGATTGTAGTGGGAGCAAATTCAACAAAATAGCTATCATTATTATTTTCATCACCATAATCATCAAATATAGGAGGCATATTGTAATCATAATTAATTTTCTCATCAATAGTAGGTGGACTAAAAATATCATATTCATCATTGTAATCATCATATATTGGAGGTTTGGTATCATCATAAGCAATAGAATAGCTATCTTCCAAAGCTGGGGGACTAAAAAGACCATTTTCATAAAAACTAGCTTCCCCAAGCTTAGACTTTTCCATAGCATTAGCAATAATGGTGTCTAAAGAATTCATACTAACAACATTGCTATTAGCATGCAAATAAAGTTCCATAGGTTTTTTAATTTTCTCTTCAAACACTTCATGTCCTAACTCAAGATAAATACTATAAAGCTCTCTAATTTTGTTGTTGTTTTACATTAAGCCTAACTAGTGAAAACAAGAAACAAAAAGACAAAATTACAGAATCTAAAGGAAATAACTTCGAGCACTCACACCGCAGGATGTGAGTACCTTTTACCTTACCTCCCCGGCAATGGCGCTAGAAAATAGGCCTTTGCCGTGGGAGGTTCTTCTTCTTTAATCCTCCGATGTGAATACCTTTTACCTTACCCCCCGGCAACGGCGCCAGAAAATAGGCGTTTGCCGTGGGAGGTTCTTCTTCTTTAATCCTCCGGTGTGAATACCTTTTACCTTACCTCCCCGGCAACGGCGCCAGAAAATAGCTTGATGTCTACGCACTTCTATTCTTATAGACAGTTGTTGGGCCTCCAAGTGCAGAGGTTTGTAGAACAGCAGCAAGTTTTCCCTTAAGTGGATCACCCAAGGTTTATCGAACTCAGGAAGTGGTCAAAGGTATCCCCTCTCAAGCAACCCTGCAATCAAGATACAAGAAGTCTCTTGTGTCCCCAACACACCCAATACACTTGTCAGGTGTATAGGTGCACTAGTTCGGCGAAGAGATAGTGAAATACAAGTGGTATGGATAATTATAAGTGGTAGCATTGCGGAAAATAGCTTCTTTGGCGTGGAAAAGACTAAAGTAAAACTTAAATAAAGATAGAAGCAAGCAAACATGTAATGGATCTAATAGCAAACAATGTTTCAGTGCTTAGAAACAAGGCCTAGGGATCATACTTTCACTAGTGAACACTCTCTCATAAATATATTATCTTCATGATACTACTCTTAACTACTCTTCGGTTGGACACTCTAATCGATGGTAGGGCTATAACAGCACACCTCAAAGTAAGCCTTTCCCATCTAGAAAACCCCACACTGTCACCTTGAGTACTAGATGGTTCCAACAAACACAACAATTCCATAAAGACATCTAACTCCAAATATAACTCATAACAAGTATTTGTAATCTCTAGCCTAAGTGCCACGATGGTGTGCACACTGTCAACTTCACACACATGGGGAGAGCAGAGATCTATTAAAGCACTTGAGTAGAAAGGTAGATCTACTTGATTACAAAGCTCATGATCACAATATGATCATGCATAGAGAGAGAGAGATGAACACATAGCTACCGGTAGGACCCTTAGCCTCGAGAGAGAACTACTTCCTCCTCATCATGGGAATCAGCAATGGCGATGGAGATGGTGGTGGAGATCGATGGAGATGGCTCCGGGGGCACTTCCCCGTCCCGGCAGGGTGCCGGAACAGAGACTTTCTATGCCCCGAATCTCCCCTTCGGTGGCAGCGGCGCTGCAGAACTTTTCGTGGATTTCTGATTGATGATCTAGGATTTTGGTATCGGGAGGCTCTTATAGGCGAAGGAGGCAAGGTCAGTGGCTGGCCAGGGGGCCCACACCATGCCCTGGCATGACCTGTGCTGGCCCGCGCCAAGGGGTGGTTTGGCCACCCTGTGGCCCCTCTCCGACTCTCCTTCTGGCTCCATGAGTCTTCCTGGAAAATAGTAACTTTGGCTTTTGTCCCGTCCAATTTCGAGAATATTCATTTTCTGACTTCCTGGAAACAAAAACAGCAGAAAACAGGCAACTGGCACTGTGGCATCTTGTTAATAGGTTAGTCCAAGAAATCATATGAGAAGTACTCCAAAGTTGGAACAAAACACAAGAAAGTAGATAAAACCAAGCATGGAACATAAAAAATTATAGATACATTTGTAATGTATCACAGACCAGCAGGTGAAAACCAATTTTTTTGAAGACCTTTTGTTGCTCAAATCGAAAAGTCTTGAACCAACAAAAGTTGGATAACAACCTGGGGCAAAAGAACAAAACATTACAGCTGAAACCGACGTACAAAGATTTTTCACGAATTTTTACAGCGAAGCACAAAAATTTGTTTCGGGACAGCAACTTTACCAAGCATTACTTCTCTCTCATTAGAGGTTACTCTTGGTACAAAAACCACAAAAAAATAATAAGGGGAGGTTATTACTGAAGCAATAACTTCCAAGACTCAACTAAAACTTTTGGGTTATCTTCCAATAAGTACTTTTCTTTAACGCCTTTAAGCTAGGCATAAGAAGCAAGAAAAGAATCAAGTATTCTCAAATGAAGAAGCATTAAGAGCAAATTTTGTTTTAATAGGAGAGGCAAAAGGAATCTTCTCTCTCTTCTTATGGAAGTGTTCTATACCTTTCTTGAGTGGGAGTTGATATTTAATGGCGCCTTCTTTCATATCAATAATGGCACCAACAGTTCTAAGAAAAGGTCTTCCCAAAGTAATAGGACAAGAAGCATTGCATTCAACATCCAAAACATAGAAATCAACAGGGACATAGGCATTGTTAACCATAATAAGAACATCATTAATACTCCCCATGAGTTTCTTTTTAGCATTATCATCAAGTTGGACATTTAAATAGCAATCCTCCAATGATGGTAAATCAAGCATTTCATAAATCTTTTTAGGAATAATAGAAACACTACTATAAAGATCACATAAAGCCTTGAGATCAAAATCATTCACTTTCATATTAATTCTGGGTTCCCAACCATCTTCTAATTTCATAGGAATAGAATCTTTATGTTTCATCTTTTCTTCTTTAATCTTTATGAGAGCATCAGTAATGTGTTTTGTGAAGGCCATATTCATAGCACTAGCATTAGGACTTTTAGCAAGCTTTTGTAGGAACATAATTACTTCAGAGATATTGCAACCATCAAGATCAAAATCATAATTATTATCTAAAGTAGCAGAGCTATTGTTTCCCATATTTCGAAGAATTTCAGCATTTTTATTAGAAAAGGTTCCATTGGGTTTACTAGCTTCAACATTAGTGGTAGTGATAGTATAAATACTAATATTTCTAGCAATTTCATCTTCTCTTTCCCACTTAGCATGCAATTCAGCTAACAGTCTAACATTTTCATCAATTCTAACTTGTATGGCATTAGTAGCAGCAAAGGGATTTTCAATAGTTTCAGGTTTAGCAGCCATTTTATTCAAAGAAGATTGTGCTTCAAACAATGATGCTATATTTCTTTCCGCATTAGAGAGTTTTTCTTCAATAGTTTTATTGAAAGCAGTTTGTTTACTAATAAAAATTTTAAGCATAACTTTAAGTTCAGAGGGTGCACTTCTATTATTGTTGTAGGAATTTCCATAAGCATTACCATTATTGGGAGGATATGGCCTATAGTTATTATTACCAAAATTATTCCTGTAGGCATTGTTGCTAAAATTATTATTTCTAATAAAGTTCACATCAACTTGCTCTTCTTGAGCAACCAAAGAGGCTAAGGGAACATGATTTGGATCAATATGAGCTTTCCCATTAACAAGCATAGACATAATAACATCAATTTTATCACTCAAGGAGGAGGTTTTCTCAAGAGATTTTACCTTCTTACCTTGAGGAGCTCTCTCAGTGTGCCATTCAGAATAGTTAACCATCATATTATCCAGAAGCTTTGTTGCAGCACCCAGAGTAATGGACATAAAGGTACCTCCAACAGCAGAATCGAGTAGATTTCTTGAAGAATAATCTAGTCCTACATAAAAGGTTTGGATAATCATCCAAGCAGTCAGTCCATGAGTGGGACAATTCTTTACCAAAGATTTCATTCTTTCCCAAGCTTGAGCAACGTGTTCATTATCAGATTGTTTAAATTTCATTATTTCACTTCTCATAGATATAATCTTAGCAGGAGGATAGTATTTTCTAATAAAAGCATATTTGCATTTAGACCAAGAATCAATACTATTTCTAGTTAGGGATTGCAACCATTCTTTAGCTTTTCCTCTCAAAGAGAAAGGAAACAATTTAAACTTAATAATATCCCCATCTATATCCCTATGTTTTTGCATCTCACAAAGTTCAACAAAGTTATTAAGATGAGTAGCAACATCTTCAGTGCCAATACCAGAAAGTTGTTCTCTCATAACAAGATTGAATAAAGCAGGTTTAATTTCAAAGAAAGTAGCTTCAGGAATAGGTGGAGCAATAGGTGTGCACATGAAATCATTGTTGTTGGTGCTAGTGAAGTCACACAACTTAGTGTTTTCAAGAGTAGTCATTTTTTTGTGTTTTTAATAAAGAAAGCAAAACTAGTACAATTTTTTTTTTGTGTTTTTGATAAAGAAACAAGCAAACAAAGCAGAAATACACTAAGAAAAACAAATAAAACAAAGTAAAGAGATTGGTTATGAGGGACTCCCCTTGTGAAGATGTCCTTGACTCCCCGGCAACGACGCCAGAAAAAGTCTTGCTTGCTCAATATGTAGAGCTCGTTGGGAAACCCCAAGAGGAAGGTATGATGAGCACAACAACAAGTTTTCCCTCAGTTATGAAACCAAGGTTATCGAACCAGTAGGAGCAAGGAAACACCTCCAAGGTGTTGTTTCCAACTTACAATCCTGCACAACACAACCACAGAACTTTGCCCCCAACTTACAGTGAGGTTGTCAATCTCACTAGTTTTGCTGAAAAGAAAGGATTAAACGTATTGTGTGGAACATAGTAATTGCTTGCAGAAAGTAACATAAAATAGTAAATAGTTGTAGATTGATGGTAAAAGAATGGACCGGGGTCCATAGTTCACTAGTGGTGATTCTCCTTAAGATCGATGACATGTTGGGTGAACAAATTACAACGGGGCAATTGACAAACATCGAGAAAGAATATATGCATATACTAATCATCTTGACTCCTATGAGGTTTGATTGGGCATTACAACATTATACATAAACCATAATCCAACTGTATCTACGACTAATAATCCACCTTCAGGTTATCATCCGAACCCCCTCTAGTATTAAGTTGCAATCAACAGATAATTGCATTAAGCAAAGTGTGTAAAGTAAGCAATATGATTATTCTATGAACAAAGGATTGATGTTTTCTCCCTAGTAGTACCAACACATCTAGTACCTTAGAGATTTCTGTCACTTCCCCAAATTCCTAGAGGCATGAACCCACTATCAGCATAAATACTCCCTCTTGGAGTTGCTAGCATCTACTCGTCCAAGATAGCTAATAACAACATAAAGCATGCAAAATCACAAATAACAAAGACATGATAAAATCAATAATCAATCTGAAATATCATCTTAATATCCATCGGATCCCCGCAAACACAACATGCAGAATTACAAATAGATGATCTTGATCATGAACGGAGCTCACAAGATCTAGACATGGTAGCACAAAGGAGAAGAACCAACCATCTAGCTACTACATGGACCTGTAGTCCAGGAATGAACAACTCACGCATCACACCGGAGCCAGGCATGGTGATGAAGAAGGCATCCAGGGTGATCTCTCCCCTCCGGCAGGGTGCCGGGAAGAGCTTTAGATCCCTCCTGATCTAGGGATGGATATGGCGGCAACTACAGACTCTATCATGGAATTTTTGATCGAGTCCTTAGGGTTTCTGCATCAGAGGCTTCTTATAGGCGAAAGGGGAGGCTGATGGGGTGCCCGAGGCGGCTACACCCCCCAGGTGCGGGCTAGGCCAGGCCGCATGGCCAGGGGGTGTGGCCCCCTCGAGGCCCTTCTCCATCTCGTCTTCTGGCTCCGTGTTCCCCTTGGCGAAATATTTACTTTGGCTTTTGTCTCATCTAATTCCGAGAATATTCATTTTCTAGCTTTTCTAGAACCAAAAACAGTAGAAAACTGGCAACTAGCACTATGGCATCTTGTTAATAGGTTAGTTCCAGAAAATGTGTAAAAATACTCCAAAGTGTGGACAAAACATAAGAAAGTAGATATAAAACAAGCATGGAACATAAAAAATTATAGATACGTTTGCAACATATCACTACCATACCACTACTCTTATCTTTCGCTCTTGTACATTGAATCGATGGATCAAGCAATTTTACTCCTCCACGGAAGTTCGAGGTGGCCTTACCTTTCGAGACCTTGACCTTCGACTTTGCTTCTTCGGTGTGTTCTATCGACGAACGTGAGCAACGACCCCTTGTTGGTGGTGTCGCTGATTTTGACATGAAGAAAGGATCCTTGTTAGTGGTGTCGCGAGGATTTGCATGAAGCTAGAAGATTCAAATTGTTGACCTTCTTCCCCGTACCTTGAGGCAGATCTCGAGGGCGAGATCCATTGTTAGTGCTACCGAATTGTAGCACCCCGGTAAAACCACTACTAGAAAATCGCTTGTTGTTTCTCTTTTGTGCATCACCATGACTGCATGCTCATGTCATCATGCCACATTGCATTTGAGCATCTTCATGTCTGCATATATTTTTGCCTAAAACTATTTTCGAAAAGCCTATCTTTATTCTCTAAGTATTCCCCGTGTTTATTTCAAATCAAAACCCAGTCCTCCTGGATATTTTGTTTTGTCTACAAATCATTTACAAAAGTCTCTAAAATAAAACAGAACAATAATAAATATAAATCTTATTTTTTATTAGGGAGGCAGCCAGCCAGGCCCGAAAGCCCAGCCGGCCACCTCCAAACCCAAACCCTAGCCAGCCCCTAAACCTAATCCCCATCCCACCTACCGCCACCTAGTCCCATCCCGCCGCCGCCAACCACCAGAGCACATACACGTGCGCGCGTACCTGCCATGCAACATAGCGTGCGGAACACGCACTACCCGCACGCGAGCCAGCCCCGATCGAGCTGGCCCCACTCCCACGCTTCGAACACGCCCCACACGTGGCTCCTCACAATCCTTGTGTCCACCCCGTGTCGCAACCCCTGCTCCCCCTTGTCGCTTTCTCCCTAGCCCACCACGACCTGCGCGTCGCGCGTGACCCTCTCTCCTCGCCCTCTTCTTCCACCGAAGCAGAGCCCTATAGCAACCTCCCTCACCTTTGCGCCTACCCCAGCGCCTAGCCTTGTGCCCATCCTCGCGGTCTCCTCCTACCTAACCTCCTCCCACCGCGGCCAACCACTCCCGATACCCCTGTGCCATGGCGCCACCGCCACCTTGGGCCGGCCACGCCATCATCCGCCTCGCGCCTCCCCTTAGGTCTCCTTCCCACTCGCGCCGTCTGCCGTTCCCGACCCTGCTCGAGATGCAACCGCCACCGCCTCGCCTCCCGCAGGCACCGCTGGAGCCCTTCGTCGTCGCCTCCTGGAAGCTCGCCGACAGCCGCCTCCTCGCCCGGCTGTGCACCTGAGCCGTTGGTCGCCTCCGCCGCTCTGCTCGATGCCCCGACAGCGCGCCCCTTACTCCTCGGGCCGCAGCACCCTTTGTCGCCAGGGACGTCGCCATTCTTCCCGGCGCACCGACAGCGAGTTCTGCCGTCGGTGCCGCGACCTCACCGACCCGACGCCCTGTGCCGCGAGCCCCTGTGTCCCTTCCTCCGCTCATAGAGCGTCGCCGCCCTACAAGCTCCGTGCGGTGCCGCCCTCTCTTCTGCCAGCGAGTTCTTCGTGACTTGCTCGCCGCTCGTCGCCCCCTTCTCCTGCAAACCCTGCTGGTTGTGTTCAGGGCCCTCTTCAGAAGATGAAGCTCAGCTCCGTGTTTTGCTTGTAGGCCTGACCTGTGTTTCTATCCTAGTTCCCCACCTCCTGCAACTCCCATGTCGTGTAGGTGTGGGGACTGGTTGTCGATGACGCCCCCTGTTCAGTCATCCGTGTTGCAAGATCGACCCAAGCCTTCCATGCTTCGTGGCAAGTTCGTCACTGCACCGATCCCATCAACACGATATTCACCAAGGGCTTCGACATAATGGACAACTGTTGTCCCTAATGTGCTACCGGCGCAGACCTTGTTCTCCATCTTGGACGTCGAGATCCCGACCCAAAGATCCCCGGAACCGAAGGCCATTGACACGGAATCCGGACCCCCTAGAACGACAAGTTCTTCTTCCCGAAATGCCAAGGCCTCTGACATGGAACCCTAAGGTAATGCTGCCATACTCAAAGACCTCCCTCCCGGAACGCAATGATCTTCTTCACGGATCCCGTGAAGCCTAAACCTCAAGACCCCAAGTCTGAAGACCGATCCCGTCAAATCTGAACCCTCGGCGACCAAGATCTACTACTCCTAATATGTGATCCCCTTTTCCGAGACCCCCTATTTTATAATATATAGCATATACTTGTTGCATATCAATTGTACTTTGTCGTGGAGCACCTGTACTTGTTGCATAGCATATACTTGTTGCATACATATTTTGTGGTTTGGGGTACTTTGTCGATTCACCTCATAATTAAATATGAAGACTATATGTGGGCTATTCTAGTCTTATATTGTCTTCATTTAAATTTGTGTAGCAAACCGATGCCACGTGTTGCCTTGTTAAGCCAATATTAAAATTGCGGGATATCTAAACAACATGAACCCATCAATTAATTGTCGGGACCCCGATTCCGCTTAATTTTGCCTAGTTGCATCGCATCTATTCCATATCATGCATCATACCATGAACATGCCAGATCTTCTTCCATAGTATTAAATAGTGCATCCGGTGTTTCTTTTAGTGCGTTGCTTCTTCGCGGATTAGGCCGATGATTTGATGCAAGTATCGACAAGTTCTTCAGATAATGTATCTTCGGTAGTGTTTCCCAGGCAAACATTCTCCCCCTTTCTACCTATTTTGCATTTATATTCTTTATTTCCTCTTGTTGATATATTGCTATCCGTGTTGCATTGTTTTAGTTTTCGTGCACCATTTATATTCCTTGTAGCCTCTATATTGCCTTGGACACATCCTATTACATGTTGTTTGATAGATAGTTGGCCTTGCGAGTCGTAGTTGCTTGCTCAAGTGCTGCTTTGCGTCGTTGCCATTCCATCGTTGTTGGAAGGTTGGCACATGTTTAATTGTGGAGATGATCATGACTTTAACTACAACTTGATATTAAAATGCTAGGAATTGATATAACTAATGCAGAGGCACCGGTGGGCAATAGCTAATATTTGGTTCTTCCATGCTCACTTGTGTCCCGTAGGCCCCGAGTACTTGATACTTGTTCCTTGACTATTCACACTATCCACATACAGGAGACCGTATGGATCCCCCTTTGCTGGAGCTTGATTCATACTTTATTTCTTGAGGCCACAAACTAGTTTGGGGCTTTACTACTATCCCGTACTTATGCCATGCTTTACTGCTTTATTTACGATTGTGCGTGGAGCACCTGTACTGTTTAGGATCCTGCGCCACATTTATGCGATATCGACAAGCCCAAACACACTTTTGGGTTCCCAGTCGTTTACCGCCATCGTCGCAAACCCTGGGTCCGTCTCGGAGCCGGCCAACTTCGTTGCGGGTAGCTTTATGGGGTGGCCCCCTGAAATAATTTATGAATCCTGTGAATGCATTGTCGTGAGGCCTCGTTGCATTTTATTTGGTTCTTCCTGCAGGGTAAATCTTTCTGAAAGCCATGTCCGCGGTTGGACGACTTGGAGCACAATATCTCGATCATAGACAACTACAACTAAAGTAGTGCTATAAATTGGACTTTGACATGTCTAGTAATCAGTTTCACTACAACGGAATGAGTAAATAAAAGTGCTAATAACTACTGGATTTGGAATGTATCCTGCTAATCGTATCTGACTAGTATGTATTGCAACCATGATGGAATGGTTAACTAAAACTGCCCACTGCTTATGATATTAGGATGACTCATGCTATCTATATCTGACTAGTAAGTGCTGCAACTATAATGGAATGAATAAAACTGCCAATTGTGTCAGTTCATCGGTTTGACTTCCTCGTTTGGTCTTGAGGGGGAATGATCAGGATGGGTATGATTGGTGTTAGTATCAGGTTGGTACCACATAGGTATTTCTTACCTCTCTCTGATAGATGAAAGTTGTATCGAGTCTCTATAGGTTGTTTAGTGCCTGCTTCGCTGCCGCTTCAGTCCACCATACCTATGTAGGCGAGAGATGCCGAATTCTAGACTTGGCCTTAGTACTGACCACTCCCTTTTTTCTTTGCCCTTTGTCGGCACCCCTTTTTGTTTAACCGGTATGAGTTCAACGTCATTAGCAGGATTACCCTTCTGGCTTAGCCTGGGCAGGGTCATGGACGCCATTGGTTATTCTTCAGGGCTCTTAGCCCCATTTGCATCTTATCCGTACTCGGATGTTGTATCGTTTTCAAGGTGATTTGGATCTTTGTACTGTATATTTGTATTCTTGACTCATGGAGTCATTGTTGTATATATATGTTCTGTGGGTTCCATTGAGGACTATTGTGTGTTACCTCATTTCCCACCCGCACGCAAGTGCCTGGTGGGCATCTTTGAATCGTTTCTATGCGAGTTTGACGGGAATCGCTAAAACTTGCATATGGCCGATTCGAGGGTGTTATAAACACTTACAATTGAACCTTAACATAGGATTTGTGGTCACCTTTTGTTGCTATATTTAGCTTTACTTGATGTTGAGATGAACATCCAAGACTACTAGCATACTGAAATTTTGGTACGGTTTCAGGTTTAACTAAATCTTGGTTCTGTTAGTGATAACTTCAGTATATTAGGATGTTTCCTAGTTGGTTTGCTAAAGGAAATGATCTAGTTGATTTAGATTGTGGCCTACTTAATAATATCTCTGAACATTGCACCAGTCATTTAATAATCCTATATGATATTGGTAAAATATCCATTAGTCCAAGCGTGTACATATTATAGTGAGATGATGCTTCTATTAATCCCTAATTTGATCTCTATTTCTTACATTATATGGACCTAATCCTCACTGTCAAGCATGAATAGATTATATGGTGCAACCTATTGTTGCCAAATGTGTTGGTTGATCCAAAGCTTGTTCTAGTTCAGTTTACTTGTGACTTGGATTATAGCTTGGTTGATATTATTGAGATGGTGTTCATCTACTATATGGTTTCTAACCTTGTTCTAGTGAGATATAATCAATGGTTTGTCTCTGTGTTAAAACCTGATGGTATAGACTATATTGGTTGCTTGGTAGCTTTTACTTGGTGTGGTTACACAAGCACCATCTGGTTAGTTATGGATTACTGTTGTGATACCTCAATTGAGGATACACAGTTGTTTAAGAACTTTTACTAATGATATTTGGTGATGTTGCTAATTATCCCAAGTTTTAGTTGCTAGCAAGAATTCTTTCTATAACCAAATGATGTGTCTACTTATGCAAACTTGTTTTCTTGCTAGAATTAAAATGATTCCTAAGTAAATAATTTAGGAAGATGATATTGGAACCTCAGTTGGGTGCAAAGTACATTGGCTTGATGATCCTTATTCAATGATAGTCGACAATTATTGGACCGTGATTCCTAGGTGCTATACCTTAGGAAAATGATTGGAATGCAATCTTTGCTTGCTTGCAAAGACAATTGTTTTCTTTAAGATCAATCCCGACTAGTGATGTATCTGCCAAGTGATACATTTCTTTATTATCAGTGGCATCTATTATCCTAGCTGCTGTTGTGGTGCGTCCATATCTGGAGTGTGCATATTAGTAGCTAGGTAGCAGGATCTGCTACTTTTAAGAAATTGCCTTAGACCAATGCTGCAAAAGGCTAAGGCCAAAATCTTTGTAGAATAAGAACAGATACTTAGTTTGCCTTTACTAGGATGAATTAGTGTAGCACTTCTACACTAAAATAAAATCTCCCTCTCACCAAAACCATCTTCTGGAAAAAATATGGTAAGAACAGATGCTACTAAAGATTTGGTGATGATCAACCTGTTGTTTATAGAGTAGACTAGTGATTGGCTGATGTAATGATTGTTCTTGATCAAGTTGAGCTTCTGGTTGTTGCTTGCCCTTCACCTCCTAGTGCTCCTGGTTCTAGGCTATCCCTTGAACTAGGTCACCATGGTTGAGTGTCTGATAATCTTGTGTGATCTGATGAAGTGTTGGTTGTGTTCTTAGTGTTCTTGCTGGTAGAGAATGGATAAAGATGTTGTGATGTCTCAAGGAGTGTTGCCACGGCTGTGCTCTGCCTTATGTGATTCCTATATTGACTTTGGTGTCGACAACACGTGCCATGCAATGTGTGTGTGTGTTTCTTGCTGGTGGACCTCTTTTGGTTCAAGTTACAATACTGATAACCCTTGTTGTGGATGAGATCGGGTGGAAACCTGGTATTTCTTGGGTATTGATCTTTTACTCTTTTACCGTGCTATGGTGAAATTCCCCCCTTCTCATCTTTGATGATGTGCTGAGATGCAAACTTTGATAAGAGCAGATCCTATTGATTTGGTGAAACTTGCCCCTAATCACATTGCTCAAGATGTGACTAACAGTGCATCTCACTGTTAAACTGAGAGCATTACTAAATAAACTAACCCCTTTTCTTCCTTGATTTATTTTGTGTATATCTGCAGGAATCAAGGTAAAGGAGAAAACAAGACTAGAATATAAATAAATAGTTATGATTTAGTATAGTATTTTCTATTTCCATTAATTGTATTTTTTGGATAATGTAAAAGCATTGTAATATTTTAGTTTATATTAATATAGTCATTCTTTTCCCTTTATTTCCTTTATTATTTTATTGTGATGAAATATTGTATTTTTAAGTAATAAAGTTAATCTTTTCTTGTATTTCACTTTTATAATACTTGTATGTGAGTTATTGTAAATGATTACTCAAAGTGATTTGTATATGAATTTAAAAATAAGAATCCATTTGTATTATGGCATCATATTACCTTATTTTATTTACTTTCTTGTAATATAAAGTATTCCTTAGTTATTTACTATTTTATTTTCATTTACCAAATTCTATTGAATTGTATATTACTTATAAATATTTATAATTCAAATCTCTCTCCATATAAATCATAAAAACAATAGAGGTCATGTCAAAACTCCACACTCGTCTCAGATGAGTTAAACCTAACTCATTGAAGTGAGAGAACCCGATCCCTCTAGTCTTTTAATTTGGCGAAAAATTTACCCAAAATTTCATATGCAAATGCACAGAATCCTAAATCTACCATTTGTTTAGTCCTAAATGCTGGTATGTTACACAATCAAGGAGGCTCACTGGATATTGACGGAGATGTGGTTAGAATTGGAGCAACGTAGCGGAATTTGGTCAGATTCCAGCGAACTCCAATGTCGTTCCGGTGATGGTTAGACTCAAAGTTCTCTATAGCCAAGTATTGACCGGTTTAGAGAGTAGTGACAAAATTGCCTCCGAAAGGGTGAATACAAAGTTCTCGGGCGTGACTTCTTGATGCCTGGGTTGACAAAGATATGGAATGAACATATTTTTTGACCAAAACCATAAAAGTCGGTTATTTTGAGATTTGTCCACTTCATTGGATCTGCTAGTGATGCTCTTAGACAACTTTTTTGTAGGCAAACACCGAGTGACACACCCGTAGAGGTTCACACCGAACACAAACGCGCGCAGACACAAACACCCATCCACAACGCGCGCAGTCAAACACCTCTCCACCGCGACTCTCATGCATGCACCTATAGGTTGTTTAGTGTGTGTGTTTTGTTGAACCCTAGAAGGGATTTTGTAATCTATATGCATAAAGAACAAATGTAACAGTGAAATGTGTAATCCAATACCATGTGTGTGTTTTTTGGGGAAAGATTCGGATCTATTATACGAGTTCAAGTACAGAGCACCGCAAATATAATAAAAATTACATAGAGATCCTTGGAACACCTAACGACGACTATTGCCGCCAGAGCGAGCCGTCGACGCGTTATTGTCGCTGCTCCGTTACCAGATCCAACCCGACATTGTTAATGACAGTGGGAAGTCTTCGTGCATGTGCCCAAAGTCGAAGCCGTCGCCATTGAACCCTTAAATTGCTCCGAATCTTGTAACACCAAACCTATACCACAAGTAGACTGGACGAGATCCACCACTCCATGGAAGTGGCGACCATACGAATATCTACCCTCCTCGACGCCAATGGCAAGATCGTGTCTGATGAGGTGAAAGAGGAGGTGGGTATACCTTATTCTTGTTCGCACAACACCGTCATAACCACCATAATGTCGATATCGGTTGAAAACTCTAATTTTAGAGACCCTTCTACAACGCTGAGCGCAGGTTCGAGCTCTCTACCCGTCCCGCTGCCGGGACGACAAACAGAGGAGGTGAAGACCCGGTGATGGCCGGTCGTGGATGAGGAGGAGGCAGATGGCGTTGGCGGCAGGCCCAGCTGCGGTGGGCTGAAGAAGTCTAGAATCTCGCCTGGTCCTCCATGCCGGAGTCCTTACTCCTCCTCGTCGAGGTTATTGAGGTGGACATCGATGTTCCAGCGCGTCCAATACTAGCCGCTAGGGAGCCCTGGCTCGGAGATGCTCAAATGGGCACCGACACGGCGACACATGTAGTCGGCATGCTCGAGTGGTGCAAACGCGAGCCCAAGAAAACCCACTCCGCGCACGGCACCGACCACTCAGTGAAAAGGTTCTCGAGCTAGATGTGGCACACTCGCAGCCGCGTAAGATTGTACGATAGGCCGAGCCCATCACGGTTCACGACGTTGGGCGTATCGCACCCACCCAGCCACACAGGCACCTCGATGAACGGGCCCATCCTCTTCTCCGTGCTTTCTTTTTCATTATTTTTCTCCTGGTTGCACCAGTTTGAACGAGGCAAGTGAGGACATCTGGGAACACCCTGCTCAACACAACGCGTGTCCTCCCTACGTGGCGCTCATGTACAAGCCGCGTGGCGACACGTGCCTGGGCGTCTCGCCCGTCTCAATCGCTATAAAGACACCGGGTGATCAAGCTGCTCATCATCACACAGCAAAAGCGCTCAGCATCGCAAGCATACGAAGCAACCTACACATTGTACACTCTTCGAGCCTTATCCAGTTTTCGATTTTACACATTCCGAGCCCTGTCCACTCTCTGTTCTCGCCGTTTAGCTTGCGAAGAAGAATGGCTTCTCGTCAGGATCAGGCTAGCTACCGCGCCGGGGAGGCCAAGGCCCGCGCCGAGGTCTGTTTCGTGCGCACTCTCGTACCATGTCGATATCTCTTTTCTCTGCGGTACTTACACTGTTTTTTGGTGCGTTCATTGCAGGAGAAGACGGGGCACGTGATGGGCGTGGCCCAGGAGAAGGCGCGGGAGGCCAAGGACACGGCCTCCAACGCCACCGGCCGCGCGATGGACAGGGGCGGCGACGCCAAAGAGGCGACCAAGGAGAAGGCGTACGAGGCCAAGGACTCGGCGTCGGACGCCACGGGCCGCGCAATGGACAAGGGCCGCGGCGCCGCGGAGGCGACCAAGGAGAAGGGCTGCGAGGCCAAGGACAAGGCGGCCGGGGCCGCGCAGCAGACCGGGAGCTACATTGGGCAGACGGCCGAGGCGGCCAAGCAGAAGGCGGCCGGCGCCGCGCAGTACACCGTGGACACAGCACGTGCCGGCACGGAGCAGACCGGGAGCTACATCGCGCAGACCGCCGAGGCCGCCAAGCAGAAGGCCGGCGCCGCGGCGCAGTACGCCATGGACACCGCCGTGGCCGGCAAGGACAAGACCGGCAGCCTCCTCGTGCAGGTTATACATTATTACAGTATATTACTTTCTCGGTGGCAGTAATTGTTGAATCTTGCAACAGCGTTCTAAAGATTTAAGTTCGTGTGTACTTTGTCTGTAGGCAGGGGAGACGGTGAAGGGCGCGGCTGTGGGGGCCAAGGACGCGGTGATGAACACGATCGGAATGGGCGGCGACACCAACGTCCCTGCCAAGGACACCAGCACTTACAAGCCAGGGACTAGGGAGTACTAGTCGTGCTCATTCTCCAGGAAAAAAACTAGTCGTGCTATATTGTCATCAAAGCACGCGGATGTATCTTTCTAAGTTGTTGTACTTCTCTTACCACTTTGGTTACTAATTTAGTGTTACATTGGGGAGGTTGTAACTTGTCAGGACCTAGAAAAATGCACAATGTGGCATTCCTGACTCCTCCTTTCCATGTTTTCTTTTTCGAATCTAATAAAGTTGGAATCCTATTGTTCTGCAATTTTGTTCAAGTAATGTGTATGCATTTGTCACCCTGAGAATTGATGGACACCTTTCTAGTATCCCTTTGTTTCAAAATACAGGAGTTTTAGCTTTTGAAATGAATGTATTTGATAGAAATGAATGTATTTATGATCTATCGTCATGACCCAGCTTGTCTTTTATGATCTATCGTCGTGACCCATGAACCGAGCTTCTCGCTATTCTCAGTTAATAAACCAAGCATTTCAATAAACATTGCACTCCTTTGAATTTCACAGATATCGTGGATTCACTCCAACCTACACAATGGAAGACATCTAATACAAGGCTAAAATATCGGAAAATGACTTGAGAGGACGGGCTCCGGAGCCCCTTTTTGAATTTTTCAAAAATCATTAAATATTTTCGAAAAAAATACTTACACGTAGCCACTAAAACGAAATATATGTATGCAAATTTTCAATGAAAAATACATTGTATTTCGAGTGCAGTAAAAAAGACAAATATGACAAAATTTAGAAAAACTTAGAGACCCATTCAAAATTACACAGTTTATAAATTTTCTTTTTATCGAGGACATAATACAAAATATTTTTACACGATTCTTCGTATTCTTGTATTATAAATCATTATCTATGTCTTTATATTTTTTTTGAAATTTTCCGAAACTTTAATTTTAAACTTTTCAAAAAAAAGGCTCCAGGAGTCCATTGACGCACTCGCTAAAATATCTTATACTTTGAGCATATTGACCTAAAATATCTTATACTTTGAAACGAAGGGAGTAGCTCTTAACATATTGACGCACTCGCTAAAATATCTTATACATATTGGCACACTCTCTAAAATATCTTATACTTTGAAACGAAGGGAGTAGTTTGCTAAAATATCTTATACTTTAAAACGAAGGGAGTAGTTCTTAACAACGAAGGCTAAAATATCTTATACTGATAGCCTATAGTTAGTCACCATGCGCGGTATTAAACTGGTAGAGCGCAATGAATACGGTATTAAACGAAGCATGTACAACGAAGTCTGTTAGCCTGCATGCACGGTATTAAACTAGCAGAGCGCGATGGATACAGTTTTCAGACCATCAAATTATATCTGTAGGTCATATCTTTACGTCGTAGACACAACATCCGAGTGTTAGTCAGCATGGAGATGAATTGGGTGTCCAATGAGACATTGTCTCTGAACTGTAATGTATACGTGCAGAGTCACCAATGAGTTCGATTGTCGTGATCAAGTCAGCATTTTTGACGTAGTCGACAGAACATACCATTATGTAAATCTTTTATTTTAATAGGGTACGCAATCAGTGCTTCCTATGGCAGTAGCCTCCGAGTGTGTTCGAATCGTAGACTCGAGCAGAAACTTAAAATTGTCGATTGCGTAGCTATAGTGATCCGGAAGTGCTTCAGATGATCCTGTAAATGCCATCGGCTCCTACGACTTGTCGAATGTGCCACTAGCACTCCCTATGAGAATAGCCCCCGAGTGTCTGGTCGAATCATAGATTTGGGTAGAGACTCGAGTCTTGTGCTTGATGGGCATAGTTGATAGTATCGTTGGCTTTCACTGGACCCGGAAATACATCAGGTGCGCGACCAGCGCTCCTGTTAGGAGTAGCCCCCGAGTATCTAATCGAGTCGTAGATTCGAACAGAGACTCAGTATTTATTTTTTGGCGTAGCTTCATAAGTTGCCACATCTGAAGAATTGCTTGACTCAGATACCCTCCTTGTGATTCAGCCAAATGCTTCATTGGCTTCATGGATGAATTGCTCTCAGTTTGAATGATCACTGACATCGGGGATGACATGATGGTGATCTCAACCGTTAGTCTGAGTGACCGATGGGACCTGATATAGTGGGTCCCAGTGGAAGGCTGGCCGGACTTGACCACACAACACGTAAAAATAGGGTATTAACTGCGCCTCCTCGATTTGCGCGCGTAGCGGGGAAAGTACAGCGACGATTTGGTTCTTGACTGACGCGTGTCTTTGGTGGATGCGTGCCACGCGTCCATACTTATGAGCGTGCGACCAAGATTGACCCACTCACAATATAAGTAAATGGGTAGGCACAGTAAAAAATCTCACTTCATCTTCTTCCTCGCAGTCTTCCTCTCTTGTGCATCTCGCCATTGCTCTGCTTCTTGTTGCGCGGGATGTGTTGCGCGTGTTTCTGAGCGCATTCCTTCGTGCCTCTAGGAGGAGATGTGCGGCTGGGATGGCGAAGAACAAGGGCAAGGGTACCGGAGGAACTGGTTCTAGCACCACCGTCGCTCCCAAGAAGAAGGCCTCCACTGCGTCGAGGGTCACCAATGGAGATTGGAGGCACTCTAACGTGAAGCTCTTAGATCTGTGCCCGCTAAAGCAGGCCGAGTTGCTCCCCTCCAAGGAAGATTACAAGATCCTTGGTCCGGAGGTAATCCCCACTCCCCCTCCCGGGTTTCAGGTGATGTTTGTTGCCTTTGTCCTCCGTGGACTTTCGCTCCCAGCCCACAAGTTTCTTCGTGGGCTGCTTTTCGTTTATGGGGTCTAGCTGCACCAGCTGACCCCCAATTTGATTCTTCATATCGCTTGCTTCATCACTCTTTGCGAGTGTTGGCTTAGCATTGCGCCCCACTTTGTGTTGTGGAAGAAGTTGTACTCTATGAAGAGGCAAGCTGGATTTGAGGAGTTCTATCATGTTGGCGGATGCGTCATTTCCGTTCGAGGGAATAAACAACAGTTTGCCTACAAGATCATCGACTCCGCATAAGGATGGAGGAACAAATGGTTTCACATCCGCAACTAGAAGGTGGGATAGCAGAAGTACGACTTAGCTCCCTTTGATCCGAGTGCCCCAGTGGTGAGGAAGAGGTTGTGGAGGAACAAGGTGGCACCAATAGAAGAGGAATACGTTGAGACGTTGTATGCTCGAGTGAAAAGCCTGCAACTGACTCCTGACAAGATAGTGCAAGGAGTATACATCCTTTGTGCCTTCCTCGAGTGACACATCCAGCCCCTCCAAGCTAGGAGTCACCCGATATGGAAGTACAATGGTCAGAATGACCCAACTCGTTGTCTTGAGGAGAACCCATCTTCTACCGAAGTTGAAAGGAAAATCAAGAATTTGACGAAGCTCACCAATGACGAGGCCCTTCTGAAGCTGTCACCCGTGACTCCCTTCGACTTCGACAAGAAGGTGCCCAAGGTAAATGTTATATGTTTCATTTGTCTTTTATCCTTCAATTGTAGCAGCATGCAATCTATCGAGTGTTGAGATTTTGTTCAGGGTACAAGATTATAAGGTAAAGCCACAGATGCCTTCTCTTCCTGAGAAATTCGAAATGGTAGAAGGCAACGAGCCGAATGACCCCAGTTCGATCGTTCCTCCCGTCGAGACTGCCAAAGAGGATAGTGACAAGCACACCCAAAAGCGTAGCCACAATGAAGATTTAGATGCTTCAACACGTAAAGACCCGAGGGAGGCTGATGTGTCACCAGGCGGTTCATAGGCATTCGTGGCGGTTCCTATGCAAACTGCGCTGCCAGTGCAAGTACGCAAGAAATCCAAGGCTACCTAGGACCTTGATGCAATGAGCTCGTGAGTATCTTTCCTTGATTTTATACTTGTGCTTGGGACCATTGTGTTATTTGTGCTTGACTGTGGTATGCCTGTAGCACTAATTTGCCACTTGGTGCTAATGCTAGAGATGGAGTGGAGGAGGGAGTCATGGACTCAAAGGCCGCGAGTACTGAATATATCATGGAGATCATCAAGACGACGGATAATCATGATGGTGATGGGTCCTCAAGATCCTCCAAGCTCTGGAAACGGAAGAGGGTGGCCATGCGAACTTCTCCCTAGGGTCCTTCGACATCCGTCTGTGACCATGTAAGTATATAACCCTGCTACCGAGTTTACTTTTGCATAGTCTCACTCGCGAAGCCCCCGAGTCCTCATGTGCTGACTCAGGTGCCTTTTAGCCTTTTCTGCGCGACATGGTGGAGGTGGGCCAAAGGTACGTCTAGATGGAGACGGAGCAGGACCAGATGAAGAGTAAGTGTCGCTGCTTTTTGTGCGAATGTAGCACTAATCCTTTTCTTCTAACATTGCTATGCTGGGGTAGTCGATAGAGATGAAGCCTTGCACCATGTGGAGGAGCTCGAGAAGAGCCTTTGCCGCACGGAGAACAAGGAAAAGCACGCTCAGAAGGCCCTTGACACGCTCAAAGTTGAAGCCAAGTGATGGCTCAAGATATGTAGAGCTCGTTGGGAACCCCAAGAGGAAGGTATGATGAGCACAACAACAAGTTTCCCACAGTTATGAAACCAAGGTTATTGAACTAGTAGGAGTAAGGAAACAACTCCGAGGTGTTGCTAATAACTTGGAATCCTGCACAACACAACCACAGAACTTTGCCCCAACTTACAGTGAGGTTGTTAATCTCACTGGTTTTGCTGAAAACAAAGGATTAAACGTATACTGTGGAAGATAGTAATTGCTTGCAGAAAGTAAACAATAGATGGTATATCAATGGTAAAGGAATGGACTAGGGTCCACAGTTCACTAGAGGTGTTTCTCCTTAAGATAAATAGCATGTTGGGTGAACAAATTACAGCGGGGCAATTGACAGATTGAGAAAGCATAACAATGCATATACTAGACATCTTGACTCCTATGATATTTGATTGGGCATTACAACATAATACATAGACTGTAATCCAACTGCATCTATGACTAATAATCCACCTTTAGGTTATCATCTGAACCTCTTCCAGTATTAAGTTGCAAGCAACAGATAATTGCATTAAGCAAAGTGTGTAAAGTAAACAATACAATTGCCCCATGGACAAAAGATTGTTGTTTTCTCCCTAGTAGCAACAGCACATCTACAACCTTAGAGATTTCTGTCACTTCCCCAGATTACTAGAGGCATGAACCTACTATCGAGCATAAATACTCCCTATTGGAGTTACACGCATCTACTTGCCCAAGATAGCTACTAGCAACGGAGAGCATGTAAGATCACAAATAACATAGACATGATAGAATCAATAATCAATCTGATATAGTATCTCAATATCCATTAGATCCCCGCAAACACAACATATAGGATTACAAATAGATGATCTTGATCATGAACGGAGCTCACAAGATCTAAACATGATAACACAAAGGAGGAGAACCAACCATATAGCTACTGTATGGACCCATAGTCCAAGGGTGAACTACTCACGCATCACTCTGGAGGCTGGCATGGTGATGAAGAAGGCCTCCAGGATGATCTCTCCCCTTCGGCAGGGTGCCGGGAAGAGCTTCAGATCCCCCCGATCTAGGGATGGAGATGGCAGCGGCTATAGACTCTTTCGTGGAATTTTAATCGGGTACTTAGGGTTTCTGCATCGGGGTACTTTTATAGGCGAAGGGGCAAGGTCGGTGGTTGCCCGAGGGGCCACACTAGGGCCTGGCGCACCTAGGGGGCACGCCAGCCCTAGGTGTGGCCACCTCGTGCCCACTTCGGCTGCGCTTCAGACTCCGTGTTCCTTCTGGTAAAATATTGACTTTGGCTTTTGTCCCGTCTAATTCCGAGAATATTTCCTTACTAGTTTTTCTAAAACCAAAAACAGTAAAAAACAGGCAACTGGCACTGCGGCATCTTGTTAATAGGTTAGTTCCATAAAATGTATAAAAATACCTCAAAGTGTAAACAAAACATAAGAAAATTGATATAAAACAAGCATGGAGCATAAAAAATTATAGATACGTTTACAACGTATCACCGAGCATTGTGAAGTGGAACTTCTGGCCGCATCCAAGGAGCAAAGAGGAGGCACTGAGTGAACACCCTTTGGCTGTTGCTCAGGTTTTGTCGGGTGAGTGGATGTCGCCAGATTCTTCTGTCTTCGTCTTCATTATCTTTGCGGAATGTATTGCCACTTGTGTATGCAGGTGCCACGGGGATTCATCTGGACCGCCATTCCCAGGTTGGTGCATATCCTTTGGCTGATGTTGTTGCAACAGTCGAAGATCACGCGACCCTCCTGAAGGATGCACTAGTGAAGGCAAAGGGCATGCTAGGGCGCTTCCGCCAGGATATCCTCCCAAAGGTTGTTACTGTCTAGGATGTTGGCGGACTTGTGGATTCACTCCACGCATTGGGTGATCCAGTGAAGGAGTTTAAGCAGGTCTAGAAGACCACTGTCGTGTCCCTAGAATTTGGTGCAGCGGTGGATCACGGCATGAAGGTTAACTTTGACAAGTTGTCTTCATATCTTCCCCGATAGCCAAAGGCATGGAGGTTTGTTCCTCTACCAAGCGAGCAAAGAAGTATGACCTCCTTTGGTCTTGCTGCTTGAGAAGTACTTCGAGGAGCAGAAGCGTCTTGCCGAGGCTAGTGTACCAGAGGGTTCCATGAAGCCATCGGACACCATGTCTTAGGGTATCACAGTAGCATAGTTATGTGACTGATAGCCTTTTGGCCATTTCAAAAATGAACTCCTTCTTCTGTTATTTTATGTTAAAAACCATGATCCTGATGAAATGCTATTCAAATATTTAGTTGTTTCATGTATTGTATTTGTTTTAGACCCAAGTGTATGATTCAAAGGGGTATCATGTCTCTTGCATTCTGCTACTTGGATATTTGAAATGTATCTTGCCCATTGTTGTGCAGGAAGCAGCCGCTAGATTGTTGAGTTCTTTAGAACCCTAAAATCCTTCGGTTCGGTCGTAGTTGATCAGTAGAGTTGCGGAGCTATCACTGAATGTGCGGCTTCGCGACCAGTTGAAAAGTTTGGAGAGGTGCCATTTGACCCTCAATGGTCTTGCGGATATCTGGAAATCCAAGGCTAAGAGAGACGTTGTGCGTGAAGCGTACCATTTGAGGAGTTGGATAAGATCAACGGGTATCTGAAGTGTAAGGGTTCATTAACTCCTTAGATTCCTTTTTCGTGGTATTTTATCGGAAGCTTGATTTGGTCTTTTCATTTGCATTTGTCAGCTGTGACCTGCAGGAAGACGAGAATATCATCAATCGTTGGCTGAATTCCTTGAGTGAGGAGGACTTGGAGATTGGCGGATCCTTCTGGACGGGCAGAAGTAGGGGCTTCGTGCTAGCCAAACTTCATGAGCGTGTTCGACAAGTACTCAAATACATGAAGGGCGCTCGTAATATCCTGGCCACACTACATGATATTATGTTCCCGCTAGTTCATGGGATCATTGGTTTGTTGGGCTTGATGCGGAGGTTCTGCGATTGCAGGCAAGTGGTTGCCTTTGTGCACGCCCAGCTTGTTGCGGAAGCACAGATGGAGCTAAAGTTTGTTCGGATCCATCACCCGCAGATAGACGCGCATGTCATTGCCCAAGATCTTCCTCCAACTCTGGATGGTTCTGATAGGGAACTTGCGCCGTACTTCGAGGCCATTCGTGGCCCGGCCATTAGTATAGCCCACCACCTTGATAGGAGTGAGAAGATGTTTCTTTAGCAACAACGAGATCATCTGCCTATATAGCGGGTGCTTTAGGTTGTAATATGCACATAATGTATAGTGTGTAAAATATTTGTAACATGTAAATAATTTTGGCTTGTAGGCCTATTGTAAATTATACTCTTTGCTGAGTTTCGTTGACCCGAAGTACCGTATGCTAGGCCTTTTTGTTAGCCTGACGCTTATTTTGTCTGAGTGCCTTGCCAACCTGTCAGCTGGGCTGCAACCGAGTTGGAGTTTGCAAGGATTTGACGTATAAGCAGATTCAACTACTCGGGCTTTCGCGCGAAGTACTTGAGTGCATTTGAGTCGACAGTATATCAGGGTGCTCAAGGAGGCATAGCCCCTGAGTGTTTTTATGTGTAAGAGTAAAAGGCAAGGAATCAACTCTCAATAGAGGAATTTATATTTATTGATTATAGGTAGTAGGTACATGTCTCGGCTGAGTAGCCTAGCTAAGTGGCCTTACTGAAAAGTAAAAACACATAGGTATAGAAACGGTACAGCTGTGCGACGTTTTAGGGGTTGGAGTTTGCGATTCTAGTTTCTACGCCCTTGAGGCGATATGCGCCACTTGGGATTACTTCAGTGACGATGTAAGGCCCCTCCCAAGGGGATTCGAACTTGAGATGGCCCTTTTGTTTGAGCCGCAACACGAGGTATCCTTTAGAGAAGGACCTGGGACGGAGTCGGCGGCTATGGTAGTTGTGGTGGTGAGCGGTTGATCTTATGCACCACAAGTGTGGCTCCTTGGCGGGTTCTCCCATGAATGAATCTTTGACCAGGCTGAGCCCCGCAATGGTAGATATGTGGACGGTGGATCGTGGATGCCTCGCCGGAGGTTGGTTGGACAACATGTAGGTGGTGGCCGCAATGACGGTGGCTTGCGGAGATTTTGGCATCATATTGACCTATGAGTCCACCAACATGAACGAGAAGTCGAGGCTTCGACTGTCCTCATGCCTTACTTCCTCGTCCATCAGGGGTGTTCGGGAGCGCCTCTTGTGCACCCCAGCGTGATGGTTCCCCTTTGAGGAGGATCCACCGATGGAGGAGAGTTCTGCCCATTGGGCACTCAAAGCGTCAGCCTGCCGCTTGCGTTCTTCGAGCTGGGAATGCTACACCCGTTGGCGCTAGAATTCCTTGTTAGGTACTAGTGGTAGGCCATCAGCATCTTGCGTGATGAGTTCTTTGGCACTGGGGTGCATTTTAGGGCTAGCTTGACCCTCTCACTCTCATCGTTCGAGAGGTGGATCTGCGGGCACTCATTGGGCTCGTCGCGGTTGGTGCCATTTTCAGGTCTGGTGCCGGTGTTGCTGGCGTTGGTGGTGATGACAGCGTAGTGGTAGTGGTTGATATATACGTTTCTCTCGTAACTCGGATCTGACGTCGTCATCTCCTCCGAGCAGGTCGCTCAGATTGGAGTCGCAACTTTTATTGCTATCTAAGCTATAGGTCAAAGAAGAGGCGTTGAGCTTTCTAAGGGTGCCAAGTGGTGGTGGGAGCCACGAGGCGGGTGTAATCGACGGAGGTGTCGACTGCTTCGGGACCGAACGGATCTGGTCTAGGAGGCGCAGAGTGTCGGTCTTGCCAACCTGGAAGTGGAGGTCGCCGATCATCATATCGGCTTCGTTGTTGAGCGAGTCGATGGCCGAACAGGTGGCCGGTGAGTGGATGGTGAAGTTGAAGGAGCCGAAGCAGATCTGCTCCTCCGATGCTGATGAATTGTAGATTACCGGTGATGGGGCTGCCAAAGTCGCGACATCAGCGCGCGGGGCTTCCCACAGACGATGCTAATTGACGTGGAGTGATCACGTCAATGCCCATACTTGATGGAATTGGGTTTAGGGAAGAGTGGTGCGTTGGAGACTTCGTCGTCTAATAGACAAACACGAGGGGGACATGAGGTTTACCCAGGTTCAGCCCCCTAGAGGGAAATCCCTACTCTTTCTTATCTGTTCTTGATTAAGTGAGCAACCGAATGTTACAAGGGCGTCGAGATGGCTATGGAGCGCATATTGAATCTGGCGGGTATGTTTTCTAGGGTTTAGGTGATCCTTCTCGCTGCTCCCTCCTGGCCTTTATATGGGGAGTCGAGGTCTCGGGATGTGTCCAAGTCGGTTACAGGTTTGCAGGCAAAACCCTAAAGTTTCCTATCTTGCCGTATCCGCCAAGGAGTTGAATCCTTCGTGGGCTTGGCCGCACTCGAATCGTCATGGGCTTCAACATCAGTAGCAGATCATCATATGGGTCTACTGTTGGCCTGGACCAGATAGACCAATAGTAGTATTCGTAGGCATACCTATGTCAGATATACTGCAACCGGACGGTAGAACCTGTGGCCTGTATGATTGCAGAAATGATGCAATCTCATGATTACATTAAGAGTTTTGCTCCGGTGTCTTAAAACTTAGAAAAGTGAAAACACGTGGAAAACTGAAAACATAGGAGAAACACGTAAAAATTGAAAACATGTCGTGGTGGTGGCACAGCAGATGCCATGGATAGGCTAAAGATGGGGCCAATGAGTGCTAGGGGAATCCAGGGAGGGAGAGCGTGGTGATTCCATGCACGGAAGTTCTTGTATATTCTCTATCAATGGTGTTTACAAGTGCTCCTGAGGCTCTCAACAAGAAGGAGACGATGTCTCTTACTCCCTGTCCACTAGCCCTGGAGTTCTACCTTAGACAGAGAATGATTGATCTATCGGCCAACCCTCTCTATGGAGGCCCCAGTGCTCCTTATATAGGGGAGCCCGGGTTACAATTCTAGGGCACAGGTGGCAGCATATTCTACGAATATGCTCCTTTCCTAAAGCAGATGCTTCTTTATCCCCTTTAACGGCTCGTCCAGATTTGGACGTAACCCATGGCGTAATCCTTGTCTTTTGGCGTCACCAGACACGGGCTGCGTCATCCGGCTTTGCCTGCGTCACCTTGGTCGCCCCTGACCCGCTGGTCCTCTTCTTTACTTTACTTAGCTCATGCTACAGCTAATAAAGCCACCTTTTGACCAGCGGGGGATTCCTTCTCTTGTAAGCTAAGATAATCCGGCTAGCATATAGCTAATCCGGCTTACCCAGTTACCTGTAAAACAAATAGACAGGGCCGGCATAAATCTTATGCCAGCCGGACCATAGTCAAGGAGGTGCCCCATGGGCCGGGTCACACCGTGATTCGGCCTGCCTTGAGGTGACCCGGTCAGCACTTGCTTTGACCGCGTCGTACCCCGGCTAACTCGGCCCTTATACCCTGGTGTTACCCTACCCGGGGGTATCCCCCCAACATTAGTCCCCGAAGCTGGTGCGGTCTTAGCAACTTTTAGTTGTTAAGGCCACAACAGGTTCCCATACCCAGATCATTTACTCCTTAGGCCGAGTTACCTCGTAGCCCGGAGTTTCTCATCTTGCGACCTTTTGCTCTTTCCGAGTTATTCCTCGTTGGCCAGGTCTTTTGCTTGCTTATCCGGGTTACCTTTCCTTCTCTTGTACGCTTCTCCACATCCTACGTGGAGGGTAATCATCATTTTGCCTCATTTTAAGGCCACGCGCATTTAATGCGCCGGTTACTGTCGCAATGTCAGGAATAACTGCTGTAAACGTCTCTTCACTACAACGCCTCATTAACCGTAACGTTGCTTCACATCATGGGGTCATCTTCTCTTGTAGCCCCTCCTGTGGCCTTGCTCTGATTGGTTGTTCTGGCCTCATACACGCTCGTTGCGCGCGGCGCGTCACCCGCATAGGATCCCACGACGCGCGTGCAGTGTGGTTAAGTAGGAGGCGTGGGGCGATTTCAGGGGATGTTCCCCCATTTCCTCTGCGCTTCCCAGCCTTTCTCTCTTTCATAGCGACTCCGCCGCCGCCGCCAGTTGTCTGCTCCACGAGCGCCACCGCGACCGTGCTCCGATAGCATTTCGCGCCATCACCACCGTTGCTAGTGCTAATTTCCACCACGGGGCCTTGCGCTTCCCGCTTCCCTTCTTCCGGCTACCTCTACTCTGATTACTCCCTGGAAGATCTTGAAGCCACCATGTCTGAGGTGGAGGCAGCAGTGGTGGCATAGCAGGAAGAAGGAGTGGAGGGCCGCGAGCGCGGCGGTTGGGACGGCTCCATCGTCCGCGAGGAGGACCTTGATTGGCTCCGCGCCACACGGCGCATCCCCGCCGGCGTCTCCTGTCGCCTCGCCTCCGGTGAAGTCTCTCCTTCCCCCAAATCTGGGTAGTTTTTCTATCGCATTTCCAACATGGTTTTGGTCTTCCCACTTCCGATTTCTTCTTTGATTTTGTTTCCACATAAGTTGCAACCGCATCACCTCCCTGCAAACGCCATTACCTCTCTGTCCTCCTTTGCTTCTGGCATTGAGGGGTACATTGGCCTCTGGCCAACCAAAGAACTTTGGATCAAGTTCTTTGGCCTATGGAGGAATGTGGTTCCGGATAAGGAGCGTACCCCGGAGAACAAGCAGTTGACCCAGTGCGGCGCCGCCTCCATTTCTCCCCGGAAACAGTCTGTGTTCCCCCGAGTTACGGGACTCAAATCTTGCAAGGGCTGGGCCTGGACTTTCTTTTATGTCTGGAACACCACCAAGGAGGACCTGATACGGTTGCTCCCCTTCAAACTTGGCCCTCCTGACACCTCGCATTGGGAGAGCATTCCGAAGCGGCCCACGGCCCTGGCGAATCAAGTGGAGCGCTGGATCAAGGAGCTGCTCAAGGAGAAATTCCGAGGGCAGGATATTATGATCACTTTCCTCTACAGCCGGGTCTCCCCCCTCTAGAAGCGAGCTCACAAGATCTACTATCTTAGCGGCCCTCTCGATCCTCACCGGACCTCTTCCTTCGAGCTGGATAACTCGGCAGTTTACCGCCAGGTTAAGTCCATATTCAATGTGGAGAAGGAGTTCTCCGAGGATTGGGAGTGGGGACTCGAGCCCTTCACCTGGGTCAACCCTCCACCACACGTGAATTTTCCTTCTCGCTTTCCGAATCTTCTCTGTATGTCTATTTTACTATTGTAACTTGTCAATTTGTTGCTTTGTTCTCAGCGATTCCTCTAGAAGCCACTAGAGGATGGCGAGGTGCTGGCGAGCAAGTGGTTGCCGGACCGCACCGAGGAGGACGAGGAGGAGCCTGATCCGGAGGCCTTCCTGCATACCCCGGACGTCGTCAGACGCACCGCTGGTAAGGCCTCTTCTCTAAGGGATTGGCCAGACAATGATGACTCGGATGTTGAGGTCCTTGAGGTATTTGATCCGGTTCTCATCTCTTACTCGCACCTGGCTTATGTCCGAATGTTCAGCTAACCCGGACGATCAGGTCCATGAGGTTCTGTAACACCCTCGAATCGGCCCTATGCAAGTTTTAGCGCTTCCCGCCAAACCCGCATAGAAACGATTCAAGGACGCCCACCAGGCACTTTCGTGCGGGTGGAAAACGAAGTAATAACATTACACAACAGTCCTCGGTGGGACCCACAGTACAGATATATATACAACCACGACTCAATGAGTCAAGAATACAGATATAATATACAAAGATCCAAATCACCTTAAAAATGATAGAGCGTCCGACTATGGACAAGATGCAAATGGGGCTAAGAGCCCTGAAGAATAACCAATGGCGTCCATAACCCTGCCTAGGCCAAGCCGGAAGGGTAACCCTGCTAACGACGTCGATCTCAAACCTGCTTAAACAAAAGGGGTGCCGACAAAGGGCAAAGGAAAAAGAGAGCGTCAGTATTGAGGCCAGTACACGGCGAGGCTAGAATTCGGTGGCTCTCGCCTAAATAGGTATGGTGGACTGAAGCGGTAGGGCAGCAGCACTAAACAACCTATAGAGAATCGATACAACTGGCGGTTATCAGAGAGGGATAAGAAAGACCTATTCGGATCCAACCTGAAGCTAACACCAAACAAACCCATCCTGGTATTTCCCCCTCGAGACCAAACGAGGAAGTCGGACCAAGGAACTCACACAGTTGGCAATTTTACTTATTCCGTTATAGTTGCAGCAATTACTAATCAGATATAGATAGCATGAGTCATCCTGAAGCATAAGTAGTGGGCAGTTTCAATCACCATCCCGTTGTAGTTGGAACATTTACTAGACAGATATAATTGTTCTGAGGAATCCCAAAACCCAATAGTTGTTGACACTTTTATCACATTCCATTGGAGTTGCAATACTTACTAGGCAGGTATATTAGAACACGATACGACCAAGATCCACCAGTTGTTGGCATTTTTAGTATCCATTCCGTTATAATTGAGCTGGTTACTAGTCACATATTAAGTCAAATTTATAGCACTACTTTAGTTATGCTTGTCTATGATCGAGATACTGTGCTCCAAGTCGTCCATAACTGCGGACACGGCTTTCAGAAAGTTTTACCTAGGGTGCACAAATAGCAACACACACTCGATCAACCTCAGAAAAACCAACTCAAAACCCAACGAGGCATTCACGACAAAGCGATCACATGATTCATAAAATATTTCAGGGGGCCACCCCACTAAGCTACCCGCAACGAAGTTGGACGGCTCCGGAACAGACCCAGGGTTTGCGACGACGACTGTAAATGACTGGGAACCCGAAAGTGTGACTGGGCTTGTCGATACCGCGAAAACGTGGCGCGATCCAAAACAGTACAGGTGCTCCACGCACAATCTTAAATAAAGCAGTAAAGCATGGCATAAGTACAGGATAGTAATAAAGCCCCAAACTACTTTGTGGCCCCAAGAAATAGAAATGAACCAAGCTCTGGCTCACGGGGGTCCATAAGGCCTCCCGGATGTGGATAGTGGGAAAATCAAGGAACAGGTATCAAGTACTCGGGGTCCTACGGGACACCAGTGAGCATGGAAGAACCAAATAACATCTATTGCCCACCGATGCCTCTGCATTAGTTATAGCTAGCATTTTAATAGTTGTATTTAAAGTCATGATCATCTCCACCATAAACATCTGCCAGCATTCCAACAACTATGGTACTTGACAACACGAGATCGCACCTGAGCAAGCAACTAAGACTCGCAAGGCCAGCTATCTACCAAACACAGGTAATAGGAGGTGTCCATGGCAATATAGAGGCTGCACGGGATATAACTGGTGCACGGAAACTAAAGCATCGCGACACGGATAGCAATAGATCAACAGGAGGAAATAAAGACTATAAATGCAAAATAGGTAGAAGGGGAAGAGATGCTCGCCTGGGAAACACTGCCTACGGTTCATATCCGGAGAACTTGTCGGTACTCGCATCAACTCATCGGACTAATCCGCGAAGAAGCAAAACACTAAAAGAAACACCGGATGCAATATTTAATACTATGGCAGAAGATCCGGCATGCTTATGATATGATGCATGGCATGGCACAGATGCGGTGCAATTAGGCAATATTAAGCGGAACCGGGGTCCCGATAATTAATTACACAGTTCAAGTTATTTAGAACCCCCGCAATTTAAATGTTGTATTAACAGGGCGAAACATGGCATCGGTTCGCTACACAAATTTAAATGGAGTCCGGAATAAGACAAAAGTATCCCGCATATCGACTCCATATTTAATTATGAGGTGAATCGGCATGATGCCCCCAAACCCCATGATATGTGTGCAAGCATGACAATTTAATATGCACAAGTTTTATATATAACATTTATAAAATAGGGGCTCAGGAAAAGGTTCACACATCTGGGTTCGGAAGATCTTGGGTTCCGGGGGTCCGGGGTTCGGTCTCAGGGTTTGACGGGAACAGCGAGGTTCGGATACAAGATGGAGAACTTGTCGTGTCGAGACGGAGAACTTAGGTTCCAAGCGGTCGACCTTGTCGTCGATGGCGAACTTGAATGGATCGGGTACCGGTGGTCTTCGGGTCCATGTAGACGGTCATGGCGTTCAGGGAGAAGAACTTGGCGTGCGACGTCCTTCGGTTTCATGTCGACGGTCTTGTCGTCCAAGCTGAAGAACTCGGCGTCCCGTGTCGGCGACCTTGAAGTTCAGGGTGAAGTACTTGTCGTTCTGGTGGCGATCTTGGCGGTCTTCTAGTGGCACCATGTACATCCCTCGAACCCATCGGCATTGAGCCGGTCTTGTCGGTGAGCATCCATGTGCGAAGGTCTTGGTGTACCGGTTTCATTGACGATGGCGATCTTGGTTCCACATTATCGAGGGCTTCGGGTCCGCGAGGGAGATCTTGCCGTCCTAGAAGTAGATCTTGGCGTCCGAGATGGAGATATCCGGGTTCCGAAGCGGAAGCGTTCGCTTGCTAGACTGGTGTAGCAGAGACCCGGTCAGGCATACAGCCAAACACCTTGAAGGCGCGCAGAGATAGGTCTCCGAGTAGCCACCGACACGAGCCACGCGGTCACAGGCTGGTGGAGGATAACACGAGGCCGACGGGTGGTACGGCTCTGAGGAGGTCGTGGTAGACGCGCGGCCGCAGGAAGCTTCGGAAGGTGCCCTGGCCGCATGGCGACAAGGAGGAACGCCGGTGACTCGCACGCGGGCCGAGGGATGCAGCGGCGAGGCGCTGGAGATGGCCGAAAGGTGGCTTGCAGAAGGGCACGGACGGAGGGGATGGTAAGGCGGTGACGAGGTGGCCGGGGTCGACCGGAGCGGAGGAGGCCCGAGGCGGAGGCGCGCGGTGGTCTGGCGAAGCGAGGCGGAACGACGACCGCGAGCGGCGAGCAGAGCGCCAGGACAGAGGCGGCACCAGGGAAGTTGTGCTTGAGGAGGAGGGGGTCACTGCCTCGGCTCGTGCGCGTGAGCCAGCGAGGTCGCATGCGAGGCCGCAACGGGAAGCGGCGGCAAGCACGACAGAGGGGCGAGTCCGACGGGAAGTTGAGGTCATCGAGGAAGAGCACGGCCGAGGTGCGCAGGGCCGGCGTGGGCTGGGCCAGAGAGGCGGTGCTCGCTGGGGCTCGGGGTGGCGCGATCGACGACCGGCGGCGAGGGAAGCGCGGGCCGGGTGGCGAGGGCGAGGTGGAGATGGGCGTCGCGGGAGAGAGGGGATCGGTCGTCGGCGCGGTCGGGGAAGAAGGAAGGCGGGGCCCCGGCAGTGGCGGACGGGGGATGCGGGATCTGAGGAGGGAGAGAGACGGGGGCGGTGGGGGGGAGACGCTGGGGGCGGGGACGTGGCGGAGCGTCAGCTGCTCAAGGAAGCGGGAGCGGGCAGTGGAGAGGGCGCAGGGATGCGTAGGGGAGTGCGGGCGTGCTGCAAGCGGGTGGGGCCCAGGGTAGGTGGGGCGAGCGGGAAAAGGGAAGGGCGGCTGGTGAAGGCGCGTGCGGCACGGAAAAAGAGAGAGTGGGTGGCGGGTCTATCCACTCCAGGAGGGTGGGGCCCGTGCGGTTGGCTGTGGGGTGAGGGCAGGTGGGGGTTGGTCGGCTGGGTGAGGTGGAGGGAAAAAGGGAGGGGTTGGTGAGGTGTCGTGCAGCGATTGGGAAGGGTGAGGTGGAGGAGCTGGGTAGGAAAAAAAGGGGTAGGGTATTTGGTAGAAAAGGGTTTGGGTGTTCTCTAGTATAGGTAGGATTTTTATCTGAAGGTGGCCGGCTGGGCTTTCGGGCCTGGCTGGCTGCCTCCCAAAAATAATTTAAATACTTCATTTATTAAAAACGAGGCTTTTGCAAACCGTTGATAGACAAAACAAAATATTCCGGACAAGCCCGGTGTTTTTGATTTGAATTAAAGACGGGGTATTTAGAAAACCAAAACTGGACTTTTTGAAAATAGTTTTATGCAATCAAATGCAAGATGACATGACGATGCTCAAATGCAAGGTGGCATGATGACATGAGCATGCGGACATGATGATGCAATGCACAAAAACAACGCGATTTTCTAGTAGTGGTTTTTGCGGGGCGCCACAATTCGACACCACTAACAATGGATCTCGCCCTCGAGATCTGCCTCATGGTACCGGGAAGAAGGTCGGCGATCTGAATCTTCTCACTTCGTGTAGATCCTCGCGACACCACTAACAAGAGGTCGTTGTCCGTGATCGTCGAGAGAACACTCCGGAAACAAAAGACGAAGGTAGAGGTATCCACAAATAAAGCCACCTCTAGCTTCCGTGGACAGAGTAAAATTGCTGGATCCACCGATTCAATGTATAAGAGCGAATGATAAGAGTAGTCGGATGGTGATCAGTCCATCGCGCACCCAAACCATTACTCTGCACACGAATAGGTGAATTATGCAACTAACTCTTGGAATTAGACTGAAGATCTCGACAAACGAGGGTCGGAAACAAAGGAGTGATGCACACTCTACATCGGATCTGGCGTAGATGATGTCGTCACGTCGGAAAACACCGGAAGGCACAACAAGGAACAAAGAGAAGTCCAACAGATGAAGGATTCCTCAGATAGCACGAAGACCGGATGTAGAAACACCCTTGCCAAAGGAGGAAGCGAAACCCTGAAGGTACGACAGAAACCCAACCACGAGAAATCCTAGACTCGAAGAAAAGATGAGAGAGAAGATTCAAAACACGCAGAGGTAAGAGGAGAACAGCAGAGGGGTAAGCAGTAAAATCAGACCTAATCAGATCTATCCAACCGATTTTGAAAAATAGTTTTGACACTCTACTTCGGCCGTTAGCTAGGTTATCCTACAGGCTGGACTTGTGGGGTATCGCAACTGCTGAGCTCTGATACCACTCTGTAACACCCTCGAATCGGCCCTATGCAAGTTTTAGCGCTTCCCGCCAAACCCGCATAGAAACGATTCAAGGACGCCCACCAGGCACTTTCGTGCGGGTGGAAAACGAAGTAATAACATTACACAACAGTCCTCGGTGGGACCCACAGTACAGATATATATACAACCGTGACTCGATGAGTCAAGAATTCAGATATCATATACAAAGGTCAAAATCACCTTGAAAATGATAGAGCGTCCGACTACGGACAAGATGCAAATGGGGCTAAGAGCCCTGAAGAATAACCAATGGCATCCATAACCCTGCCCAGGCCAAGCCGGAAGGGTAACCCTGCTAACGACGTCGATCTCAAACCTGCTTAAACAAAAGGGGTGCCGACAAAGGGCAAAGGAAAAAGAGGAGCATCAGTACTGAGGCCAGTACACGGCGAGGCTAGAATTCGGCGGCTCTCGCCAACATAGGTATGGTGGACTGAAGCGGCAGTGCAGCAGCACTAAACAACCTATAGAGACTCGATGCAACTGGCGGTTATCAGAGAGAGATAAGAAAGACCTATTCGGATCCAACCTGAAGCTAACACCAAACAAACCCATCCTGGTATTTCCCCCTCGAGACCAAACGAGGAAGTCGGACCAAGGAACTCACACAGTTGGCAATTTTACTTATTCCGTTATAGTTGCAACAATTACTAATCAGATATAGATAGCATGAGTCATCCTGAAGCATAAGTAGTGGGCAGTTTTAATCACCATCCCGTTGTAGTTGGAACATTTACTAGACAGATATAATTGTTCTGAGGAATCCCAAAACCCAATAGTTGTTGACACTTTTATCACATTTCATTGGAGTTGCAATACTTACTAGGTAGGTATATCAGAACACGATACGACCAAGATCCACCAGTTGTTGGCATTTTTAGTATCCATTCCGTTATAATTGAGCTGGTCACTAGTCACATATTAAGTCAAATTTATAGCACTACTTTAGTTATGCTGGTGTATGATCGAGATACTGTGCTCCAAGTCGTCCATAACTGCGGACACGGCTTTCAGAAAGTTTTACCCTGCAGGGGTGCACAAATAGCAACACACACTCGATCAACCTCAGAAAAACCAACTCAAAACCCAACGAGGCATTCACGACAAAGCGATCACAGGATTCATAAAATATTTCAGGGGGCCACCCCACTAAGCTACCAAGCTCTCCGAACGGACCCGTGGTTTGGCGACGACGGGTAGAACGATTTGGGAACCCGAAAGTGTGACTGGGCTTGTCGATACCGCGAAAACGTGGCGCGATCCAAAATAGTACAGGTTCTCCACGCACAATCTTAAATAAAGCAGTAAAGCATGGCATAAGTACAGGATAGTAATAAAGCCCCAAACTACTTTGTGGCCCCAAGAAATAGAAATGAACCAAGCTCTGGCTCACGGGGGTCCATAAGGCCTCCTGGATGTGGATAGTGGGAAAATCAAGGAACAGGTATCAAGTACTCGGGGTCCTACGGGACACCAGTGAGCATGGAAGAACCAAATAACATCTGTTGCCCACCGATGCCTCTGCATTAGTTATAGCTAGCATTTTAATAGTTGTATTTAAAGTCATGATCATCTCCACCATAAACATCTGCCAGCATTCCAACAACTGTGGTACTTGACAACACGAGATCGCACCTGAGCAAGCAACTAAGACTCGCAAGGCCAGTTATCTACCAAACATAGGTAATAGGAGGTGTCCATGGCAATATAGAGGCTGCACGGGATATAACTGGTGCACGGAAACTAAAGCATCGTGACACGGATATCAATAGATCAACAGGAGGAAATAAAGACTATAAATGCAAAATAGGTAGAAGGGGAAGAGATGCTCGCCTGGGAAACACTGCCGACGGTTCATATCCGGAGAACTTGTCGGTACTCGCATCAACTCATCGGACTAATCCGCGAAGAAGCAAAACACTAAAAGAAACACCGGATGCAATATTTAATACTATGGCAGAAGATCTGGCATGCTTATGATATGATGCATGGCATGGCACAGATGCGGTGCAATTAGGCAATATTAAGCGGAACCGGGGTCCCGATAATTAATTACACGGTTCAAGTTATTTAGAACCCCCGCAATTTAAATGTTGTATTAACAGGGCGAAACATGGCATCAGTTCGCTACACAAATTTAAATGGAGTCCGGAATAAGACAAAAGTATCCCGCATATCGACTCCATATTTAATTATGAGGTGAATCGGCATGATGCCCCCAAACCCCATGATATATGTGCAAGCATGACAATTTAATATGCACAATTTTTATATATAACATTTATAAAATAGGGGCTCAGGAAAAGGTTCACACATCTGGGTTCGGAAGATCTTGGGTTCCGGGGGTCCGGGGTTCGGTCTCAGGGTTTGACGGGAACAGCGAGGTTCGGATACAAGATGGAGAACTTGTCGTGTCGAGACGGAGAACTTGGGTTCCAAGCGGTCGACCTTGTCGTCGATGGCGAACTTGAATGGATCGGGTACCGGTGGTCTTCGGGTCCGTGTAGACGGTCATGGCGTTCAGGGAGAAGAACTTGGCGTGCGACGTCCTTCGGTTTCATGTCGACGGTCTTGTCGTCCAAGCTGAAGAACTCGGCGTTCCGTGTCGGCGACCTTGAAGTTCAGGGTGAAGTACTTGTCGTTCCGGTGGCGATCTTGGCGGTCTTCTAGTGGCACCATGTACATCCCTCGAACCCATCGGCATTGAGCCGGTCTTGTCGGTGAGCATCCATGTGCGAAGGTCTTGGTGTATCGGTTTCATTGACGATGGCGATCTTGGTTCCACATTATCGAGGGCTTCGGGTCCGCGAGGGAGATCTTGCCGTCCTAGAAGTAGATCTTGGTGTCCGAGATGGAGATATCCGGTCAAGCGAAGCGAGCGTTAAACGCTAGACTGGTGTAGCGAGACCCGGTCCAGCATACAAACACCTTGAAGGCGCGGAGATAGGTCTCGAGTAGCCACCGGCCACGAGCCACGCGGTCCGTGCTGGTGGAGGATAACACGAGGCCGACGGGTATGCGGACTCTGAGGAGGTCGTGGTAAGCCAGCGTAACGCCGCAGAAGGTTCAGTGTATCGCGGTGACAAGGAGGAACGCCGGTGACTCGCACGCGGGCCGAGGGATGCAGCGGCGAGGCGCTGGAGATGGCCGAAAGGTGGCTTGCAGAAGGGCACGGACGGAGGGGATGGTGAGGTGGCGGAGGAGGCCCGAGGCGGAGGCGCGCGGTGGTCTGGCGAAGCGAGGCGGAGCGCGCGAGCGGCGAGCAGAGCGCCAGGACAGAGGCGGCGCCAGGGAAGTTGTGCTTGAGGAGGAGGGGGTCACTTCCTCGGCTCGTGCGCGCGAGCCAGCGAGGTCGCAGGCGAGGCCGCAACGGGCGGCGGCAGCAAGCACGACAGAGGGGCGAGTCCGACGGGGAGGTGAGGTCGTCGAGGAAGAGCACAGCCGAGGTGCGCAGGGCCGGCGTGGGCCGGGCCAGAGAGGCGGTGCTCGCTGGGGGCTCGGGGCGGCGCGGACGACGACCAGCGGCGAGGGGAGCGCGGGCCGAGCGGCGAGGGCGAGGTGGAGCTGGGCGTCGCGGGAGAGAGGGGATCGGTCGTCGGCGCGGTTGGGGAAGAAGGAAGGCGGGGCCCCGGCAGTGGCGGACGGGGGATGCGGGATCTGAGGAGGAAGAGAGAGACGGGGGCGATAGGTGGGGGAGACGCGGGGTGGGGCCGGGGGACGTGGCAGGGCGCGTCCGTCGCTACGGCGAGCGGAGCAGCGGCAGGTGGGCCAGGCGCACGGGGATGCGCGCAGGTGGGGTGCGGTCGGCGCGTGTGCTGCTGGGTGGGGCCCAGGGTAGGTGGGGCGAGCGGGAAAAGGGAAGGGCGGCTGGTGAAGGCGCGTGCGGCACGGAAAAAGAGAGAGTGGGTGGCGGGTCTATCCACTCCAGGAGGGTGGGGCCCGTGCGGTTGGCTGTGGGGTGAGGGCAGGTGGGGGTTGGTCGGCTGGGTGAGGTGGAGGGAAAAAGGGAGGGGTTGGTGAGGTGTCACGCAGCGATTGGGCAGGGTGAGGTGGAGGGGCTGGGTAGGAAAAAAAGGGGTAGGGTATTTGGTAGAAAAGGGTTTGGGTGTTCTCTAGTATAGGTAGGATTTTTATCTAGAGGTGGCCGGCTGGGCTTTCGGGCCTGGCTGGCTGCCTCCCAAAAATAATTTAAATACTTCATTTATTAAAACGAGGCTTTTGCAAACCGTTGATATACAAAACAAAATATTCCGGACAAGCCCGGTGTTTTTGATTTGAATTAAAGACGGGGTATTTAGAAAACCAAAACTGGACTTTTTGAAAATAGTTTTATGCAATCAAATGCAAGATGACATGACGATGCTCAAATGCAAGGTGGCATGATGACATGAGCATGCGGTCATGATGATGCAATGCACAAAAACAACGCGATTTTCTAGTAGTGGTTTTTATGGGCGCCTGAGTTCCTCCCCTTACTGTGGTGGCCCGGCCCGCTCCTCGAGTTGAGATACCTCGGCCGCAGCTTCAGAGGCGTCGCCGCCCAAGAAGAGGCAAAAGAAGTCCGGGGATAAACCCTCGGCCAAGCCTGCCGCCAAGAGCACGGTTCAGAGGGCGCCCAAACCTCGGGCTCCTCCTACCGCAGACGAGTAAGTTCTTTAATATTGCTTCTTGGGATTTCTTCCTTTGTTTGCCTTGATTTCTTATTGATTCTTCTTTTTGACTTGGTGCTTTATCTTTTACTCAGAGCTCCTAGGTACATCCCTCAGAGCGGCCCCGACATTGCCTCCCCACTCCGGAGCAGTCCCTCTTCCCCCCGCAACGATGATTATCGCCCGCTCAGCCTATTCAAGAGGGCTCCGCGGCTACGCCTGACCAGATCCCACCTCGCCAAGAGAAGGGCAATATCGGCGCAGGGGGTAGTAGGCCGGATCAGGATACGACGATGCCGAATCTCCCCAGCTCCTCGGCCTCAGCGCCCAATCCTGAGGTGCCATCTTCATCGGCGCCGCCTCCAGCATCCCCAGTACCAGCACCAGCACCAGCAGCAACAACACTAGCACCAGCAGTAGCACTAGCACCAGCAGCAGCAACAGCACCAACAACATCAACAATAGCAAGAGCCTCCAAGCCTCCCAAGGGAAAAGCTCCATCGGCTCCCTCCGGGTCTACCCCTTCCGTGGCAGATATCTTTCAGTCAATTCCTCCACCCTCATCCGACAAAGCCAAGAAGACCTCCGGGTCAGCCAAAGTAACTTCGTCCCGGTTTGCCGCTTCCGGATCAGAGGGAAGCCAACAGCTGGTTTTGCACACCAGCCCCGCTGCAGCTCAATCCGTGAGGCAGGAGGCCCACGTGAAGGGCCTTGTGGTGAACTACTCTCTAAGCAGCGAAAGCTATAGTCCACTACTCCTTGAGTATGTGAAAAACTGGAACAATGCTGAATTCATCGACCCCCAAGATGATCTGCCAGAGAAGTTCGGCCCAGCCGAGTTCAGTGCCCAGATGAACTCTGCTACCAAGGCTATCTCCTTGGCTGGCCAAATGATGGAGGTAATTCTTTTTCTCTGCTGTTGATGTTTTACATAACTGAACACTTGTAGATATAGCCCCTAGTCCCCGAGCCTCCGAGGGAATAACTTGTTATTTGGTCGGATGCTTCTCGTAGAACTTAGCTTTTGTTCTTAATAATCAAGTTTTAGTAGATTTTGAGCCGGGTCTAGTTCCCTTGGCTCGTATGTTATGTACTTCGAATATCCACACACCTAGAGCCAGGTTAAGTTCCACTTGGCCCGGGTCTTGTAGACTTCAAATATCCACACACCTAGAGCCGGGTTAAGTTCCAATTGGCCCGGGTCTTGTAGACTTCAAATATCCACACACCTAGAGTCGGGTTAAGTTCCACTTGGCCCGGGTCTTATAGACTTCAAATATCCACACACCTAGAGCTGGGTTAAGTTCCACTTGGCCCGGGTCTTGTAGACTTCAAATATCCACACACCTAGAGCCAGGTTAAGTTCCACTTGGCCCGGGTCTTGTAGACTTCGAATATCCACACACCTAGAGCCGGGTTAAGTTCCACCTGGCCTGGGTCTTGTAGACTTTGAATTGTTGTTACCTTGCCTTTGAATTTTGTTTTCTCCTTGCTTATTTCAGATTACCACTAACCGCCGATCCGCTGAGTTCCAGCGCCTGCTGGACTCCTACAAAGACATTCGTGCGCGTTATGGTAAAGTCTTGGTGGAGTACCAGAAGAGGGGTAAATTTCCATTCTTGCTCTTCCTTGTTCCTTCAAACTTCTTAGGACCTATATGAATTTGTTGTCCGAATCATGCAGCCAAGGTTGAAGCTGAGAACATAATCATGAGGAAAAACCTTGTGGAAATCAAAGGTAAACTTATCCCCTTCACATGATCGTTGTATTTTCCTTGCTTTATGCGGTGGACAGTCATACTTTGGGTCCTCCGGATCATTGTGCTGTTGCAGTTGCTCTCGAGGATAGTGTCACCATGCCTGAAATGATGACTCACTTCCTCGAACAAGCAGGAAATCATGAGGCTAAACTGAAAAAGAAAGACGCATAGATAGCTCGGCTCCAACAGCAGGACTCGGAGATCACTCGGCTGAATGCCGAAACTCAAAGGCTTAAGAGCCGCCATCAGTCTGAGTTGGAGAAGGCCGACCAGGAGTTTGTCGAGGAGAAAGAGCGTTTAACCACGCAAATCTCCAAGGATAAAAGCCTACTGGAGGAAGCCGACGTCAAGATTACGTCGGTGACCACCGAATACGAGAAAATCCAGGCCCATAGTGCCAATGTTGATTCCGAGCTCCAGCGACTCCTCTTTCAAATTGCGCGTAAGTTTTCTGCGCTTGCCATCCGGATTTGGCCATTTTGTTCACTATCTTTCTTCTTATATTTTAGGCAAATTTCCAGAGAGCGATACGCTCGCTGCCTCTGCCGTACGCCAGTGCCGTGCATAGCATGGAATTCCTGCTGCCCTTGATGCCGAGCCAATCCCTTATACCACAGAGGATCTCCTGGCGAGTCTCACCGCTCGCCTTGAGGTAGCAAAGAATCATGGTGCGGACATCATCCCGGCAGCAACACGGATGTCCAGCTGCCTCTAGCCCAGTGAACCCATTCCCAAGCAAGGTTCGGCTTTCATAGCCAAGCTAATGGAGTGTGACATGCAGCTGCATCTGTGGTGTGAATCACGCGCATCGGGTCAAATACATTGCTTTGCAATTTGCGCTCTCATGGTATGAAGGAATTGACTTGGCATTGCTCACTCGCATGCGCACCGGGTCTAAGTGTTGCGAGGCTCCGGAGTGGATCGCGTGCCGCCAAGCCTGTGCCAACAAGCTCATCCAGTACTCCTTCTGCCATGCTTGGAATGAGGGGCCGAGTTATCTTGATGCTGCCGACGAAGAAATTGTCTCTGGAGATGAAGAGGAAGGGAGTGAGAGTGAGGGCTCCGAACTAGGCGACGAGGCTGAAGACCCGGAGGATAACGAAGTTAACCCGGAGAACAAAGCCGAAGCTAGCGCTCCTCCCCCACACTCCGGAGTACCTTCCTCCTCAACAGATGATTCATCTGCTGCTCCTGCCCCTTGAAAAACAATTGTCACATTTATCAGATCCCCGGAATGCCGGGAGAAGATGTATTTAAATACTTTGGTTTGGTTGTGCTACAATTTTAAGTTCTGAACTAAGTTTTATTGCCGGATTATCATGGGCGAAGTCCCCGAGTTTCATTTTCTTGTTCTTCCAATTTTTGACTCGGCTCGCGTCTACCTTGATTTGCTTTTTCGACTTACGAGTCCGAGGTTCAAAAAATTGACTTAACAATACTTGAAACCTTGAGATTAGCTCAAAATGATTCAGCATTTTAGTGACCAAAACAAACTAAGGGTTAGTCAAAAAACCAATGTCGGCCTGCTTAAGTTCTTTCCCTTAGTCGTTTTTGATGTGCTTTGCCATTCCAAACTTGTTCTCTTGCTTGCCATGAAGCCAATTCTTGTTGGACAGCGGCAAAGTCGAAGAGTTAGGTTTTTGGTGCTCACACATTACTAATCCAACTAAGATATAAGCGACTTAACCCAGCCGATACCAAAATACGAAAACAAGAGACAAGTATTATAGCAGTCCCCGAGTCTCTGCTCGGGGTAGTAAAGTTTTTATTGATAAGCTCATCGCCAACATACATACCGACATACGAGTAGTTCGCATACATTCACCTCTTAGGTGTAGAAAGGACGAAGCAGTGCTATGTTCCACGGTCTTTTGGATTCTTCTCCGGACCTGTCCGCCTTGTTCTTTTCCTTAGGCTGTGCATCAATAAGATAGTAGGAATCATTGCGCAAGGCTTTGCTCACAATGAAAGGTCCTTCCCATGGAGGGGATAACTTATGCATGCCAGTTGTGCACTGTATTAGCCTTAGTACCAAATCACCTTCTCGGAAAACTCGGGGGTTTAATTTCCGGCTATGATAGCGTCAGAGATTTTGCTAGTATATGGCAGATCTAGACAAGACCAGTTCTCTCGCTTCTTCCAGCAGATCAACATCATTCTGCCGGACTTCGCGCACTTTGGCTTCTGTGTATTTGGTGACCCTTGGCGAATCATGCTCTATGTCGGCTGGTAATACAGCTTCTGCCCCATATACCAGAAAGAATAGAGTATAACCTATTGATCGATTCGGAGTTGTTCTTAAACTCCACAGTACCGCTGGTAGTTCTTCTATCCAGCAACCCGCTGATCTTTGCAGCGGCTCTATGAGCCGGGGTTTTATCCTGGACAATACCAGTCCGTTGGATCTTTCCACTTGCCCGTTCGATGCAGGGTGGGCGACTGATGCGACATCTAACCGGATCTTCTTTTCTTGGCAGAATCTCACAAACGCTCCTTCAGCGAAATTCGTTCCATTATCAGTTATGATGCTATAGGGATAGCCGTATCTTAGGATTATATCCTTGAGGAATCTTACTGCTGTTGCCCCATCACATTTCCGAATTGGTTTCACTTCAATCCACTTCGTGAACTTGTCAACCATGACCAGAATATGGGTCATCCCTCCTTTGGCCGGCTTAAATGGTCCTACCATGTCTAGGCACCATACAACAAATGGCCATGTAATGGGGATAGTTTTCAGCTCCGACATTGGCAGGTGAGTTTTTGTGGCGTATCTTTGACAACCATTGCATTTTCTCACCAAGTCCTCTGCTTGCTCCAAAGCACTGGGCCAACAAAACCCATGCTGGAAAGGTTTTGCTACTAAGGCCCTTGAGGAGGCATGGTGGCCACATTCTCCTTGGTGAATATCCCGAAGTATCTCAAGTCCTTCCTCCGGATCAACACACAGTTGTATTACTGACGTCACACTTCTTTTGTATAGATCGGAGTTGATAATTGTATAGGCCTTTGCCCTTCTCTGAATTTGCCTTGAACTTATTTCATCATCCGGCAAGATTCCCTCTTTCAAGAAATCAAAAATTGGCTTGGCCCAAGATGGTATAGCCCGGACGGGAAATGGTTCCGCATCAACTTCCATTGCATCCACTGACATAACTCCTGCCGGATCAAGCTGAACAGTCCCCGGGTTTGCTGAGGCAGTCCTCGGGTTTGTTGAAGCAGTTCTTGGGTTTGCTGAGGTGCTTCCCCATTCTATCTCCATAGGTGCAGCTCCTGATCCGGAGAGTGCCGGGATGTAAATGGAATCTGATTCGGGCGAGGGCGCGATAGATGGTTTTCTCAGGTGCTCCAGGGCAACATTTGGTAGGATTGGCTGCCGGGACGAGCCCAACTTGGACAGCGTATCTGCCGCCTCGTTTTCAATCCGGGGTATGTGATGGAACTCACATCCTTCAAAGAACCCACTTATCTTTTGAACATGGAACCTGTATAGGGCCATGTTAGCGTCCAGGGCATCCCAATTTCCAGACACTTGCTGCACCACCAAATCAGAATCTCCAAAGCATTGTATCCGACGTATCCCTACTTCCTTTGCCACTTTGAGACCATGCACCAATGCTTCGTACTCCGCCACATTATTCGAGGCACTGAAGTGGATTTGAAGGACATACTTCAGCCGATCCTTCTTGGGCGAGGTAAGCACTACTCCGGCGCCCAACCCGTCTTTCAATTTCGATGCATCGAAGTGCATTTGCCAATAATTGGAGTCTGGTAGGGGTGGCTCCTATTGCATTTCAGCCCAGTCCACAAAGAAATCCGCCACAGCTTGTGACTTGATTGCATCCCTTCTGTCAAACTGTGGTGCATAGGGAGCTAACTCGATTGCCCACTTTGCTATCTGGCCACTTGCATCTTTGTTACTCATGATCTCTGAAATGGGTGCCTCACATATCACCTTGATGGGGTGCTCCTCAAAATATTGCTTGAGTTTCTTGGCCGACATATATACGCCGTATGCTATCTTTTGATAGTGAGGGTAGTTCTGCTTCGAGGATGATAATACCTTGCTCAGATAGTACACCGGACTTTGCATGGATTTTCCTTCCTCTTCGCGCTCCACTACGATTACTGCACTTATGACTCGGTTGGTCACGGCTATGTAGAGCAACATTGGCTCCTTAGGTAGTGGTGCAGCTAGGATTGGCGCAGTAGATAACATCTTTTTCAATTCTCAAAATGCAAGATCTGCCTGTGGCGTCCATGTGAACTTGTCTGCTTTTTTCATTAGCTGATAGAGGGGTAAGGCCTTCTCTCCGAACCGACAGATGAACCGACTTAATGATGACAGGCAACCAGTGAACTTCTGCACATCGTTAAGACATTTTGGCAGTTCCATTCTTTCTATGGCCCGGATTTTTGTCGGGTTAGCTTCAATGCCATGGCTGGACACCAAAAAACCGAGTAACTTTCTGGCGGGTACGCCAAAGGTGCATTTCTCCAGGTTCAATTTCATTCGGAACCTTTTTAAGTTCGCGAATGTCTGCCGGATATCCTCAAGGAGCGTATTGCTTTCCTTGGTGTTTATTACCACATCATCCACATAGACTTGCACATTCCGACCTATCTGATCATGTAAGCATTTTTGCATGCATCTCTGGTACGTTGCTCCTGCATTACGTAATCCAAACGGCATAGTGCGATAGCAATAAGCCCCATACGGGGTAATAAATGCAGTCTTTATTTGATCATCCGGATTCAGGGGTATATGGTGGAAACCAGAATACGCGTCAATGAATGACAGTAGCTCGCATCCGGCCGTTGAGTCTATGACTTGATTTATTCTAGGGAGCAGAAATGGATCTTTTGGACACGCCTTATTCAGGTTCGTGTAGTCAATACACATGCGCCATACCACAGCCACGTTCAGATCATCTTTCTTCTTCTCCACTAGCACCGGATTAGAGAGCCAATCCGGATAGAGTACTTCCATGATAAATCCGGCCGCTAGGAGTCTGGCTATTTCGTCTCCAATGACTTTCCTCCTGTCCTCGGCGAAACGCCAGAGTGGTTGCTTCATCGGCTTAGCCCCGGGTCTTACATTTAATGAGTGCTCAGCCAACTCCCTCAGTACACCTTGCACATCTTGTGTAGACCAAGCAAAGATATCCCGATTCTCATGGAGGAGGTTGACGAGCTCACTTTCCTATTTGCTGCTTAACCCGGCACCAATGGTGACGGTGCGCTCGAGGAACTGATCATCGATTGGCACTTTCTTCGTGTCCTTAGTTGCTTGAAATGATACGCTCCCGTGCGGGTTGGTCAGGGCCAGCATATGTTGTTGCGCGGATTGAGCCAATGCTGCCACTTCCAGTATCTTCCTTTTTCTTGAGCTATCATGAGTGACTCAGCTAAATTGGATCTGGCTGAGGCGCACTCGATCGAACGTCGGAAGTCCCCTGATACAGTTATCACGCCCCTTGGTCCGGGCAACTTCATCTTAAGGTAACTGATGTGGGTCGTTGCCATGAATTTGCTCAGCGCTGGCCTACCGAGTAACGCGTGATAAGTGCTCTCCAAATTCACCACCTTGAATTCCAAGTTCTCAGTGTGGTAGTTGTCTCTTGTGCCGAATAACACGTCAACCCGGACTTTACCAATTGGTTCACAAGAAATACCCGGCACAATGCCATGAAAGGTGGTCCTTGTTGCTTGCAACATGTTCTCTGTTATCCCAAACTTGTCCATGGATCCTTGTATATAATGTTGATACTGCTGCCATTGTCAATCAATACCTTGTAAAATCTTACATTGAGATTCGGCCCGATGAACGTCGGATCCAGGACAAGAGCGTAGGTTCCTAGGCTTGGCATGATCTTTGGGTGATCCTTGACACTCCATGTAATCTCCTGATCCGCCCAGGACATATATCTCACCACCGCTGGCATTACTGTGTTTACCTCCATATGCCGGCGCTGCAAGCTTTTCCGGTCATTCTCTTCCGTGGTGAATACACAGTAGCTTTGATGATGTTCCCTATACTCATTTCGTCCCTCATTCTCGTTGTAACCTTGGCCTTGTTGCTGGTTATTGCCCACTTGATGTACATCATCCCTTCTTTCCGGATTCTCGTACCTCGGAGGAGGTGGTGGCAGCATCAGTTGCTGTCCATTTCCCCTTGTCAGTAATAGTGGCCGGGGTGTTTCATTTCTAGGTGCTTCGTTCTGAGGTGCCTGAGCATTCCCCAAACTTCTCTGTTCTAATTTCCTCATCTATTCACATTGCCAGGTCGTATGACTCGCCGGACTGTTCGGACTTGGTGTATGAAATTTGCAAGGTTGATCTAACATAGACTCAAAAGTATACCTCGGCCTATCCTTATGTTCCTGCCATTGTTTTTCTGCTCCGGGGTCCAAGGCTTTCTCCCTTCGTTTTTCTGTTGCCAGCTCTGCCCTCCAGTTTTTTGGCGTTGACTGGCTCCGACATTGGATTGAGCTCGGTCAACTGCTGCGACCTGTTGCGATTTATACCGATAATCCGGACGCTCATCCCTTCTTTTTCCTCAAAAATCATTCCTCCTTGATGATCCGGGGCCATCTCGGCCGTAATACTCTTCGTTTGCTTCGCTAGACATTAACCGGGGTTGCGTTGGATCTCCCAAGGCATACGAATCTGCAATCCGGATTGTCTCAGCCAAGGTAGTTGGCATATCTTGCTGTAATCTTTGCCATAACATACTTCCATATCTGCATCCCTGAGCGAACCACACAATAGCTTGTGATTCAATTACTCCTTCGCATGAGTTTTGCACATTGCACCACCGTGTCAGGAAATCTCTATCTGGCTCATTCGGTCTCTACTGGCACAATGCAAGGGTTTGTGGTCTGTTGGGTCTCTTGTAAGTGCTTGAGAAATTGCTAACGAACAGCTCCTGGAAATTCAACCAACAGTTAACGCTTCCTGGTGGCAAATTGTTCAACCAAACTCGCGCTGGTCCTTCCAGCATCTGTGGTACATACCTCACAGGCCATCTCAAATTTCCTGTTGCGATCTTGACTGCAGTGTCATAGTCAATCAGCCAATCCTCTGGCCTGGTACTACCATCATAAGTTCGGGTTCCTCTAGCCAGCTGAAAGTTCGGCACTGGTGGCTCGTTCATGATCTGGTGCCCGAAACATGCTGGACCCGGTGGACCTTGTATCTCAATTTGCTCCGACCTATAGATCCTGTCCAACTTCAACCTTGCATCATCTGGCTGCAAGTTCCTGCTTTCCAGTCGTGATCCAATTATGTGGTGATCCGGTCTGGGGTATCCATCGTTAACCATAGCCGAATAACCATCATTGTATATTTCCTGATCCGGATGTGCATGATGCTGTTGTGCTACTTGTCCCGCACTCCCCTCTTGCCGAGGTACGCACTGTTACTGTGTCCGAGGTAAATTTTGCCCACCTCCCACAGGATCGCGCTGTCCGGCATTGCCGTTGGCAGCATTTCTTTGATCAGCATTGCCTTGGTCACGGTTACCTCGGGCAGCCACACCTCGGCTGGTACTGTGCCGGTCCTCATCAACTTGCACTGCTTTGCCTTTTCAAACCCTTACCGGGTCATAAGGAACCATTTGCTTGTCTCTTCTTCCAGAGTCCACTACCTCTTCTCTCCTAGGATTATGACCCGGAGACGACGCGGCTCCTCTGGATCTTGTCGGGTTATTTCTGGCCGAATGTACCACCCGTGAGGCCCCTGGTGGTGCCAGGTTAGCCTTGTTTATTTCTTCATTTTGTTGGCACACAACTCTCAACAAGTGATTTACCCTCTCTTGATGCCTTTGTCGGGCCTCTCCGGTTAAACCTTCTAACTCGGATGCGGCCGCATTTGCTGCTCCGAGGTTCTTTGCCGGGGTACCGTACGGATCCAACCCTCCTGTTACTATCGTAGCTGTCTGACCTGGCCTAGGCTCGTACTCCTTGTCAATCTCAGTGATCAGGTTCCTGCCCCGAATTTTCACTCCATCGATACAGTTTGCCTTAGCATACTCTCTCAAGGTGATGTTCAACGACTGATGCAGCTCTGCTACTTTCTTTGATCCAGCTAACATTTTCCGCCTAGTTTCCTCTAACTCAACTTGTGCCTGAGCCGGATCTACCACAGGTGCTATTAGCGTTGCTAAGCTATCTATCGCTTGCTAGAGCACATTCTCTAGCCTCTCTAGCGGGGGAAACCTAGACCTGGTCTGTTTTGGTGTTACCTCGGGCTCTGGAGCCGGATCTTTGCTTGGTCCTGCGTCTGGCGCGGTCATCAGGATCTCAACGCTTCTAGTGGGGCGAGTGATACGCACACCACGAGCTGCGCTGAGAGGTGGCTCGCCTCCCTCGACGATGTGCCGCGGGTGAACGCAGGACTCGTCCACACCGACGTAGATCTTGTGCGCGCCAAGCTTGAGGAAGACGCCGTTGCGCGGTGGAGGGTGCCTGCTGAAGCTTCCCGCGTTGTCGCTGACGTAGTCCAGCGCTCCAAAGCGCTGAACCAAGCCTGAGACGATACGCTCGCCGGTGCTTGAGAAGTTTCCCGTCTCAATTTTCACCCCTGCTAGCACCGCAAGGCCCATGGTGGGCGCCAACTGTCGTGGTGGTGGCACGACAGGTGTCATGGATAGGCTAAAGATGGGGCCAATGAGTGCTAGGGGAATGCAGGGAGGGAGAGCGTGGTGATTCCACGCACGGAAGTTCTTGTATATTCTCTATCAATGGTGTTTACAAGTGCTTGCGAGGCTCTCAACAAGAAGGAGACGATGTCTCTTACTCCCTGTCCACTAGCCCTGAAGTTCTACCTTAGACAGAGAATGATTGATCTATCGGCCGGCCCTCTCTATAGAGGCCCCGGTGCTCCTTATATAGGGGAGCCCGGGTTACAATTCTAGGGCACAGGTGGTAGCATATTCTACGAATATGCTCCTTTCCTAAACCAGATGTTTCTTTATCCCCTTTAACGGCTCGTCCGGACTTTGGACGTAACCCATGGCATAATTCTTGTCTTTTGGCGTTACCAGATACGGGCTGCGTCATCCGGCTTTGCCTGTAGCACCTTGGTCGCCCCTGACCCGCTGGTCCTCTTCTTTACTTTACTTAGCTCATGCTACAGTTAATAAAACCACATTTTGACCAGCGGGGGATTCCTTCTCTTGTAAGCTAAGATAATCTGGCTAGTATATAGCTAATCCGGCTTACCTAGTTACCTGCAAAACAAATAGACAGGGCCTGCATAAATCTTATGCCGGCCGGACCATAGTCAAGGAGGTGCCCCATGGACCGGGTCACACCGTGATTCAGCCTGCCTTGAAGTGACCCGGTCAGCACTTGCTTTGACCACGCCGTACCCGACTAACTCGGCCCTTATACCCCGGTGTTACCTTACCCGGGGTATCTCCAACAAAACAAAAGAATGATCATGATTGTTTGTATCCTCCGAACTAAGGAAATTGCTAAAACGCAGGTAGCTGTGTTTTAAGTTCCGTCACAGCTAACAGTTATATTGTCTGATCGCTCTATGCTTTATGATCTGTGTTTTGGTGGTCAGTCTTGTTTATCGCGTGTGTTGAGCTGGGCGTGGTGGGGCATCGTGGTATCGTATTGTTTTGGTTGTGTTTGATGTCGTGCGCATCTGGCTGTTTGAGTGGCAAGATACATGGTGTTTTGGCTGCTCATAGACGCAAATGGACCTATTATAAAAAATATAATTTAAATTGTCAAAAAACAACGTATATACTTCCTCCGTTTAGAAATAAACGATTTATATTTGTCTATATTTAAATATATCTATACAAATAAACACATCTACATACGTTGAAATTTAGAAAAAATTAAGTCACTTATTTCTGGACGGAGAGTATATCCGGACATTCTATGTCCGTATATGAAAGAATGAACATTTTATGTCACTTGTGTAGAAAAGACAAAAAACATGTTCGTGAATAGACTCGTTAGAGCACTGTTTGTCTTTTCTACATGAGACGTCTAAATGTTCTTTTCACCCGCAAACTTGTGTACGGACATTTAGTATGCGGATGTATATGCAAATAATTTTTTTTAAAAAAATTCACATATTGAAATGTGTTTTCACACAATGTGTTTATTTGCACCCGTGAGTAGAATTAGATTTTCACAAGATACGACTACTATATATAGAGCTGCCCAATAGTAGTATGTGGATTTTGGCACTTCTTTTGGATTTTTTCAAGCATGAAATGTTTTCTTTGTAGTTGACGTTTTTTCTACATTCGCTTTTACATGTTGTTCATACGAAGACGTTTCATTTTTTATATTACCTAGTTTTAAAAATATATTTTTTAAATATATCAAAATTGATTTGAGAATTAAGCTAGTACATCATATTTTCCTAAATCACATTTTTTCACCGGTTCACTTTTTCCCCACTTGCAACTAGAATTGCAACTGAGTCCGCATTCACATCAATTTTTTCAATTTATGATTTTCTTTCTTTGCTATGAGTTGCAGCCGGACTTGCAACTGGTTTATCTTTCGCGGATGCAAATGGAATTGTAACCTATAATTTTTAAATTTATATTATTTTATTGTGAATTATGCTAGTATATCATATTTGTTCGAATCACGTTTTTTGTGCTTCCTATGAGTTGTTATCGAACTTTTGCAACTGGCTCATGCTTTTTAGGGTTGCTACTGGAATTGTAAGAGATTTCAATTTTTGCAATTATGATTTTCGTCCTTCCTATAAGTTGCAATCGGACTTGCAACTGATTGATGTTTTTCCCCAGTTACAACTAGATTTGAAACTGAGTTTGAATTATCATAAAATTGACTAAGAACTAAGCTAGTCTATTTTTTTTAAATATGAATGTGTTTCCTATGATTTGCAATCTACATGCAATTGATTTATACATTTTTTTGAAGGAATTTTTTGAAGGATGATTTATACATTTTAATTGACCGCAACTGGAATTGTAACCGAGATCTTTTGAAGTTTATATCATATTGATTGACAATTAAGATAGTACATCAGATATTCATAATTACGTTTGCGTACTTCCTTCGAGCTGCAATCGGACTTGCCACTAATACAAGTTATTTTCTAGTTACAACTGGAATTGCAACTGATTTCAAGTTCACATCAATTTGAATAAGAGTTAGTACATCATTCCTATAAGCTACAATCATACTTCAACTGGTTTTATATTTTTTCCTAGTTGCAACTTGAATTGCAACATAGATAGTTTTTAATTTTATATCAAAATTGATTGATAATTAAGCTAGTACATCATATTTTCTTAAATTGAGTATTTTCATGCTTCCTATGAGTTACAATCGGGCTTGCAACAGGTTCATGTTTCCCAGTTGCCACTAGAATTGCAACTGAGTTTGAATTGACATCAATTTTGACTAAGAGCTAGTCCATCTACAATTATGGGGTTTTGCTAATTCTCATTTTTATATATCATATGTGCTTGTTGAGATTCGTGCAACTATTTTTTTCTTGGCAAGGGGTGACCGAACTTGCTAGAGTGGGATGCATCTATTTGGGCTACATTCTTGTCCGCTGAGTGTGTGTGCCTTATACCTAAAGCTTTTCCCATTTGCGTGTATTTATTCTTTGTTGGAATGAGCCCACTTATATTTATGTGCTTTTTCGTGTGGGATTTTTGTGTTTTTTCTTCATGTGCATTTAAAGTTGTTTGCTTTTAAAATTTTATTGGGTCGTTGGTGAGATTGTAGTTGAGATATTTTTTAGTAGATTTATTTTCTAGTTGCGCACCGTGTTGTGACTTGAGATTTTTCAGTTTAATAAAGCAGGGCTTGCAATCGAATTTTTTCCAGTTGCAAGCTGGGTTTTGACCGAGATTTTTTCAGTTGCAAACAAAGTTAAACTGAGATAGGTTTTTAGTTGCAACTGGAACTAAAACTGGGATTTTCTAGTTGCAATCGGAGTTGCAAATGACTTTTATACCTGCAAAACTGGGTTGCAACTAAGATTTTTTCGTCTTACATCAGCTAGTTGCAAGTGAAGTTGCAAATGAGTTTTATAGTTGCAAGCAAGGTTGTAGCTGGTATTTTCTGTGTTTTGTGCTTGCAACTAGGAAGCAACCGAGTAATTTTTATTGTGATGGGTAGATTTGAGATTTTCCACATTGGATTGCTACTATTTTTTAGTAGGAAATTAGCAAAACCTTTTCTTAATCACTTTGAATCTAGAGCAATGATTTTACGCTTCAAAACCAAAAAAGAAACATCGCGATACGGAATCTGTATGAGGCTGTTTGGTAGCCTGCATCTATTTCTTGGCCCGGTGGGGCAGTGCTGCGGAGGGCACTTCCACACCCATCCGACCACCGAGCCAACGTTTGCATCTTGTTTGATAGCCTGCATGGAATTTTTTTCATGAGGACACCTGCATGTTGTTTGGTTGGTTGCATGTTGTTTGGTTGCATGCTGTTTGGTTGGTTGCATGTACTGGATTGCCTGTCACACTAATATGCACACCTAAACATTCATATCTCTTTTGTTCGTGTTTGTGAAGGAAATATGCCCTGAGAGGCAATAATAAAGTTGTTATTATGTATTCCTTATATATGATAGATGTTTATTTTGCATGCTAGAATTTTATTGATCGGAAACATCAATACATGTGTGTTTAATAAACAAAAAGGGTTCCTAGTTATGCCTCTCTTATAGACTAGCTTGTTGATTAACAAGATGATCAAGGTTTCCTGATCATGGACATTGGATGTTGTTAATAACAAGGTCACACCATTGGTGGAATGATGTGATGAACATTCATCCGAAATATAGCATTACGATCAAGTCATTATGTTTATATTGCTATAACATCATACGAAGTAATCTTTATCCTTAGACCATGAGATCATGTTAATTGCTAACACCTAAAGAGTATCTTGATAACATCAAACATCACACCGTAACAGGGTGACTATAAAGATGGGTTCAGTACTACGAAGGTGTTATGTTGAGGCTCATGGATCAAGAGTGGAATTTTTCAATCCCGATGACGGATAGATATACTCTGGGCCCTCTCGGTGATATCACATTGAGATAGCTTGCAAGCAAGTGATGTGATCACTAGAATGTTATATCACGGGAACGAGAAAAGAGTGCATGTCGGTAACGAGATCAAACTAGGTATTTGGATACCGATGATCGAATCTCGGACATGTATTATATCAAGAGACAAAGGGATTTAGTTACAAGCATTAAAGATTCTCACGATCACAGAAGTCATTGTTGAATATGCAGGAGTCAGTATGGATCTCCAGGTCCCGCTTCTGACCATTGATCTGAGAGGAGTCTCAATCATGTCTGCAATATTCACGAACCATAGGGTGACACACTTAAGAGTAACCAGACACCATTTTGGAGCACATATGTTTCAGACGAAAGAATTGCAAAGCGCAGGAATTGTTTCGATAGAAACCGGAAATTGTTTCGGGTGAAATTGCAGAAAGTGGTTCTGCATGTGATATTGAAATATTGCAAGGGGCTATATGTGAGTTAATTAAAGTAATTAACAAAATTCTGAATAAATTTAATAAAAGAGTTTTATTAAATGAGAGAGCATTAAACTTGGAGAATTTTAATGCATTTAAAGTAGGGACTTTAAAGGGGAATGTGAAGAGGCATTTTAATGTGGAGGGGTTACCACCACATGAATGGGGGAGGTGAGGGGTCACCCCCCATGCGCCAGCCATGGAGAGAGGGGTACCCCTCCTCCTCCTATAAAAGGCCACCCTCTTCCTCCTTCTTCCTCACACCTCCTTGTGAAGGATCTCTCTCCCCCTCTAGAATTATTCCCCCATGGTCTCGGATTAGCGAGATACATGTTCCCCGTGGCATTTCGTCTGGAAGGAGTTGCTGCTTCCGCTGGATCGCTGGAGCGAGGAGGTGGAGGTTGTCCGGTGGCTTGAACGTGTGTGCGAGTACGGATGCGCTGCTGAGTTGCGGCGCTCGGACTTCCACTCGATCTTGAGATCGGCAAGTGTACGACTACATCAACCACGAGTTCCTACTGGTTAATATAACTCGTTGTCTTTGAGGGTAAGTTCTCGTTGGATGTATGTCCACCCGTTGCTTTATACCTAGTAGATAGATCTAGGCGTGTAGTTCTCATCGTAGGAAATTTTTTGTTTTCTATGCTGCGGACCCAACAGTGGTATCAGAGCCTGATCTATGCGTAGGTGCTTTGCACGGGTAGTACACATATGTTTATATGTGGGCGATGATGATCATGTTATTGCATATTCTATGTATTTTGGATATTGGTGGCATGGTGGGATGAAGCGGTGCGGACCAACCTTACATGTCATCGTACATGAGACCGGTTCCACGACTGACATGCAACTTGTTTTGCATAAGTGGCTGGCAGGTGTCTGTCTCTCCTACTATAGTCAATATCTGATTTACAACGAGTTGCTAATAACTTAATTATCCTTGTTGTGGTTCATGTTCGTAGGTGAGAACGGTTCTATCTCCGAAAGCCCTAAGCCACGTAAAACTTGCAATTGATAAATTAGAGGCGTCTAGTTTAGATAGTTGCTGGGCTAGTGTATTGATATGGTATTGTTGTAAGTAGATGTATGATAGATACTCTTACAACACACTCAACGTGTAAGTTCCATAGACCTTGGCCTTACACACAAAGGAATGATAGAGATCATACCACGATGCAAATGATAGAGATCAAATTCATGGACCATATCATCTCACTTTACACATTAGATGTTAGCATCTTATACTGCTAGTTTGGCGCTTTCTGTAGCATTGTAAGATGATCCCTCATTTAGATATCAAGATAAAAATGTGTTATTCCTTGATTATGCACCGTTCTATGGATCGTGTTTCGAGACATCACGTGATGATCGGGTGTACTCGAATCTACGCTTTCATAGGAACGGGTGTAGGACAGTTTTACACATGCGAATACTAAGGTTCTTACTTGGCGAGCCTAGCATGTACATACATGGCCTCGGAACACGGACCGAAAGGTTAAGCATGAGTCATATAGTAGATATGATGCCCATATAGATTCTCGCCTTTGAAGCTATATCAACTCACGTGATGATTGGACTTGGTGTAGTGGATTTGGTTCATGTAATCACCAAAAGGACACGAGGGATGTCGTTTTTGAGTGGGAGTTCATTAGTAATTTGGATTAGTTGAACTCACTCTATCATAAACTTAGTCTAAATAAACTTTACAAATTCTGTTGTAGATGGCACCACCTGCTTTTAATTTCAATGTGTTCATGGAGAAAGAGAAACTTGCTGCAAATGGTAGCAACTTCACCAACTGGGCTATGAATTTGAGGATTCTCCTCACTGCTGCACAAAAGCAATATGTGCTAGATGCGCCGCTAGGCCCCCCACCATCTCCTGATGCCCCTGATGAGGAAAAGAATGTCTATGTGACTCGTCAGGAGGACCACAACTTAGTTCATTGCGGCATTCTGTACGGGCTAGAGCCAGAACTTCGAAAGTGTTTCGAAAATGGCAATGCCTTTGATACCATGGGAGAATTGAAAATGATTTTCGATACCCATGTTGCCATAGAGAGTTATAATGCTACCGAAAGCTGCATGATGGAGGAGAACAGCTCCGTTAGTGAGCATGTACTCAAAATGTCTGGGTACGCCGATAAGCTTGTGTCCTTGGGAATAACGTTTCCCATTGACTTGGGCATACATCGTGTTCTCCAATATCTGCCACCTAGCTACAAGAGCTTCATGATGAACTATAATATGCAGGGCATGAAGAAGACTCTTCCCGATCTTCTGTCAATGCTTAAGACTGCAGAAGTGGAGATTAGGAAAGAACATCAAGTGTTGATGATCAATAGGACCACCGGTTTCAAGAAGGACAAGAAAGGCAAGCACAAGGGAAAGAAGGGTGCAAATCTGTTGCCGCGCCTGAAAAGAAACCCCGAGATGGCCCTAAGTCCGATACCGAGTGCTACTATTACAAGGGGACTGGCCATTGGAAGCGCATCTGCCCCAAGTATTTGGCGAACAAGAAGTCCGGCAAGGCAAACAAAGGTATATGTGATATACATGTTATTGATGTGTACTTGACTAGTACTCGTAGTAGCACCTGGGTATTTGATACGGGATCGGTTGCTAATATATGTAACTCGGTTCAGGGGCTATGGAACAAGCGACAATTAGCAAGGGATGAGGTCAGGATGCGGGTCGGCAATGGATCAAAAGTTGATGTGATCGCCGTCGGGACGCTACCTCTCCATATGCCATCGGGATTAGTTATAAACCTAAATAATTGTTATTTGGTGCCTGCACTGAGCATGAACATTGTATCTGGATCATGTTTGATGCAAAGTGGTCATTCCTTTAAATCTGAAAACAATGGTTGTTCGATATATAAGAATGATATATTCTATGGTCATGCACCTATGTTGAATGGTTTATTTCTGTTGGATCTCGATAGTAATATTATGCACATTCATAATGTTAATGCTAAAAAGATTAAACTTGATGATGATATATCTGCATATATGTGGTACTGCCGTCTAGGTCATATTGGCGTTAAACGCATGAAGAAACTCCATTCTGATGGACTTTTGGAATCACTTAATTTTGAATCATTTGATACATGTGAGCCATGCCTTATGGGCAAGATGACTAGAACGCCGTTTTCCGGTTCAATGGAACGGGCGACAGATCTATTGGAAATCATACATACTGATGTGTGTGGACCAATGAGTGTGTCAGCGCGAGGTGGATATCGTTATTTTGTTACTTTCACGGATGCTTTGAGTAGATACGGGTATATCTATTTGATGAAACACAAGTATGAAACCTTTGAAAAGTTTAAGGAATTTCAGAATGAAGTGGAAAATCATCATAATAGAAAGATCAAATTTCTACGGTCCGACCGTGGAGGAGAGTATCTAAGTTACGAGTTTAGCACACACATGAAAGAGTGTGGAATAGTTTCACAACTCATGCCTGCCGGAACACCACAACGTAATGGTGTGTCGGAACGTCGTAATCGTACCTTATTGGATATGGTTCGATCTATGATGTCTCTGACAGACTTGCCACTATCATTTTGGGGTTATGCACTGGAAACAGCTGCATTCACTTTAAATCAGGCACCATCTAAATCCGTTGAAATGACACCGTATGAATTATGGTTTGGAAACAAACCTAAGTTGTCATTTCTTAAAGTTTGGGGATGCGATGTTTATGTGAAGAAACTTCAGCCGGATAAACTCAAATCCAAAGCGGAAAAATGCGTCTTCATAGGATACCCTAAGGAAACGATTGGGTATACCTTCTATCACAGATCCGAGGGCAAGGTTTTTGTTGCCAAGAATGGATCCTTTCTTGAGAAGGAGTTTCTCGCGAAAGGTGTGAGTAGTCGGAAGGTAGAACTCGAAGAGGTTATTGAACCTTATCTTCATGAAATGGCGAGTAGCGCAGCACTGGAAGTTGTTTCGGAGTTGACTTCACCTAATGAAGAGAGAGCTAATGATATTGATCATGAAACTCCGAAAGAGGACACTACCGAACCTCGCAGGTCAAGCAGGACACGTGCAGCTCCTGAACTGTACGGCAATCCTGTTGTGAATTTCATGGTTGATGAAATGGATGACCCTGCGACGTATGAAGAAGCGATGATGAGCCCGGATTCCAACAAATGGCTAGAAGCCATGAAATCCGAGATGGAATCCATGTACGAGAACCAAGTTTGGACCTTGGTGGACTTGCCTCACGATCGAAAGGCCGTTGAGAATAAATGGATTTTCAAAAGAAAAACTGATGCTGATGGTAATGTGACCATCTATAAGGCTCGACTTATCGCAAAGGGGTTTCGACAAATTCAAGGACTTGACTACGATGAGACATTCTCTCCCGTAGCGATGCTTAAGTCGGTTAGGATTATGTTAGCAATTGATGCATATTTCGATTATGAAATATGGCAGATGGATGTCAAAACTGCGTTCCTCAATGGTAATATTGAAGAAGAGTTGTATATGATACAACCTAAGGGTTTTGTCGATCCTAAGGATGCTAATAAGGTATGCAAACTTCAGCGATCCATCTATGGACTAAAGCAAGCATCCCAGAGATGGAATCTCCGCTTTGATGAGGTGATCAAAGAGTTTGGATTTGTCCAAACTTATGGAGAGGCTTGTATTTACAAGAAAGTGAGTGGGAGCAATGTGGCATTTCTGATATTATATGTGGATGACATATTATTGATTGGAAATGATAGAAATCTTTTAAACAATGTTAAAAGTTATCTAAACAGCAAATTTTCCATGAAAGACCTTGGTGAAGCGTCATATATATTAGGCATTAAAATCTATAGAGATAGATCAAGGTGCCTAATTGGGTTATCGCAGAGTACATACCTTGATAAGATATTAAATAAGTTTAATATGGACGAAAGTAAGAAGGGGTTCTTACCTATGTTGCAAGGCAAGACATTGAGTAAGACTCAAAGTCCGGCTACGGCGGAAGAAAGAGAGATGATGGATAAGATCCCCTATGCCTCGGCCATAGGCTCTATAATGTATGCCATGCTATGCACATGCTATTAGTTTGACTAGTAGGTACCAATCTGATCCAGGTTCGGAACACTGGATAGCGGTCAAGAACATCCTCAAGTACTTGAGAAGAACTAGGGATATGTTTCTTATATACGGAGGTGAAGAAGAGCTAGTCGCTAAGTGTTATGTTGATGCTAGCTTTGACACCGATCCGGATGACTCTAAGTCTCAATCCGGATACGTATTTCTCTTGGACAGAGCAGCAGTTAGTTGGAGGAGTTCCAAACAACCTGTGGTGGCTGGATCAACGACGGAGGCAGAATATGTTACTGCGTCAGAAGCGGCACAGGAAGCGGTTTGGATGAAAGAGTTCATTATGGAACTAGGTGTGGTTCCTAGTGCGTTGGACCCGATGGTGATCTATTGTGACAACAATGGAGCCATAGCCAACGCAAAGGAACCGAGGTCTCACAAGAATTCCAAGCATATTAAGCGCCGGTTTCACTCCATCCGCGAGCATGTCAAGGATGGAGATATAAAGATTTGTAAAGTACACACGGACCTAAATGTAGCAGATCCGTTGACTAAAGCTCTCCCTAGGGCAAAACATGATCAACACCAGAACTCCATAGGTGTTAGATTTATCACTATGTGAACTAGATTATTGTCTCTAGTGCAAGTGGGAGACTGAAGGAAATATGCCCTAAGAGGCAATAATAAAGCTGTTGTTATGTATTCCTTATATATGATAGATGTTTATTTTGCATGCTAGAATTGTATTGATCGGAAACATCAATACATGTGTGTTTAATAAACAAAAAGGGTTCCTAGTTATGCCTCCCTTATAGACTAGCTTGTTGATTAACAAGATGATCAAGGTTTCCTAGTCATGGACATTGGATGTTGTTAATAACAAGGTCACACCATTGGTGGAATGATGTGATGAACATTCATCCGAAGTATAGCATTACGATCAAGTCATTATGTTTATATTGCTATAACATCATACAAAGTAATCTTTATCCTTAGACCATGAGATCATGTTAATTGCTAACACCTGAAGAGTATCTTGATAACATCAAACGTCACGCCGTAACAGGGTGACTATAAAGATGGGTTTAGTACTATGAAGGTGTTATGTTGAGGCTCATGGATCAAGAGTGGAATTTGTCAATCCTGATGACGGATAGATATACTCTAGGCCCTCTCGGTGATATCACATTGAGATATCTTGCAAGCAAGTGATGTGATCACTAGAATGTTATATCACGGGAACGAGAAAAGAGTGCATGTCGGTAACGAGATCAAACTAGGTATTTGGATACCGATGATCAAATCTCGGACATGTATTATATCAAGAGACAAAGGGATTTAGTTACAAGCGTTAAAGGTTCTCACGATCACAGAAGTCATCGTTGAATATGCAGGAGTCAGTATGGATATCCAGGTCCCGCTTCTGACTATTGATCTGAGAGGAGTCTCAATCATGTCTGCATTATTCGCGAACCGTAAGGTGACACACTTAAGAGTTACCAGACACCATTTTGGAGCACATATGTTTCAGATGAAAGAATTGCAAAGCGCAGGAATTGTTTCGATAGAAACCGGAAATTGTTTCGGGTGAAATTGCAGAAAGTGGTTCTGCATATGATTTTGAAATATTGCAAGGGGCTATATGTGAATGTTTTTTAATTAAAGTAATTAAAAAAATTCTGAATAAATTTAATAAAAGAGTTTTATTAAATGAGAGAGCATTAAACTTGGAGAATTTTAATGCATTTAAAGTAGGGACTTTAAAGGGGAAGGTGAAGAGGCATTTTAATGTGGAGGGGTTACCACCACATGAATGGGGGAGGTGAGGGGTCACACCCCATGCGTCGGCCATGGAGAGAGGGGGTACCCCTCCTCCTCCTATAAAAGGCCACCCTCTTCCTCCTTCTTCCTCACACCTCCTTGTGAAGGATCTCTCTCCCCCTCTAGAATTATTCCCCCATGGTCTCGGATTAGCGAGATACATGTTCCCAGTGGCATTTCATCTGGAAGGAGTTGCTGCTTCCGCTGGATCGCTGGAGCGAGGAGGTGGAGGTTGTCTGGTGGCTTGAACGTGTGTGCGAGTACGGATGCGCTGCTGAGTTGCGGCACTTGGACTTCCACTCGACCTTGAGATCGGCAAGTGTACGACTACATCAACCACGAGTTCCTACTCGTTAACAAAACTCGTTGTCTTTGAGGGTAAGTTCTCGTTGGATGTATGTCCACCCGTTGCTTTGTACCTAGTAGATAGATCTTGGCGTGTAGTTCTCATCGTAGGAAATTTTTTGTTTTCTATGCTGCGGACCCAATAGTTCGTGCCCGACGACAAAGGGCGGCGGGTCAGTTGTTGCGGCTATGCCGATGACGGGGCGGTGGCAACAAAACTATTGCGACTGCACTGGCGACGGAGATCGGCGGCACACCTATTGTGGTTGCGCCGGCGACGGAGGCTAACGAGACACCTGCTATGGCTGCGCTGGCATTGCAAAACACAAACACGGCGATATAGAGTACTGTCGCTCGATGTTGGGTTGGACTAGGAACTACTCGATCTTGCTCTGTGTCGGTGCCCCTACCCACGAGATCGAAGAACTCGAGCTTGAACACGGCGGACTGAACAGCCTGGAACACGTACGCGGCAACGGGGACCTCAGCACGGCCGTAGGCGCGATCGACAACAATGAAGGGGAGCTCGACACGACCAAGGGGAGCTCCACGCGGTCACATCCAAGGTTGATGATGACGTCCTTGGCCAACCTCTTCCTGTACGCCCTCCATGTACATCTTCTTCCTCAACCTCTTCTTCTTCCTCAACCTCACGTACAAGTTAAGAAGCTACGTATGGATTCCTATACCTCCATCAAAACGAAAAACTTGCAAATAATTGTTGTGGGGAATAGCAGGATCAAGCTACTTCTCAAAGGAGAGTTCGAAAGATTCATTGTATGCGATGAATCTGACGAAAAACACGCAAAAAACTATAACTTTGACCACGAATAGGAGAAGATACGGATCACGAACCTCGAAGCCGATGGTCAGAATGAAACTCCTTCGTCAATGCGCATCTTTTTCATGCATATGTCGACTCGATTTGAAACTTGTATGTGCTAATCACAAGTGGTTTGGATGAACGTGTTTAAGAGAGGATAGAGAAAGGGGAGGAGGAGATAGCGTTGCACGAGCTTGTGCACTCATGCACTCGCTGTGGACAGGCTCCACAGAAACGACCGATTCAATCATTCCCCTTGGTCTTGTCCCTAGGCTGCTTTAAGAAGCGCGCTGGCGTAGCCCAAACTCGCATGCAGGCAATCAAACGGGCCGATTTCATCTCCCCAGAGGCTGCATGACCCCTCATGCAGGCTACCAAATGTGTCCTATATATGAGACTATCAAATGGGAAGGAGCAAGCAAAAGAGTTAAAAATCAAAACGTGTTAATTGCTGCACCCAGGCCACTTTACACGGAATCTCTATGCCCATATGATTTGTCTTCATGCGTACATCTAGGGCATGTTTGGTCGGCCGTACGGCCATTTCCTGCACCGGGCCGGAAGAAATAAGGCCATTTGGAGAATCGCACAGTGGGCTGAACTCGCATCGCACGAGTCTTAAAGCAGCCAAAATCTTGGCCCGCTAGAAACGCCAAAATCGGGTGTTTCTGCGGGGACAAGCCCCGTGGAGCCAAGAGAGGGCACACGGCTGCACGCGGGGAGAAGAGCGGGAGACAGTGTGACGCATCGAGAATGCGCGCCATAAATCCCCTCACCGCCCACTCACCACTCCCAACTCTCTCCCAATTCACAACCGCTCTTCCCCCCATCTCACCGCCGGCAGTTCCTCTCCCACCGGAAGATCGAAGACCACTGCAGGGACAACATACAGAGGTAGATCTAGGAAAGAATTGTGCTTCTCCTGCCTGTAGTGGATCTTCTACTGTGACTGCGACTGCTTCTTCCCCTTCGTCGGCAAACCCAAGCTCCAAAACCTGCAGCAATGGCGGTAAGTCCTCAAACCACCAACTCTCTAAGCCTTTAGCAGCACAGATCTTTCTGTTACCATGTGCTTCTCTGAGTATGATTGACATGCACGGTAGATTTGTACTGATTTTTGCTTCCTTTGGTTGATTATATGGGTTAGGGTCTTTTCTTTCATTGTTATGCCTCCGTAAGCACTAGATCTGCCGTTACACTGGTTCCATATGTGCTTGTTTGTGGCTAGATGTATGCACAATTTTAGTTTTAGAGTTTCGTAGACCATGTAAATTGGGGATTATTACACTGTTCATGTTCTTCATAGGCCGATGATTACTTTACATTTTGTGGCCAAGATCCCAATAGGATTCTTCATAGCATGCCTGTTATAATTGATCTTGGACACATAATGCCTAATATAAGGCACACAAACTAGTTGTTCATTTACAGGACTGCCGATGATCATATACGCACCGCAAGGAAATAGAAGCGATGATCCTTTCGAACCTAGTTCTGCCATCTATTCAAGATGATGGAACTTGGTTTGATAGGATCATCACTTCATACTGCAAATGCTGTGAACTATGAGGCAAATATTGTTTATGCTGTGAACCTAGCTTGTGATGTTACTTAGTATAATATGTGTATAGAGCTGGTGCTATGAGAACCGAATGGTATGCACAACAAAATTGGTCGTGCACCTCCTCTAGATCCCTGTAGCACCAACTCTACCTTGTTTGTGCTAGTTATTCTGAAGCTGGGCATTGGTTAGGTAATTCTGTTTAGCTTCCTTTGGCCAATGATTAAAAAGTAGCAGAATGCAATGCAAGGGGATCCTCTTCATAAACAAACTCGTGTGCTAACCAAATTTAGTGTTCATTTGTGTTGCTCATGAGAAGTATCCCTTTGCATCTGCGCCATTCTATATGAGGTGATGTAGCCCGACCTACGGTCATTCCCACATCAAGGTCTCCAACTTATGCCAAGTCATCATGGACTCCAAAGGTGAATCGGTTCCTCTATGCGATCCCATTTCCTACCCTATTGAATGGTATACTACTTCATACTCTGTCACATATTCATGATAGGTTCATACCGACGAGTACAAAGGCAAGGGAGGAAGCCCGGAGCCAGAATCCCGACAAGACGGAGGCTTGGAAGAGGAGATGGAAGAGACAGAGCAAAACCGGCGGCAGAACCGACAAACCATTTTCCATGCTAGAATTCCTGGCGTGCTCCGGCGGACCGGATCCTCGACTGGAATTACCGGCGCACACCAGCGTCGACCGAAAGACGTTTCTACACGCTTTTCCAGCGTAGACCGGAAGAATCGGCGACGACCGGGAATTCTGACACCAACCTCAGCATTGCCGGACTTATCACCGGAATCCCCTGACGAGAATCACCTATGGGTTTGATGCCCTAGAATATTCCATTTACTTACCCCTTTGCCTAAACTACCCCTATTCTAGTGGTTGGCCTATAAATAGAGCCCCCACACCTCATGTATCCCTTATGCGTAGATAATAGACTAAAGATAACCCCCTTTGTGGAATCTCTAGTTTTGCCTCATCCCCTTTACCAATAGAGGATCGACTATCGTCACCACCTCGTTGGAGTTTGCATCGTGCCTCCCTCATTGTACAAGGCCTACGTTTGCGAGTGCATGAGCATAGTCATTAAGACCCTCTCCAAGGTGTTCTTCCCCCTCCGCTTGGGATTGAGGGAGCATGTTGATCGATCTTTCCTTGCGAGGATTCTATCGGACCGATGGCCACCGGCGGGACCAATCGGCCTTGTATCGTGTGAGTTTTGCGTGTGTTCATCGTGTTCTTTGCGAGGTGTTCATCCGCTTCCACTACCTTCTCCCTTTCCCCTCACTTTCCCATCGATTTGACTACGAGATCCGTGAAGATCGGGCCACCCACAAGGTTACCCCTCAACATGAGGCCATGTTTGATGGTTCATGTCTGATCACCAGAATGTATGCGCTTACATGTGTTGATTCTTTTTTAGTGCTCGAAGATGCTGATCAGAGGTTCTCTCCCCACCAATGGAGGAGCATGCTCTAGGGATGCTGGTGAGGGTAGTGCCTCTAAGAGGGCCAATGATGGTTGTGAGGGCAGCAACGCCAAGAGGCCGAGGGGCAGGCCTCTGAAGATTGGGAACTTCCACGACCAGGTAGGACCAACCCATTTTGCCAAGGTGATCTTGGCACCTGGGTTAGACCTACTGCCAATCCTTGATGGCTTCAGGCCTTTCCTCGACACTGTGCCAAGGACGATCATGATGAAGAAGAACACCAGATGCATCTGGATGGTGAAGCTCCGGGATGTCAACGGTAGGATTTGCCTTGACTAGGGGTGGGTTGGCTTCGCCATTGCCCACCAGATCAAGATCGGGTACTTCATGACCTTCAAGATGCTGAAGGTTGACCTATTCAAGGTCACCATCTTCGACTACACCATGACTGGAGTGATGAAGAAGTGCCCAGAGCATGATCCTGCCCTGCCATGATCGACCTATGAACTTTGTTGTGAGCTTTGTCTGTGTTTGTTCATGTGAACTTTTTCTGTATGCCTTGTGGTTGCCTTGCTACAATATTTATGTCTGCTGCTATATATTGCATCGTCGTTAAATATGTTCTGCTGATATATGTTTTGCTAGTTTTTGGCCTATTTTTGCGGTGTGCTTGTTGTGGTTTAGCATTACTTATGAGGTCCTGTAAGCTCACCATCTGGGGAAGAGGTTACCAGACCACACAAGAATGCGGAAACCAAACATGCACAATCCTTTCTCCCAGGCCTAATACAGCCCACCAAACAATTGGGCCTTATTTCTGCCCAAGTCCTAAATAGTGTCAACACGGGCTACCAAATAACTAGGAGATTTTGGCTCAGATGTGGATCCGCGCGTGCAGTCCCCGCGCTTGGAACTTGCATGCGGGGGAAAATCGCACCAGAACCAAACATGCCCCTATTTCCTATGTCTGGTTGGTCAACTGCATGAATACAACAATTTACCATCCTGGACAATTGTCGTAGATTTTAACAAGGTATGTATTACGTCCACACCCGGATGACGTCAGCTAGCTGAGAAATACCTTAAGCCTCAGCTAGCTGAGCTTTAGATGCACCCCAAACTAAAGGGGTTTGGGGTATTGGTTTATCTTAGGTCTCTTTGTGTTCTCAATTTTCTAAATTCGAAAGAAGAGGAGGACACCGAAGGAAGTGTCGGCTTCTTAAAAAACAGACTTGTGCTCCTCTAGCCCCCGAGGGTGATGGGAGCACCATCCCTAACCTCCGGCCCCCTCACCTACTCGCTCGCCTCTCCATTCACTGGCGCGGGCCACCGGTAAAAGCCCCTGCGGCATCGGCGGGCTTGACCTCCGTCGGGCGCGAGGCGAGGAGAGCATGGGCTCCTCAGCTTGGAGACGGTGCACCATGGTGGAGGCGCGGTATCTCGGGCGGTGGGGTACCAGTCTTGGCGGGCACGAGCGGCAGCGTGCATGGCGGTGCCGCCTAACCTCTGGAATGCTGAAACGGTCCAGGCGGTGCAGGCTCCGGGCGAGCTTGGCCCGAGCTCCTACAACGGCCATGGCGGTTTGCCAACGCAACGGCCACGGGAATGGGGCTGCTCGGGTTGTAGATGTCCGACAACGACGGTGACCTGGCTGCAACAACATAGCGGTGGAGATGATGGGGCCTAATCGGGGCCTAACCTAGGCCTGGCCGGTGAGCCGGGCTGGAACAGGCCCTATTTGGCACTGTTGCGTCTGGATGGCAGTCACCATGGGTGATGGATGGAAGTTCCCCTCCCCCAAGCCGTCGGGTGCGTTGATGCCTGCAAGTCCGTGATACCTACCCGTCCTCCTCATCGACAATGTGATGTGATGTTGGTCAGAGCTTTTGCTAGAGTCCGTGGATGCCAGGGTAGTGGCCCCGAAAGGTGGACTACGTGGGCGACTCTTCGGCGAGCAAGGTGGCGGTGGTAGTGGTTTCTATCCTCGGTCATGTGGATGGCAAGGAGAGGGTGTTGGGAGGCTTTGCTGTTGGTGGCGCTTCGGCTTCGGTAGCTCCCAGGTCGTGTGTCGGAGGCCTATCTTGGGGACAACGGGTGTGGCGGAAGATGGTACAAAGGTTTTTCTAGGTGAAAGCTCAGTGCTTCGGCACCATTGACGATGATGCCTGCGGGTATCATTGCCCTCTTGGGGGTGCCGATGTGGCAACCTTCCTCGCAACAGGTCTCTAGGTGAAAGCCCTTGACCATTCGTCTCGACGGCGGCGGCGTGGTGTGTCGTTACCCTCTTGGGGGCATCGTCGTGGAGCCCCCTTCATCCCAGTCTTGGCTCATTGTCTTCGGTGGTAAGTTTACACTAGTAGAAACCAGGCTATTAGCCCCGGTTTGTAAGGACCTTTAGTCCCGGAAATGGAACCGGGACTGCCAAAGCGGGACTAAAGGTCCTGCCTTTAGTCCCGGTTCTGTTACGAACCGGGACTAGAGGTCCACCACGTGGCCCCGCGAGCCACGCTAGGCTGGAGGACATTTAGTCCCGGTTCGTAACACGAACCGGGACTAGAGGTTCCCTGCCGCGGCAGCATTTTGGTCCATTTGGCTGCCGCGACAGGAGATGGGGTTTTAGGGTTTTGTGTTTTTCTTTTCATTTTGTGTTTTGTGTTCAATTATTTTTCATTCTGTATTTTCATTAGAAACAAGTTTTTGTATACATACAGAACGCTAATATATAGTACTTGTACACATTGATGCAATATATAATATAATTTCTCTTACAAGCATACATGGAGTCCCAACCGGGTCCAAAGCCTGTCTATTTGATTACATGGAGATCATTACATGGATGCTTTAGGGTCTATCTATAGAGTATTCTCCGCGTGGGTCTATGACCTCGTGGACAAAAAATCCAGCAAATTCCTCTTGGATTGCTATTAGGCGGTTCTCTGGTAGGAGCTTGTCCCGCATCGCGTCCAACTATAAAGAAGGAGATCATATGAATTAGACTCAACACAACTTTTTGTAATAAAAATAAAGGGTGAATATATTGTTTACTTACTCGAACATTTTCCAAGGGCTTCTCAGTAGTGATGCGAATGAACTCGCACACGTAGAATTCATATTGATTAGTCCCCCGTGGCTTCCTCGCGCACTTTACAAGAATATAATTCAATCAAATAATAACTCTAGCATGATAAATGCACATAAACTAGAATTAAATAGATGCGCGGACTTAGATCGTACTACTTACCGAGACCGATTTAAAAAATAGCTCCTCACGCCATTGACCGCGAACCTTGTTCTTGAACTGTTTCCAAACCCTACCCGACAAAGAAAATGAATATATGAGTTAATAACTACTTGATATCCCAGAAAATGAACGAAAGAAACCGATATAGTGCGATAATGGTTGAAATTACCTCTGGAGCATATCGATAATGCTGCGGTAGTCTTCAATTTCTTTGTTTAGTGAGTCCATGATGTGAACTCTTCCCAAGTCAACTGAAATGCTTAGAAGAATCCAGTGGTACCTACCCAAGGTTTACATACGTCAGTAACTCATCATTTACACTGAGTATCGAGTAAGCAAAAGTTAATGTGTACAAGAACTCACTTGCCATCGTGGTAAAGAAATAGTATTTCATTACAGAAATGCTGGTTCGTGAGAAACCAGAGCAAGTTTTGCTCGGTCTCTAGTGTCTTATCCTTTAGCATAGATCCATTAACTCGATGTGGGTCAATGAACCCAAATCCATTGATAGCCTTTCTTTTACATTCGAGAATCTTCATTCTGCATCATTATATATAGCGTACAAAAGAATATAGTGAGTATACTTACCGGCAATGAATTGAACAAGCTGAGATAGAGACTTAATTACATAAATAAAGTAATCACTTACAGACAATAGAAACTGAGGATAGATTTGTCGAGTTCCTTTAGATTGAATAACTGAAATAATTCTATAAATTCAATAGGGACCTCGTCTTCAGCGAAGTAATGCGAACTTTGAACTTTCAGTATGAGCGAATATCGCTATTCTTTTGATGCTTTCATGTACCATTCATGGAATCATCGCATTTTTGTTGGCATATCCCGAAGCCTCTCAGAACTGACCAGAGGCTCCCCGTGAACAAATTTGGGTGCTACCTCAGCCTTGGGAATATCGCCGTGAATAATGTCATGAATAGACATATTACATTGCTCGACCAATATCTTAGCCGTTTCCGGATCCATACATATAGTTGAGGTTCGGGTATGTGCACCTAGAGCGGGGGAGCGATTGATTTGCTTGTTTCCCTAGCTGGGGAATGTCTCTTTTGGTTCTTCGGCTACCACTCGATTGTTTTGCTTGTTTCCCCAGCTGGGGGACGTATGTTCTGATGCTTTCGCTACCACTCGATTGTTTTGCTTGTTCCCCCTACTGGGGAACCTCTTTTGTGATGCTTCCTCTACCACTTGATCTCTTTTGTTTCAGTGTCTTCTGAAGACATCGTGTATAGTCATCTGGTGCATTTAACTGAGCTTGGGATGGCTGCGTCAGTAATTTCCTAAAGTGCTCCTTGGTTTCCGGTTTTATTTGGACCTCTGGCTTAGGTTGTTTCTTTTTAAAATAAGCATCCACTTCGGCCCATACGACCGCATCAGTCTCCTCATTGGTCAGGTAGTAAGCCCTCTTGAGAGGAACCAGCGGTACTCTTGGGAGGGGCAACAACTGTCACTTTGGGCGTCGGTTATCGCTCGACGGAGCGGTGCTATTCTTCCGCTTTTGGCCCTTAGTGGGTGGAGGCGGCTGCGTAGATTGAGATGGACTCGTGTTGGGGTCATGGATTGGACTTGGAGGTGGTGGACTTTTACTGGGAGGAGACGGTGCCATTGGAGGTGGACTTGGAGGTGAACTTTTACTAGGAGGAGACGGTGGCCTTGGAGGTGATGGATTGTTTCTCGGTGGAGAAGGTGGCCTTGGTGTCGAGCCTAGAAACTTGATGTATTCTTTTTTCCAAAGAATGAAGCCACTCATGACTTCTCCCAGTGTCGTCTCCCCTTCACCTCCAGGGATGTCAAGCTGTAGTGACTGACACATCGGTTGAACTTCATCCACACCGACACGAGCATAGCCAGCTGGAATCGGATTGCAATGGTAGGTCGCTCCCGGTGCAGAAGGTAAAGCAAAGCCAACCACCACCTTAATGGATATGTTCTTCAGTTCAACATGCAGCTCACAACTAGTCTTCTCCTTAATTGCATCCACGGGGTACACATCCATCGTTGCATCATTACCGTAGCCCTCCGTGGAAGCCATGCTGCTTTCCGTTGTGATGGCCCGACCATATTGTATGGTGCCGGATCTTGCTGTCGGAGTCCTTTAAGTTCATTAAGCTCCTAGCGATGCTCCTGCAGCATGGCTTCAAACCTCGTGACCCGCTCCACATCCTCCTCTTTTTGCCGCTTTGTTTTTCTCGATCGGCTTCTGTACGTGTAAAGGTCCTCGGGAAACCCGATAACCCATGGACAAGAAGGTCCGAACCCTCTTGTTCGTCCAGCCTTTTCAGGATTCCCAAGAGCCTTTGTCAGCTCATCGTTCTCTATCGGGAACAAACTTTCCCTCTTGAACCTCTTTTATCACTTTAATAAGTTCATTGTTGGGTGAAGAAACTTCTTTGGCTGCAACAATCTCGCATGTTTCTGGGTCATATGATGCCCCATGCCCGAGTACCCAATTTCTTGACCTCCTGGGCCAACGAGACATAGCTGGAGTGACCCCTTTAGCCTCCAGGTCAGCCTCAGCTTTATCCCACTTAGACATGGCACTCATGTAGCCACCTGTGCCCATATGATGGTGATATTTCTTTTTGGCTGCATTTATCTTATTCTTTTTTGACATTGCCACAGCTGGTGCCGAGTTCTTGTATTACACAAATGCGTCCTAGTTATCCTGCTCTATCTCTAGTGGGCCAGTGAATGGAGGAGTTTTTTTCTTCAAGACATACTTGTGGTACAATCTTTTCTTCCATTCCTTGAATAGTTTGCCCATCTTCTTAAGAGCAAAGTGCTTGACTTTTCTCATCATTTGTTGTGTGACCTCATCAGTCTCCAAGACTGGTAGGGTGAAATGTGTCATGAGAGAATTCCATATCGCATCTCTTGCTCTGTCATCTACAAAACTAGCCCCAGCTGGATCCCTTTTCTTTCCTGGCTTATTCCAATTTCGCGTGGTGATCGGGACAGTGTCTCTAACAATCACTCCGCATTGAGTTATAAATGCATTCACAGATTCTTTGGGCTCCAACGGTTGACCCAGCGGAGAGACTAAGTCAATGCTGAAACAGACATCAGCGGGCAACTTTTGTGCAGGGCCTCTTTTCCTTGTAGAAGATTGGCCAGAAGCAGAGGTCTAAGAGAAGAAACATTCGTCAGTACATAGGTAGAGGCTTTATATACCTCGACGGAGTTTGTTATTATTATGGTGTCTTCACCATGGTCTCCACCATGGTCAGCACCATCGTCTCCACTATCGTCTCCACCCTCGTCTCCTCCAGACAAATTAAGATACTCGGAAACATAGTATTAAGAACCCCCAATACCCTCATCTATCATGTTGAGAAGCTCCTCTTTATTCTGTCTACCGTCCATAGCTTAACTAATACAGAAAAAGAATATTGCATTAAGTAAAAGAATATTACAATTGCGACAACTCAGATACATAAAAAAGATTACGTACTAATAATGAAACAATTTTGCATTAAGATATATAAAGTACAATAATAGAAGATAACATATATTATTAATACATGTCGCTCATATCTCGCTCATAAGATAAAGTACATTATTAATACATCTCGCTCATATCTCGCTCATATCAAACTAGCGAACTCGGCTGCCGCGTTCTGTGCTACGGCAGCTCTGCAGCCAGAGAAGAGGAACCATCACCGGAGAATAGCTCGGGTGAGATCCGTGAACCTGCCAGATATTGGAGAACCTAGTTTCCAAAAGATACATATATCACCGTACGTGCTCATCCTTCTCCCTGATACGACGACGTACCACCTCCTTGGGGGGCGACTCCCTCTGCACCACTCCTCGACCTCGTGGACGCCACCAAAAAAGCTCCGGGTCGACGATGATACCCGGATTCCTCACCAAGGTACGAGTCCCGACAGGTAGCACCTCCTAGTGCCAACCCGGCGGAGCCCAGGCTCGGACATCCCCGGAACCGACGGAGTCTAGTCGGCTCGGACGAGGAGGACGCGACATAACTAAATAATAGCAATAAACAATCATAAAACATAAACAGTAACTAAATCACTAAGTATTGCCCTAATAACACTAACTATAAACCTAACACTAACTAAACTAAACCTAATTAACTAAGTATTCTAACTAACCCTAGATAAATACTAATACTAACTAAATACTAATACTACTAACACTAACCCTAAACCTAACACTAACTAAACTAAACCTAATTAACTAAGTATTCTAACTAACCCTAGATAAATACTAATACTAACTAAATACTACTAACACTAACTAAATACTAATACTACTAACACTAACACTAAGTACTATTGCGCTAGACGGGCGGCGGCGTGGGCGGACGGATGGCGCGGCGTAAACGAAAATTAACCCTAAACTAACCCTAGAATTTTCACCTAATAAACTAAACATACCCTAAACTAAACTAACCCTAAACTAACCGTAAACGAAAATTAACCCTAAACTAATCCTATACTAACCCTATACTAATAGTACTAACACTAACTAAATATTAATACTAACTAAATACTAATACTAACCAAAATTAACCAACCCTAACCAAAATCAACGGGCTCGCATTTAAAGGCGGTGGGGCGGCCTTGACGCTGGGCGGGAGACGGTGCGGACACCTGGTGGCGAGCTCCTCTCCATGGGCGCGGCGGCGGGGCGGATGGCATGGGCTGCGAGCTCCTCTGGGAGAAGGTGAAAACGGGCTTTCCGGGTCGTGGCACCACCCGGGGTAGGGGTAGGGTATTTATACCCCACCACCTTTAGCCCCGGGTTGTAATACAAATCGGGACTAAAGGTCCCCCTTTAGCCCCGGTTTGTATTACAGCCCGGGGCTAAAGGTGTTTTTGCCCGCCGATCTTTCCGTGCGCGTACACCCTTTAGCCCAGGTTTGTATTCCCAAGTTTGTAATACAAACCGGGGCTAAAGGGGGACCTTTAGTCCCGGTTTGTTTTACAACCCGGGGCCAAAGGTGGTTTTTGGCGCCAAAAAGAAAAATGGTTTATAGTTTTCAGAAAATTATGTATTATATATCAAAATTTTCAGAAAAGGAAGATCTATAATTTAAATCTATTATCATACTTTATTATACAACTTAAATGAAATTGTCTATTGTTTAACAAGTATTATATTTAGTACAAATGTTGGAAAAATATAGTTTATTATTTAAAAACAGAAAAATACATATAATATACCAAAATATTCACAAAAAATAATATACTCATTAGAAATATAATATTTAATACTAAAACTAGTAACTAGGACTAAAACATATTTCCCGCCATTTATCCCGCTTCCCGCCATGTTTTCCCGTCATTTCCCCCGCTTCCCGCCATGTTTTCCTGCCATTTCCCCCGCTTCCCGCCATGTTTTCCCGCCATTTCCCCCGCTTCCCTCCATGTTCTCCCGCCATTTCCCTCTATATCTAGGCCGACCGCCATGTCCATCCACACATCCACACCTTCTCTCTCACAACAATGGACACCACTTACTGGGCTTTTCGGATGCTCGAGGAGACCGAGCGTCAGCCTCCTACCCATGCTCGCGGGTACCGGCCGCTACCATTTGGATGCTGAGCGCTGGAGGGGTTCATGTTCCTCCTGTGCCTCAAGGTCCGGCCTGCCAGACGGCCATCACGAACCACTTCTACCTCAATCTCACGCTCGAGCAGCGGATGGATCCCCATTGGGATCCCGACAACCTCGACACCTAGAATGCCTTCTTCGCAAACCGGTAGGAAAGGGAGCTCGCCAGGTACGAGGGTGATGGCCCGCCCCTAGTGAACCACAACGAGGCTGGTCGCCGCCTGTGGTAGGCGAACCAGACTATCGCCGACGTGATGCGTTACATCGCCATGGGAGACCATCCTCGCCTGAGGTACCCGCACTTTCACTAGCCGCATAGCCACAATAATGGTGGTGGTGGTGAAGGCCTAGGGCGTACTTGGGTCGTCATCCGGGAGACCCCTCCCCCGTGCGTGATGAATCCGAGGCTAGAGTGGCAGGTGCCCCCTCCCCCGTTCCCCCGTGCACAAGCTGGGGAAGGGCTGAGGATCCAGCCGCGTGCTACGAGCAACGACGATGACGATGACGATTCCGAAGACAACCCTGAAGCTGTGTACTATAGGGCTAGATATGATTATGACTAATTTTTACATTTTAATATTAATAAATGTCTGGCCACAGCAAGTTATAATACTACCTATTGAGACCGTGATAGTTCATATCCATATATATATAAGCAGATCATTAAAAATAAAGGTTTAATAATATTGTACATCACCAACATCCACACATCTCTATTGTTAGGGTTTTCTTCTAATCCGTAACCATGGAGCATCTTCCTTACTTAACGGGATGCTTGGGTCATCCTTCACAGCGAAGGGCAGAATTTCATGAAACTTATCATAATCTTCTGGCATGTCTGTCTTATCCTCCACCCCCACGATGTTTCTTTTTACTGAAAGAACTATGTAGCGCTTTGGCTCATCGTATGCTGTATTATTTTGCTTATCTTTCCTTTTTCTCGGTTTGGTAGACATGTCCTTCACATAAAAAACCTGAGCCACATCATTGGCTAGCACAAATGGTTCATTTCTATACGCAAGGTTGTTGAGATCCACTGTTGTCATTCCGTATTTCTTGTCTACCTCAATCCCGCCTCCTGTCAGCTTGACCCATTTGCACCGAAACAAAGGGATCTTAAAATAAGGTCCATAGTCAAGTTCTCATATCTCCTCTATGTAACCATAATATGTATCCTTTTTCCCATTCTCGTCTGTTGCATCAAATCGGACACCACTGTTTTGATTGGTGCTCTTTTTATCTTGGGCGATCGTGTAAAATGTATTCGCATTTATCTCGTACCCTTGGAAAGTCAATATAGTCGAAGATGGTGATCTGGCCAAAAAGTAAAACTACTCTCCAACATTTATGTCATTCATGAGATGTGTCTACAACCAACCGCCAAAAGTCCTCATATGTTCATCTCTAATCCAGGAGCCAGGCTTCCCCGGGTTGTTGGAGTGTATAATATTCTTGTGCTCCTCGATATACGGAGCCACTAAGGTGGAACTTTGCAGAACTGTGTAGTGTGCTTTAGTGAGAGAATGCCCGTCCATACATATCCTTGCTTTCTTTCCTAGCGTGCCTTTTCCACTAAGTCTACCCTCATGCCGTGATTCAGGAACACCGATGGGCTTAAGGTCAGGAATAAAGTCAACACAAAACTCAGTGACCTCCTCTGTTCCATATCCCTTTGAGATGCTTCCTTCTGGCCTAGCACGGTTATGAATATATTCCTTTAACACTCTCATGAACCTCTCAAAGGGGAACATATTGTGTAGAAATACAGGACCGAGAATGTTAATCTCTTCGACTAGGTGAACTAGGAGGTGTGTCATAATATTGAAGAAGGATGGTGGGAACACCGACTCAAAGCTGACAAGACATTGGACCACATCTTTCTATAACCTTGGTAGACTATCTAGACTGATTACCTTCTGAGAAATTGCATTGAGAAACGCACATAGCTTCACAATGGGTACTCGAACATTTTCCGGCAGGAGTCCCCTCAATGCAATCGGAAGCAGCTGGGTCATAAGCACGTGGCAGTCATGAGACTTTAGGTTTTGAAATTTTTTCTCTGCCATATTTATTATTCCCTTTATGTTCGACGAGAAACCAGACAGGATCTTGATACTGTAAAGGACTTCAAAAAAGATTTCCTTCTCTTCTTTGGTAAGAGCGTAGCTAGCAGTGCCTTCAAACAACTCTGGATGCATGCCGTCTCGGTCTTTCATACGTTGTTGGTCCTGCCGTGCTTCAGGTGTATCTTTGCTCTTCCCATACACGCCTAAGAAGCCTAGCAGCATCATGCAAAGATTCTTCGTCAGGTGCATCACGTCAATTGCAGAGCGGACCTCTAGGACTTTCCAATAGGGTAGCTCCCAAAATATAGATTTCTTTTTTCACATGGGTGCGTGTCCGACATCGTCCTTCGGAACAGATTGTCTACCAGGACCCTTTCCAAAGATTACTTTTAAATCCTTCACCATATCAAATACATCATCACCAGTACGGCAGATAGGCTTACACCGTCTGTCTGCCTCACCATTGAAATGCTTACCTTTATTTCTTAGGGTGTGCGTGGGCGGAAGAAAACGACGATTCCCCGGATACACATTCTTCTTACATTTATCCAAATATATACTTTCAGTCTCATTTAAACAGTGTGTGCATGCATTGTATCCCTTGTTTGTCTGTCCTGAAATGTTACTAAGAGCAGGCCAATCATTGATTGTTATGAACAACAATGCTCGTAGGTCAAATTCCTCCTGCTTGTTCTCATCCCACACACGTACATCTTGTCCGTGCCACAACTGTAAGAGTTCTTCAACTAATGGCCTTAGGTACACATCAATGTCGTTCCTGGGTTGCTTCGGGCCTTGGATGAGCACTGGCATCATAATGAACTTCCACTTCATGCACAATCAAGGAGGAAGGTTATAGATACACAGAGTCACAGGCCAGGTGCTATGACTGCAGCTCTGCTCCCCAAAAGGATTCATGCCATCTGTACTTAGACCAAACCATAAGTTCGTCGCATCACCTGCAAAGTCCGGAAACTCTCTCTCGATTTTTCTCCACTGCGACCCATCAGCGGGGTGTCTCAACATCTCGTCTTTCTTACGGTCTTCCATGTGCCATCGCAACAACTTGGCATGCTCTTTGTTCCTGAACAAACGTTTCAACCGTGGTATTATAGGATCATACCACATCACCTTGGCAGGAACCCTCTTCATACGGTGCTCGCCCTCAACATCACCAGGGCCATCTCGTCTTATTTTATACCGCAATGCAGTGCATATTGGGCATGCATCCAAATTATCGTACTCCTTGCCGCGGTAGAGGATGCAGTCATTAATGCATGCATGTATCTTCTGCACCTCTAGTCCTAGAGGGCAGACAACCTTCTTTGCTTTGTAGGTACTGGCGGGCAGTTCGTTATCCTTTGAAAGCAACTTCTTCATTATTTTCAGCAACTTTTCAAATCCTTTGTCAGTCACACAATTCTCTGCCTTCCATTGCAGCAATTCCAGTATGCTACCTAGTTTTTTGTGCCCATCTTCACAATTTGGGTACAACAATTTGTTGTGATCCTCTAACACCTGCTTGAACTTTAACCTCTCCCTTTCAGTTACGCATTCTTCCTGGGCATCAGCAATGGCCCGACTAAGATCATCATCGGGCAGATCTGATGCCCGTTCTTCATCAATGTCTTCCATTATAGTACCATCGTATTCAGGGAACATAGTAGGGTAGTCGTTATCATTCTCTTCTTCTTTGTTGTCTTCCATCATAACCCCTCTTTCTCCGTGCTTGGTCCAACAATTATAGCCGGTCATGAAACCGGACCGAAACAGGTGGCTGTGAAGGACTCTTGAGGAAGAGTATTCCTTATGATTCCTATAAACACCACATGGACAAGACATAAAACCATTCCGCTTGTTTGCCTCGACCACAAGGAGAAAAGAATGCACGCTTTTAATGAACTCGCTAGAGAGTCAGTCAACGTACATCCATTGTCGGCTCATCTGCATTATATAATTAACTAAGTACATCAAACATGATCATAATTAATTAGTACTAATCTAAAAAACAAAATTAAAGCCAGCAACCGGGACTAAAGATATGATGAACCTTTAGTCCCGGTTGGAGGCACCAACCGGGACTAAATATGGATGTGGCGACAACATGTCGACACTATGTCTTCAGTTGGCAGCACTAAGCCAGTAAATGGCGACACTATTTTGGATGGGTGGCAGCACTATGCGAGGGGTGAGTGTGTCGACATTATGTCATCAGTTCCCGACACTATGTTGTGTTGCTTAATCTATAAATAGGTATGCATTCTTGTGAAGAACTGCAAGATGATGTGCGAGACCAGGGACACCACTACGGCGGAGCTTCTCGAAGATGTCTTAGGACCTCGTTCTCAGACATCTTCGAGGAGCTCGCCGTAGAGGCACTCTCTAATATGTGAAATTAGTTAGCTCCACCAGCACACTGATCTAGCTAGAGAAGATATAAACTGAAAGATGGTGTGCGAGAGCAGGGACACCGCTACGGCAGAGCTTCTCGAAGATGTCTTAGGATCCCATCCTCAGACATCTTCGAGGAGCTCGCCATAGAGGCACTCCCTAATATGTGAATTGTTTTAGTTACCCAGCGTATTAATCTATAGCTAGAGAAGTTATTAACTCCAAGATGGTGCGAGAGGGACACCACTATGGCGGAGCTTCTCTTGAAGATGTCTTAGGATCCTATCCTCAGACATCTTCGAGGAGCTCGCCATAGAGGAGCTTCTTGAAGATGTACTGTATGTCTTCTTATCAAGCTTTTATGAATTAACCCTATCTTTGTTACAATTTTTTCAGTTTGTTGAACGCAGGTAGACGAAGAAGGATATTTTGCCCAGCTAGTTAGAATGATGAACTCACGCATGTGTGTGCTTCTAAAATCAAATTTCGAGACTATGTGCCAAAACAAGATATATAGATAGAATCCACATATTGTGATATTTACCTTAGTTCCTTACATTAATACAAGATAGATAGAATCTAAACATCAATCTCATGTTATCATTGCAAAAATTACTACCAAACTAAATCCACAAATCTATCAACAAGATAGAGCATGAAATAAGCTAATATAGCAATTAGAGTTAAAAGAATGAAGTTGCTCACCTTTTAGAACCTTTGGATAGATGGGGCACCACAAAATATAGACAAGTCTTGAAAGACAATTGGGCATGAACTCGAGCTTGAAGCAAGAAAGAGAGAGGAGCCACCAGCTTGAAATGGTGGCTCGAGCAGGTGGGGGAAGAAGATATAGCCAGACCTTTAGTCCCGGTTCGTATAACAAACCGGGACTAAAGGGTTGGCGCCCGACCCAGCCTGCCTAAAACCCTTTAGTCCTGGTTTATTACACGAACCGGGACTAAAGGTCCCGTTCGAACCGAGGCTAGTGCCTGCCACCTCCTGGGGCCAGATCTAGCCGTTGGGACCGGGGGCATTAGTCTCGGTTTGTAGCAAAACCGGGACTAATACCCCTGGACCAAATGTCCGTTTTCTACTAGTGTTAGGTTTTCCGTGTTCTTCTTGTTTATTTTGATCTGCTTTTTAAAGGGGTCTCCCCTCCATATTGTATCTGTTCGGACGATGTGGTTTTATTTTATAAAGCGGGGTGAAAATCTTATTTGGAGGAGGACACCGAAGCACTCCTTGTATTTTCAATTTTCTAAATTCAGAAGAATTCGGAAAAAAGGAGTACACCGAAGCACACAGACTCAGAAGAGACGGATAGAGGGACAAACATAAAACGCTCGTGCTTAAAACAAATAGGGAATTAGGGATACAGGGTACTGCAGTCCGCAGTGGATACCATTAGCAGCTGAACTGCGAGATACCACTTATAGTCAGAAGCCGACGAACTTGGATTTCATGACGTCGATCTCGTCCGCTTCCAAGAGGAACGTCTTGGTGAGCACCTCCATGGGCATGGCCGGCTTGGTGGCGAAGAGGCCGAGCGTGGGTACCACCAGACCCGGCGACTGGGCGTCGAACATGGCCATGAAGACGGCGTCCCCGGTGCCGACGTTGAGTTGGTAGTGCTGCAGGCCGCGTGGCACGATGAAGAGCTCGTTCTCCTTCACCACCTTGGAGTAGAGCACGTTTGACGACGTCGTGAACCCGACCATGACCTCGCCCTTGACCACTAGCACGAGCTCAGAGCCGCGCGGGTGCGAGTGCGGCGGGTTGATCCCGCCGGGCGCGAGGTCGGTGCGCGTGATGGAAACGCCCAGCGTGTTGAGGCCCGGGAAGGCGGACACCGTGGCGCGCGTGGAGTTGACGCCGAAGGGGTTCTTGGTGCTGGGCGGCGCGACCATGACCGCGGAGAAGAAGTCGTCGTCCACGACGGTGGAGGCTGGCTTGCAGGGGAACCCGTCGACCGTCGCCGCGGCCTTGAGGTCAGCCACGCAGAAGTCCTGGAGCGGCGACGGGTCCGAGAGGACGCACGGCGCCGCGGCAAGGGCTGCGGCGACCACCAGCAGCAGCTGGAGCATAACTGAGCGAGACGATGCCATCGATCAGGTGTCAAGTGTCAATCTTACTGCTGCTATCTCTGACTGGTGGCGACTCTCTGTTGTGGTTCGTCCGCTATAAATAAGGAGCACGCATCGGGTGCATTGCACGGCGGAGCTGATGCAGATGACAGATGGTTGACTGATGATGTTGCAGGCGGTTTACTAGGTCGTAAAACGCGTGCATGACAGCTACTGGGGAACCAATCATAGTGCGCTGATGGGGCTTAATTTGTTGCTCGTCGTGACCGTTTGTCGCTGTCGAGAATACGACACCATTTGGCCTCGGAAGGTATCGGTCAGATTTCCGGCAGCGACGGGTTCTAGTGTTCGTGTGCGCGCGCGGATACTACTATGCTGCGAATATGCCAATCCGCACCTGGGTGTCGTGCTCTTCGTTTCAAGCTGCTGCGACGTGTACTACTTCCATTTGTGTCGCCCTGGTGCACACAAGAGCATTTTGTGCTCTCCCGCAACAGATTTTAGGCCCTTTTCTATTTTGGTGCCATTGGTGCCGCTGCTTCGTTAGTTATACTCAGTATTATCAACGCTCGAAAACTTTGCTTATTTTTTCCTCGTTTTTGCGTGAAACTCCGAGAAATACTCAAATGGGACGTTACCGCCGGGCCAAATGCCTTGCCCATTAACAACTGACGAGTGAGGCCGCGAAGGGCTGGGTCTAGCGATGACATACCGGACTAGACAATCTCTCTCACTCGTAGCGTGTTGCCGTTACGCGCTGACGAGTAAGCCGCTTTATATCCTGACGGTGGGGCACGTACAATAAATGACAGATGGTCCGCTTACTCGAATAGGTGGGGCCATAGCAGCTATTGACAGGTGGGGCTGTGGTCGTATATGACACGTGTGTTCGCCTACACCAGCCGCAGACAGCCCCGAAGCAGCTTCTCCAGCACCCACGGACAGAGCAGCCATCATCGGCGCCTCCCTTGCCGCTCCATCCTCCAGCGGTGACCTACGGACAGCGGCGCTGCACCTCAATCCATGGCTGCACCATAGTATTTCATCTTCCTGCATTGAACTTCGAGGCCGTACACGCCGCAACAGATCCGTTGTCCCCAACTCCCGGAATTTCTTCCGCCTGTAGAAAGTGACGCACGACCACACGGATAGCTCGCATTGCTTGGTAAGCTCGCCGCTCTTGCTCTGCCCACCTGATTCAACCCTGCGGTTCCCGCATTGTCCTCTAATACCCTAAATTTCAGGAGCACTTCGTCTTCTATGTCTGGTTGTAGTGGGTACACCGGCGAGGGAGGGGATTCGATGATGTCCCGGCCATGTTCACTGATAGCTGTGAAAATAGTCATCTTTCTCCGCGTTTAAATTGTATTTTTAGTCAAACAAATCAAGAATCTCTCTAGCCTTACTACTAATGACTAATTATTGCAAAGATATACCATCCTTTATTTTGAATTGTGTTGTGTAGGAAATCACACTTTTAAGGCGAAATCAGGAGCTAGTAATCAATATTTTGAGGTTGTCTACATGGCCAAGCAAACCAGGGTCGAAACCCAGCCTATAGAAGGCTTAACGACCACTGGTACAGGCAAGGGCCGCCTGTACGGCCCGCCCGTACCAGGTGGAAGCGGTTTCATCTCGTCAAACCCTACAACTTTCGTGATCGTGAAGGTACATATATATTTCGAGGTCCCAGCCGCCATTCTCAGATAGTATCACAACACCACCAAAGGAGATCCACCACCATAGTTCATCCTCTCCATAGCCATAGCCGTTAGCTTGTACTTGAGATCTCCTTGTGATTTGGCGACCATTGTAAAAATATTTGATTTTAATCTAAGTATTTTGCACAATGTTTTCTATATTTTATCTTATTGTTATGAGTGAGTAGTCCTCACAGGCTGCGGTTTGGGGTTAAACCTCGCAGTGATTATGTGCATCTAATTTATAGAAGTGTTGTGTATTGATTGAATAGAGATTTGTATCTTTGTTTCTTTGTCTCTTGTCTCGATCTATGGACGTGTAGATACCCAAGATCCTAGAGTTGGTAAAGGCTTGAGGTGAGATACTTGGTGAGCGGCGATCTCGTAGGAAACCTAGTGACAAAAAGGGGAGGGTGGTCTTTGTTTAGAGATCCATTTGGGAACAACAGTAACATCACTTCTTAAGCTTTGATATGTGTTTTCACTTAATAATTATTATAGCCCGAAATTTCGTGGTACAATAGTTGGATCAAAAGACTATTGCTCTGCATGTGACTCACAGGGGCTCTAGTATATCAGGATGTGTTGCCCACAAATTTTATCTCTATTAAATCATTACACATGAATATGATATTACTATCTTTATCACATATGATGTGCATCTGCAGGTGAATCTTTAATCAGGGCATATCTCCATCCATTACAACAAACAACGTTCTAAAGTAAACTAGAAAGGTCAGTAAACAAAGGTAAAACAAACAAATAAGTCTTATAGACGTGTCTCATTTAATTTACATTTAGCATTGTTTCCCAAGGTTCGATTAAACCTAGGTCTACTAGGGAAAAACTACTATACTACATCTGTAAATCTGGATCGAAGGTATCAACCCTTTTTTGGCGATGTTGCTGGAAAAGCAGTTCACTATCCTGGTGAGGTCACTAGAGACCTTGTTTTTATTTTTATTTTTATTTTTGTTTGTAGTTTATTTCTTGTTATTAGTTTGATTTTTGTTATCTATTTAAAACCCCCAAAAAATCAGTTACTTGTTTATTTGTTTCTCCTATTCCAAAATAGCAAAAAGAAAAGATCCATGACTCAAAAGAAACTTGGGGAGTATGCTACTTCCACTGATGATTTTATTCGTGCACCTATTATTCAGCCCGCTGTTGATGCGGAAACTTATGAAATTAAGCTAACCTTTTGAGTTTGGTTCAACAGAATCAATTTGGAGGCTCATCTACTAAGGACTCAGGTTTGCACTTATATATTTTACAAAAAATTGTGGCATGATGCGCATTAAAGATGTTGACCTCAGTATGGTCAAATTACATTTATTTGCTTTCTCTTTAAGAGAAAAGGCTAAGAACTGGTTGCTAGATTTTCCTAAAGGTACCATTACATCTTGGGAGGAATGCACTAATATTTTTATGTCTAAATTTTTCCCTCCAACTAAGACTATGCAGCTAAGATCCAACATTGCCAGCTTTAGACAAGAAGACCACGAGACACTAGAGCTTTCTTGAGAGAGAATGAAAGAAGCCGTAATGAACTGTCCTAGTCATAGGATGGAAGAATGACTTATATTACATATATTTTATAATGGCCTTAACCCGATGTCTAGGTCTATACTAGATACCGTAGCAGAAAGAACCATCATGGGAAAGAAAGTGACTGTTGCAAAGAAATTACTTGATGATATGCAAAACAACCATGCCCAATGTCATGTAGAAAGATCATCAAAAAGGGTGAATTCAATCACCAAGGAATATAATGAAGAGCTTATTGCAAAGGTAGATGAGTTACTTAATATTGTGAAGGGTAAGAAAGATACCCAAATTAATGTTATCACTACCAATGCCAATGAACTAAATTTTATAGCTCGTAATCCTTACAATCCTGCTTGGAAGAGTCAAAACTTTGGCTCAAATTTTCAAAAACAATATTCTAATCCTGCAGGTGCTCCACATAATAACAATTATGATAATCATAGTGGAGCAAATCATGGCAATCTCTCTTTTGAAAATACTGTTAGAACTTTTATGTAAGCGCAAACCGAGCAAATAATATGCTTATTAAGATCATGGAGAATCATGAAAATAGTATTGGAAAATTATCTAACTAGGCCATTGAAATTAGAAATGATGTGCATGTTCTATAGGAAAGAACCAAGACCGTGGGGGCACAACTAAGCAAGGTAGCTGAGAGCCAAGCTCCCATACTTGCAAAATTCGCTAGAAAGCCCAAGCAAAACCCGGTGGAATACCTCAAGATGACGAGTACAGAAAATAAAGATGAGAAGACTGAAGAGCTAGATTATAGCAATGCCCATCACCAGATTATACAGTGGAAGATCTAGTAAAGATGATCACCGTAAAGAATCCAGGTATAGATCAAGGTAACGATGCTACATATCAACAATTTATAAAAGAAGTACCATCTAAGATTCGTGAACTAGAGATGGAATATAAGATGCTAGTTGATAAAATTTTAACTAAGTTAGATGATATTTTTGAGCCCACTATTAAAGTTAAAATAGGGATTAATGAGATAGCCCTTTGTGATCTTGGTACAAGCGTCTCAACAATTTCTAAGAGTCAATTCGATAAATTAAATTTAAGGTCATTTACAACTACTGAAATGAGACTCCATCTTGTTGATTCAACTTATAAACAGGCTGTTGGGATAAAATAAAACATAGTTATTGAAATTAAAGGATTTCATGCACTTATTTATCTTGTTATAGTGGACATGCCTGAAGATCCCATAGCGCATATAATTTTAGGTAGGCCATTCCTAAGAACCATTAAAGTTTTGATTAATTTACATGAAGGGAATGTGAGAATGGGACTACCATCTGGAGATCCTTTTATAGTCCACTTTTCTAGAAAGAAGAAGGCCAAGCCTAATGATGATGGTGTAACAACTTTGAAAGCTAATTACTTTGGAGTGGGTGTCCCACTTGCAAAGCCTAAATAATCAATGTCTCGGTCAAGCTAATTGAGCTTAACTAGAAGCGCTTCATGAGAGCTAACCCATGTGAAATAAGTTTTATTCTTGTGTTAGTTTTGTTTTTTTGTTTTTGTTGTTGTTTTGTTTTTTTAATAAAGAGTGTTCAAGAAGGTCCTTTGAAGAGAGGAGAAGAAATAAAGGTAATCCTAAATCTATTATATTCACTAACACATGGCCATAAGGTACTACAGTTTTATGAAGTTTACTTTCTATCATTTTTTTGCTTTGATGTGCAAGGGCGTATGAAGCTCCTAACTTAAATTCTAAAGTTTTTGAAGCTTACAGTGCGTTTAACGACCACCAATATGACCGGATCCGGCTGTACCATCCGTCTGTACCACATCTTGACACAAACGGATGTAATCTATGATTTTTGCTACTAGAGATAGTGTGTTTAACGACCACTGGTACGACCGACCGTCCGCTCATACCGTACCCTGCAGCAAAATATCAAGCTTGAAGTAGATGATCTGAGTAATTAACGACTTGTAGTACGGGTGCGGACGCCCGTACCATGCGCATGTATCGAGTGCGTCGCCTGAAGGAACCATCGACCCCAAAGTAATACACTCGGTACGGGCGAGATCCGACTATACCACCTGCACGTACCACGTACCTGACCATGATATCAACCCAGGAGGAGGTAAACCTAAAACCTAAAACCACAATCTCTCTTTCTTCCTCCTCCAAACTCAAAACCACCTCCATTGGATCTTCAATTCTCCTTATTCTTTCTTCAATTCCACGCACCCAATCGATCTAAGGTATGTTTGTCCTCCGATCCCCAACTTATTTGCATCAAAATCTTTCTTAATCTTTCACCATTATCAATCTAGACTTAGGTCTAGTTCTTGAGATAACCTTGATTATGAGCATGTTTAGTTTTGTTTTTAGAGGAAGTTCTTTTGTAAGAAGTGTAGAGGATTACTTATGCTATGTTTCTGCTTGAACAAATTCTTATTTAGCTTTATTTTTATTTTTCGATGAACACAAGGATCCGTACATGTGCAGTGACTGCGGAACAAGTTGCACCACCCATTGATGTGCTAGCCCCCAAGTCATTTGGCATCGAGTTCACTTAGGAGTTCCAACTCACTCGTTTCAACCATCTCAAGAACCAAGAAATCAAGTCCACTAAGTGGGCACGTCCTTATATCCTTAATCAACTGGGAATTCATCATGATTTTGATTTACTTTGCAACAATGTTGGTTTGTATCACTTTGTATTTTAGGACACTGCAACATTTCACCGCTTGAAACTTGAGTTCCTCAGTGAAAGATCACGGATGTCGCCTAGGGGGGGTGAATAGGTGGTTTTAAACTTTTACGAGATGGGCTTACCAATGGCGGAATAAAACTAGCGTTTTCTATTGTCAAGCACAAAGCCTAGAAATACTAAGGTTCACCTATGTGCACCAACAACTTATGCCAAGCAAGACAAGCAACAATGTGATAGCAAGATAGATTACTTCAAGCACGAAGGCTATCACAATGTAAAGTGCACAAGTAAAGAGCTCAGGTATAGAGATAAATGAGGCAGCGGGGACGGTGGTATTTTACCGAGTTCCTCCCAACAAGGGAGTACATCTCGTTGGAGGGGTGGGCGGTACTAAGACCACCAACGCCACAAGAGGCTTCAGCCTATTATCCCGAGGACCCACCATGCGGCAAGAACCCATTCAACTATGGGACACTTGAGGGTGGTCACCGAACCTGTACAAGATTGGGGCTATGTCCACAACTTAATTGGAGGCTCCCAATAATCGCCACCAAGGCCTCAATTTCGGGGAGAGCTTCACAACTTAATTGAAGGACCCAAGAATACGCCACAAAGGCCACACAACCGTCTAGGGTTCCAAGAACCCAAGAGGGACAAACTTTTTGATTTCACCAATCAAATCCTCCAGGGTGAACACAAACCGATGCACCTAATGCAAATGGCAAGAACACCACAAAGATGCTCCAATACTTCACTCTCAAATTCTAACAAGGCTACTCAAGCACTTGGGGAATAAGAGAGGAAGAACACAAAGGGGAACACAAAATCCCCCAAGATCAGAATCCCAAAGATTCACTCACAAAGAGGTGATTTGGTTTGGTCAAATTGTAGATCTAGATCCCCTCTATCTTCCACTCAAATATTGGCAAGAATCATTGGACGAGGGAGAAAGAATTATGTCAAATAGTAGGCAAAGCTTGAAGAATAAATGAGGAAGAAGCAATTGGGAAAGAGAGAGAGATAGACCTTTTTATAGGGGCCAAAAAATCAGCCCATTGGAGGCTTGCAGCCGGCTGGGCTAGTACTCCCGCCCAGCATCCCAGCGCCAGGAAAAGCCACGCGAGCACCAGGCGGTCAACACAGCAAGCGAGGCGAGCATCTAACGAGCGAGGCGGCTCGGTAGGGGATCGGGCGAGCGGCAACGACCTAGGCCGGCGAGCGAGAGCGTAGGGGATCAGGAGGGAAGCGCGTGGGCTCCCGAGCAAGAGCGAGCGTAGCAGCGAGAGCTGGGCAGCTACGCGGGGCAGCGCGAGGCAAGTGGGGGTGGGATGTGGAAGCTAGGCGAGCGAGCTAGTTGGGCCAGGCACTACGGCGGCATGGCAGCAGTAGGTGGGCCGTCCCGGAAGTACCGGTCCGCCCGGGCGGTACTACTGCATAGGGCCGGTACCACCGGATGAAGTTACCGGATGGGCTAGAAACAAGGTGCCGCGCGCTTCCTGGTCGGTACTAGACCCGGTACCACCAGACGGCCAGAGAAAAAAAATCTTTTTCTTTTAATAAATCAAAGAGGCAAAATACAAACTATGATAACTTGAGCTAGGGAACTCCGATTGATCCGAAACCAATTTTGTTGGAAATAGGACAACAAGAGGCTCCCAATAATCGCCACCAATGCCTCAATCTTGGGGAGAGCTTCACAACTTAATTGAAGGCCCCAAGAACACGCTACAAAGGCCACACAACTGTCTAGGGTTCCAAGAACCCAAGAGGGACAAACTTCTTAATTTCACCAATCAAATCCTCCCAGGAGAACACAAACTGATGCACCTAATGCAAATGGCAAGAACACCACAAATATGCTCCAATACTTCACTCTCAAATTCCAACAAGGCTACTCAAGCACTTGGGGGGATAAGAGAGGAAGAACACAAAGGGGAACACAAAATACCCCAAGATCTAGATCCCAAAGATTCACTCACAAAGAGGTGATTTGGTTTGGTCAAATTGTAGATCTGGATCCCATCTATCTTCCCCTCAAATATTGGCAAGAATCATTGGAGGGGGAGGGGTAGAAACAATCAGGCTCAAAGAGATGTCAAAGAGTAGGCAAAGCTTGAAGAATAAATGAGGAAGAAGCAATTGGGAAAGAGAGAGAGGCCTTTTTATATGGGGCCAAAAATCAGCCCGTTGGAGGCTGGCAGCCGGTTGGGCTGGTAGTACCACTGTTGGGCCAGTACTACCGCCCAGCATCCTAGCGCCAGGAAAAGCCATGCGGACGGCAAGCGGTCAACGCGGCAAGCGAGGTGAGAATCTAACGAGCGAGGCGGCTCGGTAGGGGATCAGGCAAGCGGCAGCGACCTGGGCAGGCGAGCAAGAGCGCAGGGGATCGGGAGGGAAGCGTGTGGGCTCGCGAGCGAGAGCGAGCGTAGCGGCGGGAGCTAGGCGGCTGCACGGGGCTAGCGCGAGACGAGCGGGGGTGTGCTGTGGAAGCTAGGAGAGTGAGCTAGCTGGGCCAGGCACTACGGCGGCAGGGCAGCAGCAGGTGGGCTGGCCCGGTAGTACCGGCCCGTTCGGGCGGTACTACCACATAGAGCCGGTACCACCGGATGAGGATCCTGGATGTGCTAGAGAGAAGGTGACGCGTGCTGCCCGGGCGGTAGCAGACCCGGTACCACCGGACGGCCCAGAGAAAAAACTTTTTCTTTTTCTTTTAATAAATCAAAGAGGCAAAATACAAACAGCGATAACTTGAGCTAGGGAACTCCTATTGACCTGAAACCATTTTTTTGGAAAGAGGAAAACAAGAGGCTCCCAATACTCACCACCAAGGCCTCAATATCGTGGAGAGCTTCACAACTTAATTGAAGGACCCAAGAACATACCAAAAATGCCACACAACTGTCAAGGGTTCCAAGAACCCAAGAGGGACAAACTTCTTAATTTCACCAATCAAATCCTCCAGGGTGAACACAAACCAATGCACCTAATGCAAATGGTAAGAACACCATAAAGATGCTCCAATACTTCACTCTCAAATTCCAACAAGGCTATGATACCTTTGATCCGGATTACGGATGTAGTATAGCTCTTTTTCCCTAGTAGACCTAGGTTATCGAATCCTCGGGAAGCGAAAGCATAGTGAAGTTACTTTAATAGACCTTCGGGAGTTTTAGAATTCCTTTTGTGTTTTACTAGACCAAGAGTTTGCTATCTTTTGTTGTTGTCGATGATGGAGAGAGAGGGCCTAGGGCTCTCGGTTTCACCTATAGCTGTGCAAAACATCTGATGGGAATAAAATATATTGATAAAGTATGCATGTACTTATTAGAGCAAGATAATTATATGTGGGCAGTGCATCCATAATTGCTATTGCCTCCGCAACCGCTTATAGCAATAACCTACTAGTCTCATCCATAGAAGAAAGAGAACTAATGATATGCATAGTGACATCACCGTTAATCCCAAGTAAATCCCTCACATACAACCGTACTACACCTTCTGTCACAGGGGTTCCCATCCTGCAGATTAGTCATTACTCATACTCCCTAAACCTGGCTCAATCCTCGGGGTCTTGGGTACCTGACAAGTCCTTGGATTGAGGCAAGAGAGGATACAATAATCATCATGTCATACAAACTAATACATGATCCCATCCATGATAAATAACATGCACAAAACTACATGGCTAGACCAAAGCCCTTAGCCCAAGGAGAATTACTCACACATAGAGATGAAATCAAAGAGAATAAACATTATAATTGAAATCATGAGATTGATAGCAAATAGTCTTACAATATCGCCAATCAAAGATGAGATCTACTATTACAAGTGGTGGAATATGGTTATGGTGGTGGAAAAGGGTTTGGAGATTAGATCTAAGTCTATTCCTCCGGCGGCTCTTTGGTGTTGTGGTTGCAGGGTTCTTGGGGCGAGCGATCGAGAGAGAGAGAGAGAGAGAGAGAGAGAGAGCTCTATTTCTTGTCGCCCGGGGCCTCTTTATATAGGGGTCCCTTCATGAAATTTTTTCTGTTTGACCTAGCGGTAGCGGCGGCAACTATACGATCGCAACTATACAACCAGAATTTTATTACTATCGTATAGTTGGTCGTTAAAGCTGTTGGGTCCGCAGCATAGAAAACAAAAAAATTCCTACGGTGTGAACTACACGCCAAGATCTATCTACTAGGTACAAAGAAACGGGTGGACATACATCCAATGAGAAATTACCCTCGTAGACAACGAGCTTTGTTAACGAGTAGGAACTCGTGGTTGATGTAGTCGTACACTTGCCGATCTCAAGATCGTGAGGAAGTCCGAGCGCCGCAACTCAGCAGCGCATCCGCACTCGCACACACGTTCAAGCCACCGGACAACCTCCACAACCTCGCTCCAGCGATCCAGCAGAAGCAGCAACTCCTTCCAGACGAAATGCCACCGGGAACATGTATCTCGCTAATCTGAGACCATGGGGGAATAATACTAGAGGGGGAGAGAGATCCTTCACAAGGAGGTGTGAGGATGAAGGAGGGAATGGGTGGCCTTTTATAGGAGGAGGGTGGTGCCCCCTCTCTCCATGGCCGGCGCATGGGGGGGTGACCCCTCACCTCCCCCATTCATGTGGTGGTAACCCCTCCACATTAAAATGCCTCTTCACATTCCCTTTTAAAGTCTCCACTTTAAATGCATTAAATTTCTCCAAATTTAATGCTCTCTCATTTAATAAAACTCTTTTTATTAAATTTATTCAGAATTTTGTTAATTACTTTAATTAACAAACATTCACATATAGCCCCTTGCAGTATGTCAATATCACATGCAGAACCACCTTCTGCAATTTCACCCGAAACAATTTTCGGTTTCTATTGAAACAATTCCTGCGCTTTGCAATTCTTTCGTCTGAAACATATGTGCTCCAAAATGGTGTCCGGTAACTCTTAAGTGTGCCACCCTACGGTTCGCGAATAATGCAGACATGATCGATACCCTTCTCCGATCAATAATCAGCAGCGGGACCTGGAGATCCGTACTGACTCCTACACATTCAACGATGACTCCTGTGATCGTGAGAACCTTTAACGCTTGTAACTAAATCCCTTTGTCTCTCGATATATTACATGTCCGAGATTCGATCATCGGTATCTACATACCTAGTTTGATCTCGTTACCGACATGCACTCTTTTCTCGTTCCCGTGATATAACATTCTAGTGATCACATCACTTGCTTGCAAGCTATCCTAATGTGATATCACCGAGAAGGCCCAGAGTATATCTATCCATCATCTGGATTGACAAATTCCACTCTTGATCCATGAGCCTCAACATAACACCTTCGTAGTACTGAACCCATCTTTATAGTCACCCTGTTATGGTGTGACGTTTGATGCTATCAAGATACTCTTCCGGTGTTAGCAATTAACATGATCTCATGGTCTAAGGATAAAGATTACTTCGTATGATGTTATAGCAATATAAACATAATGACTTGATCGTAATGCTATACTTCGGATGAATGTTCATCACATCATTCCACCAATGAAGTAACCTTGTTATTAACAACATCCAATGTCCATGATCAGGAAACCTTGATCATCTTGTTAATCAACAAGCTAGTCTATAAGAGAGGCATGACTAGGAACCCTTTTTGTTTATTAAACACACATGTATTGATGTTTCTGAATCAATACATTTCTAGCATGTAAAATAAACATCTATCATGTATAAGGAATATATAATAACAACTTTATTATTGCCTCTCAGGGCATATTTCCTTCAGTCTCCCACTTGCACTAGAGACAATAATCTAGTTCACATAGTGATAAATCTAACAACCATGGAGTTCTGGTGTTGATCATGTTTTGCCCTAGGGAGAACTTTAGTCAACGGATCTGCTACATTTAGGTCCGTGTGTACTTTACAAATCTTTATATCTCCATCCTTGACATGCTCGCGGATGGAGTAAAAACCGGCCCTTAATATATTTGGAATTCTTGTGAGACCTTGGTTCCTTTGCGTTGGCTATGGCTCCATTGTTGTCACAATAGATCACCATCGGGTCCAACGCACTGGGAACCACACCCAGTTCCGTAATGAACTCTTTCATCCAAACTGCTTCCTGCGCCGCTTCTGAAGGAGCAACATATTCCGCCTCCGTTGTTGATCCAGCCACCACAAGTTGTTTGGAACTCCTCCAACTAACTGCTGCTCCGTTCAAGAGAAATACGTATCCGGATTGAGACTTAGAGTTATCCGGATCGGTGTCAAAGCTAGCATCGACATAACACTTAGCGACTAGCTCTTCTTCACCTCCGTATATGAGAAACATATCCTTAGTTCTTCTCAAGTACTTGAGGATGTTCTTTACCGCTATCCAGTGTTCCGAACCTGGATCAAATTGGTACCTACTAGTCAAACTAATAGCATGTGCCACATCCGGTCTTGTACATAGCATGGCATACATAATAGAGCCTATGGCCGAGGCATAGGGGATCTTATCCATCATCTCTCTTTCTTCCGCCGTAGCCGGACTTTGAGTCTTACTCAATGTCTTGCCTTGCAACATAGGTAAGAACCCCTTCTTACTTTCGTCCATATTAAACTTCTTTAATATCTTATCAAGGTATGTACTCTGCGATAGCCCAATTAGGCGCATTGATCTATCTCTATAGATTTTTAATGCCTAATATATATGACGCTTCACCAAGGTCTTTCATCGAAAATTTGCTATTTAGATAACTTTTAACACTGTTTAAAAGATCTATATCATTTCCAATCAATAATATGTCATCCACATATAATATCAGAAATGCCACATTGCTCCCACTCACTTTCTTGTAAATACAAGCCTCTCCATAAGTTTGGACAAATCCAAACTCTTTGATCACCTCATCAAAGCGGAGATTCCAACTTCATGATGCTTGCTTCAGTCCATAGATGGATCGCTGAAGTTTGCACACCTTATTAGCATCCTTAGGATCGACAAAACCCTTAGGTTGTATCATATACAACTCTTCTTCAATCTTACCATTGAGGAACGCAGTTTTGACATCCATTTGCCATATTTCGTAATCGAAATATGCAGCAATTGCTAACATAATCCTAACCGATTTAAGCATCGCTACGGGAGAGAATGTCTCATCGTAGTCAACTCCTTGAATTTGTCGAAACCCCTTTGCGACAAGTCGAGCCTTATAGATGGTCACGTTACCATCAGCATCAGTTTTTCTTTTGAAAATCCATTTATTCTCAATGGCCTTTCGGTCATGAGGTAAGTCCACCAAGTTCCAAACTTGGTTCTCGTACATGGGTTCCATCTCGGATTTCATGGCTTCTAGCCATTTGTTGGAATCCGGGCTCATCATTGCTTCTTCATACGTCGCAGGGTCATCCATTTCATCAACCATGAAATTCACAACAGGATTGCCGTACAGTTCAGGAGCTGCACGTGTCCTGCTTGACCTGCGAGGTTCGGTAGTGTCCTCTTTTGGAGTTTCATGATCATTATCATTAGCTCTCTCTTCATCAGGTGAAGTCAACTCCGAAACAACTTCCGGTGCTGCGCCACTCGCCATTCCATGAAGAGAAGGTTCAATAACCTCTTCGAGTTCTACCTTCCGACTAGTCACACCTTTCGCGAGAAACTCCTTCTCAAGAAAGGATATAGTCTTGGCAACAAAAACCTTGCCCTCGGATCTGTGGTAGAAGGTATACCCAATTGTTTCCTTAGGGTATCCTATGAAGACGCATTTTTCCGCTCTGGGTTCGAGTTTATCCGGTTGAAGTTTCTTCACATAAACATCGCATCCCCAAACCTTAAAAAATGACAGCTTAGGTTTATTTCCAAACCATAATTCATACGGTGTCGTTTCAACGGATTTAGATGGTGCCCGATTTAAAGTGAATGCAGCTGTTTCCAGTGCATAACCCCAAAATGACAGAGGTAAGTCAGTCAGAGACATCATAGATCGAACCATATCCAATAAGGTACGATTACGATGTTCCGACACACCATTACGTTGTGGTGTTCCGGCAGACGTGAGTTGTGAAACTATTCCACACTCTTTCATGTGTGTGCTAAACTCGTAACTTAGATACTCTCCTCCATGGTCAGACCATAGAAACTTGATCTTTCTATTACGATGATTTTCCACTTCATTCTGAAATTCCTTGAACTTTTCAAAAGTTTCAGACTTGTGTTTCATCAAATAGATATACCCATATCTACTCAAATCATCCGTGAAAGTAACAAAATAACGATATCCACCTCGCGCCGACACACTCATTGGTCCACACACATCAATATGTATGATTTCCAATAGATCTGTCGCCCGTTCCATTGAACCGGAAAACGGCGTTCTAGTCATCTTGCCCATAAGGCATGGCTCACATGTATCAAATGATTCAAAATCAAGTGATTCCAAAAGTCCATCAGAATGGAGTTTCTTCATGCGTTTAACGCCAATATGACCTAGACGGCAGTGCCACATATATGTAGACATATCATCATCAAGTTTAATATTTTTAGCATTAACATTATGAATGTGTGTAATATTACTATCGAGATCCAATAGAAATAAACCATTCAACATAAGTGCATGACCATAAAAGATGTCGTTCTTATAAATCGAACAACCATTATTCTCAGATTTAAAGGAATGACCACTTTGCATCAAACACGATCTAGATACAATGTTCATGCTCAGTGCAGGCACCAAATACAATTATTTAGGTTTATATCTAATCCCGATGGCAAATGGAGAGGTAGCGTCCCGAAGGCGATCACATCAACTCTTGATCCATTGCCAACCCGCATCCTGACCTCATCCCTTGCTAGTTGTCGCTTGTTCTGTAGCCCCTGAACCGAGTTACATATATTAGCAACCGATCTGGTATCAAATACCCAGGTGCTACTGCGAGTACTAGTCAAGTACACATCAATAACATGTATATCACATATAACTTTGTTTGCCTTGCTGGACTTCTTGTCCGCCAAATACTTGGGGATTAAGCCCAATGGCGATCCTTGCAATAGTAGCACTCGGTGTCAGACTTAGGGCCAGCCCGGGGTTTCTTTTTAGGCGTGGCAACAAACTTGCCACCCTTCTTTCCCTTGTGCTTGCCTTTCTTGTCCTTATTGAAACTGGTGGTCCTATTGATCATTAACACTTGATGTTCTTTCCTAATCTCCACTTCTGCAGTCTTAAGCATTGACAGAAGCTCGGGAAGAGACTTCTTCATGCCCTGCATATTATAGTTCATCACGAAGCTCTTGTAGCTAGGTGGCAGAGATTGGAGAACACGATGTATGCCTAAGTCAATGGGAATCGTTATTCCCAAGGACACAAGCTTATCGGCGTACCCAGACATTTTGAGTACGTGCTCACTAACGGAGCTGTTTTCCTCCATCATGCAGCTAAAGAACTTTTTTGTAGCATTATAACTCTCTACGGCAGCATGGGTATCGAAAATCATTTTCAATTCTCCCATGGTATCAAAGGCATTGCCATTTTCGAAACGCTTTCGAAGTTCTGGCTCTAGCCCATACAGTATGCCGCAATGAACTAAGTTGTGGTCCTCCTGACGAGTCACATAGACATTTTTTTCCTCGTCAGGGGCATCAGGAGCTGGTGGGGGGCCTACCGGCTAATCTAGCACATATTGCTTTTGTGCAGCAGTGAGGAGAATCCTCAAATTCATAGCCCAGTTGGTGAAGTTGCTACCATTCGCAGCAAGTTTCTCTTTCTCCATGAACACATTAAAATTAAAAGCAGGTGGTGCCATCTACAACAGAATTTGTAAAGTTTATTTAGACTAAGTTTATGATAGATTGAGTTCAACTAATCCAAATTACTAATGAACTCCCACTCAAAAACGACATCCCTCGTGTCATTTTGGTGATTACATGAACCAAATCCACTATACCAAGTCCGATCATCACGTGAGTTGATATAGCTTCAAAGGCGAGCATCTATATGGGCATCATATCAACCATATGACTCATGCTTAACCTTTCGGTCCGTGTTCCGAGGCCATGTCTGTACATGCTAGGCTCGCCAAGTAAGAACCTTAGTATTCGCGTGTGTAAAACTGTCTTACACCCGTTCCTATGAAAGCGTAGATTCGAGTACACCCGATCATCACGTGATGTCTCGAAACACGATCCATAGAACGGTGCATACTCAAGGAAGAACACATTTTTATCTTGATATCTAAAAGAGGGATCATCTTATAATGCTATCAAACGTGCCAACCTAGCAGTATAAGATGCTAACATCTAATGTGTAAAGTGAGATGATATGGTCCATGCATTTGATCTCTATCACTTGCATCATGGTATGATCTCTATCATTCCTTTGTGTGTAAGGCCAAGGTCTATGGAACTTACACGTTGAGTGTGTTGTAAGAGTATCCACCATACATCTACTTACAACAATACCATATCAACACACTAGCCCAGAACGATCTAAACTAGACGCCTCTAATTTATCAATTGTAAGTTTTACGTGGCTTAGGGCTTTCGGAGATAGAACCGTTCTTACCTACGAACATGAACCACAACGAGGATAACTAAGTTATTAGCAACTCGTTGTAAATCATATATTGACTATATTAGGAGAGACAGACACCCGCCAGCCACTTATGCAAAACAAGTTGCATGTCAGTCGTGGAACCAGTCTCATGTACGATGACATGTAAGGTTGGTCCGGTCCGCTTCATCCCACTATGCCACCAATATCCAAAATACATAGAAGATTCAATAACATGATCATCATCGCCCACATAACAACCATATGTGTACTACCCGTGCTAAGCACCTACGCATAGATCAGGCTCTGATACCACTGTTGGGTCCGCAGCATAGAAAACAAAAAATTTCCTACGGTGTGAACTACACGCCAAGATCTATCTACTAGGTACAAAGCAACGGGTGGACATACATCCAACGAGAACATACCCTCGTAGGCAACGAGATTTGTTAACGAGTAGGAACTCGTAGTTGATGTAGTCGTACACTTGCCGATCTCAAGATCGTGAGGAAGTCCGAGCGCCGCAACTCAGCAGCGCATCCGCACTCGCACACACGTTCAAGCCACCGGACAACCTCCACCTCCTCGCTCCAGCGATCCAGCGGAAGTAGCAACTCCTTCCAGACGAAATGCCACCGGGAACATGTATCTCGCTAATCTGAGACCATGGGGGAATAATTCTACAGGGGGAGAGAGATCCTTCACAAGGAGGTGTGAGGATGGAGGAGGGAATGGGTGGCCTTTTATAGGAGGAGGGGGTGCCCCCTCTCTCCATGGCCGGCGCATGGGGGGGTGACCCCTCACCTCCCCCATTCATGTGGTGGTAACCCCTCCACATTAAAATGCCTCTTCACATTCCCTTTTAAAGTCTCCACTTTAAATGCATTAAATTTCTCCAAATTTAATGCTCTCTCATTTAATAAAACTCTTTTATTAAATTTATTCAGAATTTTGTTAATTACTTTAATTAACAAACATTCACATATAGCCCCTTGCAATATTTCAATATCACATGCAGAACCACCTTCGCAATTTCACCGAAACAATTTTGGTTTCTATTGAAACAATTCCTGCGCTTTGCAATTCTTTTCGTCTGAAACATATGTGCTCCAAAATGGTGTCCGTAACTCTTAAGTGTGCCCCCCGCCGGTTCACGAATACTGCAGACATGATCGAGACCCTTCTCCGATCAATAATCAGCAGGGACCTAGAGATCCGTGACTCCTACACATTCAACGATGACTTAAGTGATCGTGAGAACCTTTAACGCTTGTAACTAAATCACTTTGTCTCTCGATATATTACATGTCCGAGAATCGATCATCGGTATCTCCATACCTAGTTTGATCTCAATCGACATGCACTCTTTTCTCGTTCCCGTGATATAACATTCTAGTGATCACATCACTTGCTTGCAAGCTATCCTAATGTGATATCACCGAGAGGTCCCAGAGTATATCTATCCGTCATCTGGATTGACAAATTCCACTCTTGATCCATGAGCCTCAACATAACACCTTCATAGTACTGAACCCATCTTTATAGTCACCCTGTTACGGTGTGACGTTTGATGTTATCAAGATACTCTTTCGGTGTTAGCAATTAACATGATCTCATGGTCTAAGGATAAAGATTACTTCGTATGATGTTATAGCAATATAAACATAATGACTTGATCGTAATGCTATACTTCAGATGAGTGTTCATCACATCATTCCACCAATGGTGTGACCTTGTTATTAACAACATCCAATGTCCATGATCAGGAAACCTTGATCATCATGTTAATCAACAAGCTAGTCTATAAGAGAGGCATGACTAGGAACCCTTTTTGTTTATTAAACACACATGTATTGATGTTTCCGAATCAATACATTTCTAGCATGTAAAATAAACATCTATCATGTATAAGGAATATATAATAACAACTTTATTATTGCCTCTCAGGGCATATTTCCTTCAAAAGCGTCTGTCTCCACTTCACAACTCCTGGTTTCTTCGGGTCATTGGAAATCTCATATATTTGACTTTAATGTAGTGATTCCCATCATCAAACGTCATTATCGGCGCGGGGAAAAATAGAAAGAAAGGATTGCATACCCCTTTGATCATTAGGCATTAGTGGCAGGGTTTAGAGAGATATTTCATCAAGAATATGAATAATATCCGGTTTAAATATGGACGTAGATGGCTATATTTCGGAGCCATCAACCTCCCCAAGCTTAAACTTGATTGTCTTCGAGGAAGAAAACCAATATCAAAAAGGAACTCATCATTTAAACTGAAATAACAAGATGATGATCTTATTCATGATTGGTAGTCTCATGTTTCCTCCACTTTATAAATCTAAAAAACTTCAGCATAGATAGAGTAATGTCAATCATATCATACGGGTTTTTATGCATCCTTGTAGCACAACAAACTTATTGCTAACATGGATGATTCAAATGAGTAAGCTTTATTACATGTTATGTAATCAACTCATAGGCTTGCCTTTGAACAATAAAACATAATCATGTAAAATTGAGAGTGTGAGAGTTGTCATGAAAAGCATATACACTAGAGTATCTCAATTCTCCCACATCAATAAATCAAGACTTTTCAAGCACTACTTTGCCATTCATTGTCCTTCAAGAATTTCAGTTCTTAAGTAATTGAGAGCATGCCAAAAAAAATAGTTTATCAGGTTGTGATGGACACTCGTGGCATCACCGAGGTTTTTGTTCCTTTTGCACAATGATTACTCATTTCAGCCAGAGAAGTGATTCCATCATGAACACAGCTACCTGAGATTGCCAAGAATCTTACCCATTATAGCATTGATGCTACATATGTTTAATCAAATCATAGCCGAAATCTAGGAGTTTCCTCCATGAAGATTATTCGTAGGCCAGCAGAGTTGTTGGCATCCCATGAAGTTTGACACGCATAAAGCTATATCATTCTTATGATTAACAAGTCAAACTTTGGCATGCGCACAAAAACTGCTAAACATTAATTCAATCAAACAAATCCTTTTTAAGAGAGCTATCAAGTCAATCATTATTTTTTGTGGTGTTGAGTGTTTCTAGAAATAAGCCTTCAAGACTAAACACTACAACACCCAAGCCTTTAATTACGAGACATTTTCCTATTACAATTGTTTAGCAAATTTTTAGGCAAGACTTGGTTAACTACAAGAGCTAGAACAAAACATACCCAACTAAATACCCATGCAATTTTTTTTAATACAATATAAAGACTCACTCCACCAATATAATATCTCAACATTTACTACTAACTAGCATGGGTTTCTCAAACTTCAAAAGTGGAGAGTCATAAGGCATATCTCTCATGTTTGGTTCTACTTCTCTCTTTCCATTTGATTTGCTTCTTGGAAACTCAAAGTCAATCACTCTTCCTGCAAATACATGAGAACCTCGAGGCAAAAAGAAAAGAAAGAGGGAAAATAAAGATAAATGGAGATTTTTTTGTTTTTAAGAGAGGGAATTTAAAGAATAGAAAATTGGCGGCAAAGCTCGGCTAGAAAATCTTGAAAACAAATAGAAATAACTAAAGATAAAGTGTCGGGGAAACCAACACGAGTGCTTATAAAATCGAATTAAAAACATAACCTCGAAATAAATAAAGCAAATAAACGCCAAACAAAGATAATGAGGAAACTTCCCCAAGCTTAGGCTTTTGCAAGCCCTTCAAATCATTGTGGTGGAGGTAAAAAGTTGTTACTCCAGTTTGCAAATTGAGTTGATAAATTACTAGTTGTTTCTTGGAGGTTCAAGGAGAGGTTATGCATCCTCTCCATAGTCCCTCCAAGTTCTTGGGAGTGTGGGTATGCAGCGAACCGAGTTGGTGGCTGCTCCTCTTCTTGTCCTCATCCTCATCCAAAATATCCTCCTCGGGTTGGTGTTGCTCAACCTTTAAGTCATTTAGAAAACATCCCTCCTTGATAGAGAAAAGACCATTAGGCAAAGGAGCGGGGTAGAGACACCCAGCTTCAGCAATATGCAAGTAATAAACACCACCTCTCCTAGTGAGCATTCCACAAGCTTTCAAAGTAGAGAAACCAACACCGCTCACCTAGCACAGGTTGTAACTCACCTAGGTCGATGCCTAGGGCAATGGAAAGCACGGTGATGATGCCTCCACTTGTGATTGGTCCTTGGTACTCCAGGTAGCGCACACGAATTTCGCCAAAGTTGAGTGACAAGTCATAGTTGTTGTAAGCAGCTTTTGCGAGGACTAAGATGTCCTCCTCATTGAGTCTCGTGAACTCATTTTGTGCCTGCAAGGTGTTAGCAATAACATAGAACAAATAGCGAATTGCAGGATGTTGAATATTCTTCCCCTTGCTTACTCTAGAAGTGAAACTCATTCCATTATAACAAAGTTCCAGGGAAGGGTCCATGCTAGTAAAGGATGCGCGTAAAAAGCATTAGCATTATTGTTTGGAAAATTAAAACATGCACACCACTAATCTAGTATTAAAGTGTATTTTTTGTTCATGAGTCAGAAAGAAATCGTGTCCTCTCCATGCCATAGTTTGACGGTGCTTTGCAAAGAACTTATAAATTCAATAGTTAACCGGCGATAAGTAGGCACATCATTGTATATAAAGTTTTGCAGACCAACCCTCTTGCAAAGTAAATTGAAGTCATTAGAAATACCGAGTTGGTACAATATAATGGGGCATGCCCACTTGGTTGCCTTCACTTCTCGATTCTTGATCTTGTTGAAGTGACCATGTTGGGGCTCATCCCTGAACCGTATCCCCATGCGTTCTTGAGCGGCAGCCCGAGAAGCGCTAGCGGCAGCACGAGCACGAGTCTGGCTCCTTGTGTTCATCATCTAAAATAATAAAGAAAGACAAAAATAAAACTTTTTGATCCAACAATAATAAGCATAACATATTCCTCATCATAGCACACTAAAGAGTCCCCTCAAAATAATAATCTAGGAAAGAGAATCATGGCAATTAGTTCATAGTAGGTATCACCCTAGATTGATAATGACAATAGATCGAAGATGAATTTGCAAAAATTAATTGGAGGATCGGAGGAGAAACATATCGTAGATCACTTGTATGCGAGGAAATCGAACGAAATTGAGTAGAAATGAAGATCTCTTGAGGTTTTGAGAGAGTTTGGAGGTAGAAGAGAGAAAAAGGATTGAAGTTTTGGTGTTGGGGGTACCTTCCCGTGCGATTTGGTGGTCGGACGCAACTATACAACCAGAACTATACTGCCGGAACAATGTGTTCCCACCATATAGTTGGCCAGTTGTCAAAAATTTAGGGTTCCTCCTGGCAGCGCAGCTATATGATCAGGACTATACGGCCAGAACAATTTGTTCCCGCTGTATAGTTGTTCGTCAAAGCTTCTGTACCTGGCAAAGAAATTTCACAAAAGACAACGATATCTATACGACCGGAGCTATACAGACGGAATTTTATTCCCGCCGTATAGTTGGTCATTAAACCGGCAGTAATTTAGAAAGAAAATTGTTGATGGCCAAGATATCTATATGACCGGAGCTATACGGCTGGAATTTTTGTTCCCACCGTATAGTTGGTCTTTAAACCTTCTGTATGCATCAAAAAAATTCTATTTCTTCGAGAATTCTTTCTTATCCTGAAATTTAGCGAAACACCTTGTTTTTGACAGAAAATGACAGTAAAAATTGTCGACCAACATCAGCATGTATTAAGCAGGATTTTTAGTACTACCGAACTTCTTCTCCTCAACTGGAGTTTTCTAGCACTCTTTATTAAACATAAAACTTAAACTAAAACTTAAAAACTTACTCAAACCTTTATTTCACATGGGTTGCCTCCTATGAAGCGCTCTTTTATGTTCAATAGCTTGACCTCAATGTTGCTCACTTAGGCCAGATGAGTGGAATGCCACTCCAAAATAGTTGGCCTTCAAAGTGATGGCCTCCTTTTCATCATGCTTGGCTTTCTTCTTCCTGGGAAAATGAATAACAAAAGGATCCCGCGAAGGCAATTGAAGCTTCACGTTCCCTTCATGTAGATTAATCAAAGCCTTAATAGTTCTTAAAAATAGACGACCTAATATAATAGGAGCAGTAGCATCTTCAGGCATGTCAAGAATAACAAAATCAATAAGAGGAGGACAACCTTTAATGTATACTAAAGTATTCTCCTTAATTCCTATAGCTTGTTTGTAGGTAGAATCTGCTAGATGTAATTTTAAATCGGTGATTTCAAAAGAGCCAAGATTTAACTTATTGAAAAGACTTTTTGGAATTGTTGAGATGCTTGCACCTAGATCACAAAGTGCAACTATCTCATTACTCCCAATTTTAATCTTAATAGTAGGCTCAAATATATCATCAAGTTTCACAGTTAATATTTCAGCAATGTTCTTATATTCTTCCTCCAGCTCACATACCTTTATTGCTACCCGAGTAACAAAGTGTTGGTAGATAGCTTCCTCATTTCCTTCACTTACCAGAATCTTGATATTGATCCTTTTTACAAGATCTTCAACGGTGTAACTTGGTGAAGGGGCATTACTATAATCAAGTTCTTCAGGATCCTCCCTTTGGATTCTCATCATCTTAAGGTCTTCAACAGGATTAGGCTCAGCTTTACCTGCAAATTTAGCTAGAATGAGAGTTTGACTCTCGGTTATCTTACATAGTCGTGCCTCAACAATCCTTGTTCTTTCTTGGAGGGACTGCAAATCATTCCTAAAACTAACAACTTGGTTAGATAATTTACCAAGCATAGCATCATGGTTCTCCGTTATTTTAACAAGGATATTGTTTTGCTAATTTTGTGAGTCTATAAAAGACTTAAGTGTTTCTTGGAGACTACCATTACTTGATCCCATATTGTTATTAGAGTTGCCTACAAGACTAGAATAATGTTTCTGAAAATTAGGATTATAATTCTTCTTCCAAGAAGGGTTATAATCATTACGAGCTATGAAGTCTATTTCTTCAACATTTGATTCTGGGATAGCTCTTACTTGGTTTTCCTTACCTTTTACGGCTAATATGAGCACATCCAGCTTAGCATTGAGATCTTCATTTTCTTGTGGTGCGACGGAGTTCACCTTCTTCGTGTTTGATCTATCTACATGCCATTAGGCATGGTTGTCTTGCATATTGTCTAGAAGCTGCTTTGCTTCGGTAATATGTTTGCCCATAAATGTTCCTCCGGCTGCAGCATCAAGCATAGACTTAGACACAATGTGAAGAGCATTATAAAATAAATGGAGAATTAACCAATCTTCCATCCCATGACTGGGATAGTTTCTCAAGCTCAAAGAGATGTCAAAGAGTAGGCAAAGCTTGAAGAATAAATGAGGAAGAAGCAATTGGGAAAAGGAGAGAGAGACCTTTTTATAGGGGCCCAAAAACCAGCCTGTTGGAGGCTTGTCGCCGCCTAGGTCGGTAGTACCGCTGTTAGGCCGGTACTACCGCCTAGCATCCCAGCGCCAGGAAAAGCCACATGGGCGGTAAGGCGGTAAGCGAGGCGAGTAGCTAATGAGCGAGGCGGTTTGGTAGGGGATCGGGCGAGCGGCATCGACCTGGGCAGGCCATCGGGAGCGCAGGGGATTGATGGCCCAAATATATCGAGCTCGTTGGGGAACCCCGAGAGGAAGGTATGATAAGCACAGCAGCAAGTTTTCCCTCAGTATGAAACCAAGGTTATTAATCCAGTAGGATCAAGGAAACACCCCAAGGTGTAGCTAGCTGAACGTTGGCAGGGCGCACTACCGGTGCCAGCAGCAACGTGGAGACCTGCACAACACAACCACAGAACTTTGCCCCCAACTTGCGACGAGGTTGTCAATCTCACCGGTTTTGTTGAAAACAAAGGATTAAACCTATCAAATAGAAGGAAGTAATAATTTGCAGAAAGTAAACAAAAAACAGTAAACAGTTTGTAGATTGTATGTAAAAGAAAGGATTGGGGTCCATAGTTCACTAGAGGTGGCTCTCCTTAAGATAGATAACATGTTGGGTGAACAAATTACAGCGGGGCAATTGACAAACATCGAGAAAGCATACAAGCATATACTAATCATCTTAACTCCTTTGAGACTTGATTGGGCATTACAACATTATACATAGACCGCCATCCAACTGCATCTATGACTAATAATCCACCTTCAGGTTATCATCCGAACCCCTCCAAAGATTAAGTTGCAAGCAACAGATTATTGCTTTCTGAATTGCGTGTAAAGTAAGCAATACGATTGTTCTATGAACAAAGGATTGTTGTTTTCTCCTAGTAGCAACAGCACATCTAGTACCTTAGAGATTTCTCACTTCCCCAGTTACGGAGGCATGAACCCACTATCGAGCATAAATACTAACTCTTGGAGTTGCTAGCATCTACTTGGCCAAGATAGCTACTAACAATGGAAAGCATGCAAGATCACAAATAACAAAGACATGATAGAATCAATAATCAATCTGAAATAGCATCTCAATATCCATCGGATCCCCGCAAACACAACATGTATGGATTACAAATAGATGATCTTGATCATGAGCAGACTCACAAGATCTAGACATGAAAGCACAAAGGAGGAGAACCAGCCATCTAGCTACTACATGGACCCGTAGTCCAGAGATGAACTACTCACGCATCACACCGGAGGCTTGCATGATGATGAAGAAGGCCTCCAGGGTGAATTACCCTCTCCGGCAGGGTGCCGGGAAGAGCTTCAGATCCCTTCAATCTAGGGATGGAGATGACGGTGGCTATAGACTCTTTCGTGGATTTTTGATCGGGTACTTAGGGTTTCGTATCAGAGGCAATATATAGGCGGAAAGAGAGGCTGAGGGGGTGCTGGGGTCGTCCATGATGATGAAGAAGGCCTCCAGGGTGAATTACCCTCTCCGGCAGGGTGCCGGGAAGAGCTTCAGATCCCTTCGATCTAGGGATGGAGATGACGGTGGCTATAGACTCTTTCGTGGATTTTTGATCGGGTACTTAGGGTTTCGTATCAGAGGCAATATATAGGCGGAAAGAGAGGCTGAGGGGGTGCTGGGGTCGTCCAGACTACCCCTGGCTCGGGCCAGGCCTGGCCATGCGGCCAGGTGGTGTGGCCAGGCCCTAGCCCTTCTCCGTCTCATATTCTGGCTCTAGATGTCTTCCGGTAAAATAGCGACTTTGAATTTTGTCCCGTCCAATTCCGAGAATATTCATTTTCTGACTTCCTGGAACCAAAAACAGTAGAAAACAGGCAGCTGGCACTGTGGCTCTTGTCAATAGGTTAGTCCAAGAAATCATATGAAAAGTGTTGCAAAGTGTGGACAAAACACAAGAAAGTAGATAAAACCAAGCATGTAACACCAAAAATTATAGATACATTTGCAATGTATCAACATCCCCAAGCTTAACTCCTACTCGTCCTCGAGTAGGTAAGTGATAAAAAGAAAGAATAATTTTTGAGGTGACATGCACCATCATAAACTTGATCAAAGTATTTGTAAAACATTCAAAGCTAGGATCATAGTACTTCAATCATAACATGAAAGAAAAAGTTCTAGCAATAAGACAAAGAAACTATGATGCAACATGACAAGGCACAAACAAAAGATTCATGAATAACAATGCTTTGGAAGACGTTTGTTTGTTTCACATAAAGAAAACATAGCATAATAGCATTCAGCTTGTCCCTCATAGAGTAGCAAATATAAATGCATAGGACACCTTCAAAGTTCATAAGGGTGACTAGATACAAATAGTTTAAATCAAGCAATATGAAGTTATGCATCAATCAACTAGTCTTGGGACAATGCACATAGAACTAAGAATGGCCACTATGCTCTCAAAGTAGGTGCATAAAGGTAGAAGGTGGAGACTCAATATAATGGTGGAAGAAAGGCTTTCATAGAAGGAAGTAGGGATTCAAGTATCATAAAGAGCATCCAAAAATTATGGTACTTATAGCTTTCAGCTCTCATTGCCCCTATCATAAGCATCTTGAAGGTGATTAAGGTTAAAATGACACAACTAAGAGGATATGCTTGACAAGTTATAAACCGAAATCTCATGCCCCTTACTTACGAAGACCGAACCTCATGCTACTCAACTTTAGTCACAAGTAAGCTCTTGTCATTGTAAGTACATATGTATCATAAAGAACAGCCAACGGGGTACCCCTTGCACATGATACAGGAGCTATCCCATAATCAAAATGACAAGGCAAGCAGATAATGAGCATCTCAGCGATCTTTTTATTTGCTATTTGCATAGGTTTTTATTGAGGATGCTTCATAGAGTGCTCATTAATTTTATGCTGCAAGTTTCCACCATGATTAGGCATGGCTTAGGCTAGCGGCCCAGGCATTTCTCTAACACACATACAAACTCCATGATCTTACAAGTTCCACTTTTATTCACACCACCGGGATCCATAAGCAAAAGAACATGATATCAATAGGGTACAAAGTACAGGTGCAATGTTGAAAGCGTTCCCCATGATACATGGTTCTGCTAATTTCAACTTATAAAGCACAAGCATATACACAACAAATAAGGGCCCAATGGTTCAAGTTTATTAAATGCAAAAAGTAAAGTGTGCCATCAAGTTCGTGAGAGCTTTAATCACTAGTTTTCTCATGATAAGTTTAATTTGGAAGGTAAACAAAAACATGAATATACTTGGAATAGCATATGCTAGTAGGTAGGTACGGTGGACTCTTTGGAATAACTTGGTTTAAGGAGTTGGATGCATGAGTGGAACTCATACTTGGTTATGGAGGCTAGCAAAAGTCTGGGAGAGGCAAACTAAGAGAGCAATAATGGCCATAATCATGCAGAGCGACAAAACATCATTGACCAAAGCATAAAGTGATACTACAAGTTTAAAATAAAAGGATCATAAAGGCTATGGTGACTTGAGATAGTCATAACATGGTGTGAGCATGCGCCACATCAACCCAAATAAAGCAACAAAGGAGAATACCACTATATTATGCTTTAATATGCTAAAACAACACATGATTCACCCAAGGCACATTAAGAAATCTCAATTGTTTATAAAAAGTCATGCTACAACAAAGAATATTAAGCATAAAGCCAAAACAATATCAGGCATGGCATGACAAAGCATAGGCCACAGTAAAAAACAAGCTCTCTTTACCACTTAAGCATGAACTTTCCTACTCTTTTCCAAACCAAACCAAACTATTTGAAAACCAATGTACGAAAGAGGGGGTCCAACCAATTTATTCAGCAAACTAAGCAAACAAAGCAAACGAAAAACCAAAATGAAAACAAAAAAGAAGACGCTCCAAGAACAACACAACTGTGCATGAAACAATAAAAATGAAGCGTTTGGAAGAAATATGGGATTTTTATTGATGAAGAGGGGGATGCCTTTGGCATCCCCAAGCTTTGACGCTTGTACTTCTTGGATATTTCTTGGGGTGACACGCGTGGCATCCCCAAGCTTGAGCTTTAGTCCATCCTTCATCTCATTACTCATTCCTTCCATACACCTGAAATTTTTTCCTTCATACAAAACTTCACACAATCTTTATTAGCAACATTAGTGCACTCAAGATAATAAGTCTTTAAGGTTCAGTTCTAACACCAATTAAACTTCCATTAAAACACAAGCTACTGTAGCACTTCCCTCAAAAAGCTCAATTCCCCAAAACAACTCAAAAAGGAACCAACAAGAAGCAAATGCAGAAAATGGGAGAAATCTGTCAAAACAGACCGGCAGGTAAAGACAATTTTTTTCGAAGACCTTCTGTTGCTAAAATCAAAAAGTGTTAAACTAACTAAAGTTATATAACAACCTGGGGCAGAAGCACAAAAATTCATGCCTCAAAAGGACGTTCAGAGATTTTACACGAATTTTTACGGTGAAGCACAGAAATCTGTTTTGGGACAGCAACTTTCCCAATCATGACTTCTCTCTCATTAGAGGTTACTCTTGGCACAAAAAGCAAATAAAAAGGATAAGGAGCGGTTATTACTGAAGTAATAACTTCCAAGACTCATCTAAAACTTTTGGGTTATCTCCCAATAAGTACTTTTCTTTAACGCCTTTAAGTTAGGCATAGATGTAAGAAAAAGAATCAAGTGTTCTCAAATGAAGAAGCATTAAGAGCAAATTTTGTTTTCATAGGAGAGGCAAAAGAAATGTTCTATACCTTTCTTGAGTGGGATTTGATATTTAATGGTGCCTTCTTTCATATCAATAATGGCACCAACAATTCTAAGAAAAGGTCTTCCCAAAGTAATAGGACAAGAAGCATTGCATTCAACATCCAAAACATAGAAATCAACGGGGACATAGGCATTGTTAACCATAATAAGAACATCATTAATACTCCCATGAGTTTTTTTAGCATTATCATCAAGTGGGACATTCAAATAACAATCTTCAAGTGGAGGAAAATCAAGCATATCATAAATCCTTCTAGGTATAATAGAAACACTACTATCAAGATCACATAAAGCTTTGAAATCAAAATCATTCACTTTCATATTAATGATGGGTTCCCAACCATCTTCTTGTTTTATAGGAATAGAAGCTTTATGTTTCATCTTTTCTTCTTTAATCTTTATGAGAGCATCAGTAATGTGTTTTGTAAAGGCCATGTTCATAGCACTAGCATTAGGACTTTTAGCAAGCTTTTGTAGGAACTTAATAACTTCAGAAATGTTGCAACCATCAAGATCAAAATCATAATTATCATCTAAAGTAGTAGAACTATTGTTAGCCTCAACACTAGTGGTGGTGATAGTAGAAACACTAATGTTTCTAGCAATTTGATCTTCTCTTTCCCACTTAGCATGTAATTCAGCTAACAGTCTAATATTTTCATCAATTCTTACTTGTATAGCATTAGTAGCTGCAAAAGGATTATCAATAGTTTCAGGTTTAGCAGCCATTTTATTCAAAGAAGATTGAGCTTCAGCCAAAGATGCTATATTTCTTTCAGCATTAGAGAGTTTTTCCTCAATAGTTTTATTGAAAGTAGTTTGTTTACTAATAAAGTCTTTGAGCATAACTTCAAGTTCAGAGGGGGCACTCCTATTATTGTTGTAAGAATTTCCATAAGCATTATCATTGTTGGGAGGATATGGCTTATAATTGTTGTTACCAAAATTATTACTATAGGCATTGTTGCTAAAATTGTTATTTCTTATAAAGTTCACATCAACTTGCTCTTCTTGAGAAACCAAAGAAACCAAGGGAACATTATTTGGATCAATATGGGCTTTCCCACAAACAAGCATAGACATAATAAGATCAATCTTATCACTCAAGGAGGAGGTTTCCTCAATAGAATTTACCTTCTTACCTTGTGGAGCTCTCTCAGTATGCCATTCAGAGTAGTTAACCATCATATTATCCAGAAGCTTTGTTGCAACACCCAAAGTAATGGTCATAAAGGTACCTCCAGCAGCAGAATCCAATAGGTTCCTTGAAGAATAGTTCAATCCTGCATAAAAAGTTTGGATAATCATCCAAGTAGTCAGTCCATGAGTGGGACAATTCTTTACCAAAGATTTCATTCTTTCCCAAGATTGAGCAACATGTTCATTATCAGATTGTTTAAACTTCATTATTTCACTTCTCATAGATATAATCTTAGCAGGAGGATAGTATTTTCCAATGAAAGCATATTTGCATTTAGTCCAAGAATCAATACTATTCCTAGTTAAGGAATTCAACCACTCTTTAGATTTTCCTCACAAAGAGAAAGGAAACAATTTAAGCTTAATAATATCACCACCTATATCCCTATGCTTTTGCATCTCACAAAGTTCAACAAAGTTATTTAGATGGGCAGCAGCATCTTCATTACCAATACCAGAAAATTGTTCTCTCATAACAAGATTGAGTAAAGTAGGTTTTATCTCAAAGAAAGTAGCTTAAGGAACTGGTGGAGCAATAGGTGTGCTCATAAAATCATTGTTGTTGGTGCTAGTGAAGTCACACAACTTAGTGTTTTCAAGAGTAGTCATTTTTTTGTGTTTTCAAATAAGAAAGCAAACTAGTAAAACTAATTTTTTTTGTGTTTTTGATAAAGAAGCAAGCAAACAAAACAAAAAGAAACTAAGCAAAACAAAAATAACAAAGTAAAGAGATTGGTTATGAGGTACTCCCCTTGTGAAGATGTCCTTGACTCCCCGGCAACAACGCCAGAAAAAGTTTTTTGATGGCGTGGTGTTGATGTGGGAGTTTCTTCTTCTTCGTTCCCGGCAACGGCGCCATAAAAAGTTGTTGATGGCCCAAATATATCAAGCTTGTTGGGGAACCCCAAGAGGAAGGTATGATGAGCACAGCAGCAAGTTTTCCCTCAGTATGAAACCAAGGTTATCAATCCAGTAGGAGCAAGGAAACACCTCCAAGGTGTTGTTTCCATCTTGGAATCTTGCACAACACAACCATAGAACTTTAACCCCAACTTACAATGGGGTTATCAATCTCACCGGTTTTGCTGAAAACAAAGGATTAAACGTATTGTGTGGAAGATAGTAAAAGCTTGCAGAAAGTAAATAGAAAACAGTAAACAATTGTAGATTGATGGTAAAAGAAAGGACCGGGGTCCATAGTTCACTAGTGGTTGTTCTCCTTAAGATAGATGACATGTTGGGTGAACAAATTACAGCGGGGCAATTGACAAACATCGAGAAAGCATACATGCATATACTAATCATCTTGACTCCTATGAGATTTGATTGGGTATTACAACATTATACATAGACCATAATCCAACTGCATCTATGACTAATAATCCACCTTCAGGTTATCAATCTGAACCCCCTCCAGTATTAAGTTGCAAGCAACAGATAATTGCATTATGCATTGCGTGTAAAGTAAACAATACGATTGTTCTATGAACAAAGGATTGCTGTTTTCTCCCTAGTAGCAACAACACATCTAGTACCTTAGAGATTTCTGTCACTTCCCTAGATTACTAGAGGCATGAACCCACTATCGAGCATAAATTCTCCCTCTTGGAGTTGCTAGCATCTACTCAGCCAAGATATTTACTAACAACGGAGAGCATGCAAGATCACAAATAACAAAGACATGATATAATCAATAATCAATCTGAAATAGCATCTCAATATCCATCGGATCCTCGCAAACACAACATGTATGATTACAAATAGATGACCTTGATCATGAACGGAGCTCACAATATCTAAACATGGTAGCACAAAGGAGAAGAACCAACCATCTAGCTACTACATGGATCCATAGTCCAAGGACGAACTACTCACGCATCACACCGGAGGCTTGCATGGTGATGAAGAAGGCCTCCAGGGTGAATTCTCCCCTCCGACAGGGTGCCAGGAAGAGCTTCATATCCCTCCCGATTTAGGGATGGAGATGACGGCGGCTACAGACTCTTTCGTGGAATTTTGATCGGGTGCTTAGGGTTTTTGCATCGGAGGCATCTTATAGGCAAAAGGGGAGGCCAAGGGGGTGCCCTAGGCGGCCGCACCACCCCCTGGCGTGGGCCAGGCCTGGCCGCGCGGCTAGGTGGTGTCGGCTGCCCCTGGCCCCTCTCCGTCTCGTATTCTGGCTCCGTGTCCCCCTCGGTGAAATATTGACTTTGGCTTTTGTCCCGTCCAATTCTGAGAATATTCATTTTCTGACTTTCCTGGAACCAAAAATAGCAGAAAACATGCAGCTGGCACTATGGCATCTTGTTAATAGGTTAGTCCAAGAAAGTATATAAATTATAGATAAAAACCAAGCATCGAACATCAAAAATTATAGATACATTTGCAACGTATCAGTCATCAGCCAACATTCTTCCACACCTATCTTCGACTGACATAATAAAATCATTTGTGCAGATCCTCCAGTCCAAGGTGGTTCCCCAATCCAAAGTGTTGCGGACAACTGTGAGTCTTGTGTCAACTGTAGGGGAGAGCCAAACAATCATAGGGGCCTTGGTTAGTACATAACATAGTTAGATCACTCAAGGTGCTAGCCACCATGCATATGTCATGTGGATATGCACAAAGCAAAATACTTAGCAACATTTTCTCACTTCTATAATATGGCATTATTAATAATGGCAAATGGGTACTTAGATCTCACATAGAAAAATAATCAACTCAAAAGGTTGCAAAAAAACCAGAGAAAGGTTTGATGGCTTGCCTTCAGTAGTGGGGCATGTCTCAAGTCCAACTTTAGGGGCCGGTTCAAGATTTAGATCTATTTAAGCAGTTTTAAAGTGTTAAAAATCCTTCTAAGCCATTAAGTAAACAACATATCAAATGGTGTCCAAAAATTGCAAAACCAGTGCCAGTGGAAATACATTTTCAATTAGAAGCCAATGGAATCAACTCATTTGGGTTATTAGAGTAAATAATAGTGCTAGATTGTTTAGGCTCAAACTGCTATCCATTACCTCGGTTCTTTTCCGCTATGTGATATCGACGGTCGATGGCTCAAAACCATCCCCTGAACCCAAAAATTTAGTCCAATCCCGCGTCTGATGATCTTTCGTGTCTGTTTTTACCCTGATTCGCGACCTGAGTCGCTAACGGGTGGGACTCACAAGACCCTTACTGGCTGTATGGTGGACCGCACGCTCCCTGGGCCCTTCGTCACCGTACACGGGCATGACCGCACTCGGTGAGAGGCGTTCCCGGTGCACCCTGGGCCCACCATCAGCGTATGCGGGAAGATACGCACTCGGTGAGAGGCATTCCTAGTGCGATATGCCTCCGTACCTGTAGGGTTGTGGGGCTCTCCCAGAGCCGACATGATGCCATGAGCCCATGCCGGCCACGGTTTCACGTGGCTATGGGGCCCGCGTAGAGACGATGTGGCGTCATAAGCCCATGTCAGCCTCTAATTCTCATGGATGTGGGACCTGTCGATAGCCTATGTCGCATCGGCGGAGAGCTGAGCTAGCGGTACAGGTAACATCGGGAGGTATGGGCGGAGGTGGGTTATCATGGTGGAGAGGCGACATGGCATCGTGGACATTAGGCACACGCGGTTTCTTGCGGCAGAGAGACAAATAATTAGCATAGACTATAGACGACTACAGCGTAGGCTCTAGGCACACGTGGTTTCACGCGGCGTAGAGGCGAGTTGGTAGCGTAGCCTAGACTGATTGAGGCAGTGATTAGCTATTGCTTGGTAGATGTGGGGATATAGGTGTTTTGAAGAATAATAATTTTATCAAAGTTGACATGTGCCCCTTCTGGGGCGGTGTTGTGGAAAAAAAGTTTCAAAAATAAAGTCTTATCTGAAAGTGTTATCTTCTTATCCGCCTAGGGACCTGTCCACTCAGTGATTGCGCCCAATAGGGGTCTTGCACGCTCAGTGATTAGACTCGACTAGTATCGAAGTTGATAGATATGTCTACAAGTGATTGCACCCATTGGAAGATATGCACGCTCTGTGATTGTGCCCGAAGGGAGTCTTCCACACTACACAATTGCGCTCTATTAGGGTTTAACACATGTTTTGTTGGGGATTTGCACGCCTTGTGATTGCTCCTGACGGGGGTCTTGCACACTTTGCGAATGCGTCTGGCCAGATTTATCACACATGTCAACCTCTATAGAGTGAATACTTCAAGTGAAGAAAGGATCTCCTAACTTTTATTTTTTTGAAAAAACAAAATTTGTCTTCCAGGATCGGGATTGAGCACTCAGTGTTTCTACCTAGTGTTTCACCCTATGCAATGTTTGAAGTGAAATGATAGAGCATGTTGATGATTGAAGGTTTTAGTATTATTATGTTATGCAATTAATTATCTTTAGGAAAAGGAAATCCTTAATCTTACTTTCTTTTGACCACCCCTGACACCCCTGAATTTACAATGTTATGCTTTCTTAGTAACACTTTCCAATTCCTTCAATGTATTAACCATTCTTGGATGCAACGGTTCATATTGCAAGTTATTCTAATGATGAGTAAGTTATGATCATAGGGTCGCGAGTCTCCACTCGGCATATTTCTCCTATGGCACTGAATGGAGCTCTTTATCAATTGTTTAATTTTCGCTACTGAAATTTGTTGAGCTAGACCTTCGGCTATGCATGTTATATGAGACTATGTAAATTCCTGGATCATTACTCTATGTAATAGAATTATGATCTCTGTTTCATGATATTACATCTTGAATTATATGTGCTAGCGAGTCGACCTAGTGACTAGCACTATAAAGCACATAGACTTGACCCCCACTGGGTTGGGTCACTTTAAATGGTATTAGGGCACTGTGTTGACTGTAGGTTCATGGGATTAGGAAATGGATTAGTCAAGACCATAGGGAAGTTATTACTCTTCTTAAAGTAATTTTGAAAACACTCTAGAACCTCTCATCTTTCGTAAGATTTCTAAATGACTTTCAAAAGAAGTAGCTGACCATAACCTACTTCAACCGGTGTTTTGTCAAGCTTGTTGTGTAAAAATAACCTTTTTATTTTAATTAATTTTTATTATTATTTTAGGAACACTCTACTATTATGCTTCTGAACTTTCACCTCTCTGTTTTTCTTTGAAAGGTTACTTTCGAGAATCCTCTCCCCTTTAGAATTTTTTAAGTTGCGAAGGCAAGATGTTGGACACTTCACTGACAAATGAAACCACAAAGACTTCATGCCACATCTTCAAGACATATGGAACCAGTTTAACCTAGAGACTATGAATATTTTGAAGACCCCTCACGGCACCCACAGTGTTGTGCCAAAAGTAGTTCCAAATCAGGTAGTTGGCTTTTAGAACTAGTTCTCACCATTGTAGGGGTAGTTCCAAATTCTAAAAAAGAGGGAAGCGGAGCAAGCTCCTACTCCGGTTCCATTTTCCTGCCAATGAATAAACTATTGCTGATTGGTGCGTCGTACACTGTGAGAAGCGAGAGAAGTTGGGGGTCATGGTCAAGAAAGAGATAGAATGGAGTTTTTTAAAGGGATTTTAGTATGCTGTGGGCCATGGTTCTAAAATCTTTGGGAACCTCTACGTTGTGAGAAAAATGAGAATTTGGCAGCGATGCCATAATTCATTACGTGACATATTTGGCTTTGGAAACGTTGTGGGTGCCCTAAGATTCCAAAATGACCATTTGGAACCAAAACCGAGTACGCTTAGATAACTACATGTGTTTATTTTTTAGTAAGGAGATGAGATTCTATTATTTTCGTGAGAACCAAGAACAAAATTATTTTAAATAAAAATTTGTGTGTTTGAATGTTTAAATGTTAAAATTGGGGTGGCATTTGGTGTTGTGATATGTTAGGCAACTGGGTAGCTTCTCCCTTAGATTTTTCTATCTATACTCAAATTTTCTAGCCAAATCAGATGGCACCGAGACATGTACTCGAGATGCCCCGGGCTTGGAGAAGTTGTTGTCGAGATAGGGTGAAATGATGGAGAGACAAGCTCAGAGGCTAGAGAACCTTGGTCAGATGATGCAAGTCTTGGTCCAGAATCTGGCAAACAACAACAACGATAACAACAACAACAAAGGCAACAACAACAATGGAAACAACAAAAAGAATGATGGCCATAACAACAACCAGCCGCTGCATGTGGAAGAACTCACTAGGTTCCTCAGGCTATGACCACCCACTTTCTCAAGTTCTACTGGTCATCTTATGGCATATGACTGGTTGCATTATTTTAGCAAGAATCTAGTGACTATGGATTGCACTGATGCGGAGAAGGTGAGGTTTGCTGCTCACCTATTAGAAGATCCCGCAAAATCATGGTGGGAGAACTATCAGATCACCTGCCCCATTGAGGAAGTTAACTGAGACATGTTTCAAGGAGGCATTCCACTCCTACCATATCTCATATGGAGTTATGAGCTTGAAGAAGATGGAGTTCCTGTTGGATGTTGGATAACCATTGGAGATTCCTGTTGGATGCCTACTGGGCCTTCTTTAAGTTTTATGTGGCCCATCTAGCCCAACCCACGGCCTGACCTATATAAGGTCCCTTTTCCCAGTGCTCTTTGACCTAACTAGCAGAGGGAGTTTCTCCCAGCCGCCATAGCCTATGCAGGTCAGTTCCCTTCTTTGTCTAGATGGTATCAGAGCAAGAGGCAGTGAGGGGGACTACACCAAGAGTGGTGGATCTGGAAGTCTAAGCTACTGCAGCAGCTAGGAGGAGAAGGAGTGAGCAGTCTACTTTGGCGGCAAGGAGTCAGAAGCTGTATCAAGCAAGGAGAATAAGAGGGCATTCTGCAGGTGAGTCCTTGGAGATCTTAGAGGTAGTTTTGGTGCCAAACTGGGTGGAGGTACAAAAGGCAACAAGGAGGTGAAGACAAGCATGGGGACAATGAGAACTTGGCCAAAGCTCTATAGAAGTTGGCAGAACTTCTCACTAGCAAAAGTGATGGAGGAGCATCTGCTGGAGGAGGAGCTATTGTTTTTCATACCAAATCAGTTCAGAAACTTGAACTGATGCCAAATGAAATCAAGTTGGAAGGAGTGACCAACTATCTTTGGTGGTCAAGGAGGGCTCTGAGGATTTTGAATACAAAAGGGCTAGATGACCGTGTGTGTGGTGAAGCTGGAGAACCAGAACTAAGAGATAAGAACAGTTCTGGGTGGAAAAAGTGGAGTGCCACAAATTCTCTGATTGTGGCATGGATGCTGAACTCTTTGGTCCCTGACATTGCTGCTTCAGTATAGGCACTCACAAAGGCTTCAGAGGTATGGGATACTCTCTCAAATCTCTACTCTAGAAAGGGGAACATTATGTTGATTGTTGAGATTGAGGATAAGGTGCATGATTTGCAATAAGGATATAAAAATATGATGGCATACGTGGCTAAGTTGTAACATCTATGGGGAGATTTGGACCATGTTGATCCTCTTAAACTTGTCCACAGTGAATGTGTGACTACTGCTGCAAGCTGGATTGAGCATCAGCGTGTCATAAAGTTTCTGAAAGGTCTTAATCAAGAGTTTGAGGGTAGACGGGCTGCACTACTGCATCAAACCACTACCCCATCACTCAACGAGGCCATCACTTCTATGTCTAGAGAAGAAGCACGGTTGAAGATGACAAAAGGCAATGATTCAGTCCCTTGTGCTGCCATCTACACAAGTGAGAGAAGGGAGATGAGAGACTGCTACACGTGTGGAGTGAAGGGACACTTGAAGCATCAGTGTAGCTCCTTTGTGACACCCGGCAGGGGGAGAGGAGGATACTCAAAGAGAAGAGGCATCTATAGAGGAAGAGGTGATGGTAGAGGTGGTGGACATCAGTATGGGCAGCAATATGGTAGAGGTGGTGGACATCAATATGGGAAACAATATGGTAGATGTGGTGGACATCAGTATAGACAACAATACGAATAGCAGCACACTACATCTTCCAAAGCACATACGACAGCAACTACAGAGATCAAGAATAGTCCCTCATAGGGACAGTCAAAGGAAGAACAAAAGGAGGCAACATTTGGTAACTTTTCTCACTATGTCCATGCAAATGAAGTTAATATTGAACAAGTGTCTATAGCCACTCATAATGTTGATTCAGAATGGAGTCTAGATTTTGGAGCATCCAAACATGTCACTAGGAGTATTAGTGAGTTTGATTCTTATAGTCTGTATCCTCCCACACATAGAGGCACTATCCAAATAGCTGATGGCACATCTCAACCTATAAGAGGGGTGGGGTTAGTTCAGTGTACACCCAATATAAAATTGTCATCGATACTGCATGTTCCTGCTTTTCCAGTAAATTTGGTGTCTTTGAGTTCCCTAATTGATCAGCAATACTGTAATATAATGGTTAATAAATATATGTGTTTAATTTAGGAGAGGACAACATGTAGGAAGATTGGGAATGGAACCAGGCACAGAGGTCTTTGGCGCATGGATCGTGACAAGATGGGACAAGAGGCGGGTTCTATGTTGGCTGCGATTGTAGGAGAAAAGGAGAGTATGGCACTAGTGCATCATTGTCGGATGGGCCACATAGCTTTTGACAAAAATGTTTGAAGCTTTTCCTGATGTAATGAATGGTGTGGACCGAACCAAATTAAGCTGTGATGCATGTGAGTATTCCAAGCATACAAGAACCTCTTATGTTAGTAGAGGGATGAGAAGTGTATCCCCATTTATGCTGGTGCACTCTGATGTATGGACATGTCCTGTTGTGTCAGTCAGTGGCATTAAGTACTTTGTGACCTTTATTGATTGCTATTCCAGAATGACTTGGATTTACCTTATGCATCATAAAGATGAAATGTTCACATGCTTTTAGAATTTTTGTGCCTATGTGAAAAACCAGTTTGATGTGAAGGTGCAAGTGATTCGCACTAATAATGGCACTGAATATGTCAATAAACCATTTGCTAGTTTATTATCTTCATAGGGCATTCTACACCAGACATCATGTCCTGATACACCTCCTCAGAATGGAGTGGCTGAAAGAAAGAATAAGCACATTCTTGAAGTTGCTAGATCTCTCATGTTTACCATGAATGTACCCAAGTTCCTCTGGAGTGAGGCAGTTCTTACAGCTACTTATTTGATCAACTGGATGCCTTCAAAGATATTGGGTATGAAATCTCCGTGCCAACTCCTAAATAAAAATGATTTCATTGTTCCACCCAAACTCTTTGGTTGTACATGCTTTGTTAGGGATCACAGACCATCTTTGGGGAAATTAGATCCCCGTGCTATCAAATGCATTTTATTGGTTATTCCTCTGGACAAAAGGGGTACAAATGTTGGAGCCCTACAGAGAGAAGGACATTTGTGAGCATGGATGTCACGTTTTGTGAATCAGAACCATTTTATGGTGACACAAGTGATCTCGCTGACTTGTTCCAGGTTCTTGATCAACCACAACTTGTTAATGCTCAAGAGGGGGAGATAACAGAAAATGAGAACACTCAGCAAAATGACCAGCAACAACAACAACAAATTCCCATTGTTGCGGAGATCCCTACAGTTCTTGATAGGCCTGTTTCTCAAGAGCATGTTGAGAGACCTACACCACCACAAAGATGGCAGCAAAATCCTCTTATTTACTCCAGGAGAAAAGTGCCAGGGGAACAACAAGATCCGAGTCAGGGGCAGCAAGCCAATGAGCATGAACAACAAGATTTGGGTCAGGGGGAGCAGCCTGTTGAAGCACAGCATGAACAATAAAGAGCACAAGTGTGGATTCATCTGAAGGGCTCAATCTCAGACCGCATCAAACAATACGTTGGACTTGCCAATTGCAATAAGAAAAGGAGTACGGAAAGTTAACAAAAGGAGCACAAGTGTGGCTTTGTCTTCCTTGTTTCGAGCATTTGTTGCCTCGCTGCAAGCTGTACATGTTCCTAAAGACTGGAAGGCAGATAAGTTGGAACCAAGATGGTGCAATGCAATGATGGAAGAACTAGAGGCGTTGAAGAAAAACAAAACATGGGAGTTGGTACATCTCCTAGAAGGAAAGAAGGTAGTGGGGTGTAAGTGGATTTATGCAGTAAAACAAAACCCAGAAGGGAAAGTTGAGACATATAAGGCAAGACTTGTGGCAAGAGGATATAGTCAAACATATGGCATTGATTATGATGAGACCTTTGCACCAGTGGAAAAAATGAATATTATTCGAATATTAATATCTTGTGTACCAAATTTTGGATGAACACTGCATCAACTTGATGTAAAAAATGCCTTCTTGTATGGTGATTTACAGGAAGAAGTGTATATGGAGTTACCACCAGGATTTGTCACAGCTGAAACTGCAGGGAAGGTATGTAGGCTGAAGAAATTCCTATATGGTCTAAAACAATCCCCGCGGGCCTGGTTTGATATGTTTAGGCTAGGAAGTTGTGTGTAGTATGGGATATGGCCAATGCAATGGAGACCATACTTTATTTTACAAACATTCTGAACAGAAAACCACCATTTTGCCAGTGTATGTTGATGATATTATCATCATAGGAGATAATGAGGGAGAAATTACAAGATTGAAGAAATGCCTAAGTCAAGCCATTGAGGTGAAAGATCTAGGAAAACTAAAATATTTCCTAGGAATTGAAGTTGCTAGATCTTCAAAAGGAATAACACTATCTCAAAGAAAGTATACCTTGGATCTCTTAAATGATATGGGTATGATGGGATGTCGAGCAGCCTCAACTCCTATTGATCAAAACAATAAAGTAACAGTAGAGTCTGGCGAATCTATGGACAAGGAGAAATATCAAAGACTTGTTGGAAGACTAATCTACTTATGCCACACACAACCAAATATATCATATGCAGTGGGTGTAGTGAATAGCTATATGCATGATCCTAGGGATGGACACTTGGAAGCAGCTCAAAGAATCTTGAGGTACTTAAAGGGCACTCCAGGAAAAGGACTATGGTTCAAAAGGACATCTGAATGTAGATGGCTATTGTGATGCAGATTGGGCTAGTTGCTTGGATGATAGAAGATCCACCTCAGGATATTGTGTTTTTGTTGGAGGGAACTTGGTGTCATGGAGAAGCAAGAAACAATATGTTGTCTCGAAATCCACAGCTGAAGTAGAGTATAAGGCTTTGTCACAAGGCTTGAGTGAAATGTTGTGGGTAAGGAACCTCTTAAGTGAACTGAAAGTGTTAAGGCAGAAAAGCTTGAAGGTGTGGTGTGATAATATGTTTGCAATAAACATAGCGAATAATCTTGTCCAACATGACCTAACCAAACATGTGGAGATAGACATGTTCTTTATTAAAGAGAAGATTGATGCAGGCATTGTATCTTTGGCTTATGTGAGATCAGGACAACAAGTGGCTGACTGTTTGACAAAAGGGCTGGGCACAAAAGAGTGTAATCTTGCTTGTGCCAAGATGGGAATGATTGACATTATCACCCATCTTGAGGGGGAGTGTTGGATGTTGGAAAACTGTTGGACATACTTGTTGGATGCCTACTGGACCTTCTTTAAGTTTTATGAGGAGCATCTAGCCTAGCCTAGTGCCTGACCTATATAAGGTCCCTTTTCCTAGTGCTCTTTGACCTAACTAGCAGAGGGAGTTCCTCCCAGCCACAATAGCCTATGCAGGTCAGCTCCCTTCTCTGCCTAGAGTTCCATAACTTTTTTCAATACCATCGCACTATTGCTGAATACATTGAAGAGTTCAACAATCTAGCAAGATATGCACCACACGATGTGGACACAGATGCCAAAAGGAGGGATAAATTCATGTATTGACTGAATGATGAGTTAGTGGTCCAGTTGTTAGTGGTCAACACCCTGAACTATCAGACACTATTGGACAAGGCTATTATGGTGGAGAACCAACGAAAGAGATGGATATTCACAATAGGAAGTCCAACAACGATGGGAAATTCAAGATGAGACCACCTCACAAGTCTCGCCACATACATGATGGTAGCATAAGCTTTGGATTCAACATGCATGGAAACCATAACAATCACTCATACAGTGGAAATGGTCACAACCATCATGGAGTAAATGGACATGAACACCGAAGGCAACAAGAACCCTCACAACTCCAACAAGAGAGACATCAACTAGGTCACCTATTTTAAATGCCTAAACAAGGGACATTATGCCAATGAATTTTATGATTGTGAACTTGAAGACGCTAAGTGAACCCTCAAGGTGTGACCTACTAGCTAGTCTTCTTATAAGGGTGGTAGCACCCTAATGTATCCCAAACCCTTTTCTTTCTAGCCTTTTCGAATCTCGGGATGATTTATTTTAAGGGTGGTAGTTTGTAGCATCCAAAAGTTTACAAATTTTGGAATGTTAGTTTAGTAGAATTTATGTTTGTTTTTCCTGACTTTGTTTTAAAATTCTAAAAGAAAAGAAACTTTTGATGGTTTACTAAAATAATACAAATTTTGTTTCCAAATAAAATGAATTTTGTTTAGTTGAGTAGGAAAAACTATATTCCAAAACTTATATAGTCATTTTTGTTTTATGGAAACCAAAGGTATTTAAATTTGGGGTCTTATAAAAATCCAAAATCATTTGTCAAATAGATTTCTATACAAATCCTTTTTTAATAAAACAAAACTCAAGAAAAATATATTACTTATGTTAATAGCATTAAAACATTCTTTGTTGAACATTTCCCTTTTTATATTTTAAAATGTTTTTTCTGAAAAAATATAAACCCCAAAATGGGAAACTATTATGCAATAACATTGATTTCTAAAACAATATAAAATATTTTGCTAAAATGGTAAATATGCTGTAAGTGTTCTATTGTATAAAATGTTCAACTGTAGGGTAGTCCGTGTCAAAGTGTATCACTGGTTTTTCATTGTCTTTATCATCATATCTATATCCATTTCCACATCTTTAGCATCCACTTCCTCATTAGTCCCATAGTCAGACTCAAATTTGAACCAGACAAATATTCCCTACTTTTCATCCTTTCAGGATCAGAAACCACATCTGGATATGCTTTCTCGTCATCATCATCTCCGAACACAAAATCATCCTCAACCCCCCGTTTCTGTGTATACCTGCTTGCTTGACAAGGCATCATGATGGAGAAGAAGCTGGGTGGTTGCGCTCGGTACCGCGAGGATATGTTGCTCTATTATTGTCAGTTGAGTTGTTTGTGTTGCAAATGGTCTGAAATCATTGATGACAGTCTCTTCCCTACTCTTTTTTTAACAATGTGGATAGACATCGGCACATTCCTTGTCCCTGGATGTTTACCCCTGATCATGCCAAGGGCCTCGTCAGTCCTAATATCGTAGAAATTCGGCGAATTTTTATTGTAGTACCTGGGTACGAATTCCTCGTTCTGGCTAATCAGAAACTTGCCAAATTCCATGTGCAAGTCACATAGAGTTAAGTCTTCCGCGTCTACTATCATCGATAATCAAAACCAAGGCTAACTACAATTCTACCACCGGGCACAGTTTCCGTCTGACACCTATACTGAATCTTCAGCAGAAATTCGGATGTGGTAGATGTCCTATGGTTATCAATACATATCCTCGTTATTACCATGCGACTCAAGTGGCTAACTGGAAAAAGTATAGATGAAAATACAGTTCTTACCCTTAAGGGAGGACGAACGACACATTCAACGGGCTCCAGAGTTGCAGAGCTTCGTTCCCCACGTCCTCTTCCCATTTACTGTCTAACCTTGCATGATACATGTCTCTAATCCCCTGCCATGTAGGATCCATCTCCGTGTCGGATCCGATTCACGTCCACCTCGTAGGCATGCAACCAATGGCCGACTCACGCTTTTCACTCCCACCCTATTGACCATGCTAGGACATGACATAGCAGGAAGCATAGAGGGAGGGACAGTATAATGGCGAGGGTGGCAAACATAGGTGAAAGGAGAGGTCGGGAAGTCGGGAGGTCAGCAGAGGTGTAGGGCGGTGCCATGGCAGAACAATGTGGTGGCTAGACCAGAGCAATGGAGAGGAGCGGGGGAGCGACAAAATATGATAAATTGCACAATAATGGGGGCTCGGGCCCGCAAACCTGGGATGTGTACCGTCGATAGCTGAGGTGGCGAGGCCCACTCATCAGAATAATGGTCAAAATAACGACTGAGCGTGATGAGACCCACATGTAAGAAACTGAGCCAACTTGTATGGAAGGTTAGCAATTTGAAAACGATAGTCGTCGTCAAACTGAACTAGAGGCACGACGTAACGAATCGGCGTCGACTGGTCAATTGGCCAATTCGTAGCGATACATTTCCAATTTTCATGTGAGCTAGGAATACACACGTAATAAACCCAAATAAATAAGGTCTTTGGATTGCTCAAATTTTAGATAGAGTTTAATTAACAAAATAAACATTACATAAGCACTAGTAGATGTAATCACATAAGACATAGTAGACATATCTATGAGATCTGCATATGAACTATATACTATTTCAAACAAAAATATGAGAAGAACATACATATTCTCTTCTGGAAACACCAACTCACCAGTAGCACTATTTCGTTGTTGTCCATGTTGGTGCAGGCGAAGTAGCCGTACACCGGTTTCGTTGAGGAAGTAGTCGTATGGTTGGCGTGGATGCAGTTGAAAAGAAGCAAGCAGTAACGCCAAGATGCTTCCCAAATTTTTATCGGCCCTCTCCCGGTGCAACATCTAAAGGTATGATGTTTTGGAGGCCTACTCCGCCGAACGGTCGTGTACATAGTCTCCAAGATGGGAAAGCTTGAAAGAAACACAATAAAAGAAACTAGACAATGGTGAGAGAGACAAATTACTTGTGAGTTTTCTGTTCTGCTAGTTATGTTCTCTCCTGTATAGCATAGATAGAGAACACACGCCACATGATGAAAGAAGTTGGGAATGTATCAAACATGCACACGAATGTTTGACATGTATATACTCAGATGGTGCCCCAAGTAGAAATTTAAACTTCAAAGTACCAAAATGAGTTTCTAACTCAAGTCACGAAACGCATGTGAGACATGGTTTTGGCGAGGCAGGCGACATAGGAGGAGTGCACATGAGTTGTTCCTATTCTTTCTAACTTATTGGAGGTAAACGAGTTGTCCTTATAAATAGGTCCAATTCTCTCTTCATTGGCATTGGCAATGTTCTCACTCCCTGTTGGAATGGTGCCAAGCTAAATGGACCTTTGAGATTTTCAGTATTTGTTAGTTTAAATGGGCCAAAACCCACATAGATCCAGCAAACACCTCTTTTAGATTGTGTTTAGCTAAATATTGCAATGTGTGTGAACTAATTATATGTGTCGGCTATGAAAGAACTGAAATATGTATTGTATTTTTGCTGCTGTACAGTCATGCTGCATAACAAGGTAGTATGCATGCGATAAAAATGCAATCCGAGAAGGATGAAACACCATTACTGACTCATCAAGTAATGTTGATGGAAGTTCATACAAAATCATTACCAGTGAGCTAATAACAATGGTAACATACATCTGTGATTTTTTGTTTGCGTTGAGGTGCCTCAAAGGAAATGGTATGCTCATGTTGCTGCTAAACCCTCCAAATAAGTGACAGCTTCCCGACGAGGGTGCCCTTCTCCGTTGTCTAAGAGGCCCCTGTCCATGTTTCTTGATGTGTAATGTCGTACATGTATGCAGATTATGATTGCGACATGATAAGCCGTTTTGTGAAAGTTAAAGAGACTGGCTATGTAATTAGTGCGCGTGTCACTATTAAAACCTTAATTTAACTATTTTATGGACATATGTCTTTGCAAATGCCCACACGGTTATATACCCCCCTCCAAGATGCCCCTAATGCATGACAAAAATACAATACATGAAATGAAGTAGAAATGACTTGCAAATAGAACCGTGTATACTCTATAAAAGGTAAACATGCACTCCTTAGCAAAACTCGTTTTATTTGTGATCACTAATTATTTGTATACATAGATTAGTTAACATTGTATAAACTTCTGCAAGCGAGCATATGTAAAGAATGCAAAAAAGATACAACAACAATGCGGATCGTTTAAATGAAATGAACGAATATGCAGACACATGCACGCGAAAGGACCAGGACTGAACTAGTACAGGACACTGCGTAGCATAATAATCAACTTAGCAGCTGGAGAACGGGCGAGCTTGTCCACGCAATCAAAAGCCCACAAATTTGGATTTCATGACGTCGATCTCGTCCGCGCCCAAGAGGAACGTCTTGGTAAGCACCTCCATGGGCATGGCCGGCTTGGTGGCGAAGAGGCCGAGCGTGGGCACCACCAGGCCCGGCGACTGGGCGTCGAACATGGCCATGAACACGGCGTCCCCCGCGCCGACGTTGAGCTGGTAGTGCTGCAGCCCGCGCGGCACGATGAAGAGCTCGTTCTCCTTCACCACCTTGGAGTAGAGCAGGTTGGTCGACGTCGTGAACCCGACCATGACCTCGCCCTTGACCACCAGCACGAGCTCAGAGCCGCGTGGGTGCGAGTGCGGCGGGTTGATCCCGCCCGGCGCGAGGTCGGTGCGCGTGATGGAGACGCCCAGCGTGTTGAGGCCCGGGAAGACGGACACCGTGGCGCGCGTGGAGTTGACGCCGAAGGGGTTTTTGGTGCTGGGCGCGGCAACCATGACCGCGGAGAAGAAGTCGTCGTCCACGACGGTGGAGGCTGGCTTGCAGGGGAACCCGTCCACCGCCATCGCGGCCTTCAGGTCGGCCACGCAGAAGTCCTGGAGCGGCGACGGGTCCGAAAGGACGCACGGCGCCGCGGCGAGGGCTGCGGCGACCACCAGCAGCACCTGGAGCATAGCGGAGCGAGACGATGCCATTGATCAGGTGCGAGTGTCAATTGTAGCTTGCTTACACCAATGGCAATGTACTGATCTCGGACTGCTGGTGATTGTGTGCTGCGGTTTGTTCGCTATAAGTAGAGAGCGCGCATATCGGTGCATTGCATGACAGATAATTGACTGATGATGTTGCAGGCGGTTTACCAGGTCGTAAAGCGTGTGCATGACAGTTAGTACTAGTAATTTGTCGCTATCGAGATTACGACACCATTTGTCCTCGATTATTGGATCGGAGGGCATAAGTCAGATTTCCGGCAGCGACGGGTTCTAGTGATCGATCGTGCGCGCGCGCATGTACCTACTCAAGCTTCGAAAATGCCAATCCGCATAAAGGGTGTCGTGCTCTTCCATTCAAGCTAGCTGCCGCGACGTAGTATACTGCTTCCATTTGTGTAGCGCTGGTGCAGACGCACCTCCTTTTTGGGAAAAAGCCCAAGCCACACAATTGAAAATAACTTAAACTAGCACGGTCACCTTCGCAAATGCGAGGGCAACGTCCCAATATGTCTAAATTTGTTTTATGTTTCAATAGAAATTTATAGTGTGAGTAAAATTAACATGGTTCTATAGTCACTGTAAATATTATGCAAAATAAATTATTAATCATGTGGGACACATAGTATTGTTAATGTTACTACAAAGAAGTGTGTACCAAAGTTTTATATGTGCATTTTGTATGTTGAGATATTAGATCATTACATACAATTCAATTTATATATTAAAAATACTTCTTACTCCCGGGTATAACTACACCCACATCTCATATATTATCTTATAGAAGTATTTGTAATACTTTATCTGTTTGACTATGTTCATGTACTATATCTAAGATATTTCCAAGCAAGTTAGGTAAAAAAATTGCAAATGCTACCCTAGTTTGCACTATATATGTAAAATACCATCATATTTATACGTACAAAAGGAGAGTATGCGAATAAAAATAACATACTACCAAAAGAGTAATATATATACTGCTCAAATATTCTTATATACTTCATACTATCCATACATATCTCTAGTATGATAGATACTGCCTAAATTACGTGAAACAAACGTGGGTGCTACACCCAGGTGTAGTATGAATATGTCATACATATATATAAGAGTTTGTACGCGTAGTATGAAGTATTATAAGACCATTTGGTAATATACATACTACTTTTAAGGTAGTATGTATAATTTTTCGCATACTCTTATTTTACGTACAAATATGAAGGGTATTTTGGAAATATAGTGCAAACTAAGGCTCCACTTGTATTTTTTCGTGTAACTTGATTTGAAGTATGTTAGATTAGTATATGAACATACTCAAATTGATAAAGTATCACATATACTTTCGCATAGGAGTATATGAGATGTGGGATGTGTGTGTGACAGGACTATTCACAAAAACCCCATTAAGAGATTTCTATATAAGCTTATTCAACAACCCCATCTAACTACCTTATTCCTCCTCCCCTCCCCCCTCCTCCGGCTGTCAGACCCCTCCTCCTACCTACCTCCTTTGATCCACAAGGCCGCAGCTCTCCTCGCGCCGCCGACCACCCTCCTCCCCGCACGCCGCTGGCCTCCTCCGCCCAGGCGCCCTCTGGCCCGCGCGCCCTCCTACCCGCAAGCCTTATGCGCCCCGCGTCGCCGGCCACCCTCCTCCCCACGCGTCGGTGGCCTCCTCCGGCCCGCGCGCCGCCGCGCCCTCCTCCCTACCTAACTACCTTCTTCTTCCTCCTCTCCCTATCGTTAGGCTCCCTCTTCCCTGAAGCTACCTCCGGGCGAAACACACCACCGGTGCCTCCTGTCTGGAAGTTAACTTGCATTTACAAGGGAGTTAATAAGGGCCGCATAAGTTAAGAAGTGCATCGGGCGGAAGTTAACTTGCACACATAGGGAAGTTAATGAGGACCGCGGAAGTTAAGTTGGACAAGCGAAAATTAAGGTGCACAGTCCGTGAAAAACACAAAAAAATTGATGCTCCTTCAGAAAATTAACTAGCATAGAAAAAGAGGGAGTTAACTTGTACATACGAGGAAGTTAAGAAGGGTCGCGGGAGTTAACTTGCACATGCGAAAGTTAATATTCGGTCCGCGGAAAAAATGGTACTTCGTTAGGAAGTTAACTAGCATAGAAAGAGAGAGTTAACTTATACACAAGGGATAGTTAAGGAGTTCGCGGAAGTTAACTTGCATAGGTGGAGGTTAATATTCATTATTAGTGCTATAGACTGGAAGTTAACTTAAAAAGAAAAATACAGTTAACTCGTGTTCGTGTGGAAGTTAACAAGGGGTTCCTGTTGTTCGCATAAAAGCAAACAGGAGATTCCTAAATAGTTATTTAGGAACTGGTTCTTAAATAGTAGATATATATATATATATATATATATATATATATATATATATATATAGGAAAAATACTTCTTACTCCTGGGTGTAGTTACACTCACGTCTTATATACTCTCATACGTAAGTATACATGATACTTTATCGGTTTGAGTATGTTCATATACTACATGTAAGATACTTCAAATAAAGTTACATGAAAAAATGCAAGTGAAGCCATAGTTTGCACTATATTTCCGAAATACCATTCATATTTGTACGTAAAATAAGAGTATACATACTATCTCAAAAGTAGTATATATACTACCAAATAGTCTTATAATACTTTATACTACATGTATATACTTTTCGGTATGACATATACTACCTAGATGGTGTGAAACACGCGTGGGTGTAGTTACACCCGGGAGTAGTATGAATATGTCCTATATATATATTTACATATATATATATATATAGGAAAATAGTAGGCTGTCTATGATGGCCACGGTGCATATCCTGAACACCGTCTGATCTGTCCGATATGATTAAGGGAGCACACGGTGTTAGCAAACGACGCCAGTCCACATGATAGGGAGACATCCATGCAGCACAAGCATTTAGCACGGTCGACGGCTAGAAAAAACATATCCATGCACCACGGTCGCAAGAAATCAAAGCCATGCACCACAGTGTCAGGAAAGCACGTCCATGCACCACGGCTGTTCATTCAATGCCATTATTCCTCTCATCAACATGAGAAGCATGCAAAAACGATGTTTACACACGGATACGGTACATGCAATAATTCACACACTACTTATTTCGTGCGGCAAAACCACGGTGGCAGGAAATCACATCCATGCACCACGGCTACGGTTTATTTAATGCGTAACGAATTTCTTTTATTTGGCGGATACCTGGGTAAAGCGTATTTGTTGTATCATACTATTAAACAAAAAAGTAGCAAAATTAAAGATTTTATTTTTAGTGTCCGAAAAGGATAGATCCGTACATGCTAGTTTGCTTCGTAATCCTCGCGGAAATGCATTTGCGTACCCTTGGTGGTTCAGTGCACCTGATATGAAAAAAAATACAATTTCATTGAGCAACACAGCTGCAATTAATAATAAAGTGTAGTATAACGAGCATGCATAGTATCCGTTGTCCATATGAGTATGTAGATGTCATCCGCTTTAGCTGATCTCTCACGGAGACAGGTGTTACATGCTCCATGACCCGTGCGTGTTGTGCATAAGCGAGAACGGTGTAAGTTTAATCATGGCTAGCGGCTGCATGCAACATCCCATCCAATAGAACAATGCACACGGCTGCATGCAACACCCCATACATCAAGGTACATGGTTGGTGGGTGTAGGTCTATAAACATGACAGTTAACACCGTTTGCCAACATTAACATGCAGATGAATCAAGGTAGCACATACACCACAATCCGACGGTTTCTAGGCTATGCACCGTAGCCACCACGGACAGAAAATCCACGTCGAATATATATATATATATATATATATATATATATATATATATATATATATATATATAGAAGCTAAAGACGAATCAGTTCTTATATAACTAAACAAGGAATGCAGTGAACTTTGTCAGCCAACACGAGTGAACTTTTTTTTCAACGCGAGTGAACTTTCTTTTTCTCAGAAAATCACCATGTTCGAAGTGAACTTTTTTATTTTTCTAGCCATGGCCGAAGTGAACTGTCAAATTATAAAGCTAAATTTTTTTAAATAGTAGAGTTAACTTCCTTTTAATGCTTCTGAACTTTCTTTTTATCGAACACACTTTCTGGATTTTCTTTGCCTCGTTTAACATGAGCTACCAAATATAGCAACAATCCCTGTTGCGCTCGAAGTGAACTATGTTTTCTCGCAGAGTGAACTTTCTTTTTAGCGCATGTGAACTTTCTTTTTTATCGAAACCCTTGTAATTTTTTTATTCTTGTCTGAAGTGAATTGTTAAATATAACGAGAACCCCTGTCACATTCAAAGTGAACTATGTTTTCCCGCAGAGTGAACTTTTTTTTAATGCTTGTGAACTTTCTTTTTTTGGGGACAACTCAGTGAACTATCCTTTTTTCAATACTTGTGAACTTCCTTTTTTTATCGATCAGAGTGAACTTTTTTCGAGCAGAGTGAACTTCTTTCCAACATAAATAGATGAGTAGAAGACAAACCAATTCAGAGTGAACTTTATTTTCCAATATCTCACAGAAAAAAGTTCAGAATAGGCCGGTATGACGGGGAAGGCGATAAGGCATGCAACACAGGTTGCCTCATGCCATAGGAAGGACGAGGGGAAGCGCCGGGGCTCTCGGGTGACGGGCAGCACTGGTGCCTCGCACATCAGCGCACTGCTGAAGGGAGGCTGACGACGGGGCGGTGGAAAAGCCGGTAGCTTCACCTAGAGGTGGTTGGGCCTGCAGAGAAGGTGGGAGAGAGGCGCCACAGTGGCTCGCCATCGTGCAGAGCAGGTGGGGGAGGGCGGTGCATCGGCGTGTCGAGGAGTCGCTGGAGGCTAGGAACGGGACCGAGCGCCGTGCAGAGCAGAGGATGGCGGGAGGCGCGCGAGGCAAAGGGTGCCTGGCGGCGCGGGGCGGAGAGGCTGGTCAGGGCCGCGGGGTGGAGGAGGGCCGACAACACGCAGAGCAGAGAAGGGTCGACGGGATGTGGGGCAGAGGAGGTTGGTGAGGCGCGTGGTGGTGGTTGGGCACTATGGGATCCAATCGGGGGGGGGGGAGGTGGGGATATTTGGGGTGGTGGTAGGTGGCCAGAAAAAACTACCTCCTCCGGTTCAAAGGCTTAAGGCCTATATTTTTTTTGAAAAGTCAATCTATGGAAAGTTTGATCAAATTTTTTGAAAAAACTATCAAGAACTATGATATTATGTAGATACCACATGAAAATATATTTTATGATGTATCCAAGGGTATATATTTTATATTGTAAATATTAATATTGTTTTTCTAAAAACTTGGTCAAACTTTACATACTTTGACTTTTTCAAAAAATTATAGGCCTTAAGCCTTGGGACGGAGGTAGTAGTAGTTAGGTAAGGGTTCCTGTATAGCTATATAGGAACTATCTTAAGGGGGTTCCTCTTTAGCTCTTTTCTCTCTCTCTCTCTCTCTCTCTATATATATATATATATATCAAACACGGACCGTGTCAAAAACCACAAAGGACTTGATGATCGCATGATAGGTTGGATTATGAAGATTGTCATGAGTGGGAACATGGCTACAAACATTAATGGCAAGGTGGGCTCCTACTTCAAACCCTTGTGTGGGGTTAGACAAGGGGATCCGATCTCGCCGATCTTGTTTAATGCCGCGGTTGATGCCCTAGTGGAAATCTTGGAGAAGGCCAAGAATTCTAGCCACACCTCGGGTGTGGTAGGGCATCTCATCCTCGGAGGGGGAGTAACCCACCTCCAATATGCGGACGATACCATGATCATGGTGGAGGGATCGGAACAGGATATCATTAACCTAAAGTTCCAGCTCCTCTACTTTGAGGCCATGTCGGGCCTCAAGATCAATTTTGATAAGAGCGAAGTTATGTTGTTAGGGTATTCTAGGGAAGATCAGCAGCGGATCGCGGATAACCTGAACTGCCGACTGGCAATATTCACCATAAATTACCTAGGGATGCCAGTTAGGGACACCAGGATCCTGACCAGGGACTTGGAACCCCTTTTGGGTCGGGTTAAGGCGAAATCCGAACCCTATCAAAGGAGATTTACCTCCAAAGGAAGCAAGACCATCCTTATCGACTCATGCTTGTCCATCCTCACCATGTATATGATGGGGATGTACCTTCTCCAGGAAGGGTTCCATGATGAGGAGCTCTCCTGGTTCTTTTGGATGGCCAATGTGAAGGGAATATTCCCTGAGATGCAATAATAAAGTTGTTATTATCGTATTCCAAGTATATAATAGATGTTTATTCTGTATGATATTTGTATTGATTGGAAACGTTAATACATGTGTGTTTAATAAACAAATAAATGGTTCCTAGTTATGCCTCTCTTATAAACTAGCTCGTTGATTAACAAGATGATCAAGGTTTCCTGATCATGGATATTGGATGTTGTTAATAACGAGGTCACAACATTGGTGGAATGATGTGATGAACATTCATATGAAGTATAGCATTACGATCAAAGTCATTGTGTTGAAATTGCTATAATATCATACGAAGTAATTCTAGTCCTTAGACCATGAGATCATGTCAATCACTAACACTAGAAGAGTAACTTGATAACATCAAACGGCACACCATAACAAGGTGACTATAAAATGGGTTTAGATACTCCGAAGGTGTTATGTAGAGGCTCATAGATCAAGAGTGAGATTTGTCTATCCCAATGACAGATAGATATACTCTGGACCCTCTCGGTGATATCACATTGAGATAGGTTGCAAGCAAGTGATGTCATCACTAGAATGTTATATCACGGGAATGAGAAAAGAGTGTATGTCGGTAACGAGATCAAACTACGTATGGAGATACCGATGATTGAATCTCGGACATGTAATATATCGCGAGACAAAGGGATTTAGTTACTAGCGTTAAAGGTTCTCACAATCATAGAAGTCATCGTTGAATGTGTGGGAGTCAGTATGGATCTCCAGGCCCCGCTACAGATTATAGATCGGAGAAGGGTCTCGATCATGTCTACATTATTCGCGAACCGTAGGGTGACACACTTAAGGGATACCGATACCATTTGGAGCAAATGTGTTCCATAGAAAAGATTTACAAAGCGCTGGAATTATTTCAATGGACACCGGAATTGTTTCAGGTGAAATTGCTGAAATTGGTTCTGCATGTGATATTGAAATATTATAGAGGGTTTTATGTGAATGTTTGTTAATTAAAGTAATTAATAAAATTCTGAATATAATAAATAAAAGAGTTTTATGAAATGAGAGTTGCGTTAAATTTGGAGGAAATTTAATGCATGTGAGTGGAATTTTGAGTGGAGGCATGTTTATGTGAGTGGAGCTTCCACCCACATGAATGAAGGAAGAGGTGGGGGCACCTCCATGGCCGCTGGCCATGGGAGGGGGATTCCCCCTCTCCCTATAAAAGGCCCCCCTCTCCTCCTCACAAAGCACACCTCCTCGTGAAGGATCTATCTCCCCCTCTAGAATTATTCCCCCATGGTCTCGGATTAGCGAGATACATGTTTCTGGTGGCTTTTCGTTTGGAAGGTGTTGTTGCTTCCGCTGCATCGCTGGAGTGAGGAGGTGGAGGTTGTTCGGTGGACCGGAAGTGTGTGCGAGCACGGATGCGCTGCTGACTTGCGGCGCTAGGACTTTCTCTCGATCTTGAGATCGGCAAGCGATCAACTACATCATCCACGAGTCTAATCTCGTTATACTTTGTCGGTCTTCAAGGGTATGTTCTCTATGGATGTATATCCATCCGTTTCTTGTATCTAGGTAGATAGTGTTGGGTCCGTAGCATAGAAAACAAAAAATTTCTTACGGTGTGAACTACACGCCAAGATCTATCTACTAGGTACAAAGCAAACGGGTGGACATACATCCATGGAGAACTTACCCTCGAAGACAACGAGTTTTGTTAACGAGTAGGAACTCGTGGTTGATGTAGTCGTACACTTGCCGATCTCAAGATCGTGAGGAAGTCCGGCGCCACTCAACTCAGCAGATCCGCACTCGCACACACGTTCAAGCCACGGACAACCTCCACCTCCTCGCTCAGCGATCCAAATGAAGCAAGAACTCCTTCCGCATTTAAATGCCACCGAACATGTATCTCGCCTAATCCGAGACCATGGGGGAATAATTAGAGGGGGAGAGAGATCCTTCAAGGAGGTGTGTGGATGAAGGAGGAATGGGTGGCCTTTTATAGGAGGAGGTGCCCCTCTCTCCATGGCTTGGCGCATTGGGGTGACCTCCTCTCCCCCATTCATGTGGTGGTAACTCCTCCACATTAAAATGCCTCTTCACATTCCCTTTTAAAGTCTCCACTTTAAATGCATTAAGTTTCTCCAAATTTAATGCTCTCTCATTTAATAAAACTCTTTTATTAAATTTATTCAGAATTTTGTTAATTACTTTAATTAACAAACATTCACATATAGCCCCTTGCAATATTTCAATATCACATGCAGAACCACCTTCTGCAATTTCACCCGAAACAATTTCCGGTTTCTATTGAAACAATTCCTGCGCTTTGCAATTCTTTCGTCTAAAACATATGTGCTCCAAAATGATGTCCGGTAACACTTAGCGACTAGCTCTTCTTCACCTCCGTATACTAGAAACATATCCTTAGTTCTTCTCAAGTACTTAAGGATATTCTTGACCGCTATCCAGTGTTTCGAACCTGGATCAGATTGGTACCTACTAGTCAAACTAATAGCATGTGCCACATCCGGTCTTGTACATAGCATGGCATACATTATAGAGCCTATGGCTGAGGCATAGGGGATCTTATCCATTATCTCTCTTTCTTCCGCCGTAGCCGGACTTTGAGTCTTACTCAATGTCTTGCCTTGCAACATAGGTAAGAACCCCTTCTTACTTCCGTCCATATTAAACTTCTTTAATATCTTATCAAGGTATGTACTCTGCGATAGCCCAATTAGGTGTCTTGATCTATCTCTATAGATTTTAATGCCTAATATATATGAAGCTTCACCAAGGTCCTTCATCGAAAATTTGCTGTTTAGATAACTTTTAACATTGTTTAAAAGATCTAAATCATTTCCAATCAATAATATGTCATCCACATATAATATCAGAAATGCCACATTGCTCCCACTCACTTTCTTGTAAATACAAGCCTCTCCATAAGTTTGGACAAATCCAAACTCTTTGATCACCTCATCAAAGCGGAGATTCCAACTCCGGGATGCTTGCTTCAGTCCATAGATGGATCGCTGAAGTTTGCACACCTTATCAGCATCCTTAGGATCGACAAAACCCTTAGGTTGTATCATATACAACTCTTCTTCAATATTACCATTGAGGAACGCAGTTTTGACATCCATCTGCCATATTTCATAATCGAAATATGCAGCAATTGCTAACATAATTCTAACCGACTTAAGCATCGCTATGGGAGAGAATGTCTCATCATAGTCAACTCCTTGAATTTGTCGAAACCCCTTTGCGACAAGTCGAGCCTTATAGATGGTCACATTACCATCAGCATCAGTTTTCCTTTTGAAAATCCATTTATTCTCAACGGCCTTTCGGTCGTGAGGTAAGTCCACCAAGGTCTAAACCTGGTTTTCGTACATGGATTCCATCTCGGATTTCATGGCTTCTAGCCATTTGTTGGAATCCGGACTCATCATCGCTTCTTCATACGTCGCAGGGTCATCCATTTCATCAACCATGAAATTCACAACAGGATTGTCGTACAGTTCAGGAGCTGCACGTGTCACCTTGACCTCGAGGTTCAGTGTCCTCTTTCGGAGTTTCATGATCAATATCATTAGCTCTCTCTTCATTAGGTGAAGTCAACTCTGAAACAACTTCTAGAGCTGCGCTACTCGCCATTTCATGAAGAGAAGGTTCAATAACCTCTTCGAGTTCTACCTTCCGACTACTCACACCTTTCGCGAGAAACTCCTTCTCAAGAAAGGATCCATTCTTGGCAACAAAGACCTTGCCCTCGGATTTGTGATAGAAGTTATACCCAATCGTTCCCTTAGGGTATCCTATGAAGACACATTTTTCCGCTTTGGGTTCGAGTTTATCCGGTTGAAGTTTCTTCACATAAACATCGCATCCCCAAACTTTAAGAAATGATAGCTTAGGTTTGTTTCCAAACCATAATTCATACGGTGTCTTTTCAACGGATTTAGATGGTGCCCTTTTTAAAGTGAATGCAACGGTTTCCAGTACATAACCCCAAAATGACAGTGGCAAGTCAGTCAGAGACATCATAGATCGAACCATATCCAATAAAGTACGATTACAACGTTCTGACACACCATTACATTGTGGTGTTCCGGCAGGCGTGAGTTGTGAAACTATTCCACACTCTTTCATATGTGTGCTAAACTCGTAACTAAGATACTCTCCTCCACGGTCGGACCGCAGAAATTTGATCTTTCTGTTACGATGATTTTCCACTTCATTCTGAAATTCTTTGAACTTTTCAAAAGTTTCAGACTTGTGTTTCATCAAATAGATATACCCATATCTACTCAAATCATCCATGAAAGTAACAAAATAACGATATCCACCTCGCGCCGACACACTCATTGGTCCACACACATCAGTATGTATGATTTCCAATAGATCTGTCGCCCGTTCCATTGAACCGGAAAACGGCGTTCTAGTCATCTTGCCCATAAGGCATGGCTCACATGTATCAAATGATTCAAAATCAAGTGATTCCAAAAGTCCATCAGAATAGAGTTTCTTCATGCGTTTAACGCCAATATGACCTAGACGGTAGTGCCACATATATGTAGATATATCATTATCAAGTTTAATCCTTTTAGCATCAACATTATGAATATGTGTAATACTAATATCGAGATCCAACAGAAATAAACCATTCAACATAGGTGCATGACCATAAAAGATATTATTCATATAAATCGAACAACCATTGTTTTCAGACTTAAATAAATAACCACTTTGCATCAAACACGATCCGGATACAATGTTCATGCTCAGTGCAGGCACCAAATAACAATTATTTAGGTTTATAACTAATCCCGATGGCATATGGAGAGGCAGCGTTCCGACGGCGATCACATCAACTCTTGATCCATGTGACCTCATCCCTTGCTAGTTATCGCTTGTTCCGCAGCCCCTGAACCAAGTTACATATATTAGCAACCGATCCCGTATCAAATACCCAGGTGCTACTGTGAGTACTAGTCAAGTACACATCAATAACATGTATATCACATATACCTTTTTTTGCCTTGCCGGCCTTCTTGTCCGCCAAATACTTGGGGCATTATGCTTCAATGGCCATCCCCTTGCAATAGTAGCACTTTTCGATTAGGACTTAGGGCCAGTTCGGGGTTTCTTTTCAGGCGTGGCAACAGACTTGCCACCCTTCTTTCCCTTGTGCTTGCCTTTCTTGTCCTTCTTGAAACCGGTGGTACTATTGATCATCAACACTTGATGTTCTTTCCTAATCTCCACTTCTGTAGTCTTAAGCATTGACAGAAGCTCGGGAAGAGACTTCTTCATGCCCTGCATATTATAGTTCATCACGAAGCTCTTGTAGCTAGGTGGCAGAGATTGGAGAACACGATGTATGCCTAAGTCAATGGGAATTGTTATTCCCAAGGACACAAGCTTATCGGCGTACCCAGACTTTTTGAGTACGTGCTTACTAACGGAGCTGTTTTCCTCCATCATGCAGCTAAAGAACTTTTCTGTAGCATTATAACTCTCTACGGCAGCATGGGTATCAAAAATCATTTTTAATTCTCCCATGGTATCAAAGGCATTTCCATTTTCGAAACGCTTTCGAAGTTCTGGCTCTAGCCCATACAGTATGCCGCAATGAACTAAGTTGTGGTCCTCCTGACGAGTTATATAGATGTTCTTTTCCTCGTCAGGGACATCAGGAGCTGGTGGGGGGCCTAGTAGCGCATCTAGCACATATTGCTTTTGTGCAGCAGTGAGGAGAATCCTCAAATTCATAGCCCAGTTGGTGAAGTTGCTACCATTCGTAGCAAGTTTCTCTTTCTCCATGAACACATTGAAATTAAAAGCAGGTGGTACCATCTACAACAGAATTTGTAAAGTATATTTAGACTAAGTTTATGATAGATTGAGTTCAACTAATCCAAATTACTAATGAACTCCCACTCAAAAACGACATCCCTCGTGTCCTTTTGGTGATTACATGAACCAAATCCACTACACCAAGTCCGATCATCACGTGAGTCGGTGTAGCTTCAAAGGCGAGCATCTATATGGGCATCATATCAACTATATGACTCATGCTTAACCTTTCGGTCCGTGTTCTGAGGCCATGTCTATACATGCTAGGCTCGTCAAGTAAGAACCTTAGTATTTGCGAGTGTAAAACTGTCTTACACCCGTTGTATGAAAGTGTAGAGTTGAAAACACCCGATCATCACGTGATGCCTCAAAACACGATCCACAAAACGGTGCATACTTAAGGAAGAACACATTTTATCTTGATATCTAAATGAGAGATCATCTTATAATGCTACCAAACGCGCCAAACTATATAAGATGCTAACATCTAATGTGTGAAGTGAGGTGATATCGTCCATGCATTTGATCTCTATCATTTGCATCGTGGTATGATCTCTATCATTCCTTTGTGTGTAAGGCCAAGGTCTATGGAACTTACACGTTAAGTGAGTTGTAAGAGTATCTATTATACATCTACTTACAACAATACCATATCAAAACACTAGCCCGACAACATTCTAAACTAGATGCCTCTAATTTATCAATTGCAAGTTTTACGTGGCTTAGGGCTTTCGGAGATAGAACCTGTCTAACCTACGAACATGAACCACAACGAGGATAACCAAGTTATTAGCAACTTGTTGTAAATCAGATATTGACTATAGTAGGAGAGACAGACACCCGCCATCCACTTATGCAAAACAAGTTGCATGTCAGTCGTGGAACCGATCTCATGTACGATGACATGTAAGGTTGGTCCGGGCCGCTTCATCCCACTATGCCACCAATATCCAAAGTACATAGAAGATGCAATAACACGATCATCATCGCCCACATATAAACATATGTGTACTACCCGTGCAAAGCACCTACGCATAGATCAGGCTCGATACCCTTTGTTGGGTCATGACATAGAAAACAAAAATTTTCCTACGGTGTGAACTACACGCCAAGATCTATCTACTAGGTACAAAGCAAACGGGTGGACATACATCCATGGAGAACTTACCCTCGAAGACAACGCGTTTTGTTAACGAGTAGGAACTCGTGGTTAATGTAGTCATACACTTGCCGATCTCAAGATCGTGAGGAAGTCCGAGCGCCGCAACTCAGCAGCGCATCCGCACTCGCACACACGTTCAAGCCACCGGACAACCTCCACCTCCTCGCTCCAGCGATCCAGCGGAAGCAGCAACTCTTTCCATACGAAATGCCACCGGGAACATGTATCTCGCTAATCTGAGACCATGGGGGAATAATTCTAGAGGGGGAGAGAGATCCTTCACAAGGAGGTGTGTGGATGAAGGAGGGAATGGGTGGCCTTTTATAGGAGGAGGGGGTGCCCCCTCTCTCCATGGCGGCGCATGGGGTGACCCTCACCTCCCCCATTCATGTGGTGGTAACTCCTCCACATTAAAATGCCTCTTCACATTCCCTTTTAAAGTCTCCACTTTAAATGCATTAAGTTTCTCCAAATTTAATGCTCTCTCATTTAATAAAACTCTTTTATTAAATTTATTCAGAATTTTGTTAATTACTTTAATTAACAAACATTCACATATAGCCCCTTGCAATATTTCAATATCACATGCAGAACCACCTTCTGCAATTTCACCCGAAACAATTTCCGGTTTCTATTGAAACAATTCCTGCGCTTTGCAATTCTTTAAATGAAACATATGTGCTCCAAAATGGTGTCCGGTAACTCTTAAGTATGCCACCCTACGGTTCGCGAATAATGCAGACATGATCGAGACCCTTCTCCGATCAATAATCAGCAGCGGGATCTGGAGATCCGTACTGACTCCTACACATTTAACGATGACTCCTGTGATCGTGAGAACCTTTAAGGCTTGTAACTAAATCCCTTTGTCTCTCGATATATTACATGTCCGAGATTCGATCATCGGTATCTCCATACCTAGTTTGATCTCGTTACCGACATGCACTCTTTTCTTGTTCCCGTGATATAACATTCTAGTGATCACATCACTTGCTTGCAAGCTATCCTAATGTGATATCACCGAGAGGGCCCAGAGTATATCTATCCGTCATCTGGATTGACAAATTCCACTCTTGATCCATGAGCCTCAACATAACACCTTCAGAGTATCGAACCCATCTTTATAGTCACCCTGTTACGGTGTGACGTTTTGATGTTATCAAGATACTCTTCGGGTGTTAGCAATTAACATGATCTCATGGTCTAAGGATAAAGATTACTTCGTATGATGTTATAGCAATATAAACATAATGACTTCGTAATGCTATACTTCGGATGAATATTGATCACATCATTCCACCAATGGTGTGACCTTGTTATTAACAACATCCAATGTCCATGATCAGGAAACCTTGATCATCCTGTTAATCAACAAGCTAGTCTATAAGAGAGGCATGACTAGGAACCCTTTTTGTTTATTAAACACACATGTATTGATGTTTCCTATCAATACAATTATAGCATGCAAAATAAACATCTATCATATACAAGGAATACATAATAACAATTTTATTATTGCCTCTCAGGGCATATTTCCTTCAGATAGATCTTTGTGCTTAGTAGTTCCCATCGTAGGAATTTTTTGTTTTCTATGCTGCGAACCCAACAGTGGTATCAGAGCCTGATCTATGCATAGATGCTTTGCACGGTTAGTACACATAAGAGTATGTGGGCGATGATGATCATGTTATTGCATCTTATATGTATTTTGGATATTGGTGGCATAGTGGGATGAAGCGGCCCAGACTAACTTTACATGTCCTCGCACATGAGACCTGTTTCAGGCTTGACATGCAACTAGTTTTGCATATGTGGCTAGCGAGTGTATGTCTCTTATACTATAGCCAATATTTGATTTACAATGAGTTACTAATTATTTGGTTATCATTGCTGTGGTTCCATGTTCGTAGGTAAGACCGGTTCTATCTTTAAAAGCCCTAAGCCACGCAAAACTTGCAATTGATAAATTATAAGCGTCTAGTTTAGATTGTTGCTGAGCTAATGTCATGATATAGTAATGTTATAATTTGAAGTATAGTTGATACTCTTGGAATTATAGCATACCTAATGTGTAAGTTCCATAGACCTTGGACTTACACACAAATGAATGATAAATATCATACCACGATGCATATGATAGCGATCAAGTGCAAGAACCATATTATTTCACTTTATGCATATGATGTTTGCATCTTATATTGCTTGTTTGGCGTTTTAGTAGCATTATAAGATGATTCCTCATTTAGATATCAAGATAAAATTTGTTCTTCCTTAAGTATGCACTGTTAAGGAAGTCTGTCGTTTCAAGACAATACGTGATGATCAGGTGTTTTTTGACTCACACACATAATAAACCCAAATAAATAAGGTCTTTGGATTGCTCATATTTTAGATAGAGTTTAATTAACGAAATAAACATTACATATGCACTAGTAGATCTAATCACATACAACATAGTATACATATATATGAGATCTGCATATGAATCATATACTATTACAAACAAAAAGATGAGAAGAACATACGATATTCTCTTCTAGAAACACCAACTCATCAGTAGCATTGTTTCATTGTTGTCCATGTTGGTGAAGGGGAAGTAACCGTACACTTGTTTCGTTGAGGAAGTAGTCGTATGGTTAGCATGGATGTAGTTGAACAGAAGCAAGCAGTAATACCAAGATGCTTCCCAAATTCCTATCAGCCCCTCTCCTGATGCAACATCTCAAGGGATGATGTTTTGGAGGCCTACTCCGCCGAACAGTCGTGCACGTAGTTTTCGGGATGGTAAAGCCTGAAAGAAACACACAATAAAAGGAACTAGGCAATGGTGAGAGAGACAAAGTTCTCGTGAGTGTTCTGTTCTGCGAGTTATGTTCTCTCTTGTACAACATGGATAGAGAACACAAGCGCCACATGCTGAAAGAAGCTAGGAATGTGTCAAATATGCACACGCATGTTTGACATGTATACACTTAGATGGTACACCAAGCAAAAATTTAAACTTCAAAGTACCAAAATGAGTTTCTAACTCAAGTCACGAAAAAGCACGTGAGATATGGTTTGGCGAGGCTGGCAACATAGGAGGAGTGTGCATGAGTTGTTCCTATTCTTTCTAAACTTATTGGAGGTAAAAGAGTTGTCCTTATAAATAGGTCCAATTCTCTCTTCATTGGCAATGTTCTCGCTCCCTGTTGGAATAATGGTGCTAAGCTAAATGGACCTTTGAGATTTTCAGTATTTGTTAGTTTAAATGGGCCAAGACCCACATAGATCTAGCAAACACCACTTTTAGATTGTGTTTAGCTAAATATTGCAATGTCTATGAACTAATTATATGTATTGGCTATGAAAGAAATATGTATTGTATTTTTGCTGCTGTACATGCATGTTGCATAACAAGTTAGTGTGCATGCGATAAAAATGCAACCCGAGAAGAATGAAACACCGTTACTGTCTCATCAAGTAATGCTGATGGAAGTTTATACAAAATCATTACTAGTGAGCTAATAACAATGGTAACATACATCTGTGATTTTTCATTTGTGCTGAGGTGCCTCAAAGGAAATGGTATGCTCATGTTGCTGCTAAACCGTCCATATAAGTGACAGCTTCTCGACGAGGGTGCCCTTCTCCTTTGTCTAAGAGTCCCATGTCCATGTTTCTCGATGTGTAATGCCGTACATTTATAACATTCAGATTATGATTGCGACACCATAAGCCGTCTTGTGAAAGTTAAAGAGAGTGACTATGGGCGTGTTTGGTAGCCCTGCTCCACCCAGAATTTCCCACCTCAGCTTGTTTTCAGGTGTTTGGTAGGTTGGTTCTGCGATCTGGGCACTACCCACCTCATACGAAAACGGCCTCTGGGCACTGCCTGGTTGCGAAGCTGGAAACGAGCTTCGCACCTCAGTCATGCTGCCTCCATCCCAAAATTCGGTTCCGCCCGTCCGCCTCGCACCCCCCAGTCTCCACTCTCCACCCGATCCCGAGCGCCCCATGCATTCCTTCTCCTCTATCCTCAAAACGCTCCGACCCCGAGCATCCCGCCCCTAGATCCCGTCGCCATTGAGCTCCCCCCTCGCCGTTGAGCGCCCCCCGCCGCTATCTCTAAGCGGAGCTCCCTCCCATCCCTCATCCCCGTCGCGCCGCCCTCCTCTGGTCGTCGGGGGATCTGCATCACCGCCATGGATGACAGGGCCGGACAAGAACCACCGGCCGCACCTCTGTAGGATAGACGCCGCCCCGGAGGAGGACGAGGACCACCAGCCTCCCCTCTGTAGCCGCCTCCGCCGCGCTGGACAAGAACGTTCTCCACCCGACTCCTGCTCGTCGACCCGGTCTACCCCGTTCTGCAACCGGTGCCTAGGGCAGCCTCCTCGCTTGATTCTCTCACCGGCGCCCATGAAGGACTCCTCTCTTGCTCCTCTCACCGGCGCCCAGGACGTCCACCGACGCCCAGGACGGCCTCCTCGGTTGCTCCTCTCATCGGCGCCACCAGATGGACAACCCCGGCGCCAACGCACATCCCCAACGCTGAGGACCGGATTGCTTTTTATTTTCATTTTCTAGGTTATGTGTGTAAGAATTTTTGACTTGTTTGCAGTTTCAATTTTTGATTTAGGGGATTCTATAAAAACATGTCAGCTCACCATATCTAAACATACACAGTCTACCAAACAACATCTCCTCTCAACATATGTCAACACATGCAGGCTGTCAAACACATGACAAAATCTCAGCCCAACTAAGCTAGGGTCAGCATATATGAGTAGAGATAGACAATCTGGATTGATCCGGGCTGCCAAACACACCCTATGTAATTAGTACGTGTGTCACTATTAAAACCTTAATTTAACTATTTTATGGACATATGTCTTTGCAAATGCCCACACGGTTATATACCCCCTTCCAAGATGCACCTAATGCATGACAAAAATATTCTCTCCATCACGGTGTATTAGGCATACACGTAGTTTAAAAACAACTTTAACCATTAATTTTTATATAAAAAAATTACATAATATGTCACAGAAAATATACCGTCGGATTCATCTTTTAAAAAAAGTTTCCAATGATATATTTTATGAGACACATATTGTATATTTTATTGGCTAAAATTGATGGTCAAACATTTTCTTAAACTACGTGCACGCCGGGACCGAGGGAGTACAATACATGAAATGAGTAGGAATGACTTGCAAATAGAACCGTGTATACTCTATAAAAGGTAAACATGCACTCCTTAGCAAAACTCCATTTATTTGTGATCACTAAGTATTTGTATACATAGATTAGTTAACATTGTATAAACTTCTGCAAGCGAGCATATAAAGAATGCAAAAAAGATACAACAACAATGCAGATCGTTTAAATGAAATGAACGAATAGGCACACATGTACACACGCGAAATTAAAGGACCAGCTGTGCTGAACAAGTACAGGACACTGCGTAGCATAGTCAACTTAGCAGCTGGAAAACCCTCTGACCTAGCCGCCGCCGCCCTCGTCCCGCGTCGCCCCCCGCGCGGGCGACGGGGACGATCTCCAATCACCGCCGCCGGCCAGCCCCAATCCTTCTCCCTCCTCCTCCCCGCTGTCGCCGATGGCGTCGCCAGGCAAAGCCAGGGCGCTGGCGGCGGGAGGCCCCTTCCTCCGCTCATGGAGGCGACGGCGCGGGCCGGGTGGCCATGGCGGGCGGCCTGCTTAGTGAGGGGCACGCTGGCGCGGCTCCTACTGCGCGGAGACCTTGCGCCGGAGTGTGGACGGCGGTTGCTCCCGACGGCGGTGGTGACGGCCTGAGCTCTGCTATGGTGTTGGGAGACGTCGTTGGGATGGCGGAGGCGACGTCGCGTCAGAATAAGGGTGCTGGAGCTCGGCCCGCATCTCGTCAATGCCACTTGTGGCGGCGCCAGCGAGCTGCTGGCCCGGTATCCTCTCAGATCTACGGATCTGGGGAGGGTGGTCTCTCCAGGTGCGGTCGTTTCTCGACTCTGCCGTGGAGCTTCGGGAGTCGGAGGGCTGCTGTTGCTATTGTCTTCCCCTCGGCCGGCCGTGGTGGCGAGGGAGGGGAAGGGGATGGTACAAACGCCTTCCTTGTTAGGGTTTTGTATGGTCTTTTTTTGAGATACGACTGTCGTGTCTTGAAGCTTCTTCTGGCCGGCCATGGTGGCGAGGGGAGGAGGCGACTCGACATGGCGTCGATGGTTGGGACCTTCTGCTCGGGGATCTTGGATTGGAGGTACTGCCTGGTCTTCACCATCTCCTGCCTGCCCAACGGTCTGGAAAAGTCTCTTAGCTCTCACCCCTCGGGGTGGGCACTCCTGCGGTGTTCAAAGCCCAATGTGGCGAAGGTGGCGGCGGTGATTCGATGGTGGCGGAAGATGTGCTGCTTCTGGTTCCGATCCCGGTACTTGGGTGGTGACGATGAGGACGATGGGCTTGATCGCGATTTGGAAGTACGGTGTGTGGTCTTCTGGGTCTATACTGTATTTTCCTTTTTTTCTGGAGTCGTTTGTAATCGGTTTCGTTATTGCTGAAATTTCATCAGTTGTTATTAAAAAAAAAAACTTAGCAGCTGGAGAACGAGAGCTTGTCCACGCAATCAAAAGCCCACAAATTTGGATTTCATGACGTCGATCTCGTCCGCTCCCAAGAGGAACGTCTTGGTGAGCACCTCCATGGGCATGGCCGGCTTGGTGGCGAAGAGGCCGAGCGTGGGCACCACCAGGCCCGGCGACTGGGCGTCGAACATGGCCATGAAGACGGCGTCCCCCTTGCCGACGTTGAGCTGGTAGTGCTGTAGCCCGCGCGGCACGATGAAGAGCTCGTTCTCCTTCACCACCTTGGAGTAGAGCAGGTTGGTCGAGGTCGTGAACCCGACCATGACCTCGCCCTTGACCACCAGGACGAGCTCAGAGCCGCGCGGGTGCGAGTGCGGCGGGTTGATCCCGCCCGGCGCGAGGTCGGTGCGCGTGATGGAGACGCCCAGCGTGTTGAGGCCCGGGAAGACGGACACCGTGGCGCGCGTGGAGTTGACGCCGAAGGGGTTTTTGGTGCTGGGCGCGGCAACCATGACCGCGGAGAAGAAGTCGTCGTCCACGACGGTGGAGGCTGGCTTGCAGGGGAACCCGTCCACCGCCATCGCGGCCTTCAGGTCGGCCACGCAGAAGTCCTGGAGCGGCGACGGGTCTGAAAGGACGCACGGCGCCGCTGCGAGGGCTGCGGCGACCACCAGCAGCACCTGGAGCATAGCGGAGCGAGACGATGCCATTGATCAGGTGCGTGTGTCAACTGTACAGCTAGCTTACACCAATCGCAATGTATTGATCTCGGACTGCTGGTGATGGCGCTGCGGTTCGTTCGCTATAAATAGAGAGCGCGCTGCACGCATCGGTGCATTGCATGACAGGTGATTGACTGATGATGTTGCAGGCGGTTTACTAGGTCGTAAAGCGCGTGCCTGACAGCTAGTGAGGAACCAGTGAGAGCGCGCAGATGGGGCTTAGTTTGTTGCTCGCCGTGACCGTTTGTCGCTGTCGAGATTACGACACCATTTGGCCTCAAGGTATCAGTCAGATTTCCGGCAGCGACGGGTTCTGGTGTTCGTGTGCGCGCGCGGATACAACTAAGCTGCGAAAATGCCAATCCGCACCTGGGTCTCGTGCTCTTCGTGATCTCAGTATGTATACTGCTTCCATTTGGCAATCCGCACCTGGGTGTCGTGCTATTCGATCCAAGCTGCCACGACTTAGTATACTGCTTCCATTTGTGTAGCGCAGGTGCACATGCACCTCCTTTTTATGGTAAAAGGCCCAAGCAACACAATTCATCGGAGCCCGTTCCGGTTCCATTATCGAACGAAACCAGATACGGAGTACTATACTTCCCTAAAAACATACCACGTTTGGAGCTAGGGCTTCAAAAGACCATAACTCTTCAAAAAATTCGCTAAAACCACCGATTCATCTCCTATTTTTTTCAAGAAATCACTTATGGGCCGGTTTAGCTAGTTTGACGTTGGCCACACTGCCAGGCTGATGTGGCGCGATGATACTGGTCGCGGCGTGTGTATCGCCACTATAGTTTGGGTCACTAGCCCCCTCCCCTAACTACCAACTGGGTCATTTAACCCCCATATTTAAATTAAACCGGGTAAATTACCGTCCCCACCCCCAAGAGAGGTGTTGGGCAGTATATGAGACTGTTTTGGCCACGCCGGACTCCGGTTTTATCCGTGTTGGAATCCATATGGAGACGCACGAGTTGGTCGAGCCGCACCAGGTCGAGATGGACAGTAGGACGTTAGAGTCATAACTGCATGCCTCGCCTCGCGGGCACCTGGTCGTGAATCTTCCCGTGATCATCAGGCGTGCCTGACGGGCACCTGGGGAACGATCTCCCGATGATGCCCTCTCCGACTGGTAAGCGGCGGCCTCACCCTCTCTATTCACCCTTCTTTGTTGTCCGCTCTTCTTCCTCTTTGTTCTAAACCATAGCGGTGGCCTCACCCTTCTCTATCCTCTCCAGCATAGGCGCGGCCTCACCTGAACAGACAACTGGCGTCATGATCCGGTGATTGGAGTGTGGCAACGACGAGCAGGCCAGATCCCTAAACCCTTCTTCCTCCTTCACTACAAGATTGAGTGAAGTCTATGACGTTCTGCAAACGTCATGGATCATAGGCTAAACGTCATAGATGGCCATCTGCGATGAAAAAAATTGTCATGTATCACATGTCATAGATGGATCCATGACGTTTTTTCTGTCCGAAAACGTCAAGATGCGTCCGTGATGTTCCACTATTTCGTCAAGGTCAACTGGACAAGCCCAACCCAGGCCCATCACTCATGACATGACATTTTTTTTGGCATGGACGGTGCCAAGTGGATGGCAAGGCCGTGAACGGGCGTTGACGATGTTTGATGATGTCATTCGCGTCTTGACATATTTTCATCAAGACAAGCAGTTACCGCGACTTTCTGATGTCACCGTGTCCATTTCTAACGTCATTTAGCAACATTTCTGACGTCATCCTGGGCATGATGAAATTCATTTCGTCGCGAACTATATTGCGCCAAGATACATGTGGGCAGTTAGCACGATGCCACGTGGCCGAATAGTATAGTGACATGTGGTGCTACGACAATTAGGCATGTGGTTTGGCAGGAGCAGATCACATGTCTTATCACTATGATGAATTCATTTCATCAAGGATGACGTGATGATGGCATCAACTTCCATGACGTTCTCTTTTGATCATGAAGGATAACCAATGAAAACAGACCACGTCCAGGTCTATGCTTGATGGAAACATATCGTCAACAAACAACCGTGAAATTTTCGTTTTGGTCACGGATGCATTCTAACGTCCCCGTAAGGTTTACCATTCCAGCGACCATACTTGTGTCGTGTATGTCCCATTTTACACCATAGGCATCAAATGATAGAATGTGATAAATAATTTCAGGATAGTTGTTTCACATCACATAATTTCACATAACTCCCTAATAGGACCACAAAAGCTTCCATAAGTTTAACAACAGTTTCTTGGCCAAAATACCTCACAGGTTTTCACAGATTCACAACTAGTTCACTTACCTACATCTTACCGAGACATCTTATACAACAATAAGTAATGCAATTCCATGGTCTTGTGTTTTCCGCACTTCTTGTAGGTGTTCAAAACACTTCATTGTGTCTGCCTCGATGGCTTTTTTCTCCTTCAGCAACTCCACAATGGTACGACGCGGTATATCATGCACTACTATCTCAGCCCCAAGTTGCGCTCAAAGTAGAGTCTTGGTTGGACTTAAAGGATGGATGCAGGTGTCAATTGACAGCGCATCTTGCTAGTGGAAGGAAGTGGTTCTTTCTCAGTGCCATCTTCTGCGACAGATGGTGCCATCGTGATTTCCATGATTGCCTAACAATTTTAGGAATCAAAGCAAACATTAGGAAAGTAGCAAGAAAATTACAAGCACGTCGTATACATTTCAGAGACGAAAGAGGCATGGAATTTTACGAAGATGATAAAGATGAACCTGGTCTTGTTTCTTCTGCACATCGTGTAGATATTTATCATACTTCAACATTACTTGATGTCGTGGGAAGGGGTCAAATAATTGCTTCTTAAGATGATACCATTGATTTCTCGTGTTCTTCTATAACTGCGTGTCGCAAGCAGCCTGCACCTCGGGTTGAGATGAGTCCATGATAAAATTTTGTTGAAATAAAGCACGGTGCATGAGCCTTTTCATGAAAAAATGGACATAAAATGAACATTTGAGTTACAGTATTACGGAAACACATCCGTAGAAATCTTCTCTGACATCCGGCCTCTCGTTGTACTCTTTCCAGTAGGGTAAGATAGGCATACAAGTCCTGAATGTTATTGCACACTCAGAGGCAAACTTGGCAGCGACATTTGCTGACTCTAGACTAGTTCTTCCTGGAGGAACGACAAGTTGAAGCTTTCCTCCTCTAAAAATCAGCTCAAGATGTTTCCCCATGTTATGGTGAGGTGCTCTCGGACAGTGGGGGGGATGCTAGCCATGGGGACATGGGTGATCGGCTTGGGAAGCTACCCGCTTGCTTTGGGAAGCTGGTTGCTTTCCATTGGCTACTACCCTCTTGTCTTGGATTGCTTTCTTCCTGGCTTCAACTACTGTTCGCTTGCCTTGCGCAGCCGGCTGCTTGCCTTTGGTTGGTGCCTGCCCATGTTGGACTGCTATCTTCCTGGCTTGTACTACTGCCAGCTCATGTTGGGTTGCTAAAATTCAAAGAGTGAGGGAGTTTAGTAAACAAGACATGACATATTTCTTGGGGTCAGACCAAGTATCGACAAGATTGCCTTGGGCCTCAGGATCTGCAACACTACGAGTTTCTTGCAACGGGTGTAGAACTTGAAAGTCTTGGTGGGCTCTATGTAGAACTTGGAGGTAGAAGTATCTCTTGTGGATTCCCCTTGGACCTGGTATGTCTCGAAGTTTGTGCAGGCAACTAGGCCAACCAAGATGTGCTTCCGAGCAGTTGCTACACTACCATGAGCCATATTTGTCCTGAATGCAGGTGTCTTCTTGTATTTGCTCTTCTCAGAATACACATTTCATAGGTAGTGAATTGGGTCTAATAGAAATCACAATATATATGGAAAATCAGTGAGCAAACAATTCGACACAGCATAACAAAGCAAGTAAGGGGAAAACCTGCAGATCCTCCTCCTCACTAACTAGTGATTCCGTTGATATCTCTCCATCGCTGGTGTCTTCCTACACATCAGGATCATACTCAGATCCAGAGCCTTCATCCTTGCTCTTTTTAGGTGCAGTTGGTGATGCAAAACCACTTGTCAGGGGCCTAATACCCATTTGTTGCATTTGCAAATTGTTTCTCGTGATGTTTTTGAGCCGACTTCTTCCATGGGATGCATTTTTGGTCCTATCATGAATAAAGAACTCCAAGTAAGCTATTAAAAACCTAAGGTGTTGATTGTTCCGTAGTACCCAACTAGTATACAAGCTAGACAATTCACCAATTGGTTGCAACAATAAGCAGGGCAGGACAATTAAACATAAGCAGGAGGGCAGAACAATCAGACATAAATAGTATAAGCACCAATAATGCAATTAAGCAGAAAATTAAATAAGCAATCAAACAAACACAATAAACATAAGCAGGGCAGTGTTGGATCATAGTTGGATAATAAGCAGTGCATGACAATTAAATATATCCTAAAACATAAGCAGGATAACCATCAATCATGCAATTAAAGAGGCAATTAAACAAAAATATAAGCTATGGTACTGATTGGTCTAGTACTCATCATGTACAACAAACCACTATGCATAAATTATACTATGAATCTTTGATCATAAGACATATGATGAAGCAGCCAAACTAATGCACAAACAAGCTACTTCAGCCATCATAGATATGCAATCGTATCATCAGACAAATACTATACAAGCTAGAAAATTTAGCGATTAGTTGCAACAATAAGCATGACATGATAATTAGACATAAGCAGGATAAGAATATATCATGCAATTGAATAGGCAATTAAACGAAATATAACCTATCGTGTCTTCATTGTTGATGCCAGTGATGGGGATCCCCTTTGTTTGTTCGGACAGGGGTGTAATGTCCGGCGAGCTAGACGAACACACAGAGAGAGAGAAGTTTTTACCCAGGTCTAGGTCCGTGATGTGCATATCCCAACATCCTGCAACTATCGACTATCTGGTGGATGATCACAATTACAAGGGTTCCTTCCCCAGGAAGGATCTAGCTAAGAACCCTCCTCCCCTCTCCCACCGACCTGGGCCTACTTTTATAAGGGCAAGGGGACACCACTAGGGTCGGTCGCCATGTGGCGTTAATGCAGAGCGCAAGCCCGTGACGTGGGAGCACGCTCTTGCCACCATACCGTGTGTCTCTTATGACCTGCACCTCGTAGACTGACACTGGCATATGTGTTGTAAATCAGGACCATTCCCAGGGGTTGGTTCCCCAAGCATGAGGGTCTCAGGCTTTCCTCTGGGACCCCGAGGGAAACCCTCCTAGGGCTTAGCGAGTCATATGGATTGCATGATGGTGATGTGTCACCTCGGTTCTTCCAGCTGGTGCGACGTGGCTTAGTAGTACTAACAATATCCATGGTGGGCCTAAGAAGCGCAATTAGAGGCCAATCTGTCCGCTAGGTCAGGCATCGCTGGCCAGCTATCCCTCTTCCTTTTTCGGGGTGGACGTTGGCTCCTCTCCCTTGGATTGGCCTCAATGCTGGTGATGCTTTCCTGGCGCGTGAGTCTCCCGGGGAGCCCAGCAGGGCCCCCAAGGAGGCAATCCGATTGAGTTCCCGCAAAAGCATCTCGCATGGGCGGCATCCCTCCCGTCGGCTCCGGGGTACCACGGATGCAGCAGTAGCCCCTAGGAATGCCTCGGCCAGAAAGGGTCAGGTTGGGACCATGCCCTATCTTCGGTGGGCCGATGTCCCTAGTTATAGCTTCACTGAGAGGGGTGGGGATTGATCACGTCTGAGGTGTTTCTCCAAACTCGAGATGTGTGCCTCCCCTCCCCTGATCTTTCTATATCCTATGGCTTGATCTGACGCCTTGTTAGAGTGGCTGAGAGGGTGAGACTCCGCTCAGCAGTTTTCCATGCCTCGAGATCGTTGTCGCAGGGCGGTGCCCTCTGAGACATGTCACCCGTCATCTTCGGCCTCAACAGCTAAGTCGCCCAGTCTGTTCGAGGATGAGTCCATAAGGCAGAAAGGGGACAACCATGATGCGAGGGATAATCCGGCACACGATTATGTCCTGTCTGATAGCCACCCTCCTAAAGGGTGGCCCCACCTGGATGGCGTCGGGTTCTTCATGATGCTGGTTTGTGAGCCCAGCGGTGTCCAAGGCCTTTGGAGGTAGCTTCCCTCGAAGTGTGTTGATGGTGGCCAAGGGATGCTGTCGGGAAAGGAGGTCGGTGAAGGTCTTTCGCAGCGCAGGCGAGCGATTATGCTTCAGTCGAGGCTAGGGATGCTTTGCATCCTCCCATCGCCTTCATCTCAGAGATCTCGTCTTCTTCTCCTTTGATAGGCGCTGTGAATTCAAGGTCTAGGTCTTTGATGGTTGCCACAGGCATGTGGAGTTCCGATCCAAGGGAGCCAACAACCCTTAGATCGGTCATTCGCGTTGTCGCTTCTTTGATCAGCTTCCCTGTGTAGCACATATCCCCTCCTTAGGTGAGGGGGAATAGACTCATTAATATATTTGTCTTTTCCTCTTCTTTATCTTTCACTCTTTTTTAGCTTCAAAGGGTGACCTTAGAGGTGAGTGTCGCTATCCTATGGTATTTCCCGGATATGACCTTCCTCGCGAGGGCCCAAGAAACACTACTTATTTATGGGAACATTTGAGGTTAAAGTAGCCGGTGCCCATGAAAACTTGACCAGGAACTGAACTTATCTTTCTATGGCCGAGGTATAATATGCCGACAAGCCCCCTTGACCGAGCCATGGCTCGTGAGGGGGTTTCTCTTGGTTCGCATCCGGGGACAGGTTGGTAAGCTTCGATTCCGAGTTGCTCCCCATCCTATATCTTGGTTCGTATCTGAGAATAGGTTGGTGAGTTGTGAGCGACTTGCTCCCCATCCTTCTTCCTGGTTCACATCCGGGAATAAGTTGGGGAGATTTGAATCTAGGTTTCACCCCCTTTTTGCCTCCCGGTTCACATCCAGGAGCAGGTCAGGGATGTCGATACGACTCTCTAAAATGGATTGTATGGGCACCAAGAAGGGGGGAGGGTGAATAGGTGCTACTACAAATTTTAGTTCTTTTTCAATTTAGGCTTGACACAAAGGTAAATTCTCTAGATATGCTACTACGGTGAGTTTACCTATATGCCAACCTAGCTACTAAATGAGTAAAGAGCGATGAGAGGAACGAAGTAACCGAGAGTGGATCACGTAGAGACACATGATTTGTTTTACCGCAATTCCTTCCTTGTTAAGGGTAGTACATCTGCGTTGGAGGGGTGGGCAGTACTAAGACCAGTACGCCACGAAATGCCTCACCCTGTTCTCTGATGGATCTCGCCACAACTGGCCTGATCCACCTTTCCACTATACTGTACCCTTCAAGGTGGGAACCAATGCCTTTACAACGAGATCGTGGCACACATCCACAACTGAATTGGAGGCTCCGGTGATGACAACAAGCTACCACAATCAGACAAGTTTATCAAATAACAAAACTGAGATCTAGAAATTCAAACTAAACTCTAGATCAAAGGGCCCTCAAATGAATGAGGGGAAATTGAAGATCTCTTTGGTGTTGATGTAGATCAAGTCCTTCTCCCATGATCCACAAAGATCAAGGCCTTCATATGGATGAGTGAGGAAATCTTGGAAATTGGAGGCTCAGCAGACAAGGATTTTTCATCAGATCCAGCAACCCAAGGTTGAAGATGGGGAGGGGTATTTGTAGACCCCCCCAAGATGGAGCCGTTGGAGTCGACTAGGGCCGGATAATCTGGCCTAGGAAAAAATCCAGCCCTAGAACAAAACCTCCGATGCAAATATCTGGCTGATAATAGAGAGACGCACAAGGAAGTCCTTAGTCGATTTCGAGGAGGGCCGGATTATATGGGCCTGGCTAGGGCCAGATTATTCGCCCTTTACAAAATTCCGGCCAGGCGCCAAATATCCGGCTAGAACATCCGGCCGGTAATAGAGATCCTAGGCGCCTAGTCCTTAGCGAAAAACCTCAGGGACCGGATTATCTGGCCCTCACCAGGGGTAGATTATCTAGCTCTGGCAACCTTGGACTTGCAGATTTAGAGCAGGGCTCTTTTTATTTTCACATGTGATATGGATGCTGGCACATATATAAATAGTCACTTGCATCTTCAACACTTAGCACACATTGTGAATATCCATAACATTGTTATCTAACACGTAGAACACTAGGGATCACGAAATGCTCTTTCAATCTCCCTTTTTCGTGTTAGATGACAATACAAGGATTTGCGATAAAGCACTAAAGGAAAAAGCAACATGTACCCAAAAGATAAAGAAACTCCCCATAAATGCGTGCATAAAACTAATTTGCATTGGAATACAAATGCACAACATATAGGTTTGAAGTCCCTTTATGAATTGGATACAATGTGCAAGATAAACATTGAGGCTTTGAGATCATACCAACCATAAATAGATAGATTCATATGCTTCATAAGATAAACCCAATAATTCCATAGATGAATCCATATATAATCCATGAGCCTCATAATATAAATCCGATATGAATCCATAGTGATCTCACAAGCACACATAAGCAAAGTCACAAAACAAACAAAGTTCAACACTAGGTAAATGGATAGAAGCATCAGAATAAAAATGCAAATAAGACAAATGTTGCTTGTGCCTAACCCATGCAAATCCCTCAGATCCTAATAGAACTACTTCTCCCCCTTTGGCATCGAAACACCAAAAAGTGAAAAGAGCAGTGACAGCGTCCCGAGAACATCACTTGAACCCATCATACTCCTCATCATTGTCTTCATCCTAATCATCATCAGTTGGAGGAGGAGACACCCTCACTGGGGAAGGAAACAAGTGCCTCTGCAAGTCACCATAGTTGATCCCGAAGGTGTTCCACTGATTGTACGGAGTAGGGACAGGCTGATATGGGGGATTTCCCTAAGCCCCAGAGACATGGTGAAATATGGGCTGAGAGTATGGGCCATATCATGGTGCTCACGGTAAGCTTGGTATTGTCCTTGTGAGTATCCACACCCATGCACAGAATGTTGTGTTGAAACCAAGAAAGCTGCTTAACCTCTCTAGAAATTGTCAAAATAGGGGGCCTCCTGCCATGAGTGCCTCCATGGGCATCTCCCATAAAACCATCGAGTGTGTCGGGCACATACTCAGTTTTCTTCTTCTTGGTATATGGATTCTTCACCTTGTGGATCCCATCAAGACGACCACCAAAATCTTCATTCAGGAGAGTGGCCTTGATGAGTGATACATTGCAAATGTATCTATAATTTTTGATATTCCATGCTTGGTTTTATCCACTTTCTTGTGTTTTGTTCCAACTTTGGAGTACTTTTCATATGATTTCTTGGACTAACCTATTAACAAGAGCCACAAAGGTTGCCTGTTTTGTGCTGTTTTTGGTTCCAGGAAAGTCAGAAAATGAATATTCTCGGAATTGGACGGGACAAAAGCCAAAGTGCCTATTTTTCGGAAGGGATCAAGTGCCAGAATACGAGACGGAGAGGGGCCAGGGGCCGGCCACACCACCTGGCCGCGCGGCCAGGCCTGGCCCGCGCTAGGGGGTGGTGTGGTGGCTCCCGGCACCCCCTCGGCCTCTCCTTCCGCCTATAAGTTGCCCTCGGGACGAAAACCCTAAGTACCCGATCAAAAATCCACGAAAGAGTCTATAGCCGCCGTCATCTCCATCCCTAGATCGGGAGGGATCTGAAGCTCTTCCCGACACCCTGCCAGAGAGTTGAATTCACCCTGGAGGCCTTCTTCATCACCATGCAAGCCTTCAGTGTGATGCGTGAGTAGTTCATCCTTGGACTACGGATCCATGTAGTAGCTAGATGGCTGGTTTCTCCTCCTTTGTGCTTTCATGTTTAGATCTTGTGAGCTCTGTTCATGATCAAGATCATCTATTTGTAATTCATACATGTTGTGTTTGCGGGGATCCGATGGATATTGAGATGCTATTTCAGATTGATTATTGATTCTATCATGTGTTTGTTATTTGTGATCTTTCATGCTTTCCATTGTTAGTAGCTATCTTGGCCAAGTAGATACTAGCAACTCCAAGAGTTAGTATTTTTGCTTGATAGTGGGTTCATGCCTCTGGTAATCTGGGGAAGTGACAGAAATCTCTAAGGTACTAGATGTGCTGTTGCTACTAGGGAGAAAACAACGATCCTTTGTTCATAGAACAATCGTATTGTTTACTTTACACGCAGTTCGTAAAGAAATAATCTGTTGCTTGCAACTTAATATTGGAGGGGGTTCGGATGATAACCTGAAGGTGGATTATTAGTCGTAGATGCAGTTGGATGGCGGTCTATGTATTATGTTGTAATGCCCAATCAAGTCTCAAAGGAGTCAAGATGATTAGTATATGCATGTATTGCTTTCTCGGTGTTTGTCAATTGCCCCGCTGTAATTTGTTTACCCAGCATGTTATCTATCTAAGGAGAGCCACCTCTAGTGAACTATGGATCCTGGTCCTTTTCTTTACATACAATCTACAATCTTTTACTGCTTTGTGTTTACTTTCTGCAAACTTTTACTTCTTTCCATTCGATACGTTTAATCCTTTGTTTTCCGCAAAACACGGTGAGATTGAAAACCTCATCGCAAGTTGGGGACAAAGTTATGTGGTTGTGTTGTGCAGGTCTCCACGTTGCTACTAGCACCGGTAGTGCGCCCTGCCAAAGCTCAGCTAGTAACACCTTTGGGGTGTTTCCTTGCTCCTACTGGTTCGATTAAACCTTGGTTTCATAACTGAGGGAAACTTGTTGTTGTGCTCATCATACCTTCCTCTTAGGGTTCCCAACGAGCTCAACATCAACCACGAGCCATCAACACTTTTCTGGGCTCCGTGCATTGAGCCATCAAGCATTTTTCTAGCGCCGTTGCCGGGGAGTCAAGGACATCTTCACAAGGGGAGTCCCTCATAACCAATCTATTTACTTTGTTGTTTTTGTTTTGCTTAGTTTATTTTTTGCTTTGTTTGCTTGTTTTGTTCTTCAAAAACACAAAAATAATAGTTTTACTAGTTTGCTTTATTATTGGGAAAACAAAAAAAATTAGTTCCTATCTTGAGTGCCACTATGTCTAGCCTTGCTCCAATCACTATGTCACCCGAGGAAATGATTTTCACTTTTAAATAAGGAATTGAGGAAAGTTTTAAGGAAGCTTGGTCTAGAATCTCTGATCTACATGAAAAGACTGAGCCTAAAATGACTCAAAGCTTGTTCCTTAGCAGTTTTTACCTTGGGATTGCTCTTTGCTATAGATACGCTTTAGATGCTATTGTGGGAGGAGATTTCCTCCAATGTAATGAGGATGATGCCATTAATGCTATAAAGAAATTGATCCTCACTTACACTATGCCTAGCCAAACTGATATTTCTTTCGCAAAAATATTTGCTAGGTTGAACACTCTTGAGGCTAGCACTACTAGCTTAGAAAGTTGCTATAATACACTTAGGGAGCATCAAAATTATGTTCCAATAAATTCTGAACCATCAAAGTGGCTCCCTACAGTAAAGATTGAGATAAACACTGAAACTTTTCAAGCCCGTTGTGATATCATGTCTGAATTTTGCCTTATGCCCAAGGATATTTATGAATCTTTGAATCTTTGGGGGCTTTCAGAAGGAGGAAAAGAAATATCTCTTGCTAATAATACTACCATATTACCTCTTGGAATAGCTGAAGGAGTGTTTACAAAGATCCTTGGGAAAATGATTTGTATTGATTATCTTGTTATTGAATGTGCAGGAAAAGGACAAATTACACTTGGAAGGTCCCTATTAGAACTCCTTGGAGCAATAATAGATGTGGGAAAGGGGACCATGCACCTTTCTTCTCCACCAAACAATCACATTTTCCCAAAGGATAAGAATAAAAATAAGAGAGGTAAGGGCAAGATAGTTGGTTTTAATGCTTCTTCATTTGAGAACACTTGATTTTTTCTTTGCTTCTTATGCCTAACTTAAAGGCGTTAAAGAAAAGTACTTGTTGGGAGATAACCCAAGAGTTTTAGATGAGTCTTGGAAGTTATTACCTCTGTAATAACCTCTCCTTATCCTTTTTATTTGCTTTTTGTGCCAAGAGTAACCTCTAATGAGAGAGAAGTAATGATTAGGAAAGTTGTTGTCCCAAAACAGATTTTTGTGCTTCACCGTAAAAATTCCTGAGAGAGCTCTGTATGTCGGATTGAGCTGTAATGTTTTTTGCTTCTGCCCTAGGTTGTTATCTAACTTTCGTTAGTTCAACACTTTTTGATTTGAGCAACAGAAGGTCTTCGAACAAATTCGTCTTTACCTGCTGGTCTGTTTTGACAGATTTCTGCCATTTTCTGCATTTGCTTCTTGTTAGTTCCTTCTTGAGTTCCTTTGGAGAATTGATCTTTTTGATGGAAGTACTACAGTATCTAGTGTTCTAATGGAAGTCTATTTGGTGTTAGAACTGAACCTTGAGACTTATTTATCTTAAGTGCACTAATGTTTCTAATGAGATTGTGTGAACTTTTGTATGAAGGAAAAATTTCAGGTGTATGGAAGGAACGAGTAATGAGATAAAGGATGGACTAAAGCTCAAGCTTGGGGATGCCACGCGTGTCATCCCAAGAAATATCCAAGAAGTACAAGCATCAAAGCTTGGGGATGCCGAATGCATTCCCCTTCTTCATCAATAAAAATTCCAGGTTTCTTCCAAACGCTTCATTTTTATTGTTTCATGCACAATTGTGTTTTTCTTGGAGCGTCTTCTTTTTGTTTTTGTTTTGTTTTTTAGTTTGCTTGGTTTGCTTAGTTTTCTGAATAAGTTGGTTGGACCCCCTCTTTCATACATTGGTTTGCAAATAGTTTGGTTTGGTTTGGAAAAGAGTAGGAAAGTTCATACTTATGTGGTAAAAAGAGCTCGTTTTTGACTATGGCCTATGCTTTGTCATGCCATGCTTGATATTGTTTTGGCTTTATGCTTAGTATTATTTGTTGTATCATGACTTGTTATAAACAATTGAGATTGCTTAATGTGCCTTGGATGAATCATGCGTTGTTTTAGCATATTAAAGCATAATATAGTGGTATTCTCCTTTGATGCTTTATTTGGGTTGACTTGGCACATGCTCACACCATGTTATGACTATCACAAGTCACCATAAGCCTTTATGATCCTTTAGTCTTCAACTTGTAGTATCACTTTATGCTTTGATCAATGATGTTTTGTCGCTCTGCATGATTATGGCCATTATTGCTCTCTTAGTTTGTCGCTCCCAGTCTTTTGCTAGCCTCCACAACCAAGTATGAGTTCCACTCATGCATCCAACTCCCTAAACCAAGTTATTCCAAAGAGTCCACCATACCTACCTACTAGCTTATGCTATTCCAAGTATATTCATGCTTTTGTTTACCTTCCACTTGTTATGAGAAAACTAGTGATTAAAGCTTTCACGAACTTGATGGCACACTTTACTTTACTTGCCCTTAATAAACTTGAACCATTGTGTCGTCTATGTTGTATATGCTTGCACTTATTTGTTGGGAATTAGCAGAACCATGCTTTCATGGGGAACGCTTTCAACATTGCACTTGGTACTTGTACCTAGTTGATATCATGCTGTTTTGTATATGGATGTCGTCGGTGTGAAATGAAAGGGGAGCTTGTAAGTCCATGGAGTTATGTATATGTGTTAGAGAAACACTTGGGCCGCTGGTCTAATCCATGCTGACATGGTGGAAACCTTCAGCGTAACCATAATGAGCTGTCTATGAAGCATTCTTCTTATAAAAAAAGAGTCCTATATTGAGAAAAAAAAGGAGAAAAGAAAAAAAAGATACTATGAAAAGAGGAAAGAGAGAAAAAAGCACCATATTCCCATGGTAAATAAGAAGAATGCTGAGATGCTCGTTGTCTGCTTGCCTTGTCATTTTGATATGGGGATTCTTCCATATCATCGGGCAAGGGGTACCCCGTTGGCGGTTCTCAATGATACACATGTATTTACAATGACAAGAACTTACCGGGACTAAACTTGAGTAGCATGAGGAGCGGCCCTCGTATACAAGGGACATGAGATTTCTGACTTATACTTCGTCAAGCATGTACACCATAGTTTGTTCACTTTAACCTTAATCACTTCAAGATTCTTATGATAGGGGCAATGAGAGCTGAAAGCTGTAAGTACCATAATTTTTGGAAGCTCTTTATGAGACTTGAATCCCTACTTCCTTTTACAAAAGGCCTTTCTTCCACCATTATATTGAGTCTCCACCTTCTATCTTTATGCACCTACTTTGAGAGCATAGTGGCCATTCTTAGTTCTATGTGCATTGTCCCAAGACTAGTTGATTGATGCATAACTTGTTATTGCTTGTTTGAAACTATTGTATCTAGTCACTCTTATGAACTTTGAAGGTGTCCTATGCATTTATATTTGCTACTCTATTGAGGGACAAGCTGAATACTATTATGCTATGTTTTCTTTATGTGAAACAAACAAACGTCTTGCAAAGCATGTTATTCATGATTCTTTTGTTTGTGCCCTTTAATGTTGCATCATAGTTTCTTTGCTTATTGCTAGAACTTTGTATTTCATGTTATGATTGAAGTACTATGATCCCAGCTTTGAGTGTTTTACAAATACTTTGATCAAGTCTTTGATGGTGCATGTCACCTCAAAAATTATTTTTTCTTTTTATCACTTACCTACTCGAGGACGAGTAGGAGTTAAGCTTGGGGATGTTGATACATTGCAAATGTATCTATAATTTTTGATGTTCCATGCTTGGTTTTATCCACTTTCTTGTGTTTTGTTCCAACTTTGGAGTACTTTTCATATGATTTCTTGGACTAACCTATTAACAAGAGCCATAGTGCCATTCTGTTTTCCGCTGTTTTTGGTTCAGAAAGTCGAAAATGAATATTCTCGAATTGGACAAGACAAAAGCCAAAGTGCCTATTTTTCCGAAGGGATCAAGTGCGAGAATATGAGACGGAGAGGGCGGGGCAGCCACCACCTGCGCGGCCAGGCCTGGCCCGCACTGGGTGGTGTGGTGGCTCCGGCACCCTCGGCCTCCTCCCGCCTATAAGTTTCCCTCGACGAAAACCCTAAGTACCCGATCAAAAATCCACGAAGAGTCTCAGAGTCAGCCGTCATCTCCATCCCTAGATCGGGAGGGATCTGAGCTCTTCCGACACCCTGCCGGAGAGAATTCACCACAGGCCTTCTTTATCACCATGCAAGCCTTCGGTGTGATGCGTGAGTAGTTCATCCTTGGACTACGGATCCATGTAGTAGCTAGATGGCTGGTTTCTCCTCCTTTGTGCTTTCATGTTTAGATCTTGTGAGGTCCGTTCATGATCAAGATCATCTATTTGTAATTCATACATGTTGTGTTTGTGGGGATCCGATGGATATTGAGATGCTATTTCAGATTGATTATTGATTCTATCATGTCTTTGTTATTTGTAATCTTGCATGCTTTCCGTTGTTAGTAGCTATCTTGGCCATGTAGATGCTAGCAACTCCAAGAGTTAGTATTTATGCTCGATAGTGGGTTCATGCCTCTGGTAATCTGGAGAAGTGACAGAAATCTCTAAGGTACTAGATGTGCTGTTGCTACTAGGGAGAAAACAACGATCCTTTGTTCATAGAACAATCATATTGTTTACTTTACATGCAGTTCGTAAAGCAATAATCTGTTGCTTGCAACTTAATACTGGAGGGGGTTCGGATGATAACCTGAAGGTGGATTATTAGTCGTAGATGCAGTTGGATGGCGGTCTATGTATTGTGTTGTAATGCCCAATCAAGTCTCAAAGGAGTCAAGATGATTAGTATATGCATGTATTGCTTTCTCGGTGTTTGTCAATTGCCCCGCTGTAACTTGTTTACCCAGCATGTTATCTATCTAAGGAGAGCCACCTCTAGTGAACTATGGATCCCGGTCCTTTTCTTTACATACAATCTACAATCTTTTACTGTTTTGTGTTTACTTTCTGCAAACTTTTACTTCTTTCCATTCGATACGTTTAATCCTTTGTTTTCCGCAAAACACGGTGAGATTGACAACCTCATCGCAAGTTGGGGACAAAATTCTGTGGTTGTGTTGTGCTGGTCTCCACGTTGCTACTAGCACCGGTAGTGCGCCCTGCCAAAGCTCAGCTAGTAACACCTTTGGGGTGTTTCCTTGCTCCTATTGGTTCGATTAAACCTTGGTTTCATAACTGAGGGAAACTTGTTGTTGTGCTCATCATACCTTCCTCTTGGGGTTCCCAACGAGCTCTACATCAACCACGAGCCATCAACACTTTTCTGGGCGCCGTGCATTGAGCCATCAATGAGCATCATAATATAGGGAGCATATAGAATAGAGTGCCAATTCACCATAGCATCATACTTCTCATGGTAGATATAATCCATAACATCCAAAGAGTAGTTAGTGTTGGGATCTTCACTAGAGGCACATTCATGTGCAAGTGCAAGTATATTAACAAGATTACCACGGATAGCATCATTGTTACCTCTACTTGGTGCAATGGTGTCACGGAAAATGATGATGAGTTGTTTGTAAAGATGGAGGAGTCTGGGTACCTCACCAACTATGCCATTTGGCCCATGGAGACCTGAAAGTAAGGAATCCTTGTTGGGGCGGTCCAGACCACAAATGCGATACCCACGGGATTGATGGCAGTCTGCAAAGTTATAAGAAAGAACAACACCAAAGTGATAAAAGTTGGACTGGTAGAATTGAGTCCCCGTCACCCACTTGATAGTAATAACATCATCACCCGGGAAAGCAAGTGTGGAGAAGAACTGCTGAACAAGCTTGGTATCATAGTCACATTGAATGCTCATAAGATGGTGTAACCCCATCCACTTAGTGATATCAATGGTATCCGCAAAGTTAGGCTTTCTCTTCATGTGTGTGATGTATTGTGTGTGCATTGGGCGCAGCTTCTATGTGGAATAGACATCCTAAAATATATACATCTGATGCTCTCACCAAAAAGTTGGGTTATCCATGTCCCATCCACGTGCACTAGTACAAACGTGTTACTTAGAGACAGTTATTTCCCACAGTCCTCAGCCGGTTTATCGTTCCGGCTCAAGCGCATAGCCTCCAAGAATGCACCACCTGAGCCGGTTTTCCTTTATGGCTCTAAGATACATGACCTCAGACAGTGCAAAAAGGGAAACACATCTAAGAAGTACGACCTAGAGACGGTTATTAGTCCTGACCGCTTGGAAGAACAACTCACCCTTTGACGCCCCTAGTAGAGATTATATCCAATAGTCAGGCACCCGCAGTTGGATTCAAATACTGACCGTCTCTAGAACAAGGACACCTCAAAGCGGCTAGTTAAAGTGATCGTCTCTAGTGTGTATAAACCCTTTTAAATAGTAGACAACATGCTAATTTGAACTCAATCATAGCTTACATGACACATAATCATGATTCAGTAGCCAGATAGACAGATTAGCTCAAGTACTTAGCAGCCAGTTAAAAAAGGACCATTATATTAACAATTAACCTTAACCAGATAGTTGGGAAAATCCATACATATTTAGCCATTACTTTATGGCAGTATATACAAAGTGGAGTCCATACATCAAACAAGCATAATTAGTACTCTCTAACAACCAACATCGCGTTTATAATGGGCCGCCTGGTGGAAGTTGCTGAACTAGAATATATACCTCTCCATTATCTTTTCCATCAAAGCAAAAAAGGACAATGATATCCTGCTTTAAGTTGAATATTCTCACAACCTTCTCCCATCCAATCATCAAGTTTTCATTTGACCCAACTCCCATCTTCATCATAACCATATTTGGCTTCTTGTTATTCATTTGCCAAACATGGACATCAATTGGTTCATCAAGTTGATTATTTGGGTATTTTCTTGTGAACTCATCTCCAAATATCTGTGCAAGTACAAAGAGTTGAAGAATTAGCATGCTTGTGATTACTAGAAGTATGTAAATATCACAGGGTAGATTGTTAATCACATGTTTAAGAATATATATATCATATTACCAACTTGCACTTCTTTTGAATGACAGATGAATAGGGCAAACTATAGACGTTGTACTTGATTTTTTGTGAAAATTCGGGTTCACACCAGTCTAAGAGAAAGTCTACATGAACTTCTTTCAGATACATGTTGTTTACAAAATGGATCTATTTCAATGCGGTGGAATATTCCTATCTACCGTATAAACACATATAAATATAAAATAGATGACTAGAATTTTGATATTCTTTGATACCTCTAAACTCAAGCCTCTTAGTGGGATCTTCTGATGACTGGATTTCAAAACTGCCAGAGCTAGAGGAAACATTGTCATTGCTACCGAACATTATTGCATCATCACTACAGGTTCCCATTTGTTAAACAGAGAGCATCTTAATACAATCAAATATAAGAATGAATTGACTGAAAACACAAAAACATTTTTTGTTATCGTACATTAATAAAAAACATACATTGAAATTCATCAAATAAACAAGATGCAAGCAGAGTAATCAAGTGACAATTAAATCTATATTGCTGGAAGGTCAAAGAACAATGAGAAATTAATAAAGAATTGCAGATTTTAAGATGTATACAAGGGAAAAAGATGTGGGACAGATAGAGACCGGCTTGGGGAGGCTCTCCCTACACTGTCGTCGGGTCTCTGCAGCTCAGAAACCCCGAACCCTAAATTCAAGAAGCAAAATGGCAAATTACATGCCAAAATTCCTAAATCAAAGCTTGGGGAGTTTGATTTTCACGCATACGTACCTGGACGACAAAGGGTTCTCGGAGGCGAGGGAGAGCGTCCTCACCACAGGGGACCGAAGGTAGCGGGGAGGAGAGGCAGGGGACTGGAGGCGGCGGTGGTGGAGGGCGGCGGCAGTGGCGATAGTAGACAGTGATGGTTTGGGCGGTAGGGAAAGGAAAAATATGGCAGAGATCTGAATCATTTTTTCAAATATCTTTAGATGTTTGCCGCCAAGTGCTTGCCTTAGACGACTGCAAATGGAAAACGTCTCTAACAACATCCTTTGTCCGAATTTTATATTTTGCCGTTAAGTACTTCCCTCAGACGGCTAAAAATTACAACTGTCTCGAATTTTAAAAGGACTAATTCAAATTTCATTTCCTAGGAAACTTTGTTCATTTCAATTATAGGTTATATTTACACAAAGAAAGTAAGGGAGAAGATGCCCATTATAGATCGAAAGATTTGAAAGATGAGATTGGCAGCCTAGCTAGAGTACTTATATACAATATTAAATAGCTAGCTAACATGAATTTGATCCAAAACATAGATATGAAACTATCTAGATATAGCCAAAGTTGGTTCAAACGATCTAGCAAATAATATTATTAAGGTCACACGGCGTACTCCTCCGAGTATCACTCCTATGAGTCCGAGTCCGATGAGAATGCCAAATCATTGATGATGTCGATGGCGAACATCATATGCAGGTTCCTACGCGTGGTTAACCTTTCAGTGGTCAGTATGGCTTGTCCAATCTGGAGATGCTCAGTTTGGAGGAAGTTCTTCCACCCATCAGCGATGAAGGAGATGCGATTGTCAAAATCCGTCTTGCACTCGACGGTGCTGTTGCCACCTCGTGCTCGAACGAGAAGTCTAATCAAGCCATCTTGAGGGATATCAAGATGATAAACTATGTTCTTAGGTAATTTCTATGATGAAAAGTTAAGATAACTCGATGTTACATGCAACCATTATCATAAGTCATGAACACAAGAAAAATAAAAGTAATATAATAGATATATATATATATATTAGGGATATTAAAACTGGAACAAAATAAAGCTCCCTCATGACCTGGACGATTTCTACCGTCCGATCGCTCTATTTGCACATTCCTGACCGTTGGATGTGCTTCACTTCCCGTACTGTGGTTGCTATCCCTTGTGGATGTTACTCTCGACGTCAAATTGAAGTGTTCTGATTAATTGGGCCTAAAAATTCCCGCTAAAGCCCATCTAGATACACGTGCGGACCAAGTCCACCGCATCTCGCTGTATGTCGCCAGCCTTTTTCCTCCCGAACCATAGAGCGGTCACGGGTGAGCCATGACGCGAGGGCGAAGGCAGTGCTTTGACCTAAGAGATATGGCGGGGCGATTGAATCCATCCTAACCGTGCCTCCGATCATCCCACAACTCTACACCGGTGGTTTCTTGCCTTCCTCCATGAGCTTGCTTACCTTTACGTGCCTCCACTTCTCGACCCCGATACCCCGCGCCACCATGGCTCCGGCCATCTCCAAGTCGCTGCTTACTAGGACCAGGTCCGGATCCATGACGGCCGCTGCCCAAGAAAGTGAGATGAACCTTCTAAGAGAGTCATCCTTTACAAGGAGCAGATCAAGATTCTTCACCTGGCAAACGCAAACGTCCTTGAGGCTGACTGCTGCCGTATGTGTTCTAAGAGAATTTTTCTATTGAAGAACTTGAGAACGATCTTGTGCTACGAGGTATTGCTTTTTATCTGTGATATATACTTGTATGTTCTACTTCCTCCGACCAAATTAGTTGACTCAAATTTGTCAAGATACGGATGTATCTAAAACTAATTCATGTCTAAATACAATCGAATCTAGATAAATCTAAGTCAACTAATATGGGTCGGAGGGACTAGCTATTTTAGCTGACTCAAAGAATAAATTTTGTTTGGAAGTTAGGTCTGGAATGTTTGACCCACATAATCTATTGTGCTTGATGGTCACGCTTTCATCATTTTGTTGTTTATACATGTGTTACCAATGACTTAGAAACTAAGAATTTGCAGCTTTCGTATTTTATCTTTTAGTGAAGATTATAAATGGTACTTCTCTGCTTGCGTCTTCTACAAAAGTTGCTCTTGCTTCCATACACTCATAAGTCATAATTAGCTCATATGTCTATGCATGAAGGACTATTGATGTCTAACAGGAACTTATGTCATTTTAATGGGAAAAGGACAACGGAGAATAGATCATTGGTCGATTAGACGAGATGTTTATGGAACAATATCGGTGATGCATTCAGGTTCACTTTCGCTACCCATCCTCACCTATTACTCTCATGAGACATCGGTGGATCAACCCATCAACATAGGTCATTTTCACTGTAGACATTTTTCACAATTTGTTCCATTTTGCTCTTTAGATTCCATATTATCTTGCCATATTTCATAATTTATTGCATTTTGCTCTTCAGATTCTCGGTATTGCAGATATCATTGTACTTCAGAAGGCTGATCTGCAATCAACACTCAAGATCATATCCCTAAATTACTTGCTTATTTTTTCCTATAACTATTTGTAAATGTTATCCATCTGACCTGGTAAAAAGCATTGTCCTTGTTTATTTATGTAGGTTAGAGAAATTTTACTATACTAGAGCTTTGTGGATTAATAGCAGAGGTGAAACGCTAGGATATTCACAATAATATCTTGTACTATTCCAGTTTTTTTACTATCCATATCACTAAAAATTACAAACAAACTTTAGTTATTTGGTTTGTATACATTATATTTTTGTTACTATACTCGTGACTAACTGAGTACCTGTCATTAAAAATAGGAAAATACTGCATAACAACTTATTTACATCTATTTATCCTTTTCATCGTTCATATTATGGTTTTACCTAGCTTTTGCCTCCACGTAATTACGAAAATCTTCTTATTCAATTTTTGAAATGGATAGACGCGACAACGCGTGTCATCATAATCTAGTATAGTTATACGGTGACATGATATACGTACCATAAGGCGCCTCCCGACATTCGACCTCATCAAGTGGGTGACAAATGGAACCTGAACGAAGGAATTACTTGGAGGGATGATTCGGGTGGAGGTAATCATTTTCACCATCGGTAAGTTTGCATTTCTAGGATATAATTGGATATAACTAGTCTATAGGCGGTTCGTCATCTTCTTCCTCTTCTTCGTCCTCTTCGCCAACATTGTTTAAATAGATGACAGTTATCCTCGGTCTGTCTCCTTGTCAAGAAAAGCACACCAACTAACCATCTTCGATGAGATGGTTATCAACAATGAACCGACACCACCCTCTACCTCCCAATCGAGTCTTAGATGGCCATTTTTGCACTTGAACCGTGTATGTCCATCCACAAGCTCGGAATTGCACCATATCTCCTGTGAGTTCATTGAAATGCCCTTGCATTGCATGAGATAGTCTGTGCACCAAAACTACACATTAAATTAACGATTTTAATATGCTGACCAGGTATGAGATGAATTTAAATAGTAGAGTTTTAAGAATATACCACCGATTTCTCGAATAACTAGGTACGAGATGAACACTAAATAGTGAGCCAATTGACAAGATTTTTTCCTTGCAGCGAGTCTTGCAAATATGGCATGTCGACATATATCCTATACAATATATAAACCACAAGTGATTAGTTAATCTAACTAAATATATAATAAATCTAAAGATACATATTCTCCCCTAATTATAATCTCTAGTCACAATTTCTCTAGAACTATGGTGGGGCGGCACTCACCATTGCGGGGGAGGGGGTTGGTTGGCTTCGTTGATGCGCTCGGCATTGATGCGTGGCGGCGGCCTCATTCTAGACTTAGGGGCGGTAGGAGGGGGAGCTAGATCTGGAAGAGAGAAAGCCGACCTATGGGGATTTCTCAATCTTAAATGGAAGGTGGATTTCTGTCAGAGGCGGCCCGTAAAAATAACCGTCTGTACCATAACAATATATTCAGACACTCCGTACATATTTGGACCCTCCAGATTGTGGTAATCCTAAAATTTGAGCATTATTCAGAACCAAAAGGAAAATAAAGGTGGTTATACATCATTTGGTATAGCGACTCCTAGTGTTCATGCACTTAGTTCAGAGCAATAAGGTGCAAGTGTTTTGAAATTGACTAATTCAAATATTTAATCACTATGTGAGATCATTTGATTACTTAAATATGAATTTCCCAAGAATTTAAACTTTTTTCATGTATTCCTTGAAGGAAGTATCCTTGAGTGAATATTCGGAACTCCGGTTATATTCGGACACTCTAGATTTTGATAATCCTAAAACTTGTGAATTATTCAGAACCAACAGGCAAGGGAGGTGAATATATTACAAACATAGTTGTTCACATCATCTTGAATACTTCAAACATAGTTCTTCACAACATTAAACATTACCTTATGTTAGATCTAGCTAGACAAAAGAAGGATGCAGTCTTCCTTGGAGGGTTCAGGGAATTCTCGTCATGAACAAGCCAATGCAGTGTTCCCTCATTTCCATCCTCACAGAAACTAGTGAACCACCTTCAACTTGGTTCATGTTGCAGAAGAGGTTCCATCCATTGGAGAACACTATTTGGTTCAAGTTGCGACGAACGATAGTGTACTCCCCAGTAGCTGTGTCGTCCATGCCATAACTATGAAACAAAGCTATGCCATTCTTTGGGATGTTGTAACCAAGTGTAAATCTTGATGGCATGACTTGAAATGATGAATTAATTAAAACACATTAGTAAACATACAAGTAAAATTCAAACCATGTACTTAGGTAGAATAACCCACAAAGATGTTGTTAGCTACATTAAGTGCACTAAGACTTGTAACATAGTACTGCATGTCAGAGAGATGGAAACATCATCCTCATCATGAAGTTGGCATATCCTGCTTACATCGTTCATCATCTCAAAAGTAATGGCATACATGTCTTCCACATTAATTAGATGCATATATGTGACAACACTCCTATAGAAAACATCTCTAATGTAGGGATCCACAAATGGCACTCTAAATCCTATAAAATTCAATTACCATTAAAAGGAATTCTAGATAATTAATATGCAAGGCAATACATACATACATTTGATGGAAAAATACACATACCATAAATAGTTTGGAACCCCTTGATGTCACCATTAGGGGCATGTACTTCTATCCTAAACATAGACTCTCCTTCCTCATCCTATTCATCCTCTTCACCTCCTTCATCTTCTTCATCGTCAGCTTCTGTGATTAAGCTAAAGGTCATCACATCATGGATATCAATATTGTGTGTCCTTAATAAGATAACTAGAATGATCCTCTTATGGATGTAGCTTCTCCCCTTTTCACCAGGAAAATCTTAAACCTACGCCTTCCAGCCAAAGCTGGTAACTACTTATCGGCAAACTTGTTGAGTTTTCCTTAAAGTGACAATGAACAATCTGAGAAAAAACCAAATAAATATGTGGTGTTGATCATACATATATCAGTAGGAAGATTTACTACTAACTAGGAAAGCAATACTCCTAAAATGATTAGAAAACTACTAATCAACTATATATAATGGTAGGAAAAACATAAATGTAAGTAGTCATGTGTGACTTATCACATGAAAACAGAGATGCATATACATATGGTAGAAATAGAAAACAATTGATTGATGTTAACAACTGCTCAAACAAAAAAAAATCACTACTCCTAAACTATTTAAATTGAACACACATGGTATAATAATTTTTCAGTACTCCTAAAATAATTAGAAACTACTACTAATCAAATATATATAACAGTAGGAAAATTTACTACTAATGATGTTGATCATATATATAATAGTAGGAAGATTCACTACAATCTATATGAAAAATATAAACGTGTGTAGTCATGTGTGGCTTATCACATGAAAACATAGATGCATATATGGCAGAAACAGAAAACTATTGATCGATGTTTCTAACTTCCCAAACAAACAAAATTCCACTACTCCTAAACTATTTAAATTGTCTTTGTAACACACATGTCACAATAATTTTCTAGTACTCCTAAAATAATTAGAAACTATTACTAATAAAATCTATATCTAATAATAAAGGAAGGAATGCTTCTGTTAACCAGCTTTTTTCGGACGGTTTTGCTCTCCCACCAAACATCAAATTACCCACCTATGCCACTTCTAAGTCGTGTACCTGTTTGTTCTCCAAGGGGAGGCGAGCGACACTTGCTTGCAGCAGAGCAGGGCGACGCAGGCATTGGCGCCAAAGATGAGAAAGAAGATGGGACGACATGGAGGTGGTGAAGATCCTGCGTGGCGGTAGGATATGGAGGGTGGCACAACGGGCCTTGGCGCGGGGGCATCTAGGTCGTGCTGGGGCCTGCGGTGGTGCCGACGCTCGAATAGAAAGACCATGCGGCTCACGTCGGGAGGTGCGGAGGCATGCCTGGGCCGAAGACAGGCTCGGCTTGAGGTCTAGGAGGTGACGCGCGGGGTGCTTGGCAGATGAAGGGACACGTCGCGCCGTCAGACAGATGACGAGGGAGACATGGGCAGGGGTCGAAGCGGAGGAAGGTCGAGGCGTGGTTGCTGCAGTCCGGAACAAGGTGTGCTTGGGGATGCAGGCGCCATCAGGGCAGGAGGGACGCGACATCGGGGCGAGTAGGGAGACCATTGCGGGCGTGCATATAGGAGACACGGCTCGACCGCAGGATCGAGGAGGAGCTTAGGAATACCCTACAGGCGGACAGGAGGGGTCTTAAGGATGAAGGAGCATAGCGGCGGAGGCGAGGTTGACCCGGGGCGGTGGCCGCACCATGATGATGGCGGCGGGGTTTGCTGGTGAGGAAGGAGGCGGTTCTCGGGATGGAACCTGGCTGGCAGCGGCGCCTTGCGCGAGCTAGGGAGGGGGCAAGCCTGGTGGCTGAGGTCGAAGGGAGACGGCGCTCGAGCTCGCTCAGGAGGAGGAAGACATGGGGTAGGTGGAATGGACCGGATCGAAAAGCACAAGCTGGCAGTGGGGGCCTCCTTGCAAAATTTCCTAGGGGTTGGTGGCCATGATGCTGCGTTCTGCGAGTGCGTGTGTAGCGCTCGGTGTGTGGGGTTTGCAACGGGTGGTAGGTGGTTGGCTGGGCCTTTGGGCCTGGATGGCTGCCTCCCCGAGAATTTTTTTAGTTACTTATTTTATTTTTAAAGACTTTTTATAAATAGTTTTTAGACAAACAAAAGGTTTGGAAAGACCAGATTTTTAGTTTGAAATTAACGGATGAAACAATTAGAAAAAAAATAGGCTTTAAAAAAATATTTTAGAGACAAAACATGCATGATGAATTGATAATGTCAAGATGATGAAAAAAGGAAATAACGAGAGCTTTTTTCCCTTGATGTGACACATGGATTTTTTTTTTGTAATTTACAAGGTCGACAAGGTGCTAGTATATATAACAGTAGGAAAATTTACTACTAACGAAATAAATATGATGATGTTGGTGATATATATAATAGTAGGAAGATTCACTACAATCTATATTAAAAATAAATGTATTTAGTCCGTGGATTATCACATAAAAACAAAGATGCGGGAGAAACAGAAAATAATTGATTGATCTCAAAAAAATCCACTACTCCTAAAATATTTAAATTGTCTTTGTAGCACACATGTTACAATAATTTTCCAGTACTCTAAAATATGAAGGGAACTTTCAAAGATATGCCCATTGATGTTTCTAATTGCTCATTAACTGATAGTAGGAATGCTAATTAACTAATAATACTTTGATGATTGAGGATAAACATTAGTACTTTATAGATTGAGGCTAAAATTACTTACCACACCTTGTCAAAAGTTTGGCTGGTTCAGGACGATGGTGAAGGACTCCGAACTCCTGTTTAAACGGCCACAGTTATGCCTTGGCTGGCCGCATACACGATTGATATCCATCACCACATCTTAGTTTTGTGCACTGAAAGAATAAAAGATTGAAGAAAAGATTCAGAATGAACGCAGTGAAAACGCCATTTGTATAGTTAACAGACTGGAGAAAAAATGCAAAGCAAGAAAATCTCGTTTGTATACTAGATCTGGAGAAGCATATGAACATTTTGCGCAACTCGAAATCTGTGTTTGAACAAATGCCTACGTATGATTAGACTAAATCCAGAGAAAGAAGAGTAGACAGGAAGAAAAACCTCCAGGCGGGAGTTTCTCCGTACTCTGCCTCTGTAACTGACCGTTGAGTCTACGTAGATTTAGTTCACCCCCACATCTAGATCTAGGAGGCAGTGCAAAACCCTAACCACTTCCCCGTGACCACTCTCAGAAGCGGTTCTTATTATCATCCATCTAAGGTGCACTTGTGGAGACTGCACGTGGCAGGGCAACTAGTTGTGCTATAACTGCATGTGTCAGCAACCAAATAGCGGTGGCTTACAAAAATAACCGTCGCATAGCTCCGATTCTTAGAGAAGATTCTATTTTCCGACCATCTAAGGTTCTATATCTAGCCGCTTTTTTCTTACCCGCCTTCCGTCGGGCCATTTTTTGAGTCGGCTACGATAACCAACCGCTTCGAAAGTTAGTAGAGGTGGTCATCTAATAACAACCGACTGAGGATGACGAACAGAGGTGTTTTTTTCAAACTTGGGACAAACTGTATAAGTGTATTGTCTCCAAGTAACGAGTTTGTACTAGTGGTGGGTTAACCTCAAACTAGTCTCTCTTCCTAAGAGTGGAATACTCAACAAGGTCAATGGCCTTGTAGTCGACTCTAGCAACCTTGTCTTTCTTTCTCTGAGCACCGCGATCTATATTCCTTTTCTTCTCACGATCAACCATCCGTTCAGCTTATCGGGCTTGCCTTTGCAACACCTCTTCGTCCAGAAGACCACCCCTAGCTGTTTTCTAAAAGTAGTGAGGCCTATGCGGGAACACTGCGAGAGCCACCTGTGAAACGAGTAAGGGAGGTAGCAAAGATGAGTACACACAAGGCCAGGATGAAGTGCTATAAACAGTAGAAAATCAACCAAAATGCAATCATGTTATAGATCAAACTAAATCAAGAAGCTACAGGTCTGAACCTTCTTGGGCGGATAATCCGGCCAAGCCTGGGGTGGATAATCCAACCCCAGCGAATTTGAGATTTTTGAATCATTTTTTGAACACACAAATAGATCGGCAACAAAGGCTGATGGACTACTGTAATTAGCATGCAATTGAACCAAAGGGCAACCTCTACTCCAAGTTCTAACAAAAAAACTAACTTCCACACAAAATGAAAAATGTGGGAGTTACCCTCACTCATTGGAGGAACTACTTGGAGGAGAAGGTACCCAGGGAGGAGGAGGAGCAGATCTGGAAGGGGGACGAAGGAACCGATGGCTAGGGAAGCTCCGAGGAGGAGGAAGATGGCCGACAGAGGCTAGGGGTTGGGAGGGAGTTGGGAAGGAGAGAACTGCCCTATTTGAGCCTCTGCCCCCGACTCCTTGCCCTAAAGATGTAGTCTACCCATGCTGAATAATCAGGTCCCCACTTGGGGCGGATAATCCGGCTCTCTCTGAAACTTTATGTTCACACATAATTCAGGCCAACACATTTCCAAAAACCTCAAGTGTAATCAAAAGGACTTGTGTGCAAGAAATGTAGATGGATTTAATAAAGGATAGGATTGGGTTTTAGACAAGAAAATTGTGATGGTACTACACACCCAAGATTGCAAGAGGCAAATAAATGAAAAGAAAATTTTGAGTGTGTTTTCCATAAGAATAAAGGATACAATAAAAATCACAAATATCCACAAAGAACCAACTCTTCACTAAGAAGAGAGCGGTGAACGAAGCCACCATGTAGGAGTGTATGGTATGACACCGTGAAGATATATCTTGGGTTCATGACCAATAATCATCAATTCAGCTCACATGTCACAAAATGATATTAAGAGAAATGTTTTTTCTTACTTTTGGCATTATGGGGGGAGGGTTAGCCCAACAATTAGGATTGCACTCCCCCTATACCCATGCCCACATCTAAACCAAATAGTGGTTAAGACATAGATGTGTATGCAAGGTGGTCAAGTCAAGCTTCTTGAATCTATGATATTTAGCTCATTCCTCAAATAGTAAAATCTTGCTTCACCAAGAGGCTTCGTGAAAATATCTGCAAGTTGATCCTTCGTGCTCACATAAAGTAACTCAATATCTCCACATAAAGTAACTCAATATCATCAATATGCTTCGTTCTTGTGTGTTGGACCGGGTTGTAGGAAATCTTAATAGCACTTTCATTGTCACATCTAATAGTCACTTTGTCACAAGTGACACTGTATTCCTTTAAAGTTTGTCTCATCCATAACAATTGAGTGCATGCACTTGCAGCAGCCACATATTCAGCTTCGGCGGTGGAGAGAGATATACAATTTTTCTTTTTAGAAGACCAACATACCAAGGATCTACCTAGAAATTGACATGCATCGGATGCTAATTTTCTATCATCCTTATCACTAGCCCAATCTGAATCTGTATACCCACATAGAGAGAAACTTGAGCCTTTGGGATACCACAATCCATAGTTTGGGGTATGAACTAAATATCGAAAGATTCTCTTAACTGTCACCAGGTGGCTTTCTTTAGGAGCAGCTTGATACCTTGCACACACTCCTACACTCAACACAATATCGGGTCTAGATGCACAAAGCTAAAGCAAAGAACCAATCATGGACCGGTATACCTTTTGATCCACATCTTTACCACTGGGATTTAATTCAAGATGGCATTTAGTTTGCATTGTTATAGCAACGCCATTGAGACCATTCATCTTGAACCTCTTGAGCATGTATTGGATGTACTTGGCTTGATTGATGAAAGTTCCTTATCTCAATTGCTTGATCTTGAAACCAAGAAAGAACCTCAACTCCCATCATAGACATCTCAAACCTGCCAGTAATAAGTTTTGAAAAATCATCATTAAAATCTTTTTTTAGTAGAGCTAAAGATAATGTCATTAACATATAATTGGCAAACAAAAGCCCCCCATTAATATTCTTAGTAAAGAGTGGGATCAATTTTTCCAACTTCAAATCCACGGTCTAACAATAACTCTTTAACATGCTCATACCACGCACGTGGGTTTGTTTAAGGCCATAGAACACCTTATCAAGTTTGTAGATATGGTTAGGGACGTTGGGGTATTCAAAACCCGGGTGTTGCTTAACGTAAACCAACTCATGAAGAGTACCATTACGAAAGGAACTCTTTACATCCATTTGCTGCAATTTAAAATTATGATGTGCAATATATGCAAGAAGGATACATATAGTCTCAAGGAGAGCCACTAGAGCATAAGTTTCACCGAAGTCAATGCCTTCCACTTGAGAGAAATCTTGTGCCACCAATCTTGCCTTGTTTCTTACAACGATTCCATTCTCATCTTGCTTGTTCTTGAATATCTACTTTATGCCAATAACATTGCGGAACTCTTTGAACTTCTCTACTAACTTTCAAACTTTGTTGTGCTCGAAGTTGTTGAGTTCTTCATGCATGACCTGCAGCCAATCCAGATCCTCAAGCACTTCAAAAACCTTTTTAGGTTCCATCAAGGAGATATGAGCTTATATTTTCAACACCATGTACCCCTAGTTAAATTTCCTTCTTTGTATTTTACGAGGCTGAAATTTCTTCCTGTTTGAGAAGGCAGCTTGACTCGGTCAAGTTTCTGTTTTTGCTAGCCATAAATATGCCAAAAGTATTTACATATAACCTATAAGCGTAAAATTAACCATGCAACTGGCATTTAAAATAACGAGAGACCCATTTATTATGTCAAATAATGAACGTCTTAGAGTTTTCGTTGGATAAACCGATGGTCATAATTGTTGACTGAAAGTGATTTTTTTTTGCGAGTGAAAAATATCAATTTTATCTATTGTTTATAATATTATTAATTAATCCCTCTAGTTAGATGGTTACATATATACAATAAAATTTCTCCTTGTTATTTCTCAGTCATCTAAGTTATCCACCATCAAGTCTACAATTACACAAAATTATTTTGATCAACAAATATACAACAACCGTCTAATCTTGCCTAACATCTTACTAGGGAATTTGGCACGGCGACACGCCGTGCCCGTGGCATTAACATACGAATATTGATAGGATGGAGGAAGTGCATTGGATTACACGGTGGATAATACTATTGTGCAAGACAAGGCCGAACAGGAACTGAACCGTCCTATTCACTTGTTAAACTGAAATTATCATATAGCTAAAGAGTAAAAGTAACAGGAATAGCATAGTTGTATCACTCTGAATTCCACTTTCAACTCTGAACTCCACTTTCAGTTGGCTCATTCTACTGAAGTCTTCGGTAGACTGATGGATAAATGAAAACTGAAGTTATAGGTAGAACAAATTATACACAGCAGTTGGATCATTACAGCAAAGTAATTGAAACGATAAAAAGCAATATATAAACATGAGGTAGAGAGGATAGCCTTCGATACATTGATTGCCTGGTACAACATAGAACAATACACAGTATAGAGAATAGTACAGAGAATAGAAATAAGGAAGATAGTCTCAACACATTAACTGAAAAAGTACAGAAAACATAGCACCAATGTGGTTCTACCACCCAAATTACAATTAGTTTAACTACTGAAAATTCACAACTAACAATAGAATTTTCGAGTTGATTGCTTGAACATGGTCCTGATCCTTTTAAATAATAAATTCTTAATCTGCATACCAAATGGAAAATCCCAGATTAAGTAGTACTATAAAGGATTTCCGTAGCAATAGTTAGACAGGAAGTGTTCCATCTAGGATAGCATCAACATATATGAATACATCAAGCAACAAAAACTTGCACTTACTATCATCTAGGGAGATTTGTACCACGGCGATGAACTTTGATCTGCAACATGGTTGGTATAGCTTTAATAGCAACACACCATGCAGTATGCTTGTAAGCAGTCATTGTATCCGCAAGATCCGAGGTGCTAGCATTTGTTGCCGTGGTATGCGTTTTCACCGAAGCAAATGGACCTAGCACATACTTAATCATTGCCATTTAATTTAATCCGCAGGGCAATCAGTTACTTTCAGCTGAATAATTTGGGTGACTACACACCCAACTGAGGCATATTCAGGTGTCCACTGTATTAGATCAACTTCCCCAATGGTAGTCCACTCCTCAAACTCGACAAATAGAATATTGTGAAAGGAAATGAAAGGATGATCTTGGGCAAAATATAATAGAAATGCAGTGTCTTCACTCAAACCCGAACATGTATATTTTCATTAACAAACTAAAACACATGTTCTTTGTGAAATGTAGCATTCAGCGAGGGAAGCTATACGACTTGTGGATGCAGTAGTAGGTGCACTTTGTACCTCCTAGTTATGGCATGGGGATATTGAACCTTGTCCAAGAAAATTGTATGCTTATTAAGAAACAGAGACAACTGTACCTTGTGAGTCTGAACCTTCTAGCAAACCATTTTTAGGAACTTCAATACTAATCTTATCTGGTATCGGTATAATTTTCTGAGAACAAACAATACACATGAAACCTGAGGGGTCATTCATAGCTCTTATATCTAGATCAATACACTGCAATGCACATCAATGCACAGTATAGAGAATGTGTCAGCTGATACTCGGTAAATTAATGGGAACTCTTACACGAGGCTTATAGCTTGTGGTGCTCATTTATCGTAGATTAATGGACACTCATACCTCTAGATATAGCTTACTTATCAGTGATATCAACAACCGTGTCAGCTGATTCTGTCTGAAACTAAGGTCAAGCAACAATGCACAATAAAGATGAACTAAAGAGGAAAGTTTCACTCAAAGGATTACCATGCAAACCTGAAAAAAGGCATCAGAAGATAAAAGAATGAACCCAAACAGGAGGCCCCAAAAATTAGAACAAATATGGCACAGAGACGACAAAAACTACAGGGCAGCTGAGAAGAACTTCCTTCACCAAACGAATGGGACAGAAAATCGCCAGCCTGCAGACCGAATAAACTTCCCATGAGATGATATTCATGCCTGTAAGAGATCTGCAGTAGTACATGTAAACGGTATCATTTGGAAAATATTATTCATGCAGAAAAGCACAAATTAGCTGGTCGTACTGATATATATCTAGATTTGATTATATAATCCATACCGAATTTTTGCACACAGAATTATAATCTATTCAGGAATTAGATGCATAAATATATTGGAATAAGCACCACCATCAAAACGAATTATCTCAACCAAAGGAGAAGGCCATTCTGGATAAATGGGAAAAGGCACTGCCACCATGGCAACAATCAGTGTAAACAACTTAATATTTTTAACTTGATATTTTCTGCTCAAACGTTTAGAGAGCTCCTAATACCAAATACATGCTCCACAATGCTTGTAGACACGATGGGGCATTGGGGCTCACCATAGTACGATCTACTAGCCAATTACCTGGAAGAACAACCCATAATGTAAGAACTAAGAACTGAAAATGGTATTATTTACGCTTACAGTAGTACGAAAAACAAACCATAAACTTAAGAGTAGTGGTTGGTGCTGCTCAGCATAGCTTCAGGGCCAAACAATAGTACCTTCAACAGCTACTGTCTCTCAAATTTCCTGCTTTGGCAAATTTGGCAAACACCTGAGGAAACATAGATGGACACCAATGTATCCATTATGTCTGAGTAACCGAGATTCCTGGTTGCAGTATCAATATGATAAATAATAAAAAACTATGATTTGGGAAATTTAGATTTCACATAGCGGTCATGTGAACCACCATAATAGTATGGAGAATTAATAACTCACCTGCCTCAGTAAAAGCCAAATGGGCATCAGAAATAAAAAAAAATACTCCAAAGATGCAGGATTGCATCAAAGTTCATGCTTTTTAGTTTAAAACTATGATCACTAAAAGAAGAAGGCACAAATGGGTGGATCATGAGAAACTAATAGAAAAGTGATGTATTTCAATAGTCAGAATGGAACAATAGTGATACAATAAATTATACTCAGCCATGTACATATATGACTAATAATCTACGGCAATAAATCCTACTCATCCATAGTTAGAATGGAATAATAGCGATACAATAAATCCTACTCAGCTGTGTACATATATGACTGGTAATCTACAACAAAGAATCAACTAAATAGGTTTTCAGCTTACCTAACTATGTTAGTGTCGTTCAATTTCAGTTAATGCTCGTGCTCCTTTTGTGGTTATAAACATGATAATGTAAATTACACCATGCGAGAGGATCCACGTAGAATACTAACAATAGAGCTAATGACTGAAAATGGAGCTCAGCGTGCTTGTATGAATGTGTGATGTTGAATCAGAAACTACTTTAGTACATGCCTTCGCTTCTCATTTGAACATCTACGCAAACTGAAATCTTGGATGTGTGTCCAGCACCCTAGACAATGCAAGGCATGATTGAACAATCTCACGTTAATCTAAGTATGAAGTCCCACTATTTCTCTGAATTTAAAGAATACATGGAAAGAAAAATTCAAATTCTAAGGCTGGAACAACAAAATTGAGCTTGCATGTAGATTTAGGTAATGTGGTCTACCTGATTGAACCTTCCTTAAGGCATTGTTCAAATTGATCTATGCAGTTAGCTGACACAGATCCTTCCACTGTGTTTCCATGCGAGAATAGTAAAACCTGAATACTTCTTTGACAAAAAATATCACCCAAGATACAGGAGAGAGCATGTATATAATAAGAACTAAATATTTTCTGCTAGCATTGGCCGCTCAAGTGTATTGATGAACGAAAGTATTTGTATCCTGATTACATTGGCTGGTAAGGTGCGCAAACAATATATGGTTCAACAAAATTAAAATGTCATTGAATTGGTATTTATAATGGATGGTACAACATGTAGATCAGATAAATAGAAAAGCCTTTCAGGTAGTAACCGGAACGGTTAACTTCTGGCTATGAATCAGGCTAGAGAAGCTACCAAGTAGAAATGCTCTTCAGTAAATAGCCTAGGACAAAGAAAGCTCATATATTTTCACACATGAGGCCAATACGTGGCTATTTTTTTTAAATAATACGTTTTTTTAATTAATTTCAGGTATAATACGCGAATCTGGCAATTGCCAAATCTAGCGCGGCCTCGGTTTTTGAAAAGCCGAAGAGGATCCGTCGGCTTTTGAATAGCCGACTGGGCTGTCGGAGAGGCAGTCAGAGCAGGTCGGCTTTTGAAGAGCCGATTAGGCCAATCGTCTTCTGAAGTGCCGATTGCATTACAGATGCCGCCGACACCTGCATGGATCATGCAACGTGTGGTTAGCTAAAGTTTAGGGTTTAGCTAAACTAAAACTTCGGTTCCCGCCAAATATTTGTCGTTTATCTCCCGCCAAATATTTCGCGCCATATTTTTCCCGCCACTATTTCGCGCCGTTTATCTCCCGTCAGTTCTTCTCGCCATTTTCTCCCGCCAATTCCTCCCAATGCCCCTATAAATTCGGACACCGAGATCTTATCTCTTCACCCAGTCCATCTGTTCCTTCTTGTTCTCTCGCATTTCCTTCTCCTCTCCATCATGAGTGTGCCATGTTCGGACCTAGAGTATAGGCCTAGGAAGATGAAAGATGACAGGTTGGCACAAGGGGTGACACACGAGCGTTGTTGGTGTGGCCATCTCGCCAAGGTCAAGGAGTCGATCGATTTCTCCACCTGTATGGATATGAAGTTTTTCATATGCCCCAACTATGACGCAAGCCCGTCCCGACAAGCAAGTTCGTCGTACGAGAGGCCTCTGGTATGTTCCCAAAGAATGGTGAATATGAACGATTCACGTTATTATGTGTTCTTTTAATCATTCCATTGATGTGCTTGCAGTCTCCTCCTCCTCTTTGCAAGTGGTACCATTGGATTGACACAGAGCAGCTAGCCTGGGCTGCAAAAGAGTGTCATGATAGGAACCGAGCTGAGTGGGCTTCCTTTCACGAAGAGGAACATGCCGAAAGGATGGCCGAAGAGGAGAAGAAGGAACGAGAGAGAGAAATGGAAGAATTCAGAGCGGAGCAAGCTCGAAACCACGAGCTGAGCAGGAAGAGAAGGGAGGAAAAGGAGCGACAGGAACAGGTGCGCAAGCAGGCCCGTGAGGTGGAAAGGAAGAGATTAAGAGAAAGGGTTGCCGAGGCGCGGCGGCAGAGGAACATGGGGACAAGACCGAGAAGTACCCGCGCTGGACTCAGGGCAGGTAGACGTATGTATTAGTACCGATGTATCTTCACTTCAGTTGTAGTGTCCCAATGTATTTTAATTCCAGTTGTAGTGTCTTGATGTATCTTCATTTCAGTTGCAGTGTTGTGATGTATCTTTATTTCAGTTGCAGTATTATGATGTATCTTAAGTTCAACATTAGTTTGTACTTGTCAGTTAATTTTAGAGAGAATGTATCTTAGTTCTTTCCGCCAAAGTGTTTCCCGCCAAAATGTTTCCCGCCAAAATGTTTCCTGCCAAAAGGTTTCCCGCCAAAATATTTTCCACCAGAATGTTTCCCGCCATTTTGTGTTTGTTTACCCTATAAACCCCCCTCCTCACGAAGTTGTGTAAGCAAAGCCATCACGTTTTTAGCCAGTATGTTTCCCGCTTTTCCCTACGACCGCAGTTTCAAGACAAACATGTCTGGCGACCTTTTTCATTTGGCCAGGAACTTTAGGATAGACAATAATCCCTCCCCATTGGAGGAACTCATTGCTAGTGATTATCTCCTCACTGAGCTGGGTGAGGGATTATGTAGAAAAGAGTGGCCGAAGAGGACCCCAGAGGAGATATGGTAAGAGCTTCTTCGGATAAATTCTAGGTGGGGCAAGCAAAGATTATTCAATGAAGAGGCAAGGCAGAGGGAAGCCAAGCACCCTTGGCTATGGATACAAGAGAGTGAAGACCCTGACAATCTCTTCATGCCATCGGTCGGTGGTACAAGGGATAGAGCAGAGCGTGACATGGCGCATGCCTTGAAGAAGGTGCATGCCAAGAAGAGCAATGACAAGCTAGAAGAGAGTGAAGATTAAGATAATATATTCATGCCACCTACCATTGGGACTAAGTGGAGAGCTGAGTGGGACAAAAGGTTAGCCAAGAAGAAGGCATTGTCGAAGGGTAAGGGCGGGGCATCGTCGAAGGGTAAGAGCAAGGCATCATCGGTCGAGGCATCATCGAGTTGTAAGGGCGAGGAAGAAGATGAAGATGATATCTTCATGCCGCCCTCCATTGGGACCAAGGCGAGGGCTGATTAGGACAAGGCGCAGGCTAAGAAGAAGGCATCGTTGAAGGGTAAGGGCAAGAAGAGCAGGCCATGAAGAAGGCATCGTCGAAGGGTAAGGGCATAGTCGTAGGGATAGAGAGCGCTTTTATTTATGTACCGCAAGTTATATTGAACTATATTGCAAGATATGTTGGTGTCTCATACATAGATAGATACAAGTCTCATACATAGATAGATATACATATGTCTCATACATAGATAGATATCATTGCCACCGGTCACGAGGTTGCCCTGGCACCGGTGAACTCCATCCATACCTTCTGGGTGGCTCCACATTACGGGGAGGTAGAGTTGACCCGTCACCCTAGGTCTGTGTATCCTGTGTGGGGAAAGGTGGTGGAGTCTGCTACGTCTGGTACTGTCCAAACTAGTTAACATGATCCTGCTGAGTCTATTGATCCTCCTCATTAGTCGCCCACGAACCCATTGAGGACATGCTTGGGTCTCAATATGCTCCTACCATGTAAAAATATTAAGTACTCAACAATTATATACTACATGTAACCAAAATAGATAGGAAAAAGCTTACCCTCAGGACGATAGCTCATGAAGGGGACTTGCGGCTGCTGTTGCTGCTGCTGCCATTGGTCGAAAGTAAACTGTATCTGCTGCTACCACTGGTCGAAAAAAAATTGCGCTTGCTGCTGCTACCATGTTGAGCCTCTAGCCTGGTCTGGAGGTGGTGCTCTTGGTGTCTCCTGCTGTGAGATCCGTGGACGAGGCCCGTGGCGGAGTGGTGCTCTCGGTGACTCCTGCTGCTGCCGTGCCGAGCCTCGGAGTAGTTCCTAGTCTTGACGCGGGGTGCGCTCCTACTTGGAGTGACGTGGTGGGCGCTCCTCCATGGAGTGACGCGGTGGGCCCTCCTCCATGGAGTGACGCGGTGGGAGCTGTGCTGTGATAACTGCAAGTGCACATATTATTTGTAGCTATTTTCGAAATAAAGATATCGATCCCATAGGGAGCAAGAGTCTGAAGTCTAATAATTTTTGAAATAAATATTATGATAGAAATGCTAGATAAAGTTCTAAGTAACAAGATAAATGCGAGTAATGTGTAAAAAGGTGTTTTTGGGTATAAGAGAAATAATAAAGTAAAGCAGACTAACTTAATACAGAAAGTAAGTATCACGTATGTAAGAGAGATTCGAACTGCAGTAGGGAAAAAGCATTCTTAGAGAGCAACGGATACACCACTAGTATTGTAAAGATCTAAGATAAATATTATCATCATGAACATTCTCAACTATGTATGTGTGGGAGGAACTCCGTATGTGGACGAATAGGCAACAACCGCTGCTCATATCATCCACATAACCACAACAGTCAGCAATCGACATCAATCGGATTACTGCGCTATTAAGGGACGTAATCCCATAGGACGTATCCCATGGCATGGATAGTGTTCCATGAGTTTTCTCGATTTCCCAAGTTGATACGTAAGGATTGCTAACGGCTTTATAGTCACCGTAAGTGCTAGTACGCCTCCGTCTACCAACAAGTAGTTCCCTCCATCAAGTCCCCACGAGAGGCAAATATTGAGAGGTCGACTTATCTCAACATCAAGATGTAGAGAATATAACACATGGTCACAGCGATGAATATCATAATAGACTTTATCTTATTTCAATATCATACTAGGGTTTCTCCATATCCCTAAGAACTAATGATCTACTCAGACATGGGGGCAATCAACATCATGGCAATGATAATGGAAACAATCATAGATGAATAGTACTTGTTTAAATCCACAATGAGTATAGGAATTACAACAAGATCTAGACAAGATGTAGATGGGATGGATGGAGATGGTAGTGATGCAGTGGTGGATGATGAAGATCGATGCCTTAGCCTCCCGGATCTGCGCAGGGTGAAGATGGATCCCTAGCGAATGAGTTTCCGTCCAAATGCCTTCCGGAGGTGAGGTTTCTGCGATTTCTGGGTGTTCTGTATGTCGTCCCTTCGAACCAATTGCACCGGGTGAAACTATTTGACAAGGCGGAGGCGGCGCCAACTATACGGCCAGAGCTATACGGGCGGAAGAAATTCTCCCTCCATATAGTTGGTCGTTACCTCTCTGCCTCCTTTGTACGCTTCTGGTTTTCTTCTGGTATCATTAATATTTCCCCAATAAGCGATTTATGTTGCTTTTGACTCATTTTCTCCATAGTACAACTGCTTCAATAATTGTATCCATTGGATCCATCATTTGTCCTGATCCTGGTGAAAACAAACATAAAATATGCGCGCAAGCACCATAAAATACCAAGATCCTACATCTACAATGCAAAATAATAATGTGAAACATGATGCAAATATGCACTCATCAACTTCCCCAAGCTTAGACTCTTGCTCATCCCGAGCAAGTTTTTAGCTTAATGGATGTGATTCTCATATTCATGAAGCTGAGTCGATAAAATAAATGAGGTAATTGCAACATGTGTTTATCATGTACGATACAGGGGAATAAGTTCATGAATAGTACCTTACTCGAACCATCTGAATAGTATTGGAAGGCATCCACACCTTAGTTATCAATAGTTCATAAAAGATAAATCTCAACATAATGTAAAAGAATCTGGTTCAATCGAATGAGTTAATGAGGTAGTCCCAAGTATTTTAGGATCAACATATTCACTTGGGATTCAAAATCTCAAAAATGTCTCTTTGTCATACTACAATATAGTGGTATATGCATATTTGCTCTTTGCACATTCGCTCCCTTTTTTTCTTTTCTTTTGCATATATGCTCACACTTTTATTTTAAGTGTTGTGCAAAGGAGCTAGCCATATATTCCACTTCATGTAGGAATTCAAAGTTCAACGATCTCAATTATCAAATTCCAACTGTACATGAAGCATTCTTATAACTTGAGATTCTGCCACGACTTGTTCTCACTCTATTTAGATAGCACTTTCATTTTCCTTTGTTCAATGTTTTCTTTTTCAACTTAATTCGTATAGATAATTTTTTTTTGTGAATCAAACCGTAAACTTACAGCATATTGACCAAATTATCTTTATGTGTTCCATTAATACCAATGGTGTGGAAGACTCATATTGCTATCATCAAGTGCAAGTAAAATCATACTCAAGACATTCATATATCAATAAAGCAAACACAAACTCAATATTGATAATAAACTCGGAATTTTATAAAAGGGATTGACTATTCCTGAAGGGAATTCTAATAATGAAAACTTTATTTCTAGTTTGGACTAATGCAAGAATAATAATAAAAACTTATAAGATAGATTACAAGGTCTTAAAGATCTCCCCAAGCTTGGAATCAAGCCGGTCGGGATCAAATAATCCCTTGCGATTACTTGTGATTATTGTAGATCACTGTGGCGCCATGGCATGTAACACCATGGTGCGTAGCTTCTTGTTGGTCTCCTCTAGAGCAGTTATGCGGCTGTAGCACCTGCGCAGATCAGATTGCAGAGTATCCACTCTATCAGCGAGCTTGGTCACCAATGGAAGGAGGTCTTCCTTCTTCTCCATCTCATTGAGACGGTGACGGACTTCGACGCGATGGAGTAGCTCCTGCTTCTGATATATCTCTAGTGCCCGCACGCGATCCTTGGTCCTGAGGACAACTTCTTCTTCCTCATCCATAATTGATGGTTCGGGAAAGTGGAAACCATACCTCCACTCCTATTGAGGTTTAACCTTCATACGAGCACCAATGGTTGGCCTCGAGAGTGGAACCTCCCCTTCCTTGCTAGCACCTGCACCAATATTAGATAATTCCTTACGCTTGTGCAGCCTTGGATCTGTGGTGACGAACTTGACCGTCTCCACACGCCCTTTTCCATGTGGCTTGCGATCTTATCTCTTGTTGAGCTTTCTTCATCGCCGCCCAATTGATCTCAGGTGGATCGTAGTGTCACGGCGGATGTAGACATCAACGACATCATCATCACCATCAGAATCATTGTTGAAGTAGCTTGGCTCGACGTACTCCTTGTACCTCGGGCTAAACCTCTCCACCTCCTCGTCATCGTCCTCCACGGACGGGCTGCTAGAGAGGTCCCTTGAAGGAGCAATGAGCCCCATGGGTTTACCACAACCTGGGGCGGGATAGTGCATTGCTAGATTGGTTTCTATAGATTGCGATTAGAGAGAGAGACAATGGCAGTATATAAGAGGGGTCAGACATCGGTAAAACTCGTGAGAAACACCAAATTGTCGTCCAAGAAAAGAATCCAAATGGAACAGAAAAAGAAATCATGGATTTGGAAGTGCCCTGCCGCGTAACGACCAACTATACGGGCGCGACCCGTATAGGTCCGGCTGTATAGTTGGTTCCGAGCAGATATTTCCAAATATCTCGAGTCTAGGTCGATTAAATCACGACTCGGAACCGACAACTTCTTTTAATGGATGAATATGAGTAAAACAAAGATCAAACGAAAAAGTGTTTAAGAGTTTAACGACCAACTATACGGCCAGAATTTTTGTTCCGGTCGTATAGTTGTGACCGTATAGTTTCAAACACCAAAAATCAAAAGTGCCTGGGAGTTTAACGACCACGGCCAGAATATTTGCTCCGGTCGTATAGTTGCGACCGTATAGATATAGAAACCCAAAAGCAAAACTGTCTGAGAGTTTAATGACCAACTATACGGCCGGAATTTTTGCTCTGGTCGTATAGTTGCGATGCTATAGGCTCAGATATCGAAAACAATTTCACGAAGATGATACAGAGAGTTTAACGACCAACTATATGGCGGGAGCTCCCGCTCCGGTCGTATAGCTCCGCCCGTATAGTTGGTAAAACCCCTCTAAAACTTCAGAAAAACACAAGGAATTTGAATATAGAATTTTCAAGAGTAAAAATTGTGAAAATAAATCACTTATTTGAGTAAGAACAGTTACCTTGCACTTACCACTTGCTTAATCGGGGATGAAAAGTTCCTCCCACAACAAGGACTCCCTCTCTCTTGGAGGAATTGACTTTAGTTCATCAAATAATTCCCGTAAACGAAAATCACCAAGACTAAAGTTCCTCTCAATAAGATTAGTGTCTTTCTGGGCAAGCATGGACATTGCATCTAACATCTTTATTTCTTGCCTCTACATAATCTGCAACTCAAATTCTTGAAGTGAAAGAATCCAACGGATCAGTCTTGGCTTATGTTCTTTCCTCTCAAGGAGTTCTTTTAAGCCATCACGATCCGTATGAACTCTCATCTTTGCATCAACTATATAAGAACGAAATTTATCACAATAGAAAAATACAGCAAACAGTTCCTTTTCTTCCTTAGGGTAATTGTTTTGAGCACCATTGAGAGTTCTACTAGCATGATGTATAATATTAAATCTGCGACCAATATGTTGTCCCAGAGTTACTCCTACAACAGCATCGCTAGCTTCACATATTAAGTCAAAGGTTGTATCCTAGATAGGAGGTTTAATGATTGGAGCATGAGTTAAAGCATTTTTTAGTTTATCAAAGGCTTCAAGACACTTATTATCAAAATTAAATCTCATTCCCTTTTGCAAGAGGTTAGTCAAAGGTTTAGATATCCTAGAGAAATTTCTAATGGACCTTCTTTAAAAACCCACATGACCAAGAAAACTTCTTATACCTTTAATATCCCTAGGTGGTGGCACTCTCTATTGCTTCAACCTTAGCTCTATCTACTTAAATTCCCTTACCTGATACTTTGTGTCCGAGGACTATACCTTCTTTGACCATAAAGTGGCACACTACTAGGAAACAGCCTATAGATAGACAACATGTTCAGTGGCGCATGAGCCAATCTATGCGCCACAGGAAGACATCAGTGGCGCACTGGAAAGCATGAGCCACAGAAGTTTGGAAGTTCTGTGGCGCATTTTCCAGAGCATGCGCCACAGAAGATTGGTGGGACCCGCCGACGGGGAGGGTGATTCAGTTACGTGGCGCATTCTGTAATATGCGCCACAGAAGAGGAAACTTCTGTGGCACATATTTACTCATGCGCCACAGAACATGGAGGGGGGCCCACCACGGAATCTAATTCACCCAAGTTCTGTGGCGCATGTTGACATATGCGCCACAGATGTGTTTCACTTCTGTGGCGCATATCCTAGCATGCGCCACAGAACTTGGGGGTGGGCCCCATAGAGGGAATCTTATTCACCCACAGAGACAACCCTTGGCTTAAAATCATGGACTTGCAGCTTAGGCAATTTGTTCGGGCCCGCTACTACCTAGACAAGGAAACAGGGGAGTTCATCACCGACAATCCGGAGGTGAAGGAATTCGAGAAGAATATGGTAAGGAATTTATCGCCGATCTCAAGTCTATTGTGTTCTAATTAAGATAATGAAGCCAAGAATCTAAATGGGTTCACCTTTCCTTGTCTCTGCAGGAGGAGGAACTGAACGCTATTGCCACAGAGTCGTCCCAGGATTCGACGGAGCCGTGGGACACGGTTTTCAACAGGGCGACCAATGCTTACAAGAAGAGGGACAAGGGGTTGCCGCTGTCCTCAGCTGGCCGTGTGTCCGGCTTCGGTACGAGCATGAAGTTCAAGGAGTTCTACAAAGAGGACGCCAGGAAAAGAAGGGACAGGAAGAACCAGGATAAAGCCGTTGTTGCAGAGCTGAAGATGAAGGTGCAGACACTGGAGGAGAAGGCGGTGGACCAGAAAACGATGGACAAGTTAGTGGAAGAGAAGCTCCGCTCGATGATCCCCCCTGAGTTTTTTGAGGGGCTTACTGCCTAGAATGCGGGAGGTCGACAAGGGCCGATACATCTGCCCAGCTTAAGCGGCAGCAACTCGGGCATCAATGTTACCGTGTCGCCGGACCTGGTGACCCCGCCGGCCGTCAACGTCAGGACGCAGCCCCTCGTTTTGGTCACACCGACGCCCCCTCCCGCGAAAGATACCAATAAGGCGCAACCGACAACGGTGGCGCTTCGTGAGGCACCCGAGCGGGAGATCGCAGATGATGATAGGCCGGCCACCGGCATCCGCCGTGTCTCTACATTAGCCGAGATCCACGCCATCACCAAGGTAACTAATTAGTTAGTGCACGTCATCTCCTTTATGCCTTTGATGCATGACTGTTGCCATCTCATGATGCCCAACAACATGTTTTTTGCCTCAGGACACTTCTTGCGTACTCCTGCTTAAAGATGTCGGCGGCGAGTTGAAGGATGTTGCCAAGGGCACTCTTATACAACCGGCGAGCCGCACGATGCACAACAATCCAATGGATGATGACGTGATGAAGGTCAGGTTGGCTCGGGTGTTGCCAGGGTGCGACGACATGGACCCTCCCATTCAACCTCAGGGAGCCGACGAACACAAGACCCTTGGGGAATGCTACAACTGGCCCTTGACATGGCCGAAGACCCAGATTCGTCTTGCGGGGGGAGCACCGGTGCCACCTCTCGACCGATCATCGCCTGGCCACCACCTCGGAAGCCAGTAGCCGCCGTTGTCGCCACCACCAGCCGTCACCATCAACTCTTGGCAGCGTGTGCACCGCCACATGGCAAAGACATTGTGCCACAACCGCCATCGCCCCCGCTACCACCACCACATGATGGCACCCATGAAGATGATGATGAATTGGTCAACGTTGACGACTTCATCAACACCGGCGCCGCCAAAGGATTGTATATGCCTTCTGTGGATGAAGAACCCTTCGCAGATCGCGACGACCATCAAGCTGATCGGCCCAATACATGCACGCAGCACCTGGTCTTCCATGGTCTTTCTCAAGAGACGCCTCCGGCCGCCGATCCACCACAAGAGAAACCGGGATTGGTTTTCAGCCCCAACACACTCCGAAAGGCGACTGATGAGCATATGGCAATGGCTGACACTGTTGTGAAGAAGAAGCACTACAGGAAGAGAGGTAATAATAATAAGAAGGGTGCGATCCAGCCTCTTCCGAAGATGATCCGGGGTCAGGACGCTGTCATCATACCATCCACACAATTTGGCTTGCCCCGAGTGCATGTAGCTGGTGATCCGATATTGACTTCGGATATGATCCACATTGCGGTTGGAGCCATGTTAACTTTGCACGAGGGTGTCAAGACACTAGAGGCCCTCCTTCTTAAAGAGGACGATCCAAATTACCCGGTTTTCACGGCCAAGGTGCCATTGGACATGGGCTTCATCGATGAACCCCCCGCGGATATATTCTTCATAGCGTTCGAGGACATATTCAAGCTGTTTCTCACGAAACGGCTGGACTATAACTTGGTCCGCCTATACGCGCTCAATCTGGCGCTCACGGTCAAGAGAGAAAGTACCTCGGAAATCGCGATAGTGGATCCCTACTACATGCGGGACAGCCAGTTGGTCGAAGGATCAGAGACACGGACCAAGGCGACGGCGTACCTCGAGAAGTTCATGGTGGACAACAAGAGGAAGGGCACACTTCTTTTTCCTTTCTTTCCCGAGTAAGTACACACACTTGCTCATCGTCACCGTAACTTATGCATTTCTTATAGATTTCTTTCCTTTGCTCTTTTTCCAACATTCTGTTCCAATTGTGTTGCGCAGAGACAAATACTGCACACTCATCGTCCTTGCCCCGAGGTATTTGCTAGCCACGTATTTCGACTCGGGGAGTTTGACGAAGAAGAAAGACTACACTAGAATAAGGGGTGTTCTCAATGAGGCTCTTGAGGCTACACCAAGAAGGGATGCACCTTCGTAGATAGGGGGAATGTATCAAGGATGGCAAACATGTGTTCAAGCACGTGCTCTACTTCCCCTGCGTCAAGCAGTCGACTGCTGGTGCCAAGGAGGCCTTCTACGTCCTCCATCACCTTAAAGGCTATGTTCGGGATTGCCATAACCTAACGCTGCCATCTAGTCTCCGAGGATGGGCCGAAACTTTGGCGAAAATCAACGATGCTGATCTTAGAGAAGACTTCCATCGCATTCAGATGAATTTGTCGCAAATCATCATTGAAGATGTCAACACAAGGGGCGGTGCCCTACAACAAGCTAGAGGGTTGAGTAAGAGGGAGATCGAAGAACGCCCGAAGGTGGTGACACAAGGACGTGGATGCGAAGAGGGCTATCTACCGTTCAAGCCGTGCCGAAGAGGAAGTCTTCATCGTGATCGATGTGTGCCTCTAGCATGATCCGGTGTGTATATTCTTGATGGACGCCTTTGTACTAGTGTGTGTGTGTCATAAACTTTACTATCTCGTGGTCGAAATGGTCATTGTTGTTAGACTTAAACTACCTTGTGGTCATGCTGTCGTTGAACTTATTGCTTCTATGATGATCTAACTTTTAGGTTTATGGATCCTTTGTTTTATATTCTATGAACATATATATATATATGGATGTGAACCCTTTATTCATTCTTTTCGTTGTATTTTTACTAATATGCCTTGTCGTCTATAGAGATGGCGACAAGGTGGTATGTGGTGTACATGGGTAGGGTTCCAGGAGTCTATGAGGAGTGGGAGGATTGCCACAAACAAGTGAACAAGTTCAGCGGCAACATCTACAAAGGATACGCGACTAGAGAGGAGGCGATAGCCAAGTGGAGGAACCACTTGTGGAAGAAGAACCAGATGAAGATATTGGTCGGGCTAATGCTCTTGCTCACCATTATCACGGTTGTATTCTATTTGATCCTAGTGTAGGCGGCGGTGGCCACTTCATATTTGTAATGTGAGATGATATGAACTTTGTATTCGGCGCTTGTGTAAAAATTTGGCACTTGACACTATATATGTATCTCGATCGGGCTCTAAGTGTTTGTATTATATATATGTCGGTTTTCATGCATCTACTACTTGTGCAATGTATTTTATACTCATCTGGATAAATCCTGTATAAATACCTGATTATACACCAGGAAAGTATTTTACTTCGAATACATGTTACACAATCAGTGGCGCATATAATTATATAGTTAGTGGCGCATGGCATATATGTGGCGCATACACTTAAATGCGCCACCGAAGTTATTCCTGTGGCGCATATGAAGGAATGCGCCACAGAAGTCTAGAACTTCTGTGGCGCATATCCATATGCGCCACAGGAAGTAGTTATCAGTGGCGAGGTAACAGTGGCGACAAAGATATGCGCCACAGAAGTCTCCTTTTCATGCGCCACAGATATGATGTTTCCTAGTAGTGGCACTTCTCCCAGTTTAGAACACAGTTAGTTTCTTCACAATGCTACAAAACTTTCTTGAGATTATCCAAGTAACTAGTAAATGAAGTTTCATAGACAGAAAAGTCATCCATAAATACTTTCATTATAAGTTCTATGAAATCAGCAAAAATAGCAGTCATACACCATTGAAAAGTAGATGGAGCATTACATAGACAAAAAGGCATACGTCGGTAAGCATGTAAACCGTAAGGACTTATGAAAGTTGTTTTAAGTTGGTCATCCGAATGAATAGCTATTTGATAGAAACCAGAATATCCGTCCAAGTAACAAAAATGAGTATGATTTGCTAAGCTTTCTAAAGTTTGATCTATGAATGGTAATGTATAATGATCTTTCCTTGTTTCTTTATTTAGTTTCCTGAAGTCTATGCACATCCTGTGCCCAACAATAGTTCTAGTAGGTATTAGTTCATTGTTTTCATTAGGAACAACAATAAAACCGCCTTTCTTAGGGACACAATGAACATGACTTACCCAATCACTCTCTTTAATAGGATAAATTATACCTGCGTGTACTATTTCTTATCTTACCACTTCTTTCATTTTAGGCTTTAATCTTCTATTAAATTCCGCAACTGGTTTTGCACCTTCTTCCATGAATATCCAATGGACGGCTATCATGGGACTAATGCCCTTCAAGTCATCCATTGAGTACCCAAAGGCTTGGCGATGCTCCTTAAGTATCCTCATGAGTTCTTCTTCTTCTTCTCCTGAAAGTTTAGCACTAATAATAACAGGGAATTTATTGGTATCATCTAAAAACCTGTATTTGAGATTATCTAGTAGAGTCTTCAACTCTAGGGGTGGTAATTCCTCGTCCCCTCTCTTTTCTGGCTCTTAAAAAGCCTCATCAGTTGGAGGTCCCAAAATAAGAAGTGAATCAAATTCATCTTCTAGTTCTTCTAAGGACTTGTCCTCCATAATTATTTCTTCATAGTTTGGCTCTTCATTTGTTTCTTCTTCTTGATTATCAAAGAAAAGAGCTGCCACTTCCTCAATAGTTCTCTCTTCCTCTTCTTCTTGTATTTGTGGAGGCCTGTCTTTAAATTTGGAAAAATGGAATTTATTTTCCATTCCCCCAAGCTTAAGAGTCACAATCTCCTTCTTGAAATTAACATAGGCACCTATATCACCCAAAAAGGTTCTTCCAAATATAATAGGGCAAAAAGTGACAGCTGGCATATCAACAAGTACAAAATTGATAGGAAAGTTTTTGTTGCCAATTGTGACAATTGCATTGTCAACTACTTCCATTGGAATTATAAGATTTTTATTGGCTAACCTAATTGTTATATCAGTATTCTCAATTGTAGCCGGTTCTATTTCTTCTTTTATTTCTAGGTAGAAATCATAAGATATAACATTAACTTCGGTGCCAAGATCATACAAACCATAATGAGAGGTTTCTTTAAATATGCAGGGAAGGATAGGCTTACCCACATCTTTTACCTTTGTTTTACCTTCAACCAATACAGAAGTCTCTACATCAAGTTCAACTATGTTACAGTGTGAGTACATAGCCATAATTGCTTCCTTGGTTACCTCTTCATCTTTGTTTTCCTTCAGATGTTCCTTGACTTCTGGTACGCTTTCCTCTTCCCTCTTTTCCTGTACTGCTTTGACCTATTCATATTCAAAAATATGCTTTTGTGCAGTGTTAGGGAAAGGTACTTCATATATTGGCTCCACGGAGGCAAGTGTTGCTTTATCTTCTCTTTTCTTCTCTGGTTCAGGTGGTGGATCATACTTGATTGGACCCTCCTTGGGAGCTTTAATATGTTCTGTAAAAGCTTTAACAACTTTAAACACAAGATCTGAATCCAGATAAAGTTATTTAGACAATTCTTTCACATGGCCTTTTTTATTATAATCTTGAATATAATCATGCTCTATTTCTACACCTCCTTCACTTCCTAGACCAAAATTCCATGAAACTCTGTGATCAAGATTTCTATTAAGTAAAGCCCAAGCTTTAGGTATAGGAAGATTCATAAAGGCTCCTTCCGCGAAAGAGTCTAGTGCAATTTTATTAGGTTCAATTAAACCGCCATAAAAGATATGTAGTAAATACCATTCATGCAAATCATGATGAGGACATAGTCATAGTAAATCTTTAAATCTAATATAAGATCTTACTAGTCCTTCATTAGAATGATTCTTCCAAGTCATTATAAGACGCCTGATCCCAAAAGATTTTGATAATGGATAATATTTTGATAGAAATTCACAAGCTAAATTATCCCAAGTAGTAGTGGCTTTAGGAGTAGAGATCTATACCATGAGAGAGCTGTACTTGTCAAAGTTTGACTAAAAAGTTTAACCCTTACCTCATCGGCAGTATATCCCGTCAATAGAAAAGTGCCACATATATATCTTAAAAACATGCAATATGCTCATATGGATCAGGATCTTCTTCATCTCTAGTAAATTGGTTCTTATGTAGAATACTAAGTAGTAGAGGATTTATGTCAAACCCCCTTGTCTTCTTATTGGAGTTGTCTCTTTTATATATATCATAGGGCTTCCCAAAGTGGTTGAGTGGGTTAGCACTAGTCATATGCTCAAACTCCATCATGTTGGTGGAAACCTGTAACTCAAAACAAAATTTAGCAAGACAAAAATAAATAAGCAAAAACTAAAAGACCTACAGCGCTTAGCTCCCCGGCAACGATGCCAGAAAATAGCTTGATGACTGCAAGTGCACAGATTGTTTGTAGCTAGTTTCGAAATAAAGATATCGATCCCAGAGGGAGCAGGAGTCTGAAGTCTAATAATTCTTGAAATAAATATTGCGATAGAAATGCTAGATAAAGTTCTAAGTAACAAGATAAAATGTGAGTAATGTGTAAAAAGGTGTTTTTGGGTTTCGGGTATAAGAGCAATAATAAAGTAAAGCAAAATAACTTAATACAGAAAGTAACTATCGCGTATGTAAGAGAGATTGGAACTACAGTAGGGAAAAAGCATTCTTAGGGAGGAGTGGATACACTACTAGTATTGTAAAGATAAGATAAAGATTATCATGATGAACATTCTAAACTATGTATGTGTGAGAGGAACTCCGTATGTGGACAAATAGGCAACAACCGATGCTCACATCATCCTCATAACCATAGCAATCAGCAATCGACATCAGTCGAATTACTTCGCTATTAAGGGACGTAATCCCATAGGACGTATCCCATGGCATGGATAGTGTTCCGTGAGTTTCCTCGATTTCCCAAGTTGATACGTAAGCATTGCTAATAGCTTTATAGTCACCTTAAGAGCTAGCACGCCTCTGCCTATCAACAAGTAGTTCCCTCCATCAAGTCCCCACGAGAGGCAAATATTGAGAGGTCGACTTCTCTCAACATCAAGATGTAGAGAATCTAACACATGGTCACATCGATGAATATCATAATAGACTTTATCTTATTTCAATATCATACCAGGGTTTCTGTATCTCCCCAAGAACTAATGATCTACTCAGACATGGGGGCAATCAACATCATGGCAATGATAATGGAAACAATCAGAGATGAATAGTACTTGTATAAAACCACAACGAGTATAGGAATTACAACAAGATGTAGATGGGATGGATGGAGATGGTGGTGATGCAGCGGTGGATGATGAAGATCAATGCCTTAGCCTCCCGGATCTGCATAGTGTGAAGATGGATCCCTGGTGGATGAGTTCCCCGTCCAGATGCCTTCCGGAGGTGAGGTTTCTGCGATTTCTGGGTGTTCTGTATGTCGTCCCTTCGAACCAATTGCATGGGGTGAAACTATTTGATGAGGCGGAGGCGGCGCCAACTATATGGCCAGAGCTATACGGGCGGAAGAAATTCTCCCGTCATATAGTTGGTCGTTATACTCTCTGCCTCCTTTGTTCGCTTCTGGTTTTCTTCTGATATCATTAATATTTCTCCAATAAGCGATTTACGTTGTTTTTGACTCCTTTTCTCCACAGTACAACTGCTTCAATAATTGTATCCATTGAATCTATCATTTGTCCTGATCCAGGTGAAAACAGACATAAAATATGCACGCAAGCGCCATAAAATACCAAGATCCTACATCTACAATGCAAAATAATAATGTGAAACATGATGCAAATATGCACTCATCATGCTGCTAGGTGCTGAACGACGTCCAAAACGTTAGTGCAGGTGATGGTCGCATAGATACTCCGTAGTCTTTCCTCGACATGCTTGACAAAAGGTTGAGCATGATGATGTGGTACAAGAGGAGCGGATGAGAGCAAACGTCCCCGCTGCTGCACTTCAGTCTGTAGCTCCCATGTCAAATCGCCCTGCATTTGTATAGTAGATAAGTAAACATAGTAGGCTACCAATTCCAGTAACGAAGAAAAGTGTATTTACCGCTAACTGTCTGGGCTCCATAGTCGACTGACTAGGGTATCTCTCATCATCATGCGCGTCGTGGATGGGACGCAACCGTGTCATGGCCATGTACCTATGTAAGTATGCATGGAATAGATCCATATCAAACATGCCAGCGAACCACACATTTGTTGTTGTATTCTGCCACTTCTGGATATAAATATTAACCCGTTGAAGCCACTGAGTTACGCCTTTGTTAGTGCCCTTCCAAGAGTACCTGCAATTACATTTTGTTATACCATCATTGTATAACCGAAGATAAGAAATATATTAACTTAAATGTACACGACATTTGGAAGGGGGACATCTGGACGTGGAGGATCTATCATATGGCAAAGACCGAATTTCCTCATGACCTATTTTGAGACATCTCCTCGACCTGACAATCGAAGATGATCTTTGATTTAGTCAGCCAGTAGCCCTCCTCTCTAGTGCACATAATAGATAACCCGCAGGAGTATCTGGCGGCTATCTTAGCTGTCGTGTATGGCTCCCAAATGACCGCATCCTCCCTCAACAAGTTGAACTTCTCGCTGAATGACGGGTAGCAGCTCTTGACCTGATCTACCGCAAAATGACACTATTGGACAAAATAGTTGTTAGTCTCCTTCATCGTGTAGTATCGGAAATGCAATTTATTAAACCTTTTAACTTACCTTGCGACGTGTCCAAAGAGTATCGAATGTAGGCATGTCAATTCTCTCATGGTCAAAGAGAAGATCAGACTCGTAGACACCGGGTGGCTCGTTCTCGCGTCTAATTGCTTTATTTTTTGTTATCTCCGGGCGGCCGATAGGGAACCTCTCCCATGACCACAGCTGCAGCAATAGTAGGCATCCTAGCAAGATAGACCTAACCCTAGTTAGCGTACAGCCCATGCACATACCTCGGTACGTAGCTGCTAAGACAGCAGACCCCCAGGTCCACTGTGTGATGTCGACCCGGCACGTCGCATCCATGATCTGTCTAGCAAAGTGGATATAGTGCGCACTAATGACCGAGACGTGGTTCTCGGTGAACATCACCTTCCCAAGAAGTCATATTATGTACGCCTCCAGGCTGCGCGTAATTTGTGGCTCAATCATCGGAACGGCTGGGTACCCGAACTTCTAGATCTGCATTGGTTAATATGACATTTTTATCACTGTGTGATATGAAAATAAGTGCGACAAAAACGAAGGTCCTGAGTAGCAAACGAACTTGATAGTTCTGCAACCAATCAAATTTGGGGCCATGATTTTCATACGCGAAGGCCATCGCTCCATCACGGATGCCAAAGAATCGATGGCCCATGTCTTGGGCCTAATTCACCGATGCATCCACCGGGCCCATTGGCACTCTAGCCAACGGCAGTCCCAGCAGGTAGGGTAGGAGCCATCTCTCCCCAGCCAAAGTGGAAAGTGTGAGTCTCGGGTTGCCATCGATCCACTAAGAAGGTGAGCAACGACCCGTCGTAGTGCAGGCGTTTGGTCTGGAAGGCATGTTGTCGTCCTTCTATCTCCAGCGTATGAGTGGCCTCAACTAGACGAATAAATGGTAGAAGCCCTACCCACTTCAACCTGCATACTGAGATAGCATAACAATTTGTTTACTTTGGCCCACAAATATTTGAAAGCCCACTAGAAATAAATATCTCATACCTCTACAACCAATTAGGGTGTATAATCCAGTTAGTCATGGGAGTGCGAGTCACTAGGTTCTTAATTTCCCTAGTTCAGCAGCCAATAACATTGACCGGTGCTTTCTGTCTATGTCAGTGTTCAGCAAAGATCCTGCCATCTACATAATACAAAATTAAAACATAGTTCTATACAGATTAGCAATTTTAAAACATAGTTCCATATGAATTACAAATTTCAAACATAGTTTCATACGAATTACAAATTTAAAACATAGTTCCATACGAATTACAAATTTAAAACATAGTTCCATACATAATACAAATTCTAGTTTCTTTCTCTGCCTCTTATTCCTTGCTTGCCACGTCCACAAGGAGCCGCTCCTCTAGTCCTGAAGATGTGACAATTTATGTCTCTATTACCAAAATGATTATATAGAAAACATTGTCTAGTGGAGCCTATGGCTTCGGATTCACCCATATCATTATGAATGCGGACACATTGTCGCCTTCCTCTGCCTGTCCACATTAGTCCAGGATCTAGGATGTAAATCCTTGTAAATCCTTTCTCCCGGGTTTACTTTGTTGAAATTTCCCCATGCCCTATACCCCATCATCTCGCCAGTCCATGTATTGATAACCGACTCCTTAAGAAAATAAGGAGACACAAACAATATCTCATCCATACCTAACCACCCGCACGCAGCAAGTACATGAGAGCAAGGCAGATGCAGCAGCTCAGGTTTGTTGCAGGTGCACTCACACGTCGGCCAGTCTTCATTGCCTATCCTCATCTCTTGTGTCTTTACCTCTTCTCCAAATCCAATCCTGTTGGAAGGGAGGCGCACCTCGAATCTTCGTTCTTGATTACCGATGGCGACGACGTGCATAGACCAAGCCTTTTCCATTCTATCATTCATGTAATCCATGCTCTTTGAACAGTACATCGTGTTTGGGTTGTTGCATCTGAGAAATTCGGAGTCTGTCTCTGAAGTACTTCAAAGTTCTTTTGAAATACACTCCACAATAGTTGTTAATGGCAGAGCCCTGCTTCCTCCCAAGACGAAGTTGTAAGTTTCGGCAAGATTTGTAGTCATGATGCCAAACCTAGCACCATGAGTGTCGTGCAGCAGAGACCACCTCTCCATAGGCTCGTGCTCTATCCATTCCTGAAATTTTTTAATCCTTCTGCCAGGCCTCCTCCTAGTACTGGGTTGGTCAAATCCTAGCAAATCGCAAAAAGCAATGGGTTATTCCTCCGGTGGTGCTGCTCCACTACTATCTGGTAGCATCGGCTGCCAGATGAGTGACAGCTGCTGCTCTAGCTGCTTTCCTCTGCCTAACATGTTTTTTAGTGAATTCATCTAGATAGGTCCGACACTTGATATACTTATGCTCCTAGTTCTGCTTCCAAAGCTTCTTGAATAGGTTCATCAGGGCCTTGTTCCTGAACTGTGAGAAAAAGTTGGCCCCTAGATGCCGCATGCACCAACGACTCTGCATGTCCTGTCATGGAGTCGATTCATCAGGAGCAGGCTACGTCAGCTTCCTTATCGCAATGAGTATACGCGGATGCTTGTCATGAAGGACGCACACATTCGGTACATCCCTCACAATTGCTATCTTCAGCTGCCTGAAAAACCATACCCAACTCTCGGTGTTCTCGTTCTCCACGAAAGCAAATGCAAGTGGAATAATTTGATTGTTCCCGTCTTGACCTATGGCTGTCAAGATCTGACCCATGTACTTGCCGGTGAGAAATGTACCATCCACACAAATGATTGGTCGACAGTGAGTGAAAGCTTCTATGCATATAGCAAATGAGAAGAACACTCCATGCAGCACCCTCAAATTGGGTTCTTGAGGCAACATAAAGTGTTGGATGTCAACGTATGTGCCTAGATTCCTAGCCTGTAGTGTCTGAAGCATTCGAACAACACAATCGTATCCGTCTCGAAAAGAACCAAATCTTGCCTCCACTGCCCTCTGCTTAGTCCTCCAACCCTTTCCGTAAGAAATATTGTAGCGAAATCTAACAACAACTTTTTTGATCATAGCTTTCACCATCATGGCTTTGGTCTCCACTATCTCAGTGTATAACATTCCAGGCAAGAGGGTTGACGTGAGATTACAATGGTCTTGAAGGACATTGGGAAGTTGACATGTGGGATGCACAACATTGGTAACCTTCCAGTTGGTTTCATACATAGGAACATGGGCATGGACCATGGCCGGACATCCGGCTTCCTTGCAGACCAATGTCAAATATTTTTGGGATGACACCATCGTTTTGAAGACCCGTTGCATGGACAATTCCCACTCAATGATTGCTTCCTGCAGATGTCTGATGGCTCAATGCACGGCGCCCAGAAAAGTGCTGGTGCGTGGTTGATGTAGAGCTCGTTGGGAACCCCAAGAGGAAGGTATGATGAGCACAGCAGCAAGTTTCCCTCAGTTATGAAACCAAGGTTTAATCGAACCAGTAGGAGCAAGGAAACACTCCAAAGGTGTTACTAGCTGAGCATTGGCAGGGCGCACTACCGGTGCTAGTAGCAACGTGGAGACCTGCACAACACAACCACAGAACTTTGTCCCCAACTTGCGATGAGATTGTCAATCTCACCGTGTTTTGCGGAAAACAAAGGATTAAACATATCGAATGGAAAGAAGTAAAAGTTTGCATAAAGTAAAAACAAAGCAGTAAAAGATTGTAGATTGAATATAAAAGACAAGGACCGGGATCCATAGTTCACTAGAGGTGGCTCTCGTTAGATAGATAACATGCTGGGTGAACAAATTACAACGGGGCAATTGACAAACATCGAGAAAGCAATACATGCATATACTAATCATTGATACGTCCATTTTGCATCACTATTCTATGTCTTAATTCACCATTATTCATTGATATATTTCATATTGAGAGGTGATACTTATGTTATTTCATCTATTTTTGCATGGTTGATGACTTTTGGAGCATGGACCGCTGCAGTCAGGATTCTAATGGAAAAGGTGATGTTTGGAGGCAAAATTCGCGAAGATCAGAAAATCCGAGAAAATATACGGAAAATCCTATTTTTCTAGAAGACTAAGGATGCCAGAAGATGGAGTGGAGATGGGCCACAGGGGGCCCACACCACCCCATGGCGCGGGCAGGCCTAGGCCGCGCCAGGAGGTGGTGTGGCCACCCTGGCCCACTCAGCGCCTCCTGGCGATATCAACCTCCGAAACCCTAAGACACGGGGCGACCACAGAAGATTCCGCCTCTGCAGGCGGAAAACACCGAGAGAGAAAGATCTCTCCAGCAGATAGATTTCTGCCGGGGGAATTCCTTCCCGGAGAGGGGAGATCATCGCCATCAACACCACCATCAAGCTGGACTTCATCGGGATCATCATCATCATCACCACCATCATCATCACCATCAGCACCCTCATCACCATCTCCATATTGCTGTAACAATTGAGTTGAATCTTGCATTAGTTCATAGGGGAAACTTTCCCGGTGTTGATTACTCTTTGTACTTGATGCTATTGAGTGAACCGTTGAATTATTGTTTATGTTCATATTGTTATACATCATTATTCCATCTCTGATCATGATCCACATGATGTCTTGTGAGTAGTTCGTTTTGTTCTTGAGGACATGGGAGAAGTCTTGTTGTTAGTAGTGGAGTTGTGTTGAGAAAGATTCAATAGATTGTTATTTAAGTTGTGGTGTACTTCTTCTAGTGGTGTCATGTGAACGTCGACTACATGACACTTCACCTATATGGGCCTAGGGGAATGCATTGTGTATTTGGCTACTAATCGTAGGGGTTGCCGGAGTGACAGAGACCTGAACCCCCGTTAGGAAACCATTGCACAAGGGACGTAAGGGTCTTAGAGTTTAAAGCTGTGGTTAGGTTTCTACCTTAATTACTTTCTTATACTTATGGATGTTTGCAAGGGGTATAATCACAAGTATGTATTAGTCTTGGATGGGGAGGTACATTAGCACAGGTTCACCCACACAACACTTAGCAAGCTAAACAAGATTAATCAACTATATGAAGCGAAAGCACTTGACAGTCTTCCCATGTGTCCTCGAGAACGTTTGGTCATCTTAAGTAATACAACCGGCTTGTCCTTTGCTGCATAAAGGATTGGGCCACTTGCTGCATTTATTCCTACTGTCTTTTATTTACTCGTACTTTGTTTACTCGCTTTATCGAAAACCCCTAAAAATCCGTTTGCTAAGTATTTGCAGAGAATTCCTGATCCATACCACTAGCCAGCACCTTCTGCTCCTCGTTGGGTTCGACACTCTTACTTATCGAAAATACTGCGATACACCCCCTATACTTGTGGGTCATCAAGACTATTTTCCTAAGCGTTGCCAGGAGTGAAGTGCTATTGGAGAGTGGAACTGGTAAAGGAAACTTCTCTTGTGAGTATTGTTTACTCATTAGTTGCTTTATTTTCGTTATGGATAATTCGCTGAGTTTCTTATTTGGTAATGCTACTACCACTGCTAAGGTAGTAGATAAGCCACCACCTGCTGAGAATGATGTTTTCAAAATACCTACAAGAATTATTGATCGTGTTATGGATAACTACTATGTTGGGGATGGAACTGTCCATCCCGGTGATCATTTACTCTTTATACACGAATTATGCGGGTTGTTCAAGTGTGCAGGTATTACTATAGATCAAGTTAAGAAGAAGTTATTCTCATTATCGCTGAAAAGAAGAGCTGAGGAATGGTATAAGCTGCTGAAGAATGGTCAAGCTCTGGAATGGGAGGAAATAGTGCCTCTATTTTACTCAAAGTTTTATCCTCCTAGTGAGATTCATAAAGATCGGAATCAAATATACAACATTTGGCCTCTTGATGGAGAGAGTACAGCTCAAGCTTGGGGGAGATTGAAGTTACTAATGCTCAAATGTCCCATTCATGAGCTCCCCAACAATATTATTATCAATAACTTTTATGCAAGGCTCCCTCTACATGACAAGGATTTATTGGATGCTTCTTGTGCTGGATCATTCACTTGCATGGAAGAAGAAGCTAAATGGGACCTTCTAGACCGTATTCAAGACAATGCTGAAGCTTGGGAGAATGACAAAGGTAGAAAGTCAGGTATAAATTATGATTATGAATGCATTGAATCTTTTATGGGAAATGATGACTTTCAAAATATTAGTAATATTTATGGTCTTGATTTGCAAGTTATTGCGAATTGTTTTAGAGCTTTTGCTTCCTATATCGAAATTCCAAAAAGGGGTGATGACCCACAAGTATAGGGGGTGTATCGCAGTATTTTCGAGGGAAGTGAAACCCAATTTATTGATTCGACACAAGGGGAGCCAAAGAATATTTATCAGCCTTAACAATTGAGTTGTCAATTCAGCTGCACCTGGAAACAATCTTGCTCATAGCAGTTTATCAGTAGCAACAGTTTTGTAGTAGGAATAGTAAAGCAACAGCAGTAGCAAAGCAAAGACAGTAGTAACAAAAGCAAAGAAAGTGGTATTCGAAAAGTGTAGGCATAGGGATGGATGGACGGGCGTTGCATGGACAAGAAAATTCACATAGCAATCAGAACATAGGGCAATTTCAGATAAATAAGATAAAGCATCCTAGTACTAGACAATCCTAGGCATGTGTTCCATATATAGTCATACGTGCTCGCAATGAGAACTTGCACAACATCTTTTGTCCTGCCAGCCCGTTTGTAGCGGGGCCTCTAGGGAACTACTGGCAATTAAGGTGCTCCTTTTAATAGAGCACCGGAGCAAAGCATTAACACTTCGTGAACACATGTGATCCTCACATCAAAGCCTTTCCCTTCCGGTTATCCCGATTTCTGTCACTTCGGGGCCATAGGTTCCGGACAACGACGTGTGTAAATAACTTGTAGATAAGACCAAGAACAATACTATCATAATGAATCAATAACATGTTCAGATCTGAAATCATGGCACTCGGGCCCTAGTGACAAGCATTAAGCACAACAAGTCGCAACAAAGTCATAAAGCACTAATAAAAGATACTAGGCACCATGCCCTAACAATCTGATGCCATTACATGAACGATCTCATCCAATCCCTAGCATCCCCATAGCCTACAGCGGGGGATTACTCACTGATAGATGGGGGAAACATGGATGGTCGATGGATAAGCGATGGTGATGATGATGGCGATGATCTCCTACAATTACCCGTCCCGGCAGGGTGCCAGAACGGAGTTTCTGGTGCTGTTTCGTGGAATCTGGTGGTGGCGGCAGAGCGGAACTCCTTCTGGAAAAAAGTCGAACCCCCCGAAGTTTTTAGGTCAGAAGGATCCTTATAGGCGAAGAGAGAGAGGCCGAGGGGGTGCCTGGGGGCCCACACCACCCCCTGGCGCGACCTGGCCTGGCCCGCGCCACCAGGTGGTGTGGCCACCCCAGGGCTCTTCTCTATCTCGTATTTTGGCTCCTGGAGTCTTCAGGTGAATTAGGATTTTTGGCATATTTTCCGAGATTTTTCCTGATAGTTGATTTTCTGCACAAAAAGTAGACACCAAGGCAATTCTGCTGAAAACAGCGTGAGTTCGCATTAGTTGCATCCAAATCACACAAGTATATACGAGAAACAATAGCAAAAGTGTTCGAGAAAGTAGATACGTTTTGGACGTATCAACTTCCCCCAAGCTTAGCTTATTGCTTGTCCTCAAGCAATTCACTTGAAAACTGAGTGCGATAAAAGAACTTTCACGAACACATTTGCTTCATATGATGTAAATATTCTCAGCAATGTGATCAACTACCTAGACAATTCATAATAAAGAGTATGCAACTGAGTCTACTTAATAGTCATTGCAAGCTATGAAGAGATTCCAACTCAAGAATAATAAGTAGCATGAAGCACAAACATAAGCAACATTACAATGCTCATAGAAAGGTATGATAAAGTGGTATCTCGCTTGCCTTTGATTATGAATGCCAAGGCACCTCTGAAGTTCAAGTGATGACTAGAAGTAAAGATATCAAAGATACAAGCATCAAAGTCATAACACAAATAATCAAGTATTGGAGCAAACACAAAGGATGACAACTATGCTCTCAAGAAGGTGCTCAACGAATAAGTGGAGACTCAACAAGTAGAAGAAAAGGTTTTTAATAATTTGAAAGGCTTCCAAATGCTGAAAGTATGGTATTCGTTAGCTTTGAGCTATCATTGCCCCTATCATAAGCATCTTTAATGTGGTTAAGGTGAAAGTGACACAACTAAGAGGATATGCTTGACAAGTTATAAACCAAAATCTCATGCCCCTTACTTACGAAGACCGATCCTCATGCTACTCAACTTCAGTCACGAGTAAGCTCTTGTCATTGTAAGTACGTACGTATCATTAAGAACCGCCAACGGGGTACCCCTTGCACATGATACGGGAGGTTTCCCATAATCAAAATGACAAGGCAAACAGACAATGAGTATCACAACAATCTTTTTATTTGCTATTTGCATAGGTTTTTATTGAGGATGTTTCATAGAGTGCTCATTATGGTGATGCTGCAAGTTTCCACCATGATTAAGCATGGCTTAGGCTAGCGGCCCCGGCGTTTCTCTAACACACATAAAACTCCATGATCTTATAAGTTCCACTTTTATTTCACACCGCCGGGATTCGTAAGCAAAAGAACATGATATCAACGGGGTACAAAGTACAAGTGCCTTGTTGAAAGCGTTCCCCATGAAACATGGTTCTGCTAATTTCAACTTATAAAGCGCAAGCATATATGCAACAAAGAAGGACCCAATGGTTCAAGTTTAGAGGCAATAAAGTAAAGTGTGCCATCAAGTTCGTGAGAGCTTTACTAACTAACTTTCTCATAACAAGCAAACATTTTATTCGGAAGAAAACAAGGCATATTGAATATGCACGGGAGTAGCAAATGATGCTAATAGGTAGGTATGGTGGACACTTTGGAAATATTTGGTTTAGGGAGTTGGAAACATGAGTAAAACACTCAGTGGAAGTGAAGGCTAGAAATAGTAAGGGAGCGACAAGCGAGATAGCAATAGCTGTCATTATCATGCTTGCAACAAAACAGGACTACTCATGGCATGAAAGTGATTCAAGATCCTCAAGGCAAAATAATTCATCAAGGCTTAACTGATTATTACAGTCATGTGCATGCGTGAGCATGTGCCAAGTCAATCAAACAAAACATTCAGAGGAGGATACCACGGTGTCATACCAATTTATGAATAGAGAAATGCAAGCAAACATTCATGAGACATGCTACAAACTATTAGCGAGCTAGAGCTAATCATAAGAAGGCAAGAACTACTAAGCATCCAAAGAAAACATACACTCTACATGAACAGACTAAGCAAGCTCACAATGATGAGTATATGTACAAAAATGAAAACAAATAGAGTTTGTTACCAACCTCTTACCACGCCTCAAGTTGTCATTAATCCTCATTATTGCTCTTCACTTGTATGGCTTGAATAATAATATGAAACCAATAATCCACTGAGAACTGCTGAACCCTGCCGCAAACTCGCAAAAATCAAAGAAGAACGACAAATATTTTTGGTGTTTTTGATTTTTAAACAAGAACCAAAAGAGAAAAACAAGCAAAGCAAAATCTTTTTGGGGTTTTTCGAATAGTTGAAACAAAGCAAAAAGGAAAAAGCAAACCAAGGCAAAAAGAAGAAGCAAGCCAAAGAGAAACAACAAAAATATTTTTGGTCTTTTTGTGTTTTTAGAAAGCAAAAGCAAAGAAGAACGAAAACTAAAAAGAGAACGAAAACATGAATATACAAAGTACCGACGCAACAAGATATGGAGATGAGTTCGGTGTCGGCGTACCTCCCCCCAAGCTTAGGCTTTTGGCCTAAGTGGGTATCAATCCCAGGTTGGCCAGGATGAAGCATCACCGGGGTACGACGAGGAGGTACCCTCGTCCTGGTGTGAGCCCGAGTACGCCCCTCTGTAATGTGCGGAGTAATCATAGGATGGCACATCCTCCTGGTGCTGCTCGTGGAAACCCAACAAGCGAAGTTGCTCGTCCACCTCCTCCTTGGAGCGCGACCACGTTCTCCTGTCAACACTAAACAAAGCAGGCTGTGGCAAAAGGATATCCCTTTCATCCCCGTAAGTGAAAAGCATCCCATATACTAGATTGTTCAAATCAGAGGTAGCAGTGACAAAGTGATGTGTTTTCATGGCAACAAGGTCGAGCCTCTGTGGTGCTAGCATAGCATCATCGGGATCCACTGAAAGACCTAATGCATTGACCACACGCGAGGCAATGATGCCCCCATAGATAGGCCCTCTAGCAGCTAGGAGGCGAGCAATAAGCGAGCCAAGATTGTAAAGAGTATCATTGTTGAGCGCAGCAGCAAGGAAATCTAAGTGATAGTTGGAGATATTACTAGTGTTCTCCCTACCCAATACACTAGTAGCAAGATAGTATGAAAAGTATCTAAGAGCAGGGAGTTGGATATTTCTTATCTTTCCGCGCTGTGCCACGCGGTCATCATCATTGGTCACCCCTCGGTAAAGCTCCAACAAATCAGCGGGTCGCCCTTGAATTTTCTTCACGGTCCCTATCATACGCACACCTACAATACTGCAAAATCTCTCCAAAGGCATGGTGAAGGGCATATCATAGATTTTAAAAGAGACAGTGGAATGATAGGATGTGTTAGTAAATGAGAAGCTCTCAACAAAAGTTTTGGTGAGCTTAGCATACTGTGCACTCTCATCTTGCATATAAGAGGTCAAACCAACCCTCTCAATCAGTAGCAAGAAATCATCAAGAATACCTACAGCTTACAAGAAAGTAAAACAAGGAAAGGAGGATGGGTGAGCATCCCCATCATCCCTCTCACTGCCAATGCGTGTTGCAATGAGGTCTTCATTGTATGAAGGCCTAGCTTGAGAGGCTGTTCTTGAGGGCCTCGACCTCCTAGGTGCATCACTCTCAAATATCTCTCCAAAAGTATGGTTGTTCATGCTTGGTATTCTGAAATTTAAACACCTATTAAACAAGTGATTGCAAAGTAAATATAATGAAGGATTCTACTCATAGGGACTTGCAAGAGGCCTAAACATGCATCAAAACTATATCTCTAAGCATCAAACAAGCTTACAAGCTCTCATAACCAGTCACCTATAGCAGCAAAATACTCAACATATAATCCACTAAACACAAATCTACTTGGACAAGGGGAGGAGTCACATACCAAGGAACAAATGCTCCAAATTTTAGCAAGAAAGATGGGCTGAGCAAGGAGATCGAAGAAATCGAGAGCAAGCATAGAAAGAACGCGATTTTGAGCTATGAACTAGAGCTTACTCGGGAGAGAGAAGAAAGTGGCAGGTGAGAGAGTTGGTGGGGGGCCAGGGGTGGCCCACACCAGGGCATGGCGCCACCTAGGGCTGGTCGTGCCACCACATGGTGTGCCTGCCTGGTGGGCCCCCCTGGTACCTACCAGGTACTCCTCTGCCCCTTTTTTCACGTAAAAAATTAATATGAATTTTCTGGAATTTTTCGAGACACTTTATTTTTGGTCAATTTTCAGAAAAATCATTCTTCTTTTTCTGACAGACAGATTTTTTTTCTTTTGGAAACATGATGCAAGGACAAAACAACGCTAGAACTACAGAAGTTCTAGCATGCAAGCAACTAACAACACAAAGAAAACTAAACGAAAGCAAAAACTAAAATGCAAAGGATAGAAATAAACGGAGATAATCATAATGAAGACATTGTTTTGTTCAATGGAATCATTTTGTTAGCAAGGTTGATCAATTCTTGCTACCAAAACAATTGCATATGAGACAAAACTTTGTATTCCACTAATGATTAAGTTACCTCAACCTTGATAGCAATGGTCCCAATCATAATAGTTTCAAATTTTTCTCTTGGTATGGGACAATATATTTCTCCAACTTGAATGCCTTCAACATGTTCAATTGAATTCAAACCATAAGTCCTTTCAATCTTCTTGGGGAAATAGATAGTATGTTCCTTGTCATTAACATTGAAGGTCACCTTTCCTTGATTACAATTAATAACAGCTCCTGCAGTATTAAGAAAAGGTCTCCCAAGAATAATAGACATATTATCATCTTCAGGCATTTCAAGCATAACAAAATCAGTTAATATCAAGCAATTGTGAGCCACCTGAACAGGTACATCCTCACATATACCCACAGGAATAGTGGTAGATTTATCAGCCATTTGCAAAGATATATCAGTTGATATCATTTTTTCGAGCTGAAGCCTCTTGTAGAGAGAGAAAGGCATAACACTAACTCCAGCTCCCAAATCACACAAAGAAGTTCTAACATAACTGTTCTTAATAGAGCAAGGGATAGTTGGAATCCCTGGGTCTCCAAGTCTCTTAGGAACCTTACCATTGAAAGAATAATTAGCAAGCAAAGTAGAGGTTTCTTCATTAGGGATCTTCCTTTTATTCGAGACAATGTCCTTCATATACTTTGAGTAAGGAGGCAATTTAATAGCATCAGTCAAAGGAATTTGCAAGAATAAAGGCTTCATCCACTCACAAAACTTATTATAGTGTTCATCTTCCTTTGACTTGTGTTTCTTATCAGGGAAAGGCATAGGTTTTTGGACCCAAGGTTCTCTTTCACTACCATGTTTCTTAGCAATAAAATCTTCTTTGGTGTATTTAGTATTCTTAGTGTGGTTTTCAGGTTCTCCTTCAACTTTTTCTTCATTAGGAACTTCATTTTCTTCATTACCACTTTCAGTTTCAGCATCAGAGATAGATATACTATTAGGATCTATAGCAGGTTCAGAGGGTTCTATAACAGTTTTATGTTTCTTTTTTCCTTTTCTTACGAGTAGAACCACTATTTTCAGCTTGTCGAGAATCCTGCTCAATTCTTTTGGGATGCCCCTCAGGATATAGAGGATCCTGGGTAGCAGCACCACTTCTAGTTCTAATTTCATAAGCATGTTTTTCTTTAGCAGCATTAACTAGCAAGTCATTTTGCACTTTAACGAGTTCATCTATTTGAGTTTGAACCATTTGAAAGTGTTTAACAATCATTTTAACATCATTAGAGGTTCTTTCCACAATATCTTTCAACTCAACAATAGCTCTAGTGTTTTCCATTAGATGATTTTGCACCCTTTTATTAAATTTATCTTGCTTAACAATAAAGATATCAAATTCTTCTAAGCATTGATCGGGAGGTTTCAAGTAAGGGATATCACCTTCATCAAAGTGTTGGAGAGAGTGTACCTCAATAGTGGGTGAGTAGGGAATAATCTTACATAATTCTTCTATAGGAGGTAAATTCTTGACATCTGCAGCTTTAATTCCCTTCTCCTTAAGACATTTCTTAGCTTCCTTCATCACTTCATCATTTAATTCAATAACTCCCCTCTTCTTTGATGTTGGAATAGGCACAGGAATAGATGGTTCAGGTACAATTACTTCAGGTATAGCTTGTTTAGGAGGAGTCCAATCTTCATAATTCTTGCTTATTTTAGCCATTAATTCCTCAGCTTCCTTTGGAGTCCTATTCCTGAAAACACAATCAGCACAACTATCTAGGTATGTCCTAGATTCCTCAGTTAGTCCGTTATAAAATATATCAAGAAGCTCATTCTTAGGTAATGGACTTCCAGCCTGTGCATGAATCAAAGCACAAAACCTTGCCCAAGATTCAGGCAATACCTCTTTTTCTCCCTGTTTGAAATCAAAAAGTTCCTACAAAATAGCATGTCTAGCACTAGGAGGAAAATATTTTTGCAGGAAAGTACTAATCAAGCATTCAGGGCTATCAATAGATCCAGGAGGTAAATTACCAAACCAAGTTTTAGCTTATCCTTTCAGTGAAAAAGGAAAAATCTTAGCAACAAAGTAAGTACGCATCTTAATATCATCAGAAAACAAACCACTCATGGTAGAAAGTTCATTCATATGTGCTACCGCACTTTCATTCTTAGTCCCACAAAAGGTTCTTTCTCGACAATAGCTATGTAAGATAGATCGAGAGAGAAATCATAATCTTCATCTGTAATGTTTATGGGAGAAGCAGCAAACTTAGTAGCAGGATATAATTTGGGTCTAATAGTACGCCTCTCAAGGAGACTCTTAGCAGTGCTCCTATCATGGGTGTTCTTGCATTCTTTAATAAACTCATCGGTCATCTCAACATAATCTTCTTCAATATCATAACTCTCACTAGACTCAGGTGAGCTAACAGGTGTGGTAGTGTCTTCATTAGGAGTTTCAGTATTTCCAGCTATAGTTCTAGCAATCGTAGCATCTAGGAAAGGACCTAATGAACCACTCTTATCAAGCACAGTAGAAGCAGCATCATAAGCATCAAAAGTTTTAGATTCAGCAGTAGTAGCAGTGTGTGTAGCATGTGTATGTGGTGGTGTAACGAGCTTACTTATAACAGATGGTGAATCAAGAGCAGCAGAGGTGTTTAGAACCGTACCTCTTCTTGTAGTGGATGGTAAAATAGGAACCTTGCCATCACGAGACTTACCCATGATGGATGGATAGCAGCGAACAATAGAGAATCCAAGTGAACTTGATAAATAAAGCTATGCTCCCCGGCAACGGCGCCAGAAAATAGTCTTGATGACCCACAAGTATAGGGGGTGTATCACAGTATTTTCGAGGGAAGTGAAACCCAATTTATTGATTCGACACAAGGGGAGCCAAAGAATATTTATCAGCCTTAACAACTGAGTTGTCAATTCAGCTGCACCTGGAAACAATCTTGCTCACAGCAGTTTATCAGTAGCAACAGTTTTGTAGTAGGAATAGTAAAGCAACAGCAGTAGCCAAGCAAAGACAGTAGTAACAAAAGCAGTAAATAGTGGGATTCGAGTGCGGTAGGCATAGGGATGGATGGACGGACGTTGCATGGACAAGACAATTCACATAGCAATCAGAACATAGGGCAATTGCAGATAAATAAGATAAAGCATCCAAGTACTAGACAATCCTAGGCATGTGTTCCATATATAGTCATACGTGCTCGCAATGAGAACTTGCACAACATCTTTTGTCCCGGCCCGCTTGCAGCGGGCCTCTAGGGAACTACTGGCAATTAAGGTGCTCCTTTTAATAGAGAACCGGAGCAAAGCATTAACACTCCGTGAACACATGTGATCCTCACATCAAAGCCTTTCCCTTCCGGTTATCCCGATTTCTGTCACTTCGGGGCCATAGGTTCCGGACAACGACGTGTGTAAACAACTTGTAGATAAGACCAAGAACAATACTATTATAATGAATCAATAACATGTTCAGATCTGAAATCATGGCACTCGGGCCCTAGTGACAAGCATTAAGCACAACAAGTTGCAACAAAGTCATAAAGCACTAATAAAAGATACTAGGCACCATGCCCTAACAATCTGATGCCATTACATGAACGATCTCATCCAATCCCTACCATCCCCATAGCCTATAGTGGGGGATTACTCACTCATAGATGGGGGAAACATGGATGGTCCATGAATAAGAGATGGTGATGATGATGGCGATGATCTCCTCCAATTCCCCGTCCCGGCAGGGTGCCAGAACGGAGTTTCTGGTGCTGTTTCGTGGAATCTGGTGGTGGCGGCGGAGCGGAACTCCTTCTGGAAAAACATCGAACCCCCCAAAGTTTTTAGGTCAGAAGGCTCTTTATAGGCGAAGAGAGAGGCCGAGGGGGTGCCTGGGGGGCCCACACCACCCCATGGCGCGAGCTGGCCCGTGCCACTGTGTGGTGGTGTGGCCACCCTGTGGCTCTTCTCCGTCTCGATTCTCGCTCCTGAGTCTTGGTGAAATAGGATTTTGGCATATTTTCGCATTTTCCCGATAGTTGATTTTCTGCAAAAAGTAGACACCAAGGCAATTGCTGAAATACGTCAGTTCGCATTAGTTGCATCCAAATCACACAAGTATAGAGGAGAAACAATAGCAGAAGTGTTCGGGAAAGTAGATACGTTTTGGACGTATCAAGGGGATGGAACAAATACCATGCACCTTACGAAGATATTGTTGACTATGCTCCTATTGGAAGTGCTGAGTATTGCATTATTGACCCCATCTTACCTGAACCTTATATCGAGAAGATTCCCTTTCCCGAAAAGGTAAAGGACCATCCTATGATAACTAATGTATTCACCAAAAGTGAAAAAAGAACTGTAAAACCTGATGAACAAATAAACATTGAACTGGTGGTAGCAATTATGAAAGACCTTGTCACTAAAAGCGTAGAAGATGGGCACATAGTCTTTTGTGAGGATGCTTCTAATATTGTTTCACATCCCAATAGAACTAAAAAGGCTAGTGTCCCTGTGCTTTCTGTTAGAATTGGTGATCATTGCTATTATGGTTTATGTGATATTGGTGCAAGTTCCAGTGCTATTACTTATGAGCTTTACAGAGAAATTATGCATGAGATCAGTCCTTGTGAGTTGGAAGAGATTGATGTGGTTATTCACCTTGCTAATAGAGAGACCATCTCTCCAATTGGTATTGTACGAGACGTGAAAGTTCTTTGTGGTAAGATTAAGTACCCTGCTAATTTTCTAGTACTTGGTTCGGCTGCTAGTAAAACCTACCCTATCATTTTTGGTAGACCTTTCTTGAGTACTTGTGGAGCCATTATTGATTGCAAGAGGGAGAAAATCTTAACTAAGTTTGATGGGGAATCTTATGAGTTTAATTTTTCGAATTTTGCTAAAGAACCTTGCCAAGAGGAAACCCATAATGAGGATTTTAGGGTTGAACAACTTGCTTCTATTTCTCTTGCTCCTAACAATGCTTTGCAGCAATTTATGGAAGATCATGAAAGTGAAATCTTCATGGAATAAAGGAATGAGATTGACAGGATTCTCCGTGATCAACCTATGATGCTTAAGCATGACTTGCCTGTAGAAGACTTGGGTACCACGATGACACCTAAAAAGGATTCGGTTTTCGATCTAAAACCTCTCCCTGATGATCTTAAATATGCTTATATTGATGATAAAAAGATATATCCTGTTATTATTAGCACTAAACTTTCAGGGAAGGAAGAAGAAAGGTTATTGGAGGTTTTGAGGAAACACCGAGGAGCTATGGGCTATACTCTGGATGGTTTGAAAGGGATTTCACCTACTATATGTCAGCATTCTATCAACATAGAACCAGATGCGAAGCCAGTAGTGGAGCACCAACGACGTTTAAATCATAGGATGAAGGAAGTGGCAAGGAACGAGGTATTGAAACTCCTTGATGCTAGTATTATTTACCCTATTGCTGATAGTGAATGGGTTAGTCCTGTTCATTGTGTTCCTAAAAAGGGAGGTTTACCGTTGTCACTAATGATAATGATGAGCTTATTCCTCAAAGAATAGTGGTAGGCTATAGGATGTGCATCGATTTTAGGAAAGTCAATAAAGTTACTAAGAAAGATCACTACCCACTTCCTTTTATTGATCAAATGTTGGAAAGGTTGTCTAAAAAGACCCATTTTTGTTTTCTTGATGGTTATTCTGGTTTCTCTCAAATTGCTGTTAAACAACAAGATCAAGAAAAAACTACTTTTACTTGCCCTTATGGAACTTATGCTTATAGACGTATGCCTTTTGGTTTATGTAATACTCCTGCTACTTTCCAAAGGTGCATGTCTGCTATCTTTCATGGTTTTTGTGAGGAAATTGTAGAAGTGTTCATGGATGACTTTTCTGTCTATGGAACTTCTTTTGATAATTGTCTGCACAACCTTGATAAAGTTTTGCAGAGATGTGAGGAAACTAATCTTGTTCTTAATTGGGAGAAATGCCACTTCATGGTTAATGAAGGGATTGTTCTTGGGCATAAGGTTTCTGAAAGAGGCATAGAAGTTGATAGAGCTAAGGTTGAGGCAATTGAGAAGATGCCATGTCCAAGAGACATCAAAGGTATTCGTAGTATCCTTGGTCATGCTGGTTTCTATAGGAGGTTTATTAAAGACTTCTCTAGGATATCAAAACCTCTCACTAATCTTCTTCAAAAAGATGTACCCTTCGTTTTTGATGATGATTGCAGGGAAGCTTTTGAAGCTCTTAAGAAGGCTTTAACTACAACCCCTATTGTTTAACCACCTGATTGGAGTTTACCCTTTGAAATAATGTGTGATGCTAGTGATTTTGCTGTAGGGGCTGTCCTTGGGCAACATATTGATAAAAAGTTAAATGTTATCCATTATGCTAGTAAGACCCTAGACGCTGCTCAAAGGAATTATGCCACTAATGAAAAGGAATTTCTAGCTGTTGTTTTTGCCTGTGATAAGTTTAGGCCCTATATTGTGGACTCAAAAGTAACCATTCATACTGATCATGCTGCTATTAAATATCTTATGACGAAGAAGGACGCTAAGCCTTGGCTTATTAGATAGGTACTGCTTTTACAAGAGTTTGATCTACACATAGTAGATAGGAGGGGTGCTGAAAACCCTGTAGCTGATAATTTATCTCGTTTGGAAAACATCTCTTTTGACCCTATGCATGTTAATGATAGTTTCCCAAATGAACAGTTAGCCCTTATTAGATAGGTACTGCTTTTACAAGAGTTTGATCTACACATAGTAGATAGGAGGGGTGCTGAAAACCCTGTAGCTGATAATTTATCTCGTTTGGAAAACATCTCTTTTGACCCTATGCATGTTAATGATAGTTTCCCAAATGAACAGTTAGCCGCAGTAGAAGTGAGCTCGCGAGGAAGCCCTTGGTATGCTGATTATGCTAACTTTATTATCTCCAAGTATTTGCCTCCAACTTTTACAGCTCAGCAAAGAATAAAGTTCTTCTATGATTTGAGGCATTATTTTTGGGATGACCCACACTTATACAAAGAAGGAGTTGATGGTATTATGCGAAGATGTGTTCCAGAATATGAACAAAAGGAGATATTGCGTAAATGTCATGGTAGTGCCTATGGAGGACATCATGCAGGAGATAGAACTGCACAAAAGGTACTACAATCAGGTTTCTACTGGCCTACCCTTTTTAAAGATGCAAGAAAATTTGTCCTATCTTGTGATGAATGTTAGCATGTTGGTAATATTTCTAGACGCAATGAAATGCCTATGAACTACTCTCTAGTTATTGAACCTTTTGATTGTTGGGGATTTGACTTTATGGGTCCTTTCCCTCCTTCGAAAGGCTACACTCATATTCTTGTTGCCGTTGATTATGTTACTAAGTGGGTAGAAGCTATTTCTACAAAGAGTGCTGACGGAGAGACTTCTCTAAAAATGCTTAAGGATGTTATCTTTCCTAGGTTTGGGGTGCCTAGGTATCTCATGACTGATGGGGGTTCTCATTTCATTCATGGTGGTTTTAGGAAGACCCTTGCTAAATATGATGTTAATCATAGAATTGCTTCAGCTTATCACCCCCAAACTAGCGGGCAAGTAGAGTTATCAAATAGAGAAATTAAATCTATCTTGCAAAAGACTGTTAATAGGTCTAGGAAAAACTGGGCTAAGAAGTTGAATGATGCTTTATGGGCTTATAGAACTGCTTACAAAAATCCTATGGGAATGTCTCCTTATAAAATGGTTTATGGGAAAGCCTGTCACCTACCCTTAGAATTAGAACACAAAGCTTAGTGGGCAGTGAAAGAACTAAATAGAGATTGTAAGCTCGCTGGTGAGAAAAGATTATTTGACTTAAAGTTCTTTAGATGAATGGAGGAGTGAAGCTATGAGAATGCTAGGCTCTTTAAGGAAAAAGTTAAAAAATGGCATGATAAGCGAATACTTAAGAGAGAATTTCATGTTGATGAGAAAGTTCTATTGTATAGGTCTCGTCTCAGATTTTTTGCAGGTAAGTTACTATCAAAATGGGAAGGACCTTTCATCATTGAAGAAGTATACCGTTCAGGAGCAATAAAAATTTCTTCTCTAAAAGATAATACTACACAAGTAGTGAATGGACAGCGACTCAAACACTATATTGCTGGAGATTCTTACAATGAAGATGTTGATGCCTTTCAAGTTATAACTCCAGAGAAATTCATTGAGGACCAAATTCAGAGACCTGTAGAGTCTATTCTCATCTAGGTAACAGTTCTGGTAAGAAAAGTTCCGCGAAAATACAATCCAACTATATTTTTTGCAGTTTTCAGTCAATAAGGAAAGCTACGAAGCGAAAAAGGGACGGAAACGGAGCCAGGGTGGCTCACACCACCCTGTGGCGCGGGCCCTCCCCTGGCCACGCTACCAGGTGGTGAGGCCACCCAGGACTCCGCCTCCGACTCGTTTTCTCCCAGTACCTTCCTTTTGATATGAAACTTCGTAATATATAATCCCCCGGACCCGCCGATGTTCATATATCATGTTTTCGTCGTGTTTTTGTTTCGATCTGTTTCTGCCAGGACATACTCTTTGAAGGCTTAGAAGCACAATGGTGTCTGCCAAGGATAAAGGGAAGGAGCCCATGGAGGAGGATCTTCAAGACCCCAAGCAGAGGCTGGTACCTTTAGTCTCTTGCCCTGCATCAATGGAAGCCGTACGAGTCACTAAGGAGTTCTGCGATAAGTATCGGGACTTGAAGAGGAAGGTGGACATGCTTCAATGGGAGAATAATAGGCTTCGCAAGATGCTGGAAGATTTCCTCATGTCAACTAAGAGCATAATACCACCACCACCACCGAAGGAGTAATTCGTCATCAGGTTTGGCATCCCCTTGGTTTGTTCCAAGCTTGGGGGAGTGCCGCGGTATCACATCACTATCTTCTATCTTTTTACCTTTTTAGTAGAGCCATATCATGAATAGAGGAGTTATTATGTAGTATGGTTTGCATTTTGGAAGTGTCCCCTCTCTCATTAGATATGTATCCCTTGGTGTGAGTTGCCGTTATGGAATATTAATGAGAAGTTCTATCATTCACTCTTTTGAATAGCTTATATTAGTTTTCAATTCGTGGTTATATGATTGATTTTGTTGTTAGTATTGGTAGCACTTTGGGATCATTGAGTTAATTTAGTTGGTTTTGGCAAACCTGGCTCGGTCAGTAGCAACACTATTTTTGAGAGTTGAATGAAAAAGATAAAGGTACTCTAAAGAAAAATTATTTCATCGTCTTTCTTTCTTGATTTGCTCATAAGTCTAGTATTCTCTAGTTAAGATCTTTTGTGCTTCCAAGGAAGATTGCATGTTTGTCTTTATCACTTGTATGTTTGTTTGTTTCCTTCAACTCTTATACTTGCTACCCAGCCTTGCTAGCCAAAAACCTGTACTGAGAGGGTATTCTTCTCGTGCATCCACCTCCTTTAAACCAAAACCTTTGCCATTTGTGTCCACCATACCTACCTAGTAGCATTATTGCCATTCCAAGTAAATTCTTGTTTTATCTACCTCCCAAATTAAACTTGTTATGTGAAAATTAGTGATTAAAGCTCTCACGAACTTGATGGCACACCTTACTTTCTTGCACTTAATAAACTTGAACCATTGTGCTCACCTATGTTGTGTATATGCTTGCGCTTTGTAAGTTGTGAATTAGCAGAACCATGTTGTCATGGGGAACACTTTCAACATTGCACTGGTACTTTGTACCAAGTTGATATCATGTTCTTTTGTCTATGGATGTCGTCGGTGTGAAATGAAAGGGGAGCTTGTAAGTCCATGGAGTTATGCATGTGTGTTAGAGAAACGCATGGGCCACTGGTCTAATCCATGCTGACATGGTGGAAACCTGCAGTGTAACCATAACGAGTATCTATGAAGCATTCTTATTATAGAAAAGAGAGTCCGATATTGAGAAAAAAGAGAAAAAGAAAAAAAAGATATTATGAAAAGAGGAAAGAGAGAAAAAGGCACCATATTCCCATGATAAATAAGAAGATTGCTGAGATGCTTGTTGTCTGCTTGCCTTGTCATTTTGATATGGGGATTCTTCCGTATCATCGGGCAAGGGGTACCCCGTTGGAGGTTCTCTATGATACACATATGCTTACGATGAAAAGAACTTACCGGTGACTAAACTTGAGTAGCATGAGGAGCGGCCCTCGTATTCAAGGGACATGAGATTCTCAACTTACAACTTGTCAATGCATATCCTCATTTTTTATCACTTTAACCTTAATCACCTAAAGATGCCTATGATAGGGGCAATGAGAGCTGAAAGCTAGTAAGTATCATAATTTTTGGGAGCTCTTTATGAGACTTGCAATCCCTGCTTCCCTCTTTGAAGGGCCTTTCTTTCACTTTGTAGTTGAGTCAGTAAACCTATTCCCTTCTATCTCAGCAAGTATTTTGAGTTGTTGTGTTTCATTCATCCATATGATGATTTATTCAATCATGTTTCTTATGTTCCTTGTTTTGCACATTGCTCTTACCTTGGTGTTTACTACTTTGAAAGCTATCTTTGAAAAACCAGCTATTTGTGAACTCCAGCAAATTATCAACTATTCTTCGACCAAGAGCTAAGTTTGCCATTACCAATTATTACAAGTTGAGTTATATAATAGTGAGTTGTCTTCTATTATGATCTATGTATTTGATGAATATGATGCTTCTTGTCCGTATTCTTTTATCGACTCTTCACTCCATAAACCTGAGGTCATGTTTATTGAGCTCAGTTTCGCTTGGGGACAAGTGAAGTCTAAGCTTGGGGGGAGTTGATACGTCCATTTTGCATCACTATTCTATGTCTTAATTCACTATTATTCATTGATATATTTCATATTGAGAGGTGATACTTATGTTATTTCATCTATTTTTTCATGGTTGATGACTTTTGGAGCATGGACCGGCCGGTCGAGGATTCTGATGGAAAAGGTGCTGTTTGGAGGCAAAATTCGCGAAGATCAGAAAATCCGAGAAAATATACGGAAAATCCTATTTTTCCAGAAGACTAAGGATGCCAGAAGATGGAGTGGAGATGGGCCACAGGGGGCCCACACCACCCCATGGCGTGGGCAGGCCTAGGCCGCGCCAGGAGGTGGTGTGGCCACCCTGGCCCACTCAGCTCCTCCTGGGCGATATCAACCTCCCGAAACCCTAAGACTCGGGGAGCGACCACAGAAAGATTCCACCGCCTCTGCGGGGCGGAAAACACCGAGAGAGAAAGATCTCTCCGGTAGACAGATTTCTGCCAGGGGAATTCCTTCCCGGAGAGGGGAGATCGTCGCCATCAACACACCATCAAGCTGGACTTCATCGGGATCATTATCATCATCACCACCATCATAATCACCATCAGCACCCTCATCACCATCTCCATATTGCTGTAATAATTGAGTTGAATCTTGCATTAGTTCATAGGGGAAACTTTCCCGGTGTTGATTACTCTTTGTTGTTGATGCTATTGAGTAAACCGTTGAATTATTGTTTATGTTCAGATTGTTATACATCATTATTCCATCTCTGATAATGATCCATATGATGTCTTGTGAGTAGTTTGTTTTGTCCTTGAGGACATGGGAGAAGTCTTGTTGTTAGTAGTGGAGTTGTGTTGAGAAAGATTCAATAGATTGTTATTTAAGTTGTGGTGTACTTCTTCTAGTGGTGTCATGTGAACGTCGACTACATGACACTTCACCTATATGGGCCTAGGGGAATGCATTGTGTATTTGGCTACTAATCGTAGGGGTTGCCGGAGTGACAGAAACCTGAACCCCTGTTAGGAAACCATTGCACAAGGGACGTAAGGGTCTTAGAGTTTAAAGCTGTGGTTAGGTTTCTACCTTAATTACTTTCTTGTACTTACGGATGTTTGCAAGGGGTACAATCACAAGTATGTATTAGTCTTGGATGGGGCGGTACGTTAGCACAGGTTCACCCACACAACACTTAGCAAGCTAAAGAAGATTAATCAACTATATGAAGCAAAAGCACTTGACAGTCTTCCCATGTCACCTCGAGAATGTATGGTCATCTTAAGTAATGCAACCGGCTTGTCCTTTGCTGCATAAAGGATTGGGCCACTTGCTGCATTTATTCCTACTGTCTTTTATTTACTCATACTTTGTTTACTCGCTTTATCGAAAACCCCTAAAAATCCGTTTGCTAAGTATTTGCAGAGAATTCCTGATCCATACCACTAGCCAGCACCTTCTGCTCCTCGTTGGGTTCGACACTCTTACTTATCGAAAATACTGCGATACACCCCCTATACTTGTGGGTCATCAATCATCTTGACTCCTTTGAGACTTGATTGGGCATTACAACATTATACATAGACCGCCATCCAACTGCATCTATGACTAATAATCCACCTTCAGGTTATCATCCGAACCCCCTCCAGTATTAAGTTGCAAGCAACAGATTATTGCTTTACGAACTACGTGTAAGGTAAACAATACGATTGTTCTATGAACAAAGGATTGTTGTTTTCTCCCTAGTAGCAACAACACATCTAGTACCTTAGAGATTTCTGTCACTTCCCCAGATTACCAGAGGCATGAACCCACTATCGAGCATAAATATTAACTCTTGGAGTTGCTAGCATCTACTTGGTCAAGACAGCTAGTAACAACGGAAAGCATGCAAGATCACAAATAACAAAGACATGATAGAATCAACAATCAATCTGAAATAGCATCTCAATATCCATCGGATCCCCACAAACACAACATGCAGAATTACAAATATATGATCTTGATCATGAACAGAGCTCACCAGATCTAGACATGAAAGCACAAAGGAGGAGAACCAGCCATCTAGCTACTACATGGATCCGTAGTCCAAGGATGAACTACTCACGCATCACACCAGAGGCTTGCATGGTGATGAAGAAGGCCTCCAGGGTGAATTCCCCTCTCCGGTAGGGTGCCGGGAAGAGCTTCACATCCCTCCCGATCTAGGGATGGAGATGACGGCGGCTAAGACTCTTTCGTGGATTTTTTGATCGGGCACTTAGGGTTTACGTCCCGAGGGCATCTTATAGTCAGAAGGGGAGGCCGAGGGGGTTCCAGGGCTGGCCTCACCACCCCCTGGCGCGGGCTATGCTAGGTCGTGCGGCCAGGTGGTGTGGTGGCCCCCTGGCCTTTCTCCGCCTCGTATTCTGGCATCTGATGACTTCCGGGGAAAATAGGAACTTTGGCTTTTGTCCCGTCCAATTCCGAGAATATTCATTTTTTGACTTTCCTGGAACCAAAAACAACAGAAAACAGGTAGCTGGCACTGTGGCTAAAACACAAGAAAGTGGATAATAGGTTAGTCCAAGAAATCATATGAAAAGTACTCCAAAGTTGGAACAAAACACAAGAAAGTGGATAAAACTAAGCATGGAACATCAAAAATTATAGATACATTTGCAATGTATCAACATCCCCAAGCTTAACTCCTGCTCGTCCTCGAGTAGGTAAGTGATAAAAGAAAGAATAATTTTTGAGGTGACATGCACCATCAAAGACTTGATCAAAGTATTTGCAAGACATTCAAAGCTGGGATCATAGTACTTCAATCATAACATGAAAGACAAGGTTCTAGCAATAAGACAAAGAAACTATGGTGCAACATGAAAAGGCACAAACAAAAGATTCATGAATAACAATGCTTTGCAAGACGTTTGTTTGTTTCACATAAAGAAAACATAGCATAAAAGTATTCAGCTTGTCCCTCAATAGAGTAGCAAATATAAATGCATAGGACACCTTCAAAGTTCATAAGAGTGACTAGATACAATAGTTTAAAACAAGCAATATCAAAGTATGCATCAATCAACTAGTCTTGGGACAATGCACATAGAACTAAGAATGGCCACTATGCTCTCAAAGTAGGTGCATAAAGATAGAAGGTGGAGACTCAATATAATGGTGGAAGAAAGGTGATGTCTACGCACTTCTATTCTTGTAGACAGTTGTTGGGCCTCCAAGTGCAGAGGTTTGTAGAACAGCAGCAAGTTTTCCCTTAAGTGGATTACCCAAGGTTTATCGAACTCAGGGAGGAAGTGGTCAAAGGTATTCCCTCTCAAGCAACCCTGCAATCAAGATACAAGAAGTCTCTTGTGTCCCCAACACACCCAATACACTTGTCAGGTGTATAGGTGCACTAGTTCGGCGAAGAGATAGTGAAATACAAGTGGTAACGGTAATAGAAATAGCTTGATGGCGTGGAAAAGACTAAAGGCAAACTGAAATAAAGATGGAAGCAAGCAAACATGTAACAGATCTAGTTGCAAACGAAGTTTCAATCTTAGAAATAAGGCCTAGGGATCATACTTTCACTAGTGAACACTCTCGTATAAATATATTCTCTTCGCGATACTACTCTTAACTACTCTCTGGTTGGACACTCTAATCGATGGTAGGACTACAACAGCACACCTCAAAGTAAGCCTTTCCCATCTAGAAAACCCCACACTGTCACCTTGAGTACTAGATGGTTCCAACAAACACCACAATTTCATAAAGACATCCAACTCCAAATATAACTCATAACAAGTATTTGTAATCTCTAGCATAAGTTCCACGATGGTGTGCACACTATCAGCTTCACACACATGGGGAGAGCAGAGATCTATTAAAGCACTTGAGTAGCAAGGTAGATCTACTTGATTACAAAGCTCATGATCACAATATGATCATGCATAGAGAGAGAGATGAACACATATCTACCGGTAGAACCCTTAGCCTTGAGAGATAACTACTCCGTCCTCATCATGGGAATCAGCAATGGAGATGGTGGTGGAGATCGATGGAGATGGCTCCGGGGGCACTTCCCTGTCCCGGCAGGGTGCCGGAACAGAGACTTTCTGTCCCCCGGATCTCCCCTTTGGTGGCGGCGGCGCTGCGGAACTTTTCGTGGATTTTTGATTGACGATTTAGGGTTTTGGTATCGGGAGGCTCTTATAAGCCACAGGGCAAGGTCGGTGGGCGGCCAGGGGGCCCACACCATGCCCTGGCACGGCCTAGGTGGACCCGCGCCTAGGGGTGGTGTGGCCACCCTATGGCCCCTCTCCGACTCTCCTTCTGGCTCCGTGAGTCTTCCGGGAAAATAGTAACTTTAGCTTTTGTCCCGTCCAATTCTGAGAATATTCATTTTTTGACTTCCTAGAACCAAAAACAGCAGAAAACAGGCAACTGGCACCGTGGCATCTTATTAATAGGTTAGTCCAAGAAATCAAATGAAAAGTACTCCAAAGTTGGAACAAAACACAAGAAAGTAGATAAAACCAAGCATGGAACATCAAAAATTATAGATACATTTTTAACGTATCAACATCCCCAAGCTTAACTCCTGCTCGTCCTCGAGTAGATAAGTGATAAAAAGAAATAATAATTTTTGAGGTGACATGCACCATGAAAGACTTGATCAAAGTATTTGCAAAACATTCAAAGTTGGGATCATAGTACTTTAATCATAACATGAAAGACAAGGTTTTAGCAATAAGACAAAGAAACTATGATGCAACATGAAAAGGCATAAACAAAAGATTCATGAATAACAATGCTTTGCAAGACGTTTGTTTGTTTCACATAAAGAAAACATGGCATAATTGTATTCAGCTTGTCCCTCATAGAGTAGCAAATATAAATGCATAGGACACCTTCAAAGTTCATAAGAGTGACTAGATACAAATAGTTTAAAACAAGCAATATCAAGGTATGCATCAATCAACTAGTCTTGGGACAATGCACATATAACTAAGAATGGCCACTATGCTCTCAAAGTAGGTGCATAAAGATAGAAGGTGGAGACTCAATATAATGGTGGAAGAAAGGCCTTTTGTAAAAGGAAGTAGGGATTCAAGTCTCATAAAGTGCTTCCAAAAATTATGGTACTTATAGCTTTCAGCTCTCATTGCCCCTATCATAAGCATCTTGAAGTGATTAAGGTTAAAGTGAACAAACTATGGTGTACATGCTTGACGAAGTATAAGTCAGAAATCTCATGTCCCTTGTATACGAGGGCCGCTCCTCATGCTACTCAAGTTTAGTCACCGGTAAGTTCTTGTCATCGTAAGTACATGTGTATCATTGAGGACCGCCAACGGGGTACCCCTTGCCTGATGATACGGAAGAATCCCCGTATCAAAATGACAAGGCAAGCAGACAACAAGCATCTTAGCATTCTTCTTATTTAGCATGGGAATATGGTGCTTTTTTCTCTCTTTCCTCTTTTCATAGTATCTCTTTTTTTCTTTTCTCTTTTTTTTCTCAATATAGGACTCCTTTTTTATAAGAACAATGCTTCATAGACAGCTCATTATGGTTACGCTGCAGGTTTCCACCATGTCAGCATGGACCAGCGGCCCAGGCATTTCTCTAACACATATACATAACTCCATGGACTTCCAAGCTCCCCTTTCATTTCACACCGATGACATCCATATACAAAAGAGCATGCTATCAACTAGGTACAAGTACCAAGTGCAATGTTGAAAGCGTTTCCCATGAAAGCATGGTTCTGCTAATTCCCAACAAATAAGTGCAAGCATATACAACATAGATGACACAATGGTTCAAGTTTATTAAGGGCAAGTAAAGCAAAGTGTGCCATCAAGTTCGTGAGAGCTTTAATCACTAGTTTTCTCATAACAAGTGGAAGGTAAACAAAAGCATGAATATACTTGGAATAGCATAAGCTAGTAGGTAGGTATGGTGGAATCTTTGGAATAACTTGGTTTAGGGAGTTGGATGCATGAGTGGAACTCATACTTGGTTACGGAGGCAAGCAAAAGACTGGGAGCGACAAACTAAGAGAGCAATAATGGCCATAATCATGCAGAGAGACAAAACATCATTGATCAAAGCATAAAGTGATACTACAAGTTGAAAACTAAAGGATCATAAAGGCTATGGTGACTTTGGATAGTCATAACATGGTGTGAGCATGTGCCAAGTTAACCCAAATAAAGCATCAAAGGAGAATACCACTATACTATGCTTTAATATGCTAAAACAACGCATGATTCATCCAAGGCACATTAAGAAATCTTAATTGTTTATAGCAAGTCATGCTACAGCAAAGAATACTAAGAATAAATCCAAAACAATATCAAGCATGGCATGACAAAGCATAGGCCACAGTCAAAACCGAGCTCTTTTTACCACATAAGCATGAACTTTCCTACTCTTTTCCAAACCAAACCAAACTATTTGCAAACCAATGTATGAAAGAGGGGGTCCAACCAATTTATTCAGAAAACTAATAAAACCAAAGCAAACAAAAACAAAAACGAAAATGAAAAAGAAGACGCTCCAAGAACAACACATCTGTGCATGAAACAATAAAAATGAAGCGTTTGGAAGAAACCTGGGATTTTTATTGATGAAGAAGGGGATGCCTTAGGCATCCCCAAGCTTTGACGCTTGTACTTTTTTGGATATTTCTTGGGGTGACACGCGTGGCATCCCCAAGCTTGATCTTTAGTCCATCCTTCATCTCATTACTCATTCCTGCCATACACCTAAAATTTTTCCTTCATACAAAACTTCACAGAATCTTTATTAGCAATATTAGCAATATTAGGTTCAGTTTCAACACCAATAAAACTTCCATTAAAACACAAGCTACTGTAGCACTTCCCTCAAAAATCTCAATTCCCCAAAAGAACTCAAAAAGGAACAAACAAGAAGCAAATGCAAATAATGGCAGAAATCTGTCAAAACAGACCAGCAGGTAAAGATGGATTTTTTCAAAGACCTTCTGTTACTCAAATCGAAAAGTGTTGAACTAACGGAAGTTAGATAACAGCCTGGGGCAGAAGCAAGAAAATTCACGCCTCAAAAAGGATTTTAGAGATTTTACACGAATTTTTATGGTGAAGCACAAAATCTGTTTCGGGACAGCAATTTTCTCAATCATTACTTCTCTCTCATTAGATGTTACTCTTGGCACAAAAAGCAAATAAACAGGATAAGGAGAGGTTATTACAGAGGTAGTAACTTCCAAGACTCATCTAAAACTTTTGGGTTATCTCCCATTAAGTACTTTTCTTTAACGCCTTTAAGTTAGGCATAAGAAGCAAGAAAAAGAATCAAGTGTTCTCAAATGAAGAAGCATTAAGACCAAATTTTGTTTTTATAGGAGAAGCAAAAGAAATCTTTTCTCTCTTTTTAGGGAAGTGTTATATACCTTTCTTAAGTGGGAGTTGATATTTAATGGTTCCTTCTTTCATATCAATGATGGCACCAACAGTTATAAGAAAAGGTCTTCCCAAAGTAATAGGACAAGAAGCATTGCATTCAACATCCAAAACATAGAAATCAACGGGGACATAGGAATTGTTAACCATAATAAGAACATCATTAAGACTACCCATGAGTTTCTTTTTAGCATTATCATCAAGTGGGACATTCAAATAACAATCTTCAAGTGGAGGCAAATCAAGCATATCATAAATCCTTCTAGGCATAATAGAAACACTACTATCAAGATCACATAAAGCTTTGAAATCAAAGTCATTCACTTTCATATTAATGATGGGTTCCCAACCATCTTCTTGTTTTATAGGAATAGAAGCTTTATGTTTCATCTTTTCTTCTTTAATCTTTATGAGAGCATCAGTAATGTGTTTTGTAAAGGCCATGTTCATAGCACTAGCATTAGGACTTTTAGCAAGCTTTTTTAGGGACTTAATAACTTCAGAGATGTTGCAACCATCAAGATCAAAACCATACTTATCATCTAGAGTAGTAGAACTATTACTAGCCTCAACACTAGTGGTGGTAATAGTAGAAACACTAATGTTTCTAGCAATTTCATCTTCTCTTTCCCACTTAGCATGTAATTCAGCTAATAGTCTAACATTTTCATCAATTCTTACTTGTATAGCATTGGTAGCTGCAAAGGGATTCTCATTAGTTTCAGGTTTAGAAGCCATTTTATTCAAAGTAGATTGAGCTTCATCCAAAGATGCTATATTTCTTTCAGCATTAGAGAGTTTTTCCTCAATAGTTTTACTGAAAGCAGTTTGCTTACTAATAAAGTCTTTCAGCATAACTTCAAGTTCAGAGGGTGTACTCCTATTATTGTGGTAAGAATTTCCATAAGAATTACCATTGTTGGGAGTTTATGGCTTATAATTGTTGTTAGCATAAGCATTGTTGCCAAAATTATTATTTCTTATGAAGTTCACATCAACTTGCTCTTCTTGAGCAACCAAAGAGGCTAAAGGAACATTATTTGGATCAATATGGGCTTTCCCATTAACAAGCATAGACATAATAATATCAATCTTATCACTCAAGGAGGAGGTTTCCTCAACAGAATTAACCTTCTTACCTTGTGGAGCTCTCTCAGTATGCCATTCAGAATAATTAACCATCATATTGTCCAGAAGTTTTGTTGTGGCACCCAAAGTGATGGTCATAAAGGTACCTCCGACAGCAGAGTCCAATAGGTTCCTTGAAGAATAGTTCAATCCTGCATAAAAAGTTTGGATGATCATCCAAGCAGTCAGTCCATGAGTGGGACAATTCTTTACCAAAGATTTCATTCTTTCCCAAGCTTGAGCAACATGTTCATTATCAAGTTGTTTAAACTTCATTATTTCACTTCTCATAGATATAATCTTAGCAGGAGGATAGTATTTTCCAATGAAAGCATCTTTGCATTTAGTCCAAGAATCAATACTATTCCTAGTTAAGGAATTCAACCATTCTTTAGCTTTTCCTCTCAAAGAGAAAGGAAACAATTTCAGCTTAATAATATCACCATCTATATCCCTATGCTTTTGCATCTCACAAAGTTCAACAAACTTATTTAGATGGGAAGCAGCATCTTCATTACCAATACCAGAAAATTGTTCTCTCATAACAAGATTGAGTAAAGCAGGTTTTATCTCAAAGAAAGTATCTTCAGGCATAGGTGGAGCAATAGGTGTGCTCATAAAATCATTGTTGTTGGTGCTAGTGAAGTCACACAACTTAGTGTTTTCAAGAGTAGTCATTTTTTTGGGTTTTCAAATAAGAAAGCAAACAAGTAAAACTATTTTTTTTGTGTTTTTGAATAACAAAACAAGCAAACAAAGCAAAAATAAACTAAGCAAAACAAAAATAACAAAGTAAAGAGATTGGTTATGAGGGACTCCCGTTGTGAAGATGTCCTTGACTCCCCGGCAACGGTGCCAGAAAAATGCTTGATGGCTCAATGCATGGCGCCCAGAAAAGTGCTGGTGCGTGGTTGATGTAGAGCTCGTTGGGAACCCCAAGAGGAAGGTATGATGAGCACAGCAGCAAGTTTCCCTTAGTTATGAAACCAAGGTTTAATCGAACTAGTAGGAGCAAGGAAACACCCCAAAGGTGTTACTAGCTGAGCTTTGGCAGGGCGCACTACCGATGCTAGTAGCAACGTGGAGACCTGCATAACACAACCACAGAACTTTGTCCCCAACTTGCGATGAGATTGTCAATCTCATCGTGTTTTGCGGAAAACAAAGGATTAAACATATCAAATGGAAAGAAGTAAAAGTTTGCAGAAAGTAAACACAAAGCAGTAAAAGATTGTAGATTGAATATAAAAGACAAGGACCGGGATCCATAGTTCACTAGAGGTGGCTCTCCTTAGATAGATAACATGCTGGGTGAACAAATTACAGCGGGGCAATTGACAAACATCGAGAAAGCAATACATGCATATACTAATCATCTTGACTCCTTTGAGACTTGATTGGGCATTACAACATTATACATAGACCGCCATCCAACTGCATCTATGACTAATAATCCACCTTCAGGTTATCATCCGAACCTCCTCCAGTATTAAGTTGCAAGCAACAGATTATTGCTATACGAACTGCGTGTAAGGTAAACAATACGATTGTTCTATGAACAAAGGATTGTTGTTTTCTCCCTAGTAGCAACAACACATCTAGTACCTTAGAGATTTCTGTCACTTCCCAGTTACGGAGGCATGAACCCACTATCGAGCATAAATACCAACTCTTGGAGTTGCTAGCATCTACTTGGCCAAGACAGCTACTAACAACGGAAAGCATGCAAGATCACAAATAACAAAGACATGATAGAATCAATAATCAATCTGAAATAGCATCTCAATATCCGTCGGATCCCCGCAAACACAATATGTAGAATTACAAATAGATGATCTTGATCATGAACGGAGCTCACAAGATCTAGACATGAAAGCACAAAGGAGGAGAACCAGCCATCTAGCTACTACATGGATCCATAGTCCAAGGATGAACTACTCACGCATCACACCGGAGGCTTGCATGGTGATGAAGAAGGCCTCCAGGGTGAATTCCCCTCTCCGGCAGGGTGCCGGGAAGAGCTTTAGATCCCTCCTGATCTAGGGATGGAGATGACGGCGGCTACAGACTCTTTCGTGGATTTTTTGATCCGGCACTTAGGGTTTACATCCTGAGGGCATCTTATAGTCGGAAGGGGAGGCCGAGGGGGTGCCAGGGCTGGCCTCACCACCCCCTGGCGCGGGCCAGAATAGGCCGCGCGGCCAGGTGGTGTGGTGGCCCCCTAGCCCCTCTTCGTCTTGTATTCTCGCATCTGATGACTTCCGGAAAAATAGGCACTTTCGCTTTTGTCCCGTCCAATTCCGAGAATATTCATTTTCTGACTTGCCTGGAACCAAAAACATCAGAAAACAGGCAGCTGGCACTGTGGCTCTTATTAATAGGTTAGTTCAAGAAATCATATGAAAAGTACTCCAAAGTTGGAACAAAACACAGTAAAGTGGAGAAAACTAAGCATGAAACATCAAAAATTATAGATACATTTGCAATGTATCAATGTCTCTTCCTAGGATATGATGCACCCAGGGAGATGTTGTTCGCGTGATAGCTCCACGCGGAATCATGCCCATCATTCACATTCATTGCTGTTGTGTGGTCATCAGTCCATGATGCTGGAATTGGTTGGATGATCTCTTCTTGACTAGACTCGGCGAAATCATGAGAATTATTACTGTCGCCTTCTGAATCTCTGGCTTCCATCTGATCTTGCAACCAACCTTCGTGTATCTCATCTTCGTCGGCCTCACCACTGAAAATATCTTCTCCTATTCCATGACTACCTTTAGCTGATTCATAATCACCACCATCGGTGTGTGCATAACTACTCTGACTAGGTTCATAACCACCACCATCGGTGTGTGCATAACTACTCTGACCAGGTTCATAATCACCACCGCCATCTTGGCCTTGACTGCTCTGGCCATGATAGTAGCCACCACCACCTTCGTCTTCGGCTTGACTGCTTTTGTCATGATCATAACCACCATCAGCATGTTGTGTCTGACTACTCTGGCCATGATCGTTCCCAGGTTCTTTCGCCACAGGAAGCACTAAGACAGTGGGGTTAACTACCCTTTTTAGACAGGCTTTCACCCATTTTACCTATTTAGCTTGCACTTCTATCGGTCTTAAATAAAAACCAGGTTTAATACTTGACTTAGTCCATAATACATGCACACCGACATTATGGGTTGGAGGGATCCCTAAACAAGCAGATAACCAATCCTTCAACTCAGTAATGGACACTATTTCAGGATCTTGTAGCACTTCATCAATAAAATTAAACTCGCCCAAATCAACTATGTCCTTGTTTGTTCTGACGACGCCGTTACCATAGTAGAACCTAAACACTATATTATTGGACATAACTTTAGTGGAAAACGGAGCAAAACTGAGCACCAAATCGGTGCAGCTCGCAGACAGTAAGAATAGCAAAACGAGAGAGAGAGGAAGAAGAAGAGCACGGGCAGGGCAGGGCTGGCCACGGCGCGAGGATAAGAAGGTGGCCATCGGCTTTTCAAAAGTCTACGCTCCCCTTTCGGCGCTTCAAGTGCCGAGGCACGCCAGTCGGTTGGTCGCCGGCAGCACGGGACCGCCGTCCACTCCGGTCGGATCTTTAAAAGCCGACAGCCCCGATTGGCTTTTAAAAACGCAACCGCGCAGCTTCGGTTTTTGAAAAGCCGACGCCGCGCTATATTTCACAACACCTTAAAACGCGTATTATTCGTGAAAATTATGAAATTTAAACGTATTATTTTAAAAAAAATTAGCCCAATACGTGCAATTATTTTCAATTGAAAGCATTTTTGGTTTACGTTTTGACCAATGAAATCACATATTGACTTTTTTGATCTGCATAGAAAGAAAACTGTCCAAGTATTGAGAGAATTCCTTATTTGGTCTTACTTGAAGTTTGACTTCCTTGTTTGGTCTTGGAAATTTGTTACTTCCCTTTATGACCGTGTATCTATTGCCTTATATGACCCTCCCGTCAATTCTGTTAGCTCTCGCCGTTATCTTCTATTTTATTGGACCAATGTACCCCTGCTTCAGTCTAAAAGAGGAAACGGGAATAAACAGATAATGCCTTTGCGTTGCACGGTCCCGTGATGTGGAAGCTGACTGTCAACCTGCCGTTGGTTGCCTCCACTCCAAGCGTGTGTGGTAGCCAGGGCTGACCCTGGGGGGGGTAGCCGCCTCGGGCCCAAAAACGATAGGGGCCCTCCCAAAAATATGCCATATAGGTAGGCCTAATATACATCATAAAAAAGAGTTTTTTGTTTGGCTGTTAGCTTAATTGGGCCTTTTTCGTTTGAGCCGAGGCGCTGTACCGGGCGAGGCCGAGGGAGGCCAAGCGCTCGTATCGATTCGGTGATTCCCAGGGTACCAGTCCTAGAGGGCGTCGGTCTCGGTCGATTCCTAGGACCAGGAAAACGATTAAACACGGAACATCGATCGCCATCGACCGCCTCCTGCCCTTCCCGTCGTTCCCGAGTCCCGCCGTACTCCGTAACTCCCGTCGCCTGACGCCTCCATAGATCTCCACTCGATCGGATCGGGATTGGGAGCAGGGAAGTGGGAAGCCTCAATGATCGACCATCGACGCCAGGCTCCAGGCAGGCTCAAGGACGAAGTCAGGAAGGCCATACGCCCATACCATCGTGCTGAGTGCTAAGTGCTGACGAGACGATCGACCGCGGACCGCCTGACTACTGGTGCTGGTCTAGTGGTCCGTCCCTCACTCTACTGGTTACACTTACGCCCTAATTCTTAGTTCTTAAATCTTAATTATAATTACAATTGTTGTTCTTGTTTCTAGCGAGCGAGATTATGGCACCCGAATCCGATGCTAAGAAAAGAAAAAGGAGTGAAAAGAGAAGAAATTAATAGAATCACAAAGAGAATCTTTTCTTAAATTTTTGAAGAGCGGCGTGAGCACTTCGAGGAATCCAGATGAGTTGGCACTAGTTCTTGTGGGAGAACATACTAATATTGATCCAGAATATAATATCGGTACAGAGGATGATGTTCATAACAACGCAGATGATGATAGTGTGAGTAATCATGATGATGAATCTGCTAATGTTGATGAGGAACCAGAACCAGTTAGTGTGGATATTTATAATCCGGCAAATAGGGGTACTCTTGATATCAAGGCAAGGGACATGTAAGTGGAAAAGGGTCCTATCAGAGAAGAAAATATCATTTTTCCTCTAACTAGTAAAAGACATTTTTCATATTCTCATTACTCTAGATACATGAGCAATAGAGAGGTACGTGATTGAAAATGGCTAGTTTATTCAAGACATGTTGACAAAGTGTTCGGTTTTTCATGCAAGTTATTCAATCCTATTAACTTCAAGAGTTCCTTGGCACATGATGTGTTTACTGATTGGAAACATATCACCGATAGGCTCAAAGAACATGAAGTTAGTGTCGAGCATATCACAAGCATGATCTCTTAGAATGAATTAAGAAATAGACTAAGCAAACATGAAACAATTGATAAGGAGTTACAGCATGAGATCACAAAAGAGAAGGAGCGTCTGAGACAAGTTTTACTAAGAATAGTTGTTGTTGTGAAATTTCTTGGTAAACGCAAGTTTGGCATTTAGAGGATCCAGTGAGCAGCTTTACAATGATCATAATGGTAATTTCTTAGCTTGTGTTCAAATGATTGCAGAACTTGACATGGTAATGCAATACCACATTAGACGGATTCAAAGCAATGAGATTCATTATCATTATCTTAGTCACAAAATTCAGAATGAGTTGATTTTACTAATGGCTTCTAGCATTACAAACACTATTGTGAAGGTGGTTAAGAAGGCTAAATATTTCTCCGTTATTTTTGAATGTACCCCTGATGTGAGTCACCAAGAGCAAATGTGTTTGTTGGTTTGTTGTGTTAATACCTCTGATGCACAGGTAAAAGTTGAGGAGTACTTTCTTGGTTTCTTGGTTTCTTGGTGGTGAATGACACATCTGGTGAAGGGCTTTTCAAGGTATTGGTTCAATCCATCAAGTCATATGGTCTTCTTATTGATGACATTAGGGGTCAAGGTTATAATAATGGCTCTAATATGAAAGGAAAGAACAAAGGAGTGCAGAACATGTTGATTAAGGTAAATCCAAGAGCTTTATATATGCCGTGTGCTTGCCACAGTCTTAATCTTACTCTTTGTGATATGGCTAAATCTTGTGGTGAGGCTGTTTCTTTCTTTGGTATCATGCAACGGATCTATGTTTTATTTTCGGGGTCTAACAAAAGATGGAAAGTGTTGATTGACCACGTGGAAGGTTTAACTATGAAGTGTTTGTCCAATACTCGTTGGGAGAGTCGGATCAAAAGTATTAAAGCAATTAGATTTCAAGCTCCTCAGCTAAGGTCTGCTCTTCTTGAGTTAAGTGAAAATGTTGATACTGAACCAAAGGGGAGTGATGCCAAAAATTTATTTAAAGTGCTTGGTAGCTTTGAATTTATATTTGGTATGGTTATCTGGTATGAATTTTTATTTGCAGTAAACACAGTCAGCAATAAGTTGCAATCAGCATCCATGTGCATTGATTCTACAATACAGCAAATAGAAGGTATGCGCACAAACATATAGAAATGAAGGGTTTGTTGCTGGTTTGAAGAGTGCCAAGGATATTGCATCTGAGATGGGTGTGGAGCAGTCATTCCGTGTAAAGCGTCATGCATCTAGGACAAAGCAATTTGATGAAACATAATGCGAGGAAGCAATCTTCCAAGCCAAGGAGGATTTTAAAGTGAACTACTTTTTGGTTATGGTCAATATGGCGACCAGATCTTTGAAGCGCGGATTTAAAGAATTCCAGTCATTCAAAAGTATATTTGGGTTTTTAATGAGTTCAATATCCTTGAAGGCATTGGATGGTTCTCAACTGAAAGAACATCGCACTACATTTGCAAAAACTTTCACTCGGCCTGGTACAAAAGGTACACCTGATATATGTGATGTTGAGTTAAATGCACTTATTTCTGAGTTAAGTGTTATGAAGTTCACTTTGCCAAATACATTAATGTCTGCTATGGATTTTTTTGAGTTTCTCAGAGAAGCGGATTGTTATCCTAATATTTCTATCGCTTATCGGATCTTATTTACTATGTCCGTGACTGTTGCACTAGCTGAAAGAAACTTCTCGAAGTTGAAATTATTGAAAAACTATTTGAGATCTTCAATGTCTCAGGAGAGGTTAAATGGTTTGGCAAGTCTATTGTCGTGGTAATGGCCACGACAGATGCTACAGGGTAGCTTACATAGAGAAAAGGCAAGGAAACGTAGGAGAATCCGGGAGCGACATTGACACGCGATGTACCCAGGTTCATGTCCCCTCGATGGAGGAACGCTACTTACTGCTGTTAATCCAGTATGTGATTGTAGATTGGTTACATGGGAGCCATCATAGGCGGAGGGAGTGACTAGATCTAATATGACGTGCCCCGTGGGGGTGCCCCTGGTGGCTTTATATATGCAGCCAGTTAGGGTTTACAAGTGCACTAATGGGCTTTGTATTGGAGTCGTCGTCTTGGGCCTTCAGTAGGCGAGACCTCTAGGTCCAGTATGTGCCAGTCATCGTATTTGGCGAGTCGTGGAGTCGTCGTTTGGGCCGATTGGGACGCTCCGCTTATTCCTAGGAAGGTTGGGTCTAGTCGCCGGTTCCTGCGAGCCCACTCGCCATAGGTGACTCCGCTCCATGGGTATAACCCAATTGGCATTCCCCCATCAGTAGTCCCTGAGCGCGTCAGAGACTCGGCGATGACTTCAAGCCTTCGAATCGGCGCAGTCGATTCCAGGATGGAGTCGATGGCGAGTCGTTGGCGAGCTCCTGAAATAGAGAAATAACTCATGAAGTAGTTCATTCGCTTGGGCGAGTCGACGCGCCGGGCGAAACGCCATTGGATGGAGTCGCTCCTTGGAGAGGTTTGGCTAGCGCCATGTCAACTTGTTGTCGTAGAGGCTGAAGAATAGCAGACGTGGAGGCCGCCAAGTCATTGATGGTGAAGTCGCCGAGTCGCCCATGAAATACGCATGACGAACCGTGATGGCGAGTCCCGAGTGTAATGACGCGCTGACAAGGAGAGTCCGGCGTGGTGAGTACGCGAGGGCGAGTCGGCAAGGGCGAGCCCGCGATGGCGAGTCGGTGATGGCGAGCTCGTGATGGCAGGTCCCCGAGTGCATCGAGTCCGTGATGGCGGCGAGTCCCCGAGCATGAAGAGTACACGAGGGCGAGTCCGCGGTGGTGAGTCCCCGAGCGTGGCGGGTACGCAAGGGCGAGTTCGCGGTGGCGAGTCCCCGAGCGTGGCGAGTACATGAGGGCGAGTCCGCGGTGGCGAGTCCCTGAGCTTGGCGAATCTGGGCGAGTCAGCGATGGCGAGTCCGGCGTGGTAATCTGTGACGAGTCCACGGATGGCGAGTCCCCGGCGTGCTAATCTGCGAGCCAGTCCATGATGGCGATTCCCCGAGCATGTTGAGTACGCGAGGGCGAGTCCGCGCTAGCGAGTTCTCGAGCATGGCGAGTGCGCGAGGGTGAGTCCGCGGTGGCGAGTCCCCGAGCGTGTTGAGTACGTGAGGGCGAGTCCGTGGTGGCGAGTCCCCGAGCGTAGAGAGCCGTGGTTGTGGAACCACGCGCACACGCAGTATGCCTAGGAGTAGTCCTCGAGTTGGCTTGCAGAGGCGACTTGAGGCTCTTTAGAGATGCATATTCTGAAAATAGTAATGGTCGTTGCCGAGCATGGCGAGTCCACGTGTGCAGAGTTCGCGGTGAGCGAGTCCGCGAGGGGAGAGTCCCCGAGTGTGGCGACTCCGTGATGATTGCGAGTCCGTGAGGGGAGATTCCCCGAGTGTGGTGAGTCTGTGATGATTGTGAGTCCACGAGGGAAGAGTCCCCGAGTGTGGCGAGTCCATGATGACGTTGATTGCGCTGTTTTTGTTAGCGAGTCTCTCATCTTGGCCCGGGGGCCAGTCGTATGGCGACTCCAAATATGGCTCTCGGTTTAGCGTTCTTCCTGGACGATCCGAGGCTCGGTTTGCGATTCCTTGTCCGCAGTACTTGGCCATGCGAGTCGCACTGTCTAAGGTTGAGGAGGACATGGTGTTGTTTGTGTAGCACTGCCATTTGTCTTGGCCCGTAAGGCCAGTCGAGCAAGGCGACTCTAATGATGGCTCTCGGTTAGCATTTTTCGTGGACAATCCAAGGTTCGGTTTGCGAGTCCTCGTCCGCACTACTTGGCATTGCGAGTCGCTCTTTCAAAGGTTGACAAAGGCGAATTGATTTTCCCCGGAGGGAAGAGAAGCCCGGTGGTGAGTCCATGCAGCGTGGCATGCAACCCTCTCTGGCGACTTGGACGATGAGGGTCCCTTAGAGGGCGTGACATACGCATTTGACGTAGCGGACACGGTCGCACAACGTTTAACCGGAAAAAGTCGACGCGGCGGACACGGAGTCGACGCGGCGGACAGAGGTCGCGCTATGGCGATGTCGACCCGGCGAACATGGGGTCAACGCGGCGGAGGGGGGTCGTGCTATGGCGAAGTCGACGCGGCGGACATGGGGTCGACGCGGCGGACGGAGGTCGCGCTATGGCGAAATCAACGCGGCGGACACGGGGTCGACACGACGGACGGAGGTCACGCTATGGCGAAGTCGACGCGGCGGACACGGGGTCGACGCGGCGGACGGAGGTCGCGCTACGGCGAAGTCAATGCGGCAGATGGAGGTCGCGCTATGACGATGTCGACGCGGCGGACACGGGGTCGACGCGGCGGACGGAGGTCGCGCTATGGCAAAGTCGGCGCGGCGGACACGTGGTCGACGCGGCGGACGGAGGTCGCGCTATGGAGAAGTCGACGCGACGGACACGGGGTCGATCCGGCGGACGGAGGTCGTGCTATGGCAAAGTCGACACGGCGGACACAGGATCGACGCGGCGGATGGAGTAGCATGGCGGAGCCGTGGGCGTTTAGCCAATGGCATGGCGAGCTCGATCGGACCATTGGTCAGATGGACTCACGTGGTGGAGCCGTGCGGCGTTTAGCCGGTAGCATGGCGAGTTTGATCGGACCATTGGTCAGATGGACTCACGTGGTGGAGCTGTGCGGCGTTTAGCCGGTAGCATAGAGAGTTCGCGTCGGACGAGTCCCCGAGCGTCCGGTGTGGCGTTTAGCCAGAAGGAGTGGACGCGGCGGTGAGACCGTGATGGTGAGTCTGTGGCGGGCGGTCCTCGAGCGCGGAGAGTCCCGATGGTGAATCCACGGCAGGCGAGGTCATGAGGGCGGACGACAGGCGAGTCCGTGAGTGGGAGTCGCGAGGGGCGAGTTCGCGAGGGTCGAATCAGCGATGTCGAGTCTGCGATGGCGAGTATGAGTTGGGTAGACCACGACTGAAAGGAGATAGGCCGCTACGACAGAAACCCATGGCACTATCGCAATCGCCGGCCCGGTAGGACGTCTGATGCAATCCTGCGTCTATCAAATCCACCCAAAGGCATATTCAGACATTATATATGCATGATTAGCCCAAATTAAATAATAAATTGGTAGAATAATTATGATAGAAACGGGATTGACTCATCAGGAATTGATTTGTTGCAGCTTTGTCTATCACCAATGGCGTCGCGGTTGCCGTCACGGCACCGAAGTCGCCGCCGAGGAGCTGGAACAGTCACGCCGGCGAATTCCATCGGTATAAAAAAAACTCCAGCTCGTATGCCCCTGCTAACAGATCGCACCATGGAGATGTATTTCCATTCAGTTTTGTCCAATCCTCCAAAGATACATACACGTCAATTGCATGCAGGTTAGATCAAATAAACTAATTGGTTGAAAAGATAATCAATGCAAGAGGGGATTGGATAAAAAACGTATGGAACCGATCAATCATGCTGGTGCGCATGTGATTCTGCAGGTCGGGTTGCACACGCCTATGATGCGTCGGCGGGCAGCCGCCAGATTGGAAAATCGGCATCCGTCTTTCGAGTAGCAATTTTGAGATGTCGTGCCAGATGCAATCTAGTCGTCGATAAAAGTGAAGGATCCCGTCCAGATCATCACCTCTAGGCACCGCTTGCTCCACGGTGGGTGCCAACTGTCGTGGTATTGGTCACGGTAGATGCTACATGGTAGCTTACGTAGAGAAAAGACAAGGTGACGTCAGAGAATCTGGGAGCGAGATTTGCACGCGATATACCCAGGTTCACGTTCCCTCAATGGAGGATCGCTACGTCGTGCTGTCAATCCAGTATATGATCGTAGATTGGTTACATGGGAGCCGCCGTAGGCGGAGGAAAAGACTAGATCTAATTGACATGGTTATACCCTACGGGTACCCGATGTTAGCCTACCTGGTCCAGCCCGAAGGAAGGCCCACTCGACGATCTGCCGAGGTCCATGACGCTCATGACGGTTCGGGTGGTACGAAGCCATGTGGACACGGACTCTCAAGCGTACAAGACCAGGAAATCTCAAGACTAGAGTTTGAATACAACTTGTAACCTACTCGTATTGGCACCCGAGACCTAGCCTCCCCATATATAAAGGCTGGGAGGGTCCAACGAGGAGGGCACGTACACAATAGACAGATCTACAGATCTAGCCACAATAACTGGACTCATACTTTCGCACACGCATCCACGCCAGATCGAATCTGCGCATCCTGTAACCTTCGGTTCCGCCGTAATCAAAGAGCAGACAAGCAGGAGTTGGGTTTTCCCTCCGGGGGCCTAAACCTGGGTAAATCTCGTGTCCCCTGGTTGCTTGTCTGTTAACCGTGCCACGATCTCCAGCATCCCCATCTTCTCCAAAACCCAAGTCCATAACAATAGGCATTGACGAGATTAAACCTCGACAATTTTCGCCGTCCGTGGGAATCGAACCCTGCGACCCGCCACGGTCTTCGACTACGGCGACCCGATACGATCTTCGGCTCTAGCAACCCACTGCGGTCCTCGACATCAGTAATCTGATGCGGCTTTCGGCTGCGACTAATATAACGTATCCTGTGAGGTGGCCCTGGTGGCTTTATATATGCAGCTAGTTAGGGTTTACAAGTGCACTAATGGGTTTTGTATTGAAGTCGCCGTCTTGGGCCTTCAGTCGGCGAGACCTCTAGGTCCAGTATGCGTCAGTCATCGTATTTGGCGAGTCGTGGAGCCGTCGTTTGGGCCGATTGAGATGCTCTGCTTATTCCTAGGACGGTTGGGTCCAGTCGCCGGTTACCGCGAGCCCACGCGACATGGGTGACTCCGCCCCATGGGTATACTCTAATTGACATTCCCCATCATCTATGCATCGAGAAAAAGTTAGTGGACGAGATTGATATTAATTCCATCGTCACAGACTTTGCTTCTAGAAAATTTCGAAAAAAAATTTAAGATATCATGTAAACATTGTTATTTTTATATGAATATTATAGTTGAAAGTGTACTTAAAATATTTATTTTTCATCATCTTATATATACATAAAAAATTATATTAAAAGGTCTAAAATTTTGATTTCACCCCAGCCTTCGAAATCTCAGGACCGGCCCAGGTGGCAGCGCCAAGTTTATTGCCTACAATCGAGGCGCGCATTGCTTCCTGCCTCAGGTACATCTCGTCAGCGTTGTCTACCGCAAGTCTACAACTGTCATGGCGACCACTCTTTCTTCTGCCTGTACCTCGTTTCTCCCAAGCTAGCAATGCTGCATGTACTCCTCGGTCAACTTTATTTAGTTGTACTAATTGCGTCTCTGTTGTGTACTTGTATAAACGGAAGTCTGTATAGATTATCAATAGCGACGCAAGTTTTTCAATTAAAACCCGTTCGGTGATAAAATGTACATCCCTTATTTTATTATATGGGCATGCCTAAATATGCCATATAACTGTTGTCTTGTGCAGATTTTTGGTACCACAATGCACCAGGGGCAAAAACGTCTTTTTGTCTTGCTAGTTAACACCGTTAGTACTCAAAATGAACTAGAGGATCGTATAGGGCAAAAAAATTAGACAAAAAGTTAAACAGGAAAGGAAAAGTTTTTCAAGGTCAAATAAGGAGGCCAACTAAGAAATTTTCTCAGAGTAACAAAGATTAGAAAGAAATGATGAGGTTAATAAGGGAATCTGAGCTGTTGTGAAAAATACATAGATAAAGCAGACGAGTAGAGGAGGCAGACACGCAAGCACAGCCTCTAGAGGCATAACACGACGGCTATGCCAGCCACGTGTAGAAACATCGGTGCCACTACTTGCAGACCACTAGGAAGGGCAGAGACAACAGAGTTGCCGACGGCAGCGGAGTAGAGGCGAAGTCGAGCAGCCTTGGTCGGGACGCCCCGGCGGCCTACCATGTTGGCCACGTGGAGCAGCAATGGCGTTTATCTATAGACCGGAAGGATATGCAGCCGTGGTAGCACAACCTCGAGTGGGACAGTGGGACGCCACGAAAGCCTACCACCGCGAGCACGTGGAGCAACAGCAGCGCCATCCATATGCAGAAAGAGGAGTGCTTCAGTGCGCATCGTCATTTAGGAGGAAGTCCGAACTGCTAGGGTATTTTAGTCCGGCGCGATTTGTTGGCTTTGTTTTTTTTTGTCCTAGGCAGAACCCATATCCAAGCCCAGTATATGCTCGTATCTGTATATAGGGACCGACGACGCCGTACGGCACGACCCCACGTGGGGTCCACCTAGACCTAATCACCGCGATTAGCTCCCACGTCCATGCATGCACCATTGTTCGGCGTAACTGAAGCTTTCTCTTCTCTGCCGCCTAGTAAAACTCGGTCGCTCGTACCCGCGGATCTGCTTCCCCTCGGCGCCACCGATCTACCCCGCATCCGCCCCGCAGATCCTCGCGTCCGCCGCCGCAGATCCTCGAAGGTAGAAGGCACGCCAGCGGCTCGACGTCTTCGTCACTAGGGTTTCTAATCCAAATCATCGGCTTTATCTTCCGATCTTGTAAGTCCTCATGATCATGCTTCGTCTCTAGCAATTGTTAGATACGCATAGCATTGGTGATTCTAACAATGTGGCGCAATCACTGATAGAGGAGATGGAGGACTCTAAATCTAGTATGAAAGATGATCAAATCGGGCATATCGGTGATGATTCCATATCCGCCAATACGCATCCCGAAGACGGCTGGAGCGAAGATGAGTTTGATGTGAGGACACATTAGCTTCTTCTTTGATATTTAAATGTTAAATTAAATAATATATGATATCTCATGGCTTGATTTATTTAGATTGTCTATTCCGACGATTTTCACAATGGCCTTAACAATCATGAAGAAACGGACATGTTTGTTGATACTGAGGTATGCGTAGTGGTATACAATTTTATATGTCATGCACCGTATGATGCAATTGTATACTAAATATTGCTAAATTGTTCAGGTAACAAATGACTCTAGTATGAAGTATGACTATTTGGGTGAATCAGACTTGGAGATGGGTAATTATGATGATTGTGAAGATGCACCAAATTTTGATATCTTCGTTGACACGGGGGGTATTATTTATAGGCTGTTTTTTTAGCAATCAACGAACCAACATGCATACTAGTATAGTTCTAATGGCTAGGTTTTGAATTTGTAGTAGGCACCATGTAATCAGACTGAGAGTTCAAATAAATATAGCAATGACACTGGATATTCTGATGATAAGAGAGAACTATATTGCAAGATAATGGAAATGACATTTCATAGTGAAGCAGCAGCCTATTCTTTCTACAACAGATATGCCAAAGATCATGGGTTTGGCATTAGGAACCATCAAGTGAGGCGGATTGATGATGGACTTGTTTGTCTAAGACGCTTTGTGTGTTGCAAGGAAGGGAAACGTGACAAGAAATTACTGATAATGGAAGGCCGCAAATATAGGCTCAGAGGTGAGTCTAGGTGCAACTGTAAGGCACGTATGGTGGTGAAGTTTGATAGAAAAACTGGTCTTTGGATCATTCAGAGTTTTGATGACACTCACAATCATGTGTTAGCGAGACCGGATGAAGTCTCTTTTCTTTGGTCCCATAGGAAGATCAATGACTCCCAAAGAGATGAGATATTATCACAGTGTGACATGGGAGTTAGGAAGCATATCATCATGCGATCAATGATTAGCAACTCTGATGGTTCATTTGCCGGTGTGGGATTTACAAGGAAGGATTTTTACAACATGTGCTCAAGGGAGAAGAGGAAGTTTCTTTATAAAGGTGATGCTAACACAACCTTGGACATCATGGCGGAGAGAAAAAAGAGGGTTCCTGAATTTTTTTATGATTACACGCTACATGAAGGCCGTCTGCAACACTTGTTCTGGTGTGATTCTCAATCACGTCGGGATTACCAGGACTATGGCAACGTAGTTGTGTTTGACAGCACATACAAGATGAATAAGTATAGAATGCCATTTGTGCCCTTTGTCGGCTTGAACAATCACCGTAAAACAACGGTATTTGGATGTGCCATCCTATCAAACAAGACCGAAGAAATATATGTCTGGCTGCTCCGGACTTTCTTGGAAGCAATGTGCCAGCATAAGCCAAAGGCAGTAATCACGGATGCAGATGCCGCCATGATCTCCACTGTGGATGAAGTACTTACTGGTGTATACCATCGTATTGGCACCTTTCACGTTGAAAAAAATATGGAGATGCACCTACCTAACAAGTCACTGAACGAGTTTAGGACTCTTCTATATTACACCACGTCGGAGCAAGTATTCGAGCAGCGATGGCACACTTTTGTTAGGAAGTGGACGTCACCCAAAACTACAATTTGGCTTAAGAGAATGTACACGAAGAAGAGATTATGGGCCGTTGCGTATCTTTAAGACGGGTTCTGGCTGGGTATGAAAAGCAACCAGAGGAGTGAAAGTTTAAACTCGTCTCTTCACCTCCACCTTGATGGGGAAATGAACTTGGTGGACATGGTTAGTCTCTACGAGAATGCCATCGCACGTCTCCGTGACAAAGGAGGCCAAAGATGATTGCACGGCTTCACAGACATTTCCGGTGCCAGTTACTGATTTCAAAGAACTAGAGGTAGCTGCTGCGACAGTCTTCACTCCAGCTGTGTTCTATATTTTGCATGGTGACATTTCGAAGATTGGCGAGATGCAGATTTTAGAAAGAAAGCTAGGATCTGACTCATACACCTTTGTCGTCGCATGGAAAAATAATCTTGACAGCAAGTTTTACGTGGAATACACTCCCAACTCGTCAGAAATTATAAGGTGCAGCTGCCGAAGGATGATTCGCAAAGGGATCCCTTGCAAGCACATACTGCGCGTTCTCAATCACTTAAAATTAACTGCAATACCAGACTGTTGTGCTCTGCGGCGTTTCACTAAAAATATCAGGTTTGGGTTGCTTGCTGGACGCACGAGCGATATGCTTGGTCAGGGTTGGTATGGGCCAGAGGAGCGGAAAAAATACAGCAGTATAAATGTGTTGGCCTCACAAGCTATGCATATTGCATGCAATGACACAACGGAGTACGATCTTCTGAAGAGTACCATCGAAGGAATTATTTCTAGAAGACAAGGGTATGATAAATGTAGAGCATATGGTCCTCGTAGTTCATTTAATGAAAATACAGATGCAAGTCAAGCAAGCCAGTTTGATGTTGGTGATCCTAAAAAAGTATCCACCAAGGGCGCGCCTAAGCAAAACAAGAAAGTTCCAGTTGAGAAACATTCTCCCATGACCAAAAACGGTCGACCGCTAGGATACAAAGAGCGGAAGAAGCGGGTGTGCAGCGCTTGCCAACAGGAGGGACATAACAGGAAGAACCCAAAATGCATATATCATCCCAAGTAAGGTTTTGAAAATTAGCTTGATATATTTCCTACATTTTTATTAGACTTTATTATCTAATATTGTGTGTCGTCTCGTGCAGGAATGTCCTACAGCAGTAAGGGTAGTCATTTTTCAAATATCATACATGGAAATTATTTTTTAGACAGTTCGTGCAAAAAATATGTATTTGTGATGTACATTTATAGTCTGTTGATATTTGTTCAGGCAAATAGCTCTTGTGTGACGTTTTTTCATGAAATTGGAAGGAGAGCGACGTCCTTGTAATTTGTCTCTGTTTTGTTTATCTCCTGATCATTGGTCGTTAGACAACACAATCAGTGTTTGAGTAAAAATCATGATGCTTTGTTATCCTATAACCCACTGACATGGATGTTATGGTCTATGGGTTTGGCTTGAATAAAATCAACTCGAAATCTGGCAAATTATTATGAGATGCTCTGTTTTGCTTCTTCAGTTCGTCAGTGTTAAGAAAAACCCCGCTGACAGTTTTGTTTTATGCTCTGTTTTGTTTCCAACCTTTTGATGCATGAGCTGTTATCACATTTTGAGCCTTTTGTTTTATGCACTTGTGTACCCGTTTTGGTAGTATGCACAAGTGTGTGTTTGCACGAACTATAAGCACATATATTAATAAAACACGATTAGCAACCATTACATAGTAGAACAGCAAGTCCAACAGACACAACCGACACAAGCATAGACACGACACGACACGGACACAACAGTCTTATTCTTCCTCCGTCCCGGACGCTCCCTGGCTCCACCTTGGTCGCTCCTTACGCGTCATACCCCTCATCATCCTCCGCCATGATGTACGGGAGAGAGTAGGCCGCGCTGTTGATGGAGAAGATGCCGTGGAAGTCGGTGAAGATATCGTACGTCGTGAACGCGATGAACTCGCATCCACGCCAGAACACTTGGCCGAGGAGGTGGTAGGCGTTGTAGTGGTTGACGAAGGTGACGTAGAGGCCGATGCAGAAGTTGTTGTTGCCGTTTGCGCCGTCGAATTGCTGCTCGATCTGGAACATGGGTGGAGTGCCGCGAGGGAGGTGGTGGTAGCCGGCGGCAAGGAAGAAGCGGGCCAGCTCCAGCGGTCCCCTCCACCTGGAGATGGCCCAAATGTGGAGGCGGTTCTCCACGACCTGGCCGTGCAGCCATTCTGGCTCCGGCACGGTGGCAGGGCGGCGGTACGTCGGATCGTTGAACTGCATCTTGGCGGGGGAGGGGCGGGGGCGGCGAGCGCTTTCTTTGAGTGGTGGCGGTACACGGCGGCTAGCGGTTGCCTGAGTGGTGGCGGGGCTCGGCGGCTAGCGGTTAGATGGATTGGTACGAGCGAGTGAGAGAGGGAGATGTCGAGGGGCAGATATATAGGCGCGTCGTGGTCGCTTCGTTCTCCCTTCGTGTTTAAGGCGCATTGTTTCGAGGAGGCGTGGGCGCACGGTATCAAGCTGGCGTGGGCGCACGGTATCGAGGAGGCATGGGAGAGCATTGACTCTTTTCTGTACGCGTGTGACGGAAAGCTGTGCCCTGTGTGAAATTGTTTGTCACGTGACCGACCGAGCGACACACCTGTGTGAATTCGCAGCGAAAAAAATACGTGCAAGTAGCTAGGCTACGAGGCTGCAGCGATGTGCACTAGACAGGCTACGATGCTGCATGGCGCATGCATGGAGAAGGCCCACCTCATTAATACACAGTCGTTGGACCGATGGGCCGTGGGATTCCTGATTAGGCCTTGTCCCCACCATGGATGCATGCATGCATGGGCGCGCAGCTGAGTGGACAGATCGATCGACGTAGCATGCATCGCTCGTTTCATACTTTACGACACAAGGATTGCGCTCGTTTCAGACTCGTTGAATCAGTGCATCAATTAGCGACGCGGCGATTCATAGAGCATGGAAACCGAGATGACGCGCATGATGGATATGGACACACCTTGTTTCAAACCAATACACGCGCATAACATCCGACACGTTGTGCAGTTACTCCATCGGGAGGATGACCCCGTGTACCCCAACCGGACAAGGCAGATGCCGGCTACCGTTCGTAGCCGGGTCAAAGTAATGGCCATTACGGCGTAGCCGGACCCAATCGGTGAGACAGACGACGCGTATCGATTGCACGTCGCCCTATATGATGACAAGATCGGCAACCACCCGCCATACCGAAGACTTTATGGGTGACGCAGAACAAGGGCACGATGCTGACGATAGGCTCGCACGGCGTCCACTGTGCCTGTGAAAACCATACTGCTCGTACTCCGACAAGACACACCATCCCGGACACTGTAGAAGACCAGCCGGCTGGGACCCGCATGTGGGGCCCGCCAGTCGGATTGGCCAGTGAGACCGTTGCCTCTCTGGCTATATAAGGAGAGGCAAGGCCTCAGTATAAAGGGTTGGTCTCAGAGCATTTAAGGCAGTAGCTAGCAGATACAGCTCGAGGAGCACTTGTAGTTCGTATATCCTACATAGTCAGATCCGGTAGGAGTAGGGGTTTTACCTCATCACGAGGGTCCCGAACCTGGGTACTTCCTGCGTCCAGCTACGCTCGCTTATATCCAATCCCGCATGTGTACACCGTCGATAGCTTCCCTGCTAGTCCCCACACCTCTATCTAACCTCTTCAGGTACTGTCGTTCCCAATACAACGACAGTTGGCGCCCACCGTGGGGCAGAATGGCTTCGACAGGAGTCACGTTCTGCACGGGACCCCGCACTTCAGCCGGTGAGCGCGTGGCCTCCGGCCTGGTGCTCACGCTCGGCAGGTTCGACTGCGTCATCGACAACGCCTCCTGCTTTGCCGGAACCTCCTTCCCGGCGAACGGTACCGTCCTGCTATTCAGCGACCTCCCCGTCTACGTCGCCACCGTTCTAGAGCGTTTCCCCATGGAAATCGTCTCTGTCGCGGAGCTGCCGCATCCAGGCGGTAGCGCCTCCGTCGCGTCCCGCGGCGTGGAGGTCATGATGGCCGGCTCCAGCTCTCATCCCCGCCAGCCGCGGGAGCGAGGCGTGGATGAGGTCGGAACCTCTGCCCCTCCGCAGCCTCGGAACCCGGTGGAGGATGCCATTGATTGGCTCCTGACGCCGGTTAATCTCGGGGATAACCCGGAGGAGAAGGAGGCCAACTTCACCATGGAGAGACAGATCCTCCTCCAGGAGGCCATGGAGCTGGCGGCAGCCCGCAAGCAACTCGAGATCACCCGGCGCGAGTACGACCGCGCGCACGGCTTCACTCCGGCTACCGCGGAGCCGAGCCGGCGCGGCCAGGTGCGGCGCCGGGGCGGCGAGCTGGGCGGTAGGATGGAAAAGGATGGGGAGCCGGATCCCGCACCCACCCTCATCCGGCCCACCTACAGCACGCCCATCAAGAACCTGCGCGCGGCACGGGCCGCGGCAGAGGAGCTGCCTAGCCTGGAGGGCAAGGAGCGAGCCCGCCAGCACGCTCGCGTGCAGGAGCTCCTCCGCATCGTGGACGAGCAGGCCGACGCCAACCGGCAGATGCAGGAGGACCCCAGCTACTCTAGAGGGAGCAAGCTGCCTTCCAACAGCAGGGGCGCACCACGCGACACCCAGCAGGCGTCCTTCCCTCAGCCGGCTAGGGCCCACAGCAGGCGTCGCGGCTCTGGCAACAGGGCCAACCGCGCCAGGAGCAGACGGTGAACAGCAACCCGCCGCCTCCCCCTCCACCAACCGGAGCACCCAGACCAGCCGGATCCCGTCTCTCGGGCCGGGTGGAAGCGCCCAACCTGGATTATCCGGATGCCCGTAACCGCATCGAGCTCCTCGCTCAAGCACGCGTCACAAAGGAGGAAGATTCTACCAGCCCGGTTTGTTTCGGATCCCGCATCTGGAATGAGCCATTTCCGGATAAATTCTCCCTACCCGGGGACATCCCCAAGTACGACAGCAGCATGAAGCCGGAAGACTGGTTGACCGACTATGCTACGGCAGTCGGCATCGCCCACGGGAACAAGCGCACAGCCGTGTGCTACGTCCCCCTCATGCTAACCGAATCGGCAAGGACATGGCTCAACAGCCTCGCGCCCAACAGCATCAACGCCTGGCCTGACTTCGAGAAGGTGTTCGTCCGCAACTTCAACAGCACGTACAAACGCCCAGGGCGCCCGCGCGACCTGGCCTTGTGCGTCTAGGGTGACCGCGAGACCGACCGCGAGTTCGTCGCCAAGTGGACGGAGCTGCGCAACACCTGCGAGGGCATCCTGGAAAGCCAAGCCATTATTTTCTTCATCGAGGGTTGCCGAGAAGGCACCATGCTTCGCCACCGGCTAATGTGTGACGAGCCGAAAACCATGGCAGAGCTCATGACGGTTGCAGACCAGTACGCCATGGCGGATGCCGCCATGAAGAAGCCCCTCTGAGTAAATGCCGACGGGCGTCCAACTCCCACGGAGCCGGCTCGCGACCGTCCAAGCAATCCGGCAGGAGAAGCCGGATCCTCCTGACGCCACGGCAACGACAACCAGTTCCATGGGGACCGCCAGGCCGGACAGCAGAAGCCTCGCTACCACGCGCGGCAGGTCAATGATGTGGAGGGCGCGCCCGATGCGCCGGCTAATGAGGCAAGAAGGCAGAAGCCACGGCTCACCTTCGACCAGATGTTTGACGGCCCGTGCAAGTGGCATAGCGGTCCCTTCAAACCGGCTATGCACACCACCCGGAACTGCAGCTGGACCCGCCAGCTAAAGGACCAGGACAACCAGCCTCGTCTCCCGCCTCCTCCTCCTAGCGGACCTCCACCACCGACTAGAGGAGCCGGCAATGATGGAAACGGTGGCAACGGCGGCAACAACAATAACGGCTACCCACAGCCGCACGCCGCCTACCACATCTTCGAGACGGAGCAGGACGACAAGCACAGCCGTAGGCGACGCTCCAAGGAGGTCAATGCCATCATCTCCGGTCCCCAAGACCGAACTGGTCGAAACTCCCATCACCGAGCCGTGCAGATCAGCCGAGCAGCCGACTCACAGGGCTACGCCATGGTGCTCGAGCCCCTCATCGTCTCCAACGCGCGCACCTGCCGATTCTCGCGCGTCCTCATCGATGGAGGCAGCAGCCTCAACCTCCTCTACCAGTCCTCGCTGGAGAAGCTGGGCATTCGCGAAAGCGACCTGCGCTCGACTACCACAACGTTCCACGGCGTACTGCTGGGGCCAGCATGCGCCCCGCTGGGGAAAATCCAGCTGGACGTCATCTTCGGGACCGAGGAGAACTTCCGCCGCGAACCAATCTGGTTCGAGGTGGTGAACCTGACGAGCTCCTATCATGCTCTCCTCGGGCGCCCCGCCCTCGCCAAGTTCATGGCCATCCCCCACTACGCGTACCTTAAGACGAAGATGCCGAGACCCCACAGCGTGATCACCGTCGCCGGCTGCTTCAGGCGGTCGATGGAGTGCGCCTTAGCTGGTTCCAAGCTGGCAGAGGCCCTCATCATAGCCGAAGAAAAGAGCGTGATCATGCGCAATGTGGCCATGACCCAGCAGGACATTTCGGCTAGCAGCAAACCAGCTGGAGAAGGAGCTTTCCAGCCGGCAAAGGAGACAAAGAGGATCCTGCTCGACCCCTCCGATCCAACTAAGCTCGTCACCATTGGTGCCGGCTTGGACAGCAAATAGGAAGGCGCGCTCGTCGACTTCCTCCATGAGAATTGGGACATCTTCGCATGGTCCCCCAAGGACATGCCGGGTGTACCGAGGGAGTTCGCCGAGCACTCACTTCATGTGCGTCCGTATGCAAAGCCGGTCAAGCAACCTCTACGCCGGTTCGCAGAGGAGAAGAGGAAGATAATCGGTGACGAGATCACCCGGCTCCTTGCAGCTGGGTTCATCATGGAAGTGTACCACCCGGACTGGTTGGCGAACCCAGTCTTGGTGCTGAAGAAGAACAAGACCTGGCGCATGTGTATCGACTACACCAGCCTGAACAAGGCGTGCCCGAAAGACCCCTTCGCCTTGCCCCGTATCGATCAAGTCATCGATTCCACGGCCGGCTGTGATTTGTTGTCTTTTCTAGATTGCTATTCCGGGTACAATCAGATCCGGCTAAACCCGGCTAATCAGATTAAGACATCATTTATCACCCCCTATAGGGCTTTCTGCTATGTAACCATGCCTTTTGGTCTAAAGAATGCAGGCGCTACCTACCAGCGCTGCATGCAGAAGTGCTTGCACTCACAGATAGGCTGAAACGTGCATGCTTATGTGGACGATGTGGTCATCAAGACCAAGGAGAAGCGCACCCTCCTCGAAGATTTAGGAGAAACATTTGGCAACCTCCGTCAGTACCGGATGAAGCTGAACCCGGAGAAGTGCGTCTTCGGAGTACCATCCGATCAGCTACTCGGTTTCCTCGTATCACAACGAGGTATCGAGGAGAATCCGGAGAAGATCGCGGCCATCAAGAGGATGCAGCCGCCCAGGAATCTGCTTGGGGTCCAGAAGTTCACCGGATGCCTGGCTTCCCTCAGTCGCTTTGTCAGCCGGCTGGGGGAGAAGGCACTCCCATTGTACCAGCTGATGAAGAAGACGGACAAGTTCTCCTGGACTGCGCAAGACGACACCGCATTTCACGACCTCAAGCGCATGCTATCCACAGCACCGGTTCTAGCCACGCCGGCTAGCAAGGAGCCGATGTTGCTCTATATAGCAGCCATCAGCCGGGTCGTCAGCATCGTCCTGGTGGTGGAGTTCCCCGAGGAAGGCAAGGCTCAGCCAGTTCAGAGGCCCGTCTACTACCTCAGCGAGGTTCTCTCCCTCTCCAAGCAGAACTACCCCCACTACCAGAAGATGTGCTATGGCGTGTACCTAGCATGCAAGAAGCTCAAGCACTACTTCCAGAAGCATCCGATTAAGGTCGTGTGCACTGCACCCCTTTCAGAAATCATCGGCAACAAAGATGCCACTGGTCGAGTCGCCAAATGGGCCATCGAGCTTGCCGCCTACTCCATCCAGTACGAGCCCCGGCTCACGATCAAGTCGCAGGCATTGGCGGACTTCCTAGTCGACTGGGCAGAGACCCAGTATCTCCCACCGGTTCCGGATTCGGACCACTGGAGGATGCACTTCGACGGGTCGAAGATGCTCGGGAGCTTGGGAGCCGGCATCGTGCTCACCTCTCCCAAGGGGGGACCAGCTGGAGTACGTGCTATAGATCCACTTCAAGGCCTCCAACAATGTAGCCGAATATGAGGCACTGGCGCACGGGCTCCGGCTGGCCAAGGAGATCGGTGTTAACCGGATCCTATGCTTCGGTGATTCGGATATGGTGGTGCAGCAAGTATCCAGAGAATGGGACGCCAGATATGCAAACATGGCCCTCTACCAATTCCACATCCAGAAGCTCAGCGCCTCCTTTGACGGGTGCGAATTTCACCATGTCCCCCGCGTCAACAATGAGGCAGCCGATTCGCTCTCCAAGATCGGATCCACCAGGCTGGCAATCCCACCAGGGGTCTCCTTGGAGCACCTGCGCAAGCCGTCCATCAACCCGTCACCAGAATCGGACTCCATCGTCTGGGCAGGGAGCGTTCCGGCTGGCGGAACGGCAGAAGCAGAGCCGGCAGAACCACCGAAGAAGAAGACCCGCACCAATTCCGGCAAGGCAGTGCCCTCCGGCTCGCAAGACCCGGGGGCTGCCGGTGCATCAAGAAACTCGGGGGCTGACGTCCCGGGTACGCCACCCGGACGGCCCCCCGACATCCATCAACCGGAGGATAGGAGCGTCCTCGTCATTCGAGAAGTGCCATCCTGGGCACATCCCTTCATGAACTACATCGCCAATGGAGAACTTCCGGATGACGAGGTGGAAGCCAGGAAAACCCGTCGCCGCGCACACACGTACACCATCATAAACGGCGAGTTGTACAAGCGCAACATATCCGGTATTTTCCAAAGATGTGTTGATGTGGACACGGGCTACTGGCTACTCAGGGACATCCACCAGGGCGAGTGCGGGCATCACGCTTCGTCAAGGGCGATAGTCGCCAAGGCGTTTCACCATGGTTTCTATTGGCCCATCGCCCTCGAGGACGCTGAGCAGCTAGTGCACGCGTGCAATGGATGCCAGTGCTTCGGGCAGCTCAGGCACATGCCAGCTTTGGTGCTCAAGACCATACCAATCACCTGGCCCTTTGCAGTTTGGGGCCTTGACATGGTCATCCCCTTCAAGCGAGCACGAGCGGGCATGACCCACCTACTGGTAGTGGTGGACAAGTTCACAAAGTGGATCGAGGCCAAGCCTATCCGAAAGCTGGATGGGGCGACAGTCGTTACCTTATTCACCGACATCATCAACCGCTTCGGCTACCCCAACAGCATCATCACCGACAACGACACGAACTTCGCCAAGGGGGCTTTCGCCTGGTTCTGTAGCAACAAGGGCATCCGGCTGGACCTTGCCTCCGTCGCGCACCCGCAATCCAACGGGCAAGTCGAAAGAGCAAACGGTTTGGTGCTAGCCGGCATCAAGCCACGCCTCATCGAGCCGTTAGAGCGGTCACCTGGATGTTGGATCGAAGAACTTCCGGTTGTGCTGTGGAGCCTCCGCACCACGCCGAATAGGTCAACCGGCTACACGCCGTTCTTCTTGGTCTGTGGATCGGAAGCCGTCCTCTCTGCCGACATCGAGTTCGACTCCCCACGCAAGCTCCTGTACGACGAAAAAGCCAACCAGGAGGCGCGGGAGGACGGAGTGGACCTCCTGGAGGAAGCCCGCGAGCTGGCCCTGTCCAGATCAGCCCTGTACCAGCAACGACTACGTCGCTACCATTCAAGCCGGATCCGCCTAGTCGCATTCCGTGAGGGCGACCTGATTCTCCGGCTGGTGCAAGACACGAAGGGCATGCACAAGCTTTCGCCACCCTGGGAGGGCCCCTTCATCATCAGCCGGGTGCTGCCCAATGACTCCTACTACCTCATCGACGCGCAGCAGCCGCGCAAGAACAAGATGGACAAATCAGACGAGGAGACCGAGCGTCCCTGGAACGCGGCCCTGCTGTGCCCGTTTTACACCTAGTCGCCAGGCAGTGTATGTATCCCGAACACCCCATGAATGAAAATGCGGACCCCTACGAAAATCTCGGGGGCTCCTTGCTAGAAATGTGTGTACATCTATTTTCCGGTTCAAATTTTCCGGCTCCGGCAAACCCTACCCGGGGGCTCACCGGCTGGCCCGGCCTGCTAAGTCAACAAACCGGCTGACTACTGTGTGATGATGTCAGAGGCCCACTCTTCGTCTCAGCTATAGAACGCAACCTGGCTGTCCGGCTAGCAAGAGCAAAAGCCTGAGGCATCCCACACGAAAAACGGGGAGGAGACACGACAGACCGGGCGTTCCGGCTTTGCAACTAGCTCAAACCAATCTGGCTGCTAAGCCGTTAGTATCGTGTGCAATGTACTGTCAGCTCCCTTCGATTTCGGCCGCAGACCGCAACCCGGCTGCCCGGCAAGGATGCAGCGAAAACAGTAGAGCACACGGGAAAGCGACTAAGTGTCCAGAGAGGAACAAGCCAGTTTTCGAAAAAACAAGCCGTTTTCCGGCTACAATTTGACAGACTAACCTATTAACCTATGACGATGTATGTGTATGCATATGTACATTTTTGTCCGACTACCTTGAGTCGCAATTCAGGAAAAGGGAAGAAGATTCAAAGTCCTTGCCTTCATCAAGCACTCCGAATCTCGGGGGCTACACCCACTGGGTGCGCTCGCGCGCCCCCGGTGGAATCTTGCAGTTCCTGACCGGCTAAGGGCGTTTAGCCGGCCGTTCGGAGCCTAGGTGAGGGCAAGGGAAGGAGCAAAAGAAGACAAGGAAGATTCGAAGCACCGGGCTACGCCAGCTACTCCGAATCTCGGGGGATACACCCAGTGGGTACGCTCGCGTGCCCCCACTAGAATGTTAGTTCTCCGGCTGAAGGCGTTCAGCCGACGAAAGCAGTCGACTAGGACGAGGCCAGTCAAATAAAGTTAGAAGACTTGGAAAAAATAAGGAAGATTCGAAGCACCTGGCTACGCTAGCTACTCCGAATCTCGGGGGCTACAACCAGTGGGTGCGCTGGCGCACCCCCACTGGAGGTGTAGTTCGTCCGGCTAAAGGTGTGTAACCGGACAAGGTTAGCCGGCCGAAGTGAGCCGGCAAAATATCAAAAGAAAATTCAACGCACAAGTTAAGGGAGACTCAAGAATTCAACATTAACAAGCAAAAGGGAGACGAAGCTCCCATAAGTTACTCGGCATCAAGGATAGCCGGTGCAGACAGACAAGTTTCACGAATATCTAAGACAAGACAAATACACCTGGCATCCCGGGGCAATGACTAGGCGGCAGGACCCTTGTCGTGAGGAGGATCTTCGCCGGCAGAAGCTTCGGGCGGAGGAGGAGGCACGAAGCTTGATCCGGTTCCGGCGCCTGTGGGCGGCGGCATCAGGCCCTCCACATCAGGAGTACCGACAGACTCCGAGTCGGTGAGCACCTCGTCGGGATCCATGTAGTCGGCAATCTTGACGGCGGATCCATGGAGCTCCGGATGGGCTTGGCGGATGGCAGCAAGATCGGCTCCGGCACAGAAGCCACCGTCGATCTTCTCGACACGGGCATCCTTGTACCAGGAGAGCATGAGGGCCAGAGCCATCTCTGCTCCGGATCGCGCCGCCAAGTCTTGCAGCCGGTCCATTGCAGCCGACACCTCTCCCACCTTCGCAGCCAACTGCGCCATCGTCTCCGGAACCGGAGCCTCCGGCCACATGAAGGAGAAGACGTCCCGTGCCGCTTGACGAAGCTTGGCAGCTTCTTCGCCAAGAAGGACGATGAGCTCCTGGGCCGTCGGCTGCGCTCCTGGCCAGTTCTCCTGCAGCCGGTTGTAGGCCAGCAGGTCTATGCCGGGGTAAAAGGCTGTCAGAAAAAAGGGTCAGATCCGGCTACCGGATCCGGAAAGAAAAGAAGATGGAAAAAGGAACTCACCCTTAGCAGTGTGGCCGACCTGCATTAGCTCCTCCACCAGAGCCTTCTCCTTGGTCACCAACCATTTGATCTCCTTCTCTTGGTCCTTGTTCTGGGCCTCGAGAAGGGTGAAGGCTTCGGTCCGGCTAGCGAGCGAGGCGTCGCGCTCCTTGATGGTGGCCTCCAGACCCTCTACCCTCGTGTGCCAATCCTTATTCTGCAGCCGCAGAGTGGAATTGGAATTGCTCAGCCGGTCGTTCGCTCTCTTCAAGCGATCGATCTCGCGTTGAGCGCACACGAGGATGGCTGCGGCAATTCCGGCTATCAGTAAAAAAAAGCAAGCCAAGGGAAGCGAACTTACTCTGGTAAGTCCCGTTGGCGGCATCAAGCTTCTGCTCCAACGTCCGGTTCCTGCCGGCTGTGGCCTCCAGCAGCCGGATCTCCTTCACCGCTAGCTCGAGCGTGGCGGCAAGGTCCGACAGCGAGGCGGCGGAGGAGGCGTCGTCATCCACGGTGTTGACGGCCAAGGACTCCTTCATTGCGTCCACCGCCGTTCGCCATTCCTCCCCGGGCTCCTCGTCGGAGTTATCATCGCCAACAATGACGAGCTCCTTGCCGGCAGCCCACCGTGCGCCCGCGGAGGAGCCATCCGGCTGGGAGGACTCCCCTTCCGGCTGGGGACCTTCCGGCTGGGCGGAGGCAGCCGACTCAGCTCGAGGGGGAGGCGGAGGTTGCGCCTCGGGAGGGCGACCCGGTCGGCGCCCGTGCCGGGCTCGTGGCTCCAAAAGAGACCAACGTGCTAAAGAGAAGGAGGAGAAGGCAAAGGCAAAATAAACTAAAGTCAGAAAAAGAAGAAAAAAGGCAAGCAGACAGAAAACACCGAAAGAAAAAGGGGGAGAAGGAACGTACCCCGGCACAACTGGGGGCGGCCCCTTCTTCCGGTCAAGACGGCTTGGCGGCAGGGCACTGGACCGGCTCCTCTTGGGAGTCGGCTCCTCCATCACAGGTCGGCGGGAGCCGGAACGACTGGAGCCGCTCCCGCCTGCCTCGCCGTCCGTCACGGAGCGCGTCGCCGGATCCACGATCGGCGCGGCCTCCTCCTCCTCGTGCACCTCCGCGTGCGGGTCGGCAGCCGGCTCGTCATTCCGGCTAGGAAAGGCATCGCCGTCCCCGTCCGACTCCTCGCCGGACCGTCGCGCGCGTGGCTCGGGCAAGTCAGGCGTGAACTCCTCAAGGGGAGCCTCACCCTTCTCGCGAAGGATGCAAGCGAACATCTGCCGAATACAAGAAGTCAGCCGGACAGAACAAGAAAAACACAAGAAGAACAAGATGAAGTTTCCGGCTATAAGAACTTACCCGGGGCACGCGGTTCTCCTGGCTGTAGGGCGCTAGACTGAACTTCCAGTTCTCCGGCAGCCGCTCCTTGGTGATCGTCCACACCCACTCCTTCAAGTTGTGGTAGCGGGGATCGCGGCGCGACAGCCGGGTCGGGTCCAGCCGGCCGGAGTAATAGCACATCTTGTGCGCCCGCTGCTGCATCGGCATCATCAGCCGGGACATCCAGCTGAGGGTGATGTCCATGCCGGTTAGCCGGCAGGTGACGAGGGAGCGCATGCGCTGCAGCATCGCGTCCGTCTCTGCCTTGTCACCATGGATCTTCAGCTCCCAGTTCTGCCTGCTGGACTCAACATCCTGGAAAGCCGGAAGATTGATCTGGTCGACGTTGGTGACGTTCTTGACATAGAAGTACGACTGCTGCCACAGACGTACCGTGTCCTGAAGCAAGAACTTGGGGTAGCCGGATTGGGAGCGGGAGTAGATGGAGGCACCGCCGCAGACGACTAGCGGCCCCTTCGTGTACTGCACCTGCGGCCGGACTCGGAAGAGCCGGCAGAAGAGCCCGAGATCCAGCTGGATCCCGAGGTAGCTCTCGCAGAAGGCCATGAAGTGTGCCAACGTCCCGATTGCGTTGGCGCCGAGGTGGTGAAGGCGAAGATCGAAGAAGGCGAGGAAGGTCAAGAAGAACGGGTGCACCGGAAGGGCGAACCCGCGCGCCAGATGGGAGAGGAAGATGACGCGCTCCCCCTCCGCCGGGTGTGGCGACACCTTCCCTGCCGGCGCCAACCACACCGCCACCTCCTCCGGCGGCAGAAGAACGTGGGTGGCGTGGTACTTCGCAATGTGGTCATCGGTGACGGAGGAGCCATACCAAGCCCCGCGATCGGCGGCCATCTCCGGCTGACAGGGGAGTGGCGACGGAAGATTGGCGGTGGCCCATAGCAACGACGACGACGAGCGGGCGGCGCAGCGGGCTACGACGCAGAAGGAAAGGGCGCAGAACCAGAAGCGCGCGAGGGAAGAAGAGACTACAGCAGGGGAGCGAAGGAAAGGAACTGCCTCCCCCGTGGCGTCCCTTTAAAGGGCCGGAAGGGCAACCGTCAACGAGGCCACGTGGCGCACATCCGGACGGCCCTCACCCCAACCGCCGCCTAGATCAAGTGTGCCGAAGCGGGATGCGCAGAAGATCCCGGAGCAGGAACCGAAGCACCGGACAGCGGTTTCCCGAGGCGACGGGACATTACGCTGCCCGCCATAACGGCAATGATAGCCGTACGCGACGCCACGAGTAGCGTCCTGAAGTAACCGCCAAGCTCAGCCGGACACAAATTCAAAAACAGGAGGGAGCGCGCGCACATTTTGCCTAAGGGCGGAATCCACACGCGCTCGGGGGCTAGTGTCAGGGGGATGACCCCCAAGTACCCCAACCGTACAAGAACCAGGCAGTCGGATCGCGTTCGGCTGACCAAGCACAGCCGGACAGGGCAAGATAGGTCGGCTACCGTTCGGTAGCCGGGTCAGCAAGAAGTAGCCGGCTACGGCGACGTAGCCGGACCCAATCAGTGAAACATGACGACGTGCGTATCAGTGCACGGTACGCCCTGTATGATGACAAGACTGGCAACCACCCGGCCATACCGAAGACTTTGTGGGGGTGACGCAGGAACAGCGATGGCACGAGCTGTCACGGGCGCCATCGTGCTGTGACAGCCATACCGCTCGTACTCCGACAAGACACACCATACCGAACACTGTAGATGACCAGCCGGCTGGGACCCGCATGTGGGGCCCGCCAGTCGGATTGGCCAGTGAGACCGTTGCCTCTCTGCCTATATAAGGAGAGGCAAGGCCTCAGTAGAAATGGTTGGTCTCAGAGCATTTAAGGCAGTAGCTAGCAGATACAGCTCGAGGAGCACTTGTAGTTCGTATATCCTACATAGTCAGATCCGGCAGGAGTAGGGGTTTTACCTCATCACGAGGGCCCCGAACCTGGGTACTTCCTACGTCCAGTTACGCTCGCTTGTATCCAATCCCGCCTGTGGACGCTGTCGATAGCTTCCCTGCTAGTCCCCACACCTCTATCTAACCTCTTCAGGTACTGACATTCCCAATACAACGACACTCACCGATCTTGTTCAAGCGGCGCTCGAGGCTATTTAAAATTCCATATCTCCACAGCATCCTCTCCCACACTCCACCCCATCCATCTGCCAAGCCCTTCTTCTTCACTAAGGTCCACCGTCCGCCGCCTAGCAAGATCCATCGCCCGCCGCCACCATGCAGTTCAACGGTGGTACCTTCCGTCCGCCTCGCACCATGCAGGAGAGGACCTACCCCGCCGGGGTCATTGTTGAGGGCTCCCTCCGTGTATGGGAGAACTCAATGTTGATGTCCCCGAGGGAGTTGGCCTATGCCTTCCTTAGCTTCGGCTATCGCCACCTCCGACCCGGCTCTCCGGCCATGTTCCGCCTCGAAGATCACTATGCCCTCGGAGGCCCTGCAGTAGGGCTCACGGTGCACTTCACCAACCAGTATGATGCATATCTTCTCCTCGGCGAGGTCTACTGGTGTGTGTGCGAGTCGATCTTCTTCACCTCCTTTAACATCTTCACGAACTTCGACATACCTTCCCCACCGTCAACGGGATGCACACTCTCTCGTACAGCCCTAAGGAAGAGTGAGGGCTGGGGCAGCGCCGAGGAGATGGGATCGAGGAGGTGAGCAAGAGCAAGAGGGAGGAGAGAATTTATTTTCATGTTTTTTGCTTGGGAATATATGCCCCTCTATGTATGTTTTCTATGTTGTAAGGGATGCCCCCTCCTATTTTATATCTATCTCGTTGTTTTTATACTTTGTTCGCGCCCTTTTAGTTTGATTTCACCGAAATATGCAGATCAAGCTAAATATATTAAAATATGCAGAGCACGCTATGTATATTAAAAGGCGCTTGGTTGAAAGAAATGAACTAGTTTTTCAACGTGAACAACTAATTTTGGTCGAAACTAACAAGTTAAACAACCAAACAATTTCTTTGTTTTGAGTTGACCCGACACAACAGGATATGGACTGTTGTCGTAAAGTGCAAACAATAAACTATCTTACAAATCAATATGAATTTTCCAGGTATAAAAACCTCCATGGACTAGTAAATTCTCAAGGTACATTGTTATTAATCACTGATCTGACTTTCCTTTTCACAGCCTCTAGTTTGTTTCTTCTAGACAGAAGAATCATTGCAATGGTAGGTCCTCTTGATTCATCGATTGTTGTCTGCAGTACCATATAGAAGAGTTTATAAATTGAATTTTAATCATATTGATTTTTGCGACTATACAAAGGAATAGTGTACAGACCTGAGAAATGTTCTTAGTCATACGATCTCCGTCCGTACTTACGAATCATCTTGCTTTCCAATTTCATATTTTTTAATAGGCCAAGTATCGACGTTAGGAAATTGTTTGTGTGTAGTTTTGTTTGTCCACCATATGTCTAGTGCAATTTGTCCTTTCTGCAAAAGATTAAGAATTAGTGAAACGCCAAAAGAAAACACGGTTTTGATGAGAAAAGTAGATAATAATACCAAGTCATTCACAACTGCATGCGAATAAGCTAAATTGTACCTAGGGTCAAGGACTTGGAACTCCTTCTTGTTGTTATGTATTACAACTATCACATAATATTCTCCACGTATATTCAGAGGGAAATATGCCTACAAAATAAGATCACTAGCATGTACTATGTAGGCTTCCAAATAGTTAACAATAATATTAACTTTATAAAAAAACACTCTTTACCTTGTCACGCGCAAAATATTCATTCATAACCCTTCCTACAGCTCCTGGTCTTGGCACTTCTTCTACGTCAAACCTTTTCAAGTTTTTTTCATTTTGTACATTTTAATGGCTTCATTGATAAGATAGGTTGACCTCAACGGTCCACATATGTGCCGATCATAGTCAAGAGGGGGAGCCAGCTCTAGAATATAGGCATCAAGTATCTACAAATAATAGTTGTACAATGATTGCATATTCATATTACTTTGTTGTAAAATAACAATATAATAGGTTAGCGAATAACTTACAGCAGTACTAAGCCATTCTTTTATAAGGACATCGTTAAGATTTTTCGAAGACAAGATAGTCTCATCTGCGTTCTGGTACGCCCCTTTTACAGCTTCTTTGGGATCTTCGCCAAAGTAAAAACATATTTCATAGCACATTCTATTTCAGCAAGTGTTAATATAGTGTAACATTCCTCAATATCATGTTGTTCAAATAACATCGCTGCATAACATTTATGAAAAAAAACAAGTTACCGCCATGAACCATTTTGTTTGCTGCATAAAAATAATTAATGAAATATATAAAGCTTTATACCTTTCGTATTTTTTGATTTACGTTTCGGTTGTTTCTATCGCTCATATAATGGGGAGCCATACTTACTATTACCCTTGGGTACACGTTTCCTTTTGCCTAGACCATTGTCAATTTCGTTTTTGCCGCTATCAATAGAATTACCACACTTTGTTGCATCTTCCTTCCCCGCGGTACAAGTCATATCGTTGCGTGCATCGTTCTGCACGACACCACTCTGTGCACCATTTGGTGTATCCTTCAGAGTACCAAGAATGGATGATGGTACCTCCGATGATGACGCAGACTTGGTATTTTCATTTACATCCCATGGATTCTCCACCGTACCATCCATCTTCCGAAGATGGTCTGGTGTGTTCATTGACATGTCAACAGTAGTCGTTGGCATACATTTTTCCTTCAAGGGTATGACGTAACTGTCACCACCAAATAGATCATCTGCAATGGCTGCTTCAGAATTAGCCGATGTTTTTCTCAAAATGTCATCAAGCTTGGCTTCTTTATTACCACATTTATAGACAAATTCTTTGCCTGATTGTGATTCACTAGGAACAGATTTAACATCTTCACCATCTTCTCCTTTGTCCGACTGTGATGCTTCAGTTGGTTTGTACATGACACCATTTGTATTTAACAATTTTAGAACCTCCTGCATAACAAAATATATTAAGTACTGAGTTTTCATTCATAGTGTAGTATCGTTATCATCAACATGAAACAACACATAAAATATAGATCGTATCACCTCTGCACATATCTGCGGTATAAGTGCTATCTTCATGTCCATGTGATTTTTCAAATCTGTCGTCATACGTTTGAATAGGAAGTCCATGTTACTGCCCCGTTTGTTTGAACTTGACTGTTCACCATTCATTGATGGTTTTTGCACACTCTTTTTCTTATATTGATCCAAAATATTATTACGGATCTGCATGTTACAAAAATGAACAAATTATACAAATTACAAATACAAACACGAGCTACGTATAGTGGCATATCAAAAGAATGATTAAACTGACTACCATCACTTTAGTGTTGTTTCCGAGGCCTCGACCATTCTTATAATCATAGCAACATCTCCTTTCTGATTCGTCTTTTGTCCATTTTTTCATTAGTGGCCGAATGGACACAGGGGGAATATAAGTAGGATCATCAACGATCACCAACTTCTCCCAGTAAAGAAACTGCAAATAAATTGTACAGACAAATAAATTTAGTTTTACATCGAGAGCTGAATATAAAAACCGATGATTGTTTGACTTAACATATATACCTGTGTTAGACCTAGATTTCCTTTGGGCCATGCTCTCATAGTAGATCCTAGAAAGCTATCCTTCAAACTATCTATGAGAGACTTCAGTGTGAAGTAATTTCAGTTAATCTGAAAAATACAAGGAATGTCTTCCACTAAACAGTAGAAGATCTTAGGTACAGTTACGTTACTCGATGGGGCTATGAAAAGACCAATTAGCGCAAGCACTACTTTGCGGACGAAGTTGTCATCGGACGCTTTCTCAGTCTTTATGTCATTAATCAAATCTCTTATTACTATATTACCGCTTGACTTGCTGAGAAAACATGGGGGTATGTTATGCATATTATTTTGACCATCTTTCTTTATAATTTGAAATGCAGAATAACCTTGGTTACGTAAACCATAAAAATGTTCTACGTCCTCACAAGTTCCTACTATTTCTCCTGATCATTCTTTAATGATGAAAATGCTAGACGATGGATTAAACAACTCAATAATGGATCTGATTAAGTTTTCCCGCATCGTGATTCGTGGCACGTCCAACATCGGCCGCAAAGAAGTGCTGGTAAATGTCGCACGTTGCGCGCTTGTAAAGCCGGCTACTAAATCTGACCATCTTATGTAGTTACAAAATATCTCACTATCTAAATCTTTCATTCTGCACGAATTATTTAGAGAATGTGTTAATGTCTCTCCATCTAAATCTACAGCAGATTTCCAAAAACCTATATGAGCATCTTGTATACACGACAAACAATCGATGAGACATGGAATCATTACCTGGATGACAGATGAGAAGAGGCGGCGAAGGGTGGCACGAATGAGAGACGACGAAAGGGAGTCCTGCGAGGATGAAGAGGTGACAGGCGGCATCGATCCCTAGAAGACAGACGAGAGGGGGTGGAGAAGGGAGGCGGCAATGTGGGACGGCGAGGGCGGCTCGTAATGGAGGCAGTGGTGAAAGGCGGCCTACCTAGGTTGAGTCGTGGGTTGATGGACGATCGACGTGCCGATAACTACGCCCTCCGTGATTACAGAGGCGTTGGGCCAGTTGTAGGTAGTTAATTGGGCCTATAGGGTTAATAATTTTTACTGGCTTGTTTTTTTTATTTTTATCCGTTTTTTCTTATTTATAAGAGTTTTATTGTATTCTTTAATGTCTTACCATATTTTGGGTTTTTCCGAATTCGATATGCACAATACGAACTTTAATTAATAAACAGATCAAATCAACTTCATACCATGGGAGTGTTGCTCCTATCTTTAAAGTACTTTTAATACGTACATCGCAAAGGATGTGTAAGACGCATACGAGTCCTACCGAAGGATCACCGACACGTGTTCACGGCGAGAAACCCCAAATGAAAAATCAGCAATATAAGAAAAGGTTTAGATTAAAGCGGATGCAAGAGAAACCCAAATGAAGCATCAACAATTGTGAATATAATATGAAATGATGATTACTTAATAATTTCATATAGACCAAACTTAGTAAGCCATAATCGTTACATAAGTGTTTCACAAACATGAGAGTACATAAGCATAATATAGAACTAGAACACGAATTTGAGGTTGATTTTACACTTGATCAACCAGTAGCTTCGTAGTACCATCATCCCCACGACAGAACCAGAACACGAATTTCTGGTTAACTCTCATACTATTCTGCCTGACAAGGTCCATCCAGTTTGTTGTTATCATGGCACCTTCTTTAGGTACTCTATTCACTTGGGACTTGTTCATCACCAACTTAACGTGTGCAACTTTTCCATCTCTGGAATGGACTTTTATAACTGCTGACAATTAAATGTTTGTAACAATATGCTTCATGGTGAACCTCCTTGAAAAGTACTGCACATAGATTTTATAAACCAGTTATACAAATTATTTCACATTTACGCAAACAAATAAATGTAAAAAAGTTCGTATGTACGGAAGAGTTACTATTTTAGCTTTATTTTTCACTGTGTTGGATTTTTTGATGGTGCATACATAAAACGGGTCTTTTGGCATGTGAGCCTCGACTAGTCGCTCAAGTTCATCAAATTCTTCCTCAGTCATCTTCACGCGATTGCCAAACTCAAGGAAACCTTCAAAATCGTGCTCGCTTTTTATTCCAGGACCTTAGTTTAATTTTAGCACATTAGCGACATCCAATATATCAATTGCTTACAAAATAAAATTGGCAGAAAATGCTTACCCCTGACAAAAATAAATTTTTTCTTCCTTTGGATTATAGCACGGATCTCAGCACGGGTAACATGTAATGGAACCTGGCGGAATATAAAAGAATAATTAAGTCACATATCATTTTACGGCATGAATAATACTAAACTTTTACAGTACTAATTGAAAATCAAAAGTAGTCGAGCATCCCATCGCTCAATTGAATTTCGCTCCCTAGGACACAGTCCGCATGCGATAACACCGGCCATTCGCCTACGTGGAAAACGAGATGGAGCGGCCGGCGGCTAAAATCGTCGATGCTAAAACGCACTTGCGTGATCAGCCTAAACTAGATCTACGACGAACACATTTAGATCTGTATTTTCGAACAATTCGAGTAATTATAAATTCGATTTATTCATGACGAAATAAAAAATTGCGATGATTAGATGTACGTCCTCTTAGATCTATCGTATGTCCGTGCTGTCCGTGGATAGTAAGTTAACCTAAATATAGATTATTGACAGGGCTTCGAATTTACGTACCTATGCCATGGCGACCGAGGATCTCCGAAACTATCTCCTAGCGACCGTCGTTGACGCAGCTCTCTCCCGTTCAGTTTCAGATGAGACGAGGTGATGTAATGAGGTGACGGCTATATCTAAGTGAATGTGTACGTGCGGTAGGTAAATAGTCCTGGTTTAATAAGGCAGTTATCCTAATGACCGAGTTTACCTTTGGATCCTCCTAGTGGGCCGGCCTAATCTAACATATTTAATTTTGAATTTAAATATAAACCGAATAACCATATGTTCGAAAATGACAAAAAAAAATACGGTTGTGTTTCTAATAATACGGACATCTTAGAATATTTTTTAAAAATATTTAAAAATAATTGAAAACCTGGACTTATTAGTAATGGCCCTCTCAGGTAGCATAAACGGTCTATTTTGTAGAGATGTGATTTTTTTAACAATCTTAAAATTGCCTCCATTTTGTAGTACATGCTTGTGAGGGCATGGTGGAGCAATGTGCAAAAGGAAAGCACAATTCTTGGATACTTGACCTGATGATTCGTCCGTACTTGTGCAAAACACCCCTAAAACCCTAGATATTAGCCGTCTACCGTGCCAAAGGCATACCCAAGCATGCCATCACTGCTCATTGAAGTGATGTAAGTGTGTGGTGTGTTATTGTGAGCCATTGTGCCAAGTTTGAGGCCATTCATCAATAGCCATGCCGCTATCCCGACGGGTAGACGCGTTACATCCTACTACCCTAGAACGAAGCTGGCCAGTGTGGGAAGTGCATGGCCAAGCAACATGTTGTTTGTAAAACAAGGGATGTGAGTGCTTGTAAGGACATGGTGGAGCAATGTGCAAAAGGAGAGCACATTCCTTGGACACTTAACTGACGATTGCTCATGCTTGAAACACCCTAAAACTCTAGATTTTAGCCTCATCAGGCCAAGGCATGCCCAAGCATGTCATCACTGCTCATTGAAGTGATATAAGTGTGTGGTGTGTCATTGTGAGCCATTGTGCCAAATTTGAGGTCATTCATCAATAGCCATGCCGCTATCTCGACGGGTAGACGCGTTACACCCTACTACCCTAGAACGAAGCTGGCCAGTGTGGGAAATGCATGGCCAAGCAACATGTTGTTTGTAAAACAAGGGATGTGAGTGCTTGTGAGGGTATAGTGGAGCAATGTTCAAAAGGAGAGCACATTTCTTGGACACTTGGCCTGACGATTCGTCCGTACTTGTGCGAAACACCACTAAAATCCTAGATTTTAGCCGTCTACCGTGCCGAAGGCATGTCCAAGCATTACATCACTGCTCATTGAAGTGATATAAGTGTGTGGTGTGTCATTGTGAGTCATTGTGCCAAGTTTGAGGCCATTCATCAATAGTCATGCCGCTATCCCGACGGGTATACGCGTTACACCCTATTACCCTAGAACGAAGCTGGCCAGTGTGGGAAGTGTATGGCCAAGCAACATGTTGTTTGTAAAACAAGGGATGTGAGTGCTTGTGAGGACATGGTGGAGCAATGTGCAAAAGGAGAGCACATTCCTTGGACACTTGGCCTGGCGATTCGTCCGTACTTGCGCGAAACACCCCTAAAACCCTAGATTTTAGCCGTCTACCATGCCAAAAATTATTCAACTACCATTACATCAGCAAACAGATACAACAGAGACAGCACAGAGGTACGTTCACTTGCTTTCAAAATTATTCAACACACGGATACAGCAGAGACACACAGAGGATATACCATTACATCAGCAACGCACATGGATTTTCATTTCTGCTGAATAAGCAACAGACAAAGGACAACTACCAACCCTATTACACATTTTAGAAGAAGCACTGCTTCTGTAAGAAGATCAACCGTAGAGACCAACTTCATCAGTACCAGTTCCTCATTCCTAGGATTTAATGCTGCTCTTCTTTTTTCCTTAGCTCCAGAGTTTCCCTCCTCTCCTCTGCCCATCCATAAGCATCTATTGATGCATCACTAGTCAGAATACCGTTCTCACACAAGTAATCCACGTACTTCAGCTCCCACCGCCAAAAATTGCATTCAGTCTATAAAATTAGGAACACTGAATATCAAACATTTAATTTTGTATGAACACTGCTCATAATGTAGGTACATGCGCAATCGACTGCATGAAAATCAAACCAAAATGCTTACCCCATGAGTTTTGCACTTGTAAAAGACCCAGCCATCGTGGTCATCGGTGCCTAAGACATGCCTATTGACGACGACGCCGCAGTCGGAGCAGGGAACTAGGGGAATGTAGGGCGGACGGTTCCGATTATGCGACGTGCGGGACGACCTTGAAACAGACATGGCGGCCACTAAGGATCCAGACCTAGGCGACAACTCCGACGGTAGATGGCTCCGGCGGCAGCGCCACAATTATTTTGGAAAGGCGGTGAGAGGAAGTTAGGGTTTCTGTTTCTCTTATAAATAGCCAGGCTGCATTACCTGGGTGTCTTATTGGACCGGACTTCATAGTTGTATTCCTCTTATAAACCCAAACGTTATCCCTACACTGACATACATTTCTGTAAACCAGGGCTACCACCGCCGGCTAATCTTAGAGTCTCACATAAGGCTGTTACCACAAATGCACCGTTGATGCCACACTAAAAGTGAAACTTTAATCAATGTAATGCAGCTAATCATTTAATTTAACCCATTATCAACTAGCTAAATAAACCCAAATACATATACATTCCACAGATTTCCTTGTTTTCCCTTTATGCCACCATTTCCCGCAAATACACAACCAGAGTACATATGCACAGGATTAAAAATATCAAGAACAAATCAGGTTAAACATGAAACAATAAAGTTAAGCATGAACATTAGATTGTTCAAACACAAGTTCAATCACAGTAATTAACCAACTGCATCAAGTTCAACACACCACAGATAAACATAGTCTTCACATTACAACCACATTAGCAAACAAACAGACAAGACACAATCTAGGCCTGGGGGAGGTGCTTCAGCAGGAACACGCCATAAGCGGCATGTTTGGCCTTCATGTGGGGCTTATGCTTCTGGCTGCCAGCTCCATAGTAGGTAGCATGCTGCAGCATTTCTAGGTGGTCCTTTGGCATCTCCTTCCGAAAGCACCACGGGCACTTGTACTTCCCTGGGCCTAGAAGATAGGAGATGTCCCCAGCCTTGAGCTTCTTCAGCACATCACGACTCTTGCAGTCCCTGTCCTCCACATCACTCCTGACATCGTCTGACGTCTGTGGAAATTTGTGAAATGAAATAAGGTTTACAATAATTACTCTATGTAATAAGACTATATGTGCCACGTATTATACAACGGTAAACTTGGAAAATTGCTTTTTAATTGAACATTTAAAAATCATAACAGAATAGTTAATATGTCACACATATGAAGTTAGATCAGAGCAGCATTATGTACAAATCAAATGTGTGCAGCAAAACAAAACATGATGGAAGCATTAGTGCAACAAAATATTATGCCTTACAAGCAAATTGATCTATCACACTTATTAATCTTAAATTGTATCACTGCAACATTAAATGCCAACTTAAGTTTGTAGCAGAACAACCCATGTGGTGAAAGCAGTAGTGCAGTAAATATTCTAATCCTATGAAGCAGAATGTTGTATGACACGTAATAATCTTAAGCTAGATCACATCAGCATTAACTAGCAACTTATGTGTGGAGCATAAGAAAACATCTACTGAAAGTAAAAAGAATAAACCAATGAAGCAAGACAACAGCAACTGTTACTAGCAGTACTACAACCAGGAATTTATGCATCTGTAACAAAACACATAAACTTTCAGCTCCAGAACTGCAACTACACAAATATTTTACAAATACAAATAAAAATCAACTATCATGAATGTACTAGACCCATATGGTCTATGTGAGACAAGCATTTAAAAAGACTAGCAAATTACCAAGGCAGACACTCTGACTATGAGTACATAGACAGGGTATATTTAGCTCTGTATAAAGTGATCAAATGATGTAATGAACTAAATTAATAAGAAAAGTAAACGATACCAAATACATTCTACACAACAGTACAACAGTATAATGACATGCACCTGGGACAAATTCCCATGTCTCTTTTACTTAACTACTACAAGCAAATTCACAAACTAGCTATCCATGGTCACATTACCTGAATTTACAATCTCGAAGTGGTCGCAAGTAGAACCCATAAATCTATTATATGTGTAGATCAATAGGCAGCAGCCCTATTCCATTTTCATTGCAAACAAAATGCCAGGTTCTTACTTGTCAGATCGTTCAAGACCAAAAACTCAAGCACAAAGGCCAAGCATAAGCTACATCATCTAGGCGCATGTAAACACAGCATGACATTAGATATCATAACATTCAAAGTAAGAGGAACCACTCGACGACCTAGCCTGCCAAATCAGAAGCCTACTTGATCCTACATCCATCAGAACGTCGCCAAAGGGATCCTGGGGAAATCAGTAGCTAATCTACAGAGCATCTAACCTGGCACAAACTAGCATCGCTAGGGGCATCTAACCCTACTAGCACCACAAACCCTAGCAACAACAGGACGAGGCAGACCTCGGCGGCAAGAACACTAGGAGAGAGAGATCTGGACTTACCTCATCGATGTCATCGCTATCGGACTCGTTGAAGGTCTCGACGTCGGCAGGCGAGTAGATCTTCTCCCCCCTCTCCTTCCTCTCCTGACACAGCCTGTTCTTCAGGTTCTTCTTCTTCTTGCGCCTGATCTGCGCCTCCGACTCGAACTTCCACTTCATTGGATGCACACCGGAGTAGACGGCCGGCCCACCCAAGCCGGAGCTCCCATTGCCACCCTCTGCATCCGCGACTTGCTTCCCCTTCTCCGCATGCTCAGCACCCGCAGCCACCTGCTTCCCCTTCTCCGTGTTGTCAGCGGTCGCCGCCATCTACTTCCCCTTCTCCATGGACGGCCGCGCGAGGGTTTTGTGGAGAAGGCCAGCTGTGGTTTGCTATCCGATTTGGGGAATTTCTGGAAGTGGTTGGAACGCACACCAACTAACTATGCTACTTAAGGAAGCAGACGGTTCGGCACCCACGTGCATACGTGTATAAGACGCGCCGGTGAACGGGCCATACGGGCTTCTACGTGGGTTTCTACGGTTCGTTTTTTCAGGCAGCTCCGAAAATTTTGGAAGGACGATCGTGCCCCCCGTCGTTGAACCATCCACGCGAATCCCAGCCATCCATGTGTTTTGCCAAACTTTTGGTTCCCAGGAGGGTGCGCACTGAAGCAAAAACGATGCAGAAAGACAGGGAGCAGAGATAGCTGTTGGGTCCGCAGCATAGAAAACAACAATTTTCCTACGGTGTGAACTACACGCCAAGATCTATCTACTAGGTACAGAGCAACGGGTGGACATACATCCAACGAGAACTTACCATCGTAGACAACGAGCTTTGTTAACGAGTAGGAACTCGTGGTTGATGTAGTCGTACACTTGCCGATCTCAAGATCGTGATAAAGTCTAGCAGGTCCGGCTCCAGCACGTCCATCAGATCCAGCTCCAGCACCACCAAGTCCAGCACCGCAAAGCAGCGGTGCATCCGTGATCGCACACATGTCTGGTACCCCGACAACCTCCGTCCCTCGCTCCAGCAAAGCAGCGGAAGCAGCAACTCCTTTCCAGATAAAGCCACTGGGAACATGTATCTCGCTAATCCGAGACCATGGGGGAATAATACTAGAGGGGGAGAGAGATCCTTCACAAGGAGGTGTGTGTGAGAAGTGAGGAGGGGGTGGCCTTTTATAGGAGGAGGGGGTGCCCCTCCTTCATGGACTCTTCACCTCCTCCATTCATGTGGTGGTAACTCCCTCCACATAAATTTGCCCCTTCACATTCTCTTTTAAAGTCTCTACTTTAAATGCATTAAATTTCTCCAAATTTAATGCTCTCTCATTTAATAAAACTCTTTTATTATTTTTATTCAGAATTTTGTTAATTACTTTAATTAACAAACATTCACATAAAACCCCCTGAAACAATTCAATATTACAAGCAGAACCAATTGAAGCATTTTCACCAAAAGCTTTGGTGTCTATTGAAATAATTCCAGCGCTTTCTTAAATCTTTATCTAAAACATATTTGCTCCAAATGGTGTCAGTATCCCTTAAGTCGTCACCCTACGGTTCATGAATAATGCGTACATGATCGAGACCCCTCTCGATCAATAATCAGCGGGACACGGAGATCCATAATCGACTACACATTCAACGATGACTTCTGTGATCGTGAGAACCTTTAACGCTAGTAACTAAATCCCTTTGTCTCGTGATATATTGTATGTCCGAGATTCTATCATCGGTATCTCCATACCTAGTTTGATCTCGTTACCAACATGCACTCTTTTCTCGTTCCCGTGATATAACATTCTAGTGATCACATCACTTGCTTGCAAGATATTTCAATGTGATATCACCGAGAGGGCCCAGAGTATATCTATCCGTCATCAGGATGGACAAATCCCACTCTTGATCCATGAGCCTCAACATAACACCTTCAGTGTAATCGAACCCACCTTTATAGTCACCCTATTACGGTGTGACGTTTGATGTTATCAAGATACTCTTCCGGTGTTAGCAATTAACATGATCTCATGGTCTAAGGACTAAGATTACTTCGTATGATGTTATAGCAATATAAACATAATGACTTGATCGTAATGCTATACTTCGGATGAATGTTCATCACATCATTCCACCAATGGTGTGACCTTGTTATTAACAACATCCAATGTCTATGATCAGGAAACCTTGATCATCTTGTTAATCAACAAGCTAGTCTATAAGAAAGGCATAACTAGGAACCCCTTTTTGTTTATTAAACACACATGTATTGATGTTTCCGATCAATACAATTATAGCATGCAAAATAAACATTTATCATAAACATGGAATAAGATAATAACCACTTTATTATTGCCTCTCGGGCATATTCCCTTCAGTCTCCCACTTGCACTAGAGTCAATAATCTAGTTTGAAAAACTTTGCGTATTGAACACCTATGGCTTTCTGGTGTTGCATATACGCAATTGCTAGTGGTTAACATAATCTCCGGATCTGACAGTTTCAGGTCCGTGTGTATTTGCATGTCTTTGCGTCTCTACGCATCACTCATTCTCAAATGAGATGGCATTGTATAAATTTGGTTCTCTAGTGAGACCTTTAGTTCGTTCGGGTTAAAATATGTTGATATTATTGTCACACAATATATCTTCATAGTATTAGCCCACTTTGAACCACACCTAGTTTGATAACAAACTACTTAACACAAATGCCCTCCTATGCTGCTACTATAGCAGTCATATACTTAGCCTTTTGTTGTAGTATCCGTCACAATATCTCAACTTTGGAACTCATCAAAATCCATCATGGAACATCCTTTCCATTATATTGTGCCACCCATAGTCTAAATTGAGATAAATTTAATTTGTATCTTGTGACAAAACTAGTATCAATGTAACACTTTACAATGAAGTACCTTTAACTATTTGTCACTTATACATGATATATTCTTAGTTCTTCCAAAGCTCATAAGAATATCTTTACTATTGTCCAATGATCATCTTGTGAATCATTCTGGTATATGCTCATAACATTTAGAGCATAGGACATTCTGGATATATACATATCATGGTATAATCGATCAAAATCTTCATGTGATTTTACTCACCAAGTGTCAAAACACTTGAATCTTGATACAATTCTTTCCATGCAGCAAGAACCTTTCTTGTTGTTTCCAAATTGAACTCTTTCAATATCTCATATATGTATGTCTGGCACAACCATATTTGCGCCTTAATCTATCCATATAGATATTGATGCCAAATATTCCTGGTTTGCCCAAGTCTTTCATCGAAATCTTATTTTAATGAAATTCTTAACTTGTGTCAATACAAGATACATCATTTCCAATCAACAATATGTCCTCTACATAATGTATTAGAAATATGTCTCAGTGCTCCCATTTAATTTCTTGCAAATGCAAGCATCTTCATCATCTTCTATGAATTTAAACTCTTTTAACAGTTTCATCATGGTGAAGATTCAAACTCTGCTATGCTTACTTCAACTATTGAAGTTTACATGCCCTTTTAGCACCCTTTGAATTAACAAAACCCTTCGGACCATGTCATGTACATGTCCTAGGTTACCGTTCTATTAGAAGAACCTTGTTTTGTTTATTCAACTACCATATACCAAATTATATGTAGTGGTTGCTACATTAATCCGTCAAGACTATATATCGCTATGAAAGATCATATCTTGTCATAGTCAACTCCTTGAACATTGCCGTAAACTTCTTTCCGACATGTCGACTATTTCATAGATGTCAAACATCCATGTCTATTTCTTTATAGATCCAAACACGACCGATAGGCTTCACGCCTTTCCGGAGGGTCTTCCAAGTTCAGAAACTTGATTTCTCGTGTATGGATACTATCACGGATTCTATGACTTCTAGTCATTTTATGGAGTCAGGGCCCATCATCGCTTCTTTGCATGTAGTCGGTTCATCATTGTCAAAACAATAACGACTTGCTTATCAAATCTTACTATTTGATTCTTACCGACCCACACGGTTCTATAGGAACTTTAATCTCCGAGATCACACCTTTTGTAATCACGAGAGCCATGAGCATTGTGGCCGCCACCGGGACACTTTTCTAGCGCTACCATTTAGCACATATAGCTAAGGTTCAACAACCTTATCAAAGTTCTATTGTCCTCCCACTTAACTTTTCACGAACAATTCCTTCTCAAGAAATTTGACGTTCCAAGTAACAAACTCTTTTGTCCTTGGTGTTATGGAGAAATTCCCAACAAATTCTTTGGGATAACCTACAAAGACGTGCTTATTCGACTTTGGTTGTAAACATTTTACTTATGCATAGCATACCAAAATTTAAGAAAAGACAATTTGGGTTTTATCCCAAATCATAACTCATATGGTGTCATTTCAACGGATCACGATGGTGCTCTTTTCAGTGTAAAAGCGGTAGTCTCTAAAGCTTCAATCCTTAAAACATAATGGCAGTTTTATAAATGACACCTTTGATCTTACCATGTCAAACATGGTTTGATTTCATCTCTCGAATATGCCATGCTTCTATGGTTTATCGGGGAACACAAATCATGGAACAATTCCTCAAGTCTTAGGTGTTTTTGCTAAACATGTAACTCAAATATCTTCCTTTATGATCGAATCATAAAATCTTTATTTTCTTGTTACAATGATTTTTCACTTCATCTTGAAAGTCTTTGAACAACTTTCAATTGTTTCATACTTATTCCTTATTAAGTAAATATACAGGTATATTCACTCAAATTCTTGAAGAAAGCATATGAAGCAAAAAGATCCATCGCATATGCCTACACATAATGGACTTATGCATATCAGCATGCACAATTTCCAATAAGCTAGTCACCCGTTCCTCTTTGGCCTATGAACGAAGTTTCAATTATCTCGAGGAAAGTCTCACATGCGTTAATTGATCAAAATCAAGGACTCCAAAATTCCATCAACATGGAGTTTCTTCATGTTTTCTTTCAAATATAATTCAAACAGCGATGTCACTTCATAAGTGATCTTTCAATCATTTGTCTTGCGACATTTTAGCAATAGTGTTTATGGATGTGATTTCTGCAACTAGACTTGTAAAAGTTCATCCATCCTTTATGGAATACCGTAATTATTTGAACAGCCATTGTTCTCATAATACCGGAACAAAATAACAATTATTTAAACAAATCTTGAAGGCTTGGTTTGATGACAACGAAAAACACAATAACACTTTATTTGTTTTCGATGAACATCATCACTCATTCTCTTACTGGTTACTTAGGCCATTGTAGTTCATGAATTGCGTTGTCCTGTATGACACTTCATACCAACCAATTCGGTATCCAATACCTAAGAACCACATTGTTTAACAAGCAAGGAATACAACCATAACATGTATATCTTCTATATACCCAAATTGGACATCTCCAACCTTATATTTTCTGCCAAATATTTTATAGATTCTCTTTCAGCAATTCCTTTTTCTTTTAAAAGAATCTATCAACATAAATTGTGGTGTCATTCACATGACACATAGTACAAAGCGTATATAGTCAAATACTAATAACTTTGGACTTGCACTTTGAAGTGGATCACCATCATCAAATGTTTGGTGTTCTTTCAAAAATCCATTCTTTAGTAATCTATTAGTGTAGTAAACATTTTACTTACATCTTCTATTCATCCTTATCATGACAACTTTCATGATCAAGCTACTATAGCCTATAAGGAAGAATCGCGAGTATAATATTAGTTCCCAAAACCTTTTTGGTAGATTCGGATGCCTAGCATTTCCATCCTTCACAAATTCTCATACAATATGAGAACATGTATTTTGCTAAATTATACTCTATCATAATGCAACCAAAAACATTGTTTCAGATATCACAATATCTTTTACACATGATGGTTTCTGAAACAATTTTTAGCTCCAATATAATCTTGATATTAAAACAAATTTTTGAATATCAATAATCATGGAGGCAAACATGATACTTTAGATACTAACATTGGAATTCTTACTCTTGATTTAATACTACTTATTAAACTTCATGGAGTAAATAGAGTTTGCTGAAAGTTTGCAATAGGACTTATAAACTTTAAATTGACATTCAAAACAATACGATACCAGTTCATAAAGTAAATATCCATAATTCTATAGTTCTATTATCTCAAATAAAAACTAAGCATAAGGTAGTGAACAGATGCGAATGACTACAACAAATTATGCAAATTCACTTCGATTTAGTTTATGACAAATTGAGTTCGACTAATCCAAATTAGAAATGAACTCCCACTCAAAAACGACATCCCTCATGTCCTTTTGGTGATTACATGAACCAAATCCACTACACCAAGTCCGATCATCACGTGAGTCGGTGTAGCTTCAAAGGCGAGCATCTATATGGGCATCATATCAACTATATGACTCATGCTTAACCTTTCGGTCCGTGTTCCGAGGTCATGTCTGTACATGCTAGGCTCGTCAAGTAAGAACCTTAGTATTTGCGTGTGTAAAAAACTGTCTTACACCCGTTGTATGAAAGCGTAGAGTCGAGAACACCCGATCATCACGTGATGCCTCAAAACACGATCCACAAAATGGTGCATACTTAAGGAAGAACACATTTTTATCTTGATATCTAAAAGAGGGATCATCTTACAATGCTACAGAAAGCGCCAAACTAGCAGTATAAGATGCTAACATCTAATGTGTAAAGTGAGATGATATGGTCCATGCATTTGATCTCTATCACTTGCATCGTGGTATGATCTCTATAATTCCTTTGTGTGTAAGGCCAAGGTCTATGGAACTTACACGTTAAGTGAGTTGTAAGAGTATCTATTATACATCTACTTACAACAATACCATATCAAGACACTAGCCCAGCAACGATCTAAACTAGACGCCTCTAATTTATCAGTTGCAAGTTTTACGTGGCTTAGGGCTTTCGGAGATAGAACCGGTCTTACCTACGAACATGAACCACAACGAGGATAACTAAGCTATTAGCAACTCGTTGTAAATCAGATATTGACTATAGTAGGAGAGACAGACACCCGCCAGCCACTTATGCAAAACAAGTTGCATGTCAGTCGTGGAACCGGTCTCATGTATGATGACATGTAAGGTTGGTCCGGGCCGCTTCATCCCACTATGCCACCAATATCCAAAATACATAGAAGATGCAATAACATGATCATCATCGCCCACATATCAACATATGTGTACTACCCGTGCTAAGCACCTATGCATAGATCAGGCTCTGATACCACTGTTGGGTCCGCAGCATAGAAAACGAAAAATTTCCTACGGTGTGAACTACACGCAAAGATCTATCTACTAGGTACAAAGCAACGGGTGGACATACATCCAACGAGAACTTACCCTCGTAGACAACGAACTTTGTTAACGAGTAGGAACTCGTGGTTGATGTAGTCGTACACTTGCCGATCTCAAGATCGTGATGAAGTCCAGCAGTCCGCCCAACACGTCCATCAGATCCAGCTCCAGCACCACCAAGTCCATAAAGCAGCGGTGCATCCGTGATCGCACACACGTCCGGTACCCGACAACCTCCGTCCCTCGCTCCAAAGATTAAGCAAGCAACTCCTTTCGAGATAAAGCCACGGGAACATGTATCTCGCTAATCCGAGACCATGGGGAATAATACTAGAGGGGAGAGAGATCCTTCACAAGGAGGTGTGTGAGAAGTGAGGAGGGGTGGCCTTTTATAGGAGGAGGGGTGCCCTCCTTCATGGCGCATGGAGGAGGTGACACTTCACCTCCTCCATTCATGTGGTGGTAACTCCCTCCACATAAATTTGCCCCTTCACATTCTCTTTTAAAGTCTCCACTTTAAATGCATTAAATTTCTCCAAATTTAATGCTCTCTCATTTAATAAAACTATTTTATTATTTTTATTCAGAATTTGTTAATTACTTTAATTAACAAACATTCACATAAAACCCCCTGCAACATTTCAATATTACATGTAGAACCAATTTCAGCATTTTCACCCGAAACAGTTTTGGTGTCTATTGAAATAATTCCAGCTCTTTCTTAAATCTTTATCTGAAACATATTTGCTCCAAATGGTGTCGGTATCCCTTAAGTGTGTCACCCTACGGTTCACGAATAATGCAGACATGATCGATACCCCTCTCCGATCAATAATCAGCAGCGGGACCTGGAGATCCATACTGACTCCTACACATTCAACGATGACTTCTGTGATCGTGAGAACCTTTAACGCTAGTAACTAAATCCCTTTGTCTCGCGATATATTACATGTCCGAGATTCGATCATCGGTATCTCCATACCTAGTTTGATCTCGCATCGACATGCACTCTTTCTCGTTCCAATGATATAACATTCTAGTGATCATATCACTTGCTTGCAAGCTATTTCAATGTGATATCACCGAGAGGGCCCAGAGTATATCTATCCGTCATCAGGATGGACAAATCCCACTCTTGATCCATGAGCCTCAACATAACACCTTCGTAGCACTGAACCCACCTTTATAGTCACCCTGTTACGGTGTGATGTTTGATGTTATCAAGATACTCTTCTAGTGTTAGCAATTAACATGATCTCGTGGTGTAAGGACTAAGATTACTTCGTATGATGTTATAGCAATATAAACATAATGACTTGATCGTAATGCTATACTTCGGATGAATGTTCATCACATCATTCCACCAATGGTGTGACCTTGTTATTAACAACATCCAATGTCTATGATCAGGAAACCTTGATCATCTTGTTAATCAACAAGCTAGTCTATAAGAGAGGCATAACTAGGAACCCCTTTTTGTTTATTAAACACACATGTATTGATATTTCCGATCAATACAATTATAGCATGCAAAATAAAGATTTATCATAAACATGGAATAAGATAATAACCACTTTATTATTGCCTCTCGGGCATATTCCCTTCAATAGCAAAGTAACCAAACCAAATCAGGGGAAAGCAAAAGACTAAAGAAATCACATGAACCGAGATGTCCATTGCAAAGTACTCCGTCTTGGCGGCTAAGGACGACCAACTTGCTTCTCACCACCGGTGCCACTCCTTCCCTACTGCTCTCTTCCAATGGTATTGACCCCCGTGTGCTCTAGCTAGTGCATGATATGCAGAGGAGGCCAAATTTGCCTCCTCGTGCAGAGGTGTGAGGCGTGGTGGACCATCTCGCTGGAGCCTGCCTTGCTTCCAGCAGAGAGAAAGGTAGGAACGGGAGGAGGGGGTGGAGCACCACCCTGGACGGCCATGGAGGCTGCCTCTTTTTCACTACCGATAGGCTGAAGAGAGAGGAGACCAAGAGAATCTGGAGGGATCGGAGGGATTTTTCTAGAGAAGAGAAGAAACTGGAGTAACAACGGAAACGGAACTCTAGCGTGTGCATGGCCTACCTTCTCTCTCCTTCTCTCTTCACAGCTTTTGAGTGTATATTATTAGATTCCTTCTCTCTCTATCGTTACATCTAGTTTTAAAATTTAAAATCTCTATACCTTTTGAACCAAAAGTTTAATTTATGAGCAATTTGAATATTTAAGTCCCTACTAAATAGATCTTCAAAGTGAGACCAATATCAAATACTACCCGCGCTCTCACCGGAAGGCACCGACAAATTAGGAAGCGGCGACCGGATAAGAAGCAGCCGAACGGAATAAATGGGAGGAAAAAAGAAAGGAAAAAGGAGAAATATCTCCATGGCGCTGCGCCAAATAAATATTGGACAAAATTGGGAATCAACAGTAGCCAGGGCAATGAAAAGATGCTAATTCTTTCCGCTTCAATATATGTATCTATATCTATCTATATCTATAAACTTAAGTCATACATTATGCATATATATTTGCAGCCGCTAACTGACTAGTAGATGAAAAATGAATGTAACTCCAAAAGTACATTATTGCTAAGATGAGAGATAAATTATCTGCTCTTATATAACTAAATACAGTCTATGATCACTTAAGTCGTTGCAATTTCATGACCACGGAGATGAAAGATCTAGCTACAGGATTTTTTCATTGATCTTAGCCGAGATGGAAGATCTAGCTCCAAGAGCATGGAGGAATACGTCGGTTACTCCTGCATGCACATCTCCTTCGTCTCCAAGTCAAGGACACTACGCATATAACTACGACCACTCACTGAAGTACACCGATAGACACGATAGACACGCAGTAACAACGCATTGGTCCCCTCGTAGGAGAACATGAACTGAGAAAGCACAAGCAGACCAGTGATGATGTCAGGCTCTAGGGAACGTAGCTTTTCCTCCGTGTCGATTCTCACGGGCTCAGGTACCCAATCTCCACATGCGAGTTGATGTCACATGGAGATCTTGAACCGATCAACACTAAACAATCATAATAGCTTCTTCCCATCTTGTGAGTAGTATGACCCCAAGTCGAGTTCTCCTTCAAAATTGGTGATGTTGGTAGGGATCTTTATAATTCTCTGCTTCGTTGTGCAAATATTGTAGGTGAAGATCTCGCAACGATGAAGAACCAGCCAGTGGATGACACCACCGTGGAGCACGATAGCGTCTCGTGCAAACCATCAATGAAAACTAAAACCACTAGTATCATGGATACTTACAGTAGGTTCCCAGTTGCCACATATTGACGTGGCGGTATGAATCTGGTGTTGGGTCCGCAGCATAGAAAACAAAAAAAATCCTACGGTGTGAACTACACGCCAAGATCTATCTACTAGGTACAAAGCAAACGGGTGGACATACATCCATGGAGAACTTACCCTCAAAGACAACGAGTTTTGTTAACGAGTAGGAACTCGTGGTTGATGTAGTCGTACACTTGCCGATCTCAAGATCGTGAGGAAGTCCGAGCGCCGCAACTCAGCGGCGCATCCGCACTCGCACACACGTTCAAGCCACCGGACAACCTCCACCTCCTCGCTCCAGCGATCCAGCGGAAGCAGCAACTCCTTCCGCATTTAAATGCCACCGGGAACATGTATCTCGCTAATCCGAGACCATAGGGGAATAATTCTAGAGGGGGAAAGAGATCCTTCACAAGGAGGTGTGAGGATGAAGGAGGGAATGGGTGGACTTTTATAGGAGGAGGGGGGTGCCCCCTCTCTCCATGGCCGGCGCATGGGGGGTGACCCCTCACCTCCCCCATTCATGTGGTGGTAACTCCTCCACATTAAAATGCCTCTTCACATTCCCTTTTAAAGTCTCCACTTTAAATGCATTAAGTTTCTCCAAATTTAATGCTCTCTCATTTAATAAAACTCTTTTATTAAATTTATTCAGAATTTTGTTAATTACTTTAACTAACAAACATTCACATATATCCCCTTGCAATATTTCAATATCACATGTAGAAACACCTTCTGCAATTTCACCCGAAACAATTTCTGGTTTCTATTGAAACAATTCCTGCGCTTTGCAATCCTTTCGTCTGAAACATATGTGCTCCAAAATGGTGTCCGGTAACTCTTAAGTGTGCCACCCTATGGTTCGCAAATAATGCAGACATGATCGAGACCCTTCTCCGATCAATAATCAGCAATGGACACGGAGATCCGTACTGACTCCTACACATTCAATGATGACTCCTGTGATCGTGAGAACCTTTAACGCTTGTAACTAAATCCCTTTGTCTCTCGATATATTACATGTCCGAGATTCGATCATCGGTATCTCCATACCTAGTTTGATCTCGCATGTACATGCACTCTTTTCTTGTTCCCGTGATATAACATTCTAGTGATCACATCACTTGCTTGCAAGCTATCCTAATGTAATATCACCGAGAGGGCCCAGAGTATATCTATACGTCATCTGGATTGAAAAATTCTACTCTTGATCCATGAGCCTCAACATAACACCTTCGTAGCACTGAACCCATCTTTATAGTCACCCTGTTAAGATGTGACGTTTGATGTTATCAAGATACTCTTCCGGTGTTAGCAATTAACATGATCTCATGGTCTAAGGATAAAGATTACTTCATATGATGTTATAGCAATATAAACATAATGACTTGATCATAATGCTATACTTCGGATGAATGTTCATCACATCATTCCACCAATGGTGTGACCTTGTTATTAACAACATCCAATGTCCATGATCAGGAAACCTTGATCATCCTGTTAATCAACAAGCTAGTCTATAAGAGAGGCATGACTAGGAACCCTTTTTGTTTATTAAACACACATGTATTGATGTTTCCTATCAATACAATTATATAATGCAAAATAAACATCTATCATATACAAGGAATACATAATAACAACTTTACTATTGCCTCTCAGGGCATATTTCCTTCAGTCTCCCACTTGCACTAGAGACAATAATCTAGTTCACATAGTGATAAATCTAACACCCATGGAGTTCTGGTGTTGATCATGTTTTGCCCTAGGGAGTACTTTAGTCAACGGATCTGCTACATTCAGGTCCGTGTGCACTTTACAAATCTTTATATCTCCATCCTTGACATGCTCGCGGATGGAGTGAAACCGGCGCTTAATATGCTTGGAATTCTTGTGACACCTTGGTTCCTTTGCATTGGCTATGGCTCCATTGTTTTCACAATAGATCACCATTGGGTCCAACGCACTGGGAACCACACCCAGTTCCGTTATGAACTCCTTCATCCAAACCGCTTCCTGCTTCTGAAGCAGCAACATAGTCCGCCTCTGTTGTTGATCCAGCCACCATAGGTTGTTTGGAGATCCTCCAACTAACTACTGCTCCGTTCAAGAGAAATACGTATCCGGATTGAGACTTAGAGTCATCCGGATCAGTGTCAAAGCTAGCATCGACATAACACTTAGCGACTAGCTCTTCTTCACCTCCGTATACAAGAAACATATCCTTAGTTCTTCTCAAGTACTTAAGGATATTCTTGACCACTATCCAGTGTTCCGAACCTGGATCAGATTGGTACCTACTAGTCAAACTAATAGCATGTGCCACATCCGGTCTTGTACATAGCATGGCATACCTTATAGAGCATATGGCTGAGGCATAGGGGATCGTATCCATTATCTCTCTTTCTTCCCCCATAGCCGGACTTTGAGTCTTACTCAATGTCTTGCCTTGCAACATAGGTAAGAACCCCTTCTTACTTCCGTCCGTATTAAACTTCTTTAATATCTTATCAAGGTATGTACTCTGCGATAGCCCAATTAGGCGTCTTGATCTATCTCTATAGATTTTAATGCCTAATATATACGAAGCTTCACCAAGGTCCTTCATCGAAAATTTGCTGTTTAGATAACTTTTAACACTGTTTAAAAGATCTAAATCATTTCCAATCAACAATATGTCATCCACATATAATATCAGAAATGCCACATTGCTCCCACTCACTTTCTTGTAAATACAAGCCTCCCCATAAGTTTGGAAAAATCCAAACTCTTTGATCACCTCATCAAAGCGGAGATTCCAACTTCGTGATGCTTGCTTCAGTCCATAGATGGATCGCTGAAGTTTGCACACCTTATTAGCATCCTTAGGATCGACAAAACCCTTAGGTTGTATCATATACAACTCTTCTTCAATCTTACCATTGAGGAACGCAGTTTTGACATCCATCTGCCATATTTCATAATCGAAATATGCAGCAATTGCTAACATAATCCTAACCGACTTAAGCATCGCTACGAGAGAGAATGTCTCATCATAGTCAACTCCTTGAATTTGTCGAAACCCCTTTGCGACAAGTCGAGCCTTATAGATGGTCACATTACCATCAGCATCAGTTTTTCTTTTGAAAATCCATTTATTCTCAACGGCCTTTCGGTCGTGAGGTAAGTCCACCAAGTTCCAAACTTGGTTCTTGTACATGGATTCCATCTCGGATTTCATGACTTCTAGCCATTTGTTGGAATCCAGGCTCATCATCGCTTCTTCATATGTCGTAGGGTCATCTATTTCATCAATCATGAAATTCATAACAGGATTGCCGTACAGGTGTCAGGGCCGCACGTCCTGCTTTACCTGCGAGGTTCGGTAGTGTCCTCTTTCGGAGTTTCATGATCAATATCATTAGCTCTCTCTTCATTAGGTGAAGTCAACTCCGAAACAACTTCTGGAGCTGCGCTTCTCGCCATTTCATGAAGAGAAGGTTCAATAACCTCTTCGAGTTCTACCTTCCGACTACTCACACCTTTCGCGAGAAACTCCTTCTCAAGAAAGGATCCATTCTTGGCAACAAAGACCTTGCCCTAGGATCTGTGATAGAAGGTATACCCAATCGTTTCCTTAGGGTATCCTATGAAGACGCATTTTTCCGCTTTGGGTTCGAGTTTATCCGGTTGAAGTTTCTTCACATAAACATCACATCCCCAAACTTTAAGAAATGACAGCTTAGGTTTGTTTCAAACCATAATTCATACGGTCTTTTCAACGGATTTAGATGGTGCCCTATTTAAAGTGAATGTAGCGGTTTCAGCATAACCCCAAAATGACAAAGCAAGTCAGTCAGAGACATCATAGATCGAACCATATCCAATAAAGTACGATTACGACGCTTTGACACACCATTACGTTGTGGTGTTCCGGCAGGCGTGAGTTGTGAAACTATTCCACAGTCTTTCATATGTGTGCTAAACTCGTAACTAAGATACTCTCCTCCACGGTCGGACCGCAGAAATTTGATCTTTCTGTTACGATGATTTTCCACTTCATTCTGAAATTCTTTGAACTTTTCAAAAGTTTCAGACTTGTGTTTCATCAAATAGATATACCCATATCTACTCAAATCATCCATGAAAGTAACAAAATAACGATATCCACCTCGCGCCGACACACTCATTGGTCCACACACATCAGTATGTATGATTTCCAATAGATCTGTCGCCCGTTCCATTGAACCGGAAAACGGCGTTCTAGTCATCTTGCCCATAAGGCATGGCTCACTTGTATCAAATGATTCAAAATCAAGTGATTCCAAAAGTCCATCAGAATGGAGTTTCTTCATGCATTTAACGCCAATATGACCTAGACGGAAGTGCCCCATATATGTAGATATATCATTATCAAGTTTAATCCTTTTAGCATCAACATTATGAATATGCGTAATACTACTATCGAGATCCAACAGAAATAAACCATTCAACATAGGTGCATGACCATAAAAGATATTATTCATATAAATCGAACAACCATTGTTTTCAGACTTAAATGAATAACCACTTTGCATCAAACATGATCCGGATACAATGTTCATGCTCAGTGCAGGCACCAAATAACAATTATTTAGGTTTATAACTAATCCTGATGGCATATGGAGAGGCAGCGTTCCGACGGCAATCACATCAACTCTTGATCCATTGCCGACCCGCATCGAGACCTCATCCCTTGCTAGTTGTCGCTTGTTCCGCAGCCCCTGAACCAAGTTACATATATTAGCAACTGATCCCGTATCAAATACCCAGGTGCTACTGCGAGTACTAGTCATGTACACATCAATAACATGTATATCACATATACCTTTGTTTGCCTTGCCGGACTTCTTGTCCGCCAAATACTTGGGGGCTTAAGCCCAATGGCGATCCCCTTGCAATAGTAGCACTCGGTGTCGGACTTAGGGCCAGCTCGGGTTTTTTTCAGTAGCAACAGATTTGCCGCCTTCTTTCCCTTCTGCTTTTTCTTGTCCTTCTTGAAACCGATGGTCCTATTGATCATCAACACTTGATGTTCTTTCCTAATCTCCACTTCTGCGGTCTTAAGCATTGATGTAAGCTCGAAGAGACTTCTTCGTGCCCTGCATATTATAGTTCATCACGAAGCTCTTGTAGCTAGGTGGCAGAGATTGGAGAACACGATGTATGCCTAAGTCAATGGGAATCGTTATTCCCAAGGACACAAGCTTATCGGCGTACCCAGACTTTTTGAGTACGTGCTCACTAACGGAGCTGTTTTCCTCCATCATGCATCTAAAGAACTTTTCTGTAGCATTATAACTCTCTACGGCAGCATGGGTATCGAAAATCATTTTCAATTCTCCCATGGTATCAAAGGCATTGCCATTTTTGAAACGTTTTCGAAGTTCTGGCTCTAGCCCATACAGTATGCCGCAATGAACTAAGTTGTGGTCCTCCTGACGAGTTATATAGACGTTCGTTTCCTCGTCAGGGGCATCAGGAGCTGGTGGGGGGCCTAGAGGCGCATCTAGCACATATTGCTTTTGTGCAGCAGTGAGGAGAATCCTCAAATTCATAGCCCAGTTGGTGAAGTTACTACCATTCGCAGCAAGTTTCTCTTTCTCCATGAACACATTGAAATTAAAAGCACGTGGTGCCATCTATAACAGAATTTGTAAAGTATATTTAGACTAAGTTTATGATAGATTGAGTTCAACTAATCCAAATTACTAATGAACTCCCACTCAAAAACAACATCCCTCGTGTCCTTTTGGTGATTACATGAACCAAATCCACTACACCAAGTCCGATCATCACGTGAGTCGGTGTAGCTTCAAAGGTTAGCATCTATATGGGCATCATATCAACTATATGACTCATGCTTAACCTTTCAGTCCGTGTTCCGAGGCCATGTCTGTACATGCTAGGCTCGTCAAGTAAGAACCTTAGTATTTGCGTGTGTAAAACTGTCTTACACCCGTTGTATGAAAGCGTAGAGTTGAAAACACCCGATCATCACGTGATGCCTCAAAACACGATCCACAAAACGGTGCATACTTAAGGAAGAACAAATTTTATCTTGATATCTAAATGAGGGATCATCTTATAATGCTACCAAACGTGCCAAACTAGCAATATTAGATGCTAACATCTAATGTGTGAAGTGAGGTGATATGGTCCATGCATTTGATCTCTATCATTTGCATCATGGTATGATCTCTATCATTCCTTTGTGTGTAAGGCCAAGGTCTATGGAACTTACACGTTAAGTGAGTTGTAAGAGTATCTATTATACATCTACTTACAACAATACCATATCAAAACACTAGCCCAGCAACGATCTAAACTAGACGCCTCTAATTTATCAATTGCAAGTTTTACGTGGCTTAGGGCTTTCGGAGATACAACCTGTCTAACCTATGAACATGAACCATAACGAGGATAACCAAGTTATTAGCAACTCGTTGTAAATCAGATATTGACTATAGTAGGAGAGACAGACACCCTCCAGCCACTTATGCAAAACAAGTTGCATGTCAGTCGTGGAACCGGTCTCATGTATGATGACATGTAAGGTTGGTTCGGGCCGCTTCATCCCACTATGCCACCAATATCCAAAGTACATAGAAGATGCAATAACATGATCATCATCGCCCACATATAAACATATGTGTACTACTCGTGCAAAGCACCTATGCATAGATCAGGCTCTGATACCACTGTTGGGTCCGCAGCATAGAAAACAAAAAATTTCCTACGTTGTGAACTACACGCCAAGATCTATCTACTAGGTACAAAGCAAACAGGTGGACATACATCCATGGAGAACTTACCCTCGAAGACAACGAGTTTTGTTAACGAGTAGGAACTCGTGGTTGATGTAGTCGTACACTTGCCAATCTCAAGATCATGAGGAAGTCCGAGCCAAGAACTCAGCAGATCCGCACTTGCACACACGCTCAAGCCACGGACAACCTCCACCTCCTCGCTCCAGCGATCCAGTGGAAGCAAAGAACTCCTTCCGCATTTAAATGCCACCGGGAACATGTATCTCGCTAATCTGAGACCATGGGGGAATAATTCTAGAGGGGGAGAGAGATCCTTCACAAGGAGGTGTGAGGATGAAGGAGGGAATGGGTGGCCTTTTATAGGAGGAGGGGGGTGCCCCCTCTCTCCATGGTCGGTGCATGGGGGGTGACCCCTCACCTCCCCCATTCATGTGGTGGTAACTCCTCCACATTAAAATGCCTCTTCACATTCCCTTTTAAAGTCTCCACCTTAAATGCATTAAGTTTCTCCAAATTTAATGCTCTCTCATTTAATAAAACTCTTTTATTAAATTTATTCAGAATTTTGTTAATTACTTTAATTAACAAACATTCACATATAGCCCTTTGCAATATTTCAATATCAAATGCAGAAACACCTTCTGCAATTTCACCCGAAACAATTTCCGGTTTCTATTGAAACAATTCCTGCGCTTTGCAATTCTTTTGTCTGAAACATATGTGCTCCAAAATGGTGTCCGGTAACTCTTAAGTGTGCCACCCTATGGTTCGCGAATAATGCAGACATGATCGAGACCCTTCTCCGGTCAATAATCAGCAATGACACGGAGATCCGTACTGACTCCTACACATTCAACGATGACTCCTGTGATCGTGAGAACCTTTAATGCTTGTAACTAAATCCCTTTGTCTCTCGATATATTACATGTCCGAGATTCGATCATCGGTATATCCATACCTAGTTTGATCTCGTTACCGACATGCACTCTTTTCTTGTTCCCGTGATATAACATTCTAGTGATCACATCACTTGCTTGCAAGCTATCCTAATGTGATATCACCGAGAGGGCCCAGAGTATATCTATCCGTCATCTGGATTGACAAATTACACTCTTGATCCATGAGCCTCAACATAACACCTTCATAGGACTGAACCCATCTTTATAGTCACCCTGTTACGGTGTGACATTTGATGTTATCAAGATACTCTTCCGGTGTTAGCAATTAACATGATCTCATGGTCTAAGGATAAAGATTACTTCGTATGATGTTATAGCAATATAAACATAATGACTTGATCGTAATGCTATACTTCGGATGAATGTTCATCACATCATTCCACCAATGGTGTGACCTTGTTATTAACAACATCCAATGTCCATGATCAGGAAACCTTGATCATCCTGTTAATCAACAAGCTAGTCTATAAGAGAGGCATGACTAGGAACCCTTTTTGTTTATTAAACACACATGTATTGATGTTTCCTATCAATGCTATTATAGCATTCAAAATAAACATCTATCATATACAAGGAATACATAATAACAACTTTATTATTGCCTCTCAGGGCATATTTCCTTCATCTGGATGTTTCATGCATTGCTTTGGGGCAAGCTATCGAGAATGGCGACTAAGAGACAAAATGAGCAATTGATGCCGTCCTCAGCAGTGAGCAAGACACACTTGTATGGACGTGAAGTATGGTTCTGGTGAATGCCCGGCGGGCCAGATAGGACGGTGATTAGTTGGAGAGGTCACTTTCGTCGCCACAATGATCAAGGAGGACGAGGCCGCCACAGGACATCACGGGACAGTACTCTCCATGGAGGTACTTGATGAAGCGGAACAAGTGAGGGGACAAATGGTGGTCCAAAAACGACACGGCGACGGGTGTGGCTGGGTGGATCAAAGAGAGTGGTGGAGGCGGATCAGTTATCTTGTCATAGTGGGTGTTGATGTAGGCGAAGATGAATGGAGGCAGGATTCCTCCTGGTTGGGTGACGCGGCGTAGGAAGGGCGCACTAGGGATGTCGAGGCAAAGGATCTTGCAGGTGGCGGCGCAACGAACAAGGGTGTGGATGTCGGAGCGTGTGATGTCTACGCACTTCTATTCTTGTAGACAGTTGTTGGGCCTCCAAGTGCAGAGGTTTGTAGAATAGCAGCAAGTTTTCCCTTAAGTGGATCACCCAAGGTTTATCGAACTCAGGGAGGAAGTGATCAAAGGTATCCCCTCTCAAGCAACCCTGCAATCAAGATACAAGAAGTCTCTTGTGTCCCCAACACACCCAATACACTTGTCAGGTGTATAGGTGCACTAGTTCGGCGAAGAGATAGTGAAATACAAGTGGTATAGATAATTATAAGTGGTAACAGTGATAGAAAATAGCTTGCTGGTGTGTGGTTGACGTGGAAAAAGACTAAAGGCAAACTGAAATAAAGATAGAAGCAAGCAAACATGTAAAAGATCTAATTGCAAACGGTGTATCAATGCTTAGAAACAAGGCCTAGGGATCATACTTTCACTAGTGAACACTCTCATATAAATATATTATCTTCATGATACTACTCTTAACTACTCTCCGGTTGGACACTCTAATCCATGGTAGGGCTATAACAGCACACCTCAAAGTTCATCTTTCCCATCTAGAAAATCCCACACTGTCACCTTGAGTACTAGATGAGTCCAACAAACACCACAATTTCATAAAAACATCCAACTCCAAATATAACTCATAACAAGTATTTGTAATCTCTAGCCTAAGTGCCACCATGGTGCGCATGCTGTCACTTTCACACACATGGGGAGAGCAGAGATCTATTAAAGCACTTGAGTAGCAAGGTAGATCTATAGATTACAAGTTCATGATCTCAATAAGATCATACATAGAGAGAGATGAACACATAGCTACCGGTAGAACCCTTAGCCTCGAGAGAGAACTACTCCCTCCTCATCATGGGAATCAGCAATGGTGATGGAGATGGTGGTGGAGATCGATGGAGATGGCTCCGGGGGCACTTCCCCGTCCCAGCAGGGTGCCGGAACAGAGACTTTCTGTCCCTCAAATCTCCCCTTCGGTGGCGGCGGCGCTGCGGAACTTTTCATGGATGGAGGCTTGATGATCTAGGGTTTCTGCCTCGGGAGGAATATATAGGCGAAGGAGGCAAGGTCGGTGGCCAGCCAGGGGGCCCACACCATGCCCTGGCACGGCCTGGGGGTACCCGCGCCTAGGGGTGGTGTGGCCACCCTGTGGCCCCTCTCCGACTCTCCTTCTAGCTCCGCGAGTCTTCCGGGAAAATAAGAACTTTGGCTTTTGTCCCGTCCAATTTCGAGAATATTCATTTTCTGACTTTCCTGGAACCAAAAACAGCAAAAAACAGGTAACTGGCACTGTGGCTCTTGTTAATAGGTTAGTCCAAAAAATCATATGAAAAGTACTCCAAAGCATGGACAAAACACAAGAAAGTAGATAAAACCAAGCATGGAACATCAAAAATTAAGATACATTTGCAATGTATCAACATCCCCAAGCTTAACTCCTGCTCGTAATCGAGTAGGTAAGTGATAAAAAGAAAGAATAATTTTTGAGGTGACATGCACCATCACAAACTTGATCAAAGTACTTGTAAAACATTCAAAGCTAGGATCATAGTACTTCAATCATAACATGAAAGATAGGGTTCTAGCAATAAGACAAAGCACCTAAGTTGCAACATGAAAAGGCACAAATAAAAGATTAATGAATAACAATGCTTTGCAAGACGTTTGTTTGTTTCACATAAAGAAAACATAGCATAGTGGCATTCAGCTTGTCCCTCATAGAGTAGCAAACATAAATGCATAGGACACCTTCAAAGTTCATAAGAGTGACTAGATACAAATAGTTTAAAACAAGCAATATCAAAGCTATGCATCAATCAACAAGTCTTGGGACAATGCACATAGAACTAAGAATGCCCACTATGCTCTCAAAGTAGGTGCATAAAGATAGAAGGTGGAGACTCAATATAATGGTGGAAGAAAGGCCTTCATAGAAGGAAGCAGAGATTCAAGTTTCATAAAGAGCTTCCAAAAATTATGGTACTTATAGCTTTCAGCTCTCATTGCCCCTATCATAAGCACCTTGAAGTGATTAAGGTTAAAGTTAACAAACTATGGTGTACATGCTTGATGAAGTATAAGTTGGAAATCTCATGTCCCTTGAATATGAGGGCCGCTCCTCATGCTACTCAAGTTTAGTCACCTATAAGTTCTTGTCATCGTAAGTACATGTGTATCATAGAGAACCGCCAACGGGGTACCCCTTGCCTGATGATATGGAAGAATCCCCATATCAAAATGACAAGGCAAGCAGACAACGAGCATCTCAGCAATCTTCTTATTTACCATGGGAATATGGTGCTTTTTTCTCTCTTTCCTCTTTTCATAAATCTCTTTTTTTTCTGTTTTTCTCAATATCTGACTCTTTTTTATAAGAAGAATGCTTCATAGACAGCTCATTATGGTTACGCTGCAGGTTTCCACCATGTTAGCATGGATTAGACCAGCGGCTCAGGCATTTCTCTGACACATATACATAGCTCCATGGACTTACAAGCTCCCCTTTCATTTCACACCGACGACATCCATAGACAAAAGAGCATGATATCAACTAGGTACAAAGTACAAGTGCAATGTTGAAAGCGTTCCCCATGACAGCATGGTTCTGCTAATCCCCAACAAATAAGTGCAAGCATATACAACATAGACGACACAATGGTTCAAGTTTATTAAGAGCAAGAAAAGTAAAGTGTGCCATCAAGTTCGTGAGAGCTTTAATCACTAGTTTTCTCATAACAAGTTTAATTCGGAAGGTAGATAAAAACATGAATATACATGGAATAGCATATGCTAGTAGGTAGGTATGGTGGACTCTTTGGAATAACTTGGTTTTAGGAGTTGGATGCATGAGTAGAACTCATACTTGGTTATGGAGGCTAGCAAAAGACTGGGAGCGACAAACTAAGAGAGCAATAATGGCCATAATCATGCAGAGCGACAAAACATCATTGATCAAAGCATAAAGTGATACTACAAGTTGAAAACTAAAGGATCATAAAGACTATAGTGACTTGGGATAGTCATAACATGGTGTGAGCATGTGCCAAGTCAACCCAAATAAAGCATCAAAGGACAATACCACAATACTATGCTTTAATATGCTAAAACAACGCATGATTCATCCAAGGCACATTAAGCAATGTCAATTGTTTATAACAAGTCATGCTACAACAAAGAATACTAAGAATAAAGCCAAAACAATATCGAGCATGGCATGACAAAGCAAAGGCCACAATCAAAAACAAGCTCTCTTTACCACTTAAGCATGAACTTTCCTACTCTTTTCCAAACCAAACCAAACTATTTGAAAACCAATGTATGAAAGAGGGGGTACAACCAATTTATTCAGCAAACTAAGAAAACCAAGCAAACGAAAACCAAAATCAAAAAAACAAAGACGCTCCAAGAACAACACAACTGTGCATGAAACAATAAAAATGAAGTGTTTAGAAGAAACCTGAGATTTTTATTGATGAAGAAGGGGATGCCTTGGGCATCCCCAAGCTTTGACGCTTGTACTTCTTAGATATTTCTTGGGGTGACACGCGTGGCATCCCTAAGCTTAAGCTTTAGTCCATTCTTCATCTCGTTACATCATTCTCTCCATACACCTGAAATTTTTTCCTTCATACAAAACTTCACATAATCTTTATTAGCAACATTAGTGCACTCACGATAATAAGTATTTAGGTTCAGTTTCAACACCAATAAAACTTCCATTAAAACACAAGCTACTGTAGCACTTCCCTCAAAAAGCTCAATTCCCCAAAAGAACTCAAAAAGGAACAAACAAGAAGCAAATGCAAATAATGGCAGAAATCTGTCAAAACAGACCAGCAGGTAAAGATGAATTTTTTTCAAAGACCTTCTGTTGCTCAAATCGAAAAGTGTTGAACTAACGAAAGTTAGATAACAACCTGGGGCAGAAGCAAAAAAATTCACGCCTCAAAAGGACGTACAGAGATTTTACGCGATTTTTTACGGTGAAGCACAGAAATCTATTTCGGGACAGCAACTTTCCCAATCATTACTTCTCTCTCATTAGAGGTTACTCTTGGCACAAAAAGCAAATAAAAAGGATAAGGAGCGATTATTACTGAAATAATAACTTCCAAGACTCATCTAAAACTTTTGGCTTATCTCCCAATAAGTACTTTTCTTTAACGCCTTTAAGTTAGGTATGATAGTTTGAGAAGATGCTCACATTAGAAATATGAATTGAAGTAAAAGAGAGCATCAAGAAGCAAATTCAAAGCACATTTAAGTCTAACCCACTTCCTATGCATAGGAATCTTGTAAAGAAACAAGTCATGAAAGCACAAAGCAACAAGCATAGTAAAGCAAAACAAGTGCAACTTCAAGACTTTCAACATAAAGAGGGGAAACTTAATATTATTGAGATGCATAAAACCATGTTTCCCTCTCTCATAATAACTTTCAGTAGCATCATGAATAAAATTAACAATATAACTATCGCATAAAACATTCTTATCATTAGCCACATGCATAAAATGATTATTACTCTCCACATAAACATGGTCATTCTTATTAATTATAGTGGGAGCAAATTGAACAAAATAGCTATCATTATTATTCTCATCACCATAATCATCAAATATAGGGGCATATTGTAATCATAATTAATTTTCTCCTCAATAGTAGGTGGACTGAAAATATCATATTCATCATTGTAATCATCATATATTGGAGGTTTGGTATCATCAACGTAAATTTTCTCATCCATGCTTGCGGGACTAAATATATCATGCTCATCAAAACCAGCTTCCCCAAGCTTAGACTTTTCCATAGCATTAGCAATAATGGTGTTCAAAGAATTCATACTAATAACATTGCTATTAGCACGCAAATAAAGTTCCATAGGTTTTTTAATTTTCTCTTCAAAAACTTCATGTCCTAACTCAAGATAAATACTATAAAGCTCTCTATTTTGTTTTTGTTTTTTATTAAGCCTAACTAGTGAAATCAAGAAACAAAAAGACAAAATTGCAGAAACTAAAGGAAATAACTTCGAGCACTCACTCCGGAGGATGTGAGTACCTTTTACCTCCCGCAAGCGCGCTAAAATAGCTTGATGTCTACGCACTTCTATTCTTGTAGACAATTGTTGGGCCTCCAAGTGTAGAGGTTTGTAGAACAGCAGCAAGTTTTCCCTTAAGTGGATCACCCAAGGTTTATCGAACTCAGGGAGGAAGTGGTCAAAGGTATCCCCTCTCAAGAAACCCTGCAATCAAGATACAAGAAGTCTCTTGTGTCCCAAACACACCGAATACACTTGTCAGGTGTATAGGTGCACTAGTTCGGCGAAGAGATAGTGAAATACAAGTGGTATAGATAATTATAAGTGGTAACAGCGATAGAAAATAGCTTGCTGGCATGTGGTTGACGTGCGAAAAGATTAAAGGCAAACTGAAATAAAGATAGAAGCAAGCAAACATGTAACAGATCTAATTACAAACGGTGTATCAATGCTTAGAAACAAGGCCTAGGGATCATACTTTCACTAGTGAACACTCTCATATAAATATATTATCTTCATGATACTACTCTTAACTACTCTCCGGTTGGACACTCTAATCGTTGGTAGGTGATACGTCCAAAACGTATCTACTTTCCCGAACACTTTTGTTGTTGTTTCTCCTCTATACTTTTGTGATTTGGATGCAACTAATGCGAAATGATGCTGTTTTCAGCAGAATTGCCTTGGTGTCTACTTTTTGTGCAGAAAATCAACTATTAGGAAAAATCCCGGAAAATATGCCAAAAATCCTATTTTACCCAAAGACTCCAGGAGCCAGAATACGAGACGGAGAAGAGCCCTGGGGTGGCCACACCACCTGCTGGCGCGGGCCAGGCCAGGCCACGCCAGGGGGTGGTGTGGGCCCCCCAGGCACCCCCTCGACCTCTCTCTTCGCCTATAAGGAGCCTTCTAACCTAAAAACTTCGGGGGGTTCGACATTTTTCCAAAAGGAGTTCCGCTCCGCCGCCACCACCAGATTCCACGAAACAGCACCAGAAACTCTGCTCTGGCACCCTGCCGGGACGGGGAATTGGAGGAGATCATCACCATCATCATCACCATCGCTTCTCCATCGACCATCCACGTTTCCCCCATCTATGAGTGAGTAATCCCCCGCTGTAGGCTATGGGGATGGTAGGGATTGGATGAGATTGTTCATGTAATGGCATCGGATTGTTAGGGCATAGTGCCTAGTATCTTTTATTAGTGCTTTATGACTTTGTTGCGACTTGTTAAGAGTGGTTCATTAGGTCCTTTCCTAGATGCTACGATTGCTAGAACTATAGTTGGAAATACTGAAACTCCTAATGAAGACACTGCCACACCTATTAGCTCACGTGAGTCTAGTAAGAGTTATGATGCTGAAGAAGATTATGTTGAGATGACTGATGAGTTTATTGAAGAATGTAGGAACACCCATGATAGGAGCGCTGCTAAGAATCTCCTTGAGAGGCGTACTATTAGACCCAAATTATCCCTTGATGCTAAGTTTGCTGCTTCTCCCATAAACATTATAGATGAAGATTATGATTTCTCTCTCGATCTATCTTACATAGCTATTGTCGAGAATGAACTTTTTTGTGGGACTAAGAATGAAAGTGCGGTAGCACATATGAATGAACTTTCTACCATGAGTGGCTTGTTTTCTGATGATATTAAGATGCCTGCTTACTTTGTTGCTAAGATTTTCCCTTTTTCACTGAAAGGAGAAGCTAAAACTTGGTTTGGTAATTTACCTCCTGGATCTATTGATAGCCCTGAGTGTTTGATTAGTACTTTCCTGCAGAAATATTTTCCTCCCAATGCTAGACATGATATTTTGCAGGAACTTTTTGATTTTAAATAGGGAGAAAAAGAGGTATTGCCCGAATCTTGGGCAAGGTTTTGTGCTTTGATTCATGCACAGGCTGGAAGTCCTTTACCTAAGAATGAGCTTCTTGATATATTTTATAATGGACTAACCGAAGAATCTAGTACATACCTAGATAGTTGTGCTGATTGTGTTTTCAGGAATAGGACTCCGAAGGAAGCTGAGGAATTAGTGGCTAAAATAAGCACGAATTATGAAGATTGGACTCCTCCTAAACAAGCTATACCTGAAGTAATTGTACCTGAACCATCTATTCCTGTGCCTATTCCAACATCAAAGAAGAGGGGAGTTATTGAATTAAATGATGAAGTGATGAAGGAAGCTAAGAAATGTCTTAAGGAGAAGGGAATTAAAGCTGCAGATGTCAAGAATTTACCTCCTATAGAAGAATTATGTAAGCCTATTTCCTACTCATCCACTATTGAGGTACATTCTCTCCAACACTTTGATGAAGGTGATATCCCTTACTCTAAACCTCCTGATCAATGCTTAGAAGAATTTGATATCTTTATTGTTAAGCAAGATAACTTTAACAAAAGGGTGAAAAATCATCTAATGGAAAACACTAGAGCTATTGTAGAGTTGAAAGATATTGGGGAAAGAACCTCTAATGATGTTAAAATGATTGTTAAACACTTTCAAATGGTTCAAACTCAAATAGATCAACTCGTTAAAGTGCAAAACGACTTGCTAGTTAATGCTGATAAAGAAAAACATTCTTATGAAATTAGAACTAGAAGTGGTGCTGCTACCCAGGATCCTCTATATCCTAAGGGGCATCCCAAAAGAATTGAGCAGGATTCTCAACAAGCTAAAAATAGTGGTTCTACTTGTAAGAAAAGGAAAAAGAAACATAAAACTGTTGTAGAACCCTCTGAACCTGCTATAGATCCTAATAGTATATCTATCTCTGATGCTGAAACTGAAAGTGGTAATGAAGAAAATGAAGTGCCTAATGAAGAAAAAGTTGAAGAAGAACCTGAAAATCACACTAAGACTACTAAATACACTAAAGAAGATTTTATTGCTAAGAAACATGGTAGTGAAAGAGAACCTTGGGTCCAAAAACCTATGCCTTTCCCTGATAAGAAACACAAGTCAAAGGAAGATAAACACTATAATAAGTTTTGTGACTGGATGAAGCCTTTATTCTTGCAAATTCCTTTGACTGATGCTATTAAGTTGCCTCCTTACTCAAAGTATATGAAGAACATTGTCTCGAATAAAAGGAAGATCCCTAATGAAGAAATTTCTACTTTGCTTGCTAATTATTCCTTCAATGGTAAGGTTCCTAAGAAACTTGGAGACCCAGGGATTCCAACTATCCCTTGCTCTATTAAGAACAGTTATGTTAGAACTGCTTTGTGTGATTTGGGAGCTGGAGTTAGTGTTATGCCTTTCTCTCTCTATAAGAGGCTTCAGCTTGAAAAATTGATACCAACTGATATATATTTGCAAATGGCTGATAAATCTACCACTATTCCTGTGGGGATATGTGAGGATGTACCTGTTCAGGTGGCTCACAATTGCTTGATATTAACTGATTTTGTTGTGCTTGAAATGCCTGAAGATGATAATATGTCTATTATACTTGGGAGACCTTTTCTTAATACTGCAGGAGCTGTTATTAATTGTAATCAAGGAAAGGTAACCTTCAATGTTAATGACAAGGAACATACTGTCTATTTCCCCAAGAAGATTGAAAGGACTTATGGACTGAATTCAATTGAACATGTTGAAGGCATTCAAGTTGGAGAAATATATTGTCCCATACCAAGAGAAAAATTGAAACTATTATGATTGGGACCATTGCTATCAAGGTTGAGGTAACATAATCATTAGTGGAGTACAAAGTTTTGTCTCATATGCAATTGTTTTGGTAGCAAGACTTGATCAACCTTGCTAACAAAAGGATTCCATTGAACAAAACAATGTTTTCATTATGATTATCTCCGTTTATTTCTACCCTTTGCATTTTTAGTTTTTGCTTTCGTTTAGTTTTCTTTGTGTTGTTAGTTGCTTTCATGTTAGAACTTCTGTAGTTCTAGCCTTGTTTTGTCCTTGCATCATGTTTCCAAAAAATAAAATAAAAATCTGTCTGCCAGAAAAATCATTCTTCTATTTCTAAAAAAAGCCCAAAAATAAAGTGTCTCGAAAAATTCCAGAAAATTCATATTAAATTTTTACGTGAAAAAAGGGGCAGAGGAGTACCTGGTAGGTACCAGGGGCCCCACCAGGCAGGCACACCATGTGGTGGCGCGGCCAGCCCTGGGTGGCGCCATGCCCTGGTGTGGGCCACCCCTGGCCCCCCACGACTTCTCTCACCTGCCACTTTCTTCTCTCTCCCGAGTAAGCTCCAGTTCATAGCTCAAAATCGTGTTCTTTCTGTGCTTGCTCTCGATTTCTTCGATCTCTTTGCTCAGCCCATCTTTCTTGCTGAAATTTGGAGCAATTGTTCCTTGGTATGTGACTTCTCCCCTTGTCCAAGTAGATTTGTGTTTAGTGGATTATATGTTGAGTATTTTGCTACTGTAGGTGACTGGTTATGAGAGCTTGTAAGCTTGTTTGATGCTTAGAGATATAGATTTGATGCATGTTTAGGCCTCTTGCAAGTCCTTATGAGTAGAATCCTTTATTATATTTACTTTGCAATCACTTGTTTAATAGGTGTTTAAATTTTAGAATACCAAGCATGAACAACCATACTTTTGGAGAAATATTTGAGAGTGATGCACCTAGGAGGTCGAGGCCCTCGAGAACAGCCTCTCACGCTAGGCCATCATACAATGAAGATCTCATTGCAACTCATATTGGCAGTGAAAGGGATGATGGGGATGCTCACCCATCCTCTTTTCCTTGTTTTACTTTCTTACAAGCTGCAGGTATTCTTGATGATTTCATGCTACTGATTGAGAGGGTAGGCCTAACCTCTTATATGCAAGATGAGAGTGCACAGTACGCTATGCTCACCAAAACTTTTGTTGAGAGTTTCTCATTTACTAACACATCCTATCATTCCACTTTCTCCTTTAAAATCTATGATATGCCCTTCACCATGCCTTTGGAGAGATTTTGCAGTATTGTAGGTGTGCGTATGACAGGGACCGTGAAGAAAATTCAAGGGCGACCCGCTGATTTGTTGGAGCTTTACCGAGGGGTGACCAATGATGATGACCGCGTGGCGCAGCGCGGAAAGATAAGAAATATCCAACTCCCTGCTCTTAGATACTTTGCATATTATCTTGCCACTAGTGTATTGGGTAGGGAGAACACTAGTAATATCTACAACTATCATTTAGCATTCCTTGCTGCTGCGCTCAACAATGATACTCGGTATAATCTTGGCTCGCTTATTGCTCGCCGCCTAGCTGCTAGGGGGCATATCTATGGAGGCATCATTGCATCGCGCATAGTCAATGCATTAGGTCTTTCAGTGGATCCCTATGATGCTATGCTGGCACCACAGAGGCTTGACCTTGTTGCCATGAAAACTCATCACTTTGTCACTTCTACCTCTGATTTGAACAATCTAGTATATAGGATGCTTTTTTCACTGATGGGGATGAAAGGGAGATCCTTTTGCCACAGCCTGCTTTGTTTAGTGTTGACAGGAGACCGTGGTCGTGCTCCAAGGAGGAGGTGGACGAGCAGCTTCGCTTGCTGGGTTTCCACGAGCAGCACCAGGAGGATGTGCCCTCCTATGATTACTCCGCACATTACGGGGGGACATACTCGAGCTCGCACCAGTACGAGGGTACCTCCTCGTCGTACCACGGTGACACTTCATCTTGGCCAGCTTGGGATTGATACCCACTTAGGCCAAAAGCCTAAGCTTGGGGGGAGGTACGCCGACACCGCACTCATCTTCATATCATGTTGTGTCGGTACTTTGTATATTCAATGTTTTCATTTTCTTTTTAGTTTTCGTTCTTCTTTGTTTTTGCTTTCTAAAAACACAAAAAGACCAAAAAAAAATTTGTTGTTTCTCTTTGGCTTGCTTCTTCTTTTTGCCTTGGTTTGCTTTTTACCTTTTTGCTTTGTTTGAACTATTCGAAAAATCCAAAAAGATTTTGCTTTGCTTGTTTTTCTCTTTTGGTTCTTATTTAAAAATCAAAAACACCAAAAATATTTGTCGTTCTTCTTTGGTTTTTGCGAGTTTGTTTCAGGGGTGGCAGTCCTCAGTGGATATTGGTTTCATATTATTATTCAAGACACACAAGTGAAGAGCAATAATAAGGATTAATGACAACTTGAGGCGTGGTAAGAGGCTGGTAACGAACTCTATTTGTCTACATTTTTGTACATATACTCATCTTTCTGAGCTTGCTTAGTCCGTTCATGTAGAGTGTATGTTTTCTTCAGATGCTTAATAGTTTTTGCTTTCTTATGATTAGCTCCAGCTCGCTAATAATTTGTAGCATGTTTCATGAATGTTTGCTTGCATTACTCTATTCATAAATTGGTGTGACACTATGATATCCTCCTCTGAATGTTTCATTTGATTGACTTGGCACATGCTCACGCATGCTCATGACTGTAATAGTCAGTTAAGCCTCGATGAATTATTTTGCCTTGAGGATCTTGAATCACTTTCATGCCATGAGTAGTCATGTTTTGTTGCAAGCATGATAATGACAGCTATTGCTCTCTCATTTGTCGCTCCCTCACTTTTGCTAGCCTTCACTTCCACTGAGTGTTTTACTCATGTTTCCAACTCCCTAAACCAAATATTTCCAAAGTGTCCACCATATCTACCCATTAGCATCATTTGCTACTTCCGTGCATATTCAATATGCCTTGTTTTCTTCCGAATAAAATGTCTGCTTGTTATGAGAAAGTTAGTTAGTAAAGCTCTCACGAACTTGATGGCACACTTTATTTTCTTGCACTTAATAAACCTGAACCATTGCGTCCTTCTTTGTTGCGCATATGCTTGCGCTTTATGAGTTGAAGTTAGCAGAACCATGTATCATGGGGACCGCTTTCAACGCTTCATAGGTACTTTGTACCTAGTTGATATCATGTTGTTTTGCTTATGGATCCCGGCGGTGTGAAATAAAAGTGGAACTTGTAAGATCATGGAGTTTGTATATATGTTAGAGAAACGCCTGGGCCGCTAGCCTAAGCCATGCCTAATCATGGTGGAAACTTGCAGCATAACTGTAATGAGCATTCTATGAAGCATCCTCAATAAAAATCTATGCACATAGTAAATAAAAAGATCGCTGAGATGCTCATTGTCTGCTTGCCTTGTCATTTTGATTATGGGATAGCTCCTGTATCATATGCAAGGGGTACCCCGTTGGCGGTTCTCTATGATACTACGTACTTACAATGACAAGAGCTTACTTGTGACTGAATTTGAGTAGCATGAGGATCGGTCTTCGTAAGTAAGGGGCATGAGACTTCAATTTATAACTTGTCAAGCATATCCTCTTAGTTGTGTCACTTTCACCTTAACCACATTAAAGATGCTTATGATAGAGGCAATGAGAGCTCAAAGCTAACGAGTACCATACTTTCAGCATTTGGAAGCCTTTCAAAATTATTCAAAACCTTTTTCTTCCACTTGTTGAGTCTCCACATATTCTTTGAGCACCTTCTTGAGAGCATAGTTGTCATTCTTTGTGTTTGTTCCAATACTTGATTATTTGTGTTATGACTTTGATGCTTGTATCTTTGATATCTTTACTTCTAGTCATCACTTGAACTTCAGAGGTGCCTTGGCATTCATAATCAAAGGCAAGCGAGATACCACTCTATCATACCTTTCATTGAGCATTGTAATGTTGCGTATGTTTGTGCTTCATGCTACTTATTATTCTTGAGTTGGAATCTTTCATAGTTTGCAATAACTATTAAGTAGACTCAGTTGCATACTCTTTATTATGAATTGTCTAGGTAGTTGATCACATTGCTGAGAATATTTACATCATATGAAGCAAATGTGTTCGTGAAAGTTCTTTTATCGCACTCAGTTTTCAACTGAATTGCTTGAGGACAAGCAATAAGCTAAGCTTGGGGGGAGTTGATACGTCCAAAACGTATCTACTTTCCCGAACACTTTTGCTATTGTTTCTCCTCTATATTTTTGTGATTTGGATGCAACTAATGCGAACTGACGCTGTTTTCAGCAGAATTGACTTGGTGTCTACTTTTTGTGCAGAAAATCAACTATTAGGAAAAATCCCGGAAAATATGCCAAAAATCCTATTTTACCCGAAGACTCCAGGAGCCACAATACGAGACGGAGAAGAGCCCTGGGGTGGCCACACCACCTGCTGGCGCAGGCCAGGCCAGGCCGCGCCAGGGGGTGGTGTGGGCCCCCCAGGCACCCCCTCGACCTCTCTCTTCGCCTATAAGGAGCCTTCTGACCTAAAAACTCCGGGGGGGTCGACGTTTTTCCAGAAGGAGTTCCGCTCCGCCGCCACCACTAGATTCCACGAAACAGCACCAGAAACTATGTTCTGGCACCCTGCCAGGACGGGGAATTGGAGGAGATCATCGCCATCATCATCACCATCTCTTCTCCATCGACCATCCATGTTTCCCCCATCTATGAGTGGGTAATCCCCCGTTGTAGGCTATGGGGATGGTAGGGATTGGATGATATCGTTCATGTAATGGCATCAGATTGTTAGGGCATAGTGCCTCGTATCTTTTATTAGTGCTTTATGACTTTGTTGCGACTTGTTGTGCTTAATGCTTGTCACTAGGGCCCGAGTGCCATGATTTCAAATCTGAACATGTTATTGATTCATTATGATAGTATTGTTTTGGGTCTTATCTACAAGTTGTATACACACGTCGTTGTCTGGAACCTATGGCCCCGAAGTGACAAAAATCGGGATAACCGGAAGGGAAAGGCTTTGATGTGAGGATCACATGTGTTCACGGAGTGTTAATGCTTTGCTCCGGTGCTCTATTAAAAGGAGCACCTTAATTGCCAGTAGTTCCCTAGAGGCCCCGCTGCAAACAGGCTGGCAGGACAAAAGATGGTGTGCAAGTTCTCATTGCGAGCACGTATGACTATATATGGAACACATGCCTAGGATTGTCTAGTACTTGGATGCTTTATCTTATTTATCTGCAATTGCCCTATGTTCTGATTGATATGTGAATTGTCTTGTCCATGCAACGCCCGTCCATCCATCCCTATGCCTACCGCACTCGAAGCCCACTGTTTACTGCTTTTGTTACTATTGTCTTTGCTTTACTACTGCTATTACTTTACTATTCCTACTACAAAACTGTTCCTACTGATAAACTGTTGTGAGCAAGATTGTTTCTAGGTGCAGCTGAATTGACAACTCAGTTGTTAAGGCTGATAAATATTCTTTGGCTCCCCTTGTGTCAAATCAATAAATTGGGTTTCACTTCCCTCGAAAATACTGCGATACACCCCCTATACTTGTGGGTCATCAGTAGGGCTATAACAGCACACCTCAAAGTTCATCTTTCCCATCTAGAAAACCCCACACTGTCACCTTGAGTACTAGATGAGTCCAACAAACACCACAATTTCATAAAGACATCCAACTCCAAATATAACTCATAACAAGTATTTGTAATCTCTAGCCTAAGTGCCACCATGATGCGTACGTTGTCACTTTCACATACATGGGGAGAGCAGAGATCTATTAAAGCACTTGAGTAGCAAGGTAGATCTATAGATTACAATCGCATGATCTCAATAAGATCATGCATAGAGAGAGAGATGAACACATAGCTACCGGCAGAACCCTTAGCCTCGAGAGAGAACTACTCCCTCCTCATCATGGGAATCAGCAATGGTGATGGAGATGGTGGTGGAGATCGATGGAGATGGCTCCGGGGGCACTTCCCTGTCCCGGCAGGGTGCCGGAACAGAGACTTTCTGTCCCTGAATATCCCCTTCAGTGGCGGCGGTGCGGCGGAACTTTTTGTGGCTGGAGGCTTGATGATCTAGGGTTTCTGCCTTGGGGGGAATATATAGGCGAAGGAGGCAAGGTCGGTGGCCAGCTAGGGGGCCCACACCATGCCCTGGCACGGCCTGGGGGTACCCACGCCTAGGGGTGGTGTGGCCACCCTGTGGCCCCTCTCCGACTCTCCTTCTGGCTCCGTGAGTATTGATTTTCTGACTTTGGCTTTTGTCCTGTCCAATTCCGAGAATATTGATTTTCTGAATTTCCTGGAACCAAAAACAGTAGAAAACAGGCAACTGGCATTGTGGCTCTTGTTAATAGGTTAGTCCAAGAAATCATATGAAAATTACTCCAAAGTGTGGACAAAACACAAGAAAGTAGATAAAACCAAGCATGGAACATCAAAAATTATAGATACATTTGCAATGTATCAGCGTGCGGCAATCTCAAGGAGCAGATCCATAGAGAGGGTCCACTCGATCGACCCCGAAGAAGGCTCGTTCATGTTTGTATTTTCCGATCAGAGTTTCCAGGTTGCCATTGTCGCCTTTGTGTTTTCCTGACGAGGCGTTGTATTAATATCTATTAGCTTTGCGACAATCAAATAACTAATAATGATAAAGAAATCATAGCAAAAGTGACATATATTTAACATGGAAAAACCTCTCCAACAAAGAGAGCAAAAAATCACAGGTGCCAGCCAGCAAAACTTCACTATATCGAGGAGTGCTTACACAACATCGGGGATTTTTTCAGATGCAACTTGTCCCAATCGGCGGCTTACAATAGGTATATATAACGATGGAAATCTAGGTCTCCGCTTCAGCCCAAGCCTTTGGCGACGGGCCTCGCTCTATTCTGTCAAAAGTTGGCCTTTACTTTGTAGAATTTGGATCAACATATAACAAACTCCACCTTGAGACAGATTCCTTCTTGTAGCATCAACAGTAATCATCTACCTGAATAAACAAAGCAAATACTTTCTGCGCCAACAACCACTTGGTCTAAATAGTTATACCAACTAAGCTTGAGCATAGCTCAAACTTAGTAACAAGAACAGGCTTTGTCATTATATCAGCAGGATTATCATGAGTGCTTATCTTGCATACCTTTAGTGTACCTTGTGCAACAACGTCACGAACATAATGGTACTTGATATTAATGTGCTTTGTTCTCTCATGGAACATCTGATCCTTAGTAAGGTAAATAGCACTTTGACTGTCACAGAATAGGTTAATGCAAGAATCATCCTGACAAAGCTCATCATACAAACCTTTCAACCAAACAGACTCTTTGCAAGCTTCAGCGATAGCCATATATTCTGCTTTGGTTGTAGATAGAGCAACAACTGGTTGCAGCGTTGCCTTCCAACTCACAGCACATCCAACTACCGTGAACACATAACCTGTGAGGGATCTCCTCTTATCCAAATGGGCGGCAAAATCTGAATCCACATAGCCTGCAGATCCCTCACCAGTCTTGCCAAACTTCAAGCAAGCATTTGATGTGCCACTGAGGTACCTGAAAATCCACTGAACAACTTTCCAATGTTCTTTACTAGGATTAGCCATGTAACGACTCACCAAACTCATAACATATAATAAATCAGGGCGAGAGCAAACCATAGCATACATCAAGGAACCAACAACACTAGAATACGTAACTCGTGACATGTACTCAATATCTTCATCAGAACTAGGACATTGCAATGCTGACAATTTAAAGTGAGGAGCAACGGGAGTACTAACAGACTTTGCATCATGCATATTAAAACATTGGAGAACTTTCTCAATGTAACTTCGTTGACTAAGAAATAACAACCTAGATTTTCTGTCCCGTTTAATTTCCATACCTAGGATTTTCTTAGCAGCACCAAGATCTTTCATCTCAAATTCACTACTTAGGTGTGCCTTCAAAGTAGTGATTTCTTTCATGCTCTTGGCAGCAATTAACATATCATCAACATATAACATCAAGTATATAGGTGATCCATCAACAAACTTAATGTAAGCATAGCTATCAAACTGAGACCTCTTAAAACCTTGTGAGATCATAAATGAATCAAACCTTTTGTACCACTGTCTTGGAGATTGCTTCAAACCATAAAGAGACCTCTTCAATTTGCACAAAAAATTCTCTTTTCCAAGAACTATGAACCCTTCAGGTTGGTCCATGTAAACCTCCTCCTCTAGTTCACCATGCAGAAAGCAGTCTTTACATCTAGCTGCTCAAGCTCAAGATCATGCATAGCAACAATACTAAAGAAAGAATGAATTGAACTATGCTTCACAACTGGAGAGAAAACATCATTATAGTCAATACCTGGAATCTGGCTGAAACCTTTTGCTACTAACCTTGCCTTAAACCTTGGAGGCTCATTAGGAGACAAACCTTCCTTCTTCTTATATATCCACTTATAGCGGACAGCCTTCTTTTGTTTAGGCAAGCGCACAACTTCCCATTTCCTGTTATTATCAAGCGATTGCATCTCTTCTTGCATAGCAGAAACCTACTTCTCGCGGTCAACGAATGCAACAGCTTCATTGTATGTAGCAGGTCCAGTATCATGCTCCACCTGTTTAGCACAACTCAAAGCATAATGAGCAAGATTACACTCTTCAATTAAACAACGAGGTGGAACTATGTTACGCCTTGGTCTATCAGCAGCAATAGACTCATGTGGTTGCTGCAAAACAGTAGGTGAGTGCTAAACAACATGAGCATCAATGTTTTCCTCATGAGTATCATCAACCACAACATTATTATCAACAGTTTTCTGTATTGGCTCCACCTGCACACTAACTCCCTCCTCTCCAATAGCAACAGGAGAGGGATCTGATGGCAAGCTGTCATGATACATAACGGATTCATTGAAAACAATGTTCCTACTCAACAAAAAAAATTTAGTTTCAGGATTCCATAGTTTATATGCTTTAACTCGTGAACCATAACCAAAGAATATGCACTTAACAGCTCTAGGCTCTACCTTTCCATTATCAACATGAGCATAAGCAGTGCAACCAAAAACTTTCAACTACTCTCAATTGTGAATAATCAGCAGGCAAACCTGACCACACCTTAATGGGAGTTTTCTTTTCAAGTGGAATAGAAGGTGACCTGTTGATGAGGTAGCACGTTGTGTTGGATGCTTCAGCCCGGAAACGTCTATGCATACCTGCATTGAACAACATACAACGAGCCCTCAAGATGATGGTTTTGTTCATGCGATTAGCCACGCCATTCTACCGAGGAGTATAAGGGATGGTGTGGTGTCTGATCATACCATCGTTACAGCAAAACTCCTCAAAGTCATTAGAATAGAATTCCATACTATTGTCAGTACGTAGTACCTTTACCTTCTTTTCAGTTTGCTTTTCAACCATATCTTTCCACTTCTTAAAAGCATAAAAAACATCAGATTTATGTTTCAGGAAAAATGGCCACACTTTTCTTGAGTAGTCATCAATGATAGTAAGCATGTAATTAGTACCACCAATGAAAGTCTTACGAGAAGGTCCCTATACATCAACATGCACATAATCTAATATGCCTTTGGTGTTATGAACGGAAGTATTGAATTTAACTCTTTTATGCTTAAAAAACACAGTGCTCACAGAACTCAAACTTACCCAGGTTGCAACCATCAATCAGCTCTCTCTTGACCAACTCTATCATGCCATGTTCGCTCATATGTCCAAGACGCATATGCCACAGATTTGTTTTACCACAATCATCAGAATCATTAGAAGTAATAGCAGTAACAATACCAGGCAAAGTGCTACCTCTAAGAATATATAACTTAGCAGAATTCATATCACCTATCATGTAAATAAGAGAACTTTTTCATACCTTTAACAATCTACGCCAACCGGAGCTTGTATCCATCAACGTCCATGGTACTCAGGGAGATCAAATTTCTGACCATGCTTGGTATGAGCTTCACCTCGGTCAACATACGCGTCACACCATCATGTGTCCCGATCTTAACAGATCCAACTCCGACAATATGGCATGGGTTGGCATTCCCCACACGTACAAAATCTACGGTCTGCACAGACTCATATAAACTGAACCAATCTTTGTTACAGCAAATATGAAATGAACATGCAGTATCAAGTATCCATTTATCATCATGAGAAGCACAAGCAGCAAAAACGGCTAAACATTCACCGTCAGAACTATCAATAGAAACAACAACAGCCTTACCAGCACCTTCAGACTTATCTTTCTGTTGGTAAGTTCCATTCCTTTTTTCCTTATTCTGCAGCTTCCAACAATCATCAATAACATGATTAGATTTCTTACAATACCTGCAGAACTTGTCATTTTCCTTAGACTTCAAACGACCTCCGCCGTACTTGCTCTTTTCTCGATTGCCGTAGTTGTTAAATCTCTGCTCAGTCCTACCACGAACCTGTAGAGCTTCAGCCTTGAATGACGTCCCATTTGCCTGTACCATAGTTTTCATCTTTTCCCTTTGTTTGAGGGCCTCTTGTACTTCATCAAGGGTTAGTGTATCACGGCTCAACAATATTTTATCACGGAAGTGAGCATAAGAACTAGGCACCGAGCATAAGAGTAAGAGACCTAGATCCTCATCATCATATTTTACCTCCATAGATTGCAAGTCAGAAACGATCTCTCTATAAACAGTTAAGTGACTCATTATCGATCCATCTTCTTGTAGCCTATGAGAGAACAACTTCATCTTCACATGCATCTTACTGGTTAGATCATTTGACATGCAGATCGATTCCAGGTTCGCCCAAAGGTCAGCAGCTGATTTCTCCGCCAACACTTCCTGCAAGACATTATTGGATAGATGAAGTTAAAACAAAGACAAAGCCTTACAGTCCTTCCGCTTCTCTTTGTTGGACCAGCCATTAGCATTCTTTTCATCGAATCCATCCAGCGCTTTATCCAGATCTGAAGTTTGGGCGAGAATTGCATCTTCACCTGCCACAAGGAGAATCTTGTGGTGTAGTCCAGCTGCGGAAGATCGAACTTCAATGATGATATGTCGCAAGTCGTAGATTAGAACCTGGGGCTCTGATACCACTTGTTAGTTTTGTGACAATCAAATAACGAAGAACAATAAAGAAATTACAGCAAATGGGACACACATTTAACGTGAAAAACCTCTCCAACAAACAGAGGAAAAAACCACATGCGCGTGTCTGCGAAACTTCACTATATCGAGGAGTGTTTACACAACGTCGGAGATTTTCTCAGATGCAACTGTCCCAGCCGGCGGCTTACAAGAAGTATATATAAGGGTGGAAACCTAGATCTCCGCTTCGGCCTTCCTCCAGCGACGGATCTCGCTCCGCTCCGTCAGAAATTAGCCTTTACTTTGTAAAATTTGGATCAACATATAACAATATGAACCAGTGATTTCCTATTTGTTTGATGTTATATAGGAAGGAAACTCTGCTATCGGACCGAACTTGTTTACTTAATTTGTTCGTTGTCAATTGGCAATGCAAGTCCGATTGTCCGAGTCGTGTTAGTATATTATACACGCACTAGTACTTGTAGGTACGTTGTTTTTAGGGAAGTACTTGTTTTAGCTTTTCTAAAACGTGCATATCTAGATGACTTTCGTACTCTCTTCTATTCACAATAAGTGTTTTATTATGCATTGAAGGGAGTATGTAGGTTCGGAGCCAAATAAGTGAATTTATCTACTAAAAGTTTTAAATAGCCGGTTATAGCTGGGCTATAGAGGGTGCGGCTAAGAGCATCTCCACTCGTTGTGCCATTTTTAGACCAAATTTTTATCTGGATAGAGCAAAATTTATCCAGATGGATGAAATTTTGTGTCTGGGAACGGACTTTTCCCGGCCACGTTCCCAGCCTGATGCCGCCACGTGCTCTCGCCTCACTGGACGTGCCACGAGCTCCTCCGCGAAGAACCTCAGCCCCAACGCGACCGCCTCATGCAGCTCCGGCGCCGGCTAGAGCAGCTGAGCCCCGACGATGAGGACACGGCCAAGGTCCAGGAGCTCGCCTCCAACCTCCTGCCTCGAGCTGGTAGCCGAGAACGGCGCACGCATCGTCCTCAACCCCGCCTTCTCCTCTTGGCCTCCTCTAGTTCCTTCTCCCCTCCTTTTCTGGGCCTGGCCATCGCGGCCGCGAGAAGCCGCAGGCTGCCCTCGCCGCTGGCCACCGCGCCGTCGGCGTCCTCGACAGGGAGGCTGACCTCCCTGAGGCACCCGGCCTCCTCGGAGCAGGCGACGGTGGCCTCGAACTTGCACCCACCGAGGACCACCGCGAACCGCCTGTGTACCAGTGCCTGTCCACGGTGCCAGCTCCAGCTCTAAAGGGGAGATCGAGGCCACCGACGCCGGGCTCTTGCGTTCCATGGTGTCGAGGCTGAAGGGCGAGGTGAGGAACCAGGATGACGAGGTGGAGGTATCGAGGCCATCACGCAGCCCTGCACGCCCATGGGGAGGGCGCACGCCCAGGCGCCAGCTCCGTGCACGGGGCGGCGGCGGCGCTTGGCGGCTTCCGGGTGGGGAGGCTCCATCGCAGGGGAGGCACTGATGGTCGCCGGGAGGCACTGATGGTCGGCTGCAGAGGCGACGCAGAAGGGGAAAAGGATGGGGGAGAGATAGTGGAGAGAGAGAGGGGACACGTGTTGGAGAGAGATAGACGAATCGGTTCATCCGGCGTTCCCAGATAGCTGGGATCGGCCTGGGAACGTCGGATGTATTTGGGGCAAAAAGTGGCATGGGAATGCCTCCTGGGAACCCTACTGGCCGATTTGTGTAAATCCGGATAAAAAACGTCCTGAAAATAACCTCGTGAGAATGCTAGTGGATATGCTCTAAGTGCAATAGCCGGCTAAAAGGTGCGAAACCCCTTAAATAGCCGGCTATAGCCAGGCTATAGCTGTTTCCGAAGGCCGCGGCTATAGCCTATAGCCGGCTATTTAAAACATTAAATACATGTGTTAAAATAACTTACTCCCTCTGTTTCAAAGTATAAGATATTTTAGGTTTGTGAAGGTAATATATCTAGACAACTTTTAGTACTCCCTCCGATCCAAATTAATTGACTTCGATTTATTTAGATTCGGATGTATCTAGATACATCCGAATCTATACAAATCCGAGTCAATTAATTTGGATCGGAGGGAGTATTAGATTCGGAGTGAACCTTTTCGAAACTACACTAAAGGTGTCTAAATACATTATCTTCATAAATGTAAAACAAATTATATTATGAAAATGGCGTATATTTTAGAATGGTGGAATATCTAGTTTTGTTCGACAATGGAACTGGAACGGGCTCCGATCAATTGTGTGGCTTGGGGTCATGAGGGTGCATCTGTCCCAGCGCTACACAAATGGAAGCAGTATACTACGTCGCGGTAGCTAGCTTGAATGGAAGAGCACGACACCCTTATGCGGATTGGCATTTTCGCAGCTGGAGTGGAGTAGGTGCGTGCGCGCGCGCGTGTCCAGCTATTTCGGGCCTGCGCCGCACACGATCGTTCACTAGAACTCGTCGCTGCCGGACCGGATATCTGACTGATGCCCTCCGATCAAATCGAGGACAAATGGTGTCGTAATCTCGATAGCGACAAATTACTAGTACTAACTGTCATGCACACGCTTTACGACCTGGTAAACCGCCTGCAACATCATCAGTCAATTATCTGTCATGCAATGCACCGATATGCGCGCTCTCTACTTATAGCGAACAAACCGCAGCACACAATCACCAGCAGTCCGAGATCAGTACATTGCCATTGGTGTAAGCAAGCTACAATTGACACTCGCACCTGATCAATGGCATCGTCTCGCTCCGCTATGCTCCAGGTGCTGCTGGTGGTCGCCGCAGCCCTCGCCGCGGCGCCGTGCGTCCTTTCGGACCCGTCGCCGCTCCAGGACTTCTGCGTGGCCGACCTGAAGGCCGCGATGGCGGTGGACGGGTTCCCCTGCAAGCCAGCCTCCACCGTCGTGGACGACGACTTCTTCTCCGCGGTCATGGTTGCCGCGCCCAGCACCAAAAACCCCTTCGGCGTCAACTCCACGCGCGCCACGGTGTCCGTCTTCCCGGGCCTCAACACGCTGGGCGTCTCCATCACGCGCACCGACCTCGCGCCGGGCGGGATCAACCCGCCGCACTCGCACCCACGCGGCTCTGAGCTCGTGCTGGTGGTCAAGGGCGAGGTCATGGTCGGGTTCACGACGTCGACCAACCTGCTCTACTCCAAGGTGGTGAAGGAGAACGAGCTCTTCATCGTGCCGCGCGGGCTGCAGCACTACCAGCTCAACGTCGGCGCGGGGGACGCCGTGTTCATGGCCATGTTCGACGCCCAGTCGCCGGGCCTGGTGGTGCCCACGCTCGGCCTCTTCGCCACCAAGCCGGCCATGCCCATGGAGGTGCTTACCAAGACGTTCCTCTTGGGCGCGGACGAGATCGACGTCATGAAATCCAAATTTGTGGGCTTTTGATTGCGTGGACAAGCTCTCGTTCTTCAGCTGCTGCTAAGTTGATGATCACTGGTCCTTTAATTTCGCCTGTACATGTATCTGCCTATTCGTTCATTTCATTTAAACGATCTGCATTGTTGTTGTATCTTTTTTGCATTCTTTATATATGCTCGCTTGCACAAGTTTATACAATATTTGTTTTTTGAGGTAAGAAGTTTATACAATGTTAACTAATCTATGTATACAAATAATTAGTGATCACAAATAAAAGGAGTTTTGCTAAGGAATGAGCCGTAAAAAGCTGAAAAAGTAATGCGCAGAGCAAGCCAAAATGTAACAAGCCAATACAGTAACATGACAATACAGTAACAGGCTGACACAGTAATAGGCCATAAACATAACAAGACAAAACAGTAACATGTCCGAGCTTTAACGGATCATTCTTGGCCGTGCATTAATATGTTCTTATAATATTGTAACACTCTCGAATCGGCCCTATGCAAGTTTTAGCATTCCTGCCAAACCTGCATAGAAACGATTCAAAGATGACCATTAGGCACTTGTGTGCGGGTGGAGAACGAAGTAATACCATTACACAATAGTCCACGATGGAACCCACAAAACTTACATATACAACAACGACTCATCGAGTCAAGAATACAGATATACAATACAAAGATCTAAATCACCTTGAAAACGATACAACATCCGAGTACGGATAAGATGCAAATGGCGCTAAGAGCCCTGAAGAAACCAATGGCGTCCATAACCCTGCCCAGGCCAAGCCAGAAGGGTAACCCTGCTAACGACGTCAAACTTATACCTGTTAAACAAAAGGGGTGCCGACAAAGGGCAAACGAAAAAGGGATCGGTCAGTACACGACGAGTCTAGAATTCGGCGGCTCTCGCCTACATAGGTATGGTGGACTGAAGCGACAACGCAGCATGCACTAAACAACCTATAGAGACTCGATACAATTGTTGGCTATTAGAGAGGGATAAGGAATACCTATTCGGAACCAACCTAATAGTAACACCAAAACATACTCATCCTGGTATTTCTCCCTCAAGATCAAACGAGGAAGTCAAACCTAGGAACTCACGCAGTTGACAGTTTTATTCATTCCGTTATAGTTGTAGCACTTACTAGTCAGATATAGATAGCACGAGTCATCCTGATATCATAAGCAGTGTGCAGTTTTAGTTAACAATTCTATTGTAGTTGCAATACTTACTAGTCAGATACGATTAGCATAAGACATCCCAAATTCAGTAGTTATTGGCACTTTTATTTACTCATTCCGTTGTAGTGAAACTGATTACTAGACATGTCAAAGTCCAATTTATAGCATTTCTTTAGTTATAGTTGTCTATGATCGAGATATTGTGCTCAAAGTCGTTCATAACCGCGGACACGGCTTTCAGAAAGATTTACCCTGCAGGGGTGCACAAATAGAAAAACACGCACGATCAACCTAGGAAAAACCAAATAAAAACCCAACGAGGCTTTCACGACAAAGCATTCACAGGATTCATAATTATTTAGGGGGGCACCCCAATAAGCTACCCGCAACGAAGTTGGCCGGCTCTGAGACGGACCCAGGGTTTGCGGCAATGGTTGTAAACGACTAGGAACCTGAAAGTGTGACTGGGCTTGTTGATACCGCGAAAATATTTTGCATTCCTAAACAGTACAGGTGCTCTACGCACAATCGTAAATAAAGCAGTAAAGCATGGCATAAGTACAGGATAGTAATAAAGCTCCAAACTACTTTGTGGCTCCAAGAAATAAGAAATAAATCAGGCTCTAGCTAAGGGGATTCATGGTCCCACATGCGGATAGTGCGATAGTCAAGGAACAGGTATCAAGTACTCGGGGCCTACGGAACACAAGTGAGCGGTTAAAAACCAAATATTAGTTATTGCCCACCGGTGCCTCTGCATTAGTTATCTCTATTCCCAGCAGTTTAATTATCAAGTTGTAATTGAAGTCATGAACATCTCCATCATTAAGCATGTGCCAACCTCCCAACAACGGTGGAACATCGACAACACGAAGCAGCACCTAAGCAAGCAACTACGACTCGCAAGGCCAACTGTCTATCAAACAACAGGCAATAGGATGTGTCCAAGGCAATATAGAGGCTGCAGGAAATATAAATGGTGCACGAAAACTAAAGCATCGCAACAGGGATAGCAATAGATCAACAGGAGGAAGTAAAGACTATAAACGCAAAATAGGTAGAAAGGGGGAGAATGCTCGCCTGGGAGACACTACCGAAGATACATTATCATAAGAACTTGTCGATACTCGCACCAATTCAACGGCCTAATCCGCGAAGAACCAAAGCACTATTTAATACTACGGCAGAAGATCGGGAAAGTTCATGATATGATGCATGACATGACAAAGGTACAATGCAATTAGGCACTATTAAGCGGAACCGGGATCCCGACAATTGATTATATGATTCAAGTTGTTTAGTTACCCCGCAATTTAAATGTTGTCTTAACAAGGCAAAACATGGCACCGGTTCGCTACACAAATTTGAATGGAGTCAATATAAGCCTACAATAGCCCGCATTTAGTCTCCATATTTAATTATTAGGTGAGTCGACAAAATACCCCCAAACACATCAATATGTATGCCATCATAAACAATTTAATATGCAACAGATGAATGTCATATTTTATAAAAATAAGGGGGATCTCGGATACGGGTCACACATATCGGATCGAAGATCTTGGGGTCTCGAAGGGGTTCGACAGGGTTCGGGATCGGTCTTCGGGTTCGGCACCGAGTGCGTCGGATCCGTGAAGGAGGTCATGAAGTTCCGTAGTACTTGGCGTGCCGAAGGTTCCGGTTCCGGGATCGGGTCTTCGGCTCTATTGTGATGCTCTTGTCGTTCCGTGATGAAGACCTTGGTGTGCCATCTCGATCATCGTTTGTCGGCATCGGTCAACGCGTTCGGAAGTAGATCTTGGCGTGGCGACAGGATCTACACATCACCAATTCTTCGGATTACCAGTCGAGGTTTTATTAGCCGATTTAGCCAAACTCACCGCACTACCAACTCATCTAGGTACACAAGCAATACCATAGCATTAGGCAATGGAACAAGCTGTCGATCTTGCCTTCGAGAACTGGTAGCAGCACCATCACATCATCAGCAGGTATAAACAGAGCAGAACTCTGTCGGGCCTGCAGAGCTGAACGGGGACACGGTCGACGATGGAGGGCCGGCAGGAGGGCACGGGGACGAGGGCTAACAGGAGACCACGAGAGGCGGAAGCAGAGGGCGCAGACGGTGCTGCAGGGTCCGGGAGCTTGCTCGGGGACAGAGGCGATGGCGGGGTCACTCGCGCGATCGCGGGAGGAAGGCTACAAGGGTGTGGGCCGCGGTGGCGGTCGAGCCTGCAGAAGCTGACGGTGGCGCGGCAGAGAAGGGGGCCACGGGTGAGCCAGGGGACGACGACGAGGTCGCGCTCTGATACGTTTCTAACGTATCCATAATTTTTGATGTTCCATGCTTGGTTTTATCTACTTTCTTATGTTTTTTCTAAACTTTGGAGTATTTTTTATACACTTTCTTGGACTAACCTATTAACAAGAGCCACAGTGCCAGCTGCCTATTTTCTGTTGTTTTTGGTTCCAGGAAAGTCAGAAAATGAATATTCTTGAAATTGGACGGGACAAAAGCCAAAGTCAGTTTTTCACCGAGGGACACACGGAGCCAGAATACGAGACGGAGAGGGGCCAGGGGGCGCCACACCACCTGGCCGCGCGACCAAGCCTGGCCCGCGCCAGGGGGTGGTCTGGCCGCCTCGGACACCCCCTCGGCCTCCCCTTTCGCCTATAAGATGCCTCTGATACAGAAACTCTAAGGACCCGATCAAAAATCCACGAAAGAGTCTGTAGCCACCGTCATCTCCATCTATAGATCGGGAGGGATCTGAAGCTCTTTCCGGCACCCTGCCGGAGGGGAGAATTTATTGGGTTCGTAGCATAGAAAACAAAAAAATTCCTACGATGAGAACTATACGCCAAGATCTATCTACTAGATACAGTGCAACGGGTGGATATACATCCATAGAGAACTTACCCTCGAAGACAACAGAGTTTTGTTAACGAGTTGGAACTCGTGGATGATGTAGTCGTACGCTTGCCGATCTCAAGATCGTGTGGAAGTCCTAGCGCCACAAATCAGCAGCGCATCCGTCCTCCACACACGTTCAAGCTACCAGACAACCTCCACCTCCTCGCTCCAGCGAATCAGAGGAAGCAGCAACTCCTTCCAGACGCAAGGCCACCGGGAACAAGTATCTCGCTAATCCGAGAGCATGGGGAAATATATCTAGAGGGGGAGAGAGATCCTTCACGAGGAGGTGTGCTTTGTGAAGGAGGAGAGGGGGGCCTTTTATAGGAGAGGAGGGGCTCCTCCCCTCCCATGGACGGCGGCCAAGGGGGGTGCCCCCACCTCTTCCTCATTCATGTGGTGGAAGCTCCACTCATATCAATTCAAGCTCCACCCAAAATTCCACTCACATGCATTAAATTTCCACCAAATTTAATGCAACTCTCAATTAATAAAACTCTTTTATTTATTTTATTCAGAATTTTGTAAATTACTTTAATTAACAAACATTCACATAAAACCCCTTGCAACATTTCAATATCACATGCAGAACCACTTTCTGCAATTTCACCCGAAACAATTCCGGTTTCTATCGAAACAATTCCTGCGCTTTGCAATTCTTTCGTCTGAAACATATGTGCCCCAAAATGGTGTCTGACAACCCTTAAGTGTGTCACCCTACGGTTCGCGAATAATGCAGACATGATTGAGACTCCTCTCAGATCAATAATCAGAAGCGGGACCTGGAGATCCATACTGACTCCTGCAGATTCAACGATGACTTCTGTGATCGTGAGAACCTTTAATGCTAAATTAATCCCTTTGTCTCATGATATAATACATGTCCGAGATTTGATCATCGGTATCCAAATACCTAGTTTGATCTCGTTACCGACATGCACTCTTTTCTCGTTCCCGTGATATAACATTCTAGTGATCACATTACTTGCTTGCAAGATATCTTAATGTGATATCACCGAGAGGGCCCAGAGTATATCTATCCGTCATCGGGATTGACAAATTCCACTCTTGATCCATGAGTCTCAACATAACACCTTCAGAGTAATCGAACCCACCTTTATAGTCACCCTGTTACGGTGTGACATTTGATGTTATCAAGATACTCTTCCAGTGTTAGCAATTAACATGATCTCATGGTCTAAGGACTAAGATTACTTCATATGATGTTATAGCAATATAAACATAATGACTTTGATCGTAATGCTATACTTCGGATGAATGTTCATCACATCATTTTACAAATGTTGTGACCTCGTTATTAACAACATCCAATGTCCATGATCAGGAAACTTTGATCATCTTGTTAATCAACGAGCTAGTCTATAAGAGAGGAATAACTAGGAACCCTTTTTGTTTATTAAACACACATGTATTGATGTTTCCTATCAATACAATTATAGCATGCAAAATAAACATCTATCATATACAAGGAATACATAATAACAACTTTAGTATTGCCTCTCAGGGCATATTTCCTTCATTCTCCTACTTGCACTAGAGACAATAATCTAGTTTACATAGTGATAAATATAACACCCATGGAGTTTTGGTGTTGATCATGTTTTTCCCTAGGAAGAACTTTAGTCAACGGATCTGCTACATTTAGGTCCGTGTGTACTTTACAAATCTTTATATCTCCATCCTTGACATGCTCGCGGATAGAGTGAAACCGGCGCTTAATATGCTTGGAATTCTTGTGAGACCTTGGTTCCTTGGCGTTGGCTATGGCTCCATTGTTGTCACAATAGATCACCATTGGGTCCAACGCACTGGGAACCACAGTTAGTACCGTTATGAACTCCTTCATCCAAACCGCTTCCTGCACCGCTTCTGAAGCAGCAACATATTCCGCCTTCGTCGTTGATCCAGCCACCACAGGTTGTTTGGAACTCCTCCAACTAACTGCTGCTCCGTTCAAGAGAAATACATATCCGGATTGAGACTTAGAGTCATCCGGATCAGTGTCAAAGCTAGCATCGACATAACACTTAGCGACTAGCTCTTCTTCACCTCCGTATACAAGAAACATATCCTTAGTTCTTCTCAAGTACTTAAGGATATTCTTGACCACTATCCAGTGTTCCGAACCTGGATCAGATTGGTACCTACTAGTCAAACTAATAGCATGTGCCACATCCGGTCTTGTACATAACATGGCGTACATTATAGAGCCTATGGCTGAGGCATAGGGGATCTTATCCATTATCTCTCTTTCTTCCCCTGTAGCCGGACTTTGAGTCTTACTCAATGTCTTGCCTTGCAACATAGGTAAGAACCCCTTCTTACTTCCGTCCATATTAAACTTCTTTAATATCTTATCAAGGTATGTACTTTGCGATAGCCCAATTAGGCGCCTTGATATATCTCTATAGATTTTAATGCCTAATATATATGAAGCTTCACCAAGGTCTTTCATCGAAAATTTGCTATTTAGATAACTTTTAACACTATTTAAAAGATCTATATCATTTCCAATCAATAATATGTCATCCACATATAATATTAGAAATGCCACATTGCTCCCACTCACTTTCTTGTAAATACAAGCCTCTCCATAAGTTTGGACAAATCCAAACTCTTTGATCACCTCATCAAAGCGGAGATTCCAACTCCGGGATACTTGCTTCAGTCCATAGATGGATCTGTAGGGGTTCGTAGCATGGAAAACAAAAATTTTCTATCGCATACAAACAAACAAGCCAAGATCTATCTACTAGATTGTAGCAACGAGTCGATGGAATAACTCACCCTCGAAGATTCCAAAGTGTTTAACGAGAGCAGATTCTCGTGGGTGATGTAGTATTTCTTCCGATCTCAAGATCGCGAGACGATCCTTCCTGCCAAGGCTCCTCAGCGCCCTCCATGATCGGTCACACGTTCGACTCGACGAAGACCTTCCTCTCCTTGTTCCAGCGGCATGGAGGTTGTAGCACTCTCCTCGCGATTCCGGCAAAGACAACGGCGTGGTACCTGAGGTAGAGGAAATCCCAGGCTTCGCCTTAAGCCGGTGCGAGTATGGTGGAGCTTATGAGAGAGGATATTAGTGGTCTAGTAATTAGACACACCAATTATAAGGCTCTAAACCAATTAGAAGGCTCTAAACCGAATAGCTCTAAACCGGGGTCTAGATCTAGGGTTTAGTTTAGAGGATAGGAAACTTGTGTCTAGGAGGGGAGCCCTGCCCCTCCTTATATAGGTTGGAGGGCTGGCCGGCCAAGGGGAGGAGTTCCTCCCCAACTCAGCCTAGGGAGGTGCGCCGGCCAAGGGGAGGAACCCTCCTCCAACTCGGCCTCCACCTCTCCTCCTCTTTTCCCACTTCCCAAAACGCTGCTTGACTTTCAAACTAGCCGTTTGACTTTTCAATTTAGGATTTAAATAAATCCTTTATTTGGGACAGCAAGAATACTTAGTACATGATGCAATCATTCCAATATGTAATGACACACTCATGTACCCTTCCCCCTCCGGAGTGCCGGACATTCCGGGACCTTCTAGAATGTTCCCGATGAAAACACCGGAACCATTCCCCAACTCCGAAACGGGACTTTCCTTATATGAATCTTATTCTCCGGACCATTCCGGATAACCTCGTGATATCCTGGATCCCATCCGAGACTCCGAACAACATTCGGTCTCTTTCTCATAATACCATAACTACTCAAAACAACGTCGAATCCTTAAGTGTGTCTCCCTACGGTTCGTGAATTATGCGGACATGATCGAGACACTTCTCCGAACAATAACCAATAGAGGAATCTGGAAATTCATATGGCTCCACATATTTCTCACGATTACTTCGATCGAATGAACCACTTACATACGATACCAATTTCCCTTTGTCTCACGATATGTTACTTATCCGAGGTTATGATCGTCGGTATCTCCGCATACCTAGTTCATCCTCGTTCTTGATAAGTACTCTTTCTCGTTCTGATATGTGATCCCTTGTGACCTAGTCACATGCTTGCAAGCTAATTGGATGACATTTCACCGAGAGGGCCCAGAATATCTATCCGTCATGTGGATGGACAAATCCCACTCTTGATCCATGTGTTTCAACCAATACTTTCCAACACTCAATGCCACCTTTATAGCCACCTCATTACGGTGTGGTGTTTGATGACATCAAAGCATCCATCCAAAGAAGGTGATATGCATGATCTCATGGTCGAAGGAATTAGGTTACTATGTATCGTAAAGCATATAGCAATTGAACTATTGAAATGACTTGATCTTTATGCTACGCTTGTCTATAGGAGTATGTCCACCATATCATTCTCCTAACGATATGATCTTGTTGTTGATAACATCTCAATGTTCATGATAGGGAAACCACAATCATCAATCAACCAACAAGCTAGTGAAGTATAGAGGCTATACTAGGGACTTCAAATTAAGTTTACAAATCACACAAGTATTAATGGTTTCCTTGTTAATACTATTATAGCATGAATGTAAACATTTATCATAAACACAAAGATATATAATAATAACTACATTTATTATTACCTCTAGGGCATATCTCCAACAGTCTCCCACTTGCACTAGAGTCATCTAATCTAGATTACATGGTAATATACCGAACACCCATGGCAGCTTGGTGTTGGTCATGTTTTGCCCTCAGGAGAGGTTTAGTCAACGGATCCGCCACATTCAGATCTGTGTACTTTGCAAATCTTTATATCCCCATCCTGGATATGTTCTCGAATAGCGTGAAAACGCAGCTTGATATGCTTCACTTCTTGTGTGACCTTGGTTCTTGCGCATTGGCTATGGCGCCCATGTTATCACAGAGATAGACATTGGGTCCAAAGGACTTGGAACCACACCCAGCTTGTAATGAACTCTTTCATCCATATCGCTTGTGAAGCCTCCGGCAGCCATGTATTCTGATTCAGTTGAAGATCTCGCCACAACGCTTTGCTTTGCACTCCTCCAGCTAACCGCTGCACCATTCAAAATAAATACGTATCTAGGTTGTGATTTAGAATCATCCGGATCGGTGTTCCAACTAGCATCGGTGTAACCATTAACAACGAGCTGTTCATCACCTCCATAAGAAAGAACCATACCCTTAGTTCTTCTCAAGTACTTAAGGATGTTTTTGATCACGTCCAATGATCCACTCTGGATCACTTTGATATCTGCTAGTTAGACTAACAGATATGCGATGTCGGGTCTAGTACATAGCATGGCATACATTAGAGATCCTATGGCTGAGGCATAGGAGTCTTACTCATCCTTTCTCTATCTTACGCCGATGTCGGACTTTGAGTTTTACTCAAGGTCATATTGGGCAACATGGGCAAGAACCCTTTCTTGCTATCTTCCATTCCAAACCTCTTTAGAACTTTGTCCAAATATGTACTTTGTGACAATGATATTTGGCATTTCGATCTATCTCTATAAATCTTTATGCCTAATATGTAAGCTGCTTCGCCAAGATCCTTCATTGAAAAACTATTATTCAAATACTCTTTGACACTATTAAGAAGGTCTACATCATTCCCAATCAACAATATGTCATCCACATACAGTATTAAGAATGCTACAGAGCTCCCACTCACTTTCTTGTAAATACAAGCTTCTCCATAAGTTTGTATAAAACCAAAAATATTGATTACCTTATCAAAACGTTGATTCCAACTTCGGGATGCTTGCTTCAATCCATAGATGGACCGTTGAAGCTTGCATACCTTGTTAGCATCTTTAGGATCGACAAAACCTTTGGGTTGCATCATATACAACTCTTCATCAATGTCTCCATTGAGGAATGCTGTTTTGACATCCATCTGCCATATCTCATAATCGTAATATGCAGCGATTGCTAACATAATCCTCACAGATTTTAGCTTCGCTACTGGTGAGAAAGTCTCATCGTAGTCAACTCCTTGAATTTGTGAAACCCTTTTGCGAAAAGTGGAGTTTTATAGACTTTAACTTTACCATCAGCATCTGTTTTCTTCTTTAAAATCCTTTTGTTCTCGACAGCCTTGTGGCTTTCCGTTAAGTAGACCAAAGTCCATTCTTGGTTTTGGTAGATGGATCCAATCTCGGTTCATGGCTTCTTGCCATTTATTGGAATCTGGGCTCATCATCGCTTCCTCATATGTCTCGGGTCATCGGTGTTGTCCACCAACATGACATTCATAACGGAATCATACCAATGGAGGTGGTACGATTTCTCGTTGACCTCGAGGCTCTGAGCAACTTCAACAAGTTTCATGATCACTATCATTAGCTTCCTCTCTTATTGGTGCGAGCACCACAGAACTTCTTCCGTCTTTGCGCTACTCGCAATTCGAGAGAAGGTTCGACAACCTCGTCGAGTTCTACTTTCCTTCAGTCACCTCTTTCGAGAGAAATTCCTTCTCTAGAAAGGATCCATTCTTAACAACGAAGATTTTGCCTTGGATCTATGATAGAAGGTATACCCAATAGTTTCCTTGGTATCCTATGAAGACGCATTTTTCCGCTTTGGGTTCAAGCTTGTCCGTGTAACTTCTTTACATAGGCTTCGCATCCCCAAACTTTAAGGAGCGACAATTTAGGTTTCTTCCCAAACCATAATTCATAATGTCGTTTCAACGGATTTAGACGGTGCCCTATTTAAAGTGAATGCGGTGTTTCTAATGCATAACCCCAAAATGATAGTGGTAAATCTGTAGAGACATCATAGATCGAACCATATCTAAGAGTTCGATTCTGACGTTCGGACACACCATTCTGTTGTGGTGTTCCGGCGGTGTCAAGCTGCGAAAGTATTCCACATTTCTTCAAATGCTCGCCAAACTCGTAACCAGATATTCACCTCCACGATCGAGCGTAGAAATTTAATCTTCTTGTTACGTTGATTCTCTACCTCACTTTGAAACTCCTTAAACTTCTCGAAAGTTTCGGACTTATGTTTCATGAAATAGATATACCCATATCTACTCAAGTCATCCGTGAAGGTAAGAACATAACGATAACCACTGCGCGATGCTACACTCATTGGACCACACACATCGGTATGTATGATTTCCAATAAGTCTGTAGCTCGCTCCATTATACCAGAAAATGGAGTCTTAGTCATTTTACCCATCAGACATGCCTCGCATCTTTCAAGTGATTCAAAATCAAGTGATTCAATAAGTCCATCGGAATGGAGTTTCTTCATACGCTTCACTCCAATGTGACCAAGACGACAGTGCCACATATAGGTCGAGTTATCGCTTGATTTCAAACGTTTAGCTTCAATGTTATTAATATGTGTATTTCCACTATCGAGATTCAATATGAATAGACCATCTATCAAAGGTGCATGTGCATGAAACATGTTACTCATATAAATCGAACAACCATTATTCTCGGATTTAAACAAGTAACCGTCTTGCAATAAACAAGATCCTGATATAATGTTCATGCTTAACGCAGGCACCAAATAATAATTATTTAAGTATAAAACTAATCCCGATGGTAGATGAAGAGGTAGCGTGCCGACCGCGATCACATCAACCTTTGATCCGTTTCCTACGCGCATCGTCACCTCGTTCTTCGCTAGCTTCCGTTTATTCTGTAGCTCCTGTTTCGAGTTACAAATATGAGCAACCGAACCAGTATCAAATACCCAGGCACTACTACGAATACTAGTGAGATACACATCAATAACATGTATATCAGATATACCTTTCTTCTTGATGTTCTTTGTTCTTCAAATCTGCCAAGTACCTTGGGCAATTCCGCTTCGATGACCTTCTCCCTTGCGGTAAAGCACTCGATGTCAGGCTTGGGTCCAGCCTTGGTCTTCTTCGTCGGCGTGGTAACTTTCTTACCACCCTTCTTGAAGTGTCCCTTTTGCTTAGACTTGCCTTTCTTGAATTTGGTGGTCTTATTGACCATCAACACTTGGTGCTCTTTCTTGATCTCCATACGCAGATTTTAACATAGCAAATAGTTCAGCAACTCTTTGTTCATGTTCTGCATGTTGTAGTTCATCACAAAGTTCTTGTAACTTGGTGGTAGTGATTGGAGGATGCGGTAAACTCCCAAAGTATTAGGAATCACTATACCCAAACTTTGAAGTTTATTTGCGTGCCCAGACATCTTAAGCACATGCTCAGCGACGAGCTACCCTCTTCCATCTTGCGGTTAAAGAACTTTTGAAGCTTCATAACTTTCAATTGCCGCATGAGTCTCAAAGATTAATTTGAGATCCTCGACAATATCATATGGATCGACTCTTCAAACCTTTTACAAGCTCCGATTCTAAACCATATAAGATAGTACACTGAACTATGGAGTACTGAGTCTTCCGAGTGAGGTAAACATTCTTTACTTCATCGGCAGCATCAGCTGCAGGTGGGTCACCTAGCAGTGCATCCAGCACATAGGTCAAATTACCAGCTGTGAGGACAATCCTCAAATTGCGGAACCAATCCATGAGTTGCTTCCATTGTTTTTCAACTTTTCTTTCTCTAGGAACGCATTAAAATTGATGGTAGGGGCTGCCATTGATCTACAACATATTTGCAATAGTTTAGACTAAGTTTATGACAAATTGAGTTCAAATTAATTAATGAAATTAAACTAGGTGAACTCCCACTCAAAACAACATCCCTCACATTGTTTTGGTGATCACACGAACCAAATCCACTACATCAACACCGATCATCACGAGAGTTGATATAGTTTCAATGGCGAACAATCATCATGTTCATCATATCTACTATATGATTCATGCTTTACCTTTCGGCGATCCGTGTTCCTGAGGCCATGTCTGTACATGCTAGGCTCGTCAAGATCAAACCTTAGCTTCGCATAAGCAAATCTGGCTTGCTTCGTTGTATTCACCAGCGGAATCAAAGACACCCGATCATCACGTGGTGCTTGAGCGACAAGCTTTGGCAACGGTGCATACTAAGGGTGAACACTTTAGAACTTGAAATTTATGTGTATGAGGGATCATCTTATAATGCTACCGTCGTCTACCAAGCAATACAAGATGCATAAAGGATTAACATCACATGCAATTCATAATATGTGATATGATATGGCCTTTCTTCTTTGTGCTTCCGATCTCCATCTTCAAGCACGAATATGATCTCCATCATCACCGGCATAGCATCAAGGTCAATGGCTTCTTCATGGTTGTAGTCCACCAGCTTCAACTATTACAACTATTTTGAATAGAACCGCAGGTCTTAACAGAAATTAAAGACAACCATATGGCTCACGCGGTTGCCAACTTACAATAAGGAACATTGCATACATCAAATATAATCACAATCATGGCCATATCACATCACTTTGCACCTGCAAAACAAAGTTAGACGCCTCTACTTTCTTTGCATATTTTACGTGGTTTGGGGCTTTCCATAGGTGTCGTTCTAACCTACGAACAAGAACCACAACATTGATACTAGCATTGTTGATTACCCGTTGTAAATTGGATCTTTACTATGCTAGGAGAAAGCAGGCACCATAAAGCCACTTATGCAAAGCGAGTTGCATGTCAAGCGTGGAGCAAGTCTCATGAACGATGTCATGTAAGGTTAGCCGGGCTTCATCCCAACATACCGCAAGATGCAAAGTACACGAAAAGCAATCTACAATAAAAGCATCAACGCCCACAATGACCATTGTGTTCTACTCGTCTGTGAGATCTACATATAGACACTCTGATACCCTTTGTAGTGGTTAGTAGCATTGAAAACAAAAATTTTCTATCGAATACAAACAAAAAAGACAATATATAACTACTATATTGTATCAACTAGTCGATGGAATAACTCACACTCGAAAATTCCAAAGTGTTTAACGAGGCGATTCTCGTGGGTGATGTAGTCGTACTCTTTCCGATCTCAAGATCGCGTGAGCGATCCTTCGGCGCCGCGTTCCATAGCGCTCCTTGATCGGTCACACGTTCGGTACTCGGCGAAGACCTTCCTCTCCCTTGTTCCAGCGGCGGAGGTTGTAGCACTCTCCTCGCGATTCCGGCAACTGTGGCAATGGGAGGTAGAGGGAAATCCCGAGGCTTCGCCTTAAGCCGGTGCTAGTATGGTGGAGCTTATTAGAGAGGATATTAGTTGTCTAGTAATTAGACACACCAATTATAAGGCTCTAAACCAATTAGAAGGCTCTAAACCGAATAGCTCTAAACCGGGTCTAGATCTAGGTTTAGTTTAGAGGATAGGAAACTTGTGTCTAGGAGGGCCCTGCCCCTCCTTATATAGGTTGGAGGGCTGGCCGGCCAAGGGAGAGTTCCTCCCAACTCGGCCTAGGGAGTGCGCCCGGCCAAGGGAGAACCCTCCTCCAACTCGGCCTCCACCTCTCCTCTTTTCCCACTTCCCAAAACTGCCGTTTGACTTTCAAACTAGCCGTTTGACTTTTCAATTTAGGATTTAAATAAATCCTTTATTTGGGACAGCAAGAACACTTAGTACATGATGCAATCATTCCAATATGTAATGACACTCATGTACCTTCCCCCTCCAGTGCCGGACATTCGGGACCTTCTAGAATGTTCCCGATGAAAACACGGAACCATTCCCCAACTCAAAGCAGGACTTTCCTTATATGAATCTTATTCTCGGACCATTCCGGATAACCTCGTGATATCCGGATCCCATCGAGACTCGAACAACATTCGGTCTCTTTCTCATAATACCATAACTACTCAAAACAACGTCGAATCCTTAAGTGTGTCTCCCTACGGTTCGTGAATTATGCGGACATGATCGAGACACTTCTCCGAACAATAACCAATAGAGGAATCTGGAAATTCATATGGCTCCCACATATTTCTACGATTACTTTGCGATCGAATGAACCACTTACATACGATACCAATTTCCCTTTGTCTCACGATATGTTACTTATCCGAGGTTATGATCGTCGGTATCTCTGCATACCTAGTTCATCCTCGTTACTGATAAGTACTCTTTTCTCGTTCCCGTGATATGTGATCCCTTGTGACCCAGTCACATGCTTGCAAGCTAATTGGATGACATTTCAACGAGAGGGCCAGAGAATATCTATCCGTCATGTGGATGGACAAATCCACTCTTGATCCATGTGTTTCAACCAATACTTTCCGAACACTCAATGCCACCTTTATAGCCACCCACATTACGGTGTGGTGTTTGATGACATCAAAGCATCCATCCAGTAAAGGTGATATGCATGATCTCATGGTCGAAGGAATTAGGTTACTATGTATCAGAAAGCATATAGCAATTGAACTATTGAAATGACTTGATCTTTATGCTACGCTTGTCTATAGGAGTATGTCCACCATATCATTCTCCTAACGATATGATCTTGTTGTTGATAACATCTCAATGTTCATGATAGGGAAACCACAATCATCAATCAACCAACAAGCTAGTGAAGTATAGAGGCTATACTAGGGACTTCAAATTAAGTTTACAAATCACACAAGTATTAATGGTTTCCTTGTTAATACTATTATAGCATGAATGTAAACATTTATCATAAACACAAAGATATATAATAATAACTACATTTATTATTACCTCTAGGGCATATCTCCAACAGGATCGCTGAAGTTTGCATACCTTATCAACATCCTTAGGATCGACAAAACCCTTAGGTTATATCATATAATACTCTTCTTCAATATTACCATTGAGAAACGCAGTTTTGACATCCATCTGCCATATTTCATAATCGAAATATGCAGCAATTGCTAACATAATACTAACCAACTTAAGAATCTCTACAGGAACAACTCCTTGAATTTTTCGAAACCCCTTTGTGACAACTCGAGCTTTATAGATGGTCACATTACCATCAGCATCAGTTTTTCTTTTGAAAATCCATTTATTCTGAACAGCCTTTCGATCGTGAGGTAAGTCCACCAAGGTCCAAACTTGGTTCTCGTACATGGATTCCATCTCGGATTTCATGACTTCTAGCCATTTGTTGGAATCCAGGCTCATCATCGCTTCTTCATATGTCGCAGGGTCATCTATTTCATCAATCATGAAATTCATAACAGGATTGCCGTACAGTTCAGGAGCTGCACATGTCTTGCTTGACCTGCGAGGTTCGGTAGTGTCCTCTTTCGGAGTTTCATGATCAATATCATTAGCTCTCTCTTCATTAGATGAAGTCAACTCCGAAACAACTTCCAGTGCTGCGCTGCTCGCCATTTCATGAAGAGAAGGTTCAATAACCTCTTCGAGTTCTACCTTCCGACTACTCACACCTTTCGTGAGAAACTCCTTCTCAAGAAAGGATCCATTCTTGGCAACAAAACATTGCCCTCACATCTGTGATAGAAGGTATACCCAATCGTTTCCTTAGGGTATCCTATGAAGACGCATTTTTCCGCTTTGGGTTCGAGTTTATCCGGCTGAAGTTTCTTCACATAAACATTGCATCCCCAAACTTTAAGAAATGACAGCTTAGGTTTGTCTCCAAACCATAATTCATCTGATGTCATTTCAGCAGTTTAGATGGTGCCTGATTTAAAGTGAATGCAGCGGTTTCCAGTGCATAACCCCAAAATGACAGTGGCAAGTCAGCCAGAGACATCATAGATCGAACCATATCTAATAATGTACGATTACGACGTTCCGACACACCATTACATTATGGTGTTCCGGCAAGCGTGAGTTGTGAAACTATTCCACAGTCTTTCATATGTGTGCTAAACTCATAACTAAGATACTCTCCTCCACGGTCGGACCGTAGAAATTTGATCTTTCTGTTACGATGATTTTCCACTTCATTCTGAAATTTCTTGAACTTTTCAAAGGTTTGAGACTTATGTTTTATCAAATATATATACCCGTATCTACTCAAATCATCCGTGAAAGTAACAAAATAACGATATCCACCTCGCGCCGACACACTCATTGGTCCACACACATCAGTATGTATATGATTTCCAATAAATCTGTCGCCCGTTCTATTGAACCAGAAAACGGCGTTCTAGTCATCTTGCCCATAAGGCATGGCTCACATGTACCAAATGATTCAAAATCAACTGATTCCGAAAGTCCATCAGAATGGAGTTTCTTCATGCGTTTAACGCCAATATGACCTAGACGGCAGTGCCACATATATGCAGATATATTATTATCAAGTTTAATCCTTTTAGCATCAATATAATGAATATACGTAATACTACTATCGAGATCCAACAGAAATAAACCATTCAACACAGGTGCATGACCATAAAAGATGTCATTCATATAAATCGAACAACCATTGTTTTCAGATTTAAAGGAATGACCACTTCGCATCAAACACGATCCGGATACAATGTTCATGCTCAGTGCAGGCACCAAATAACAATTGTTTAGATTTATCACTAATCCTGACGGCATATGTAGAGGCAGCGTTCCGACGGCGATCACATCAACTCTTGATCCATTGCCGACCCGCATCATGACCTCATCCCTTGCTAGTCAACTTGTTCCGACCCTGAATCGAGTTACATATATTAGCAACCGATCCCGTATCAAATACCCAGGTGCTACTGCGAGTACTAGTCAAGTACACATCAATAACATGTATATCACATATACCTTTGTTTGCCTTGCCGGCCTTCTTGTCCGCCAAATACTTGGGGTAGTTGCGCTTCCAATGGCCAGTTCCCTTGCAATAGTAGCACTCGGTATCAGACTTAGGGCCAGCTCGGGATTTCTTTTCAGGTGCAGCAACAGATTTGCCGCCCTTCTTTCCCTTCTGCTTGCCTTTCTTGTCCTTCTTGAAACCGGTGGTCTTATTGATGATCAACACTTGATGTTCTTTCCTAATCTCCACTTCTGCAGTCTTAAGCATTGACAGAAGCTCGGGAAGAGACTTCTTCATGCCCTGCATGTTATATTTCATCACGAAGCTCTTGTAGCTAGGTGGCAGAGATTGGAGAACACGATGTATTCCTAAGTCAATGGGAATCGTTATTTCCAAGGACACAAGCTTATCGGCGTACCCAGACATTTTGAGTACGTGCTCACTAACGGAGATGTTCTCCTCCATCATGCGGCTAAAAAACTTTTCAGAAGCATTATAACTCTCTACGGAAGCATGGGTATCGAAAATCATTTTCAATTCTCCCATGGTATCAAAGGCATTGCAATTTTCGAAACGCTTTCGAAGTTCTGGCTCTAGCCCATACAGTATGCCGCAATGAACTAAGTTGTGGTTCTCCTGACGAGTTATATAGACATTATTTTCCTCGTCAGGGGCATCAGGAGCTGGTGGGGGGCCTAGCGGCGCCTCTAGCACATATTGCTTTTGTGCAGCAGTGAGGAGAATACTCAAATTCATAGCCCAGTTGGTGAAGTTGCTACCATTCGCAGCAAGTTTCTCTTTCTCCATGAACACATTGAAATTAAAAGCAGGTGGTGCCATCTACAATAGAATTTTTAAAGTTTATTTAGACTAAGTTTATGATAGATTGAGTTCAACTAATCCAAATTACTAATGAACTCCCACTCAAAAACAACATCCCTCGTGTCTTTTTGATGATTACATGAACCAAATCCACTACACCAAGTCCGATCATCACGTGAGTCGGTGTAACTTCAAAGGCGAGCATCTATATGGGCATCATATTAACTATATGACTCATGCTTAACCTTTCGGTCCGTGTTCCGAGGCCATGTCTGTACATGCTAGGATCGCCAAGTAAGAACCTTAGTATTCGCGTGTGTAAAACTGTCTTACACCCTTTGTATGAAAGCGCAGAGTCAAGTACACCCGATAATCACGTGATGTCTCGAAACACGATCCATAGAACGGTGCATACTCAAGGAAGAATATTTTATCTTGATATCTAAATGAGGGATCATCTTACAATGCTACTAAAAGCGCCAAACTAGCAGTATAAGATGTAAACATCTAATGTGTAAAGTGAGATGATATGGTCCATGCATTTGATCTCTATCATTTGCATCGTGGTATGATCTGTATCATTCCTTTGTGTGTAAGGCCAAGGTCTATGGAACTTACACGTTAAGTGTGTTGTAAGATTATCTACCATACATCTACTTACAACATTACCATATCAATACACTAGCCCAGCAACGATCTAAACTAGACGCCTCTAATTTATCCATTGCAAGTTTTACGTGGCTTAGGGCTTTCGGAGATAGAACCGGTCTTACCTACGAACATGAAACCACAACGAGGATAACCAAGTTATTAGCAACTCGTTGTAAATTAGTTATTGACTATAGTAGGAGAGACAGACACCCGTCAGCCACTTATGTAAAACTAGTTGCATGTCAGTCGTGGAACCGGTCTCATGTACGATGACATGTAAGGTTGGTCCGGGCCGCTTCATCCCACTATGCCACCAATATCCAAAATACATAAAAGAAGCAATAACATGATCATCATCGCCCACATATAAACATATGTGTACTATCCATGCAAAGCACCTACGCATAGATCAAGCTCTGATACCACTGTTGGGTTCGTAAAACAAAAAAATTCCTATGTGAGAACTATACGCCAAGATCTATCTACTAGATACAGAGCAATGGGTGGATATACATCCATAGAGAACTTACTCTCGAAGACAACAGAGATTTGTTAACGAGTTGGAACTCGTGGATGATGTAGTCGTACGCTTGCCGATCCTAAGATCGTGTGGAAGTCCTAGCACCGCAAATCAGCAGCGCATCTATCCTCGCACACACGTTCAAGCCATCGGACAACATCCACCTCCTCGCTCCAGCGAATCAGTGGAAGCAGCAACTCCTTCCAGACGCAAGGCCACCGGGAACATGTATCTCGCTAATCCGAGACTATGGGGAAATATATCTAGAGGGGGAGAGAGATCCTTCACGAGAAGGTGTGCTTTGTGAGGGAGGAGAGGGGGGCCTTTTATAGGAGAGGAGGGGCTCCTCCCCTCCCATGGCCGGAGGCCAAGGGGAGTGCCCCCACCTCTTCCTCATTCATGTGGTGGAAGCTCCACTCACATCAATTCAAGCTCCACCCAAAATTCCACTCAGATGCATTAAATTTCCACCAAATTTAATGCAATTCTCAATTAATAAAACTCTTTTATTTATTTTATTCAGAATTTTGTTAATTACTTTAATTAACAAACATTCACATAAAACCCCTTGCAACATTTCAATATCACATGCAGAACCACTTTCTGTAATTTCACCCGAACAATTCCGGTTTCTATCGAAACAATTCTTACGCTTTGCAATCCTTTCGTCTGAAACATATGTGCTCCTAAATGGTGTCCGGCAACCCTTAAGTGTGTCACCCTAGTACACTATGCGAGCATTTGCCAATTAATTTGCTTTGCATGCTCAGAGCAGAAACGCCATGGAGAAAAACCACTATGTGGCTGGTTCTAGCATTACAAGAAATCAAATTACTAAGTTATACTACTGCACTATTGTTTATGGGGAACATGCAACAGTAGCAAACGATGCTTAATGGTACTCAAGTTATAATACTCCCTCCGACCCAAATTAGTTGACTCAAATTTGTCTAGATTCGATTGTATCTAGAAATGATTTAGTATTAGATACATCCGTATCTTGATAAATTTGAGTCAGCTAATTTGGGTTAGAGGGAGTACTTTTTAACGAGAAACCAAGGCTACGTTGAAATTCAACCAGAAAATACAATTGAGAACCAAAAAAGTTCTGAATTAGTAAACGAACATGTGATCAGGAAACTATACTTCTTCCATATGTACGGATCGACCTACTCGGAGAATTGATTTAAAACCACACCGCCGGAAGATTGATTTGCTTCAGGAAGCAGTCAAAATGTGACTCGGTCGGCAGCCTGCAAGATCTGGAGCATCAACTCATCATCTCGGGTGTGATTAATAAGGCATGAACTAGAGAAAGAAACAAAGTGGGGAGAAAGTGTAGGGGCTAACGTTAGTCGATGGAGAAGCAAGACGGGCGCCACCGCCGGGCTGTCGTCGTCGCCGGAGGGATAGGAGCTCGAGCGGACCAGATCTTGGGGGCAGCAGAAGGACGACTGTCGTACAGGGGAGGGGCCAGAGAGGGAGAAGAAATACTAGCGGACAGAGGATGGTCGCCTGAGTTCGGTTGGCCGGAGGCGTCGCGCCTAGCGCCGCCGGCTCCCTGTTGCGCGCGACCGGAGCGAGCGAGGCGAGGGTTTCGTCCCCGACGTCCCAACTAGTGGAAAGTTCTCCCGGGGAAAGGGGGTGGAAAGGCCGGGGTCGATTCTCCAATCAACCACCAAACGACCAGGTGGACTCAACCTGGGGCAGTTCGGCCCGCGGTTTTTTCGGCCAGGGAAAACGGGCGGATCCCGGTAACCAAACAAGCAAGAAGGGCTCCTCGGGAAGATCTCCACCCGTTTGGTACTCGTTCCCTTTCTAACTGCAATAATGAAAGCAGCCCCGATGCATTTCGTCAAAAAGAAATAGATGTGAAAAAAATCAGACCAAAATGGAATACATGCGATGAAGTTGAACATCCGTTTACTGAAATATAAAAGTAACCATGCAAACGTTAGCAAAACTGTGTTTCATTTGTGTATTTATAAATTAATAGATACATGGATCATTTGACTTTGTACGAACTTCTGCAGGCCGGCAAATAAACGCACACAATAAGAAATATAATACAGTGAAAGGTAGGTCGATAAAAATGAACGAATACACACACACATCCACGCAGAAGGGCGAGTACAGGAGCATTATCAACTTGGCAGCTGAACTGGTAGGAGAGAGAACGCTTGTTTACGCATTCAAAAGCCCGCGAATTTGGATTTGATAACGTCGACTTCGTCCTCGCCCATGAGGAACGTCTTGGCTAGCACCTCCATCGGCATTGCCGGCTTGGTCGCGAAAAGCGAGAACGTCGGCACTACCAAGCCCGGCGACTGTGCGTCGAACATGGCTACGAACACTGCGTCCCCGGCGCCGACATTGTGCTGGAAGTGCTGCAGCCCGCGTGGCACGATGAAGAGCTCGTTCTCCTTCACCACCTTGGAGTAGAGCCGGTTGGCCCCGGACGTGAACCCGACCTTGACCTCGCCCTTGAGCACCAGCACCAGCTCCGAGCCCCGTGGGTGCGAGTGCGGCGGGTTGAGACCGCCTGGTGCGAGGTCGATGCGCGCGATGGAGAGCCCCAGCGTGTTCAGGCCAGGGAAGGCCGACACCGTGGCGCGCGTGGTGTTGGCGCCGAAAGGGTTGCTTGTGTTGGGCCCGGAGACAATGGCGGACGAGAAGAAGTCGTCGTCCACGACGGTGGATGCTGGCTTGCAGGGGAACCCGTCGACCGCCGTCGCGGCCGTGAAGTCGGCCACGCAGAAGTCCTGGAGCGGCGGCGGGTCCGAGAGGACGAACGGCACTGCGGCGAGGGCTGCGGCGACCAGCAGCACCTGGAGCACCACAAAGCGAGCCGATGCCATCAGATGTGATGCAACCTACTTACACGAGTCGGTTTTGTGATCTGGCCTTGGGTTTTACTGTAGAGTAGCAAAGTCGTCCTGCTCGTGCTGACTTCGTGTTGCTGTTCGTTCTTTATATAGAACGAGCTGCGTCGGTGGAGTTGATGTGGATGCTGCAGGCGGTTTATTGTCTTGAAAAAGGGCGTGGTCGTCCCTAGCGCCTGCTGCCGGGCGGGAACTCGTGATTAGATTACCATGTTGGGGCCATTTGGCCTCACATGGGAGTCCAATTAGCTGCGTCCGCAGCCGGCAGAGCGGAGAGCATGTTTAGGGCCTGTTTTATTCAAAGGATTTCTAAAAAAAATCTATAGGATTCTGATCCATAGGAATTTTTCTAATAGAGTGTGCTTGTTTTAGAGGAATAAATTTTACAAAATTTCTATGCATTGCTTTCCTACACTACAATCAGGATTTCTAACAAGGGGCGAGATCTCTTGGAAAAATTCCCACGTGTCTATGACAACTATGACATGTACATAAATCTTATAAAAAAAATTGCGTTTTTTCTTCAGTGCAATCAAACAGGTTATCTTACCGATTCTTGCGTTTTTCGTTTCTGTAGGATTCTAAGTGTCATGTCATTCTATTCCTGCACTTTTCCTATTCCCATGTTTTACAAATCTTTTGAATCAAATGAGCTCTTAATTCGAATGGCTGCCGGCTAGGTCGCACACTCGCACGCTAGTGTGGTGCGTGATTTTTGTGAGCTTTTTGGCGGAAGGGCCCTCGAGCATTGATGACGTCGACTTTCGCATGAAAAATAGATAAAAAGTTCATCGAAATAGGTTTTTTTAAGATTTCACCACACTTGAATACAACAATTACAACAGTTTATAATTTGAATGCTCAATTCAAACATGGTCTCACACCTCCACCCCTCCCGCCATCGCTGGGCAAACCCCCACACGGTGGCGGCGGCGGCTGGATCTCCGCCTCTACCTGCGTGTTAGGAGGGCCAGACGAGGGGGCTCCGATCCGGCGGCCATGCGGATTGGCGAGGTGGGCACTACTAGCTAGGAAAAGGGCTATAGGAGACACCCTACCATGGGCACACCATCATGACCACGCGTCCCTGTTAAAACTAGTTGCGCATGAAAACTGGAAACACCACACCTGAAGCAATGCCACCAGATGTCAGGAACCCACGTGTTTGACTGACGGTAGATATTGCAGGCGCGATCGTTCGTGGACATGCCTCTAGTAAATACGTACCGAGGGTGTTGTGTCGGTCCGCACTGCTGATATTGACGTGAGGAGCGGCGTGGCTGCATATTGCCACGCCGTTGCTAATTGATATCTGACAGCACCGCTCGTTTGTCCAGAGAGAGCAGAGCCCCGACTAGCTAGCGGCCAAACGACATCGATCGACAGTCATAGCTTCAATTATTATACCGCTCCTCTTCTTCCTCTTCATATTCCTCTTTCATATAATATACACGGGCTCCTCTCTCCCTCTTCACATAATACACGGGCCTCCGGCTCCCCGTCCTATTTTGCCGATTCTTATCCCTCAGCTGAATGAGGAGGGGGGGTACCGGTTCTCCAGCGTTAGACGCCAATGAAAAGGAGGGGGCGGGCCAGGCGGATGAGGAAGGGGAAGATGGGTGGCGTTGAAGTTCCACCAGTAGCGTGGAAGGAAGAAGGCAGTGTCCACCTCCACGTTTTCATCCTCGATGACTCTACCTTCTCCAGGACCATGAATCGCAATGTGACGGTGAGGATCCGCTAGCTCATGGATTCTAGTTCATTGGGTCGGCACAGATACGTAGGAAAGGGGCGAAGTGGGAGGACGCCGGAGTGGCGGTGGCAACGGCGGAGACGGCAACGGTGGCGGCGGCTAGGAAGGCCGTAGGAGGCAGGACCCGTGGTGAGGGGAGGCCTACCGTCGTCCTCAACGACGATATGCCCCATTCATCGTCTATATTTAGTTTAGTTTTAATCTTTCTAGATTATTTATAATAGATGTAAGATTCGTACTATAATGTAAGATTTGAATAAAAGTCGTTGAATTAAATGAAGATCTCGCAAAAATTAAATGTTTTGCACTTGTATCCGTCGGGATCCAATTTTCCCGGCATAGGATCTTTTAATTTGCGGCGGCATGGAATTCCCGCATCCCTAGTACTTTTAGCAGCAGCGTTAGTTCAAGCAATGCCTCTGGTAGTCCAGTTACTAGGGGTGTGGTTGTTGTGCACCACTGGTAAGGTATACCAGCGGCTCCATATTAGCAGCGCATGGGATGAACGTCCCCGATTTACTTTTATAAACATCGCCACTAGCCCTATCCCTACTGGTGGGGGCTCGACCGACGAGGCTCCAGTCCTAGACGACAGCAGGATTGGAGGACGCGGCGATAGTGAGCTATGGGTGCACTAGCCGGCAACGCGTGAAATTGATTTTATGGGCATCTAGAGAGGGTGAATAGGTCCTATTTAAAATTTTAATTTCTTTTTAAATTAGGCTTGACACAAAAGGTAAATTCTCTAGATATGCAACTACGATAAATTTACCTATATGTCAACCTAGCTACTAAGCGAGTAAAAGAGGTGAGAGAAACGAGGTAACTGAGAGTGGAGCACGCTGTAACATCCCATCCACTCCTGGGCCCGGGGGGTGTCACTCCTGGCAGCTTAATAGGATATCTAAACTGGCCCCACAGACCAACACTAGTCTTTTCTGCGTACTTTGTCCTCACTCAAAGCGCCTTTACCCACTTTACGGTGGGTCACCCATCCTAAATTGCTCTAGGCCAAGCAGCAGCTTTAGAGTTCTTTTCGAATGAGCTTCCGGAAAAGAAGTTGCAACTTGTTAATATGGGTATCCTATCAATCCTATTAAGCCATGTGCCTTGATCTCACATACATACACCCTTTAGAAGATCGATGCCCTTATCGATCAAGCACACCCCAGGAACGTTCCCTCTTGGCACGCGTCTGTGCGTCTAGTGCCGGCACATGTGCCATGCCGTGTCCACTCCAGTCCACACGCGCCATGCTCCACATGTCCCGCCACTGACCCGCACACACCCGTTTAACCGTGAGGTCAGCTCTGATACCAATTGTAACTACCTCGGTGAATTACGCTCTTAGTTACAAGCCTGGATGAGCGGAAATGGTTAAAATAGTACGGTGAGGCCAAATGCCACTCACAGGTAGACCTTTGACCGTCTAACCATTTCCAAAATATCGGGACAAGAACGGCGGCGTAATTGGCGTGAAGGATCAACTACATACACAAATGAGTATGTATGCAAGCCACATACAACAGTCCTCGAGCCATTCCATCTAAAGAAATAGAAATATTACAGCATATACGGCAAGATCCAAATATCCTAGATAGATATAATAGTTTAGGATATCTCCTCATACATCAAATATCGATGTATGTAGGCGGAAAACAAGATCCGAACGGATAAAGCAAATCGGCATAAGATACCCCATAAATAAACACATCCACCAGATCTCACGGATCCCGTTCAGGAATCTCTACACGGTGATCGTTGCCAACATCGTCATCTCCTCTACCCGGTATCCATCTTCTTTGAGTACCCTAAAGTCTCACCCGATAAATTGTTTGATTGATGAGCAGGTATATTATAAGATGGATCTTGGGTGGAAAACAGACGATGTTAACAACATCTGAACCTTCAGGCTGTGACTTGAATAACTAGGCGTAGAGGAATTCTGTGAACATGGGATTTGTTTACCGAAGTTCCTTTCTTTTTAGGGGAAGTACATATGTGTTGGAGGGGTGGACGGTACTAAGACCACCACGCCACAATAGGCCTCACCCTGTTCTCTGATGGATCTCGCCACAACTTGCCTGATCCACCTTTCCTCTATAAGGTACCCTTTGAGGCGGGAATCAGCGCCTTTACAACTTGATTGGGACATGCATCCACAACATAATTGGAGGTTCCTGATATGACAACGAGCTGCCACAATAAAAAAGTTTATCAAATAACCAAAACCGGGATCTCGAAAATTGAATGAAACTCTAGATCGAAGGCCCCTCAAATGAATGAGGGAGGAAATGAAGATCTCTTTGGTGGTGATGTAGATCAAGACCTCCTCCTTAGATTCCCCAAAGTTCAAGGCCTTCAGGTGGTTGAAAGTGGAGATATTGTGGAAATTCGAGTTTCAACAGTGTAGAGCTTTTTTGTCGGATCCAGCAACCTCAGGTTGAAGATGGGAAGGGGTATTTGTACCCCCTCCCAAGATGCTTCCATTGGAGTCAACTGGGGCCGGATAATCCGGCCTAGGTGAGGGACGGATAATTCAACTAGGGGCAAAAGTCTGGTCAGGAACAAATAATCTGGGCCAAACCTCTGTCCCCCATCAGAGATATATGTCACGGGTCCTTAGAGAAAATCCTTACGAGCGGATAATCCGGCCCATGGGGATGGATTATCCGGCCAGGAAACTTTCTCCGGTCCTGGCCAAATATCTGAGGGGGAAATTCTGCCCCCCCCCCCCCCTTCTGAGCATCGTGTCGTTGGTCCTTAACCGAAATTCAGGAGGGGCGGATAATCCGGCTGTGGTGGGGGTCAGATAATCCGGCCTTGGGAAAATCTCCAGCCCAGTGCCAAATATCCGGCCAAACATCCCCCCTTTATGCAAGATGCATGTCTGGTCCTTAGTCGAATCTTGCCAGGGGCGCATAATCTGGCCTAAGAATCTTTCTTTTGCTATGTTTGACCACTTTTGGGGAGAAGTATCTACAGTCCTCAATGCACAATTAAATGATCCTTAGTATTGTTATCTAACACGCAAAACACTAGGATCATGAAATGCTCTTTCAATCTCCCCTTTTTTGGTGTTAGATGATAATACTAGGATTTGCAATAAAGCACATAAACAAACTGCACAATGTACCCAAAATGATAAGAGGCTCCCCCTAAATATGTGCATACAAGTAATTTGCATTGGAATACAAATGCACAACATATAGATTCAAAGTACCTTTTATGATTGGATATAATGTGCAATTAAGCATTGATATAAAGAGCATACCACCCTTATGTAGGGGTTCGTGTATGAAAACAATAAAATTTTACCCTACGCCCCTGAGCGCCTTTGTTGCTAGGACCTATCTATTAGTAATGCAGTAATGGGAGGGGCTTTTCACGAACTTACCCTTGAAGACCGAAAAGCATTGTCAATGGTCGGGAGAGCGTGGTTGATGTAAACAAGCTAAAGCCGGCCTCAAGGTCGTGATGAAGTCTTCACGCTTCTGCGGCTCCAACGACTTCTAGTGCCTCAAATGTGACACCTCGCAGGGAGTTACATGCATCCGGTGCCTGGCGATGACTTCCGCTTCCCTGATCCAGCAGCTGTTGTGGAAGTAGAGCTCCTGGATCCGAATCCCGCAGCGCGACGACGCTTCACAGTGAAGATATCTCTCGTTCGCGTAGTCTGGACTTGGGACCACGGTTATGGGAGAGAGAGAGAGAGGGAGAGAAAGAGAGAGAGAAAGAGAGAGAGAGAGAGAGAAATATCAATTGAAGGTCTCCCCAAAAGTGAGAAAACCTTTATTGAATATTGTGTGTATTATTTGGTTAAGATACCCCACTATATATAGGGGAAGGGGAGGTACTCCCTCCCTCAAAGTCCTGGGGTGGGAATAAACAAGGGAGAGGGGGTGGCCGCTGGCCCCTAGGGACCCTAGTGGGCCCCATGCAGGGGGCAAGGCCCAGCCGGCCATCTCCTCCCTCCTTTCTCCCTTTGCCTTTCCCTCATGGGCCCTTCTCCCTCCGGAATTTGGCTCATTAAGGCTTTTGACCTTTTAATTGATTTTCTCTTTATTAAATAATTATGAATAAATGATTAAATCAATATTTAACATTCATTCACATATTATTCAATCTCCGTGGCTATGGAACACCTTCAACCTCCACTCCGGATATCCTCCGGGCTTACCGAAATCCTTCCAATTTTCTCTCTTCTCTTTCTTCGGTGATTCTACCGATCCTGTAAACACTCTCTAAGCATAACCAAGCCCTTAAGTGTGATACCCCACGGTTCGGGAACACTCCAGACATGGTCGGGACACTCCCAGACCAATGATCAATAGAAGGACCTGGATGGCCATGTGACCCCTATGCATTCCACGAAATCTTTCGTAGTTTGAACCGTGACTGTCGTGTCTTATTCCTTTTGTCTCTCGATACTTGCATTCCCCGAGATCTGATCAATGACATCACCATGTCTGGTTCAATCTCGTTACCAACAAATGCTACTTGACTCGTTCGACAGGTGATATCACTATGATCAAATCACACGTTGCGTAGCTATTGGATATAACTTATCCGAGTGGGCCCTCGAGTATATTTTCGTCACGCGGATGGACAAATCCTGCTCTTGACGTATAATGCCTCTACTGTTCCTCCGAATACCTGAATACACCTTTTATGATCACTGTTCAACCAAGTGACGTTTGATGCTATCGAAGTACCCTCGGGAGACAGTGATTGATATAGTCTCACGATCTAAGAAATAGTCTACTAGGTCTATTCTAATCATCGTACTCGAACTTCGTGACATGATCGGGTCACGATGTTTAGGTTGGGTATTAGTTCATCATCTCATTCTCAGATTGAGGTGACTCCATTTTCAACTGGCATAAATGCCACATGATCAGGAAACCTTGATCATTTGTTGACCAATGAACCAGTGACTAGAGTTTCATCGGGAACCCCTGGTTGTTTATATATTACAAGTGTATTGATGTTTCCTTTCAATACAGTTATAGCATGATATAAAACTCAATCATAAACTTTATGAAATATGATAATAATCCTTATTATTATTTGTCTCTAGGGCATATTTCCAACACCTTACACTTAGCCTCAACCATATACAGATAATTAGGTAGATATGCCGCACAAGATAAATCTAGTATCTCCATAGATGTATCCAAATATAACCCATAAACCTCATAGAATAATTCCGGGATAATTCCATAGATAAGTCCATAATCCATAATGGTCCATAGATAAATCCAAGTCTCAAAGTCACACATAGCAAATAGACACTTAAAAGTTCAATGCTAGATAAATGGGTACAAGCACGGATAAAAAGCGCAAATAAAACAAATGTTGCTTGTACTCGACCCATGCAAATCCACTAAGTTCCTACTAGAACTACTTCTCCCCCTTTGGCATCGAAACGCTAAAAAGGATAAAAGAGCGATGCTAGCGCCCCTGAAGATCACTCGTCCTTGTCCTTGTCCTCATCATCATACTCCTCTTACTCATCCTCGTATCCCTCGTCATCATCATCATCATTTGTCGGAGGAGGTGGAGATGCCCTCCCCGAGGCTGGGAACAAGTGCCGCTCCATCTCATCATAGTTGATACCGAAGGTGTTCCACTGAGCATACGGAGTAGGAGCAAACTTATGCGGGGGTTGCCTTGAGCCCCAGAGTCATGATGAAGCATTAGTTGCTGAGTATGGGCCATATCATGGCGCTGATGGTAGGCATCATACTGACCGTTGTGGGTATCAACTCCCATGCACAGAATGTTGTGTTGAAACCAGTTGAGCTATTTTACCTCTCTAGGAATGGTTGGAACCGGGGGGCCTCCTCCCATGAGTGGCACCACTAGCACGATAATCTCCCATAAAAGTATCAGACACATCGGGGACAAAGGAAGTCTTCTTCCTCTTGATATATGGATTCTTGACCTTGTGTTTCCCATCCAACACAGAACTAAAATCTTCATCAAGAAGCATAGATTTGATGAGCTTCATAACATATGGAGCATAGGGAATAGAATGCATGTGCACCATTGCGTCATACATCTCATGGTAAATGAAGTCCATGACATCCAAGGAGTAATTGGAATTGGGATCGTCACATGTAGCATATTTATGATTCAAACATCATGTCAAATTATTTAAGGCTATACTCTGTTAATTCTCAATGCAAGATTGCTTGGGGTTTTCCCTTTCTTGGGATTATAAGAGAGATGTGTTGCATCATCTCTATGTTAGGACGTGATGCCCATATAAATGCTTATCAAACACATGCTGAAGTTCCACCAATATTATATCTTTGATGAATTGTTTGTATCCATTACAACCTAAAAAGAGAGTAGACAAGCGAACCCATGAATACTGGTCCATTTTTAACCATTAAAAACACCTTTTCAACACCATTATCATGCTTTATATTTTCTGCAATTTATTATTTCGAAAAAAAATACTTTCTTCACTTGCAAACACACACAAAACCCAAAACAACTATCTTTTATTGCTTTTATCTTGCTTGCCTAGTTTTACTTGTTTTACTTTATTTATATTATTATTTCATATTACTAATACTAAACCTTGTGCTTGACAACCACACGGTGGAGTTGGGGACACAGTACAAAAACTTTGCTTTGTAGGTTGCTTGAAGAGGAGAAGAAGAATAACCTCTGAGCCAATTCCCCGAGAATTCGATATAAACCCTTGAGTCATCCTTGTGTGGGAAAGATGTTTGCTACAACACTCTGCACTTGTAGTCCCAACGAGTTGGTACACACGAAGTTGTTGCCATCAGAGACTCATCAAGATGATAGAGACCACCGTTCACGCGACCACTGAGAAGAATTGCCCTCATGGATCGGACCTTAATAAGAAAAAATGGGATATAATTCAATAAAAACATTGTTATCTATAGTGATTCTACGAATGGATAGGAGAATGAGTGACAGAAGGGACATGTAAAATACCCCTAAGACATAAGGAATTTGATGAAGAAGTAGAATTTTTTGAATGGTCAATGTGATGAATATGCATACCATGTCTGTTTTTCGCATGAACTTGGTCATTGCCATTGTAGTTTTGCTTCACTTCGAGCTTGTCAAGTTGATTTGTGAGATGATCGGTAGCACCGGTATCCATATATCATACAGGATCAACAGAGTAGGAGCTGGTTTGGCGATAGCCATGAGCGAGGCAGCAACCTGATGGTCCATGTAACAGCCATCATTATCGACACCAAGGAAATCTTGCTTGAACCTTTTGAAGAAGTTGGATGCCTTGTGACAGACTTTGTCACATATTTGGCAGATTGGACAAATTCCACCACCTCCTCCAAAACACTCTGAGTTGTCGAAGAAGTTGTCACCCCGATCGGTGACGTGGTCACCTCCGCAATCACCCTGGCATGGCAGTTTGCTGCCCCCAAAAGAATAGTTGGGATTGGCCGTCTTAGGTGCATAGCTCAGCCGAGGTTGACTGCGCTGATCACCACCGCTGCATGTACGGTAATCTGGGCGATATGACAATTTTCTACCATTTTCGGCGCCACGGTAGGATATATCAGCGGAGGAGAAATCACCTTGGCCGCTGGGCATCTGCGCCTTCTTCCACTCCATGTGCTACTCCGTGCTAATTAGCATGGCAAAGAGATTGCTCAGGGGTATTTGGGTGGTCATTGCATTGACCACTTCAATCAGGGGATCATAATCATTATCGGCGAGGCCATTGAGGATGATCATGACAAGCTCTTCTGGATGGAGAGGTTGTCTGATGGATGTCAAGATATCTGATATCGTCTTGATCTTGAGGAATCGAGCTTATGCACCTCTCCAATCTCACGCCAGGGCTGCATGTAGTGAGCATTGGACTTCGAGGAGAAGCTGGTTGCGAGTGTAGTCCACGCATCTTGAGCTGAAACCACAAATAGGAGCATTTCATGTATGGCCTCGGTTGAAGTAGAGATGTTGGAGGAGAGAAGCGCCGTGTCCTGCTGATGCCAGGCGGTAAACGCCGGTTTGGGGAGAATCTTAGGATAAGCGGCATCCTCCTTGGCCTTGGGGTTGTCGATGAACTCCGGCGAACAAGGGAACCCGCCGTCGACGAAGCACGTAAGAAGATGACTCCGGAGGATCGGCGCCACCTTCGCCCTCTAGTAGAGGTAGTTGTTGGAGCCAAGCTTGGTGCTGATTAGCAGGGCAAAGTTGAACGGCCCATGTTGTGTTGTTGATGAAGAGGACGAGCCGGCGAAGTTGAGCTGCGGGTTGGGCAGCATCGAGCTACTGCCGGTGATGGAGCTCGATGAGGTAATGCTCGTAGACGGAGAGGTTGCTATGGCCATCGGCGGAAGCTAGATTGGATCGGCGAGGTATAGGTGTAGATCGAACCTAGGATTGAGTAACATGGGAAGGATTGGTAGAACTAAGGATCGTGCCTCCTGGGTCACATGTGGTCATGTATTTATTGATCAAAGGTTGAGTTACAAGAATACACGGCAAGGCAAGTATAGCCTAAATTACAGAGATTAGATTCTAGTCTAGATCAGTTAGACTACGTAACATGTACAAATACATTGTTTAACAGACACAAACATTGTAGTAATATCCTTGAATGTTGTCCATTTTCATTGCACTAAATCAATGAATAATAGTATAAAGAGTAAACCAAATCGGTGAAAGCACTTTTTTTTTGTGGGGAAAGATGAAAGGTGTAATGGACCGGAAATTCAAATCAGTAATCAATGGGCTACACGTAGGCTGGAGGCTGGAGCAACGGGTTGCACGTTAGCGTGGTCTGGCTAGCACGAAGAAACTAAACGGATGGAACAACAACGAAACTCACAAGCAAAAAAAAAGGGTTTGCTGAGGAGGAGGTGGTTGCATTCGCGGGGTGTGATAAAGTAGCTGGCTCATATATAAACTAGCTTAGCTCAGCGAGCATCTAAATTTGGTTGTCTTAAGCTTGATGCTCCTCGTTGCATTTTTAGAGCTACTAGAAACAAATTATCAGATTTGTGTTTTGGCTTGATCGATATGGATCGGACGACCAAGTCTTAAATGTGGGCAATATTTTGAACCAAGAAAACATTTCGCCCATTTTCCCCAAAAAGTCAAACTTCCCTCACTACGTGTATCGCACAAAATACTCTACGGATGGCGAAATCGAGCCTCGCATTCCTACATATTCCCGTCCAAATGTGTTTAGATATTTATTACTCATTCAACGTAATGATTGATCAGTTTGAACTCCTGACTTGTGAGAACACACGCAGTTACGCGCCCCGGCCCGGCAAAAGAAAGCATCACCCCGACGCGCCGAGGGCTAGCCACTCCCCGTACGTCGACGTCGGGTGGAGTCGTCGATCGGAGCCACGCCGTAGCAAGCGCGCATGCCTTGAACGCGTCTCCACTCCACCTCACCTGTACCGCTATACGTCGACATAGACGTACGTGTTCCGTCGAAAGTCGTCTGCGCATGTAAATTACCGGCCGGACGCTACCTCACCAGTATTGTTTAATTTGACTGATACTACCAGTATAGAGTATACTACCCGTAGTAAATTATTGCCGGTCAAAGTTTGATAACCATTTCTTTCCCGATCGGTTGGAATAAAGAGACTACGATCTCAACGTCCGCAGCCCAACAACTCCCTGGATAGAAGGCGGCCTTTGCCCTCGTCCCCGGCATCATCAGTTGCTGCTCCTTTGTCCTGCGCCCGGCGATTCCTACGCCAGGATTACTACTCACCATACCATACACGCAACGCAAGCACATATCCATTGACTCCTCCCCAACTCCAACTCCATCTCCGACTAAACGGTCATATATATAGACGCGCCGGCCGCGCGGACCGGCAGGTAGAAAGAAAGCTCACACAGATCACAAGAAAAGCCGATCGAGAGAAAGGAGACTAGAGACCATGGCGGGGCTGCAGCGGTCGAGCGAGACGTTCCGGCGATCCGGGTCGTCGGGGATGGTGTGGGAGGACAAGCACAAGTCGGCGTCGGGCAAGGAGACCACGGCTCCCGCCGCGCGGATGCAGCGGACCGGCTCCAGCGGGCACGGCGGGTACAGGGCCGGCCACGTCCAGCCCGCGCTCGACCCGCCATCCCCGCGCGTCGCCGCCTGCGGCTTCTGCAGCCTCTTCGGCAAGGAGCCGCCCCAGACCCAGCACGGTGCCAAGGGGAAGCGTCGGTGAGCCACGACTACTAAGCTTGCTTGCCCTTGCGGCGCGGCGTGGCGGGCGGCCTTTTGTTAGCGTCATTATTTGGGGAGGTTTTAGAACTTAGAGCTCACGCAGGCATGATTCCAGAATTTGTGTACGCACGCTGAGCTTATTTATATACGTGATGATGATCCGTCACATTGTGCAGTGATATGCATCTTTTCTCTTCTTCGATCCTGCCCGACAGAAGAAGAAAAATACGAGAGGTGCTTAATTTCCTTGCGAGGGCTATGGTAACATGGATTTGATTTCAGGACATTAGATCAGACCTTCCGACTTTTGTCCGGCCAACAAAATCTGCTAACTTGATTGGGAGTGAGACATAATTACTAATCAGCAGTTCAAATCATGGCATAAAATGGTGAAAATGCGAAGTTCTTGTCTACACGGTATGGAACGAATGAGCGTTCTGTTCTTCAGACTTCAGAATAAGGTTGGACTTGACTTGATTCCCCTGCCCGGTCACACAAGGCAGTTATACGTACTACTCCGTTAGTATATTTTTGAACGGGAGACTTTTAGGAGTGCCATTCAACCTTTCGCTGAAAAGAAGATTCATCCCATTCAAACAATGCGGAACCTCAACTTGCTGAGGGTAGTAAATTTATACTCCCTCCGTTCAGAAATATAAGACGTTTTAACTTTGTGAATCGAATGTATTTAGATGTCTTTTACTATATAGGTTCATAGAGGTTTGGAATGAACCTATACACTAAAAAGCGTCTAGATACGTTCATTTCACAAAGCTAAAATGTCTTATATTTATGAACTGAGGGAGTACAAAGTGTCACTTCAGCAGCGAGCCTGCGTAGCCGCAGTTTCAGTCTTAGAGCATGACTGGTAATATACACCGAGGAAGTGATTTCTTCCACGCCGAAGACTCTAGCAACCGCAGAGTTGACTACAGAATAATTCGATTTTGGCACGTACCCACCCTTTCATAGTTTCATGGTTGCTCAAAAGATCCTGATTCACCTAGTGACGCCAGATTGATTAAGCTTGCGTACCTTTTTTTACACTACACTGCCAGGAAATTTTGAGATGCATGGCAACGTCTGGTTGTTTCCAATGACACAATCTACAAGTGTAAAAAAAAATCGAGTTCAAAATATTTTTATTTTTTGCACAAAAGAGTTCAAATTATATTGTTTGAAGACAACTTTTAATTACTCCAAATATACTACTTCAACATCAGGTATACTGGAGTTTAGACAATCAGAATTTTAATTTCTGAATTGGGTTCTGAGTTTTGAGATTGGAAATGTTCAAATTTGCAATTCGAACCTTTATTGCTAGAATTCAACGGTGCAAACCATCTGACAACCGAAAGTAACTATGGGCTGTTGTTTTACTACCAAACAACTTGATCCATTGAGACTGCCAATGTCTCGACAGTAAAAAGAAAGATCCTGAGGAGGAGATATCCCCCGGCATCTGCATTGGTTGATGCACAAAACACACAGCCACATTTATTGTAAACGTTCCATCCTTATACACTAGAAAAGAGAATAAAACACAGCGACCCTGTCGCTTTCCTTAAACCAAGTGACAAGATTACATGTTACAACTCATGCACCACATGATTCAACAGTAGTTCTCAAAAGATTCTGCCAACCTAGCAGACCCTTTTAAGAAATTTCAGCTCATTTAATTCAGACTAACTCAGAATAGACAAAAGGAAATGTGAGTTTGACACGGATATTCACTTCGGCTCGCAGGTCTCAGTCTCTGTTTGACATAGCTTTTTGCTCATGACCCTCAGTCTCTGTTTGACATAGCTTTTTGCTCTTGTTGCTCAACTTTCCAGGTTCCAAGTTGATGAATAGTTTGGTTCTGATTTCGAGAATTATACTTCGTACATCAAGTGCAAATGCACTGGTGCAATTACTAAATGACATGATCAATGTTGTTTTGCAAAAGAAAAAGAGAATTGTGGTATACACAAGTCAGAGACAAGTTGCTGGGCCTAATGAATAGAGAACATGTGGAACGCTGCTGCAAAAGAATGCAGCCATGGACTTGCCCATGCACATACAGAGATTGAGGGGTGTCTTGATGACAATATAAGGCCCTTCACCCAGAAGTTTCACTCTCTGACTCACATTCTTAAGTTACCAATCCAAGCTATGATTCCAGGGCTCTTGACCAGCTTGAGGGAATGAAATCTCAAAGCTGCAGACTTTCAGGCAAATGACTAAGTAAATCCGCATCATCTCTCTTCCTTTCTAATCTCAGATGTGAAACTGAAAAATTCTTTTGCTGCCAAAGCTCTGATAGAGAACATAAGGGAAAAACACTATGAAAATTATAAGTTGGAACAAATAGTTTGTTGCTTTACTCATTAACAAGAGTTGAAATCTGGAAATAGAGTTCTCCAAATATTTAATTTTACCTTCGAGCAATGGCGATGCACTCTCTATCTACAAAACCAATCAAGAGTCCTCCATCTTGATGATCAAAACATTCTGAAACTACAGGAAGTTGGTCCACTCCATGAGAATCCATAATCTTTTCAGCAGTACCAAGTGGCATCTGAGGTGTCACAGACCACATTTTACACCTAACAGCTTCACAAGCATGAGATACCAGACTTTCCTGTACCTGTTTCAGCATTAACAGAAATACGTACTAAATTAAGGATCACTGATAACGGGCATTGTATCAAGTTAGACAAACTTAACATCCTCTGAATTACCATTTGACCTCTCAAGAAAATAAGAAAACCAACTTATTCCTCTGTTTATGTGAAACCTTTGAAGTTTGAAATAAACATGAATCAGAACTTGAGTTGATAACTGTGATCCTATTAGGATTTGCAGAGGTGCGACTAAAGAACTCCTGTACTAACTCCAGTCCACAAGGATATCCTACTTCCAATGAAGGAGGGCAGGTAGGAAACTAAATAATATGAGGTGTGGCAAATGGCCATAGATGACCCAACCCAAGTAATCACTAATCAAGCAATAGATGACCTCATCCAACCAAGATAGAAATGATTAGGGTGCTACAGAGGACTAGAGCCTGGGTATTCTTTAGCTCTACACTTTTGTATAGGGCAAGGATCAAAAGGTCCTAAGATGATAGTTTATTAGATGTTAATATGTTATGTGATGGTTTTTGAGTTGTTTCTTTGATGCGGCTGAACTGTAATGTGATGCACAGGGTTAGACTGAGTACAGTACCCTTTTGGTGCTGAAATCCAGAATAGGCATATGGAAGCAACTACATACGCTAGTTATCTGTAATGAGAAGCTTTAAGCGTTTTAGTTCCTATTCGCTTTGATGTAATACTTGGATTTCTGACTGATGTGATTCAGTCTGACAGTAACCACTATCCCATTTACTAAAGCAGTGGATTACACTAACAAAAAAAAAGGGTTAGACTGAGTATCATGCCCTTTGTTTCTGAGTCCAGAATAGGCATATGGAAGCAACTACTGCATACGCTAGTTATCTGAAATGGAAGTGAGGCGGGTGGTGCTCTATTACTTCGAAACCAAAAATAATGGAAAATATGTGTGCATAAATAAAATAATAATATCTTCCAACAAACAAAAACATCAAGGTTCTACAAATTGATAAAAATGAACCAGTGGAATATGGCAGCAATTCTCACCTCGGTTTGCATCCTTGTGGTGTTTGAAGTTTTGCAGAAATCTTGAAAATCTTTGAGTGTTAGCAAGCATACTAGAGACTTGTTGCTCTCAGTTATTATAACAAAGGGTTGCTTCTCCGCGAGCATAAGATTTAGTGCCTCGACTACTTGAGTTTTCAATGATACAGAAATATATCTAGTTTTCATAGCCTCAGCAACGGTAAGATTTTCCGGCATGTTATCATCTCTGACATCATAGACACAAAGCGAGCTTTCAAGTTTACATAAGTCTGCAGTAGAATCAGCACTATCCACAGAAGTGACTTGTTGGGTTTGAGAGGACACAATTTCCTCCTCTTGAACAGCAGTTGTTTTCTTCTCCAACAAATCAAGCTTGCCCTTACTGCTCGTAGAGAACCTTTGAGGAGAAGCAATCCAAGATGATAGTCCAACAGCACCAAGCAAAGGTAGAACTATACGATAGTCCTGTGTAAGCTCAAACAGTAGGAGGACAGATGTCAGAGGCACCTTGCAGACACCAGCAAGTGTAGCTGCCATACCTACCTGCAAAAATGGGAAAAAAAACATAAACAATGGTAGGATCTGCATAATATCTTCATCAGTGTATCAGAACATAAAAGTACAACAGGGAAGAAGTTAAATCTAGAAAACTACTGAGCAGTGACTACAAAATAATCACAAAAGAAGAAAATGCCACCACATATAAGTATTAGGACTACAAACATACAGAGAAATATCGAAGTGTTCCCTTTGTTGCAAAATGGAAGGCGCAGTTTGACTTGGCATGGTTACAAAATTGAACAGTTTAAAGGTATTTGTTGATAACTAGATTAAACATGATCAAATCGAAGTGTTTCAAAATACGAATCGAACTGTATCACTTTTCTGTAATCAAATTAAACCTGCGTATTGTTGGACTAACTGTTAGTTAAAGTTTACAAAGTTTGATTCTTGAGATCTACTGGTTCTTTCGAAAAAGCAACGGATGGAGTAGTTGACCAGAAGAAAGATAGATTGAGTTGATGGACATATTACCAGGCCATATGCTTGAGGTGATGCCACGTCTAGGAAGGGGACATGAAAAAGTGCTTCAGAGCCAGTAAATGTAAACCTCATGAACTTCCCATATGCCATGCCTGTAGCTGCACCGATAAAAAGGGATGGTGCATAATAACCTCCAACCAATCCAAAAGCCCTGCACAAAGATGTCGCCAATATTTTTACTCCAATGAGCTGAACCAGTACAGATGCTGAGAGGCCACTCGTAAATGGCCGTGATTCCAGTAAGACATCAACATTCTCAAAGCCCCAGTACAGAACTTCAGGGTATATAAGAGCTAGAAGACCAACAATAAGGCCACCCAAGGCAGGGGATGCAGCCCTTGGTAATCCAGTTGCCTTTTGTAAACTTTCAACTATGTCCATAGTTAGTGCTGTACACCTAGATAGTGTGATTGACACCAAGCCACAAAAGACGCCCAGCAAGAGATATAGAGGAAGTTCTGACATTTATGAAGTCATGTAAATATCCTCATACTTTCATTCTCTGGAGCACGAAAAACAAAATGTAAAAAGAAGGTAGCATTAAAAGTCACTAAGACCAACCTACCATCGGGAGGATCATAGTTTATAGGGGTGTTCTATATGGCTATAGCAAATTACAAAACAGCAGATGACTTCAGGAGCATCACATATTGAAGAGCAAAACTATGCCATTTGGAATCAATTAATGCAAACTTCAGGTACGTTTCAGAGTTTTTTGCTTGGTATCCTATTTTACTACCTTAATGACATTATTTTTAATAAATAATGGCCATGTCTATCCAAGGATGCAGATCCACAAGGAAACATGTCCTTCCTTTTCTAAAAAAACTTTGGTGGAGGGCATGACATATCTTATTTTGACATATAAAGTTGTTCAGGAAGTGTTATTCGCGAGAACAAGTTAAAACAGCAGATAATTTGTCATCAGGAACTATGATACCTAACCGTAAATACTGCAGGATGTACTCTGTATTCATAAGAGTGCTGAAAATCTAAATTATAGCAAAGACAAAGTACCTGTCGGAGAGCGAAAATCATATTGTGGAACAGTGAAAGCAGGATCAGAACCAAGACCAATCTCTGAAATGACAGATGCTATCACTGCACTCAGGATCACCATAGGTGTTGAGTTGGAAAGGGATGAAGAATCCGCAGATGAAGGCCACAAAACAGACTCCACCGCAAAAAAACACCCAGCAACAGCAGCATTGAAACCTAAAATACAAGGAAATCACCTGAAATAAGTAAAATGGAATCAGAAAGCAGAAGACACTGATTCTTTACTTTGACTGTTGGATATGTTGATCACTTCAGAGTACTCATAACAGGTGAATCTTTCTCAAGAAACCATAACAGGTAAATCTGATACTTGATGCTGGGTGAAGTTAGGTGACATAGGAATATGTCCCATAAATTCCACCAACTGATGCAACTAAGTTATAGCTATCAGTACATAAAATCTATACAGTATAGGTAATTAACTAATTACAATAGGCCAACATCGAAATGAGAATCCGTGGAGAAATTTTCTACAGTGAACTGGAATTCTGATCATGAGATGTCCTGTTGTTCAAATTTATTTGAAATAAACATGAAGAAATGAAGCAAATTATCACATGATACATGGTTACACCATGGTTATTCCATCATACTACCTCTGTTCAAAAAACAAGGTGTATACTTTTAGTCAAAAGTCAACGACTTGTAAAATTTGACCAATTTTATAGACAAAGACATTAACATCTACAATATTGAATAAGTACACTATGAAATATATTCTATGGTGGATTTATTGATATTGATTTGGTATTGTAGATGTTGATATTTTGGTCCATAAAAAATGGTCAAACTTACAAGACGTTGACTACAAATATACGCTTTGTTTTTTGGAGCAGAGCGGGTATATATTGCAAAAAATTGCAACAAAATATAAAATTATAAAAAATAAGGGATATCAAATTTACCCGATGCAATGCCAGCTGCTGACCCAGCTGCCACAAGAGACAATTTTCTCCCGCCTTCCCACCCAAACACATTTCCAAATCCTTTCGCTATAGCAGAACCTATCTCTACACTGGGTCCCTCAGGCCCCAAAGAGTTCCCAGTTCCAAGCGTGAAAGATGCTGCCAAAGCTTTCAAGAATGGACTGGACACACCCTTTATATTAGATACAGTGTCATCTGAGTTCGTTTTGATAGAACTTCTTAACGTATTCAACCCTCCAACTATGATGCCTCCACTGACTGGAACAAGTATCACCCTCTTCCAAATTTCACCAGTGGGCTCCTCCCTCAGCCATGTAGCCCCTCGCAATGGTATGCCATCCCAAAGCAGGTCACGTATTTCATGAACCTATGATAGAAGAATACAAATTAACATCTCAAGCAACAATAACAGATACTTAAACTATATGAATTTAACACTGACTCCCATTGGTAGCAAAATGCACCCAAGATGCCCAATCTTTTCAAATTGTATCATTTAGACTTGACACATGCAGCTTTAGATTCATCCCACATTTCGATGAACACCTACAGCATCCTAAATTGGACCCTTACCAAAAAGATAGGGTGTCACATCCTGTACCACGACATAACATGTCACCATGATAAACTGAAATTTTCAGCCAAAGGCACGTTGGCCAGGCACCGCCAATCAGGTAAAATGGTAGGAAAGGGAACAAGATGGAGGGCGCACGAGAGAAATCAGAGAAATCGGGGTTTGGAGTTATCTTGCTTGGTTTGTTCATTGGTATAGCTCCAACTCATGTATATGAGGCAGCCTAAACAGATACTCTAACCAACTTCCTAACAATTTCAAATTCAGAATTGAACCATATAATTTTACGGCATCTCCAGCCATAGCAAGCCATCAAATTGCTGTGACGAATTCACGAAAACGTCCTGGCTACGCCAGTGCCATGTCCAGCTATGGCATGGTTGCTCCAAGCTGGTAGGCGGCTAGGTCCACCAGCCTCGGCATCGTTTCCCAGCTAGGCTGCTCTTTATCGATCTGGATCATGGGTCTATCCTAAATTTGAGGTGACAGAAATAGCTAGGCTATTGTAATTAACCCGGTGAACTATATGTTGAGTACTTGTGCAGTCCTATATTCAGCATCAATATCCATCCAACCCTACGAATACAAATCTAATCAAGCTAGAACTTTGGCAGGGATGAAGGTGTTCCTCATTTTTAAGGGGAAGGAAAAAAAGCATGAGGAGGAACATTAGTGTAGCAGTTAACAGTCAGCTAATTTTTCTCTTCAGCAATCAACACATTACATACTAGTTCGCGCAGCAGTTAAGTGACTCGTGAATCAATTTCATAATTTGGAAAAATCAGACTAGAGTTGGTTCGCAAGCGGCTACCGAGAGGTTGAAGAGGACGACGGAGACGCCGGTGAGAAGGCCGACTAGGCAGGCTGCGAGCGTGACGAGGTCGAGACCGGGCGCCATCTCCTCCATGGACGCCTTCAGCTGCTCACCCCGCCGAGCCTCGGCCTCCTCGTCCGCCGCTCCGCATCGAATCCGGAGGCGCACGCCCCCGCGGCGGCTACCGGACAGCAAGGGGCGGAAGAGACAGAGAGGGGGCGGATACGCGGACGAGGCGAGCAGGAGACGCGGCGAAAATAGGGTCGCTGCCGGCGCCATGGATTCGGATTGCGGGAACTGGTAGCGGGACTGATAACCGACTATCTCATCTCTGCTAGTGCTACACTTCCAGGGCTTTGAATCTGCACTCTGCGGCGCGCTGCTGGTCTATGGATAGTGGAGCAGGAGGAGCAAGCGCCACCGGGGATTGACCTTTCCGGACGGAGGGGGGCGTTTTTCCATTCCTGGTTAATTTCTTCTTCCAATATTCTGGTGGACATCTTTATCGAAAAAATTCTGGTGGACATGAATCCGCTACGTTTCCTCTCCCCGGTTGAAAAGCCAGAAATATCAGGTGAAATGGTGAGAGGCTGAGAGCAAACAGCATACATCAAAGGTATTAACTCCAACAGATGTCCTAAAACTCAAACTGTGTCCAAAAACTTTTTTTAGGACATAATAGCACAAAAAACCTTCCCTAGCAGATGCCACAAAATGTCCAATTTTTTTGGTATGCCCCAAAAACAGCCTCTCGCGCGGTATTTTTGCGGCACGCAGACGACTCTCGATTTGCAATGTGCGTGATCGTCAATCACCCTCTGAATATTCCCCACCTACCTCCCGCTGCGCGACAGTCTCGTCCTGTTGTTAATTTCACCGCCATGCCGCTTTCCGTCATAGATCCGGCTGATTTACGCCGCCACTGATATTTATCGCACCGTTTTCGCCCATGCACCGTCTGATTTCGGATGACACTGTCCAGCCCTAGCCGTCGCTGCCTTGACTCGCCTCGAGATGGCCCCGCATCGCCGCATCCGGAGCACCACCAACTTCCGCGATGTTCACCCATGGCAGTCAGGGAACTATGTAGCCGAGATCATGTGTGGCGGCAAGTGGGTGTGGCTCGGCACCTTCGAGTCCGCACGAGGCCACATGCGTATCCGATGCCATGGCGTAGAGGGTGGGTCATCCGAGAAAGGAGATGAACTTTCCAGAGATAGATAGTCATGCAAAGGCGGAGATGTTAACTCATCATCGACGTGCGGCTTGTGTCGCACAAGGAGGAGATGGATCACCCAGCGCCATGCGGCAGACAATGGCCTACGAGGCCGACAAACTGGCTATGGTGGGCACTACAACACGAAGGGCGAGCCCTGGCGGTTACAAACACCGAGGCACAAGCCTAATCGACGCTTATGTGCTAGCGCGGTTAAAAAGCTATCATGGATAACTACGTTGGGAAAAGTGGATATGTGACACTTTTTTTTGGCTCGGCACATCGTAGTGCTTTTGGGGCACCTAAGCAGATGCATCTCATTATATTACAAAAGATGATGGAATCTTAGTGTTGTGTAACGACATGATGCAGTGCATTATTATGTCGTGGTACATATTTTAGCGGCACAAAAGTTAATGGTAAGTAAGATTAATAAATTAGTTTCTCTATTATTTTGGATTGTATTAAATATTCACTAATATATAAATAAAATATATTTTATTAAACACATAAAATGCATTACATTACACTGAAACTAGATCTAGCTAATAAAATAGCTAATTCTTATTAGAAAAAAAGAATGAATATCAAGCGTTATAGTATGATTTTGAATAATCTAAAAAAGTAATATAGTAGGGGGAGAGAAAAACTTTGGGATATATTGATTCAGATTAAATTGGAAATACCTCAACGATACAATCAATTCAATTCTGAATTGCAATAAGCAAGTGGGGTCTCTCAAATAGAGTCAAACTGCTAGACTACGTCGAGTGATGAATTCAATAGATTCAGAAAACTAAGAGATGGATGAAATTACACAAGGAATCCTTGTCTCAAAGAAGATGAAAATAGGGATATGGCGAAATCGATAGACGCTACAGACTTGATTGTATTGAGCCTTAGTATGGAAACCTACTAAGTGGTAACTTCCAAATTCAGAGAAATCATGGAATTAAAAAAGGGCAATCCTGAGCCAAAGTTTGTGTTTTGAGAAAACAAGGGGGTTCTCGAACTAGAATACAGATCTAGAATCTCATTATTCATACTGATCAAGAGGTGTTGTTTATAATTATTAGAGAGGGGATCCTATTGAGCTCCTCTTTGTTCCCCTGGATCCAAAAAACTAACTAGGAAAAGAACATCTCTCTATTCTGCAAACTTCTACAACGCGATTGGGTGTAGGATTTTCGAGCACCATATTATAGCATCATAAGTTGATGTCAACATTGTGGATCTTGTTGCTCTATCGAGCCACACATACGTTGATGACTCGGATCTAAAAGAAAGATGCGAGTGGTTTAAGAGAATGAACATATTTGGAGACAATAGAGAAAGAAGCAAAAATCGGTGAAACAAGTCGAAACACGAAGTATAGAAAGGTTGACCAACATACCTAAAACCAGGTGGACAAAGTGGAGAGTGTGGAGTTTGGCTAATAGTAGGGGAGGAGAGTGGTGCGTCTATGGCTAGTGTTAATCGTGGAGATCTGTGAACCAGTAAGGGAGTGCTAAGATCTAAGTTTAGTTCTACTAGTGGAGATCTAGGGCAGTTGGGAGTCGGGAGTATGGCGACGTGAGGGGTGAGGAGTGGGGGTTAGTGTTCCATGTTTTATATAAAAAATTGCATGGGTCCTTTGAACAAGTGTGGCTCAGCTATATGGGTTGTAATTGCTCAAATGATCCTTATTAGTGGTTGTTGAACATACATGAGTCTGGGATAGATGTTGATGTCCATGCTGTGAGTGATTTTATGCTACTTAAGGAATATAATATGTTTTCGAAATAACTAACACATACCAGTATTATTTATTTTAATAAATCAACCAAACTACATCGACGACAGGAGCAAATACAGCTAGCAAACAAGGTCAAAGAAACGAAGCATATAAACATACATATTACATGACATTAATCCATTAATTAATGATCAACACCAACAAGAGCACCAGGCTATTCCCAAATCGATTGCGGCTCATCGGCCGAAGAAGAGCACTTCGATTTAATCGTGTTAACCTCTTATTGTCATATTTATTTCCTTGTTTTCTCCACCACCTTCTCGAACTCCTTCAACATGTTGATTTTGTTCTCCTTGGTAAGCGTCCACATCGTCTTCCGCGCACGAGAAATGTCCTGCGTATGCGGTTTATCAACCCACTCCACGAACATGGTGAAGGGGTTCGCAGCAGAAAACAATATTTTTTCTTAACTAGCGTGACACCAAATGCCATGATCTATCTAGGAGTAATGCTATAATGTAGAAAGTTTAACTGACATACCCTTCTAGAGCAAAAGCGTTTAACGTTCATGAGAACGTGGATGATGTAGTCATACTCGTGGCCAACCTCAAAATCGTGTTGCTCCTCGTACGACAATCCAGGTGCCACAATCGGCAGCACCTCCATGGTTTCGCACATGTCCGGTGTGGCTCTCGTTCTCCTTGATCTAGTAGGGATTGCGGAAGTAGACTTTTTGGAACTAGGGATCCAACGGCGTGATTGCATGCTGAAGAAACGTTGTCTCTCACACGCGCAATTATTCTTGGAACCGCACACACGAGAGTCAACGAGAGAGAGATTCCCTAAGAAAACTTCCTTAGGAAATATGTATTGAGTTGTGTCTTTTCCCTCCCATAGGCTCCTTCTTATATAGGGGAAAATGAGGGACTCCCTCCATCCAAATCTCGGGGTGGGACTAAAAGAGAGGAGGGAGGAGGCACCAAGGGGAGGCGGTCGGGTGGGCCACACCCACGTGGCATGCCATGGACGGTCGGAGGCTAGGGTGGGCCTCTACCCCGCGTGCCCTAGCCCAAGGCGGTGGTGGGCCCCTTTGCCCTCTCCATGGGGCGGCTGCCCTATATGGGCCACTCCCTCTGGGAGTTGGCCCATTAAGGTGGGTTTCCCTAATAAATTTAATTTTAAATATTATTTTAATATTATTTTCAATAATTAATATAAAATAAATATTATTAAATTCCTTTTGACCCGAAACACCTTTCGGATCACTCTGAACTACTTCGGATCATCCCGGAACGATTTCAGTTCTCTCACAGAACACTTCTAGTTTTCTCTTCTCTTTCTTCTCGTTTATTCCGATGATTCCAAAACTATATCCAAGCATCGTAGAACCCTTAAGTGTGTTACCCTATGGTTTAGGAACATCACAGACATGATCAAAACTCTTCTCGCATCAATGATCATCAGGGGGATCTGGATACCCATAATTGTTGGGTTCCTTAGCAGAAAACAAAAAATTCCTAACGACGCGAACACCGTAGCCAAGATCTATTCTATGCATATGTAAAGTAACAGAGGGATTCGGTATTCATACCCTTGAAAACTGAAAGCTTTTACGTTCAGGAGAATATTGACGATGAAGACGAAGAATGGCGTCGACCTCAAGGACATACAGACGAACGGGCGCCATGGCTCCAAAGCTCCTAGCTTCAAGCTCCAAGCACCACAAATGCAGCGCATTCGAAGTTCTACACACATCTGGTGTAGAGACGTCCCCCGGACTCTAATCCAGCGAAGCAGTAGAAGAAGATTGATCTGGACCGAAGTCCCAATAGCACGACGGTGTGCGTATGGTGGAGAGCTCTCTCCTCATATGCTTAATCCATTATAAATTAGGCTAAAAGTCCGTCTAAAGTTTTAGCCTAAAACTAGTCCCATCTAGTCTACTTTGGACTAGATAAATAGTCCAATCCCCTTATTTCCCCTTCCCAAACCTAGCCTCCAAATCATTCCAAAAATTCCCCAGTCTTTAACCTAGATCTAGATCCAAATCTCCTCCCTTTTATGACCCCGGTTCCTCTCTAAATTCCACAGCAGGCGTGCAATCTTTTCCTAGTCGATCTCTCTTCTTCGATTCAATCCATCTGATTCAAGTAAGCAACATACGTTGTGCATATCTCCTGGGACTGGGTGCCTTCGTGCCATTTATTTTGTTCCTTGTTCAAGCAGATACAAGGAGATTGCTTCTTCACCGGATATGACGATGAGTGGTTGCGAGTTGCGACAAGCCTTCAGTCACCAACTTTGTCTCACAGGCAAGCATTCTCCCCTCTTATACCTATTTTGCATTTATAGATTTTACTTCCTTCTTTTGATCTATTGCTATCCTTAATATCGATGCTTTAGTACTGTTTCCCTTATTTACCTGCTCCACTATATTGCCTTGGTTATCCTACTGCCTTTGTTTGAGTAGCTAGCTTTGGCCCATGCGAGTCGTAGCGCATGCATAGGTTTGTTGCCCGCTCTCATACAGGTGAACCGTGATATCTGGTTATGGTTGATAACATGATTAATTAAATTGGTGATGTTGAATATGGTTATGGTTATGGTTTCACCTAATGATAAGGCCCCGACAGGGAACACCTTTGGGAACTGCTTGAGCCGACCTAGGACCCGTTCGTTCTACGATACTAGTTCTGAGTTGATCGCGCTAACCAAACGTGGGGGGCCCTGGGATCCCCCCTCAACTACCGGCGCTATTCGTTTATCCAGAGGGTCACAAAATTGGTTTTCCATTTGGTGCATACGCATAATATATCCTCGGACGTAGGTTGAGTTGTGATATGATTTTGGTGGACTGCCATGGCTTGCATTGCATAAAATCGGGATACAGTGCCAAAGGTGAGATGGAGCTCTACAAGTTATCTTCCGATCATCGACCGACCGTAGACTCAAACGTTGTGCCACCTTGAGGCTCGGCCGTGCCTCTTGGCTGGGTAAAACATAGTAGGTGATACCTCTGGATATGCGCATAGTTATGGGACAATTCTTGTTATGAGATTCGGAAGGCACGCGTATTATGTTGCCTGAAAGGTTGAACATGCGTTTGGATACAGTAGTGCATCCCTGCAGGGTAAATCTTTTCGAGAAGCCGTGTGTCCACGGTTATGGGCGCCTCAGGAGTACGGTGTCATGATCATAGATAACGCCACTAATTCTTTGCCTATAATAATATGATTAGTAATTAGACTTATCAACTAAACAACTGGATAATTAAAATTGCCACCGTGTGTGTTTCGCAAGTGGACTTCCTCGACTGGTCTTCGAGGGGGAAACCTTCGGATGGGTCATGTTTGGTGTTATATTATACTTATCGTATATCTCTCTTATCTCGCTCTAATAGCCGAAGTTGTAGTGTGTCTCTATAAGTTAGATAGTGCAAGCTTTGCTGCCACTGAACCACCATACCTATGTAGGCGAGGACCGCCGAATTCTAGCCTCGCCGTGTACTGGCCTCAGTACTGACCGCTCTCTTTTTCCTTTGCCCTTTGTCGGCACCCCTTTGGCTTTGACAGGTATGTGATTGACGGCGTTAGCAAGGTTACCCTTCTGGCTTGGCCTGGGCAGGTTTATGGATACCGCTTGGTTATTCTCCAGGACTCTTAGTCCAATTTGGTTCTTGTCCGTACTCGGACCCTATTTCGCTTTCTTCGAGATTTGTATCCTTGAGTTGTATCATTTGTATTCTTGATTCATCGAGTCGTTGTTGTACATACATAAGTTCTTGTGGATTCTGTTGTAAACTACTATGATGTACTACTTGTAATAACAACCCACCCACACGAAAGTGTCTGGTGGGCGCCTTTGAATTGCTTCTATGCGGGTTTTGGCTGGAAATGCTAAGAGTTGCATAGGGCCGATTATGGGGTGTTACAATATGCTTGTTCCATTATAGGAACCACTCGTGAGGGAGAGAGAGTGAAAGAGAGAATTTGGGATGCCTTTGGAGGAGGGGGTGCTCCTCTATATAGGCTCGAGGGGGCACCTCCTCTCCTCAAAGTCCCGGGGTGGGACTAAAGGGAGGAGGAGGAGGTGGCCGGCCAAGGAGGGCCTAGTCCATGCGCCTTGGCCCACTAGGGGCTTGCCGGCCATGGGGAGGGCTCCACACAAGGCCTCCTTTAGCCGGTTAGCCAAGGGGCTCCCTCGTGGGCCCTTTTCCGCTAGGGAAAAGGCCCATGTAGGTGGGCTTCACCTTTTAAATTGATTTAAACATATATTGATAATTAATTCACTTAATTAATATCAAATATATATTATTATTTAATATCTCTTACTTCGAAACACCTTTCGGACCCCTCTGATCAACATCGGATTTCATCGAAACACTTACAGTACCTCCTTGGGACAATTCCGGCGTTCTTTCTCTTTTTTCCATCAATCCCGAATAAATCCCTAAGCGTCACTACCCTTAAGTGTGCCACCCTTACGGTTCGGGAACACATAGACATGATCGATACACCTCTCCTATCAATGACCAATAGCGGGATCTAGATACCCATAATGGCCCCTGTGCATTCCATGATTTAACTTGATCGCTTGAATATTAAACGTCAAGTCTCATTCCCTTTGATCTGTGATACTTAGTTGTCCGAGATCCAATCATCGGTATCTCCATACCTAGTTCGACCTCGTTACCGATAAATATATTTACTCGTTCTCGTGATATTACATCCTCGTGACCTAGTCACACTTTGCAAACTTTATAGATATAATCTCATCGAGTGGGCCCAGAGTATCTATCTGTAAAACGGATGATCAAATCCTGATATTGATACATACTCTTCTACACATCCTTTCGAAAACCTGAGCAGTACTTTTATGATCACCTTTTTACGGAGTGACGTTTGGTACCATCAAGGCTTCTTCCAGTAATGGTGATTATATATGATCTCACAGTCAAAGAAGCGGGTTACTATACGTTTTGCTAGTCATCGCAATGTTGAACCTTGTGACTGATCTCATTGCAATACTTTGAGTTGGGTGTGTGTCCATCACGTCATTTATCTAATGACATGACCCTATTGCCAATTGACATAAATGTCCATGATCGAGAAACCTCGATCATCGGTTGACCAAGGACGAGTTGAATACAGGCTACTAGGGACCTAGTTTGTTTACATACCACATGTGTACTAATGTTTCCAATTAGTACAGTTATAAAATGGTATAAAACTTATTATGAATATTTGAAATATGACAATAAACTATCTTTATTATTTGTCTCTAGGGCATATTTTCAACAATAATGACCCATGTGCATTCCACAATATCAATATCGTTTGAACCATAAACGTCGAATCTAATTACCTTTGTTACTTTGATACATGACTTGTCCAAGATCTGATCATCGGTATCACCATACATTGTCCAATCTCGTTACCAACAAGTGTTGCTTAATTCGTTCCCATGATATTCCATCCTCGTGACATAGTCACATGATGCGCAACTTCTTGGATGTAATCTCACCGAGTGGTTCCGGTGTACCTTCCTATCACGTGGGAGAACAAATCCGGATCTTGATGCATACGCCTCAATATATCCCTATGAAATACCTGGTAGACACCTTTATAATCACCATGTTATGGTGTGATGGTTGATGCAGTCAAGGAAGTCTTGGGTGATAATGATTGAATATGATCTCACGGTCTAAGGAGTAGGATACTACATTTTTAATTATTACAACGAGGAACCTTGTGACTTAATCATGTCGCAATACTTATACTGGGTACATGTACATCACATCATTCATCTAATGACATGACCTCATTGTTAATTGACATAAATGCCCAGGATCGGGAAACCTTGATCATCAATTGACCAATGAACTAGTTGAATAGAGACTACTAGGAACTTGACTTGTTTACATACCACACACATACCAATATTTCCAATTGATACTATTATAGCACGGATAAAACTATTATAAACTAATAAAATATGATAATAAACATCCTTTATTATTTGCTTCTAGGAATATTTCCAATAGTCTTCTATTTGCACTAGCGTACAAATAGTCTAGTTGCATTTGTTACTAATCATAAACACCATATTACATATTGTGTTATTGATCATGCTTGCTCATGGAAAATATGATGTCAACAATCTGTATCTTTCGGATCCGTTTATTCTTTGCAAATCATTTAATCTCACCTAATTTGACATTATCCTCTGTCACATAATATTCTTGAAGTATATGTCTGGTGGCTAAGTGAGATTTTGTTTCCTAGTGTCTACAATGGTAGTTGTTCAGTCATGTGGAGTTTCACTATAGTCATGTATACCGGAAATACACTCAGCTGAAGTCAAACTTTCCTATCCAAACTATCATACTTATCACTTCTGAAGTAGCCACATACTTTTATATCAATGTGGATTTAATTGATAGTGCATAGCATGAAATTTTGATGCCTAACCACACTCCTTTCAGCTTACTATAAACTTAACTCCGATTCAGTGATTTACTCAGAATCACATCAAAACATGTTCTTAAAACTAAGAACTTGTTTTTCTAACCAAAAACTTTGGTCATATTATGTCGAGTATACAATATGGTTATATGCAAAAACCTATGACCAAGGCATAGGAGATGAAGATCGTCACTTTTCTTCCCTTTTAACCATTGTTGTAATACTAAGATTAACTCAATGCTCCACCTAGTTATACAAGCAAAAACTTCTTTATTAGCTTGTTTCATTCTGAACTTCTTTAGAATCTCATCTAGGACATTATGAACTTCTTTAGAATCTAATCTAGGAAGCATTTAGACTGTGATATTTATTAAACATATTGATCTATCTCGATAGATTTCAATGTTTAATACTTTGTTAAACTTCATCTATCAAATTTACTATTTTAAATAACTATTAATACCAATTACATCATTCATATATGGCATTCACATATATAAGAATGTTGTTACGCTCCGACTCAAATATGTCATCGACACATTTGATCAAGGAATTCACCTAGCTCCCACTCAGTTTCATGTAAGTGCAGGTCTTCTCGATAATCTTAGTAATTACAAAATACCTTGGTCTTCCATTAAATCGAGAATTCGAGCTATGAGACACTAGAATTCATATGATTTATAAGACCTGCTTGTTGTATCAATTACAGCCCTTTCTTTGATCTTGTCATTGAAGAACACATAGTTTTGACAACCATCTACTAATTATCAAAATTGTAGTAATTGCTAGTGTAAACCCAATTGACTTAAGCATCGCTACACATTGTAGTCAACTTTTGAATTTTATTAAAACATACTTTGTTACAAATCGAGTTTATGTCTTCCTTAAAGTTTTATTTCTTTCTTATAACTTTGCAGTAATTTGGAAGATCAAGTAACATCCTTACTTAATAAGATCAAGTAACACCTTGTTTTGTAATCTAAAATGTAATTTAATATGTACGATTTCATGACTCAGTAATTTCTCGTACTTAGGTCCATCATCGCTTCTTCGTAGTTCGTAGATATGTATAGTTGCATTAACATGATAGGTGAATCAACAATATAATTCCGCAAATTGGCAGAATGTATTCTTGAATCCTACTTTCTTTAGTAAAAGTATTAGCTGAAATGTCATGATCATTTATCATCAGTTCATCCTCTACATGCAGAGTGGTTTCTGGGACATATTCTGTTGCACCACTCGACATTTGGAGGTAAGGCCAAATACCTTAGTTTTAAGCTTTTACTTTTTTCCACCAACACTTTCAGCAAGCAATACTTCTCGAGAAAACAATATCTTAGGTAACAAGGTTTGCCCCGTTTGGATTTAGTTGTGGAAGATGTATTCATATATTCATAATAATACACTACAAAGATTTATTCGTTACAATTTCGAATTATCACATAACTCAAAATTCTAGAAACTTGAACATGCCATAACTCATATGATGTTGTTTCCATGAATCTTGCATGGTTTCCTATATCTAAAGTGAGTGTTTGCTATCAGGAGTAAACAATAGCGCTAGATTGTTTCGGCTTAAACGGCTATCCACGTCGTCCGTCGTGGGGCCTGTCGTGCCCCAACATGGCGTCGTAAACACTAGAACGTCGTGGTTCCTCACGGACATGGGGACCGACCAGAGACAATGTGGCGTCGTGGGCCCATGCTGGCGGCAATTCCTCATGGTCGTGGGCCCGACAAAATCCAGCGTGCCATAGTAGACTCTAGCTGGGAGCGGTCTTTCGCGGAATTGGGGCTCGCATGGAGACAATGTGGCGTAGTAACCCCATGTTGTACGCGGTTCCACGCAGGCGTGGGGCCGTCTACAGAGGACGTGGTAGCGGGACTCAGCGGAACACATGTTGGCTGGCAGCATAGACTTTACACGACACGGGCATATATTGGAGATGCCAGTCTAGCCTATAGATACATAGGTATCCTTTCCTACTCTCTCTTCTTCCTCTCTGTTCAGAAAAATCCCTCTTCTTCATTCGATCACCAGCAATCATTGGATCACACTCAGTCCACCGCCACTCGTGACACCATGCGATAGCAACGGTAGACGGAGGATGTACATGCGGCGGTGACTATCTGCACCATCGGCATGGCGTAGGGATCTCGAGTTCGATGCCCTCCAAACATGTACGTCTGAACAACCCGCGCCTTCCTCTTACTTTTTTAGCTAGCACCTCCTAACTTTATGACGCCTCTTCTTTTCGTATATCGACCACATCGGGCGAGCGGCGACACGACCTGCCTGTGCGGCGGAGCAAGACGGGGATCTAGCCTCATGCAAGCACCTCCTCTTGCATGTAATAGTCTTCGTGTCTAGGACGCCTCTCAGGAGCAGAAGCCTTATTCATCCGGTCACGTCGGCGCGGATCCCGTCTTCGTCTTGTTGTCGCCATCAGGAAGCTCTTTTAGGTTCGTACTTCCATCCTCTACTCCTGGTTTCTAATTTTTATGTCTCAACTCCTATTGTTGTGTCTCTCTCACACACGTGTATGCGAAGATGCTAATGCGGCACACGCAAGGACGAGATCCTGCTTCTGTGAGCGGCGACTGGCACGACATCACGGACGACACCTATAGGTACTTCCATCTCACTATACCTGCTTATTTCGTTCACTATTTTTTTTCACGTTTTTGCAGATTTCCCACGGTTGGTGAGGACGACAACCTCCTCGACACCCAGCTTCCACGATGGCGGCGAGAGCAAAAAAGTGAAGCCTGAATAGGAAGAGCTTCAGTCGAGCAAAGCATTTGTGTCTCCATTTTTTTATGTAAACCTCCTTTACCCTCATAAGCTCCTCTTTATCGCTCCCGCCTCACTCTCTTTGCGTATGCGGGCACTATGGCGATAGAAGGGACCTTCAGGTCCTAGAGTCCTCTCCTCAAGCGAGATCTACAGCGAATGAGGAGTGCAACGCCTCCAAGATGAGCATCAAGGACCTCTGTCCAGGTGAGGACTCTCTCTTTTTTGGCGATTTTACATTTGTCTATTACTGTTGCAGAGTTGGCCATGGCGATTACGATTTGGTGGCACATTTTGTTGCTTCCCAAGACAGATACAGGCTTCCGTGCCCCTTGGTGGTTTGTTGTGTCTGGATTTCGTCCTAGACTCTCTTCATTCAGTCGTGAGGACGTCCTCTACTCTGCTTTGCATGCCAAGCCGCAGACCGATCTGCAAGTGTGTATGCCTCAATTTTTCGGAACATCTCTTTTCGTCTATGAATCTTCTCTTCATACTTCTTTAGTTAGGCACACTTCCCGTGAGCGTTTATTTGGCTTCTTTTTCTTTGCCTATTCAGTCTTCCAGTCAGATTTGAACCCTCTTTGGATGAGGAGGTCATCGAATGGCAGCCAATGGGAAGTAAGATCTCTACTTGCAAGATAAGCATTCAATAACTTCTGCCTATTTAGACAGGATAGATGTCGTAGTGGCATCTAATAATTTTGGTGCCTCTTATGCGCTGATCATAAGGATATGAGTAAGATATCAGCAATATTCTTGTTTTCTTTCCATTTGAGATGAGTGGAGTAGTCTATAAATTTGTATACCTATTCTTGGGATACGTTGACAGATCTATAGATTTCTCCACTTATCATATCATAGTTGAGTATCATTAGTGCACATACATCAGCAGTAGGAAGTTAAACAGGTATATTTTGTTTTCAAATCATTGGCTTCTTCTTGTTTTTGTTTTTGACTGCTAATCGATGCCCTTTTTTGCCAACACGAATGTAATTCTAACAGATGTTTATGCATTAATATATGACATGTAGATCATGTACGGAGTGGCGACAAGATGCGTCAATTGGTAGAGCAGTGTCTCGGCCTCGCCCTATTATAGTTGGCGATGTAGACCTCAACTAGGAGCATTCTTGTCTTGCAAATGTTTCAGTTAGAGGATGCATAAAAATAATTATGGAAATGACTTGTAACTTTTCTATGCATGTAGGAAAGTGGTGTGAGTTTTGTGCCATATGTATCGCTTAGTCAGTAAAAGTTGTCTGCTTGTCTTATGATAAAATGTTAAAGTTTACACAATATGTACATAATTGACTTTACTTGCGACATTTTATCTTACTTTCTGTTTTGAACTACACGACACATGCACCTCTCTAATGATCCCTATTGACACGTGTCCTGACTATTTTGTTAAACATTATGCCTAATACTCTAAGAATGTTGTTAAACGTTATGCTAAACGTGTTCCTTTTTTACATCCTCTGTAAGAATACTATCCATATGGTCTTCTTGCCCGGTCGCGATACAACTTTACGGTTACTCGAACGATTTAGTCATCAACTAATATCTCAACAAACTAATTTCCTTCCGACGCGCCTCGGGGGCGTAGAGAGATCTTATGATAGGAGTGTAGGAGTATTGCATGTTTGTTTAAAAGGATGAAAATAGGCGTAAGTGTCGGTCAGTCAGTCAAAATGTTTGTGCTTCTACTAGGTGTGATTGAACTGTTTTATTGTCCGCTCGCGTGTATATGTTGTTACACGTAAAAGAGAGTTTTGGAAATTCTGAGTCCATGAGTAGCGCGTGGATTTGGCCGTTTCCTTCACACGTGAATGCAATATGACTATTTTGCATGTTCACTTTTAGAGCTACATGGTATATAACATGGAGTGCGTACTTCTTATGATACGACGAGGTTTCATGGAACTCTATTAGAGATGATTTTGTTCGTGCTCGGGCCTACGGCATAAATAAGCAAATTGTCTAACCTACCAGAAAATTAAGGACGTTAATTTTCCACTAATTAACACTTCATATCGTTAGGTTTACAACGAGTTTCCTCACCAAACGTTTTCCTGTTAGCCACACCCCAGGGGCACAGAGAGTGTGAATGAATTAACGGTGTGAGAGAATTTTCAAGGCGCTTTTAGGCCCCATGACCTCATCAAATGATTCAGTTATCAATGAATTATTTCACCAAACGTTCTGTATGACGGTGTAGAGAGAAGTCCAGTTTAATCAATGACTGCAAATAATAATGACAACCTGATAAGATATAATTTCTAGACCATAAAATATCTAATAGAGTATGATTACAATGTTTTAGACATATCAACTAATTGAAGTGTTCCAAACATCATAATTTGTGAAAACATCTTTCACAAGTCTATATGCCAAAACTTAACTCAAATACTTGTCACTTTGATCAAATCGCAAAGACTTTGATATTCTTGTTAATTTAATATCCATCTTCATTTTGAAATTTTTTGAACAAATCAAATAGTTTCAGACTCGTGTTTTATTAAGTAAATACACATATTCACTTAAATCCACAATGAAGCTTACGAAATAACGACATCCACTACTTTGCTGAATTACAATAATCATGCATGATATTCAACAATTCAATCCACAATCCGGTTTACAAGAATGCAGAGTTTTGGTCATCTCACCTAGTGAGGTATGATTTGTATAAGTCAAAATATCAAGTATCCAAAGACTTCATTTTTCAACAGAATGAACCTACCAATGTGACTTAAACAATAGTGTTATTCAAAATGATGTCATTATTAAGTTTGAATATCTTTTGGCATTTTCAAAGTTTTATAAATGCTTAAACTACTATCATTTAGATAAATACAAGAATAACTCATTCATAACCATAATTTGACCATAAAAGAAATCATTCATAGAAATATAACAACTGACTTTAATCTCATTTCGCTAAAAGCAATACACACCAATAAGGTTCAGACACTTAATGATTACAAAACTTTTATTCAAATCCATAAACTAATCTGAATGATAGATGTCGAGGGAGAATGTTGTAGGCCATCAACACGCCATTGTCTCATCATCTCTTCCAGCAAGCCTTCAAGCAGAAGATCATGTTTCCATAAAACAGAACAAGTATCAAATACTTTGTAAACTGCAACAAGTGTTTGCAAGAAAAACATTTATAGCTTGTATATCAAATATATACCTTCTTCGTCGATGACATCCCCTGCAATGGGTTCTACTTTCACAGTTCTCAACCTGGCCATGGACTCATGAAAGGCATATGATATCCATCTCACGACATAGCCTGTGACAACATCTTTATAGCTGGGAGGAAGCGAACGCAACACCCCATCTATCGCAAAGTTGTCCATCAAGCAGTAGCCCATGACATCCACTAGGCGCTCATGAATCTCTTCCATGATATCCAAGTGGCTCTCAAAGCAGGTGTTTTCTTCCATATTGGTTGAAATAAACTCATTCATGTACTCATACTTCATGATCCTGACTTGTGTCGGAAACATCGCCTTCGGTCCATCAACCATACTATATGCTTCGATTTCATGAAAAGGTACCCGCATGCCAGGCTCCATTGCATGAATTATGGTGTAATTGATGGTCACGAAAGAGGCACAACGATCTTGATAATCAACATCATATTTCTTACCCACGAAGTCCTCAGGGAAATATCCTATTGGTTCTCATAGCACATAGAGAAGATTGTTTCTAATGAGGTCATCCCTTAAGCGTTGGTACCAATTGATGAAGTTTGATCCATCTAGCTTAAGTTTCTCCTCAAGAATGAGCCAAAATTATCTTGAACATTGGGAATGGCTATGATCTCCAAGGATATCCGCAAAGATATTTAGACTAAGTTCATAATGTGAGTTCAAGTTATAATCAAATTATTTATTGAGCTCCCACTAAAACTATCATCCCTAAGATGATTTTAGTGATTACATGATCCCAATTCACACCATCCCCGATCATCACGTCCTATGATATAACTACAAAGGTGGACAATGCAGTGTCGATCACATCATTCATGTGACTCATGCTTAATCTTTCGATCTCTTGTGTTCTGAGGCCATGTTTGTACATGCTAGGCTCGCCAATTTAACCTAAGTGTATTTGTTGTGCAACATGTCTTACACCCACCGTATGCGAAAACCGATATGTCTAACACTAGATCATCACAACATGCTTCATAACAGGGAACTTTATTAGTGGTGCATACTAAGGTAAAACACTTTTATTGGTATTAATTAGGGATCATCTTATAAATGCTACTCTCGTGTATCTAATACTAGCAATCAATAAGATGCATAAAGGATTAACATCACATGCAATTATAATGTATGTAACATGATGATGGGTTTCGCAACATAGTAAATCAAAATTTTCTACGGAAGCGAACAGAGGGAAAGCCAAGATCTAATCTAGGAGATGCAAACAACGAGAGAGATTGGATTAGATCTTCATACCCTTGAAGATTCAAGACAATGGAACGCGTTAAATCGAACGTGGGTGATGTAGTCGTACTCGCTTCTCCTCCTCGCGATCCGATCCGATCTAGCACCACAAGTGGCGGTGCCTCCGTGAGATGCACACGTGCAACACCTCGACGTATCCTCCTTCCTCGGACCAGCAAGTAGGGTGGAGAGATAGATTGGATCTACAACACGACGGCGTGGTGTATATGGTGGAGAATTTCTGCAGCAGGGCTTCGCCTACAAACAGTCGGGAGGGAGAGAGGAGGGCAGCAGGGCAACTAGGGTTTGGAGGAAGGTGTGTGGGGAGGGGGCGCACCAGCCCTCTATATATAGAGGGGGGGTGCGGCCAGCCCTTGCCCATCCTCCAAGCCTATCTCTAGTTTAAACGATTTAAACTTATCCCTTATCTAGAAACCCTATCTCTAGTTTAAACGAGTTTAAACTTATCTAGGATCGGCTGGGCCCTATGGGGCCTTGTGCCCCTGGCCCAATGCCAGGACACTCCCTCATAGGCCCATGCCCTCCCCGGAAGGTGGGACCACGTTGGCCCCTTCCGAAGGTTCTAGAAGCTTCCTACAATACCGATTAACCGGAACAATTCAACTCCAAAAACTGCACCGCCTTATATGAATCTTATTCTCCGGACCATTCCGAACCTCTCGTGATATCCCGGATCCCATCCGAGACTCGAACAAAAATTCATAAACCAATTATCCAATCTATCCTAGCCGAGACACGTTATGTGTGACCTGCGGGTTCGAGAATATGCGGACATGATCTTCTATCAATAATCAACAGCGGGTCCAGGCACCCATATTGACTCCCACACATTCATCGATGATCATATCGGATGAACCACGATGCCAGGATTCAATCAATCCCATATATATATTCCCTTCTCTCGCGATATTTTACTTGCCCGAGATTCGATCGTCGGTATCGTCATACCTAGTTCAATCTCGCACAGCAAGTACTTTACTCGTTCCGTAATCCAATATCACTTTGTGATTAACTCCTTAACCACATGCTTGCAAGCGGTGTTGATATCGACACCGAGTGGGCCCAAGTATATCTCTCCGACTTGGGAGGGACAAATTCCATCTCGATACATACAACCCAATGATACTTTCCGATCACCGAGAGACACCTTTATGATCACCCTCTCATAGGATGACGTTTGATGACCTCAAAGCTTTCTTCCGATACGGGGAGTTGTATTATCTCATGGTCTAAGGAATACAATATTTGACATGAGAAAAGCTTCAAAGACGAACACGATGAAACGATCTAATAGCTTTGCTTAGTTTGGATGTTCCACCATATCATTCTCCCAATGATATGATCTCATTATCAATTGACAACTCATGTCTATGGTTAGGAAGCCTTAACCATCATTGATCAATGAGCTAGTCCATAGAGGCGATTAGGGACACGGTGTTGTTCACAAACCACACAAGTATTAATGTTTCCGCTTAATACAATTCTAGCATGGAATATAAACTTTATCATGAACAAGAATTATAATAATAACATCTTTATTATTGCCTCTAGGGCATAATTCCAACAGTCTCCCGCTTGCACTAGAGTCAATAATCTAGTTTACATTTGGCAACAATCTCACACCCATGGCAATCGAGGTGCTGATCATGTTTTACACGTGGAAGAGGTTTAGTCAATGGATCTGCGACATTCAGATCTGTATGTACTTTGCTGATCTTCAGATCTCCGTCTGCTATATAATCTCGGATTATATGAAACTTGCGGTTGATATGCTTGGTCTTTGGATGATATCTTGGTTCCTTAGCGAGTGCTATGGCGCCAGTGTTGTCACACAATATCTCCAGTGGGTCCAATGCACTTGGAACCACGCCAAGCTCGATGATGAAGTTTCGATCCAAACTCCTTCACTTGACGCTGCGGCAGCAGCCATGTATTCCGCTTCTCATCAGATCCCGCGATCACGCTTTGCTTGCGACTTCTCGACTCACTGACTCCTCCATTCAAAATATACACGTATCCTGTCTGAGATTTAGAATCATCCTTGTCGGTGTCGAAACTAGCATCGACGTAACCTTTTACGACGAGCTGTTCATCACCCCCATAGACTAAGAACATTTCTTTAGTCCTATTTAGGTATCTTAGGATGTTCTTTACGGCTGTCCAGTGTTCCACTCCTGGATCACTTTGATATCTGCTCGTCAAACTAAGAGCATTGGACACATCTGGTCTAGTACACAGCATGGCATACATGATGGAACCTATGGCCGAGGCATAAGGCACTTTGCTCATAGCTTCCCTATCATTTACCATAGCTGGACACTGAGCCTTGCTCAATATCTTACCTGACAACATAGGCACTGAACCTTTCAATGCCTTATCCATTCTGAACCTTTTCAGAACTTTTGTCTAGGTATGTACTCTGGCTTAAAGCTATCTGGCGTCTTTGTCTATCTCTATAGAATTTGATGCCCAATATATAAGCAGCTTCACCTAGGTCTTTCATTGAAAAACACTTGTTCAAATAACTCTTCACATCGTTAAGCATGTTGATGTCATTTCCAATAATCAATATGTCATCCACATATAGTACCAGAAACGTCACCGAGCTCCCACTCACTTTCTTGTAGATGCAAGCTTCATAGCAATTTGGAACAAATCCAAAGCTCTTGATCACTTGATCAAAACGAAGGTTCCAACTCCAAGACGCTTGCTTCAGTCCATAAATGGAACGCTGAAGTTTGCATACTTTATCAGCATCCTTAGGATCGACAAAACCTTCGGGTTGCATCATATACAACTCTTCATCAATGTTGCCATTGAGGAAAGCAGTCTTGACATCCATTTGCCATATTTCATAATCATGAAACGCAGCAATTGCTAATAAAATCCGAATGGACTTAAACATCGCTACGGGAGAGAAAGTCTCATCGTAGTCAACACCTTGAACTTGTCGAAAACCTTTCGCAACAAGCCGTGCTTTATAGACGGTAACATTACCATCCGCGTCTGTTTTCTTCTTGAAGATCCATTTGCACTCAACGGCCTTTCGGTCGCTAGGAGGGTCCACCAAAGTCCATACTTGGTTTTCGCTCATGGATCCCAATTCGGTTCATGGCTTCTAGCCATTTCTCGAGTCCGGCTCATCATTGCTTCCTCATAGTTCGTAGGTTCATTGTCTTCTACTAACAAGACAGTCAAGACAGGTTGCCGTACCACTCAGGGGCACGCGCGACCTTGTCGACCCTGCGACGTTCAAGAGCGACATCATCCGAAGCTTCATGATCCTTGTCATTAGCTTCCTCTATTGTTGGTGCAAAGGCTTTGGAACAATTTCAGGTGCTTCGCTACTCTCCAATTCAAGAGAATGTTAAATAACCTCGTCTAGATCTACTTTCCTCCCAATCTCTTCTTTCGAGAGAAACTCCTTCTCAAGAAAGGAACAGTTCTTTGACAAACACTTTGCCTTCGGTTCGTGATAGAAGGTATACCCAATAGTTTCCTTAGGGTATCCTATGAAGACGCATTTCTCCGCTTTGGGTTCGAGCTTGTCCGGCATCAACTTCTTGACGTAAGCTTCACATCCCCAAACTTTAAGAAACGACAACTTAGGTTTAGCACCAAACCACAGTTCATACGGTGTCGTCTCAACGGATTTAGATGGAGCCCTATTTAAAGTGAATGCAGCGGTTTCTAATGCATAACCCCAAAATGATAACGACAAATCAGTGAGAGACATCATCGATCGGACCATATCTAATAGGGTTCGATTCCGGCGTTCAGACACACCATTGCGCTGTGATGTTCCGGGTGGCGTGAGTTGTGAAACGATTCCACTTGCTTTGAGATGCGTGAGAAAATCATAACTCAAATATTCGCCCCCACGATCGGATCATAGAAACTTAATCTTTCTGTTACGATGGTTCTCCACTTCATTCTGAAATTCTTTGAACTTTTCAAATGTTTCAGATTTATGTTTCATTAAATAGATATACCCATATCTACTCAAGTCATCGGTAAAAGTGAGAAAATAGCGATATCCACCGCAGCGAAACACTCATCGGTCCGCATACATCGGTATGTATGATTTCCAACAAGTCCGTTGCTCGCTCCATCATACCGAGAACGGGTTTTGATCATCTTGCCCATGAGGCACGGTTCGCATGTGTCAAATGATTCAAAATCAAGAGACTCCAAAAGTCCATCGAATGGAGTTTCTTCATGCGCTTTACTCCAATATGACCTAGACGATTACCACAAATAAGTAGTATTATCACTATCTACTTTGCATCTCTTAGCCTCAATGTTATGGATGTGTGTTTCATCCCTTTCGAGATTTAGAAGAAATAAACCGCTCACAAGAGGTGCATGACCATAAAAGATGTTACTCATATAAATAGAACAACCATTATTCTCCGATTTAAATGAATAACCGTCTTGCAATAAACATGATCCGAAATAATGTTCATGCTCAACGCAGTAACATAATAACACTTATTAAGGTTTAAAACTAATCCCGAAGGTAAAACTAAGGAGAGCGTGACGGCCATCACATCAACTCTTGATCCGCTGCAACGCCGCATCGTCACCTCATCCTCGCAAGCCGTCTATTCCGTAGCTCCTGCTTTGAGTTACAAATATTAGCAAATCGAACTGTATCAAATACCCGTGCACTACAACGAGGGCTAGTAAGGAAAACATCAATAACATGTATATCAAATATACCTTTGATGGTGCCAGCCTTCTTGTCCGCTAAGTACTTCGGACGCTATGCCCAAAGGACCCTTGTCCTTGCAATAGAAGCACTCAGTGTCCGGCTTAGGACCAGACCTGAGCTTCCTCTCAGCAGAGGCAACACGCTTGCCGCCGCCTTTCTTGAAGGGCTTCATTGCACCCTTACCTTTCTTAAAGGTGGGGGGCTTGTTGACCATCAACACATGATTATTCTTTTGATGTTCACCTCCGCTACTTTCATCTTAGCAAAGAGCTCGGTGATCATATCAAGGAACCAATCTGATTGTGATCAACTACAAAACTTTTGCAGCTAGGAGTGTCAATCTTGAGCTCCTCTGGAATCTTGCAGTCCAGTTGCTCAAGGCATTGAGTGTAGCCCAACATCTTAATGGCGTGCTCACTAACGGAACTCCCTTCCTCCATCTTGCAGTTAAAGAACTTCTCGGAGATCTCATATCTCGTAACGGGCCCGAGTCCTAAACATGGTTTTCAGCTCTTGAGAATCTCAAAGGGCCCGGATAGTTTTCAAAACGATTTTGAAGTTCGGTTCCATAGCAAACAACATGGTGCTCTTAATCACACCATAATCATCTTTGCCGATCGATAGACAGCTTTCTCATCAGCCCGGCGTAGCTTGAGGGTCACCTAACGCTTTCCCAAGGACATAGTCCTTTTGACCGCTAGAGAGAATGATTCTTAAATTGCGGAACCAATTGGTGAAGTTAGACCCATTGTTCTTAAGCTTTTCTTTCTCAGCAAAAACGTTGAAGTTGGACTTAGCCATGTGATCTACAATATTTGCAAGTACAATTTAGACTATGTTCATGATAAATAGTTCAACTTAATCAAATTACTAGATGAACTCCCACTAAATTCAACATCCCTCAAGTTGTTTAGTGAACACGATCCAAATTCACCACACCTAATCCGATCATCACGAGAAGAGATGTGGTTTCAATGGTGGACAACGAAGTGTCGATCATATCATTCATATGACTCATGCTTAACCTTTCGGTTCTTGTGTTCCGAGGCCATGTCTGTACATGCTAGGCTCGTCAAGCTAGACCCAAAGTATTTCACGTGTGCAAAACTGGCTTGCACCCGTTGTATGTGAGCGAGAGTCTATAGCACCCGATCATCACGTGATGCTTGTACCATTTAACTTTCGCAACGGTGCATACTCGTGAGAACACAGTTTTTATCTTGCTCTTTAAGTGAGTAATCATCTTATAATGCTACAGTCGCGATCTAAGCATAATAAGATACATAAAAGGATAAACATCACATGCATATAACTTTATGTGACAAGGTATAGCCAATCTTCTAGCAATGATCTCCATCTTGTGCGTTCCGGCATGATCTCCATCACTTCACCATGATTGCCTCCACCACGAATAGCAACTACAACTATTGCTAACTACTTAGCGATAAAGTAAAGCTATTACATGGCGTATAAGAAGTTGACTCGCAGGTCATACACAATTATAAAGACAACCATATGGCTCTGCCCGGTTGTGTACTCATCGACATGCAAGTCGTGAAACATTACAAAACATGATCATCGCATACAATATACACATCACATCTTGGGCCATACCATATCACAGAAACACTCCCTGCAAAAACAAGTTAGACGCCTCTACTTTGTTGTTGCATGTTTTACGTGGCTTATGGGAGTAGATGCTAAGAACGATTCTTACCTACGGAAAGCCACAACGGTGATATTATGGTTGCCAAACTCCGGTGTTAATCCCATGACAACTATAGTGAGAGAAACTGACATCCACCAGCCGCATGTGTGGTACAAGCCACACGTCAAGTCGCGAACGTCACGCCGCGTCGGCGTAAGGTTGGCCTGGACCGCTTCAATCTCACTATCCCGCGCCATAAGAAGAACACAAACAAGAGGCTTGCAACAGAAAACATCAACGCCCGCAACAACCATGTTGCGTTCTACTCGTGAAACACATCTACGCATAGATCTAGCTCTGATACCACTGATGGGTTTCGCAGCATAGTAAATCAAAATTTTCTACGGAAGCGAACAGAGGGAAAGCCAAGATCTAATCTAGGAGATGCAAACAACGAGAGAGATTGGATTATATCTTCATACCCTTGAAGATTCGCATGAACGCTCGAGCGTTAAATCGCGGGTGATGTAGTCGTACTCGCTTATCCTCCTCGCGATCCGATCCGATCTAGCACCACAAGTGGCGGTTCCTCCGTGAGATGCACACGTGCAGCACCTCGACGTCTCCTCCTTCCTCGGACCAGAAAGTAGGGTGGAGAGATAGATTGGATCTACAACACGACGGCGTGGTGTATATGGTGGAGAATTTCTGCAGCAGGGCTTCGCCTACAAACAATGGGAGGGAGAGAGGAGGCAACAGGCAACTAGGGTTTGGAGGAAGGTGTGTGGGAGGGGCGCACCAGCCCTCTATATAGAGGGGGTGCGCCAGCCTGCCCATCCTCCAAGCCTATCTCTAGTTTAAACGATTTAAACTTATCCCTTATCTAGAAACCCTATCTCTAGTTTAAACGAGTTTAAACTTATCTAGATCGGCTGGGCCCTATGGGGCCTTGTGCCCTGGCCCAATGCGGCCAGGACACTCCCTCATAGGCCCATGCCCCTCCTGGAAGGTGGGACCACGTTGGCCCCTTCCGGAAGGTTCTAGAAGCTTCCTATAATACCGATTAACCCAACAATTCAACTCCAAAAACTGCAACCGCCTTTATATGAATCTTATTCTCCGGACCATTCCGAACCTCTCGTGATATCCAGGATACAAACCGAGACACCGAACAAAAATACAAAAACCAAATATCCAAACTAACCTAGCGACGAGACACGTTAAGTGTGTGACCTCGGTTCGAGAATATGCGTACATGATCTTCTATCAATAATCAACGGGTCAGGCACCCATATTGACTCCCACACATTCATCGATGATCATATCGGATGAACCACGATGCCAGGATTCAATCAATCCCATATATATATTCCCTTCGCTCGATATTTTACTTGCCCGAGATTCGATCGCGGTATCGTCATACCTAGTTCAATCTCGCTCACAGCAAGTACTTTACTCGTTCCGTAATCCGTATCACTTTGTGATTAACTCCTTAACCACATGCTTGCAAGCGGTGTTGATATCGACACGAGTGGGCAAGTATATCTCCGACTTGGGAGGGACAAATTCCATCTCGATACATACAACCCAACAGATACTTTCCGATCACCTGAGAGACACCTTTATGATCACCCTCTCATAGGATGACGTTTGATGACCTCAAAGCTTTCTTCCGATACCAGGGATTTGTATTATCTCATGGTCTAAGGAATACAATATTTGACATGAGAAAAGCTTCGCAAAGACGAACACGATGAAACGATCTAATAGCTTTGCTTAGTTTGGGTCTGTCCACCATATCATTCTCCCAATGATATGATCTCATTATCAATTGACAACTCATGTCTATGGTTAGGAAACCTTAACCATCATTGATCAATGAGCTAGTCCATAGAGGCGTACTAGAGACACGGTGTTGTTCACAAACCACACAAGTATTAATGTTTCCGCTTAATACAATTCTAGCATGGAATATAAACTTTATCATGAACAAGAATTATAATAATAACATCTTTATTATGGCCTCTAGGGCATAATTCCAACACATGACATGGTCCTTCTTCATGCACCTTGATCTCCATCGAGCGCCCGACATGATATCCATCTTGCCCACCGATATAGCGCCAAGTCCACAATGCCACCAGTTGGTCATCCATCAACATGATGAATATTACTATACAACTTAGTAACAAAAAGTAATACTACTTTACCTCAACTATGAACATGATCATATCACATCACATGCCCTCTATAAAATAAAGTTAGATGCCTCTACTTTATCTTTTGCAAGTTTTACATGGCTGCTAGGGATTTTGCAACAGAATCATTTCTACCTACAAACTTCCAACCAAAACATTGATAAAAAATGCCTCTATGACACCCCTCTCGGGGCCCTCCATTGCAAATGTCACATCAACTACTAAAAGAGAGACAGACACCCGCCAACCGCATATATGGTACAAGCCATATGTCCAATGCGAAACCAGTCTCGGGTAAGATTACATGTAAGGTCAGTCCAGGACGCTTTATCAAACAGTGTCGCGATATGAACAAGTGCACGTGAGACAGTAACAACTATAGGATCAATGCTCACATTCAACATGTGTTCTAACCATACAAGAAATATTACACATCGATCGGCTCTGACACCACTGAAGGGGTTCGCAGCAGAAACGATATTTTTTTTAACTAGCGCAACACCAAATGTTAGGATCTATCTAGGAGTAATGTTGTAATAGAGAAAGTTTGGTGACATAACCTTGTAAACTAAAAGAGTTTAACGTTCACGGGAACATGGATGATGTAGTCGAACGACGTAGCCAACCTCAAGGTCGCATTTCTCCTCGCACGACAATCCAGGTGCCACAACTGGTAGAACACCATGGTTTTGAACACGCCTAGTGCTCAATGACGACTCCTGTTCTACCTGATCCAACCGGAATTGCGGAAGTAGACCTTCTGGAACCAGGGATCTAGCTGTTGGAGATATGCCCAAGAGGCAATAATAAAGTGGTTATTATTATATCTTTATGTTTATGATAAATGTTTACATCCCATGCTATAATTGTATTAACCGGAAACATTAATACTTGTGTGTTTTGTAAACATAAAAGAGTCCCTAGTAAGCCTCTTGTTGAACTAGCTTGTTGATTAATAGATGATCATGGTTTCCTGATCATGGACATTGGATGTCATTAATAACAATATTATATCATTAGGAGAATGATGTGATGGACACACACCCATAGTAAGCGTAGCATAAGATCAAGTCATTAAGTTCGTATTGCTATAAGCTTTCAAATGCATAGTAACCTAATCCTTCGACCATGAGGTTATGTTAATCACCATCACCGGATGGGTACTTTGATGACATCAAACACCGCTCAGAACTAGGTGGTTATAAAGGTGTCATTGGGTATTCTGAAAGTATGTGTTGAAGCGCATGGACCAAGATTGGGATTTGTCCATCCATATGACGGATAGATATGCTCTGGGCCCTCTCGGTGGAATGTCATCTAGTTAGCTTGCAAGCATGTGACTAGGTCACAAGGGATGACATATCATGGAACGAGTAAAGCGTACTTATCAGTAACGAGGTAGAACTAGGTATGGAGATACCGACGATCAAACCTCGGATAAGTAGAATATCGCGTGGCAAAGGGAATTGGTTTCATATGTTAATGGTTCTATCGATCACGAAGTCATCGTTGAATATGTGGGAGCCATTATGGATCTCCAGACCCCGCTGATGGTTATTGATCGGAGAGGTGTCTTCATCATGTCTGCATATTCACGAACTGTAGGGTGACACACTTAAGGTTCAAAGTTGTTTTAAGTAGATATGGAATATGCGTTGGAGACCGAATGTTGTTCGGAGTCTCGGATTGGATTCAGGACATCACGAGGAGATCCGGAATTGTCTGGAGAATTAGATTCATATATTGGGGATCATTTTCTAAGTTAGGAAATGTTCCGAAGTGTTTGTATGAAGATTCTAGAAGGTTTCGGAATGTTCTAGAAGGTTCTAGAAGATTTCTTGGAGTTTGCTTGAAAACCAAGAAAGGATCAAGGAGTCTTTGTGGGGCAAGACACGGATTCGTGGGGGAGGAGGATTCCTCCCCTCCTCCCAATCCGCCGGCCAAGGAGGGAGGGGAGTCCTACTAGGACTCCCCCTCCCATGGCGCCTCCCTCCTTTAAATAGAGGGGAGGGGGCGCCACCCCCTAGACCTCTCCCACAACAAACCCTAGTCGCCGCCTCTCTCCTCCTCCTTCCCTCTGCTCCGGCTTAGGCGAAGCCCTGCAGAATTCTCTAATCCACCACCACCACCACACCGTCGTGCTGCTGGGATTCCGTGGAGAAGATCTACTACCTCCGCTGCTCGCTGGAACGGGGAGAGGAAGGTCTGCTTCGACTCCGCACGTGTGACCGACTGCGGAAGTGCTACCGGAACGCGGCGCTGGAAGGATCGTCCACACGATCTTGAGATCGGCAAGTGATCGACTACTTCAACCCCGATATCTAATATCGTAACGCTTTCGGTTCTATGAGGGTTAGTACAGATCTATCTCGTTGCACATGTCTAATAGATTAGATCTTGGCTTTTATCTAGATTAGATCTGGGTTTTGTTCGTTCTTGCGGTAGAATTTTTTTGTTTTCCATGCTACGAACCCATCAGTGGTATCAGAGCCGTGTCTATGCGTAGATCTGTTGCACGAGTAGAACACAATGGTTTTGTGGGTGTTGGTGCTCGTGCCGTCTTTTGCTTTATGTACTTTGCATCTTCGGTATGGTGGGATGAAGCGGCTCGGGCTAACCTTACATGTCATCGCACATGAGACTTGCTCCACGCTTGACGTGTAACTTGCTTTGCATAAGTGGCTTTATGTGTCTGTCTCTCCCATCATAGTATAGATCCAATCTACACTTTGCACTTGATAGCACTTGTATCAACGTTGTGGTTCAGTTTCGTAGGTAAGATCCGTTCTTATTCGAAAGCCCCAAACCACGTAAAACATGCAAAGAAAATTAGAGGCGTCTAACTTGTTTTTGCAGGGGGTTTTGTGATGTGATATGGCCATCATGTGATTGTGATTATATTTGATGTATGCAATGATCCTTGTTGTAATATGGCAACCGGCAGGAGCCTAGTGGTTGTCTTTAATTCTGTTAAGACCTGCGTGTCTATTCATCTTGTAATAGCTTTATTCCAAGTAGTTGTAATAGTTGCTGGTGATGATGGACAACCATGAAGCGGCGCCACTGACCTTGACGCAATGCTGGTGATGATGGAGATCATGTCCGTGCTTTGGAGATGGAGATCAAAGGCATAAGAAGAAAGGGCCATATCATATCACACTAATTATGAATTGCCTGTGATGTTAATCCTTTATGCATCTTGTATTGCTTAGATCGTGACGGTAGCATTATAAGATGATCCCTCTCACTAAATATCAAGTAATAAAGTGTTCGTCCTTAGTAGGCACCGTTGCTAAGACTCGTCGTTTCGAAGCATCTCGTGATGATCGGGTGTGATAGATTCTACGTGTGCATACGACAGGTGCAAGCTAGATTTGCACATGCGGATACTAAGGTTAACCTTGACGAGCCTAGCATGTACATACATGGTCTCGGAACACGGAATACTGAAAGGTAAAGCATGAGTCATATGGATGATATGATGAACATGTTGATTGTTCGCCTTTAAAGCTACATCATCTCACGTGATGATCGGACTTGGTGTAGTGGATTTGGTTCGTGTAATCACTAAAACAACTCGAGGGATGTTGTTTTGAGTGGGAGTTCATTTATAATTTGCATTAGTCAAACTCAATTTATCATAAACACAATCAAAGTGAATTTGCATAGTTTGTTATAGTCATTGGCATCCGTTCACCACCTTACGCTTAGTTATAGTTGAGATAGTGGAACTATAGAAATTCTGGATATTTTCTTTACGAACTGGTATCGTATTGTTTTGAGTGTCAATCTAAAGTTTAAAAGTCATATTGCAAACTTTCAGCAAACTCCGTTTACTCTGTGAAGTTTAATAAACAGTATTAAATCAAGAGTAACAATTCCAGTGTTAGTGTCTAATGTATCATGTTTGCCTCCATGATTCTTGATACTCAAAAGATTGTTTTTAATATCAAGTTTATCTAAGAGCTGAAAGCAATGTTTCAGAAACCATCATATGTGAAAGGTATTGCGATATCTAAAACAATGTGTTGGTTACAACATGATAGAGTATACGTCCTCATATTTGATGAGAATTTGTGAAGGTTGGAGACGCTAGTCGTCCTAATCCTCCAAAAGGTTTTGGAAAAGAAACATTATAATATAGCAGCTTGATCATGAAAGTTGTCATGATAAGGATGAATAGAAGAAGTAAGTAAAATGTTTACTACACTAAAAGATTACTAAAGAATGGAATTTTGAAAGAATGCCAAACATTTGATGAAGGTGATCCACTTCAAAGTGCAAGTCCAAAGGTATTAGTATTTGACTATACACACTTTGTACTATGTGTCATGTGAATGACACCACTATTGATGTTGATAGATTCTTTTAAAAGAAAAGGAATTGTTGAAAGAGAATCTATAATATATTTGGCAGAAAAGAAAAGATTGGAGATATCCAACTTAGGTATATAGAAGATACATGTTATGGCTGTATTCCTTGCTTGTTAAACAATGTAGTTCTGCGGTATTGGATACCAAATTGGTTGGTATGAAGTGTCATACAGGACAACACAATTCATGAACTGCAATGGCCTAAGTAACTAGCAAGAGAATATGTGATGATGTTCATCGAAAACAAACAAAGGGTTGTTGTGTTGCTCGTTAACATCAAAGCTTGCCTTCAAGATTTGTTTCAATAATTGTTATTTTGATCAGGTATTATGACGACAAAAGGTTGTTCAAATAATTACCGTATTCCATAATAGATGGATGATATACAAGTCTGGTTGGAGAAATAACGACCATAAAACTAATGCTAAAATGTCGCAAGACAAATGATTGAAAGATCACTTGCGAAGTGACATCGCCGTTTAAATTATATTGAAAGGGATACATGAAGAAACTCCATGTTGATGGATTTTTGGAGTCTTTGATTTTGATCAAATGACGCTTGTGATACTTTCCTGGAGATAATTAAAACTCCGTTAAATGAGCCAAAAGAGGAACGAACGACTAACTGATTGGAATTTGTACATATTGATGTATATAGTTCATTATGTGTAGTCGTGGGCGATGGATTTCAACTTCATATGCTTTCTCCGAAGATTTGAGTAAGTATATGTATATACTTACTCAATAAGGAAGAAGTATGAAACATTTGAAAATGTTCAAAGACTTTCAAGATGAAGTGGAAAATCATTGTAACAAGAAAATAAAAAGTTTATGATTGGATCATAAAGAAAGATGTTTGAGTTACAAGTTTAGCAAAACACCTAAGATTTGAGGAATCGTTCCATGGATTTGCATTTCCCAAAACACCATAGGAGTATGGAGTGTTCAAGATATGTAATGAAACCTTGTTTGACATGGTAAGATCAAAGGTGTCATTTATAAAACTGCCATTATATTTTAAAGATTAAAGCTTTAGTGACTGCCGCTTTTACACTGTAAAGAGCTCCATCGTGATCCGTTGAAATGACACCATATAAGTCATGGTTTGGGATAAAACCCAGGTTGTCCTTTCTTAAATTTTTGGTATGCTAGGCATAAGTAAAATGTTTACAACCAAAGTCGGATGAGCATGTCTTTGTAGGTTATTTCAAATAACCATTGGGTATTCCTCCATAACACCGAATACAAAAGTGTTTGTCACTTAGAATGTCGAGTTTCTTGAGAAGGAATTTTTGGTGAAAAGTCAAGTGGGGGGACAATAGAATTTTGACAAGGTTGTTGAACCTTGGCTAATATGTGTTGAGTTGCGCAGCGTCGGTAAGTGTCCCGAAGGCAGCAACAATGCTCATGGCTCATGTGCCTCAAAGGATGTGGTCACAGGGATCTAAGTTCCTATTAAACCAAGTAGGTCGGGTAAGTAATCAAATGCCAAGATTTGAGAGTTAAATCATTGTTGTTTGACAATGATGAACCGACTACATGCAAATAATCAATGATGGGCCCTGACTTCGTTAAGTGGCTTGAAGCCATAAAATCCATGATAATTCCATACACGAGAAATCAAGCTTTGAATTTGAAAGACCCTCTGGAAAGGTGCAAGACTTTACAGTCGTATATGGATCTATAAAGAAATAGACATGGATATTTCACATCTATGAAATAGTCGACATGTCGGAAAGAGTTTACGACAATGTTCAAGGAATTGACTATGATAAGATTTGATCTTTCATAGCGATATTTAGTCTGGACGGATTAATGTAGCAACCACTACATATATTTTGGTATATGGTAGTTGAACAAACAAAACAAGTTCTTCTAATAGAATGGTTACCTAGGATGTGTCCATGACACGATCCAAAGGGTTTTGTTAATTCAAAGGATGCTAAAAGAGTATGCAAAACTTCAATGGTTGAAGTGAGCATCGCGGAGTTGGAATCTTCACCGTGATGAAACCGTTAAAAGGTTTAATTTCATCAGAGACGATGAAGATGTTTGCGTTTTGCAAGATTTTAAGTGGGAGCACTAAGACATATTTCTAATACATTATGTGAAAGACATATTGTTGATTAGAAATGATGTATCTTTTATTGACACAGGTTAAGAATTTCATTTCGATGAAAGACTTAGGCATAACCCAAGAATTAGGCATCAATGTCTATATGGATAGATTGAGGCGCTAATATGGTTTTGCCAAATGTACATAGATAAGATGTTGAATGAGTTCAATATGGAAACAACAAGAAAGGTTCACGGCCTTGGAAAGGACTGAATCAAGATTCAAGTGTGTTGACACGAGATTCAAGTGTTTTAACACTTGGTGAAATCACAAGAATATTTTGATCAATCATTCTTTGAGATGTACACATCCAGATATGTCCTATGCTCTAAATGTTATGAGCATATACCAGAATGACTCATAAGATGATCATTGGACAATAGTAGGGATATTCCTATGATCTTTGGAAGAACTAAGAATATATTATTTATATAGTGGTGACAAATAGTTCATTGTAAATTGTTGCATTGATACTAGTTTTGTCACAAATTAAGTTTATCTCAATTTAAACTATGGGTGGCACAATGTAATGGAAAGGAAGTTCCATAACGGATTTGGTTGAGTACCAAAGTTAAAACATTATGACAGATACTACAACAAAAGGCTAAGTATATGATCATATTGTAGGCAAATGAGGGCATTTGCGTCAAGTAGTTTGTTATCAAACTAGGTGTGGTTCATAGCGGGATAATACTATGAAGATACATTGTATGACAATTGTATCAACATGATTTAATCCCAAGGAACTAAAGGTCTCACCAAAGGACCAAATTTATACAATGCCATCTCATTAGAGAATGAGTAATGCGTAGAGACGCAAGGACATGCAAATACACGGACACGGAAGTGTCGATCCGAAGATTATGTTTACCACTAGCAATAGTGTCTATACAACACCGGAAGCCATAGGTGTTGAATGCACAAGTTTTTAACTAGATTATTGACTCTAGTGCAAGTGGGAGACTGTTGGAGATATGCCCAAGAGGCAATAATAAAGTGGTTATTATTATATCTTTATGTTTATGATAAATGTTTACATCCCATGCTATACTTGTATTAACCGGAAACATTAATACTTGTGTGTTTTGTAAACATAAAAGAGTCCCTAGTAAGCCTCTTGTTGAACTAGCTTGTTGATTAATAGATGATCATGGTTTCCTGATCATGGACATTGGATGTCATTAATAACAAGATTATATCATTAGGAGAATGATGTGATGGACACACACCCATAGTAAGCGCAGCATAAGATCAAGTCATTAAGTTCGTATTGCTATAAGCTTTCAAATGCATAGTAACCTAATCCTTCGACCATGAGGTTATGTTAATCACCATCACCGGATGGGTACTTTGATGACATCAAACACCGCTTCGTAACTGGGTGGTTATAAAGGTGTCATTGGGTATTCTGAAAGTATGTGTTGAAGCGCATGGACCAAGATTGGGATTTGTCCATCCATATGACGGATAGATATGCTCTGGGCTCTCTCGGTGGAATGTCATCTAGTTAGCTTGCAAGCATGTGACTAGGTCACAAGGGATGACATATCATGGAACGAGTAAAGAGTACTTATCAGTAACGAGGTAGAACTAGGTATGGAGATACCGACGATCAAACCTCGGATAAGTAGAATATCGCGTGGCAAAGGGAATTGGTTTCATATGTTAATGGTTCTATCGATCACGAAGTCATCGTTGAATATGTGGGAGCCATTATGGATCTCCAGATCCCGCTGATGGTTATTGATCGGAGAGGTGTCTTCATCATGTCTGCATATTCACGAACCGTAGGGTGACACACTTAAGGTTCGAAGTTGTTTTAAGTAGATATGGAATATGCGTTGGAGACCGAATGTTGTTCGGAGTCTCGGATTGGATTCGGGACATCACGAGGAGATCCGGAATTGTCCGGAGAATAAGATTCATATATTGGGGATCATTTTCTAAGTTAGGAAATGTTCCGAAGTGTTTGTATGAAGATTCTAGAAGGTTTCGGAATGTTCTGGAAGGTTCTAGAAGATTTCTTGGAGTTTGCTTGAAAACCAAGAAAGGATCAAGGAGTCTTTGTGGGGCAAGACACGGATTCGTGGGCGAGGAGGATTCCTCCCCCCCTCCCAATCCGCCGGCCAAGGAGGGAGGGGAGTCCTACTAGGACTCCCCCTCCCATGGCGCCTCCCTCCTTTAAATAGAGGGGAGGGGGCGCCACCCCCTAGACCTCTCCCACAACAAACCCTAGCCGCCGCCTCTCTCCTCCTCCTTCCCTCTGCTCCGGCTTAGGCGAAGCCCTGCAGAATTCTCTACTCCACCACCACCACCACACCGTCGTGCTGCTGGGATTCCGTGGAGAAGATCTACTACCTCCGCTTTCATTTGGAACAAGGAGAGGAAGGTCTGCCGACTCACGACGTGTGTGACCGGCTGAAGTGCTACCGAACGCTTGGAAGGATCGTCCACGATCTTGAGATCGGCAAGTGATCGACTACATCAACCCGATATCTAATCTCGTGGCAGCTTTCGGTTCTCGAGGGTTAGTACAGATCTATCTCGTTGCACATGTCTAATAGATTAGATCTTCGCTTTTATCTAGATTAGATCTGGGTTTTGTTCGTTCTTCGGTAGAATTTTTTGTTTTCCATGCTCTGAACCCATCGGTGGTATCGAGCCGTGTCTGTCGTAGATCTGTTGCAGTAGAACACAATGGTTTTGTGGGTGTTGGTGCTCGTGCGTCTTTTGCTTTATGTACTTTGCATCTTGCGGTATGGTGGGATGAAGCGGCTCGGCTAACCTTACATGTCATCGCACATGAGACTTGCTCCACGCTTGACGTGTAACTTGCTTTGCACAAGTGGCTTTGCGGGTGTCTGTCTCTCCCATCATAGTATAGATCCAATCTACACTTTGCACTTGATAGAACTTGTATCAACGTTGTGGTTTAGTTTCGTAGGTAAGATCCGTTCTTATTCGAAAGCCCCAAACCACGTAAAACATGCAAAGAAAATTAGAGGCGTCTAACTTGCTTTTGCAGGGGTTTTGTGATGTGATATGGCCATCATGTGATTGTGATTATATTTGATGTATGCAATGATCCTTGTTGTAATATGGCAACCGGCAGGAGCCTAATGGTTGTCTTTAATTCTGTTAAGACCTGCGTGTCTATTCATCTTGTAATAGCTTTATTCCAAGTAGTTGTAATAGTTGCTAGTGATGATGGACAACCATGAAGCGGTGCCACTGACCTTGACGCAATGCTGGTGATGATGGAGATCATGTCCGTGCTTTGGAGATGGAGATCAAAGGCATAAGAAGAAAGGGCCATATCATATCACACTAATTATGAATTGCCTGTGATGTTAATCCTTTATGCATCTTGTATTGCTTAGATCGCGACGGTAGCATTATAAGATGACCCCTCTCACTAAATATCAAGTAATAAAGTGTTTGTCCTTAGTAGGCACCGTTGCTCAGACTCGTAGTTTCGAAGCATCTCGTGATGATCGGGTGTGATAGATTCTACGTGTGCATACGACGGGTGCAAGCCAGATTTGCACATGCGGATACTAAGGTTAACCTTGACGAGCCTAGCATTTACAGACATGGTCTCGGAACACGGAATACTGAAAGGTAAAGCATGAGTCATATGGATGATATGATGAACATGTTGATTGTTCGCCTTTAAAGCTACATCATCTCACGTGATGATCGGACTTGGTGTAGTGGATTTGGTTCGTGTAATCACTAAAACAACTCGAGGGATGTTGTTTTGAGTGGGAGTTCATTTATAATTTGGATTAGTTAAACTCAATTTATCATAAACACAATCAAAGTGAATTTGCATAGTTTGTTATAGTCATTGGCATCCGTTCACCACCTTACGCTTAGTTATAGTTGAGATAGTGGAACTATAGAAATTCTGGATATTTTCTTTACAAACTGGTATCATATTGTTTTGAGTGTCAATCTAAAGTTTAAAAGTCATATTGCAAACTTTCAGCAAACTCCGTTTACTCTGTGAAGTTTAATAAACAGTATTAAATCAAGAGTAACAATTCCAGTGTTAGTGTCTAATGTATCATGTTTGCCTCCATGATTCTTGATACTCAAAAGATTGTTTTTAATATCAAGTTTATCTAAGAGCTGAAAGCAATGTTTCAGAAACCATCATATGTGAAAGGTATTGCGATATCTAAAACAATGTGTTGGTTACAACATGATAGAGTATACGTCCTCATATTTGATGAGAATTTGTGAAGGTTGGAGACGCTAGTCGTCCTAATCCTCCAAAAGGTTTTGGAAAAGAAACATTATAATATAGCAGCTTGATCATGAAAGTTGTCATGATAAGGATGAATAGAAGAAGTAAGTAAAATGTTTACTACACTAAAAGATTACTAAAGAATGGAATTTTGAAAGAATGCCAAACATTTGATGAAGGTGATCCACTTCAAAGTGCAAGTCCAAAGGTATTAGTATTTGACTATACACACTTTGTACTATGTGTCATGTGAATGACACCACTATTGATGTTGATAGATTCTTTTAAAAGAAAAGGAATTGTTGAAAGAGAATCTATAATATATTTGGCAGAAAAGAAAAGATTGGAGATATCCAACTTAGGTATATAGAAGATACATGTTATGGCTGTATTCCTTGCTTGTTAAACAATGTAGTTCTGCGGTATTGGATACCAAATTGGTTGGTATGAAGTGTCATACAGGACAACACAATTCATGAACTGCAATGGCCTAAGTAACTAGCAAGAGAACTGCAATGGCAGAAGCGCTGACGGAACGCGGCGCCGGAAGGATCGTCCACACGATCTTGAGATCGGCAAGTGATCGACTACATCAACCCCGAGATCTAATCTCGTAACGCTTTCGGTTCTACGAGGGTTAGTACAGATCTATCTCGTTGCACATGTCTAATAGATTAGATCTTGGATTTTATCTAGATTAGATCTGGGTTTTGTTCGTTCTTGCGGTAGAAATTTTTTGTTTTCCATGCTACGAACCCATCACTAGCAACATCACAAATGCTGAAAAACGTTGTCTCCCACGTGCGTAGTTCTTCTTGGAACCGCACACATGAGAGCTAACGAGAGAGAGATTCCCTAAGAAAACTGCCTTAGGAAATATGTATTGATTTGTGTATTTTCCCTCCCATAGACCCCTGTGCATTCCATGATATCTATATCGTTTAAACCATAAGTGCCGAGTTCATTTCCCTTTGTTACTTCTATACCTGACTTGTCTGAGATCTGATCATCGGTATCACCATACCTTATTCAATCTCGTTATCGACAAGTGCTACTTAAGTTGTTCCCGTGATATTCCATCCCCGTGACTTGTAACACCACCAAATCGGGTCTATGCAGATCTTAGCAGTTCCGCCAAAATCCGCATAGAAGCGATTCAAAGACATCCACCAGACACTTTCATGTGGGTGGATTTTGTTACAAGTAGTTACATCACAATAGTTTACAACAGAATCCACAAGAACTTATGTATACAACAATGACTCAACGAGTCATGAATACAAATATTACAATTCAAAGACACAATTCATGAAGAAAGCAAAATAGTATTCGAGTATGGATAAGAACCAAATGGGACTAAGAGTCTTGAAGAATAACCAAGCGGCATCCATAAACCTGCCCAGGCCAAGCCAGAAGGGTAACCTTGCTAACATCGTCAAACTTATACCTGTCAAAGCCAAAGGGTGCCAGCAAAGGGCAAAGGAAAACAGAAAGAGAGCGGTCAGTACTGAGGCTAGTATACGACGAGACTAGAATTCAGCGGCTCTCGCCTACATAGGTATGGTAGGCTCAGCGGCAGCAAAGCTTGTACTATCTAACTTATAGATACACGCTACAACTTTGACTATTAGAGTGAGATAAGAGAGCGCTATGCGATAACTATAGTATACCACCAATCATAACCCATCCGAAGATTTCTCCCTCGAAGACCAGCCGAGAAGTCCTCTTGCGGAACACACACGTTACAATTTTAATTATCCAATTGTTTAGTTGATAAGGCTAATTACTAGTCATGCTATTAGAGGCAAAGCATTAGCGGCGTTGTCTAGGATCATGACACCGTACTCCTGAGGTATCCATAACCATGGACATATGGCTTCTCAAAAAGATTTACCCTGCAGGGGTGCACTACTGTACATAAACGCATGTTCAACCCTTCTGGCAACATATTACGCGTGCCTTCCGAATCTCACAACAAGAACTGTCCCATAACTACACGCGTATCCAGAGGCATCACCTACTATGTTGACCCAACCAAGAGGCATGATGATTCCCAAGGAAGGCACAGCATTCACGACTACTATACCGAACGGACCTGGAAGATAACTTATAGAGCTCCCTTTGGAACGTCGACATGTACCGCTTTTATGTATGCAATGCTCAGGCTGTCCACCAAATCATATCATCACCAAGTCCAAAGACATATTCAACTCACCCATGTCCGAGGACATATTATGCGTATGCACCAAATGGAAAACCAATTTTGTGACCCTCTGGATAAACGAATGGCACCGGTAGTTGAGGGGGACCCGAGAGGCCCCATGTTTGGTTAGCACGATCAGCTCAGAACTAGTATCATAGAACGAATGATTCCTAGGTCGAATCAAGCAGTTCCCAAAGGTGGTCCCTGCCGGGGCCTTATCATTAGGTGAAACCATAACCTTAACCATAACCAACATCACCAATTTAATTATCATGGCATCAACCATATCCAAATATCATAGTTCACTTGTATGAGAGCAGTACTAAGCATGCCTACGACTCGCAAGGGCAAAGCTAGCTACTCAAACAAAGGCAATAGGATAACCAAGGCAATATAGTGGAGCAAGTAAATAAAGGTGCAGAAACTAAAGCATCGACAATAAAGGATAGAAGTAGACAAAGGAAGGAAGTAAAGACTATAAATGCAAAATAGGTAGAAGGGGAGAATGCCTGCATGAGAGGATCCACCAAAGGCTCGTAGCAACTCGCATCTACTCATCGTCCTATCCGGTGAAGAAGCAAAACACTAAAAAGAACAACCGATGCACTATTTAATACTATGGCGGAAGATCCGGCATGTTTATGATATGAAGCATGGCATGGAAACATGCGGTCTATCTTAGCAATATTAAGTGGAATTGGGACGCAGGCATTTAAATAGAAGGTACAAGTTATTTTAGCTACCCTGCAAATTAAATGTTGAATTAACAAGGCAAAGCATGGCATCGGTTCGCTACACTCGTTTAAATGGAGTCGGGATAAGACAAGATTATCCCGCATATAGCCTCCATATTTAATTATTAGGTGATTCGACAAAATACCCCCAAATGACAAAAAATATGTATGCAAGCATGAATAATTTGATATGCACAAGTTGTATGATAATTTATAAAAATAGGGCTCAGAAATGGGTCACACATCAAGGGTTGAAGATCTTGGATTCGGAGGGGTTCGGGTTCGGTCTTCAGATTCCATGTAGATGATACTAATCGTAATACCTCGGATCCTACGCTCTAAGCAACAAGCCAAGATGAACCCAAAAGTGGATAAGGGATTCTACCGCGGAGGCCCAAAGCCACCCACGTGTAGGCCCGTAGAAACGGAGCAGGTCACGGTACCGGCCAACCACCCTACCCACTTTCAAGAACATCATGACAAGAGCGAGCAGCGTAGTCGACGGGTATGCGAACAAAACATACACGAGTGTGTATGCTAGCGACATACAACAGTACATCAGAGACAGACCATCTAAAACAATAGAAACAGAAATATTCAACATCATATGTCAAGATTCAAATATCCTAGATAGAGATAATAGTTTAGGATACATCCTCATACATCACACATTAGAGTACCAAGCGGAAGTGGAAAACAAGATCCGATTACGGACAAGAAGCAAATTAGCATAAGATGCCCTGAAAATAAGCACATCCCACCCACAGATCTCACGGATCTCCATCCCCGGAACCTCTACACCTGATGATTTTTGCCACCATCATCGGTCTCCTCGATCTAGTAACCTTCTTGTGAGTAACTTGTCCATCTGAATCAAATATTTATCATGTGAGACCCTAGGGGTACTCAGAAAGTTTACTGCATCTAAGGGGAACAGCTAGGGGTGGCACAATTGTAGCGAAAGATAATATCTAAACAGTTCTATAGAGACACGCTACAACATCTGCCCAACCAGAGATGGATGGACGCTCGTTAATTAGTAACAGTAGTTATATAGGTGACATAAATAAACATCACTCGCCCTCCTTATCGCTTATCGACGAGAAGGCGGAAGAACATCCCATCCGTTGGCAATTTTATTAACCATTCCATGAGTGTTGCACTATTTACTGGTCAAGCTTTAGTCAAATGAAAGACGGTACTTTAATTATAGTTATCTATGATCGAGAAACTATGCTCCAAGTCATCCATAATGACGAACACGGCTTTTAGAAAGATTTACTCTACAGGGGTGCACAAATAGCAACACACGCATGATCAACCTCGGGAACAACCAAATAAAAAGCAACGAGGCCTCATGATAGTGCATTCACAGGATTCAAAAATTATTTAGGGGGCTACCCCTATAAGCTACTTGAAATGAAGTTGGTCGGCTCCGAGACGGACCCAGGGTTTACGTCAATGGCTGTAAACGACTAGGAACCCGAAAGTGTGACTAGGCTTGTCGATACCACGAAAACACTCCGCATTCCTAAATAGTACAGGCACGCCACATGCAATCGTAAATAAAGCAGTGAAGCATGGCATAAGTACAGAATAGTAATAAAGCCCCAAACTAGTTTGTGTCCCCAAGAAATAAAGTGCGAATCAAGCTCAGGTGAAGGGGGATCCATAGAGTCTCCCACATGTGGATAGTGCAAATAGTCAAGGAACAATTATCAAATACTCGGGGCCTACGGGACACAAGTGAGCATGGAAGAACCAAATAACAGCTATTGCCCATCGATGCCTCTTCCTTTAGTTATCCCATTACTACTCAGATTAAGTTGTTTAGGTACCTTGTTATCCAAAGATTTGCACAAACCCTACATATGCAATTCTACGACTCCCATGGATCAAACAACTCCTGTGGTAATGGCTCATAGGATTGAGGTACAAGTTTCGGTGGGGCTTAAAAGTAAAGGCTGTGTAGTACTTGGGATTCCAATTTAATGCAATCGTGACTCAATGATGCAATAATAAAATAGAAGCATAGGTGCTATATGCATAGAAGCATGGGGAAATGCTTGCATGTCGGATCAGCAGTAGGGTAACCGGGATCCGGGTAGTACTCTTGGTTCTCTTGGTAGTTCCCTTGCTCGGCATCTGTTCGGAATAAAATCCAAACACACAAAGGCCACAATAAATAAAATGCACAATCATATGAATATATGCGACAAGCAAACAAGTATGTCATGATGGAATGATGCACAATTGCATGGTATAACATAGCATGGCATGGGTGAGGTGTGAGAACAATAATAAAGCACTTTAATTATTTATTTAGGCATGTTTTGCTCCCATAAACATTGTTTTATTCATTATATTTACATGATGCATTCTTCAATTCATACCATGGAATGCATAGTTAGAACAGGCTCATTGTGTTGATCGATTTATACATATTGTAATACCCAGACCCTACGCTCTAAGCAACAAGCCAGGATGAACCCAAAGTGCATAAGGTGTCCTACCGTGGAGGCCCAAGGGCCACCCACATTTAGGCCCTGTCTGAGCGGAGTAGGCATGGTACCGGCCAACCATCCTATCCACTTTGCAAGCTCATCGTATCAAGTGTGAGCGGCATAGTCGACATGTATGCGATCAAGACATACACAAGTGTGTATGTCCATGACATACAACAGTACATCAGAGACAGACCATCTAGAAACAATAGAAATAACAATATTCAACGCCATACGGCAAGATTCAAATATCCTAGATAGAGATAATAGTTTAGGATGCATCCTCATACATCACACATCAGAGTATCAAATGGAAGCGGAAAACAAGATTTGAGTACGGACAAGAAGAAAATTGGTATAAGATGCCCTAGAAATAAGCACATCCCTCCCACAGACCTCACTGATCTCCATCCCCAGAATCTCTACACCTGACAGTCGTTGCCACCATCATCGGTCTCCTTGACCCAGTAACCTTCTTGTGAGTAAACCTGTCCATCTGAATCAAAATGTTTATCTTGTGTGACCCTAGGGGTACTTAGAAAGTCTTAATGCATCTAAAGGGAACAACCTAGGGGTGACGCAATTACAGCAAAAGATAATATCTAAACAGTTCTATAGAGACTCACTACAACATCCACCCAACCAGAGATGGATGGATGCTCATTAATTAGAAGCAACAGTTATGTAAGTAGCATAAATAAACATCGCTCACACTCCTTTTCGCTTACTGATGTCTACGCACTTCTATTCTTGTAGACAATTGTTGGGCCTCCAAGTGCAGAGGTTTGTACAAAAGCAGCAAGTTTCCCTTAAGTGGATTACCCAAGGTTTATCGAACTCATGGAGGAAGTGGTCAAAGGTATCCCTCTCAAGCAACCCTACAATCAATATACAAGAAGTCTCTTGTGTCCCAAACACACCCAATACACTTGTTAGGTGTATAGGTGCACTAGTTCAGCGAAGAGATAGTGAAATACAAGTGGTATGGATATAAGACAACGGTGCCAGAAAAGAGCTTGCTGGGAGGAAAAGACTAAAGGCAAAAAGATGGAAGCAAGCAAACATGTAACAGATCTAGTTGCAAACGGCGTTTAAATGTTTAGAAACAAGGCCTAGGGATCATACTTTCGCTAGTGAACACCCTCATATAAATATCTTCTCTTCATGATACTACTCTGAACTACTCTCCGGTTGGACACTCTAATCCATGGCAGGGCTATAACAACACTCCTCAAAGTTCGCTTTCCCCATCTAGATAACCCCTCACTATCACCTTGAGCACTAGATGGTTCCAACAAACACCACAATTTCATAGAGACATCCAACTCCAAATATAACTCATAACAAGTATTTGTAATCTCTAGCCTAAGTGCCACCATGGTGTGCACGCTATCACTTTCACACACATGGGGAGAGCCAAAGATGTATTAAAGAACTTGAGTAGCAAGGTAGATCTACTTGATTACAAAGCTCATGATCACAATATGATCATGCATAGAGAGAGATGAACACATAGCTAACCCTTAGCCTCGAGGAAGAACTACTCCCTCATCATCATGGGAATCAGCAACGGTGATGGAGATGGTGGTGGAGATCGACGGAGATGGCTCCTGGGGCACTTCCCCGTCCCGGTAGGGTGTCGGAACAGAGACTTTCTGTCCCCCGAATCTCCCCTTCGGTGGCGGCGGCACTGCGGAACTTTTCGTGGCTGGAGGCTGGATGATTTAGGGTTTTCTCATCAAGAGGCTTCTTATAGGTGAAGGGGTGATGTCAGAGGGTGGACCAGGGGCCCACACCACCTGGTGGCGCGGCCAGGGGGACCCGCGCCACCACATGGTGTGGCCAGCCCCTGTCCCCTCTCTGTCTCGTCTTCTGGCTTCGTGAGTCTTCCGGTAAAATATCGACTTTGGCTTTTGTCCGGTCCAATTTCGAGAATATTTCTTTTCCAGCTTTTCTGAAACCAAAAATAGCAGAAATCTGGCACTGTGGCATCTTGTTAATAGGGTAGTTCCAGAAAATGTGTAAAAATACTCCAAAGTGTGGACAAAACATAAGAAAGTAGATATAAAACAAGCATGGAACATCAAAAATTATAGATACGTTTCCAATGTATCACTTACCGACGAGAAGGCCGAAGAATGTCCCATCTGTTGGCAATTTTATTAACCATTCCATGGGTGTTACACTATTTACTAGTTATGTCTTAGTCAAATTAAAGGCAGTACTTTAGTTATAGTTATCTACGATCGAGAAATTGTGCTCCAAGTCATCCGTAACATTGGACATGGCTTTCAGGATTATTTACCCTGCAGGGGTGCACAAATAGCAACACACGCACGATCAACCTCGGGAAAAACCAAATAAAACACAACAAGGCCTCACGACAAAGGATTCACAGGATCCATAAATTATTTTAGGGGGCCACCCTAATAAGCTACCCGAAACAAAGTTGGTCGGCTTCGATATGGACCTAGGATTTGTGCCAATGGCGGTAAAAGACTGGGAACACGAAAGTGTGACTGGGATTTTCTATACCGCGTAAACACTCCGCAATCCTAAATAGTACAGGTGCTCCACACGCAATCGTAAATAAAGCAGTAAAAGCATGGCATAAGTACATGATAGTAATAAAGCCCCAAAGTAGTTTGTGGCTCCAAGAAATAAAGTGTGAACCAAGCTCATGCGAAGGGGATTCATGGTCGCACATGCGGATAGTGCGAATAGTCAAGGAATAGTATCAAATACTCGGGGCCTACGGGACACAAGTGAGCGTGGAAGAACCAAATAACAGCTATGAAGGGAATATGCCCTCAAAGGCAATAATAAAGTTGTTATTATACATATTCCAAGTATATGATAGATGTTTATTTTGCATGCTATAATTGTATTAATTTGGAAACGTTAATACATGTGTGTTTGATAAACAAAAGGAAAGTTCCTAGTTATGCCTCTCTTATAAACTAGCTCGTTGATTAACAAGATGATCAAGGTTTCCTGATCATGGACATTGGATGTTGTTACTAACAAGGTCACAACATTAGTGGAATGATGTGATGAACATTCATCTGAAGTATAGCATTACGATCAAAGTCACTGTGTTTATATTGCTATAACATCTAACAAAGTAATCTTAGTCCTTAGACCATGAGATCATGTTAATCACTAACACTGGAAGAGTATCTTGATAACATCAAACGTCACACCGTGAAAGGGTGATTATAAAGGTGGGTTTAGTGCTACAAAAGTGTTATGTACAAGCTCATGGATCAAGAGTGGGATTTGTCCATCCCGATGACGGATAGATATTCTCTGGGCCCTCTCGGTGATATCACATTGGTTAGCTTGCAGGCAAGTGATGAGATCACTAGAATGTTATATCACGGGAACTAGAAAAGAGTACATGTTGGTAATGAGATCAAACTAGGTATGGAGATACCGATGATCGAATCTCGGCCATGTAATATATCGCAAGACAAAGGGATTTAGTTACTAATGTTAAAGGTTCTCACGATCACAGAAGTCATCGTAGAATGTGTAGGAATTAGTATGGATCTCTAGGTCCCGCTTCTGATTATTGATCTGAGAGGGGTCTCGATCATGTCTACATTATTCACGAACCATAGGGTGACACACTTAAGGGACACCAACACCATTTGGAGCAAATGTGTTTCAGACGAATGAATTGCAAAGCGCTAGAATTATTTCAATAGACACCGAAACTATTTCGGGTGAAATTGCTGAAACTGGTTCTGCATGTAATATTGAAATGTTGCAGGGGTTTTTATGTGAATGTTTGTTAATTAAATTAATTAACAAAATTCTGAATAAATTTAATAAAAGAGTTTTATTAAATGAGAGATCATTAAATTTGGAGAAATTTAATGCATTTAAAGTAAAGACTTTAAAGAGGAATGTTAAGGGACACTTTTATGTGGAGGGGGTTACCACCACGTGAGGGCTTGTTTGGTTCGTCCCGTCCCGGCCGGGATATGGTCTCAATCCCCATGTGTCAATCAGGATCGGCCACACCAGGAATCAATCCAGGCCACGCTAAAAAACACGTTCGGTTAGACCCGGTCAAGATCCCACCTCGGTCTAAACCTCCCCGATCCCGTCCAGATCACGGGGATAAAAAATCTAGCCCCAACCCGTGGAATAATTCCCTGCATGGTCGTCTGGAAATAGTATGGCGAAACAACCTCTCCATTCTCGCTCGTGGCGGCACCGCCGACGGAGGGGAAGGACGGCAGCGAGGATGAAGTGGGTCCCGACTGCAAAACTGACCGGAGGAGTCGGGCGCTCCTAGCCCCGCACAGATTGCAGCTACGGAGCCTGGATTGGAACCATAGCCTAGGCGAGGTCCCATCTCCCCCATGCCCATTCTTGCAGGAGAAGAAGAAGCAGTGTTCCGTCAGATTAGACGCCGAAGAAGAAGTGGCCGCTCCGTCAGATTAGCTCCACTCTCTCAGAGGTAGAATCTATGGTGGTGTGATTGGTGGTTATCACGTCGCTGCCCTTGGCTGCAGTTTCCTGGGGAGTAACCGAATAAGCAAAAGACCTGTTGGGATTAGGGGAAGGGACTAGTGGGGGTCTTGGTGACAGGAGGGGATCACCCAATTCCACGGGTGGTTTGTTCCACGTGGGGATTGGTTCCACATGAACCGAACAAGCCCTAAATGGGGGAGATGAGGGGTCACCCCCATGGGGCGCCAGCCATGGGGAGGGGTACTATTATATGTTGATCCAAATTCTACAAAGTAAAGGCCAACTTCTGACGGAGCGGAGCGAGGCCCGTCGCCGGAGGCTTGGGCCAAGGTCCTAGTTCTGATGAAGATATTGAGGACATGTCTCGAGTTCCTTATTCTAGTGCCGTTGGTTCCCTAATGTATGCTATGGTTTGTTCTCGCCCTGATTTATCATATGCTATGAGTTTGGTGAGTCGTTACATGGCTAATCCTGGTAAAGAACATTGGAAAGTTGTTCAGTGGATTTTCAGGTACCTCCGTGGCACATCGAATGCTTGCTTGAAGTTTGGCAAGACTAATGAGGGACTCGCAGGCTATGTGGATTTAGATTTTGACCGACTTGGATAAGAGGAGGTCCCTCACAGGTTATGTGTTCACGGTAGGTGGATGTGCCGTGAGTTGGAAGGCAACACTACAACCAGTTGTTGCTCTATCTACAACCTAAGCAGAATATATGGCTGTTGCTGAAGCTTGCAAAGAGTCTGTTTGGTTGAAAAGTTTGTATGCTGAGCTTTGTAAGGATGATTCTTGCATTAACCTGTTCTGTGGTAGTCAAAGTGCTATTTACATTACAAAGGATCAGATGTTCCATGAGAGAACAAAGAACATTGATATCAAGTACCATTATGTTCGTGACATTGTTGCACAAGGTACGCTAAAGGTATGCAAGATAAGCACTCATGATAATCCTGCTGATATGATGAAAAAGCCTGTTCCTGTTGCTAAGTTTGAGCTATGCTCAAGCTTAGTTGTATAACTGCTTAGCCCTAGTGGTTGTTGGCGCCGAAAGTGTTTTCTTTGTTTGTTCAGGGAAATTATTACTCTTGATGCTACAAGAAGGAATTTGTCTCAAGGTGGAGTTTGTTATATGTTGATCCAAATTCTACAAAGTAAACGGAGTGGAGCGAGGCCCGTCGTCGGAGGCTTGGGCCCGCGGTACAGATCGTCGAAGACCTAGGTTTCCACCGTTATATAAACCTCTTGTAAGCCGCTGGCTGGGATGAGTTGCATCTGTGAAATCCCGGGCGTTGTGTAAACACTCCCCGTTATAGTGAAGTTTCACTAGCTGGCGCCCGTGGTTTTTCCCCTCTCTTTGTTGGAGAGGGTTTTCCACGTTAAATCTGTGTCCCCCTTGCTGCGATTTTATTTTCGTTCTTCGTTATTTACTTGTCGCAAAGCTAACAGGTACCCCCCTCCTCCTATAAAAGGCCACCCCTCTCACCCATCTTCCATACACCTCCTCGTGAAGGATCTCTCTCCCCTCTAGAATTATTCCCCTATGGTCTCGGATTAGCGAGATACATGTTCCCGGTGGCATTTCGTCTGGAAGGAGTTGCTGCTTCCGCTGCATCGCTGGAGCGAGGAGGTGGAGGTTGTTCGGTGGCCTGAACGTGTGTGCGAGTGCGGATGCGCTGCTGGTTTGCGACGCTAGGACTTCCACACGATCTTGAGATCGGCAAGCGTACGACTACATCATCCACGAGTTCCTACTCGTTAAAAAAACTTCATTGTCTTTGAGGGTAAGTTCTCCATGGATGTATATCCACCCGTTGCTTGTATCTAGTAGATAGATTTTGGCGTATAGTTCTCATCGTAGGAAAAAAATTGTTTTCTATGTTGCGAACCCTTAAGTGGTATCAGAGCCTGATCTATGCGTAGGTGCTTTGCATGGGTAGAACACATAAGAGTATGTGGGCAGTGATGATCATGTTATTGCTTCTTATATGTACTTTGGATATTGGTGGCATAGTGGGATGAAGCGGCCTGTACCAAACTTACATGTCATCTTACATGAGACCGGTTCCACGACTGACATGCAACTAGTTTTGCATAAGTGGCTGGCGGGTGTCTGTCTCTCCTACTATAGTCAATATCTGATTTACAACGAGTTGCTAATAATTTGGTTATCATCGTTGTGGTTCCATGTTCGTAGGTAAGAACGGTTCTATCTTCGAAACCCCTAAGCCACGTAAAACTTGCAATTGATAAATTAGAGGCGCCTAGTTTAGATCGTTGCTGGGCTTGTGTTATGATATGGTATTGTTGTGAGTTGATGTATAGTTGATACACTTGCAACACACTTAACATGTAAGTTCCATAGACCTTGGCCTTACACACAAAGGAATGATAGAGATCATACCACGATGCATATGATAGTGATCAAATGCAAGAACCATATCATTTCACTTTACACATATGGTGTTCGCATCTTATATTGCTAGTTTGGCATTTTAGTAGCGTTATAAGATGATCCCTCATTTAAATATCAAGATAAAAATGTGTTCTTCCTTAAGTACGCATCGTTTATGTTTTGCCGCTTCAATACATCACGTGATGATCGGGTGTACTTGAATCCACGATCATATTTCGGGGTGGAAGACAGTTTTTCACACACGAGTACTAAGGTTCTTACTTGGCGAGCCTAGCGTGTACAGACATGGCCTCGGAACACGGACCGAAAGGTTAATCATGAGTCATATAGTTGATATGATGCCTGATACATTGCAAATGTATCTATAATTTTTGATGTTCCATGCTTGGTTTTATCCACTTTCTTGTGTTTTGTCCACACTTTGGAGTACTTTTCATATGATTTCTTGGACTAACCTATTAACAAGAGCCACAAAGGCTGCTGCCTTTGTTTCTGCTGTTTTTGGTTCCAGGAAAGTCAGAAAATCAATATTCTCGGAATTGGATGGGACAAAAGCCAAAGTTCCTATTTTACCGGAAGACTCACGGAGCCAGAAGCAGAGATGGAGGAGGGCCAGGGCCTGGCCACACCATATGGTGGCGCGGGCTAGCCCTGGCCGCGCCACCAGGTGGTGTGGGCCCCCTGGCACTCCACCGACCTTGCATCTTCGCCTATAAGAAGCCTCCCGATGCATAAACCCTATGTCATCAATCAAAAATCCACAAAAAGTTCCATGACGCCTTGCCACCGAAGGGAGATTCGAGGATAGAAAGTCTACATTAGGCACCTGCCAGGACGGGAAAGTGCCCCCGGAGCCATCTCCATCGATCTCCACCACCATCTCCATCACCATTGCTGATTCCCATGATGAGGAGGGAGTAGTTCTCTCTCGAGGCTAAGGGTTCTACCGGTAGCTATGTGTTCATCTCTCTCTCTATGCATGATCATATTGTGATCATGAGCTTTGTAATCAAGTAGATCTACCTTGCTACTCAAGTGCTTTAATAGATCTCTGCTCTCTCCATGTGTGTGAAGTTGACAGTGTGCACACCATGGTGGCACTTAGGCTAGAGATTACAAATACTTTTTATGAGTTATATTTGGAGTTGGATGTCTTTATGAAATTGTGGTGTTTGTTGGAACCATCTAGTGCTCAAGGTGACAGTGTGGGGTTATCTAGATGGGAAAGGCTTACTTTGAGGTGTGCTATTATAGCCCTACCATGGATTAGAGTGTCCAACCGGAGAGTAGTTCAGCGTAGTATCATAAAGAGAAGATATTTATATGAGAGTGTTCACTAGTGAAAGTATGATCCCTAGGCCTTGTTTCAATCGTTTGCAACTAGATCTGTTACATGTTTGCTTGCTTCAATCTTTATTTCAGTTTTGCTTTAGTATTTTCCACGCAATCAAGCTATTTTCTAGCACCGTTGTCTTATATCCATACCACTTGTATTTCACTATCTCTTCGCTGAGCTAGTGCACCTATACACCTGACAAGTGTATTGGGTGTGTTGGGGACACAAGAGACTTCTTGTATCTTGATTGTATGGTTGCTTAAGAGGGAATACCTTTGGGTAATCCTTGGGTAATCCACTTAAGGGAAAACTTGCTGCTGTTCTACAAACCTCTGCACTTGGAGTACCAACAACTGTCTACAAGAATAGAAGTGCGTAGACATCAATGCCCATATAGATGCTGGCCTTTGAAGCTACATCGACTCACGTGATAATCGTGTTGGAAATATGCCCTAGAGACAAATAGTAGTAAGGACTATTATTATATTTCATATAGTTTATGATTAAGTTTTATATCATGCTATAACTGTATTGAGTTGAAACATCAATACACGTGTGATATACAAACAACCAGGGGTTCCCAGTGAAACTCTAGTCACTGGTTCATTGCTCAACAGATGATCATGTTTCCTGATCATGTGGCATTTATGCCAGTTGGAAATGAGGTCATCTCATTCGGAGAATGAGATGATGAACCAATACCCAACCTAAACATCGTGACCCGATCATGTCACGAAGTTCAAGTTACGATGATTAGAAATGGATCCTCGTAGACTATTCCTTAGACCATGAGGCTATATCAATCACTATCTCCCGAGAGTGCTTAGATAGCATCAAACGCCATCTGGTAAAATGGTGGTTATAAAGGTGTGTTCAGGTATTCGGAGGAAACCATAGAGGCAATATATGTCAAGAGCGGGATTTGTCCGTCCATGTGACGGGAAGATACTCAAGGGCCCACTCGGAAAGGTTATATCCAATAGCTGCGCAGCGTGTGATTGGATCACGGCGATATCACTTGTCGAAACGAGTTAAGTAACATTGTTCAGTAACGAGATTGAACTCGACATGGTGATGTCATTGATCAGATTTTGGGCAAAGCAAGTATCGAATGACAAAGGGAATAAGACACGACTGTCCCGGTTCAAACGACGAAAGATCTTCGCGAAACGCACAGGAGTCACATGGCCATCCAGGTCCCTCTGTCGATCATTGGTGCGGGAGTGTCCCGACCATGTCTGGAGTGTTCCCGAACCATAGGGTATCATGCTTAAGGGCTTGATGATGCTTAGAGAGTGTTTATAGGATCGGTAGAATCGCCAAAGAAAAGAAGGGAGAAAACCGGAAGGGTTTCGGTAAGTTCGGAGGATCTCCGGAGTGGAGGTGGAAGGTGTTCCATGGCCACGGAGATTAAATGATATGTGAATGAATGTTAAATAATGATTTAATCATTTATTCATAATTATTTAATAAAGAGAAAATCAATTAAAAGGTCAAAAGGCTTAATGGGCCAATTCCGGAGGGAGAGGGCCCATTAGGGAAAATGAGAGAGGGAGAAGGGGCAAGGGGGAGGCCGGCTGGGCCTAGACACCCCCCGCGCGGGGCCCACTAGGTGTCCGGCGGCCACCTCCTCCCCCTCCTCTCCTTTAGTCCCACCCCGGGACTTGAGAGGAGGTAGTACCTCCCCTCCCCTATATAAAGTGGGGTATTTGGCCTAGAAAACACAACGAATAATCAATAAAGGTCTCCCCACTTTGGGGAGGACCTCTTAAATATATTTTTTCTCTCCCCTCTCTCTCTCGTGACCGTGGTCCCAAGTCTAGACTGCACGAGTGAGAGACATCTTCACCGCGGAGCGCCGTCGCGCTGCGGGATTCGGATCCGGGAGCTCTACTTCCGCAACTGCTGCTGGATCGGGGAAGCGGGAGTCATCGTCAGGCACCGGACGTGTGTAACTCCCATGAGGTGTCGCACTTGAGGCACTCAAGTCGTTGGAGCCAGAAGGAGCACAAGGACTTCATCACGACCTTGAGGTCGGCTTCGGCTCGTCTACATCAACCACGCTCTCCTGAGCGTTGACAACGCTTTTCGGTCTTCAAGGTAAGTTCGCAGAAAGTCCCTCCCGTTACTGTATTACTAATAGATAGGTGCTGGAAGCTTTAGGGGTTCAGGGGCGTAGAGTAAAATTTATTGTTTTTATGCGCGGAACCCCTACAGTGGTATCAGAGCTAGATCTATGCATAGTGATGCTAGTACGGGTAGAACACACGAGATGTAGCGTGTGGGCGTTGATCTTTTAGTTGTTACCCTCCCACGTGTACTTGTGTATACCGCAATAATGCTTGATTAAGCGGCCCCAACCAACTTTACGCGTTCATTCGCGAGACTGGTCCACGCTTGACATACGGCTTGTACCGTATAAAGTGGCTTTGGGGGGTGTCTGTCTCTCTCGCATTAGTTGGTATACCATTTGCAACGGAGGTCCCCGAAAGGGGTGTAGTATAGACAACTACTTGATCAACGTTGTGCTAAAAGTTCGTAGGTAAGAACGGTTCTTGTGCGAAAGCCCATTCAGCCATGTAAAACATGCAAAGATAAAGTAGAGGCGTCTAACTTTGTTTTGCAGGGGGCGTTGCTTTGTGATATGGTTGTGACAAAGGTAAAGTAATTACCTTTTGTTGCATAGTAGTAGATAGTCACGAAGGTGACGAACTACCACGCCGGAATGACACTGGTACCCTGGTGTCTACGGCGCCAGAACCCTGGCGCCGTAACCTGGTGACGGCCGATGGAGATCACGACGTGAAGGACCATATCACATAGCACTTACATTCAATGTTATTGTTTGTATGTCTTATTGTGTGCTAGTATTAGATACTCGACGGTAGCCTAATAAGATGATCCCTGTTAAAATAACCAACGATTGTGTTCCCCCTTAGTGTGCACCACTAAGAAAGTTCTTCGGTATGAGGCAGGCCGTGACGATCGGGTGTCAGACATATCTATGTTCACATACAGTAGGTGCAAGCCATGTTGCATAGTGAAAACACTAAGGTTGAGTTGGCGAGCCTAGCACGCTAGAGAAGCGTGGCCTCGGAACGCGGATGGTCGAAAGATCGAGCACGAGTCGCATGAATTATGTGACCGACGTTTAGCGTCCACCCTTGAACCCACATTGATGGCCATGATGATCGGGGGAGATGTGGCTGATAGGGGTCGTGTTATCACTAGGAACCCTCTTTGGGGATAGGTGTTTCTGAGTGGAGTTATTATTAACTCATTTAATTATAAACTTAGTCTAAATTCCTTTTGCAATTATAAATGTAGAAAATGGTTCTTCCCGAGATTACCTTTCCTATCGACGATTGGTTAAAAGGAGAAAATCTCAAGTTAGATGGATCCAACTTTTCTGCATGGGTCATACGCCTATTTGTTATCCTTGGGGAGAACAACGTAGCTGACTACATGTCATGCGAGATGTATTTGGAGTCACCCTATACACATGAGACCCAGGAGCAGCGAGATCTGCGTTATCGTCGTCGTGTGATGGCCACATTCATATCAGTGACCATGCGCCTCGAAATGGAGGATGGGCTATGGCCAATAGTGGGGAGTCTCAAGCCCCGGGGGGTCATAGCACATCTGAGAGCACATTTCGTGGAACAAATGCGCATGTGGGAGTATGAGCTGATGGGGGACTTCCTCTCTATAAAGATGGAGGAGGGCTCCTCACTAGATGAGCACTTATTGTGCCTCTACGATGCGTACATGAGTCTGGCATACTACCTGGACAACTGGTTCTCAAGCTCATTTGCGATGGGAGTTGTGCTACGGTTGCTTCCTCCAAGCTTCCAAGCACAAGTCAGGATCTGCGTTATGAGAGGCGACACGGAAACACTGGATTTCCTTGAGTTCATATCGCATTTCAGAAATGTGATAGATGAACCCAACATCGCTGGAGTCATCAACGACCAAGTTATATATTTGATATACAGTTTTATAAATGTTATAATATTGCAAACACATTGCAGTGTTAAGTATATCTGATACTTGTTCTGTTTTACTAAAAACAGGTCCTTCTGCATGAGAGGTGCTTGCTAGAGAGGAGGTGACGTTGCATGTTGATGGCGAGCATGATGATGACGGCCGACGACACTCTCCCTCGACATTTATCATTTAGTTTGTGTTTTAGGATGATTAATGTAATCAAGAGATTGTGAACTTCTTTAGTGTGTCTCACACTTCGTGAGACGGTTATTCATACGAGTTTGTAACAAACAGTTGTTCCACTTTTATGAATAATTTCTATTCGTGTTCATATCTTGTTTGATTATATGTGAATTATCCTTGTTGTTATGAAACTAATTGATAATGTATGAACATTTGTAAAACATTAAAATGCCTTGTTTAAAATACCCAACTTAATGATATTTCATTAATGAATGAAACCATTGTTTAAATTCAAAGTTATGTGATAATATGTGAAAGTCATTCGATTTCTTGTCACATATAAATCATGCCTAAGTTCGGCAAAATAACTTGAACACCGTGTATTACTTGAATACAAAGTGTTTAATGAATTGTTAAAAGTAAATACATATTCGATGTATTGTGTTTTAACGAAAATGGTAATTATCATTAAATAATTGTTTAAATGTGTAAAGTAGTTTACCAAAGGAAACATGAATATGAAACTATTTGATTTGATCAAAGTGTTTCACCAACAAAGGGTATAAGTATAAAAGAGAGTCAAATTACTATGATTTGATCAATAGTAATGAAATTCAACTTTATAAGAATGGCATAAAAGTGATTGTGGAATGCAAAGTGTTTTGAAACATCAAAATACAAAGCATCACAATGTGATATTAGATATCAAAGGGAGTTGAATAAAAGGCACCAAATAAATCGTTGTAGTGTACATGTAGAGACCATTATCTTAGAAATAGTTAGCACTCAATTAGAATTGGTAAACCATTTGAATTCGTGATAGTTCTGGGGTTATTCGATATAACCAAAACAATAGCGAATAAGTCCTTGTAGAGTATTCATAGGAAACTTTGAATATGAAACCCATAGCTCAAACCAAAAGGAAAGCAAGATTCATATTGCTTGGATTTTGGTGCATTCTTGAGAAAGCTCACCTCTAGTGAAGTTTCTCAATTATGGAGCAAATGGAAAATAGTGTAAAACACGATGAGGATTCAAAACCCTGCATCAGAGTGTTGAGAAGCGCAACGGACAGCGTTCCTGAACGATTCTCTTCACAGAAGGAAAGAATCAATAATTTTGATCATTGTGTTTTTACCTCCACTATTGTTTGTCACTACATGAAGTAGGATTCAAAATGTAAATCCATATCTTGTATCGAGACATTTGTGAACCACTTGTCATGATTTTTGAATATGACATACCTACGAACTATAATGGAAATAATGGTAAACTAAATTATGAGAAATCCTAGAAGTAAAATTCCCTTGAGATTCGAAAGCAATTCGTTGCTGAATCTCACAAGTAAAGGGGTTACTTGGAATTTTCCCAAATGACTGCAAAGCCATAGTAGGAAAAAGGGGTGAATGACAAAAGCATAATTTGTCAAGTATTGGATGAATTCAAATGAATTTGATTCATGTGTGCTAAATATCTAGTGGATTTAAAACTAGTAAAGTACTAGTATCTCATAGTAAATCTCCAAGTTTGATATTTGATAAAGGATTTTGAAGTTATTCAAAATAGTAAAGGAGATATGCAATTTGCATAAAATTGAGTGGGAGCTATGACAGTCTTCCTAACAATATCTGATTGACATATTTTTAAGTGGGAGCAATATAAGACTCAAATTCAAATATGTAGGAACATATTTTGAGTGGGAGCTTATAGGAGTAATTCTTAAGTATGTTAAGGATGAAAGGCACAAATACTTATAAATAGTGATATATAAGAAGTAGAAGTTGATAATAGGGTGTATTATAACATTATGTAGTATTCCTTTAAGGGATTCTGAAAAGGGTTTCAAAATAGAAGTTAATTAAGGAACTGGTCCTTAATAACTCAAATTAGGAATAACATTAAGTTTAATATCAATGGTTGAAAGAAAGAAAGGATGATCATCATCCACTATGTTGAGACATAGGTTCTATCTTAGAAACCATGATGGTAACTTAGCATAATATGTAATCCAAATAAGGAACGTTTGAAAGTGATTAAGTTCGAATCACAGAACGTTGAGCTAAGTTTGTCCATAGTGTCTAATAGAGAACTGTAGACATATTTTCCAAATCCATAAAGGGTGACATATCTTAAAAGCATAAAGAGTTATGTTATAAGGGAATATGTTGGAAACTCCCGTAGATACCAATTGAAGTCAAATAGGAAGCGAGGTGAACAAAACATCGAAAGTTGCACAGAGTGCACGGGAGTTTCGATGAATACATTTATAATAATAGATAAGGGTACCATCTAAAGTGTTGTATAATGTTATGGCGGGGCTAGTTCGCTTTTAACGTAGAATGATGTGTCCCAGGGCACAATGCCCATGAGAAAGCCCTCGAGGTTGATCTAACGTCACTGTAGGCTCCTGGAATCAGGCCTCGTTCTGCTGCCATAGCGACGATACGAACACACAGATGCTATCATGTGATGATAGAGTATTAATGTCAATCAAGGTGACATTAGTAAGTTGCAAAGGATTTGGGACTGTAAAGTACAGACCCAAGACTCAACCTCTTCCATGAGCAAGCATGTTCAGGGTACTGGATATATAGTGCCAATGATTGAGAACAAATGCAGCTAGTGTATTTGTACTCTAGTGCAAGTGGGAGACTGTTGGAAATATGCCCTAGAGACAAATAGTAGTAAGGACTATTATTATATTTCATATAGTTTATGATTAAGTTTTATATCATGCTATAACTATATTGAGTGGAAACATCAATACACGTGTGATATACAAACAACCAGGGGTTCCCAGTGAAACTCTAGTCACTGGTTCATTGGTCAACAGATGATCATGTTTCCTGATCATGTGGCATTTATGCTAGTTGGAAATGAGGTCATCTCATTCGAAGAATGAGATGATGAACCAATACCCAACCTAAACATCGTGAACCGATCATGTCACGAAGTTCAAGTTATGATGATTAGAAATAGATCCTCGTAGACTATTCCTTAGACCGTGAGGCTATATCAATCACTGTCTCCCGAGAGTGCTTAGATAGCATCAAACGCCATCTGGTAAAATGGTGGTTATAAAGGTGTGTTCAGGTATTCGGAGGAAACCGTAGAGGCAATATATGTCAAGAGCGGGATTTGTCCGTCCATGTGACGGGAAGATACTCAAGGGCCCACTCGGAAAGGTTATATCCAATAGCTGCACAGCGTGTGATTGGATCACGGGGATATCACTTGTCAGAACGAGTTAAGTAGAATTGTTCAGTAACGAGATTGAACCTGACATGGTGATGTCATTGATCAGATCTCGGGCAAAGCAAGTATCGAATGACAAAGGGAATAAGACACGACTGTCCCGGTTCAAACGACGAAAGATCTTCGTGGAACGCACAGGGGTCACATGGCCATCCAGGTCCCTCTGTCGATCATTGGTGCAGGAGTGTCTCGACCATGTCTGGGGTGTTCCCGAACCGTAGGGTATCACGCTTAAGGGCTTTATGATGCTTAGAGAGTGTTTATAGGATCGGTAGAATCACCGAAGAAAAGAAGGGAGAAAACCGAAAGGGTTTGGGTAAGTTCGGAGGATCTCCGGAGTGGAGGTGGAAGGTGTTCCATGGCCACGGAGATTAAATGATATATGAATGAATGTTAAATAATGATTTAATCATTTATTCATAATTATTTAATAAAGAGAAAATCAATTAAAAGGTCAAAAGGCTTAATGGGCCAATTCCGGAGGGAGAGGGCCCATTAGGGAAAAGGAGAGAGGAAGAAGGGGCAAGGGGAGGCCGGATGGGCCTAGCCCCCTCCCCCCCGCGTGGGTCCCACTAGGTGGCCGGCGGCCACATTCTCCCCCTCCTCTCCTTTAGTCCCACCCCGAGACTTGAGGGGAGGTAGTACCTCCCCTCCCCCTATATAAAGTGGGGTATTTGGCCTAGAAAACACAATGAATAATCAATAAAGGTCTCCCCACTTTTGGGAGGACCTCTAATTGATATTTTCTCTCTCCCCTCTCTCTCTCTCTCTCTCGTGACAGTGGTCCCATGTGCGGGCTGTGACGAGACATCTTCACTGGAGCGCCTGTCAGCCGGATTCAGATCAGGAGCTCTACTTCCATAGCTACTGCTTTGGATCGAGAAGCGGGAGCCATCGTCAGGCACCGAACATGTGTAACTCCCACGAGGTGTCGCACTTGAGGCACTCAAGTCGTTGGAGCCAGAAGGAGCGCAAGGACTTCATCACGACCTTGAAGTCGGCTTCAGCTCATCTACATCAACCACGCTCTCCTGAGCGTTGACAACGCTTTTCGGTCTTTGATGCGCTCGACGATCGACGTAGAGCTCGTTGGGAACCCCAAGAGGAAGGTATGATGAGCACAGCAGCAAGTTTTCCCTCAGTTATGAAACCAAGGTTTAATCGAACCAGTAGGAGCAAGAAAACACCCCAAAGGTGTTACTAGCTGAGCTTTGGCAGGGCGCACTACCGGTGCTAGTAGCAACGTGGAGACCTGCACAACACAACCATAGAACTTTGTCCCCAACTTGCGATGAGGTTGTCAATCTCACCGTGTTTTGCGGAAAACAAAGGATTAAACGTATCGAATGGAAAGAAGTAAAAGTCTGCAGAAAGTAAACACAAAGCAGTAAAGGATTGTAGATTGTATGTAAAAGACAAGGACCAGGATCCATAGTTCACTAGAGGTGGCTCTCCTTAAGATAGAAAACATGCTGGGTGCACAAATTATAGCGGGGCAATTGACAAACACCGAGAAAGCAATACATGCATATACTAATCATCTTGACTCCTTTGAGACTTGATTCGGCATTACAACATAATACATAGACCACCATCCAACTGCATCTATGACTAATAATCCACCTTCAGGTTATCATCCGAACCCCTTCCAGTATTAAGTTGCAAGCAACATATTATTGCTTTACGAACTGCGTGTAAAGTAAACAATACGGTTGTTCTATGAACAAAGGATTGTTGTTTTCTCCCTAGTAGCAACAACACATCTAGTACCTTAGAGATTTCTGTCACTTCCCAGTTACGGAGGCATGAACCCACTATCGAGCATAAATACTAACTCTTGGAGTTGCTAGCATCTACTTGGCCAAGATAGCTACTAACAACGGAAAGCATGCAAGATCACAAATAACAAAGACATGATAGAATCAATAATCAATCTGAAATAGCATCTCAATATCCATCGGATCCCCGCAAACACAACATGTATGATTTACAAATAGATGCTCTTGATCATGAACGGAGCTCACAAGATCTAAACATGAAAGCACAAAGGAGGAGAAACCAGCCATCTAGCTACTACATGGGTCCGTAGTCCAAGGATGAACTACTCACGCATCACACCGGAGGCTTGCATGGTGATGAAGAAGGCCTCTGTGGTGAATTCTCTCCGGCAGGTGCCGAGAAGAGCTTCAGATCCCTCCCGATCTAGGGATGGAGATGACGGCGCTCTGAGACTCTTTCGTGGATTTTTGATCGGGTACTTAGGGTTTTCGTCCGAGGGCAACTTATAGGCGGAAGGAGAGGCCGAGTGCCGGGAGCGCCACACCACCTGGCGTGGGCCTGGCCGTACGGCCAGGTGGTGTGGTGGCTCCCTGGCCCTTCTCCGTCTCGTATTCTGGCACTTGATCCCTTCCGGAAAAATAGGCACTTTGGCTTTTGTCCCGTCCAATTCCGAGAATATTCATTTTCTGACTTTTCTAGAACCAAAAATAGGAGAAAACAGGCAGCTGGCACTATGGCTCTTGTTAATAGGTTAGTCCAAGAAATCATATGAAAAGTACTCCAAAGTTGGAACAAAACACAAGAAAGTGGATAAAACCAAGCATGGAACATCAAAAATTATAGATACATTTGCAATGTATCAACATCCACAAGCTTAACTCCTGCTCGTCCTCGAGTAGTTAAGTCATAAAAAGAAAGAATTTTTGAGGTGACATGCACCATCAAAGACTTGATCAAAGTATTTGCAAAACATTCAAGGCTGGGATCATAGTACTTCAATCATAGCATGAAAGACAAAGTTCTAGCAATAGGCAAAGAGACTATGATGCAATATGAAAAGGCACAAACAAAAGATTCATGAATAACAAGCTTTGCAAGACGTTTGTTTGTTTCACATAAAGAAAACATAGCATAATAGTATTCAGCTTGTCCCTCAATAGAGTAGCAAATATAAATGCATAGGACACCTTCAAAGTTCATAAGTGTGACTAGATACAATAGTTTAAAACAAGCAATAACAAGTTATGCATCAATCAACTAGTCTTGGGACAATGCACATAGAACTAAGAATGGCCACTATGCTCTCAAAGTAGTGCATAAAGATAGTAGGTGGAGACTCAATTTAATGGTGGAAGAAAGGCCTTTTGTAAAAGGAAGTAGGGATTCAAGTCTCATAAAGAGCTTCCAAAAATTATGTTACTTATAGCTTTCAGCTCTCATTGCCCCTATCATAAGAATCTTGAAGGTGATTAAGGTTAAAGTGACACAGCTAAGAGGATATGCTTGACAAGTTATAAACCGAAATCTCATGCCCCTTACTTACGAAGACCGATCCTCATGCTACTCAACTTCAGTCACGAGTAAGCTCTTATCATTGTAAGTATATGTGTATCATTAAGAACCGCCAATAGGGTACCCCTTGCACATGATACGGGAGCTTTCCCATAATCAAAATGACAAGGCAAGCAGACAATGAGCATCTCAGCGATCTTTTTATTTGCTATTTGCATAGGTTTTTATTGAGGATGCTTCATAGAGTGCTCATTATGGTGATGCTGCAAGTTTCCACCATGATTAGGCATGTATTAGGCTAGTGGCCCAGGCGTTTCTCTAACACACATACAAACTCCATGATCTTACAAGTTCCACTTTTATTTCACACCGCCGGGATCCGTAAGCAAAAGAACATGATATCAACGGGGTACAAAGTACAAGTGCAATATTGAAAGCGTTCCCCATGAAACATGGTTATGCTAACTTCAACTTATAAAGCACAAGCATATACACAACAAAGAAGGACCCAATGGTTCAAGTTTATTAGAGGCAAAAAGTAAAGTGTGCCATCAAGTTCGTGAGAGCTTTAATCACTAGTTTTCTCATAACAAGTGAAAGGTAGACAAAAGCATGAATATACTTGGAATAGCATAAGCTAGTAGGTAGGTATGGTGGACTCTTTGGAAAAAATTGGTTTAGGGAGTTGGATGCATGAGTGGAACTCATACTTGGTGGTGGAGGCTAGCAAAAGACTGGGAGCGACAAACTAAGAGAGCAATAATGGCCATAATCATGCAAAGCGACAAAACATCATTGATCAAAGCATAAAGTGATACTAAAAGTTGAAAACTAAAGGATCATAAAGGCTATGGTGACTTGTGACAGTCATAACATGGTGTGAGCATGTGCCAAGTCAACCCAAATAAAGCATCAAAGGAGAATACCACTATACTATGCTTTAATATGCTAAAACAACGCATGATTCATCCAAGGCACATTAAGCAATATCAATTGTTTATAACAAGTCATGCTACAACAAAGAATACAAAGCATAAAGCCAAACCAATATCAATCATGGCATGACAAAGCATAGCCACAGTCAAAAACAAGCTCTTTTTACCACATAAGCATGAACTTTCCTACTCTTTTCCAAACCAAACCAAACTAATTGCAAACCAATGTATGAAAGAGGGGGTCCAACCAACTTATTCAGAAAACTAAGCAAACCAAGCAAACTAAAAACCAAAACAAAAACGAAAAAGAAGACTCTCCAAGAAAAACACAATTGTGCATGAAACAATAAAAATGAAGCGTTTGGAAGAAACCTGGGATTTTTATTGATGAAGAAGGGGATGCCTTGGGCATACCCAAGCTTTGACGCTTGTACTTCTTGGATATTTCTTGGGGTGACACGCGTGGCATCCCCAAGCTTGAGCTTTAGTCCATCCTTCATCTCATTACTCATTCCTTCCATACACCTAAAAAATTTCCTTCATACAAAACTTCACACAATCTTTATTAGCAACATTAGTGCACTCAAGATAAATAAGTCTTAAGGTTCAGTTATAACACCAAATAAACTTCCATTATAACACTAGCTACTGTAGCACTTCCCTCAAAAAGCTCAATTCCCCAAAAGAACTCAAGAAGGAACCAACAAGAAGCAAATGCAGAAAATAGCAGAAATCTGTCAAAACAGACCAGCAGGTAAAGACGAATTTTTTCGAAGACCTTCTATTGCTCAAATAAAAAAGTGTTGAACTAACGAAAGTTAGATAACAGCCTGGGGCAGAAGCACAAAAAATTACAGCTCAATCCGACGTACAGAGCTATTTCAGGAATGTTTATGGTGAAGCATAGAAATCTGTTTCGGGACAGCAACTTTCCCAATCATTACTTCACTCTCATTAGAGGTTACTCTTGGCACAAAAAGCAAATAAAAAGGATAAGGAGCGGTTATTACAGAGGTAATAACTTCCAAGACTCTTCTAAAACTCTTGGGTTATCTCCCAACAAGTACTTTTCTTTAACGCCTTTAAGTTAGGCATAAGAAGCAAAGAAAGAATCAAGTGTTCTCAAATGAAGAAGCATTAAGACCAAACTTTGTTTTCATAGGAGAAGCAAAAGAAATCTTTTATCTCTTTATAGGGAAGTGTTCTATACCTTTCTTGAGTGGGAGTTGATATTTAATGGTGCCTTCTTTCATATCAATGATGGCACCAACAGTTCTAAGAAAAGGTCTTCCCAAAGTAATAGGACAAGAAGCATTGTACTCAACATCCAAAACATAGAAATCAACGGGGACATAGGAATCGTTAACCATAATAAGAATATCATTAAGACTCCCAATGAGTTTCTTTTTAGCGTTATCATCAAGTGGGACATTCAAATAACAATCTTCAAGAGGAGGCAAATCAAGCATATCATAAATCCTTCTAGGCATAATAGAAAACACTACTATCAAGATCACACAAAGCTTTGAAATCAAAGTCATTCACTTTCATATTAATGATGGGTTCCCAACCATCTTCTTGCTTTATAGGAATAGAAGCTTTATGTTTCATCTTTTCTTCTTTAATTTTTATGAGAGCATCAGTAATGTGTTTTGTAAAAGCCATGTTCATAGCACTAGCATTAGGACTTTTAGCAAGCTTTTGTAGGAACTTAATAACTTCAGAGATGTTGCAACCATCAAGATCAAAATCAACTTTATCATCTAAAGTAGTAGAACTATTAGTAGCCTCAACACTGGTGGTGGTAATAGTAGAAACACTAATGTTTCTAGCAATTTCATCTTTTGTTTCCCATTTAGCATGTAATTCAGCTAATAGTCTAACAATTTCATCAATTCTTACTTGTATAGCATTAGTGGTTGCAAAGGGATTCTCAATAGTTTCAGGTTTAGTAGCCATTTTATTCAAAGAAGATTGAGCTTCAGCCAAAGATGCTATATTTCTTTCAGCATTAGAGAGTTTTTCCTCAATAGTTTTATTGAAAGCAGTTTGTTTACTAATGAACTCTTTAAGCATAACCTCAAGTTCAAAGGGAGCACTCTTACTATTGTTGTAAGAATTTCCATAAGCATTACCATTGTTGGGAGGGTATGGCTTATAATTGTTGTTACCAAAATTGTTCCTATAAGCATTATTACCATAAGCATTGTTGCCAAAGTTGTTATTTCTTATGAAGTTCACATCAACTTGCTCTTCTTGAGCAACCAAAGAGGCTAAAGAAACATTATTTGGATCAATATGAGCTTTCCCATTAACAAGCGTAGACATAATAATATCAATCTTATCACTCAAGGAGGAGGTTTCCTCAATAGAATTTACCTTCTTACCTTGTGGAGCTCTCTCAGTATGCAATTCAGAATAATTAACCATCATATTGTCCAGAAGTTTTGTTGCAGCACCCAAAGTGATGGTCATAAAGGTACCTCCAGCAGCTGAATCCAATAGGTTCCTTGAAGAATAGTTCAATCCTGCATAAAAAGTTTGGATGATCATCCAAGCAGTCAGTCCATGAGTGGGACAATTCTTTACCAAAGATTTCATTCTTTCCCAAGCTTGAGCAACATGCTCATTATCAAGTTGTTTAAACTTCATTATTTCACTTCTCATGGATATAATCTTAGCAGGAGGATAGTATTTTCCAATAAAAGCATCTTTGCACTTAGTCCAAGAATCAATACTATTCCTAGTTAAGGAATTCAACCACTCTTTAGCTTTTCCTCTCAAAGAGAAAGGAAACAATTTCAGATTAATAATATCACCATCTATATCCCTATCCTTTTGCATCTCACAAAGTTCAACAAAGTTATTTAGATGGGAAGCAGCATCTTCATTACCAATACCAGAAAATTTCTCTCTCATAACAAGATTGAGCAAAGCAGGTTTTATCTCAAAGAAAGTATTTTCAGCCACAGGTGGAGCAATAGGTGTGCTCATAAAATCATTGTTGTTGGTGCTGGTGAAGTCACACAACTTAGTGTTTTCAAGGGTATTCATTTTTTTGGATTTTCAAATAAGAAAGCAAACAAGTAAAACTAATTTTTTTGTGTTTTTTTAAGAACAAAACAAGCAAACAAAGCAAAAAGAAACTAAGCAAAACAAAAACAACAAAGTAAAGAGATTGGTTATGAGGGACTCCCCTTGTGAACATGTCCTTGACTCTAAGAACGGCGCTTAAAACGTCTTGATGCGCTTGACGATCGACGTAGAGCTCGTTGGGAACCCCAAGAGGAAGGTATGATGAGCACAACAACAAGTTTTCCCTCAGTTACGAAACCAAGGTTTAATCGAACCAGTAGAAGCAAGGAAACACCCAAAAGGTGTTACTAACTGAGCTTTGGCAGGGCGCACTACCGGTGCTAGTAGCAACGTGGAGACCTGCACAACACAACCACAGAACTTTGTCCCCAACTTGCGATGAGGTTGTCAATCTCACCGTGTTTTGCAGAAAACAAAGGATTAAACATATCGAATGGAAAGAACTAAAAGTTTGCAGAAAGTAAACACAAAGCAGTAAAGGATTGTAGATTGTATGTAAAAGACAAGGACCGGGATCCATAGTTCACTAGAGGTGGCTCTCCTTAAGATAGAAAACATGCTGGGTGAACAAATTACAGCGGGGCAATTGACAAACACCAAGAAAGCAATACATGCATATACTAATCATCTTGACTCCTTTGATACTTGATTGGGCATTACAACATAATACATAGACCACCATCCAACTACATCTATGACTAATAATCCACCTTCAGGTTATCATTCGAACCCCCTCCAGTATTAAGTTGCAAGCAATAGATTATTGCTTTACGAACTGCGTGTAAAGTAAACAATACGATTGTTCTATGAACAAAGGATTGTTGTTTTCTCCCTAGTAGCAACAGCACATCTAGTACCTTAGAGATTTCTGTCACTTCCCAAGATTACCAGAGGCACGAACCCACTATCGAGCATAAATACTAACTCTTGGAGTTGCTAGCATCTACTTGGCCAAGATAGCTACTAACAACGGAAAGCATGCAAGATCACAAATAACAAAGACATGATAGAATCAATAATCAATCTGAAATAGCATCTCAATATCCATCGGATCCCCGCAAACACAACATGTATGATTTACGATCTTGATCATGAACGGAGCTCACAAGATCTAAACATGAAAGCACAAAGGAGGAGAAACTAGCCATCTAGCTACTACATGGATCCGTAGTCCAAGGATGAACTACTCACGCATCACACCGGAGGCTTGCATGGTGATGAAGAAGGCCTGTGGTGAATTCCCTCTCCGGCAGGTGTCGAAGGGCTTTATCCTCCCGATCTAGGGATGGAGATGACGGCGACTCTGAGACTCTTTCGTGGATTTTTGATCGGGGTACTTAGGGTTTTCGTCCCGAGGGCAACTTCTCGGCGGAAGGAGAGGCCGAGGGGGTGCCAGGAGCGGCCACACCACCCCTTGGCGCGGGCCAGGCCTGGCCGCTGCCAGGTGTGTGGTGGCTCCTGGCCCTTCTCCGCCTCGTGATACGCACTTGATCCTTCCGAAAAATAGGCACTTTGGCTTTTGTCCCGTCCAATTCCGAGAATATTCATTTCGACTTTCCGGAACCAAAAACAGCAGAAAACAGGCAAATGGTGCGTGGCTCTTGTTAATAGGTTAGTCCAAGAAATCATATGAAAAGTACTCCAAAGTTGGAACAAAACACAAGAAAGTGGATAAAACCAAGCATGAAACATCAAAAATTATAGATACATTTGCAATGTATCAGTCTTCAAGGGTAAGTTCGCGGAAAGCCCCTCCCGTTACTGTATTACTAATAGATAGGTCCTGGCAGCTTCAGGATTTCAGGGGCATAGAGTAAAATTTATTGTTTTTATGCGCGGAACCCCTACAAATCGGACTTGGTGTAGTGGATTTGGTTCATGTAATCACCAAAAAGACACGAGGGATGTTGTTTTTGAGTGGGAGTTTAGTTGAACTCAATCTATCATAAACTTAGTCTAAATAAACTTTACAAATTCTGTTGTAGATGGCACCGCCTGCTTTTAATTTCTAAATAAACTTTACATGAGAAAACAAGTTTATGAACTTGGAAGACCCTCCGAAAAGGCGTGAAGCCTATCTGTTGTGTTTGGATCTATAAAGAAATAGACATGGATGTTTAACATCTATGAAATAGTCGACATGTTGGAAAGAAGTTTACGACAATGTTCAAGGAGTTGACTATGACAAGATTTGATCTTTCATAGCGATATTTAGTCTTGACGGATTAATGTAGCAACCACTACATATAATTTGGTATATGGTAGTTGAATAAACAAAACAATGTTCTTCTAATAGAACGGTTACATAGGACGTGTACATGACATGGTCCAAAGGGTTTTGTTAATTCAAAGGGTGCTAAAAGGGCATGTAAACTTCAATAGTTGAAGTAAGCATAGCGGAGTTGGAATCTTCACCATGATGAAACTGTTAAAAGAGTTTAAATTCATCGGATATGATGAAGATGCTTGCATTTGCAAGAAATTAAGTGGGAGCACTGAGACATATTTCTAATACATTATGTAGAGGACATATTGTTGATTGGAAATGATGTATCTTGTATTGACACAAGTTAAGAATTTCATTAAAATGAGATTTCGATGAAAGACTCGGGCAAACCCAGAATATTTGGCATCAATATCTATATGGATAGATTGAGGCGCAAATATGGTTGTGCCAGACATACATATATGAGATATTGAAAGGGTTCAATATGGAAACAACAAGAAAGGTCCTTCCTGCATGGAAAGGATTGTATCAAAATTCAAGTGTTTCAATAGTTGGTGAGTAAAATCACATGAAGATTTTGATCGATTATACCATGATATGTATATATCCAGAATGTCCTATGCTCTAAATGTTATGAGCATATACCAGAATGATTCATAAGATGACCTTTGGACAATAGTAAAGATATTCTTATGAGCTTTGGAAGAACTAAGAATATATCATGTATAAATGACAAATAGTTAAAGGTAGTTCATTGTAAAGTGTTACATTGATACTAGTTTTGTCACAAGATACAAATTAAATTTATCTCAATTTAAACTATGGGTGGCACAATATAATGGAAAGGATGTTCCATGATGGATTTGGATGAGTTCCAAAGTTGAGATATTGTGACGGATACTACAACAAAAGGCTAAGTATATGACTGCTATAGTAGTAGCATAGGAGGGCATTTGTGTTAAGTAGTTTGTTATCAAACTAGGTGTGGTTCAAAGTGGGCTAATACTATGAAGATATATTGTGTGACAATAATATCAACATATTTTGAGCCGAACGAACTAAAGGTCTCATCAAAGGACCAAATCTATACAATGCCATCTCATTTGAGAATGAGTGATGCGTAGAGACGCAGAGACATGCAAATACACACGGACCTGAAACCGCTGATCCGAGATTATGTTAACCACTAGCAATAGCGTATATGCAACACCAGAAAGCCATAGGTGTTCAATACGCAAAGTTTTTCAAACTAGATTATTGACTCTAGTGCAAGTGGGAGACTAAAGGGAATATGCCCGAGAGGCAATAATAAAGTGGTTATTATCTTATTCCATGTTTATGATAAATGTTTATTTTACATGCTAGAATTGTATTGATCGGAAACATCAATACATGTGTGTTTAATAAACAAAAAGGGTTCCTAGTTATGCCTCTCTTATAGACTAGCTTGTTGATTAACAAGATGATCAAGGTTTCCTGATCATGGACATTGTATGTTGTTAATAACAAGGTCACACCATTGGTGGAATGATGTGATGAACATTCATCCGAAGTATAGCATTACAATCAAAGTCATTATGTTTATATTGCTATAACATCATACGAAGTAATCTTAGTCCTTAGACCATGAGATCATGTTAATTGCTAACACCGGAAGAGTATCTTGATAACATCAAACGTCACACCGCATGAGGTGACTATAAAGGTGGGTTCGATTACTCTGAAGGTGTTATGTTGAGGCTCATGGATCAAGAGTGGGATTTGTCCATCCCGATGACGGATAGATATACTCTGGGCCCTCTCGGTGATATCACATTGAAATAGCTTGCAAGCAAGTGATGTAGGAGTGCATGTCGGTAACGAGATCAAACTAGGTATGGAGATACCGATGATCGAATCTCGGACATGTAATATATCGCGGGACAAAGGGATTTAGTTACAAGCGATAAAGGTTCTCACGATCACAGAAGTCATCGTTGAATATGTAGGAGTCAGTACGGATCTCCAGGTCCCGCTGCTGATTATTGATCGGGGAGGGGTCTCGATCATGTCTGCATTATTCGCGAACCGTAGGGTGACACACTTAAGGGATACCGACACCATTTTGAGCAAATATGTTTCAGATAAAGATTTAAGAAAGCGCTGGAATTATTTCAATAGACACAAAGCTTCGTGAAATTGCTGAAATTGGTTCTGCATGTAATATTGAAATGTTGCAGGGGTTTTTATGTGAATGTTTGTTAATTAAAGTAATTAACAAAATTCTGAATAAAAATAATAAAAGAGTTTTATTAAATGAGAGAGCATTAAATTTGGAGAAATTTAATGCATTTAAAGTGCGGACTTTAAAAGAGAATGTGAAGGGGCAAATTTATGTGGAGGGAGTTACCACCACATGAATGAGAAGGTGAGGTCACCCTTGGGCGCTGCCATGGGAGGGGTACCTCCCTCCTCCTATAAAAGGCCCCCTCTCACACCTTCATACACACACCTCCTTGTGAAGGATCTCTCCCCTCTAGTATTATTCCCCATGGTCTCGGATTAGCGAGATACATGTTCCCTGGCTTTATCTCGAAAGGAGTTGCTTCCGCTGCTTTTGCTGGAGCGAGGGACGGAGGTTGTCGGGGTACCGGACGTGTGTGCGATCACGGATGCACCGCTGCTTTGCGGTGCTGGACTTGGTGGTGCTGGAGCTGGATCTGATGGACGTGCTAGAGCCGGACCTGCTGGACTTCATCATGATCTTGAGATCGGCAAGTGTACGACTACATCAACCACGAGTTCCTACTTGTTAACAAAGCTTGTTGTCTACGAGGGTAAGTTCTCGTTTCCACCCGTTGCTTTGTACCTAGTAGATAGATCTTGGCGTGTAGTTCACACCGTAGGAATTTTTTTGTTTTCTATGCCGCGGACCCAACAGTGGTATCAGAGCCTAATCTATGCGTAGGTGCTTAGCACGGGTAGTACACATATGTTTATATGTGGGCGATGATGATCATGTTATTGCTTCTTTCATGTATTTTGGATATTGGTGGCATAGTGGGATGAAGCGGCCCGGACCAACCTTACATGTCATCGTACATGAGACCGGTTCCACGACTGACATGCAACTTGTTTTGCATAAGTGGCTGGGTGTCCTGCTCTCCTACTATAGTCAATATCTGATTTACAACGAGTTGCTAATAACTTAGTTATCCTCGTTGTGGTTCATGTTCGTAGGTAAGAACGGTTTTGTCTCCGAAAGCCCTAAGCCACGTAAAACTTGCAATTGATAAATTAGAGGCGTCTAGTTTAGATCGTTGCTGGGCTAGTGTATTGATATGGTATTGTTGTAAGTAGATGTATGATAGATACTCTTACAACACACTCAACGTGTAAGTTCCATAGACCTTGGCCTTACACACAAAGGAATGATAGAGATCATACCACAATGCAAGTGATAGAGATCAAATGCATGGACCATATCATCTCACTTTACACATTAGATGTTAGCATCTTATACTGCTAGTTTGGCGTTTTTTGTAGCATTGTAAGATGATCCCTCATTTAGATATCAAGATAAAAATGTGTTCTTCCTTAAGTATGCACCATTCTATGGATCGTGTTTCGAGACATCACGTGATGATCGGGTGTTCTCAACTCTACGCTTTCATGCAACGGGTGTAAGACAGTTTTACACACGCGAATACTAAGGTTCTTACTTGGCGAGCCTAGCATGTATAGACATGGCCTTGGAACACGGACCGAAAGGTTAAGCATGAGTCATATAGTTGATGTGATGACCATATTGATGCTCGCCTTTGAAACTACACCGACTCACGTGATGATCGGACTTGGTGTAGTGGATTTGGTTCATGTAATCACCAAAAAGGCACGAGGGATGTCGTTTTTGGGTGGGAGTTCATTTCTAATTTGGATTAGTCGAACTCAATTTGTCATAAACTAAATCGAAGTGAATTTGCATAATTTGTTGTAGTCATTGGCATATGTTCACTACCTTATGCTTAGTTTTAATTGAGATAATAGAACTATAGAATTCTGGATATTTACTTTACGAACTGGTATCGTATTGTTTTGAATGTCAATTTAAAGTTTATAAGTCCTATTGCAAACTTTCAGCAAACTCTGTTTACTCCATGAAGTTTAATAAGTAGTATTAAATCAAGAGTAAGAATTCCAATGTTAGTATCTAAAGTATCATGTTTGCCTCCATGATTATTGATATTCAAAAGTTGTTTTAATATCAAGGTTATATTGGAGCTGGAAATTGTTTCAGAAACCATCATGTGTGAAAGATATTGTGATATCTGAAACAACGTTTTTGGTTGCATTATGATAGAGTGTAATTTAGCAAAATACATGTTCTCATATTGTATGAGAATTTGTGAAGGTTGGAGACGCTATGCGTCCTAATCTACCAAAAAGGTTTTGGGAACTGATATTATACTCGTGATTCTTCCTTATAAGCTATAGTAACTTGATCATGAAAGTTGTCATGATAAGGATGAATAGAAGATGTAAGTAAAATGTTTACTACACTAATAGATTACTAAAGAATGGATTTTTGAAAGAACACCAAACATTTGATGATGGTGATCCACTTCAAAGTGCAAGTCCAAAGGTATTAGTATTTGACTATATACGCTTTTGTACCATATGTCATGTTGATGACACCACTATTGATGTTGATAGATTATTTTAAAAGAAAAGGAATTGCTGAAAGAGAATCTATAAAATATTTGGCAGAAAATAAAAGGTTGGAGATGTCCAACTTAAGTATATAGAAGATATACATGTTATGGCTACATTCCTTGCTTGTTAAACAATGTGGTTCTAAGGTATTGGATACCGAATTGGTTGGTATGAAGTGTCATACAGGACAATGCAATTCATGAACTACAATGGCCTAAGTAACTACCAAGAGAATGAGTGATGATGTTCACGAAAACAAATAAAGTGTTATTGTGTTTTTCGTTGTCATCAAACCAAGCCTTCAAGATTTGTTTAAATAATTGTTATTTTGTTCCGGTATTATGAGAATAATGGTTGTTCAAATAATTACCATATTCCATAAAGGATGGATGAACTTTTACAAGTCTAGTTGGAGAAATCACATCCATAAACACTATTGCTAAAATGTCGCAAGACAAATGATTGAAAGATCACTTATGAAGTGACATCGCTGTTTAAATTATATTGGAAAGAAAACATGAAGAAACTCCATGTTGATGGATTTTTGGAGTCTTTGATTTTGATCAATTGACGCATGTGAGACTTTCCTCGAGATAATTGAAACTCCGTCCATAGGCCAGAGAGGAACGGATGACTAGCTTATTGGAAATTGTGCATGCTGATGTGCATAGTCCATTATGTGTAGCCATATGCGATGGATCTTTTTGCTTCATATGCTTTCTCCGAAAATTTGAGTGAATATATCTGTATATTTACTTAACAAGGAAGAAGTATGAAACATTTGAAAATTGTTCAAAGACTTTCAAGATGAAGTGTAAAATCATTGTAACAAGAAAATAAAGAGTTTATGATTTGATCATAAAGGAAGATATTTGAGTTACATGTTTAGCAAAAACACCTAAGACTTGAGGAATTGTTCCATGATTTGTGTTTCCCGATAAACCATAGGAGTATGGCATATTCAAGAGATAAAATCAAACCATGTTTGACATGGTAAGATCAAGGGTGTCATTTATAAAACTGCCATTATGTTTTAAGGATTGAAGCTTTAGAGACTACCGCTTTTACACTGAAAAGAGCACCATCGTGATCCATTGAAATGACACCATATGAGTTATGGTTTGGGATAAAACCCGAATTGTCTTTTCTTAAATTTTGGTATGCTATGCATAAGTAAAATGTTTACAACCAAAGTCGGATAAGCACGTCTTTGTAGGTTATCCCAAAGAATTTGTTGGGAATTTCTCCATAACATCGAGGACAAAAGAGTTTGTTACTTGGAACATCAAGTTTCTTGAGAAGGAATTTTTCGTGAAAAGTTAAGTAGGAGGACAATAGAACTTTGATAAGGTTGTTGAACCTTAGCTATATGTGCTAAGTAGCGCAGCGTCGGAAAGTGTCCCGGTGGCGGACACAATGCTCATGGCTCTCGTGATTACAAAAGGTATGATCTCGGAGATTAGAGTTCCTATAGAACCGTGTGGGTCAGTAAGAATCAAATAGTAAGATTTGATAAGCAAGTCATTGTTGTTTTGACAATGATGAACCGACTACATGCAAAGAAGCGATGATGGGCCCTGACTCCATAAAATGACTAGAAGTCATAGAATCCGTGATAGTATCCATACACGAGAAAACAAGTTTCTGAACTTGGAAGACCCTCCGGAAAGGCGTGAAGCCTATCGGTTGTCTTTGGATCTATAAAGAAATAGACATGGATGTTTAACATCTATGAAATAGTCGACATGTCGGAAAGAAGTTTACGACAATGTTCAAGGAGTTGACTATGACAAGATTTGATCTTTCATAGCGATATTTAGTCTTGACGGATTAATGTAGCAACCACTACATATAATTTGGTATATGGTAGTTGAATAAACAAAACAATGTTCTTCTAATAGAACGGTTACCTAGGACGTGTACATGACATGGTCCAAAGGGTTTTGTTAATTCAAAGGGTGCTAAAAGGGCATGTAAACTTCAATAGTTGAAGTAAGCATAGCGGAGTTGGAATCTTCACCATGATGAAACTGTTAAAAGAGTTTAAATTCATCGGAGATGATGAAGATGCTTGCATTTGCAAGAAATTAAGTGGGAGCGCTGAGACATATTTCTAATACATTATGTAGAGGACATATTGTTGATTGGAAATGATGTATCTTGTATTGACACAAGTTAAGAATTTCATTAAAATGAGATTTCGATGAAAGACTCGGGCAAACCCGGAATATTTGGCATCAATATCTATATGAATAGATTGAGGCGCAAATATGGTTGTGCCAGACATACATATATGAGATATTGAAAGGGTTCAATATGGAAACAACAAGAAAGGTCCTTGCTGCATGGAAAGGATTGTATCAAAATTCAAGTGTTTCAACAGTTGGTGAGTAAAATCACATGAAGATTTTGATCAATTATACCATGATATGTATATATCCAGAATGTCCTATGCTCTAAATGTTATGAGCATATACCAGAATGATTCATAAGATGACCTTTGGACAATAGTAAAGATATTCTTATGAGCTTTGGAAGAACTAAGAATATATCATGTATAAATGACAAATAGTTAAAGGTAGTTCATTGTAAAGTGTTACATTGATACTAGTTTTGTCACAAGATACAAATTAAATTTATCTCAATTTAAACTATGGGTGGCACAATATAATGGAAAGGATGTTCCATGATGGATTTGGATGAGTTCCAAAGTTGAGATATTGTGACGGATACTACAACAAAAGGCTAAGTATATGACTGCTATAGTAGTAGCATAGGAGGGCATTTGTGTTAAGTAGTTTGTTATCAAACTAGGTGTGGTTCAAAGTGGGCTAATACTATGAAGATATATTGTGTGACAATAATATCAACATATTTTGAGCCGAACGAACTAAAGGTCTCATCAAAGGACCAAATCTATACAATGCCATCTCATTTGAGAATGAGTGATGCGTAGAGACGCAGAGACATGCAAATACACACGGACCTAAAACTGTCAGATCCAGAGATTATGTTAACCACTAGCAATAGCGTATATGCAACACCAGAAAGCCATAGGTGTTCAATACGCAAAGTTTTTCAAACTAGATTATTGACTCTAGTGCAAGTGGGAGACTAAAGGGAATATGCCCGAGAGGCAATAATAAAGTGGTTATTATATTATTCCATGTTTATGATAAATGTTTATTTTACATGCTAGAATTGTATTGATCGGAAACATCAATACATGTGTGTTTAATAAACAAAAAGGGTTCCTAGTTATGCCTCTCTTATAGACTAGCTTGTTGATTAACAAGATGATCAAGGTTTCCTGATCATGGACATTGTATGTTGTTAATAACAAGGTCACACCATTGGTGGAATGATGTGATGAACATTCATCCGAAGTATAGCATTACGATCAAAGTCATTATGTTTATATTGCTATAACATCATACGAAGTAATCTTAGTCCTTAGACCATGAGATCATGTTAATTGCTAACACCGGAAGAGTATCTTGATAACATCAAACGTCACACCGTAACAGGGTGACTATAAAGGTGGGTTCAGTGCTACGAAGGTGTTATGTTGAGGCTCATGGATCAAGAGTGGGATTTGTCCATCCTGATGACGGATAGATATACTCTGGGCCCTCTCGGTATTATCACATTGAAATAGCTTGCAAGCAAGTGATGTGATCACTAGAATGTTATATCACGGGAACGAGAAAAGAGTGCATGTCGGTAACGAGATCAAACTAGGTATGGAGATACCGATGATCGAATCTCGGACATGTAATATATCGCGGGACAAAGCGATTTAGTTACAAGCGTTAAAGGTTCTCACGATCACAGAAGTCATCGTTGAATATGTAGGAGTCGGTACGGATCTCTAGGTCTCGCTGCTGATTATTGATCGGAGAGGGGTCTCGATCATGTCTGCATTATTCGCGAACCGTAGGGTGACACACTTAAGGGATACCGACACCATTTGGAGCAAATATGTTTCAGATAAAGATTTAAGAAAGCGCTGGAATTATTTCAATAGACACCAAACTGTTTCGGATGAAATTGCTGAAATTGGTTCGCATGTAATATTGAAATGTTGCAGGGGGTTTTATGTGAATGTTTGTTAATTAAAGTAATTAAAAAAATTCTGAATAAAAATAATAAAAGAGTTTTATTAAATGAGAGAGCATTAAATTTGGAGAAATTTAATGCATTTAAAGTGGGGACTTTAAAAGAGAATGTGAAGGGGCAAATTTATGTGGAGGGAGTTACCACCACATGAATGAGAAGGTGAGGGGTCACCCCTTGGGGCGCCAGCCATGGGGAGGTGTACCCTCCCCTCCTCCTATAAAAGGCCCCCCTCTCACACCTTCATACACACACCTCCTTGTGAAGGATCTCTCTCCCCCTCTAGTATTATTCCCCCATGGTCTCGGATTAGCGAGATACATGTTCCCGGTGGCTTTATCTGGAAAGGAGTTGCTGCTTCCGTTGCTTTGCTGGAGCAAGGGACGGAGGTTGTCAGGGTACCGGACGTGTGTGCGATCACGGATGCACTGCTGCTTTGCGGTGCTGGACTTGGTGGTGCTGGAGCTGGATCTGATGGACGTGCTGGAGCTGGACCTGCTGGACTTCATCACGATCTTGAGATCAGCAAGTGTACAACTACATCAACCACGAGTTCCTACTCGTTAACAAAGCTCGTTGTCTACGAGGGTAAGTTCTCGTTTCCACCCGTTGCTTTGTACCTAGTAGATAGATGTTGGCGTGTAGTTCACACCGTAGGAAATTTTTTGTTTTCTATGCTGCGGACCCAACACTTAGTTCATTGCAGCATACTGTATGGGCTAGAGCCAGAACTTCGAAAGGGTTTCGAAAATGGCAATGCCTTTGATACCATGGGTGAATTGAAAATGATTTTCGATACCCATGTTGTCGTAGAGAGTTATAATGCTTCCGAAAAGTTCTTTAGCTGCATGATGGAAGAAAATAGCTTCATAAGTGAGCACGTACTCAAAATGACTGGGTACGCCGATAAGCTTGTGTCCTTGGGAATAATGATTCCCATTGATTTAGGCATACATCATGTTCTCCAATCTCTACCACCTAGCTACAAGAGCTTCGTGATGAACTATAACATGTAGGGCATGAAGAAGACTCTCCCCGAGCTTCTGTCAATGCTTAAGACTGCAGAAGTTGAGATTAGGAAACAACATCAAGTGTTGATGGTCAATAGGACCACCGGTTTCAAGAAATACAAGAAGGGTAAACAGAAGGGAAAGAAGGGCGACAAATCTGTTGCACCTGGGTACTTGATATGTACTTGACTAGTAATCGTAGTAGCACCTGGGTATTTGATACAGGATCGGTTGCTAACATATGTAACTCGAATCAGGGGCTGCGGAACAAGCGACCGCTAGCAAGGGGTGAGGTCAAGATGCGTGTCGGCAATGGATCAAGAGTTGATGTGATCACCGTCGGAATGCTGCCTCTCCACCTACCATCGGGGTTAGTTATAAACCTAAATAATTGTTATTTGGTGCTTGCACTAAGCATGAACATTATATCTGGATCTTGTTTGATGCAATGTGGTTATTCATTTAAATCCGAAAACAATGGTTGTTCGATTTATATGGATAATATCTTTTATGGTCATGCACCCGTGATGAATGGTTTATTTCTGTTGAATCTCGATAATACTCATACGCACATCCATAATGTTGGTGCTAAAAGAATTAAACTTAATAATGATATATCTATATATATGTGGCACTGCCGTCTAGGTCATATTGGTGTTAAACGCATGAAGAAACTCCATTCTAATGGACTTTTGTAATCATTTGATTTTGAATCATTTGACACATATGAGCCATGCCTTATGGGCAAGATGACTAGAACGTCGTTTTCCGGTTCAATGGAACGGGCGACAGATTTATTGGAAATCATACATACTGATGTATGCGGTCCAATGACTGTGTCAGCGCGAGGTGGATATCGTTATTTTGTTACTTTCATGGATGATTTGAGTAGATATGGGTATATCTATTTGATGAAACATAAGTCTGAAACCTTTGAAAAGTTCAAGGAATTTCAGAATGAAGTGGAAAATCATCGTAATAGAAAGATCAAATTTCTGCGGTCCGACCATGGAGGTGAGTATCTAAGTTATGAGTTTCGCACACACATGAAAGAGTGTGGAATAGTTTCACAACTCACGCCTGCCGGAACACCACAACGTAATGGTGTATCAGAACATCGTAATTGTACTCTATTAGATATGGTTCGATCTATGATGTCTCTGACTGACTTGCCACTGTCATTTTAGGGTTATGCACTGGAAACCGCTGCATTCACTTTAAATCGGGCACCGTCTAAATTTGTTGAAATGACACCGTATGAATTATGGTTTGGAAACAAACCTAAGCTGTCATTTCTTAAAGTTTGGGGGTGCGATGTTTATGTGAAGAAACTTCAACCGGATAAACTCGAACCCAAAGTGGAAAAATGCGTCTTCATAGGATACCCTAAAGAAACAATTGGGTATTCCTTCTATCACAGATCCGAGGGCAAGGTTTTCGTTGCCAAGAATGGATTGTTTCTAGAGAAAGAGTTTCTCGCAAAAGGTGTGAGTAGTCGAAAGGTAGAACTCGAAGAGGTTATTGAACCTTCTCTTCACGAAATGGCGAGTGGTGTAGCACCGGAAGTCGTTCCGAAGTTGACTTCACCAAATGAAGAAGGAACTAATGATAATGATCATGAAACTCCGAAAGAGGACACTACTGAACCTCGCAGGTCAAGCAGCACACGTGCAGCTCCTGAACTATACGAGAATCCTGTTGTAAATTTATGGTTGATGAAATAGATGACCCCGCGACGTATGAAGAAGCGATGATGAGCTCGGATTCCAACAAATGGCAAGAAGCCATGAAATCCGAGATGGAATCCATGTACGAAAACTAGGTTTGGACCTTGGTGGACTTACCACATGACCGAAAGGTCGTTGAGAATAAATAGATTTTCAAAATAAAAACTGATGCTGATGGTAATGTAACCGTCTATAAAGCTCGACTTGTCGCAAAAGGGTTTCGACAAATTCAAGGAGTTAACTACGATGAGACATTCTGTCCCGTAGCGATGCTAAAATCAGTTAGGATTATGTTAGCAATTGCTGCATATTTGAATTATGAAATATGGCAGATGGATGTCAAAACTGCATTCCTCAATGGTAACATTGAAGAAGAGTTGTATATGATACAACCAAAGGGTTTTGTCGATCCTAAGGATGCTAACAAGGTGTGCAAGCTTCAGCGATCCATCTATGGACTGAAGCAAGCATCACGGAGTTGGAATCTCCACTTTGATGAGGTGATCAAAGAGTTTGGATTTGTCCAAACTTATGGAGAGGCTTGTATTTACAAGAAAGTGAGTGGGAGCAATGTGGCATTTCTGATATTATATGTGGATGGCATATTATTGATTGGAAATTATATAGATCTTTTAAACAGTGTTAAAAGTTATCTAAATAACAAATTTTCTATGAAAGACCTTGGTGAAGCGTCATATATATTAGGCATAAAGATCTATAGAGATAGATCAAGACGCCTAGTAGGGCTATCGCAAAGTACATACCTTGATAAGATTTTAAAGAAGTTTAAAATGGATGAAAGTAAGAAGGGGTTCTTACCTATGTTGTAAGGTAAGACATTGAGTAAGACTCAAAGTACGGCTACGGCGGAAGAAAGAGAGATAATGGATAAGATCCCCTATGCTTCAGCTATAGGCTCTATAATGTACGCCATGCTATGTACAAGACCGGATGTGGCACATGCTATTAGTTTGACTAGTAGGTACCAATCTGATCTAGGTTTGGAACACTGGATAGCAGTCAAGAATATCCTTAAGTACTTGAGAAGAACTAAGGAAATGTTTCTTGTATACGGAGGTGAAGAAGAGCTGGTCGCTAATTGTTATGTCAATGCTAGCTTTTACACTGATCCGGAAGACTCTAAGTCTCAATCCGGATACGTATTTCTCATGAACGGAGCATCAGTTAGTTGGAGGAGCTCCAAACAACACGTGGTAACAAGGTCAACAACGGAGGCGGAATATATTGATGCTTCAAAAGCAGCACAGGAAGCGGTTTGGATGAAGGAGTGCATTACCGAACTGGGTGTGGTTCCTAGTGTGTTGGATCCAATGGTGATCTATTGTGACAACAATGGAGCCATCACCAACACAAAGGAACCAAGGTCTCACAAGAATTCCAAACATATTAAGCGTCGGTTTCACTCCATCCGTGAGCATGTCAAGGATGGAGATATAAAGATTTGTAAAGTACATACGGATCTCAATGTAGCAGATCCGTTGACTAAAACTCTCCCTAGAGCAAAACATGGTCAACACCAGAACTCTATGGGTGTTAGATTTATCACCATGTAACTAGATTATTGTCTCTAGTGCAAGTGGGAGACTGAAGGGAATACGCCCTTAGAGGCAATAATAAAGTTGTTATTATACATATTCCAAGTATATGATAGATGTTTATTTTCCATGCTATAATTGTATTAATTTGGAAACATTAATACATGTGGGTTTGATAAACAAAAGGAAAGTTCCTAGTTATGCCTCTCTTATAAACTAGCTCGTTGATTAACAAGATGATCAAGGTTTCCTGATCATGGACATTGGATGTTGTTAATAACGAGGTCACAACATTAGTGGAATGATGTGATGAACATTCATCCAAAGTATAGCATTATGATCAAAGTCATTGTGTTTATATTTCTATAACATCTAACAAAGTAATCCTAGTCCTTAGACCATGAGATCATGTTAATCACTAACACTGGAAGAGTATCATGATAACATCAAACGTCACACCGTGAAAGGGCAGTTATAAAGGTGGGTTCAGTGCTACAAAAGTGTTATGTAGAAGCTCATGGATCAAGAGTGGGATTTGTCCATCCCGATGACTGATAGATATTCTCTAGGGCCTCTCGGTGATATCACATTGGTTAGCCTGCAAGCAAGTGATGAGATCACTAGAATGTTATATCACGGGAACAAGAAAAGAGTACATGTCGGTAACGAGATCAAACTAGGTATGGAGATACCGATGATCGAATCTCGGATATGTCATATATCGTGAGACAAAGGGATTTAGTTACTAATGTTAAAGGTTCTCACGATCACAGAAGTCATCGTAGAATGTGTAGGAGTCAGTATGGATCTCTAGGTCCCGCTTCTGATTATTGATCTGAGAGGGGTCTCGATCATGTCTGCATTATTCACGAACCGTAGGGTGACACACTTAAGGGACACCAACACCATTTGGAGCAAATGTGTTTCATACGAATGAATTGCAAAGCGCTGGAATTATTTCAATAGACACCGAAACTGTTTCGGGTGAAATTGCTGAAACTGGTTCTGCATGTAATATTGAAATGTTGCAGGGGGTTTTATGTGAATGTTTTTTAATTAAAGTAATTAACAAAATTCTGAATAAATTTAATAAAAGAATTTTATTAAATGAGAGTGCATTAAATTTGGAGAAATTTAATGCATTTAAAGTAAAGACTTTAAAGAGTAATGTTAAGGGACACTTTTTTGTGGAGGGGTTACCACCACATGAATGGGGGAGGTGAGGGGTCACCCCCCATGGGGAGCCGACCATGGGGAGGGTACCCCCTCCTCCTATAAAAGGCCATCCCTCTCACCCTTCTTCCATACACCTCCTCGTGAAGGATATCTCTCCCCCTCTAGAATTATTCCCCCATGGTCTCGGATTAGCGAGATACATGTTCCCGGTGGCATTTCGTCTGGAAGGAGTTGCTGCTTTTGCTGCATCACTAGAGCGAGGAGGCGGATGTTGTTCGGTGGCCTGAACATATGTGCGAGTGCGGATGCGCTGTTGGTTTGTGGTGCTAGGACTTCCACACAATTTTGAGATCAGCAAGCGTACGACTACATCATCTACGAGTTCCTACTCGTTAACAAAACTTTGTTGTCTTCGAGGGTAAGTTCTCCATGGATATATATCCACCCATTGCTTGTATCTAGTAGATAGATCTTGGCGTATAGTTCTCATCGTACGAATTTTTTGTTTTCTATGCTACGAACCCTTCAAGCTATTGCCTACCGGTGCCTCTTTCTTTAGTTATCTCATTACTACGCAATTTAAGTTGTTTAGGTACCTCGTTATCCAAAGACTCTCATAAACCCTACCCATGCAATTCTATGACTCGCATGTCTCAAACAACTCTTGTGCTAATGGCTCATAGGATTGAGGTACACGTTTTGGTGGGGTTTAATAGTAAAGGCTATGTAGTGCTTGGGATTCCAATTTAATACAATTGTGACTCAATGATGCAAGAGTAAGATAGAAGCATAGATGCTATATGTATGCAAGTAAGGGGAATTGCTTGCCTGTCGGATCAGCAGTGGTGTAACCGGGGTCAGTGTAGTACTCTGGGTTCTCTTGGTAGTTCCCTTACTCGGCGTCTGTCCGGAATAAAAGTCAAACAAACAAAAAGGCCATGATAAATAAAATGCGCAATCATATGAATATATGTGATAAGCAAACAAGCTATTCCATGATTGCTCATGAAGGTTTCCACATAAATACTAGAATGATGCACAATTGCATTATATAACATAGCATGGTATGGGTGAGGTGTGAGAATAATAATAAAGCACTTTAATTAAGTATTTAGGCATGTTTTGGTCTCATAAACCTTGCAGTAATTTAATACTTATATGATGCATGCTTCAAATGATATCATGGAATGCATAGATAGAACGGGTTCGTCATGCTGATCGATTTAGACATATTATTTGTCGAATTCGGAGTTACGTAATTAAAGTTATGATTTAATTAAGGAAAAGGCATTTAATGGTATTTAAATTATTTCAAAATTTTGAATTGCTCAAAAGATATTTTAAATAACATATTCATAATGCTCATGTTTTTCTAATTTAAAAACATATATTATTTGTATTATTTGAAAATGTGAATTTAAAATAATTATTAAATCAAATTAATTCAAATTAGGGTCAAAGTCAAAGGTTTGACTAGTTTGAAAATATTTGACTTAAGATCTGAATTAACATTAAAAACAAAACATATTTTATATTAAGTTTGAATTCAAATTCATTTAAAAGTTATTAATTAATTCATATTCATTTATATTCTATTTTTATTTTTGAACATAGAAACCAACAGATACTTTTGTTACTCAGGGGGAGCTAGCCTCACTGAATGACAAGCGGGCCGAGGCTGACTCAGCATGTGCTAACGAAAAAGGCCGCACTGAGGTTTTTCTCACGCGGACGCAACATACCCACAACAAATGACATGTGGGGTCAGGACCCACGAGGCCACGTGGGTTGCGTTTTATAAAAGGTTTTGGACGGATCGTTAGAGAGGCTGACAGGTGGGGTCACTCAATGGACCGCAGGTTGAGGGTTAAAACTTGCAGGGGGTTACTGGCAAAAAGGGGAGTGCTACTATTTTTCTTCTTCGTTCTTTGACGAAACTAAACACGTTGCACGGTTCAGTAAATTGACAGCGCGCGCGCGGCTCAAACTAGCGACCTAGGCGATGGGCTGGCAGGGCGGAGCCACTGCAGTGGTTCTTAGTTGTTGATAGGTAGCAGTTGCACGTGAGGTTGAGGTGTATCATCGCGGCACCGATGATCAAAAACTGGCGGTGCCACGACCGACATGGACGGGAACAACGACGTGGCTAGGTAGGGCTCCAGGAAGCATGGTTGGCGGATAACAACGCAGCGCAGCGAGGCAGACATGGCAGCGCAAGCGAGCAGCAACGAGGCGCTCTCCAGAGGCAGCGTGCAAGCAAGGGGCAGTGAGCGCTGGTGCATGCAAAGCGTTTGACCAAACGCTAACAGGCAACATGAAGTGAGGCAGCGAGTGGGCATGTCTGGGAGATTCAGGAGCTCACTGCGGTGGTGTTGGCATGGTCAATCGGGCCCGGGGTGCAGGCGATCATCGACAGTGTTCACAACATGGATCTAGGGTTTTGCGGTCAGCCTCGTCAGGTTCTACTGATTCTGGCCTTCTCCTTCCTCGGCTCCGTGTTCAAGCAGGTACAGGGGTGCTCCAGGTCTTCCTTGATGCCAGAAGCTCCTCTCCTCCTTCACCCCTCGCCAAAAAATTGGAGCCGAAGGTGGTGACGATGGTGGTAGGTGGCTAGCAGGGAGAGATGGGGAGGGATAGAGGGTTACTGGGCAGCGCCCCTGGTGGATCTGAGCGAGCCAGAGAGGGTGGGGGTAGCTCGATAAGGATAGGGAGAGAGGGAGAGAGGGAGAGAGGGAGCTCGGGTTAGGTTGCAAAAGCAACCTCGATTACTTTTCTCTCTCCCTTCTCTCTCTCACGAGATGGACGGTGGGGTGACCGAGGTTAGCTAGCTAGGGACCTGGGCAGCTGGGGCGCTTCTTGATCATCAAGAAAGAAGGAGGGAGGCGACATGGATTGATGGTGGCCAAGCTTGGCATGTTACCATGGTCGGGTTAGGGTGATGGGGTGGCATGGTGTGGTGGTGGTGGTGTGGTGTGGTTGAGGCTGAACCAAACCACAAATAGAAGAGGGGCTCAGGTTAGCTAGGGTAGGTTTAGTTTGGGTTATCCCTTATTTGAATTTATATAATTTTGTTTTGATTTGTTTTGAAACCATGCAAGCTCAAAAAGGGGAAAAGGTGGAATTAGGGGTATCTAGGTAGATCCTTGCATCTCCTATGCAAGCTTGTCCAAAGCAAGATAAAAGAAGGAGGAATAGATGTACCAAGGATATTTATTTGAATTAATTCATATATAAATGCATCCAAACAAATAGCCCCATAATTCCAATGGGAAACAAGAAGGGAAGATGGTGGTGTTATTGCATGGGCCATGCATGAGGAATAAAAGCATGTACTAGTTGTGAAAACAACTATTTGTAATATTGGCCAAATATTCCTACATCCATTCATATTTGAATTAAACCATATGTTCTTTTGCATCCCGGATCTTAAAAATCTAAAATGTTATACAAGCGAAACCTTAAATAAATGTGGCAGTTTATCCATCATTGCAATGCATATGTTCTTAGGTCACTTAAATATGATCCACTAGCATCCATATGCCATGTTAAATTGCACCTTTCCATGTCATGCATAGCATCATGATCATGTTGGATGTTTTGCATTAGTTGTAATTATTGCCTCGCTTGTTTCTTTTAGTGCTTTACTTCTTCCCCGGATAGGACGTTGAGTTAACATGAGATGAGACAAGCCTTCGGTTGTCTCAAAATGTTTTTCCAGGCAAGCATTCTCCCTCTTCTATCTATTTTGCATTTATAGTATTTACTTCCTTCCTTTGATCCAATGCTATCCTTATTGTCGATGTTTTAGTATCACTCCCTTTATTTACCTGCTCCACTATATTTCCTTGGTTATCCTATTGCCTTACTTGATTAGCTAGCTTTGTCCTTATGAGTCGTAGGCATGCTTAGTACCGCTCTCATACAGGTGCACCGTGATATCTGGATATGGTTGATACCTTGATAATTAATTTGGTGATGTTGAATATGGTTATGGTTTCATCTAATGATAAGGCCCCAGTAGGGACCACCTTTGGGAACTGCTTGAGCCGATCTAGGACGTGTTCGTTCTACGATACCAGTTCTGAGTTGATCGTGCTAACCAAATGTGGGGCCTCTGGGATTCCCCATCAACTACCGACACTATTCGTTTATCTAGAGGGTCACAAAATTGGTTTTCCATTTAGTGCATACGCATAATATGTCCTCAGATATGGGTGAGTTGAATATGTCTTCGGACTTGATATTTTTGTGGACTGCCATGGCTTGCATACATAAATCACGGTACGAGGTGGCGGCACCCACGGTGTGTACAAGTTACCCCGCAGGGCCCGATCCATTAGTAGACCCTTCCTTGAGAATCATCGTACCTCTTGGTTGGTTCCACACAGTAGGTTAGACCTCTCGATACGCGCGTAGTTATGGGACAGTTCTTGTTCTGAGATTTGGAAGGCACATGTAATACATTGCCTAAAGGGTTGAACATGCGTTTGGGTACAGTAGTGCACCCCTGTAGGGTAAATCTTTACTAAAAGCCGCGTGTCCACGGTTATGGACACCTCAGGAGTACAGTGTCATGATCATAAACAACGCAACTAATGTTTTGCCTCTAATAATATGATTAGTAATTAGCCTTATCAACTAAACACGTGCTTAACTAAAGCTGCCACTGTGTGTTCCATAAGAGGACTTCCTCGACTGGTCTTCGTGGGGGAAATCTTCGGATGAGTTATGCCCGGTGTTATATTATTGTGACCATATAGCTGATAGCTCCAAATTTAATCACTTTTTATCATTGATTTTCCTCTTGTTTATTGCCGGATTTCACTGAAGATTATCCTTTCTACTAACGTTAACATCTCAATTAGCAAATCCTTGATTTCTTGTGATAGTTTTCAGGCAATGAATATTTACGGAAAATCTAATATCATTTAAGGGCTGATTACACCAAAAGAAGTAAATCCCCAATTGTGGCGCCCCGCTAAAATCACTACTAGAAAATCGCGGTGTTTTTGTGCATTGCATCATCATGACCGTATGCTCATGTCATTATGCCACATTGCATTTGAGCATCGTCATCATCATGCGTGGTTTTGCATAAAACTATTTTCGAAAAGCCTATTTTTGTTTTCTAAATACCCCGTCTTTAATTTTAAATCAAAAAGCCGGGTCGTCCGTATTACTTCGTTTTCCACCCGCACGAAAGTGCATGGTGGGCGTCCTTGAATCGTTTCTATGAGGGTTTGGCAAAAAGGGCTAAAACTTGCATAGGGCCGATTCGAGGGTGTTACAGAGTGGTATCAGAGCCCAGCAGTTGCGATACCCCACTGGTCCATCCTGTAGGATAACCTAGCTAACAGCCGAAGTGGAGAGTCAAAACTATTTTTGCAAAATCAGTTGGATAGATCTGATTAGGTCTGCTTTTACTCCTTACCCTCTGCTATTCTCCTCTTACCTCTGCGTGTTTTGAATCTGCTCTCTTATCTTTTCTTCGAGTCCAGGAATTCTCGTGGTTGGGTTTCCGTCGTACCTTCACGGTTTCGCTTCCTCCTTTGGTAATGGTGTTTCTACCTCCGGACTCCATGCTACCTGAGCGATCCTTTATCTGTGGTACCATTCTTTGTTCCTTGTTTGTGCCTTTTGGTGTTTTCCGACGTGACAACATCATCTACGCAAGATCCGATGCAGAGTCTGCATCACTCTTTTGTTTCGAACCTCGCTTGTCGAGATCTTCAGTCTGATTCCGAGAATGGTTGCACGCTCTTCTACTGATTGTGCGGAGTAATAGTTTGGGTGCGTGATGGATTGGCCCCCATGCCGACTACTCACTCTATTTGCTCGTGTACATTGAAGTGGATGAGAATGCATCGGTTCTCTCTTTCTATCGAAGTGGATACCTTTACCTTCGTTCTTGTTTCTCCGGAGTGTTCTCTCGATGATCATGGACAACAACCTCTTGTTAGTGGTGTCACGAAGATCTAATTGAAGCGAGAAGATTCAGACGTCGGCTTTCTTCTGATACCATGAGGCGGATCTCGAGGGCGAGATCCCTTGTTAGTGGTGTCGAATTGTGGTGCCCCGCTAAAATCACTACTAGAAAATCGCGGTGTTTTTGTGCATTGCATCATCATGACCGCATGCTCATGTCATCATGCCACATTGCATTTGAGCATCGTCATCATCATGCATGGTTTTGCATAAAACTATTTTCGAAAAGCCTATTTTTGTTTTCTAAATATCCTGTCTTTAATTTCAAATCAAAAAGCCCGGTCGTCCGGATATTTTGTTTTGTCTACCAACTATTTATAAAAGGCTATTAAAAATCAAATAAAGATAAAAACTATTTTTCCCGAGGGAGGCCGCCACCCTAGATAAAAATCTGGACCAAACCCTAGCCTCATCCTATCTTCTCCACCCCACCGCCACACTGACTCCACCCTGCCACCTCACCCGAGCCAATCCCAGGCCGCCACCTCACCCCGCTGGCCCCACCCACACCACACACTCCTGCCCACATCCCCACACCAACCCCCACAGGAACACACGCACTCACACACGCACGCTTCCTCCCCTCCCCACTATTTCCCGCCTCCTACCTGTCCCACACCTGCCACCTCACCCCTGGCCCACGTCCCCACCCTCCTGATTCCCACCCGCAGCGCGCGACCTACCTACCCGGCACGGACACGCCCCAGCGACCACGTCGCTCCCTCAACCACCCCTGGACCCCACCCCGCCCGCGTCAATCAAACGCGACCCACTCCTCGCTCACGATTCCCACCCTACATCGCCAAGGCCCCACCTCTCCCCCGCACGCTCCCTGCATCGGGATCCTCTCCACCTACCACGGGCCTCGCGAGTCGCGGCCCGTTCTTCCTCCTCTGCCAGAGAGCACCCCGCCGCCATCGCTCTGCGCCGCCGCCCTGCTCGGTTCCCCGTGAACCCTGCACCCTCCCGCGGTTCATCTCTACGGCCATGCCTCGACCAGAGCCCGCCTCCACCTCTCTGCCTCGCTGTTCCCCGCTGCCAAGGCAAGCGCCTCTGCGTCCCCGAGCGCCGCCGTGGGATCCACCCTTGTAGGCCACCTGAGCTCCGCCGCCGTGGGATCCGCCCTTGTAGGCCACCTGAGCTCCGCCGCCGCGGCCGCCCTTGCATCTGCACCGACTCTGCTGAGCCCGTCTCCTCCTAAGGCCGACCCTCCTCTGCTCTGGCCGTGACCCCTGCAGCGCCCCGTCGCCTCCCTGGGCCAAGCTTCTCGCCCGCGTCACCGAGCCTGCCGCTCGAGTCCCACCGCCGCGGCCCCGAGCCCCACGACCCCGCTGCTGCGGCCCTTCTCCACCTCGAGCCGGCTGTCGCCGTGCCGGCCAGGGCCTCCACGCGCGCCTCGACCCTGTCATCAGCCGCCGCATCTCTCTGTCGTCTGCGTCGCCCCAGACCACCTCACCGTACCACGTCGATCACGTGCGTGCTCGCTAGACGCCCGTGCTCCGCCCCATCGCGCCGTGCTGTATTGTACTAAGGAATGAGGGGCTCGAGCCTGTTTCATTTTTTTAAGTGGTGTTTTGTTCCTGTTGATGCTGTAGTGCTTTGGAGTTGGGTGTTGTAGAGGTGGTGTTGATGCTGTTACGCGATGGTGATGCTACCTAGTACCCTCTCGGCGAACAAAAACTGCAAGTCAGATGGGCACCCCGAGAAGCCACCCGAAGTCTACCACAACCGAACTTGGTTCACCCTCGGCCACCGATGCTGAATCAAGTTCTCCATGGACCCGAGAACGCCAACATCTCCTTCCTGAACCCGAAGACCGGACCCGGCGCTCTTCTCCCTCTCGGATCCGAAGACCGATCCCGGAGTCCGAGTTCGAACCCCGTTGGGCCATCAAGATCTTCTTCATGGATCCGAATGCCATGCCCCGATCCCGAGGATCTGAAGACCGATCCCGGCGCGCCCGAACCCCAAGACCCTCGACACCCAAGATCTTCGAACCCCGATGTGTGATCCCCTTTCTGAGACCCCTATTTTTATAATATATAACATACAACTTGTTGCATAATTAAATCATCATGCTTGCATACACATCTGGTGGGTTGGGTTAAATAGTCGATTCACCTAAATTAAATATGGAGGCCATATGCGGACTTTTCTAGTCTTATATCGGCTCCATTTAAATTTGTGTAGCGAACCGATACCATGTTTTGCCTTGTTAAGACAACATTTAAATTGCGGGGTATCTAAATAACTGGAACCTATTAATTAATTGTCGGGACCCCGGTTCCGCTTAATACTGCCTAATTGCACCACATCTCCATCATATCATAATCATGCCGGATCTTCTGTAATAGTATTAAATAGTGCATCTGGTGTTTCTTCTAGTGCTTTGGTTCATCGCGGATTAGGCCGTTGAGTTGATCCGAGTATTGACAAGTCCTTCGGATAATGTATCTTCGGCAGTGTTTCCCAGGCGAGCAATCTCCCCCTTTCTACCTATTTTGCATTTATAGTCTTTACTTCCTCCTGTTGATCTATTGCTACCCGTATGGCGATGCTTTAGTTTCCGTGCACCATCTATATACCTTGCAGCCTCTATATTGCCTTGGACACATCCTATTGCCTGTTGTTTGGTACATAGATGGCCTTGCGAGTCGTAGTCGCTTGCTCAGGTGCGATCCCGTGTCATGAAATACCACACAGTTGTTGGAATGTTGTCATATGCTTTACGGTGGAGAGGATCATGACTTTAAATGCAACTGTTAAAATGCTGGGAATATATATAACTAATACAGAGGCATCAGTGGGCAATAGATGTTATTTGGTTTTTCCACGCTCACTTGTGTCCCGTAGGACCCCGAGTACTTGATACCTGTTCCTTGACTATCGCACTATCCGCATATGGGACCATGAATCCCCTTAGCCAGAGCTTGATTCATTCCTTATTTCTTGGGGCCACAAAGTAGTTTGGGGCTTTATTACTATCCTGTACGTATGCTATATTTTACTGCTTTATTTAAGATTGTGCATGGAGCACTGTCTTTGTTTTAGATCGTACACGTTTTGGTATCGACAAGCCCGATCCACACTTTCGGGTTCCCGATCGTTCTGTAGTCGTCACAAACCCTAGGTCCGTTCCAGAGCCGGCCAACTTCGTTGCAGGTAGCTTAGTGGGGTGGCCCCCTAAAATATTTTATGAATCCTGTGATTGCTTTGTCGTGAAAGCCTCGTTGGGTTTTGATTTAGTTTTTCCGAGGTTGATCATGTGTGTGTTGCTATTTGTGCACCCCTGCAGGGTAAATCTTTCTGAAAGCCGTGTCCGCGGTTATGGATGACTTGGAGCACAGTATCTCAATCATAGACAAGCATAACTAAAGTAGTGCTATAAATTTGACTTAATATGTGACTAGTAATCAGTTTTACTACAATGGAATTGATAATAAAAGTGCCAACAACTGGTGGAACTGGGGTGTATCGTGTCATGTTATACCTCTCTAGTAAGTATCGCAACTCTAATGGAATGAAATAAAAGTGCCAACAACTGCTGGGTTTGGGATGTCACATGCTAATTGTATCTGACTAGTAAGTACTGCAACTACAACTGAATGGTTAACTAAAACTGCCCACTACTTATGCTATCAGGATGACTCATACTATCTATATCTGACTAGTAAGTGCTTCAACTATAATGGAATGAATAAAACTGCCAACTGTGTGAGTTCCTCGGTTTGACTTCCTCGTTTGGTCTCGAGGGGGAAATACCAGGATGGGTATGTTTGGTGTTAGTATCAGGTTGGATCCGAATAGGTCTTTCTTACCCCTCTCTCATAGCCGATAGTCGTATTGAGTCTCTATAGGTTGTTTAGTGCATGCTGCGCTGCCGCTTCAGTCCACCATACCTATGTAGGCGAGAGCCGCCGAATTCTAGCCTCGCTGTGTACTGGCCTCAGTACTGACGCTCCTCTTTTTTCCTTTGCCCTTTGTTGGCACCCTTTTTGTTTTAGTGGGTTTGAGATCAACGTCGTTAGCAGGGTTACCCTTCCATCTTGGCCTGGGCAGGGTTATGGACGCCATTGGTTATTGTTCAGGGCTCTTAGCCCCATTTGCATCTTGTCCGCAGTCGGACGCTCTATCGTTTTCAAGGTGATTTGGATCTTTGTATTGTATATCTGTATCCTTGACTCGCTGAGTCGCTATTGTATATATATCTGTTCTGTGGGTCCCATCAAGGACTGATGTGTAATGGTATTACTTTGTTTTCCACCCGAACGAAAGTGCCTGGTGGGCGTCCTTGAATCGTTTCTATGCGGGTTTGGCGGAAAGGGCTAAAACTTGCATAGGGCCGATTCGAGGGTGTTACACCAATTGGAGCCCCCTCCATTGGAGGTGTCCAGAATGCTAAACGACCAGCGGTATGGTCGGGATGCGCCCATACCATCCGCCTGTACTACACACTGCCTGCTCTGTTATATCAATACAAGCAACTTTCGTGAAGAGAAGGCGACAAGAAGGACGACGGAAAAGAAAACACAGCCGCCGCAAACTCATTTAGAGAGGGTTAGATCAGATCTGGAAGAGGAGAAGAATTTCCCCTCGTTCCTCGACGATTTTCAACTCCTCAACCACACACTCCACCATCTTCCCCATCATTACTTAGAGAGAGAGAGAGATTGGCAATTGTAAGATTAGGGTTTGATCTACCTTTGGTTTGTATTTGATTTGATCTTCAATCGTTATTGTGGTTTGTTACAATAACTTTGAGATGATTCCTATTTGCAATATAATTATGCTCTTGATTTGTGTTCCACTCATGTTTGAGTAAATCCCCATAGGCATGGGAGATGTAGGGGATTGGTGAGATGCGTCGTGCCTCCTTTAAATCCATCCATTTGTTATTATTGTAGTGTTTATTAAATAGTGAGGATGATTATCTATGTTTGCCTAATGCTTGTTATCTAATTTAAGGGTCCAAGTAACATGATCCAAAGATCTCATAGGTATAAGCTTGTATGCTAGCGAATCGGTGACCCCCCGAATGACACGGCCGATATCAATGAGGAGCTAGCACTACTCGAGGACAACAAGGAACCATCAAGTTTAAAGCCTTGATCCGGTCGCAAGACCTTAATTAATGTGCTGACCATTGCTATGGTAACATGTAGACGAATCATTGGGGCTGGGAAGAATTGGCCATGAGGACTCCTAGTCGGTATATGGGTTGCTTGCCTACTCACTTATACATAAGAAATAACACTATCACTTATTCCACTTTATCCATTTGGCACTTTCACTATCACCATGAACTGTTTCTCTCCGCGTCTAACTTCTCATCTACAGGACCTTTAAACACCTTTCGCATCCTTTACTTTTATGCAATTTAATCCTTATTTATTTTCTAAGGAAGTTTCCTCTATCTTTTACTCATCACTTTCTACCATCAGCTTCTGCAATCAATTAACTTAAGACCGGTGACACCTTGTGTGTGATAGAAACGCCGGATAAAACACTTACCTAGGCTCCTTACTGAGATTGATATAAAAATGGAATTAATACTTTCGCGAAAACATTCTCTGACGAACCTGTGCACTTGCAGGCCATCAATAGCGCTCTCTTAACTCGCTCTAATAGCCTAAGTTGTAGGGTGTGTATATAAGTTAGATAGTGCAATCTTTGCTGCCGCTGAGCCCACCATATATCCCTTGTAGGCGAGGACCGCGGAATTCTAGTCTCGTCGTGTACTGGCCTCAGTACTGACCGCTCTCTTTCTGTTTTTATTTGCCCTTTGCCGGCACCCTTTGGTTTTGATAGGTATGTGATTGATGACGTTAGCAAGGTTACCCTTCCATCTTGGCCTAGGCAGGGTTTATGGACACCGCTTGGTTATTCTTCAGGACTCTTAGTCCCATTTGGATCTTGTCCATACTCGGATACTATTCTGCTTTCTTCTTGAGTTGTATCTTTGAATTGCATCATTTGTATTCTTGACTCAATGAGTCGTTGTTGTATATATGAGTTTCTTGTGGGTTCTGTTGTAAAATATTATGGTGTAACTACTTGTTGAAAATCTCACCCACACGAAAGTGTCTGGTGGGCATGTTTGAATCGCTTCTATGCGGATTTTGGCAGGAAATGCTGGGATCTGCATAGACCCGATTCAGGGGCATTACACCCTATAGGCTAATAATAAAGTTGTTTTTATTGATATATCTCATATATTCATAATAGTTTTATACCATGCTACAACTGGAGTAAGTGGAACATTAATACACGTGTGGTATATAAACAAACCAAGTCCCTGGTACCCTCTAAAAGACTAGTTCGTTGGGCAACCGATGATCGAGGTTTCCTGATCATGGACTTTTATGTCAACTGACAACGAGGTCACTTCATTAGATGAATAATGTGATGGGAACACATCCAACCGTAGTATTGCAATGTGATCCAGTCACAAAGTTTAGCATAGCAATATCTACAAAGCATAGTAACTCAGTCCTTTGACCATGAGATCATGTTTAAACACTATCACTCGCGGCTGCTTTGATTGCATAAACCATCACACCATAACAGGGTGACCATAAAGGTGTATATTGGGTATTCTAAAGGGATATGTTGAGGTGTATGCATCAAGATCAGGATTTTCCTATCCAAGTGACGGATAGATACTTTGGGCCCACTCGATGAGATTACATCAATGCGCTTGCAAGCATGTGACTAGGTCACGAGGATGTAATATCATGGGCACAAGTAAAATGTGTTTACCGGTAATAAGATCGAACTATAGGTATAAAGATATTGGAGATTAGATCTTGGACAAACTAGGTATCATAGTGCAAAGGGAATGAAACTCAACATCTAAGGTTCAAGCAATCAAGTTATTCGTGGAATGCAAGTGGGTCATCATGAGTTTCTAGACACCATTGTTGATCATTGATCAAAGAGAGGTCTCGATCATGTGTGATCATTCTCGAACCGTAAGGGTATCACACTTAAGGGTAGAGATGCTAAGGGTTGATCCGTGATCGAAAGAAAAATAGAAGAGAGAGAACCAGAATTGTTCCGGGGAGAAACCAAAGTTTTTTGGAGGGCTTTGAAAGGTGTTTCGAAGTGAAAGGTATTATTTAATATGTGTTTATTATTAATTAAATGAATGAATTAACAAATATATATTTAAATAATAAAAATAGCAAAATCCCACCTATTGGGCCCTCCTAGAGGGAGGGGCCCATGAGGTCAAGGAGGTGCGCAGGGTGGGGCCCTCTCCACCACCGGACGACCCTAGGCCTTCGAGCGCGTGGGGTGGGGCCCAATCCCACCGCCGGCGGCCAGCCCCTCCACCTCCCTTGGTTTAGTCCCACCCCGGGACTTGAAGGGAGGGAGTGATCCCTTTGCCCCTATATATATATGTGGGAGGTTCCTCCTCCCAAACCATCCAATTGACTTTTTCCTTCTCTCTCTCTCTCTCCCTCTCGTGCGTGTTCCCAAGTTTGGAATGTGCACTGTGAGGTAAAGCTTTATCCACTATACGCACGCCGTCGTGCAATTGGAGTCGGTCCAGATCTTCTTTTTCCGCTGCTTTGCTGGATCAGAGCCCGAGAGACGTCTCTACACTAGACGTGTGTCGTACTTCGGAGGCACCGCCACTTGTGGTGTTGGATGCTTGAAGCCTTCTCGACCTTGACGTCGGCTACGCTTTGGCTACATCAGCAACATTTGTGCAGGAACATAATCCCGCTTTCGGTCTTCAAAGGTATGAACACCAGACCCCTCTCATTATTATACATCTACATAATAGATCTTGGCTATCATGTTTCATCATTAGGATTTTTTTTGTTTTCTGCCATGGAACCCCTTTAGTCACATTCGGCGTAGCTTCTTGAATGTAATCTTACTGAGTGGTCCTGGTGTATATTTTCGTCACGTGGGAGAATAAATCCCTATCTTGATGCATACGCCTCAACATATCCCTCTGAAATACCTAATAGAAACCTTTATGATCACCCTGTTATGGTGTGACGGTTGATGGAGTCAAGACAACCTCGGATAATAGTGATTAGATATGATCTCATGGTCTAAGGAGTAGGATACTATGTTTCTAATTATTCTAACGATGAACCTTGTGACTTGATCATTGTCGCAATACTTATATTAGGTACATGTCCATCACATCATTCATCTAATGACATGATCTCATTGTCAATTGACATAAATGCCCATGATCAGAAAACCTTGATTATCAGTTGACCAATGAACTAGTTGAACAGAGACTACTAGGGACTTGGTTTATTTACATACCACACATGTATCAATGTTTCCAATTGATACAGTTAGAACACAGTATAAAACTATTATGAACTAATGAAATATGATAATAAACATTATTTTATTATTTTCCTCTAGGGCATATTTCCAACACGTGCACCTCGGGGATTTGTAGTGGCATCCCATGGACATGCGGCCGGTATCTACGCCCTCATATGTACGATGCGGGAAGATATCATAGTCACACCGGCGATGCCACTTCTCATCGATGTCGTTCCATAAGTTGCTCTCGATCCATCTCGGCACATTGCCATCCTGAGACCGTAATACCCCAACATGGTCGAGATATCGGAAAAACAAAATTGAGAATGAAAAATGAACCTTTCATGAAGATAACTTACGATTCCTCCGTGAAGCTCTCGTTCGTTATCAATTAGATCCATACTAGTGTCACCTACGCCGTTAACCGCCCAATATTTTATCGTCGGGCAAGCGAGATATGATTGAGGTTGGTTGGAGAAGACGAGTGGTTGGTGGATCTTGGGATAAGCGTGTACTAGTGGTGGTGTATAAATAGTGGCAAGTCAAACAGCTCATCGGTGGTGGGGCACACCTATCAATGAGATGTGCCTTAACAGGTAGAGGGGCATGTTTGACTATTCTATAATGTTCGACTCACTTTTTACATCGGTTGCAATGCACGACACAATACATAATGCCTCCTTTGCCGAAGCACGACATTCCAAATTGCCGCTCTTGCGTACCACCTACCGTTGCACTAAAATCCATCGGTACCGAGTCTAACATGGTGTATATGGGGATGCTGCAAAAATTTGGCGTCCCTAATGCTCATCCAACGGGTAAACAACTTTTGCGGTTACTTTTCGCTTGTGTCGCCAAAAAAGTTGCCACGCATGGGGCATTTTTTTGTAGTGGAGGTACAGAGGGACGCATTCGGATGAAGTGTAGATGAAGATAGAGTTCTACGCTAAGAGGGACACGGAGGAGAAGAAGCCAGGGAGGAAGAAGAAACAAGACGAGCATGACGCCTCAACTGTCAAGGTGGACTCTGACAACGAGTCTTCGTTGGACATGTTTACTAGCAGCCACAAGTAGTGCAATGTAGTGTAGTGTAGTGTCAATGGTGTAGTGTAGGGTAGACGAAATGTAGGATGTGTAGTGCCCATGGTGTAGTAATCTAGTTTGAATATGTTCAAAGTATCAGACTGTATAGGATGTGTTTCTATGTTTGAAATGTGTTTAAAAGTTATAATGTTAGATGTGCTGGTCGAATCCCTATTTTACATCATCTGAACATTGGTTGAAGCCCTCTTTTGCATCACCTGAAATAGATACCCTTATAATTTATGCCATAAAACCAAAAAGAGTGGTGCCCTAAGACTAAAAGGTGGTGTCCTATTTTAGAGCATCCATTCGAATTCGAGTTGCTCCTATGGGCTTGGTGGCGAGGATGCCCGTGAGAAGAAGGAGAGAAGGCACATAAGAAAGGAGAATGCGCACTTTCGTGTGAGCAGGAACTTTCGTCTCTCGTACACCGGAACTTCCAAGGACGAAACCCCATGTAGAACAAAACTTGCGGATATATGCATGATGATTTTTGCTAGAAAACATAACTCTTTAATGTTCTGTACAGAGTGAAGAATGATCATTTTTATTCTAAATATGTTGGCTCTCATTACAATTATGTCCTGGATTTTTCTGTTGTAGCAACAACGGAATAGTTACCCATGTTATGTTGGCTCTCCGTATGGTTATGTCCTGGATTTTTCTGTTGCGGAAAAAACGGAACATTTACCCACGTCCATCGAAGATGTCTAGTCAGTGATGGGACATGTTCCGAGCGTTGCGAATCTAGCGTGCACACTAAATCACGTGCACTCGTATGTGCCGTTTAAGATTTGTGCTGCCAGATTTCATCATGTTTTATAAACATGTGTCTAATTTATACCTAATGAAATAAACTAAAACAGTGCACGCCAAATAATGGGCACGTTAGAATCTCGTTTTCTCGCTATAAATTTGATGCTATAGCTTCAGAGTTCGGAACAAAAATAGTAGGCACCTGGTGGTATCCTTCCTTTCGCGGACTGGACTCCAAACTTTGAGCATTCCAGAAGCAATGTCCAAAATAAAATAGCTGCTATCTCACTATGATTCCATGATACTGTCGAGGACAAACTGCCAATCACCTCTCTCGGCGGTCCAAACCAAAAAACTGACCTTACCAACGTTCACTCCAAGGTCATCTCGTTGTCCATCCTCATTTCTCACGCCCGACAGTGGCTCATACCAAGGGGACAAAATCCCCAAGCCTTGCTGTGGCATGCTAATAAAACGGCCAAAGCTTTTATATGCACACGCATTGGATGGTTACAAAAAACATCATACTCGACTGGCACATAGACTGGCACATAGCTAGTGTCCGCGGGCGAGCAGCATGGCGCAGCCGAACTACCGGCACGGCGGCCACCGAGACCTGGAGGCGGCGATGGAGCATGAGAAACCAATGGCGAAAAGCGGCAGCCGGTTCGGGTTCACCGGCGGGCTGGAGTTCACCAGCCTCACGTACACGGTGGTGAAGAAGCAGCGCGGGGTCGGCGGGGAGTGGGAGAAGAAGGACGTGGACCTGCTGCACGAGATCACGGGGTACGCCCCCAAGGGCTGCGTCACTGCCGTGATGGGCCCCAGCGGCGCCGGCAAGTCGACTTTCCTCGACGCGCTCGCCGGGCGAATATCCAGCCTCGACGGCCGCGTGGCGCTCGACGGCGTCGAGATGAGCCCCAGCGTCATCAAGCGTTCGTCCGCCTACGTCATGCAGGACGACCGCCTCTTCCCCATGCTCACCGTGTACGAGACGCTCATGTTCGCCGCCGACTTCCGCCTCGGCTCCACCGTGTCCACCGCCGACAAGAAGCTCCGCGTCGACAACCTCATCGAGCAGCTCGGCCTCACGGTAATGAATGAATCCTGCACGCTGCTATATATGTGTTGACGGAACTGTATATATCTGGTGTCTGTGACACAAAATCGACCAATGATGCCTTTGCATGTGCAGACAACAAGAAACACGTACATCGGGGACGAGGGCACGAGGGGGGTGTCCGGCGGTGAGCGCCGGCGAGTCTCGATCGGCGTGGACATCATCCACGGGCCGTCGCTGCTGTTCCTCGACGAGCCGACGTCGGGGCTCGACTCGACGAGCGCGCACAGCGTGATCGAGAAGGTGCACGACATCGCGTGCGCCGGGAGCACCGTGGTGCTGACCATCCACCAGCCGTCGTCGCGGATCCTGCAGCTCCTCGACCACCTCATCATCCTGGCACGAGGCCAGCTCATGTACAGCGGCGGACCCAAGGATGTCACCGCGCACCTCGCTCGAATGGGCCGCAAGGTGCCCAAAGGGGAGAACTCCATCGAGAACCTACTCGACGTCATCCAGGAGTACGACCAGTCCGAGTTCGGCGTCAAGGCCCTCGCCGAGTTCTGCCTCACCGGCCTCAAGCCACGCAAGCTCGCCGCCGAGGGGCTCTCCCTCGTGTCTAGTATCCCTGCGACCCCGATTGGACCCGGGGGCGAGGACTTCGACCACAGCCTCAGGAGCCAGCACTCCAAGTCTCCTTGGAGCGGCGCGCCGTTCACGCCGTCCCGGCGACCCAAGAAAGATCAAAACAGGTACTCCGTCGTGTTATGAACTTATGATATGCCCTTTATCGGTCGCATGAATTAACATATTGCTTGTCTCCGACAGGTACGCGCCGGAGATCGTGATGGGGACACCGACGCCGCTGAGCAGCATCTCGGTCTACACGGTGAACGAGGCCGACTACCTTTCGCCGGCGCAGCACAAGTCCGCCACGGGTGCCCCCGGCGTGGGCATCAACGCGCTGGGGCACCGCGGCAAGTTCGCAAACTCGTACGCGGTGGAGGTGTGGGTCCTGATGCGGCGCAACTTCACCAACATCCGGCGCACGCCGGAGCTGTTCATGTCCCGGCTGATGGTGCTGACGGTCATGGGCTTCCTGATGGCCACCATGTTCACCAAGCCCAAGGACAACACGCAGGGCATCACCAACCGCCTCAGCTTCTTCATCTTCACCGTCTGCGTCTTCTTCTTCTCCTCCAACGACGCCGTGCCGGCCTTCATCCAGGAGCGGTTCATCTTCATCAGGGAGACCTCCCACAACGCGTACCGTGCGTCCGCGTACGTGGTCGCCGGGGTCATCACGTACCTGCCGTTCCTCCTGCTCCAGTCGGCCGTGTACGCCTTGATCACTTGGTGGGCCATCGGGCTTCACGGCGAGCTCGTCTACTTCCTCGTCATGCTCTACGCCTCCCTCCTCTCCACCAATTCCTTCGTCGTCTTCATCAGCTCCATCGTGCCAAACTTCATCCTCGGGTAAGCAAAAATATTTGATACTGTACTTATTATTGGTCTGGGCCAAAGCCCAAGTATTTGAGCCCATCCCATCAAGGCCAGCTCAACATGTTTAACGGGCTCAGCCCGCGCTGACGTCTCCCCGGTTTTGATCCAGGTACGCTGCGGTGATCGCCTTCACGGCGCTCTTCTTCCTCTTCTGCGGCTACTTCGTCAACAGCCACAGCATCCCGCGGGGGTGGAAGTGGATGAACACTGTCTCCACGATGAAGTACCCCTACGAGGGCCTCCTCATGAACGAGTTCCGCGGCACACGGCTCTTCTCCACGGACCCGCTGCTCGACGGCGACTCCATCCTCAAGAACCTCGCCATCAGCTTTGAGGCGGACCGCAAGTGGTGGATGGTGCTCTACCTGCTCGGCTGGGCCGTCTTCTACCGCGTCCTCTTCTACCTCGTACTCCGCTTCGGCTCCAAGAACAAGAGGAACTAACTTATCAACTCAACTCAAGTGGGGAGTATGTACAAGTACAAGGCAGCGCAGCATTTCAGATTCAAGAAGCAGCGTATCTGTAATTATTCATTTGCGGGGCTGGATAGGAGAGAATATGTACGTTCCTCGAATTGACAAGACCTCCTCTAGATGGTGTCAAGATCTGTAACACCAAAAATCGCACCAAGATTTGTTATCAACTGTAATTTTCACACGAGACCTTTTATCGTTAGGCCATGTCACGATTTATTGACTTCTGAACTGTGATTTTCCACAGCGACGCGGTCGTTCGCCATGATTGCAATTTCTCAGCTCCTGGAGTTGGTCAAAAGGATTTGGAGACAAATTTGTTCATGCTCTACTGACCCCGTAGCCTGTAGCCTGCAGCCACCAAGAAAGAGACTGGGAACCGGCTTTGTCCATGCTGCTGGCCAACCGATCTCAACGATCAAAGTGGAGAAAACATCGGTCGGCCACTCATGCTGTCGTGCAGTGGCGCTGCAGTGACATGATATGCTACAACTAATATTCAGTGAAGAGAAATAAAATTCAGACACAAAATTGTGGGAACTTTCGTTTCCAGATACTTGATTAAATCGGGAGTTTTAAGAGGTTTACAAGACGAGAGCTCATGCCATCCAGAACATGGAGGCTAGGGTTTAACCCAATACTACTTGGAATATGTCATTACAATGCTTGGGATGGATCTAAATAGAGGGTTCAGCTAAGCGACAAGCAAGTGAGCAGGTGAGACGATAACGTTTATAGGGAAAAGTTAATAGCAACGCCTAGATCACTTGTAGCCGTGGGATCTTCAATCTATGGTCCTCGTTGACGAGCTTGCCCGAAGCGGTAAGAAGCGATGTCTGTCGTTGATTGAAGATCTTGCGGTCGATCATGATTCCGACAACCAAAAACAGAGCAGTTAAATGGACTAGCCGAGTTTGAGCCTGCCAATTCTCTCGGACAAAGATCAGACTTGTCCTCAAGGATGAAATTCTGAAAATACTTTCTAGATGAAAGTTGAGTCCTCCCATGTGGCCGCTTCTGCTGGAATGATTAGCCACTTGATGAGCCATTGCACAACAGGAATTGAGATGTCTCCTTGTACTCTTGGTACCAATTTTCTCTATAATATTGCTCCTGGACCAATTCTGATATTATGTGAAAGGACAATGGATATCCCCTAGAGGGGGGCTGAATAAGCGTTTAAAATAATTACGGTTTAGCTCTAATAAATACGGAATAAACTAGCGTTTAATTTATCAAGCACAAAAAACTTAATTGACTAGGTTCAACTAAGTGCACCAATAACCTACACTAAGCAACATAAGCAACAAGATGATAGCAAGATAGATTACTTTAAGCACGATAGCTATAACCATGTAAATTCATAAGTAAAGGACTCCGGTATAGAGGTAACCGATGGACGCAGGGATGATGATTTTATCCCGAAGTTCACTCCCAAAAAAGTTACGTCTGTTGGAGAGGTCGATGGTGTATGTCAACACCTGGATTTTTAAGTCCAGATGCCTGTTATACCGTACATCGCAATCTCAGGATTACCATTTTTACGAGACATAACAAAATTGGTACCACGGTACATCATCCATTGCAAACCATATTAAAGGTCTTACAAATAGAGGATCCCATGATCTAGTCTTAATACAATCAAAGCAGCGGAAAGTAAACGTAGTAGTGCCCCATCTTCAAGGTCATAGGCAATGCTGACGATGGGAGATGATCCTAGTTGTCATAGACCTCCTGCTGTCCATCTTCCGGGTAGTATTCCTTGTAGCCTGGCCATGGGAATAGCCAGGGACAAAGCCATGAGTACTCTTTAAGTACTCGCAAACTACCACTAACATAGGTAAGGTAAAAACTAGTAGGAATCTTAAGCTCTAGGTTTGTTTGCAAAAAGACAGGTTTATTTTCTAAAGACTTAAGAGTAAAAGACCTAATTTTAGTTCTATATATCACTTCAGTGGGAACTTAGATTTCATGTCCACAACTCAGTTGTGGTCAAGTCAAAGTCATCTTTCAAGTCACAAATTATTTTGAAAACATCTGACAACGAAACAGTATGGCCACTCCAACTATCCATAACCGCGAACGTGGCTATTTGAATAGTTTGACACTCTGTAGAGGTGGTACACTTTCACCATAAAGTTTGATACATCCGTCGGGGATAACCCAGAATCATCATACTTGGTATGCGGATAATCAATCCTAACCTTTTAATTACACACTCTAGTATAGGCACCTCCCCTATGAGCTTGGCCTCCCAGCCATGGCCAACTGCCATCCCAGGAACTGCATAGGTGGACATTCATATTTACGAGGTAGCCTCAGCTGAACCTCTTCCGCAAGGGAACCCATACTAAGACATATAAACTTCCAGTTAAGCCCTACCCAACTCAGGTATTGTGGTTGTACGGTAAAATTGGAATGGTATCGCATCCGAACCCAACCATCGGTTTTTGTCAAAGTCAAGGCTCATGCCTCATTCAGTTTCATCATCAACCCATTGTATTTTATAACACATATCAAAACATTTCAATAGAATAAATCATCATTCCAAGGTTTTCATAATCATTTTCACCAAGTGTTTCCATCTAAAGTGGTCAAGTTTTATTTTAGCACTAGCCACTAGTATTGAGTGTATCACTATTGAGGGGTGCTAATCTAGTATAAGTACCCAAGACTAGTTCTATGATCTTGGTAGTATCCATCCTATTTTCCACTAATCATAATTCATTAACTAAGTAAGAAACTGTAGTAAAAGGGAAAGTAAAGCTTGCATATAAAACTGGGATTGGTATAATCAAAATTGCATAACCAAGCATGCATAGTGCATCTTGCATAGGTTATCTAGCATAGTGGGCTTGCATGGATAGCTGGCATAGTTTAGCTTGCATATGATGGCCTGCCTTGAGCAGTGTCGTCGTTGAAGTTCTCTTCCTCTTCTTTGAAGTACTCCTCCTTGTCGTATCCTGGGTCGGTACTAGCGTCTATAAATACATTCAATATACAAAATCATCAAACAATACTTAACTACTTCTATTTTAGCACACATGGCTCACACTAGATGGTCTAGCATCATCTATATCATCACATGAAATATTTACATCTTATTTATCTTATTTTGGAAAAGTAATTTCTACTCATTAAAAATACTTAAGATTTAATATCCTCTAATTAAAATATGGGATCATGTTGACACATATCATCACCACATATTTCAATACTTGGGAAAGTGTTTTAAAGTGGTGATCATATATTACAAGATTTAATATTACTATTTAATACTATTAAAGTGGCTAGAAAAGCCTATATAGCATCCTTTTAATACTAGTCCATGTTTAGTATCTGTAAAACCAAATATTTTTATGTATTCATGTAGAGCATGGCAAATGTGATTTTTGAGAGTTGGAATCAACTCAAAGTCATTTATGGTTGATTTTATAAAAATGTTTGAAGTGGTAAAAGTCTCTGTCTTGTTATTTTTGGTATAGGTGATCTATAATTTCAAATGGTTTGAATCCAACGGGATTGTGTATATATTTTCAATACCTTTTTAACAAAATTGGAATCATCATTTTGGTTCAGTACATCTCTTTGAATTTAATTTTGAATCTACTGGAAGAATAGGGTTTTAACTAAATAGACAAATTCTATTTGAATTGCTGGGCTCTGCGCGGGAAAAGAAGTGAGCCAGCCCAACTACACAACGCGCACGCAGCGGGCTGCTGATAGGTTGGTCCTACGCGTCAGTGGCAGTAACTAGCCGAAACGGTATCAGCAAATCTTAGCGCTACAATTAGAATAGGATCTACGACTGAGGCTCGTCGTCTACGTCGTGGTGCTCCGACGAGATTCTAAACCTAGCGGCACGGCGGGGGTCGCTGGGGGCTTACCAGTGCTCCAGCTAGGTCCAGCGATAGGGGCGAACGGGCTTGTTGACGACGGCGAGTCGATTGGTGGTCACGGCAGGTCCTGGAGTGGCTCCAATCAATGTCTCCCTGTCTTCACTGCTACGGCGGGCTCCGGTCAAATTCCGGTGGGGTGGTGCTCGCCTTGCTCTGGGAAAGGCTCTGGGTGGTTCTGAGAGAGAGGAGTGAGATGGTGTGCCGTTTGAGGTCTAGGGTGGCTCCTATTTATACACCGGTGGTGGAGGCAGGGCGGCATGGTCGGGCTTCATCGGCGACGCTGCTACAGGTTGCGATAGGCATGGCGAATGGCATGGGTCGACGCGGTGGACTGCGGTGGTCGTCACGCGCTTAGTGGCGCGGCAAGGGGCGGTCTCAGTCGGTTGGGCAACGTCAACACTCTGCTCGGGTACGGCGGCGTTCGTCAGCGAGTACGGTGGTCACGAGGCATGCGGCGGTGAATGGTCATGTCTGGGTGGTCGTTGGTGACGTGGCGGGTGCGGGTACGCGCGGAGAGAGCAAGGCGCAGCATGGCTGCACGAGGCGGCTTCGGTGCTCTGTCATGCTCCCGGCATGGTAGAGGCTTAAATGGACACAACTGTTCTAGCGTCTCCACTTCTCGCCGTTGATCAAGGGGTGGACAGAGAGGTACGGTGAGGTCATGCCTAGCTGCTAGTGATCGTGGGAGAGGGCGGCGCGGCGTGTGGCGTCTTGTCCATGGTCGACCGGCATGACATGCTCGGTATGGCCATGGCACTAGCGCAGGGGACGAGTGAGGTTGCTCCATTGCACGGCCAAGGTACTAGGGTGATCGTGGGTGATTTATTGGGTTGATTGCAGTACAAGAAATGATCAATTGATTGATCAAAACAGTAGATAGTTGTTGAGTTTATACTTTGTCTTCTAAGTGTTCGACTAAATAGCCACATGAACTTAATCTTTGAATTATTCCATGATTTTTGGTGGGTGATCTGGTCACATACTTGGTAGTCTCTGGTTGCTAGGAATTGCCAAGTGGTGTTGGTTTGAGTGATTTTTTGTAAAATGATGATCTATGTACCTACACTTGATTCAATTTTGAATTGCCTCTCAAATGAATTTGAATATAGTTTCTGTAGGTTTGTAAATTTTGTTTGGGTTCATTTTTACTTGGTCTAGAAAGGAGTGAAAAGAAATAGAATTGTTTCTATTGGGATTCTTTTACTAGAGATGGCCAAAGTAGGCTAGTGGTTAGTTTTGGCAAAAGTGACCATATGATCATATGCTTCATAAATGGTTTTCTTTTTATTTGATTTTGCTTGGAAAAGATTTATATGAGGTGGTATTCATCTTTAAACTAATCCTTATCATTTATAGCAATTAAACATGGTAAATGCAAGCATTCATGCATTAATGGAAATCACACATGCATTCATATAAAGTTTAATAATAAATGTTTTTGTTAACCCTAAACTTGGGTGATTAGAACTTTATAAGCTTGTTTAATATTTTTGAGGTGTTATAGCGTAATGTCCCCGAACGCCACAAATGACTCACCTTGAGGTGTGGCGGTGACGTGGGGTGATCACGTCAATACCCATGGTCTATGGACTTGGGTTTTCAGGAAAGAAGTATGCGTTGGAGACTTCATCGACTAACAAACAAACAAGGGGACACGAGTTTACCCAGGTTCAAGCCTTCGGAGAGAAAACCCTACTCCTGCTTGCCTATTCTTGATTGATAAAGAAGCCGAAGGTTACAATGGCGCCGAGATGGCAGGGTTTGCGCAAATTGGATCTGGCGTGTATGCAATGAGAGTTTTTGATGCCCTCCCTAGTGGTACCTCCTAGCCTTTATATGAGGAGGCTAGGTCTCGGGTACCGTCTGAGTCGGTTACAAGTTGATAGTGTAACCCTAAAGATTTCCTATGTACTCTTTGTCTTGTCCGTCAAGGAGTCAACGCCTTTATGGGATTGGTTTCACCCGAACCTTCATGGGCTTTCCGGGATCTCAACATATTTTCACGTGGGCCTCTAGCTGGGATAGAACTGATAGGCCAAAGGTGAACATCCGTTGGGCATACCTATGCCAGTAGCCCCCCGAGTGTCCATTCGAATCGTAGATTCGGGTGGAGACTTAGAAATAGCCAACCCTATAAGGTGAATGGTACTGACCTAGAAGTTCATCCAGTCAGAGGGTCGTGTGTCTTTTTAGAAGTTCATATGGATGTTGGTAAACATGCCTGGTGCACTTGACGAATTAGGACTAGTTAGTTTCTCTTGGGAAAAAACAATGTTGCCTACTCAGATTCGAGTCCTTGGACTCGAATCCGGTATAAGCTGGGGTAATTCGACTCATGTCCCGGAAGCCTTACTGAGTCAAATTCCAGTCAACAAGTATATACCCAACGCGTCTGTCGGGATTTTCATCACACCGTAGGCATGGCATTTATCTAGTAGAGCGAAGTGAGTGCGGTTGTCAGGCCATCAAATAGGATCTATAGGTCTTAACTTTGTGTCATAGGCACAACATCCAAATAGTTATCATAACGAATGTGATTCGGGTGGTCAAGGAGATGTTATGTTTGAATTCGACATTGGTATAAGGTGCATATCGGGCGAAGTCGCCTAGTTTTCGGTTGTTTGTAAGCAAGTAATCGGTATCGTGGACGTTATCAACTTTTTTTGGACATATGCTGTAGGATTTTATATTTTCTATAGGGTGTGTGACCAGCACTCCCTATGGTAGTAGCCCTCGAGTGTCTGTTCGAGTCGTAGGCTCGAGCAGAGACTTATATTCATAAGTTTCACAATCATCAGTCGACATAGTGGACATCATAGGATCAATTGAAATTGTTTGTTGATGCAGTGTATGGTTGAAGTTGACCATGTTCCTCCGTAGTGACCCAGAAGTACACCAGGTCGATTTTCTTTGTTTCTTTGTATGACTGTCACTCGACACCGTGAATGCAATCAACACAGGTTTTTCTCTTTATCTTTGGGTACGTGATCAGCACTCCCTGTGGGAGTAACCCCCGATTTTTTAGTTGAATCATAGATTTGGATAAAATCTCAAAGCCTTTTAATCCCCTAGGCAAAGGTTACTTCTTGTTAGAATGAACCCAGAAGTACATCAGGTGCATGTCTAGCGCTCCAGATTGGAGTAGCCCCCGAGTGTCTGGCCGAGTCATGGACTCGGACAGAGATTCATGTCTTGTATCATGAAATCGCAGTCACTGTCGACCCGAAAATAAATTGGGTGTGCGACCAATGCTCCTGATAGGTGTAGCCCCAAGTGTCTGGCCGAGTCATAGACTCCGGCACAGACTCATATCTTGTTACCTTCTGTGGGATCATCTCTTCGCGGCACCCGAGGAGATGCCCATATCAGATGACGTACTCATGGATGCAGTTGAATGTTTCGTCGAGTCCTCCTGAGGACGTGATGGATTTTGAATGATTGATCATTTCAGGGATGATGCCGAGTGAACTCAAGAGTCATCATGAGCAGTTGATGGGACACAATAGTGTGGGCCCCAGTATTAAAGCTGACTGGATTTGATTGCACGTTACACAAAAAAACAGAGTTTAACAGTGGTTCCTCGATTTGAGTGTGTAGTGGAGTTACTGTGGTTACAATTCTTTCCTTGTGTCTCCACGTGTCCTTGGGATGTGAGCCACATGTCTTTGTGGTCCATCCATTGTCCAGGATTAATCTCGTTGTCAGTATAAGAAAAGGGTGAGGGCCTAGTAAAAAATTCCCATCCTTCACTTCCTTTGCCTTCGTCTTCCTATTGCGCTCTTCCATCGTCATCTCCTCACCACACTGGATGTGCCGAGAGTATTTCGAAGCAACTTTCTACGCGCCACCGTAGGGAAACCTAAGAAGGTTGGAGGCTCTAGTTCCGGGACTGTCGCCGTGAAGAAGAAGAAGAAGAAGGGAGTCGCTGCACCGAGGGCCACTAATGGAGATTGGCGGCGGTCCACTTGCAAGGCCAGTGAACTGCGCTAGTTTAGGCAAGCTAGGAAATTTCCTCCCGAGCAGGACTGCATCCTCCTCGGCATCGAGGTAATCCCCTATCCCCTTCCTAGGTTTAGGGGCACATTTCTCGCCTTTTTCGTTCGAGGCTTGTCTCTGCCAGCACACAAATTTCTTTGTGGGTTTCTCTTTATCTAGGGTGTCCAGCTTCATCAGCTAACGTCAAATTCTATCTTGCACATCACGTGCTTCATTACCCTATGTGATTGTTGGCTGGGCATTGCATCGTACTTTGGGCTTTGGAAAAAAAAATCTTTGAAGAGGCAGTCTGGCTCGCAGGGTCCCTACGTTGTTGGTGGGTGCGACATATCCATCCGAGGGGATATGAGGTACTTTGACTTCAAAATTCTTGATTCTGTCCAAGGGGGGAGGTACAAGTGGCTTTACATCCGGGACCAGAAGGTGGACAACCAAAAGTTTGTATTGGATCCATTTGATGCAAGTCCAAAGGTAGAGAATAAACATTCTTGGAAGAACATGGTGGCGTTAGCTGAATAGGAGGAAATCGAAGCTTTGTATGTTCTATGTGAAGCCCTCGAAGTGCTCATTTGCGCAAACTGAACTAGAGTGTACTTGGGACACATTGTGTCAGCTAAAGGTGTGTCCACGGATCCTCGGAAGGCTCAGGCGATGTAGAACTGGCCCAGACCTACATGTACCACTGAATTACGAGGGTTCTTGGGTCTTACAGGCTACTACCATAAATTCGTCAAAGGTTATGGCATTATGGCAAAGCCCCTCATAAAATTGCTGAAGAAAAAGGGTTTGCATGGTCTCCGAAAGCTGAAACAACATTTCTTCAACTGAAAAAAGACATGACGACCACCTCGGTACTTGCTTTACCTGACTTCAACAAGCAATTTGTGGTTGAAACGGACGTGTGTGACTCCGGGGTTGGCACTGTTCTCATGCAAGAAGGCCACCCGTTGGCGTTTCTCAGCAAATCCTTGAGTTTACAACACAGGTCTCTGTCGATATATGAAAAAGAGTTTATGGCCTTGATCTGTGGAGAGATGGTGCTCTTATCTACAGCATGGTGAATTCTTGATTAAAACTGATCACCACAGTCTCACTTACTTGGAGTAGCAAAACTTACAATATCCAATGCAGCGCAAGGCCATGGCTAGGCTGATGGGGGTTGTAATTCAGAATTCTTTACAAGAAAGGTGCAGAGAATTTAGCAGCAGATGCCTTATCTCAGGTCAGCCAAGGTTTCTAGCTACTAGCTATTTTAGAGGTGCACCCCACATGGTTATAGGAAGTTCTCAACTTATATGTTACTGATCAAATTGCTCAGAACAATCTGTGCTCTATCGCCATTCAGAGCCTAGATGAGCAAGGGGTTTGAGCTGACCCAGGGCTTGATCAAAGTACATGGGAAGATTTGGGTGGGTCCCAACTCTTCCTTACACACTAAGTTGATCAATGCATTCCATAATAGTGCAATGGGTGGCCACTTTGGTATGTTTCCTACTTACAAGGGGTTGAAGCGATTGTTCTCATGGTATGGCATGAAAATAGAGGTGGATGATTTTGTTAGGCAGTGCTCAACATGCCAACAAGCAAAGCACAACCACAACAAACCGGCAGGCCTGCTCCAACCATTTCCGATCCCAAAAGGCATCTAGCGTGAGATTATCTGCTAGTGCAAACGTCATTATGGTGGTGGTCGACAGATTAACCAAGTACGTCCATTTTCTCCCTTCGAAACATCCTTACATGACAACATCAGTGGCACAAGCTTTTCTGGACACAGTGGTAAAATTGCATGGTGTTCCATTGTCCATAGTATCAGACAGAGATCGTATTTTCCTCAGCCGTCTATGGAAGCAATTATTCTCCTCGATGGGTACTAAGCTGCAATTCACCATTGCATATCACCCATAGACGGATGGACAGAGCGAGCAGGTTAACCAATGCGTGGAAATATTTCTCCGTTGCTTTGTGCATGATACACCCAAGAAATGCCATCACTGCCTGCCAGTCGCTGAGTTTTGGTACAACTCATCACATCACTCTACTATCGGTTGTTCCCCTTTTAGAGCTCTATATGGCTGTGAGCCTAACTTGGGTGTAATGCCCTCTATGGCCAAGGATAATATATCGAAAGATGATCTGATTGTGTGAGATCGTCAAGCTCAATTGGACCGCCTCAAGCTTCATCTGGCCAGTGCCCAAAACAGAATGAACATCCAAGCAGATCATCATCGCTCTGAGAAGGAATTCATGGCGGGGGACAAGGTTTACCTAAAACTACACCCCTATGTCCAGTCCTCAGTGGTGAACAGGCCATGCCCAAAGCTGGCATTCAAATACTTTGGCCCATATGAAATTCTACAGCATGTTGGCACTGTGGGTTACCGTCTAGCTTTACATGAATCTAGTGCAATTCATCCATTTTTTCATGTTTCACAGCTCAATGAGTTTGTTCCAGATCATATCTGGTGTTCCATGACTTATCCAAGATTGTCGAGCTAGACATTGTGGATGCGGTGCCGGAGGCTATTCTAGACAGACGCCTAGTGAAGAAGGGGAGCACAACAATTCTACAAGGCTTGGTGAAGTGAAAGAAACTCGACCCAGGAGCAGCTACGTGGGAGGACATCACAGTGTTGCAAGCTCGCTACCCTGATTTCAGTCCTTTTGGGGCAAACACCTACTCCAGAGGGGGAAGTGTAACACCGGTGCAGGGTGCTACAAATGAGGCAGGGAGCAAGACGTAAAGTGAAGAGACGCCTTCGAGGCTTCGACGGTGTTGTGAGTAGTGGGTGTGTGGCCCACTGGCAGAGGCGTGGCGTGTGTATGCTGGGTCATTTATATGAGCGGTATGTGCGATAAGAACGACAAGAAATAGATGAAGGAGATATTTAGAACTCTCTCCTATCTCCCATGTTCTCCCTTCTCTCTATTAGATCTCTAAATTCTCTGTATTCTTCCTGAGTTCATGTCTCGATCTCCATCGGTGGCAAGGGGTATGATACTTCGGTGGCAAGCTAGATGCGTCTTAGACTTGGCAGTTTATCTTTGATCTACTTGTAAAAGTAACTTTTCATCACTATGTATCGGTGCGGTTTGACTTTTATTTAAAAAGCGAGACGAATGCGTGATTTGAGGAGGGAACAGCGCGACGACGTGACGGACAAATTTGGACAAATTTGTTCATGCTGTACCGACCCCGTAGCCTGTAGCATGCAGCCACCAAGAAAGAGACTGGAAACCGGCTTTGTCCATGCTGCTGGCCAACCGATCTAGACATTTTTCAACGATCAAAGTGGAGAAAACCTCGGTCTGGCCACTCTTGCAGTGGCGCTGCAGTGACACACGGCCGTCGTCGTGTCGTAGTCTGACGGCTCTTTACAAACTGGTGGCTCCGTACCGGATAAGCGCAGCGGTGAGGGTATCACCGGGAGACCTAAACGAGCGATCCAACCAGTCTGTTTTTTATCGATCTGGGTTAAGCCATCGACGCTTTTAAATCGCGAGGCGTCCTGTCCGATCTGCCACGTCCAGCAGCGTGATTCAAATTGTTCTACTTCCTCCGACTTATATTATTTGACTTAAATTTGTCTAGATTTAGATGTATTTAGACATATTTTATACTAGATATATTCGAATTTAGATAAATTTAAGTCAACTAATATGGGTTGGAGGCAGTATTTTGTCTGGCCAGCTCAAAAGTCAAAAGTCAGAGAGAGGACAGCCAAGAGAAAGAAGAGAGTGTTCTCGTCAACAGCTAGAACCAGTACGGTGCGAAAGAAAAGAAGAGCTCTCCAGAGGCGGCGACAAACCCATCTAGGGTTCCTTCCCTCCGCCGGTGACGCCACCGATTTGTCCCGTCTCCGGCGGCCTTAGGGTCTTGGAGGCGTGGCGGACCACAGCCTCTCGCCGGTGGGAGGTTTCAGTGTTCTGTTTAGACTATTTCTAGTGTCTTCTTCAGGATGTTGAGGCGACGGCTACGTCCTGAGGTCAGAATAAGGTTATTTTCGTCCTATCCTCGCTCTAGTGGTGCGTCCAGCATCAGCGGAGGGCGCGTGGAGTCATGTGTCCGACGGATTTCTTGAGATCCGGTCGCATATGTGTGTTTTAAGGTCAGTCTCTTCCGATCTACGTTGGTCATCTTCGGTGATGGTTGCTGCTCTGGTGCGCTGCTCCTTTGGGCCTTAGTACGACGACTTTCCGTCCGCCTACTACAACAAGCTCTACTATGACAAGATTTGCCCGGCTCCGGTGATGGAGAGGCGAGGACGGCGGCGCGCCTTCGGCTCGTGCCAGTGTTTATAGTCGTCGCTAGGTGGTCCATTGACCTATTTGTAATTTTTATTACTTTTGGGACTCTTTGTACTGCTGCTGATGATTATTAATAGATCGGTGGTGTTAGAGTATACGTGTACGGTTAGGTAATCTAGGGTAGAGATAGGATTTATGTCTTGTCTTGTACTCTAAGTTAATCCCTATACGCCTTTATATACTCGTCCATGAGCCTTAATAATACATCCATCATATTCGGCCAATCTCTCTCCCTCTCTATCCTTCTACATGGTATCCGAGCCGTGACAACCCGCCGTACTATCAGCCGGACTCCACGGCTCCGCCAACGGGGGCAAAACCGTAAGCGCCAGTGGCGGCGATGGCGATATCGCGCTCGACCTCCGCGAGGTGGAGGTGCTCTCCTCTGCTGAGCCCGTCTCCGGCTTCCCCGTGGCAACCCGCCGTACTATCAGCCTAACCACGATTCTCCTGCCCTAGCCGCTGCCCCCTCCTCCCAGGCGCCGCCGGCTCCCCCGCCCCCAAACCCTAGCGCCGCCGTCCCCATGGCACCGCGCTAGCCGCCGTGCTTCACAAGGTAACCTGTAGGGCGCCCTCTCACCATCGCAGGTCCTGCCGACTACCCCATCGTCACTCTAGGCATCCAGCATGACTAACCCAGGTCGCCGCTGGTTTCGCCGCCTTCAACGTCTTCGTCCACTACAACTTTGCCACCAAAGTCATCGCCTCATCCCCGACTACACCACCTGCTACTCTACTCTGACAACCGCGGACAGCGCCGGCATCTCTCCTTTCGCCGCTCTACGTGTCGCATCGCTCTAGAGGCTTCCTCTGCTTGTCTTTCTGACATGGCGGGAAGTTCATGATGGTCCCTGCCCCCGCACGCCTCGTACTGGCAACACCGGGAGTGCCTTCGTCCCCGACGTGTTCCCGAGTCTGGCAAACTCGGATCGGCGCCTCGTCTTCATCGGCTTCGACAACGTCTTCCTCGGCATCGACCCCTCTACGACTGCCTCGACCGCGTCACCGACGGGTTCCTCTTTGCATACTCGGTTCTGGCAAAACTGGAGTGTGCGTTCGTCCCTGACGTGCGCCTAGTTCTGGCAAAACTATGGCCGCACCTCGTCCTCGATGGCTCGGACTGCATCGACTTCGGCATCGACACCCTCAACGACTGCCTCGACGCATCTCCGTCATCCTCCTCATGCACTATGCGCATGCGGCTTCACATGTGGCTACCTCGACATCGGCATCCCCGACCACGACATCGACCACGGCGACCCATCGCACGGCTACTTCGACCATGGCAGCGCCTCACGCTCTCGGCTCCCTCGACATCGGCACAAGGGCTACCACCTCGTTTGAGCATCATCAGCTTCCTCTACAGTCCAAGCTACTGTACCGCGACACCGTCCACGACGTTCCCCCTCGGACTGCGGGGGGATGTCAGCCTACTGGATGCTACTTCGGTTTATCTCCAGTCTGACCGTCCGCGATGTTCTAGTTGTTCACGACGCTACCGCTACGACTGCGGGGATGTTAGAGTATACGTGTACGGTTAGGTAATCAAGGGTAGAGATAGGATGTATGTCTTGTCTTGTACTCCAAGTTGATCCTTGTACGCCTATATATACTCGTTCATGAGTCTCAATAATACATCCATCATATTCCGCCAATCTCTCCCCCTCTCTATTCTTCTACATGTGGAATTTCGCAAAAAAAAAAAGAAAGAAGAGAGAAGAAGACCTATAGTGGGATTGTCAACTGGACCAGTCTGCTACAACAAACGGATAGTCCAGCGCCCGCGTCCCAAAGAGACCCATCCATGACCTAAATTTAATTTTCCGAATGAATCAGTCCGGCCTGTATCGTCCGCATGGGTCGTCCCACCTCTGTCCGCAGTGACCGAGTAGGACATGGTCGGATCGTTTGGGTCTCCCGTGAAGATACCTGAGGCAAGCCGAAACAGAGGATGCATGTCGTAGTGCGATGACGTGAGGACTAGAACTGGTCTGTCCTTGCCACTCGGCCCGCCTTACGACCTCTACACCTTATGATCAAACTACTACTACTAGACAAAACCACGGCGGCGGCACTGCCGGCTCCGACCGTTTCCCCCCAGCGGCGCCGCCTCGTGCAGTCACGCTACAATAATCCGGTCGTCGGCCCGTCGAGTATCAAACGCACACGAGTATCCGTATTATGGAGACTGTATTATTGCGAACAGCGCGAGAGTCACTCGAATCGTGGGCTTCCATAATGGAGTAGAAAAGTGTTTTCTCCGAGCGAGACAGAAAGAAATCTGCGCACCATCCATCTGATTCTGACATGACATTAACAAGATAATACTCTCCGTTTGCGGTTGGGAGCTTGGCGATCTTCTAGAAAAGTAGTGGTTCCTGCCTGTCTGACAACGAACGCTCGTACCGTGCCGATAAGATTCTGAAATAGGAAGACAATAACTCTAGGCACCCAATCGCCAAACTGGCGGACGTCAGGGTTCGATCGCGCAGCCTGTCTTCGGTGCGCAATTTCACTGCAGAGTTATTGGTCTCAAAATTCCTTATTACTCGGTCCTTCCTCAGTCCAGAAATAACTGACATGAGTTCTTCTAGATTCATATAAATCTATCCTTTAAAATGTGTCTACATACATGCGAAATTTAGTTAAATTTAAATCACTTATTTCTCGACGGAGAGCCGGCTAGACATAACCCAATGGCGTTGATCTTATCACAGGCGATGAGTCTTGTTTGACTCTTCCATTCGCCAGGTGCCACCCAAAGTTCACAAAGCTCAGCAGCCGCAGATGATAATATCTTGCAGGAACCTGACGAACGCCGATAGTAGCTTTGCTCCGTTCAGCTTTGGCGGCAAAAGATAAGTCAGTACGTCCTTGTCGTTCCAGTTTTCAAAGGGCCAACTGCGCCCATTACACTTTACACGTTTATTTCGTCCCCTCCAGTTTCATATTTTCAGTGGCCACTGCTCGAGTGCTCGCCCGGTCGTCCCTTCCCACACACACTCCGCCTTGGCTATATTTAGCTCGCCATCTGTAGTTGCAGAAACCCAAATCCAGATTAGAGATCCGGCGCAACTATCTGGTGGTACTACCTGAACTGTTCATCGTGGGCTCGTATCGGAATTCGGAAATGGGCGTGGGAATCCAAGCGCAGGAGCCGAAGCACCGGCGGCACCACCAAGGACAAGAAGAGCGCGAGGCCGACGGCGACGGCGCGGACTCAGCGGAGCTCGCCGCGCTGTACCTGTACGGTGACGTCCTCGAGTCGGTGGTGGACCGCGTGCCGGCGGCCGACCTCGCTGCCACGGCGGGGGTCTCGCGCGAGTGGCTCCGCGCGGTGCGATCCGCGCTGCGCCGGCGCCCGCGGCGGCTGCCCTGGCTCGTCGTCCACCTCCACGGCCGCCGTCGTCGCACCGCGGCGTACGATCCCCACTCGGGCGCCTGGGTCACGGTGCAGGCCCCGCGCCACGCCACGCCGTCGCACGTGCGCCTCGTGCTCGGCGCGCGCGGAGACCGCGTCTGCGCGCTTTCCCTGTCCGGCCTCGACGTCGCCGGAGACCCTCTTGGAACGTCCGCGTGCGTCGCGATGAAGGCTCCCAGCGTGTGGCGCGTCGACCCTGTTTTCGCCTCGGTAGGCGACCGTGTGGTCGCCCTCGGGGGCGCGTGCCAGCTTGCGCTGGCCGAGGGGGAGGACGCAGCTGCGGTGGAGGTCCACGAGAGCGGGAGCTGGATCGCCTGCGATCCGATGCCCGCGGCGCTCCTGGAGTCCGCGGCTGCCACGTGGCTCTCGGTGGCCGCGACCGATCACAGAGTCTATCTTGCGGACAGAACCACCGGGTGGGCGAGCTGGTTCGATCCGTTGAAGAGGCTGTGGGGTCCCACCCGTCGCCTCGCACCGGACGCCAGCGTCTCCACGTGGGGCGTCGCGCCTGGACGCGCCGGCGCCGAGCGGCTGGTCCTCTTCGGGGCGAAGCGCCAAGGCGAGGGAGCAGCGAACAGAGTCGTGATCCAGACATGGGAGGTGGACGGCGACGCTCTCGATCTGTCCCCCGGCGTGGTGCACGACTCAATGCCGAGCGAGATGTCGGGGAGGCTTTTCCCGCGCGACGAGGATGAGGAGGATGAGGAGGAGACGTCGCCGTCGATCGGGGTGCGCGGCAACGCCACCGGAGGGTACGTGTACAATGCGGCCGAGCTGGCCAACGGCGCCGTGCTCTACGAGCTGCGAGAGGGGAAGGATGGGAGTGCCGTGGAGCGGTGGGAGTGGGTGCCCTGTGCGCCGGCGGTGCGCGCCGAGCCGCTGGGCCGCGCCATCCTTCCGTGCTCGCCGGTGGGGCTGGACGAGCTGTCGCGGGGACTAGCACCTCTGTCGCCACGACGGGCATGCACGGACGCGCGCTGAATCAATCAAACACCGCGGTTAACAAACTGTTGCTTTACTCAAAGTTTGCACTCTCTCTGTTCGGCCTTTCTACTGCTCTATCTTTTAACACTGTAACCAGCGGTAGCCCATCGACTGTAATCTCGGATCTATACTTCAGAGCATTGCTTGACTAGAGCAAGCATGGCGGTGAACTAAGCCCGTGTCTAAAGAAATATATTTTACAAGGTCCGGTGCTATAAGCCGCGGACTAGTTTGTCCAAGCAAAAAATGCATGAAACCCTCTGGCCTCTGCTCGACAAATATTGTGTGATGTTGGTTAGCGAAAAGTGGAGGGGATATATTCCGGTGACACGCCAAAGAAATCTATACCTAATAATAAAGGACGGATTGTTTCATCCGGTCCAACATTTTTTTAGATATTTTTATCCTCCCACCAAATCATGTATTACCACCAATGTTTTTTGGACCGTGTTGCCCCTGTAGTTTGGAGTGTTAGGTTGACCTCTCCACGTATGAACCCAACGGTTCATACGGACTCTCGATTCAGCATACGATGGGGCCTAACCAAGTCAAGGTTGGTGGGCCCTATGGCGCAATATATAGAGAGGTGGGGACCACAGGCTACGAGGTTCGTCACACCGCTCTCCCACCACAACCCCTTCCGATCTAGGGTGTTGCGCTTAGCCACGGAAGCACCACCGACGCTCGCTCATTACGCTCACGCCGTCGCCCTCTACCATGGCCACCAGCTCGGTATGTTTCTCTTCCTCACTGATCTCTTCCCTCTCCTCTTAGATCTTGGACAAGATCTTGCATAGGCAAAAGCAGCTACCGAATTGATCTAGCCTAGATGATCCTAAGACAGATTCTAACATTGGTATCAGAGCAAGCTAGTTCTAGATCTTTTTCGGTAGAAAAGAATCAAAAGAAACCATAGATCGTCCCGCAGAAAATCCGGAAAAAGAAACCCCGAAAAGGAAAAATCCCCAAAATCAAACCCTAACCCTAAAATCAAAAGGGGGAAAGGGGAAAAGGACACTCACCGGCTCGCCGACAAAGCTATTGCCGTTCTAGGCCATTGCTCCTCTCGATCCAAGTCCGTGACGGCAAGCCGAGGGGATCGGACGAAGAGCACGGGCAGAGGAGGAGGCCGCGCCTCCGCCACTGCCGAAGGAAAGATCCCCTTCGGGGGCAAAGGCGAGCCATCTAGCTCCGTCGCACAGCGCCGTGAAACCCCAATCCCCAAATCCCCATAGATCTACCCTTTTAAGAAAAATCAAACAAAAAAAAAGGCCGGCAAAGGTGAACCCAGCCATCACGGCAAGAAGGGCACCACACATTTGACGGTGGTGCGCCTACCTCAGTGGGACGACCGGCAAGAAAGGGCTGGGCGCCATGGCTTGCCGAGAAAGCAAGGTGGGCGGGAGGCGGCGCGCAGCAGCCACCTCGCCTTGGCCTCGGCCTCGCGCGGGGCTCGCACCGCCACGAGGGAGGGGCCGCCGGACGGCGCCGCCTCTCCTCAGGCCGTGCCAGACACCGCCGAGCAAGGGAGAGGAGGGGCCGAGGGCGCCACTCTCAGGCTCAGCGTCTTGTTGGAGCAGAGTGAGAGGAGGCGCGCCGAGGCGCCGCCTCGCCTCGGCCTCAGGTGAGCCGCCGAGCGAGAGAGAGAGTCTTGGGCGGGTGGGGAAAAGTGAAGCAAGGGTTGGGGCGGCGACACAGGGTTTTATCCCTCAACGCTCGACCAAATTATCCGATCAAGGGCGACGCAGATGGACGGTCGAGATGGGCGGTGGCGGTGGCGGTGGCGGGCCGATTAGACAAGCGGTACCTTGCGCCAAGCCGGCTTGTCTTTGGCTGTTGAGCGCTATGCACAGATGGCGGCAGATAGCGAGGCGTGGTCGGGTAAGGGCCGAGTGGGTGGCGGGCCACTGCCGGGTGATGGCCTGGACGCTGTCCACAGCGTCGGCGGTAGTCTTTGAGCCACCGGACCCGGCCAAATCAAGACTTTTAACAGTTTTCTGTTTCTGTTTTTTTTTACAGAAGCTGTTTTTAATGTTTTTTTTTCATTTTTTGAGCAAATTTCATACAGTTTTTTCTATTCAAAACATTCCAACGAAATTTTGTTTAGAGAATATTAAAGTGACAGAAATATTTCTGCAAAGTATTGAAGTTGATGAATTTTATTCATTTTTCCGCTGCAAACAGTCAAAGGAAATTGCTTAAATGCAATAAAGTGATATTAAAATATGATTGTGATTATGTTATTATATAACCAACGTTATTAATAGCATGATCATGATTTGTTATTTTATGTTAAAAGGTGCATTTATCTATGTAAATAGTTAAAAGTGTTTATTAAAGTTTTAAAGTGAATTAAATTTTAAAAAGTATGTTAAAGTGATTATTGAAACAATTATGGTTCTGTTATTTTATGACCAACGTTATTAATAACATGATCATGTTTTGTTGCAATAATATATGTATTTATCTCTATTATCTGCCCAACGGTGATATAGATTTAATTGCATAAATAATTGTATGTTTTAATCTATACCAACGTTGGATTAATGCATGCAATTGTTGTTATGGTTACACATCATTGTGGTTTTAAAGGAAGAAAAGATGATGATATTGCATGGCATGAAAAGAAAAAGGACCATGCTCTATCGGAGATGGCATATACCTTAGAGGACCAAACGATGTTTAATGCCGACAAAAGTTGCATTATTTTATAAAGAACACAATTGAGAACGCTAATGCGGGCTCAATTGCAAAGTGTGCTTCCGCATGGGAGTTCATAGAAAAGACTAAAAGCCTTCATTACACAGAAACTTGATAAATATATCCCGTGTGGACAAAGACATGGCAAGTGTGCCATATGGTTTAATAATGCTTATGTGGGTGTTGATTTGCTTCACAATGAGCATTATTTTGTATCACTATGCGAAAAAGTGTTTCCTGTGTGAACAAAAGAAAAGAAAGCGAACTCTTGACTCATCGAAACTATGGCACTACAGACTAAGCCATATTTCGAGAGGAAGAATAGAAAACCTCGTTAAAATGACATTCTTCCTCCGTTAGAGTTCTCTGACATAGAATAATGCATAGATTGCATTAAAGGAAAGTATGTCAAACAAATTAAAAAGGGTGCAAACCGAAGCATAGCTACACTAGAAATAATCCACACGGATATTTGTGGACCGTTTCCGGTGAAAAGTGTGGATAGCTATGATTCATTTATAACATTCACGGATGATCACTCCCGGTATGGTTATATTTATCCAATTAAAGAAAGATCTGAAGCATTGGATAAATTTAAAATTTTCAAAGCTGAAGTAGAAAATCAGCATGATAAAAGAATTAAAATAGTTCGGTCCGATCATGGGGGGGAGTACTACGGTCGGCATACTCCATATGGTCAAGTACCAGGACCCTTTTGCAAGGTTCCTGCAAGAAAACGGAATAGTCGCCCAGTATTCTATGCCAAAGTGAACCTCAAAAAACGGAGAATGAAAGGCGCAACTGCACTTATGGATATGGTGCGCAAACATGATGAGCTATTCCACCTCCCATTGGGATTGTGGATGGAGGCGCTTAAAACCGCCATTCATATTCTCAACAGAGTATCAAGTAAGTCGGTGCCCAAAACACCGTATGAATTGTGATGTGCGAATCCCTCTCTCTGCACCACTTGAGGGTCTGGGAGCCCACCGAGGCAAAAGTTTTCAATCCAAACATTGCAAAGTTAGACCCCAAAAGCAGTATCTTGCCATTTTATTGGCTATCCAGATAAGTCCAAAGGCTACTGCTTCTCTTGTCCCGACAGATATACAAAGTTTGTAGAAAGCAGACATGCGATCTTCTTGGAGGGAATTGATGAGGGGAGCATGGTAGCTAGGAAAATTGATCTTGAGGAGAAGAGGGTGCATGCACCTAATCCGATGACTCAGAGCCATTTTCTCGCTACTGTTACCACCATCTACAACCCTGAGGTTGTGGTGTCGGCACTGTTGTGACTCCACACGTGACAACAATGGGCGAAAGTTCGAACCTGTCCATCAGAGCCACCCGAACCCACTGTTGAGCACGAAGGGAGCGAGAACAGCCACCTCAGAATGTGCTCGAACCCCGGGCAAGAAATGAGCAAGAGTCTGATGAACTCGCACGGTCTAAAAGAGAACGAAGACCAGCCATTTCCAAAGACATCTACAAAGTTTACAATGTAGTTCATATGGAGGGCGATCCTACCTCATATGAAGAAGCCATGAGTAGCCCTCACTCAGCCAAGTGGGTGGAGGCAATGGAAGATGAAATGAAATCGATGAGTTCCAACAATGTTTGGGACTTAGAGGAAATTCCCAAAGAAGCCAAAACAGTAGGATGCAAGTGGGTCTACAAAACAAAGTATGACTCCAATGGGAATGTAGAAAAGTACAAAGCTAGACTCGTGGCAAAAGGCTTTACGCAAAGAGAAGGCGTAGATTACAATAAGACTTTTTCTCCGGTCTCATGTAAGGACTCCTTCAGAATCATCATGGCACTAGTTGCACATTTTGATTTAGAGTTACATCAAATGGATGTCAAGACGGCATTTCTAAATGGAGATTTAGAAGAAAATGTTTACATAAAACAACCCAAGGGTTTTTTCATGGAGGGGAAGGAACATATGGGATGCCGCCTAAAGAAATCCATTTATGGGTTAAAGCAAGCCTCTAGGCAGTGGTATTTAAAGTTTAATGATACCATTAAAGGATTTGGATTCAAAGAAAATGTTGAGGACAATTGCATTTATGCAAAATTCAAAAGTAGGAAATATATTTTCCTAATTCTATATGTGGATGATATTCTGCTTGCTAGCAGTGATGTTAGTCTACTACTAGAAACAAAGAAATTCTTGTCATCAAACTTTGACATGAAAGACCTTGGTGAAGCATCTTATGTTTTGGGCATAGAAATTCACCGAGACAGAAAGAATGGAGTGTTAGGACTGCAGAAAGCGTACAGAAAAGATTTTAAAGAAATACAATATGCATGCAGTAATTCAACACCTGCTCCCATAGTCAAGGGCGATAGTTTTGGGAAATCCCAATGTCCAAAGAATCAATATAAGATCGATCAAATGAAGTCAGTACCATATGCTTCGGCTGTTGGAAGCTTACAAAGATGCACAAGTGTACACTGCTCGACTTAGCATTTATCACCGGTACTCGGTAGATATCAAGAGAATCCAGCATAGAGCAATCGGAAGATGGTAAAGAAAGCTGCGTTATGTGCAAGACACAAAAGGCCTCATGCTAACATATAGACGATCCGATTCCCTAGAGATAAAAGGGTATTCAGATGCAGATTTTATGGAGATAAAGACGACGAAAGTCCACGATGTGGTATGTCTTTACTCTCGCAGGAGGTGCTATTTCGTGGAGAAGCGCCAAATCAATAGTTGCATCATCTACGATGTATGCAGAATTTATAGCATGTTATGAGGCCATGGGACAAAGGCGTTATGGTTAAAGAAATTCTTACCCGACTTGAAAGTGGTTGATCGCATCAGAGCCACTAAAGATGTAATCGTGACAACGAGCCCGCAGATTCTATGCTCACAACAACAAGTCGAGTAATGCTTCAAAGTCTATAGATATAAAGTATTATGTTGTGAAGGACAAAGTCCAGGATCAAACTATAAGTCTCGAGCATATAAGGACAAAGGATATGCTTGCGGATCCGCTAACGAAAGGCTTACCACCCAATGTGTTCAAGGAACACATAGCCGGCATGGGTTTAATGGCAAGCCTATGATTCCTGGAATATAGAGGCCCAAAAGTAACAGAATTTGTTTCAGAACATGGAGGTATATAGTGGCTGTCTGATTCTATCGGCAATTGAGCTGAGACGATGAAACATGCTCTAGGTATCATTCTGTGATGAAATAAGTAAGGTACAAAGTTAAAAGTAAAGTCGAGATCAAGGGGGAGAATGTTAGGTTGACCTCTCCACGTATGAACCCAACGGTTCATACGGACCCTCGATTCGCGCCCTGATCGGGGGCGCCCAACCAAGTCAAGGTTGGTGGGCCCCTGTGGCAGCGCAATATATAGAGAGGTGGGGACCGGGGCACAGACTACGAGGTTCGTCGCGCCGCCGCTCTCCCCACCACAACCCCTTCCGATCTAGGGTGTTGCGCTTAGCCACGGGAAGCACCACCGACGCTGCCTCGCTCACCCACGCTCACGCCGTCGCCCTCTACCATGGCCACCAGCTCGGTATGTTTCTCTTCCTCACTGATCTCTTCCCTCTCCTCTTAGATCTTGGACAAGATCTTGCATAGGCAAAAGCAGCTACCGAATTGATCTAGCCTAGATGATCCTAAGACAGATTCTAACATGGAGATATTGCAGCTCATGCCACCGCTAGATTTCTATCGGGTTCATCTTTCCTGGTCAGGTGCGTTTCCTAGATCCTAAGCTCCTATCTCCTCAATATACACGTGAGATGAGGATACGAGATTGACCACGACGAACACCAATACCTGGCCTAACCTATGGCCATCGAGCGAACTCATCTACGCCACCCCGACGTTGCTGACGGCAAGATCTAGAGGGATGGAGCTGGACAGCGCACAGAATCGGTCGGCCATGATCTCTGCATGCTTCTCGTGCTTTAGTTTCTAGCCATCCGAAACACGTTGCAGTGTCATGCTAGCTAGATTCCTATGATCAGCTGATACTCTTGCCAAGTCAGACTTCACCGTCATCGAGGCACATATCTCTCGGCTTCTCTCGGACGACAATCTAATGTTCCAGGGGTAGGATATCATCGGATCGAGCCAGAAGGCCGAGCTCAAGGGCCAGGTTTCAGGCACGGAATTAGGTGGATTTCTGCTTTTCTCATGCTCTTTGAAGAAAAAGGATCGATGTGCTTCAGGTTCTTCTACGTGAATTTTCCTATGCTCCTTCCACGAACAAGCACAGATTTTCCTCTCTTCCTATTTTCACTAGCAGTGGATTTCGTTTTTCAATGCATCAACAAGCTTTGATAGATTTGGGGGGCCCATGTATTTTCAATTGAGTTGGCGATGGAACAAATCAGCTGGGGATAAAAAGAGGACAAGTGCGTGCTACATTGTTGTCTTACCTTCAGCCTACTTCGGGAACTCTATCCAACCGTGCTCCTTCCAAGTGAGATTTAAAGGCATCATCGTGAGATGATCTTACATGAAAGAGATGTCCACCATGTATGGATATTTTTCTTGCAAGAGTTTTATATATTAGCAATGTGTGTCGTGGTTGCCTGAGGCCATGAGATATATATGAGAAGTTCATCTGTGCCTTGCCGTATGTGATAGTTGAGCTGAAACTATAAACTTCAGAGGACCTAATTGATGCTTAGCAATACTATGCACCTCGAGAAAGATTTGTATCGCCTACATCACGTTAATTTATTCTTTCATTCTAGCAGTTGAGGAAGGCTTCTTGGCCCCACGCTCAGCTCCTGAATTGTCCAAAAGTGGATGCGCTTCTGCCCTTCAATGACACTCATGATTTGGAGCAGCTTAAGTAGGAAATGATATGGCTCCATTCTATTCAAGGTTCAGTGAATATGGTCAATGGATATAACCCAGCTGAACCTGATTACCAAGAGGTAATGATAGAGTTGAGTATTGAAATCATAATGTTATTTGTGATGCCCAATTATTATAGGAGATTCCAAATTATTTATCTGCAAAAAATTGGGTGCAAGGAATTCAATGGTGGCTTAGAGTATGGTGAAAAACTACCCACATAGTCCCTCCGTTCAGAAATATAAGACATTTTATCTTTATGAATCGAATGTATCTAGACGTCTTTTAGTGTATAGGTTCGTAGAGGTTCAGAGTGCACCTATACACTAAAAAGCGTCTAGATACATTTATTTCACAAACCTAACATGTCTTATATTTCTAAACGGAGTCATGTAGTATTGCTATGGACCTATGGTCAGGTCTGATGTTTTTACCAGTGAGGCATTTTTTCAGAAAATAAATTAATTGTTATTGGGAGCTCTTAATTGCTATCATATAACCCGGCGAGAGGGATTTGTCGGAATCATGTTGGTCATCGAAATACCTGTCCGGGACGCACATCTACCACCTGCGATGTTAGCCTGCAACACTACATTGTATCTTGCATGAGCTCATGAATTGGTAGTCCAAGTCTTACAAGGATGGTTCAAGATGAATTGGTAAGATCTCTACAACCATGCAACGACTAGATAGTAAAATAAAGATCCCCTTTTTTCTTAAATTTACTATGGAGAGTACTATCTGAAACTTTCTTACTGCAAGTTGACATGGTTCTTCTCCACCATACCTCATATTGATTTTGAGCTGTTGTTTTCTTCACAGAGTGGGCATGTGTTTTCTAGAGTGGACATGTGTTTGCTACAAAGCTGAACAACCCATAGTCGTGTATTGGTTCTTCTCCACCATACCTCCACTCCATATGCTTGCATCCACACTGTCAATCTATTTTGAAAAGTTAGATCAATGTTGGCTCTTGACCATGGATAATTTGTACGTATATCGCAGATACAAATATGCGTGAAAATAATAGTTATTTAAATGTTTTGATGTTAATATAAACTTTTCCATCTGTCAGATACCTCATGCATAAGAATTTAAAAAGATTTAAGCTCCGATTCCATGAATTTACTACATCTTTCCCATACATTTTTTGTATGTTACAGATGGCTCTTCAGTTCTTCTACATGTAGGTGAGAAAGCTCTAGACATTTCAGCTGGCAACCATCATTCTTGTGCAGTAACAGGTGGAGAAAAGAGCATGGTGCATTTAGGTATGTTGTACATTGAGTATAGCGGAAGATGATTTAAATTCAAATTGGAAACAAGCCGTCCATCAACAGAAATTTACATTTAAATCATGTTCTCTTGCCTGTGTGATTGCTTGATCAGCCTCTACTAAGAATGAGCAAGAAAATTCTATCTCCTTCCCTACATGTGCTGTACACAGTAGGGAAGGCCTTCAAACATATGCTCCAGAGGAAGCTCAATGTAAATATTAGTTGGTCCTATGTATCTGTGTACTGTACATTCTCACATACAAGTCTATCTTCTCTTACTAGAGCACGTAGAGGAGGCGTCCGCTGGGCTCGCTCGGAGGAGGGTCTGAGTGTGCGTCAGATTGCACGTTTCTGTTTTAGGGAAGAAGGCATGTTTCTCTATTAGATCTTCGAAAGTTATGAGACAAAGCAATTTTTTCGAGTATTCACTGGAAAATCATAAGGCTCCACTGAGGTTTCTTAGATGTTCTAAAAAAGTTTCAAGTAGCATCACATACACATGGTACCAGCCTTTTGTGCAACAAACATGGTCTTTCAGAAATGTCCTCTCTGGTGGGTCGCTGCGAATTTCTCTTGGATCTCGATCCGTGTTCTATTCTAACTCTTGTGCCCTAGGAGTCCGCCGTTTCCTCTCACTAACCCACGATGATGACAAAGAGAAATGTCGACGATGATGACAAAGAGGAAGAAGTGTCGACATGGATGGTTTGCTCGCGAGTTTGAGAATTTGTTTCTCCCGGTGCAATGCACGAGCACTTTTGCTATCTATACCTAATAATAAAGGACGGATCGCTTGTGTCAACCAGCTATTTTTTGGATGATTTTGCCCTCTAACGAAACTACTAATTACCCACCACTGCCATCATTGAGTCAGATGCGTGAAACTGGCCGGTTCGTTTTAGAGAAGGCCATCGAATCCCCTCGAGCGACTACGAGTCGTAGAGCTTGGTCCGCGGGAGGATCTCTGGCGGCGGCGCCGACGGGTCCCACCCCACGGAGACGTCGAGGAAGCGGCCCTTGGCGTCGACGAGGGCCTGCGAGGTGTCGGCGCCGGCCCCGAAGCCCGGGACGGCACAGGAGATGCAGTCGGGCGCGGCGAGGTCGAGCAGGGCGGCGAGACGGTAGGCGACGGCGCGGCAGACCTTATAGAATGCGCGCGTGGCGTCGGTGCGGGACGGGAGGCCGAAGCTGCGTCGGCGCGGGAAGGGAGGCCGAAGCGGCGCACCATGACCCACGCCGGCGTGGCATGGGCCAGGCGGTAGAGCGTGGCTCCGAGCTTGTGGTCGGCCGACAGTGCGAGCAGGAGGCAGCGGGGTCGGAGAGCGCGAGGGAGTGGAGGAGGGTGAAGAATGCGGGTCCGGACATGCAGAAGGCGTCGTGCCAGGCGGTGTCCTGGAGGGAGGAGGATAGGGAGGAGATGAGGCGGAGGAACTAGGAGGAAGGGAGCGAGGAGGGCGGCAGGGCGGGCGGGGAGAGGGAGAGGGAGGTGAGCGTGAGGGTCTGGAGGTGGAGCGCGAGGAGGCGGGACACGACGCACGCCGCGGCAAGGAGGAGCGGGTCGAGCGCCAGCGCCTGGGAGGGACGCAGGAGGAGGTCCCGGTCCGAAGCAAAGCGCTGCGCCAGGGAGACCAAGGAGGCCAGGTCCGCCAGCAGCGCCGTGAGCGGCGGTGGACGGGGACGCGCTGCAAGAGGATTGCGGGAGCGCTTGCGGCGGGCGGCGGCCATCGTCGGCATGGATGCGCGCGCGACGGAAGGAATAGGTTGTTTCTTTTTTTTTGCAGGAAGGGCGGTAGTAGTTATTGGCGATGGCGACGTGAGCTGCCAGCGGTGGGTGGGTGACTGAATCAGTGGAGAGTTATTGATGGGGCGGGCTCTTTATCCTCCGTCTCCTCTGGCCGCGTCTTGGTCTTGCCGACGACATGGACATGTGCTTGCTGCAGGTTTGTAGACTGGTGGTGCGTGGCGGTCACAGTAAAGGTAGTGGGAAGTGGGGCATTTCCTTTCCTCGGGAGACAGGATTGTTACCACGCGTTCCTCAATCGGAGCGACTTGGTTTATTGACTTTTTACCAGCAGATAAAGTTTGTTTGGGCCGGGTTCAGTGTACGGCTGTTGTCTTTTGTTGGGCGCCCGCCGCATTATTTTGTTGTTGTTGTCTGCTTTGGATGAAAAATGGGGATTTTCTAGATAGAGAAGAACTCACCCGAGGCAAAATCGTGCCAGGAGAGACAAAAGTCTGAAGGGATAAGTCGAGGAGATGTGGTCTCGTCGAGTCGTCTGAAGAACGGGGAACTGTTTGTTTTACATATGGTGGGGAACTGTTGGTGAAAAGAAAGAAAGAAAGACCGGTGGGCGCGCTACTTGCCTGTGTCGGCGTGGAACTGCAGTGCGTGCCCGCAGCTAGACCGAGATGCGTCCACGGACAGGATTGCTGCTAAATACGTTATGATCTAGATACACACTTCTTTCATAAAACTAAAACATCTTATATTTTAAAACGGAAGGAGTAGCTAGCTGGTGTTGTGTATATGTGTGTGAAATTTTTGCTTTTCACCAAATCTATCGCGTGTTTTGATTTTCTTTTAATTTTCAGCTTTTTATTTATGTCAATTTGTAATATGCAAATTTTAGCGACGTGATGGGGTTTGCTCCCTAGTACAGTTTGCGAGTCATTATCCATGGCTGCTTAATCCAAATTTGCAATCTGTTCTTTACCTAGACAGAATATTGTACTGTCTATATTTTGTATTGTGAGGTTTATCTTTCTATAAGACCGTGTTATAGATTTGTAGCTGCTATGCATAGTGGCAAACGAAAGATTGGTTTCAACTTTCTCGATGTAGTTATATCGTTCTTTTTTCTAGGAAAATATAGCTCTATATATTTCATGTTTGATAATATTGGTTCATATGTCCAAACTACTGTAATGTTGGAAAATTTGCGGGCAAAGTGGCTAGCAACATGCATCAATGTGCTAATGAGATCCTACTTTATATGTCTTTATGTCCTAGATTTTACTCTCTCGCGGTAACGCACAGACATGTTTATTATTCATTATGGTATATGTAAAAACTAAACCGCGATTTCATTATGCGTGGAAATACCCCGAGTATGCAAACAACTTGCAAGAACCAAAAGTGAGGCAAAACAAAAGAAAGATATGCATAGCCAAGTAGTTTGAACACCTCAGTGACATAGATGATTTTTCTCTCCCGGTGCAACGCACGGGCATGTGTGCTAGTACTTCTAAACTTAGATGTATCTATAAATAGTACTTCCTCGGATCTATATTAATTGTCTCTAAATCGAATGTATCTAGATATATTTTAGTGCTAGATATATCCAATCCAGCAACAATTAATATGGATCGGAAGGAGTATCTAGATACATCTAAATTTAGACAAATTCGTGATATCTATTTTGAGACGGAGGGAGTAGGATTTTCATCCTTTCAAATTTTTCCTATGTTCATAAGAACCTTTTCCTATAGAATTGCATCGCACTGTGTTTTTTTTGGGGTGGTTCAATCGAGTCAGACCTTATGTTACAATTCTTTGTTTTTTGCGAGTCAAACACTCCTTGCAGATTTGTAGGTTCTAAATCATGTAGAATTCAACCGTACATTATATTCTAATCCTGATATTTTCATATTCATGGGTTCTGAGAATCATGTGAACCAAAGATATCCTAAGATCCTCTTTAGATTGTAAAAATTTCATAGATTTTTTGTAGTATTCCAATCCTTATGATTTTTCCTATAGATTTCTTCTGGATCGAAGGAATGGTGTTACCTAAATTTTTATGAATTAGATCTCTATTACTCAATTCCATAGAAATTCAAACATCCACTCCAACCTCATATTTAGACTCAAGTGCTTAGGATCGAGCCAATTTTTCTTTGTTATTACTATTTTTCATCCAAACGACCATTTTTATAACAACTATGTGTTTTAAAATCCTCTATTTTGCACTGACAAACTTATAAATTTCTTGTGATTTTTCCTATTCATGCATTTCCAATCGTGCATCCAAAGAGGCCTTAAACATTGTGCATGATTTTATAGTCGAAGTTGTAGGGATGGGGCAGGATCTCACCATGAGGGTTGTAAAACATGGCAAAACCACAAAAAATGTGATTGTTGCACACACGCAAGATCCACACTAGCATACACCGTGTCTCTGAATAGTTGTGAAGTTATTGCGAGGAACATATAGTGCAACCCTTATGGAGGAACTCTCACTATACTGGCCTCTAAAGTTTTCACCAATTTTAGCAATGGATGCCAATGTGGGAGAAGTTTTAGAGGGTTTAAGGGAATTTGGTTTTATGCTTTGGGTTTTGTGATTGAGCATTTGCCTTTCATGCTCATGCATCTTTGTTGTTGCTATGCATGTTGAATATATATAAAAAACTCCACCATTGGTAATGGTTGGCAATATATGCGATGAAATTCAAATCCATTCACCCGTGTATTGATTGTGGGGAGTTTGCTCTATATATTGTGCTTCCACTAACATCACATGCATTTGCTTGCTAAGTTGCTTATATAAACCCTCTCAAAGGGATTGTCGCTAATTATCAAAATGGGAGAGATTGAAATAGCATGTGTGCCTCCATGTATGGTTTTGGTAGTTACTGGTAATCTCTAAGGACTAATATTTGCATTGAGTTACACTTGAAGGTTTTGTCCATAGGAAATTATTGTAGACCATCTACGGGTTTCAAGGTAAAAAGAAGAATAAAAATGAATATCAAGTGATGACCAAGATAATATTCATAGAGAGATGAAAAGAATTTTCATCCGAGAGATGAGCCTATTGCAAACATGTATTGAAGAATGAGAAGGTTGAGTGAGTTTTCATGGTTACCTTCAAGACATCATGATTATTATGAAGTGAGAAGAAAATATTCCAAGTTGATCAAGACATAGTGCAAGTTCAAGATGGACAAATCAAAGAGTCTTTATGCTTGAAGCTTGCCATCCATTTGGGGATAATGGACATGTGAAGATGTGTCTAAGGTATAATCTCCCATAGTGGTATAGGGGAGAAATTTGCGAGTCTTCATCAACCAAGCTCGTTCAAGAAAGGTGCTCTATTTTGAGGAGGACAAGATTGTCATCATCTAGGTCAAGTGAAATGTGTAAGGAAAAGGTATGATATTGATAGGTTTTCTCTTTTCACGGTATCATGGCATTGGTTGAGTGAATGGGTTATACGATAGGTAGTCATGCGATCAAGATGGTCTCTCAAGTGAGTAGCTTGGTCGTATCATTCGTAGTGATCTCAAACCTTTGCATCCTTGGAATTATTTTTCTTGTTTGTTATTTGGATCTTATCCTTGTTAGTACATAGAGCTTGTGGTTATCTTCATAACATCCTCATGTTCATCAAAAACGGATTTTGTATGAAAATATTATTGCATTTTTATTTTGGAGTTTACCGGTTCGTATTTTATAGAGAGTTCAACTCTTTAATGGTTTTATCCTACCTTGTTGTATTATGATGTTACTCTACATGATCTTGTAGAGATTGCTATTATCTTCTAAATGAGCCCAAGTTCTGTTGGAGATATGCCCAAGAGGCAATAATAAAAGTGGTTATTATTATATCTTTGTGTTTATGATGAATGTTTACATCCCATGCTATAATTGTATTATAAGAAAACACTAATACATGTGTGTTTTGTAAACGTAAAAGAGTCCCTAGTAAGCCTCTTGTTGAACTAGCTTGTTGATTAATAGATGATCATGGTTTCCTGATCATGGACATTGGATGTCATTAATAACAAGGTTATATCATTAGGAGAATGATGTGATGGACACACACCCGTAATAAGTGTAGCATAAGATCAAGTCATTAAGTTCGTATTGCTACAAGCTTTCAAATGCATAGTAACCTAATCCTTTGACCATGAGGTTATGTTAATCACCATCACCGGATGGGTACTTTGATGACATCAAACACTGCTTCATAACTGGGTGGTTATAAAGGTGACATTGGGTATTCTGAAAGTATGTGTTGAAGCGCATGGACCAATATTGGGATTTGTCCATCCATATGACGGATAGATATGCTCTGGGCCCTCTCGATGGAATGTCATCTAGTTAGCTTGCAAGCATGTTACTAGGTCACAAGGGATGACATATCATGGAACGAGTAAAGAGTACTTATCGATGTGAGGTAGAACTAGGTATGGAGATACCGACGATCAAACCTCGGATAAGTAGAGTATCGCGTGACAAAGGGAATTGGTTTCGTATGTTAATGGTTCTATCGATCACGAAGTCATTGTTGAGTATGTGGGAGCCGTTATGGATCTCCAGATCCTGCTGATGGTTATTGATCGGAGAGGTGTCTCCATCATGTCTGCATATTCACGAACCGTAGGGTGACACACTTAAGGTTCGATGCTGTTTAGGTAGATATGGAATGTGCGTTGGAGACCGAATATTGTTCGGAGTCTCGGATTGGATCTGGGACATCACGAGGAGATCCGGAATTGTCCGGATAATGAGATTCATATAATGGAGATCATTTTCAAGGTTCGAAAATGTTCCGGAGTGTTTATATGGGGGTTCTAGAAGGTTTCGGAATGTTCCAGAAAGTTCCAGAAGGTTCCGTGGACTTTACTTGAAAACCAAGAAAGGAAAAGGGGAGACTTGGGAGGGGAAGGAAACTCCCTCCCCCCTCTCCCTTGTGCGCTGTCCCTAGGAGGTGGGCCTAGGGGTGGGAACCCTAGGCCGCACCCCTCCCTCTATATATAGAGGGGTGGAGGCGCCACCCCCCTTGCCCCTCCACTCTTGCCCTAGCCGCCTCTCTCCTCCTTCTTCACTCTGCTCAGGCTTAGGCGAAGCCCTGCAGAATTCTCTACTCCACCACCACCACCACGTCGTCGTGCTGCTGGGATTCCATGGAGAGATCTACTACCTCATTGCTCATTTGGAGCAGGAGAGGAAGGTTGCATCGACTCCATACGTGTGGATCATGAGCCGCCCGGAACGCGGCGCCGGAAGGATCGTCTACTTGATCTTGAGATCGGCAAGTGATCGTCTACATCAACCACGAGATCCGATCTCGCACAAGGCTTTCGGATCTACAAGGGTTAGTACAGATCTATCTCGTTGCACATGTCTAATAGATTAGATCTTGGCTTTTATCTAGATTAGATCTGGGTTTTGTTCGTTCTTGCGGTAGAATTTTTTTGTTTTCCATGCTATGAACCCATCAGTGGTATCAGAGCCGTGTCTATGCTTAGATCTGTTGTACGAGTAGAACACAATGCTTTTGTGGGCGTTGGTGCTCGTGCCGTCTTTTGCTTTGTGTACTTTGCATCTTGCGGTATGGTGTGATGAAGCGGCTCGGGCTAACCTTACATGTCATCGCACATGAGACTTGCTCCACGCTTGACGTGTAACTTGCTTTACACAAGTGGCTTTGCGGGTGTCTGTCTCTCTCACCATAGTATAGATCCAATTTACACTTTGCACTTGATAGCACTTGTATCAACGTTGTGGTTTAGTTTCGTAGGTAAGATCCGTTCTTATTCGAAAGCCCCAAACCACGTAAAACATGCAAAGAAAATTAGAGACGTCTAACTTGTTTTTCAGGGGTTTTGTGATGTGATATGGCCATCATGTTATTGTGATTATATTTGATGTATGCAATGATCCTTGTTGTAATATGGCAACCGACAGGAGCCTAATGGTTGTCTTTAATTCTGTTAAGACCTGCGTGTCTATTCATCTTGTAATAGCTTTATTCCAAGTAGTTGTAATAGTTGCTAGTGATGATGGACAACCATGAAGCGGCGCATGACCTTGGCCTTAATGCTGGTGATGATGGAGATCATGTCCGTGCTTTGGAGATGGAGATCAAAGGCATAAGAAGAAAGGGTCATATCATATCACACTAATTATGAATTGCCTGTGATGTTAATCCTTTATGCATCTTGTATTGCTTAGATAGCGACGGTAGCATTATAAGATGATCCCTTTCACTAAATATCAAGTAATAAAGTGTTCGTCCTTAGTTGGCACCGTTGCTAAGACTCGTCGTTTCGAAGCATCTCGTGGTGATCGGGTGTGATAGATTCTACCTGTGCATACGACGGGTGCAAGCCAGATTTGCACATGCGGAAACTGAGGTTAATCTTGACGAGCCTAGCATGTACAGACATGGTCTCGGAACACGGAATACCGAAAGGTAGAGCATGAGTCATATAAATGATATGATGAACATGAAGATTGTTCGCCGATGAAACTACATCTTCTCTCGTGAAGATCGGACTTGGTGTAGTGGACTTGGTTCGTGTAATCACTAAGACAATGTGAGGGATATTGTTTTGAGTGGGAGTTCACCTAGTTAATTTAAGAATTAAAATTGAACTCAATTTATCATAGACTTAGTCTAAACTACTTGCAAATTTGTTGTAGATTATGGCGAACCTCTCCATCAATTTCAATGCGTTCCTAGAGAAAGAAAAGCTTAAGAACAATGGAAGCAACTTCACGGGCTGGCTCCGTGGACTGAAGATTGTCCTTAGGGCTAGTCAGTTGACCTATGTGCTCGAAGCACCGCTAGGTGACCCACCTGCAGAAGATGCCACCGATGATGTAAAGAATGTTTACGCCACTCGGAAAAATCATTACTCCACAGATCAGTGTGCCATCCTGTACGGTTTAGAAACAGAGCTTCAGAAGCGCTTTGAGCACCACGACCCGTTTGAGATCATTAAGGAGCTCAGGCTGATTTTTGAGACTCACGCGGCCGTGGAGAGCTATGAGGACTCCGAAAAGTTCTTTAACTGTAAGATGGAAGAGGGTAGCTCCGTTAGCGAGCACGTGCTCACCATGTCTGGGCACGCAAACAAGCTCCAAGAGTTGGGGATAACGATTCCTAATGAGTTAGGGATTCACCGTGTCCTCCAATCACTGCCACCAAGTTATAAGAACTTTGTGATGAACTACAATATGCACTGCATGAACAAGGCGTTGCTTGAACTATCGTCCATGCTGAAAACTGCTGAAGTGGAGATCAAGAAGGAGCACCAAGTGTTGATGGTCAATAAGACCAGCAATTTCAAGAAACAGGGCAAGCCTAAGAACAAGGGAAACTTCAATAAGGACGGCAAGAAAGTCACGCACTGCTAAGAAGCCAAGGCTGGTCCTAAGCCTAAAACTGAATGCTTCTCTGCGAGGGTGCTGGTCCTTTGGGCGAATCGCCCCAAGTACTGTGGATCAAGAACGGCAACATCAAGAAGAAAGGTATATTCGATATACATGTTATTGATGTGTATCTTACTAGTAATCGTAGTAGTGCCTGGGTATTTGATACTGGTTCGGTTGCTCATATTTGTAACTCGAAACAGGAGCTGCGGAATAAGCGAATACTGGCGAGAGACGAGGTGACGATGCACGTTGGAAATGGCTCCAAGGTTGATGTGATCGTCGTCGGCACGCTCCCTCTACATCTACCTTCAGGATTAGTTTTAAATTTGAATAATTGTTATTTGGTGCCTGCGTTAAGCATGAACATTATATCTGGATCTTGTTTATTGCGAGACGGTTACTCTTTTAAGTCCGAGAATAAGGTTGTTCGATTTATATGAGTAATATCTTTTATGGTAATGCACCTGAGATGAATGGTTTATTCTTACTGAATCTCGATAGTAGTGATACACATGTTCACAACATAGATGCTAAACGAACAAAATTGAATGATAATTCTACATACATGTGGCCTTCGCTGCCTTGGTCACATTGGAGTGAAGCGCATGAAGAAACTCCATTCGATGGACTTCTTGAATCACTTGATTTTGAATCACTTGAAAGATGCGAAGCATGTCTAATGGGAAAAATGACTAAGACTCCATTCTCTGGAATAATGGAGCGAGCTACAGACTTATTGGAAATAATACATACCGATGTGTGCGGTCCAATGAGTGTAGCATCGCGTGGTGGATATCGTTATGTTCTCACTTTCACGGATGACTTAAGTAGATATGGGTATGTCTACTTTATGAAACATAAGTCCGAAACTTTCGAGAAGTTTAAGGAATTTCAAAGTGAAGTGGAAAATCATCGTAACAAGAAGATTAAGTTTCTGCGTTCCGACCGCGGAGGTGAATATCTAAGTTATGAGTTTGGCATGCATTTAAAGAAATGTGGAATACTTTCGCAGTTGACACCGCCGAACACCACAGCGTAATGGTGTGTCCAACATCGTGTCGAACTCTCTTAGATATGGTTGGTCTATGATGTCTCTTCTGATTTACCGCTATCGTTTTGGGGCTATGCATTAGAGACATCCGCATTCACTTTAAATAGGGCACCATCTAAATCCGTTGAAACGACACCGAACGAATTGTGGTTTGGAAAGAAACCTAAGTTGTCGTTCCTTAAAGTTTGGGGTTGCGAAGCATATGTAAATAAGTTACAACCTGATAAGTTTGAACCCAAAGCGGAGAAATGCGTCTTCATAGGATACCCTAAAGAAACAATTGGGTATACCTTCTATCATAGATCCGAAGGCAAAGTTTTCGTTGCCAAGAATGGATCCTTTCTTGAGAAGGAGTTTCTCTCGAAGGAAGTGACTGGAAGGAAAGTAGAACTCGACGAGGTTATTGAACCTTCTCTCGGATTTGAGAGTAGAGCAGCACCAGAAGATGTTTTTGTGCCGCCTGCACCAATTGGAGAGGAAGCTAATGATGGTGATCATGAAAATTGACGAAGTTGCTTTGAACCTCATGTCAACGAGGGTTCGTACCACTCGATTGGTATGACCGCCTTGAGAACGTCATGTTGGTGGACAACACTGATGACCCTGCGACGTATGAAGAAGCTATGGTGAGCCCAGATTCTGACAAATGGCTAGAAGCCATGAAATCCGAAATGGGATCCATGTACGAAAACCAAGTATGGACTTTGGTGGACTTACCGGATGGTAGTAAGGTCTCGAGAACAAATGGATTTTCAAAAGAAAAACAGATGCTAATGGTAATGTTACTGTCTATAAAGCTCGACTTGTCGCTAAAGGGTTCCGACAAATTCAAGGAGTTGACTACGATGAGACATTCTCACCAGTAGCGAAGCTAAAGTCTGTGAGGATTTTGTTAGCAATTGCTGCATATTTCGATTATGAGATTTGGCAGATGGATGTCAAAACGGCATTCCTTAATGGAGACATTGAGGAAGAGTTGTATATGGTACAACCCAAGGGTTTTGTCGATCCTAAAGATGCTAACAAGGTATGCAAACTTCAGCGCTCCATTTATGGACTGAAGCAAGCATCCCGGAGTTGGAATCAACGTTTTGATAAAGTAATCAAAAACTTTGGATTTATATAAACTTATGGAGAAGCTTGTATTTACAAGAAAGTGAGTGGGAGCTCTATAGCATTCCTAGTACTATATGTAGATGACATATTGTTGATTGGGAATGATATAGAACTTCTTAATAGCGTCAAAGCCTATTTTAATAATAGTTTTTCAATGAAGGACCTTGGCGAAGCGGCATATCTTCTAGGCATCAAGATTTATAGAGATAGATCAAGACGCCTAATAGCGCTTTCACAAAGTACATACTTGGACAAAGTTCTAAAGAAGTTTAGAATGGAAGAGAGCAAGAAAGGGTTCGTGCCCATGTTGTCAGGTAAGACCTTGAGTAAGACTCAAAGTCCAGCTACGGCAGAAGATAGAGAGAAGATGAATAATATTCCCTATGCCTCGGCCATAGGTTCTATCATGTATGCCATGCTGTATACAAGGCCGGATATAGCACATGCTGTTAGTTTGACCAGCAGATATCAAAGTGACCCTAGAATGGAGCACTGGAAAGCGGTCAAAATATCCTAAAGTACCTAAATAGGACTAAGGATATGGTTCTTTCTTATGGAGGTGATGAACAGCTTGTTGTAAACAGTTACACTGATGCTAGTTGGAACACCGATCCAGATGACTCGAAGTCACAGTCTGGATACGTATTTATTTTGAATGGTGCTGCAGTGAGCTGGAGGAGTGCCAGCAAAGTGTTGTGGAGAAATCTTCAACTGAATCGGAATACATATCTGCTTCAGAGGCTGCACAAGAAGCCATATGGATGAAGGAGTTCATTACTGAACTTGGCGTGGTTCCTAGTGCGTTGGACCCGATGGCCATCTACTGTGACAACACAGGTGCCATAGCTAATGCACAGGAGCCAAGGTCACATAGCAAGATGACGCACATCAAGCTACGTTTCCATGCTATTCGCGAGTATGTCCAAGATGGTGACATAAAGATTTGCAAAGTACACATTGATCTGAATGTGGCAGATCCGTTGACTAAACCTCTCCCTAGAGCAAAGCATGACCAACACTAGAACGCCATGGGTGTTAGGTATATTACCATGTAATCTAGATTATTGACTCTAGTGCAAGTGGGAGACTGTTGGAGATATGCCCAAGAGGCAATAATAAAAGTGGTTATTATTATATCTTTGTGTTTATGATGAATGTTTACATCCCATGCTATAATTGTATTATAAGGAAACACTAATACATGTGTGTTTCGTAAATGTAAAAGAGTCCCTAGTAAGCCTCTTGTTGAACTAGTTATTGATTAATAGATGATCATGGTTTCCTGATCATGGACATTGGATGTCATTAATAACAAGGTTATATCATTAGGAGAATGATGTGATGGACACACACCCGTAATAAGTGTAGCATAAGATCAAGTCATTAAGTTCGTATTGCTACAAGCTTTCAAATGCATAGTAACCTAATCCTTTGACCATGAGGTTATGTTAATCACCATCACCGGATGGGTACTTTGATGACATCAAACACTGCTTCGTAACTGGGTGGTTATAAAGGTGACATTGGGTATTCTAAAAGTATGTGTTGAAGCGCATGGACCAATATTGGGATTTGTCCATCCATATGACGGATAGATATGCTTTGGGCCCTCTCGATGGAATGTCATCTAGTTAGCTTGCAAGCATGTGACTAGGTCACAAGGGATGACATATCATGGAACGAGTAAAGAGTACTTATCGATGTGAGGTAGAACTAGGTATGGAGATACCGACGATCAAACCTCGGATAAGTAGAGTATCGCGTGACAAAGGGAATTGGTTTCAGATGTTAATGGTTCTCGATCACGAAGTCATCATTGAGTATGTGGGAGCCGTTATGGATCTCGGATCCTGATGGTTATTGATGGAGAGGTGTCTCCATCATGTCGCATATTCACGAACCGTAGGGTGACACACTTAAGGTTCGATCTTTGTTTTAGATATGGAATGTGCGTTGGAGACCGAATGTTGTTCGGAGTCTCGGATTGGATCTGGGACATCACGAGGAGATCCGAAATTGTCCGGAGAATGAGATTCATATAATGGAGATCATTTTCTAGGTTCGGAAATGTTCCGGAGTGTTTATATGGGGGTTCTAGAAGGTTTTGGAATGTTCCAGAAAGTTCCAGAAGGTTACGTGGACTTTACTTGAAAACCAAGAAAGGAAAAGGGGAGACTTGGGAGGGGAAGGAAACTCCCTCCCCCCTCTCCCTTGTGCGCCGGCCCTAGGAGGTGGGCCTAGGGGTGGGAACCCTAGGCCGCACCCCTCCCTATATATATAGAGGGGTGGAGGCGCCACCCCCCTTGCCCCTCCACTCTTGCCCTAGCTACCTCTCTTCTCCTCCTTCGCTCTGCTCAGGCTTAGGCGAAGCCCTGCAGAATTCTCTACTCCACCACCACCACCACGCCGTCGTGCTGCTGGGATCCCGTAGAGAGATCTACTACCTCCGCTGCTCGCTGGAATAGGGAGAGGAAGGTCTGCATCGACTCCGCACGCAGACCGATCATGAAGCGCCAGCTGGAACAGCAATGGGAAGGATCATCTACTTGATCTTGAGATCGGCAAGTGATCATCTACATCAACCACGAGATCCGATCTCGCACAAGGCTTTCGGATCTACAAGGGTTAGTACAGATCTATCTTGTTGCACATGTCTAATAGATTAGATCTTGGCTTTTATCTAGATTAGATCTGGGTTTTGTTTGTTCTTGCGGTAGAATTTTTTTGTTTTCCATGCTACTAACCCATCAAGTTCATCAAAAGAGGAGTTCATATGTTCAAGTTATGATCATTTTTGTTTGGTTGCTTCTGCTAGTTTTCAGGGGGTGGAGACTATGGCCGAAATCTCCTCTGATATACTTTTGTGAGTTGCGATCAAGTGGTGAAATCCCTTCTACTCAATCCGTAGTCTTTGGTGTCTCTAGGCCGAAGTCTCTAGTGTTACTAGCCTATAATGGCTAGTTTTAGTGGGCGGGGTATATAAGGTCCCTTCCTCCCCAAGGGTAGTTGTTTCTCCGATTTTCTCTCTCCTCCATTGTTGACCTTGAATCTTTGCTCTTTCTCCCTCTCCCTCCCGTGATTCTTGCATATTCTTGAGGGAAAAGGGAGAGAAAGGAGATCTAGATCTACATTTCCACCAATCGGTTTCTTCTCTAAGTGAGGAGAACATATTGGATCTAGATCTTGGAGTCTTGTATGGATTTCCTTGTGTTTTTCCTCTCATACTTCCCCATAGAATTACTTCTTTGGTGGGACATTGGAGAGAAGGACTTGCACACTTCTTGTGTTCTTGGCATCACATTAATTGCATCAGTTTGATTTCTCGATGAGGATTCTGCTGGTGAAAGTTTGTGAGCTTGCTACTCTTGGGTTCTTGGAACCCTAGACGGTTGAAGTAGACTCGAAGCTCAATCTTTGCAGTGTAAAGCTTCGTGGTGATTTCTTGGGAGCCTCCAATTAAGTTGTGGAGACTGCCCCAAGCTTTTACAGGTTTGGTGACAATCTTCAAGTGTCCCATAGTGGACCACGTGTCTGCCTTGGTAGTGCGCACATGGGAGAATAAGGTGAGATTTTATGGTGTAGGTGAGTTGTGAGCCTTTGTATCTTGATAAGATCATTTGTGGTGTTTGGTGTCCATTAGCAACCACTTCTCAAGGTGAGCCTTTTGTGGCATTCAGAGTGATTTACATTGCCACACCTCTCCAATGGATACTAACTTCTTTGGAAGTGAACTTTGGGATAAATCATTGTCTCCACGTGACTTGTATTTGTCTATACCTGAGCTTTTTTACTTATGTACTTTACACACTTTACATTGTGATAGCCTTCGTACCTGAAGTAATATCTCATTATCACCATGTTGCTTTTCAATTTTAGCATAAGTGTTATTGGTGCACATAGTCAAGGCTACCATATTTAGGTTTTGTGCTTGATAAATGAAATAGTAGTTTTATTACACGTTTATTAGAGACAAAATCATAATAGTTTTAAATTGCATATTCACCCCCTCTAGGCGACATCCTGTCCTTTCAGTAGCCTCCTTTCCTATCAACCTTTTTTCTCAACAAGATGTGTGATCTCATCTTCAATGGGGACAAGACTTAAAAGGGATTCAAGGAGGTGAAGCTGAATGATGTTGCCAAGATGATTTTTGTGTTCTTTGGCACAAATATATCCTCACATTTAGGTGTAGAACTACCTAAGAAGTATGGAGAACTAGGTGGATCCATGTGTCTAGGCTTAGAGACCTTAGGTGCACAATGGGATAAGGATACCTTCACCATTGTCTTGGAGGCTAAGCACTATAGAGGCCACGGCTTGGTTAAGTAACCTCAACTTGGTTCACTTTATCTAAAATCCGTACTGCTTCTAACACATTGCCTTCCTTAAGATCACCCCAAGGACACCAAGTACCTCAACAAGCCCGTCTATAAATCCACTCACATGCAACCGATCTTCACTTTTGGTCTTGCTACTAGCATGTTTTCCATGGGTTCTACAAAATCTATCGATCATACCTTCCCGTGACTATCCATATGCCCAGGTGCCCGAGACCATCATCCTTGATAGTCTAGACAAGTCTACTGAGCATGTCTTTGTTGCTGGCAAAAAGAAGAAGTGTCATCATTGTCTCTTGGGGAATTGTCTTAGAAGTTAATTCGGCTTCTCCTGTCAAGCAACCTGTAAAGCAAAGTTCCTATCTTGTGTCCCCAACTCCACCGTGTGGTTGTCAAGCACATGGTTTCGTATTAGAATATGAAATAAAAATAAAAATAAAGTGGTAAAGTAAACTAAGCAAACAAGATGATGATGGTGATAGTTTGGTTGTTTTTCGGTTTTGTTGTGTGATTGCAAATGAAGAAAGTATTTTTGTATTTTTGGATTAAAATATTGCAGCAAATGTAAAGTGTGATAAAAGTGTTGGAAAGGTGTTTCTTATGGACCGGGGTTCATGGGTTCACTTGTCTACTCTCCCTTTAAGTTGTAGTGGACATACACAATTTATCAGAGACATAATATTAATGAAACTTAAACATGTGTTTGATAAGCATTCATATGGGCATCACGTCCTAACATAAATATGATGCAACACATCTCTCTTATACTCTACAAGATAAGGAAAATTCCAAGCAAATCTTGAATTAAGCATTACATAGAGTATAGCCTTAAGCAATATGACACGATGTTTGAATTACAAATATGCTACCTTGACCAAACAAGATTATCTAGCTGTAACAAGATAATTATAGCACATGAATTCACTTAATCCCTAGTGAGGCAGCAAAAGAAAGGTAAAAACCATAGTAGATCATAGATTTTGTTATCACTATCCAATCACTACCACCATGCTACTCCATCTAATACACACTTGTCCCTACACAAGCTCTTGCATACAAGTTGGATCAAAACAAGTACTTAAGAATGGGGTACATGGTATGCATATATCAATACATCTTACACATAATGGGTTCCAATCTCATATATCAAATCATCAAATAAGGATCCACCACATAGGAATTACATATATGACCATAATCATGTTGGGCAGATCATATGGTACTAAGATCTATGAAGAACAAGAGATAAATAGATCAAGCTACTGCCACAAACCCATAGTCCAGAGGTGGACTACTCCCTCTTCATCATGATAACGATGGTGGAGATGTTGTAGAAGGTGGAGATCCCTCTGGCAGTGGCTCCGGAGGAGTTTCCCCCTCCTATCTCCGCTGGTTCTGACTCCTTTTTTGTGCTTCTCTATTATATGGAGCTCTCCGTGATGGATCCTCTGGGGGGGCCTTTTTATAGAGGTTTTTAGGTCAATCCAAGTTTGTGGGGCGAAAGAATCAGGGGCATCCAACGGTCGAGGACAAAGAGTGGGGGTGTCGTGCCCTACTGGGATGGGTGCGCCACCAAGTGCCTTTTGACCCTCCCGGCCCTTCTGGTGAGATCCAAGCTCTCCAAATGCTTCCCTTGGTGAAATATTTACGCTCTAGAAATCCCCAGTCTGTTTGACTTTGTTTAGGTCCCTGAAAGCTAAAAATACACAAAATAGGGTTTTCCTGTCCTACAGGGTTATAACCAAAATAAAGAGGATCATCGGTAAATCCCCAAAAATTAATATAAAACATGGATATAACATTAAATATGTTGCAAATATGTGGGAATACATGTCAACAAACTACAAAGTTCATGTATGCATTTTACATGCATCAGATGGTCCCTTCATATTCCACGAATTTGGTTGTTCGTTTGAACCTTCAGACGTTGAGCCTTATTCCTTTTACACAATGATAATTGGTTTGTCCAAGACCCGATCTCATGTATCCATATACAGTTCGATCTTGTTACCGACAAACACGTTTAATCGTTCCCGTGATATTACATCCATGTGTCCTAGTCATGTGGTTGCAAGCTCATTGATGTAATCTCACTAAGTGGGCCTAGAGTATCTATCCTTCACCCGGACAAGCAAATCCCGGTCTCGATACATACGCCTCAACTATTCCTCTAGAATACCCAATGCACACCTTTATAGCCACCCAGTTACGGTCATGAGAGTCGATGTGATCAAATCAGTCGCGAGAGATAGTGATTAAACATGATCTCACGGTCGAAGGATTAAGTTACTACGGTCTGCTAAAAATCACAACACTGAACTTTGTGACTAGATCGCATTGCAATTCTACGGTCATGTGTGTCCATCACTTCATTAAGTGATCTCGTTGTTAGTTGACGTTTTAATCAAGTCCATGATCAAGAAACCTCGATCATCATCTGCCTAACAAACTTGTACTCGATGATTCTAGGGACCTGGTTATTTATATACCACACTTGTATTAATGTTTCCACTTAATATAGTTATATCATGATATAAAACTTATTATGAACATTATAGATGTATCAATAAAATCACTTTATTATTGGCCTCTAGGGCATATATCCTTCATATATCATGTCGACCATCGCGCATTTCAAAAATCTAGCCGCAATGTCTTCGCTCAGTATGCGAACCATGGTTGCCTGTGCGGTACAGTAGTGATCCACAAGCGAATTAGAAGTTTAGAACCACACAACCAATGCATGCATGCAAAGGTTGCCAAATTTTTTTGACATGACCTATCCTAAAAGTAACCTTTGCGAAATGCCAGAAATTTTCCGAAATGGAAATGAATCAACATTTCGACAAAACATTGGCAACTCGTTCACACACAAACACATGAGAGCATCCTATAAACAAATGAGCATCCTACAAACACATGAGTATCCTCCATACACACATGCACATCCTCTTACACATGGTCAACTTATCGAGATGAGAGATCGAGAAGATAGAAATAGGTGACCTTAGTAGAGCTAAGAGTTATGAGGGATTTTCTCTTATGTATGTAGCATCAAAGGTAAGTTTAACAAGCTACAACAGGTGAAAAAGCAGAAGAAATGAGTTGGGAAGGATGAGGAGGGAAACTAGACTAAGGAGAAAGAAGAAGCTAAGGGAAAAGTGAAGTGGGAGGTGGTGGTGGTAGTTGTGGCTGTCTAGTATAAAATGGGGGCCAGCTTACCCGTGGCGCATGGCACACTAGTGCGCCATGGGTATAAATTGTAGTTGTGGCGCACTAGTGGGGCTTGTTGGTTTGCGGCCCGAAAGTTCCTGGGCAAGTGCATCCTGGTACCCGAGTTGCCTGTAATCTCACAGAGGGGCCGTAGTAGAATCGCCAATTGTCCAGAGGTGCCAAATTGGGGTGAATACAAATCTAACAACCAAACAATCATTTGAACCAGACGAAAAACGGTTAAACTCAAATACCAACTTTAGGTCAACTCTTCTTGGCCCGTCCTGTCAGTATTCCCCGTTATCTTTTGCGGTCGTGGAATAGTTTACCCCTGCATGGACCAGATCTATTTCTTTACTCTGCTATGCTCTTCTCCCCTGCTCCCCTCCCCATAACCTTTGCTCAGCTTCGATTACTCATCTCAAATCGGAGCTTGCACTTGCTCTAATTTGTGTTCTTGCCATGTCTGGTCAACCTCCCATGCCCCTAATCGAAGCTCGCAGCCATCGCCATCATCGTCGCATCGTCCGCCGTATCGGAGTTTCGTATCCCCGAACTAGTATCTCGCCTCTGGTTAGTCCTTCTCGCACGGTGGAGCGTGTCCCGTCGGGCGATCCTGGCCGGCGACCGGTCTTGGGAGGTTGCGTGCTGCCGCGCACCCCAGGCATGGTAGCCCTGGCACAGTAGTTCGACGACCATGCTCTCATGGCCACCGTGTTGGGCATCCGTCCCGCCATGTCACCAGCAGAGTTGCTATAAGCTTTCAGGTCTCGTTTTGGGATCAGACGAAATGAGGTCAAGATTGAGGTATGCGCGCCGCCATTCAATTTTTTCATCTGGTTCGAGCACAACTTAGACATCAAGCGTGTTCTGCATTCTTCCCGTTCTTTCGAGTGCTGCGGGGAGAAAATGAGCTTCATGTGTTGGCATCACGCCTATGGGTGGGACGATTGCTTGGGGCAGCTTCATTTCTACTCCAAACTCGGCTTTGACGATCTCCCATTGGATGCTTGGGAGCCAGAGGCCCTCAAGCAGGTCATCAGTAGCCTTGGCGGTGAGCTGGTGGAGATCGTGCCACATAGCGACAGATGGGTCATCAAGGTAAAGGTGTGGATGAAAGATACTGACGCCATTCCTAAGATGTAAGAGGTGCAGATTCCAAGCAGGGCAGTGCGGCAGCTTTGCTGGAAGCACCCGGTCATCATCCACCTGGAGGAGGTTCTGGAATCGGTACATGGCATTCAGGACCAGAAAGCGTCCTCGTCGCCTGCAGTGTTGGCCTGGAAGGATCGATGGCACAGGACCACCACCGTTTTGCGACGATGCACACAGTTTCAGTGGGGGAACCGGGCTTGGACAAGCTGGTGGTTCTGATTTCCCTCGAGTGAAGACATAGCTCTAGTGAATTGTTGTAGTATGTATGGCTAATGAATTTGTAGTATGGAGAGCGTAGCAGGAAGTTAGCATCGACTAAAAATATGTAATAGTTTGAATCGATGTAGTATGTGTGGGTAATGAATTTGAAGTATATGTGTCTAATGCATCTGTTTTGAACAACGTGCTTTATAATTTCTGTGAATAACCAAGGACAACCTCATGAAAGCAATGAGCAATGTCAATTTTGTGGATGCCATGAAAGTGTAGTTCATATCCTCTTCAAGTACAAGGTAGCTAGATTATTGTGCCAAGTGATGAGCGATCCGGAAGACAAGAAATGATTCTTGTTTCAAACAAAGATTACCCGATGATCCTTATAACACTATCTACTAGTTTTGTAACACGTTGAACTGCTGGACCATTTTGCAGACAACACAAGACAAATGAAAAATGGTTTACAACACATACAGTAGACGTAAAATCTGTACATAAACTATCGTCTGAATTTTATCTGTCTGGGATAAAAATGGCAGTTAACTGGATTTAACCACGAGTAGTAATTGAAGGAAATAGATACTTGTTAGTATTTGTTTACAACAATAGTACGTCCATACAAAAGGGTCTTATATCTGCACAAAGGTGGGTTAAACTTCCTACTAGTTTATAGAACAATGCGTCAACATTTCATCTACAAAAGCCATTCTTCGGTCTGAACTTAACTATTCTACACTGAAGAAACTGCAGATATCCACCAGAAAAGTTGGCTGGTCAATTGCCTTGAGAGGATGTAAGTTCTTTGATCAATTAACCCAAACTGATCTATTGCCTTCCCGCCAAACTATAAGAAATCTGCATCGTTCATGCAAGACCGCTTTGCTTGCGCCAATCCCAGTTCAGTAGGACCATTCGTGCCGCTGCAACGATTTATTTGAACCTAAAATTCAGCATCTTCTTGTAGGGATTGTAGGTCCGTGTGAACTAGAACCTGAATTCCGGCACTAAGCTATTGCCCGTCACCGGCTCCAGCTATCGAACAATCCAATAGGTTGTGTGTAGACGCTTGGTCGCCGCTGTGATAAGGCCTCTGACGGTGCATTGGATGGAGCATGTTTGCCGCAGATGGCGTGTTCCCAGCCTCCCCCACTGTGGTAAGGTCACCCGCACCAAAGAGTGGACACGAGAGTTCCTAGACCTTGGCACTGCCATGTTCGAGGGTGTGTACCCTCGGCGGCATGCTCTCATGAATGATTTGACATGTACCTTGTTCCCCTGCCTAGAGCATGCCATAATGTCGCCGTGCTCTTTCTCCACAGCGCTCTCTTGGCCCTGCTCACCGCAGCCGCAGCCGATTAGGCACATTCGGTGAAATCATCCGCCTCGAAGGGCAATGGGAGACCGGCCTTGAAGTAGAGCTTCATGGACTGCCTTAGAGAGGCTAAATACCCTAGTTTTGGCGGTTGTCGCAGCGATGGTGGTGGCTGCTTAGGCGGGGCCATGTTACCCTAGGTGGTGCGTCGTGGAGGAGCTATGCAAGGGGAACTATGGTTTTTCGGAGAAGGGGAGTGACAGACTGACAGTAGGTTTGGACTCCGGGCATGCGTGAAAATAATCATCTCCCATTTCCTGAGAGGGTAATAATTCGACACTCGTTGCATTAACCGCTCAATCTTTATTTCCCTTTTCAGCATAAGAGTGTGAATGTATTAAAAAGATCAGTCATGGCTATCCACCTGATCGGACAGTGTACCAGGACAGGTAAGAGACCAAACAAACCGGGTTCCATTTTAGACATATTGACGGTTGTGCCCTTATGTTTATACTATATTATTTCTGTCCCACTATGTACCGTTGAATTGTAGCAACACCATCAAAAACAGGGGATGACGACGTGTCATGTTTTCTTTTTTAAAGGGCATCAGAAACAAGGGATGACGACGTGGCATGTTTTCTGACTGGCGGGCCCGCCTCCTCCACCTTCAATGGTGTGCATCCCAGGTTCGAGGACTAGTGCCTCCCACCAACACATTATTGTGCAATTTTCTATGTTTTGTCGCAACCAGATCCGCTCCGCTCCGCTGCTCTGCTCCTACCACCGCCACTCCGTTCAGTCGTGCACCGCTCTCGTCCTCCCCTTGGTCCATCGTCCTCCCGCCCTCCCCTCCCTACCACCCCCTACATCCCCTCCCCTCCCTGTCCTGTCTCCTTGCCGCCGTCCATCGCCCAGGCGCGTCTAGAAACGAAAACCGAGAGTCGAGAGTTGGTTTAGGAGCCCAACAACGCTGGTGATCTAGATCCCGCTCGGGGATTGATCCTGCATGGCTTGAGAACACGGTGATGGGTCCTGTGCGGTTGGAGAGCACAGAGGAGAACAAAACGGGGGAAGAGGAAGCGGAGTGTAGAGCTTTGGAGGTATGGAGCCCGGAGAAGGTGTCGTACGTCCTCACTGAAGGGTAAGAAACTGTGATTCCTTTTCTGCATACCCCAATTAGTGTTTCTAGTCCCGTGGTGATGGCAAGGATATGTGTTGGTAACCGCAGGACGTCTGTACAGCTTGTCCTTGAGCATGATGCTTTGTCAAGCGAGCATGAAGACACTGAAATATGTGGCGGTGCGGATGATGATGAGAAAGCATATCCAGACGTGGCTACTAGCCCTAATAGGATGGAGAGTAGGGAATATTTGGTTGATTCGAACTTTGAGCCTGACTATGGGACTGATGAGGAAGAGGAATGCGAATATGTGGAAATTGGATGTAGATACGATGACAAAGACGAGGACGGGCCAGTGATACACTTTGATAGGGACAATCATACAATTGATGAGGGGACTGTCTTTGAGACTGTGGAGGACTACATATATGCAGTTGCCACCTATGCAATTAGAGTTGGGTTCGAATTTATCATTGAAAAGAGCGACCAAAAGAGATTTAGGGTGCATTGTAGGGAAAGTAATGTGTGTAAATGGAGATTAAATGCATCTCCAATGCGGGGTGGACACCCATTTCAGGTTGCAATATCTACATTTAGTTTCAGTCTTTCTCATATTTATTCTGCTGATAATTAGCTCTGATTTATTTGGATTCTTATCGAATGCAGATCAAAGTAAACATGAAGAAACACAACTACCCTAATACTTCTTGAAGTGATAAAATTAGACCGGTGACTACCAAGTGGATTGCTGCTATTGTACTTGACTGGGTGAGGCAGGATCATAACATTGGACCTGCTGAACTCAAAGCAAAGACTAGCAAAAAGTTTAACGTTCTGATTCCTTACCACAAAGTCTTTGATGGGAAGGAGATGGATCTAGACTTCATTCAAGGCAAGTGGAATGAAAGTTTTCACATGTTGTATAGTTTCAAAGATGAGGTACAGAAAACATCACCTAGTAGTGTTGTTGACATCGATTACGAGGTTGTGGAAGGAAGAGAAAAGGTCTCAAGGGGGTCAAGTATAAGCAAATAGATAAGAAATGCTTCGGGAGATGTTTTGTCTGCCTGAAGGCATGTTGGAAGGGGTTCCTAGACGGCTGCAGGCCATACTTGGCAATAGACGCAACTTCTTTAATAGGGAAGTTCAGGGGACATGTTGCTTCTACTTGTGCTTTGGACGCGCATAATTGGCTTCTACCCGTAGCTTATGCTGTTCTTGAGGGTGAATCAAATGAAAGCTGGACATGGTTCATGCAGAGACTACGGGCAGTAATTGGTCACCCTAAAGGCTTGGTGATACACACAAGTGCATGCAAGGGTCTTGAGAATGCTGTTGATGCTGTGTTTCCTGGGGTTGAGCATAGGGAATGCATGCGGCACCTTACTACTAACTTCACGAAGAAGTTTAAAGGAAATATCTTTGAAGAGGACTTGTGGCGATCAGCATACACATACACCCAAGCATGCATGCTACTTACTTGTAGAACATGTATGTAGTGCCAAAGGTGTAAAAATACCTTGAAGAACATCACACCAAGCTATGGGCCAGAAGCAAGTTTGGAGTTAAGTAAGGTGGATTTTGTTTGCAATAATTTGGCAGAGAGTTTCAGTGCTAAGATTTCGAGCAAGAAGACAATTGCAATTGTTATTTTGTTGGATGCAATAAGACAGTGCATAATGGTGAAGATAGATTTAAGGCAAATAATTTGTGCAAGAATTTTTTTAGGCCATAAAATAGTTCCATAGGTGGTTATGTTACTAAATGCAAGAACCAGAGCAATGAGAATGATAAAGATGAGGACGGTCAGAAGTTCCAGAACATTGGCTGAGGTTTATGCAGAATACAAGCATGGAACTGAACGGAGGTACACTGTAGACATTGGAAACAAGACTTGTTCATGCAGGAAGTGGCAGATTACTGGTCTACCATGTCACCATGCACTGTACTTCATCTTAAAGCTTAGAGGTAGCAGAGTTGAAATAGAGAACTATGTTGACGACTATTTCTCCGTGGACAAGTTTGCTGCAACTTATGCAGAAAACATACCACCTATGGCTGATGAAAATGATTGGGAGATTATCGATCCAGGGTTCAAACTTCAACCACCACTTCTTAGGAGGCCACCTGGGAGGCCTAGAAAGCTAAGGATTGAAGCCTCCACTGATAAAGATTCAAGGCTAGGAGCTAGGAAAAGGAAATGCAAACGTTGTGGAGGATTTAGCCATATCAAGAGGTTGTGCAAAAACCCAGTTCCACATGATCTTGTCCATATTCACACCCCGGTGGTAGAAAATGAGGCTTCTCAGCTAGAACTGGAGGAAGAGCAGCATGAAGACGAAGAACTTGAGGAAGTGCAGCAGGTGGAGGAAAACGGTGATGAGCACTCGGAGGAAAACGTAGGTAAGCAGCAAATTTGTGAAGAAGTGGAGGTGCCGCCGAGAAAAGGGTGTGAAAAGAAACAAAAGGGTAAGTGAAACGGGAAGGAAAAGGAAAATAATGGAGGTGTATTAGAATATGAAGAAGTTGTAGGGGTGATTGAGGATGTTCTTGAGGATCTTTAGGCTAACTGCAGGAGAAATAATAAATCCCTGCCAATTTCATCTTTGTACGATTCTCCAGATGAAAGGTAAGTTTAAAAATTGTTTTATTTGCCATTTGATCATTTTTTCATCCTCATCAATTGTTGCTTAATGCAACATGGGCTAGCAGACTAATAAGAGGAGCAGAAAGAAGCGGGCACAGTAATGTTGTTTCTTGAATTATCATTTAAACTGAACTAGTCGTGTCGTCTTTAATTATATATGGCGCGTGCAACGTGTCTATGATGGGGTCAGATGGACCAGATTAAAACTTTTTAAATATTATTACATTGGAGTAATTTTTTACCTGCGTATGGACGCAACTACTAGTTCCCATCTCCCTTGGATTCCCATCTCCTCTGGCGCACTCCAAAATTATGGCTATGCCATCAAGTGCTGGTAGCAGAGTCAGCGTATTGTTCCATCAGATATGAACGCGCAAACTTTGTTTGTTCAGAATTGGACGACTTTCGATTAGTTTGAAAGAAAGAGAAACCTAAAACATGGCCAATATATGCCATAAAAAACTATTCCTCAAAAAATATTATTCCTCAAGAAATAAGTGACTTAAATTTGTGTAGATTCGTATGTATCTCGACATGTTTTGGGTATATATACATTTGAATATCTAAAAAAGCTAAGTCAGTTATATCTAGACGGAAGTAGTACACTATTACAACACGCTCGTCCCCTTCTCCTCTAGCGCACTCCAAATTATGGCTGTGCCATCAAGTGCTAGGAGCGGAGTCAGCGTGTTGTCCCATTCGATATGCCAGGAACGCGCGAACTTTATTTTTAGGATCGAACGACTTTCGATAAGACAAAAACACCTAAAACATGGCCAATATATATATAGATTATGACGCTAATCGACTATGACTCAAGTGACCCTGATCCAAAGAGGGCATTAATCTACCATACATAGATTTAATTTAGGCTTAAGTGGCCCTAATTGACTATGATGCTCTCAATGGCTCCATCATCGATGACGTTGTCCGCGTAGCCGTCTGCCTCCTCCGCGTCGAAATCGATGCCGATGTTCCCGGCTGCGATCCTCCTCCTCATGGATTCTTCACGGCACGCCGCCTCGATAACGGTGGAGGTAGTACGCCCAGGCACTGCCCAGAAGCGCTGCCTCCCTTCGGGGTTGCGCAGATCCGGGTGGATCTCCCGCTGGTGGGTTCCACACAGATCAATCAACGCCTTCCGCTCCTTCTTGAACATCTTTGGCCAGTACGCGCTCGTGCGCAAGTACCGGGCACTGCCCTCTTCTGCTCCGGCAGCTGGTGGCAGCACTCATCGATCTGCCTCGCCAACGCATTGTCGCGCAAGAGCAGCGCGACAAGCACCCCGGCGTAGCTAAGCTCGAAGCCCACCGGAAGCCTCGTGAGCGGCGGTGCGAGTATGTCAAAGTGGGCAAACATCTGAGCCTCATGCAAGCTGAGTTTGGGCTCTCCCTCTCCATGGCAATGAAGGAACACGATATGAGCTTCGGCCACGTGGTTAAGGGGATAAGGGCAAGGACGTAGGCCCACTTGTGGATGCCACTGCCAATCAGTTTGCAGAACATACTTCTCGCGGATCGCCCTCACGAAGGATATCCTTATCATCCACGCACCCCGATCCAACGTCGCCTAACAATCGGGACGCAAAACTAAACTGCAACCACTCCGGACTACTAAAAGACCCGATCCCATGGCCACCATTGGACGCTAGGGTTAAGATCCAACGGCTGTCATTGACACATGCAATGGCATCAGTGGATCCATGTGGTTTAGGAAAGGAACACACATGCAATGACTCTGGTGGTGGTTTAGGAAAAATAATACACATGAAATGACTCTGGTGGATCCATGTGGTTTAGGAAAGGAACAAACATGCAATGAGTCTGGGGGATCAATGGGGTTTAGGAAAGGAACATGACTCTGGTGGATCCATGTGGTTTATGAGAGCAACACACATGTAATGACTCTAGTGGTGGGTTAGGAAAAGAACACACATGCAATGACACTGATGGATCCATGTGGTTTAGGAAAATACCACACATGCAATGACACTGGTGGTGGTTTAGGAAAAGAACACACATGCAATGACTCTGGTGGTGGTTTAGGAAAAGAACACACATGCAATGACCTTGGTGGATCCATGTGGTTTAGGGAAGGAACACACATGCAATGACTCTCGTGGATCCATGTGGTTTATGAAAGGGACACACATGCAATCACTCTGGTGGTGGTTTAGGAAAAGAACACACATGCAATGACATTGGTGGATCCATGTGGTTTAGGAAAGGAACACACATGCAATGTCACTGGTGGTGGTTTATGAAAACAACAAACATGCAATGACTCTGGTGGATCCATGTGGTTTATGAAAAGAACACACATGTAATGACTCTGGTGGATCCATGTGGGTTAGGAAAATAACACATATACAATGACACTGGTGGTGGTTTAGGAAAGGAACACACATGAAATGACACTGGTGGTGGCTTATGAAAGAAAGACACATGCAATGACTCTGGATGTGGTTTAGGAAAAGAACACACATGCAATAACACTGGTGGTTCCATGTGGTTTATGAAAGGAACACACATGCAATGACTCTGGTGTATCCATGTGGTTTAGGAAAAGAACACACATGCAATGACAGTGGTGGTGGTTTTGGAAAAGAACACACATGCAATAACACTGGTGGATCCATGTGGTCTAGGAAAAGAAGACACATGCAATGTCTCTAGTGGATCCTTGTGGTTTAGGAAAGGAACACACATGCAATGACTCTGCTGGTGGTTTAGGAAAAGGACACACATGCAATGACTCTGGTGGTGGTTTAGGAAAAGAACACACATGCAATGACTCTGGTGGATCCATGTGGTTTAGGAAAGGAAGACACATGCAATGACTTTGGATGTGGTTTAAGAAAAGAACACACATGCAATGACTCTAGATTTGGTTTAGGAAAGGAACACATATGCAATGACTCTGGTGGATCCATGTGGTTTATGAAAGGAACACACATGCAATGACTCTAGTGGTGGTTTAGGAAAACAACACACATGCAATGACATAGGTGGATCCATGTGGTTTAGTAAAATAACACTAAGGCAATGACACTAGTGGTGGTTTAGGAGAAGAACACACATGCAATGACACCGGTGGTGGTTTAGGAAAAGAACACACATGTAATGACACTAGTGGATCCATGTGGTTTAGTAAAGGAACACACATGTAATGACACTGGTGGATCCATGTGCTTTTTGAAAAGAACACAAATGCAATGACACTGGTGGATCCATGTGGTTTAAAAAGAGAACAAACATGCAATGACTCTGGTGGATCCATGTGGTTTATGAAAAGAACACACATGCAATGACTCTGGTGGATCCATGTGGTTTATGAAAAGAACACACATGCAATGACTCTGGTGGATCCATGTGGTTTAGGAAAATAACACACATGCAATGACTCTGTTGCTCAAATCGAAAAAATTTGAACTAACGAAAGTTAGATAACAACCTGGGGCAGAAGCACAAAATTCACCCCTCGAAACGACATATAGAGATTTTACACGAATTTTTACGGTAAAGCACAGAAATCTGTTTCGGGACATCAACTTTCCCAAGCATTACTTCTCTCTCATTAGAGGTTACTCTTGGCACAAAAAGCAAATAAAAAGGATAAGGCGCAGTTATTACTGAAGTAATAACTTTCAAGACTCATCTAAAACTTTTGGGTTATCTCCCAATAAGTACTTTTCTTTAACGCCTTTAAGTTAGGCATGATAGTTTGAGAAGATGCTCACATAAGAAATATGAATTGAAATAACAGAGAGCATCAAGAAGCAAATTCAAAGCACATTTAAGTCTAACCCACTTCCTATGCATAGGAATCTTGTAAAGAAACAAGTCATGAAAGCACAAATCAACAAGCATAGGAAAGCAAAACAAGTGCAACTTCAAAAATTTCAACATAAAGAGGGGAAACTTAATATTGTTGAGACACATAAAACCATGTTTCCCTCTCTCATAATAACTTTCAGTAGCATAATGAATAAAAGTAACAATATAACTATCACATAAAACATTCTTATCATGAGCCACATGCATAAAAGAATTAATACTCTCCACATAAACATAGTCATTCTTATTAATTATAGTGGGAGCAAATTCAACAAAATAGCTATCATTATTATTCTCTTCACCATAATCATCAAATATAGGAGGCATATTGTAATCATAATTAATTTTCTCCTCAATAGTAGGTGGACTGAAAATATCATATTCATCATTGTAATCATCATATATTGGAGGTTTGGTATCATCATAAGCAATAGAATAGCTATCTTCCAAAGATGGGGAACTAAAAAGATCATTCTCATCAAAACCAGCTTCCCCAAGCTTAGACTTTTCCGTAGCATTAGCAATAATGGTGTTCAAAGAATTCATACTAATAACATTGCTATTAGCATGCAAATAAATTTCCATAGGTTTTTTAATTTTCTCTTCAAACACTTCATGTCCTAACTTAAGATAAATACTATAAAGCTCTCTATTTTTGTTGTTGTTTTCCATTAAGCCTAACTAGTGAAAACAAGAAACAAAAAGACAAAATTGCAGAATCTAAAGGAAATAACTTCGAGCACTCACACCGGGGGATGTGAGTACCTTTTACCTTACCTCCCCGGCAACGGCGCCAGAAAATAGGCGTTTGCCGTCGGAGGTTCTTCTTCTTTAATCCTCCGGTGTGAATACCTTTTACCTTACCTACCCGACAACGGCGCCAGAAAATAGCTTGATGTCTACGCACTTCTATTCTTGTAGACAGTTGTTGGGCCTCCAAGTGCAGAGGTTTGTAGAACAGCAGCAAGTTTTCCCTTATGTGGGTCACCCAAGGTTTATCGAACTCAGGGAGGAAGTGGTCAAAGGTATCCCCTCTCAAGCAACCCTGCAATCAAGATACAAGAAGTCTCTTGTGTCCCCAACACACCTAATACACTTTTCAGGTGTATAGGTGCACTAGTTCAGCGAAGAGATAGTGAAATACAAGTGGTATGGATAAAAGACAACGGTGCTAGAAAATAGCGTGATGGCGTGTGGTTGACGTGGGAAAAGACTAAAGGCAAACTGAAATAAAGAAGGAAGCAAGCAAACATGTAATAGATCTAGTTGCAAACGGTGTTTCAATGCTAAGAAACAAGGCCTAGGGATCATACTTTCACTAGTGAACACTCTCATATAAATATATTCTTCTTTATGATACTATGCTGAACTACTCTCCGGTTGAACACTCTAATCGATGGTAGGGATATAACAGCACACCTCAAAGTTCATCTTTCCCATCTAGAACCCCACACTGTCACCTTGAGTACTAGATGAGTCCAACAAACACCACAATTTCATAAAGACATTCAACTCCAAATATAACTCATAACAAGTATTTGTAATCTCTAGCCTAAGTGCCACCATGGTGTGCACGCTTTCACTTTCACACACATGGGGAGAGCAGAGATCTATTAAAGCACTTGAGTAGCAAGGTAGATCTACTTGATTACAAAGCTCATGATCACAATATGATCATGCATAGAGAGAGAGAGAGATGAACACATAGATACCAGTAGAACGCTTAGCCTCGAGAGAGAACTACTCCCTCCTCATCATGAGAATCAGCAATGGTTATGGAGATGGTGGTGGAGATCGATGGAGATGGCTCCGGGGGCACTTCCCCGTCCCGGTAGGGTGCCGGAACAGAGACTTTCTGTCCCACGAATCTCCCCTTCGGTGGCGGCGGCGCTGCGGAACTTTTCGTGGATTTCTGATTGATTCCTTAGGGTTTATGCATCGGGAGACTCTTATAGGCGAAAGAGGAAAGGTTGGTGGCCGGCCGGGGGCCCACACCATGCCCTGGCCCGGCCTGGGCTGGCCCGCGCCAAGGGGGGTGTGGCCACCCTGTGGCCCCTCTCCAACTCTCCTTCTGGCTCTGTGAGTCTTCCGGGAAAATAGTAACTTTGGCTTTTGTCCCGTCCAATTCCGAGAATATTCTTTTTCTGACTACCTGGAACCAAAAATAGCAGAAAACAGGCAAGTGGCAATGTGGCATCTTGTTAATAGGTTGGTCCAAGAAATCATATGAAAAGTACTCCAAAGTTGGAACAAAACACAAGAAAGTAGATAAAACCAAGCATGGAACATCAAAAATTATAGATACATTTGCAATGTATCATGGATCCATGTGGTCTAGGAAAAGAAGACACATGCAATCTCTCTAGTGGATCCTTGTGGTTTAGGAAAGGAACACACATGTAATGACTCTGGTGGTTTAGGAAAAGAACACACATGCAATGACTCTGGTGGATCCATGTGGTTTAGTAAAATAACACACTTGCAATGACACTAGTGGATCCCTGTGGTTTATGAAAAGAACAAACATGTAATGACTCTGGTGGATCCATGTGGTTTATGAAAAGAACACACATGCAATGACACTGCTAGATCCAAGTGGTTTATGAAAAGAACACACAAGCAATGACACTAGTGGATCCAATTGTTTTATGAAAATGACACACGTGTAAATGACTCTAGTGGATCCATGTGGTTTATAAAAAGAACAAACATGCATTGACTCTAGTTGTGGTTTATGAAAAGAACACACATGCAATGACATTGGTGGATCCATTTGGTTTATGAAAAGAACACACATGCAATGACATTGGTGGATCCAAGTGGTTTATGAAAAGAACACACATGCAATGACACTGGTGGATCCATTTGGTTTATGAAAAGAATACATGCAATGACACTAGTGAATCCAAGTGGTTTGTGAAAAGAACACACATGCAATGACACTGGTGGATCCATGTGGTTTATGAAAAGAACACACATGCAATGACACTGGTGGATCCATGTGGTTTATGAAAAGAACAAACATGCAATGACTCTGGTGGATCCATGTGGTTTATGAAAAGAACACACATGCAATGACTCTGGTGGATCCATGTGGTTTAGGAAAATAACACACATGTAATGACACTGGTGGATCCATGTGGTTTATGAAAAGAACAAACATGCAATGACTCTAGTTGTGGTTTATGAAAAGAACACACATGCAATGACACTACTGGATCCATGTGGTTTATGAAAAGAACACACATGCAATGACACTAGTGGATCCATGTGTTTATGAAAAGAACACACACGCAATGACACTACTAGATCCAAGTGGTTTATGAAAAGAACACAAATGCAATGACACTGGTGGATCCAAGTGGTTTATGAAAAGAACACACATGCAATGACACTGGAGGTGGTTTAGGAAAATAACACACATGTAATGACACTGGTGGTGGCTTATGAAAGAAAGACACATGCAATGACTCTGGATGTGGTTTAGAAAAAGAACACACATGCAATGACACTGGTGGATCCATATGGTTTATTAAAAGAACACACATGTAATGACTCTAGTGTATCCATGTGGTTTAGGAAAAGAACATACATGCAATGACACTGGTGGTGGTTTTGGAAAAGAACACACATGCAATGACACTGGTGGATCCATGTGGTCTAGGAAACGAAGACACATGCAATGTCTCTAGTGGAACATTGTGGTTTAGGAAAGGAACACACATGCAATTACTCTGGTGGTGGTTCAGGAAAAGAACACACATGCGATGACTCTGCTGATGGTTTAGGAAAAGAACACACATGCAATGACTCTGGTGGATCCATGTGGTTTAGGAAAGGAAGACACATGCAATGACTTTGGATGTGGTTTAGGAAAAGAACACACAAGCGATGACTCTGGATTCGGTTTAGGAAAGGAACACATATGCAATGACTCTGGTGGATCCATGTGGTTTATGAAAGGAACACTCATGCAATGACGCTAGTGGTAGTTTAGGAAAACAACACACATGCAATGACATAGGTGGATCCATGTGGTTTAGTAAAATAACACACATGCAATGACACTGGTGGTGGTTTAGGAGAAGAACACACATGCAATGACACCGGAGGTGGTTTAGGAAAAGAACACACATGCAATGACACTGGTGGATCCATGTGGTTTAGTAAAGGAACACACATGCAATGACACTGGTGGATCCATGTGTTTTAGGAAAGGAACACACATGCAATGACTCTGGTGGGTCCATGTGGTTTAGGAAAGGAACATACATGCAATGACTCTGGTGGATCCATGTGGTTTAGAAAAATAATACACATGCAACGACACTGGCGGTGGGTTAGGAAAAGAACACACATGCAATAACACTGGTGGATCCATGTGGTCTAGGAAAAGAAGACACATGCAATGACTCTAGTGGATCCTTGTGGTTTAGGAAAGGAACACATATGCACTGACTCTGGTGGATCCATGTGGTTTAGGAAAAGAACACACATGCAATGACACTAGTGGTGGTTTAGGAAAAGAACACACATGCGATTTCACTACTGGATCCATGTGGTCTAGGAAAAGAAGACACATGCAATGACTCTAGTGGATCCTTGTGGTTTAGGAAAGGAACACACATGCAATGAGTCTGGTGGTGGTTTAGGAAAACAACACACATGCAATGGCTCTGGTAGTGGTTTAGGAAAGAACACACATGTAATGACTCTGGTGGATCCATGTGGTTTAGGAAAGGAAGACACATGCAATGACTCTGGATGTGGTTTAGGAAAAGAACACACATGCAAGGACTATGGATGTGGTTTAGGAAAGGAACACACATGCAATGACTCTGGTGGATCCATGTGGTTTAGGAAAGAACAAGCGTTGGCGCCTTCTTTTTAAGGTGAAAAACTACGCTAGCTAAGAAAAAGAAAAGGGTTGCGCTAATGGCAAGGAGCAAGAAAAGGGCAGCTAGCTCGAAATCCGAGAAATCGAATTCATGGAAGGAATATGAGAGAGTCAATTTATCAAGTTGAGGCATTTCGATTTGGATTTCAAATAAGTCACCCTAAAGACAGAAAAAGATTAGGCAGACTAACAAGAAACATGCTTGATGGTAGATTCGCGGAACGCTTTAGAGATAGGGGCGGCAGTCACATCATTGGCAGCAGTGAGCAGAGGTTCTATTAGACAAAAAAAGATCGCATTTTTTGCACTTCGTTCAAATAAGAGTTGTACCCGTACGGAATGCTCCTCTTTCTCAGTATGATCTCTTGAGTGAGGAAGCGGTTTTCGGGAATGGAATCCGGTGCTACTTTTTGGTATAGAATTGGACAAGCACCGTACATTGTTACAAGTCTTCCCGTAGAGGGCGGGCATATCTCCTTTTAACGAATGTTGACGCATCATAACTTCTTCTCTCGCTAGAAGTTCTGAGACAAGCTGGTTAGGTGCTGAGTTGGATTAGACATCGCAGGTTTCAGTTTCAGAATTGGGAAGAGGTTAAGAACCTAGTGGAATCCACTGCGAGGGGAAGTGCTGAAGTGAAGAAAAGCCCCAATTTTGGGTCGACGCCCCCCCCCCCAAACTTGACTTGCAAGTTTCCCCACAAAAAGCTCTCCACGCACAACTTTTTGGGGTCAAGTGTAGGTAGAAAGACATCCTTCGTTACCGCGCTGAAACAACAACAATTCCTGCTAAAAAATCTGCTTTCCTATCAAGTAACGCCTTCTCCACATGCAATGAATCTAGTGGATCCATGTGGTTTAGGAAAAGAACACACATGCAATGACACTGGTGTATCCATGTGGTTTAGTAAAATAACACACATGCAGTGACACTGGTGGTGGCTTAGGAAAATAACACACATGCAATGACACCGGTGGTGATTTAGGAAAAGAACACACATGCAATTACACCGGTGGAACCATGTGGTTTAGTACGAAACATGAATTTTCCATTTTTTTTAAGGAACACACATGCCTACTCTTTCTATTTTCTATTTGAATCCCTTATTCTGTCTTGCCCTTTGATACTACTTAGTTTTGCCCTCTCTCTCGGTCACAAATCTCACAAAATCCCAAACATGTGTTCACTCCGGCTGCTATGCCCTGATTGGCTGACACAGATGTCACGTCGATCGTGCCCACCAACAGTTGATCCTTTGTGATCCAACATGCAGGATAACCCCTCCATCCTCCTCTTTTTTTGCAGGGTCTATCCGTTCCACCTCTCTATCTGTGCCACCGATACTTTACCTCCATAAACAAGTGAAAACCATCTCAATAAATAAATAAAATAAATGATCATATTTCAAAGAAAATCTCGTCTTCATCTTCCGGATCGTTGTCGTCTTCGTCAATGTCATGGTCCTTGCCATCGCCGATGTCGGTGTCCTCCTCTGATGACTCGTCACCGCCCCGTTCTTCGTATAAGCACGATATCTCCTCATCAGAGTCCTCCTCCTCCTCCTCTTCGTAGTCCCATGGGTCCACATCACTCTCCTCCGCTTTTGCCTCCAACTGATCTATGAATGCCTCCTTGTTGGCTGAGTCGGACTCGTCCAAATAGCTGTCTCCTCTCTTCTTCCTGGTCTTCCTCTCGTTCCTCTTCTTATTTGTACTCGCTGGTGCAACACGTGCCCCCGTCCTGGCTGCTGCTTTGCACTCGTTCGTCGCTGCAGGTACCCCATGCTCCTCTTGCGCGACCGGTACGAGCTTCGATGTCACGGTGTCCTCGAGTGTCGATGTCGATGGATCTTGGCATGGTCGGATACGACATGCTGCCTCAGTAGGCGACTCGCGAGCGCGAACGATGCCGTGAAGAGCAGGGGACGCAGGATGGTCAGTGGACGGCTTGGACCTGCCATTGCCACAATGTGGGGCCATCATGCTCGAGGAAGTTGTTCAGAATGAGCGATGGCGGGTACATAAAGTTGGGTGCCGATCTGATCAAGGGGCGAGCAGCGGGTTTGTGCGTCGTGTACACGCATGCATTTGTCTATTATTAAAAAAATGTATTATATTGCATATTGAACATAATTTGATCACGACAAAAGTGGCACAGCATATTCTAGACTCGTAAATACCCCGTACGTGCATGTCAATCTGGAGTTCAACGTGCGTTCAATCAACATGGAGTTCAATGTTCCGACGTGATCGTGTAGCAGTTACGCGCGTCATTGCCCCGTCAACACGTGACACACGCACGCGGGACGTGCACGCCGATGCCCGTGATTACCACCCGGCCTCACTCATTTTTTAAGGGTAAGATCACACTCCTTTTATTATATACTGGATTTTAGGCGGCGCCGAAGACCATTGAACTGTCCATTGCAATAAAGACAAGTCGCATCGATTCCCTATCCCTGGCTTCTTTGAGAAGGTAGACCGTAGACGGTGATCTTGTATAATAGTAGTAGTACTACTGGACCACGGCATGTACTCTTTGACTCTTCTCCCACACTAATCACTATCTTCTTCCTCCTGCCGCCACTTCCCTCCCCGTACAAGCCATGGCTACCCTGAGGAGAGGCTGGTCGACCATCCTCGTGAAGAAAAAAGAGAGAGCTCGCCGCCAGGTAGTTCTTGCTCTACCAGCCCCTCAAGCCCCCGCTCTCAATGAGGCCCAATCTCTCCCGACAATGGTGACGAGTGTTCTAGCAGGCGAGGGCTCCTCCCGGTACGGTCTTCTTGTTCTACTTCTTCTCCATCTCCTTCTCCATCATGATCTTTTTATGCTTCTTCTTGTTTTTCTTCTTCTTGCTCTTCCTCTTCTACGTATTACATGCCGGCCGTGGAGCAAAAATCCACCCCGGCGGCGGTGATGATAGCTCAAAATATATCGAGCTCGTTGGGGAACCCCAAGAGGAAGGTATGATGAGCACAACAACAAGTTTTCCCTCAGTATGAAACCAAGGTTATCAATCCAGTAGGAGCAAGGAAACACCCCAAAGGTGTAGCTAGCTGAACGTTGGCAGGGCGCACTATCGGTGCCATCAGCAACGTGGAGACCTGCACAACACAACCACAGAACTTTGCCCCCAACTTGCGATGAGGTTGTCAATCTCACCGGTTTTGCTGAAAACAAAGGATTAAACGTATCGAATGGAAGGAAGTAATAGTTTGCAGAAAGTAAACACAAAGCAGTAAACAATTTGTAGATTGAATGTAAAAGAAAGGACCAGGGTCCATAGTTCACTAGAGGTGGCTCTCCTTAAGATAGATAACATGCTGGGTGAACAAATTACAGCGGGGCAATTGACAAACATCGAGAAAGCATACAAGCATATACTAATCATCTTGACTCCTTTGAGATTCGATTAGGCATTACAACATTATACATAGACCGCCATCCAACTGCATCTATGACTAATAATCCACCTTCAGGTTATCATCCGAACCCCTTTCAGTATTAAGTTGCAAGCAACAGATTATTGCTTTACGAATTGCGTGTAAACTAAACAATACGATTGTTCTATGAACAAAGGATTGTTGTTTTCTCCCTAGTAGCAACAACACATCTAGTACCTTAGAGATTTCTGTCACTTCCCCAGATTACCAGAGGCATGAACCCACTATCGAGCATAAATACTAACTCTTGGAGTTGCTAGCATCTACTTGGCCAAGATAACTACTAACAACGGAAAGCATGCAAGATCACAAATAACAAAGACATGATAGAATCAATAATCAATCTGAAATAGCATCTCAATATCCATCAGATCCCCGCAAACACAACATGTATGGATTACAAATAGATGATATTGATCATGAATGGAGCTCACAAGATCTAAACATGAAAGCACAAAGTAGAAGAACCAGCCATCTAGGTACTACATGGACCCGTAGTCCAGAGATGAACTACTCAGGCATCACACCGGAGGCTTGCATGATGATGAAGAAGGCCTCTAGGGTGAATTCCCCTCTCCGGCAGGGTGCCAGGAAGAGCTTCAGATCCCTCCCGATCTAGGGATGGAGATGACGGCGGCTACAGACTCTTTCATCGATTTTTGATTGGGTACTTAGGGTTTTGGTATCGGAGGCAATATATAGGCGGAAGGAGAGGCCGAGGGGGTGCTAGGGTCGGCCAGATCACCCCCTGGCGCAGGCCAGGCCTGGCCGTGCGGACAGGTGGTGTGGCCGGGCCCCAGCCCTTCTCCGTCTCTTATTCTGGCTCTAGATGTCTTCCGGTAAAATAGCAACTTTGGCTTTTGTCCCGTCCAATTCCGAGAATATTCATTTTCTGACTTCTTGGAACCAAAAACAGTAGAAAACAGGCAGCTAGCATTGTGGCTCTTGTCAATAGGTTAGTCCAAGAAATCATATGAAAAGTACTCCAAAGTGTGGACAAAACATAAGAAAGTAGATAAAACCAAGCATGGAACATCAAAAATTATAGATACATTTGCAATGTATCAACATCCCCAAGCTTAACTCCTGCTCGTCCTCGAGTAGGTAAGTGATAAAAAGAAAGAATAATTTTTGAGGTGACATGCACCATCATAAACTTGATCAAAGTATTTGTAAAACATTCAAAGCTGGCATCATAGTACTTCAATCATAACATGAAATACAAAGTTCTAGCAGTAGGACAAAGAAACTATGATGAAACATGAAAAGGCACAAACAAAAGATTCATGAATAACAATGCTTTGCAAGACGTTTGTTTGTTTCACATAAAGAAAACATAGCATAACAGTATTCAGCTTGTCCCTCATAGAGTAGCAAATATAAATGCATAGGACACCTTCAAAGTTCATAAGAGTGACTAGATACAAATAGTTTAAGAATAAACAATATCAAAGTTATGCATCAATCAACAAGTCTTGGGACAAGGCACTTTAAACTAAGAATGGCCACTATGCTCTCTCAATGGGTGCATAAATATAGAACATAGAGACTCAACATAAAAGTAAAAGAAAGGCCTTCATAGAAGGAAGCATGGATTCAAGTCTCATAAAGAGCTTCCAAAAATTATGGTACTTATTAGCTTCCAGCTCTCATTGCCCCTATCATAAGCATCTTTAGGTGATTAAGGTTAAAGTGACACAACTAAGACGATATGCTTGACAAGTTATAAGTTGAAATCTCATGCCCCTTGCTTACGAGTACCGAACCTCATGCTACTCAACTTCAGTCACAAGTAAGCTCTTGTCATTGTAAGTACATATGTATCATAGAGAACCGCCAATGGGGTACCTCTTGCCCCATGTCACAGGAGCTATCCCATATCAAAATGACAAGGCAAGCAGACAATGAGCATCTCAGTGATCTTTTTATTTGCTATTTGCATAGGTTTTTATTGAGGATGCTTCATAGAGTGCTCATTATGGTGATGCTGCAAGTTTCCACCATGATTAGGCATGGCTTAGGCTAGCGGCCCAGGCGTTTCTCTAACACACATACAAACTCCATGATCTTACAAGTTCCACTTTTATTTCACACCGCCGGGATCCATAAGCAAAAGAACATGGTATCAACGGGGTACAAAGTATAGGTGCAATGTTGAAAGCGTTCCCCATGATACATGGTTATACTAACTTCAACTTATAAAGCGCAAGCATATATGCAACAAAGAAGGACCCAATGGTTCAGGTTTATTAAATGCAAAAAGTAAAGTGTGCCATCAAGTTCGTGAGAGCTTTAATCACTAGTTTTCTCATAATAAGTTTAATTTGGAAGGTAAACAAAAACATGAATATACTTGGAATAGCATATGCTAATAGGTAGGTATGGTGGACTCTTTGGAATAACTTGGTTTAGGGAGTTGGATGCATGAGTGGAACTCATACTTGGTTGTGGAGGCTAGCAAAAGACTGAGAGCGATAAACTAAGAGAGCAATAATGGCCATAATCATGCAGAGCAACAAAACATCATTGATCAAAGCATAAAGTGATACTACAAGTTGAAAACTAAAGGATCATAAAGGCTATGGTGACTTGAGATAGTCATAACATGGTGTGAGCATGCGCCAAGTTAACCCAAATAAAGCATCAAAGGAGAATACCACTATACTATGCTTTAATATGCTAAAACAACGCATGATTCATCCAAGGCACATTAAGAAATCTCAATTGTTTATAACAAGTCATCCTACAACAAAGAATACTAAGCATAAATCCAAAACAATATCAAGCATGGCATGACAAAGCATAGGCCACAGTCAAAAACAACCTCTCTTTACCACTTAAGCACGAACTTTCCCACTCTTTTCCAAACCAAACCAAACTATTTGAAAACCAATGTATGAAAGAGGGGGTCTAACCAATTTATTCAGCAAACTAAGCAAACCAAGCAAACGAAAAACCAAAACGAAAACGAAAAAGAAGACGCTCCAAGAACAACACAACTGTGCATGAAATAATAAAAATGAAGCATTTGGAAGAAACCTGGGATTTTTATTGATGAAGAGGGGGATGCCTTGGGCATCCCCAAGCTTTGACGCTTGTACTTCTTGGATATTTCTTGGGGTGACACGCGTGACATCCCCAAGCTTGAGCTTTATTCCATCCTTCATCTCATTACTCATTCCTTCCATACACCTAAAATTTTTCCTTCATACAAAACTTCACACAATCTTTATTAGCAACATTAGTGCACTCAAGATAATAAGTCTTTAGGTTCAGTTATAACACCAATAAAACTTCCATTAAAACACTAGCTACAGTATTACTTCCCTCAAAAATCTCAATTCCCCAAAAGAACTAAAAAAAGGAACCAACAAGAAGCAAATGCAGAAAATGGCAGAAATCTGTCAAAACAGACCAACAGGTAAAGACGAATTTTTTCGAAGACCTTCTGTTGCTCAAATTAAAAAATGTTGAACTAACGAAAGATATATAACAACCTGGGACAGAAGCACAAAAATTCACGCCTCAAAAGGACGTACAGAGATTTTACACGAATTTTTACGGTAAAGTACAAAAATATGTTTCGGGACAACAACTTTCCCAATCATTACTTCTCTCTTATTAGAGGTTACTCTTGGCACAAAAAGCAAATAAAAAGGATAAGGAGCGGTTATTACTAAAGTAATAACTTCTAAGACTCATCTAAAACTTTTGGGTTATCTCCCAATAAGTACTTTTCTTTAACGCCTTTAAGTTAGGCATAAGAAGCAAGAAAAAGAATCAAGTGTTCTCGAATGAAAAAGCATTAAAACCAAATTTCTTGCCCTTACCTCTCCTAGTTTTATTCTTAACCTTGGGGAAAATATGATTGTTTGGTGGAGAAGCAAGGTGCATGGCCCCCTTTCCCACATCTATTACTGCTCCAAGGAGTTCTAATAGGGACCTTCCAAGTGTAATTTGTCCTTTTCCTGCACATTCAATAACAAGATAATCAGTAGAAATCATTTTCCCAAGGATCTTTGTAAACACTCCTTCAGCTACTCCAATAGGTAAAATTGTAGCATTATTAGCAAGAGATATTTCTTTTCCCCTCTTCAGAAAGCCCCCAAAGATTCAAAGATTCATAAATATCTTTGGGCATAAGACAAAATTAAGACATGATATCACAGCGAGCTTAAAAAGTTTCATTATTTATATCGATCTTTACTATGGGGAGCCACTTTGATGGTTAAGAATTTATTGGAGCATAATTATGATGCTCCCTAAGCGTATTATAGCAATCTTTTAAACTAGTAGTGCGGGTCTCAAGAGTGTTTAATCTAGCAAATATGCTTGCGAAAGAAATATCGGTTTTACTAGGCAAGTTGTAGGTAAAGATCAATTTCTTTATAGCATTAATAAAATCATCCTCATTACATTGGAGGAAATCTCCCCCCACAACAGCATCTAAAGCATATCTATAGCAAAGAGCAATTCCAAGGTAAAAACTGCTAAGGAACAAGCTTTGAGTCATTTTAGGCTCAGTTTTTTCATGTAGATCAGAGATTCTAGACCAAGCTTCCTTGAAGCTTTCCTCAATTCCTTGTTTAAAAGTGAAAATAATTTCCTCGGGTGACATAGTGATTGGAGCAAGGCTAGACATAAAGGCAACTTAAGATAGGAACTAATTTTTTTTTGTATTTTCAATAAAGAAAGCAAACTTGTAAAACTATTTTTTTGTGTTTTTGATAAAGAAACAAGCAAACAAAACAAAAAGAAACTAAGCAAAACAAAAATAACAAAGTAAAGAGATTGGCTATGAGGGACTCCCCTTGTGAAGATGTCCTTGACTCCCCGGCAACGGCGCCAGAAAAAGCTTGATGATAGCTCAAAATATATCGAGCTCGTTGGGGAACCCGAAGAGGAAGGTATGATGAGCATAGCAACAAGTTTTCCCTCAGTAGGAAACCAAGGTTATCAATCCAGTAGGATCAAGGAAACACCCCAAAGGTGTAGCTAGCTGAACGTTGGCAGGGCGCACTACCGGTGCCAGCAGCAACGTGGAGACCTGCACAACACAACCACAAAACTTTGCCCCCAACTTGCGATGAGGTTGTCAATCTCACCGGTTTTGCTGAAAACAAAGGATTAAACGTATCGAATGGAAGGAAGTAATAGTTTGCAGAAAGTAAACACAAAGCAGTAAATAGTTTGTAGATTGAATGTAAAAGAAAGGACCGGGGTCCATAGTTCACTAGAGGTGGCTCTCCTTAAGATAGATAACATGTTGGGTGAACAAATTACAGCGGGGCAATTGACAAACATCGAGAAAGCATACAAGCATATACTAATCATCTTGACTCCTTTGAGATTCGATTGGGCATTACAACATTATACATAGACCGCCATCCAACTGCATCTATGACTAATAATCCACCTTCAGGTTATCATCCGAACCCCCTCCAGTATTAAGTTGCAAGCAACAGATTATTGCTTTATGAATTGCGTGTAAAGTAAACAATACGATTGTTCTATGAACAAAGGATTGTTGTTTTCTCCCTAGTAGCAACAACACATCTAGTACCTTAGAGATTTCTGTCACTTCCCCAGATTACCAGAGGCATGAACCCACTATCGAGCATAAATACTAACTCTTGGAGTTGCTAGCATCTAATTGGCCAAGATAACTACTAACAACGGAAAGCATGCAAGATCACAAATAACAAATACATGATAAAATCAATAATCAATCTAAAATAGCATCTCAATATCCATCGGATCCCCACAAACACAACATGTATGGATTACAAATAGATGATCTTGATCATGAACGGAGCTCACAAGATCTAGACATGAAAGCGCAAAGGAGGAGAACCAGCCATCTAGCTACTACATGGACCCGTAGTCCAGAGATGAACTACTCACGCATCACACCGGAGGCTTGCATGATGATGAAGAAGGCCTCCAGGGTGAATTCCCCTCTCCGGCAGGGTGCCGGGAAGAGCTTCAGATCCCTCTCGATCTAGGGATGGAGATGACGGCGGCTCTGAGACTCTTCGTGGATTTTGATGGTACTTAGGGTTTTGGTATCGGAGGCAATATATAGGTGGAAGGAGGCCGAGGGGGTCTTGGGGTCGGCGGACCACCTCTCGCGAGCAGGCCTGGCCGCGCGGCCAGGTGGTGTGGTCGTGCCCCAGCCCTTCTCCATCTCGTATTGTGGCTCCAGATGTCTTCCGGTAAAATAGCAACTTTGGCTTTTGTCCCGTCCAATTCTGAGAATATTCATTTTCTGACTTCCTGGAACCAAAAAGCTAGAAAACAGTACCTGGCAACTGTGGCTCTTGTCAATAGGTTAGTCCAAGAAATCATATGAAAATTACTCCAAAGTGTGGACAAAACATAAGAAAGTAGATAAAACCAAGCATGGAACATCAAAAATTATAGATACATTTGCAATGTATCAGGCGGCGTTGTAGGACCCGTTCGGTCCTGTTCCACATCTTAGCGAGGTAGCAAATCTCCACACTATTATTTCTTTGAGTAGTAATGTGGATTTCTTAGATCGTGTCCGCCCCGAATTGGTTTTTTGTGTGAGTTGTATTAGTTTTCATGATTATGACTTGATCTCTTGGTCTTTCCTTAATACCGTTGTTCATAGATTCAATGGGGATTTTGTGATTAGGATTAGTTTTCGTGATTATGACTGGATCTCTAGGTCCATTTTAATACTGATGTTCATAGATTCAATGGGGATTTGTGTGATTTGTATTAGTATTCACCTGGAACCTGCAGTGTAATTATAGAAATCCAATTTCAAATAACATGAACAATGCAGCGATCAAAGGCCAAGTACCGTGACAAGGTGGCCGCGATCAGTGCCAAGATTGACCACCAACATGAGCTTGCACGCTCCCTCACCCAAGCTAATGAGCGCCTACACAAGCGTTTATCTGTGCAGAAGGAGATCTCGCTAGATTTTGCACGTGACATCGTGAGGTTGCAGAAGGTGCTCGACCGTAACTTGAACAGGCAAGAACATGCCATCAAGATAATCAACGAGCTCATGGAGGACAAGAAGAATCTCCAGATGAGGTGCACCCTCCTGCATGACAAAGTCACCGAGGCACTCAGAGGACGCGTTGACGAAACCAAGGCTGCCATCCGAGCCTACCAAGATAGTAATCGTTGCCTGGATGCAGTGAAAGAGATGAAGGAGGACATGAGCCGAGGGATCACTGTACTCGAGGGTGTTCAGAAAGAGAACTAGGATCGTATCGGAGCAATTCCAAAGTCTAATTCCTGTTAGAGGGGGCATGGATATCAGTTCATGCTCCACTCTTTTTGTAATATTAAGGGTTCACGGAGCAATTCCCAATTCGGATTCCCGTTATAGGGTGCAAGAAGAATCCTAGGGCAACTCCTTATCTATCTGGACATGTGTAGGTGTTCATGTTCATGAATGGACACCATGAGCTCTTTCCATTCTGTATCTAGACATGGGTTTCTGCATTATGAGTTTGCCACTGCTATTTGGTGACATGGGGAAAACCCACAACACACTAAACTGCAGATAAACCTTATTTGCTTTGAAATTGAAATTATGACAGTGCCACTAGTCGATTCATAAAATGTTGATTAGCACTAGATTGCTTCTTCCTTGAAATTATGACAGTGCCACTAGTCGATTCAGTTAATTATGGAAACTAACCACCTTTTCCTGGTGAACTAGACAAACCATACTATATATTTTTGTTGTAGGGAAAGAGGCGAAAGCTCAACCAGGACCTGGCGACCTAGCTAAATGACAAGATATCCATCCAAAGGGAGAAGCAAAATTCCCAGAAGTTGGCCTTTGACCACATGCACGCTAAAGTCGCGGTCCTTTTTGACAAGTGCCAGAACCTGAAGAAGGTAAACACCGGCTAGGAGAAACTTCACAGGGAAGGTCGCACCACGGCTAGTAAGCAGACAGAGATCATGAGTGGGCTCAGGAAGGAAAATCGTATGGTTACGGACCAACTTCTCAAATCCCTGAATGTTGGAACCTGCAGTAGGCGCACGACAAAGTACTAAAGGAGCTGGCCGATCTCAGGGAGGAAAACGAGCACCTTCGGGCCAGGCTCGCTTGAACCAAAGATATGTCTATTTTGTACTGAATTGCCTATTTTATCATATGTAGTGGTGATTTTGTAAACATGAACTTAACTCTATGCACGATATGTGTGTTCGTCTGAAATTAATTTGCTCGAGGATTGAGTTTGGCTTAGTTAAGAAAGCGCAACTGCAAGTCTTACAGTTAACTAGTTTCAGGCATTGGCACGGCATAAACTATTCATCTAGAATTTCCTTTATCCTCTGTAGTCTGTCCTTGTTCACCCTCGTGCGCCTTCTTCAGTTCCTTCAACAAATCCGCAATGTAGTACTCTAGCTTCTTCTTGTCTTCCCTGAGCTGATCCCTCTCCTTTTCTGCATTATGAATCAGCAACATGTGACTATCCTAAAGCTTCTTTGCAGTTCCAACAACCAAGCTCCCATTGATTCTGTCACTTAGTTCTGACTGCAAATTCTCGATTTCTTGTTCTAGCTCCTTATTTCGTACCGACAGCTTGTAATTTTTTCAGCTACATCACAAGCATTAGTAAATCTCCCCGACCTTTCCAACTCATACATCTCCCATAACTGGGCCAAACATTTCTTAAGTGCATCTGGCCACTCAAGATCCACCCACTCTAATGCTTTACACACCGGGCCAACCTAAAAAAAACACACTATCATGTTATGGACATACATGATACATTTTTCTTCATGTCACCATTTCACATAATGTAAACAAACCTGATTTGTACAACCCAAAAACCTTCTCCCAGTGTTACTGCCTTCGAATGCAACATATCTCCTTAGTTTTAGCCCATGGTCACATGGTACTTCTCCATCGAGATCTAGGCCAACCAATTCGGGGTCATAGATCGTCTGTGGTACCTATAAGGAAACGTAAAGCTGGAATTCAACATGATTGCATGCACATATGGAGGTCAGATCAAGGGATTTACCAATGCATAACCGTAGCCTGAGAAAACAGAGGAACTCACATTGTGGAAGGAATACTCGATGTCAAAGAGAAAGTTGTCGCTGCTCAACTGGTCATCCCCGTCGTTCTAGGACAGCATGGCGAATGCGTCGGCGTCAGCGACGGTGAGGAGAGAGGGAGTTTGAGAGAGAACGAAAGAGTGGGGAAAGTGAAGTGTGTCACCACTGCAACAATGACTAAATTGGCATGTTACAATAGTTTAATGGATACCATGCCCTTTCCCAGAATTACTGTCTCCTGCTTAATAGGGTTTCTCTTCGTACATTATTATTTCAAATATTAAACATGTACTTCCTCCATCCCAATTTCATTTCCTAAGGAAAACATACCAGTATATTACATCATCTAAAGAAACAAAATCATGTCAACTATAAGGTAATTATGCATCACTTGTTCAGTCATGGTTTCACAAAACATTACATTACAATCTCTCAACAAACATAATCACAGAAACAAGTATATTGCATCAACTCAAGAAACAAAATCATGTCAACTACAAGGTACTTATGCATCACCTGTCCAGTCATGGTTTCACAAAACATTAAATTACAATCTCTCAACAAACATGATCACGGAAACAAGTATATTGCATCATCTCAAGAAACAAAATCATGTCAACTACAAGGTACTTATGCATCACTTGTCTAATCATGGTTTCACAAAACATTATATTACAATCTCTCAACAAACATAATCACAGAACCAAGTATATCACGACATCTTAAGAAACAAAATCATGTCAACTACAATGTACTTATTGTGCATCACTTGTCCAGTCATGGTTTCACAAAACATTACATTACAATCTCTCAACAAACATAATAACATAAACAAGTACAGTATATCATCTCAAGAAACATAATCATGTCAACTACAACATATTTATGCATCACTTGTCCACTCATGGTTTCACAAAACATTACATTACAATCTCTCAACAAACATAATAACAGAAACAAGTACAGTACATCATCTCAGGAAACATATTCATGTCAACTACAATGTACTTATGTCTTATTACAACAATGATGGTTTCAGTGAGTGACATGTCCAAAAATCTAAATAGCTCGCACAACATTATATCGCAATCTCTCAATAAAGATGATCACAAGAAACGCGGTCTAAATGCAATAGCAGTCTAGTTTACAAATACAGACAATGGAACGCCATGGTCCATATGACAAGCCTAGGGTAGCAATTCTCATCTGATCTGATCAACGCCGATCACCTCATTTTGTTCAGCCACTACAGGGGCCTCTACATCCACTAAAACCTCCTCATCAACATCAGAAATGGTAGCCAGGAAGAACACCTTCCTGGCTCGCTTCTTTTGTTGCATAATCTGCATAAGATCTTCAATATCCAAAACCTCTATGAATGACTGCTTCTTATGATGCCACCACCGGAGTCGTGCCATCTTCTTAGGGCCAATATTGATTTCCTTATTGATCTTCTCTCTCATTTAGTCAAGAGTTATGTTTTTGTAATTGACAGCAATCTCCACAGTACATGATGAAACTGGCTTATTAACTCCCTCATCAAGTTTTTTCCATTTATGAGTACACCTCTAAGTGTATACTAAACTTATCTAGATCAGCATCTATTGGTCCATAGTCTCTAGGAGCCGAAGCTCTGGCAGCAAGATCACCAGCATCTGCATATATATCATCAATCATCGCTTCAACTTTCACCTTACGATCAGCTGCACAACACTCCCAAACCATCTGAAGCTCATGGGAGTGCTCAATTTGCATAGAGGTATCATTCATGTTGCGCCACACCAATTTTGTCCTCTGTATAGAACCCCAAGGAATCCTAGCATGAAGCATATCTACCAGCTGCGAAACAGACACAACCTCTTTGCAATTCATAAACAGATGCACATCTTGCCCGAACACAACCCTCTCGCAACCAAAATCTAGTTTTGCAGTATATTGGCAAACATGAACCGTGAACTCATATAGGTCCCTTGTATCGAAGTTGTGCCTAATTTCATTAAAAAGGGGAACTTTTTAGTTCATTCAATTCTATTATGCCATAACTAATCTACTTGTAAGATAAGGCACATATAAGAAAAATTCACCTCTCGCTCTTCTCCCGGGTTTTTTCTTCGAGATTTGTGTGCCGCATCCGCCCACCGGAGCCGAACAATTTGTCGTCGGCCTTACTTTTCTCTTCAACCCGCTGCTCGTAGGTACCTTGGGAGCAGAATTCTTGCTCACCTCCTCACTAACCGGGGCTGAAGACCTCGTCGTTGGTTCGTGTGGAGCCCCAGACTCTGGCTCTGACGGACCCGAATCCGTTGGTGACGTAGCTACAACCTTCGCCTTGCAAGACATGCTGGGCCGCCTGATGAGGACATCCCTACAATTACACCTACCCCAACTACTACTGATGATGTTCTAGCTGCTGCAATGAAAGATCAATCCAATGAAATAAGGATTGGACCAATTACAAGAGCTCGTGTTAAGCTACTAAAACAACAGGTGAACTTGTTTCTTAATGAACCTGATGTTTTAGTTAATGAGAATTTTATACTATCTAAGTCTTTGAATTATTGTATGATCAGGTACTTGGGAGAAGAAGGCGTAGCACGTAGCGAGGAGCTAAAAGAACATGGCATGTTGATCAATGAAGAATGCGCGAGGGAGGAGATGGAGGAAGCGCAAGGAGCACACAAGGTTGAAGATCAACACATGGCGCAAGACCTTTGCCGTGGCAGAGAAACACCACCATTCTCTGCCACGACAGGCTGCCGCGACACAGAAGTAGCACAATCGGCTGCCACGGCAGGTTGCCGTGGCACCCAAACCGTGCCAAAGTCTGCCATGAAAGAGTCCTAGGCCGAACCTCTTTGGGGGTCGGTTTGTATCTTTTAGTTGGGTGGGACCAACTCGGATCCCACCTAGGCCGTCGTTCCCCAGACTCTTAAATAGATGGGGCACACTAGTTTTAGGGTTAGACCACGTTAAAATATTTTGGAGTTGTTTATTTCATAGAACCTCTGGAATTACCCTGTGATCGATTTTACCAACTATAATTGAGTGTGATCTGTTGTTCCACTAGGAATTAGTAGATTGCAAACTACTGTTCGTGGTCGACGGCTAAGTGCGCAAGAGTGTGGTGTTGTGAATATCCTACAAGGTTCGAGAGCTTTTGCATTGGCATCAGGGTTCGAGCGGGAGAGTTCATAACTACATGCTAGTTATCTATCATCCACCATCATCATCGACAAGTGCTTGGTGAGAAGATCGGACCATCCCATATCATCTTGGTATTAGAGCTCCTCGTTTACTCGGTGAGAATCCACAAATCCATCCATAGAATAGTTTATTTTTCATCCTATACAGAAAAAGCCCCCAAAAAAGAGTTGCCATAGCCTAGATTACATCGCTTTCGAGTAATCGTTGCTGGTCGTGTTCCTCTATTAGTCTAGATCTAGATATATTCTTCGTAGTTTTTAGTCGTTTCCACCATCTTTTTCGCCGCCACATAGTAGATCTGATCTTAGCTTGGAGTCCTAGTTCTTTACTCTTGTCCTAGTCGGTTTTGCATTAAAATTGCTACCGATTCTGCCGCGGCACGGAAACACGCTTTTTCCCTGTTGCCAAGCCAAGTTTGTCGATCGAGACTCCACGACACGAAGTTGACCGATTTTTTGCCAGCATTTTCGCCGCCCGTTTCGCCATGACACACTTTTCCATGTTTTCTCTGCACGGCGCTCTTGCCCGATTCGCACGCACAGTTTACGCCGGTTTTCTACCGCGGTACAAGAATTGCTGCCACGACACGATTTTGAGCTGTTTTTTCTGCCACAGCAGCAATAATTACAAAGTGTGACAATTTGCACTTTTCCAGAACCTTAGCCACATCCATTCTATTTCATAGGTGTAGGAACTTGCCCATTGAAACTAGTTTCCGCTCCTACAGGCTGCTCCTAGGATTTTGGTGCGGTGCTTTGTAATTTGGCCGTGTGTGCTATATATTCAAAAAAAGAAAAGAAAAAGCAAATAGCAAAAGAAAAAGAAAAAGATAAAGAAGCTATACAAAAGAAAGAGAAAAAGAAAAGGAGAATTGAGCAAGAGGCCTAGTGATATATTTGTGCACCGGTAGATTGAGCAATCTTGTGCATGTTTACTTTGAGCTTTGCTAATGTCTCTCGAGAGTAGTGCAACACCCTTCATAGTTGCATTGCCACGTTTTTCTCCACGTGTGTGTTTCTTGGGTTTTATACGATCAGTACTAGGACTTGTTTGCGGTGTACTTAGGATACCATACCTAGAGCTCCACCATAAATAACCTGTGTGCCCTGTGATCGTTCTCTATACCTTTGATATTCACTTCATCACATTAGTGCATAAGACTTTGATTTCGTTTGGTAAAGCATCTCTATTCACTTTGGAACGGTAAGATCTACTTTCTTGTCAGTTGTGAGTGAGTTGTGAGTGTTTCCACCAAACAAATTTTGATTTCTGCACTAACCTACTAACCATGTCTTTGAATGATGATGATGTTGTGTCACAGCAAAAGAAGGATGAGGAGCTTGCTAATTAGCGCGAGACCATTAATAAGAATCTACAGGATGTGCAAGAGGCAGTGGATCAGAATACTGGTGTAGTCACTAATATTCTGGCGCAGTCACTAATATTCAAACTCAAGTGACAACAATCAATGTAAATGTGGCCACCTTGCAGCGTTCGATTGAGGCCCTTACAACGGCAATTCAGCAAAGATAGGAATGCCAACCCGATGATGTGTTTGAAGATCATGATGAGGGTAGTGCGGCTGATGCTGCCCCACATCATGGCAGGGGACGTGCCAATCCCCCTGCACCTGCAGATGCTCCTCCTTATGGATGTGGTTATGCTCCATTGGGACGTGCTCAACGTGTTCCGAACCAAGCTGCTGATGAGGGTTTGGGCAAGCCGAAGTTTTCAATTCCCTCTTTTAATGGCTCCCTTGATCCTGAAGACTATCTTACTTGGGAATTGAAGATTGAGAAGCTCTGGCGCTTATTTGATTATCTAGAAGACAAGAAGGTCAAGCTTGCAGCGTCAGAGTTTGATGGATATGCTTTGTGTTGGTGGGATGCTATTGTGCAGAATCGAAGGGAGGACAATGAACTTCCTGTGATGGATTGGCGCGAGATGAAGCGCATTATGAAGGATCGTTTTGTACCCACCAATTACTTGCGATCAGTTTTTTACAAGCTCACATAGTTGAGGCAAGGAAACATGTCAGTTGATGGGTACTACATGGAGATGGAGATGCTTATGCAACGTGCTAGAGTTCATGAATCCCTTGAGATGACTATGCAGCATTTTCTCAACAATTTGAAGCTTCAAATCAAGAGCATTGTTCGTCATCACAAGTATGAGACTATGAACGAACTGTTGCACCATGCTAGAGAGGTCGAGTCACAGCTAACTGAGGAGGCTAAGTCACGTGCATGTTTTCCATCTACCAGCCGTTTTGCGGCCAGATCTACACCGCCACCTATGGCGCCACCTACACCTACTGCTAGTCATCCTCCACCATCGGCCAAACCTGCACCTACGTCTTCTTTTGGTTCCAATGCTCGGAAGCCCACTGCTCCTGCTACTAGCTCGGGTTCCAATATGTCCATCGCGCATACTCACGATGTGGTGTGCCATACTTGTGGAGGTAGAGGTCATTACAAGAAAGATTGTCCAAACAGCAAGGTGATGTTTATCAATGAACAAGGTGAGTATGAGAGTGGAGGAAATTGATGCCGATGATGATTATGATGGTGAGGACGATACTAATGCTTATCCCAAGCATGCTCCAACCATTTTGGTGTCTCCACGCACACTTAGTGTGCAACCTATTGATGAATCTCAGCGTTGCAACTTGTTCCAAACAAAAGCTCTAGTTGGACCTAACAAAGCTTGCAAGGTAATTATTGATGGAGGTAGTTGCAGAAATCTTGCAAGTAAGGAGTTATGTGCCAGGCTGAATTTGATTTATTTGCCTCATCCCAAGCCATACTATATACAATGGTTGAGTGACAATGGTGAGATGAAGGTAAATCATATGGTACATGTGAATTTTCAAATAGGGCCATATAAGGATTCTATTGACTTTGATGTGGTTCCTATGACTGTTTGCCATCTTCTATTGGGTCGGCCTTGGCTTTATGATCGCCATGTGCAACACAATGGCCGTGCCAATACATATCACTTGGAATTCAAAGGAAAGAAGATTACTATGCAGCCAATGACACCACAAGATATTTTGAATGATTCTCGTCAAAAGATAGAAGTGAATTTCAAGGATGACTCTGTAGATCGGCGAGATAATGTGACAGTTGTTCATGATGTAATTGAGCCTAAATCGTGTGATATAACGAAAAGTGAGAGAGTGCCTAATCTTCTAATATTAGCCACCAAAGAGGATATGAGAGAATTTCGTGAGGATCCTACAGCCATGCCGCTTGTGCTCATGTATAAGGGCGAGGTATTGGTTTCTAACAACATGACCTCTATTTCTCTTGGTGTCTCTTCTGTTTTGCAGGATTTTGGGGATGTGTTTCCAGAAGATGTACCTGCAGGATTGCCTCCATTGCGTGGCATTGAGCATCAAATTGACTTGATCCCTGGCGCCACACTTCCCAATTGTGCACCTTACAGGACCAATCCCCAAGAAACAAAGGAGATACAGAAACAAGTACAGGCGTTGCTGGATAAAGGGTACATTTATGTCTCTCTTAGCCCTTGTGTTGTTCCTGTTATTTTAGTGCCTAAGAAAGATGGTACATGGCGCATGTGTGTAGATTGTAGAGCTATTAATAACATCACTATTCAATATCGCTATTCCACGCTTAGAGGATATGCTAGATGAATTGAGTGGTGCTGCTATTTTCTCTAAGATTGATTTGCGTAGTGGTTATCATCAAATTAGGATGAAAGAAGGGGATGAGTGGAAAACTGCTTTCAAAATGAAATTTGGTTTGTATGAGTGGTTAGTTATGCCGTTTGGTCTTACTAATGCACCTAGTACATTCATGCGATTAATGAATCATGTTTTGAGAGATTTTATTGGTTGTTTTGTGGTTGTTTACTTTGATGATATACTTATCTATAGCCACAACGAAACTGAACATTGTAACCATATTCGACAAGTGTTGCAAGTGTTGTGTGATAATAAACTGTATGCTAATCTTGAGAAGTGCACATTTGCAAAATATAAGGTCATATTTCTGGGATTTGTTGTATCTAAGCATGGGGTAGAAGTAGATTAATCTAAAATTTAATCAATTCAGAATTGGCCTATTCCCATAAATGTGAGTCAAGTGCGTAGTTTCCACGGCTTAGCTGGTTTCTATAGGCGCTTTGTGAAGGATTTTAGCACCATTGCTGCACCATTAAATGATTTGGCAAAGAAAGGTGTACCTTTTGTATGGGGCGCAACCCAAGATGATGCATTTGATACATTGAAATGTTTGCTTACTTCTGCACCATTACTTGCAGTACCTGATTTTTCGAAGCAATTTGAAGTTGAATGTGATGCTAGTGGTATAGGCATTGGTGGCGTGTTGATGCAAGAGGGTCGCCCTATAGCATATTTTTCTAAGAAACTTACTGATGCTAGATTAAATTATCCTATTTATGATAAAGAATTGTATGCACTTGTTAGAGTACTTGAAGTTTGGCAACATTATTTGTGGCCAAAAGAATTTATCATACATTCTGATCATGAAGCATTGAAATATTTGAAAGCTCAATCAAACTTGCATAGAAGATTAGCTAAATGGGTTGAGTTTATTGAGTATTTTCCTTACATCATTAAGTATATGAAGGGAAAAGAGAATGTAGTTGTTGATGCTTTGTCTAGGAAGAACATGCTATTAACCAATCTTGATGTTAAAATTCCTAGATTAGAAAGTATTTGTGCACTTTATGCAACTGACCATGATTTTGTTGAACCATATCGTTTGTGTGCTCTTAGAAACGCATGGGATAAGTATCATATACATGATGGATATTTGTTTTGAGCTAACAAACTATGTATTCCAGAATCGTCGTTGCATTTGTTCTTAGTGCAGGAATCACATGCTGGTGGTCTGATGGGTCACTTTGGGCGTGAGAAGATGTTGCTCATGCTTGCTGATCATTTTTATTGGCCCAAGATGAGGCGTGATGTGTACAGATCGGTGAGCCGCTATATTACATGCCACAAGTCGAAAAGCCTCACGGTTTGTATACACCTCTATCTGCACCTACTACTCCATGGGAAGACATTAGTATGGATTTTGTGCTAGGTCTACCTAAAACTCAGAGAGATCATGATTCTATATTTGTGGTAGTGGATAGGTTCTCTAAGATGGCTCATTTTATTGCCTGCCACAAAAGCAATGATGCGTCGCATGTTGCTAACCTGTTTTTCAGGGACATCGTGAGATTACATGGAGTACCTAAGACAATTGTTTCTGACCATGATGTGAAGTTCATGAGCTACTTTTGGAAGACCTTATGGGGGAAGCTAGGAACGAAGCTGCTATTCAGTACTACATGTCATCCCCAAACAGATGGTCAAACGGAGGTGGTGAATCGAACATTGTCACAATTGCTGAGGACTATGATAAAGAAGAATATGCGGGAGTGGGAAGAGTGTTTGCCACATGTTGAGTTTGCATACAATAGGGATATGCATTCGACTACTCAGCTTTGTCCTTTTTGAGGCGGTGTATGGTTTCAAGCCATTGATGCCACTTGATTTGTTGCCTTTGCCATTGCATGAGAGAGTTGATATGGAGGCATCAAAACATGTTGAATATGTGAAGAAGATTCATGAGAAGACATGAGAGGCTATTGAGAAGAAAGGCAAGAATATTGATGTTGCGAGGAATCAAGCACAAAAGGAATTGTTGTTCAAGCCTAGCGACATGGTATGGGTGCATCTACGCAAGGATAGGTTTCCACTACTTCGCAAGTCCAAGTTGAAGCCACGTGGTGCTGGTCCTTACAAGGTGTTAGCCAAAATTAATGATAATGCATATTCGGTTGATATACCTATTGAGGAGTTTGGTGGAGCTAGCAACAGTTTCAACGTTGCTGATTTGTCACCATCTGCTGGAGAAGACCTTGGAGTGTTGAGGTCGACGCCTTTTGAAGGGGGGAGATGATGAGGACATCCCTACAACTACACCCACCCCAACTACTACTGATGATGTTCCAGCTGCTGCAAAGAAAGATCAATCCAATGAAATAAGGATTGGACCAATTACAAGAGCTTGTGCTAAGCTACTAGAACAACAGGTGAACTTGTTTATTAATGAACCTGATGTTTTAGTTAATGAAAATTTTATACTACCTAAGTCTTTGAATTATTGTATGATCAGGTACTTGGGAGAAGAAGGCGTAGCACGGAGCGGTGAGCTAAAGGAACATGGCGTGTTGATCAATGAAGAATGCACGAGGGAGGAGAGGGAGGAAGCGCAAGGATCACACAAGGTTGAAGATCAACACATGGTGGAAGACCTATGCCGCGGCACAGAAACGCCACCATTCTCTGCCATGGTAGGCTGCCGCGGCACAGAACAAGCACGATCGGCTGCCACGGCAGGCTGCCGCGGCACCCAAACCGCGCCAAAGTCTGGCAGCGTCCTAGGCCGAACCTCTTTTGGGGTCGGTTTGTATCTTTTAGTTGGGTGGGACCAACTCGGATCCCACCTAGGCCACTGTTCCCCAGACTCTTAAATAGATGGGGCGCACTAGTTTTAGGGTTAGACCACGTTAAAATATTTTGGATTTGTTTCTTTTATAGAGCCTATGGAATTACCCATGTGATCAATTTTACCAACTATAACTGAGTGTGATCTTTTGTTCCACTGGGAATTATTAGATTGCAAACTACCATTCGTGGTCGACGGCAACGTGCGCAAGAGCACGGTGTTGTGAATATCCTACAATGTCCGAGAGTTGTTTCATTGGCATCAGGGTTCGAGCGGGAGAGTTCATAGCTACATACTAGTTATCTATCATCCACCATCATCATCGACAAGTGCTTGCTGAGAAGATCGGGCCACCCCATATCACCGCTGCCGCCAGATTTAGTGTCGGGGGAGGGAGAAAAAAGGACCTCCGCCACCGCCAGATTCAGGGTCGGGGAAGGGAAGAAAAAGGACCACCGCCGCCGTAGCCAGATTCAGTGTCGGGAGTTAGGAAAGTATTGTAACGGATTTGCCCCTACGACACGTGCAGGGTAGCTAAGAAGAGAGACTGGTGAAGAAGGGGCACAACAGGAACTAGTGTAACGGAATATCCTGTGCGCCATTTGAAAATATTGGGTTTGGCCATCATTCACTCAAAACACCCACCTCAGCAATTGGCACCCCAACTTTTCGAATCACGGTGACTAAAATCAACTTGGGTACCGCGATGCACTGGCGTCTCAACTTTCGGGCCGCAAAGTTATATTCTCGCACTAGAGAGCCATGCGCCACTGGTAAGATGACCTAGCTCTAGAGTTGGTCATACCCAACTTACCCATGGCGCACTACTTACAGGTGCGCCACAGGTATGAAGATAGTCATGGCGCACCTGTAAGTAGTGTGCCATGGGTAAGTGGGGTACGACAGCAGACACCCTGGCTCATACATAGTGGTGGCGCACCTCTGGAAGATGCGCCATGGGTAAGTGACCTACCCATGGGGCATCTCTAGCTGATGCGCCACGACTATTTACCCGTGGGGCACCACCTAATCCGTGCGCCACAGGTATGTGATCTACTTATAACCCTTTTCCTCGTAGTGCGTCATCACATGAGTATCTCTCTGTCGGCCTAGACCTCTTGGTAGGTGCGACCACAGCGGGTGGCGATAGTGGCATGGAGGTATTCCTCCTGTCAATTCTGGTTCATGTCTCGCCTTTCAGCTCTCTCCTCCACTAGTTTCAGCGGAAGGCGGTGGTTGCTCCCTGACCTAGAACGCGGTGGGTGATGGTTGTTTTCTCAGGACCGAGGGAAACCCTAGGTCGCCTAGCACGGCCCAGTGGCAGCGAGGCCTTCGGGCGTCGTTCTCCCTCCTTGGAGGCTAGTTGAGGTCCCCTACTTACACCCGACCAACCTCTTGGGAGAAAGCCCAAAATCTAGTGGATTGGGCAACATCGACATGCTGCACGTTGTATCCTCCTTAGAGGCGTCGCCTTGGGAGTGTGGTGCTTGGTGAGGTGAGTTGAAGGTGAGGGCTTTGGACTATGCGGTTTCCCCCAGTGTCTTTCCTGCTTCTCTCAGGTGGTCCAAGGGCGGCGTTGTTTGTGGCTGTCCCGAGGCTCGAGTCCAACACTTATCTAGCTCTCGGGTAAGCTGCTCTCATGTCCGATGGTTCGACACCTTCGAACCAAGGCTAGGGTAAGGGCCCTCTTCGGCGTGAGAACATGATGGTGTTTGGTGCTTGCAGTCTAGGGTGTATTCCTCAAGCATAATCTCCGTTCTACTTCTTGGTAGTGATTCGTCGTGCCTTCTCTGCCCGTTATCTTCGTGCTGGAGCGGTGCAGTCTTCACCTTGCAAGTTCCTTCGGTTCTAGCTTGTTGTGTTGAGTTGTAAGATGTTCAGGGTGTTCCCTTGTATCGTCTGGCTGTGGTGGTGTGTGGTGGTGTGTTGTGTTGGGTGTTGTTGTGTTGTGTTGTGTTGTGTTGTGTTGTGTTGTGGGTGTGTGGCCTTGTGTAATCCCTGGCTGGTTGATGGCTTCGTTAATTCAAATCTAGGCTCATCTTGAGCCTACAGTCTAAAACTAGCTATAGAGATAATGTTGGAGGGAGGGGGTTATAGGTGCGTGCATGCATGGTTGAAGATGCCGACCACCTACTGGAGCCGGAGATGACCGGGACATAAGAGGTTGTTGAGGATAAGCTATTATCGCAGATGTGCAAGGCCCTAGCTACCGATATCGGAGATGATAGAGTGAAGGAGTCGGTGTCAGAGTTCTATGAAGACACCAATAGCCAGTGCCACGGATCTAAACCGTCGCGGCCCAAGAGGAAAATGAGGATGAATTTGTTTTTCGTGGGTGGTGGCCAACTAAGAGGGATGTGAACTTACATTTCATGCCAAACCGCATTGCCAGATTTTCACCTCCCGCCATCTTCGTGCTCTCCCCCCCGTCCATGCTGTTCTTCTCATTGCGTTGGCCAGCTCTTGTCCCCATGGAAACGGTAGGTTCGGACGTTCCTTCAGACTCTGCTTTAAATTCCGTGTCAGCCTAGAACACAGAAAGCATGACCAACAAAATGCCCGGTTTTTCATTTCATTGGATGTGAAAAACGGCTTTATGGGCAACCAAACACGCTCTTTGATCGGCACCACCCGAGCCCAAAAACCAACACACATGGCAACCAAACACTTACGCCCTAAACCCTAAACCCTTATGCCCTCACACCAACCTGGTTGCAGAACATGGTCCAACTCCTATTTTATCTCATGCGTGTTGAACCGAGCTACAAAATATCCAAAATTCATGCAAGCAGATAAACATGCCTATAAGTCAACACGGAGGAGTGCGAGATAGATATCGCCTGATTAGTAGGCTTATATCTAATTACACACAACTTCGACCGGTTAGAGCGTGGGCTCATCAACTAGCGGACTGTAAAGTGAATGGCCTGCAAGGTCACTACCTGATCATTAGGCTTTTCCATGTCCAATGCCTATAATATTAGACCTCAGCTAGTAGGTGGCCTGCCCAAGTTCCCTATTGAGAAAAAAGAGCCCATGCAATGTGATAAGCCCAACTCGACGGATGCGGTGTTTTGGCTCCGAGATGCAAATGAACCTATTACGAAAAAATCATAAAAAATTTAATTGCTAAAAAATATGAATAAAAATTTCGTATATACATCCGGACATTCTATGCCGGTACATAAGTTTTTAAGAAAGAATGAACATTTTATGTGGCCTGTGTAAAAAAGAGAAAAAAAATGTCCATGAACACGTTGGAGCACTAAAATTTGTCTATTTTACGTTCAACATCTAAAAGTTTGTGTACGAATATTTAGTGCCCAAATGTACATGCAAATATTTTTTTTTTGATATCTTGAAATATGTTTTCACACAATGAATTCATCTGCACACTCTGAGCCGAATTGGATTTCCACAACTCGACGCAATATTATGCAGGATCTTTCAAATTTTCGGGCCACTTCACAACATTAATAAATTGAGATTTTCGTTTCCACAAATATAAACAAAATATATCGATATTTATTTCTTGCCACTAATAGCATGATATAAATCGCGGTATTAAATGCGATTTGTTTGACAGCTAGTAAATGGATTTTTTTTACAGCTAGCAATAACACCAGGGAGCGCCCAGGCCGACCATGCCAGAGCAAGTTGCCATTTTATATGGTAAAGATAATACTAGCAGACAGCTATCATCTCTGGCAAGTTGCAGGCATGATATTGGTAAGTTAGTGCCAATTGGGGCGCTGCTCGCTGCCCGAGATCGCCTACCCCGTCGAAACCCTAGCCACCAATGCGAACCAGATGACCGGCCCGCCGCCAGGCCCTCTATATAAGGCTGGCAAGCTCACAGCTTCCTCCACAACACCTTTGTTCCATTGCTCTTGCTAGATTAGATACGAGTAGCATTTTTTGATCTTATATTGCTGTGGTCTTTTGAGTATCTTTTATCTGTTGAGCTTTTTTTCTATGCGAGTATGTGATGTTTCAGGCCTGGTTTCTTCTCCTTGGTACTGCTTGTTTGTGCAAAAACTTCCAATCCGGCTGTGACAAATCTCTCTTGGACAGCCCGGCCACCTTTTGCACACAAGGATGTGCTACGTGTGTTAAAACATTAGTGGCGAAGTGCTCGCTTTACTAAGCTCGGAGGCTTGGAGTTCATCAGATTCCAATCCTCCTGGTGGAGCAAGCACACATCACCTAATTTTCACCCATTGTTTTTTTCTTTGCACTCCACACATATAATTTGTGATTTGATAAAGAAATACTCCCTCCGATCCATAAAAAGTACCGCTGATTTAGTTTTTAAAAAATGTACTAAATCAGCAACACTTATTACGGATTGGATTGGAGGGGAGTATCTTTTTGCTTTCTTGTCTATGTTCTTGAAGGGGGGACATATTTAGATCTGCGGTTTTTCATTTGCGGATAAACAAACCAGATCTGCAGTTATCAAGGGACGAGGATGTAGAAATGATACAGTACTGGCAGAAACTGCTTCTTGTTTACGGTGGTATGCAAAACAACACAGAATACAAAAATTCATAATCATGTGTCGCCCACCGAAGTGCTAAATGACTATATGATGGTGCAAAAACTTCCAATCCGGCTGTGACAAAACCTCTTGGACAGCCCGGCCACCTTTTGCACAGAAGGATGCGCTACGTGTGTTAAACATTAGTGGCGAAGTGCTCGCTTCACTCAGCTACGGAGGCTTGGAGTTCATCACATTCCAATCCTCCCGGTGGAGCAAGCACACATCACCTAATTTTGATATTTTATTTTTCTTTGCACCCCACATATGATTTGTGATTTGGAATCAATAAACATGTCGCTCCAACAAGAACTGAAGCGCTAAGTAACTATATGATGATTATATAAACACAATTAAGTAGCCTCTTTATATTACTCCCTCCGACCCATATTAGTGGATGTATCTAGACAAAATCTGAGTTAACTAATATGGGTCGGAGGGAGTAATTAATAGAGCTTTTAACATGTCATATGAATTCTCGATGGCATCTGGGACATGGCTGCACATGTCAAACATGGCACAAATTTCAATTGGAGACAAACATGAAGAATTTATGAACAGATATCCGTTTTGGAAGAAAGTAGTAGTTGTCACAAGCTTCCAGGGAGAACTCTGATTTGCTAGCACCGCTGAACCGTTCAAGTCATATCAGAATAACAAGGCACCATAGTTCTGAAATTACAGTTGAGGTTACATACAACTTCCATCAAAATATTGCTTATGCATTGCCGCAGTAGTTAGCAGTAAATCTCTTATGCACTAGGATATCAAACTCTAAGAGTATATTCACAGAACATCACGAACATATAAAGTCACCGGTTCTTGTAGAACTCACCCAAAAATCCCACTAAATGTAGCTTACTGTATATTCACAGAACATCACGAACATATAAAGTCACTGGGTTCTTGTAGAACCCACCCAAAAATCCCACTAAATGTAGCTTACTAAGTCAAAAACAGTAAATATGGCGAAAAGGTGATTCATGATGCACCTAATTACTATTTTGAAAAAAAATGTTGCACCTAACTCAGGATTACCTAGCTGAATTCAGTAGCTTACATGGCCAATAGGTCCTCCGAAGGCAGAAAAGAACAGTTGAAAAAAAAAGACATCGATACTTCAATCATCTGGATTCAGCTCCTTCCCTAGCTACCGATCTTAGCATACATACCTCAAAACGGTTGGTCCAATGATAACGGCATACTGAAATACCCTTAGGTTGCAAACAAACATATTGTTCATATTCTCACAATGTAAACACTGCAATATGACTGGTGGAGTATTAAATAAACTAATCTACACTGTACCTTCAGTCAAAATTAGCCCAGTGAGCATATAAAAATGGTATGCATGACATCCTACAGAGCCAACATGGTTACCTCTCTTATTTTCAGTTTATTCATTTCCAGACCTACGAATTGGATAATTTCTTTGCAGTTCCTCAGCTGAAACAGTTTAATCCCTAAACCAGAGGTAACAATCTCTTCAGACATGTCAACTCGCTCCAGGTGAATAAATTTACAGTGGGGAGGCTAATAGTTTAACTAGTGTAAGTGCAGCAGCTGCTACAATTCAAGGATCTGGAATGTCTGAAGAGGGAAGAAACCTCATCAGAAAGCTCGAGAGTGACCATACGCAGATAACACCAAGAATTTGAAGGACAGTCAGTAGTGCCCCTAAGGAGTTCATAATAGCCAAAGTTTGGTTTGTTGCCTCAGTTGCTCTAACAGAAAAGGTGAGTGCTGTCACTAGCTGAGCTGCCCTGTTCAGTTGGTGAAGCCTGTAGACCTGGAAGATAGGCAAAAGTGATGGTAAATGAGGCATGCTAAGAACTATTGAAATGCACTACAGGAAGAACGTAGACTAAATGCAAATGTGTGTGCTTCCAGAAAAAGAAACATGTAATGAAACGATTTGTTCAAATGAACATGAGCTGAATAGAGTAGATGTCGCCAGATATGAAGATTAAATGAAAACAACATGGGTCACAGAAACAAGATTACAAACCACCTGGCTTTCTTCTACATATATATGTCTAAATAGAGTTTACTATTGTCATTTCACAACAGCAGTAGTCAAGACATGCTAAGAACTATTGAAATACTTCACTCCAGGAAGAACATCAACTAAATGCAAATGTGTTGCTTCCAGAAAAAGAAACATGTTACACGATTTGTTGAAATGAACATGAGCTGATTACAGTAGATGGCGCCAGATTTGAAGATGAAATGAAAATAACATGGCTCACAGAAACAAGATTACAAACCACCTGGCTTTCTTCTACATATGTATCTATAGTTTTTTTTTCATTCACAACAGCAGTGGTCACAGAAATGAGGACTGGGCCATCCATTCCGAATAATCTGTTTTATGACTTGTGCCTAAAACCCTCGACCAGAACAGAATTCATACATGAACTAAGTAACCAAGTAAGTTATTGGGTGCACATCATATCGTTTCCCATAAATATAAGGACCTTTTTCCTTTTCCTTTTTGACTCAAAGGTACAAAGTTATTATTATTTCTCAAGGATGGATGGTAGAGAAGGGAGTATTATATGGTTGGCCGAGTAAGCCTGTTAGTAGTAATGTAGCTTATAACTTCACATTTTGAGAATATTATCTGCTAGCCTCTTTGAAGTTTTTTTTTCCGGACCTTCAATGCTCCCAAACTCAGTTGCTACTCTTTGTTATGTGCACAACCAAATATGGATATGGACCTTTCGTAAAGAAAGTAGGGATTACTTGTTATCTGAAATTTGTGGGATTACTTGTTATTTGTGAGGGGATTATGATTTATTTGATTTGGTTAGCTTCAAATTTGCCTGCAGGAGGCCCACATATATGGAAGGGGCTATGATCTCCATTGTGACCAAGCAAGCAATAAAACAATCCTCCAGCTCCATTAGAATAGTTAGCAAGTTATCCCGTAACATCTGGTATTGCCATATTGGAGCTTTATTTTTCATCTTCACAAGGAGCAAGCCATACAACATCTCCTTGGTGTGGGGCTACAATGGTTGCAGCCATCATCTAAAAAAATGGGTTGTGACCATGGCCTGTCGAGGATCTTGTCAAGGACGAGCTGCCTGTCGAGGACCGGTGGTAAGGACAAAGCAGCAGGCCCTACCATCTAACAGAATAAGGATACCAACCACAAATGTATAAGGATCTTATTGTTATGAAAGTAGGGGCTAATTGCTCTTTGTTAAGGACTAGAGGTTAGTTCCATATTATTAGGGAGTGTCCCACTCCTACCACCTATATAAAGGTAGTTACTACGTTAGTTCTAACAAGGCAGTGAATAAAGGTGTTTACTTTTTCTGAGCATAGTCAGTCTAGTTATCTCATATACACAATAAGGTTCTTCAAGTGGCCCCACGTTAGTTCTAACAAGACTGGATAAACCAAAATCCAAAACATCAGAACACAACTAATGAGTAATGACTACTATCTTAACAGATTGCGTAAATGATTTATACATTTCCACCAAATCACACTTGATTATAACAAGAAAAGGCAACTTCAGGATACAAGTAATAACTTGATAAATTAAGAACCACATTACCTTAAAGATAATAGGAATAACTGGCCAAGAAGGTGATTTCCAATAGCGAGCATACTGCTCAAATGCGAATTGTACAACAAGACCTACCAAATAAGGTGCAAGGGTAGCTGAAGCTGCTGGTCCAGTCCAGGGCCAAACCAAGCCCATTGTCAGCAGTGGTATTATCAGGCTCAAAACCATGGTTGTTACTGAAGAAATCCGAAAAAATCTAGCTTTTGACCAGATGTAGCTCTTAGGTGCTACTTGCTGCAAAGGCCTCCAGACTTTATCAATCAACAGGACAAAAATCCCGACTCCTCCGTAGAAAAGAGCCTCAGTGAAGAATAGTATAAGGAAATCTGCAGACAACAACAAAAATCTATCAAATAATGAAGCTATGCCCAGACTTCATCTAAATGTGGAATGATATGTGTATTTTCTTTGGAGTAGATGAGTAAATATCCCATGGATGAATGACTGTTCATTTAAGCAACATAAAACCGTCATGAGGTGTATAGGAATGATTGGATGTAAAGCAATGGTATAACATATTTTTCAACTATCAACTACATATATGCCTTCGCTGCCACTGACAGGCACATATACATGATACATTTAAGTGGAAACCAATATAATTGACTTTGCTCGATTATTAAAAAGTGGGACTGTGAGGTGGTTCTGTAAAAATTACTATGGGAATAAGAGAAAAGACACTATCAGCATTGCTGAAACACCATGATCCAGGATGGAAAGAACACATTCTTGAATGACAACAGAAAGGATACCTGTCAACAAGGAATCCTCAAACACGGCTGAGAGTACTTTGCGAAGGTACAGCGATGGAAGAACCAAGAAGGCCACAAGGATAGTTGGACCAACAAACCATACTAATCTAGATGCTTCCTTGCCCGGATGTGGCACACTCTCAACAGTTAACGTCTGAGAGCTGCCACCATGAAATGAGATGAATCCCGGTTTTCCAACACCCATCTCCTTAGAATAGGAGCTGCCAGAAGTATAGGAATCTGCAGTACTACTATCGGTATCTTGTAACACCGTCGTGTCTGAGGAAGGTGAAGCAATTGGATCTTGTTTGTCCGTAGCAGCGAAGGAAATAAATCGCTTAGTATGAAGCCTTCCGTCATGGTTGCTGGAGCTTCTTAGAACTTTTCCTACTAACATGGTAAATCAGAGTAAAGGGCTTTGTGGATCCAATAAAGGGCTTTTGAGAAAATAGATGGACCAAGGAATTCCTTTTTACCTTTTAGAGTATCCAGGTGCTGCATCCTACTACCATTTACCCTCTGAACAGTAAACGACCTTGCAAGCTGAGAGATAACCCATGTCATTAAGCTAGTATACTGCATTATTATTGCTACAAACAATTCAGTACGTTTTCAAGTTCATATCATCCAGAATCACAGAAGTATACGGCCGGCCATACTAAACAATTTTAGGTGTTGCATCCGTACAACAATGTCTACTATTAATGAGTTCGTCAAACTCACTGGCACGTTGACATCACACCGAATAGATGGACTAAAATCTTCCTTTTCGAACTATGCGAATGGGGACTTCCACCAGCAGCTAATTATAACCCTGCCTAATCACCGACCAAACAAACAGCCATACACGAAAGAGTGGACGAACACGGGAATTTTTTGGGGCGTTTGAGGAGGAGGGGGAGGAGGGGGAGGAGGAGGAGGAGGGAGGATTGCCTTGGGATAGGAGTAAGCTACGGAGCTGATGCGGCAGCGAGGAGAGGCGGAGAAGGCCGGAGCGGACGGGGAGGCGGCCCTGGGGCGGAGGCGGAGGACGGTGGGGCCTGCCACGCCGGCCATGGGCGTCTGCCTTCGGTTGCGCTATCTGGCAGAAGCAAGGCGCGGGTGGGGGAGGACGGTGGCAAGGACGGACGGGCACCGCGGCCGCTTGGCCCGGTACGGTTGGTGTGCTGGTGGTCAGACTGCCGGACGAGAACGAACAAGCGTCGGAGCCTGCCTGGCTATCATAGTGCGGCCGAATACTGGTGGGGCTGCCATGTCAGGATACCAATGGGCCTCTTTCGTCCTTTTTAGTTGTCCGTCCTGGGCTTAGCCTCGAACGCTGGGCTACAATTTTTATGGGACGAAGGATCGGAATCCGAGATATGCGACACCCCACTCTTCCATTTCTGGGCTGCTCTGTTTTTTTCTTTTCTCGGACGTGTCGTTGCTGCTTTCTTTTGTTTCGGAACACCGTGGGTATGCTAAAAAAAAAAACTTCGCGAAAGTTTGTTCCCGTGCGGCAAACGTTTCTCCGTGCGGCACGTATCGTGCTCCCAACAAACCAGTTTCTAGTTTGCACATGTAGTTCGACATTCCTAATTTAATTAGCGTATACATGTGTTTATTTTTTCTTTTTTCTACGCGTTCTACAGCTCGGTTTCACCTCGAATCAAGACGTCTACGGTGAATCAAATTTTCATAAACATCTTTAAGAAGATGTATTGGTTGTAGCTCAGGACGTAAGTGGCTGATTAGCTGGATGATGCGGCGAGAGCCGCTTCCGCCGCATGCGACTGAAGCGAGTTTTGTGGCAGCCACTTAAGGTGCTTGGCGGCTTCGTGGGATTATATGGCGCCGCAACGCCGCGATCTCCGGCGCTTGGTGCGTTCCGCACTCTATCGTATTCTCGTGACTACATGTTGTGGCTCCCAGTACTCTATGGACACGCATAGACAGCATAATAACACTCCATGACTAATGCTGCCGTTTTGTAAGTACATGCATGGCTACAGTCTACACTCTGCTGCTTGCAACAGAATAAATCATTGAACAAATCAACCTGCATGTGCAGTCATCGATTCAGAAACAAGCTGCATCAGCTAGTGTTAAGAAGCTCCATCGGCTGGTTATATTTATGCTTAAACATTGAGATCACTGAACTTGATACAATTTTATGCTACAACCTTGCTAAACAGAAATTATTAGGTTCTTTTTGCTTAGTTCATCAACATCTAACATGAATCTATACCTAGGAGACTCATCGACATGTAGCTTGCAGCCATGATCAATCAAATAAGCTTGTTGCACAACTGAAAGCAGGCCTTCTGGCTGCAAACACATACATGATAAGTTTACTGTTTACTCCATGAAAAATTAAATGATATGTAGCCTGCAACAATGATCAACCAAAATTAGTTTGGATATTTAGAAAACACAATATAAATACAACACTGAAAATGTAAGGATTCTAGCATAGTTCAACACATCAGAAAAAACAACATAAAGAGAGCATATCTTCTTACAGATCATTATCATCAACAACATCAGCAAGTGACTCTGCTTATTCTCATCCATGGCATCCCACACCTGCCTCTGCTTGTCAACATCCTCCGAGTGGTGCACTTCGTGGCCTTCCCGACCCGAATTGTTCACTTGCCCATTGACGACCCGAGTCGTGCATCTAAGTTCACTCGCTTGTCGACGTCACCCAAGAGCTTCACTTGCTTGTCAATGTCGCCCAAATTTTCCCCGCCCGCAGCGACCACTGCTTGTTGTGGCGACTTCATGGGCGTGCCAGCCATTGTTCTGCAAAAAAAATTCAGGTGGCCATATATATATTTAGTAAATGTTTAGTGAAGTTAGATGCACATTCAATATCATCTTCAATGCAGCATATATATCAAATGTTTAAATCTGAATCGACACTGTGAGGAGAAAAGTAATGACTAAACTGAATGCACATGACCATGTTTGTAGCAGCATACAACAAGGTGGGATCTAAAAAAAATAAAATCAATACTGTGAGGAGAAAGTAATGACTAAACTGGATCTAGGTATCAAAAAATTAAACGTGCTATTGGTTCAGGTGGAATCAAGGGCAGCTGTACGTCAAATCAAAACGAATTCATGAAGCACCCGGGCGTGAACGGAGCACCTGATTCGCCCGGTTTGCATGGGGATTAAGGCATGGGGATCAGGAAGCAAAGCATGGGGATTAGAATAGCAGTGTGGGGGCTAGTTTCTAAGTCTAGGTCAAATAGAAGAGTATAGATCGTTGTAAGACTGAGGCATGTGGAGAGCTCCTCCTGTCTCCTAAGGGAAGATGAGCAAGAGAGGGGAATTGTTACTGGAGTTGGAGTCGGCGAGACGAGGCGAGACGGTAGGTGGAGACCGAAGAGGAAGGAGATACTTAGGGCATGGCGCCCGGTGTCGTCGTCCTGTTGAAGCGCAGATCGGAGCAGGGGCTTGCGTAGGGAGAGGCAGAGCCGAGGAGGGGGTGGGTTGGTGGCGTCGCCTCCAGCCATCGGAGGTAAGGGGGAGGAAGCGAGATGAAGCGGGCGAGCGAGGGCAGACAACGCCGCTGGACCCGCTGGACTTGGTGGGCTATTCCACATATGCCATTTAATTTTCACGGTTATCCACTTACGCCATTTAGACGTTTTTTCGCGGGCGGCGTATGTGGGCTTGCTGGACGCCGCTGCCACTTACAACCTGAGTTGTAGCGTTCATTTGTCATTCCTCCAATTTGACGTAGCGCGTTATAAGGCTCGGCTTAGTCTCCAATTAAGGTGCCTACGCTGCATCAAAGTATAAAAATACAGTGTACTAAGAGGCATAGTACACTGAAGTACAAGTATATGCACATCCAAGTATGCTCATAGACAAAATACAACGAAAGTACAACTGTATTTAAAGTCGAAAAGCATGAAAAGTACAACTCTACTCAGAGCCGAAGTACGCAAAACTACAAATATACTAAAAATCAAAGCCGAAGTACGCGAAACTATAAATATACTAAAAGTTAAAGTACGCGGAGAAACAACTGTTCTAAGAGGCAAAGTACATGCAAGTACAAGTACATGCAGATCCAAAGTACGCAGAAGTATAATTATGCTCACATGCAAAGTATAATGAAAGTAACTGTATCCAAAGTCAAAATGCATGAAAGCCGCAAAAGTACAAATGTAGTAAGAGTCAAAATACGCTAAACAAACTATACTAAAAGCTGAAGTACATAAAAATACAATATACTCACAGCCGTAGTACACGAATGTACAGACATACTTAATGCAAATACATGAAAGTACTATTGTACTAAGAGCCAAAGTACAAAAAAGTACAATGTACTCACTATCAAAGTACACGGAAGTACAAGCTTGTAGTAACTCAAGTACAAAGTACACTAAGAATCCAAAGTGCAAAACATTAGTCTGAACTCAACGGTTTGGAAGGTACAAAAAATTGTTCAAAACCTATCAACATAAAATCTACTTTTGAATCTCTCGGCAGGAGGAGCTCAAAAATAAAAACAATTCGTAATTTGGACAGACGGTTCTTAAAATATTTCATTTTGAATTATCGAATTTAAAAAATATAAGAAAAAGTTTGTACTCTCTCCTGTATCTCTCTCGTTGCGACACTTGGTAAGCATGCAGAGTCCCATTAGGAGGACCGCGCGAAGGAGAAACCGCCACTTGGTGCGATGGCAACCCACGAGACACGCATTCGAGAATGTTGGCCTTTTTTTAGGATTTCCAATACATTGTTGATTTTTTTATGCTTTATGTTTTGTTCATTTGTTATTGGACTACCCTTATAGTAGAACATTGTGTATTTGTAGGTATAGGTACCAAACGTTCACATATGTTACTTTTATATATAATAGTTAAAGCATCATAAATACTTACCGTAAAAAACATCAAAAATACAATAGAAGGCAAAAATGGTGATATCATCAAAATTCTTTCATGTTTCAAAATTTTAAAATGCATTATATTTCATACAAAAATACGATTTAAGATTTTTTTTACTTTTTTTAATAAAATTAACCAACACCCGTTATGTGAGTTATCAAGGTTAAATATAAGTAGTTACTAACCCCAAAAGTGCATGTCGTTTTGAAATGTTTGGCTATTTTTTAGCTCATAAGTTAGCAGCATGTAATCTGAGAGTTACTGTGTTGTTCACAAATTGTTACCAGCTAAAACTTATCTAGGTTGAATGTACCGATGACTTTTTGAAACTTAGAAGTTACCAGTCTGCAACATATAAATTATCGGGTTAACTAAAAGAACATATAAATTACCGGGTTAACTAAAAGGTAGTTACCAGTTTCAAAGGCATATGTCATTTGGGATATTTTGCCGACACTTTTCGAGCTCATGAATTATTAGTTGTAATGTGTGAGTTCTCGTGGTTATTCATAACTATTTACTCAACGTCTTGATATCTTAGACACCGCCATGATGGTGACGTTTTACTCTATTTCTTGGTAACTACGTTATCACCACATTAATGATTGTTCACTCAACACCTTGGTAACTACACCAATGCCACTTGAAAACTACTTACTTCCTTTGTAACAACATCAACCACATGTTGGTAACTACTACCTCCATCCTAAAGTTTAAGATTTATATTTTTTTTAAAGTCAAGCTACAGAAAGTTTGATCAAACTTTTAGAAAGAACTATAAAGAACTATGATATTATATAGGTACCATGTGAAACTATGTTTAATGATGTATCAAACGGTATGAATTTCATATCGTAAATATTAATAATTTTCTAAAAACTTGGTCAAACTTTATATAGTTTGATTTTTGAAAAAAAAAGCCTTAAGCTTTGGGACGGAGGGAGTAGTTACTTGACACCCTAGTAACTCCATAATAACCATATTGGTAACTAATAACATGACACCCTATTAACATTATAGTAATCATTTTGGTAACTAGTTAATATACACCCTGGTAACTAGTTCATAATCATGCTGGTAACTTTGCACTCGACACCTTGGTAATTATATCACCAACACTTGGTAACTACATCAGCAACACCTGGATAACTATATCATAATCACGTGGGTAGTTTTTCATTCGATACTCTCGTAACTACATTAGCACCACGCTGGTAACTAAGACCTTGATAACTATGTAATCACCCTATTGACAACTATTTACTCACCACCCTGGTAACTACATCAGCATCATGTTAGTAATTGTTTACTCAATTCCTTTATAACTACATCATCAACATCTTGGTAACTATGTACTCAATACCTTGGTAACTACATAGACACAATGTTGGTAAATGGTAACTACATTAGCACCATATAGAGGATTGTTTCCTCAACACCTTAGTATCTAGTGTGCATCATGTCAGTAACTACACAAGTATCATGTTGGTAACTAATTAATTAACATTTTTCTAATAAATTAACACCATGTTGGTAACTACATAACATCATGATAACTAAATCATCAACATCATGTTGGTAATCATGACCATAATGTTAGTTACTTACTCAACACCTTAGTAATGTAACTACTTACTCAAAGACATGGTAACTGTTGGGTTCTTGACATGGAAAAACAAAAAATCCTACGAGATATGCAGAAGAAACCCAACAAGATCTGATCTATATGATGCTAGTAACGAGAGTTAGGTCAAATCTACTTACCCTCAAAGATTCAAAGAGTTTATGGTCTAGAGATAGGGGTTAATGTAGTCGTTCATGCGTTAGATCAATTCGATGAAGTACCGCAATAGGCAGCACCTCTGCGGTATCCATACATACGATGCAGCAATGACTCCGTCTTCTTGATCCAACAAGAGAGTGTTGGGTCCGCAGCATAGAAAACAAAAAAATTCCTACGATGAGAACTACACGCCAAGATCTATCTACTAGATACAGAGCAACGGGTGGACATACATCCATCGAGAACTTACCCTCGAAGACAACGAGTTTTGTTAACGAGTAGGAACTCGTGGTTGATGTAGTCGTACACTTGCCGATCTCAAGATCGTGTGGAAGTTCGAACGTCGCAAATCAGTAGCGTATCCATCCTCGCACACACGTTCAAGCCACCGGACAACCTCCACCTCCTCGCTCCAGCGATGCAGCGGAAGCAGCAACTCCTTCCAGACGAAAAGCCACTGGGAACATGTATCTCGCTAATCCGAGACCATGGGGAAATAATTCTAGAGGGGGAGAGAGATCCTTCACGAGGAGGTGTGAGGAAGAAGGAGGAAGATGGGGGCCTATTATAGGAGGAGGGGGGTGCCCCTCCCCATGGCCGGCGCCTCATGGGGGGTGACCCCTCACCTCTCCCATTCATGTGGTGGTAACCCCTCCACATTAAAATGCTTCTTCACATTCCCTTTTAAAGTCTCCACTTTAAATGCATTAAAATTCTCTAAGTTTAATGCTCTCTCATTTAATAAAACTCTTTTATTAAATTTATTCAGAATTTTTTTAATTACTTTAATTAACAAACATTCACATAAAACCCCTTGCAATATTTCAATATCACATGCAGAACCACTTTCTGCAATTTCACCCGAAACAATTCATGCGCTTTGCAATTCTTTCGTCTGAAACATATGTGCTCTAAAATGGTGTCCGGTAACTCTTAAGTGTGTCACCCTACGGTTCGCGAATAATGTAGACATGATTGAGACTCCTCTCAGATCAATAATTAGAAGCAGGACCTGGAGATCCATACTGACTCCTGCATATTCAACGATGACTTCTGTGATCGTGAGGACCTTTAACGCTAGTAACTTAATACCTTTGTCTCATGATATAATACATGTCCGAGATTCGATCATCGGTATCCAAATACCTAGTTTGATGTCGTTACCGACATGCACTCTTTTCTCGTTCTCGTGATATAACATTCTAGTGATCACATCACTTGCTTGCAAGCTATCTTAATGTGATATCACCAAGAGGGCCCAGAGTATATCTATCCGTCATCGGGATTGACAAATTCCACTCTTGATCCATGAGCCTCAACATAACACCTTCGTAGCACTGAACCCATCTTTATAGTCACCCTGTTATGGTGTGACTTTTGATGTTATCAAGATACCCTTCCGGTGTTAGCAATTAACATGATCTCATGGTCTAAGGATAAAGATTACTTCGTATGATGTTATAGCAATGTAAACATAATGACTTGATCGTAATGCTATACTTCGGATGAATGTTCATCACATCATTTCACAAATGTTGTGACCTTGTTATTAACAACATCCAATGTCCATGATCAGGAAATCTTGATCATCTTGTTAATCAACAAGCTAGTTTATATGAGAGGCAGTACTAGGAACTTTGTATTTTGTTTATTAAACACACATGTATTGACGTTTCCTATCAATACAATTATAGCATGCAAAATAAACATCTATCATATACAAGAAATACATAATAACAACTTTATTATTGCCTCCCAGGACATATTTCCTTCAGAGAGAGGTAGTAGTAGATCGTGCGATGACCCAGCATAATGATGCATGTAAAATGCATACATGAATTTTGTAGTTTATTAACATGTATTCCCACATATTTAATATTATATCCATGTTTTATATTGATTTTTAGAGATTTACCAACGATCCCCTCTATTTTGGTTATAACCCTGCAGGACAGGAAAACCCTGTTTTGTATATTTTTAGCTTTCAGAGACCTAAACAAATTCAAATGGACCGGGAATTTTTGGAGCGTAAATATTTCACCACGTGAAGCATTTGGAGTGCTTGGATCTCACTGGAAGGGCTAGGAGGGACAAAAGGCACCTGGTGGCGCGCCCAACCCAGTAGGACCGGCCACCCCCTCTCTTCATCCTCGACCTTGGATGCCCTTAATTCTTCAACCCATGGAATTGGATTAACCTAAAAACCTCTATAAAAAGGTCCTTCGGAGGAGCCATTGTAGAGAGCACCGCACAATAGAGAAACACTGAAAAGGAGTCAGAACCAGCAAAGATTGGAGAGGAAAACTCCACCGGAGCCGCCGCCGCCGAAGGGATCTCCACCTTCTCCAACATCTCTACCATTGTCATCATAATGAAGAGGGAGTAGTCCACCTCTAGACCATGGGTTTGTGGCAGCAGCTTAATCTATTTCTCTCTTGTTCTTCATAGATCTTAGTACCATATGAGCTACTCAACATGATTATGGTCATATATGTAATTCCTATGTGGTGGATCTTGATTTGATGATTTGATATATGAGATTGGAACCCATTATGTGTAAGATGCATATCATGTACCCCATTCTTAAGTACTTGTTTTTATCCAACTTGTATGCAAGAGTCCATGTGGGGAGAAGTGTGTATTAGATGGAGTAACATGGTGGTATTGATTGGATAGTGACAACAAAATCTATGATCTACTATGGTTTTTACCTTTCTTTTGCTGCCTCTCTAGGGATTAAGTGAATTCATGTGCTATAATTATCTTGTGACAGCTATATAATCTTGTTTGATCAAGGTGGCATATCAAACATCTTGTCATATTGCTTAAGGCTATACTCTGTGTAATGCTTAATTCAAGATTTACTTAGAGTTTTCCCTATCTTGTAGAGTATAAGAGAGATGTGTTGCATTATCTCTATGTTAGGACGTGATTCCCATATGAATGCTTATCAAACACACATTTAAGTTCCATTAATAGTATATATTTGATGAATTATTTATGTCCACTTCAACTTAAAAAGAGAGTAGAGAAGTGAACCCATGAACCCCACTGATGGCTCAAGATATCTCGAGCTCGTTGGGAACCCCAAGAGGAAGGTATGATGAGCATAGAAGCAAGTTTCCCTCAGTTATGAAACCAAGGTTATCGAACCAGTAGGAGCAAGGAAACAACCCCAAGGTGTTGCTACCAACTTGGAATCCTACACAACACAACCACAGAACTTTTCCCCAACTTATAGTGAGGTTGTCAATCTCACCGGTTTTGCTGAAAACAAAGGATTAAACGTATTGTGTGGAAGATAGTAATTTCTTGCAGAAAGTAAACAGTAAACATTAAATAGTTGATGATATATCAATGGTAAAAGAATGGACCGGGGTCCATAGTTCACTAGAGGTGATTCTCCTTAAGATAGATGACATGCTGGGTGAACAAATTGAGGGGTTCGTAGCATGGAAAACAAAAAAAATTCTACCGCAAGAATGAACAAAACCCAGCACTAATCTAGATAAAAGCCAAGATCTAATCTATTAGACATGTGCAACGAGATAGATCTGTACTAACCCTCGTAGATCCGAAAGCGTTACGAGATTGGATCTCGGTGTTGATGTAGTCGATCACTTGCCGATCTCAAGATCGTGTGGACGATCCTTCCCAACGCATTCCGCAGCGCTTCATGATCGATCACACGTGCGGGGTCGAAGCAGACCTTCCTCTCCCTGTTCCAGCAAGCAGCGGAGGTAGTAGATCTTCTCCACGGAATCCCAGCAGCACGACGGTGTGGTCGTGGTGGTGGAGTAGAGAATTCTGCAGGGCTTCTCCTAAGCCTGAGCAGAGGGAAGGAGGAGGAGAGAGGTGGCGGCTAGGGCTTGGAGTGGAGGGGGCAAGGGGGTGGCGCCCCCACCCCTCTATTTAAAGGAGGGAGGCGCCATGGGAGGGGGAGTCCTAGTAGGACTCCCCTACCTTCCTTGGCCGGCGGATTGGGAGGGGGGAGGAGTCCTCCTCCCCCACGACTCCTTGTCTTGCCCCACAAGGATTCCTTGATCCTTTCTCGGTTTTCAAGCAAACTCCAAGAAATCTCCTAGAACCTTCCGGAACATTCCGAAACCTTCTAGAATCCCCATACAAATACTCCGGAACATTTCCTAACTTAGAAAATGATCCCCAATATATGAATCTTATTCTACGGACAATTCCGGATCTCCTCGTGATGTCCTGGATCCAATCCGAGACTACGAACAACATTCGGTCTCCAACGCATATTCCATATCTACTTAAAACAACTTCGAACCTTAAGTGTGTCACCCTACGGTTCGTGAATATGCAGACATGATGAAGACACCTCTCTGATCAATAACCATCAGTGGGATCTAGAGATCCATAATGGCTCCCACATACTCAGTGATGACTTTGTGATTGATAGAACCATTAACATACGAAACCAATTCCCTTTGTCACGCGATATTCTACTTATCCGAGGTTTGATCGTCGGTATCTCCATACCTAGTTCTACCTCGTTACTGATAAGTACTCTTTACTCGTTCCATGTTATGTCATCCCTTGTGACCTAGTCACATGCTTGCAAGCTAACTAGATGACATTCCACCGAGAGGGCCTAGAGCATATCTATCCGTCATATGGATGGACAAATCCCAATCTTGGTCCATGCGCTTCACATACTTTCGAATACCCAATGACACCTTTATAACCACCCGATTCACGAGCGGTGTTTGATGTCATCAAAGTACCCATCCGGTGATGGTGATTAACATAACCTCATGGTCGAAGGATTAGGTTACTATGCATTTGAAAGCTTAGAGCAATACGAACTTAATGACTTGATCTTATGCTACGCTTACTATGGGTGTGTGTACATCACATCATTCTCCTAATGATATAACCTTGTTATTAATGACATCCAATGTCCATGATCATCAATTAATCAACAAGCTAGTTCCACAAGAGGCTTACTAGGGACTCTTTTATGTTTACAAAACACACATGTATCAGTGTTTCCTTATAATACAATTATAGCATGGGATGTAAACATTCATCATAAACACAAAGATATAATAATAACCACTTTTATTATCGCCTCTTGGGCATATCTCCAACAGTCTCCCACTTGCACTAGAGTCAATAATCTAGATTACATGGTAATATACCTAACACCCATGGCGTTCTGGTGTTGGTCATGCTTTGCTCTTGGGAGAGGTTTAGTCAACGGATCTGCCACATTCAGATCAGTGTGTACTTTGCAAATCTTTATGTCACCATCTTGGACATACTCGTGAATAGCATGGAAACGTAGCTTGATGTGCTTCAGCTTGCTTTGTGACCTTGGCTCCTGTGCATTAGCTATGGCACCTGTGTTGTCACAGTAGATGACCATCGGGTCCAATGCACTGGGAACCACGCCAAGTTCAGTAATGAACTCCTTCATCCATATGGCTTCTTGTGCAGCCTCTAAAGCAGCTATGTATTCTGATTCAGTTGAAGATTTCGCCACAACGCTTTGCTTGGCACTCCTCCAGCTACCACCATTCAAAATAAATCATTATCCGTGACTTGAGTCATCCGGATTGGTGTTCCAACTAGCATCGGTGTAACCGTTTACAACAAGCTGTTCATCACCTCCATAAGAAAGAACCATATCCTTAGTCCTATTCAGTACTTTAGGATATTCTTGATCATCGATGCTCCATTCGGGATCACTTTGATATCTGCTAGTCAAACTAACGGCATGTGCTATATCCGGTCTTGTACACAAGATGGCATACATGATAGAACCTATGGCGAGGCATAGGAATATTATTCATCTTTTCTCTATCTTACGCCATAGCGGACTTTGAGTTTTACTCAAGGTCTTACCTGACAACATGGGCACGAACCCTTTCTTGCTCTCTTCCATTCTAAACTTCTTTAGAACTTTGTCTAAGTATGTACTTTGTGAAAGCGCTATTAGGCGTCTTGATCTATCTCTATAAATCTTGATGCTTAGGATATATGCCGCTTCGCCAAGATCCTTCATTGAAAAACTATTATTCAAATAGGTTTTGACGCTATTAAGAAGTTCTATATCATTCCCAATCAACAATATGTCATCTACATATATTACTAGGAATGCTACAGAGCTCCCACTTACTTTCTTGTAAATACAAGCTTCTCCATAAGTTTGTATAAATCCAAAGTTTTTGATTACTTTATCAAAACATTGATTCCAACTCCGGGATGCTTGCTTCAGTTCATAAATGGAGCTGAAGTTTGCATACCTTGTCGAGATCACTAGGATCGACAAAACCCTTGGGTTGTACCATATACAACTCTTCCTCAATGTCACCATTAAGGAACGCCGTTTTGACATCCATCTGCCAAATCTCATAATCGAAATATGCAGCAATTGCTAACAAAATCCTCACAGACTTTAGCTTCTCTACTGGTGAGAAAGTCTCATCGTAGTCAACTCCTTGAATTTGTCGGAACCCTTTCGCGACAAGTCGAGCTTTATAGACAGTAACATTACCATCAGCATCTATTTTTCTTTTGAAAATCCATTTGTTCTCGACAGCCTTACGGCCATCCGGTAAGTCCACCAAAGTCCATACTTGGTTTTCGTACATGGATCCCATTTCAGATTTCATGGCTTCTAGCCATTTGTCGGAATCTGGGCTCACCATAGCTTCTTCATACATCGCAGGGTCATCAGTGTTGTCCACCAACATGACGTTCAAGGCAGAGTCATACCAATCAGGAGTGGTACAAACCCTCGTTGACCTGCGAGGTTCAGCGAGAATTTCGTCAAGTTTCATGATCACCATCATGAGCTTCCTCTCCAATTGGTGTAGGCGGCACAAAACATCTTCCGGTGCGCTACTCTCAACTTCGAGAGAAGGTTCAATAACCTCGTCGAGTTCTACTTTCCTTCCAGTCACTTCCTTCGAGAGAAACTCCTTCTCAAGAAAGGATCCATTCTTGGCAACGAAAACTTTGCCTTCGGATCTATGATAGAAGGTATACCCAATTGTTTCTTTAGGGTATCCTATGAAGACGCATTTCTCCGCTTTGGGTTCAAGCTTATCAGGTTGTAACTTCTTTACATACGCTTCGCAACCCCAAACTTTAAGGAACGACAACTTAGGTTTCTTACCAAACCACAATTCGTACGGTGCCGTTTCAACGGATTTAGATGGTGCCCTATTTAAAGCGAATGCGGCTGTCTCTAATGCATAGCCCCAAAATGATAGTGGTAAATCTGTAAGATACATCATAGACTGAACCATATCTAAGAGAGTTCGATTACGATGTTCGGACACACCATTACGCTGTGGTGTTCCCGGCGGTGTCAACTGTGAAAGTATTCCACATTTATTTAAATGCATGCCAAACTCATAACTTAGATATTCACCTCCGTGGTCAGAACGCAGAAACTTAATCTTCTTGTTACGATGATTTTCCACTTCACTTTGAAATTCCTTAAACTTCTCGAAAGTTTCGGACTTATGTTTCATAAAGTAGACATACCCATATCTACTTAAGTCATCCGTGAAAGTGAGAACATAACGATATCCACCACGCGATGCTACACTCATTGGATCGCACACATCGGTATGTATTATTTCCAATAAGTCTGTAGCTCGCTCCATTATTGTAGAAAATGGAGTCTTAGTCATTTTTCCCATTAGACATGCTTCGCATCTTTCAAGTGATTCAAAATCAAGTGATTCAAGAAGTCCATCAGAATGGAGTTTCTTCATACGCTTCACTCCAATGTGACCAAGGCAGCGATTACCACATGTATGTAGAATTATCATTCAATTTTATTCGTTTAGCATCTATGTTGTGAACATGTGTATCACTACTATCGAGATTCAATAAGAATAAACCATTCATCTCAGGTGCATTACCATAAAAGATATTACTCATATAAATCGAACAACCTTTATTCTCAGACTTAAAAGAGTAACCGTCTCGCAATAAACAAGATCCAGATATAATGTTCATGCTTAACGCAGACACCAAATAACAATTATTCAAATTTAAAACTAATCCCGAAGGTAGATGTAGAGGGAGCGTGCCGACGGCGATCACATCAACCTTGGAGCCATTTCCAACGCGCATCGTCACCTCGTCTCTTGCTAGTCTTCGTTTATTCCGCAGCTCCTATTTCGAGTTACAAATATGAGAAACCGAACCAATATCAAATACCCAGGCACTACTATGATTACTAGTAAGATACACATCAATAACATGTATATCGAATATACCTTTCTTCTTGATGTTGCCGTTCTTCAGATCCGCCAGGTACTTGGGCGATTCGCTTCCAGTGACCAGCACCCTTGCAGTAGAAGCATTCAGTTTCAGGCTTAGGACCAGCCTTGGGCTTCTTAGCAGGTGCGGCAACTTTCTTGCCGTCCTTCTTGAAGTTGCCCTTTTTCTTAGGCTTGCCCTGTTTCTTGAAATTAGTGGTCTTATTGACCATCAACACGTGGTGCTCCTTCTTGATCTCCACTTCAGCAGTTTTCAGCATGGACGATAGTTCAGGCAACGTCTTGTTCATGCAGTGCATATTGTAGTTCATCACAAAGTTCTTATAACTCGGTGGCAGTGATTGGAGGACACGGTGAATCCCTAACTCATTAGGAATTGTTATCCCCAACTCTTGGAGCTTGTTTGCGTGCCTAGACATGGTGATCACATGCTCGCTAACGGAGCTTCCCTCTTCCATCTTACAGGTAAAGAACTTTTCGGAGGCCTCATAGCTCTCCACGGCCGCGTGAGTCTCAAAAATGAGCTTGAGCTCCTTAATGATCTCGAACGGGTCATGGTGCTCAAAATGCTTCTGGAGCTCCGTTTCTAAACCGTACAGAATGGCACATTGAACTGTGGAGTAATGATTTTTCCAAGTGGCGTAAACATTCTTTACGTCATCGGTGGCATCATCTGCAGGTGGGTCACCTAGCGGTGCTTCGAGCACATAGGTCATCTGACCAGCCCTGAGGACAATCTTCAGACCATGGAGCCAGTCCGTGAAGTTGCTTCCATTGTTCTTAAGCTTTTCTTTCTCTAGGAACGCATTGAAATTGATGGAGAGGTTTGCCATAATCTACAAAAAATTTGCAAGTAGTTTAGACTAAGTTTATGATAAATTGAGTTCAATTTTAATTCTTAAATTAACTAGGTGAACTCCCACTCAAAACAACATCCCTCACATTGTCTTAGTGATTACACGAACCAAGTCCACTACACCAAGTCCGATCTTCACGAGAGAAGATGTAGTTTCATCGGCGAAAAATCTTCATGTTCATCATATCACTTATATGATTCATGCTCTACCTTTCGGTATTCCGTGTTCCGAGACCATGTCTGTACATGCTAGGCTCGTCAAGATTAACCTTAGTTTCCGCATGTGCAAATCTGGCTTGCACCCGTTGTATGCACACGTAGAATCTATCACATTCGATCATCACGAGATGCTTCGAGACGACGAGTCTTAGCAACGGTGCCAACTAAGGACGAACACTTTATTACTTGAAATTTAGTGAGAGGGATCATCTTATAATGCTACCGTAGTGATCTAAGCAATACAAGATGCATAAAGGATTAACATCACAGGCAATTCATAATTAGTGTGATATGATATGGCCCTTTCTTCTTATGCCTTTGATCTCCATCTCCAAAGCACGGACATGATCTCCATCATCACCAGCATTGCGTCAAGGTCGATTAAGCGCCGCTTCATGGTTGTCCATCATCACTAGCAACTATTACAACTACTTGGAATAAAGCTATTACATGATGAATAGACACGCATGTCTTAACAGAATTAAAGACAACCATTAGGCTCCTGCCGGTTGCCATATTACAACAAGGATCATTGCACACATCAAATATAATCACAATCACAAGATGGCCATATCACATCACAAAACCCCTGCAAAAACAAGTTAGACGCCTCTAATTTTCTTTGCATGTTTTACGTGGTTTGGGCTTTCGAATAAGAACGGATCTTACCTAAGAAACTGAACCACAACGTTGATACAAGTGCTATCGAGTGCAAAGTGTAGATTGGATCTATACTATGGTGGGAGAGACAGACACCCGCAAAGCCACTTGTGCAAAGCAAGTTACACGTCAAGCGTGGAGCAAGTCTCATGTGCGATGACATGTAAGGTTAGCCCGAGCCACTTCATCCCACCATACCGCAAGATGCAAAGTACACAAAGCAAAAGACGACACGAGCACCAACGCCCACAAAACCATTGTGTTCTACTCGTGCAACAGATCTATGCATAGATACGGCTCTGATACCACTGAGGGATTCGTAGCATGGAAAACAAAAAAATTCTACCGCAAGAACAAACAAAACCCAACACTAATCTAGATAAAAGCCAAGATCTAATCTATTAGACATGTGCAACGAGATAGATCTGTACTAACCCTCGTAGATCTGAAAGCGTTACGAGATTGGATCTCGGGGTTGATGTAGTCGATCACTTGCCGATCTCAAGATCGTGTGGACGATCCTTCCCACAGCGTTCGGCAGCGCTTCCACAATGGTCACACGTGCGAAGTCGAGCACCTTTCTCTCCTGTTCCAGCGGGAGGTAGTAGATCTTCTCCACGAAATCCCAAAGACCTGACGGTGTGGTGGTGGTGGTGGAGTAGAGAATTCTGCAGGCTTCGCCTAAGCCTGGCAGAGGAAGGAGGAGGAGAGAGGCGGCTAGGGCTTGGAGTGGAGGGGCAGGGGTGGCGCCCCACCTCTATTTAAAGGAGGGAGGCGCCATGGGAGGGGGAGTCCTAGTAGGACTCCCCTTCCTTCCTTGGCCTGCGGATTGGGAGGGGGGAGGAGTCCTCCTCCCCCACGACTCCTTGTCTTGCCCCACAAGGACTTCTTGATCCTTTCTTGGTTTTCAAGCAAACTCCAAGAAATCTCCTAGAACCTTCTAACATTCCAAACCTTCTAGAATCCCCATACAAATACTCCGGAACATTTCCTAACTTAGAAAATGATCCCCAATATATGAATCTTATTCTCCGGACAATTCCGGATCTCCTCGTGATGTCCCGGATCCAATCCGAGACTCCGAACAACATTCGGTCTCCAACGCATATTCCATATCTACTTAAAACAACTTCGAACCTTAAGTGTGTCACCCTACGGTTCGTGAATATGCAGACATGATGAAGACACCTCTCCGATCAATAACCATCAGCGGGATCTGGAGATCCATAATGGCTCCCACATACTCAACGATGACTTCGTGATCGATAGAACCATTAACATACGAAACCAATTCCCTTTGTCACGCGATATTCTACTTATCCGAGGTTTGATCGTCGGTATCTCCATACCTAGTTCTACCTCGTTACTGATAAGTACTCTTTACTCGTTCCATGTTATGTCATCCCTTGTGACCTAGTCACATGCTTGCAAGCTAACTAGATGACATTCCACCGAGAGGGCCCAGAGCATATCTATCCATCATATGGATGGACAAATCCCAATCTTGGTCCATGCGCTTCAACACATACTTTTAGAATACCCAATGACACCTTTATAACCACCCAGTTACGAAGCGGTGTTTGATGTCATCAAAGTACCCATCCGGTGATGGTGATTAACATAACCTCATGGTCGAAGGATTAGGTTACTATGCATTTGAAAGCTTATAGCAATACGAACTTAATGACTTGACCTTATGCTACGCTTACTATGGGTGTGTGTCCATCACATAATTATCCTAATGATATAACCTTGTTATTAATGACATCCAATGTCCATGATAAGGAAACCATGATCATCAATTAATCAACAAGCTAGTTTCACAAGAGGCTTACTAGGGACTCTTTTATGTTTACAAAACACACATGTATCAGTGTTTCCTTATAATACAATTATAGCATGGGATGTAAACATTGATCATAAACACAAAGATATAATAATAACCACTTTTATTATTGCCTCTTGGGCATATATCCAACAAAAATTACAGCGGGGCAATTGACAGACTCGAGAAAGCATATATGCATATACTAATCATCTTGACTCCTATGAGATTTGATTGGGCATTACAACGTTATACATAGACCGTAATCCAACTACATCTATGACTAATAATCCACCTTCAGGTTATCATCCGAACCCCCTCCAGTATTAAGTTGCAAGCAACAGATAATTACATTAAGCAAAGTGTGTAAAGTAAACAATACGATTGTCCCATGGACAAAGGATTGTTGTTTTCTCCCTAGTAGCAACAACACATCTAGTACCTTAGTGATTCCTGTGACTTCCCTAGATTACTAGAGGCATGAACCCACTATCGAGCATAAATACTCCCTCTTGGAGTTGCTAGCATCTACTTGGCCAAGATAACTACTAACAACGGAAAGCATGCAAGATCACAAATAACTTAGACATGATAGAATCAATAATCAATCTAAAATAGCATCTCAATATCCATCGGATCCCTGCAAACACAACATGTAAGATTACAAATAGATGATCTTGATCATGAACAGAGCTCACAAGATCTAAACATGATAGCACAAAGGAGGAGAACCAACCATCTAGCTACTAGATGGACCCGTAGTCTAGGGATGAACTACTCACGCATCACACCGGAGGCAGCCATGGTGATGAAGAAGGCCTCCAGGGTGATCTCTCCCCTCCAATAGGGTGTCGGGAAGAGCTTCGGATCCTCCCGATCTGGGTATCTAGATGGCGGCGGCTAAAAACTCTTTCGTGGATTTCTGTTTGGGTCTTTGTCAACACCCGGATTTTTAATCACAAATGCCTATTATGCCATACATCGCAATCCCAGGATTACCATTTTTGCGAGACATAACAGATTGGATATCACAATACATCATCCATGACAAACTATGATAAGGTCTTACATAAATAAAGGATCTCATGATCCAGTATTAGTACAATCAAGTAGCTGAATAAATAGCGTAGCGGTGGGGTCCATCTTCAGAGTCACAGGCAATGCTGACGATGGGAGATGATCCTAGTTGTCGTATCCATCCTGCTATCCTCCTTCAGGGTAGTCCTCCTCATAGTCTGGCCATAGGAATAGCCAGGGACAAAGCCATGAGTACTCTTTAAGTACTCGCAAACTACCACTAACAAGTAAGATAGTTCTAGTAGGAATGCTAAGTTCTAAGTTTATTTGTAAAGCTAAGTTTGAAACCTAAGCTGAGTTTAGAAACAAAGAAAGATAAAATAAAGTTTTAAATCACCTAAGTGGGAACTTAGTTGTCATAGTCACAACTCTGTTGTGGTCAAGTCATGTCACAATTCATTCCATAAGTCAATTAGAAAACATCTGACAACGGAACAGTATGGCCACTCCAACTGTCCATAACCACGAACGCGGCTATTCGAATAGTTTGACACTCTGCAGAAGTGGTACACTTTCACCACAAGATTTGATACATCTGTCAGGGATAACCCTGAATCATCATACTTGGTATGCAGATAATCAAACATAACCTTTCCTTTACACACTCTAGTGTAAGCACCTCTCCTATGAGTATGGCCTCCCAGCCATGACCATCTATCATCCTGGGCACTGCATATGTGGACAACATTGAGAGGTAGTCTCATCTCAAACCTCTCCCGCGAGGGAACTAATACTAATGCATATAAACTTCCGGCTAAGCCTTACCCAATTCAGGTATTGTGGTTGTATGGTAAAAATTGGAATGGTATCGCATTCGAACCCAACCATCAGTTTTTATAAAAGGGCTAAGGCTCATGCCTCAACATTTTCATCATCATCATAAACCATTTGTGTTTCTCAACACATGTCAAAACATCTCAATAGAATGACTCATCATTCCAAGGTTTTCACAAGTCATTTTCACCAAGTATTCCCAGCTAAAGTGAATCAAGTTTTTGGTATAACTCTAAGCTACTACGTTAAGAGTGTTCACTAAGGTGGGATGCTAAGATCAATCTCATGCCATAGAATGACATCTAAGTCTAACTAGATAGGTCAAGTTTTATACTCTTTATGCTACCTTTAAACAAGTAAAGGACTTTGGTAAAGTAAGGAAGGTAAAGCTTGTAAATAACACTTGGAGTAGGTATAAGTCAAAATGGTATAACCAAAGCATGCGTAATGCCTTTGCTTAGGTTATCTAGCTTGCAAGGGTTAGCTTGCATTGTTAATGATGGCTTGCCTTGATTAGTGCAGTGGTTGAAATTCTCTTCCTCCTCCTCTTGGTAGAACTCCTCCTCCTCGTAGACTTGGTCAGTACTATCATCTATAAATACATACAAAATACACAATCACCAAACAATACTTAACTAGTCTACTTAGCACACTAAGGCACACATTTGATGATCTAGTATCATCACAAACATCACAGGGTTTAATGAACTAGCTTCATTCTTTTTATTTGAGAAAAGTAATTTCTACTCATTGAAATTATCTAAGATTTAATATTCTCCAATTAAAATATGGGATCATGTGGACACATGTCATCACCACATATTCTAATATATGGGAATGTGATTTAAAGGTTGGATCACATTTTAATAAGTTTAAGTTTAATAATTAATGATTTAAAGTGAGTAGAAATGCCTATATAGCATTATTTTGGTACTAGTCCAAAGTCGCTGCATGCAAACCTTAATATTATTACATATTCAGATAGATATGGTTAAATGTGATTTTTGAGAGTTGGAATCAACTCAAAAGCTATTATGGTTGATTTTATAAAAATGTTTGAATGTGCAAAAGCTTTCGTCTTGTTATTTTTACTAGGAAGATCTCTAACTCTAAATAATTTAAATCCAACGGGCTTGGATAGAGATTTTCATTAGCTTTCCAACCAAATTGGAATCACTCAATTTGGATTTGTAAAACTCTCTGAGTTAATTTTTAAACTAAGGGACAGATTCTAGTTTAAGTCTAAAAAGAAAAAGAGTTATTTGAATTAAACGGGTCGCGCGGGAAATAAATGGGCTGGCCCAGTTTACTCCACACAGCTCCTGAGCTAGTTTTAAGTTGGGGCCCCACCTGTCAGTGGGACAGGGGTTGCCGAAACAGTATGGGCGAATGGTGGTCGCAGGATTAGAACTATATCAATGGCTCACGATCGTCGTCGACGACGGACTCGTCGTCGGCGAGACTGAACCCTAACGGCTCGGTGGGGGTGCAGTGGGGACGTACCGGTGCTCCAGCTAGTGTGGTGAGGCGGGCAAACGAACGAGTAGATAACGACGATTCTCTAGGTACTGGCGGCGTCGCGGGAGATGGCCTGGATCAACGACGCCCTTCTCCTCCTTCCACGGCAGACCCCGATGAAATTCCGGCGCTACAGGCTACGATTTTCTCCGGTGGGGCTCTAGGAGTGTTCTGAGGGGGAGTGGATGAGAATGGTGTGATGAATTGGTGCTGGGGAGACCTCCTTATTTGGGCGCGGCGAGGTGGCAGTGAGGCATGGGCGATGCTCGCCGGTGACGATGGCACAACAGCCTAGAGGCATGGGCGGCGTAGGCGGACGGTGGCTTGCCTCCTAGCGGTCCTCTACGGCGTTATGGCGATGCTAGGGGTGGTGGCTAACGGTCGGGAGCGTCACGCGCTCTGGGAGATAGAGGTGGTGCTCGACATAGTTCCCGGCGAGTGTGGGTTGAGCGGCGGGTTACGGCCGTGTCGGGTGGGGTGAGGTGGTCGAGGCGGAGCGGCGCACGCGGTCTACGATCGAGGCACGGTCTGTGGCGTGTTGGCGGTGATGGCGCTCTGGCGTGCTCTGGCGTACGCAGAGAGGATAGTGTGGCGCTGCTCTGGGGTGGTCCAGTGGCTAGCAGGGGCCATGGGATGGACCATGGACGGCGGTGAAGTGGCGCCTTGCTTCCTGGAGCGACGGAAAGGGGCTGGCGGTCTACTGCGGCTTGGGCACGATCGACCGGCGATCATGGCCTCGGTGCGACGTTGCACTGGCGCTAGAGACTAGGGGATGGGCTGGTTTTGGTCTGGTTGGGTCTGGGGGAGAGCAAGAGGGTTAATGTGGCTCAAATGGCTCGACAATATTGGATCAACAACAGTAATAGTTAGGCCAGTTTGATTCTGCCCACCAAGTGTTCGATCAAATGGCCAAAAGAAGAAAAATTTTGAATTTTGAAATGAGATTTGGTGTAGTGGTTTATCACATGCTTAAACATCTGTGGTTGCTAGGATTTGTTAAATGGAATTCATTTGAGTGGTTTTTGAAAAAGTGTGATCTGGACATATGAACTAGATTCCATTTTCAATTGTCATTTAAAATTAGAGTTTGAAAGTTTCTGGTAGATCACAAAGTGGGCCTTGGCATATCACTACTTGTACTAGCAAGGGGTGCAAAGATCCACAATTGTTTCTATTGGAATTTGAGTGCTAGGAATACCCAAAGTGGGTTAGGTGATTAAAATGGCAAAAGTGACCATTTCCTTCATTTAATTCTTTTTTATTTATTTTTCTTTGGTTTTTTCTTGGGAATGATCTAGATGATGTGACATTCATCATAGAACCATTTTACAACCATTAGAACAAACAATAATGGCATTTCAAACAACTCCTATTCTAAATGCACACACATATGAATGCTTAAAGATATGGAAAAAGTTTTTGTTAACCCTAAATTGGGTAGATTTGATCTTGATTAACCTTGATTAAAAATTTGGGATGTTACAAACCTTCCCCCCTTAAACAAAATCTCGTCCCAAGATTTAAGAAAGAAAACTAGGAACTAAAGAGATTTGGGAACTCAGTCCTAATGTAGTCTTCTCGCTCCCAAGTGGCTTCTTCTTCGGTATGGTTGCTCCATTGAATCTTGAGAAATTTGATACTCCGGGTCCTGGTGGTTCTGTAGGCTTCCTCCAAGATACGGGGCACTTCACGATACGTCAGATCCTTGTTGATATCAACAGCTCGGTGATCGATGTTCTTGAAAACTTCGGTCTTCTCCGACACTTCTAAGCATTTGTAAAGTAACAAGATATGGAACACATTGTCGATGGTTGACATCTCTTCTGGCAGTTCCAGTTGATACGATACTTCTCCTCGATGATTCAGAATCTTAAAGGGTCCAATATATCTGGGGGCTAACTTTCCTTTTAGACTAAAACGTTGCGTTCCCTTCAATGGTGAAACCTTGAGATACACAAAATCTCCGACATTGAAAGTCAAGTCTCTCCTTCTCTTGTCAGCATAACTCTTCTGTCTGGATTGGGCTGTCTTGAGGTGCTCCAGAACTTTTTGAACCTTCTCTTCGGCTTCGTGGAGAATGTTGGGTCCAAAAATCTTACTCTCTCCTACTTGTGACCAATTCAAAGGGGTATGAAACTTTCTTTCGTATAGGAACTCAAATGGTGCCATTTGCAAACTGGCTTGATAACTGTTGTTGTATGAGAATTCTGCGAAAGGCAGACAATCTTCCCATTTTGATCTGTACTCTAACACACAAGCTCTCAATATATCCTCTAGGATTTGGTTGACTCTTTCAGTCTGTCCATCGGTTTGCGGGTGATAAGTGGTACTGAAATTCAACTTGGTTCCTAATCCTTCTTGGACTTTCTGCCAAAATCTCGAGGTAAATTGGGTTCCTCGATCCGACACTATGGTCTTGGGGGTTCCATATAGACTAACAATTCTAGCAATGTACAACTCTGCTAGCTTCGAACTCTGGTAGGTTGTCTTGACAGGTATAAAATGAGCGACCTTGGACAGTCTATCAACGATGACCCAGATTGAGTCATTTCCCCTACTAGAAGTAGGCAAACCGGTGATAAAGTCCATTCTGACGGAATCCCATTTCCATTCCGGAATCTGCAATGGTTGCAACAGTCCTGCGGGCCTCTGATGTTCCGCTTTGACTCTCTGACAGATATCACACTTGGCAATGTAGCTTCCGATTTCTCTCTTCATCTTGTGCCACCAAAATTGCTCCTTCAAATCCTGATACATCTTTGTTCCTCCGGGGTGGATAGAATAAAGAGTATCATGAGCTTCTTGCATGATAACTTGCATATCATTGCCCCTATCATAAGCATCTTTAGGTGATTAAGGTTAAAGTGAACAAATATGAGGACATGCTTGGGAAGTTATAAGTTGAAAATCTCATGCCCCTTACTTACGAGTACCGAACCTCATGCTACTCAACTTTAGTCACGAGTAAGTTCTTGTCATTGTAAGTACATGTGTATCATAGAGAACCGCCAACGGTGTACCCCTTGCCCCATGATACAAGAGATATCCCATATCAAAATGACAAGGCAACAGACAATGAGCATCCCAACGATCTTTTTATTTGCTATTTGCATAGGTTTTTACTGAGGATGCTTCACAGATTGCTCACTATGGTTATGCTGCAAGTTTCCACCATGATTAGGCATGGCTTAGGCTATCCGCCCAGGAGTTTCTCTAACACATATACAAACTCCGTGAGCTTACAAGCTCCCCTTTTATTTCACACCACCAGGATCCATAAGAAAAAGAACATGATATCAACTAAATAATGTGCAATGTTGAAAGCGTTCCCCATGGTAACATGGTTCTACTAATTCACAACTTATAAAGCGCAAGCATATACGCAAATTAGATGGGCACAATGGTTCAAGTTTATTAAGTGCAAGAAAGTAAAGTGTGACATCAAGTTTGTGAGAGCCTTAATCACTAATTTTCACATAACAAGTTTAATTCGGAAGGTAGATAAAAACATGAATATACTTGGAATAGCAATAATGCTAATAGGTAGGTATGGTGGACTCTTTGGAATAACTTGGTTTTATTTGGAGTTGGATGCATGAGTGTAACTCATACTTGGTACATGCGGAGGCTAGCAAAAGACTGGGAGCGACCAACTAAGAGAGCTATAATGTCCATAGTCATGCAAAGCCACAAAACATTATTAATAATAGCATAAAGTGATATTACAAGTCGAAAACTAAATGATCATAGAGGCTATGGCGACTGTTATAGTCTTAACATGGTGTGAGCATGCGCCAAGTCAACCCAAATAAAGCATCAAAGGAGAATACCACAATATTATGCTTTTGTATGCTAAAACAACGCATGATTCTTTCAAGGCACATTAAGCAATCTCAGTTGTTTGGAACAAGTCATGCTACAACAATAATTACTAAGCATAAAGTCAAAGCAATATCAAACATGACATGATAAAGTCTAGGCCATAGTCAAAACAAGACTCCTTTGTACCACTTATAAGCATAAACTTTCCCACTCTTTTCCAATCCAAATCAACTTATTTGAAACTATGTATGAATGCGGGGGTCCAACCAATTTATTTAAGCAAAACAAGCAAAAGAAAACTAAAAACAAGAATGAAGACGCTCCAAGAACAACACAATTATGCATGAAACAATAAAAATGAAGTGTTTGGAAGAAAACCTGAGATTTTTATTGATCAAGAAGGGGATGCCTTGGGCATCCCCAAGCTTTGACGCTTGTACTTCTTGAATATTTCTTGGGGTGACACGGGTGGCATCCCCAAGTTTAAGATTTTGTCCATACTTCATCTCATCACATTATTCTTCCCTACACTTTAAAATTTCCTTCATACAAAACTTCACACAATCTTCATTAGCAACATTAGTGTACTCAAGATAATAAGTCTTTGGGTTCAGTTTCAGCACAAGTAAAACTTCCATTAAAACACAAGATACTGTATCAATTCCTTGTAAAAGCTCAAGTGATCAAGGAGAACTCAAAGAGAAAGAGATTAAGAGGCAAATGCAAATAATGGCAGAAATTTGTCAAAACAGACCAGCAAGTAAAAACCGATTTTTTCGAAGACCTTATGTTGCTCAAATCGAAAAGTGTTAAACTAATTAAAGTTAGATAACAACCTGGGGCAGAAGCACAAAAAATTACAGCTTAATCCGACATACATAGATTTTTTATGAATTTTAAAGTGGAGCACAAAAATCTGTTTTAGGACAGCAACTTTCCCAAGTCTTACTTCTCTCTCATTAGAGGTTATTCTTGGCACAAAAACCACACAAAAATGATAACGAGAGGTTATTACTAAGGCAATAACTTCCAAGACTCAACAAAAGAAAAACCTACTGAACAAAAATTTGGGTTATCTCCCAATAAGTGCTTTTCTTTAACGCCTTTGAGCTAGGCATAAGAAGCAAGATTCAAGTATTCTCAAATGAAGAAGCATTAATACCGAATTTCTTGCCCTACCTTTCTTACCTTTATTCTTATCTTTAGGGAACGTATGATTGTTTGGTAGAGAAGCAAAATGCATGATGCCTTTTTCCACATCTGTTATTGCTCCAAGGAGTTTTAGTAGGGATCTTCCAAGTGTAATTTGTCCTTTTCCTACACATTCGATAACCAGATAATCAGTAGACACCACTTTCCCTAGGATATTTGTAAATACTCCTTCATCTATTCCAATGGGTAATATTGTGGCATTATTGGTAAGAGATATTTCTTCTCCTCCTTCAGAAAGTCCCCAAAGATTTAAAGATTCATAGATATCTTTAGGCATAAGACAGAATTCAGATATGAAATCACAACGAGCATAAAAAGTTTCATTATTTATAACAACTTTTACTGTAGGAAGTCATTTTGAAGATTCTTAATTTATTGGAACATATTCATGATGCTCTCTAAGCATGTTATAGCATTCTTTTAAACTAGTTGTGTTGGTCTCAAGAGTGTTCAATCGAGCAATAATGTTTGTAATGGAGGAATCAGATTTGCTAGGCAAGTCATATGTTGCAACCAACTTTTTTATGGCATTAAAAGCTTCACCCTCATTGCACTGGAGGAAATCTCCTCCTACTACAACATCTAAAGCATATCTATAGCAAATAGCAGTTCCAAGGTAGAAACTGCTAAGAAATAAGCTTAGAGTAATTTTAGGTTCAGTTTTTTCATGTAAATTAGCGATTCTAGACCAAGATTCTTTGGAACTCCCTTCAATTCCTTATTTGAAAGTAAAAATCATTTCCTCAGGCGACATAGTGATTGGAGCAATGCTAGACATAATAGCAACTTGAGATAGGAACTAAATTTTTTGTGTGTGTTTTTGATAAAAAGAAGCAAACCAGTACAACTATTTTTTTTGTGTTTTTGATAAAAGGAACAAGCAAACAAAGCAGAAATAAACTAAGCAAAACAAAAAAACAAAGTAAAGAGATTGGTTGTGAAAGACTCCCCTTGTGAAGATGTCCTTGACTCCCAGGCAACGGCGCCAAAACAAGGCTTGATGGCTCAAGATATCTCGAGCTCGTTGGGAACCCCAAGAGGAAGGTATGATGAGCACAGAAGCAAGTTTCCCTCAGTTATGAAACCAAGGTTATCGAACCAATAGGAGCAAGGAAACAACCCCAAGGTGTTGCTACCAACTTGGAATCCTGCACAACACAACCGCAGAACTTTGCCCCAACTTACAGTGAGGTTGTCAATCTCACCGGTTTTGCTGAAAACAAAGGGTTAAACGTATTGTATGGAAGATAGTAATTGCTTGCATAAAGTAAACAGTAAACAGTAAATAGTTGATGGTATATCAATGGTAAAAGAATGGACCGGGGTCCATAGTTCACTAGAGGCGATTCTCCTTAAGATAGATGACATGTTGGGTGAACAAATTACTGTGGGGCATGATGGCACAAAATATATTCGAGCTCGTTGGGGAACCCCATGAGGAAGGTATGATGAGCACAGCAGCAAGTTTTCCCTCAGTTATGAAACCAAGGTTATCGAACTAGTAGGAGCAAGGAAACATCTCCAAGGTGTTGTTTCCAACTTGGAATCCTGCACAACACAACCACAGAACTTTGCCCCCAACTTATAGTGAGGTTGTCAATCTCACCGGTTTTGCTGAAAACAAAGGATTAAACGTATTGTGTGGAAGATAGTAATTGCTTGCAGAAAGTAAACAGAAAACAATAAATAGCTTTGTAGATTGATGGTAAAAGAATGGACCGGGGTCCATAGTTCACTAGAGGTGATTCTCCTTAAGATAGATGGCATGTTGGGTGAACAAATTACAGTGGGGCAATTGACAGACACCAAGAAAGCATACATGCATATACTAATCATCTTGACTCCTATGAGATTTGATTGGGCATTACTGAAGGGAATATGCCCGAGAGGCAATAATAAAGTGGTTATTATCTTATTCCATGTTTATGATAAATGTTTATTTTGCATGCTATAATTGTATTAATTGGAAACGTTAATACATGTGCGTTTAATAATTAAAATACAAAGTTCCTAGTAATGCCTCTCATATAAACTAGATCGTTGATTAACAAGATGATCAAGGTTTCCTGATCATGGACATTGGATGTTGTTAATAACGAGGTCACAACATTGGTGGAATGATGTGATGGACATTCATCCGAAGTATATCATTACGATGAAAGTCATTATGTTTATATTGCTATAACATCATACGAAGTAATCTTAGTCCTTAGACCATGAGATCATGTTAATTGCTAACACCGGAAGAGTATCTTGATAACATCAAATGTCACACCATAATAGGGTGACTATAAAGGTGGGTTCAGTGCTACAAAGGTGTTATGTTGAGGCTCATGGATCAAGAGTGGGATTTGTCCATCCCGATGACGGATAGATATACTCTGGTCCCTCTCGGTGATATCACATTAAGATAGCTTGCAAGCAAGTGATGTGATCACTAGAATGTTATATCACGGGAACGAGAAAAGAGTGCATGTCGGTAACGAGATCAAACTAGGTATTTGGATACCGATGATCGGATCTTGGACATGTATTATATCATGAGACAAAGGGATTTAGTTACTAGCATTAAAGGTTCTCACGATCACAAAAGTCATCGTTGAATGTGTAGGAGTCAGTATGGATCTCCAGGTCCCGCTTCTGATTATTGATCTGAGAGGGTATCGAACATGCCTGCATTATTCGCGAATCGTAGGGTGACACACTTAAGGGATACCGACACCATTTGGAGCAAATATGTTTCAGATAAAGATTTAAGAAAGCGCTGGAATTATTTCAGTAGACACCGAAACTGTTTCGGGTGAAATTGCTGAAATTGGTTCTACATGTAATATTGAAATGTTGTAGGGGGTTTTATGTAAATGTTTGTTAATTAAAGTAATTAACAAAATTCTGAATAAAATTAATAAAATAGTTTTATTGAATGAGAGAGCATTAAATTTGGCGAAATTTAATGCATTTAAAGTTGAGACTTTAAAAGAGAATGTGAAGGGGCATTTTAATGTGGAGGGGGTTACCACCACATGAATGGGGGAGGTGAAGGGCACCCTCCATGGGCGCCGGCCATGGGAGGGGCACCCTCCCCTCCTCCTATAAAAGGCCCCCCTCTCACACCTTCTACACACACCTCCTCGTGAAGGATCTCTCTCCCCCTATAGTATTATTTCCCCATGGTCTCGGAGTAGCGAGATACATGTTCCCGATGGCTTTATCTAGAAAGGAGTTGATGCTTCTGCTGCTTTGCTGGAGCGAGGGACAGAGGTTGTCGGGGTACCGGACGTGTGTGCGATCACGGATGCACCGCTGCTTTGCGGTGCTAGACTTGGTGGTGCGGGACTTGCTAGAACTGGATCTAATGGACGTGCTAGAGCCGGACCTGCTGGACTTCATCATGATCTTGAGATCGCAAGTGTAAGACTACATCATCCACGAGTTCCATCTCGTTAACAAAGCTTTGTTGTATTCGAGGGTAAGTTCTCTATGGATGTATGTCCACCCGTTGCTCTATATCTAGTAGATAGATCTTGGCGTATAGTTCTCATCGTAGGAATTTTTTGTTTTCTATGTCAACCCAACAAAGGGTATCGAGCCTGATCTATGCGTAGGTGCTTTGCACGGGTAGAACACATAAGAGTATGTGGGCGGTGATGATCATGTTATTGCTTCTTATATGTACTTTGGATATTGGTGGCATAGTGGGATGAAGTGGCCCGGACCAACCTTACATGTCATCGCACATGAGACCGGTTCCACGACTGACATGCAACTAGTTTTGCATAAGTGGTTGGCGGGTGTTTATCTCTCCTACTATAGTCAATATCTGATTTACAACGAGTTGCTAATAACTTGGTTATCCTCGTTTTGGTTCATGTTCGTAGGTAAGACCAGTTCTATCTTCGAAAGCTCTAAGCCACGTAAAACTTGCAATGGGTAAATTAGAGGCGTCTAGTTTAGATCGTTGCTGGGCTAGTGTCTTGATATGGTATTGTTGTAAGTAGATGTATGATAGATACTCTTACAACACACTCAACGTGTAAGTTCCATAGACCTTGACCTTACACACAAAGGAATGATAGAGATCATACCATGATGCAAATGATAGAGATCAAATGCATGGACCATATCATCTCACTTTACACATTAGATGTTTGCATCTTATATTGTTAGTTTGGCGTTTTAGTAGCATTATAAGATGATCCCTCATTTAAATATCAAGATAAAATGTGTTTTTCCTTAAGTATGCATTGTTCTATGCATCGTGTTTCGAGACATCACGTGATGATCGGGTGTACTTGACTCTACACTTTCATAAAACGGGTGTAAGGCAGTTTTACACACGTGAATACTAAGGTTCTTACTTGGCAAGCCTAGCATGTACAGACATGGCCTCGGAACATGGACCGAAAGGTTAAGCATGAGTCATATAGTTGATGTGATGCCCATATTGATGCTCGCCATTGAAGTTACACCGACTCACGTGATGATCGGACTTGGTGTAGTGGATTTGGTTCATTTAATCACCAAAAAGGCACGAGGGATGTCGTTTTTGAGTGGGAGTTCATTTCTAATTTGGATTAGTCAAACTCAATTTGTCATAAACTAAATCAAAGTGAATTTTCATAATTTGTTGTAGTCATTGGCGTCTGTTCACTACCTTATGCTTAGTTTTAATTGAGATAATAGAACTATAGAATTCTGGATATTTACTTTATGAGCTGGTATCGTATTGTTTTGAATGTCAATTTAAAGTTTATAAGTCCTATTGCAAACTTTTAGCAAACTCTATTTACTCCATGAAGTTTAATAAGTAGTATTAAACCAAGAGTAAGAATTCCAATGTTAGTATCTAAAGTATCATGTTTGCCTCCATGATTATTGATATTCAAAAGTTGTTTTAATATCAAGATTATATAGGAGCTGAAAATTGTTTCAGAAACCATCATGTGTGAAAGATATTGTGATATCTGAAACAATGTTTTTGGTTGCATTATGATAGAGTATAATTTAGCAAAATACATGTTCTCATATTGTATGAGAATTTGTGAAGGATAGAGATGCTAGGCATCTGGATATCCCAAAAAGCTTTTGGGAACTAACATTATACTCGCGATTCTTCCTTACAGGCTATAGTAGCTTGATCATGAAAGTTGTCATGATAAGGATGAATAGAAGATGTAAGTAAAATGTTTACTACACTAATAGATTACTAAAGAATGGTTTTTTGAAAGAATACCAAACATTTGATGATGGTGATTCACTTCAAAGTGCAAGTCCAAAGGTATTAGTATTTGACTATATACGCTTTGTACTATGTGTCATGTGAATGACACCACTATTTGATGTTGATAGATTCTTTTAAAAGAAAAGGAATTGTTGAAAGAGAATCTATAAAATATTTGGCAGAAAAGAAAAGGTTGGAGATGTCCAACTTAGGTATATAGAAGATATACACGTTATGGTTGTATTCCTTGCTTGTTAAACAATGTGGTTCTTAGGTATTGGATACCGGTATTGGATACCGAATTGCTTGGTATGAAGTGTCATACAGGACAATGCAATTCATGAACTGCAATGGCCTAAGTAACTAGCAAGAGAATAAGTGATGATGATCATTGAAAACAAATAAAGTGTTATTGTGCTTTTCGTTAATGTCAAACCTAGTCTTCAAGATTTGTTTTAATAATTGTTATTTTGTTCCGGTATTACTAGAACAATGGTTGTTCACATAATTACCGTATTCCATAAAGGATGGATGAACTTTTACAAGTCTAGTTGGAGAAATTACATCCATAAACATTATTGCTAAAATGTCGCAAGACAAATGATTAAAAGATCACTTATGAAGTGACATCGCTGTTTTAAATTATATTGGAAAGAAAACATGAAGAAACTCCATGTTGATGGAATTTTTGGAGTCTTTGATTTTGATCAATTGACGCTTGTGAAACTTTCCTCGAGATAATTGAAACTCTGTGATACATTGCAAATGTATCTATAATTTTTGATGTTCCATGCTTGGTTTTATCCACTTTCTTGTGTTTTGTTCCAACTTTGGATTACTTTTCATATGATTTCTTGGACTAACCTATTAACAAGAGCCACAGTGCCAGCTGCCTGTTTTCTGCTGTTTTTGGTTCCAGGAAAGTCAGAAAATGAATATTCTCGGAATTGGACGGGACAAAAGCCAAAGTGCCTATTTGCCCGGATGTCATCAAGAGCCAGAATACGAGACGGAGAGGGGCCAGGGGGCCACCACACCACCTGGCCGTGCGGCTAGGCCTGACCCGTGCCAGGGGGTGGTGTGGCCGCTCCTAGCACCCCCTCGGCCTCTCCTTCCGCCTATATATTGCCCTCGGGACGAAAACCCTAAGTGCCCGATCAAAAATCCACGAAAGAGTCTGTAGCCGCCATCATCTCCATCCCTAGATCGGGAGGGATCTGAAGCTCTTCCCGGCACCCTGTCGGAGAGGGGAATTCACCCTGGAGGCCTTCTTCATCACCATGCAAGCCTCCGGTGTGATGCGTGAGTAGTTCATCCTTGGACTACGGATCCATGTAGTAGCTAGATGGCTGGTTCTCCTCCTTTGTGCTTTCATGTCTAGATCTTGTGAGCTCCGTTCATGATCAAGATCATCTATTTGTAATTCTGCATGTTGTGTTTGCGGGGATCCGATGGATATTGAGATGCTATTTCAGATTGATTATTGATTCTATCATGTCTTTGTTATTTGTGATCTTGCATGCTTTCCGTTGTTAGTAGCTATCTTTGTCAAGTAGATGCTAGCAACTCCAAGAGTTAGTATATATGATCGATAGTGGGTTCATGCCTCTGGTAATCTAGGGAAGTGACAGAAATCTCTAAGGTACTAGATGTGCTGTTGCTACTAGGGAGAAAACAACAATCCTTTCTTCATAGAACAATCATATTGTTTACTTTACACGCAGTTCGTAAAGCAATAATCTGTTGCTTGCAACTTAATACTAGAGGGGGTTCGGATGATAACCTGAAGGTGGATTATTAGTCATAGATGCAGTTGGATGGCGGTCTATGTATTATGTTGTAATTCCCAATCAGGTCTCAAAGGAGTCAAGATGATTAGTATATGCATGTATTGCTTTCTCGATGTTTGTCAATTGTCCCGCTGTAATTTGTTCACCCAGCATATTATCTATCTAAGGAGAGCCACCTCTAGTGAACTATGGATCCCGGTCCTTTGTCTTTTACATTCAATCTATAAACTATTTACTGTTTTGTGTTTACTTTCTGCAAACTTCTACTTCTTTCCATTCGATACGTTTAATCCTTTGTTTTCCGCAAAACACGGTGAGATTGACAACCTCATCGCAAGTTGGGGACAAAGTTCTGTGGTTGTGTTGTGCAGGTCTCCACGTTGCTACTAGCACCGGTAGTGCGCCCTGCCAAAGCTCAGCTAGTAACACCTTTGGGGTGTTTCCTTGCTCCTACTGGTTCGATTAAACCTTGGTTTCATAACTGAGGGAAACTTGCTGCTGTGCTCATCATACCTTCCTCTTGGGGTTCCCAACGAGCTCTACATCAACACCGCCATCAAGCATTTTTCTGGGCGCCGTGCATTGAACCATCAAGCATTTTTCTGGCGCCGTTGCCGAGGAGTCAAGGACATCTTCACAAGGGGAGTCCCTCATAACCAATCTCTTTACTTTGTTGTTTTTGTTTTGCGTAGTTTCTTTTTGCTTTGTTTGCTTGTTTTGTTATTCAAAAACACAAAAAAATTTAGTTTTACTAGTTTGCTTTCTTATTCCAAAACACAAAAAAATTAAGTCTCCTTTAGTTGTCACCTCTTCCTTAGCTCACCATGTTGATCCCTACTTTCACCCTGAAAGACCTTTCAATTGGTAGTGGTTTTATAATTGGGAAAGATAATATTGAAGAATTCTTTAATCATGTTAGTAAACATGAGGATACCGAGGATAGATCCCTTGTAGAACTTGCTCCAAACTATGATATTGCTGTAGCTTATTTAATTCATATGTTAGAAGCTAGGTTTTTTAACCTCAACCCCTTAATGCAAGTAATGTTTCTTAAGCTTAAAGAAATTGAAGACCCTGAAAAGAGGGATTTTATTCTAGAAACTTTGTTTAAGGAGTTCTATGATGTTGCCAAGGAAGCTAGGAAAGTCTTTGAACGTTTCAATATGCTAGGCTCATGTGTAGATGTTGTTGGTACACGAGAAAAGAAGAACAAAACTGAACCTAATGGGGAGGAACCTAAGATACCAACACCCTTTAAACTAGTGGCAATACATGATGCCATTTAAAAGAATCTTGATTGGATTGTTCCTGCAAACCCTTTTGATGAGAATAGTGAACCTAAGAGCATTGAGAGAGGATCCTCTAGAACTTATTTGGATGATATACCTTGCCTTGTCGAGAATATTTCTGGTATTGATCTTAATGCTTCTTCATTTGAGTTGATTCTTTCTTTGCTTCTTATGCCTAACTTAAAGGCGTTAAAGAAAAGTACTTATTGGGAGATAACCCAAAAGTTTTAGATGATTCTTGGAAGTTATTACCTCTGTAATAACCTCTCCTTATCCTTTTTATTTGCTTTTTGTGCCAAGAGTAACCTCTAATGAGAGAGAAGTAATGATTGGGAAAGTTGCTGTCCCGAAACAGATTTCTGTGCTTCACCGTAAAAATTCGTGTAAAATCTCTGCACATCTTTTTGAGGCGTGAATGTTTGTGCTTCTGCCCCAGGTTGTTATCTAACTTTCGTTAGTTCAACACTTTTTGATTTGAGCAACAGAAGGTCTTCGAAAAAATTCGTCTTTACCTGCTGGTCTGTTTTGACAGATTTCTGCCATTTTCTGCATTTGCTTCTTGTTGGTTCCTATTTGAGTTCTTTTGGGGAATTGAGCTTTTTGAGGGAAGTGCTACAGTAGCTAGTATTCTAATGGAAGTTTATTTGGTGTTAGAACTGAACCTTAAGACCTTTTATCTTGAGTGCACTAATGTTGCTAATAAAGATTGTGTGAAGTTTTGTATGAAGGAAAAATTTCAGGTGTATGGAAGGAATGAGTAATGAGATGAAGGATGGACGAAACCTCAAGCTTGGGGATTCCACGTGTGTCACCCCAAGAAATATCCAAGAATTACAAGCGTCAAAGCTTGGGGATGCCCAAGGCACCCCCCTTCTTCATCAATAAAAATTCCAGGTTTCTTCAAAACGCTTCATTTTTATTGTTTCATGCACAGTTGTGTTGTTCTTGGAGCGTCTTCTTTTTCGTTTTTGTTTTGGTTTTTCGTTTGCTTTGTTTGCTTAGTTTGCTGAATAAATTGGTTGGACCCCCTCTTTCATACATTGGTTTGCAAATAATTTGGTTTGGTTTGGAAAAGAGTAGGAAATTTCATGCTTATGTGGTAAAAAGAGCTTGTTTTTGACTGTGGCCTATGCTTTGTCATGCCATGCTTGATATTGTTTTGGCTTTATGCTTAGTATTCTTTGCTGTAGCATGACTTTTTATAAACAATTGAGATTGCTTAATGTGCCTTGGATGAATCATGCGTTGTTTTAGCATATTAAAGCATAGTATAGTGGTATTCTCCTTTAATGCTTTATTTGGGTTGAATTGGCGCATTCTCACACCATGTTATGACTATCTCAAGTCACCATAGCCTTTATGATCCTTTAGTTTTCAACTTGTAGTATCACTTTATGCTTTGATCAATGATGTTTTGTCGACCTCTGCATGATTATGGCCATTATTGCTCTCTTAGTTTGTCACTCCCAATCTTTTGCTAGCCTCCACAACAAAGTATGAGTTCCACTCATGCATCCAACTCCCTAAACCAAGTTATTCCAAAGAGTCCACCATACCTACCTACTAGCTTATGCTATTCCAAGTATATTCATGCTTTTGTTTACCTTCCAAATTAAACTTGTTATGAGAAAACTAGTGATTAAAGCTCTCACGAACTTGATGGCACACTTTACTTTTCTTGCCCTTAATAAACTTGAACCATTGTGTCTTCTATGTTGTATATGCTTGCACTTATTTGTTGGGAATTAGCAGAACCATGCTTTCATGGGGAACGCTTTCAACATTGCACTTGGTACTTGTACCTAGTTGATATCATGCTCTTTTGTATATGGATGTCGTCGGTGTGAAATGAAAGGGGAGCTTGTAAGTCCATGGAGTTATGTATATGTGTTAGAGAAACGCCTAGGCCGCTGGTCTAATCCATGCTGACATGGTGGAAACCTGTAGCGTAACCATAATGAGCTGTCTATGAAGCATTCTTCTTATAAAAAAGAGTCCTATATTAAGAAAAAAGAGAAAAGAAAAAAAGATACTATGAAAAGAGGAAAGAGAGAAAAAAGCACCATATTCCCATGTGTAGCATCCCAATTGTCTAACAATTGCAATGCTACTTGTCTAGTCTATATATTGGTACTTGCTACATATAATTAATTGCATCATCATTATATCATGCTCATGTCATCATGCCACATTGCATTTGAGCATCATATTAAAACCTATTTCATTTGATTCTTCTCTTCATATTGCATTGTCTCTTTAACAATTTGCTTCTTGATATATTGTATTTGCTTCTTGATTATTGTTATATGCCTAAGTTGAGTTGAGGGCATCTCTTTTAAAATCCTTCCACCTACTAACTTGATAACGCCAACTCCCTCTTGATACCATCTATCTCTACCATATCTCCATATGTGAGCATTGTACTCTCCATTTGGTATTTTAATTCCTAGCTCACATGTAGATTCATATGGATTCCATTTTTCTTCTCTTGCATATGATCATATGGCATGATCCATAAATGCCCTATTCTTGTCCTTCCCCAAATCCTAACAAATATGCGCCATACTCGTTTAAATTCTTTACTCTTGTAAATGCCAAGTTGACCTAGTTGACATCCTCTTGCTAATATTCTTATCCCTCCCTTGTTTCAATTTAAGTTGCTAAAATCTCTATTGTAGTAGTATGCCCAAATGGAAATAAAGTGGGCATCATCTTTCCTCTATCCTCCTTGCTCCTTCCTTCTATTTAAATGGCTTCTTTTTTCTATTCAAATTCTCTCTGCAGCAGGTTCCAAAAAGCATATTCCAATCAGTCCCAGTTTGGCTAAATCCATTTTGGGTGCCTTTTCTCAGATTCTTCTACTTTCCCCCTCTTTATGCTCCAAATCTTTTTTTTTCCTTGGATGATTTCATGGTTCAGGTTTTTCCAACTGTCCCTGTTGCATACGTTATATTGCTGCTTCAAGAATCTTCCGTATTTCCAAAAAAATTCTGGACAGTTTGAGTCTGTTCTGGTTTTCAGTCTAGCAGACAGCAGCAGTAGTGTGTCTCAGATTCAGCAAAGCTACAGCAGCATTGCCGCTAGCAACAGAGGGCTTCAGCAACATCGCCAGATTTTTGTCCCACGTCGCGTCGTAGCTCCTCCCGGCCCAGCTCCTCCTAGCCTATACCCCTTCGTAGGAGGAGATCAACGCCGTCTACTGTTCTTCCTCCCCTGTCGCTTTCCCCTCTCTGCATCGCTCACGGACGGGAGCAGGTGGTCGTCTCCGCTCCGTCACCCTCGCACGCGACCTCACACGGCGTGCGTGACGCCCTCCTTATCTACAGCCTCTCAGTACCGTGCAAACCCTAGCGCGCCTCCTTCCCCCTCCTTTTCCTACCGCCTCCTCCATGTCCGCCAGCGTGCGCCGCTTTCCGCCGTCGATCCAGCAGCCGCCCCAGACCGTGGAGTAGCGGAGACGTGGCGCCATCTTCTTCCGGGTCGAACGCACGGCAGTATCAGAGCCGGAGCTGCCAGGACCTTCCTCCCCTTCTTCACCACCGCCGCCCGAGCTTCTGTCGCCGTTGCCAGCGTCACTCCCGGCCGCCCCTTCCTCGGATTCCTTCGGGAATCAAACGAGGTGAGCATCCCCGTCGTTCTCCCGCTCTCTCTATGCCCTTTTGCACCCTGTACCACGCGCACCGTCGCCGAGAACCGCCGCCGCGCACGCTGCTGCAGTTCAGACAACAGCAACAGTGCGCGTACCTTGTAGATGCCTCTGCTCCCTGAACTTTTGCGGCCACCTCGATCCTCCACCGGCGCCGCCCCTTACATACCTGTTAAGAGGAAACATCCCTCTCTCTATAGAATCAAACGGAGCCCCGATCCATCCACGGTAGACCTTGTTTTATTCCGGCCAAGATTGAGCAGAAAATCTGTCTTCGCTGTCAGTTCTTCGACAGTTAAAAACTCCTCTGTTCCTCGCAATCACGTGTCGCACACGCTGCACCTACGGAACATCTAAGCACATGGTTTTGTTCTTGGATGATTTTTCTTTCCAACAAATCAATTCCAACCCCAATCCGAGCTCTGTAGTTCTCAAAAACAGCCGACAAAGTTGGACCAATTTTACTGGATCCCTGTCAAATTTTTCAGACTTTTCCTTGTCAGAAAACGCCCGCTTATCCCCTCTGTTCTCAGCTTCCTCACGTTGGTATCGGTTACATTATCGCGAATCCTTTCTTGCTAAAATGTACTCGTTTATACCATCTAATCCTAGCAATAAATTCCACTCAATCGGATCAAAGATGAACTCGTAATCATCCGTTGAAATCGCTGAATATCACTGTCAGTCTACGTACGTGAATTACAGTCTGTTTCCGGCCATGTTCGTGAATTTTTCCCGGCTATCTCAATGAAGTTCTAGAGAATCGTTGGATACAAGCTTATTCTCCTAGATACCAGCTTCACCCAGAAACAAACGGATCCGTAGTCGGTGTCCAAACACGATCGTAATCATCTGATGAAAATTGAATCAGCTAGCTGTGTCTGTGATGAAAATTCAGTTATCCACCGGACACTGTCTTCAGTGTTTTTCTCTCTGCAGGACGTCTCCAAAACTGCGTGTTCCCGTGATTATTTTGTAAAACTTTCAACATCAAAGTTGTAGATCTCCTCCTTCTCTACAATCTTGTTCTTTTCCGAAAATTCAGATTTCCAACAGATCTCTCTTCACGGTCAGTCAAACTCAGAACGTTCATTTTCAAACATCTATTATATCAAGTCGAAACCATTCGAAACTTTGACCAAATTTTAAAATATGTTCTATACTGTTTTGGAAAAAACTTAAAACACCAAATATATTTGTTGTAAAATGTTGAACATGATTATGCCCTCTGATTAATTTGTCAAATATTGAAATATAACAAATATCAATGGAATATTGTTAAATACTTTATGAAATGTTGAATCACATCTTTTAAATCATAAATCCAAATGCTTCTTGCGATATATGTTTTATGATCAGAAAAATTCCAAGAATTCAAATATGCCATCCAAAATAATTTCTGAGCAAACTAAAATTTTGAAATTACTAAAATGTCAATTAATGCCTTTATCTTAAATAATTCATAACTTTAATTCCGTAAATCCAAATTCGACAAATAATATGTCTAATCGATCAGCGCGACCAGCCCGTTCTGACTATGCATCCCATGATATGAATTGAAGCATGCATCATATAAATATTAAGTATATATTAATGTTTATGGGAGCAAAACATGACTAAAAATTTAATAAAATGCTTTGTTCTTGTACCCCACACCTCACCCATGCCATGTTATGCTATGCCATGTAAATTGTGCATCATTCCATCATGGAATACTTGTTTGCTTGTTGCATATTATTTATATATTGTGCAATGTATTTATTTCGCCCCCTTGTGTGTTTGGTTTTCATCCGGATAGACACTGAGCAAGGAGAATATCAGGAGCCTCAAGTGTATTAACCGGATCCTTCATATTCAGCAACAGAACTGCCAGGCAAGCATTTTTCCATGCTTGCATGCATATAGTACCTATGCTTCTATCTTACTCTTGCATCATTGAGTTGCGATTGCATTAAATTGAATCCCAAGTTTTGCATAGCCTTTACTTTTAAACCCCACCGAAGCTTGTACCTCCATCTCATGAGCCATTACTGCAGGAGTTGTTTGAGCCATGCGAGTCGTAGAATTGCATGTGTCGGGTTTGTGCGAGTCTTTGGATAATGAGGTACCTAAACAACTTAATATGAGTAGAGAACTAATGAAAGAGGCATCGGTGAACATTATCTGCTATTTGGTTCTTTAAGCTCACTTGTGTCCCGTAGGACCCTGAGTACTTGATTCATGTTCCTTGACTATTCGCACTATCCATATCCAGGACTTGTGGACCCCCCCCTGAGCCAGAGCTTGATTCATTTCTATTTCTTGGGGCCATAAACTAGTTTGGGGTTTTATTTACTATCCTGTACTTATAACATGTTACTGCTTTATTTAAGATTGTGCGTGGAGCACCTGCACTGTTTTGGATCGTGGAATGTTTTCGCGGTATCAACAAGCCCAGTCACACTTTCGGGTTCCCAGTCGTTTACAGCCATTGACACAAACCTTGGGTCCGTCTCGGAGCCGGCCAACTTCGTTGCGGGTAGCTTAATGGGGTGGTCCCCTGAAATATTTTATGAATCCTGTGATCGCTTTGTCGTGAATGTCTCGTTGGGTTTTGATTTGGTTTTTCCGAGGTTGATCGAGTGTGCGTTGCTATTTGTGCACCCCTGCAGGGTAAATCTTTCTGAAAGCCGTGTCCGCGGTTATGGATGACTTGGAGCATAGTTTCTCGATCATAGACAAGCATAACTAAGATACCGTGTTTAATTTGACTAAATATCTGACTAGTAATTAGTGCAATACTCATGGAATGGTCAATAAAACTGCCAATGATGTCGTTGTTCGGTCCGCTGTTGTTAGCGAGAGGATGGATTTGTTACTTCATGTCATATAACTCGTTGTTCTAATTATCGCACATCCGCTCATCAATGGTTAGACGGATGGTTAGCGAGTATCTATAGCTCTTTGTAGATATTATCTTTCGTTGCAATTGCGTCACCCCCAGGTTGTTTCCTTTAGATGCATTAAGACTTGCTGAGTACCCCTAGGGTCTCACACGATAAATATTTGGTTTAGGTGGACATATATACTCTCAGGAAGGCTACTGGGTAGAGGAGACGGATGATGGTGGCAACGACCGTCAGGTGTAGAGATTCCGGGGATGGAGATCCTTGAGATCTGTGGGCGGGATGTGCTTAGTTTTGTGGAATCTTATGCTGATTTGCTTCTTATCCATACTCGGATCTTGTATTCTGCTTCCGCTTGATACTCTGGTGTGTGATGTATGAGGAGGTATCCTAAACTATTATATCTATCTAGGATATTTGGATCTTGCCGTATGGCGTTGCAATATTTCTATTTCTTTTAGATGGTGTGACTCTGATGTCTATTGTAAGTCGCAGACATACATACTCGCCAGGTATGCCATGGTCGTTACACTGTCGCCACGCTCGCTCTTGTCCCGATGTTCTTGAAAGTGGATAAGGTGGTCGGCCGGTACCGTCCCCTGGTTCGCTTCGACGGGCCTACACGTGGGTGGCCTTGGGCCTCCACGGTAGAATAACTTATCCACTTTTGGGTTCGTCCAGACTTGAACTTAGAGCATAATGTCGAGGTATTACAATTGGTATCAGAGCCATTCCGCCCTTCAGGGTCTCAGCCAGATGGTCGTTGTTAGTCTAGAAAATATTTTGGGTAGCTATATATACTAGGGAAAAACTAAACGTGAGAGTAGGACTGCTTCAATTTTTTTCTTACCCACCCACCCACCCACCCTTTTCTAGTAAGGAAGTGTAACGTTTATCAATCCTCTTCTAAAAATTCAAACTAGGATTCACGTGTTTGGGGTTTCTGTAGTACCATAGGATGTGTGTGTAACTCTTTATCTATCTGTTGCATCCAACCTTGTTGTCGCAATCTGCCTTTGGTTATCAACTGTTGGTACATTCCATACCGACAAGCTTTGTGTAAACCGACGCGATCTATCTAACTCTTTGTCACCGACGCAGTTTTGTTAAGGGTGTTCTTCCTTGCTAATATCTATCCGTTAAGTGGTTTTGCGCATCTCGTTGGTATTTTAATGCCGAAAAATGCGGAAATTTTTTCTTTGATACATCTGTGTTTCCACACTCCTTTTCAGTCGTGTGAGATACACTATTCACCTTCTTTTGTCGGCATGTCCATGCTAACTTGATCTTTTGCTACCGGCGCATAATCCTGAAGTTTTACTTCATCTTCAATTCTTTTCTAGCTAAATACATAACATGTGCCGATCCGATGCTTGTGATTGTAATTTGGTTCGTGGTATAGCTATATGACACTTATCATGAGTGGAATATGGCCAATGCTATCAATCTAATTCTCCAAATGATTGCGGCTATCTCTTGAATTTGAGTTGCACCGTGATCATATCTATATCATATTCAAGTATCTTTGGCAAATCTGAAGATTTATGAAGGCACTATGATGGGTTATTATCCGATTGGTGTGCTTCTTATCTTTTGGAACTCCATATCTGCAAGGTTCTCCTTGATACGAGAGATTCTCATCTGTTCATCTCTAATAGCTTTACTCAAATGTATGAGCTATCATCGCTCCTTTATCCAAGACATCTTTATCTTTGCAACCAGCGATCCGATCGACAATGTGAACCAGGCGACATCTATTTTATCTTCCGAAGGGCCAGATAATCTATTCTCTTGATGCATCTCTTTGAACACGAATCCATGCTCTTAATGTCGATCTTTCAAAGAGCGTTGAGCTGAGAAAGTGTTTCAAGCATCGTTCGTTCTTCCGCTTCGTGAACTTGGTATTCTTGGAATATCTTGTTAATTCGTGGTGGTATATCTTGACGATATGCTTGCATGTTCTATATCAATGGAAGGACATGAAGAACATCTTCTTTTCTCTCAAGCTTCATGAACATTGCTTTTATGCAAAGTTGTCAAAGTGTGAATTCTGACGTTTTGAAGTCACCTATCTCGGCCACGTCCTTCTGCTAAATTCATCGCTACAATTATAGAATCATCAAGTCAATTGTTAAATCAATTCTCCACCTTCAACCAAATCCGGAGTTTTTCCTTGTTTGGCAAGTTATCATCGTCGTTCCGCTGAAGCTTTCCTCAAGGCTGCTAAATCTCTCTCGGATCTTCTTAAGAAGGACGGGAAATTCTTTTGGTCTTCCACACATCAAGAAACCTTTTGGAACCCTCTCTCGCTTTATCTTCTATTCTCAATCAGCCGGATACCGTGAAGATTTTCTAGATCTTTCATAATTCTTCTATTCAAGTTTGGTGCTATCCTTAATCTATCTGTTGAACCTATCATCTGTTTTAGTGATCTTCGTTCATATCTTTTCTGATGGCTTGGAACTTCCAACAAAGACGACAACATCATCATCTCTATCTACTTTGGATCTGATGAAGTATTGGTATCACATCCTTGTTTTCTTATAGAGCTTCATGAATTCTGTTTGTTAAGATCTTCAATCTAAATTTCTGAGAGTTGGGTTGCACAATTTTCCTATTCATGTACAGAGTAATGCTTTGGGTGCGGAATGGAGTCATGACCATACCACTACTCTTATTATTCGCTCTTGTACATTGAATTAGTGGATTAATGCGATTTCACTCATTCCACGGGAGTTAGGAGTGGCCTTTATCCTTTGAGACTTTTACTTCTGTCCTTGTGTTCCGGAGGGTTCTCTTGAAGAACATAATCAGTAACCTCTTGTTGGTGGTCTCGTCTAATTCAAGTTGGAGCAAAATCTTCAATGATCTGGTGGATGCAAATGCAAAATCTTCTCTGTCCTCTTCTTTTGATCGGAGCTCGTCATCATCAGACAAGATGGATGAAAGATATCTCTAACTTCCATTTGTAAATTCTTTTGATCTTGGGAAAGCCAATTATGGTCGATGCCATCAATCGCAAAATCTATTGCATTAACCTTATGGTTAAGGAAAGCAATAAGCATCTTTACAATAACTTCTAGATATTCAACATTCAACTTCTTCCTCAGGATTCCACCAGAAACTCGTGTCACTCTTTGCTCCTAGAGATAAATCCAAGCACCTAAATTGTGTAATCATGTGGTTCTTACCGGCGCAAGAAGAAGCAAATCCGAGAAGTCCGCAATGCTAATCTGATTCCATCAATATCAAGGAACTTTGTTGTTGGAAGGCAATATTGTTTTCACAAACTTAATTTCTTAAATCTAAAGGAAGAAACAATGCTATTTTCATAGTGGTTGATATTTCTCCAAAATCGTTTTTCCTTCCGGCGAGAGCAAGAATCATCCTCACTTGTAGCTTTTGATCTTGAATCCTAACGATGTGTTTTTCCTTTCTCCTCGATACATCATCTTTTCAAGATTCTTTCAAGAAGTGGTTCTATTCTTTTATCGTGTTTCTCGAGAGCACCGGAGCTATGTTCATTCTATGTTTCCCGTCTCACAACAATCCTCAAGGTTCTTCAAGTCTTTCAAGAAGCAAAACGCAAGACTCGCAACAAGTTTAGCAAGTTTTGCAAGGTGTATTGGTCGCACCATTCTGTTGATGAATCAACTTGGGAACGTGAGGACCACCTTCGTTTTGAACACCCGACTTCCCCTTGTGCCTTTTTCTTTTTCCTAGGAATCTCGGGGCGAGATTCTTGTTTAGTAGGGGAGAGTTGTAGCATCCCAATTGTCTAACAATTGCAATGCTACTTGCCTAGTCTATATATTGGTACTTGCTACATATAATTAATTGCATCATCATTATATCATGCTCATGTCATCATGCCACATTGCATTTGAGCATCATATTAAAACCTATTTCATTTGGTTCTTCTCTTCATATTGCATTGTCTCTTTAACAATTTGCTTCTTGATATATTGTATTTGCTTCTTGATTATTGTTATATGCCTAAGTTGAGTTGAGGGCATCTCTTTTAAAATCCTTCCACCTACTAACTTGATAACGCCAACTCCCTCTTGATACCATCTATCTCTACCATATCTCCATATGTGAGCATTGTACTCTCCATTTGGTATTTTAATTCCTAGCTCACATGTAGATTCATATGGATTCCATTTTTCTTCTCTTGCACATGATCATATGGCATGATCCATACATGCCCTATTCTTGTCCTTCCCCAAATCCTAACAAATATGCGCCATACTCGTTTAAATTCTTTACTCTTGTAAATGCCAAGTTGACCTAGTTGACATCCTCTTGTTAATATTCTTATCCCTCCCTTGTTTCAATTTAAGTTGCTCAAATCTCTATTGTAGTAGTATGCCCAAATGGAAATAAAGTGGGCATCATCTTTCCTCTATCCTCCTTGCTCCTTCCTTCTATTTAAATGGCTTCTTTTTTCTATTCAAATTCTCTCTGCAGCAGGTTCCAAAAAGCATATTCCAATCAGCCCCAGTTTGGCTAAATCCATTTTGGGTGCCTTTTCTCAGATTCTTCTACTTTCCCCCTCTTTATGCTCCAAATCTTTTTTTTCCTTGGATGATTTCATGGTTCAGGTTTTTCCAACTGTCCCTGTTGCATACGTTATATTGCCGCTTCAAGAATCTTCCGTATTTCCAAAAAAATTCTGGACAGTTTGAGTCTGTTCTGGTTTTCAGTCTAGCAGATAGCAACAGTAGTGTGTCTCAGATTCAACAAAGCTACAGCAGCATTGCCGCTAGCAACAGAGGGCTTCAGCAACATCGCCAGATTTTTGTCCCACGTCGCGTCGTAGCTCCTCCCGGCCCAGCTCCTCCCTGGCCTATACCCCTTCATAGGAGGAGATCAACGCCGTCTACTGTTCTTCCTCCCCTGTCGCTTTCCCCTCTCTGCATCGCTCACGGACGGGAGAAGGTGGCCGTCTCCACTCCGTCGCCCTCGCCCGCGACCTCACGCGGCGTGCGTGACGCCCTCCTTATCTACAGCCTCTCAGTACCGTGCAAAGCCTAGCGCGCCTCCTTCCCCCTCCTTTTCCCACCGCCTCCTCCATGTCCGCCAGTGTGCGCCGCTTTCCGCCGTCGATCCAGCAGCCGCTCGAGACCGTGGATTAGCGGAGACGTGGTGCCATCTTCTTCCGCGTCGAACGCACGGCAGTATCGGAGCCGGAGCTGCCAGGACCTTCCTCCCCTTCTTCACCACCGCCGCCCGAGCTTCTGTCGCCGTTGCCAGCGTCACTCCCGGCCGCCCCTTCCTCGGATTCCTTTGGGAATCAAACGAGGTGAGCATCCCCGTCGTTCTCCCGCTCTCTCTATGCCCTTTTGCACCCTGTACCACGCGCACCGTCGCCGAGAACCGCCGCCGCGCGCGCCGCTGCAGTTCAGACAGCAGCAACAGTGTGCGTACCTTGCAGATGCCTCTGCTCCCTGAACTTTTGCGGCCACCTCGATCCTCAACCGGCGCCGCCCCTTACATACCTGTAAAGAGGAAACATCCCTCTCTCTATAGAATCAAACGGAGCCCCGATCCATCCATGGTAGACCTCGTTTTATTCCGGCCAAGATTGAGCAGAAAATCTGTCTTCGCTGTCAGTTCTTCGACAGTTAAAAAGTCCTCTCTTCCTCGCAATCACGTGTCGCACAAGCTGCACCTATGGAACATCTAAGCACATGGTTTTGTTCTTGGATGATTCTTCTTTCCAACAAATCAATTCCAACCCCAATCCGAGCTCTGTAGTTCTCAAAAACAGCTGACAAAGTTGGACCAATTTTACTGGATCCCTGTCAAAATTTTCAGACTTTTCCTCGTCAGAAAACGCCCGCTTATCCCCCTCTATTCTCAGCTTCCTCACGTTGGTATCGGTTACATTATCGCGAATCCTTTCTTGCTAAAATGTACTCGTTTATACCATCTAATCCTAGCAATAAACTTCCACTCAATCGGATCAAAGATGAACTCGCAATCATCCGTTGAAATCGCTGAATATCACTGTCAGTCTACGTACGTGAGTTGCAGTCTGTTTCTGGCCATGTTCGTGAATTTTTCCCGGCCATCTCAATGAAGTTCCAGAAAATCATTCGATACAAGCTTATTCTCCTAGGTACCAGCTTCACACAGAAACAAACCGATCCGTAGTCGGTGTCCAAACACGATCGCAATCATCTGATAAAAATTAAATCAGCTAGCTGTGTCTGTGATGAAAATTCAGTTATTCACCAGACACTGTCTTCAGTGTTTTTCTTTCTGCAGGACGTCTCCAAAACTGCGTGTTCCCGTGATTTATTTGTAAAACTTTCAACATCAAAGTTGTAGACCTCCTCCTTCTCTACAATTTTGTTCTTTTCGGAAAATTCAGATTCCTAACAGATCTCTCTTCACGGTCAGTCAAACTCAGAACGTTCTAACGAAAACACTGCATTTTCAAACATCTATTATATCAAGTCGAAACCATTCGAAACTTTGACCAAATTTTAAAATATGTTCTATATTGTTTTGGGAAAAACTTAAAACACCAAATATATTTGTTGTAAAATGTTGAACATGATTATGCCCTCTGATTAATTTGTCAAATATTGAAATATAACAAATATCAATGGAATATTGTTAAATACTTTATGAAATGTTGAATCACATCTTTTAAATCATAAATCCAAATGCTTCTTGCGATATATGTTTTATGATCAGAAAAATGCCAAGAATTCAAATATGCCATCCAAAATAATTTCTGAGCAAACTAAAATTTTGAAATTACTAAAATGTCAATTAATGCCTTTATCTTAAATAATTCATAACTTTAATTCCGTAAATCCAAATTCGACAAATAATATGTCTAATCGATCAGCGCGACGAGCCTGTTCTGACTATGCATCCCATGATATGAATTGAAGCATGTATCATATAAATATTAAGTATATATTAATGTTTATGGGAGCAAAACATGACTAAAAATTTAATAAAATGCTTTGTTCTTGTACCCCACACCTCACCCATGCCATGTTATGCTATGCCATGTAAATTGCGCATCATTCCATCATGGAATACTTGTTTGCTTGTTGCATATTATTTACATATTGTGCAATGTATTTATTTCGGCCCCTTGTGTGTTTGGTTTTCATCCGGATAGACACTGAGCAAGGAGAATATCAGGAGCCTCAAGTGTATTAACCGGATCCTTCATATTCAGCAACAGAACTGCCAGGCAAGCATTTCCCCATGCTTGCATACATATAGTACCTATGCTTCTATCTTACTCTTGTATCATTGAGTTGCGATTGCATTAAATTGAATCCCAAGTTTTGCATAGCCTTTACTTTTAAACCCCATCGAAGCTTGTACCTCCATCTCATGAGCCATTACTGCAGGAGTTGTTTGAGCCATGCGAGTCGTAGAATGGCATGTGTAGGGTTTGTGCGAGTCTTTGGATAATGAGGTACCTAAACAACTTAATATGAGTAGAGAACTAATGAAAGAGGCATCGGTGAGCATTATCTGCTATTTGGTTCTTTAAGCTCACTTGTGTCCCGTAGGACCCTGAGTACTTGATTCTTGTTCCTTGACTATTCGCACTATCCATATCCGGGAGGACTTGTGGACCCTCCTGAGCCAGAGCTTGATTCATTTCTATTTCTTGGTGCCGTAAACTAGTTTGGGGTTTTATTTACTATCCTGTACTTATAACATGTTACTGCTTTATTTAAGATTATGCGTGGAGCACCTGTACTGTTTTGGATCGTGGAATGTTTTCGCGGTATCGACAAGCCCAGTCACACTTTCGGGTTCCCAGTCGTTTACAACCATTGACACAAACCTTGGGTCCGTATTGGAGCCGGCCAACTTCGTTGCGGGTAGCTTAATGGGGTGGCCTCCTGAAATATTTTATGAATCCTGTGATCGCTTTGTCGTGAATGCCTCGTTGGGTTTTGATTTGGTTTTTCCGAGGTTGATCGAGTGTGTGTTGCTATTTGTGCACCCCTGCAGGGTAAATCTTTCTGAAAGCCGTTTCCGCGGTTATGGATGACTTGGAGCATAGTTTCTCGATCATAGACAAGCATAACTAAGATACCGTGTTTAATTTGACTAAATATCTAACTAGTAATTAGTGCAATACTCATGGAATGGTCAATAAAACTGCCAACAGATGGGTTGTTCGTCCGCCTACTCGTTGGTAAGCGAGAGGGGGATGGATTTGTTACTTCATGCTGTTATAACTGTTGTTCTAATTAACAGACATTCGTCTATCAATGGTTAGACGGATGGTTAGCGAGTATCTATAGCTCTTTGTAGATATTATCTTTCGTTGCAATTGCGTCACCCCCAGGTTGTTTCCTTTAGATGCATTAAGACTTGCTGAGTACCCCTAGGGTCTCACACGATAAATATTTGGTTTAGGTGGACAGATATACTCTCAGGAAGGCTACTGGGTAGAGGAGACGGATGATGGTGGCAACGACCGTCAGGTGTAGAGATTCCGGTGATGGAGATCCTTGAGATCTGTGGGCGGGATGTGCTTAGTTTTGTGGAATCTTATGCTGATTTGCTTCTTATCCATACTCGGATCTTGTATTCTGCTTCCGCTTGATACTCTGGTGTGTGATGTATGAGGAGGTATCCTAAACTATTATATCTATCTAGGATATTTGGATCTTGCCGTATGGCGTTGCAATATTTCTATTTCTTTTAGATGGTGTGACTCTGATGTCTATTGTAAGTCGCAGACATACATACTCAGTTGTGTATGCCATGGTCGCGTTACCTGTCGCTTACGCCGCTCGCTCTTGTCCCGATGTTCTTGAAAGTGGATAAGGTGGTCGGCCAGTACCGTCCCCTGGTCCGCTTCGACGGGCCTACACGTGGGTGGCCTTGGGCCTCCACGGTAGAATAACTTATCCACTTTTGGGTTCGTCCAGACTTGAACTTAGAGCGTAATGTCGAGGTATTACACCATGGTAAATAAGAAGAATGCTGAGATGCTCGTTGTCTGCTTGCCTTGTCATTTTGATATGGGGATTCTTCCGTATCATCGGGCAAGGTACCACATGTTCTCTATGATACACATATACTTACAATGATAAGAACTTACTGGTGACTAAACTTGAGTAGCATGAGGAGCGACCCTCGTATACAAGGGACATGAGATTTCTGACTTATACTTCGTCAAGCATGTACACCATAGTTTATTCACTTTAACCTTAATCACTTCAAGATGCTTATGATAGGGGCAATGAGAGCTGAAAGCTATAAGTACCATAATTTTTGGAAGCTCTTTATGAGACTTGAATCCCTACTTCCTTTTATAAAGGCCTTTCTTCCACCATTATATTGAGTCTCCACCTTCTATCTTTATGCACCTACTTTGAGAGCATAGTGGCCATTCTTAGTTCTATGTGCATTGTCCCAAGACTAGTTGATTGATGCATAACTTGTTATTGCTTGTTTTAAACTATTGTATCTAGTCACTCTTATGAACTTTGAAGGTGTCCTATCCATTTATATTTGCTACTCTATTGAGGGACAAGCTGAATACTATTATGCTATGTTTTATTTATGTGAAACAAACAAACGTCTTGCAAAGCATTGTTATTCATGAATCTTTTGTTTGTGCCTTTTCATGTTGCATCATAGTTTCTTGGCTTATTGCTAGAACTTTGTCTTTCATGTTATGATTAAAGTACTATGATCCCAGCTTTGAATGTTTTACAAATACTTTGATCAAGTCTTTGATGGTGCATGTCACCTCAAAAATTATTCTTTCTTTTTATCACTTACCTACTCGAGGATGAGCAGGAGTTAAGCTTGGGGATGTTGATACATTGCAAATGTATCTATAATTTTTGATGTTCCATGCTTGGTTTTGTCCACTTTCTTGTGTTTTGTTCCAACTTTGGAGTACTTTTCATATGATTTCTTGGACTAACCTATTAACAAGAGCCACGATGCCACCACTGCTTTTTGCTGTTTTTGGTTCTAGGAAAGTCGAAATGAATATTCTCGAATTGACGGACAAAAGCCAAAGTGCCTATTTTTCCTGATGTCATCAAGTGCCGAATACAAGACGGAGAGGCTTACAGGCCACCACACCACCTGGGCCGCCGCCCGCCGGGCCAGCCGGTGGGAGGTGTGTGGTCGCCCTCGGCCTCTCCTTCCGTCTATATATTGCCCTCGGGACGAAAATCCTAAGTGGCCGATCAAAAATCCACGAAAGAGTCTATAGCCGCCGTCATCTCCATCCCTAGATCGGGAGGGATCTGAAGCTCTTCCCGGCACCCTGCCGGAGAGGCGAATTCACCCTGGAAGCCTTCTTCATCACCATGCAAGCCTCCGGTGTGATGCGTGAGTAGTTCATCCTTGGACTACGGATCCATGTAGTAGCTAGATGGCTGGTTCTCCTCCTTTATGCTTTCATGTCTAGATCTTGTGAGCTCTGTTCATGATCAAGATCATCTATTTGTAATTCTGCATGTTGTGATTAAGGGGATTCGATGGATATTGAGATGCTATTTCAGATTGATTGCTGATTCTATCATGTGTTTGTTATTTGTGATCTTGCATGCTTTCCGTTGTTAGTAGCTATCTTGGCCAAGTAGATGCTAGCAACTCCAAGAGTTAGTATTTATGCTCGATAGTGGGTTCATGCCTCTAGTAATCCGGGGAAGTGAAAGAAATATCTAAGGTACTAGATGTGCTGTTGCTACTAGGGAGAAAACAACAATCCTTTGTTCATAGAACAATCGTATTATTTACTTTACACGTAGTTCGTAAAGCAATAATCTGTTGCTTGCAACTTAATACTGGAGGGGGTTCGGATGATAACCTGAAGGTGGATTATTAGTCATAGATGCAGTTGGATGGCGGTCTATGTATTATGTTATAATGCCTAATCAAGTCTCAAAGGAGTCAAGATGATTAGTATATGCATGTATTGCTTTCTCTATGTTTGTCAATTGCCCCGCTGTAATTTGTTCACCCAACATGTTATCTATCTAAGGAGAGCCACCTCTAGTGAACTATGGATCCCAGTCCTTTGTCTTTTACATTCAATCTATAAATTGTTTACTGTTTTCTGTTTACTTTCTGCAAACTTGTACTTCTTTTCAATTTGATACGTTTAATCCTTTGTTTTCCGCAAAACACAGTGAGATTGACAACCTCATCGCAAGTTGGGGACAAAGTTCTGTGGTTGTGTTGTGCAGGTCTCCACGTTGCTACTAGCACTAGTGCGCTTCGCCAAAGCTCAGCTAGTAACACCTTTGGGGTGTTTCCTTGCTCCTACTGGTTCGATTAAACCTTGGTTTCATAACTGAGGGACACTTGCTGCCGTGCTCATCATAGCTTCCTCTTGGGGTTCCCAACGAGCTCTACATCAACACCGCCATCAAGCATTTTTCTGGGCGCCGTGCATTGAGCCATCACTCCGTCCATAGGCCAAAGAGGAACGGATGACTAACTTATTGGAAATTATGCATGTTGATGTATATAGTCCATTATGTGTAGCCATATGCGATGGATCTTTTTGCTTCATATGCTTTCTCCAGAAATTTAAGTGAATATATCTATGTATTTACTTAATAAGGAAGAAGTATGAAACATTTGAAAATTGTTCAAAGCCTTTCAACATGAAGTGAAAAATCATTGTAACAAGAAAATAAAAGAGTTTATGATTTGATCATAAAGGAAGATATTTGAGTTACATGTTTAGCAAAACACTTAAGATTTGAGGAATTGTTCCATGATTTGTGTTTCCTGGTAAACCATAGGAGTATGGCATATTCGAGAGATGAAATCAAACCATGTTTGACATGGTAAGATCAAAGGTGTCATTTATAAAACTGCCATTATGTTTTAAGGATTGAAGCTTTAGAGACTACCGCTTTTACACTAAAAAGAGCACCATCGTGATCCGTTGAAATGACACCATATAAGTTATGGTTTGGGATAAAACCCGAATTGTCTTTTCTTAAATTTTGGTATGCTATGCATAAGTAAAATGTTTACAACCAATGTCGGATAAGCACGTCTTTGTAGGTTATCCCAAAGAATTTGTTGGGAATTTCTCCATAACACCGAGGACAAAAGAGTTTGTTACTTGGAATGTCAAGTTTCTTGAGAAGGAATTTTTCACGAAAAGTTAAGTGAGAGGACAATAGAACTTTGATAAGGTTGTTGAACCTTAGCTATATGCGCTAAGTAGCACAGCGCCGGAAAGTGTCCCGGTGGCGTCCACAATGCTCATGGCTCCCGTGATTACAAAGGTTGTGATCTTGGAGATTAGAGTTCCTATTGAACCGCGTGGGTCGGTAAGAATCAAATAGTGTGATTTGATAAGCAAGTCGTTATTGTTTTGACAATGATGAACCGACTACATGCAAAGAAGCGATGATGGGCCCTGACTCCATAAAATGACTAGAAGTCATAGAATCCGTGATAGTATCCATACACAAGAAATCAAGTTTCTGAACTTGGAAGACCCTCCAAAAAGGCGTGAAGCCTATCGATCGTGTTTGGATCTATAAAGAAATAGACATGGATGTTTAACATCTATGAAATAGTCGACATGTCAGAAATAAGTTTACGACAATGTTCAAGGAGTTGACTATGACAAGATTTGATCTTTCATAGCGATATTTAGTCTTGACGGATTAATGTAGCAAGCACTACATATAATTTGATGTATGGTTGTTGAACAAACAAAACAATGTTCTTCTAATAGAATGGTTACCTAGGACGTGTACAAGACACGGTCCGAAGGGTTTTGTTAATTCAAAGGGTGCTAAAAGGGCATGCAAACTTCAATAGTTGAAGTAAGCATAGCGGAGTTGGAATCTTCACCATGATGAAACTGTTAAAAGAGTTTAAATTCATCAGAGATGATGAAGATGCTTGCATTTGCAAGAAATTAAGTGGGTGCACTGAGACATATTTCTAATACATTATGTAGAGAACATATTGTTGATTGGAAATGATATATCTTGTATTGACACAAGTTAAGAATTTCATTAAAATAAGATTTCGATGAAAGACTTGGGCAAAACCGGAATATTTGGCATCAATATCTATATGGATAGATTGAGGCGCTAATATGGTTGTGCCAGACATACATATATGAGATATTGAAAGGGTTCAATATGGAAACAACAAGAAAGGTTCTTGCTGCATGGAAAGGATTGTATCAAAATTCAAGTGTTTCAACACTTGGTGAGTAAAATCACATGAAGATTTTGATCGATTATACCGTGATATGTATATATCCAGAATGTCCTATGCTCTAAATGTTATGAGCACATACTAGAATGATTCATAAGATGATCATTGGACAATAGTAAAGATATTCTTATGATCTTTGGAAGAACTAAGAATATATCATGTATAAGTGACAAATAATTAAAGGTAGTTCATTGTAAAGTGTTACATTGATACTAGTTTTGTCACAAGATACAAATTAAATTTATCTCAATTTAGACTATGGGTGGCACAATGTAATTGGAAGGATGTTCCATGATGGATTTGGATGAGTTCCAAAGTTGAGACATTATGACGGATACTACAACAAAAGGCTAAGTATATAACTGCTATAGTAGCAGCAAAGGAGGGCATTTGTGTTAAGTAGTTTGTTATCAAACTAAGTGTGGTTCAAAGTGGGCTAATACTATGAAGATATATTGTATGACAATAATATCAACATATTAACCCGAACGAACTAAAAGGTCTCACCAAAGGACCAAATTTATACAATGCCATCTCATTTGAGAATGAGTGATGCGTAGAGACGCAAAGACATGCAAATACACACGGACCTAAAACTGTCAGATCCGGAGATTATGTTAACCACTAGCAATCACGTATATGCAACACCAGAAAGCCATAGGTGTTCAATACACAAAAATTTTCAAACTAGATTATTGACTCTAGTGCAAGTGGGAGACTGAAGGGAATATGCCCGAGAGGCAATAATAAAGTGGTTATTATCTTATTCCATATTTATGATAAATGTTTATTTTGCATGCTATAATTGTATTAATTGGAAATGTTAATACATGTGTGTTTAATAAACAAAATACAAAGTTCCTAGTAATGCCTCTCATATAAACTAGCTCGTTGATTAACAAGATGATCAAGGTTTCCTGATCATGGACATTGGATGTTGTTAATAACGAGGTCACAACATTGGTAGAATGATGTGATGAACATTCATCCGAAGTATAGCATTACGATGAAAGTCATTATGTTTATATTGCTATAACATCATACGAAGTAATCTTAGTCCTTAGACCATGAGATCATGTTAATTGCTAACACCAGAAGAGTATCTTGATAACATCAAACGTCACACCGTAATAGGGTGACTATAAAGGTGGGTTCAGTGCTACAAAGGTGTTATGTTGAGGCTCATGGATCAAGAGTGGGATTTGTCCATCCCGATGATGGATAGATATACTCTGGGCCCTCTCGGTGATATCACATTAAGATAGCTTGCAAGCAAGTGATGTGATCACTAGAATGTTATATCACGGGGACGAGAAAAGAGTGCATGTCGATAACGAGATCAAACTAGGTATTTGGATACTGATGATCGAATCTCGGACATGTATTATATCATGAGACAAAGGGATTTAGTTACTAGCGTTAAAGGTTCTCACAATCACAGAAGTCATCGTTGAATGTGTAGTAGTCAGTATGGATCTCTAGGTCCCGCTTCTGATTATTGATCTGAGAGGGTATCAAACATGCCTGCATTATTCGCGAATGGTAGGGTGACACACTTAAGGGATATCGACACCATTTGGAGCAAATATGTTTCAGATAAAGATTTAAGAAAGCACTAGAATTATTTCAATAGACTACCAAAACTGTTTCGGGTGAAATTGCTGAAATTGGTTCTGCATGTAATATTGAAATGTTATAGGGGGTTTTATGTGAATGTTTGTTAATTAAAGTAATTAACAAAATTCTGAATAAAATTAATAAAAGAGTTTTATTAAATGAGAGAGCATTAAATTTGGAGAAATTTAATGCATTTAAAGTTGAGACTTTAAAAGAGAATGTGAAGGGGCATTTTAATGTGGAGGGGGTTACCACCACATGAATGGGGGAGGTGAAGGGACACCCTCCATGGGCGCTGTCCATGGGAGGGGTACCCTCCCCTCCTCCTATAAAATGCCCCCCTCTCACACCTTCATACACACACCTCCTCGTGAAGGATCTCTCTCCCCCTCTAGTATTATTTCCCCATGGTCTCAGATTAGCGAGATACATGTTCCCGGTGGCTTTATCTGGAAAGGAGTTACTGCTTCTGCTGCTTTGCTGGAGCGAGGGACAGAGGTTGTTGGGGTACCGGACGTGTGTGCGATCACGGATGCACCGCTGCTTTGCGGTGCTGGACTTGGTGGTGCTGTACTTGCTAGAACTGGATCTGATGGACGTGTTGGAGCCAGACCTGCTGGACTTCATCCCGATCTTGAGATCGGCAAGTGTACGACTACATCATCCACGAGTTCCATCTCGTTAACAAAGCTTTGTTGTCTTCGAGGGTAAGTTCTCTATGGATGTATATCCACCCGTTGCTCTATATCTAGTAGATAGATCTTGGCGTATAGTTCTCATCGTAGGATTTTTTTTGTTTTCTATGCTGCGAACCCAACAATTACAACATTATACATAGACCGTAATCCAACTGCATCTATGACTAATAATCCACCTTCAGGTTATCATCCGAACCCCCTTCAGTATTAAGTTGCAAGCAATAGATAATTGCATTAAGCAAAGTGTGTAAAGTAAACAATACGATTGTTCTATGAACAAAGGATTGATGTTTTCTCCCTCGTATAACAACACATCTAGTACCTTAGAGATTTTTGTCACTTCCCCAGATTCCTAGTGGCATGAACCCACTATCGAGCATAAATACTCCCCCTTGGAGTTGCTAGCATCTACTCGGCCAATATAGCTACTAACAACGGGAAGCATGCAAGATCACAAATAACATAAACATGATAGAATCAACAATCAATCTGAAATAGCATCTCAATATCCATCGGATCCCCACAAACACAACATGTATGATTACAAATAGATAATCTTGATCATGAATGGAGCTCACAAGATCTAGACATGGTAGCGCAAAGGAGAAGAACCAACCATCTAGCTACTACATGGAACCGTAGTCCAGGGATGAACTCCTCACGCATCACACCGGAGGCAGTCATGGTGATGAAGAAGGCCTCCAGGATGATCTCTCCCCTCCAGCAGGGTGCCGGGAAAAGCTTCAGATCCCTCCCGATCTAGGGATGGAGATGGCGGCGGCTACACACTCTTTCGTGGATCGGGTACTTAGGATTTTCGTCCCGGAGGTAATATATAGGCTAAGGGGCAAGGTCGGTGGAGTACCAGGGGGCCCACACCCCCTGGTGGCACGGCTAGGGCTGGTCGCGCCACCACCAGGTGTGGCCGCCCTGGTTCCCCTCTTCGTCTCCCCTCCGGACTCCGTATTCCTTCTGGTGAAATATTGACTTGGGCTTTTGTCCGTTCCAATTCCGAGAATATTTCCTTACTAGCTTTTCTAAAACCAAAAACAGCAGAAAACAGGCAACTGGCACTGTGGCATCTTGTTAATAGGTTAGTTCCAATTTTTTGTAAAAATACTCCAAAGTGTGGAAAAAACATAAGAAAGTAGATATAAAACAAGCATGGAACATCAAAAATTATAGATACATTTGCAACGTATCAACATCCCCAAGCTTAACTCCTGCTCATCCTCGAGTAGGTAAGTGATAAAAAAGAAAATTATTTTTTAGGTGACATGCACCATCATAATCTTGATCAAAGTATTTGTAGAACATTGATAGTTGGGATCATAGTACTTTAACATAGCATGAAAGATATAGTTCTAACAATAAGACATAGAAACTATGTTGTTAACATGAAAAGGTACAAACAAAGGATTCATGAATAACAATGCTTTGAAAGACGTTTGTTTGTTTGTTTGTTTCACATATAGAAAACATAATGAGAATGGTATCCAGCTTGTCCCTCATAGTGTAGCAAAACATAAATGCATAGGACACCTTCAAAGTTCATAAGGGTGACTAGATACAAATAGTTTAAGAACAAGCAATATCAAAGTTATGAATCAATCAACAAGTTTTGGGACAATGCACATTAAACTAAGAATGGCCACTATGCTCTCTCAATAGGTGCATAAAGATAGAAGATGGAGACTCAACATAAAAGTAAAAGAAATGCCTTCATAGAAGGAAGCAGGGATTCAAGTCTCATAAAGAGCTTCCAAAAATTATGGTACTTATTAGCTTTCAGCTCTCATTCCCCCTATCATAAGCATCTTTAGGTGGTTAAGGTTAAAGTGAATAAATATGAGGATATGCTTGACAAGTTATAAGCTGAAAATCTCATGCCCCTTACTTACGAGTACCGTTCCTCATTCTACTCAAGTTTAGTCACAAGTAAGTTCTTGTCATTGTAAGTACATGTGTATCATAGAGAACCGCCAATGGGGTACCCCTTGCCCAATGATATGGAAGAATCCCCATATCAAAATGACAAGGCAAGCAGACAATGAGCATCTCAGCATCCTTTTATTTCCTATTTGCATAGGTATCTCTTTTTTTTTCTCTTTTTCTTTCCTATTTGCATAGGCTTCTCTTTTTTATAGAGGATGCTTCATAGATTGCTCACTATGGTTACGCTGCAGGTTTCCACCATGATTAGGCATGGATTAGACCAGCCGCCCAGGCGTTCTCTAACACATATACGAACTCCATGAGCCTTACAAGCTCCCCTTTCATTTCACACCGCCGGGATCCATAAGCAAAAGAACATGATATCAACTAAATAAAGTGCAATGTTGAAAGCGTTCCCCATGATAGCATGGTTCTGCTAATTCACAACTTACAAAGCGCAAGCATATACGCAACATAGATGGGCACAATGGTTCAAGTTTATTAGGTGCAAGAAAAGTAAAGTGTGCCATCAAGTTTGTGAGAGCTTTAATCACTAGTTTTCACATAACAAGATTAATTTGTAAGGTAGAAAAAAACATGAATATACTTGGAATAGCAAATGCTAATAGGTAGGTATGGTGGACTCTTTGGAATAACTTGGTTTTATTTGGAGTTGGATGATGAGTGGAACTCATACTTGGTATGGAGGCTAGCAAAAGACTGGGATCGACCAACTAAGAGAGCAATAATAGCCATAATCATGCAAAGCGACAAAACATTATTAATTAAAGCATAAAGTGATATTACAAGACGAAAACTAAATGATCATAGAGGCTATGGTGACTTGGTGTAGTCTTAACATGGTGTGAGCATGCGCCAAGTCAACCCAAATAAAGCATTAAAGGAGAATACCACAATATTATGCTTTTAAATGCTAAAAGAACACATGATTCTTTCAAGGCACATTAAGCAATCTCAATTGTTTGTAACAAGTCATGCTACAACAATAATCACTAAGCATAAATTCAAAATAATATCAAGCATGACATGATAAAGCCTAAGCCACAATCAAAACAAGCTCCTTTTATACCACTTAAGCATGAACTTTCCTACTCTTTTCCAATCCAAACCAACCTATTTGAAACTATGTATGAATGAGGGGGTCCAACCAATTTATTCAAGCAAACCAAGCAAACGAAAACTAAAAATGAAAACAAAGACGCTCCAAGAACAACACAATTGTGCATGAAACAATAAAAATGAAGTGTTTGGAAGAAACCTGAAATTTTTATTGATGAAGAAGGGGATGCCTTGGGCATCCCCAAGCTTTGACGCTTGTACTTCTTGAATATTTCTTGGGGTGACACAGGTGGAATCCCCAAGCTTGAGCTTTTGTCCATACTTCATCTTATCATATTACTCTTCCCTACACTTTAAAATTTCCTTCATACAAAACTTCACACAATCTTCATTAGCAACATTAGTGTACTCAAGATAATAAGTATTTTGGTTCAGTTCCAACACAAATAAAACTTCCATTAAAACAAAAGCTACTGTAGCACTTCCTTTAAAAAGTTCAAATGATCAAAGAGAACTCAAAGAGAAAGAGATTAAGAGGCAAATGCAAATAATGGTAGAAATCTATCAAAACAGACCAGCAGGTAAAAACCAATTTTTTCGAAGACCTTCTGTTGCTCAAATAGAAAAGTGTTGAAGTAACGAAAGTTGGATAACAACCTGGGGCAGAAGCACTAAAAATTACAGCTCAAACCGACGTACAGAGTTTTTCACGAATTTTTATAGCGAAGCACAAAAATCTGTTTCGGGACAACAACTTTCCCAAGCATTACTTCTCTCTCATTAGAGGCTACTCTTGGCACAAAAACCACACAAAAATGATAAGAAGAGGTTATTACTGAAGTAATAACTTCCAAGACTCAACAAAAGACTCCTAATAAAATTTGGGTTATCTCCCAATACGTGCTTTTCTTTAACGCCTTTGAGCTAGGCATGATAATTTCGATGATGCTCACATAAGGCGGTAAAACTAGATGCCATGGCTCCCACCTCTCCCACCTCCCCTCTGGCGATCTCCCCAATGATCCATGGCGATTCTCTCTAATTCTCCCGTGCAATGGACCCTCGTTCCCTCGGAGATACTCTGGATTTCTCCCATGGCACGGGACTTGAATTAATGGTTCGATCTTCCTTCTCCAACCATGTGCAACCCCCATCTCCTAGATCTGGTTTTACCCTAGTGGTTTCTTTTGGCCGAGCCAATTTTCGACTTGATGTGGACAATGTTTGTACTGCTCTTCAATCATGCCTTGGAGGAAGTAAGCATGGTTTCAATGTCACTATGATTCGCGACCGGACTTTTAAATTCGAAGTTTTCTCTAAAGCTGTGGGTTTCATGATCTACAAACTCAGATGTTTGGAATGTCCGGCATTTAAATGCTATTTTTTCTATGGGGTTTTGGTGATCCAAATTGGATCAAGGAATCATATGATTGGTTTAATGAACAAGAGTTGAATTGGACTTTGGTTTCTCGCCGGAGATCACGACTGACCGGCGCCAATTCCATGCCATTAGCTGCTCATCGGAAGATGGTCTACTGGCTTGACCGCCGGCCTCATCGCTACGTGATCCGACTTCCTCAGATCGGACGCCAATTTCCCGCTTGGATTTTCACACAAACTCTGGCGATCAACGCCCTGCTGCTTCTGCTAGCCCATCATCCCATCCCCCTTCGGCCCATGTGGTCTGCACTAGATGCCTTGCGATGGGCCATTCACTTCACGATTGTATTTCGCAAATTCGCTGCAAAGGTTGTTATGGATATGGTCATATTAGGAAATCTTGTTATATCCTTAAACACAAGTCTCAGGCTTATCGCATTAAACAAAAACGACCTGAGCATATCATCTCCTCAGAAAAAGGACTTGTCGTTACGACTTCTAATACCGAGAACCTTGACCCCTCCGCTTTCCAGCTGAACCCTGTTCATCCCTCGCCATCTTCGCCTACCCAATCTCACACCTGCAACAATCTCCCCCGTTCCTTGACAAGGGCAAACTACCCCTGCGACCCTAACCCCCACCTCCCACCTGGCGCCGAAGTCATTCAACCCTGCATCCATCACTGGCGCCGGGGTTTTCACATTTTCAGTGGAGATGCCCTACTTCGGTGTGATGACATGGCCATTGTCGTCCTCGAGCCTTCCTCGGACCCTGAACAGTTCACTGCGGATGCCCACCTCATCAGAACCTACTTCAACGATCGTGGCCTCCACATCCGCAACTTCCCCAGGTCTGCCATGGGCGCCTGATAAGCCACAAGTATAGGGGATCGTGTGTAGCCTTTTCGATAAATAATAGTGTCGAACCCAACGAGGAGCTAAAGGTAGGATAAATATTCTCTCAAGTTCTATCAACCACTGATACAACTCTACGCACACTAAATGTTTGCATTATCTAGGAAATAAAACTAGAGCAATAATACGAGTAATAGAGATAGCTTTGCATGATAATAAATAACAAGAAAGTAAAGCTAGTTGCTGCAACAATAAAATACACTAAACTAACAGAAACATGAGTGTGGAATAGTGGTGGTAATTGTGGTGGCTTTGTCCAAGTTTAAATAGCTAATAGATCGGATTCATTGTCTTCGATGTAGTTTTCTATGTGGGAGAGGCTAAATATACATGCGCTTCACTACTTGGAATTACATGTACTATATGATTGGATTATTAGCAAACATCCGTAAGTATTAATAAATGCATTAAGGTTTACCCAACCATAGCCTTAATTTTAATGGTCCTCTTACTCCCATATCTGCAACGTTCCGGTTCGTGTCCTCAGGTTTCTGTCACTCCGGCAGAACTTCCCCCCTTCCTCTTACACATACTACAAACCCTATGATGTTTAATCCATGCGCGCACACATATAATGGATACCAAAGGACTGTACCATATCAATATACAACTCTAATGAATCAAAGACGTTCAACCATTCAATCTAATAACAAAGAAACTACACAAACATGACATAGATCATAGGATTATAACTTACAGCATCAACTACCATGTTTACATAGGACGGTACAGAGGTGTGTGGGAGGATGAACCACTGCATACTAGGAGGATTAGGTGATGGAGATGGCGGTGAAGATGGTGAAGAGGGCGGCGGCGGCGCCAACGGCGGCACAGGGGACTCCTTCCCCGCCACCGGTATCATGGGGGAGCACCGCCCCTTAACCCCCTTCCTTCATGGCTTCTTGGGAGGCCTCCCCCATGGAGATGGGATCCATAGGGGAGGCAAAAACATGGCTTTGGTGGCTGCAAATTCGTGGGTGGAGATGCCCTGAGCGAATTACGTTTCCTCCCTTTATATAGCTTCTCGGATTCCCATCACCCCATCTTGGGCTGTAGTAAATCGGGCCTAAAAGGCCCGTCCGGACTCGGAATCAGCTAAGTTTTATGTCCAGAACATTTGTCAAGAAATTTCCAACAACTTTGTGGTTGAAGAGTTTTCCGTTTGACACCGTCTTCGACCCGAAACGTGACCATATTCAAAAAGAGTTCTGAGACAGATTTCTGGAAAATCCCAATTTGACTCCAACAAGGTTTCCACTTGTATTCTGGTAATTCCTACACATCAAAGTGTAAAATAAGAACATTGTGCACTTTTGTAACTATTAGTAGGTTAGTCCAAATAAATCATAAACTTCATACAAAAAGGAGTGTCAAAAGAATATTATTAGCATGAAACCATCAAAAATTATAGATACATTATGAACGTATCGGCGCCACACTGGTATAGTTCTCTGACACCTGTGCAAGGGACACTGCTATTGAGCGTATCCCATTTTTTGCTGGGGACAGTATTCTTAGGGTGATTCTCCATAACAGAGGACTAAATCATAGGAACATGACCTTCACACATGATGTTTGGCTGATGATGGTCAATTACCCCCAAGATGCATGGCTAGTGGACAAAGTTAGAGAATCTGTCAGTGAATTTGGGAAATTTTTAGTCAAGAACAGAGATTACTCCAATAGAGCTAGAATCCTGGTTAAGATCAGAGTGCCAGATATGCTTGAAATCCCTATTAGCTTGGTTCTAGGGGATAATACTAGTGATGAAGGACATGGCCATTCCTGGACTGTGGTTAATTACATCCTACAGGTTAAGGTTATTGGAGAACTTGGTGGTGATGAGGACCCCCTTCCACCTGATGGTGGTAACCCACACCCCATGCCTCATCCATTTGGTGGACAATGGGATGATATGGTACATGATCATGTTCTAGAAGAGCCTGCCAATGCTGCACCTGACCTGCCCAATGTTGCAATCCCACATGGCAATGCTGCACCTGCTGCTTACATTGAGCCAATGATTGCAACCCCTCCCCAACACAGCCCTGCACATGCTGATCATCTAGCTGAACTTGAACCTATGATGGAAGCTGTTGATTCCTTTAATGTTGTCCATGGTCTGCTATCTGACATGGTGAAGAATGTACACACTACTCTGGGCAATACTAATATATCACTTATCCATGGTGCTGGTTTCCAAATTCTTGATGTGGACACTGAATATGGTAAACAGAGAAAGTGCCTCCTGAAGCTTTATGCCACTGCACCTCATGTGCCTGCCACCTCAACTGTTTGTATAATAGAAATCCCAGGAAATGATGAGCAAGCTGCATTGGATATCTCTGCTGGTATTTCTTCTTGTGTGGATGGTGACAGTTGTTCCTAGGTGGCTAAGCGCAAACTACTTGCACCCAAGGATGTTGCTGCTATTAGGTGCAGCAAAAGGATTGCCAACCAATTTGAAGGATATAAGAACAAAGAAGCTGCAGAAAAAGCACATGAGAAGGAATCAACTGATATTGCACAGATCAATGCTACTGGAAAATCCAGAAAGGTGGCCAAGAGCAAAGCACATCCACATGAGGTTGTTATTATGGATCAAGATGCTCCACCCCCACCTGTCCTCCCTATTGACACCATCCAGTCCATTGGTGTCAATCAATGCCTGATTTCTCCTAGTGAGATTTTAGAGGACAAGCTATATTCCAAATGTGGCTAATGTATTCTCATTTTGCTGCCTATAATCATGTGTGTCATACATGGCATATGACACATAGTTTTAAGTTTCATCTTCCATATCCATTTTGCTCTACCTGGCATGTAATAAGCACTATTTTCTTGCTCATGATGAGTGATACATTGAAAATGTATCTATAATTTTTGATGTTCCATGCTTGGTTTTATCCACTTTCTTGTGTTTTGTCCACACTTTGGAGTACTTTTCATATGATTTCTTGGACTAACCTATTAACAAGAGCCACAGTGCCAGCTGCCTGTTTTCTAATGTTTTTGGTTCCAGGAAAGTCAGAAAATGAATATTCTCGGAATTGGACGGGACAAAAGCCAAAGTGCCTATTTTTCGGAAGTCATCAGATGCCAGAATACGAGACGGAGAGGGGCCAGGGGGCCACCACACCACCTGGTCGTGCGGCTAGGCCTGACCCGTGCCAGGGGGTGGTGTGGCCGCTCCTAGCACCCCCTCGGCCTCTCCTTCCGCCTATATATTGCCCTCGGGACGAAAACCCTAAGTGCCCGATCAAAAATCCACGAAAGAGTCTGTAGCCGCCATCATCTCCATCCCTAGATCGGGAGGGATCTGCTCTTCCGCACCTCCGGAGAGGGGAATTCACCCTGGAGGCCTTCTTGATCACCATGCAAGCCTCCGGTGTGATGCGTGAGTAGTTCATCCTTGGACTACAGATCCATGTAGTAGCTAGATGGCTGGTTCTCCTCCTTTGTGCTTTCATGTCTAGATCTTGTGAGCTCCGTTCATGATCAAGATCATCTATTTGTAATTCTGCATGTTGTGTTTATGGGATCCGATGGATATTGAGATGCTATTTCAGATTGATTATTGATTCTATCATGTATTTGTTATTTGTGATCTTGCATGCTTTCCGTTGTTAGTAGCTATCTTGGCCAAGTAGATGCTAGCAACTCCAAGAGTTAGTATTTATGCTCGATAGTGGGTTCATGCCTCTGGTAATCTGGGGAAGTGACAGAAATCTCTAAGGTACTAGATGTGTTGTTGCTACTAGGGACAAAACAACAATCCTTTGTTCATAGAACAATCGTATTGTTTACTTTACACGCAGTTCGTAAAGCAATAATCGGTTGCTTGTAACTTAATACTGGAGGGGGTTCGGATGATAACCTGAAGGTGGGTTATTAGTCATAGATGCAGTTGGATGGCGGTCTATGTATAATGTTGTAATGCCCAATCAAGTCTCAAAGGAATCAAGATGATTAGTATATGCATGTATTGCTTTATCTATGTTTGTCAATTGCCCCGCTGTAATTTGTTCACCCAACATGTTATCTATCTTAAGGAGAGCCACCTCTAGTGAACTATGGATCCCGGTCCTTGTCTTTTACATTCAATCTACAAACTGTTACTGCTTTGTGTTTACTTTCTGCAAACTATTACTTCTTTCCAGTCGATACATTTAATCCTTTGTTTTCCGCAAAACACGGTGAGATTGACAACCTCATCGCAAGTTGGGGACAAAGTTCTGTGGTTGTGCTGTGCAGGTCTCCACATTGCTACTAGCACCGGTAGTGCGCCCTACCAAGGCTCAGCTAGCAACACCTTTGGGGTGTTTCCTTGCTCCTACTGGTTCGATTAAACCTTGGTTTCATAACTGAGGGAAACTTGCTGTTGTGCTCATCATACCTTCCTCTTGGGGTTCCCAACAAGCTCTACATCAACACTGCACCAGCACTTTTCTGGCGCCGTACACTGTGCCATCAAGCATTTTTCTGGCGCCATTGCCGGGGAGTCAAGGACATCTTCACAAGGGGAGTCCCTCATAATCAATCTCTTTACTTTGTTATTTTTGTTTTGCTTAGTTTATTTTTGCTTTGTTTGCTTGTTTCTTTTTCAAAAACACAAAAAAATTAGTTCTACAAGTTTGCTTTCTTTATTAAAAACACAAAAAATTAGCTCCTACTATAGTTGGTATTTTCGTTGGTCTGTTATTGTCTTGCTTTATCATGCTTTCTATCAATGGTTGGTTTCTTTGAAACTGAATCTTATTGGCAAGGTGGGTTCATGGAAGAACAAAAATATTATTATAAGGAACACCGCTTGTCACAAAAAGGGAAACACTTATGGGAACAAATTGATAAATTGTATACCATTACTATAAACGTGTGCTCTACTTATAATGTTACTTATTGCTTTGATAAATCTTGTTCCTGTAGGAGGTATAAACACCTCCCTTTTCAATGTGAGTATAATGATAATGTTACCATATCTTCTTATGTTAAAGGAAATTATGACTTTTATGATGTGGAACAAATTGAAGAATTTATTGCTTGGAAGGGTGCATTTGAACTTGCTAGTTTGCTTGAAAATACCGATGATTCACCTTATAAATATGAGGTCTATGATATACTTAAATTTTGCTTTGATAATTACAAGGTATAAAATGGCTATATTCTCGAATATCTTAATAGATGCTCTCCACCAATGGAAGAGACTAATGCCTTGCAGGAGCCTATGGAAGAAGAAATTGCTGAAACTGGAAGCTCATTGGATGAAAAAGAGGAGAAGAGTGACGATCAAGAGGAGGAAGAATGGATCTACCCATCCCTACCTTCTAATGAGACTAACTCTTTACCCCTTACATTATTTGATTGTCCCCCATGCTTACCAAAAGAGGACGAATGCCATGTTCCCGAGGATTCTTTTGAAAATGTTTATAATAAAGCTCTTGTGTTTGTAGATCATGAAAAGCATGCTTTATGTGATAGTTATATTGTTGAGTTTATCCATGAGGCTACTGAAAATTATTATGAGAGAGGAAGATATGGTTGTAGAAGTTTTCATGGTACTGAAACACCTCTCTATGTGCTGAAAGTTTTGAAGTTACTCTTGTTTTATCTCCTATGCCTGTCACTTTGTTCTTTGTGAATTTATTTGAATACAAGATTCCTATGCATAAGAAGTGGGTTAGACTTAAATGTGTTTTGAATTTGCTTCTTGATGCTCTCTTTTACTTCAATTCATATTTCTTATGTGAGCATCTTCTCAAACTATCATGCCTAACTTAAAGGCGTTAAAGAAAAGTACTTATTGGGAGATAACCCAAAAGTTTTAGATGAGTCTTGGAAGTTATTACTTTAGTAATAACCTCTCCTTATCCTTTTTATTTGCTTTTTGTGCCAAGAGTAACCTCTAATGAGAGAGAAGTAATGATTGGGAAAGTTGCTGTCCTGAAACAGATTTCTGTGCTTCACCGTAAAAATTCGCGTAAAACCTCTGAACATCTTTTTGAGGCGTGAAGTTTTGTGCTTCTGCCCCAGGTTGTTATCTAACTTTCGTTAGTTCAACACATTTTGATTTGAGCAACAGAAAGTCTTCGAAAAAATTCGTCTTTACCTGCTGGTCTGTTTTGACAGATTTCTGCCATTTTCTGCATTTGCTTCTTGTTGGTTCCTTTTTGAGTTCTTTTGGGGAATTGATATTTTTGAGGGAAGTGCTACAGTATCTAGTGTTCTAATGGAAGTTTATTTGGTGTTAGAACTGAACCTTAAGACTTATTTATCTTGAGTGCACTAATGTTGCTAATAAAGATTGTGTGAAGTTTTGTATGAAGGAAAAATTTCAGGTGTATGGAAGGAATGAGTAATGAGATGAAGGATGGACTAAAGCTAAAGATTGGGGATGCCACGCGTGTCACCCCAAGAAATATCCAAGAAGTACAAGCGTCAAAGCTTGGGGACGCCCAAGGCATCCCCTTCTTCATCAATAAAAATTATAGGTTTCTTCCAAACACTTCATTTTTATTGTTCCATGCACAATTATGTTGTTCTTGGAGCGTCTTCTTTTTAGTTTTTGTTTGCTTTTGTTTGCTTAGTTTTCTGAATAAATTGGTTGGACCCCCTCTTTCATACATTGGTTTGCAAATAGTTTGGTTTGGTTTGGAAAAGAGTAGGAAAGTTCATGCTTATGTGGTAAAAAGAGCTCGTTTTTGACTGTGGCATATGCTTTGTCATGCCATGCTTGATATTGTTTTGGATTTATGCTTAGTATTATTTGCTGTAGCATGACTTATTATAAACAATTGAGATTTCTTAATGTGCCTTGGATGAATCATGCGTTGTTTTAGCATATTAAAGCATAGTATAGTGGTATTCTCCTTTGATGCTTTATTTGGGTAGACTTGGCACATGCTCACACCATGCTATGACTATCTCAAGTCACCATAGCCTTTATGATCCTTTAGTTTTCAACTTGTAGTATCACTTTATGCTTTGATCAATGATGTTTTGTCGCTCTGCATGATTATGGCCATTATTGCTCTCTTAGTTTGTCGCTCCCAGTCTTTTGCTAGCCTCCACAACCAAGTATGAGTTCCACTCATGCATCCAACTCCTTAAAACAAGTTATTCCAAAGAGTCCACCATACCTACCTACTAGCTTATGCTATTCCAAGTATATTCATGCTTTTGTTTACCTTCCAAATTAAACTTGTTATGAGAAAACTAGTGATTAAAGCTCTCACGAACTTGATGGCACACTTTACTTTTCTTGCCCTTAATAAACTTGAACCATTGTGTCGTCTATGTTGTATACGCTTGCACTTATTTGTTGGGAATTAGCAGAACCATGCTTTCATGGGGAACGCTTTCAACATTGCACTTGGTACTTGTACCTAGTTGATATCATGCTCTTTTGTATATGGATGTCGTCGGTGTGAAATGAAAGGGGAGCTTGTAAGTCCATGGAGTTATGTATATGTGTTAGAGAAACGCCTGGGCCGTTGGTCTAATCCATGCTGACATGCTTGGTTTTATCCACGCTTGCAAATGTATCTATAATTTTTGATGTTCCATGCTTGGTTTTATCCACTTTCTTGTGTTTTGTCCACACTTTGGAGTACTTTTCATATTATTTCTTGGACTAACCTATTAACAAGAGCCACGATTGCCACCTGCTTTCTGCTGTTTTTGGTTCCAGGAAAGTCAAAAATGAATATTCTCGAATTGGACAGACAAAAGCCAAAGTGCCTATTTTTCCTAAGTCATCGATGGATGCACGAGACGGAGAGGGGCCAGGGGGCCACCACACCACCTGGCCACGCGGCCCAGCCTAGCCTGCGCCAGGGGGTGGTGTGGCCGCCTCCGGCACCCCTTCGGCCTCCCCTTCCGCCTATAAGATGCCCTCGGGACGAAAACCCTAAGTGCAGATCAAAATCCACGAAGAGTCTCAGTCAGCCGTCATCTCCATCCCTAGATCGGGAGGGATATGAAGCTCTTCACCGCCGGAGAGGGAATTCACCACGAGGCCTTCTTCATCATCATGCAAGCCTTCGTGTGATGCGTGAGTAGTTCATCCTTGGACTACGGATCCATGTAGTAGCTAGATGGCTGGTTCTCCTCCTTTGTGCTTTCATGTGTAGATCTTGTGAGCTCCGTTCATGATCAAGATCATCTATTTGTAATTCTGCATGTTGTGTTTGTGGGATCCGATGGATATTGAGATGCTATTTCAGATTGATTATTGATTCTATCATGTCTTTGTTATTTGTGATCTTGCATGCTTTCCGTTGTTAGTAGCTATCTTGGCCAAGTAGGTGCTAGCAACTCCAAGAGTTAGTATTTATGCTCGATAGTGGGTTCATGCCTCTGGTAATCCGGGGAAGTGACAGAAATATCTAAGGTACTAGATGTGCTGTTGCTACTAGGGAGAAAACAACAATCCTTTGTTCAAATAAAAATCGTATTGTTTACTTTACACGTAGTTCAGAAGCAATAATCTGTTGCTTGCAACTTAATACTGGAGGGGGTTCGGATGATAACCTGAAGGTGGATTATTAGTCATAGATGCAGTTGGATGGCGGTCTATGTATAATGTTGTAATGCCTAATCAAGTCTCAAAGGAGTCAAGATGATTAGTATATGCATGCATTGCTTTCTCGATGTTTGTCAATTGCCCCGCTGTAATTTGTTCACCCAGCATGTTATCTATCTTAAGGAGAGCCACCTCTAGTGAACTATGGATCCCGGTCCTTGTCTTTTACATTCAATCTACAATCTTTTACTTCTTTGTGTTTACTTTCTGCAAACTATTACTTCTTTCCATTCGATACGTTTAATCCTTTGTTTTTTCGCAAAACACGGTGAGATTGACAACCTCATCGCACGTTGGGGACAAAGTTCTATGGTTGTGTTGTGCAGGTCTCCACGTTGCTACTAGCACCGGCAGTGCGCCCTGCCAAGGCTCAGCTAGCAACACCTTTGGGGTGTTTCCTTGCTCCTACTGGTTCGATTAAACCTTGGTTTCATAACCGAGGGAAACTTGCTGCAGTGCTCATCATACCTTCCTCTTGGGGTTCCCAACGAGCTCTACATCAACACCACACCAGCACTTTTCTGGCGCCATACACTGAGCCATCAATGAGCAGAACTATGTCTTTATATCTTTATGCTTATCTGGATGTTTCTGTGCCCTCTGCTAAGCACAATACCTTCCTTTTATTTCTATGGATTTATCAACCTGGGTGCAAAGAACATCTTGTAACAGTCTTTACCCTTCCAGCTACCCCTCTTGAAATCCTTGTCAATTATGTTAATTAGATGCATTCGATCCATTACATGTTGAATTATGAATAGAAGCTAGATGATTCTAGACTGGAATGTTAGAGGCATCAATTCTGATATGAGGCTTGATCAAATTAGAGAAATGGTGGACTCTAGCAATTGTGATATTATTTGCCTTCAAGAGACCAAAGAGAAGATTTTGATCACTCCTATTTAAGAAAATTCTGCCCTAGTATATTTTCACATTTTGCATTCTCTCCATCTCTTGGTAATTCTGGAGGACTGATTACTATTTGGAATGGTAACCTTTTTAAAGGAAATGTACTATGTCAATCTAAGTACCATATCTCTGTGTCTTTCACCTGTAATCACTCTGGTATCACATGGATTCTGACCGATATTTATGGGCCTGCACACAATGAACACCGAGCTGATTTTCTCAACTGGATGCATAATATTGACACTTCCAATTATCCATACTGGATGTTAGTGGGGGATTTCAACCTCATAAGAAGTCCTGACGATAGAAACAGAGATGGTGGTGATGCTCATAATATGATGCTTTTCAATAATGCCATCCAATCACATGATCTTGTTGAAGTACCACTAAAAGGAAGATCATTCACCTGGAGTAATATGCAAGACCCCCCTCTACTGGAAAAACTTGACTAGATTTTCACATGCCCTCTATGGACTACAACATTCCCCAACACTATGGCCTATCCTGTTTCAAGAATTGGTTCTGATCACACTCCATTCAGCATCCAAGTGGGCACTACCATCCCTAAAGCTCAACTATTCAAATTTGAGAACTTCTAGCTGGATTTTGATGGATTTTATGACACTGTGAAAACTCTCTGGAATTCTACCCCCTTTAATAATGATGCTGCCCTTTCTATTAACTGCAAATTCAAATATCTCAGAGCTGGTCTTAAGAAATGGAGCAAGAAACTTTCAAATCTCAATCAGATTATTGGAAACTACACATTTATGCTGGCTCTACTTGAAGGAATTAAAGATCAGAGACAACTTGCCACTCATGAGATGAATTTCAAAAAGATTCTGATGAAACATTCCAATAAACTCCTGGAGGCCAAAAGGATTTACTGGAAAAGCAGGGCCAAAATTAGATGAGCCAAATTGGGCGATGAGAACACTAAATTCTTCCATGTTGTGGGAACCCAGAATTTCAGGAAAAATCTCATTAGCCATATCAAGACTCATGACAACATGATTGTGACTGATCATGAACTAAAGGCTGCTGCTATTTGGCACTCATACAAACAAAGACTGGGCACAAGTGAAAATATTATCATAGACTATAATATTGATGATTTGGTTTTACCACATGACCTATTACACCTGGATGCTCCATTCACAAATGATGAGATTGAACTTGTGGTCAAAGAATTTCCTTGTGACAAGGCACCTAGTCCTGATGGTTTTAATGGGAAATTCCTCAAAAAATGCTGGCCTATCATCAAGGAAGATTTTATAAAACTGGTTCATAACTTTTATGATGAAATAGTAAATATGGATGCCATCAACACTGCCTTTATTACTCTCATCCCCAAGACTAATGACCCTGAATCAATGAATGATTTTAGACCCATTTCATTGGTTAGCCTTCCTCTAAAATTTATCACCAAGATCATGGCCAATAGGCTCCAAAAGGTTATTAAATCCATTCTTCATAGTAATCAGTATGGTTTTATGAAAGGGAAAAATATTCATGACTATCTAGGATGGGCATTTAATACCTACATATCTGCCATGTGTCTAAGAAACCCATTATCATTCTGAAGATTTACTATGAGACGGCATTTGATAAGATTGAATATAATGCAATCATAAGTATGCTGAAAGCTAAAGGTTTTGGGCCCAAATGGATTTCCTTGGTCAGATCTGTTCTATTCTCTGCTTCTACCTCAGTCTTATTAAATGGTGTCCCAGGGGAAAAATCTCTTGCAGAAGAGGTGTCAGGCAAGGGGACCCCTTATCTCCCCTTTTATTTGTCTGCACTGCTGAATTATTACAGGAAATTGTCAATGATGCATGGCACAAAAATGAAATCAGCTTGCCCCTTGATGATTATTTTGGGCAAAAATATCCTATCCTTCAATATGCTGATGACACACTGTTGATTATGCCTGCTGACAATACTCAACTAAATAATCTTAAGGACAGACTCCAACAATTCAGTAGTATGACAGGTCTCAAGGTAAATTATGATAAATCTACCCTGGTACCTATCAATGTGCCAGAGGAACATGCATGTCAACTTGCCTCATCTTTTGGATGTAAATTGGAGAGTTTACCATTTACTTACCCGGGTCTCCCACTTGGTACCACAAGACCATCTATAGATAGCTTGATGCCCATTATATCCAAATTTGACAGAAAACTCTCGGGATTATCTTCTCTCATGTCATACACAGGAAGACTCACATTGTTGAACTCTGTACTCAACTCCATGCCCATTCATGCCATGTGCTCTTTTAAAGTTCCCATAACAATTTTTTTCCATTTTTACAAAGGTGGACGACAGTTCCTTTGGGCAGGGAAAGATATCAATAAACATGCAAATGTCTTGCTAAATGGGAAATGGTCTGTAGACCAAAAGACCAAGGAGGTTTAGGTGTCATAAACCTCAGGGTACAAAATCAAGACCTTCTTATGAAGAATCTCCACAAATTCTACAACAAGATGGATGTACCATGGGTTGATCTTATATGGAAAGCCTACTATCACGGAGATTCTGCCCCCCACTCTCTGAACCATATTGGATCCTTCTGGTGGAGAGACTGTATGAACTATGTTAATATATACAGAGACATGACTCACTATAAAGTTGGTAATGGAAAATCTATGCTTCTATGGAAATATTTATGGAAGGATGAATGTTTTGAAGATAAATACCCACATCTGTTCTCTTTCTACAACAATTATACTTTAACCATGAACAAGGCTATCTCAGCAGCAGAAAATGACTTCTATGACCTCTTCCAACTCCCGTTGGCCATTATTGCTCATGAGGAGTTAATTGAAATGTTGGAGAATATCAGAAGCATAAATCACACTGATGACCATGACTCATGGTACTTTTCATGGGGTGAGACCTTTAAAACCAGGAATCTATACAGAGCACTGATTGGGATCCACCCAACACCCAAGCCTATTCTTGATATCTGGAATCATGTTATCTCCCAAGGAACAATTTTTTTGCTTGGCTCCTTCTGAATATGATATTAAATACCAAAGAATTAATGACAAGAAAGAACTTCTTCGTGGAATATAATGACTGTGTAATATGTGACACATGTCCCCAGGAAACTCTACAACACCTATTTTTTGAATGCAGCTTCAGCCAGGGATTCTGGTGGGCCCTGGGGCTTGAATGGAACACTGATATGGATATTCATCAAATGATCAATGATGCAAGCTGCAGATTTAGTGCCAGTTTTCTTCTGGAAATTATCATCACTGGATGCTGGAGTATATGGGACCAAAGAAATATCTTTATTTTCAAAGATCTTAATCCCTCCATCATTAGATGTATCTTTTTTTTCAAAGAAACCTTCTCCTTGACTATGCATAGAGCTAAACCTAGTCTCAAGGAAGGTATGCAGCAGTGGCTTGACACACTATGATTGTAAAATGATTGATCCTGGCTCACTCCTCTGTACATTATAAAAATTTATAAAATGACACAGTAGGGGCCTTACCTACTGTTTTTTGTCAAAAAAATGCTCACATAAGAAATATGAATTGAAGTAAAATAGAGCATGAAGAAGCAAATTCAAAACACATTTAAGTATAGCCCACTTCCTATGCATAGGAATCTTATACGCAAATAAATTCACAAAGAACAAAGTGACATGCATAGGAAGATAAAACGAGAGTAACCTCAAATCTTTCAGTAGATAGAGAGGTGTTTCAGTACCATGAAAAATTTTACAACCATATTTTCCTCTATCATAGTAATTTTCAGTAGCCTCATGAATAAACTCAACAATATAACTATCACATAAGGCATGCTTTTCATGATCTACAAACACATAATTTTTATCAAGCTCAAAAATAGTGGGATTGAAACCTTCAAACCCACTTTTAACAATTTTATAACAAGATGACTGATCAATCTCATTTTCAATAGTAGTACAATTAATATTATCAACCAATATAGGACCATCATCTAGAGCTTTATTATAAACATTTTCAAAAGAATCCACAGGAACATAACATTCATCCTCCTTTGGTAAGCATGGGGGACAACCAAATAATGTAAGGGGTAAAGAGTTACTCTCATTAGAAGGTAGGAATAGGTAAATCCATTCTTCCTCCTCTTGATCATCACTCTCCTCCTCTTGATCATCACTCTCCTCCTCTTTTTCATCCAATGAGCTTCCAGTCTCAGCAATTTCTTCTTCCATAGGCTCCTGCAAGGCATTAGTCTCTTCTGTTGGTGGAGAGCATCTATTAAGATATTCAAGAATATATAGATTCTCTACCTTGTAATTATCAAAGAAATTTTTTGAGTATATCATAAACCTCATATTTATAAGGTGCAACATCGGTATTTTCGAGCAAATAAGCAAGTTCGAATGCACCCTTCCAAGCAATAAATTCTTCAATTTGTTCCACATCATAAAAGTCATAATTTCCCTTAACATAAGAAGATATGGTAACATCATCATTATACTCACATTGAAAAGGGATGTGTTTATACCTCCTACAGCAACAAGATTTATCAAAGCAATAAGTAACATTATAAGTAGAGTACATGTTTCTAGCTATGGTACACAATTTATCAATTTGTTCCCATAAGAGTTTCCCTTTTTGTGACAAGCAGTGTTCCTCATAATATTTTTGTTGTTCCATGAACCCATCTTGCCAAAAAGATCTAGTTTCAAAGAAAACCACCATTGATAGAAAACATGATAAAGCAAGACAATAACAGATCAACAGAAATAACAACTATAGCAGGAACTAATTTTTCTGTGTTTTTGATAGAAGAAACAAGCAAACAAAGAAGAAATAAACTAAGTAAAACAAAAAAACAAAGTAAAGAGATTGGTTATGAGGGGCTCCCCTTGTGAAGATGTCCTTGACTCCCCGGCAACGTCGCTAGAAAAGACCTTGATGGCTCAAAATATATTCGAGCTCGTTGGGGAACCCCAAGAGGAAGGTATGATGAGCACAACAACAAGTTTTCCCTCAGTTATGAAACCAAGGTTATCGAAGCAGTAGGAGCAAGGAAACATCTCCAAGGTGTTGTTTCCAACTTGGAATCCTGCACAACACAACCACAGAACTTTGCCCCCAACTTACAGTGAGGTAGTCAATCTCACTGGTTTTGCTAAAAACAAAGGATTAAACGTATTGTGTGGAAGATAGTAATTGCTTGCACAAAGTAAACAGAAATTATTTTTAGTCTTTTTAGTTTTCCTTTAAAACACATAAAAATTATTACCTACCATTGTCCTTATTTTGAAAAACCAAAAACTTAAAAAAAATCTTGCAATATGTAAGCCTTGTAGAAGGAAGCTGCAATTAATGAGATAAACAATTTTTATCAATATCCTCAAGAATCTTTAATGGGAGCATGGTTTAGAATACTAGATATAAAGGAAATATGTCTTGAGAAATTTACCCAAGCCATGGTAGTTAGAAGATTTTATAGCGGACTAAATCCTTGGTCAAGGTGCTTTCTAGACTCATCAACTAATGGTATATTTGTTACTGGAAACCCAACTCAATCTAATATTATTATGATAAATTTATTTGGGAGCTCTAGGAAAAATAAGAAAGAACTTGAATCCAGTAAATAAGAGGGTCTTTGGAGCAAATAAGAGGGTTTTTGGAACAAAAATCCATTGAGAAGATGCCCAATAAGAAAGAGTTGAACCAGATTTGCCTTCATGTGAGAACTAAACTAAAAAACTTCCCTAATAAATTAAATATCCTTGTTACGAAGATGACAAGTATTGAATATCATGTTGAAAATAAAGATTATCTCAATGAAATTATCCACTCCAAAATAACCCTTATAAGCCAACTATTGGGACATGCTAGAGAATTAATAACTTCTATGGAAAATGAGGAAGAAGATTTTAAAAGGAAAAGGATAGAAGCAATTATAGAAGAAAACGAAACTACTATGCTTGAGCCTCAAATAATAAACAATGATAAACAAATAGAAGAAGTCAAAATGCTAAATGAAATAAAATACCCACTTCTTGATCTTGATAAATGTAGCTTGAGTGAACTCATTATTATTTTACAAAAGATTTCTAATGACCCATCCATTAATGTTCACCAAGCAGGTTTTGGCTCTTACATAGCCAACTATGTCATAAAAGAAAAGATAGAAAGATATAATCATGAAGCCATGAATGAAACCACCAAAGCTTGAGGATGCTTGGATTTTCAAGATATTAGTCACTATTGGCAAAGAGACACACCATGCAATTATAGATCTAGGATCTAGTGTCTCTATTTTATCTAAAAAATATATGATCTACCAGAACTCAAAACTATGGAAAAATGTTAAATAGATCTTTTACTTGCTGATGACTCAACTAAACATGTTTCAGGAAAAGTAAATGATATTATGGTTGAGTTGCATATGACCTTTGTGCCTACTGACTTTGTTATAATGGACATGGGGAGTATAACCTCAAGTCCTATAATTCTTGAAAGACCTCTATTGAGAACTGCAAGTGGAGTGATTGACTCAAAGGAAGGAAATGTGAAGTTCCAATTTCCACACAAAAAGTGTATGGAACACTTCCTAAGAAAAAAGGAGGTAGCACCAAGATACAAGCTACCACATGATTTCCACATCACTTGATTCAAGTAAGTAAGCCTAGCTATATGGCTATAAAGAAAGTGCTTTATAGGAGGCAACCCAGTTATTTATTTTTAAGCACGCTTGTTGTAGAAAAATAATTTTTTTAGTGTATTTACTGTAGGTTAGTAATAAAGTACCAAGTGGAACCCATTTTGGATGCTAGAGAGTTGTAGCACACATGGAGTAGCAAATTCCTGCGTAGAACTATTTTACTAGAAGACTTTTATGATTTTTATGTAACTCATATTTCTCTCATATTTAAACAGTAGTTGCATATTTTCATCCTCTCTATGCATAAAAAATTGCAAAAATTCCTGACATGTTTAAGTGGTCAAAATAAATTCATTTTGCTGATGTTGTAAATCTGGAGAAATTCTGCCTCCTATTGTTTGAGCCATTATTTTGTATCCCAAAATGATTTTCCATGAATCTTTTGCCATGCTAGGGATGTTTAGAACATTATATGCCTACTATAAATTTAAGTAAAATCATTGTATTTGATATATATGGCAGCAACTATCACATTTTTGTACCACTAATGTCACCCCATAGAAAAAGAAATGGGAGAAAGTTTTGCGTTGAAGTTTTTTGACAGGGAATGGAAGAACACCATACCAATATCTATCCAAGAATGGTGAAGACCATAAGCTTGGATATGTCCAAGGCACCCCACTAGACCTACTAAACTCTCGGTTTGCAAATCTCTAAACTTTGTTTCTTAAGCAACATAGAATTGTCATAGAAACTTGGAGCGTCTTGTTTAGTTCATTTTGTTTGAAATAATTGTGACCACCATGCTGAATGTCTTGCATGTTTATGAAATAGCTACTGAAACAAATTACCCTATTATTTAATGACTTGATTAAGATGAGTATATGCCATGAAAAGAAAAAGGGAGTGAAAGCAAAAAAGCTGAAATTTAAGAGTTTGCTAGCTCAAATACTTTGATGAATGATAATTTGCTAGTGCCTTATTGAGTGACATATTTTGCTCATATACATAGATGATTAGTGATAATGATTATTATGTGAAAATAAATACTTAGTTCTACACATCCTATGGCATATTAATAGATCTTTTTGCTAAAGTCAAAAATCAAAGGTTATTCTACGTACATCACTCATGTGTCCTATGTAGCTTCCAAATAATACGACATTTATGGGCATGGTTGAACATAGAGAAGTTGGTTGTGGGGTGACCACGAACCTGATGGCACAAATAAACAGGGAAACTTATCTAATAATAAATAAGTTATGTGCTTGACAAAATGTGAGTTGATTGTTATCCCAACCATACTGACATCGGGAAAACTTTCAAATAATTAAGGGGAAGGTTTATGCTTGACACTCCCTTGTTGATATCACGTCTTTTGGCTATGGATGCTTAACATTGTGAAATGAATGGGATAAAATCGAGAATATTCTAATATGTATATGTGTTAGAGGGAGCAGTAGGACGCTAATCTAAGCCATGTTAAAAATTCCTAGAAGCCATGATGGTGGAAATTTACAACATAAATATTCTATGAGGATTCGAATAAAAAGCTATGCAAATAGTAAATAAAAAGATGCTGAGATGTTTCATTTGTTTGTTTGTCTTGTCATCTGAGTATGGATGTCTCTTCCCAGGGGCCTTTGTGCAAAGGGGCAAGAGGTACCTCAGTGGACCTCGTTTGGAATTGTATGCATATAATGATGAATTTCTTGTGATCTAAAATTGAGTAGCATGCGATAATGAGTACTTGTGGTTAATGGACATGAGACGTTCAACTTGTAGTGGGTCAAGCATATAAAGTATAGCAAGATGCTTATGCTAGGGGTAAATGGAGCTAAACACCAATGATGAACTATGGCTCAACCATGAACTGATTTGAAATATATATTGGAAGATAAACATGCTTATTCACATGTTTAACCCCTTCTTACATCTAAGTGTGCCATATGGTCTATACTACTTTCTATTTGTTTTAACACATAGTCTACTTATTGTTGAGCATGTTTGTGGAGAGTAAGACATATCACTTTATATCTCACTTGCTTGTTGTTATTACTTAAAGATTTTACCTAGCAAAAATTTATGTGACAATGAAAATAAGCAAAGGCAACAAACTCCAAAATCCATGTTACTTTTGATCACCTTTATGCTCGAGGACGGGTGATGGCTCAAGATATGTAGAGCTTGTTGGGAACCCCAAGAGGAAGGTATGATGAGCACAACAGCAAGTTTCCCTCAATTATGAAACCAAGGTTATCGAACCAGTAGGAGTAAGGAAACAACTCCAAGGTGTTGCTAGCAACTTGGAATCCTGCACAACACAACCACAAAACTTTGCCCCAACTTACAGTGAGGTTGTCAATATCACTGGTTTTGCTGAAAACAAAGGATTAAACGTATAGTGTGGAAGATAGCAATTGCTTGTAGAAAGTAAACAGTAAACGGTAAACAGTAGATGGTATATCAATGGTAAAGGAGTGGACTGGGGTCCACAGTTCACTAGAGGTGTTTCTCCTTAAGATAAATAGCATGTTGGGTAAACAAATTACAGCGGGGTAATTGATAGATTAAGAAAGCATAACAATGCATATACTAGACATCTTGACTCCTACGAGATTTTATTGGGCATTACAACATAATACATAGACCGTAATCCAACTACACCTATGACTTATAATCCACCTCCAGGTTATCATCCGAACCCCTTCCAGTATTAAGTTGCAAGCAACAGATAATTGCATTAAGCAAAGTGTGTAAAGTAAACAATACAATTGCCCCATGGACAAAGGATTGTTGTTTACTCCCTAGTAGCAACATCACATCTACAACCTTAGAGATTTCTGTCACTTCCCCAGATTACTAGAGGCATGAACCTACTATCGAGCATAAATACTCCCTCTTGGAGTTACAAGCATCTACTTGGCCAAGATAGCTACTAGCAACAGAGAGCATGCAAGATCACAAATAACATAGACATGATAGAATCAATAATCAATCTGACATAGTATCTCAATATCCACCGGATCCCGCAAACACAACATATAGGATTACAAATAGATGATCTTGATCATGAACGGAGCTCACAAGATCTAAACATGATAGCACAAAGGAGGAGAACCAACCATCTAGCTATTGTATGGACCCATAGTCCAAGGACGAACTACTCACACATCACTCTGGAGGCTGGCATGGTGATAAAGAAGGCCTCCGGGATGATCTCTCCCCTCTGGCTGGGTGCCAGGAAGAGCTTCGGATTCCCCGATCTAGGGATGGAGATGGAAGTGGCTACAGACTCTTTCGTGGATTTTTGATCGGGTACTTAGGGTTTCTGCATCGTGGTACTTTTATAGGCGAAGGGGCAAGGTCGGTGTGCTCCCAAGGGGACCATGATGTCTATGCACTTCTATTCTTGTAGACAGTTGTTGGGCCTCCAAGTGTAGAGGTTTGTAGAACATCAGCAAGTTTTACCTTAAGTGGATCACCCAAGGTTTATTGAACTCAGGGAGGAAGTGTCAAAGGTATCCCCTCTCAAGCAACCCTGCAATCAAGATACAAGAAGTCTCTTGTGTCCCCAACACACTCAATACACTTGTCAGGTGTATATGTCAACACCCGGATTTTTAATCCCAGATGCCCATTATGCCATACCTCGCAATCCCAGGATTACCATTTTTGCGAGACATAACGGATTGGATATCACAGTACATCATTCATTACAAACCATACATAAGGTCTTACACAAATAAGGATCTCATGATCCAGTCTTTAATACAACAAGCAGCGGAAATAAAAGATAAGCGTAGCGGTGGGGTTCATCTTCAGGGGCACAGGCAATGCTGACGAAGGCAGATAGTCCTAGTTATCATACCCGTCCTGATGACCATCCTCCTGATAGTATCCTTCATAGTCTGGCAATGAGAATAGTCAGGGACAAAATCCATGAGTACTCTTTAAGTACTCGCAAACTACTATTAACATGTACTATAGTTCTAAATTAAAGTACTAAATCTAAATTTAACTCTAAAGTTAAGTTTGAAATCTAAGCTGAGTTTAGAAGCAAAGAAAGATAAAATAAAGTTCTAGAATCACTTAAGTTGGGAAGCTATTCTCATAAACACAACCCTGTTGTGGTCAAGTCAAAGTTCATCATTCATTTCAAGTTATTTAGAAAACATCTGAATAGCGAAACAGTATGGCCATTCCAACTGTCCATAACCGCGGACGCGGCTATTCGAATAGTTTGACACTCTGCAGAGGTGGTACACTTTCACCACAAGATTAGATACATCTGTCAGGGATAACCCTGAATCATCATACTTAGTATGCAGATAATCAAACATAACCTTCCCTTTACACACCCTAGTATAAGCACCTCTCCTATGAGCATGGCCTCCCAACCATGACCATCAGTCATCTTGGGCACTGCATAGGTGGACATCATGAGAGGTAGCCTCAGCTCAAACCTCTCGCGTGAGGTAACTAATACTAATGCATATAAATTTCCACCTAAGCCTTACCCAATTCAGGTAGTGTGGTTGTACGGTAAATTTGGAATGGTATCGCATCCGAATCCAACCATCAGTTTTATAAAAGGGTTAAGGCTCATGCCTCATCATTTTCATCATCATAAACCAGTTGTGTTTCTCAACACATGTCAAAACATCTCAATAGAATGACTCATCATTCCAAGGTTTTCACAATTCATTTTCACCACTTGTTCCCATCTAAAGTGACTCAAGTTTTTGATTTACTCTAACTACTAAGTTAACAGTGTTCACTAAGGTGGAAGGATGGGATCAATCTCATGCCATAGAATGACATCTAAAGGTTTCTATGTAGGTCAAGTTTTATACTTTTTATGCTACCTTCAAAACAAGTAAAGAACTTTGTGTAAACTAAGGGAGGTAAAACTTGTCAATAAGACTTGAGGTACTAATAGTTAAAGGGGTGTGATCAAAGCATGCTTAAGGCATCTTTGCTAAACCATCTAGTTTGATTCTAGTTTGCTAAGTACTACACTTGCAAGGGTTAAACTTGGTTATTGCTAGCTTGCTAAGGGTAGCTTGCACTGTTAATGGTGGCTTGCCTTGGTTGGTGTAGTGGTTGAAGTTTTCTTCGTCTTCTTCTTCTTGGTAGAACTCCTCCTCCTCGAAAGCTTGGTCGGTACTAGCGTCTATAAATACATAGGGAGTGCACAATCACCAAACAATACTTCACTAGGCTAAGTAGCATTCTAAGACACACAATTGATGATCTATTATCATCACAAGCATCACAAGTTTAATTCAATAGTTTCAACCTTTTTAATTTAGAAAAGTAATTTCTACTCATTGAAATATTAACTAAAATTTAATATTCACCACCAAAATATGGGATCATGTTGACACATGTCATCACCACATATTCTAACATGTGGGAATGAGATTTAAGGGTTGGACCAATATTACTTTGGTTTAAGTTCATTATTTAATGATTTAAAGTGACTAGAAATGCCTATATAGAATTATTTTGGTACTAGTCCAAAGTCACTGCATGTAAACCTTAATATTATTACATATTTAGATAGATATGATGAAATGTGATTTTTGAGAGTTGGAATCAACTCAAAAGCTAACTTGGTTGATTTTATAAAAATGTTGCAAGTTGCAAATGCTTCTGTTTGTTATTTTTATTAGGAGAGATCTATAAGTCTAATTGAATTAAATCAAATGGGCTTGGATAGATCATCCTAATACCTTTCAGGCAAAATTTGTTTCATGCTATTTGGATTTTTCAAACTCATAGAATTGAATTTTGAAATAGTGGACAGAAACTAGATTTAACTAAAAAGAAAAATCTAGATTTGAATGGGTGGGCTAGCGCGGGAAAAGAAATGGGCCGGCCGAGTGGCGCTCCGCGGCGCGGGGCTCAGCTGACAGGGGGGTCCCACTTGTCAGCGACACTTAAAACATCTGCAGCAGCTGGGCGTAGGATTAGAAGGAAATCTACGGCTGAGATGATCGTCGTCGACGCAATGTGTCGCCAAGCGAGCTCAAACCCTAGCGGCTCGGTGGGGGTCTACTAGGGGCGTACCAGGGCTCCAACAGGGTCGGCGAGGCGGGCAAACAAACTGGACGACGACGGTGAGGCGAGGCACGGTTGCGGCGGAGCTTGGGGTGGTCGCAATCAACGGCGCCCTTCTCCTCTAGAGGCGGCTGCTCGGCTCCCTTTGCTCCGGCTAGAGGTGGGTGAGGTTCAGAGAGGTGAGGGGAGTGGAGTGGTGTGGAGAGAAAAGGCTGGGGAGGGCTCCTTTTATAGGCCCGACGGTGAGACCGAGCGGGATGGGCAGGCGACGGTGGCGACATGGCTACAGCCGGCTAGCAGCATGGCTGAGGGTGGCGATCAATGTGTGGTTCCCTGGCGGTGCTCTAGAACTTGAAAGCGAGCGTAGGGGCGGTGGCACACGGTCTGGGCGAGGTGCCGCTCTGAGAGACAGAGGCGGCGGTTTCCACGGCGAGTGGTGGCTGTGAGGCGTTGGGCGGCCAACGGGGGTGTCTGGGGTGTTCTCTAGGTCGAGGCGGAGCGGCTGGCACGGGCTGCTGCCAAGGGGCGGTCTGTGCGAGCGAGGACCGAGCGCGCTCTAGGGCGGCACTGGCATGGTGCGGTGGCACTGGGCACGGTTTGTGCTCGGTGGTCCACTGCTGCTCTTGGCTCGGGCAAGGGACAGGGGATGGTGGTGAGCTCCTGGCTACCTCCTAGACACGGCGAGGGAAGAGGGAATGGTCTGCTGCAGCGGGGCAAGGGTTGGCTGGCGAGGCATGGCTCGGCATGGCATGGCATGGTGACTAGGGACAAGGGAGAGGGGTGTTAGGGGTTTGGTTAGATCAAGAGGGGACAGAGGAGATAAATGAAGATCATTTGGGGGCAAAACCCTGTAGTAAACAGTGATCTAGGATTAGAGTAGAGATTATGCATGCCAAGTGTTTGATTAAATGGCCGCATGAAAGAAAGTTTTGAATTTTGGTTCCAAAATTTTTGAGTGATCTCCACTAGTGATAGGTAGTCTCTGGTTGCAAGGGTTTTGAAAGTGGAGCTCAAAGAGATGGTTTTTGAAATAGGGGTGATCTATGCATATGCATATGCTTTCATTTTAAATTTGAAAAAGGTTTTGTTAACCCTATTTTTGGATGATTTGATCTTGATAAGCTTGGATTGAAGTTTTGGGATGTTACAAACCTTCCCCCCTTAAACAAAATCTCGTCCCGAGATTTACAAAGAAAACTAGGAACTAAAGAGATCTGGGAACTCTGTCCTAATGTAATATTCGTGCTCCCAAGTAGCTTCCTCCTCGGTATGGTTGCTCCACTGAATCTTGAGAAACTTGATACTTCTAGTCCTGGTGGTTCTGTAGGCTTCTTCTAAGATACGGATGGGCACTTCCCGATAGGTCAGGTCATTGTTGATTTCCACAACTCTATGATCGATATTCTTGAAAACTTCAGTCTTCTCAGGCACTTCCAAGCATTTGCGAAGTAACGAGATATGGAACACATTGTGGATGGCTAACATCTCTTCTGGCAGTTCCAGTTGATATGATACTTCTCCTCGGCGGTTCAGAATCTTGAAAGGTCCGATATATCTGGGGGCTAACTTTCCCTTCAGACTAAAGCGTTGAGTTCCCTTCAATGGTGAAACTTTGAGGTATACAAAATCTCCGACATTAAAAGTCAGGTCTCTCCTTCTCTTGAAAGCATATCTCTTCTGTCTGGATTGGGCGGTCTTGAGGTGCTCACGGACTTTGTGAACTTTCTCTTCTGCTTCGCGGAGAATGTCGGGTCCAAAGATCTGACTCTCTCCTACTTGCGACCAATTCAACGGGGTACGACACTTTCTTCCGTATAGGAATTCAAATGGTGCCATCTGCAAACTAGCTTGATAACGGTTGTTATATGAGAATTCTACAAAAGGCAGGCAGTCTTCCCATTTTGATCCGTATTCCAACACACAAGCTCTAAGCATATCCTCTAGGATCTGGTTGACTCTCTCAGTCTGTCCATCTGTTTGCGGGTGATATGCGGTACTGAAGTTCAACTTGGTTCATAATCCTTCTTGAACTTTCTGCCAAAATCTTGAAGTAAACTGGGTTCCTCGATCTGACACAATGGTCTTGGGGGTTACATGCAGACTAACAATCCTAGCAATATACAGCTCTGCTAGCTTTGCACTCTAGTAGGTTGTCTTGACAGGTATGAAGTGGGCTACCTTGGACAATCTATCAACGATGACCCAGATTGAGTCATTTCCCCTACTAGAAGTAGGCAAACTGGTGATAAAGTCCATTCCGACGGAATCCCATTTCCATTTCGGAATCTGCAATGGTTGCAACAATCCTGCAGGTCTCTGATGCTCTGCTTTGACTCTTTGACAGATGTCACATTTGGAGATGTAGCTGCCGATCTCTCTCTTCATCGTGTGCCACCAAAATTGCTCTTTCAAATCCTGATACATCTTCGTTCCTCCGGGGTGGATAGAATAAAGAGTATCATGAGCTTCCTTCATGATAACTTCCTTCAGCTCCGAATCTGCTGGCACACAGATACGTCCTTTGTACCATAGTACTCATTCTTCGTCTTCGGTGAATCCAGGTACCTTTCACAGCCTGTCTGACGTTTGATTCTGTCGATACTTTCATTCCCCTTCTGGGCTTCCTTGATTTGGCTAATCAAAGTGGGTTGAAGTTCAATGCTAGCTAGGAATCCTTTGCTAACTAACTCAGTCCTGAACTGCTCCAACTCTTCATACAAACTTGGTTGCTTTTCCATGATCATGGTGTTAAGCCTACACGGCAATCTGCTAAGAGCATCCGCTACCACATTGGCTTTGCCGGGGTGATAGTGAATGTCAAGGTCATAATCCTTGATTAACTCTATCCATCTTCTTTGCCTCATATTCAGCTCCTTCTGAGTGAAGATATACTTCAAGCTCTTATGATCTGAGTAAATCTCACAGCGATTACCCATCAAATAATGACGCCATGTCTTCAATGCTAGAATCACGGCTTCTAGCTCAAGATCATGGGTCAGATAGTTCTGCTCATGCTGCTTCAGTTGTCGAGACAGATACGCGATAACTTTGCCTTCTTGCATCAATACACATCCTAGACCAATCTTGGATGCATCACAATATACATCAAACGGCTTCTTGATGTCTGACATGATCAAAATTGGGGCAGATATCAATCTTTTCTTCAGCTCCTAGAAACTGGCCTCACATTTGTCTGTCCATTCAAACTTCTTGTCCTTCTTCAACAATTGGGTCATTGGTCGGGTTATGCTCGAGAATCCTTCTACAAACTTGCGGTAGTATCCTGCTAATACGAGAAATGAACGAACTTGGGTTTGATTGGTTGGGGCTGCCCATTCTTCGACATCTTTGATCTTGGTGGGATCAACAGAGACTCCTCCGACAGACACAATATGTTCTAGGAATCCCACTTCTTTCAGCCAAAACTCACACTTGCTGAACTTGGCATATAACTGATGCTCTCTCAGGGTTTCTAGGATGATTCTCAGATGTTGCTCATGCTCTTCTTCTGACTTGGAGTAGATTAGTATGTCGTCGATAAACACAACTACAAACTTATCTAGAAAATTCATAAAGATCTTATTCATGAGATTCATGAAATAAGCAGGGGCATTGGTAAATCCAAAAGACATAATCGTATACTCGTATAAACCATAACGAGTAGTAAAGGCGGTCTTCGGAATATCCATTGCACGAATCTTAAGTTGGTGATAACCAGTCCTAAGATCAATCTTTGAGAATACCTGAGCTCCAATCAACTGATCAAATAGATCCTCTATCTTTGGCAAAGGGTACTTGTTCTTGATGGTGACGTCATTCAACTTTCTGTAAACTATACACAGACGATTGCCTCCATCTTTCTTGTCGACGAATAACACTGGTGATCTCCATGGCGATGCGCTTGGCTGAATCTAGCCTGTTGCTAACATGGCATCCAACTGCTTCTTCAGTTCCACTAACTCTGAGGGGTTCATGCTATAGGGTCTCTGGGCTATAGGTCCGGTTCTGGGGATTAGTTCGATAATGAACTCAATATCCCTATCCGGGGGCATACCTGGCAATTCATCTGGGAATACGTTGGGGTATTCACAGACTACTCTGACTTGGTCTAAGGTGGGCAGGGCTACACTCTTGTTGCACTTGAATTGATGGGGTAAGGTTTAAGAGATATGCTCTACTATTACTCCAGAACTACTGGTCATGGTGATGGATTTCTTAGCACAGTCTATCAATCCTTTATGCCTTGACATCCAGTCCATACCTAGTACTACTTCCAATCCTTTGGGTCCAAGTACGATTAGGTTGGCATAAAAATCTATCCCGTGTATTCTGATAGGTACAACTTTGCAAATTTTTCTAGCTTTTGTAGTTGAACCGGGAATTTGAACTATCATGACATGCTTTAGGTTGGTTGGGTGAATCTTACTAGTGCATACAAATTCTTCGGTGACAAATGAATGCGATGCTCCAGAATCAAACAATACTCTTGCTAAAACTGAGTTGACAGAAAACATACCCAGCACTACATCTGGCGCTTCCTGGGCTTCTTCTGCGTTCATGTGGAAGAGACGACCGTTGCGGTTGTGAGGGTTCCCTGGGGCAAATCTCCTTCCTAGTTGAACACGACGCTGCTGCTGAGCTGGGGCATTCATAGGGGAATTGGCGGCAGTCTTCTTGGGACGCTCATTGGAGTAGTGACCCTTCACTCCACACTCGAAACAAGTGATCTGGGACTTGTCCTTGACAGCGACAGGTACAACATTGCTGCCAGTTCTAGGTGCAGTGTTGTTGTTGTTGTTGTTGTTGCTCTTGGGAGGGGCACGGTTGAAATTGTTGGCATTGCCGGAGTTGGGATTGTTTCCTCCGGACTTCACATTGCCTCCGCTACGGTTGGGGTAGCTTGGGCGAGAATTTGGGGGTCGGTTGTTCCTTGGTGCATAGCCTGGTGAAGGGTTGGGACGGTACTTCTGGTGACTACTGGATCCAGACTGCTGCATCATACGACGCTTGCGGTTGTCGTTTGCCTAGTTAATATTCCCTTCCATCTGAATGGCAGAGTTGACTAGCTCTTCGAGATCCTAGAAATGGATGTTGATGAGGACAGTCTGCATCTCATCATGTAGTCTGTTCAAGAATCTCTCCTTCTTCTTGGCCTCCGTGTTGATCTCATCCAGTGCATATCTGGCAAGTGACAAGAATCTGTCACGGTACTCCACCACAGTCATTCTTCCTTGCTTCAATTCGCGGAATTCATCTCTCATCCTGTTGACGAGACCTTGTGGCACGTGGGTGCGATTGAACTTGACTTTGAATGCTTCCCAGGTCATCACCTGGCCATGGTTCATATTGCGGATGCTATTCCACCAAGCTCTTGCATTTCCCGCCAGATAGTGGGTGGCGAAGAGAGCCTTATCATTTTCATCAACTCCTGCAACTTCAAGGTTGTTTTCCATGGTGTGTAACCAGTCATCAGCATCTAATGGGTTCTCAGATTGGTTGAAGATTGGGGGATTGGTGTTCTGAATTTTTTTGAGTTTGGATCCATGGTGATCCTGATTTCCATGTCCTTGGTTGTTGAGAGCCATTTGGGTGATCTGCTGCAATGTTGCTAAGTTGGCTTGATGCTCGGCCCTGCTTGCTTCACGGTCCACGATGAGATTCTGCAAGATCTGCAACATTGGGTCCTATGACGAGCTGCTCCCTCCTTGGTTTCCACGAGTCATCTAAAGATCGAGATAGATATAGGGGTAAGAGGGAAATTCTAAGGTTCATGGTTTTGGGTTTTCAAAGCTAAAACTTTGAGCTAGACTCAGGTTTTTCAACTAACTTCATTTTCATTCATGCAAGCAAGCACCCGATACAACACACACCACAACAATCAAAGGGGAAAATAGATGGTTTGAAGAACCATTCTGCAAGCTATGATACAATGAGATGATACATCTCATGCTACGACAGTGCTCTAGTGCATCTACTCATCGTCGATGAAATCGGAGTCTTCATCTTCAGTGTAGAAGTCCACAGCATCCTCCTCCAGAAAGCCATCATCGTTGCTGAGGTAAGAATCCATATCTCCCTGGATTTCTTCACCCTCATCATCCTCTTCCTTGGTAGCAAGCTGAGCTTCCTGCTCCTTGACGGTCTTCTCGAGGACGGCCACCTTCTTGCGAAGACAGCCGATGGTGCGATTCTTCTTTGCGCGCTGGCGGCGAAGAGACTGGCGATCTTGGACGAGCAGTGCGAAAGTCTGGGCCTTCTGGTCGGCAATGGTACGGTTCTGGTTGGCTAACTCCCTGGCATTGTCCAGTTCCTGCTATTTGTCATGAAGCAAGAAATCAAGGTTCTCCACTTGACGCCTCAACTCTGGGTGACTTGGCATCTCCATCGGCATTCCCATGAAGTCACGTCTTGCATAGTGGGCAAAACAGGTTCCTTGGATCTTGTTGATGCTGAGGGCACATAGACGTGCGAGCGCTTCATGCATTGCCCTGGCTAATCCATCTAGCCAGTTGTTCTCTCTTATGGAGAACTGAATTCTCCCGGAAGTTGGTGCTTCGATGCTTCCTCGAAGATCCGCGGTGACTAGCCACTTTAGGTCTCCTCCTGGGGGTCCTGGAAGTTGAGCTCCAAGAAACTCTGGATGTGGGCATCCCACTAACTCCGACAGCGAATCCAGATCCCTCTCGAAGATCAGTTGACCTCCATTTCCCAACTGGTAAAACTTGCTGAACTGAGTCTCCATCTACAGGAATTAAGGATGAGGAAGTTAGTGAAGTGATCAAGTGTGTCAAGTTTTAAGTCATAATGTAAGAATTTTGAGGAACATGAATTTTTTAGAAAGAATGAGTTCACAAGGGTAAGAGAGGAAATAGTTTTTCATAAATACTCACTTTGGTTTTGAAGCTAAGTTTTTGGTTTGGACGTCCATTCTAACTAGGGTCTCCTATGGTCAGGATGGCTCTGATACCAACTTGTCAACACCCAGATTTTTAATCCCAGATGCCCGTTATGCCATACCTCGCAATCCCAGGATTACCATTTTTGCGAGACATAACGGATTGGATATCATAGTACATCATCCATTACAAACCATACATAAGGTCTTACAGAAATAAGGATCTCATGATCCAGTCTTTAATACAACAAGCAGCGGAAATAAAAGATAAGCGTAGCGGTGGGGTTCATCTTCAGGGGCACAGGCAATGCTGACGAAGGCATATAGTCCTAGTTATCATAGCCGTCCTGATGACCATCATCCTGATAGTCTCCTTCATAGTCTAGCAATGAGAATAGCCAGGGACAAAAGCCATGAGTACTCTTTAAGTACTCGCAAACTACTATTAACAGGTACTATAGTTCTAAGTTAAAGTGCTAAATCTAAATTTAACTCTAAAGTTAAGTTTGAAACCTAAGCTGAGTTCAGAAGCAACGAAAGATAAAATAAAGTTCTAGAATCTCTTAAGTTGGGAAGCTATTCCCATAAACACAACCCTGTTGTGGTCAAGTCAAAGTTCATCATTCATTTCAAGTTATTTAGAAAACATCTGAATAGCGAAGCAGATGTAGCCATTCCAATCTGTCCATAATCATGGACGCTATTCGAATAGTTTGACACTCTGCAGAGGTGGTACACTTTCACCACAAGATTTGATACATCTATCAGGGATAACCATGAATCATCATACTTAGTATGCAGATAATCAAACATAACCTTCCCTTTACACACCCTAGTATAAAAAAACACCTCTCCTATGAGCATGGCCTCCCAACCATGACCATCAGTCATCTTGGGCACTGCATAGGTGGACATCATGAGAGGTAGCCTCAGCTCAAACCTCTCCCGTGAGGGAACTAATACTAATGCATATAAATTTCCAGCTAAGCCTTACCCAATTCAGGTAGTGTGGTTGTACGGTAAATTTGGAATGGTATCGCATCCGAATCCAACCATCAGTTTTATAAAAGGGTTAAGGCTCATGCCTCATCATTTTCATCATCATAAACCAGTTGTGTTTCTCAACACATGTCAAAACATCTCAATAGAATGACTCATCATTCCAAGGTTTTCACAATTCATTTTCACCACTTGTTCCCATCTAAAGTGACTCAAGTTTTTGATCTACTCTAACTACTAAGTTAAGAGTGTTCACTAAGGTGGAAGGATGGGATCAATCTCATGCCATAGAATGACATCTAAAGGTTTCTATGTAGGTCAAGTTTTATACTTTTTATGCTACCTTCAAAACAAGTAAAGAACTTTGTGTAAACTAAGGGAGGTAAAACTTGTCAATAAGACTTGAGGTACTAATAGTTAAAGGGGTGTGATCAAAGCATGCTTAAGGCATCTTTGCTAAACCATCTAGTTTGATTCTAGTTTGCTAAGTACTACACTTGCAAGGGTTAAACTTGGTTATTGCTAGCTTGCTAAGGGTAGCTTGCACTGTTAATGGTGGCTTGCCTTGGTTGGTGTAGTGGTTGAAGTTTTCTTCGTCTTCTTCTTCTTGGTAGAACTCCTCATCCTCGAAAGCTTGGTCGGTACTAGCGTCTATAAATACATAGGGAGTGCACAATCACCAAACAATACTTCACTAGGCTAAGTAGCATTCTAAGACACACAATTGATGATCTATTATCATCACAAGCATCACAAGTTTAATTCAATAGTTTCAACCTTTTTAATTTAGAAAAGTAATTTCTACTCATTGAAATATTAACTAAAAGTTATTATTCACCACCAAAATATGGGATCATGTTGACACATGTCATCACCACATATTCTAACATGTGGGAATGAGATTTAAGGGTTGGACCAATATTACTTTGGTTTAAGTTCATTATTTAATGATTTAAAGTGACTAGAAATGCCTATATAGCATTATTTTGGTACTAGTCCAAAGTCACCGCATGTAAACCTTAATATTATTACATATTTAGATAGATATGATTAAATGTGATTTTTGAGAGTTGGAATCAACTCAAAAGCTAACTTGGTTGATTTTATAAAAATGTTGCAAGTTGCAAATGCTTCTGTTTTGTTATTTTTATTAGGAGAGATCTATAACTCTAATTGAATTAAATCCAACGAGCTTGGATATATCATCTTAATACCTTTCAGGCAACATTTGTTTTACACTATTTGGATTTGTCAAACTCACAGAATTGAATTTTGAAATAGTGGATAGAAACTAGATTTAACTAAAAAGAAAAATCTAGATTTGAATGGGTGGGCTAGCGCGGGAAAAGAAATGGGCCAGCCCAGTGGCGCTCCACGGCACGGGGCTCAGCTGACAGGGGGTGCCACTTGTCAGTGGCACTTAAAACGTGAAACGGTACGCGCGCTGTGGGCCGTAGGATTAGAAGGGAAATCTACGGCTGAGGGTTGTCGTCGACGACGAACAGGTCGCCGGCGAGCTCGAACCCTAGCGGGGTCAGCGAGGCGGGAAAACAAACTGGACGATGACAGCGTGGCGAGGTGCGGTTGCGGTGGAGCTTGGGGTGGTCGCAATCAACGGCGCCCTTCTCCTCCGGAGGCGGCTGCTCCGGCTCCAATTCCAGCGAGCTGCTGCTCCCTTTGCTCTGGCTAGAGGTGGGTGAGGTTCAGAGAGGTGAGGGGAGTGGAGTGGTGTGGAGAGAAGAGGCTGGGGAGGGCTCCTTTTATAGGCCCGACGGTGAGACCGAGCAGGATGGGCAGGCGACGGTGGCGACATGGCTACGGCCGGCTAGCGGCATGGTTGAGGGTGGCGATCGATGTGTGGTTCCCTGGCGTTGCTCTAGAACTTGAATGCGAGCGTAGGGGCGGTGGCACGCGGTCTGGGCGAGGTGGCGCTCTGAGAGGAAGAGGCGGCGGTGTCCACGGCGAGTGGTGGCTGTGAGGCGTTGGGCGGCCATCGGGGGTGTTTGGGGTGTTCTCTAGGTCGAGGCGGAGCGGCGGGCTGCTGCCAAGGGGTGGTCTGTGTGAGCAGGGACCGAGCGCGCTCTGGGGGCGGCACTGGCATGGTGCGGTGGCACTGGGCGCGGTTTGTGCTCGGTGGTCCACTGCTGCTCTTGGCTCAGGCAAGCGACAGGGGGTGGCAGTGAGCTCCTGGCTACCTCCTAGACACGGCGAGGGAAGAGGGAATGGTCTGCTGTAGCGGGGCAAGGGTTGGGCGGCGAGGCATGGCTCAGCATGTGTCAACACCCGGATTGTTAATCCCAGATGCCCGTTATGCCATACCTCGCAATCCCAGGATTACCATTTTTGCGAGACATAACAGATTGGATATCACAGTACATCATCCATTACAAACCATACATAAGGTTTTACACAAATAAGGATCTCATGATCCAGTCTTTAATACAACAAGCAGTGGAAATAAACGATAAGCGTAGCGGTGGGGTCCATCTTGAGGCACAGTAATGCCGACGAAGAGATAGTCCTAGTTATCATAGCCGTCCTGGCGGCCGTCATCTGATAATCTCCTTCATAGTCTGGCCATAATAGCTGTGGACAAAAGCCATGAGTACTCTTTAAGTACTCGCAAACTACTACTAACAAGGGGTATAATTCTAAGTTAAAGTACTGAATCTAAGTTAACTATCAAGTTAAGTTTGAAACCTAAGCTGAGTTCAGAAGCAAAGAATGATAAGTAAGTTCTAGAATCACTTAAGTTGGGAAGCTATTATCATCAACACAACCCTGTTGTGGTCAAGTCAAAGTTCATCATTCATTTCAGGTTATTTAGAAAACATCTGACAACGAAACAGTATGGCCATTCCAACTATCCATAACCGTGGACGCGGCTATTCGAATAGTTTGACACTCTGCAGAGGTGGTACACTTTCACCACAAGATTCGATACATATGTCAGGGATAACCCTAAATCATCATACTTAGTATGTAGATAACCAAACATAACCTTCCCTTTACACACCCTAGTACAAGCACCTCTCCTATGAGCATGGCCTCCCAACCATGACCATCAGTCATCTTGGGCACTGCATAGGTGGACATCAATGAGAGGTAGCCTCATCTCAAACCTCTCCCGTGAGGGAACTAATACTAATGCATATAAATGTCCAGCTAAGCCTTATCCAATTCAGGTAATGTGGTTGTACGGTAAATTTGGAATGGTATCGCATCCGAATCCAACCATCAGTTTTATAAAAGGGTTAAGGCTCATGCCTCATCATTTTCATCATCATAAACCAGTTGTGTTTCTCAACACATGTCAAAACATCTCAATAGAATGACTCATCATTCCAAGGTTTTCATAATTCATTTTCACCAAGTGTTCCCATCTAAAGTGACTCAAGTTTTGATCTATTTTAAAATACTAAGTTAAGAGTGTTCACTATGGTGGAAAGATGGGATCAATCTCATGCCATAGAATGACATCTAAAGGTTTCTAAGTAGGTCAAGTTTTATACTCTTTATGCTACCTTCAAAATTTAGTAAAGAACTTTGTATAACCTAAGAGGGGTAAAACTTATCAATAAGACTTGGGGTACTAATAGTTAAAGGGGTGTGATCAAAGCATGCTTAAGGCACTTTGCTAAACCATCTAGTTTGATTTTAGCTTGCTAACAATAGCTTGCTAAAGTATGTTTTGCAAGGGTTAGCTTGCCACTAATAGCTTGCCTTGGTTGGTGCAGTGGTTGAAGTTTTCTTCTTCTTCTTCTTCTTCTTCTTGGTAGAACTCCTCCTCCTCGAAGGCTTGGTCGGTACTAGCGTCTATAAATACATAGGGAGTAGACAATCACCAAACAATACTTAACTAGGATAAGTAGCATTCTAAAACACACAATTGATGATCTATTATCATCACAAGCATCACAAGTTTAATTTCAATAGTTTCAACCTTTTTATTTTGGAAAAGTAATTTCTACTCATTGAAATATTAACTAAAATTTAATATGCACCACCAAAATATGGGATCATGTGGACCCATGTCCTCACCACATATTCTAACTTGTGGGAATGAGATTTAAAGGTTGGATCAATATTACTTTGGTTTAAGTTTATTATTTAATGATTTAAAGTGACTAGAAATGCCTATATAGCATTATTTTGGTACTAGTCCAAAGTCACTGCATATAAACCTTAATATTATTACATATTTAGATAGATATGATGAAATGTGATTTTTGAGAGTTGGAATCAACTCAAAAGCTAACTTGGTTGATTTTATAAAAATGTTTCAAGTTGCAAAAGCTTCTGACTTCTTATTTTTATTAGGAGAGATCTATAACTCTAAATGAATTAAATCCAATGGGCTTGGATAGATCATTTTAATACCTTTCAGACAAAATTGGTTTCAAGCCATTTGGATTTCTAAAACTCTCTGAATTGATTTTCAAACTAGTGGACAGAAACTAGATTCAAACTAAAAGAAAAATCCAGGTTTGAATCTGTGGGCTAACGCGGGAAAAGAAATGGTCGCCCAGCGCCATGGGCTCGGGCTCACGACAGGGGGTCCCGCTTGTCAGCGGCACTTAACACGCGAAACGGTACGCGTGCTATGGGCCGTGCGATTAGAGGCTAGATCTATGGCTGAGGGTCGTCGCCAGCGAAGCAGGTGTCGCCAGCTCGAACCCTAGCGGCTCGGTGGGGGTCTACTGGGGCGTACCAGGGCTCCAGCAGGGTCGGCGATGCGGGCGAACGAAGTGTAAGACGACGGCGAGGCGAGGCGTGGTCGCGGCGGAGCTTGGGGTGGTCGGAATCAACGACACCCTTCTCCTCCAGAGGCAGCGGCTCCGGCTCCAATTCCGGCGAGCTGCTGCTCCACTTGCTCTGGCGAGAGGTGGGTGAGGTTTAGAGAGGTGAGGGGAGTAGAATGGTGTGGAGAGGAATGGCTAGGGATGGCTCCTTTTATAGGCTCGACGGTGAGACCGAGCGGGATGGGCGGTCGACAGTGGCGACATGGCTACGGCGAGCTAGCGGCATGGCTGGGGATGGCGATCGATGGGCGGTCTCCTAGCGGTGCTCTAGGAATTAAATGCGGCCGTAGGGGCGGTGGTATCTTGATCAGGCGGTGGCGCTCTGAGAGGCAGAGGTGGCGGCATCCACGGCGAGCGGCGGCTGTAGGGCTTTGGGCGGCGAACGGGGGTGTCCGAGGTGTTCTCCAAGTCGAGGTGGGTGGCGCGGTGGCTGGTGCCAAGGCGAGGCGGCAAGGCACACCTGTATGGGCGAGGCGGCATGGCGCAGTGGCACTGGGCGCGGTTACTCCTCAGTGGTCCACAACTGCTCTTGGCTCGGGCATGGGACAGAGAGGGGCGGTGAGGTGTTGGCTACCTCCTAGACATGGAGAGGGGAGGGGGAGTGGTCTGCTGCGGCGGTTGCAAGGTTGGCCAGCTAGGCATGGCTCGGCATGGCATGGCATGGGGGTTAGGGACAAGGGAGAGGGGTGTTAGGGGTTTGGTTAGATCAAGAGGGGACAGAGAGGTTAAATGGAGATCAAATGGGGGCAAAACCCTGTTCAAAACAGTGAGCTAGGATTTAGGTTTAAGCATGCCTGCCAAGTGTTTGATTAAATGGCCGCAAGAGAAAAAGTTTTGAATTTTGAGTTCAAATTTTTTGGGTGATCTCCACTAGTGATAGGTAGTCTCTTGTTGCAAGGGTTTTGAAGATGGAGCTCAAATAGATGGTTTTTGAAATAGGGGTGATCTATGCATATGCATTAGATTCAATTTTAAACTGTCATTTAAAATAGTTAACAGAATATTTTTAGTAGATCCAAAGGTGGGCCTTGGTACCTCATTATGTGTACTAGCAAGGGGTAAAAAGATCAAGAATGGTTTCAGTTAAGAATTGAGTACTAGGAATAGCCAAAGTAGGCATGAGATTAAATTTGTCAAAATGACCATTCCTTCATTCTAATTCTTTTTGATTTGATTTTCTTTAGGAAAAGTTTGGGAATGATGTAGATGAGGTTTAAATCACCTAAGAAACATTTTACAAGCATTGGATCAATCAATCATGGCAATTCAAACAACTCCTATTTTAAATGCACACATATATGAATGCTTTCAATTCAAATTTGGAAAAGTTTTTGTTAACCCCATTTTTGGATGATTTGATCATGATAAGCTTGGATTAAAGTTTTGGGATGTTACAAACCTTCCCTCCTTAAACAAAATCTCGTCCCGAGATTTACAAAGAACACTAGGAACTAAAGAGATCCGGGAACTCTGTCCTAATGTAATCTTCGCGTTCCCAAGTAGCTTCCTCCTCGGTATGGTTGCTCCACTGAATCTTGAGAAACATGATACTCCTGGTCCTGGTGGTTCTGTAGGCTTCTTCTAAGATACAGATGGGTACTTCCTGATAGGTCAGGTCATTGTTGATTTCCACAGCTCTGTGATCGATATTCTTGAAAACTTCAGTCTTCTTAGGCACTTCCAAGCATTTGCAAAGTAACGAGATATGGAACACATTGTGGATGGCTGACATCTCTTCAGGCAGTTCTACTTGATACGATACTTCTCCTCGGCGGTTTAGAATCTTGAAAGGTCTGATATATCAGGGAGCTAACTTTCCCTTCAGACTAAAGCATTGAGTTCCCTTCAATGGTGAAACCGTGAGATATACGAAATCTCCAACATTGAAAGTCAGGTCTCTCCTTCTCTTGTCAGCATGGCTCTTCTGTCTGGATTGGGCGGTCTTGAGGTGCTCACGGACTTTGTGAACTTTCTCCTCTGCTTCTCGGAGAATGTCGGGTCCAAAGATCTGACTCTCTCCTACTTGCGACCAATTCAAAGGGGTACGACACTTTCTTCCATATAGGAATTCAAATGGTGCCATCTGTAAACTAGCTTGATAACTGTTGTTATATGAGAATTCTGCGAAAGGCAGGCAGTCTTCCCATTTTGATCCGTATTCCAACACACAAGCTCTAAGCATATCCTCTAAGATCTGATTAACTCTCTTAGTTTGTCCATCTGTTTGCGGGTGATAAGCAGTGCTGAATTTCAACTTGGTTCCTAAACCTTCCTGAACTTTCTGCCAAAATCTTGAGGTAAACTGGGTCCCTCGATCTGATATGATGGTCTTGGGGGTTTCATGCAGACTAACAATTCTAGCAATGTACATCTCTGCTAGTTTTGCACTCTGGTAGGTTGTCTTGACAGGTATAAAGTGGGCTACCTTAGATAGTCTATCAACTATGACCTAGATTGAGTCATTCCCCCTACTAGAAGTAGGTAAACCGGTGATAAAGTCCATTCCGACGGAATCCCATTTCCATTCTGGAATCTGCAATGGTTGCAATAGTCCTGCAGGTCTCTGATGCTCTGCTTTGACTCTTTGACAGATGTCACATTTGGCGATGTAGCTTTCGATCTCTCTCTTCATCTTGTGCCACCAAAATTGCTCTTTCAAATCCTGATACATCTTTGTTCCTCCGGGTGGATGGAATAAAGAGTATCATGAGCTTCCTTCATGATAACCTCCTTCAGTTCCGAATCTGCTGGCACACAGATACGTCCCTTGTACCACAGTACACCTTCTTCGTCTTCGGTAAATCCAGGTACTTTGCCTATACCAATACGACATTTGATTCCGTCGATACTTTCATTCCCCTTTTGGGCTTCCTTGATTTGGCTAATCAAAGTGGGTTGAAGTTGAATGCTAGCTAGGAATCCTTTGCTAACTAACTCAGTCCTGAACTGCTCCAACTCCTCATACAAACTTGGTTGCTTCTCTTTGATCATGGTGTTCAGCCTACACGGCAATCTGCTAAGAGCATCCGCTACCACATTGGCTTTGTCGGGGTGATAGTGAATGTCCAGGTCATAATCCTTGATTAACTCTACCCATCTTCTTTGCCTCATATTCAGCTCCTTCTGGGTGAAGATATACTTCAAGCTCTTATGGTCTGAGTAAATCTCACAACAATTACCCATCAAATAATGACGCCATGTCTTCAACGCTAGAACCACATCTGCTAGCTCAAGATCATGGGTCGGATAGTTCTGCTCATGCTGCTTCAGTTGTCGAGACAGATACGCGGTGACTTTGCCTTCTTGCATCAATACACATCCTAGACCAATCTTGGATGCATCACAATATACATGAAACAGCTTCTTGATGTCTGGCATGATCAAAATTGGGTCTGATATCAATCTCTTTTTCAGCTCCTGGAAACTGGCTTCACACTTGTCTGTCCATTCAAACTTCTTGTCCTTCTTCAACAATTGGGTCATTGGTCGGGCTATGCTCGAGAATCCTTCTACGAACTTGCGGTAATATCCCGCTAATCCGAGAAATGAATGAACTTGGGTTTGATTGGTTGGGACTGCCTATTCTTCGACATCCTTGATCTTGGTGGGATCAACAGAGACTCCTCCGGCAGACACAATATGTCCTAGGAATCCTACTTCTTTCAGCCAAAACTCACACTTGCTGAACTTGGCATATAACTGATGCTCTCGCAGGGTTTCTAGGATGATTCTCAGATGTTGCTCATGCTCTTCTTCTGACTTGGAGTAGATAAGGATGTCGTCGATAAACACCACTACAAACTTATCTAGGAAATTCATAAAGATCTTATTCATGAGATTCATGAAATAAGCAGGGGAATTGGTTAATCCAAAAGACATAACCGTATACTCGTATAAACCATAGCAAGTAGTAAAGGCGGTCTTCGGAATATCCGTTGCACGAATCTTAAGTTGGAGATAACCAGTCCTAAGATCAATCTTTGAGAATACCTGAGCTCCAGTCAACTGATCAAATAGATCCTCTATCTTTGGTAAGGGGTACTTGTTCTTGATGGTGACATCATTCAACTTTTTGTAGTCGGTACACAGATGGTTGCCTCCATCTTTCTTGTCGACGTATAACACTGGTGATCTCCATGGCGATGCACTTGGTTGAATCAAGCCTGTTGCTAACATGGCATCCAACTGCTTCTTCTGTTCTACTAACTCTGAGGGGTTCATGGTATAGGGTCTCTGGGCTACAGGTCCGGTTCCGGGGATTAGTTCGATAATGAACTCAATATCCCTATCTGGGGGCATACCGGGCAATTCATCTGGGAATACGTCGGGGTATTCACAGACTACTCTGACTTGGTCAATGGTAGGCAAGGCTACACTCTTGTTGCACTTGAGTTTACGGGGTAAGGTTTCGGAGATATGCTCTACTGTTACTCCAGAACTACTGGTCATGGTGATGGCTTTCTTAGCACAGTCTATCAATCCTTTATGCCTTGACATCCAGTCCATACCTAGTACTACTTCCAATCCTTTGGTTCCAATTACAATTAGGTTGGCATAAAAATCTATCCCATGTATTCTGATAGGTACAACTTTGCAAATTTTTCTAGCTTTTGTTGTTGAACCAGGGATTAGAACTATCATGACATGCTTCAGGTTGGTTGGGCGAATCTTACTAGTGCATAAAAATTCTTCGGTGACAAATGAATGCGATGCTCCAGAATCAAACAATACTCTTGCTAAAATTGAGTTGACAGAAAACATACCCAGCACTACATCTGGCGCTTCCTGGGCGTCTTCTGCGTTCATGTGGAAGAGACGACTGCTATGGCGTGCGGTTCCCTGGGCAAATCTCCTTCCTGGTTGAACACGATGCTGTCTTGCTGGGGCATTCATAGGGGCATTGGCGGCAGTCTTCTTGGGACACTCATTGGAGTAGTGACCCTTCACTCCACACTCAAAACAAGTGATCTGGGACTTGTCCTTGACTGCGACAGGTACAGCATTGCTGCCAATTCTAGGGGCAGTGTTGTTGTTGTTGCTCTTGGGAGGGGCACGGTTGAAATTGTTGGCATTGCCGGAGCTGTGATTGTTTCCTCCGGACTTCACATTGCCTCCGCTACGGTTGGGGTAGCTTGGGCGAGAATTTGGGGGTCGGTTGTTCCTTGGTGCATATCCTAGTGAGGGGTTAGGACGGTACTTCTGGTGACTACTAGATCCAGACTGCTGCATCATACGACGCTTGCGGTTGTCGTTTGCCTGGTTAATCTTCCCTTCCATCTGAATGGCAGAGTCGACTAGCTCTTCGAGATCCTGGAAACGGATGTTGACGAGGCCAGTCTACATCTCATCATGCAGTCCGTTTAAGAACCTCTCTTTCTTCTTGGCCTCCATGTTGATTTCATCTGGTGCATATCTGACAAGGGACAAGAATTTGTCACGGTACTCTACCACAGTCAATCTTCCTTGCTTCAGTTCACGGAATTCGTCTCTCATCCTGTTGACAAGACCCCGCGGCACGTGGGTGCGGCTGAACTTGACCTTGAATGCTTCCCAGGTCATCACCTGGCCATGGTTCATATTGCGGACGCTATTCCACCAAGCTCTTGCATCTCCCACCAGATAGTGGGTGGCAAAAAGAACTTTCTCATTCTCATCAACTCCTGCAACTTCGAGGTTGTTTTCCATGGTCTGTAACCAGTCATCAGCATCTAATGGGTTTTCAGATTGGTTGAAGATTGGGGGATTGGTGTTCTAAAAGTTTTTGAGTTTAGATCCATGGTGATCCTGATTTCCATGTCCTTGGTTGTTGAGAGCCATTTGGGCGATCTGCTGTAATGTTGCTAAGTTGGCTTGACGCTCGGCCCTGCTTGCTTCACGGTCGGCGATGAGATCCTGCAAGATCTGCAACATTGGGTCCTGCGACGAGCTGCTCCCTCCTTGGTTTCCATGAGTCATCTGAAGATTGAGATAGATATAGGGGTAAGAGGGAAATTCTAAAGTTCATGGTTTTGGGTTTTCAAAGCTACAACTTTGAGTTAGACTCAGGTTTTTCAACTAACTTCATTTTCATTCATGCAAGCAAGCACACGATACAACACACACCACAACAATCAAAGGGGAAAACGGATGGTTTGAAGAACCATTCTGCAAGCTACAATACAATGAGATGATACATCTCATGCTACGACAGTGCTCTAGTGCATCTACTCATCGTCGATGAAGTCAGAATCTTCATCATCAGTGTAGAAGTCCACAGCATCCTCTGCCAGAAAGTCGTCATCGTTGCTGAGGTAAGAATCCATATCTCCCTGGATGTCTTCACCCTCATCTTCTTCTTTGGCGGCAATCTGAGCTTCCTGCTCCTTGACTGTCTTCTTGAGGTCGGCCACCTTCTTGCGAAGATGGGTGATGGTGTGATCCTTCCTTGCATGCTGGCGACGAAGAGACTGATGATCTTGGACGAGCAGTGCGAAAGTCTGGGCCTTCTGGTCAGCAATGGCACGGTTCTGGTTCGCTAACTCTCTGGCATTGTCCAGTTCCTGCTGTCGGTCATGAAGCAAGAAGTCAAGGTTCTCCACTTGACGCCTTAATTCTAGGTGACTTGGCATCTCCATCAGCATTCCCATGAAATCACGTCTTGCATAGTGGGCAAAACGGGTTCCTTGAGTCTTGTTGATGCTGAGGGCACATAGACATGCAAGAGCTTCATGCATTGCCCTGGCTAATCCATCTAGCCAGTTGTTCTCTCTCACGGAGAACTGAATTCTCCCGGAAGTTGGTGCTTCAATGCTTCCTCGAAGATTTGCGGTGACTAGCCATTGTAGGTCTCCTCCTGGGGGTCCTGGAAGTTGAGCTCCAAGAAACTCTGGATGTGGGCGTCCCAGTAACTCCGATAGTGAATCCAGATCCCTCTCGAAGATCAGCTGACCTCCGTTTCCCAACTGGTAAAACTTGCTGAACTTAGTCTCCATCTACAAGAATTAAGGATGAGGAAGTTAGTGAAGTGATCAAGTGTGTCAAGTTTTAAGTCATAATGTAAGAATTTTGAGGAACATGAATTTTTGAGAAAGAATGAGTTCACAAGGGTAAGAGAGGAAATAGTTTTTCATAAATACTCACTTTGGTTTTGAAGCTAAGTTTTTGGTTTGGACGTCCATTCTAACTAGGGTCTCCTATGGTCAGGATGGCTCTGATACCAACTTGTCAACACCCGGATTTTTAATCCCAGATGCTCGTTATGCCATACCTCGCAATCCCAGGATTAAGATTTTTGCGAGACATAACAGATTGGATATCACAGTACATCATCCATTACAAACCATACATAAGGTTTTACACAAATAAGGATCTCATGATCCAGTCTTTAATACAACAAACAACGGAAATAAACGATAAGCGTAGCGGTGGGGTCCATCTTCAAGGGCACAGGCAATGCTGACGAAGGTAGATAGTCCTAGTTATCATAGCCGCCTCTTGGCCATCATCATCGATAATCTCCTTCATAGTCTGGCCATAATAATAGCCAGGGACAAAAGCCATGAGTACTCTTTAAGTACTCGCAAACTAGTACTAACAAGGGGTATAATTCTAAGTTAAAGTACTGAATCTAAGTTAACTATCAAGTTAAGTTTGAAACCTAAGCTGAGTTCAGAAGCAAAGAAAGATAAGTAAGTTCATCTAAGTTAAACCTACTGAATCTAAGTTAACTATCACTTATGTTGGGAAGCTATTATCATCAACACAACCCTTTTGTGGTCAAGTAAAAGTTCATCATTCATTTCAAGTTATTTAGAAAACATCTGACAACAAAATAGTATGGCCATTCCAACTGTCCATAATCATGACGCTGCTATTCAATAGTTTGACACTCTACAGAGGTGGTACACTTTCACCACAAGATTCGATACATCCGCTGTGGATAACCCTAAATCATCATACTTAGTATGCAGATAATCAAACATAACCTTCCCTTTACACACCCTAGTACAAGCACCTCTCCTATGAGCATGGCCTCCCAACCATGACCATCAGTCATCTTGGGCACTGCATAGGTGGACATCATTGAGAGGTATCCTCAGCTCAAACCTCTCCTGTGAGGGAACTAATACTAATGCATATAAATTTCCAGCTAAGCCTTACCCAATTCAAGTAATGTGGTTGTACGGTAAATTTGGAATGGTATCGCATCCGAATCCAACCATCAGTTTTATAAAAGGGTTAAGGCTCATGCCTCATCATTTTCATCATCATAAACCAGTTGTGTTTCTCAACACATGTCAAAACATCTCAATAGAATGACTCATCATTCCAAGGTTTTCATAATTCATTTTCACCAAGTGTTCCCATCTAAAGTGATTCAAGTTTTTATCTATTTTAAAATACTAAGTTAAGAGTGTTCACTATGGTGTAAAGATGGGATCAATCTCATGCCATAGAATGACATCTAAAGGTTTCTAAGTAGGTCAAGTTTTATACTCTTTATGCTACCTTCAAAATTTAGTAAATAACTTTGTATAACCTAAGAGGGGTAAAACTTATCAATAAGACTTGGGGTACTAATAGTTAAAGGGGTGTGATCAAAGCATGCTTAAGGCATCTTTGCTAAACCATCTAGTTTGATTTTAGCTTGCTAACAATAGCTTGCTAAAGTATGTTTTGCAAGGGTTAGCTTGCCACTAATAGCTTGCCTTGGTTGGTGCAGTGGTTGAAGTTTTCTTCTTCTTCTTGGTAGAACTCCTCCTCCTCGAAGGCTTGGTCGGTACTAGCGTCTATAAATACATAGGGAGTATACAGTCACCAAACAATACTTAACTAGGCTAAGTAGAATTCTAAAACACACAATTGATGATCTATTATCATCACAAGCATCACAAGTTTAATTTCAATAGTTTCAACCTTTTTATTTTGGAATAGTAATTTCTACTCATTGAAATATTAACTAAAATTTAATATTCACCACCAAAATATGGGATCATGTGGACCCATGTCCTCACCACATATTCTAACTTGTGGGAATGAGATTTAAAGGTTGGATCAATATTACTTTGGTTTAAGTTTATTATTTAATGATTTAAAGTGACTAGAAATGCCTATATAGCATTATTTTGGTACTAGTCCAAAGTCACTTCATGTAAACCTTAATATTATTACATATTTAGATAGATATGATGAAATGTGATTTTTGAGAGTTGGAATCAACTCAAAAGCTAACTTGGTTGATTTTATAAAAATGTTTCAAGTTGCAAAAGCTTCTGTCTTCTTATTTTTATTAGGAGAGATCTATAACTCTAAATGAATTAAATCCAATGGGCTTGGATAGATCATTTTAATACCTTTCAGACAAAATTGGTTTCATGCCATTTGGATTTCTAAAACTCTCTGAATTGATTTTCAAACTAGTGGACAGAAACTAGATTCAAACTAAAAGAAAAATCCAGGTTTGAATCCAGGTTTGAACTGGATAAGAAATGGGTCGGCCAGTGGTGCTTTCACATGGCCTGGGCTCAGCTGACAGGGGGTCCCGCTTGTCAGCCGCACTTAACACGCGAAACGGTATGTGCGTTGTGGGTCGTGCGATTAGAGGCTAGATCTACGGTTGAGGGTCGTCATCGAACCTAATGTGTCGCCAAGTAGCTCGAACCCTAGCGGCTCGGTGGGGGTCTACTGGGGCATACCAGGGCTCCAGCAGGGTCGGCGATGCAGGCGAACGAAGTGGAAGCCGACAGCGAGGCGAGGCGTGGTCGCGGCGGAGCTTGGGGTGGTCGGAATCAACGACACCCTTCTCCTCCAGAGGCGGTGGCTCCAGCTCCAATTCCGGCGAGCTGCTGCTCCACTTGCTCTGGCGAGAGGTGGGTGAGGTTCAGAGAGGTGAGGGGAGTGGAATGGTGTGGAGAGGAATGGCTGGGAAGGGCTCCTTTTATAGGCTCGACGGTGAGACCGAGCGGGATGGGCGGTCGACGGTGGCGACATGGCTACGGCGAGCTAGTGGCATGGCTGGGGATGGCGATCGATGGGCGGTCTCCTAGCGGTGCTCTAGGAATTAAATGCGGCCGTAGGGGCGGTGGTATGCGGTCTGGGCGAGGTGGCGCTCTGAGAGGCAGAGGTGGCGGCGTCCACGGCGAGCGGTGGCTGTGGGGCTTTGGGCGGCGAACGGGGGTGTCCGAGGTGTTCTCCAGGTCGAGGTGGAGCGGTGGGCGCGGGCTGGTGCCAAGGGGCGGTCTGTGCGAGCGGGGACAGTGCGCGCTCTGGGGGCGGCATCGGCATGGCGCGGTGGCACTGGGCGCGGTTTCTCCTCGGTGGTCCACGGCTGCTCTTGGCTCGGGCAAGGGACAGAGAGGGGCGGTGAGGTGTTGGCTACCTCCTAGACATGGAGAGGGGAGGGGGAGTGGTCTGCTGCGGCGGTTGCAAGGTTGGCCGGCTAGGCATGGCCTGGCATGGGGGTTAGGGACAAGGGAGAGGGGTGTTAGGGGTTTGGTTAGATCAAGAGGGGACAGAGAGGTTAAATGGAGATCAAATGGGGGCAAAACCCTGTTCAAAATAGTGAGCTAGGATTTAGGTTTAAGCATGCCTGCCAAGTGTTTGATTAAATGGCCGCAAGAGAAAAAGTTTTGAATTTTGAGTTCAAATTTTTTGAGTGATCTCCACTAGTGATAGGTAGTCTCTTGTTGCAAGGGTTTTGAAGATGGAGCTCAAATAGATGGTTTTTGAAATAGGGGTGATCTATGCATATGCATTAGATTCAATTTTAAACTGTCATTTAAAATAGTTAACAAAATGTTTTTAGTAGATCCAAAGGTGGGCCTTGGTACCTCATTATGTGTACTAGCAAGGGGTAAAAAGATCAATAATGGTTTCTATTAAGAATTGAGTACTAGGAATAGCCAAAGTAGGCATGAGAGTTAAATTTGTCAAAATGACCATTCCTTCATTTTAATTCTTTTTGATTTGATTTTCTTTAGGAAAAGTTTGGGAATGATGTATATGAGGTTTAAATCACCTAAGAAACATTTTAAAAGCATTGGATCAATCAATCATGGCAATTCAAACAACTCCTATTTTAAATGCACACATATATGAATGCTTTCAAGTCAAATTTGGAAAAGTTTTTGTTAACCCCATTTTTGGATGATTTGATCATGATAAGCTTGGATTATAGTTTTGGGATGTTACAACATGGCATGGCATGGTGACTAGGGACAAGGGAGAGGGGTGTTAGGGGTTTGGTTAGATCAAGAGGGGACAGAGGAGATAAATGAAGATCATTTGGGGGCAAAACCCTGTAGTAAACAGTGAGCTAGGATTGGAGTAGAGATTATGCATGCCAAGTGTTTGATTAAATGGCCGCATGAAAGAAAGTTTTGAATTTTGGTTTCAAAAGTTTTGAGTGATCTCCACTAGTGATAGGTAGTCTCTGGTTGCAAGGGTTTTGAAAGTGGAGCTCAAAGAGCTGGTTTTTGAAATAGGGGTGATCTATGCATATGTATTAGATTCAATTTTAAACTGTCATTTAAAATAGTTACATAATGTTTTTAGCAGATCAAAAGGTGGTCCTTGGTACCTCATTATGTGTACTAGCAAGGGGTGCAAAGATCAATAATTGTTTAGGTTAAGTTTTGAGTACTAGGAATAGCCAAAGTAGGCATGAAAGTGAAATTTGCCAAAATGACCATTCCTCCTTTTTAATTCTTTTTGATTTGATTTTCTTTAGAAAAAGTTTGGGAATGATGTAGGTGATGTTTAAATCACCTAAGAAACATTTTACAAGCATTGGATCACACAATCATGGCAATTCAAACAACTCCTATTTTAAATGCAGACATATATGAATGCTTTCATTTTAAATTTGAAAAAGGTTTTGTTAACCCTATTTTTGGATGATTTGATCTTGATAAGCTTGGATTGAAGTTTTGGGATGTTACAGTATAGGTGCACTAGTTCGGCGAAGAGATAGTGAAATACAAGTGGTATGGATAATTATAAGTGGTAACGGTGATAGAAGATAGCTTGATGGCGTGGAAAAGACTAAGGTAAAACTGAAATAAATATGGAAGCAAGCAAACATGTAACAGATCTAGTTGCAAACGGTGTATCAATGCTTAGAAACAAGGCCTAGGGATCATACTTTCACTAGTGAACACTCATATAAATATCTTCTCTTTATGATACTACTCTTAACTACTCTCCGGTTGAACACTCTAATCCATGGTAGGGCTATAACAACACACCTCAAAGTAAGCCTTTCCCATCTAGAAAACCCCACACTATCACCTTGAGCACTAGATGAGTCCAACAAACACCACAATTTGATAAAGACATCCAACTCCAAATATAACTCATAACAAGTATTTGACATCTCTAGCCTAAGTGCCACCATGGTATGCACGCTGTCACTTTCACACACATGGGGAGAGCAGAGATCTATTAAAACACTTGAGTAGCAAGGTAGATCTATAGATTACAAGCTCATGATCTCAATAAGATCATGCATAGAGAGAGAGATGAACACATAGCTACCGGTAGAATCCTTAGCCTCGAGAGAGAACTACTCCCTCCTCATCATGGGAATCAGCAATGGTGATGGAGATGGTGTTGGAGATCGATGGAGATGGCTCCGGGGGCACTTCCCTGTCCCGGCAGGGTGCCGGAACAGAGACTTTCTGCCCCTCGAATCTCCCCTTCGGTGGCGGCGGCGCTGTGGAACTTTTCGTGGATTTCTGATTGACTATCTAGGGTTTTGGTATCGGGAGGCTCTTATAGGCGAAGGAGGCAAGGTCGGTGGCCAGCCAGGGGCCCACACCATGCCCTGGTGTAGCCTGGGGGTACCCGCGCCTAGGGGTGGTTTGGCCACCCTGTGGCCCCTCTCCGTCTCATCTTCTGGCTCTGTGAGTCTTCCGGTAAAATATCGACTTTGGCTTTTGTCCGGTCGAATTCCGAGAATATTGATTTTCTGACTTTCCTGGAACCAAAAACAGCAGAAATAGGCAACTGACACTGTGGCATCTTGTTAATAGGTTAGTCCAAGAAATCATATGAAAAGTACTCCAAAGTGTGGACAAAACATAAGAAAGTAGATAAAACCAAGCATGGAACATCAAAAATTATAGATACATTTACAATGTATCAGCCCACACCATGGGGTAGCGCTCCCTAGGGGGTGGCCGCGCTAGCCTTAGGTGTGGCCACCTCGTGGCCCCACTTCAGCTGCCCTTCGAACTCCGTGTTCCTTCTGGTAAAATATTGACTTTGGCTATTGTCTCGTCCAATTCCGAGAATATTTCCTTACTAGCTTTTTTGAAACCAAAAATAGAAGAAAACAGGAATCTGGCACTACGGCATCTTGTTTATAGGTTAGTTCCAGAAAATGTATAAAAATACCTCAAAGTGGAAACAAAACATAAGAAAGTTCATACAAAACAAGCATGGAGCATCAAAAAATTATAGATATGTTTACAACGTATCAAGCATCCCCAAGCTTAACTCCTGCTCATCCTCGAGTAGGTAAGTGATAAAAAGAATAATTTTTGAGGTGACATGCACCATCACAATCTTGATCAAGGTATTTGTAAATCATTGATAGCTAGGATCAAAGTACTCTAAACATGAGCATGAAAGATAGAGTTCTAACAATAAGACATAGCAACTATGTTGTAACATGAAAATGTACAAACAAAAGATCATGAATAACAATGCATTGAAAGATGTTTATTTGTTTCACATATAGAAAACATAATAAGAGTGGTATTCATCTTGTCCCTCATGGTATAGAAAAACATAAATGCATAGGACACCTTCAAAGTTCATAAGGGTGACTAGATACAAATAATTTAAGAATAGGCAATATCAAAGTTATGAATCAATCAACAAGTTTTGGGACAATGCACATTAAACTAAGAATGACAACTATGCTCTCTCAATTGGTGCATAAGATATAATATGGAGACTTAACATAAAATTTAAAAGAAAGGCCCTTCATAGAGGGAAGCAGGGATTTCAAGTTTCATAAAGAGCTTCCAAACATTATGGTACTTATTAGCTTTCAGCTCTCATTTCCCCTATCATAAGCATCTTGAGGTGATTAAGGTTAAAGTGACACAAATATGAGGATATGCTTGACAAGTTATAAGTTGAAAATCTCATGCCCCTTGCTTACGAGTATCGAACCTCATGCTACTCAACTTTAGTCACTAGTAAGTTCTTGTCATTGTAAGTACATGTGTATCATGGAGAACCGCCAACGGGGTACCCCTTGCCCCATGACACATGAGCTTTCCCATATCAAAGTGACAAGGAAACAGACAATGAGCATCTCAACGATCTTTTTATTTGCTATTTTCATAGGTTTTTATTGAGGATACTTCACAGAATGCTCACTATGGTTATGCTGCAAGTTTCCACCATGATTAGGCATGTCTTAGGCTAGCCGCCCAGGCGTTTCTCTAACACACATACAAACTCCATGAGCTTACAAGCTCCCCTTTATTTCACACCACCGGGATCCATAAACAAAAGAACATGATATCAACTGAATAATAAGTGCAATGTTGAAAGTGTTCCCCATGGTATCATGGTTCTGCTAATTCATAACTTATAAAGTGCAAGCATATAATCAACATAGATGGACACAATGGTTCAAGTTTATTAAGTGCAAGAAAATAAAGTGTGCCATCAAGTTTGTGAGAGCTTTAATCACTAATTTTCACATAACAAAAGTTTAATTTGGAAGGTAGATAAAAACATGAATATACTTGGAATGGTGTAACACACCATGCATAGGAATTTATAGTGGACTCTTTGGAATAACTTGGTTTTCTTGGAGGTTGGATCCATGAGTATAACTCATACTTGGTATAGGTGGAGGCTAGCAAAAGACTGGGAGCGACCAACTTCGAGAGCAATAATGGCCATAATGATGCAAAGCGACAAAACATTATTAAATAAAGCATAAAGTGATATTACAAATCAAAAACTAAATGATCATAGAGGCTAAGGTGACTGGTTCATAGTCTTAACATGGTGTAAGCATGTGCCAAGTCAACCGAAATAAAGCATCAAAGGAGAATACCACAATATTATGCTTTGTATGCTAAAACAACGCATGATTCTTTCAAGCACATTAGGCAATCTCAATTGTTTGGAACAAGTCATGCTACAACAATAATCACTAAGCATAAGGTTAAAGCAACATCAAACATGACATGATAAAGTCTAGGCCATAGTCAAAACAAGCTCCTTTTGTACCACTTATAAGCATGAAGCGTCCTACTCTTTTCCAACACCAATCAACTTATTTGAAACAACATTTGAATGCGGGGGTCCAACCAATTTATTTAAGCAAACCAAACAAAAGAAAACTAAAAACAAAAACAAAGATGCTCCAAGAACAACATAATTGTGCATGAAACAATAAAAATGAAGTGTTTTGGAAGAAAACCTGAGATTTTTATTGATGAAGAAGGGGATGCCTTGGGCATCCCCAAGCTTTGACGCTTGTACCTCTTGAATATTTATTAGGATGACATGGGTGGCATCCCCAAGCTTGATCTTTTGTCCATACTTCATCTCATCACATTATTCTTCCCTACACTTGAAAAATTCTTTCATACAAAACTTCACACAATCTTCATTAGCAACATTAGTGTATTCAAGATAATAAGTCTTTGGGTTTAGTTTCAACACAAGTAAAACTTCCACTAAAACACAAGCTACTGTAGCAATTCCTTCTAAAAGCTCAAGTGATCAAAGAGAACTCAAAGAGAAAGAGATTAAGAGGCAAATGCAAATAATGGTAGAAATCTGTCAAAACAGACCAACTGGTAAAAACCGATTTTTTTAGAATACCTTCTGTTGCTCAAATCGAAAAGTGCTAACCTAACGAAAGTTATATAATAACCTGGTGCATATGCAAAAAAAATACAGCTCAATCCGACGTACAGGGATTTTTCATGATTTTTTATAGTGAAGCACAAAAATCTGTTTTGGGATAGCAACTTTTCCAAGTCTTACTTCTCTCTCATTAGAGGTTATTCTTGGCACAAAAATCACACAAAAAGGATAAGGAGAGGTTATTACTGAGGCAATAACTTTCAAGACTCAACAAAATAAAAACTTACTAGAAGTAAAAATAATTTGGGTTATCTCCCAATAGTGCTTTTCTTTAACGCCTTTCAGCTAGGCATAGGAGCAAGATTCAAGTATTTTCAAATGAAGAAGCATTAAGATCAATATCAGAAATATCTTCAACGAGGCAAGGTATCTCATCCAAATAATTTCTAGAGGATCCCCTCTCAATACTCTTGGGTTCACTATTTTCATCAAACGGGTTTTCAGGAACAATCCAATCAAAACTCTTTTCTAATACTTCATGCATTCCTACAAGTTTAAAAGGTATTGGTATTTTAATTTTCTCTCTATTTTTTGGGTTTGGTTTTGTCCAACTTTTCTAGTGTACCAATAACATCTACACATGAGCCTAGCATATTAAAACGATCAAAGACCTTTCTAGCTTCCTTAACAACATCATTGAATCCTTTAAGCAAAGTTTCTACAATAAAATATCTCTTTTTAGTATCCTCGATATCTTTAAGTTTAAGAAACATTACTTGCATCATGGGGTTAAGGTTAACAAACCTAGCCTCCAACATGTGAACTAAAGAAGCTGCAGCAATTTCATAATTTGGAGCAAGTTCTGTTAAGGATCTATCCTCAATATCCTCATGCTTGCTAACATGATTAAAGAATTCTTCAATATTATCTTTCCCAATTATGAGGCCACTACCTATTGAAAGGTCTTTCAGGGTGAACTTAGGAATCAACATGGTGAGCTAAGAACAAGGTGACAAATACAGAAAGAACTAATTTTTTGTGTGTTTTTGATAAAAAGAAGCAAAACAGTACAACTATTTTTTTGTGTTTTGATAAAAAGAAACAAGCAAACAAAGCAAAATAATCTAAGCAAAAAAACAAAGTAAAGAGATTGGTTGTGAGAGACTCCCCTTGCAAGAATCTTCTTTCTCCCTGAGAAGTGATTGACGAGGAGGAAGAGATTGAAGTTGTCCTTAACTCCCCAGCAACGGCGCCGAAAAAGTGTTTGATGGCTCAAGATATGTAGAGCTCGTTGGGAACCCCAAGAGGAAGGTATGATGAGCACAGCAGCAAGTGTCCCTTAGTTATGAAAGCAAGGTTATCGAACTAGTAGGAGTAAGGAAACAACTTCAAGGTGTTGCTAGCAACTTGGAATCCTGCACAACACAACCACAGAACTTTGCCCCAACTTACAGTGAGGTTGTCAATCTCACTGGTTTTGTTGAAAACAAAGGATTAAACGTATAGTGTGGAAGATAGTAATTGCTTGCAGAAAGTAAATAGTAAACGGTAAATAGTAGATGGTATATCAATGGTAAAGGAGTGGACTAGGGTCCATAGTTCACTAGAGGTGTTTCTCCTTAAGATAAATAGCATGTTGGGTGAACAAATTACAACGGGGCAATTAACAGATTGAGAAAGCATAGTAATGCATATAATAGACATCTTGACTCCTACGAGATTTTATTAGGCATTACAACATAATACATAGACCGTAATCCAACTGCATCTACGACTAATAATCCACCTTCAGGTTATCATCCGAACCCCTTCCAGTATTAAGTTGCAAGCAACAGATAATTGCATTAAGCAAAGTGTGTAAAGTAAACAATACAATTGCCCCATGGACAAAGTATTGTTGTTTTCTCCCTAGTAGAAACATCACATCTACAACCTTAGAGATTTCTGTCACTTCCCCACATTACTAGAGGCATGAACCTACTATCGAGCATAAATACTCCCTCTTGGAGTTACAAGCATCTACTTGGCCAAGATAGCTACTAGCAACGGAGAGCATGCAAGATCACAAATAACATAGACATGATAGAATCAATAATCAATCTGACATAGTATCTCAATATCCATTGGATCCCCGCAAACACAACATATAGGATTACAAATAGATGATCTTGATCATGAACGGAGCTCACAAAGGAGGAGAACCAACCATATAGCTATTGTATGGAGCCATAGTCCAAGGACAAACTACTCACGCATCACTCTGGAGGCTGGCATGGTGATGAATAAGGCCTCCGAGATGATTTCTCCCCTCTGGCAGGTGCCAGGAAGAGCTTCGGATCCCCCCGATCTAGGGATGGATATGGTGGCGGCTATAGACTCTTTCGTGGATTTTTGATCGGGTACTTGGGGTTTCTGCATCGGGGTACTTTTATAGGCGAAGGGGCAAGGTAGGTGGGCGCTCGAGGGGCCCACACCATGGGGCGACGCGCCCTAGGGGATGGCCACGCCAGCCCTAGGTGTGGTCACCTCGTGTCCCCACTTCGGCTTCCCTTCAGACTCCGTGTTCCTTCTGGTAAAATATTGAGTTTGGCTTTTGTCCCGTCTAATTCCAAAAATATTTCCTTACTAGCTTTTCTGAAACCAAAAACAGCAGAAGCAGGCAACTCGCACTGCGGCATCTTGTTAATAGGTTAGTTCTAGAAAACGTATAAAAATACCTCAAAGTGTAAACAAAACATAAGAAAGTTTATATAAAACAAGCATGGATCATCAAAAATTATAGATACGTTTATGACGTATCAACGATCATAGGTTAAGCTTGGGGATGTTGATGCATGTAAAATGCATACATGAACTTTGTAGTTTATTGACATGTATTCCCACATATTTGCGACATATTTAATGTTATGTCCATGTTTTATATTGATTTTGGGATTTACCAATGATCCCCTTTATTTTGGTTATAACCCTGTAGGACAGGAAAACCCTGTTTTGTGTATTTTTAGCTTTCAAGAACCTAAACAAAGTCTAACGGACCGGGGATTTCTGGAGCATAAATATTTCACCAAGGGAAGCATCAGGAGTGCTTGGATCTCATCAGAAGGGCCAAGAGGTCCAAAAGGCACATGGTGGTGTGCCCAACCCAATAGGACGCGCCACCCCTCTCTTCGTCCTCGACCGTCAGATGCTCTTGATTCTTTCGCCCACAGACTTGGCTTGACCTAAAAAGATCTATAAAAAGGTCCACCCGAGGAGCCATCACAGAGAGCACCACACAATAGAGAAACACCGAAAAGGAGTCAGAACCAGCAAATATTGTAGGGGGAACTCCGCCAGAGGGATATCCACCTTCTCCAACATCTCCACCATCATCATCATCATCATGATGAAGAGGGACTAGTCCACCTCTAGACTATGGGTTTGTGGCAGTAGCTTGATCTATTTCTCTCTTGTTCTTCATAGATCTTAGTACCATATGAGCTGCCCAACATGATTATGGTCATATATGTAATTCCTATGTGGTGGATCTTGATTTGATGATTTGATATATGAGATTGGAACCCATTATGTGTAAGATGTATTGATAGATGCATATCATGTACCCCATTCTTAAGTACTTGTTTTGGTCCAACTTGTATGCAAGAGCCCATGTGGGAAGAAGTGTGTATTAGATGGAGTAGCATGGTGATAGTGATTGGATAGTGACAACAAAATCCATGACCTACTATGGTTTTTACCTTTCTTTTGCTGCCTCACTAGGGATTAAGTAAATTCATGTGCTATAATTATCCTGTGATAGCTAGATAATCTTGTTTGGTCAAGGTAGCATATTTGTAATTCAAACATCATGTCATATTGCTTAAGGCTATACTCTGTGTAATGTTTAATTCAAGATTTGATTGGAGTTTTCCCTATCTCGTAGAGTATAAGAGAGATGTGTTGCATTATCTCTATGTTAGGACGTGATGCCCATATGAATGCTTATCAAACACATGTTTAAGTTCCATTAATATTATGTCTTTGATGAATTGTTTATGTCCATTTCAACTTAAAAAGAGAGTAGACAAGTGAACCTATGAACCCCAGTCCATTTTAAATCATAAGAAATACCTTTCCAACACTTTTATCATACTTTACATTTGCTGCAATATTTTCATCTGAAAATAGAAAAATACTTTCTTCATTTGCAATCACACAAGAAAACTGAAAAACAACCAAATTATCACCATCATCATCTTGTTTGCTTAGTTTACTTTACTGCACTTTATTTTTATTTTTATTTCATATTAGTAATACGAAACGTTATGCTTGAAAACCACACAGTTAAGTTGGGGACACAAGACAGGAACTTTGCTTTACAGGTTACTTGACAGGAGAAGAAGAATTAACTTCTGAGCCAATTGCCCGAGAGTTTGATATTAACCCTCGAGTCGGAAAAGACGCTTGCTACAACACTCTACACTTGGACTCCCAACGAGTTGGTACACACAGAGTTGTTGCCATCACACACCACTTCAATGGCATAGTAGACCATGTGGATCGAAAGGTGTGATAAGTAGGAAGTTAGAACTCGATGAGGTTATTGAACCTTCTCTTCATGGAATGGCGAATAGTGCTCTGTCGGAAATGGCGTAGCTTCGGAAGATGTTCTAGTGTCAACTTCACCAAATGAAGAGGGAACTAATGATAATGATCATGGAACTCCGAAAGAGAACACTACCGACACTCGTAGGTCAACTAGGACACGTGCAGCTCCTGAACTATACGGTAATCCAGTTTTGAATTTCATGGTAGATGAAAATGATGACCCTGCGAGCTATGAGGAAGTGATGGAAAGTATGGATTCCAACAAATGGCTAGAAGCCATGAAATCTGAAATAGGATCCATGTACGAAAACCAAGTTTAGACTTGGACCTACCTCATGACTGTAAGCCCGTTGAGAATAAATGGATCTTTAAGAAGAAAATTGATTGTGATGGTAATGTGAACGTTTATAAAGCGCGACTTGTCGCAAAAGGTTTCCAACAAATTTAAGGAGTTGACTATGATGAGACTTTATATCCCGTAGTGATGCTAAAATCAGTTAGGATTATGTTAGCAAGTGATGCATATTTCGACTATGAAATTTTGCAGATGGATCTGAAAACCGCGTTCCTTAATAGAAACATTGATAAAAAGTTGTACATGGTACAACCCAAGGGTTTTATTGATCCTAAGGATACTAACAACGTGTGCAAACTTCAGCGATCCATTTATGGACTAAAGCAAGCATCACAAAATTGGAATATCCATTTTGATGAAGTCATCAAAGGGTTTAGATTTGTCCAAACTTATGGAGAAGCTTGTATTTATAAGAAAGTGAGTGGGAGCTCTGTAGAATTTCTAATTTTATATGTGGATGACATATTATTGATAGGAAATGATATAGAACTTTTTAAGAGTATGAAGGATTATTTGAACAGTAGTTTTTCAATGAAGGACTTCGGTGAAGCGGTGTATATACTAGGTATCAAAATCTATAGAGATAAATCGAGACGATTGATTGGGCTATCGCAAAGTACATACCTTGACAAGATATTTAAAAAGTTCAATATGGACATAAGTAAGAAATGATTCTTACCTATGTTACAAGGCAAGATGTTAAGTAAGACTCAGAGTCTGCCTACGGCCTAAGATAGAGAAATAATGAATAAGATTCCCTATGCCTCAGCCATATGGTCTATCATGTATGCCATCTTGTGTACTAGGTCAGATGTGGTACATGATATTATTTTGACTAGTAGGTACCAATCTGATCCAGGTTTAGAATACCGGATAGCGGTCAAGAATATATTTAAGTACTTGAGAAGAACTAAAGAAATGTTTCTCGTATATGGAGGTGAAGAAGAGCTCGTCGCAAATTGTTACGTCGATGCTAGCTTCAACACTGATCCGTATGACTCTAAGTCACAATCCGGATACGTATTTCTCATGAATGAAGCGCAGTTAGTTGGACGAGTTCCAAGCAACCCGTGGTGGCGGGATCATCGATAGAGGCGGAATATGTTGCTGCTTCGGAAGCGGCGCGGGAAGCGGTTTGGATAAAGGAGTTCATAACTAAACTTGGTGTGGTTCCCAACGCATTGGACCCAATGGTCATCTATTGTGACAATAATGGAGCCATAGCAAATGCAAAGGAGCCAAGGTCTCATAAGAATTCCAAGCATATCAAGCGCTGATTTCACTCCATCCGTGAACATGTCAAGGATGACGATATAAAGATTTGCAAAGTACACATTGATCTGAATGTGGCAGATCCATTGACTAAAACTCTCCCTAGGGCAAAACATTATCAGCACCAAAATTTAATGGGTGTTAGATTCATCACAATGTAATCTAGATTATTAACTCTAGTGCAAGTGAGAGACTGAAGGGAATATGCTCGAGAGGCAATAATAAAATGTTATGATCTTATTCCAAATTTATGATTGATGTTTATTTCTCATGCTAGAATTGTATTAATAGGAAACGTTAATACATGTGTGGTTAATAAACAAACCAATGTTCCTAGTAATGCCTCTCATATATACCAGCTCGTTGATTAACCGATGATCAAGATTTCCTGATCATGAACATTGGATGTTGTTAATAGCGAGATTATATAATTAGAAGAATGATATGTTGAACATACATCCGAAGTATATTTAGCAATTCGATCTAGTCATTAAGTTTACATTGCTACATCAAACACATATGAAGTATTCCTATTCCTTAGGCCATGAGATCATGTCAATCGCTAACACCGAAAGAATGCTTTGATAACATCAAACGTCACACCGTAATAGGGTGACTATAAAGGTGGGTTCGGGTATTCCGTAGGTGTTATGTTAAGGCTCATGGATCAAGAGTGGGATTTGTCCATCCCAATAGCGGAGAGATATACTCTGGGCCCTATAGGTGATATCACATCAACACCGTTTGCAAGCATGTGACTAGGTCAGAGGAATATTGTATCAGAGAACGAGTAAAGAGTACTTGTCGGGAATGAGATCGAACTAGGGTATGGTTGATACCTGTGATCGGATCTTGGACAAGTAAATCTTTGCGAGACAAAAGAAATTGGATACGATGTTGATGGTTCACACGATCACAAGATTCATCGTTGAATGTTCAGGAGTCGATACGGATCTCCAGGTCCCGCTTTTGATTATTGATAAGAGAGGTGTCTCTATCATGTTTGCATTATTCGCAAACCGTAGGGTGACACTTAAGGTTCTCTGACACTAAGTGGTAGATAAAACATATCCGAGAATAAAATTGTTAGAGCTGAAATTATTTTGATGATCACCGAAATTATTTCGGGTCAATCGCTGAAAATGGTTTCAGGAGTAATATTGAAAGAATGCAAGGGGGTTCACGTGAATGTTTGTTAATTAAAGTAATTAATAAAATTCTGAATAAAATTAATAAATAGTTTTATTTAAAGAGAAAATGCATTTATGCTAATGGGTAATAAATGCATGTGAGTGGAAATGGAGTTTATGTGAGTGGGATGTGCACTCACATGAATGAGGGAAGATGTGGGGAACCTCCATGGCCGGCGCCATGCCCCCCTTGGGCTGTCCCTCCCCTATAAAAGGACGCCTCCTCCTCTCTAGATGCACCACATCCTCATAAAGGTTCTCTTCTCGCTCTAGCAATTTCCCATGGCCTTGAACTAGCTAGGTACATGTTCTGTTGGATTCCCGGAGTAAGATTTATCTACTCCTTTCGCTGCTCTGCTGGAGTGGAGACGCGAAGGTTGGCAGGAGCCAGACGTGTGACCGAGGATGGATACGCTGCTGGGTTGCGACGTTCTTCAACACGGTCTTGAGATCGGCAAGTGATCGGCTACATCACCAACGAAATCAGTTTTCGCAAAAGCTTTTTGGTCGAGGGTAAGTCAATATGGTTACCCTCTCACTCGTTACTAGCATCTACTAGTTAGATCTTGACGCATTTAGCGTTCTTATCGTAGGTTTTTTTATTTTCTATAATGTGAACCCTTCAATAGGGCCCTCGACAGAAGGAAGGAGAAGACCTCCTGATTTTTGTGTGTTTTTTATTTTTCTGACATTTTTGGATATTTTGTTGGGCTGACATGTGGGACCCAGTATTAATAATATTAATTATGATTTTTCTAATTATTTGGGAGGGGGTTTATTTTCATAATGAAACAACAATTTTAACATTATGTGAACGTGCGGGTATCATCTAGTTAAGGCAAAGGAGCAAAGGAAATATCTAGCATACTAGAAGGACATGTAGAAAGAAAAACCAATGCTCGTAGAGAAACCCGGCCGTGCAACGACAGTCATTGAACACGCAACACTATGTGATTTTGTTCACACGTCGGCCGGCAACCCATCGACGTGGACGGTATGCTTTGACTGGCTGCCCGACGCCGACTTCGGCCCGCCCTCGCGCACGCTGTTCTCCGCGAAACGCGCGGTCGAGGCGTTGTACCCCTTCTCCCGTTCTTGCTCGGTCCATTCCCGACTGTAATACTCCTCCGCCGTTGCCCCCGGCATTGGCCCCATGAACATGCCGCCCCACTGCGGGAAGTAGATAAGCGTGATGGGCAGCGTGCATGCGATGATCATGAGCCCCATGTACATGATCCCCGTCTCCGTCTTGTACCTGGCACCGCGGAAGAATATGACCTGCGTCAGCACGGCGCCGACGTTGCCGCCGCCGCCGGTCATGCCGGAAATGAGGCCCAAGGACCTCCGCGACACGAACGGCACGATGCCGAAGGTGAGCCCGCAAGCCGCCTGCACGAAGAAGGAAAAGAGCACCATGACGGCCACGGACGCGGCGAAGGAGTAGTCGACGACGCCGAGCACGACGCACAGGACTCCGCCGATGGTCTGCACGGTCCACAGCCCCCACAGCCTGCCGCGCATGCCGAACCTGCTGGAGAGCCAGTCGGACATGAGCCCCCCACCGGGACGAGAGATGAGGTTGGCCATCCCGAAGCTGGCGGCGATAAGCCCGGCGGTATGGAGGTTGACGTCGAAGCGGTCGAAGAAGTATTGCGCCACGATGTTGTCGATGGCGAGCTCAACGCCGAAGCAGTAGCCGTAGGTGAGCGCCAGGATCCAGGCGCGGTAGTTGGTGACCGCGTGGCGCAGCACGTTGGCGAAGCTGTCCTTGTGCATGTCCCCGGTCTTGTGGAGCTTACGGTAGTTTCCGTCGGGCATGTCCTGCCCGAACGCCAGCACGGCGATGGCAGAGAACGTCTGCATGACGCCCGGGATAAAGAAAGCGATGCGCCAAGCGGTGAACGGCGTGCTTCCGATCCTCTTGACGGCCTCAAACACCAGCGGCATGAGGAGCTGCACGGCGCCCCCGCCGAGGTTCCCCCAGCCGCCGGCGACGCCGTTGGCCAGCCCTACCTTTGGCGGCGAGAACATGGAGCTCATCCAGAACTGCGTCGACACGAAGGAGGCAAGCGAGAAGCCCGTGAAGAAGCGCACGAGCAGGAACGACGAGGGCGAGTTGATGATGGAGGAGCAGTACACCGCGGGGGTGGTGAGCAGTATGATCGCCGCGGACGCCAGGCGGGGCCCGACCAGGTCGCAGGCCGTGCCCATTGCGACACGCGCGAACACGGCGCCGGACACGGACGCGATCCCGGCGTTGCCGATGTCCTTGGCCGTGAGGTCTAGCGTGTCCCGGATGAGCGGCAACAGCGGCGGCGCAGCGAAGGTGGAGACGAAGCAGCAGAAGAAGGAGAACCAGGAGAGGTGGAACGCGCTCATGTGCGGCCTCGCCAAGGATAAGAGCCAGAACTGCGTGGCCTTGTTGTCGGAGTCCACCGGCATCCTGAACTTGGCCTTGGACGCCGGCTCCACCTCCATCGCCGCCTGCTTCGACTGCCCCTCCATCTCACTGGCCATCTTGCTGCTACAGCTAGCCGTGCTGGGAGCTTGGGATGTAATGTTGTACGTGACGACGGTGCTGGTAGTACAGGCTCAGCGGCGCGCCTTGTTAATATAGCGCAGCTGGAGAGCGGCGCTCGACCGGGCGCGGCGCGGGGGCGACGGTTGGGAAGGGCGAGAGGGCAAAGGGGGGCCAGGACGAATAAATATTTGGCTGCTGATGTTACGGTGTCAGTGGAAGGCCGGCACCGCTGTGGAGTGCCCGCGTCGCGGCACTGCCTCAGCAAACCCCGGCCACTTCGTCGGCACCTGCGAAATAGTATCATTTGGCGAATGGCGATGAATGCTCTCTTTCAGGATTTCTGTGTCTGCTCTCAGGAAAAGCAGTACGCGCCGCCACGTAACGATCTTGAATGCCGCTGCCGCAGTACGGGAAGCATGTATACTAATCCTACACGTGTTTGTATAGATGTATATGTATATGTGCGTATTCCTTATATATGTCTGTGTTGTATGTAACCTAAACTTTTTATAATCCTCTTATATAATAAGTAATACGAGACCACCTGACGTATGGTTTCCCCTATCTGGTAAACCAGGTATCAGACACAAAACCCTAACCGGACCTGCGCCTCCTCCCACTTCCACCGCCGCTGCAGCAGCCGATCTCGACGCCCGACCTCTGCAAACCACCCACCTCTCCCCTTCTAGCCTCGTCGCCCCTCTGCAATGAGTGACAACGCCGCATGGATCGCGCAAGCCGCGAAGAAAAAAGAAGACCGCGAGGCGAAAGAAGCTGCTGACGCCCAGTCAAAGCTCGCCCTCGCCACCGCCCCTCCTCCAGCGCGGGGGCCTTCTCACTCACCTCGTTGCATGCCCAAGCCGTCGGCCTCCACTCCATCAAGGGGCACGTCCCGCCGTCGAGCTGGCCCTCGACACCGGCGTTCATCGCCAATGGCGCACCTTCTTCCGCACCGCCCTCCGCATGTATGCGCTGCTCGACGTCGTAGACGCCCCTGCTCCGTCCGTTCCGACTCCGGAGTGGGCTCTCTTGGATGCCACGGTCATCTCCTGGCTCTATGGGTCTGTGTCCCTCGGCCTCCTCGACATCGTCATGACATCGGGCAAAGACCCCCTCGCCGTCGAGCTATGGATAAGCATCAACGAGCTCTTCAACAACCACAAGATCAACCACCAACTCCACCTCTCCACCGAGCTGGGCGAGATCAAGATGGGCGAGATGAACATGACCGAGTACTTGAAGAAGATCAAGGCCCTCGCCGACAGTCTCGCGGATCTCAGCTCCCCGGAAGACGATGCCAAGCTGGTGATCCACTGCCTCAACGGACTTTCCGAGCAATACGAGGGCGCCGCCGATCTCATCTCCCTCATGCCCGACATCTCGTTTGATAATTTCCGTTCTCTTCTCGCACTCCAAGACATGAAGCGCAAGAATCATCGCTCGCGCAATGGCAACGGTGACACGGCCCTCTACTCCAACGCCGCCACCGCCCCCAACTCCGGACGGGGCAACGGTGGCAAGGGCAAGAAAAAGAAGAAGGCCGCAACGGACGCTGCCAAGGACACCGCCATCATCCAAGCCGGCCCTATCGTCACACCTCCGGCCACCGCTCCTCCAACCCGGCCCACGCTGCTCCTGCCCTGGAACGGCGCGATCCAGATGTGGCCATACGACCCAGGTATGCAGGCTCGACCCCCCAGCTACATGCACCGCCCCCCGCCCCTGCAACACGCCTTCTACGCGTAAGGGCCCTACACTGTGCTGCACGCCTATGGCTACAGCTACGGCGGCTATGCTCCTCAGGCTCCTGCATATGGGCTCGGCGCTGCACCCCCGTCATCACCGGCTTCATCGACTGCCTCATGGGACCAGTCCGCGTTGATGAATCAGTTCCAAACGATGGGCCTTCAAGCGTCCACCATCGATTGGGTCATGGACACTGGCGCCACCTCCCACTTCACATCGAACCCAGGTATGCTCACCTCCGTGTCTCCTCCTTCTTCTTCCTCTCGTGCTGTCGTTGTCGGTAATGGTTCCACCCTTCCGATCACCGCTACCGGGCATGCACGTTTTCCTATTTCCACTCCCTCGCGTCCTCTGCATCTTCGCAATGTCTTAGTAGCTCCCGATATAGTCAAAAACCTCTTGTTCGTTCGTCAATTCACCATTGATAATCGTGTTTCTATCGAATTTGACCCTGTTGGTTTTTCTGTGAAGGACCTTCTAACCAGGACCGAGATTCTCGGATGCAATAGTCCCGGAGCCCTCTACCCTGTTAGCACCTCCTCCCCCAGCCGCCCACACGCCTTCCTCGCCGTCGACCCTGCTATGTGGCATCGGCGCCTTGGACACCCTGGACGGCCGGTCATGGAGTCATTAGCTCGCTCCTGCATTATTCCTAGGGATAAAAATAAATCTAGTTTGTGTCATGCTTGTCAATTAGGTCACCATATTCGTCTACCTTTGTCTTCGACCAATCGTGTAACACATTCTCCGTTTGAACTTATACATTGTGATTTGTGGACATCTCCTGCTGAGAGTATTTCTGGCTTTAAGTATTATCTCGTTTGTCTCGATGATTTCACTCAATACGCTTGGGTTTATCCTTTACGTGCCAAGTCAGAAGCCTTCTCACACTTGTCGTCCCTCCACGCCTTAGCCCAAACTCAGTTTCATGCACCATTGAAAGCCATCCAGTGGGACAATGGTCGTGAGTTCGATAATTCCTCCCTACAATCGTTTGCCCAACGCCATGGGATAGCACTCTGTTTCTCATGTCCTTATACTTCACAACAAAACGGTAAAGGCGAGAGAATTATTCGCACCCTTAACGACATCAGTCGCACCCTTCTAATTCAAGCTAGCATGCCACCTCGCTTCTGGGCCGAGGCTCTCCATATAGTCGTACTGTTGCACAATCGGCTGCCTTCCAAGGCCATCGCGGATCACGTGCCTTTTCGATCCCTTCATGGTGTCTACCTTGCATATGCCGGTCTTAGGGTCTTCGGATGCTTATGCTACCCCAACACCACCGTCGTTGCCCCGCATAAACTTGCGCCTCGCTCCATGTCGTGTGTGTTCCTTGGGTATCCATCTCAACATCATGGCTATCGCTGCCTTGATCGTTCCACCCAAAAGATCATCATCTCTCGCCATGTCGTGTTTGACGAGTCTGTCTTTCCCTTTGCCTCTAACGCATCACAACCATCCTCTACTCATACTTTGCAAAGTTATGACTTTCTGCAGGTTGAGTAGCCGATGTTGCCGATGCCATTCACCACGGGAACTTCTGCCGCGGCCACTCGGCAGCCTGCCGTGGGCGTTCGGTAGCCCGCCGTGGCTACCCGGCAGCCTGTCGCGGGCACTTCTCCTGCCGCGGCAGGATCTTCCGCCCTGCGCACGCCGCCTCGGGCCACCTTGCCTGGCCCGTCCTCGGCCGGATCGTCACCGTCAGGATCACCCTTGTCCGCTCCCTCGCCCGCCGCGTCTACAGATGATGGTGCCCCGGAGCCTTCTACGAGCTCGCCATCCATGGCTTCTACCCCGCCTCCCGCCACGGATGCTCCTCGGGCTCGTCGTCCTTGAGCACCACCGCCGCCATTGTCTCACACCATGCTCACGTGTGCCAAGCACATCATTGTGTATCCCAAGAAGATTTTTGATCTTGATTTTGAAGGATTGTCTCCAATACCAAAGACTTATCGTGGTGCTTTCAAAGACCCCAACTGGCAGCTGCAATGGTTGAAGAGTACAATGCGCTCCTCTCCAACAACACTTGGGACTTGGTTGATCCTCCTCGCCGTGCCAACATTGTCACCGGCAAGTGGATCTTTCGTCACAAGATGAAGTCCGATGGTTCGTTGGAATGATACAAAGCTCGTTGGGTCCTCCGGGATTTTACTCAGCACGAAGGTATTGATTTTGATGAGACTTTCAGCCCTGTGGTCAAGTCAGCCACCATACGCACGGTGTTATCACTTGCGCTCTCTAGTAACTACCGATTCATTAGCTTGATGTCAAGAACGCCTTCCTCAATGGCACACTCATTGAGACCGTGTATGCTCGACAGCCTTCCGGGTTTACTGATCCCAGATTTTTTGACAAGGTGTGTCGCCTCAATAAATCTCTCTACGGTTTGAAGCAGACGCCTCGAGCATGGTTTCGGTGGTTCGCTTTGTTCATTGCTACTATTGGTTTTGTTAGATCCAAGTACGATTGCTCCCTGTTTGTCTACTGGCGTGGTACTGACATGGCCTATCTCTTGCTCTATGTGGATGACATTATCCTGACAGCGTCTTCTCCGACTTTGTTGCACAGTTTAATTGCTTCTCTTCGTAAAGAGTTCAGTATGACAGATATGGATGAGCTTCACTATTTTCTGGGAATCTCAGTCAGACGCACTAAGGACAGTTTGTTCCTCTCACAGGAGAAGTATGAATTGGAGCTTCTTGACAAAGCTGGTATGTTACAGTGTAAATCTATCTCCACTCCAGTTGATACAGCTTCTAAGCTTGCAGCTCAGTCTAGTGATTCCGTGGCTGATCCTACAGAATATCACAGTATTGCAGGAGGTCTCCAATACCTCACTTTCACTCGGCCAGATATCTCCTTTGTAGTACAACAGATATGTCTTCATATGCATGATCCACGGGCTAATCACTTGCTCCTTGTGAAGCGTGTTCTACGCTACATCCGTGGAACCACCGACTATGGTCTCACTTTGTATCAACGCACATCGAACAAATTGCTGGCCTACTCTGACGCTGACTGGGCAGGTTGTCCAGACACTCGACGGTCTACTTCAGGCTATTGTGTGTTCCTCGGCACGAATTTGGTGTCTTGGTCGGCTAAGTGGCAGCACACTGTTTCCCGATCGAGTGCGGAGGCTGAGTATCGAGTCGTAGCAAATGTAGTGGCTGAATATTGTTGGCTTTGACAGCTACTTTTGGAGCTTCATCAACCGGTGCATGATGCTTCAGTGGTCTTCTGTGACAATGTGAGCTCTGTTTACATGACACGATCCAAAGGCATCACCAAAGATACCAAGCATGTGGAGATTGATCTACACTTCGTCAGAGATCGCGTGACCACTAGCGAGGTTAAGGTGCTACACGTTTCTAGTTCATCACAGTTCATGGATATCCTCACCAAAGGATTACCATCGTCTCTCTTCTTGGACTTTCGGAAAAGTCTCAACATTAGTCGACTGCCCAGTTTTAACTGAGGGAGGGTGTTAGAATACATATCCTACACGTGTTTGTATAGATGTAGGATACGTATGCATGTGTATTCCTTGTATATATGTCTGTGTTGTATGTAATCGGGACTCCTTGTAATCCTCTTATATAATGAGCAATACAAGGCCACCTAACGTGGTTTCCCCTATCTTACATATACTTTTGTTTTTCTACTAGCGCTACTAGGCTTGCATATGGGAATCATGTATTCTGCCTTGGTTGTTCAACTGGCTTGGCCGTAGAACTTTTAAACAGAAGACCTTAGTACCGTGTTAAATGAATCGAAAAAACCGACCCTCGCGTTGCCCTCGTGGGCGACTCGGGGGGCTATCGTCTCCCCAAGCGACTGCGTCAGCGTGGCATCAAGGGGGCTCGGCGGGCAGAGGGACGCAGTGGTGGGCAGCGTCGCTGCATCGTGGCGGAGGTGGCGCAAGCCACCAGCGCTGCTGGGGAGGTGGCGTGGCCGAGCTCGTCCTGGGCCCAGATGGGCTTGGCGGGCCATGGGTCGGCTCTGCCTCGGCGGCATTTTTCTGCCTCGGTGGAGGGGGATGCTGGGGCGGTGGCCCCAGGGTGTGGTAGTGGCGGCCGGCGCGGCCGTGCGAGCGGCGTGGCAACCGGGCTTGGAGGTGGTCGGAGCTACTGCTTGCGTCCCCTTTTCTGGAAGGGGTGGTACTCTGGCCAGCGAGGTGCTGGGTGGAGCCGTGATCTCTAGTCCACTCTTTCGTGTGGTGTGATGCTTCTGGAGCCAGATTGGCGGGTTCTCCACCTCCCAGTTTGGTGGTCTGGCGGTGGTTGGCGGTGGCAGCAGATGGTGTTCGGCGACGACTTCGGTTGTGTGCGGAGTGGACATCGGGGCGACGGCCCCGGGACAACGGACGTGGCAAGGGGCATCGTGGGAGGAGGTGGCCAGGTTGGTTTCTTGCCGCAAGTGGTGGTGGCGGCGGTGCGCTGCAAGGCGGGCATGGCTTCTTTGCCTTGGTGGATCGGCTTGTTCGACTTTGGGTCTGGTGATCTCCACACGAAAGCACTGTATCGACCTAGGTTGATGCTGGGGATGGCGGCATCTGCGGACATCGCTCTCCTTGTTGGAGGCATAGTTGAGGAGACCCTTCACCTCCCTCGTCGTTTTGGGTCACAGACCCTCCGGGTGAAAACTCGAGCTCCGATTTCTGCCAGAGCGGGCATTGGCGGCGCCACCGTCGTTTTCCCTCTATTGGGCGATGCATTTGGAGGTTTGGTGCTCCGTCAGGGCTTGGGCTTGTTTTTTCTGGTTGCTGTTTGTCGTCTAGGAGTGCACGCGGTCTCGGGACCGGTGTGGTTGCCAGCGCGGCGACTCTATTGTCGTTGTGCTGGTGTCTGTCAGTGGTGCTCCAGACCTAGTCGAGCTAGGTTGCGTGGCCTCATCTTGGTTTTGCTTGTTTTTTCTGAAAACTTTGTCGCTTGGGGTATTTTTTTGGTACGGTTCCCCTTTTAGTCAGACCCGTGTGTTTATATGTTTGTATCGGGTTTCGGCCGGTTTCCCTTACAAATCGACCAGTTCTCTTATTCTAATAGAAAAGACAGTGCTCCTGCTGGTTGCTCCAAAAAAAGTACTGTGTTAAATTAATAACTTCCTAAATGGCAAATACAAAGTACTGCAAGTGCAAGATCAGCTTACATGCAACACATAACAAGACAAATATTACAAAGAAACACACCTTGAAGGTTGAGGCCCATGTCTATCCGCATGAACAGAACATTGGAGAGGACACATAGTGAAGCAAGGCACACCACCGGAGAGATCTTGCCTTTGTGAGCTCATGGCTCGCCTCAATGTAGTGTCATTCGCCTCCACCTTTGAAGAGGCCATGCCTTCTCGCCTAGGACCGAAGGACGTTGAACCATCATAGAGAGCTCACCCTTGAGCATGAATGAGCGCACAACATAGGTTGCCACGGAGATGAACTACACACACAATCACCTCTTCCCGGGAGTCGGACAATGTCATCAACCTCGGTACTAACCACACATCAAGATGCAAGCTTTAGGAAGAGATTGTCGAACGAAGACATGACCATGAGATGGTAACACAACAACCAGAGAACCTGTACTTGCAGATGCAAGCAACCAACAACCAAACATGGCACCATGTCGACGCAAGAAACATGCTGCCACTAGCAACCTACCAGCCATTGCACTGCACATCCACCTCCCCATAGAACCAGGGTGGCGTCTCCAAGGAGGACACGACACCATCACGTTGATGCTGCCCAACCTGAGGTAGTTTGGGTTTTCACCCGGAAAAAAGGGAAGGAGGGGATAGGAGTTGGACCTCGATGTCTCCTTCGAGAAAGGGAAATAGCGTAGCCGCGTCATCGTGATTCCCACCGCTGGTCAAGGGTTTCCCCCGGGCTAGAGCTCCCAGCCAAGCCACGCAACTACGCACATGATATGGCGAGAACGTCGTGATTCGAAGGCAGCAGGATGAGGACAACACATAGGGGAAGTCATTGTCATCAGATCTAGAGGTGGGGGTCGGTGGGGCACCCCCTGTGCCGTGACCAATAGCCTCCGTCCCTTTGCCGCTCGCACCACCGAGGAGGACAACCAATAGCACCAGCGAGCATTCTTGTCGCTAGATCGACGCCGCCCTCAAGTCTCAAGGCCACCACCTTATATAACAGAGCTCTCCCGACGGAGAAGGAGCAGCGAGATCCTCGCCACCACCGTCCTTGGCAGCCATGCTGGGCTATGCCGGCGGGCTTCTCTAGCAGCGACAAGGGAGGAAGAGTCGGGGAAGAGGGAGGCCTTGGTAGGGTTTTCCATCGCCGCACGGGCCATAGAACTAGATGCATCCATTTGTTTTAAATAGAGTTCATGATAGTAGCATGTTCATATCGACGTAATAGGGAGAAAAAGATCAGCTAACGCACGCCAAAGCTTACGTTTGAGCCGTGGTGATTCTTTTTTTTTTGAATAACAGAAGGAGAACTGCTATATTTATTGCTATATTTATTGCGCTAGAGGAAAAGGTCAAGACTACCGATGACCCAGTTTATAAAGAAAACTGGGCACAAAAACCATACAAAGCTACCTCGTTTATGAGAGAAAATGGGTTAGGAAAAACAGACAAACATCGGAGCCTTATCATCTGCACGACACCAGACCACCAACACACTAAAAAATACACGCCCAAATCCAGAGCCGCTACTCCGGCTTTCCCCACTCATAGTCAAGCCGCAACACCGCGCGGTGTGGATGTCTTATAGCCCAAACTACACACGGTGACCACCCATAGACCACGAGCGCCGCGCCAAAAGATCCAGGGCCACCGTCCCGACATGCCAGTCAAACCGACTATTTGATCGCGTCGATCGGGCCAACATGCTAGCTGCCCTCGCAACACCAAAACGCCACCCATGCCTTACTAGGCCACAACCACACGTCATGGAGTCGTCGTTGCAAGGCCTTCCGAGGTCACCACCTCAGCGCATGTCCACTGCCAGAGTTTCCACCTTGGCATCAACAACCCTCAACCACAAGTCCAACTACGTAGCTACCACACACCTGCCACACCCGAGTGTCGAGGACTCAAAAGGCGGCGCCTTCAAGAAGGTAGCGGCCTAGATTGTCACCGTTGCTCGCTCTGAAGGAGCTAAGGTTTTCACCTGGAGGTCACTTGACACTCATGTCAGCAGGAGATGCATCTTCATAATGACGGCTTCAGCAAGGAGAACGACACCCAAGGGCATTGCTTTCATCGACAACGACCAGAGTCGCTACAAATCTTTCACTGGCTTATCTCTCTGCCGCTAGACTAGATGCTCGGGCAGAAGGGCACAAACAACCAAGAAGGGGTCCTTATCGCCGACCACTAGATGCCACCAATCGTCATGCTATCAAGGACCCCGACAAATATCGACAAAATCCCGCCAAGGCCCAGATCGGACCCATCCGTCGCGACCCAAGCTCCTCTCGCGCTCTCAGGCCACCATTGTGCTATCAGCACGCGCTGCCTGCACACACGCCACCTCAGCGCTGCCCTGCCGCATACAGCTCGCCAACCCACGTCTTCGCTCTGAAGACCCGAGAAGCCTAGAACGGGCATGCCTGTTGCGAGCCCACCGCCGCCATATCCCCTTGCACCGCCGGCGCCGCGTCGTGCTTGCGTGCCGGCCGTACCTCCACGTGCTTCCGCACTGCCGCTCGGTAGCTCGCACACTTGTGCTCTACCCCGTTCCACTGCTTGGCTAGTTTCCCCGCTTAGCTTGCCACACATACGGGAAAGGAGGGCCCGCCACCGATGATTCCGGCGGGCTTTGCCCGACGACGCTTGCCGATAGCGGCGGTGGGGAGGGCAGAGAAGGGAGGACTGGTTCCTGACGGCTATGTGGCTCCCGGGTCGCCCACCGGGGAGTGACATGGGAGAGAGTTCTCTCTGCACGTTGCCAAGTTCGCTCCGACGATTATCAGATGGTCATAGCCATGGTGCCTTCCTCCAACGTCAACAAATTCAAGGAGAATTACGGCAACGACCATACAACTTGAACCTTGGCACTCGAATTAAAGAAAATACGATTAATTACGACAATGACCATACAAAAAGCATCGATCTGCGGTTAATCACGAATTAATAAAAAAACTGATAGCAGGACCCACTTGTAAAGTCGGCGTGGCACTCCTTTGACTCTAGGTAAATCAAAATATTTTAATTATCAGTAAAAACTGGCGAGCACGGGGAACTACCACGCCACAGCTTGCCCTGCCGCCACCCCGTCCAGCACCACCGCTGCTCCGGCCTTCTCACAGCCGCCTTCACGGCCTGCCCCATCGCAACAGTCACCATCCTAGGAGGAGATAGGCGCGCAAAGGAACACAAGTGAACGACGCCGCCACGTTCAATGAAGAGCGCAACCTCCCTAGACCGGTTGGAGCCATCCCTGCTTTGCCGGTGAGCACAGACACACCCGTCGCGGCAGCTGCCTTTGACGAGGACACTCCCGTCCCCCCGGGATTCTTCCATACGAGGAGGACGCCATGCCATTGTAGCTCGCCGAGCGGCGGGTAGGCCAAGTCCGGCCGCCTCGCGTTGGTGCTCCAGAACAGGGCCTGCGCATCGACGACGACGAGAAGGGCCTGCGCAACGACGACGGCGAGCAGGGCATGGCGACGGCTACGAGCAGAGGACTCCCAATTATTTCCTTTTTCTCTTTTTTATATTTTAATTATTTAAATAGGTTAGCAAATGGGCCCGGTCCACTCAGCAACTTTGTCCGTGACATGTGGGTCCTAGTGTCGCTTTGTCCGTGAGGGTCTCACTGTCAGTTTCATGATTAACTATGGATCAATGCTTTTTACGAAACTTATTTCAGATGTGATAGTTTTTACGATTGAAATACAGTCTGGTACCATTCAATAAATTTAACTATTAAAGTGGTAGTGTTATGTTGACAACTCTTGCTAGCTAGCAGCCGTTTCGCTGCATACAACTCGCGCCCGTGGACGAGCAGATTAAGATATATTTAAATGAATAACTATAGTCGACAGTGCATTTGAAAAGATCATCAGTGGCCTACCACAGCTGAGATTACATCTGAAAAGATCAACCTATCACACCTAAGACTGCAGCCAAACGACACCAGCCAAACAAAATACTCAGCGGAGTACTCATATTATTCGGCCGGAATGTCCGAATGATTGGAGATCCTCCGTTACTAGGTTGGAAACTGCGCCTATAGTTGCACGTACGGACAAACAGCTAAGAAACATTCAGGTTCTCTCTCTAAAAAAAAAATCAGGCCGGTTTCGGATTTACATAGAACTCAGTCCATGTACGTAGATGCAACAAGACAATATAGTGAGAACCAACCCGTGGTTGGACGGTTAGGAAGACGGTTCTATCCACCGTAGTTCAAATCCCAGATTCGACGCTTTGGCCTCATAAAAGCATTTTAATATTCTTTAAGTGGCAGGCGGCGTTTTCGTTGATAGTGAGGCGTCTGTGGTGACTTTGTCAATTTCAAGACCCGTCGGTCAGTCTCTCGGAGGTGCTTATAGGGGTAGGATGTGCGTGCGTGTTTATAAGGATAAGTGTATGTACGCATTGTGAACACGTTTATACTGTGTTTCTATAAAAAAAACAAGACGAATATGGTGAAAATCGAAACCAGTAGAACTCGCCTTGGAAACTGCTCGCTGACGCCCCGAGCGTCCCAGAGCACCATTAGCCTTAAGATATTTGATAGTGGGCTTGGCCCAACTAGCACCCTCGCGATGTTACAGTCTATATGTGTTTGATTTCTCGCGTTGGTTCGTATGGTTGTTCGGCGGACACGTCACCGGGTGCGTGTGTTACTGCGGTTCTCACGAATCTCGACTGACGTGTGTCCTTTTGAGGTACGCATGATTGCTTTCCTTTTTTCTCTCTTTTCTTTTTTTAATATTTTCTTCTTTCTTTCCTTTTTCTTTCTTCTTGGTATGTTTTTTCATGCTTTTCTCTAATTGTGTTTTTTTTACCTTTTTTCTTTTCTTTTGAAGAAGGTTTCTATTTCGGTGAGTTTTCTATTTATTTTTTTCCTTTTTAAGTACCTCTTTTTACCTTCTTGATTCTTGTGATGTATTCCTTTTGTTTTAAAATATAAGATATTTTAATTTTGTGAAAGAAGCGTATCCAGATCATTTTTAGTGTCTAGGTTTAGTCAAAATCTAGATGAATCTATATACTAAAAAAGTCTACATGTACTTTTTTACAAAGCTAAAACATCTTATATTTTAAAACGGAGGAAGTATACTTTTTTTCTGAGAGATATAACTAGAATGATTTAGTACTTTCATTTTTATAAAATTAGTTTCAGAAACTTTTATAAAATATTCATCTATAAGGATATCTATTCCACAACGTAGAAGCCAGACCGTCCAATGCACCCTATTGACATTTTGTACCTCAGGATCAAGACATATTTTGCTGATGCCATTGAGTTGACTTAATATTCCTTTTGTTCGGCAGTTCTTCTTCAATCTTGTGATGAAGGGTGATAATACTCACACTATCAAATGGATGTCCGGATCAACCCTATGTGAGTTCGACTTCTATAAGTTTTTTGATATACTGGAATATTCTTTTGATGGTCCTAATCCTGTTATTCATCGCATTCACACTCCGGGTCGGCTCGACAAGGCGAAGCTTTTAGAACTCTGTGGCTCTAATGGTATCATTGGTTTTATCATCGGCCTTTTGCCACTTTATGATCAGCTTGTGCGCCTGTTCCATGAGAACATTGCTCCCAGTGGTGGCAATAATGATGATATCCACACCTCGCTCGTCAACCTCCTCTATCATGCATATGAGTGTAGAAATGAAGACCTCGACGAGGATTTCACTTTGGATGTGATGGATTTTATTTTCAATGATATATATGATGCTATGGTGTCCAAGACATATATCCATGATGCTCCTTACATTATGTTGCTCATAAAAAACACACTGGAAGATGAAGATTTGATTGATGATTGTGAGGAACACAAAGTTAAGAAGCCTTATGTAAAAAAAAGGTAGCCGCTGCCTCAGCTACTTCTGGTTCTTTCATGAGAGATGCCCGTGCTAATGGTGACATGGTTATACCCTACGGATACACGACTTTGGCATACCTAGTCCAGCCCAAGGAAGGCCCACGGCAAATATACGCCGGCCCATGAATATTTTCGGGTGGCCCAGGCCCATGACGCCTTCGGATCCTTGGAGAGCAAGACTAGAGTTTGAATACAACTTGTAACCTACTTGTATCGGTACCCGATACCTAGCTTCCCCATATATAAAGGCTAGGAAGGTCCAACGAGGAGGATAGATCACGACATACGCACCTCCACGCCAGATCGAATCTGCGCACCCCTGTAACCTTCGGTTCCGCCGTAATCAAAGAGCAGACAAGCAGGAGTAGGGTTTTCCCTCCGGGGGCCTAAACCTGGGTAAATCTCGTGTCCCCTGGTTGCTTGTCTGTTAACCGTGCCACGATCTCCAGCATCCCCATCTTATCCAAAACCCAAGTTCATAATAATGGGCATTGACGAGATCAAACCTCGTCAATTGGTGCCGTCTGTGGGAATTGGGGCTGCTGATTGTGTGGTCGTGACGGTTCCGACCCGATCGATCTACAACTCCACGGCGACGGAGAATCACCTCCTCTTCGGCGCTCTCGATTTCACCGCCCACTCGCCGGATACCATGAAGGATTTCGAGCCCGTAGGCGACGGACTCGAAATCTTGTTCGGGAGCTTCGCTCAGTGGGACAACGGTACCCTCCGCCTCCTCGGCGGGTGCCCGTGCCGTCAATCAGGCCCGCCGTGGGCTCCACACCCGTGCTACGCGTCACCATCAGCAGATGAGTTCTACAGCAGCGTCGCAACTCCGATCCAGGCGATCCACCTTCGGATGAAGGGACCTACGGTTCGGATCCGAAAGCTGCGGCAAGCCAACCAATCTGCACGCTATCTATGCGCGCGATCATCCAAACCGACGAAGCGCCTAACCCGCCCAACCCCAACCCGCAGGCAGTAAACGGCAAAAACGGTGGAAAGCAGGGCCATCTCATCCAACTTAGCAAAGAAGGATGGGTTGAAGCACCGCCGTCGCATTTAAATAGTCCTACCTCTGGACTCCCCGTGATCTGATGGCATACCACTACCTCCTCATCGAGGAGCACAAGAAGCAAGTCAAGATGCAGGAGACGCCGACAACGCAAGCAAGCAGCCTCTCGAGTCCGGCGCGACGAGCTACGCTCTGCGCCATGGGACCCGCTCTAGCACAAACGGAAACCAGAAACAAGCACCGCTCTCGGGTGGAAAACATGGACCCGAAGGAGCGTGGCGTGACCGAACTCTCCACACATCGTTCATGGATATGGACGCCGACGGCAACATCATCCCGAAGACGCCACAAGCTGCGATCATGGCAGCTGCGTATCTCGCGGCTCACCCACCTCGGAGGGACCTGAAAAGAGCAATGCATAGGTCCGCACTCACCGGACTAGGACTAATCGGAGCTGCGCTCCACGAAGACGCTCCTACGGAGCGGAAGAAGAAAGCTCCGGCCAGGCGCGACCGAGCCCACTCCCTCATCCGAAGATGAAGGAACACGATCTTCCTCGAAGGAAGAAGAGCTCGCACCGCCATAAACGCGACTACGACGCCAGAGACAAGCTTACAGCGCAAGATCGACAAAGCACGCGCCAAACACGCATGCTCGTCGAATCGAGATGGATGAAGACGAAGGAGAACTGCGGGGCTCGATGCTTCAGCAGATCCGTCCGGCGAACACGGATGCCACGCAACTTCAAGCTTCCGGATACTCCGAAGTTCAACGACGCAAGATCCAAAGTCCTGGCTCGGTGACCATCATCATCCATCAAGCTTCACGGAGGCAACAAAGAAACCGCCATGCAATGCCTTCCGCAGCTAACAGCGCAGTGGTCTGGCTTAGCAGCCTATCATCAGGATCCATCCGAAGCTGGGATGAGCTCGCTTATAGCTTCATCCGAAATTTCAAAGGCACCAGCAAAAGGCCCGCCTCAATCGAAGAGTTGCGAGCCTGCACTCAGAGAACGGGTGAATCTATTCGCTCGTACATACTACGCTGGTCTACAACCAAGAACTCCGCAGACACATCTCGAAGAGCGGGCCATCGACGCCTTGAGGGGCGGCGTCAACGCCCAGACTTCAAGGAGAAACTTGGACGTGTAAAGCCCAAGACACTCGACCAGCTCATGGAAATCGCCAATGATTAGGCGACGGCGAAGATTGCATCCAGCGGGCGCAATCAGATGAAGAGGACGACTACGTCCGAAGACGCGAACGCCGCAGCAAGAGGAGATCGCGCGTTTACGAGGACCGCGACGGACCCAACATGGTCGCGGCAGCCACGCCCGACCGCCCGACAACAACCGCAACAGCGGAGGATACCGCAGCGGAAACTTCGCGACAACGGACGACTAACGCGAGCTGTGGCAACGCCAGACGCGAGAATGGACCCTCAGCATTCGATAAACTTTCGGGTCCATGCACCATCCACTTCTACATCGACAAACAAGATGGCAAAAAGAAAGCTAGCCACATGCTCAAGGACTGCCGCGAGTTCCATAAACTCAGCGAAGACATGATGCAGATGAGGCAACAAGCTCCAATCCCTGCGTTCGGAAACGCACTTGCGCCAGGTGAAATAGCACACGGAGCTCCTCCACCGCCGCCTATTGAGGCCCAAATCAACCAACGCACCAGCAAAACAACGCCGGGTCGCATATCCCCCACCAAAGGAGCACTCAATATGATATGAAGGGACGCCCCACAAATAGGTTGCGAAAAAATCACCCGACAAATCAACTTGGCGTGGCAACTCCGCTGCAATCCACGAGTACCTCAGCGGATCGAGTCTGCATCACATTCACTGCGCGGATCACCTTGCCAGATCCCTCGCCCAGGTCATGCTGCCACAGTGCTGGAGGCGCAGATCGGAGGCTTGAGATGAGTCGCGTCTTCATGGACGGCGGCATCAACCTAATGTTCGCAAGCACTCTAGCAGCTATACGGATCCCGCAATGCAGCTGGAACAATCGGACACAATGTTCCACATTGTCCCGGAAGGCATCTTCCCCGGAAAAATAGGGCTCGACGTCATCTTGAAGCGGACAACTTTCGGCAGAGCGCCTAGAATTGAAGTGGTGGATCGCGTAGCAATACCACGCCATCCTAGGACGGTAGCATTCGCAAGGTTCTGGCCGTCCCACACTACGATACCTACTACTCAAGATGCCAGACCAAAGGCGTCATCACAGTCCACGGAGCTTCACCCGATCGGACCAATGCGACAGGATTTCAACAAAATCTCGATCTTCGGCATGCAAGACGAGCTTGTAAGGCTCAGAGGTGACGGACAATGGGCTACCCCCAGTCAAAAAGCAGAACGCACCTGACATGTCTTTCGACTCCACCATCAACACCAAGAAGGTGCAGGTCCATCCAACGGATGCCTCCAAGACGGCGCTGATCGCCAACGACCTCAGCACCGCATAGGAAAAGCGCGCTTCGTCAATTCCTCCGTGAGCACTGGAAATCTTCGCTGGTGTCCAGCGGACATGCCAGAGTTCCTGTGAATTCGCCGAGCACGCACTCAATGTCTTCCTAGACACCAAGCCGATCCAAGCGATCCATCCGAAGACCGCCGGAGCCACGAGCCAAAGCTATCGGCAAGGAGATCAGCAGTTACTCGCAGCAGACTTCATCCGGGAAATCAAGGAAAGCGAGTGGCTGGAAAACACGGTGATGGTCCCGAAGAAGGACACGGACATCCTGCGGATGTGCGTGGACTTCACGTCACTAAATAAACACTGCCCTAAGGACCACTTCCCTCTTCCTAGGATCGACCAGATCATCGATTCGACTGCAGTTGTGAGAAACTCTCCTTCCTCGACGCCTACTCAAAGCTATAACCAGATTCGACTCAAGGTCGAAGATCAAGAAAAACAACGCTCATCACACCGTTCGAGTATCTTTGCTACAACACAATGCCTTTCGGCTAAAGAACGCGGGTGCCACGCGTACCGCGATGCATGCGGCCTGCCTCAAGGACCAGATCGGTCATAGCGTCCAAGTCTATGTCGACGACATAGTCATAAAAACCAAGGAGGCAAGAACACTTATCGACGATCTCCGCGAGACGTTCGACAACCTTGATCGCTACAGGATCAAGCTCAATCCAGAAAAGTGCGCCTTCGGCGTCCCCTCAGGTCAGCTGCTCGGATACTTCATCTCTCAACGAGGGATCGAAGCGAACCCGAAGAAAATCAAAGCTATCATTACAATGGAGAATCCGAAAAACCTCAAGGCGTTCAGCAGCTCGCGGCAGGCGAGTAGCGGCACTAAGCGAGTTCATCGGCCGCATGGGCAAGAAGGCCCTGCCATTTTACCATCTTTCGCCAAAGGCGCACAAGTTCGAGTGGACACCAGAAGCCAACGACGCATTCGAAAACCTCAAGCGGCTCCTCTCCACCTCGCCCGTTTTGGTCACGCCAAAAGAGCGCGAGCCCCTGTTGCTGTACATAGCAGCCACACACCAGGTGGTCAGCACAGTACTCGTGGTCGAACGACTCGAAGAAGGCAAGACCCACGGGGTACAACGCCCAATTTACTACCTCAGTGAGGTTCTCACTCCAACAAAACAGCGGTACCCGCACTACCAGAAGCTGGCCTACGGCGTGTTCATGACGGCTCGACGACTGAGCCACTACTTCCAGGAGCATCAAGTGATGGTCGTCAATGAGGCACCCCAAAACAGCATCCTGAATAACCCAGAGGCCACAGGACGCGTGGCCCTGTGGGCCATTGAACTATCACCCCTGGACATCATCTACGAGAAGCGACACGCAATCAAATCTCAAGTCCTTCCGGACTTCCTGGTGCACTGGATGGAGCTGCAGCTGCCTGACACCCCAGACATGTCGCAGCCCTGGACAATGCATTTTGACGGCTCCAAGCGCCGGTCGAGGGAAGTCATACTGACCTCCCCGCAAGGTGACAAGATGAAGTATGTCCTTCGGATGAAATTCAGAGCCTCCAACAACGAGGACAAATACGAAGCCCTCATCCACGGCATGAAGATGGCAAAAATATGTGGCGCAACGCGCCTGGTCATCTACGGTGACTCCAACCTTGTCGTACAACAGACGGTGAATGAGTGCGACGCACACGCCGAAAACATGATCTCGTACCGCGCGCTATACAACGCACTCGAAGGAGAATTCGACGGCTGCGAACTTCGGCACGTTGGAAGAGAGAGCAACGAGGAAGCCGATAGACTCGCCAACATCGGCTCCACTTGCACAAAGGTGCCACCAGGTGTGTTCCTCGAACAGATCTGCGTGCCATCCATCAAGCGAAAATTCCCCAAGGGATCACTCGAAGAAGCAGAACACTCGGGGGCTACGCTACCCGAAGGTCATGAAGGACCCGAAAAATTGGATACCGAAGTCGCCATGGTCAACCTGATGCAGGTCATGGCAGTCGAAGAAACTTGGACACGTCCATACCTCCAGTTCTTGATAAACGGAGAATTGCCAGACAGCCTGACAGATGCCCGGCGCGTATCTCGTCGGTCAAAAGCCTTCACCATCATCAACGGCGAGCTGTACAAACGCAGCATCACGGGCGTACTACAACGGTGCGTCACCATCAACGACGGCAAGGCCATACTCCAAGATATCCACGAGGGCATCTGCGGCCACCACGCAGGCAGCCGCTCCCTTGTCGCCAAAGCTCTACGAGCAGGATTCTACTGGCCAACTGCCATGAGCGACGCAAAGGACATCGTCCGAAGATGCAACGGGTGCCAACGGTTCGCCGACAAACCGCACGCACCTGGGTCCGAACATAGGCCCATACCCATAGCTTGGCCTTTTTCTCAATGGGGCCTCGACATGATCGGCAAACTGCCAAAGTCCTCGAAAGGGGGACATGTCTTCCTCCTGGTCGCAGTCGACAAATTCACCAAGTGGATCGAGGCCATGCCAGTCACCAACCAGAAGGGCAAAACCGCCGTCAAATTCTTCGAATCCATTGTCTACAGGTTCGGCGTGCCGCACAGCATCATCACCGACAACGGATCGAACTTCATCTCCGAAGAATTCCAGGACTTTTGCGAAGGCCTCGGGATCAATATCACGTATGCCTCAGTGGCACACCCGCAAACAAACGGGCAAGTGGAAAAGGCCAACGGTCTAATCGGCGCCGGCATCAAGAAGCGCCTCATGAGCTCACTCGAGCACAAAGCTGAACCGGACGAAGAGCTACCGTCATCTCTGTGGAGCTTACGGACCACCCCAAACAGCTCCACCGGCTACACACCGTTCTTCATGGTGCACGGAGCTGAGGCCGTGCTACCAGCCGAAGTACGCCACCAGGCTCCACGAGTCCTCGCTTACAGCGAAGCCGAATCCACGGCTGCACTCAAAGATGCCGTCGACACACTCGGCGGCACGGATATATAGTAGCTAGATCAGCGGTGTACCAGCAAAGTCTCCGCAACTATCACAGCCGCCGGCTGCGCCCAAGGTCCTTCGTCGAAGGAGACCTCGTCTTGCGACTCAAGCAAAAGCGACCGAACAAACTCGATTCACCATGGGAAGGACCCTATGTCATCACCGAAGTCATCCCAGGTGGCCCCTATCGCCTCAAGCACGTGGAGTCTGGAGTCGCATACTCCAACCCGTGGAACGTCTCGCACCTGCGACGATTCTACTCATAGCAACCTACCACCCTTTTTACTTCCAATAAGGCTTTCAGCCAAGGCTACTCAGCCGAAGCATGTACCTCCTCCATTACGATATAAATAAAGCTAAGTACCTCGCCCCCAACCCTCGGCTGACTATTTTCTGCAACTTTACTACATGCTACATACGCACTCGGGGGCTCCCCCCACCTCACGATTCCATCGACTGAGGACACAACGTGTACACCTGAGTAGCTGACCACGTCAGGCAAACAAAAAGGGCACGTACTACATCAAAGCACTGCGTGCTCGGGGGCTCCCCCCACCTCACGATTTCATCGACTGAGGACACAACGTGTACACCTGAGTAGCTGACCACGTCAGGCAAACAAAAAGGGCACGTACTCAATCAAAGCACTGCGTGCTCGCAAACAAGCAAACCTTTACAACAAAGGGCACATACACGCCCAGCCGCAATATACAAATTTTACATCTATCTGTTTATTTTCAGGTCCTACCTATTCTAAAGAATAACCTGAGCACGCTGCTCAAACAAATCTACAATCTGTTCGGCATACTGCCTTACAGCTGCGTAATGCGGACGCATATTCCACTCGCCACCATCTGGTCGAGGAGGTGGCCCAGTCGCCACAGCAGCCAAATCTACATCAGGGCGGTGCACCCTCACAAGAGACAAGGCAGCCTTCACCCCTGCGACGAGCTGCTGCCGCACCAGCTCCTTGACATTGCTGGCACTCCGAAACTTCGTCAGAAGACCTGCAAGGGTCGCTGGCACGGCATCCAACGGAAACATGACGTGCAGCACCGAGGAAAGCGATGTCTGCACCTAGCGGAGCACCCGCGAAACCTGGTAGACACGATCCTGCACCGTCGCCAGAACTATGGCGCGATCACGATCCATCCAGAAGAAGCCGCCGGCCTCCATATCCTGTTGAGTCAAGCAATTGACTCGAACAGCAATAGGCTCCTTTTCTTACCTCGGAGCAAGATTGGCACCTGCGACAACCGCACAAAACAAGAGTAAGGCTAGCAGGCTCACCCGAAGAACTGAGCTATAGCCCAAAAGAAGGATCAACTTACATTGCAGCTGCTCGGACAGCCGACCCAGCTCCGCCATCAAATACTCCTCTCTGGCTGCACCACGGTCTGCTTTGGATTTCCAAACGTCAGCGCGACCGCGTAACCCAAGCAAATCTCTCTCCAAGCTGCACACGCGATCTCGAAGAAAAGCGAGCTGCGAGGAACCATCCAAAGATGCTCGCATGGGCCTTTCGGATGAAGTGTCAACTGGGTCAGCACCCGAAGGAACCTATAGCAGCAGAAAAAAGAAGGCACACAGACATTCAGCCATGGATAGAGCACAACTCGGAGGAATTCATTAAAGTATATAAGGCCACTAAGTGGCACAAGGATGATACTATAAAAGATATTTACAACAAAAATAGACTACAAACTACCTTACGTCTACTATGCCTAAGGCGGAGGACACTGAGTCGCCTCAGAACCAGACTGCCTAGCTCTGGCCTCGCCTTGTTGCCGCAATGCATACTCAGACAACAAGTCAATGAGCTTGGGCCCATATCGTATGCAGCGAGCGGAGTAGGCGGCGAAGGCTACCTCGGATCCATCCGCAGCTGTAGGCATCCGAGAAGTAATCTGGGGCAGGTCCAGCTCCACCCCAGCCGCCATGGCCATCGCCAGCCCGACGGACGCGCCGATGCCCTTCTGCTTGCGCTTATACGCTGCAGGCGCTTCGGCTGACAGAGCCGCTGTCAGGGCATCCACATCTTCAAGGGATGCGCCCTTCGGGAAAAGCTCCTGGTAGAAGCGACCAAGGACCTCTTTCGCCTTGGCGAGGGAATTGACGACAGTGCTGCAGCGGTCTTCGACCGCTACAGTGGTATCATCTAGAGCACTCCCGTGCTCCAGAGCACCGCGATCGAACTCGATGCCTGCGGCATCTGAGACAAAAAGAAGAAAACATGAAGAAAGGTAACATGGAAGAAGATCCGTAGAAAAAGGAGCAAGTACAAAAGCTAACGCTCACCCGAAATAGCCTTGGCAGCAGCCATGAGCTTCTCCGCCACCCCTTTTTCACGAGCAGCCGCAACGGTGGCCAGCTGCTCCTCACGATCTGCGGCCTCCTGCTGCAGACTCTCTTTCGCTTCGGCTGCCTTCGTCAGCTCCAGCTCAAGGCGCCCTCTCGCAACAGCGGCAGCTTCGGCCTTCTGCTCCGATTGGCCAAGGCTCTTCTTCAGAGCATCGACCTCACGGAGAGAATCGTTATGCTCCTCTGCATTTACAACAAGCAAGTGTCAAAGAACAGGACCAGGATAAGCAAGAGAAGTACTACAAGGCAGACGAATACCTTGAAGCTGCCGCAGTTTCGCCTCTAGCGTCAGGCGTTCCTCCACCAGCCGCTTGGCCTCTTGGACAAAAGGCTGCAGCAACAGGCAATAACAGTAAGAGCAGGACTTGGGGGCTACGCCCAACACAAAGAAGCATTCAACAACATCAGCATACGAAGACACTCGAGGGATCCTCCCGTAACATCAAGCAGAAAAACTTACATGCTCCAAAGGCGAACCCGCAGGCCCGCCTGCGAAATTCTGAGGCGCAACCACCAGCCTCTCCTGCACAGGAGGGACTGGCGCAACGTCACCAGAAGTCGCCACCGTCTGAGGAGGAGGCGACGCAATGTTCGACTCCCCCATCATCTCGCGTGCACCATCACTAGAGCCATCGGAGGATTGCCTGCATACGAACCAATCAAAACAGGTGCAAAAATAACAAGGGAACAAAGGACAACAGTGGCAACAAGAAAACTTACGAGCCCAACGTGCTCAGGTCGAAGACAGGAGAAGCCCTTCGGGCCCTCTTGTCCTCCTTCTTTTCTTCCTTCTTCTCCTCCTTCTTTTCTTCCTTCTTCCGCTTTGCTGGCGAGTGCGGAGCAACAACCCGCACAGGAACGGCAGGAAGGGAGAGGAAGAACCCCCATGAACATCATCACGACGCTCAAGGCCCAGAGGATTTCTGGGAGTCGGAGGAGTCGAGGCATCTGACGACTCGCTAGAGCTCCGTGATCGCTCGCGAGAATGGTCCTCACTCGATTCGTCGGCATCCTCCACTGGGGATCGCGCTGACGGTAGCTCGGACACGGAATCCACCACTTCATTATCCGGGGCATTCGGATACCTCTCGGGCAACGGTGGCGCCATGCCCGGCACTTTGAAGCTCTGCAATAGGAAAAGGAACTTTATTAGCAAACAAAGGAAAAGTACACAGCTGACAAAAACAAAAAGGAAGCACTACGTGCGCAAATCTACACCTTCGGTACGACCAACATCGAAGAAAAGGGAGGAGTCAGCGACTTCCCCGGGATCTCTTCGTCGGCCTTGAACTTCAACAGCGTGCGAAGAGCCTTGTCAAGTTCCACCTCGGAGATTTTCTCACTCGAAACCCTCGTCGGATCACGGCGCCCAGAGTAAAGGAACATAGGGTGGCCCTCGCCTGGAGAGGTTGCACCCGACGCTCAAGAAACGTCCGGATAATGTCGACACCGTTCACCTCCTTCTCAGGAATCAGTTGGAGCTCCTCCACACGACGGTACAGGGCCTCTATCTCCGCCACCTCACCGTCTAAAATTTGGTTTTTCCAGGATCTTTTCTTCTCAATCAACTGGGAGGGGTCAAAGGAAACGAGACCAAAATCTTGCCCAGGCAGTACGGAGTCACGGATGTAAAACCATTTCCTCCGCCAGTACTGGACAGATTCGGACATGAAAAAGGAAAAGAATTGCACATTGGGACTGAGGGAGATGATGAAACCCCCAATGGGATACACACCATCCGAACCAGACTGCCTCTTCACGGAATAAAGCTTCCGGAAGAGGCCAAAGTGCGGCTCAATGCCAAGCCAACACTCGCAAAGCGTGATAAAACACGCAATGTGGAGAAGGGAGTTGGGAGACAGATGATGGAGTTGAACCCCATAGAAGAAGAGCAGTCTACGAAGGAAGTCATGGACGGATATAAAACCCGCATAAAGCAAGAAGGAACATAACCCGGTACCCAGATGGGGGACGGGGGATTACCTCATTGCCAGGAAGTTTGACGGCCGCCGTGTCTTGCGGGATCAGGCTCCGCTCGCGCAGTTTGCGGAGATCGCTCTCCCGCGTCTCTGATCGCCGCCAGCCACCATTGGTGACACGAGCAGCAGCGGCGCCCTTCTTTCCTCCGGCGGCGCTGGTCCCAACCGCAGATGAAGACTTCTTTGGTTTCCCCATCACGCTACGGCGGCGCCGGCGGTGAAAACGTGCAAAGGACGATGGAAATATGGAAGGAAATCACAGCGCGAAGCAAGAATTGCTCGAGCGCAAGGAGGCAGTGAAACACAAGAAATGGTGCGGTGGAAACAAACCACGGTTCCCCTCAATGATTATAACAGCGAAGACGACGCATGGCAGCCGTTCATCCAGAAGACCTAACGCCAACGGTAGATCTGGCCGTACACGTGTCAACACCAAAATGAACCGTCGATACCACGCCATCCACTACGTGCGGAAATCGAGGAGACGCCATAATCATCTCCACGCCGCGCATGACCGGTCAATTCAAAGTCAGCAAGTGGGACCCACGCCTCGTCCAGTCAAGTCATCTCTGGCGTAGCAGACGCTTGAGGTCATCAATCGTAAGCACTGACGTCATCCAAAGCTATACTAGCACCACTTCGGCTCCACAACTAAAAGTACTCACTCGAATCTACGATTCGACTAAATACTTGGGGGCTACTCCTATCAGGAGCGCTGGCCGCACACCCAACAGACAAATGAGGACAAATTACTTCTCTGAGTCCTACGTCGAGTCTACGACTCCACTACGGACTCGGAGGCTACTCCCATAGGGAGGATGGATTTAAGCATCCGAAAATTTTCGAGTCCTGCGGACTTAATGATTGAAACAATGCTTGAACTAAAAGTCTCCGTTTGAGTCTACGACTCGAACAGACACTTGGGGGCTACTCCCATAGGGAGCGCTGGTCGCGCACCCTATGAACTCTTCGACTGCGATCCTTCGGATCAGCATACAAACTTTTTCGGCAACTCTGCCCTAATTAACGCTAAGTGAGCAACGACCTCCTTGGCCACCCGAAACACCTCCGCGGTGATAAACATTCGGATGCTGCGTCTGCGACGCAAAGATAAGACCTACAGATATCATCTGATGGCCTGGCAACGCACCTGACTGCGCTCTGCTAGTATGAATCCGTACCAGCAGGTACGATGAAAAATCCCGACGGACGCGTTGGGTACACCAATTAAAATCACTGGAATTCCACTCCTGTAAGTCCTCCGCGGCCTGAGTTGAATTACGCCAGCATATGTTCCAGTTTCGAGTTGAGGGACTCGAACCTGAAGAAGATCGTGTTGTTTTGTCCTAAGACAGTTAACTGACCCTGATCCGTCGGGTGAGTCAGGCACACGCATCAACAATCCCTACACACTTTTCTCTTGAAAAACAGAGTTGCACCCGAAGGATTGAAGAGTCCTCAGCCGAATCTACGATTCGACTGAACACTCGGGGGCTACTGACATGGTTATACCCTACGGGTACACGACTTTGGCATACCTAGTCCAGCCCAAGGAAGGCCCACGGCAAATATACGCCGGCCCATGAAGATTTTCGGGTGGCCCAGGCCCATGACGCCTTCGGATCCTTGGAGAGCAAGACTAGAGTTTGAATACAACTTGTAACCTACTCGTATCGGTACCCGAGACCTAGCTTCCCCATATATAAAGGCTAGGAGGGTCCAACGAGGAGGATAGATCACGACATACACACCTCCACGCCAGATCGAATCTGCGCACCCCTGTAACCTTCGGTTCCACCGTAATCAAAGAGCAGACAAGCAGGAGTAGGGTTTTCCCTCCGGGGGCCTGAACCTGGGTAAATCTCGTGTCCCCTGGTTGCTTGTCTGTTAACCGTGCCACGATCTCCAGCATCCCCATCTTCTCCAAAACCCAAGTCCATAACAATGGGTATTGACGAGATCAAACCTCGTCAAATGGCATCACCCATGGGAAGAAGCCAGCTACACCTTCCATTGCTAGAGAGGTGAAGAAGCTGAATTGGTTTGAGAAAAATGTCTTGTGCATGAACACATATATTCACAAGGAGCAGTATCGGGCATATCGTGAGCGCCACGTTATTGCCCACAATTAGTAGCTTATCCTTCACCATGTTAGGGGTGCGATAGGCCCTCCTCCCAAACCCACACCTCCCATTGCATACAACAAGTGGAATACCTCGTAGGTCAACTAGGTTGAGATGGAGAAGCGCCTCTAAGATGCTCCAGTAGAGAGTTCCCCTCCATGTACAAATGACAACGAAGATGAGGATATGGGTGATGATGCTCCAGCAAAGAGTTCCCCTCCATGTTCTGAGGACTCTAGGTGATCTTCTAGGGATGTGTAGCATCTCTCTTTTCTCTTATTGGCATTTTGATGCCAAAGGGAGAGAAGTAGTTCTATTAGGAATCATCGTGGGGATTTGCAGGGGTTGTACACAAGCATGTTTCTCTCTTATTCGTTTATCTTGAGAGCTTGTGTCTAGTGCAAACCTATTTTCTATTTGTGTGGTTTGAGAACTATGTTCTTATTTATGGTTATGTGAGACATGTGAATTTCGGTATTCTATATGGTAGGGACTATATTATTATGTATGGTATGATCTCTATCTCAAGTCTCAACTTATTTATTACTATGTCTCATATTTTGTGCAAATGATTTTATTAGCATTATCCTATCTTTTGCAAATGTTTCATGTATCTAATTTATGGGGAAGCTTTGGACCTATATGTTGTATAGTTGTATTTGAATGCAAATTACTTATACCAGTCTCCTCTTTGCGCCCCTGGGGCGTGGCTGCCAGACAGACCATTGAATGATTCGTGAGCATCAGAATAGCATATGCGAACGTTCATTAAAGATGTTTAGACACATCGTCACAAAACAATCGCGTGCAAGAATAATAGAGTTGTCAAACATGCATGAAAGAAGCAAGAAGACTTTTATCTCACAAATTAGCAGTACCCAGGTAAGCAGTATGACATTCTTCTTTGCATCAGCTTTACAAAGGAAGCATTCCGCAGCATCAATCTCAAACCAACTGAAAATACAAATTTCATGAAAAAGGTGCTTACATACAGGGAGCTCTAGTACAATGTCTCATGTCTCTGTCGTCAAGCATATATCTTCATGACAGATGATGCATTCCTTTACCTTCTTTGCAGCCTTCCTCATCGTTGTCGTGTTCATGACGAAGCGCTGCTCCACTTCTAAGACGGAAGTAAACATGCATCGGCCGCCGTACCCCAAAACTTGTTTCTTTACTTCCGAACAATCTCCGCAATGACATTGTCAGGTATCACAACCTCCAATTCCTTCTTGGTCAAGCGCAAGCGGGCTGCTTGACTCATCCACCGGAGCTAGGAACGCATAAACCGAGGGCATCCGAGCTCCTTGCACGAACTCGATTCACCGACGATGTCGAAACGCCCTTCGTACCCTAGACCAGGATACTTGTTGACGTCGCTTGATGATGCTGGAGTCTTGAGCTCAAATACAGTAATGATGTCGAGTCTAACAGATGACCCGAGACGGTTGCAGGAGTTGACTGCGCTCGCGCTCCTGAATGCGTGAAAGAAGGTAGGGTCGGCCGACACCCCGCACCATCGGAACGCTTCGTCATCTTCTTTGAGGACGCTCTCCGTGTTGAACGGACTGCACGAATTTACGCCATTGATCGTAGTGCAACAATAGAACAAAAACCCTCTAAAGATGTTATGGAGACACGGAATGTGAAAGAAGCAGATGCCAATATCGCTACTAGAGATACTTATCCCGCTGACGTGGCCTCGGAGCGTGAGCTGTTGACACGATGTTCAGAGACGTGGCAAAGCGTTAATGACGTTATAAGCTCACCGTTCTTTGACATACCGTGTAGAGGACGCTACCGGCAGGCTATCGCTCAACCGTCCTACGGAAGGGAAAATACTGCAACCGTCGCCTAGCCTGTTCTACGTTGTTCACCTAAGTGAATGCATCTAGTTTACCGAAACCGAATAAGGCTCGAGTATTCTATAGACTGACACAAAAGAAGAGGCTTTTCACTTCAACAAACGAACATAAAAATTCTCGTACAAACGATCGAACACATAACCGATGCGGCACATGTAAACGAAACTATAAGTACTCTACGTGGTTGCCATTGCGGGGCTTGGCTAGCTTACGGTCACCCGTTTCCCCGGTTGATTTTTAGACAGCCTGATTGTTTTAGAATGTCTGGTCTATTTCCTTTTCCGCTGACGCATATTTCCCTGACCGCTGGTAGTTCGCTAGTACTACTATTCCTTTTCGAATTTTCCCGCTGTTGCGTGTCTGTTCCCTTCCCATCTGTCGTTGCCAAGTTAGGAAGTTCTTTTTTCTCTTGGCTTTATTTTTTGAAATTAGTCTATTCCTTTTTGGGGACAATGGTATTTAAGGGTTAAAAATGGGGTGGAGAAATTAATCTATTCTTTTTTTTTAAAATTAGTCTATATTGTCATCGCTACCGCGCCGAACGTTCATTCTGACTCGACAGTCCTAACCGCTTCTCTACTGGGACGCACGGCTCGTCTCCGTTTCGGTCGTCGCTACCGCGCCGAACGTCCACTCCGACTCGACAGCCCTAACCGCTTTTCCACTCGGACGCACGGCTTGTCTCCGTGTCCGTCGTCGCTATCGCACCGAACGTCCACTCCAACTCGACAACCCTAACCGCTTCTCCACTGGGACACACGGCTCGTCTTCGTGTCCGTCGTCGCTACCGCGCCGAACGTCCACTCCGACTCGACAACCCTAACCGCTACTCCACTGGGTCACACGGCTCGTCTACGTGTCCGTCGTCGCTACCGCGCCGAACGTCCACTCCGACTCGGCAGCCCTAACCGCTGCTCTACTAGGACGCACGACTCGTCTTCGTGTCCGTCGTCGCTACCGCGCCGAACGTTCACTCCGACTCGACAGCCATAACCGCTGCTCCACTAGGATGTACGGCTCGTCTCCGTGTTTGTCGTCGCTATCGCGCCGAACGTCCACTCCGACTCGACAACCCTAACCGCTGCTCCACTGGGACGCACGGCTCGTCTTCGTGTCCGTCGTCGCTACCACGCCGAACGTCCACTCCGACTCGACATCCCTAACCGCTGCTCCACTGGGTCGCACGTCTTGTCTCCGTGTCCGTCGTCGCTACCGCGCCAAACGTCCACTCCGACTCGACAGCCCTAACCGCTGCTCCACTGAGACGCACGACTCGTCTCTGTGTCCGTCGTTGCTACCGTGCCGAACGTCTACTCCGACTTGATAGCCATAACCGCTGCTCCACTAGGACGCACGGCTCGTCTCCGTGTCCGTCGTCGCTACCGCACCGAACGTGTACTCCGACTCGACAACCCTAACCACCGCTTCACTGGGACGCACGGCTCGTCTCCGTGTCCGTCGTCGCTACAATGCCGAATGTCTACTCCGACTCGACAGTCCTAACTAAATAGTGTCTAGATTCACCTAAATTTTAACAAATCTACGACATTTATTTTGAGACGGAGGGAGTATTACGTTAAGTTAGGCCAGCCATGATCGTCTAGAAACTAGACAAGAGCAACAGATTATTCTAACCAAATTAAAAAGGGAAGAGAAGCCGTTCTCAAGTGGCCACGTTGCCTGCCCAAAAGAACCGAACAAAAAAGGAAAAAGGAATCGTACTCAGGTGCCTGCGTTTGCTGCCAAGAAGGGAAATTAGGGAGACACCCGGGAAGGTAATTAACGGGGCGAGCGCGTCGCTCGCGGCCGGTATTAATCGTGGGCACGGTCACCCAGGAAGAAGCCCGTTCGTGCCATTGCGTCGCATATACCCATAAAACGAAGCAGAAAAGTTGCACGATCCAACATGATGCCGATACAGGCCATTCTGTTACACGTGTGGAGAAATGTTTACAATGTGGTGATAGAGAGACTGAGCTGCAGACTATATTGCCATGCTTTTTTTTGAAATTCCTCCGATCTATTAATAATCATCAACAGTAGTAAAAAAAGTTTAAAAGTAATAGAAATTACAAAAAGGTCATTGGACCACCTAGCGATGACTATAGACACTAGCACGAGCTGAAGGCACACCGTCATCCTCTCCCCTCCATCATCGGAGCTGGGCAAAGCTTGTCGTAGTTGAGCTTGTTATAGTAGACATACGTGAAGTCGTCGTGCGCACCAGAGCAGCAACTATCGCCGAAGATGACAACCGTAGATCGGAAGAGACTGACCTCAAACCACACTGATGAATACTGAAAACGACCGGATCCCAAGAGATCCGCCAGACGCATGACTCCACGTCCTCCGCCGGTGCTAAACGCACCACCGGAGCAAGGATAGGATGGAGAGGACCTTATTCTGACTTTAGGATGCAGCCGCCGTCTCAACATCTCGAAGAATACACTGAAAAAAGTCGAAACAAAAACGAAAACCCTCCCGCCGGCAAGAGGTCGATGTCCGCCACACCTCCAAGACCCTAAGGCCACCGGAGACGGATCGGACCGACGGCGTCGCCGGCGAGGGGACGGAACCCTAGATGGGTTTTGTTGGGTTGCTTCCTGGCAGCTGCGTTACGTACCCGTTCGGTATCCTTCTATAGCTCTCTCCCCTATATTGCCATGCATTCACGGCTACTATAGAGCTAAATACTATATGGGTCACGTCTGTTAGGGTACGTATACGTGTATAAGCTAGAGATAGACTAGGACTCTACATCTTGTACTCCAAGTCTCCACCTACCCCCGTATAACTCTATATAAATCCTATGAGGGTTAAATCAATATAACACAACGTTCCAGGGATTCATTATCTTCCACATGGTATGAGAGCGGTTTGCCTCACGGCGCCTATCCTAGGTTCTTCCAGCGCCGCCCCCAGAGAGATCAATCTCTCCTCGGGGGCGCGGCACCCGGTCTCGATCAAAGATCGAATCGGTTCTTTAGATCAATTCGAGTTCTTAGGTTAGGTTAGACTATATCCAATTTCGAAATCCGATTTTCCAATTTTAGATTAGATCCAAATTATACCAAATAATTCCCTAAATTCTCCGATCCCATCTGGCGAATGCATTGCAAGATCAAATCAAAGCTTCCGTTCATGCAAGGCGGCACACAAGACTCTTCGCCGATGCGCGCGTGTGCACAAGCAGCAGATCTTCATCAGCATTCAATCTACAGGACCATCGGGTCCATGCGATCCACGCGTGGCTCCGTCGACACGGAGCAGAGCCGATCGTCTCTGACTACCGTGGAGGCGACGCAGCAGAGGCCACGCGCCGTGTCACACCAGCCATCCTGGAGCGAGACGACAGCACACGCAACTTTCGTCATCTTTACTTCCTTGTCATCATCACCTGTGTAGATATGATCATGGCTGGCACCTAGGGACGGTGACTACGTCCCCTGGTGCCTCCCTTCCCTCCCGCAGTCACCGCTCCTAGGTGGCAGCCATGATCATATCCACACAGATGATGATGATAAGGAAGTAAAGATGACGGAAGCGCAAGATTTCAAATCCAGTCGCAAGCATCCGCTTCACTCCCACTCCGACTAAGGGGGATGTTAGAGACGTATACGTGTATAGGCTAGAGATAGACTAGGACTCTACATCTTGTACTCCAAGGCTCCACCTACCCCGTGTAACTCTATATATACCCCTACAAAGGTCAAATCAATACAACACAATATTCTAGGGACTCTATAATTTTCAGAACGTTAACTCACGGGAGGAGCAAAATGTTGTAACCATCTGTATAATACGTAAAATATACTTTCGATGTCGATCAATTCAAACATACGTTAACACGATGAGTTATACAATTCAAAGACTTGCTTTCGATGGCTGAAACACAAAATTAAGCTCCACTGAAGTCTACTGAGAGAATTAAGCGTCTACTACAAAGCTTACTTGTTCGGTCTCAAGTGCTGAACTCATGGTACACACGCAAGAAAAAAAAGTAAACTTTATTATTAGTCATATCTACAGGGCCTAAACCAAAAAAAAAACTGAACTTTCTTATTAGTCACAGAGTGCACTACAGTGGCTAAACCAAATTGTCACAAAGCTTGCAAGCCAAGCAGCGAGGAGCGAAGCTGATGTAGAATCTTCACTACTCATCATCTTCTGATGCTTCGTCGTTGGTGCCATACTGGCGCTCGCCATTGGATCGGTTCTATGATGTGTCACTAGCACGCTTGCCACCTGGCCACAGGAACATCGTTTGCCTCTTCTAACGGAAAAACACTGTATCTTCATCATTCTCTCGCTAGTCTCCGTTGTAGAAGAATCCTCTAGGTTGCTGGACTATCTCTCTAAAAAAAGAAAAGGGAAAGGATAAGAGACGAAGCAAAAATATTGCTAATGCAGCTGAATACATTCCTATGAATTTGCAAATAAATCAGAGAGATTGTCTGAGGGACGTTACCTAGTTGTCGTGTTGCAGACGAAGGACTCTTCTACCGCTGTTCTTGCTCATTCACTGGTCCTGTTGTTGGTCACTTCGGAGCATGAGACTAAAAGAGAATAAAAGGAGAAGGGAAGGCCTAGCTGCAAAATCAGGCGACATACCTTGTACACGTCAGATGGGACAGACGCAGATCGTGCCTCTAGCACGGTGGATGGTAGGAGATGTCCTGCTGATGCGAACAATGATAGAGACGAACTCCCACACCTGCACGGAAAAATCATTAGAAGAGGAAAGCAAGAATAGCTGAATAGGAAAGCTGTAGAGATCACACTCACCTTATTACCGTAGGGGGTGGCCGCGCGACACCTTCTTGCTCTGCGCCGGTAAGCTGCATGCCACAGCTGTAGCTGGAATTTTATCCGAGGATGACCACCAACACTCGCTGGCCATATAGCCGAGGACTGCCCCTCCATTGCAGGTCCTTCTCTTCTGTCCACAAGGTGGACACAAAAAGGGCGGTGTTTTCTCATCAGATTCCTATGAACCCTCCACGGCCAGTCGGGTAGTGGCGGGTTAACAAAAAGTTGTCAATGAAACGGTGCCACATATATGTTCAGGTCGACGCGCAGGATGACGATGTCGTCTTCCAGTGTTGCTAGATCGTTTCACCTCACCGTCGTGGGCAATAGTATCAATGGCTACGGGTGTCCTCACAGCCGAGCGGATGACCATGGGGATGTCGGGAAGCAGGACGTACATGGTAGGAGAGGACCAAGCTAATGCAATGCGTACACAAATAACTGAGAGAACTGTTTATATTGGACACATATCTCACTAAAACCTCGCGTTAGCGGGATCTACCACATGACCTTGCTGAGGGATAACACTGACAAATGAGCTAGCGGCCGCGAGAACCCACGTACGGCTAGAGTCGACGTTGTCAGCTCCGCTATGAACATGAACACTCTCATCCTTCAGAATGCTTGTAGGTGAGAAGTGACACTAACACGTGTACCATCTAGGCTTCTAGCTCGAAAATGAATAGGACCCATGCCCGCGAGAAACCTACCAGCATGAGCTTACGGTGCCACAACGGCTCTGGCCGGGCCCCATGACCACGAGAAACCGCGGCCGGCATGGGCTCACGGCGTCACATTGGATTTCTGCAGGTCCCATGACCGCGAGAAACCACGACCGACATGGGCTCACGATGCCATGTTAGCTCTATGTGGGCCCATGTGTAGGCTTTTCGCAGCAGATAACAAAAAAATTACTACTCGGAACACCCTAATTGCCCAAAGATTTATCTAGAACTAATACATTAACGAAGGAAGACAGTGGTAACGTATCCTTAAAAACCGAGAGAGTGTTACGCTCATGCAGGAGTGTGGATGATGTAGTCGTACCCGTCTAACCTCAAGGTCACAAAGCTCCTCACACATCACGCCTTGTCCAAGTCCTTGTACGATGGCTGATCGCTACACGTGTAGCTCCCCCGTGTTATCACACACATACAGTGCAATACAACGACTCCCGAACTTCTTGATCCCTACCAAGGTTGCGGAAGTAGACCTCCTGATGGAATCCTTGCAGCACAATGGCATGCTCCAGAGGTGTTGACTTTGCGCGTACAGTCCTTCTCCGGTACCGTGCCATAGCAAATGCAACTGAGAGAGAGGAGGATATTTCTCTAAGGAAAGATGCCTTAGAGAATATCTAATTGGTGTGTTTTATCCCTCCTATGCGCACCCCTTTATATAGGGAAAGGGAGGTGCGCCCTCCCCTCGGTCCAATATGGGACTAAAAGTATAAGAAAAATAAAGGGGAAACTGCTCCAGCAAGCTGGGCCATCGGGGCACCCAGATGGGACCTCTCGCGGCGGCCTAGCACATCAGCCACAACAGCCAGCGCCAGTCGGGCTGGTCGGCGCTTGCACGGCCCAACACGTGGCCCAGCGGTAGCTACAGCTAAGCAGCAACTCAGGCGGCTGGCAGCGGTGTGCCGCCCGGGTGGGCCGACCACCAGCCCGTAGCCCGTCACGTGCACCGCGCGGTGGCTAGGGGGACCTGGTTGTGACGGATTGACCCGTGGCCCGCTAGTGCCAACGGCGGCTGCCAGCGCTAGTCTGCCCCGGGTGGGCCGGCTGCATGGCACGGCCTAGCCGGATGGTCCACTGATGGCTCAATGCACGACGCCCAAAAACTTGATGGCGGTGTTGATGTAGAGCTCGTTGGGAACCCCAAGAGGAAGGTATGATGAGCACAGCAGCAACTCAGTCATGAAACCAAGGTTTAATCGAACCAGTAGGAGCAAGGAAACACCTCAAAGGTGTTACTAGCTGAGCTTTGGCAGGGCGCACTACCGGTGCTAGTAGCAACGTGGAGACCTGCACAACACAACCACAGAACTTTGTCCCCAACTTGCGATGAGGTTGTCAATCTCACCGTGTTTTGCGGAAAACAAAGGATTAAACGTATCGAATGGAAAGAAGTAAAAGTTTGCAGAAAGTAAACACAAAGCAGTAAAAGATTGTAGATTGTATGTAAAGTAAAGGACCGGGATCCATAGTTCACTAGAGGTGGCTCTCCTTAGATAGATAACATGTTGGGTGAACAAATTACAGCGGAGCAATTGACAAACACCGAGAAAGCAATACATGCATATACTAATCATCTTGACTTCTTTGAGACTTGATTGGGCAATACAACATAATACATAGACCGCCATCCAACTGCATCTATGACTAATAATCCACCTTCAGGTTATCATCCGAACCCCCTCCAGTATTAAGTTGCAAGCAACAGATTATTGCTTTACGATCTGCGTGTAAGGTAAACAATACGATTGCTCTATGAACAAAGGATTGTTGTTTTCTCCCTAGTAGCAACAACACATCTAGTACCTTAGAGATTACTGTCACTTCCCCAGATTACCAGAGGCATGAATCCACTATCGAGCATAAATACTAACTCTTGGAGTTGCTAGCATCTACTTCGCCAAGATAGCTACTAACAACGGAAAGCATGCAAGATCTCAAATAACAAAGACATGATAGAATCAATAATCAATCTGAAATAGCATCTCAATATCCATCAGATCCCCACAAACACAACATGTATGAATTATAAATAGATGATCTTGATCATGAACGGAACTCACAAGATCTAAACATGAAAGCACAAAGGAGGAGAAACCAGCCATCTAGCTACTACATGGATCCGTAGTCCAAGGATGAACTACTCACGCATCACACCGGAGGCTTGCATGGTGATGAAGAAGGCCTCCAGGGTGAATTCCCCTCTCCGGCAGGGTGCCGGGAAGAGCTTCAGATCCCCTCCGATATAGGGATGGAGATGACAGCGACTACAGACTCTTTCGTGGATTTTTGATCGGGTACCTAGGGTTTTCGTCCCGAGGGCAACTTATAGGCGGAAGGACATGTAGGGGTCTTTGAGGCGGCCACCACCTGGCGCGGGCAGGCCTGGCCGCATGGCCAGTGGTGTGGCCGCCCCTCTCTCGTCTCGTGATCGGCACTTGATCCCTTCCGGAAAAATAGGCACTTTAGCTTCTGTCCCGTCCAATTCCGAGAATATTCATTTTCTGACTTTTCTGGAACCAAAAACAACAAAAAACAGGCAGCTGGCACTGTGGCTCTTGTTAATAGGTTAGTTCAAGAAATCATAATAAAAGTACTCCAAAGTTGGAACAAAACACAAGAAAGTGGATAAAACCAAGCATGGAACATAAAAAATTATAGATACATTTGCAATGTATCAACATTCCCAAGCTTAACTCCTGCTCGTCCTCGAGTAGGTAAGTGATAAAAATAATAATTTTTGAGGTGACATGCACCATCAAAGACTTGATCAAAGTATTTGCAAAACATTCAAGGCTGGGATCATAGTACTTCAATCATAACATGAAAGACAAAGTTCTAGCAATAAGCAAAGAAACTATGATACAACATGAAAAGGCACAAACAAAAGATTCATGAATAACATGCTTTGCAAGACATTTGTTTGTTTCACATAAAGAAAACAAAGCATAATAGTATTCAGCTTGTCCCTCAATAGAGTAGTAAATATAAATGCATGGGACACCTTCAAAGTTCATAAGAGTGACTAGATACAATAGTTTCAAACAAGCAATAACAAGTTATGCATCAATCAACTAGTCTTGGGACAATGCACATAGAACCAAGAATGGCCACTATGCTATCAAAGTAGTGCATACAGATAGAAGGTGGAGACTCAATATAATGGTGGAAGAAAGGCCTTTTATAAAAGGAAGTAGGGATTCAAGTCTCATAAAGAGCTTCCAAAAATTATGGTACTTATAGCTTTCAGCTCTCATTGCCCCTATCATAAGCATCTTGAAGGTGGTTAAGGTTAAAGTGACACAACTAAGAGGATATGCTTGACAAGTTATAAACCAAAATCTTATGCCCCTTACTTACGAAGACCGATCCTCATGCTACTCAACTTCAGTCACAAGTAAGCTCTTGTCATTGTAAGTATATGTGTATCATTAAGAACCGCCAACGGGGTACCCCTTGCACATGATACGGGAGCTTTCCCATAATCAAAATGACAAGGCAAGCAGATAATGAGCATCTCAGTGATCTTTTTATTTGCTATTTGCATAGGTTTTTATTGAGGATGCTTCATAGAATGCTCATTATGGTGATGCTGCAAGTTTCCACCATGATTAGGCATGGCTTAGGCTAGCGGCCCAGGCGTTTCTCTAACACACATACAAACTCCATGATCATACAAGTTCCACATTTATTTCACACCGCCGGGATCCGTAAGCAAAAGAACATAATATCAACGGGGTATAAAGTACAAGTGCAATGTTGAAAGCGTTCCCCATGGTACATGGTTCTGCTAATTTCAACTTATAAAGCGTAAGCATATACGCAACAAACAAGGACCCAATGGTTCAAGTTTATTAGAGGCAAAAAGTAAAGTGTGCCATCAAGTTCGTGAGAGCTTTAATCACTAGTTTTTTCATAACAAGTGGAAGGTAAACAAAAGCATGAATATACTTGGAATAGCATAAGCTAGTAGGTAGGTATGGTGGACTCTTTGGAAAAACTTGGTTTAGGGAGTTGGATGCATGAGTGGAACTCATACTTGGTTGTGGAGGCTAGCAAAAAGGGGGAGCGACAAACTAAGAGAGCAATAATGGCCATAATCATGCAGAGCGACAAAACATCATTGATCAAAGCATAAAGTGATACTACAAGTTGAAAACTAAAGGATCATAAAGGCTATGGTGACTTGTGACAGTCATAACATGGTGTGAGCATGCGCCAAGTCAACCCAAATAAAGCATCAAAGGAGAATACCACTATACTATGCTTTAATATGCTAAAACAACGCATGATTCAACCAAGGCACATTAAGCAATCTCAATTGTTTATAACAAGTCATGCTACAACAAAGAATACTAAGCATAAAGCCAAAACAATATCAATCATGGCATGACAAAGCATGGCCACAGTAAAAAACGAGCTCTTTTTACCATATAAGTATGAACTTTCCTACTCTTTTCCAAACCAAACCAAACTATTTGCAAACCAACGTACGAAAGAGGGGGTCCAACCAACTTATTCAGAAAACTAAACAAACCAAGCAAACTAAAAACCAAAACGAAAACAAAAAAGAAGACGCTCCAAGAGAAACACAAGCGTATGCAAACAAGAACAATGAAGCGCTTGGAAGAAACCTGGGATTTTTATTGATGAAGAAGGGGATGCCTTGGGCATCCCCAAGCTTTGACGCTTGTACTTCTTGGATATTTCTTGGGGTGACACGCGTGGCATCCCCAAGCTTAAGCTTTAGTCCATCCTTCATTTCATTACACATTCCTTCCATACACTTGAAAATTTTCCTTCATACAAAACTTCACACAATCTCATTAGCAACATTAGTGCACTTAAGATAAACAAGTCTCAAGGTTCAGTTCTAACTCCAAATAAACTTCCATTAGAACACTAGCTACTGTAGCACTTCCCTCAAAAAGCTCAATTCCCCAAAGGAACTCAAGAAGGAACTAACAAGAAGCAAATGCAAAAAATGGCAGAAATCTGTCAAAGCAGATCAGCAGATAAAGACGAATTTTTTAGAAGACCTTATTTTGCTCAAATAAAAACGTGTTGAACTAACGAAAGTTAGATAACAACCTGGGACAGAAGCACAAAAAATTACAGCTCAATCCGACATACAGAACTCTCTCAGAAATTTTTACGGTGAAGCCCAGAAATCTGTTTCAGGACAACAACTTTCCCAATCATTACTTCACTCTCATTAGAGGTTACTCTTGGCACAAAAAGCAAATAAAAAGGATAAAGAGCAGTTTATTACTGAGGTAATAACTTCCAAGACTCATCTAAAACTCTTGGGTTATCTCCCAACAAGTACTTTTCTTTAACGCCTTTAAGTTAGGCATAAGAAGCAAAGAAAGAATCAAGTGTTCTCAAATGAAGAAGCATTAAGACCAAATTTCTTGCCCTTACCTCTCTTATTTTTATTCTTATCCTTTAGGAAAATATGATTGTTTGGTGGAGAAGAAAGGTGCATGGTCCCCTTTCCCACATCTATTATTGCTCCAAGGAGTTCTAATAGGGACCTTCCAAGTATAATTTGCCCTTTTCCTGCACATTCAATAACAAGATAATCAATAGAAATCATTTTCCCAAGGATCTTTGTAAACACTCCTTCAGCTATTCCAAGAGATAATATGGTAGTATTATTAGCAAGAGATATTTCTTTTCCTCCTTCCCTAAGCCCCCAAAGATTCAAAGATTCATAAATATCCTTGGGCATAAGGCAAAATTCAGACATGATATCACAGCGGGCTTGAAAAGTTTCAGTGTTTATCTCAATCTTTACTGTAGGGAGCCACTTTGATGGTTCAGAATTTATTGGAACATAATTGTGATGCTCCCTAAGCGTATTATAGCACCCTTCTAATCTAGTAGTGCTAGCCTCAAGAGTGTTCAACCTAGCAAATATTTTTGCGAAAGAAGTATCAGTTTGGCTAGGCAAATTGTAAGTGAGGATCAATTTCTTTATAGCATTAATGGCATCATCCTCATTACTTTGGAGGAAATCTCCTCCCGCAATAGCATCTAAAGCATATCTATAGCAAAGAGCAATCCCAAGGTAAAAACTGCTAAGGAACAAGCCTTGAAGCATTTTAGGCTTGGTCTTTTCATGTAGATCAGAGATTCTAGACCAAGCTTCCTTAAAACTTTCCTCAATTCCTTGTTTAAAAGTGAGAATCATTTCCTCGGGTGACATAGTGATTGGAGCAAGGCTAGACATAGTGGCAACTCAAGATAGGAACTAATTTTTTTTGTGTTTTCAAATAAGAAAGCAAAACAAGTAAAACTAAGTTTTTTGGATTTTTGAAGAACAAAACAAGCAAACAAATCAAAAAGAAAACTAAGCAAAACAAAAACAACAAAGTAAAGAGATTTGTTACGAGGGACTCCCCTTGTGAAGATGTCCTTGACTCCCCGGCAACGGCGCTAGAAAAATGCTTGATGGCTCAATGCACGGTGCCTAGAAACTTGATGGCGGTGTTGATGTAGAGCTCGTTGGGAACCCCAAGAGGAAGGTATGATGAGCACAGCAACAAGTTTCCCTTAGTCATGAAACCAAGGTTTAATCGAACCAGTAGGAGCAAGGAAACACCTCAAAGGTGTTACTAGCTGAGCTTTGGCAAGGCGCACTACCGGTGCTAGTAGCAACGTGGAGACCTGCACAACACAACCACAGAACTTTGTCCCCAACTTGCGATGAGAATGTCAATCTCACCGTGTTTTGCGGAAAACAAAGGATTAAACGTATCGAATGGAAAGAAGTAAAAGTTTGCAGAAAGTAAACACAAAGCAGTAAAAGATTGTAGATTGTATGTAAAGTAAAGGACCGGGATCCATAGTTCACTAGAGGTGGCTCTCCTTAGATAGATAACATGCTGGGTGAACAAATTACAGTAGGACAATTGGCAAACACCGAGAAAGCAATACATGCATATACTAATCATCTTGACTCCTTTGAGACTTGATTGGGCAATACAACATAATACATAGACCGCCATCCAACTGCATCTATGACTAATAATCCACCTTCAGGTTATCATCCGAACCCCCTCCAGTATTAAGTTGCAAGCAACAGATTATTGCTTTATGAACTGCGTGTAAGGTAAACAATATGATTGCTCTATGAACAAAGGATTGTTGTTTTCTCCCCAGTAGCAACAGCACATCTAGTACCTTAGAGATTTCTGTCACTTCCCCAGATTACCAGAGGCATGAACCCACTATCGAGCATAAATACTAACTCTTGGAGTTGCTAGCATCTACTTAGCCAAGATAGCTACTAACAACGGAAAGCATGCAAGATCTCAAATAACAAAGACATGATAGAATCAATAATCAATCTGAAATAGCATCTCAATATCCATCGGATCCCCGCAAACACAACATGTATGAATTACAAATAGATGATCTTGATCATGAGCAGACTCACAAGATCTAAACATGAAAGCACAAAGGAGGAGAAACCAGCCATCTAGCTCCTACATGGATCCGTAGGCCAAGGATGAACTACTCATGCATCACACTGGAGGCTTGCATGGTGATGAAGAAGGCCTCCAGGGTGAATTCCCTCTCGGCGGGGTCTTGGAAGAACTTCAGATCCCCCCGATCTAGGGATGGAGATGATGGTGGCTATAGACTCTTTTGTGGATTTTTGATCGGGTACCTAGGGTTTTCGTCCCGAGGGCAACTTATAGGCGGAAGGAGAGGCCGAGGGTCTTTGAGGCGGCAGACCACCCACTGGCGTGGGCCTGGCAGCCTGGCCAGTGGTGTGGGCCGACCCCTTCTCCATCTCGTATTCGGCACTTGATCCCTTCCGAAAAATAGGCACTTTGGCTTTTGTCCCGTCCAATTCGAGAATATTCATTTTCGACTTTTGGAACCAAAAACAACAGAAAAGCAGGCATTTGTGGCTCTTGTTAATAGGTTAGTCCAAGAAATCATAATAAAAGTACTCCAAAATTGGAACAAAACACAATAAAGTGGATAAAACCAAGCATGGAACATCAAAAATTACAGATACATTTGCAATGTATCATCCACTCGCGAGCTCCCTTGGGCTGGGGTTGAGTAGGCCTAGAAATGACGGTCGACGGCTACTATAGGCCGCCCACGTGCGTGGCCTGGTTAAACCAGCCCTATGTGTTTGCTGTTTTTCTGTCTTTTCCCGGGTGTCTTCCTCCTGGGCCAATTCCCTTCGGGGTTTTGGCCTATTGAGGAAGTCGCCCTACAAATTTAAATTTAAGTATTTATTTAAATTAAGTTAGTTCATAATTAATATATAATAAATGCATATTATAAATTGCCATTCATCTGAAACTTATTTCGGCCTTTTCATTTCCTTTTTTCTCCGAACAACTTCGGATCTCTTCAGAACAATTCTGATTTCTTTCTCTTCTGTGATTCTATCTAGCAGGAGGATCTTCAAGCATTGTATCGCCCTTAAGCGTGTTTCCCTATGGTTCAGGAATGTCGTAGATATGATCTCTATCAATGATCAACGTCGGGACCGGGATGCCCATGTTGACCTCTATGCACTCCACGAATCACCATCGTGTCGAACCTTAAACGATATGTCAAATTAACTTTGCTACGCGATTTAAGACTTGTCCGAGATCTGATCATCGGTATCATGATACCTTATTCAATGTCGTTTCCAACAAGTACTGTTTTACTCGTTCTTGTGAAATTCGATCCCAATGACCTAGTCATACGTTGCACAACTTATGGATATAATTCACCGAGTGGACTGATACGTTGCAAACGTATCTATAATTTTTGATGTTCCATGCTTGTTTTATATCTACTTTCTTATGTTTGTCCACACTTTGGAGTATTTTTACATATTTTCTAGAACTAACCTATTAACAAGATGCCACAGTGCCAGTTGTCTGTTTTCTGCTATTTTTGGTTCTAGAAAAGCCAAAAAATGAATATTCTCGGAATTAGACGGGATAAAAGACAAAGTCAATATTTCACCGAGGGGAACACGGAGTCAGAAGACGAGACGGAGAGGAGGCAGGGGCCGACCACACCACCTGGCCACGCGGCTAGGCCTGGCCCATGCCTGGGGGTGGTGCAACCGCCTCAGGCACCCCCTCGGCCTCCCCTTTCACCTATAAGAAGTCTCTGATACAAAAACCCTAAGTACCCGATCAAAATTCCACAAAAGAGTCTGTAGCCGCCATTATCTCCATCCCTAGATCGGGAGGGATCTGAAGCTCTTCCCGGCACCCTGCCAGAGGGGAGAGATCATCCTGGAGGCCTTCTTCATCACCATGCATACCTCTGGTGTGATGCGTGAGTAGTTCATCTCTGGACTACGGATCCATGTAGTAGCTAGATGGTTGGTTCTTCTCCTTTGTGCTACCATGTTTAGATCTTGTGAGCTCCGTTCATGATCAAGATCATCTATTTGTAATCCTACATGTTGTGTTTGTGGGGATCCGATGGATATTGAGATACTATTTCAGATTGATTATTGATTCTATCATATCTTTATTATTTGTGATCTTGCATGCTCTCCGTTGTTAGTAGCTATCTTGGCCGAGTAGGTGCTAGCAACTCCAAGAGGGAGTATTTATGCTCGATAGTGGGTTCATGCCTCTAGTAATCTGGGGAAGTGACAGAAATCTCTAAGGTACTAGATGTGCTATTGCTACTAGGGAGAAAACAACAATCCTTTGTTCATAGAACAATCGTATTGTTTACTTTACACACTTTGCTTAATGCAATTATCTATTGCTTGCAACTTAATACTGGAGGGGGTTCGGATGATAACCTGAAGGTGGATTATTATTCATAGATGCAGTTGGATTACAGTCTATGTATAATTTTGTAATGCCCAATCAAATCTCATAGGAGTCAAGATGATTAGTATATGCATGTATGCTTTCTCGATGTTTGTCAATTTCCCCGCTGTAATTTGTTCACCCAACATGTCATCTATCATAAGGAGAATCACTAGTAGTGAACTATGGACCCTAGTCCTTTCTTTTACCATCAATCTACAATCTACTATTTACTGTTTTCTGTTTACTTTCTGCAAGAAATTACTATCTTCCACACAATACGTTTAATCCTTTGTTTTCAGCAAAACCGGTGAGATTGATAACCTCACTGTAAGTTGGGGGAAAAGTTCTGTGGTTGTGTTGTGCAGGATTCCAAGTTGGAAACAACACCTTAGAGGTGTTTCCTTGCTCCTACTGGTTCGATAACCTTGATTTCATAACTGAGGGAAAACCTGTTGTTGTGCTCATCATACCTTCCTCTTGGGGTTCCCCGACGAGCTCGAATATATTTTGAGCCATCAAGCTATTTTTCTGGCGCCGTTGTCGGGGAGTCAAGGACATCTTCACAAGGGGAGTCCCTCATAACCAATCTCTTTACTTTGTTTTATTTGTTTTGCTTAGTTTATTTTTGCCTTGTTTGCTTGTTTCTTTATTAAAAACACACAAAAATTAGTTGTCTTAGTTTGCTTCTTTATACTAAAAACACAAAAAATGACTACTCTTGAAAACACTAAGTTGTGTGACTTCACTAGCACCAACAACAATGATTTCATGTGCACACCTATTACTCCACATGTTCCTGAAGCTACTTTCTTTGAAATTAAACCTGCTTTACTCAATCTTGTTATAAGAGAACAATTTTCTGGTATTGGTACTGAAGATGCTGCTAATCATCTTAATAACTTTATTGAACTTTGTGAGATGCAAAAACATAGGGATATAGATGGAGATATTATTAAGCTTAAATTGTTTCCTTTCTCTTTGAGAGGAAAAGCTAAAGAATGGTTGCAATCCCTAACTAGAAATAGTATTGATTCTTGGACTAAATGCAAAGATGCTTTCATTGGAAAATATTATCCTCCTGCTTAGATTATATCTATGAGAAGTGAAATAATGAAATTTAAACAATCTGATAATGAACATGTTGCTCAAGCTTGGGAAAGAATGAAATCTTTGGTAAAGAATTGTCCCACTCATGGACTGACTGCTTGGATGATCATCCAAACCTTTTATGCAGGACTAAATTATTCTTCAAGAAATATGTTGGATTCTACTGCTGGAGGTACCTTTATGACCATTACTTTGGATGCTGCAACAAAGCTTCTGGATAATATGATGGTTAACTATTCTGCATGGCACACTGAGAGAGCTCCACAAGGTAAGAAGGTAAATTCTGTTGAAGAGACCTCTTCCTTGAGTGATAAAATTGATGTTATTATGTCTATGCTTGTTAATGGGAAAGATCATATTGATCCAAATCATGTTTCCTTAGCTTCTTTAGTTGCTCAAGAAGAGCAAGTTGATGTGAAATTTATAAGAAAAAATAATTTTAGCAACAATGCCTATAGGAATAATTTTGGTAATAACAACTATAGGCCATATCCTCCCAATAATGGTAATGCTTATGGTAATTCCTACACCAATAATAGAACTGCACCCTCTGAACTTGAAGTCATGCTTAAAGATTTTATTAGTATGATACATTGCAAATGTATCTATAATTTTTGATGCTCCATGCTTGGTTTTATCCACTTTCTTGTGTTTTGTCCACACTTTGGAGTGTTTTTCATATGATTTCTTGGACTAACCTATTAACAAGAGCCATAGTGCCAGCTGCCTATTTTCTGCTGTTTTTGGTTCCAGGAAAGTTAGAAAATGAATATTCTCGGAATTGGACGGGACAAAAGCCAAAGTGCCTATTTTTCCAAAAGAATCCAGGAGCCAGAATACGAGATGGAGGAGGGCCAGGGGCTGGCCACCCCCCCCAGGCGCGGGCTGGGCATGGCCGCACCAGGGCATGGTGTGGTGGCCCCAGGCACCCCCTCGGTCTCCCTCTTCGCCTATAAGAAGCCTTCTGACCTAAAAACTCTGGGGGGGTTCGACTTTTTTCCAAAAGAAGTTCCGTAGCGCCGCCACCACCGAAAGGGAGATTCGGGGGACAGAAAGTCTCTATTCCGGCACCCTGCCGGGATGGGGAAGTGCCCCCGGAGCCATCTCCATCATCATCACCATCGCTTCTCCATCGACCATCCATGTTTCCCCCATCTATGAGTGAGTAATCCCCCACTGTAGGCTATGGGGATGGTAGGGATTGGATGAGATCGTTCATGTAATGGCATCGGATTGTTAGGGCATGGTGCCTAGTATCTTTTATTAGTGCTTTATGACTTTGTTGTGACTTGTTGTGCTTAATGCTTGTCACTAGGACCCGAGTGCCATGATTTCAGATCTGAACATGTTATTGATTCATTATGATAGTATTATTTTTGGTCTTATCTACAAGTTGTATACACATGTTGTTTTTCGGAACCTATGGCCCAATCGGCGATGTAAACGATAACGTATGAAATGGCTTTGATGTGAGGATCACATGTGTTCACGGAGTGTTAATGCTTTGCTTCGGTGCTCTATTAAAAGGAGCACCTTAATTTCCAGTAGTCCCCTAGAGGCCCCGCTGCAAACGGGCTAGCAGGACAAAAGATGTTGTGCAAGTTCTCATTGCGAGCACGTATGACTATATATGGAACACATGCCTAGGATTATCTAGTACTTGGATGCTTTATCTTATTTATCTGCAATTGCCCTATGTTCTGATTGCCATGTGAATTGTCTTGCCCATGCAATGCCCGTCCATCCATCCCTATGCCTACTGCACTCGAATCCCACTGTTTACTGCTTTTGTTACTACTGTCTTTACTTACTACTGCTGTTACTTTGCTATTCCTACTACAAAACTGTTGCTACTGATAAATTGCTGTGAGCAAGATTGTTTACAGGTGTAGCTGAATTGACAACTCAGTTGTTAAGGCTTATAAATATTCTTTGGCTCCCCTTGTGTCGAATCAATAAATTGAGTTTAACTTCCCTCGAAAATACTGCGATACACCCCCTATACTTGTGGGTCATCATAGTAACAAACCGCTTTCAATAAAACTATTGAGGAAAAACTCTCTAATGCTGAAAGAAATATAGCATCATTTTTGGAAGCACAATCTTCTTTGAATAAAATGGCTGCTAAACCTGAAACTATTGAAAATCCCTTTCCTACTACTAATGCCATACAAGTTATAATTGATGAAAATGTTAGAGTATTAGCTGAATTGCATGCTAAGTGGAAAAGAGAAGATGAAATTTCTAGAAATATTTGTTGGGTTCGCAGCATAGAAAACAAAAAATTTCCTACGATGGGAACTATACGCCAAGATCTATCTACTAGATACAAGCAACGGGTGGATATGCATCCATGGAGAACTTACCCTCGAAGACAACAAAGCTTTGTTAACGAGATGGAACTCATGGATGATGTAGTCGTACACTTGCCGATCTCAAGATCGTGATGAACTCCAGCAGGTCTGGCTCCAGCACGTCCTTCAGATCCAGCTCCAGCAAGTCCAGCACCACCAAGTCCAGCACCACAAAGCAGCGGTGCATCCGTGATCGCACACACGTCTGGTACCCCGACAACCTCCGTCCCTCGCTCCAGCAAAGCATCGGAAGCAACAACTCCTTTCTAGATAAAGCCACCGGGAACATGTATCTCGCTAATCCAAGATCATGGGGAATAATACTAGAGGGGGGAGAGATCCTTCACGACGAGGTGTGAGGAAAAAGGAGTGAGAGGGGGGCTTTTATAGGAGGAGGGGAGCGTACCCCTCCCATGACCGGCGCCCATGGAGGGTGTCCCTTCACCCCCCCATTCATTTGGTGGTAACCCCCTCCACATTAAAATGCCCCTTCACATTCTCTTTTAAAGTCTCCACTTTAAATGCATTAAATTTCTCCAAATTTAATGCTCTCTCATTTAATATAACTCTTTTATTAATTTTACTCAGAATTTTGTTAATTACTTTAATTAACAAACATTCACATAAAACCCCCTGCAACATTTCAATATTACATGCAAAACCAATTTCAGCAATTTCACCCGAAACAGTTTCGGTGTCTATTGAAATAATTCCAGCGCTTTCTTAAATATTTATCTGAAACATATTTTCTCAAAATGGTGTCGGTATCCCTTAAGTGTGTCACCCTACGGTTCGCGAATAATGCAGACATGATCGAGAACCCTCTCAGATCAATAATCAGAAGCGGGACCTGGAGATCCATACTGACTCCTACACATTCAACGATGACTTATGTGATCGTGATAACCTTTAATGCTAGTAACTAAATCCCTTTGTCTCGCGATATATTACATGTCCGAGATTCGATCATCGGTATCTCCATACCTAGTTTGATCTCGTTGCCGACATGTACTCTTTTCTCGTTCCCGTGATATAACATTCTAGTGATCACATCACTTGCTTGCAAGCTATCTTAATGTGATATCACCGAGAGGGCCTAGAGTATATCTATCCATCATCGGGATGGACAAATACCACTCTTGATCCATGAGCCTCAACATAACACCTTTGTAGCACTGAACCCACCTTTATAGTCACCCTGTTACGGTGTGACGTTTGATGTTATCAAGATACTCTTCCGGTGTCAGCAATTAACATGATCTCATGGTCTAAGGACTAATATTACTTCGTATGATGTTATAGCAATATAAACATAATGACTTTGATCGTAATGCTATACTTCGGATGAATGCTCATCACATGATTCCACCAATGTTGTGACCTTGTTATTAACAACATCCAATGTCCATGATCAGGAAACCTTGATCATCTTGTTAATCACCAAGCTAGTTTATATGAGAGGAAGTACTAGGAACTTTGTATTTTGTTTATTAAACACACATGTATTAACGTTTCCAATTAATACAATTATAGCATGCAAAATAAACATTTATCACAAACATGGAATAAGATAATAACCACTTTATTATTGTCTCTCGGGCATATTCCCTTCAATATTAGTATTTATAGTATCACTACCACTAATGTTGAAGCTAGTAAACCCAATTGAACCTTTTCTAATAAAAATGCTGAAATTCTTCGAAATATGGGAAAAAATAGCTCTACTACTTTAGATGATAATTATGATTTTGATATTGATGGTTGCAATATCTCTAAAGTAATTATGTTCCTACAAAAGCTTGCTAAAAGTCCTAATGCTAGTGCTATGAATTTGGCCTTTACAAAACACATTACTGATGCTCTCATAAAAATTAAAGAAGAAAAGATGAAACATAAAGCTTCTATTCCTATGAAATTAGAAGATGGTTGGGAACCCATCATTAATATGAAAGTGAATGATTTTGATCTCAAAGCTTTATGTGACCTTGATAGTAGTGTTTGTATTATGCCTAGAAAGATTTCTGAAATGCTTGATTTGCCACCATTGGAAGATTGTTATTTAAATATCCCACTTCATGATAATGCTAAAAAGAAACTCATGGGGAGTATTAATGATGTTCTTATTATGGTTAACAATGCCTATGTCCCTGTTGATTTCTATGTTTTGGATATTGAATGCAATGCTTCTTGTCCTATTACTTTGGGAAGACCTTTTCTTAGAACTGTTGGTGCCATTATTGATATGAAAGAAGGCACCATTAAATATCAAATCCCACTCAAGAAAGGTATAGAACACTTCCCTAAGAAGAGAGAGAAGATTCCTTTTGCCTCTCCGATTAAAACAAATTTTGCTCTTAATGCTTCTTCATTCGAGAATACTTGATTCTTTTCTTGCTTCTTATGCCTAAATTAAAGGTGTTAAAGAAAAGTACTTATTGGGAGATAACCCAAAAGTTTTAGTTGAGTATTAGAAGTTATCGCTTCAGTAATAACCTCTCCTTATCATTTTTGTGTGGCTTTTGTGCCAAGAGTGACCTCTAATGAGAGAGAAGTAATGCTTGGGAAAGTTGCTGTCCCAAAACAGATTTTTGTGCTTCGCTGTAAAAATTCGTGAAAAATCTATGTATGTCGATTTGAGCTGTAATTTTTTGTGCTTCTGCCCCAGGTTGTTATCCAACGTTCGTTAGTTCAACATGTTTCTATTTGAGAAACAGAAGGTCTTCGAAAAAATCGGTTTTTACCTGCTGGTCTGTTTTGATAGATTTCTGCCATTATTTGCATTTGCCTCTTAATCTCTTTCTCTTTGAGTTCTCTTTGATCATTTGAACTTTTTAAAGGAAGTGCTACAGTAGCTTGTGTTTTAATGGAAGTTTTACTTGTGTTGGTACTGAACCAAAAGACTTATTATCTTGAGTACACTAATGTTGCTAATGAAGATTGTGTGAAGTTTTGTATGAAGAAAACATTTTAGGTGTAAGAGAAGAATGATGTAATGAGATGAAGAATGGACAAAAACTCAAGCTTGGGGATGCCACCCATGTCACCCTAAGAAATATTCAAGAAGTACAAGCGTCAAAGCTTGTGGATGCCCAAGGCATCCCCTTCTTCATCAATAAATTTTTTAGGTTTCTTCCAAACACTTCATTTTTATTGTTTCATGCACAGTTGTGTTGTTCTTGGAGCATCTTCATTTTTTTTGGTTTTCATTTGCTTAGTTTGCTTGAATAAATTGGTTGGACCCCCTCATTCATGCATTAGTTTTCAAATAGATTGGTTTGGATTGGAAAAGAGTAGGAAAAGTTCATGCTTAAGTGGTAAAAAAGGAGCTTGTTTTTTACTGTGGCCTATGCTTTGTCATGTCATGCTTGATATTATTTCGGCTTTATGCTTAGCGAGTTTTGCTGTAGCATGACATGTTGTAAACAATTGAGATTGCTTAATGTGCCTTGAAAGAATCATGCGTTGTTTTAGCATATTAAAGCATAGTATTGTGGTATTCTCCTTTGATGCTTAATTTGGGTTGACTTGGCGCATGCTCACACCATGTTAAGACTATACCAAGTCACCATAGACTCTATGATCCTTTAGTTTTCGACTTGTAATATCACTTTATGCTTTAATTAATGATGTTTTGTCGCTTTGCATGATTATGGCCATTATTGCTCTCTTAGTTGGCCGCTCCTAGTCTTTTGCTAGCCTCCATACCAAGTATGATTTCCACTCATGCATCCAAATCCAAATAAAACCAAGTTATTCCAAAGAGTCCACCATACCTAGCTATTAGCATTTGCTATTCCAAGTATATTCATGATTTTATTTACCTTCTCAATTAAACTTGTTATGTGAAAATTAGTGATTAAAGCTCTCACGAACTTGATGGCACACTTTACTTTTCTTGCCCCTAATAAACTTGAACCATTGTGCCATCTATGTTGTATATGCTTGCACTTATACGTTGGTGATTAGTAGAACCATGCTGTCATGGGGAATGCTTTCAACATTGCACTTGTACATTGTACCCAGTTGATATCATGCTCTTTTGTTTATTGATGTCGTCGGTGTGAAATGAAAGGGGAGCTTGTAAGTCCATGGAGTTATGTATGTGTGTTAGAGAAACTCCTTGGCCGCTGGTCTAATCCATTCCTAATCATGGTGGAAACCTGCAGTGTAACCATAATGAGCAATCTATGAAGCATTCTTCTTATAAAAAAAGAGATTGAGATTGAGAAAAAAAAAGTGAGACGAGAAAAGAGGGAAGAGAGAAAAAAGAACCATTTTCCCATGGTAAATAAGAAGATTGCTGAGATGCTCATTGTCTGCTTGCCTTGTCATTTTAATATGGGGATTCTTCCGTATCATCGGGCAACGGGTACCCCGTTGCTGGTTTTCTATGATACACATGTACTTACTATGACAAGAACTTACTGGTAACTAAACTTGATTAGCATGAGGAGCGGCCCTCGTATTCAAGGGACATGAGATTGCCAACTTATACTTTGTCAAGCATATACTCCATAGTTTGTTCACTTTAACCTTAATCACTTCAAGATGCTTATGATAGGGGAAATGATAGCTGAAAGCTAATAAGTACCATAATTTTTGGAAGCTTTTTATGAGACTTGAATCCCTGCTTCCTTCTATGAATGCCTTTCTTTTACTTTTATGTTGAGTCTCCATCTTCTATATTTATGCACTTATTAAGAGAGCATAGTGGACATTCTTAGTTTAATGCGCATTGTCCCAAGACTTGTTGATTGATGCATAAATTTGATATTGCTTGTTCTTAAACTATTTGTATCTAGTCACCCTTATGAACTTTGAAGGTGTCCTATTGATGGCTCAGTGTTGATGTAGAGCTCGTTGGGAACCCCAAGAGGAAGGTATGATGAGCACAGCAACAAGTTTCCCTCAGTTATGAAACCAAGGTTTAATCGAACCAGTAGGAGCAAGGAAACACCCCAAAGGTATTGCTAGCTGAGCCTTGGCAGGGCGCACTACCAGTGCTAGTAGCAACGTGGAGACCTGCACAACACAACCATAAAACTCTGTCCCCAACTTGCGATGAGGTTGTCAATCTCACCGTGTTTTGCTGAAAACAAAGGATTAAACATATCGAATGGAAGGAAGTAATAGTTTGTAGAAAGTAAACACAAAGCAGTAAACAGTTTATAGATTGTATGTAAAAGTAAAGGACCAGGATCTATAGTTCACTAGAGGTGGCTCTCCTTAAGATAAATAACATGCTGGGTGAACAAATTACAGCGGGGCAATTCACAAACATCGAGAAAGCATACAAGCATATAATAATCATCTTGACTCCTTTGGAACTTGATTGGGCATTACAACATTATACATAGACCGCCATCCAACTGCATCTATGACTAATAATCCACCTTCAGGTTATCATCCGAACCCCCTCCAGTATTAAGTTGCAAGCAATAGATTATTGCTTTATGAATTGGGTGTAATGTAAACAATACGATTGTTCTATGAACAAAGGATTGTTGTTTTCTCCCTAGTAGCAACATCACATCTAGTACCTTAGAGATTTATGTCACTTCCCCAGATTACTAGAGGCATGAACCCACTATCGAGCATAAATACTAACTCTTGGAGTTGCTAGCATCTACTTGGCCAAGATAGCTACTAACAACGGAAAGCATGCAAGATCACAAATAACAAAGACATGATAGAATCAATAATCAATCTGAAATAGCATCTCAATATCCATCGGATCCCCGCAAACACAACATGCCAAATTACAAATAGATGATCTTGATCATGAACGGAGCTCACAAGATCTAGACATGAAAGCACAAAGGAGGAGAACTAGCCATCTAGCTACTACATGGATCTGTAGTCCAAGGAGGAACTACTCACGCATCACACCGGAGGCTTGCATGGTGATGAAGAAGGCCTCCAGGGTTAATTCCCCTCTCCGGCAGGGTGCCGGGAAGAGCTTCAGATCCCTCTTGATCTAGGGATGGAGATGACGGCGGTTACAGACTCTTTCGTGGATTTTTGATTGGGTACTTAGGGTTTTCATCCCGAGGGGAATATATAGGCGGAAGGAGAGGCCGAGGGGTTGCCGGAATCAGCCACACCACCCCCTGGCGCGGGCCAGGCTGGGCCGCGTGGCCAGGTGGTGTGGTGGCCCCATGGCCCCTCTCCGTCTCATATTCTAGCATCTGATGTCTTCCGGAAAAATAGGCACTTTGGATTTTGTCCCGTCCAATTCCGAGAATATTCATTTTCTGACTTTCCTGGAACCAAAAACAGCAGAAAATAGGCAGCTGGAACTGTGGCTCTTGTTAATAGGTTATTCCAAGAAATCATATGAAAAGTACTCCAAAGTGTGGACAAAACATAAGAAAGTAGATAAAACCAAGCATGGAACATCAAAAATTATAGATACATTTGCAATGTATCAGCAGGTATTACAACAGATCAAGTCAAGAAGAAGTTATTCTCATTATCACTGAAAGGAAGAGCCAAGGAATGGTATAAGCTGCTGAAGAATGGTCAAAATCTTGAATGGGAGGAAATAGTGCCTCTTTTTTATTCAAAATTTTATCCTCCTAGTGAAATTCATAAAGATCGGAATCAAACATACAACTTTTGGCCTCTTGATGGAGAGAGTACAGCTCAAGATTGGGGGAGATTGAAGTTACTAATGCTCAAATGTCCTATTCATGATCCCCCTCATAATATTATTATCAATAACTTTTATGCAAGGCTTTCTCTACATGATAAGGATCTATTGGATGCTTCTTGTGCTGGATCATTTACACACATGGAAGAAAGAGCTAAATGGGATCTTCTAGACCATATTCAAGACAATGTTGAATCATGGGAGAATGACAAAGGAAGAAAGTCAGGTATAAATTATGATTATGAATGCATTGAATCTTTTATGGGAACTGATGATTTTAAAAATATTAAAAATGCTTACGGTCTAGACTCTCAAGCTATTGGAACTTATTTTAAGGCTTTTGCTTCCTATATTGAAGTTCCTAAAATGAAGTGGAATAAGTATCATGTACCTTATAAAGAAATTGTTAGTAGTGTTCCTGCAGAAATACCGAAGTTTATACTGCTAATCATGTTTCACCTGAACCTTACATTGAGAAAATACCTTTCCCAGTTAGGATAAAGGAACATTCTATGATAGCTAGTATGGTTAATGAAAGTACAAATAAAGTTGTTGAACCTAATAAACAAATGGATGATGAACCTATAATAGCAAATGTGAAAGACTTTGTCACTAAATATGTAGAAGAGGGACAGACTATCCTTTGTAAGGATACTTCTAATATTGTTTCACAAAGTAGTGTTATGAGAGCTAGTGTCCCTGTGTTTTCTGTTAGGATAAGTGATCATTGCTACAATGGTTCTTGTGATAGTTATATCATTAAATTTATGCATGATACTAAAGGTTATTATGAGAGAGGAAAGACTGTTCTAATGCATCTCAATAATATTAAGTTTCCTCGCTTTATGCTGAAAGTCTTTATGTTGCACTTGTTTTGCCTTCCTATGCTTGCAATCCCTGGTTTCAACAACTTGTTTGCTTAAAAAATTCCCTTGCATACTAAGTGGGTTAGACTTAAACATGTATATTTTTGCTTATTAATACTCTCTTTCACTTCAATTCATATTCTTATGTGAGCATCATTGAAATTATCATGCCCATCTTAATGGCTATAAAGAAAGAGCTTTTTGGGCGACAACCCAATATATTTTTGCTTTCAGTTTGTTTTTGTTTATTTGAGTCTTGGAAGTTATTGTTTCGGCAATAACCTCTCCTTATCCTTTTGTTTGGTTTTTGTGTCAAGATCAACCTCTAATGAGAGAGAAGTAAGATTTGGGGAAGTTGCTGTCCCAAAACAGATTTTTGTGCTTCACCGTAAAAATTCATGAGAGATCTCTGTACGTCGGATTGAGTTTTAATTTTTTGAGCTTCTGCCCTAGGTTATTATTTGACTTTCGTTTGTTTTTCACTTTTTGATTTCAGCAATAGAAGATTTTTGAAAAAATTGATCTTTACCTGCTGGTCTGTTTTGACAGATTTTGCCACTCCTGCATTTGATTCTTAAATCGATTTCCTTTTTGAATTCTTTTTGGGTTTTCAGAAGGAGTTGCTACAGTAGCTTATGTTTTGATGGATTTCAGTTGAATTTGAACCTAAAGGGTTTATTACCTCACTTATACTAATGGTTCTAATGAGAATTGTTTGAAGTTTTGTGTGAAAGAAATTTCCAGGTTGTCGGAGAAAATGGTGTAAAGAAAGTGAAAGGTTTCATGAATCGAGCAATATGAGTATGAAGATGAAGATATTGATGTTATTCAAGTGGTGACTCCGGAAGAATCTACTAAATGCCAACTTCAGAGACCTGCAGAGTCTGTTTTCGAATAGGTAACAGTTCTAGTAAGAAAAGTTCCACGAAAATTCTATCCAATTATATTTTTGGAGTTTTTATCCAACAAGGAAAGCAATGAAGCGAAAGAGGGACGGAAGTGGAGCCAGGGTGGCTCACACCACCCCATGGCGTGGGCCCCCCTGGTCGCGCCAGCAGGTGGCGTGGCCACCTCGGACTCCGTCACCGACCCGTTTTCTCCCAGTACCTTCCTTTTGTTGTAAAAAATCATAATATATAATCCCCCGGATCCCCCGAGGTTCGTATATTGTGTTCTTGTCGTGTTTTTGTTTCGATCTGTTTCTGCCAGGAACTATTCTTAAAAGTTTAGAAGCACAATGGTCTCTGCCAACGATAAGGGCAAGGAGCCTATGGAGGAATATCTCCAAGACCCAGGGCAGGAGAAGGAGATCTAGAGTAAAGATGAAGAGGAGGCAAAGAAAAGCCAGCATCCGCACACCGACACTACCATTGCAAGCATTGGAGTGTTGGCAAACCCTGCCAAGATCAAAAGGATTGCACGGATGTCAACTTGAGGGAAGCCTCCGCGTCAGTGTTTGGCTCCATGGTCACTTCCTCCACGCACCAAGAATACCTTCCATACCCTTATCCATGAGCATCAATTCCAGAATATGCCCAAGGAGAAACTACCCCTCCAATTGGGATATGCCTCGTTCTAACCATGCAGGAAAAGAATACTTCAAGGAGGAAGAGTGGGGAAAGAATCGCAAGAGCTAGAATTCGCAACCCGACATGATCATGAGCCGCATTGAGCAAAACTCGGAGTTGATTCATACTCTCACCTTCGAGATTGAGGACTTGGGGAAATTAATTAAAAAGCTCATTGAGAGAATACCACCACCACCGAAGGAGTAATTCGTCATCAGGTTTTGGCATCCCCTTGGTTTGTTCCAAGCTTGGGGGAGTGTCGCGGTATCACATCACTATCTTCTATCTTTTTACCTTTTTAGTAGAGTCATATCATGAATAGAGAAGTTATCATGTAGGATGGTTTGCATTATGGAAGTGTCCCCCTCTCATTAGATATCTATGTATCCCTTGGTGTGAGTTGTCGTTATGGAATATTAATGAGAAGTTCTATCATTTACTCTTTTGCATATCTTATATTAATTTTCAATTCATGATTATATGATTGATCTTGTTGTTAGTATTGGTATCACTTTGGGATCATTGAGTTAATTTAGTTGGTTTTGGCAAACCTGGCTCGGTCAGTAGCAGCATTATTTTTGAGAATTGAATGAAAAAGATAAAAGTACTCTTAAAGCAATACAATTTCATCATCTTTCTTTCTTGATTTGCCCATAAGTTTAGTATTCTCTAGTTAAGATCTTTTGTGCTTCCAAGGAAGATTGCATGTTTGTTTTTATCACTTGTATGTTTGTTTGTTTCCTTCAACTCTTATGCTTGCTACCCATCCTTGCTAGCCAAAAACCTGTATTGAGAGGGAATGCTTCTCGTGCATCCAATCCTTAAACCAAAACCTATGACATTCATGTCCACCATACCTACCTACTAGCACTATTGCTATTCCAAGTAAATTCATGTTTTTATCTACCTTCCGAATTAAACTTGTTATGTGAAAATTAGTGATTAAAGCTCTCACGAACTTGATGGCACACTTTACTTTCTTGCACTTAATAAACTTGAACCATTGTGCCCATCTATGATGTGTATATGCTTGCACTTTGTAAGTTGTAAATTAGCAGAACCATGTTGTTGATGGGTTCGTAGCATGGAAAACAAAAAAATTCTACCGCAAGAACGAACAAAACCCAGATCTAATCTAGATAAAAGCCCAGATCTAATCTACTAGACATGAGCAACGAGATAGATCGATACTAACCCTCGTAGAACCGAAAGCGTTAACGAGATTAGATCTCGTGGATTATGTAGTCGATCACTTGCCGATCTCAAGATCGTGTGGACGATCCTTCCGCGCTGCTCGTTCAGCTGGCTTCCAGACGGTCACACGCATGAGTCGGCAAACCTTCCTCTCCCCGTTTCAGCGAGCAATGGAGGTAGTAGATCTTCTCCACGGAATCCCAACAGCACGACGGCGTGGTGGTGGTGGTGGAGATGAGAATTCTGCAGGGCTTCGCCTATGCCTGTGCAGAAGAAACGTGGAGGAGAGAGGCGGCTAAGATTGGGAGTTATGAGACAAGGTGCAAGAGGGGGCGCCCCCTCCCTTCTATTTAAAGGAGGGAGGCGCGGCTGGGGAGGGGGAGTCCTAGTAGGACTCCCCTCCTTGGGCCGACGGTGGGAAGGGGGGAGGAATCCTCCTCCCCCACGAATCCGTGTCTAGCCCCACTTGGACTCCCTTGATCCTTTCTTGGTTTTCAAGTAAACTCCAAGAAATCCTCTAGAACCTTCCAGAACATTCCGAAACCTTCTAGAATCTCCATGCAAACACTCTGGAACATTTCCTAACTTAGAAAATGATTCCCAATATATGAATCTTATTCTCGGGACCATTCTGGATCTCCTCGTGATGTCCCGGATCCATTCCGAGACCCCGAACAACATTCGGTCTTGAACGCAAATTCCATATCTACTTCAAACAACTTCGAACCTTAAGTGTGTCACCCTACGGTTCGTGAATATGCAGACATGATGAAGACACCTCTCCCATCAATAACCATCAGCGGGATCTGGAGATCCATAACGGCTCCCACATACTCAACGATTACTTCGTGATCGATTGAACCAATTAACATACGAAACCAATTCCCTTTGTCTCGCGACATTCTACTTATCCGAGGTTTGATTGTCGGTATCTTCATACCTAGTTCTTCCTCGTTACTGATAAGTACTCTTTACTCGTTCCATGTTATGTCATCCCTTGTGACCTAGTCACATGCTTGCAAGCTATCTAGATGACATTCCACCGAGAGGGCCCAGAGTATATCTATCCGTCATATGGATGGACAAATCCCAATCTTGGTCTATGCGCTTCAACACATACTTTAAGAATACCCAATGACACCTTTATAACCGCCCAGTTACGAAGCGGTGTTTGATGTCATCAAAGTACCCATCCGGTGATGGTGATTAACATAACCTCATGGTCGAAGGATTAGGTTACTATGTATTTCAAAGCTTACAGCAATACGAACTTAATGACTTGATCTTATGCTACGCTTACTATGGGTGTGTGTCCATCATATCATTCTCCTAATGATATAACCTTGTTATTAATCACATCCAATGTCCATGATCAGGAAACCATGATCATCAATTAATCAACAAGCTAGTTTAACAAGAGGCTTACTAGGGACTCTTTTATGTTTACAAAACACACAAGTATTAGTGTTTCCTAATAATAAAATTATAGCATGGGATGTAAACATTCATCATAAACACAAAGATATAATAATAACCACTTTTATTATTGCCTCTTGGGCATATCTCCAACAGTTGTCATGGGGAACGCTTTCAACATTGCACTTGTACATTGTACCTAGTTGATATCATGCTCTTTTGTCTATCGATGTTGTCGATGTGAAATGAAAGGGGAGCTTGTAAGTCCATGGAGTTATGTATGTGTGTTAGAGAAATGCCTGGGCCACTGGTCTAATCCATGCCTAATCATGGTGGAAACCTGCAGCGTAACCATAATGAGAAATCTATGAAGCATTCGTCTTATAAAAAATAGATAGAGATTGAGAAAAAGAGAAAAAGGAAAAAGATATGAGAAAAGAGGAAAGAGAGAAAAAAGCACCATTTTCCCATGGTAAATAAGAAGATTGCTGAGATGCTCGTTGTCTGCTTGCCTTGTCATTTTTATATGGGGATTCTTCCGTATCATCGGGCAAGGGGTACCCCGTTGGCGGTTCTCTATGATATACACATACTTCCTATGACAAGAACTTACCGGTAACTAAACTTGAGTAGCATGAGGAGCGGCCCTCATATTTAAGGAACATGAGATTTTCAACTTGCAACTTGTCAAGCATATCCTCATATTTGATCACTTTAACCTTAATCACCTAAAGATGCCTATGATAGGGGCAATGAGAGCTGAAAGCTAATAAGTATCATAATTTTTGGAAGCTCTTTATGAAACTTGAAATCCCTGCTTCTCTCTGCGAAGGGCCTATCTTTTACTTTTTAGTTGAGTCAGTAAACCTATTCCCTTCTATCTCAGCAAGTATTTTGAGTTGTTGTGTTTCATTCATTCATCTAATGATTTATTCAATCATGTTTCTTATGTTCCTTGTTTTGCACATTGCTCTTATCTTAGTGTTTACTACTTTGATAGCTATCATTGAAAACCAGTTATTTGTGAACTCCTACAAATTGTCAACTATTCTTCGACCAAGAGCTAAGTTTGCCATTACCAATTATGATTTACTTTATGCATCTTTATTGTGTTTCTTTTACTTATTGCAAGTTAAGCTATATAACAGTGAGTTGTCTTCTATTATGATTTGTGTATTGATGAATGTGATGCTTCTTGTTCGTATTCTTTTATCGACTCTTCACTCCATAAACCTGAGGTCATGTTTATTGAGCTCAGTTTTCGCTTGGGGACAAGCGAAGTCTAAGCTTGGGGGAAGTTGATACGTCCATTTTGCATCACTATTCTATATCATAATTTAGTGTTATTCATTGATATATTTCATATTAAGAGATGATACTTACGTTATTTCATCTATTTTTGCATGGTTGATGACTTTTGGAGCATGGACCGCTGCAGTCAGGATTCAGATGGAAAAGGTGCTGTTTGGAGGAAAAAATTGTGAAGATCAGAAAATCCAGGAAAATACATGGAAAATTCTATTGTTCCAAAAGACAAAGATTGCTAGAAGGGGGAGTGGAGATGGGCCACAGGGGGTCCACACCACCCCTGGCGCGGGCAACCCTAGGCCGCACCAGCAGGTGGTGTGGCCGCCCTGGCCCACTCCAGGCTCTCCCTATGGCGTATATTATCCCCTCTAAACCCTAACACCTAGGGGGCGACCACAGAAATATTCCGCCGCCTCTGCAGCGAAAAACACCAAGAGAGAAAGATCTCTCCGGCAGATAGAATTCTGCCGGGGGAATTCCTTCCCGGAGAGGGGAGATCGTCACCATCAACACCACCATCAAGCTGGACTTCATCGGGATCATCATCATCATCACCACCATCATCTCCACCAGCCCCATCATCACCACTTCATAGAGCTGTAACAACTGGGTTGAATCTTTCATAGTTCTTAGGGGAAACTTTCCCGATGTTGATTACTCCTTGTAGTTGATGCTATTGAGTGAACCATTGAATTATCGTTTATGTTCAGATTGTTACATATCATTATATCATCTCTGATCCTGATCCATATGATGCCTTGTGAGTAGTTCGTTTTGTTCTTGAGGACATGGGAGAAGTCATGTTGTTAGTAGTGGAGTTGTGTTGAGAAAGATTCAATGGTTTGATATTTAAGTTGTGGTGTATTTCTTCTAGTGGTGTCATGTGCACGTCGACTACATGACACTTCACCTTTATGGGCCTAGGGGAATGCATTGTGTATTTGGCTACTAATCGTAGGGGTTGCCGGAGTGACAGAAACCTGAACCCCCGTTAGGAAACCTTTGCACAAGGGACATCAGTGTTGGGGGGATACCCCCGGGTAGGGTCACGCCGGGGTATAAAGGCCGAGTTAGCCGAGGTACGGCAAGGTCAAAGCGAATGCTGGCCGAGTTACCTCAAGGCAGGCCGAATTTCGGGGTAACCCGGACCAGGGGGTGTCCACCTTACTGAGTCTCATCCGACTTAAGCAGTGAGCCGGATAGATTAATCTAACTTGTATGCAGGAACAGGTGTGACCGGATCCTCTACGATCCGGGTCATAGCAAGCTTCTAGCAGAAGGAAGGAATCTCGCTGGTCAAAATTAACCCTGGTACGTACTGCATGAGCAAAGCGGACAGGGGCAGGACCACCGAGGCGTGGCCGACAGAGGTGACGACGCCCGTGTCGACTGACGCAGGCGCCGCAGAGGCTCACATAGCCTCTACATGGGTGACGCGGGGGAAAAGCTCCCCGGTCGGTTTGCTATTTTGGGAGGAGGCATATTCCCTGGAATATGCCTCCATGTATGCCCTAAGTGGAGACCTAGCCACCCCTATATAAGGAGGGCTAGGGCCTCTATAGAAAAGGTTAGGTTATGCTGGTTGATCTCTAGTTGGTCTTGTACGGGTTAGCCGGTGGTGAGAGTAAGAGAGTCCCTTCTTCCTCCTCTCCCCGATATAGCTCTAGGAGCACTTGTAACCTTGGAAGTGAATCGAATACAAAACTTCTGTGTGTGGAATCACTACACTATCCCTCCCTGGATTCCCCTAGTGCAATTAGTCCCTACCTTTAGCCCATCCATGGCATCTGCTGTGACACCACCACGACAGTTGGCGCCCACCGTGGGGCTAGCGGCGCTAGCAGGGGTCAAGATCCGGACGGGAAACCTCATCAGCACCGGCGAACGCATCGTCTCCGGGATCGTTCAGCGCTTTGGAGCGCTGGACTTTGTCAGCGACAACGCTGGCTGCTTCGGCACGCGCCCACTTCCGCGCAATGGCCTCTTCGTCAAGCTTGGCGCGCACAAGGTCTACGTTGTTATGGACGTATCGTGTGTTCATCCGCGGCACGTCGTCGAGGCAGGGGAGCCACCCCTTAGCGTGGTTCATGGGGCGCGTATCACTCGCTCCCCGGACCGTGCTGAGGTGATGATGACTATGCCAGGTGCAGGCGCAAGCAAGGATCCGGCACCAGATCCGGAGGTAACACCTAAGGCACCGAGGAAAGGTAGAGGTCCTCCACTAGAAAGGCCTGAGAATGTACTGAGATAAGCTATGGATAGCTTGGCAAACCCGGTAGCAGCAGTGGTAGATCCGGCTCAGGCACAGGCCGAGCTAGAGGAAACTAGGCAGAAAATTCTAGAGGGAGCGAAAAAGATAGATGCGGCTCAGCAGTCGTTGAACATGACGCTGCGTGAGTATGCAAAGGAAAATAAAGTAGATGCTGTAAAAGTGAAGGGGAGAAATCTCATGAGTGAAATGAACAAGGAGGGTGATACTAGGATTGAGGAGTCAGAGAACTGTTTGTCCGTGGGGCTGCCGAAGTATAGTACCCCGGCAAAAAACCTTAGGGCAGCGGATGCAGCTGCGTCCGAATTAGAGGGTCTAACGGGTGAAGCCCATCAGAGACAGCAAGATAGGGTCAATGAGTTGGTTCAGATCGCGAGCAGGCAAAATGAGGAATTGCTCAGGGCTAACCCGGAGAGAGCTGGGGCCTCCAAGATCGTTCATTTGGCGGTGGGTAACCCAGAGAAATCCGCTGGAGCCGCATCGTCTCCTCATGGTGGTCCTAGGAGAGAAGAGGTAGTAACCTCGGCCAGAAGAAACAAGCAGATTGTTCCGTATGACCCGACAAGGGCAGGAAAAGCAAAAGAGGTACAGAGAAATGACGATCGATGAAGTGTAAGCCAAGGTGAAGCTGGCCGAGGTAACCGTGACCAAGGCAATGCCGGTCAAGGAAACGCTGTTAATGGCAATGCCGGACAGCGCAACTCGGCAGGACAATCGCAACAACGGAATATACCAAGGCAAGAGCAAAGTGCCGGCCGAGGTATGCAACAGAGAGATGCGCCACGAGAGCGAGACCGGTATAACGATGGAGATTCGGAAATGGGGAATGCAGGATACCCAAGGCTGGACTATCATGTGATAGGGTCGAGATTGGGAAGCAGGGATCTGATGCCGGACGACGCCAGGTTGGAACTGGATCGACTGTATAGGTCGGAGAAGATTGAAAGTCAAGGTCCTCCGGGTCCTACGTGTTTTGGACCCCGGATCATGAAAGAGCCACCGGTACCTAACTTCCAGTTACCCAGAGGCACGAAGACGTATGACGGCAGTACTAAGCCAGAGGATTGGTTGATAAACTATGCTACAGCTGTGAAAATTGCTACAGGCAACTTGCGATGGGCTGTGAGATACGTACCCCAGATGTTGGAGGGGCCAGCAAGGGTATGGTTGAACAATTTGCCGCCCGAAAGTATTAACTGCTGGATCGATTTTGAGGAAATGTTTATCAGCAATTTCTCAAGTATGTATCAGAGGCCAAATAGGCCACAGACCCTAGCAATGTGCAAGCAGAGACCGAACGAGACAGACCGGGAGTTCTTAACCCGGTGGTGCACCATGAGAAACTCGTGTGGGGGTGTAATAGAGTCACGGGCCATAGCATGTTTTGCGCAAGGGTGCAGGTATGCGAGCGAATTGTGGCAGAAGTTACAAAGGAAAATGCCAACCACTTTGGCAGAAATGATCCGGATTGCCGATTCGTACGCTTTGGGTGATCCGACTCAACCTAGGCTTGTGTCGAACGAGTCGAATGAGGAGTACTACCAGAGAGATGGAGCCGGATCATCCCGGAGGAATGATTACAGAGGTAAAAGGAGAGATGACAGACCGGATCACTGCGATTCGCAAGAAGTTGCGCGTGAATCAAGATTTGCCTGAAGGGAGCAACCAATGTCAGAAAACTGGAGGGCAACAATGGACACCAAGGAATGATGGCAAGAAAACTTGGACGCTAGAGCAGAAGAAACAGTGGCAAGAAAAGAAGGACCGTCCGAGGTACACTTATGATTTGATGTTGGATCAGCCGTGTAAATTTCATATGCCAAACCCGAGTAACCCAGCGGGTCATACAACGAGGCAGTGTGAATGGATGCGTAAGATAGAACAAGGTGGTTTGGGGAATGCTCAGGCACCCCGGAATGATCAACCTCGGCAGGAGTTACCCCGGCAGCAATTGCTCTCCGGAGCAAACACGCAACAGCTAATGTTGCCTCCCCCTCCGCCGAGGTATGATAACCATGAGAGAAGGGATGCAGTGCATCAAGTAGAAAACCAGCATCAGCCGGATCAGAGGTACCCCGAAAATGAGGGGAGGAATGAGTACAGGGAGCATCATCAGAGTTACTGTGTGTTTACCACTGAGGAAACAGATAGGAAGAGCTTGCAGCACCGACATATGGAGGTCAATGCGGTAATGCCCGCAGTGACGAGGTATATGCCTTGGTCGGACCAGGAAATTACCTGGAACATCAAAGATCATCCCAAGCTCATGCCGAGTCCTGGTTCGTATGCGTTAGTGCTGGATCTGACATTCATTGGGCCAAACATCAATGTGAGGTTCTCCAAGGTACTGATTGACAATGGCAGTAGCATTAACATCATGTATGCGGATACAATGCGCAAGTTGGGTATCTCGGAGAACATGCTCCAGGCTACAAGGACAACTTTCCATGGTATTGTGCCAGGCATTTCTTGTGAGCCCATAGGCAAAGTCCGGGTTGACGTGTTGTTCGGCACGAGAGATAATTGTCGAACTGAGAATCTGGAGTTTGAGGTGGTGAACTTGGAAAGCGCGTATCACGCGTTACTCGGAAGACCAGCATTGAACAAATTCATGGCGAGCTGTCACATCAGTTACTTGAAGATGAAGTTGCCTAGGCCAAACGGAGTGATTACCATTGCTGGAGATTTCCGACGTTCCATTGAGTGTGCCTCAGCTGGGTCTAACTTAGCCGAGTCACTTGTGATTGCGCAAGAGAAAAGAAAAATCCAAGAGGTGGCGGAATTAGCTCGATCCATGCAGCAAATATATGCCGGCGTTGAGTAACCCGCATGGTAGCGTTTCGTTCCAAGCCGCAAAGCATACTAAGAAAGTGCCTGTTGATGATATGTTCCCAGAGCGCACCGTAACAATTGGTGCCGGGTTGAGTGATAAATAGGAAAGCGAGATCGTCAACTTCCTCCGTGAGAATCGGGATATTTTTGCTTGGTCCACACAGGACTTGCAAGGTGTTCCGAGGGAGTTGGCCGAGCACTCTTTGAACGTGAGACCCGGAGCAAGGCCGGTGAAGCAACCTCTCCGCCGCTTCACCGAGGATAGGAGAAAAGTCATTGGAGACGAAATAGCTCGATTACTAGCAGCAGGATTTATCATGGAAGTACTTTACCCGGATTGGCTATCTAATCCGGTGCTGGTGGAGAAGAAGAAAGATGATCCGAATGTGGTAGTGGTTTGGCGTATGTGTATCGATTACACCAACCTGAACAAGGCGTGTCCAAAAGATCCATTTCCACTACCGAGGATAGATCAGGTCATAGACTCAACTGCTGGATGTGAACTGTTGTCATTCATTGATGCATATTCTGGTTTCCACCAGATACCTCTGAATCTGGATGATCAAATAAAGACTGCATTTATCACCCCGTATGGGGCTTATTGCTATTGCACCATACTGTTTGGTTTACGTAATGCAGGGGCAATGTACCAAAGATGTATGCAGAAATGTTTGCACGACCAGATAGGTCAAAATGTACAAGTGTATGTGGATGATGTGGTTATCAAGACCAAGGAAAGCAAAACGCTCCTTGATGATATAAGGCAGACATTCGCGAACTTAAGAAGGTTCCAAATGAAGCTTAACCCAGAAAAATGTACCTTCGGTGTCCCGGCTGGAAAATTACTCGGATTTCTCATCTCCAGCCGGGGTATCGAAGTTAATCCAACTAAGATCCGGGCCATTGAACGAATGGAACTGCCGAAGTGTCTTAACAATGTCCAGAAGTTTACTGGTTGCCTGGCATCGTAAAGTCGGTTTGTATGTCGGTTGGGAGAAAAGGCATTGCCTCTCTACCAACTCATGAAAAAGTCGGATAAGTTCGTTTGGACGCCACAGGCCGATGAAGCCTTTGCCCACTTAAAGAAGATGTTAGCCACTGCACCAGTGTTAGCCTCTCCACTGTCAAAGGAGCCAATGTTGCTCTACATAGCCGCAACCAACCGAGTTGTAAGTGCAGTGATTGTGGTAGAGCGCGACGAAGAGGGTAAGTCGGTGCAAAGGCCAGTGTATTACTTGAGCGAGGTATTATCTGCCTCAAAGCAGAACTACCCACACTATCAAAAGGTGGCATATGGTGTCTATATGGTAGCTAAGAAGTTAAAGCATTACTTTGAATAGCATCCCATCAAAGTAATATGTGAAGCTCCCATATTCGAGATAATGAGTAACAAAGATGCGAGTGGAAGAATTGCAAAATGGGCAATTGAACTAGCTCCTTATGCGCCACAATATGACAGAAGAGAAGCAATCAAGTCTCAGGTTGTGGCTGACTTTTTTGTGGACTAGGCCGAGGTACAATATGAACCACCGCCACCAGATCCAAACTACTGGAGGATGCATTTTGACGGGTCAAAAACAAAAACCAGGCTAGGCGCCAGAGTTGTGCTTACCTCGCCAAAGAAGGACCAGCTGAAATATGTGCTGCAGATCCATTTCACAGCATCAAACAATGTCGCTGAGTATGAAGCACTTGTGCATGGGCTCAAAGTGGCAAAAGAGATTGGGATACATCGGATACTATGCTTTGGCGACTCGGATTTGGTAATACAGCAAGTGTCAGGATTGTGGGACGCCCTTGATCCAAACATGGCTTTGTACATATTTCATGTACAGAAGATATCTGGTTACTTTGAGGGATGTGAATTTCACCATGTACCCCGGGTGGAAAATGAGGCTGCCGACATGCTGTCAAAGCTCGGATCAACCCGACAAGCAATTTCACCGGGTGTAGCATTGGAACACCTCAGAAAACCGTCTATCAGGCCGTCCCCAGGAACCGACTCAATCTATGTCCCGGAAGATACAGAATCCGGAGCTGTGCCCATGGACATTGACATGGGAGGTAGTGCGCGAAACCACAGGGGATTAGCGAACTCGAGGATCGCCTGGAGACAGGGACCTCGCCGTGATCTGGTTGAAGTTATGCCGGTGTATCAGATGGAAATTGATGAGGATGTGTTCCCTGTGCGAGCAATACCAGCTTGGGCACTGCCTATATTTCAATTCCTGAAAGATGGAACATTACCCACTAAGGAGGTGTTATCCAAGCAAACTCAGAGGAGAGCAAAGGCATACACAATCATCAATTCCGAGCTATACAAACAGAGTGTGACCAATGTCCTCCAGCGATGCGCTGGCCCGGAAGAAGGGCTTGACATCCTCCGAGATATACATCAAGGGGAGTGCGGGCATCATGCCTTGTCCCGAGCCTTGGTGGCAAAAGCTTTCCAGCATGGATTCTACTAGCCAAGTGCCTTAGAACAAGCAGAAGATCTGGTGAGAAAATGCAATGGTTGTCAGAGGTATGATACCAAGACACATATGCCTATGTCGGAACTCAAAACCATACCAATCACGTGGCCATTTGCCGTATGGTGTTGGATATGGTTGGCCCGTTCAAACCAGCAAGAGGGAATATGACTCACATTTTGGTCATGGTGGATAAGTTTACAAAATGGATTGAAGTGAAGCCTATAAGAAAATGTGATGGAGCTACGGCCGTAACATTTCTCAAAGACATTATCTTGAGATACGGTTATCCTCATAGTATCATAACTGATAATGGCACAAATTTTGCTGAAGGAGCATTCGCGCGATTCTGCCGGGATAAGAAGATCCGGCTGGACGTTGCCTCGGTAGCCCACCCCGCATCGAACGGGCAAGTGGAAAGATCCAACAGATTGGTATTATCCGGGATAAAACCCCGGCTCATTGAGCCACTGCAAAGATCAGCGAGGTGCTGGATAGAAGAACTACCAGCGGTACTATGGAGTTTAAGAACAACTCCAAATCGATCAATAGGCTATACGCCATTTTTTCTCGTATATGGGGAAGAAGCTGTATTACCAGCCGACATAGAGCATGATTCGCCTAGGGTCACCCAATACACAGAAGCTGAAGTGCAAGAAGCCCAGCAAAATGATGTTGATCTGCTGGAAGAAGCGAGGAATTGGCATTGTCCAGATCCACCATATATCAGCAAAATCTCCGACTCTATCATAGCCGGAAAGTAAGCCCCCGAGTCTTCCGGGAAGGCGATCTGGTGCTCCGGTTGGTACAACATACTACTGTCATGCATAAGTTATCCCCCATGGGAAGGGCCGTTCATTGTGAGAAAAACATTGCACAATGATTCTTATTATCTTATCGATGCAAAGCCACAAGAAAAGAACAAGGCGAACAGGTCCGGCGAGGAATCTAAGCGTCCATGGAATGTAGCTCTACTTTGTCCTTTCTACACTTAGCAGAGAAGTGTATGTATCCGAGTCTTCTCATATGTCGGTATGTATGCCGGCAATGAGCCTATCAATGAAATATTGGCACCTCGAGCAGTAACTCGGGGACTGCCTTAATAATATTTGTTGTCTTTCATTATTTATACGTCAGCTGGAGTAAGTTGTTCTACTTAACTCGGATTAGTAGTGTGTGAGCACCAAAAAGCCAAATCTTCGACTTGCTGCTGTCCAACAAGAATTGGCTTCATGGCAAGCAAGAGAACAAGTTTGGAATTGCGTAGCACATGAAAAACGACTAAGAAAAAGAACTTAATCGAGCCAACGTTTGTTTTTGGACTAACCTTGTATTTACTTTCAAATTATTATGCTGAATTATTTTGAGCTAAGCCTAAAGTTTCTAAGTATTGTTAAAACGATTTTTGAAGCTCGGACTCGTAAGTCGTAAACCCGAATCAAGGTAGACATGAACCGAGCCAGAAGATTCGACGAACAAGAAAATGAAACTCGGGGGCTACGCCCAAGTTGATCCGGCATAAAAACTTAGTAGCAAAATATCGCATGTGTGCTGGATACAATTCCACCCGGCATACCGGGGATCTGATAAATTTTAAAGTGTTTTCACTCAAGGAGCAGCAGGAGGAGGAAGTTCGGCGTCATCTTCGCCTTCTTCGATATCCGAGGCATCGTCCTCTTCACCCTCGTCTGAACCATCTTCTACGTTCTCAGCATTTTCGTCACCAGCGGCTTCTAGGAAGCTCGGACCCTCAGTCCATTCATTAATGGGAGCATATTCAACGAGGCTGTGGGCGCAAGCCTGGCGCCGAGCTACCCACTCTGGGTCATTAGTCCATTTGGATCCGGTGCGCAGGCGAGTCAGAAGGTTGAGGTCGATCTTCTCGTACCACATGAGTATGTGGTGAAGAACGGTCTCAGCTGCGGCACATCCAGCAGACTCCCTCCAAAGGTCGAGCTGGGTCTCGATTTCCATCAACTTTTTAGCAAGAACTGCAGTTCCCTCTGGAGTGTCTTCGGCAGGCCAAAACATGTTGAAGACTCGGACTGCAACGTTAAGGAGATCCTTGCCATAGTTCTTGATAATTTCCACGCAAGATGACAGGCTGACCAGCAGGTCCTCCATGTCATAAGGAATGTCTTGACCATCAGGAGCAACAGGAGTACCCCTCTCTCGGAGGAAATTAGCAACAACGGCGCTCGCAATGGGAGTACCCTCTGGAAATTTGCCTAAAAACGAGACAAGAGAAGGAAGTAATGAAAAGACATGTGAGGTAACCCGGAGAAATATGCCAGATAAGGAAAAGGAACTTACGTAAAATGTGGCTGTGGATCCGGGTCAATTCCTTGGTACAGTCATCGCGTCTTTTGTGGAGCTGCACCAGTTCAGCGATCGCCGACTCAAGCTTGACGTCGGCCTCCTGGAGAAGTTCTCGGTCCTTGGCAATTTGGAGATTGAGGCGCTCGCGCTCTTCGGTGTAGTCCTGGCCAGCCTTTTCAAGCTCGGTTTGGTTCTGTGCTTTCAGTTTCTTCATTTCTGTCTTTAACTTGGCAATCTCGTCATCCTTGGTTCGGAGGAGGGCAAGCTCATCGTCTTTCTTCTTGAGCTCGGCCTGATGCTGCCCTGCTTGTTAGAGAAAATGCAGCATCATATCAGGCACGGACACACTATCTTCCAGCGATACTGAAATAGTTTGTTAACCCGGCAAAGCCGAGGTATGAATGTTTGCCGAGCCAAGGAGAAAAGGAGATAGAAAGCAAAGCAAGGTCGCATAAAGAACTTACCCTTAATCTGATCCAGATTCTTCCTCATAAGCTTGTTCTCAGCCTCCACCCCAGCTGCGAAAACCGAATGACGGATTAGTTCGGCAGAAAAAGATGAAGGAAAATAGAAAAATGTGAAGAAGAGAACTTACCCCTTTTCTCGTGCTCAGCAAGATGTGCATTGTGCTTATGAGCAGCATTTTGTGAGTGTCCGTGAGACGCTGAACTCAGCACTCCGACGGTTGGTGGTCACCAAAAGAGTACAAAATTTAGCTTAAGCCTTGTGCATATTCGAAGTGTACAAGATCCGGGCCAAGTGGAACTTAACCCGGCTCTAGGTGTGCATATTCGAAGTGTACAAGATCCGGCCAAGTGGAACTTAACCGGCTCTAGGTGTGTGCATATTCAAGTGTAAGATCAAGATGGGCCAAGTGGAACTTAACCCGGCTCTAGGTGTGCATATTCAAGTGTACAAGATTTGGGCCAAGTGGAACTTAACCTGCTCTAGGTGTGTGCATATTCAAGTGTATAAGATCCGGGCCAAGTGGAACATAACCCGGCTCTAGGTGTGTGCATATTAGAAGTGAACAAGATCCGGCGAGTGGAACTTAACCCGCTCTAGGTGTGTGCATATTCGAGTGTATAAGATCCGGCCAAGTGGAACATAACCCGGATCTAGGTGTGTGCATATTCGAGTGTACAAGATCCGCCAAGTGGAACTTAACCCGGCTCTAGGTGTGTGCATATTCGAAGTGTACAAGATCCGGGCCAAGTGGAACTTAACCCGGCTCTAGGTGTGTGCATATTCGAAGTGTACAAGATCTAGGCCAAGTGGAACATAACCCGGCTCTAGGTGTGTGCATATTCGAAGTGTACAAGATCCGGGCCAAGTGGAACTTAACCCGGCTCTAGGTGTGTGCATATTCGAAGTGTATAAGATCCGGGCCAAGTGGAACATAACCCGGCTCTAGGTGTGTGCATATTCGAAGTGTACAAGATCCGGGCCAAGTGGAACTTAACCCGGCTCTAGGTGTGTGCATATTCGAAGTGTAAAAGTTCCGGGCCAAGTGGAACTCAACCCGGATCTAGGTGTGTGAATATTAGAAGTGTGCAAGATCCGGGCCAAGTGGAACTTAACCCGGCTCTAGGTGTGTGCATATTTGAAAATATCAAGAAGCTACATTAGTTTTCTAACGAGCATCCGGCCGAGTAACAAGTTACTCTCCCGGAGGCTCGGGGACTAATGGTTATATCGCTAGTACATGCTAAGGAAAAGGTGAAGTAACGTACCTCCATCATTCGACCCGCAAGGTTAATCGCCTTAGCGGCTATGTTCATCTGAGCAGAGAACTCGGCGGGACCAAACTTCTCCGGGAGATCGTTGTTGTAGACGAACTCCGCCTTGTTCCAGTTATTCATAAACTCGATCAAGGTCGGAGGATATTGCTCACCGCTGAGCATGTGGGGCGCCACCAAGCCCTTGGCATGCGCTTCCCTCCTCTCAACCTGAGCAAGGGTCGGGCTGGTGTGCAGAACAAGTTGTTGCGCATTAGCTGGCTCGGCAGGGGCGTCCTTCGATGCTGGAGGCTTCTTGGCAAGCATGGACGCGAGAGTGCGCTGTCCAGACTCGACGGATGCTACCCTGGTGGCGTCAGGGGCCTTCTTGTCTTTAGGCTGCTGAGAGGAGGAAGTGATTGCAGCAGATTTACCCTTGGGAGCTGCCTGGGTGCTTTCTCGCCGAGACTGAGAAGACTCGGACGAGGCGGAGGGGCTTGGTGTTGCTGCTTTGGCTGCTGGCACTGGAGTTGGTGCTGGTGCTGGTGCTGTTTTCTTCTTCGAAGGAGGTACTGAAGTAGACTCGGTAGTAGCTGGTTGCGGCGGAGCCGAAGTGGTGGATGCCGCTGCCTCGGCTGGGTCAGTCTCCCCTGCTCCGAGGTTGCCCCCCTCCTGACGAGGTGGGCTGGAACCCGGAGCAGCCGCTGAACCCTCCGGAATAGGGCTCAGCGGGCGTGAATCGTTGCCACGAGGGGGAGAAGGGCTGAGTTGGAGCGGCGAAGTGATGCTAGATCCACTCTGGGGGACCTCCACCGCAGCTCTGTCGAATCAGATAATGTCAGATGAGAAACTATAACGATGCAAGAACAAGTAAATGGCAGAGGGAAAAAGAGGCTTACGCATCCGAGGTCAGCGGCTCCTTGGGCATCCGAGCCCTTCGTGCTGGGGCCTTGGTTGCGTGCTTGAGGCGATCTTATCCCCGGACTTCTTTCGCCTTTTGGTTGGCTGAGAAGGTCCGGAGGATGAAGTGGATGCGGCTTCCCTTTTCTTCTTCGGCGCAACCGGAACAGGGTCACCCACGGCAAGGGGAGGGTCCTCATGGATCTTCCCACCGGGTTTAGCTGATGCCAGAAAAGCATAAGAAAGGGGGACATCGTCAAATGCTTCCATCACCTCAATATCCGAGTCATCTTCATCGTCGGGCCAATCTCTAATAGAAGAGAGTTTACCGGTGGGTCGCTTGGTCGCGTCGGACATTGGGAGGAACATCTTCTGGTCCGGTTATTCCTCGTCCGAGCTCTCCCGGTCAGGCGCACTTTTGAGGGTGAGGTCGGTGCCATCCTCGATAGTCTACTGAAGGAATTGCTAAAGGAGAAAAAAGACAACGAAGTTAAAAATACAACAACAACCGACATAAGATCTGATTCGGAGAACGTATGTGGCACAAAGCTTACCACGGGAGGAAGCCTATCCCGGCAATAGTGCTCAATTCCCCACGTCCACTTAGAGGAGAAGTCCTTGTGGGTGGTGAAGAGGGCCTTGACCCGGCGATAGATTTCTGTGTTGCTCAGCTCGATAGACGAGGTCCGGTTGGGGTTGCGGCCCCAGCTCATGTGGCACACCTTGTGAGTGTGTTTCTGGAGAGGGGAGATCCGGTTGCGGACGAATGTGATCATGGCGTCCTCGTTGCGCAACCCGAGCTCCTTCAACTTCGTGAACCTTTTATTGACCTGGTTGGCCAAGACTATGGGCTTCTTGGGGACAACGTCCCATAACTCCGGGTTAGGAGGACCCGGAGCATAGGGGCGAAGCCGGATCAAATCCTTAGTGCCTTCATTCCGAACATAGAAGAAGGCCTAGGCCCATCCTTTGCAGGTATCCAGACCGGTAACCCGGGGAAAGACGGAGAACCTCTGGGGTGAAATGGACACAGCGCCGAACTGCGTAAGTTGTTTATCCTCCGGCTCTAGATCTACATTCGGAATTACATTATGATGAAGGCCAAAAAACTGGATCCATAGCTCCTTCGTGGGCCATAATCTGGCGTAGCCTTCGACCGTGGAGGCGAAAGCAGAGAGAGAAGTGATGGTGTTGGCAGGAAGGTGGTGCGGCTGGAGTTCATAGGTGTTCAACCAATCGTGGAAAAAATCGCTGACTGGCAAACTGAATCCCCGCTAGAAGTGTGACAAGAACACAACAAACTCACCCGGATTGGGTGAGGGGGCGAGTTCGGCAGAGGCAAGGCGCGCAGTGACGCCTGTGGGGATGCGCCTGGTGCGGTAGAGCCAGTCCAGGTCGTCCTGGCAGACCCAGGAGCCAGCCCACGCACCACGGTCCGCCGTCGCGGTGTCCTCCTCCATCTCCTGCTCAGCAACGACGAGCTCCTCTTCTGTCATCTCCAGTTCGCTGCCCTCGCTGGCGCTAGCGGCGGTGGGAGGCAGCGGCCTAGATTGACAACGACCCGTGGCAGAGGAGGTGCGTAGCGGCGACGGCGACGTGGATGCGTATGGAAGCAGTGCGGCGGCGGCACTGCTACTCAGACGCGGTGGCGGCGGCGCTGTCGCGGGAGAAGATGAAGAAGAAGAACTAGAGGCAGAGGGGCGCAAAAGTGGGAAAAAACCCAAGGGGCGCACCCCTCCCCTATTTAACCGTTCCGTCGAGGAGGAAGTGGGATCGTGCTATGCGGCAACGCCACACGGTGTGGCCGTGTATAGCCCGGATGGACCAATCATCAAAGAGCCACACGGAGGGTCACAGGGTGTAACTGATCCCATGACACGACGCATTGATGCGGTTAACGAGGAGGCAGGCATGACGTGACCCGCAAGACGGATAATCGACAATTATCGCGCACCATCGTGGCTGGCCCTTAAAATGAGGCAATCTAATGATTAGCCTCCATGTGGGGAAGCGTACAAGAGAAGGAAAAGCAACCAGGATGAGATCATGGTGACCCGGCCAGCAAATGAAAACTTGGAATGTGCCAAGGGAAAGTAAACCCATGGGATCCGAGATAAGGTGGTAACTCATCCAGCGAGAGAAAACTTGGAATGTGCCAAGGGAAAGTAAATCCAAAGAATCCGAGATAAGGAGGAAACTCGGAGAAGGAGCACAAAGCTCGGTGGAATTGAACCTGTTGTGGCCTCAGCGGCTAAGGCAACTAAGACCGCACCAGCTTCGGGGACTAATGTTAGGGATACCCCGTAGGGTCACCGGGTATAAAGGCCGAAGTTAGCCGAGGTACGACAAGGTCAGCGAATGCTGGCCGAGTTACCTCAAGGCAGGCCAATCTCGGGTAACCGGACCAGGTGTCCACTAATCGAGTCTCATCCGACTTAAGCAAAGGAGCGGATAGATGAATCTAACTTGTATGCAGGAACAGGTGTGACCGGATCCTCTACGATCCGGGTCATAGCAAGCTTCTAGCAGAAGGAAGGAATCTCGCTGGTCAAAAGTAACCCCGGTACGTACTGCATGAGCAAAGCGGACATGGGTAGGACCACCGAGGCATGGCCGACAGAGGTGACGACGCCCGTGTCGGCTGACGCAGGCGACGCAGAGGCTCACGTAGCCTCTGCATGGGTGACGCGGGGGAAAAGCACCCCGGTCGGTTTGCTATTTTGGGAGGAGGCATATTCCCTAGAATATGCCTCCACGATGTTCTATGGAGACCTAGCCACCCCTATATAAGGAGGGCTAGGGCCTCAGAAAAGGTTAGGGTTCTGGTTGATCTCTAGTTGGTCTTGTAATGGGTTAGCTTGGTGAGAGTAAGAGAGTCCCTTCTTCCTCCTCTCCCCAATACAGCTCTAGGAGCACTTGTAACCTTGGAAGTGAATCGAATACAAAACTTCTGTGTGTGGAATCACTACACTATACCTCCCTGGATTCCCCTAGTGCAATTAGTCCCCACCTTTAGCCTATCCATGGCATCTGCCGTGACACCACCACGACAGTCAGGGTCTTAGAGTTTAAAGCTGTGGTTAGGTTTCTACCTTAATTACTTTCTTGTACTTGCGGATGCTTGCAAGGGGTATAATCACAAGTATGTATTAGTCCTAGGAAGGTCGGTACATTAGCACAGGTTCACCCACACAACACTTAGCAAACTAAATAAGATTAATCAACTATATGAAGCGAAAGCACTTGACGATATTCCCGTGTGTCCTCGAGAACGTTTGGTCATCTTAAGTAATACAACTGGCTTGTCCTTTGCTAAAGAAAGGATTGGGCCACTTGCTGCATTTATTCTTATTGTCTTTTATGTACTCATACTTTATTTACCTGCATTATCAAAAAACCCTAAAAATCCGTTTGCTAAGTATTTACAGAGAATTCCTGCTCCAAGCCACTCGTCAACACCTTCCTCTCCTTGTTGGGTTCGACACTCTCACTTATCGAAAATACTGTGATACACCCCCTATACTTGTGGGTCATTAATGGGCCAAGTGTATCTTCCCATCACATAGGAGAACAAATCCCGATCTTGATACATAAAGCCTCTACATGCCCCTTTGGATACCCAACATACACCTTTATGGTCACCCTTTTATGGAAATGACGGTTGATGCAGTCTAAGCAATCCTCCGGTGATAGCGATTGATATGATCTCACGGTCTAAGGATTAGGACACTCCGTTTCTGACAATTGCAGTTGTGAACTATGTGACATGATCATGTTGCAACAATCATTGGTGGGAAATGTCTATCACATCAATCTAGATGATATGACTTCATTGTCAGTTGTCTTTCATAGAACCATGATCAGGAAACCTTGAACATCAGCTACCCAATGAACTAGTTGAATAGAGGCTACTAGAGACCTAGGTTTGTTTATACATCACACATGTATCAATGTTTTCGCTTGATACAGTTATAACATGATATAAAACTATTATGAGCTAATGAGATATGACAATAAATCCCTTTTTTATTATTTGCCTCTAGGGCATATATCTTTCAGTCTCCCACTTGCACTAGAGTACAAATAATCTAGATGCATTGCTACTAATCATAAACCATATCTCATATGTGTTTATTGATCATGCTTGCTCATGGAGTACTTTGTGTCCTAAATCTGTTTTACTAGATTCATAAGGTCCTATTTTGCAAATCATTAATGTCAACTATTTTGACATTCACACCATTATCATATAATGTGTTATAGCATATTGGTGACAATGTGAGACTTCTATTTTCTAGTATATACAATGACGATTTATCAGTAAATAGAACTTTCAAGATGTCATGTATAACTATAAAACACACTTAGTCAAAATTCGAACTTTCTTTAAACCAAAATCATACTTGCTAACACTGAAGTATTCTAATACTTCTATATTTATGTAAATTTTAATCAAAGTGTGATACTTTCACTTTGATGTCCATCCATGCTTTCGTTGTGTTCAAACTTAACTCTGATTTAGTGATTGATTAATAAATCACTCTAGAATCTTTGTTCTTTACAACTAAGAACATGGGTCACATTATGTAAAGTATAAACATCATGGATTTTACCTTGGAAAAAGTATGGCCAAGGCATAGTTAATACAGTGTATCCCTTTTCTCTATTTTAACCATTGTCGTGAATATTGAGTCTTTACTCAGATGCTACTCCTAGTTTCACAAGTAAGAATCTTTTATTATTTGCTTGTTTTCCATTTTAAACTGCTTTCAAATCTCAAGCAGGTCCTTTTGAACACTTTCAAAATTCTCCAAGCATTTTGAAATTTAATGTTCATTAAACATCCTGATCTAATTACATAGATCTTCTATATTTAATATATGTTAAATTTCATCCATCTAATGATCTAATCAATCCTAATACCAAATACTGAAGTAAATATGCCCTGAGAGGCAATAATAAAGTTGTTATTATATATTCCTTATATATGATAGATTTTTATTTTACATGCTAGAATTGTATTGATCAGGAAACATCAATACATGTGTGTTTAATAAACAAAAAGGGTTCCTAGTTATGCCTCTCTTATATACTAGCTTATTGATTAACAAGATGATCAAGGTTTCCTGATCATGGACATTGGATGTTGTTAATAACAAGGTCACACCATTGGTGGAATGATGTTATGAACATTCATCCGAAGTATAGCATTACGATCAAGTCATTATGTTTATATTTCTATAACATCATACGAAGTAATCTTTATCCTTAGACCATGAGATCATGTTAATTGCTAACACCAGAAGAGTATCTTGATAACATCAAACGTCACACCGTAACAGGGTGACTATAAAGATGGGTTCGATTACGAAGGTGTTATGTTGAGGCTCATGGATCAAGAGTGGAATTTGTCAATCCCGATGACGGATAGATATACTCTAGGCCCTCTCGGTGATATCACATTAAGATAGCTTGCAAGCAAGTGATGTGATCACTAGAATGTTATATCACGGGAACGAGAAAAGAGTGCATGTCGGTAACGAGATCAAACTAGGTATGGAGATAAGGATCGAATCTCGGACATGTAATATATCGAGACAAAGGGTTTAGTTACAAGCGTTAAAGGTTCTCACGATCACGAAGTCATCGTTGAATGTGTAGGAGTCAAGACGGATCTCCGTCCGTCCGCTGATTATTGATCGGAGAAGGGTCTCGATCATGTCTGCATTATTCACGAACCATAGGGTGGCACACTTAAGAGTTACCGGACACCATTTTGGAGCACATATGTTTCAGACGAAAGAATTGCAAAGCGCAGGAATTGTTTCAATAGAAACCGGAAATTGTTTCGGGTGAAATTGCAGAAAGAGGTTCTGCATGTGATATTGAAATATTGCAAGGGGCTATATGTGAATGTTTTTTAATTAAAGTAATTACCAAAATTCTGAATAAATTTAATAAAAGAGTTTTATTAAATGAGAGAGCATTAAATTTGGAGAAATTTAATGCATTTAAAGTGGAGACTTTAAAAGGGAATGTGAAGAGGCATTTTAATGTGGAGGGTTTACCACCACATGAATGGGGGAGGTGAGGGGTCACCCCCCCATGCGTCGGCCATGGAGAGAGGGGGCACCCCCCTCCTCCTATAAAAGGCCACCCATTCCCTCCTTCATCCACACACCTCCTTGTGAAGGATCTCTCTCCCCCTCTAGAATTATTCCACCATGGTCTCGGATTAGCGAGATACATGTTCCCGGTGGCATTTCGTCTAGAAGGAGTTGCTACTTCTGCTGGATCGCTGGAGCGAGGAGGTGGAGGTTGTCCCAGGTGAACGTGAGCGTGAGTAATGCGGCGCTTGGTTCGGCTCTGACTTCCTCACGATCTTGAGATCGGCAAGTGTACGACTACATCAACCACGAGTTCCTACTCGTTAACAAAACTCGTTGTCTTCGAGGGTAAGTTCTCATTGGATGTATGTCCACCCGTTGCTTTCTACCTAGTAGATAGATCTTGGCGTGTAGTTCACACCGTAGGAAATTTTTTGTTTTCTATGTTATGGCCCAACAAAGGGTATCAGAGCCTGATCTATGCGTAGGTGCTTTGCACGGGTAGTACACATATGTTTATATGTGGGCGATGATGATCATGTTATTGCATCTTCTATGTATTTTGGATTTTGTTGGCATAGTGGGATGAAGCGTCCCAGACCAACCTTACATGTCATCGTACATGAGACCGGTTCCACGACTGACATGCAACTTGTTTTGCATAAGTGGCTGGCGGGTGTCTGTCTCTCCTACTATAGTCAATATCTGATTAATAACGAGTTGCTAATAACTTAGTTAACCTCGTTGTGGTTCATGTTCGTAGGTGAGAACGGTTCTATCTCCGAAAGCCCTAAGCCACGTAAAACTTGCAATTGATAAATTAGAGGCGTCTAGTTTAGATCGTTGCTGGGCTAGTGTATTGATATGGTATTGTTGTAAGTAGATGTATGATAGATACTCTTACAACACACTCAAAGTGTAAGTTACATAGACCTTGGCCTTACACACAAAGGAATGATAGAGATCATACCACGATGCAAGTGATAGAGATCAAATGCATGGACCATATCATCTCACTTTACACATTAGATGTTAGCATCTTATACTGCTAGTTTGGCGCTTTTGGTAGCATTATAAGATGATCCCTCATTTAGATATCAAGATAAAAATGTGTTCTTCCTTAAGTATGCACCATTCTGTGGATCGTGTTTCGAGACATCACGTGATGATCAGGTGTACTCGAATCTACGCTTTCATAGGAACGGGTGTAAGACAGTTTTACACACGCGAATACTAAGGTTCTTACTTGGCGAGCCTAGCATGTACAGACATGGCCTCGGAACACGGACCGAAAGGTTAAGCATGAGTCATATAGTTGATATGATGCCCATAGATGCTCGCCTTTGAAGCTACATCAACTCACGTGATGATCGGACTTGGTGTAGTGGATTTGGTTCATGTAGTCACCAAAAGGACACGAGGGATGTCGTTTTTGAGTGGGAGTTCATTAGTAATTTGGATTAGTTGAACTCAATCTATCATAAACTTAGTCTAAATAAACTTTACAAATTCTGTTGTAGATGGCACCACCGCTTAATTTCAATGTGTTCATGGAGAAAGAGAAACTTGCGAATGGTAGCAACTTCACCAAATGGGCTATGAATTTGAGGATTCTCCTCATCTGCACAAAAGCAATATGTGCTAGATGCCGCTAGGCCCCCACCAGCTCTCGATGCCCCGACGAGGAAAAGAATGTCTCGTGACTCGTCAGAGGACCACAACTTAGTTCATTGCGGCATACTATATGGGCTAGAGCGAACTTGAAGCTTTGAAAATGGCAATGCCTTTGATACCATGGGAGAATTGAAAATGATTTTCGATACCCATGCTGCCGTAGAGAGTTATAATGCTACAGAAAAGTTCTTTAGCTGCATGATGGAGGAAAACAGCTCCGTTAGTAAGCACGTACTCAAAATGTCTGGGTACGCCGATAAGCTTGTGTCCTTGGGAATAACAATTCCCATTGACTTAGGCATACATCGTATTCTCCAATCTCTGCCACCTAGCTACAAGAGCTTCGTGATGAACTATAATATGCAGGGCATGAAGAAGTCTCTTCCCGAGATTCTGTCAATGCTTAAGACTACAGAAGTGGAGATTAGGAAAGAACATCAAGTGTTGATGATCAATAGGAGCACCGGTTTCAAGAAACACAAGAAAGGCAAGCACAAGGGAAAGAAGGGTGGCAATTATGTTGCCATGCCTAAAAAGAAACCCCGAGCTGGCCCTAAGTCTGACACTGAGTGCTACTATTGCAAGGATCGCCATTGAAGCATAAGCGCCCCAAGTATTTGGTGGAAAAGAAGTCCGACAAGGAAAACAAAGGTATATGTGATATACATGTTATTGATGTGTACTTGACTAGTACTCGCAGTAGCACCTGGGTATTTGATACGGGATCGGTTGCTAACATATGTAACTCGGTTCAGGGGCTACGGAACAAGCGATAACTAGCAAGGGATGAGGTCAGGATGCAGGTCAGCAATGGATCAAAAGTTGATGTGATCGCCATTGGGACGCTACCTCTCCATTTGCCATCAGGATTAGTTATAAACCTAAATAATTGTTATTTAGTGCCTGCACTGAGCATGAACATTGTATCTGGATCGTGTTTGATGCAAAGTGGTCATTCCTTTAAATCTGAAAACAATGGTTGTTCGGTTTATAAGAATTATATCTTTTATGGTCATGCACCTATGTTGAATGGTTTATTTCTGATAGATCTCGATAGTAATATTACACACATTCATAATGTTAATGCTAAAAAGATTAAACTTGATGATGATATGTCTACATATATGTGGCACTGCCGTCTAGGTCATATTGGCGTTAAACGCATGAAGAAACTCCATTCTGATGGCTTTTGGAATCACTTGATTTTGAATCATTTGATACATGTGAGCCATGCCTTATGGGCAAGATGACTAGAACACCGTTTTTCGGTTCAATGGAATGGGCGACAGATCTATTGGAAATCATACATACTGATGTGTGTGGACCAATGAGTGTGTCGGCGCGAGGTGGATATCGTTATTTTGTTACTTTCACAAATGATTTGAGTAGATACAGGTATATCTATTTGATGAAACACAAGTCTGAAACTTTTGAAAAGTTCAAGAAATTTCAGAATGAAGTGGAAAATCATCGTAATAGAAAGATCAAATTTCTACGGTCTGACCGTGGAGGAGTGTATCTAAGTTAGGAGTTTAGCACACACATGAAAGAGTGTGGAATAGTTTCACAACTCACGCCTACCGGAACACCACAACGTAATGGTGTGTCGGAACATCGTAATCGTACCTTATTGGATATGGTTCGGTCTATGATGTCTCTGACTGACTTGCCACTATCATTTTGGGGTTATGCACTGGAAACAGCTGCATTCACTTTAAATCGGGCACCATCTAAATCCGTTGAAACGACACCGTATGAATTATGGTTTGGAAACAGACCTAAGCTGTCATTTCTTAAAGTTTGGGGATGCGATGTTTATGTGAAGAAACTTCAACCAGATAAACTCGAACCCAAAGCAGAAAAATGCGTCTTCATAGGATACCCTAAGGAAACAATTGGGTATACCTTCTATCATAGATCCGAGGGCAAGGTTTTTGTTGCCAAGAATGGATCCTTTCTTGAGAAGGAGTTTCTCGCGAAAGGTGTGAGTAGTCGGAAGGTAGAACACGAAGAGGTTATTGAACCTTCTCTTCATGGAATGGCGAGTGGCGCAGCACCGGAAGTTGTTTCGGAGTTGACTTCACCTGATGAAGAGAGAGCTAATGATAATGATCATGAAACTCCGAAAGAGGACACTACCGAACCTCGCAGGTCAAGCAGGACACGTGCAACTCCTAAACTGTACGGCAATCCTGTTGTGAATTTCATGGTTGATGAAATGGATGACCCTGCGACGTATGAATAAGCGATGATGAGCCCAGATTCAAACAAATGGCTGGAAGCCATGAAATCCGAGATGGAATCCATGTACGAAACCAAGTTTGGAACTTGGTGGACTTACTTCACGATTGAAAGGCCGTTGAGAATAAATGGATTTTCAAAAGAAAAACTGATGCTGATGGTAATGTGACCATCTATAAGGCTCAACTTGTCACAAAGGGGTTTCGACAAATTCAAGGAGTTGACTACGATGAGACATTCTCTCCCATAGCGATGCTTAAGTCGGTTAGGATTATGTTAGCAATTGCTGCATATTTCGATTATGAAATATGGCAGATGGATGTCAAAACCGCGTTATCAATGGTAATATTGAAGAAGAGTTGTATATGATACAACCTAAGGGTTTTGTCGATCTTAAGGATGCTAATAGGGTATGCAAACTTCAGCGATCCATCTATGGACTGAAGCAAGCATCCCGGAGTTGGAATCTCCGCTTTGATGAGGTGATCAAAGAGTTTGGATTTGTCCAAACTTATGGAGAGTCTTGTATTTACAAGAAAGTGAGTGGGAGCAATGTGGCATTTCTGATATTATATGTGGATGACATATTATTGATTGGAAATGATATAGATCTTTTAAACAGTGTTAAAAGTTATCTAAACAGCAAATTTTCGATGAAAGACCTTGGTGAAACGTCATATATATTAGGCATTAAAATCTATAGAGATAGATCAAGGCGCCTAATTGGGCTATCGCAGAGTACATACCTTGATAAGATATTAAAGAAGTTTCATATGGACGAAAGTAAGAAGGGGTTCTTACCTATGTTGCAAGGCAAGACATTGAGTAAGACTCAAAGTCCGGCTACAGCGGAAGAAAGAGAGATGATGGATAAGATCCCCTATGCCTCGGCCATAGGCTCTATTATGTATGCCATGCTATGTACAAGACTAGATGTGGCACATGCTATTAGTTTGACTAGTAGGTACCAATCTGATCCAGGTTCGGAACACTGGATAGCGGTGAAGAACATCCTCAAGTACTTGAGAAGAACTAAGGATATGTTTCTCATATACGGAGGTGAAGAAGAGATAGTCGCTAAGTGTTATGTCGATGCTAGTTTTGACACCGATCCGTATGACTCTAAGTCTCAATCCGGATACGTATTTCTCTTGAACGGAGCAGTAGTTAGTTGGAGGAGTTCCAAACAACCTGTGGTGGCTGGATCAACGACGGAGGCGGAATATGTTGCTGCTTCGTGGCGTAGAGGCGGTTTGGATGAAAGAGTTCATTACGGAACTAGGTGTGGTTCCCAGTGCGTTGGACCCAACGGTGATCTATTGTGACAATAATGGAGCCATAGCCAACGCAAAGGAACCGAGGTCTCACAATAATTCCAAGCATATTAAGCGCTGGTTTCACTCCATCCGCGAGCATGTCAAGGATGGAGATATAAAGATTTGTAAAGTACACACGGACCTAAATGTAGCAGATCCGTTGACTAAAGTTCTCCCTAGGGAAAAACATGATCAACACCAGAACTCCATGGGTGTTAGATCTATCACTATGTGAACTAGATTATTGTCTCTAGTGCAAGTGGGAGACTGAAGGAAATATGCCCTGAGAGGCAATAATAAAGTTGTTATTATATATTCCTTATATATGATAGATGTTTATTTTACATGCTAGAATTGTATTGATCAGGAAACATCAATACATGTGTGTTTAATAAACAAAAAGGGTTCCTAGTTATGCCTCTCTTATAGACTAGCTTGTTGATTAACAAGATGATCAAGGTTTCCTGATCATGGACATTGGATGTTGTTAATAACAAGGTCACACCATTGGTGGAATGATGTTATGAACATTCATCCGAAGTATAGCATTACGATCAAGTCATTATGTTTATATTGCTATAACATCATACGAAGTAATCTTTATCCTTAGACCATGAGATCATGTTAATTGCTAACACCGGAAGAGTATCTTGATAACATCAATTGTCATACCGTAAAAGGGTGACTATAAAGATGGGTTCAGTACTACGAAGGTGTTATGTTGAGGCTCATGGATCAAGAGTGGAATTTGTCAATCCCGATGACGGATAGATATACTCTGGGTCCTCTCGGTGATATCACATTAAGATAGCTTGCAAGCAAGTGATGTGATCACTAGAATGTTATATCACGGGAACGAGAAAAGAGTGCATGTCGGTAACGAGATCAAACTAGGTATGGAGATACCGATGATCGAATCTTGGACATGTAATATATCGAGAGACAAAGGATTTTAGTTACAAGCGTTAAAGGTTCTCACGATCACAGAAGTCATCGTTAAATGTGTAGGAGTCAAGATGGATCTCCGTGTCCCGGCCTGATTATTGATCGAGAAGGGTCTCGATCATGTCTCGCATTATTCGCGAACCGTAGGGTGGCACACTTAAGAGTTACCCGACACCATTTTGGAGCACATATGTTTCGAGACGAAAAGAATTGCAAAGCGCAGAATTGTTTTAATAGAAACCGAAATTGTTTGGGTGAAATTGCGAAAGAGGTTCGCATGTGATATTGAAATATTGCAAGGTATATGTGAATGTTTGTTAATTAAAGTAATTAACAAAATTCTGAATAAATTTAATAAAAGAGTTTTATTAAATGAGAGAGCATTAAATTTGGAGAAATTTAATGCATTTAAAGTGGAGACTTTAAAAGGGAATGTGAAGAGGCATTTTAATGTGGAGGGTTTACCACCACATGAATGGGGGAGGTGAGGGGTCACCCCATGCATGGCCATGGAGAGAGGGGGCACCCCCTCCTCCTATAAAAGGCCACCCATTCCCTCTTTCATCCACACACCTCCTTGTGAAGGATCTCTCTCCCCCTCTAGAATTATTCTCCCATGGTCTCGGATTAGCGAGATACATGTTCCCGGTGGCATTTCGTCTAGAAGGAGTTGCTGCTTCTGCTGGATCGCTGGAGCGAGGAGGTGGAGGTTGTCCGGTGGCTTGAACGTGTGTGCGAGTACGGATGCGCTGCTGAGTTGTGGCGCTCGGACTTCCTCACGATCTTGAGATCGGCAAGTGTACGACTACATCAACCACGAGTTCCTACTCGTTAACAAAACTCGTTCTCTTCGAGGGTAAGTTCTCGTTGGATGTATGTCCACCCGTTGCTTTGTACCTAGTAGATAGATCTTGGCATCTAGTTCACACCGTAGGAAATTTTTTGCTTTCTATGCTGCGGACCCAACAAATACGTTGTTCACTAATATGTCAATTACATATTCAAGAACATTGTCACGCTCCCACTTAAATATTTCATAAATATTTGATATTCTAGGATGTCACTCATCTTCCACTCAAAATATGTCATCCACATATTCTATTTGGAAAACTTCTTAGTTCCCACTCAACTTGCAGACTTTTCTCGATAATCCTAGCGAATCCAAAATTCTTTGATCTTACATTAGATCGAGAATTTTATGCTACAAGACTTCAACAATTCTAGATTGGTCAAAACTTGCTTTTGTACTAGCTATAACCTTTTTCTTCAAACTCTTGAAGACTTTGTATTTTTGATCAGTCCTTTGCCAATTTCATGACTCTAAGTCATTTATTGTACTTGGGTCCATCAATATTTATTTGTAGTTCATAGGTATGTATTATTCCAACAATAGGACAAGTGAATCAAGAATGAAATTCTGCAAATGGCAGAACAAATTCTTGAATCCTACTTTTATAAAGTATTAGTCGATACTTCAGCTTACACTTATTCCCTTCCACTAACACTTCCATGAGAAAATAATTTCTCAAAGAAGTACCATGCTGAGACAATTAAAATTTTGTCTTCTTTGGGTATTAGTTCGGAATTTATATTCATAGTCTTACTAAGAATGTACCACAAAGACTTACTATTCGCAACGATCTCGAATTGTCAAAATCTCTAGAAACTCGAGCTTGCCATATCTCATATGGTGATATTTCCGCGAATATTTTAGATGTTCCTAATACTTTTAAGTGTTTACTAATTCAATCTCTAAACTCTAATTCCTATCGTTAATCCATCCGAAGATCATTTGGACCATATGTATCTTATATACTATGATTATGATGTATTAGACATATCAATACTATTTGATTAGTCCAATCACCATAATTCATGAAACCGTTTTTTCACAAGTCCCTTATATGCCAATTTTCTATTAACATGAATTCGAAATCACTTGGATCAAATCGCAAAGAGTTTCAAGTTCTTGTTAATCTTATATCCATTTCATTCTGAAATCATTTGAACAATTCAAATATTTTTAAACTTGTGTTTCATTAAACTCACCAAAATAATGATTTCTACTATCTGTTGAAAATATAATACATCATATATATAAAATTCAATAATCCTTCACATATCACCATTTTATCAGAATGCGAAGTTTTAGTCATTCTGCCCAACAAGACATGGTTTTGCAAAGTCTCTAGATCAAATATCCAAGACCCCGATTTTCATAAACATGAAAAACATGCAATAACCATAATGACTTCAACAGTAGTGTTATTCAATATTTAAACTTGAATATCTTTTGGAAATTTTCATAAACGTCCCTTTATCATACAGATAAAGACCAGAATATCTTGTTTATAAGCCTAATGCGAATCATAAAATAAATTATTCAAAAAAAACAAATAAAATGCTTTTTATTAATACGAATAACCGTCTCGCAATAAGCAATACACACTAATAAGTTTCACAAACTTGATTACAAAGCTTTTATTCAAATCTACTAATCCTAATGATAAACTTCGAGGGAAGGAGTGTCGTTGGCTATCAACTAGCTTGTTTGCCATCATCACGCCATCAGCGCGTCACTCCATTATGTAACTCTCATGCAGAGGGTCCTGTTTTCAATAAAACAAGATTAAATATCCAATACTTGAAACCTGCATAGGATTTTCATGTAAACATTTATTACTTGTATATCACATATACACTTTCTGTTGACGATGATCCCATCTTTGGATTCGACCTTGGTAAAGGTATCACGACGGTCACGAAGAGTCGTATCTTCTCTACCATCGGATTCATCAGGGAAATATTCTAGGGGTTCACAAAGTACATAGAGGATATGGTTTTCTATGAGGATCCTACTTAGGAGTTGGTACCAGTCAGTGAAATTTGATCCATCTAATCTTAAGTTTCTCCCCATTCATTAATGAACTAAGGGGACAGCCATAATCTATAAGACATTTCAAAAGGACTTAGACCAAGTTCATAATATGGAGTTCAAATTTGCAATCATATTAACAAATGAGCTCCCACTAAACTATCATTCGTAGAGACAGTTTAGTGACTACTACGACCCCTTTACACCATATCATCCCTAATCGTCACGGCCTTTGATGCGGCTGCTAGGATGGACTATATCCGTCGATCATATTATTCATGCGACTCGTGCTTGATCTTTTGATTTTTGTGTTCCGAGGCCATGCCTTTCGAGGCGGGAACCGGCACCTTTACACAACTAGCAGGGCATAACTCCACAACCAAATTGGAGGCTCCCGTAATGACAACAAGCTGCCACAAGAACACGTTGTCAATAACAAAACACAAGATCTAGATATTAACGAGAATACTAGATCGGGGATTTCTCCAAGTGAATGGAGAGGAGTTGATGCGCTTGATTCATGATGACGATGTAGGTTGTCTCCTCCTTCAATTCCCCCAAAGATCGAAGCCTTTGGGTGGTTGAAGTGGAAGATCTAGAGAGGGAGCAGTTGCAACAAGTCTGGCCTTGTTCGAATGAATCAAGAGTTCTGACCGAAGGGGATGAAGGAGCTTTTATACCCCTGTCCCAACTGAGCCGTTGGAGCCTTTGGGGGCTGGATTATCCGGCCCAAGTGAGGGCCAGATTATCCGGCCAGGGGAAAACTCCACCCTAGACTCGGATTATCCGGCAAATAATCCCCCCCACTCAGAGTGACGCGCCGAGCCGGCCCTTACTTGTCTCCTGGGGGCCGGATTATCTGGCCCAAGGTGAGGGCCAGATTATCCGGTCGAGGGAAGAAAGTACGCCCCTTTTCGGAATTTCCGGGGGGGAAATCTGCCCCCAGTCAGAGCGTCGCGCCTTGCCTGTCCTTGATCGTCTCCTAGGGGCCGAATTAGCCGGCCCAAGGCGTGGGCCGGATTATCCGGTCAGGGGAAGAAAATCCGCCCCTTTTCGGAATTTCTGGGGGAAAATCCGCCCCTAGTTAGAGCGACGCGCCATGCCTCCCTTTTCCAAGTGAGCCAGGCCAGATTATCCGGCCCCTTCGGGGGGCGGATAATCCGGCCCCCAAACACAATAACTTTTCCTGCACACTTAGCACACACGAGAAAACTCTACGGTATTGTTATCTAACACGCAAAACACAGGGAACCATGAAATGTTCTTTCGTTAGGGCCCCCAAGTGAAGATGCTCTTACACCTCACGTTTTATGACCTAGGGGGCGTACTACGTGTTCGGGAGAATGTACGGTCGCATATAATGAAAGGAAACAGAAACACTAGCACATCGTATGCTATGACTCTTGCGGGATCCACTTAGTCGCACGCGCAAGCTACCACAAGATGCTGTCACGATAGAAGATGAGAAAATAAATCATGAACTCGTTAGAATCTCTAGTTGTATACTGATGCCGACTCAATGGGCCTGCAAACAAAGGTCCATGTTCCACGGACTTTGGACTCACACATACGGACAACGTCTGACGTCGTCGGGACGCTTTACGACCGTGTCTAATGAAGTGACATAATCATAGAAAGAAAGATCATACATGTACCTGGACACACGACGATGTATTCCGATTCTTACTCGCCCTCCACGCGCTCCTCCATCCACGTCGTACGTTGCCTCAATCTGATATCCCGCGTCGCTTCCTCCATGGCGGCACGATCCTCTATCCACACGATATTCTAGCTCGCTTCCTCCGCCGCGGGATGATGGCGATTTCATGGTCCTATGGTCTATCCTTCGAAGCCGACGTACTTTGCCATGATGTAGGACGTATATTAGGGCAGCCACAAGTTCTGCGTCACGCAAGACGAAGTTGCGCATGAACACTTCCTCCACGACGGCGTACTCCTTACGCTCACGGACGAAGACAGAGAGAAGAAGAAGAGGCTCCGAAATGATGCCCATGCCACAACAAACCAAAGGAAGGAGAGAAGAAGAAGCAGCCTGTAGTACGATGACGCGCATGAACGCTTCCTTCATGACGTACTCCTCCCACTCGCGTACGAAGACATATAGAAGAAGAAGCAGCGGCCTCGGGACAATGCCTATGCCACAACAAACCAAGGAAAGAAGGAGAGAAGAAGGAGAAGTGGCCCGTAGTACGAAGACGCACATTAACGATTTCCTCCACGATGGAGCACTCTTCTCGCTCGCGGACGAAGACAGAGGGAACAAGAAGCAGGGACCCTCGAACAGTGCCCGCGCCACAACAAACCAAAAGGAAGGAGAGAAGAAGAAGCAGTGGCCTGCAGTATGAAGACGCGCATGAACGCTTCCTCAACAATGGCGTACTCTTCCCGCTCATGGACGAAGACAGAGGGAAGAAAAGAAGCGGCCCTGAGATGATGCCCGCGCCACACAAAACCATAGGAAGAACGAAACAAGAAGAAGCAGCGACCCACAGTGCAAAGACACGCATGAACACTTCCTCCACAATGGTGTACTCCTCCCGCTCGCGGAGGAAGACGGAGAAAAAAGAAGCAGCGACCTCGGGACCGCGCCCATGCCACAACAATGAAGCAAAGGAAGGAGCAACACAACAGGATACCTACAGTGCGATCAGCGCATGCATCAATGTCCATGCCTGTTGGTGTACGAAGATGAAGAAAAAGAGACAACGATCATGGTACCGCGCCCGGCTCCACGCGAGATTTCGCGGGCGGCATGGGCTCATGGAACCACGTCGGCTCCACGCGAGAGTTCGCGGGCGGCATGGGCTCACGGTGCCATGTCGGCACTCAGCGGGGCCCGCAACCCGGCGGGTGCGGAGTAGTGTCGTGACCGGAACGCCTCCCATAGAGCGTGGTACTTCTCGCAGACGATGACGACGGTCCCATGTCGCGCGTGTGTCCCACCTTTCAGCGACGCGGGGTATGACGACGTGCGGTACACCCGTCCGCGGTATGGAATCTTTTGCCCTGGCTTGCAGCGACACCCACTTCAGGGGATAGCAAGGCACCGTTGCGATGTCGCCGCATGTGCTCTTTGGCATCCATGCCACGGCCGAAAAGAATTGGGACAACGTGGATAGCAGTTTGAGCCGAAAGAATCTAGCGCTATTATTTACTCCTGATTTACCTTTTGTGTCAAGGATAAATCGGAAAAGAACTAGAATTGAAGTAGCACATATTTACTCCCCTCTAGATGTCCATACGATCCTTTCAGCTAGCTTCCGATGTCAGCCTCTCTTTCCAAGAAATTGTGTCTATGATGAACTTTATTTTTCGCTCGCGCCTCCCTATTTTGAACTAACGTTGCTAGATGCAAGAACCATTTAGTCTAGCTGGTGGAGCCCAGTGTTAGCCTCTTTTTGAAAGAAACGTATGTATGATAGTTTTTTCTGGTTGTGACCGCTGTTTTGTTCTTGTTAACATTGCTTGATGCAACCGTCATGTATGGTCTAACTACTGGATTCGTAATGCCAGCCTCTTTATACAAGAAAAATGTGATCTATTGGACTTTTTGGGCAACGCCCACTGTTTTCTTACCTTGTTAATGCTGCTCAGTGCAACCGTATATGGTCTGACTGCTGGACCCCGATGGCAGTATCTCTATACAAGTATGTTGTACAATTTTTGACCTATAATTGTTCGGTGTATAAGTTTTATTTCCAAACAAACCCGATAAAGTGCGCCTTGTTAAAGTTGAGGGATGATAGAGCCGGGCGGTTTCTCAATATCGGGCTCTCCGTACAACAATATTTCTACATGAAAAAAGCACTCCCTCCGTTTCAAATATAAGATGTTTTAGCTTTTCTAAAAATGAATGTATCGAGATCGAATCTACAAATCAAAATATGTCTAGATACATTCGCGCCATCAAAGCTAAAACATCTTATATTATCGAATGGAAGAAGTAACTACAACTAGGATCCGAACTTCAGACCTCAATTACATATGTGAATGCCTTGCCAATACGTAAGCTACTTGGCTGCTGGGATTTCACGCGAAACAGCTTATATCTTGGCTATTTGCGAGTTTTTTTTTTACCTACATACTATATTGGGGTTTAAAACTCTGCACTCGTTCACTACAATCAGATCAACAATTTGGTGTGCACTTGAGCCTAAAATATAAGGTATTTTACTCTGAGGTCTTTCAAGCCGATGGAATAAATCATTGACTACATATTGAATAGTTTTCAGATCCTATTGAAACATTGGTATCAAAATTTTGAATTCTTCAACACTCTGAGCTCCATGTATCTACGAAGTGGCTCAGCTAGGATTTTAAAATTGGACATGGGAAGTTTTTTTCAGCAGAAGATTACAAGATATGATAGTTCACAATAATAGCAGCACAATAATTGAAATAAAATAACAATTAACTTTATGATCTCCATCTTTTTTTCGAATCATAGGATCTCACTATTGTTGGAAAGGGGGCGAAAGGCCTAGATGGCCAGCTGCAGCCCAAGTGAAATGACTGGGCCAAGTTACTAATCTCGGTATGCTGGAAAGGGGCCGAAAAATCTGGTTGGTCTGCTTCAACGCAAGTGAAAATTTTGGGCCTAACAATTGATCTTCCTGAGCTGAAAATGGGACAAAAGGGCACGAGCCGAAAGAACGTTGGCAGATTTTGAGCTGGTATTACAGGTTCCTTAGTTTGCTACAATGAAGTAAAGACGCCAACATCAAAGTTGAAAGGCCTAGATGGATGGAGGCAGCCTAAGTGAAATATTTGGGCCAAGCGGCGAAGGTAGTATGCCTATCATTTTTACCCCTAAAAAAGGTGAACCGCTGGACGTTGAAATGCGGATTGTTACTTAAGGTTTGTCTACTAGCGCCCTATAGCTGTTTTTTTAAGTTAAAGGTTTGAAAAACTTATGTAGCGCGAGATTTGATGCAAAGATAGTACTCTTTTTACTGCAAAATGTACGCTACATTTTTAATTCGCCCAAGGACAGAACAAAGCATTCTCATCACAATACGGCCAACAGAAGCACATAATAATATAACTAGACATATGAACAAACAGTTCTAATTAACATAATAATACCTCCATATTGGGGTGAAGGATCCTAGCACATATATACTCTAAGCTTAAGACTGGTGGTCTACCCGCCTGTGAAGCCAGTCCTTCCGCATGCATGCATGTCCGTATGATCTTTGCATAGTGGTTGGTGATTAAGGCCGTCTGTTTTCGTGCGTTTGACTCAGTTTTCTTACTCCGGTCGACCTTACCTGCTGCTGGGCCCCTGCCTCAGACTCATCCCACACGATGGGTTCGTAAAGAAATTTCACCTCTTTCTACTCTGTCCCTTTTCTCCATTCTCCCGTAACCCATTACCCCTAAGAGCATCTCCACACATTGACTGTTCCCAGGCCAAAATTCAGAGCTAAATAGCGCCGAACGGAGAAAGTTTTCGGCCTGGGAATGGCCGATTTCCCACTTGCGTTCCCAGGCTGAGTTCCGAGGTCAGCGTGTTTTCACCCAAATTCGGCTCAAATTCGACCAGATTTCGGCTTATTCGGGCATAATATGAATACAGAGTAATATTCGGCATGGTTCTTCATGAAATTAAACATAGTTCGGTATTAAGTTAAACATAGTTCGGCAAACAATAAAAATACAACATAATTTGGACTAGTTCGGCCAGTTCATGCTAGGCATCTATGTGTTGTCCCTGCGTATCCATATATGCTCAACCAGATCATCCTGTAGTTGTTGATGCACTACCGAGTCTCGAATCTCCAGACGCATGGCGATAAAGGCAACCCAGCTTGGCGACACCTGGTGATCAGGCTGTGTAAGAGGTCCTTGTCTGTAGTATGGCTCATTCTGCTCGACCAAACTCACTAGGTCCTTCCTCTATCCTCGATGTTCATGTTGTGCAAGGTCACACAACAATTCATCACTTTCCACATCTGATCTTTCGACCAGGTTATAGCAGGGAACCGGACAACTGCGAACCTCTGTTGGAGCACACCAAATGCCCGCTCCACATCCTTCCTGCAAACTTCATGTTCCTTAGCATACTAAGCATGCTTGGGGAGTATCGGGTTTGAGATAATCTTCACAAATGTTGGCCATCTTGGATAGATGCCATCTTTAAGATAGTATCCCTTGATGTAATGGTGCCCATTGATCTCAAAGTCCATGGGTGGAGCATGACCCTCAATAAGCTTGGCAAAGATATTTGAGGAGTTGAGAATGTTGATGTCGTTATTCGATCCTGCCATGCCAAAGAAGGAGTGCCAGATCCAAAGATCATGTGTAGCAACTGCCTCGAGTATCACAGTGCAACCTCCTTTGTGGCCTTTGTACATCCCCTGCCATGCAAATGGAAAATTCTTCCAGTGCCAATGCATATATTCTATGCTTCCAAGCATCCCAGGGAATCCTCTACGTTCATTGACTGCGAGGATCCGAGCAGTGTCTTCGGCAGTGGGCGTTCTCAAGTACTGTGGCGCAAACACTGCAATCACTGCCCTGCAAAACATGTACAAGCAATCGATGGCGGTCGACTCGGCCATGTGGAGATAGTCATCAACACTGTCATCCGGCACTCTGTATGCAACCAACCTCATTGCCATTGTGCACTTCTGCAGTGAGGAAAACCCAACCATGCCAGTGTAGTCTTTCTTGCACATGAAATAGGGGTCAAACTCCCGGATGGCATGCCCGATTTCGAGGAAGAGCTTTCGGCTCATCCTGAAACAGCGCCGAAACACGGCCTCTTAGTGGAGCGGCTCGTTGGCGAAGTAATCAGCGTACAACATGTAGTAACCCTCCATCCTCTGCCTTGCTTTGCTCTTCCGGCGACCCTTCGCCGAGCCTCCACGCTTCGGCGTTGCAGTATGCATGTACACCCGTGCCAGAGAGGCGAGGATTTGCACGTGCTCTACATCTTCGGTGGCGGTGGCATTCTCTTCCTCCAGCAACACGGCGAATAACTCCTCATCATCGGAGTCCATGGCCGAAAGGGCAAAACGCCGAACACTTGGCGGGCGAGGTGGGGGGAGCTCGAAGCGTAGCTGAGCTATGGCAAAGGAGTGGCGGCTAAAAGTGGCCTAGGCTGCAGGGGAAGGTGCGGCGGTGGCGGCGGACCTATCTACAGGCGCGACTTCCGCTTGAATAGGTGGAGCTTCGCCGGCGCAAGCATGGCGACATGTCAGTTGGGGGGATCCTTCGCCGCGGGGGAGGCGAGTTGTGGTGGGAAATGGGATGTCTCGCCAACAGGGCTGGCCCACCCTTGTTTTCGCTTCATCCGGTGTTCCCAGGGCATTCCCGGCACCGCGGGATTAGCCTGGGAACACCGGATGAAAGTTGGGCCAAATCTGGATGAAATCAACGTCCTGAGAACACGACTGGGAGAAAAATCGCCATTCGGATGAAAAAAATGCCCTGGGAACGGCGTGCTGGGAACCCTAGTGGAGATGCTCTAACGACCTCCGAACCCTATGTCGTGGCAGCCGCCCTCGACATTCCACTCGCCGCCCTGTCGAGAGCAGCTCTTCCCACTACTTTCCCCTCTGCCCGCCGCCACTCGACGGCTCGCCGCCCAATCTAGAACTCGGAATCCTTCTTCACTCTAATGGCCGGAGCACAAGAATTTCCATGTGAGGAGGGCCAGGGCGCTCAGATGAGCTGCTTCCCGTTCTTGGGTCGGATTTGGAGGCGGAGGCCGAGAAGACTTCAGGGGCCACCCGCCCGCCAGCGCTAAATACGATGCGCGCAAGCACGATCCAACGGCCCTCCTAGGGCAAGGCTGCCGTTGCTGTTGCTGTCCGCCCGGTAGTCCTAGACCCTGCTATCGCGGTGGTGCTCTAGTTTGTTGGTACTCGGGAGATAAAAAGGTTGTTTGGACAAGCTTTTTGGGTTGGTGGTTTCTATTCCTTTTTTCCCTTCCACGTTCTCTAATTGTTGTGCTAATCCGATGTATGTGCATTTTGTGTACTAATCCATCTTCGCTCGTGTAAATTATGTGGTTGTCTATTACTGTACTATGTTCCATGTTGGCCCGGGGGTGCTGCGTCTTTTTTTGAGAATCAAGTGATTTATATTAGTTCACCTTTCAGCACGATGAGTGTCGTGCTAAATACAACTGAACATAAAGTCAGTAGCTCAATGCATTCAAGTACAAACATAACTTCTATTACTGGCTCTAGAGTTCTACAGACTAAAAAATGCTAGGCAATCTATCGCAAACTTCACCTTCGTTAGTTATAGATCCTTGACCAGCATCACTCCATCACAAAAGCCCATAGCTTCACCAGCAAGAACATCACGAGCACTTCATACCATTTATTATAGCTGCTATGATCTGATCTTGTGATTTGCACAAGAGCACCCCCATTGACACTTGAAGGTTTTCGAAATAAAAATTTCGATATGCCTGCTAAGCTTTTCCTTTTGGCTGGGGGTGTCCTGTTGTGGTTCCCCACAACACATTTTCCAAGGGTCTATGTTTTGCATCCATGTTGCCATTTTGTTCCTCTCTGACGTGTTTTCTGTACTACATCGATGATGTTGCAGGTTCGCTTATTCGTCAGTGTGATGGCTTGTGTGTTGGTTGTTGGATTCTTGGTTGGGTGTACCACTCTTTGTTGTTGCTGCTATAAGCTTTTTCCTTGTTGCTGATGGTGGCCGTCGAGACTTGGTGGCTTATGTTTTGTGATAGGTTATTTATGATACCAATACCATGTTGGGTGGTGTTGGCGAGGCCCGCGAGATCGAGGAGGTGATTCCCCGTCTATCTTATGTCTGCTTACGTGCCTACATATGCTTTTTGGAGGGCCAGTGATATCTGAGCCCCACAATCATTGAACATATCTTTGATCATGATTTCGCTTTACTCTATTTTTGTCCGTGTTGGACTAGGGACCCAGTGATAATCATGACCTTTGCCAAATAGGTAAAAATCTCTCAGTTTTGTTGATTTTCTTTGTACTTTTCATGCTTTTTAACTCCGGAGGATAGGTCATAGGTTTGTGCTATGTTAATAAAAATTTGACACCATTGTTGATTAATTATTTGCATTCCTAGTACAAAATGTCATGCATGGTTTAAAGGACAACAAAAACCATGCACTGAAAGGAATTTCGCTACCAATTTCCTGTTTCCCACAATGGGTCATGCTCTGCATACCAGTAGCCATGCTAGGATAGTGCATGCCTTAATTTTTTGTAACCTGGCAATACTTTGTGAATGCACCTTGATTCAATGGTTGTAAGCTAGCATAAAGTTTTTTATGTGGTTCTAGGAATCATTGTTTTCAGGTTATTCGCCTATCTCGCAAAATGATGCCACACAACATGTTACCCTAGCTTGGCCTCTATGTCTCTTCAAAAGGTATAATCCAGCATGGATTTACGATTCAGGATGCTTATGGAAACGTCGAATTTTTAGAAACAAATGTGCAAGAGACCCTAGGTGGGAAAGTGATGGAGCAGGTCGTGGTTGTCACACGATACAACATTGATGATATGAATCCAAACTTCTATAATATGGTTCAAAAGGTTTAGTAAACTGCTTTGCTTCCTTGGAAGAGAGGGCATGGACATGCAAGCAGTTTACAAATCTTAAACTGTGGCAACAAACTCGCTGGATCGAGTCCCCAAGCATTTTCCTACCTCTATCCAGACGTAAGTAAGAACTCACCCAAGAACTATTTTGCTGCTCTCCCGGATAATCGATTGAAAGGTATGGTAGATGCACATATCCTTTATGTATCCAATTTCTGTCTAATTTTATTGCCTTTGAAAACATCCTCTAATTCCCAATTTGCAAATTTTTATAGGAACCGAGCTATTCAGCGGCAGGATTCCAAAATAATTGCTCTAAAGAAAAGGGAATTGACGTTATGTATGTCAACTATGTCATATAGTGTCTTTTATGTTGTGGCTTTAGCATGTACTTTACCTCTAGGTCCAGTAAATGTAATAATTTATTTTAAGATTCAGTGTGTAACGGTCTAACCGTGAATGCCTCTATGTATAGCAACTTTAGTTGTAAGAAAATTTTGGATGGTCCCGCAGTTGAGCTGATCATCCTCTACAACAACTTATCTTACTAGGTCTAGCTTGGAAGCTCTTGCACTTGGACCAACGACCTACAATTTTTCTGTATCAATTACTACCTCAATTCCATATTAATTGTCGTAGTAGATCTTCATTTGATTTAATTGTGAGTAATAGACTGGACTCGCAAGGCAGAGAGTGTGCATACATATGGCTTAATCTATATTAACACTTTCTTCTTAGTTGGAGATGTTGCTTTGTTATTTCTAGGTCTTTACTATTCTTTATCATTCTCAATAGTAGTTGGTGTTCCATTTTTACAGAGTTTTATAATTGCAAGCTATCCTTCTCCATACCCTGTTAGTTGTGACTTCACTGATTGGTGGCGGATTGGAGTGTTGTGTTTCCTGTCCGTGAATACTTTTTGGTTATTCTTGGTTGGTGTGCTTTTTATTACGTGCATGTTGGTGTCCTTCAGTTTTTGTGTGATGTGACTGATTTTCAGTTTGTGTCACCCTTGTTGTGCCTTCTACGTGATGGGAGAAGACATACCATTGATTCCTGATGGGTTCGTAGCATGGAAAACAAAAAATTTCTACCGCAAGAACGAACAAAACCTAGATCTAATCTAGATAAAAAGCCAAGATCTAATCTACTAGACATGAGCAACGAGATAGATCGGTACTAACCCTCGTAGAACTGAAAGCGTTAACGAGATTAGATCTCGTGGATGATGTAGTCGATCACTTGCCGATCTCAAGATCGTGTGGACGATCCTTCCGGCGCCGCGTTCCGGCAGCGCTTCCGCAGACGGTCACACGTGCGGAGTCGAAGTAGACCTTCCTCTCCCCGTTCCAGCGAGCAGCGGAGGTAGTAGATCTTCTTCACGGAATCCCAGCAGCACGACGACGTGGTGGTGGTGGTGGTGGAGATGAAAAATCTGCAGGGCTTCACCTATGCCTGTGCAGAAGAATCGTGGAGGAGAGAGGTGGCTGTGATTGGGAGTTATGAGACAAGGTGCAAGAGGGGGCGCCCCCTCCCTTCTATTTAAAGGAGGGAGGCGCGCCTGGGGAGGGGGAGTCCTAGTAGGACTCCCTCCTCCTTGGGCCGGCGGGTTGGGGGGAGGAGTCCTCCTCCCCCACGAATCCGTGTCTTACCCCACTTGGTTTCTTTGATCCCTTTCTTGGTTTTCAAGCAAACTCCAAGAAATCCTCTAGAACCTTCTAGAACATTCTGAAACCTTCTAGAATCTCCATACAAACACTCCGGAACATTTCCTAACTTAGAAAATGATTCCCAATATATGAATCTCATTCTCCGGACCATTCCGGATCTCCTCGTGATGTCCCGGATCCATTCCGAGACTCCGAACAACATTCGGTCTCCAATGCAAATTCCGTATCTACTTCAAACAACTTCGAACCTTAAGTGTGTCACCCTACGGTTCGTGAATATGCAGACATGATGAAGACACCTCTCCCATCAATAACCATCAGCGGGATCTGGAGATCCATAACGGCTCCCACATACTCAACGATTACTTCGTGATCGATTGAACCAATTAACATACGAAACCAATTCCCTTTGTCTCGCGATATTCTACTTATCCGAGGTTTGATTGTCGGTATCTTCATACCTAGTTCTTCCTCACATCGATAAGTACTCTTTACTGCTCCATGTTATGTCATCCCTTGTGACCTAGTCACATGCTTGCAAGCTATCTAGATGACATTCCACCGAGAGGGCCCAGAATATATCTATCCGTCATATGGATGGACAAATCCCAATCTTGGTCTATGCGCTTCAACACATACTTTCAGAATACCCAATGACACCTTTATAACCGCCCAGTTACGAAGCGGTGTTTGATGTCATCAAAGTACCCATCCGGTGATGGTGATTAACATAACCTCATGGTCGAAGGATTAGGTTACTATGTATTTCAAAGCTTACAGCAATACGAACTTAATGACTTGATCTTATGCTACGCTTACTATGGGTGCGTGTCCATCATATCATTCTCCTAATGATATAACCTTGTTATTAATCACATCCAATGTCCATGATCAGGAAACCATGATCATCAATTAATCAACAAGCTAGTTTAACAAGAGGCTTACTAGGGACTCTTTTATGTTTACAAAACACATAAGTATTAGTGTTTCCTAATAATACAATTATAGCATGGGATGTAAACATTCATCATAAACACAAAGATATAATAATAACCACTTTTATTATTGCCTCTTGGGCATATCTCCAACAATTCCACCATGTCATGTAACTCCTTCTATAGATATGACATCTCTTTCATGTGCTAAAATTTTATCCTGGTCGCAATGACCTACTTGGGCTTACCTGGAATTGATTTCGCTGAGTTAGCTTTTGGATAGGACCATGGTCGCCATTCCTACCATGAAATCTACTGAAACTGGTGAGCTAAATGTTTGTGTTATTCTGGAATTTCCATATGTTTATTTGTACTTTTTAACACGCTCTTAGCCAAGATGAGAATGAGGCCATGCATGATGATGTGTTCTTGCACTATGCCCAATAGCAATTGGGTACTTGCTTGACCTTTAAATGTCTATTTTCAGATCGATAGATCTTTAGCTTCATAAAGTTGTTTGGTACCTACTAGAGAAGAGAGCACTAAAAGATTTGCATGTGTTTAGGTGTTATAAGATCTATGAGAAAGAAGGTACAACCGTGTTCTAAACATTTTCTAGAATGAATGCCCCTCTCAGAACATAACCTGAGCGTGGATGAGTCATATTTTAAAGAGCGAAAACAAATGATTAGACTTTTGTTCTACCTAAAACTTCATGCATCTTATGTTCGCCAGGCCACTACGATAAGACTTTTCTTTTTAAGTAAACTTTCAATTATCATGCAACGACATTCATTGTCGTTAATATATGAATTATTGCTTTTTACAATGAGAGAAGAACATCACGTGTTGCTATTATGTGGTAAAACTTCGAGATTCAAAATGTTGAGATAATGTGGTGCCTGAAGTAAATTGGTGGAACATTGAGTGTCATTAATTTATGAGGTTATTTTTTCTAAGAAATTGGAGAATAATAAGATGTGTTCCTATTAGGAAGGACGAAGATTACATGGTGAAATTTTGAGATTCAAAGTGGTAACATTATGCTGTTCTTGTATTAATTTGATGTAACTTTCATAAGCAAGGAAGGATAAATTATACATTACCATGATCATGACGTTATCTTCACAACTTGTATTAGCTCAAGTGTTACCATGTGACAAAACACTTGCAATCCAGGCATCTCACGAGTGTCTAAATGCGATGCAGAGCCAAGGAAAGGATAAAATATAGCTTACCATGAACATGACATCGTCTTTACAAATTTACTTGTATTCCCATGACAAAATACTTGGAATTTTACCAGGCATCTCACGAGTGTCTGAACGCAATGCAGACAGTGAGGCGAAGCTCGCCGAGTCGTCTAATATATGATTAAGTACCATCATGTTCACAACAATTGCATCATTGAAGAGAGGGGTATAGTTATAAATCACCTCTTTACATAATAACTATAGGTAGAACTAAAGAACTACGGCATGAATATAGATACGATATATGTTGTTTCTCTAGGGATGGGTCATAACCTGCACACCTGGTTATCTTCTCACTATTATCGTGATAAAAGATTAACACCTTCAATGATCTATTGCCATGCTTGTTGAATAATGAAAGTATCTTACCTTTAATTAATGTGCTTTGAAAAAATCTTGCCATCCCTTGTTGACGAGGGTTTAACTCGTCAATGCCCATTGTTATGGACTTGGGTTTTGAAGAAGGAGGGAGCGTTGGAGGCATCAATCGTCTAGCAAACAAGCACATAGGGACACAAGGTTTACCCAGGTTCAGGCCTCGTAGAGGTCCCTACTCCTGCTTGTCTACTCTTGGAATTAACGAAGGAATCGAAGATTACAGGGGCACGCAGATGCAATCTAGCGAGAGTTGTGAAAACTAGGGTTGTGATTGTCTTCCTCGCCGCCCCCTCCTAGCCTTTATATAGATAGGCTAGGTATCAGGTAGCAGGTCGAGTCGGTTACAGATTAGGATTCCTCCTTTGAACTTTCTATCTTAAGCTTCTTCTTGTCTCGCAAGCAATCGAAAAGTCCGTGGGTCACCCGAATTCTGCATTGGGCCTTGGCAACGCCACGGGCTTCTGCCGTATCTAGGCCGTATATACCAAACTCGAGTACCTGTAGGGTATACCCATGTCAGTAGCCCCCGAGTGTCTAGTGGAATCACAGATTCGACTAGGGACTTTATGAAGTCTTTTGAGTGCATGACTGATCATTTTTTTCGAGTGTTCTGTTTGTGTCATAGGGATTGTTGATATACGTGTCTGATTTATCCGATGTATCGGTATCAGTTAACTGCCTTAGGGCAAAAGAACGCAATCTACTCAAACTCGAGTCCCCAGACTCGTATTCGGAAAAGTGCTGGCGTAATTCGACTCAGGCCGCAGAGGTCTTACAGGAGTCAAATTCCAGTATATAAGTGTGAGCACTCGATGCGTCCTTCAAGGCATGTTCATCGTACCTGCAGGCACGGATATGTTTCTGGTAGTGCATAGCATATGTGTTGCCAAGCCTTATTCAAGTCTTATCTTCATGCTGTAAGCGCGGCATCTGAATTTTTTGTCATCGCGGAGATGATTCGGGTGGCCCAGGAGATGTAATCTCTTTGTAGGAAAAATATGAGGCGGAGTCGCTATAGCATTCGAGTGTGGATGTTATCAACACACAGTACGATTTACAAGGAAAAATAATCATAGGGTGTGCTGATGTCTACGCACTTCTATTCTTGTAGACAGTTGTTGGGCCTCCAAGTGCAGAGGTTTGTAGAACAGCAGCAAGTTTTCCCTTAAGTGGATCACCCAAGGTTTATCGAACTCAGGGAGGAAGTGGTCAAAGGTATCCCCTCTCAAGCAACCCTGCAATCAAGATACAAGAAGTCTCTTGTGTCCCCAACACACCCAATACACTTGTCAGGTGTATAGGTGCACTAGTTCGGCGAAGAGATAGTGAAATACAAGTGGTATGGACAATTATAAGTGGTAACGGTGATAGAAAATAACTTGATGGCGTGTGGTTGACGTGGGAAAAGACTAAAGGCAAACTGAAATAAAGATAGAAGCAAGCAAACATGTAACAGATCTAATTGCAAACGGTGTTTCAATGCTTAGAAACAAGGCCTAGGGATCATACTTTCACTAGTGAACACTCTCATATAGATATATTCTTCTTTATGATACTACGCTGAACTACTCTCCGGTTGAACACTCTAATCGATGGTAGGGCTATAACATCACACCTCAAAGTAAGTCTTTCCCATCTAGAAAACCCCACACTGTCACCTTGAGTACTAGATGAGTCCAACAAACAAAACAATTTCATAAAGACAACCAACTCCAAATATAACTCATAACAAGTATTTGTAAACTCTAGCCTAAGTGTCACCATGGTGTGCACACTGTCAACTTCACACACATGGGGAGAGCAGAGATCTATTAAAGCACTTGAGTAGCAAGGTAGATCTATAGATTACAAGCTCATAATCACAATATGATCACGCATAGAGAGAGAGATGAACACATAGCTACCGGTAGAACCCTTAGCCTCAAGAGAGAACTACTCCCTCCTCATCATGGGAATAAGCAATGGTGATGGAGATGGTGGTGGAGATCGATGGAGATGGATCCGGGGGCACTTCCCTGTCCCAGCAGGGTGTTGGAACAGAGACTTTATGTCCCCCGAATCTCTCCTTCGGTGGAGGCGGCGGTACAGAACTTTTCGTGGATTTCTGATTGACGATTTAGGGTTTCTGCCTCGGGAGGCTCTTATAGGCGAAGGAGGCAAGGTCGGTGGCCGTCCAGGGGGCCCACACCATGCCCTGGCGCAACCTAGGTGGACCCGCGCCTAGGGGTGGTGTGGCCACCCTATGGCCCCTCTCCGCGTCCCCTTCTGGCTCCGTGAGTCTTCCGGGAAAATATCAACTTTGGCTTTTGTCCCGTCCAATTCCGAGAATATTCATTTTCTGACTTTCTGGAACCAAAAACATCAGAAAACAGGCAATTGGCACTGTGGCATCTTATTAATAGGTTAGTCCAAGAAAGTGTATGAAAAGTACTCCAAAGTTGGAACAAAACATAACAAAGTAGATAAAACCAAGCATGGAGCATCAAAAATTATAGATACATTTGCAATGTATCAACATCCCCAAGCTTAACTCCTGCTCGTCCTCGAGTAGGTAAGTGATAAAAAGAAAGAATAATTTTTGAGGTGACATGCACCATCATAAACTTGATCAAAATATTTGTAAAACATTCAAAGCTGGGATCATAGTAGTTCAATCATAACATGAAAGACAAAGTTCTAGCAATAAGACAAAGAGACTATGATGCAACATTAAAGGGCACAAACAAAAGATTCATGAATAACAATGCTTTGCAAGACGTTTGTTTGTTTCACATAAAGAAAACATAGCATAGTAGTATTCAGCTTGTCCCTCATAGAGTAGCAAACAGAAATGCATAGGACACCTTCAAAGTTCATAAGAGTGACTAGATACAAATAGTTTAAAACAAGCAATATCAAGTTATGCATCAATCAATAAGTCTTGGGACAATGCACATAGAACTAAGAATGGCCACTATGCTCTCAAAGTAGGTGCATAAAGGTAGAAGGTGGAGACTCAATATAATGTTGGAAGAAAGGCCTTTATAGAAGGAAGTAGGGATTCAGGACTCATAAAGAGCTTCCAAAAATTATGGTACTTATAGCTTTCAGCTCTCATTGCCCCTATCATAAGCATCTTGAAGTGATTAAGGTTAAAGTGAACAAACTATGGTGTATATGCTTGACGAAGTATAAGTTGGAAATCTCATGTCCCTTGAATACGAGGGCCGCTCCTCATGCTACTCAAGTTTAGTCACCGGTAAGTTCTTGTCATCGTAAGTACATGTGTATCATAGAGAACTGCCAACGGGGTACCGCTTGCCCGATGATACGGAAGAATCCCCATATCAAAATGACAAGGCAAGCAGACAACAAGCATCTCAACATTCTTCTTATTTACCATGGGAATATGGTGCTTTTTTCTCTCTTTCCTCTTTTCATAATCTCTTTTTTCTCTTTTCTCTTTTTTCTCAATATAGGACTCTTTTTTTTATAAGAAGAATGCTTCATAGACAACTCATTATGGTTACGCTGCAGGTTTCCACCATGTCAGCATGGATTAGACTAGTGGCCCAGGCGTTTCTCTAACACATATACATAACTCCATGGACTTACAAGCTCCCCTTTCATTTCACACTGACGACATCCATATACAAAAGAGCATGATATCAACTAGGTACAAGTACCAAGTGCAATGTTGAAAGCGTTCCCCATGAAAGCATGGTTCTGCTAATTCCCAACAAATAAGTGCGCGCATATACAACATAGACGACACAATGGTTCAGGTTTATTAAGGGCAAGAAAAGTAAAGTGTGCCATCAAGTTCGTGAGAGCTTTAATCACTAGTTTTCTCATAACAAGTTTAATTTGGAAGGTAAACAAAAGCATGAATATACTTGGAATAGCATATGCTAGTAGGTAGGTATGGTGGACTTTTTGGAATAACTTTGTTTAAGGAGTTGGATGCATGAGTGGAACTCATACTTGGTTGTGGAGACGAGCAAAATACTGGGAACGACAAACTAAGAGAGCAATAATGGCCATAATCATGCAGAGCGACAAAACATCATTGATCAAAGCATAAAGTGATACTACAAGTTGAAAACTAAAGGATCATAAAGGCTATGGTGACTTGAGATAGTCATAACATGGTGTGACCATGCACCAAGTCAACCCAAATAAAGCATCAAAGGAGAATACCACAATACTATGCTTTAATATGCTAAAACAACACATGATTCATCCAAGGCACATTAAGCAATCTCAATTGTTTATAACAAGTCATGCTACAACCAAGAATACTAAGCATAAAGCCAAAACAATATCAAGCATGGCATGACAAAGCATAGGCCACAGTCAAAAACAAGCTCTCTTTACCACTTAAGCATGAGCTTTCCTACTCTTTTCCAAACCAAACCAAACTATTTGCAAACCAATGTATGAAAGAGGGGGTCCAACCAATTTATTCAGAAAACTAAGCAAACCAAGCAAATGAAAAACCAAAACGAAAACAAAAAAGAAGACGCTCCAAGAACAACACAACTGTGCATGAAACAATAAAAATGAAGCGTTTGGAAGAAACCTGGGATTTTTATTGATGAAGAAGGGGATGCCTTGGGCATCCCCAAGATTTGAAGCTTGTACTTCTTGGATATTTCTTGGGGTGGCACGCGTGGCATCCCCAAGCTTGAGCTTTAGTCCATCCTTCATCTCATTACTCATTCCTTCCATACACCTGAAATTTTTCCTTCATACAAAACTTCACACAATCTTTATTAGCAACATTAGTGCACTCAAGATAAATAAGTATTAAGGTTCAGTTCTAACACCAATAAACTTCCATTAAAACACTAGCTACTGTATCACTTCCCTCAAAAAGCTCAATTCCACAAAAGAACTTAAAAAGGAACCAACAAGAAGCAAATGCAAATAATGGCAGAAATCTGTCAAAATAGACCAGCAGGTAAAGACGAATTTTTTCGAAGACCTTCTGTTGCTCAAATGAAAAAGTGTTGAACTAACGAAAGTTAGATAACTACCTGGGGCAGAAGCAAAAAAATTCACGCCTCAAAAGGACTTACAGAGATTTTACACGAATTTTTACTGTGAAGCACAGAAATCTGTTTCGGGACAGCAACTTTCCCAATCATTACTTCTCTCTCATTGGAGGTTACTCTTGGAACAAAAAGCAAATAAAAAGGATAAGGAGAGGTTATTACAGAGGTAATAACTTCCAGGACTCATCTAAAACTTTTGGGTTATATCCCAATAAGTACTTTTCTTTAAAGCCTTTAAGTTAGGCATGATAGTTTGAGAAGATGCTCACATAAGAAATATGAATTGAAGTAAAAGAGAGCATCAAGAAGCAAATTCAAAGCACATTTAAGTCTAACTCACTTCCTATGCATAGGAATCTTGTAAAGAAACAAGTAATGAAAGCACAAAGCAACAAGCATAGTAAAGCAAAACAAGTGCAACTTCAATACTTTTAACATAAAGAGGGGAAACTTAATAATGTTGAGACACATAAAACCATGTTTCCCTCTCTCATAATAACTTTCAGTAGCATCATGAATAAAAGTAACAATATAACTATCACAAGAAACATTCTTATCATGAGCCACATGCACAAAAGAATTAATACTCCCCACATAAACATAGTCATTCTTATTAATTGTAGTGGGAGCAAATTCAACAAAATAGCTATCATTATTATTCTCATCACCATAATCATCAAATATAGGAGGCATATTGTAATCATAATTAATTTCCTCCTCAATAGTAGGTGGACTGAAAATATCATATTCATCATTGTAATCATCATATATTGGAGGTTTGGTATCATCATAAGCAATAGAATAGCTATCTTCCAAAGCTGGGGAACTAAAAAGATCATTTTCATCAAAACCAGCTTCCCCAAGCTTAGACTTTTCCATAGCATTAGCAATAATGCTGTCCAAAGAATTCATACTAATAACATTGCTATTAGCATGCAAATAAAGTTCCATAGGTTTTTTAATTTTCTCTTCAAACACTTCATGTCCTAACTCAAGATAAATACTATAAAGCTCTCTAATTTTGTTGTTGTTTTCCATTAAGCCTAACTAGTGAAAACAAGAAACAAAAAGACAAAATTGCAGAATCTAAAGGAAATAACTTCGAGCACTCACACCGAGGATGTGAGTACCTTTCTATACCTCCCGCAGCGGCACCAGAAAATAGGCGTTTGCCGTGGGAGGTTCTTCTTCTTTAATCCTCCGGTGTGAATACCTTTTACCTTACCTCCCCGACAACGGTGCCAGAAAATAGCTTGATGTCTACGCACTTCTATTCTTGTAGACAATTGTTGGGCCTCCAAGTGCAGAGGTTTGTAGAACAGCAGCAAGTTTTCCCTTAAGTGGATCACCCAAGGTTTATCGAACTCAGGGAGGAAGTGGTCAAAGGTATCCCCTCTCAAGCAACCCTGCAATCAAGATACAAGAAGTCTCTTGTGTCCCCAACACACCCAATACACTTGTCAGGTGTATAGGTGCACTAGTTCGGCGAAGAGATAGTGAAATACAAGTGGTATGGATAATTATAAGTGGTAACGGTGATAGAAAATAACTTGATGGCGTGTGGTTGACGTGGGAAAAGACTAAAGGCAAACTGAAATAAAGATGGAAGCAAGCAAACATGTAACAGATCTAATTGCAAACGGTGTTTCAATGCTTAGAAACAAGGCCTAGGGATCATACTTTCACTAGTGAACACTCTCATATAGCTATATTCTTCTTTATGATACTACGCTGAACTACTCTCCGGTTGAACACTCTAATCGATGGTAGGGCTATAACAACACACCTCAAAGTAAGTCTTTCCCATCTAGAAAACCCCACATTGTCACCTTGAGTACTAGATGAGTCCAACAAACACCACAATTTCAAAAAGACATCCAACTCCAAATATAACTCATAACAAGTATTTGTAAACTCTAGGCTAAGTGCCACCATAGTGTGCACACTGTCAACTTCACACACATGGGGAGAGCAGAGATCTATTAAAGCACTTGAGTAGCAAGGTAGATCTATAGATTACAAGCTCATGATCATAATATGATCATGCATAGAGAGAGAGATGAACACATAGCTACCGTAGAACCCTTAGCCTCGAGAGAGAACTACTCCCTCCTCATCATGGGAATCAGCAATGGTGATGGAGATGGTGGTGGAGATCGATGGAGATGGCTCCAGGGGTACTTCCCCATCCGAGGTGCTTAACAGAGACTTTGTGTCCCTGAATCTCCCTTGTGGTGGCGGCCTGTAACTTTTCGTGGATTTCTGATTGATGATTTAGGGTTTCTACCTCGAGAGGCTCTTATAGGCGAAGGAGGCAAGGTCGATGGCCGGCCAGGGGGCCTACACCATGCCCTAGCGCGGCCGAGGTGGACCCGTGCCTAGGAGTGGTGTGGCCACCCTGTGGCCCCTCTCGGTCTGTCCTTCTGGCTCCGTGAGTCTTCTGGGAAAATATCAACTTTGGCTTTTGTCCCGTCCAATTCCGAGAATATTCATTTTCTGACTTTCTGGAACCAAAAATAGGAGAAAACAGGCAACTGGCACTGTGGCATCTTGTTAATAGGTTAGTCCAAGAAAGTTTATGAAAAGTACTCCAAAGTTGGAACAAAACATAAGAAAGTAGATAAAACCAAGCATGGAGCATCAAAAATTATAGATACATTTGCAATGTATCATGTGCGACCAGCGCTCCCTATGGGAGTAACCCCCGAGTGCCTATTCGAGTCGTAGACTCGAGTGGGGACTAAAAAACATTTGCAACTGCTGTCATCTTTGGTTGCTTGTTTCAGTCGAATATGCTTCCGGCGCTCGTTATGGGAGTAACCCGTAATTCACAATCAAATCGTCGATTCGAGTGATGGGTTTGTCTTGAATGTTCATATTCCTGCATAAAAATTCTTTCGAGTGGGCGGCCAACGCTCCTGTTTGGAGTATCCCCCGAGTGCTTGGTTGAGTCAAAGACTCGAGCAAGGACTAAAGTAGTCAAAATCTTCTGCTGCTAGAATTGATGATGTCAGTGCTGACGATGTGATGACCTCAGTTACCCGCATGAGCGGATTTGACGGGACGTGATGAGCGGTGGGTCCCACTTTCTGACTTCGATTTGACTAGTCGTGCGTAATCTTCTGTTTTAACTATGTCTCCTCGATTTCTGCACGTAATGGGAATAGTGGGGGATGGTTTGTGGTTCAGCTTCGCCACGTGTAGGTAGTGATGTGCGCCACGCGTCTAGTAGGGTTTCTGCTGGCCGTTGGATGGCATTCGCGAGGAGGTTAAGTAGTAGCACAGCTGCGGTAATTTTCCCCATCTCTCTTCTTGCTCATGCCTCCTTCGCCATTGCTGCTCTCTCTGCTTCCTTGTGCGCTTCCTCTTCATGGCACTGGACCAGCTCCGTGTCTTCCCCAGTTACTTTCTCCGTTTGCACCGCCATCAAAAGATGGGTAAGAAGAAGGGAGGCGCCGCTGCTGGATCTGCAGCCACCATTGCCGCCACCAAGAAGAAGGGCGGTACCACCACCGTGGGCACCAGCGCCGCCGACGCTGGGAAGAAGAAGGGTGCGGGCACCCGCGTCACCAATGACGCCTGGCGAGCGTCCATCATCAAGCCTTCCGAGCTGCATATTCATCGTCAAGATGGAGTTCTTCCACCCACAGAAGACGACTCGCGAGTGCCCGGCGACGAGGTAATTCCTTGTCCTCCTCCGGGTTTTCGGGTGATGTTCCTTCCGTTCATCATCCAAGGTCTTTCTCTCCTCCTGCATCCTTTCTTTAGGGGTCTCCTTTGTTTCTATGGGCTCTAGCTGCACCAGCTGTCCCCAAATTCCATTCTCCACATCTCTTGCTTCATCACGCTTTGCGAGTGTTGGCTCGGAATCGATCCACACTTTGGCCTCTTCAAGAGGCTTTTTAAGCTGAAACGTCAGTCGGCATCTGGTTTGGTAGTCTACGATGTAGGAGGCTGGGGAATCCATGTCGACTCCTCTGCCATCTACTTCGACATCAAGCTCACCGCATCTGTCCACGGGTGGAGAGACAAGTGGTTCTACATCCGCGACTAGAATGCCGACAGAGAGCACTACGGACTCGCGCCCTTCGATCCCGTGGAGACTTGCAAGAGGATGTGCTCCTGGAAAAATGTCGTGATGCCTAGCGAGTCCGAGGAAACGGAGGTGCTGTATAAGCGCGTTTGCAACCTCAAAAGCCGCATAGGCAAAGAAGAGGGTGGCGCCGCTCTCATTCGCACGTGGTTGCACCGCCACGTCCAGCCTCTGCAAGCCAGAGTCCACCCAATGTACTGCTAGGCTAGTGCGAGCGATGTCACTCGCATATCTGCCAATGGCATTTCTACGGGTGAGGTAGACAGGAGGTTGCGATTGGTGACCAAATATACAGCCAAGGAGGATCTCTCGGGCGAACCAGTCGTGCCTCCTTTCGACGCCTCTAACCCTCCTCCTGAGGTAGAACTGTACTACGAAGTAGTTTCCTTGTCAATTGCCACCAAGCGCTTGATATATAATGATGCATCTTCTGATTGTAGGACTGGAGCGTGGCTGCCAGTTTACCTCCTCGGCCTGAAGGGATTATTCCTCGCAAAGCAGAGGAGGAGGACGAGTCAGGGTCTACAGTCCCCATGGAGGAAGAAGAGGAAGCCCCCGAGTCCTCTGATCGCGGAACCCACAAGCGTTCCCGCAATGAGGACTCGGATGCATCCTCTCCGTCGACACTGGAGGATTCTCCTGTTGTTGTTGCAGAGGAGCCCATCCCTGCAGTTCCTTTCTGCGCAGTGGCTCCTCCCGCTCGGAAGAATTTGTGACTTTCGAAGGAGTCATCGGAGGAATCCTTCGACCTTGATAAATTTAACTGGTGAGTATTGCCTTCGCGAATTCATCTTGCTTTTCTTTTTTGGAGTTGCTTTTTCTAAAGTTTTTGCCGGATGTGTTTTGTAGTCAAGCAGTGTCGTCGTCTTCTGACGACGTCCAATTTGTGAAAGAATCCGGAGTCGCAGACTCCAAGGCCAAGGAGGTGGCCAAACGGTCTCCTTCTCCTCTAGTGGTGGCCCACTCTAGTCACAATTCTTCGAGTTCCCCGCATGCTGGGGAGAACCAGATGGTTGCCCGGACGACTGTGTGATAGTCATCTTCGAAGTCCCTAGAGGATCACGTAAGCGTCCTTTTTGCTGTTTTGGCAGTCAAATTTATACTTTGTGTTGCTGCTGAATCTTTGTTTTCCTTTTGATGCAGCTCATTATGAAGGAAGCTGCTCGCCTGGCGGAGCAAGTCCTTGTCATGGGTCGACAGCATGCTCTGCTGGACAATCGCCACAGTGTTGTCGAAGCTTAGGTTTGGCTTCGTATTTGTCTTCGTGAAATTTATAAATTCGATTTGATGATACACCTTGTGGTTTGTAGTCGAGAACAATGAACTTCTTCGTTGTGCTGCTTCCCTCGAGAAGGCGCTTGCCGCGGCGGCGAAGAATCGCGACGAAGCAGTCGCAGCTCTGGAGGAGTCACGAAAGCGCGAAGAGGATTTGCGCGCTTCCACTGCTGAGAGGGAGAAGTTGTTAGAAGAACAACTTTTCTCGATTGCCAAGTCCCTCTCAGGTATTTGTTTTTTAGCTGGATTTGTGATACATTGCAAATGTATCTATAATTTTTGATTATCCATGCTTGGTTTTATCCACTTTCTTGTGTTTTGTCCACACTTTGGAGTACTTTCATATGATTTCTTGGACTAACCTATTAACAAGAGCCACAGTGCCAGCTGCCTGTTTTCTGCTATTTTTGGTTCCAGGAAAGTGAGAAAATGAATATTCTCGGAATTGGACGGGACAAAAGCCAAAGTGCCTATTTTTCCGGAAGTCATCAGATGCCAGAATACGAGACGGAGAAGGGCTGGGGGCCGGCCACACCACCTGGCTGTGCGGCCAGGCCTGGCCCGCGCCAGGGGTGGTCTGGCCGACCCCAGCACCCCCTCGGCCTCTCCTTCCGCCTATATATTTCGCTCGGGACGAAAACCCTAAGTACCCGATCAAAAATCCACGAAAGAGTCTATATCCGCCGTCATCTCCATCCCTTGATTGAGAGGGATCTGAAGCTCTTCCCGGCACCCTGCCGGAGAGGGGCATTCACCCTGGAGGCCTTCTTCATCATCATGCAAGCCTCCGGTGTGATGCGTGAGTAGTTCATCTCTGGACTACGGATCCATTTTATAGCTAGATGGCTGGTTCTCCTCCTTTGTGCTTTCATGTCTAGATCTTGTGAGCTCCGTTCATGATCGGGATCATCTATTTGTAATTCTGCATGTTGTGTTTGCGGGGATCCGATGGATATTGAGATGCTATTTTAGATTGATTATTGATTCTATCATGTCTTTGTTATTTGTGATCTTGCATGCTTTCCGTTGTTAGTAGTTATCTTGGCCAAGTAGATGCTAGCAACTCCAAGAGTTACTATTTATGCTCGATAGTGGGTTCATGCCTCGTAACTGGGAAGTGACAGAAATCTCTAAGGTACTAGATGTGTCGTTGCTACTAGGGAGAAAACAACAATCCTTTGTTCATAGAACAATCGTATTGTTTACTTTACATGCAATTAAGAAGCAATAATCTGTTGCTTGCAACTTAATCTTGGAGGGGTTGGATGATAACCTGAAGGTGGATTATTAGTCATAGATGCAGTTGGATGGCGGTCTATGTATAATGTTGTAATGCCCAATCAAGTTCCAAAGGAGTCAAGATGATTAGTATATGCATGTATTGCTTTCTCGATGTTTGTCAATTGCCCCACTATAATTTGTTCACCCAGCATGTTATCTATCTTAAGGAGAGCCACCTCTAGTGAACTATGGATCCCGGTCCTTTCTTTTACATACAATCTACAAACTGTTTACTGCTTTGTGTTTACTTTCTGCAAACTATTACTTCCTTCCATTCGATATGTTTAATCCTTTGTTTTCAGCAAAACCGGTGAGATTGACAACCTCATCGCAAGTTGGGGACAGAGTTTTATGGTTGTGTTGTGCAGGTCTCCACATTGCTACTAGCACCGGTAGTGCGCCCTACCAAGGCTCTGCTAGCACCACCTTTGGGGTGTTTCCTTGCTCCTACTGGTTCGATTAAACCTTGGTTTCATAACTGAGGGAAACTTGCTGATGTGCTCATCATACCTTCCTCTTGGGGTTCCCCAATGAGCTCTACATCAACACCGAGCCATCAAGCATTTTTCTAGCGTCGTTGCCAGGGAGTCAAGGACATCTTCCCAAGGGGAGTCCCTCATAAGCAATTTCTTTACTTTGTTATTTTTGTTTTTCTTTGTTTGCTTGCTTCTTTATCAAAAACACAAAAAAATAGTTTTACAAGTTTGCTTTCTTTATCAAAAACACACCAAAAAAAATTAAGTCTTCTTTAGTTGTTGCCTCTCCCTTAGCTCACCATGTTGATCCATAAATTCACCCTGAAAGACCTTTCAATTGGTAGTGGTTCTATAATTGGGAAAGATAATATTGAAGAATTATTTAATCATATTAGTAAACATGAGGATAGATCCCTTGCAGAACTTGCTCCAAACTATGAGATTGCTGCAGCTTCTTTAATTCACATGTTAGAATCTAGGTTTGTTAACCTCAACCCCTTAATGCAAGTAATGTTTCTTAAGCTTAAAGAAATTGAGGACCCTGAAAAGAGGGATTTTATTCTAGAAACTTTGTTTAAGGAGTTCTATGATGTTGCCAAGGAAGCTAGGAAAGTCTTTGAACGTTTCAATATGCTAGGCTCATGTGTAGATGTTGTTGGTACACGAGAAAAGATGAACAAAACCGAACCTAATGGGGAGGAACCTAAGATACCAATACCCTTTAAACTGGTAGCAATACATGAAGCCATAAAAAAAGAATCTTGATTGGATTGTTCCTGAAAACCCTTTTGATGAAAATAGTGAACCGAGGAGCATTGAGAGAAGATCCTCTAGAACTTATTTGGATGATATACCTTGCCTTGTTGAATATATTTCTGGTATTAATCTTAATGCTTCTTCATTTGAGAACACTTGATTCTTTCTTGCTTCTTATGACTAACTTAAAGGCGTTAAAGAAACGTACTTATTGGGAGATAACCCAAAAGTTTTAGATGAGTCTTGGAAGTTATTACATCTGTAATAACCGCTCCTTATCCTTTTTATTTGCTTTTTGTGCCAAGAGTAACCTCTAATGAGAGAGAAGTAATGATTGGAAAAGTTGCTGTCCTGAAACAGATTTCTGTGCTTCACCGTAAAAATTCGTATAAAATCTCTTTACGTCCTTTTGAGGCATGAATTTTTGTGCTTCTGCCCCAGGTTGTTATATAACATCCGTTAGTTCAACACTTTTTGATTTGAGCAACATAAGGTCTTCGAAAAAATTCATCTTTACCTGCTGGTCTGTTTTGACAGATTTCTGCCATTTTCTGCATTTGCTTCTTGTTGGTTCCTTTTTGAGTTTTTTTGGGGGAATTGAGCTTTTTGAGGAAAGTGCTTCAGTAGCTAGTGTTCTAATGGAAGTTTATTGGTGTTAGAACTGAACCTTAAGACTTATTATCTTGAGTGCACTAATGTTGCTAATAAAGATTGTGTGAAGTTTTGTATGAAGGAAAAATTTCAGGTGTATGGAAGAAATGAGTAATGAGATGAAGGATGGACTAAAGCTCAAGATTGGGGATGCCACGCGTGTCACCCAAAGAAATATCCAAAAAGTACAAGCGTCAAAGCTTGGGGATGCCCAAGGCATCCCTTCTTCATCAATAAAAATTCCAGGTTTCTTCCAAACGCTTCATTTTTATTGTTTCATGCACAGTTGTGTTGTTCTTGGAGCGTCTTCTTTTTCGTTTGCTTGGTTTTATTAGTTTTCTGAATAAATTTGTTGGACCCCCTCTTTCATACATTGGTTTTCAAATAGTTTGGTTTGGTTTGTAAAAGAGTAGGAAAGTTCATGCTTATGTGGTAAAAAGAGCTCGTTTTTGACTGTGGCCTATGCTCTGTCATGCCATGCTTGATATTGTTTTGTCTTTATGCTTAGTATTATTTGATGTAGAATGACTTGTTATAAACAATTGAGATTGCTTAATGTGCCTTGGATGAATCATGCGTTGTTTTAGCACATTAAAGCATAGTATAGTGGTATTCTCCTTTGATGCTTTATTTGGGTTGACTTGGCACATGCTCACACCATGTTATGACTATCTCAAGTCACCATAGCCTTTATGATCCTTTAGTTTCAACTTGTAGTATCACTTTATGCTTTGATCAATGATGTTTTGTCGCTCTGCATGATTATGGCCATTATTGCTCTCTTAATTTGTCGCTCCCAGTCTTTTGCTAGCCTCCACAACCAAGTATGAGTTCCACTCATGCATACAACTCCTTAAACCAAGTTATTCCAAAGAGTCCACCATACCTACCTACTAGCTTATGCTATTCCAAGTATATTCATGCTTTTGTTTACCTTCCGAATTAAACTTGTTATGAGAAAACTAGTGATTAAAGCTCTCACGAACTTGATGGCACAATTTACTTTTCTTGCCCTTAATAAACTTGAACCATTGTGTCGTCTATGTTGTATATGCTTGCACTTATTTGTTGGGAATTAGTAGAACCATGCTGTCATGGGGAACGCTTTCAACATTGCACTTGGTACTTTGTACCTAGTTGATATCATGCTCTTTTGTATATGGATGTCATCGGTGTGAAATGAAAGGGGAGCTTGTAAGTCCATGGAGTTATGTATATGTGTTAGAGAAACACCTGGGCCGCTGGTCTAATCCATGCTGACATGGTGGAAACCTGCAGCGTAACCATAATGAGCTGTCTATGAAGCATTCTTCTTATAAAAAAAGAGTCCTACATTGAGAAAAGAGAAAAAGAAAAAAAAATATTATGAAAAGAGGAAAGAGAGAAAAAAGCACCATATTCCCATGGTAAATAAGAAGATTGCTGAGATGCTCGTTGTCTGCTTGCCTTGTCATTTTGATATGGGGATTCTTCCATATAATCGGGCAAGGGGTACCCCGTTGGCGGTTCTATATGATACACATGTACTTACGATGACAAGAACTTACCGGTGACTAAACTTGAGTTGCATGAGGAGCGACCCTCGTATACAAGGGACATGAGATTCCTAACTTATACTTCGTCAAGCATGTACACCATAGTTTGTTCACTTTAACCTTAATCACTTCAAGATGCTTATGATAGGGGCAATGAGAGCTGAAAGCTATAAGTACCATAATTTTTGGAAGCTCTTTATGAGTCATGAATCCCTACTTCCTTTTATAAAGGCCTTTCTTCCACCATTATATTGAGTCTCCACCTTCTACCTTTATGCACCTACTTTGAGAGCATAGTGGCCATTCTTAGTTCTATGTGCATTGTCCCCAAGACTAGTTGATTGATGCATAACTTGATATTGCTTGTTTTAAACTATTTGTATCTAGTCACTCTTATGAACTTTGAAGGTGTCCTATGCATTTATATTCGCTACTCTAAGAGGGACAAGCTGAATACTATTATGCTATGTTTTCTTTATGTGAAACAAACAAACGTCTTGCAAAGCATTGTTATTCATGAATCTTTTGTTTGTGCCTTTTCATGTTGCATCATAGCTTCTTTGTCTTATTGCTAGAACTTTGTCTTTCATGTTATGATTGAAGTACTATGATCCCACCTTTGAATGTTTTACAAATACTTTGATCAAGTCTTTGATGGTGCATGTCACCTCAAAAATTATTCTTTCTTTTTATCACTTACCTACTCGAGGACGAGCAGGAGTTAAGCCTGGGGATGTTGATACATTGCAAATGTATCTATAATTTTTGATGTTCCATGCTTGGTTTTATCCACTTTCTTGTGTTTTGTCCACACTTTGGAGTACTTTTCATATGATTTCTTGGACTAACCTATTAACAAGAGCCATAGTGCCAGCTGCCTATTTTTGGTTCCAAGAAAGTCAGAAAATGAATATTCTCGGAATTGGATGGGACAAAAGCCAAAGTGCCTATTTTTTCGGAAGTCATCAGATGCCAGAATACGAGACGGAGAAGGGATAGGGGCCGGCCACACCACCTGGCCGTGCGGCTAGGCCTAGCCCACGCCAGGGGGTTGTCTGGCCGACCCCAGCACCCCCTCGAACCTCTCCTTCCGCCTATATATTACCCTCGGGACAAAAACCCTAAGTACCCGATCAAAAATCCACGAAAGAGTCTGTAGCCGCCGTCATCTCTATCCCTAGATCGGGAGGGATCTGAAGCTCTTCCCGGCACCCTGCCGGAGAGGGGAATTCACCCTGGAGGCCTTCTTCATCATCATGCAAGCCTCCGGTGTGATGCATAAGCAGTTCATCTCTGGACTACGGATCCATGTAATAGCCAGATGGCTGGTTCTCCTCCTTTGTGCTTTCATGTCTAGATCTTGTGAGCTCCGTTCATGATCAAGATCATCTATATGTAATTCTGCATGTTGTGTTTGCGGGGATTCGATGGATATTGAGATGCTATTTCACATTGATTATTGATTCTATCATGTCTTTGTTATTTGTGATCTTGCATGCTTTCTGTTGTTAGTAGCTATCTTGGCCAAGTAGATGCTAGCAACTCCAAGAGTTACTATTTATGCTCGATAGTGGGTTCATGCCTCCGTAACTGGGAAGTGACAGAAATCTCTAAGGTACTAGATGTGTTGTTGCTCCTAGGGAGAAAACAACAATCCTTTGTTCATAGAACAATCGTATTATTTACTTTACATGCAATTCGTAAAGCAATAATCTGTTGCTTGCAACTTAATACTGGAGGGGGTTCGGATGATAACCTGAAGGTGGATTATTAGTCATAGATGCAGTTGGATGACGGTCTATGTATAATGTTGTAATGCCCAATCAAGTTCCAAAGGAGTTAAGATGATTAGTATATGCATGTATTGCTTTCTCGATGTTTGTCAATTGCCCCGCTGTAATTTGTTCACCCAGCATGTTATCTATCTTAAGGAGAGCCACCTCTAGTGAACTATGGATCCCAGTCCTTTCTTTTACATACAATCTACAAACTATTTACTGCTTTGTGTTTACTTTCTCCAAACTATTACTTCCTTCCATTCGATACGTTTAATCCTTTGTTTTTGGCAAAACCGGTGAGATTGACAACCTCATCGCAAGTTGGGGACAGAGTTCTGTGGTTGTGTTGTGCAGGTCTCCATGTTGCTACTAGCACCGGTAGTGCGCCCTGCCAAGGCTCAGCTAGCAACACCTTTGGGGTGTTTCCTTGATCCTACTTGTTCGATTAAACCTTGGTTTCATAATTGAGGGAAACTTGCTGCTGTGCTCATCATACTTTCCTCTTAGGGTTCCCCAACAAGCTCTACATCAACACCGAGCCATCAATTTGCGTTGATCCTTGCTTGATGTCATATTGTTGTGCTAACATCTTATGTATGTAGATTTCGGTGGCCTGAACTTCGACGCCCAGTCCCTTCACCACGCAGATGCGTTGGCTGGTGCCGTGGCCGCAGTCGAGGACCGCAGCGTTTCCCTTTAGGGGACGTTGACGAAGGCTAAGGGTGTTCTCAGTCGCATCCGTGAGGATTTAACTCCCAAGGCTGAGATGATTGACAACCTTGAGGACCTGGTGGAATCCCTTGCTGGGGGTATTCCCATGGACTTCAAGAACTCCCAGCGGTCTGTCGGTGCTACCATGGCACTCGCGATGGCGCAGGCCTATGGCATGGAGTTGGATCCCTCCGCGATCTCCAAGGTGATGCATGTTGACGCAGATGGCCAATAGGTAGTGTTTGCTCCCTTTGCTACTGGCTGTGGTAAGTATGGGTCACAGCTCATCGATACAGTCGCAAGATATTCTGTGGAGCTGCAACAAGCGAAGAAGGCGGTGAATACTGCGGCATTAGGGGCTACCACCGGAAAGTCTATGGCATCAGAGGCTGCCACGGATTCGATGAGGCCTCCGAAGTCAAAGTCCAAGTCAAAGATGAAGATTGCTCCTTAGTTGCCAATCTGTAATAGTTGTAGTTGCCTTTTGTTGAAACTATGCTTTTGCGGGAGTGTCCCTATCGAGACTTTGCTGTGCTTGAATGCATTCATGATTTTATCAATGTATTATTGGTCCCTTATTTTCTTCTTGCTTGATTGTGATAGGGTACGTCGAGTGGTCCACATGACTCTCCTCCCACCGATGAAACCATGGCGCAGCCGTGTTCAAAGGTGGAGGAACTGTCGCTGCTTTCGTGATTGCACGACCACATTAAGCAGTTCGAGCGTGAGTTGCCCATCGTCCGCGGTAGCATGGATGTGTGGAAGTCGAAGGCGGAGAAGGACACCACCCGTGAGAAGTATCTCTTGGAGGAAGTGGCACAGTTGAATGATCAGTTCAAATGTTAGCTTTCTGCCTTCTCATCTTTTCTTTTAGTCAGTCGCGGTGATGCCTTGTCTTCACACTTTGCCATTTGCTTGGTGTAGTTGTCAGCGCTCGTCATCCGTAGGATGAGAAGGACCGGGTTGCCATTCGAATGAATAACCTGACCCAGGAGCAATTGCAGGTGAGTGGGTACTTTTGGGTGGACCAGATTGTGCGATTGCGCTTGCGACCCTGCAGGATCGTTCTTCTCAAGTGCTTCATTATTTGAAGAAGGCACACTCGTGCCTTAAGCATATTTATCAAATGATTTTTCCACTGGACGCCGTCCCTTCAAGCCTGTTAGCTCTTCTAGCGAAGTTTCAAGATTTAAGTGTGGTCCACGAGTGCGTGCGGCAGCAATTAGTAGCTGGTGTTAAGGCTGCGTTGTTGCTGGTGCGACTGCATAGGCCGGATGTAGATGTTGCGTCTGTTGCCGTTGGGCTGCCTCCTCCGCCAGAAGGTATGACCTAGAACATGGTTCCGCACTATCAAGTGGTTGATCGGCCAGCAGAGGACATTGTCGATTTCTTCGAGGAGCAAACGAACGTTCTTCTTTTGCAGAAGTAGCATGATTTGTATCCTGCACATAATTGTATAAGTGTTGTAAAGTTCATATGATTATGTTGGGTGTAATTAATACCCATTGATATGTGAAGAGCTTGCTAGCTTTTATATTTTGCGAGTGTATTGTACTCTGTAGTTCCTTTTCGTTAGCCTGACTTTTGTTTATCTCAGCACCTTGCCAACCTGTCAGGTGCGTTGCAACTGGGTTGGTGTTTATCAAGGGTTCGATTGATGTTGTGTCAGCTACTCGGGATACTGTGATTTGTTCGTAGAACGAAAGTGTAAAGGGTGGCGCTGCCCCAAGTGATAAAATTGCAAGAAAATAAGGAAAACACAGAGTTTTGGGGCACTTAGCTTTATTTATTCGCAGAATAGTATGAGGTACAATGTGTGGCTAAGTAGCCTGGCTGAATAGCCTTATTTGTAATGTAAAAAACGACTAGGGGTAGAAGCAACGCAGCTGCGCGACGTTCTAGGGGTTGAAGTATGTGACTCCTGTCTCGAAATTTTGAGGCGATAGGAGCCACCTAGGATTACTTCTGTAATCACGTAAGGTCCTTCCCAAGGGACTCGAGCTTGAGATGCCCTTGTTGCTTTAGTCGCAGGACCAGGTCTCCTTCGACAAAGGATCTAGGGCATAGCCTTCTGCTGTGGTAGTTGCGGAGGCTTTGCTGGTAGATCGTTGATCTCTCCGCTGCGATTTCCCGTGCCTCGTCAAGGAGGTCGACGGAGTCTTCGAGTGCAAGAGTTGACTCCTTCTCACTATAAGCAACCACCCGTGGGGCTTTGTAGCATACTTCTGCGGGTAGCACCGCTTCAGCACCGTGCACCATGAAGAACAGAGTGTATCCCATGGCGCTGTTTGGAGTTGTACGCAGGCTCCAAAGGACTGATTGCAGTTCGTCTGGCCAGCAGCCAGCGGCTTGTTCGAGTGGTCGAAGGAGTCGCTTCTTGATTCCACCACAGACGAGGTCGTTGGCCTTTTCGACTTGACCGTTGGTCTGCGGGTGAGCCACCGAGGCGTAGCTTATGTTGATTCCCAGGTTTTCGCAGAATTCCTGGAACTCCTTAGAGGTGAAGTTCGTCCCATTGTCCGTGATGATGTTGTGTGGCACTCCAAAGCGGTAGACAATGGACTCGAAGAACTTGACAGCGCTGGCACCTGATTGATTTGTCATCGGCATGGCCTCGATCCACTTAGTGAATTTGCCGACTGTGACCAAGAGGTAGACGTGACCTCCTCGCGAGGATTTTGGGAGCTTGCCGACCATGTCGAGTCCCCATTGCACGAAGGGCCAAGCCAATGGTATTGGCCGGAGTTCCACGCCAGGTGCGTGAGGTTTGTCTACGAATTGCTGGCAAGCATTGCAGCGCTGGACGATGTCCTTGGAGTCGCGCATGGCTGTGGGCCAGTAGAATCTAGCTCGTAGAGCTTTGGCAATGAGGGCGTGACTACCAGCATGGTGCCTGCAAGTGCCTTCGTGGATGTCGAGGTGGACGGCCCTTCCGTCCCTGTTGGAGACGCACCATTGAAGTACTCCCGTGATGCTGCCTTATACAGTTCGCCGTTGATGAGGGCGAATGCTTTGGATCGTCGTGCGATGTGTCACGCGTCAGTCGGATCACCTGGCAGCCTTTTACTGAGTAGATATGTGATGTAGGGTTGTGTCCAAGATGGCTCGATCATCATTACGCCCATTGGTCCTTCGAGTCCTGTATCAAGCTCCAGGTCGTCGAGTGCCATTGGCTCATTGGGTGGCGTAGCCCCCGAGTCCGTTGACGTGCTTGCTTTCTTCTTTGGAGCTTTGGGCTTAATGGAGCGCTCGCAGATGCGCTCAAGAAATACCCCAGGTGGTATGGGGCCGCAGGTGGAGCCAATATTGGTGAGTAGATCCGCCTCTTCACTGCTTTCGCGACCCACATGTTACAGCTCACAGCCGTCGAAGTCTCCTTCGAGTGTGTCGTAGAGGTCATGATAGGCGATCATGTTGTCGCTCAGTGCGTCGCACTCGTGCATCATTTGGTTGACCACCAGTTTGGAGTCGCCGTTGATGATGAGCCTTTTGATGTCGCAGGCTTTCACCATCTGCATCCCATGGATTAGGGCTTCGTACTTAGCTTCGTTATTGGAGGCGGTGAACTGCATTCACAGAATGTATTTCATCTTGTCTCCTTGGGTCGATGTCAGTATGACACCTGCGCTAGCCCTGTCCTTTCGCTTGGACCCATCGAAGTGCATTGTCCAAAGGTAGGACATATCTGGCTTGTCGGGGAGCTAGTTATCCATCCAGTGCACGAGAAAGTCCGGGAGAACTTGCGACTTGATCGTGTCGCGCTTCTCGTATGTGATGTCTCGTGGAGACAGTTCGATTCCCCAGAGCTCGACTCATCCGGTGGCATCAGGATTATTGAGTATGTGCTCGAGTGGGGCGTCGTTTACCACCACGATTGGGTGCTCCTGGAAGTAGTGGCGCAGTCGCCTGGCTGTCATGAAGACGCCATATGCCAGCTTCTGGTAGTGTGGGTATCGCTGCTTTGTTGGCGTGAGCACCTTGCTGAGGTAATATACTAGGCACTGGACCCCATGGACTTTATTTTCCTCGGCTTGTTCCACCACGAGCACTATGCTGACCACCTGGTTGGTGGCGGAGATGTAGAGTAGTAGTGGTTCTTTTTCGTGAGGGCGTCACCAGTACTGGCGAGGTGGATAGTAGACGTTTGAGATCTTCGAATGCTTCTTGCGCCTCGTCTGTCCACTCGAACTTGTCAGCTTTGCGGAGAAGTTGGTAGAAGAGCAGTGCCTTTTCGCCCATTCGACTGATGAATCGACTGAGCGCCGCGATTCGCCCAGCCACCTGCTGGATGCCTTTTATGTTCTTCGACTTCTCCATGGCCAGTATGGCCTTTATTTTCTTCGAGTTTGCTTCGATCCCACTCGCAGAGATGAGATACCTGAGTAACTGCCCAGATGGCACGCCGAAGGCGCATTTGTCCGGATTGAGCTTGATCCGGTAGCGGTCGAGGTTGGCGAAGGTCTCGCATAGATCGTCGATTAGCGAGGCTTCCTCTTTGGTTTTGATGATAGTGTCATCAACATAGACTTGGATGTTGCGACCAAGTTGGTTCTTGAGGCAAGCCTGCATGCACCGCTGGTAGGTGGCTCCTGCATTTTTTAGCCCGAAAGGCATCGTGTTGTAGCAGAACACACCAAAGGGCGTTGTAAACACCATTTTCTCCTGATCTTCCTCCTTCATTCAAATCTGATTGTAGCCTGAGTAGGCGTCGAGGAAGCAGAGGTGCTCACATCCCGCGGTGGAGTCGATGATTTGGTCGATTCTCGATAGCGGGAAGTGATCCTTTGGGCAGTGCTTATTCAAGAAGGTGAAGTCCATGCACATCCGCAGGATGTCCGTGTCTTTTTTAGGCACGAGCACTGTGTTAGCGAGACAAGTGCTTTCCTTGATCTCGCGTATGAATTTTGCATCGAGGAGTCTATTGATCTCCATTCCGACTGCCTTTGCTCTTGGTTCAGACAGTCGTCTGATTGTCTGCTTGACTGGCCTTGCATATGGATTTATGTTGAGCGAGTGCTCGACAAATTCTCTAGGAACTCCTAGCATGTCTGCTGGACACCAGGCTAAGATCTCCCAGTGCTCACGGAGGAATTCGACGAGCGCGAGTTCCTATGCAGAAATCAAGTTGTTGGCGATGTGGGCCGTCTTGGTCGGGTCCGTTGGGTGGACCTGGACTTTCTTCGTGTGTACCGACGAGTCGAAGGACAGGTCGGGTGAACTTGGTCTGCTCAGGGGAGGCAGACTGTTGTCTGTCGACTCCTTCAATCTTGTGAGTTTCTCCTGCATGCCGAAGGACTGGGAGATTCTGTTGAATTCCCTATCACAGCTATCGGACCTCTCGAAGTTGCCATTGATTGTGATTACGCCGTTTGGACCTGGCATTTTCATCTGCAAGTAGGCATAGTGCAGCACTGCCATGAACCTAGCGAACGCGACACATCTGAGGATGCAGTGGTATTGCGAGGGCCAGTCGACGACCTCAAAGTCGATGCACTCTTGCCAAAAGTTTTGCGACGTGCCGAAGATGACTTCGAGGTTGATTTTTCCCAGGGGATATATGCCCTTCCCTGGGACGATGCCGTGGAACGTCGTGTCTAAAAATTCCAGACAAGTCAGAGGGATCCTCATCGCACACAAGGTACTCGTGAACATGAGGTTAATGCTGCTGCCGCCGTCCATGAAGACGTGACTCATATCGAAGCCCCCGATATGCGCCTCGAGTACGAGGGGACAATGGCCTGGACGAGGAACTTGGCGCGGGTGATCGCGCCTGTCGAATGTGATGCAGGAGTCGCTTCCACTGAGGTACTCAGTGGTAGAGGGTGGAGAGTTTATCGCCAGATTGACTTGGCGAGTGATGGCCTTCTGCACGCGATTTGAGGGACGCCCTTTTTGGATCATCCCCATGTTGCCCACGACTCGTGGGTATGGCTCGCCTCCGTGATGCTGGACCGGCGTGGCCTCGGGTGGTGGTGGTCCGGGCGGTGGTGTAGGAGCTCCATGTGCCACAGCGCCTAGGGCAGCTCCATAGCCCCTGTTGACCGCGTCGCGATTCATCCGAGTCAGGCCCTCGTGGAGTTTGAGGAACTTGCGGCAGTCCTTGAGAAGGTGGCTGGATTTCTTCTTGTCGTTGTGCTTGTCAATGTAGAAGTACATGTTGCATGGTCTGGACAGTTTGTCTTCGATAGATGTTGCAGGTGCCTCATCGCGAGTGCGGCGCTGCCACACCTGCGTGGTTTTTCCGCTCTCACGGTATCCACCGCTGAGATATCCACTGTTGCGGTTGTCGTCGCATTTGTTGGCGTAGCCGGTTGCGACCATATTGACCTCATCGCGGTCATCGTAGACACGCATTCGACGTTTGCCTCGGCGGTCGCGTATGTGCCCGAGGTCGTCATCGTCATCGGAGTAGGTACGGTTTTTTACAGAGTCTTCTCTGTCGACCCACCGATTCGCGATTTGCATCAGATGGTCGATTACTTTGGGCTTCGAGCGGCTTAGCTCCTCCCTGAGCTCTATACGGCGAACGCCGCCGTTGAATGTGTCGATTGCGCGGTCCTCCGAGATGTTTTCTGTGGAGTTCTTACTGATGGACCACCTCTGGATGTACGAGCGCAGCAACTCGCCAGATATTTGCTGGCAGCTTCTCAGTTCCTCGATTGATGCGGGCCTTTTGTATGTGACCTTGAAGTTGCACACAAATCTGTAGACCAGCTCTTCCCAGCTGCGAATGGATCCGCGTGGGAGGTTGTTGAGCCATGCGCGAGCGGCGCCCTGCAGCTGTAGCTGCAGGCATTGCATGGTCGTGCTTCGACTCCCACCATGTAGCCTAATGGAGGAGATGTGGTCCTCCAACCAGATCTTCGGGTCCTGCAGGCCGTCAAATTTTGGGTTCTCCGACGGGAGCTTGAACCCCTTAGGCATTCGCTTCTGCCTGATGGCCCTGCTGAAGCATCTAGCGCCACAGAGCTCAGTCTCGTCTTCTTCCAAGTCAGTCAAACGAGCACTCCTCACGCGCATCTTGTCGACTTTGCGCTGCGTGATGTCATCACGCGCGTCGTAGTCGTGGTCATGCCGCTGTGAGCGATGTCGCCGTGACAGATCGTGACTGTTGTCATTGGAGGAGTACAAGTAGTACTTGTCTAGAGCCTTGCTTTTCTTCAGCTCAGGTGTTGGTTCTTTGTCGAGGGTGGCCTAGATTAGCCCCAGGCCCGCGATCGTAGATTGGTGCATGGCAGCTCGCGGATCTCCAGCTGGTGGCTGGTTGTTGAGGAGGTACATGGTAGCCGCCGTCACCGCGGCTTGCGGTGTTTTTGGGAGCATGTTGCCCCGCGTATCCACCGTCATAGAGCTAAAGTCGAGGACTTTCGCAGCTTCTACGCGTTCTTGCTCGGTGAGGTGGGCCAGTCGAGATCACCTCTTGTTGGCCACGTACTCGTTGCCTTTGGAGGAGGATCCTCTGTGGGAGGAGAGCCCAGCTCGTCGAAGACTCAACTTGTCCGCCGCCTTTCTGCGTGCTTTGAGTTGCGCGATCACCTGTTGCTGGCGCTTGAATTCTTCCTTTAGCAGCCAATGGTAGCCCATCAGCATGTCCTGTGATGTGTTGGGGGGTAGAAGATTTCCCAGTAGAGCTTCATGACAGCGTACCCACTCGTTGTCGTTGAGCTTGATCAGCATGCGCTCGCTGGTGTTCTCGTTCGTCGTGAGTGACGGTTCTCCCCCTGTCCCGTTGTTAACGGGTGCGCCGTTACCATACTTGGTGGGGCCGCCGTTTGCGACTGGTATGCCACCATCGGGTATATCGCCGTTGGGCGGTCCGGTGCCAGATTCGGTGCCAGTGTTTTTGCGATTGACGCCGGTGTCGCCGGCGTTGATGATGGCGCACATGAAGTGATTGGGGAAGCTGTTGCTCCCGCAACATTCAGATCCGGAGCCGTAGGCTCCATCTTCTGTGGCTAGGTCACCCAGATCGGATCCGCGACTGATGTCGTTGTCAGTACTCCCAGCTGTTGCTGAGGTGTTGAGCTTACTGAGGGTGCCGATTGGTGGCGGGAACCACAATGCTGGAGCAATCACGGGTGCCGTTGGCTGGTTAGGCATGCGGAGCGTGCCTAGTTGACCCACCTGGAAGCGAAATCTCTCAATCGCCAGACTGATTCCATCGCCCACGGACTCGAAAGCCGGGCGAGTGGCTGGCGTGTGGACGGTGAAGTCGAACGCGCCGAAGAGCTGGCAAATCTCCGCTGTTGCAGAGTTGTAGATCGTGGTTAACAGGACCGAAGAAGCCGCGACATCAGCACTCCCAATTCCCACAGACAGCGCCAATTGACGAGGGTTTAACTCGTCAATGCCCATTGTTATGGACTTGGGTTTTGGAGAAGGAGGGAGCGCTGGAGGCATCAATCGGCTAGCAAACAAGCACACAGGGACGCAAGGTTTACCCAGGTTTAGGCCTCGTAGAGGTCCCTACTCCTACTTGTCTGCCCTTGGAATTAACGAAGGAATCTAAGATTACAGGGGCGCGTAGATGCAATCTGGCGAGAATTGTGGAAACTAGGGTTGTGATTGTCTTCCTCGCCGCCCCCTCCTAGCCTTTATATAGATAGGCTAGGTCTCGGGTAGCAGGTCGAGTCGGTTACAGATTAGGGTTCGCCCTTTGAACTTTCTATCTTAAGCTTCTTTTTGTCTCGCAAGCAATCGAAGAGTCTGTGGGTCACTCGAATTCTGCATTGGGCCTTGGCAACGCCGCGGGCTTCTGCCGTATCTGAGCCGTATATACCAAACTCGAGTACCTGTAGGGTATACCCATGTCACTTGCTGAATGTTGTTTTCGTTTGATGTCATCTTCGGATCATGTTGTGGCGTTCTCTGAAAACAGTTTTGCACATATTTCGATTTTTTTAATTTAAGTATAATGAGGGATTTCTTTTCATATTCATGCAATTCCTATAAATAACGTATAAACCAATCTTTTTTGCACTTTTGCAACTAGTAGGTTAGTTCAAATAAATATATAATACAATAAACTACATAGTTCATGATATATTTTACATCAATCAGTACGCCACCAGTGAGAAATTACCGATGGGCGTGCGTCAAATACACCACTAACATCTATTTGGCAACACTAGTAACGTCTGCAACGCCACTAGCATCCTGTTTCCTACTAGGGCCTCTAGAAATTTGTAGGTAAGATTACCTTTATAGAACAAATAAGCCCGAACTATCATATGTGGGGCCTTTTAACTTATAATATGATTAATGAATGTGAAAAATAAACCTAAATATTTCAAAAAGAAATTAGAAAATCGTTTCACACATGTAGTTTACATGCTACAAATCATCATATTTTTAAAAGCAAAATGATACTTTTTGTATTCTGTCTCATTAACTACATGCTTGATTTAGAAATAAACATGCAAGAAAAGCCAACCGGTACGTGATTTGAAACCTTAGGGGCGTGTTTGGTAGGCCGCACTGCCATTTCCCACACCTGGCTGGCATAAATAAACATGTTTGGAGAATCGCACGGTGGACTGAATTCGCACCGCATAAGTTTTAAAGCACCCAAAAACTTGGACCGCTAGGAATGCCAAAATCGGGTGTTTTTACGGGGATATGCCCTAGGGAGCCAAGAGGCGGCACGCGGATGCACACGAGGAGAAGAGCGGGAGACAACACGAGACATCGAGAACGCGCGCCATAAATTCCCTCACCGTTCGCTTACCACTCTCACTCTCTCCCCATTCACAACCGCTCTTCCTCTTGTCTCATCATCGGCGGTTCCTCTCCTGCCGGAAGACCGAAGACCACCACGAGAGCAGCAAACAGAGGTAGATCTTGGTGAGAACTGCGCTTTTCCTGGCTGTAGCGGATCTGCTACTGCAATTGCGACTGCTTCTTCTTCTTCCTCGGCAAACTCGAAGCTCCAAAACCTGCAGCAATGGCGGTAAGGCCTCGAGCTACCAACTCTCTAAGCCTTTAGTAGCGTAGATCTACATGTTACTGTTCTCCGAGTATGATTGACATGCACGGTAGATTTGTACTGTTTTGTGCTAGTTTTGGTCGATTTGATGGGTTAGGGTCTTTTCTTTCCTTGTTGTGCCTTCGTAAGCACTAGACCTACCAATACATTTGTTCCATCTATGCTTGTTTGTGGCTAGATGTATGTAGAGTTTTAGGTTTAGGGTTCCGCAGACAGTGAAAATTGGGGACTATTTCACTGTTCATGTTCTTCTTATAGGCCGATGATTACTTTGCATTATGTGGACAAGGTCCCAATAGGTTTCTTTATAGCATGCCAGTTATGATTGATCTTGGACACATAATGACTAATATGAGGCACACAAATTACTTGTTCATTTATGCGACTGCCGATGATTACATACACAACGCAAGGAAATGGAAGCGGTGATCCTTTCAAACCTGGTTCTTCCATCTATTCAAGATGATGGAACTTGGTTCGATAGGATCATCGCTTCATGTTGTAAATGTTGTGAACTATGATGCAAATGTTGTAAATGCTGTGAAGCCAGCTTGTGATGACACTTAGTACAATACATTCATAGAGCTTACGCTATAGGAACCAGATGGTATGCACAACCAAATTGGTTGTGCACCTCCTCTAGATCCTTGTAGCACAAGCTCTATCTTGTTTGTGCTAGTTATTCTGAAGCTGGGCATTGGTTAGGTCATTGTGTTTTGCTTCCTTCGGCCGATGATTACTAAGTAGCACAATGAAATGCACGGGGATCCTTTTCATGAACAAACTTGTGTGCTAACCAAATTCATTATTCATTTGTGTTTCTAATGGGGAGTATCCCTTTGCATTTGTGCCATTCTATATGAGGTCATGTTTGATTGTTTATGTCTGATCACCAAAATGTATGTTCTTACATGTGTTGATTCTTTTTTCAGTGCTTGAAGATGCTGATCGGAGGTGCTCTCCCCACCAATGGAGGAGCATGCTCCAGGGATGCTGGCAAGGGTAGTGCCTCCAAGAGAGACAACAATAGCGGTAAGGGAAGCAGCACCAAGAGGCCGAGGAGCAGGCCTCTGAAGATTGGGCACTTCCACGAACAGGTAGGTCCAACCCATTTTGCCAAGGTGATCTTGGCACCTGGGTTAGACCTGCTGCCGGTCCCTAATGGCTTCAGGCCTTTCCTCGGCACTGTGTCGAGGATGATCATGCTCAAGACAAACACCAGATGCAGCTGAATGGTGAAGCTCCGAGATGTCAGTGGCGGGATTTTCCTTGACTAGGGGTGGGCTAGCTTCGCCATTTCCCAACGGATCAAGATCGGGTACTTCATGACCTTCAAGATGCTGAAGGGTGACTTGTTTAAGGTCACCATCTTCGACTACACCATGACCGAAGTGATGAAGAAGTGCCCGGAGCATGATCCAATCCTTGGCATGATCGACCTGTGAACTCTGTCTGTCTTCGTTTGCTGTGAACTTCTCTGTATGCCGTGCGGTTTCCTTCCTATAATGTTTATGTCCTATGAATATTATGGCATGTGCTTGTTGTGCCTTACTTGTGATGTCTGGTAAGCTCACCATCTGGGAAAGAGGTTACCAGACCACACGAGAATTCTGAAACCAAACACGCGCAATCCTTTCTCCTAGGCCGAATACAACCCACCAAACAATAGGGCCTCATTTCATCCCAAGTCAAATAACTAGGAGATTTTGGTCTAGATACGGATCCGCGTGTGCAGTCCCCACGCCTGCAAGTTGCATGCGTGGGGAAAAACTCACACCGAAACCAAACACGTCCTAGGAGGCGGCGACTGAGAAACCCATCTAGGGCTCCAGTCCCTGTGGCTGATCTGGTTCTATGATTTTGGATATTTTGTTAGGACAATCGAATAAACTTCTGCCGGGATTTGATTCGATACAGACTATGGAAACCATTGTTACGACTTGTTGGTATTTGTGGTGGATTCGCCAGAGGAGATCACGTGATGAGTCTGTACAACCATTGTACAAGTACAAAATGTCAGTTCTAGCAATGACAGCAAATGCAGCTAATACTACAAAGCACCAGACCCAGACTTTTAGATAAACGATGGACTACTCTACTACCACGTTAGGTTAAACTGAATGTCGATGTTTCATTTCATGTGGATACATATTCAGGTTCTTTAGGTGCTATCCTTCGAGATTACCAGGGGATTTTGTTTGCTGCAGCTACTATGATGCTACCACATGTACCTTTTGTTAGGTATGGAGGAAGCGTGGGCTATATGAGAGGGATTAAACTGGCAAATAGATTGGAGGTACGGTGTAACAATATAATTGCAGAATCCGATTTTCTAGAAACATTTAATGCATGTTCAGGAGAACAAACATGGTGGTCTGAATCCTTCGCCATATTTGCAGATTGTATTGATGTGGCTACTTCTATTGGAATAGTGGAGTTTAAATTCTGTCGTAGGGAGGCTAATCAAGCGTAGCATGATCTTGCTAAAGAGTATTTTATTTCCAATATTTCTTGTATTTGGAACGATGAGCCCCTACATTGTCCATCCCAGGCTCCGCCGCTCGCCTCCCCAGCGCCTCTGCCTGCCACTCGCCTCCCTCTCCCTCGGCCACGTCCGCCTCCCTGGTCACCGCTCCCAGCCAGCCGTCCCCGACGTTCGTCTCCCCGCGACACCGATAGCGCGCCTGCCCCTGCTCGAGGTCCTCTACAGCCTCGCAACGCTTCAGCCATCGGCGTGTCAAGGAACTGCCAGGGGAAAAACGTCAAGGAACGACAGACGGTGCTAGGTTTAGTTTTTTGAATAATCTTTCTTGTAACTGGGTCGATGAATCTCCTATAGCTTTCTCTTAGACAAACTCATAAACGATGTAACAATTGTTTGATGGGCTGCAAGTTTCAGACGCACTCTGTTTTTTTACCAAGGTACCTAAGGGGACTGGAAGGTTTTAATGAGACGGCTTGAATGGTTAATATATGTTGTTTTCCCTCAAAAAAAATAGTATAGATTCACGTATCTAGCTCGGAACAAAAAAACCTGTATTTCACGTCTCACAAAACAAAACAAAAATCTGTATTTCACAACCATATATAAACAGCAAGATATTAAGGCAAAGGACCAAACCAAATGTCAAACGCACTAGAGGAGGACATGTAGAAAAACCCGGCCCTGCAACGACGGAACAACCGCATCACTCAGTCATTACACGCGACACACTGTGATTTTGTTCACACGTCGGCCGGCGACCCATCGACGGGGACGGTGTGCCTTGACTGGCTGCCCGACGCCGACTTCGGCCCGCCCTCGCGCACGCTGTTCTCCGCGAAACGCGCTGCCGAGGCGTTGTAGCCCTTGTCCCGTTCCTGCTCGGTCCACTCCAGGCTGTAGTACTCCTCCGCCGTTGCCCCCGGCTTTGGCCCCGTGAACATGCCGCCCCACTGCGGGAAGTAGATGAGCGTGAGGGGCAGCGTGCAGGCAATGATCATGAGCCCCATGTACACGATCCCCGTCTCCGTCTTGTACTTGGAGCCGCGGAAGAATATGACCTGCGTCAGCACGGCGCCGACGTTGCCGCCGCCGCCGGTCATGCCGGAAATGAGGCCCAAGGACCTCCGCGACACGAACGGCACGATGCCGAAGGTGAGCCCGCAAGCCGCCTGCACGAAGAAGGAAAAGAGCATCATGACGGCCACGGACGCGGCGAAGGAGTAGTCGACGACGCCGAGCACGACGCACAGGACTCCGCCGATGGTCTGCACGACCCACAGCCCCCACAGCCTGCCGCGCATGCCGAAATGGTTGGAGAGCCAGTCGGACATGAGCCCCCCACCGGGACGGGACACGATGTTGGCCATCCCGAAGCTGGCGGCGATAAGGCCGGCGGTATGTAGGTTGACGTCGAAGCGGTCGTAGAAGTACTGCGCCACGATGTTGTCGACGGCGAGCTCAACGCCGAAGCAGTAGCCGTAGGTGAGCGCCAGGATCCAGGCGCGGTAGTTGGAGACCGCGTGGCGCAGCACGTTGGCGAAGCTGTCCTTGTGCATATCCCCGGTCTTGTGGAGCTTACGGTAGTTGCCGTCGGGCATGTCCTGCCCGAACGCTAGCACGGCGATGGCCGAGAACGTCTGCATGACGCCCGGGATGAAGAAAGCGATGCGCCAAGCCGTGAACGGCGTGCTCCCCATCTTTTTGACGGCCGCAAACACCAGCGGCATGAGGAGCTGCACGGCGCCCCCGCCGAGGTTGCCCCAGCCGCCGGCGACGCCATTGGCCAGCCCCACCTTGGGCGGCGAGAACATGGAGCTCATCCAGAACTGCGTGGACACGAACGAGGCGAGCGAGAAGCCCGTGAAGAAGCGCACGAGCAGGAATGACGTCGGCGTGTTGATGATGGCGGAGCAGTAGACCGCCGGGGTAGTGAGCAGTATGATTGCCGCGGACGCCAGGCGGGGCCCGGCCAGGTCGCAGGCCGTGCCCATTGCGAGACGCGCGAAGACAGCGCCGGACACGGAGGCGATCCCGGCGTTGCCGATGTCCTTGGCCGTGAGGCCGAGCGTGTCCCGGATGAGCGGCAGCAGCGGCGGGGCGGCGAAGGTGGAGACGAAGCAGCAGAAGAAGGAGAACCAGGAGAGGTGGAAGGCGCTCATGTGCGGCCTCACGAAAGAGAAGATCCAGAACTCCGTGGCCTGGTTGTCGGAGTCCACCGGGATCCTGAACTTGGGCTTGGACGCCGGCTCCACCTCCATCGCCGCAGGCTTGGACTGTCGCTCCATCTCACTGGCGACCTTGCTGCTGGGTACTCGGGGTGTAATGTTGTACGTGTCGGTGCTGGTAGTAGTACACAACCTCAGGGGCGCGCCGTGTTTATATAGGGCAGCTGAAGAGCGGCGGTCGATGGGTTTCCGGGCGCGGCGCGCAGGGTGGCGCGCGCGACGATTGGGGACGGCGAGAGGGGAGAGGGGGAGGATGAAAACATTTGGCTGCTGATGTTACGGTGTCAGTGGAAGGCCGGCACCGCTGTGGAGTGCCCGCGTCGCGGTTCTGCGAGGCCGATGCGGGGTTTCGTTGAGGAGCTGGTCTACATTGCTGTCGCTGTAAGAGTGGGGGAAGATCCTGACCTCTGACTTTGGAGGCACTTTCAGTTCCGCGGGGAGTGGAACTGCCTCAGCAACCCGGAATCCCGGCCTCTCCCTTATTTTAGACGGTAGGCTCGATCGGAACAAGCTATCTAGTCTAGGATCAACGGTCCAACATACATGAACGATGGGAGAGCACTCCTCCGGCCGGAGCGTCTCAGGACGGTCCGTGGACTTGGCGAATTCTACCAATAGTCAGCTTCACTGATTATCGATCTTGACATCTGGCCACTAACTTCCACACATGTAGAAAGGTCGTCATTTTATATAGAGCATCAGCCGGATGAGAAGGAAAAATCCCCTTCGTAGAGAATTTATTCCTAATATTTCACAATGGCCATGTCGTCTGGTGAACACGGATATCAGGGATATTGCATACCCCTTTTAGTTGTTCACAGAGGGCATCAGAGAGAGGTTCAGGAGCAAGGCCTGCCAATGCAAACTCGACGGACATCGGGACACGGGGTTTTACACAGGTCCAGGCCGCCGTGAGGCTAACATCCCTACTTTCTGCTTGTTGTGGTGGTAGTGCTCATATGGTGTATACAGTTACAATGATGGTTCTTCTCGGGAGGGAGACCTACCCTACCGCCGGCAAAGGCTAGGGGCCATTGTCATTACCATTGTTCTTTCTTCTCTCTTTTTAGAGGGATCCTATTTCTAGGAGATTCATTACCTCATCTCTCACAAAGGGCTTGTCCCTCCTTTTATACTACAAGGGGTTACCACAAGGGCCTAGGATACTCACTATGCTACTGCCAGGAGGAAGCAGCCGTCTCCAGCTAGAAATCGAGGCACAAGCTTCCCCTATCCACTTTACTCCCGTCTTGCATCCTTTTGGTGTTGTCGGGGCTCTGCCTTTCCCTGCTGACTGATCCCACGTATTGTCTTCTTGTGCAGGTCTGGTCCCGCAAATTGTCCCTTTGTGTGGGTCTGATTCTGCATCTTGACCTCTTATGCTGCCGGGTACTGGCATGGCCAGTACCCCTCGGTGGCCTAGCTAGTAGGCCCCCTTTATGCTTGCTCTATGGTGAACCTAGTCGTTTCCCCATCTTCGACCGAGTACTACTTTGTCGTAGTGTGCCCCTGGGGTATGGCGCCAAGCATGGCTTCTCCATTTCGGGGCTCTTCCCGAAATACCCTTATATAGGTGCCCTGCTTGGCTCAGGGCACACACTACCGCTTCACGGGTTCTCTAGTCCATGTCTGGTCGATCGGGAGCACCCTGGTTCTCCTGGTACCGACAGAACCCCCGGGCATCGTCGTGGCAAAGGAATCAGTGTCATGGCTATGCCCAACAGAAGCAATGTAGGCCTGAGGTCACGAAGTCGTGATGGTCATGACCGCGAGGGTCACATCACGTCCACTCATGTCCCCCAGTTCTCGCCATGTCTGTACGCGTTGCACGCTCATGGAGCGTCGCCTTGGTTATATGGGCTTCATATGAAGTGGGTGAGGTGTTAGTTAGCTCCCTGAGGCTCCTTTAAACGCCCGATCCTAGATGTTTCCTTTCATCTTCTTTTTCATTTGCTCCATTCACCCCCTTGCCTACCTCCTCTAGAGAGCTCTTCGCAACACTACAAGCATCCTGGCTTCTCCATGGCGCCCAAGAAGAAGAAGACTGCCATGGATCGTGCCACCATGGGTCGGAGCAACTCACTTGAGGTATCAGAGGAGGATGACCATGCATCCCTGCGCACCTCGCAGGCTCACTTTCCTTCGGGCTTGATCACCAATGAGGCTCTGGCCAAGGTGAAGCAGTATGTCGCGGGGAGGGCAATGTGTGGGGTTCAACCAAGATCAAGAGCGCCTACACGCCTCCCGCCTCCCTAGTAGATCGGAGCAGCATCCCCATCTTCGTTTTTTCTAATGGCGGGCTTGGTGCCGCCCATGTTGGAGTTCTACCACGCGGTGATAGCCAACTACGCCCTCTATATTCTTCATCTTCGTCCTCGAATTGTGGTGCTGCTGGCGGCTTCCCGCACCTGAGTGAGGTCTTCGTGGGCCTCATTCCCTCAGTTGCCCTCTTCCACCATTACTTCTACCCCTTTGTGGAGACTGGTGGTGTTGTCTCAGGCGATATCAACTTCTGGCTTCAGGCAGATTGTGATGATGATTTCTTTGATGTCGATGGCGATATCCACCCGGAGGAGAAGGAATGGCGCCAATTTTGGTTCTACACGCTCATTATGTCCCTCCCTGACTGCTTGCAAGAGCCAACGCCGGCCGCCACCATGTAGGAGAATTGCATGGATGTTGACCCCCGTGATTACAAGTTGCTCCCGGCGATCCGCCGCATCAGATCCTTGGTGCATGTTGGCCTGACGTTGCTATAGTTGGTTGTGGACTAAACCAGACACTGCTTGGCTCCTCTGCAAGACCGTCCTCGCCCTGCCTAGGAGTATTCAGGCTTGGAGGACCAGACGCGCCTTTGGGTCAGCCCCATCTCTCAGCTTTCAGAGGAGAAGCACGATGAGATCCTGAACTTGCTTTGTGGCCTGGGCTACCATCTTCCCTTGTCGCATGTCGTGCATTCACTTTTTGAGATGCCTAACCGCCGGACGCAGGTGGACAAGATGCCCTCCTACGACGCCTGGGGGGCCCCGGTGATGAGCTTCCTTCCAACAGTGGTGAGGAAGGTAACAGATCTATAGGCCCCAACGATCAGGTGAAGGGTATCGGGCTAGAGGAGCTCGTGAATCCTTGCCGGGAGCCCCCAACACCATATTCTTCCTTTCTTCTTGGCTATTTCCAAGCAGGCGGGGTTGTATCTCCTATCCCACTTCTATCCATCTTCACCCACAAAAGATCTCGGGGTATTGACTACAATACACCAAGGTATGCCAATGGTTCTTTCCACTTGCACTTCTTATGTGGTCAATCATGTTTTCCTGACATCTTCTGTGTCTTCTTATTTTTAGGGCCTACGGGGGAAGGCCGTCCAGAAGAAGCTCCATACTTTTGCGCCTTCCCCCGACAACAATGAAGCTTCCCCCTTGTTGGCTGGTGCCCAAACACGATCGGCATCCCAAGGCCCCGCAGGCCGCTTCTTCCCATCAACCTTCTTATCCTCTTTGGCCGAGACACCCTATCTTCTTGGATTCTCCTAGATTTTAGGTGCCCCCTCCAAGGCTGTCTTCTTGCTACCGAACTCCACCAGCACTCCGGCGTCCTCCTCCTGGGCTACTTTGCCCTGCTGCACTCTCAGCGGCACACCCAGGCACGGGTGTCAGGGCCATGCTGAGTACTTTGCTAGAGTCCTTGGCTACCCAACCCCTACAACAGGTGCACTTATTCATGTGGGTGACTTCTTCATCTAGGCACAACATGACCTTCTTGAGATGCAGCAACAGTTTGCTTTGGTGGAAGGCGACCTTTGAGCCTGCCAGACCTGCCTTGCAAAGGCGAAGAGGGCAACATCCCCTGGGTCTATGACTAGGGGTTTCCTTGGTGAGCTCGGCCCTTCGCCGGTCGTCATACCCCACACGGAGCAGGATTCTTCCGTAGAGCTGGCCTCCCTACGGCAGGAGCTTGCAAAGGTGTGGGGAGAGCTGGCGGAGCGCAACAAGGAGGCATTCCTAAGGTAGGAGGAGTCCTAGGACGCCGCCCAACGTGAGGTGGACACCTAGGGCCAGGCCGATGCTGCTTGTACGGAGGCAGCGTCTCTGCAACTGTTCCTTGTGGCCTAGGCGAAGGACATGGATTCCATTCAGGAGATCCTGTTGACCGTGAGGCGGGGCTGCACTGTCAAAGGGTGAACTCGGAAATGCCCATTGTTATGGACTTAGGGTTTCAGGGAAGAGAGAGCGCTGGTGATTTCGTAGGCTTATCAGACAAACAAGGGAGTTGATGCCTGTCTGATTATTGAAGAAGATGATTACATAGTCGCCAATTCTCTAGATGCAATCTAACTCATGGCGGGCTATGATTTTCTCAAAGCTACCGTGCCCTCTCCATTATCTCCTCCCAGCATTTATATGGGAGGCTGGGCTTCAGAGTCCAGTACAGCTTGGTTACAGGTTGGAAATAAAACTCTACGACTATGTTGGTTTAGGCTTCTACCTTGATCACCGTGTCTGGTTCCTAAGCTTCAGATGCTTTCAGGACTCTCAGTTCCTTGTGAGCCTTGTGGGTCGTGGTTCGGGTAAGTACCAGGTATACCAATTATGGGAACCCAATAAGTCATACCCATGTCATGCACTGACTTGGAGCGGCGCCTGTACTCAAATGTCACAGTTCGTAATCACAACCATGCATAGCTCCGCACTTCTGTGGTTCGCATATCAACATCCATGCGGGGTCTTGGAATGGTTCCAATGGCTATGGCCACAGACTTGGTTCTTGATGGTCACTACATGCTTGTAATTCACCCTGCACACATGAGCAGTTTGGTTTATTGTTGCGCACCCCCAAATGGCCACCTTGTTAACTTATTTCATCACATTATCCTCTTAAGAAATTACTTTCCCTTCTTAGCAAACCCTTGTCTCAATTCTGCGATAACCAAGGCATGTTTCTAGGTATGACTCTTTAGGACGCGGATAGCCCACCCAACGTATCTTGATAAGGGAACATATGAGGTACGTCGTCACTGTTGGGACTACTCTCCTAGGAAGGCGCGCACTTGGGGCTGTCTAGTCCTAGAGGATTACCCCTCCACCACTAGGACCACCTTCGCCGGGAGCCCGTCTTGCAGTGAGATAGGAGGAATAATGTCGTTCCCTAACAAGAGGGAGGCGAACGCAAAATTCAAGAGAGCATCAGAGAGTGGCGTTGATTCGATGGGTGGACACCATCATAGTCTTGGGCGTTCTGCGCGAGCGATGCTCAGGTTGCTCATTGCACCGAGAAATGTGGGTCATCCCCCGTGATATCAGGCAAAGTATTCGATGTTCTTTAGAGAGGGGTACTTTTGACAAGAAGATGGAAATCATTTCTATTTTATTTCAAAGGGCCGCCAGGAGAAAGCCCCCGATCATGGTGATTTACACTTGGGCTAGGACAGAGTGTTCTGGATGTTCCCACATCTTGCATCAAGGCTTTCCTAGAGCGGATCCGAGGGCTTCGCCGGGCTCCCGCCTCAAGATACATCCCAAAGTAGCGACAGTGCTCAGTACTCATAAGATTTTTTCGATAAACTGTCCACTGTCCACTCGCTTTGCACGGATCTGCGCGTTAATTGTAGGCTTTACCATGGCCTATCTGCGGTGGAACCAGAAATTGGACAAACCCACCCTCATGACATGTGGTCGTGATGAATGGGGTAACCTTCCACCCACAGGCTGCCGCGGCGGGGAATTTTGATGTTCTCACAGGCTTTCTCAGCCATGCTCCGGTGGGCCCACCAGAGCTATGACACATGCCGCACGCGAGATCAACTCATGTTGCGAGCTTTTCTCTAGGAGGTAGAGGCTGCCTAGCGACAAGGGGATCAATCCCCGAAGGCTAGGAGCACTGGACTCTTCCTAGATCACTCATGTTCGAAAATAGAGCGGTCCCTCCTCTTATCGCCTAGGGCGAGTTAGAGGGGTGAAACTACTAGCGCGCACTATCTGGGGGTATATTGAGCAAATGCTGCTATTGAAATCGATGTTGCTGGGTCTTTAGTCTTGACTAGGGTTGGTACCCAGGAAGAAGGCTTTCGTCCTGGCTTCCCGTGAAGCTCCCTACGCTCCTTGGGTGTGGATCCCATCAACTGTGAGGCTGATCACGGGCTCCACACACCCTCCTGGCTCCCGCAGCGTCCATTTTGCGGGCCCCGAGTTCCCTACACATTGCCCTTGATCCCTGTGATGGGCGCGATGCAGATCTTGTGTTCCCGATGATGGGCGCGGCGCAGATCTTGTGTTCCTCGTGATAGGCGTGAAACAGATCTTGTGTTCCCTGTGATGGACGTGACGCAGATCTTGTGTTCCCTATGATGGACGTGACACAGATCTCGTGTTCTCTGTGATGGGAGTGATGTAGATCTTGTGTTCCCTATCCACTTCTCCTGATCCTCATGGCCAACGCGACTAGGCATCTGTTTGGGGTGAGCTCCGCTCCTCGCTAGGTTCCACCGCATTTTCAGGACAGAGCCCAGCATGCAAAGCCACTTCTTCTGCTCGTGCACACCTATTCGCCTGCTGGAACCACTCGTTGATGGTGCTGATGCAACATGCATTCAACTTCTGCCTTGCCTTTGCACTCAGCATCCCTCCTCGGAAAGTCGTGACCACCTCAGCTGTTGGCGCAACAGGGGCAGCACGCAAGGCTTTGCTGAATCATTGTGTGTATTTGCACTAGCTTTCTTCTCCTTTGGTGAACAGGCTCCCGGCCTAGCACAAAGCTGGGATGCTTCTTGCCATCCCAGAAATTGTCTAAGAGTAGGCTGCATAAATCCCACCAGGATCCGACCGACTCCTCCAAGATCTCCCATAACCATCTTCTCGCCTCCAGCCATAGAGACTTAGGAAACCAGCTGAAAGGATACAGATGTCGCCTAGAGGGGGGTGAATAGACGGTTTAAAAACTTTTCCTAGATGGGCTTAACAAAGGCGGAATTAAACTAGCGTTTACTTTGTCAAGCACAAAACCTAGAACAAATAGGGTTCACCTATGTGCACCAACAACTTATGCTAAGCAAGACAACCAACTATGTGATAGCTAGATATAGACTTCAAGCACGAAGGCTATCACAAAGTAAAGTGCATAAGTAAGAGCTTGGGTATAGAGATAACCGAGGCACGCAGAGACGACGATGTATTACCGAGTTCCTCCCAACAATGGAGTACGTCTCGTTTGGAGAGGGGGTGGTACCAAACCACCAACGCCACAAAAGGCATCCCTTGTTCTCCGATGAATCTCACCCCAACGGGTTCGTTTCACCTCTTCTACTATACTGCAACCTTCGAGGTGGAAGCCGACACCTTTACAATGAGTTCGGGGCACACATTCACAACTTAATTGGAGGCTCCCGAATACGAGCAAGCTGGCAAACAATCAAAGACAAGCTTGTAAGAATCAAATCAACCAAAACAAGGCTTAGGGTTTCCAATGAAACCCTAGAGCAAGGGTCCCTCAAGTGAATGAGGGGGAAATGAAGATCTCTCTTGGTGAAGCTGTAGATCAAGGCCTCCTCCTTCGATTCCCAAAAGATCAGGGACTTTGGGTGGTTGGAGAGGGAGATCTTGGAGTTTTGGTGGCTCTCAAATGGTGTTCTTCTTTTTCTAGAACGAGCAGCTTGAGGTTGAAGAAGAGGTCCCCTATTTATAGGCCCACTAATTTCTGACTGTTTTCTGACCGTTGGAGAAGAGTCAGACCGGAGACTCCGGCCTGCACACCGGAGACTCCGATCTACACCGGAGATTCTGGCCCATCTCCGGACCAGCCTCCGGACCACCAAACAGAATGACCCAGCCCTTCTGTGGGCCAAGTGGACCGAAGACTCCGGTCCAACCACACCGGAGACTCCGGTCAGGGGCTTGGACCGGAGACTCCGGCCAGTCTTCGGACCGTGCTCCGGACCACCAATCTGGCTGACCCAGGTCTTCAACTTTGATCCACTCTGGAGACATGTGGGGAAACTCCATACCACATCGGAGACTCCGGTGTCTGTACACCGGAGACTCCGGTCTAAAAAACCTGCCAGAGACAAAAACTGATGGAAACAACAAAATTGTAACGATCATAACATTTGCATCCGGACTCCTATTGACCCGAAACAAATTTTGTTGGAAAGGGGGTGACAAGAGCTACCCAACAAAAACTCGAAATATTGGATACCACCAAGAGAGAACATTTCATGTATTATGATGTGAGATACCTCTCTTGGTGAGAAACCGGAAAAACCTCCAAGATCAAAAACGCAATAAGGTATAAGGGGAAATCCATTTTTGATGAACTAAAGCTTGTTATGAATATTACCACAAGCTCTAGGACCTCACATGGATAAGATCCAAATAACAACCAGGAAATATTATGCCAAGAATGCAAAGGTTTGAGCTCTCTCTCCGAAGGATATGATCAAGTTACTCACTCGAGAGCCCCTCTTGATAGAACAGTTATCTATCCTACAAACCGGTCTCTCCAACTAGCACAACGAGATCGGTAAGAAGGAAACCCTATCAAGACCATACCTTTGCCTTGCGCATATTCCACTTGAGCTTGATGATGACGATCTTCTCCACCTCAAGATGGAACACCTTTCTTGATTGGTTGCGCTAGCTTGGGGAAGACTTGCAAATTAATCCCCATACTCCACTATGGTAGAGCTTCTCTTTTGGGCATATCATCTCCCCATATCCATGACCACTATAGGATGAGAAGCTTCAAGCAAATGATCTCTTCGAGATGACTCAACTTGAAGTTGCACATCATTTCTTCTTTCTTCATTATGTTGGTGTCTTGAAGGTACATAAGAGATATCACTCCAACTTTATTCTTCAAGACACACTTGCTATAGGCCCAACTCTTACTTGACCAATCTCCGAATCACTCATTGAAACCTTGGTCAACACTTGATCTTCTCTACTTTATTCTTCTCCCAACCTTGAAGCCAACAAATGGTTCAAGCATTGCCTATGGACAAATCCTACAAGTAAAACTCAATGCAAACATAAGTCCATAAAGATTGTCATTAATTACCAAAACCACACATGGGGGCACACATGCACTTTCACCAGCAGGCCATGACTTGACCATACCATCCGACTTGTTCCACGACCTTGATGTACTTGCGCAAAAACTTTGAGGGGCTGGATTGCCCTATAAATGGAGGATTCAACAGGGGTTAGAACCACGAAGGTGTGATCTATACCCATAGCTCAGCCGTAAGAGGGGAGCTTTGTACCTTGCAGTGCGAGGACATCCCTCCCAGGACGGGGCATTGGCTGGCTCTCAATAATTGGCGCTCTTATCACCGCTCAATCCATGTCCGTGCGTCTTTGGTCCTTTGCTCCCGGAGTAGCAAGCGCAGACCTCCTTGAGCGAGCGATCTCTTGGGTTCCTATGGACCACCCTCTTTTGCCTTTGGTAGGCCTTGCGAAACCTGTCCAACTGGTAACCCTTTCGAGAGGCCTCGGGAATAGATGACGAGCTCTGCCACCTACATAGCCCATACATTTATATGCAAGGCGTTTTCGACAGGTAGGGAATGCAGCATTGCCTAGGCGGCGGCGAGCGCCTCCTCAGGTCCATGTGTCATGTGAGGCATGCCGAAGAAGCCCCCGAGGCCTTCCTAGAGCCATAGGTGGTGGGTCATGTTGTAGATGGAGTGGTGCTTGGCACGCGCCGAGGCGCTGGTGGTGCAGTGCGCCATCGTCCTGACTCCGGCTATGATGTCGGGTAGTTCAGATAATAGTGCTCTGCCTAAACCCAAACAAAATGGTTCCTGCTCCAACCGCTCTGGTGCTCGTGATTTCCCTGGTGACTGCCTGTCTTTTCTCCTCTATTCGCCATGTGTTTGCTTCACCTCCCTGTTGTGGTGGATATGCCTAGATCAAGAACATCCCCATGCCCTACCTGGCGCGCCGAATGTCATGTGCGTGAACACGGACATCAGGGATATTTCATACCCATTTTAGTTGTTTGTAGAGGGCATCAGAGAGGTGTAGGAGCAAGGCTTGCCAATGCAAACTCGACGGAGAAATAGGAGACATCGGGACATGTGGTTTTACCTAGGTTCATGCCACCGTGAGACTAACAGCCCTACTTCCTGCTTGTTGTGTGGTATTTCTCATATGCTGTATACAGTTACAATGATAGTTCTTCTCGGGAGGGAGACCTACCCTACCACCGACAAAGGCTATGGGCCATTGTCGATACCCTTCTTCTTTCTTCTCTCTTTTTAGAGGGATCCCCTTCCTAGGAGATTCATTGCCCTCCTCTCTCACTAAGGCCTTGGCCCTCCTTTTATACTACAAGAAGTCACCACAAGGGCCTAGGATACTCACTATGCTACCGTCAGGAGGAAGTAGCCGTCTCCATCTAGAAACTGAGGCACATGCCTTCCCCTATCCACTTTACTCCCGTCTTGCATCCTTTTGGTGCTGTCGGGGCTCTACCTTTCCCTGTAGACTGCTCCTACATCATATCTTCTTGTGCGGGTTCGATCCTGCATCTTATCCCTTTATGCGGGTCTAATCCTGCGTCTTGGATCCTTATGGTGTCGGGTAGTAGCATGGCCAGTGCCCCTCGTTGGCCCAGCTAGTAGTCCCTCCTTTATGTTTGCTCTGTAGTGCACCCGGTCATTGCCTCGTCTTTGACCAAGTACTAATTTGTCTTAGTGTGCCCCTACGGTATGGCACCAAGCCCGGCATCTCCGTTCTGGGGATCTTCCTGGGCTCCCCTTATATAGGTGCCCTGCTTGGCTTAGGGCCCACGCGGCCTCTTCATGGGTTCTCCGGTCCGCATCCCGGTCGATCGGGAGCACCGTGGTTCTCCCGGTACCGACAATCCACAGTAAGGTTGCACAATAGATCCAAAGAACTCGCTTAGTTTGGCCTATCTGACTATGCATGAAAATTTATACATCGATAAAACTAGCACGGTTCTAGCTATAGGAGAACCACGCCTCACATAAACTTGGTGAGGGGACAAGATAAAAAAATGTGGTCATTGTCCTTGTACTCCCCACACATGGAGCATATGTCCCTGAGGGGCCTTTCCTATGCTGGATGTTGCCGTTAGAGGGCAACCATTTGCAAATAAGTTGCTAGAGGAAAACTTGGATTTTCAGTGGCATCGGAATTTTCCAAACCTCGTTGAAGTGCTTCCAAGCCATGCCTTGGCATATCTTGCGTGAGAGGTATTCCGCACAGAACCTCCCTGAAGGCTCTAGCATCCAATGTGATATTGTCCCTCCCCCAGCTATACTTCGTCGACTTTCCTAACTAGGTTAGTGATGACCCACAAGTATAGGGGGTGTATCGCAGTATTTTTGATAAGTAAGAGTGTCGAACCCAACAAGGAGCAAGAGGTGTTGACAAGTGGCTTGGAGAAGGAATTCGGGTGGCTTGGAGAAGGAGGCGTTGACGAGTGGCTTGGAGCAGGAGGTGCTGACTGTCGCGTCTGGCCGTGGTTAGGCTGGCGACGCTCCAACGTGATTCGGGTGGCAGCGAGGAGGCGGGCGTTGCCCTTGGTGGTGCAGGCGGCGGCGAAAAGGGGTTGATGGCGGTTCTTCTCCCCTAGATCTGGGCCCTTTGGGCCTAATCTAGGCCAGGGCGAGTCGGGTCAGGTCTTGTTCCGCCGACTCTGGTTGGACTTAGGAGGAGAGGGTGGCGGCACTGGCTCCACGTTTGCTGCAACAAGGCGGTTGGAGCTTCATGGGCCTGCCCAGCCGGCCCTAGGGCGCTGAACATGAGGGTAGCGGCGGTAGGCCTACGTGCTACAACATGGTGGCCGAGACTTTACGAACCTGACTTGGGTCCGACCGGGCCTCTTAGCCTGGTATGTCGATGTTGTCACACCTGGCCGGCACCCGCCATTGGCAGTGGAGGATGGCCTCCAGCTGGCTTTGCGGCTACCGTCCTCCGGCTCCCATTGGCCAAGTTTGCTCTTGCCGCTACATCCAGCCGGCTACCGTCTATGGCGGTGGAGGTTGTTCCCTCCCATGGGGATGCGGTACTTCTACTCCTTGCCTACGGCTCTTTCCTTTTGTTCCATCCGGACTCATAGTATTTCCCATGGGGAGACGGTGATGGTGTCTTCAAGACCGTGATGGTACATGTTGGTGGGCTGCAAGCTTGGGGGAGCGCTTCGGACTGTTCGGGTGGTGGGTTCTGGGGGTTGGGTGAAATCCCTGTCGGTGTTGCCGGCACCGACGTGGTGACATCTCTGGGCGCCACCATTCTCTGTGTAGGGCATCGGGTGTACCCCCGCCCACCCCCCTCCGTGTATCGGGAGAAATCCTAGGACCAGTCCGGGCTGTAGCATCATTGCCCTCGCCCCCTTCTTAAAGATGTTGCGTGGTACATGGTGGTTCGAAGGTATAGAAGCGTGGTGGGGATTATTTGGAGGGTACATCGGTTGCAATTCATCCTCAATTTTGTCGATCTGGCGTTGTCAGCGTTCCTTTCTCTTTTATTTCTCTTGTTTTTCTTTTCGGCTTAGTTGTGTTGTCTACCCCAGCAGTTAACTCGTTGGTGTACCATGTTGGAGAGCCCGAAAGGCAATAATAAAAGTGGTTATTATTATATCTTTGTTTTATGATGAATGTTTACATCCCATGCTATAATTGTATTATAAGGAAACACTAATACATGTGTGTTTTGTAAACGTAAAAGAGTCCCCAGCAAGCCTCTTGTTGAACTAGCTTGTTGATTAATAGATGATCATGGTTTCCTGATCATGGACATTGGATGTTATTAATAACAAGGTTGTATCATTAGGAGAATGATGTGATGGACACACACACACCCATAGTAAGTGTAGCATAAGATCAAGTCATTAAGTTCGTATTGCTACAAGCTTTCAAATGCATAGTAACCTAATCCTTCGACCATGAGGTTATGTTAATTACCATCACCGGATGAGTACTTTGATGACATCAAACACTGCTTCGTAACTGGGTGGTTATAAAGGTGTCATTGGATATTCTGAAAGTATGTGTTGAAGCGCATGGACCAAGATTGGGATTTGTCCATCCATATGACGGATAGATATGCTCTGGGACCTCTCGGTGGAATGTCATCTAGTTAGCTTGCAAGCATGTGAATAGGTCACAAGGAATGACATAACATGGAACGAGTAAAGAGCACTTATCAGTAACGAGGTAGAACTAGGTATGGAGATACCGACAATCAAACCTCGGATAAGTAGAGTATCGCGTGACAAAGGGAATTGGTTTCGTATGTTAATGGTTCTATCAATCATGAAGTCATCGTTGAGTATGCGGGAGCCATTATGGATCTCCAGATCCCGCTGATGGTTATTGATCGGAGAGGTGTCTCCATCATGTCTGCATATTCACGAACCGTAGGGTGACACACTTAAGGTCCGATGCTGTTTAGGTAGATATGGAATGTGCGTTGGAGACCGAATGTTGTTCGGAGTCTCGGATTAGATCTGAGACATCACGAGGAGATCCGGAATTGTCCGGAGAATAAGATTCATATAATGGAGATCATTTTGTAGGTTCGGAAATGTCCCGGAGTGTTTATATGGGGGTTCTAGAAGGTTTCAGAATGTTCCGGAAGGTTCTAGAAATTTCTATGGAGTTTACTTGAAAACCAAGAAAGAAAAAGGAGAAACTTAGGGGGGGGGAAGGAAACTCCCCCCAAGCCCCCCTTGTGCGCCGGCCCTAGGAGGTGGGCCTAGGGGTGGGAACCCTAGGTCGCACCCCTCCCTCTATACATAGAGGGGTGGAGGCGCCACCCCCCCTTGCCCCTCCACTCTTGCCCTAGCCGCCTCTCTCCTCCTCCTTCCTTCTGCTCAGGCTTAGGCGAAGCCCTGCCGAATTCTCTACTCCACCACCACCACCATGCTGTCGTGCTGCTAGGATTCCGTGAAGAGATCTACTACCTCCGCTGCTCGCTAGAACGGGGAGAGGAAGGTCTGCATCGACTCCGCACGTGTGACCGACTGCGGAAGCGCTGCCGGAACGCAGCGCCGGAAGGATCGTCTACTCGATCTTGAGATCGGCAAGTGATCGTCTACATCAACCACGAGATCCGATCTCGCACAAGGCTTTCGGATCTACAAGGGTTAGTACAGATCTATACTCGTTGCACATGTCTAATAGATTAGATCTTGGCTTTTATCTAGATTAGATCTGAGTTTTGTTCGTTCTTGCGGTAGAATTTTTTTGTTTTCCATGCTACGATATCAGACTGTGGTGGTTGCCATATTAATATAGCGGACGAGAGCCTAATTCGAGACAAAATTATGCCACATTATTCAAAGCCACCATCACCAGAAACACAATAGACAACGAGGAATGCTCTCCAAAATGATGCAAATTGTTACTCCCTAAATTCCATAATATAAGCTTTTTTAGAAAGTCAAACCAACTTGCTAAAAAGGCTTATATTGTGGAACATGGTAGTACAAATGAGCGCTACCATCCCCGAATCCAACAATCAATGATGGATCATGGGTTTTCACTGTGTGGAGAAAGTCCAAGGAATCTTTAGCAACACCTTCGGAAAAAGGAAGGATGTGTATTGCTAAGGTACAACTATGACAATCCGACCTAGAATTTTTATCATGGAGATCGAGATTGATCAGTACCGTAGAGCGCCACCAAATCAAAGCCGCCTCGTGCTTTCGTCCCCAATTCTCCAAGCCAACACCACCACACCGCCCAGTCATGACAACGTCAAAGCCATACTGAACCACCATACATAAGTTTGAAAATTCGTTTGCCTTGACAATAGATCCCTTTGGACAGCATGCCCAGCTAGGGTTGGAACAATGTTGCAATATCCCAATCACGAGGATGGTCCCTGTAACTAGAGCCTCATATCCCAATATAAACCCGGAGACAACTCCTTGCGCATATTCTTGATGTGGCATTCACCGCGTGCCCACAGGAGAACATGCCGCTGAGAAGCACATAGAGGATGTGTGCAGTGTTAGCTTTGCGACAAGTAAAAAACAAAGAACGGAAATAAAATCACAGCAAAAGGAATACAGATTTAATGTGGAAAACCCTCTCCAACAAAGAGAGGGGAAAAACCACGGACGTCAGCCAGCGAAACTTCACTATAACGGGGAGTGTTTACACAACATCGGAAATTTCACAGATGCAACTTATCAGCCGGCGGCTTACAAGAGGTTTATATAACGGTGGAAACCTAGGTCTTCGACGATCCGTACAGCGGGAGGCTGTCGCCCCCCGCACCCCCACAGGCATCCCTTTCGGGCATGGAGTGGGCCAACTTCAGACTCCGATCCGCATCGGTCCAAGCCTCCGGCGACGGGTCTCGCTCCGCTCCGTCAGAAATTGGCTTTTATTTTGTAGAATTTGGATTAACATATAACATGCAGGATCAGTGCACATGTCGTTGAGCCAAATCTCCAGGTTGAGAGAAAAAAAATGAAAAATGACATGACGTAGATACATAACATAAATCATCAAATTATTCTATCAAAATTGAATGTACTGTTGTTCCTATATATGTCCTCTACATGTATAATTTTGTTCACAAATTTTAAAACATTGAATATGTCTTCACTGATTTTCAATATCATGATTGTATGATAGCAGGATCCGTTTGCTATTTCCTAACATAGTCATATTATGTTGTGGGTTTCAATTGTGGACTTTGATTAAATAATGGAAATTCAGAGGTGCCAATTTCCTGTACGAGAATTCTTCGTTGGGCGATTGAAACAAGTAGTTTTATTATGAGTGAGGTCGCCCAAATAGAAGTCTTATTATCAGTGCCCTAGTATAAACCGAAACTTTGCTGATAATAACATGTCCTAGGAGTTCTATGGGGGAAGCATTGACTTCCGTGGATAGCCGATATTTTAGTTAGACAATTCTTACGAGATTCCGTGATACCGTTCTTTAAAGAACAAGGAAAAATAAAAAAGATTCTGTAACATCGATGTACCGAAAGGTTGGCGCGTCATCAACTTGAAGAATCTTTTGTACTTAGTACTTGTTGCAACTAGTCGCAAGTGGCAATCTTACAACTAGTATACCACAGTACGCCCGATTCTGATACTGCGAACTCGCGTCACCCAACCCATGCCGTTCGTGGGAGCACGAAAGATTCTTCCTCTGACTTTGGGATCTTGCGTCACTTCCTTTGCTTTTAGCCCAGAAAAAGCACTAATAAACCAGTAGAATTAATGTGCTCTGTAGTCTAGATTCAGAGCATTTGGATTCCCGGTCTGTACGGAAGGCAGCCATTCCAAAGACCAAGGGCAGCAGCCATGATTTACCAAGGGTTTGTGCCCTCTGTATTTGCTCTCAGCTAGCGTTGTTTGGCACTCTTGCCGCCTGTATCAACAAAAAGGGAAAACATATACAGTACTAGTACTAATATTCCTTTGGAAATACTTCGTTCGGGTCCGAAATTTCCAAGCCGTGTGCGTTTTGTCCTTTTACATTTGTTCAGTACCGGCAGACTGCAGCTTGGCTGTGCTAGATGACAACAAGACGTGCTCTTGCCAAATTGTCAGAACTCCAAAAGTCTCCCATGGATTCAATTGGATGTTGCTTCATGGAGCTGATGGGGATGGGACGACCTTCGACTCCGGCATACCGGTGCCCCCCAACAGGTGAACGTGGCAACTCGGTGCTCCCACTGCAGCAATAGTTTCGCACCAATCCCCTGCTCTCACTTGCGTCACTGTTATGCCACTGGTTAGTTTAGGTCGTCCAATGGTGCCCTTGGTTCGGATCTGGAAAGATTCATGATTCCGTTTCATTTCTTGATGCCTGTCAAGTTGTACGACGACTTTCATTTGGTATTAGATTCATGGGTTGGGTATCCACTGGGCGCTGGGCGCCAATAGCCGTTGATTCCAGTAATTTCGATATCTTAAAATATGAGCTAGCTTACTTAGTTAAATGGGTGACAGTCTGTTCAATCAGTATAATTTTACCTCATGAATCATATTAACATATGCCCATTGGGTTGGTAAGTATATGCAATTGATTTCCGACGGAGAAAACATTGAGACAAAGCATAAGGACATCTCCAACCATTGACCTCCAAAACCTCCTCATTTGTTTTTTGACAGATCAGGATGAAAACAATTGCCCCAAACCCGTTCCACATATGTCATCTCTCACTCATCCAAGCGCTTTCTTTCTGTTGTGGGTTTTTCTCGACATTACTCTTTTTTCGATCAAGGGAATATATTAATACCAATATATACCAATTATATCTAGCCTCTACAATAATAAAATATCAAGAACTAGTCTAGATATTAAGGTTGTACCCACCAAAGCGATTAGAAACTTGCAGCAGCATGAACAAACCAACACCAATGGTGACACCTAAACTCCGTGATTCTCCAAAGCGAAACCTCCAGGAAGGAAATGGTGCATGAGCGCTACCATTGTCCATCTAACCACCATAGTCAGACCAAGGGTTTCACCGCGAAGAAGGTTTCCTCAACATTAGTCATGGGGGATGGCAAGAAAGATCGATAGTGTGATGTATGTTGTGTGGAAGATCTTAGAACGGGGTCGGTACAACGTTGTACCCAAGTTCAGGTCCTCATGGTGGAGTTAATATCCTACTCCTGCAGGTATGATCTTGTATACGAGTATGATTACATCTGTCGAGCCCTCCCCAATGGGATCCTCTCTTGGCTTTATATAGTGTAGCCAGGCCAGGTTAAATTAATTAGTAGTGGAGCACTATCGTGGATTTTATGAGTCCTTAATCATGTTGTAGTGAATCTGTCGCGGTAACGGTAGTTTTGATAGTCTTGTTGTTGGAGATGTGTCCCGTAAGGGAACAGGGGTCCAACGAGCCCTGAGTTCGGAAGGGGGCTGAATCACGCGTTTCGAGCGGCTCAACGATGGCAAGGACTGCTGACTCGTGTAATAACGAGCTCGTTGGGGAACCCCAAGAGGAAGGTATGATGAGCACAACAGTAAGTTTTCCTCAGTTATGAAACCAAGGTTATCAATTCAGTAGGAGCAAGGAAACACCTCCAAGGTGTTGCTAGCTAGCCTTCGGCAGGGCGCACTACCGGTGCTAATAGCAACGTGGAAATCTGTACAACACAACCACAGAACTTTGCCCCCAACTTACAGTGAGGTTGTCAATCTTACCGGTTTTGCTGAAAACAAAGGATTAAACGTATTATGTGGAAAAAAGTAATAGTTTGCAGAAAATAAACAGAAAGCAGTAAACAGTTATAGATTGATGGTAAAAGAAAGGACCGGGGGTCCATAGTTCACTAGTGGTGGCTCTCCTTAAGATAGATGACATGTTGGGTGAACAAATTATAGCGGGGCAATTGACAAACATCGAGAAAGCAATATGCATATACTAAACATATTGACTCCTTTGAGATTTGATTGGGCATTACAACATTATACATAGACTGTAATCCAACTGCATCTATGACTAATAATCCACCTTCAGGTTATCATCCGAACCCCCTCCAGTATTAAGTTGTAAGCAACAGATAATTGCATTACGCATTGCGTGTAAAGTAAACAATACGATTGTTCTATGAACAAAGGATTGTTGTTTTCTCCCTAGTAACAACACATCTAGTATCTTAGAGATTTCATCACTTCCCAGTTACTAGAGGCATGAACCCACTATCGAGCATAAATACTAACTCTTGGAGTTGCTAGCATCTACTTGGCCAAGATAGCTACTAACAACGGAAAGCATGCAAGATCACAAATAACAAAGACATGATAGAATCAATAATCAATCTGAAATAGCATCTCAATATCCATCGGATCCCCGCAAACACAACATGTAGAATTACAAATAGATGATCTTGATCATGAACGGAGCTCACAAGATCTAAACATGATAGCACAAAGGAGGAGAACCAACCATCTAGCTACTACATGGACCCGTAGTCCAAGGATAAACTACTCACACATCACACCGGAGGCTTGCATGGTGATGAAGAAGGCCTCTAGGGTGAATTCTCCCCTCTGGCAGGGTGCCGGGAAGAGCTTTAGATCCCTCTCAATCTAGGGATGAAGATGACGTCGGCTACAGACTCTTTCGTGGAATTATGATCGGGTCCTTAGGGTTTCTGTATCGGAGGCATCTTATAGGTGAAAGGGGAGGCCGAGGGGGTGCCCTAGGCGGCCAGACCACCCCCTGGCACGGGCCAGGCTTGGCCGCGTGGCCAGGTGGTGTGGCGCCCCCCTGGCCCCTCTCCGTCTCGTATTCTGGCTCCGTGTCCCCCTGGTAAAAAATTGACTTTGGCTTTTGTCCCGTCCAATTCCGAGAATATTCATTTTCTGACTTTCCTGGAACCAAAAACAGTAGAAAACAGGCAGCTGGCACTTTGGCATCTTGTTAATAGGTTAGTCCAAGAAACTATATAAAAAGTACTCCAAAGTGTGGACAAAACATAAGAAAGTAGATAAAACCAAGCATGGAACATCAAAAATTATAGATACGTTAGCAACGTATCAACATCCCCAAGCTTAACTCCTGCTCGTCCTCGAGTAGGTAAGTGATAAAAATAAAGAATAATTTTTGAGGTGTCATGCACCATCATAAACTTGATCAAAGTATTTGTAAAACATTGATAGCTGGGATCATAGTACTTCAACATAACATGAAAGATAAAGTTCTAACAATAAGACAAAGCAACTATGTTGCAACATGAAAAGGCACAAACAAAAGATTCATGAATAACAATGCTTTGCAAAATGTTTGTTTGTTTCACATAAAGAAAACATAGCATAGTGTCATTTAGCTTGTCCCTCATAGAGTAGCAAACATAAATGCATAGGCCACCTTCAAAGTTCAAAAGAGTGACTAGATACAAATAGTTTAAGAACAAGCAATATCAACATTATACATCAATCAACAAGTCTTGGGACAATGCACATAGAACTAAGAATGGCCACTATGCTCTCAAAGTAGTGCATACAGATAGAAGATGGAGACTCAATATAATGGTGGAAGAAAGGCCTTCATAGAAGGAAGTAGGGATTCAAGTCTCATAAAGAGCTTCCAAAAATTATGGTACTTATTAGCTTTCAGCTCTCATTGCCCCTATCATAAGCATCTTGAAGTGATTTAGGTTAAAGGAACAAACTATGGAGTATATGCTTGACAAAGTATAAGTTGGAAATCTCATGTCCCTTGAATACGAGGGCCGCTCCTCATGCTAAGTTTAGTTACCGGTAAGTTCTTGTCATAGTAAGTACATGTGTATCATAGAGAACCGCCAGTGGGGTACCCCTTGCCCGATGATACAGAAGAATCCCCATATCAAAATGACAAGGCAAGCAGACAACGAGCATCCCAGTAATCTTCTTATTTACCATGAGAAAATGGTGCTTTTTTCTCTCTTTCCTCTTTTCTCATATCTCGTTTTTTAATTTTTTCTCAATATCTGACTCTCTTTTTTTATAAGAAGAATGCTTATTAGATAGCTCATTATGGTTACGCTGCAGGTTTCCACCATAACAACATGGATTAGACCGGCGGCCCAGGCGTTTCTCTAACACACATACATAACTCCATGGACTTACAAGCTCCCCTTATCGACGACATCCATAGACAAAAGAGCATGATATCAACTAGGTACAAAGTACAAGTGCAATGTTGAAAGCGTTCCCCATGACAGCATGGTTCTGCTAATCCCCAACATATAAGTGCAAGCATATACAACATAGACGACACAATGGTTCAAGTTTATTAAGGTCAAGAAAAGTAAAGTGTGCCATCAAGTTCGTGAGAGCTTTAATCACTAGTTTTCTCATAACAAGTTTAATTCGGAAGGTAGATAAAAACATGAATATACTTGGAATAGAAAATGCTAATAGGTAGGTATGGTGGACTCTTTGGAATAACTTGGTTTTAGGAGTTGGATTCATGAGTGGAACTCATACTTGGTTACGGAGGCTAGCAAAAGACTGGGAGCGACCAACTAAGAGAGCAATAATGGCCATAGTCATGCAGAACGACAAAACATCATTAATCAAAGCATAAAGTCATACTACAAGTCGAAAACTAAAGGATCATAAAGGCTATGGTGACTTGGGATAGTCATAACATGGTGTGAGCATGCGCCAAGTTAACCCAAATAAAGCATCAAAGGAGAATACCACAATACTATGCTTTAATATGCTAAAACAATGCATCATTCTTTCAAAGGCACATTAAGCAATCTCAATTGTTTATAACAAGTCATGATACATCAAAGATCACTAAGCATAAAGCCAAAACAATATCAAGCATGTCATGACAAAGCATAGGCCACAGTCAAAAACAAGCTCTCTTTACCACTTAAGCATGAACTTTTCCTACTCTTTTTCCAATCCAAACCAAACTATTTGAAAACCAATGCATGAAAGAGGGGGTCCAACCAATTTATTCAAGCAAACTAATAAAACCAAGCAACCAAAAATAAAAAACAAAGATGCTCCAAGATCAACACAACTGTGCATGAAACAATAAAAATGAAGTGTTTGGAAGAAACCTAGGATTTTTATTGATGAAGAATGGGATGCCTTGGGCATCCCCAAGCTTTAACGCTTGTACCTCTTGAATATTTCTTGGGGTGACATGGGGTGGAATCCCCAAGCTTGAGCTTTAGTCCATTCTTCATCTCATTACATCATTCTCTCCATACACCTGAAATTTTTTCCTTCATACAAAACTTCACACAATCTTTATTAGCAACATTAGTGTACTCAAGATAATAAGTCTTTAGGTTAAGTTTAAACACCAATAAAACTTCCATTAAAACACAAGCTACTGTAGCACTTCCCTCAAAAAGCTCAATTCCCCAAAAGAACTCAAAAAGGAACAAACAAGAAGCAAACGCAAATAATGGCAGAAATTTGTCAAAACAGACCAGCAGGTAAAAACCAATTTTTTCGAAGACATTATGTTGCTCAAATCAAAAAGTGTTGAACTAACGAAATTTAGATAATAACCTGGGGCAGAAGCACAAAAATTCATGCCTCAAAACAAGCTACAGAGATTTTACACGAATTTTTATGATGAAGCATAGAAATATGTTTCGGGACAACAACTTTTCCAATCATTACTTATCTTTCATTAGAGGTTACTTTTGGCACAAAAAGAAAATAAAAAGGATAAGGAGCGGTTATTACTAATAACTTCCAAGACTCATCTAAAACTTTTGGATTATCTCCCAATAAATACTTTTTTAACGCCTTTAAGTTAGGCATAAGAAGCAAGAAAAAGAATCAAGTGTTCTCAAATGAAGAAGCATTAAGATTAATACCAGAAATATCTTCAACAAGGCAAGATATCTCATCCAAATAAGTTCTTGAGGATCCTCTCTCAACGCTCTTGGGTTCACTATTTTCATCAAGCGGGTTTTCGGGAACAATCCAATCAAGATTCTTTTCTATGGCTTCATGCATTGCTACAAGTTTGAAAGGTATTGGTATCTTAATTTCCTCCCCCAATAGGTTCGGTTTTATTCATCTTTTCTCGTGTACCAACAACATCTACACATGAGCCTAGCATATTAAAGTGTTCAAAGACTTTTCTAGCTTCCTTGGCAACATCATAGAATTCCTTAAGCAAAGTTTCTAGAATAAAATCTCTCTTTTCAGGGTCCTCAATTTCTTTAAGTTTAAGAAACATTACTTGCACTAAGGGGTTAAGGTTAACAAACCTAGCTTCCAACATATGAACTAAAGAAGCTACAGCAATTTCATAGTTTGGAGCAAGTTCTGCAAGGGATCTATCCTCAATATCCTCATGTTTACTACCATGATTAAAGAATTTTTCAATATTATCTTTTCCAATTATAGATCCACTACCTATTGAAAGGTCTTTCAAAGTGAATTTAGGGATCAACATGGTGAGCTAAGAAAGAGGTAACAACTATAGAAAGACTTAATTTTTTTGTGTTTTTTAATAAAGAAAGCAAACTAGTAAAACTATTTTTTGTGTGTTTTTGATAAAGAAACAAGCAAACAAAGCAAGTAAACTAAGCAAATAACAAAGTAAAGAGATTGGTTATGAGGGACTCCCCTTGTGAAGATGTCCTTGACTCCCCGGCAACGGCGCCAAAAAAGTACTTGCTGACTCGTGTAATAACGAGCTCATTGGGGAACCCCAAGAGGAAGGTATGATGAGCATAGCAGTAAGTTTCCCTCAGTTATGAAACCAAGGTTATCAATCCAGTAGGAGCAAGGAAACACCTCCAACGTGTTGCTAGCTAGCCTTCGGTAGGGCGCACTACCGGTGCTAGCAGCAACGTGGAAACCTACACAACACAACCACAAAACTTTGCCTCCAACTTATAGTGAGGTCATCAATCTCACCGGTTTTGCTGAAAACAAAGGATTAAATGTATTGTGTGGAAGAAAGTAATAGTTTGCAGAAAGTAAACAGAAAGCAGTAAACAGTTGTAGATTGATGGTAAAAGAAAGGACCAGGGTCCATAGTTCACTACTGGTGGCTCTCCTTAAGATATATGACATGTTTGGTGAACAAATTACAGCGGGGCAATTGAAAAACATCGAGAAAGCAATATGCATATACTAAACATCTTGACTCCTTTGAGATTTGATTGGGCATTACAACATTATACATAGACCGTAATCCAACTGCATCTATGACTAATAATCCACCTTCAGATTATCATCCGAACCCCCTCCAGTATTAAGTTGCAAGCAACGGATAATTGCATTACGAATTGCGTGTAAAGTAAACAATACGATTGTTCTATGAACAAAGGATTGTTGTTTTCTCCCCAGTAGCAACATCACATCTAGTACCTTAGAGATTTCTGTCACTTCCCCAGATTACCAGAGGCATGAACCCACTATCGAGCATTAATACTAACTCTTGGAGTTGCTAGCATCTACTTGGCCAAGATAGCTACTAACAACGGAAAGCATGCAAGATCACAAATAACAAAGACATGATAGAATCAATAATCAATCTGAAATAGCATCTCAATATCCATCGGATCCCCGTAAACACAACATGTAGGATTACAAATAGATGATCTTGATCATGAACGGAGCTCACAAGATCTAAACATGATAGCACAAAGGAGGAGAACCGGCCATCTAGCTACTACATGGACCCGTAGTCCAAGGATGGACTATTCACACATCACACCGGAGGCTTGCATGGTGATTAAGAAGGCCTCCAGGGTGAATTCTCCCCTTCGGCAGGGTGCCGGGAAGAGCTTAAAATCCCTCCCCGTCTAGGGACGGAGATGACGGCGACTATAGACTCTTTCGTGGAATTTTGATCGGGTCCTTAGGGTTTCTATATCGGAGGCATCTTATGACCACCCCCTGGCGCGGGCCAGGCTTGGCCGCGCGGCCAGGTGGTGTGGCGGCCCCCTGGCCCCTCTCCGTCTCGTATTCTGGCTCCGTGTCCCCCTCGGTGAAAAACTGACTTTGGCTTTTGTCCCGTCCAATTCCGAGAATATTCATTTTCAGACTTTCCTGGAACCAAAAATAGTAGAAAACAAGCAGCTGACACTGTGGCATCTTGTTAATAGGTTAGTCCAAGAAAGTATATAAGAAGTACTCCAAAGTGTGGACAAAACATAAGAAAGTAGATAAAACCAAGCATGGAACATCAAAAATTATAGGTACGTTAGCAACGTATCAAGGACGTCGGCGCACGCACACGACAAAGAAGTTGACACGGGTTTCTTTTACCCAGGTTCAGGAATCTCATGAGGAGGCCCTACTCCTGCTTGGTTGTATTGCTTGCTGTGCTTCGCGAGGGTACAATAGAGAACCAATGTCTAGGGTTACAAGTTCTAGGACTCGACCCCCCTCCAAGGTAGAGGAACGCCTCCTTTTATAGGGAGGTCGGGCCTCTTGCCCCCAAACATTGGGCGGGAAGGGTCTCCACACTAACACCCCTCGAGGACCTATTCTACTAGTCTACTTTTGGTGGACTCGGTCCTTCTTGCCTTGGTCGCTCGCCGGTCCTTCATAAAGTCGGTCCACCTGACACTACCCTTCGCTTTCAGGCGTCGCCCTTGCCCCCTTAGCACCAAAGTGATGATGGCTCAGTGTTCATGTAGAGCTCGTTGGGAACCCCAAGAGGAAGGTATGATGAGCACAGCAGCAAGTTTTCCTCAGTTATGAAACCAAGGTTTAATCGAACTAGTAGGAGCAAGGAAATAACCCAAAGGTGTTGCTAGCTAAGCTTTGGCAGGGCACACTGCCGGTGCTAGTAGCAACGTGGAGACCTACACAACACAACCACAGAACTCTGTCCCCAACTTGCGATGAGGTTGTCAATCTCACCATAGTTTGTAGATTGTATGTAAAGAAAGGATCGGGATCCAAGGTCTTCCTAGAGCTCTCCTTAGAGAGGGGAATTACAGCGAGGCCTTCTTCATCATCATGCAAGCCTCCGATGTGATGCGTGAGTAGTTCATCTCTAGACTACGGGTCCATGTAGGAGCTAGATGGCTGGTTCTCCTCCTTTGGGCTATCATGTTTAGATCTTTTGAGCTCCGTTCATGATCAAGATCATCTATTTGTAATTCTGCATGTTGTGTTTGCGGGAATCCGATGGATATTGAGATGCTATTTCAGATTGATTATTGATTCTATCATGTCTTTGTTATTTGTGATCTTGCATGCTTTCCGTTGTTAGTAGCTATCTTGGCCAAGTAGATGCTAGCAACTCCAAGAGTTAGTATTAATGCTCGATAGTGGGTTCATGCCTCTGATAATCTAGGGAAGTGACAGAAATCTCTAAGGTACTAGATGTGATGTTGCTACTTGGGAGAAAACAACAATCCTTTGTTCATAGAACAATCGTATTGTTTACTTTACACGCAATTCGTAATGCAATTATCCGTTGCTTGCAACTTAATACTGGAGGGGATTCGGATGATAAACTGAAGGTGGATTATTAGTCATAGATGCAGTTGGATGGCGGTCTATGTATAATGTTGTAATGCCCAATCAAGTCTCAAAGGAGTCAAGATGAGTAGTATATGCTTGTATGCTTTCTCGATGTTTGTCAATTGCCCCGCTCTAATTTGTTCACCCAACATGTCATCTATCTTAAGGAGAGCCACCTCTAGTGAACTATGGACCCCGGTCCTTTATTTTACTATCAATCTACAATCAACTGTTTACTGTTTTGTGTTTACTTTCTGCAAACTATTAATTTCTTCCACTCGATACATTTAACCCTTTGTTTTCAGCAAAACCGGTGAGATTGACAACCTCATCGCAAGTTGGGGACAGAGTTCTGTGGTTGTGTTGTGCAGGTCTCCATGTTGCCATTGCACCGTAGTAGCCTCGCCAAAGTTCAGCTAGCTACACCTTTGGGGTGTTTCCTTTCTCCTACTGGATTGATAACCTTGGTTTCATAACTGAGGGAAAACTTACTGCTATGCTCATCATACCTTCCTCTTGGGGTTCCCCAACGATCTCGTTATTACACGAGTCAGCACCCTGACATAGTCAAGGGTGTCCACATCCTCCGGGTAGGCCCGTCACCCGCAGGATCGGGGTACCCCGGGTACCAGGACTCCGACACTTGTAATGCTTGTCCCGAGAGCAAACTGACTCCCGAGAGCAAGCCTACAACCAATTGTTGTCACTATCAATTGGAAGATCTCCCTTGGATCGCCACCTTCTACATATCTGCGAGGCACTTGGTGCTCATCAAGTCAGTCCTCACGTCCGTCCCTATATATATCTCTAAATCGCCATCTTCTTGTCCCTCGGTTGGTGCAGCATTTAGAGAAGAAGACCAGGGCCTTTTTTGATCAAACATTGTAGATGGTGGGCAATGCTTGGTTGCCTAGGAGAAGGTTTGTTGGCACGTGCGGTATGACAGGTTTGGTGTTTGAAACCTGAAGATGTTGGGGTTTTCTCTTTGGATGTGTTGGCTTTGGCTACAGAAAGTCGGTAACCCATGTTGGTCTGGTTTGCAGCTAGTCATTGAGCATGAGGTACAATCTATGTTTGACATGTCCATGTGCGCTAGTAGAAATGCGTTACTTAGAGGTGTCAATTGCCCATTGGCCTCAGCCGGTTTCTCGTTCCGGATCAAGCGCTTAGCTTCTAAGAGCACACCACTTGAGCCGGTTTTTCTTTGCGGCTCTAAGATACACCACGTTAGATGGTGCAAAAAGGAAAACGCCTCTAACATGTACGAGCTAGAGATGGATAATATTTCTGACCGCTTGCAAGAACTCCTCAACCTCAGACGACCTATTTTAGGGACCGTCTCTAATAGTCAGGCGACCTGAGTTGGATTTTAACAAATACCGTCTCTAGAACTAGTGTGCCTCGAAGCGGCTTTTAAAGTGACCATCTCTAGTGCGTGTAAACCATTTTTAATAATAGCATGCTAATTCGAACTCAATCATATTTAACATGACACATAATCATGATTCAGTAGAAAGGTAGACACATTAACTAAAAAACTTATAGCAGCTCGATCACGGTAACATTAGGCAGATAGTTGGGGAAATTCATACAAATTTAGCCATTACGCATTATGGCAGTACATACAAAGTGCATTCCATAAATCAATTAGCTAGCATAATTAGTACTCTCTAGCAAACCAGCATTGCATTTATAATCAGCCGCCCAGTGGAAGTTGTTGAACCAGAATATGTACCTCTCCATTATCATTTTCATCAAAGCAAAAAAGGACAATGCTATCCTGCTTTAGGTTGAAGCTTCTCACAACGGTCTCCCATCTAGTCGTCAAGATTGAATTTGACCCAGTGTGAACACCCAGATTTTTTAATTCCAGATGCCTGTTATGCCGTACATCGCAATCCCAGGATTACCATTTTTGTGTGACATAATAGAGTTGATAGCATAGTACATCATCCATTACAAACCATAATAGTCTTACAAATAGTTGATCTCATGATCAAGTATTAATACATATCAAAGTAGCGGAAATAAACATAGTAGAGGCTCCATCTTCATTGTCACAGGCAATGCTGACGATGGGAGATGATCCTAGTTATCATAGACATCCTGCTATCCGTCCTCCGGATAGTACTCTTCATAGTCTGGCCATGGGAATAGCCAGGGACAAAGCCATGAGTACCCTTAAAGTACTCACAAACTATCACTAATGTAAGTAAGACAATTCTAGTAGGATTCCTAAGCTCTAGGCTTGTTTGCAATAAGCTAGTTTTATTTCAGGAGTAATTAGTAGTAAAGACCTATTTTAGTTATCTAGATTACTCAAGTGGGAACCTAGTTTTCATTTCCAGAACCCTATTATGGTCAAGTCAAAGTCATATTTCAAGTCACAAGTCATTTTGAAAACTTCTGACAACGGAATAGTATGGCCATCCAACTGTCCATGACCACGGACGCGGCAATTCGAATAGTTTGACACTCTGCAGAGGTGGTACACTTTCACCACAAAATTCGATACATCCATCAGGGATAACCTTGAATCATCATACTTGGTATGCAGATAATCAATCCTAACCTTTCAATTACACACCCTAGTATAGGCACCTCGCCTATGAGCTTGGCCTCTCAGCCATGGACATCTGCCATCCCGGGAACTGCATAGGTGGACATTCATATTCACGAGGTAGCCTCAACTCAACCTCTTTCCGTGAGGGAACCCATACTAAGACACATAAACTTCCAGTTAAGCCCTACCCAACTCAGGTATTTAGGTTGTACGGTAAAGTTGGAATAGTATCGCATCCGAACCTAACCATCAGTTTTTATCAAAGTTAGGTCACATGCTTCATTCAGTATCATCTTCAACTCCTTGTGTTTCATAACACATGTCAAAATATTTCAATAGAATGACTCATCATCCCAAGGTTTTCATAATCATTTTCTCCAAGTGTTCCCATCTAAAGTGATCCATATTAGTTTAGCACTAGCATATATCAATGAGGGGTCACTATTGAGGGGTACTAACCAAGTTTAACTACCTAAGTCTAGTTCTATGCTCTTGATGGCATCTTTCCTATTTTTCCACTAATCACCAATTAACTAACTATTTAGGAAACTTTGGTAAAAGGAAGAAAAGATAAAGATTGCAGGTAAAACTTGGGATTGGTATAATCAAGGTTACATCACAATATCATGCATAATATATCTTGCATATCCCAGCTTGCATATGACTAGCTTGCATAGTGGGCTTGCATAGTTTAGCTTTCCTTGGTTGGTGCAGTTGTCGAAGTTCTCCTCTTCTTCGTCGTAGCAGTCTTCCTCCTCGTAGCCCGGGTTGGTACTAGCGTCTATAAATAAATACGAGGTACACAATCACCAAACAATACTTAGCTACTTCTATTTAGCACACAAAGGTTCACACTAGATGATCTAGCATCATCTCAATCACCACATGAATTAGGGTTTCTAATCTTATTTATCTTATTTTTAGAAATGCAATTTCTACTCATTGAAAAAAAACTTAAGATTTAATATTCTCCAATTATAAAATATGGGATCATGTTAACACATGTCATCACCACATATTCCAATACTTGGGAATGCTGTGATTTAAAGTAGATGGCAGAGGTTACAAAGTTTAATATTGCTATTTAATAATATTAAAGTGACTAGAAATGACTATATAGCATTCTTTTAATACTAGTCCATGATTAATGCATGTAAAACCATATATTTTTATATATTCAGATAGATCATGGAAAATGTGATTTTTGAGAATTGGAATCAACTCGAAAGCATTTATGGTTGATTTTAGAAAAATGTTTGAAGTTGGAAAAGCCTCTGTCTTGGTATTTTTCCTCTAGGTGATCTATAATTCTAAAGTGTTTGAATCCAATGGGAATGGTTAGATATTTTTATTACCTTTTTAACAAAATTTGAATCATGAAATTTGGTTCAGTAATTCTCCTTGAATTCAACTTTGAAATCAACTATAGAATAAGGTTTTGGAATAAAAGGAAAAATCTAAATTTGAATTAGTGGGCATGCGCGGGAACGATATTGGGCTGGCCCATCTGCACGGCGCACGCAGCGCGCTGCACTAACATTGGCCCCACCTGTTAGTGGTTATTCTAACGCGAAGTGGTATCAGCTAATCTGGGCCGCATGATTAGAACACTATCAATGGTTCAACGACGTCGTCTCCGTCGCATGGTGCGTGGGGGATTTCAACCCTAACTCTACGGGGGGGGGGTCGTCGGGGCTTACCAGGGCTCTAGCTAGGTACGACGGTGCAAGTGAACGAGCTGGTAGACGATGGTGGTTCGAATGGGTCAGAGGGGTCCTAGTGCTGGTTCCCTTCCTTCACTGCGATGGCGGGATCCGGTGAAATTCCGGCGATGCGCTCCTCGCCTTGCTCCGGGGATGGGCCAGAGGGGTTTCTGGGGGAGAGGTGAGTCGAGTGTTATGCGCTTTGAGGCCAGGGGCGGGGTCTATTTATACCCCGGCGAGAGGAGCAGCAAGGAATGGCTCGGGCTCGTCAGCGACATCACTACAGGGTGCTATCGGCATGGCTGAGGGTGTAGGTCAAAACGGTGGTCCTTGGCGATCGTCATGCGCATAGTGGCACGACGAGGCATGGTCTTAATCGGACGGGGGCATCCATGCTCTGCTCGGGTACTGCAGCCATTCGTCACGGCATATGGTGGTCACGGGGCGTCCGAGGACAGGCGGGCATGTCTAGGCGGTCGCTGGCATCGTGGCGATTGCAGTGGCGCAAGGGGAGAGCAAGGCGCGACGTGGTTGCAAGGGACGGCTCGACGCTCTGGTGTGCGCTCGGCATGGAGGACAGAGTAAATGGGCGTGGCTGCACTGGCTTCTCCACTGACTATCGTTGGCCGAGGCATACACTGGCGGGTGCGGTGAGGTCATGGCTATCTTCTAGACATCATGGGCAAGGGCGGCACGACTTGAATCATCGTGTCCATGTCCCGCCAGCATGGCATGCTCAGGTACGGGCTGGCACTGGTCATTTGGGCGAGTGAGAGAGGCTCCACTGCATGGGATGGTACTAGGGGTGATCGTGGGAGAGTAGTGGAGGCTTAGTGTGGTACAGAGATGATCACAAGATTGATCAAAACAGTAAATAGTTGGTAGCTATGTACTATGCTTGCTAGGTGTTCGATCAAATGGCTGCATGAAAGAATTATTTGAATTTTCAAATTATATCTGGTGGGTTGGTCGATCATATGCTTAGGAGTTGCAAGGATTGGTCAAGTGGAGAAAGATTGGATGGTTTTTTAAAAAGTGCTATCTTGATGTCTACACTAGATTCGATTTTGAAAATTCTCTTAAATGTATTTGAATTTGTTCTGGTAAGTTTTGAAAGTTCACTTGGGTTCTTTATCACTTGGTCTAGCAAGGTGAGAAAAGAAATGAAATTATTTCTGTTTGAAATCATTTACTAGAGATGCTCCAAGTGAGCTAGGTGTTAACTTTTGCAAAAATGACCATTAGATCATATGCTTCATAATTTGATTTTGTTTTGATTTGATTTGGTTTGGATTTGACCTAGATGATATTGTGTTGGTCTTTAAATCAATTCTCATTATTTATAACAAACAAGCATGGCATGACATGCATTAATATATCATTAACAAACACCACTTGCATTCATATAGTTTTTAATAGTAAAAGCTTTTGTTAACCCTTATTTTGGTTGATTGGAAATTGATAAACTCCTTTTAATATTTTTTGAGCTGTTACACCTAGCTCCCATCTTCATCCTAACCATCTTTGGCTTTTTTCTCTTTATTTGCCAAACATGGACATCAATAGGTTGATCATGGTGATTCTTTAGGCATTTTCTTGTGAACTCAGCTCCAAATGTCTGGGGAAGTACAGAGAATTGAAGAATTAGCATGCTTGTGATTACTAGAAGTATTTAAATATCACAGGGTAGCTTGTTGATAACATGATCAAGAATATATCATCTTACCAGCTTGCACATCTTTTTAATGACAGATGAATAGGGCAGCATGTAGACATAGTACTTGATTTTTGGTGGAAATTCGGGTTCACACTAGTCTAAGAGGAAGTCTAGATGAACTTCTTTTAGATACAAGTTGTTTCCAAAAGGCTCTGCTTATCAAAATGAGTGTCCCTCTTGTGTTGAGGCCCTGATGCAACAACACATACAAATTTCAATGCAGTGGAATATTAATGTCTACTGTCTAGTGCATACAAAACATATGACTGTAATTTTGATGTCCTTTTGATACCTCTAAACTCAATCCTCTCAGTGGGCTCTTCATATATTGACTGGAATTCAAAACCACTAAAGTTAATGCGAAACCTGTCATCGCTAGAGAGGGTTACTGTATCTTCACTATAGGTTCTCATCTCTTAAATAGATACAGATAGAGAGCATCTTAATACAATTAAGGAAAGCAGACTAATGAAGTGATAATTAAAATAGATACAGAGACCAATGAAGTGACAATTAAGTCTCTACTGCTGGAAGTGAAAATTAAATTTCTATTGCTAGAAGTGACAATTGCAGATTTTGAGATTTATACAAGGGGAAAAGAGTTGGGACAGATGCAGCCGGACCAGGGAAGGCTCTCCCGATGGCACCGCCGGGTCTTTGCAGCTCGATAACCCTGAACCTTAAATTTGGAAAGCAAAATGGAAAATTCCATGGCAAAATTCCTAAATTGAAGCTATTGATTTAGGGTTTTGGGGGTTGTGTTTTCACGCATACCTACCTAGACGACAAAGGGGTCCTCGTAGGCGAGGGAGAGCGTCCACACCGCAAGGGACTAGAGGCGGCGGTGGTGGACAGTGGTCTAGGCGCGCGGGGAAGAACAAAAGTGGCATAGATCTGCAATATTTTTCCAAATATTTTTAGGTATTTTACACCAAGTACTAGCCTTAGATGGCTGCAAGTGCCTAACGTCTCTAAGAACATCTGTACTCCGAATATTTCACATTTTGCCGCCAAGTACTAGACGACTAGTAATTTGAAAAGAGCTAATATTCGGAAGTCTGAATATATTTAGAACTCCGAATATATTCGGAACTCCGACATTTGATTATCCTAAATTTTGAGAATTATTCATAATTTAAAGGCAAATAAAGGTGTGTATACATGCTTGCTAGAGTGAAATTGAGTCCCCTAAGACTAAATGAGGATCATAAATTGAAGAAAAAAATTGGCGTAGTACAAACCTTGGATATTTACCCTGAAAGGCATGACAACTAGTGTTCATGCGCTTTGCTACAGAGAAATAAGGTGCAAGTCTTTTGAATTTGACTAATTCAAATGTTTAATCACGAAGTGAGATCATTTGGTTATTTAATTATGAAATTTTCACCAATATAACCTTTTTTCATGTATTCTTTGAAGGAAGTTGAGTGAATATTCGGACATCCGGATATATTCAGAACCCCGGGTTTTGTTAATCCTAAATTTTGAGAATGATTCATAATTTAAAGGCAAAGGAAGGTGTTTACACATGCTTGCTAGAGTGAAACTGAGTCTTAAGAGCAAATGAGGTTCATACATCAAAGAAAATATATGGCGTAGTACATATATACATCGAAGAGTGAAATTGAGTCCTAAGAGTAAATGAGGTTCATACATCCTGCAAAGCCATAAGGTGCAAATGTTTTGAATTTGACTAATTAAAATGTTTAATGCCGATGTGAGATCATTTAGTTACTTCAATACGATTTTTCCACCAATTTAAAATCTTGTTAATGTATTCCTTGACAATTATAATCTAATCGAGCACTAGAAATATTTGGTAGTGTGCATGAGCATGATTAGAAATATAATTGAACACTAGAAATTTTAAGGAACTCCATATAAAGGAGTAGATTAATATATATACAGACTATGTTCTTATAATTAATAGTTCAACAAACACCAGAGACACCACGAATATTGTCTAAAATGCAACCAGGTAATAATTAACTTAAAAAAATGTAAGCAGGGGCAGTAGCAAGAGGGACACAGAGATTCCTAGCAGGGGCAGCATCAGGAGCATGCATCAGCCTACTCGAGGGGAAACATGTTAGTCTTGACATATTCCTGGAGGAATTTGCCATAGGCTGCGTGCCGGGCCAAGGTCTTCGGCTGGTGCTTTCAGCCTTGGCTTTTGACAACATCCACCGTGTGTTGGATCATGCTATCTATGTCCATGTCGATGACTCTGCCACAGAATGGGCAAAACAGTCTCTCCCTATGGTGGAAAGGAATTTCCCCACACCGTAACTGCCTCAGCACGTAGCGGCTCTTGTTTTCCCTGGAGTACTTGCTAGAGTCCACGTCATCAGAATCCTCATGTTGATTTTTAAGAACATAACTTAGAACTCATACACATGATTGAATTGTATTACAACTCAACAATTGAGAACATATGTAAGACAATGCATCTCAACAATAGTTTGATCAATTCATATATCATTTCATCTCAGCAAAATGACAATTAATTGGATCAGAGTATATGTAGAACAAATATTGCAGCCTCATAAGTTTTTTAGGGATGGCGTAAGCAAACCAAGTACCAATTGCACAACCTATTGTTCTTGCACATTGCCCTAGGTTCGCTAACTCATCCCTGAAAAAATCTTACACCAATGTGTCTGCCTCTCTTTTGGGGCAAATTTGTTCATTGGCCACAATAAGAAATTGAAATGTAATCCTATGAAACAATATTCAGGGATATACATATTCAGGTACAAAAACAATCCTAAATATTGTAATTATAACTAACAAAAAACCAAACAATCTTCAAGTACATGTAGAAACAACTTATGATCAAAACCATGCATATACATATGCATCATACGAATCATTCAAAGATCATAAACAATTCAAAGATCATATATATAGTTCCATATGAGAATAAATCAAGGGCCTCATAATTTTTTCAGAGACAGAGTTGGCGAACCAAAGTACCAACATCACAACCTATATTGTTTGTGTACATTGCTGCCTCAGGTTCACTAACCCATCCCTAAAAAATGACACCAACAAATGTGTCACCAATGCACTCTTTTGGGGAAAATTTCAATCATCGACCTTAGTGAGAAACTGAAATATAATCCTTATACACTATGAACGCATGCAATAACAATTAAAAGATCATAGTTCTATGAATGTAGAATAAATCTGGGGGCCTCATAAGTTTCTTCAGGGATGGCATTAGTGAACCAAGTAGCAATTCTACAACCCATTGTTCTTGTACATTGCCCCGGGTTCGCTAACTCATCCTTGAAAAAATCTAACACAAATGTGTTTACCTCTCTTTTGTGGTAATCTTGAATCATTGGGCACAATAAGAAATTGAAATGTAATCCTACAAAACATATTTAGGGATGTACATATTTAGTTACAAAAACAATCCTAAATATTGTAATTATAAATAACAAAAAACCAAACAATCTTCGGGTACATGTAGAAATAACTTATGATCAAAACCATGCATATACATATGCATCATCGGAATCATTCGAAGATCATACACAATTCAAAGATCATATATATAGTTCCATATGAGAATAAATCAAGGGCCTCATAATTTTTTCAGAGACAGAGTTGGCGAACCAAAGTACCAACATCACAACCTATATTGTTTGTGTACATTGCTGCCTCAGGTTCACTAACCCATCCCTAAAAAATGACACCAACAAATGTGTCACCAATGCACTCTTTTGGGGCAAATTTCAATCATCGGCCTTAGTGAGAAACTGAAATATAATCCTTATACACTATGAATGCATGCAATAAAAATTAAAAGATCATAGTTCTATGAATGTAGAATAAATCTGGGGGCCTCATAAGTTTCTTCAGGGATGGCATTAGTGAACCAAGTAGCAATTGCACAACCTATTGTTCTTGTACATTGCCCCGGGTTCGCTAACTCATCCCTGAAAAAATCTAATACAAATGTGTTTACCTCTCTTTTGTGGTAATCTTGAATCATTGGGCACAATAAGAAATTGAAATGTAATCCTACAAAACATATTTAGGGATGTACATATTTAGGTACAAAAACAATCCTAAATATTGTAATTATAAATAACAAAAAACCAAACAATCTTCGGGTACATGTAGAAACAACTTATGATCAAAACCATGCATATACATATGCATCATCGGAATCATTCAAAGATCATAAACAATTCAAAGATCATATATAGTTCCATATGAGAATAAATCAAGGGCCTCATAATTTTTCAGAGATGGAGTTGGCGAATCAAAGTACCAACATCACAACCTATATTGTTTGTGTACATTGCTTCCTCAGGTTCACTAACCCATCCCTAAAAAATGACACCAACAAATGTGTCACCACTTCACTCTTTTGGGGAAAATTTCAATCATCGGCCTTAGTGAGAAACTGAAATGTAATTCTTATACACTATGAATGCATGCAATAAGAATTCAAAGATCATATTTCTATGAATGTATAATAAATCTGGGGGCCTCATAAGTCTTTTCAGAGACAGAGTAAGCGAACCAAACTACCAACAACACAACCTATATTGTTTGTGTGTCACCCCTGCAATCTTTTGGGAAAAAATTCAAGCATCGGCATCAGTGAGAAACAGTTCAAAGATCATAGTTCATATGTGCAGAATAAATCTAGGGCCTCATAATTTTTTTAGAGATGGAGTTAGTTATGGATCTGAAATATAGCCATCTACGTCCATATTTAAACTGGATATTAATCATATTCTTGATGAAATATCTCTCTAAACCCTGCCACTAATGCTAATATTTAGAGGGGTATGCAATCCTTTCTTTTAAATTTTTCATGCATAGATAATGTCGTTTAGAGGAGGGAATCACTACATTAAATTCAAAGATACGAGATTTCCAACAACCAGAAGAAACCATAAGCCATACAATGTAGGCAGATGCTTCAACGACCACTATACGACCGGAGCAAAAATCCTGGCCGTATAGCTCCGGTCGTATAGTTGGCGCCGCCACCGTTAGGTCAAACGGAACAATTTTCTTGAAGGGACCCTATATAAAGAAGCCTAAGGCGATGGGAAAACATCGCTCGCCCCTCCCCGAAGAAGCCAGACCTCGCCAAAAAGCCGCCTCCAGATCTCCAAACCCTTCTCCATCTCCATAGCCATATTCCACCACTTATAATAGTAGATCTCTTCTCCGGTTGGCGACATTGTAAGACTATTGCTATCAATCTTATGATTTTCATTACCATGTTTGTGATTGTTGATCTCATCTCTATGTGTGAGTAATTCTCCTTGGGCTAAGGGCTTCGGCCTAGCCATGTAGCAATTATGTATCTGATTTATCATAGATGGGATCGTATATTAGTTTGTTTGACATGATGATTATTGTATCCTCTTTTTCCTCAATCTAAGGACTTGTCAGGTACCCAAGACCCCGAGGGTTGAGTTAGGTATAGGGAGTATGAGTGATGACTGATCTGCAGGTTGGGAACCCTAGTGACAGAAGGGATAGTACGGCTGTATGTGAAGGATTTGCTTGGGATTAACGGTGACATCACTATGCATATCATTAGTTCTCCTTCTTCTATGGATGAGACTAGTAGGTTATTGCTATAAGCGGTTGCAGAGGCAATAGAAATTATGGATGCACTACCCACATATAATTTATCTTGCTCTAACAAGTACACGCATACTTTATTTCTATCTTTTATTTCCATCAGATATTTTGCACAGCTATAGGTGAAACCGAACACCCTAGTCCCTCTCTCTCCATCATCGACAACAACAAAAAGACACAAGCTATTGGTCCGATAAAAACACAAGAGGAATCCTAAAACTCCCGAAGGTCCGTTAAGTAACTTCACTACGCATTCGCTTCCCGAGGATTCGATAACCTAGGTCTACTAGAGAAAAAGAAGCTATACTACATCCATAATCCGGATCGAAGGTATCAACCCTTTTTCTGGCGCCATTGCTAGGGAAGCAATAGCTACCCTGGTTAGGTTATTAGGAACCTTGCTAGTTTTAATTCTTGTTTTTAGTTTTGTTAATTTGCTTTCAGTCTTTATTTGATAAACCAAAAAAAATTAGTTAGCCTTTAAATTCTTGCTTTTACTATTATAATTCTTTATCTAAGAAAACCCAAAAACTTAGGAAGTATGGTGATACGTCCAAAACGTATCTACTTTCCCGAACACTTTTCTTATTGTTTTTCCTCTAAACTTGTGTGATTTGGATACAACTAACACGGACTGACGCTGTTTTTAGCAGAATTACCTTGGTGTCTAGTTTTTGTGCAGAAAATCAACTATTAGGAAAAATCCCAGAAAATATGCCAAAAATCATATTTCACTAGAAGACTCACGGAGCCAGAAGACGAGACGGAGTAGGGCCACGAGGGGCCCACACCACCTGGCCGCGCCCCTAGGGGTGGTGTGGCCGCCTCGGCTGCCCCCTCGGCCTCCCTCTTTGCCTATAAGTTTCCTTCTGACCTAAAAACTTAGGGGGGTTCGATTCCAGAAAGAGTTCCGCTCTGTCGCCACCACCAGATTCCGTGATTTGGACCCAGAAACTCCGTTCTGGCACCCTACCAGGACGGGGAATTGGAGGATATCATTCCCATCATCATCATCATCGCTTCTCCATCGACCATACATGTTTCCCCCATCTGTGAGTGAGTAATCCCCCGCTGTAGGCTATGGGGATGGTAGGGATTAGATGAGATCGTTCATGTAATGGCATCGGATTATTAGGGCATGGTGACTAGTATCTACTATTAGTACTTTTTGACTTTGTTGTGACTTGTTATGCTTAATGCTTGTCACTAGGGCCCGAGTGCCATGATTTCAGATCTGAACATGTTATTGATTCATTATGATAGTATTGTTTATGGTCTTACCTGCAAATTGTATACACACGTTGTAGTTCCCGAAGTGACAGCAATCGGGATAACCGGAGGGAATGGCTTTGATGTGAGGATCACATGTGTTCACGGAGTGTTAATGCTTTGCTCCGGTGCTCTATTAAAAGGAGCACCTTAATTTCTAGTAGTTCCCTTGAGGCCTCGCTGCAAACGGGCTGGCAGGACAAAAGATATTGTGCAAGTTCTCATTGCGAGCATGTATGACTATATATGGAACACATGCCTATGATTATTTAGTACTTGGATGCTTTATCTTATTTATCTGCAAATGCCCTATGTTCTTATTGCTATGTGAATTGTCTTCTCCATGCAACGCCCGTCCATCCATCCCTATGCCTACCGCGCTTTAATCCTACTATTTACTGCAATTATTACTACTGTCTTTACTTTTACTACTGCTATTACTTTACTATTGCTACTACAAAACTGTTGCTACTGATAAACTGCTGTGAGCAAGATTGATTCCAGTTGCAGCTGAATTGACAACTAAGTTGTTAAGGCTTATAAATATTCTTTGGCTCCCCTTGTGTCGAATCAATAAATTAGGTTTCACTTCCCTCGAAAATACTGCGATACACCCCCTATACTTGTGAGTCATCAAGACTATTTTCTGGCACCGTTGCCGGGGAGCATAGCTTTATTTTTCAAGTCCACTTGGAATCATTATTGTTCGCTGCCATCCATCCATCATGGGTAAGTCTCGTGATGGCAAGGTTCCTATTTTACCATCCACTACAAGAAGAGGTACGGTTCTGAACACCTATGTTGCTCTTGATTCACCGTCTGTTATGAGTAAGCTCCTTACACCATCACATACACATGCTACACACACTGCTACTACTGCTGAATCTGAAACTTCTGATACTTATGATGCTGCTTCTACTGTGCTTGATAAGAGTGGTTCATTAGGTCCTTTCCTAGATGCTACGATTGCTAGAACTATAGCTGGAAATACTGAAACTCCTAATGAAGACACTACTACACCTGTTAGTTCACCTGAGTCTAGAGAAAGCTATGATATTGAAGACGGTTATATTGAGATGACCGATGAATTTATTAAAGAATGTCAAAACACCCATGATAGGAGTGCTGCTAAGAGTCTCCTTGAGAGGCGTACTATTAAACCCAAATGGTCTCCTAATCCTAAGTTTGTTGCATCTCCCATAAACATTAAAGATAAAGATTATGATTTCTCTCTTGATCTATCTTACATAGCTATTGTTGAGAAAGAACCTTTTTGTGGGACTAAGAATGAAAGTGCGGTAGCACATATGACTGAGCTTTCTACCATGAGTGGCCTGTTTTCTGATGATATTAAGATGCGCACCTACTTTGTTGCTAAGATTTTTCCCTTTTCACTGAAAGGAGAAGCTAAAACTTGGTTTAATAATTTACCTCCTAGATCTATTGATAGCCCTGATTGCTTGATTAGTACTTTCCTTCAGAAATATTATCCTCCTAGTGCTAGACATGCTATTTTGCAGGAACTTTTTGATTTTAAACAGGGATAAAAGGAGATATTGCCTGACTCATGGGCAAGATTTTGTTCTTTGATTCATGCACAGGCTGGATGTCCATTACCTAAGAATGAGCTTCTTGATATATTTTATAATGGACTAACTCAAGAATCTAGGACATACCTGGATAGCTGTGCTGATTGTGTTTTCAGGAAAGGACTCCCAAGGAAGCTGAGGAATTAATGGCTAAAATAAGCAAGAATTATGAAGTTTGGACTCCTCCTAAACCAGCTATACCTGAAACAATTATACCTAAACTAGCTATACCTACGCCTATACCGACATCTAAGAAGAGGGGAGTTATTGAACTAAATGATGAAGTGATGAAGGAAGCTAAGAAATGTCTTAAGGAGAAGGGAATTAAAGCTGCAGATGTCAAGAATTTACCTCCTATAGAAGAATTATGTAAGCCAATTCCCCATTCACCCACTATTGAGGTACACTCTCTCCAACACTTTGATGAAGGTGATATCCCTTACTCTCAACCTCCTGATCAATGCTTAGAAGAATTCGATATTTTTATTGTTAAGCAAGATAATTTTAATAAAAGGGTGCAAAATCATCTAATGGAAAACTCTAGAGCTATTGTTGAGTTGAAGGATATTGTGGAAAGAACCTCTAATGATGTTAAAATGCTTGTTAAACATTTTCAAATGGTTCAAACTCAAATAGATCAACTTATTAAAGTTCAAAAAGACTTGCTAGTTAATGCTGCTAAAGAAAAACATGCTTATGAAATTAGAACTAGAAGTGGTGCTGCTACCCAGGATCCTCTATATCCTGAGGGGCATCCCAAAAGAATTGAGCAGGATTCTCAACAAGCTGAAAATAATGGTACTACTGGTAAGAAAAGAAAAAAGAAACATAAAACTATTGTAGAACCCACTGAACCTGCCAAAGATCCTAATAGTATATCTGTCTCTGATGCTGAAATTGGAAGTGGTAATGAAGAAAATGATGTTCCTGATAAAGAAAAAGGTGAAGAAGAACCTGAAAAGCACACTAAGAATACTAAATACACTAAAGACGATTTTGTTGCTAAGAAACATGGTAGTGAAAGAGAGCCTTGGGTCCAAAAACCTATGCCTTTCCCTGATAAGAAACACAAGTCAAAGGAAGATGAACACTATAATAAGTTTTGTGAGTGGATGAAACCTTTATTCTTGCAAATTCCTTCGACTGATGCTATTAAATTGCCTCCTTATTCAAAGTATATGAAGGATATTGTCTCGAATAAAAGGAAGATCCCTAATGAAGAAATTTCTACTTTGCTTGCTAATTATTCCTTTAATGGTAAGGTTCCAAAGAAACTTGGAGACCTAGGGATTCCAACTATTCCTTGCTCTTTTAAAAATAGTTATGTTACAACTGCTTTGTGTGATTTGGGAGCAGGAGTTAGTGTCATGCCTTTTTCTCTCTATAAGAGACTTCAACTGGAAAAACTAATACCAACTGATATATCTTTGCAAATGGCTGATAAATCTACCACTATTCCTGTTGGTATATGTGAGGATATACCTGTTCAAGTGACTCATAATTGCTTGATATTAACTGATTTTGTTGTGCTTGAAATGCCTGAAGATGATAATATGTCTATTATTCTTGGGAGACCTTTTCTTAATACTGCAGGAGCTGTTATTAATTGTAATCAAGGAAAGGTGACCTTGAATGTTAATGACAAGGAACATACTATTTATTTCCCCAAGAAGATTGATAGGACTTATGGTTTGAATTCAATTGAACATGTTGATGGCATTCAAGTTGGAGAAATATATTGTCCCATACCAAGAGAAAAATTTGAAACTATTATGATTGGGACCATTTCTATTATGGTTGAGGTAACATAATCATTAGTGAAATACAAAGTTTTGTTTCATATAAATTTTTTTTGGTAACAAGACCTAATCAACCTTGTTAAAAAAAGGATTTCATTGAACAAAACAATGTTTTCACCATGATTATCTCCGCTTACTTTTATTCTATCCATTTTAGTTTTTGCTTTTGTTTAGTTTTCTTTTCTGTTGTTAGTTGCTTGCATGTTAGAGTGTCTTAGAACTTCTGAAGTTTTAGCCTTGTTTTGTCATTCCATCATTCCAAAAACCTTTTTCTGTTAGAAAATCATTCATCTATAACTGAAAATTGCTCAAAAATAAAGTGTCTTGAAAAATTCCAGAAAATTCATATTAAATTTTTACGTGAAAAAAGGGGTAGAGGAGTGCCTGGAAGGTACCAGGGGGACCACCAGGTAGGCACACCACCTGGTGGCGTGGCCAGCCCAGGGCGGGCCTGGCCATGGTGTGGGCCACCCCTAGCCTTCCACTCACTCTCTCACTTCCCACTTTCTTCTCTCTCCCGAGAAAATACCAGTTCATTGCTCGAAACCGCGTTCTTGCTATTCTTGCCCTCGATTTTTCGATCTCCTTGCTCAGCCCATCTTTGCTGCTGAAATTTGGAGCATTTGTTCTCCGGTATGTGACTCCTCCGCTTGTCCAAGTAGATTTGTGTTTAGTGGTTTATATCTTGAGTATTTTGCTGCTGTAGGTGACAGGTTATAAGAGCTTGTAAGCTTGTTCAATGCCTAGAGATATAGTTTTGATGCATGTTTAGGCCCCTACAAGTCCCTATGAGTAGTGCTCTCCATTATATATTCACTTTGCAATCACTTGTGTAATAGATGTTTAAATTTCAAAATATCAAAGATGAACAACCACACCTTTGGAGAAATTTTTGAGAGGGATGCACCTAGGAGGTCAAGGCCCTCAAGATCAGCCTCTCAGTTTAGGCCTTCATACAACGAAGATCTCATTGCACCTCGCTTTGGTAATGAAGGAGATGATGGGGATGCTCACCCATCTACTTTTCCTTGTTATACCTTCTTACAAGCTGCAGGGATTCTTGATGATTTCTTGCTACTGATACAGAGGGTTGGTTTGACCTCATACATGCAAGATGAGAGTGAGAAATATGCTATGCTGATCAAAACTTTTGTTGAGAGTTTCGTTTTCACTAACACCCCCTATCAGTCAATTGTTTCTTTCAGAATTTATAATCTGCCCTTTACCATGCCATTGGAAAGATTTTGCAGTATTATAGGTGTCGGCATGACATGGACCGTGAAGAAGATTCAAGGGCGACCCGCTGATTTGTTGGAGCTCTATCGAGGTGTGACCAATGACGATGACCGCATAGCTCAGGGCAGGAAGATAAGAAACATCCAACTCCCTGCTCTTAGATACTTTGCCTATTATCTTGCTACTAGCATTCTTGGTAGGGAGAATACGAGTAATATCTCCAATTATCATTTAGCCTTCCTCGCTCCTGCGCTTAACAATGATACTCAGTACAATCTTGGCTCCCTTATTGCTTGCCGCCTAGCTACTAGGGGACCTATTTATGGGGGCATCATCGCTTCACGTATGGTTAGTGCATTAGAGATTTCGGTGGATCCCAATGATACTATATTGGCACCACAAAGGCTTGACCTTACTGCTATGAAAACACATCACTTCGTCACTACTAACTCTGATATGGACAGTTTAGTATACATGATGTTGTTTACTGACGGGGATGAAAGGGAGATTCCTTTTTCGCAATCTACTTTGTTCACTGTTCACAGGAGGCCGTGGTCGTGCTCCAAGGAGGAGGTGGATGAGCAGCTCTGCTTGCTGGGTTTCCATAGGCAGCACCAGGAGGATGTGCCCTCCTACGATTACTCTGCGCACTACGGAGGCGCTCCATGATACATTGCAAATGTATCTATAATTTTTGATGTTCCATGCTTGGTTTTATCCACTTTCTTGTGTTTTGTCCACACTTTGGAGTACTTTTCATATGATTTCTTGGACTAACCTATTAACAAGAGCCACAGTGCCAGCTGCCTGTTTTCAGCTGTTTTTGGTTCCAGGAAAGTCAGAAAATGAATATTCTCGGAATTGGACAGGACAAAAGCCAAAGTGCCTATTTCTCCAGAAGTCATCAGATGCCAGACTACGAGACGGAGAGGGGCCAGGGGGCCACCACACCACCTGGCTGCGCGGCCAGGCCTGGCCCGCGCCAGGGGGTGGTCTGGCCGACCCCAGCACCCCCTCGGCCTCTCCTTCCGCCTATAAGATTCCCTCAGGACGAAAACCCTAAGTGCCCGATCAAAAATCCACGAAAGAGTCTATTGCCGCCGTCATCTCCATCCCTAGATCGGGAGGGATATGAAGCTCTTCCCGGCACCCTGCCGGAGAGGGGAATTCACCTTGGAGGCCTTCTTCATCACCATGCAAGCCTCCGGTGTGATGCGTGGGTAGTTCATCCTTGGACTACGGATCCATGTAGTAGCTAGATGGCTGGTTCTCCTCCTTTGTGCTTTCATGTTTAGATCTTGTGAGCTCCGTTCATGATCAAGATCATCTATTTGTAATTCTGCATGTTGTGTTTGCAGGGATCCGATGGATATTGAGATGCTATTTCAGATTGATTATTGATTCTATCATGTCTTTGTTATTTGTGATCTTGCATGCTTTCCATTGTTAGTAGCTATCTTGGCCAAGTAGATGCTAGCAACTCCAAGAGTTAGTATTTATGCTCGATAGTGGGTTCATGCCTCTGTTAATCTGGGGAAGTGACAGAAATCTCTAAGGTACTAGATGTGGTGTTGCTACTAGGGAGAAAACAACAATCCTTTGTTCATAGAACAATCATATTGTTTACTTTACACGCAGTTCGTAAAGCAATAATCTGTTGCTTGCAACTTAATCTTTGGAGGGGTTCGGATGATAACCTGAAGGTGGATTATTAGTCATAGATGCAGTTGGATGGCGGTTTATGTATTATGTTGTAATGCCCAATCAAGTCTCAGAGGAGTCAAGATGATTAGTATATGCATGTATTGCTTTCTCGGTGTTTGTCAATTGCCCCGCTGTAATTTGTTCACCCAGCATGTTATCTATCTAAGGAGAGCCACCTCTAGTGAACTATGGATCCTGGTCCTTGTCTTTTTCTTTACATACAATCTATAAACTTTTACTGCTTTGTGTTTACTTTCTGCAAACTATTACTTCCTTCCATTTGATACGTTTAATCCTTTGTTTTCAGCAAAACACGGTGAGATTGACAACCTCATCGCAAGTTGGAGACAAAGTTTTGTGGTTGTGTTGTGCAGGTCTCCATGTTGCTACTAGCACCGGTAGTGTGCCCTGCCAAGGCTCAACTAGCAACACCTTTGGGGTGTTTCCTTGCTCCTACTGGTTTGATTAAACCTTGGTTTTATAACTGAGGGAAACTTGCTGATGTGCTCATCATACCTTCCTCTCGGGGTTCCCAACGAGCTCTACATCAACACTGCACCAACACTTTTCTAGCGCCGTACATTGAGCCATCACTCCATCTTGGCCAGCTTGGGATTGATACCCACTTAGGCCAAAAGCCTAAGCTTGGGGGGAGGTACACCGACATCACACTCATCTCCACATCATGTTTCGTCGGTACTTTTTATATTCATGTTTCATTCTCTTTTTAGTTTTCACTCTTTCTTTGTTTTCGCTTTCTAAAACACAAAAAGACCAAAAATATTTCTGTTGTTTCTCTTTGTTTGCTTCTTCTTCTTTTTGCCTTGGTTTGCTTTTCCCTTTTTGCTTTGTTTGAACTATTCGAAAAACCCAAAAAGATTTTGATTTGCTTGTTCTTCCTTTTTGGTTCTTGTTTAAAAAATCAAAAACACCAAAAATATTTGTTGTTCTTCTTTGGTTTTGTGAGTTTGTTGCAGGGTTCAGCAGTCCTCAGTGGAATTTGGTTTCATGTTATTATTCAAGCCACACAAGTGAAGGGCAATAATGAGGATTAATGACAACTTGAGGTGTGGTAAGAGGCTGGTAATTGATACATTGCAAATGTATGTATAATTTTTGATGTTCCATGCTTAGTTTTATCCACTTTCTTGTGTTTTGTTCCAACTTTGGAGTACTTTTCATATGATTTCTTGGACTAACCTATTAACAAGAGCCACAGTGCCAGCTGCCTGTTTTCTACTGTTTTTGGTTCCAGGAAAGTCAGAAAATGAATATTCTCGGAATTGGACGGGACAAAAGCCAAAGTGCCTATTTTTCCGGAAGGGATCAAGTGCCAGAATAGGAGACAGAGAGGGGCTAGGGTCCGGCCACACCACCTGGCCGCGCGACCAGGCCTGGCCCGTGCCAGGGGGTGGTGTGGTGGCTCCCGGCACCCCCTCGGCCTCCCCTTCCGCCTATAAGTTGCCCACAGGACGAAAACCCTAAGTACCCGATCAAAAATCCACGAAAGAGTCTGTAGCCGCCGTCATCTCCATCCCTAGATCGGGAGGGATCTGAAGCTCTTCCCGGCACCTCAGGAGAGGGAATTCACCACAGAGGCCTTCTTCATCACCATGCAAGCCTCCGGTGTGATGCGTGAGTAGTTCATCCTTGGACTACGGATCCATGTAGTAGCTAGATGGCTGGTTTCTCCTCCTTTGTGCTTTCATGTTTAGATCTTGTGAGCTCCGTTCATGATCAAGATCATCTATTTGTAATCCATACATGTTGTGTTTGTGGGGATCCGATGGATATTGAGATGCTATTTCAGATTGATTATTGATTCTATCATGTCTTTGTTATTTGAGATCTTGCATGCTTTCCGTTGTTAGTAGCTATCTTGGTCAAGTAGATGCTAGCAACTCCAAGAGTTAGTATTTATGCTCGATAGTGGGTTCATGCCTCCGTAACTGGGAAGTGACAGAAATCTCTAAGGTACTAGATGTGCTGTTGCTACTAGGGAGAAAACAACGATCCTTTGTTCATAGAACAATTGTATGTTTACTTTACACGCAGTTCGTAAAGCAATAATTTGTTGCTTGCAACTTAATACTGGAGGGGGTTCGGATGATAACCTGAAGGTGGATTATTAGTTATAGATGCAGTTGGATGGCGGTCTATGTATTATGTTGTAATGCCCAATCAAGTCTCAGAGGAGTCAAGATGATTAGTATATGCATGTATTGCTTTCTCGGTGTTTGTCAATTGCCCCGCTGTAATTTGTTCATCCAGCATGCTATCTATCTAAGGAGAGCCACCTCTAGTGAACTATGGATCCCGGTCCTTTACTTTATATACAGTCTATAATCTTTTACTGCTTTGTGTTTACTTTCTGCAAACTTTTACTTCTTTCCATTCGATACGTTTAATCCTTTGTTTTCCGCAAAACACGGTGAGATTGACAACCTCATCGCAAGTTGGGGACAAAGTTCTGTGGTTGTGTTGTGCAGGTCTTCATGTTGCTACTAGCACCGGTAGTGCGCCCTGCCAAAGCTCAGCTAGTAACACCTTTGGGGTGTTTCCTTGCTCCTACTGGTTCGATTAAACCTTGGTCTCATAACTGAGGGAAAACTTGCTGTTGTGCTCATCATACCTTACTCTTGGGGTTCCCAACGAGCTCTACATCAACCACGAGCCAACAAAGGTTTTTCTGGCGCCGTTGCCGGGGAGTCAAGGACATCTTCACAAGGGGAGTCCCTCATAACCAATCTCTTTACTCTGTTGTTTTTGTTTTGCTTAGTTTCTTTTTTGCTTTGTTTGCTTGTTTTGTTCTTCAAAAAACACAAAAAAAAATTAGTTCCTTTCTTAAGTTGCCTTTATGACTAGCTCTGCTCCAATCACTATTTCATTATGGATAGCTCACTCAGTTTCCTATTTGGGAACAGTTTTATGACTGCTAAGGTAACAGATGAACCACCGCCTGCTAAAACCTCCATGGAAGAAGAAATTGTTGAACCTGAAAGCTCATTAGATGAAAAAGAGGAGGAGAGTGATGGACAAAAGGAGGAAGAATGGATCTACCCATGCCTACCTTCTAATGAGAGTAACTCTTTATCCCTTACATTATTTGATTGTCCCCCATGCTTATCAAAAGAGGGTGAATGTTATGTTCCCGAGGATTCTTTTGAAAATGTTTATAATAAAGCTCTAGTGCTTGTAAATGATGAAAAGCATGCCTTATGTGATAGTTATATTGTTGAGTTTATTCATGAGGCTACTGAAAATTATTATGAGAGAGGAAAATATGGTTGTAGAAGTTTTTATGGTAATGAAACACCTCTCTATGTGCTGAAAGTTTTGAAGTTACTTTTGTTTTATCTTCCTATGCCTGTCACTTTGCTCTTTGTGCATTTATTTGCATACAAGATTCCTATGCATAGGAAGTGGGTTAGACTTAAATGTGTTTCGAATTTGCTTCTTGATGCTCTCTTTTACTTCAATTCATATTTCCTATGAGAGCATCTTCTCAAATTTTCATGCCTAACTTAAAGGCGTTAAAGAAAAGTACTTATTGGGAGATAACCCAAAAGTTTTAGATGATTCTTGGAAGTTATTACCTCAGTAATAATCGCTCCTTATCCTTTTTATTTGCTTTTTGTGCCAAGAGTAACCTCTAATGAGAGTGAAGTAATGATTGGGAAAGTTGCTGTCCCGATACAGATTTCTGTGCTTCACCGTAAAATACCTGAGAGATATCTGTACGTCGGATTGAGCTGTAATTGTTTGTGCTTCTGCCCCAGGTTGTTATCTAACTTTCGTTAGTTCAACACTTTTTGATTTGAGCAACAGAAGGTCTTCGAAAAAATCCATCTCTACCTGCTGGTCTGTTTTGACAGATTTCTGCCATTTTCTGCATTTGCTTCTTGTTGGTTCCTTCTTGAGTTCTTTGGGGAAGTGAGCTTTTTGGGGGAAGTGCTACAGTAGCTAGTGTTCCAATGGAAGTTTATTTGGTGTTAGAACTGAACCTTGAAACTTATTTATCTTAAGTGCACTAATGTTGCTAATAAGATTGTGTGAAGTTTTGTATGAAGGAAAAATTTCAGGGGTATGGAAGGAATGAGTAATGAGATGAAGGATGGACTAAAGCTCAAGCTTGGGGATGCCACGTGTGTCACCCCAAGAAATATCCAAAAAGTACAAGCGTCAAAGCTTGGGGATGCCCAAGGCATCCCCTTCTTCATCAATAAAAATTCCAGGTTTCTTCCAAACACTTCATTTTTATTGTTTCATGCACAGTTGTGTTTTTCTTGGAGCATCTTCTTTTTCGTTTTTGTTTTGGTTTTAGTTTGCTTTGATTTTCTTAGTTTTCTGAATAAATTGGTTGGACCCCCTCTTTCACACTTTGGTTTGCAAATAGTTTGGTTTTGTTTGGAAAAGAGTAGGAAAGTTCATGCTTATGTGGTAAAAAGAGCTCGTTTTTGACTGTGGCCTATGCTTTGTCATGCCATGCTTGATATTGTTTTGGCTTTATGCTTAGTATTCTTTGCTGTAGCATGACTTGTTATAAACAACTGAGATTGCTTAATGTGCCTTGGATGAATCATGCGTTGTTTTAGCATATTAAAGCATAGTATAGTGGTATTCTCCTTTGATGCTTTATTTGGGTTGACTTGGCACATGATCACACCATGTTATGACTATCTCAAGTCACCATAGCCTTTATAATCCTTTATTTTTCAACTTGTAGTATCACTTTATGCTTTGATCAATGATGTTTTGTCGCTGGCCATTATTGCTCTCTTAGTTTGTCGCTCCCAGTCTTTTGCTAGCCTCCACAACAAAGTATGAGTTCCACTCATGCATCCAACTCCCTAAACCAAGTTATTCCAAAGAGTCCACCATACCTACCTACTAGCGTATGCTATTCCAAGTATAATCATGCTTTTTTTACCTTCCACTTGTTATGAGAAAACTAGTGATTAAAGCTCTCACAAACTTGATGGCACACTTTACTTTACTTGCCCTTAATAAACTTGAACCATTGTGTCTTCTATGTTGTATATGCTTGCACTTATTTGTTGGGAATTAGCAGAACCATGCTTTCATGGGGAACGATTTCAACATTGCACTTGGTACTTGTACCTAGTTGATATCATGCTCTTTTTTATATGGATGTCGTCCGTGTGAAATGAAAGGGGAGCTTGTAAGTCCATGGAGTTATGTATATGTGTTAGAGAAACGCCTGGGCCGCTGGTCTAATCCATGCTGACATGGTGGAAACCTGCAGCGTAACCATAATGAGCTGTCTATGAAGCATTCTTCTTATAAAAAAAGAGTCCTACATTGAGAAAAGAGAAAAAGAAAAAAAGATACTATGAAAAGAGGAAAGAGAGAAAAAAGCACCATATTCTCATGGTAAATAAGAAGAATGCTAAGATGCTCGTTGTCTGCTTGCCTTGTCATTTTGATATGGGGATTCTTCCATATCATCGGGCAAGGGGTACCCCGTTGGCGGTTGTCAATGATACACATGTACTTACAATGACAAGAACTTATCGGTGACTAAACTTGAGTAGCATGAGGAGCGGCCCTCGTATACAAGGGACATGAGATTTCTGACTTATACTTCGTCAAGCATGTACACCATAGTTTGTTCACTTTAACCTTAATCACTTCAAGATGCTTATGATAGGGGCAATGAGAGCTGAAAGCTTTAAGTATCATAATTTTTGGAAGCTCTTTATGAGACTTGAATCCCTACTTCCTTTTATAAAAGGCCTTTTCTTCCACCATTATATTGAGTCTCCACCTTCTATCTTTATGCACCTACTTTGAGAGCATAGTGGCCATTCTTAGTTATATGTGCATTGTCCCAAGACTAATTGATTGATGCATAACTTGTTATTGCTTGTTTGAAACTATTGTATCTAGTCACTCTTATGTACTTTGAAGGTGTCCTATGCATTTATATTTTCTATTCTATTGAGGGACAAGCTGAATACTTTTATGCTATGTTTTCTTTATGTGAAAGAAACAAACGTCTTGCAAAGCATTATTATTCATGAATCTTTTGTTTGTGCCTTTTCATGTTGCATCATAGTTTCTTTGTCTTATTGCTAGAACTTTGTCTTTCATGTTATGATTGAAGTACTATGATCCCAGCTTTGAATGTTTTGCAAATACCTTGATCAAGTCTTTGATGGTGCATGTCACCTCAAAAATTATTTCTTTTTATCACTTACCTACTCGAGGACGAGCAGGAGTTAAGCTTGGGGATGTTGATACATTGCAAATGTATCTATAATTTTTGATGTTCCATGCTTAGTTTTATCCACTTTCTTGTGTTTTGTTCCAACTTTGGAGTACTTTTCATATGATTTCTTGGACTAACCTATTAACAAGAGCCACACTGTCAGCTACCTGTTTTCTGCCTTTTTGGTTCTAGGAAAGTCAGAAAATGAATATTCTCGGAATTGGACAGGACAAAAGCCAAAGTGCCTATTTTTCCGGAAGGGATCAAGTGCCAGAATACGAGACGGAGAGGGGCCAGGGGCCGGCCACACCACCTGGTCGCACGGCCAGGCCTGGCCCGCGCCAGGGGGTGGTGTGGTGGCTCCCGGCACCCCCTCGGCCTCTCCTTCCTCCTATAAGTTGCCATCGGGACGAAACCCTAAGTACCCGATCAAAAATCCACGAAAGGGTCTATAGCCGCCGTCATCTCCATCCCTAGATCGGGAGGGATCTGAAGCTCTTCGGCACCTGCCGAGAGGGAATTCACCACAGGCCTTCTTCATCACCATGCAAGCCTCCGGTGTGATGCGTGAGTAGTTCATCCTTGGACTACGGATCCATGTAGTAGCTAGATGGCTGGTTTCTCCTCCTTTGTGCTTTCATGTTTAGATCTTGTGAGATCCGTTCATGATCAAGATCATCTATTTGTAATCCATACATGTTGTGTTTGCGGGGATCCGATGGATATTGAGATGCTATTTCAGAATTATTATTGATTCTATCATGTCTTTGTTATTTGAGATCTTGCATGCTTTCCGTTGTTAGTAGCTATCTTGGCCAAGTAGATGCTAGCAACTCCAAGAGTTAGTATTTATGCTCGATAGTGGGTTCATGCCTCTGGTAATCTGGGGAAGTGACAGAAATCTCTAAGGTACTAGATGTGCTGTTGCAACTAGGGAGAAAACAACGATCCTTTGTTCATAGAACAATTGTATTGTTTACTTTACACGCAGTTCGTAAAGCAATAATCTGTTGCTTGCAACTTAATACTAGAGGGGGTTCGGATGATAACCTGAAGGTGGATTATTAGTCATAGATGCAGTTGGATGGCGGTTTATGTATTATGTTGTAATGCCCAATCAAGTCTCAGAGGAGTCAAGAAGATTAGTATATGCATGTATTGCTTTCTCGGTGTTTGTCAATTGCCCCACTGTAATTTGTTCACCCAGCATGTTATCTATCTAAGGAGAGCCACCTCTAGTGAACTATGGATCCCGGTCCTTTACTTTACATACAATCTATAATATTTTACTTCTTTGTGTTTACTTTCTGCAAACTTTTACTTCTTTCCATTCGATACGTTTAATCCTTTGTTTTCCGCAAAACACGGTGAGATTGACAACCTCATCGCAAGTTGGGGACAAAGTTCTGTGGTTGTGTTGTGCAGGTCTCCACATTGCTACTAGCACCGGTAGTGCGCCCGGCCAAAGCTCAGCTAGTAACACCTTTGGGTTGTTTCCTTGCTCCTACTGGTTCGATTAAACCTTGGTCTCATAACTAAGGGAAAACTTGCTACTGTCTCATCATACCTTCCTCTTGGGGTTCCCAATGAGCTCTACATCAACCACGAGCCAGCAGTAACGAACTCTATTTGTTTTCATTTTTGTACATATACTCATCATTTTGTGCATGCTTAGTCTGTTCATGTAGGGTGTATGTTATTTATGGATGCTTAGTAGTTCTTGCTTTCATATGATTAGTTCTAGCTTGCTAATAGTTTGTAGCATGTCATATGAATGTTTGCTTGCGTTAGTCTATTCATAACTTGGTATGACACTGTGGTATCCTTCTCTGAATGTTTCACTTGAATTGACTTGGCACATGCTCACGCATGCATATGACTGAAATAATCAGTTAAGCCTCGATCAATTATTTTGCCTTGAGGGTCTTGAATCACTTTCATGCCATGATTAGTCCTGTTTTGTTGCAAGCATGATTATGACAGTTATTGCTCTCTCATTTGTCGCTCCCTTGTTATTTCTAGCCTTCACCTGCACTGAGTATGAGCTCTACTCGTGTTTCCCATTCCCCAAAACCAATATTGCCGAGAGTGTCCACCATACCTACCTATTAGCATCATTTGTTGTTCCGTGCATATTCAATGTGCCTTGTTTTCTTGCGAATAAAATGTTTGCTTGTTATGAGAAAGTTAGTTAGTAAAGCTCTCACGAACTTGATGGCACACTTTATTTCCTGCACTTAATAAACCTGAACCATTGTGACTTTCCATGAAAGTTATATGCTTGCAAATTATAGGCTGGGGATTAGCAAAACTGTGCTGTCACGGGAAATGCTTTCAACACCTGTAAATATATACCTAGTCGATATCATGCACTTTTGTTTGCGGATGTCGTCAATGTGAAATAAAAGGGGAGCTTGTAAGTCCATGAAGTTATGTATGTGTGTTAGAGAAACGCCTGGGCCGCCGGTCTAATCCATGCCTAATCATGGTGGAAACCTGCAGCGTAACCATAATGAGTATCTATGAAGCATTCTTCTTATAAAAAATAGATAGCTATTGAGAAAAAAAACATATGAGAAAAGAGGAAGGAGATAAAAAAGCACCATTTTCCCATGGTAAATAAGAAGATTGCTGAGATATTGTCTGCTTGCCTTGTCATTTTGATATGGGGATTCTTCCGAATCATCGGGCAAGGGGTACCCCATTGGCGGTTCTCTATGATATACACGTATTTACTATGACAAGAACTTGCCAGTAACTAAAGTTGAGTAGCATGAGGAGCGGCCCTCGTACTCAAGGGACATGAGATTTCTAGTTTATAGTCTGTCAAGCATATAACTCAGATTGGACCTCGCTTTCACCTTAACCATTTAAAGATGCTTATGATAGGGGCAATGAGAGCTCAAAGCTAACGAGTACCATACTTTCAGCATTTGGAAGCCTTTCAAACTTTTCAAAACCTTTTTCATTTCCTTGTTGAGTCTCCACCTATTCTATGAGCACTTTCTTGAGAGCATAATTGTCATCCTTAGTATAATGTGCTTGTCTCAATACTGGATTAATTGTGTTATGAATTTGATGCTTGTATCTTTGATATCTTTACTTCTAGTCTTCACCTGAACTTCAGAGGTGCCTTGGCATTCACAATCAAAGGCAAGCGAGATACCACTTTATCATACCTTGTTATGAGCATTGTAATGTTGCTTATGTTTATGTTTCATGCTACTTATTATTTTTGAGTTGGAATCTCCTGATAGATTGGAATGCCTATTAAGTAAACTTAGTTGCATACTCTTTATTATGAATTTCCTGAGTAGTTGATCATATGCTGAGAATATATACATCATATGAAGAAAATGTGTTCATGAAAGTTTCTTTTATCGCACTCAGTTTTCAACTGAATTGCTTGAGGACAAGCAATAAGCTAAGCTTGGGGGAGTTGATACGTCCAAAACGTATCTACTTTCCCGAACACTTTTGCTATTGTTTTTCCTCTAAAATTGTGTGATTTGGATACAACTAACATGGATTGACGCTGTTTTCAGCAGAATTACCTTGGTGTCTAGTTTTTGTGCAGAAAGTCAACTATCAGGGAAAATCCGCAAAATATGCCAAAAATCCTATTTCACCAGAAGACTCATGGCGCCAGAAGACAAGACGGAGTAGGGCCATGAGGGCCCCACACCACCTGGCCGCACGGGCCCGGCTAGGCCGCGCCTGGGGGTGGTGTGGCCGCCTCGGCTGCCCACTCGGCCTCCCTCTTCGCCTATAAGTTGCCTTCTGACCTAAAAACTCAGGTGGGTTTGGCGTTTTTCTAGAAAGAGTTCCGCTCCGCCCCCACCACCAGATTCCGCGATTCAGACCCAGAAACTCTGTTCTGGCACCCTACCAGGACAGGGAATTGGAGGAGATCATTGCCATCATCATCATCGCTTCTCCATCGACCATCCATGTTTCCCCCATCTATGAGTGAGTAATCCCCCACTGTAGGCTATGGGGATGGTAGGGATTGGATGAGATCGTTCATGTAATGGTATCGGATTGTTAGGGCATGGTGCCTAGTATCTACTATTAGTGCTTTTTGACTTTGTTGCGACTTGTTATGCTTAATGCTTGTCACTAGGACCCGAGTGCCATGATTTCAGATCTGAACATGTTATTGATTCATTATGATAGTATTGTTTATGGTCTGACCTGCAAGTTGTATACACACGTTGTTGTCCGGAACCAATGGCCCCGAAGTGACAGCAATCAGGATAACCGGAGGGAATGGCTTTGATGTGAGGATCACATGTGTTCACGGAGTGTTAATGCTTTGCTCCGGTGCTCTATTAAAAGGAGCATCTTAATTGCCATTAGTTCCCTTGAGGCCCCGCTGCAAACAGGCTGGCAGGACAAAAGATGTTGTGCAAGTTCTCATTGCGAGCTCGTATGACTATATATGGAACACATGCCTATGCTTATTTAGTACTTGGATGCTTTATCTTATTTATATGCAAATGCCCTATGTTCTGATTTCTATGTGAATTGTCTTGTCCATGCAACGCCCGTCCATCCATCCCTATGCCTACCGCACTTTAATCCTACTGTTTACTGCAATTGTTACTACTGTCTTTACTTTTACTACTGCTATTACTTTACTATTACTACTACAAAACTGTTGCTACTGATAAACTGTTGTGAGCAAGATTGTTTCCAGGTGTAGCTGAATTGACAACTCAGTTGTTAAGGCTTATAAATATTCTTTGGCCCCCTTATGTCGAATCAATAAATTGGGTTTCACTTCCCTCAAAAATACTGCGATACACCCCCTATACTTGTGGGTCATCATATGGCTGAAAAGAAGCTTGGGGAGTTTTATACTCCCAATAATGATTATTTGTGTACTCCTATTACTCAGCCAGCAATTGCTGCTAATGACTATGAAATTAAGCCCCATTACTTAAGTTTGGTTCAACAGAATCAATTTGGAGGCTCTGTTATTGAAGACGCAGGTATGCACTTGAATACTTTCACTAAAATATGTGATATGATGCGTATAAAAGACGTTGACCCTGATGCGGTCAAATTGCATCTATTTCCTTTCTCTCTAAGAGGGAGAGCAAAATAATGGTTGCTATCTTTGCCTAAAAATACTATTACATCATGGGTGGGATGTACTTCTTTATTTATGACTAAATTTTTCCCACCTGCAAAGTCTATGCAACTTCGATCTAATATTACTGGCTTTAGACAGGGAGAGCATGAGCCACTAGCACTTGCATGGGAGAGGATGAAAGAACACCTAAGAAACTGTCCTAGTCATGGGATGGAAGATTGGTTAATCCTCCATTTATTTTACAATGCTCTTAATCCTGTGTCTAAGTCTATGCTTGATACTGCAGCTCGAGGAACATTTATGGGTAAACATATTATCGAAGCAAAGCATCTCCTAGACAATATGCAAGACAACCATGCCCAATTGCATGTGGAAAGATCAAACACGGATAAGGTGAACTCTATGTCACCACAAGAGAACGAAGATCTCAATGCTAAGTTGGATGAGCTCATACTAGCCGTAAAAGGTAAGGAAACCCAGGTAAGAGCCACCCCTAAAACAAATATTGAAGAAATAGACTCCGTAGCTCGTAATGATTATAACCCTGCTTGGAAGAAGAGTTAAAATCCTAACTTTCAGAAATAATATGCTAGTCCTGTAGGTAACTCTAATAATAATATGGGAACTAGTAATGGTAGTCTCCAAGAAACGCTTAAGTCTTTCATAGACTCATAAAATGAACAAAATAATATTCTAGTTAAAATTACGGAGAACCATGATGCTATGCTTGGTAAATTATCTAACCAAGCTATTAGTTTGAGAAATGATTTGCATGCCCTTTAAGAAAGAACAAGGATCGTTGAGGCATAGCTAGGTAAGATAACCGAGAGTGAAACTCTCATTCTAGCTAAATTTCCAGGTAAAACTGAGCCCAATCCTGTTGAAGAAATAAAAATGATGAGGATCCAAAGGGAGGAGCCTGAAGAACCTGACTATAGTAATGCTCCTTCACCAAGTTACACCGTTGAAGATCTCGTAAAAAGGATAAACGTCAAGATTCTGGTAAGTGAAGGTAGTGAGGAAGCTATGTACCAATATTTTGTCAATCAAGTAGCAATAAAGGTACATGAGCTTGAAGAAGAATACAAGCAAATTGCTGAAAAATTACCTGTTAAACTAGATGACATATTTGAGCCTACTATTAAGATTAAAATTGGAACCAATGAGATAGATGCACTTTGTAATCTAGGTGCAAGCATCTCAACAATTCCAAAGAGTCTTTTTAACAAGTTAAATCTTGGCTCCTTTGAAATTACTGAGTTAAAGTGCATCTAGCATATTCTACCTACAAACGAACTGTAGGAATTAAGGAGAACACTTTAGTATACATTAAAGGATGTCCTGCTCTCATTGATTTTGTTATTGTTGACATGCTTGAAGATGCTACTGCTCCTATTATTTTAGGCCAGCCTTTCTTAAGAACTATTAATGCTTTGATTAATCTGCATGAAGGGAACGTGAAGTTGCAATTGCCTTCGTGGGATCCTTTTGTTATTCATTTTCCCAGGAAGAAGAAATCCAAGCATGATGAAAAGGAGGCCATCACTTTGAAGTCCAATTACTTTGGAGTGGGTGTTCCACTCATATGGCCTAAGTGAGTATCATCAAGGTCAAGCTATTAACCATAAAAGAGCGCTCCATGGGAGACAACCCATGTGAAATAAAGGTTTGAGTTAAGTTTTTAGTTTAGTTTAAGTTTATGTTAAATAAAGAGTGCTAGAAAACTCCATTTGAGGAGAAGAAGTTCGGTAGTACTTGAAATTCCGCTTTATTCATGCTATTGTTGGTCGACAATATTTACTGTCAATTTTCTGTCAAAAACAAGGTATATCACTAAGTTACAGGCAAAGAAATAGTTTACGAAGAAACATAAATTTTTTGATGCACACAGAGAGTTTAACGACCAACTATATGGCGGGAATAAAAATTCCGGCTGTATAGATATCTTTGCCATCGAAATATTTTCTGCAATACATACTTAGAGTTTCACGACCAACTATACGGCGGGAATAAAAATTCCGGCAGTATAGCTCCAGTCGTATAGATATCAATGCCCCCGTACAATTTGTTTTCGTATGTACTAAGAGTTTAATGACCAACTATACGACAGGAATAAAAATTTCGGCCATATAGCTCCGGTCGTATAGATATCAATGCCTCCGTACAATTTCTTTTTGTATGTACTCAGAGTTTAACGACCAACTATACGGCGGGAATAAAAATTCTGGCTGTATAGTTCTGGTCATATAGATATCGATGCCTTTGAAAATTTTCTATCGCAAGGACAGATAGTTTAATGACCAACTATAGGGACGGAACATTTTGTTCTGCCCGTATAGTTGCATCCATATAGCTACGCCGCCAGGAGGAAACCCTAAATTTGTGACAAAAGGCCAATTATACGACTGGAACACATTGTTCCGACCATATAGTTCCGCCCGTATAGTTGCGTCTGACCACAAAATCGCACGGGAAGGTACTCCCAACTCCAAAACTTTAATCCTTTTTCTTTCTTCTACCTCCAAACTCTCTCAAATCCTCAAGAGATCTCCATCTCTACTCAATTTCGTTTGATTTCCTCGAACACAAGTGATCTACAGTATGTTTCTCCTCTGATCCTCCAATTACTTTTTGCAAATTCATCTTCCATCTATTGTCGTTGTCAATCTAGGGTGAGACCTACTATGAATCAATTGCCATGATTTTCTTGCCTAGATTATTATTTGAGGACAATTCTTTAGTGTGCTATGATGAGGAATATGATGCACTTACTGTTGTTGGATCAAAAAGTTTTATTTTTGCCTTTCTTCAATGTTTTAGATGATGAACACAAGTTGCCAAACTCGTGCTCGTGCCACAGCTAGCGCTTCTCCGGCTGCCTCTCAGGAACGCATGGGGATACGGTTCAGGGATGAGGCCCATCGTGATCGCTTCAACATGATCAAGAACCATGAAGTGAAGGCCACCAAGTGTGCTTGCCCCATTATATTGAACCAACTCGATATTTCTGATGACTTCAATTTACTTTACAATAGAGCCGGCCTACAAAACTTTGTGTATAATGATGTACCTACTTATCGCTGCTTAACCATTTAATTTCTTATTTCATTGCAAAGCACCGTTAAACAATGGCAAGGAGAGGATACTATTTCTTTCTGTCTGATGAACAACAACTACACTTTAACATTAAATGAATGGTGTGCATGTTTTAATTTGCCAAATAATTATATTCATGCTTTATGCGCATCGTTTACTAGCTTAGAACCTACCCCTGAACAATACTATAATGGAATGAGTTTCACTACTAGAATAAACAAGGGGAAGAATATTCAACATCCTGCAATTCGCTATTTATTGGTTTCCCCAACACATTATTTTTAATTCTTTCTATTTTTCCTTTCGAAATTTTCTATCCGAGCTTCGCCACCAATTTTCTGTTCTTTAAAGTTCCTCTCTTAAAAACCACAAAAAAAATTCTCCATTTTTCCTTATTTTCCCTCTTTATTTTATTTTCGCCTCGAGGTCTTCGTATATATTTGCAGGAGAGTGGTTGACTTCGAGTTTCCAATAAACAAATAAAAAAGGAAGAGAGAAGTGGAACCAAACATGAGAGGTATGCCTTATGACTTCCCACTTTTGAAGTTTGAGAAACCAATGCTAGTTAGTAGTAAATGTTGAGATATTATATTGGTGGAGTGAGTCCTTGTATCGTCGTAAGATTTTAGTTTCCATGGGTATTTCATTGGGTTTCATTTTGTTCCAACTCTCGTAATTAACCAAGTCTTGCCTAAAAATTGCTAAACAATTGTAATAAGAAAAAGTCTCCCAATTGAAGGCTTGGGTATTATAGTGCTTAGTCTTGAAGGCTTCTTTCTAGAGACACTCAACACCACTGAAAATGCTGATTGACTTAATAACTCTCTTTGAAAGAATTTGTTCGATTGAATTAATGTTTAGCGGTTTTTGTGAGCATGCCAAAGTTTGACTTGTTAATCATAAGAATGATATAGCTTTACACATGTCAAACTTCATGGGATGCCAACAACTCCGCTGGCCTACGAACGATCTTCATGGAGGAACCTCCTAGATTTCGGCTATGAGTTCCTTAAACACTTGTAGCAGCAATGCTATAGTGGGTAAGATTCTTGGTACTCTCGGGTAGCTGTAATCATGATGGAATCACTCCTCTGGCTGTTATGAGAAATCATTATGCAAAAGGAACAAAAACCTTAGTGATGCCATGAGTGTCCATCACAGCCCGATAAACTAAATATTTTTTTGGCATGCTCTTAATTACTTAAAAACTGAAATTCTTGAAGGACAATGTATAGAAAAGTAGTGCTTGAAAAGTCTTGATTTATTAATGTGGGAGAATTGGGATACTCTAGTATATATGCTTTTCATGACAACTCTCACACTCTTAATTTACATGATTATACTTTACTGTTCAAAGGCAAGCCTATGGGTTGATTACTTGACATGGAATAAAGTTTACTCATTTGAATCATCCATGTTTACAATAATTTTGTTGTGTTATAAGGATGCATGAAACCCATATGATATGCTTGCCATTAATCTATCTATGCTGAAGTTTTTCAGATTTATGAAGTGGAGGAAACATGAGACTAGTAATCATGAGTAAGATCACCATCTCGTTATTTCAGTTTAAATGCTGAGTTCCTTTTTGATTTTGCTTTTCTTGCTCGGTACGATCAAGTTTAAGCTTGCGGAGGTTGATGGATCTGAAATATAGCCATCTACGTCCACATTTAAACTGGATATTAATCATATTCTTGATGAAATATCCCTCTAAACACTGCCAGTAATGCTAATATTCAGAGGGGTATGCAATCCTTTCTTTTATATTTTTCCTGCGCAGATAATGTCGTTTAAAGGAGGGAATCACTACATTAAATTCAAAGATATGAGATTTCCAACAACCAGAAGAAACCATAAGCCATACAATGGAGGCAGATGCTTTAACGACCAACTATACGACCAGAGCAAAAATCCTGGCCATATAGCTCCGGTCGTATAGTTGGTGCCTCCACCGTTAGGTCAAACAGAACAATTTTCTTGAAGGGACCCCTATATAAAGAAGCCTCAGGTGATGGGAAAACATCGCTCGCCCCTCCCCGAAGAAGTCATACCTTGCCAAAAAGCCGCCTCCAGATCTCCAAACCCTTCTCCATCTCCATAGCCATATTCCACCACTTGTAATAGTAGATCTCTTCTCCGATTGGCGACATTGTAAGACTATTGCTATCAATCTTATGATTTTCATTACAATGTTTGTGATTGTTGATCTCATCTCTATGTGTGAGTAATTCCCTACATCAAGATCAAAAGAATTTATAGACGATTGAGCAAATCCTATGTATGAACAGTTAAATCTATGGCTCGGACTAGAGAAGCTAGAAAAATAGTACCTCATACACCTCATCGGAGACCTCCTCCTCGAACTCGTCATTCTCCGCAATTGTGTCGAGGATTTGTTCATGGAGGATGGGGCAGTTGATGTAGAGCACTGAGTTGTCTCCGCCTGCCGCATGCCCCTCATCCTGATCTGCCGCTGGCACCACGACGATGTCGGCCACCTGCTTCTCGATGGCGACGGTGTCTGGCTAGACGGATCCAAGATCCTCGATGGCGTGGTGACGAGCAGTGTCCGTGTCCGGAGAAGTCGCCTCCGCCTACTCGACGATGATCGAGCCATCTGTTGTTGTGCCTCCAACTGGCTTCACCTCCAGATCGTCTCCACGCGTACGCTTCATGGCGCAGCTAGGGAGGGCGGTGGTGCAAGAGAAGGAGCTTTGGCGCACACGGAAGGTGTAGATTGGGGTTTTGTGACTAGACATATTGGGAAAAATGACACGAGCTCGTAGAAGAATAAGGCCGAGCAGGTTTATATACGCGGGACCATTGGTAGTCTTCAAGTGGACACATGGGTGTGGACTCGTGTGGGTGGGGGCTAGTGCATGATCTCCACTTTCTAACTGCATTAACAACACGCACATGCTACCTCGGGAACATGCACAACACCAGTTTTCGAGATGGGCGGCATAATGGTCCGCCTTAGTAGACATCTAGAGGCAATTAATATTTCTGACCGGCTGAGGTTGAGTGATCTAGAGAGATGGCCAATAATTTATGTCGTCTTAGGTTCACATTAGAGGCGGTTTGTTTTAAAGACTGGCTGAGGGGGAACTCGTACTAGAGACGGTGCAGATTAACAACCGTATGAGGTTAGAGTTAGAGGCGGTCAAAAAATTATGACAGCTTGAGGGTGATGAACACAGCCAGTGGTTTGTATTTTGGGGGTAAACCGGCTCTAGGCACAGTCTCTAAGTAACGAGTTTGTACTAGTGACACATCGTTGTTGGCAACAGGCGGTCCACTACAACACGGTAGTCATTTTGGGGCACTTCAAAGTGCATATATATGATCAAAATGCCCCTAAGGCCTTGTTCGGTTGTAGTGGATTTAATCCTCTAGTGGATTTAATCCAGAGAGGAATTGGGTGAACCACACCTCCTCACCCAATTCCCGCTATGACTAGTCCCACACAAATTCTCCCAACCCCTTCCTTCATTCTTGTTTGATTAATCCCCTCAATACCCTAGAAATTAAGAAACCAAAGAAAACAGAAATTAAGAGGAGGAATCAGGGGCATGAAGAAGTGATGAAGTATTGGTTCCTACTAGTCCAACATCCGGGGAGAAGCATGTCGGCGATGGGGTCATTGCGGTCGGCACTCCTGGTCACTGTTGAGCTCATGTCGCTGTGGTGCCTTCGGTTGGAAAGTATGCGGGGGAATGGTAGGAGTATACACGCTTCCACTGTCTCCTCCGGGTGCTGTCCCTCCATCCAGGCCGGCTCCGGTGTCGTCGTTGTCGCTGCTGTGGCCACCCTTTTTCGTGAGAGGGAGGAGTGTCCGGGGAGAGGAAGGAGCAAAATTGTTTCGCTTCTCTCGGCAAACAACCCACGAGGTGGAAGGTGTGGACCTAACCCTGGTATATTTAACGTGCTTTGGACGGGTCCGTGACCTCAGTCGGGTTTAACCGAACACGTTTATGAAGTAGGGAGGAGATGAAACCCGGTTTGTACGAAACCACGCGGATTGGATGCCAATCCTAGCGGGCAAGGGGCTAACTGAACAAGCCATAAATGGTTTTAGAGGCACTTGGAAATGTGACACTAATACTCATGTCGGTAAAACTTTTAGGGGCACTTTAATCAAAATGCCCCTAAAACCCTATAGTGGCACTATGAGAAATGCCCCTAAAACCCTTTAGTGACACTAAGAGAAATGCCCCTAAAGCCCTTTAGTTGCACTATGAGGAATGCCACTAAAAACCTTTAGTGACACTAAGATAAATGTGCCTAAAGCCCTTTAGTGGAACTATGAAAAATGCCACTAAAACTCTTTAGTGACACTAAGATAAATGCCCCTAAATGTATTTAGGGGCATTTTCCATAGTGCCCTAAAGCCCTTTAGTGACACTAAGAGAAATGCCCCTAATACATTTAGGGGCATTTTCCATAGTGCCCCTAAACCCTTTTAGTGGCATTTGTGTGATGTGCCCCTAAATAATTTTAGACGCACTACATGTGAATAATCAATAACAGTACTACCATTGATTACTTAGCACTACATGTGATTAATTGCCAAACAGACTAATTAAATAGCAGTAACAGTACACTACACAATCTTGAACAATTAGTACACATAAACAATCTTGAAAAATCAGCACTAACAATACACTAAAATCAGAAATAATAGTACACTAAACAATCTCTAACAATCATCAATAATAGTACATTGAACAATCTGCACTAATAGTTCACTGAAATCACACTTTCTGGCTTTCATTGTCCCAGTTTGTCTCCTCTTCTTAGATTGTTGTGACTTTAGTTGCTTCTCAATGGCACAGACAATCTCAGAACTTGTCTTATCTACATCTATATCTATGATTTGCAAGTATTTTCAAAATTTCGTCAGCATGTTACAATTTGCTATAGCTATTTGCAGATGAAGCAATGTGCATGAACCAATGTATTCAAATTGTGAAAAACAATCAAATTTACAAGAAATGATTTTTAACTTACAATTTTTTTGGCCATTCAATCTAGTGCACTTTAGCATGTCCTGTAAGAGTCATTCTTGCCCTTGGTTTTGGCAGGATAGTTGATTTCTTATAGACAGCACTCACTAAATTTTTGACAAATTCACCATCTTTGTTGTCCTGAACCGTTCCCATTGCCACCATCTGTTCACTATTTGGTGAAGATAATCCAACTTCCATTCCTGCCTTTATATTAGTTACCTACAACATAAAGAAGCAATGTTAGTTAGGTATATTTTAAAAGATCTTGCCTAAAATTTTCATGTACCAAACATCTTAGTTACCTTCATGGGTTTTCGTCGTCTTGACCAATCGTTTGACTCACTACTGAATCTCTCTAGTGTTTTCCAATCACTCTTGTTGTTATTTGAAGTGCTTTCCTCTGACTATTCCTAACCTTGACATACTGTACATTTGCATCTAGTAAGTCTATGTACGAGCACTTTGGTTTCTCTACTTGAGTTACAGTAATGATTTCCACACCTTGATCTATTTCGTCAAGTTTCCTATTCTTCTTGTTTTTGGTTGTTGCTTGACTTCCTTTTGTAACAGATTCCTGCATTTCTAAATCTTCTGGTACTTGTGAATTAGTAGTTTGAGAATCTTTGGATGATCTTCCTCTTTTTGGTCTGTTTGCTTGACCTCCTTGTATGTTTGCTGTATTTTTTTGTTGTTCCTCTTTATTTCCTTCTGTTAAGTTTGAATCAGTACCTTTTGATGTTGAGTTGCTTGTTGTTGATGCTTCTTGTGGCTGTATTTTTGTATTGACTACTGATTTTGGTGGCAACATTTGAGCTTCCTTCACTACTATTGTTGCTTCCTTCACTGTTGTTGTTGCTTGCTTCACTGTTGTTGTTGTTGTTGTTTTGTTTCCTATTGCTGCTTCTTGTAGCTATATTTTTGACTTTTTTGATGTTTTTATTGTATTTGACTCTACAGATGTTGTTGCTTGCTTGACTGATGTTGTTGTTCTACTTCTTGTTGTTGTTTATTGTGGTTGTACTCTTGACTTTGTTGATGTTTGTATTGTATTTAACTCTATTGCTTTTGTTGCTTGATTCACTAATGTTGTTGTTCTGCTTCCTGTTGTTGCTTCTTGTGGCTGTACTCTTAACTTTGTTGATGTTTGTTTCTATTTGACTCTATTGCTTTTGTTGCTTGATTCACTGATGTTATTGTTGTTGTCTTGCTTCATGTTGTTGTTGCTTGTGGATGTACTCTTGTCTTTGTTGATGTTTGTATTATATTGGACTATAATGCTTTTGTTGCTTGATTTATTTCACTGATGTTGTTGTTGTCTTGCTTCCTGTTGTTGCTGCTTGTGGTTATACTCTTGTCTTTGTTGATATTTGTATTGTATTTGAGTTGACTCTTCCATCTCATGCTTCTGCTGACAATGCTGCTAGTGCTTCTTCTTGTTCTTCTTCAATATGCCCTTTATTTTCCATTTCTTCTTCCTGGCTATGATGATGGTATTGAGATGCCATCAGATAATCAATCTTTCCTTCCATTTCTTGACTCCTTTCCACGAGGGAATTGACCATACTTCTTAGTTGGAAATTCTCCTCCCTAGTTTCCTAGAGTGCTGATATTGCTTCATCAAGTAGCAGTGATGATTTACCACCTACCATCAGCCCTAATCCATGCAGTCTTGAATTACTTGGTTTCTTGAATACTTGAGAGTAAAGATCACTACAACTAAACTCCTCACTTATAAGAGCATTCGTTTAGTTTTATAGCTTTACGTGTTTTACTCCTTACGTGTAGAAACACGTAAAAAGCAGAAAAATCATACAAAAATAGCAAGGCAAACAAACTCAAGAAAACATGGAGTTAAAAAAGAAATAACACTAAGAAGTCAAAAAAGGAAAAAGACGAACGAAAAAAGAGCATAGGAAAATACATAAAAAAGTAAATGGAGGCAAGGATGGCAGTGAAAAATAAAAAATCCAAGTAAAAAAAGCAGAAAAGAGGATGTAAAAAACAAAAGAAGAATGAAAACACGAAGAAAACTAAAAAAAGAGAACAATGAGAAAACGAAATAAAAGCTAAAAAGTAAAGAAAGAAAAACAACATTAAGGACATAAGAGTGCTTACCACTCACATAAACATACAAACATATTTGACGTACCATGCCGAGAGCCGCCGATGGACCAGGAAAGATCACTGGCCGGACAGATAGGCGTCAACACAACAGTGGATGCAGAGTCACCGGACGTACGCAGGTAAGCAAACACGCTCAGCGCATCATTACCACCTATAGGCCGGTATACCTAATATACCAAACAGCCGAATCCAAGTAGCTATACTATCTATGCAGCAAATGTCGGCAAGCTTCTCGCGACATCGCATTCTCCTAAAATCTATACCTAACATATCGGTGCATTTTACATCAATGAGTTTTCGCTTGCAGTGCCGCTCTGCCTAAAAGCAACCACATAGGCACCTAGAACGCGTCGGATACGGCTATGTCGTTGTTCGGGTGGTTGAGCCTATCTACCTAAAGAACGGTGCTCCATCGAAGCTAAGCCGCGATGATGAAGAAGAAAACGAAAAACGATGCAAGAAGTAACAAAGAGGTTTTTTTATATCTACATGGGCGAGGCATGGAGAGCCCTGTCGTGCATTCTACGCAAGGGAGATGCATTCTCCTCTGAAAGCAGGACCCACCATACTATATCACCGCGAGAACATGCGCCATCCTATAGAGTTTACTCATCCATGTTGGATCTCCACTGTGAAAAACCGCAGACTCGTACATCATAGGCTTCCATCTCATTAGCCCAGCGCGTAGAAACACTACCAGCAAGACTCCATGTTGGCACGTTGTCTGCGTCCGCATAAACCCGTGTATGACTATAGCCTAGGCTTCCATCTCGGATGTAGCGTGTCCGTGAAAAACCATGTATATCTATAGCCTATGTTGTCAGCTCGGCTGTCCACAATGAAAAAATACGTCCGAAAAGGGTCTACAGTGATACATCGCCGGCGGACGCGATAACCAGCAACCGTCTATATCCTACGGTCAAACCTCACATGTAGGCCAGCCGCGAAAATCTGCGTACATCTACGGCCTACATTGCCAAGACAGCTCTTTGCCGCCAAAAAATATCCCGCCCATGCCTTACAACGTGCCATGCCGGCTACCGGAGAGCCCCGCCGCCCGGCAGGTGAGGAAGCGTATCGCACCGGGATTGCCTCTCACAGAGCACGGTTCTGCCCGCGCACGCTAACAGCGGGCCCATGGCACGCACATGGTCCACCGTCCAGCGACGCGGGGTACGATGGTGTGTGGTACACCCGTCCGTGTTATGGAATATTTTGCCCTGGCACGCAGTTGGACCCACATCACATGATAACAGGGCTCCGTTGCAACCTTGTTGCGTGTCCTTTTTGGCGTCCATCCCATGACCGAAAAGAATTGGGACGACGTAGATAGCAGTTTGAGCTGAAACAGTCTAGCGCTATTATTTAGTCCTGATTATAGCATGAAGAATAAACATTTATCATAAACATGGAATAAGATAATAACCACTTTATTATTGCCTCTCAGGCATATTCCCTTCAGTCTCCCACTTGTACTAGAGTCAATAATCTAGTTTAAAAACTTACACAGTTAACACCTATGGCTTTATGGTGTTGTACATACGCATTGCTTGTGGTAAACCTAATCTCCAGATCAGGCACTTTCATGTCCGTATGTATTTGCATGTCTCTGCGTCTCTATGCATTACTCATTCTCAAATGAGATGGTATTGTATAAATTTAGTCCTTTGGTGAGACCTTAGTTTTTTGGGGTTAAATCATGTTGATACTATTGTCGTACAATAGACCTTCATGGTATTATCCTTCTTGGAACTACACTTAGTTTGATAACAAACTTCTTGATACAAATGTTCTCCTTTGCTGCTACTAGAGCAGTTATATACTTAGCCTTTATTGTAGTATCCGTCAAAATTTCTTAACTTTGGAACTCATCTAAATCCATCATGGAACTTCCTTCCATTACATTGTGCCACCCGAACCCATATCCTAAATTTATATAAACATAATTTGTATCTTGTGACAAAAATAATATCAATGTAACATTTGTAACTATTTGTATCCTCTACATACATAACATATTGTTAGTTCTTCTAAAGCTCATAAGAATATCCTTACTATCGTCCAATGATCAACTTATGAGTCATCCTAGTATTTGCTCATAACATTTAGAGCACATGACATATCTGGTTATGTACATATCATGGTATATATGGTTGATCAAAACATTCATGTGATTTTACTCACAAAGCATCAATACACTTGAATCTTGTTTCAACCTCTTCCATGCGGCAAGAACCTTTCTTGACATTTACATACTAAACTTTTTAAATAACTCATCTATGTACATTTGGCACAACCATATTAGCATCTAAATCTATCCATTGGTGCCTAATATTCTAGTTTTGCCTAAGTCTTTCATCAAAATCTTTTTTTATTGAAATTCTTAACATGTCTCAATAAAAGATAAATAATTTCCAATCAATAACATGTCTTCTCGATAATGTAATGGAAATATGTATTAGCGCTCGCACTTAATTTCTGGAAAATGCAAGCATCTTCATCGACTTTTATGAATTTAAATCTTTTAACAGTTTCATCACGGTGAAGATTCCAACTTTGTGATGTACTTCAACCAATAAAGTTTGCATGCCCTTTTAACATCCTTTGAATTAACAAAACCCTTCGGACCGTCTCATGTACACATCCTAGGTAACCATTCTATTAGAAGAAAGTTGTTTTGTTTGTTCAACTACCATATACATAATATGATAGATATAGTGGTTGCTATAATAATCTGTCTACACTAAATATTTCTACGAAAGATCAAATCTTGTCATAGTCAACTACTTAAACAGTGTCATAAACTCTTTTCCATCATGTTGACTATTTCATAGATGTTAAACATCCATGTATGTTTCTTTTTAGATCCAAATATGATGGATAGGCTTCATGCCTTTCCAGAGGGTCTTCTAAGTTCAAAAACTGGATTTCTCGTGTATGGAAACTATCACAGATTTTACGACTTCTAGTCATTTGATGGAGTCAGGGCCCATCATCGATTCTTTGCATGCAGTTGGTTAATCATTGTCAAAACAATAACGACTTGTCTTTAAAATTTTACTATTTGATTGTTACCCGACACACATGGTTCAATAGGAACTCTAATCTCCAAGATCACAACTTTTGAAGTCACAAGATCCAAGAGGATTATGGCCACCTCCAGGACACTTTCTGACGTTGTGCTACTGACAACCCCAAGAGCAGGGGATCGCTATAGTACCTCTCAATGTGGAAGTAGGGTATCGATCCGCAGGAGCAAGAAGGAAAAGCTATCTATTCTCTACAACTAACATGTCACAAGTTTTAGTTGATTATGCACTAAACGAGTTTAAGGAACATGGTGGTTGATTTAAGGCTTGTAAATGTAATGTAACAAAGCAAGAATGTAAAAGTGTCCCATCCTTAGGACAAGACAAATGTTTTCTCTTATAGGCACAATGGACATGGGTTCATGGGTACACTCAATCCTCTCTCCCCATTTATGGTGATGATAATGTTATAGGTAATAGAAGTACACACAATTTTCATGTTTTAATGGTGACTTTATGGTGGCTACATGTCTTAAAACACATAGTTGAAAGAAGTAATGCTTTGTGCTGCTAGGTCACCCTTGTAATAAGGCTAGCATTTGGTTATTGTCACACCACACATCATACTCCCTCCTTTTTACCCCTAGATAAAAGATGTTTGGCTGCATTGTGTCACTCAATACATATGCCACTGTCACTCGTCCACCCATTACCTACATACATCATACTTCTTAATGGAAAACATTCCAAACACTAGTGAAATGATTCATATGTTATGTACATTACCACATCTCTCTCATCTACCTCCACTTGGTGGTGTCAATCACCTCATGACATGGATAAACAAGGCATTTTGTATAGATCAAACCATTACATGCATCATAGAATATTTCCAAAGAATGACAAACCATAAAAGATCCAACACAATGGTAAATGCATAACAAGTATTGTCTCATACCACAATATTCCACCATAGGAATTACATAGATAGACCCATACTCATGCAAGGCACATTATATGGACTTAAAATGATCATACATAGAGAGATTAGATCAAGTTACCACCACAAACACATACTTAAGGGGGTGGACGACTCCCCTCTCATCATGGAGAGTGATGAGGAGACGTTGGTGAAGGAGGAGAGGAGGCCGGAGGCGATTCCGACAACGGTTCCCCATCCAATCTTTCTTCGGGCGGCTGTCTGCTTGCTCTCTGTTATTTGGTTTTTGATCCCCACCTTCGTCCGTCTCAAGAAAGGCCTCCAGGGGTATATATAGATGGTTTTAGGTCAAAACTAAGCGACTGGCGGTGGAATCAATGACATCAGAGTTTCGACGGCTGAGATAGCACCAGTAGCGCACCCTAAAGTAAATGGGCTGCCATTTCCATCTTGTTGGGCCCCTTGGGCCCTAGTTTAGCTTGTTGGATTTGTATGGAAATTATCTAACATATCCCATTGACCTAGCTCCGTTTCAAGTTCAGTAGATCCTGGAATGTCAAAAACACGAACAGAAGGTTTTTCTGCCAGACATAGTTAAAACGAAAAGAGAGGGGATTGTTTAGAAAATCCCCAAAGTCATTAAGAACATTGGTAATAACTACTAATATGATGCAAATATGTGGGAATTCATAGCAAAAAACTACAAAGTTTATGTATGCATTTTACATGCATCAGCTACTTAGCACATGTTGCTTAGCTTCATCAACCTTATAAAAGTTCTATTTTCCTCGCACTTAACTTTTGCGTAAAATCCTTCTCAAGAAAATTGACGTTCTAAGTGACAAAAACTTTTGTATTCGATGTTATGGAGGAATACCCAATGTTTTCTTTGGGATAACCTACAAAAACGTGCCTATCCGATTTTGGTTGTGAATATTTCACTTATGCCTAGCATACCAAAATTTAAGAAAATACAACTCATGTTTTATCCCAAGCCATAACTCATATGGTCTCATTTCAATGGATCTTGATGGTGCTATTTTCAGTGTAAAAGCGGTAGTCTCTAAAGCTTTAATCATTAAAATATAATGGCAGTTCTATAAATCACACCTTTGATCTTACCATGTCGAACAAAGTTATATTTCATCTCTCGAACACTCCATACTCCTATGGTTTATCAGAAAACGCAAATCCATGGAACGATTCCTCAAATCATAGGTGTTTTGCTAAACTTGTAACTCAAATATCTTCCTTGATGATCCAATCATAAATTCTTTATTTTCTTCTTACAATGATTTTCCACTTCATATTGAAAGTCTTTGAACATTTTTAAATGTTTCATACTTCTTCCGTATTAAGTAAATATACACACATATTCACTAATTTTTTTGGAGAAAGTGAATGAAGTTGAAAGATCCACTGCACCTAGCTACACATAATGGACTACATGCATCAACATGCACAATGTCCAGTAAGTTAGTCATTAATTCCTCTTTGGCCTATGAACTGAGTTTCAATTGTCTCTAGGAAAGTCACAAAAGCGTCAATTGATCAAAATCAAAGACTCCAAAAATCCATCAAAATGGAGTTTCTTCATGTTTTCTTTCCAATATAATTTAAACGACGATGTCACTCATAAGTGATATATTAATCATTTGTCTTGTGACATTTTATCATAAGTTTTATGGACGTGATTTCTCCAACTAGAATTGTAAGAGTTCATCCATATTCTATGGAACATGATAATTATTTGAACAACCATTGTTCTCATAATACCAGAACAAAATAACAATTATTCAAAAATATCTTGAAGGCTAGGTTTGATATCAATGAGAAACACAACAACTCTTTATTTGTTTTTGATGAACATCATCCTGTATTCTTCTTGCTAGTTACTTAGGCCATTGTAGTTCATGAATTGTGTTGTTTTGTATGACACTTCACACCAACCAATCTGGTATACAATAACCAAAAACCACATTTTTAACAAGAAAATAATAAACCCATAACATGTATATCATCTATATACCTAAGCTGGACATTTCTAGTCTTTTCCTTTTCTGCCAAATATTTTCAGATTCTCTTTTAGCATTTCCTTTTATTTTAAAAGAATATATCAACATCAATAGTGGCGCCATACACATGGCACATATTCCAAAGTGTGTTAGTCAAATACTAATACCCTTGTACTTGCACTTTGAAGTGGATCACCATCATCAAATGTTTGGTGTTCTTTCAAAATCCATTCTTTAGTAATATTTTAGTGTAGTAAACATTTTACCATATCTTTTATTCATCCTATCATGAAAACTTTCATGATAAAGCTAATATAGCTTATAAAGGTGACTGACGAGTATAATGTTAGCTCCCAAAACCTTTTTGGGATATTAGGACACCGTCTCCAACCTTTGCAAAATCTCGTACAATATGAGAACATGTATTTACTAAATTATACTCTATCATTATGAAACTAAAAACATTGTTTCAGATATCACAATATCTTCCAAACATGATAGTTTCTGAAACAATTCTTTCAGCTCCTAGATAACCTTGATACTAAAACAACTTTTGAATACCAAATATCATGGAGGCAAGCCTGATATTTAGATACCAATGTTGGAATTGTTACTCTTGATTTAATACTACTTATTAAACTTGATGGAGTAGGTGGAGTTTGCTGAAAGTTTGCAATAGGACTTTTAACCTTTAGATTGACACTCAAAACAATATGATACCAGTTCATAATGTAAATATCTAGAATTCTATAGTTCTATTATCTCAATTATAACTAAGCAAAGGGTAGTAAACAGATGTGAGTGACTACAACTAACAATAAAAAACCACTTTGATTTATTTTATGATAAATTGAGTTCTATTAATCCAAAATTACCAAATGAACTCCCACTCAAAAACAACATCCCTCGAGTTATTTTGGTGATTATAAGAATCAAACTCACTACACTAAGACCGATCATCATGTGAATTGGTAAAGCTGCAAAGGCGAGCATCTATATGGTCATCATATCAACTATATGACTCATGCTTTACCTTTTGGTTCATGTTCCGAGGCCATGTATATACATTCTATAATCACCAAGTAAGAACCTTAGTACCCACATGTGTAAATCTGGCTTACACCCGTTGTATGCGAACATAGAATCTACCACACCTGATCATCACGTGGTGTCTCGAAACGACGAACTTTATTAATGGTGAATACTAAAGGAAGAACATATTTTTATCTTGATATTTAAATGATGGATCATCTTATAATGCTACTAAGCGCTATCTAACAAAAATAATATGCAAATAAATATCACATGCAAAAAGTGATATGATATAGTTCTTGCACTTGATCACTATATTGTGCATCATGGTATGATCACAATCATTCCATTGGTGTAACGCCAAGGTCTATGGCGCTTCCAATTTGGTTTTTTTATAATTTACCAAGAGTATCAAACCATACTTAAAATTATAACATTTACCATATCATTGCACATGCCTAGCAAAATAAAACTAGATGCTACTAATTTATATTTTGATATTTTTGTGTGGCATAGGGCTTTCAAAGATAGAACCATTCTTACCTATGAACATAGAATCACAATGATGATAATCAAGTTATTAGCAACCCGTTGTAAATCAGATATTGATTATAGTGGGAGAGATAGACACCCCGCCACCCACTCATGCAAAACTAGTTGCATGTCTAAGTGTGGAACATGTCTCATGTGTGAGGACATGTAAGGTTAGTCTAGGTTGCTTCATCCCACTATGCCACTAATATCCAAAATACACGAGATGATGCAATAATATGATCGTCAGTCCCCACATACTCATATGTGTTCTACCCGTACAAAACATCTACTCATAGATCTGGCTCTAATACCACTATTGAGTTTGCAACATACAGAACAATTTTTTCCTATGATATGAACAACTAAGCACCAAAATCTATATACTAGATGCAAGTAATGGATGGATATACATCCATAGAGAACTTACCCTCGAAGAACGAAATGCTTTACGATAATTAATAACGTGGATGAATTAGTCGAACTCTTACCAACCTCAATATCGAGTAGAATAGCAACGCAAACTAGCTGCGCATCCATGATCGGGCACATGTCCATCACCCCGACAACCTCCAAGTCCTCTCTCCACCAAAGCAACGGAAGCAGCAGATCCCACCAGTGAAACTTTTAGAACATGTATTTAGCTAATCCGAAGCCATGGGGAAATGCTAGAGAGAGAGATTATTCACGAGGAGATGTGAGATAAGAGAAGGTCACCACCTCCTTTTATAGGGGAGGGGCAGCCCCAAGAGCCATGGCCTCCGGCCATGGTGGGTATCCCCACCTCTCCCTCATTCATGTGGGTGGAGTTTCCACTAAGCCCACTTACATTAATTCAAACTCCACTCATCTTGAATTATTTTTCCACCAAAATAAATAAAAGCTCTCATTAAATAAATAAAAAATATTTCTTTTATTTAGTATTTGTTAATTACTTTAATTAAAAAACATTTTCACAAACCCCCTTACATTATTTCGGTATTACACCCGAAACAATTTTTAGCGATTTGCCCCAAAACAATTCTGGTGCTCATCGAAATAATTCTAGCTCTTTCAAGAACTTTCTCTAATATAATATATCTGCCCATTTAGTGTCGGTATATCTTAAGTGTGTCACCCTACGGTTCCCAAAAATGCAGACATGATCGAGAAACCTCTCTGATCAATAATCAGCAGCAAGACCTGGAGATCCGTACTGACTCCCACACATTCAACGATGAATCTTGTGATCATGAGAACCATTTATGTTGTAACCAAATCCCTTTGCCTCACGATATATTAATTTTCCAAGATTAGATCATTGGTATCCCCATATCTAGTTTGATCTCGTTACCAACAAGTACTCTTTTCTCATTCCCATGATATGACAATCTTTGTTGATCTAGTCATGTGCTTGCAAGCTGTATCAATGTGATATCACCGAGAGGGCCCAGAGTATATCTCTCCTCATCAGGATGGAAACATCTCACTCTTGATCCATGAGCCTCTACATAACACTTTAGGAGTACCTGAACCCACCTTTATAGTCACCCTGTTATAGTATGACGTTTGATGTTTGAAGGGTTCCGTAGCAGAAAACAAAAAAATTCTATCTACTCGAACACTAATATCAGGATCTATACTATGTAGACATAAGTAACGGAGGAGAGATACAGTATTCATACCTTTGAAGACCAAGGCACGCCTTATGCAGGAAGGCGTATATTGATGAAGACGAGCAGCACCCCAAGTGTGGTGCCTCTAAACTTCGTCACACGTCCGGTGTAGGAGATGTCAACCGGACTCCGATCCAGCCGAGCAGCGGAAGAAGTAGATGCCAGATCGCAGATGACATGATGGTAGTGTGAAGGTGGAGAACTCACCCACGAGGTCCTCTCCAATATTACGGAGAAGTCCTCAATGGATGAGAGAGAGAATGAGAGGGAATGGGATGATTCCAAAGGGGGAGGGGAGACCCCTATATATAGTGGGAGGGGGCACCACCTAGGGCCAGGCGGTGTGGGACTAAACCGCACACCCACCGGCTACCTAGGGGCAGCCGTCGGCCCTAGGTGGGCCGCACTAGGGTGGCCCACCAAGCCCAGGCCGGCTGGCCCTTCTCCCTAGGCGCCATGCCCTATTGGGCCTCCCTTCAGGTGAGGCCCATTAGCATTATGATGTCTTTAATAATAAAATAAAATATATATTTAATATTAATTCTCCAATTAACATTCAAATACACATATTGTATTATTCCTTCACTCCGGAACACCTTTCGGACCCCTTCCGGTCTCCATCGGATGTTACCCGGAACTATTCCGGTTTCTCTTTCTCTATTTCTCCTACGATACCTCATCTACCCTAAGCGTCCCTACCCTTAAGCGTGACATCCTTCGGTTCGGAAACACTCTGGACATGATCGAGACTACTCTCACATCAATGATGAACAGAGAGACCTGGATGGCCATGTGACCCCCGTGCGTTTCATGAATATAATCGCTTGAACCGTGAGATAGTCATTTCCCGTTCCCTTTGTCATATGATACCTAATTTATTCGAGACTTGATCTTCAGTATCCCCATACCTTAGTTCAGTCTCGTTGCCAATGAACTTGTTTACTCGTTCTCATGTCATTGCATTCCATGACCAAGTCACATGCTTGCAAGCTTCATTAATGCAACGTCACCGAGATGGCCACACGTATCTGTCCATTACATGGATTAGACAAATCCTGGTCTTAATATGTACTCCTCTATGCATCCCTTTGGAAAACCTGAGTGGCACCTTTTTGATCACCCTGTTATGAGATGATTCTTGATAACCATCTAAGCTTCCTCCGGAATGGTGATTTGCATCAGGTTGCGAGGTTCTCTGTGTTTTATCATCAATGGTGAACTTTGTAACTAGATATCATTCAAGATATAATGGTCGGATGTTTGTCTATCATGTTATTCAACTAATAACATGACCCCATTGTCAATCGGCATAAATGCCCATGATATTGAAACCTAGACCATCCTCACGACCAATGAACTAGTTCGCTAGAGGTAACTAGAGACACAGTTTGTTTACATACCACGCGTGTATTAACGTTTCGTATTAACACAGTTATAGCACAGTATGAAACGTATTATGAACATATAGGAGATATGTCAAATAATACACTTTATTATTTGCCTCTAGGGCATAACTCCTTTAGTCTCCCACTTGCACTAGAGTATAAATAAAACTAGTTTACAATAGGCAGGAACCTAACACCAATGGAATCTCGGTGTTGTTCGTGCTTTTCCTGATGGAGAGCTTTAGTCAAAGGATCTGCCATATTCAGTTTCATATCTACTTTGCAAATCTTGACTTCACCTTCGTCAACGTTCTGTCGGATGACGTGAAATCTAATCCTGATGCGTTTTGCTGCGGAATGAGTCCTTGGTTCCTTTGCGTTTGCAATAATTCTCGTGTTATCACAATAGATCGTCATGGGCTCTTGCGCATTTGGAAAAACTCCCAGTTCGATGACGAAATTCCTTAGCCAAACAGCTTCATTTGCTGCATCAGCCGCAACAATGTATTCAGACTCCATTGAAGATTGCACCACCACCGGCTGCTTCTTACTCTTCCAGCTTACCGCCCCACCATTCACTAGGAACACAAATCCTGTTTGAGACTTCGAGTCATCATGATCTGAGTTCCAGCTCGCATCCACGTAACCCGTTACGTTTAGAGCTTCATCACTTCCTCCATAGATTAGGAACATATCCTTTGTTCTTCTCGGATACTTTAGGATATTCTTTACAGCTGTCCAGTGATCCGGTCCTAGATTACTTTGGTATCGGCTTGTCAAACTAAGAGCCAATGCCACATCAGGTCGCATACTTAACATTGCATACATGATAGATCCTATGGCTGAGGCATAGGGAATGTAAGACATCTTTTCTGTATCATCATCCGTTACCGGACATTGAGTCATACTCATTTTGCAATTCTTCATCATTGGTACCAAGCCCCTTTTGGTATTTTCCATTTTGAACCTCTTCAAAATCTTTTCGATGTAAGTACTTTGACTAATGCAATTAGGTGCCTTGATCTATCTCTATAGATCTTGATTCCTAATATATATGCAGCTTCACCTAGATCCTTCATGGAAAATTGGTTACTCAAATATGCTTTCACACTTCTCATAAGATCCACATCGTTTCCCATGAGTAATATGTCATCCACATATACTTCTAAGAAAACAACTGATCTCCCACTCGCTTTCTTGTAAACACAGAACTCTTGTTGATTTTGGACAAATCCAAAACTCTTGATCACTTGATCAAAATGTCGGTTCCAGCTATGAGATGCTTGGTTAAATCCATAAATGGACCGTTGAAGCTTGCATACTTTTCCAGCATCCTTAGGATCAATGAAACCTTCCGGTTGCATCATATACAACTCTTCATCAATGTGACCATTGAGGAATGCGGTCTTGACATCCATCTGCCAAATTTCATAGTCGAAATGTGCAGCAATTGCTATTAAAATCTAGAAAGCCTTAAGCATCACTACGGGAGAGTAAGTCTCGTCATAATCAACTCCTTGAATTTGTCGAAACCCCTTTGCGACAAGTCGAGCTTTGTGAACAGTCACATTACCATTCGCATTTGTCTTTTTCTTAAAGATCCATTTATTTTCCATGGCCTTGCGGCCTTCTAGAAGATCTACCAAGGTCCAAACTTGGTTCTCATGCATGGATCCTATTTCGGATTTCATGGCTTTCAGCCATTTCACAGAGTCAGCACTATCCATAGCTTCTTTGTAGTTTGCAGGTTCTTCCTGTTCATCTAGGCTGATAGACATTACAAGGCTACTGTACCAATCAGGAGTGGCACGAATTCTTGTAGACCTTCGAACCTCAGGAGTCTCGATGTCGTTGTTTTGATCATCATCATTGGGCTCTTCCTCCATGTTGGAGAGCGGTTTTGGAACAGCTTCCGTTGCGCTACTCGGAATTTGGAGAGAAGGGTCAACAACTTCATCTAACTCAATTTTCCTTCCTCTAATTCCTTTAGCAAGAAACTCTTTCTTGAGAAAGGTGCCAGTTTTTGCAATGAGTGTTTTGCTTTCGGCTTGGTTGTAGAAAGTATACCCAATGGTTTCCCTTGGATATCCCACAAAGATACATTTTCCTAATTTGGGTTCGAGTTTTTCAGGCTATAGTTTCTTAACGTAAGCCTCACAACCCCAAACTTTCAGAAATGACAACTTTGGCTTCTGTCCATACCATATCTCATATGGGGTTGTCTCCACAGATTTGGATGGTGCTCAGTTTAAAATAAAAGCAGTGGTTTCTAACGCGTATCCCCAAAAGTACACAGACAAATCAGTTAAAGACATCATGGACCGCACACTATCTAATAGGGTTCGGTTAGGGCGTTCCGACACACCATTATGTTGTGGTGTTCTGGCTAGCGTAAGCTGTGGGATAATCCCACAATCCTTCAAGTGCATGTTAAACTCATAACTCAAATACTCGCCTCCTCAATCTGATCGAAGATGCTTGATTCTCTTGTTAAGTTGATTCTCTACTTCTTTCTGAAATTCGTTGAACTTTTCAAAAGTTTCATACTTGTGTTCATTAAGTAGATATATCCATATCTGCTTAAGTCGTCAATAAAGGTAACAAAGTAACGATAACCAATGCGTGTTGAGACGCTCATTGGTCCACATACATCCGTATGTATGATTCCTAGTAGGTCTATAGCTCTCTCCACTGTCCCAAAGAACGGTGTCCTAGTAATCTTCCCCATGAGGCATGGCTCACATGTATCAAGGGATTCGAAATCCAATTATCCAAGAAGCCCTTCTGAATGAAGCTTCTTCATGTGTTTTATGCCAATGTGACCAAGACGACAATCCCACATAAACATGGAATTATCATCATTATGCTTACATCGTTTAGCATCAACACTATGGGTGTGTGTATTACAGTCAAGATCAAGTAAGAATAAACCATCGCACACAGGAGCATGAACATAGAAAATATCATTCATATAAATTGAACAACCATTTGTTCCTGATTTAAACGAATAACGGTCTTGCAACAAGCAAGACCCACTCACAATGTTCATACTCAATGCGGGTACATAGTAGCATTTATTCAAAACCAAAAATAATACTGACAGCAGATGGAGATACAGGGTGCTGACGGCCATCACTTCGACTCTCGAACCATTACCGACGTGCATCATCACCTCGTCCTTCCTCAGGCGCCTCCTACTCTGCAGATCCTGCTGAGAGTTACAAATGTGAGTAACAGATCCGGTATAAAAAACCCAGGTGTTACTCCTAGCGCTTGTAAGGAACACATCAATAACATGTATATCACATATACCTTTGTCCTTGGCAGCTATCTTGCCGGCTCGCTTGTCTTCAAGGTACTTGGGGTAATTGTGTTTCCAGTGCCCATCCCCTTTGCAGTAGTAGCACGTAGTGCCGGGCTTGGGGCCAGGCTTGGCAGTCTTTGAGGTACTGGCAACAAACTTGCCATCCTTCTTGGACTTTTTGCCCTTGCCTTTTCCCTTTCGCCCCGGCTTCTTAAAATTGGTGGTCTTATTGACCATCAACACTGTGTGCTCTTTCTTGATTTCAACCTCAGCAGTTTTGAGCATGGCGAACACCTCAGCAGGGGTCTTAGTCATCCCTTGCATGTTGTAGTTCATCACAAAGCTCTTATAGCTAGGGCAGCGAGTGCAGCACCCTATCAATTGCGAGCTCCTCCGGGATTTTGCAATCCAGGGCGTTTAAACGCTTAACGTAGCCAGGCATGTTGACCACGTGCTCACTAGTACTTCTATGCTCTTGTATTTTAGCAGAGAAGAAGAGCTCAGAAGCATCATACCTCTCTACACGGGCCTGTGGAGCAAAGACGGCCTTGAGATCCTCAATGATCTCAAAAGCATTCATCCTCTCAAAACACTTTTGAAGCTCCGGCTCCATGGCATAGAGCATTCCACTCTGGATGAGGGAGAAATCGTCCGCCTTGGACTGCCAGACATTCTTTTTGTCCTGGGAGGTGAAATCTGCAGGCTTAGCCGGAAGCTGAGCCTCGATGACATAAGTCAACTTGTAGGGGACTAGGAGGATCCTAAGATTGCGGAACCATGCGGTGAAGTTGGTTCCATCAGTTTTCAGCTTGTCCTTCTCGAGAAAAGTGCTAAGGTTGAAGGTGGGTGGGCGAGACATCTACAATAGATTTGCAGAGTGTTTAGACCATGTTCATAATAATGAGTTCTAGTTTTAATTATGTTTTTTCGAACATAAAACAAAAGAACTCCCACTCAAACAAACATCCCTCTACTCGTTTTAGTGATCACATGATCCCAATCCCCTGCACCTCCCCCGATCATCACGGCCATCAGTGCGGTATCAAAGGTGGACATTCCCTAATGTCGATCACATCAACTATGTGATTCATGCTCGACCTTTCAGTCTCCTGTATTCCAAGGCCATGTCTGTACATGCTAGGCTCGCCAGTTCTAACTTGTGTGTATCTGTAGTGCAACATGGCTTGCACCCACTATATGCGAACATAGATATGACTGACCCCCGATCATCACGGCCGGCCTCATAACGAAGAACTTTCTTGGTGGTGCACACACAAGGCGAATACGATAACTGGAATACTATGAGGTATTATCTTATTATGCTACCGCCGAATACATAATTATACCAGCACAATAAGTAATACTTCAAAAAGTAAAGTGTTATGACGTGGTTATTGCATTTTGATCATCATCAATAGCTTCAATGAAAGTTTCATAAACTTGCCATTGCCACGTTATAATACATGCCCCTATGCAATAATAAAAATAGACGTTTCTATATTATCTATTGCAAGTTTTACGCAGCTTTAGGGCTTTCGCAGTAGAACTCCTTCCCACCTACGAACGTGGAGCCACAACATGGATTCAATGATTGTCGTTCTTCTTCCCTTTTTAGGGCCCTCCAATGTCGATGCCATATCAACTACTGCAGAGAGACAGACACCCTCCTAAGCCACTTTGATTCATGGACCAGTCTCGTGAATCACCACGTGAGGTCGGTTGGGGGCCGCTTCAGCAAATAGTCCCGCGATATGAACAAGAACATTAAAAGAGGGTAGCAACTAGAGAATCAATGCCCACATATTGCTATGTGTTCTATCTATACGACATGTCTACCCATAGACCCGCTCTGATACCACTGAAGGGTTTCGTAGCAGAAAACAAAAAATTCTATCTACTCAAACACTAATACCAGGATCTATACTATGTAGACATAAGTAATAGAGGAGAGATACGGTATTCATACCTTTGAAGACCAAGGCACGCCTTATGCAGGAAGGCGTATATTGATGAAGACGAGCAGCACCCCAAGTGTGGTGCCTCTGAAGTTCATCACACGTCCGGTGTATGAGACGTCAACCAGACTCCGATCCAGCCCAGTAGTGGAAGAAGTAGATGCCGGATCGCTGATCACATGATGGTGGTGTGAAGGTGGAGAACTCACCCATGAGGTCCTCTCCAATATTACGGAGAAGTCCTCAATGGATGAGAGAGAGAGAATGAGGGGGAATGGGATGATTCCAAAGGGGGGAGACCCCTATATGTAGTGGGATGGGGGCGCACCACCCAGGGGCCAGGCAGTGTCGGACTAAACCCCACACCCGCCGGCCACCTAGGGGCAGCCGCCGGCCCTAGGTGGGCCCCACTAGGGCGGCCCACCAAGCCCAGGCCGCCTGGCACCTTCTCCCTAGGCGCCATGCCCTATTGGGCCTCCCTTCGGGTGAGGCCCATTAGCATTATGATGCCTTTAATAATAAAATAAAATATATATTTAATATTAATTCTCCAATTAACATTCAAAAACACATATTGTATTATTCCTTCACTCCGGAACACCTTTCGGACCCCTTCTGATCTCCATCGGATGTTACCCGGAACTATTCCGATTTCTCTTTCTCTATTTCTCCTACGATACCTCATCTACCCTAAGCGTCCCTACCCTTAAGTGTGACATCCTTCGGTTCGAAAACACTCCAAACATGATCGAGACTACTCTCACATCAATGATCAACAGAGGGACCTGGATGGCCATGTGACCCCCGTGCGTTTCACGAATATAATCGCTCGAACCGTGAGATAGTTGTTTCCCGTTCCCTTTGTCATATGATACCTAATTCATTCAAGACTTGATCTTCGGTATCCCCATACCTTAGTTCGGTCTCGTTACCAATGAACTTGTTTACTCGTTCTCATGTCGTTGCATTCCGTGACCAAGTCACATGCTTGCAAGCTTCATTAATGCAACGTCACCGAGATGGCCACACGTATCTGTCCGTTACATGGATTAGACAAATCCTGGTCTTGATATGTACTCCTCTACGCATCCCTTTGGAAAACCTGAGTTGCGCCTTTTTGATCACCCTGTTACGAGATAATTCTTGATAACCATCTAAGCTTCCTCCAGAATGGTGGTTTGCATTACCTCACAGTTAAAGGATTAGGTTGCGAGGTTCTCTGTGTTTTATCATCAATGGTGAATTTTGTAACTAGATATCATACAAGATATAACAGTTGGATGTTTGTCTATCATGTTATTCAACTAATAACATGAACCCATTGTCAATAGGCATAAATTCCCATGATCTTGAAACCTAGACCATCCTCATGACCAATGAACTAGTTCGCTAGAGGTAACTAGAGACACGGTATGTTTACATACCACACGTGTATTAACGTTTCGTATTAACACAATTATAGCACAATATGGAACGTATTATGAACATATATGAGATATATCAAATAATACACTTTATTATTTGCCTCTAGGGCATAACTCCTTCAATGTTATCAAAGCACAATTCTAGTGTTAGTGATTAACATGATATCATGGTCAAAGGATTAGGGTTAGTTCATATGAGATGTTATAGAAATGTAAACATAATGACTTGATCGTATTACTATACTTTGGGTGTATGTTTGATGACTGCAAGTGCATAGGTCAATTGTAGCTAGTTTCAAAATAAGAGTATCGAACCCACATAAAGCTATTTGGTTAAGGTCTTTATGCCCCTCGTCACTATCTACCAGAGGATACTTGTAAGTCACCTTTGATTTCAAGTAAAGGGTGCTTGAAATGTTTTTGGTTAAATGTAGAATAGTAATTAAAACAAGTAAAAGAAAGCAAGTAACAAAAGTGTTTAGAAGCCTGGTTGAACTCAATAGGGTTAAAGCATTCTCGGGGGTATAGGATCCACCTCTAGGATGATATTATTAATTATAATTAGGATAACCTACTTGTTGTGTCATCATATGTGTGGAGAGAAATCCATAATAAGATGTTCACTACAAGGCTCGTAGGCAGTCGCACTATTGATCCAAGAATGAGGTCACCTCTAAATAACCACCACGATGTTTGAGAGAAATCACCCATACATACCACCACAATTAAGGGTCTCCCCGTGGATATCATAATTAGCTTAGGGAGTCTCTCTTAATCATCCTTTGACCGTGCAGGTTGCTAGCCGGTGCTTTATTGTCATGATAGCTTCTGGGGTAGACTTCCAAACACGTCTAAAGGATCTCACCCTCTTCTTTAGTCTTAAAGGCAAATGATATGTGGCCGACTACACATACCATCTAAAGAGAGAGATCAAACACACATCATAAATCCATCACAGACTAGTAAGTCATATGGACACAAGAATAGATCATCTTTATTTTAATTTCATAATAGTGCTAGGGTTTCTCCATCTCCCCAAGAACAAGGGGAAACTACTCACACATGGAAGCAATCAAAGACATCTTCATAATCAAATGGATGGATAAAAATAAGGGGATAAATCTATTACAAAACACAATTGAATCTGGAATTACAACAAGATCTAATGCATGAAAGTGGGGGTAATAGTGGTGATGGTGATGTAGTGGTTGATGATGAAGGGGATGATGCAATGTCCTCCAATGATCCGTGAAGCAGCAGGGATTTCCCTTCTCCAAGTTCCTCCTCCAGATCCCTTTCTGGTGTGCTTTTTCGTGGTTCAAGGTCGCTGTGAATGTTGGATCTGTGATCCGCCTTTTCCAGGAGAAAGTATTTGACGAGGCGGTTGCACTACTGCGTGGTACAGGCGGACGGTATGGGAGGGCTCTGCCCGTACTACTGGTCGTTAATGTTGCAGAAGCCTTCCTCACTTTTGCTATTCTCCCAACTGCGAAGGTAAATCAACTAAATGACTTTTATCACTTAAAAATATCATATTACGACATAATATGACAGTTCCAATTGATATGTTTGTAAGAGACTCAGTAATTCAGGATCCTGTTGAAACAAGGACAAAAGGTGCACGCAAATGCAATAGAATACAAAAATCTCTATTGTACTTAAGCAAAAACGAAAGGTAAATATGCTTCAATTTTGGACTCATCAATGTTCATCACATTATTCCTCTAATTTTGTGATCCCATTATTAACAACTTCCAATGTTCATGATCAAGAAACCTTGATCATTAGTTAATCAATGAGCTAGTTAAATGAGAGGCACAACTAGGAACTCCTATTTGTTTATTAAACACACATGTGTTAGCATTTCCAATTAACACAATTATAGCATGAATAATAAACATTTATCATAAACATGGAATAAGATAATAACCACTTTATTATTGCCTCTCGGGCATAATATATTCCTTCATCTTCATTAATTATATTTGTTAAGACAAGTCATTTAGATTATCATTATTATATCATATATCTAATGTTCCTCCTTGAAGTAACTTGTACTCAACTTATTTACATTGAAATTTTACTTGCTCCATTTTGCATGTGTTGGTTTTCTACCATTGTATGTGTTTGTATGTGTTGTGCTTCCCACTTACTTCTTTAGTTATCAAGTATATTTGGTATGATTGGTTGGCACACCATGTATTAGTGTGCTTGTGTTTGAGCCTTTATTGCAGTGAATTGGTATCGTATTTGGCTCTTGGGAGATATTACTTGAAGGAAATATGCCCTGAGAGGCAATAATAAAGTTGTTATTATGTATTCCTTGTATATGATAGATGTTTATTTTGCATGCTATAATTGTATTGATAGGAAACGCCAATACATGTGTGTTTAATAAACAAAAAGGGTTCCTAGTTATGCCTCTCTTATAGACTAGCTTGTTGATTAACAAGATGATCAAGGTTTCATGATCATGGACATTGGATGTTGTTAATAACAAGGTCACAGCATTTGTGAAATGATGTGATGAACATTCATCCGAAGTATAGCATTACAATCAAGTCATTATGTTTATATTGCTATAACATCATACGAAGTAGTCTTAGTCCTTAGACCATGAGATCATGTTAATTGTTGACACCAGAAAAGTATCTTGATAACATCAAACGTCACACCATAACAGGGTGACTATAAAGGTGGGTTCAGTGCTATGAAGGTGTTATGTTGAGCCTCATAGATCAAGAGTGGAATTTGTCAATCCCGATGACGGATAGATATACTCTGGGCCCTCTCGGTGATATCACATTAAGATAGCTTGCAAGCAAGTGATGTGATCACTAGAATGTTATATCACGGGAACAAGAAAAGAGTGCATGTTGGTAACGAGATCAAACTAGGTATTTGGATACCGATGATCGAATCTCGGACATGTATTATATCATGAGACAAAGGGATTAAATTACTAGCGTTAAAGGTTCTCACGATCACAGAAGTCATCGTTGAATGTGCAGGAGTCAGTATGGATCTCCAGGTCCCGCTTCTGATTATTGATCTGAGAGGAGTCTCAATCATGTCTGCATTATTCACGAACTATAGGGTGACACACTTAAGGGTTGTCGGACACCATTTAGGATCACATATGTTTTAGACAAAAGGTTTGCAAAGCGCAGGAAATGTTTCGATAGAAACCGGAATTGTTTCGATAGAAACCGGAATTGTTTCGGGTGAAATTGCAGAAAGTGGTTCTGCATGTGATATTGAAATGTTGCAAGGGGTTTTATGTGAATGTTTTTTAATTAAAGTAATTAACAAAATTCTGAATAAAATAAATAAAAGAGTTTTATTAAATTGAGAGTTGCATTTAATTTGGTGGAAATTAAATACATGTGAGTGGGATTTTGGGTGGAGGCCATGTTTATGTGAGTGGAGGTTCACCACATGAATGAAGGAGGGGAGGAGTCCCCCCCCTCATGCGCCCGGCTATGGGAGGAGGGTCTCCTCCCTCCTATATAAAGCCCCCCTCTCCCCTCTCACAAACCACACCTCCTCGTGAAGGATCTCTCTCCCCCTCTAGATATTCCCCCATGGTCTCGGATTAGCGAGATACATGTTCCCGGTGGCCTGGCGTTTGGAAGGAGTTGCTGCTTCCGCTGATCCGCTGGACCGAGGAGGTGGAGGTTGTCCGGTAGCTTGAACGTGTGTGCGAGGATGGATGCACTACTGATTTGTGGCGCTCAGACTTCCGCACGATCTTGAGATCGGCAAGCGTACGACTACATAAACCACGAGTTCCTACTCGTAAACAAAACTCGTTGTCTTCGAGGGTAAGTTCTCCATGGATGTATGTCCACTCGTTGCTCTGTATCTAGTAGGTAGATCTTGGCGTATAGTTCTCATCATAGGAAATTTTTTGTTTTCTATGCTGCAGACCCAACAGTGGTATCAGAGCCTGATCTATGCGTAGGTGCTTTGCACGGGTAGTACACATATGTTTATATGTGGGCGATGATGATCATGTTATTGCATCTTCTATGTATTTTGGATATTGCTAGTTTGGCGTTTTTGTTAGCATTATAATATGATCCCTCATTTAGATATCAAGATAAAATGTGTTCTTCCTTAAGTATGCACCGTTTTGTGGATCGTGTTTTGAGGCATCACGTGATGATCGGGTGTTTTCGACTCTACAACGGTTGTAAGACAGTTTTACACACGCGAATACTAAAGTTCTTACTTGGCGAGCCTAGCATGTACAGACATGGCCTCAGAACACGGACCGAAAGGTTAAGCATGAGTCATATAGTTGATATGATGCCCATATAGATGCTCGCCTTTGAAGCTACACCGACTCACGTGATGATCGGACTTGGTGTAGTGGATTTGGTTCATGTAATCACCCAAAAGGACACGAGGGATGTCGTTTTTGAGTGGGAGTTCATTAGTAATTTGGATTAGTTGAACTCAATCTATCATAAACTTAGTCTAAATATACTTTACAAATTCTGTTGTAGATGGCACCACCTTCTTTTTATTTCAATGTGTTCATGGAGAAAGAGAAGCTTGCTGCGAATGGTAGCAACTTCACCAACTGGGCTATGAATTTGAGGATTCTCCTAACTGCTGCACAAAAGCAATATGTGCTAGAGGCGCCGCTAGGCCCCCCTCTGATGCCGATGAAGGAAAAGAATGTCTATATAATCGTCGGAGGGACCACAACTTCATTGCGGCATATTGTATGGGCTAGAGAACTTGTCGAAAGTGGCAATGCCTTTGATACCATGGGAGAATTGAGAATGATCTTTGATACCCATGCTGCCGTAGAGAGTTATAATGCTTCTGAAAAGTTCTTTAGCTGCATGATGGAGGAGAATAACTCTGTTAGTGAGCACGTACTCAAAATGTCTGGGTACGCCGATAAGCTTGTGTCCTTGGGAATAACGATTCCCATTGATTTAGGCATACATCGTGTTCTCCAATATCTTCCACCTAGCTACAAGAGCTTCATGATGAACTATAATATGCAGGGCATGAAGAAGTCTCTTCCCGAGCTTCTGTCAATGCTTAAGACTGCAGAAGTGGAGATTAGGAAAGAACATCAAGTGTTTATGATCAATAAGACCACCGATTTAAAAAAGGACAAGAAAGGCAAGCAGAAGGGAAAGAAGGGCGGCAAATCTATTGCCGCACCTGAAAAGAAACCCCGAGCTGGCCCTAAGTCTGACACCGAGTATTACTATTGCAAGGGGACTGGGCATTGCAAGCACAACTGCCCCAAGTATTTGGCGGAAAAGAAGGCCGGCAAGGAAAACAAAGGTATATGTGATATACATGTTATTGATGCGTACTTGACTAGTACTCGCAGTAGCACCTGGGTATTTGATACGGGATCGGTTGCTAATATATGTAACTCGGTTCAGGGGCTGCGGAACAAGCGACAACTAGCAAGGGATGAGGTCACGATGCGGGTCGGCAATGGATCAAGAGTTGATGTGATCGCCATCGGAACGCTGCCTCTCCATATGCCGTCGGGATTAGTTATAAACCTAAATAATTGTTATTTGGTGCCTGCACTGAGCATGAACATTGTATCCGGATCGTGTTTGATGCAAAGTGGTTATTCGTTTAAGTCTGAAAACAATGGTTGTTCAATTTATATGAATAATATCTCTTATGGTATTGCACCTGTGTTGAATGGTTTATTTTTGTTGGATCTCGATAGTAGTATTACGCATATTCATAATGTTGATGCTAAAAGGATTAAACTTGATAATGATATATCTGCATATATGTGGCAATCTTGCCTAGGTCATATTGGCGTTAAGCATGAAGAAACTCCATTCGATGGACTTTTGGAATCACTTGATTTTGAATCATTTGATACATGTGAGCCATGCCTTATGGGCAAGATGACTAGAACGCCGTTTTCGGTTCAATGGAGCAGGCGACAGATTTATTGGAAATCATACATACTGATGTGTGTGGACCAATGAGTGTGTGTGGTATGAGGTGGATATCGTTATTTTGTTACTTTCACGGATGATTTGAGTAGATACGGGTATATCTATTTGATGAAACATAAGTCTGAAACCTTTGAAAAGTTCAAAGAATTTCAGAATGAAGTGGAAAATCATCGTAACAGAAAGATCAAATTTCTGCGGTCCGACCGTGGAAGAGAGTATCTTAGTTACGAGTTTAGCACACATATGAAAGACTTTGGAATAGTTTCACAACTCACGCCTGCCGGAACACCACAACGTAATGGTGTGTCAGAACATCGTAATCGTACTTTATTGGATATGGTTCGATCTATGATGTCTCTGACTGACTTGCCACTGTCATTTTGGGGTTATGCACTGGAAACCGCTGCATTCACTTTAAATAGGGCACCATCTAAATCCGTTGAAAAGACACCGTATGAATTATGGTTTGGAAACAAACCTAAACTATCATTTCTTAAAGTTTGGGGATGCGATGTTTATGTGAAGAAACTTCAACCGGATAAACTCGAACCCAAAGCGGAAAAATGTATCTTCATAGTATACCCTAAGGAAACGATTGGTTATACCTTCTATCATAGATCCGAGGGTAAGGTCTTTGTTGCCAAGAATGGATCCTTTCATGAGAAGGAGTTTCTCGTGAAAGGTGTGAGTAGTCGAAAGGTAGAACTCGAAGAGGTTATTGAACCTTCTCTTCATGAAATGGCGAGTAGCGCAGCACCGGAAGTTGTTTCAGAGTTGACTTCACCTAATGAGGAGAGAGCTAATGATATTGATCATGAAACTCCGAAAGAGGACACTACCGAACCTCGCAGGTCAAGCAGGACATGTGCAGCTCCTGAACTGTACGGCAATCCTGTTATGAATTTCATGATGGATGAAATAGATGACCCTGCGACATATGAAGAAGCGATAATGAGCCTGGATTCCAACAAATGGCTAGAAGCCATGAAATCCGAGATGGAATCCATGTACGAAAACCAGGTTTGGATCTTGGTAGACTTACCTCATGATCGAAAGGCCGTTGAGAATAAATGGATTTTCAAAATAAAAACTGATGTTGATGGTAATGTCACCATATATAAGGCTCGACTTGTCGCAAAGGGGTTTCGACAAATTCAAGGAGTTGACTACGATGAGACATTCTCTCCCTTAGTGATGCTTAAGTCGGTTAGGATTATGTTAGTAGTTGCTGCATATTTTAATTATGAAATATGGCAGATGGATGTCAAAACTGCGTTCCTCAATGGTAATATTGAAGAAGAGTTGTATATGATACAACCTAAGGGTTTTGTCGATCCTAAGGATGTTGATAAGGTATGCAAGCTTCAGCGATCCATCTATGGACTGAAGCAAGCATCCCGGAGTTGGAATCTCCGCTTTGTTGAGGTGATCAAAGAGTTTGGATTTGTCCAAACTTATGGAGAGGCTTGTATTTACAAGAAAGTGAGTGGGAGCAATGTGGCATTTCTAATATTATATGTGGATGACATATTACTGATTGGAAATGATATAGATCTTTTAAACAGTGTTAAAAGTTATCTAAACAGCAAATTTTTGATGAAAGACCTTGGTGAAGCTTCATATATATTAGGCATTAAGATCTATAGAGATAGATCAAGACGCCTAATTGGGCTATCCCAGAGTACATACCTTGATAAGATATTAAAGAAGTTTAATATGGACGGAAGTAAGAAGGGGTTCTTACCTATGTTGCAAGGCAAGACATTGAGTAAGACTCAAAGTCCGACTCTGAAAGAAAGAGATAATGGATAAGATCCCTATGCCTCAGCCATAGGCTCTATAATGTATGCCATGCTATGTACAAGACGGATGTGGCACATGCTATTAGTTTGACTAGTAGGTACCAATCGATCCAGGTTGAACCTTTGGATAGCGGTCAAGAATATCCTTAAGTACTTGAGAAGAACTAAGGATATGTTTCTTATATATGGAGGTGAAGAAGAGCTAGTCGCTAAGTGTTATGTCGATGCTAGATTTAACACTGATCCGGATGACTCTAAGTCTCAATCCGGATACGTATTTCTCTTGAACGGAGCAGCAGTTAGTTGGAGGAGCTCCAAACAACCTGTGGTGGCTGGATCAACGACGGAGGCAGAATATGTTCTTTGCTTGAAGCGGCGCGAGCGTTTGGATGAAGGAGTTCATAACGGAACTAGGTGTGGTTCCTAGTGCGTTGGACCCAATGTTGATCTACTGTGATAACAATGGAGCCATAGCCAACGCCAAGGAACCAAGGTCTCACAAGAATTCCAAGCATATTAAGCGCCGGTTTCACTCCATCCGCGAGCATGTCAAGCATGGAGATATAAAGATTTGTAAAGTGCACACATACCTGAATGTAGCAGATCCGTTGACTAAAGTACTCCCTACGGCAAAACATGATCAACACCAGAACTCCATGGGTGTTAGATTTATCACTATGTAAACTAGATTATTGTCTCTAGTGCAAGTGGGAGACTGAAGGAAATATGCCCTGAGAGGCAATAATAAAGTAGTTATTATGTATTCCTTGTATATGATAGATGTTTATTTTGCATGCTATAATTTTATTGATAGGAAACATCAATACATCTGTGTTTAATAAACAAAAAGGGTTCCTAGTTATGCCTCTCTTATAGACTAGCTTGTTGATTAACAAGATGATCAAGGATTCCTGATCATGGACATTGGATGTTGTTAATAACAAGGTCACGACATTTGTGAAATGATGTGATGAACATTCATCCGAAGTATAGCATTACAATCAAGTCATTATGTTTATATTGCTATAACATCATACGAAGTAGTCTTAGTCCTTAGACCATGAGTTCATGTTAATTGCTGACACCAGAAAAGTATCTTGATAACATCAAACATCACACCGTAACAGGGTGACTATAAAGGTGGGTTCAGTGCTATGAAGGTGTTATGTTGAGGCTCATGGATCAAGAGTGGAATTTGTCAATCCCGATGACGGATAGATATATTCTGGGCCCTCTCGGTGATATCACATTAAGATAGCTTGCAAGCAAGTGATGTGATCACTAGAATGTTATATCACGGGAACGAGAAAAGAGTGCATGTCGGTAATGAGATCAAACTAGGTATTTGGATACCGATGATCGAATCTCGGACATGTATTATATCATGAGACAAAGGGATTAAATTACTAGCGTTAAAGGTTCTCACGATCACGGAAGTCATCGTTGAATGTGTAGGAGTCAGTATGGATCTCCAGGTCCCGCTTCTGATTATTGATCTGAGAGGAGTCTCAATCATGTCTGCATTATTCACGAACCGTAGGGTGACACACATTTAGTAGCACATATGTTTCAGATAAAAGGTTTGCAAAGCGCAGGAAATGTTTCGATAGAAACAGGAATTGTTTCGATAGAAACCAGAATTGTTTCGGGTGAAATTGTAGAAAGTGGTTCTACATGTGATATTGAAATTTTGCAAGGGGTTTTATGTGAATGTTTGTTAATTAAAGTAATTAACAAAATTCTGAATAAAATAAATAAAAGAGTTTTATTAAATTGAGAGTTGCATTTAATTTGGTGGAAATTAAATACATGTGAGTGGGATTTTGGGTGGAGGCCATGTTTATGTGAGTGGAGGTTCACCACATGAATGAAGGAGGAGAGTCCCCCTCATGCCTTTGGCTATGGGAGGGGAGGGGTCTCGCTCCCTCCTATATAAAGCCCCCCTCTCCCCTCTCACAAACCACACCTCCTCGTGAAGGATCTCTCTCCCCCTCTAGATATTCCCCCATGGTCTCGGATTAGCAAGATACATGTTCCCGGTGGCCTTGCGTCTGGAAGGAGTTGCTGCTTCTGCTGATCCGCTGGAGCGAGGAGGTGGAGCTTCTCCGGTAGCTTGAACGTGTGTGCCAGGACGGATGCGCTGCTGATTTGCGACGCTCGGACTTCCACATGATCTTGAGATCGGCAAGCGTACGACTACATCAACCACGAGTTCCTACTCGTTAACAAAACTCGTTATCTTCGAGGGTAAGTTCTCCATGGATGTATTTCCACCCGTTGCTCTGTATCTAGTAGATAGATCTTGCCGTACAGTTCTCATCGTAGGAAATTTTTGTTTTCTATGCTGCAGGCCCAACATTACTGGACTATCCCATTTTGGGAGAGTGTCATGCTTGGGAATTCCATAATCCTAAAAATGTGTGTACATGAGGAATAACACTTAGTAATTTTTTTGCAAGTTTACCTAGTCCCTATGTGGTATGTCATTCTAATGATGAATTCAAATTCTACAATGTCCATTAATTATCTCTATTTGGATCTTTTTGCCTCTTGATGAGAATTAATTGTTTATCACATTATGGGGGACTCATATGATTAGTGCATATTACAAGCCTAGAAAATATGAACATTTGAGGTAGTGTGCCACTTAGATTTGATATTGAGATTATCTAGATCCTATGTGGCATATTATCTCAAACTAGTTCAAATTTGCTTAAATGCATTTATTGCTCATTTATTGGATCTTGTATGTGAGACTTTTTCTTGATATGTGGTTCCCCATATTTGGACCTTTGTATCCTACATGGAAACTATTTGCTTCAAATTACTCTAATCATTAATTATTTTGTGACTATTTGGAGCTATCAAGAATCTCTATCTAAGCATCGCACTTAATTCTTATATTTTCTCATATGCTTCTTGTTGTGAATATAATCTTGGATATCCTTGCACAATACCTTAGGAAGATTATTCCCAATACTTCTTGTCCATGGACAATTAGTACACTATATATGGTAGAATTTATTGATCATATTTACATTGTCTTTTGTTTGTATTTGTCCTGTTTTTGGCCAAGAAATTTTCTTGTGGTAACTCCCATATCTTCCTTGCCTCTTGTGGGTCATTTTATTTTATTAGTATTCTATTGTGTTTTTCTAATATAGGTAGTAGTGATGGTATCATTCATGTGCATTCTGCATTCAAAAGAAAAAATCTAGATAATTCACTATTCATGGGGATCTCTCCTATATTATTTAGAACACTCATTTTTATGCTTTTCTTGTTTTGATTCATATCAGGTTTTATGTGCTTGGAAGTTTGATCTTTTTTGGTACTTTGTGCCATCATGAAAGGTGTAGAGAGTTTGATTTGTGTGTTTGAATCTTTTTTATTTTTGGGAGTTGGTTTTGTCTCATTCTTTGTTACATGTTTTGACCTTTTAGAATGAGATAAATCCTTGAGCATTAGTGTTTTTGTTTATCTTTTACTCTTTGGTTTTTTCCAAGCTCATTTGTTGAACTTATGATATTTCATGTGTTTATTTGGTTCTTTCATAAAATTTGAATAACCTTTTGTCATGTCACGCTTGAGTGTGCCTTCATGATTTACTTGTGTTCCTATTCAATATGTATCTCTTTTTTGGTTCTTGAAAGTCTTGTGCATGCATATTTACTATATGAATATATTATGGCATGATTTCTTCTCTTGATCCAATATATAGGGGAAACTCCACCAAATCCTAATTGGCTAAGATGTGCATGAAATTCATTTTCATATCAATATGTACATATGTAGGTGGAGTCTCTCCTATGTATTCTAGTTGCTCTAACTACTTTGGACCCAATATGTTTAGGGACCATAGTGTACTTAATGTTTTTTAGGTACATTGGAGATATATTGGATGCTTGTATCATCAATTAGGAAGAAGTGGTGCCTACATGACAATTGGAGGCAAGCTAGGATGATCGACAAACTCATATCTACTACATCCTACCAATGATATCTCAGTAACAAGTATCTCTTACTCTTGCATACATGTCTTTCCTCCAAACTTTTGTAGGTTTTTTCTTGGCATGAATTTTTGCATTTGTAATTGTTGTGGTTCGTGCTTTGGTTTTAAGGAGAACTTTTTATTGCACATGTGAGTAAGTTGAGATGGGTGCATATAATGAGTACTATACAAAATCATGCTTATGATTCATGAATCCCACATATGTCAACCTAGCAATTATATTGCCTATCATTTCCTCATCTACTCTCATGTGTAATATGGATGAATTTTCAAGGATTATTCTTTATTTGTGATACTTGTTGCCTTTTCAATGCATCCCAATTATATCTTTTTCCCTTTTTGATATGTGTGATGTATTTGTTGTGTTGGTTTTTGAAGCTCATTAATGTACAATAAGATAAAATTGAGCCTTTGGCCATGCTTTGAAGCAAAATCTTATTGGTATATTCTATGACTTCCATTTTATTTTCTTGTGATTTCTTGTGTATCTATTTTTGTGTGTGCATATTTCTTTGTGGGCATATGTATTTGTGATGTTTTCCACCTAGAAACTTATACACATAAGAGAAGATAAATCTTTAATTTACTTTGTGTCTGTTAGGTGTGCACCTTTCTTATATCATTTTGATTCTTTGGTGGCTTCCAAATTTATTTGCCAATGAGTGCTTGTCGCATTTGTTTGCATCTTCGGGCACTCATATTTGATGTCTCATGCCTTGTATTGTTAAATTAGTTTGGATGAGTGAGGATTCCATGATTGTGCACTTTGTTTCCAAATGCAATTATTGTAATTGGTGCATAATATTTAGGGAGCTCCCTTATTCATTTAAGAATATTCATTTGCCTTCTTTCTCGTATTTTGTGGTTTAAATGTTTATGGGGGGAGTGAGAATTCCATATTTGTGAATTTTTTATTCAAATGCAATTATTATAATTTGTGCACAAATCTTGGGGAGCTTCCCTATTTCATTTAAACACTCTTTTACTCGTATCATAATATCTTATTGTATTTAATTGGTTCTTTTGGATCTTTTAATTGCTTTCTTGATTTGTTGATATTTCTTCCATTTTCTTTTGTTTTGGCAATCTTTGGGTTCTCAATTTAGTTTGACTTCCTCCCAAGTATTTGTCATTGGATATGAGAAAATGCACACTTTTGGAGAAATTCTCACTATGTTGGCCATCTAGAACTTTTCACCCCTTTTGGCAATTGATGCCAATGGGGGAGAAGTTTTAGAGGGTTTAAGGAAAGTTGGTTTATGCTTGAGTTTGGTCTTAATCATTTTCCTTTCATGCTATTGCATCTTTTTTGTTGCTTTGCATGTTTAGTATATAGTGGAAAATCCACCAACGATAATGGTTGGCAATATATGCAATGAAATTCAAGTTCATCACACGTTCATAGATTGTGGGGGAGTTTGCTCTATATATTGTTGGTGTAACAACATCACATAATTGTGTAGTATTTGATGTTGGCACAACTGTTTTGTTTGTTAAATTCTATATATAAACCCTCTCAAAGGTATTGTCATCAATCACCAAAATGGGGGAGACTGAAAGTGCATGTGTGCCCCCATGTGTGGTTTTGGTAATTAATGACAATCTCTATGGACTAATGGTTGAATTGAGTTTCACTTGTAGGAATTGTCCATTGGCATCGCTAGGGCCATGTGTTGGCTTCAAGGTTGAAAGAAGAAGAAAAAAATAATAAGAAGAAGAAATAAAAATAAGATCAAGTGTGTCTTGAAGAAGAAGATGGAGTTCCTCATGTGTATCTTTAAGACATCCTATATTACTAAGAGTTTCACTCCCACTAAGATAATTCTCTCGGCATGCAGCTATGCCACCTCATCAAGATTCTCTAACAAATCATAGTATGCCACTACTTAGTGAATCTGCCACCTAGCTACATCTCCAAGCATTCATGTCACACCAACAAGGCAAAAATTCATGCATGACCTACAAGTTATTGGTTATTAACAGTAAACACATTATTAGATAAAAATCTAAAGCGGTAGATCTCCTCCGCTAACAGCTGTTTCCCCTCCCTACTACCAATTTATTCAAGCACTATCTCATTTGTAAGTGCCTTACATTTCTAGTGGAACCAACGAGTCATCAAACATGCCACCTCAGGACAGGAAAAGGAACTGGCAATGCACTTGGTTTATTTTCATGCCTTTACTTCTGCTGACCCAACTCAAAGCCATCCCATTAATAAGCCATCCCATTAATCCAAGCCTATATGTTGTGTACCTGCAACCCATTAGTCAATTCCAGTTTTATTCTAGAATCTATGAAGCGAGCAGCACCTCAAAATAAAAGGAAGATCAGTTGTCGAACATGAACAAACACCTACCATTCATGCTTCCTATCCTCCATTAATCTACGAGATAAAGAGCATCACTGGGAACCGATAAAGCCATGGAGACATACAAGATGTTTGCATATGAATTTTACATTTAAGCGCCTACTTTGTTCACATCATCCTCAACATTACTAGACCAGCGCGCTTTGTTTTGATCGTCCTTATTCCATCACCACTGGTAAGACACTCGCCCCCTTCCATCTTCTCCATCACAAATTGTCTCTTAAAACACAAAATATGATTTATCAGGTGTCTCCTGTGGCTAAACCATGCTTGTATCCACCACTATCAGATGTACATAAGCACACCTGCGTGATTTCCACTTCTCCTCCTAAAGCTTGTAGGCTCAGTGACCCTCAGTATCCACAAAATAGGTGCATGTAAGGTGGTTATCTATTGCTCAGCCAGTGCACATAGGCCACATGCCACCTTCACCCTATAGACCCTTCAACTACATGTGCGGAATTTGCACTTTTGGTTAAATTGTGCTTCCTTCTATGCAAATTGAGGATAGTATAATATCTCAAGTTTTGTGGAAAATTTCGACTGTATTGTATGTTTGCAATAGTCTATAATATTTTATATATTACTTGAAGATGGATATCTAAGTGAGCGGAGAGAACCGATGGGATTTCTGAGTAAGGACTCCTATCAATCTTTTGACACATTGTATCTGAAGTTTAAAATTAAGAATTGTTTGAAAGAGTCTAAATAAGTGATAGTACTCTGAAGCTATATACTCATTTGTGTTCCTTTACCTTTTAAGCATTAGTATCAACATTGCCCATCAAATATTATATTGGATGATACCTTTTTTGTTATTTAATTTGTTGGCACCTTTGCTAAATTGTAGAATTATCGCTACTACAAAAAACGAAACATTAGTCTCATTCCATTTTATAGCTGACGCAACTGAAGGAGAGATCAGAACTAAATTATGCAAAGAAACTTTCTACCGATGTGTGCTTGATTCCCACAAAGTATAAGGTTACTGAGAGATGCATACTGTACTCGATGCACATTGATAATAGCTACCTTTGATTCTCCTAGGTGCTTTTGATTATTGTCATTCAACTATTTTAGGATTTAGTTGGGTCTATTCAGTTGCATGTCCATTCAGCTCCTATATAACCCCAATGTTGTCATCATAATATATCATTTTCTCGGTGCATCCAAAAATTGTCGCAACAACGTGCGGGGAATCATCTAGTTATCCTAATGAAGAAAGAAGAAACGAAGATGCACAAGTTCAAGTTGATCCATCTCGGGAATATCATATGCTTGAAGCTTGCCATTCTCGATGATCATGGATATATAAAGACTAGTACAAGGAAGAGATCCCCCTATGGTGTATGGGGAAGCAATTCGCAAGTCTTCATCAAGAGAGAGCGAGAAAAAACAATCAAGAAAGGTGTTCCATCTTGAGGAGGACAATGTCATCTACATCAATCTCAAGTGGAATGATCAAGGTAAAGGTATGATCTTGATAGTTTTCTCTTTTGCTGGTCTCGTGTTGTTAGTTGGGAGACCATATTTAGGATAGATATTTGTACTATCAAACCTTATATTCATTTCCATTAGAGAGATCTCAAACCTTTGAATACTTGCACCATCTTTCTTCGTTGTTATTTGTACTTATCCGTGTGAGGTTATAGAGCTTATGGTTATCTTCATAACAATCTCTAGTTCATAAAAATTGAGTTCCCTCGTATATCTTATTGCGTTTTTTCTCTTGAAGGTTTTCCGGCTCCACACCTTGGGAAGTATCTCACATATATATATATATATATACTTTATATTTTATCCCTTGGTGGTATCCAATATTTTACATTTTGTTGGATTATACTTGGTTTTATCTTTCTAACAAAATTTGTTTTATCTCAATCGGAGTTTCCAAGCACAAGTTCTTGCATTTTTGGTTTTGGAGGTTTTACCGGTTCGTCGCTTCTAGAGAGGTCATACATTTTTCCATTTTGTTTTTATCCTACCATATTGTAATACGATGTTTCTGTGCATGACGTTGTAGAGCTCATCGTTGTGATTCCAACGAGCCTAAGATCATCAAAATCGGAGTCTGGATGCAAAAGTTATTGAAGTTTTCGTGCCATGTTGTTCTCTATTTTGACCTTGAGCGGTAGTACCGGCCAACTTCGGCCCTACTTCCTCCGAAGGGTGGTTTCTTTGCAGTAACTCACATTTCCGCTTCATCGGAAGTGCCAGTGGCGTGCGAAACTAGCCTAGACGGGAAGATTTCTCTTGCCCCATTTAAGGGGCCCTTCTTCCCCAATGTTTCTCCAACCTTTGAGGACATTTTTGCTAGCTCTTCCACTCTCTCTCCTCCATTGTTGACCTTCAAAAGATTGCCCTCTCCCCTTCTCCCTCCCATGATTCTTGTATCTTTTTGAGAGATTTGAGAGATGAGATCTTGATACACAATCCCACCAAACCAAATCCATTCTTTGTCAAGGAATCCTTGGGATCTAGATCTTGGAGAGTTTGGTATTCTCCTCTTGTGTTTTTCCTCTCTAATTCCCTCAATAGCTTTTGAGCTTTGGTGGAATTTGGGAGTGAAGTACTTGCCCTTGCATTTGGTGCATATATTTGAGTTCTCTACGGATGTTAGGCGAGTTCAAGCTTGTGGGCTTGTTTATCTTGGGTTCTTGGAACCCTAGACGGTTGTGTGGTAGTGGTGTGATACCCTTGGGGCCTCCAATTGAGTTGTGGAGATTCATCAAACTAGGGGCCGTGGTGGTGATTATTGGGAGCCTCCAATTGAGTTGTGGATATTTCCCCAAGTTTGTACGGGTTTGGTGACCATTCTCAAGTGTCCCATAGTAGGTCGGGGATAGTACTTTGTGGTGAGCTCATAGGAGAATAATGTGAGCCTTTTCTAGTGTCGGTGAGTAGTGTGCATCCGCATCTTGGGGTGAGGCCTTGTGTGGCATTGAATGAGCATCGAGCCGCCACACCTCAAGGTGATCCATTTGTGATGTTCGGAGAGCATTGTGCTATCGCACCTCTCCAATAGAGATGTAGCTTCTTTGGAACTGAACTTCGGGATAAAATCTTTATCTCCGTGTCCATTGGTTATTCCTATACCCGATCCCTTTACTTCTGCACTTTACATTGTGATAGCCATCGTGCTTGAAGTATTCTATCTTGTTGTCACCCTGTTGCTTGAATTGCTTAGCATAGTTTGTTAGTGCACTTAGTTGAACCTAGTGGTTGTAGGTTCTATGCTTGATAGATTAGACGCTAGTTTTATTCCGCATTTATTAGAGCCTAAACCGTAATTATTTTAAATGCATATCACCCCCTATAGGTGACATTCTTTGTCCCCTCACTAGTGTTGTTAGCTATGGAGATGTTGCTTTGTTACTAAGGTGTTCAAAATCCACATCTCGATTAATTTGTTTAAGTTAAGTTGTGTTTACTTGGTATCATTTGCTAGTTGATTATTTATGGTGTCTGTGGTTGTGACACTCATCCAAGCGTGTACTCTTAGTTGTGTTTTCATTAAGTAACTTTACTGTCGTTTACTTGTTAATTCTGATCCTTGGGTTCAGTATTAGTGTAAGTATGTTACTTAGATGTGGTTTACTTCTTTATGTAGTTTTTTAATATATTCAAAGCTTCTTATCCGCCTCTTCCTTTTCTTACTTAGGTGATCATATGATCTTATCTAGGGAAGGAAATGGAGATGTAAAGTTTTAGTTCTTAAGTTGTTTCCTAATACTTACTAGGTTGTTCCAAATTAATCTACTAGCATGGCTCTGTGGTGTTCTCCATTAAAGGATATGCAAAGTTGCTAGCCCTATCTAGTCTAGGTTCTACCACACTAATTCACTCTCTCTCTGCTTGATCCTATGCTAAAATTTAGCTATAAACCTTTGAAGATTCAAAAGTGGGCTTGAGGAAGATCTAATGCAGTTCTTCCCTCTCAGTGCTCCTGTTCTTGCTCCTTTCTCCTCTCTAGTTCTCTCTCTCTAGTGAGTGTGGAAAGCTATTTTTCCTCTCTCTCAACCTCTGTTCTGAGAGTGATTCGTATGAGTTGTGCTCTGAGGATTTGTGAGCTTTTGGGTTGGGTCTGGGTGCTATTTATAGTACTCTAAGATTCATCTTGTGTTAACACCTCACTGTTTGCATGAAATGACTAAGCTACTTATACCGCCCCTCTAGCTTAACTTCTAGTGTTCTAATAAGCTTATGTCATATGCTAAATGTGGCATGTTGGTTAAGGGACATTTTGGTAATTTTTCCCTTGACGGATTGGGCCAACATTTTTACTTAAGTTGAGAATATTGTTATTGTTCTTAGTACTGACAGCAGTCTTGAATTTGTTACTTAGATAATTTTCTAGAAAATTTTCTTATGTAGCTTGATGAAATATCAAGTGTTCATTAGCTATGTCTGATTCTTTTAAAGAATCTAGAGTTTGAGGTACATTACTTTGCTATCACTCTGTTTCGTAGTGTTACTGTGAAATTCTATCTTGCGATTCTATTTTACTAATCATTGGGTTTGTTTTTGTTTTATATGTCAAATTTGTTGGTGTGGCTTCTATAATTTCTTTACTATGACTTGGTCATTTGATCTTGTGAGTTGTGTTGCTCTGTTGGCATCTGGCTATCTAGTTAGCAAGTACTAGCTACTGTCTTGTGTGGTTTGTCTCTGCTACTTTGAACTATTTCTCCTGATCTATCTACTTCTTTGTTGTTTCTCTCCTGGTACTACTGGAATAAGATTTGCTATCGTTTCTAATTTTCTCTTGCTAAAAACCTCAAACTGGTGAGGTTTAGGACAAGTTCCTAGACATTGCCCATGGATTCTAGATCAAATGGATTCAACACTTGGTGGATCCAACATTCTAAACCAAACTTTTTGTTCTAGTGTATGTTTGGATGTCAAGATGGGATAGAAAGGCAAGAAGAGTAGGAAGTGTAGTTTAGGGTTTTAGTTTAGATTTTTCCCTTTTCTTTTTATTTAGTAGTTTGTAATAGGATCAATTCCCCTTTGTAAATTCTTTTGTAAATAACCTTCCCAATATTAATATCAATAAAGATTCCTTTCATAACATTGTCTCATTACTTTGTATTGTTGTGACTTCTTTTAATTTAATTGTGAATATATGAATTCAAGTTTGAATTATTCAAACCTCCATTTTGAACTCAATAGTCACAACTATTTTTTAAGTGAACATGATCAATGTGTATGTGTGGTTTTGAGTATTTAACTCAATGTATGATGCAAAAATCATTTTAAATTCCTAAATTTTGGAAATTACAAGTTCACTTTGAAATTTGAATTCAAATCCTAGTGTTGACCTAAGTCAAACTTCAAAACTAGGGTTCAATCTCAATAACTTGAAATTTCACACTTTTGCAAATGCATGTTATGCAAAAACATTCATCGCAAAGAAGCACTCGAAATGTTCCTACTCTTCGGGTCATCACATCATCTTGGTAGTGATGCGGCTTTGAGCCTTTGTGCCACATCTGTTCACCATAGTTGCTGGAAGTTGGGCAAGACAAGCCTTCATTGTTTGGGAGTGTTGTAACTTATAAGCTGTTTGGCATGGTGAGAGGATTGAGAGGTGTGTGTGAAGTTGTTGCCATTTGATGATGTTGTATCGGACTTGTTCTTTCTATCTTAATACACAAATTAGGTTTATTGAAAAAATACGTTTTTCTAATAGAAAAAATGTCATAGGTGTTTTTTTTGCAAACTAGAGAAGCAACCATCGTTAATGATCACAAACGTAAATTGGAAGAGACAGACCTGAAACCACACCAACGAACACGAAAAACAACCGGATCTCTGGAGATCTACCGGACAAATGACTCCACATGCCCTTCGTTGGTGCTAGACGCACCACTAAAGCAAGGGTATGACTGGTAGGACCGAATTCTGTATTCAGGATGTAGTCGTCGTCTCACCATCCTAAAAAAGTCACTGAAAACAATCTAAAAAAGGAACAACTCTCCCGCTAGTGCGGTGCCGTTGTCCGCCACACCTTCAAGGCCCCAAGGCCACCAGAGCTGGGACAGACCGGTGACATCGCTTGCAAGGGTGAAACCCTAGATGAGTTTTGGGGTCGTCCACACGTTCGCCTCTCCCTGTGTCTCATGTACGTAAAATGTTGTAGAACAATAGAGAGGGATTGGCGGAATATGTTGGATATATTATTGAGCCTCATGGGCGAGTATATATAGGCGTACATGGATCATATTGGAGTGCAAGACAAGACACGAGATCTATCTCTATCCTATATTACCTAAACCGTAATATTCTCTAACATGCCCCCACAGTCGTAGTGTAGCGTCGTGAACAACTAGAACATCACAGACGGTCAGACTGGAGATAAACAGAAGTAGAACCAATGGGCTGACATCCCCCCGCAGTAGGAGCATGAACATCGTGGACGGTGTCGCATCGCGGTAGCTTGTACCGTAGAGGAAGTTGATGATCCTCATTCAAGGTGGTACCCCTTGTGCCGATGTTGAGGGAGCCGAGAGCATGGGGTCGTGCCGTGGTCGAGGTAGCCATGCGAGGGGTCACCATGGTCGATGTCGTGGTCAGGGATGCTGGTGTCAAGGTAGATGCACATGAAGCCGCGGGTGCATAGTTGATGGAGTGGGTTCCTGCACCAATAACAGGGTTATTGTAGTACTTGTAGCATCAAATATTTAAACAGTTTGTCCCGATGGGAGCTCGGCGAACACGACCTCGCAGCCACGTTGTCAATGCGACCACGTTCGCACCCAAACCGTGGTTTGGAAATAGCCTATTCTATAATTTGCTAGGATAAATGAATTTAAGATGTTTTGTAATAACTACTACTAGGACTGGAACAAAACTAGCACAAAAGTAAAACTGAAAAGAGGTGAATGCAATGAGATGAAATGTTAATGCTATGATTCCTCAAGTAATATTGTGTATACCGGTGTGCATGATAAGTGCTTATGGAATAGCTATTAACTATAATTGTGGCGGTCCCTCATATACTATTGTCTCCCACAGTTGGTAAGTGGTAACTAGACAACTTAATTGTCCACACCCTCTTCGGACATGGGTCATCTCGTAAGAGAATAGTGTATTAAGGTAACAAAACCAATCAAGGTAAACCAGAGCAAATGCATTAAGTTCTATGGACAACCGTACTCCTAAGCAAGCGTGATAGTCACAAGATATCCCATATGTCACCTTGGGGTCAAGCAATTCGCAACACTATACCTATCTATATCATGAGTGATCTTGAGGGAATTCTAGGTGGTTCATCCTAAGCTGCTATTGCCTTCGCAAATCACTTATAGAAAATAGCCTATTAGTTCTACCCATGGACTTGTCAGGTACCCATGGAAGAGTAGAGACTAATGATAAGTTTTGTGACACTCCGTGAATCCCTAGTAAATTCCTCAAAAATGGATTGGGTGTCTCCAATCACTAGAATAATATCATGAATAGAAAAATGTAAAGACAAAGCACAAACATATTAATTAACAAGAACACACCACACTTCAATTACTCAAATCATCATAACATTAATAAAAGGGGGTTCAAGCCATGTTACAACCCATCACAAAGATCATGATGGAGAAGGATGAAGGAGTAGCGGCGATGGAGATGGTGATGATGGCGCAGTGATGGTGGCGTCGGTGTGGTGATGGCGGTGTCCTCCTTCTCCTCATCTTATTGCTTGGATGGCTTGATGGTGTTGATGGAGATCTGGATCTTGGTGGAGCTATAGAGTCTATGGAGGTGGCACGGCGGCAGGGCTCCGCCGTGGAGGTGGTAGATGGGTCTAAATCTTGTATATAGTTTATGGTGGCTTCCTTCTCTCCTCCCTCCTTTATATAGGCCTTGGGGGTGCCCTAGGATTCCTACAATACCATCATATGACTTAGGGAAGGTTCTGGAGCCTCCAGAGAGAGAAATCCCGTCGTTTGCAATCTTTTTGGCAACTATACGGCAGGAGCTATATGGCCGGAATTATTTCTCCCGCCGTATAGTTGGTCGTCAAATCATCAGTACTCTTTAGTATTTTGGTCGCTATTTCTTTATACTAACTCTGTTTTGGGTGTTCTTGGGCTCGTTGAGTTCGTATCATCGAGGGCTACAACCCTGTGGTCTAGGATCTTTATTTTGAGGAGTTGGAAAAATTGACTTTTCCAACACCTCAAATGGCTAAGTCTGGTCCCTACAGCTCCTCCATACTATGCTCTCTTTGTTCCTTTTGCCTTTGTTTTATCCATAATTATCATCAACACCTACACACATCTCAAAGACCAGGAAGAGGGATAAATTCTACCTAAACTACTAAATGTCCAAAGCTCATATTGAATTTAATACAAACAAGTAATCCTGCATATCACGCAAAACAATAGTTAGATGGAGCATGATATGATAGGCAAATGACACAATTTATTTTGCTAAAAAGTGTTGTATTATCACAGCCATCAACTTCCCCAAGCTAGATCTTGCTCGTCCTCGAGCAAAAGGGATCGATAACTTAATGGATGTGATCTTGCTTATCATTAGAAATCAATGCACCGTATCCTTGTTTTTCCTGCAACCTCAAAGCAAGAGAGCACATAATCATACAAGGCAATATAAGCTCAGTTATATTATTCCAAACCACTAGAGATTAGTCAAAAACTTCTATACCCAATGTCAAAGTTAAATCTAGCTTGCAAGTAAACTTGTGATCCTTCTATACGCACTTTATTCTATTTTTATATTTTTAGTTGTATAAGGCAAAGCTGGACACGGTTAGTTGTCAATCATAAATAGAAATAGAGTTCTCCAATGCTGCCCACTCATGCCATCTATTAAAGTCTCTCAAGTGCAAACTTCGATTGTTGAGCCCATAGAAAATATATTTCTTAGTAACGAGACCATGCCAAAAGAGTGGTATATGTTCAATCGAGACTGTGTAGGCTAGGAAGGACACTCGTGACCATTACCAAGGTTTCCCTTTTCGGTATAATGATTTCTCATAATGGTCAGAGGAGTATTCCGACTTTTGCTTTTAACGCGGTCCCATGAGAATACCAATGCATACCCAAATATAACATATTTGCTACATATGTTGGGCAACTCATAGCCAAACTCCAAGAGTTTCCTCTTTATTGATTGTCCAAAGGCCAGCGGAGTTATTAGCATCCCCTGTTGTGCGACAGTGGCGCAAGACACACATAAAGAAATATCTCACTTTGATTTCCAAGACAAAATTTTGGCATGTGAAATATCGAAACTTTGAAACATCATTTCTTATTTGACAACTCACTCAGTAAGCATCTATTAAGACCATCATTTCCAATAGTATGGGGTCGTGCTACTCCATAACCATTCACTTAAGACAATTCTGAACAGTAGCAACAAGCAAGTTTCGAAGAACTTCTTTATTATATATTTTTTTATTTTCAAAATGTAGAGAACATGGCAGCGTATATTTAGAGGATCACAATATTTTTCACAAGCTAGATAAAAGTTGAACAAGGTGCATCAAAGCTATGGCTATATCCCTTATATAAATATGAACAAAAACTCACCTAAGCAAGCATTCAAAAATAGATGGATACACAATAGCATGAAAACTTTTTAAGATAAAGAACTTTGCATAAGACTCTACGCATGCAAAATAACCTCCCCAAGCTAAGAACTTTCCAAGTATCCACTTGAGAAGATCATGAAAACAAAAGAGAAAATGTAGTTATCAAAAGATAGTATAAGAAGTGTTACCTCCCCAAGCTTAAGTTAAAGCAAGGGTGACACACTTTACTGTTGAGGTGATTTTAACCTCTACTTTTATGGACAAAGAACCTTTGCTTCAATGAATGCTTCACGATCCGATGAATGCCTTCCTTAAAAACCTTGTAGGAACAAGACTAGAAAGAAGAAGAAATATTTTTGTGTTTTTGAAGACACGGGTTTGGCTCATAAGTGGTAAAAATACAATTCCCACTGAGTCGGTTCATCAACCTAAGCACCACACTTAAGTCAACAAACTAGTTCTAGAAGTGCGTTTCTCCTAGATTATGATGAAGTGTAAGTGAGACAAAATATGAAACACGAGTGTCGTGGAAATGGCCACGGAAGTCACTGCAGTAGGCAGCGATTGATTGAATCGGGGGCGAGAGATGGCGGCCATCTGCGGTGCGAGATGGGGGCGGATGCACATGGGTTTACCCAGGTTCGTTCCCCCGGAGGGTAAAGACCTACTCCTGCTAGATTAGATTATTGGAGAGCGAGTTACAGGGGTGGCGAGCTCGGCGTCTAAGCAGCAAGTCGCTTGAGGGGGTGTATGATGGAATGTAAGTCCTCAGGATACCCTAGGGACGTTTATATATGAGGCACCTTGCTAGGGTTTACAAGTTACAACCGAACAAGATATGGATTCGGAGGCTTTGACCTAATCCGACTAGGCTTCTGGTACGCTTCTGGGCCTCCAGTCTCCAGTCGTCGGGCCTTCCCCTTAGTCGCATTCCAGTCGCCGTCCTGCATGCCCACTCGTGAAACCTTTTGGCCCAATCGGAGCGTCCTGCCGGGCATACCCCATTTGGCATATCCCCATCAGTAGTCCCCGAGGCCATCGTTGAATCAGGCGCAGGTGCTCATTTGGCAGTCGGAGTAAGCGAGTCCAATTTGGATGCCTTAGTCGAATCAGCAATGGAATCCAATAAACCAAGGAAGTTTTCCCTAGGCTCCCAGTCGCTTCTCTGGCGAATGCCACGGCTGCGAGGTCGTTGCTTCGGCCAGTGGACAGGGCCAGTTTCCGGTGAGTGGAACGAAGGAGCTGGACCGTCAACTTGGTCAAACTATCCATTGGATATTCCAATGGTAACTTCGGCGTACCCATTATCATCGAGTAACGGCTACCAAATTTGGCGGGTAGCGCCCCCTTATAAGGGGAGTGGCGAATCAGCCTTGCAGATCCTTCCCTACATTCTTCATTCTCGCGCATCCATTCTCTCTATCTTCCTTCGATCCGATACTTCCGCACCGAGCGACTCCACATCCTTCCCAATGGCACCTCCCAAAGGTTCATGGGGAAATCCATGTGCACCACGGCCCAGCTCAAGTCCTTCGAGGACGCCGGAGTCCTCCGCAAGGGGAACTGGCGAACCCATGCTTCCTCCGAGATCGAGCCAAAGCCACGGGCTGGCGATTTCATTTGCTTCCCGAGCCACCTAGAGAGAGGTTTAGGGTTCCCCACCTCACTGTTCTTCCGGCGTTTCTGCGCGTATTACGCGATCAAACCGTCAAATCTTGGCCCGCATAGCATGGAGCAACTGGCAATCTTTGTCGCCTTCTGCGAATGCTATCTGGGCTACAGGCCGTACTTCCCACTGTGGCTGGAGCTCTTCCACGGCCGCATCAGGCGCGAGGCGTCCGGCGGCTTGATGTTGGCGGCTGGCGGCATCACGTTCTAATTGAAGACGAAGTCCAACTTCATCAAGCTTCTGCTGCCAAAGAAGGCTGCGAGCGAGTGGAAGAAGAGCTGGTTCTACGTCAAAGAATCCACTCCCTCCGGCGAAGTGGCGCTCCCCGAGTTCGTCGTAGAAAGGAGCGAGCCTCGCCGGCTAGTGGCGAAGAAGCTTATGGAAGACCAGAGGATGGCCATCGCGGAAATGATGGACCAGATCCAGAGGTTAAAGGATCAGGGGCTATCCTTGGTCAACCTCTACAACTGCTGGCTCGGGCAGCGTCTGGTTCCGCTAGCAGCTCGGCCGCATTGGATGTATGAGTACATCGGGAAACACGATCCCTCCTAGACCATCAAGGAGTCATGGGAGATTGAATACTACAAGGCTGCCTTGAAGAAAATCACCAAAGCGGAATTCACAACCACATCGTCCGGGCTCGCCCCGTACACTCCGTGAAGAATGAAGCCCCCACGGTAAATTTCCCTCTAGTCGCCATTTCTGCAGTGTGATTCGTAGTCGCATCATTTGATATTTATTCGTGGTTGTTCTAGGTGTTGGAGGGTTGGCTCCCTCTGCTTGACAAAGAGGTCCCCCGGGAGCTCTAAGAGGCCTCCAAAGGAGACTCCTCCGAAAGCGACGAGGAAGAGGAAGAGGTTCCTCCCCCAGCGCCTACGGCTTGCAAGACTCACATGCAGAAGCAGCGCGAGTTCGAGGTGAGCTGCAGCCTTGATGAACATGAAGGAGGCGACGAGATCATGCAGGAGCACACATCTCGGCGCACGGCCATGCCGTCGAAGCCCGCGCGCAAACCGAAGTCGCCAGCGAAGAAGCTAGCATCGCCACCCAGGTCGGCGGTGGTGTTTGAGTCAGATAACGACTCTGACGATGAAGACACCCCTGAAACTTCGAGGGCACCAAGGCGGCGGTAGAGGTTCCTCTGGCGGTGATTGCACCAACGGCTTCGAGGGCACCAAGCCAGGAGGTGGCTGAGGCAGCGGCGTCGAAGTCGCCGCAACCGTCAAGAGCGGCCGCGTCTTCGGAGCCGGAAATTCCGACGACCGCAGCTTCATCATCGAGGAAGCCCACGGTGTCATGGGCTTCAGACGTCTTCGAAAGGGGTCTCACACGCAAGCTGGGGCCGGAATTGGACAAGCCCGCCCACATCAGCACCGGGCTGCGCGTTCTTCCAGTCGCCAAGTAAGCCTCGAATTCTCCATTCCAAGTCGTGTTCCGTTTTTGTGCTGTCTCTGTGCTGATTTTGGAGGTTCGGCAAGTCTGGGGTCAAGAAGACCGGTCGCCCTTTAGTGGCGAAGATTCTGCCGGTCACCACCACTGAAGAGGGCGACCTCCCCAAGAAGAGGAAGTCATCTGACGATGCGGCGACTGAGGAGGGTGCGAAGAGGCAGAAAGGCGGTGCCGACGACTCCGTGGCGATGACTAGCGCCAGGGGGAGCGATCCTGCTGTAGTCGTCGAAGAGGTGGCGGCTACGCGGTCGGAGCCAGTCATGGTCGCCCCTGTGACGGAAACGCCGGCTCCGGCGACCAATGCCCCGGCTAGAGCATCAGCAACGTTCCCGCGCTTCATGGTGAGGGGGTTCCCAGGCGTGGTGGACAACCAGTCTCCACAGAGCCCGGAGATCATCGATGAAGACGTTGGGTCTCGTCGTGGCGCACCTCCTTCATGGTCCTGTCGACTGATGTCGGCGAGCTTCACAAAATGCTTGGCACCGCCATTCAGGTACGTCCAGTCCCCGAGTGTCTAGCTGCTGAATTTCAGCGGCTAGGCACTGAGTTGCTTTTACTCTCCAGTCCACGAGTTCCTAGTCGCTGAATTTCAGCGGCTAGGAACTGAATAGAATTCTTGGTAAGTACTGAGTTTTGTTGCTTTTGCAGGGTTTGCAGAGGGAGTCGACCGATCGACAGGCCGCAAGGGAGCGTTTGGAGCAGGATCTACGCGTGGCGCAGGAAGCGAACTGGCGACTCCAGGAGGCTATTGGTAAATACTTGCTTCTTTTCCTTGTTCTTTTTCGGCTCTGACCTGTTGGTGTGTGGCGCGTTGATAATTTGTCTCTTTCCTTGTTAGATGGTCTTCCAGCTTCAATTTCCAAGGCCCATGAAGGGTATGTTCTAGTAGCCGAGTTGGACGCGGCAAATGGGCGAATTACCTCGCTGATCCTGGAATTAGAGGAGGTGAAAGCGGCCTCGATTTCGTCTAAGGATCGAGCGAAGGCTGCGGTTGCTACGGCTGAAGAGGAGCGCAAGGCCACGAACTCAATCATCGTGGGGCTGCAGAATGATCATGCTGCCTTGGAGAAGCATGTCACGAAGAACTACCGCAAGCTTCTTGGTGAGTCTCCGTCTTTTGCTTAACACGTTTGGCGAATCCCCGATTGGGGAGATCCATAGTGTCACTAACGTCTGATTTTTTAGCCGTAATAGGGCAAAGCGACCCGGTGGTTCAGACTTTCAACGCCTCGTAGTGCGTGACTGTCGTGGTGAACGCTGCCACGGCTTCGGCATTGTGCGTCCAAGCGGTCCTTCAAGGGATGTCCCCCACCGAGGTTATTCCTGGGGGGCTTACAGAAGTGTGGCACTATCTGGAGGAGGCGCCCATGGTCGTGGAGTGGATGACGCGCTCAACTTTCAGGCGCGGGGCCACCACAACATTGAGCCTGGGGCTCGCCCACTTCCCCGATGATTTCGACCTCGACGATGTCACCAGCGGCTACCCTTCGGCGACTGGCACGATGGAGATGTCAGAGGTGCTGAAGCTGACTGCCAAGGCCGCCCCTTTTGCTGATCGGGTGTTGGAGATGGGGGATCTTCTGCCATGCCAGGAAACGGTATTGGAGCCTGGCGACCCCGAGCCAGAGCATCGCGATACGAAGTCGGAGCAACCCTTCCGGTCGGCGTTCTCGAAGTCGTTGACGACCTACCCGACGAACCCGTGGCAGCCTTTTGTTCGTGTCAAGGGAGGTGGTGGTGCTTCTTCGTCAAGACCTGCAGAATAGATGGTTTTGTTTGGGAAGTTTGTAATGTATGCCAAGTGGCGACTTCTGTAATGTGAACAATATTTTGAGTAAGAGGAGTCAATCGACTCGCAATGCGACCGTGTTCATGTGGTGTGTTTATTTTTGTTTGAGCGAGTCCCCGAGCGTGTCCGCCCCTTAATGCGGTATAACTCAATTGTATATGTATGTGTTTTCTTTTGATTGTGCATTGTTTTGTCCCTTGCATCTTTTGAAGGGGCGAGTCCCCGAGCGCGAGTGGGATTGTTTTGTAGGCGAGTCCCCGAGCGTAGTACTTAGCCGTTTTGGGCGCGTGCCTGTTGCAAGTTACTAATGTGTTGTTTGTAACTCGTCTCCTCCCCTGGCTCGGAGAGCCAGTCGTTGGGCGAGTCCAAGGCAGCTCTCTTACTTGGTGTCTTCCCGAGCCGCGTGAGGGTTCCATTCTTGTGGAGTCCCCGTGCGTGGTACTTAACCGTTCGAGTCGCTTTGCGCGAGGATGGGAAGGACATGTTGCTGTGAGAAGCATATACCAGTCGTCTTGGCCCGGTGGGCCAGTCGAGCTAGGCGACTCCGATGGTGGCTCCAGATTGGCGTTTTCATGGACGTCCCAAGGCCCGAGTATTTTCGGTGCCATTAGGCCGCACTACTTACCCATGCCAGTCGCTCGACCAAAGGTTGACTTCCATGGGTAGCGTATTGCTGATTGTACGAGTGCGAGTGGCACAAGGATATGGCGAGTAGACACAATTTTGTGAACCGAATGAATTTCATTATATATGTCAGCTAAGTACATGTTTTCGGTTCTATGTATAGAACTTCCGGAGGAGGTTTACATTCCATGGCATCCCAACTTCGAGCTATCCGTCACCTCGTATGTCGATGAGGTAGTAGGCGTCGTTGCCGAGGACTCGCCCTATTGCAAACGGCCCCTCCCATGGGGGGAGAGTTTGTGCATGCCCTTCTTGTCTTGAGCCAGTCGCAAGACCAGGTCGCCCTCCTGGAAGGTGCGAGTCCGGACTCGGCGACCATGGTAGCAGTGGAGTCCCTGCTGGTAGATTGATGTACGGGACCGAGCCAGGTCGTGTGCCTCGTTGATTTGGTCGATGCTGTCTTGGCGGGCGGTCTCGTTTGTCGCCTTGATGTAATTGGCGACTCAGGGTGAGTCGTGCTCGAGGTCTGTTGGCATTACGGCTTCGGTGCCGTACACCATGAATAAGGGTGTGAACCCGGTGGAGCGGTTAACGGACGTGCGGATCCCCCATATGACTGAAGGGAGCTCTTCGACCCAGCATCCTGGGGTGCGCTCGAGGGGGACTTGGAGTCGTGGCTTGAGCCCGTGGAGGACGCTCTGGTTGGCGCATTCTGCTTGGCCGTTCGACTCCGGGTGGGCGACTGAGGCGAGGTCGAGTCGTATGCCGTGCTCTTCGCAAAATTCTAACATGGCCCTTTTGGCGAAGTTGGTGCCGTTGTCCGTTATTATGCTATGCGGGTAGTCGTACCGGTAGATGAGCTCGCGTAACAACTTGGTGGTCGTCTTGCCGTCGCACTTTTTTATTGGCTTGGCCTCTACCCATTTGGTGAACTTGTCGACCACGACCAGGAGGTGGGTGAATCCAGATGGGCCTTCTTGAACGGGCCTACCATGTCCATGCCCCATACAGCGAATGGCCATGTAATGGGGATGGTCTTGAGTGCCAAACTAGGGAGGTGCGTCTGGTGGGCATACTTCTGGCATCTGATGCATCGTTGGACGATGTTGGTGGCGTCGGCATGCGTGGTGAGCCAGTAGAAGCCATGTCGCATGGCCTTGGCGACCAGCGACTTGGCGCCGGCATGATGGCCGCAGTCGCCGGCGTGAATGTCCTGGAGGATCTTGCGGCGTTCTTCTGGTTGTACGCAGCGCTAGAACACGCCAGTCACACTGCGTTTGTGTAGCTCGTCGTTGATGATGACGAAGGATTTGCAACGGCATACGATCATTCGCGCCTCCGTCTTGTTGCTTGGGAGGATCTTGTGCTCGAGGAAGGCGACGTATGGTGTCGTCCAGTCGCTAGGCTCCACAACCATGGCGACTAGGGCCTTCTCTGGTTGCAGTGGTATCCTGACGTCGATCTCCTTCGGTGGGCTGACCGAAGGTTTGTGGATGGTGTCAAGGAAGACGCCTGCTGGTGGCGCTTGTCGGGCCGCCCCAATGCGGGAAAGGGCGTCTGCCTCCTCGTTCTTGCGTCTGTCGATCCACTCGACGGAATAGCCGTCAAAGTGTCCTCCCAGCTGGTCTACCGCTTGGCGGTACGCGATCATTGTTGGAGAGACGGCATCGCATGTTCCGGCGACCTGGCCGGCGACTAGGTCAGAGTCGTCGTAGCACCGTAGTCGATTGATGTTCATTTCCTTGGCGGCCCGCATGCCGTGGAGGAGGGCCTCGTATTCTGCCATGTTGTTGGTGCAGGGCTTGAAGTTGAGGTCGAGCACGTATCTGAGCTTGTCCCCTTTGGGGGAGGTCAGTATGACCCCGGCCCCTGCACCGTCGGCGTTCTTCGAGCCATCGAAGTGTAGCGACCAGTAGTGGAGATATGGTAGCTTCTCTGGCTGCTGCGCTTCTTCCCAATCTACGAGGAAGTCAGCTATTGCTTGTGACTTGATTGCTTTGCGGGGCTCGTATTTGATATTATGGACGCCGATTTCGACGGCCCACTTGGCGATTCCCTCAGTCGCTTCGCGATTGCGTATTATGTCCTGCAGCGGTGCGGATGAGACCACCGTGATTGGGTGCTCTTGGAAATAGTGGGAGAGTCGCTGCTGAGCTCGGAATACCGTGTACACCAGTTTCTGGTACTGCGGGTAGCGTTGTCGTGAGTTCGTCAGGACTTCGCTGATGTAGTAGACGGGGCGCTATATTAGGTGCTCCTTGCCCTCCTCTGGCCATTCGACGACCATCACGGTGCTGATGACTCGATTGGAGGCCGCCACGTAGACGAGCATTGGATCCTTGTCGACTGGTGCGGCAAGTAGTGGAGCCATGAGTAACACTTCTTTGAGTGCTTTTAGTGCATCGTTCGCCTCCGCGTCCCATTGGAACATGGGGTTCTTGCGCATCAGGCGAGAGAGGGGCATGGCCTTCTCACCTAGTCGAGGGATGAAGCGACTGAGAGCCGTAACTCGCCCGGCCAACTTCTGGACGTCGCGCAGGCACTCGGATTTTCCGAGTCGCGCGATGGTGTCGATCTTGGTGGGGTTGGCTTCAATGCCTCGCTTGGAGACTACGTATCCCAGTAGTTGTCCGGTGGGGACGCCGAAGGTGCACTTCCCTAGGTTCAGCTTGATGTTGTACCTCTGCAAATTTGCGAAGGTTTCAGCCAGGTCGGCGAGCAGGTCATCCTGGCGGGTGGATTTTACCACCACGTCATCGATGTAGACGTGAATGTTGCAACCAATTTGGCTCGTGAGGCACTCCTACATGCACCTTTGGTATGTGGCGTCGGCGTTCTTGAGGCCGAACATCATGGTCGTGTAGCAGAAGGCGCCGAATGGCGTGATGAACGTCGTCTTCTCCTCGTCCTCGACCGCCATCTTGATCTAGTTGTAACCAGAGTAAGCATTGAGGAAGCACAGCGACTCCGATCCCGCGGTCGAGTCGATGATCTGATTGATGCGTGGTAGGACGAACTCCTCCTTCGGGCAGGCATTGTTAAGGTTGGTGTAGTCGATACACATTCTCCATGTGTTGTTCTTTTTCAGGACCAAGACGGGGTTCGCCAGCCACTTGGAGTGTTTTATTGGCCGAATGAAGCCTGCGGCCAACAAGCATTTCACTTCTTCGGCGATTGCTCGACAACGCTCTTCATTGAAGGGCCGCAGCGACTGCTTTACTGGTTGCACTTTGGGGTCGACATGTAGTTTGTGCTCAGCGAGTTCCCTCGAGACACCTGGCATGTCAGAAGGTTTCCATGCAAAGATGTCACGGTTCTCATGGAGGAACCTGATGAGCGTGCTTTCCTATGCGGGGCTCATATGCGCCCCAATGGTGACTGTCTGGCTGGAGTCGCCCGGGACGAGTTCGATGGTGTGGGTATGCATGGTTGCCTCGAACGTGGAGTTTGCGGCGGTTGGCTTATTCAGTATGGTGGGGTCGTCCTTGTTGATGTTGCCCGCGTATTTAGCGAGCTCCTTCGCGTGGTCATTCTCCACGGCAATGACAGCGTCAGCGAGCTTAGCGCCTTTGTCCTCGCATTCCACGGCCATATCAGGGTCACCGTGGACGGTGATGATTCCGCTCGGCCCTGGGAGCTTCATCATGTTGTACGCGTAGTGGGGGTCGCCATAAATTTGGCAAACGTTTGGCGTCCCAGGATGCAGTGGTAGGGGTTGCGGAAGTTCACCAGCTTGAACTCGGTTCGCTCGGTGCGGTAGTTTGCCGGTGTGCCGAAGGTGACCAGCAACGTCACTTTTCCGATCGAGTATGCCTTCCGACCGGGGACGATGCCGTGGAAGGTTGTTAGGGTCGGCTGGATTGCCGACTCCGGGAGTTGTAGCCTTTTGAACGTGTCCAGATACATGATGTTGATGGAGCTCCTGCCGTCCATAAATGTCTTGGGTAGCCAATAATCGGCCACTTTGCGCCTGACTACCAGGGCGACTCGCACTGGATACTCGATTTTGGGAGCGTGGTCCTGGCGACTCCAAGTGATGCTCTGCTCGGACCAGTTGAGGAAGCGTGGGATGTCGACCTATGTCACCGCATTGACGGCGACTGCGCGGGCAAGCACCTTCCTCTCGTGCTTGGTGCCCAGTCCGGTGAAGGTGTGTAGCGAGCCGACGGCGTTGACAAAGCCGCCGGTGTTTCCGTTGTCCCGAGGTAGGTTGTTGTTGGGGTCTTCCCTTGCTCGCCTTGCCTTTTCGATCTCTTTGAGAGAGTGGCAGTCTGCGGTGGTGTGGGTGGCGGGTTTCCCCTTCCTGCTGTGGTAGACGCAGGGCTGGTTGAGCAGGGCGATAGGGTCGAATTTCGGCCTCGTCGCGTTGTTGGCGCGGTAGTTTCCTCTATCGCGGTAATATCCTCCATCGCGGCGGTAGCTCTTTGGGTCGCATTGGCCATAGCCCGCGTTGGCGATGAAGTCGACTCGCCCGTCCGTGCGGCGCTTGCCGGTGATGCGGGTGTTGCTGTAGCGCATGTCGCGCTGTCGCCTGTCGTGGCCGCCGGTGCGGCGTCTTCCTCCCGACTCGTCGTCGGAGTCTTGGTTGGGGTCCTCATCTGCGTAGAGCTTGGCGATCTCGAGGAGGTCGGGGATGTTGTCGAGCGTCTAGTAGACCCGCTTGATCTTAGCGACCAGGGGTTCGTACCGGCACGCGTTCTTGAAACAATGTATCGTCGTGTCCGGGTGGATGCCGAAAGCATTAATCCATAGTTCTTGCCACCTTTGGATCCAGTGGCGAGTTGACTCGCGTTGTCCCTGGATGCACCTCTCCAGGTCTTCTATGGTGGTGGCGCGGGTGTAGGAGCCCTCGAAGTGTCTGACGAAGGCATCCCGCATTTACTCCCAGGAGTCGATGCTATCAGCAGGGAGGGTGTTTATCCATTGCCGGGTCGCACCCTCCATCATCAAGGGGAGGTAGCGAGCGGCGAGCAGGTCGGTGTGGCCGGCGATTCCCATCACCATGACGTATGTGTCTAGCCACACTGTTAGGTCATACGTCGGATCGTACTTTTCGATTTCTTTGGGCGCCTTGAAGTTGGCGGGGTACTTTTCCCCTCTGATCATAGGCCCAAAGCATTGGGGGCCGACTCGGCTGAGCGAGCCCCTTGGTTCGGGGTCACCGCGATTACTGAGGGTGTGCCTCAAGTCATTGAGCTGGCGCACCCGCTAGGCCTGGTTGTTGATGATGTGCGTGCGGGCGTCGATTGGCTACCCATTGGCGGCGACCGTGTTGTTCACCGATCGCGGTTCGTTGGTGGAGAGCGCGGGGTTGGCGGCCTGCGGCGGGTTCGCTAGTAGCTGTGGTGGTGGGCGGGTCACAGCGTTGGCGATGGTGGGGTGGCCGCTCGAGGCCGCCCTGCTTGCTGAGGAGCAGGAATACATCCGCCCCCACGGGTCAACTCCCGCAACTTGTTGCTCGACGGCCCTGGCGAGTAGGGCCTTGGCGTACTGGATCTGCAGCGCGCCGTCCCCCTGGACGTCGAGGTTGGCGACCGCGGCGTCGGCCGCGATGATGTTGTCCATCGGGGTGGAGTAGAGTGGGAGTCCGTTGGCATCTCAGGCTTGTGGAGAGATGATGATCCGTGGCTGATCCGGCGGGGGCGCGCGGCCAATGGGTGGTGGAGGGGCTCCGGTCGCCAGTGCGCCGGGTGGTGGTTTGTTGCTTCCGCCTGGCAGCGCGTTCTCGCAGTATTCGCACTCGGCCGCACGTGCGGGGTCGCTTTCATCATTGAAGTTCAGGATGCGGCCCTAGACGTTGGAGTTTAGGCGGGTCCTGATGCGGCGCTGGTGATAGAGCGATAGCTCCCGCGCTATTTCCCGCTCGAGGCGGTATTTTTCGCGCTCGGCGAGCTCATTGCGTTGCGCCTGTGCGAGTCGCAGGCGGGCCTCCTCCACCTCTGTGGTCGTGGCAGTCGGCGGGATCGGTGTGGAGAACAGATCTAGCAGGGGGGCGTGCTGCCCGCCATATAGATCGCGTTAAAGCGATTGGATCTGGCGCGGAAGTCTTCAGGCGACTCCGAGCCGGAATCGAAGTCGGAGATCCCGAGGATGGAGGAGTCCTCGAAATCCTCCGGGTTGGAGACTCGCGTGATGGAGTCCTCTCGTGATGCCGCGGTGATAGATCCGTCGACCGAAGCAGGGGTCGCGGAGTTGGCGTCGTCGTTTAGGGCCTCATCGTTTGTGGCGGCATTGGTCTCGGCCGCGTTGTTGGCGGCCGAGCCGTACTCGGTGACCTGCTCCTCCGAGAGCAGATCGCGGTGCGGCGGCGATCCACCAATGATCACCGTCGCAGCTGGGTCGACCGCGCCAGTGAAGCCGACGAAGAGGTTGATGGAGCCGACCGGCATCACCGCGCCATGAGTGACCAGGCGTAACGCCGGGATGTAGCTGTTGGGCGGGATCTGTAAGATCCTGCCGATGGTGATCATGCGGCCAGTGGCGAGCGGTCGATCGATCAGCGAATAGGGTTTCGCCGCAGAACTTAGGGCAGTCCTGCTATGCCCCACGGCGGGCGCCACTATCGTGGAAATGGCCACGGCAGTCGCTGCAGTAGGCAACGATTGATTGAATCGGGGGCGAGAGCTGGCAGCCATCTGCGGTGCGAGATGGGGGCGGATGCACATGGGTTTACCCAGGTTCGGCCCCCCGGAGGGTAAAGACCTACTCTTGCTAGATTAGATTATTGGAGAGCGAGTTACAGGGGTGGCGAGCTCGGCGTCTAAGCAGCGAGTCGCTTGAGGGGTGTATGATGGAACGTAAGTCCTCAGGATACCCTAGGGAGGTTTATATATGAGGCACCTCACTAGGGTTTACAAGTTACAACCGAACAAGATATGTATTCGAAGGCTTTGACCTAATCCGACTAGGCTTGTGGTACGCTTCTGGGCCTCCAGTCTCCAGTTGTCGGGCCTTCCCCTTAGTCGCATTCCAGTCACCGTCCTGCAGGCCCACTTGTGAAACCTTTTGGCCCAATCGGAAAGTCCTGCCGGGCATACCCCATTTGGCATATCCCCATCAGTAGTCCCCGAGGCCATCATTGAATCAGGCATAGGTGGTCATTTGGTAGTCGGAGTAGGCGAGTCCAATTTGGACGCCTCAGTAAAATCGGCGATGGACTCCAATAAACCAAGGAAGTTTTCCCCAGGCTCCTAGTCGCTTCTCTGGCGAATGCCGCAGCTGCGAGGTCGTTGCTTCAGCGAGTGGACAGTGCCAGTTGCCGGCGAGTGGAATGAAGGAGATGGACCGTCAACTTGGTCAAACTATCCGTTGGATATTCCAACGGTAACTTCGGCGTAATTACCGCAGGTAACGGCTACCCCGAATTTGGTGGGTAGCGCCCCCTATAAGGGGAGTGGCGAATCAGCCTTGCAGATCCTTCCCTACATTCTTCATTCTCGCGCATTCAGTCTCTTTGTCTTCCTTCGATCCGATCCTTCCACACCGAGCGACTCCACATCCTTCCCAATGGCACCTCCCAAAGGTTCATGGGGGAAATCCAAGTGCACCACGGCCCAGCTCAAGTCCTTCGAGGATGCCGAAGTCCTCCGCAAGGGGAACTGGCGAATCCATGCTTCCTCCGAGATCGAGCCAAAGCCGCGGGGCGGCGAGTTCATTTCCTTCCCGAGCCACCTAGAGAGAGGTTTAGGGTTCCCCACCTCACTGTTCTTCCGGCGTTTCTGCGCGTATTACGCGATCAAACCGTCAGATCTGAGTTGGAAGGTTTGAGTTGGAGTTGGAAGGTTTTACCAGACACTGATTGTTGAAATGTTGAATTGAAGTAGCTCCTATGTGCTTATTTAAAAGAGGTTTGAGTTGTAAGGTTTTACCAGACACTGATTGTTGAAATGTTTAATTGAAGCAACCAAGTGGCTCATGCGAGTGTTTGCACGGTTGGCACTACCGTACACGTCATCACACAAGGTTCAAGTCCCTGTGAAAATAACACACAAAACAAAAGAAAATGGTTTGGTGTACGAACAAAGTTCATTCACCCAACTAATGAAAGAAAACAAAAAGAAAACATTAACTACTAAAGAGAATTACAACCTAAGGAATTTCTAAGATAGAACTTTTATTGTTTACATACGCTCGGCTTCTCTAAAACATGGGAGAAGCTCCCATGTGGTGTTTCGAGGTTTTTAGAAGAAGAAGGAAGAAGAAAGAATGAAATTTTGAGCAATGGTTACCTTCCAGTTGGCATTTGAGGGGTTCCAACTATACGGGCGCAACTATACGGACGGACCAAAAAGGTCCCGTCATATAGTTGGTCGTTAAATTTACCGTACCTTGAACATCGAAGGGTAGATGGCATCGATATCTATACGGCTGCAACTATACGCCGAACCAAAAAGGTCTCGCCGTATAGTTGGTTGTTAAACCTTCTGTACCCTGGAAAAGAATTTTGACGAAGGCATCGATGACTATACGACCGCAACTATATGGCCGGAACTTTTATTCCCACCGTATAGTTGGTCGTTAAACCTTCTGGAGTCACCAAAATTTACCCGTTTCTTCGAGGATTCTTTCTTAACCTAAAACTTAGCGAAACACCATGTTTTGACGGTAAAATAACAACTTTAATTTTCGACCAACAAATACATATAATTGAAGGATTCACCTGAAACTGATTTTCTCTTCCTTTTTACCGAGTTTATGCAACACATAATATAGTGACAATAAATTCTACCTTTTGAAAACTACCACAAGATTACTCTAATAGCAAGACATGCTAAGAATAAAAGTGCCAATGCAACATGAATGCAACTAGACTCGAGACACAAAACTAAGAAAGACACCTAGTAACTTCCGGGTTGCCTCCCGGGAAGCGCTCCCTTTAAAGCCATAAAGCCAAGCTAGGATGCTCCATACATTACCCACCTGGATCCCAAGGGATATCAACTCGAGGTGAGGTTGTACATACCAGCTTGGAGCATCTTGAAATAGAGTTCGATCGGAGTTGTACCCGCTTAAGGTGCATCGGCAACATGTAGATGAACAATTTCTCGCTTTCAAGAGAGTGTTGATGCACCAAGCTTGGTGAACATGCCTCCGTGTATAGCTGCAATGAGAGGATTTGAGATTCATATAAAATTCTTAAATCTTTACCTTGGTTACCTGTGTAGGGGAACACTTCATAGTATTCTTCCTTCATAGCAGGGAGTTCAGGACCCTTCATGTTAGTATAGCAAGGTTCTATCTCTAGTTCATTATTATTAATGCTCTCCATATGAATATCTAGGCACAAGGCCTTCGCAGAACAATTATCAACAGTTTTAGCATCATAAAAATCACTACTAGAGTGAGAGGCATCACAAACAAAAGTCGTAGTGTGACTCTCTTTGTCAACCTCACCTCGTTGTTCCTCCTTTTCATCGACTAGTGTTTTAATAGCAATGATAGAATCAAAAGTAGGAGTCGAAGGTGTGAGCGGGTGATCAATCTGTTCATCCTCCTTGTGCTCATTTTCCTCTTCACTCTTTAGTGAGTCCTGTAAAAGGTTATCTTCCTCCATGGCGGTTTTAGAAAGCTTCGAATAATATATACCAATGCATTATTACTTAAATTATTGTTGCAAAAGAGGAATATGAGGTATAATAAATTAAAAAATCCATCAAGTGCTTCACTTTCAACATCAATAATTCCTAGTCTAAATACCATTTCAGATGCACCTTTGAAAAGAAAGTATTCTAGTACTTCCAAACTAGCATAGGATTTATCTCTATTATAATTTGCTAGAGTAGGATTGTTGGAACACTCACATTGAAAATTAAGGTGGTCATCTGTTATACAAATTGTGCAATAAGATCCATCATTAGCACGCAACCATAATAAATGCATTTCCAATTGGTCTAGCAATTTATTATCAGCTCATGTCTATCAACCAGGCTTAATGAACTTGAATCCTTTATCTCCTCCAATGCTTGTATTATCTCTTCAACATAATTTATCTCAAAAGACATGATTAGTATCAACAGTTTTTATAAATTTTTGGTTTTGTAGTTTTTTTTGTTTTCAATTTAAAAGAAAGCAGCAAGATAATAACAGCAAACGGAAATAAACTATGTGAGAGTAGATAACCGAACGCTTTGCTCCCCGACAACGGCGCCAATTTGATGGGCTAGGTTCCTGCACCAATAACAGGGTTATTGCAGTACTTGTACCAGCAAATATTTAAAGAGTTTGTCCCGATGGGAGCTCGGCGAACACGACCCCGCAACCATGTTGTCAATGCGACGATGTTCGCACCCAACCCGTGGTTTGGAAATAGCCTATTCTATAAGTTGCTAGGATAAATGAATTTAAGATGTTTTGTAATAACTACTACTAGGACTGGAAGAAAACTAGCACAAAAGTAAAACTGAAAAGAGGTGAATGCAATGAGATGAAATATTAATGCTATGATTCCTCAAGTAATGTTGTGTATATCGGTGTGCATGATAAGTCCTTATGGAATAGCTGTTAACTATAATTGTGGTGGTCCCTCATATAATGTTGCCTCCAACCGTTGGTAAGTGGCAACTAGACAACTCAATTGTCCACACCCTCTTCGGACATGGGTCATCTCGTAAGAGAATAGTGTATTAAGGTAACAAAACCAATCAAGGTAAACTAGAGCAAAGGTATTAAGTTCTATGGACAACCGTACTCCTAAGCAAGTGTGCTAGTCGCAGGATATCACATCTATCACTTTGGGGTCAAGCAATCCGCAACACTATACCTATCTATAGCATGAGTGATTTTGAGGGAATTCTGGGCGGTGCATCCTAAGCTGCTATTGCCTCCACAAATCACTTATAGCAAATAGTCTATTAGTTTTACCCATGGACTTGTCAGGTACCCATGGAAGAGTAGAGACTAATGATAAGTTTTGTGACACTCCATGAATCCCTAGTAAATTCTTCATCAATGAATTGGACGTCTCCAATCACTAGAATAATATCATGAATAGAACAATGTAAAGAGAAAGCACAAACATATTAATTAACAAGAACACACCACACTTCAATTACTCAAATCATCATAACACTAATAAAAAGGGGTTCAAGCCATGTTACAACCCATCACGGGGATCATGATGGGGAAGGATGAAGGAGTAGCGGCGATGGAGATGGTGATGACGGTGTGGTGATGGTGGCGTTGACGTGGTGATGGCGGCGTCCTCCTTCTCCTCCTCTTCTTGCTTGGATGGCTTGATGGTGTTGATGGAGATCTGGATCTTGGTGGAGCTATAGAGGCTATGGAGGCGGCACGGTGGTAGATGGGATTTTGATCTTGTATATGGTGTATGGTGGCTTCCTCCTCTCCTCCCTCCTTTATATGGGCCTTGGGGGTGCCATTGGGTTCCCTCAATACCGTCATATGACTTAGGAAAGGTTCTGGAGCCTCCAGAGGGCAAAATCCCATCGTTTGCGACCTTTTTGGTAACTATACGGTGGGATCTATACGGCCGGAATTATTGCTCCCGCCGTATAGTTGGTCGTCAAACCATGAGTACTCTTTAGTATTTTGGTCGCCATTTATTCATACGAACTCCGTTTTAGGTGTTCTTGGGCTCGTTGAGTTCGTATCATTGAGGGCTACAACCCTGTGGTTTTGGATCTTTATTTTGATGAGTTGGAAAAATTTACTTTTCCAACACCTTAAATGCCTAAGTCAGGTCCCTATAGCTCCTCCATACTATGCTCTCTTTGTTCCTTTTTCCTTTGTTTTATCCATAATAATCATCAAAACATAAACACATGTCAAAGACAAGGAAGTGGGATAAAATTCTACCTAAACTACTAAATGTCCAAAGCTCATATCGAATTTAATAAAAACAAGTAATCATGCATATCAGGCATAGAAATAGTTAGATGGAGCATGATATGATAGGCAAATGACACAATTTATATTGCTAAAAAGTGTTGCATTATCACAACCATCAATAGTGCGCGAGGAGAATGATCAAGACGCATCGAGGGTCCGCGGAGGCATGCCGAGGAGGCTTGCCGAGGGGTCCACGGAGGCTTGCTGAGGGTCGATGCAGTCCGAGCCGTCGAGGACGAGGTGCAACCATAGTTTTGCCAGAACTAGGCGCACGTCGGGGGCGGACGCACACTCCGGTTTTTCCAGAACCGAGTATGCAAAGAAGAACTCATCGGTGACGCGGTCGAGGCGGTCGTAGAGGAGGGGAGCGATGCTAAAGAAGACGTTGTCGAAGCCGATGAATACGAGGCACCGATCCAAGCTTGCCAGACTCAGGAACGCGTCGGGGATGAAGGCATTCCCGGTGTTGCCAGTACCAGGCGTGCGAGGGGCAGGGACCATCATGAACTTTTCACCATGTCAGAGAGACTAGCAGAGGAGGCCTCTAGAGCAGTTGCGAGGTGTAGAGCAGCAAAGGGAGAGATGTCGATGTTGTCCGCGGTTGTCGGAGTAGAGTACCAGGTGGTATAGTTGGGGACGAGGCGATGATGCTGGCGGCGAAGTTGTAGTGGATGAAGACATAGAGGGCGGCGAAAATAGCGGCGACCTGGGGTGGTCATGCTAGATGTCTAGAGTGGTGATGGGATAGTCAGCGGGACCTGTGATAGCGAGAGGTCGCCCTGCAGGTTACCTTGTGAAGCGCGGCAGCGGTGCTCAAAGTAGGCGAGGAAGAACCCGGTGGCGTGACAAAGACCATGTGTAGACAACGGCGATCCGCGCCGTAGGAGGTGGCACGGTGGAAGCTGAGGACGTCGATGCGCGGGGACGGCGAAGTAGACTATGTGCAGCGAAGCTACGACCCGAGGGGGCGGCATAGCTGCAGGGCACAAGTCGGTGCAGCGGCTGGGAGACTACCAGCGACGAACACGCCAAGGAAGGCGCGTTGGAAGCCGGTAGCATGGACCAAAGGCGGCGGCGCTGCAGCCATGGCATGGACGACGCGTAGATCAGAGTCGATGGCGGCGTTGTCGGTGAAGTCCCGGGCGATGATGACGAAGACGATCCGAGGGGGGAGGCCGTGGCAGCCTTCCAAGGAAGGTGTACCAGCCATCTGCGGTGCGCGGCAGCCTACCGTGAGGCTGCGACAGCCTGCCGAGGCAGACGCAACAGCGGAGAGGGCAGGCACATAGGCGCGGTGTAGACCGTCGATGCTGATGGTCGGAGTAGGGGCGCGGCGATGACGACGGCGGTGGGTGACTCAATCCGATCTAAGATCGGTAAACCAAAAAGGAAACTGGTCAAGAGATCAGAAAAAGAGACTTACAGGACAGCCGATCACGGATCGGTGAACGAACCCTGCGTACATTGCGCGGCCCCCGGCGGAGATCATGGAAATCGACCTCCCCAGGGGCGGGGCGGCGAAAGCGTGTTGCTCGGCCAACGCGGTGCCATAGGAGGGGCAACACAAGGTTAGGGAGAGGCGGCGATGGTGCTAGGGTTTTGGCAGCGGTGGCAGCTCTAGGGTAGGATCGAATTTAGGGTTGATACCATGTAGAACGATAGAGAGGGATTGGCGGAATATGTTGGATATATTATCGAGCCTCATGGACGTATATATATAGGCGTACAGGGATCATCTTGAAGTAAAATACAAGACACGAGATCTATCTATCCTAGATTACCTAAACCGTAATATGCTCTAACAAATGTCACAGGCGTTAGTGCATGGACGAGCTTTTGTTCAACTTCACTTACCATGCAGTGTCATGCACAAGTTATTATCATGTAACTGCCACACAATAAAAAAGTCGAGCCAATTGTAAGGACAGCAGAAGCTACAACCAAGGCTAACCAACCGCTAGCCCGCAAGAGTTTACGGCTAGCTTTCTCTCCCACTCCAGTCCCGTACTCTTCAACACCACCACCACCACCACTTCACCGGTTTCTTCTCGGATGCAAAAAGTTTCTTGTTTTATAGCCTCTCGAGTCCTCGTCTCTCTCGTTTAGCCCACGTAACCTCCTCTCGCTCGACGACCAAACCGATGTTCCGACTACTCCTCGCCGCGCTGACCCTTGTCGCCGTCTTCGCGGCGTCCTCGGGCTCCACCGATGCCCGTGCTATCCACCCTGCTCTCTTCACCCCCTTCGACAACAGTGGTCGTCGCCTCATCGGCATCGAAAGTTGCGAGGAATGCCTGGCCATATGTCAAGAGGTACATATATATATATACCCCGAGAAGTGTAAAAAACTAAAAACCTACGATGCGCGATTCTTCTCACCTATGCACACATGTGTACGGCCCCCGTGCGCGCAGGTGCACTACAGGTCGCTGTGCAGCAGGCTGGCGACGCTGCCGGCGGTGACAACTCCGAAGCAGCTGCTGGACGTGGCCCTGCGGGTGTCCGCTGCCAAGTCGGCCATGGCGGCCATGAGGCTGGACGGCGCGATCAGGTCATTCGGCCGGGCCAGGGGCACGGGGATGCTGTCGTCGCTGCAGTCGTGCAGGGACAGCTACGCGTCGCTGGTGGACTCGCTCAAGACCTCGCGGGCCACGCTCAGGAACGGAGGCAGCCACGACGACCTCATGTCGGCGCTTTCCGCCGCCTGCACCTACTCCACCGACTGCAAGGACATCTTCGCCGAGCGGCCGGAGCTCAAGTCGCCCATACGCCGCGCGCAGCGCCACATCACCCGCCTCGTCACCGACTGCATCGAGCTGGCTGCCACCATCAAGCAACCCTGAGTGGTGGACGCTGCAGGCTACCAGCAGCCCTGAAGCATGCGAAGGAAGCAAATAGGGTTCCGGTTCTATATATGCACCTGACGCTGGAGGACACTATTCAGATTTTGGCATGTACTGTAGTATTATTTCCCGCAATTACGTGTAGTATTTTAGTGTACATGGCTCTGTATGTAGATTTGTCATCTGGGCGCTAAGTTTCTTAGGTAACACTTGTGGATAGAGATCATAAACTGTCTTTAGCGGACGCCGGGAGAAACTAGGGCGTCAAGCGGGGCGGGTTGCAGCACTATTTTTTCACTAGTCCTTCTTTAATTTTACTAACTTTTTAGACCTCTTTTTATTTTGTTTCGGGGGTTGTTATGCGGGTGCCGCTTGACACCCTAGGAGAAACTAACAACAGCCTCAAAGGTTTATTCTACTCTGTATTCAGAATAAGTTGTAATTGTTTGAGCGGAACTTTTTTTTTCAGAGATTATATGTAGCTAATCCTATTGGCTTTCAAATTCATTGCCAGAAGGTTGTAGAACAAGAACAGTGCCAATCCTCAAAAATAAGCATGGCGGGAAAATGAATTTGACGACAATGTCAATCACTAGCTAATTTCTTTTTTTTTGGGTAAACACTAGCTAATTTCAGTAGGAAGAGAAATCTCAAAACCAAAACGTGTACGACATATTTGAAAAACAAACACATGGATGAAAAAAAACTTAAAAAAGAAAAACTAAATTATACTGTCTATGTCACACAGCTTAGTTACATTTGGGCCAGCTGGCGTCGCGAGTGCTATCGATGTCACCTTTGCGTCCACGTGTCTAAGTCACCAGTGGCGGGTTCAGGAATTTCACAATGGGTATTCATAGTAAAAAATTGAAGAAAAAAACAACAAAAAATGGTGTGGGAGTAGGATTTGATCTTGTGATCAATTGGATTTGTAAGCATTTGAACTAACCAACTACTCCTATGCATACTTGTGACAAAATTTCAATCAGTTTTCTATACAAACAGACTAAAATATAAGGCACTACCATATAATTTAGAAATTTTGACAAAACTTTTGGGTATTCAGTTGAATACCCTTGATACATGCTGGGCCCGCCCCTGTAAGTCACGGTTGGTGTGATTTAGGACTGAACTGAATCACCACTACAAACTTCTATGCTGCGGCTGCACTTCTCATGGAAGTTGAGCATCAGTGGCATGTTTTTTGTTTTTAGTAACCATATATTCCATCAGTTAATCCAGAGTCAACACCTAAGATAAACATGCTTGTCAAGCAACTTTGCACAAAGAACCCTGCAAGTAAAATTACAATTCCACTATTGGAAAAACTTGTGCCTCGCCGAACCATCGTCCATCGTTCTCCCCCGTCATCATGGTAGTGCCGAAAAATGAGACGAACAACCCGCTATACCTAGATCTAGGAGAGCACCATCGCACACGAGAATGCTTTTCGAGCCAATGAACCTATTCGTCGGAAGCGACGATCCCAAGACTTTGTGGCACTTCGGCCGGGGATCTTCCCTATGGTCACCGGATCCCGACACCGTCGTCTTCATCCGACGCAAAAGAAACGCCGCTGCCTACCGTCTTCCACACACACACAACTGCAAGACGTCAAACACTACTGCAGCAGCCGACGCGACTGCTACCCGCGAGGGTAACGAACGTCGACCACCAGACACGAATCTCACCGGATCTAGAGACCGGCAAGAAGACCGGGCCACCTGCCCCCGACGCCACCGATTGAAGTGACGATGTGATGGTGGAAGAGCAGGGGCAAATTATTCCAACCCGACGCAGTCTCATTCATGAAAGCAGCGACCCAATGAAGTATTAGACCAACCCTAACTACGGCGGGAGCCGAAGCACTGGGGTCCCCACCCCCTCCCGTGGCCGGAGCGGCCGACGAAGGAGGCAGGGACCGGACCGACGAAGGCTGGAGTTGGAGGCAGTTGGGGAGATACGATTTCTCGGGAGCCGCCAAACTGATACACCGCATATATCTGCGCGACCCATCAGTGGCATGTTGAAGCTGACTGGTTTGCATATCTTCTCGTATACAGGGAAGCTAAATTTAGAGGACGTTTTCATGTGCATAGTGGGGGCTGTGGAAGGACAATATGACTACTTTGTTCAAAGAATAGGGTGAGAGTGAGCGATGTCATGATGCATTGGCTGCGATGTCATGATGAAGACTTCAGTACGATCATGTGGGAACGACTACCATACCCAAGCAGGATCCGTTTTATAAGAGTTCCTTGACATCCATCGAAGGATTGAAACAAGCAGGGGCACAAGGAACTTCGAGATGATCTAGTCAAAACACTTGTGCCAAAACATCGTGGCAAGATGTAGTTTATTTACATGTAATTTAGTTTAACTATATACTGAATTTGGATTGTGGAAATTATGCATCTAAATATTTGTTCAAATGTATGCAGTCGCAATATTAAGGGTTGAATTATTATGGTGTCAAAATATAGATCTGAGTGTGTATCCACAAATGGAAGATAAATACTAGTGACCTTAAAATAGGGAGACAGCTGTAGGAGACGGTGAAAAATAGATGGGCACCAAAAAATGGTCTAGTAGGTGCTGAAAAATGGGTGGACTGCTGCAGATGTTCGAAATCCTGCATAGTTTCAACCTAAACATTCAGAAGTAGTATTGCTCATGTTTGACGTTCATTTCATTCATCTCAAATCAGCTCGAGATTTTTGTATAGTACAAAAGGGAATAAAAAAGTTTAGCACCAAAAATAATAAATCAATAATGATACAAGTTAACTAAAAAAAGTGTTTGTTTCTTCAAAACTGTACTTGATGTGTAACTTACAGTAACCATGGTAAATAACACTACCAGGATGAACAAGCCACACAAAAAAACCTTGCAAGGTAGAGCTTCTTGGGATAAGACTTCCATGTCCATTTCCCATGTCATCTATACGTAACAAGCAAGAACTATGTATCCCCAGAGCCTCGAAGCTTCATTGATGTCTTCTAGTGGCCACGCCAGAGAAAATTCATAGAAGTCTCAGTTCGTATTCACCAGCCATCGTAATGTATCTAACCCAAGGAAGCGCCTGGTACCCACTCTTTTCAATGATCTTTAGATATCGAACCTATAAAATTCAAAATGCCATACTATTTACTTGAGAAAAATGAAACAACAGCAATGATAATATAGCAAATTTGTAACACTGCAAAATCTGATAACCTGAATACCCGATACAGTGAAATATGGTATCTCAAATTTCACACGTATCGGTGCCTTCTTTTCAGGGACCGCTTCTTCCGCAGTTATACTTGGTAGACTAAATTCTGATCTGCACATGTACTCCTAAGAGAGCAGGTCAGGAAATTAGCAGACTTAAAGTAGTAACACAGAAGCCAATGGATTCATTTGGAATCAGTCATACTCACTTTGCCACCAGGAAATGATTTTATTTTCCAGACAATTGCATCTCGCTCAGGTGCATATACAGCAGAACCCATTGAAGTTCTTATATTTGGGTTTGTGGCATCTGAAGGAACAGGCACTTCAATTTCAACATTTGTTGCTGTGCTGGAAATGAAGAAGAAAAATACCATTAATTCAAAAAATCACTAGTGCAACATGAGCAAACCAATTTTGTTACAGACACACCTTCTTTCCTTAAACTGACTTCTTGCCTTAATCGTGAATTCTATCCGGCTTCTAGAATGTTTTTCAACTTGGGCTTCTACCCAGATAAGTGGTTTCACCTAAATAGCATAAGGGCAGGCACATGAAAATGAGAAAAAAATTGCAAGTTATATATGATGTCTCTCATGGTTGTAAAACACAATTAAGAAAAACCTGAGTGTTGAGCCTGTATGTCATTAGATCAAAAGCTCCATCTGGAGGTATGAACGATATAGTCCGATCATTCTCGAATCTGGCCAACCGAACACACCTTGTAGCAAAATAGGGAATAGTCATGCTCAAGTCTTGATATAAGAAACTTGATACAAACTTGATGGGGAAAGAAATACTGTTGCTTACTGATGAAATTTGATATCATCAAGATCTATTGCCTTCCCTTTAGTTGCCCGCCCCTGAGCCTCCAAAAGAACCTTGTCATTCAACCCAAGTTTGCACTCTGGCATTCCACTGTTTCAAAATATTTCAGTATTAGTAGGGTTATGGATGTATATTCTTGAAAAAAGGAAACATCGATATCAAATATATTTGGATGGTAGGAAAGCCCGTAAGGAAAATAGACAAGCAAGTCTGGCAATCTATAAACCAGTTTTATTTCTGATATCACATTTGAAACGAGCCATGATATTCCAGCGATGCTTCACATTTTCAAAAAATCAACGTCTGAAATTGGTAATGTAAAACAATATCAATGTTAAGCTTAAGAATGTAAATGCTCATTTGTACGTGCCTTCAATTTCATCTAACTTTATAGTTGAAGGACCTCTTCTGTGGAATAAAAGATATATATGGTGCAGACAGAGTACAGATATTACAAACTGACAAGTACAAGCATAGTATACTTAAAATTTAGTACTACCTCTGATCCAAATTAGTTGTCGCAGGTTCACTGAACCTAGAGAGATTTAGCTAACATTTTTGTCTATGCGACAATTGATTTGGATCGGAGGGAGTACCACATTAGGCACATTTTCAAACTTTATTAATTGATAGTGATTTTTTAGTAACTTCTGGAATTAACCTGTTTTACAATTACCAGAGATATAGCACTCCATTCTACCATAACTTGCTTTTTGATTATTATGGTACAGACAAATAGGTACCAACTACTAACTGGAAGGTCCACAGTAAAAAGGAAAACTTACTTCAGGTAAAGTAGGGAGTTGCAAAATCAATTTTGCTAGTATACTCATCTTTCAGAACCACATTTGGAACATCTTTCAACTTTCTTGTTTGATAATGACTACTTAGTTTACCTTACAATGATTAAGAGTCGAGCGACTAGCCCAGTAATCGTAACTTGGGTGTCGACTGGGCACTTTGACTCAACTGGTATGCATAGCCGAGTGAGTGGTTGAGTAATCACTGATTAACCTAGACTAGTCAAAGAAGCCTAAGGCTGGACACTAAATCCTAATCCCTTCCATGCACTCACACACCCTCCAGCCTAAAGATATAATTGCCTCCTAGGTGCTGCTAGCCCTAGCCTGGTCAGGCGACTGCCGGCATTACTGGTGGCCACAACGCTGGCTGTTGCTGCGACCATCCACAGTTGTGTGATCTTCTCAACTGTTCTCCTTCTTTCCTCTCCTTCCAATCCTCTTTGTGCTAAACTCGTGTGTGCTTTCCTATCTTCCATCCATATCGTGCTAGCATCATGTCACAGACAGAGGTACCACAAGAAGTTGCTGCAGCTGCAGCTGTTGAGCAGTATGATCCATCCATAGATCCTAAGAGGAAACCAACTAGTCCAAGGACAATTTATCTTTATGAGAGTGGTATTTTAGTAGTATGGTATTTGTACTAGCTAGTGAACAATGTCAACTTATCGCAACTAGTCTATGAGTCGGTACCCTAGCTAGTCGACTTGACTCTTCGACTCTTAATCCTTAATAACTTGTTTAATGACCACCAGATAAATATCACTCTCAGTTCTACGATTTCTTGTTTTGTGATAATTAGGGTGTGATACAAACCAACTGAACTAATCAATTTACCAACTACCATTGTCAGATCCACAATGAAAATGTCAAAACAATAACATTTACTTAGGTAAACTATGTAATCTCAAGACCAATAGCACAGTTAAGTACTCCAACATTGTTCCGAACGTCAATGAACAGGATTATCAATTTATCACTAAAACTCATACAAAGATAGATTAACTTTGAATTTCTTTCCAGTCTGTGTAAAAAGGCATTTAGTGGACAACATAAGGCCGTGTATACTAGCATATTCGCGCAGAACACTCCAAGCCCAAAGACAAGAAACAAATGTGCTATAGTGTGCAAACAAATATGCACTTACTTCACTTGGGTCATCACTCAAAATGTTTAACTATATGATAAATGGATTTCTAAACAGGCACAGAAATAGGTCTGAATGCTTCATTTATCTACGAGATTCTGTGTAAGATATCTTCTCTTTAGCAAAGTGATCTACACTGAATTAGTCAACAGACGCATTTCAGACTGTCATACTGCTATTTCCACGAATGGTACTGCAAACTCACCTCAAATATGTTCGCATTTTCAGTGCCCCAACAACGTCTGATCTCACAATCTGCCCATTGCTATTAACAAGAATGTTAACGCTCTCCACTACATCCAAGAATACCTGGAAAAGCAGTGGTTGGTAGTTTGTCAAGTACCATCAGAACCTACCTAACCACAATAAGAGAGGTAGCAAAGAATACATCAACTTACTTCGTTCTTTTTGTACCGAATCCCCTCACTCCGCCATGAGACAGCATTTGTCACAGCCATCGGTGGCCTCTGTGTGACCTCCATCTTGTAGGCGTCTGTCTTGATGAACTCGCTCAAGATCTTTGCCTCGGTGTATTGTGGATACCCAAAATCCATCATCTCATCAAGCAACTCATACTATACGTAGAATACATATGAAACCATGTGTCAAATCACAGCAATTGCTGGCAAACTTAGAAGAAACTGGCACGTCCATGCCCTCCAACCCCAATTCCTATCACAAACAGTTACATACCACGACAACAAAGTTATCTCTCAGTGATTCCTCCTCCAATTCCTCGAAATAGTGCTTGAACACCTACACGCACACGCGCAAAGAGTACATGAACAAAATCAGATGCTACAATGTGCAATGTGCTTCTGTGAAGATGAGTCAGGCATTCATACATCGACTACGCGGTGGAGGAAGAGGAGAATGCTGGCGGCGTTGCAGTTTTGGCGGGAGGCTGTTAGGAGGAAAACATTGTTATGTTGTATAAACATGTAGGTGACTCCCGCATCGTCGTAGACCACCGGCGAGTAGGCCTCTGCATCGCCCTGCCCGATCACAACAACTTAGCGCAAAGCTGATGCAAGAGGTCGTAATTATAGTGCAAAAGAGGCGTTTCTGATTGCGAGGGGTTGATTGCTACCTCCTTGTCGAGGAGCTTGGTGAAGAAGCGCTCGGCCTGGACGGCGGTGACGTCGCCGCGGAAATCGCGCCAGACAAGGACGCGGCCTTTGATGTCCAGCAGAAACAGCGCCGACACCGCGCCCGCCATCGGCGCGCAGCGCGGTGGGATCTCAGTCGATCGCCGGATCTGGATCGTCCTGCCTACGCACGGCCGACGGGCATACGGGGCGGTAGCAGCGACCGTGCGAGAGGGGCTCGCCGGATCCCCGGCGGTGAGAGGTCTTCGCGCGGATCGGGTCGGGGTGCGGGGATCGTGGGGGAGTCGGAAATGGAGGGGGTGACGAAGGGCAGCCGGGAAGGGTACGGGTGAATTTTCTTCTGTTCCACTGCAAGGTGAGCCCCCTGATGTTCCCTGAATCGGCCTCCTTTGCCTAGTGGAAATTTTTGCCGAGGCAAACAACATCGGAAATTGGACTACCACGTTCCGTTTTCCTTGAGAAAAGTTAAACAAAGCCCGCGCGCTTTGCTGCCGATCTAAAATTATATACTCCTATTTAATTTAAAAGGTTTTAATCATATTTTTTCTGTATCATTTTTTTTGCAAAATCCCACTGTCTATTAATAATCATCAACGGTAGCACAAGTATAAAAAGTTCTAAAAGTATAAAAATTACAAATAGATCATTCGACCACCTAGCGACGACTATAAACACTAGCACGAGCCCAACGCGCGCCGTCATCCTCGTCCATCCATCACAAGAGCTAGATAAAGCTTCTCGTAATAGAGTTTGTTGTAGTAGCCAAATGAGAAGTTGTCGTGCTAGGGCTCAAAGGACCAGTGCACCAGAGCAATAACCATCGCCGAAGATGAAAATCGTATATCGAAAGAGACTGACCTTGAACAATACCAATGAATACGAAACACGAACAGATCCCAAGAGATCCGCCGGACACAAGACTCCACGCGCTCTCCAACGATGCTAGATGTCTCACCGGAGCGAGAATAGAGCGGGGAATACTTTATTCTGACTTCAAGGTATAACCGTCGCCTCAACATTCTAAAGTAAACACTGAAAACAGGCTAAAAACAAGAACCCTCTCGCCGGCAAGAGTCTTGATCCGCCACGTCTCCAAGGCCCCAAGGCCAATGGAGACGGAGCAGACCAGCTGCATCGCCGGAGAGGGTCGTATCCATTATCGTTCTTGTAACAAAAGGTGAGATCTGAGCGTGAATTAACTACCAATATGTTTTAGCTTGCTAAAACGTCTTATATTTTGCAACGGCGGGAGTATTATCTCACTGTATCTTATATTTTGCAACAAAAGATGGCTAGCTAAAAGTTGCATTTCGATTTGGCTCAAAAGACATAAGAAGATAGAGACATTCTAGCTGTACCGCTGTTTTTTTTGCGAGGGGAACACTGGATATATTAAAGCAGGCAAATGACAGAAAGGCACCCAACAAAGATAGAAATTACAGAAAAGTCCTTCTGCAACCCGATGAGGACGACGATGGCACGCCGCCGCAGCTTCTCCTCTGGAACCTTGGATTGGGAGAAGTCCCCAAGCGGACGGGAAGTCGTCGAAACTCAAACTCCAGAGAGCCTCCATCCGCTGCCGACGACCGCATCGACCTGCTCGAACACCAGCATCACCAGCTTCTTTCGGATCCACCACGAGATCCGGATGGACTGAAGCGCAAGGCGACCGCGAGCGCTTGGAAGGGGGCACACCGCCATGGAACTCCACCGAGCTCCACCGCCGAGGAAGACGAGCACCACCTGCAAAACAACCAACCGCGCCACCGCCTCCATGACGCCGCCGGCCAGGATCCCTACAGCTCCTACACTATATACACACCAGGAAACGGGGTTTCCCCATCCTCCCACCGCCGGAGCGGCCGGCGGAGGAAGGGGGAAACGGCGATTCGTCGGCGGTGAGGTGGATCTGCGGGGGGAGTGAAAAATTCGCCCTCTTTACTATAGCGGAGAGGGAGAGGCGTCCAAGGTCGCGTTGAATATTCCTAGCTGTACCGCTGTTGAAGCATCTAGAAAGTTAGGAACCTTTGCTCGTTTCCATAGCAAATGGCCTCATGAACCCTCGGTAGTATTTAGAATCTTCTACTCTCTCCGATCCATGCACTATGCTAGATACATCCAATTCAATGGCAATGAAAATCAATCAAAGGGAGTATTACAAATAGTAGAGTTTGTTGCAAGTGAAGCAAGGGATGAGACTTGACTGCGCCCGGCCGGTGCGACCATCCGCGCGCCCGACGTACATGGCCTCCATCCGGTGCTTCCGTGAAATTCGCCTCCCGTTCACATCTTTCGGGTAGAAAATAAAATCCAAATATAGAGAGAATCGTACTACCGTAATACTCGCACCTGTCCGATACAAACGTCGTCCCAAAAAACTGATACAGACGCCGTAGTATCTCTTGCTCCTGCTGTCCGGCAGCTTTGATGATGCTTGATGCCTTCTCATAATCCGGCGAAGCGGCCACGCCGTTCGTCGCCACGCCCTACACTAGCATGGAAGAATAGAACCCCGTCGAGTTGACCGATATGGCCTCACAGAGCGACCCCTTATCAGCATGTTGTGTCATCGGCGGAGGAATCACCGCCACGAGCGATGGCGCCGGAGAAGAGCGCCGCCGGAAGGTATGAGGAGCTTGAGGGATACAAGCAGGCTGGGACCCGAGTCGGCGTGCTCAACAGAAGAGGACAGAACAAAGACATTGATGACTTAGTGGCCGTCCTACCAATAACCATGGCACAAATATCTTCTGCACCACGGCAACTTCTTAGTCAACGGCATGATACCCTCAGCGCAATTTAACAGAAAATCCACTGTATGTAACAGGCTCGGCAACCGGCCATTGCCGCCGCCCGTTTGTGTCGACTGTTGAACCCACATGATTTTTTTCTCGGTTGGCCCTCTTCATCTGTGTCCTCGTTCATGGCGGCGATGCCCCCGGTGAGGCGGCATACCGATAGGAGGCCACCTTCGCTCAGCGTGCCCTGCTCGTCTCGACGACGTTTTAATTTTTCCCATGGCGGTCATAAGGTCCAAGGCGGCGTCGTCGCTTCGCCGGACGGCCGGAGTACCACCAGATGCACGAGCACAAATTACTACGGTATTCATATCAGTTGGGTTGCGAGTATTACGGGACGAGAGACCGTATTTCTGGGATTTATTTTCTAGCCGAAAGATGTGAATGGGAGGCGAATTTCACGGAAGCATCGGATGGAGGCCACGTACGTCGGGCCCACGGATGGTCGCACCGTCCGGACGCAGGAAAGCCTCGTCGTGAAGCAAGAAAGAAAGGATCGACTTTGATGGTCGTTCAGATCTTGCTTTGCCAGATCAGTTTTAGATTTTTCCTCACGGTTGCCGTGAGGGGGATTGTCTTTGTAATATTTATCTCGACTGCCACGTTCTCAACAATGGTGATTCGTATTCTCGGTTCCCAGCGACGTCGGTCAAGCTGTTTGGTTTTTTTCCCTAAAATACTGGTGATGATACTCTTACCGATGTTAGTCGATTACTTCTTGGCATTGCGGCTACAATTTAAACCATGAGAAAACCCTCATTGGTATGTTCAGGTTTGTGGCTTGAGATCTATGTTCTTTGGTTGATTTCGGAAGACTACAAGATTGTGTCATGGGAGAACAAAGAGTTTGAATACCTCGTAGATTTGATAGTTTCTTTTAGACTTTTTTTGTAATCGCTGAATATTGTATGTATCTCTACCGTGTGCTACTTGCTATCATAAATATATTGTGATATTGATTATCAAAAAAAAGGATCAACTCATCTTTTGTGCTAAGTTACTGGAGAAAGTTGCATTAGAAGTCTTTTGAGCTCGAAGAAGTTAGAAACTGTGGATCCCAAGACTAGGGCAAGGATGAAAAGGATGATGGGAAGTGGATGGGAAAAGGCGGAGGAGTGTTAGGAAAAAGAAGCTGGGAAGACTAATGATGTTTCACATGTACTCCCTCCGTCCTAAAATAAGTGACTTGCATTTGTCTAGATTCGGATGTATCTCAAACTAAAACAAGTTTAGATACATACGAATCTAGACAAACCCAAGTTACTTATTTTGGAAGGGACGGAGTAATAGTTAGCCTAGTCATCTTTTTCTCTCCCCCCCTTTCTACTAAAAACCTTGTAGTGTCGCTTTCTTCTTCCTGAGACTTCCCTGAAACAAATTGTGCCTGAGTTTCAGGTGTTTCTTTGGTGTGTTTGTAAGGACTCTGTAGTTATTTGGTTTTGTTAATGAAATCGGGGAAAGCCTTTTATCTATAAAAAATCTCACTATATGTTTGGGAGTATGAGTTACCACAAGTAAACTTTCCATTGTTCTCAATTCTCCTCTCCAAACCTTACTCAGGCAATTTCTGGTGGCGATGATGGACAAGAATTTTCATGGAGGACAAGGTGGTTCATGAGGGAGTCGTCGTAGTATGCTTCAATCTGAGCATATGGGGATAGTGGTAGATGTCGCCAAGGCCCAGGGGTGATGAAACTTGATTTAGTCTTCATCAACCACATAAAGTTGGCGGTACCCCAAGTAGGTGTCGAGGAAACTTAGGCTTTCCACTTTCACACCCCATTGTGGATTCGACTAGTTGGTCCGTCCAGGGGCAGAGAGTAGTCATCTTTAGGGCAGGCCTTGTTGAGATCAAAGTCCACACACACGTCACTTTCCGTTTGCTTTCTTAACTAAGATTGGGTTGGCGAGTTATTCCGAATGTTGAACCATTTGGATATGGCTGACTACAAGAAGTGAACTTGTCAATTTATGCTTTGATGGATTCAACTCAAACGGTTGATAACTTCTTCAATCTTGCTTAAGAGGGGCATGATTGGGCTGCTCAGTGAGACATGCGACTTCTCAAGTAATGCCTTCAAAGTTCGGACAACTGAACCATGACTTCATGAGAGGAGGTTGGCGGTGTTGTGGAGCCAGGGGCGAAGCTCCCCTTTGGGCAAGGTATGGCACTTTCCCTACCTTAATTTTCTGCAAAAAATTGTATATATATATGCATATGGTGGTTATACATATAGTTTTCAGCCAAAATGTGCGATCTGAACAAAACCTGAAGGGAACTTAGACAATAGGATCACGCTAAAGGGAATTTGGCCTTCGTGGGCCATTGTTGGGCCATGCAAAGGGAGTGTCCCGGCCTCCTGGCTGTGCGTTGTCTAAAAAAACTGTCTATGCATGGTTACCTATTGGCTACCCGATCGATCGATCGTGTCTGCCCATCTGCCCCAGATAGAGCTACGCGGAATTACGGAACGACGAACAGGCAGCAGCGCCGCATCGCGCCATTGCCATTTGTCCTCCCGATCGAGCGACGACCCCCTTCCTCATCTTGTGCATTGCAATTGCTCTGCCGTAGGCCATACAGACTGCCCATCCCTGGTCTAGACATCTACCTAATGACCTAGAATTTTAAATTCTCATCAGACTTTCTCAATTCTGACTTCTCCCATCGCATGTCTTACACTTTGCAGACATGGACAAAGACAAGCAGTCTGTGGATAAGAAGGGGAAGAAATCTACAGCTGTAAAGGGGGCAGGAATAAATTTTTATTTTGTAGTCAATGGAACACAATCATGATTGAACTATTGAAGGAAATTTGATTTCAGTTTTCAATAATTCAATTGCAGATTTGAAATGGTTATGGAACAAATAGATCAAGAGCTCAAAACCAAGCACTCGTGATGAAAGTGCAAGTGCTATGGCACATCACGATCAAGAGCAAGAATTGGGAGGAGGACCAGGAAATAGCTCCAAACCAAGCACCGATGAAAGTGTAAATGTTGCCAAGAAAAAGAGCAAGAAGTGGAAGGAGGGATGGGTAATTTTGTGGCCATAGACACGGAACAAGTGGTAGACTCCGCTGAAGCCGAAGTGGAAGAGAATGTTGTGATTCTAGCAGCTGGAGGAATAACTGATTTCATAGAGTATATTAAACTTGATCCAAGACTTCACGTTCAAATTGATGAATTTGATCCCAATGTTAGAGAAGATGTTAGATTGGTCCAACACAACTAACTCGGCATAATTTCCCCTTAAATAGAGACAAGTGATGCTTTCTACCTAAATGGTATAAGCAATATGATTGGTTGGAATATAGTGTAGACAAGGATAAGGCTTATTGCTTCTATTGCTATGTTTTCAAACATATTGGACATGAAAATTTTGGGCATGATGTCTTCAACAAGCTAGGATATGATAATTGGAAAAATGCGACGGAAGCATTCCGTAAGCATGTTGGTGGGCCATGTAGCATCCATAATATTTCAACGACAGCATGTGATGATTTTAAGAATCAAAAGGCTAGTGTGAAAAGCAAAGTTACAACTTATACCAGTGAGTCACTAGTAAAATATGAAACTCGTGTGGATACTTCTTTGGGCATTGTAAGTTATCTAGCATTACAAGGTGAATCATTCCGTGGACATGATGAATCCGCTTATTCTTTAAACAAAGGCAAATTCTTGGAGATGCTTGATTGGTACAAAGAAATATATAGGGAAGTGAAGCTTGCATTTGATGAGCTATGTCCTAAAAATGCCAAAATGACTTCCTCAACTATTCAGAAAGTACTTGCCAAACATTGTGCACAAGCGGCTACTAAATCCATCAAAGAAGAGATGGATGGTTGTCTTTTCTCTGTTCTTATTGATGAATCCCGTGATATATCTGTCAAAGAACAAATGGTTGTGGTTGTGAGGTACATGTTGTACTATATTAAGTACTTGTGTGTTTGTGTTTATTTCTTTTCTATGTAGTGCTATTTAGCTGATTTTGTCATCTTCTTGTAGGTATGTGAACAAAAGTGGTGATATTATTGAATGGTTTTTGGGTATTCAGCATGTCCCAAACACAACATCTCCAACTTTAAAGAAGGCTCTTTTGGAGGTTTTCGCTCTTATTGCAAGACTACGAGGACAAGGGTATGATGGAGCATCTAATATGAGAGGAGAATTTAATGGCCTTCAGAAATTAATCCGTGATGAAAACCCCAATGCTTTCTATGTTCATTGTTTTGCTCACCACTTGCAGCTAATAATGGTTTCTTTATCGAGATGTTGCAATGGTCTTGAGAATTTCTTTGATGCTACGAAAGAGATTGCCAATCTCTCTAGTTCATCTTGCAGGAGGATGGATATATTGCTAGATAAGCACAAAGAGATTCTTTTAGCTAAGATCAGGAATGGTGAAATGCCCACCGGAAGAGGGAAAAATCAAGAAACATCCTTGTGCCGACCTTGAGATACAAGATGGGGTTCTCACTACACAACATTGTGTCGTATTGAATCAATGTGGGATGTAGTGATAGAAGTTCTGGGCATTGTTGAGGATGATTCTCGTAATCTTTCTAAGGCTGGAAGTTATGTTCATACAATGGAGACTTTTAGCTTTGTGTTTATCATGAATATGATGAAAAAACTACTTCGTATGACAAATGATGTATCTCTTCTATTGCAAAATAAGGATCGAAATCAGGGGCGAAGATCCCTGATACGTTGCAAACGTATCCATAATTTTTGATGTTCCATGCTTGATTTTATATACTTTCTTGTGTTTTGTCCACACTTTGGAGTACTTTTCATATTATTTCTTGTACTAACCTATTAACAAGAGCTACAGTGCCAGCTGCCTGTTTTCTGCTATTTTTGGGTTTATCTGGGAAGTGACAGAAATCTCTAAGGTACTAGATGTGCTGTTGCTACTAGGGAGAAAACAACAATCCTTTGTTCATAGAAAAATCGTATTATTTAATTTACACGCAATGCGTAATGAAATTATCCGTTGCTTGCAACTTAATACTGGAGGGGGTTCGGATGATAAGTTGAAGGTGGATTATTAGTCATAGATGTAGTTGGATGGCGGTCTATGTATAATGTTGTAATGCCCAATCAAGTCTCAAAGGAGTCAAGATGAGTAGTATATGCATATTGCTTTCTCCATGTTTGTCAAATGCCCCACTGTAATTTGTTCACCCAACATGTCATCTATCTTAAAGAGAGCCACCACTAGTGAACTATGGACCCCGGTCCTTTCTTTTACCATCAATCTACAATCAACTATTTACTGCTTTGTGTTTACTTTCTTCAAACTATTACTTTCTTCCACTCGATACGTTTAATCCTTTGTTTTCAGCAAAACCGGTGAGATTGACAACCTCATCGCAAGTTGGGGTAGAGTTCTATGGTTGTGTTGTGCAGGTCTCCACGTTGTTGCTGGCACCGGTAGTGCGCCCTGCCAAATTTCAGCTAGCAACACCTTTGGGGTATTTCCTTGCTCCTACTAGATTGATAACCTTGGTTTCATAACTGAGGGAAAACTTGCTGCTGTGCTCATCATACCTTCCTCTTGGGGTTCCCCAACGAGCTCGATATATTTTGGGCCATCAAGCTCTTTTTCTGGCGCCGTTGCCGGGGAGTCAAGGACATCTTCACAAGGGGAGTCCCTCATAACCAATCTCTTTACTTTGTTATTTTTGTTTTGCTTAGTTTACTTTTGCTTTGCTTGCTTGATTCTTTATCAAAAACACAAAAAAATTAGTTTTACAAGTTTGCTTTCTTTATTAAAAACACAAAAAAATTAAGTCTTTCTGTAGTGGTTACCTCTTTCTTTGCTCACCATGTTGATCCCTAAATTCACTTTGAGAGACCTTTCAATAGGTAGTGGCTCTATAATTGGAAAAGATAATATTGAAGAATTCTTTAATCATGTTAGTAAACATGAGGATATTGAGGATAAATCCCTTGCAGAACTTGCTCCAAACTATGAAATTGCTGCAGCTTCTTTAGTTCACATGTTGGAAGCTAGGTTTTTTAACCTTAACCCCTTAATGCAAGTAATGTTCCTTAAACTTAAAGAAATTGAGAACCCTAAAAAGAGAGATTTTATTCTGGAAACTTTGCTTAAGGAATTCTATGATGTTGCCAAGGAAGCTAGAAAAGTCTTTGAACGTTTTAATATGCTAGGCTCATGTGTAGATGTTGTTGGTACATGAGAAAAGATGAACAAAACTGAACCTAATGGGGAGGAAATTAAGATACCAATACCTTTTAAACTTGTAGCAATGCATGAAGCCATAGAAAAGAATCTTGATTGGATTGTTCCCGAAAACCCGTTTGATGAAAATAGTGAACCCAAGAGTATTGAGACAGGATCCTCTAGAACTTACTTGGATGAGATACCTTGCCTTGTTGAAGATATTTCTGGTATCAATCTTAATGCTTCTTCATTTGAGAACACTTGATTCTTTTTCTTGCTTCTTATGCCTAACTTAAAGGCGTTAAAAAAGTACTTATTGGGAGATAACCCAAAAGTTTTAGATGAGTCTTGGAAGTTATTACTTCAGTAATAACCGCTCCTTATCCTTTTTATTTGCTTTTTGTGACAAGAATAACCTCTAATGAGAGCGAAGTAATGATTGGAAAAGTTGTTGTCCCGAAACAGATTTTTGTGCTTCACCATAAACATTCGTGTAAAATCTCTATACGTCATTTTGAGGCGTGAATTTTTGTGCTTCTGCCCCAGGTTGTTATCTAACTTTCGTTAGTTCAACACTTTTCGATTTGAGCAACAGAAGGTCTTCGAAAAAATTCGTCTTTACCTGCTTGTTTGTTTTGACAGATTTCTGCCATTATTTGCATTTGTTTCTTGTTGGTTCCTTTTTGAGTTCTTTTGGGGAATTGAGATTTTTGAGGGAAGTGCTACAGTATCTTATGTTTTAATGGAAGTTTTATTGGTGTTGGAATTGAACCTAAAGACCTATTATCTTGTGCACTAATGTTGCTAATAAAGATTGTGTGAAGGAAAAATTCCAGGTGTATGGAAGGAATGAGTAATGAGCTGAAGGATGGACTAAAGCTCAAGCTTGGGGATGCCACGCATGTCACCCCAAGAAATATCCAAGAAGTACAAGCGTCAAATCTTGGATATGCCCAAGGCATCCCCTTCTTCATCAATAAAAATCTCAGGTTTCTTCCAAACGCTTTATTTTTATTGTTTCATGCACAGTTGTGTTGTTCTTGGAGCATCTTCTTTTTCGTTTTTGTTTTGGTTTTCGTTTGCTTTGTTTTCTTAATTTGCTGAATAAATTGGTTGGACCCCCTCTTTCATACATTGGTTTTCAAATAGTTTGGTTTGGATTGGAAAAGAGTAGGAAAGTTCATGCTTAAGTGGTAAAAGGAGCTTGTTTTTGACTGTGGCCTATTCTTTATCATGCCATGCTTGATATTGTTTTGGATTTAGGCTTAGTATTCTTTCTCGTAGCATTTATTGTTATAAACAATTGAGATTGCTTAATGTGCCTTTGAAGAATCATGCGTTGTTTTAGCATATTAAAGCATAGTATAGTGGTATTCTCCTTTGATGCTTTATTTGGGTTGACTTGGCGCATGCTCACACCATGTTATGACTATACCAAGTCACCATAACCTTGATGATCCTTTAGTTTTCAACTTGTAGTATCACTTTATGCTTTGATTAATGATGTTTTGTCGCTCTGCATGATTATGGCCATTATTGCTCTCTTAGTTGGTCGCTCCCAGTCTTTTGCTAGCCTCCGTAACCAAGTATGAGTTCCAGTCATGCATCCAACTCCTAAAACCAAGTATTCCAAATAGTCCATGATGTCTACGCACTTCTATTCTTGTAGACAGTTGTTGGGCCTCCAAGTGCAGAGGTTTGTAGAACATCAGCAAGTTTTCCCTTAAGTGGATCACCCAAGGTTTATCGAACTCAGGGAGGAAGTGGTCAAAGGTATCCCCTCTCAAGCAACCCTGCAATCAAGATACAAGAAGTCTCTTGTGTCCCCAACAGACCCAATACACTTGTCAGATGTATAGGTGCACTAGTTCGGCGAAGAGATAGTAAAATACAAGTGGTATGGATAATTATAAGTGGTAATGGTGATAGAAAATAGCTTGATGGCGTGGAAGAGACTAAAGGCAAACTGAAATAAAGATGGAAGCAAGCAAACATGTAACAGATCTAATTGCAAACGGTGTTTCAATGTTTAGAAACAAGGCCTAGGGATCATACTTTCACTAGTGAACACTCTCATATAAATATCTTCTCTTTATGATACTACTCTTAACTACTCTCCGGTTGGACACTCTAATCGATGGTAGGGATATAACAACACACCTCAAAGTTCGCTTTCCGCATCTAGATAACCCCACACTGTCACCTTGAGCACTAGATGGTTCAAACAAACACCACAATTTCATAAAGACATCCAACTCCAAATATAACTCATAACAAGTATTTGTAATCTCTAGCCTAAGTGCCACCATGGTGTGCACGCTGTCATTTTCACACACATGGGGAGAGCAGAGATCTATTAAAGCACTTGAGTAGCAAGGTAGATCTATAGATTACAAGCTCATGATCTCAATAAGATCATGCATAGAGAGAGATGAACACATAGCTACCAGTAGAACCCTTAGCCTTGAGAGAGAACTACTCCCTCCTCATCATGGGAATCAGCAATGGTGATGGAGATGGCGGTGGAGATCGATGGAGATGGCTCCGTGGGCACTTCCCCGTCCTGGCAGGGTGCCGGAACAGAGACTTTCTGTCCCCCGAATCTCCCCTTCGGTGGCGGCGGCACTGTGGAACTTTTCTTGGCTGGAGGCTTGACGATTTAGGGTTTATGCATCGAGAGGCTCTTATAGGCTAGAGGGGAGACCGAGGGGGTGTCGGAGGGGCCCACACCACCCCCTGGCGCGGCCTGGCTTGGCCCGCGCCACTAGGTGGTGTGGCCACCCTCTGGCCCTTCTCTGTCTCGTATTTTAGCTCCAAGTGTCTTTCGGTAAAATATCAACTTTGGCTTTTGTCCCGTCCAATTCCGAGAATATTGATTTTCTAACTTTCCTGGAACCAACAACAGCAGAAAATAGGCAACTGGCACTATGGCATCTTGTTAATAGGTTAGTCCAGGAAATCATATGAAAAGTACTCCAAAGTGTGGACAAAACATAAGAAACTAGATAAAACCAAGCATGGAACATCAAAAATTATAGATACATTTGCAATGTATCAGTCCACCATACCTACCTTTTAGCTTATGCTATTCCAAGTATATTCATGTTCTTATCTACCTTCCGAATTAAACTTGTTATGAGAAAACAAGTGATTAAAGCTCTCATGAACTTGATGGTACACTTTACTTTTCTTGCCCTTAATAAACTTGAACCATTGTGTCGTCTATGTTGTATATGCTTGCACTTATTTGTTGGGGATTAGCAGAACCATGCTGTCATGGGGAACGCTTTCAACATTGCACTTTTACTTTGTACCTAGTTGATATCATGCTCTTTTGTCTATGGATGTCGTCGGTGTGAAATGAAAGGGGAGCTTGTAAGTCCATGGAGTTATGTATGTGTGTTAGAGAAACGCCTAGGCCGCTGGTCTAATCCATGTTGTCATGGTGGAAACCTGCAGCGTAACCATAATGAGTTGTCTATGAAGCATTCTTCTTATAAAAAAAAGAGTCAGATATTGAGAAAAAAGAAAAAATATGAGAAAAGAGGAAAGAGAGAAAAAAAAGCACCATATTCCCATGGTAAATAAGAAGATTGCTGAGATGCTCATTGTCTGCTTGCCTTGTCATTTTGATATGGGGATTCTTCTGTATCATCGGGCAAGGGGTACCCCGTTGGCGGTTCTCTATGATACACATGTACTTACTATGACAAGAAATTACCGGTAACTAAACTTGAGTAGCATGAGGAGCGGCCCTCGTATTCAAGGGACATGAGATTTCCAACTTATACTTCGTCAAGCATATACACCATAGTGTGTTCACTTTAACCTTAATCACTTTAAGATGCTTATGATAGGGGCAATGAGAGCTGAAAGCTAATAAGTACCATAATTTTTGGAAGCTCTTTATGAAACTTGAATCCCTATTTCCTTCTATGAAGGCCTTTCTTTCACTTTTATGTTGAGTCTCCACCTTCTATCTTTATGCACCTACTTTGAGAGCATAGTGGCCATTCTTAGTTCTATGTGCATTGTCCCAAGACTTGTTGATTGATGCATAGCTTTGATATTGCTTGTTTTAAACTATTTGTATCTAGTCACTCTTATGAACTACATGTATTTATGTTTGGTACTCTATGAGGGACAAGCTGAATGCCACTATGCTATATTTTCTTTGTGTGAAACAAACAAACGTCTTGCAAAGCATTATTATTCATGAATCGTTTGTTTATGCCTTTTCATGTTGCAACTTAGTTGCTTTATCTTATTGCTAGAACCTTGTCTTTCATGTTATGATTGAAGTACTATGATCCCAGCTATCAATGTTTTACAAATACTTTGATCGAGTTTTAAATGGTGCATGTCACCTCAAAAATTATTTTTTCTTTTTATCACTTACCTACTCGAGGATGAGTAGGAGTTAAGCTTGGGGATGTTGATACGTTGCAAACATATCCATAATTTTTGATATTCCATGCTTGGTTTTATCTACTTTCTTGTGTTTTGTCCATGCTTTGGAGTAATTTTCATATGATTTCTTGGACTAACCTATTAACAAGAGCCATAGTGCCAGCTGCCTGTTTTCTGCTGTTTTTGGTTCCAGGAAAGTCAGAAAATGAATATTCCTAGAATTGGACAGGACAAAAGCCAAAGTAAGTTTTTCACCGAGGGACACCAGGAGCCAGAATACGAGACGAAGAGGGGCTGGGGCCTGGCCACACAACCTGGCCGCTTGGCCAGGCCTGGCCTGCACCAGGGGGTGGTCTGGCCGCCCCAGGCACTCCCTCATCCTCTCCTTCCGCTTATAAGATGCCTCCGATACAAAAACCCTAAGGGCCCGATCAAAAATTCCACGAAAGAGTCTGTAGCCACCGTCATCTCCATCCCTAGATCGAGAGGGATCTGAAGCTCTTCCCGGCACCCTGCCGGAGAGGGGAATTCACCCTGGAGGCCTTCTTCATCATCATGCAAGCCTCCGGTGTGATGCGTGAGTAGTTCATCTCTGGACTACAGGTCCATGTAGTAGCAAGATGGATGGTTCTCCTCCTTTGTGTTATCATGTTTAGATCTTGTGAGCTCCGTTCATGATCAAGATCATCTATTTGTAATTCCTACATGTTGTGTTTGCGGGGATCCGATGGATATTGAGATGCTATTTCAAATTGATTATTGATTCTATCATGTCTTTGTTATTTGTGATCTTGCATGCTTTCCGTTGTTAGTAGCTATCTTGGCCAAGTAGATGCTAGCAACTCTAAGAGTTAGTATTTATGCTCGATAGTGGGTTCATGCCTCTAGTAATCTAGGAAAGTGACAGAAATCTCTAAGGTACTAGATGTGTTGTTGCTACTAGGGAGAAAACAACAATCCTTTGTTCATAGAACAATCATATTGTTTACTTTACACGCAATGCGTAATGCAATTATCCGTTACTTGCAACTTAATACTGGAGGGGGTTCGGATGATAACCTGAAGGTGGATTATTAGTCATAGGTGCAGTTGGATGGTGGTCTATGTATAATGTTGTAATGCCCAATCAAGTCTCAAAGGAGTCAAGATGAGTAGTATATGCATATTGCTTTCTCGATGTTTGTCAATTGCCCCGCTGTAATTTGTTCACCCAACATGTCATCTATCTTAAGGAGAGCCACCACTAGTGAAATATGGACCCTGGTCCTTTCTTTTACCATCAATCTACAATCAATTGTTTTCTGCTGTGTGTTTACTTTCTACAAACTATTACTTTCTTCCACTCGATACGTTTAATCCTTTGTTTTCAGCAAAACCGGTGAGATTGACAACCTCGTCGCAAGTTGGGGGCAGAGTTCTGTGGTTGTGTTGTGCAGGTCTCCACGTTGCTGCTAGCACCGGTAGTGCGCCCTGCCAAAGTTCAGCTCGCAACACCTTTGGGGTGTTTCCTTGCTCCTACTGGATTGATAACCTTGGTTTCATAACTGAGGGAAAACTTGTTGTTGTGCTCATCATACCTGTCAACACCCGGATTTTTAATCCCAGATGCCCGTTATGCCATACCTCGCAATCCCATGATTACCATTTTTGCGAGACATAACGGATTGGATATCACAGTACATCATCCATTACAAACCATACATAAGGTTTTACACAAATAAGGATCTCATGATCCAGTCTTTAATACAACAAGCGTGAAATAAAAGATAAGCATAGCGATGGGGTCCATCTTCAGGGGCACAGGCAATCTTGTGAAAGAATAGTCCTAGTTATCATAGCCGTCCTGCTGACCATCATCTTGATAATCTCCTTCATAGTCTGGCCATGATAATAGCCAGGGACAAAAGCCATGAGTACTCTTTAAGTACTCGCAAACTACTACTAACAAGGAGTATAATTCTAAGTTAAAGTGATGAATCTAAGTTAACTATCAAGTTAAGTTTGAAACCTAAGCTGAGTTCAGAAGCAAAGAAAGATAAATTAAAGTTCTAGAATCACTTACGTTGGGAAGCTATTATCATAAACACAACCCTGTTGTGGTCAAGTCAAAGTTCATCATTCATTTCAAGTTATTTAGAAAACATCTGACAACGAAACAGTATGGCCATTCCAACTGTCCATAACCGCGGACGCGGCTATTCGAATAGTTTGACACTCTACAGAGGTGGTACACTTTCACCACAAGATTCGATACATCTATCAGGGATAACCCTGAATCATCATACTTAGTATGCCGATAATCAAACATAACATTCCCTTTACACACCCTAGTATAAGCACCTCTCCTATGAGTATGGCCTCCCAACCATAACTATCAGTCATCTTGGGCACTGCATAGGTGGACAACATTGAGAGGTAGCCTCAGCTCAAACCTCTCCCGTGAGGGAACTAATACTAATGCATATAAATTTCCAGCTAAGCCTTACCCAATTCAGGTAATGTGGTTGTACGGTAAATTTGGAATGGTATCGCATCCGAATCCAACCATCAGTTTTATAAAAGGGTTAAGGCTCATGCCTCATTTTTTTCATCATCATAAACCAGTTGTGTCTCTCAACACATGTCAAAACATCTCAATAGAATGACTCATCATTCCAAGGTTTTCACAATTCATTTTCACCAAGTGTTCCCATCTAAAGTGACTCAAGTTTTTGATCTACTCTAATATACTAAGTTAAGAGTGTTCACTAAGGTGGAAGGATGGGGTCAATCTCATGCCATATAATGATATCTAAAGGTTTCTAAGTAGGTCAAGTTTTATACTTTTTATGCTACCTTCAAAATAAGTAAGGAACTTTGCATACTAAGGGGAGTAAAACTTGTAAGTAAGAATTGGGGTACTAATAGTTAAAAGGGGTGTGATCAAAGCATGCCTAAAGCATCCTTGCTCATTCATCTAGCTTAATTCTAGCTTGCTAACAATAGCTTGCCTTGGTTGGTGCAGTGGTTGAAGTTTTCTTCTTCTTCTTCTTGGTAGCACTCCTCCTTCTCGTAAGCTTGGTCGGTACTATCTTCTATAACAATACATACGGAGTATACAATCACCAAACAATACTTAACTAGGCTAGATAGCATTCTAAGACACACAATTGATGATCTATTATCATCACAAGAATCACAAGTTTAATTCAATAGTTTCCTTCTTTTTATTTTAGAAAAGTAATTTCTACTCATTGAAAAATTAACTAACATTTAATATTCACCACTTAAAACATGGGATCATGTTGACACATGTCATCACCACATATTCTAACATGTGGGAATGAGATTTAAGGGTTGGATCAATATTACTTTGGTTTAAGTTCATTATTTAATGATTTAAAGTGACTAGAAATGCCTATATAGCATTATTTTGGTACTAGTCCAAAGTCACTGCATGTAAACCTTAATATTATTACATATTTAGATAGATATGATGAAATGTGATTTTTGAGAGTTGGAATCAACTCAAAAGCTAACTTGGTTGATTTTATAAAAATGTTGCAAGTTGCAAAAGCTTCTGTCTTCTTATTTTTATTAGGAGAGATCTATAACTCTAATTGAATTAAATCCAACGGGCTTGGATAGATCCAGATCAGCCAGCTGGCAGGCTGCTTGCCAAGGGGTGGTCTGTCTGAGCGAGGGGCAGGCGCTCTGGGGGCGGCACTGGCATGGTACGGTGGCACTGGGCGCGGCTTGTCCTCGGTGGTCCACTGCACGGCTGGGCTCGGGCAAGGGACAAGGGGTGGCGGTGAGGTGTGAGATACCTCCTAGACATGGACAAAGGGAGAGGGGCGGTCTGCTGCGGTGAGGGCAAGGTTGGCCAGCGAGAGGCGGCTCGGCATGGCATGGCCGTGCCACTAGGGGCTAGGGGAGTGGGTGGTTATACTCTGGTTAGATCAAGAGGGGACAAGGGAGATAAATGAAGATCAATTGGGGGCAAAACCCTGTAGTAAACAGTGAGCTAGGATTAGAGTAGAGATTATGCATGCCAAGTGTTTGATGAAATGGCCGCATGAAAGAAAGTTTTGAATTTTGGTTTCAAAATTTTGAGTGATCTCCACTAGTGATAGGTAGTCTCTGGTTGCAAGGGTTTTGAAAGTGGATCTCAAATAGGTGGTTTTTGAAATAGGGGTGATTTATGCATATGCATTAGATTCAATTTTAAACTGTCATTTTAAATAGTTAATAGAATGTTTTTAGCAAATCAAAAGGTGGGCCTTGGTACCTCATTATGTGTACTAGCAAGGGGTGCAAAGATCAAGAATTGTTTCTATTAAGTTTTGAGTACTAAGAATAGCCAAAGTAGGCATGGGAGTTAAATTTGCCAAAATGACCATTCCTCCTTTTTAATTCTTTTTTATTTTATTTTCTTTAGGAAAAGTTTGGGAATGATGTAGATGATGTTTAAATCACCTAAGAAACATTTTACAAGCATTGGATCATTCAATCATGGCAATTCAAACAACTCCTATTTTAAATGCACACACATATGAATGCTTTCATTTTAAATTTGGAAAAGTTTTTGTTAACCCTATTTTTGGATGATTTGATCTTAATAAGCTTGGATTAAAGTTTTGGTATGTTACAAACCTTCCCCCCTTAAACAAAATCTCGTCCCGAGATTTACAAAGAAAACTAGAAACTAAAGAGATCTGGGAACTCTGTCCTAATGTAATCTTTGCGCTCCCAAGTAGCTTCCTCCTCGGTATGGTTGCTCCACTGAATCTTGAGAAACTTGATACTCCTGGTCCTGGTGGTTCTGTAGGCTTCTTCTAAGATACAGATGGGTACTTCCTGATAGGTCAGGTCATTGTTGATTTCCACAGCTCTGTGATCGATGTTCTTGAAAACTTCAGTCTTCTCAGGTACTTCCAAGCATTTGCGAAGTAACGAGATAGGGAACACATTGTGGATGGCTGATATCTCTTCAGGAAGTTCCAGTTGGTATGATACTTCTCCTCGGCGGTTCAGAATCTTGAAAGGTCCGATATATCTGGGGCTAACTTTCCCTTCAGACTAAAGCATTGGGTTCTTTTCAATGGTGAAACCTTGAGATATACAAAATCTCCGACACTGAAAGTCAGGTCTCTCCTTCTCTTGTCGGCATAGCTCTTCTGTCTGGATTGGCGGTCTTGAGGTGCTCACGGACTTTGTGAACTTTCTCTTCTGCTTCTCGGAGAATGTCAGGTCCAAAGATCTGACTCTCTCCTACTTGCGACCAATTCAAAGGGGTACGACACTTTCTTCTGTATAGGAATTCAAATGGTGCCATCTGCAAACTAGCTTGATAACTGTTGTTATATGAGAATTCCGCGAAAGGCAGACAATCTTCCCATTTTGATCCATATTCCAACACACAAGCTCTAAGCATATCCTCTAGGATCTGGTTGACTCTCTCAGTCTGTCCGTCTATTTGCGAGTGATAAGCGGTGCTGAAGTTCAACTTGGTTCCTAAACCTTTTCCTGGACTTTCTGCCAAAATCTTGAAGTAAACTGGGTTCCTCGATCTGAGACGATGGTCTTGGGGGTTCCATGCAGACTAACATCCTAGCAATATACAGCTCTGCTAGTTTTGCACTCTGGTAGGTTGTCTTAACAGGTATGAAGTGGGCTACCTTGGATAATCTATCAACTATGACCCAGATTGAGTCATTCCCCTACTAGAAGTAGGTAAACCGGTGATAAAGTCCATTCCGACGGAATCCCATTTCCATTCCGGAATCTGCAATGGTTGCAACAATCCTGCAGGTCTCTGATGCTCTGCTTTGACTCTTTGATAGATGTCACATTTGGCGATGTAGCTTCCGATCTCTCTCTTCATCTTGTGCCACCAAAATTGCTCTTTCAAATCCTGATACATCTTTGTTCCTCTGGGGTGGATAGAATAAAGAGTATCATGAGATTCCTTCATGATAATTTCCTTCAGCTCCGAATCTGCTGGCACACAGATACGTCCTTTGTACCACAATACTCCTTCTTCGTCTTCGGTGAATGCAGGTACCTTTCCTGTACCAATACGACGTTTGATTCCGTCGATACTTTCATTTCCCTTCTAGGCTTCCTTGATTTGGCTAATCAACGTGGGTTGAAGTTCAATGCTAGCTAGGAATCCTTTGCTAACTAACTTAGTCCTGAACTGCTCCAACTCATCATACAAACTTGGTTGCTTCTCTTTGATCATGGTGTTAAGCCTACACGGCAATCTGCTAAGAGCATCCGCTACCATATTGGCTTTGCCGGGGTGATAGTGAATGTCAAGGTCATAATCCTTGATTAACTCTATCCATCTTCTTTGCCTCATATTCAGCTCCTTCTGAGTGAAGATATACTTCAAGCTCTTATGATCTGAGTAAATCTCACAGCGATTACCCATCAAATAATGACGCCATGTCTTCAATGCTAGAACCACGGCTGCTAGCTCAAGATCATGTGTCAGATAGTTACCCTCATCTTGCTTGGTTGTCGAGACAGAACTGTGATGACTTTGCCTTCTTGCATCAATACACATCCTAGGCCAACCTTGGATGCATCACAATACACATCATACGGCTTCTTGATGTCTGGCATGATCAAAATTGGGGCTGATATTAATCTCTTCTTCAGCTCCTGGAAACTGGCTTCACATTTGTCTGTCCATTCAAACTTCTTGTCTTTCTTCAACAATTGGGTCATTGGTCGGGCTATGCTCGAGAATCCTTCTACGAACTTGCGGTAATATCCCGCTAATCCGAGAAATGAACGGACTTGGGTTTGTTTGGTTGGGGCTTCCCATTCTTCGACATCTTTGATCTTGGTGGGATCAACAGAGACTCCTCCGGCAGACACAATATGTCCTAGGAATCCTACTTCTTTTAGCCAAAACTCACACTTGCTGAACTTGGCATATAACTGATGCTCTCTCAGGGTTTCTAGGATTATTCTCAGATGTTGCTCATGCTCTTCTTCTGACTTGGAGTAGATAAGATGTCGTCGATAAACACCACTACAAACTTATCTAGGAAATTCATAAAGATCTTATTCATGAGATTCATGAAATAAGCAGGGGCATTGGTTAATCAAAAAGACATTCCGTATACTCGTATAAACCATAGCGAGTAGTAAAGGCGGTCTTCGGAATATCTATTGCACGAATCTTAAGTTGGTGATAACCAGTCCTAAGATCAATCTTTGAGAATACCTGGGCTCCAGTCAACTGATCAAATAGATCCTCTATCTTTGGCAAGGGGTACTTGTTCTTGATGGTGACATCATTCAATTTTCTGTAATCTGTACACAGGCGTTTGCCTCCATCTTTCTTGTCGACGAATAACACTGGTGATCTCCATGGCGATGCGCTTGGCTGAATCAAGCCTGTTGCTAACATGGCATCCAACTGATTCTTCAGTTCTACTAACTCTGAGGGGTTCATGGTATAGGGTCTCTGGGCTATAGGTCCGGTTCCGGGGATTAGTTCGATAATGAACTCAATATCCCTATCCGGGGGCATACCTGGCAATTCATCTGGGAATACGTCGGGGTATTCACAGACTACTCTGACTTGGTCAATGGTGGGCATGGCTACACTCTTGTTGCACTTGAATTGACGGGGTAAGGTTTCAGAGATATGCTCTACTGATACTCCAGAACTACTGGTCATGGTGATGGATTTCTTAGCACAGTCTATTAGTCCTTGATGCGTTGACATCCAGTCCATACCTAGTACTACTTCCAATCCTTTGGTTCCAAGTACAATTAGGTTGGCATAAAAATCTATCCCATGTATTCGGATAGGTACAACTTTGCAAATTTTTCTAGCTTTTGTTGTTGAACCGGGGATTTGAACTATCATGACATGATTCAGGTTGGTTGGGTGAATCTTACTAGTGCATACAAATTCTTCGGTGACAAATGAATGCGATGCTCCAGAATCAAACAATACTCTTGCTAAAACTGAGTTAATAGAAAACATACCCATCACTACATCTGGCGTTTCCTGGGCTTCTTCTCCGTTCATGTGGAAGAGACGACCGTTGCGGTTGTGAGGGTTCCCTGGGGCAAATCTCCTTCCTGGTTGAACACGACGCTGCTGCTGAGCTGGGGCATTCATAGGGGCATTGGCGGCAGTCTTCTTGGGACACTCATTGGAGTAGTGACCCTTCACTCCACACTCGAAACAAGTGATCTGGGACTTGTCCTTGACAGCGACAGGTACAACATTGCTGCCAGTTCTGGATGCAGTGTTGTTGTTGTTGCTCTTGGGAGGGGCACGGTTGAAATTGTTGGCATTGCCGGAGTTGTGATTGTTTCCTCCGGACTTCACATTGCCTCCGCTACGGCTGGGGTAGCTTGGGCGAGAATTTGGGGGTCGGTTGTTCCTTGGTGCATATCCTGGTGAAGGGTTGGGACGGTACTTCTGGTGACTACTGGATCTAGACTGCTGCATCATACGGTGCTTGCGGTTATCGTTTGCCTGGTTAATCTTCCCTTCCATCTAAATGGCAGAGTCGACTAGCTCTTCGAGATCATCGAAACGGATGTTGACGAGGACAGTCTGCATCTCATCATGCAGTTCGTTTAAGAATCTCTCCTTCTTCTTGGCCTCCGTGTTGATCTCATCCGGTGCATATCTGGCAAGTGACAAGAATATGTCACGGTACTCCACCACAGTCATTCTTCCTTGCTTCAATTCACGGAATTCATCTCTCATCCTGTTGACAAGACCTTGCAACACGTGGGTGCGGCTGAACTTGACCTTGAATGCTTCCCAGGTTATCACCTGGCCACGGTTCATATTGCGGATGCTATTCCACCAAGCTCTTGCATCTCCCGCCAGATAGTGGGTGGCGAAGAGAACTTTCTCATTCTCATCAACTCTGGCAACCTCTAAGTTGTTTTCCATGGTCTATAACCAGTCATTAGCATCTAATGGGTTTTCAGATTGGTTAAAGATTGGGGGATTGGTGTTCTGAAAGTTTTTGAGTTTGGATCCTTGGTGATCCTGATTTCCATGTCCTTGGTTGTTGAGAGCCATTTGGGCGATCTGCTGCAATGTTGCTAAGTTGGCTTGACGCTCGGCCCTGCTTGCTTCACGGTCCGCGATGAGATTCTACGAGATCTGCAGCATTGGGTCCTGCGACGAGCTGCTCCCTCCTTGGTTTCCACGAGTCATCTGAAGATTGAGATAGATATAGGGGTAAGAGGGAAATTCTAAGGTTCATGGTTTTGGGTTTTTCAAATCCAAAACTTTGAGTTAGACTCAGGTTTTTCAACTAACTTCTTTTTCATTCATGCAAGCAAGCACCCCCTACAACACACACCACAACGATCAAAGGGGAAAACAGATGGTTTGAAGAACCATTCTGCATGCTACGATACAATGAGAGGATACATCTCATGCTACGACAGTGCTCTAGTGCATCTACTCATCATCGATGAAGTCGGAGTCTTCATCATCAGTGTAGAAGTCCACAGCATCCTCCTCCAGAAAGTCATCATTGTTGCTGAGGTAAGAATCCATATCTCCCTGGATGTCTTCACCCTCATCTTCTTCTTCCTTGGCGGCAAGCTAAGCTTCCTGCTCCTTGACGGTTTTCTCGAGGTCGGCCACCTTCTTGCGAAGACGGGCGATGGTGCGATCCTTCTTTGCATGCTGGCGGTGAAGAGACTGGCAATCTTGGACGAGCAGTGCGAAAGTCTGGGCCTTCTGGTTGGCGATGGCACGGTTCTGGTTAGCTTACTCACAGCAATGTCGATTCTTCTGTCATCATGAAGCAAGAAATCAAGGTTCTCCACTTGACGCCTCAACTCTGGATGACTTGGCATCTCCATCGGCATTCCCATGAAGTCACGTCTTGCATAGTGGGCAAAACGGGTTCCTTGGATCTTGTTGACGCTGAGGGCACATAGACGTGCGAGAGCTTCATGCATTGCCCTGGCTAATCCATCTAGCCAGTTGTTCTCTCTCACGGAGAACTGAATTCTCCCGAAAGTTGGTGCTTCGATGCTTCCTCGAAGATCCACGGTGACTAGCCACTGTAGGTCTCCTCCTGGGGGTCCTGGAAGTTGAGCTCCAAGAAAATCCGGATGTGGGCGTCCTAGTAATTCCGACAGTGAATCCAGATCCCTCTCGAAGATCAGCTGACCTCCGTTTTCCAACTGGTAAAACTTGCTGAACTGAGTCTCCATCTACAAGGATTAAGGATGAGGAAGTTAGTGAAGTGATCAAGTGTGTCAAATTTTAAGTAGTAATATAAGAATTTTGAGGAACGTGAATCTTTGAGAAAGAATGAGTTCACAAGGGTAAGAGAGGAAATAGTTTTTCATAAATACTCACTTTGGTTTTTGAAGCTAAGTTTTTGGTTTGGACGTCCATTCTAACTGGGGTCTCCTATGGTCAGGATGGCTCTGATACCAACTTGTCAACACCCGGATTTTTAATCCCAGATGCCCGTTATGCCATACCTCGCAATTCCAGGATTACCATTTTTGCGAGACATAACGGATTGGAAATCACAGTACATCATCCATTACAAACCATACATAAGGTTTTACACAAACGTATCCATAATTTTTGATGTTCCATGCTTGGTTTTATATACTTTCTTGTGTTTTGTCCATGCTTTGGAGTACTTTTCATATGATTTCTTGGACTAACCTATTAACAAGAGACACAGTGCCAGCTGCCTGTTTTCTGTTGTTTTTGGTTCCAGGAAAAAGTCAGAAAATGAATATTCCAAGAATTGGACAGGACAAAAGCCAAAGTCAGTTTTTCACCGAGGGACACCAGGAGCCAGAATACGAGACGAAGAGGGGCTGGGGCCTAGCCACACAACCTGGTCGCATGGCCAGGCCAGGCCTGCGCCAGGGGGTGGTCTGGCCGCCCCAGGCACCCCTCGGCCTCTCCTTCCGCCTATAAGATGCCTCCGATACAAAAACCCTAAGGGCTCGATCAAAAATTCCATGAAAGAGTCTGTAGCCGCCGTCATCTCCATCCCAAGATCGGGAGGGATCTGAAGCTCTTCCCGGCACCCTGCCGGAGAGGGGAATTCACCCTGGAGGCCTTCTTCATCATCATGCAAGCCTCCGGTGTGATGCGTGAGTAGTTCATCTCTGGACTACAGGTCCATGTAGTAGCTAGATGGATGGTTCTCCTCCTTTGTGTTATCATGTTTAGATCTTGTGAGCTCCGTTCATGATCAAGATCATCTATTTGTAATTCCTACATGTTGTGTTTGCGGGGATCCGATGGATATTGAGATGCTATTTCAGATTGATTATTGATTCTATCATGTCTTTGTTATTTGTGATCTTGCATGCTTTCCGTTGTTAGTAGCTATCTTGGCCAAGTAGATGCTAGCAACTCTAAGAGTTAGTATTTATGCTCGATAGTGGGTTCAATGCCTCTAGTAATCTAGGAAAGTGACAGAAATCTCTAAGGTACTAGATGTGTTGTTGCTACTAGGGAGAAAACAACAATCCTTTATTCATAGAACAATCGTATTGTTTACTTTACACGCAATGCGTAATGCAATTATCCGTTACTTGCAACTTAATACTGGAGGGGGTTCGGATGATAACCTGAAGGTGGATTATTAGTCATAGGTGCAGTTGGATGGCGGTCTATGTATAATGTTGTAATGCCCAATCAAGTCTCAAAGGAGTCAAGATGAGTAGTATATGCATATTGCTTTCTTGATGCTTGTCAATTGCCCCGATGTAATTTGTTCACCCAACATGTCATCTATCTTAAGGAGAGCCACCACTAGTGAAATATGGACCCCGGTCCTTTCTTTTACCATCAATCTACAATCAATTGTTTTCTGCTTTGTGTTTACTTTCTACAAACTATTACTTTCTTCCACTCGATACGTTTAATCCTTTGTTTTCAGCAAAACCGGTGAGATTGACAACCTCATCGCAAGTTAGGGGCAGAGTTCTATGGTTGTGTTGTGCAGGTCTCCACGTTCTTTGCACCGGTAGTCGCATACGCCAAAGTTCAGCTAGCAACACCTTTGGGGTGTTTCCTTGCTCCTACTGGATTGATAACCTTGGTTTCATAACTGAGGGAAAACTTGTTGCTGTGCTCATCATACCTGTCAACACCCGGATTTTTAATCCCAGATGCCCGTTATGCCATACCTCGCAATCCCAGTATTACCATTTTTGCGAGACATAACGGATTGGATATCACAGTACATCATCCATTACAAACCATACATAAGGTTTTACACAAATAAGGATCTCATGATCCAGTCTTTAATACAACAAGCAGCGGAAATAAAAGATAAGCATAGCAGTGGGGTCCATCTTCAGGGGCACAGGCAATGCTTACGAAGGCAGATAGTCCTAGTTATCATAGCCGTCCTCCTGACCATCATCTTGATAATCTCCTTCATAGTCTGGCCATGATAATAGCCAGGGACAAAAGCCATGAGTACTCTTTAAGTACTCGCAAACTACTACTAACAAGGAGTATAATTCTAAGTTAAAGTGCTGAATCTAAGTTAACTATCAAGTTAAGTTTGAAACCTAAGCTGAGTTCAGAAGCAAAGAAAGATAAATTAAAGTTCTAGAATCACTTAAGTTGGGAAGCTATTATCATAAACACAACCCTATTGTGGTCAAGTCAAAGTTCATCATTCATTTCAAGTTATTTAGAAAACATCTGACAACAAAACAGTATGGCCATTCCAACTGTCCATAACTGCGGACGCGGCTATTCAAATAGTTTGACACTCTATAGAGGTGGTACACTTTCACCACAAGATTCGATACATCTGTCAGGGATAACCCTGAATCATCATACTTAGTATGCAGATAATCAAACATAACCTTCCCTTTACACACCCTAGTATAAGCACCTCTCCTATGAGTATGGCCTCCCAACCATGACCATCAGTCATCTTGGGCACTGCATAGGTGGACACCATTGACAGGTAGCCTCAGCTCAAACCTCTCCCGTGAGGGAACTAATACTAATGCATATAAATTTCCAGCTAAGCCTTACCCAATTCAGGTAATGTGGTTGTACGGTAAATTTGGAATGGTATCGCATCCGAATCCAACCATCAGTTTTATAAAAGGGTTAAGGCTCATGCCTCATTTTTTCATCATCATAAACCAGTTGTGTCTCTCAACACATGTCAAAACATCTCAATAGAATGACTCATCATTCCAAGGTTTTCACAATTCATTTTCACCAAGTGTTCCCATCTAAAGTGACTCAAGTTTTTGATCTACTCTAATATACTAAGTTAAGAGTGTTCACTAAGGTGGAAGGATGGGGTCAATCTCATGCCATAGAATGATATCTAAAGGTTTCTAAGTAGGTCAAGTTTTATACTTTTTATGCTACCTTCAAAATAAGTAAGGAACTTTGCATACTAAGGGGAGTAAAACTTGTAAGTAAGAATTGGGGTACTAATAGTTAAAAGGGGTGTGATCAAAGCATGCCTAAAGCATCCTTGCTCATTCATCTAGCTTAATTCTAGCTTGCTAACAATAGCTTGCCTTGGTTGGTGCAGTGGTTGAAGTTTTCTTCTTCTTCTTGGTAGCACTCCTCCTCCTCGTAAGCTTGGTCGGTACTATCTTCTATAACAATACATACGGAGTAGACAATCACCAAACAATACTTAACTAGGCTAGATAGCATTCTAAGACACACAATTGATGATCTATTATCATCACAAGCATCACAAGTTTAATTCAATAGTTTCCTTCTTTTTATTTTAGAAAAGTAATTTCTACTCATTGAAAAAATAACTAACATTTAATATTCACCACTTAAAACATGGGATCATGTTGACACATGTCATCACCACATATTCTAACATGTGGGAATGAGATTTAAGGGTTGGATCAATATTACTTTGGTTTAAGTTCATTATTTAATGATTTAAAGTGACTAGAAATGCCTATATAGCATTATTTTGGTACTAGTCCAAATTCACTGCATGTAAACCTTAATATTATTACATATTTAGATAGATATGATGAAATGTGATTTTTGAGAGTTGGAATCAACTCAAAAGCTAACTTGGTTGATTTTATAAAAATGTTGCAAGTTGCAAAAGCTTCTGTCTTCTTATTTTTATTAGGAGAGATCTATAACTCTAATTGAATTAAATCCAACGGGCTTGGATATATCATTTTAATACATTTCAGACAAAATTGGTTTCATGTAATTTGGATTTCTAAAACTCTCTGAATTGATTTTCAAACTAGGGGACAGAAACTAGATTTAACTAAAAAGAAAAATCCAGATTTGAATAGGTGGGCTAGCGCGGGAAAAGAAATGGGTCGGCCTTTGGCGCTCCGACTCAGGGGCTCGGTGACGGGGTCCCGGGTGTCACTTAATAAGCACTTAAATGGGCGTCTGATTAGAATAGGAATCTCTGGTGAGGGTCGTCGATTGACAGAATGTGTCATGAGCTCGAACCCTAGCGGCTCGGTGGGGGTCTACTGGGGGTGTACCAGGGCTCCAGCGGGGTTGGCGAGGCGGGCAAATGACGTGGAAGACGGCGGCGAGGCGAGGCGCGGTTGCGGCGGGGCTTGGGGTGGTCGCAATCAACGGCGCCCTTCTCCTCCTGCCGCGGCTGCTCCGGCTCCAATTCCAGCAAGCTGCTGCTCCCTTTGCTCCGACGAGAGGTGGGTGAGGTTCAGAGATGTGAGGGGAGTAGAATGGTGTGGAGTGAAGAGGCTGGGGAGGGCTACTTTATAGGCTCGACGGTGAGACCGAGCGGGATGGGCAGGCGACTCCGGCGACAAGGCTACGTCGGGGTAGAGGCATGGCTGAGGGTGACGATCGATGTGTGGTTCCCTGGCGGTGCTCTAGAACTTGAATGCGGCCGTAGGGGCGGTGGCATGCGGTCTGGGCGAGGTGGCACTCTAAGAGGCAGAGGCGTCCACAGCCGGGGATGGGCGTTAGGCGCCAGTGAGTGTCTGGGTGTTCTCTAGGTCGAGGCGGGCCCAGCGGCTGCTACTGGGGTGGTCTGCGGCGGGACAGGGCGTGCTCTGGGGGCGGCACTGGCATGGTACGGTGGCACTGGGCGCGGCTTGTCCTCGGTGGTCCACTGCACGGCTGGGCTCGGGCAAGGGACAGGGGGTGGCGGTGAGGTGTGAGCTACCTCCTAGACATGGACAAAGGGAGAGGGGCGGTCTGCTGCGGTGAGGGCAAGGTTGGCCGGCGAGAGGCGGCTCGGCATGGCATGGTCGTGCCACTAGGGGCTAGGGGAGTGGATGGTTAGACTCTGGTTAGATCAAGAGGGGACAAGGGAGATAAATGAAGATCAATTGGGGGCAAAACCCTGTAGTAAACAGTGAGCTAGGATTAGAGTAGAGATTATGCATGCCAAGTGTTTGATGAAATGGCCGCATGAAAGAAAGTTTTGAATTTTGGTTTCAAATTTTTTGAGTGATCTCCACTAGTGATAGGTAGTCTCTGGTTGCAAGGGTTTTGAAAGTGGAGCTCAAATAGGTGGTTTTTGAAATAGGGGTGATCTATGCATATGCATTAGATTCAATTTTAAACTGTCATTTTAAATAGTTAACAGAATGTTTTTAGCAAATCAAAAGGTGGGCCTTGGTACCTCATTATGTGTACTAGCAAGGGGTGCAAAGATCAAGAATTGTTTCTGTTAAGTTTTGAGTACTAGGAATAGCCAAAGTAGGCATGGGAGTTAAATTTGCCAAAATGACCATTCCTCCCTTTTAATTTTTTTTATTTGATTTTCTTTAGAAAAAGTTTAGGAATGATGTAGATGATGTTTAAATCACCTAAGAAACATTTTACAAGCATTGGATCATTCAATCATGGCAATTCAAACAACTCCTATTTTAAATGCACACACATATGAATGCTTTCATTTTAAATTTGAAAAAGTTTTTGTTAACCCTATTTTTGGATGATTTGATCTTGATAAGCTTGGATTAAAGTTTTGGAATTTATAATACCTTCCTCTTAGGGTTCCCTAACGAGCTCGATATATTTTGGGCCATCAATCCCTTTGGGCAAGGTATGACACTTGCCCTCCGTTAATTTTCTGCAAAAAAATCACATATATATACATACATATGGTGGTTATTCATATAGTTTTCAGCCAAAATATGCGATCTGAACAAAACCTGAAGGGAACTGAGACAATAGGACCACGCTAAAGGGAATTTGACCTTCGTGGGCCATTCCTGGGCCATGCACAGGGAGTGTCCCGGCCTCCCGTACGTGCGTACCTGGCTATGTGTTGTCTAAAAAAACTACATGTCCGTGGTTACCTGTTGGCTACCCGATCGATCGATCGTGTCTTCCCAGATGCCCCGATAGAGCTAGGAGGAATTACGGAACGACGAACAGGCAAGAGCACCGCACCGCGCCACTACCATCTGTCCTCCCGATCGAGCGACGACCCCCTTCCTCATCTTCCGCATTGTGATTGCTGTGCCGGTCGGCCGCAAGACTGCCCCGCCCCTCCACCGCAGCACACTGGTCTTCCCGTCCCTGGTCTAAACATCCACCTAATGACCTAGAATTTTATATTCTCGTCAGACTTTATCAATTCTGACTTCTCCCATCACATGTCTTACACTTTGCAGACATGGACAAAGACAAGCAGTTGGTGGACAAGAAGGGGGAGAAATCTACAACTATAAAGGGGGCAGGTATAAATTTTTATTTTGTAGTCAATGGAACACAATCATGATTGAACTATTGAAGGAAATTTGATTTCGGTTTTCAATAATTCAATTGCAGATTTGAAATGGTTATGGAACAAACAGATCAAGAGCTCAAAACCAAGCACTCGTGATGAAAGTGCAAGTGCTATGGCACATCACGATCAAGAGCAAGAATTGGGAGGAGGACCAGGAAATAGCTCCAAACCAAGCACCAATGAAAGTGTAAATGTTGGCCAAGAGAAAGAGCAAGAAGTGGAAGGAGGGATAGGTAATTTTGTGGCCACTGACACGGAACAAGTGGTAGACTCCGCTAAATCCGAAGTGGGAGAGAATGTTGTGGTTCTAGCAGCTGGAGGTATAACTAATTTCATAGAGTATATTAAACTTGACCCAGGATTTCGCGTTCAAATTGATGAATTTGCTTCCAATGTTAGCGAAGATGTTAGATTTGCTTACTTAAAGAATGGTCCAACACAACTAACTCGGCATAATTTCCCCTTAAATAGAGACAAGCGATGCTTTCTACCTAAATGGTATAAGCAATATGATTGGTTGGAATATAGTGTGGAGAAGGATAAGGCTTATTGCTTCTATTGCTATGTTTTCAAACATATTGGACATGAAAATTTTGGGCATGATGTCTTCAACAAACTAGGATATGATAATTGGAAAAATGCGACGGAAGCATTCCATAAGCATGTTGGTGGGCCATGTAGCATCCATAATATTTCAAGGACAGCATGTGATGATTTTAAGAATCAAAAGGCTAGTGTTAAAAGCAAAGTTACAACTTATACCAGTGAGTCACTAGTAAAATATGAAACTTGTATGGATACTTCTTTGGGTATTGTAAGTTATCTAGCATTACAAGGTGAACCATTCTGTGGACATGATGAATCCGCTTATTCTTTAAACAAAGGCAAATTCTTGGAGATGCTTGATTAGTTCGAAGAAATATATAGGGAAGTGAAGCTTGCATTTGATGAGATATGTCCTAAAAATGCCAAAATGACTTCCTCAACTATTCAGAAAGTACTTGCCAAACATTGTGCGCAAGCGGCTACTAAATCCATCAAAGAAGAGATGGATGATTGTCTCTCTGTTCTTATTGATGAATTCGGTGATATATCTGTCAAAGAACAAATGGCTGTGGTTGTGAGGTACATGTTGTACTATATTAAGTACTTGTGTGTTTGTGTTTATTTCTTTTCTATGTAGTGCTCTTTAGCTGATTTTATCATCTTCTTGTAGGTATGTGAACAAAAGTGGTGATATTATTGAATGATTTTTGGGTATTCAGCATGTCCCAAACACAACATCTCCAGCTTTAAAGAAGGCTCTTTTGGAGGTTTTCGCTAAGCACGGTCTTCTTATTGCAAGACTACGAGGACAAGGGTATGATGGAGCATCTAATATGAGAGGAGAATTTAATGGCCTTCAGAAATTAATCCGTGCTGAAAACCCTAATGCTTTCTATGTTCATTGTTTTGCTCACCAGTTGCAGCTAATAGTGGTTGCTTTATCAATATGTTGCAAAGGTCTTGAGAATTTATTTGATGCTACGAAAGAGATTGCCAACCTCTCTAGTTCATCTTGCAGGAGGATGGATATATTGCTAGATAAGCACAAAGAGATTCTTTTAGCTAAGATCAGGAATGGTGTAATGCCCACCAGAAGAGGGAAAAACCAAGAAACATGCTTGTGCCGACCTGGAGATACAAGATGGGGTTCTCACTACACAACGTTGTGTCGTACTGAATCAATGTGGGATCTAGTGATAAAAAATTTGGGCATTGTTGAGGATGATTCTCATAATCCTTCTAAGGCTGGAGGTTATGTTCATATAATGGAGACTTTTAGCTTTGTGTTTATCATGAAGATGATGAAAAAACTACTTCGTATGACAAACGATGTATCTCTTCTATTGCAAAAGAAGGATTAGAATATTATTCAGGTATGTGGTAATGTTTGGTTCTACTTTCTCTATGTATATTCTATTGATTTAAACTTCTAATTATACCATTTCAGGCAATATCTTTGGTTACAGATGTGAGAACATCGTTTGGTCAATTGGAGAAATCATGGTTGGGAGCCACTCTTGGAAGATGTCAAATCATTTTGCACTAAAAATGAGATCATAATACCAAGTATGGATACCATGGTAACAAAATGGGGAAAACAAGAAAAGGAGGGAGATACACGGTCACCACTAATCGCTTTTATTGTGTTGACATCTTTTATGTTGCTATAGACTTCATTATCACAGAGTTTGATCATTGCTTCAATGAGGCATCTTTAGATGTTCTTCTGAACTTTTCTTGTCTTGATCCAACAAACTCATTTGCTAGGTTCAATGTGAATAAGCTTGCTAGGCTTACAGAGATTTATCATGAGGATTTCTCTGATTATGAGCATAAGCATATATAAAATACCCTTGAGCTATTCATTATTCATATGAGGAGAATTGAAGATTTTAGAGTCTGTCTTGATATTGCAAGCCTAGCTAAAAAGATGGTTGAACTTGATAGATACATCATGTTTCCTATAGTCTATCGCCTTATTGAGTTGGCAATGCTTTTACCTATGGCGACGACAACAGTTGAAAGGGCCTTCTCAGCTATTAAGATCATCAAGAGCGAGTTATGAAACAAGATGTCTGATGGTTGGCTTAATAATTTGATGGTGTGCTACATCGAGAGAGGGATATTCAAAAGTCTAGATCTTGGTGAAATTAAAAAAGATTTTCAAAAAGCAGGTAGAGCTTTGCCATTGGCTTGAACTTCTAGACGACATTAAAACTTCATTATCGGTACGTATTTATGTTCTGATTCGAATTAAATATGATTTTATTACCATTGTATTAAGTGTGTATGCTATTAGCGTTGTGTTGGCACAATTCTTGATTTTCTACATCCATTTTTTTAATACTTTATAGTTCGTCCAACCTTAGATTTTTTTCTTCCTTCGCCACTGATCATAATATTATTCAGGTACGTGATAATGTTTAATGGTTCTACTTTCTCTATGTATATTCTATTGATCTAAACTTCTAATTGTACCATTTCAGGCAATATCTTTGGTTATAGAGGTGAGAACACGTTTGGTCAATTGGAGAAATCATGGTTGAAAGCCACTCTTGGAAGATGTCAAATCATTTTGCACTGAAAATGAGATCATAATACCAAGTATGGATACCATGGTAACAAAATGGGGGAAAACAAGAAAAGGAGGGAGATACATGGTCACCACTAATCACTTTTATCGTGTTGACACCTTCTATATTGCTATAGACTCCATTATCACAAAGTCTGATCATTGCTTCAATGAGGCATCTTCAGATGTTCTTCTGAACTTTTCTTGTCTTCATCCAACAAACTCACTTACTAGGTTCAATGTGAATAAGCTTGCTAGGCTTACAAATATTTATCATGAGGATTTTTCTGACTATGAGCGTGAACATATACAAGATACCCTTAAGCTATTCATTATTCATATGAGGAGAATTGAAGATTTTAGAGTCTGTCTTGATATTGCAACCCTAGCTAAAAAGATAGTTGAACTTGATAGACACATCATGTTTCCTACAGGCTATCGCCTTATTGAGTTGGCAATGCTTTTACCTGTGACGACGACAACAGTTGAAAGGGCCTTCTCAGCTATGAAGATCATCAAGAGCGAGTTACAAAACAAGATGTCTGATGGTTGGCTTAATGATTTGATGGTGTGCTACATCGAGAAAGGGATATTCAAAAGTCTAGATCTTGGTGAAATGAAAAAAGATTTTCAAAAAGCAGGTAGAGCTTTGCCATTTCCTGAAACTTCTAGACGACAATAAAACTTCATTATCAGTACGTTTTTATGTTCTAATTCGAATTAAATATGATACCATTGTATTAAGTGTGTATGCTATTAGCGTTGTGTTTCCACAATTCTTGATTTTCTACATCAATTTTTTTAATACTCCCTCTGACCCAAATTAATTGACTTGGATTTGTCTACATTCGGATGTATCTAGTACTAAAACATGTCTAGATACATCCAAATTTAGACAAATCGAAGTCAATTAATTTGGGTCGGAGGGAGTACTTTATAGTTCGCCCGACCTTAGATTTTTTTCGTCCTTCGCCACTGTATAGAGCAAGGACATGAATGGCATCAAACTTGGTGGAAAGGTCGACACATATGCCTTGTAGATCACAGATCATCATCTTCAACAAGATGGACCAAGCGCCCTCTGCCTCTGCTTCGCCGTCCTTTGCTAAATGATATTTAAACTCTGTGGTAGGAGCGCTCGAGTTGATAGAGTATATATGATTTTGTATTTGGTTTATTGTGTCCTAGGCTTGTTCCGCACTAACCCGACGGGTGGCGAAACACAACCACTATATGTCGATTATAGCAAGGTCGAGCATCGACTCACCCGCAGCGGCCTCGCGTGTGGGTTGGCCCAAGTTCTTGCTTGTCGCTATTTTATTTCGTGTCGCATGCTCTTTCAGGTAGTACTCATTTCTTGTTCAAATTTATTTAGGATGTGTTCTTCTTTATTTTATTTTTTCTTTATCTTTGTTTTTACTTTCTTCTCATTTTACATTTTTTCTCTAGCTTGTCTCTTAAATTTTCACTATTTTTTACTCAATATTTTTCATTTCATTCTCCAATAAATTTCTACTTCCCTTTGTTATGTTTTTTCATCATATTTTCTTTTGCTCATATTTTATTTTTACCTTTCTCCTAATATTTTTACTATTCTTATTTATTTGCTGCTTTTAAAAACAGACTATTTTTCATGAAACACATGACTATATTTTACTCTTATGAACAGTATAGGTTTTTTTTGGACCTACGAATATTTTCCAGACCAATGATTATTTTTTTAAACCAATGAACATTTTTCAAACAAACGAATATTTTTCAGACCATGGGATTTTTTATAACTGATTAACATTTTTCAGCGTATATTTTTAGAAATATTTGAACATCTTTTCCTCACTTGTGCGAATTTTTATAATGTTGAATATTTTTTCAAACCAGTGAACTTTTTGAATCTACGTGAACCTTTTTTGAACATGTGAGAGTGTTTTCTGTCAGGTGAACTTTATTTTCAACCTCGTCAAAGTTTTTTGAAATTATGTGAACAGTTTTTTAGACCCGTGAGATTTGTTTTAGATTTAAATATTTCAAAAATACGTGTTTTTAATTTATACTAAGTCGTGCCTCAAAATAATAAATTCATGTAATTGTAAAACAACTAATATATATGTTATTATCTAATCTGTTTTGCGAGATAAATAAAAAAATAACAACCATAATACACCATCAGGTATTGCCTACTTATACTTGGCCTTAGCTGGACCCCAATGACACTCACATGCAAGGAGAGGCTTGCAATTCAAGGGAGCTTAGAGCTCTTAGAGATGTGTGTGTGCGTGTTGTGTGTTGGCTGTCTCATCTCCCTCCTTGTACTTCTCTATATATAAACACGTACGAGGTTTAATAGAACATGCCATTGCAGTGCACCTGTGCACACAAAATATTCTTCCCCTTGGTGTGTCTTTGGTACGTAGTCTTAGGCTTCATTAATTGAAGATCTTTGTGATCTAGGAATTTGCTGATTGTGCACCATGATTGACCCCTTTGGCTCTGGAATCATGGCCGTGTGATGACCGTCAATGCTTCTCCATGGGTCTGCAGTGGGCGGAAGCGGCAATGATGAAGAAACCCACCTCTTGAATTTGCAAGCAAAGGAACTGGAGACGAATGATATATGATGGAAAAACATCAGAGACCATGACATGGTGATGGCATAGCATAATCATACTCTAGAATTATATTTTGCTACAAATTGGTTTAAACAACGCCCAAGACATCGAGGCTGAACTACTTTAAAAAGACAAGAATGTCACGCGGTGGCTAACATCAGAAATCCCGACACCTATAGCCTGACAAACTGAAACATTACAATCAAATACAGACCCACAAACATCGTACAACCTAGGATGCAATGCAATACCCATACGCCAACATATTGGAACCATCCAAATCCAGTGAAGGCCTGAACATGGCCTCTTAATAGCACGGGAGTTTATTGCTGTGAGGAATAGACAAATCTGCAGTACGACACACAGAACAGCATGGACCAAGTTGCGATAGAACAGCTGCTCCCATGGGCTTTCTCTACTTCTCCCTCTTGTAGATCTTGTCTAGGAAGGACCTCAGAACTTTCTGAACTGCTTTGCTCGGCTGGGCCTCAATGTCGGCGATCAGCTTATTGTAACTCTCCTTCTCATACTTGTGAAATAATGCCTGGAGTATAAGAGTGAGAAGAGGATGTCAACAGAAATAGAATGGAACAACATGGTGTCATGTTCTTTCGTGGCTAAATGAGTATGCCTCATTTCTCAATTTAAAAAAAAGGTTTGTTTTGCATACTATTCCAGGCATCTTCAACCAAATGAGTGCCAGCCACGTGTAGAGTTTTGTTATGATCAGGGAATCAGGCATGCTGATCCTCCATACCAGATTCTGATATGCATGATATCCGCGATGGACTATTCAGACATTATGAGAAATGATAAATACAGAGAATGATGTAGACAGACCTCCAGATTTAGCTCTTTATACAGACCCTTCACTTTTGCAACAGACTCGGGATCGGACTTTCCGTAATTTTCCTGTCAGCAAGACATTAAGGGCTCAGGCGGTGCCTTTATGTTGGTTAAAAATAACAACTAAGTAGCACTTACAAGTAGAATGCTCTTTTGGCTCTCGTTGGCATGCTCAAGAGCTTGCACAACTAACCAGGAGCACTTGTAGTCTTCAATGTCCGTTCCGATCTGGGGTAAGAGTCCATACAAAAGAAATCAGAAATCATACAAAAACAGGCCATGACCGCAATCAACATAGTAGGTCCACTTCCACCCATTCAAGTTAGTACAACAGGTATGCACACTCCTGGCCGAAACAAGGGTACACACACACACACACACTAACCTTGCCAATAGATTCAGGATCTCCAAAACAATCTAGATAATCATCCTACAAAAAGAACTCAATAATCAGATCCAATAATATATTATGTACTAAATACTACTTTTTTCTCTTCCAGAAAGAGAGTTACCTGGACTTGAAAGTACGTTCCCATTTCAACAAGAATGTTCTTTACATCTCCAAAGTTATCCAAATTCTCACCCGCCAGTAGCAATGCACATGCAACCTTGGGAAAAGTAGAAATATAGAACACTGTTACTAATTGCATCTACTTCACATAACCAACCAGACATAGTTAGGTATACAATGCTAATTCTTACCGGAAGGTAAAACGAATAGTATGCTGTCTTGTATTGCACAATGCGCCGGTGGCTGTGCAAAGTGTCGAACATTTAAGAAACGTCAACAGTACTAAAGGAATAATGCAAAACTGGCAACGGACAAGAATTTATTTTTATTTTTTGCAAATAACATCAACTTTACAAACATAGACTTGGTAAACCATGTCATAAAAGAAAATGTGCAAAAGTTACTGCAACGTGAACTTACACATTTAAGTTGTATTTTGTAAGATCTTTTTCTCCCTCATGAGTGGTGATAAGATCCAACAACTGCCCTGAAGCTGTCTTGAACTCAACCTTGACATAGAAAATAGAGCATCAGACACTTGTAAGAAGCATCAATTATATTTGGCATGGACATATTATATGTCAGAGGATATGGTTACCTCATTGAACAAATCAATAAGATCAACATAATAAGGTTTTCCTTTGAAGTAGCGTTGATGGATCCGTGAAACATGGTTGCGAAGGATAATCCCATCATTTACCGCAATGAGGCCAACCTATTGTACAATAATAAAATATAGGTAATCGGTTTCATATGTTACAAGTGAAAGCACGAGAGCACTTGCTTGTTATCAAAAGACTAAGTAATAACATCCTGCGGAAGCTTAGTATGTCAATAGTCTAAATCGCTTCTCTTGTGAGATATTGTACAATAATAATAAAAAATAGGTAACCGATTTCATATGTTACAAGTGAAAGCACTAGAGCACTTGCTTGTTATCAAAAGACTAAGTAATAACATCATGCGGAAGCTTAATAAGTCAACAGTCTAAATCACTTATCTTGTGAGATCAAGTACAAACATGAAGTTGCCGACTTGCTGTAAAAAGGTTAAAAGATGAAGCATAGGACTAGCTTGTTTAACAATGATTTTTTATATAATTATTATCGATGCTGCTTAACACTACATCCTACTAAAGAATCCCTTCTGAAGTAAAGCTTTAATACAACCACCAAAATAACAACTGTTAAAGTTGGAAGATTATATAGAAAGGACCAATGCTTCTCAAACTGACCTGAGGCACCCTAAACCAGCAAGGCTGGCCACGCCGTGTCTGGGAATTGTCCATGATATCATCAAGCACAAGAAAATAAGCTTGAAGCTACAAAATGATCAAGATTCATGAATGATGCCATCTTAGTAGAGATTTTCAGCTATTAATGAAAAAACCTCCAAAGTAACAATGATGAGAAAGTTTTTACCCATTCAATGCACCAACCAAGGGTGCAGGCGAGAAATATCTCCTCCTTGCTCAAAACATCTACACCCTTCAGTATTTTGTAGCTATCGATGACAGAGAGCCCACGGTTGCACTTTCCTCCGAGCACGTTGTAATCCAGCATCTACTCCAAATGAGAGAAACAGTTTGAAGGATTGTTAACTTATCAAACATTATTGTCAAACCATCAAAGCAGAAGTTATTCACTTAGTCTCAAAATAATGGCACAAATTGAATAAAGAGTATCAACAGTTAAGTTTTGTGTGTATTTTCCTTCAGACCAAAAGGCACAAACTCTGGCAAACGAACAGGGAAATAGAGTGCAGAATGACAGGGCATTCAATTACAAGACCCATTCACTGAACACTGTCAATATCCAACTACTAACAACAGCCAACAGAAGCAGCCCATCACATCACTAGCATAAGTGTGACCAGCTTAATTGAAAAAAGGTCTTAAACATCCAACGGAAAATGTGTGACACTCTCCTGTTTTCCTTTATGTGACATACTTTTACCCTCTAATCAATGGAAACTGACTTAGCACAAATGAAAAGATAAACCATTGGGTGTTTTATTTTCCAATCTGCGGGATGTAGCCCTGACCATTAATTTTCATGACAAAATTTTGAAGTCAATAAAGTACTCCCTCCCTTCGGAAATAAGTGACTCGGGTTTGTCTAGATTCTCATGTACCTAGACGGTCCGAGACACTTATTTCCGGACGGAGGGAGTATAAGGTGATGAGCATTACTGGTTGCTCGTATGGAAAAGAGATCCATGCCACCTGTAAATATTTCAAGATTCCATAAATCACGGTGCCGCAATTTTTTCAAGGGACAAGAATTTTGTGCCCCAGGCAGTAGTATTACTCGAGATTTTTTACCATTTTGCTGTAATCCTGATCTAGCATCGCACAGGCACAGTTCCACCCAATTTAAGTTTTTATTTAACCCCACGTATATACTCTAGTTCACAAAGTAATTCAATAGTAGATGGTATGTCCCAACATGAGTGACAGTTTAGCAATAGGCCCTGTAACATCTGTATTGTCAGTGTTTGATAGCTTGTTGAATTACTTTTTCTGTTCAAAATTCTTAAGACGTTGTAATAATTGGGTTGTGTTCATCTTTGGACGCCGAGTCTCCAAGCCTTAGGTAGTTAGGTTGATTCAGTGTGCCAAAGAACCCGGAATAAATCAAGTGTCAGAAATTATAGGGGGCTCGACTAGTTGAGGTGAAGGTACAATAAAACAGTGTTAGTTGTTCAGAAATTAATACGTACGAGAATTCAGTTTACTCTGCGACTCTCAACCCTTGCTCGACCGGAAGAATTTTAAGCCAGTCACAAAATCCTCCAGAATCCCCGAAAGACCACAAAACCCGGTACGAAACACACAGCTTCGACGCGAGGATGCCCCTATGCCTCCTCTGCCCTAAAACCAGATCAAACAAACAGCCGAACTCCCGGAAATATATAGATGGAAAGGAAAGGACGCATTACCCGGTCGATCCACTGGAGCGACTCGTCGGTGAACTCGAAGGCGGGGTCCTCGAGCATCTCCTCCTTGAGCTTGTTGTATATCTCCGCGAACTCGACCTTGGAGTCGCCGCCGGAGCCGTTCGACAACGTCACCGCCGCCGCGGCCATTGCGCTCTGCCTTAGACCTCACCTCACGCGCACGCGGGCGAGCGAGAAGGGACGGAAAATCTTGTGGAGAGTACTGGGAGAGGAGGATGAGGAGCGAGGAGCTCCCTACTGCTCTTGTTCGTTCTGAACGGAATTCTGTGGGGGGCAAGGCAAACCCATTTCTGGGCACACGTTTATTTAAGGACGGGAGATGTCACCGGCTCGAGAAAAAACGAGGACGGGAGATCATATGCCACGGAGATCGTGACGGCGACGGGCGTGGGAGGAACGTTGAAAAATTAATTTTAGTTTCAGAACAGAGTTTTTCTACGGAGTAAATAAAAATTCCAGGATAGAATTTTGTGAATCTAACAACTGAATAAACCGGGAAAACTTGCCAACCCAAAATAGTACGCGTTCACGAAATGCTGGCCAGTCTCACAAAACTCCGCACACCAAACAAACCTCAAGGATCTATTCATTTAGTATTTTGTTTTCTGCCAAAATTTCACCAATATACTGTATTACAAATAGCTGTAAAAGTAATAAAAACCAGTGTGGTGCACGTGCGTTCGTGAACATCACCGTGCCAAGAGCGCCGACAGGACAACGCTGAATAATACACAGTACAATACAACCGAGAATCCGAGATTATATCTTCAATTCAAACAAAAACTCGTTGTTCAAGGCTAGCCAAAGCAGTAACACGACTCAAACCATGCATATATTTAGAAGCCAAGGTAAATAACAACGCGAGATGCTAAATCAAGACTAATCTATTGCCCAACATTTCAAAAAAGAAAACAAGACTCAATAGAGCAAGGGACGCATACGGAAAAAAAATATCTCTCTTACGGTAGCCTTCAGGCCTTGTTTACTTCTCTCGTATTTTTATCCGCTAGAGTTGTGGGGATATGCGGGGATTTGGTGTTCACCCAATACTTTCCAATCCCCGCAAATACTCTTCTCCGAAAATACTCTACCATGTAGGAGAGTTTTCAATCTAGACAAAAATAAGAAGGATTTGCGAAAATATCCTGAAATTATCCCGACCAAACCCGGAGTAGTAAACAGACTACGAAGATTTTGCGAGATTTAGAATAATCCTCATAAATACGCTAGTGAATACGAGAGAAGTAAACATGGCATTATCGGGGAACCACCAAACCACGTGAAAGACCAACCCGTCAGCCCGCACAACCACACTTGAATCGGTAAAGCTAGCATGGCCGTTCTCGACATAGACGCGCCACGTCCAGCCGGCCCTTGGTTACCCTCCTGTCGCACGAGCACCGTCCAATGCCAAACAAGGTTCACTCATCCTCATGGTACAACTTTGCCACCTGACACTATGCGCAGCGCACCCAGCGTCTATGGATGCCCGTCAGCTAAAACACACGCGAATCTCAACAAACGACACACTCCGTATGGCAGCTCGGTACAACGATGTCTGCCCATAACAAAAATCGCCCACACCGAAGACAGGCCACGCCAAGCATAAGAGGACCAAAGTCGGCGTAGCTGCTGTCAACACAAGCGTGTAGCGTCCAGTAGACCTCCAATTATCCCCTTCCACAATAACAGAGTATGCCGTGCAACAAGGATGGCTCTTCAATGTGGCACGAATTAGCCACATGACCGTGCAGAGCGGACCAAGCATGTAATGAAATATTCGAACGTGCCAAGATCGGAAGTACTACAAAAGTATAGTCGTCGAGCTATCCATAGCACCGCCGAACTTGCTATAAATATCACCCCAATTCGAACGTAGTCATGTGCCATTCGCCGGAAGAGGTATCTCTGCATGTCTGTGCATCATGGATTCACTGTCGGATTGTCCACTTCTCGCTAGTCGGGCCAGACTCATGACACGTGACACATAAGAGATAATGGCTACCCTCTCACCCCTACATCTACCGTGCACGAGACGACGGTAAATCACATGTCTACCTTTCTTCATGAGCCACGCCACACACCAATCATGACATGAAACAAGGACAGGTACCACACTACCCAGTTCCATGTACTAGGCTACACGTAACACCGGGGATATATACAAACAACTACACACATGTGCTCTGCGCGACGCCCACGGTAAACATGGTCAAGCTAAGTCGTCTTACACAACCACATTTCCAAAAGCCACCTAAAAAGTCCTCGCATATACTACCTGAAGTTCCAGCAATCTAGCAAGAGAGCTCTACAAAAGTAGATGCGGAAATACAAAAAAAGGATAGGCTGAGTCCGAGTGCCAACGAACTCCAAAAGTCGGGTGCCACGGCTCCCCTCTGGAGCCAGAACCCAGCCACCAAGCAAGTGACCAGAGCCTAGCGAGAGCTGAGAATCGACGCTAGAAAGGTAGCAACCGCCACTTGAACATCGACATGCTCTGCCTACATCGTAAAGTGGCAGATCAGGATGATCTTTTGACCGACGAGCATTTGCCGCCTAGAGGCCTAACACGAAACATAAAGGACAACCAATAAGGAGAAGAGAACCCACCGTCAAGGCCGCCTCAAGCCTGCCAATGAGATCCATTGGAACTCAAGCATGCCCTTCTAGATCGTCCCTCATAACCCCCAAGAGCTGTGAAGACGGAGTCAACTCATGGAGTGCCTCCACAGTAGAACACACTAGCCGAGCCGAGCTAAGCCGACGGCATCTGGATAGGTGGACGATAATCTCATATGCAAGGACCGTGCCTCTGTTCCAGCAGCATAGTCGCTAGGCACAGAGGATAGACATTGCCACAAAAACACAGGCTCCATTCCTCTGTGGGCTAGAGCAGAGTAGTCCCTGTGAGGAGAAAGGGCTGCAATAATAGAAGGAACGACAACCTCCATAAACACTTGATCTGCAGAACCCTCATGCGACCCGGTAGGTTAATCCTCATCACTCCTATCACAACCTTTGACACCCCCGGGACAATCTTCTTGACCCTGAATTTGAAATAGTTGCAACAATAATGCGCAGAGGCGGTCAAAAGCCTAAAGACAGAACATGAGGGAACGCTAGGAAATGAACTTACCTGAGGAGCTGAGCGTCGCACATCATAAGTATCCAGGTAGAGTTCTAGCAGAAGGCAAAGCCCCCCCCACACACACACGTCTCCCAACGGATACACGAGTATCACTCTGCCTCCCACGGGTGGGGATCCCAGTCGGATCTCCGTAGCCAGTCCAATGGAAGAGCTTGTGCGCCCGAGCCTGAAGAGGATGAACCTAGCGCAACCTCTAGTAGGACAAGAGGTCCAAAATGGTCAAGCCACTCTGAACCATCTCGATCAACAGTCCACGCAGTCCATTCACCTCGTATAGATCACCAAATGCTCGCACGTCCTAGCTAGACCTATTGGTTGGAGGATACAGGGAAAACACGAAAATCCCACCCCCTTCTTCTGGTTGATCATCGTAGTAGAAGAACATGAGCCACCAGTAGTTCCAGATCAGGATACTCCGATGGACGGGGAACAATGAACACCATGTTGCACGATGCTAGATCATACACTTCACCGAAGATGTGCCCATCGAGTCGAAAGAGAGAAACTCAGAGGCCCAGGTGGGGCCACATGCCCAAGTAACCCTTGCAAAATACCGTGAAGCATGCCATGTACGTGATGCTGATAGGAGTAAGGTGGTGCAGCTGAATGTCGTACCAATTTAGCAACTTCCTCACGAAGGAGCTGACAGGGACACCGAGCCCCCACTATAGAAAGGAAGTAAAGAATACCTGCTCATGCGGACAAGGACTAGGCACCTACTCTATGGGGCGTTCGCCAAAACCAACAACGGAATGGTAAGGAAGAATCCCTTCCGCTTCGAGATCCGATAGAGTCTCTGTCGTAACCACCGAACCTTGCCAACTGCCATCCATCCGCCATTGTTTTGAGGAAGGAAGAAGACGAATAAAGAACAAGAGTAAAAGAAATGAAAGGAGAACATGGCCAAGTCATCCCCTTGCTCGCCTTTTAAGCTGAGGGGCGACGAGACTTTTAACGCACATAAACTCTTAGTACCTCGGCGCACTCGCCATGCACAAATGGGAAATTGTTCGGTTGCCATGTAATCAAAATTCGTAGCTAGTTTTTTTAGATCAAGGAGTCGTAGCTAGTAACACATAGCTTTATCATAATTGCCCTAGTAGTAACTACTTTTTTAGACGGGAGGAGAGACGAGGCATCAAGCCTAGTACACGCTTAGAATCCTACACCAAGGCAAGGTCCTCGGTCCAACAGACCTCTTCCTATCAATGAAAATAGCGCAAATAACCTCTTGCATGTGCCCTAGTCCGCATAAACCAAGCACAACGAATGTGATAAATTGACATGCTGATAAGCACACTAAATCACCAGAAAGAAATACCGTTCCGACACGTGGCCAATACATCAATATAGGGGCACCATTGCTTTCTTTTAAAAGAAGGGATCTTCTCACCGCATCACATGCTCCCTCACACTCTGGTGCACATGCTTTTGTCCATGACGACACCAAACCACCTACCCATTCCATACCAATGCCATCCACCACCAAAATCGATAGAGCCACGCCGAAAACCGCTGACACGGACACCATCGATACCTACGCAACCACGCCACTCAAGACATGTCGAAGTAAGGAGCCATCTTGGTAGCCCCATGACACATCATGTATCCATGCAACATCTTTGCCACTTCCATATAATACCACATGGTGACAACGTACCGTCCTTGCTGCTTGTTGGCTCCCACTCGACAGCGACCTCCGTGTTCAAACTAGAACATCACCCTTGTGAAACAACACATAAACATAGCAGGCGAACCGCCTCGCACTAGTCATGCCAATGTAGCATGGAACCTGGACATGCCAATGCAACATGGCATCCAGGAAAACATGGTGTCTTCCAAGACAACATATGGCGAACGCTTTTCCTTCGTAAAAACCATCCACGACACAGCCTGAGCCTACCAAACCAAACAGAGTTCCAAAATACTAAGGTCTCATTTGTTTGCTTCATTGGGATGTTCCTATCGATAGAGCACTTTGCTCCATAGAGATCCTTATAGAAAGGAACATGTGTTAGTTACACCATAGATACCCCAAAAGGGAACAACACCAACCTCTAAATGTGTCACCGAGCACGTGCAAAGGCTGGTACTATTTTGGTACTTGGATCACCTTGGTTTGGTTTAGAGCATCTCCACTTGTTGGAGGCCCCTAGGCCGAAATCCGGCGAAAATTTTCGCCAGATTGGGTGAACATTTGGCCGGGGGACAAAAAATTCTAGACGTGCGCACCCTAGGTGGTTGGTGGAGGAGAATTGGAGGAGAGATGGTCAGTGGATGGAGGAGAAAAGGAGGAGAGAGAGGGATAAACGGAGAAGAGTGGGCCAGTGGGGAAAGAAAATGAGAAGAGAGAGAGGCTAAGAGTGGACTAAAAAGTATCATCCAGAGCCCCTAGCCGCCCCTCGTTGCGCTAAGGTTGTCCTGGGAACGCCGACGTATTTTAGCCCAAAATCCGGATGAAAACGAGACTTCGGGGTGCGACTTGGGGGCGTTTTTCGCCGCCCTGGACCAAAAGCAACATATTTTAGGCTTGGGGGTGGGTGGATATCCTCTTATAAGCATGTATAAAGGACCTCATACTAGCAAAGTGGGACCAAACATTCCAGTCCATGCGCACAAAAAACAAGGATACCGTAGCGAGGTCTAGGCCAGCTTTTTCCATGATCTGCTATCACCCATTGATGACTGCAAGTGCACATATCAATTGTAGCTAGTTTCGAAGTAAAAGTATCGAACCCATAGAGAGCTATTTGGTTAAGGTATTGATGCTCCTCATTACTATTCACTAGAGAGTACTTGTAGGTTATCTCTAATTCCAAGTAATAGTGTATAAAGAGTGTGTTTGAATAAGTGCTAAAGTAAACAAGAACAAAGTAATTAACAAAAGTAAACTAAAGCAAGAGAATGTCTAGGGAGTCTTGTGTGATATGGTTGAGGGTTTCTCAAGGAGTGTAGGATTCACCACTAGCATAATATTATTATTCATAATTAAGGTAACATACTTCTTATGTCATGATATGTGTGGAGAGAGCTCCATAATAAGATGTTCACAACAAGGCTCGTAGGAAGCCACTTTGTTGAGCAAAGAATTAGGTCACCTCTAAATAACCACTGTGATGTCTGAGAGCAATCACCCATACAAACCACCGCAATTAAGGGTCTCCCTGTGGATATCATAATTAGCTTAGGGAGTCTCTCTTTATCCTCCTTTGGCTGTGTAGGTTGCTAGCCGGCGCTAATTGTCACGAAGGCACACTTCCAAACACGTGCAAAGGATTTCTCCCTCACCTTAGTCCCGAAGGCAAATGATATGTGGCCGACTATACATACCATCTAAAGAGAGAGATCAAACACAAATCATAAATCTATCATAGACCGGCAAGTCATATGGACACAAGAATAGATCATCTTTATTGCAACTTCATAATAGTGCTAGGGTTTCACCATCTCTCCCCAAGAACAAGGCAACTACCCATACATGAAGGGGATCAACATCATGGAAATTGTATGGATGAAATATGAAGGTACAATTGAATACAAGTGCAAATCCACTATAGAGATTGGACTACAACAAAGTAAACAAAGGGGATTGATGTTGAAGACGATGGTGATGAAGATGGTGATGAAGATAGATGCGTAGCCCTTCAATATGCAAGTATCCTCTCTCCCTTGAGTGGTATGGTGGTGTAGATCTTGTGGGCGGCGACTACAGAGGTAGCGAAGCGGCAGGGCTCTGTCCCAATGGCGTGGATCGACTCCCTCCCTTGTTCTAGGGTTTGCCCCTCTTTAAATAGGCATCTGAAGGTCGGTTTTGTGAACCGACAGAGCTAGAGGCTGAATATGCCCATTGGCATTCAAAAATGTTGTTCCGTTTGACGAAACTAAGCCGTCAGAGGGTGGTACGGCCGTATGATACGGGCGGGCTCCGTCCGTACTAGTGGTCATTACGCCCTCTGACTTTGCAGTGTTTTGGTCGCCATTTCTTCATACGGACTCCGATTGAGGTGATCTTTGGCTCATTGGATTTGTATGGAAGAGGGATACAACACCATGTCCTTGCATCTTCATTTGGATTTGATGGAAAAATCCACTTTTTCCTCCCCTGAAATGGCTAAGTCTGGTGCCTACAACTCCTCCATATTGAATCCTCTTGACTCCTTTATCCATGATTGTTCATAGCACCTACACACAAATCAAAGACAAGAAAAAGGTAATAAAATCCTAATAAAACTACTAATGTGAAAAGTCCATGTGGAAATGAATGATAACAAGTAATCATACATAATAGGCATAGTTGTAGATAGATGTAGCATGTAATGACTGACAATATGAATAATTTATATACTTAAATATGCTTCAATTTTGGACTTATCACCCATGAACATCCATCAAAGCTATAAATCTAGTGGCCCAAGAGGCATGACCTAACCATGGGTCACACCCGAGACACACAACCCAGACGCAAAACAATGGTGTATATGGCTGAAATGGATCGTATGGACACCTAGAAGGGATAGTGAATATGTGCTAGTCCAAATTTTAATACTTTTTCAATTTTAGGATTGACAGAAAGGTAAATTCTCTAGATATGCAACTATGGTGAATTTCCCTATATGTCAACCTAGCTACTAAATGGTAAAGGCGATGAGAGGAACGAGGTAACCATGAGTGGAGCACGCGGAGACACAGGATTTTCTTTACCACAGTTCCTTCCTTATTAAGGGAAGTATGTCTGCGTTGGAGGGGTGGGCGGTACTAAGACCACCACGCCACAATAGGCCTCACCTGTTCTCCGATGGATCTCGCTACAACTGGCTTGATCCACATTTCCACTATAGGGTACCCTTCGAGGCGGGAACCGGTGCCTTTACAACTGGATCGGGGCACGCATCCACAACTTAATTGGAGGCTCCCGTGATGACAACAAACTGCCACAATAAAAAAAGTGATCAAAACACACGAACGGATATCTAGTAATTAGAGAGAAACACTAGATCAAAGGGGCCCTCAAATGAATAAGGGGAAGTGAAGATCTCTTGGTGATGATAAAGAGCAAAGCCTCCTCCTTCAATCCTCCAAAGATCAAAGCCTTTGAATGGTTAGAAGTGGAGATCTTGTGTAAATTGAGTTTCAACAATGCAGAGTAATTTCGTCAGATCTAGCCACCCCATAATGAAGATCGGGAGGGGTATTTGTACCCCCTCCCAAAATGTTGCCGTTGGAGTTAACTGGGTGTGGATTATCCGTCCCAAGTAAGGGGCGGATAATCCGGGCCGTGGCAAAAATCTGCGCCAAAACTCTGGGCCCCCTTTAGTGCCTCTAGTCCTTAGCCAAAATTCCCTAGGGGCGGATAATCTGGCCCAAGGAGAGGGGCGGATTATCCAGCCAGGGCAAAAACTCTGGCCCTCACCAGAATATCTGGGGGAACCTCCGCCCCCCTATAAGAGCATAGAGCTGCTGGTCCTTAGCCAAAAATCCATGGGGTGGATAATCCGGCCCAAGGAGATGGACGGATTATCTGGACAGGGCCAAACTCCGGCCCTTGCCAGAATATCCGGGGGAAAACTCCGCCCCCTATCAAAGCGTAGCGCCTTATTCGTTGGTCTATTTAGCTAGGGGGTGGATAATCCGGCCCTATCCAGGGGCGGATATTCCACCTTTAATTTCTTTGTTTTGCTTCATTTGACCAGGGGTTATTTTGGGGAGTAGAATCTACAACAATTAGCAGATAGTCAAGGTATCCTTGGTATTGTTATCTAACACACAAAACTTTAGGGATCATGGCATTAGATGACAATACTAGGATTTGCAATAGAGCCCTCATAAACATCATCATTCCAACTAATAAAGAGACTCCCCCTACATGTGTGCATATAAGTAGGTTGCATTTAAATACAAATGCACACGTATAGGTACAAGTCTCTTAATGAATTGGAAACTAAGACAAATGATGCCGAGATTTATCATAACAACCATACCGAAGATCTCACTCATATATAGGTAATACATTTCAATAATTGGTGTTGATAATTCCAAAGGTAATACCATCTCAATAAAGATAATTCCACAAATTGGTCCATATCCAGAATTGAAAGGAATATGCCCGAGAGGCAATAATAAATGGTTATTATGTTATTCCAGGTTTATAATAAATGTTTATTTCTCATGCTATAATTGTATTAAAAAGGAAACGTTGATACATGTGTGTTTAATAAACAAAAGTAAGGTTCCTAGTGATGCCTCTCATTACACTAGCTTATTGATTAACAGATGATCAAGGTTTCCTGGTCATGACATTGGATGTTCTTAATAACAAGGTCACACCATTGATCGAATGATGTGATGAACATACTCCAAAAATATAGTAACATGATCAATCCATTATGTTTACACTACTATAACATCATTCAAAGTAACCCTACTACTTAGACCATGAGATCACGTCAATCACTGATTCCGGAAGAGTATTTTGATTGCATCAAACAACACGCTATAATAGGGTGATCATAAAGGTGTCATCAGATACTTGGAAAATGTTATTTTAGGCTCGTGGATAAAGAGTGGTGAAAGGATACAGATGCCTCCTAGAGGGGGATGAATAGGCGGTTAAAAACTTTTCCAAGAGTGGCTCAACAAAGGCGGAATTAAACTAGCGTTTACTTTGTTAAGCATAAAACCTAGAACAACTAGAGTTCACCTATTTGCACCAACAACTTATGCTAAGCAAGACAAGCAACTATGTGATAGCAAGATATATATATACTTCAAGCACGAAGGCTATCACAAAGTAAAGTGCATAACTAAGAGCTCGGATATAGAGATAACCGAGGCACGCGGAGATGACGATATTTTACCGAGTTCCTCCCAACATGGAGTACGTCTCGTTTGGAGAGGGGGTGGTATCAAACCACCAACGCCACAAAAGGCCTCCCTTGTTCTCCTGTGAATCTCACCCCAACGGGATCGATCCACACTTCCACTATCGGTGCACTTGTCGGTGGCAATCCGGAACCTCTCACAAGGTTGAGGCACTTCTCCACAACTCAATTGGAGGCTCCCAACAAACAAGCTTGGGGAAAGCTCCACAACTTAACTGGAGGCCCCAAGTAATCCACAAACCTGCACAACCACCAAACCATCTAGGGTTCCAATGAACCCAAGAGTAAAAAAATTCTCACCTTTCACCCAATCGAATCCTCACCGAGAACTCAAACCGATGCACCAAATGCAATGGCAAGAACACAAGAAGTTCTCAAGTTCTTCTCTCCCAAATTCCACCAAAGCTACAAAAACTTATGTGGGATCGGAATAAGAGAGGAAGAACAATGGAGGAAATCCACAAAATGATGGGTTCGTAGCAGGGAAAACAAAAAATTTCTACCGCAAGAACAGACAAAACCCAGATCTAATCTAGATAAAAGCCAAGATCTAATCTATTAGACATGTGTAACGAGATAGATCTGTACTAACCCTTGTAGATCCGAAAGCCTTGTGCGAGATTGGATCTCGTGGTTGATGTAGACGATCACTTGCCGATCTCAAGATCGAGTAGACGATCCTTCCAGGTCAGCGTCAGCTGGCCTGTAGTCGGTCACACGCAAGGAGTCGATGCACCTTCCTCTCCCTGCTCCAAATGAAAGCAGGAGGTAGTAGATCTCTCCACGGAATCCCAGCAGACGACGACGTGGTGGTGGTGGAGTAGAGAATTCTGTGGCTTCTCCTAAGCCTGAAAGTATGAAGGAAGGAGGAGAGAGGCGGCTAGGGCAAGAGTGGAGGGCAGGGGTGGCGCCCACCCTCTATTTATAGAGGGAGGGTGCGCCTAGGGTTCCCACCCTAGGCCCACCTCCTAGGGTCAAGACAGAGGGGCTTGGGGGGAGTTTCCTCCCCCCCAAGTTTCCCCTTTTTCTTTCTTGGTTTTCAAGTAAACTCCATAGAAATTTCTAGAACCTTCCGGAACATTCCGAAACCTTCTAAAACCCCCATATAAACACTCCGGGACATTTTCGAACCTAGAAAATGATCTCCATTATATGAATCTTATTCTTCGGACAATTCCGGATCTCCTCGTGATGTCTCAGATCCAATCCGAGACTCCGAACAACATTCGGTCTCCAACGCACATTCCATATCTACCTAAATAGCATCGAACCTTAAGTGTGTCACCCTACGGTTCGTGAATATGCATACATGATGGAGACACCTCTCCGATCAATAACCATCAGCGGGATCTGGAGATCCATAATGGCTCCCACATACTCAACGATGACTTTATGATCGATAGAACCATTAACATACGAAACCAATTCCCTTTGTCACGCGATACTCTACTTATCCGAGGTTTGATCGTCGGTATATCCATACCTAGTTCTACCTCGTTACTGATAAGTACTCTTTACTCATTCCATATTATGTCATCCCTTGTGACCCAGACACATGCTTACAAGCTAACTAGATGACATTTCACCGAGAGGGCCTAGAGCATATCTATCCGTCATATGGATGGACAAATCCCAATCTTGGTCCATGCGCTTCAACACATACTTTCAGAATACCCAATGACACCTTTATAACCACCCAGTTACGAAGCGGTGTTTGATGTCATCAAAGTACCCATCCAGTGATGGTGATTAACATAACCTCATGGTCGAAGGATCAGGTTACTATGCATTTGAAAGCTTGTAGCAATACGAACTTAATGACTTGATCTTATGCTACACTTACTATGGGTGTGTGTACATCACATCATTCTCCTAATGATACAACTTTGTTATTAATGACATCCAATGTCCATGATCAGGAAACCATGATCATCTATTAATCAACAAGCTAGTTCAACAAGAGGCTTACTAGGGACTCTTTTACGTTTACAAAACACACATGTATTAGTGTTTTCTTATAATACAATTATAGCATGGGATGTAAACATTCATCATAAACACAAAGATATAATAATAACCACTTTTATTACTGCCTCTTGGGCATATCTCTAACAGTATCCCACTTGCACTAGAGTCAATAATCTAGATTACATGGTAATATACCTAACACCCATGGTGTTCTGGTGTTGGTCATGCTTTGCTCTAGGGAGAGGTTTAGTCAACGGATCTGCCACATTCAGATCGGTGTGTACTTTGCAAATCTTTATGTCACCATCTCGGACATACTCGCGAATAGCATGGAAACGTAGCTTGATGTGCTTCAGCTTGCTATGTGACCTTGGCTCCTGTGCATTAGCTATGGCACTTGTGTTATCACAGTAGATGGCCATCGGGTCCAACGCACTAGGAACCACGCCAAGTTCAGTAATGAACTCCTTCATCCATATGGCTTCTTGTGCAGCCTCCGAAGCAGCTATGTATTCCGATTCAGTTGAAGATTTCGTCACAACGCTTTGCTTGGCACTCCTCCAGCTCACTACAGCACCATTCAAAATAAATACGTATCCAGACTATGACTTTGAGTCATCTAGATCGGTGTTCCAACTAGCATCAGTGTAACTGTTTACAACAAGCTGTTCATCACCTCCATAAGAAAGAACCATATCCTTAGTCCTATTCAGGTACTTTAGGATATTCTTGACCGCTGTCTAGTGCTCCATTCCAGGATCACTTTGATATCTGCTAGTCAAACTAACAGCATGTGCTATATCCGGTCTTGTACACAGCATGACATACATGATAGAACCTATGGCCGAGGCATAGGGAATATTATTCATCTTCTCTCTATCTTCTGCCGTAGCTGGACTTTGAGTCTTACTCAAGGTCTTACCTGACAACATGGGCACGAACCCTTTCTTGCTCTCTTCCATTCTAAACTTCTTTAGAACTTTGTCCAAGTATGTACTTTGTGAAAGTGCTATTAGGCGTCTTGATCTATCTCTGTAAATCTTGATACCTAGAATTTATGCCGCTTCGCCAAGATCCTTCATTGAAAAACTATTATTCAAATAGGCTTTGACGCTATTAAGAAGTTCTATATCATTTCCAATCAACAATATGTCATCTACATATAGTACTAGGAATGCTACAGAGTCCATGAATGCTACAGAGTCCTTAAATAGGTCCCTAGAAATCCAACCGTTAGGCCCAGGAATCGCCCGGTCCGGAGTCTCCGGACTGGGACCGGAGTCTCCGGTGTACCCAGGATAAACGGGATCAAACTGGGGGACAATCAGTACGCGGTCCGGAGATAGACCGGAGATTTAGTCCGGAGTCTCCGGTCTTACAAAAATTGGCAGAAAGACCAATACGAAAATAACCATAACTTTTGCATCCGGACTCCGATTTTGATGATGTTGGGCTCTTTTTAAAGAGGACAACAAACTCTACAAGATAATGCAGAGAACCATCATAGTCCAGAAACGAAGGATAGAACCAAATTACGAAAGGTTTGACCTCTCTCAAAAACACAAACTGGTAAAACCTCCAACATCGAAAACGCAATAGAGAATGCATACGAAATCCGTTTTTGAGGAACTTGGGCTTGTCATGAAGGTAAACACAAGATCTAAATCCTCTCATGGATAAGAACCAAATAATGTAAGGTTTTACCAATCTCTAAAATACAAACCGGTAAAACCTCCAATATCAAAAACGCAATAGAGAATGCATATGAAATCCGTTTTCGATGAACTAGAGCTTGTTATGAATATTACCACAAGCTCAAGAACCTCACATGGATAAGATCCAAATAACAACCAAAAAAGATGATGCCAAGTATGCAAAGGTTTGAGCTCTCTCCGAAGGATATGATCAAGTTACTCACTCGAGAGCCCCTCTTGATAGTACGGCAATCTATCCTATAAACCGGTCTCCCCAACTAACACCATGAGACCGGTAAGAAAGAAACCCTATCAAGAACATACCTTTGCCTTGATCATATTCCACTTGAGCTTGACGGTAGCGATCTTGTCCACCTCAAGATGGAACACCTTTCTTGATTGTGCTAGCTTGGTGAATACTTGCAAATTTCTCCCCATACTCCACTATGGTAGAGCTTATCTTTTGGGCATACCATCTTCCCATATCCATGATCACCATAGGATGGCAAGCTTCAAGCAAATGATCTCTTCGAGAAGGCTCATCTTAAACTTGCACATCATTTATTCTTTCTTCATTATGTTGGTGCCTTGAAGGTACATAAGAGATATCACTCCAACTTTAGTCTTCAAGACACACTTGCTATAGGATCAACTCTCACTTGACCAATCTCCGGATCACTCAATGAAACCTTGGTAAACACTTAATTTTCTTCACTTTCTTCTTCTCCCAACCTTGAAGCCAACATATGGTTCAAGCATTGTCTATGGACAAATCCTACAGGTAAAACTCAATGCAAACATAAGTCCATAAAGATTGTCATTAATTACCAAAACCACACATGGGGGCACACATGCACTTTCAATCTCCCCCATTTTGGTAATTGATGACAATCCCTTTGAGAGGGTTTATATAAGGAATTAATCATACAAAACATTGTGCTAACATCAAATACAACACACGTATGTGATGTTAGTACAACCACAATATAGAGCAAACTCCCTCACAATCTATGCACGTGTGGATGAACTTGAATTTCATTACATATATTGCCAACCATTACCGGTGGTAGAGTTTTCTCTATATATTCAAGATGCCATGCAACACACTAAGATGCAAAGCACACGAGGCAAGTGTTTAAGTACAAAACTCACAACACACAACCAAATTCCCTAAAACCCTCTAAAACCTCTCCCCCATTGGCATCGATTGCCGAAATGGGTGAAAAACTTTAGAAGGCCAATTTAGTGAGAGTTCCTTCATATGGTGTGCATTTCTCATACTATGAGTGGAGTCAAATGCACGTATCTAATGACGAATACCAAGAGGAAATCAAACTAAACTGAGGATCCAAATATTGCAAAGAAATAAAATGGTGAAGAAGCATCAACGAATGAAGCAAGCAACCAAAAGATCAAAAGAAGCACTTCACAAAAGGAAGATACCAAAAGAAAGATAGATATTATGATAAGGTTGAAAAGAGAGTGATCTAAATAATATGAGGAGACTCCCCAAGGTTTGTGCACACATTATAATTTGCGTTTGAATACTATATGCACAAACATGGCATCCTCATTCCCTCTATATCATTTAAACCACGAGAAAGAGAGAAGATATTATGATGAGAGAACATGAGTGTTTAGATGAAAATAGGAAGCTCCCCAAGGTTCATGCATAACAAAGTGCACAATTATGGAATCCTAACTCCCCATAATCAAACAAAACACCAAACAAGAACAAGAAAGAAAATGTGTGTTCTTAGGTAGGTTAGGAAAGCTCCCCAAGGTTTATGCACCAAGTGTGTTAATTGCTTTGAGTGCAAAGTGCATAAACATGGTATCCTTGCTCCCCCAAACTTACATAACAACTCAGGGCATGGGATATAAACTTTCTTAACACCAACGAGTGCCAAAAGATGCAAATGAAAATGTCAATCACTCAAAGAAAAACTTTTGGAGCCACCAAAGAATAAAGAAGGAGCACAAGGTGGACTACAAAGCAAAAAGGATATCAACTAGAGATTTAGCCATAATCATGTGTATAAGTTTCTAGGTAGACAACAATCACCAAGATATACATCCACAAAGAAACATGTACACACAAAATGGATACTCAAGAATGAACAAGATATCCAAAAAAAAATCATAGATAATGCCAATAAGATTTTTGCTAGAAAGCATGGACAAAGGCTCAAATTTATCTTATTGAACATCAAAGACCTTCAAACACCAACAAATACATCACAACTATCACAAGAGAACAAGAGATAGTTGGAATGCATTGGGAAAGGCAACAGGTATCATAAAGAGCAAATAAACCTTGCAGATTCATCCGTATTGCACATGAGAGAAATTGAGGAAAAGACTGACAATATAATTGCTAGATTAGCATATATGGGATTGGTGAATCATCAACATGATTTTATATACTCCCCAAAAATGCATTCATCTCAACTTACTCATACCACAAAAAGGATGATACAATAAAATTCTTGCAAGAACCACAATAAAAGCAACTAAAGGAAATCATGCCATGATGCAACCACAATGGTTGGATGCTAGAAAAGTATGCATGAGAGGGATACTTGTTACCGAGATACCATTGGTAGGATGTAGTAGATATGCGTTTGTTGATCATCCTAGCTTGCCTCCAATTATCATTTAGTCACCACATCTTCTTATTATTGAGACAAGCATCCAATGTATCTCTAGTGTACCTAAAACACATTCAAGTACACAATGGTCCCAAAAATCACTGGGTCCAAAGTAGTTAGATAAACTACAATACATAGGAGAGACTCCACATAAATATGTGCATATTGATATGAAACTGAATTTCATGCACAACTTAGCCGGTAGGATTTGGTGGAGTTTCCCCTATATATTGGATCAAATAAAGCAAGCATACCATAATCTATACATTTAATAAATATGCATGCACAAGACTTTCAAGAACCAAAAGGAGATATAGTTTGAACAAAACATCAGTAAAACCAAGAAGGCACACCAAAGTGTGACACGACTAATTGATTGTCCAAATTATATCAAAGACCAAATCAACACATGATAGACCCCAAGTTCAACAAGTGAACAAGGCAAAAGTAAAAGAGCAAAAGATAGATAAAAACACAAATGCTCAAGGATTTATCTCATTCTAAAATGCTCAAAACATGAAACAAGGAATGAGACAAAACCAACTCCCAAAAAGAGCAAGGTTCCAACAAGAAACCAAACTCTCCAAACTTTTCATGATGGCACAAAATACCAAAATGAAAAGATCGAACTCCTAACCACATAAGACCCAATATGAATCAAACAAAGAAGCATAAAAGGATTGTTCTAGATAATATAGGAGAGCTCACCCATAAGTAGTACATTATATAGAATTTTGCTTTTGAATGCAAAATGCACACAAATGAGATCATCACTACTACCTACATTAAATAAAACACAAGAGGATACCAATAAAATGAGAAGATTCAAGAGAAGCAAGGAATATATGGGAGCAACACAAAACATTTTCTTGGCCAAGGAAGGACAAAATTCAGCAAAGGCCAAAATGGAGATGATCAATAAATTCTACCATATATCTAGTACTAATTGTCCAAGGACAAGAAGTATTTGGAATAATCTTCTAGAGGTAGTTCATACGGATATCCAAGATCATATTCACACCAAGAAGCATATAACAAATATAAGAATTAAGCTTGATGCTTCGAAAGAGATTCTTGGTAGCTTCCAATAGTCACACAATCACTAGTGATTAGAGTAACTTGAAGCTAATGATTTCCATGAGGATATATAGATTCAAATCTGAGGAAACATATACCAAGAAACACTCTCACAAACAAGATCCAAAAGAAGAGCAATAAGGCATTCAAGCAAATTGAAACTTGTATGAGCAAATGTGTCACAAAGGAGCTAGATAATTATCAATATCAGTTCGAAGTGACACAAGCTTGAATTTTCACATTTTCTAGGATTGTTATATGCACTAAGAATATGACTCCCCCATAATGTGATACTACCATAAAACTCAACATGAGGCAAAAGGATCCAAATAGAGATAATTAATGGACATTATAGAGCTTAAGTTTCTCATGAGAATCATACCACATAGAGACTAGATAATATTCCAATATAAATACTAGGTGGTATTCCTCATGTACACACATTTTTAGGATTGTGGAATGCCCAAACATAACACTCCCCCAAAATGGGATAGTCCATTAATCTCTCACAAGAGCCAATAAGATATCAAATATAATCAAGAAAGGCTCAAACACAAGAACACAAATGTACATGGTGTGCCACCTAATCATACACAAACATACTTGATAACTCAATCTAATTAAGTGGAGAGCACAACATATACAAGAACATGGAAGATACAAAACCAACACATGCACAAGGGGTGAGTAACTTTCAATGTAAAGAGTTTAGCACATGTTACCGCAAGGAGGGTCACTGGAAATATGATAGAGGCAATATAATCCACATGACTTGACTTGACTAATATACTAGATGAAGATCCCTCAATTCTTCATGATGTAGCCAAGTCTCCAGTGTCCTCTCACAATACCTATTGATCAAGTTTTGGCTTGTTGGTCCCCAACCAAGTTGGGTTGTAGCATCCCATCTGTCTAACATCTGTAATGCTACATGGTCTAATAATAAAATGTTACCTTCCTACATATAATTGTTGCATCATAATTATATCATGCTCATGTCACCATGCCACATTGCATTTGAGCATCATATTAAAACCCTTTTCATTGGTTCTTCTCCTCATATTGCACTTGCCTTATTAATTGTATTTGCCTCTTCATAAATTGTAGTTGTTTCTTGATATATTGCTTGATGCCCAAGTTGAGTTGGGGCATATCTTTTCAAACTCCACCACCTTTCTTTTGGCATCATCCAAATTCCACCATCCTATGTAATATGAACAAATGCAATTCTCTTTGGTATTTAAATCTAGCACATATGATTTAGGGTGGATCCAATTATATTTCTACATGCCTCCATACATGATCCCATATTGTTTTCACAATATGGAGTATGGGAGCCCACATGGCTCACTTTGCATGCTATGTAGGGGTAGAAGCCCTTTTATGTTTTCTCATGGCTTTATTCTATTTGTGGGTCTATCTGGTCCGGTATGGAATGAACTTATAATCTGATGATCGAGTCGATTTCGCTCAGTGAGGGAGCTCTGTTGGAGAAGAGTGGGACTAGAAAGAGGGAATACCCATGTCAGGCCATGTAAGGCCAATAGTTGAGGTACCTGGATCCAGACAAAACTCCAAACATGTAAGAATCTACTCTTAGTTAGAAAGAATCAGTTATCGCAATATCAGCTGTCGCATAATCAGCAGTAGCCACGGATCTACCTTATGGATGGATCGATAAATGTTTGGATTTCTGTGATTATTTTTTACGCGGAGTCTCACCACTTAACATCTATGTCAGCTTTTCTATTTGAATGGAACCAAAGCGGGGTCCTATCAAATTATAGTGGAAGACACAAACTACTCTTGGCCCTCTTAATTCAAACATGCCCAATTGGTGGGATGGAGTCATGAGAGCACTTGAATGGTTCCTTCTATGGCATAATTCAATTGTTCATGGGGATTAGAGTTGTTTTTACAACGACATCATGCCTCATGCATGCCCATGAATAATGTTTTTCCTTATCCCTCTTTTATATTCTTTTATTTTGTAATGGTGGTTTCTTGAGTTGGAATTCTGACCAGGGAAGAAGCAACCGTGGCCTTTCTTTTCTACCTCTGTTTTTCCGGTTGTTCCGAGTTGTTTTAAAACCTTCGGGTTAATTCAAATGCTAGACCAATCTGGTGCCATACATATATTCCTACATGTGGGCATCATCTTGTCTTGTTTCTATTTTCCCCCCCATTTGGGTCCATCTTGCGTGATGGTAAATCATCTTGTTCAAAAGATCCAAGTAAAGCAGATAAGGCAGTCCAATAGTTTTGCCAAAATCAATTGGTGCCTTCCTCAAAATCTAATTCCTTTCCTTCTTTCTTTGGCAATGCCCCAAAACCCCAGTTGGATGATCGGGTGATTTTGTCTTCTAAATCTCTTGCTTTTTGCAAACACTCTGTTGCTGATTCAATTTTGGTCTTCTTTTAAATCCTGGGCATTACAATATTCGCAGCAGGAACTACTGTTTTATCAGTTCAGTTCAGGCAAAAGGAGAAGTAGGGATCAGTAGCAGTTTTAGATAGAGCTTCAGGACAGCAGCGATTCAGGGAGGGCAGCAGCAAAATTCAGCAACGTAGCTTGGCTTTTTCTTTTGTTGGCCCAGCCGGAGGTCACTATAACCAACCCAGGTCGTTTTGTTTCCCCTCCAACAAAGTGGCCAGCCCAACAAACACATCGACATGAGGTTCTTCCCTATCTTCTTCTTCCGTACAAGGAGCGACCGAGCCACGCCGCGTCGCTGCACTTTACTCCGACCGAGCAAAGCGACCGCAACAACCGCAGCCATCGCGTCGCGCCCGCATCTTCTTAATCCCCGCGGCAGCGCCGTACCTTGAAACCCTAGCTCGCCCATCCTTTTTCCCTCTGTTTTTCTCCTCCACCGCACCCCGTCATGGCAGCCACCATGCACCGCTTCCTGCCGAGGCCACCGTCCGCGTCGGGCACCAGGGAGTAGCGGAACAGCCTCGCCTTCCTCTCCCGCATCGAGCACAGCCGAGGAGCACGAGCCGGGCCTGCAGGAGTCTCTTCCCCATCGCCATCCCTGTTGAGTCCGAGGAGGAACTCCACTGTTCTTCTCCCTCTCCGACCCGGAGCTCCAGCCCGCCTCCGTCACCGTTTCCAGTGGGAATCGGACGTGGTGAGTACCACCTTTCCTTCCCCCTCGTCCCTGCATCCTCTCCTCCGCCAATTCTTGGTCGTTTCCGTCAGATCATCCGCAGCGGGCGTTGTCCGCTCGTCCCGGCACATGTTTCTGAACCGTTGCTTTTACTGAAGTTTTTCTCAGAGACCACCACTCTGATCCGGAGTTGGGTCAAGAAGCGCCGCGTACCTATTTCTATCAAAATCACAAAGCCGCCCTAGTGGCAGGAACCTTGCTCCTCATTGGGGTGATCCAGAGATCAAATTCCTATTTTTATTTTTCTCTGTATCGCTGTATGTGTTTCAGTTAAACTGGATTTCCGTCAGGTTAGGTTCAAAAACGTTGTAATTCTTGGGTTACATTAACTATTCTACTAGTGAGATGGATATATATCCACCTTTGTCTTGAGAGATCTTGAGGTCAAATCTTTTTGCGGCTGCAGCTTTTTGGTAGTTTTTACTCTTTGTTGTCTGTCAAGCTGTCGATGTTCAGAGTTGAACAAGGTTCAGTTGCTCTAGCACCACTCAACATCTGTGTATAACTTTTAGACACAATTCAAATCAAATGTTCTGAATACATAAGATGTATGCAATTGTTTAATAAATTTAAATATAGTCTATAATTTGGAATTGGATTATCCTATATGCATGAATAGTCGCCTTCTGACTATTGTGCTTTAAGTAAAGGTGAATTAAATCATATTTTCTATTTGCTCCTCATTGGGGTGATCCAGAGATCAAATCCCGGCTCTGTCAATTTTCTTCCTATTTTTATTTTTCTCTGTATCGCTGTATGTGTTTCAGTTAAACTGGATTTCCGTCAGGTTAGGTTCAAAAACGTTGTAATTCTTGGGTTACATTAACTATTCTACTAGTGAGATGGATATATATCCACCTTTGTCTTGAGAGATCTTGAGGTCAAATCTTTTTGCGGCTGCAGCTTTTTGGTAGTTTTTACTCTTTGTTGTCTGTCAAGCTGTCGATGTTCAGAGTTGAACAAGGTTCAGTTGCTCTAGCACCACTTCAACATCTGTGTATAACTTTTAGACACAATTCAAATCAAATGTTCTGAATACATAAGATGTATGCAATTGTTTAATAAATTTAAATATAGTCTATAATTTGGAATTGGATTATCCTATATGCATGAATAGTCGCCTTCTGACTATTGTGCTTTAAGTAAAGGTGAATTAAATCATATTTTCTATTTGCTCCTCATTGGGGTGATCCAGAGATCAAATCCCGGCTCTGTCAATTTTCTTTCTATTTTTATTTTTCTCTGTATCGCTGTATGTGTTTCAGTTAAACTGGATTTCCGTCAGGTTAGGTTCAAAAACGTTGTAATTCTTGGGTTACATTAACTATTCTACTAGTGAGATGGATATATATCCACCTTTGTCTTGAGAGATCTTGAGGTCAAATCTTTTTGCGGCTGCAGCTTTTTGGTAGTTTTTACTCTTTGTTGTCTGTTAAGCTGTCGATGTTCAGAGTTGAACAAGGTTCAGTTGCTCTAGCACCACTTCAACATCTGTGTATAACTTTTAGACACAATTCAAATCAAATGTTCTGAATACATAAGATGTATGCAATTGTTTAATAAATTTAAATATAGTCTATAATTTGGAATTGGATTATCCTATATGCATGAATAGTCGCCTTCTGACTATTGTGCTTTAAGTAAAGGTGAATTAAATCATATTTTCTATTTGCCAACTCCGAACATAACAAGTAATATATGTTTTGAATCAGGAAAACACGAGGAATATGAGTATGCTGTTTAAAACAATTTTCGAGCAATCTAAAACTCGAAATTATTTAAGTGCCAATAAATGCCTTTATCTTAATAAATTAATAACTTTAATTCTGTAATTCCAAATTTGACAAATAATATGTCTAAATCGATCAGCGAGACGAGCCCGTTCTGTTTATGCATTCTATGATATGTTTTGGGGCATGCATCATATAAATATTAAATAATCAGAACTGTTTATGGTAATAAAAATTGGCCAAATGAATAATAAAATGATTTATTCTTGTCCCCACACCTCACCATTGCCATGTTACATTATTGCCATGTAAATTGTGCATTATTCATCATGGCATGCTTGGTTGCTTGTCGCATTTTATTTATATGCTTGTGCACTTTATTTATGTTGGCCCTTGTTTGTTTGGTTCTTCTTTCGAATAGATGCCAATCAGGAAAATTATCAGGAATCCCAGAAGTACTACCTAGATCCATCTCTCGCTTCAACTGAGCTGCCAGGCAAGCACTACCACATGCTTGCATACATATAGTATCTATTGCCTCTATCTTATTCTTGCATCATGGAGTCGCGATTGCATTAAACTGAATCCCAACTATTGCATGGCCTTTATTTTTAAACCCCACCGAATCTTGTTCCTCCATCCTATGAACCATTACTACAGGAGTTGCTTGAGCCTTGCGAGTCGTAGAATTGCATGTGTAGGGTTTGTGAGTGTCTGATGGATAACGAGGTACCTAAACAACTTAACCTGAGTAGTAATGGGATAACTAATGAAAGAGGCACCGGTGGGCAATATCTGTTATTTGGTTTTTCATGCTCACTTGTGTCCCGTAGGACCCCGAGTACTTGATACCTGTTCCTTGACTATTCGCACTATCCACATATGGGAGACTCTATGAATACCCCTTTGCATGAGCTTGATTTGCACTTTATTTCTTGGGGCCACAAAGTAGTTTGGGGCTTTATTACTATCCTGTACTTATGCCATGCTTTACCGTTTTATTTACGATTGTGCGTGGAGCACCCATACTGTTTAGGATCATCAAGCGATTTTGATTTGGCGATTTGTGCAAGCCGATCACACTTCGTAATTTTTGACTAAAGATCTAACTAGTAATTAGTGCAATACTCAAGGAATGATTAATAAACCGCCAACGGATGGGTTGTTTCGTCCACTTTCGCGTTAAGCGAGAAGGAGGATGGATCTGTTACTTTATCTTTGTTATAATCGTTGTTTCTAATTAACGGACATCCGCCTTTATCATTGGTTAGGCGGATGGTTAGCGAGTATCTATAGACTTGTTAGTTGTTATCTTTTGCGCAATTGCGTCACCCTGTATATGTCCCTTTAGAGGCATAAAGACTTCTTGAAACCCCTAGGGTCTCACCACGATAAATTGTTTGATTCAGATGAACAAGTGTATTCGCAAGATGGATCTTGGGTGGAGGAGATGATGATGTTGGCAATGATCACTCGGTGTAGAGATTCGGATGGGGATCCGTGAGATCTGTGGGCGGGATGTGCTTACTTATGTGGCATCTTATGCCGATTTGTTTCTTATCCGTACTCGGATCTTGTTTCCCGCTTCCGCTTGATATTCTGTTGATTGATGTATGAGGAGCTATCCTACACTATTATCTCTATCTAGGATATTTGGATCTTGCCGTATGGCGTTGCAATATTTCTATTTCTTTTAGATGGTATGGCTCTGAGAACTGTTGTAAGGTAGCTTGCATACATATGTATTTGATCTCTTCGCCTGTTGCCTACGTCGCTCGCTCTTGTCCCGATGTTCTTGGAAGTGGTTAGGGCGGTCGACGGGCCTACACGTGGGTGGCCTCGGCCCCCACTGTAAAACCCTTAACCACTTTTGGTTCATCCAGGCTTGAACTTAGAGCGTAGGGTCTGAGGTTGTTACAGGTCCTAAGAGGTTAGTCACAATAGGCTTGGCAACCCAAATGGTTTTTTTTCTTGAACCCACATTGAGCACAAACCAATTTGGCAAACACGTTGCCAACCTCATCCTTACAAAGAGAATAAGCATCATCAATAATGATAGGGTTGGATGAGGAGATACCAATAGTGCACGAGGAAGAAATATGCCCTTTCTCATGGCATATGTAGCAAGTTCTTCTCTTGCCATCTTTCTTCTTCGGTGATGCCACAACTCGAGGAAGAGCTCGAGTAGTCCTCTTAGGAAGAGGCCCGTCAATGACTTGAGGTGGAGCTTGAGGCCGCTTCCCTTGTTGCTTCACACTAAGAGGCTTCTTCTTCAATGGGCAAGATCTAACATGATGCCCTTCTTCCTTGCACTTGAAGCAAACAAGGTTGGCTGGATTCTTGACTTGATCTTGGCCATTCTTCTTGTTGTCCTTGTGCTTCAAATTGATAGTGGACTTGTTCTTGACATTGGAGTTGAATCCAATCCCACTCTTGTCATTGAGGGATTTTTGCACACTCAATATTTTGTTGAGTGCAGCTTTCCCTTGATGACCCTTTTTCAAGTCATTCTTCAAAGAAGTGACTTGAGCCTTGAGATCTTTGATTTCCTCTACATGGTTAGTTTCAATAAAAGTACGAGAGGAAGTAGATGCTACATTGTTAGAGCAACAAGGCACAGAATGTAATTCATCACGAGATATAGCATGGTTGTGAGAGGATGAATTACAAGGACTAGCACATGGCAATATAACATTTGGAGTAGATATAGTGCTAATGTCGACATGAGGCCCACTAGATGTTACCTTTGACACGATGGCCTCATGAGCTAACTTTAGCCTACCATGGGAGACTAAAAGATCCTCATGCGAGCTTGAGAGATTGACATGACTTTCTTCTAATTTCCCATAGTTGCTAATTAGCAAAGCAAGTTGAGTCTTTAGCTCAACATTTTCCTTCAAAATAGATGCTTCACAAGAAATAGAGTTAGTAGCACAAGCATCATAATTAATTGCAAGAGGTGAGGGTAACTGATGTGCTCGTCGTTCGACGTAGAGCTCGTTGGGAACCCCAAGAGGAAGGTATGATGAGCAAAGCAACAAGTTTTCTCTCAGTTATGAAACCAAGGTTTAATCAAACCAGTAGGAGCAAGGAAACACCCCAAAGGTGTTACTAGCTGAGCTTTGGCGAGCGCATACGGTGCTAGTAGCAACGTGGAGACCTGCACAACACAACCACGTAACTTTGTCCCCAACTTGCGATGAGGTTGTCAATCTCACCGTGTTTTCTGGAAAACAAAGGATTAAACGTGTCGAATGGAAAGAAGTAAAAGTTTGCGAGAAAGTAAACACAAAGCGATGACAGTTGTAGATTGTATGTAAAGAAAAGGACCGGATCCATAGTTCACTAGAGGTGGCTCTCCTTAGATAGATAACATGCTGGGTGAACAAATTACAGCGGGGCAATTGACAAACACCGAGAAAGCAATACATGCATATACTAATCATCTTGACTCCTTTGAGACTTGATTGGGAATTACAACATAATACATAGACCGCCATCCAACTACATCTATGACTAATAATCCACCTTCAGGTTATCATCCGAACCCTCCAATTATTAAGTTGCAAACAGCAGTTATTGATTCTGAACCGCGTGTAAAGTAAACAATACGATTGTTCTATGAACAAAGGATTGTTGTTTTCTCCCTAGTAGCAACAGACATCTAGTGCCTTAGAGATTTGTCACTTCCCAGTTACGGAGGCATGAACCCACTATCGAGCATAAATACTAACTCTTGGAGTTGCTAGCATCTACTTGGCCAAGATAGCTACTAACAACGGAAAGCATGCAAGATCACAAATAACAAAGGCATGATAGAATCAATAATCAATCTGAAATAACATCTCAATATCCATCGGATCCCCACAAACACAACATGTATGAATTACAAATAGATGATCTTGATCATGAACGGAGCTCACAAGATCTAAACATGAAAGCACAAAGGAGGAGAACCAGCCATCTAGCTACTACATGGATCCGTAGTCCAAGGATGAAATACTCACGTATCACACCGGAGGCTTGCATGGTGATGAAGAAGGCCTCCAGGGTGAATTCCCCTCTCCGTGGTCTGGAAGAGCTTCAGATCCCTCCCGATCTAGGGATGGAGATGACGGCGACTACAGACTCTTTCGTGGATTTTTGATCGGGTACTTAGGGTTTTCATATCGAGGGCAATATATAGGCGGAAGGAGAGGCCGAGGGGGTACCGGGAGTGGCCACACCACCCCTGGCGCGGGCCAGGCCTGGCCCATGTGCCAGTGGTGTGGTGGCTCCTGCCCTTCTCGCCTCGTATTCTCGTACTTGATCCCTTAGGAAAAATAGGCACTTTGGCTTTTGTCCCGTCAATTTCGAGAATATTTATTTTTCGACTTTCTGGAACCAAAAAGCAATGAGAAACAGGCGGCACTTTGTGGCTCTTGTTAATAGGTTAGTCCAAGAAATCATATGAAAAGTACTCCAAAGTTGGAACAAAACACAAGAAAGTGGATAAAACCAAGCATGGAACATCAAAAATTATAGATACATTTGCAATGTATCAACATCCCCAAGCTTAACTCCTGCTCGTCCTCGAGTAGGTAAGTGATAAAAAGAAAGAATAATTTTTGAGGTGACATGCACCATCACAGACTTGATCAAAGTATTTGTAAAACATTCAAAGCTGAGATCATAGTACTTCAATCATAACATGAAAGACAAAGTTCTAGCAATAAGCAAAGAAACTATGATGCAACATGAAAAGGCACAAACAAAAGATTCATGAATAACAATGCTTTGCAAGACGTTTGTTTGTTTCACATAAAGAAAACATAGCATAATAGTATTCAGCTTGTCCCTCAATAGAGTAGCAAATATAAATGCATAGGACACCTTCAAAGTTCATAAGAGTGACTAGATACAATAGTTTAAAACAAGCAATATCAAGTTATGCATCAATCAACTAGTCTTGTGACAATGCACATAGAACTAAGAATGGCCACTATGCTCTCAAAGTAAGCGCATAAAGATAGAAGGTGGAGACTCAATATAATGGTGGAAGAAAAGCCTTTGTAAAAAGGAAGTAGGGATTCAAGTCTCATAAAGAGCTTCCAAAAATTATGGTACTTATAGCTTTCAACTCTCATTGCCCCTATCATAAGCATCTTGAAGGTGATTAAGGTTAAAGTGACACAACTAAGAGGATATGCTTGACAAGTTATAAACCGAAATCTCATGCCCCTTACTTACGAAGAAGGTTCCTCATGCTACTCAATTTCAGTCACAAGTAAGCTCTTGTCATTGTAAGTATATGTGTATCATTAAGAACCGCCAACGGGGTACCCCTTGCACATGATACGGGAGCTTTCCCATAATCAAAATGACAAGGCAAGCACACAATGAGCATCTCCGCGATCTATTTATTTGCTATTTGCATAGGTTTTTATTGAGGATGCTTCATAGAGTGCTCATTATGGTGATGCTGCAAGTTTCCACCATGATTAGGCATGGCTTAGGCTAGCGGCCCGGGCGTTTCTCTAACACACATACAAACTCCATGATCTTACAAGTTCCACTTTTATTTCACACCACCGGGATCCATAAGCAAAAGAACATGATATCAACGGGGTACAAAGTACAAGTGCAATGTTGAAAGCGTTTCCCATAAAACATGGTTCTGCTAATTTCAACTTATAAAGCGCAAGCATATACGCAACAAAGAAGGACCCAATGGTTCAACTTTATTAGAGGCAAAAAGTAAAGTGTGCCATCAAGTTCGTGAGAGCTTTAATCACTAGTTTTCTCATAACAAGTTTAATTTGGAAGGCAAACAAAAGTATGAATATACTTGGAATAGCATAAGCTAGTAGGTAGGTATGGTGGACTCTTTGGAATAACTTGGTTTAGGGAGTTGGATGCATGAGTGGAACTCATACTTGGTTGTGGAGGCTAGCAAAAAATGGGGCGACAAACTAAGAGAGCAATAATGGCCATAATCATGCAGAGCGACAAAACATCATTGATCAAAGCATAAAGTGATACTATAAGTTGAAAACTAAAGGATCATAAAGGCTATGGTGACTTGTGACAGTCATAACATGGTGTGAGCATGCGCCAAGTCAACCCAAATAAAGCATCAAAGGAGAATACCACTATACTATGCTTTAATATGCTAAAACAACGCATGATTCATCCAAGGCACATTAAGCAATCTGAATTGTTTATAACAAGTCATGCTACAGCAAAGAATACTAAGCATAAAGCCAAAACAATATCAAGCATGGCATGACAAAGCACAGGCCACAGTCAAAAACAAGCTCTTTTTACCACATAAGTATGAACTTTCCTACTCTTTTCCAAACCAAACCAAACCATTTGCAAACCAATGTATGAAAGAGGGGGTCCAACCAATTTATTAAGAAAACTAAGCAAACAAAGCAAACTAAAAACCAAAACGAAAATGAAAAATAAGACGCTCCAAGAACAACACAACTATGCATGAAACAATAAAAATGAAGCGTTTGGAAGAAACCTGGGATTTTTATTGATGAAGAAGGGGATAGCTTGGGCATCCCCAAGCTTTGACGCTTGTACTTCTTGGATATTTCTTGGGGTGACACGTGTGGCATCCCCAAGCTTGAGCTTTAGTCCATCCTTCATCTCATTACTCATTCCTTCCATACACCTGAAAATTTTCCTTCATACAAAACTTCACACAATCTTTATTAGCAACATTAGTGCACTCAAGATAAATAAGTCTTAAGGTTCAGTTCTAACACCAAATAAACTTCCATTAGAACACTAGCTATTGTAGTACTTCCCTAAAAAATCTCAATTCCCCAAAAGAACTAAAAAAGGAATCCACAAGAAGCAAATGCAGAAAATGGCAGAAATCTGTCAAAACAGACCAGCAGGTAAAGACGAATTTTTTAGAAGACCTTCTGTTGCTCAAATCAAAACGTGTTGAACTAAAGAAAGTTAGATAACAACCTGGGGCAGAAGACAAAAAATTACAGCTCAATCCTACATACAGAGCTCTCTCACGAATTTTTATGGTGAAGCACAAAAATCTGTTTCGGGACAGCAACTTTCCCAATCATTACTTCACTCTCATTAGAGGTTACTCTTGGCACAAAAAGCAAATAAAAAGGATAAGGAGAGTTTATTACATAGGTAATAACTTCCAAGACTCATCTAAAACTTTTGGGTTATCTCCCAATAAGTACTTTTCTTTAACGCCTTTAAGTTAGGCATAAGAAGCAAAGAAAGAATCAAGTGTTCTCAAATGAAGAAGCATTAAGATCAATACCAGAAATATTTTCAACAAGGCAAGGTATATCATCCAAATAAGTTCTAGATGATCCTCTCTCAATGCTCTTAGGTTCACTATTCTCATCAAAAGGGTTTGCAGGAACAATCCAATCAAGATTCTTTTCTATGGCATCATGTATTGCTACTAGTTTAAAGGGTATTGGTATCTTAGGTTCATCCCCATTAAGTTTGGTTTTGTTCATCTTTTCTTGTGTACCAACAACATCTACACATGAGCCTAGCATATTGAAACGTTCAAAGACTTTTCTAGCTTCCTTGGCAACATCATAGAACTCCTTAAACAAAGTTTCTAGAATAAAATCCCTCTTTTCAGGGTCCTCAATTTTTTTAAGCTTAAGAAACATTACTTGCATTAAGGGGTTGAGGTTAAAAAACCTAGCTTCTAACATGTGAATTAAAGAAGCTGCAGGAATCTCATAGTTTGGGGCAAGTTCTGCAAGGGATCTACCCTCAGTATCTTCATGCTTACTAACATGATTGAAGAAGTCTTCAATATTGTCTTTCCCAATTATAGAACCACTACCAATTGAAAGGTCTTTCAAGGTGAATGTAGGGATCAACATGGTGAGCTAGGGGATAGGTGACTACTAAAGAAGACTTAATTTTTTTGTGTTTTTGAAATAAGAAAGCAAACAAGTAAACTAATTTTTTTTGTGTTTTTGAAGAACAAAACAAGCAAACAAAACAAAAAGAAAACTAAGCAAAACAAAAACAACAAAGTAAAGATATTGGTTATTAGGGACTCCCCTTGTGAAGATGTCCTTGACTCCCCGGCAACGGCGCCAGAAAAGATCTTGATGTGCTTGTCGTTCGACGTAGAGCTCGTTGGGAACCCCAAGAGGAAGGTATGATGAGGATAGCAGCAAGTTTTCCCTCAGTTATGAAACCAAGGTTTAATCGAACCAGTAGGAGCAAGGAAACACCCCAAAGGTGTTACTAGCTGAGCTTTGGCAGGGCGCACTACCGGTGCTAGTAGCAACGTGGAGACCTGCACAACACAACCACAGAACTTTGTCCCCAACTTGCAATGAGGTTGTCAATCTCACCGTGTTTTGCGGAAAACAAAGGATTAAACGTATCAAATGGAAAGAAGTAAAAGTTTGCAGAAAGTAAACACAAAGCAGTAAACAGTTGTAGATGTATGTAAAGAAAAAGGACCGGGATCCATAGTTCACTAGAGGTGGCTCTCCTTAGATAGATAACATCTTTGGGTGAACAAATTACAGGGCAATTGACAAACACCGAGAAAGCAATACATGCATATACTAATCATCTTGACTCCTTTGAGACTTGATTGGGAATTACAACATAATACATGCCGCCATCCAACTACATCTATGACTAATAATCCACCTTGAGGTTATCATCCGAACCCCTCCAGTATTAAGTTGCAAAGCAAGCAGTTATTGATTTACTGAACCGCGTGTAAAGTAAACAATACGATTGTTCTATGAACAAAGGATTGTTGTTTTCTCCCTAGTAACAAGCACATCTAGTGCCTTAGAGATTTGTCACTTCCCAGTTACGGAGGCATGAACCCACTATCGAGCATAAATACTAACTCTTGGAGTTGCTAGCATCTACTTGGCCAAGATAGCTACTAACAACGGAAAGCATGCAAGATCACAAATAACAAAGGCATGATAGAATCAATAATCAATCTGAAATAGCATCTCAATATCCATCGGATCCCCACAAACACAACATGTATGAATTACAAATAGATGATCTTGATCATGAACGGAGCTCACAAGATCTAAACATGAAAGCACAAAGGAGGAGAACCAGCCATCTAGCTACTACATGGATCCGTAGTCAAGGATGAAATACTCACGTATCACACGGAGGCTTGCATGGTGATGAAGAAGGCCTCGTGGTGAATTCCCTCTCCGGCGGTGCGGAAGAGCTTCAGATCCCTCCCGATCTAGGGATGGAGATGATGACTCTGAACTCTTCGTGGATTTTTGATCGGGTACTTAGGGTTTTCGTCCGAGGGCAATATATAGGAAGGAGAGGCCGAGGGTGCGGCGCCACACCACCTGGCGCAGGCCTGGCCTGGCCGCTGGTGGTGTGGTGGCTCCCTGGCCCTTCTCCGTCTCGTATTCTGGTACTTGATCCCTTCCGGAAAAATAGGCACTTTGGCTTTTGTCCTGTCCAATTCCGAGAATATTTATTTTCTGACTTTCCTGGAACCAAAAACAGCAGAAAACAGGCAGCTGGCACTGTGGCTCTTGTTAATAGGTTAGTCCAAGAAATCATATGAAAAGTACTCCAAAGTTGGAACAAAACACAAGAAAGTGGATAAAACCAAGCATGAAACATAAAAAATTATAGATACATTTGCAATGTATCAGCAACTTCGAAAGCTCTTTTGAGTAAGAGGTTTTAAGTTGCTCATGTGACTTGGTGAGTTTGATGAGTTTACCCTTGATGACCCTAGAGCCATTTTTGAGGTGCTCAAAATCCTCAAGGAGTTTAGCATAAGCAACTTGAAGCTCATCATTTTTACTTATGAGACCACTAGCCACCTTAGGACCTCTATCATGAGATTCCTTCACTCTAGACAACTCTAGAGCAAATGTCTCCTCAAGATATTCCTTAGTGGTTTGTTCCTCTTCAAGAGCTTCATTTAGATGTGCAATTTGATTAGCATACTCACGCTCAAGGCTACTCATTTTATCAATGGTGTTCTCATGCTCCTCAATTTGTGCTTCTAACTTATCAATATGTTCTTTGCTCTTAATATCAAAGTCCAAGATTTCAACGAAGTCATAGCAAGCAATATTATTCTTAACAAGAGCATGATAAACCATCTCACCCTTTTCATATAAATCATCAACATTCAAATCTTCTACCTCATTATCCTCATCCTCATCATCACAAGAGGTATTGGGTTCCAAAGTAGGAGTTACCTTTGAATCCCTAGCCATAAGGCATAGGTGGGAACCGTGAGATGATGATGAATTAATTGAAGATCTATTCAAAATCGTGTCTTTTCCAATAGAATCTTCGGTTTCCTCTACACTGTTAGACACATAGCAACTAGAGGAAATAGAATCATTTATATTATGGCAACAAGGCAAAGAGAGCATATCATCATGAGATCTATTGAGGCAATTTATACATGATATGCAAGGACTATCAACACTAGCATGTAAATCATATATATTGCTAGACGTGTTCAAGTCCAAAGATGAAGCATTGCAATGAGATAGGGATGAAGGATCATCAAGAGTAAGCTTACTATCAACATTGCAATATTCATCACCACTCACCATATCATTAACTTGTGTCTTGCCACACTTTGGTGAAGTGGAAGAAGATGAGAACTCATCACAGCCGGAAGTGGAAGCAATACAATCATCCTCAATAATGTTGGACACATCATATTTATCTTGAAGTTTTGTCCATAACTCATGAGCTCCAAAAAGGAATGATTGAAGAAGTAACTACAAAGCTCAAAGCATTAACAAGCACATTAGAAGCTTGAGCATCAAGATATAGGTTTTTCTCATCCTCACAAGATAGATTTTCGAAATCCATAGGAGGCGAAAAACCTATATCTATAATACGCTCCAAATTTGGGTCCATGTCCCTAAAATGAATAAGCATACGAGTTTTCCATATATCATAATTAGTGCCATCGAATATGAACATTTCATTGTGCACTAATCCCCTAGCCGACATCTTTACTCTCAAGGCGGTGAAGCCTAAAATGAGAGACCGGGCTTTGATACCAATTGAAAGGATACAGATGCCGCCTAGAGGGGGGGGGGGTGAATAGGCGGTTAAAAACTTTTCCGAGAGTGACTCAACAAAGGCGGAATTAAACTAGCGTTTAATTTGTTAAGCATAAAACCTAGAACAACTAGGGTTCACCTATTTGCACTAACAACTTATGCTAAGCAAGACAAGCAACTATGTGATAGCAAGATATATATACTTCAAGCACGAAGGCTATCACAAAGTAAAGTGCATAAGAGCTCGGATATAGAGATAACCGAGGCACGCGGAGATGACGATATTTTACCATGGAGTATGTCTCGTTTGGAGAGGGGTGGTATCAAACCACCAACGCCACAAAAGGCCTCCCTTGTTCTCCTGTGAATCTCACCCCAACGGGATCGATCCACACTTCCACTATCGGTGCACTTGTCGGTGGCAATCCGGAACCTCTCACAAGGTTGGGGCACTTCTCCACAACTCAATTGGAGGCTCCCAACAAACAAGCTCAGGGAAAGCTCCACAACTTAATTGGAGGCCCCAAGTAATCCACAAACCTGCACAACCACCAAACCGTCTAGGGTTCCAATGAACCCAAGAGTAAAAAATTTCTCACCTTTCACCCAATCGAATCCTCACCGAGAACTCAAACCGATGCACCAAATGCAATGGCAAGAACACAAGAAGTTCTCAAGTTCTTCTCCCAAATCCCACCAAAGCTATAAAAGCTTATGTGGGATCGGAATAAGAGAGGAAGAACAATGGAGGAAATCCACAAAAGACTCCAAGATCTAGATCCCAAGATGTTCCCCTCACTTAGAGGAGAGATTGATTGGTGGGGTTGTACGTCTAGATCTCCTCTTTCAAATACCTCAAGAATATGCAAGAATCAATGGAGGTTTTGAGGGATAGCAAGATCAAGAAGGTCAGCAATGCAGAGGAGAACTTGCAAGGAAGGTTGGGGAACCATTGGGGAAGAATGAACCCTTAAATAGGTCCCTAGAAATCCAACCGTTAGTCCCAGGAATCGCCCGGTCCGGAGTCTCCGGACTGGGACCGGAGTCTCTGGTGTACCCAGGCCAAACGGAATCAAACTGGGGGACAATCAGTACGCGGTCCGGAGATTTAATCCGGAGTCTCCGGTCTTACAAAAACTGGCAGAAAGACCAATACGAAAATAACCATAACTTTTGCATCCGGACTCCAATTTTGATGATCTTGGACTCGTTTTAAAGAGGACAAAAAACTCTACAAGATCATGCATAGAACCATCATAGTACAGAAACTAAGGATAGAACCAAATTACGAAAGGTTTGACCTCTCTCAAAAACACAAACTGGTAAAACCTCCAACATCGAAAATGCAATAGAGAATGCATACGAAATCTGTTTTCGATGAAATTGGGCTTGTCATGAAGGTTAACACAAGATATAAATCCTCTCATGGATAAGAACCAAATAATGTAAGTTTTTACCAATCTCTAAAAGACAAACCGGTAAAACCTCCAATATCGAAAATGCAATAGAGAATGCATATGAAATCCGTTTTCGATGAACTAGAGCTTGTTATGAATATTACCACAAGCTCAAGAACCTCACATGGATAAGATCCAAATAACAACCAAAAAAGATGATGCCAAGTATGCAAAGGTTTGAGCTCTCTCGAAAGGATATGATCAAGTTACTCACTCGAGAGCCCCTCTTGATAGTACGTCTATCTATCCTATAAACCGGTCTCCCCAACTAACACCATGAGACCGGTAAGAAACAAACCCTATCAAGAACATACCTTTGCCTTGAGCATATTCCACTTGAGCTTGACGGTAGCGATCTTGTCCCCCTCAAGATGGAACACCTTTCTTGATTGTGCTAGCTTGGTGAAGACTTGCAAATTGCTCCCCATACTCCACTATGGTAGAGCTTCTCTTTTGGGCATACCATCTTCCCATATACATGATCACCATAGGATGGCAAGCTTCAAGCAAATGATCTCTTCGAGAAGGCTCATCTTGAACTTGCACATCATTTATTCTTTCTTCATTATGTTGGTGTCTTGAAGGTACATAAGAGATATCACTCCAACTTTAGTCTTCAAGACACACTTGCTATAGGATCAACTCTCACTTGACCAATCTCTGGATCACTCATTGAAACCTTGGTCAACACTTAATTTTCTTCACTTTCTTCTTCTCCCAACCTTGAAGCCAACATATGGTTCAAGCATTGCCTATGGACAAATCCTACAGGTAAAACTCAATGCAAACATAAGTCCATAAAGATTGTCATTAATTACCAAAACCACACATGGGGGCACACATGCACTTTCAAGTGGTATTTGTCCATCCTAATGATGGAAAGATATACTCAGGGCCCTCTCGGTGATATCACATTGACATAGCTTGCAAGCAAGTGATAATGATCACTAAGAATGTCATATCACGAGAATGGGAAAAGAGTACTTGTCAGTAACAGGATTGAACTAGGTATGAATGATACCGAATGATCGGATCCCGGACAAGTAAAATATCGCGAGACAAAAGGAATTGGTTACTTCAAATAAAAGGTCACGCGATCACTAAGTCATCGGATGAACTGGTGGGAGTCATTATGGATCTCCAGGTCCCGCTAATGATTATTGATCTAAGAATGTCTTGATCATGTCCACACAATTCGTTACCTGTAGGGAGACACACTTAAGGGTATTCGACGCTATTGAGTGGATAGGAAACACATGAGAAGATAATGGACATCGCAGGAATTTATTCTGTCGAATCTACCAAAATGGTTTCGAGGTATCAAAACAAAGTAAGGGATCAAAATGTTAATGTTCATTAAATGAAGTGTTCATTAAATGAACTACTCACTAAATGAAGTGTTCATTAAATTAAGTTGCATTAAAACAAGATATTTAAAGTGCTTTAATTGAAAGATCTTTGGTTTTTGAGTGGAGAATAAATGGGAGAAAGTGGAGATTGAAATTATGTGAGTGGAGAGTCCACCCACATGAATGAGAGGAGATGAGGGGGCACCCTCTTGGCCGCCGGCCAAGGGAGGGGCTTGCCCCCCTCTCCCCTATAAAAGGAGGTGGAGACCTCCTCCCTCTCACACAGTTGCCCACTCCTCTCATATGCCCTTTGGTTGGCATCTTATCCCTCTTTCTAGCCTTGTCCATTGCCACAAGAAAAAGTGCTTAGGCGAAGCCCTGCTTGAGATCTTCCCCTACACCATCTCTACCATGGCGTGGCGCTGTTGGAGTTCCCGGGGATCCGCTACTTCCGCTGCCCGGCTAGAGTAAGGGTTCGGGAGTCGTCGGCACACCGTACGTGTGACCGACTAAGGAGATGCCACACGTGTAGCACTTTCATCACGTCCTTGAGGACAGTCGAGTACACTCTAAAACAACCACATTTGTTTGCGGGAACGCTATCCTGCGTTACGGTTTTCGAGGGTGAGTCCATTTGAAACCGGTACATGTATCTCCTAGATATGATCTTGGTGGTTGCAATCGTAGAATTTTTTTGTTTTACATGCAACGAACCCCATCGGTGGTATCATATCTATGTCTATGCCTAGATGCTTTGTATGGTTAGAACACATAGAGATGTGGGCGTTGATAGTCTTGTTGTTTCATACTTGCGTAAATTTTGATCATGGTGGCATGTTGGGATGAAGCGGCTCAGACTAACTTTACATGTCATCGCACATGAGACCTGTCCCACGCTTGACATGCAACTCGTATTGCATAAGTGGTTCAGCGGGTGTCTGACTCTCCCAACATAATCGTGATCTAATTTACAATGGTTTGCAACTAACTTGATTTGTCAACATTGTGGCTGAAATTCGTAGGTAGAGCGATCTCTCCTAGAAAGCCCAAAGCCGCGTAAAATATGCAAAAATAAATTAGAAGACGTCTAACTTGTTTTTGCAGGGCATGTGATGTGATATGGTCATTGTTACAAAAATTGTTGTATGCAATGAGATTTATTGTAAGTTAAACAACCGGCAGGAGCCATATGGTTTTTCTTTATCGTTTATAGCATGCGTGCTATTTATGTATATCCAAGAGATATATTGTAATGGCAAAGATGACCATGATGGTGGCTCCATGAACCTTGGAGCCACGCTGGTGGAATGATGGAGATCATACCATGGAGCACATGATGGAGATCAAGTGCAAGAAAGGACCATATCATATCACATTTTATATGCATGTGATGTTTATCCCTTTTATGCATATTATTTTGCTTATGCCTTGCTTAGTTCTTGGCGGTAGCATTATAAGATGATCCATCCCACTAATATCAAGATAATAATATGTTCTTCCTTAGTATGCACCATTAAGAAAGTTCGTCGTTTCGAAGCACCACGTGATGATCGGGTATGATAGAATCTACGTTCACATACAACGGGTGTAAGACACTTTTACACATGCGGGTACTAAGGTTCTTACTTGGCAAGCCTAGAATGAACATACATGGCCTCGGAACATGAACCGAAAGATAAAGCACGAGTCATATGAATGATATGATGTCCATTGATGCTCGCCATTGGAGCTGCACCACCACTCGTGATGATCGTCGTGGTGTAGTGAATTTGGTTCGTGTAATCACTAAAAATGACTAGAGGGATGTCGTTTTTGAGTGGGATTTCTCATAGTAATTTTGAATTGACTTGAACTCTATCTTTTATAAACCTAGTCTAAAAATAGTCTTTGCAAATATGTTGTAGATCATGGCACCCCCTGCGTTCAATATCAATGCATTCCTAGATAGAGAAAAGCTGCAAGATAATGGGTATAAGTTCACTGACTAGTACCACAACGTGAGGATTTTCCTCATGGGTATTAAGAAGTCTTATGTGCTGGATGGTCCATTAGGTGATTCTCCTGCAAACAATGCATCTCAGGATGAGCGCAACGTGTACAACACGAAGTGTGATGACTACACTCTTGTGCAATGTGCAATCCTTCCGTCACTGGAACCTGAACTCCAAAGGCGCTTTAAACTTACTGATGCTTATGCTATGGTAATGGAACTCAAAACCATGTTTGAGAGCCAAATCTGAGCTGAGATATATATGATATCTAGTAAGTTCTTTAACATAAAGATGAAGGAGCAAAACTCTGTAAACAAGCACATCATCATGATGACTGGCTATGCTCAACGTCTTAAGGCACTGGGATGTGATATTCCAGTTGATCTTACGATAGATAGGGTTTTGCAATCGCTACCACCAAGTTACAATGAGTCTGTACTAGATTACAAGATGGGTGGTGCGAACAAATCTCTCACTAAACTCGCTGCTATACTGATTGCTGCCGAGGTAGACATAAAGAAAAAGCATCAAGAGTTCATGGTCGATAAGATTAACAAGGGCAAGAAAGGCAAATCCAAAGGTAACTATAAGAGGGATGGAAAATCTGTTGCCAAGCGTAAAAACAAAACCAAAGGAGGCCCTAAGCCCGACACTGAGTGTTTCTACTGCAAGGGGGCTGGTCACTGGAAGCGAACTGCCCGAAGTACTTGGCAGATAAGAAGGTCAGGATCGTGAACAAAGGTATATGTGATATACATGTTATTGATGTGTACCTAACTAGTAGTTTAAGTAGCACCTAGGTATTTGATACCAGTTCGGTTGCTAACATATGTAACTCGAAACAGGGGCTAAGGAATAGTCGACCGCTGGTAAAGGATGAAGTGACGATGTGCGTAGGCAATGGATGCAAGGTGGATGTGATCGCCGTTGGGACGCTGCCACTTTATTTGCCATCAGGATTGACAATAAACCTAAATAATTGTTATCTTGTGCCTGCGTTAGGCACGAACATCATGTCTAGATCATGTTTAATGCGAGATGGTTATTCATTTGTGTCTAAGAATAATGATTGTTCCTTTTATATGAATAATATCTTTTATGGTCATGCACCTATGTTGAATGGTTTATTTGTTTTGAATCTTGATATTAGTAGTACACATATTCATAATGTGAATGCCAAAAGAATCAAGCTGAGTGATGATATTGCTGCATATATGTGGCATTGCTGTTTAGGTCATATTAGTGTTAAATGCATGAAGAAGCTCCATTATGATGGACTACTGGAATCACTTGATTATGAATCATTTGAGACATGTGAGCCATGCCTTATGGGCAAGATGACTAGAACTCCATTCTCTGGAACAAGGGAACGAGCGACTGACTTATTGGAAATAAGACATACCGATGTATGTGGTCCAACGAGTGTGTATGCATCTGTGGATATTGTTATTTTGTAACCTTCATAGATGAGTTAAGTAGATATGGGTATATTTACTTAATGAAACACAAATCTGAAACATCTGAAAAGTTCAAAGAATTTCAGAGTGAAGTAGAAAATCATCATAACAGAAAGATTAAATTTCTTTGATCCGATCGTGGAGGTGAGTATCTTAGTTATGAGTTTGGCACGCACATGAGACAATGTGGAATTGTTTCACAACTCACTCCCGCAGGAACACCACAAAGAAATGGTGTATCCAAACATCGTAATCAAACTTTATTAGATATGGTGCAATCTATGATGTCCTTTACCGATTTGCCACTATCATTTTGGGTTCATGCATTAGATATGGCCGCATTCACTTTAAATAGGGCACCATCAAAGTATGTTGAAACGACACCGTATGAATTATGGTTTGGTCACAAACCTAAGCTGCCATTTCTGAAAGTTTGGGGCTGCGATGCTTATGTGAAGAAACTTCAACCTGATAAGCTCGAACCCAAAGTGGAAAAATGCGTCTTCATAGGATACCCAAAAGAAACAATTGGGTACACCTTCTATCACCGATCCAAAGGCAAGGTTTTCGTTGCCAAAAATGTATCCTTTCTAGAGGAAGAGTTTCTCGTGAAAGGTGTGAGTAGTAGGAAGGTAGAACTCGACGAGGTTATCGAACCTCCTCCTCCCGAAGGGGCAAGTAGCGCAGCACCGGAAACTGTTCCAGTGGTGACTCCACCGAATGAAGAGGGAACTAATGATGAGGATCGTGAAGATCATGAAACTCCGGAAGAGAACACTACCTTACCTCGTAGGTCAAGAAGGATACGTGCAGCTCCTGAACTGTATGGTAATCCAGTCTTAAATTTCATGGTAGATGGAAGCGATGACCCTGCGACATATGAGAAAGTGATGATGAGCCCGGATTCCAACAAATGGCTTGAAGCCATGCAATCCGAGATGGGATCCATGTACGAAAACCAAGTTTGGACTTTTGTGGACTTACCTCATGACCGCAAGGCCGTTGAGAATAAATGGATTTTCAAAAATGAAACTGACGCTAACGGTAATGTAGCCGTCTATAAAGCTCGACTTATCGTGAAAGGGTTCCGACAAATTCAATGAGTTGACTACGAGGAGACTTTTTCTCCCGTAGTGATGCTAAAGTCAATTAGGTTTATGTTAGCAATTGCTGCATTTTTCGATTATGAAATCTGGCAAATGGATGTAAAAACAACATTCCTAAATGGAAACATTGAGGAAGAATTGTATATGATGCAACCAAAAGGTTTTCTCGATCAACAAAGTATGCAAACTTCAGCGTTCCATCTATGGACTGAAGTAAGCATCCCGAAGTTGGAATCTCTGCTTTGATGAAGTGATCAAAGGGTTTGGATTTGTCCAAACTATAGGAGAGGCTTGTATTTACAAGAAAGTGAGTGGGAGATCTATAGCATTTCTGATATTATATGTGGATGACATATTATTGATTGGAAATGATGTATATCTTTTGAATAGCATAAAAGATTACTTAAATAGTATGTTTTCAGTAAAGGACCTTGGTGAAGCTGCCTATATTTTAGGTATCAAGATCTATAGAGATAGATCAAGACGCTTAATTGGATTATCACAAAGTACATACCTTGACAAGATTTTGAATAAGTTCAAAATGAATAATAGTAAGAAAGGTCTCTTACCCATGGCACAAGGTACGATTTTGAGTAAAACTCAAAGTCTAGCTATAGCACAAGATAGAGAATTGATGGCCAATGTCCCCTATGTACCAGCCTTAGGCTCTCTTATGTATGATATGATGTGTACAAGACCGGATGTGGCACATGCTATTAGTTTGACTAGCAGGTACCAATCTGATCTAGGTGTACAACACTGAAAAGCAGTCAAGAATGTCTTTAAGTACTTAAGAAGAACTAAAGACATGTTTCTCGTCTATGGAGATGAAGAAGAGCTCATCGCATTAACAATGGAGGTGTCATGTCAAGCACGATAATATTTATTCTCTTGCTCACTTGCCGAGTCATCGAGATAATCTCCTAGTGGTTATTGTATCAAGTGGAGCAGCTCATTTATGTCGAGGTTATCCCTGAGGTGTTCGAACCAGTCTATGATGTTTGACCCTAGGAAGGTCCCATAGTCAAAAAATTGTTTGGATAGGCCATGATCTACAAGGATATTTGCAAAGATATTTATACTAACTTCATAATACATTCTCAAATTTATAATCAAATTATCAATTGATATTCCACTAAAACTATCATCCTCAAGATGGTTTTAGCGATACATGATCCTAATTCACTATACCATCCATGATCATCACCGGTATAGCTGCAAAGGTGGACAACGCAGTGTTGACCACATCATTCATGTGACTCATGATTTATATTTCGATCTTCTCATGTTCCGAGGCCATGTATGTACATGCTAGGCTTGCCAATTCAACCTGATTGTATTCGTAGTGCATACATGACTTGCATCCATCATATACAAACATCGATATGCCTAGCACCTAATCGTCACTGCCTGTTTCATAATGATGGACTTTATTGGTGGTGCACACTAATGGGAGAACACTACGATTGGTATTAATTAGGGATCATCTTATTTTAATGCTAACTTAGTGTATCTAACATTAGCACACAACAAGATGTATAAGGTATCAACATCACATGTAATAATATTGATAAGATATGATCCTTCACACGCCATGATCTCCAGTGAGCGCTCCGGCATGATCTCCATCTTGCCACCAGTATGGCGCCAAGTCCATGGTGCCAGCAGCTGGTCGTCCACCGAAACGATGACCATTACTACAACTTAGCGACATAAAGTAAACTACTTTAACTTATATACGACCATGACCATAGCACATCATATGCCTCCTGCAAAATAAAGTTAGACGTCTCTACTTTATCTTTTGCAAGTTTTACGTGGCTGTTAGGCTTTCGCGATAGAATGTTTTTATCTACGAACTTCCAACTACAACATGGATCAAACTGTTGTCTATACTACACCACTTTCGGGGCCCTCCGTTGCAAGTGCCATATCAACTACTGAAACTGAGGCATACACCCACTATGCACTGATGCATGTAAAATTCATACATAAACTTTGTAGTTTATTGTGTTAAAATCACTATTATTTTGCAACTTTATTATATTTGTTGGGACTAACCTATTAATAGTTTCAAAAGTGCACAAATTCTTATTTTATACTCCCTCCGATCCATAATAAGTGTCGCTCACCTAGTACAAAGTTTGTAATAATTTAGTGCAAAACGAGCGACAATTATTATGGATCGGAGGGAGTACTTTTTTGTGTAGGAAATACACATATATGGAAGGATTCCGCTCATTATGGTAAAATTCAGAGTTTCCTGGAACATGTCCTTGCAGAACAGTTTTCAAAGATTGCCATGAAGGACCCCGAATACAGCGTCTAATGGAAAAAATCTTAAAATGGAAGTTGTTGGAAAGTTTCTGTCTATTATTTTAGACATAAATCACCCAAATCAGACTCCATAACCCCAAAATCGAGCCCAATTACTGCGGATTACATGAGCAGTTTCGTGACTCCTAAAGTTTGTGGCATGATTGACTCAAACTCCTTCCATATTTGATGATTTCGGGTGAGACACATCTTTATGGGATCATAATGGACATATGGGGAGTCCTAGGAAGGTTATAGAGGTACCCAAGAGCCCTTGGATCAAAGGGGCATCCATCCCATGGCCTAGATTGCATCTCCACCACTATATATTAAGGGGAAACCCTACTTTTGGAGGCATCCACTCATAGCTACGAAATTCCTCCCTATTGCCAGCTGTCGAGGAGGGGGAGGAGCTCCCCTACACTAGCACCATCTCCAAGGAAGAAGAAGAGGCTAAGAGCCGCTGCCCCCAAGGGCAGCTGCCACCCATTGGAGGCCGCCGACACCTCCTTGTCGGCGCGCCACCTCCTCCCCTTGCCGTGGCCGCCTCTCCCCCTTGGAGAGGCACATATCCATCATCATCTACAACAATATCCCCTCTATATACCTACTTTAATCTCTTGGCAAACATGATGTATGATGCAGTTCATTATTTTCCTATGATCTATGGTGTCTCCATATCTATGTTCGGGTAGTGAATTGTTTATGGCAATTGTGATATAGTTCATTGATGGTTGCATACAAGTATATGTTGTATTCTATGATGATCTTATGTACTAATATATGTGTACACAAATATGTTGGGGGAATACATAAAGGTTGTCACCGTTGCATGATGATAGGATGAGGAACAGCCGGAATTTGACAGAAACCGAATCCCAAGTCTTAGATATGCATGTTATGTTAATTAACGGGAGGTATGTACTATGGAGACCTTAACGGTGGTTGGACTTTATGTCTTAATAATTCCCTTGTTTGCTTTTAGTTGGCCTTGGGATCAATCACTAGGGGTGTATTTGATCATGTATATGGCTGCACATATCTATGGCTCCTCTCTAGAAGAAACAATAAAAAGACTATCCATGTGTTTCACTAATTGTGAAGCGATTTGCCTAAACACTTTCTCATTTGAGAAACTTTCTCCTACTTCACTAGCTCCACTTTACTTGAAATAGGATACCTATAGTATTTGATTCCAAAACTTCACCGTTTTCTAGTTAGTAGAAAAAACAACCACACACACACACTCTAGTTCATAACATTGCATAGAAGGCCATATAAGTGGGGTTATAGGGCTTTATAGAATAGATAGTTTGCATTCAGCTCCTCGTGGGTTCCCCTGCACTCAAATACTTATCAAATTTTACTACAGTGCTCTCTGCACTTCGAGGTTATCAGCCCCTTATACGGTACAAGCCATATGTTGAGCGTGGAACCAGTCTCACGTAAGCTTACGTGTAAGGTCAGTACTAGCTGCTTCATCAAGCACTGGCTGCTTCATCAAGCTGTGCCACGATATGAACAAGTGCACGTGAGAGGGTAACAATAATAGGATCAATGCCCACACAATAAACACATGTTCTAACCGTACAAGCATTACTATGCATAGATTATCTCTGATACCACTTAAGGGGTTCGTAGCAGAAAACACAAAATTTTGTTATCTAGCTGTAACACCCTCAAATCGGCCCTATGCAAGTTTTAGCGCTTCCCGCCAAACCCGCATAGAAACGATTCAAGGATGCCCGCCAGGCACTTTCGTGTGGGTGGAAAACAAAGTAATACCATTACACAACAATCCTCGATGTGACCCACAGAACAGATATATATACAACAGCGACTCCATGAGTCAAAAATACAGATATACTATACAAAGGTCCAAATCACCTTGAAAACGACACAGCGTCCGACTACGGACAAGATGCAAATGGGGCTAAGAGCCCTGAAGAAAAACCAATGGCGTCCATAACCCTGCCCAGGCCAAGCCGGAAGGGTAACCCTACTAACGATGTCGATCTCAAACCTGCTAAAACAAAAGGGGGTGCCGACAAAGGGCAAAGGAAAAAGAGGAGCATCAGTACTGAGGCCAGTACATGGCGATGCTAGAATTCGGCGGTCCTCGCCTACATAGGTATGGTGGGCTGAAGCGGCAGCGCAGTGGCACTAAACAACCTATAGAGACTCGATACAACTGGCGGTTATCAGAGAGGGGTAAGAAAGACCTATCCGGATCCAACCTGAAGCTAACACCAGACAAACCCATCCTGGTACTTCCCCCTCGAGAACAAACGAGGAAGTCGGGCCAAGAAACTCACACAGTTGGCAGTTTTACTCATTCCATTTTAGTTGTAGCATTTACTAGTCAGATATATAGCATGAGTCATCCTGATAGTGGAAGTAGTGGGCAGTTTTAGTTGGCATTCCGTTGTAGTTGGAACATTTACTAGTCAGATATAATTGTCCTGAGGAATCCCAAAACCCAACAATTGTTGGCACTTTTATCACATTCCATTGGAGTTGCAATACTTACTAGGCAGGTATAGTATGACACAGATCACCACAGATCCACCAGTTGTTGGCATTTTTATTAACCATTCCATTGTAGTGAAGCTGATTACTAGTCACATATTAAGTCAAATTTATAGCACTACTTTAGTTATGCTTGTCTATGATCGAGATACTGTGCTCCAAGTCATCCATAACCGCGGACAAGGCTTTCAGAAAGATTTACCCTGCAGGGGTGCACAAATAGCAACACACACACGATCATCCTCGGAAAAACCAAATCAAAACCCAACGAGGCTTTCACGACAAAGCAATCACAGGATTCATAAAATATTTCAGGGGGCCACCCCACTAAGCTACCCACATCAAAGTTGGCCGGCTCCGGAACAGACCCAGGGTTTGCGACGACGGCTGTAAACGACTGGGAACCCGAAAGTGTGACTGGGCTTGTCGATACCGCAAAAACGTGGCGCGATCCAAAGCAATTGGGGTGCTGCTCCACGCACAATCTAAAATAAAGCAGTAAAGCATGGCATAAGTACATGATAGTAATAAAGCCCCAAGCTACTTTGTGGCCCCAAGAAATAGAAATGAATCAAGCTCTGGCTCAGGGGGGTCCATAAGGCCTCCCGGATATGGATAGTGCGAATAGTCAAGGAACAGGTATCAAGTACTCGGGGTCCTACGAGACACAAGTGAGCGTGGAAACCAAATAACATCTATTGCCCACCGATGCCTCTACATTAGTTATATCTAGCATTTTAATAGTTGTATTTAAAGTCATGATCAACTCCACCATAAACATCTGCCAGCATTCCAACAACTGTGGTACTCGACAACACGAGACCGCACCTGAGCAAGCAACTACGACTCGCAAGGCCAGCTATCTACCAAACAACAGGTATTAGGAGGTGTCCATGGCAATATCGAGGCTGCATGGGATATAACTGGTGCACGGAAACTAAAGCATCGTGACACGGATAGCAATAGATCAACATGAGGAAATAAGGACTATAAATGCAAAATAGGTAGAAAGGGGGAGATTGCTCGCCTAGGAAAACACTACCGACGGATCATATCCGGAGAACTTGTCGATACTTGCGTCAACTCATCGGCCTAATCTGCGAAGAAGCAAACACTAGAAGAAACACCGGAAGCAATATTTAATACTACGGCAGAAGATCCGGCATGCTTATGATATGATGTATGGCATGGCACAGATGCGGTGCAATTAGGCAATATTAAGCGGAACCGGGGTCCCGACAATTAATCAATAGGTTCAAGTTGTTTAAAACCCCGCAAATTAAATGTTGTATTAACAAGACAAAACATGGCATCGGTTCGCTACACCAATTTAAATGGAGTCCGGAATAAGACAAAGATATCCCGCATAAACACTCCATATTTAATTATGAGGTGAATCGGCATAATGCCCCCAAACCACAAACATGTATGCAAGCATGAACAATTTATTATGGGACAGTTGATAATGCCATATTATAAAAATAGGGTCTCGGAAAAGGGGATCACATTAGGGGTCGAAGATCTTAGGGTTCGATGTGGTCCGGGTTCGGTCTCGGCGGGATCGGCCTTCCGGGGCTCGGTCTTTGGATCCATGAAGGGAACTCGAGGTGTCCAGATCCGTGAGGAAGAGCTTGGTGCGGTAGGGGTTCAGCTCCGCGAGAGCGTCTTCGGTTTCGAGGCTTCGGGATCCATGACGGAGAACTTGCGGCCTCCAGCCTCGATGGTCGGTGGACATGTGTTCTGCATAGCTGGTCTTCGGGAGATCTTGTCGACGCCACTTACGCCCTTATCCAACATCTTGTTCTCATCTACGGGGAGGTCTTGATACATGGCAGCGCAACAAGGCCATCTTCACTTCACCTCAACACATACATTGTCAGGACACCACTACACCCAAAACACCACAACACGGTCACACTATCTGACGAAAATTGTTGGTCATGACGTAAGAGACTCTTGCAGAAGGTGCAGGGGTGCGAGCTTCCCAGATACCGGCAGACAGCTGGCGCGACACCTGAGACAGTGGAGGTCGAGCTCGCGGGACGAGGCAGACGCGCAGGGGATGGACGAGCCCGCTGGCCTATGGCTACTGCACGGTCGGAGGCAGTGTTGGGACACGGAAGCGACAAGGAGATCAAGGAGACAACAAGGGCATCCTAGAGCGACAGTGGGGCAGTGGACGCAGCCTCGAGGCCAACCGTGAGGGAGCCGCAGTGGCGTTGTGCAGGGCCCGGGCAACAAGGAGAGCGGGGGCGTAGAGGCGGGATCACCAGGGTGGCCAGCGATGCAGCGTGATTTGGGGCAGAGAACGGCAGCAGCGGCCGGGCGACCCGTGGCGGAGAAGGCGTCGCAGCGGAGGCGTCGAGGACGGGCTCGACGGGGCCGAGGTCGAGGGCGGTCAGTGAGGCGGCGGCTTGGGCCGGCGGGGACGAGTAGGGTGGTGGCGACAGGAGAGGCGGCCCTGAGCGCCGAGGACGGTTCGGAGGGCGGATGGTGTCGAGGACGACAGCGAGGGAGGCAGGGAGGTGGATGGCGACTGCGGGGGCAACGGAGAGGCGGCCTGGCGGCAGGGATCGGCCGGAGGAGGAGGCAGAGGTTGGGGATCAGGATGAGGAGGAAGGTGACAGGAGGTGGGCCACGAGGGAGAGAAGCAAGGGGTGGGTTTCGTGACCACGGGGTGGACCGAGATGGTTCGATGGGGGCAGGACCGGGACGCTGTCCGTGGCGTGTGGAAGCGGCCCAGGGGCGCAACGAGCGGGCTGATGCCGGGGAAGTATCGGTCGGGGGGCGGTTGACGTGGTGGGGCCAGGCAGGAGCGGTTGTGGGGAGGGATCGATGAGTGCGGCAGGGAGAACGACGCGGGTCGAGGTGGCTCTACGGTGGGCATTGCATGCGTGGGAGGTTTGCGTGTGAGGATGGTTGGGTTGATCGACCGGCAGCGTGCGTGTGGGGTGAGGTGGCGAGCAGGGATTGGCTCGGGTGAGGTGGCGATGGAGATCAGGTGGCGGCGGGTTGTGGTCGGCTGCGGCAGGTGCATGAGACTGTGGCGCGTGGGGTGCGTGTGTGCTACGTGAGTGTGTTGCGTGTGTTGTGTGTGTGGCGGCGGAGGACTAGGGTAGATAGGGTTGGCTTACGGTTAGGTCTAGGTAGATTAGATTTAGGGTTTGGAGGTAGCCGTCCGGGTCGGGCCTGGCGGGCTGCCTCCTAAAAATAATATAAATATTTTATTTTAATTTAAAATAGACTTTTGTAAATAGTTTTTAGACAAATAAAAGATTCGGAAAAGACCGGAGTTTTGATTTGAAAATAAGAGGGCGTTTAGAAAACAAAACCAGACTTTTCAAAAATAGTTTTTAAACAAACCATGCATGATGATGACGATGCTCAAATGCAATGTGGCATGATGACATGAGCATGCGGCCATGATGATGCAATGCACAAGAAAACACAACGATTTTCTAGTAGTGGTTTTAGCGGGATGCCACAATTCGACACCACTAACAATGGATCTCGGCCTCGAGATCCGCCTCGTGGATTGGGGAAGAAGGTCGGCGATCTGAATCTTCTCGCTTCGTGTAGATCCTCGCGACACCACTAACAAGAGGTCGTTGTCCGTGATCGTCGAGAGAACACTCCGGGAACAAAGGGCGAAGGTAGAGGTATCAGAAGATAAAGCCACCTCTAACTTCCGGGGACGGAGTAAAATTGCTGGATCCACAGATTCCATATACAAAAGCGAATGATAAGAGTAGTTGGATGGTGATCAGTCCATCGCGCACCCAAACCATTACTCTGCACATGAATAGGAGAATTATGCAACCAACTCCCGGAGTTAGACTGAAGATCTCGACATTTGAGGTTCGGAACAAAGGAGTGATGCATGCTCTGTATCGGATCTGGCGTAGATGATGTCGTCACGTCAGAAAACACCGGAAGGCACAAATAAGGAACAAAGAATGGTACCATAGATAAAGGATCACTCAGATAGCATGAAGTCCGGAGGTAGAAACACCATTACCAAAGGAGGAAGAGAAACCCTGGAGGTACGACAGACACCCAGCCACGAGAATTCCTGGACTCAGAGAAAGGGAAGAGAGCAGATTTAAAACACGCAGAGGTAAGAGGAGAACAGCAGAGGGGTAAGGAGTAAAAGCAGACCTAATCAGATCTGTCCAACCGATTTTGCAAAATAGTTTTGACACTCTACTTCGGACATTAGCTAGGTTATCCTACAAGCTGGACTTGTGGGGTATCGCAACTGCTGAGCTCTGATACCACTCTGTAACACCCTCAAATCGGCTCTATGCAAGTTTTAGCGCTTCCCGCCAAACCCGCATAGAAACGATTCAAGGATGCCCACCAGGCACTTTCGTGCGGGTGGAAAACGAAGTAATACCATTACACAACAGTCCTCGATGGGACCCACAGAACAGATATATATATATATACAACAGCGACTCCATGAGTCAAAAATACAGATATACTATACAAAGGTCCAAATCACCTTGAAAAGGTAGAGCGTCCGACTACGGACAAGATGCAAATGGGGCTAAGAGCCCTGAAGAATAACCAATGGCGTCCATAACCCTGCCCAGGCCAAGCCGGAAGGATAACCCTACTAACGAGTCGATCTCAAACCTGCTAAAACAAAAGGGGGGTGCCGACAAAGGGCAAAGGAAAAAGAGGAGCGTCAGTACTGAGGCCAGTACATGGCGAGGCTAGAATTCGGCGGTCCTTGCCTACATAGGTATGGTGGGCTGAAGCGGCAGTGCAGCGGCACTAAACAACCTATAGAGACTCGATACAACTGGCGGTTATCAGAGAGGGGTAAGAAAGACCTATCCAGATCCAACCTGAAGCTAACACCAGACAAACCCATCCTGGTACTTCCCCCTCGAGACCAAACGAGGAAGTCGGGCCAAGAAACTCACACAGTTGGCAGTTTTACTCATTCCATTTTAGTTGTAGCATTTACTAGTCAGATATATAGCATGAGTCATCCTGATAGCGGAAGTAGTGGGCAACTTTAGTTGGCATTCCGTTGTAGTTGGAACATTTACTAGTTAGATATAATTGTCCCGAGGAATCCCAAAACCCTGCAGTTGTTGGCACTTTCATCACATTCCATTGGAGTTGCAATACTTACTAGGCAGGTATAGTATGACACAGATCACCACAGATCCACCAGTTGTTGGCATTTTTATTAACCATTCCATTGTAGTGAAGCTGATTACTAGTCACATATTAAGTCAAATTTATAGCACTACTTTAGTTATGCTTGTCTATGATCGAGATACTGTGCTCCAAGTCGTCCATAACCGCGGACACGACTTTCAGAAATTTACCTGCGAGGTGCACAAATAGCAACACACACGATCAACCTCGGAAAAACCAAATCAAAACCCAACGAGGCTTTCACGACAAAGCAATCACAGATTCATAAAATATTTCAGGGGCCACCCACTAAGCTACCACAACAAAGTTGGCGGCTCGAACAGACCCGTGGTTTCAGCGACGGTAAGCATTGGGAACCCGAAAGTGTGACTGGGCTTGTCGATACCGCAAAAACGTGGCGCTATCCAAAATAGTACAGGTGCTCCACGCACAATCTAAAATAAAGCAGTAAAGCATGGCATAAGTACATGATAGTAATAAAGCCCCAAGCTACTTTGTGGCCCAAGGAAATAGAAATGAATCAAGCTCTGGCTCAGGGGGGGTCCATAAGGCCTCCCGGATGTGGATAGTGCGAATAGTCAAGGAACATGTATCAAGTACTCGGGGTCCTACGGGACACAAGTGAGCGTGGAAGAACCAAATAACATCTATTGCCCACCGATGCCTCTGCATTAGTTATATCTAGCATTTTAATAGTTGTATTTAAAGTCATGATCAACTCCACCATAAACATCTGCCAGCATTCCAACAACTGTGGTACTCGACAACACGAGACCGCACCTGAGCAAGCAACTACGACTCGCAAGGCCAGCTATCTACCAAACAACAGGTATTAGGAGGTGTCCATGGCAATATCGAGGCTGCATGGGATATAACTGGTGCACGGAAACTAAAGCATCGTGACACGGATAGCAATAGATCAACAGGAGGAAATAAAGACTATAAATGCAAAATAGGTAGAAAGGGGGAGATTGCTCGCCTGGGAAAACACTGCCGACGGATCATATCCAGAGAACTTGTCGAAACTCGCATCAACTCATCGGCCTAATCCGCGAAGAAGCAAACACTAGAAGAAACACCGGAAGCAATATTTAATACTACGGCAGAAGATCCGGCATGCTTATGATATGATGTATGGCATGGCACATATGCGGTGCAATTAGGCAATATTAAGCGGAACCGGGGTCCCGACAATTAATCAATAGGTTCAAGTTGTTTAAAACCCCGCAAATTAAATGTTGTATTAACAAGACAAAACATGGCATCGGTTTGCTACACCAATTTAAATGGAGTCCGGAATAAGACAAAGATATCCCGCATAAACACTCCATATTTAATTATGAGGTGAATCGGCATAATGCCCCCAAACCACAAACATGTATGCAAGGATGAACAATTTATTATGTGAAAGTTGATAATGCCATATTATAAAAATAGGGTCTCGGAAAAGGGGATCACATTAGGGGTCGAAGATCTTGGGGTTCGATGTGGTCCGGGTTCGGTCTCGGTGGGATCGGCCTTCCGGGGCTCGGTCTTTGGATCCGTGAAGGGAACTCGTGGTGTCCGGATCCGTGAGGAAGAACTTGGTGCGGTAGGGGTTCAGCTCGGCAAGAGCGTCTTCAGTTTCGAGGCTTCGGGATCAATGACGGAGAACTTGTGGCCTCCGGCCTCGATGGTCGGTGGACATGTGTTCTGCATAGCTGGTCTTCGGGAGATCTTGTCGACGCCACTTACGCCCTTATCCAACATCTTGTTCTCGTCCGCGGGGAGGTCTTGATACGTGGCAGCGCAACAAGGCCATCTTCACTTCACCTCAACACATACATTGTCAGGACACCAATACACCCAAAACACCACAACACGGTCACACTATCTGACGAAAATTGTTGGTCATGACGTAGGAGACTCTTGCAGAAGGTGCAGGGGTGCGAGCTTCCTGTATACCGCTCAGACAGACGGCGGGCGCGACGCACAGGACCAGTGGAGGTCGAGCTCGCGGGACAAGGCAGACGCGCAGAGGATGGACGAGCCCGCTGGCCTATGGCTACTGCACGGCCGGAGGTAGTGTCGGGACACGGAGGCGACAAGGAGATCAAGGAGACAACGAGGGCATCCTGGAGCGACGGTGGTGCAGTGGACGCAGCCTCGAGGCCGACCGTGTGGAAGCCGCGGTGGCCCTGTGCAGGTCCCGGGCAACGAGGAGAGCGGGGGCCGCAGAGGCGGGATCACCGGGGTGGCCAGCGATGTAGTGTGGTTTGGGGCAGAGAACGGCAGCAGCGGCCGGGGGACCCGGGGCGGAGAAGGCGTCGCAGCGGAGGCGTCGAGGACAGGCTCGATGGGGCCGAGGTCGAGGGCAGTCAGTGAGGCGGCGGCATGGGCCGGCGGGGACGAGCAGGGTGGTGGCAACGGGAGAGGCGGCCCGGAGCACCGAGGACGGTTCGGAGGGCGAATGGCATCGAGGACCACATCAAGGGAGGCGGGGAGGTGGATAGCGACTGCGGGGGCAACGGAGAGGCGGCCTGGTGGCAGGGATCGAGATGGTTCGATGGCGGGACCGGCTGCCGTGGCGTGGTGTGGGCCCCAGGGCGCAACGAAAGCGCCTGATGCCGGGGAAGTATCGGTCGGGGGGCGGTTGACGTGGTGGGGCCAGGCGGGAGCGGTTGTGGGGAGGGATCGATGAGTGTGGCAGGGAGAACGACGCGGGTCGGGGTGGCTCTACGGTGGGCATTGCGTGCGTGGGAGGTTTGCGTGTGAGGATGGTTGGGTTGATCGACTGGCAACGTGCGTGTGGGGTGAGGTGGCGAGCAGGGATTGGCTCGGGTGAGGTGGCGATGGAGATCAGGTGGCGGCGGGGTGTGGTCGGCTGCGGCAGGTGCATGCGACTGTGGCGCGTGGGGTGCGTGTGTGCTGCGTGAGTGTGTTGCGTGTGTTGTGTGTGTGGCGGCGGAGGGCTGGGGTAGATAGGGTTGGCTTAGGGTTAGGTCTAGGTAGATTAGATTTAGGGTTTGGAGGTGGCCGGCCGGGCTTTCGGGCCTGGGGGCTACCTCCTAAAAATAATATAAATATTTTATTTTAATTTAGAATAGCTTTTGTAAATAGTTTTTAGACAAATAAAAGATTCGGAAAAGACCGGAGTTTTGATTTGAAAATAAGAGGGCGTTTAGAAAACAAAACCAGACTTTTCAAAACTAGTTTTTAAACAAACCATGCATGATGATGACGATGCTCAAATGCAATGTGGCATGATGACATGGGCATGCGGCCATGATGATGCAATGCACAAGAAAACACAGCGATTTTCTAGTAGTGGTTTTAGCGGGATGCCACAATTCGACACCACTAACAATGGATCTCGCCCTCGAGATCCGCCTCGTGGTCCGGGGAAGAAGGTCGGCGATCTGAATCTTCTCGCTTCGTATAGATCCTCGCGACACCACTAACAAGAGGTCGTTGTCCGTGATCATCGAGAGAACACTCCGAGAACAAAGGGCTCACTTGCACTCAAAACCCTGACTCAGGGCCGAAATTGCAAGAGAGAATAGAGAGAGTTTCCCTAAGGAAAATGCCTTAGAGAATATTGTGTGTCTCTTTCCCACCTTGGACACCGCCTCCATCTACTTGGAGGAGGGGCACCACCCCTACTTCCTTGACGGCCTCCACTATATAAGGAGGGCGTGGGTCAGGAAGGCAGACGCAATCCTCTCTAAGGCGCTACCTCCCTATCTCCCTTCCATGTACTTATCCAGATACTGCTCCAGCTTAGATAATCCCTACAAAAATTCCACCATAGTTCCGGAGTGACGCCTTTATGCAACCTGGATCTTGAGAATCTCTTTTCCATCAGTCGCGGGATCAAGGAGAAGGGGACGACACCACACCGAATGTGTGAATCCTGCGAAGGTGTCGTCCGTTCGGTACATGGGTCTAGAAGGTCAAGATCTAGATCGGTTTGGACCAACGCGTGCGTATGACTTCACCATCCACGATATCTAGATTATTAATCACTCATGTTCTCTGAGGGTAACTAGATTAGATATATTCTACTTGTTACTTGCATCTAGTAGATTAGATATTGTGGGGGGTTTCCTCTTGCTATTCCGTAGGAACTTTTTATTTTCCATGGAACAAACCCATCACACAATATATTACTCGGTCGAGATTGGCTCCACGCTAATCAGTGTGCGCCTTCTACTTTGCATCAAGTCATTGATGTAGTGTGTAGATGATGAGGTGGAGGTGGTCCATGCTGATGAATTGTCCTGCATAGCTATGGCTGATGTTCTTATAGATTAGCAGTGATACATTGCAAATGTATCTATAATTTTTGATGTTCCATGCTTGGTTTTATATACTTTCTTGTGTTTTGTCCACACTTTGGAGTACTTTTCTTATGATTTCTTGGACTAATCTATTAACAAGAGCCATAGTGCCAGCTGCCTGTTTTGTGCTGTTTTTGGTTCCAGGAAGTCAGAAAATGAATATTCTCGGAATTGGACGGAACAAAAGCCAAAGTCACTATTTTATCGGGGGACATCTGGAGCCAGAATACGAGACGGAGAGGGGCTGGGGCCTGGCCACACCACCTGGCCTTGGCCAGGCTGCCCACGCCAGGTGGTCTGCCGCCCACCCCTCGGCCTCTCCTTCCGCCTATATATTGCCTCTGATACGGAAACCCTAAGTACCCGATCAAAATTCCACGAAAGAGTCTGTAGCCGCCGTCATCTCCATCCCTAGATCGGGAGGGATCTGAAGCTCTTCCCGACACCCTATCGGAGAGGGGAATTCACCCTGGAGGCCTTCATCATCATCATGCAAGCCTCCGGTGTGATGCGTGAGTAGTTCATCTCTAGACTACGGGTCCATGTAGTAGCTAGATGGCTGGTTCTCCTCCTTTGTGCTTTCATGTCTAGATCTTGTGGGCTCCGTTCATGATCAAGATCATCTATTTGTAATTCTGCATGTTGTGTTTGCGGGGATCCGATGGATATTGAGATGCTATTTCAGATTGATTATTGATTCTATCATGTCTTTGTTATTTGTGATCTTGCATGCTTTCCATTGTTAGTAGCTATCTTGGCCAAGTAGATGCTAGCAACTCCAAGAGTTAGTATTTATGCTCGATAGTGGGTTCATGCCTCCGTAATCTGGGAAGTGATGAAATCTCTAAGGTACTAGATGTGCTGTTGCTACTAGGGAGAAAACAACAATCCTTTGTTCATAGAACAATCGTATTGTTTACTTTACACGCAATTTATAATGCAATTATCCATTGTTTGCAACTTAATACTAGAGGGGGTTCGGATGATAACCTAAAGGTGGATTATTAGTCATAGATGCAGTTGGATGGCGGTCTATGTATAATGTTGTAATGCCCAATCGAATCTCAAAGGAGTCAATATGATTAGTATATGCTTGTATGCTTTCTCGATGTTTGTCAATTGCCCCGCTGTAATTTGTTCACCTAGCATGTTATCTATCTTAAGGAGAGCCACCTCTAGTGAACTATGGACCCCAGTCCTTTCTTTTACATACAATCTACAAACTATTTACTGCTTTGTGTTTACTTTCTGCAAACTATTACTTCCTTCCATTCGATACGTTTAATCCTTTGTTTTCAGCAAAACCGGTGAGATTGACAACCTCATCGTAAGTTGGGGGCAAAGTTCTGTGGTTGTGTTGTGTAGGTCTCCACGTTCTTTGTTGGCACCACAACGTTCAGCTTGCTATACCTTTGGGGTGTTTCCTTGCTCCTATTGGATTGATAACCTTGGTTTCGTACTGGGGGAAAACTTGCTGTTGTGCTCATCATACCTTCCTCTTGGAGTTCCCCAACGAGCTCGATATATTTTGGGCCATTAAGCAGCACCCTGATGCCGTATGTTTATCAGGATGCAACTTTTTCGGGTATGACTTCATGAGTACTACTAGGTCAAGGGGTTCGTAGTAGAAAGCACATATTTTCTTAGCTAGTGCAACACCAATTTCCAGGATCTATCTAGGAGTAATGTTATAATGGGGATGGTTTTTGTAACATACCCATGTGGACCGAAAGTGCTTAACGTTCCGTGGGGAACATGGATGAAGTAGTCGAACTCGTAGCTGGCCTCAAGGTCATGAAGCTCCTTGCAAATCACCCTAGGTCCTTGCACAATAACCAGGTGCCACAAGTGGAAGCACCTCCATTGTGTCGCACATGTCCAATGCACGACGACAACTTCTGGTTCTCTGATCCAGCCGAGAGTGCGAAAGTAGATCTTTTGGCCTAATATATGCAGAACAATGGCGTACTACAACAAAGGATCCCTTGTGCTCACAGTCCCAACCCGGGGCCGCAGTTGCAAGAGAGAAGAGAGGGAGAGTTTCTCTAAGGAAAATTCCTTAGAGAATATTGTGTGTTTCTTTCCCACCTATAGGACCCTCCTTATACATGGAAAAGGGGGGACCCCTGTCTCCTCAAGTCTTGGGGTGGGACTAAAGGAAGAGAGGAGTGGAGGCGTGTGGGAGGAGGAGGCACCGACCGTCCAGGTGGGCCCTACGTGCGCGTGTGGCCCAAGGAGCTAGTGACCGGGGTGGGGCCCACCCACGCGGTGGCCAAGGCCGACGGCGGCTGCCCTTTCCTCCATTTGGGGTGTCTTGCCCTCTTGGGTCCTTCCCCTTCAGGGATTTGTCCCATTAGGAGAGTTTCCCCTGTTAAATTAAATTTTAAATATTTATTTAATATTAGTTCTAATAATTAATTTATAAATAGATATTATTAAATTTCTCTTGACCCAAAACATCTTTTGACTCAGTCCGAACGACTTCGGATTCTCTCAGAATGTTTCCGGTTCTCTCTCAGAGCAGTTCCGGTATTCTCTCTTTCTTACTCCAATGATTCCATTATATCCAAGATGATATTTGAGCATCATAGTGCTCTCAAGTGTGTTACCCTGCGGTTCGGGAACATCACAGAAATGATTGAGACACCTCTCATATCAATCATCAATAGTGGTACCAGGATGCCGTGATGCCCATGGTGACCCCTGTGCATTCCATGATGTCTATTGTCCTTTAAACCATAGACATCGAGTCCAATTCTCTTTGTTACATCGATACTTGACTTGTCTGAGATCTGATCATCAATGTCATTATACCTTGTTCAATCTTTTTACTCACAAGTGTTGTTTTACACATTTCGTGATATTCCATCCCCATGACCTAGTCACATGTTGCGCAACATTTATGGATGTAATACCACTGAGTGGGCCTAGTGTATCTTCCCGTCATGTGGGAGAACAAATCCCGATCTTGATGCATACGCCTCAACGTGTCCCTCTAGAATATCCAACATGCACCTTTATGATCACCCTTTTATAGTGTGACAGTTGATGTAGTCAAAGCAGCAAGGGTGATAGTGATTAAACATGATCTCACGGTCTAAGGATTAGGATATTTCATTTCTAACTATTGCACTGTGAACTTTGTGACTTGATTGTGTTGCAATACTTATAATGGGTAATGTCAATCACATCATTCACCAATGATATGATTTCATTGTCAATTGGCATAAATGCACCATGACCAACAAACTTTGATTATCAGTTGTTGAATGAACTAGTTGAATTGAGGCTACTAGAGACTTTGGTTTGTTTATATAGCACACATGTATTAATGTTTCCGATTGACATAGTTATAGCATGGTATAAAACTATTATGAACTAACTAGACTTCTCTCTACACCCTCGGTGCGCGGCCGATACATAGAATGCTTTATGATGTGATGGCGTTACATCTACGTGCAAGAGAAAATATATGTTCTCAGACTACTAAGTGATAACTCTTTTGGGGTAACAACATTGTGTTCTTATGTTGTGGGCCTCACCATGTCTTAAAACCGAGTTCACGATGCTAAATCCTATAATAGTATTTCAAAGCATGTAGTCTACGATTTAGTATGCGTCGGTTCTTGCACGACAACTCTTATGTAGGTAGATGAACTAAGCGAGGCTGGAAAACTTCAAGTCTAAGATCGCCTCACAGGTAAAACATCATTTCATAGACCAGGTCTAAGCAGGTAGGTCAAACGCTGATGATTCAAGAGGTAAAACATTTTTACATGTAAAGCTTACGTGGTTATTTACAGAAACTCTTACGTGCATGACATGTCATATCACGATCGTAGGCTCTACGCCAACTACTCCAAATTCTACTACAGTAATAATGTTTTATGTTTGTTTCACACGTCAACCCATAATCATAGTCCATAATAGATCCATACGTAGATTAGCACTATTCCATACATGCCTGCGTATACCGCTAGAAGTCTCTTGGTAGAGGAAGGGAACAAATCGTCAAATTTGTGCGACATCCAAAAAATCACACGTGCTTAAAAGGTGTCTGCTCTTAAAGCATCATAGATATTTGATGTCACAAAAAACAATAAACTCTTAGCCACGCGAACCGAAAGTTACGTCGACACTAAGCAAAGAAAACAAAAGCCGCTTATTTATTCTAGAGTCTGGTATACCGCAGGTTACAAAGACTAACAAACTAAAAACTAACATTGACTTAGCTCTATCTGACACACTAATGGCTAGACTCTAGACTACTCCATAGAAGTGACGCTTACAAAGAAGAATGACATCCGTGTGTAGAAGACTTCGTGATCGCCACTGACTTCCGCTTTAATTTCACCAACACAGACAATGTGTTCACATATACGATCTACTTCCTCATGTTTTCGTCGTTTTGGTAATCATATAAAGCCGCTCTTGCAAGTGCTCGTGCATAGGAAGAATCGAGGCGACCTCTTCGTGCTCGAGATATCACGTTTGTCGTTTGAGCTGAAAAAGTTCCACATGTCCGAGAAACGAAAAGATGTGAATGCATAGAGGAAGTAGCTGAAAGAAGAGAAGGAGGATGACACCGTGAGAAACGACGGATGTGGGAAGAAGGAAGAGGGAGATTAGGTATAACAGAGGAATTAGGAAGAAGCTCGCCATCCTCTAGGTAGCCGAGCGGAAGACAGGGAGAGGTGCAAAGGGAAGATGTGATGGAGCATACCAGAAGGCGAGAGAAAACCTCGTGAAGGAATAGAAGGATACCATGCAGGAGAGGTCGACCGCCTCCATGCTCGGAGGCTGCAGCCATAGGAGTGAGCGTCGCAAATGGAACGCGAAGGAAGGCGTGTTCTTGTCGACGGGAGCGCATGTTTTGTTCTTCGCCAAGAATGTAGGTAGCGACACCGGTCGCGGCTTGTCCGACCTCGTAGGTGAACGCATATGCATCACAAAAATGAGATCATCACTGGTGGCGGTATGGCGAGGACTTCCACCGCTCGCTCGACCATAGACGAAGAGATCCATCCCTAGTCGAAGCGAAAGCGCTGGAAGAGAACCCTCCTTATTTCCACTAGAGTAGCAAACACAGGAGGTCACCTTCTTCTCATCATCTTTCTTTGCGCATGACAGAGACGCCGGCATAGGAAGTGGCCCGTCCAGTTAAACAACCGTTCGTACATGAGACACAACATTGGTCTCCTCGACGCTTGTGGCCGAGCGAGGAACCCCGCAGCTGAGTCAAGCACAACCTAAGAAATCTATCCTAAGACGAAGTGAAGGCACCAACAAATACCTACAAAAGATGAAAGCAGACATCGGTAAAGATACGATAAAAAGGAAAAACAGAATGGGACGTATCGATTACCGAGACGTCGATGGACTCTTTCAAACATGTCCTATACAGAGAAAAAGCAAAAACAGGTTAGGTAGAGATGTATAGTGAGATAAGATGGAGATAGAAAGAAAGCGGCATACACGTACCTTAAAACGACAAAGAAACAAAGATGACATAGGGATGACGGGCACGACGACAAACTCACAAGAAGACACCTTCCATTGTTTCCAAACGCGACCAATACGGAGAAAAAGAAAAGACGTGTTAGATAAGAGCCGTACAAGCGATATGAGCACAAGACCTCAAAGAACTTACCGTACAACATATGCAGTCTCCGCGATGAGTGTCTGACTTGTATAGGAAGCCTAGCACCGCTTTCGGTACACGCTGATGTGAGCCCTAGCCACTGATGCCTATCCTCTGCCAATGGCGGATGCCGGTACGATGATAACGACAGCAGACGACCAAGCAGAGACCAGGCCGAGAGATGAGGAAGAAGAGTATGTATAAGCTATAAAAGGATGCGAGCGAGCGTGTCGTGTCGTAAGTGAAGGATCCAACACACGTTCTGTCCATGAAAACCCACTTCTATTGCTAGTTCGCTTGTCGAACACGAGAAACCATGTCCTGCCAAGTTTTCAGATGCCATGTGTTGGAAATTGGTGAGTTTTGGGCTGTTGGCCCATTAGACAAATTCTGAAATTCAGTTTGGCCCATTTGTGCATGGAAGCATATGGCTGTGCTAGTGGTGTCAAAGTTTAGTCCCACATTACTAGTTGAGTGAGGGTTACACCTCCTTATGTACTAGGCTGTTCCACCACTCACTAAGGTGTGAGAATAAGAGCAGCTCTCGCGCACTCCTCCGACGCCGCCCACCTCGCCTCGCCACGCCATGCCTCGTCACGACGCGCGTGCGCCGCGGGTTGTGGGAATCTCGCCGAGTCGAGCTTTATTTTTGCTAGTCGGGAAAATTAATCATAGATTAATTACGAGTCATTAACGGACGCGTTAATTGGTCAGCCGTTTCCAGTCTTTATGGGACGTGGGCTGTTACCGACTCGGACGTGGGCTGAGTCCCACGATCTCCCTGACCTGCTCTATATAAGCGTCTGCGCTAAACCTAATCAGCATCGCTTACCACACACGTCTTCTTCCAGTATATTGCGCCGTCGCTTTCGTCTTCCCCATCCCGGCTTGCGGTGTGTACCGTAGATCGGGACAGTAGGCCTCCAGAACCCCGCCTCTTGTGAACCTGTACGGGTGAGGGACGATCATGTTTTTGGGGAGCGCTTTTGCGCGACTACTGGCTTCCACAATGTCTTTCGACGACGAGTTCCCGGACGGCGACTTCTTCCCGGACATCAGCAGCCTCTACATCGACGACATGGCTGACGACGCTGCTATCACCGCTGCAGCTACTGCTGCTACCGCCGCGGCCTCTGCTGCCGCTGCTCTACCGTACGTAAAGTTAAACTTATTATTTTAGATTCTGCTAGAGTTCCTTATTCTAGTGTTCAGTGTAGATGTGATAGGTTTATCTTATTTAGATGTAATATGTTCATCTATTTTATTGATCTGTATGATTAGTTTTGGTACTGTCTGTACGATCATGTTTTATCAGTTTATTATTCGGATTAAATCATATGGATTATTGCTTATATTTTTAAGACCATGCTTACTACCAGATCGGTATGGGTGGCGAGAACATACATACGCGGAGAGACAATGTTGATAGCTCGGTCGAGGTGTGCGAGAACACGTGCAGTCTATAGACTACGCATGTAGATAGGACGTAGGACGTCTGGGAGAACCCGCAATTGTCTATAGCTTAGGCTGCCACCTCCTCCCTCCGCCATGAGAATACGCGTACGCCCATCTTATCTGATGCAACCTACGTTGCCAGCTCACCTCTTCGACGCAATAACCCATGAATGCCCATGTTGTACACTGCAACATCACCTTTGGCTGGGCCCCACCTCCGTAGGAACATGCAGCCGCCTAGAATCTACACTACCACGTCGGCTTCTGGTGGGACCATAGCTGAGAGAAACCACAACCACTATGCACTGACCGTGTCACGTCGGCTCTCGGCGGGACCCTCCACCCGGCGGGTGCAGAGGCGTGTCATGCCGGGAACACCTCACATAGAGCGCGGTTCTGCCCACGTAAGCTGACAGTGGGCCCATGGCACGCAAGCGGTCCACTGTCCAGTGACGCGGGGTACGACGACGATCTCAACACCCCAACGTGGTATGGAATCTTTCACATTGTCCCGTAGTGGGTCTCACCTCATGGGATAGAAGGGCTTTGTTGCAACGTCACCGCATGTCCTTTCCGGTGTCCATCCCACGACCAAAAAAAAAGGATGACGTGGATAGCAGTTTGAGCCAAAACAATCTAGCGTTTTTATTTATCCTGATGAGATATGATAATAAACATCCTTTATTATTTTTCTCTAGAGAATATCTCCTTCGGAACGGGTTTGTTCCTATTTCACTAGGGCTAATTGATCTAGATCGGCTATTAAAGTTGTCGACTAGAGGAATCCCAATGACGAGTGGCTCTTGAAGAGACTAGTGGAGTATCTAGCCAACGAGAACGATATGTATGAGCCTATATAGGAGCTAGATGGTATGAAAAAGTTAGGAAATGGCTTTAAGTAGTCTCATCCGAGAATACATTGATTGTTTTTCTTGGGAGTATCATGAGATGTCTGGTCTTTGTAGGGAACAGGTGGAACATTGACTACCAATTAAAGCTAGCTTTCGCCCTTATAAGCAAGCTCCGAGGAAGTTCAATCTAATCATGTACGATTGGATCAAAGAAGAGATATGTTTATTGTTGTGGTGATTGGATTTCAAACATCGTACCGATTAACAAAAAAGGGTCTGATAAGCTTTGAGTTTGCATCGACTTTAGAGATCTTAATCAGGCTACCCAAAGATGAATATCCTATGCCCATAGATGATATGCTTATTAAAAGTGCGTCCGGTCATCAGATCATCAAGGATGGAAGGTCCGGTACAACCAAATATTCATGGCTGAAGAAGATTCAGTAAATATGATGTTCCAGTGTCTAGGTTTTGTTGGTTTGTTTGAGTGGACAGTGATGATCTTCGGCTTGAAGAATGCCGGAGTGACTTATCAGAGAGTTATGAACCTGATCTTTCATGATCTTCTGGGAGTCATACTAGAGGTCCACATAGACGACGTTGTGGTTAAGTCGGGTTCTCATGCTAATCATCTATCCGACTTACGACTAGCATTTGAGAGAATGAGAAAGTATGGACTCAAGATGAATCTGTCGAAATGTGTGTTTGTCATATCAACTGGCAAGTTTTTGGGGTTCATCATACACAGTCAAGGAATAGAGATTGACCCGAAGAAGATTACTGCAATCCGGGATGTGTATGCACCGACTTGCAAAAATGAGATGCAACAGCTTCTCGGCAAAGTGAATTGGCGGTTCATCATCAATGTGTCTAGAAAGGTAGATGCTTTCACCGACATTCTTCGGATCAAGAAAGAGGAGGACTTTTTCTAGGGTCAAAGCACCAAGAAGCATTTGAAAAGATTAAAATCTTCTTGTCCACACCTCTAGTTTTGAGAGTGCTAAAGAGAGGGAAACCTTTCCGGCTGTACATAGTTGATGAGTCAGGGTTATTGGCACCACTCTTACACATGTAATCGGTGGTAAGGAACATGCTATCACTTATCTTAGTCGGTGGTTACTAGAAACCGAAACACGATACAGTTTCATCGAGCAAATATGTTTGTCACTCTACTATGCATGCACCAAGTTACAGCATTATCTACTCTCTAGTGAATGTGTAGTAGCTTGCCAAGCCGATATTATCAAACACATGATTCAAAAGCTGGGGAAGAATCAACGAGTGGGCCTACAGTCTAATCGAGTATGATTTGACTTATGAACCTCTAAGGTTTATGAAGGGACAAATTGTAGCCGACTTTATAGTAGAACATCAGATTGACAAGAGTGCTTGTTTATAGTTCTTGTCGACAATACCATGGAAGTCCTACTTTGATGGTTCAGTATGCAGCAGTGGGAAGAGAGTCAGAATTGTTTGTATATCACCTTTGGGGGTTATATATGAGGCATCATGCCGACTGGAATATGATTGCATTAATAATCAAGACGTTTATGAAACTATGTTATTTGGGTTAGAATTTTTGGTTGCCGTAGGGGTTTGATGTATCGAGGTACTCAGTGATTCATTGCTACTGGTACAACAAGTTGCTGGGATCTTCCAGTGCAATGAAGGACCACTCAAATCATACTTTGATAAATGCCTAGACATAATTTCTTCTTTGAATTATTTTACCATCTCACATGTTTCTTGGCATGAAAATTGGTTTGCCATTGAGTTAGCACAACACGCATTGGGTTATAATATTAGCCTATGGATGTTCTATGTTTGAGAAAAACCGATGCATCTCGTTGCTAACTTATGTACGACCAACTTGATTGAGCTGATTGTTTTGATAAATCAGCCAACAAAGAGAAAGTTGGAAATGACCACAAGGTTGATTGGAGAAAACCAATTATTCATTACTTGCAAGGTCCAAACTAGAAGACGGAGAGAGTTGTTGAGCGACTAGTTTTGAAATATTTCTTAGTCGATAATGATCTATATCGCCGAATAACGGATGATCTTATTCTGAAGTGGTTGGATGAAGATTAAGCCAAAGTCGCCATGGGTGAAGTTCCTGACGGCTTATGCGGGACACATCAATCGGCCCTTAAGATGAAGTGGATGCTAAAAAGAGTCGAGTTCTATTGGTTGACTATCAGTACAAAAATACCCCACGCCCAGCTGATTTTTGGGGCGGCACAAGCAAAAAGAACCGGCAAAAGTTGGTTACGCCGTGGATGGGCTTTCGCGACACCATTTTGTCGTGGTGGCCAATTAGGCGCCGTGGCACATAGGGTATGGACGGATTTTGGTTCCGTGGTTGGTGTCTCACAAGGGCGACAATTTTCATGCCGCACTTGGGAAACCGTGGCATTCTCCTGTTACATCGTCCATTGCAAGCACCGTTAGTTGTGGTTATACACTGGGAAATGGTCATGCATAGCCCGTTGATTGGTTAGGCTTGTGTAGCTGACAGATCTGACCGACGACAGCCCACCCGAGCATGATCCTTAATGCTGGAGATTGACGTATGGACCCTCTGTGCAAGTTCGGCCCACGTGAGTAGACGCACTTGTTCTACATCCCATAAACCAAACCCTAGATCTCACCAACTGCCTGACCCATTTCCATAAAATACAGGAAACCCTAAATCCCCGCTCCTGGATCCCCGCTCCGTAGAGTGCCGCACTCCCCGTTTGGCATACCTAGATCTGAACATCGCCATGCCTCCGAATCTCAAGACATGTAGATTGGGTAGCGGTTACTATAGATTAACCCCACCGCCCCTTCTTTCCCAAGTCTATGGTATCTTCTTCATCTTGTTCATCTCATCTACAGATCTACTGTCCTTCATCTTGTTATTTTTGTGATTGATGTGCTCTCTCTCTCTCTAGATCCAAGACGACGTCTGCGTCATGGAGGATGGTAGCTGCGCCACTGTGGCCGTGGAAGAACCGTGTGCAAATGATGGAAGTCGCGCCGCTGCGGCCGTCGAAGAACGTGCGCGGAGGACGGTGGCGCATAGCTACGGCCGTCACATTACCAATCGCGGAGGACGGTGGCTTCGTTGCTGCAACCGTCAAAGAACCGTCCATGAAGGACAGTGGCCATGTCGCTGCGGCCGTGAAATAACCGGCCGCGGAGGACGGTGGCCGCAACGCTATGGCCGTCCTAGAACCATCCAGCGGTCGCGAGCCTACAATGAGATGGAGAAAATTTAGAGAGACCCTCAAGAATAAGTATAGGGTTATTGAATAGAGGGCTCAAAATATGTAATGGAAATAAAATTATATTGTAATGGAATAGAGGGGCTAATTTGTGTATTGTTGATCCTAATTAACGGAAATAAAATTCATTATATTTTTTGCCACCTAAGTATGCTAGCACGGTGAATTTTATTTCTTTATCGGGGCACTTTCTATAACGCCGGATTCAATGTGTTTTGGCATATCCACTGTTTTGCGTCGTGGAAGCGCTAGCTCGCGGATCATGTTGTGCTGAGCCAAAAGATCCGCCGCTGTTTCAGAATCCCCGACGTAGTTATCCCTAGCGGCTTTTTTTGCCGCGCCAGCGCGACCAACGTCTATAAGCGCTAGGGCCCGAGCTACGTGTTCTAGTGTATGATTCAATACTTATTCAGGTACTATAATGGGTGCGAGGCTTGTCAGAAGTCCGGTGATATATATCTAGTGCCGACTTCACTTATGTAGCCGATTATAAAACCGTGGCCTTTTCGAGGATGGGTGCTAGATTTTGTCGGTATGATTCATCCAACATCATAAAGAGGGCAACAGTTTGTGCTAGTTTCTACCAACTATTTCACCAAATGGTCTGAAGCATTACCCTCGAGAATATGACCCACATGGAGGTAATTCAATTTATCATAGATTTGGCATACCATAGACTCCCACCATAGATCAAGGGACATCCTTCATGGCAAAAGAGGTGAAGCAGTTTGCCGAGTCATTGGGAATCAAGATGCTCAATTCATCTCCCTATTATGCAAACCAATGGACAGGCTGAATCTGCTAACAAAATCTTAATCACAAAGATAATTTGGGACTATCCTACGTGATGGCATGAAGTGTTACCGTAAGCACTGTGGGCTCATAGGATCTTAAAGCACGATGCTATTAAAATAACTTCCTTCGAGTTAACCTATGGACAAAAAACTGTTTTACCAGTGGAGGTTAATATGGCTGCTTTGAGGTTTGCCAAGCAAAACGGGTTATCAGACAAGAATTATTACAATTAGATGATGGACAACATTGATGAGGTGGCCGACAAACGAGTAGCATCTCTCAGAGGTATCAAGAGACGGAAGTTACACTTGTCCAGGGTCTAGAACATTAGAGTTCGGCCAAAGAACTTCCGAATCAGCGACTTAGTCTGGAAAGTCATACTACCAGTCCACTCTCGTAGTCACAAATTCAGAAAATGGTCACCGAGTTGGAATAGCCCTTACCGAGTCACAAGACTGGTGCCGAGTAAATCGTATTTGGTGGAAACAATGGAGGGGGATTTGCTTCGTCGAGCGCTTAATGGACCCGATACTTGAATAAATTCCACCCAAACGTATGGCAATATGCCTAACTCACTGTAAAATGGCCGATATTAGTGTATCGCCCTCAAAATCAAAGTGAATAGCCAATTACTGCACCATCACATTTAGCGGATTGCACAGAATATTTGCTAGTACACGAGCTTTACCGAGAAACATGGGCATCTGTTAGCGCTTTTTTTAGGCCGATAAAAATACCAGTGGTTTTAGTTGGGAGATGGACGTATTTTTTTGATTTCTAGGTTCTAGCCCAATACCAGGTGACTAAAGGCTGAAAATAGTCGGTGCACGGAAAAGATCTGGAGGACTATCAAGAAGTCGACCAAGATAGTAGGAAATTCCATCATCGCATGGCCTACTAATTAGAATATTCTAGAGACTAGTGATATGAGCCAACTTATGCCCAAGGAGACCATGATTTAGCCAGAAAATGCTCAAAGATCTTGGAAATCGTGCCAACACAGAAGGAAAGATGACTCTGTAAAGGGTTATTCAGATGCTTGGATCCCGGGTCTAGTACAAAGTTGGCGATAGTTTTCTAGTTTAGAGTTATTTTCCTACTAAATAAACCACATTGTACTCGTGTAATAGTTTTCTAGGCTTGTACGGAAAGACCAGCCACCCCATATAAGTTGTGAGGGGTGCTGGTGATTAAACTAAGCACACAATTGACAACTTCAATACAATTTACTTTTCAACAACTTTTACCTTTCCAACCATTGTCCCTGCTTCCGATTCTTCGGTGACTCTGTGTTTCACAGGATCGACAACCGAGTTAGGGTGATTAGGTCGACTAAATCAGCCTATAGACATCGGAATCTCATACAGGGTCCCTCTCGAGAAACTGGGGCTTCTGGTCTGAAGAGCGCTGCCTCATTGTCTTGTGTATCATGCTGTAAGATCGGTCTACTGAAACTGTATTGAGGTGCATCACCCTTTCTCTTCTCGGTACCCAAGTAAAGACCTTATATATTATTCGATCAAACGTATTGGTAACTCCGTCTTGCAAGTGCGGTCCCGTTTAAAGCGCAACAAGCTTCAATACGAAACTCGGAGCTAAGGTTAGGCATGTCCCATGGAATAAGGCAACGTTACCATCAAGCCAATACATCAACACTGAATACAAAAGTAAAACCCAAAAACATCCTATCTTCTAGCGAGAGCCACCTGGCCCAGTAGACAACGAAGATTCAACTCGTTTTCTAACATTCACGAAAAATTGTGTGGCCCTGCTGAACATGCCTCATACAAACATAAACACCGAAGCACCCTCCCATGACCCTCGTCTTCCAGCACACGTGCATACACATCGACGTAACACATCCATCCGTCAGCTAAGTAGACAACTAGTGACATGCATCATGAAATATTGTGAGAGCCATAGGGCCAGTTTACATCTACATGTATCCAGTGCGTCCAATCCAAAAGCGAGAAGCCTTTATAGCCGACCTCCCTCTATATGAACGATGCACACTCACTACAAAAGTACCTCCGTACCTGGCGGATTTTTAGGCGGCATAAGAAAAAAAATCGGCAATAGTTGGTTACGGGGCGGATGAGCTTTGGCGGCACCATTTTGTCTTGGAAGCCACTTTTACGCCGTGGCAGAGGCCATACCGGCATATAATTGTGCTGTGAAATGCTGCAACGAATAACGACGCATTTAACTGTCGCCGTACTTTAACGAAGGCCTAAATTACTGCGTCGTGGGTTCCCACGCAGGATGGTTGTGAGTAATTCACAATAACTATTCAAATTTGTGCCCCTGACTGGTGGGTCGAGTCCTGGTTCCTTCCACAGGAAGTTGAAAGACTGGTCAAAAAGCTGCGCCCTTGTCCGCTCGTCTACACGGTCGTCGTGTCCACTCCGCCTTGACAGCCCTGTTAGACTTCATTGCGCGCCTCGTTCATCTCCCACCACAGGTGTACAAAAGATGCATATGCTCCTCTCCTCCCCATCTCCATCATCACTGTGCACAGCACTTGACTCCTCATCTCCTCTCTCTGATCCTTCATTCTTCGACATCGATCACCGTCCTCCTCTTGAGCAAGCGAGCAAGGCCCGAGGAAGATCAACCCACCTGCCCCCCGCCGTGCACCATGATGCCCTGCCGCCGGAATGTCGAGGTGGCTAGCACTCTATCCAACGAACGCGCCTCCTCCCCAAGCTGCTGCAACGTCGGCTCCGCCATCGCCTTTGCCCAACCACGATGGCCAGCACCGTCACGCAGCGCCGCATGATCTAGGCCCCTCCTCCTCCAGGGCCCGCTCCTCTCGTGGCAGCTCCTCCTCTGATCCCCTACATGTTGGAATTATGCCCTAGAGGCAATAATAAAGATGTTATTATTATAATTCTTGTTCATGATAAAGTTTATATTCCATGCTAGAATTGTATTAAGCGGAAACTTTAATACTTGTGTGGTTTGTGAACAACACCGTGTCCCTAGTACGCCTCTATGGACTAGCTCATTGATCAATGATGGTTAAGGTTTCCTAACCATAGACATGAGTTGTCAATTGATAATGAGATCATATCATTGGAGAATGATATGATGGATAGACCCAAACTAAGCGAAGCAATTAGATCGTGTCATCGTGTTCGTCTTTGCGAAGTTTTTTCTTATGTCAAATATTGTATTCCTTAGACCATGAGATAATACAACTCCCTGGTATCGGAAGAAAGCTTTGAGGTCATCAAACGTCATCCTATGAGAGGGTGATCATAAAGGTGTCTCTCAGGTAATCGGAAAGTATCTGTTGGGTTGTATGTATCGAGATGGGATTTGTCCCTCCCAAGTCGGAGAGATATGCTTGGGCCCCTCGGTGTCGATATCAACACCGCTTGCAAGCATGTGGTTAAGGAGTTAATCACAAAGTGATATCGGATTACGGAACGAGTAAAGTACTTGCTGTGAACGAGATTGAACTAGGTATGACGATACCGACGATCGAATCTCGGGCAAGTAAAATATCGCGAGACGAAGGGAATATATATATGGGATTGATTGAATCCTGGCATCGTGGTTCATCCGATATGATCATCGATGACTGGGTGGGAGTCAATATGGGTGCCGGACCCTGTTGATTATTGATAGAAGATCATATGCGCATATTCTCGAACCCGCGAGGTCACACATAACGTGTCTCGGCGCTAGGATAGATTGGATAATTGGTTTATGAATTTTGTTGGTCTCGGATGGGATCCGGGACATCACGAGAGGTTCCGAAATGGTCCGGAGAATAAGATTCATATAAGGCAGTGCAGTTTTTGGAGTTCGGAATTGTCCCGGATTAATCGGTATTGTACCGGAAGCTTCTAGAACCTTCCGGAAGGGGGCCAATGTGGTCCCACCTTCCGGTAGGGGGCATGGGCCTATGAGGGAGTGTCCTGGCCGCATTGGGCCAGGGGCACAAGGCCCCATAGGGCCCAGCCGATTCTAGAGAGATTTAACTCGTTTAAATCTTGGGATAGAATTTCTAGATAAGGGAGAGTTTAAATCGTTTAAACTAGAGATAGGCTTGGAGGAGGGCTAGGGCTGGCGCCCCTCCCCTCTATATATATATAGGGCTGGTGCGCCCCTCCCTACACACATCTCCTCCAAGCCCTAGTAGCCCTGCTGCCTTCCTCTCTCCTCCCATTTGTTTGCGGTGAGCCTGCTTGCAGAAATTCTCCACCAAATACACCACGCCCGTCGTGTTGTAGATCCAATCCATCTCTCCACCATACTTGCTGGTCCAAGGAAGGAGGAGGCGTCGAGGTGCTGCGTGTGCATCTCACGGAGGCACCGCCACTTGTGGTGCTAGATCGGATCGGATCGCGAGGAGGAGAAGCGAAATGCGACTACATCACCCACGTTAAATGAGCGGTCCATTGTCACGAATCTTCAAGGGTATGAAGATCTAATCCAATCTCTCGTTGTTTGCATCTCCTAGACTAGATCTTGGCTTTCCCTCTGTTCGCTTCCGTAGAAAATTTTGATTTACTATGCGCGAAACCCTTGATGGTATCGAGCTAGATCTATGCGTAGATGTGATTCACGAGTAGAACGCATAACATGGTTGTTGCGGCGTTGATGTTTTCTGCAAGCCTCTTGTTTGTGTTCTTCTTATGGCCGGGATAGTGAGATTGAAGCGGTCAGGACAACCTTTCGCGACGTTGTTCGCGAGACCGGCTCCGCACTTGACGTGTGGCTTGTTCCACACATGCGGTGGTGGATGTCTGTTTCTCTCACTATAGTTGTCATGGGATTAACACCGGAGTTCGGCAACCATAATATCACCGTTGTGGCTTTCCGTAGGTAAGAATCGTTCTTAGCATCTACTCCCATAAGCCACGTAAAACATGCAACAACAAAGTAGAGGCGTCTAACTTGTTTTTGCAGGGAGTGTTTTCTGTGATATGGTATGGCCCAAGATGTGATGTGTATATTGTATGCGATGGTCATGTTTTGTAATGTTTCACGACTTGCATGTCGATGAGTACACAACCGGCAGGAGCCATATGGTTGTCTTTATAATTGTGTATGACCTGCGAGTCAACTTCTTATACGCCATGTAATAGCTTTAGTTTATCGCTAAGTAGTTAGCAATAGTTGTAGTTGCTATTCGTGGTGGAGGCAATCATGGTGGAGTGATGGAGATCATCTTAGGCCGAACGCACAAGATGGAGATCAATTCGCGAATATTGGCAATACCAAGTCACATAAAGTTAAATGCATGGGATGTTTATCCTTTTATGTATCTTATTATGCTTAGATCATGACGGTAGCATTATAAGATGATTCCTCATAAAGATCAAGATAAAACTGTTCTCCCCAAGTATGCACCGTTATGAAAGTTAAATCGTGTCCAAGCATCACGTGATGATCGGGTGCTATAGACTCTACGCTCACATACAATGGGTGCAAGCCAGTTTTGCACACGCGGAAATACTTGGGTCTAACTTGACGAGCCTAGCATGTACAGACATGGCCTCGGAACACAAGAACCGAAAGGTTAAGCATGAGTCATATGAATGATATGATCGACACTTCGTTGTCCACCATTGAAACCACATCTCTTCTCGTGAAGATCGGATTAGGTGTGGTGAATTTGGATCGTGTTCACTAAACAACTTGAGGGATGTTGAATTTAGTGGGAGTTCATCTAGTAATTTGATTAAAAGTTGAACTAGTTATCATGAACATAGTCTAATTTGTACTTGCAAATATTGTAGATCAAATGGCTAAGTCCAACTTCAACTTCAACGTTTTTGCTGAGAAAGAAAAGATTAAGAACAATGGGTCTAACTTCACCAATTGGTTCCGCAATCTGAGAATCATTCTATCTGGAGGACAAAAGGACTATGTCCTTGAGAAAGCGTTAGGTAACCCCCCTGCTGCAACTGCGACGGCTGATGAGAAAGCTGTCTATCAGTCGTGCAAAGATGATTATGGTGTGATTAAGAGCACCATGTTGTTTGCTATGGAACCGGAACTTCAAAATCGTTTTGAAAACTATCCCGGGCCCTTTGAGATTCTCGAAGAGTTGAAAACCATGTTTCAGACTCAGGCCCGTTCTGAGAGATATGAGATCTCTGAGAAGTTCTTTAACTGCAAGATGGAGGAAGGGAGTTCCGTTAGTGAGCACGCCATTAAGATGTCGGGCTACACTCAACGCCTTGAGCAACTGGACTGCAAGATTCCAGAGGAGCTCAAGATTGACAGGGTTCTGCAATCACTCCCTCCCAGCTACAAAAGTTTTGTAGTGACTCATAATCAGATTGGTTCCAGATACGATCACGAGCTCTTCGCCAAAGTGAAGGCTGCGGAGTGGACATCAAGAAGGATAATCATGTGTTGATGGTCAACAAGCCCTCCTTTAAGAAAGGTAAAGGTGCAAAGAAGCCCTTCAAGAAGGGCGTGACAAGCGCAATGCCCTGCTGAGAAGAAGCTCAAGTCTGGTCCCAAGCCGAAACCGAGTGCTTCTATTGCAAGGACAAGGGTCCTTTGGAAGCAACTGTCCAAGTACTTAGCGGATAAGAAGGCTGGCACCATCAAAGGTATATTTGATATACATGTTATTGATGTTTTCCTTACTAGCCCTCGTTGTAGTGCACAGGTATTTGATACGGTTCGATTGCTAATATTTGTAACTCGAAGCAGAGCTACGGAATGAGCGGCTTCTGCGAGGATGAGGTGACGATGCTTGGCGTTAACAGATCAAGAGTTGATGTGATGGCCGTCGACGCTCTCCTTAGTTTTACCTTGGGATTAGTTTTAAACCTTAATAAATGTTATTATGTACTGCGTTGAGTATGAACATTATTTGGATCGTGTTTATTGCTAGTCGTTTATTCATTTAAATCGGAGAATTATGGTTGTTCTATTTATTTGTGTATCATCTTTTTTGTTCATGAACATATTGTGAGTTTTTTATTTCTTCTAAATCTCGAAAGGGATGAAACACACATCCATAACATTGAGGCTAAGAGATGCAAAGTAGATAGTGATAATACTACTTATACGTGGCACTTGTCGTCTAGGTCATGTTGGTGTAAAGCGCATGAAGAAACTCCATTACGATGGACTTTTGGAGTCTCTTGATTTTGAATCATTTGACACATGCGAACCATGCCTCATGGGCAAGATGATCAAAACCCGTTCTCGGTATGATGGAGCGAACAGCGGACTTGTTGGAAATCATACATACCGATGTATGCGGACCGATGAGTGTTTGACAGCGGTGGATATCGCTATTTTCTCACTTTTACCGATGACTTAAGTAGATATGGGTATATCTATTTAATGAAACATAAATCTGAAGCGTTTGAAAAGTTCAAAGAATTTCAGAATGAAGTGGAGAACCATCGTAATGTAAAGATTAAGTTTCTACGATCCGATCGTGGGGAGAATATTTGAGTTATGATTTTCTCACGCATCTCAAAGCAAGTGGAATCGTTTCACAACTCACGCCACCGGAACACCACAGCGCAATGGTGTGTCTGAGCGGAATCGAACCCTATTAGATATGGTCCGATCGATGATGTCTCTTCTTGATTTGCCGTTATCATTTTGGGGTTATGCATTAGAAACGCTGCATTCACTTTAAATAGGGCTCCATCTAAATCCGTTGAGGCGACACCGTATGAACTGTGGTTTGGTGCTAAACCTTAGTTGTCGTTTCTTAAAGTTTGGGGATCTGAAGCTTCGTCAAGAAGTTGATGCGGACAAGCTCGAACCCAAAGCGAATGCGTCTTCATAGGATACCCTAAGGAAACTATTGGGTATACCTTCTATCACAGAACCGAAGGCAAAGTGTTTGTCGCAAATAACGGTTCCTTTCTTGAGAAGGAGTTTCTCTCGAAAGAAGTGAGTGGGAGGAAAGTAGAGCTAGACGAGGTTATTGAACCTTCTCTTGAATTGGAGAGTAGCGACACCTGAAATTGTTCGATGCCGCTTTGCACCAACAATAGAGGAAGCTAATGACAAGGATCATGAAGCTTGGACGATCTCTTTGCTCTTGAGCGTCGCGGTCGACAAGGTCGCGTGCCCCTCTGAGTGAATGCGGCAACCTGTCTTGTTGTCTTGTTAGTAGAAGGCGGTGAACCTGAACTATGAGGAAGCGATGATGAGCGGACTACGAGAAATGGCTAGAAGCCATGAAATCCGAATTGGGATCCATGAGCGAAAACCAAGTATGGACTTTGGTGGACCCTCCTAGCGACCGAAAGGACGTTGAGTGCAAATGGATCTTCAAGAAGAAAACGGACGCGGATGGTAATGTTACCGTCTATAAAGCACGGCTTGTTGCGAAAGGTTTTCGACAAGTTCAAGGTGTTGACTACGATGAGACTTTCTCTCCGTGGCGATGTTTAAGTCCATTCGGATTTTATTAGCAATTGCTGCGTTTCATGATTATGAAATATGGCAAATGGATGTCAAGGCGCTTTCCTCAATGGAAACATTGAGGAAGAGTTGTATATGATTCAACCCGAATGTTTTTTCGATCCTTATGATTCTGATAAATTATGCAATCTTGATCGTTCCTTTTATGTACTAAAGCAAGCATCTCTGAGTTGGAACATTCGTTTTGATCAAGTGATCAAGAGCTTTGGATTTGTTCCAAATTGCTCTGAAGCTTGCATCTACAAGAAAGTGAGTGGGAGCTCGGTGGCGTTTACGGTACTATATGTGGATGACATATTGATTATTGGAAATGACATCAACATGCTTAACGATGTGAAGAGTTATTTGAACAAGTGTTTATCAATGAAAGACCTAGGTGAAGCTGCTTATATATTGAGCATCAAAATCTATAGAGATAGACAAAGGCGCTGATAGCTTTAAGCGGTACATACCTAGACAAAGTTACGAAAAGGTTCAGAATGGATAAGGCATTGAAAGGTTGATTGCCTATGTTGTCGAGTAAGATATTGAGCAAGGCTCAATGTCCATTCGATAAATGATAGGAAGCTATGAGCAAAGTGCCTTATGCCTCGGCCATAGGTTCCATCATGTATGCCATCTGTGTACTAGACGGATGTGTCCAATGCTCTTAGTTTGACGGCGATATCAAAGTGATCCAGTGGAACCTTTGGACAGCCGTAAAGAACATCCTAAGATACCTAAATAGGACTAAAGAAATGTTCTTAGTCTATGGGGGTGATGAACACTCGTCGTAAAGGTTACGTCGATGCTAGTTTACACCGACAAGGATGATTCTAAATCTCGAACGGGATCGTGTATATTTTGAATGGAGGCTGTGAGTGGAGAAGCTGCAAGCAAAGCGTGATCGCGGGATCTCTGATGAAAGCGGAATACATGGCTCTGCGAGCGTCAAGTGAAGGAGTTTGGATCAGGAACTTCATCATCGAGCTTGGCGTGGTTCAAGTGCATTGGACCCTTGGAGATATTGTGTGACAACATGGCGCCATAGCACTCGCTAAGGAACCAAGATATCATCCAAAGACCAAGCATATCAACGCAAGTTTCATATAATCCGAGATTATATAGCGGATGGAGATCTGAAGATTAGCAAAGTACATACAGATCTGAATGTCGCAGATCCATTGACTAAACCTCTTCCGTGTAAAACATGATCAGCACCTCGATTGCCATGGGTGTGAGATTGTTGCCGGATGTAAACTAGATTATTGACTCTAGTGCAAGTGGGAGACTGTTGGAATTATGCCCTAGAGGCAATAATAAAGATGTTATTATTATAATTCTTGTTCATGATAAAGTTTATATTCCATGCTAAAATTGTATTAGCGGAAACTTTAATACTTGTGTGGTTTGTGAACAACACGTGTCCCTAATGCGCCTCTATGGACTAGCTCATTGATCAATGATGGTTAAGGTTTCCTAACCATAGACATGAGTTGTCAATTGATAATGAGATCATATCATTGGAGAATGATATGATGGATAGACCAAACTAAGCGAAGCAATTAGATCGTGTCATCGTGTTCGTCTTTGCGAAGTTTTTCTTATGTCAAATATTGTATTCCTTAGACCATGAGATAATACAACTCCACGGTATCGGAAGAAAGCTTTGAGGTCATCAAGCGTCATCCTATGAGAGGGTGATCATAAAGGTGTCTCTCGGTAATCGGAAAGTATCTGTTGGGTTGTATGTATCGAGATGGGATTTGTCCTCCCAAGTCGGAGAGATATGCTTGGGCCCACTCGTGTCGATATCAATACCGCTTGCAAGCATGTGGTTAAGGAGTTAATCACAAAGTGATATCGGATTACGGAACGAGTAAAGTACTTGCGTGAGCGAGATTGAACTAGGTATGGCGATACCGACGATCGAATCTCGGGCAAGTAAAATATCGCGAGGCGAAGGGAATATATATATGGGATTGATTGAATCCTGGCATCGTGGTTCATCCGATATGATCATCGATGAATGTGTGGGAGTCAATATGGGTGCCCAGACCCTGTTGATTATTGATAGAAGATCATGTGCGCATATTCTCGAACCCGGTCACACATAACGTGTCTCGGCGCTAGGATAGATTGGATAATTGGTTTATGAATTTTGTTGGTCTCGGATGGGATCCGGGACATCACGAGAGGTTCGAATGGTCGGAGAATAAGATTCATATAAAGCGGTGCAGTTTTGGAGTTGAATTGTCCCGGATTAATCGGTATTGTCTGGAAGCTTCTAGAACCTTCGGAAGGGGCCAATGTGGTCCCACCTTCGGGAGGGCATGGGCCTATGAGGGAGTGTCCTGGCGCATTGGGCCAGGGCACAAGGCCCCATAGGGCCCAGCCGATTCTAGAGATTTAACTCGTTTAAATCTGGGATAGAATTTCTAGATAAGGGAGAGTTTAAATCGTTTAAACTAGAGATAGGCTTGGAGGAGGGCTGGGGCTGGCGCCCCCCTCTATATATAGAGGGCTGGTGCGCCCCTCCCACACATCTCCTCCAAGCCCTAGTAGCCTGCTGCCTTCCTCTCTCCTCCCGACCGTTTGCGGTGAAGCCTGTGAAATTCTCCACCAAATACACCACGGTCGTGTTGTAGATCCAATCCATCTCTCCACCATACTTGCTGGTCCAAGGAAGGAGGCGTCGAGGTCTGCTGCGTGTGTATCTCACGAGGCACCGCCACTTGTGGTGCTAGATCGGATCGGATCGCGAGGAGGAGAAGCGAGTGCGACTACATTACCCACGTTAGAGCGTTCCATTGTCTTGAATCTTCAAGGGTATGAAGATCTAATCCAATCTCTCTCGTTGTTTGCATCTCCTAGACTAGATCTTGGCTTTCCCTCTGTTCGCTTCCGTAGAAAATTTTGATTTACTATGCCGCGAAACCCTTCACTACACCCAACTGCCGAGCCGGTGGAGCCGGCGGAGGGGGAGGGCAAGGAGGATGATCCTCTAGAAGTGCGGATCCTTGCGGCGGTGGAGCGGTTATCGAAGATGGAAGCCGACGCGAAAAACGCCTAGGAGGACGCGCAATTTGAGAATTGGTCATTGCCCGTTCCCTGCAGTAGCAATTAGTATAGGCGCGCGCGGCCGATCACCATGGGATGGTCGATCGTTCCGGCGGTGGTGGCCGGCATGCAAGAAGAAAGGGGTTGCCGCTGTCAATGTAGTTTTATATCAATATTTTGTAATGTTTATTCTACCTTTTGTTATCAGTGTGTACAAAAGGGATGTTTAAGTGCAATTATGTTATATTTTTATGTGAAAACAACCGCATTATATCTTGCATCGCGGTACAATGCGCCGCAATGTATTGTAGACAGGGCCAAATTTCAGTTCGCTAAGTCACGATACGTGTTTCACTAACTAGTGTGCCCCATCTCGGCTGGCGATTAGAATAAGAGTAGTCGTCCCCTGTCTTCGTTATCTCTTCTTCTTCCCAAACTCTGTCCGTTCTACCAGTGAGCATGAACACGGAGCCATCGATGGAGACGCGCAGGCCTCCCAGGCCTGGCCCACCGTGGGGAACTACCAGCATCCTAGACGACCAACCAGTCAAGGTATGGAAAGCCCCGATCGGTTAATTTTCTTTCTCGCATTTTAGCAAAATTTCTGTTTTTCCCCATTAATTTGGGAACTCTTGTGATTCGATGACGATGTTTTCTTTGTATGTATCAGATTCCGGTATGGAGGTCGAACACAATTTGGCGTGGCATCTACACACATACGAAGATGTGATGCTGGTGCAGCCTGACTCCGCGCTGCCACGTGGCATTCGAGGAAATGGACCTCGGCTGCAGGTTCTTGGGTTGCAATTTCGAACGCGCAAAGTGCTCGTTCTTCCAGTAGTATGATCCACCGCGCTCACTCTTACTGCAACGCTTTATAATGGCGTTATGGTGGGAGCACGAGGTCCGCAATGAGCTGCATGATCATGAATACTTCGGCGGCCTGGAGGAAGCGAAGAATGAGCTCGAAGGGGAAAAAACATGAGCTCCAGCGAATGCACACCAAGGAGATAGATGCGATGATGACCAGTTTAATTGATATCTCCGAAACACTGCGCTCGGTTACGGCCAGGTTAGATGTCCTTCAATTAACATGATTGGTAGTTAATCTTGTATTATGTGCTAACTAATTATGGATTACTATGCTAATTATCTAGTTTAAAGCCGTTGACAGTGTGGTTTGTATTTCCCATGTGTTTATATATATATATGTATGCATTATTTTCGAGAAAATTTCTGAATTTTTAGACTTATCTCACCGCTCCCGCACTTAGCAAATTATTCAGACTAGTTCCCGCAATTGTCTCGTTGTCTCACTCAAAAATATCCCCACCAGTTCCAGCACTTACTCCTTGCCCGAGCTTCGACCGGTGTCGTCAAGCTCGTCATGTAGATCCTTGTGCCGCCGCTCTGTTTCCACCATCGCCATGCAGATCCCTGTCCTGCTGCCCGCTTCCACCATCGCCACCCTGCCCCGCCGCTCTCACTTCCACCGTCGCCGTGTAGATCTCTTTTCCGCCACCTTCTTCCACTATCGCCGTGCAGATCCCAGTCGCCCCCACGCATTCGCTAGTACGTCCCCCTACCTAGTTTTACTGGGTACTTGGGATTGGTATATAGATCTGTAGGGCACGACATGGGGATCACTAAAATAATGTTCTTTAGGACAAATTGTATATTGGGTCAATGGATTCAGCTGTTCTCGCGTCAAGTAAGAATTGTTAGGAACAATAAAATCATCACTGATATGGGATTTGCGAATCGTTTCCTCATCCGATCGGTCGTTCCTTTACATATGAAGAATGCAAAGGTAATTTGATGCATTTAAGTTAGCCAAATTGCTAAAATTAAAGTTGTGCTATATGCAATAAGCTGATTTTGCTGCATTTTATTTATTATCAGGCCCATGTCTTATCTGAAGAGGCATCCAATGAGCTAAAGCCTTGCAATGATGTACATAGCTAATTTCACCTTTATTTATGTTGTGCTACTTATTAAGATATGCTTACTGATTTACTGTGTTGCATTGCATTTGCAGTATCTATCTCAGTCAGATCAGTCTACACTCACAAAGTTTGAGAACGCTCAGGAATCATCCCATTTTCTCAACACTTCTGCTGATGTATGCAACTGGATTTTACAATATCTAGTTATATGTGTTGTTTGATGAACTACGCTTGCTGACTAACTTAGCTGCAACGCAATTTGCAGTATCCAAGTCTTTCTTATCTCTCAGGAGGCAAGCTGCGTCTTTTTGGCCATGTTGGCTGTTGTATGCATCTCGAAGATAAAAAGAAATCTCAGGACAAGACTATAAGGCATCTTCACTGAAACGTCAAGAGGGAGAGATTAGGCAGCTCAAACAGAAAGTGGTCACATCCACTTTGCGTACCATTCAGTTGACTTCAAGATGGAGAACAACAATTTTAGTGGCCTTTGACGCTGCTAGTGAACTTCAAAAGTTTGTGTGGGCACTTCATCCCAGAGGCAGCTAATGTTGATGGCAGGAATATCAACATGATGTTGTCACATTTGGATGCACAAGCTGAAGAACTTCTACAGTCGGCTATACAAGAAGATGAGATTCTTGTTGGAATTCAAGATCGTGACGCATGCTCGTATAAGCCTGATCTTGCATAAGATGACTCTGACTTTAAGCCATACGATTATAAAGACAAGGACAACCCTTACAAGCGCGATTGTGCAGCTTTCTTATGGGAATAATTTTGGATCTCTTCAGAGGATGATATTTGTTAAGTCATGTTCTATTCTGGTCAGGTTTATGTAGTACTATGGAACTGATTGCTACCTATGTGATATTTCGTACATGTTGTGAACTTGTGATGATATTTGAAGCATCATGTTTGATGCTTATTATGATTATCTGTGGTTTCTGTTAATTAAGCTAATGTAACCCTAAATATAGAAACGGCTGACTATATTGTTGCGCCTAGAAGCATCATTTGGGACACTAAAAAATCATGCCGTGCACGGGTCTATAGGATGGCACCAAATTGTGTCGGCCACGCACAACTGCCGTGGCACCTAAGAAGTGCCTCCCTACATGGGCCATGGCGTACACGATTTGCTGCCGCAGAAGCGCTAGCTCGGTGGATCATGTTGTGTCGTGCTAAAAAATCGGCCATCATTGCATAATCCCGACACAGTTATTCCTGGCTGTTTTTTTGGCCGCTCCGGCGCGAGCGCGACGACTAAAGTTGTGTCTCGGTATTTATAAGCTTCAGCGCGCAGGCTCCGTATTGTAGTGATTGTTCTGCCTCGTCCTACAACCATAGGGACGCAAGGGAGGCGAGACCCTACATGTCCGTGCAACAGAGGCAAGGAACCACCATCGGAAAGAAGGAGAGAACAAAACACCTGAAGGAACGGTAGAAAAAGGAAAAGGGCAGAACAAACCCGGATCGTCGCTGCGGCCATGGCGATTCTAGCATCGAACAACACTTGAAAGAACAAAATAACCAAAAACGTGGGCGAACAATCCATAAAAGGACACCCCAGCATATAACTACACCAAAGCGCAGGAGGCCAGGGCTAGACCCCGTCGTGCTCTAGCAACGAGCAAAGAATATAAACGCGAAAAAAAATAGCGATGAGTTTTGTTAAGATATGACAAATTCCTTATTCATTCGCTCTCTTGTGAGGCTACTACCGATCTAGCCCGCCCTGGTGCCCCTGCTAGATAGTTGCTTCATGTACTTTGCTCCGTAGACAACCTTGTAGAAAGGAACGTGCGTTACAGCATCGTATATCTATTATATACTAAAAGTAACATAAGGGTGTTTTTCGAGGCACCACGTTAACTCACATATACAAAATTATTTGATCCGTCCATCTTGATCATAACGGTTAATGATTTAAAGCCGTAAAAGGTTACATAATCTACAATCACGTACAACATGTCACGTGTACAAGTCTTAGTATGTCACGTGTAAAAGTCTTAGTGGGTCCATGCAAATAACAAACGTGCGAACGGTACGTGTGGAAATTATTGTTTGAGTCACACGTACATCCATTGGACTCTAGCTGTGCCCGGTTAAATTTTTTTTTTGGCACAATCTTTAATTTATTGTTCAGATTCACGTACCTGAACAAACTATCACCGTATTATTTTCTTTTTTTGCGATGACAAGCTGGGCGCCAATGCGATGACTTTCACTATTTCCCTATGCATGGCAAGGAGCCGAGTATCACTGAGTGTTTTTTACGTCTTATTCCCATATTTTGGCAATTAATAGAGGACGACCGGAAGAAATTAAGCACAAGTGAAAGTCGACACTTACCCGGGGCGCACTGATGGAAGCACGCCCCGGTGCAGGCAAGCCGTGTCCCACGAGCCATAGGAATTTGATATTGCCAGCACGCCTTGCATATTTAAAGAGATCGTAAATACTATCCATACAAAAAAAATACGAAGATAGGCACAACCAATATTCATTTATTTTGCATGTTATAAAAATATTCATTTATTTTGTATGACATCATCTAAGTGATAGAAAAAATAAATCCAAAAGAAAATCAATAAGAGATGTGATTTTAGCTTATGCCCATCACGTGTCACGACATTGTATTACTACAATTGGACACGATGGCAGACTCACTGGAAATATACGTGATGGGCAAGCAGAAGTGACACTCGCACCTCACCTTATGAAGATGATGATATAATTAAGAAATGGATATCTCTCTATAACCTTATAATTTGATTCACATAAAGTGAACCAAATTTATAACTGGAAGAAGGTGAACAAAATTGGAGTTCTTTGGTACCTTTGAGCTCCATCCATAAGCTACTAGAGATGGACAATTGTGGGAATTTATTAAACATGTTCGTGTTTAAGGGGAACGAGAATAATAAGTATAAATACAAACAAATTGTGTTATTTTCAGGAGATGCCGGGATAATATTTGTTTCGGAATGATAAAATATATTTTTTAATATTTATATTCAACGTAATTTCACGTTCATTATAAACTTTTAATTCTTATGAACTTCATACTGATCTGGATTCTTTGCTTTTGAGGATTACAAATGCTAGAGAGTAATATAGAAATCACACTCAGATGGATTTTTCTCTCGGTATAACCTTTTGGATATATGTCTAATAATTTTTCGATTCTTAATATTTAGTAGGACCCAACATTAAAATTTACTAGCATCTAGAAAAAAATGATGACTGATTAAGATTGCTTAAATATTCCGTCCATAACAGCTTAGTCATATTACATCACACGACTAGAATGGCTGGATTGAAGAGTACAGTTATCAATAAGAGGGTTTATAAAATTAAAACAAAATATTGCATCCATTGGAAAATAAATGATAGGATGTTGTTATTGATTGTAAATATATTACAAAAACACCAAAAAAGTAAGATCGGTAAATTTGATTAAAAGTATTGCCTTAACTTAGTCATAACGTAAAGTTGCCCGAGTTATATATTGCAGATTGTCCATATCTAAGATATCATGTAGTCAGAACAACATGAGAATATTGTGCATTTCATAACAAAACAGGGAAACATGAAGTACAAGGATGAAATAAAGGTAAAGTTAATGTTATTTTTTAGTCAACCTATATAGTAACAGGGGAAAATTATTTTTTTTCACCTTATTATGGAAAAAATATAGTTTATCTTCCGACACATAATGGTATAGGAATCATAGGATCATTGCTCAGCTAATAAACACTAATTATTTGACAGCCTCAATGTCATCCTTACATACTCAAATATAAATTCATGTAAAATTTCCCAAATAAGTTAAAATCTCAAGTTTTATTATACTCGCTCTGTCTTAAAATAAGTGACTTAGGTTTGTATAGATCTAGATGTTTTAGACACGTTTTAGTTATAGATACATACAAATCTAGATACTTTTAAGTCATTTATTTTGGGACGGAGGGAGTATAACGTTATCATGTAGTAACATATATATATATATATATATATATATATATATATATATATATAGGACAATAGTATCTGTATCGATCTCTTGTACATGCCACCATTGAGGGTTTTTCTCAATCCTTATAATAGGTAGACAAGCTCTCCAATGAGTGCATCCTTCCATCTAGATGGATATTATATGCCATCTCATGCCAAACTTCACATAGGATAATTACTGTATTGTTTTTGTAAGTGTCCTAATAATCTTTCGAAGATGTATCATAAAAGGTGGAATGCAGTATTTTCTATTCCATGAAAATATGAAGGTCTCATCTCACCAATTTTGGCACACTAAAGCTATGGTCCTATGTAAGACAACTAAAGTGATGCCCTCGCATTTGCGAGGACCACCTTGCTAGTTCTAAAAAAAAAGGAAACAACACCATCCTCTAAACATGGATTAATCTGGTTCGATTTATAAGCAGGCCTAGAGCACCCTTAAACTAGTGAGGTGGGACTAAACATCCCTCTCCATGCGACACGACAAAAAAAAAGAAACCACAGTAAAGTCTGGGCCAGTAATTTACACGATCCGCTACCACTCCTGGACATCCATAAAGGCTATAACTCTAGAGACCCAAAAGGCGTGTCCTACCACGAGTTGCACATGAGGCACACGCACCCCTGACACAAGAAATGGTGTATCCATCCTCTACAGGCCATAACCGGCCAGACAAGCATGTTATATGGCCACATCCTATCGATTTTCGACTAAAAGAAAGAACAAGATAAGCAAAGTTCTTTTACGAAATATAACCCGTGAACCAAGCTCTCGTAACAGGTCTAACTCCATGTAAATATACATTGTAATGAAATACCAAATAATCTCGTTGAAGAAAAACTTCTCCTCGGACTGCAACCATTTAAGGAACCCAACAGATAAACCCAGACCATGTGCGAAAGCAGGAACAACAATGACCTTCATCTCTCAAATAGGTGGTGCCAAGCTGTTGGGGAGTGGTCGAAGAGGACCGAGTATCGGTGCCAACGCCCGAAGAGGATGGTTGTCCTAAAGGAGGATTTGGCAGGGATGAGTTCTGGTGCAGTGGTCCACCTTGCACCGAGTCGGAGCACCCACGCAACAACTTCGCCCTCAGCATGAGAGGTTGTAACTTCCAGGACACCCAACAAGCCACCAAGCTCCTAGAGCGGAGATCCCGCTTCATCGGAACATGGATCTTGCACCGCAACATGTCAATGGCTTCCAAATCAGCGGCGCGGGGCCTAACCCAACCTGTCTTCCTACATGGATACTCAGGTACAGGAAGCACCAGTAGGACTCCATAATACGAAACACATGTGTAGCGGGCGAGTCGCCTTGCATCAGGAACAACGGTGTATCATGGTGTCCATAGCACCATAGTGTGATTTAGTCTAGCGGTGGTTGCTAATAACAAAAAAATACGCTCCTTCCGGCCTTGTTCGGTTGATCCACCATCCTAGTGGATTGGAGTGGTTTGAAGGGGACTGGGGTGTATTTTGACTTACATGGGATTTAATCCCCTTTGATCCATGCCAATCCCGTTAAAATCTCATGAAACCGAACAAGGCCTCACGTAGCCGGAGACAAGCGCCACAACGTGGAGCCCCATGTGCTGAGGCCACATGCGCAATTAATAAGAGTACTAGCAAACAACACCCAAATGTAGCACCAAAGCTGGATCACATGAGCATGAACTCCGGGCTAACACCGGCATACCCACGATGCAGCCGCGGTGTACTGAAACCTGAACCATGGCTCAAGGCTAAAACACAGGCGTGACAAACCCAGAAGCCAGAACAAAAACTTACTTTCCCTACAGGACAATCCTAGTCTGAATTTCTAAGTCTACTATGATACACATGAACTCCCAAATACCTAAAAGGGACCTCCCCACACCACCACAAGTAAAAATGAAAGTTATCAGCTACCTTGTCTCTAGCTTTACCAAAGCAAAACAACTCGCTTTTATGAAAATTAATCTTCAACCTAGATAATTGTTTAAAAGTACACAAAATATACTTAAGATGTCTACCTCCCTCGATATTGTCCTTAAACATAAAAATCGTATCATCAGCATATTGTAACATACTAACCCCATTCTATACTAAGTTATCTGGCAAACTCTCTATCATCCCACTATCAACAACATTTCTAAAAAGTATACAAAACATCCAATTATACTATCAAAAAACATACCGTATAACCAATAGAAATATAGACGTTGCTTGCGTGGGTCACCGAACAATTAAGTCTGTTATGGCATGGTACCCCTTCGTTCCCAACTTAGAAAACATATAGGTTTGATCAAAGTCAATATTTATAAAGTATGACCAAAAATATGTAAAAACATGCTGACTTTTATACTGTTAAATGCGTATAATATAAAAATATAGTTCATGATGATTCTAATAACATTGAGTTGATGTCGTAGATGTTCATATTATTTTCTAGACATTTAGTTACAATTTATTATGTTTGACTTTGATCAAAACTAATATGCGTAATTTGGGAAGGAGGGAGTACAGGTAATGAGCTATGGGGCGAGCAAACATCTCGACTGCCTATGGATTATTATTCAGAAACTACAAGTGTAGAAAAAAAATAACAACAATTTCTGTACACATTTCCCACCTGCCGAAGCTGGTCAATTAACCTATATCTCCAGCTGCAACTGAAGTGTATCCATCGCTTGTCAGCATCTAGGTTAGTAGAGGGTTGGAGAAAGAGGTGAGTGAGGTGTGGTGCATGCATCCGACCGTGCCGTGCCATCCGATCGACGCATCTGTGGCTTAGAATTCAAGTTCCTGATCAATTACCGGTGCGCCGTATATATGAAGACGTCGATCAGCTGAGCTCTTGCTTGCAGAGAGGGCAAGAGGAGATGATCCTCAGCCACCTATCCACGCATTTCAGGTGGAACATGTGCGTGCACGGCAGCTGCCTCACCTCCTCCTTCTCCCTGTACTGCGCCAGGCATATGCAGCACTCCTGCAAGAAGTTGCAAGCGAGTCAATTTTAGGAAGAACAGCAGCAAGTTTCCCTTAAGTGGATTACCCAAGGTTTATCGAACTCAGGGAGGAAGTGGTCAAAGTTATCCCTCTCAAGCCACCCTGCAATCAAGATACAAGAAGTCTCTTGTGTACCCAACACACTTAATACACTTGTCAGGTGTATAGGTGCACTAGATCGGCGAAGAGATGGTGAAATACAAGTGATATGGATATAAGACAAAGGTGCCAGAAAATAGCTTGATGGGAGAAAAAGACTAAAGGAAAAAAGATGGAAGCAAGCAAACATGTAACAGATCAATTTACAAACGGTGTTTCAATGCTTAGAAACAAGGCCTAGGGATGATACTTTCACTAGTGAACACTCTCATATAAATATCTTCTCTTTATGATCCTACTCTGAACTACTCTCCGGTTGGACGATGTAGGGCTATAACAGCACACCTCAAAGTTCGCTTTCCACATCTAGATAACCCCACACTGTCACCTTGAGCACTAGATGGTTCCAACAAACACCACAATTTCATAGAAACATCCAACTCCAAATATAACTCATAACAAGTAATTATAATCTCTAGCCTAAGTGCCACCATGGTGTGCACGCTGTCACTTTCACACACATGGGGAGAGCAGAGATCTATTAAAGCACTTGAGTAGCAAAATAGATCTACTTGATTACAAAGCTCATGATCACAATATGATCATGCATAGAGAAAGAGAGAGATGAACACATAGCTACCGGTAGAACCCTTAGCCTCGAGGAAGAACTACTCCCTCATCATCATGGGAATCAGCAACGACGATGGAGATGGTGGTGGAGATCGATGGAGATGGCTCCAGGGGCACTTCCCTGTCCCAGTAGGGTACCGGAATAGAGACTTTCTGTCCCCCGAATCTCCGCTACGGTGGCGGCGGTGCTGCGGAACTTTTCGTGGCTGGAGGTTGTTCGATTTAGGGATTTCGTCCCAGGGGCTTCTTATAGGCGAAGGGGCAAGGTCGGTGGCCGGCCAGGGGCCCACACCATGCTCTGGCGCGGCCTAGGGCTGCCCGCACCAAGGGGTGGTGTGGCCGCCCTGTGGCCCCCCTTCGTCTCTCCTTTGGACTCCATGTGTCTTCCGGTAAAATATTGACTTTGGCTTTTGTCCCGTCCAATTCCGAGAATATTCATTTTCTGACTTTCCTGGAACCAAAAACAGTAGAAAACAGGCAGCTGGGACTGTGGCATCTTGTTAATAGGTTTTCCAAGAAAATGTATAAAAATACTCCAAAGTGTGGACAAAACATAAGAAAGTAGATATAAAACAAGCATGGAACATCAAAAATTATAGATACGTTTGCAATGTATCAACATCCCCAAGCTTAACTCCTGCTCGTCCTCGAGTAGGTAAGTGATAAAAAGAATAATTTTTGAGGTGACATGCACCATCACAATCAAGATCAAACCATTTGCAAGCATTGAAAGCTGGGATCAAAGTACTCTAAACATGAGCATGAAAGATGAAGTTCTAACAGTAAGACATAGTAACTATGCATGCAACATGAAAATGCACAAACAAAAGATTCATGAATAACAATGCTTTGCAAGACGTTTGTTTGTTTCACATATAGAAAACATAATGAGAATGGCATTCAGCTTGTCCCTCATAGTGTAGCAACACATAAATGCATAGGACACCTTCAAAGTTCATAAGGGTGACTAGATACAAATAGTTCAAGAACAAGCAATATCAACATTATAAAGCAATCAATAAGTTTTGGGACAATGCACATAGAACTAAGAATGACAATTATGCTCTCTTAATTGGTGCCTAAAGATAGAAGGTGGAGACTCAACATAAAAGTAAAAGAAAGGCCTTCATAGAAGGAAGCAGGGGTTCAAGTCACATAAAGAGCTTCCAAAAATTATGGTACTTATTAGCTTTGAGCTCTCATTGTCCCTATCATAAGCATCTTGAAGTTAAGGTTAAAGTGCACAAACTATGGAGTATATGCTTGACAAAGTATAAGTTGGAAATCTCATGTCCCTTGAATACGAGGGACACTCCTCAAGTTTAGTTACCGGTAAGTTCTTGTCATAGTAAGTACATGTGTATCATAGAGAACCACCAACGGGGTACCCCTTGCCCGATGATACGGAAAAATCCCCATATCAAAATGATAAGGCAAGCAGACAATGAGCATCTCAGCAATCTTCTTATTTACCATGGGAAAATGGTGCTTTTTTTCTCTCTTTCCTCTTTTCTCATATCTCTTTTTTTTTCTTTTTCTCTTTTTCTCAATATCTATCTCTTTTTTTATAAGAAGAATGCTTCATAGACAACTCATTATGGTTATGCTGCAGGTTTCCACCATGATTAGGCATGGATTAGACCGGCGGCCCAGGCATTTCTCTAACACACATACATAACTCCATGGACTTACAAGATCCCCTTTCATTTCACACCGACGACATCCATAGACAAAAGAGCATGATATCAACTAGGTACAAAGTACAAGTGCAATGTTGAAAGCGTTCCCCATGACAACATGGTTCTTCTAATCCCCAACATATAAGTGCAAGTATATATAACATAGACGACATAATGGTTCAAGTTTATTAGGGGCAAGAAAAGTAAAGTGTGCCATCAAGTTCATGAGAGCTTTAATCACTAATTTTCACACAACAAGTTTAATTTGGAAAGTAGATAAAAACATGAATATACTTGGAATAGCAAATGCTAATAGGTAGGTATGGTGGACTCTTTGGAATAACTTGGTTTTATTTGGAGTTGGACGCATGAGTGGAACTCATACTTGGTTATGGAGGCTAGCAAAAGACTGGGAGCGACCAACTAAGAGAGCAATAATGGCCATAATCATGCAAAGCGACAAAACATCATTAATTAAAGCATAAAGTGATATTACAAGTCGAAAACTAAATGATCATCGAGGCTATGGTGACTTGGTATAGTCATAACATGGTGTGAGCATGCGCCAAGTCAACCCAAATAAAGCATCAAAGGAGAATATAACAATATTATGCTTTTGTATGCTAAAACAACACATGATTCTTTTAAGGCATATTAAGCAATCTCAATTGTTTGGAACAAGTTATGCTACAACAATAATCACTAAGCATAAGGTCAATGCAACATCTAGCATGACATGATAAATTCTAAGCCACAGTAAAAAACAAGCTCCTTTTTACCACTTAAGCATGAATTGTCCTACTCTTTTCCAATCCAAACCAAATTATTTGAAAGAACTCACAAAGATAATAATAAATAAAGATCAGTGAGCTTGTCTCACATATCCAAAAGGAAGAACTAAAAAGTTCTAATCTGAAAGCACAAGAAAACTAAGACTAAACCTAGTGCTAGCAAAAGAGAACACTCACAAAACTATAAGAATGAAAACTAGAGTGTTCTAAACAATGAAAGCAGAGTGTGTCTCTCTCCAAAAGAAGTGTTGGGCTCCAACCAACTTATTGCAGCAAACAAAGCAAACGAAAACTAAGAACAAAAACGAAGACGCTCCAAGAACAACACAATTGTGCATGAAACAATAAAAATGAAGTGTTTGGAAGAAACCTGGGATTTTTATTGATGAAGAAGGGGATGCCTTGGGCATCCCCAAGCTTTGACGCTTGTACCTCTTGAATATTTATTGGGGTGACACGGGGTGGCATCCCCAAGCTTGAGCTTTAGTCCATTCTTCATCTCATTACATCATTCTCTCCTTACACCTAAAATTTTTCCTTCATACAAAACTTCACACAATCTTTATTAGCAACATTAGTGTACTCAAGATAATAAGTCTTTGGGTTCAGTTTCAACACCAATAAAACTTCCATTGAAACACAAGGTATTGTAGCACTTCCCTCAAAAATCTCAATTCCCCCAAAAGAACCCAAAAAGGAATCAACAAGAAGCAAATGCAAATAATGGCATAAATCTGTCAAAACAGACCAGCAGGTAAAAACCAATTTTTTCGAAGACCTTCTGTTGCTCAAATCGAAAAGTATTGAACTGACGAAAGTTAGATAACAACCTGGGGCAGAAGCACAAAAATTCGTGCCTCAAAACAACGAAAAGAGATTTTACACGAATTTTTACAGCGAAGCACAAAAATCTGTTTCGGGACAGCAACTTTCCCAAGCATTATTTCTCTCTCTTTAGAGGTTACTCTTGGCACAAAAATCACACAAAAATGATAAGGATATTTTACTACTGAAGCAATAACTTACAATAATCAACTAAAACTTTTGGGTTATCTCCCAATAGGTACTTTTCTTTAACGCCTTTAAGTTAGGCATGGCAGTTTGAGAAGATGCTCACATAAGAAATATGAATTGAAGTAAAAGAGAGCATCCAGAAGCAAAAATCAAAGCACATTTAAGTCTAACCCACTTCCTATGCATAGGAATCTTGTAAAGAAACAAGTCATGAAAGAACAAAGCAACAAGCATAGGAAAGCAAAACAAGTCCAACTTCAAAATTTTCAACATAAAGAGGGGAAACTTAATATTGTTGAGATACATAAAACCATATTTCCCTCTCTCATAATAACTTTCAGTAGCATCATGAATAAAATTAACAATATAACTATCACGTAAAACATTCTTACCATGAGCCACATGCATAAAAGAATTAATATTTTCCACATAAACATAGTCATTCTTATTAATTGTAGTGGAAGCAAATTCAACAAAATAGCTATCATTATTATTCTCATCAGCATAATCATCAAATATAGGAGGCATATTGTAATCATAATTAATTTTCTCCTCAATAGTAGGTGGACTGAAAATATCATATTCATTATTGTAATCATCATATATTGGAGGCATATTATCATCAAGGTAAATTTTCTCCTCCATGCTTGGGGGACTAAATATATCATGCTCATCATAACCAGCTTCCCCAAGCTTAGACTTTTCCATAGCATTAGTAATAATGGTGTTCCAAGAATTCATACTAATAACATTGCTATTAGCATGCAAATAAAGTTCCATAGGTTTTTTAATTTTCTCTTCAAACACTTCATGTCCTAACTCAAGATAAATACTATAAAGCTCTCTAATATTTCTGTTATTTTCCATTAAGCCTAACTAGTGAAAACAAGAAACAAAAAGACAAAATTGCAGAATCTAAAGGAAATAACTTCGAGCACTCACACAGGAGGATGTGAGTACCTTTTACCTTACCTCCCCGACAACGGCGCCAGAAAATTAGCTTAATGTCTATGCACTTCTATTCTTGTAGACAGTTGTTGGGCCTCCAAGTGCGGAGGTTTGTAGAACAGCAGCAAGTTTCCTTTAAGTGGATTACCCAAGGTGTATCGAACTCAGGGAGGAAGTGGTCAAAGGTATCCCTCTCAAGCAACCCTGCAATCAAGATACAAGAAGTCTCTTGTGTCCCCAACACACCCAATACGCTTGTCAGGTGTATAGGTGCACTAGTTCGGTGAAGAGATAGTGAAATACAAGTGGTATGGATATAGGACAACGGTGCCAGAAAATAGCTTGATGGGAGAAAAAGACTAAAGGCAAAAAGATGGAAGCAAGCAAACATGTAACAAATCTAGTTGAAAACGGTGTTTCAATGCTTAGAAACAAGGCCTAGGGATCATACTTTCACTAGTGAACACTCTCATATAAATATCTTCTCTTTATGATACTACTATGAACTACTCTCCGGTTGGACGATGTAGGGCTATAACAGCACACCTCAAAGTTCGCTTTCCCCATCTAGATAACCCCACACTGTCACCTTGAGCGCTAGATGGTTCCAACAAACACCACAATTTTATAGAAACATCCAACTCCAAATATAACTCATAACAAGTAATTGTAATCTCTAGCCTAAGTGCCACCATGGTGTGCATGCTATCACTTTCACACACATGGGGAGAGCAGAGATCTATTAAAGCACTTGAGTAGCAAAGTAGATCTACTTGATTACAAAGCTCATGATCACAATATGATCATGCATAGAGAGAGATGAACACATAGCTACCGGTACAACCCTTAGCCTCGAGGAAGAACTACTCCCTCATCATCATGGGAATCAGCAACGGCGATGGAGATGGTGGTGGAGATCGATGGAGATGGCTTCGGGGCACTTCCCCGTCTCGGCAGGGTGCCGGAATAGAGACTTTCTGTCCCCCAAATCTCCCCTTCGGTGGAGGCGGCGCTGTGGAACTTTTCATGGTTCGAGGCTATTCGATTTAGGGTTTTTGTCCCAGGGGCTTCTTATAGGCGAAGTGGCAAGGTCGTGGCTGGCCAGGGGGCCCACACCATGCCCTGGCGTGGCCTAGGGCTGCCCGCGCCAAGAGGTGGTGTGGCCACCCTGTGCCCCCCCTTCGTCTCTCCTTCGGACTCTATGTGTCTTCCCGTAAAATATTGACTTTGGCTTTTGTCCCGTCCAATTCCGAGAATATTCATTTTCTGATAGTAGAAAATATGCAACTGGCACTATGGCATCTTGTTAATAGGTTAGTCCAAGAAAGTGTACAAAAATACTCCAAAGTGTGGACAAAACATAAGAAAGTAGATATAAAACAAGCATGGAACATCAAAAATTATAGATACGTTTGCAACGTATCAGTAGTACAGACAACTACTAGATCAATGGTGTGCTTGATATTCGTAGGGATGAACAATGCTATCTGATGTCTACGCACTTCTATTCTTGTAGACAGTTGTTGGGCCTCCAAGTGCAGAGGTTTGTAGAACAGCAGCAAGTTTTCCCTTAAGTGGATCACCCAAGGTTTATCGAACTCAGGGAGGAAGTGGTCAAAGGTATCCCCTCTCAAGCAACCCTGCAATCAAGATACAAGAAGTCTCTTGTGTCCCCAACACACCCAATACGCTTGTCAGGTGTATAGGTGCACTAGTTCGGTGAAGAGATAGTGAAATACAAGTGGTATGGATATAAGACAACGGTGCCAGAAAATAGCTTGATGGGAGAAAAAGACTAAAGGAAAAAGATGGAAGCAAGCAAACATGTAACAAATCTAGTTGAAAACGGTGTTTCAATGCTTAGAAACAAGGCCTAGGGATCATACTTTCACTAGTGAACATTCTCATATAAATATCTTCCCTTTATGATACTACCATGAACTACTCTCCGGTTGGACGATGCAGGGCTATAACAACACACCTCAAAGTTCGCTTTCCCCATCTAGATAACCCTACACTGTCACCTTGAGCGCTAGATGGTTCCAACAAACACCACAATTTTATAGAAACATCCAACTCCAAATATAACTCATAACAAGTAATTGTAATCTCTAGCCTAAGTGCCACCATGGTGTGCATTCTATCACTTTCACACACATGGGGAGAGCAGAGATCTATTAAAGCACTTGAGTAGCAAAGTAGATCTACTTGATTACAAAGCTCATGATCACAATATGATCATGCATAGAGAGAGATGAGCACATAGGTACCGGTAGAACCCTTAGCCTCGAGGAAGAACTACTCCCTCATCATCATGGGAATCAGCAACAGCGATGGAGATGGTGGTGGAGGTCGATGGAGATGGCTCAGGCACTTCTGTCGGCGTGGTCTTGAACGAGACTTTCTGTCCCCCAAATCTCCCCTTCGGTGGTGGCAGCGCTGTCGAACTTTTCGTGGTTGGAGGCTATTCGATTTAGGGTTTTTGTCCTAGGGGCTTCTTATAGGCGAAGTGGCAAGGTCGTTGCCGGCCAGGGGGCCCACACCATGCCCTGGCGCGGCCTAGGGCTGCCCGCGCCAAGGGGTGGTGTGGCCACCCTGTGGGCCCCCTTCGTCTCTCCTTCGGACTCTATGTGTCTTCGGTAAAATATTGACTTTGGCTTTTGTCCCCTCCAATTTCGAGAATATTCATTTTCTGACAGTAGAAAATATGCAGCTGGCACTGTGGCATCTTGTTAATAGGTTAGTCCAAGAAAGTGTACAAAAATACTCCAAAGTGTGGACAAAACATAAGAAAGTAGATATAAAACAAGCATGGAACATCAAAAATTATAGATACGTTTGCAACGTATCAGTAGTACAGAAAACTACTAGATCAATGGTGTGGTTGATATTCGTAGGGATGAACAGTGCTATCTGATGTCTACGCACTTCTATTCTTGTAGACAGTTGTTGGGCCTCCAAGTGCAGAGGTTTGTAGAACAGCAGCAAGTTTTCCCTTAAGTGGATCACCCAAGGTTTATCGAACTCAGGGAGGAAGTGGTCAAAGGTATCCCCTCTCAAGCAACCCTGCAATCAAGATACAAGAAGTCTCTTGTGTCCCCAACACACGCAATACACTTGTTAGGTGTATAGGTGCACTAGTTCGGTGAAGAGATAGTGAAATACAAGTGGTATGGATATAAGACAACGGTGATAGAAGATAACTTGATGGCGTGGAAGAGACTAAAAGCAAACTAAAATAAAGATGGCAGCAAGCAAACATGTAACAGATCTAGTAGCAAACGGTGTTTCAGTGCTTAGAAACAAGGCCTAGGGATCATACTTTCACTAGTTAACACTCTCATATAAATATATTCTTCTTCATGATACTACTCTTAACTAGTCTCCGGTTGAACATTGTAATCGATGCTAGGGCTATAACAGCACACCTCAAAGTAAGCCTTTCCCATCTAGAAACCCCACACTGTCACCTTGAGCACTAGATGAGTCCAACAAACACCACAATTTCATAAAGACATCCAACTCCAAATATAACTCATAACAAGTATTTGTAATCTCTAGCCTAAGTGCCACCATGGTGAGCATGCTATCACTTTCACACACATGGGAGAGCAGAGATCTATTAAAGCACTTGAGTAGCAAGGTAGATCTACTTGATTACAAAGATCATGATCACAATATGACCATGCATAGAGAGAGAAATGAACACATAGCTACCGGTAGAACCCTTAGCCTCGAGAGAGAACTACTCCCTCCTCATCTTGGGAATCAGCAATGGTGATGGAGATGGCGGTGGAGATCGATGGAGATGGCTCCGGGGGCACTTCCCCGTCCCGGCAGGGTGCCAGAACAGAGATTTTCTGTCCCCCGAATCTCCCCTTCGGTGGCGGCGGCGCTGTGGAACTTTTCGTGGATTTCTGATTGACTCTTTAGGGTTTTCGCATTGGGAGACATCTTATAGGCGAATAGGCAAGGTCGGTGGGCGGCCAGGGGGCCCACACCACCTGGTGGCGCGGCTAGGGCTAGCCCGCGCCACCACATTGTGTGGCCACCCTGTGGCCCCTCTCCGTCTCGTCTTTGGGCTCCGTGAGTCTTCCGGTAAAATATCAACTCTGGCTTTTGCCCGGTCCAATTCCGAGAATATTCATTTTCTGACTTTCTGGAACCAAAAACAGCAGAAAACAGGCAACTGGCACTGTGGCTCTTGTTAATAGGTTAGTACAAGAAATCATATGAAAAGTACTCCAAACTTGGAACAAAACACAAGAAAGTAGATAAAACCAAGCATGGAACATCAAAAATTATAGATACATTTGCAATGTATCAACATCCCCAAGCTTAACTCCTGCTCGTCCTCGAGTAGGTAAGTGATAAAAAGAAAGAATAATTTTTGAGGTGACATGCACCATCAAAGACTTGATCAAAGTATTTGTAAAACATTGCTAGCTGGGGTCATAGTACTTCAATCATAACATGAAAGACAAAGTTCTAGCAATAAGACAAAGAAACTATGATGCAACATGAAAAGGTATAAACAAAAGATTTATAAATAATAATGGTTTGCAAGACGTTTGTTTGTTTCACATAAATAAAATATAGCATAGTAGTATTCAGCTTGTCCCTCATAGAGTAGCAAATATAAATGCATAGGACACCTTCAAAGTTCATAAGAGTGACTAGATACAAATAGTTTAAAACAAGCAATATCAAAGCTATGCATCAATCAACAAGTCTTGGGACAATGCACATAGAACTAAGAATGGCCACTATGCTCTCAAAGTAGGTGCATAAAGATAGGAGGTCGAGACTCAATATATAAGTGGAAGAAAGGCCTTCATAGAAGGAAGCAGAGATTCAAGTTTCATAAAGAGCTTCCAAAAATTATGGTACTTAATAGCTTTCAGCTCTCATTGCCCCAATCATAAGCATCTTGAAGTGATTAAGGTTAAAGTGAACAAACTATGGTGTACATGCTTGATGAAGTATAAGTCAGAAATCTCATGTCCCTTGTATACGAGGGCCGCTCCTCATGCTACTCAAGTTTAGTCACCGGTAAGTTCTTGTCATCGTAAGTACATGTGTATCATAGAGAACCGCCAACGGGGTACCCCTTGCCCGATGATATGGAAGAATCCCCATATCAAAATGACAAGGCAAGCAGACAATGAGCATCTCAGCATTCTTCTTATTTACCATGGGAATATGGTGCTTTTTTCTCTCTTTCCTCTTTTCATAGTATCTTTTTTTTTCTTTTCTCTTTTTTCTCAATATAGGACTCTTATTTTTATAAGAAGAATGCTTCATAGACAGCTCATTATGGTTACGCTGCAGGTTTCCACCATGTTAGCATGGATTAGACCAGCGGCCCAGGCGTTTCTCTAACACATATACATAACTTCATGGACTTACAAGCTCCCCTTTCATTTCACACCGACGACATCCATATACAAAAGAGCATGATATCAACTAGGTATAAGTACCAAGTGCAATGTTGAAAGCGTTCCCCATGAAAGCATGGTTCTGCTAATTCCCAACAAATAAGTGCAAGTATATACAACATAGAAGACACAATGGTTCAAGTTTATTAAGGGCAAGAAAAATAAAGTGTGCCATCAAGTTCGTGAGAGCTTTAATCACTAGTTTTCTCATAACACGTTTAATTTGGAAGGTAAACAAAAGCATGAATATACTTGGAATAGCATATGCTAATAGGTAGGTATGGTGGACTCTTTGGAATAACTTGGTTTAGGGAGTTGGATGCATGAGTGGAACTCATACTTTGTTGTGGAGGCTAGCAAAAGACTGGGAGCGATAAACTAAGAGAGCAATAATGGCCATAATCATGCAGAGCGATAAAACATCATTGATCAAAGCATAAAGTGATACTACAAGTTGAAAACTAAAGGATCATAAAGTCTTAGGTGACTTGAGATAGTCATAACATGGTGTGAGCATGCGCCAAGTCAACCCAAATAAAGCATCAAAGGAGAATACCACTATACTATGCTTTAATATGCTAAAACAACGCATGATTCGTCCAAGGCACATTAAGAAATCTCAATTGTTTATAAAAAGTCATGCTACAGCAAAGAATACTAAGCATAAAGCCAAAACAATATCAAGCATGGCATGATAAAGCATAGGCCATAGTCAAAAACAAGCCCCTCTTTACCACTTAAACATGAACTTTCCTACTCTTTTCCAAACCAAACCAAACTATTTGAAAGCCAATGTATGAAAGAGGGGGTCCAACCAATTTATTCAGCAAACTAAGCAATCCAAGCAAACGAAAAACCAAAACCAAAAACGAAAAGGAAGACGCTCCAAGAACAACACAACTGTTCATGAAACAATAAAAATGAAGCGTTTGGAAGAAACCTGGGATTTTTATTGATGAAGAAGGGAGATGCCTTGGGCATCCCCAAGCTTTGACGCTTGTACTTCTTGGATATTTCTTGGGGTGACACCTGTGGCATCCCCAAGCTTGAGCTTTAGTCCATCCTTCATCTCATTACTCATTCCTTCCATACACCTAAAATTTTTCCTTCATACAAAACTTCACACAATCTTTATTAGCAACATTAGTGCACTCAAGATAATAGGTCTTAAGGTTCAGTTATAAAACCAAATAAACTTCCATTAAAACACAAGCTACTGTAGCACTTCCCTCAAAAATCTCAATTTCCCAAAATAACTCAAAAAGGAACCAACAAGAAGCAAATGCAAATAATGGCAGAAATCTGTCAAAACAGACCAGCAGGTAAAGACAAAAATTTTCGAAGACCTTCTGTTGCTCAAATAAAAAAGTGTTGAACTAACGAAAGTTATATAACAACCTGGGGCAGAAGCACAAAAATTCACACCTCAAAAGGACGTACAGAGATTTTACACGAATTTTTACGGTGAAGCACAGAAATCTGTTTCGGGACAGCAACTTTCCCAATCATTACTTCTCTCTCATTAGAGGTTACTCTTGGCACAAAAAGCAAATAAAAAGGATAAGGAGCGGTTATTACTGAGGTAATAACTTCCAAGACTCATATACAACTTTTGGGTTATCTCCCAATAAGTACTTTTCTTTAAGGCCTTTAAGTTAGGCATGATAGTTTGAGAAGATGCTCACATAAGAAATATGAATTGAAGTAAAAGAGAGCATAAAGAAGCAAATTGAAAGCACATTTAAGTCTAACCCACTTCCTATGCATAGGAATCTTGTAAAGAGACAAGTCATGAAAGCACAAAGCAGAAAGCATAGGAAAGCACAACAAGTTCAACTTCAAGACTTTCAACATAAAGAGGGGAAACTTAATATTGTTGAGATACATAAAACCATGTTTCCCTCTCTCATAGTAACTTTCAGTACCATCATGAATAAAATTAACAATATAACTATCACATAAAACATTCTTATCATGAGCCACATGCATAAAAGAATTAATACTCTCCACATAAACATAGTCATTCTTATTAATTATAGTGGGAGCAAAATCAACAAAACAACTATCATTATTATTCTCATCACCATAATCATAAAATATAGGAGGCATATTGTAATCATTAATTTTCTTCTCAATAGTAGGTGGACTGAAAATATCATATTATTCATTGTAATCATCATATATTGGAGGTTTAGTATCATCAAAGTAAATTTTCTCCTTCGTGCTTGGGGGACTAAAAATATCATACTCATCAAAACCAACTTCCCCAAGCTTAGACTTTTCCATAGCATTAGCAATAATGGTGTCCAAAGAATTCATACTAACAACACTGCTATTAGCATGCAAATAAAGTTCCATAGGTTTTTTAATTTTCTCTTCGAACACTTCATGTCCTAACTCAAGATAAATACTATAAAGCTCTCTAATTTTGTTGTTGTTTTCCATTAAGCCTAACTAGTGAAAACAAGAAACAAAAAGACAAAATTGCAGAATCGAAAGGAAATAACTTCGAGCACTCACACCGGAGGATGTGAGTACCTTTTATACCTCCCGCAGCAGCTTTAAAATAGCTTGATATCTACGCACTTCTATTCTTGTAGACAGTTGTTGGGCCTCCAAGTGCAGAGGTTTATAGAACAGCTGCAAGTTTTCCCTTAAGTGGATCACCCAAGGTTTATCAAACTCAGGGAGGAAGTGGTCAAAGGTATCCCCTCTCAAGCAACCCTGCAATCAAGATACAAGAAGTCTCTTGTGTCCCCAACACACCCAATACACTTGTCAGGTGTATAGGTGCACTAGTTTGGCGAAGAGATAATGAAATACAAGTGGTATGGATATAAGGCAATGGTGATAGAAGATAACTTGATGGCATGGAAGAGACTAAAAGCAAACTGAAATAAAGATGGTAGCAAGCAAACATGTAACAGATCTAGTAGCAAATGGTGTTTCAGTGCTTAGAAACAAGGCCTAGGGATCATGCTTTCACTAGTGAACACTCTCATATAAATATATTCTTCTTCATGATACTACTCTTAACTAATCTTCGGTTGAACACTCTAATCGATGGTAGGGCTATAACAACACACCTCAAAGTAAGCCTTTCCCATCTAGAAAACCCCACAATGTCACCTTGAGCACTAGATGAGTCCAACAAACACCACAATTTGATAAAGACATCCAACTCCAAATATAACTCATAACAAGTATTTGTAATCTCTAGCCTAAGTGCCACCATGGTGAGCACGTTGTCACTTTCACACACATGGGGAGAGCAGAGATCTATTAAAGCACTTGAGTAGCAAGGTAGATCTACTTGATTACAAAGCTCATGATCACAATATGATCATGCATAGAGAGAGAGATGAACACATAGCTACCGGTAGAACCCTGAGCCTCAAGAGAGAACTACTCCCTCCTCATCATGGGAATTAGCAATGGTGATGGAGATGGCGGTGGAGATCGATGGAGATGGCTCCGGGGGCACTTCCCCGTCCCGGCAGGGTGCTAGAACAGAGACTTTCTGTCCCCCGAATCTCCCCTTCAGTGGCGACGGTGCTGCGGAACTTTTCGTGGATTTCTGATTGACTCTTTAGGGTTTTCGCATCGGGAGGCATCTTATAGGCGAAGAGGCAAGGTCGGTGGGTGGCCAGGGGGCCCACACCACCTGGTGGCGCGGCCAGGGCTAGCCCACGCCACCACATGGTGTGGCCACCCTATGGCCTCTCTCCGTCTCGTCTTCTGGCTCCGTGAGTCTTCCGGTAAAATATCAACTTTGGCTTTTGTCCGGTCCAATTCCGAGAATATTCATTTTCTGACTTTCTAGAACCAAAAACAGTAGAAAACAGGCAACTGGCACTGTGGCTCTTGTTAATAGGTTAGTACAAGAAATCATATGAAAAGTACTCCAAAGTTGGAACAAAACACAAGAAAGTAGATAAAACCAAGCATGAAACATCAAAAATTATAGATACATTTGCAATGTATCACTATCTCAAAAGCCCTAGAAGCCATGTAAAATATGCAACTAATAATGTAGAAGAGGCTAGCTTTATGTTGCGGGGGGGGTGATCATATTCACATATCCTTTGGGCTTCATGTAAAATGACCAACTGGTAGCACCGCATAAATGGTGTCATACTAGTGGCGTGTGATGGAGATCAAACCGCAATGTATGATGGTGATCACGACACATGACATGAAGGACCATGTCATATCACAGTTATAAAATTACATGTGATGTTGTTTTGTGCATCTTGTTTTTCTTAGTTGTATTAGATATGTGACGGTAGTAAAATAGGATGATCCCTAAATAATACCAACTTTAGTGTTCTTCCTAAAGTATGCACCACCAAGAAAGTTCATCGTTGTGAAGCATGCTGTAATGATCGGGTGCTAGATCGACATTCGGATACGGTGGGTGTAAACCATGTATACACTACGAATACACATAGGTTGAATTGGTGATCCTAGCATATACACATATGGCCTCAGAACACGAGAAGATTGATAGATCGAGCACGAGTCACATGAATGATGTGATCGATGGGATTTGTCAACCCTAGCAGCTATATCAAAGGGTGATGATCGGGGATGATGAAACAATGTAAAGGGGTCATGTGATCGTTAAAATAATCTTAGGGATGATGATTTTAGTGGGAGTACTTGTTATCATTTGATTATAAAACTTGAACCCAAATTATGAACTTAGTCTTATGTCTTTGCAAATGTCCTTGTAGATCATGGCACTGAAACCTTTGTGTTTCAACCATGGTTCCCTTTTCTATGATGAGTTTCTTATGGTAGACGGGTCCAACTTCATAGACTAGTATCAGCACTTAAAAGATGTCCTCATAAGGAATGACGCGCTCTTTACCATACAAGACCCACTTGGAGATTCTCCCAAGGCTGGTGCAAGTCAGGACTATTATGACGAATTAAGTTCATCTGTGCTAGAGGCATCATACAGTTTAGCATTGCTCCTAAACTATGTGAGCTATTTATGGATGCTCAATCGTATGAGATAATGGTTGAGTTAAAGGTGATGTTTGAAGGACAACTCGGGCTTCTAAATTTTGAGATCCTTGACAAGTTTCTTTCACAAAAGATGCAAGAAAACACATGTCTGGATAATCACGTGGATATTATGCATGACTTGCATGAGTCACTCATATATGATGCAGACTACTAGGTGAATGACAAATTCACGAAAGATGGGGTGTTGTGTTCGCTTCCCCCCAGCTACGAAAATATCGTCAAAGGATACATCATGAGAGAGGAATAGTTCACCTTTCATGAATTCCTGCAACAGTTGAGAACTATGAAGGTAGAATTCATCACTGGGAAATCATTAATTGAGAAGGTATATGTGATATATAGTTTATAAATGTGTTTCTCGCAAAACACTGTTGCATTTTAATCAAGTATGTTGATACTTGTTCTGGTTTTATGAAAACAGGACTGCCTGCAGAACATTGCATGGAGAATACAAGGAGACCAAGCATGTTCATGGCATGAAAGATGTTGATGGCTGACAACATTTCTCCTTCTACATCTATCATCTAGATTAGTTGAGATTTGGATAGATTTGTAATCGATTTGAGAGTGAACTTATTAGTGTGTCTTGCATCTCGCGAGATGATTATTAATAATGAATTTGTAACAAATCAGTTGTTCGATTATCATGAATAATTTATATTATGATCACATTGTTCGATTATAGATATGTTATTCTCTTGATAGTCTTGATGATAATATACATTTATAATCCAAAGCTAAATGATATCCAAACTTAATAACGAATGACACACTATTTTAAGTCATAAGAGTATTGTATGAATTCATGTCTATGAAAACAAGAAGTCATGAGATGTTCAAAATCTCTTGACATTTGCAATACTATGCCTTCTGGTCAAAGATGACTAAAATTAATACATTCTAATAAAAAAGAATGTATAAGTCATTGAATACTGTACATAGCGATGTATTATTCATCAATACAGTGGAATCGTTATTTCGTAAGAACAATTGTGGAATCAAGTGAATAAAAGGTATTCACCTAATTAAGCATGAGTTTGAAATAGTTTGAAATGTTCAAATGTTTTCAGTACAAAAGATGGATAAAATATTAAGAAGAAAATGCAATTCTTCATGATTCGATCATAATGACTAGCATTTGAGTTGAAATTTTATCACATAAAAGACTTTTGGAAACCGTTTCACAAATTATGATGATTAGATATATCAAAGTGTATTGATATACCTCAAACATCATAATCATAGTGTATTAGATACATATGGTCTGAAGAAAATTTATGAATAGGTCATTGTAGAACTAGAGCTGTAAGTCATAGAATTAGCAAACACTTTTTGAAATAGCAAATCATCCAGATTCGCGAAAATAGCACCATAAGAGTTATGACATGTTCCAGTTTTCTAGAGACTTTGATAAAGTCATTGCGAATAAATCTTTGTACAAGTATTCATAGGCAATTATGAATATAGGCCTTCCATGATTAAAAAGGATAAACTATCTCTTGTCCAATGTATTCTTACCTAGAAAAGGTTTCTCAATAAGAATGTGGATGGAAGAAGGTAAAAGTTTGAAATCAAGATGTTCGATCTTACCCGAATCTGAGTGGTGCAACAAAATGTGTTCTGTGAGAAAAAACTCTACTAGAAAAGGGTGAAACTAATGATTGTGATCATAACATTTCTATTAAGCACTTTACTTAAAAGTAGGATTCAATCGTGTGTTTTCCACTTTGTGGAAATAGATTGATTCACTTGTCTTGATAAGTAAACATGACATACCTACGAACTAAGAAGAAGCGATGATGGACTTGAGTACCAGAAATGATTAAGAATCATGAAATCGAGCGATAAGTTACATTTAAGATTACAAAAGAAATATGATTACTTGATCCTTCCCAAATAACTAGAGAGTTATAAGGAAGAAATGCAACTTTAAAGGAAGACCTAAATCTTGATTTTTCATGAAGATTGTCTTGACAAATTTAATTGTTAACTATAGAAATGTAGCGATGCTTGAAGTCTGGTGGATTTAATTAGCAATTAATGCAATTATGACTAATTGTTACTTGATTAAACAAATCTACATGTTCTCCAATACTAGATTGATGAAAGGTTGTAGTCGGTACAACGAGCAAAAGTTTGTTAAATCATGTGAATGCTAAACATCTCGTAGTGGAAATTTTTCAATTTGATAAACAGATCAAAGGCTTTTGGGGTTTACCAAAATATCGAGAAAACCTATACTTATGAAGTATTTGAGTGGGACCTATAGGGACATCACAAAATCTCATATATGATGACATATGTGAGTGGAGGCGTGACAAACATCCTAACATATGTGTGACATATAATGGATGGTCTAATAGATATTAGTGATATTTAAATATTATGTGAATGAAGTTGAATAAAATATTAGATATTGAAATCTATTGAGATAGATTGGTATATTTAATAGACATCAAAGCTAAAATGTTTTGGTTTTGATTATGAAGAAAGTTCAGAATGGCCTAGATTGGATTCTGAAGAGATTTCAGAATGGAGCAAGCGAAGTTGTTCTTGCTTGTTGAACTAGGTGAAACATTGGTATGAACAACAAATCTTGATGGGAAAAAGAGGGATAAAGTTCATCCCAATTTGTCATATGTCTCTTACACGAAATCAACATATTGTATACTTTGTTGAAATGTGACCCAGCGTCTTGAGAAGAACAGGTTCTGAGGTGATTCATAGATCACTAAACCAGTAATAGGAGGATTATAAAAAACTACAGAAGGATCTACATAGATATTGAAGTAGGTGGCTAAAAGTATGACTAGTTTGGCAAATGAAGTTTGACTTCAACAAAATGCATTTCTAGTATAATGACAACAGTTGAAGTTCTCGTGACTGATAGACCGTCATGGAAATACAAAGTTAAAGTATGAGATAATGTTGTAAGTGCCAATAATTAGGAGACACTTAACAATTTGCAAAGGACATACAAATCCAGTAAACCATATCAAATACAAGATGTTTTCCATGAGAAAGCATGATAAAAAAAATTGTGTTTATGATTAGCATCAAATGCTGCTAGATTATTTGCACTCTAGTGCAAATAAAAGACTGAAGGAGATATTCTCTAGAGGCAAATAATAAATAGGTTTATTATTATATCTCGAACTAGTTTATAATATTTTCATACTGTGTTATAACTGTATCAAGAGGAAACATTGATATATGTGTGGTATGTAAACAAACCAAGTCCCTAGTATCCTCTATTCAACCAGTTTGTTGGAAAACTGATGATCAACGTTTCCTGATCATGGAGCATTTATGCTAGTTGACAACAAAGTCGTATCATTGGAGAATGATATGATGGGCATCACCCACATAAGTATTGCAATGTGATCAAGTCACATGGTTTATCATTGCAATAGTTAGAAACTAAGTGACCTTCTCTTTAAACCGTGAGATCATACTAATCACTGTCTCCAGCAGCTGCTTTGATCGCACTAAATGTCATGACCATAACTGGGTGAAAATAACAGTATGTATTGGGTATTGAGGAACAATTGAGGCCTATGCAGCGAGATCGGGATTTATTCACCCGCGTGATGGGAAGATACATTGGGCCCACTTGGTGAGATTGTATCCAATAGGTTGCAACGATTGACTAGGCCAGGGGATGCAATATCACGATAACGACTTAAGTAGACTTGTCGGTAATGCGATAGGTATAGTGATACCAAAGATCAAATCTTGGACAAGTCATGTATCAAAGAAACAAAGGGATAGGGACATAGAGTTTATGGTTCGAAACGACGGAGTATTGTAGAATGCATAGGGGTCATTATGGACAGCTCAGTTCCGCCATTGATCATTGATCGGAGAGAGATCTCGGTCATGTATGTGCTGTTCCTGAACCGTAGGGTAACACACTTAAGGGTCTGATGACATTTTGAGATTTTTACGGAAGTGAAGGGATTGCCAATGACACACATAGAGAGATTGCCGAAAGAGTTCCAAAGAGGATCCGAAGTTTTTTGGAGAAGGAATGAAGTCGAAAGGCGTTTCAGATTAATAGAGATTTATAATACGCATTTATATATGTTATTATGCATTAATATATATTAAATAAATATTTTAAATTAAATATTAAAATGGCAACTTTCTCTATTGGGCCAAATCCCCGGAGAGAATTAGCCTAGAGGAAATCCACCCCAATGGGCAAGAATACCGTCGTTCTTTGGGTCAGCGACTAGCCCACCTTGGTGGGCACGCATAGTTCAAGATAGGCGCCAATGTGGCGCTTGGTGGGCCAAGGCCGACCCATGGCGGGCGGTGCAACACGCAGGCGGGCGGGGCGAGCTGGGCGCAGCGCGAGGCGCTGGTGAGCCACGGGTGGGCTCACCCGGCCAGCCTCTGTCGCGCATGCCACGAGCGTTGGGCTAGCACGGGGAGGCCCACCGGCCACTACCTCTGCTGTCGGTTGCTCCCTCTTTCTCCTTTTTCCCTTTAGTCCACCCTGGAAGGGTGAAAGTCCTCCTTTTTTGCCTATATATAGAGGTCTATATTGGTGGGAAAAAGACACACAAAATAAAAGAGGACTTCCTAAGGCTATTGTCTTTAGGGAATTTTCCTCTCTTTCTCTATTGAAACTCACATGCACGGTTCCACAAAAAACTGCGCATGAGAGAGTCGACACCACCGGCACGCCATCGCGCATCTGGATCCCAGTTTTAGAGGGTCTACTTCTGCATCTCGGCTGGATCAAGGAGACAGAGAGTCGCCGTTGGACACCATGCATGTGCGATACCTCGGGGGACGCTGCCAATTGTGGTGTCGAAGTTATCGTTCAAGGATCAGAAGGTGACGTGCGACGAGCTTCGCGACCTTGAGGTCGGCCAAGGTCGACTACATCATCCACATTCCCCGCAAGACGTTAACCGCGTCCGGTCTATAAGGGTATGTTACCGAAACTCCATCTCGTTACTGCATTAACTAATAGATAGATCCTTGGCATATGGTGCGTTATACCGTAGAATTTCTCTGTTTTCTGCTACCGAACCCTGTCACTTTTTTTGTGACTTGTATAAAAAATTATCCATATACCTATGAACAATTATGTTGACATATGTGACCATTTTTAGGTTTACAATATACTAAATATGTTCCATAATGTGGAACCTTTTAGCAAACTAATTTAAATTGCCAAAATATTCAACATTACGGAGCGGCGGTAGTAACTTTTTTATTTAACAAACCAATTTATTCAAAAGTAAAATAGCTAGACGTAATTATATAAAATAAAACTAAAAACAAAACATACCGGCAAATAAGGAAAGCAGGAACATTGGGCAACGATGGTGATTTTTGTGGCGATGAGTAACTGGCTTGTGATCTGTGACTCGCAGCAGCGACTGTTGGTGGAGGCGACAACACAGGAGAAGTTATCAGTCTTACCTTACAGGATGAAAATCCAAGATCTGGCATTAATTGGTTCTGCCTGGCAATGATCTAGTTGAAGTAAAGACATTGTTTTGTGAGCGAGAACTTTTTTCAGGGTGAAAACCTATGATCTTTGATCGGACGACGATGGCGTTGGTGTATTGTTTTCTTCTTGAATGCGTTGCTACTGAAGTGGTTGGTCTACTGGTGTTGTTCTGGTGTGTTAGTATCGTTGTTTTGAGAAATCATTCTCTATAGTGGGACTTTTATTTTTTATATTTTTTTCTAGGTTGTGTGCATTGGTAAGACCGCTAGAGCATATGTTGTTATAGAGGCTGGGTGTAAATGGTATATCCACGATATTAATATATACTCTTTTTCAAAAAAACAGAATTTACATGGCCATTTAAGATGCTTCAGGATACACCCTATAAAAATAAGATGCATCGGGGGGGGACACCCTGCAAAAAATAAGATGGTTGACAAAAGGCAATACGATCCCCTTCGAGAATGGAGCGTCTATACGTTGCGTCCCGCTCCCACGGGAGTTCCTTCATGGGCCGCTCCTAGTGCGGCCCACTATCAGGTAGTGTTTATTCTTTTCCGTTTTCCTTTTTTTGAAAAATGTTTAGATTTTGAAAATATTAAGATCCAAAAAGGTTTAGATTTTAAAAATATCCAGATTTGAAAATAAACAATTTTATAAATATCACATATAAAAATTATTCTGACTTAATAAATGTTTCGATTCAAAAATATTCAGATTTAAAAAATTCAAGTGTAAACGTTTTCAAAATATGAACATTTTTTTTTGACCTGAAAAAATATGAACATTTTATTACTATACTAAATGAAAAAAAGGGGGAAAAAAGAAAACAGAAAAAAAACGAACAAAACAACCACAAGCTGATAAAACCGCGCTAAATGGGTTGGCCCATCATGGACGGTGCGTGAGCAAAGCACAAAACATCCCGCCTCGGGCAGATTTTGCCTCCCAAAACGTATATCTGCTTTATACAGATTCAAAACAAAGCACACGCATATCGCATTTCAATGTGCTAAAATATAAGTTGCCGTGAGTTAATAGAGGCCCTTGAAATGGGCCAGGAGTGGTATGACGACAGTAGGAAAGCCCTACACAAATGGGCCCATGAATACAGCAGCTCCTGACCACGACCCTTCCATTGAAAACTCGTCCTTTTCTTCTTCATACCAATGAATGTTTTTTTTGCGGGTATCATACCAATGAATGTTTTTTTTTTGCGGGGATCATACCAATGAATGTTGAAACAATTAATTAACACTTACGTTTTATCAGGGAAACCAATTGATATTTTGAACTGGTTTCTACTTCTGCACGGCGTCAGAACACGCGTGCACCACACTGCCATCATATGCCATGGATGTGGAAACGCTTATGAACTGGAAACATTTGTAAGCTAAGATGACCCCTCTGACGTTGATCTTTCAGGGTGGCAAGGAAATTAAGGAGACTATAAAGGAACCAAGACAAGGAGAGGACAGGGCAAGAATGGGACCCTACGTATACGCATTTTTCTCCCGTGGACAAGGGAACATACTCTAGGCCCCAAGAAAACGACCGCGCAAAAATAGGTTTGACGTGCACTACAATGGCATGAAGAAAATCGAGATCTTGCTGGATATTGGCATATTGCAAAAGAGAACCAGGGCAAGGTACGTCGTCAATTGTCAATACTCTTGACATTTCTAGCTAGTTGCTGCTCTAGTTGCAGGAAGCCAGCTGGATGTAACGATCTCGAGCTACTTGTGAGTGAGCCAAGTAAGATTTTTCTAAAATGTTTTGTCAAAGATGGCATTATGGCAACATGACTGCCGAAATCGTGTCTATTATTTTATTATATTTTTGAATTTGGGCTTTATAAATCAAGAGATGATGGCTTCCATGTTAAAACTACAAAGTCGTCTCACACCCATTCAAAGTCGGCGAATTTAGTCATTCCAAAAATTAATTTGGTAACAAATCATCCAGTGTACTGTATGAAAGATAAAGTACTACTATGTTACTTTAAGCAATGTCAAGCCAAAATCAAGCGAGCTAGTTTCGCTTCAAACTTGAATAGTATTCAAATGAGCCACAAAAGAAGGCCCATACTCAACTCAATCTTATTTAGTCGATCTCGAGTCGAACTAAATATAGAGTAATTAGCAAGCGGTTCACGAGCCACGAGCTTGCCTTGCGGCCAAAATGTATGAAGCAGAGGAGTGGACCATGCATGTCGGATGCATCAAGGTCTTATTTGTTGTTTGTGTCTAGTTTCTTCTTTTCTTTTAAGGCAATGTATGCAAAAAGTATATGTCTTGTAGAGTACATTATGGGCATGATGTCATTTACTCCATCCATTTAGAAATAAGTGAATTGAATTTGTCGTATGTATCTACACACTAAACGTGTTTAGATACATGTCAATCTAGACAAATCTAAATTATCATTTCGAGACGAAATAAGTACATAAATTTGACATTGTTCGAAAACATGGGTACAAACTGTCCTCCCAATATTCTTTACTAGATCTGACCCTTTTTATAGACGTCAAACATTCTGACATTCTGATAGAGTGGCAATTATTAAGCATACGCCGATAATTGAGCAAATGCAAATGGCTTTGGCGTTAGACCCTACGACCCCAAACGCTGAGTTGTGCTGGCGTTTGCAAAAAAGGCAATCAATGGTTAACGTTTCTAATAGAGGTCTTTTTAAGCTGAATTTTTTCAAAAAATGTCAGATTTATTGATTTGGCATGAACAAGACATAGACTCATTTTTGCCCTTATGTATCTCATATGTTATTTCTGTTCCACTTACAAGCAACAACGCAAAACCAAATAATCGAGCATAGTGATTTCATTTGTTCAACACCGAGGGCGTTCTCTCGCGTCACCTCGTGTAGGCCCCTCCAGGCGATGCAGTGGGCGAACCTTAGCCCCTGCCCGCGCCACCCCTCCCTCCTCCCTCCTCTGCCTCGTCCTCCCCCGATAAATAGTGTGACCTCGGCAATGCCCATTGTTATGGACTTGGGTTTTAGGGAAAATAGGTGCGCTGGTGATTTCGTCGGCTTAAGACAAACAAGAGAGGCGATTTATCCAAGTTCAGGCCCTTGTAGTGGAAACCCTACTTCCTGCTTGTCTATTCTTTATTGATGGAGAGTACAAATTCGTCGAGTTGTTGGATGCAATCTGGCTTACAGCAGATTCTCTATGAGTCGATTCAGGTGTTTGTATCTATTTTTGTCTATCAGGTGTCTCCGGTCTCCTCCTCGTTGCCCCCTCCTAGACTTTATATATGGGGAGGTTAAGTCTTAGGTATCAATACAAGTTGGTTACAAGTTAGAGTTACTATGCGACTAGTCTTAGACTTTCCTTGTATTGTGCCCTTGGAGTAAGTTGTACTTGTAGGCTTCGTATGCGTCGAACCGTCACAGGCTTCATGGATCTTGGTATATCTTTATACGGACCTTCCGTCGGGCCGCACCATATATGCCAACAATGGGCACCTGAAGGGTCATACCCACGTCAGTAGCCTTCGAGGCTCCACTCGAGCCGTAGAATCGCGTTGAGTCTCTAAGTCCTTCTATTTAATATGTCTGTAAGGTGGACCCAAAGATTTCTTCGGATGTGAGAACTATAAGTTCAATAAGTATTTTGTCATGGGGATATTGATATAACAAGTCTAGTTCACCCAACGGACCAGGAACCAGTTAATTTCTCTTGGGCAAAAATATCGTGAACCTTCTCAAGATCAAGTCCCTAGACTCAAACCTGGTAGATACTGGCGTAATTCAGTTCGGACCGCGGAGGTCTTATCGAATACTGAATTCCAGTTTTATGGGTAAATAGTGATATAGAACTTGTTATCTTTCCTCAAAAGGGGAGAATAAATGCCCTTTCCCCCGTAGAGGCAGCTGTCGGATAAGGCCGCGTGGTGAGCTGGTCTCTTAGCCCTTCGTGCAACATCATGGAGGTCGGTGCCATGCCTTGGCGCTTCCTCCATCATCGAGGTCGTTGGCGATCGAGTCTACTAATAGTACATGCCCCTCCCTCTGCGACCAACCTTTGGTAGATTTCCCCATCATGGTGGCGGGTGAGACCTAGTCGAGATTGGAGTGTGGTTCCAGGGGTCCGAACTGCATCATCGATGACCATAGCAAAACTGCAATCTGACAGAGGATGGCGTGGAGGGTTCGTGTCACCAGTGACGTGGTAGGGACCAAGCTATTGTATCTCCGAGGTGGTCATGCTTTTGTTTCTTATCTTGTGCGAGGTGGATTCTCTAGCGACTGGTTCTTGCAGTTGCGCAGCTTGTCACTGTGTGGGTGGTCTAGTAAGGGTTAGTCTTCTTCAGTCAGTGAGAGTGGGGGTGTTGGGTCCTACGTGGTGCGTTCTCAATGTGAGTTGTAGTGGCCCTGGGGCCAAAGAAGGGGATCACGATCCCTTCCCCACCCACCCATCTCGGTCTAGATCCTTGATGAGTCCAAAATTGATGCATATCTAAATATATAAATTATTCATATTTTCACTCATTACATGTTACATCTATCTATAGCTATGCCTATTGTGTATGATTATTAGTTTTTATTCATTCCACATGGGCTTTGCACAATATTAGTTTTATTAGGATTTGATTACCTTTTCTTGTCTTTGATTTGTGTGTAGGTGCTATGGAAAAACATGGATAAAAGGAGCGAAGAGGATTCAATGTGGAGGAGTTGAAGGCACCAGACTTAGCCATTTGAGAGGAGGAAAACATGGATTTTTTCATCAACTCCAAATGATGATCCAAGGCCATGGTGTTGTATCCCTCGTCCATACGAATCCAACGAGCCAAAGAACAGCTCAATAGAAGTCTGTATCAAGAAATGGCAGCCAAAATACTACGGAGTACCGTAGGGATAACGACCACTGGTACGGGCGTAGCCCACCCATACCGCCCTCCAACGGCTTCATTTCGACAAATGGAACAGTATTTGTGAAGGTCCAATGGGTATATTCGGACCCTAACTCCATCGGTTCATAAAACCGACCTCCAGATGCCTATTTAAAGAGGGCAAAACCCTAAAACAAAGAAGAGAGTCCACACATGCCATAGGGGCAGAGCCCTGCCGCTCCGCCGCCTCCATATCTGCCTCCCACAAGATCTACATCACCATAGTCCTCAAGGGAGAGGGGACACTTGCATCTTGAAGGGCTAAGCATCGATCTTCATCGCCATCTTCATCAACATCGTCTTCACATCAATCCCCTTTGTTTACTTTGTTGTAGTCCAATCTTTATTGTGGATTTGCAATTGTATTCAATTGTACCTTCATATTGCATCCATACAATTGCCATGATATTGATCCCCTTTATGTATGAGTAGTTGCCTTGTTCTTGGGGAGAGATGGTGAAACCCTAGTATTATTATGCATTGAAATAAAGATAATATATTACTTGTGTACAAAGATCCATTGATCTATGAATTGTGTTTGATCTCTCTCTTTAGATGGTATGTGTAGTCGGCCGCATATCATTTTCCCTTGGGACTAAAGAAAGGGAGAAATCCTTTGGACGTGTCTTGGAAGCGTACCCGGAGTGCCCCGTGACAGATTAGCGCCGACTCGTAACCTACACGGTCAAAGGAGGATTAAAGAGGGATTCCCTAAGCTAATTATAATATCCATGGGACCCCTTAATTGTGGTGTTTTGTATGGGTGACTGCTCTCAAACATCGTAGTGGTTATTTAGAGGTGACCTCACTCTTGTCTCAACAAAGTGGCTTCCTACGAGCCTTGTAGTGAACATCATATTAAGGATCTCTCTTCACACATATCATGACATAAGAGATAGGTTATCCAAATCATTCATAATTATTCCATGCTAGTGGTGAATCCTACACTCCTTGAGAACCCCTTAACCACATCACACAATACTTCATAGATACTCTCTTGCTTTACTTTACTTTTGTTAATTACTTTGTTCTTGTTTATTTTAGCACTTGTCCAAACATACTCTTTATACACCATCTTGGAATTAGAGATAACTTACAAGTACTCTCTAGTGAATAGTAACGAGGGGCATAAAGACCTTTACCAATAGCTCTCTGTGGGTTCGATATCTTTACTTCGAAACTAGATACAATTGAACTTTGCACTTGCAGTCATCAAGCTATTTTCTAGCACTGTTGCCGGGAACCTAAGCGATTTTGGTCTTTGTCTTTAGTTGCTAATTTATTGTTGATGTACTAAAAGTTATTAACGAGTTTCAAGTTATTTCCATTTATTACTTTTTACTGCTTTTACTTATTTGAAAAGAACAGAAAATTATAAAACCAAAAACCCATAAAAATTTATGAAACAAAAACTATAAAAACATTTTCTACTAATCATGTCTTCCGAGATTGCTATATTTGAACAGATGAAGCTCGCAATAGAGGAGAATAAAGTTGGAACTTTTGTATATTATATTACGATGTAAAAGGTATTAGAAGAATGGGTGAGTTGGTTGAAAGGTTATTCATCCACATTATGTACCTCGTACAATTTTTACTTGTGAATGCTACGGTTCCAAAGATCATTTTATTTATCAATGTAAGAATAATATCTTTGATATCAAATTAGCGCTTTATAATGGGAATTACGAATTCTCTGCTAATGTGGAGGTTTATGAGAGAGTACTTTTTACCGGTTGTTGTGAGTTGCTAGCTCACATGAGTGATATAAAAATAGAAGATGAAGTACTCAATAATATCTATGGAATAGTATACCGTATATACTCTTATTGTATTCAAATTTTTTGTGATAATGCATTAGTGATTGCCCACAAGCGGATAGCCGCGGAAGATACTAACCTTTTGCAGGACTCACGGAAGAAACAAGAAGAGGATATACATCGCAACGAAGATACTACTGCTGCTGGTATGGATTTGTTTAACTTGTATGATCTGCTAGATGGTTGTGCAAAATCTTTTTGTAATTCATATCATGAGCCTTGTGATAAATGTATGGCAGTTGGCCACTTTAGTTTTCAATGCTCCATTACTCTTGAAGAGTCCCTAGTGTCTCATACTAGAGAGGAAGTCATAGAGTATTTGGTTTATAAAGGTGTCCATGATCTACTCTCAAAAGATTCAATTATAAGAAAGAGCAGCGATAGTATGCTTCATATAAAACTTACCAACCTGTTACCAATGTTACAATCTTATTGTCGAGAACGTCTTAGTGATAGTCCACTTGTAGTAGAGAGTAAGGCACGGTCTAAAACCGTAGTGCCCGAAGATAACCATTTGCAGGAACCACAAGATAAAGGGGTGAAACAACAAAAGGGTGAGGTTGAAAAAGATTGGCACACTACAAATACTACATTTGTTTATGATGCCCCTCTCTCTAGTAATGATTTTTATAATGCTAAAATTGATTGTAATTTATCTGCGGAGGCCTTGTGCCTAGACACTCATGAGGAGAGCACTACAATTGATGAATTAGAGATAGAACCTTGCTATGAATCTTTCGATGTTAATATGTAGGGAACTAATTTACTCCCTGTTGCAAACAAAGAATATTATGAAGTGTTCCCCTACAATGGTAACCAAGGTAAAACTTCAATAATTATATTTCAACCTCTAATCCTCTCGTTGCAGCTATATAAGGAGGCATGGTCACCACGCTTGGTGCATCCACACTCACTCGGAAGCGAAAACTTATTCATCTATATGACGCCGATGCACCGCAAGAGGGTACGACTTCGACCGTACTCCACTATGAGATGCTCCAACTCCTTGCTAGAGGTAACTACCATTACACCTCGAATTGATATTCCCTAGGATCCAGGTGGATAATTTAATGGAGCATCTAAGCCTGGCTATATGGCTATAAAGAAAGTGCTTCTCGAGAGGCAACCCGGAAGTTTTTAGGTATCTTTCTTAATTTTGTGTCTTGAGTTTAGTTGCATTCATGTTGCATTGACACTTGTATATATGCATTATTTCCTATTAGAGTTGGCTTGGGACTATTTTCGACAAGTAGAATTATTGTTGCTCTAATCATGTGTTGCATATCTTGGTTAAATCTTCTCAACCAAAATATATGTTGCTTTGTTTGGATGATGGACTAATGTTTCAGGTCCTTAGTATAATTTTTGGAGAAAAATAACTTGTTCTGGAGCTCACAGTGAGATTAACGAGCAGTAGTATGGGTGAACCTGTCCGTACCGCGCGCCCGTACCGATCATGTGACAATTCAGAAGAAGTAGAAAATTATCTAGGAAGGTGACAACACGCTTAACGAGCACTGGTATGGTCGGACGCGTCCGTACCGTCTGCCCGTATCGACCTCATTATCAGGCAAAGAAAACATGAAGAGGACCCTGAAGTTTTAACGACCACCTGGACGGGTGTATCCTGCCCGTACCACCCGGTCGTACCAACTTCGTCAGGAGCCTTAAAAAGAGAAATAAAATATAAAAAAGGAGAGAAGACAAGGTGCAGTACAGGCAGAGCCCGTCCATACCATGCGCCCGTACCAAGGAGCAGCATCGCGCAGTAAGGGCAGGGACGAGTACATAAAGGTTATAACCCCTATAATCTTTTTATTTTGACAATCTCAGGTCAGTAGGTTACCTTCTACATGTTCCTTTATACTTCATTTTATTTTACCTACCTTCGAAACTCCCTAGCCTATAATTCTCTGTAGTGTTTCGTGTTTCTTTTATTTTCTTCTCATGGTTGGGTGAACAAACTCCGTTCGTACACCAAATCGATTGCTTTTACTTCATTTGTTATTTTCGCAGGGACTTGAACCTTGTGTGATGACTGATATGTCTATAACGTATTTATAATTTTTGATGGTTTTATGCGAATAATATGCTTTTGACACTCCTTTTTGTATAAAGTTTATGATTTATTTGGACTAACCTATTAATAGTTGCAAAAGTGTACAATGTTCTTGTTTTACACTTTGATATGTAGGAATTACCAAGAATACAAGTGGAAACCTTGTTGGAGTCAAATTGGGATTTTTTCAGAAATCTGTCTCAGAACTCTTTTTAAAGATGGTCACGTTTCTGGTCAAATAAGGCATCAAACGGAAAACTCTTCAACTACAAAGTTGTTGGAAATTTCGTGACAAACGTTCTGGACATAAAATTTAACTGATTCCGAGTCCGGATGAAATTTACTGCAGCCCAAGATGGGGTGACGGAAATCCAAAAAACTATATAAAGGGAGGAAACCTAATTCGCCCAGGACACCTTCACCCACGAATTTGCAGCCGCCAAAGCCACGTTTTTGCCTCCCCCATGGATCCCATATCCATGGGGGAGGGCTCCCAAGGATCCATGAAGGAAGGGGCTAAGGGGCGGTGCTCCCCCATGATACCGGTGGCGGGGAAGGAGTCCCCCGTTCCGCCGCTGGCGCCGCCGTGCCCTTTTCACCATCTTCACCGCCATCTCCATCACCTAATGCTCCTAGTATGCAGTGGTTCATCCTCCCACACACCTCTGTACCGTCCTATGTAAACATGGTGTTTGATGCTGTAAGTTATAATCCTATGATCTATGTCATGTTTGCGTAGTTTTTTTCTTCTTAGATTGAATGGTTGAACGTCTTTGGTTCATTAGAGTTGTATGTTGATATGGTACAGTCCTTTGGTATCCATTATATTTGTGCGCGCATGGATTAAACATCATAGGGTTTGTAGTATGTGTAATAGGAAGGGGGAAATTCTGCCGGAGTGACAGAAACCTGAGGACGCGAACCGGAACGTTGCACGTATGGGAGTAAGAGGACCATTAAAATTAAGGCTATGGTTGGGGAAACCTTAATGCATTGATTAGTACTTACAGATGTTTGCTAATAATCCAATCATATAGTACATGTAATTCCAAGTAGTGAAGCGCATGTATATTTAGCCTCTCCCACATAGAAAATTGCATCGAAGACAATAAACCCGACCTATTTGCTATTTAAACTTGGACAAAGCCACCACAATTACCACCACTATTCCACACTTATGGTTCTGTTAGTTTAGTGTATTTTATTGTTGCAGCAACTAGCTTTATTTTCTTGTTATTTATTTGTTGGAGATATGCCCAAGAGGCAATAATAAAGTGGTTATTATTATATCTTTATGTTTATGATAAATGTTTACATCCCATGCTATAATTGTATTAACCAGAAACATTAATACTTGTGTGTTTTGTAAACATAAAAGAGTCCCTAGTAAGCCTCTTGTTAAACTAGCTTGTTGATTAATGGATGATCATGGTTTCCTGATCATGGACATTGGATGTCGTTAATAACAAGATCATATCATTAGGAGAATGATGTGATGGACACACACCCATAGTAAGCATAGCATCAGATCAAGTCATTAAGTTCGTTTTGCTACAAGCTTTCAAATGCACAGTAACCTAATCCTTCGACCATGAGCTTATGTTAATCACCATCACCGGATGGATAATTTTATGACATCAAACACCGCTTCGTAACTGGGTGGTTATAAAGGTGTCATTGGGTATTCTGAAAGTATGTGTTGAAGCGCATGGACCAAGATTGGGATTTGTCCATCCATATGACGGATAGATATGCTCTGGGCCCTCTCGGTGGAATGTCATCTAGTTAGCTTGCAAGCATGTGACTAGGTCACAAGGGATGACATATCATGGAACGAGTAAAGAGTACTTATCAGTAACGAGGTAGAACTAGGTATTGATATACCGACGATCAAACCTCGGATAAGTAGAGTATCACGTGACAAAGGGAATTGTTTTCGTATGTTAATGGTTCTATCGATCACAAAGTCATCGTTGAGTATGTGGGAGCCGTTATGGATCTCCAGATCCCGCTAATGGTTATTGATCGGAGAGGTGTCTCCATCATGTCTGCATATTCACGAACCGTAGGGTGACACACTTAAGGTTCGAAGTTGTTTTAAGTAGATATGGAATGTGCGTTGGAGACCAAATGTTGTTCGGAGTCTCGTATTGGATCCGAGACATCACGAGGAGATCCGGAATTGTCCGGAGAATAAGATTCATATATTGGGGATCATTTTCTAAGTTAGGAAATGTTCCGGAGTATTTGTATGGGGATTCTAGAAGGTTTGAATGTTCTGGAAGGTTCTGGGAGATTTCTTGGAGTTTGCTTGAAAACCAAGAAAGGATCAAGGAATCCTTGTAGGGCAAGACAAGGAGTAGTGGGGGAGGAGGACTCCTCCCCCCTTCCCAATCCGCTGCCAGGAGGAGGGGAGTCCTACTAGGACTCCTCCCATGGCGCCTCCTCCTTTAAATAGAGGTGGGCGCCACCCCTTGCCCTCACAATCCATAAACCCTAGCCGCCTCTCCTCCTCCTTCCCTCTGCTCTGCTTAGGCGAAGCCTGCAATTCTCTACTCCACCACCACCACGCCGTCGTGCTGGGATTCCGTGGAGAAGATCTACTACCTCCGCTGCCATTTGGAACGGGAGAGGAAGGTCCGCCGACTCAAGCGCGTGTGACCGACTGTGGAAGCGCTCCTGGGACCGTGAGATCGTCTACTCGATCTTGAGATCGGCAAGTGATCGACTACATCAACCACGAGATCCGATCTCGTAACGCTTTCGGGTCTACAAGGGTTAGTACAGATCTATCTCGTTGCACATGTCTAATAGATTAGATCTTGGCTTTTATCTAGATTAGATCTGGGTTTTGTTCATTCTTGCGGTAGAAATTTTTTGTTTTCCATGCTACGAACCCATCATTATTATCATGCAAAGCTATCTCTATTACTCGTATTGTTGCTCTAGTTTTATTTCCTAGATAATGCAAACGTTTAGTATGCGTAGAGTTGTATCAGTGGTTGATAGAAATTGAGAGAATATTTATCGTACCTTTAGCTCCTCGTTGGGTTTGATACTCTTACTTATCGAAAAGGCTACACACGATCCCCTATACTTGTGGGTTATCAAGACCTTTTTTGGCGCCGTTGCCGGGGAGCAATAGTGTGTGGGTGAACATTCTTGTGTGCACTTGTTTGCTTTGACTCTAAGTAGGTTTTACTTTCAGTTTTAAGTTGTTCTCTATCTTAGTATGGATAGGGAATGCGAATTACAAAAAAATTAGTTGTACTTGTTAACTAAAAATGTTTTCAAAAGGGAAAGTGATTGGAAAGATGGGTAATGGTTAAGTGGGGGTCGACCTTGAACACTTGCGTTCATGCCTATGAAACCAAAACAAATCTTTTCATGAAAGCTTTTCAGTTAAAAACTAGTAGGAATGCATGAAGCCTTGAAAAAGAAAGATATTTCTGGCATTGATCTTAATGCTTATTCATTCGAAAATACTTGAATCTTGATCGTATGCCTAACTTAAAGACATTAAAGAAAAGTACTTATTGGGAGATAACCCAAAAGTTTTAGTTGAGTCTTGGAAGTTATTGCTTCAGTAATAACCTCTTCTTATCCTTTTTATTTGCTTTTTTGTGCGAAGAGTAACCTCTAATGAGAGAGAAGTAATGCTTGGGAAAGTTGCTGTCCTGAAACAGATTTTTGTGCTTCGCTGTAAAAATTCGTGTAAAATCTCTGTACGTCGGTTTGAGGTGTAATTTTTTGTGGTTCTGCCCCAGGTTGTTATCCAACTTTCTTTAGTTCAACACTTTTCGATTTGAGCAACAGAAGATCTTCGAAAAAATTGGTTTCTATCTGCTGGTCTGTTTTGACAGATTTCTGCCATTATTTGCATTTGCTTCTTGTTGATTCCTTTTTGGGTTCTCTTTGGAGAATTGAGATTTTTAAGGGAAGTGCTACAGTGGCTTCTGTTTTAATGGATTTTTATTGGTCTTGAAACTGAACCCAAAGACTTATTATCTTGAGTACACTAATGTTGCTAATGAAGATTATGTGAAGTTTTGTATGAAGGAAAAATTTCAGGTGTTAAGGAAAGAATGATGTAATGATATGAAGAATGGACTAAAGCTCAAGCTTGGGGATGCCACCCCATGTCACCCCAACAAATATCCAAGTAGTACAAGCATCAAAGCTTGGGGATGCCCAAGGCATCCCCTTCTTCATCAATAAAAATCTCAGGTTCTTTCAAACACTTCATTTTTATTGTTTCATGCATAGTTGTATTGTTTTTGGAGCGTCTTTGTTTTCGTTTTTGGTTTTTGTTTGCTTGGTTTTCTTAGTTTGCTTGAATAAATTGGTTGAACCCCCTCTTTCATACATTAGTTTTCAAATAAGTGTGGTTTGGATTGGAAAAGAGTAGGGAAAGTTTATGCTTAAGTGGTAAAAGGAGCTCGTCTTTTACGGTGGCCTATGCTTTGTCATGTCATCCTTGATATTGTTTTGGATTTATGCTTAGTGATTTTTGCTGTATCATGACATGTTATAAACAATTGAGATTGCTTAATGTGCCTTGAAAGAATCATGCGTTGTTTTAGCATATTAAAGCATAGTATTGTGGTATTCTCTTTTGATGCTTTATTTGGATTGACTTGGCGCATGCTCACACCATGTTATGACTATCCCAAGTCACCATAGCCTTTATGATCTTTTAGTTTTTGACTTGTAATATCACTTTATGCTTTAATTAATGATGTTTTTTTCGCTTTGCATGATTATGGCCATTATTGCTCTTTTAGTTGGTCGCTCCCAGTCTTTTGCTAGCCTCCATAACCAAGTATGAGTTCCACTCATGCATCCAACTCCAAATAAAACCAAGTTATCCCAAAGATTCCACCATACCTACCTATTAGCATTTTCTATTCCAAGTATATTCATGTTTTTATCTACCTTCCGAATTAAACTTGTTATGAGAAAACTGGTGATTAAAGCTCTCACGAACTTGATGGAACACTTTACTTTTATTGCCCCTAATAAACTTGAACCATTGTGTCATCTATGTTGTATATGCTTGCACTTATATGTTGGGGATTAGCAGAACCATGCTGTCATGGGGAACGCTTTCAACATTGCACTTGTACATTGTACCTAGTTGATATCATGCTCTTTTGTCTATGGATGTCGTTGGTGTGAAATGAAAGGGGAGCTTGTAAGTCCATGGAGTTATGTATGTGTGTTAGAGAAACACCTGGGCCGCCGGTTTAATCCATGCCTAATCATGGTGGAAACCTGCAGCAGAACCATAATGAGCAATCTATGAAGCATTCTTCTTATAAAAAAAGAGATAGAGATTGAGAAAAAAGAAAAAAAGAGATGAGAAAAGAGGAAAGAGAGAAAAAGCACCATTTCCCATGGTAAATAAGAAGATTGCTGAGATGCTCGTTGTCTGATTGCCTTGTCATTTTGATATGGGGATTCTTCCGTATCATCGGGCAAGGGGTACCTCATTGGCGGTTCTCTATGATACACATGTACTTACTATGAAAAGAACTTACCGGTAACTAAACTTGAGTAGCATGAGGAGCTGCCCTCGTATTCAAGGGGCATGAGATTTCCAACTTAAACTTTGTCAAACATATACTCCATAGTTTTTTCACTTTAACCTTAATCACTTCAAGATGCTTATGATAGGGGCAATGAGAGCTGAAAGATAATAAGTATCATAATTTTTGGAAGCTCTTTATGAGACTTGAATCCCTGCTTCCTTCTATGAAGGCCTTTCTTCCATTTTTATATTGAGTCTCCACCTTCTATCTTTATGCACCAATTAAGAGAGCATAGTTGTCATTATTAGTTCTATGTGCATTGTCCTAAGACTTGTTGATTGATGCATAACTTTGATATTGCTTGTTCCTAAACTATTTGTATCTAGTCACCCTTATGAACTTTGAAGGTGTCCTATGCATTTATGTTTTGCTACTTATGAGGGACAAGCTGAATACCATTCTCATTATGCTTTCTTTATGTGAAACAAACAAATTTCTTGCAAAGCATTGTTATTCATGAATCTTTTGTTTGTGCCTTTTCATGTTACAACATAGTTGCTATGTCTTATTGTTAGAACTCTATCTTTCATGATTCATGTTTAGAGTACCTTAATCCTAGCTATCAATACTTTTACAATAATGATGATCAAGATTGTGTTATCTGCATGTCACCTTAAAAATTATATTGTTTTGATCGTTTACCCTACTCGAGGACGAGAAGGAACTAAGCTTGGGATGTTGATACGTCCATAACGTATCTATAATTTTTGATGGTTTTATGCTAATAATATGCTTTTGACACTCCTTTTTGTATAAAGTTTATGATTTATTTGGACTCACCTACTAATAGTTTCAAAAGTGCATAATGTTCTTGTTTTACACTTTGATGTGTAGGAATTACCAAGAATACAAGTGGAAATCTTGTTGCAGTCAAATTGGGATTTTCCAGAAATCTGTCTCAGAATGCTTTTTGAAGATGGTCACGTTTTGGGTCGAAGACAGCATCAAACGGAAAACTCTTCAACTACGAAGTTGTTGGCAATTTCGTGACAAACGTTTTGGACATAAAATTTAGCTGATTCCGAGTTAGGACGGGCCTTTTAGGCCCGATTTACTGCAGCCCAAGATGGGTGACGGGAATCCGAGAAGCTATATAAAGGGAGGAAACCTAATTCGTCCAGGGCACCTCCACCCACGAATTTGCAGCCGCCAAAGCCATGTTTTTGCCTCCCCCATGGATCCCATCTCCATGGGGGAGGCCTCCCAAGAATCCATGAAGGAAGGGGGCTAAGGGGCGGTGCTCCCCCATGATACCGGCGGTGGGGAAGGAGTCCCCCGCGCCGCCGTCGGCGCCGCCGCGCCCTCTTCACCATCTTCACCGCCATCTCCATCACCTAATCCTCCTAGTATTCAGTGGTTCATCCTCCCACACACCTCTGTACCGTCCTATGTAAACATGGTGTTTGATGCTATAAGTTATAATCCTATGATCTATGTCATGTTTGCGTAGTTTTTTTGTTCTAAGATTGAATGGTTAAACGTCTTTGGTTCCTTAGAGTTGTATGTTGATATGGTACAGTCCTTTGGTGTCCATTATATTTGTGCGCGCATGGATTAAACATCAGAGAGTTTGTAGTATGTGTAAGAGGAAGGGGGGAAGTTCTGCCGAAGTGACAGAACTTGAGGACATGAACCGGAATGTTGCACGTATGGGAGTAAGATGACCATTAAACTTAAGGCTATGGTTGGGGAAACCTTAATGCATTGATTAGTACTTACGGATGTTTGCTAACAATCCAATCATATAGTACATGTAATTCCAAGTAGTGAAGCGCATGTATATTTAGTCTCTCCCACATAGAAAACTGCATCGAAGACAATGAACCCGACCTATTCGCTATTTAAACTTGGACAAAGTCACCACAATTACCACCACTATTCCACACTCATGGTTCTGTTAGTTTATTGTATTTTATTGTTGTTGGGGATATACTTTCCGGGTATCCTCACAGTTCCTCACTGACCAGGGTGGCCCACTTCGGGTTAGAGCTTTGCTTCACGGGCGGCCCAGTCAGGGAGAAAGACGGAGTCCAATCCATCTACGAGAAGGCCCAGAAGACTTACTGACTTAGGCCCATAATATTACTTGTAGTTCAAGATGTACTCTGTAACCGACTCTTAGTCGTAGTCGGATAGATCTCTCCTGTAAACCCTAGGCCGGATATCTATATAAGCGGTCCTAGGGAGAGCCTTTAGGGTAACACCTCAATAGTCTACAATCTCAACTCGCACAGGCGAAACCCTTGTAACCCATATTCTGGCTCTGCCGTATTACTGGATTGCTAGCAGGAGTAGGATCCGTCCAAAGCCGGCGGATTCGAACCTGGGTAAACTTGTGTGCTTCACCGTCCCGGAACACCATACGTCTCACACCCCTCTCTTCCGCACGCCTCGAGGACCCCTCATGGCGTATTTGTCATCAATCCGACGACAGTTAGCGCCCACCGTGGGGCAGGTGAGCTTCGGATCTGCGTTCCGAGCAGAATCTGCAAGAATCAGAATCGGCGAGACTATCACCGTCGGTCGCATCCTCTACGCCAGTGATGTCCCTCTCATCGTTCTCGATGAGACTTGGATTCCGGCTAGGGAGGCTGTGACTGCCTACACAATCATGTCTTTTGGCGAGATTGATGTTTACATCGGTTTCGCTGAACCTGCCCCACCCACCCCAGCGGTGATGATAGAGGCAGAAGAATCTTCTGGGTCCCCTTTGTCCGCGGAGGTGATAGAGTTCTGGATCTCAGAAAACCCTAAACCCACCCAGCCCGCACCAGTTGCGGAGATAGTGGAGGAATCCGAGCTTGAAGAAGACCTAGCGGCCCAAGTCGAATTTAGAGTTGATCTCCCTGGAGGAGCCGGATCCCAGATCGACCCACCCGTGGAAGTCGAAATCCAGGAGGAGCATATCAATGACACTGATTCCGGCTCTGATGATGCCGGGACAGACAGACCTTTCCTAAGGTACACATTACGACGTATGATAATGCAAGATGCAAGCGCAGATGCAATTCTCGAGACCATCAAAAGTTTCGACATGGCTGATCGCGAAAGCCGTAGGTACCTCAGGAAGCACGCGTCACACTTTGTCGGGTACGTGGGATCCGGATCCGGCTCTGCTAATGCTGGAGAAAACACCGATTCGGTGCTGGAGGCAATTGGAACAAACACCGACGTACCCGCATCCTCGGATGAATCGATGACGTCAGTAGATTTCTGAAAGTTCTCCGCGGAATATGAAGAGGAGTACAACTCAAAGGCTGCAGAAGAAGGAGAAGCCATGGATGAAGGATCCGGGGAACACTCTCCTAAAGCGCAGGATGACATGGACGTCGGAGATAATCCCGAGGTCCAGATGTACGAAAGTACCGATCAGAGCCTGACTCCGGGAAACGGACCCAAAGCCGTCTTTGCTACCGGCACTGCCAAGAAGGCAAAGAAGAAGAACAAGAAGAATAAAACCCTGGCAAAAGACCCTCTGGCTGAGGAGGTGATTGCCGAGGAATACGAAGAAGACTCGGATGGAGCACTTATCCCAGAAGAGCCAAAAAAAGAAGAATCGGTGGATGGACATGTGATCACCGAAGGTGCGCGTAAACTCATCGATGCTGCATTAACCACACATATCCCTACAACTGCAGAACTTACTGCTGAAGAGCTGGACGAAAGGGCTCAAGCCCTAGAAGCGCGTCGTCAACAAATCCTCGATGAAGCCAAAAACATCGAGGTGGAGAAGAAACGCATGGCAACTAAGGACTACATGTCTCGGTTGCATCAGAAGACACGGAAGCGTCACACCAATGACGACTAATTCCCACATATCCGTGCCGTCCTTTTCAGAGATGAGATGGGGAAGCCACGGAAAGATAGCAAAGGAGATTGGGTATATCCAACCCCAGTACAAAATACCGTGGCGGCCCGAGAAATTCTATCGGCTACTCAACAAGGGACTAGAGCAGCAAAAGGTCGCCCTGTACGGAAGTCAAAAACAAGTCTCGCATTTCGACCAATGTCGAACAGATCCGGCATGGGCTGACGTGAGACCCCACCATGTTCCGGAGCAGCATTATCGCCCCGAACGACGGGAGGACAATTATTCGAGAACCGGATCGTTAGGATAGCATCACAGGACTGCACGCAACTGGAGCAACGTCTCACCAGCGGCCGAGAAAGAGGCCATCGCTGCTCTGAATCCGAGGAATCCTCCCCGACGAGAATCTAACGATCGAAGGGGAGAGGATAAAGAGAAACGCCGGGAGGAGGATCGTCAAAAAATGCCACCTCCTAGACATGCAAGTCGTCCGGCTGAGCCCCACCATGGTGGGAACAACGGACGAAGAAAGGACGGAAACCATGCCGGAACAAGCAGGCAGGGGGCTCGTCGTAGTCAAGACCCTCCCCGGAATCGGAATAATGACGTTCCGGACGGAGGCCGGTGATCAATCGAAAACTATCCAGCTGCCCCACCCTCTCCACCACACAGTCATCACAACGGCCCCCATGGAGGGCAAGGAGGACGCCACGACGGAGGAGGTGGTGGCAGAAGCTGAAGTCCGGCTCCAAGGCACCGCAGCCACAACCGACATTCGGGACGATCTTTATCCCCGAACGACACAAGGCATAGGATCAACTCCAACATAGAGGCTCGGCGCTACGAAAACGATGATATCTATGTGGGCCCAAAGTTCTTCGGACCACGCATCAGAGCTACAAAATTCCCGGAAGGATTTTCTATCTCAAGACATATCCAAGCCTACGATGGCATTGCTCGGCCAGATACCTAGCTACAGGATTTCTTCTAAGCTTGCTACATCGCCAAAGGCGGAAACAGCCTGGTCGCAACCCGATATCTCCCACTTATGTTGCAGAAGACGGCACGATCATGGCTCAATGAACTTCCGGAGAACACCATCCATAACTGGTATGACATGCAAAGTGCGTTCTTTCGGAATTTCGAAGGCACGTATCAGAGGCTCTGTACTGTCGGAGACTTACAGCGTTGCACCCAGAAAGCCGGAGAAACTTGCCGGGACTACCTCGGACGATGGATCGACACCAAGAACTCCTGTGAAGGAGTAAATGATCAAACTGCGATTGAAGCTTTCATTGCAGGTCTCCCAATTGGTCTACTGCGTCATCGCTTGAAGTGTGACAAGGTCACTGATTTGGGAGAGATGATAGAAATAGCAAGCAAGTATGCAGATGCTGACGATGATGCAGAGGGATTGCTCAATTCCCTAGCTATGCCTTAGTCGGCAAGACAACCAAAGCAACAAGCTCAGAAGCGCAAAAACACCTCGGAAGAAAAACCCAACACGGAAACAATGGTGGTTACTACTATTTCCGGGTCTGGAGGACGAGGAGGACGTGGCGGAGGCCGCGGGCGTGGCCGTGGGACTTCAAGGGTCCAAGGTAGAGGAGAACAGCAACCAGGCAAAACCTACTCTTGGGCCGACAATGCCAATAACCCATGTGTGCATCACCTAGACGCTAATGGGGGCTCGTCCCACACCAACGTTGAATGTCGTTTCAATGACGACATCAAAAGAGATGACACCGCGGGCTACAAAGCTAAGAGGAAGAAGGGAAAGAAAAATCCCGAAAAGGACAAGGAAACCAAGGAATATTTCGACATGGAGGAAGCTGATGCTTCAAATCCCAAGCCGGAAGGGAAGAAAACTTTTCCCACCAAGAAGGACACTTATGTCACTTTCCTCGGATCTCAACCAGCAAAGGTCAAGAAAGCAGTTCTACACGAGCTCAATGCAACAGTTCCGGCTGTCCCCCAATATCTGGACTGGTCGGAAGTGGCAATCACATTTGACCATGATGATCATCCGCCTAAGTTACATAGGCGAGGAAAATACGCCTTAATCATCAACCAACTTATTGACGGTTATGGTTTCGCCAAGACCCTCATGGACGGTGGTAGCAGGATCAATATTCTCTATGTCGAAACGCTACGCCGGATGAAGATCTCGGAGACCCAGCTGAACCATAGCTCTGTGATCTTTCACGGAGTTGTCCCAGGAAGACAAGCTAATTCCCTGGGAGAGATTACTTTGGATGTTACCTTTGGAACTCCAAAGAATTATCGGACGGAGGCACTTTCCTTTGAAGTAGTCCCGTTCAAGAGCGCGTACCACGCTATATTCAGACGTCCGGCTTACTGGGCTTTTATGGCTCGTCCGTGTTACATTTATAATATGATGAAAATTCCAGGTCCCAACGGCGTGATCACCATCAGGGGAGACCCGAAGAAAGCGCGAGAGTGCGAGGATGGAAATGCCGCCTTTGCCGAAGTCGTCTTTGCCGCCTGTGAACCGGAGATTAAGAAGAGCATAGATCCGTCCGAGATGCCCGCACCGAAGAAGGAGGTGACAAAGCTAAACCCGGAGTTCAAGGCATCAGAAGAGACGAAGAAAGCACCGTTGAAGGATGATGACAAGGTGACCCAGATAGGCGTAGGCCTAGGTAGCGCATAGGAAAGCGCGCTCATCAAGTTCCTCCAAGCAAATCAAGATATCTTCGCATGGCAGCCATATGACATGACCGGAGTACCTAGGGAACTTGCCGAGCACTCTCTAAATGTAAACCCGAACGCTAAACCCGTTAAACAGTCCTTATGACGATTTGGTGACGAAAAGCGTAAGGCAATAGCTAAGGAACTAGCACGGCTTGAGTTAGCCGGATTCATAGAAGAGGTCATCCACACTGAGTGGTCGGCCAATCCTGTAATGGTCCCTAAAAAGGACACCACTGATTTAAGGATGTGTGTTGATTATACTGCCTTGAACAAGGCTTGTCCAAAAGATCCATTCGCTCTGCCTAGAATTGATCAAGTCATCGATTCTACGGCAGGTTCGGAACTCCTCTGTTTTCTCGACGCATATTCCGGCTATCACCAAATCCGGATGAAGGAATCTGACAAAGTCAAAACTTCATTCATAACCCCTTTCGGAACCTTCTATTTTGTTACGATGCCCTTTGGGCTGAAGAACACAGGAGCTACGTACCAGCGCAGGAAGCAGCGTTGCCTCCATGACCAAGTCAGACGCAATGTACATGCATACGTGGATGATATCGCGGTAATGTCCAAAAAGAAGGAAACACTGATTTCTGACTTGGAGGAAACATCTGCCAATCTACGAAAATACAACATCATGCTTAACCCGAGAAATGCTTCTTTGGAATACCAGCCGGAAAATTGTTAAGTTTTATCGTGTCTCAAAGAGGCATAGAGGTGAACCGAGACAAAATTAAGGCTATACTCAATATTTCCAGGCCAACTCGCCTGAAGGACGTACAAAGACTAACTGGTTGCATCGTTGTGGTCAGTCGATTTGTAAGCCGGCTTGGAGAAAGAGCCGCACCATTATACAAACTCCTGAAAAAGACCAAAGATTTTGTTTGGACTGATGAAGCTGAAGCTGCACTACAAGACCTGAAGAAAGTACTCTCATATGCTCCTATCCTTGCAGCGTCGGAACCTAAGGAACCGATGTTGCTCTATCTTGCTGCGACAAATAAGTTCGTTAGTATCGTCATGGTGGTGGAGAGACCAGAGGAAAATCAGGAACACCTGGTGCAGCGTCCGACTTATTTTGTCAGCGAGGTCCTGACAGAATCAAAATAGCGGTATCCGCACTATCAAAAGTTGGCTTACACTGTTTTTCTAGCATCTCGTAAGTTACGACACTACTTTCAGGAGCATCCAATTACCATGGTGAGCACAGCTCCCATGAGAGATATAATCAACAACAGTGACGCCACATGACGCGTCGCCAAATGGGGCATAGAGCTTTCAGCTTTCGATATTGAGTACAAACCTCGGACAGCAATCAAATCCCAGATCCTTGTTGAATTTGTCGCTGATTGGACAGAGACAAAGGAGAACATGATCCTCCCCGAGTCGGAATATTGGACCCTCTTTTTCGATGGGTCTAAGGCTCGAGGGGGCTCGGTGGCTGGCGTGGTGCTCAAATCACCCCAAAGAGATAAACTTTTATACGTGTTGCAGATCCACTTCACAACGACAAACAATATTGCCGAGTATGAAGCACTGCTGCATGGAATCCGGATTGCTAAGGATATTGGCATCCAACGTTTGATGTGTTACGAAGATTCGGATCTTGTTGCTCAGCAAGTGTCAGATATTTGTAATGCAAATAAACACATGGCAGCATATAAAGCTGTCGTGGATGATCTATCTAAATCGTTCGAAGGGTTTGAAGTTCAGCACATCCCTCGAGCAAAAAATGAGGAAGTGGATGCACTATCTCGGATAGGTTCTGCACGGAAAGAGGTCTCGGATGGCGCTTTTTTAGAGCACCTCAAAGTTCCCTCAATAAAGGGAGTGGATGAGGAATATCCGACCAAATCCGACTCACCTTTGATAGCAGTTTTCCTGTAATTCCCAGCTGGACTCAACCCTACCTCGATTATTTGGTAGATGGCAAATTACCCGAAGACGAGGTGCTGAGCCGGCAGATTATCCGACGAGTAAAAGCCTATACTATTGTTAAAGGTGAGCTCCGTAAACGGAGTGTTTCTGGGGGTTTTCAGCGCTGTGTATCTCTGGAAGAAGGAGTGGAAATCTTAAGAGAAATCCACGAAGGCGAGTGTGGTCACCACGCTGCAGCCAAATCTTTAGTGGCAAAAGCTTTTAGACACGGATTTTTCTTCTGACTTAGGCGGATGCCAATGATTAGTCAAGACGCAAAGGCTGCCAAAAGTACGCCAAGCAAGCTCATGTTAATTTCGGCTGAACAATACCTATAACATGGCTTTTGCGGTCTGGGGGCCTGATATGGTAGGACCTTTTAAACAAGCTCCAAGTGGATTTACTCACCTCTTAGTGATGGTAGATAAATTCACCAAATGGATTGAGGCTAAACCTGTCACTAGTTGTGATGGAGCAACAGCCAAAAGATTTGTTGAGGATGTTATAATCCGGTATGGTTATCCGCATAGCATTATCACGGACAACGGGAGTAACTTTTCTATGGGAGAATTGGCTGAATTCTGCAACGAGCAAAATATCCGGCTTGATATTGCGTCAGTCGCACATCTACAGGCTAACGGACAAGTCGAAAGAGCAAATGGTTTAATTCTACAAGGCCTAAAACCGAGACTCGAAGCACCACTACGACGTGCTGCGGGGGCTTGGGCAGAGGAATTACCCTCTGCAATTTGGAGTTTACGAACAACTCCAAACAGGTCAACAGGTTACACACCTTTCTTCTTGGTCTATGGCGCAGAAGCAGTTCTTCCTAGTTATTTGATTCATACTTCTCCTAGAGTGGCCGTGTATATCGAAGAGGATGCCGAGATTTCTTGACAAAATGATCTCGACTTAGTCGAAGAAGTTCGCGTCGTTGCTGAAATGAGATCTACAGCCTATCAGCAGAAGTTATGCAAGTATCATAACCAGAGAGTCCGAAATAGATCTTTCAATAAAGGTGATTTGGTTCTCCGGCTTGTGCAACAAAGAAAGCACAAACTTTCCCCAATATGGGAAGGGCCCTTTTTAGTTAGTCGAGTATTGCACAATGGATCGTACTACTTAACTGACATGAGGCCAGTCAAAGAAAGACCTGCTACTAAGAAGAGAAAGAGAGCTGGAGGCAGTACAAATCCGGATGAGTTAGACAGACCGTGGAATATTGCTCAGCTACGTCCCTTTTATTCTTAGTTTATCCTTCTTTGTAAACATATATATGTACATGTTCTGTGAGAAATAAAAGTTTTGGTTGCCTCAATTTTTCCTGAGAAGTTTTTACCATCTTATTTCTGAATGATCATGTCATAGTCGACAATCCCAGAATGCCTGAAAGTACTTTATGCTCATGTTCGTTCTGGTTTATATTTCCGATTCTAAAAATGCTACCCTCGGGTATAACTCTAAAGTTTCTAGTCTTTACTTTGGTTATTTGTCTGATTGCTGGATGCGGGAATTTTCCGAGTAGTGAATTGTTGGTACTGGAAGCCGGCTTTGTTTCCGAGTTTAAACTGGTTTAGCAATTAAGCTCCATTGCTCGGCAAAGTTTCCGACAGAAGGTTTAGCCGGCTCACGAAAGGGACGAGACGGAAAGCCAAATAAACGATAAGTAGAGACAAAAAAAATACAAGTGCTTATGTAAACATTTCAGACACACACAAAAAAACTCAAAGCCAAAAGTGCTGAATAGATCAAAAGCTTAGCACTAGCAAAATTAAAGTACTGCATATTTACAGATACATCATGTTTTTATGGAATAATACAAAAATTTCTGATCTATGATGCAGGAGGAGATGAAGGAGCTGCCGGCTCGCTGGAGATTCCGCCTTGATAGCGTTCTGAGATGTCCGCATCCGAGATGGTGCGTTCATCGTCGGAAACTTCTGTTGGTTCTTCTGGAGGAGGAGGCGGAGTATCTATGCGGGTGAAGAAGGGGATCTTGTAGCTGGTCAGGTCAGCCACGTGACACCCATATCCGGCGCAGGAGTGCATGATGGCTTGAAGGTCCTGCTCCTAGCCGTTTTCATCTACCTTGTAGTACCCTCTGGTCACTTGCCATATTTCCATGTTTCCATGGTGGCTCATGACCATGGTGAGAGCGTTCTGCGTAGCAGTCTACGCGTAGGACATGTTCCAGTCCCGAACAACTTGCGGCATCTCCTTTGCCTTGTCCCGCACCTGAAAATCTGACATGCTTGGCATGTCCGGAATCTTGAGAGCTTCGCCAATGTCCTCAAGGGATTGGCGGAAGTCATGAAGCAGGTCACCGACTTGGGTAAGCCGGTGGGTGCGGGGCTCAGAGGAGGAAGAGTCCTTCAAATTGAGAGGACCTATACGCAAAGCAAGTTAAGAAAAATCCGACATTGATAGAAGTCGAAGAAAAAGACAAGTCAGATAGATGGAACGTACCAAAAATGACGTCGTCAATTTTGGTCTTCTCCTCCCGGAGACTCTAGAGTTCAGCCCGGAGCACCTGGTACATGTCCTTCTCTCTGCTAAGCTCGTTCTTGAGGTCCGAGATTATTTTATCCTGAGCAGCGATCTTGCGATCACGCTCTTCAGTAGCCATGGAGGAGGATTCAAGGACTTGAGCTATGCTCTTTTCATGATTTGCCTTGAGCTAGTCCAGCTCTTGGCGAAGCTCCTTGTTCTCCACCACCAAGGTCTTGAGGTTCTCGGTCTCTTCAATCATGGCGACGGATTGTGTCACCAGCGCTGTAAGTCAAAAAGAACAATAGTTCAGAAAAATTCGACATTGAAAATAACAAAGACAAGGTTTGAGTCTCGGAATGTTTACCTTCTACCTCATTCTTGGCAACTTTAAGCTCAGCATTCTTAAGCCGGAGAGATTTGATCTCTCTCCACTTATCACAGACATTCTTCAATAAATCCTGATTATAGGAACACACTTTCTGTAAGTCAGAATACCCAAAGTCAGAAAGCTACTTAAGACTCGGGCTAATATTTTTGCTAATATCAGCACGAGCCTTGGGGGCTACACTAGTTCGTCCTTTGGCATCTTAATAAAGCATAAACCCGGATTGTTTATCCTACTTCATGCTTGGGGGCTAGAGGATATGATATAAAATACAAATAAAGGAAAAACAGGAGTTGGAATTCCGACTTACATATTGTTCGCGAGTGAGTTTATCCAAACCCGCGTTCACCTCAGCGGCCACCTTTTCGGCGAGAGTCAGAGGAATCACTGGGGCTGTTGGAAGCTCACCAGTCCTAATCCTCTCGTCGTGGAGGCGCACCTAGGCAAGAAGGTCGGAGAACTTGACGTCCTCTGCTTCTTGCGCTTCTTCCTCGGCGGATAAGGTTCTCTTCTCCAAGCATTGCTTGGCGAGCCACTAGATTTCTTCAGCAGATTTCCAGGACAAGCCAAACTTGGCAAGACCCGGATTGCTCATGAGGTTTTCGGCAAAGGTCTCTGCCGAGGGATCATTACCCAAAGAGGGTTCACCCTTATCTAGATCTGACGCACCCATGGTGACGTCAGTTTGTGACCCAAGGTTCGCAGGCTCTATTGAAGGAGCCGGATCTTCTGCGGCATCTGGAGAGATCACCGGTGTTGCATAAGGTTGAGGGGTAGGAGTCGGAGGAGCCACGGCAGGAGAAGCTATCATAAGCTTCGTCTGCCGCAGCGGCTTCGAAGGAATCCCTTTCCCTTTGCCCTTGAGGAGAGGTTTTGCTCTGAGAATGTAGTAAAGTGGGAAACATTACATCTCAGAAAGAAATTCGAGTAAAGTACAAAGGCGGAAAATTGTGATTGAAAGATACCTCTTCACGACAGACACCTCCTTTGTGCCAACAGCCACTGTCGGAGCTTTGCGCTTCTTAAGCGCAAGATCCGGCAATGGGACCACTTCTACCTCCCGAGAGAACTCTGGAGGATATCCTTCGAGCAGAGAAAATTCCGACTCGGGGAGGTCAGCAAGCTGAAAAGAAGAAAACATATCAGTATTGCGATATAACTCAAAAGATTGGAACACATAAAAAGGTGTATTGTTGGAAGCTTACCGGCACTATGGGGTTATCCGCCGTGTGCATGTCTAGAGAAACCTCCGGGATTCTCCTCTCGATCTGCTCCCTAATCAGCCACTTGATCTGGCTTATGTAGCCCTGTGTGGTGTTGGCTTTGGAGCTAATGCGGAGGGAGTCTTTCGGAGACGACGTGATAGAATGCATCAATCGGGTTCTGTGATACTGAAGGGGCTGGATCCGACGTGAGACCCAGCACTGGACCAAGTCGGATCCCTTCAGATCCTTGTGTTTGATCAAATATTCAATCCTCCTCTTAGCAAGGATCAGATCGTCGGTGAGAGCCGGAGCAGCCTCGTCCCAAGAAGGTTGGGCCGTGGTGGCTCCATCGATGGAAGCCGGCAAAGCAGTGGCTTTGCCAGGAGCCGGAACATCCCTATGATAGAAAAACGTGGCTGTCCATTGTTTGACCGAGTCACTAGCTAGAATTTTGGGATACACGCGCTCCCGTCTAAGTGAAAAGCTAATAGTGTCGGTGATGTAAGGAACACCGGTGGTAATGGAGTTTCTCCGGACATGGAAATAGTACCGGAAAAGAGTCAAACTCGGCCTAATGCCGAGAAAGCCCTCACACAGCGAAGCGTACATGCTCATCTCTAAGAGAGAGTTGGGAGGAAGATGATGGAGTTGAACTCCGTAATGATCAATCACCTCGGAGAAGAACTCCGAGGGAGGAAACGACAAACCTCTATCGAGGTGGGTGCCGAAGTGGACCCGCTCACCATCGCGCGGGTTGGGGACGGTTTCCTCAAAGCCACTCCGCCAGTCGTCGGCAGCGAGAAGCCCCTCCTTCTCCATGTTCTTGAGGCCCTCCTCGTTGAGGGCGCAGGGGATCCAGAGCCTGGAAGCTCTCTTTCTCTGCCACCGCTTCCATCGCCGCCGCTGCCGCTAAGCCGGAAGAGGAAGATGAAGCCATTTCTCCGGTGAGTGTTTGACCTAAAAGGGGCGGCGCTGGGAGTTTTTTGGGGGAGGAACAGGGAGCTCTGTGCGCGCAGGAGGATTGGGAGGAGAAGAAAAGGCAAGGGACTGGTGGAAGGAGAAGGAAGAAATCGTAACCCCTTATATCCACCTAACTGCGCCAAGATTCGTGCAAATGCTACAGTGTAACCGCCACGCATCGTGGAAAGAACTGGGAAGGACCCACGCGATGATTGCGTCGCCTCGATCTCCATGCACGCATTGAAACGGTGCCTCGGTTCCGCGAACCGTGGACCCACCAACGGTCGTGATCGTCTTGACGGAATGCTGCCGATGATGACGTGACTTGACCATGACTTGTGTCAGCTGGCATTGGGAACCAAGTTCCGGCTTAGTTTGAAATCAAGCTGGAAAATCCGAGTAACTTACTGGTAGGTCTGACTTATTTTTAAGACCCGGATCATATTTTTTGTTGTGAAGTTTCAGGAACCCTTCAAGATTCTGCAAGCCGAAGATCAAGCTAGACGATGATAAATCTGACTTTGGATCTTGGAGGCCTCCGGGAGCTACTGTTGGGGATATACTTTTCGGGTATCCTCATAGTTCCTCACTGACCAGGGTGGCCCACTTCGGGTTAGAGCTTTGCTTCACGGGTGGCCCAGTCAGGGAGAAAGACGGAGTCCAATCCGGCTACGGGAAGGCCCAGAAGACTTACCGACTTAGGCCCATAATATTACTTGTAGTTCAAGATGTACTCTGTAACCGACTCTTAGTCTTAGCCAGATAGATCTCTCCTGTAAACCCTAGGCCGGATATCTATATAAGCGGTCCTAAGGAGAGCCTTTAGGGTAACACCTCAATAGTCTACAATCTCAACTCGCACAGGCGAAACCCTTGTAACCCATATTCTGGCTCTGCCATATTACTGGATTGCTAGCAGGAGTAGGATCCGTCCAAAGCCATGGATTCAACCTGGTAAACTTGTGTGCTCACCGTCCCGGAACACCGTACATCTCACACCCCTCTCTTCCGCACGCCTCGAGGAACCCCTCATGGCGTATTTGTCATCAATCCGACGATAATTGCTGCAGCAACTAGCTTTACTTTCTTGTTATTTATTATCATGCAAAACTATCTCTATTACTCGTATTGTTGCTCTATTTTTATTTCCTAGATAATGCAAACGTTTAGTGTGCGTAGAGTTGTATCAGTGGTTGATAGAACTTGAGAGAATATTTATCCTACCTTTAGCTCCTCGTTGGGTTCGACACTCTTACTTATCGAAAAGGCTACACACGATCCCCTATACTTGTGGGTTATCAATGACATGCATGGTTTGTGCCAACCGTGTAAATACTTGCACAAGCCACTTGGTTGTTTCAACTCAACACTTCAACAAGGAAGTATTCATTGAACCAAAGGTCCATATCCATCAAAAGTGAGGTTATTCGTACCTCGACGGTAAAGTGTATCACCCTTATTTTATTCAAGCTTGGGGAGGTAACCACTTCTCACACTCTCTCTTGATAACTACATTTTCTCTTTTACTTTTGGTAATCTATTCAAGTTTGGTTCTTACAAAGGTTCTAGCTTGGGGAAGTTACTTCTGCATGTGTAGTGTCTTGTGCAATGTTCTTGTTCGATGAATTTTTGTGCGCAATCATGTAGCCCACTGTTTTTGAATGCTTGCTTGGGTAAGTTCTGTTTCATGTTTATATAATGGATGCACTTGCTTTTGTTGGGATTCATAAGAGTTTAGTTAGAGCTTGATGCACATTGTTAATATCTTTAGCCGGCTTGGGAAGAATATTGTGATCCTCTAAAAATACATTGCCATGATTTCTACACTTAAAACCTTTGTCTCCGAGTTTTGAAGTTTGAATTGTTTATCCTAGTTAGTTGATTTGTGAAGATGCCATGCTAGTGGGAGTAATTCAAAATAGTTAGAGTAAAGATTTTTATGAGAATGAATGATTAGTTGTGGAAGCTTTTGCTATAGTTCTTTTAGCTAACCGAGTCTTGCTTTGGAAAGAATATTGCCAAACAAGTACAACAAGAAAAATTCTGAAAATTATGACTTGTTTGATAAATGATTGTCTTGAGAGTTTACCTTTGAAGATACTTAACTCCATAGATATTTTGATATACTTTATGACACTCTTGAAAGGATTTGTTTGATTGAAATGAAGTCTAGCGGTAATTGTGATACATGCCAAAACTAACCTTATGGATCAAACCATGATACTAGTTTAAAAAAGGGGCTCTATGTTTCTCATGCACACCTTTGGATGCCAACACCTCCGCTGGTCTACGAACGATCTATGGCACAACCCCTGATTTCAGCTATGAGTTGATGGCATGAGTGGCATAAGTGTCATTGTAATGGGCAAAAGTATTGGTACTCTCAAAGGTTGTGCAAGCCATTGTTTAAAGGAACACTCAATGATCCTTGAAATAAGGAATAAAAAATGAAGATCCACATAACAAGTCATTGGCATGGTCTCATTACTACTTTATGAATTTTCTTGAAAGACAATAATTGGATTAGAAGTGTTTTTGATAGCCTTGATTCACTGATGTGGGTGTCAATAAGACACTTCACTATTATGCTACTTAGAACATCAAATCTCTTACTGAAATTTGCTACTAAAACATCCCAGTGTTCCTTGGCAAGCTGAGCGTTAACTAGAAAAATTGGATTGATTGTTACACTTCTAGTTATTTATACTTATATTAAACTCTACTTTGATTGTCTTGATTTACCGAAGCTTGTATAGTGTTCTTGTCATCTCTCTAACATTGATGAGCTTTACAAATGGATGAAGTTTTGAACGCATATGAATGCCAACCGTAAGTAAATCCATATTCTCGTTGAATCCCTTACTCTACAAAAGTAAGGACATAGAAAACCTATAAAAAGGCTCAATAAGAGGATCACAAGTTTTCTTTCAAGCTAGATTCACTTTTTGACATGGAGCATTGAAGTTTTAATTGATCTTTTATGGATTGTCATAACTAATCTTGTCTTGCCTTGTATGAATATGTTCTTTATTACTTTGAGCCTGCAGGGAAAATAAAGATACAAGGCATTGATCTTCTACATCTGGTATTATACTTTTGTTTCAATTTTTGCCTCATTCATGTTATCGACTCGTGCCTCATGAACATGATGACCTTGTCCATAAGCCACTTTATTGCTTGGAACGAGCAAGATTCTAGCTTGGGGAAGTTGATGAGTCCAAAATTGATGCATATCTAAGTATATAAATTATTCATATTTTCACTCATTACATGTTACATCTATCTATAACTATGCCTATTGTGTATGATTATTAGTTTTCATTCATTTCCACATGGGCTTTGCACAACATTAGTTTTATTAGGATTTTATTACATTTTTCTTGTCTTTTATTTGTGTGTAGGTGCTATGGAAAAACATGGATAAAATGAGCGAAGAGGATTCAATGTGGAGGAGTTGCAGGCACCAGACTTAGCGATTTGAGGAGAGGACAACGTGGATATTTCCATCAACTCCAAATGATTATGCAAGTCCATGTTGTTGTATCCCTCGTCCATACGAATCCAACGAGCCAAAGAACACCTCAATCAGAGTCCGTATGAAGAAATGATGGCCAAAATACTATGGAGTACCGCAGGGATAATGACCACTAGTACGGGAGTAGCCCGTACCGTACGGCCGTACCGCCCTCCGACAGCTTCGTTTCGTCAAATGGAACAACATTTTTGAAGGCTCAATGTGTAACATTTGTGAAGGCTCAATGGGTATATTCGGACCCTAGCTCCGTCAGTTCGCAAAACCGACCTCCAGATGCCTATTTAAAGAGGGGAAAACCCTAAAACAAAGGAGAGAGTCCACACACGCCATAGGGGCGGAGCCCTGCCGCTCCGTCGTCTCCATAGCCGCCGCCCACAAGATCTACATCACTGATGACCCACAAGTATAGGGGGTGTATCGCAGTATTTTCGAGGGAAGTGAAACCCAATTTATTGATTTGACACAAGGGGAGCCAAAGAATATTTATAAGCCTTAACAACTGAGTTGTCAATTCAGCTGAACCTGGAAACAATCTTGCTCACAGCAGTTTATCAGTAGCAACAGTTTTATAGTAGGAATAGCAAAGTAGCAGCAGAAGTAAAGTAAAGACAGTAGTAACAATAGCAGTAAATAATAGGATTTGAGTGCGGTAGGGATAGGGATGGATGGACGGGAGTTGCATGGACAAGACAATTCACATAGCAATCAAAACATAGGGCAATTGCAGATAAATAAGATAAAGCATCCAAGTACTAGATAATCCTAGGCATGTGTTCCATATATAGTCATACGTGCTCGCAATGAGAACTTGCACAACATCTTTTGTCCTACCAGCCCGTTTGCAGCGGGGCCTCAAGGGAACTACTAGCAATTAAGGTGCTCCTTTTAATAGAGCACCGGAGCAAAGCATTAACACACCATGAACACATGTGATCCTCACATCAAAGCCATTCCCTCTGGTTATCCCGATTTCTGTCACTTTGGGGCCATTGGTTCCGGACAACAACGTGTGTATACAACTTGCAGATAAGACCATAAACAATACTATCATAATGAATCAATAACATGTTCAGATATGAAATCATGGCACTCGGTCCCTAGTGACAAGCATTAAGCATAACAAGTCGCAACAAAGTCATAAAGCACTAATAAAAGATACTAGGCACCATGCCCTAACAATCTGATGCCATTACATGAACGATCTCATCCAATCCCTACCATCCCCATAGCCTACAGCGGGGGATTACTCACTCATAGATGGGGGAAACATGGATGGTCGATGGAGAAGCGATGATGATGATGATGATGGCGATGATCTCCTCCAATTCCCCGTCCCGGCAAGGTGCTAGGACGGAGTTTCTGGTGCTGTTTCGTGGAATCTGGTGGTGGCGGCGGAGCGAAACTCCTTCTGGAAAAACGTCAAACCCCCCTGAGTTTTTAGGTCAGAAGGCAACTTATAGGCGAAGAGGGAGACCGAGGGGGAGTTTAGGGTGGCCAGACCACCCCCTGGCGTGGCCTGGGCTTGCCCGCGCAGCCAGGTGGTGTGGCCTGGGCCCAGCCCCCTCCGTCTCGTATTTTGGCTCCGGGAGTCTTCTGGTGAAATAGGATTTTTGGCATATTTTCCGGGATTTTTCCTGATAGTTGATTTTCTGCACAAAAAGTAGACACCAATGCAATTCTGCTGAAAACAGCGTCAGTCCGTGTTAGTTGCATCCAAATCACACAAGTTTAGAGGAGAAACAATAACAAAAGTGTTCGGGAAAGTAGATATGGTTTGGACGTATCAACTCCCCCAAGCTTAGCTTATTGCTTATCCTCAAGCAATTCAGTTGAAAACTGAGTGCGATAAAAGAACTTTCATGAACACATTTGCTTCATATGATGTATATGTTCTCAGCATGTGATCAACTACTTAGGCAATTCATAATAAAGAGTATGCTACTGAGTCTACTTAATAGTCATTACAAGCTATGAAGAGATTCCAACTCAAAAATAATAAGTAGCATGAAACATAAACATAAGCAACATTGCAATGCTCATAACAAGGTATGATAGTGGTATCTCGCTTGTATTTGATTGTGAATGCCAAGGCACCTCTGAAGTTCAGGTGAAGACTAGAAGTAAAGATGTCAAAGATACAAGCATCAAAGTCATAACACAAATAGTCAAGTAATGGGACAAGCACAAAGAATGACAACTATGCTCTCAAGAAGGTGCTCAAAGAATATGTGGAGACTCAACAAGGAAATGAAAAGGTTTTGAATAGTTTGAAAGGCTTCCAAATGCTGAAAGTATGGTACTCATTAGCTTTGAGCTCTCATTGCCCTATCATAAGCATCTTTAATGTGGTTAAGGTGAAAGTGACACAACTAAGAGGATATGCTTGACAAGTTATAAATTGAAGCCTCATGCCCCTTACTTACGAAGACCGATCCTCATGCTACTCAACTTCAGTCACAAGTAAGCTCTTGTCATTGTAAGTATATACGTATCATAAAGAACCGCCAAGGGGTACCCCTTGCACATGACACAGGAGCTATCCCATAATCAAAATGACAAGGCAAGCATACAATGAGCATCTCAGCGATCTTTTTATTTACTATGTGCATAGATTTTTATTGAGGATGCTTCATAGAATGCTCATTATGGTTATGCTGCAAGTTTCCACCATGATTAGGCATGGCTTAGGCTAGCAACCCAAGCGTTTCTCTAACATACATACAAACTCCATGATCTTACAAGTTCCACTTTTATTTCACACCGTCGGGATCCATAAGCAAAAGAACATGATATCAACGAGGTACTAAGTACCAATGCAATGTTGAAGGCGTTCCCCACGATACATGGTTCTGCTAACTTCAACTTATAAAGCACAAGCATATATGCAACAAAGAAGGACGCAATGGTTCAGATTTATTAAATGTAAGAAAATAAAGTGTGCCATCAAGTTCGTGAGAGCTTTACTAACTAACTTTCTCATAACAAGCAAACATTTTATTCGGAAGAAAACAAGGCATATTGAATATGCGCTGAAGTAGCAAATGATGCTAACAGGTAGGTATGGTGGACACTTTGGAAATATTTGGTTTAGGGAGTTGGAAACTTGAGTAAAACATACTCAATGTAAGTGAAGGCTAGCAATAGTAAGGGAGCGACAAACAAGAGAGCAATAGCTGTCATAATCATGCTTGCAACAAAACAGGACTAATCATGGCATGAAAGTGATTCAAGATCCTCAAGGCAAAATAATTCATCAAGGCTTAACTGATTATTATAGTCATGTGCATGCGTAAGCATGTGCCAAGTCAATTCAAATGAAACATTCAGAGGAGGATACCATGGTGTCATACCAATTTATGAATAGAGCAATGCAAGCAAACATTCATAAGACATGCTACAAACTATTAGCGAGCTGGAGCTAATCATAAGAAAGCAAGAACTACTAAGCATCCAACGATAACATACACCTTACATGAACGGACTAAGCATGCCCACAGTGATGAGTATATGTACAAAGATGAAAACAAATAGAGTTCATTACCAGCCTCTTACCACGCCTCAAGTTGTCATTCATCCTCATTATTGCTCTTCACGTGTGTGGCTTGAATATATGAAACCAATATCACCACTGAGGACTGCTGAACCCTATAGCAAACTCACAAAACCAAAGAAGAACGACAAATATTTTTGGTGTTTTCAATTTTTTTAAACAAGAGCGAAAGAGGAAAAACAAGCAAAGCAAAATCTTTTTGGGTTTTTCGAATAGTTCAAACAAAGAAAAAGGGAAAAGAAAACCAAGGCAAAAAGAAGAAGAAGCAAACCAAAGAGAAACAACAAAAATATTTTTGGTCTTTTTGTGTTTTAGAAAGCAAAAGCAAAAGAAAAAACGAAAACTAAAAAGAGAACGAAACATGAATATACAAAGTACCGACACAACATGATAGGGAGATGAGTGCGATGTCGGCATACCTCCCCCCAAGCTTAGGCTTTTGGCCTAAGTGGGTATCAATCCAGATACGGGTAAGGGTTCCAAGCAGGAGGATCATGATAAGAATGGTCGTAGTTGGGCTCGTGGGAAGAAGAATCTCCCCAATCATAAGCAGGCTGCTGATATGAAGACTCTCCCTCATTTGAGGGCTGGACCGAATCATCCGTGACCTCCCATCTAGTATCTTGTTCCTGTTGGGAGAGCTCTCCCAAGTACGTGTCAAGCTCCTCCTTAGTGAGGGACCATCCTTCCCTGTTATCAAGGTTAAACAAAACAGGTGCAGGCAAAAGAACAACACGCTCGGACTTGCTCTTTCTCCAACCAGCTTTGAGAAAGGTTATTTCATAAGATAACTCATTCAAACTAGCCCATGAGGAAACAAATTTATGTTGTATCATGGAAATAAAATCAAGCCTTTCTATGGGGAACTGTAGGTCTAGATTATGAGGCACTAAACCATGCAATGCTAGTAAACGAGAAGCAATGAGGCCTCCACAAATTCCACCTTTCTCACGGTTAGCAGCAAGACAGAAAGCAATCAAAGTACCTAAGTTGTAAGACCTATCTCGTTTAAGAGCAGCAGAGATAAATGCTAGATCATATGAAGATAACTTATTGGTAGTTTTCCTAGCAAGAACACACTTGGCAATAAAGTAGGCAAAGTAACGAATGGAGGGAAGATGAATGTTACGGATTTTCCATTCTCCTTCGAGAAGCTGCTCCCTTGGCAAATTTCTGCGTATAAATCCATGAGTGGTTCAGGTCGCTCCTTAATCCTTCTACATGATCCCCATTGAGGTACCTTAATAGCTGCACAAAAGTCATCGAGAGTAAGGTCGACAGCAATATTGTAAATTTTGTAGTGGACCATGGGGTTAGGCAAAGAGTGACTAAATTGAAAGTCCTCAACCACAGACATGGTTAGCTTCACAAATTGACAAGGTTCATCTTCCAAAAAGTGCTCCAACCTGAAGGAAATATGCCCTGAGAGGCAATAATAAAGTTGTTATTATGTATTCCTTATATATGATAGATGTTTATTTTGCATGCTATAATTGTATTGATCGGAAACGTCAATACATGTGTGTTTAATAAACAAAAATGGTTCCTAGTTATGCCTCTCTTATAGACTAGCTTGTTGATTAACAAGATGATCAAGGTTTCCTGATCATGGACATTGGATGTTGTTAATAACAAGGTCACAGCGTTTGTGAAATGATGTGATGAACATTCATCCGAAGTATAGCATTACGATCAAGTCATTATGTTTACATTGCTATAACATCATACGAAGTAATCTTTATCCTTAGACCATGAGATCATGTTAATTGCTAACACCTGAAAAGTATCTTGATAACATCAAATGTCACACCGTAATAGGGTGACTATAAAGATGGGTTTAGTGCTACGAAGGTGTTATGTTGAGGCTCATGGATCAAGAGTGGAATTTGTCAATCCCGATGACGGATAGATATACTCTGGCCCCTCTCGGTGATATCACATTAAGGTAGCTTGCAAGCAAGTGATGTGATCACTAGAATGTTATATCACGGGAACAAGAAAAGAGTGCATGTCGGTAACGAGATCAAACTAGGTATTTGGATACCGATGATCGAATCTCGGACATGTATTATATCATGAGACAGAGGGATTAAATTAAAAGCGTTAAAGGTTTCACAGAAGTCATTGTTGAACATGCAGGAGTCAGTATGGATCTCCAGGTCCCGCTTCTGATTATTGATCTGAGAGGAGTCTCAATCATGTCTGCATTATTCGCAAACCATAGGGTGACACACTTAAGAGTTACCGGACACCATTTTGGAGCACATATGTTTCATACGAAAGAATTGCAAAGCGCAGGAATTGTTTTGATAGAAACCGGAAATTGTTTCGGGTGAAATTGCAGAAAGTGGTTCTGCATGTGATATTGAAATATTGCAAGGGGTTATATGTGAATGTTTGTTAATTAAAGTAATTAACAAAATTCTGAATAAATTTAATAAAAGAGTTTTATTAAATGAGAGAGCATTAAACTTAGAGAATTTTAATGCATTTAAAGTGGGGACTTTAAAGGGGAATGTGAAGAGGCATTTTAATGTGGAGGAGTTGCCACCACATGAATGGAGGAGGTGAGGGGTCACCTCCATGAGGCGCCAGCCATGGAGGGGGTACCCCCTCCTCCTATAAAAGGCCCCCCTCTTCCTCCTTCTTCCTCACACCTCCTCATGAAGGATCTCTCTCCCCCTCTAGAATTATTCCCCCATGGTCTCGGATTAGCGAGATACATGTTCCCGGTGGCATTTCGTCTAGAAGGAGTTGCTGCTTCCGCTGGATCACTGGAGTGAGGAGGTGGAGGTTGTCCGGTGGCTTGAACGTGTGTGTGAGTATGGATGTGATGCTAATTTGCGGCGCTTGGACTTCCACACGATCTTGAGATCGGCAAGTGTACGACTACATCAACCACGAGTTCCTACTCGTTAACAAAACTCGTTGTCTTTGAGGGTAAGTTCTTGATGGATGTATGTCCACCTGTTGCTATGTACCTAGTAGATAGATCTTGGCGTGTAGTTCTCATCATAGGAATTTTTTTGTTTTCTATGCTGCGGACCCAACACAACCCTGCATTAGAAACCAAAGTGTGGAAATCTTGGAGAATTCCTGCAGCTCTCATGAACTTAGAGCATGGATAAATGGAAGGAAAAACTTCCTCCTCCTAGTGGACCTTCATGACCTCAGGCACCCATAGTTCATGTTGGTTTAGTTGATGCTCATTCATCTTCTATTCTGAAATTTAAACACCTATTAAACAAGTGATTGCAAAGTGAATATAATGAAGGATTCTACTCGTAGGGGCTTGTAAGAGGCCTAAACATGCATCAAAACTATATCTCTAAGCATCAAACAAGCTTACAAGCTCTCATAACCTATCACCTACAGCAGCAAAATACTCAAGATATAATCCACTAAACACAAATCTACTTGGACAAGGGGAGGAGTCACATACCAAGGAACAATTCCTCCAAATTTTAGCAAGAAAGATGGGCTGAGCAAGGAGATCAAAAAAATCGAGAGCAAGCACAGCAAGAAAGCGATTTTGAGCAATGAACTGGAGCTTACTCGGGAGAGAGAAGAAAGTGGCAGGTGAGAGAGTTAGTGGAGGGCCAGGGGTGGCCCACACCATGGCATGGCGCCACCTAGGGCAGGTCGCGCCACCAGGTGGTGAGCCTTCCTGGTGGGTCCCCCTAGCACCTCCCAGGTACTCCTCTGCCCCGTTTTTCACGTAAAAAATTAATATGAATTTTCTGCAATTTTTCGAGACACTTTATTTTTGGGCATTTTTTAAGGTATAGAAGAATGATTTTCTGACAGACAGATTTTTTTTGGAAATGATGCAAAGACAAAACAAGGCTAGAACTACAGGAGTTCTAAGACACTCTAACATGCAAGCAACCAACAACAAAAATGAAAACTAAACGAAAGCAAAAACTAAAATGGATAGAATAGAAGTAAATAGAGATAATCATGGTTGAAAACATTGTTTTGTTCAATGAAATCCTTTATTTAACAAGGTTGATCAGGTCTTGTTACCAAAACAATTTCATATGAGACAAAACTTTGTGTTCCACTAATGATTATGTTACCTCAACCTTGATAGCAATGGTCCCAATCATAATAGTTTCAAATTTTTCTTTTGGTATGGGACAATATATTTCTCCAACTTGAATGCCCTCAACATGTTCAATTGAATTCAAACCATAAGTCCTTTCAATCTTCTTGGGGAAATAGACATTATGTTCCTTGTCATTAACATTGAAAGTCACCTTTCCTTGATTACAATTAATAATAGCTCCTGTAGTTTTAAGAAAAGGTCTCCCAAGAATAATAGACATATTATCATCTTTAGGCATTTCAAGCACAACAAAATCAATTAATATCAAGCAATTGTGAGCCACCTGAACAGGTACATCCTCACATATACCCACAGGAATAGTGGTAGATTTATCAGCCATTTGCAAAGATATATCAGTTGGTATCAATTTTTCAAGCTGAAGCCTCTTATAGAGAGAGAAAGGCATAACACTAACTCCAGATCCCAAATCACACAAAGCAGTTCTAACATAACTGTTCTTAATAGAGCAAGGGACAGTTGGAATCCCTGGGTCTCCAAGTTTCTTAGGAACCTTACCATTGAAGGAATAATTAGCAAGCAAAGTAGAGATTTCTTCATTAGGGATCTTCCTTTTATTCAAGACAATGTCCTTCATATACTTTGAGTAAGGAGGCAATTTAATAGCATTAGTCAAAGGAATTTGCAAGAATAAAGGCTTCATCCACTCACAAAATTTATTATAGTGTTCATCTTCCTTTGACTTGTGTTTCTTATCAGGGAAAGGCATAGGTTTTTGGACACAAGGTTCTCTTTCACTACCATGTTTCTTAGCAATAAAATCTTCTTTAGTGTATTTAGTAGTCTTAGTGTGATTTTCAGGTTCTTCCTCAACTTTTTCTTCATTAGGAACTTCATTTTCTTCATTACCACTTTTAGTTTCAGCATCAGAGATAGATATACTATTAGGATCTATAGCAGGTTCAGAGGGTTCTACAACAGTTTTATGTTTCTTTTTCCTTTTCTTACGAGTAGAACCACTATTTTCAGCTTGTTGAGAATCCTGCTCAATTCTTTTGGGATGCCCCTCAGGATATAGAGGATCCTGGGTAGCAGCACCACTTCTAGTTTTAATTTCATAAGCATGTTTTTCTTTAGCAGCATTAACTAGCAAGTCTTTTTGCACTTTAACGAGTTGATCTATTTGAGTTTGAACCATTTGAAAGTGTTTAACAATCATGTTAACATCATTAGAGGTTCTTTCCACAATATCTTTCAACTCAACAATAGCTCTAGTGTTTTCCATTAGATGATTTTGCACCCTTTTATTAAAATTATCTTGCTTAAATAAAGATATCAAATTCTTCTAAGCATTGATCAGGAGGTTTAGAGTAAGGGATATCACCTTCATCAAAGTGTTGGAGAGAGTGTACCTCAATAGTGGATGAGTAGGGAATAGGCTTACATAATTCTTCTATAGAAGGTAAATTCTTGACATCTGCAGCTTTAATTCCCTTCTCCTTAAGACATTTCTTAGCTTCCTTCATCACTTCATCATTTAATTCAATAACTCCCCTCTTCTTTGATGTTGGAATAGGCACCGGAATAGTAGGTTCAGGTACAATTACTTCAGGTATAGCTTGTTTAGGAGGAGTCCAATCTTCATAGTTCTTACTTATTTTAGCCATTAATTCCTCAGCTTCCTTAGGAGTCCTATTCCTGAAAACACAATCAGCACAACTATCTAGGTATGTCCTAGTTTCTTCGGTCAGTCCATTATAAAATATATCAAGAAGCTCATTCTTAGGTAATGGACTTCCAGCATGAGCATGAATCAAAGCACAAAACCTTGCCCAAGATTCGGGCAATGCCTCTTTTTCTCCCTGTTTAAAATCAAAAAGTTCCTGCAAAATAGCATGTCTAGCACTAGGAGGAAAATATTTTTGCAGGAAAGTACTAATCAAGCAATCAGGGATATCAATAGATCCAGGAGGTAAATTACTAAACCAAGTTTTAGCTTATCCTTTCAGTGAAAAGGGGAAAATCTTAGCAACAAAGTAAGTACGCATCTTAATATCATCAGAAAACAAGCCATTCATGGTATAAAGTTCATTCATATGTGCTACCGCACTTTCATTCTTAGTCCCACAAAAAGGTTCTTTCTCAATAATAGCTATGTAAGATAGGTCGAGAGAGAAATCATAATCTTCATCTATAATGTTTATGGGAGAAGCAGCAAACTTAGCAATAGGAGACAATTTGGGTCTAATAGTACGCCTCTCAAGGAGACTCTTAGCAGCGCTCCTATCATGGGTGTTTTTACATTCTTTAATAAATTCATCGGTCATCTCAACATAACCATCTTCAATATCATAACTTTCACTAGACTCAGGTGAACTAACAGGTATAGTAGTGTCTTCATTAGGAGTTTCAGTATTTCCAGCTATAGTTCTAGCAATCGTAGCATATAGGAAAGGACCTAATGAACCACTCTTATCAAGCACAGTAGAAGCAGCATCATAAGCATCAGAAGTTTCAGATTCAGCAGTAGTAGCAGTGTGTGTAGCATGTGTATGTGGTGGTGTAACGAGCTTACTCATAACAGACGGTGAATCAAGAGCAGCAGAGGTGTTCAGAATCGTACCTCTTCTTGTAGTGGATAGTAAAATAGGAACTTTGCCACCACGAGACTTACCCATGATAGATGGATAGCAGCGAACAATAGAGAATCCAAGTGAACTTGATAAATAAAGCTATGCTCCCTAGCAACGGTGCCAGATAATAGTCTTGATGACTCACAATTATAGGGGGTGTATCACAGTATTTTTGAGGGAAGTGAAACCCAATTTATTGATTCGACACAAGGGGAGCCAAAGAATATTTATAAGCCTTAACAACTCAGTTGTCAATTCAGCTGCACCTGGAAACAATCTTGCTCACAGTTTATCAAGAGTAACAGTTTTATAGTAGGAATAGCAAAGTAGCAAAGATAAAGTAAAAATGACAGTAACAATAGAAGTAAACAATAGGATTCGAAAGGTAGGCATAGGGATGGATGGGCCAGCGTTGCATGGACAAGACAATTCACATAGCAATCAGAACATAGGGCAATTGCAGATAAATAAGATAAAGCATCCAAGTACTAGATAATCCTAGGCATGTGTTCCATATATAGTCATACGTGCTCGCAATGAGAACTTGCACAACATCTTTTGTCCTGCCAGCCCGTTTGCAGCGGGGGCAAAGCATTAACACTCCGTGAACACATGTGATCCTCACATCAAAGCCATTCCCTCCGGTTATCCCGATTTCTGTCACTTCGGGGCCATTGGTTCCGGACAACAACGTGTGTATACAACTTGCAGATAATACCATAAACAATACTATCATAATGAATCAATAACATGTTCAGATCTGAAATCATGGCACTAGGGACCTAGTGACAAGCATTAAGCATAACAAGTCGCAACAAAGTCATAAAGCACTAATAAAAGATACTAGGCACCATGCCCTAACAATCTGATGCCATTACATGAACGATTTCATCCAATCCCTACCATCCCCATAGCCTACAGTGGGGGATTACTCACTCATAGATGGGGGAAACATGGATGGTCAATGGAGAAGAGATGGTGATGATGATGGCGATGATCTCCTCCAATTCCCCGTCCCGGCAGGGTGCCAGAATGGAGTTTCTGGTGCTGTTTCGTGGAATCTGGTGGTGGCGGCGGAGCAGAACTCCTTATGGAAAAACATCGAACCCCCCTGAGTTTTTAGGTCAGAAGGCAACTTATAGTCGAAGAGGGAAACTGAGGGGGAGTCTAGGGCGGCCAGATCATCCCCTGTCGTGGCCTGGGATTGCCCGCTCGGCCAGGTGGTGTGGCCTGGGGCCAGCCCCCCTCCGTCTCGTATTCTGGCTCCGGGAGTCTTTTGGTGAAATAGGATTTTTGGCATATTTTCTGAGATTTTTCCTGATAGTTGATTTTCTGCACAAAAAGTAGACACCAATGCAATTCTGCTGAAAACAGCGTCAGTCCGCGTTAGTTGCATCCAAATCACACAAGTTTAGAGGAGAAACAATAGCAAAAGTGTTCAGGAAAGTAGATACGTTTTGGACGTATCAATCACTATAGCCTTCAAGGGAGAGAGGACACTTGCATCTTGAAGGGCTATGCATCGATCTTCATCGCCATCTTCATCAACATCGTCTTCACATTAATCCCGTTTGTTTACTTTGTTGTATTCCAATTTAAGGGAATATGCCCGAGAGGCCATAATAAAGTGGTTATTATCTTATTCCATGTTTATGATAAATGTTTATTTTACATGCTAGAATTGTATTGATCGGAAACATCAATACATGTGTGTTTAATAAACAAAAAGGGTTCCTAGTTATGCCTCTCTTATAGACTAGCTTGTTGATTAACAAGATGATCAAGGTTTCCTGATCATGGACATTGGATGTTGTTAATAACAAGGTCACACCATTGGTGGAATGATGTGATGAACATTCATCCGAAGTATAGCATTACGATCAAAGTCATTATGTTTATATTGCTATAACATCATACGAAGTAATCTTTATCCTTAGACCATGAGATCATGTTAATTGCTAACATCGGAAGAGTATCTTGATAACATCAAACATCACACCGTAACAGGGTGACTATAAAGGTGGGTTCAGTGCTACGAAGGTCTTATGTTGAGGCTCATGGATCAAGAGTGGGATTTGTCCATCCCGATGACGGATAGATATACTCTGGGCCCTCTCGGTGTCGTGGTGGTGTCACGGCAGATGCCATGGATAGGCTAAAGGTGGGGACTAATATGCGCTAGGGGAATCCAGGGAGGGATAGTAGAGTGATTCTCCACACAGAAGTTTGTATTGCAATATCTCCAAGATTACAAGTGCTCCTCGAGCTGTATTGGCTGGAGGAGGAAGAAGGTGCTCTCTTACTCTAGCCAACTATCTTGCCCAAGAACCCTAGACCAGCTAGTGCTCAACCAACTAGAATTCTCTCAATCATCCCACCCCTTCTACCAGAGCCCTAACCCCCCCTTATATAGAGGTGGTTCGGTCCTGGCCTAGGGCATACGTGGAGGCATATTCCTAAGAATATGCCCCCTCCCAAAGTAGTAACCCGAGATGGGTGCTTTTCCCCCGCGTCACACTTGCTTTAGCGACGTAAGCCGACATGAGCATCGTCACCCTTGTCGGTGACGGTCCGGTGGTCCTGCCCTTGCTTTATCCGCTTAGCCAGTATGTACCGGACCCTCCTTTTTGACCAGAGAGATTCCTTCCTTCTCCTAGAAGCCAAGCGAGGATCCGGATCACAGTAGATCCGGCCACACCTGTTCTTGCATATAAGTTAGACAAGCATTTCCGACTTACTCCTTAAGTCGGACGAGACTACGTGAGGCGACCCCCCCTGGTCCAGGTTACTCCGTGATCCGTCCTGCCTTGAGGTGACTTGGCCAGCATCCGCTTTGACCTTGCCGAACCTCGGCTAAATCGGCCCTTATACCCCGGAGTGACCCTACCCGGGGGTATCCCCCCAACATTAGTCCCCGAAGCTGTTGCGGTCTTAGCTGCCTCGGCCGCTAAGGCCACATCAGGTTCATTTATGTCTGAGCCTCAGACGTTTACTTCCAGGCCAGCTCCTTATCTCGGATTACATGGATTTACGTTCCCTTCGCACGTTCCAAGTTTTCACTTGCCGAGCGGGTTACCATTGTGGCTCGGATCCGAGCTCTGCTTCCTTCTCTCATATGCCAACCCACGTGGAGACTAATCATTACGTTGCCTCATTTTAAGGGCCTGCACAATAACCGCCACAGTAATTGTCAGTTTTACTGTGCACGGGTTACGTCATGCCTGTCTCCTCGTTTACTGCAATGGCACGTCGCATCATGGGATCTCGTCCACCCTGTGGCCCCCTGTGTGGCTTCTCTGTGATTAGCTGATGCTGGTAATACATGGACACATCGCGTGGCTCGCGAGCGCAGAGCGATCCCACTCATCGATCACTGCGGGCGGTTAAATAGGGGAGGGGGGCGTCCCTTTGCATTTTTCCATCCCCGCGCCCCTTTGCCTGTTCCTCTTCTTCTCCTTCGTCTTCCTCGCGATTGCGCCACCGCCAGTGCTCGTAGCAGCAGCGCTGCCGCCGTACCTTCTCCGTGCCTCCGTACCGCAGCCCCTGCTGCGTTGTTGCTTAGCCATGGGTCCTCGTCAATCTAGACCACAGACCCCCGCCGCCGCTTGCTCCAGCAAAGACAGCGGATACGAAATGACTGAAGAGGAGCTCGTCGTCGTCGAGCAGGAGATGGTGGAGGACGCCGCCGCCGCGAACCGTGGCGCGTGGGCCGGCTCGTGGGTCTGCCAAGACGACATCGACTGGCTCTACCGGACCAGGCGTATTCCCGCTGGCGTCGCCGCTCGTCTCCCCTCCTCGGAATTGGCCCCCTCACCCAATCCGGGTGAGTTTGTTGTTTTCCTATCCCATTTTCAACGGGGATTTGGTCTTCTGGTGAGTGATTTCTTCCGGGACTGGGTCCGGACCTATCACTTGCAACCACATCATCTTCCGGCGAACTCCATCACCTCTCTGTCCGCCTTTGCCTCTACGATTGAGGGCTACACCGGGCTATGGCCCACGAAGGAGCTGTGGATCCGGTTCTTCGGCCTCCGTCGCAACGTCGTCCCCAACATCCACGTTGAGTCGGAGGGTAAGCAGCTCACCCAGTTCGGAGTTGCTTCCATCTTGCCCCGGAGGCTTTCAGTCTTTCCTCGGGTCACCGGGCTTGACTCCTGCAAAGGATGGGCCCGGACCTTCTTCTACGTCCGGAACGAGGGTACCGAAGACTTGATCCGGTTGCTGCCCTACGCTCCGGGTCTCCCTGACACGGATTTCTAGGAGGAGGTCCCCAAGAAGCCTACCGCTCTGGCTAACCAAGTCAACAAGAGGTTCGCGGAGCTAAAGAAGCTCGGATTGCGCAACGAGGATGCTATGATCACGTTCGTGCGCAACCGAATCTCTCCCCTCCAGAAGCGCTCCCATAAGTTGTGCCACATGAGCTTCAGCCGCGACCCCAACCGAACCTCCTCCTTCGAATTGAGTAATACAGAGATCTTCCGCCAGGTCAAGGCTCTATTCACCACTCACAAGGATTTCTCCGCCGAATGGACGTGGGGAATCGAGCATTACTGCCGTGACAAGCTCCCTCCCACGGTAAGCTTCGCGGGGTAAACTTATTTCGGATCAATTATGTGTCAGTTTTCTGTCATATTTTTGACTCTGCTCTTTGTGCTTTTTCTCAGTTGTTTCTCCAGCAAACTCTTGAGGATGGCACGGATCCGACCCTTAAGTGGGCGCCGGACCGAGATATCCCGGATGAGGTGGAGCCGGACCAGGAGATGTTCCTCCCTATGACCGATGCCACCAAACGTCCCAGCGGTAAATTCTCTTCTCTTAGAGATTAGCCCGATGATGAGGATGACTCGGATATCGATGTGATTGAACCCGTTGAGGCTGTCCCTCTTTCCTTTGCCTTTCCGGCATCAGCTAACCCCGATGGACATATCCACGAGGATCCTCCACTTGCCTCGGGTGAGCCGGTTCCGGTGGCGTCGAAGAAGAAGCGCGGATCCGCGTCAAGTTCTTCCTCCGAACCTTCTCAGCCTACCAAAAGGCAAAAGAAGGCCGGAGACAAGACTTCCTCCAAGCGAGCAGGCAAAGCCCCGGCACGGAGGGCTCGGAAACCTAAGGAGGCCGAGACCTCGGACGCGTAAGTCATTTTTTAATGCGCAACTCACTTTTCCTCGCATCGTGGTAATTTCACACCTGACCTTATTCTCTTTTTCAGGCCGCCTGTGGAGGTCCCTCAGAGCGGATCGAGCATCTCTTCTCCCCTTCGGTCCAGTCCTTCCCCTCCTCGTGACGACGAGTCACGCCCGCTGAGCCCTATTCCGGAGGGCTCTGCGGCTACTCCGGGTTCCGCAGTACCTCGTCAAGAGGAACGCGACCTCGGATCAGGAGGGGTCGGTTCAGCCGAGGCGACGGTGTCCGCCACTTCGGCATTGCCGCAACCAGCAACCACCAAGTCTACCGCAACTCCAGCACCAGCACCAGCTTCCGAACCAGCACCTGTCTCGGCAGCCAGGAAACCTACAGCAGCTCCAGTACCAAGTTCCTCTGCTTCTTCCGAGTCATCCCAGCCCCGACGGGGAACCATTCCCGCAACTTCCAAGGGGAAATCCGTCGTGGTTACTTCTTCCCATCAAGCTAAAGGCAAGAAGGCTCCAGATGCTGCCAAGTCTACCTCCGTCGAGGCCGGGCAGCGAACCTTGTCGTCAATGCTTCCGAAGAAATCACCAGCAGCGACGGATCCTCCTGCCGAGCCAACCAATACGCAGCAGATGGTTCTTCACACCAGCCCAGCTCTTGCTCTAATTGAGAGGAAGGAAGCTCATGCGAAGGGCTTGGTGGCACCCCACATGCCCACTGGCGAACGGTACCCTCCGAGCCTTATCGAGTTCGTCATGAACTAGAACAAGGCGGAGTTCGTCTACAACGACGATCTCCCGGAAAAGTTCGGCCCTGCAGAATTTTCTGCCCAGATGAACACTGTTGCCAAGGCAATTAACCTCGCGGGGCGAATGATGGAGGTATGTCGTTTTCCCTTTACATGCTGTAGATAATAACCATTAGTCCCCGAGCCTCCGGCGGAGTAACTTGTTACTCGGCCGGATGCTCCTTAGAAAATTAACATAGCTGCATGTAAACTTCAAATATGCACCCACCTAGAGCCGGGTTAAGTTCCACTTGGCCTGGATCTTACACACTTCGAATATGCACACACCGAGAGCCGGGTTAAGTTCCACTTGGCCTAGATCTTGCATACTTCGAATATGCACACACCTAGAGCCGGGTTAAGTTCCACTTGGCCCGGATCTTGCACACTTCGAATATGCACACACCTAGAGCCGGGTTAAGTTCCACTTGGCCCGGATCTTTTTACTCGAATATGCACACACCTAGAGTCGGGTTAAGTTCCACTTGGCCCGGATCTTGCACACTTCGAATATGCACACACCTAGAGCCAGGTTAAGTTCCACTTGGCCCGGATCTTGCACACTTCGAATATTCATCAAGTTAATGTCACACTTCTGTGCTCCTTTCAGGTGACCACCAACCGCCGGAGCGCCGAATTTCAACGCCTGCTGGATACCCACAAGATCCTGCGCGCAAAACATGTTGCACTTGGCGCAGAGCATGAAAAGAGGGGTAATTTTTTCCCTCAGCACTTCTCCGTTTTTCTTTACTTGTTTCCGCCGGACTAATCTCCTCATTCGGTTTTTTGCAGCTGGGGTGGAGGCTGAAAACAAAATTATGCGGAAAAACTTGGAGGAAATCCGAGGTATGTCCTCTTTCGTTCTACCTTGTTGTGTTTTCCATTTCTTCTTCTCCTTGGCTCGGCAAACATTCACTCCTCGGTTCTGCCGGGTCAACACATTATTTCAGCATTGCTTGAGGATAGTGTGCCCGTGCCTGATATGATGCTGCATTTTCTCGAACAAGCAGGACAGCATCAAGCTGAGCTGAAGAAGAAGAATGACGAGCTTGCCCTCCTCCGGACCAAGGACGACGAGATAGCTAAGCTCAAAGCTGAGATGGAGAAGATGAAGGCCCAACACAAAACCAAGCTCCAAAAAGTTGGCCAGAACTTCACCGAAGAGCGCGAGCGCCTTGGTCTCCAGATCTCCAAGGACCAGAACCTGCTTAAGGAATCCAAGGTCCAGCTTGGGTCGGTGCTCGCTGAACTTGAACAACTTCGCCAGAGACGCGACAACTGCATCAAGGAGTTGACCCAGATCCACCGCCATATCTCACGTAAGTTTCTTTCCCTTATCCGACATGTGCCTTTGCTCATATGCCTTTCCGGGTTAGCTCATATGCCTTTGCTTCAGCATCTTCGCTTTCCTTGTTTCCAGATCACTTTCCCGAGGGTACTCCCATTGCCAGTGCTGCTGTTGCCAAATTCCGCCGAGAAAGGGGTACTCCTGTCGCTCCTGATGGTGAGAGCATCCCCTTAGACATGGAGGACCTATTGGTCAGCGTGTCAGCTCGCGTGGAAACCATCAAGAACTATGGGAAAGATCTCCTCGACGTTGCGGTCCGGATCTACAACACCTTCTGGCCAAGCGAGAGCGCTCCAGAGAGGATCACACTCCTTGCCGAAAAGCTGTTGGAAGTTGAGACTCAGCTTGACCTCTAGAGGGAGTCCATTGGGCGTGCCGCAGCAGATACCCTCCTTCATCATATTCTCACATGATACGAGAAGATCGACCTGAGCCTCCTCACACGCCGGCGCACCGGATCCAGATGGACCGATGATCCGGAGTGGGTAGCTCGGCGCCAGGCTTGCGCCTATAGCCTCGTCGAATATTCTCCGATCCATGACTGGGTTGAGGGATCGAGCTTTCTGGAGTCCGGTGGGGATGAACCTAATGAGAATGTCGAAGATGGGTCGGATGAGGACAGAGAAGATGATGCTTCAGATATTGAAGACATCGACGACGACGACGAACCTGCTCCTCCTGCTGCTCCTTAGTTCTAAAAAACTTGAAAATTTATCAGATCCCCGGTATGCCGGGTGCAATTGTATGCTGGATAAGTGATCTTTTGCTACTACGTTTTTATGCCGGATTGACTTGGGCGTAGTCCCCGAGTTTCATTTTCTTGTTCGTCCAATTCCTTGGCTCGGTCCGCGTCTACCTTGATTCGGTTTACGACTTACGAATCCGAGCTTCAAAAATTGTCTTAACAATACTTAGAAACTTTTGAGGTTTGGCTCACAATAATTCAGCATAATAACTTGAAAATAAAAATAGGGTTAGTCCGAAAAAACAAACATTAACTCGAATAACTTTGTTTCCTTAGCCGTTTTTCATGTGCTACGCAATTCCAAACTTGTTCCCTTGCTTGCCATGAAGCCAATTCTTGTTGGACAGCAGCTAGTCGAAGGGTTGGGTTTTTGGTGCTCACACATTACTAATCCGGGTTAAGTGAAACGAGTCATTCCAGCTAACGCACAAAAAGTAACAACAACCATTATTAAGGCAGTCCCGAGTTATCGCCGAGGCTCGCTTATTTCATTGATAAGCTCATTGCCGACATACATACCGACATATGAGACGACTCGGATACATACACTTCTTAGCTAAGTGTAGAAGGGACGAAGTAGTGCTACATTCCACGGTCGCTTCGATTCCTCTCCGGACCTGTCCGCCTTGTTCTTTTCCTGTGGCTTTGCATCTATAAGATAGTAGGAATCATTGTGCAATTCTTTGCTCACAATAAATGGTCCTTCCCATGGGAGGGATAATTTATGCATGCCAGTAGTACGTTGTACCAACCGGAGCACCAGATCGCCTTCCCGGAAGACTCGGAGGCACACTTTCCGGCTATGATAGCGTCGGAGATTTTGCTGATATATGGCGGATCTGGATAGTGCCAGTTCTCTCACTTCTTCCAGCAGATCAACATCATTTTGCCGGGCTTCTTGCACTTCGGCTTCTGTGTATTGGGTGACCCTAGGCGAATCATGCTCTATGTCGGCTGGTAATACAGCTTCCGCCCCATATACCAGAAAGAATGGCGTATAGCCTGTTGATCGATTCAGAGTTGTTCTTAAGCTCCATAGTACCGCTGGTAATTCTTCTATCCAGCACCCCGCTGATCTTTGCAGCGGCTCAATGAGCCGGGGTTTTATCCCGGATAACACTAATCCGTTGGATCTTTCCACTTGTCCGTTATATGCGGGGTGGGCTACCGAGGCGACGTCAAGTCGGATCTTCTTATCTCGGCAGAAGCGCGCAAATGCTCCTTCCGCAAAATTTGTTCCATTATCAGTTATAATACTGTGTGGATAACCGTATCTCAAGATGATGTCTTTGAGAAATGTCACGGCCGTATTTCCATCGCATTTTCTTATAGGTTTCACTTCAATCCATTTTGTGAACTTGTCCACCATGACCAAAATGTGTGTCATGTTTCCTCTCGTGGGTTTAAACGGGCCAACCATGTCCAAGCACCATACAGCAAATGGCCATGTAATTGGTATGGTCTTGAGTTCCGACAAAGGCATATGTGTCTTGGTGGCGTACCTCTGACAACCATTGCACTTTCTCACCAGATCTTCTGCTTGTTCCAAGGCACTTGGCCAGTAGAATCCATGCCGGAACGCCTTTGCTACCAAGGCTCAGGATGAGGCATGATGCCCACACTCTCCTTGGTGTATATCTCGGAGGATGTCAAGCCCTTCTTCCGGGTCAACGTATCGCTGGAGGACATTGGTCACACTCCGTTTGTATAGCTCGGAGTTGATGATTGTGTATGCCTTTGCTCTCCTCTGCGTTTGCCTGGCTAACACCTCTTCAGCGGGTAGCGTTCCATCTTTTAGGAATTGAAATATAGGCAGTGCCCAAGCTGGTATCGCTCACGTAGGGAATATCTCCTCATCAATTTCCATCCGATCCACTGGCATAACTTCAGCCGGATCACGCTGAACAGTCCCCGGGTCTAGCGAGGTAGTCCCCGGTTTCTTTGAAGGTAGTCCTCGGGTTTGCTGAGGTAGTCCCCGGGTTCGGCGTGCTACCTCCTGTGTCAATGTCCATGGGCTCAGCTCCGGAATCCGTGTTTTCTGGGACATAGATTGAGTCGGTTCCTGGGGATGGCCTGATAGATTGTTTTCTGAGGTGCTCCAATGCTACGCCCGGTGGAATTGCCTGTCGGGTCGATCCGAGCTTTGACAGCATGTCGGCAGCTTCGTTTTCCACGCGGGGTACATGGTGAAATTCGCATCCCTCAAAGTAACCCGAGATCTTCTGCACATGAAATATGTATAGTGCCACGTTTGGATCCAGGGTGTCCCACACTCCGGACACCTGCTGCACCACCAGGTCCGAGTCGCCGAAGCATATTATCCGACGTATGCCAATCTCCTTTGCCACTTTGAGCCCATGCACAAGAGCCTCATACTCAGCAACACTGTTCGATGCCGCGAAATGGATCTCCAATACGTACTTGAGCTGATCCTTCTTTCGCGAGGTAAGCACAACCCCGGCTCCTAACCCGGTTTTGGTTTTCGACCCGTCAAAGTGCATCCTCCAGTAGTTCGGATCTGGTGGCGGTGGTTCGTATTGCACCTCGGCCCAATCCACGAAAAAGTCCGCCACAGCCTAAGACTTGATTGCTTCTCTTCTATCATATTGGGGCGCATAAGGTGCTAGCTCAATTGCCCACTTTGCAATTCTGCCAGTCGCATCTTTGTTACCCATTATCTCGGATATGGGAGCTTCGCATATCACTTTGATGGGATGCTCCTCAAAGTAATGCTTTAACTTCTTTGCCGCCATATAGACACCGTATGCCACCTTTTGAAAGTGCGGGTAGTTCTGTTTTGAGGCAGACAATACCTCGCTCAAGTAATACACTGGCCTCTGCACCGACTTACCCTCTTCATCGCGCTCCACTACAATCACTGCACTTACAACTCGGTTGGTTGCGGCTATGTAGAGCAACATTGGCTCCTTTGATAGTGGAGAAGCTAACACTGGTGCAGTGGCCAACATCTTTTTTAAGTGGGCAAAAGCTTCATCGGCCTGTGGCGTCCAAACGAATTTATCTGACTTTTTCATGAGTTGGTAGAGAGGCAGTGCCTTTTCTCCCAACCGACATACAAACCGACTCAACGAGGCCAGGCACCCAGTGAACTTCTGGACATCGTTGAGACACTTCGGCAGCTCCATTCGTTCGATGGCTCGGATCTTAGTTGGATTAACTTCGATACCTCGGCTGGAGACGAGAAATCCGAGTAATTTCCCAGCCGGGACACCGAAGGTACATTTCTCCGGATTAAGCTTCATCCGGAATCTCCTCAAGTTCGCGAATGTTTGCCTTATGTCGTCAAGGAGTGTTGCACTTTCCTTGGTCTTGATAACCACATCATCCACGTATACTTGTATGTTTTGACCTATTTGGTCATGCAAACATTTTTGCATACATCTTTGGTATGTTGCACCTGCATTACGTAAACCGAACGGCATAGTGTGATAGCAGTAAGCCCCGTATGGGGTAATAAACGCCGTTTTTATTTGATCATCCGGGTTCAGAGGTATCTGGTGGAAGCCAGAATACGCATCAATGAATGACAACAGTTTGCATCCCGCGGTTGAGTCTATGACCTGATCTATCCTCGGCAGTGGAAATGGATCTTTCGGACACGCCTTGTTCAGGTTCGTGTAATCGATACACATGCACCAAACCACTGCTACGTTCGGATCGTCCTTCTTCTTTTCCACTAGCACCGGATTAGAGAGCCAATCCGGATATAGTACCTCCATGATGAATCCTGCTGCTAGTAACCGAGCTATCTCGTCTCCAATGACTTTTCTCCTATCCTCGGCGAAGTGGCGGAGAGGTTGCTTCACCGGCCTTGCTCCGGGTCTTACGTTCAAAGAGTGCTCGGCCAACTCCCTCGGAACACCTTGCAAGTCCTGTGTAGACCAAGCAAAAATATCCCGATTCTCACGGAGGAAGTTGACGAGCTCGCTTTCCTATTTGTCAGTTAATCCGGCACCAATTGTTACGGTACGCTCCGGAAACATGTTATCCACTGGAATCTTCTTGGTGTCCTTTGCGGCTTGAAACGAAACGCTTCCATGCGGGTTACTTAACACCGGCATATACTGCTGCGCGGACTGAGCTAATGCCGCCACCTCTTGGATTTTTCTTTTCTCTTGCGCAATTACGAGTGACTCGGCTAGGTTGGACCCGGCTGAAGCACACTCCATGGAACATCAGAAATCTCTAGCAATGGTAATCGCTCCATTTGGCCCGGGCAACTTCATCTTCAGATAACTGATGTGACAGCTTGCCATAAATTTGTTCAATGTTGGTCTTCCGAGTAACGCATGATATGCACTTTCCAAGTTCACCACCTCAAATTCCAGATTTTCGGTTCGGCAGTTGTCCCTTGTGCCGAACAACACGTCGACCCGGACTTTGCCTATGGGCTCACAAGAAATGCCCGGTACTATGCCATGGAAAGTTGTTCTTGTAACCTGGAGCATGTTCTCTGAGATGCCCAACTTGCGCATCGTATCCGCATACATGATGTTAATGCTACTGCCATTATCAATCAAAACCTTGGAGAACCTCACATTGATGTTCGGTCCAATGAATGTCGGATCTAAGACTAGCGCATATGAACCCGGACTTGGCATGAGTTTAGGATGATCTTTGATGTTCCAGGTGATTTCCTGGTCCGACCAAGGCATGTACCTCGTCACCGCTGGCATGACCGCATTGACCTCCATATGTCGGTGCTGCAAGCTTTTTCTATCTGTTTCCTCAGTCGTGAACACACAATAACTCTGGTGATGTTCCCTGCACTCGTTTCTTCCCTCGTTTCCGGGGTACCTCTGATCCGATTGTTGCTGATTTTCCACTTGATGCACTGCATCCCTTCTTTCATTGTTATCATACCTCGGCGGAGGGGGAGGCAATATTAGCTGCTGTGTGTTTGCTCCGGAAAGCAATTGCTGCCGGGGTAACTCCTGCCGAGGTTGATCATTCTGGGGTGCCTGAGCATTCCCCGAGCCACCTTGCTCTATCTTTCGCATCCACTCACATTGCCTCGTCGTGTGACCCGCCGGGCTATTCGGATTTGGCGTGTGAAACTTACACGGCTGGTCCAGCATCGACTCATAGGTATACCTCGGACGGTCTTTCTTTTCCTGCCACTGTTTCTTCTGCTCCGGAGTCCATGTTTTCTTGCCATCATTCCTTGGAGTCCACTGCCCTCCAGTTCTCTGGCGTTCGTTACTTCCTCCTCCGGGTTGATCTTGATTCACTACTGCAACTTGTTGCGAGCCATAGAGATTGTCATCTCTCCTTTTTCCTCTGTAATCATTCCTCCGGGACGACCCAGCTCCATCCCTCGGATAGTATTCCTTGTTTGACTCACTTGACGCGAGCCTAGGTTGAGTCGGGTCGCCCAATGCATACGAATCAGCAATCCGGATCATCTCTGCCAGCGTAACTGGCATTTTCCTTTGCAGTTTCATCCACAGCTCGCTGCCGTATCTGCACCCTTGCGCAAACCACGCAATGGCCTGTGACTCTATGACGCCCTCACACGAGTTTCTTATGGTACACCACCGGGTCAAGAATTCACGATCCATCTCGTTGGGTCTTTGCTTGCACATTGCCAGGGTCTGCGGCCTATTCGGCCTCTGGTACGTACTTGAGAAGTTGCTGATAAACATTTCTTCAAAATCTATCTAGCAGTTGATGCTTCCGGGTGGCAAGTTATTCAGCCATACTCTGGCCGGACCTTCCAATATCTGGGGCACGTAACGCACAGCCCATCTCAAGTTGCCTGCTGCAATTTTCACCGCCGTAGCATAGTTTATCAGCCAATCCTCTGGCTTGGTGCTGCCGTCATACGTCTTCGTGCCCCTTGGTAACTGGAAGTTTGGTACCGGAGGTTCCTTCATGATCCGGGGTCCAAAGCATGCTTGACCCGGAGGACCTTGACATTCGATATGTTCCGACCTATAGAGGCGATCCAGTTTTAACCTGGCGTCATCCGGCATCAAATCCTTGCTCCCCAATCTTGACCCTATTACATGGTAGTCCGGTCTGGGGTATCCTGCGTTCACCATCTCCGAATCACCGTCGTTGTATCGGTTTTGCTCTCGTCGCACGTCTTTCTGCTGCATACCTCGGCCGGCGCTTTGCTCTTGCCTCGGTATATTCCGCTCCTGCGGTTGTCCTGCTCCTGCGGAGTTGCGCTGTCCGGCATTGTTGTTGGCCGCAATCCCTTGACCGGCATTGCCTTGGTCGTGATTACCTCGGCCAGCTTCACCTCGGCTCACACTCCGTCGATCGTCATTCTTCCGCATTTCTTTGTCTTTTCCCGCACGCGTTGGGTCGTACGAGACAATCTGTTTGTTCCGTCTGGCCGAGGTTACTACTTCTTCCCTCCTTGGACCGCCATGAGGCGATGATGCGGCTCTAGCGGATTTCTCTGGGTTACCCACCACCGAATGGACGATCTTGGAAGCCCTAGCTCTCCCCGGGTTAGCTCTCAGTAGCTCCTCGTTCTGCCTGTTCGCGATCCGAACCAGCTCGTTAACCCGGTCTTGTTGTCTTTGACGAGCCTCACCCGTCAGACCCTCTAGCTCGGATGCAGCGGCATCTGCTGCTCTGAGGTTCTTTGCCGGTGTGCTGTACCTCGGCAACCCCACAGACAGATAGTTTTCCGACCCTTCTACTCCATCATCCCCTTCTCCGTTCATCTCACTCATGAGATTTTTCCCTTTTACCCTTACTGCATCAACCTTGTTTGCCTTTGCGTACTCGCGCAGCGTCATGTTCAGCGACTGCTGAGCCACGGCTATTTTCTTTGCGCCCTCTAGTATCTTTTGCCGAGTTTCCTCTAGCTCGGCTTGTGCCTAAGCCGGATCTACCACTGCTGCCACCGGGTTAGCCAAGCTATCCATAGCTTCCCTCAGCACGTTCTCAGGCCTCTCTAGTGGAGGTCCTCTACCTTTCCTTGGTGCCTTAGGTGTTACCTCCGGGTCTGGCGCTGGATCCTTGCTTGCACCCGCACCTAGAGCAGTCATCATCACCTCCGTGCGGTCCGAGGAGCGAGCGATATGCGCCCCGCGAGACACAGTGAGGGGTGGTTCCCCCGCATCGACGACGCGACGCGGATGAACGCACGAGACATCCACATCAACATAGACCTTGTGCGCGCCGAGCCTGACGAAGAGGCCGTTGCGCGGAAGCGGGCACGTGCTGAAGCAGCCAGCGTTGTCGCTGACGAAATCCAGTGCTCCAAAGCGCTGAACGAGCCCGGAGACGATGCGTTCGCCGGTGCCGATGAAGTTTCCCGTCCGGATCTTCAGCCCTGCTAGCGCCGCTAGCCCCACGGTGGGCGCCAACTGTCGTGGTGGTGTCACGGCAGATGCCATGGATAGGCTAAAGGTGGGGACTAATATGCGCTAGAGGAATCCAGGGAGGGATAGTAGAGTGATTCTCCACACAGAAGTTTGTATTGCAATATCTCCAAGATTACAAGTGCTCCTCGAGCTGTATTGGCGGGAGGAGGAAGAAGGTGCTCTCTTACTCTAGCCAACTATCTTGCCCAAGAACCCTAGACCAGCTAGTGCTCAACCAACTAGAATTCTCTCAATCAGCCCACCCCTTCTACCAGAGCCCTAACCCCCCTTATATAGAGGTGGTTCGGTCCTGGCCTAGGGCATACGTGGAGGCATATTCCTAAGAATATGCCCCCTCCCAAAGTAGTAACCCGACAAGGGTGCTTTTCCCCCGCGTCACACTTGCTTTAGCGACGTAAGCCGACGTGAGCGTCGTCACCCTTGTCGGCGACGGTCCGGTGGTCCTGCCCTTGCTTTATCCGCTCAGCCAAGACGCATGCACCCTCCTTTTTGACCAGAGAGATTCCTTCCTTCTCCTAGAAGCCAAGCGAGGATCCGGATCACAGTAGATCCGGCCACACATGTTCCTGCATATAAGTTAGACAAGAATTTCTGACTTACTCCTTAAGTCGGACGAGACTACGTGAGGCGACCCCTCCTGGTCCGGGTTACTCCGTGATCCGGCCTGCCTTGAGGTGACTTGGCCAGCATCCACTTTGACCTTGCCGAACCTCGGCTAACTCGGCCCTTATACCCTGGAGTGACCCTACCCAGGGTATCCCCCCAACACTCGATGATATCACATTGAAATAGCTTGCAAGCAAGTGATGTGATCACTAGAGTGTTATATCACGGGAACGACAAAAGAGTGCATGTCGGTAACGAGATCAAACTAGGTATGGAGATACCGATGATCGAATCTCGGACATGTAATATATCGCGGGACAAAGGGATTTAGTTACTAGCATTAAAGGTTCTCACGATCACAGAAGTCATCGTTGAATGTGTAGGAGTCGATGGATCTCCGTGTCCTTGCTGATTATTGATCGGAGAGGGGTCTCGACCATGTCTGCATTATTCGTGAACCGTAGGGTGACACACTTAAGGGATACCGACACCATTTGGAGCAAATATGTTTCAGATAAAGATTTAAGAAAGCGCTGGAATTATTTCAATAGACACCGAAACTGTTTCGGGTGAAATTGCTGAAATTGGTTCTGCATGTAATATTGAAATTTGTAGGGGGTTTTATGTGAATGTTTTTTAATTAAACAAAATTCTGAATAAAAATAATAAAATAGTTTTATTAAATGAGAGAGTATTAAATTTGGAGAAATTTAATGCATTTAAAGTGGAGACTTTAAAAGAGAATGCGAAGAGGCATTTTAATGTGGAGGGGTTACCACCACATGAATGGAGGAGGTGAAGGGTCACCTCCTCCATGCGCCGGCCATGAAGGAGGGGCACCCCCCCTCCTCCTATAAAAGGCCACCCCCTCCTCACTTCTCACACACACCTCCTTGTGAAGGATCTCTCTCCCCCTCTAGTATTATTCCCCCATGGTCTCGGATTAGCAAGATACATGTTCTCGGTGGCTTTATCTGGAAAGGAGTTGCTGCTTCTGCTGCTTTGCTGGAGCGAGGGACGGAGGTTGTCGGGGTACCGGACGTGTGTGCGATCACGGATGCACCGCTGCTTTGCGGTGCTGGACTTGGTAGTGCTGGAGCTGGATCTAATGGACGTGCTGGAGTCGGACCTGCTGGACTTCATCACGATCTTGAGATCGGCAAGTGTACGACTACATCAACCACGAGTTCCTACTCGTTAACAAATCTCGTTGTCTTCGAGGGTAAGTTCTCCATGGATGTATGTCCACCCGTTGCTCTGTACCTAGTAGATAGATCTTGGCATGTAGTTCACACCGTAGGAATTTTTTTGTTTTCTATGCTGCGGACCCAACAGTGGTGTCAGAGCCTGATCTATGCGTAGGTTCTTTGCACGGGTAGTACACATATGTTTATATGTGGGCGATGATGATCATGTTATTGCATCTTCTATGTAATTTGGATATTGGTGGCATAGTGGGATGAAGCGGCCCGGACCAACCTTACATGTCATCGTACATGAGACCGGTTCCACGACTGACATGCAACTAGTTTTGCATAAGTGACTAGCGGGCGTCTGTCTCTCCTACTATAGTCAATATCTGATTTACAACGAGTTGCTAATAACTTGGTTATCCTCGTTGTGGTTCATGTTCGTAGGTAAGACCGGTTCTATCTCCGAAAGCCCTAAGCCACGTAAAACTTGCAATTGATAAATTAGAGGCGTCTAGTTTAGATCGTTGCTGGGCTAGGTGTATTGATATGGTATTGTTGTAAGTAGATGTATGATAGATACTCTTACAACACACTCAACGTGTAAGTTCCATAGACCTTGGCCTTACACACAAAGGAATGATAGATATCATACCACGATGCAAATGATAGAGATCAAATGCATGGACCATATCACCTCACTTCACACATTAGCATCTTATATTGCTAGTTTGGCGCTTTTGGTAGCATTATAAGATGATCCCTCATTTAGATATCAAGATAAAATGTGTTCTTCCTTAAGTATGCACCGTTTTGTGGATCGTGTTTTGAGGCATCACGTGATGATCGGGTGTTCTCGACTCTACGCTTTCATACAACGGGTGTAAGACCGTCTTACACACGCAAATACTAAGGTTCTTACTTGACGAGCCTAGCATGTACAGACATGGCCTCGGAACACGGACCGAAAGGTTAAGCATGAGTCATAAAGTTGATATGATGCCCATATAGATGCTCGCCTTTGAAACTACACCAACTCACGTGATGATCGGACTTGGTGTAGTGGATTTTTTTCATGTAATCACCAAAAAGACACGAGGGATGTCGTTTTTGAGTGGGAGTTCATTAGTAATTTGGATTAGTCGAACTCAATTTGTCATAAAGGTGTGTTCAGGTACTCGGAGGAAACCGTAGAAGCAATATATGTCAAGAGCAGGATTTGTCCGTCCACGTGACGGAAAGATACTCAAGGGCCCACTCGGAGAAGTTATATCCAATAGCTGCACAGCGTGTGATTTGATCACATGGATATCACTTGTCGGAACGAGTCAAGTAGCATTGTTTGGTAACGAGATTGAACACGACATGGTGATGTCATTGATCAGATCTCGGGCAATGCAAGTATCGAGAGACAAAGGGAATAAGACACGACCATCCCAGTTCAAACGACGAAAGATCTTTGTGGAACGCACAAGGGTCACATGGCCATCCAGGTCCCTCTATCGATCATTGGTCCGGGAGTGTCACGACCATGTCTGGAGTGTTCCCGAATTGTAGGGTATCACACTTATGGGTTTGATGATGCTTAGAGAGTGTTTATAGGATCAGAAGAATCGCCGAAGAATAGTAGAGAGAAAACCGGAAGGGTTTCGGTAAGTCCAGAGGATGTCCGGAGTGGAGGTGGAAGGTGTTCCATAGCCACGAAGATTGAATAATATATGAATGAATGTTAAATATTGATTTAATCATTTATTCATAATAATTTAATAAAAGAGAAAATCAATTTAAAGGTCAAAAGGCTTAATGGGCCAATTCCGGAGGGAAGAGGGCCCATTAGGGAAAGGTAAGAGGGGAGATGGGGCAAGGTGGTGGCTGGGTGGGCCAAGCCCCCCGCGTGGGCCCACTAGGGCTGGTCGGCGGAGCCCCCCCTCTCCCTCTCCTTTAGTCCCACCCCAGGACTTTGAGGGAGGTAGTACCTCCCCTCCCCCTATATATAGTGGGGGTATTTGGCCAGATAAATACACACAATATTCAATAAAAGGTTTCCTCTCTTTTGGGGAGACCTCCAATTGATATTCTCTCTCTCTCGTGATCGTGGTCCCAAGTTCGCATCGCTGAGAGAGACATCTTCACCACAGGCTGCCGTGCCATGGATTCGGATCTAGGAGCTCTACTTCCGCAACTGCTGCTGGATCGGGGAAGCGGGAGTCATCGTCAGGCACCGGACGTGTGTAACTCCCCGCGAGGTGTCACACTTGAGGCACTCAACTCGTTGGAGCCGCAGGAGCGCAAGGACTTCATCACAACCTTGAGGTCGGCTTCGGCTCGTCTACATCAACCATGCTCTCCAGAGCGCTGACAAGCTTTTCGGTCTTCAAGGGTAAGTTCGCGAAAATCCCCTCCCGTTACTGCATTACTAATAGATAGGTCCTGGCAACATCAGGGGTTCAGGGGCGTAGGGTAAAAATTTATTGTTTTCATGCGTGGAACCCTACAGTGGTATCAAAGCTAGATCTATGTGTAGTAATGCTAGTACGGGTAGAACACACGACATGTAGCATGTGGGTGTTGATCTTTTAGTTGTTACCCTCCCACGTGTACTTGTGTATGCCGCAGTAATGCTTGATGAAGCGGCCTCAACCGACTTTACACGTTCATTCACGAGACTGGTCCACGCTTGACATACGGCTTGTACCGTATAAAGTTGCTTAGGGGGGTGTCTGTCTCTCTCGCATTAGTTGGTATGCCATTTGCAATGGAGGACCCCGAAAGGGGTGTAGTAGAGACAACTACTTGATCAGCGTTGTGCTGAAAGTTTGTAGGTAAGAACGGTTCTTGTGCGAAAGCCCATTCAGCCACGTAAAACATGCAAAGATAAAGTAGAGGTATCTAACTTTGTTTTGCAGGGGCGTTTCTTTGTGATATGGTTGTGGAAAAGGTAAAGTGATTACCTTATGTTACGTAGTAGTAGATAGTCACGGAGGTGACGGACTACCACGCCGAAAAGACACCGGTACCCTGGTGTCTACAGAGCCAGAATCCGGTGACGACGGATGGAGATCACGACATGAAGGACCATATCACATCGCATTTACATTCAATGTTATTGTTTGTATATATTATTGTGTGCTAGTATTAGATACTCGACAGTAGCCTAATAAGATGATCCCTGTTAAAATTACCAATGAGTGTGTTCCCCCTTAGTGTGCACCACCAAGAAAGTTCTTCGGTATGAGGCAGGCCGTGACGATCGGGTGTCAGACATATCTACGTTCGCATACAGTGGGTGTTAGCCATGTTGCACAACTAATACACTAAGGTTGAGTTGGTGAGCCTAGCATGTGTAGACATAGCCTCGGAACACGGATGGTCAAAAGATCGAGCACGAGTTGCATGAATGATGTGACCGACATTTAGCGTCCACCCTAGAACCCACATTGATGGCCGTGACGATCGGGAGAGATGTGGGGAAAAGGGGTCGTGATATCACTAGGAACCCTTCATGGCATAGGTGTTTCTGAGTGGAGTTATTATTAAGTCATTTAATTATAAGCTTAGTCTAAATTCCTTCTACAATTATAAATGTAGAAAAGGTTCTCCCTGATGCCACCTTTCTTGTTGATGATTGATTGGTTAGAAGGAGAGAAGCTCAGGCTAGATGGATCAAACTTCTCTATGTGGGTTACGCGTCTCCATGTTCTCCTTAGCGAGAATGACGTGGTCGACTACATACTTGACGAGATGGATTTGGATCAGCCCATTAACCTAGAGACCCCAGAGCAGCGGGAAGACCGCTATAACTGTCGGGAGATGGCCTCCTTCATTTCAGTTACACTGTGTTTCGGAATGGTGGAATAGTTGTGGCCTGTCGTGGGTAATGTCAACCCTCATACGGTAATGCTACAACTTAGGACACATTTCATGGAACAAGCATGCATATGGGAGCATGAGCTGATGGGAGACTTCCTCTCCATTAAGATGGAGGAGAACTCATCGCTTGACGACCACTTGGAGTGCACGCATGATGCGTACATGAGGCCCGCCTACTTCCTAGATAGCTAGATGACGGGATGTTTTGCAAATGGCGTTGTGTTGCGGTCACTGCCAGCAAGCTACCTAGCACAAGTCAGGACTTGCATTATGAGAGGCGACGCGGAAACACTGGATTTCCATAGGTTCATATCACATCTCAAGAATGTGATGGTTGAACCTGTTGTCGCTGAGGTCATCAATGACAAAGGTATATATTTGATATACAATTTTATAAATGTTATAATCTTGCAAACACATTTGCAGTGTTAAGTATATTTGATACTTGTTATGTTTTACTAAAAACAGGTCCTTCTACATGAGAGGTGCTTGCTGGAGAGGAGGTGATGTTGCGTGTTGATGGAAAGCATGTTGATGGCCAACGACACTCTCCTTCAACATTTATCACTTAGTTTATGTTTAGGATGATTATTGTAATCCAATGTGAACCTCTTTAGTGTGTCTCACACTTTGTGAGATGGTTATTCATATCAGTTTGTAACAAATAGTTATTCCACTTTTATGAATGATTTCTATTTATGTTCATATCTTGTTTGATTATGTGTGAATTATCCTTGTTTTGAAACTAATTGATAATGCATGAACATTTGTGAAATATTGAAATGCCTTAAAATACCCAACTTAATGATATATTCATTAATGAATGAAACCATTGTTTAAATTCAAAGTTATTGATAATATGTGAATGACACGTGTTTTCTTATCACATATGAATCATGCCTAAGTTCGGCAAAATAACTTGAACACCGTGTATTGCTTGAATACAAAGTGTTTTGATGGATTGTTGAAAGTAAATACATATTCGATGTATTGTGTTTTAACAAAAATGGTGATTATTATTATATAATTTTTTAAATGTGTAAATAAGTTTACCAAAGGAAACATGAAGATGGAACTATTTGATATGATCAAAGTGTTTCATCAAACAAAGGGTATTAAAAGATAAAGGAGAATCTAATTACTATGATTTGATCAATGGTAATGAAGTTCAACTTTATAAGAATGGCATAAAAAGAAAATTATGGAATGCAAAGCGTTTTGAAACGTCAAAATGAAAAGCATCACAATATGATATTAGATATCAAAATGGGTGAATATATGGCGCCAAATAAATCGTTGTAGTATAGATGTAGAGATTATTAGTTAGAAATAGTTAGCACTCAATTAGAATACATAGTGAACCATTTGGATTCGTGAGAGCGGCTCCATATCTGGTATGAATCATCGTAAAAGTTTTGGGGTTATTCGATATAACCAAAACAATAGCGAATAAGTCCTTGTAGAAGTATTCATTGGAAACTTTGAATACGAAATCCATAGCTGAAACCAAAAGAGAAGCAAAACTTGTATTGCTTGGATTTTGGTGCATTCTTGAGAAAGTTCACTGATACATTGCAAATGTATCTATAAATTTTGATGTTCCATGCTTGGTTTTATCTACTTTCTTGTGTTTTGTCCACACTTTGGAGTAATTTTCATATGATTTCTTGCACTAACCTATTAACAAGAGCCACAGTGCCAGTTGCCTGTTTTCTGCTATTTTTGGTTCCAGGAAAGTCAGAAAATGAATATTCTCGGAATTGGACAGGACAAAAGCCAAAGTTCCTATTTTCCCGGAAGACTCACGGAGCCAGAATACGAGACGGAGGAGGGCCAGGGCCTGGCCACATCCCCCAGGCGCGGGCAACCCTAGGCCGTGTCAGGGCATGGTGTGGGCCCCCTGGCCGGCCACCGACCTTGCCTCCTTCGCCTATATATTCCTCCTGAGGCAGAAACCCTAGATCGTCAATCAGAAATCCACGAAAAGTTCTCAGAGTGCCGCCATGAAGGGGAGATTCTGGGACAAAGTCTGCTCCAAGACTCGCCAGACGGGAAGTACCCCCGGAGCCATCTCCATCGATCTCCACCACCATCTCCATCACCATTGCTGATTCCCATGATGAGGAGGGAGTAGTTCTCTCTCAAGGCTAAGGGTTCTACCGGTAGCTATGTGTTCATCTCTCTCTATGCATGATCTTATTGAGATCATGAGCTTGTAATCTATAGATCTACCTTGCTACTCAAGTGCTTTAATAGATCTCTGCTCTCCCCATGTGTGTGAAAGTGACAGCGTGCACACCATGGTGGCACTTAGGCTAGAGATTACAAATACTTGTTATGAGTTATATTTGGAGTTGGATGTCTTTATGAAATTGTGGTGTTTGTTGGAACCATCTAGTACTCAAGGTGACAGTGTGGGGTTTTCTAGATGGGAAAGATGAACTTTGAGGTGTGCTGTTATAGCCCTACCATGGATTAGAGTGTCCAACCGGAGAGTAGTTCAGCGTAGTATCATAAAGAGAATATATTTATATGAGAGTGTTCACTAGTGAAAGTATGATCCCTAGGCCTTGTTTCTAAGCATTGAAACACCGTTTGCTATTAGATCTATTACATGTTTGCTTGCTTCCTTCTTTATTTCAGTTTGCCTTTAGTCTTTTCCATGCCATCAAGTTATTTTCTATCACCGTTACCACTTATAATTATCTATACCACTTGTATTTCACTATCTCTTCGCTGAACTAGTGCACCTATACACCTGACAAGTGTATTAGGTGTGTTGGGGACACAAGAGACTTCTTGTATCTTGATTGCAGGGTTGCTTGAGAGGGGATACCTTTGACAACTTCCTCCCTGAGTTCGATAAACCTTGGGTGATCCACTTAAGGGAAAACTTGCTGTTGTTCTACAAACCTCTGCACTTGGAGGCCCAACAACTATCTACAAGAATAGAAGTGCGTAGACATCAAGCTATTTTCTGGCGCCGTTGCCGGGGAGGTAAGGTAAAAGGTACTCACATCCTCCGGTGTGAGTGCTCGAAGTTATTTAATTTAGATTCTGCAATTTTGTCTTTTTGTTTCTTGTTTTCACTAGTTAGGCTTAATGGAAAACAACAACAAAATTAGAGAGCTTTTTAGTATTTTTCCTAAGTTAGAACTTGAATTGTCTGAAAAGAAAATTAAAAAACCCATGGAACTTTCTTTGCATGCTAATAGCAATGTTATTAGTATGAATCTTTTGAACACCTTTGTTACTAATGCTATGGAAACGTCTAAGCTTGGGGAAGTTGGTTTTTATGAAAATGATCTTTTTAGTTCCCAGCTTCAAAGAAGAAAATTTTCTCTGATGATACTTTATCTCCCATATGTGGTAATTCTGATGATAGTTGTGATATTTTAAATCCACTTACTGAAAGCATCCCTTTTAAAATACCTATAAAAATTGTTGAACGTGTTATGAATAACTGCTATTTTGGAGATGGAACTGTCCATCCTGGTGATCATTTACTCTTTATACATGAATTATGCGAGTTGTTCAAGTGTGCAGGTATTTCAATGAACCAAGTTAAGAGGAAGCTATTCCCTATTTCACTTAAGGGCAAAGCAAGGGAGTGGTATGAGCTACTAGATGATCCTCATCATTTGGAGTGGAAGGAACTTGAATCTCTCTTTTACTCTAAATTTTATCCTTCTCATGAAATTCATAAAGATAGGAATTACATTTATAATTTTCATCCACATGATGGAGAAAGTATTGCCCAAGCATGGGGGAGATTGAAGTCACTAATGCTCAAATGTCCCATTCATGAGCTCCCTAGTAATATTGTTATTAATAATTTCTATACAAGGCTTTCAGGACATTACAAGGACTATGTAGATACTTGTTTAGAGGGATCCTTCACAATTAAGGAGGTCAAAGCTAAGTGGTATCTTCTTGAAACAATTCAAAGCAATACCGAATATTGGGATAACAACAAAGGTAAAGAACCAGGTATAAACTATGAGTATGATTGGATTAAGTCTTTTGCTGAAACTATTGATTTTCAAGAGCTTAGTGCTAAATATGGTCTTGATCCTCAAATTCTTGTTGATTGTTATAGAACCTTTACTTCTCATATTAATGCTCCTAAATAAAAATGGGACATGTATCATGAGCCTTATAAAGACACTCGCATGGAAAATGAAATTGTTATTAATGATAGCAATAAACATGCTCAAACCTCTAAAAGTACTACTTCTTATAAGCATGTTAATTTTTTTGGAATACATAGACCTTGTGAGAATAATCAAATTGAAGAAGAATATTGTATCACCCACGGGAATGAAAAAACTAGAATGTGGTATAGGGCTTTAAATGATCTTGGTAAAAAAGTTTGTGCCCTTTATCCTTTTATTTGTGAACTTTGCTTTGAAGTGGGTCATTTCAATTTTCAATGCTTAGGCCATAATAATAGCCCTTCTAATCCAATGAGTACTGCAAGTTTGTATTGTGATGACATGATCACTCCTAATTAGCATGATGAACTTACATTATTTTTGGGATGTGAAGAGTTATCAAGAAAAACCTCTTTGGTAGATATGGGTGCTTTTGATATGAATAGTGTCATGCATGGTTGTCATCTTTATTGTGTTGATAATTTCCACACAAATACTTACATACAAAATATTATAAAAGATGAGATCTTACCAGAATATGACATGACTAATATGTGTTTTGGTCTTATTAATGAAAGGGAGAAATCCTCCAAAGTTTCTTCTATTGTCTCTAACAATGAACCAGGGTATATGGAGAAGCTTCCTTTCAAGCCTCTCCCTCCTAAAGAGAAGAAGAAAAAGAATAAAAGGAGAGTAAAATGAGAGAGGAAACGGTATTTTTCCCTAAGCATGTTGCTCCTATTATAGTTTTTGATGAGTCTGAACTCGATGATGTTCCTATGCCTGTTACCTATAGTAGTGATCATAATTGGGAAAAGCACACTACTTTTGATATTGAAAATCTCTTTGGTACCAATTCTGAAAATGATGATATTAATAATTTCTATACTATTAGTGCTATCCATGATCCTTCCAATAATGATGAACACACTTTGGAACATAACTATTCTATTGCTTATGATGATACTATACCTCCAATATATGATGATTACAATGATGAGTATGATATTTTCAGTCCACCTACTATTGAGGAGGAAGTTAATTATGATTACAATATGCCTCCTATATTTGATGATTATGGTGATGAGAATAATAATGATAGCTATTTTGTTGAATTGCTCCCACTATAATTAACAAGAATAACTATGTTTATGTGGGGAGTATTAATTCTATTATGCATGTGGCTCATGATAAGAATGTTTCGTGTGATAGTTATATTGTTAATTTTATTCATGATGCCATTGAAAGTTATTATGAGAGAGGGAAACATGGTTTTATGCATCTCAATAATATTAAGTTTCCCCTCTTTATGTTGGAAGTCTTGAAATTGCACTTGTTTTGCTTTACTATGATTGTTGCTTTGTGCTTTCATGACTTGTTTCTTTACAAGATTCCTATGCATAGGAAGTGGGTTAGACTTAAATGTGTTTTGAATTTTTATTCTTGATGCTCTCTTTTACTTCAATTCATATTTCTTATGTGAGCATCTTCTCAAACTATCATGCCTAACTTAAAGGCGTTAAAGAAAAGTCCTTATTGGGAGATAACCCAAAAGTTTTAGATGAGTCTTAGAAGTTATTACTTCAGTAATAACCGCTCCTTATCCTTTTTATTTGCTTTTTGTGCCAAGAGTAACCTCTAATGAGAGAGAAGTAATGATTGGGAAAATTGCTGTCCCGAAACAGATTTCTATGCTTCACCATAAAAATTCGTGTAAAATCTATGAATGTCTTTTTGAGGCGTGAATTTTTGTGCTTCTTTCCCAGGTTGTTATCTAACTTTCGTTAGTTCAACACTTTTTGATTTGAGCAACAGAAGGTCTTCGAAAAAATTAGTCTTTACCTGCTGGTCTGTTTGACAGATTTCTGCCATTTTCTGCATTTGCTTCTTATTGGTTCCTTTTTGAGTTCTTTTGGGGAAATGAGATTTTTGAGGGAAGTGCTACAGTAGCTAGTGTTCTAATGGAAGTTTATTTGGTGTTAGAACTGAACCTTAAGACTTATTATCTTGAGTGCACTAATGTTGCTAATAAAGATTGTGTGAAGTTTTGTATGAAGGAAAAATTTCAGGTGTATGGAAGGAATGAGTAATGAGATGAAGGATGGACTAAAGCTCAAGATTGGGGATGCCACACGTGTCACCCCAAGAAACATCCAAGAAGTACAAGTGTCAAAGCTTGGGGATGCCCAAGGCATCCCCTTCTTCATCAATAAAAATCCCAGGTTTCTTCCAAACGCTTCATTTTTATTGTTTGATGCACAGTTGTGTTGTTCTTGGAGCGTCTTATTTTTTGTTTTCATTTTCGTTTTTCGTTTGCTTTGGTTTTTAGTTTGCTGAATAAATTGGTTGGACCCCCTCTTTCATACATTGGTTTTCAAACAGTTTGGTTTGGGTTGGAAAAGAGTAGGAAAGTTCATGCTTAAGTGGTAAAGAGAGCTTGTTTTTGACTATGGCCTATGCTTTGTCATGCCATGCTTGATATTGTTTTTGATTTACGCTTAATATTCTTTGATGTAGCATGAATTGTTATAAACAATTGAGATTGCTTAATGTTCGTTGGATGAATCATGCGTTGTTTTAGCATATTAAAGCAAAGTATTGTGGTTTTCTCCTTTGATGCTTTATTTGGATTGACTTGGCGCATGCTCACACCATGTTATGACTATCTCAAGTCACCATAATCCTTTATGATCCTTTAGTTTTAAACTTGTAGTATCACTTTATGCTTTGATCAATGATGTTTTGTCGCTCTGCATGATTATGGCCATTATTGCTCTCTTAGTTTGTCGCTCTCAGTCTTTTGCTAGCCTCCACAACCAAGTATGAGTTCCACTCATGCATCCAACTCCCTAAACCAAGTTATTCCAAAGAGTCCACCATACCTACCTACTAGCTTATGGTATTCCAAGTATATTCATGCTTTTGTTTACCTTCCAAATTAAAGTGATTAAAGCTCTCACGAACTTGATGGCACACTTTACTTTTCTTGCCCTTAATAGACTTGAACATTGTGTCGTCTGTGTTGTATATGCTTGCACTTATTTGTTGGGGATTAGCAGAACCATGCTGTCATGGGGAACGCTTTCAACATTGCACGGGTACTTTGTACCTAGTTGATTATCATGCTCTTTTGTCTATGGATGTCGTCGGTGTGAAATGAAAGGGGAGCTTGTAAGTCCATGGAGTTGTGTATATGTGTTAGAGAAACGCCTAGGCCGCTGGTCTAATCCATGCTGACATGGTGGAAACCTGCAGCGTAACCATAATGAGCTGTCTATGAAGCATTCTTCTTGTAAAAAAAGGAGTTCTATATTGAGAAAAAAGAGAGAAAGAAAAATAGGGATTATGAAAAGAGGAAAGAGAGAAAAAAGCACCATATTCCCATGGTAAATAAGAAGATTGCTGAGATGCTCGTTGTCTGCTTGCCTTGTCATTTTGATATGGGGATTCTTCCGTATCATCGGGCAAGGGGTACCCTGTTGGCGGTTCTCTATGATACACATGTACTTACAATGACAAGAACTTACCGGTGACTAAACTTGAGTAGCATGAGGAGCGGCCCTCGTATTCAAGGGACATGAGATTTCCAACTTATACTTCGTCAAGCATATACACCATAGTTTGTTCACTTTAACCTTAATCACTTCAAGATGCTTATGATAGGGGAAATGAGAGCTTAAAGCTATAAGTACCATAATTTTTGGAAGCTCTTTATGAGACTTGAATCCCTGCTTCCTTTTATGAAGGCCTTTCTTCCACTTATATATTGAGTCTCCACCTTCTACCTTTATGCACCTACTTTGAGAGCATAGTGGCCATTCTTAGTTCTATGTGCATTGTCCCAAGACTAGTTGATTGATGCATAACTTGATATTGCTTGTTTTAAACTATTTGTATCTAGTCACTCTTATGAACTTTGAAGGTGTCCTATGCATTTATATTTGCTACTCTATTGAGGGACAAGATGAATACTATTATGCTATGTTTTCTTTATGTGAAACAAACAAACGTCTTGCAAAGCATTGTTATTCATGAATCTTTTGTTTGTGCCTTTTCATGTTGCATCATAGTTTCTTTGTCTTATTGTTAGAACTTTATCTCTCATGTTATGATTGAAGTACTATGATCCCAGCTATCAATGTTTTACAAATACTTTGATCAACTTTATGATGGTGCATGTCACCTCAAAAATTATTCTTTCTTTTTATCACTTACCTACTCGAGGACGAGCAGGAGTTAAGCTTGGGGATGTTGATACATTGCAAATGTATCTATAATTTTTGATGTTCCATGCTTGGTTTTATCTACTTTCTTGTGTTTTGTCCACACTGTGGAGTACATTTCATATGATTTCTTGGACTAACCTATTAACAAGAGCCACAGTGCCAGTTGCCTATTTTATGCTGTTTTTGGTTCCAGGAAAGTCAGAAAATGAATATTCTCGGAATTGGACGGGACAAAAGCCAAAGTTCCTATTTTCCCGGAAGACTCACAGAGCCAGAATACGAGATGGAGGAGGGACAGGGCCTGGCCACACCCTCCTAGGCGCGAGCAACCCTAGGCCGCGCCAGGGCATGGTGTGGGCCCCCTGGCCGGCCACCGACCTTGCCTCCTTCGCCTATATATTCCTCCCGAGGCAGAAACCCTAGATCGTCAATCAGAAATCCACGAAAAGTTCCACAGCGCTGCCGCCACCGAAGGGGAGATTCGGGGGACAGAAAGTCTCTATTCCGGCACCCTGCCGGGACGGGGAAGTGCCCCCGGAGCCATCTCCATCGATCTCCACCACCATCTCCATCACCATTGCTGATTCCCATGATGAGGAGGGAGTAGTTCTCTCTTGAGGCTAAGGTTTCTACCGGTAGCTATGTGTTCATCTCTCTCTATGCATGATATTATTGAGATCATGAGCTTGTAATCTATAGATCTACCTTGCTACTCAAGTGCTTTAATAGATCTCTGCTCTCCCCATGTGTGTGAAAGTGACAGCGTGCACACCATGGTGGCACTTAGGCTAGAGATTACAAATACTTGTTATGAGTTATATTTGGAGTTGGATGTCTTTATGAAATTGTGGTGTTTGTTGGAACCATCTAGTACTCAAGGTGACAGTGTGGGGTTTTCTAGATGGGAAAGATGAACTTTGAGGTGTGCTGTTATAGCCCTACCATGGATTAGAGTGTCCAACCGGAGAGTAGTTCAGCGTAGTATCATAAAGAGAATATATTTATATGAGAGTGTTCACTAGTGAAAGTATGATCCCTAGGCCTTGTTTCTAAGCATTGAAACATCGTTTGCTATTAGATCTATTACATGTTTGCTTGCTTCCTTCTTTATTTCAGTTTGCCTTTAGTCTTTTCCATGCCATCAAGTTATTTTCTATCACCGTTACCACTTATAATTATCTATACCACTTGTATTTCACTATCTCTTCGCCGAACTAGTGCACCTATACACCTGACAAGTGTATTAGGTGTGTTGGGGACACAAGAGACTTCTTGTATCTTGATTGCAGGGTTGCTTGAGAGGGGATACCTTTGACCACTTCCTCCCTGAGTTCGATAAACCTTGGGTGATCCACTTAAGGGAAAACTTGCTGCTGTTCTACAAACCTCTGCACTTGGAGGCCCAACAACTGTCTACAAGAATAGAAGTGCGTAGACATCATTCACTTTTAGCGATATTTCTCGATTATGGAGCGAATGGAAGATAGTGTGAAACACGATGAGGATTCAAAACCCTACATCAGAGTGTTGAGAAGCGCAACGTAAATTGTTCCTGAACGATACTCTTCACAAAGGAAAGAATCAATGATAATGATCGTTGTGTTTTCCCCACTAGTGTTTTCACTACATGAAGTAGGATTCAAAATGTAATCAATATCTTGTATGGAGACATTTGTGAATCATTTGTCATGATCACCAGAATATGACATACCTACGAACTACTAAGGAAATAATGGTAAACTAGAATTATGAGAAATCCTAAAAGCAAAATTCCCTTGAGATTAGAAGGCAATTCGTTGCTGAATCTCACAAGTAAAAGGAGTTACTTGAATTTTCCTAAATGACTGCAAAGCCATAGTGGAAAAGGGGGTGAATGACAAAAGCACAATTTGTCAAGTATTGGACGAATTCAAATGAATTTGATCCAAATGTGCTGAAGGTCTAGTGGATTTAAAACTAGTAAAAGTACTAGTATCTCATAGTAAATCTCCAAGTTTGATATTTGATCAAAGGATTTTGAAGTTGTTTAAAATAGTGAGTAGATATGCAATTTGCATGAAATTGAGTGGGAGCTATAAAAGTCTTCCTAAAACAATATGTGATTGACATATTTTTGAGTGGGAGCAATATAAGTCTCAAATTCAACTATGTAGGAACATAGTTTGAGTAAAGAGTAATGACTCATACCCAAATATGTTAGGAAAATATTTTGAGTGGGAGCTTATAGGAGTGATTCTTAAGTGTGTTAAGAATAAAAGCACAAGTACCGAAAAATAATGATTTATAAGGTGTAGAAGTTGATAATAAGTGTATTATGATATTATGTAGTATTCCTTAAGGGATTCTGAAAAGGGTTTCAGAATAGAAGTTAATTAAGGAACTGATCCTTAATAACTCAAGTTAGGAATAGTATTAAGTTTAACATCAATGGTTGAAAGAAAGAAAAGGCTGATCATCATCCACTATGTTGAGACATAGGTTCTATCTTAGAAAACCATGATGATAGATTAACATAACATATGATCCAATAAGGAATGTTTGAAAAGTGATTAAGTTTGAATCACGGAATGTTGAGCTAAGTTTGTCCGTAGTGTCTAATAGAGAACTGTAGACATGTTTTCCAAATCCATAAAGGATGACATATCTTAAAGCATAAAGAGTTATGTTATAAGGCAATATGTTGGAAACTCCCGTAATACCGATTAGAGTCAAGTAGGAAGTGAGGTGAACAAAAACATCGAAAGTTGCACAGGTGCACTTGTGTTTTGATGAATACATTTATAATAATAGATAAGGGTACCATCTAAAGTGTTGTATGATGTTATGGCGTGGCTAGTTCGCTTTTAACGTAGAATGATGTGTCCCAGGGCATAGTGCCCATGAGAAAGCCCTCGAGGTTGATCTAAAGTCACTGTAGGCTCCTGGAATCAGGCCTCGTTCTGCTGCCATAGCGACGTTGCATACACACAGATGTTATCATGTGATGATAAAGTATTAATGTCAATCAAGGTGACTTAGTAAGTTGCAAAGGATTTGTGAATGTAAATTACAGACCCACGACTCAACCTATTCCATGAGCAAGCATGTTCAGGGTACCGGATATATGGTGCCAGTGATTAAGAACAAATGCAGCTAGTTTATTTGTACTCTAGTGCAAGTGGGAGAATGTTGGAAATATGCCCTAGAGACAAATAGTAATAAGGACTATTATCATATTTCATAAAGTTTATGATTAAGTTTTATATCATCCTATAACTGTATTGAGAGGAAACATCAATACACGTGTGATATATAAACAACCAGGGTTCCCAGTGAAACTCTAGTCACTGGTTCATTGGTCAACAGATGATCAAGTTTCCTGATCATGTGGCATTTATGCCAGTTGGAAATGGAGTCAACTCATTCTAAGAATGAGATGATGAACCAATACCCAACCTAAACATCATGACCCGATCATGTCACGAAGTTCAAGTTATGATGATTAGAAATGGATCCTCGTAGACTATTCCTTAGACTGTGAGGCTATATCAATCACTGTCTCCCGAGAGTGCTTAGATAGCATCAAGCGCCACTTGGTAATACAGTGGTTATAAAGGTGTGTTCAGGTACTCGAAGGAAACCAGAGAGGCAATATATGTCAAGAGCGGGATTTGTCCGTCCACGTGACGGAAAGATACTTAAGGGCCCACTCGGAGAAGTTATATCCAATAGTTGCGCAGCGTGTGATTTGATCACAAGGATATCACTTATCGGAACAAGTCAAGTAGCATTGTTCGGTAACGAGATTGAACACGACATGGTGATGTCATTGATCAGATCTTGGGCAATGCATGTATCGAGAGACAAAGGGAATAAGACACGACCGTCCCAGTTCAAACGACGAAAGATCTTCGTGGAACGCACAGGGGTCACATGGCCATCCAGGTCCCTCTATCGATCATTGGTCTGGGAGTGTCCCGACCATGTCTAGAGTGTTCCCGAACCATAGGGTATCACGCTTAAGGGTTTGATGATGCTTAGAGAGTGTTTATAGGATCATAAGAATCACCGAAGAATAGTAGAGAGAAAACCGGAAGGGTTTTGGTAAGTCCGGAGGATGTCCTGAGTGGAGGTGGAAGGTGTTCCATAGCCACGAAGATTGAATAATATATGAATGAATGTTAAATATTGATTTAATCATTTATTCATAATTATTTAATAAAAGAGAAAATCAATTTAAAGGTCGAAAGGCTTAATGGGCCAATTCCAGAGGGAAGAGAGCCCATTAGGGAAAGGTAAGAGGGGAGAAGGGGCAAGGGGGTGGCCGGGTGGGCCAAGCCCCCCGTGCGGGGCCCACTAGGTCTGGCCGGCGGCGCCCTCCTCTCCCTCTCCTTTAGTCCCACCCCAGGACTTTGAGGGAGGTAGTACCTCCCCTCCCCTATATATAGTGGGGGTATTTGGCTAGATAAATACACACAATATTCAATAAAAGGTTTCCTCTCTTTTGGGGAGGCCTCCAATTGATATTATCTCTCTCCCTCTCGTGACCGTGGTCCCAAGTTCGGCTGCACGAACGAGAGACATCTTCACCACGGAGCGCCGTCACGCTGCGGGATTCAGATCCAGGAGCTCTACTTCCGCAACTGCTGCTGGATCGGGGAAGCGGGAATCATCGTCAGGCACCAGACATGTGTAACTCCCCGCGAGGTGTCACACTTGAGGCACTGAAGTCGTTCGAGCCGTAGGAGCGCAAGGACTTCATCACGACCTTGAGATTGGCTTCAGCTCGTCTACATCAACCACGCTCTCCTGAGCGTTGACAACGCTTTTCGGTCTTCAAGGGTAATTTCGCGAAAAGCCACTCCCGTTACTGCATTACTAATAGATAGGTCTTGGCAACATCAGGGGTTCAGGGGCGTAGGGTAAAAAATTATTGTTTTCATGCGCAGAACCCCTACACTTCGAAACTACCTACAATTGATCTGTGTACTTGCAGTCATCAATCCTCATGTGTTTTTGCTGGAGTCCTCTCCTGCCTACCCCATAGACGTGTGCCATGTCTAATCCTCGTCATGCATGGGTGTTATTGCCTTCATATGGGTGAGTTTCAGCAAAAGTTGGGCAAGTTATTCCCTTTTCCGATGATGAGGACACCCACGGGCGTCGTACTCTTCCTTGAGGGTGTCGCATCCAAGCCCCTCCCCTCGGTTTGCTATTGCACCTCCTCTCGTAGTTCTTCCCCTTTGTCCTCCCTCAAAGTGGCGATCTTGGCCTTTGGCTCGATATTGGTATCCTCTTGGGTTCCCTTGCCGACGGTGCTCTTCTCTGTTGTCATCTTGGTCTCATATAGATGGTGATTTTCCCATTCTATGCGACCAACATTGAGCCCAAGGTGGGCTATTGGGGTTGATGCCTGGCCAGGGATACCAACAGTGTTCTCATCCCTATCCAGTTCGTCTTTTGTGGGACTCTGTTCAGGGATACCAACGGTGTTCTCATACCTATCAAGTTCGTATTTTGTGGGACTCTGTTTGGTCAAGTTGGGTCCTGGGGTTCGAGGAGTAGATTCCGGTGAAAGTTGTGCAGGGACATGGCCTGTGGATTGGTGACGACGTCTTCGGGCACCGTTTTCCTCCGTGGAGGCATTGTTAATGTTGTCCCTAAATTCCCATTATCTTGAAAGGTTTTGTCATCGTCGACCGAGATATTTGTGTGAGATGGGTTTGATATGGTCCGGTCGCTTCCGTAGCTATCCCTAGTTTCAATTCTCGATGTTGCCTTCCATTCAGCAAAAAATGGTGCTTGATGTTGTGGCTTAAGCGGCATGTTGTAGTATTTGTACTTAGCTTCGTCTTCTTTCTTCCCTCTTTCTTTATTCTCTTCTGTTGTTCTACTGAGCTGTAATCTTAATCCGGTATATATCCCCAACGGTCCAATGTATGGTGCACGGGCGGGGGTCCCCTTAGGGCACGGTAGAGCTACCACCCTACCGTGTTTTTAGAAAAAAGTTACATATTAAATAGGTATTTTCATATGTATATGCGTGTACAATTTTTATTATTTTTTGCTTAGCAAGATGGATTTTCTGGTCCCATACTAATTTAGATTTTGATGTTAAAATAACTTTTGGAAAATGTCCACAAAATTCATGTTTTGATTTTTCATTTGACGTCATATTCCAGGAGTCGGATGATGATCTTTAAGAACTAGTTATGGGGAAGGGGTAAACTTTAAACTCTGAATTTCATTGCAATGAGTGGCTACTTCGTCATTCGTATAATATCCATACAGTTCTTACACATCAAAGTATATATGAAGAATTTTTACACTTAACTATTTAATTGTGCAGAAAGAGGTCGATAAAAAAATGTATCATATATGCCTGTGCATTGCTACAAGTTAATATTTATTAGGACATGGAGATTTTTCTACTGATTTAAATTTGAACTGACATTGAATATTCTAGTGGAAATAAATGTCTAAGCTGTTATCCATAAAATTACAACTCCAAGGTGGAACTTGATGTAGCGCATCGAATCAGGGTAGATCGATCCCACGAACAGTTCATCTGGACCCTCAATAAACTCCTTCGCCTTCGGTGTCCAGATCCCCATGAACTCCTTCGTCTTCAGCACCACACGTGCAACGCCTCTATCGGTATCCACACATGTAGGAAGGAGCACCGAAGAAAGGATTGCTAGATCCTGTCTACCTTGATTTGGGAGTGGATAAAGCGATGGCTAGACCAGGGACTATCCCTTACCACTCCACTTATATACACCCCTATTTGGGCTCAACATTTGAGGTCTATCTAGGTTGTATCCCAATGTCCATATGAATCTAATCCACATGGGCCTCTCACCTTTAAATGTGTGACCATGTAAGTTCACGTACACCTGGACACGACATGAGCAACACCTCCAAGTATCCCATCATGGCATTGAGTCCAACTCACTTCTATAAACACTTGGTCTCATGTCGATAGATAATAGCGGCCTCTAGCAAGACGTGCCAACTCATAAATACCGTAAAGTCATAAGACGAACTTTATCAATGTGACTTTCGTCTAAATCGCTTTGCCTCACGATCTACCTTGTCAAGTTATAGGCAAATATTTGCTATCTCTTTAACAGCTCGACTCTCTTCTTGTTCTGTGATATACGATTTATTGGACTAACACTTAGTCTGAATCCTCAGTTAACACGTATCTGAGTCGTGCATGGCAATGCTTCTGAATCATATCACACGAGAGGGTCTAGAAAATATCTATATATTACGGAGGGGAAAATCCCATTTTGGTTATCCACGTCTCGTAGCTTGATTCACGGCCGGTCCGAACTCTGTCTTTATAACTTTCCTTTTACTGAACAACGTTTGATAGAACCTAAGTCGGATGATCCATAACTTAGACGGTGCGATCACCACCTTGGGTCAAAGGATTCTATTGTTTGAGACTACAAACGTAACATGCTTATTACATCTCAACTGTGGGTCATTCTGACTCGCTAAGCCGAATTAGCGTAATTCAGATTAGCATCACTATGCCCATGGCTAGTAGAACCGAGTCATTAGTTGACTTGCACATTAGTCTAGCTTATGTGCCCAACATAACATTGTGACTAAGGACAATTTAGAACATACCACTTAACATGTAGTTCCACAACCGAATCATTTATTTGATGATACATGTTAATGATACTTGTTCATAGACATCTTAAACTTACGAATACATTACGAATATTAACATATATGATTGGCTCTAGGGTATATTCCCAACAAAGTGGTGTTGTAAATTTTGTACAAAGACCCATGTACATGGTTCTCTAGCATGTCGTAGAAGTACATGTCGAACAATCTTTATCTTTTTCCAAGCTATATATGAGGAAAAGGATATTGAGGTTGGTCTAGATCTAGACCATTATCTTATTGTTTCTTTTACAACCACCAGATGGTGCAGAAGTTGAGATCGAATCGAGAGAAACACACGTGCAACTCATACACTGCCAATCCATCAACCACATGCACGTACACAACGCATGCAGCGATGCCACAAAAACATCATCTTGGTATTTGTTATGGACCTATTTGCTCGTTGGATACAAGTTGTTGGACTAGGACTTCACACTTTACAACTTGTGAGGCGAGTTTGCACATCGTAGACAAGTTGTAGGGTTACAAGTGTATTTAGCTAAAAAACAATTTATAAAAGGATGCATTGATATGTTGATGGCACACATGACCATGACACGGTTAACGCTTACAACACCCTATACACATATCTCTATAGCTTTAAGTGTGGTGACATGCGCGTGCGCTGAGTGCATTTGCGGGCGTCTCACCAAAACGCATGCGATAGCAGGTTGTTCTGTATCAACCCAGTGTCCCGTATCATTCACAGTTGGGCCAAAAAAAATCAGCGGGACTGAACGAGACCAATCTCTAATTCCCCAACTTCCTCCTCTGCACCACGACGCCACCCATGTCCCCAGTCCGCTGCCGCCTGCCTCCTCTCTCGCTGATGCTGGCCGCCGCGCCTCCTCTCCAACCCCGCCAACTTCCTCCCTCCTCTATTGCGCCCCAACGCCACCCCTGTCCCCATTCCTCCGTCGCGCTCTGTGCGCCTCCTATCTCGTTGACGGCCACCACGCCTCCTCTCTAGCCCCGCCATGGTCTCATTCTCCCTTCCCGACCCGTTTCCCCTCTCAGCCTTCTGCTACCTACGTATGGTGCACGCCTCCTCTCTCGTTGTGGCCTACCTTTGCCTGCACCGATGCCGAGCACTGGTGCCATTGCACACTGATGGACGCCGACGAGGAGATGGATTGGATATGGTAGAAAGAGGAAGAAGAGGCCACATTGCAGCTTGATGTAGCCGGGTGTTCGAGAAATTTCAAGAGGGCACGCACCGGCATCGCAGCCGACAATCACTGGCAGGTTAAATTTTCCCATCTGATTTCAGTTTTAATTCCAGTCTTGATTTCTACTTGTGCATGATATTGCTCATTGTTTGTAATTTGTACTTTGTAGGACACTCAACAAGCAAATATTTCTCAAATGTTTGATCTAGCAAATGTCGTTGTTATCCTAGAGAATTCGGAGACCAATTACGTGGTAAATTACTTAAACTGGATAAGCAGAGGAACAAAACAATAGCAATATGATTTAAAAAATAGGAGTACGATTTTTTTATTGTAATAACTACGGCGTAGCTAAGCCATCCAACACTTCACAAGTCAAAAGAGACTGAAAAGTACAGAATCAAATTACAAGTCAGTAAGAGAAAAAAAGGAGAAATAGTAAAATACAGAATCAAATTACAAGGCAGAAAAGCAAAGAAGAAATGAGAAATAATACAAGTGACACCATCGAGTCAAAACTTAGGACACAATAGAGAACATACAAGAAAATGTGATGTTGGATAAGTTTGAAAGGATCATAAAATCGAGGTGAAAAAGAGAAACGGAACCCGCTTGCATGAGCGATCACTCACCACTATGCAGAAATAGAAGAGCCATATCACACTTGAGTGTTTGATCACTCAACACTATGCAGAACTAAGAGAGCCATAGTCGTCGTCCAAACATATTCCTCTACCGAGATTACATCGCAACTCTAATGGTTGTCGACGCCATCGAGGAAAAGAGTTCCACCGAGAAGACCATTGCACCCCTCTTAGCCTTGAACCAGATTGTATCCTGGAACCGCACCAACTTCAAACTTCGCTACCACATATCCAGGGAACTCAACAGAGTGGCTCACAGCTCTGCTCATCAGTCCCGAATCATGCTTTTTTATTGCGAATTCAGTCCTGACTCATGCTACAGAGTACATACATGTTTTTATAGGTCAGCTCATAGGCATAGCAATTTTCCCGCGTCTATTCTTCCACAACCTGTTGGCCGGTGCTAGCTTTGCAATCCATGTTGTACTCTATTCATCGACGCCTCCTATGGTTCAAAAAGATTAGATAGGTTGATGAACTTGCCTTCATGTTACGAACGTCATGGAAGGGGTCACGTGCAAGGTTTTCGTATCAAATATGCACTAACTAAGGAAACTAATTTTGCAGAACTCTGACAAATGTAGCCTGCATAGAGCCTCAACTAAACACAAAATCAAATTACAAGTAGGAAAGGGAAATAAAAAAGAAGAAATAGTAAAAGTGTCAGTACATAATCAATATTACAAGTCAGGAAGAGAAAAAGATAAGGTGAAATAGTACAAGTGACGCCACCGAGTCAAAACGTGGGACACAAGAGGGAACATACCGAGAAGATGTGATGTTGGATACGTCGAAAGGATCATGTAATCGAGATGAAAAATAGAAATGGAACCCGCTTGCATGAGCAATCACTCACCACTATGCAGAACTAGGAGAGACATAGCCCGCTTGAATGAGCGATTACTCAACACTATGCAGAACTAGGAGAGCCATAGCTATAGTCCAACAACATTCCTCTTCCGAGGTTACATCGCGACTCCAATAGCTGTCGACGCCACCTAAGGGACGAGTTCCACCTAGAAGACCACTGCACCTCCTCTTGGCCTTGAACCAGATTTTATCCTGGAATCACACAAATTTCAAACTTCAGTACCACATATCTAGGGAACTCGATGGAGTGGCTCACAGCTATGTTCATCAGGTCCCGAATCATGCTACTGAGTACATACCTGTCTTTATAGGTCAGCTAATATAGCAATTTTCATGCTTCTATTCTTCTACAACCCGCTGGCTGGTGCTAATTTTGCAATCCATGTTGTACTCTATTCATCGACTCCTCCTATGGTTCAAAAGTAGTAGATAGGTTTGTGAACTCGCCTTTATGAAGGTTTTCAAAAGGGTTACGTGTAAGGTTTTGTTATCAAATATGTACTGACTAAGAAAACTAATTTTGAGAATTCTGACAAATGTAGTTCGCACAGAGCCTCAACTATACACATTACAACACCGGGTAAAATGCAAAAACCATCACAATTGGATCAAAATTATCAATCCTTCGGAAATAACTACTAGAAAACATGCATTTTGGTCAATGCTTGATGACTTTGCCTCAATTGTGGTTTTTTTTTTTTTGCAATTTACTCACACATGTATAGTGTTCACCTCCGTATGCATGCCTGTGCAGAGTCACTCAGCAATATATCATCCATCGGCGGGCTCTTGGCATCTCTTCTCTGAACCACACTTAATATGTGAAACTCGAGTCAACCATCCTGCTCGCGTGCCTCGACTAGACGACTACGATCTCTGCAAACCGATACCATTACGGTCAGCCGATCAATTAGAGGACTATGAAATATCTAGCTAGGCACTGATCGAGTATGTTTCTTCGATTCTCATCCCATCAGATGAGGCCGATCAATCGTTCGAACAATAACACGTACGATCGAGCTAGCACTGCCGTCAATTGCTCTACACAGTAACGTAGTACGTGTTTGCGGATGGGGACTCGGTCGTGTACATGTGCATGAATGCTATTGCTAACGACCGGACGCGTGGTCATTCGATGCCGTGCGCGCATGCACACAGGTTTTGGTTACGTATGTGCTAGCTACGTGGGTCTGTGCATGCCAGCCTATCTCGATGGGTTCATCCATTGGGTGGAACTAGCAACGCTATCCTATCCCCGCGGCAAATGAGTCCATGGTTTCCGACGACGTCAGGCTGGCCAGCCAAGCTAGCTAGCTAGCCCTTTTTTTTTTGGAGGAGACATGTCGATCTGCGCTGTTTTGACAAAGGCGACCAAAGTGAGTATAAAGCCGATCGGTCGACACAGGTAGCTATCCTCGTGCAGGCGCGCGGCCAAGAGCAGCTGCGGCCGTTACGTCGGCGCGCGCGAGAGAGAAGAGGTCGTGCGAAATCATTACCCAAAGACATACTGAATCACCCTGATCCAATCCAACCCATTTGTCAACGGACGCCGGCCGGCTCTATCGGTGTGCAAGCTGCGACGTCGCATGCAGCTGCAATCTAGCTAGCGCGATTTCCTTCAATCTTTCTGAGGAGGAAAGTAGCGCGCGCGTGGTACGGTGGGCCGGATCCATCATTCCGGACGTCTCGTGCCGACACTCCGACCCGGGCAGGCCGGCCCATCTGTCAACCTCTTGAGTGCGCCATGCGCGGATTGAATGGACAGCGCCGCGTCCGCTCAGAAAAAAAACCGAATGGACAGCGCCGCGTCCGCTAAAAAAACAAAAAAAAAAACGAATGGACAGCGTCGCGACACGTCAAAATTAGGATCGTCCGCGATGGAATTACTTCTATGCCATGCATATAGATCGTCGTAGCGTCAATCGACTACACGAGACTCGAGTCTATAATCGCCTAGCTATCTTATAGCCGTAATAATTTCACACAGCGCGCAGCTCGCATCGTCAACGCTACTCCTAAAAAAGCATCGTCGACCACTAGCTGCAGCCTGCAGGCACGTCCGTGACGTGATCGCCCAGACGTACGTACTGTATGTAGCCCCTGAAGTCGAGACCTAATGCATGCAACGTGTTACGTGTCGGTCGACCGTGCGCGCGCGTATTTCAAACGACCGAAGAGTACAGTAAGCGGAGTCTTCTTTGAATCTTGTGGCCAAGGTATGTTGGGACGTGTGGCTTGGGAGAAAGATCAAAGAACGAACCATGCCTCTCGAACTTTAATTATCAGTTTTTTTTTCTAAGTGTGTGAAGGCTGAAGAGATCAATATCGCTGGTTCGTAGAGTCTAAGACCGATCACAGTGGGTAGTATCATATGACAGTCTCGTACATGTGTGATATTAGTGTATGATACTATCTTTAAAATATATGATAATATCATGTAGTACCACCATGATCATCATATTTATTAAATTATAGAATCTTAATATAAATTTGTATGATACTATGTAAATATAATTACAGTGACATGGAGTTTTGCATGCATATAATATGATTGAGTGGTCAGCCTAATCTACTACGAGTGGCCACAGCACAGCAGTGTGATGCAGTGCCTGCTTTTGATACTCACTTCCTTTTCATATTACTAATACAGAACGGAGTGGGTATATATGTAAACTCTAAGCAACAAGTATAAATTTATGCCAAATCGTTTTTTGTTACGCATGTTGCCCTAACTTATGCCAAATCGTTGATGATGTACTCCATCCAACTTGTAGTGTACGTCTGTACCCCAACGCAACGAACCAATAATGCTCTTCGTGTCGTACTACCTGCGCAGTGAGATCGGTCAAGCAGTAGTAGCACGTACATCCTGTTGGATCATGTACTCTCACCCAATCGAGCTGTTTGCAAGCTCGGTAAGTATACTCCATAGGGAGGGACTCAGAGGGACCCCCTGACCCGCTCCTCCTCGTCTCGTCTCGCCCCCCACGGGCGACGAGGCGAGGCCAGCAGCGCCGCCCGCCCCCCGTCCTCCTCCTCCCCTCCTCCACCCGCCGCTGCCGGCGCGGACCGCGGGGCAAAGCTCGGGCGGGGCCGGTGGCGGCGGGCACGCTTTCTTCCCGGCGGCGACAGGGGTGCGCGGGGTTCCCCTAGCTGGCGGCGGCGGCCATGGCGGGCTCGGTGAGGGTTTGGCAGGACAGGGCGGCGGCGAACTGGGCGCTCCCTTGGGCAGTGTGGCGGCGGGCAGTTCGGCGGCTGAAGCGTGCGGGCGCAGTGCCCCGGTGGAAACTCTGCAGGGCCTGATCTAGGCCAGTTTGGGCCTGATCTGGGCCGTGCGGGCTCCGTCCGGGGCCCTCGGTCTCCGGCAAGGCGACAGGTGGCACGGCCCCTTCCGGCTGTGGCGCGGCCAGGGCACCGGATCTGGGTTGGGCGGGCCTAGGTCAGATGGTCGCCCGTCAAATCCTGCCTGGGGGGCCCGGGCAGCACGGATGTGTCGTGTTCGTCGCGTTCGTCCCTCCTCGCCCTTGCAGGCCCAGGTGGTGATCCTCAGACCGACGGTGGTCCGGTAATCCCGGATGAACACGGTGGTGAGTGCGTTGCTGCTTGGTAGCGGGGATCTGCGGTGGCAGTGGATCCACTAGCGGGCGGAGGGGTAGGGACTAGTGCTGGGCCGGCAGGGACGGTAACACCCTTGCTGCAGTGTGGTGGCGGGGCTTCACGAGTCCATTTGGGCTCGGCCGGACCAGAGAGGGTCTGGTTTGCCTCCGCAGCTACATCTACTCGGCTATCGCCTTCCGGCGGTGGAGGTAGTTCCATCCTGCGTGTTATTGTACTGTTGACCCTCGCCTGAGTCTCTTTCTTCGGTCGGACCAGCCTCACATTGTGGGTCATGGTGAGACACCGGGGGTGACCTCAAGACTGTGGTGGCGTGCGTTGGTGGGTGGCGAGCTTGGCAGGGAGCTTCGAAGCGTCCGGAAGTGTGGTTTTTTGAGTGGTCGGGAGAAACCCTTGTCGTCTAGACACCGATGTGGTGACGCCTGCGGGTGTCGCCGTCCTTCCTGAAGGGCGTCGGGGTACCTCTTCCCCACCTCCCGTAGCGTATCAGGAGAAACCCTAGGACTTGTCCGGGCAGCAGCGTCGTCGTCGCTTTTCTTCTTGGAGGTGCTGCTTGATGCGCGATGTTTCAAAGAGGCTAGGAGAGTGGTGGAAATTCTCAGGTGGACGCAGCGTTTGCGGGTCATCCTCGGTCGTTGAGCCGCTGGCGTCGGCTTTGTTTTCTCTTCTTTTCTTTTTCGTTTTCTTTTCAGTTTCCTTTGGGTGTTGTGCTGTCTGGCCCAGCAGCGGTATCAATATGCATGTTTCGAGGAGGAGGAGTATACTCCATGAATAGGGCGGAAGCTTCTTCTGCAGAGAGGTCGACATCACACGAGGATTCCATTTCCATAACATATCTTCCCTGGGAAGCAGGTGGCATACAAGAATTACGACTGCCTTGCACTAATATGTTGCACCTGTTGTACGAAAGATGTGACTGCTAAGATTATTCACGGTGGTTAGTTCCTCCTGGCACTTGTGTCTTTTCCCCTGAGGTAACAATATCACCGGTTGACATGATGGAGGCTTGGATCTCAGGGGGTGGCATCTTCTGATCACACGTTAACAAAAAAAGAATGTCACTTCATTCGGAAAACGAGAGCACCAAAAGGGAAGGCCGGACACTGAGCTCTGAGGTGCATCTGAAGAAACGGATGGAGCAAAGGCTCCACAAAACATGGCAAAGCTAGGGGCATACAGCGCAAAGCAGAGCTGCAGGGAATGTGGGCCGTCAGGACAAATTTTGATCGAGTGACTTTCTCAGTTCTGATTTCTGTGCACCCATGTTGCCTTTCTCGCATGTGTCTAGCTATTTCGCTGTGGCCAATACTCCCCGCCATGATTTTGCGCACGACCAAAAATCAGATATTTCGTCGCCTGACATCTGGACAGAAAGCTAAATCATGTTGCCTTGACGTCATTTGCCCGCTTGTGAACCCACTCTCTAGCGTGGGCCCACCTTCTGTCCTCCCTTCTCGCGGTCGATGGTGTTAACATGTGCACCATCTTCACCAGCGATTTTAGAGCATCTCCAAGAAAAGATGCCAAATTTTGTCCAAAAGTATCCTCCTTTTGTCCGTTTTATGGGGCCGGTGGACATGTGTCCGCGCCATGTCCGTCGCTTGCATCCAATGGCGCACCTCGAAAGGCAAACCCAAGTCTGGGTTTGGTCCTAGCATTTTTATCTAAATTTATGAGTATTTCAACATAACAAACATCACAAATAATTCAACATTAATAATGTCCAACATAAATGTAATTGATCCAAATTTCAAATAACCCGGTGCTAGTCATGGGAGTGTCAATGGAAGGGAAATGATAGCCCTTAGGGGTTCGTGGTATGTGTTGATATGGAGGTAGAAAGAGACTCCAACATGGCTTAAGAGAGGTATGTATCCGGGTGGAGTACTTCATACTGGATACAATACATATGATTACATGTATGGCTAATAGCACCCTTTAATCTAATCTGGATTGGATACATCAAGGTTTAGATTACACATGGACTCATTTAACTTTTGTGTAGACAATGTTTTGGTAAAATAATCGGCTATCTCATATTTGCCTGAAATAAACTTGATGTTAGAGAAGTTTCCTTGCAACCCTTTCTCGAACAAAATAATAGTCAATATCTATATGTTTGGTCCGTGCATAAAAAACTGGATTGGCAAAGAGATGTTTAGCTCCATGATTATCACACCAATTAAAGAACAAGGATTTTGTTGTAAAGACACAACGAGCTCAAGAAGTAAAGATTCAACCCATATCAACCCAGTTGTTGCATTTGGTAAACCCTTATATCTCAGTACCGGAACGAGAAACACTGCTTGTTTTCGACACTCCATAAAACCAAGTTAGGACGAAGAAAAATAGGAAAATCTTCTGTCGAACGCCTATCATCAAGGAAGCCAACCTAGTCTACATCTAAAAAAGCATTAAGAAGTGTAGAGGACGATATATGACAAGTGAGTCCAACATTCATTATACCTTTGACACACCGTAAGATCCTTTTTCCCGCTATCCAATGAGCAGTAATAGGTCCATGAAGATATCGACAGTATAAAAAGAGAGACTAGGACATGTCAAAGTTAAGTACTGAAGTGAACTAATGATGTTGCGATAGTGAGTATTGTCCTCATGGCCAAGAGGGGATCCTTCGTTCAATGAAAATTTATCATTAATGGACAATGGCATGGGAGGAGATGTGCATGTAGTCATACCAATACCAGCAAGCAAATCATCATCATAATTTTAAAGCCAACAATAACCAATCGGGCCGTTTCTTGACTCCAGTACCCAGACAATAATGTAAATCACCAAGATCCATAAGAGCTAAGTTACTGCTCAAGTCATGAAGCAAAGCATATATAGCTTGGTTAGAAGAAATGGTTACAATGATGTCATCAACATAGATCAATATGAATATGGTAATACCTGAGTTGTTGTAGAGAAAAAAAAATGATGTGTGTTCTTTCGACGGTGTAAATCAAAGCTCATATAATTTAGAGCGGAGACGAGAGTATCATACTCGAGGGGCTTGTTTAGATCATAAAGAGCTTTGTAAGTTTGCAAACATATTCTGGAGCATTCCAAACTTTAAAATTAGTGGATTGTTTTATGTAAACCTCCTCTTTCAGACATAAGCCTGGTAGTAGCCGTTTTAGGACTAAATGTATCTTGACTTAGGCACTTAGCACGCGCCCGAATCCGGTAGTACTCTTTTTTGATTGATCGAATGGTTGTTGAACCTAGGGAAAAAAGAAGAAGAAGAAGAAGCGCATGAATCTTAGCAAACTTGTTGCGAGCAAGAGGATAAATCCAAAAAACTGCAATTGCGGAGGGCCACTACTCCTCCTGAGATCACCAGAAACTTTGTGCACTGGAGACAAGTCTGTCCCAGGGAGAAACAGGACGGTACTACCTTTGTTAGTTACGTTGCTTCGTTCAGCTTCTTAACCCCCACAACGGTAGCTACCTTGTTGCTACTAGTATAAAGCTACGTACAGTGTACTACTAGTACCTAGCTAGATACTGGTACTAGCTGCATCCTGTCAGTGTGCCGTGAGAGCAAGCAAAAGGATCGAAAGGAACAGTAGTACCACTAATGTACTGGCCTCCCAATGAAAAAGGCAGCAGGCTAAATTAGGTGGGAGGGGGGAATTAATTAGTGCGCCGGTTTGGTTTGCATGGCTTGAGCCTTGAGCATGCAGGCAGACGCTACCTTTTCCGTTGTAGCCAGCGAGCACGGCTCAATCATGCAGCGGCTTACTCATGCAATGCAACGCAAGGCAAGTGCACATCACTCCATCGTCTTCTTTTTTGATGGCAACGGCCTCTCCCTCTCTCTCTAGCTCGCGAAAAAAAGCTCGCGGTACCGGCCAGCGCGCGGCAAGCAGCCACTGTTTCTCTCTCCCCCGCGCACCCGGGAGGCCGGGCAAAGCAGCGACGTGGCGCCGAATAAACTATTCAGGCGTGGGGTGCGGGCTGCCGGCCGGTCGAGCCAAACGGGCGTGCGTAATGTGATGTGTAATGCGGCCACTTAGCTTCGGGATTGCATAACTTCAAAGAGGAGCCACAATGATGCATGCGAATAGCCCCTACTCCTTTTTTTTTTGCTTGCTCTTGTATTTTGCCCTTTTACTTTTTCTAGAGGAGGCATATGTCAAGATCAGGCTCTCAGTAGAATCGAATCCTGCGCGATCTTTTCGCTCCACAACATGTATAGGGACATGCACTTGGCGGTAACAACTTCTTGCTATAATTTATCAACGGGGCCGTCGATCCGTTCCTTTTACATGTCACCCGTCAATCCTGCATACTAGTACCACGTAGTCGGTAGTGTCGGTAACAAAATTACAGTCTGTCTGTAAGGCGACATATAGGTACAAGCTTGGCTGAAGTCTGAAATAATCAACGTCAACTGGCGGCAGAATATCGGAATACCGGAGGTGGCAGTTGTCGTCGCTCCTGGGTCTACTGAAATTATTGGAGTTTTCTTGAAGAAATGAACCGGGCAGGAAAGGAAGGCTGGAAAGGGCATACAAGTTGTCAACACATATGTGCAATGTCTTGCCCTTTTTGGCGCTGAGCTTTTTTTCACCCTCTCTGTGAACTGAGAGTGAAAACGGTAGCCAGCTTGTCTTTTAACCACTCCGATCCCCTGCAGCTCGATCGACTGAAAGGGAAAAGCTGCCTACCTTGTTGGGGGTAACTTGGGCCGAAGAATTGGAACAGAAATACTATTGCTCAAAATTGTTTTGCCTGCCTGCCTCCCAAGTGGCCAACAAGTGCATTATTCACCATTAGGAATTAGCTCTGTTGTATCACCACCACGACCAATATATAAGCTAACAAAGCTATCTCAATTCTCTAAATTAAGTCAACGAGACCAAGACAGACCCTCAGCGTTCCAGATTAAGCCACATTACATTGAGTCGTCATTACTCATTAGTTTACCACCATGCATTCTAAGGCGAGAAGTGCACATGAAATGCGAGGTACGTGCACGATCATGTGAGTAAATGGCCATGGGTACCGGCCTAGCAATGATAAGGGTTTGAACCGTCCATGCATGCAGTTGCATAGTAAGTATACTTGCAGTAGAAGAGCACAAGCAATAGGGTGCAGTGCACAACCGTTATAGGCCCTCGCTGAGGAAAGAAAGAAAGAACATGCATGGATGGAGCAAGTTGGAAGCTAATCCCGACCCTGATAGGTTACCAAACGCCCACGGCCGTGCGCACGGGTGGTCTCCGTGCTACGCTAACCTACATGCTTTCTCCAACGCACGCTAACGCTAGCTAGCCTTCCTTCCCGCGGAGCGAGCGGACACATCCCCCGTTACGTCACTATCCACGCGGTTGTACAGTAGTAGTAGCCTCACCTCCGCACTGCTAGCTCTCTGTATCTCTCCCCCAACGAGGTGTCATCATTTGGCACTAGCCTTCAAGCCACACTAACCAGCGGGCGTATAGTACTACTACCATAACCGGTACACATGAGCGCTTAACTAAGTAGATTCGTATCGTCTCCTGTCGGTCGACCTCTGCCCCCCTCGCGACGACGAAGCCTATCTTTGCCCAGCACAGAATCGAGCTGAACCACGCTCGTATCTGTATTATTGTAGCTCGCCGTTAAGAAATTGCGTCTCACAATGCCAGATTGCCAATAGTCTAAACTAAGTATAGTACTACTAGATATAACACGAGATTAATCATTTATGCTTTTGGCGCATAATTAAGTTCTCCTTTTCCCTGGCGTGGTGTGAGAGCCAAGTGCGCGTGGGTTGCCGGGCTCTCCTGCACGCTGCCGCGAGGGGCGAGGGGCGAGTGGCTTTTGGAAGCTAGGGACCCCCTTCGCCTTTTAGCGCGCGGCCTGGGCGTGTGTACTGGAAGCGGCATGATTGCAAGATTGATCGCCTTCTCAAGGCACGCACTCACTCACTCTCGTACCTGCTCATACGAGACCATGCTCGCTCGTAGCCTCGTACTGTACGTGCGTACACTTAGAACTGAGCACGTATGTGTATCTAGCTTTTTTTTACTCCCATCAAGTAGAACTAATCGATCGTTCACCTTTCAGCGGTAACTTTCACCTTTACAGATTTTCTAGAACCACGTCGGGTTACACAAAATCACGTCCTCCGCTCACGTAGTTTTCAGACGTAAAATAAAAATTAATTATGCTGAAGATAACGACGTGCATGGGGACGGGTGGTCTATTTATTATTTGTTTACCATTTGCTAACTACAATTCTACTAGTACTAGTATAGATCATAAGGCTAGTTATACTGGAGTAACTAAACTAGTAAAATGTAACAATACTAACTAGTAGGCATTTTGATGACATGTATTCTATTAAATGACGAAATAGATGGATGTGGTAACTAGTAGCTAAGTTACCATAACATCACACTTTTTAAGAGAAAATAAGTCTACAAGCTAATTAATATAATGCTCTATGACACTACCTATTAGTTACTATACACTATGAAGATGGTAACTTATAGTGTCATGTGCATGACCCTTGTCGAAGTCACTCTCCGCTCTGACCAGCCTACTCCATTTTTCCGAAAATAAGTGAGTTGGGTCTAGATTCACATTTAACATTTATTTATACGTTAAAACCCTTATAGCTACATGCGAACCTAGCCAAAATGTCAGATGTAAGTCACTTATTTCCGGAAGTGGGGGGAGTATAGTAACTAGAGCCTACTACTACCATATCATGTGTGGTTGTCCCTCGCACGACCATTCTTGCTTATGATTCTTAGCTTCTCATTGTCATCTTCCTCCTCCTCCTCGTCCTCCCCCTCTTTGCCATTGTCATCCTCCTCGTGTTTCTCGTCCTCCTCGGTCGACTCGTATTCCGAGTTACTCTGGGCGTCAGAGGCCCTTCCACCATCTTGATGTACACGAGGTCTCTAGGCTAGAGGGTGGTGGAGAGACATCGAGCTCGTCCAGTGACTCCTTCTGGATGTCGTCGTTGTGAATGGCACTGGAGAGGCCGATGGAGGTCTTATGGTGGGAATCGCTGCTCCAAGTGGCCATGGCTAGGTGTTAAGAGATATAGAAAGATGGGGATGAAGAAGTGGATATGGCAATCAAATTGTGGTTTTGCGTCTTTATTGGTAGTAGTGGTTGTTCCAATTCAGATTGCATTCAACCCGTGAGCTCATCTTCCATCTACTTAAGGTGATAAATTTTCTCAGAATATAATGAAGGATCAACAACTCGAGTGATGATGTTGGCATTTTTGGGTACACTTGCTTCTCTTAAGGACAGTTCTTGACCCCACGAACCAGGTGTAGTCGCTGGAGGGGTCGAGTCATCTTTCACTCTCTAAACAAGAAAAGTGAAAATTTCAAAAGGAAGAATCATCCGAAGCAGAGGAAAAACTAGGCGAACATCCAAAAACAATGATATGCACCATAAAAGAAGGGCATGTTCCATTTCCTAGTTTAGGCCATACATATGGTGGATTCTTTACAAATACAAAAGGTGAATCTATCAAGATAATCTAATGCGCTAGTCGTTGGAGTGGCACTAGATAAAGGTGCATCACCCAAATCTTTCTCAACCAGGCATCTTATGCTTCTACCATGGCAAGGACCAGCTTAGAAAATTTCTACACCTTTAAAATAGGGCTTGAGTGGCACCTATTTACCCGCTTCAGTTACTGGAAGGGTAGAGACGACCTTCTCCTAGTCGACCTTTGCGCCGCGAGCCAACGCCAACGCCATTGAGCTTTCAACACCACTTTCGCTTGGACGAGGCCATAGTCCACAAGCGGGTTCGACTCGGTGTTGAAAACAACGATAAGGTCGTTGGAATCTGCCGGTACCTCCCTGTCCGTGAATGATCTTCGTGGAGGCATTTTAAGGCACGACGAGATCAGGTCGCAGGTTCCTGGCTTGAACGATGTTCCCCTCCAAGACAGTCACGACATCCAACAATGGATCGGATCGTTGATCCTCTTCCAAATTCAAGGAATAACCAGTGATATCTACTCGTCAAGGAGGTTTAGGAAATGGCGAGTTCAAGAGACAAGAAAACATCAAGTTCAGAAAATAAAGGGGTTGCATGTTAAGAAAAACTTACTCATTGATACCATCGATCCGGATTCACGGATATAGTATAATAGTTTTTTCCCTAGAAGACCTAGGTTTAATCGAACCTCGGAAAGCAATGCTAAAAGAAAATAAAAAGGACACATCTATAAGACTTTGTTTGTTCGTTTTACCTTAGTTGACCGGACCAATCTAGTTTATTTTATAATGGGTTTGAATCAATGGATGGAGATAGGCTAGGGTTGAAGATCCACCTACAGCTTCACATCAAATGGGATAAAAGATAATAATAATAAGCATATTCATGTATAATGTTTGAATGGAGATAATCTCTTGTGGGCAACACACCCTAATAATCTAGAGCCCCCGTGATGCAGCGGGCATAGAAATAGACTTTTAGTCCAACCGAGTGCACACTGAAGCCACGGGTTACAAACGATTATTAAGTGTAAAACACAAATCAAAGCTTTAAGTGGTGATGTTGTTGTTGATCCCGAATGGGGCGCTAAGCGAAGACCTTACTACCCTTTCTGTCACTGAGGTTCCTATGAGAAAAAGAACTATAAGGATTCAACATTTAAACTTGAAACAACGAGAATAAGAATTCACTTATGATTGATAGTCGTGTGTTCTCAACACTTCATTTATTTACGAGGCTTATCAAAGTTAGAGAGATGACAAGAATACTATACAAGCTTTAGTAAGTCAAGACAATCAAAGTAAAGTTTAATATAAGTATAAGTAACTAGAAGTGTAGCAATCAATCCAATTCTTCTAATTAATTCTCAGCTTGCCAAGGAATACTAGGATATTTAAATTGCATAATTGAGTAAGAGAGTTTCACGTCCCAAGTAGTATAACAATGTAGTGTCTTATTTACACCCACATTAATAAATCAAGTCTATCAAAAACACTTCTAATCCAATCATTGTATTTCAAGAAAAAATTGTAAAGTAGTAATGAGACCATGCCAAGGACTTGTTATGTGGATCCTTATAGATATCTTTTTTATTTCTTTCATTTCGCTCAATATTTCTTTTGCAAGTGTTTGCACAACCTTTGAGAGTACCAATACTTTTTCCCATGTATTGACACGTATGCCACTCATGTCATCAACTCATAGCCTAAATCCGATGTTATACCATAGATCGTTCAAAAGCTAGCGGAGTTGTTGGCATCCCAAAGGTGTGCATTAGAGACATAGAACAAAGTTGTCTCACTTCTTTTTTTCTTTTTTTGAGCTAGTACCGCGATTTGATCCACAAGGTTAGCTTTGACATGCATCATAATTACCGCTAGACTTTTTTCAATCAAACAATTCCTTTCATGAGTGTCGTCAAGACTATCAAAATATCTATGGGGTTAAGTATCATCAAGGGTATACTCTCAAGACAATCATTTATCAAACAAGTTGTAAATTTTAGAATTTTTCTTATTGTACTTGTTTGGCAATATTATTTCCAAGGCAAGACTCGGTTAACTAAAAGAACTAGAGCAAGAGCTTCAACAACTAATCATCATACTAATAAAAAGCCTTACTCTAACCATATTAAATTACTTCCCACTAGCATGACATCTTAGCAAATCAACCAACTAAGATAAACAAATCAAACTTCATAAGTGGGAGACATAGGACATACCTCTCATAAGTAACTTCATGATCCTCTTCCTTATAGGGATGTGTTCCTTCAAAACTCTCACAATGATATTAAGGCAAAGAGGCAAAGTGTGAATCCGCATTTACGAAAAAAAGGAAAAACGGAAAAATCTTTTTGTATTTTTTAGGATAGGGATTAAAGAATAGAAAAGAACTTGCGACCAAGCAAGGGTTTAAGAAAACAAAAATAAATAAAAACAAAAAGAAACTAAAATGAAAGCAAACTAAAAAGCAAAGTGTTGGAACAAGCGAACACGAGTGTTTCAAAGCTCCCAACGAGCTGGAGTACAACCTTGTTATTACATAAATAAATTTGTCAAGGGAACATCTCCCCATGTTCCATTGGCTGCTCCAATCATGGAACTGGGTGGCGAGGCTTGCAGTAGCATCTTGAAGGTTGATGGAGAGGTTGTTCATTTTTTTGAATATTTCCTTCGAGTGCATAAATGTCTTCATAGGTGGTGTAGTAGTTTGGCGGCTACTCATCTTGTTCGGGTCCTCCTTGTTCTACTTCTTCGTCTTCTCCTTCTCCCACGTGTATTTCTTGTTGGGGTAGAGTAGCTTCACCTTGCGCGCCAAAATGCAAACGTCCATCCTCCTCCTCCGCGTATGGGTCCTCGAGATTGAAGAGCCTGATGCTTAAGGTGAAACACGAGAAGAGCGCCCAAATTTGGCGTTAAGTTACAATTAATAAGAGCAGCTTTTGTGAGGATCAACATGTCCTCCTCATTAACTCTAGTAAACTCACCACGTGCCTGCAGAGTGTTGCCAATTACATAGAATAAATATCAAATAGCAGGATGACCAATTTGGTTCCCCTTAGGTATGTTTCCACAAATTCTCATCAAATTAAAGTACTGTGAAGGGGAAGGATCTAAAATAAAAGTAGTTGTGCATACATCAGTGGTGTTGTTGGCAAACCCAAAGCATTGAACCCATTGGCTGAGTATCTGATACCTTCGATCCGGATTACGGATGTAGTATAGCCTCTTTTTCCCTAGTAGGGCTAGGTTATTGAATCCTTGGGAAGCGAATGCGCAGTGAAGTTACTTTAACAGACCTTCGGGAGTTTTAGAATTCCTTTTGTGTTTTTACCGGACCAATAGTATGCGTCTTTTTGTTGTTGTCGATGATGGAGAGAGAGGGCCTAGGGCGTTCGGTTTCACCTTTAGCTGTGCAAAACATCAGATGGGAATAAAAGATTGAAATAAAGTATGCATGTACTTGTTAGAGCAAGATAAATTATATGTGGGAAGTGCATCCATAATTGCTATTGCCTCTTCAACCTCTTATAGCAATAACCTACTGATACGTTGCAAACATATCTACAATTTTTGATGTTCCATGCTTGTTTTATATCTACCTTCTTATGTTTTGTCCATACTTTGGAGTATTTTTATACACTTTCTTGGACTAACCTATTAACAAGATGCCATAGTGCCAGCTGCATGTTTCTGCTGTTTTTGGTTCCAGGCAAGTCAGAAAATGAATATTCTCGGAATTGGACGGAACAAAAGCCAAAGTCAATATTTCACCGAGGGGGACATGGAGCCAGAAGACGAGACGGCGAGGGGCCAGAGGCCGGCCACACCACCTGGCTGCACGACTAGGCCTGGCCTGCGCCAGGGGGTGGTGTGGCCGCCTAGGGGACCCCCTCGGCTTCCCCTTTCGCCTATAAGAAGCCTCTGATACAGAAACCCTAAGTACCCAATCAAAATTCCACGAAAGAGTCTATAGCCACTGTCATCTCCATCCCTAGATTGGGAGGGATCTGAAGCTCTTCCCGGCACCCTGCCGGAGGGGAGAATTCACCTTGTAGGCCTTCTTCATCACCATGCTTCCCTCTGGTGTGATGCGCGAGTAGTTCATCCCTGGACTATGGGTCCATGTAGTAGCTAGATGGTTGGTTCTTCTCCTTTATGCTACAATGTTTAGATCTTGTGAGCTCCGTTCATGATCAAGATCATCTATTTGTAATCATACATGTTGTATTTGCGGGGATCCGATGGATATTGAGATGCTATTTCAGATTGATTATTGATTCTATCATGTCTTTGTTATTTGTGATCTTGCATGCTCTTCGTTGTTAGTAGCTATCTTGGCCGAGTAGATGCTAGGAACTGCAAGAGGGAGTATTTATGCTCGATAGTGGGTTCATGCCTCTAGGAATCTGGGGAAGTGACAGAAATCTCTAAGGTACTAGATGTGTTGTTGCTACTAGGGAGAAAACAACAATCCTTTGTTCATAGAACAATCGTATTGTTTACTTTACACACAATGCTTAATGCAATTATCTGTTGCTTGCAACTTAATACTGGAGGGGGATCGGATGATAACCTGAAGGTGGATTATTAGTCATAGATGCAGGAGGATTACGGTCTATGTATAATGTTGTAGTGCCCAATTAAATATCATAGGAGTCAAGATGATTAGTATATGCATGTATGCTTTCTTGATGTGTCAATTGCCCCGCTGTAATTTGTTCACCCAACATGTCATCTATCTTTAGGAGAATCACCACTAGTGAACTATGGACCCCGGTCCTTTCTTTTACCATCAAACCTATGATGACCCACAAGTATAGGGGGTGTATCGCAGTATTTTTGAGGGAAGTGAAACCCAATTTATTGATTCGACACAAGGGGAACCAAAGAATATTTATAAGCCTTAACAACTGAGTTGTCAATTCAGCTGCACCTAGAAATAATCTTGCTCACAGCAGTTTATCAGTAGCAACAGTTTTGTAGTAGGAATAGCAAAGATAGTACTAACAAAAGCAGTAAGAGTGGGATTCGAGTGCGGTAGGCATAGGGATGGATGGACGAGCGTTGCATGGAAAAGATAATTCACATAGCAATCAGAACATAGGGCAATTACAGATAAATAAGATAAAGCATCCAAGTACTAGATAATCCTAGGCATGTGTTCCATATATAGTCATACGTGCTCGCAATGAGAACTTGCACAACATCTTTTGTCCTGCCAACCCATTTGCAGCGGGGCCTCTAGGGAACTACTAGCAATTAAGGTGCTCCTTTTAATAGAGCACCGGAGCAAAGCATTAACACTCCGTGAACACATGTGATCCTCACATCAAAGCCATTCCCTTCCGGTTATCCCGATTTACATCGCCGGGGCCATAGGTTCCGGACAACAACGTGTGTATACAACTTGCAGATAAGACCAAAAACAATACTATCATAATGAATCAATAACATGTTCAGATATGAAATCATGGCACTCGGGCCCTAGTGACAAGCATTAAGCACAACAAGTCGCAACAAAGTCATAAAGCACTAATAAAAGATACTAGGCACCATGCCCTAACAATCTAATGCTATTACATGAACGATCTCATCCAATCCCTACCATCCCCATAGCCTACAGTGGGGGATTACTCACTCGTAGATGGGGGAAACATGGATGGTCGATGGAGAAGCGATGGTGATGATGATGGCGATGATCTCCTCCAATTCCCGTCCGTGGTGCCGAATGGAGTTTCGTGCTGTTCGTGGAATCTGGTGGTGGCGGAGCGGAACTCTTCTGAAAAACGCCCCCTCCCCGGAGTTTTTAGGTCAGAATGCTTCTTATAGGCAAAGGGAGACCAAGGGGTGCCTGGGCCACCACACCATGCCTGGCGCTGGCCTAGCCCGCGCACTGGGTCACTGCTCTCCTCCGTCTCGTATTCTGGCTCCTAGAGTCTTCTGGAAAAATAGGCACTTTGGCTTTTGTCCCGTCCAATTCCGAGTATATTCATTTTCTGACTTTCCTGGAACCAAAAACAACAGAAAACAGGCAGCTGGCACTGTGGCTCTTGTTAATAGGTTAGTCCAAGAAATCATATGAAAAGTACTCCAAAGTGTGGACAAAACACAATAAAGTGGATAAAACCAAGCATGGAGCATCAAAAATTATAGATACATTTGCAATGTATCAACATCCCCAAGCTTAACTCCTGCTCGTCCTCGAGTAGGTAAGTGATAAAAAGAAAGAATAATTTTTGAGGTGACATGCACCATCATAAACTTGATCAAAGTATTTGTAAAACATTCATAGCTGGGATCATAGTACTTCAATCATAACATGAAAGAAAAGTTCTATCAATAAGACAAAGCAACTATGTTGCAATATGAAAAGGCACAAACAAAAGATTCATGAATAACAATGCTTTGCAAGACGTTTGTTTGTTCCACATAAAGAAAACATAGCATAGTGGCATTCAACTTGTCCCTCATAGAGTAGCAAACATAAATGCATAGGACACCTTCAAAGTTTACAAGAGTGACTAGATACAAATAGTTTTAAACAAGCAATATCAAGGTATGCATCAATCAACAAGTCTTGGGACAATGCACATAGAACTAAGAATGACCACTATGCTCTCAAGAAAGTGCTCATAGAATGTGTGGAGACTCAACAAGGAAATGGACATGTTTTGAAAATTTTGAAAGGCTTCAAAATGCTGAAAGTATGGTACTCATTAGCTTTGAGCTCTCATTGCCCCTATCATAAGCATCTTTAAATGGTTAAGGTTAAAGTGACACAACTAAGAGGATATGCTTGACAAGCTATAAATCAAAGTCTCATGCCCCTTACTTACGAAGACCGATCCTCATGCTCCTCAACTTCAGTCACAAGTAAGATCTTGTCATTGTAAGTATATACGTATCATAGAGAACCGCCAACGGGGTACCCCTTGCACATGACACAGGAGCTATCCCATAATCAAAATGACAAGGCAAGCAGACAATGAGCATCTCAGCGATCTTTTTATTTACTATGTGCATAGATTTTTATTGAGGATGCTTCATAGAATGCTCATTATGGTTATGCTGCAAGTTTCCACCATGATTAGGCATGGCTTAGGCTAGCGTCCCAGGCGTTTCTCTAACATACATACAAACTCCATGATCTTACAAGTTCCACTTTTATTTCACACCGCCGGGATCCATAAGCAAAAGAACATGATATCAACTAGGTACAAAGTACCAATGAAGTGTTGAAAGCGGTCCCCATGATACATGGTTCTGCTAACTTCAACTCATAAAGCGCAAGCATATACGCAACAAAGAAGGACGCAATGGTTCAGGTTTATTAAGTGAAAGAAAATAAAGTGTGCCATCAAGTTCGTGAGAGCTTTACTAACTAACTTTCTCATAACAAGCAAACATTTTATTCGGAAGAAAACAATGCATATTGAATATGCACGGAAGTAGCAAATGATGCTAATAGGTAGGTGTATGGTGGACACGTTGGCAATATTTGGTTTAAGGGAGTTGGAAACATGAGTAAAACACTCAACGTAAGTGAAGGCTAGCAATAGAAAGGGAGCGACAAACGAGAGAGCAATAATGGCCATAATCATGCAGAGTGACAAAACATCATTGATCAAAGCATAAAGTGATACTACAAGTTGAAAACTAAAGGATCATAAAGGCTTAAGGTGACTTGAGATAGTCATAACATGGTGTGAGCATGCGCCAAGTCAACCCAAATAAAGCATCAAAGGAGAATACCACTATACTATGCTTTAATATGCTAAAACAACGCATGATTCATCCAAGGCACATTAAGCAATCTCAATTGTTTATAACAACGTGCTACAGCAAAGAATACTAAGCATAAAGCCAAAACAATATCAAGCATGGCATGACAAATCATAGGCCACAGTCAAAAACAAGCTCTCTTTACCACTTAAGCATGAGCTTTCCTACTCTTTTCCAAACCAAACCAAACTATTTGAACACCAATGCATGAAAGAGGAGATCCAACCAATTTGTTCAGAAAACTAAGCAAACAAAAGCAAACGAAAAACCAAAATGAAAACAAAGAAGAAGACGCTCCAAGAAAAACACAATTGTGCATGAAATAATAAAAATGAAGCGTTTGGAAGAAACCTGGGATTTTTATTGATGAAGAAGGGGATGCCTTGGGCATCCCCAAGCTTTGACGTTTGTAATTCTTGGATATTTCTTGGGGTGACACGCGTGGCATCCCCAAGCTTGAGCTTTAGTCCATCCTTCATCTCATTACTCATTCCTTCCATACACCTGAAATTTTTCCTTCATACAAAACTTCACACAATCTTTATTAGCAACATTAGTGTACTCAAGATAAATAAGTCTTAAGGTTCAGTTCTAACACCAAATAAACTTACATTAGAACACTAGCTACTGTAGCACTTCCCTCAAAAATCTCAATTCCCCAAAAGAACTCAAAAATGAACCAACAAGAAGCAAATGCAGAAAATGGCAGAAATCTATCAAAACAGACCAGCAGGTAAAGACGAATTTTTTCGAAGACCTTCTGTTGCTCAAATCAAAAAGTGTTGAACTAACGAAAGTTAGATAACAATCTGGGGCAGAAGCACAAACATTCATGCCTCAAAAAGACGTTCAGAGATTTTACACGAATTTTTACGGTGAAGCACAGAAATCTGTTTCGGGACAGCAACTTTCCCAATCATTACTTCTCTCTCATTAGAGGTTACTCTTGGCACAAAAAGCAAATAAAAAGGATAAGGAGCGGTTATTACAGAGGTAATAACTTCCAAGACTCATCTAAAACTTTTGGGTTATCTCCCAATAAGTACTTTTCTTTAACGCCTTTAAGTTAGGCATAAGGAAAAACTAAAATGGATAGAATAGAAGTAAGCGGAGATAATCAAGGTGAAAACATTGTTTTGTTCAATGAAATCCTTTTGTTAACAAGGTTGATCAGGTCTTGTTACTAAAACAATTTCATATGAGATAAAACTTTGTATTCCACTAATGATTATGTTACCTCAACCTTGATAGAAATGGTCCCAATCATAATAGTTTCAAATTTTTCTCTTGGTATGGGACAATATATTTATCCAACTTGAATGCCCTCAACATGTTCAATTGAATTCAAACCATAAGTCCTTTCAATATTCTTGGGGAAATAGATAGTATGTTCCTTGTCATTGACATTGAAGGTCACCTTCCCTTGATTACAATTAATAACACCTCCCTTGATTACAATTAATAACAGCTCTTGCAGTATTTAAGAAAAGGTCTCCCAAGAATAATAGACATATTATCATCTTCGGGCATAATAGTTTGAGAGGATGCTCACATAAGAAATATGAAGTAAAGTAAAAGAGAGCATCAAGAAGAAAATCCAAAACACATTTAAGTCTAACCCACTTCTTATGCATAGGAATCGTGTATGCAAATAGATTCGCAAATAACAAAGTGACGGACCTAGGAAGATAAAACAAGAGCGACTTCAAAACCTTCAGCACAAAGAGAGGTGTTTCAATACCATGAAAACTTCTACAACCATATTTTCCTCTCTCATAATAATTTTCAGTAGCCTCATGAATAAACTCAACAATATAACTGTCACATAAAGCATGCTTTTCATGATCTACAAGCACTAGAGCTTTCTCATAAACATCTTCTTCAGAATCCTCAGGAACATAACATTCATCCTCCTTTAGTAAGCATGGAGGACAATCAAATAAAGTAAGGGATAAAGAGTTACTCTCATTAGAAGGTAGGCATGGGTAGCTAATCCATTCTTCCTCCTTTTGTTCATCACTCTCCTCCTCTTTTTCATCTAATGAGATTTCAGGTTCATCAATTTCTTTTTCCGTAGGATCCTGCAAGGCATTAGTCTCTTCCATTTGTGGAAAGCATCTATTAAAATATTCAAGAATATAGCCATTTTCATCCTTGTAATTATCAAAGCAAAATTTAAGTATACCAGACACCTCATATTTGTAAGGTGAATCATCAATATTTTCAAGCAAACTAGCAAGTTCAAAAGCACCTTTCCAAGCAATAAATTCTTCAATTTGTTCTGCATCATAAAAGTCATAAATTCCTTTAGCATAGGAAGATATGGTATCATTATCATTATACTCACATTGAAAAGGGAGGTGTTTATACCTGTTTTTGCAACAAGATTCATCACATCAATAAGTAACATTATAAGTAGAGCACATGTTTCTAGCAATGGTATATAATCTATCAATTTGTTCCCATAAGTGTTTCCCTTTTTGTGACAAGCGGTGTTCCTTATAATAATATTTTTGATCTTCTGTGAACCCACCTTGCCAATAAGCTTCAGTTTCAAAGAAACCAACCATTGACAACAAGCATGATAAGGCAAGACAATAACAGACCAACGAAAATAACAACTAGAGTAGGAACTACTTTTTTTTTTGTATTTTTGATAAAGAAACAAGCAAACAAGGAGAAAATAAACTTAGCTTGACCAATAGTGATTCCAAGTGGACTTGATAAATAAAGCTATGCTCCCCGACAACGGCGCCAGAAAATAGTCTTGATGACCCACAAGTATAGGGGGTGTATCGCAGTATTTTTGAGGGAAGTGAAACCCAATTTATTGATTCGACACAAGGGGAGCCAAAGAATATTTATAAGCCTTAACAACTGAGTTGTCAATTCAGCTGCACCTGGAAACAATCTTGCTCACAGCAGTTTATCAGTAGCAACAGTTTTGTAGTAGAAATAGCAAAGACAGTAGTAACAAAAGCAGTAAGAGTGGGATTCGAGTGCGGTAGGCATAGGGATGGATGGACGGGCGTTGCATGGACAAGACAATTCACATAGAAATCAGAACATAGGGCAATTGCAGATAAATAAGATAAAGCATCCAAGTACTAGATAATCCTAGGCATGTGTTCCATATATAGTCATACGTGCTCGCAATGAGAACTTGCACAACATCTTTTGTCCTGCCAGCCCGTTTGCAGCGGGGCCTCTAGGGAACTACTGGCAATTAAGGTGCTCCTTTTAATAGAGCACCGGAGCAAAGCATTAACACTCCGTGAACACATGTGATCCTCACATCAAAGCCATTCCCTTCCGGTTATCCCGATTTCTGTCACTTCGGGGTCATAGGTTCCGGACAACAACGTGTGTATACAACTTGCCGATAAGACCAAAAACAATACTATCATAATGAATCAATAACATGTTCAGATATGAAATCATGGCACTCGGGCCCTAGTGACAAGCATTAAGCATAACAAGTCACAACAAAGTCATAAAGCACTAATACAAGATACTAGGCACCATGCCCTAACAATCTGATGCCATTACATGAACGATCTCATCCAATCCCTACCATCCCCATAGCCTACAGCGGGGGATTACTCACTCATAGATGGGGGAAACATGGATGGTCGATGGAGAAGCGATGGTGGCGATGATCTCCTCCAATTCCCCGTCCCGACAGGGTGCCTGAACGGAGTTTCTAGTGCTGTTTCGTGGAATATGGTGGTGGCAGCGGAGCGGAACTCCTTCTGGAAAAACGTCGAACCCCCTGGAGTTTTTAGGTCAGAAGGCTTCTTATAGGCGAAGAGGGAGACCGAGGGGGTACCTGAGGCCACCACACCAAGCCCTGGCGCGGCCAGGCCCAGCCCGTGCCTAGGGGGTGTGGCTAGCCCCTGGCTCTCATCCGTCTCGTATTCTGGCTCCTGGAGTCTTCTGGAAAAATAGGCACTTTGGCTTTTGTCCCGTCCAATTCCGAGTATATTCATTTTCTAACTTTCCTGGAACCAAAAACAACAGAAAACAGGCAGCTGGCACTGTGGCTCTTGTTAATAGGTTAGTCCAAGAAATCATATGAAAAATACTCCAAAGTGTGGACAAAACACAAGAAAGTGGATAAAATCAAGCATGGAGCATCAAAAATTATAGATACATTTGCAATGTATCAACCTACAATCTACTATTTACTGTTTTCTATTTACTTTCTGCAAGCTATTACTATCTTCCACATAATACGTTTAATCCTTTGTTTTCAGCAAAATTGGTGAGATTGACAACCTCACTGTAAGTTGGGGCAAAGTTCTGTGATTGTGTTGTGCAGGATTCCAAGTTGGAAACAACACCTTGGAGGTGTTTCCTTGCTCCTACTAGTTCGATAAACTTGGTTTCATAACTAAGGGAAAACTTGTTGCTATACTCATCATACCTTCCTCTTGGGGTTCCCCAATGAGCTCAACATCTTGAGTAAGCACCTACTAGTCTCATCCATAGAAGAAAGAGAACTAATGATATGCATTGTGATGTCACCGTTAATCCCAAGTAAATCCCTCACATACAGCCATACTACCCCTTCTTTCACTGGGGTTCCCAACCTACAGATCAGTCATTACTCATACTCCCTATACCTGGCTCAACCCTCGGGGTCTTGCGTACCTGACAAGTCCTAGGATTGAGGCAAGAGAGGATACAATAATCATCATGTCATACAAACTAATACATGATCCCATATATGATAAATAACATGCACAAATGCTATATGGCTTGGCCGAAGCCCTTAGCCCAAGGAGAATTACTCACACATAGAGATGAGATCAACAATCATAAACATTGTAATGAAAATCATAAGATTGATAGCAATAGTCTTACAATGTCGCCAATCGAAGAAGAGATCTACTATTACAATTGATGGAATATGGCTATGGAGATAGAGAAGGGTTTTGCGATCTAGAGGCCGCTGGTGATCTGTGGCAGAGATTTTTGGCGAGGGTCTGGCTTTTTTTTCCATCGCCCGAGGCTTCTTTATATAGGGGTCCCTTCACAAAAGTTGTTCTGTTTGACCTAACAGTGGTGGCGCCAACTATACAACCGGAGCTATACGACCGGAATTTTGCTCTGGTCGTATAGTTGGTCGTTAAAGCATCTGAATCCACTTCACGGCTCCTGGTTTTTTATAGTTGTTGGAAATCTCGTATCTTTGACTTTAATGTAGTGATTCCCATCTTCAAATGACATTATCTACGCAGGAAAAATATAAAAGAAAGGATTGCATGCCCCCTTGAATATTAGGCATTAGTGGCAGGATTTAGAGAGATATTTCATCAAAATTATGAATAATATCCAGTTTAAATGTGGACATGGATGGCTATATTTCAGAGTCATCAACCTCCCCAAGCTTAAACTTGATCGTCCCTGAGCAAGAAAATCAAAATAAAAAAGGAACTCAGCATTTAAACTGAAATAACGAGATGGTTATCTTACTCATGATTGGTAGTCTCATGTTTCCTCCACTTCATAAAGCTGAAAAACTTTAGCATAGATAGAGTAATGGAAAGCATATCATACGGGTTTTATGCATCCTTATAGTGCAACAAAATTATTGTTAACATGGATGATTCAAATGAGTAAACTTTATTCCATGACATGTAATCAACTCATAGGCTTTCCTTTGAACAATAAAGTATAATCATATAAATTGAGAGTGAGAGAGTTGTCATGAGAAGCATATATACTAGAGTATATCAATTCTCCCACGTCAATAAATCAAGACTTTTCAAGCACTACTCTTCTATTCATTGTCCTTCAAGAATTTGAAATCTTGAGTAATGGAGAGCATGCCTAAGATTTTTATTAGTTTATCGGGCTGTGATGGACACTCGAGGCATCACTAAGGTTTTTGTTCCTTTTGCATCATGATTTCTCATAATAGCTAGAGGAGTGATTCGAGCATGATTACGGCTACCCTGGAGTGCCAAGAATCTTACCCACTATAGCATTGTTGCTACAAGTGTTTAATCAACTCATAGCCAAAATCTAGGAGTTTCCTCCATGAAGATCGTTCGTAGGCGAGCGGAGTTGTTGGCATCCCATGAAGTTTGACAAGCATAAAGCTATATCATTCTTATGATTAACAAGTCAAACTTTGGCATGCTCACAAAAACTGCTAAACATTAATTCAATCGAACAAATCCTTTTAAAGAGAGATATCAAGTCAATCAACATTTTCAGTGGTGTTGAGTGTCTCTAGAAATAAGACTTCAAGACTAAGCACTACAACACCCAAGCCTTCAATTGTGAGACTTTTTCTTATTACAATTGTTTAGCAATTTTTAGGCAAGACTTGGTTAATTACGAGAGCTGGAATAAAACGTACCCAATTAAATACCCATGCAAATGAAAATCTTACTACAATACAAAGACTCACTCCACCAATATAACATCTCAACATTTACTACTAACTAGCATGGGTTTCTCAAACTTCAAAAGTGGGGAGTCATAAGACATACCTCTCATGTTTGGTTCCACTTCCCTCTTCCTTTTTTTATTTGCTTCTTGGAAACTCGAAGTCAATCACTCTCCTGCAAACATATGAAAACCTTGAGGCGGAAAGAAAAGAAAGGGGGAAAATAAGGAAAAATGGAGAAATGGAGAAATCCTTTTGTTGTTTTTAAGAGAGGGAATTTAAAGAATAGAAAATTGATGGAAAAGCTCCTCTAGAAAATCTTGAAAGTAAATAGAAAGAATCTAGAAAATAAAGTGTTGGGGAAACCAACACGAGTGCTTATAAACTCGAATTAAAAACACAACCTTGAAATAAAAGCTAATGAATTCCAAATAAAGATACACGAGGAAACTTCCCCAAGCTTAGGCTTTTGCAAGCCCTTCAAATCATTGTGGTGGTAGGAAAAAGTCGTTACTCCAGTTCGCAAATTGAGTTGAGAGGTTACTAGTTGTTTCTAGGAGGTTCAAAGAGAGGCTATGCATCCTATCCACAGTCCCTCCAAGTTCTTGGAAGTCTTGGTATGTAGCGAATCGGGTTTGTGGCTGCTCCTCTTGATAAGGAACTTCTTGCTCCTCCTCTTGGTCCTCATCCTCCTCCGGAATCTCCTCCTCGGGTTAGTGTTGCTCAACCTGCAAGTCATATAGCAAACGTCCCTCCTCGATAGAGAAAATACCATTAGGCATAGGAGAGGGGTAGAGACGCCCAACTCCAGTAATATGCAGGTAATAAACACCACCTCTTCTAGTGAGCATTCCACAAGCTTTCAAAGTGGAGAAACCAACACGTCGCTCACCTAGCACGAGTTGCAACTCACCTAGGTTGATACCTAGGGTAGTGTCAAGCACATTGATGACACCTCCACCTGTGATTGGTCCTTGCCTTTGGGAGGCTTGGTGCTCCAAGTAGCGCACAAGGATGGCGCCTAAGTTGAGTGACAAGCCCTAGTTGATGTAAGCAGCCTTTGCAAGGACTAAGATGTCCTCCTCGTTGAGTCTCGTGAACTCATTACGTGCCTGCAAGGTGTTACCAATAACATAGAACAAATAGCGAATTATAGGATGTTGAATATTCTTCCCCTTGTTCACTCTAGTAGTGAAACTCATTCCATTATAGTATTGTTCAGGGGTAGGTTCTAAGCTAGTAAAGGATGCGTGTAGGGCATTAACATCATTGTTTGGCAAATTAAAGCATGCACACCATTCATCTAGAGTTAAAGTGTAGTTGTTATTCATAAGTCGGAAAGAAATAGTGTCCTCTCCTTGCCATTGTTTAACGATGCTTTGCAACAGACTTAGGAATTCAATAGTTAAGCGGCGATAAGTAGGCTCATCATTGTATAGAAAGTTTTGCAGGCCAGCTCTATTGCAAAGTAAATTGAAATCATCAGAAATACCGAGTTGGTTCAATATAATGGGGCAAGCCCACTTGGTGGCCTTCACTTCGCGGTTCTAGATCTTGTTGAAGCCATCATGTTGGGGATCATCCCTGAATCGTATGCCCATGCGTTCTTGAGCGACATCCCAAGAAGCGCTAGCGGTGGCACGAGCACAAGTTTGGCTCCTTGCGTTCATCATCTAAAACATTGAAGAAAGACAAAAACAAAACTTTTGATCCAACAACAGTAAGTACATCATCTTCCTCATCATAGCACACTAAAGAATCTCCTCAAAATAATAATCTAGGCAACAAAAACATGGCAATTGATTCATAGTAGGTCTCACCATAGATTGATAATGGCAATATATCGAAGATGAATTTGCAAAAAGTAATTGGAGGATCGCAGGAGAAACATACCGTAGATCACTTGTGTGCGAGGAAATCGAATGAAATTGAGTAGAGATGAAGATCTCTTGAGGTTTTGAGAGAGTTTGGAGGTAGAAGAGAGAAAAGGATTGAAGTTTTGGAGTTGTAGGTACCTTCCCGTGCGATTTTGTGGTCAGATACAACTATATGGGCGCAACTATACGGCCGGAACAATGTGTTCCTGCCGTATAGTTGGCCTTCTGTCAAAATTTTAGGGTTTCCTCCTGGCGGCACAGCTATACGCCGGGAACTATACGGCCAGAACAATATGTTCCCTCCGTATAGTTGGTCGTCAAACTGTCTGTCCCTGGGAAAATAAATATACAAAGGCATCGATATCTATATGACCGAAACTATACGGCCAAAATTTTTATTCCCGCCATATAGTTGGTCGTTAAACTCTCAGTAGATTGGAAAATAATTTGTACGGAGGCCCCCAATATCTATACGACCGGAGCTATACGGCCGAAATTTTTATTCCCGCCATGTAGTTGGTCGTTAAACTCTCAATGCATATTAAAGAAAAAAATTCGATGGCAAATATATTTATACGACCGGAGCTATACGGCCGGAATTTTTATTCCCGCCATATAGTTGGTCGTTATACTCTCTCTGTGCATCAAAAAAATTCTGTTTCTTCGAAAATTATTTCTTTTCCTATAACTTAGTGATATACCTTGTTTTTGATAGAAAATTGATAGTAAATATTGTTGAGCAACAACAGCATGAATAAAGCAGGATTTTTAGTACTACCGAACTTCTTCTCCCTAATTGGAGTTTTCTAACACTCTTTATTGAACAAAAACTTAAACTAAAACTTAAAAACTTTACTCAAACCTTTCTTTCATATGGGTTGCGTCCCATGAAGCGCTCTTTTATGGTCAATAGCTTGACCTCAATGTTGCTTACTTAGGCCAAATGAGTGGAACACCCACTCCAAAATAGTTGGCCTTCAAAGTCATGGCCTCCTTTTCATCATGCTTGACTTTCTTCTTCCTGGGGAAATGAATAATAAAAGGATCCCGCGAAGGCAATTGAAGCTTCATGGTCCCTTCATGTAGATTAATCAAAACCTTAATTGTTCTGAAGAAAGGACAGCCTAATATAATAGGAACAGTAGCATCTTCAGGCATGTCAACAATAACAAAATCAATGAGAGCGAGACAACATGTAATGTATACTAAAGTATTCTCCTTAATTCCAACAGCTTGTTTGTAAGTAGAATCTGCTACATGCAATTTTAACTCAGTAATTTCAAAGGATCAAAGATTTAACTTGTTAAAAAGACTCTTCGGAATTGTTGAGATGCTTGCACCTAGATCACAAAGTGCAGCTATCTCATTGGTTCCAATTTTAATCTTAGTAGTAGGTTCAAATATTTCATCTAGCTTTACAGGTATTTTTTTAGCAATTTGCTTATATTCTTCGTCAAGCTCACGTACCTTAATTGCTACCTGATTAAAAAAGTGTTGGTACATAGCTTCCTCACTACCTTCACTTACCGGAATCTTGACGATGATCCTTTTTACGATATCTTCAACAATGTAGCTTGGTGAAGGAGGATTACTATAGTCAAGTTATTCATGTTGCTCCCTTTGGATTCTCATCATCTTGAGGTCTTCAACGGGATTTGGCTCAGCTTTACCTGCAAATTTAGCTACAATGAGAGTTTGACTCTCAGTTATCTTACCTAGCTGTGCCTCAACGATCCTCGTTCTTTTTTGGAGGGCCTGCAAATCATTTATCAAACTAACAGCTTAGTTAGATAATTTATCAAGCATATCATCATGGTTCTCCGTTATTTTAACAAGAATATTGTTTTGTTCATTTTGTGAGTCTATAAAAGACTACCATTACTAGTTCCCATATTATTATTAGAGTTACCTGCAGGACTAGAATAATGTTTCTGAAAATTGGGATTATAATTCTTCTTCCAAGCAGGATTATAATCATTACGAGCTACGAAGTCCATTTCTTCCATATTTGTTTCATGGTAGCTCTTACCTGGGTTTCCTTACCTTTTACGGCTAGTATGAGCTCATCCAACTTAGCATTGAGTTATTCATTTTCTTGTGGTGAGATGGAGTTCACCTTCTTCGTGTTTGATCTATCCACATGCCATTGGGCATGGTTGTCTTGCATATTGTCTAGCAGCGGCTTTGCTTCGGTAATATGTTTACCCATAAGCATTCCTCTAGTTGCAGTATCAAGCATAGACTTAGACACAGGATTAAGAGCATTATAAAATAGATGGAGAATTAACCAATCTTCCATCCCATGACTAGGACAGTTTCTCATGCATTCTTTCATCCTCTCCCATGCAAGCGCTAGTGGCTCACGCTCTTCCTGCCTAAAGCCAGTAATATTAGATCTAAGTTGCATAGTCTTTGCAGGTGGGAAAAATTTAGTCATAAATAAAGAAGTACATCCCACCCATGATGTAATAGTATTTATAGGCAAAGATAACAACCATTCTTTTGCTCTTCCTCTAAGTCAGAAAGAAAATAGACACAATTTGACTGCATCAGGGTCAATGTCTTTTATACGCATCATATCACATATTTCAGTGAAAGTATTCAAGTGCATACCTGCGTCTTCAATAACAGAGCCTCTAAATTGATTCCGTTGAACCAAACTTAAATAATGGGGCTTAATTTCATAGTCATCGGCAACAATTGCTGGCTGAGTAATAGGAGTACGCAAATAATCATTGTTGGAGGTTGCAAACTCCCCAATCTTCTTTTCAGCCATATTTCCTATGTTTTTGGGTTTTCTCAAACAAAGAATTATAATAGTAAAAGCAAGAATTTAAAGGCTAACTATTTTTTTGGTTTATCAAATAAAGACTGAAAGCAAACTAACAAAATTAAAAACAAGAATTAAAACTAGCAAGGTTCCTAATAACCTCACCAGGGTAGCTATTGCTTCCCCGACAACGGTGCCAGAAAAAGGGTTTATACCTTTGATCCGGATTACGGATATAGTATAGCTTCTTTTTCCCTAGGAGACCTAGGTTATCGAATCCTCGGGAAGCGAATGTATAGTAAAGTTACTTTAACGGACCTTCAGGAGTTTTAGAATTCCTTTTGTGTTTTTATCGGACCAATAGTTTGCGTCTTTTTGTTGTTGTCGATGATGGAGAGAGAGGGCCTAGGGCGTTCGGTTTCATCTGTAGTTGTGCAAAACATCTTATGGGAATAAAAGATTGAAATAAAGTATGCATGTACTTATTAGAGCAAGATAAATTATATGTGGATAGTGCATCCATAATTGCTATTGCCTCCACAACCGCTTATAGCAATAACCTACTAGTCTCATCCATAGAAAAAAGAGAACTAATGATATGCATAGTGATGTCACCGTTAATCCCAAGTAAATCCCTCACATACAGCCGTACTACTCCTTCTGTCACTGGGGTTCCCAACCTGCAGATCAGTCATTACTCATACTCCATATATCTGGCTCAACCCTCAGGGTCTTTGGTACCTGACAAGTCCTTGGATTGAGGCAAGAGAGGATACAATAATCATCATGTCATACAAACTAATACATGATCCCATCTATGATAAATAATATGCACACACGCTACATGGCTAGGCCGAAGCCCTTAGCCCAAGGAGAATTACTCACACATAGAGATGAGATCAACAATCATAAACATTGTAATGAAAATCATAAGATTGATAGCAATAGTCTTACAATGTCGCCAATCGAAGAAGAGATCTACTATTACAAGTGGTGGAATATGGCTATGGAGATGGAGAAGGGTTTTGAGATCTAGAGGTGGCTGGTGATCTGTGGCAAAGACTTTTAGCAAGGGTCTGGCTTTTTTTCGTCGCCCGAGGCTTCTTTATATAGGGGTCCCTTCATGAAAGTTGTTCTGTTTAACCTAACGGTGGCGGCTCCAACTATACGAACGGAGCTATACGGCCGGAATTTTGCTCCGGTCGTATAGTTGGTCGTTAAAGCGTCTACCTCCGCTTCATGGTTCCCGGTTTCTTCTGGTTGTTGGAAATCTCGTATCTTTAACTTTAATATAGTGATTCTCATCTTCAAACGACATTATCTACGCAGGAAAAATATAAAAGAAATGATTGCATACCCCTTTGAATATTAGGCATTAGTGGTAGGATTTAGAGAGATATTTCATCAAAATTATGAATAATATCTAGTTTAAATATGGACGTGGATGGCTATATTTCAGAGCCATCAATGTCAAAGTGTACTCGCAGTTCATAAGACGGAATTTGATGCGATCAACTCCGGGCCTTTGTTCCTCGGCACAACGGTAAGGATCCACCGTACGCGTCAAGGTGCTGAAGAACTCAAGTGTCGAGCGGCGATACATGGCAACATACTGAAAGACAAAATCATACAAACCAACATTATTGCAAAGTAAATCGAAATCAGCGCGAATGCCAAGTTGGTTCAGGATATAAGGACATGCCCACTTCATGAACTTGATTTCTCGGAGCTTGAGACGATTGAAACAGTTCAGCTAAAACTCCTTGGTGAACCTTATGCCAAGTGACTCGGGGGGTCAACGTCTCAATGGGTGGTGCAGAGGATTCCGCAGCCATCTCACGTGTACGACTCCTTGTGTTAATCTAATAAGTAAAAACAAGACAAAGTAAAGAAAAATTGCTAATGATTTTTTTGGTCCAGTAGAAACATAGCATAAGTGATTCTCTATACTAACTATAAAAGAAACTCCTCTAAAAACAATGTTAATCACACTTAATATCAACATTGTATCAAGAACAAGATCTAAGTCTAGATTGACAATGATGAAAGACTGAGTGAAGCTTTTGCACAAATAAGTTGAGGATCAGAGGAGAATCATACCTTAGATCGAGTGAGTGAAGAATTGAAGAAAGATTAAGTAAATTTGAAGATCCAATGAAGGTGGTTTGGAGTTTGGAGTAAGAAGAAAGAGAAAAATTGATTTTGGAGATTTTTAGGTTACCTCCTCGGGCTGATTATGGCGGCCACGTACATGGTATGGGCGGGAGGTACGGTCGGAGCCTGCCTATACCGAGTGTCTTACCTTGGGGCGATGGCTGCTCCCAGGCGGTACACTCGGTACGGGCGCTCGGTACGGTCGTGCGCGCCCGTACGGCTAGTAGTTACTGATATGATACCTTTGCTTGAATTCTGATGCTTTGCTCGAGGGTACGATACGGGTGCGCAGTACGGGCGTGTCCGACCGTACCAGTGGTCGTTACTGGTACTTTTACCTACGACAAAAATCAGAAATTATATCTCCCTTTGGCTTGATGTGGTACGGGCGCATGGCACGGTCCCTTCCGGCCATACCAGTGGTCGTTATGAACAGTGTGAGCTGCAAAACTTAAAGAATTTGATTAGTAGCTCCATGTGCCTTTGCACATCTTATCAAAGGATAAAATAACAACAGATATACTAAGTAAAGATCCAGCTATATTTCTTAGGCCATGTATTAGTAGAATAAAATATAGAGGATTACCTTATTTCTTCTCCTCTCTCCATAGGTATTCTTGAACACTCTTTATTAAAAACAAAATCAAAACAAAAAGCAAAACTAACACAATAGAAATTAATACATAAAGAAAAAATTATTTCACATGGGTTGCCTCCCATGAAGCACTTCTAGTTAAGGTTAATTAGCTTGACCTTGATGGCAATCACTTAGGTTTGTGAAGTGGAACACCCACTCCAAAGTAGTTGGCTTTTAAAGTAATTACACCATCATAATCATTAGGCTTGGCCTTCTTATTCCTGGGGAAGTGGACTACAAAAGGATCTCTAGATGGTAACCCTATTCTCACATTAATGTCATGTTAATTAATCAAAGCTTTAATAGTTCTTAGGAATGGCCTACCTAGAATTATAGGTGCTATGGGATCTTCAGGAATATCCACAATAATAAGATCAATAAGAGCGGGACTACCTTTAATTTCAACAACTATATTTTCTTTGATCCCAACAGCTTTTTTATAAGTTGAATCAGCTAGATGGAGTATCAATTCAGTTGTAACAAATGGCCCCAAGTTAAAATTATCAAATAAGATTTTGGAAATTGTTGAGACGCTCGCACAAAGATCATGAAGTACAAATATCTCATTGACTCGCAACTTAATTTTAATAGTGGGCTCAAATATATCATCTAGCTTAGTATCACCTAGTCTTTTATACTCCGTCTCTAAATCGCAAACTTTAGATGCTACTTGTTGTATAAATTGTTGGTACATAGCATCATTACCTTGTTCTATACCTGGATTCTTAACGGTGATTATCTTCAATAGATCTTCCACGGTATCTTCCGGTGTTGGCGCGTTGCTATAATCCATCTCTTCAGGTTTTTCTTCATTGGTTACCACCCTCATCATCTTGAGGTCTTCTACCAGATTTGGCTCTGGTTTTCCAGCAAACTTTGCTAGTATGAGAGCTTGGCTCTCAGTTACCTTACCCAACTAATCCTACATGGTCTTTCTTCTTTCCTATAGAGCCCACACATCATTTCTAATTGCAATGGCCTGGTTAGATAATTTTCCTATGCTACTTTTATGGTCCTTCATGATCTTAATAAGCATATTATTTTGCTTGGTTTGAGCTTGTATAAATGTTCTAACAGTTTTCTCAAATGGGAGATTGCCCTCCATTAGTATTATCATAGTTATTATAAGGAGCTCCTGCAGGATTAGCATGATATTTTTGAACATTGGAAGCATAATTATTTTTCCATGCAGGATTAAAAGGAGTGCGAGCTATAAAATTAACATCATTAATATCGGTAGTGATAGCATTAACTTGGGTATCTTCTTTACCCTTTACTAAGCTAAGCAACACATCTACCTTAGATGTAAGCTCTTCATTATTTACCTCGGTAATTGAACTTACTCTCTTCGAGGTTCTTTCCACATGCCATTGGGCATGGTTGTTTTGTATATCAAGTAGCTTCTTTGCAACACTCACTTGCTTTCCCATGATCGTTCATCCTGCTGCAGTATCTAGCATAGACTTAGACATTGGGTTAAGACCATTATAAAACAAATGTAATATAAGCCACTCTTCCATCCCATGACTAGGACAGTTCATTATGGCTTCTTTCATCCTTTCCCATCCATGCGCTAGTGGCTCACGATCTTCTTGTCTAAAGCTTATAATGTTGGATCTTAGCTGCATAGTCATAGCTAGGGGGAAATTTAGTCATAAACAAATTAGTACATTCCTCCCAAGATTTAATAGTGCCCTTCGGTAGAGCTAGCAACCAATCCTTAGCCTTTCCTCTAAGAGAGAAAGGAAATAATCTCAGTTTAACAGCATTTAGATCTACATCCTTAATATGCATCATGTCACAAATTTTAGTAAAAGTATTTAAGTGCAAACCTGAATCTTCAGCGGATGAGCCCCAAAATTGGTTTTGTTGAACGAAACTTAAAAGGTTAGGATTTATTTCATATGTTTCCGCATCAACTATGGGTTGAGTGATGGTGCACAAATAAAATCATCAGTGGGAGTAGCATACTCCCCTAATCTCTTTTGAGCCATGGCTCTTATCTTTTTGGTATTTTTTAAGTAATGAAAACGAATAACAAGTAACTATTTTTTTTTGGGTTTTCAAATAGATAATAAGAAAGTAAACTAATAACAAGAATCAAACTACAACTAATAATAAAACTAAAAACAAGGTCTCTAATAACCTCACTTCCCTGGCAACGACGCCATAAAAAGGGTTGATACCGTTTATATGGATTCACGAATGTAGTATAATAGCTTTTTGCCTAGAATACCTAGGTTTAATCGAACCTCGGAAAGCAATGCTAAAAGGAAATTAAATGGACACATCTATAAGACTTTGTTTGTTCATTTTAACTTAGTTGATCGGACCAATCTAGTTTACTTTATAGGGATTTCTATTTTCATGCCCTCGGTTCGTTAGTTGTACTCAGTTTTCCCCAGCCGCTTAGTTTTTCCTCACTTTTGCCCATCTCCTTGTACGAAACTCTCACATGGTCTGAAACCCACCATCCGTCAGCCTTGCCGTTACATGCTGACAAGTGGGGCCATGTTCAATCGGGTCCCGTAGTGGACCCTCGCTGTTACGTGCTGACGAGTAAGACCGTGTTATTTCGGATCCCGTAATGTACCCTTGCCATTACATGCTGACAAGTGAGGCCGCGTTCAGTCGATTCCCGTAGTGGACACCTCTCTCAACTTATCCAGATCAGCATCGGACCCACAACTTATCCACATGAGCGTCGAACACATAGCTTACCCAGGTTGATGTTGCAAGATGGGACCCCGAGCCAGCCCCGCGCCCGTGCCGTTGCTTCATTTTCATATAGTGAAATGTAATGCATATATGGAAATTATATGAAAGTTATACTCCTTTGAACTCTTTTAAATCGCACTTAGGACATGATAATGTTGTGCTAATAAAATCCTGATCATTTATCATTTCCATGGAGTGAAAAATATAATGCATAAAGTTGCGTATACAAAAATTATACACCTTTAAACTCTTTGAAATCGCACTTAATATGTGATAATGTCGTGCTAAGAAAATCTTGAGAGATTATTATTTTCTCCCCCATTTTCATAGAGTGGAATATAATGCATAAACTTGCATATACGAAGTTTATACACCTTTGAACTCTTTGAAATCGCACTTAATACGTGGTAATGGTATGCTAAGAAAATCTTGAGAGATTACCATTTCCATGGAGTGAAATATAATGCATAAACTTGCGTATACGAAGTTTATACACCTTTGAACTCTTTGAAATCGTACTTAATACGTGATAATGTTGTGCTAAGAAAATCTTGAGAGATTACCATTTCTATGGAGTGAAATATAATGCATAAACTTGCGTATACAAAAGTTATACACCTTTGAACTCTTTAAAACCGCACTTAGATCGTGATAATGTTGTGCTAAGAAAATCTTGAGAGATTACCATTTCCATGGAGTGAAATATAATGCGTAAACTTGCGTATACAAAAGTTATACACCTTTGAACTCTTTGAAATCGCACTTAGGTCGTGATAATGTTGTGCTAAGAAAATCTTGAGAGATTACCATTTCCATGGAGTGAAATATAATGCATAAACTTGCGTATAAAAAAATTATACACCTTTGAATTCTTTAAAATTGCACTTAGGTCATGATAATGTTGTGCTAAGAAAATCCTGATCATTTATCATTTTCATGGAGTGAAATATAATGCATAAACTTGCGTATACAAAAATTATACACCTTTGAACTTTTTGAAATCGCACTTAGGTCGTGATAATGTTGTGCTAAGAAAATTCTGATCATTTATCATTTAAATGGAGTGAAATATAATGCATAAACTCGCGTATACAAAAACTATACACCTTTGAACTCTTTGAAATCGCACTTAGGTCATGATAATGTTGTGCTAAGAAAATCATGATCATTTATCATTTCCATGGAGTGAAATATAATGCATAAACTTGCGTATACAAAAATTATACTCCTTTGAACTCTTTTAAATCACACTTAATACGTGATAATGTTGTGCTAAGAAAATCTTGAAACATCACCATTTCCATGGAGTGAAATATAATGCATAAATTATACACCATCGAACACGTTACCTTCAAATTATATTCAAGTTCATTTGTTTATGGAGTTAAAGTACCGGTGGTATACTTGTTATTTTGCATGGATAGAGGGGTGCCCCCGACAGATATAGGGGTTATCATGAGCGCTAGATCACAGAGGATCAACGGTTGGTGGGTACGATAAGTGTGACAACTGTTTCGACCAATCAGAGCGTAGCAACAAAGATGATCACATGTGCGAGAGATGAATACAAAGAGAGGGGAAACTGAGTAGCACTTAAGAACCAAGGGCAAAACTAAGTAGAACTTAAAAACCAAGGGCAAGACTGATAAAGGGATTCAAATAGAAAATAGAAAAAGATTTAAAAGATGGAAAATGCGTCTTCTATACAATAAAATATATCTTGGCATACATCAAACTATTTGCAATTCAAATATACACCAGTTTGACAATTACTGCCTCATTCAGACAAACTATGTTTTGGGGAGGGATGTTTTGGGAAGAGGCTTGAGTAGAAAGCCATGAACCTTCATAGATAGTAGGTGATCTGAGAAGTGGTGATTTAGGTTAAAACTTGGTTTATATACATTTCTTATTGTGGAAGGTCACATAATAAGACTCCCTGGGTAGATGCCACTATGTTTTGCTCTTTTTAAATTTGTTGTGTATAAAATGACTCAATTATCTAGCTAAAACCTATTCATTGACTCTCTGTTGACCAGCCACCGGAGGGTAAAACTGAGTATATTGCACACGATAGTGTTAGTACTGGAGGGCAAAACTGAGTAGAACCAAACTGCTAGTGTTACACTCGAGGGAAAACCTGAGTATAACTGAGTCACTAGGGTTTGACACGAGGGGAAAAACGTGACTCACGGTACACGTGTGTGGTGAACGGGGCGGTAGCGGACACGTGTGGTCGTGCACGGTGAAGTAGCATACGCGGTTACGCGGTGCACGGTAGTGTATAGAAACATCGCTTCCCTTCTCCTTTAATAGAGGCCTCCCCACTCTCACTCATCACTCACTCGCTCACTCAACCGTCTCCACTGTCCAATCACCTTCTGCAAACCCCCAAGAAAACCCCAACCATGCCGGCGATGGAGAAGAACAGCACGGTGGCCATCGGCGCCTCCATGGCCGCCAGCAAGGAGGCCCCCGTCCCCGTACAGGCCCCGTCCCTGTCCCTGCATCCGTCGTAGCCACCGGCGAGGAGGCCCCCGCCGGTCTCGGGTAGATCCCGCTCGGCTGGGACCCCTACAAGGAGGTTGTTTACATAAGGCCGCAGAACCCCTACAACACCAGCATCACCAACCCATGGTCGGAGGTAACCTGGGTTTTCTCCCTTTCCCTTGTTCTTCCCCTGTTCCCATCGTTGGATGCTAGATCGTATGTTATTAGGGACCGGCTGTTCATATTTTTATAATAGCTAATCATCTTGTGTTAGATCTCGTATTTTGACGAATCCCCCTTTTGGTATTTGAACCCCCCTATTCGTAGTTGGGATCAGTATTCCATTTGGTTTGAGATTTGGGGAATAATCAGGAGATCTCAATCGGCTAATTTATGCAAATAATTAATCCCGATAATCAAAGTATCTCAATCTTGTCCTTATTGCACTCTACTGTTTTTTTCCAACAGGAGGATAGCAGCAACGTCCGTAGTGATGACGAGTCCAAGGACACCAAGACTCGTCATGTGCTGACGAAGCTGAAGTCCGGCCACTTCAACAAGTTCTTCGCGGGCGACGTGTATAGGTGGCCCTTCTGCCCCACCATGAGGCTCCATGCCACGGACTTCAACTCCCTCATGAAGCATGCCGAGGACGTGAGGACCTGTGGCGAGTCTGTGAACATCCACGGCTTCATAGCCAAGCACCAGGCGCTCGGTCTTCACCTCCGCAACCTCCAGAAGGTGGCTATTGAGGAGGGTCACATGCCCTCGATCAAGCCTAAGGCGCCCAAGATCAAGGGACTGGGCAGCAAGAAGTGGATGAGGCGTCAGAGGGAGGAGGCGGAGGCCCTCCCGGCAGAGGCCATGAGGGGCCACTGATCTGCTGCTGGTGGTACTGTAAAGCAGCTTCTTTTGTCGTGTCTGTGTTGAACTTGTCCGCTGCTGCTGTTGAGCAGCCTAATTGTCGAACCTAGTTAAGTACCTGATACGTTCCTAACGTATCCACAATTATTGATGTTGCATGCTTGGTTTTATCTACTTTCTTGTGTTTTGTTCTAACTTTGGAGTACTTTCTATACACTTTCTTGGACTAACGTATTAACAAGAGCCACAGTGCTAGCTGCCTGTTTTCTACTGTTTTTGGTTATAGGAAAGTCAAAAAATGAATATTCTCGGAATTGGATGGGACAAAAGCCAAAGTCAGTTTTTCACCGAGGGATAAAAGGAGCCAAAATACAAGACGGAGAGGGGCCAGGGGGCCGCCACACCACATGGTCAAGGCTAGCTTTGGCCCGCGCCAGGTGGTCCCAGCCGCCTAGGCACCCCTCACCTCTCTCCTTCGCCTATAAGATGCCTTCGATACAGAAACCCTAAGTAGCCGCCATCATCTCCATCCCTAGATCGGGAGGGATCTGAAGCTCTTCCCGACACCCTGCCGGAGAGGGGAATTCACCCTAGAGGCCTTCTTCATCACCATGCAAGCCTCTAGTGTGATGCGTGAGTAGTTCATCTCTGGACTTCGGGTCCATGTAGTACCTAGATGGCTGGTTCTCCTCCTTTGTGCTATCATGTTTAGATCTTGTGAGCTCCGTTCATGACCAAGATCATCTATTTGTAATTCCTACATGTTGTGTTTGCAGGGATCCGATGGATATTGAGATGCTATTTCAGATTGATTATTGATTCTATCATGTCTTTGTTATTTGTGATCTTGCATGCTTTCCGTTGTTAGTAGCTATCTTGGCCAAGTAGATGCTAGAAACTCCAAGAGTTAGTATTTATGCTCGATAGTGGGTTCATGCCTCTAGTAATCTGGGGAAGTGACAGAAATCTCTAAGGTACTAGATGTGTTGTTGCTACTAGGGAGAAAACAACAATCCTTTGTTCATAGAACAATCGTATTGTTTACTTTACACGCAATGCGTAAGCAATCATCCGTTGCTTGCAACTTAATACTGGAGGGGGTTTGGATGTAACCTGAAGTAGGATTATTAGTCATAGATGCAGTTGGATTACGGTCTATGTATAATGTTGTAATGCCCAATAAAGTCTCAAAGGAGTCAAGATGAGTAGTATATGCATATTGCTTTCTCGATGTTTGTCAATTGCCCCGCTGTAATTTGTTCACCCAACATGTCATCTATCTTAAGGAGAGCCACCACTAGTGAACTATGGACCTCAGTCCTTTCTTTTACGATCAATCTACAATCAACTGTTTACTGCTTTCTGTTTACTTTCTGCAAACTATTACTTTCTTCCACTCGATACGTTTAATCCTTTGTTTTCAGCAAAACGGTGAGATTGACAACCTCATTGTAAGTTGGGGACAGAGTTATGTGGTTGTGTTGTGCAGGTCTCCACATTGCTGCTAACACCGGTAGTGCGCCCTGCCAAAGTCCAGCTAGCAACACCTTTGGGGTGTTTCCTTGCTCCTACTGGTTCGATTAAACCTTGGTTTCATAACTGAGGGAAACTTGCTGATGTGCTCATCATACCTTCCTCTTGGGGTTCCCCTACGGGCTCGAGATATCTTGGGCCATCAAAGCTTTTTCTGGCGCCATTACCGGGGAGTCAAGGACATTTTCACAAGGGGAGTCCCTCATAAGCAATCTCTTTACTTTGTTATTTTTGTTTTGCTTAGTTTACTTTTTGCTTTGTTTGCTTGTTTCTTTATCAAAACACAAAAAAATTAGTTTTACTAGATTGCTTTCTTTATTAAAAACACACAAAAAATGACTACTCTTGAAAATACTAAGTTGTGTGACTTCACTAGCACCAACAACAATGATTTTATGAGCACACCTATTTCTCCACCTGTTCCTGAAGCTACTTTCTTTGAAATAAAACCTGCTTTACCCAATCTTGTTATGAGAGAACAATTTTCTGGTATTGGTAATGAAGATGCTGCTGCTCATCTAAATAACTTTGTTAAACTTTGTGAGATGCAAAAGCATAGGGATATAGATGGAGATATCATTAAGCTTAAATTGTTTCCTTTCTCTTTGAGAGGAAAAGCTAAAGAATGGTTGAATTCCTTAACTAGGAATAGTATTGATTCTTGGACTAAATGCAAGGATGCTTTCAGTGGAAAATACTATCCTCCTGCTAAGATTATATCTATGAGAAGTGAAATAATGAAGTTTAAACAATCTGATAATGAACATGTTGCTCAAGCTTGGGAAAGAATGAAATCTTTGGTAAAGAATTTTCCCACTCATGGACTTACTACTTGGATGATTATCCAATTTTTATGCAGGATTGAACTATTTTTCAAGAAATCTATTAGATTCTACTGCTGGAGGTACCTTTATGACCATTACTTTGGGTGCTGCAACAAAGCTTCTGGATAATATGATGGTTAACTATTCTGAATGGCATACTGAAAGAGCTCCACAAGGTAAGAAGGTAAATTCTGTTGAGGATACCTCTTCCTTGAGTGATAAAATTGATGTTATTATGTCTATGCTTGTTAATGGGAAAGCTCATATTGATCCAAATAATGTTCCCTTAGCCTCTTTGGTTGCTCAAGAAGAGCAAGTTGATGTGAACTTTATAAGAAATAATAATTTTGGCAACAATGCTTATGGTAATAACAATTATAGGCCCTACCCTCCTAATAATACTTATGGTTATAATGGCAAATCTGGAATACCTAGTGAAGGAAGAATTTTAGAAGTTGAAAGAGCCACTAAAAACTTCATGCAAATGCAATATGAACAAAATAAACTATTTACTAAAACTAGGGAGGAACAATCTACCATTCTGAAGAATATTAGTTATCAACTTGAGAGCTTAAATAGGGAAATTCCTAGTTTGCAATTGAAACTCTCTAATGCTGAAAGAAATATATCATCTTTGTCTGAAGCACAATCCTCTTTGATTAATAAAATGGCTGCTAAACCTAAAACTAATGAGAATCCCTTTGCAGCTACTAATGCCATACAAGTTAGAATTGATGAAAATGTTAGACTATTAGCTGAATTGCATGCTAAGTGGGAAAGAGAAGATGAAATTGCTAGAAACATTAGTGTTTCTACTATCACCACCACTAGTGTTGAGGCTAGTAATAGCTCTACTACTTTAGATGATAATTATGATTTTGATCTTGATGGTTGCAATATCTCTGAAGTTATTAAGTTCCTACAAAAGCTTGCTAAAATTCCTAATGCTAGTGCTATGAATATGGCTTTACAAAACACATTACTGATGCTCTCATAAAGATTAAAGAAGAAAAGATGAAACATAAAGCTTCTATTCCTATAAAATGAGAAGATGGTTGGGAACCCATCATTAATATAAAAGTGAATGATTTTGATATCAAAGCTTTATGTGATCTTGATAGTAGTGTTTCTATTATGCCTAGAAGGATCTATGATATGCTTGATTTGCCACCATTGGAAGATTGCTATTTGAATGTCCCACTTGATAATAATGCTAAAAAGAAACTCATGGGGAGTATTAATGATGTTCTTATTATGGTTAACAATGCCTATGTCCCCATTGATTTCTATGTTTTGGATGTTGAATGCAATGCTTCTTGTCCTATTACTTTGGGAAGACCTTTTCTTAGAACCGTTGGTGCCATTATTGATATGAAAGAAGGCACTATTAAATATCAACTCCCACTCAAGAAAGATATATAACACTTCTCTAAGAAGAGAGAGAAGATTTATTTTGCCTCTCCTATGAAAACAAAATTTGCTCTTAATGCTTCTTCATTTGAGAACACTTGATTCTTTTTCTTGCTTCTTATGCCTAACTTAAAGGCGTTAAAGAAAAGTACTTATTGGGAGATAACCCAAAAGTTTTAGATGAGTCTTGGAAGTTATTAATTCTGTAATAACCGCTCCTTATCCTTGTTATTTGCTTTTTGTGCCAAGAGTAACCTCTAATGAGAGAGAAGTAATGATTGGGAAAGTTGCTGTCCTGAAATAGATTTCTGTACTTCACCGTAAAAATTAATGTAAAATCTCTATACGTCCTTTTCAGGCGTTAATTTTTGTGCTTCTGACCCAGGTTGCTATCTAACTTTCGTTAGTTCAGCACTTTTTGATTTGAGCAACAGAAAGTCTTCGAAAAAAATCGTCTTTACCTGCTGGTCTATTTTGACAGATTTCTGCCATTATTTGCATTTGCTTCTTGATGGTTCCTTTTTGAGTTCTTTTGGGGAATTGAGATTTTTGAGTGAAGTGCTACAGTACCTTGTGTTTTAGTGGAAGTTTTATTGGTGTTGGAACTAAAACCAAAGACTTATTATCTTGAGTGCACTAATGTTGCTAATAAAGATTGTGTGAAGTTTTGTATGAAGGAAAAATTTCAGGTGTATGGAAGGAGTGAGTAATGAGATGAAGGATGGACTAAAGCTCAAGGTTGAGGATGCCACACGTGTCACCCCAGGAAATATCCAAGAAGTACAAGCGTCAAGGCTTGGGGATACCCAAGACATCCCCTTCTTCATCAATAAAAAATTCAGGTTTCTTCCAAACACTTCATTTTTATTGTTTCATGCACAGTTGTGTTATTCTTGGAGCGTCTTCTTTTTCATTTTTGTTTTGGTTTTTCGTTTGCTTGGTTTTCTTAGTTTTCTGAATAAATTGGTTGGACCCCCTCTTTCATGCATTGGTTTTCAAATAGTTTGGTTTGGATTGGAAAAGAGTAGGAAAGCTCATGCTTAAGTGATAAAGAGAGCTTGTTTTTGACTATGGCCTATGCTTTGTCATGCCATGCTTGACATTGTTTTGGCTTTATGCTTAGTATTCTTTGCTGTATCATGAGATGTTATAAACAATTGAGATTGCTTAATGTGCCTTTGAAGAATCATGCGCTGTTTTAGCATATTAAAGCATAGTATTGTGGTATTCTCCTTTGATGTTTTATTTGGGTTGACTTGGCACATGCTCACACCATGTTATGACTATCCCAAGTCACCATAGCCTTTATGATCCTTTAGTTTTCAACTTGTAGTATCACTTTATGCTTTGATTAATGATGTTTTGTCGCTCTGCATGATTATGGCCATTATTGCTCTCTTAGTTGGTCGCTCCCAGTCTTTTGCTAGCCTCCATAGCCAAGTATGAGTTCCACTCATGCATCCAACTCCTAAAACCAAGTTTTTCCCAAGAGTCCACCATACCTACCTATTAGCATATGCTATTCGAAGTATATTCATGCTTTTGTTTACCTTCCGAATTAAACTTGTTATAAGAAAACTAGTGATTAAAGCTCTCACGAACTTGATGGCACACTTTACTTGCCCTTAATAAACTTGAACCATTGTGTCGTCTATGTTGTATATGCTTGCACTTATATGTTGGGGATTAGCAGAACCATGCTGTCATGGGGAACGCTTTCAACATTGCACTTGTACTTTGTACCTAGTTGACATCATGCTTTTTTGTCTATGGATGTCGTCGGTGTGAAATGAAAGGGGAGCTTGTAAGACCATGGAGTTATGTATGTGTGTTAGAGAAACGCCTGGGCCGCTGGTCTAATCCATGCCGTCATGGTGGAAACCTACAGCGTAACCATAATGAGCTGTCTATGAAGCATTTTTCTTATAAGAAAAGAGTCAGATATTGAGAAAAAAGAGAAAAAGAAAAAGAAAAAGAAAAAAAAGAGATATGAGAAAAGAGGAAAGAGAGAAAAAGCACCATATTCCCATGGTAAATAAGAAGATCACTGAGATGCTCGTTGTCTGCTTGCCTTGTCATTTTGATATGGGGATTCTTCCGTATCATCGGGCAAGGTACCACAAGGCGGTTCTCTATGATACACATGTACTTACTATGACAAGAACTTACCGGTAACTAAACTTGAGTAGGATGAGGAGCGGCCCTCGTATTCAAGGGACATGAGATTTCCAACTTATACTTCGTCAAGCATATACACCATAGTTTGTTCACTTTAACCTTAATCACTTCAAGATGCTTATGATAGGAGCAATGAGAGCTGAAAGCTAATAAGTACCATAATTTTTGGAAGCTCTTTATAAGACTTGAATCCCTACTTCCTTTTATGAAGGCCATTCTTTTACTTTTATGTTGAGTCTCCACCTTCTATCTTTATGCACCTACTTTGAGAGCATAGTGGCCATTCTTAGTTCTATGTGCATTGTCCCAAGACTTATTGATTGATGCATAGCTTTGATATTGCTTGTTTTAAACTACTTGTATCTAGTCAATCTCATGAACTTCGAAGGTGTCCTATGCATTTATGTTGGCTACTCTATGAGGGACAAGCTGAATGTCACTATGCTATATTTTATTTATGTGAAACAAACAAACGTCTTGCAAAGCATTGTTATTCATGAATCTTTTGTTTGTGCCTTTTCATGTTGCAACATAGTTGCTTTGTCTTATTGTTAAAACTTTATCTTTCATGTTATGATTGAAGTACTATGATCCCAGCTATCAATGTTTTACAAATACTTTGATCAAGTTTATGATGGTGCATGTCACCTCAAAAATTATTCTTTTTTTATCACTTACCTACTCGAGGACGAGCAGGAGTTAAGCTTGGGATGTTGATACGTAGCTAACGTATCCATAATTTTTGATGTTCCATGCTTGGTTGTATCTACTTTCTTGTGTTTTGTTCCAACTTTGGAGTACTTTCTATACACTTTCTTGGACTAACCTATTAACAAGAGCCACAGTGCCAGCTGCCTGTTTTCTGCTGTTTTTGGTTCCAGGAAAGTCAAAAAATGAATATTCTCAGAATTGGACGGGACAAAAGCGAAAGTGAGTTTTTCACCGAGGGATACAAGGAGCCAAAATACAAGACAGAGAGGGGCCGCCACCTGGTCACGGCCCGGCCCCGTGCTGTGGGTGGTCTGGCCACCCTAGGCACCCCCTCGGCCTCTCCTTTCGCCTATAATATGCCTCCGATACAGAAACCCTAAGTACCCGATCAAAATTTCATGAAAGAGTCTGTAGCCACTGTCATGTCCATCCCTAGATCGGGAGGGATCTGAAGCTCTTCCCAGCACCCTGCCAGAGAGGGGAATTCATGCTGGATGCCTTCTTCATCACCATGCAAGCCTCCGGTGTGATGCGTGAGTAGCTCATCTCTGGACTACGGGTCCATGTAGTAGCTAGATGGCTGGTTCTCCTCCTTTGTGCTATCATGTTTAGATCTTGTGAGCTTCGTTCATGACCAAGATCATCTATTTGTAATTCCTACATGTTGTGTTTGTGGGGATCCGATGGATATTGAGATGCTATTTCAGATTGATTATTGATTCTATCATGTCTTTGTTATTTGTGATCTTGCATGCTTTCCGTTGTTAGTAGCTATCTTGGCCAAGTAGATGCTAGCAACTCCAAGAGTTAGTATTTATGCTTGATAGTGGGTACATGCCTCTAGTAATCTGGGGAAGTGACAAAAATCTCTAAGGTACTAGATATGTTGTTGCTACTAGGGAGAAAACAACACTCCTTTATTTATAGAACAATCGTATTGTTTACTTTACACGCAGTTCGTAAAGCAATAATCTGTTGCTTGCAACTTAATACTGGAGGGGGTTCGGATGATAACCCGAAGGTGGATTATCAGTCATAGATGCAGTTGGATTACGGTCTATGTATAATGTTGTAATGCCCAATCGAATCTTAAAGGAGTCAAGATGAGTAGTATATGCATATTGCTTTCTCGATGTTTGTCAATTTCCTCGCTGTAATTTGTTCACCCAACATGTCATCTATCTTAAGGATACCACCACTAGTGAAGTATGGACCCCGGTCCTTTCTTTTACCATTAATCTACAATCAACTGTTTACTGCTTTGTGTTTACTTTCTTGGGAACTATTACTTTCTTCCACTCGATACGTTTAAACTTTATTTTCAGCAAAACCAGTGAGATTGACAACCTCACTGTAAGTTGGGGACAGAGTTCTGTGGTTGTGTTGTACAGGTCTCCACGTTGCTGCTGGCGCTGGTAGTGCGTCCTGCCAAAGTCCAGCTAGCAACACCTTTGGGTGTTTCCTTGCTCCTACTGGTTCGATTAAACCTTGATTTCATAACTGAGGGAAACTTGCTGCTGTGCTCATCATACCTTCCTCTTGGGGTTCCCCAACAGGCTCGAGATATCTTGGGCCATCAGTACCATACTAGATAACCTATATTAGCTGCTTTATGTACATCTGCTCTGTTTACTGAATTTATTTATGGTGCTGGTTAGTTTTGCTGCTCTAGATTTTCTACCAGTTTGGGGAAAAATGAGGGCAAAAGGAACAATGAATGAACAGAGAAGGTGCTCTAGATTCGCTACCTTTTTGGGCAAAAAAAGAACACAAATGTTAGCGAGAGAGAGGGGGAAAAGCGCTCTTAAAAAGGCCAATCATAAAAATAACAAAAAAGAAAACTTACAATTTAGGCGACAGGGCGCACATAACCACCAAACGCGCCCCACATGGTCCCACATCACGTCCCGCATAATCAGCGAGAGATGGATGACTGGTCCGCTGTGTATTCTGGCCCCACCTGTCAGTATGTAACGGTCAAGGCGACGTAATGTAACGATCAACGAATGACCCGCCTCAACGTGGTCCCACCGGTCAGCATCTAACGGTCAAGCCTTTGACCTGACGGCATCCCCTGTCCGAGCGCATGTGAGGGTTTTAGAATGGAGGGAGGGGAAAAGTGAGGAAGAACTAAGCGGCTGGGGAAAACTGAGTACAACGAACGAACCAGGGGCACGAAAATAGAAATCCCTACTTTATAATGGGTTTTAATCAAGGGATTTCTATTTTCGTGCCCTCAGTTCATTAGTTATACTTAGTTTTCCCCAGCCGCTTAGTTTTTCCTCACTTTTGTCCATCTCCTTGTACGAAACTCTCACATGGTCTGAAACTCGCCGTCCGTCAGCCTTGCCGTTACATGCAGACAAGTGGGGCCGCGTTGATGTCCGAATCGTGGACCCTCGCCGTTACATCTTTAGTAGGACCGCTGCTCGTCGGGTCCCGTTGTGTACCCTTGCCGTTACATGCTGACAAGTGGGGCCGCGTTCAGTCGATTCCCATAGTGGACACCTCTCTCAACTTATCCATATCAGCATTGGACCCACAGCTTATCCATGCGAGCATCGGACCCACAACTTACCTAGGTTGGCGTTGCAAGATGGGACCCCGAGCTAGCCCCGCGCCCACGTCCGTGCCGTTGCTTCATTTTCATATAGTGAAATGTAATGCATATATGGAAATTATATGAAAGTTATACACCTTTGAACTCTTTTAAATCGCACTTAGGACATGATAATGTTGTGCTAATAAAATCCTGATCATTTATCATTTCCATGGTGTGAAAATATAATGTATAAACTTGCGTATACAAAAATTATACACCTTTAAACTCTTTGAAATCGCACTTAATACGTGATAATGTCGTGCTAAGAAAATCTTGAGAGATTATTATTTTCTCTCCCATTTTCATAGAGTGGAATGAAATGCATAAACTTGCATATACGAAGTTTATACACCTTTGAACTCTTTGAAATCGCACTTAATACGTGATAATGGTGTGCTAAGAAAATCTTCAGAGATTACCATTTCCATAGAGTGAAATATAATGCATACACTTGCGTATACGAAGTTTATACACCTTTGAACTCTTTGAAATCGCATTTAATACGTGATAATGCTGTGCTAAGAAAATCTTGAGAGATTACCATTTCCATGGAGTGAAATATAATGCATAAACTTGCGTATACAAAAGTTATACACCTTTGAACTCTTTGAAATCGAACTTAGGTCGTGATAATGTTGTGCTAAGAAAATCTTGAGAGATTACCATTTCCATAGAGTGAAATATAATGCGTAAATTATACACCTTCGAACACGTTCCCTTCAAATTATATTCCAGTTCATTTGTTTATGGAGTTAAAGTACAGGTGTCATACTCCTTATTTTGCACGGATAGAGAGGTGCCCCCAACAAATATAGGGGTTATCTTGTGCGCTAGATCACAGAGGATCAACAGTTGGTGGGCATGATCCGTGTGACAACTGTCTCTACCAATCTGAGCGTAGCAGCAAATATGAGCACAAGTGCTAGAGATGGATACAAAGAGAGGGGAAAACTGAGTAGCACGTAAGAACCAAAGGCAAAACTGAGTAGAACTTAAAAACTAAGGGCAAGACTGACAAAGGGATTCAAATAGAAAATAGAAAAAGATTTAAAAATGGAAAATGCGTCTTTTATACAATAAAATATATCTTGGCATACATCAAACTATTTGCAATTCAAATATACACCAGTTTGACAATTATTGCTTCATTCAGACAAACTATGTTTTGGGGAGGAATGTTTTGGGAAGAGGCTTGAGTAGAAAGCCATGAACCTTCATAGATAGTAGGTAATTTGAGAAGTGGTGCTTTAGGTTAAAACTTGGTTTATATACATTTCTTATGGTGGCAGGTCACATAATAAGACTCCCTGGGTAGATGCCACTATGTTTTGCTCTTCTTGAATTTGTTGTGAATAAAATGACTCAATTATCTAGCTAAAACCTATTTGTTGACTATCTGTTGACCAACCACCGAAGGGTAAAATTGAGTATATTGCACACGGCAGTGTTAGTACTGGAGGGCAAAACTGAGTAGAACCAAACTGCTAGTGTTACACTCGAGGGCAAAACTGAGTACAACTGAGTCACCAGGGTTAGACATGAGGGAAAAAACATGACTCACGGTACGCGTGTGCGGTGCACAGGGCGGTAGAGGACACGTGTGGACGTGCACGGTGCAGTAGCATACGCGGTTACGAGGTGCACGGTAGTGCAATGAAACGTCGCTTCCCATCTCCTTTGATAGAGGCCTCTCCACTCTCACTCATCACTCACTTGCTCACTCAACCGTCTCCACTGTCCCATCACCTTCTGCAAACCCCCAAGAGAACCCTAACCATGCCGGCGATACAGAAGAATGGCACGGTGTCCATCGGCGCTGATACATTGCAAACGTATCCATAATTTTTGATGTTCCATGCTTGGTTTTTTATCTACTTTCTTATGTTTTGTTCCAACATTGGAGTACTTTCTATACACTTTCTTGCACTAACCTATTACCAAGAGCCACAGTGCCAGCTGCCTATTTTCTGCTGTTTTTGGTTCCACGAAAGTCAGAAAATGAATATTCTCAGAATTGGACGGGACAAAAGCCAAAGTCAGTCTTTCACCGAGGGACACAAGGAGCCAGAATACGAGACGGAGAGGGGCCAGGGGGCCACTACACCCCCTGGGCACGCAACCCAGCCTGGCCCGCGCCAGGGGGTGGTCTGGCTGCCTCCGGCACCCCCTCGGCCTCCCCTTTCACCTATATATCGCCTCCGATACAGAAACCCTAAGGACCCGATCAAAATTCCACGAAAGAGTCTATAGCTGCCGTCATCTCTATCCCTAGATTGGGAGGGATCTGAAGCTCTTCCTGGCATCCTGCCGGAGGGGAGAATTCACCCTAGAGGCCTTCTTCATCACCATGCAAGCCTCCTGTGTGATGCGTGAGTAGTTCATCCTTGGACTGCGGGTCCATTTAGTAGCTAGATGGCTAGTTCTCCTCCTTTGTGCTATCATGTTTAGATCTTATGAGCTCCATTCATGACAAAGATCATCTATTTGTAATTCATACATGTTGTGTTTGTGGGGATCCGATGGATATTGAGATGCTATTTCAGATTGATTATTGATTCTATCATGTATTTGTTATTTGTGATCTTGCATGCTTTTCGTTGTTAGTAGCTATCTTGGCCAAGTAGATGCTAGCAACTCCAAGAGTTAGTATTTATGCTCGATAGTGGGTTCATGCCTCTAGTAATCTGGGGAAGTGACAGAAATCTCTAAGGTACTAGATGTGCTGTTGCTACTAGGGAGAAAACAACAATCCTTTGTTCATAGAGCAATCGTATTGTTTACTTTACACGCAATGCGTAATGCAATTATATGTTGCTTGCAACTTAATACTGGAGGGGGTTCGAATGATAACCCGGAGGTGGATTATTAGTCATAGATGCAGTTGGATTACGGTCTATGTATAATGTTGTAATGCCCAATCAAATCTCAAAGGAGTCAAGATGAGTAGTATATGAATGATTGCTTTCTCAATGTTTGTCAATTTACCCGCTGTAATTTGTTCACCCAACATGTCATCTATCTTAAGGAGAGCCACCACTAGTGAACTATAGACCCCGGTCCTTTCTTTTACTATCAATCTACAATCAACTGTTTACTGCTATCTGTTTACTTTCTGCAAACTATTACTTTCTTCCACACAATACGTTTAATCCTTTGCTTTCAGCAAAACCGGTGAGATTGACAACCTCACTTTAAGTTGGGACAGAGTACTTTGGTTGTGTTGTGCAGGATTCCACGTTGCTGCTGGCACCGGTAGTGCGCCCTGCCAAAGTTCAGCTAGCAACACCTTTGAGGTGTTTCCTTGCTCCTACTGGTTCGATTAAACCTTGGTTTCATAACTGAGGGAAAACTTGTTGCTGTGCTCATCATACATTCCTCTTGGGGTTCCCCAATGAGCTCGAGATATCTTGGGCCATCAGGAGCCTCCAAGGGCGCTGGCGAGGAGGCCCCCGTCCCCGTCCCCGCATCCGCCGTAGCCACCGGCGAGGAGGCCCACGCCGGTCTCGGGTAGATCGCGCTCGTCTGGGACCCCTACGAGGAGGTTGTTTACATAAGGCCGGAGAACCTCTACGATACCAGCTTCGCCGACCCATGGTCGGAGGTAACCAGGGTTTTCTCCCCTTCCCTTGTTCTTCCCCCGTTCCCATCGTTGGATGCTTGATCGTATGTTATTAGGGACCGGTTGTTCGTATTTTTATAGTAGCTAATCATCTTGTGTTAGATCTCGTATTTTGATGAATCTCCCTTTTCGTGTTTGAACCCTCCTGTTCATAGTTGGGATCATTATTCCATTTGGTTTGAGATTTGGGGAATAATCAGGAGATCTCAATCGGTTAATTTATGCAAATAATCAATCTCGATAATCAAAGTATCTCAATCATGTCCTTATTGCACTCTACTATTTTTTTTCAACAGTAGGATAGTAGCGACGTCCGCAGCGACGATGAGTCCAAGGACACCAAGACTCGTCATGTGCTGAGGAGGCTGAAGTCCGGCCAGTACAACAACTTCTTCACCGGCGACGTGTACAGGTGCCCCTTCTGCCCCACCAGGAGGCTCCACGCCATGGACTTCAACTCCCTCGTGAAGCATGCCGAGGACGTGAGGACCTGCGGCGAGTCTGTAAATGTCCACAGCTTCATAGCTAAGCAGCAGGCGCTCGGTGTTCACCTCCGCAACCTCCAGAAGGTGGCTATCGAGGAGGGTCGCATGCCCCCAATCAATCCCAAGGCGCCCAAGGTCAAGGGACTAGGAAGCAGGAAGTGGAGGAGGCGTCAGAGGGAGGAGGCGGAGGCCCTCCTGGCAGAGGCCATGAGGGGCCACTCATTTGCTGCTGCTGCTGCTGTAAAGCAACTTCTTTTGTCGTGTCTGTGTTGAACTTGTCCGCAGCTGTTGCTGCTGAGCAGCCTAATTGTCGAACCTCGTTAAGTACCGTACTATATAACCTATATTAGCTACTTTATCTACGTCTACTCTGTTTACTGAATTTATTTATGGTGCTTGTTAGTTTTGCTGCTCTAGATTTGCTACCAGATTGGGGAAAAACGAGGGCAAAAGGAACAATGAATGAAGAGAGAAGTTGCTCTAGATTTGCTACCTTTTTGGGAAAAAAAACACAACTGTTAGCGAGAGAGAGGGGAAAAGGCGCTCTTAAAAAGTCCAATCATAAAAATAACAAAAAAGAAAACTTCCAATGTAGGCGACAAGGCGCACGTAACCACCAAAGGCGCCCCACATGGTTCCACACCACGTCCCCCATAATCAGCGAGAGATGGATGGCTGGTACGCTATGTATCCTGGCCCCACCTGTCAGTATGTAACGGTCGAGGCGACGTAACGTAACGCTCAACGCACGACCTGCCCCAACATAGTCCCACTGGTCAGTATCTAACGGTCAAGCCTTTGACCTGACGGCATCCCCTCGTCTGAGCGCATGTGAGGGTTTCAGAATGGAGGGAGGGCAAAAGTGAGGAAAAACTAAGCGGCTAGGGAAAACTGAATACAACTAACAAACCAGGGGCACAAAAATAGAAATCCCTTGAATCAATGGATGGAGATAGGCTAGGGTTGAAGATCCACTTGCAGCTTCACATCAAATGGGATAAAAGATAATAATAAGCATAATCATGTACAATGTTTGAATGGAGATAATCTCTTGTGGGCAACACATCCTAATATTCTAGAGCCCCTATGATGCAGCGGGCATAGCAATATACTTTTAATCCAACCAAGTGCACACCGAAGCCACGGGTTACAAATGATTATTAAGTGTAAAACACAGATCAAAGCTTTAAGTGGTGATGTTGTTGTTGATCCCGAATGGGGCGCTAAATGAAGACCATATTATCCTTTCTGTCACTGAGGTTCCTATGAGATTGCTGCTAGCCAAGTATCTCACCTCAATCCTTTATCAATTTATGGGTTCTTGGGTACCTACAAGTCCACAGATCGAGACAAGAGACGAAGAAACAAAAGATACAAATCTAAATTGCAAACAAAATACAATACTCCCATGATCTAGATGCACATAATCGCTGCGAGGTTTTGATACATTGCAAATGTATCTATAATTTTTGATGTTCCATGCTTGGTTTTATCCACTTTCTTGTGTTTTGTTCCAACTTTGGAGTACTTTTCATATGATTTCTTGGACTAACCTATTAACAAGAGCTACTGATTGCCTACTGTTTCTGCTGTTTTTGGTTCCAGGAAAGTCAGAAAATGAATATTCTCGGAATTGGACGGGACAAAAGCCAAAGTGCGTATTTTTCCGGAAGGGATCAAGTGCCAGAATACGAGACGGAGAAGGGCCAGAGGGCGGCCACACCACCTGGCCGCGCGGCTAGGCCTGGCCCGCGCCAGGGAGTGGTGTGGCTAGCCCAGGCACCCCCTCGGCCTCTCCTTCCGCCTATATATTGCCCTCGGGACGAAAACCCTAGGTACCAGATCAAAAATCCACGAAAGAGTCTGTTGTCACCGTCATCTCCATCCCTAGATTGGGAGGGATCTGAAGCTCTTCCAGGCACCCTGCCGGAGAGGGGAATTCACCCTGGAGGCCTTCTTCATCACCATGCAAGCCTCCGGTGTGATGCGTGAGTAGTTCATCCTTGGACTACGGATCCATGTAGTAGCTAGATAGCTGGTTCTCCTCCTTTGTGATTTCATGTTTAGATCTTGTGAGCTCCGTTCATGATCAAGATCATCTATTTGTGATTCATACATGTTGTGTTTGCGGGGATCCGATGGATATTGAGATGTTATTTCAGATTGATTATTGATTCTATCATGTCTTTGTTATTTGTGATCTTGCATGCTTTCCGTTGTTAGTAGCTATCTTGGCCAAGTAGATGCTAGCAACTCCAAGAGTTAGTATTTATGCTCGATAGTGGGTTCATGCCTCCGTAACTGGGAAGTGATGAAATCTCTAAGGTACTAGATGTGTTGTTGCTACTAGGGAGAAAACAACAATCCTTTGTTCATAGAACAATCGTATTGTTTACTTTACACGCAGTTCGTAAAGCAATAATCTGTTGCTTGCAACTTAATACTAGAGGGGTTTTGGATGATAACCTGAAGGTGGATTATTAGTCATAGATGCAGTTGGATGGCGGTCTATGTATTATGTTGTAATGCCCAATCAAGTCTCAAAGGAGTCAATATGATTAGTATATGCATGTATTGCTTTCTCGGTGTTTGTCAATTGCCCCGTTGTAATTTGTTTACCCAGCATGTTATCTATCTAAGGAGAGCCACCTCTAGTGAACTATGGATCCCGGTCCTTTCTCTTTACATACAATCTACAACCTTATCGCTTTGTGTTTACTTTCTGCAAACTTTTACTTCTTTCCATTCGATACGTTTAACCCTTTGTTTTCCGCAAAACACGGTGAGATTGACAACCTCATCGCAAGTTGGGGACAAAGTTCTGTGGTTGTGTTGTGCAGGTCTCCACGTTGCTACTAGCACCGGTAGTGCGCCCTGCCAAAGCTCAGCTAGTAACACCTTTGTGGTGTTTCCTTGATCCTACTGGTTCGATTAATCCTTGGTTTCATAACTGAGGGAAAACTTGTTGATGTGCTCATAATACCTTCCTCTTGGGGTTCCCAACGAGCTCTACGTCGAATGACGAGCACATCAAGATCTTTTCTAGCGCCATTGCCGGGGAGTCAAGGACATATTCACAAGGGGAGTCCCTCATAACCAATCTCTTTACTTTGTTGTTTTTGTTTTGCTTAGTTTCTTTTTGCTTTGTTTGCTTGTTTTGTTCTTCAAAAAACACAAAAAAAATTAGTTTTACTAGTTTGTTTTCTTATTGGAAAAACACAAAAAAATTAGTTCCTATCTTGAGTGCCACTATGTCTAGCCTTGCTCCAATCACTATGTCACCCGAGGAAATGATTTTCACTTTTAAACAAGGAATTGAGGAAAGTTTTAAGGAAGCTTGGTCTAGAATCTCTGATCTACATGGAAAAACTGAGCCTAAAATGACTCAAAGCTTGTTCCTTAGCAGTTTTTACCTTGGGATTGCTCTTTGCTATAGATATGCTTTAGATGCTATTGTGGGAGGAGATTTCCTCCAATGTAATGAGGATGATTCTATTAATGCTATAAAGAAATTGATCCTCACTTACAACATGCCTAGCCAAACTGATATTTCTATCGCAAAAATATTTGCTAGGTTGAACACTCTTGAGACTGGCACTGCTAGCTTAAAAAATTGCTATAATATTCTTAGGGAGCATCATGTTCCAATAAATTCTGAACCATCAAAGTGGCTCCCTACAGTAAAGATTGAGATAAACACTGAAACTTTTCAAGCCTGCTGCGATATCATGTCTGAATTTTGTCTTATGCCCAAAGATATTTATGAATCTTTGAATCTATGGGGGCTTACTGAAGGAGGAAAAGAAATATCTCTTGCTAATAATGCTACTATATTACCTATTGGAATATCTGAAGGAGTGTTTACAAATATCCTTGGGAAAATGATTTCTACTGATTATCTTGTTATTGAATGTACAGGAAAAGGACAAATTACACTTAGAAGGTCCCTATTAGAACTCCTTGGATCAATAATAGATGTGGGAAAGGGGACCATGCACCTTTCTTCTCTACCAAACAATCACATTTTCCCAAAGGTTAAGAATAAAAATAAGAGAGGTAAGGGCAAGAAAGTTGGTCTTAATGCTTCTTCATTTGAGAACACTTGATTCTTTCTTTGCTTCTTATGCCTAACTTAAAGGCGTTAAAGAAAAGTACTTATTGGAAGATAACCCAAAAGTTTTAGATGAGTCTTGGAAGTTATTTCCTCAGTAATAACCTCTCCTTATCCTTTTTATTTGCTTTTTGTGCCAAGAATAACCTCTAATGAGAGTGAAGTAATGATTGGGAAAGTTGCTATCCCGAAACAGATTTTTGTGCTTCACCATAAAAATTCGTGAGAGATCTCTGTATGTCGGATTGAGCTATAAGTTTCTGTGACTCTTCCCAAGGTTGTTATCTAACTTTCGTTAGTTCAACACTTTTTGATTTGAGCAACAAAAGGTCTTCGAAAAAATTCGTCTTTACCTACTGGTCTGTTTTGACAGATTTCTGCCATTTTCTGCATTTGCTTCTTGTGGGTTCCTTTTTGAGTTCTTTTGGGGAATTGAGATTTTTGAGGGAAGTGCTACAGTAGCTAGTGTTCTAATGGAAGTTTATTTGGTGTTAGAACTGAACCTTAAGACTTATTTATCTTGAGTGCACTAATGTTGCTAATAAAGATTGTGTGAAGTTTTGTATGAAGGAAAATTTTCAGGTGTATGGAAGGAATGAGTAATGAGATGAAGGATGGATTAAAGCTCAAGCTTGGGGATGCCACGCGTGTCACGCCAAGAAATATCCAAGAATTACAAGCGTCAAAGCTTGGGGATGCCCAAGGCATCCCCTTCTTCATCAATAAAAATCCCAGGTTTCTTCCAAACGCTTCATTTTTATTGTTTCATGCACAGTTGTGTTGTTCCTGGAGCGTCTTCTTTTTCGTTTTCGTTTTGGTTTTTAGTTTACTTGGTTTGCTTAGTTTTCTGAATAAATTGGTTGGACCCCCTCTTTCATACATTGGTTTGCAATGGGTTTGGTTTGGTTTGGAAAAGAGTAGGAAAGTTCATGCTTATGTGGTAAAAAGAGCTCGTTTTTGACTGTGGCCTGTGCTTTATCATGCCATGCTTGATATTGTTTTGGCTTTATGCTTAGTATTCTTTGATGTAGCATGACTTGTTATAAACAATTGAGATTGCTTAATGTGCATTGGATGAATCATGTGTTGTTTTAGCATATTAAAGCATAGTATAGTGGTATTCTCCTTTGATGCTTTATTTGGGTTGACTTGGCGCATGCTCACACCATGTTATGACTGTCACAAGTCACCATAGCCTTTATGATCCTTTAGTTTTCAACTTGTAGTATCACTTTATGCTTTGATCAATGATGTTTTGTCGCTCTGCATGATTATGGCCATTATTGCTCTCTTAGTTTGTCGCTCCCAGTCTTTTGCTAGCCTCCACAACCAAGTATGAGTTCCACTCATGCATCCAACTCCCTAAACCAAGTTATTACAAAGAGACCACCATACCTACCTACTAGCTTATGCTATTCCAAGTATATTCATGCTTTTGTTTACCTTCCAAATTAAACTTGTTATGAGAAAACTAGTGATTAAAGCTCTCACGAACTTGATGGCACACTTTACTTTACTTGCCCTTAATAAACTTGAACCATTGTGTCTTCTATGTTGTATATGCTTGCACTTATTTGTTGGAAATTAGCAGAAGCATGCTTTCATGGGGAACGCTTTCAACATTGCACTTGGTACTTGTACCTAGTTGATATCATGCTCTTTTGTATATGGATGTCGTCGGTGTGAAATGAAAGGGGAGCTTGTAAGTCCATGGAGTTATGTATATGTGTTAGAGAAACGTCTGGGCCGCTGGTCTAATCCATGCTAACATGGTGGAAACCTGCAGCGTAACCATAATGAGCTGTCTATGAAGCATTCTTCTGAAAAAAAGAGTCCTATATTGAGAAAAAAAGAGAAAAAAAGAGATATTATGAAAAGGGGAAAGAGAGAAAAAAGCACCATATTCCCATGGTAAATAAGAAGAATGTTGAGATGCTCGTTGTCTGCTTGCCTTGTCATTTTGATATGGGGATTCTTCCGTATCATCGGGCAAGGGGTACCTCGTTGGAGGTTCTCAATGATACACATGTACTTACAATGACAAGAACTTACCGGTGACTAAACTTGAGTAGCATGAGGAGCGGCCCTCGTATACAAGGGACATGAGATTTCTGACTTATACTTCATCAAGCATGTACACCATAGTTTGTTCACTTTAACCTTAATCACTTCAAGATGCTTATGATAGGGGCAATGAGAGCTGAAAGCTATAAGTACCATAATTTTTGGAAGCTCTTTATGAGACTTGAATCCCTACTTCCTTTTACAAAGGCCTTTCTTCCACCATTATATTGAGTCTCCACCTTCTATCTTTATGCACCTACTTTGAGAGTATAGTGGCCATTCTTAGTTCTATGTGCATTGTCCCAAGACTAGTTGATTGATGCATAACTTGATATTGCTTGTTTTAAACTATTGTATCTAGTCACTCTTATGAACTTTGAAGGTGTCCTATGCATTTATATTTGCTACTCTATTGAGGGACAAGCTGAATACTATTATGCTATGTTTTCTTTATGTGAAACAAACAAACGTCTTGCAAAGCATGTTATTCATGATTCTTTTGTTTGTGCCTTTTCATGTTGCATCATAGCTTCTTTGCTTATTACTAGAACTTAGTCTTTCATGTTATGATTGAAGTACTATGATCCTAGATTTGAATGTTTTGCAAATACTTTGATCAAGTCTTTGATGGTGCATGTCACCTCAAAAATTATTCTTTCTTTTTATCACTTAACTACTCGAGGACGAGCAGGAGTTAAGCTTGGGGATGTTGATACATTGCAAATGTATCTATAATTTTTGATGTTCCATGCTTGGTTTTATCCACTTTCTTGTGTTTTGTTCCAACTTTGGAGTACTTTTCATATGATTTCTTGGACTAACCTATTAACAAGAGCCACAGTGCCAGCTGCCTGTTTTCTGCTGTTTTTGGTTCCAGGAAAGTCAGAAAATGAATATTCTCGGAATTGGACGGGACAAAAGCGAAAGTGCCTATTTTTCCGGAAGGGATCAAGTGCCAGAATACAAGACGGAGAAGGGCTAGAGGGCGGCCACACCACCTGGCCGCGCGGCTAGGCCTGGCCCGCGCCAGGGGGTGGTGTGGCCAGCCCAGGCACCCTCTCGGCCTCCCCTTCCGCCTATATATTGCCCTCGTGACGAAAACCCTAGGTACCAGATCAAAAATCCACGAAAGAGTCTGTTGCCGCCGTCATCTCCATCCCTAGACCGGGAGGGATCTGAAGCTCTTCCCTGCACCCTTCCGGAGAGGGGAATTCACCCTGGAGGCCTTCTTCATCACCATCCAAGCCTCCGGTGTGATGCGTGATTAGTTCATCCTTGGACTACGGATCCACGTAGTAGCTAGATGGCTGGTTCTCCTCCTTTGTGCTTTCATGTTTAGATCTTGTGAGCTCCGTCATGATCAAGATCATCTATTTGTAATTCATACATGTTGTGTTTGCGGGGATCCGATGGATATTGAGATGCTATTTCAGATTGATTATTGATTCTATCATGTCTTTGTTATTTGTGATCTTGCATGCTTTCCGTTGTTAGTAGCTATCTTGGCCAAGTAGATGCTAGCAACTCCAAGAGTTAGTATTTATGCTCGATAGTGGGTTCATGCCTCTGGTAATCTGGGGAAGTGACAGAAATCTCTAAGGTACTAGATGTGCTGTTGCTACTAGGGATAAAACAACAATCCTTTATTCATAGAACAATCGTATTGTTTACTTTACACGTAGTTCATAAAGCAATAATCTGTTGCTTGCAACTTAATACTGGAGGGGGTTCGGATGATAACCTGAAGGTGGATTATTAGTCATAGATGCAGTTGGATGGCGGTCTATATATTATGTTGTAATGCCCAATCAAGTCTCAAAGGAGTCAAGATGATTAGTATATGCATGTATTGCTTTCTCGGTGTTTGTCAATTGCCCCGCTGTAATTTGTTCACCCAGCATGTTATCTATCTAAGGAGAGCCACCTCTAGTGAACTATGGATCCCGGTCCTTTCTCTTTACATACAATCTACAACTGTTTACTGCTTTGTGTTTACTTTCTGCAAACTTTTACTTCTTTCCATTCGATACGTTTAACCCTTTGTTTTCCGCAAAACACGGTGAGATTGACAACCTCATCGCAAGTTGGGGACAAAGTTTTGTGGTTGTGTTGTGCAGGTCTCCATGTTGCTACTAGCACCGGTAGTGCGCCCTGCCAAAGCTCAGCTAGTAACACCTTTGGGGTGTTTCCTTGCTCCTACTGGTTCGATTAAACCTTGGTTTCATAACTGAGGGAAAACTTGCTGCTGTGCTCATCATACCTTCCTCTTGGGGTTCCCAACGAGCTCTACGTCGAACGACAAGCACATCAGGTTTCTCCCCAACCCGTAAGCCGTGAGGACTACTCACTCATAAAAATAGATCAGAGATAGAAAACATCATACAAATACTTAGATTGAAATCAAATATTTTACAATGTTCGCCAAATCACAAGGAGATCTAAAGTACAAATAAATTGATATGGATCACGCCGATGATCCTATAGATTTGTCCCGATCTTTTACAGCAAGTAAACCAGATAGATGATCTCCCAATAACGCGATGAGCGTCACCTGAAGAAGAGGAACGAATCCAGCAAGTAACATGATGAAGATCGCCACGCCTCAAACCTGAGCATGACAATCCTTGATGATCACAAGAACCTCCGTAGCAATAATATGATAAACAGAATTGCCATCCCCAGAGGGATGATACATGGTGGAGCACAATATAGTTTTTAGACTAAACAACTGAACTCCCCTAAACCCTAGGTGATTGGCTCCTTTATATAGGAGGCCTGCAACTAGTCGGTTGGATAGACCCAAACCGAACACACAACAGACTCGAACCTCACCTAGACTCGGACTCAATAACATAGCAATAATATTTGACACAACCTTAGACTTATCATTACATATCGTAGGTCGTCCTGGCATGCCAATCATCAATGGGATGCGCCCGCATCACCTAGCTTGGTGGAGTCCTCAAATTAGGCTTCACCTCCTCCTTCATGCCTATATCATCATCCCCCCTTCAAGAAGCGTTGTCCCCAACGCTTGTGGGTCGGGTCAGAAAGGTGGCGTGATATGAACAATTGCTTCACGCGTCTTCGCCATATTCAAGTCTTGCTTGCCTTCCTCACCACATCCTCCCTCTTGGCCTACTCGACTTGATACAGCCCTTGGCGCCTGCACCTCCTTGCGTCTCCATACGAGCTTGGACCTAGGCGCCACCGTCTTCTTCTTCTCAACTCTTGTTGGAACCCATGGTTGCTGAACATGGAACTTCTTTGCACGACCTGGCATAAGATGAGTAATGCATGGACCACACAACTAACGAACATGTCCATCCTCGCCTCTATGCACACGCACAACTGTCCCAAAAAAACGCCTCACAGGTGTGCTAACAAAACTGCTCTTGTTAGCCCGCTGCACACATGCACTAGAACATCAGGAGCACAACTATCATCCGTCTGAACACCCGTGTTAACACAATCAACCTTCTAAACACATGCTGCAACATCCTTCCTCTCAGCAATAAGAGGATGCACTTCAACTGGCTTGTCACTAACAAGTTCCACTGGCTTGTCATCTACGGGCATAGCTGAAGAAATATCAACATTGCCACACTGTGCATCATGCTCTCCATCTTGCACCTTAGCTAGCCCAGATTTTGGCTTAGCCTTGCGCACCTTCGCCTTATGTACCACCAGCTCTACACCAGACTTTATGTGATCATCCTGCATAGACTTCAAAGTCTGCTGTTTGCCACCATGCACAAAAGAATACGTATTTGCTCTTCCAGCATGTGTAACATTGCGATCATACTGCCATGGACGAAGTAACAACCCACATACCTCCAATGGCAACACATCGCACTCAATCTCATCAATATAATCACCAACTGTAAATGGCACATGAACCTTATGAGTTACCTTCAGCATACCGTAGCTATTTAACCACTATAGATGCTTAGGTTCAGGAATACGCCATGTGGACAACCCCAACGCTGCCACCATTGCCTTGCTAATGCCATTAGTACAGCTTCCTCCATCAACAATCAACTGCATGCTTTGCCTTTAATCATACACTGCGCCTGAAATAAATTCCAACACTGGCCCTTGTCAACTGCCATGCAAGCATCGCCTTGTACTCTCTTGAGTTGCAAATTTAGCCCACTCAATGGTACAACATCCTCAGAACTAACCACCTTGTCCAGCTCCTTAGACTTCTCCCAAAATCTAGTGCACAGAAATTGCTTCAAATATGCCCAACTAGGTGTTGTTATACCCTTTGCGGTCCTCTCTTCCTTCCACCAACTAGCCACAGTCCCATTCACACGCTGGTGTGCAAGAACAAATTCAGTGCGACCACCAAACTTGGAATCGATCGAACGACATTTGGCGAAACCATCATCCATGTCAGACCTCCAAGATCTAAACTCCGCATATGTGGCAGAACTGTCCAACTTCCATTTTATATCTGCATAATTAAGTGACAATCCCACAACAATAGTAGTGTAGTCAAATTACACATCATCCGCTCTGTATATCTTACGAACTTCCTTTGCTATTCCCATATTAATCCTTTTCTAGAGTCCACGTGACTCTTGATTCTTCTCCTGTTTTCTTTTTTGTACTCTGTGAGACTCACGTGCATCACGACTAGCAACTACCGATCCAAGCCAAGCGTGCGGGACGAGCGATTCCCGATCGAGTGCGCTGTCTTTGCTCCCAGGCGCTGGCGAGGACTCCGCTCTAGGTAGATGGGCTGGCCCAAGCTGGAGGACCAATGCGATCAGGCAGTGCGGGATGGCCACGTGCGAGCGAGAGGGCACCAGTCGCGCGCGAGCCAGGAGCGCTCGGGACCTCGCGTTGTCGCTCTCACCTCTCTTTTTTTCTCAAACCGATCCAACAAGGACTCCACGTACGAAGCCGTTTGTGGTCCCAACTCGTATCGATCTGGAGCGATCGGCCCCGGGAATCTTGGCCGCGCCTCGCGCGTGTAGGACGCCGCCTTCCTCTTTCTTGTTTTCTTTTTTCGCTAGTGCCTCGATCGAATCTGAACAGAAACAGATCTCACGCGCGGATCCCTCGCCTTTCACGTACCAGCACACAAATCGCTGCCTTGATCGGATCTGATCAAATTGCTGCGGATCTGCGATTCCGATCTAGCTCAAGAACTCTCCTCCCAATATCTTCTCCAAACAAATTGATCTGCAAACTGCTTGTAGAAAAGTAGTCCACAAATGATCCAAAAACACGTTGTGATCAACGAGAGCTCTGATACCACCTGAATGGATCATGCCAGTGATCCTATAGATTTGTTCCGATCTTTCACAACGAGTCAACCAGATAGATGATCTCCCAATAACGTGACGAACGTCACCTGAAGAAGAGGAACGAATCCAGCAAGTAATGAGATTAAGATCACCACGTGTCACATCCCAAGATTTTCCAAATCTTGTAATGTGAAAAATTAAATAAACAAAATAAATTTTTGTTGAAAATCAGGGTGAAAAGAAACTTTTGTTCTAAAAGGAGACTTAAAATCCCATCTTGAACAAACTTTGGCAGAAGTTTGAATTCAACAAAATCCAAATCAAGGGAAATGCATTCCTCAATGAATGTATCTGGAAATTTGAACATTTGGAAAGTAATCCAAAACCCTAGACCCTAATGGAAGGAAATCATTTTCCAAAGTATCTCCAAATCTATGGATTTTATCCATACCAAGTTGATCAACAAATTTTCACAAAGGATCAAGAAAGACCTTAGAAGTTGGTTTCACTCAATTTGGAACCATAAGCAAAAATCTTAGAAAGATAAGGAAATTGAATTTCCAAAGTCAATAAAGCCCTTACCAAAAGCCCATACCCTTTGGTGAACAAATAATCCTAAAGGGATTTATAAAGATAAAACATTTATCAAAGGAAAATAAATTGTTTTGGAAACACTGTTTTAGATCTTTTAATAAAAGACTTTGGTTTCAAATGAAAAGATAAGCCAAATTAATTTTGGCCAAACTTTTGAAATAAAATATTTTGTTTTGATAAAATGAGTAAAGGTTTATTTAAATAAAATGATAAGGATTTAAATATCCAATTTTATTTAAGTAAAAGCTTTTCCCATTTTAAATGAACACCAAGTATTTTATTACTACTTTGAAATCTTTTATTAAAAGGTTTTGCTTTGATTAAAATGAGTAAAGGATTATTTAAATAAAATAAATAAGGATTTAAATATCCAATTTTATTTAAGTAAAGGCTTTTCCATTTTGATTAAAACACCAAAACTTATTTATTTATTTAAATAAGTTTCCAAGTATTCTTTTATGTTTCAAATTAAACCTTCTGGTTTGGTTTTGAAAATAATTGGATTTCAAATGGAAATTTTATTAAATAAAACAAACCCTAATAACTAAAGATCCATTTTCTTTAATTATTAAATGGATCCTAAAATAAATAAAAATAATATTTTATTTTGAGATTTGGATTATGTTGTTAAACAGAACCAAATTCAAAATACCAAGTTGAGTGTTTGTTTGAATTGATTTGAAATTGTTTGATTGTGTGAATAAGTGTTTGAAATTCAAAACAGAAAAGATTTAGAAAAAGGAAAAAGAGTTAGACAGAAAAAAAAATAGGAAAACAGGAGCAGCCCAGCTTAGGCCCAGTCCAGCCCAGTACTCCCTCCCCGAAGGAAAACATTTTACACCCAGATTCAGACCCACTGAGTCAATGACATCTGGACCCCACTCCCACTCCCTTTTCTTTCACTGCCAAGCGGACCCACTCGCCCCGAACCGTTTTCCTCACACTCGAACCAACCCGCAAGGTCACTGACCCGTGGACCCCGTTCCTTCTCTTTTTCCCACTGATTGGTAGGCCCACTCTCTACTGTTCTCCTTCCCCACCCTGCGACCAGTTCTCCCCTCCTCCGCCGCTTTACGCCAATGAAGGCACCATCAATTCGCATAAACCCCGCCGTTAATCGACCCTGCGACGATGCCTACTTAAACGCCATCGCCTTCTCCTCCATTTCCCCCAGACATCGCCTCCCCTCTGCCCCCAGGCCGCCCCAATTGCTCTCTGTACCGCTGCTACTCCGACGATGTTCCGGTGATGATTCCGGCGAAACCAGACCTCCCTTTGCCTCATTGACCATGCACACATAGTCCACACTCACTGGCGCTTCTGTCCGTGCCCTCCGTTCAGACGCGGGTACCCTGTAACCTCGTCTTCGACAACGACCACCGTCGCCACCGTCTGCTTCAACTCCGGTGAAGTCCACAGGTAGCTTCCAGCCACCCCTCTTCTTTTCGATGATGCGCCTAACACCAGTGATTCCTTCCGCAACTAACGCCGTCGTTCTCGTGTCCTAGCTCACACCGTAGCGCGGCCTCCGTCGTCGACAGTGAGCACCACCATCTGTCTCGCCTCCGACGAGTTTTCCCGGTGAGCACAGACTTCCCCTCGCCCCCTTTCTGATGCTCCCTTACTCGCGATCCTCGTGCGCACCTAACCGTGCCTCTCCTTTGCCTTAGCGCGGTCCCTAGCGACACCAACGACAAGCGAAACACCGCCGCCCGCAGCAACTCCGGCGAGCAATCGCAGACGAACCAGAGCGCCCCTCGCCCGACCAACACGTCCCCGAGCATCGCCGTAACCTCCTGAGCCCGGTGAGCATCTCCTCTCTCTCCCTCGCTTTCTGTATCGCCGGCACCGTCATCGACCGACGACTCCGCCGCCGGTAGCCACCGCAGCGCCGCTCGCAAATGGTCGAGCACGTTAGCACCGTAGGATCTGGATCTGACGGTTACGATAGAATCACTTAACGCGAAGGGGTATGTCCTCTGTGCCGTGCGATCAAACTTGATCCAACGCTCCACGTTGCCGATCCGGCCGAACCGGTATCGACCAATAGGAACGCGCCGCGTGGCCACTGTTTGATTAAAAACAGAAATTAGAAAACAGAAACTTTTGCCAATTTCAAACCCATGTATCTTTTGATCCACACGTCCAAATTTTACAAATTTGATGTCGTTGGAATCAGCAAGACAAGCCCTAGCCAACCCTACCCTTAGTTTAGCAAATAGTATCTGTTAACTTGTTTAACTTTGCAGATTCTTTTGTATGCTTGCTAACATTAGAAAAATCATTTAAAAATGATATTTAGGTTAAAACCTTTGCCAATTAGTTTGTTGTGACCTTGCTGACCATAGGAACCAACCCATAGTTTGGAAAGTGATTTTGGAAAAGAATAGAATGGATTAATTAGTTTAGTCCATTTCTAGCTAACTAAAACTATTTGTTTTGTTTATGAAAATGCTTTCATAAAGAAAACCTTGAGAAAATGTTTGGACCAAACCTACTGACCAAAAGCACCAAGTTTTGCAATAGCAACTCATTTGGTGAACCCTATAGACTAAAACCCTAGTAGACATATTTCTTCACCACATAAAATGACCAAATAGGTGCCTTGTTTTGAAATTGGTTTTTGAGGTGAAACCTTTTGCTAACAACTTTGCCACTTTGGTAAATGACCAATTTGGATCTTACAAAGTTTAGGAATCTAATAGAAACCCTTTTGCAAATGACTTTGCCATTTTGGTAAATGACCAATTTGGAACTTACAAAGTTTAGAAGCCTAGTGAGGACCATCCCTACATTAGAACCAACCTTTGCATGCCTATGCATGACTTTGCCACTTTACAAAAATTACTTAGATATACCCAAATGTCTATGACCCACTAGGAACCACTTTTGCAAACAAAGCAAAGCTTGGCATGCTTGCATGCATTTCTTTGACTTTGTTATTTTATGAGTGTGTTGTTTTGCTCGATTGGTAGATTGAGTTTGTACCTTGCTTGATTGATTGTAGTGACTTGAAGAGTGTGAGTGTTGCAAGGACAAGGAGTGAACCTATACCTTCTACCAAAAAGGCAAGTGATACTTCATATCTTATGTCCCATTATTTTCACTATGCATTAGTGTTTTTGCTAAAGTAAAATCTTGCATGGTTTTTATTTTGCTAAGTATAGACCTTGCTATAGGAAATCTAGTAGATGAATCCTTAGTAGGATTTTCCTAAGTTAAGAATCCTATTACTACCAAGCTTAGCCTAGCTAATAGAAAACTTGGGTGGGATATATATTCACACTATGAAAAATATTCTAAGTCTAAGGACTTATGTTTTGTTTAAATAAAACAACTAAAAGTTAATGAATCACCTGGGTGGAAATGGAAGGAATGGTTTATGTTGAGTGGTTCACAAGGCCCATGTTTATGGTTTACCTTAGTGTATCTCACTTGTGGATGGCCACCCAGGAAACAAAGAGATTTGAGATGTCAAATGTTGAGAAGCTTCAAGTGCAACCACTTGGCATTATGGGCTCTGCCATGATCTTTGGATGCTGGAAATTAGTCTTTTGGACAGGTGGTAGTGATTGATAGGTTGGAACGTCCATTTGACTAAGGAAAGGCTACTGAAGGATCATTCTTGGGAAACCAAGGCTTGTGGGGAAAGTGCACCACCTCTGCAGAGTGTAAAACCTAAGTACTTAGCCATGTCCCTGGTAAAGGACAATTTGAGCATCAAGACATGGAAGCAATCAAGAATCTCATCATTCCAATTTCTAAATTAAAACTTGTGGGTGAACAAGGGTTGTGTGAAATTCTTCAATCTTTGATGGAGAGATGGCTTGGTACAAGGATCTCAAAATCTTAGATTGGGAAATTGTTTTTGCCAAGTAAATCTTCAGTCTTTGATTGATAGATGCCCTGAGTGGATCTTCAGTCTTTGATTGAAAGATGCCTTGGAATTTGTTTTTGCCAAACAAATCTTATTTTCAAAAATGATAGGAAAAAAAAATCTATTTTGAGCAATGCAAGCCTCAACTCCACTTAGCCAAATGCATATAGATGATAGACTCCACTATACTACCAAAGTATCACTTGCCAATACAATTCAAATGTATTGACCCTTGTGGCTGTAACTTATTATGTTGCAGGTTTGATTGTTTTAGTGAAGATTGATTGATTAGGATTACAAAGTCTACAACCAACATCTGCCTGTGACACTTGAAGATGAAGGACCCATGACTATAGTTATTCCGCTGCAATGTAATGTAAATAGCCAATGAGCTATGTTTGATGTAATAAAATTATTTTATTCCTGGTTATAAAGTTGTATTATGACCTTTGTTTCTCGATATTACATCTGAACTGTGGATGCTAGCTATTGATCCAGGGACTAGCATTGTAAACACAGGGGACTCAATCTTATTAAAGGTTGGGGATCCTATAGATGGTATCAGAGCATTGTGTTGCCTGTAGGATTTGTAACCCTAGGATTGGACAAAAACCCTTAGACAATAGGAGTTGTCTCATTCCAAAACTTATTTACAAAAACAATCTTGTAAACTCTTTCCTCAACCATTTTGGTTTCAACTCTACTTCTCTTCTATTTCAAAACTTGATGGAAAAGCCTACCCCATGACCAAAGACTACACCATGTGCAAAGGACTTCTTCAACATTTTCAACTCTAATGACTTCAACTTCTTCAACATCTTCAACATGTACACCAAGGACTTCCAACTTGGATACCACTAAAGACTACAAGTCTTGAGTAACGTTTCACTTGAAGACTAAGGAAAAACAACTTAGAAGGAGCCATCAACATCTTTGAAGTATTTGTGGCCAAGAGACAAGAATTCTCCAAGGATACAAATATCTCAATCAAAAAGAATCAACCAAGAAGGATGGAAAGATCACAAGTAAACCATGTAGATGGACCACCATATTTTAGTTAAGTCAAACCCACCAACTTATGTGGTGTAACAAAAATATTTTGTTGCCTAAGTATGTGCTTGAAACTGTTGTTTGAGTGGAATGTTTGTTTGTGATTGCTTGCACATTGCTTGTGTGAATTGTGATGTGTGTGAATAGAATTGACTTCTTAGAAAAACCTTTTGCCTATTCTAATCCCCTCCAACCCAAACAGATGACTTCTCCAAGAGACTCCAACATCAAGGTTGATGACACCAACACCAACCAAGCTGATAGCATGAGAGAACTCATAGCAACCCAACACCAGTTGAGCCAAGAGACAACTCAGCTTTTAGCCAATAACAATGGACTAGACCCAGCCATACAAAGGATTTTGAAACTTCAATCCCAACTGTTGCAAGGATTGGTCACTCAAGTGATCAACATGAGAGAAAACTTTTCCCAAGGAGCTAATGACAACAAGGATGACAAAGATGTTATTCTAGAAGGAACCCAAGTTAGCAATACTTGTGTAGTCAAGGATCATGCAACCAAGGAGCATGAAGATCAATGCCCCAAGAAGAGAGGAAGATCTCCCACTCATAAAGAGCATGAACCCGAAGAACTCCTAGCTTTGGAGAGACCCAAAAAGAAGAAGAAATGCCTCAACACTAGCAAGAAGGATATTACACAAGTACAATGTTTCAAATGCAAAGAGATGGGACATTATGCCAATAAATGCCCAGAAAAGAAGATGGACCAAATAAACAAACAAGAGGCAATGACACCAAAGGAAAAGAAAGATATCAGCCGATTGATATGTTACAATTGCAAGAACCCAGGACACTATGCAAGCAATTGTCCAGAAAAGATGAAGAACAAGTTGATCAAGCCTATGGAGAAACTCAACCTTGGCCCATGAGTCAAGTATGGAAATAAAGGCCACTATGCAGAAGTTTTCCAAGATTCCAAGCAAGCCAAGATGTAGTTAGTTGGAAAAATTTTAAGGGTGGTAGTACCCTAGTTGTTTTGAACCTGCTTGTAACCCCTAGTCTCCCCAAATCTCGGGACGAGATTTATTTTAAGGGTGGTAGCCTGTCACATCCCAAGATTTTCCAAATCTTGTAATGTGAAAAATTAAATAAACAAAATAAATTTTTGTTGAAAATCAGGGTGAAAAGAAACTTTTGTTCTAAAAGGAGACTTAAAATCCCATCTTGAACAAACTTTGGCAGAAGTTTGAATTCAACAAAATCCAAATCAAGGGAAATGCATTCCTCAATGAATGTATCTGGAAATTTGAACATTTGGAAAGTAATCCAAAACCCTAGACCCTAATGGAAGGAAATCATTTTCCAAAGTATCTCCAAATCCATGGATTTGATCCATACCAAGTTGATCAACAAATTTTCACAAAGGATCAAGAAAGACCTTAGAAGTTGGTTTCACTCAATTTGGAACCATAAGCAAAAATCTTAGAAAGATAAGGAAATTGAATTTCCAAAGTCAATAAAGCCCTTACCAAAAGCCCATACCCTTTGGTGAACAAATAATCCTAAAGGGATTTATAAAGATAAAACATTTATCAAAGGAAAATAAATTGTTTTGGAAACACTGTTTTAGATCTTTTAATAAAAGACTTTGGTTTCAAATGAAAAGATAAGCCAAATTAATTTTGGCCAAACTTTTGAAATAAAATATTTTGTTTTGATAAAATGAGTAAAGGTTTATTTAAATAAAATGATAAGGATTTAAATATCCAATTTTATTTAAGTAAAAGCTTTTCCCATTTTAAATGAACACCAAGTATTTTATTACTACTTTGAAATCTTTTATTAAAAGGTTTTGCTTTGATTAAAATGAGTAAAGGATTATTTAAATAAAATAAATAAGGATTTAAATATCCAATTTTATTTAAGTAAAGGCTTTCCCATTTTGATTAAAACACCAAAACTTATTTATTTATTTAAATAAGTTTCCAAGTATTCTTTTATGTTTCAAATTAAACCTTCTGGTTTGGTTTTGAAAATAATTGGATTTCAAATGGAAATTTTATTAAATAAAACAAACCCTAATAACTAAAGATCCATTTTCTTTAATTATTAAATGGATCCTAAAATAAATAAAAATAATATTTTATTTTGAGATTTGGATTATGTTAAATGTAACCAAATTCAAAATACCAAGTTGAGTGTTTGTTTGAATTGATTTGAAATTGTTTGATTGTGTGAATAAGTGTTTGAAATTCAAAACAGAAAAGATTTAGAAAAAGGAAAAAGAGTTAGACAGAAAAAAAAATAGGAAAACAGGAGCAGGCTTAGGCCAGTCCAGCCAAGATTCTCCTCCCGAAGGAAAACATTTTACACCCAGATTCAGACCCACTGAGTCAATGACATCTGGACCCCACTCCCACTCCCTTTTCTTTCACTGCCAAGCGGACCCACTCGCCCCGAACCGTTTTCCTCACACTCGAACCAACCCGCAAGGTCACTGACCCGTGGACCCCGTTCCTTCTCTTTTTCCCACTGACTGGTAGGCCCACTCTCTACTGTTCTCCTTCCCCACCCTGCGACCAGTTCTCCCTCCTCTCGTCGCCGTTTCTGGCCAATGAAGGCACCATCAATTCGCATAAACCCCGCCGTTAATCGACCCTGCGACGATGCCTACTTAAACGCCATCGCCTTCTCCTCCATTTCCCCCAGACATCGCCTCCCCTCTGCCCCCAGGCCGCCCCAATTGCTCTCTGTACCGCTGCTACTCCGACGATGTTCCGGTGATGATTCCGGCGAAACCAGACCTCCCTTTCCCTCATTGACCACGCACACATAGTCCACACTCACTGGCGCTCGTCTGCCCTCCGCTCGAGACCTTGGTACCAGTAACCTCGTCTTCGACAACGACCACCGTCGCCACCGTCTGCTTCAACTCCGGTGAAGTCCACAGGTAGCTTCCAGCCACCCCTCTTCTTTTCGATGATGCGCCTAACACCAGTGATTCCTTCCGCAACTAACGCCGTCGTTCTCGTGTCCTAGCTCACACCGTAGCGCTGCCTCCGTCGTCGACAGTGAGCACCACCGTCTGTCTCGCCTCCGACGAGTTTTCCCGGTGAGCACAGACTTCCCCTCGCCCCCTTTCTGATGCTCCCTTACTCGCGATCCTCGTGCGCACCTAACCGTGCCTCTCCTTTGCCTTAGCGCGGTCCCTAGCGACGTCCACGACGACAAGCCGAGAGCACCGCCGCCCGCAGCAACTCCGGCGAGCAATCGCAGACGAACCAGAGCGCCCCTCGCCCGACCAACACCTCCCCGAGCATCGCCGTAACCTCCTGAGCCCGGTGAGCATCTCCTCTCTCTCCCTCGCTTTCTGTATCGCCGGCACCGTCATCAACCGACGACTCCGCCGCCGGTAGCCACCGTAGCGCCGCTCGCAAATGGTCGAGCACGTTAGCACCGTAGGATCTGGATCTGACGGTTACGATAGAATCACTTAACGCGAAGGGGTATGTCCTCTGTGCCGTGCGATCAAACTTGATCCAACGCTCCACGTTGCCGATCCGGCCGAACCGGTATCGACCAATAGGAACGCGCCGCGTGGCCACTGTTTGATTAAAAACAGAAATTAGAAAACAGAAACTTTTGCCAATTTCAAACCCATGTATCTTTTGATCCACACGTCCAAATTTTACAAATTTGATGTCGTTGGAATCAGCAAGACAAGCCCTAGCCAACCCTACCCTTAGTTTAGAAAATAGTATCTGTTAACTTGTTTAACCTTGCAGATTCTTTTGTATGCTTGCTAACATTAGAAAAATCATTTAAAAATGATATTTAGGTTAAAACCTTTGCCAATTAGTTTGTTGTGACCTTGATGACCATAGGAACCAACCCATAGTTTGGAAAGTGATTTTGGAAAAGAATAGAATGGATTAATTAGTTTAGTCCATTTCTAGCTAACTAAAACTATTTGTTTTGTTTATGAAAATGCTTTCATAAAGAAAACCTTGAGAAAATGTTTGGACCAAACCTACTGACCAAAAGCACCAAGTTTTGCAATAGCAACTCATTTGGTGAACCCTATAGACTAAAACCCTAGTAGACATATTTCTTCACCACATAAAATGACCAAATAGGTGCCTTGTTTTGAAATTGGTTTTTGAGGTGAAACCTTTTGCTAACAACTTTGCCACTTTGGTAAATGACCAATTTGGATCTTACAAAGTTTAGGAATCTAATAGAAACCCTTTTGCAAATGACTTTGCCATTTTGGTAAATGACCAATTTGGAACTTACAAAGTTTAGAAGCCTAGTGAGGACCATCCCTACATTAGAACCAACCTTTGCATGCCTATGCATGACTTTGCCACTTTACAAAAATGACTTAGATATACCCAAATGTCTATGACCCACTAGGAACAACTTTTGCAAACAAAGCAAAGCTTGGCATGCTTGCATGCATTTCTTTGACTTTGTTATTTTATGAGTGTGTTGTTTTGCTCGATTGGTAGATTGAGTTTGTACCTTGCTTGATTGATTGTAGTGACTTGAAGAGTGTGAGTGTTGCAAGGACAAGGAGTGAACCTATACCTTCTACCAAAAAGGCAAGTGATACTTCATATCTTATGTCCCATTATTTTCACTATGCATTAGTGTTTTTGCTAAAGTAAAATCTTGCATGGTTTTTATTTTGCTAAGTATAGACCTTGCTATAGGAAATCTAGTAGATGAATCCTTAGTAGGATTTTCCTAAGTTAAGAATCCTATTACTACCAAGCTTAGCCTAGCTAATAGAAAACTTGGGTGGGATATATATTCACACTATGAAAAATATTCTAAGTCTAAGGACTTATGTTTTGTTTAAATAAAACAACTAAAAGTTAATGAATCACCTGGGTGGAAATGGAAGGAATGGTTTATGTTGAGTGGTTCACAAGGCCCATGTTTATGGTTTACCTTAGTGTATCTCACTTGTGGATGGCCACCCAGGAAACAAAGAGATTTAAGATGTCAAATGTTGAGAAGCTTCAAGTGCAACCACTTGGCATTATGGGCTCTACCATGATCTTAGGATGCTGGAACTTAGTATTTTGGACAGTGGGTGGTAGTGATTGATAGGTTGGAACGCGTCCATTTGACTAAGGAAAGGCTACTGAAGGATCATTCTTGGGAAACCAAGGCTTGTGGGGAAAGTGCACCACCTCTGCAGAGTGTAAAACCTAAGTACTTAGCCATGTCCCTGGTAAAGGACAATTTGAGCATCAAGACATGGAAGCAATCAAGAATCTCATCATTCCAATTTCTAAATTAAAACTTGTGGGTGAACAAGGGTTGTGTGAAATTCTTCAATCTTTGATGGAGAGATGGCTTGGTACAAGGATCTCAAAATCTTAGATTGGGAAATTGTTTTTGCCAAGTAAATCTTCAGTCTTTGATTGATAGATGCCCTGAGTGGATCTTCAGTCTTTGATTGAAAGATGCCTTGGAATTTGTTTTTGCCAAACAAATCTTATTTTCAAAAATGATAGGAAAAAAAAATCTATTTTGAGCAATGCAAGCCTCAACTCCACTTAGCCAAATGCATATAGATGATAGACTCCACTATACTACCAAAGTATCACTTGCCAATACAATTCAAATGTATTGACCCTTGTGGCTGTAACTTATTATGTTGCAGGTTTGATTGTTTTAGTGAAGATTGATTGATTAGGATTACAAAGTCTACAACCAACATCTGCCTGTGGCACTTGAAGATGAAGGACCCATGACTATAGTTATTCCGCTGCAATGTAATGTAAATAGCCAATGAGCTATGTTTGATGTAATAAAATTATTTTATTCCTGGTTATAAAGTTGTATTATGACCTTTGTTTCTCGATATTACATCTGAACTGTGGATGCTAGCTATTGATCCAGGGACTAGCATTGTAAACACAGGGGACTCAATCTTATTAAAGGTTGGGGATCCTACACCACGCCTCAAACCTGAGCACGACAATCCTTGATGATCACAAGAACCTCCGCAGCAATAATATGATAAACGGTATCACCGTACCTGGAGGGATGATACATGGTGGAGCACAATATAGTTTTTAGACTAAACAACTAAACTCCCCTAAACCCTAGGTGGTTGGCTCCTTTATATAGGAGGCCTGCAACTAGTCGGTTGGATAGACCCAAACCGAACACACAACAGACTCGAAACTAACCTGGACTCGGACTCAATAACATAGCAACAATATTTGACACAACCGTAGACTTATTATTACATATCATAGGTTGTCCTGGCAAGCCAATCATCAATGGGATGCGCCCACATCACCTAGCTTGGTGGAGTCTTGAAATTAGGCTTCACCTCCTCCTTCATGCCCATATCAGCAATGATTATGGCTAGTGGATGGATGGATGGTGCAAGTGATGAACAATGGATGAAAAATGGTGTGGATCTCCTTTGGTTGTGTTGTCATGCAATTTGAGAATGGCGGCTCTTCGGCCAACGGCTGGAGCCTCGAAATATATAGGCGTCTTCACGAAAGTTGTAGTGTTTGACGAGACGAAGGCATCGCCGCCTGGTACGGGCGGGTGGTACGGGCGGGACCTGCCCATACCAGTGGTCGTTAAGCATACTGACGCCCTAGAATTGCTTACCAATTACTTGGCCGTGTGTATTTCCTCAAAATCCTTCATTATGACTCCTTATTTCGCATTAAAAGTCATTATTTCCTGCACAACATAATTCAAAGAGAGGATTTGCATATATTTGTATTAGTCATTAGTGGCATGGATTGAGAGTTTCTTTGGCAATTTCTTGACCAAAAACAATGTTTAAACACAGTGGAAGATGGCAAAAATCAGAGTCATCACTCGTTAAGGAGGAGTTCAGGGATTTAAGCCTCTTGTGCAAGTTTTCGTCGCGACTTGCATTCCTAGAAGATTCTTCTTCACACCATATCTCCTCGGATTTGGCCGTAGTTTGGGCCTCATCGAGTGATTTTTCAGCGGCCTTCTATTTTTTCTCGAGATCATCCATGCGCTTCAAAGCGTCCTCGCGAATAATGTTAGAATCCTCGATGGCTGCTATAGCAGTACAAGAAGACACCATGTAAAACAACATGCACGACCAAAGTTAAAAGAAAGGAAAAAAGATCAAGAATACGAACCACTGAGAGTGATGGATTTATCTCGGATTTTGATAAACTGAGTGTCCATATCTACCATCTCGCGCATTATCAGCTGTAGAAAGGAACAAGAAAGTTAAACAAGAACCCAGGGGCCACCCAGGTGTTGGTCTTCAAGTAAAGTAGCAAAGGAGTAACTTACATCATGCATAGGGGGCTCGGCTGGGTTCTCAGAAATAACAATGGCTTTTTCGGCATTCTTCTTCTTTTTCTTGGAAGGAGCTTCTGGGGTACCCGTCGGATACTTGGGAACTAACAAGTCAGTAGTATGTTCATGCATGTCCAATTGTTCCATCGGATTGCTTGATGGCACCAACCACAAAGAGATTTTCTGTTCATTAGCATAATCTGGGAAAGTCCGGTCCATGCAAGGACCGAACACCATATGATATTAATCACGGTGCAGCCTATAAAGAGGTGGCTTGCATTTTCATTCGCCGGTCTGTAGAAGAGACAAGCATCAGGATGTTGTAGCCCTCTTTTCACCAGACAATCCGCAGTCCAGATTCAGACACACACAAAGAGCCACATTGTCAATTTGCAGTGAAGAGGCGCCCAAGTTTTCCAAATTAGTGTCGCCATGTCGTTGAGAGTAGTGGTTGCAAAGTGAGCTTGCTACACGGATTTAGCCACGTAACAGACATCGGTTCCCACAACCATGTCCATATGTCATCAACTCCATCCATTAGCTGAACAACATTGGCATGCTCCCATATCTCAAGAGCTTGGATGGAACTTTGAATATTAAGGTTGCTTGATATCTTCAATCCATGAATTATTGACGACTACATCAGCAACCGTTCTTCGAGCCTTGATAAGTGGTGGGATGTTGAGATATATATTAGTAGCCAGATGTTGTATGGTTTTTCTATGGGTTAATTATCGGCTTGCCCTCAGAGGCATCCATGTACTCAGTTTTGCCCCTAGATGCGAATGGTGCTTAGTTTTTCCCTTACTTCGGGCTCAGCTACTATGGCGAGGCCAAACGGCCAGTCTAAAGTCCATTACATCTGGTGGCGTTAGTCGAAGTGGGTCCGGAGCTTACAGGTGGGACCGTGCAACGACGCCAAACCAGACAGAGCCGAACTGGGCACACCCGAACCCTACCCCCAATATGTCTATGTGCCGCCACCTGCTCTTGAACGGTCATCCTACGACACCACCACCACCTGTGCCACCGTGGACGTCCCGCGTGGCCACCTGCTCCACTACCACCTGCTCCACCGCCACCGTCCTGTGATGCCATGGTGGGGCCTTGTTCCGCCGCTGTGCCCGCCACCTACTCGGCCCGCGGCGGGGGATCCTTCTGTGTGCCTGGCCGGAGCGCTGATAGGTGCGGGGGCTGGTGCACAAAGAGGAAGTAGGAGGGTGAACCCTAGGGTGAAATGGCGAGCGACGGTGACCCAAGAGTAGTTGGCGAGCCAGACGTCGGGCTGGAGACCAGCCGCGTCCATGACTGGGTTCCCATGGGGCAAGTCTTGTTCTGATTGATCTTGCTTCTATATTTCAACAGTCGATTCGACATGGGACGCCATTGGTTTGTGGTTGATTTTTCTATTGGTATGATGATTGCGTCTCTGTTTTTCATGGATTATGATGGAGTAGCGGTTTGATTTCTTGGTGAACATTAGAAGGGACCAATACATCGTGGATGCAAAGAATAAGAAGAAATTCCATGGAGGGTTCAATTATCAGTTGCCAATGGATTGTAATTGGAGTTTCAGACAATTTGGGGAGGTAATTTGCAGTCCATATCCTTGGGGTTTGCATGATGAAGTGGAATTCAAATACTACGATGGGGAAGTAAATGGGTGAAAGTTAGTAATTATGCAGAGCTCGCTACCATGTTTGCTAAGCATAAGGAGAAAGAGAAATTTCATGTGAGGCTGCAAAATGATGTGGTTGTGCTGGCACTTGGACCTAGGATGGCGGGAGCACCTTCTCGTCCAGAACCATGTCGTCGTAATGGCAACTCTTGCCAGAACAGTTCAGTTAGTGCATGACAGCGTGGAGCTCGACAAGCGTGGGCACTGGCAGAAGGGTCCCCTTGAAGTGGAGCCTCGTGCTTACAATTCTGCGAATGATGAAGAGAGGCTATATTTTTATGTTGTTCAGAATTTATGATGGGCATCTTGGGATGAAAACAAAGATGGGGCTGACAATGACGTCCCTGAGGTGGATGAACCCTTAGATGGAAGAATGTTCTATTTTTGCATCCATGAGTGAGTGTAGACATGCATTTGTGACGTACTACATAAAAAAGAACGTACATTCAAAGTTGACAAGAGCGATCAAGTACGTTACAGAGTGCACTATCCGACTAAGGATTTCCCATGGAGGATGCTCGCATCTAAAATGAGAAATAGCACGAATATTCAGGTCAAAGTGAACCCTTTTAGGCACACATGCTAGGAATAAACCCTCGGGAAGGAAACAATCAGTAGATCCAAGTCAGGATGGGTGCGGAAGAAGTAAAGTGGTGGGTGACATAAAACCATCAAGTGGGTATAAAGGAATTACAAAAGAACATCAAAAACAAGTTCAAGATAGATTTATCATACATGAGGATGTTCAATGGTAAACAACATGTTATGGATTTTATTTATGATAACTGGCAGGAAAGTTTTGAATTGTTTAAGCTAAAGTGGAGAGGATCATCATAGGTAGTATTGTAGATATTGACCACCACTCCGTGGATAACACATTGAAGGGAGTGAAAAGTACCAAGGAACGCTTTAGGAGGATTCTTGTCTGCTTTGAGGTTTGTCACCGGGGTTTTTTGGCAGGATGCAGGCCGTATTTGGCTGTTGATGCTACTTTTCTCACATGGAGGTTTAAAGGAAAGTTAGTAGCAGCTTGTGCAGTTGATGCACACAATTTCGTATTTCCAGTTGCGTATGGTGTGATGGAGATAGAGTCTGGGGAGAGCTCGACTTGGTTTTTGCAGAATCTGCGTCGGGCTATTGCACATCCCAATGGGTCGGTAATTCATACAGATGCCTACAAGGGTTTAGAAGTGGATGTGGACAATGTGTTCCCTGGAGTACAACATAGGGATTGCATGCATCACCTTGCTACAAATTTTAGAAAGAAATACAAAGGAAAGTTGTATAACGATAATGTATGGCCAGCATCTTTGACTCGCAGTGTGAAGAACACAACTACCACTTGAGGGCAGTTATACATGAAAAACAAAGTGAAGGAATACTTGGAAACACACCAATCCAAGTTATGGGCCAGAAGCCAATTCAGTGAACTGAGAAAAGTTGACTATGTGCACAATAATCTTGCAAAGTCTTTCAACTCAATGATCCGGAAACTAAAGGGTCTTTATTTGATGGATTTGCTTGACAAGATAAGGATACCATACATACACAAGTTTCATGTTCGTGCAGGAATAGCCGCGGAAAAATTCATGGGCCACATTATCATCCCTTCCGTTATGAATGAATTAAAGTAGAAAACAAGAGGCTTGGTAATGGACATGATTCTTTGCTCGGCTACCATAGCAGAGATATCATTTTTTATAAAGATCAGAGGGAATGGAGATATTCAGTGGATTTAGAAGCTAGAACTTACAGATGTAAGCAATGGCAGATAACTGGGTTGCCATGCATTCATGCCTTGTTTTTCATCACTACTCTCTCAGGTCCAGCAGGGAACATACATCAGTATGTGTATGATTACTACTTTGTTGCAAGGTTCAAAGCCACATATGCACATGCCTTACCTGCTTTGGCAGGAAAACAACAATGGGACATAGTGGACCCTGGATTCAAGCTTTACGCTCCAATTCTAAAGAGAGAAGCAAGTAGACAGAGGAAGGGTCAAATAAGACATCGAAGCGAACAAGCTGGACATGGAGAAAGGCGGCGTAAGTGCACAAGATGTGGTGGGTCTTGTCATTTCGCTAAGTATTGTGACCGCAGTAGATCCAGCATTCATATAGTGTTTCGATGAAAATGTTGGTCAATAGCCGGTTGCAAAGGATGATGAAAATGATGGTCAGCAGCCGCATGATTTTGACGATGATCCAAATGATGATTTTGACGAGGCTCCAAATGATGATCAAATGAGGCTCCAAATGATGATCCAAATGATGATCCAAATGAGGCTCCAAATGATAGTGACCAACCTTCTATGGTTGTGAGTTCTGATAGGCATGTAAATCTTGCCAATACTAGTGTACATTTATCACTTGACATGATCTCACTTCCCTTTATGTTTTGTACAACTCTGTGGTATGTTTGAATAAGACAATTAAGATACCGACAACCAAGAGGAGAAGAGAAGAAGCAATGAGCACAAGGATCAAAGTGGTGGCAAGAAGCAAAAGGATCACAAGGAGCAAAGTGGTGGAAAAAAACACAAGGATAAAAAAGAAGCCCCGATGCTTTGTAGATTGAGTTGGAACCAAGTAGAATTTATGAAACATTATGAATGATGTTGTATTTCTATTGAATGATGTTGGACCTATGTTAGAACTAAGTTTGAATGATGTAATGATGATGGTACATGTTTTGAGCAAGCCATGTCAAAGTACTCTCCAAAATGGGTAGCGAAATTCAAATTTAACCGAAAAATTAAATTTGAACCAATCTTCAAATTTGACACGCTATTTGGATGTTTCAATGCCTTTAAAACTATGGTGAACTTGTTTGTTCTAACTTGGTCATCAATCCGAGCCCTTTTGAGAAGTAAACTCACATTCATGAAAAATATGCTAAAAAGATCTCCAAAGGTAGGGTAAACGGCATTATTTCTAAGGAGGGTTTTTTCGACCTTGTCTAAATCAGCCAAATAACTTTCCTACACATCTATTCTATATATATAGACTATGTGCGCATGTTTTTTAATTTTTTAAATTTTTTATGCTCATTTGGATATTGGTCAAACCTGACTTTGACCAACATTTAAACAAATTTGAAACATGAAAATGAAAAACTAAGCTTGGATCCTTCTTAGTCACTCCAAAATGAAGCTTTTCAAAGCTTTATGAAACATTTCATGTTAGAAACCATAAACCACTTCTCTTAACCCTTAACTTCATACGACAGAGTTTGAGATATCACATTAGATACATGAAGTTTTCGTTTGAATGTATGTAGACCTTATTTATCAATTTGAATCGTTAGTATAGGACATAAGAAGACTGTGTGCAGATTTTTCATTTTTTTTGATTTTTTTCGAATTTGTTATGCTCATTTGAATATTGGTCAAACCTAAATTTTACCAATATTTAAACAATTTTAAAACATGACAATGAAAAACTAAGCCTGGATCCTTCTTAGTCACTCCAAAATGAATCTTTTCAAAGGTTTTTTGAAAATTTCATGTTCCAACCCCTAAACCACTTCTCTTCACCTTTGACTTTATACGACAGAGTTTGAGATATCACATTTGATACATGAATTTTTCGTTTGAATGTATGTAGACCTTATTTATCAAATTGAATCATTTGTGTAAGATATAAGAAAACTATGTGTGCAGGTTTTTCATTTTTTTGAATTTTTTTGAATTTGTTATACTAATTTGAATATTGGTCTAACCTAAGTTTGAACAAGATTTAAACAAGTTTGAAACAGGAAAATGAAAAACTAAGCCTAGATCCTTCTTAGTCACTCCAAAACGAAGCTTTTCAAAGCCTTTTGAAACTTTTTATGTTCCAAACCCTAAACCACTTCTCTTCACCCTTGACTTCATATGATAGAGTTTGTGATATCACATTAGATACATGATTTTTTCGTTTGAATATATGTAGACCTTGTTTGTCAACTTGAATTGTTAGCATAGGACATCATAACAATATGTGCGCAGGTTTTTTTTGATTTTTTAAAATTTGTTATGCTCATTTGAATATTGGTCAAACCTAACTTTGACCAAAATTTAAACAAGTTTAAAACATGAAAATGAAAAACTAAGCCTAGATCCTTCTTAGTCACTCCAAAATGAAGGTTTTGAAAACTTTGAAACTTTCTCAAACTTTTAAAATCCCCGTTTACTGCCTCCAAACCCCGTCCCAAACATCGCCAAACAATAAGTGTCAATCTAACCCTAGCATTGAACTATAGCCGTCAGATCGTTCTTTTAGAAGGAATCTGCAGATAGCCTCTAGGCGATCCATGAGAAGCTCATTCTTCAATCTTATTGGCTGAACTCTTTTTTCTCAACACGGATGGGGGTTCCGAATGGGCACGCTACATGGACCGTTGGGCCATGTCGCAGTCCGGGATCGTGCCCATTATGCAATGAGCTTGTCTCAGCTTTTCCTGGCATGCGCGGGAAGCGACGATGTTGGCATGCATGCATGAGAAGTGACGAAGTGACGAAGTTTCCATGCATGCGTGCCTCCCACGCCGATTCAGATGCACCGCAGTGACTCGTCACACCAGAGCCATTAAGCATGCTAAATTCAGATGCTCAATTCAGATGCACCGCAGTGACTCAAGTACGCACGCGCCACCCCCTCGTTTCAGTGTGAAACAGCAACGGATACATGCCCCGGATACACACACGCACCCCCTCGTTTCAGTGGCAACCCTAATTATCGTTCTAGCCTATTTATACACCTCTCTTCCTCTCCCACACATCACCCAAGCCAGATCCATTGTCTCCACTTCAAACACCACACACCCCAGCGAGCCCTCCATCCTCTCCGAGAACCCCCAAGCACCACCAGAAGTGCAGTACTACGGACCGACCTTCCGTCGATCGCCTATCGTGCAAGAGCTGCACTACCTGGCGGGCGTCGTCGTGGAGAGATTGCTCTGTGTGTCGGTGCAATTTAGGTGGAGGGGGTCTGTCGAGCTCGCACACGCCTTCCTCACCGCTGGTTTTGCCCACCTCCTACCGGGCTCGCCAGTGATGTTTCACCTCAATGAGGTTCGTGAAGGTGTCGCCCTCAAGTTGCTCACGGAGTCACGGTCACCTTCACCAACCCGTTCGACGCGTACGTGCTCCTCGGCCAAGTGTTTTGGTGCGGCTGCGAGTCAATCTTCTTCACGACGTACAATATCTTCACTAACTACGAGAGAATCTTCCCCACGGAAAACCAGATGCACTGTCTCCCTATGAGGAGTGAAGTTGAAGACGATGGTGAAGGGGCGCGACCAAGGTGGAAGAAAGTTCAAGATGAAGATGTTCGTGAAGCGAGCCCAAAGTGAAGTTGTTCGTCAAGCTTGTCATGTTTTGGTTTTATCGTATTTATTTTGTTTCCTGTGTTTTTCTATGTCGTGTCATGTCTCTGGACTTATCTATGTAACAGTGGTACTCGTTTGCATCTTATTTAACTAAGTCATTATGTGTGTTGAAAAATGTTTGTACCCAAAGATCATTTATGTGTGTTCAAAAATATTTGTGCCCAAAGATCAATGATGTGTGCCCAAAGATCAAAATACACAAGTGGTTAAGCAACGTGCCCAAAGATCAATTATGTGTGCCCAAATATCAAACTACACAAGTGGTTAAGCAACGTTCCCAGAAATTCAGTACAAACATGCGTTTCTAAACCCTAAACTAAGTCATGCACTGTCTATAGATAGCTTTCTTCCCTTTATCTTTCCATCCGCCCCACCGGTTACCAGGGATGCCCTTCATGCCACCAACCAACGCAGTCTTGGTTTTGAGTCCCAGTCACACCATTTTTGTTCATTTTTCACCCTTCTCATTTTTGGGGTTAATGAATCCACCCTTCTCATTTGCCCACCCCGAATGGGTCTAATTGGATGGAGTTGGCCCATTAGTCAAGTCGACACCGGACTCTGGCTCTAAGATAGCCCACAGCGGAACCTTTTTTTACGGAAAGGTAGAGCCCAGCTGCATTTCATTCATTGGTAAAAGTTTCCGAATTTCCCATTTCTTTTCCCTTTTTTCATACAATTTCAAGCTTACAAATTCCTCCCAAATTCATGTATTTTCATACAATTTTAATATTACACCGAGTGCGATTACCATACCTACAAATTTCCAAATGTAATTGCAAATTTGTGCTTGATATTCGAGCTATCTAATCTTCTGGTTCAACCTCCTTAGCTCAACAACTACCTCTCTATCAATGTGTGTTTCACCCTCCGTCTCTTCTGCCGGAGCTCGTCCTGCGGCCGCTGTCGTCTATTGCAGGATGGGCAACCATTCTTTGTGCTCTTCTAGCAGTTCATTCATCAGCGTCTAGGCTAGTACATCGACCCAAAGGAAGAAACATTTTACCTGCATGAACGCCAAATAGATTAACGGTATTGCTCAAGGATCCCGACCATGCAAATAGTGAAATTGCCCCGATTCTTACCCCCTTCTCGCTGCACATGTAGAACAGACGATTAGTGTTCTTCGGTGTGCGCAAAATCCTCCGAACAACGTCCGCCGACACTGCGGACAGAGAAAGATCAGCATCTCCATGCACGTCGGAATCTCGATCCGCGAGGTGGCGCGGGAGCTAGAAGAAGACATGGAGCTCGATTCATGACCGCCCGAAGCCGAAGGGGATCTCAACGCCTCCACGCACGGCCCTATAGCTGTAGCAGACGGTCGCGCCCTCGACAACAATCTTCCCACCGTCGGTGACGCTCCCCATCGACGTACCCTCTCGGTCACCCGCGCCCGGCTCTTAGATACCAACAGGGGTCGCCCCCCACCTCTGCGCGTGGCCGCCTCCAACCCCGTCCCCCGCTCGACTGATTCCTACTCACCGCTACGAGCTCCAGGGGCGCGTTCCGCCACTTTTATCGTACATGCCAACGGTTCTCTACTGGGTCCCACAAACTGCGACCAACAACGATCTGGTCTTGTAGCGCGTCTCTGCCTGCCGTCTGGTCCCACCTGAAAGGGACGAGTCAAATACCTTGATCTAACGGAGAGGGCAAGAGTCACGAAACAAGCTCTTGCGCACAGACTAGGGGCAAAACTGAGCACCATTTGTAACTGAGGGCAAAACTGAGTATATGGACGCTTCTGTGGACAATCCGGTAATTAACCTTTTATCCATTCAATCACCTGTCGGTCCAAAAGAAATCTATTTCACCGCTCCGAACGGCTACCTTGGCTGCTGCTTTAAAGATTTGTTGATCAAGTTAAACCATCGGAGTGGCCAAGGAGTTCCATGGTTTGTGATCTCCAACTCTAAGGTTCCATGCCCACTTGACTCGCAAGGGAGTGTGCATTCTAGATTTACAATGCTCAAAGCTCCATTCTGTTCTGGTTGACAGACAGTCTTCCAATTTACTAAGCGGTGTCCTCCTTTTACCGTGCCAGTTCCTTTCTAAAGGATTGCTCTTATTTTATCGATGGCTTTGAAAACCTAGGGAGGTGGATCAAGCGACATCAAGTGGAAGATAGTAAGAACAAGTTCATGGCCGCCGGGTCGCACCTGTAAAACAGAGTACGGATGTGGTCCTGTGGAGCTGTTCTAGCTTGCGTTATCGCACTAGTCCCCTAGCTAATTAATGGTGTACGCATTGCTAATAATCATGTGTCGATGAGAAGAAAAAAAGTCATACCTCCAACTAACCAACTTTTCCCTCCGTCTTTTCCATCATGTAGCATGTAGCAATTGGGCCCCTTGATTCTCCTCTCCGTCTCTCTGCCTCCTTGCTGTTACACCGGTATAGACGTTGCTTCTCTTCCTTGCTCCCGCACGCACCCAACTATTTTTAATCCCACCTGCTCCCGTAAACGGGGTGTATCTTGAGCTCCAATCCATCGCAGCACAAACACTCTGACACACATACTCCTCACTCCTCGGGTAGTATAGCTTACGTGAGACCTACACTTGATTGTGTCTCCATCGTCGTCTTCCCGTCCCCCTCGTACGTGCGCAGTTCTTGGCACGCTTCCCCATATATACCCCGGCCAGCCTCCGAGATAGTTAGATAGATACACAGGCAACGAACTAACTATCACACAGTGACTGAGGAGGTAGCTCGTGATCGAGTCACTCGTTCGTTCGTTCGTTCAGCCGAGCGCTCGTCGCTCGCGCGTCCCGGTCCGGCAAATGGGACGGCACGCGGGCACCGGCGGCGTCGTCCAGCAGAAGCTGCGCAAGGGGCTGTGGTCTCCTGAGGAGGACGAGAAGCTCTACAATCACATCATCCGTTACGGCGTCGGGTGCTGGAGCTCGGTGCCCAAGCTCGCCGGTACGCACAAACAAACTAGTCCCTAGCTCTTCAGTTTCGTGAAGGTGTCACCAGTTCTCACCGTCGTTGGTGCTGAATCCAGGTCTGCAGAGGTGCGGCAAGAGCTGCCGGCTGCGGTGGATCAACTACCTGCGCCCCGACCTGAAACGGGGGAGCTTCTCGCAGCAGGAGGAGGACGCCATCGTCGGCCTGCATGAGATCCTGGGGAACAGGTACATTAATGTTTTTTTTACTACTACATTCTAGCAAATGCGAAATTGGTTAATCATCAAAGGAGGCAGGTGGCCTGATCAACGAATTAAACTGAATCAATGCAGGTGGTCGCAGATCGCATCCCACTTGCCAGGTCGGACGGACAACGAGATCAAGAACTTCTGGAACAGCTGCCTGAAGAAGAAGCTGCGGCAGCGCGGCATCGACCCCAGCACCCACAAACCCATCTCCAGGGCGGCGGGGGAGGAACTGGACCAGCAGGCGTCGAAGGAGCAGAAGCCAGAGGCTGCCGCCGACGGTTTCGCGCTGAAACAGCCGCAGCAGCAGCAGGTGTTCGACCCGTTCCCGGTGGCCGACGCCTTCAGCGGCGGCTTCGTGGGACTGTACGATCACCTCGGCGCCAAGGACGCGCCCGGGTTCGTGGACTACAGCAGCGTGCTGGACGTGTCGGAGAACCTGGGCTACGCCGAGAGCTCCAGCAACAGCAGCAACTGGAACTGCCAGCCGGACGCGAACAATGTGCTGGAGGGGGAGGCGCTGCATTGGGCCTCCGAGAGCAAGGTGGAGCCTTTCGTGGGCTACGACGACGCCGGCGAGGAGGGGGCGCTGGAGCACAAGTTCGAGCTGCCCAGCTGCCACGGCCAGCAAGAGGCGAATTTTGACTTCAACCTCGAGTACTTTTGAGCCAGGCCGTTTCATCTGCATTTAGCCATTGCCGTATATACTTATATAATTTTTATTTACACACGGGCGCGCGCAAGGCAAGACCAACGACTGTGGGAGATTAGAGACTGTACTTTGTTAATTTCCTCTAGTCCCTACTCCTTTAACACTCTCTCTTTTTTGTGGTTTTTCTATCTATGTCTAAAATAAAAAAGGTATAGAAATGTGAAGACTACTGTGTAGTTTACTTATATATACTGTATGAGATTTTTTTTGAAGAACAAGTCTCTTACTCTTTTGCTCAGTACTAGTACGTAAGTTGCTACCACTTAGAAGACCGTCTGTGTGCTGCGTTTTCCTCTCGTGAAGAAGAAACTATCATTTGGTTCTTACCAATTGCTTTGTCTTGTCGCTATCCTGTTCCTAGCCTTTTCTTGATTTGTATCTCACGAAAGCAGTGAGAAAGAAAGATGCTGCTCGGAACCAGGAGAAGCTGCCATGCCATGCAGGTCAATTTCAGTGACTTGTTTAGGCACAGTAATGCTTGCACAACGATTTCGTGGCACAATTAAATGCTGCTGTTAGCTTCAAACCCAATTTTTCTCGAGAGGTCCCTTTTGCTAAAAGGTACACTTACGTGAATGAATTAGTCCCATGACACCGAATAATCTAATCTAGCGGTGTTGGTGTTGGTGTTGGTAGAGAGAGAGGCAAGAGTGGAACTAAAGAATGACGCTAACCACCTTGCTGCCCATCTGGGATTCCTTTCTACGGAACCGGACGTGCCAGTTTTATTGTTATTTAATTTTGTACCGACAGTTTTGAGGACCGTAATACAGACGAGACTATGAGTCTCGTCAGCTTTGTCGTGGCGCGCAGAGAGAAGCTGTGATATGATATGATGACGATCGATGTCTTGCTTGACGCCAAGACTCTGACCGCGCGCGGCTAGCGACACGAACACTGCAACCTGCATGATGATGGACATCGTGTTTCAGATCCAATAATAATCCAGATTTCAGAAATAAGGGATGACGTCGTGCGGATGAATGATCGCTATGCATGGAGTAGTAAGCTGCATGAGGCACGTTAGTTTTGGGTGTCAGGTATAAGAGCAGACCACCAAACACCTGACCTGACATTCCGATCTTATCTGTCAGGCACTGGGATGATGAGCAGCCTGTGGACCAGGCAGAGCATCATGGCGAGAGAGCGAGACACCACGAGGAACAAACGAGAGCCGCGGGGCCTTGCCAGTGGCGCGCGACGTGGCTCTCGGCTGCTCGCCGCCACGCGGGCATAACGGAGGCGTCGCGCGGGGCAGGGGAAGCCCGCTGTTCTGCTTCTGCCGCCGGTACGGTGTTAATTTGGCGCGGCATGGCGTGAACAGAAGCTTGCACTGGCAGGACTCCGTGAATCTTGTCGGTCTGGCCGCTGTTCCGGATTGAAGCCGGAACAGCATCGGCGATGTACGTGCGGCTCGTGGCGCCAGTGGGAGCTTGGATTGGATCCATTCCTCGGCACATGTGCGGGCAAGCGCGGACTCACGAGGAAACTTCGCTGCTGCTGCTGAGTTGTTGCGTTTGCACCATGCGTGGCCCGCAAGAGCTGTGTGACGGTGATGCCGTTGCCCACCCGGTCGTCGCCTGTCGCCACGCAGAAAATTAGCCAGGACGGAGAGCTAGCTGCAGGCGCTACGCACGGTGCAGCCTGCAGGCAACTGCTCCAAGAGTCCAAGCGCTCGCTCCAGTTTCGCACTGATCGCTCGGACCGCCCTAGACACCTCGGAGGCGGCCTGAATTTGTTTTTTCAAAATAAATACGTTGCCACATTTTCACGGGCTCGTCTTGCGGCCTGCCTGTCCATGAGTAATAGCAACTATTTTGACAATTCATCCCAAGAACTGGGCCTCACCCACCGTAGGGCTTTGCCGCTAACGCACCCCGGCCCGTACAGAACATCGCTTCCATGCAACGATAAGCGTACACGGCAATCCCTAATATCTCGCCCGCTCCGGAGGCAACCCTGGGCAACGGCTGCAGCAACGTAATTGGAACAATTTTTCTGGTTTTTTCTGGCTCGCTTCTTTTCTGCATGCCTTTTGCTGTTTTTGTTTCTTTCTTTTCAATCTTTTCAAATTTGAACTTTTTTTAAAATATGAACATATTTATATCTGAATAATTTTAAAATTCGTACATCTAAAAAAATAACATTTCTCAATTTTGAACAGTTTTCAATTTGAATTTTTTGAATTCAAATAATTTTTTAATTTGAATAATTCTTAAATCAGAACAGTTTTTTAATTTGAAAATTGTTCAAAATCTGTTCAAAACGCGATGCCGTCTCGTAGAAGCGTTTTCAAAGGGTGTCTTTGGAAAAAAAGAGACCTTCGTGAAGGTATGTTTGAGGAGCGTGCACGCTCTCAGAGAGTGCCACGTGTCGCGCGTAGGAGAAACTTTTTCTCGTACATAATCTTGGATCGAAGTACACAAACACCCGAGTACAGATACACGAAAGTACACGTAATCGTAACCAAAGTATGTGAAAGTACAACCTTACTCACGGCCGAAGTACGAAAGTATAACTATAGTCAAAGTACAAAAAAGTAAAAGTTTACTCATAATGGAAGTAAACGAAAAGTACAAATTTACTCATAGCCGAAGTACAAAAGTACAACTGTACTGAGAGCCAAAGTATAGAAAAATACAAGTTTAGTCACAACAAAAGTATAGAAAAATACAAGTTCACTCACAGCAAAAGTACATGAAAATTACAAGTTTACTCACAGCCGAAGTACAAAAATACAACTGCATTGAGAGCGAAAACAAAAATGTACAAATTTACTCATAGCCGAAGTACACGAAAGTATAACCATACTCAGAACCAAAGTACAGAAAAGTACAAGTGTACTCGCTGTCAAAGTACGCAAAAGTACAAGTGTGTAACAACCCAAGTACAAAGTACACTAAGAAGCCGAAGTACAAAAATTATAGACTGAAGTAATCTAAAATATGAACGCAGTGGTTTTAAAAATACAAAAAAATTATTGTTTAAAACCTATCAACATGAGATCTAGTTTTAAAGCTCTCGACACGAGGAGTTAAAAGGTAAAAACGGTTCGTAATTTAGACGAACTGTTCTTAAAATATTTTGTTTTGAATCATTGGATTTGAAAAAATAAAAGGAAAAATATGTACGATCACTCCTCCCCCTCTCTCATCCTAATTCCATTTTTATTTTGATTGTAACATTTGGGAAGCATGTAGGTCCCCACTAGGAGGACCGCATGAAAAAGAATACGCCACTTGACGCGACGACGAAGCGCGGGACAGACCTTTGCGAAGATTGGCCTTTTTTAGGATTTCCGGTTTTCAAACGAATACGGTAGTAGTCATGCTGGAACATAAACATAAACGGCAGAAACCACGACGGGAATGGGCCCGGCCCAAAACAAGAGTGGCTACAAGCGGAGCGCCATAGCGCCTGCATCAAGCGAGACATAGGCAGTCCCATGTTATATAACATGTATATTAGGTAGTCCCTGATGTTTAGAAATCTATGTCTAATCCTAACTGTGTACAATCTAATCCCTGTTGATCAATATATATTCACAGTAGGCCACGCCATCTAGGGTTGAGTCATCCCAGTTATTCCATATACCTCTCTAGGTTACGTCTTCACATGGTATCAGACGCGCGCGATGAACCAATATAAACTTCGCCGCCATGACTTTCGTTGCCCACCTCAACCTCCAGTGTCGTCACCAACGTTACCTCTAGCACCCTTGGGGACTCCACTGCATCGGTGCATCAGGTCTCCACCAGTGCCGCGCCCACCTCGCCCACCTCTGATGTCTTCACCACGACCTCTGTCGGTGACATGTTCTCTGGCATCGGCGCTTCTTCCTTGGTCATTCCAGAGACATTCAACTTCACCCACCTCCTGACGATCAAGCACACACAGGAAAATTACCTGCTTTCGCTGGCACAGGTTATCAAGTTGCTCTGGAGTCGCTATCTCCTTGCCTCCGTGGATGGATCATACCCCTGTCTACCGAAGCAGTCGTCAAGTCAGAGACGGCCTCACGGTTATTGCCCACAACCCGGAACACTGCGCTTACGTGCAGTAGGACGCTGCCATCCTCTTGGCCATCGTCTCCTCCATGACACCGAGTGTGTCGGTTCTCAGCCTCTTCCCCACTATGCAAGAGGAGTGGATAGCCTTGAGTAGCAGCTTCTCCTCGCAATTCACTGCCAAGTCCTACAGATTCTCACAAAGCTTGCAGAGGCTAATAACCTGAACATGTCCGTCACCGCGTACTACAACTATATTCAGAATCTTGTGGACACCTTGTCATTCATCGGACAGCCTCTCAGCTCTTCGCAGTTCACTGCTTACCTTCTCAAAGGCCGAGATGGTGACTACTTCTCCCTCGTTGATAAAATCAACGGACGAGACACCCGTCGTGCATCGGGACCTCTACTCCCAGTTCCTCGGTATGGAACAATGAATTCAGGCGCGTCATTCCACCGAGACCATCGCAGATGCATCTGCTAACGTGCTCATATGACCGTCGCCCCTTATGTCTGAGTGCGGGTAGTGATGGTTCTGGTCCCTCCAAGCCGCCATCTTCTGGACCACTTTCCTGCTCCAACAACAACCGTCCACCCGCTCCAACTAGTGGTGGGGCTGAGGGTCAATGTTGGAACACCGCCGGTGGCAATCGACCACTTTGCTAGCTCTGCAACATGCTTGGACACGTGGTCGCCTGCTGCTACAAGAGGTTCAACCAAGAAACTTTTGGTATCGGCAACGAAAACAACAACCTCCAACGTCAAGTCTCTATGGAGACTCATGGTAATGGTCACACCAAAGCCTATAACATCAACACTAGATGGTATATATGTACTTGGGAGCAACTGATCACCTCACTGACGAGTTGGACAAGCTCGCCATGAAGGAACTGTACTAGGGAAAAGATCATGTGCACATGACAAATGGTCAAGGTATGCTCATATCTCATATTGTTCATTCTGCCCTATCCACCAATGCATCAAAATCACTACATCTTAAAGGCATATCTAGTCCGGTGATGACTGCAAGTGCACCGATCAATTGTAGCTAGTTTCAAAGTAAAGATATCGAACCCACAGAGAGCTATTGGTTAAGGTCTTTATGCCCCTCGTTACTATTTACCAAATAATACTTGTAAGTTCTCTTTGATCTCAAGTAAAGGGTGTTTGAATTGTTTATAGTTGTTTGCAGAAAATTAATTAAAACAAGTAAAAGAAAACAAGTAACAAGACTGTGTGAAAGCGTGGTTGAATTCCATAGGGCTAAAACATTCTCGGGGATGTAGGATACACCGCTAGTATAGTACTATTATTATATGTAATTAAGATAACATACTTATTGTGTCATGATATGTAAGGAGAGAGCCCCATAATAAGATGTTCACGACAAGGCTCGTAGGAAGCCACTTTGTTGAGCCAAGTGTGAGGTCACCTCTAAATAACCACTGCAATGCCTGAGAGCACTCACCCATATAGGCCACCGCAATTAAGGGTTTCCCCATGGATATCGTAATTAGCTTAGGGAGCCCCTCTTTATCCCCCTTTGATCATGTGGGTTACGAGCCAGCACCAATCTGTCACGGGGCACTCCAGGTACGCTTCCACAACACGTCCCAAGGGTTTCTTCCTCCCTTTAGTCCCGAAGGCAAATGATATGTGGTCGACTTCACATATCATCTAAAGAGAGAAATCAAACTCAAGTCATAATTATATCATAGACAAGAAAGTCATATGGACACAAGAGTAGATCATCTTTATTACAAGTTCATAGTGGTGCTAGGGTTTATCCATCTCCCCAAGAACAAAGGAACTACTCACTCATGGAAGCAATCAACAACATCATCATAATCAAATGGATGGATTAAAGTACGAGGGTAGATCTAATGCAAAACACAATTAGATCTAGAATTACAAAGAGATCTAATAGATGAAAGATGGAGTAATGATGGTGATGAAGATGCAGCGGTTGATGGTGAAGGGGATGATGCGTTGTCCTCCAATGATCCGCGAAGCAGCTAGGATTTTTCCCCAACCAAGTTCCTACTTCAGATCCCTTTCGGATGTGGTGTTTCGTGGTTTCTGGTGGCTGTGAATATCGGATCTCTGTCTCGTCTTCGCCAGGAGAAACTATTTGATGAGGCGGTCCCGATGGCACCTGGTACGGGCGGACGGTACGGGCGGGCTCCGCCCATACCAATGGTCGTTATCGGTGCTAATGCCTCCTCCTTGTTTGTTATTCTTCCAGGTGCGAAGGTAAATTCATAAAATGACTTTAATCACTTAGAAATATCATATAATTACACAATATGACAACTCTAATTGGTATGTTCATATATGACTCCATGATTTGGGATCCTGTTGAAATAAGAATGAAATAGCAAGGGTAGGCGCGGTGAAATACAAAAATATCTACTCTATTTATGCAAACACAATAAGTAAATATGCTTCAATTTTGGACGCATCAACTGTAACACCCCAGCATTAGAGCTTAGAAATAAGCTGAACACAGGTGTATGCATTGCATTCATGCATAGAAAATCTGGATAATTTTCACGCTTTTAAATAAAACCTGTCAAAGAGATTGAAGCTTCTCTTAACTTGGTGGAACTGAAGTAGATCATCAAGTTGACTACGATAAGTTTCAATATGGCCTTTGCTAAAGCCTTATCTTTGGGTAATATAGATCAAATGTAATAAAACTAAGTCACAACACACTACTTAATAAGGAGTACTTTATCTTCTAGAGATCATTACATGGTATTCCATACAACAACTCAAGGATGATACTTAATATTCTAAGGATTATATCAAGGTGTTATCTACCACAAACCCTGAATATCAAGTAAAGAGACTCTATAACTAAACCTTGATATATTTGCTTGCCATAGTTATTCCTACCATGAGAATCATGGTAGTTCTTAAACATTAACTCTTATTACAAATAAACTAGAAAGGGAAGTCAAGCCAAAACTATTTAGCACATATCCTTAATATGATATTAAGAGGTGAAATTCCTATTTAACCAAGTCCTAGTGTCAGTTGATCATCACTGTTGAGTAACCAATTCTTGACCTAGAACTTATTAGCCTTTAGCTTTGACCTATTATGTTAACCTTCCAAAGACCTTAAGTAATTTAATAAGAAGGAGGAACTAGATATGGTAGAGTGTGCCATCATCAAAGGAATTTGATCCTTAGTGGTGATCAAACCATTTGATATTAGAGGAGTTAACTCACTCCTGAGTTAACTATAATAAGTATTTAAAACCAAGAGTTTAGATAGTAATTATGGAGCTATGAGAAAGCAAGTAGTATTGGTACATCAAATGAGAATCTTGTTAAGACAAGTGGATATAAACTTAGAGTAAGCTTGCTTAACAAGATAAGCTTGTAGAGAGACCAGTACAAGTCTACTACTTAGTTGAGTATAGATCTCAATCAGACAATTAGAAGCCTAAGCTTTGCTTGATCAAAGGTTGGTGGTCAGTATTCTTAAGTCTCTTGAGAATAGATGACCAGCTAATGAAAAAAGGTTGTGAGTATACCAAATTAGGCAAAACCTTAGTAAGCTGAATCATCTAGCTTGATCCTGAAAAGTCAAGCTAGAGTATGATGAAGTATGTAATATGAGTTGTATGGAGTAGTTAGGGGCATAGTAGTTTAACCAAGTTAATACAAGAACAACTTGTATTATGGAGAGTAGTACCATATCTATTCTAGAGGATTGTTAGTACTTGTGATGTATAGAGAGAACTGTAATATTGCAAGCCTTGGAAGTAGTTACAAGAAGTATTTAAAGGAATTAATGGATGGAGTTAGAAGTACCTACATTGATTGATTCACTAGAGGTAGTTTAGAAATGGAAGTTATATATACTAGAAGAATGAAGAATGAGTAATGTTGAAGTGACATGACCATGTCATCATATGATGATTGATATGGTGGAGCTAGATGATTGTCTTATTTAGGAAGATGAGATCTTTGTAAATAAGATAAGAGAGATTTAAATAGAGTATATTTAGGAAATAAATTCCTTATCTATAGATAACCTTAGTGAGGTATTAAGGTAAGGATTCTTTAGAAGCCTTAACCAAGATCATATTACAAACCACAAGGTTTAAATGCATTATATTGTATATGTATTAATGAGCCTAAGAATGAATATTTATAATTCCTTCAGGAAGTTAAGCATTAATAAGATTCTATATATATCATTCACCATTTTAAATATTTACCTTTATAATTATTAAGTGAAAACAGAATCATCTTTGCGAAATCTTATTATAAGAAACAAATTCCTAAAACCCTAATCTTTATTAATGCTTCCTAATGAAAATGACTTTTCATATAATTATGAATATTTTTATTACCCAATAAGAAATGAAGAGGAGATGGTTATAAATTCTTCATACAATAATATTTATGACTTACAAAATTTCTGGACATTTTAAACTCTTGTGGAAATCATATTTGAAAACGTTTTATAAAAATAGTAAGAAGAAACAGAAAAATAATAAGGAATGAACTGCCAGCAGAACCAAGCCGTAGCCTAGCAACCTTCACGCTATCTTCCGCTCGCGTGCGCCACCCACCACACTTTGCTTGTTTCGTCGTGACCCAATACCAGCCCGACCCACTTACCGTTCCGTCGCTGCTATCGTTGTCGTCCACCTTGCGACGCCCCTGAAGCAGGTGCGTGTCGCCGTCCGCCGTGTCGGAGTGCGCTAAGATGCTCGCCGCTGTTGCCGGGAGGGGATAAGGAGGCCACGACGATACCCCTTCCCATCCTCATCCTCTCACTCTCTCTCACCTCTAATCTTTTCCTCTCTAATCCACTCAGAGGAGCAAACCCTAGTTCGTCGGGGAGCGTCGTCCTCGCCGTATCCGGTCACCCCAGGTTCTGCTGAGACCACCATTGGGAGCACGTCATTGTCCTTGTTCGTCTCCGACCAATCCCACGAGCAGGCGCGTCCCAAATCGTTCAGAATCGAGATCAACAACAGGCCGGCCACCACAGCCGTCACCGGTCCTCCCCGTGCCTCCCCGTCACCACCATCACCACCAGGGTGAGCTCCTGAGACTCCCAGTACACTCCATTGCTTCATTTTCTTCCTATATCGCTCTGCCGCCGTGAACCTCTATGCACCGCTGTAGTTGCTCACCGGAGAAGTGGTTCCGATGACCATTCCTGGATGGCGTCGCCACTGCTAGGTTTGTTGCGAACTTCCCATTCAAACGCCTAGCTCCACTCGCCTGTGCGTGCTCACAAACGCCGATGCCAATGGCCATATGGGGGTGGCCGGCGGGATGATGTCATCCTGACGTCATACCCACGTCATCCCCTGCCCAACCCGCGTGTTAACTAGTCCACGCCTAGGTGGCAAACGACGTGGTCCTGACCCCACTAGTCTGTGACCCAGGCTAGAGTGTGTATCAGTATAAAAAGGTATTGCCTATTTAGTAAATAAGTAAATGAATATAAATTCAAATATAAATAATTTCAAGGAATTTAATAAAATGATTAAAGCTTAGAAATGCAATATATTTTGTTTTATAATTCAGAAAAATATGTATTATATATCAAAAAATTTAGAAAAATAAAATCTATAATATAAACCTATCATTATAATTATTTTCCAACATAAATAAAATAATTAGTATTAATTAGTAAATACCTTATTAAGGATAAATTTTAAATAAATATATTCTATTATTTAAAAATTCCCAAAAATAGATATATATATCAAAAATCTTAGAAAAACAAAATGAAGACTTATAAATTGGTTTTATACATTTTTCTATCACTTAACTAATATTTATTATTTATTAAGTGTTTATAAAATGGTAAAACTTGTAAAATTCAAATCTTATTATTTAAAAATCACAAAAATACCTATAATATACCAAATTGATTAGAAAGAAAAGCTACACATTAAAAATGTCAACTCTCGCTTTTGAAGTAAAATAAAATATAAAGGTTTAATAAGACTAGTTTGAACTCTTTTCTTTTATTTTAATGCATACAAATTATATAAAACTTTACTTATGCCTTTAATATAAGTTATTTAAAATCTAAAAGTATAATAACAAGTTCAGTTGATGTTTAAGTGAAGCTAAGATAAGTCTAATGATTTTAAGTTGTACTTACTAAACTACCATATAGGATTAAGTAAATCTTACTCTCCAAAAACATTTTATCAATTATAAAATCATCAAGATTTGAGTACTAATTCTTTTACAAGTTTGGGAATCCACTTTAAAATCTAAAGAAAGTCTTTAAGTATTTAACATAGTGACATTCCCATGTTTATAGAAATAAGTATTAATTTTATAATAAGTAAGTGATTATATTCACTTATAAAATCAAGAGAACACCACTTCCATAAAGACATAATACTTTTGTTTCACCTTCATGAAGTATTAAAAGTCTCCACTTGCTAATGGTATAGTTATTCAAAAATACTAATTGTTTTCTACTTTAATACTTGTAATTAATAAGAAATCCTTAAAGTGTTAGCTTTAAGTTTAAGTACTTTTACTTTGTAAAGTAATATTTTCCTCAAGAGTTATTCTTTTAAGAAACATTAAAAGTAATCCTTGAACACTTCTTTAGAAGCTTTAAATGATTAATAATCTTGTTTAAGAAATATTTTAGATACCATGACCCATTTGAGTGCTTTAGTATTGCATACTATTTCCTGTATTTACATATTGTTTCACACACTCTCACAAGCCGTAATAAGAAGCACAAGTGTAAAACTGATTTAAAAGTACAACACATTCCTAAGAACTCATCACCAGTTTCCAAACCCTAGATCAGATACGATTGTCTCAGGGATTCGTGTTTATCAAATTGCTTTACATTATTTATGCATCATTGCATCTTGCTTCTTTAAACATTAGTCCTTACCAGACCAATGATGCTGTTTACAGAATTTGTATCTTCTAATGTCTTGAAGACCGTGAGTGCATAATCTTGCAATCACAAAAGGAAAGTTCACAACTTGCTCATGTCCTTTGATTATTTTCTATCAAATGCTTGTAACTCAAATGTTGTCATCACCTGTATTTCAAAAAGGACAGAAAATACTAGTTTCATAATAATATGATTGTGGATTATTTACCAAGTGGTAATAATCTATTGATACAGTTCTAGTGGTAAAGGAACATAATACCTAGGACTTAACAACCAATGTCGCTAGTGATTCTAGCGCCATATATTACGCGTCAACCATGAGATTTGGAATGGGACAGAGAAGTCAGCTGTATCTTCTTCCTCTCGCATGCATCCGGATGGTCAAGTCGTGGCTATTATCCTCGTAGCGTGCATTTATTGGTAATTCATAGAGGATATACAGCATATGGGTGGGAACCCTCAATGTCCCATGATAGTTCTGGCATCTGACGGTCTGTACTAACCATTGTCATAATTCAAGATGTGGGCATGGCGGACACCAATGGGACATGCGGGGTCACTAAGAGGGCAGTGATTGGCTTGGATCTTAGGTTGGGCCTAAAACCATGGAAGTTTGAACGGGGATATACTCCCGACCATGCAACAAAAATTAAGGTCTCTTGTGGGAAAAGTGACGCACCTCTGCAGAGTGTAAGAATTTTGACATGTTACTGTTTGTTCCTGGAAGGAGCTACGAACGCGGCAGGAAAGGAACCCCATGAAGGTTCTGGTCAACCTGTGAAGGCTGTCGGACATAGTTTTCAGAATAAAAGCAATCTTTGAAGAAATGTTTACGAAAACCTACATTGCCTATGACCTTTTGTCTGTGGCTGTAGAGATAGTGCATCATACAATCCTTTTTAGTGAACTTGCTGAGTATACTTGTACTCAACCGTACCTTCTTAACCCTTGCTAGGTTCTAAGACATTGAAGACGACGTCAACATCAATTGCTCCTCAAGAAACCATCATCAGCAGCTCAAGTTCCTCAATAAAGTCAATGAAGTCAACATATACATCAACTGAAGTGAAGACAAAGTCTCTGTTTAGATAGGAGTAGATACTCTAGCCATAAAACCTATTTATGTAGAGCATTGCAATAGCAGCAATGGCAAGACAAATAGTTTAGATACTAGTCTTAGTCTCTAGATAGTTCTGAGTTATTATTCTGATTCTTCTTTGTAAGAAGTTTCTTTCTTTCTCTTTAACCTAGAGTTTTCTCTGGATCTTTCGTAAAGAGTCGAGTTGTAATCTATAGTCATGTCTTGGACCTGCTGTGTTTCTGTTGTACCACTCTGAGGGATGTAATACTAGTGAACTGTGTTTCATTGGTGTTATGGCAAGACTATAGTGTACTACATCATGCAGTGGTATGCTAGGTCACCGCAGCTGGTATCAGAGCATATGCTTTGACCTTAGGATTAAAACCCTTTCAGGAAGATATGTAGGTTCGATAGTGACTATAGGAGCCATCTTATCTAAACCAAGAATTGTGATGGATATCCACTTGAGGATAAACCTTATTACACTTAAGTTGGATGTTTTGTCATCTTTCTTAAGGATTAGTTATATGTATTCTCTAGAGAAAGGTCATTTGAGTGTAGCTCTAAATAGGTATAACACCATTAAGACATCTTAAGTAAGATAAAATATCAAAGAAGATTATGACTAGGATTAGGATATCATGTGGAGTAGTATTAGTGATGGAGTCTATATTTAGAAACCCTGCGAAGTAGCAGAATCTTACCACTAGTTAATACCACTATACCATACAGGGTAGATCATTAGAGTAGGTATAGATATAATTGGAGGTAAATCATGTGGCGTTCACTTGAGAATTCTATATGATGGAGTAGAGTTTTGTTAAGAATCATTAATAGTAATCTAAGAAGAAGAGTCGTCATGGTGAGATTAGCTCTTTAATCATGATGACTAGGTAAATCTTAACAATTTCGTGGTGAGAATAGCTCCGGGACCATGATAAGTCTGTAATTAGGACAAGTACTTAGTAAATAATCTTGTAACAATAGTAAGTAAAGAACAGTTTAGGTCTATGATAGAAGTCATAGGTATCATGACAGTACTATGATTTTTGGATTAAGGTAGTAACTACAATTTTTTTAGTAGTTTTGAGAGATCATGTGAGGATAGCTTACGATAGAATAGAAAATTGGTAGTCTTTAGTAGTCCTAAAAGGAAAGGTAAGTGGTTAGTCAGAACCAAAGTGAGATCACTTTGCTCAAAATTATCCAATTGCAATTGAGCAATTTGGGTAAATATTGAGACAAAGTATAGTTTAACCTTATGTGTTAAGTATCACAAAGTAAACCTATACTAGGAGGTGTCATATACTACACAGCTAAGCCTGAATTCTAGAGGTCTTATACTCAACTACTATATTCCGGGCTTAGAATGATGTGTGTTATATGTACCACATTTGGAATTTTTTTGGTTTTTCTTGGATTTTTCTTGATTGACTAGATCTGTGCATGAATTTTGACTTGATGTGCAAATGCATGTTGCATCAGCAAGTTATTACTTGATGTTATAGACCTAGATAAAAAAAAGGAATTCATGTAAGGGATTGACGAGTTCCAAAGATCAAGCTGAAGACTTACACGAAGAAGGAAGCTAAATATAAGATGTATCAACACTATTTTGAAGGATGGATCAATCCCAACTCACTATGAGCTAGCAACAAGAAGGATTATAAATGCAGAAAAGTGTGGAGCAACATGAAGGAATAAACTTAAGTTCACACAAGATAGGTGGTGTTGCTAAGAAGCTAATGAAGTAGTTGTACCTAGTTCATGGAAGTATCATGAATCAGTGCAAAGAAGAAGTCTTGGAACAAGGGTGGTATTCAAGCTCTGACAACTTAGAGAGAATGCCAGTAAGAAGTCAAAAACCCGTAGGGTAATCCATACACCTAGGAGGATTCACAACTAGTATCCGTAGCTAGTATCCTAGCATTTTAGCTAATTAGGTCATCTTTGTATGATTTAAAGAGCATAAAACTAGGCCTAAGTTAAGAAAGGCATAAAGAAGTATGAAAATTAAAAGCGAATGACTTCCGAGACGTTTTCGTGACATCGGATTTACAGGTGAGAAATAATGTCTAAGAAGATAAAAGTAAGGCAAGTAACGTTGGAAGATCCATTTCGAAGATCCACAATTGTGTGGGTGTATCGCAGAATCTTTTGTGAGACCTTATATAGGTAAGGTATAAGCTAGAAGGAGACCAATATCCTTATTATGGAGTTAATGGATATTATACGTGTAGATTAGAGACCATTAGGAAACCCCAAGGGGGAGAGTAAACAATAAAAACTAAAGTGTTGTAGTCTAATTTTCTGACTAAAGGTTGGAAAAGAAGTACTCAGTCATGATGGGAGTAAGCCATATTTTCGTAAGGTTATAAGAAGCCCTCATTATAAAGTATTTCCAAGAGTATGTCCGGATGAAAGATCGAAGGAGATATAATAGATTAAACCTAGTGGACTAGTTTTGGGAGAAACAACTTGTAACTACCTCGGTGAATTACGCTCTTAGTTACATGCCTGGATGAGCGAAAGTGGTTAAAATAGTACGGTGGGGCACAGGGGCCACTCATAGGTAGACCTTTCGGCCGTCCTAACCACTTCCAGAACATTGGGACAAGAACGAGCGTGAATCGGCATTTAAGGGATCAACTACATACACAAGTGAGTATGTATGCAAGCCACCATACAACTGTTCACAGAGCCATTCCATCTAAAAGAAATAGAAATATTGCAACGCCATACGGCAAGATCCAAATATCCTAGATAGAGATAATATTTTAGGATAGCTCCTCATACATCAAACATCAGAGTATCAGGCGAAAGCGGAAAACAAGATCCGAGTACAGATAAGAAGCGAATCGGCATAAGATGCCACATAAATAAACACATCCCGCCCACAGATCTTACGGATCCCTGTTCCCAGAATCTCTACACCGAGTGATCATTGCCAACATCCTCCGTCTCCTCCACCCAGTATCCATCTTGCGAATACACCTGTTCATCTGAATCAAACAATTTATCGTGTGAGACCCTAGGGGTACTCAGCAAGTCTTTATGCCTCTAAAGGGGACATAACCTGGGGTGACGCAATTGCAGCAAAAGATAATAACTAACAAGTCTATAGATACTCGCTAACCATCCGCCTACCCAATGATAGACGGATGTCCGTTAATTACTAACAACAGTTATACAGTATAATTAATAGATCCATCCTCCTTCTCACTTACCAACGAGAAAGCGGATGAACAACCCATCCGTTGGCAGTTTTATTAACCATTCCATGAGTATTGCACTATTTACTAGTCAAGTACTTAGTCAAATTAAAAGCGGTACTTTAGTTATACTTGTCTATGATCGAGAAACTGTGCTCCAAGTCGTCCATAACCGCAGACATGGCTTTCTGAAAGATTTACACTGCAGGGGTGCACAAATAGCAACACACACTCGATCAACATCGGAAAAACCAACTCAAAACCCAATGAGGCATTCACGACAAAGCGATCACAGGATTCAGAAATATTTCAGGGGTCCACCCCATTAAGCTACCCGCAATGAAGTTGGCCAGCTCCGAGACGGACCCAAGGTTTGCGTCAATGGCTGTAAACGACTGGGAACCCGAAAGTGTGACTGGGCTTGTTGATACCGCGAAAACACTCCGCATCCAAAATAGTACAGGTGCTCCACGCACAATCTTAAATAAAACAGTAAAGCATGGCATAAGTACAGGATAGTAACAAAGCCCCAAACTACTTTGTGGCCCCAAGAAATAGAAATGAATCAAGCTCTAGCTCAGGGGGTCCACGGCCTCCCGGATGTGGATAGTGCGAATAGTCAAGGAACAGGAATCAAGCACTCGGGGTCCTACGGGACACAAGTGAGCATGAAAGACCAAATAACAGATATTGCTCACCGGCGCCTCTTTCATTAGTTATCCCATTACTACTCAGGTTAAGTTGTTTAGGTACCTCGTTATCCATCAGACACTCACATACCCTATACATGCTGTTCTACGACTCGCATGGCTCAAACAACTCCTGTAGTAATGGCTCATGGGATGGAGGAACAAGCTTCGGTGGGGTTTAAAAGTAAAGGCTATGCAGTACTTGGGATTCAATTTAATGCAATCGCGACTCAATGATGCAAGAATAAGATAGAGGCAATAGGTGCTATATGTATGCAAACATGTGGTAGTGCTTGCCTGGTAGCTCAGTTGTCGTGAGAGATGGATCTGGGTAGAACTCCTGTGATTCCTGATAATTCCCCTGCTCGGCGTCTATTCGAGAAGAACCAAACACACAAGGAATAATATAAATAAAGTGCGCAAGCATATGAATAAATGCGACAAGTAAACAAGCATGCTATGATGAATGATGCACAATTAGCATGGTATAACTTAGCATGGCATGGGTGAGGTGTGGGGTACAAGATTAAAGCATTTTATTAAGTTTTTAGTCCGGTTTTGCTCTCATATAACTTGCTGTCCACTTAATATTTATATGATGCATGCTTCAAATCAGAACATGGAATGCGTAAACAGAACGGGCTCGTCGAGCTGATCATTTTAGACATATTATTTATTAAATTTGGAGTTATAAAACAAAAGTTATTAATTAATTAAGAAAAGGCATTTTTATTGCAAATAAACAATTTCGAAATTTAAATTAGCCAAACATTGATTTAGAGGGCAGATTTGAAATCCTCACATTTTCTGATTCAAAAACATATATTATTTGGATTTATAAACAAAAAGTTATTAATTTCTGGATTTAAAATTATATTAAACAAATTCTAGAAAAGATTTCTAATAAAACCGAAAAGAACAGAGCCTTTTTGTACACAGAGAAAGTTAGCCACCGTCACTGACAAGTGGGGCCTGCGCTGACTCAGCGCTCGGTAACACAGCGGTTTGGGCGGGAACTTTTGTCACCGCGGGGTGAGCTAGCCGTTGCGGATGACAGATGGGACCGGCGTCCGACGGGTCCACCGCGCGCGTGACCTAGCCAGGGCTTGCTACGCGGCAGATCCGGGGGTGCGGGTTGAGGCGGGAAAAAGTACAGGGACCTTTATGGAAAAGCTCCGGGGAAGACTGACGAACTGAAATTTCGTGTCTGGGAAAAACAGCATCTGGAGCCCAGTTCGGAGGACGATGACGACGAATCTAGCGAGAATTTGGAGATGATGTAAAAAAGAAAAGTGTAGATCTAGCTTAGATATACCATGTTCGTGTACAAAGTTTCTCAAACGGAGGTCTACAATGGACGGGGCAATGAGAAGAACAGAGGGAAAAACACGGGCCGGTGCAGACTGGATTTCGACAGGAAAAACGCAAGAGCTGGAGCAATCTTGCGAGGACGATTCTGGGCTCTTCGCTGAACCAAATCGAGCATGTAATGGCTCGTTTTAAAGAGGGGAGGACCGTATACAACTTTTGTTCAGGCCGCGACTTAGGAGGTGGACTGTATCTCGTGTAGTTTCGTGATGAACACAAGAACAGAACATGGAAGATCTGAGAGGTGTAGCTGTCTTGCGAGCACTATTCCCAGAGCTATGGCGGATGGTTTAGATCATGTGATGGCTTATCTGAAGGAGGGTTGCGAGATCTACAACTTTCCTTTAGGTAGCAATCGAATTCGAACAACACAGCAAGGGCTAGGACTCGATGAACAGGAGGCCTGAGCGACACGCGCGGTTGCTATCTCCGGCGTGCGCGCAGGGCGTTCGACGAATTGCGGTGGAGCTACGGTGCAGGAGGGAGAGGAGGGTCATGTCTAGGGTGAAGAGGAGCTCACCTAGGTGCTTCTGGTGGGTTGGTCCGGCTCGAGGAAGCGTTGAACGGGCGCAGGCTTGCGGATAGCAAGCTCCTGGCACATGCGTCCACCGGCGTCATGCAGCTTCTCCGGCGAGCTCCTGGTGGGGGTCATGTACAGGACGAAGAAGAGGAAGCCGGGGAGTGTCCTTGTGCTCCCGGATCGGCTTGATGTCCACCTGAACGAAGAAGGACAGAGGGGGGTCGTGGCTAGGGTTTTGGTGCCATGGGAGTGGTCTTGGGGAGGAAGAAGAGGGAGAGGGGAGATGGGGCTGCAGATCTCGATCTGGTAAGCTTGGTGAGCTAGGTAGATGAGAGGGAATGAGGGAGAAGCACATGGGGGGTGGTGGCTTTGCACAAGAAAGGAAGGGGCATCGGTGTGTGGGGTTTCTCTTCCTCTTTCCTTTGTCTTGAAGCTGAAGAAAGGAGGGGAGAGGGACCCCGGGAGAGGGGCAGGTCGTGGTGGTCTTATACTTCCAAAGCAAGAAAAAAGAAGAGGTTAGGAGAGAAGTGATCACATGCCCAAGCAAAACAAGAGGGAGGTTTGGTGAAGGTGTAGCTTGGCATCACATGAATTGCACATATGCACCACACATACACTTGCATGCATGCATGCATGGGTACACACGATATATAAATATCTAGAGAGTGTGTGTATATAACCACATGTATACCACGGTTTAGGCAGGAATAGAAAGTGTGTGTATGTGTATTAACACATGCACATGCATGGAGCTTAGAAGTAGGATTAGATGTGTGCCGGTGTATGTGTTACACACACATGCAAAAGTAAGGTTTTGGTGGTTAGAGAGAAGGATTTAAACACAAAACAAGTAGAGACAAACTCACATGGAATTTTAAAACAAGAACAAAAGCACATAGATGATATCATTTCATGTGAGCATGGAATAGAGTTTATATTGCATGTACTAGGGATGGACCTTGTTATTGCATGTCCCATGCATGTGTGCATATTTTGTGAAAACAAACTATGTCACATGTATGTGAGCTAAAAGAGGTGGCCAAATAAAATAATTGCAATAAACAAGGGTTTGAGAAAGGCCAAGCTCACATGGCATTTTGAATTTGGTTGGATCAAACCAAATGACCATGTGTATGCGAATAGTAGGATCCATACAACTATATATGTGGGCTAGAATTAAATAAAATCAACAAATTAATATGCCCACATACATGTATATGGTAGAATGAGGATGATCACATGGAAGTTGATATGGACAAGTTAGTAGGTGGGATGATTAAAGAGAGATGCCCTCAACTCCATTTGGGCATGTAACAATAATCAAGAAACAAATACAATATATCAAGAAGCAAATTATTAATAATACAATGCAATATGAGGAGAAGAACCAAAAGAAAAGGGTTTTTAATATGATGCTCAAATGCAATGTGGCATGATGACATGAGCATGATATAATTATGATGCAACAATTATATGTAGGAAGTAGCATTTATATAGACTAGGATAGTAGCATTGCAATTGTTAGACATTTGGGATGCTACACAACTTGTAAGTTGTCCTTAAGAAGGAGTAGAGCCTACCAAAATAAGTCCAGTGTAAAGTAGTAGGAACACCGGATTGGAATGGACAAAATGTGTCCACAACCAATTCAAAATAGGACTTTAAGGACATAATCCAAGAGATTATAGTAAAAGAAATTATAGGATAAATTAGAAGCGATAGTGGATATGGTCAAGTATGAAGAGGATTCAAGGAAAAAGATCTAGATACGGGATACCACAATTATTCCCAATTGTGATCACGATGGAATTTGAGAAATGGCGTGATCAACACAAGTCAACTCCTCATTCTGAAACGCAAGAGAGTATGAACTTCGGGGATGAAGTTTATTCTAAGGGGGAGAGTCTGTAAAACCCCAGCATTAGAGCTTAGAAATAAGCTGAACATAGGTGTGTACATTGCATCCATGCATACAAAATCCAGATAATTTTCGCGCTTTTAAATAAAACTTGTCAAAGAGATTTAAGCTTCTCTTAACTTGGTGGAACTGAAGTAGATCATCTAGTTGACTATGATAAGTTTTAATATGACCTTTGCTAAAGCCTTATCTTTGGGTAATATAATTTGATCTAAGGGTATATCAAATGTAATAAAACTAAGTCACAACACACTACTTAATAAGGAGTACTTGATCTTCTAGAGATCATTACATGGTATTCCATACAACAACTCAAGGATGAATACTTAATATTCTAAAGATTAAATCAAGGTGTTATCTACCACAAACCCCGAATACCAAGTAAAGAGACTCTATAACTAAACCTTGATATATTTGCTTGCCATAGTTATTCCTACCATGAGAATCATGGTAGTTCTTTGACATTAACTCTTATTACAAATAAACTAGAAAGGGAAGTCAAGCTAAAACTATTTAGCACATATCCTTAATATGATATTAAGAGGTGAAATTCCTATTTAACCAAGTCCTAGTGTCAGTTGATCATCACTGTTGAGTAACCAATTCTTGACCTAGAACTTATTAGCCTTTAGCTTTGACCTATTATGTTAACCTTCCAAAGACTTTAAGTAATTCAATAAGAAGGAGGAACTAGATATGGTAGAGTGTGCCATCATCAATGGAATGTGATCCTTAGTGGTGATCAAACCATTTGATATTAGAGGAGATAACTCACTCCCGAGTTAACTATAATAAGTATTTAAAACCAAGAGTTTAGATAGTAATTATGGAGCTATGAGAAAGCAAGTTGTATTAGTACATCAAATGAGAATCTTGTTAATACAAGTGGATATAAACTTAGAGTAAGTTTGCTTAACAAGATAAGCTTATAGAGAGACTAGTACAAGTCTACTACTTAGTTGAGTATAGATCTTGATCAGACAATTAGAAGCCTAAGCTTTGCTTGATCAAAGGTTAGTGGTCAGTATTCTTAAGTCACTTGAGAATAGATGACCAACTGATGAAGAAAGGTTGTGAGTATACCAAATTAGGAAAAACCTTAGTAAGATGAATCATCTAGCTTGATCCTGAAAAGTCAAGCTAGAGTATGATGAAGTATGTAATATGAGTTGTATGGAGTAGTTGGGGGCATAGTAGTTTAACCAAGTTAATACAAGAACAACTTGTATTATGGAGAGTAGTACCATATCTATTCTGGAGGATTGTTAGTACTTGTGATGTATAGAGAGAACTATAATCTTGCAAGCCTTGTAAGTAGTTACAAGAAGTATTTAAAGGAATTAATGGATGGCGTTAGAAGTACCTACATTGATGGATTCAATTGAGGTAGTTTAGAAAGGGAAGTTATATATACTAGAAGAATGAAGAAGGAGTAATGTTGAAGTGGAATGACCATGTCATCATATGATGATTGATATGGTGGAGCAAGATGATTGGAAAGGAATTCCTTATCTATAGATAACTTGAGTGAGGTATTAAGGTAAGGATTCTTTAGAAGCCTTAACCAAGATCATATTACAAACCACAAGGTTTAAATGCATTATATTGTATATGTATTAATGAGCCTAAGAATGAATATTTATAATTCCTTCAGGAAGTTAAGAATTAATAAGATTCTATATATATCATTCACCATTTTAAATCTTTACCATTATAATTATTAAGTGAAAACAAAATCATCTTTGTGAAATCTTATTATAAGAAACAAATTCCTAAAACCCTAATCTTTATTAATGCTTCCTAATGAAAAGGACTTTTCATATAATTATGAATATTTTTATTACCCAATAAGAAATGAAGAGGAGATGGTTATAAATTCTTCATACAATAATATTTATGACTTACAAAATTTCTGGACATTTTAAACTCTTGTGGAAATCATATTTGAAAAGGTTTTATAAAAATAGTAAGAAGAAACAGAAAAATAATAAGGAATGGATGCCGGCGAACCGGTAGTAGCGACAACCTTCACGCTTACGCCACTCAAGGCGCCAGCCCGCCACATCGCTTGTTTCTTTAAATGTGGCCCAATAGCATCCCGGCCCACTTACCGTTTCGTTGCTAATATCGTCGTCGTCCAATTTGCGATGCCCCCGAAGCAGGTGCATGTCGCCGTCCACCGCGTCGGAGTGCGCCAAGATGCTCATCACTGTCGCCGGGAGGGGATAAGAAGGCCACGACGATACCCCTGCCCATCCTCATCCTCTCACTCTCTCACACCTCTAATCTTTTCCTCTCTAATCCACTCAGAGGAGCAAACCCTAGTTCGTCGGGGAGCGTCATCCTCGCCGTCTCCGGTCGCCCCAGGTTCCGCTGAGACCACCCTTGGGAGCGCCTCACTGTCCTCGTTTGTCTCCGACCAATCCCACGAGCAGGCGCGTCCCAAATCGTTCGGAATCGAGATCAACATCACGCTGGCCACCGTAGCCGTCACCGAGCCCTTCCCGTGCCTCCTCGTCACCACCATCACAACCAGGGTTAGCTCCCGAGCCTCCCAGTACCCTCCATTGCTTCATTTGCTTTCGCTCTGCCGCCGTGAACCTCTATGCACCGCCGCAGTTGCTCGCTGGAGAAGTGGTTCTGGTGACCATTCCCGGATGGCGCCTCCACTTCTAGGTTCGCTGCGAACTTCCCATTCAAAGCCTAGCTCCACTTGCCCATGCGCTCTCACGAACTCTAATGCGGACGACCATATGGGGGTGGCCGGCGGGTTGATGTCATCCTCACGTCATACCCACGTCATCCCCTATCCAACCCACGTGTTGTTGGTCCCACGCTAGGTAAAAATGAACCCACGTGGTCGGACCCCTTTTGACCCAGGCTAGAGTGTGTATCAGTATAAAAAAGTATTTCCTATTTAGTAAATAAGTAAATGAATATAAAATCAAATATAAATGATTTGAAGGAATTTAATAAAATGATAAAAGCTTAGAAATGCAATATCTTTTGTTTTATAATTCAAAAAAATATGTATTATATATCAAAATGTTCAAAAAAATAAAATCTATAATATAAACCTATTATTAAAATTATTTTCCAACATAAATAAAATAATTAGTATTAATTAGTAAATACCTTATTAAGGATAAATTTTAAATAAATATATTCTATTATTTAAAAATTCCCAAAAATAGATATAATATATCAAAAATCTTAAAAAGAAAAATAAATACTTATAAATTGGTTTTATACATTTTTCTATCACTTAACTAATATTTATTATTTATTAAGTGTTTATAAAGTGGTAAAACCTATAAAATTCATATCTTATTATTTAAAAATCACGAAAATACCTATAATATAACAAATTGATCACAAAAATAAAAGATACCCATTAAAAATGTCAACTCTCACTTTTGAAGTAAAATAAAACATAAATGTTTAATAAGACTAGTTTGAATTCTTTTATTTTATTTTAATGCATACAAATTATATAAATTTTTACTTATGCCTTGAATATAAGTTATTTAAAATCTAAAAGTATAATAACAAGTTCAATTGATGTTTAAGTGAGGCTAAGATAAGTCTAATGATTTTAAGTTGTACTTACTAAACTACCATTTAGGATTAAGTAAATCTTACTCTTCAAAAACATTTTATCAATTATAAAATCATCAAGATTTGAGTACTAATTCTCTTATAAGTTTGGGAATCCACTTTAAAAGCTAAACAAAGTCTTTAAGTATTTAACATAGTGCCATTCCCATGTTTATAGAAATAAGTATTAATTCTATAATAAGCAAGTGATTCTATTCACTTATAAAATTAAGAGAACACCACTTCCATAAATACATAATACTTTTGTTTCACCTTCATGAAGTATTAAAAGTCTCCACTTGCTAATGGTATAGTTATTCAAAAATATTAATTGTTTTCTACTTTAATACTTGTAATTAATAAGAAAACCTTAAAGTGTTAGCTTTAAGTTTAAGTACTTTTACTTTGTAAAGTAATATTTTCCTCAAGAGTTATTCTTTTAAGAAACATTAAAAGTAATCCTTGAACACTTCTTTAGAGGCTCTAAATGATTAATAATCTTGCTTAAGAAATATTTTAGATACCATGACTCATTTGAGTGCTTTAGTATTGCATACTTTTTGCTGTATTTACATATTGTTTCACACACTCTCACAAGCCGTAATAAGAAGCACAAGTGTGAAACTGATATAAAAGTGCAACACATTCCTAAGAACTCATCACCAGTTTCCAAACCCTAGATCAGATACGATTGTCTCGGGGATTAGTGTTTATCAAATTGCTTTACATTATTATGCATCGTTGCATCTTGCTTCTTTAAACATTTGTCCTTACCAGACCAATGATGATGTTTATAGAATTTGGATCTTCTAATGTCTTGAAGACCGTGAGTGCATAATCTTGCAATCACAAAAGGCAAGTTCACAACTTGCTCATGTCCTTTGATTATTTTCTATCAAATGCTTGTAACTCAAATGTTGTCATCACCTGCATTTCAAAAAGGACAGAAAATACTATTTTCATAATAATATGATTATGGATTATTTTCCAAGTGGTAATAATCTATTGATACAGTTCCAGTGGTAAAGGAACATAATACCTAGGACTTAACAACCAATGTCGCTAGTGATTCTAGCGCCATATATTACGCGTCAACCATGAGATTTGGAATGGGACAGAGAAGTCAGTTGTATCTTCTTCCTCTCACATGCATCCGGATGGCCAGGTCGTGGCTGTTATCCTTGTTGCATGCATTTATTGGTAATTCGTAGAGGATATGCAACATATGGGTGGGAACCCTCAACGTCCCACGATAGTTCTGGCATTTGACGGTCTATACTAACCATTGCCGTAATTCAAGATGTGGGCATGGCGTACACCAAGGGGACATGTGGGTCGCGAAGAGGGCAGTGATTGGCTTGGATCTTAGGTTGGGCCTCAAACCATGGAAGTTTAAATGGGGATATACTCCCGGTCGTGCAACAAAGCTTAAGGTCTCTTGTGGGAAAAGTGACGCACCTCTGTAGAGTGTAAGAATTGTGACATGTTACTGTCTGTTCCGGGAAGGAGCTACGAACGCGGCAGGAAAGGAACCCCATGAAGGTTCTGGTCAACCTGTGAAGGCTGTCGGACATAGTTTTCAGAATAAAAGCAATCTTTGAAGAAATGTTTACGAAAACCTACATTGCCTACGACCTTTGGTCTGTGGCTGTAGAGATAGTGCATCATACACTCCTTTTTAGTGAACTTGCTGAGTACGCTCGTACTCAACCGTACCTTCTTAACCCTTGCTAGGTTCTAAGCCGTTGAAGATGATGTCAACATCAATTGCTGCTCAAGAAACCATCATTGGCAGCTCAAGTTCCTCAATAACGTCAATGAAGTTAACATATACATCAGCTGAAGTGAAGACAAAGTCTCGGTTTAGATAGGAGTAGATACTCTAGCCATAAAACCTATTTCTGTAGAGCATTGCAATAGCAGCAATGACAAGCCAAATAGTTTAGATACTAGTCTTAGTCTCTAGATAGTTCTGAGTTATTATTCTGATTCTTCTTTGTAAGAAGTTTCTTTCTTTCTCTTTAACCTAGAGTGTTCTCTGAATTTTTTGTAAAGAGTCGAGTTGTAATCTATAATCATGTCTTGGACCTGTTGTGTTTCTCTTGTACCACTCTGAGGGATGTAATACCAGTGAACTGTGTTTCATTGGTAGTATGTCAACGACTTTAGGGTACTACATCATGTAGTGGTATGCTAGGTCACCGCATCAACTCCCCCAAGCTAGGCTCTTACTCGTCCCCAATCAAGAACGTGACTTATGGATAAGATCATCATGTTCATTAGACATGAGATGTTACAACAAATGAGGTAAAAATTGAAACAAGAATACAACATCGGATGTAGAGATACATCAGGGGTATTACCATACCCTTACACATTACATAACTTAGAGGCTTCCATAACTTTTCTAATATTAATGAAATTATAAGAAGCTACTAGTGATTCAACATATCATATAATCACGAAGTTTAGAAATTTTTAGCTCTAAGTTTAATAGTGAAGATTCATGATCATTTTCTTTTTCTTCTTTCTCTCTCTTTTTATATGCTTGATTCTTTTGATAGCTGCTTTCTTTTTCTTTCTCAATACTTGCATATCTATATTTTTCCTTGCTCCCTTTTTCTGTTTTTCTTTTTAGGAAGCTATTTGATCATGCTCACTACCTCAATGGCTTTTGAAAACTCTTAATCATAATATGCTACCAAAATACTTCTTCTCATAACTTAATCAATAGTTCTATAGGTGTGGAAGACCCTAAACTTATGACAGTTGTACAAGTATCATAACACTCAACCTAGTTCAATCATCTAATATAATAATCATTAATCAAACACAACTTCAATTATCATAAAGTCTCATAACTCAACAGATATAATTCTTCTCTTGAACAAAGGGAACTCGAAGTTGATGCAACTAATGCAAATTTAGAAATTTAAACCTAACCGTGTGTGCAGAAAAGTAACATGCTAAAAACTGTAAGATAGATTACAAGGTTCTCATAGATCCCCCCAATCTTGGAATCAAGCCAGGTGGATCAAATAATCCCTTGTGATTACTTACTCCTTTTTGGGAGTAAAGAAGTCATCATCTTCCTTTTCTTCATCTGCCTTGAGGTTGCAGGCTTGGCAATACATGCGAATCACATAGACATCTCTATGATGCCGACATGTAATTCCTTTATTACTTTGTTTAAAGTTCTTCTATCATCTGCCATCTCCATAATGATCTTGGTGAGGAGTTGTACCCTACTGTCGATGGCATCGACCTTCTTTTAGAGGTCTTTGCCCATCATCCAGTAATAGTCAACTCCTTCGCCAATGGTCTCAACAGAAGCCTTAGAAATCTTTTCAAGGTTCTTGATCTTTTCTCGAATCTCATCTCGGTATCCCCTTTTCTTGGAAGAGGTTTCGGGAGGTGATTTAAAAGAAGATCCATGAAGGTTATACCTGTAGGGGTTGAGCGGAGATTCTTCTTTGTTCCTTCCTTGTTCCACGTGCCTGAGCTTCTCCAATTTCTGTGTGAACATATCTTTCCAATTAGGGAGTGGAACCACACGTGGGGGCTCGCGGTTGGAGGAAGACGAGGTATATCATTCGGATCCCTCCTTGACTCGTTCTTCAGCGGCGTGCTCCTTCTTGGCCCAGATCTGCTTGATATGAAAAGGTTGCACGTACCTCGAGTAATCAAGTGAGATATGAGATTTCATTGTAAAAGGATAGGAAGAAGTTCTAGATCTGAAATCGGACGGAAAAGAGCGAGAAAGAAGAAAACGTGTAGATTGGAAAGAAAAATTGGAAGTTCAAGGGGCCAGAGTCGGTTCAGGTAATGCAGGCGGGCTTCACTTGCAGCGCTCATCTGACGACTACTTACCGACTTCAATTATTATTTTATTTTTTTATAATCAAATGAATAAATTTATCGTGAGGGAAACATAACTGGTGACGACCATCGATATGGGCGCGTTAGCCCGTACTATCCAATCGTACCGTATTGCAAAAAATCAGAGTTGGTTCTCCAAATGGTTAACGACCAGTGGAATGGGCGCGTCTGACAGTACGGTCCGCCCGTACCAGGTCGAAAAACCATTCAGAATGACCAGAAAAACCAGATGAGTTTAGGACGAAAAATAGAATCATCCAAAAAGGTTTCAAAGAAACAAAACTTAAGTAATTTACACTTTGTTACCTAGCCTCCGCTTGTTGTATTCTTCAGCTGGGATTACAGAGATCAATTCCATAGTGTTTACTTCACCAACTCTATAATGCTTCAATCCCTGCCCATTAACAATCCAGGATAAAGAAGAGGGTGTAGTATTTTTTAGTCTCACCGCTCCTGATGGATATGCTTCTTCAACATCGTATGGTCCTTCCCACCTAGATTTCAACTTTCCTGCAAAAATCTTAAGCATAGAGTTGTAAAGTAAAACTTTATCTCCGGTTTTAAATCCCTTGCCTTCTAACTTTATGTGATGCCATTTTTAAACTTTTTCTTTAAATATTCTAGTGTTTTCATAAGCCTCATTCTTTAGTTCATTTAAAGCATGAATGTCTAAGAGTTGTTTTTCACCTGCAGTTTTAAAGTCAAAATTCATAATTTTGATAGCCCACCGAGCCTTATACTCGAGTTCTAGTGGAAGATGACAATCTTTACCGTAAACCATTTTGTATGGTGTTATTCCCATGGGGTTCTTGAATGCTGTGTGAAACGCCCAAAATGCATCATTAAGCTTTAGATACCAGTCTTTTCTTGATCTGTTCACCATTTTCTGAAGTATGACCTTGATTTCTCTATTTCATAATTCCACTTTCCACTAGTTTGAGGATGGTAAGGCGAAGCTACCCGGTGGTATACTCCATATTTTTGAAGTATCTTGTCAAAAGTTCCTTTCATAAAATGAGTTCCATCGTCAGTAATCAAAAATCAAGGTACTCCAAACCTGGGGAAGATGATGTCCTTGACAATCTCTATGGAAGTGGGGTGCATCTGCATGAGCTGTAGGTATAGCTTCAACCCATTTAGTAACATAATCAACAACAACAAGAATATGAGTGTAACCGTTAGAGGGAACAAATGGTCCCATAAAACCCATTCCCCATACATCGAATGGCTCTATTACTAAGTTATATTTCATATTCATCTCTTGTCTTTTTCTATATTACTCATACGTTGACAGGAATCACAATTTTTAAAATATTCATGTGAATCTTTGACTAAGGTAGGCCAGTAGAAGCCTGACTGTAAAACTTTGGCGGCAGTGCGATTACCAGCGTGGTGCCCACCGTAGGGACTATCATGATAGGCTTTAAGGATGTCTTTAATATCATGATCGGGCATGCATTTCTGGAGTATCCCATCTAGACCATGTCTATATAAGTATGGATCATCCCAAAAGTAATGTTTTAAATCACTAAAGAATTTCTTTCTTTGATTGTAATCTATTCCTTTTGGTAAAAACTGGCCTACCAAGAAATTAGCATAATCTACAAACCAGGGATCGTGAGATTCTACACCTGCAAGATATTCACCCGGCATATATTCGTTAATAGGGATAGGATCTTCCATGATTCCTTCCATTCGTGACAAATGGTCGGCCACATGGTTATCCTTTCCCCTCCTATCCACTATTTGTAAATCATACTCCTGAAGTAACAAGACCCATTTGATTAGACGGGCTTTAGCATCCTTCTTATATAGAAGATGTCTTAGAGCTTGATGATCAGTATGAACTATTACTCTTGAGTTGATGATATAGTGTCTAAACTTATCAAAAGCAAAAACAACAGCAAGGAATTCTTTCTCAGTTGTTGCATAGTGCCTTTGATCATCATTAAAGACTCGATTAGCATATTTAATAATATTAAAGTTAGGGCCATCTCTTTATCCTAAAACAACCCCAATAGCATAATCACTAGCATCACACATAATTTCGAATGGTTTGTCCCAATTAGGTGCTTGAATAATAGGTGCATAAATTAGAGCTTTCCTTAACTGTTCAAAAGAATCATGGCAATCTTTATCAAAAGAAAAAGAATATCTTTATCTAGGAGACGAGTTAAAGGGGCGGCGGCTATTTTAGCAAAATCTTTGATAAAGCATCTGTAAAAACTAGCATGCTCAAGGAAATTCTTTACTCCTTTTATATCTTGCGGAATTGGAAGTGTTTCTAAAGTAATTAACTTTGAACTATCAATCTTAATATTCTTCTTAGAAACTTTATGCCCAAAAACTATACCTTCCCTTACCATGAAGCGGCAACGCTCCTAGTTTAGAACCATCTTAGTTTGTTTACACCGCTACAAAACTCTATTAAGATTATATAGAAATTGTTCAAAAGTAGATCCATAAACAACAAAGTTATCCATAAGAACTTCCATGGAACTCTCCACAAAATTGTCAAACATCTTTAAAACACACACTTGGAAAGTAGTAGCTGCATTACACAATCCAAAAGGAATTAATCGATAAGCATAGGTTCCATAAGGGATGTGAAAGTAGTTTTTTCTTGATCTTCAGGTTGGATAGCTATTTGAGAATAACCAGAGTATCCGTCAGGAAAACAAAAGTAAGAATTAGTGGAAATCTTATCCATAATATCGTTAATGAGGGGAAGTTGCTTATGCATTTTATGGTTTCTTTATTCAACTTCTAAAGTCAATACACATTCTATATCTTGTTATTGTTCTAGCTGGAATTAGTTCATCCTTATCATTATTAATTATTGTTATCCATGCTTCCTTAGGTATGCAATGAGTTGGACTCACCCATTTGATGTCTAAAATTGGGTAGATAATACTGTTGGAAATATGCCCTAGAGACAGATAGTTATAAGGACTATTATCATATTTCATATAGTTTATGATTAAGTTTTATATCATGCTATAACAGTGTTGAGTGGAAATATCAATACACGTGTGATATACAAACAACCAGGGGTTCCTAGTGAAACTCTAGTCACTGGTTCATTGTCAACAGATGATCATGTTTACTGATCATGTGGCATTTATGCCAGTTGGAAATGGAGTCAATTCATTCTGAGAATGAGATGATGAACCAATACCCAACCTAAACATCATGACCCGATCATGTCATGAAGTTCAAGTTAGGATGATTAGAAATGGATCCTCGTAGACTATTTCTTAGACTGTGAGGCTATATCAATCACTGTCTCCCGAGAGTGCTTAGATAGCATCAAGCGCCATCTGGTAATACGGTGGTTATAAAGGTGTGTTCAGGTACTCGGAGGAAACCGTAGAGGCAATATATGTCAAGGGCGGGATTTGTCCGTCCATGTAACGGAAAGATACTCAAGGGCCCACTCGGAGAAGTTATATCCAATAGCTACACAATGTTTGATTTGATCACAGGGATATCACTTGGCAGAACGAGTTAAGTAGCATTGTTTGGTAACGAGATTGAACACGACATGGTGATGTCATTGATCAGATCTCAAGCAATGCAAGTATCGAGAGACAAAGGTAATAAGACACGACTGTCCCGGTTCAAACGACGAAAGATGTTTGTGGGACGCACATGGATCACATGGCCATCCAGGTCCCTCTATCGATCATTGGTCCGGGAGTGTCCCGACCATGTATGGACTGTTCCCGAACCATAAGGTATCACACTTAAGGTTTTGATGATGCTTAGAGAGTGTTTATAGGATTGGAAGAATCGCCAAGAATAGTAGAGAGAAAACTGGAAGGGTTTTCGGTGAGTCCGGAGGATGTCCGGAGTGGAGGTGGAAGGTGTTCCATAGCCACAGAGATTGAATAATAGATGAATGAATGTTAAATATTGATTTAATCATTTATTCATGATTATTTAATAAAAGAGAAAATCAATTAAATGGTCAAAAGGCTTAATGGGCCAATTCCGGAGGGAAGAGGGCCCATTAGGGAAAGGCAAGAGGGGAGAAGGGCCAAGGGGGTGGCCGGCTGGGCCAAGCCGCCCCTCCCCCCCGCGTGGGGCCTACTAGGGCCAGCCGGCGGCTGCTCCCCCTCTCCCTCTCCTTTAGTCCCACCCCGGGACTTTGAGGGAGGTAGTACCTCCCCTCCCCCTATATATAGTGGGGGTATATGGCCAGATAAATACACACAATATTCAATAAAGGTCTTCTCACTTTTGGGAAGACCTCCATATTATAATCTCTCTCTCTCTCTCTCTCTCTCATGACCATGGTCCCAAGTTTGGACTGCGCGAATGAGAGACATCTTCACCGTGGAGCGCCATCACGCTGCGGGATTCGGATCCAAGAGCTCTACTTCCGTAACTGCTGCTAGATCGGGGAAGCGGAAGTCATCGTCAGGCACCTGACGTGTGTAACTCCCCGCAAGGTGTCGCACTTGAGGAACTCAAGTCGTTGGAGTGTTGGAGCGCAAGGACTTCATCACGACCTTGAGGTCGGCTTCGGCTCGTCTACATCAACCATGCTCTCCTGAGCATTGACAACTTTTTCGGTCTTCAAGGGTAAGTTCGCGAAAAGCCCCTCCCATTACTGTATTACTAATAGATAGGTCCTGGCAGCATTAGGGGTTCAGGGGCGTAGGGTAAATTTATTGTTTTCATGCACAGAACCCCTACAGTGGTATTAGAGCTAGATCTATGCGTAGTAATGCTAGTACAGGTAGAACACACGAGATGTAGCGTGTGGGCGTTGATCTTTTAGTTGTTACCCTCCCACGTGTACTATTGTATACCATAGTAATTCTTGATGAAGCGGCCCCCAACCGACTTTACGCGTTCATTCGCGAGACTGGTTCACGCTTGACATACGGCTTGTACCGTATAAAGTGGCTTTGGGGGGTGTATGTCTCTCTCACATTAGTTGGTATGCCATTTACAACGGAGGGCCCCGAAAGGAGTGTAGTAGAGACAACTACTTGATCATTGTTGTGCTGAAAGTTTGTAGGTAAGAACGGTTCTTGTGCGAAAGCCCATTCAACCACGTAAAACATGGAAAGATAAAGTAGAGGCATCTAACTTTGTTTTGCAGGGGGTGTTGCTTTGTGATATGGTTGTGGCAAAAGTAAAGTGATCACCTTATGTTAAGTAGTAGTAGATAGTCACGGAGGTGACGGACTACCACGCCAGAAAGACACCGGTACCCTGGTGTCTATGGCACCGGAACCCTAGCACCGGAATCCGGTGACGATGGATGGGGATCACGACGTGAAGGACCATATCACATCGCATTTACATTCAATGTTATTGTTTGTATATCTTATTGTGTGCTAGTATTAGATACTCGATGGTAGCCTAATAAGATGATCCCTGTTAAAATTACCAATGATTGTGTTCCCCCTTAATGTGCACCACCAAGAAAGTTCTTCGGTATGAGGCGACCCAGGGTGACTGGGTGTTAGACATATCTACGTTCACATATAGTGGGTGTAAGCCATGTTACACAGCGAATACACTAAGGTTGAGTTGGCGAGCCTAGCATGTGTAGACATGGCCTCAGAACACGGATGGTCGAAAGATTGAGCATGAGTCGCATGAATGATGTGACCGACATTTACCGTCCACCCTTGAACCCACATTAATGGCCATGACGATCGGGGGAGATGTGGCTGATAGGGGTCGTGTTATCACTAGGAACCCTTATAGGGATATGTGTTTCTGAGTGGAGTTATTATTAACTCATTTAATTATAAACTTAGTCTAAAATCCTTTTGCAATTATAAATGTAGAAAAGGTTCTTCCCGATGCCACTTTTCCTATTGACGATTGATTGGTTAGAAGGAGAGAAGCTCAGACTAGATGGATCAAACTTCTCTATGTGGGTTGTGTGTCTCCACATTCTCCTTAGCGAGAATGACGTGGTCGACTACATACTCGACGAGATGGATTTGGATCAGCCCATTGACCTAGAGACCCCAGAGCAGCGGGAAGACTGCTATCACCGTTGGGAGATGGCCTCCTTCATTTCAGTTACAATGCATTTCGGAATGGTGGACAAGTTGTGGCCTATCGTGGGTAATGTCAACCCTTGTACGTTAATGCTATAGCTTAGGACACATTTCGTGGAAAAAGCATGCATATGGGAGCATGAGTTGATGGGAGACTTCCTCTCCATTAAGATGGAGGAAAACTCATCACTTGACGACCACTTGGAGCGCATGCATGATGTGTACATGAGGCCTGCATACTTCCTGGATAGCTGGATGACGGACTCTTTTGCAAATGGCGTTGTGCTGCGGTCACTGCCACCAAGCTACCAAGCACAAGTCGGGACTTGCATTATGAGAGGCAACACGGAATCAATGGAATTCCACAGGTTCGTATCACATCTCAGGAATGTGATGGTTGAACCTGTTGTCGCTGAGGTCATCAATGACAAAGGTCCTTCTGCATGAGAGGTGCTTGCTGGAGAGGAGGTGACGTTGCATGTTGATGGCGAGCATGATGATGATGGCCAACGACAGTCTCCCTCAACATTTATCACTGAGTTTATGTTTTGGATAGTTATTGTAATCAAAAGATTGTGAACTTCTTTAGTATGTCTCACATTTTGGTGAGACGGTTATTCATATGATCTTGTAACAAACAGTTGTTCTACTTTTATGAATGATTTCTATTTTTGTTCATATCTTGTTTGATTATATATGAATTATCCTTGTTGTTTGAAACTAATTGATAATGCATGAACACTTGTAAAATATTGAAATGCCTTAAAATACCCAACTTAAATGATATTCCATTACGGAATGAAAACCATTGTTTAAATTCAAAGTTATTGATAATATGTGAAAGTCACTTGTTTTCTTATCACATATAAATCATGCCTAAGTTCAGCAAAATAACTTGAACACAGTGTATTACTTGAATACAAAGTGTTTAATGAATTGTTAAAAGTAAATACATATTCGATGTATTGTGTTTTGACAAATGGTAATTATTATTGTATGATTGTTTAAATGTGTAAAGAAGTTTACCAAAGGGAACATGAATATGAAATTATTTGATTTGATCAAAGTATTTCATGAACAAAGGGTATAAAGATAAAAGAGAATATAATTACTATGATTTGATCAATAGTAATGAAATTCGACTTTATAAGAATGTCATAGAATAAATTGTGGCATGTAAAGCATTTTGAAATGTCAAAATGCAAAGCATCGTAATGTGATATTAGATATCAAAGTGGGTGAATAGATGGTCCCAAATAAATCGTTGTAGTGTAGATGTAGAGACCATTAGTTAGAAATAGTTAACACTCAATTAGAATATATAGTGAACCATTTGAATTCGTGAAAGCGACTCCATATCTGGTATGGACCATCGTAAAAGTTTTGGGGTTATTCGATATAACCAAAACAATAGCGAATAAGTCCTTATAGAGTATTCATTGGAAAGTTTGAATACGAAATCCATAGCTGATACCAAAAGGAAAGCAAAACTAGTATTGCTTGAATTTTGGTGCATTCTTGAGAAAGTTCACTTTTAGTGATACTTCTCGATTATGGAGCAATTGGAAGATAGTGAAAACACGATAGGGATTCAAAACCCTGCATCATAGTTTTGAGAAGCGCAACAGACAATGTTCCTGAATGATTCTCTTCGCAAAGGAAAGAATCAATGATAATGATCATCGTGTTTTCCCCACTGGTGTTTTCACTACATGAAGTAGGACTCAAAATGTAACCCATATCTTGTATGGAGACACTTGTGAATCATTTGTCATGATTCTTGGAATATGACATACCTATAAACTACTAAGGAAATAATGGTAAGCTAAAGTTATGATAAATCTCATAGCAAAATTCCCTTGAGATTATAAAGCAATTCATTGCTGAATCTCACAAGTAAAAGGGGTTACTTGAATTATCCCAAATGACTGCAAAGCCATAGTGGAAAAAGGGGTGAATGACAAAAGCACAATTTGTCAAGTATTGGATGAATTCAAATGAATTTGATTCATGTGTGCTTAATGTCTAGAGGATTTAAAACTAGTAAAAGTACTAGTATCTCATAGTAAATCTCCAAGTTTGGTATTTGCTCAAAGATTTTGAAGTTGTTCAAAGTAGTGAGTAGATATGCAATTTGCATGAAATTGAGTGGGAGCTATAAAAGTCTTCCTAAAACAATATGTGAATGACATATTTTTGAGTGGGAGCAATATAAGTCTCAAATTCAAATATGTAGGAACATAGTTTGAGTAAGAGTAGTGACTCATACCCAAATATGTTAGAAACATATTTTGAGTGGGATCTTATAGAGTGATTCTTAAGTATATTAAGAATAAAAGCGCAAGTACCAATAAATAATGATTTATAAGGTGTAGAAGTTGATAATAAGTGTATTTTAATATTTTGTAGTATTCCTTAAGGGATTCTAAAAAGGGTTTCAGAATAGAAGTTAATTAAGGAACTAGTCCTTAACAACTCAAGTTAGGAATAGTATTAAATTTAACATCAATGGTTGAAAGAAAGAAAAGGATGATCATCATCCACTATGTAGAGACATAGGTTCTATCTTAGAAGACCATGATGATAACTTAACATAATATATGATCCAATAAGGAACGTTTAAAAGTGATTAAGTTTGAATCACGGGACGTTGAGCTAAGTTTGTCTGTAGTGTCTAATAGAGAATTGTAGACATGTTTTCCAAATCCATAAAGGATGACATATCATAAAGCATAAAGGGTTATGTTATAAAGGAATATATTGGAAACTCCCGTAATACCGATTTAAAGTCAAGTAGGAAGCGAGGTGAACAAAAACATCGAAAGTTGCACAGAGCTAGTGTTTTGATGAATACATTTATAATAATAGATAAGGGTACCATCTAAAGTGTTGTATAATGTTATGGCGGGGATAGTTCACTTTTAACATAGAATGATGTGTCCCAGGGCACAATGCCCATGAGAAAGCCCTCGAGGTTGATCTAAAGTCACTGTAGGCTCCTAGAATTAGGCCTTGTTCTGCTGCCATAGCGATGATGCATACAAACAGATGTTATCACATGATGATAAAGTATTAATGTCAATCAAGGTGACATTAGTAAGTTGCAAAGGATTTGGGAATGTAAAGTACAGACCCAAGACTCAACCTCTTCCATGAGAAAGCATGTTCAGGGTACTGGATATGGTGCCAATGATTAAGAACAAATGCAACTAGTTTATTTGTACTCTAGTGCAAGTGGGAGACTGTTGGAAATATGCCCTAGAGACAAATAGTTATAAGGACTATTATCATATTTCATATAGTTTATGATTAAGTTTTATATCATTCTATAACTGTGTTGAGTGGAAACATCAATACACGTGTGATATACAAACAACCAGAGGTTCCCAGTGAAACTCTAGTCACTGGTTCATTGTCAACAGATGATCATTTTCCTGATCTTGTGGCATTTATGCCAGTTGGAAATGGAGTCAATTCATTATGAGAATGAGATGATGAACCAATACCCAACCTAAACATCGTGACACGACCATGTCATGAAGTTCAAGTTATGATGATTAGAAATGGATCCTCGTAGACTATTCCTTAGACCGTGAGGCTATATCAATCACTATCTCCCGAGAGTGCTTAAATAGCATCAAGCGCCATCTGGTAATACAGTGGTTATAAAGGTGTGTTCAGGTACTCGGAGGAAACCATAGAGGCAATATATGTCAAGAGTGGGATTTGTCCGTCCACGTGACGGAAAGATACTCAAGGGCCCACTCGGAGAAGTTATATCCAATAGTTGCGCAGCGTGTGATTTGATCACAGGGATATCACTTGTCAGAACAAGTCAAGTAGCATTGTTCGGTAACGAGATTGAACACGACATGGTGATGTCATTGATCAGATCTCGGGCAATGCAAGTATCAAGAGACAAAGGGAATAAGACACGACTGTCTCGGTTCAAATGACAAAAGATCTTCGCGGAACGCAAAGGGATCACATGGCCATCCAGGTCCCTCTGTCGATCGTTGGTCCAGGAGTGTGCCGACCATGTCTGGAGTGTTCCCAAACCGTAGGGTATCACGCTTAAGGGTTTGATGATGCTTAGAGAATGTTTATAGGATCGGAAGAATCGTCGAAGAATAGTAGAGAGAAAACCGGAAGGGTTTTCGGTAAGTCCGGAGGATGTTCGGAGTGGAGGTGGAAGGTGTTCCATAGCCATGGAGATTGAATAATATATGAATGAATGTTAAATATTGATTTAATCATTTATTCATAATTATTTAATAAAATAGAAAATCAATTAAATGGTCAAAAGGCTTAATGGGCAAATTCCAGAGGGAAGAGGGCCCATTAGGGAAAGGCAAGAGGGGAGAAGGGGCAAGGGGGTGGCTGGCTGGGCCAACTAGGGCCGGCCGACGGCTGCTCCCCCTCTCCCTCTCCTTTAGGCCCACCCCGGGACTATGAGGGAGGTAGTACCTCCCCTCCCCCTATATATAGTGGGGGTATTTGGCCAGATAAATACACACAATATTCAATAAAGGTCTTCTCACTTTTGGGAAGACCTCCAATTTATATTCTCTCGCTCTATCTCTCTCTCTCATGACCGTGGTCCTGAGTTCGGACTGCACGAATGAGAGACATCTTCACCGCGGAGCGCCGTCGTGCTGCGGGATTCGAATGTAGGAGCTCTACTTCCGCAACTGCTGCTGGATCGGGGAAGCGGGATTCATCGTCAGGCACCGGACGTGTCTAACTCCCTGCGAGGTGTCGCACTTGAGGCACTCAAGTCGTTGGAGCCATTGGAGCACAAGGACTTCATCACGGCCTTGAGGTCGGCTTCAGCTCGTCTACATCAACCACGCTCTCCTGAGCGTTGACAACGCTTTTCGGTCTTCAAGGGTAAGTTCGCGAAAAGCCCCTCCCGTTACTATATTACTAATAGATAGGTCCTGGCAGCATCAAGGGTTCAGGGGCGTAGGGTAAAATTTATTGTTTTCATGCGTGGAACCCCTACAAATACCACTGTCTAACATATGAATTACTTCCTTTCTCACTACCTCTTTCATTTTGGGATTTAACCTTTTTTGATTATCAACAAATGGTTTAGCATCCTCAACCATAGGAATCTTGTGAGTTACTATGGTTGGATCTATACCTTTTATGTCATTAAGAGTATATCGAAAAGTTTCTCGTTGTTTGACAAGTACTTCTAACAACTTCGTGCTTTCATCTGGAGAGAGCTTATCGTCAAAAATTACTGGACATTACCTTCATTGTCTAAGATTTCATACCTGAGCCCTAGAGAAATAGATTTTAGAACAATATGTGACAGATCCTCGTCCCCTTTCCTTTCAAGCTCTTCATATTTATCCCTGAGCTGTTGTTTAGCCTCCGGTGTGGTGTTGAGGATTTCATCCAAATATTCTTTTGCTGATTTGTTGGCAAGGGAATCATCACTTGTCAAACTTCTCTCCAATTCGGATTGTGGTGTGCAAAAGTAGATTGCCAATACTTCAATAGTCTTCTCCTCCTTAATCTCGATTTTCTTCTCATAAGGTAGTCTCGTGAATTGGCTGTAGCTTATTTCTATAGTTTCTTCACCAAGCTATAAAGATAAAGCCTGCTTTTTGTTATCAATATCAATATTCATAGAATTGTAAAAACGATTACCAAAAATAACTGTGAAACTGGAGTTCAAAGGTATTTCGATAATATGAAAATCAACTGGATACACAAAATCCCCAACAGAGATGCAAACATTGCAAAGTATTCCGCGAGTAGGATGCAAAGTTCGATTAGAGAACATAAAAGTTGCTTCTGATGACTCAAGGTAGGATTCATCAAGGTAATCGCACAATTATTTATAAATGGTATAAGACATTATGTTTATAGAAGAACTTAAGTCACATAACCCTACGTAAGTAATCCCTCCTAAACAAAAAGAAATTTTCTATTGACTTTTGTTCTTACCATCAAAATTTCCTCCTATCATTTTGGAGGATTCTTTGCTTACCATTATAACCTCTTCCTTGAACAATTCAGGTTCCAAAAGTTCTTTTACTATCCCAATGTTTTATTTAATGGCTCCTAAATTTCTAGTTAATCTTCCTATTCTTTTATTCCCTTCACCCCTACTATCCATTACATTAGTTAGAATAGTTTCCTCTTCAGCTAACATTTTCTTTTGCATTTTTGAGTATCTATCATTGCTGCTAGTTTTAGAGGGTTTTTCTTCCATAGGTGGTGTATAGCGTTCCCAATCTTTTGAAATTTGCAGGTAGTCAGCATAGGATCTAACAATTTGAATGATCATGCGGTGGTCAAGATTAAAATTCCCAAGCAATTATTCTACCTTTCTAGAAGCTAGAAACCTCTTTAAACAATTATACTCTATGGGGTTTTCCTTTTTAAATTCTACCTCACAATAGGCTTTCTCTATCCTATTCACCGTATCTAACAAATTCCATGCCCTCTCAATACTGAATTTGGTGAACGACCCATTGGTAAGGGAATTGAGTTCAATTCTATTATCATCATCCAAACCTGCGTAGAAGGTGTGCATCACTAGCCAAGGCGGGAAACTATGATGGGGGCAGCAATCAAGCAAACCCCAAAATCTCGTATACCCTTCATGTAGGCTTTCTCCAGGTTTTCCTTTAAAATTCGTAATCATGCGTCTTGCACCGAGAGTTTTTGTCCTGGGAAAGAAATCAACTGAAAATAGAGAGGCTAGGCTCTCCTAGGAATTAGTAATCTTTGAAGAACTTTGAATATACCAAGAACGAGCTTCATCAATGAGGGTTTGAGCAAAGAGAGCAAATTTAACCTCATCCTCAGTTTGTAAATTAAGATGGAAAGTCCCACAAATATCTTCGAAGAACCCTACATTCTCATATGGATCCACCGTACCATCTCCGGCAATTTTTTTTTGCATGCAAAAGATCTAAAAGCACGGGGTTAATATCATACCCTCTTGGGTTATTAGATTTTAAATATGCATCCATGGGCGGACCGGAATTCCTCACAGCCTCAAGCTGGATTATATGTTGGTAATCACCCATAATGTATCACCTGAAACTAATAAACAACTTTAGTAAAACAATGAGTAAAGTAAGTAACTAAGAACAAAGACCAAAAGTGCTTAGCTCCTCGGCAACGGCACCAGAAAATAGCTTGATGACTACAAGTTCACAGATCAATTATAGCTAGTTTTGAAGTAAAGATATCGAACCCATAGAGACCTATTGGTTAAGGTCTTTATGCCCCTCCTTACTATTTACCAAAGAATACTTGTAAGTTGTCTTTGATCTCAAGTAAAGGGTGTTTGAATTGTTTATGGTTGTTTGCAGAAAAGTAATTAAAATAAGTAACAAGATTATATGAAAGCGTGGTCGAATTCAATAGGGCTAAAATGTTCTCAGGGATGTAAGATACACCGCTAGCATAGTACTATTATTATATGTAATCAAGATAACATACTTCTTGTGTCATGATATGTGTGGAGAGAGCCTCATAATAAGATGTTCACAACAAGGCTCGTAGGAAGCCACCTTGTTGAGCCAAGTGTGAGGTCATATTGTTGCCTAAGAGCAAGCACCCGTACAGGCCACCGCAATTAAGGGTTTCACCACGGATATTGTAATTAGCTTAGGGAGTCCCTCTTTATCCCCCTTTGACCGTGTGGGTTACGAGCCTGCGCCAATCTGTCACGGGGCACTCCGGGTACGCTTCCACAACACGTCCAAAGGGTTTTTTCCTCCCTTTAGTCCTGAAGGAAAATGGTATGTGGTCGACTTCACATATCATTTAAAGAGAGAAATCAAACACAAGTCATAATTATATCATAGACAATCAAGTCATATGGACACAAGAATAGATCATCTTTATTACAAGTTCATAGTGTTGCTAGGGTTTCTCCATCTCCCCAAGAACAGAGGAGCTACTCACTCATGGAAGCAATCAACAACATCATCGTAATCAATGGATGGATTAAAGTACGAGGGTAGATCTAATGAAAACCACAATTGGATCTGGAATTACAAAGAGATCTAATAGATGAAAGATGGAGTAATGGTGGTGATGAAGATGCAGCGGTTGATGGTGAAGGGGATGATGCGTTGTCCTCCAATGATCCGCGAAGCAGCTGGGATTTTGCCCTAGCCAAGTTCCTTCTTCCGATCCCTCTCAGATGTGGTGTTTCATGGTTTCTGGTGGGTGTGAATGTCGGATCTCTGTCTCGTCTTCACCGGGATAAACTATTTGATGAGGTGGTCTCAATGGTGCCCGGTACGGGTGGGCTCTGCTCGTACTAGTAGTCATTATCAGTGCTCATGCCTCCTCCTTGTTTGTTATTCTTCTAGGTGCCAAGGTAAATTCATAAAATGACTTTTATCACTTAGAAATATCATATAATTACACAATATGACAACTCTAATTGATATGTTCATATATGACTCCATGATTTGGGATCCTGTTGAAACAAGAACGAAATAGCGCGCATAGGCGTGGTGAAATACAAAAATCTCTACTCTATTTATGCAAAAACAAGAGGTAAATAAGCTTCAATTTTGGATGCATCATCCGGCCGAGATGGAAGTCCCACATGACGATCTGTTGAGATCTGCGGAGCCCATGATTATTCGGATGAAGCCAAGCCCATGGAGGTTTTGACTCCTTGACGAACAAGACAAGATTATATAGAAAACCTTAATGGTTACACCCTCAAACTTGTAACCGACTAAGATGGTACCTGGGACCTAGCCTCCCCATATAAAGGCTAGAGGGACCACCGAGAAGGGCACTTGAAACTCTCTCCATACAATCCAGATCTAATCTATGCAGCCATTGCCATCTCAGTGCCATTGTAACCTTCGGTTCTCCATCAATCAAGACCATACAAGCAAGAGAAGGATTTCCCTCCGGGGGCCTGAACCTAGGTAAACCTCGTATCCCTTTGTTTGTCTGTTAGCTGATGACGTATCCAGCGTACATCTCTTCCTCAAAAACCGAAGTCCATAAACTATGGGTATTGATGTGTTCACCCCACATCAATTGGCACGTCTATGGGAAGCCCGTACGCTGATGTTGCAACTTCGGCAGTTCCATCACCAGCAATCTATGATTCATCAACCTTGCAAAGCAGAGCAGATCTGTCTCGGCTCCCTCAACTTCACCATCCACTCACAGGCCACGTGTTCTTCCTTCGACACCATCAATGATGGAACCAATCTAAAGATTGGCGATCTACACTTCCAAGTCGGTAAGACTGACACTCTCCGTCTCCCGAACCAGATCCGTTTGGTTCCAAAGCAGTCAACACCATCCTTGATTGCACCCGCATCATGGATCCCACCACCCCTTGGCACCCTCAGCAATATGAATGCCCCTTCTTCATCATCTTGTGGCTTAGATAGCAATAGTTGTGACTCTGATCCGAGCAACTCGCTCGTGGGAGACAACGATGTCAGATCCATCCTGAAAGCTGCAGTAGCAACTTCTATCCCAACCATTACTAGTATGTCGTCATCAACATTGGCACTGGACCCGGTAATGAGAACGATGGCGACCAGACCAAAAACAACGACCATCCAACTATGAATCTCACGACCGAACAGTGGGAGAGGATCAAGCTGGCTACAAAACGCACACCCCTGCCGAATGACACAAAGCGCGAGGAGCTGATGGGCTACCATTGGCTCCTCCAACAATATTAAAATCGCCAATAGACCCAACAAGCTCAACTTGATGAACGTAAGCAACTAGCCAATGCGTCGAGTTCCTGGCGGATGCATCTATCCTCCATTGGTGGGTCCTCTTAAAAGCAGAACCACAACGTCAGGATGCACAAGAGACGCTCCTGAACAAGCCTCATGAACGAGGGATGAAAGGCATGAGGACAGTCGAAGCCTCGATTTTTATTTCATGTTAGTGGATTTTCGGAGCAACATCATGCACAAAACTCCGCAAGCTGGCATCGTCATGGCTACTATGTACATGTTCTCCAACCAACCTCCGCACGGGGAATCCACAATCCGCCGTGCATAGATATGCCATCGCCGGTGTCGGTTTGGTAGAAACTGCACTCATGGGTAAACTACACAAGGATCCCAAGAAATAACTGCCAACACAAAAGAGAAACCGCTCTCCACCGCGAGATGACTATCCGCCGCGGTAGCGCTGCAGCCCACGGTGAAGGGAGCGTGACTACGACGCTTCTGCTGAGATGACGCAATGCAAGGTTGAAAAATCATGCACAAAACATGCCTACTCTACCAAGTTAGACGACGAAGACAGTGAACTATGCAGTGCTAGATGCTTCAGCTGCGCCATCTAGCAAACAAAGATGCTGAAGGGTTTCAAGCTACCCTTGGACAACTCGAAATTCGACGGACTCTAGGAGCCAAAAACATGGCTAGACGATCACTTGCAATCAGTCATGTGCCACGCCGGGTTGAATTTTTTTGCTATGAAGTGCCTGCAGCTACAACTGAATGGTTATGCACGTGCCTGGCTTCAAAGCCTTCCTGCAAGATCAATTCGCAGCTGGGAGGAGCCGATTTATAACTTCATCTAAACTTCAAGGAAATGTACAAGCAACCTGTGTCCATAGGGGAGCTCTAGGTGTGCGCCCAATGGTCTGGCGAGTCCCTCCGCTCGTACATCCAACATTGGTCCATAATTAAGAACTCCATGGAGGACATCTCCAAGGAGCGAGCAATTGATGCGTTCAACAACGGCGTACACATGTGAGAGATCAAGGAGTAGCTAGGATGCACCAATCCAAAGACCATTTATCACTTGATGGACACTGCCAATTGTTGGCCGGATGGCGAAGATATTGTCCATAACAGTCGTGCACGCTCAGACGATGAGGACGCGAATGGAATATAGCTAGGCGACCAAGGACATAGACACGATCGCCGAGGGAAGTGCAAGATGCACAGCTAAGATCTTGGGAGCCTCCAATTGAGTTGTGGAGATTTCCCCAAGCTTGTACGGGTTCGGTGACCGCACTCAAGTGTCCCATAGTGGATTGAGTTCCCCGCCTTTTGTGGTGCACACTCGACAAAATAATGTGAGTCTTTTGTGGCGTCGGTGAGTAGTGTGCATCCACATCTTGGGGTTAGGCCTTGTGTAGCGTTGGGTGTGAATCGATCACCACACCTCAAGGTGAGTCATTTGTGGCATTCAGGGAGCATTATGACATTGCACCTCTCGGAGACGTAAATTCTTTGAAAGTGAACTTCTGGATAAAATCATCGTCTCCGCGTCCATCGGTTATCTCTATATCCGAGCCCTTTACTTATGCACTTTACATTGTGATAACCATCATGATTGAAATAATCTATCTTGCTATCACCTTGTTGCTTGTATTGCTTAGCATAGGTTGTTTGTAACACCCCGTCCACTAGGCTCCGGGGGTGTCACTCCTGGCAGCTTACTAGGATCTCTAGACTGCCCCCATACAACATTAGTCTTTTCTGTGCACTTTGTCCTCACTCGTGCACACCCGGTACCCACTTCCCGGTCGGTCACCCATCCTCAAATTTGCTCTAGGACAAGCACGCTTAACCTTAGAGTTCTTTTCAGATGAGCTTCCGAAAAAGAAGTTGCAACTTGTTGATATGGGTATCCTATCAATACTATTAAGCCTTGCGCTAGGGTCTCATATTGTTGGTGCACTTAGTTGAACCAAATGAATTTAGGTTTTGTGCTTGATAAATTAAATGCTAGTTTTTTCGCATATATTAGAGACTAAACCATAATTATTTTAAACGCCTATTCACCCCTGATACGCCGTAAACGTATCTATAATTTTTGATGCTCCATACTTGTTTTATATCAACTTTCTTATGTTTTGTTCACACTTTGAGGTATTTTTATACAGTTTCTAGAACTAACCTATTGACAAGATGCCATAGTGCCAGTTGCCTGTTTTCTGCTGTTTTTGGTTTCAGAAAAGCTAGTAAAGACATATTCTCGGAATTGGATGAAACAAAGCCTGAAGTTCCTATTTTCCCGACACGACACAGAGTCCAAAGGGGATACAGAGGGGAGCCAGGAGGCAGGCACACCCTAGGGTGGCACGGGTCCCCCTGGCCGCGCCACTAGATGGTGTGGCCACCCTAGCCCACCTCTAGCATCGCCCTTTCGCCTATAAAAGACCCCCAGGATGAAAACCCTAGATACCAGATCACAATTCCATGAAAAGTTTTGTAGCACCGCCGCCACCGAAGAGGAGATTCGGGGAACAGAAGTCTCTGTTCAGGCACCCTGCCGGGATGGGGAAGTGCCCCCATATCCATCTCCATCGACTCCACCGCCATCTCCATTGCTGTTGCTGACTTCCATGATGAGGAGGGAGTAATTCTCTCTCGAGGCTAAGGGCTCTACCAGTAGCTATGTGTTCATCTCTCTCTCTATGCGTGATCTTATTGAGATCATGAGCTTTGTAATCTATAGATCTATTCTGCTACTCAAGTGCTCTAATTAATCTCTGCTTATCACCATGTGTGTGAAGTCGATAGTGTGCACACTGTGTGGCACTTTGGCTAAAGTTACATAAATACTTATCATGAGTATAATTTGAGTTGGATGTCTCTATGAAATTGTGGTGTTTGTTGGAACCATCTAGCGCTCAAGGTGATAGTAAGGGGTTATCTAGATGGGGAATGCGAACTTTAAGGGGTGTTGTTATAGACCTACATCGCCCAACCGGAGTGTAGTTCAGGGTAGCATAATGAAGAGAAGATATTTATATGAGAGTGTCCACTAGTGAAAGTATGATACTTAGTCCTTGTTTCTAAGCATTGAAAAACCATTTACAATCAGTCATGTTACATGTTTGCTTGCTGCCACTCTTATTTCAGATTGCAATTACCACTTATAATCATCCATATTACTTGTATTTCACTATCTCTTTTCCGAACTAGTGCACCTGTACACCTGACAAGTGTATTGGGTGTGCTGGGGATACAAGAGACTTCTTGTATCTTGATTGCAGGGTTGCTTGAGAGGGATACCTTTGAACACTTCCTCCCTGAGTTCGATAAACCTTGGGTGATCCACTTAAGGGAAACTTGCTGCTGTTCTACAAACCTCTGCACTTGGAGGCCCAACAGTGTCTACAAGAATAGAAGCGTGCGTAGACATCAACCCCCTCTAGGCGACATCCGTTGTTCTTTCAACAGTCTTCATGTACCTTCGTATAAGTGGATTATTGCTTCGGTCACCTTGATTCTCTATTCATGCAACATGTTCTTCATTGCCATGCACTTCTATTGAGTCTAGGTAAAATAAAACATGTTAGTGTGTGAGGCGTGTCACCAAGGCAAAAGTCACCAGTTGCGTTTTTCTTTATCCACTCACGCAATAAAAGCTCTCTTAGAGATTATTTACTCTGATGTATGGGTCCCGCACAAACTTCTATTATTGTTCATAATTATAATGTGAGTTTCATTAATGCTTATAGTCATTTTACATTGATCTATTTACTCAAACTTAGGTTCGATGTTTTTAATGTTTTCTTGTAGTTTCAAACTCATGTAGAACATATCTTGATAAGAAAATTCAACATGTCCAATTGGATTGGGGTGGTGAATACTGTAACCTCAATAGTTTCTTTTAGAAACTGGTATTGTCCACCGTATCTATTGTGCCCATACACATCAGCAAAACGGGTCTGCCGATCGCAAGCACTGTCACATTATTGAGTCAGGCCTCACACTACTCGCACATGCGTCTATTCCTTTTGTTTTTGGAGTGATGCCTTTTTTACTGCGATGACCCAGCATATCACTGCATGTTGTAGTGCGCAATTTGTTAACATAATACTTACGAAGTACCAAGTCGCAAATATCACATCCCTCAAAGTTGTACAATAGAAACATTATCGATCCACAACTTTTACATGTTCATTATTATCAGTTAGAAATATACAAATGTTTCGAAATTTTCTTTGGTCCAATGAAGATTTTTGAGCGAATGGAAATTCAAATTACTATTTTGAATATGAATGGTACCACTAAACTATGTATCATTTGATCTCAGAAACTTTATTTAAAATATTCTGTGATGCTTGGCTCATCTATTCTATACTCTCATATCTATAGTTCGGCTTCTGATTCCACGTCTACATCTTCAACCCCGTAGACTATACCGTAGTCTACCCCTTCAATGCCTACTGAAAGATCTAGTTCTTCATAGTATATTTCGCCTTCATCTTCAAGTTTCTTAGTAGTCTCATCGATGTAAATCTCAAAGTCTAAGCAAAGGTTTAAGAAGATAAATTGAGTACGAGCATACTCAACAAATCCTATATAGGTGGTTGTTTGGTGCTCTATCTATAAACTTGGTTCAAAAATCCTAGGCTAATGTCTATTTTAGTTTCTGTAATAGGTAAGTTTTAGTTTCAGAAAATCTATGTCCATTAGTCTTCACAGGTTGTTAGAACTTCATGGAGTTCATTTTCACATTGTGATCATAATCCTTTCCTAGGATAGGAAGTAACATGTCATGTTTTATACATTATGCGGAGGTGCGCTACTTTTCCCACAAACATCCTTGGTCCTATTGCTCTCAGTCACATTTCCTTAGGTATGAGCTAGTTACCTAGCATACTCAAGTGTCTAGGAATGGTTCCGAGAGGTCCAGTATGATCCCAGAAGTGTTTAAAATTGTCCCGGGAGTGTTCAGGATGGTTCCGGACATATATGGAAGGTTTACGAAGGACCAGAAGGGTCTAGAATATTATGGAAATTTTCAATAGGTAATTGGATGACCCAGGCCATCTTAAGAAGTACAGAAGATTTCATAATAAGTGCAACCACATTGCCCCAAGGGATAAGGAAGTTTCCCTTCCCCAATTCTGATTGGAAGAGGGAGGTCGTTTTCTAGTAGGATTCGTTTGATGGAACCTATCAGAACTCTTCCAAACTTTGGGGAAGGTTTATGGATGGCCTAAGAGGCTTCGGTAACTATTAAAAGGAACTAAAGGGCACCCCAAATTGGTATCAAGTCGTGGCCTTAACCTCTCCAAAGCTGTTGCACCCACCGCCGCCAAAACCCTAGCCGCCATCCGCACCGCCACCGCTCAGCGCGCGTCTCCTCCTTGTGCCATGCCGCCACTGTGTGCCACCGTTGCCTATCTATCGTCTTCATGTCCTCCATGATGGTGATATAAACCCTAAGGTGGGTTTACCCTAGGTTATTATTCTACTATGACGCCGGAGCGCTGCCCAATTTTCTACCTTCGTCTAGATCTAATCTAGTCGGACTGCAGAAGCACTGCTAGATCTTCATTAACACGTCCCCGCTTAGACCATGTGCTTGATCACACCTCGATGCGGTTTCAGTGATCTCGTACATGTGGATACCGTGGAGGTGATACACTTGGAGCACTTGATCATGAGGATCTTCGCAAAGTAGAATCTTCTTGCAACTAATCGACTAGCTGTGGGAATTGATAATCGTGGAGCCATCCATGTGATAATACATCTTCTCGTGAATTAACAAGTCTCGTTGCAGGGATCGACACACGTCTTCATCAACCTCTTCATCGACAAGATCTTAGAGGGTATGATCTGTTGCAATCCCTTCCCGCATAACTTGATCCAGTTTACACGCTAGGATTTTTTTTTGCGTAGCACATTTTCCAACACTGTATGTGGTCAAGCCAACAATGATTAGGGTCCTTACTCCCGTAGTTTCTAATGGTTGGCACCTCTCACATCTTGATGTTCATAATGATTTCCTCAGTGGTGTTCTTGAGAAGGACATATATATGCGCCAACCACCTGGCTTTGTGGATCCTGATCGTGCATACTACTTGTGTCATCTTTCCTAAGCTCTCTATGGTCTGAAATAGGCATCCCGTGCATGGCATGCTCTTCTAGGTACTACACTTTGAACTCATGATTTCGTGCCTTCTACAACTCACATGTCCTGCTAGAATGTCTAAATCTCCCCATGTGCCTACCAGTGTAGATTATGTGAGGTCCTCGATATTTGCCGTTGCCCGTCTTATCCGGGGGCGGTGCTCAGTTTTTTTTGTCAAAAATTTGGGTACTCTGCACTTCTTTCTTGTTCTTGAGGTCTCCACTATTTCCAAGGGATTTACTCTCATTCAGAAGAATTATTCTCTCGATCTTATTCGTTGTGCTGGCATGCCTAAATGCAAGCATGCTCTTACGCCCATGATTGTGACAAATAAGCTTACCTGTACTTGATGGCACTCTTCTATCTTTCGGGAAGGCTAACACTTACCGCGGTATTGTTGGTAGGCTTTAATATCTTCTTATTACCCATCTAGATTTATCCTTTGTGATGATTAAGGTTTGTCAGTTTCTTCAGGATCCTCGTAGCACTCATTGGTCAGCGGTTAAGTGGATTCTTCGCTATATTAGTATGATGATATCTCATGGATTGCATTCTTCGAGTCTATTGTTTGTATATGTGATGAGACTGGCAACATTGATGATCAGGGATCTATAGGAGGAATATGCCATACTGTATGGTCCAACTTAATCGTTTGGAGTGCTCGTAAGTAAGTCACAATGTCTCGTTGAGTACAGAGTCTGAATACAAAGCCCGAATATAAGACACTTACTAATGCAAATGTTGAGCTTACTTGGTCGCCTGGAGTGCTTGTAAGTAATCCACAATGTCTCGTTCGAGTATAGATTCTGAATACAAAAGTCTAAATACAAGGCACTTGCTAATTCAAATGTTAAGCTTACTTGGATACAGTCCTTGCTTTACATTTTTTGTGTGATGATAGTGGTGCTATGTTTTTTGTGTGATGACATTGGTGCTACGTACCTTTCCTCAAATCCGGTATAACATTGGTGCTATATACCTTTTCTCAAATCCGGTATTCCATGCTAGAACGAAGCATATTGTGAAATTGATTACACTTAAATTCGTTATTCCGTGCCGAAACAAAGAACACTGAAATTGATTACACATTGTGAGGGAACATGTGGCTCAGAAGTTTCTGCATATATGGTTGTATTTACCATCGTGCAAGGCTCCTAGAAATAGGCTTTCACTCAGCTATATTAATATAGCAACCAACCGATTTAGACCAATGCTGGACCATACAGCATAACGCCCAAAGAAAAACAACAAAGAAAATGAAGAAGAAAAATAAGAGAAAGTAAAGCCGACATCAGCAGGTCGACAAAAACACTCGCAACCGCAGCATCCTCCGGATAAGTACACCACGCGCCTACCACTCCGAAGCGCCGCATATCAAGCAGCACCTCCAAGAAGGGAAGCGACGATGAAGACGCTGTTTTCCGGATGAGTCCTAGGATTTTCCCTGATATGCTACGAGAGGTGGGGAAGAGGTACACCCGATGCCCTCCAGGAAGTCCGGTGACACCCGCAGGCATCACTGCGTTAGTGTCTAGATGACAAGGATTTCTCTCGACCCCTCAAAAAAACCACACTCCCGTATTCTTCGTATTGCTTCACCAAGCCTGCCGCCAACCAGCACACACCACCACGATCTTGTAGTCACCACCGTGACCCACATTTCGAGGCTGGCATGACCGAAAAGAAGAAATTTTGGCAGGGTTCAATGGTAGGGAACTATCTCCACTGCCGAAAGGCGATAACCGACTGGATGCAACAACAAGGGAAAACCAGGCCCTCCCTGACCCAGCTGAGCCCAAGTGGACTCGTGAATCCCTACCGCTACACTGCAGCAATGATGTCGCCATCGATGCACACCCTAACACTAGTCTCTACTCCTCTGTCCACTAGTGGATCTGCCACCACCGCAGATCCTTGCTGCCAATAGCAGCGCCGTCACCATTGTGCTCACCCGGTCCTGCCGGACCATCGCCGGTCTAAGGAAAACTACCGCAGGCCGCCAAGCACCATCGCCACGGCATGCAAAAGGGGAAACCACCTTCCGAGGTTGCCACCACGGCATCCACGAACATGAACCCATAAAACGGCAGACGCCACCATGACAAGCTCCGGAATGGCCAGTGGAGGTTGGCGCTTGATCCATGCCCGCCTGGCTCTGATCATTCCTACACACAGGCAGGGATGCACCCTGACGGTGACGAGGCCATCCACAGGTCTACAACCCATGTAACCACTCCGTTCTACTGGGGACCACCAAAATCAGGCCTACCTGGCCCAACTCCGGCGACCCTGCCATGCCACTGGAAGGGAGCCAGGGGGTAGGCTCCCGGAAAGAAGCCCCGCCTAGGACACCATGCACATTCCAGGTTTGGCCAACCCAGATCAGGCCCCAGAAGGGCCACACCAACCCGCAGCCATGACCTACCTCCGCCCGCCGCCGCCACCAACTCTAGGAGCACCGCCACCGAGCCGCTGACCCAAGCTCGACCCACAGCAGCTCAACGCCGCCGGCCAGCGCGGGCGAGCTCAACCCACAACAGCGGGCATGTTCATCTGTGGTACCAAAGTTCCCGGGCGAGCGCATGGCGGTACCTAAGTTTCCTGAAATTGCCGCGTTTCAAAATGTTAGGCCACCAACTACCGAGAGGGGCCATTTCGATGCAAACTCATCTCAGCCCTACCGAATTCAAACATTCCGTGAAACTACCCCGTGAAGTAGACGGTCGGGACCCTCATGTCGGTCATCTGTCCGTGATGTGAGCACCAACGTGGCAACCTCTTAGGCAAATCGAGGAACTAAGTGGATTGGATGCGTTGACCAATTTCACAAATCCATTCCCACCTTTCCCTAGCACCGACAGTGTCAGAATCCAACCTCTAGGTAGGACGATCCCTTTGGACATTTGACTTCTGGCGCCAAGTTGCTGCGCCCAGCTGCTGCGCCCAGTCACTGATCCCGAGCTCCAATGGTGCATGTCGTAGCAGCTGTTGCGAGGCCCTAGCCCGCCTCCGCCGCTGACGAGCCGAGCAGCTCGGAGGATGGAAGATCCTACTACCAAGGAAGAAGAAGTTCTGGCTACAAGCGGGTGAGCTACCCTTCTCTTTTCTATTCGCACTAATTATAACTGCTAGCTGGCTACGGAACCTAAAATTGTTTGTTAGCCCAATGCTGACAAACATATTTTGTCCATAGTTTTCTATCAAGTGGGATCTCCGAAGACCACCCTTACCTGGTTAAGGTAGTTCTCTTCAGGTACGACTCTAAGAGCAAGTGGTATAGACACCATTGTATCACGATGGAAGAAGCGCATGCGCAGATCTGCACTATATCTGGTATGGTTGCTGCTCTGCGTAATCATGATGAATTATGGCCAAAGCAGACTACAAAGTTTAGCTTCATGGATGAACATGGCATCATGGTTCCTCTAACGTGTGACAGTCAGCAAATTGGGTTGATGAAAAGGTATGCTTCGGCTTACATGTTTGAGCTGAATTATGATGTACTGGATGTGGAAGCTGCTGCAACTAGGAGTCGCCCTTCTATTCTTGGACAAGATGGTTGCTCGAACCCAATTAGCTCCTGGTAAGCAAAAGTCTCTTGGGGTTCGCATGTTTGTGCTAAATTGTAATTTTTGTTTTATTTACTCTGTAGATATTGGGCAGTTATGCAACAGTCTTATTTCTTTGACAGGAAGCGCCGCAAGGTTAGAAACATGACTGCCGGGTCAGTCATTTTGCTGCCCAAAGAAATTAAAAACGAGTGGAAAGATGATGCTGGACACGATTCTGGTGCTCATTGTCCCGGCGATGCAGAGTACGTGAAGCTAAGAAAATTGACACTGAGGAAGAGGAAGAAGGTAGGAAATGAAGAAGCCAGTGGACGTGAAGGCTTGGTACCCAGGCTGCTGGGAATGAAGATGCATAGTAATGTGTTGAACTTGAACCTATATATGTAATTCGGTTAAATTCTAGAGCTCTCTGTGTGGAACTTTGCTGGGCGAAACAATCTACCCACGTTCTCTGAGTAAAATATATCACGACTTAGGGTTTGGAAACTCCCGAGTCAGTAGTTGAATCTGAAACTGTGATTGTGCCACTACTTTCTGAAAACACGCAGCACTAGTTCTACGATTGCTGAGGGGCAGGGTGTCTCCAAATACGACGAAATGTAAGTGGCATAGAAATAAATTATTTAATCTTCTACACTCCACGAAGCAGCAACTTATTTCAGCTGTTGCACACAACGACATGGCAACATAAACAACAATGGAAACCGATAATGCCTAGATGAGGAGGAAATCGGTACCACTTTCTGGCCTAATCTTGAGCCCGTATATCTCACCGCCTCCCTGCTCCTGCATCCCCTGCATCTGGCAAAGCTCCCGGATCTCCAGTAACCGGGTGTACGTGCTTCCACTTTATAAATTGTGGTTGTGCCATTTGGATGCGGCACAATCCACGTAGATTACGTTTAAATAAACCACCAATGTCAGAATACCACCATGATCAGACAAAAGGAAGTAATGCAGGGTTAAGACAGATTAACAGGCGACCAATTTTTTTCCTCCCAGGACTCCGGGACCACTAGTTCAGACCGCTAGGTCAACAAGTACAACTATTACAACTTAAAAAGGCACGGAGCTCAAGCTAAATAGAACTAGTTATCACACATCTCCTTGATCTTCCTAATCTTAGCCCTCTGCGCATCTTCAAGCGAGAGCAGGGATCGAATCTTCTGCTCCTTCCTTTTAGCATCTTCCTTGCATAGCTTCAATTGTTTCTCTGCATTTTTTCTCATGCACTTGTCAATACTCATAGTTGTGAACTGCAGGACTTTGGCCTGGTGAAGATCATTCCTTGCTTGAGTCAGTTCTTACTCTGCTTTAGCCTTTAGGGCCAACGCCGCGTCCCTCTCCTTCTCGAGGTTGCTAACCTTGTCTTGCACCCTCCTGAAATCTTGCTTAAGCTTGACCATGTCAACTGGTTCCCATAGCTTCCTCTCAACACTGTCAAGAAGTGAGTTGACTACGGATTCTTTCAACTCAACAGTCATATCCCATAGTTTGTCCAGCGTTTTCTGCATCGATTTGGGCCACTCTGGATCTACCCATTTGACAACACTGCAACTTCCACCTTGCATCATTGCATGATGTCCTTGACACCGTAGAAACCTCTTGCCTGCGTTTCGTCCTTTGAACGCTACAAATTTAGCGGGCACATATCCATGTTTACATAGCAGAGGACTGTCTTCATCCGCTAAACCGTGATAGTCGGAGTCATACATCGTCTGGTTGGCCTAACACATCATACACGCATGAGTAAACAAAGTAGATCTAGCTCAAAAAATAGTTAACTGGCCACAGATGATAGAGATAGAGATGAGATGACTCACATCGAAATCACCATCCCTGTTGTCACGACGCGTTTCCTCGTCGTCTCCCCTTGAACCCATGGCGAGAGGGGAGGGGGGTGGCTGCCGGAGAGGGGATTGGGATGGAGGTGTCGTCGGCTTGAGGCTACGGCAGGATGGGAGTGAAGTGGGGAAATTGGCTTCGAGGGGAAGGAAGAGAAGTACGAGGATGAAGAAGGGTAATGGGGACATGACACTGGGATATGGCCCACTGAACTCGTGAGTCGTGACACTCGCAACAGGGGAGCGCCCGGTGTTGCCAGTTGTCCAAAGCAAGAGTGGCCAATCATGCCGCAGAACAGCCTACTCGCGGATCGCTCTCACGAAGACCATCCCAATCGTCCAAGCGCCCCAATTGAACGGTATGTAATAATCGTCAAGCATAACAACTGTGTTAGGGCGTGCCTTCTAGAAAACTTAGTCTAAAGGCCACCCATTGGGGGGCTAAGGTTAGGGCTCTCCTCAGGTTAGGATCCATATGTGGTTTATGAAAAGAATACACATGCAATGACAGTGGTGGATCCATGTGTGGTTTGTGAAAATAACACACATGCAATGACTCTAACTATCGTTAATGAAAAAAGCAGACATGCAATGACACTGGTAGATCCATGTGTGGTTTGTGAGAAGAACACACATGCAATGACATTGGGTGTAGTTCATGAAAAGAACAGACATGCAATGATACTGGTGGATCCATGTGTGGTTTGTAAGAAGAACACACATGCAATGAAACTGGGTGTGGTTCATGAAAATAACACACATCCAATGACACAGGTGGATCCTTATGTGGTTTGTGAGAAGAACAGACATGCAATGACTCTAGATGTGGTTCATGAGAAGAATAGACATGCAATGACACTGGTGTATCCTTATGTAGTTTGTGAGAAGAACAGACATGCAATGACACTGGGTGTGGTTCATGAAAAGAACACACATGCAATGACACTAGTGTATCCTTATCTGGTTTGTGAGAAGAACATACATGCAATGAATCTAGCTGTGCTTCATGAAAAGAACACACATGCAATGACACTTGTGGATCCATGTGTGGTTTATGAAAGGAACACACATGCAATGACACTGGGTGTGGTTCATGAAAAGAACACACATACAATCATACTAGTGGATCCTTATGTGGTTTGTGAGAAGAATAGACATGCAATGACTCTAGATGTGGTTCATGAGAAGAACATACATGCAATGACACTAGTGTATCCTTATGTGGTTTGTGAGAAGAATAGACATGAAGTGACACTGGGTGTGGTTCATGAAAAGAACAGACATGCAATGACACTAGTGGATCCATGTGTGGTTTGTGAGAAGAACACACATGCAATGACTCTAGCTGTGGTTCATGAAAAGAACACACATGCAATCACACCAGTGTATCCTTATGTGGTTTGTGAGAAGAACAGACATGCAATGATTCTAGCTGTGGTTCATGAAAAGAACACACATGCAATGACACTGGTGGATCCATGTGTGGTTTGTGAGAAGAACACACATGCAATGACACAGGGTGTGGTTCATGAAAAGAACAAACATGCAATGACACTGGTGTATCCTTATGTGGTTTGTGAAAATAACAGACTTGCATTCACACTTGGTGGATCCATGTGTGGTTCATGAAAAGAACATACATGCATTAACACTGGTGGATCCTTATGTGGTTTGTGAGAGGAACAGACATGCAATGACTCTAGTTGTGGTTCATGAAAAGGACAGACATGCAATGACACTGGTGGATCCTTATGTGGTTTGTGAGAAGAAAGACATGCAATGACTCTAGATGTGGTTCATGAAAAGAACAGACATGCAATGACACTGGTGGATCCATATGTGGTTTGTGAAAAAAACAGACATGCAATCACACTGGGTGGATCCATGTGTGGTTCATGAAAAGAACACACATGCAATGACACTGGTGGATCCATGTTTGGTTTGTTAGAAGAACACACATCCAATGATACTAGGTATGGTTCATGAAAAGAACACACATCCAATGACACTGGTGGATCCTTATATGGTTTGTGAGAAAAACAGACATGCGATGACTCTTGATCTGGTTCATGAGAAGAACAAGCATGTAAAGACACTGGTGTATCCTTATGTGGTTTGTGAGAAGAACAAACATCCAATGAATCTAGCTTTGGTTTGTGAGAAGAACACACATAAAATGACACTTGTGGATCCTAATGTGATTTGTGAGAAGAACAGACATGCAATGACTCTAGTTGTGGTTCATGAAAAGAACACACATGCAATGACACTGGTGGATCCATGTGTGGTTTGTGAAAGGAACACACATGCAATGACACTGGGTGGATCCATGTGTGGTTCATGAAAATAACACACATGCAATGACAATGGTCGATCCATGTGTTGTTTGTGAGAAGAACACACATCCAATGACACTGGGTGTGGTTCATGAAAAGAACACACATCCAATGACACTGGTGGATCCTTATGTGGGTTGTGAGAAGATCAGACATGCGATGACTCTAGATGTGGTTCATGAGAAGAACAGACATGCAATGGCACTAGTGTATCCTTATGTGGTTTGTGAGAATAATAGACATGCAATGACACTGGTGGATCCATGTGTGGTTTGTGAGAAGAACACACATGCAATGACACTGGGTGTGGTTCATGAATAGAACACACATCCAATGACACTGGTGTATCCATATGTGGTTTGTGAGAGGAACAGACATGCAATAACACTGGGTGTGGTTCATGAAAAGAACAGACATGCAATGACACTGGTGGATCCTTATGTGGTTTATGAAAAGAACAGACATGCAATCACACTTGGTGGATCCATGTGTAGTTCATGAAAAGAACAGACATGCAATGACACTGGTGTATCCTTATGTAGTTTGTGAGAAGAACAGACATGCAATGACAGTGGGTGTGGTTCATGAAAAGAACACACATGCAATGACACTAGTGTATCCTTATCTGGTTTGTGAGAAGAACATACATGCAATGAATCTAGCTCTGCTTGATGAAAAGAACACACATGCAATGACACTTGTGGATCCATGTGTGGTTTATGAAAGGAACACACATGCAATGACACTGGGTGTGGTTCATGAAAAGAACACACATACAATCATACTAGTGGATCCTTATGTGGTTTGTGAGAAGAATAGACATGCAATGACTCTAGATGTGGTTCATGAGAAGAACAGACATGCAATTACACTAGTGTATCCTTATGTGGATTGTGAGAAGAATAGACATGCAGTGACACTAGGTGTGGTTCATGAAAAGAAAAGACATGCAATGACACTAGTGGATCCATGTGTGGTTTGTGAGAAGAACACACATGCAATGACACTGGGTGTGGTTCATGAAAAGAACACACATCCAATGACACTGGTGTATCCATATGTGGTTTATGAAAGGAACACAGATGCAATGACTCTAGCTGTGGTTCATGAAAATAACACACATGCAATCACACTAGTGTATCCTTATGTGGTTTGTGAGTAGAACAGACATGCAATGATTCTAGCTGTGGTTCATGAAAAGAACACACATGCAATGACACTGGTGGATCCATGTGTGGTTTGTGAAAGGAACAGACATGCAATGACACTGGGTGGATCCATGTGTGGTTCAGGAAAAGAACACACATGCAATGACAATGGTCGATCCATGTGTGGTTTGTGAGAAGAACACACATCCAATGACACTGGGTGTGGTTCATGAAAAGAACACACATCCAATGACACTGGTGGATCCTTATGTGGGTTATGAGAAGAACAGACATGCGATGACTCTAGATGTGGTTCATGAGAAGAACAGACATGCAATGGCACTAGTGTATCCTTATGTGGTTTGTGAGAATAATAGACATGCAATGGTTCATGCAAATAATAGACATGCAATGACACTGGTGGATCCATGTGTGGTTTGTGAGAAGAACACACATGCAATGACACTGGGTGTGGTTCATGAATAGAACACAGATCCAATGACACTGGTGTATCCATGTGTGGTTCATGAAAAGAACACACATGCAATGACACTGGTGCATCCATGTGTGGTTTGCGAGAAGAACACACATCCAATGACACTAGGTGTGGTTCATGAAAAGAACACACATCCAATGACACTGGTGGATCCTTATGTCGTTTGTGAGAAAAACAGACATGCGATGACTCTTGATCTGGTTCATGAGAAGAACAAGCATGTAATGACACTGGTGTATCCTTATGTGGTTTGTGAGAAGAACAAACATCCAATGAATCTAGCTTTGGTTTGTGAGAAGAACACACATAAAATGACACTAGTGGATCCTAATGTGGTTTGTGAGAAGAACAGACATGCAATGACTCTAGTTGTGGTTCATGAAAAGAACACACATGCAATGACACTAGTGGATCCATGTGTGGTTTGTGAAAGGAACACACATGCAATGACACTGGGTGGATCCATGTGTGGTTCATGAAAAGAACACACATGCAATGACAATGGTCGATCCATGTGTGGTTTGTGAGAAGAACACACATCCAATGACACTGGGTGTGGTTCATGAAAAGAACACACATCCAATGACACTGGTGGATCCTTATGTGGGTTGTGAGAAGAACAGACATGCGATGACTCTAGATGTGGTTCATGAGAAGAACAGACATGCAATGGCACTAGTGTATCCTTATGTGGTTTGTGAGAATAATAGACATGCAATGACACTGGGTGTGGTTCATGAAAATAATAGACATGCAATGACACTGGTGGATCCATGTGTGGTTTGTGAGAAGAACACACATGCAATGACACTAGGTGTGGTTCATGAAAAGAACACACGTCCAATGACACTGGTGTATCCATATGTGGTTTGTGAGAGGAATAGACATGAAATGACACTGGGTGTGGTTCATGAAAAGAACAGACATGCAATGACACTAGTGGATCCTTATGTGGTTTATGAAAAGAACAGACATGCAATCACACTTGGTGGATCCATGTGTAGTTCATGAAAAGAATAGACATGCAATGACACTGGTGTATCCATGTGTGGTTCGTGAGAAGAACAGACATGCAATGACTCTAACCGTGGTTTGTGACAAGAACACACATGCAATGACACTGGGTGTGGTTCATGAAAAGAACAGACATGCAATGATACCGGTGGATCCATGTGTGGTTTGTTTAGAAGAACACACATGCAATGACACTGGGTGTGGTTCATGAAAAGAACACACATACAATCATACTAGTGGATCCTTATGTGGTTTGTGAGAAGAATAGACATGCAATGACTCTAGATGTGGTTCATGAGAAGAACAGACATGCAATTACACTAGTGTATCCTTATGTGGTTTGTGAGAAGAATAGACATGCAGTGACACTGGGTGTGGTTCATGAAAAGAAAAGACATGCAATGACACTAGTGGATCCATGTGTGGTTTGTGAGAAGAACACACATGCAATGACACTGGGTGTGGTTCATGAAAATAACACACATCCAATGACACTGGTGTATCCATATGTGGTTTATGAAAGGAACACAGATGCAATGACTCTAGCTGTGGTTCATGAAAAGAACACACATGCAATCACACTAGTGTATCCTTATGTGGTTTGTAAGTAGAACAGACATGCAATGATTCTAGCTGTGGTTCATGAAAAGAACACACATGCAATGACACTGGTGGATCCATGTGTGGTTTGTGAAAGGAACAGACATGCAATGACACTGGGTGGATCCATGTGGTTCAGGAAAGAACACATGCAATGACAATGGTCGATCCATGTGTGGTTTGTGAGAAGAACACACATCCAATGACACTCGGTGTGGTTCATGAAAAGAACACACATCCAATGACACTGGTGGATCCTTATGTGGGTTGTGAGAAGAACAGACATGCGATGACTCTAGATGTGGTTCATGAGAAGAACAGACATGCAATGGCACTAGTGTATCCTTATGTGGTTTGTGAGAATAATAGACATGCAATGGTTCATGCAAATAATAGACATGCAATGGTTCATGCAAATAATAGACATGCAATGACACTGGTGGATCCATGTGTGGTTTGTGAGAAGAACACACATGCAATGACACTGGGTGTGGTTCATGAATAGAACACAGATCCAATGACACTGGTGTATCCATGTGTGGTTCATAAAAAGAACAAACATGCAATGACACTAGTGTATCCTTATGTGGTTTGTGCAAATAACAGACTTGCATTCACACTTGGTGGATCCATGTGTGGTTCATGAAAAGAACATACATGCATTAACACTGGTGGATACTTATGTGGTTTGTGAGAGGAATAGACATGCAATGACTCTAGTTGTGGTTCATGAAAAGGATAGACATGCAATGACACTGGTGGATCCTTATGTGGTTTGTGAGAAGAAAGACATGCAATGACTCTAGATGTGGTTCATGAAAAGAACAGACATGCAATGACACTGGTGGATCCATATGTGGTTTGTGAAAAGAACAGACATGCAATCACACTGGGTGGATCCATGTGTGGTTCATGAAAAGAACACACATGCAATGACACTGGTGGATCCATGTGTGGTTTGCGAGAAGAACACACATCCAATGACACTAGGTGTGGTTCATGAAAAGAACACACATCCAATGACACTGGTGGATCCTTATGTCGTTTGTGAGAAAAACAGACATGCGATGACTCTTGATCTGGTTCATGAGAAGAACAAGCATGTAATGACACTGGTGTATCCTTATGTGGTTTGTGAGAAGAACAAACATCCAATGAATCTAGCTTTGGTTTGTGAGAAGAACACACATAAAATGACACTAGTGGATCCTAATGTGGTTTGTGAGAAGAACAGACATGCAATGACTCTAGTTGTGGTTCATGAAAAGAACACACATGCAAAGACACTAGTGGATCCATGTGTGGTTTGTGAAAGGAACACACATGCAATGACACTGGGTGGATCCATGTGTGGTTCATGAAAAGAACACACATGCAATGACAATGGTCGATCCATGTGTGGTTTGTGAGAAGAACACACATCCAATGACACTGGGTGTGGTTCATGAAAAGAACACACATCCAATGACACTGGTGGATCCTTATGTGGGTTGTGAGAAGAACAGACATGCGATGACTCTAGATGTGGTTCATGAGAAGAACAGACATGCAATGGCACTAGTGTATCCTTATGTGGTTTGTGAGAATAATAGACATGCAATGACACTGGGTGTGGTTCATGAAAATAATAGACATGCAATGACACTGGTGGATCCATGTGTAGTTTGCGAGAAGAACACACATCCAATGACACTAGGTGTGGTTCATGAAAAGAACACACATCCAATGACACTGGTGGATCCTTATGTCGTTTGTGAGAAAAACAGACATGCGATCACTCTTGATCTGGTTCATGAGAAGAACAAGCATGTAATGACACTGGTGTATCCTTATGTGGTTTGTGAGAAGAACAAACATCCAATGAATCTAGCTTTGGTTTGTGAGAAGAACACACATAAAATGACACTAGTGGATCCTAATGTGGTTTGTGAGAAGAACAAACATGCAATGACTCTAGTTGTGGTTCATGAAAAGAACACACATGCAATGACACTAGTGGATCCATGTGTGGTTTGTGAAAGGAACACACATGCAATGACACTGGGTGGATCCATGTGTGGTTCATGAAAAGAACACACATGCAATGACAATGGTCGATCCATGTGTGGTTTGTGAGAAGAACACACATCCAATGACACTGGGTGTGGTTCATGAAAAGAACACACATCCAATGACACTGGTGGATCCTTATGTGGGTTGTGAGAAGAACAGACATGCGATGACTCTAGATGTGGTTCATGAGAAGAACAGACTTGCAATGGCACTAGTGTATCCTTATGTGGTTTGTGAGAATAATAGACATGCAATGACACTGGGTGTGGTTCATGAAAATAATAGACATGCAATGACACTGGTGGATCCATGTGTGGTTTGTGAGAAGAACACACATGCAATGACACTAGGTGTGGTTCATGAAAAGAACACACATCCAATGACACTGGTGTATCCATATGTGGTTTGTGAGAGGAATAGACATGAAATGACACTGGGTGTGGTTCATGAAAAGAACAGACATGCAATGACACTAGTGGATCCTTATGTGGTTTATGAAAAGAACAGACATGCAATCACACTTGGTGGATCCATGTGTAGTTCATGAAAAGAATAGACATGCAATAACACTGGTGTATCCATGTGTGGTTCGTGAGAAGAACAGACATGCAATGACTCTAACCGTGGTTTGTGACAAGAACACACATGCAATGACACTGGGTGTGGTTCATGAAAAGAACAGACATGCAATGATACCGGTGGATCCATGTGTGGTTTGTTTAGAAGAACACACATGCAATGACACTGGGTGTGGTTCATGAAAAGAACACACATACAATCATACTAGTGGATCCTTATGTAGTTTGTGAGAAGAATAGACATGCAATGACTCTAGATGTGGTTCATGAGAAGAACAGACATGCAATTACACTAGTGTATCCTTATGTGGTTTGTGAGAAGAATAGACATGCAGTGACACTGGGTGTGGTTCATGAAAAGAAAAGACATGCAATGACACTAGTGGATCCATGTGTGGTTTGTGAGAATAACACACATGCAATGACACTGGGTGTGGTTCATGAAAAGAACACACATCCAATGACACTGGTGTATCCATATGTGGTTTATGAAAGGAACACAGATGCAATGACTCTAGCTGTGGTTCATGAAAAGAACACACATGCAATCACACTAGTGTATCCTTATGTGGTTTGTAAGTAGAACAGACATGCAATGATTCTAGCTGTGGTTCATGAAAAGAACACACATGCAATGACACTGGTGGATCCATGTGTGGTTTGTGAAAGGAACAGACATGCAATGACACTGGGTGGATCCATGTGTGGTTCAGGAAAAGAACACACATGCAATGACAATGGTCGATCCATGTGTGGTTTGTGAGAAGAACACACATCCAATGACACTCGGTGTGGTTCATGAAAAGAACACACATCCAATGACACTGGTGGATCCTTATGTGGGTTGTGAGAAGAACAGACATGCGATGACTCTAGATGTGGTTCATGAGAAGAACAGACATGCAATGGCACTAGTGTATCCTTATGTGGTTTGTGAGAATAATAGACATGCAATGGTTCATGCAAATAATAGACATGCAATGACACTGGTGGATCCATGTGTGGTTTGTGAGAAGAACACACATGCAATGACACTGGGTGTGGTTCATGAATAGAACACAGATCCAATGACACTGGTGTATCCATGTGTGGTTCATAAAAAGAACAAACATGCAATGACACTAGTGTATCCTTATGTGGTTTGTGCAAATAACAGACTTGCATTCACACTTGGTGGATCCATGTGTGGTTCATGAAAAGAACATACATGCATTAACACTGGTGGATACTTATGTGGTTTGTGAGAGGAATAGACATGCAATGACTCTAGTTGTGGTTCATGAAAAGGACAGACATGCAATGACACTGGTGGATCCTTATGTGGTTTGTGAGAAGAAAGACATGCAATGACTCTAGATGTGGTTCATGAAAAGAACAGACATGCAATGACACTGGTGGATCCATATGTGGTTTGTGAAAAGAACAGACATGCAATCACACTGGGTGGATCCATGTGTGGTTCATGAGAAGAACACACATGCAATGACACTGGGTGTGGTTCATGAAAAGAACACACATCCAATGACACTGGTGTATCCATATGTGGTTTATGAAAGGAACACAGATGCAATGACTCTAGCTGTGGTTCATGAAAATAACACACATGCAATCACACTAGTGTATCCTTATGTGGTTTGTGAGTAGAACAGACATGCAATGATTCTAGCTGTGGTTCATGAAAAGAACACACATGCAATGACACTGGTGGATCCATGTGTGGTTTGTGAAAGGAACAGACATGCAATGACCGGTGGATCCATGTGTGGTTCAGGAAAAGAACACACATGCAATGACAATGGTCGATCCATGTGTGGTTTGTGAGAAGAACACACATCCAATGACACTGGGTGTGGTTCATGAAAAGAACACACATCCAATGACACTGGTGGATCCTTATGTGGGTTGTGAGAAGAACAGACATGCGATGACTCTAGATGTGGTTCATGAGAAGAACAGACATGCAATGGCACTAGTGTATCCTTATGTGGTTTGTGAGAATAATAGACATGCAATGGTTCATGCAAATAATAGACATGCAATGACACTGGTGGATCCATGTGTGGTTTGTGAGAAGAACACACATGCAATGACACTGGGTGTGGTTCATGAATAGAACACAGATCCAATGACACTGGTGTATCCATGTGTGGTTCATGAAAAGAACAAACATGCAATGACACTGGTGTATCCTTATGTGGTTTGTGCAAATAACAGACTTGCATTCACACTTGGTGGATCCATGTGTGGTTCATGAAAAGAACATACATGCATTAACACTGGTGGATACTTATGTGGTTTGTGAGAGGAATAGACATGCAATGACTCTAGTTGTGGTTCATGAAAAGGACAGACATGCAATGACACTGGTGGATCCTTATGTGGTTTGTGAGAAGAAAGACATGCAATGACTCTAGATGTGGTTCATGAAAAGAACAGACATGCAATGACACTAGTGGATCCATGTGTGGTTTGTGAGAATAACACACATGCAATGACACTGGGTTTGGTTCATGAAAAGAACACACATCCAATGACACTGGTGTATCCATATGTGGTTTATGAAAGGAACACAGATGCAATGACTCTAGCTGTGGTTCATGAAAAGAACACACATGCAATCACACTAGTGTATCCTTATGTGGTTTGTAAGTAGAACAGACATGCAATGATTCTAGCTGTGGTTCATGAAAAGAACACACATGCAATGACACTGGTGGATCCATGTGTGGTTTGTGAAAGGAACAAACATGCAATGACACTGGGTGGATCCATGTGTGGTTCAGGAAAAGAACACACATGCAATGACAATGGTCGATCCATGTGTGGTTTGTGAGAAGAACACACATCCAATGACACTGGGTGTGGTTCATGAAAAGAACACACATCCAATGACACTGGTGGATCCTTATGTGGGTTGTGAGAAGAACAGACATGCGATGACTCTAGATGTGGTTCATGAGAAGAACAGACATGCAATGGCACTAGTGTATCCTTATGTGGTTTGTGAGAATAATAGACATGCAATGACACTGGGTGTGGTTCATGAAAATAATAGACATGCAATGACACTGGTGGATCCATGTGTGGTTTGTGAGAAGAACACACATGCAATGACACTAGGTGTGGTTCATGAAAAGAACACACATCCAATGACACTGGTGTATCCATATGTGGTTTGTGAGAGGAATAGACATGCAATGACACTGGGTGTGGTTCATGAAAAGAACAGACATGCAATGACACTAGTGGATCCTTATGTGGTTTATGAAAAGAACAGACATGCAATCACACTTGGTGGATCCATGTAGTTCATGAAAAGAATAGACATGCAAGGACACTGGTGTATCCATGTGTGGTTAAATGAGAAGACATGCAATGACTCTAACCGTGGTTTGTGACAAGAACACACATGCAATGACACTGGGTGTGGTTCATGAAAAGAACAGACATGCAATGATACCGGTGGATCCATGTGTGGTTTGTTTATAAGAACACACATGCAATGACACTGGGTGTGGTTCATGAAAAGAACACACATACAATCATACTAGTGGATCCTTATGTGGTTTGTGAGAAGAATAGACATGCAATGACTCTAGATGTGGTTCATGAGAAGAACAGACATGCAATTACACTAGTGTATCCTTATGTGGTTTGTGAGAAGAATAGACATGCAGTGACACTGGGTGTGGTTCATGAAAAGAAAAGACATGCAATGACACTAGTGGATCCATGTGTGGTTTGTGAGAAGAACACACATGCAATGACACTGGGTGTGGTTCATGAAAAGAACACACATCCAATGACACTGGTGTATCCATATGTGGTTTATGAAAGGAACACAGATGCAATGACTCTAGCTGTGGTTCATGAAAAGAACACACATGCAATCACACTAGTGTATCCTTATCTGGTTTGTGAGTAGAACAGACATGCAATGATTCTAGCTGTGGTTCATGAAAAGAACACACATGCAATGACACTGGTGGATCCATGTGTGGTTTGTGAAAGGAACAGACATGCAATGACACTGGGTGGATCCATGTGTGGTTCAGGAAAAGAACACACATGCAATGACAATGGTCGATCCATGTGTGGTTTGTGAGAAGAACACACATCCAATGACACTGGGTGTGGTTCATGAAAAGAACACACATCCAATGACACTGGTGGATCCTTATGTGGGTTGTGAGAAGAACAGACATGCGATGACTCTAGATGTGGTTCATGAGAAGAACAGACATGCAATGGCACTAGTGTATCCTTATGTGGTTTGTGAGAATAATAGACATGCAATGGTTCATGCAAATAATAGACATGCAATGACACTGGTGGATCCATGTGTGGTTTGTGAGAAGAACACACATGCAATGACACTGGGTGTGGTTCATGAATAGAACACAGATCCAATGACACTGGTGTATCCATGTGTGGTTCATGAAAAGAACAAACATGCAATGACACTGGTGTATCCTTATGTGGTTTGTGCAAATAACAGACTTGCATTCACACTTGGTGGATCCATGTGTGGTTCATGAAAAGAACATACATGCATTAACACTGGTGGATACTTATGTGGTTTGTGAGAGGAATAGACATGCAATGACTCTAGTTGTGGTTCATGAAAAGGACAGACATGCAATGACACTGGTGGATCCTTATGTGGTTTGTGAGAAGAAAGACATGCAATGACTCTAGATGTGGTTCATGAAAAGAACAGACATGCAATGACACTAGTGGATCCATATGTGGTTTGTGAAAAGAACAGACATGCAATCACACTGGGTGGATCCATGTGTGGTTCATGAAAAGAACACACATGCAATGACACTGGTGGATCCATGTGTGGTTTGCGAGAAGAACACACATCCAATGACACTAGGTGTGGTTCATGAAAAGAACACACATCCAATGACACTGGTGGATCCTTATGTCGTTTGTGAGAAAAACAGACATGCGATGACTCTTGATCTGGTTCATGAGAAGAACAAGCATGTAATGACACTGGTGTATCCTTATGTGGTTTGTGAGAAGAACAAACATCCAATGAATCTAGCTTTGGTTTGTGAGAAGAACACACATAAAATGACACTAGTGGATCCTAATGTGGTTTGTGAGAAGAACAGACATGCAATGACTCTAGTTGTGGTTCATGAAAAGAACACACATGCAATGACACTAGTGGATCCATGTGTGGTTTGTGAAAGGAACACACATGCAATGACACTGGGTGGATCCATGTGTGGTTCATGAAAAGAACACACATGCAATGACAATGGTCGATCCATGTGTGGTTTATGAGAAGAACACACATCCAATGACACTGGGTGTGGTTCATGAAAAGAACACACATCCAATGACACTGGTGGATCCTTATGTGGGTTGTGAGAAGAACAGACATGCGATGACTCTAGATGTGGTTTATGAGAAGAACAGACATGCAATGGCACTAGTGTATCCTCATGTGGTTTGTGAGAATAATAGACATGCAATGACACTGGGTGTGGTTCATGAAAATAATAGACATGCAATGACACTGGTGGATCCATGTGTTGTTTGTGAGAAGAACACACATGCAATGACACTAGGTGTGGTTCATGAAAAGAACACACATCCAATGACACTGGTGTATCCATATGTGGTTTGTGAGAGGAATAGACATGCAATGACACTGGGTGTGGTTCTTGAAAAGAACAGACATGCAATGACACTAGTGGATCCTTATGTGGTTTATGAAAAGAACAGACATGCAATCACACTTGGTGGATCCATGTGTAGTTCATGAAAAGAATAGACATGCAATGACACTGGTGTATCCATTTGTGGTTCGTGAGAAGAACAGACATGCAATGACTCTAACCGTGGTTTGTGACAAGAACACACATGCAATGACACTAGGTGTGGTTCATGAAAAGAACAGACATGCAATGATACCGGTGGATCCATGTGTGGTTTGTTTAGAAGAACACACATGCAATGACACTGGGTGTGGTTCATGAAAAGAACACACATCCAATGACACTAGTGGATCCTTATGTGGTTTGTGAGAAGAACAAACATGCAATGACTCAAGATGTGGTTCATGAGAAGAACATACATGCAATGACACTGGTGTATCCTTATGTGATTTGTGAGAAGAACAAACATGAAATGACACTGGGTGTGGTTCATGAAAAGAACACACATCTAGTGACACTAGTGGATCCATATGTGGTTTGTGGAAAGAACAGACATGCGATGACACTGGGTGTGGTTCATGAAAAGAACACACATCCAATGATACTAGTGGATCCATGTGTGGTTTGTGAGGAGAACACACATGCAATGATAATGGGTGTGGTTCATGAAAAGAACACACATCTAATGACACCTGTGGATCCTCATGTGGTTTGTGAGAAAAAAAGACATGCAATGACTCTAGATGTGGTTCATGAGAAGAACACACATGGAATGACACTGGTGGATCCATGTGTGGTTTATGAGAGGAACATACATGCAATGACACTGGGTGTGGTTCATGAAAAAACAGACATGCAATGACACTGGTGGATCCATATGTGGTTTGTGAAAAGAAAAGACATGATTTCACACTGGGTGGATCCATGTGTGGTTCATGAAAAGTACAGACATGCAATGACACTGGTGTATCCTTATGTGGTTTGTGAGAAGAACACACATCCAATGACACTGGGTGTGGTTCATGAAAAGAACAGACATGCAATGACACTGGTGGATTTTTATGTTGTTTATAAGAAGAACAGACATGCAATGACTCTAGATGTGGTTCATGAGAAGAACAGACATGCAATGACACTGGTGTATCCTTATGTGATTTGTGAGAAGAACAAACATGAAATGACACTGGCTGTGGTTCATGAGAAGAACAGGCATGCAATGAAACTGGTGTATCCTTATGTGGTTTGTGAGAGGAACAGACATGCAATGACACTGGGTGTGGGTCATGAAAAGAACATACATGCAATGATACTGGTGGATCCATGTGTGGTTTGTTTAGAAGAACACACATGCAATGACACTAGGTGTGGTTCATGAAAAGAACAGACATGCAATGATACTGGTGGATCCTTTTGTGGTTTGTGAGAAGAACAGACATGCAATGACTCTAGATGTGGTTCATGAGAAGAATAGACATGCAATGACACTAGTGTATCCTTATGTGGTTTCTGAGAAGAATAGACATGCAATGACACTGGTTGTGGTTAATGAAAAGAACACACATCCAGTGACACTGATGGATCCATATGTGGTTTGTGGAAAGAACAGACATGCAATGACACTGGGTGTGGTTCATGAAAAGAACACACATCCAATGACACTGCTGGATCCATGTGTGGTTTGAGAGAAGAACACACATGCAATGACACTGGGTGTGGTTCATGAAAAGAACACACATCCAATGACACTGGTGGATCCTTATGTGGTTTGTGAGAAGAACATACATGCAATCACTCTAGATGTGGTTCATGAGAAGAACACACATGCAATGACACTGGTGTATCCTTGTGTGGTTTGTGAGTAGAACATACATGCTATGACTCTAGATATGGTTCATGAGAACAACAGACATGCAATGACACTGGTGTATACTTATGTGGTTTGTGAGAAGAATAGGCATGCAATGACATTGGGTGTGGTTCATGAAAACAACACACATGCAATGACACTGGTGGATCCATGTGTCATTTGTGAGGAGAACACACATCCAATGACACTAGGTGTGGTTCATGAAAAGAACACACATCCAATGACACTGGTGTATCCTTATGTGGTTTGTGAGAAGAACAGACATCCAATGAATCTAGCTGTGGTTTGTGAGAAGAACACACATTCAATGACACTGGTGGATCCTTATGTGGTTTGTGAGAAGAACAGACATGCAATGACTCTAGTTGTGGTTCATGAAAAGAACACACATGCAATGACACTGGAGGATCCATGTGTGGTTTCTGAAAGGAACACACATGCAATGACACTGGGTGGATCCATGTGTGGTTCATGAAAAGAACACACATGCAATGACAGTGGTGGATCCATGTGTGGTTTGTGAGAACAACACACATCCAATGACACTGGGTGTGGTTCATGAAAAGAACACACATGCAATGACACTGGTGGATCCTTATGTGGTTTGTGAGAAGAACAGAGATGCGATGACTCTAGATGTGGTTCATGAGAAGAACAGACATGCAATGACACTAGTGTATCCTTATGTGGTTTGTGAGAAAAATAGACATGCAATGACACTGGGTGTGGTTCATGAAAAGCACAGACATGCAATGACACTGGTGGATCCATGTGTGGTTTGTGAGAAGAACACACATGCAATGACACTGGGTGCGGTTCATGAAAAGAACACACATCCAATGACACTGGTGTATCCATATGTGGTTTGTGAGAGGAACAGACATGCAATGACACTGGGTGTGGTTCATGAAAAGAACAGACATGCAATGACACTGGTGGATCCTTATGTGGTTTATGAAAAGAACAGACATGCAATCAAAATTGGTGGATCCATGTGTGGTTCATGAAAAGAACAAACATGCAATGACACTGGTGTATCCATGTGTGGTTTGTGAGAAGAACAGACATGCAATGACTCTAGCTGTGGTTTGTGAGAAGAACACACATGCAATGACACTGGGTGTGGTTCATGAAAAGAACAGACATGCAATGATACTGGTGGATCCATGTGTGGTTTGTTTAGAAGAACACACATGCAATGACACTGGGTGTGGTTCATGAAAAGAACACACATCCAATGACACTAGTGGATCCTTATGTGGTTTGTGATAAGAACAGACATGCAATGACTCTAGATGTGGTTCATGAGAAGAACAGACATGCAATGACACTGGTGTATCCTTTTGTGATTTGTGAGAAGAACAGACATGAAATGACACTGGGTGTGGTTCATGAAAAGAACACACATCCAGTGACACTGGTTAATCCATATGTGGTTTGTGGAAAGAACAGACATGCAATGACACTGGGTGTGGTTCATGAAAAGAACACACATCCAATGATACTGGTGGATCCAGGTGTGGTTTGTGAGGAGAACACACATGCAATGACAATGGGTGTGGTTCATGAAAAGACAACACATCTAATGACACTGGTGGTTCCTCATGTGGTTTGTGAGAAGAACAGACATACAATGACTCTAGATGTGGTTCATGAGAAGAACGCACATGCAATGACACTGGTGGATCCATGTGTGGTTTATGAGAGGAACATACATGTAATGACACTGGGTGTGGTTCATGAAAAACTAGACATGCAATGACACTGGTGGATCCATATGTGGTTTGTGAAAAGAAAAGACATGCAATCACACTAGGTGGATCCATGTGTGGTTCATGAAAAGTACAGACATGCAATGACACTGGTGTATCCTTATGTGGTTTGTGAGACGAACACACATCCAATGACACTGGGTGTGCTTCATGAAAAGAACAGACATGCAATGACACTGGTGGATTCTTATGTGGTTTATAAGAAGAACAGACATGCAATGACTCTAGATGTGGTTCATGAGAAGAACAGACATGCAATGACACTGGTGTATCCTTATGTGATTTGTGAGAGGAACAAACATGCAATGACACTGGCTGTGGTTCATGAGAAGAACAGGCATGCAATGACACTGGTGTATCCTTATGTGGTTTGTGAGAGAAACAGACATGCAATGACACTGGGTTAGAAGAACACACATGCAATGACACTAGGTGTGGTTCATGAAAAGAACAGACATGCAATGACACTGGTGGATCCTTATGTGGTTTGTGAGAAGAACAGACATGCAATGACTCTAGATGTGGTTCATGAGAAGAATAAACATGCAATGACACTAGTGTATCCTTATGTGGTTTCTGAGAAGAATAGACATGCAATGACACTGGTTGTGGTTAATGAAAAGAACACACATCCAGTGACACTGATGGATCCATATGTGGTTTGTGGAAAGAACACACATGCAATGACACTGGGTGTGGTTCATGAAAAGAACACACATCCAATGACACTGGTGGATCCATGTGTGGTTTGAGAGAAGAACACACATGCAATGACACTGGGTGTGGTTCATGAAAAGAACACACATCCAATGACACTGGTGGATCCTTATGTGGTTTGTGAGAAGAACATACATGCAATCATTCTAGATGTGGTTCATCAGAAGAACACACATGCAATGACACTGGTGTATACTTGTGTGGTTTGTGAGTAGAACAGACATGCTATGACTCTAGATGTGGTTCATGAGAACAACAGACATGCAATGACACTGGTGTATACTTATGTGGTTTGTGAGAAGAATAGACATGCAATGACATTGGGTGTGGTTCATGAAAACAACACACATGCAATACCACCGGTGGATCCATGTGTGGTTTGTGAGAAGAACACACATGCAGTGACACTGGGTGCGGTTCATGAAAAGAACACACATCCAATGACACTGGTGTATCCATATGTGGTTTGTGAGAGGAACAGACATGCAATGACACTGGGTGTGGTTCATGAAAAGAACAGACATGCAATGACACTGGTGGATCCTTATGTGGTTTATGAAAAGAACAGACATGCAATCAAAATTGGTGGATCCATGTGTGGTTCATGAAAAGAACAAACATGCAATGACACTGGTGTATCCATGTGTGGTTTGTGAGAAGAACATACATGCAATGACTCTAGCTGTGGTTTGTGAGAAGAACACACATGCAATGACACTGGGTGTGGTTCATGAAAAGAACAGACATGCAATGATACTGGTGGATCCATGTGTGGTTTGTTTAGAAGAACACACATGCAATGACACTGGGTGTGGTTCATGAAAAGAACACACATCCAATGACACTAGTGGATCCTTATGTGGTTTGTGATAAGAACAGACATGCAATGACTCTAGATGTGGTTCATGAGAAGAACAAACATGCAATGACACTGGTGTATCCTTTTGTGATTTGTGAGAAGAACAGACATGAAATGACACTGGGTGTGGTTCATGAAAAGAACACACATCCAGTGACACTGGTTAATCCATATGTGGTTTGTGGAAAGAACAGACATGCAATGACACTGGGTGTGGTTCATGAAAAGAACACACATCCAATGATACTGGTGGATCCATGTGTGGTTTGTGAGGAGAACACACATGCAATGACAATGGGTGTGGTTCATGAAAAGACAACACATCTAATGACACTGGTGGTTCCTCATGTGGTTTGTGAGAAGAACAGACATACAATGACTCTAGATGTGGTTCATGAGAAGAACGCACATGCAATGACACTGGTGGATCCATGTGTGGTTTATGAGAGGAACATACATGTAATGACACTGGGTGTGGTTCATGAAAAACCAGACATGCAATGACACTGGTGGATCCATATGTGGTTTGTGAAAAGAAAAGACATGCAATCACACTAGGTGGATCCATGTGTGGTTCATGAAAAGTACAGACATGCAATGACACTGGTGTATCCTTATGTGGTTTGTGAGACGAACACACATCCAATGACACTGGGTGTGCTTCATGAAAAGACAAGACATGCAATGACACTGGTGGATTCTTATGTGGTTTATAAGAAGAACAGACATGCAATGACTCTAGATGTGGTTCATGAGAAGAACAGACATGCAATGACACTGGTGTATCCTTATGTGATTTGTGAGAGGAACAAACATGCAATGACACTGGCTGTGGTTCATGAGAAGAACAGGCATGCAATGACACTGGTGTATCCTTATGTGGTTTGTGAGAGAAACAGACATGCAATGACACTGGGTTAGAAGAACACACATGCAATGACACTAGGTGTGGTTCATGAAAAGAACAGACATGCAATGACACTGGTGGATCCTTATGTGGTTTGTGAGAAGAACAGACATGCAATGACTCTAGATGTGGTTCATGAGAAGAATAAACATGCAATGACACTAGTGTATCCTTATGTGGTTTCTGAGAAGAATAGACATGCAATGACACTGGTTGTGGTTAATGAAAAGAACACACATCCAGTGACACTGATGGATCCATATGTGGTTTGTGGAAAGAACACACATGCAATGACACTGGGTGTGGTTCATGAAAAGAACACACATCCAATGACACTGGTGGATCCATGTGTGGTTTGAGAGAAGAACACACATGCAATGACACTGGGTGTGGTTCATGAAAAGAACACACATCCAATGACACTGGTGGATCCTTATGTGGTTTGTGAGAAGAACATACATGCAATCATTCTAGATGTGGTTCATCAGAAGAACACACATGCAATGACACTGGTGTATACTTGTGTGGTTTGTGAGTAGAACAGACATGCTATGACTCTAGATGTGGTTCATGAGAACAATGACATGCAATGACACCGTGTATACTTATGTGGTTTGTGAGAAGAATAGACATGCAATGACATTGGGTGTGGTTCATGAAAACAACACACATGCAATACCACCGGTGGATCCATGTGTGGTTTGTGAGAAGAACACACATGCAGTGACACTGGGTGCGGTTCATGAAAAGAACACACATCCAATGACACTGGTGTATCCATATGTGGTTTGTGAGAGGAACAGACATGCAATGACACTGGGTGTGGTTCATGAAAAGAACAGACATGCAATGACACTGGTGGATCCTTATGTGGTTTATGAAAAGAACAGACATGCAATCAAAATTGGTGGATCCATGTGTGGTTCATGAAAAGAACAAACATGCAATGACACTGGTGTATCCATGTGTGGTTTGTGAGAAGAACAGACATGCAATGACTCTAGCTGTGGTTTGTGAGAAGAACACACATGCAATGACACTGGGTGTGGTTCATGAAAAGAACAGACATGCAATGATACTGGTGGATCCATGTGTGGTTTGTTTAGAAGAACACACCTGCAATGACACTGGGTGTGGTTCATGAAAAGAATACACATCCAATGACACTAGTGGATCCTTATGTGGTTTGTGAGAATAACAGACATGCAATGACTCTAGATGTGGTTCATGAGAAGAACAAACATGCAATGACACTGGTGTATCCTTATCTGGTTTGTGATAAGAACAGACATGCAATGACACTGGGTGTGGTTCATGAAAAGAAAACACATCCAGTGACACTGGTGGATCCATACGTGGTTTGTGGAAAGAACAGACATGCAATGACACTGGGTGTTGTTCATGAAAACAACACACATCCAATGACATTGGTGGATCCTTATGTGGTTTGTGAGAAGAACAAACATGCAATGACTCTAGATGTGGTTCATGATAAGAACACGCATGCAATGACACTGGTGGATCCATGTGTGGTTTATGAGAGGAACGCACATGCAATGACACTGGTGTGGTTCATGAAAAGAACAGACATGCAATGACACTGGTGGTCCATATGTGGTTTGTGAAAAGAACAAACATGCAATCACACTGAGTGGATCCATTTGTGGTTCATGAAAAGAATAGACATGCAATGACACTGGTTTATCCTTATGTGGTTTGTGAGAAGAACACACATCCAGTGACACTTGGTGTGGTTCATGAAAAGAACAGATATGCAATGACACTGGTGGATTCTTATGTGGTTTATGAGAAGAACATACATGCAATGACTCTAGATGTGGTTCATGAGAAGCACAGCCATGCAATGACACTGGTGTATCCTTATGTGGTTTGTGAGAAGAATAGACATGCAATGACACTGGGTGTGGTTCATGAGAAGAAAAGACATGCAATGACACTTGTGTATCCTTATGTGGTTTGTGAGAGGAAGAAACATGCAATGACATTAGGTGTGGTTCTTGAAAAGAACAGACATGCAATGATACTGGTGTATCCATGTGTGGTTTGTTTAGAAGAACACACATGCAATGACACTAGGTGTGGTTCATGAAAATAACAGACATGCAATGACACTGGTGGATCCTTATGTGGTTTGTAAGAAGAACAGACATGCAATGACTCTAGATGTGGTTCATGAGAAGAATGGACATGCCATGACACTGGTGTATCCTTCTGTGGTTTGTGAGAAGAACAGACATGGAATGACACTGGTTGTGGTTAATGAAAAGAACACACATCCAGTGACACTGATGGATCCATATGTGGTTTGTGGAAAAGAACAGACATGCAATGACACTGGGTGTGGTTCATGAAAAGAACACACATCCAATGACACTGGTGGATCCATGTGTGGTTTGAGAGAAGAACACACATGCAATGACACTGGGTGTGGTTCATGAAAAGAACACACATCCAATGACACTGGTGGATCCTTATGTGGTTTGTGAGAAGAACAGACATGCAATCACTCTAGATGTGGTTCATGAGAAGAACACACATGCAATGACACTGGTGTATCCTTGTGTGGTTTGTGAGTAGAAAAGACATGCTATGACTCTAGATGTGGTTCATGAGAACAACAGACATGCAATGACACTGGTGTATCCTTATGTGGTTTGTGAGAAGAACATGCATGCAATGACATTGGGTGTGGTTCATGAAAAGAACTGACATGCAATGATACAGGTGGATGCATTGGTTTGTTTAGAAGAACACACATGCAATGGCACTGGGTGTGGTTCATGAAAAGAACACACATGCAATGACACTGGTGGATCCATGTGTGGTTTGTGAGAGGAACAGAAATGCAATGACACTGGGTGTGGTTCATGAAAAGAACAGACATGCAATGACACAAGTGGATCCTTATGTGGTTTATGAAAATAATAGACATGCAATCACACTTGGTGGATCCATGTGTGGTTCATGAGAAGACCGTACATGCAATGACACTGGTGTATCCATGTGTGGTATGTGAGAAGAACAGACATGCAATGACTCTGGCTGTGGTTTGTGAGAAGAACACACATGCAATGACACTCAGTGTGTTTCATGAAAAGAACAGACATGTAATGATACTGGTGGGTCTATGTGTGGTTTGTTGAGAAGAACACACATGCAATGACACTGGGTGTGGTTCATGAAAAGAATACACATCCAATGACACTAGTGGATCCTTATGTGGTTTGTGAAAAGAATAGACATGCAATGACTGTAGATGTGGTCCATGAGAAGAACAATCATGCAATGACACTAGTGTATCCTTATGTGGTTTGTGATAAGAACATAAATGCAATGACACTGGGTGTGGTTCATGAAAAGAACACACATCCAGTGACACTGGTGGATCCATATGTGGTTTGTGGAAAGAATAGACATGCAATGACACTGGGTGTGGTTCATGAAAAGAACACAGATCCAATGACATTGGTGGATCCTTATGTGGTTTGTGAGAAGAACAGACATGTAATGACTCTAGATGTGGTTCATGAGAAGAACACGCATGCAATGATGTTGGGGATATACTTTCCGGGTATCCTCACAGTTCCTCACTGACCAGGGTGGCCCACTTCGGGTTAGAGCATTGCTTCACGGGCGGCCCAGTCAGGGAGAAAGACGGAGTCCAATCCGGCTACGGGAGGGCCCAGAAGACTTACAGACTTAGGCCCATAATGTTACTTGTAGTTCAAGATGTACTATGTAACCGACTCTTAGTCATACCGGATAGATCTCTCCTATAAACCCTAGGCCGGATATCTATATAAGCTGTCCTAGGGAGAGCCTTTAGGGCAACACTCTAAACACCTCAATAGTATACAATCTCAACTCGCACAGGCGAAACCCTTGTAACCCATATTCCGGCTCTGCCGTATTACTGGATTGCTAGCAGGAGTAGGGTCCGTTCAAAGCCGGCGGATTCGAACCTGGGTAAACTTGTGTGCTCACCGTCCCGGAACACCGTACGTCTCACACCCCTCCCTTCCGCACACCTCAAGGACCCCCTCATGGCGTACTTGTCATCAATCCGACGACAGTTGGTGCCCACCGTGGGGCAAGTGAGCTTCAGATCTGCGTTCCGAGCGGAATCTGCAAGATTGAAATCGGCGAGACTATCGCCGTCGGTCGCATCCTCTACGCCAGCGACGTCCCTCTCATCGTTCTCGACGAGAGTTGGATTCTAGCTAAGGAGGCCGTGACTGCCTACACAATCATGTCCTTTGGCGAGATCGATGTTTACATCGGTTTTGCTGAACCTGCCCAACCCACCCCAGCGGTGATGATAGAGGAAGAATAATCTTCTGGGTCCCCTTTGTCCACGGAGGCGGCAGAGTTCCGGATCTCAGAAAACCCTAATCCCACCCAGCCCACACCAGTTGCGGAGATAGTGGAGAAATCCGAGCCTGAAGAAGACCTAGCGGTCCAAGTCGAATCTGGAGTGGATCTCCCTGGAGGAGCCGGATCCCAGATCGACCCACCCGCGGAAGTCGAAATCCAGGAGGAACATATCAGTGACACTGATTCCGGCTCTGATGATTCCGGGACAGACAGACCTTTCCTAAGGTACACATTACGACGTATGATACTGCAAGGTGAAAGCATAGATGCAATTCTCGAGACCATCAAAAGTTTCAACATGGCTGATCGCGAAAGCCGCAGGTACCTCAGGAAGCACGCGTCGCACTTCGTCGGGTACGTGGGATCCGGATCCGGCTCTGCCAATGCTGGAGAAAACACCGACTCGGTGCTGGAGGCAATTAGAACAAACACCGACGTACCCACATCCTCAGATGAATCAATGACGTCAGCGGATTTCCAAAAGTTCTCCGTGGAATATGAAGAGGAGTATAACTCCAAAGCTGCAGAAGAAGTAGAAGCCATGGATGAAGGATCCGGGGAACACTCTCCCAAAGCGCAGGATGACATGGATGTCGGAGATAATTCCGAGGTCCAGATGTCCGAAAGTACCGATCAGAGCTTGACTCCAGGAAACGGACCCAAAGCCATCTTTGCTACCGGCGCTGCCAAGAAGGCAAAGAAGAAGAACAAGAAGAACAAAACCCCGGCAAAAGACCCTCTGGCTGAGGAGGTGATTGCCGAGGAATACGAAGAAGACTCAGATGGAGCATTATCCCAGACGAGCCGAAAAAAGAAGAAGCGGTGGATGGACACGTGATCACCAAAGGTGCGCATAAACTCATCGATGCTGCATTAACCACACCTATCCCTACAGCTGCAGAACTTACTGCTAAAGAGCTGGACGAAAGGGCCCAAGCCCTAGAAGCGCGTCGTCAACAACTCCTCGATGAAGCCAAAAACATCGAGGTGGAGAAGAAACGCATGGCAACCAAGGACTACATGTCTCGATTGCATCAGAAGACACGGAAGCGTCACACAGATGACAACCAATTCCCACATATATGTGCCATCCTTTTCGGAGATGAGATGGGGAAGCCACGGAAAGATAGCAAAGGAGATTGGGTATACCCAACCCCAGTACAGAATACCGTGGTGGCCCGAGAAATACTATCGGCTAATCCAGGACCAGAGGAGATCCGTTTGGGTATCAAGCTACTCAACAAGGGACTGGAGCAGCAAAAGGTCGCCCTGTACGGAAGTCAAAAACTGGTCTCGGATTCCGACCAATGTCGAACAGATCCGGCATGGGCTGACGTAAGACCCCACCATGTTCCGGAGTAGCATTATCGCCCTGAACGACGGGAGGACAATTATTCGAGAACCGGATCGTCAGGACAACATCGCAGGACTGCATGCGACTGGAGGAATGTCGCACCAGCGGCTGAGAAAGAGGCCATCGCTGCTCTGAATCCGAGGAATCCTCCCCAACGAGAATCTAACGATCGAAGGGGAGAAGATAAAGAGAAACGCCGGGAGGAGGATCGTCAAAAAATACCACCTCCTAGACATGCAAGCCGTCCGGCTGAGCCCCACCATGGTGGGAACGACGAACGAAGAAACGGCGGAAACCACGCCGGAACAAGCAGGCAGGGGGCTCGTCACAGCGTCACAGTCAAGCCCCTCCCTGGAATCGGAATAATGACATTCCTGACGGAGGCCAACGATCAGCCAGAAACTATCCAGCTGCCCCACCTTCTCCACCACACAGTCATCACAACGGCTCCCAAGGAGGGCAAGGAGGACGACATGGCGGAGGAAGTGGTGGCAGAAGCCTAAGTCCGGCTCCAAGGCACCGCAGCCACAGCCGACATTCGGGACGATCTTTATCCCGAACGACGCAAGGCACAGGATCAACTCCAACATAGAGGCTCGGCGCTACGAAAACGATGATATCTACATGGGCCCAAAGTGCTTCGGACCATGCATCAGAGCTACAAAATTCCCGGAAGGATTTGCTATCTCAAGACATATCCAAGCCTATGATGGCATTGCTCGGCAGATACCTGGCTATAGGATTTCTTCCAAGCTTGCTGCATCGCCAAAGGTGGAAGCAGCCTAGTCGCAACCCGATATCTCCCACTTATGTTGCGGAAGACGGCACAATCATGGCTCAATGAACTTCTGGAGAACACCATCCATAACTGGTATGACATGCAAAGTGCGTTCTTTCAGAATTTCGAAGGCACATATCGGAGGCCTTGTACGGTCAGAGACCTATAGCGTTGCACCCAGAAAGCCGGAGAAACTTGCCGGGACTACCTCGGATGATGGATCGACACCAAGAACTCCTGTGAGGAAGTAAATGATCAAACTGCGATTGAAGCTTTCATTGCAGGTCTCCCAATTGGCCTACTGCGTCATCGCTTGAAGTGTGACAAGGTCACTGATTTGGGAGAGATGATAGAAACAGCGAGCAAGTATGCAGATGCTGACGATGATGCAGAGGGATTGCTCAATGCCCTAGCTGTGCCTCAGTCAGCAAGACAACCAAAGCAACAAGCTCAGAAGCGCAAAAATACCTCGAAAGAAAAACCCAACGCGGAAACAGCGGTGGTTACTCTTCCGGTCCGGAGGACGGAGGAGGGCGTGGCGGAGGCAGCAGGCGTGGTGGGACTTCAAGGGTCCAAGGTAGAGGAGAACGAACCAGGCAAAACCTACTCTTGGGCCGACATTGCCAATAACCCATGTGTGCATCACCTAGACGCCAATGGGGCTCGTCCCACACCACGCTGAATGTCGTTTCAATGGCGACATCAAAGAGATGACACCATGCTACAAAGCTAAGCGGAAGAAGGGAAAGAAAATTCCCGAAAAGGACAAGGAGACCAAGGAAGATTCCAACATGGAGGAAGCTGATGCTTCAAATCCCAAGCCGGAAGGGAAGAAAACTTTTCCCACCAAGAAGGACACTTATGTCACTTTCCTCAGATCTCAACCAGCAAAGTTCAAGAAAGCAGTTCTACACGAGCTCAATGCAATAGTTCTGGCTGTCCCCAGCATTTGGACTGGTCGGAAGTGGCAATCACATTTGACCGCGATGATCATCCGCCTAAGTTACACAGGCGAGGAAAATACGCCTTAATCGTCAACCCACTTATTGACGGTTATGGTTTCTCCAAGACCCTCATGGACGGTGGTAGCAGCATCAATATTCTCTATGTCGAAACGCTACGCCGGATGAAGATCTCGGAGAACCAGTTGAACCATAGCTCTGTGATCTTTCACGGAGTTGTTCCAGGAAGACAAGCTAATTCCCTAGGAGAGATTACTTTTGATGTTACCTTTGGAACTCCAAAGAACTATCGGATGGAAGCACTTTCCTTCGAAGTGGTCCCGTTCAAGAGCGCATACCATGCTATATTCGGACGTCCGGCTTACTGAGCTTTTATGGCTTGTCCGTGTTACATTTACAATATGATGAAAATTCTAGGTCCCAACAGCGTGATCACCATTAGGGGAGACCCGAAGAAAGCGCGAGAGTGCGAGGATGGAAATGCCGCCTTTGTCGAAGCCGTGCTGCACGCCCAGGAGTACCAGGAAATCAAGAAGAGCATAGACCCGTCCGAGATGCCCGTAACAAAGAAGGAAGTGACAAAGCCAAACCCGGAGTTTAAGGCATCAGAAGAGACGAAGAAAGCGTCGTTGAAGGATGATGACCCCTCCAAGGTGACCCAGATAGGCGTAGGCCTAGGTAGCGCATAGGAAAGCGCGCTCGTCAAGTTCCTCCAAGCAAATCAAGATATCTTCGCATGGCAGCCATCTGACATGACCGGAGTACCTAGGGAACTTGCCGAGCACTCTCTAAATGTAAACCCGAATGCTAAACCCGTCAAACAGTCCTTACGATGATTTGGTGACGAAAAGCATAAGGCAATAGCTAAGGAACTAGCACGGCTCGAGTTAGCCGGATTCATAGAAGAGGTCATCCACACTGAGTGGTCGGCCAATCCTGTAATGGTCCCTAAAAAGGACAGCACTGATTTAAGGATGTGTGTTGATTATACTGCCTTGAACAAGGCTTGTCCAAAAGATCCGTTTGCTCTGCCTAGAATTGATCAAGTTATCGATTCTACGGCAGGCTCGGAACTCCTCTGTTTTCTCGACGCCTATTTCGGCTATCACCAAATCCGGATGAAGGAATCTGACAAAGTGAAAACTTCATTCATAACCCCTTTCGAAACCTTCTGTTTTGTTACGATGCCCTTTGGGATGAAGAACGCAGGAGCTACGTACCAGCGCACGATGCAGCGTTGCCTTCATGACCAACTCGGACGTAATGTACATGCATACATGGATGATATCACGATAATGTCCAAAAAGAAGGAAACACTGATTTTCGACTTGGAGGAAACATTTGCCAATCTAAGAAAATACAACATCATGCTTAACCCGAAGAAATGCTTCTTTGGAATACCAGCCGAAAAATTGTTAGGTTTCATCGTGTCTCAAAGAGGCATAGAGGTGAACCGAGACAAAATCAAGGCTATACTCAATATTTCCAGGCCAACCCGCCTGAAGGACGTACAAAGACTAACTGGTTGGATTGCTGCGGTCAGTCGATTTGTAAGCCGGCTTGGAGAAAGAGCCGCACCATTATACAAACTCCTGAAAAAGACCAAAGATTTTGTTTGGACTGATGAAGCTGAAGCTGCACTACAAGACCTAAAGAAAGTACTCTCATCTGCTCCTATCCTTGCAGCGCCGGAACCTAAGGAATCGATGTTGCTCTATCTTGCTGTGACAAATAAGGTCATTAGTATCGTCATGGTGGTGGAGAGACTAGAGGAAAATCAGGAACACCTGGTGCAGCGTCCGACTTACTTTGTCAGCGAGGTTCTGACAGAATCAAAACAGCGGTATCCGCACTATCAAAAGTTGGCTTACGGTGTTTTTCTAGCATCTCGTAAGTTACGACACTACTTTTAGGAGCATCCAATTACCGTGGTGAGCATAGCTCCCACGAGAGATATAATCAACAACAGTGACGCCATAGGACGCGTCGCCAAAGGGGGCATAGAGCTTTCAGCTTTCGATATTGAGTACAAACCTCGGACATCAATTAAATCCCAGATCCTTGCCGACTTTGTCACTGATTGGATAGAGACGAAGGAGAACATGATCCTCCCTGAGTCAGAATATTGGACCCTCTTTTTCGATGGGTCTAAGGCTCGAGGGGGCTCGGGGGTTGGCGTGGTGCTCAAATCACCGCAAGGAGATAAACTTTTATACGTGTTGCAGATACACTTCACAATGACAAACAATATTTCCGAGTATGAAGCACTGCCGCATGGAATCCGGATTGCTAAGGATATTGGCATCCGACGTTTGATGTGTTACGGAGATTCAGATCTTGTTGCTCAGCAAGTGTCGGATATTTGTAACTCAAATAAACACATGGCAGCATATAAAGCTGTCGTGGATGATCTATCTAAATCGTTCGAAGGGTTTGAAGTTCAACACATCCCTCGAGCAGAAAATGAGGAAGAAGATGCACTATCTCGGATAGGTTCTGCGTGGAAAGAGGTCCTGGATGGCGCTTTTCTAGAGCACCTCAAAGTTCCCTCAATAAAGCGAGTAGATGAGGAATATCCGACCAAATCTGACTCACCCTTGATAGCAGTTCTGGCTGTAATTCCCAGCTGGACTCAACCCTACCTCGATTATTTGGTAGATGGCAAATTACCCGAAGATGAGGTGCTGAGCCGGCAGATTATCCGACGAGCAAAAGCCTATACTATTGTTAAAGGTAAGCTCCATAAACGGAGTGTTTCTCGAGTTTTTTAGCGTTGTGTATCTCCAAAAGAAGGAGTGGAAATCTTAAGAGAAATCCACGAAGGCGAGTTTGGTCACCACGCTGTAGCCAAATCTTTAGTGGCAAAAGCTTTTAGACACGGATTTTTCTGGCTTACAGCTCAGGCAGCTGTCGAACGATTAGTCAAGACGTGCAAAGGCTGCCAAAAGTACGCCAAGCAAGTTCATGTTCCGGCTGATCAGCTGCGAACAATACCTATAACATGGCCCTTTGCGGTCTAGGGGCTTGATATGTTAGGACCATTTAAACGAGCTCCAAGTGGATTTACTCACCTCTTAGTGATGGTGGATAAATTCACCAAATGGATTGAGGCTAAACCTATCACTAGTTGTGATGGAGCAAAAGCCAAAAGATTTGTCGAGGATGTTATAATCCGGTATGGTTATCCACATAGCATTATCACGGACAACGGGAGTAACTTCTCTATGGGAGAATTGGCTGAATTCTGCAACGAGCAAAATATCCGGCTTGACATTGCGTCACTCGCACATCCACAGGCTAACGGACAAGTTGAAAGAGCAAATGGTTTAATTCTACAAGGCCTAAAACCGAGACTCGAAGCACCACTACGACATGCTGCGGGGGCTTGGGCAGAGGAATTACCCTCTGTAATTTGGATTTTGCGAACAACTCCAAACAGGTCAACAGGATACACACCTTTCTTCTTGGTCTATGGTGCAGAAGAAGTTCTTCCTAGTGATTTGATTCATACTTCTCCTAGAGTGGCCGCGTATATCGAAGAGGATGCCGAGATTTCTTGACAAAATGATCTCGACTTAGTCGAAGAAGTTTGCGTCGTTGCTGAAATGAGATCTACAGCCTATCAGTAGAAGTTACGCAAGTATCATAGCTAGAGAGTCAGAAACCAATATTTCAATAAAGGCGATTTGGTTCTCTGGCTTGTGCAACAAAGAAAGCACAAATTTTCCCCAGTATGGGAGGGCCATTTTTAGTTAGTCGAGTATTGCACAATGGATCGTACTACTTAACTGACATGAGGCCAGTCAAAGAAAGACCTGCTACTAAGAAGAGAAAGAGAGCTGGAGGCAATACAAATCCGGATGAGTTAGACAGACCACGGAATATTGCTCAGCTATGTCCCTTTTATTCTAGTTTATCCTTCTTTGTAATCATATATATGTACATGATTCCGTGAGAAATAAAAGTTTTTGTTGCCTCAATTTTTTTCTGAGAAGTTCTTAACCATCTTATTTCCGAATGATCATGTCATAGTCGAAAATCCCAGAATGCTTGAAAGTACTTTATGCTCATGTTCGTTCTGGTTTAGATTTCCGATTCTAAAATTGCTACCCTCAGGTATAACTCTAAAGTTTCTGGTCTTTACTTTGGTTATTTGTCTGATTGCTGGATGCGGGTATTTTCCGAGTAGTTAATTGTTGGTACTTGAAGCCGGCTTTGTTTTCGAGTTTAAACTGGTTTAGCAATTGAGCTCCATTGCTCGGCAAAGTTTCCGGCAGAAGGTTTAGCCGGCTCACGAAAGGGACGAGGCGGAAAGCCAGATAAACAATAAGTAGAGACGAAAAAATAGAAGTGCTTATGTAAACATTTCAGGCACACAAAAAAAAACTCAAAGCCAAAAGTGCTGAATAGATCAAAAGCTTAGCACTAGCAAAATTAAAAGTACTGCATATTACAGATGCATCATGTTTTTTTGGAATAATACAAAAATTTCTGATCTATGATGCAGGAGGAGATGCAGGAGCTGCCGGCTCGCTGGAGATTCCGCCTTGATATCGTTCCGAGATGTCCGCATCCAAGGTGGTGCGTTCATCGTCAGAAACTTCTGTTGGTTCTTCCGGAGGAGGAGGTGGAGTAGCCGCGCGGGTGAAGAAGGGGATCTCGTAGCTGGTCAGGTAAGCCACGTGACACCCATATCCGGCACAGGAGTGCATGATGGCTTGAAGGTCCTGCTCCTGGCCGTCTTCATCTACCTTGCAGTACCCTCTGGTCACTTGCCATATTTCCATGTTTCCATGGTGGCTCATGACCATGGTGAGAGCGTTCTGCAGCGAAGCGTAGGACATGTTCCAGTCCCGAACAAGTTGCGGCATCTCCTTTTCCTTGTCCCGCACCTGAAAATCCGACATGCTTGGCATGTCCGGAATCTTGAGAGCTTTGCTGATGTCTTCAAGGGACTGGCGGAAGTCATGAAGCAGGTCACCGACTTGGGTAAGCCGGTGGGTGCAGGGCTCGGAGGAGGAAGAGTCCGTCAAGTTCAGAGGACCTATACACAAAACAAGTTAAGAAAAATCCGACATTGATAAAAGTCGAAGAAAGAGACAAGTCAGATGGATGGAACGTACCAAAAATGACGTCGTCAATTTTGGTCTTCTCCTCCCGGAGACTCTGGAGTTCAGCCCAGAGCACCTGGCACATGTCCTTCTCTCTGCTAAGCTCATTCTTGAGGTCCGAGATTACTTTATCTTGAGCAGCGATCTTGCGATCACGCTCTTCAGTAGCCATGGAGGAGGATTCAAGGACTTATGCTATGCTCTTTTCATGATTGGCCTTGAGCTGGTCCAGCTCTTGGCGAAGCTCCTTGTTCTCCACCACCAGGGTCTTGAGGTTCTCGGCCTCTTCAATCATGGCGACGGATTGTTTCACCAGCGCTATAAGTCAAAAAGGAACAAAAGTTCAAGAACAAATTCGACATTGAAAATACAAGGACAAGGTTTGAGTCTCGGAATGTTTACCTTCGGCCTCATCCTTGGCAACTTTGAGTTTAGCATTTTTAAGCCGGAGAGCTTTGATCTCTCTCCGCTTGTCGCAGACATTGGTCAGTAATTCCTGGTTATAGGAACATACTTTCTGTAAGTCAGAATACCCAAAGTCAGAAAGCTACTAAAGACTCGGGCTAATATTGTTGCTAATATCAGCACGAGCCTTGGGGGATACACTAGTTGATTCTTTGGCATCCTAATAAAGCATAAACCCGGATTGTTTATCCTACTTCATGCTTGGGGGCTAGAGGATATGATATAAAATACAATAAAGGAAAAACAGGAGTTGGAATTCCGACTTACATATTGCTCGCGAGTGAGTTTATCCAAACCCGCGTTCACTTTAGCAGCCACCTTCTCGGCGAGAGTCCGAGGAACCATTGGGGTTGTTGGAAGCTCAACAGTCCTAATCCTCTCGTTGCGGAGGCGCACCTGGGCAAGAAGGTCGGAGAACTTGACGTCCTCTGCTTCTTGCGCTTCTTCTTCGGCAGATAAAGTACTTTTATCCAAGCATTGCTTGGCTAGCCGCTGGATTTCTTCAGCAGATTTCCGGGACAAGCCAAACTTGGCAAGACCCAGATTGCTCATGAGGTTTTCGTCGAAGGTTTCTGCCGAGGGATCATTACCCAAAGAGGGTTCACCCTTATCTAGATCTGACGCACTCATGGTGATGACAGTTTGCGACCCATGGTTCGCAGGCCCCGTTGAAGGAGCCGGATCTTCTCCAGTGTCCGGGGAGATCACTGGTGTTGCAGAAGGTTGAGGGGCAGGAGTCGGAGGAGCCACGGCAGGGGAAGCTATGGTAAGCTTCGTCTGCCACAGCGGCTTCAAAGGAATCCCTTTCCCCTTGGCCTTGACGAGCGGTTTTGCTCTGAGAATGTAGTAAAAGTCAGAAAACATTACATCTCGGAAAGAAATTTGAATAAGGTACAAAGGCGGAAATTGTGATTGAATGTTACCTCTTCACGACAGGCACCTCCTTTGTGCCATACCATCGTCGAGCTTTTGCGCTTCTTGAGCGCAAGATCCGGCAATGGAACTACCTCCACCTCCTGAGAGAACTCCAGACGATATCCTTCGAGTGGAGCAAGTTCTGACTCGGGGAGGTCAACAAGCTGAAAAGAAGAAAGCATATTAGTATTGCAATATAATTATAAGATTGGAACACATAAAAAGGTGTACTGATAGAAGCTTACTAGAACTACGGGGTTATCCGCCGTGTGTATGTCCAGAGAAACCTCCGGGATTCTCCTCTCGATCCGCTCCCAGATCAGCCACTTGATCTAGCTTATGTAGCCTTGAGTGGTGTAGGCTTTGGAGCTGATGCGGAGGGAGTCTTTCGGAGACGACGTGATGGAATGCATCAATCGGGTTCCGTGATACTGGAGGGGCTGGATCCGACGTGAGACCTAGCACTGGACCAAGTCAGATCCCTTCAGATCCTTGTGTTTGATCAAATATTCGATCCGCCTCTTAGCGAGGATCAGATCGTCGGTGAGAGCCGGAGCAGCCTCGTCCCAAGAAGGTTGGGCCATGGCGGCTCCATCGATGAAAGCCGGCAAAGCAGTGGCTTTGCCGGGAGCCGGAATATCCCTATGATAGAAAAATGTGGCTGGCCATTGTTTGACCGAGTCACTGGCTAGAATTTTGGGATATGCCCGTTTGTGTCTAAGCAAAAAACTAATAGTGCCGGTGATATAAGGGACACCGGCTGTAATGGAGTTTCTCCGGACATGGAAATAATACCGGAAGAGAGTCAGACTCGGCCTAATGCCGAGAAATCCCTCACACAGCGAAGCATACGCACTCATCTCTAAGAGAGAGTTGGGAGGAAGATGATGGAGTTGAACTCCGTAATGATCTATCACCTAGGAGAAGAACTCCGAGGGAGGAAAGGACAGACCTCTGTCGAGATGGGTGCCGAAGTGGACCCGCTCGCCATCGTGCGGGTTGGGGACGGTTTCTTCGAAGCCGCTCCGCCAGTCGCCGGCGGCAAGAAGTCCCTCCTTCTCCATGTTCTTGAGGCCCTCCTCGTTGAGAGCGCAGGGAATCCAGGGACCTTGAAAGCTCTCCTTCTCTGCCACCGCTTCCGCTATCGCCGCCGTCGCCGCTACCGCCAAGCCAGAGGAAGAGGATGAAGCCATTTCTCTGGTGACCGATTGACCTAAAAGGGGCGGCGCTAGGAGTTCTGTGGGGGAGGAACGGGGGAGCTCTGTGCGTGCAGGAGGATTGGGAGGAGAAGAAAAGGCAAAGGACTGGTGGAAGGAGAAGGAAGAAATCCTAACCCCTTATATCCACCTAACTGCGCCAAGATTCGTGCAAATGCTACAGTGTAACCACCACGCGTCGTGGAAAGAACTGGGAAGGACCCACACAATGATTGCGTCGCCTCGATCTCCACGCACGCATTGAAATGGCGCCTCGGTTCTACGAACCGCGGAGCCACCAATGGTCATGCTGACGGAATGCCTGTCAGATGACATGACTTGACCATGACTTGTGTCAGGTGGCGTTGGGAACCAAGTTCCGGCTTAGTTTGACATCGAGCTGGAAAATCCAAGTAAACCTACTAATAGCTCCGACTTATTTTTTAAGACCCGGATCGTATTTTTGTTGTGAAGTTTCAGGAACCCTTCAAGATTCTGCAAGCCGAAGATCAAGCTAGACGATGATAAATCTGACTTTGGATCTTGGAGGCCTCCGGGGGCTGCTGTTGGGGATATACTTTCCGGGTATCCTCACAGTTCCTCACTGACCAGGGTGGCACACTTCGGGTTAGAGCATTGCTTCACGGGCGGCCCAGTCAGGGGGAAAGACGGAGTCCAATCCGGCTATGGGAGGGCCCAGAAGACTTAGGCCCATAATGTTACTTGTAGTTCAAGATGTACTATGTAACCAACTCTTGGTCGTAGCTGGATAGATCTCTCCTTTAACCCTAGGCCGGATATCTATATAAGCCGTCCTAGGGAGAGCCTTTAGGGCAACACTCTAAACACCTCAATAGTCTACAATCTCAACTCGCACAGGCGAAACCCCTGTAACCCATATTCTGGCTCTGCCATATTACTGGAGTGCTAGCAGGAGTAGGGTCCGTCCAAAGCCGGCGGGTTCGAACCTGGGTAAACTTGTGTGCTCACCGTCCCAGAACACCGTACGTCTCACACCCCTTTCTTCCGCACGCCTCGGGGACCCCCTCATGGTGTACTTGTCATCAACCCGATGACAAATGACACTGGTGGATCCATGTGTGGTTTATGAGAGGAACATACATGCAATGAAACTGGGTGTGGTTCATGAAAAGAACAGACATGCAATGGCACAGGTGGATCCATATGTGGTTTGTGAAAAGAACATACATGCAATCACACTGGTGTATCCTTATGTGGTTTCTGAGAAGAACACACATCCAATGACACTGGGTGTGGTTCATGAAAAGAACAGACATCCAATGACATTGGTGGATCCTTATGTGGTTTGTGAGAAAAAATAGACATGCAATGACTCTAGATTTGGTTCATGAGAAGAACAGACATGCAGTGACACTGGTGTATCCTTATGTGGTTTGTGACAAGAACAGACATGCAATGACACTAGGTGTGGTTCATGAAAAGAACACACATGCAATGACACTAGTGTATCATAATGTGGTTGTGAGAAGAACATACATGCAATGAGTCTAGATGTGGTTCATGATAAGAACAGACATGCAATGACACTGGTGTATCCTTATGTGGTTTGTGAGAAGAACAGACATGCAATGACTCTAGCTGTGGTTTGTGAGAAGAACACACATGCAATGACACTAGTGGATCCTTATGTGGTTTGTGAGAAGAACAGACATGCAATGACTCTAGCTGTGGTTCATGAAAAGAACAGACATGCAATGAAACTAGTGGATCCATATGTGGTTTGTGAGAGGAACAGACATGCAATGACACTGGGTGGATCCATGTGTGGTTTATGAAAGGAACAGACATGAATGACACTGGGTGTGGTTCATGAAAATAACAGGCATGCAATGACACTGGTGGATCCATATGTGGTTTGTGAGAGGAACAAACATGCAATCACACTGGGTGGATCCATGTGTGGTTCATGAAAAGAACATACATGCAATGATACTGGTGGATCCATGTGTGCTTTGTGAGAGGAACATACATGCAATGATACTGGGTGTGGTTCATGAAAAGAACACACATCCAATGACACTGGTGGATCCTTATGTGGTTTGTGAAAAAGAACACACATGCAATGACTCTAGCTGTGGTTCATGAAAAGAACACACATGCAATGACACCGGTGGATCCATGTGTGGTTTATTGAAAGAACACACATGCAATGACTCTGGTGGATCCATATCTGGTTCATGAAAAGAACACACATGCAATGACACTGGTGGATCCATATGTGGTTCATGAAAAGAACACACATGCAATGACATTGGTGGATCAACATGTGGTTTATGAAAAGAACACACATGCAATGACACTGGTGGATCCATGTGGTTTATAACAATAACACGCATGCAATGAACTCTAGTGGGTCCATGTGGTTTATGAGGAGAAGATCTACCTTGGCATAATTTGATGTATGCCACGATGTATTTCATTGTACAGGACACTCACTTTCCATTTTTATACTACTCAGTTTTGCCCTTGGTTTTTTGATACTACTCAGTTTTGCCCCCCTCTCTCTATCTTTCGTAGAAGCCTAAACATGTGTTCACTCTGTCTGCTACTCCCTGATTGGTTGTCACAGTTGTCACGCGGATCGTGCGCACCAACCGTTGATTCTGTGTGATCCAACGATGGTCACTCCACACGTCGTGCCCTTCATAGTACAGTGTGAGACAGCACGGACGTCTCCCTCAGCGAGACTTCTACAAGAAGGAACACGAAGCCGTCATGGAAAAAGTCGTCGAGCGGTCATGTCTTGTTTAATTAAGTCTGAAAAGCCTACAACTGCTACTACTACGCCACAACACATGCGTCATCGAGTGCAGGATCGTCGATGGACAACTGCAATTTATTGCCACTTGATTTTAATAAGACATATCCCATTTTTACGCAGCGGCTCTCAATCTCAGTTCCAACTGATCCCCACCGTAAGAAGCTTGCACGCGCTAGCCAAAGGCCGAAGAGCTGAGAACAATGGTTGTTCAAATAATTATCGTATTCCATAAAGGATGGATGAACTTTTACAAGTCTAGTGGGAGAAATCACATCCATAAACACTATTGCTTAAATGTCGCAAGACAAATGATTGAAAGATCACTTATGAACTGACATCGCTGTTTAAATTATATTGGAAAGAAAACATGAAGAAACTCCATGTTGATGGATTTTTGGAATCTTTGATTTTGATCAATTGACGCTTGTGAGACTTTCCTCGAGATAATTGAAACTCCGTCAATAGGCCAAAGAGGAACGGATGACTAACTTATTGGATATTATACATATTGATGTATATAGTCCATTATATGTAGCCATATGCGATGGATCTGTTTGCTTCATATGTTTTCTCCAGAAATTTGAGTGAATATATCTATATATTTACTTAATAAGGAAGAAGTATGAAACATTTGAAAATTGTTCAAAGACTTTCAAGATGAAGTGAAAAATCATTGTAACAAGAAAATAAAAGATTTTATGATTTGATCATAAAGGAAAATATTTGAGTTACATGTTTAGCAAAACACCTAAGATTTCAGGAATTGTTCCATCAATTTGTATTTCCCGATAAACCACAGGAGTATGGCATATTCGAGAGATAAAATCAAACCATGTTTGACATGGTAAGATCAAAGGTGTCATTTATAAAACTGCCATTATGTTTTAAGGATTGAAGCTTTAGAGACTACCGCTTTTACACTGAAAAGAGCACCATCGTGATCCGTTGAAATGACACCATATAAATTATGGTTTGGGATAAAACCCGAATTGTCTTTTCTTAAATTTTGGTATGCTATGCATAAGTAAAATGTTTACAACCAAAGTCGGATAAGCACGTCTTTGTAGGTTATCCCAAAGAATTTGTTGGGAATTTCTCCATAACACCGAGGACAAAAGAGTTTGTTACTTGGAACGTCAAGTTTCTTGAGAAGGAATTTTCACGAAAAGTTAAGTGGGAGGACAATAGAAATTTGATAAGGTTGTTGAACCTTAGCTATATATATGCTAAGTAGCACAGCGCCGGAAAGTGTCCTGGTGGCAGCCACAATGCTCATGGTTCCCGTGATTACAAAGGTTGTGATCTCGGAGATTAGAGTTCCTATTGAACCGTGTGGGTCGGTAAGAATCAAATAGTGTGATTTGATAAGCAAGTCGTTATTGTTTTGACAATGATGAACCGACTACATGCAAAGAAGCAGTGATAGGCCCTGACTCCATAAAATGACTAGAAGTCATAGAATCCGTGATAGTATCCATACACGAGAAATCAAGTTTCTGAACTTGGAAGACCCTCTGAAAAGGCGTAAAGCCTATCAGTCGTGTTTGGATCAATAAAGAAATAGACATGGATGTTTAACATCTATGAAATAGTCGACATGTCAGAAAGAAGTTTACGGCAATATTCAAGGAGTTGACTATGACAAGATTTGATCTTTCATAGTGATATTTAGTCTTGACGGATTAATGTAGCAACCACTACATATAATTTGGTATATGGTACTTGAATAAAGAAAACAAGGTTCTTCTAATAGAATGGTTACCTAGGACGTGTACATGACACGGTCCGAAGGGTTTTGTTAATTCAAAGGGTGCTAAAAGGCCATGCAAACTTCAATAGTTGAAGCAAGCATAACGGAGTTGGAATCTTCACCATGATGAAACTGTTAAAAGAGTTTAAATTCATCGGAGATAATGAAGATGCTTGCATTTGCAAGAAATTAAGTGGAAGCACTGAGACATATTTCTAATATATTATGTAGAGAACATATTGTTGATTGGAAATAATGTATCTTGTATTGACACAAGTTAAGAATTTCATTAAAATAAGATTTCGAAGAAAGACTTGGGCAAACCCGGAATATGGTTGTGCCAGACATACATATATGAGATATTGAAAGGGTTCAATATGGAAACAACAAGAAAGGTTCTTGCTGCATGGAAAGGATTGTATCAAGATTTAAGTGTTTCAACACTTGGTGAGTAAAACCACATGAAGATTTTTATCAATTATACCATGATATGTATATATCTAGAATGTCCTATGCTCTAAATGTTATGAGCACATACCAAAATGATTCATAAGATGATCATTGGACAATAGTAAAGATATTCTTATGAGCTTTGGAAGAACTAAGAATATATCATGTATAAGTGACAAATAGTTAAAAGGTAGTTCATTGTAAAGTGTTACATTGATACTAATTTTGTCACAAGATACAAATTAAAATTTATCTCAATTTATACTATGGGTGGCACAATGTAATGGCAAGGATGTTCCATGATGGATTTAGATGAGTTCCAAAGTTGAGACATTGTGACGGATACTACAACAAAAGACTAAGTATATGAATGCTATAGTAGCAACAAAGGAGGGCATTTGTGTTAAGTAGTTTGTTATCAAACTAGGTATGGTTCAAAGTGGGCTAATACTATGAAGATATATTGTATGACAATAATATCAACATATTTTAACCCGAACGAACTAAAGGTCTCACCAAAGGACCAAATTGATACAATGCCATCTCATTTGAGAATGAGTGATGCGTAGAGACGAAAAGACATGCAAATACACACGGACCTGAAACTGTCAGATCCGGAGATTATGTTAACCACTAGCAATCGCGTATATGCAACACGAGAAAGCCATAGGTGTTCAATACGCAAAGTTTTTCAAACTAGATTATTGACTCCAGTGCAAGTGGGAGACTGAAGGGAATATGCCCGAGAGGCAATAATAAAGTGGTTATTATCTTATTCCATGTTTATGATAAATGTTTATTTTGCATGCTATAATTGTATTAATTGGAAACGTTAATACATGTGTGTTTAATAAATAAAATACAAAGTTCCTAGTAATGCCTCTCATATAAACTAGCTCGTTGATTAACAAGATGATCAAGGTTTCCTGATCATGGACATTGGATGTTGTTAATAACGAGGTCACAACATTGGTGGAATGATGTGATGAACATTCATCCGAATTATAGCATTATGATAAAAGTCATTATGTTTATATTGCTATAACATCATACGAAGTAATCTTAGTCCTTAGACCATGAGATCATGTTAATTGCTAACACCAGAAGAGTATCTTGATAACACCAAAGATCACACCGTAACAGGGTGACTATAAAGGTGGGTTCAGTACTACGAAGGTGTTATGTTGAGGCTCATGGATCAAGAGTGGAATTTTTCAATCCCGATGATGGATAGATATACTCTGGGCCCTCTTGGTGATATCACATTAAGATAGCTTGCAAGCAAGTGATGTGATCACTAGAATGTTATATCACGGGAACGAGAAAAGAGTGCATGTCGGCAACGAGATAAAACTAGGTATGGAGATACCGATGATCGAATCTCGGACATGTAATATATCGCGAGACAAAGGGATTTAGTTACTAGCGTTAAAGGTTCTCACGATCACAGAAGTCATCGTTGAATGTGTAGGAGTCAGTATGGATCTCTAGGTCCCGCTTCTGATTATTAATCTGAGAGGGGTCTCGATCATGTCTGCATTATTCGCGAACCATAGGGTGACACACTTAAGGGATACCGACACCATTTGGAGCAAATATGTTTCAGAAAAATATTTAAGAAAGCGCTGGAATTATTTCAGTAGACACCAAAACTTTTTTGGGTGAAATTGCTGAAATTGGTTCTGCATGTAATATTGAAATGTCGCAGGGGTTTTATGTGAATGTTTGTTAATTAAAGTAATTAACAAAATTCTGAATAAAATTAATAAAAGAGTTTTATTAAATGAGAGAGCATTAAATTTGGAGAAATTTAATGCATTTAAAGTTGAGACTTTAAAAGAGAATGTGAAGGGGCATTTTAATGTGGAGGGGGTTACCACCACATGAATGGGGGAGGTGAAGGGACACCCTCCATGGGCGCCGGCCATGGGAGGGGTACCCTCCCCTCCTCCTATAAAAGTCCCCCCTCTCACACCTTCATACTCACACCTCCTCGTGAGGATCTCTCTCCCCCTCTAGTATTATTCCCCCATGGTCTCGGATTAGCGAGATACATGTTCCCGGTGGCTTTAACTGGAAAGAAGTTGCTGCTTCCGCTGCTTTGCTGGACCGAGGGATGGAGGTTGTCGGGGTACCGGATGTGTGTGCGTTCACGGATGCACCGCTGCTTTGCGGTGCTGGACTTGGTGGTGCTGGACTTGGTGGTGCTGGACTTGTTGGAGTTGGATCTGATGGACGTGCTGGAGCCGGACCTGCTGGACTTCATCACGAACTTGAGATCGGCAAGTGTACGACTACATCATCCACGAGTTCCAACTCGTTAACAAAGCTTTGTTGTCTTTGAGGGTAAGTTCTCTATGGATGTATATCCACCCGTTGCTTGTATCTAGTAGATAGAGCTTGGCGTATAGTTCCCATCGTAAGAAACTTTTTGTTTTCTATGCTGCGAACCTAACAGTGGTATCAGAGCCTGATCTATGTGTAGGTGCTTTGCACGGGTAGTACACATATGTTTATATGTGGGCGATGATGATCATGTTATTGCTTCTTTCATGTAGTTTGGATATTGGTGGCATAGTGGGATGAAGCGGCCCAAACGAACCTTACATGTTATCGTACATAAGACTGGTTCCACGACTGACATGCAACTAGTTTTCCATAAGTGGCTAGTGGGTGTCTGTGTCTCCTACTATAGTCAATATCTGATTTACAACGAGTTGCTAATAATTTGGTTATCATTGTTGTGGTTTCATGTTCATAGGTAAGAACGGATCTATCTTCGAAATCCCTAAGCCACGTAAAACTTGCAATTGATAAATTGGAGGCATCTAGTTTAGATCGTTGCTGGACTAGTGTCATGATATGGTAATGTTGTAAGTAGATGTATGATAGATACTCTTACAACACACATAACGTGTAAGTTCCATAGACCTTGGCCTTATAGACAAAGGAATGATAGAGATCATACCATGATGCATATGATAGAGATCAAATGCATGGACCATCTCATCTCACTTTACACATTAGATGTTTGCATCTTATATTGCTAGTTTGGCGTTTTAGTAGCATTTTAAGAGGATCCCTCATTTAGATATCAAGATAAAAATGTGTTCTTCCTTATGTATGCACCGTTTTATGGATCGTGTTTCGAGACATCACGTGATGATCGGGTGTACTCGACTCTACGCTTTCATACAACAGGTGTAAGACAGTTTTACACACGTGAGTACTAAGGTTCTTACTTGGCGAGCCTAGCATGTACAGACATGGCCTCGGAACATGGACCGAAAGGTTAAGCATGAGTCATATAGTTGATATGATTGCCATATTGATGCTCGCCTTTGAAGCTACACCGACTCACGTGATGATCGGACTTGGTGTAGTGGATTTAGTTCATGTAATCACCAAAAAAGGCACGAGGGATGTCGTTTTTGAGTGGGAGTTCATTTCTAATTTGGATTAGTCGAACTCAATTTGTCATAAACTAAATTGAAGTGAATTTGCATAATTTGTTGTAGTCATTAGCGTCTGTTCACTACCTTATGCTTAGTTTTAATTGAGATAATAGAACTATAGAATTCTGGATATTTACTTTACAAACTGGTATCGTATTGTTTTGAATGTCAATTTAAAGTTTATAAGTCCTATTGCAAACTTTCAGCACACTCTATTTACTCCATGAAGTTTAATAAGTAGTATTAAATCAGGAGTAAGAATTCCAATGTTAGTATCTAAATTATCATGTTTGCCTCCATGATTATTGATATTCAAAAGTTGTTTTAATATCAAGATTATATAGGAGCTGAAAATTGTTTCAGAAACCATCATGTGTGAAAGACATTGTGATATCTGAAACAATGTTTTTGGTTGCATTATGATAAAGTATAATTTACCAAAATACATGTTCTCATATTGTATGAGAATTTGTGAAGGATGGAGATGCTAAGCATCCAGATCTCCCAAAAAGGTTTTGGGAACTAACATTATACTCGCGATTCTTCCTTACAGGCTATAGTAGCTTGATCATGAAAGTTGTCATGATAAGGATGAATAGAAGATGTAAGTAAACTGTTTACTACACTAATAGATTACTAAAGAATGGAGTTTTGAAAGAACACCAAACATTTGATGATGGTGATCCACTTCAAAGTGCAAGTTCAAAGGTATTGGTATTTGACTATATACACTTTGGACTATGTGTCATATGAATGACACCACTATTGATGCTGATAGATTATTTTAAAAGAAAAGGAATTGTTGAAAGAGAATCTATAAAATATTGGGCAGAAAAGAAAAGGTTGGAGATGTCCAACTTAGGTATATAGAAGATATACATGTTATGGCTGTATTCCTTGCTTGTTAAAAAATGTGGTTCTGAGGTATTAGATACCGGTATTGGATACCGAATTGGTTGGTGTGAAGTGTCATACAGAACAACACAATTCATGAACTACAACGGCCTAAGTAACTAGCAAGAGAATAAGTGATGATGTTCATCGAAAACAAATAAAGTGTTATTGTGTTTTTCGTTGTCGTCAAACCTGGCCTTCAAGATTTGTTTTAATAATTGTTATTTTGTTCCGGTATTACGAGAACAATGGTTGTTCAAATAATTACCGTATTCCATAAAGGATGGATGAACTTTTACAAGTCTAGTGGGATAAATCAAATACATAAACACTATTGGTAAAATGTCGCAAGACAAATGATTGAAAGATCACTTATGAACTGACATCGCTGTTTAAATTATATTGGAAAGAAAACATGAAGAAACTCCATGTTGATGGATTTTTGGAATCTTTGATTTTGATCAATTGACGCTTGTGAGACTTTCCTCGAGATAATTGAAACTCCGTCCATAGGCCAAAGAGGAACGAATGACTAACTTATTGGATATTATACATATTGATGTATATAGTCCATTATATGTAGCCTTATGCGATGGATATTTTTGCTTCATATGTTTTCTCCAGAAATTTGAGTGAATATATCTATATATTTACTTAATAAGGAAGAAGTATGAAACATTTGAAAATTGTTCAAAGACTTTCAAGATGAAGTGAAAAATCATTGTAACAAGAAAATAAAAGAGTTTACGATTTGATCATAAATGAAAATATTTGAGTTACATGTTTAGCAAAACACCTAAGATTTCAGGAATTGTTCCATGAATTTGTATTTCCCAATAAACCACAGGAGTATGGCATATTCGAGAGATGAAATCAAACCATGTTTGACATGGCAAGATCAAAGGTGTCATTTATAAAACTGCCATTATGTTTTAAGGATTGAAGCTTTAGAGACTACCGCTTTTACACTGAAAAGAGCACCATCGTGATCCGTTGAAATGACACCATATAAGTTATGGTTTGGGATAAAACCCGAATTGTCTTTTCTTAAATTTTGGTATGCTATGCATAAGTAAAATGTTTACAACCAAAGTCGGATAAGCACGTCTTTGTAGGTTATCCCAAAGAATTTGTTGGGAATTTCTCCATAACACCAAGGATAAAAGAGTTTGTTACTTGGAACGTCAAGTTTCTTGAGAAGGAATTTTTCGCGAAAAGTTAAGTGGGAGGACAATAGAACTTTGATAAGGTTGTTGAACCTTAGCTATACTACGTAGCGCAGTGCCGAAAAGTGTCCCGGTGGCGGCCACAATGCTCATGGTTCCCGTGATTACAAAGGTTGTGATCTCGGAGATTAGAGTTCCTATTGAACCGTGTGGGTCGATAAGAATCAAATAGTGTGATTTGATAAGCAAGTTGTTATTGTTTTGACAATAATGAACCGACTACATGAAAAGAAGCGATGATGGGACCTGACTCCATAAAATGACTAGAAGTCATAGAATCCGTGATAGTATCCATACACGATAAATCAAGTTTCTGAACTTGGAAGACCCTCTAAAAAGGCGTAAAGCCTATCGGTTGTGTTTGGATCTATAAAGAAATAGACATGGATGTTTAACATCTATGAAATAGTCGATATGTCGAAAAGAAGTTTATGGCAATGTTCAAGGAGTTGACTATCACAAGATTTGATCTTTCATAGCGATATTTAGTCTTGACGGATTAATGTAGCAACCACTACATGTAATTTGGTGTATGGTAGTTGAATAAACAAAACAAGGTTCTTCTAATAGAATGGTTACCTAGGACGTGTACATGACATGGTCTGAAGGGTTTTGTTAATTCAAAGGGTTCTAAAAGGGCATGCATACTTCAATAGTTGAAGCAAGCATAGCGGAGTTGGAATCTTCACCATGATGAAACTGTTAAAAGAGTTTAAATTCATCAGAGATAATGGAGATGCTTGGATTTGCAAGAAATTAAGTGGGAGCGCTGAGACATATTTCTAATACATTATGTAGAGAACATATTGTTGATTGGAAATAATGTATCTTGTATTGACACAAGTTAAGAATTTCATTAAAATAATATTTTGATGAAACTCTTGGGAAAAACCGGAATATTTGGCATCAATATCTATATGGATAGATTGAGGCGCTAATATGGTTGTGCCAGACATACATATATGAGATATTGAAAGGGTTCAATATGGAAACAACAAGAAAGGTTCTTACTTCATGGAAAGGATTGTATCAAGATTCAAGTGTTTCAACACTTGGTGAGTAAAATCACATGAAGATTTTGATCGATTATACCATGATATGTATATATCCAGAATGTCCTATGCTCTAAATGTTATGAGCACATACCAGATATTCTTATGAGCTTTGGAAGAACTAAGAATATATCATGTATAAGTGACAAATAGTTAAAAGGTAGTTCACTGTAAAGTGTTACATTGATACTAGTTTTGTCACAAGATACAAATTAAAATTTATCTCAATTTAGACTATGGGTGGCACAATGTAATGGAAAGGATGTTCCATGATGGATTTAGATGAGTTCCAAAGTTGAGACATTGTGACGGATACTAGAACAAAAGGCTAAGTATATGACTGCTATAGTAGCAGCAAGGAGGGCATTTGTGTTAAGTAGTTTGTTATCAAACTAGGTGTGGTTCAAAGTGGACTAATACTATGAAGATATATTGTATGACAATAATATCAACATATTTTAACCCGAACAAACTAAAGGTCTCACCAAAGGACCAAATTGATACAATGCCATCTCATTTGAGAATGAGTGATGCGTAGAGACGCAAAGACATGCAAATACACACGGACCTGAAACTGTCAGATCCGGAGATTATGTTAACCACTAGCAATCGCGTATATGCAACACCAGAAAGCCATAGGTGTTCAATACGCAAAGTTTTTCAAACTAGATTATTGACTCTAGTGCAAGTGGGAGACTGAAGGGAATATGCCCGAGAGGCAATAATAAAGTGCTTATTATCTTATTCCATGTTTATGATAAATGTTTATTTTGCATGCTATAATTGTATTAATTGGAAACGTTAATACATGTGTGTTTAATAAACAAAATACAAAGTTCCTAGTAATGCCTCTCATATAAACTAGCTCGTTGATTAACAAGATGATCAAGGTTTCCTGATCATGGACATTGGATGTTGTTAATAACGAGGTCACAACATTGGTGGAATGATGTGATGAACATTCATCCGAAGTATAACATTACGATCAAAGTCATTATGTTTATATTCCTAGAACATCATACGAAGTAATCTTAGTCCTTAGACCACGAGATCATGTTAACTACTAACACCAGAAGAGTATCTTGATAACACCAAACATCACACTGTAACAGGGTGACTATAAAGGTGGGTTCAGTACTATGAAGGTGTTATGTTGAGGCTCATGGATCAAGAGTGGAATTTTTCAATCCGATGACGGATAGACATACTCTGGGCCCTCTCGGCGATATCACATTAAGATAGTTTGCAAGCAAGTGATGTGATCACTAGAATGTTATATCATGGGAACGAGAAAAGAGTGCATGTCGGCAACGAGATCAAACTAGGTATGGAGATACCGATGATCGAATCTCGGACATGTAATATATCGTGAGACAAAGGGATTTAGTTACTAGCATTAAAGGCTCTCATGATCACAGAAGTCATCGTTGAATGTGTAGGAGTCGATGGATCTCCGTGTCCGCTTCTGATTATTGATCTGAGAGGGGTCTCGATCATGTCTGCATTATTCGTGAACCGTAGGGTGACACACTTAAGGGATACCGACACCATTTGGAGCAAATATGTTTTAGATAAAGATTTAAGAAAGCTCTGGAATTATTTCAATAGACACCGAAACTGTTTTGGGTGAAATTGCTGAAATTGGTTCTACATGTAATACTGAAATGTTGCAGGGGGTTTTATGTGAATGTTTGTTAATTAAAGTAATTAACAAAATTCTGAATAAAATTAATAAAAGAGTTTTATTAAATTAGAGAGCATTAAATTTGGAGAAATTTAATGCATTTAAAGTTGAGACTTTAAAAGAGAATGTGAAGGGGCATTTTAATGTGGAGGGGGTTACCACCACATGAATGGGGGAGGTGAACAGACACCCTCCATGGGCGCCGGCCATGGGAGGGGTACCCTCCCCTCCTCCTATAAAAGGCCCCCTCTCACACCTTCATACTCACACCTCCTCGTGAAGGATCTCTCTCCCCCTCTAGTATTATTCTCCCATGGTCTCGGATTAGCGAGATACATGTTCTAGTGGCTTTATCTAGAAAGGAGTTGCTACTTCCGCTGCTTTGCTAGAGCGAGGGACGGAGGTTATCGGGGTACCGGACGTGTGTGCACTCACGGATGCACCGCTTCTTTGTGGTGCTGGACTTGGTGGTGTTGGACTTGCTGGAGCTGGATCTGATGGACATGCTGGAGCCGGACCTGCTGGACTTCATCACGATCTTGAGATCGGCAAGTGTACGACTACATCATCCATGAGTTCCAACTCGTTAACAAAGCTTTGTTGTCTTCGAGGGTAAGTTCTCTATGGATTTATATCCACCCGTTGCTTGTATCTAGTATATAGATCTTGGCGTATACTTCCCATCGTAGGAAATTTTTCGTTTTCTATGCTGTGAACCCAACAGAACACACATGCAGTGACACTGGGTGTGGTTCATGAAAAGAACACACATCCAATGACACTTGTGGATCCTTATTTGGTTTGTGAGAAGAACAGACATGCAATGACTCTAGATGTGGTTCAAGAGAAGAACAGACATGCAATGACACTGGTGTATCCTTATGTGGTTTGTGAGAAGAATAGACATGTAATGACACTGGGTGTGGTTCATGAAAAGAACACACACATGCAATGACACTGGTGTATCCTTATGTGATTTGTGAGAAGAACACACATGCAATGACTCTAGTTGTGGTTTGTGAAAAGAATACACATGCAATGACTCTAGCTGTGACTCTAGCTGTGGTTCATGAAAAGAACAGACAAGCAATGACACTGGTGGATCCATATGTGGTTTGTGAAAAGAACAAACATGTAATCACACTAGGTGGGTCCATGTGTGGTTCATGAAAAGAACAGACATGCAATGACACTGGTGGATCCTTATGTGGTTTGTGAGAAGAATAGATATGAAATGACTCTAGCCGTGGTTCATGAAAAGAGTAGACATACAATGACACAGGTGGATCCATATGTGGTTTGTGAAAAGAACAGACATGCAATCACACTGGGTGGATCCATATGTGGTTTATGAGAAGAACACACATGCAATTACACTGGTGATATGTGGTTTGTGAAAAGAACACACATGCAATGACTGTAACTGTGGTTAATGAAAAGAGCAGACATGCAATGACACTAGTGGATCCATGTGTGGTTTGTGAGAAGAACACACATGCAATGACACTGGTGGATCCTTATGTGGTTTGTGAGAAGAACATACATGCAATGACTTTAGATGTGGTTCATGAGAACAATAGACATGCAAAGACACTGGTGTATCCTTATGTGGTTTGTGACAAGAACATACATGCAATGACACTGGGTGTGGTTCATGAAAAGAACACACATCCAGTGACACTGATGGATCCATATGTGGTTTGTGGAAAGAACTCACATGCAATGATACTAGGTGTGGTTCATGAAAAGAACACACATCCAAAGACACTGGTGGATCCATGTGTGGTTTGTGAGAAGAACACACATGCAATGACACTGGGTGTGGTTCATGAAAAGAACACACATCCAATGACACTGTTGGATCCTTATGTGGTTTGTGAAAAGAACAGACATGCAATGACTCTAGATGTGGTTCATGAGAAGAACACACATGCAATGACACTGGTGGAACCATGTGTGGTTTATGAGAGGAACAGACATGCAATGACACTGGGTGTGGTTCATGAAAAGAACAGACATGCAATGACACTGGTGGATCCATATGTGGTTTGTGAAATGAACAAACATGCAATCACACTAGGTGGATCCATGTGCGGTTCATGAAAAGAACAGACATGCAATGACACTGGTGGATCCATGTGTGGTTTATGAGAAGAACACACATGCAATGGGACTAGGTGTGGTTCATGAAAAGAACACACATCCAATGACACTGGTGGATCCTTATGTGGTTTGTGAGAAGAACAGACATGCAATGACTCTAGATGTGGTTCATGAGAAGAACAGACATGCAATGACACTGGTGTATACTTATCTGGTTTGTGAGAAGAACAGACATGCAATGACTCTAGTTGTGGTTTGTGAGAAGAACACACATGCAATGACACTGGTGTATCCTTATGTGGTTTGTGAGAGGAACAAACATGCAATCCCACAGGGTGTGGTTCATGAAAAGAACAAACATGCAATGACACTTGTGGATCCTTATGTGGTTTGTGAGAAGAACAAAGATGCAATGACTCTAGCTGTGGTTCATGAAAAGAACAGACATACAATGACACTGGTGGATCCATATGTGGTTTGCGAAAAGAACAAACATGCAATCACACTGGGTGGATCCATGTGTGGTTCATGAAAAGAACACACATGCAATGACACTGGTGGATCCATGTGTGGTTTTTGAGAAGAACACACATCCAATGACACTGGGCATGGTTCATGAGAAGAACACACATCCAATGACACTGGAGGGTCCTTATGTGGTTTGTGAGAAGAATAGACATGCAATGACTCTAGATGTGGTTCAGGAGAAGAATAAACATGCAATGACACTAGTGTATCCTTATGTGGTTTGTGAGAAGAACAGACATGCAATGACATTGGGTGTGGTTTGTGAAAAGAACAGACATGCAATGACACTGCTGAATCCTTATGTGGTTTGTGAGAAGAACAAACATGTAATGACTCTAGCTATGGTTCATGAAAAGAACATACATGCAATGACACTGGTAGATCCATATGTGGTTTGTGAAAATAACAGACATGCAATCACACTGGGTGGATCCATGTGTGGTTCATGAAAAGAACACACATGCAATGACACTGGTGGATCCATGTGTGGTTTGTGAGAAGAACACACATCCAATGACACTAGGTGTGGTTCATGAAAAGAACGCACATCCAATGACACTGGTGGATCCTTATGTGGTTTGTGATAAGAACATACATGCAATGACTCTAGTTGTCGTTCATGAGAAGAACAAACATGCAATGACACTGGTGTATCCTTATGTGGTTTGGGAAAAGAACACACATGCAATGACTCTAGCTGTGGTTTGTGAAAAGAACACACATGCAATGACTCTAGTTGTGGTTCATGAAAAGAACAGACATGTAATGACACTGATGGATCCATATGTGGTTTGTGAAAAGAACAGACATGCAATGACTCTAGCTGTGGTTCATGAAAAGAACAGACATGCAATCACACTGGGTGGATCCATGTGTGGTTCATGAAAAGAACAGACATGCAATGACACTAGTGGATCCTTATGTGGTTTGTGAGAAGAACAGACATGCAATGACTCTAGTTGTGGTTCATGAAAAGAATAGACATGCAATGACATTGGTGGATCCATACGTGGTTTATGAAAAGAACATACATGCAATCACACTGGGTGGATCCATATGTGGTTTATGAGAAGAACACACATGCAATGACACTAGTGATATGTGGTTTGTGAAAAGAACACACATGCAATGACTCTAACTATGGTTAATGAAAAGAGCAGACATGCAATGACACTGGTTGATCCATGTGTGGTTTGTGAGAAGAACACACATGGTATGACACTGTGTGGTTCATGAAAAGAACAGACATGCAATGTTACTGGTGGATCCATGTGTGGTTTGTGAGAAGAACACACATGCAATGACACTGGGTGTGGTTCATGAAAAGAACACACATCCAATGACACTTGTGGATCCTTATGTGGTTTGTGAGAAGAACAGACATGCAATGACTCTAGTTGTGGTTCATGAGAAGAACAGACATGCAATGACACTGGGTGTGGTTTGTGAAAAGAACAGACATGCAATGACACTGCTGAATCCTTATGTGGTTTGTGAGAAGAACAAACATGCAATGACTCTAGCTATGGTTCATGAAAAGAACAAACATGCAATGACACTGGGGGATCCATATGTGGTTTGTGAAAAGAACAGACATGCAATCACACTGGGTGGATCCATGTGTGGTTCATGAAAACAACACACATGCAATGACACTGGTGGATCCATGTGTGGTTTGTGAGAAGAACACACATCCAATGACACTAGGTGTGGTTCATGAAAAGAACGCACATCCAATGACACTGGTGGATCCTTATGTGGTTTGTGAGAAGAACAGACATGCAATGACTCTAGTTGTGGTTCATGAGAAGAACACACATGCAATGACACTGGCGTATTCTTATGTGGTTTGGGAGAAGAACACACATACAATTACTCTAGCTGTGGTTTGTGAAAAGAACACACATGCAATGACTCTAGTTGTGGTTCATGAAAAGAACAGACATGTAATGACACTGATGGATCCATATGTGGTTTGTGAAAAGAACAGACATGCAATGACACTATCTGTGGTTCATGAAAAGAACAGACATGCAATCACACTAGGTGGATCCATGCGTGGTTCATGAAAAGAACAGACATGCAATGACACTAGTGGATCCTTATCTGGTTTTTGAGAAGAACAGACATGCAATGACTCTAGTTGTGGTTCATGAAAAGAACAGACATGCAATGACACTGGTGGATCCATATGTGGTTTGTGAAATGAATAAACATGCAATCACACTGGGTGGATCCATGTGTGGTTCATGAAAAGAACAGACATGCAATGACGCTCGTGGATCCATGTGTGGTTTATGAGAAGAACACACATGCAATGACACTAGGTGTGGTTCATGAAAAGAACACACATCCAATGAAACTGGTGGATCCTTATGTGGTTTGTGAGAAGAATAGACATGCAATGACTCTAGATGTGGTTCAGGAGAAGAACAGACATGCAATGACACTGGTGTATCCTTATGTGGTTTGTGAGAAGAACAGACATGCAATGACACTGGGTGTGGTTTGTGAAAAGAATAGACATGCAATGACACTGCTGAATCCTTATGTGGTTTGTGAGAAGAACACACATCCAATGACACTGGGCATGGTTCATGAGAAGAACACACATCCAATGACACTGGAGGGTCCTTATGTGGTTTGTGAGAATAATAGACATGCAATGACTCTAGATGTGGTTCAGGAGAAGAATAAACATGCAATGACACTGATGTATCCTTATGTGGTTTGTGAGAAGAACAGACATGCAATGACATTGGGTGTGGTTTGTGAAAAGAACAGACATGCAATGACACTGCTGAATCCTTATGTGGTTTGTGAGAAGAACAAACATGCAATGACTCTAGCTATGGTTCATGAAAAGAACATACATGCAATGACACTGGTGGATCCATATGTGGTTTGTGAAAAGAACAGACATGCAATCACACTGGGTGGATCCATGTGTGGTTCATGAAAAGAACACACATGCAATGACACTGGTGGATCCATGTGTGGTTTGTGAGAAGAACACACATCCAATGACACTAGGTGTGGTTCATGAAAAGAACGCACATCCAATGACACTGGTGGATCCTTATGTGGTTTGTGAGAAGAACAGACATGCAATGACTCTAGTTGTGGTTCATGAGAAGAACAAACATGCAATGACACTGGTGTATCCTTATGTGGTTTGGGAGAAGAACACACATGCAATGACTCTAGCTGTGGTTTGTGAAAAGAACACACATGCAATGACTCTAGTTGTGGTTCATGAAAAGAACAGACATGTAATGACACTGATGGATCCATATGTGGTTTGTGAAAAGAACAGACATGCAATGACTCTAGCTGTGGTTGATGAAAAGAACAGACATGCAATCACACTGGGTGGATCCATGTGTGGTTCATGAAAAGAACAGACATGCAATGACACTAGTGGATCCTTATGTGGTTTGTGAGAAGAACAGACATGCAATGACTCTAGTTGTGGTTCATGAAAAGAATAGACATGCAATGACATTGGTGGATCCATACGTGGTTTGTGAAAAGAACAAACATGCAATCACACTGGGTGGATCCATATGTGGTTTATGAGAAGAACACACATGCAATGACACTAGTGATATGTGGTTTGTGAAAAGAACACACATGCAATGACTCTAACTATGGTTAATGAAAAGAGCAGACATGCAATGACACTGGTTGATCCATGTGTGGTTTGTGAGAAGAACACACATGGTATGACACTGTGTGTGGTTCATGAAAAGAGCAGACATGCAATGTTACTGGTGGATCCATGTGTGGTTTGTGAGAAGAACACACATGCAATGACACTGGGTGTGGTTCATGAAAAGAACACACATCCAATGACACTTGTGGATCCTTATGTGGTTTGTGAGAAGAACAGACATGCAATGACTCTAGTTGTGGTTCATGAGAAGAACAGACATGCAATGACACTGGGTGTGGTTTGTGAAAAGAACAGACATGCAATGACACTGCTGAATCCTTATGTGGTTTGTGAGAAGAACAAACATGCAATGACTCTAGCTATGGTTCATGAAAAGAACAAACATGCAATGACACTGGTGGATCCATATGTGGTTTGTGAAAAGAACAGACATGCAATCACACTGGGTGGATCCATGTGTGTTTCATGAAAACAACACACATGCAATGACACTGGTGGATCCATGTGTGGTTTGTGAGAAGAACACACATCCAATGACACTAGGTGTGGTTCATGAAAAGAACGCACATCCAATGACACTGGTGGATCCTTATGTGGTTTGTGAGAAGAACAGACATGCAATGACTCTAGTTGTGGTTCATGAGAAGAACACACATGCAATGACACTGGTGTATTCTTATGTGGTTTGGGAGAAGAACACACATGCAATGACTCTAGCTGTGGTTTGTGAAAAGAACACACATGCAATGACTCTAGTTGCGGTTCATGAAAAGAACAGACATGTAATGACACTGATGGATCCATATGTGGTTTGTGAAAAGAACAGACATGCAATGACACTAGTTGTGGTTCATGAAAAGAACAGACATGCAATCACACTGGGTGGATCCATGTGTGGTTCATGAAAAGAACAGACATGCAATGACACTAGTGGATCCTTATCTGGTTTTTGAGAAGAACAGACATGGAATGACTCTAGTTGTGGTTCATGAAAAGAACAGACATGCAATGACACTGGTGGATCCATATGTGGTTTGTGAAATGAATAAACATGCAATTACACTGGGTGGATCCATGTGTGGTTCATGAAAAGAACAGACATGCAATGACGCTGGTGGATCCATGTGTGGTTTATGAGAAGAACACACATGCAATGACACTAGGTGTGGTTCATGAAAAGAACACACATCCAATGAAACTGGTGGATCCTTATGTGGTTTGTGAGAAGAATAGACATGCAATGACTCTAGATGTGGTTCAGGAGAAGAACAGACATGCAATGACACTGGTGTATCCTTATGTGGTTTGTGAGAAGAACAGACATGCAATGACACTTGGTGTGGTTTGTGAAAAGAATAGACATGCAATGACACTGCTGAATCCTTATGTGGTTTGTGAGAAGAACAAACATGCAATGACTCTAGCTATGGTTCATGAAAAGAACATACATGCAATGACACTGGTGGATCCATATGTGGTTTGTGAAAAGAACAGACATGCAATCACACTGGGTGGATCCATGTGTGGTTCATGAAAAGAACACACATGCAATGACACTGGTGGATCCATGTGTGGTTTGTGAGAAGAACACACATCCAATGACACTGGGTGTGGTTCATGAAAAGAACGCACATCCAATGACACCGGTGGATCCTTATGTGGTTTGTGAGAAGAACAGACATGCAATGACTCTAGTTGTGGTTGAGAAGAACAAACATGCAATGACACTTGTGTATCCTTATGTGGTTTGGGAGAAGAACACACATGCAATGACTCTAGCTGTGGTTTGTGAAAAGAACACACATGCAATGACTCTAGTTGTGGTTCATGAAAAGAACAGACATGTAATGACACTGTTGGATCCATATGTGGTTTGTGAAAAGAACAGACATGCAATGACTCTAGGTGTGGTTCATTAAAAGAACAGACATGCAATCACACTGGGTGGATCCATGTGTGGTTCATGAAAAGAACAGACATGCAATGACACTAGTGGATCCTTATGTGGTTTTTGAGAAGAATAGACATGCAATGACTCTAGTTGTGGTTCATGAAAAGAACATACATGCAATGACACTGGTGGATCCATATGTGGTTTGTGAAATAAATAAACATGCAATCACACTGGGTGGATCCATGTGTGGTTCATGAAAAGAACAGACATGCAATGACACTGGTGGATCCATGTGTGGTTTATGAGAAGAACACACATGCAATGACACTAGGTGTGGTTCATGAAAAGAACACACATCCAATGAAACTGGTGGATCCTTATGTGGTTTGTGAGAAGAACAGACATGCAATGACTCTAGATGTGGTTCATGAGAAGAACAGACATGCAATGACACTGGTGTATCCTTATGTGGTTTGTGAGAAGAATAGACATGCAACAACACTAGGTGTGGTTCATGAAAAGAACAGACATGCAATGACACTTGTGGATCCTTATGTGGTTTATGAGAAGAACAAACATGCAATGACTCTAGCTGTGGTTCATGAAAAGAACAGACATACAATGACACTGGTGGATCCATATGTGGTTTGCAAAAAGAACAAACATGCAGTCACACTGGGTGGATCCATGTGTGGTTCATGAAAAGAACACACATGCAATGACACTAGTGGATCCATGTGTGGTTTGTGAGAAGAACACACATCCAATGACACTAGGCGTGGTTCATGAAAAGAACGCACATCCAATGACACTTTAGGGTCCTTATGTGGTTTGTGAGAAGAATAGACATGCAATGAATCTAGATGTGGTTCAGGAGAAGAACAAACATGCAATGACACTGGTGTATCCTTATGTGGTTTGTGAGAAGAACAGACATGCAATGACATTGGGTGTGGTTTGTGAAAAGAACAGACATGCAATGACACTGCTGAATCCTTATGTGGTTTGTGAGAAGAACAAACATGTAATGACTCTAGCTATGGTTCATGAAAAGAACATACATGCAATGACACTGGTGGATCCATATGTGGTTTGTGAAAAGAACAGACATGCAATCACACTGGGTGGATCCATGTGTGGTTCATGAAAAGAACACACATGCAATGACACTGGTGGATCCATGTGTGGTTTGTGAGAAGAACAGACATCCAATGACACTAGGTGTGGTTCATGAAAAGAACGCACATCCAATGACACTGCTGGATCCTTATGTGGTTTGTGAGAAGAACAGACATGCAATGACTCTAGTTGTGGTTCATGAGAAGAACAAACATGCAATGACACTGGTGTATCCTTATGTGGTTTGGGAGAAGAACACACATGCAATGACTCTAGCTGTGGTTTGTGAAAAGAACACACATGCAATGACTCTAGTTGTGGTTCGTGAAAAGAACAGACATGTAATGACACTACTGGATCCATATGTGGTTTGTGAAAAGAACATACATGCAATGACTCTAGCTGTGGTTCATGAAAAGAACATACATGCAATCACACTGGGTGGATCCATGTGTGGTTCATGAAAAGAACAGACATGCAATGACACTAGTGGATCCTTATGTGGTTTGTGAGAAGAACAGACATGCAATGACTCTAGTTGTGGGTCATGAAAAGAATAGACATGCAATGACATTGGTGGATCCATACGTGGTTTGTGAAAAGAACAAACATGCAATCACACTGGGTGGATCCATATGTGGTTTATGAGAAGAACACACATGCAATGACACTAGTGATATGTGGTTTGTGAAAAGAACACACATGCAATGACTCTAACTATGGTTAATGAAAAGAGCAGACATGCAATGACACTGGTTGATCCATCTGTGGTTTGTGAGAAGAACACACATGCAATGACACTGTGTGTGGTTCATGAAAAGAACAGACATGCAATGTTACTGGTGGATCCATGTGTGGTTTGTGAGAAGAACACACATGCAATGACACTAGGTGTGGTTCATGAAAAGAACACACATCCAATGACACTGGTGGATCCTTATGTGGTTTGTGAGAAGAACAGACATGCAATGACTCTAGATGTGGTTCATGAGAAGAACAGACATGCAATGACACTGGTGTATCCTTATGTGGTTTGTGAGAAGAATAGACATGCAATGACACTGGGTGTGGTTCATGAAAAGAACACACATGCAATGACACTGGTGTGTCCTTATGTGATTTGTGAGAAGAACACACATGCAATGACTCTAGCTGTGGTTTGTGAAAAGAACACACATGCAATGACTCTAGCTGTGACTCTAGCTGTGGTTCATGAAAAGAACAGACATGCAATGACATTGGTGGATCAATATGTGGTTTGTGAAAAGAACAGACATGTAATCACACTGGGTGGATCCATGTGTGGTTCATGAAAAGATCAGACATGCAATGACACTGGTGAATCCTTATGTGGTTTGTGAGAAGAACAGACATGAAATGACTCTAGCTGTGGTTAATGAAAAGAATAACATACAATGACACTGGTGGATCCATATGTTGTTTGTGAAAAGAACATACATGCAATCACACTGGGTGGATCCATATGTGGTTTATGGGAAGAACATACATGCAATTACACTGGTGATATGTGGTTTGTGAAAAGAATACACATGCAATGACTAACTATGGTTAATGAAAAGAGCAGACATGCAACGACACTGGTGGATCCATGTGTGGTTTGTGAGAAGAACACACATGCAATAACACTGGGTGCGATTCATGTAAAGAACAAACATGCAATGATACTGGTGGATCCATGTGTGGTTTGTGAGAAGAACACACATGCAATGATACTGGGTGTGGTTCATGAAAAGAACACACATCCAATGACACTAGTGGATCCTTATGTGGTTTGTGAGAAAAATAGACATGCAATGACTCTAGATGTTGTTCATGAGAAGAACAGACATGAAGTGACACTGGTGTATCCTTATGTGGTTTGTGAGAAGAACAGACATGCAATGACACTAGGTGTGGTTCATGAAAAGACTACACATGCAATGACACTGGTGTATCCTAATGTGGTTTGTGAGAAGAATAGACATGCAATGACTCTAGATGTGGTTCATGAGAAGAACAGACATGCAATGACACTGGTGTATCCTTATGTGGTTTGTGAGAAGAATAGATATGCAATGACTCTAGCTGTGGTTTGTGAGAAGAACACACATAAAATGACACTAGTGGATCCTTGTGTGGTTTGTGAGAAGAACAAACATGCAATGACTCTAGATGTGGTTCATGAAAAGAACAGACATGCAATGACACTAGTGGATCCATATGTGGTTTGTGAAAGGAACAGACATGCAATGACACTGGGTGGATCCATGTGTGGTTTATGAAAGGAACAGACATGCAATGCCACTTGGTGTGGTTCATGAAAAGAACAGACATGCAATGACAGTGGTGGATCCATATGTGGTTTGTGAGAGGAACAAACATGCAATCACATTAGGTGGATCCATGTGTGGTTCATGAAAAGAACATACATGCAATGATACTGGTGGATCCATGTGTGGTTTGTGAGAGGAACATACATGCAATGATACCGGGTGTGGTTCATGAAAAGAACACACATCCAATGACACGGGTGGATCCTTATGTGGTTTGTGAAAAAGAACACACATGCAATGACTCTAGTTGTGGTTCATGAAAAGAACACACATGTAATGACACTGGTGGATCCATGTGTGGTTTATTGAAAGAACACACATGCAATGACTCTGGTGGATCCATATCTGGTTCATGAAAAGAACACACATGCAATGACACTGGTGGATCCATATGTGGTTCATGAAAAGAACACACATGCAATGACATTGGTGGATCAACATGTGGTTTATGAAAAGAGAACACATGCAATGACACTGGTGGATCTTTTGGTTTATAGCAATAACACACATGCGATGAACTCTAGTGGGTCCATTTGGTTTATGAGAAGAACACACATCCAATGAACTCTAGTGGATCTATCTTGGCATAATTTGATGTATGCCATGATGTATTTCATTGTACAAGACACTCACTTTCCATTTTTATACTACTCAGTTTTGCCCTTGGTTTTTTGATACTACTTAGTTTTGCCCCTCTCTCTATCTTTCGTAGAAGCCTAAAGATGTGTTCCCTCTGTCTGCTACTCCCTGGTTGGTTGTCACAGTTGTCACGTGGATAGTGCGCACCAACCGTTGATTCTGTGTGATCCAACGATGATCATTGCACACGTCGTGCCCTTCACAGTACAGTGTGAGACAGCACGGACGTCTCCCTCAGCGAGAATTCTACAAGAAGGAACACGAAGCCGTCATCGAAAAAGTCGTCGAGCGGTCATGTCATGTTTAATTAAGTCTGAAAAGCCTACAACTGCTACTACTATGCCACAACACATGCGTCATCGAGTGCACGATCGTCGATGGACAGCTGCAATTTATTGCCACTTGATTTTAATAAGACATATCCCATTTTAAGCAGCGGCTCTCAATCTCACTTCCAACTGGGCCCCACCGTAAGAAGCTTGCACGCGCTAGCCGAAGGCCGAAGAGCTAAGCTCGACGAGACCTAACGTCTTTGCCTTCATCGAGTCACTCGCAGTCATCAACACATCCCTCTACCCGATCTAGCACAACCCCACAAATCTCACCGTACAGCCACCTACCTTCCCCTCTTGTTGGGGGGATACCCCCGGGTAGGGTCACTCCGGGGTATAAGGGCCGAGTCAGCCGAGGTTCGGCAAGGTCAAAGCGGATGCTGGCCGGGTCACCTCAAGGCAGGCCGGATCACGGGGTAACCCGGACCAGGGGGTCGCCTAACATTGTCTCAGCCGACTTAAGGAGTAAGTCGGAAGTGCTTGTCTAACTTATATGCAGGAACAGGTGTGGCCGGATCAACCATGATCTGGGTCCCGTTTAGCTTATGGGAGAAGGAAGGAATCTCTCTGGTCAAAAAGAAGGCCCAGTACACACTGCATGAGCGAAGCAAGCAAGGGCGGGACCATCAGGTCGTAGCCGACAAGGGTGACGACGCCCGTGTCGGCTGACGCGGGCGCCATAGAGGCTCATGTAGCTAAAGCATGTATGATGCGAGGGAAAAGCACCCTGGTCGGGTTACTACTTTGAGAGGAGGCATATTCTTAGGAATATGCCTCCACGTATGCCCTAGGCAGAGACCGAGCCCCCTCTATATAAGGGGGGCTAGGGTTTCAGTAGAGGGGGTTGAGCTCTAGTTTGGTTGGTCTTTCTTCGATACTGATTTTGCTAAGGTTCTAGGAGTGAACTGTAGTTGAGAGTAAGAGAGCTTCTTCTTCCTCCTCTCGCCAATACAGCTCTAGGAGCACTTGTAAACTTGAAAGGAATACAATCTTCTGTGTGGAGAATCACTCCACTATCCCTCCCTGGATTCCCCTAGCGTGTATTAGTCCCCACCTTTAGCCTATCCATGGCATCTGCCGTGACACCACCACGACAGTTGGCGCCCACCGTAGGGCTAGCGGCGCTAGGAGGGGTGAAGATCCGGACGGGAAACCTCATCGGCACCGGCGAACGAATCGTCTCCGGGCTCGTTCAGCGCTTTGGAGCGCTGGATTTCGTCAGCGACAACGCTGGTTGCTTCGGCACGCGCCCACTTCCGCACAACAGCCTCTTCATCAAGTTGGGTGCACACAAGGTCTACGTTGCTGTGGACGTACCATGCGTTCACCCGCAGCGCGTCGTCGAGGCAGGGGAACCACCCCTTAGCGTGGTTCACGGGGCATGTATCACTCGCTCCCCGGACCGTGCTAAAGTGATGATGACTGCGCTAGGTGCAGGCGCAAGCAAGGATCCAACACCGGACCCAGAGGTAACACCTAAGGCACCAAGGAAAGGTAGAGGACCTCCACTAGAGAGGCCTGAGAACGTACTGAGAGAAGCTATGGATAGCTTGGCAAACCCGGTAGCAGCAGTGGTAGATCCGGCTCGAGCCTGAAAGCTAGAGGAAACTAGGCAAAAGATACTAGAGGGCGCAAAGAAAATAGCCGCGGCTCAGCAGTCGCTGAACATGACGCTGCATGAATATGCAAAGGCAAACAAAGTTGATACGGTAAAAGTAAAAGGGAGAAATCTCATGAGCGAGATGAACATAGAAGGTGATGATGGAGCCGAGGGATCGGAAAACTATTTGTCTGTGGGGTTGCCGAAGTATAGTACCCCGGCGAAGAACCTCAGAGCAGCGGATGCGGCTGCATCCGAGTTAGAGGGTCTGACGGGTGAAGCCCGTCAAAGACAGCAAGATAGGGTTAACGAGTTAGTTCGGATCGCAAACAGGCAGAACGAAGAGCTACTCAGAGCTAACCCGGAGAGAGATGGAGATTCCAAAATCGTCCATTCGGCGATGGGTAACCCGGAGAAATCCGCTGGAGCCGCATCGTCACCTCATGGTGGTCCAAGGAGAGAAGAGGTAGTAACCTCGGCCAGACGGAACAAACAGATCGTCCCGTATGACCCGACGCGTGCAGGAAAAGAAAAAGAAACGCGGAAAAATGATGATCGACAAAGTGTGAGCCGAGGTGAACCTGGCCGAGGTAACCACGACCAAGCCAATGCCGGTCAAGGGAACACTGCCAACGGCAATGCCGGACAGCGAAACTCCGCAGGAGCAGGACAACTGCAGCAGCGGAATATACCAAGGCAAGAGCAAAGCGTTGGCCGAGGTATTCAACAGAAAGGTGCGCCCCAAGTGCAAAACCGATACAATGACGGTGATTCGGAGATGGTGAACGCGGGGTACCCGAGACCGGACTATCATGTGATAGGGTCAAGATTGGGAAGCAGGGATTTAATGCCGGATGACGCCAGGTTGAAACTGGATCGCCTGTATAGGTCGGAACAGATCGAATGTCAAGGTCCCCCGGGTCCAGCGTGCTTTGGACCCCGGATCATGAAGGAGCCACCGGTACCCAACTTCCAGTTGCCCAGAGGCACGAAGACGTATGACGACAGTACCAAGCCAGAGGATTGGCTGATAAACTGTGCTACGGCTATGAAAATTGCCACTGGCAACTTGAGATGGGTTGTACGATACGTACCCCAAATGTTGGAAGGTCCGGCCAGAGTATGGCTGAATAATTTACCACCCGGAAGCATCAACTGCTGGATAGATTTTGAAGAATGTTTATCAGCAACTTCTCAAGTACGTATCAGAGGCCGAATAGGCCGCAGACCCTAGCAATGTGCAAGCAAAGACCTAATGAGACGGATCGTGAATTCTTGACCCGGTGGTGTACCGTGAGAAACTCGTGTGAGGGTGTCATAGAGTCACAGGCCATAGCATGGTTTGCACAAGGATGCAGATATGGCAGCGAGTTGTGGATGAAGTTGCAAAGGAAAATGCCAATTACGTTGGCAGAGATGATCCGGATTGCTGATTCGTATGCTTTGGGTGATCCGACTCAACCTAGGCTCGCGTCAAACGAGTCAAACGAGGAGTACTATCAGAGAGACGGAGCCGGGTCATCTCGGAGGAACGATTACAGAGGAAAAAGAAGAGATGATAGACCGGATCATCGCTACGGTTCGCAACAAGTTGCAGCTGTGAATCAAGATCAACCCGGAGCAGGGAGCAACCAACGCCATAGAACGGGAGGGCAATGGACTCCAAGAAACGATGGCAAGAAAACATGGACCCCGGAGCAAAAGAAATAGTGGCAAGAAAAGAAAGACCGTCCGAGGTATACCTATGAGTTGATGTTGGACCAGCCGTGTAAGTTTCACACGCCAAATCTGAATAGCCCGGCGGGTCACACAACGAGGCAATGTGAGTGGATGCGTAAGATAGAACAAGGTGGTTCGGGGAATGCTCAGGCACCCCGGAATGATCAACCTCGGCAGGAGTTACCTCGGCAGCAATTGCTCTCCGGGGCGAACACACAACAGCTAATGTTGCCTCCCCCTCCGCCGAGGTATGACAACAATGAGAGAAGGGATGCAGTGCATCAGGTGGAAAATCAGCAACAGCCGGATCAGAGGTACCCCAGAAACGAGGGGAGAAATGAGTCTGAGAACATCACGAGCTATTGTGTGTTCTGAGGAAACAGATCGAAAGAGCTTGCGGCCGACATATGGAGGTCAATGCGGTAATGCCAAGCGATGACGAGGTACATGCCTTGGTCGGACCAGGAAATCACCTGGAACATCAAAGATCATCCTAAGCTTATGCCGAGTCCAGGCTCGTATGCGCTAGTGCTGGATCCGACATTCATTGGACCGAACATCAATGTGAGGTTCTCAAAATCTTGATTGACAATGGCAGTAGCATTAACATCATGTAAGCGGATACAATGCGCAAGTTGGGTATCTCGGAGAACATGCTCCAGGCTACAAGGAAAACTTTCCACGGCATTGTACCAGGCATTTCTTGTGAGCCCATAGGCAAAGTCCGGGTCAACGTGCTATTCGGCACAAGGGATAACTGTCGAACTGAGAATCTGGAGTTTGAGGTGGTGAACTTGGAAAGTGTGTATCACGCGTTACTCGGAAGACCAGCGTTGAACAAGTTCATGGCAAGCTGCCACATCAGTTATCTGAAGATGAAGTTGCCCGGGCCAAATGGGGTGATTACCATTGCTGGAGATTTCCGACAATCCATTGAGTGTGCCTCAGCCGCGTCTAACCTAGCCGAGTCACTCGTGATTGCGCAAGAGAAAAGAAAAATCCAAGAGGTGGCGGCATTAGCTCATCCAGCGCGGATATATATGCGGCGTTGAGTAACCCGCATGGTAGCGTTTCATTCCAAGCCGCAAAGGATACCAAGAAAGTTCCAGTTGATGACATGTTCCCGGAGTGCACCGTAACAATTGGTGCCATGTTAACTGATAAATAGGAAAGCGAGCTCGTCAACTTCCTCCGTGAGAATCGGGTCATTTTTGCTTGGTCCACACAGGATTTGCAAGGTGTTCCGAGGGAGTTGGCCGAGCACTCTTTGAACGTAAGACCCGGAGCAAGACCGGTGAAGCAACCTCTCCGCTGCTTCGCCGAGGATAGGAGAAAAGTCATTGGAGACGAGATAGATCGGTTACTAGCAGCAGGATTTATCATGGAAGTGCTATATCTGGATTGGCTCTCTAATCTGGTGCTGGTAGAAAAGAAGAAGGATGATCCGAACGTGGCAGTGGTTTGGCGTATGTGTATCGATTACACGAACCTGAATAAGGCGTGTCCAAAAGATCGATTTCCACTGCCGAGGATAGATCAGGTCATAGACTCAACCGTGGGATGTGAACTGTTGTCATTCATCGATGCATATTCTGGTTTCCACCAGATACCTCTGAATCCGGATGATCAAATAAAGACCGCGTTTATCACCCCGTACGGGGCTTATTGCTATCGCACTATGCCGTTTGGTTTGCGTAATGCAGGTGCAACGTACCAAAGATGTATGCAAAAATGTTTGCATGACCAAATAGGTCAAAACATACAAGTATACGTGGATGATGTGGTTATTAAGACCAAGGAAAGCAAAACGCTCCTTGACGACATCAGGCAGACATTCGCGAACTTGAGAAGGTTCCGGATGAAGCTTAACCCAGAAAAATGTACCTTCGGTGTCCCGGCTGGAAAATTACTTGGATTTCTCGTCTCCGAGGTATCGGTTAATCAACTAAGATTCGGGCCATTGAGCGAATGGAGCTGCCGAAGTGTCTTAACGATGTCGGAAGTTCACGGTGCCTAGCATCGTTGAGTCGGTTTGTATGTCGGTTGGGAGAAAAGGCATTGCCTCTCTACCAACTCATGAAAATTCGGATAAATCCGTTTGGGCATACGACCGATGAAGCCTTTGCCCACTTAAAAAGATGTTGGCCTTTGCACGGTGTTAGCCTCTCCACTATCAAAGGAGCCAATGTTGCTCTACATAGCAACCAACCAAGTTGTAAGTGCATGATTGTAGTAGAGCGCGATGAAGAGGGTAAGTCGGTCACGAGACCGAGTATTACTTGAGCGAGGTATTGTCTGCCTCAAAACAGAACTACCCGCACTTTCAAAAGGTGGCATATGGTGTCTATATGGCGGCAAAGAAGTTAAAGCATTACTTTGAGGAGCACCCCATCAAAGTGATATGCGAAGCTCCCATATCCGAGATAATGGGTAACAAGGATGCAAGTGGCAGGATCGCAAAATGGGCAATTGAGCTAGCCCCTTATGCGCCCCAATATGACAGAAGAGAAGCGATCAAGTCTCAGGCTGTGGCAGACTTTTTTGTAGATTGGGCTGAGGTACAATACGAACCACCGCCACCAGATCCGAACTACTGGAGGATGCACTTTGACGGGTCGAAGACCAAAACCGGATTAGGCGCCGGGGTTGTGCTCACCTCGCCAAAGAAGGACCAGCTAAAATACGTATTGCAGATCCATTTCGCGGCATCTAACAATGTCGCTGAGTACGAGGCTCTTGTGCATGGGCTCAAAGTGGCAAAAGAGATTGGCATACGTCGGATAATATGCTTTGGCGATTCGGATTTGGTGGTGCAGCAAGTGACCGGAGTGTAGGACGCCTTGGATCCAAACATGGCACTATACAAAATTTCACGTGCAGAAGATATCTGGTTACTTTGAGGGGTGTGAATTTCACCATGTACCCCAAGTGGAAAACGAGGCTGCCGACATGCTGTCGAAGCTCGGATCGACCCAACAGGGAATTCCACTGGGTGTAGCATTGGAACACCTCAGAAAACCATCTATCAGGCTGTCCCCAGGAACCGACTCGATCTATGTCCCGGAAGATACGGAATCCGGAGCTGAGCCCATGGACATTGACACGGGAGCTAGTACGCGAGACCGGGGGACTGCATCAGCCAACCTGGGGACTTCTCAGCGTGATCCGGCTGAAGTTATGCCGGTGGATCAGATGGAAATCGATGAGGACATGTTCCCTGCACGAGCGATACCAGCTTGGGCACTGCCTATATTCCAATTCCTGAAAGACGGAACGTTACCCACTGAGGAGGTGTTAGCCAGGCAAACTCAGAGGAGAGCAAAAGCATACACAATTATCAATTCCGAGATGTACAAACAGAGTGTAACCAACGTCCTCCAGCGATGCGTTGACCCGGAAGAAGGGCTTGACATCCTCCAAGATATACACCAAGGAGAGTGCGGGCATCATGCGTCATCCAGAGCCTTAGTGGAAAAAGCATTCCGGCATGGGTTCTACTGGCCAAGTGCCTTAGAACAGCAGAAGATCTGGTGAGAAAATGCAATGGTTGTCAAAGATATGCTACTAAGACACATATGCCAATGTCGGAACTCAAGACCATACCAATTACGTGGCCATTTGCCGTATGGTGCTTGGATATGGTTGGCCCGTTCAAACCAGCAAGGGGAACATGACACACATTTTGGTCATGGTGGATAAGTTTACAAAATGGATTGAAGTGAAGCCTATAAGAAAATGTGATGGAGCTACGGCTGTAACATTTCTCAAAGACATCATCTTGAGATACTGTTATCCTCACAGTATCATAACTGATAATGGCACAAATTTTGCTGAAGAAGCATTTGCGCGATTCTGCCGAGATAAGAAGATCTGGCTAGACGTAGCCTCGGTAGCCCACCCCGCATCGAACGGACAAGTGGAAAGATCCAACGGATTAGTATTATCCGGGATAAAACCCCGGCTCATTGAGTCGCTGCAAAGATCAGCGGGGTGCTGGATAGAAGAACTACCAGCGGTACTGTGGAGTTTAAGAACAACTCCGAATCGATCAACAGGCTATACGCCATTTTTTTGGGTATATGGGGCAGAAGCTGTATTACCAGCCGACATAGAGAATGATTCGCCTAGGGTCACCCAATACACAGAAGCCGAAGTGCAAGAAGCCCGGCAAAATGATGTTGATCTGCTGGAAGAAGCGAGAGAACTGGCACTGTCCAGATCCGCCATATATCAGCAAAATCTCCGACGCTATCATAGCCGGAAAGTGTGCCCCCGAGTCTTTCAGGAAGGCAATCTGGTGCTCCGGTTGGTACAACGTACTACTGGCATGCATAAATTATCCCCCCCATGGGAAGGGCCATTCATTGTGAGCAAAGCATTGCACAATGATTCTTACTATCTTATAGATGCAAAGCCACAGGAAAAGAACAAGGCGGACAGGTCCAGAGAGGAATCTAAGCGACCGTGGAATGTAGCACTACTTCGTCCCTTCTACACTTAGCTAAGAAGTGTATGTATCCGAGTCGTCTAATATGTCGGTATGTATGTCGGCAATGAGCTTATCAATGAAATAGCGCCTCGGCGATAACGGGGACTGCCTTAATAATTATTATTGTTGTCTCTCGTACGTTAGCTGGAATAAGTTGTTCTACTTAACCCGGATTAGTAATGTGTGAGCACCAAAAACCCAACTCTTCGACTTGCTGCTGTCCAACAAGAATTGGCTTCATGGCAAGCAAGAGAACAAGTTTGGAATTGCGTAGCACATGAAAAATGACTAAGGAAACGAATTTATTCGAGCTAACGTTTGTTTTTCGGACTAACCCTGTATTTACTTTCAAGTTATTATGCATCTTTTTTTTGAGCTAAGTCTGAAAGTTTCTTAGTGTTGTTAAGACGATTTTTGAAGCTCGGATTCGTAAGTCATAAAACCGAATCAAGGTAGACACGATCCGAGCCAAAAGATTGGACGAACAAGAAAAAGAAACTCGGGGACTACGCCCAAGTTAACCCGGCATAGGAATGCAGTACCAAAATATCACATGTACACGATCTGATTGCACCGGCATACCGGGGATCTGATAAATTTTCAAGTTTTTTGACCTAAGGAGCAGCAGGAGGAGGAATTTCGGCGTCGTCTTCGCTGTCTTCAATATCTGAGGCATCACCTTCTTCGTCCTCATCTGACCCATCTTCAACGTTCTCAACGTGCTCGTCCCCAGCGGATTCCAGGAAGCTCGGTCCTTCAACCCAGTCATGGATAGGAGAATATTCGACGAGGCTGTAGGCGCAAGCCTGGCGCTGAGCTACCCACTCCGGGTCATCAGTCCATCTGGATCCGGTGCGCCGGCGTGTATGGAGGCTGAGGTCGATCTTCTCATACCATGTGAGTATGTGGTGAAGGATAGTATCAGCAGCGGCACGCCCAGCGGACTCCCTCCAGAGGTCGAGCTGGGTCTCAATATCTGATAGCTTTTCAGCAAGAAGTGTGATTCTCTTTGGAGCGCTCTCAATGGGCCAGAACATGTTGAAGACTCGGACGGAAACGTCGAGGAGATCCTTGCCGTAATTCTTGATAATTTCCATGCGTGATGACAAGCTGACCAATAGGTCCTCCATGTCTAAGGGAATGCTCTCACTGTCAAGAGCGACGGGAGTACCCCTCTCTCGGCGGAAATTGGCAACAGCAGCGCTCGCAATAGGAGTACCCTCTGGAAACTGGCCTGGAAACAAGGCAAAGGAAGAAGCTGAAGAAAAGACATACGAAGTAACCCGGAGAATTATGTCGCATAAGAGAAAGGAATTTACGTGAAATGTGGCTGTGAATCTGGGTCAACTCCTTGATGCAGTCATCGCATCTCTTGCGAAGTTGTTCAAGCTCAGCGTTTGCCGACACAAGCTGGGCGTCGGATTCTTTAAGTAGGTCCTGGTCCTTGGAGATCTGGAGAGTAAGGCGCTCGCGCTCTTCTGTGAAGTTCTGGCCAACCTTTTGGAGCTCGGTTTGGTGCTGGGCCTTCATCTTCTCCATCTCAGCCTTGAGCTTAGCAATCTCGTTGTCCTTAGTCCGTAGGAGAGCAAGCTCATCATCCTTTTTCTTCAGCTCGGCTTGATGCTGCCCTGCTTGTTCGAGAAAATGCAGCATCATATCAGGCACGGGCACACTATCCTCAAGCGATGCTGAAATAGTATGTTGACCCGGCAGAGCCGAGGAGTGAATGTTTGCCGAGCCAGGGAGAAGAGGAAATGGAAAACAATACGAGGTCGTACAAAAGAGGACATACCCCTGATTTCCTCCAAGTTCTTCCGCATGATCTTGTTCTCATCCTCCACCCCAACTGCAGAAACCAAATGAGGAGATTAGTTCGGCAGAAGAAGGTGAAGAAAAACAGAGAAGTGCCAAGGGAGAAACTTTACCCCTTTTTTTTCATGTTCTGCAATAAGTGCAACATGCTTTGCGCGTAGCATCTTGTGGGTATCCAACAGGCATTGGAATTCAGCGCTCCGGTGATTGGTGGTTACCTGAAAAAAGTGCAGAAGTATAAAATTAGCTTGGTGCATATTCGAAGTGTACAAGATCCGGGCCAAGTGGAACTTAACCCGGCTCTAGGTGTGTGCATATTCAAAGTGTACAAGATCCGGGCCAAGTGGAACGTAACCCGACTCTAGGTGTGTGCATATTCAAAGTGTACAAGATCCGGGCCAAGTGGAACCTAACCCGGCTCTAGGTGTGTGCATATTCGAAGTGTACAAAATCCGGGCCAAGTGGAACCTAACCCGGCTCTAGGTGTGTGCATATTCGAAGTGTACAAGATCTGGGCCAAGTGGAACTTAACCCAGCTCTAGGTATGTGCATATTCGAAGTGTACAAGATCCGGGCCAAGTGGAACCTAACCCGGCTCTAGGTGTGTGCATATTCGAAGTGTACAAAATCCGGGCCAAGTGGAACCTAACCCGGCTCTAGGTGTGTGCATATTCGAAGTGTACAAAATCCGGGCCAAGTGGAACCTAACCTGGCTCTAGGTGTGTGCATATTTGAAGTGTACAAGATCCGGGCCAAGTGGAACTTAACCCGGCTCTAGGTGTGTGCATATTCGAAGTTCACATGGAGCTACATTAGTTTTCTAATGAGCATCCGGCCGAGTAACAAGCTACTCCACCGGAGGCTCGGGGACTAATGGTTATTATCTACAGCATGTAAAGGAGAAACGACATACCTCCATCATTCGCCCCGTGAGGTTAATTGCCTTAGCGGCGGTATTCATTTGGGCAGAAAATTCTACGGGGCCGAACTTTTCCGGGAGATCGTCGTTGTGGACGAACTCCGCCTTGTTCCAGTTCATGACAAACTCAATAAGGCTCGGAGGGTACCGCTCACCGGTGGGCATATGGGGTGCCACCAAGCCCTTCGCGTGCACTTCTTTCCTCTCAACCAAGGCAAGGGCTGGGCTGGTATGCAGAACCATCTGCTGCGCATCAGTTGGCTTGGCAGGAACATCCTTCGCTGCTGGAGCTTTCTTGGTAAGCATCGACGCTAGGGTTCGCTGCCCAGCCTCGACAAATGCAGACTTGGTAGCATCCGGAACCTTTTTGCCCTTAGCTTGCTGGGAAGAATGGCGTAGTGGATTTCCTTAGAAGCTGTGGAGTAGTTCCTCGCCGAGGTTGAGATGACTCGGACGAGGCGGAAGAACTTGGCAACCGGAGCTCTTGTAGCTGGACTTGGAGCTGTTGTTGGTTTTCTTGGTGCGGAACAGGTCTTTGGTGCTGGATTCGGTCCTTTGGAACCTACTGCTGGTGCTGGTGTTGAGATAGGCTCGGTGGCTGCTGGTTGTGCCGATGCCGAAGTTGTGGACGCTGTCGCCTTGGCTGGACCGACCCCTCCCGCTCCAAGGTCGCATTCCTCTCGACGAGGTAGTGCGGAACCCGGAGCAGCCGCAGAACCCTCTGGAATAGGGCTCAGTGGGCGTGACTCATTGTCATGAGGAGGAGAAGGGCTAGATCGAAGTGGTGAAGAGATGCTTGATCCGCTATGAGGGACCTCCACCGGAGCCCTGAAGAAGAGAATAATGTCAGAAGAGAAATTACCACGATGCAAGGAGAAGTGAGTTACGCAACGAAAAATGACTTACGCATCCGAGGTTTCGGCTTCCTTGGGTTTCTGGGCTCTTCGTGCCGGGGCTTTGCCTGCCGGCTTGGAGGCAGTCTTGTCTCCGGCCTTCTTTCGCCTTTTTGTGGGCTGAGAAGGTTCGGAGGAGGAACTTGGTGCGGCTCCGTGCTTCTTCTTCGACGCCACCGGAACCGACTCGCCCGTAGCAAGTGGAGGATCCTCGTGGATATGCCCACCGGGGTTAGCTGATGCCGGAAAGGCAAAAGAAAGAGGGACAGCCTCAACAGGTTCAATCACGTCGACATCCGAGTCATCCTCATCATCGGGCCAGTCTCTAAGAGAAGAGAATTTACCGCTAGGTCATTTTTAGCATCGGTCATAGGGAGAAACATCTCCTAGTCCGGCTCCTCCTCATCCGGGATTTCTCGGTCCGGCGCCCACTTAAGGGTCGGATCCGTACCATCCTCAAGAGTTTGCTGAAGGAACAGCTGAGAGAAAGCATGAAGAACAGAGTCAAAAATACAACAAAAACCAACACATATTTGATCCGAAATAAGATTGCCCCGCGAAGCTTACTGCGGGAGGGAGCTTGTCATGACAGAAGTGCTCAATTCCCCATGTCCATTCAGCGGAGAAATCCTTGTGGGTGGTGAAGAGAGCCTTAACCCGGCGAAAAATCTCCGTGTTGCTCAGCTCGAAGGAGGAGGTCCGGTTGGGGTCGCGGCCGAAACTCATGTGGCACACCTTGTGGGTGCGCTTCTGGAGGGGAGAGATTCGGTTGCGCACGAACGTGATCATAGCATCCTCGTTGCGCAACCCGAGTTTCTTCAGTTCCGCGAACCTCTTGTTAACTTGGTTGGCTAGAGCCGTGGGCTTCTTAGAGACCTCCTCCTAGAATTCCGGATCAGGTGGACCCGGAGTGTAGGGGAGCAACCGGATCAAATCTTTAGTGTCCGAGTTCCGGACATAGAAGAAGGTCCGGGCCCACCCTTTGCAGGAGTCAAGCCGGGTGACCCGGGGGAAAACGGAAGTCCTCCGGGGTGAGATGGACGCAGCTTCGAATTGGGTGAGCTGCTTGTCCTCAGATTCAACTTGGATATTGGGGATGACGTTACGACGAAGGCCGAAGAACTGGATCCACAGCTCCTTCGTGGGCCATAGTCCGGTGTAGCCTTCGATCGTAGAAGCAAAGGTAGAGAGAGAGGTGATAGCATTGGCTGGAAGATGGTGCGGCTGCAGGTGGTAGGTGCTAAGCCAATCCCAGAAAAAATCGCTCACTAGCAGGCTGAATCCCCGTTGAAAGTGGGACAAGAACACGACAAACTCACCCGAATTGGGTGAGGGGGCCAGTTCGGCGGAGGGGAGACGAGCGGCGACGCCGGCAGGGATGCGTCTGGTCCGGTAGAGCTAGTCAAGGTCATCTTGACAAACCCATGATCCGGCCCACGCGCCACGGTCCGCCGCAGCAGCGTCCTCCTCCATTTCTTGCTCGGCGACGACGAGCTCCTCCTCCGTCATCTCGTGCTTGCTACCCTCGCTGGCGCTAGCGGCGGCGGGAATCTGAGGCCTGGATTGGCGAGGACCCGTGGCGAGGAAGTTGCGCAGTGGTGGCTGTGATACAGAGGCACGGGGAAAGTACGGCGGCGGCGCTACTGCTAGGGGCACTGGCGGCGGCGCGGTCGTGAGGAAGATGAAGAAGAAGAGCAACAGGCAGAGGGGCGCAGAAGAGGGAAAAATTCTAAGGGATGCGCCCCTCCGCTACTTAACCACCCCCTGAGAGGGTGAGTGGGATCGCGCCCTGCCAATAAGCAACATGGTGTGGCTGTGTATCACACGCCTCAGCCAATCGTAGAGGAGCCACACAGAGGGCCACAGAGTAGAAGCGATCCCGTGACATGACCTTGCAGATCACGGTAAACGAGGAGGCAGGCGTGACGTGACCCACACACAGTGATAACTGACAATTACTGCGGTGGTTACTGTGCAGGCCCTTAAAATAAGACAACGTGATGATTAGCCTCCACGTGGGTTGGCGTATGAGAGAAGGAAGCAGGGCCCGGATAAAACCATGAGATCCGAGTCACAGTGGTAACCCGGCCGGCAAGTGAAAACTTGGAACGTGCGAAGGGAACATAAATCCATATAATCTGAGATAAAGAGCTAACCTGGAAATAAACGTCCAAGGCTCGAACATAAATGAACCTGATGTGGCCTTAGCGGCCAAGGCAGCTAAGACCGCACCAGCTTCGGGGACTAATGTTGGGGGGATACCCCCGGGTAGGGTCACCCCGGGGTATAAGGGCCGAGTCAGCCGAGGTTCGGCAAGGTCAAGCGGATGCTGGCCGGGTCACCTCAAGGCAGGCTGGATCACGGGGTAACCCGGACCAGGGGGGTCGCCTAACATTGTCTCAGACGACTTAAGGAGTAAGTCAGAAGTGCTTGTCTAACTTATATGCAGGAACAGGTGTGGCCGGATCAACCATGATCCGGGCCCCGTTTAGCTTATGGGAGAAGGAAGGAATCTCTCTGGTCAAAAAGAAGGCCCAGTACGCACTGCATGAGCGAAGCAAGCAAGGGCGGGACCACCGGGTCGTAGCCGACAAGGGTGACGACGCCCGTGTCGGCTGACGCGGGCGCCGCAGAGGCTCACGTAGCTAAAGCATGTATGACGCGGGGGAAAAGCACCCCAGTCGGGTTACTACTTTGAGAGGAGGCATATTCTTAGGAATATGCCTCCACGTATTCCCTAGGCAGAGACGAGCCCCCTCTATATAAGGGGGGCTAGGGTTTTAGTAGAGGGGGTTGAGCTCTAGTTTGGTTGGTCTTTCTTTGATACTGATTTTGCTAAGGTTCTAGGAGTGAACTGTAGTTGAGAGTAAGAGAGCTTCTTCTTCCTCCTCTCGCCAATACAGCTCTAGGAGCACTTGTAAACTTGAAAGGAATACAATCTTCTGTGTGGAGAATCACTCCACTATCCCTCCTTGGATTCCCCTAGCGTGTATTAGTCCCCACCTTTAGCCTATCCATGGCATATGCCGTGACACCACCACGACACCTCTACATTTCCACTTTTAATTATCGCTAATTTTAGGGCCGTGTCAAACTTCGTACATAGAAATTGTGTATGCGTCCTTTGCATGCGGCTCAATACAGAACTTCCATGCATGGCCCGGGAAAAAACCGTGACATACCATGCGCGTGTCGCGGTGCACGATGCAGTAGACTGGGCGGCGCGTTGCACGGTGGTGCAACGAAACGTGCCTTGCTTCCATCCACCTTAACTATAGAGCCCCTCTCCACACACCCACTCTTACTCTCGCTCACTCACCCCACGCAACCCTCTCCACTGTCCCACCAGCATCTGCAAACTCCCAAGAATACCCCGTCCGTGCCGGCAATGGCGGAGGAGGATACGGTGGCCATCATCGCCTCCGAGGTCGTCGGAGAGGAGGCCTCTGTCTCCTCGTCGGTCCCCCTCGACGCGTTGAAAGTAGCCATCGTCCCTGTCCAGGCCCCAGTCGAGCCATCGATGGCAGCCGTTGTTCCCGTCTAGGTCCCTGTCCCTGCTACCGACGTAGCCGCCGACGAGGCCCCCGTCTCCTCGCCGGTCCCCCTTGACACGTTGAAAGAAACTGTCGTCCCCGTCCAGGCCCCAGTCGAGGCATCGATGGCAGCCGTCGTTCCCGTCCAGGCCCCCGTCCCCGCTACCAACATAGCCGCCGAAGAGGAGCCCCCGCCGACGAGGAGGCTCCCACCGGTCACAAGCAGATCCAGCACTTCATGGGCACCTACGATCTAGATAAGTACATCGCTCCGCTGAACCCCTACGACACCGGCATCGACGACCCATGGTCAGAGGTAACTAGGGTTTGCTCCCCTTCCCTGGTTCTTCTATCGTTCCCATCTTGGAGTCTAGATCTTGGTTTATTAGGATTCGCTTGTTCGCATTTTGATTGCTCGATCTTCTTACATCATCTACTCCCCCATTTTCCTTTTCTTCCAATAGGTTTCCGGTAGCAATGTCTGCAGCGATGATGAGTCCAGGCACACCAAGACTCGTCAAGTTCTAAGGAGGCTGCAGGTGGGCCAGTACAATGCCTTCTTCAAGGACGGCAACTACAGCTGCCCCTTTTGCAAGGGGATCGCCTTCTACTGGGTGACTCTCACCGGCACCGACTTTAACTCCTTACTGAAGCATGCAGAGGCCCCGGGCTCCGGCATCCACAAAGGCGGCGAGACCGTGAACGTCAATGCCTACATTGCTGAACACTAGGCTCTTGGCATTCACCTCCGAAACCTCCAACGGGTGGCCATCAAAGAGGGTCGCATGCCTCCAATCAGGCCCAAGGCCCCCAAGATCAAGGGACTGGGCAGCAATAAGTGGAGGAAGCGCCAGAGTGAGGAGGCGGAGGCGCGGGCGCATGCTAGGAGGGGTTGAATGTGTGTACTGCTGCTAAGCAGCTTCTTTTGATTTTCTATATTTTTCTTGCATCCTATTTCTAGTTGAATGCATCAAACCTCGTTAAGCAACCTACTTCCTATCGCTATATCCTATTTAGCTGCGCATAGCTATATCTACATTTGTTTTGTTTTCTGAATGAATGCATTCTGCCTGGTGCGATTTGCTGCTCTACATTTGCTACCTGATCGGAGACAAAAGGAGGTCCAAAAAGGAACGAATTATTGAAGAGAAAATCTTCTCTAGATTTGCTACCAATTTGGGCAAAATGAAACATATCTGTTTAGTGAGATAAGAAAAAGGTACTCTTTCAAACTGCCAGTTAACGAGCTACCATCTTGACAAGCTACAAGACACATACATAAACATAACACAAAGAGGATTAAATTTATTTTACTACTCTCACTTGAGGCGCTAGACATCTTGATAAGATAAATGATTTCCACAAATAGAAACATAACACTGAGAAGTAAAATTTAAATCACTTCTTATCAGCCCACTTGAGGCGCTTGCCATCGTTCCTAGGCGACCAACTGCGATCATTCCAGGTGGATCTTACATTATTGGCACTCCACAGCTCACGAAATGCTTCGTCCCACCTGGGATCTGACTTGCCTTCCCTATTTTCAGCGTCCTACGACACAATTAGCGGTGCATCAAAGATCTGATTGTTGCCGCTAGAAGATGATGCCTCTCTGTTTGTTGCTTCAGCTGCAGCCTCTCTGTCAGCTACTTCTGCTTTGAAAGAACATTTCATGTTTTACTATGTTTTGCGTGTTAGATAACAATACTGTGGAGACTATTCATGTGCGCTAAGTGTGCAGGAAGCTTTGAGGGGGGCCGGATTATCCGCCCCACCAAGGGCCGGATAATCCGGCCTACCTCATTGCTCAAAGGGAGCCAAGGTGCGTCGCTCAGTACCCGGTCGGATTTTCTCCTGGAAAATCCGAGATAGGGCGTTTTTTCTTCCCTAGGCCGGATAATCCGGCTGTCGCATGGGCCAGATAATCCGGCCCCTAGTTTTTGAGCAAAGGGAGCCAAGGCACATTGCTCAGTATTCGGTCAGATTTTCTCTCGGAAAATCCGAACTGGGGCGGTTTTTCCTCCCGAGGCCGGATAATCCGGCCCCCAGAAGTTGATCAAGGGTAAGCTCGGCGCGATGCTCAGATAGGGGGCGGATTATCTGCCGGATATTCCGAGTCTGGGGCGGTGTTTTCCCTAGGCCGGATAATCCGGCCATCACTTGGGCCGGATAATCTGGCCCCCAAAGTGTCCAACAGCTGGTTTCTGAAGGGGGTATAAATACCCTTTCTTCCCCAACATTCAGAACTCTTGATTCATTCGAAATTGTCCAGACATTGTGCAAGACCTCTCATTCTTGATCTCCCACTTCAACCACCTAAAGGTCTTGATCTTTGGGGGAATTGAAGGAAGAGAAGTTCATCATCATCACGAATCAAGCGCTTCAACTCCTCTCCATTCATTTGGAGAAATCCCTGATCTAGTATTCTTGTCAATACCTAGATCTTGTTCATTGTATTTGATAACTTTGTTCTTGTGGCAGCTTGTTGTCATTTCGGGAGCCTCCAAGTTGTTGTGGAGTTGTTGCCCCACTAGTTGTGTAAAGGCACCGGTGCCCGCATCGAAGGGTACCTATAGTGGAAAGGTGGATTAGGCCTTTTGTGGCGAGATCCATCAGAGAACAGGGTGAGGCCTATTGTGGTGTGGTGGTCTTAGTACCGCCCACCCCTCCAACATAGACGTATTTCCCTTAACAAGGAAGGAACTGCGGTCAAACAAATCCTGTGTCTCCGCGTGCTTCACTTTGGTTTACTCGTTCCTCTTCCACTCGCTCTTTACTCACTAGTAGATAGGTTTGCATATAGGGAAATTCCACCTAATAGTTTATCTAGAGAATTTACCCTTTGTGCTAAGCCTAAAATTGAAAAAGTCTTAAAAATTGGTGTAGCACCTATTCACCCCCCCCCCCCTCTAGGTGCCCATACGATCCATTTCATTTGGTATCAGAGCCCCGGCTCTTATTTCGGGCTTAACCGCCTAAGAGTAGTATGGGTACCAAGGATGATGGAAATGAGGCTGTGGATAAGGTCACAATGGATGATCTCAAGTCGTTGGAAACAACCTTGTTGAAATCCTTTGAGGCCAAGATGGAGGAGATGAATCAAATGATTGCTCGCCTTACATCATCCATAGCCCCATCTCCATCCTCCTCTGAGGCTGCCACACCATCATCTAAAGAAAAGGGTAACACCAGATCCAAGGATGATGATGTGGAAGGTGAAAAACTTAATGGTTCCACCTCCAAGAAGGGAAGTGGTAAGGAGGAATATAGTGAGGTTCGCCATGTATATTCCCCCGACCCACCTATCCCTCATCCTCATATAAACAATAGGGGTGATCCACCCAAGCTCACTGCATCCTCTTTCAATCAATGGCAATTCCTAATGAAATCTCATGTTTGCAGCTCCTCTATTGAATTGTGGAGGATTATTGAAGAAGGTCTTCATATTGGAGATCAAACCAACCTAACGAGAAGAGAAGTTGTGGACAGCCAGTTGAATGCCACCGCTCTCCACATGATACAGCTGGGTGTGGGTCCCAAGGACATGCCACACATTGAACATCTCAACACAGCTAAAGAAGCTTGGGATGCTCTTACGGATCTCTTCGTTGGAAATGAAAGCATGAGAAGGAACATGTATGATGCCCTTAGTAATGAAGCTAAGGGATTCTACATGTTGGATGGTGAAAATCATGAGGACGTGTATAGAAGACTCAAGGGCATCGCAACAACATTTCGAAAGCATGGGGCCACTCACATTGATGATGCATGGATAAAAAGGAAATATGTGAGTGCCTTAATGCCTTTCGAGCCAACGGACTTGAAGAGCCTACAAGGTAGACATAACTATCATCAAATGACATCCAACAAATTCATGCGAGAAATGGCGTCATTCAAAGTGGCAGCAAAGAATGCTGAAGATGCCCGTGCTCGGGCGATTGGAATGCAAAAGGGTGTCAATGTGGCTCTCAAGGCCAATGTTGTTGAGCAAGAGGAAGACGAAGGAGCTTTTGAGGGGGCATCTATGGACTGCCCCGATGAAGTCAAACGTGCTCATGGTGAGTACATGGCGTTTTATGCAAGGAACTTTTGGAAGGACCCTGCCAAAGCCAAGACTGAACTTGAGCGCAAGAACGGGTCAAATGGAGGAAGAGAAAGTGGCCCAAGATTGAGAACTTGCTTCAACTATGGAGATAGAATGCACTTTGTGGCCGAGTGTCCTTATCAAAATAGGGAAGACAATGGTGACAGGCTCATTCTTAAAGAGAAATCTAAAGCACTTAAGAAGAAGCCATTTATTAAGAAGAATGGCACTTTCAAGAAGCAACACAAGATCATCTTAGTTGCACAAGAAGAATACTCCTCTGCAAGTGAAGATGAAGAGGATGATGATAGGTCACGTGAGGTGGCTGCTATAGCCACCACATCGACTCCTTCATCTCTCTTCGACTCGCCAAACGAGAATGTCATCAACAACAATGCCACTTGCCTAATGGTAAGAGGGTCCGAGGTATCAACTTCTAGCTCTTCATTTCCTAAGACTAACATAATTTTGGATATGGAGGATCATGATAGTCTTAAAATGAAAGAAGAAGTTATTGCTTTGGATACCTTTTTCACTAACCTACAAGGTGAGCACAAACTACATTTTGATGCTCTTATGAGTCAACTTGCTCAAGCCGAAGATCTTCTTGAAGAAAAGGGCAGAATTGAAAGAGAAGATGCCTTGGAGATAGCCTCTTTGAAGAATGCCTTGGAAGAGGAAGAGGAAGCTCGAGTATCTTTGGAAGAGAGACTCGAATCTATTGAGGAGTCACAAGAAGAATCTGTAGCTCACCTCATCAAAGAACGTGATCATGCTCTTGCCAAGGTAAAGAAACTAAAGAAAGAAAAGATTGACTTTGGGGCTATTCATGCTAGACTTTTGGAGAAGTTTGATAATCTTGAAAGTGCTCAGAAGGCATTGAAGAGTGATCATTCTACTTTAAATGAGTCTCATGACCAGCTCCAAACTCAATTGAAACGGTATGATGTTCCAAGTACCTCCACTTCATCCTCCGGAAAAGTAGACCTTGCGAGAAGTTCTCAACACAAAGGTAAAGGAGTTATTGATGAGATACTGAGCAGGCAAAGGACAAACAATAGTAAAGAAGGTCTTGGTTACATACCCAAGACAAAGAGCAAGAAAACCAAGAAGAAGAAGAAGAAGAAGAAGAGCAAGACTGCTCAACCGAAGACTAGCAACATTACCAATGACAAGGCTAATTATGATGGTTTTGCAAGGGCCAACAATCCTAACTTTGAACTATATTGTGATTATTATGGTGATGTTTATGCTAGTTATGTAGGCCCTTATGATTGTTACATTCCTTGGTATATTTGGGTTCCCAAGACCCTTGTTACTAAATGGGTACCTAAAACCAAGAAGTAATTTTCTTGCAGGGCTATGCTTCCGGTGGTTCTAAATGGGTACTCGATAGCGGTTGCACGAGTCATATGACCGGAAGCAAGGATATCATCACGGAGATGCGGCCAAACCATGATCACATAACCGTCTCCTATGGTGACAAGTCAAAATCTGAGGTATTGGGTCTCGGCAAAGTTGTGATGGCTCACTATAACATCCCAAAACTTTAATACAAGCTTATCAAGATCCAAATCATCAAAATTAGGGTTAACAAAAACTTTCCCAAATTAAAAAATGAAAGCATTCATGTGTATGAGCATTTAAAATAGGAATTGATTTGAATTGCCATGGTTCTGTGATTCTTTGCTTGTAAGATGTTTCTTAGGTGAAATAAACATCATCTACATATTTCCCAAACTTTTCCCAAAGAAGAACAACTCAAAATGAATAATTAAGGTGAATGGTCATTTTGGCCAAATTAAGTATCATGCATACTTTGGCTATTCCTAGTACTCAAAACTTAACAGAAACATGTGTGGATCTTTACACCCCTTGATAGTACACATAATGAGGTACCAAGGCCCACTTTGTGATCTGCAAAAATCTTTCAAATGCTAATTTTAAATGACAGTTTAAAATTGAATCTAATTCATATAGGAAGATCCCACTATTTCAAAAACCACTCAAACAAGCTCAATTTTCAAAACCCAAGCAACCACAGAGTCTCAAGCTTATTCCTAGCAAACCCACCAAAAATCTTTTCAAAATTTAAAAGTTTATTTCATGCGGCCATTTCATCAAACACTTGGCAGGCATAATTTACACCCTAATCCTAGCTCACTATTTTGAACAGGGTTTTGTCCCCAAATGATCTTCATTTAGTCCCTTTGTCCCCCAGGGTCTAACCATGCCATTAGCACCCATCCCCTACCCTCCTACTAGCAAAGCCATGCCATGCCGAGCCACCCCTCGTCGGCCGACCATGCACTCGCCCTAGCAGACCACTTCCCTCTCTCTCGCCATGTCTAGGAAGTAGCCAGGACCTCACCGCCACCCTCTGTCCCCTGCCCGAGCCAAGCCCCGCCATGGACCACCGAGGAGAGCCCGCGCCCAGTGCCACCGAGCCATGCCGAGCGCCGCCAGAAGCCGCGCACTGCAACGCGTGCACAGCCGCCGACCGCAGCCCGCCTTCGCCAGCTCCGCCACGACCCAGGGAACACGATGGACACGCCGTCACTAACGCCGCACTACCACCATGGACACCGCCATGCCGCCGCTCAGAGTGCCGCCGCCCGACCGCATACCATACCATCGCCCCTATGCCCGCATTGAGTTCCTAGAGCACCACCAGGAGACCGCCGGTCGATCGCCACCCTCAGCCATGCCTCTAGCCAGCCATAGCCATGTCGCCACTGTCGCCTGCCCATCCCGCTCGGTCCCACCGTCGGGCCTATAAAAGGAGGGCACCCCTAGCCATTTGAAGCACACCACTCCACTCCCCTCACCTCACTGACTGTTCCCCACCTCTAGCCGGAGCAGCGCGAGCACTTGCTCGCCAGAATTTGGCCGGAGTAGCCCGCAGCAGAGGAGGAAGGGGCGTCGCTGATTGCGACCACCCCCAGAGCTGCCTCGACCGACCCTGAGCTCGTCGTCGACCACCAGTCCATTTGCCCGCTTCGCCGACCTTGCTAGATCCCTGGTACGCCCCCTATGCACCCCATCAAGCCGTTAGGGTTCGAGCTCGCCGACGATAGGTTCGTCGTCGACGACAAGCCACAGCCGTTGATCCTCAGTCTAATCTAACGGCCCACATCGCCGTACGCTTAGCGTTATGAGCTGACCGTGGACCCCTCTGTCGTTGAGCCTCAAGGGTGGGTGACTGGCGGCCCTGTTAGAGTTTCCCACGACCCAAGATGGTTTGAATTAGATTTTCCTATTTAGTTGAAACTTAGTTCTGTCTCTGAGTTTGAAAATCCATTCAGAGAGTTTGACAAATCCAAATGGCATGAAACCAATTTTTCCTGAAAGGTATTGAAATGATCTATCCAAGCCCATTGGATTTAATTCAATTAGAGTTATAGATCTCTTCTAGTAAAAATAATAAAATAGAAGCATTTGCACCTTGCAACATTTTTATAAAATCAACCAATATAGGTTTTGAGTTGATTCCAACTCTCAAATATCACATTTCATCATATCTATCTAAATATGTAATAATATTAAGGTTTACATGCAGTGACTTTGGACTAGTACCAAAATAATGCTATATAGGCATTTCTAGTCACTTTAAATCATTAAATAATGAACTTAAACCAAAGTAATTATGATCCAACCTTTAAATCTCATTCCCACATGTTAGAATATGTGGTGATGACATGTGTCAACATGATCCCATATTTTAAGTGGTGAATATTAAATCTTAGCTAATTTTTCAATGAGTAGAAATTACTTTTCTAATTTAAAAAGAATGAAACTAGTAAATTAAACTTGTGATGCTTGTGATGATAATAGATCATCAATTGTGTGCCTTAGAGTACTAAGTAAACTAGTTAAGTATTGTGTGGTCATTGTGTACTCCATATGTATTTATAGAAGATAGTACCGACCAAGTCTACGAGGAGGAGGAGTTCTACCAAGAAGAAGAAGAAGAAAACTTCAACCATTGCACCAACCAAGGCAAGCTAGCACTATCCAAGTTAAACCTTGCAAGTTGTACTTGCAAGCCACCATTAAAAGTGGAAGATATTGTTAGCAAGCTATAATTAAGCTAGATGAATGAGCAAAGATGCTTTAGGCATGCTTTGGTCACACCACCTTGACTATTACTACCCTAAGTATTACCTTACAAGCTTTAATTCCTTTAGTTCACATAAAGTCCCTTACTTGTTTTGAAGGTAGCATAAAAAGTATAAAACTTGACCTATTTAGCTAAGCTTTAGATGTCATTTTATGGCATGAGATTGAACCCATCATCTTTCCACCTTAGTGAACACTCTTAAATTAGTAGTTAGAGTAGATAAAAACTTGAGTCACTTTAGATGGGAACAATTGGTGAAAATGAATTCTGAAACCTTGGAATGATGAGTCATTCTATTGAGATGTTTTGACATGTGTTGAGAAACACAAATGGTCTATGATGATGAAAATGTTGAGGCATGAGCCTTAGCCCTTTCATAAAACTGATGGTTGGATTCGGATGCGATACCATTCCAAATTTACCATACAACCACACTACCTGAATTGGGTAAGGCTTAGCTGGAAATTTATATGCATTAGTATTATTTCCCTCGCGGGAGAGGTTTGAGTTGAGGCTACCTCTCATGATGTCCACCTATGCAGTGCCCAAGATGACTGATAGTCATGGTTGGGAGGCCATGCTCATAGGAGGGGTGCTTATACTAGGGTGTGTAAAGGAAAGGTTATGTTTGATTATCTGCATACTAAGTATGATGATTCAGGGTTATCCCTGACAGATGTATCGAATCTTGTGGTGAAAGCGTACCACCTCTATAGAGTGTCAAACTATTCGAATAGCCGCGTCCGCGGTTAAGGACAGTTGGAACGGCCATACTGTTTCGTTGTCAGATGTTTTCCAAATAACTTGAAGTGAATGATGAATCTTGACTTGACCACAACAAGGTTGTGGTTATGATACTAGCTTCCTAACTTAAGTGATTCTAGAACTTTATTTTATCTTTCTTTGCTTCAGAACTCCGCTTAGGTTTCAAACTTAACCTTATAGTTAAACATAGAGTTTAGCACTTGACTTAGAACTATATTACTTGTTAGTGGTAGTTTGCGAGTACTTAAAGAGTACTCATGGCTTTTGTCCCTGGATATTCTCATGCCCAGACTATGAAGGAGACTATCAAGATGATGGCCAACAGGACGACTATGATAACTAGGACGAGCTGCCTTACAAGATTACTGTGCCCTGAAGATGGACCCCACCGCTACGCTTATCTTTTATTTCCGCTGCTTGTTGTATTCAGACTGGATCATGAGATCCTTATTTGTGTAAGACCTTATGTATGGTTTGTAATGGATGATGTACTATGATATCCAATCCGTTATGTCTCGCAAAAATGGTAATCCTGGGATTGCGAGGTGTGGCATAACGGGCATCTGGGATTAAAAATCCGGGTGTTGACAAGTTGGTATCAGAGCCATCCTGACCATAGGAGACCCTAGTTAGAATGGACGTCCGAACAAAAACTTAGTTTCAAAACCAAAGTGAGTATTTAGGAAAAACTATCTCCTCTCTTATCCTTGGGAATTCTTTCTTTCTCAAAAATTCATGTTCCTCAAAATTCTTACATTACTACTTAAAAATTTGACACACTTGATCACTTCACTAATTTCCTCATCCTTAATTCTTGTAGATGGAGACTCAGTTCAGCAAGTTTTACCAGCTGGGAAACGGAGATCAGCTGATCTTCGAGAGGGATCTAGATTCACTGTTAGAGTTCTTGGGACGCCCACATCCGGAGTTTCTTGGAGCTCAACTTCCAGGACCCCCAGAAGGAGACCTACAGTGGCTAGTCACCGTGGATCTTAGAGGAAGCATTGAAGCGCCAACTTCTGGGAGAATTCAGTTCTCCGTGAGAGAGAACAACTGGCTAGATGGATTAGCCAGGGCAATGCATGAAGCTCTCGCATGTCTATGTGCCCTCAGTGTCAACAAGATCCAAGGAACCCGTTTTGCTCACTATGCAAGATGTGACTTCATGGGAATGCCGATGGAGATGCCAAGTCACCCAGAGTTGAGGCGTCAAGTGGAGAATCTTGACTTCTTGCTGCATGACAGACAGTAGGAACTGGACAATGGCCGAGAGTTAGCCAACCAGAACCGTGCCATTGCCGACCAGAAGGCCTAGACTTTCGCACTGCTCGTCCAGGATCGCTAGTCTCTTTGCTGCTAGCGTGCCAAGAAGGATCGCACCATCGCCCATCTTCGCAAGAAGGTGGCCGACCTCGAGAAGACCGTCAAGGAGCAGGAAGCTCAGCTTGCCCCCAAGGAAGAAGAAGATGAGGGTGAGGACATCCAGGGAGACATGGACTCTTACCTCAGCAACGATGATGACTTTCTGGAGGAGGATGTCGTGGACTTCTACACTGACGATGAGGACTCCGACTTCATCGACGATGAGTAGATGCACTAGAGCACTATCGTAGCATGAGTTGTATCGGTCCCAATGTATCGTAGCTTACAGAATGGTTCTTCAAACCATCTGTTTTCCCTTTGTTTGTTGTGGTGTGTGTTGTATCGTGTGCTTGCTTGCATGAATGAAATGGAGTTAGTTGAAAAACCTGAGTTTAACTCAAAGTTTTAGCTTTGAAAAACCAAAACCATGAACCTTAGAATTTCTCTCTTACCCCTATATCTATCTCAATCTTCAGATGACTCGTGGAAACCAAGGAGGGAGCAGCTCGTCGCAGGACCCAATGCTGCAGATCTTGCAGAATCTCATCGCCGACCGTGAAGCAAGCAGGGCAGAACGCCAAGCCAACTTAGCAACACTACAGCAGATCGCCCAGATGGCTCTCAACAACCAAGGGCATGGAAATCAGGATCACCATGGATCCAAACTCAAAAAATTTCAGAATACCAATCCCTCAATCTTCAACCAATCTGAAAACCCATTAGATGCGGATGACTGGTTGCAGACGATGGAAAACAACCTAGAAGTATCAGGAGTTGATGAAAATGAGAAAGTTCTCTTTGCACCCACTATCTGGCGGGAGATGCAAGAGCTTGGTGGAATAACATCCGCAATATGAACCATGGTCAAGTGATGACATGGGAAGCATTCAAAGTCAAGTTCAGCCACACCCACGTACCGCAAGGTCTCGTCAACAGGATGAGAGATGAATTCTGCGAATTGAAGCAAGGAAGAATGACGGTAGTAGAATACCGTGACAGATTCCTGTCACTTGCCAGATATGTACCGGATGAAATCAACACGGAGGCCAAGAAGAAGGAAAGATTCTTGAACGGACTGCATGATGAGATGTAGACTATCCTCGTCAACATCTGTTTTCAGGATCTCGAAGAGCTAGTCGACTCTGCCATTCAGATGGAAGGGAAGATTAACCAGGCAAACGACAATCACAAACGTCGTATGATGCAGCAATCAGGATCCAGCAGTCACCAGAAGTACCATCCCAACCCCTCACCAGGATATGCACCAAGGAACAGCCGAGCCCCAATGTCTCGCCCAAGCTACCCCAACCGTAGGGGAGGCAATGTGAAGTCCGGAGGAAACCATGCCAACTCTGGCAACACCAACAATTTCACACGTGCCCCTCGCAAGAGCAACAACAACAACAACACTGCACCCAGAACTGGCAGCAATGTTGTGCCTGTCGCAGCAAAGGACAAGTCCTAGATCACTTGTTTCGAGTGTGGAGTGAAGGGTCACTACTCCAATGAGTGTCCCAAGAAGACTGCAGCCAATGCCACTGTGAATGCCCCATCTCAACAGCAGCGTCGTGTTCAACCAGGAAGAAGATTTTCCCCAGGGAACCCTCACAACCGCAACGGTTGTCTCTTCCACATGAACGCAGAAGAAGCCCAGGAAGCGCCAGATGTAGTGCTGGGTATGTTTTCTGTCAACTCAGTTTTAGCAAGAGTATTGTTTGAGCATCACATTCATTTGTCACCGAAGAATTTGCATGCACTAGTAAGATTCACCCAACCAACCTGAAGCATGTCATGATAGTTCAAATCCCCGTTCAACTACAAAAGCTAGAAAAATTTGCAAAGCTGTGCCTATCAGGATACATGGGATAGATTTTTATGCCAACCTAATTGTACTTGGAACCAAAGGATTGGAAGTAGTACTATGTATGGACTGGATGTCAAGGCATAAAGGACTGATAGACTGTGCTAAGAAAGCCATCACCATGACCAGTAGTTCTGGAGTAACAGTAGAACATATCTCTGAAACCTTACCCCGTCAATTCAAGTGCAACAAGAGTCTAGCCCTACCCACCATAGACCAAGTCAGAGTAGTCTGTGAATACCCCGATGTATTCCTAGATGAATTGCCAGGTATGCCCCCGGATAGGGATATTGAGTTCATCATCAAACTAATCCCCGGAACCGGACCCATAGCCCAGAGACCCTATAGCATGAACCCGTCAGAGTTAGTGGAACTAAAGAAGCAGTTAGATGCCATGTTAGCAACAGGCTTGATTCAACCAAGCGCATCGCCATGGAGATCACCAGTGTTATTCGTCGACAAGAAAGATGGAGGCAATCGTCTGTGTACAGATTACAGAAAGTTGAATGACGTCACCATCAAAAACAAGTACCCCTTGCCAAATATAGAGGATCTATTTGATCAGTTGACCGGAGCTCAGGTATTCTCAAAGATTGATCTTAGGACTAGTTATCACCAACTTAAGATTTGTGCAACGGATATTCCGAAGACCGCCTTTACTACTCGCTATGGTTTATACGAGTATATGGTTATGTCTTTCGGATTAACCAATGCCCCTGCTTATTTCATGAATATCATGAATAAGATCTTTATGAATTTCCTAGATAAGTTTGTAGTTGTGTTTATCGATGACATCCTTATCTACTCCAAGTCAGAAGAAGAGCATGAGCAACATCTAAGAATCATCCTAGAAACCCTGAGAGAGCATCAGTTATATGGCAAGTTCAGCAAGTGTGAGTTTTGGCTGAAAGAAGTAGGATTCCTAGGACATATTGTGTCTGCCGGAGGAGTCTCTGTTGATCCTGCCAAGATCAAAGATGTCGAAGAATGGGAAGCCCCAACCACTCAAACCCAAGTCCGCGCATTTCTCGGGTTAGCGGGATACTACCGCAAGTTCGTAGAAGGATTCTCGAGCATCGCCCGACCCATGACCCAATTATTGAAGAAGGACAAGAAGTTTGAATGGACTGACAAGTGTGAAGCCAGTTTTCAAGAGTTGAATAAGAGATTGATATCAGCCCCAATTTTGATCATGCCAGACATCAAGAAGCCGTTTGATGTATATTGTGATGCATCCAAGATTGGTCTAGGATGTGTATTGATGCAAGAAGGCAAAGTCATCGCATATCTGTCTCGACAACTGAAGCAGCATGAGCAGAACTATCTGACCCATGATCTTGAGCTAGCAACCGTGGTTCTAGCGTTAAAGACATGGCGTCATTATTTGATGGGAAATTGCTGTGAGATTTACTCACATCACAAGAGCTTTATTTTCACTCAGAAGGAGCTGAATATGAGGCAAAGGAGATGGATAGAGTTAATCAAGGATTATGACCTTGACATTCACCATCACCCCGGCAAAGCCAATGTGGTAGCGGATGCTCTTAGCAGATTGCCGTGTAGGCTAAATACCATGATCAAGGAGAAGCAACCAAGTTTGTATGAGGAGTTGGAATAGTTCAGGACTGAATTTTAGTTAGCAAAGGATTCTTAGCTAGCATTGAACTTCATCCCACTTTGATTAGCCAAATCAAGGAATCCCAAAAAGGGAATGAAAGTATCGACGGAATCAAACGTCGTATTGGTACAGGAAAGGTACCTGGATTCACTAAAGACGAAGAAGGAGTACTGTGGTACAAAGGACGTATCTGTGTGCCAGCAGATTAGGAGCTAAAGGAAATTATCATGAAGGAAGCTCATGATACTCTTTATTCTATCCACCCCGGAGGAACAAAGATGTATCAAGATTTGAAAGAGCAATTTTGGTGGCATAAGATGAAGAGAGAAATCGGAAGCTACATCGCCAAATGTGACATTTGTCAAAGAGTCAAAGCAGAACATCAGAGACCTGCAGGACTATTGCAACCATTGCAGATTCCAGAATGGAAATGGGATTCCGTAGGAATGGACTTTATCACTGGTTTGCCTACTTCCAGTAGGGGAAATGACTCAATCTGGGTCATAGTTGATAGACTGTCCAAGGTAGCCCACTTCATACATGTCAAGACCACCTACCAGAGTGCAAAGCTAGCAGAGCTGTACATTGCTAGGATTGTTAGTCTGCATGGGACTCCCAAGACCATCGTATCAGATCGAGGAACCCAGTTTACCTCGAGATTTTGGCAGAAAGTTCAGGAAGGATTAGGAACCAAGTTGAACTTCAGCACCGCGTATCACCCGCAAACAGATGGGAAGACTGAGAGAGTCAACCAGATCTTTGAGGATATGCTTAGAGCTTGTGTGTTGGAATACAGATCAAAATGGGAAGACTGCCTGCCTTTCGCAGAATTCTCATATAACAACAGTTATCAAGCTAGTTTGCAGATGGCACCATTTGAATTCCTATATGGAAGAAAGTGTCGTACCCCTTTGAATTGGTCGCAAGTAGGAGAGAGTCAGATCTTTGGACCCGACATTCTCCGAGAAGCCGAAGAGAAGGTTCACAAAGTCCGTGAGCACCTCAAGACCGCTCAATCCAGACAGAAGAGTTATGCTGACAAGAGAAGGAGAGACCTGACTTTCAATGTCGCAGATTTTGTATATCTCAAGGTTTCACCATTGAAGGGAACTCAACGCTTTAGTCTGAAGGGAAAGTTAGCCCCCAGATATATCAGACCTTTCAAGATTTTGAACCATCGAGGAGAAGTATCGTATCAACTAGAACTGCGTAAAGAAATGTCAGCCATCCACAATGTGTTCCATATCTCGTTACTTTGCAAATGCTTGGAAGTGCTGGAGAAGACTGAAGTTTTCAAGAACATCAATCACAGAGCTGTAGCGATCAACAATGACCTGACCTATCGAGAAGTGCCCATCCGTATCTTAGAAGAAGCCTACAGAACCACCAGAACCAGGAGTATAAAGTTTCTGAAGATTCAGTGGAGCAACCATACCGAGGAGGAAGCCACTTGGGAGCGTGAAGATTACATTAGGACAGAGTTCCCAGATCTCTTTAGTTCCTAGTTTTCTTTGAAAATCTCGGGACAAGATTTTGTTTAAGGGGGAAGGTTTGTAACATCCCAAAACTTTAATCCAAGCTTATCAAGATCCAAATCATCAAAATTAGGGTTAACAAAAACTTTCCCAAATTAAAAAATGAAAGCATTAATGTGTATGAGCATTTAAAATAGGAATTGATTTGAATTGCCATGGTTCTGCGATTCTTTGCTTGTAAAATGTTTCTTAGGTGAAATAAACATCATCTACATCTTTCCCAAACTTTTCCCAAAGAAGAACAACTCAAAATGAATAATTAAGGTGAATGGTCATTTTGGCCAAATTAAGTATCATGCATACTTTGGCTATTCCTAGTACTCAAAACTTAACAAAAACATGTGTGGATCTTTACACCCCTTCATAGTACACACAATGAGGTACCAAGGCCCACTTTGTGATCTGCAAAAATCTTTCAAATGCTAATTTTAAATGACAGTTTAAAATTGAATCTAATTCATATGGGAAGATCCCACTATTTCAAAAACCACTCAAACAAGCTCAATTTTCAAAACCCAAGCAACCACAGAGTCTCAAGCTTATTCCTAGCAAACCCACCAAAAATCTTTTCAAAATTCAAAAGTTTATTTCATGCGATCATTTCATCAAACACTTGGCAGGCATAATTTACACCCTAATCCTAGCTCACTGTTTTGAACAGGGTTTTGCCCCCAAATGATCTTCATTTAATCCCTTTGTCCCCCCAGGGTCTAACCATGCCATTAGCACCCATCCCCTACCCCCTACTGGCAAAGCCATGCCATGCCGAGCCACCCCTTGTCGACCGACCATGCACTCGCCCCAGCCGACCACTTCCCTCTCTCTCGCCATGTCTAGGAAGTAGCCAGGACCTCACCGCCACCCTCTGTCCCCTGCCTGAGCCAAGCCCCGCTGTGGACCACCGAGGAGAGCCTGCGCCCAGTGCCACCGAGCCATGTCGAGAACGCGCCAGAGCGCCGCACCCAGCACGCGTGCACAAGCCGCCGCTCGACTGCAGCCCCCGCCCGCCACTCCGCCACGACCTAGGGAACACGACGGACACGCCTGTTCGCCGCCCAATGCACCACAGCCACCGCTCGCCGTGGACACCGCCGCCTCTGCCGCTCAGAGCGCCAGCTCGCCCCGACCACATACCACCGCCCATATGCCCACATTGAGTTTCTAGAGCACCACCAGGAGACTGCCTGTCAATCGCCACCCTCAGCCATGCCTCTAGTCGGTCGTAGCCATGTCGCCACCATCGCCGGCCCATCCCGCTCGGTCTCACCGTCGAGCCTATAAAAGGAGGGCACCCCAGCCATTTGAAGCACACCACTCCACTCCCCCTCACCTTACTAACCGTTCCCCACCTCTAGCCGGAGCAGCGCGAGCACTTGCTCGCTAAAATTTGGCCGGAGTAGCCCGCGGCAGAGGAGGAAGGGGCGCCGCTGATTGCGACCACCCCCGGAGCTGCCTCTACTGTCCCTGAGCTCGCCATCGACCACCAGTCTGTTTGCCCGCCTCGCCGACCTTGCTGGAGCCCTGGTACGCCTCCTATGCACCTCCACCGAGCCGTTAGGGTTTGAGCTCGCCGGCAACAGGTCCGTCGTCGACGACAAGCCACAGTCGTTGATCCTCAGTCTAATCTAACGGCCCACATCGCCCCGTACCGCTTCGCGCGTTATGAGCCGCTGACCGGTGGACCCCTCCTGTCAGTTGAGCCCCGCGCCGCGGAGTGACACTGGGCCGGCCCGTTAGAGTTTCCCGCGCGACCCAGTAGTTTGAATTAGATTTTCCTATTTAGTTGAAACTTAGTTCTGTCTCTGAGTTTGAAAATCCATTTAGAGAGTTTGACAAATCCAAATGGCATGAAACCAATTTTGCCTGAAAGGTATTGAAATGATTTATCCAAGCCCGTTGGATTTAATTCAATTAGAGTTACAGATCTCTCCTAGTAAAAATAATAAAATAGAAGCATTTGCACCTTGCAACATTTTTATAAAATCAACCAAGATAGGTTTTGAGTTGATTCCAACTCTCAAAAATCACATTTCATCATATCTATCTAAATATGTAATAATATTAAGGTTTACATGCAGTGACTTTGGACTAGTACCAAAATAATGCTATATAGGCATTTCTAGTCACTTTAAATCATCAAATAATGAACTTAAACCAAAGTAATTATGATCCAACCTTTAAATCTCATCATCTTTCCACCTTAGTGAACACTCTTAACTTAGTAGTTAGAGTAGATCAAAACTTGAGTCAGTTTAGATGGGAACAATTGTGAAAATGAATTGTGAAAACCTTGGAATGATGAGTCATTCTATTGAGATGTTTTGACATGTGTTGAGAAACACAAATGGTCTATGATGATGAAAATGTTGAGGCATGAGCCTTAGCCCTTTTATAAAACTGATGGTTGGATTTAGATGCGATATCATTCCAAATTTACCGTACAACCACACTACCTAAATTGGGTAAGGCTTAGCTGGAAATTTATATGCATTAGTATTAGTTCCCTCGCGGGAGAGGTTTGAGATGAGGCTACCTCCCATGATGTACACCTATGCAGTGCCCAAGATGACTGATGGTCATGGTTGGGAGGCCATGCTCATAGGAGAGGTGCTTATACTAGGGTGTGTAAAGGAAAGGTTATGTTTGATTATCTGCATACTAAGTATGATGATTCAGGGTTATCCCTGACAGATGTATCGAATCTTGTGGTGAAACTGTACCACCTCTGCAGAGTGTCAAACTATTCGAATAGCCGCGTCCGCGGTTAAGAACAGTTGGAACGGCCATACTGTTTCGTTGTCAGATATTTTCCAAATAACTTGAAGTGAATGATGAATCTTGACTTGACCATAACAGGGTTGTGTTTATGATACTAGCTTCCTAACTTAAGTGATTCTAGAACTTTATTTATCTTTCTTTGCTTCAGAACTCAGCTTAGGTTTCAAACTTAACCTTATAGTTAAACATAGAGTTTAGCACTTGACTTAGAACTATATTACTTGTTAGTGGTAGTTTGTGAGTACTTAAAGAGTACTCATGGCTTTTGTCCCTAGCTATTCTCATGGGCAGACTATGAAGGAGACTATCAAGATGATGGCCAATAGGACAGCTATGATAACTAGAACGATCTGCCTTCGTCAGTATTGCCTGTGCCCCTGAAGATGGACCCCACCGCTACACTTATCTTTTATTTCCGCTGCTTGTTGTATTCAGACTGGATCATGAGATCCTTATTTGTGTAAGACCTTATGTATGGTTTGTAATGGATGATGTACTGTGATGTCCAATCCGTTATGTCTCGCAAAAATGGTAATCCTGGGATTGCGAGGTGTGGCATAACGGGCATCTGGGATTAAAAATCCGGGTGTTGACACTCACGATATCTCTCTCGTGGACGTCATGCTTGTTGAGACCCTCGGGCACAACTTACTTTCAGTTCGTGCCCTTGGTAAGATGGGCTTTGCAGTTTATATTGATGCTGACTTGGTGGTACTCTTGTGGAGCAAGTCTCTAAAAGTCACTTTCGTGGGATATGTCGAAAATGACCTGTATGTGGTGGACTTTTCGGGGAAAACCACTATAGGCCCGATGTGTCTCTTCGGAAAGGCTGACAAGGGTTGGCTATGGCATCGCCGACTAGCCCACGTCAATATGAGAACTTTGCAAAGCCTCCACAAGGGTGGCCACATTCTTGAACTAAAAGAAAATGTCTCCTTTGCCAAAGATCGTGTTTGCAGGGCGTGTGTTGAAGGGAAAATGCATGACTCACCTCATCGAAGGAAAACCATTATCTCTTCAAAAAGGATTGTGAAGCTCCTTCATGTGGACCTCTTCGGACCTCCATCTCATGCAAGCCTCGGTGGGAAGAAGTATTGTCTAGTGATTGTTGATGATTACTCAAGATACACTTGGGTTTATTTCTTCAAGTTGAAGAGTGAAACTCAACAAACTATCATCGACTTCGCCAACGAGGTTCAACGTCAACAGAACGTCCCCATTCTTGCTATAAGGAGTGATAACGGCTCTGAGTTCAAGAACTACACCTTAAATGAGTTCCTAAGTGAAGAGGGGATAAGACATCAATATTCCGCTGCGTACACCCCTCAACAAAATGGTGTAGCCGAGAGGAAGAATCAAACTCTAATGGATATGGCAAGATCAATGTTAGCCGAATTTAAATCTCCATATAACTTCTGGGCTGAAGAAATCTCTACTGCTTGTCATTCATCCAACCGATTATACCTCCACAAGATTTTGGACAAGACTCCGTATGAAATACTTACCGGTAACAAGCCAAACATCTCATACTTTCGGGTATTCGGGTGTAAGTGTTTCTTTCTTATCAAGGGAGTTCGTTTATCCAAGTTTGAATCTAAGGCTCTAGAAGGTATTTTTGTTGGTTATGGTGCCGAATCCCACACTTATAGAGTCTACAATAAGCTCTCCGGAACTGTTGTAGAATCTTGTAGTGTGGTGTTCGAGGAAAATGACGGTTCCCGTGCAGAGCAAGTTGGTGTTTGTGATGCAGATGTTGAAATACCCCAAGATGCCATAAGAAGAATGGGCGTGGGATTTTTCCGCCCCATTGAGGAACCCCTTGTGGGGATCAGGAAGGACAATGCTCTACTCATGTAGAACCCTCATCTACACGTACTCAACATGTTCCAAACTCGGAGGCAACTTCTACACCATCTCCATCAACTGCTGAAGGTCAAGATGTTCCACAAAGCTCTAGGACGGATTTTCCGGTTGACACCGGATTATCCGGCCACCCTGCTCCAGCTGACCATTTTGTTCCTGGTGGTGAAGATATCAACGCAAGCTCTAGGCCGGATTTTCCGGCTAGCCACAGATTATCCGGCCCCTCGCCAGTTCAAGGAAGCCCCAGGCTTCCTGATGAAGCTGCTACAAATACTCCCAGGCTGGATTATCCGGCCTCTCCATCGGCCGGATTATCCGTCCCTAACTCTCCAGTTCAGCAACCTCCTATTACGGCTACTGACTCACCTCAAGGGCACGCGTCTCCACCACCTGCTACTGATATTCCTGTTCCTGATCAAGGTCGAGTGAATGCTTCCAATGAAGATTCAAGTGAAATCTACTCCTCCAAGAGACAACAAACTTATTGAACTTCGTCGCAAGGCTCGAGCTGATCGAAACCTTGAGTTGAGGGGTCACACTCTCAACAAGGTTGTTGGTGATCTTCGACGAAGGGTTTCTACAAGAAGAGAATTGGCTAGCTTTGGTGAGCATCAAGCTCATATCTCTATGGTGGAACCTAAGAAGGTCTTTGAAGCTCTTGAAGACCCAGACTGGGTTGTTGCTATGCATGAAGAATTGAATAATTTCGAGCGCAACAAAGTCTGGAAACTCGTGGAGAAACCCAAAGAGTGCCGCAATGTTATCGGCACCAAGTGGATATTCAAAAACAAGCAAGATGAGAATGGCATTGTTGTGAGGAACAAGGCAAGACTTGTGGCACAAGGTTACTCCCAAGTTGAGGGCATCGACTTCGGCGAGACCTATTCTCCAGTGGCTCGCCTTGAGTCCATCCGTACCTTTCTTGCTTATGCTGCCCATAAAAATTTTAAGTTGTAGCAAATGGACGTCAAGAGTGCCTTCCTTAACGGTCCTCTACATGAGTTGGTATACGTAAAGCAACCCCTGGGATTTGAGGATCCTAACTTTCCAAACCATGTCTACAAACTCGATAAGGCACTCTATGGCCTTAAACAAGCCCCACGTGCGTGGTATGAGCACCTTAAAGAGCTTTTGTTAGATCGTGGCTTCGAAGTTGGGAAAATCGATCCCACTCTTTTTACTAAGAAGGTTAAGGGGGAGCTCTTTGTATGCCAACTATATGTAGACGATATCATCTTTGGTTCTACTAATAAGGCTTTTAATGATGAATTTTCAAAGCTTATGACTGACAGGTTTGAGATGTCTATGATGGGGGAGTTACGGTTCTTTCTTGGATTCGAGATCAAGCAACTTAGAGAAGGAACCTTTATTAATCAAGCAAAGTACATACAAGACATGCTAAAGAGATTCAAGATGACGGATCTAAATGGTGTCACCACTCCGATGCAAACAAAATGTCATCTTGAACTTAACCCACGTGGTCAAGATGTGGACCAAAAGGTATACCAGTCCATGATCGGCTCTCTTCTTTACCTCTACGCATCTAGACCCGATATTGTGTTGAATGTGGGAGTGTGTGCAAGGTATCAAGCAGCTCCCAAAGAAAGCCACTTAGTGGCGGTCAAGAGGATCTTTCGATATTTGGTTCATTCCCCTAACTTTGGTCTCAGGTATCCCAAGGGCTCCAATTTCTCTTTATGTGGTTATACTGACTCAGATTGGGTTGGTGATAAGGATGACCGGAAATCCACTTCTGGAGCTTGTCAATTCTTGGGAAGATCTCTTGTATGTTGGTCCTCTAAAAAGCAGAATTGTATATCTCTCCCCACCGCCGAAGCTGAATATGTTGCCGCCAGCTTGTACTCAATTATTGTGGATGAGGCAAACTTTAAAGGAATACGGTGTCAATTGTGACAAAGTGCCTCTTTTATGTGATAATGAAAGTGCAATCAAAATTGTGTACAATCCTGTTTAGCACACAAGGACGAAGCATATCGAGATTCAGAATCATTTTATTCGAGACCATGTTTCTCGCGGCGATATTGATCTATCCTTTGTGAGCACGAAGAACCAACTTGCGGATATTTTTACAAAGCCACTTGATGAAGCAAGATTCTGCTACTTGAGGAATGAGCTAAATATCATTGATTCCAGGAGCTTGTCTTGATTACCCATGCACTCACTCGTACATCTCAATCCTTCTTTGGTCTAGGTGTGGGCATGGATATAGGAGGAGTGTGGTCCTAACTCATTGGGCTAACCCTTCCCCCATAATGCCAATAGCAAGATAAATCATTTATCTTAATATCATGTTGTGATATGTGAGCTTATTGATGAGTATTGGTCGTGAACCCAAGATATATCTTCGTGGTGTCACACCATACACTCCAACAAGGTGGCTTCGGCCACCGCCCTCTCCCTTGAGGAGAATTGGATCTTTTTGGCTGTTCTTTGCTATCTCATGTTCTTATGGGAATCACAATCAATCTTGGCTTTTATTTGATTTGACTCTTGCAATTTTGAGTGTCTAGTACCATCTCAGTTTGGCTCTCTTAATCCTAAGCTTTTCCCTACCCCTAAGACATCTATTCTAGCACACAAGTCCCTTGTACACCTTGTGGGGGTGTTTTGGGGACACGCGGGCCTGGTTCTGTGTACAACATAATTTCAGATTTGAGGCCGGATAATCTGGCCCAAGTGTAGGCTGGATAATCCGGCCCTGGCGGATTTCGTCTTAAAGGGCAGGGATCGGGGGAAGGGCTCATAACGAGCAGCACTTCTCCCCCAACCCTCTCCTCCTCCTCAGCCGCCGCCTGCAGTCCCCCACCCTCCCCAGAGCCTCTCCGGCCACCGGATTTTCTGGGCCTCCCCGGATCTTCTTCTCCACGCCTCCGGGTACCTTCTCCTCTGCGTTCTTCCTCCAATGAGTGAGGGTAACTCCCTCTCTCCCCATCTTTGGATAGATGTGTTACTTGTTGGTGGAACGTTGTCTAGAAGGATGTGTTTTCGCATAGAAATCGTAGTCTTGCAGTTTCTAGGCCCGATCTACTTGCATTCAATCTAGGTGAAATCGAAATTTCCTGCCAGGGCCGGATTATCCTCCCCTGGCCAGGCCGGATAATCCGGCCTGACAAATTTGATTCTGGTTCAGTTTCACTATGGAGTATGCATTGGGTAGATTTGTCCTATGAACTTTTTGACTACTTTTTCCATGCTCCCTCCTGGACTTGTGTGTATGCTTATCCCCTTGCTATCGCCCTTATTCTCCTCACAGGTGGTTCTAGTGTTCCCAAGACCTACAAGCGCCGCCCCCGCGCCAAATACTTTCGGGACGATGGACAGGGCAACTTAGTGGACAAAGTTGAGTTGAGGAGGAGAAAGAACGAAGAGAAGCGCATGGCTGAACAAGCTAAGAGGACTAGGAAGGGGGTGTCCAAGAGGAAGGGCAAGGAGCCCAAGATCAATTACAGGACTTTGGGTGCGGTCACCTTTTCCTCCATCCGTCACCGTGACTTGTTTGCTGAGCTGTCTCGTGATGATGAGCTAGGGGATACTCGTTTTTGGTGTGTAGAATAGAAGGGAATCTATGAAGATGTGTATGCCAGGCTGAACATTAGGCCTATGCACCCACTGGTTCTTGCTGATGCTTTGGAGAAGGATCATCTTGTGGATGCGATGTTTGTGGCTGAGAGGATGGGGCTGCACCATCTCATGTCTCTCCAGTGCTCCTTTGACTCTGAGGTGATGAAGCAGTTCTTCTCCACTTTGGTTATTTGTGGGGATGAGCGTCGCACTATGAAGTGGATGACTCATGGCAGGCCTATGACTGCTAATTTTCACGTGTTTGCTGAGGTTCTTGGATACTCTTTCCGCAGCAGGGATAGAGCTAGTGGCCACCACATCATCACCCAGCTGAAGCCCAACAAAGATGCAGCTCTCTCTCCTTGCACTGTGGACAATGGCATTGTGGGCACTCTGGCTGGCCTTGCTCCCATCTATGCTGCCTTAGTGGGTCTCTTCCGTGACTCCATTACTCCGAGTAGGGGCAACAATGATAGCATCCGTGGTCACCTTGTTCATCTACTTCAATTTTCTCATGAGGTTGCCTCTTGCGATGACGAGTCGGTGCAGTACAGGCTGGATGTCATGGACTTCATTTACCATGAGTTGACTGATGCTATGTTCAACCGTCTGTCCATTCCCTATGCACCCTATATTATGATGCTCATCAGGCACCTGCTTCCTGCTGAGGAGTTCCACATTGACTCGGTGCATAAGGCCAAGAAGATCTACAACAAGGTTCGGAAGACCTCTCACCCCTCCTCTGCTCCTGAGGGCCTCATGAGGGATGCTCGCAGCCCCCCAGTGGATGCTCGCAGGCCCCCAGTGCCTCCCGTTGCCCGTGAGTCAAGCAGATGAACTGGTTCTAGCGTAACATTCTATGCATGGGAGTGGACACGCGCAAGGCTCAGTACGAGGCATACAAGCAGCGCCATGAGTTGGCTCACTCCCAGCAGCTCATTCTCCACCACGTGTCCGGTGCTTCGGGTGATCCTCCGGCTCCTACTCCTCCCACTCCGTATGCTCGGTGGAACTCTTCCTTCGGGTTGAACTATGGTGAGCTGGAGTGTCACTTGTTCCCCTTTGCGTCTGCTGCTGATGATGAGGATGAGGAAGGTGACACTGAGGAGCTTGAAGATGAGGATGAGGATGAGAATGAAGACGAGGAAGAGGACGAGGACGAGGACTACGAGTGATCCCGTGGGGCGCTAGCATCGCTCTTCTCCCTTTTTGGTGTCTCGATGCCAAAGGGGGAGAAGTAGTTCTATTAGGATGTTCGTGGATTTGCATGGGTCGGGCATAAGCACTTGCATTTTTCTATTCGTTGTTTTCTTGCTTGTGCCCATTTAGCGTTGAACTTTAAATTTGTGATTTGTGGTTTCTTGAGACTTTATGTGGTTGTCTGGATTATGCCTATGGATTTCATATCATGGATTATGCTTATGGATCTATCTATTCATATCCTACTGCTGGAGGTTTATCACGGAAGGCGCTCATATTGGTTATCCGGTAATAATTGTGGCTTATGTCAAGGATGCCTTCCCTCTACCTCGGTGGTATGTGTATGTTGCTCATATGTCCATGGAATAGATTCACCTATTTGTGTGCATTTGTATTCCAATGCAAAATTCTATTATGCACACATTGAGGGGGAGTCTCTTTCATGGTTATTACTGTTGTCTTGTGACTTTCTCCTGCAAATCCTGGTATTGTCATCTAACACCAAAAAGGGGGAGATTGAAAGAACATTTCATGTTTTCCTATGTTTTGCGTGTTAGATAACAATACTGTGGAGACTATTCATGTGCGCTAAGTGTGTAGGAAGCTTTGAGGGGGGCCGGATTATCCGCCCCACCAAGGGCCGGATAATCCGGCCTACCTCATTGCTCAAAGGGAGCCAAGGTGCGTCGCTCAGTACCCGGTCGGATTTTCTCCTGGAAAATCCGAGCTAGGGCGGTTTTTCTTCCCCAGGCCGGATAATCCGGCTGTCGCATGGGCCGGATAATCCGGCCCCCAGTTTTTGAGCAAAGGGATCCAAGGCGCGTCGCTCAGTATCTGGTCGGATTTTCTTCCGGAAAATCCGAACTGGGGCGGTTTTTCCTCCCTAGGCCAGATAATCCGGCCTTCACATAGGACCGGATAATCCGGCCCCCAGAAGTTGATCAAGGGCAATCTCGGCGTGATGCTCAGATAGGGGCGGATTATCTGCCGGATATTCCGAGTCTGGGGCGGTGTTTTCCCCAGGCCGGATAATCCGGCCATCACTTGGGCCGGATAATCCGGCCCCCAAAGTGTCCAACGGCTAGTTTCTAAAGAGGGTATAAATACCCTTTCTTCCCAACGTTCAGAACTCTTGATTCATTCGAAATTGTCCAGACATTGTGCAAGAACTCTCATTCTTGATCTCCCACTTCAACCACCCGAAGGTCTTGATCTTTGGGGGAATTGAAGGAAGAGAAGTTCATCATCATCATCACGAATCAAGCGGTTCAACTCCTCTCCATTTATTTGGAGAAATCCCTGATCTAGTATTCTTGTCAATACCTAGATCTTGTTCATTGTATTTGATAACTTTGTTCTTGTGGCAGCTTGTTGTCATTTCGGGAGCCTCCAAGTTGTTGTGGAGTTGTTGCCCCGCTAGTTGTGTAAAGGCGCGGTGCCATACCAAGGGTACCTATAGTGGAAAGGTGGATCAGGCCTTTTGTGGCGAGATCCATCGGAGAACAGGGTGAGGCCTATTGTGGCGTGGTGGTCTTAGTACCGCCCACCCCTCCAACGCAGACGTATTTCCCTTAACAAGGAAGGAACTGCGGTTAAACAAATCCTATGTCTCCGCGTGCTTCACTTCGGTTTACTCGTTCCTCTTCCACTCGCTCTTTACTCGCTAGTAGATAGGTTTGCATATAGGGAACTCCACCTAATAGTTTATCTAGAGAATTTACCCTTTGTGCTAAGCCTAAAATTGAAAAAATCTTAAAAATTGGTGTAGCACCTATTCACCCCCCTCCCCCTCTAGGTGCACATACGATCCATTTCATGCTTCAACTGCAAGCGCTCTTTCAGCTACTTCTGCAGCCTCTCTGTCAGCTGCTTCAGATGCAGCCATTTCCTTTGCATATGCAGCTTCAAACTCAGCTATTCTGCATTTTCTACAAAGGGCTCCTCTAAGCTCATCTTTCCTCTTGCAAATAGGGCAAAACACGAGGTAACATAGAAAAAAATGGATCTTCTTGTACAGCTGGTAGGTCACGTAAGCATCTATGGCTGCATACTTCAGGTTTATATCAGACAACGGCCACTCGTCCCAGAAATAGTGCCTATCCGTAGGGAAATCTGCCTTCATTCTGTCGTACGACTCATCGAGGATTCTAGTTGCGAGTGATGCCATTCCATCCTTCCTCGAGCCCCCTAGAATCTTGACAAGACTCTGAATATCGATCCAGTTGTGTGCAGAAATTGTAATTCTCTCTTGAAGAAATTTTTAAAAATCAGTTGTATTATCGATAGTGCAGAAAACAATTTCTTTTTCTACAAGGAACTGGCGCAGCGCCGAAGAATTCCTGTCAGTCCTGAAAGTATGTAGTTTGTCATCACCAAAATTTATAACTACAAATATTTTGTCAATGCAAGATCATCATCTGAATATAATTTTGAAAAGTTTAGTAAATACAAGATCAAGACTCTCAACATTGTCTTGTCATAATTTATTTGATCGTAAATAAAATCCAGTAGTTGCAAGATGAGCAAATGGATAAAGAACAAGATGAGAAAACCCTAAAAGCGGTTAGCTACAGAGAGCAGATCTACAAACCGGGAGAGGTGGTAGACGAGGACGTGTTTCCTCATGGCCAGTTGAACGACAGCGACTTCACTCCCTTCATATGGTTGCTCCGGATGTACTCAAGGTCCAATCCCACAAACTTGTTATCGTCTTTCTCAAGCCAACCCTCGTACATCCTCAGGACTCGCACCACTGTCTTCTCCTCGTTGGTGTAGACGATGTCTATCTTCTTATTGTCATGGGTAGTGAAGCTTGTCTCTAGAGTGCGACGACCTTCCATGACGGCAAGGAGAAGACGGGAAGAAGACAAATGACAGGAAGAAGAATAGTGGTTTCTGCGAGGCAGGGGAACGGTGGAACCGTCAATGCACTTTTAAGGTAGTGGTTAACGACGGGGACAGAAGTCCAAAGGAGAGACGCGTGGCGGTGGCCCTTCCAGCTTCTGAGTAAACAAAAAAAAATTATACCAACGATATATGTGTCCTATTTTGTCACGTCAATACACTGGGCCGGTCGCGTTGTCCTATCCACTGTGCCAGCGCTCCAAGCCTACGTGACAGCCACCCCGCCTAAGCGACGGGAGCGACATAATGGCGAAAACTGACAGGGGGGCCCAACTTGACAGCCTTTAGCCTGATATTTTGTATTGAAACGTAAAGTTGAATTCGTGCCGAAAAAGATTCTATGAGTATTTGGTACGCCAACTTTGGACAACGCAGTTGATTGTAAGCAACTTGGGTACCGCGTTGTCTGAATACCCTAATTTTCGGACCGCAAAATGATATTCTCCACAGCAGCGCAACGCCACCGGCCAGCACTACCCCACGCGCGCGGGTAAAAGAGGATCTCACAGTTAAGATAAAGTAACCGTGAGGATGTAATCTCTATTGATCAATATATATTCATAGGAGGCCACACCATCTAGCGTTGAGCAATCCCAGTTATTATTCCATAATACTTCCTCTGTAGTATCTCAAGATTATGTTTTCTCATAAATACGTACGACTGCTTCCCAGGAAAGAGGCGGTGGCCGGAAAAACCCCATCTAGGTTCCTTTCCTCCACTAACCACTGACGACGCCGTCGGTCCGTTTCGAAGGTGTGGTGGATCACGGTCTCTCGCCGGCGGGAGGTTTTTATTCTTCGCTTTTTTTTAAATGTTGAGGCGACAGACGTTACGTCCTAAAGCCAGAATAAAGCCCCCTTCCCCACTCTATCCTCAGTGCGTGAAGACGTATGTCCAACCGATTTTCTGAGATCTAATAGTTTTTGTATTAATTTTAGGTCATTCTTTTCTACTTTAGTGCGCTGGTTCTTTAGGACCTTAGGACGAGACTTTCCGTCTAGCTCTGCCCAGCTCCGGTGATGGAGGAGCGAGGACTGTGCCGTCTTCGGCTTGTGCTAGTGTTTGTAGTCTTCGCTAGGTGGTCCATCGACGTATTTGTAATTTTTATTACTTTTAGACCTTTTTATACGTTAATAATTATTAATAAATTATTAACAGATCGGTAAAAAAATTCGCAGAAAATACAAATGAGACAGATGGATAAGGTCGGACCTCGGATGACACGAACTGTATAGTACATGTGGCAGTACGTGCTGGCACTACTTATACAGAGCAAACACATTAACACAAGACAGACGACTACTGAGATACTACATCGAAGATAAACCAACCCGAACGAGCGTGACAGTGACCACCTCTAAACTGGTACTACCCTTGAACTTGTAATGCTACAGAATATGACGCCATGGTACGGCGCAACACACGGCCAAGTGCGGAGACAGAGTGATCGGCTACCGAACTCGCCATACAGGCTAGCTGCCTGGTAGCTATGGCTTGACGTCGCCGTACATGGCCAAGAAGTACGTTGCTCAGTGGTGGCCAGGGAGCTTCTCCTTGATCTTGTCCATAATGCCCTTCTTCTCGTGCGTCCCTGCTGCCTGCATCCCCGTCCCAGCCGTCGGCACAGTTTGCCCGGCCTTGTACTCCTCGTGCTTGTGGCTGCCCGGGAGCTTCTCCTTTATCTTCTCCTTGAGGCTCTTCTTCTTCCGACGCCCGCCTTGCCCGTCATCCTCCGACGATGACTGTCCGGCATCGTGAGACATTAGTCAGTTAGCTAGTATGAAGTCATCGTAATCGGGATTGATTGAAGGGGAGGAAAAGAGCGAATACCGAGCTGGAGCTAGAGCTGCCGGAGCGCCGCAAAGTCTCGCCGATAGTCGTGTGCTCCTCCCTGATTGGCTGGATCTGGTCGCCCGTGGTCATGCCACTGACGACCATGCCTTCGTAAGCGTACGCCGTTGTCTCTCCAGGGGCGAGGCCGCCATGTACCCCGCCCTGGTGCGTGTGCGTGTGCGCCGCGCCCTCCGGGTAAACGGCACCGCCTAACACGCCCTCATGAGGATACGCCGTCGTCTCGCCAAGGGCGAGGCCACCGTGTACCCCGCCCTCATGCGTGTGCGCCGCACCGTGGGGGGAAACGATATCGCCTGGCGGGCCCTCGTGCGGGTAAGCCACACCCCCGAGTACGTGGCCCGCCGCGACACCTGTGCCGTAGTCGGCCGGCGCCACCCCGGTGACGTCGCTAGCGCCGTACGACGTAGCGACGGCCCCCGAGCTGTACGCCGGCTGCTCGCTGGGTTCCCTCGGGATGGGGATGCCGTACTGGTCGACCGGCCCCACTGGATTGCCGTACTGGTCGACGCGCGGGTACGGGTGCCCGTACTCTCCACCATAGTCCGCCATTATCAGTTGCTCCCTCTCTCGAAGATGCTTCTTCCTACTGGATTTTTCACACAATGTGGGTCTGTTGCTCTTGGTCTCTGGAAGAGGATAGGAACGGAGGCGGAGACAACGTTCGCGACATCACGTATATGTACGAGGAGCAGGGCTAGAGCGGTATGAGCAGAGGCGACACGTGTGCACTCGTGCCGACACGTATGCACAGGCTACTCGACGAGAGAAGGACACGTAATATCCGGGTGTGCCACGTTTCGGCCCGATCTGGGAAGCCCCAGGTGAGGACGCACATCCGAAGAGACAGTATCCCAAGTTGCTTGTTCGCATCATGTACATCAGGACATAGCATGCCTTCAATGGAATCAGATCGTAAACATCACTAACTTGCTGCTATTCTGATCGGATCAGCAGAGTAAGCACAGTGCCTGAAATTTTATTGGTATCGACATGTTGCAGGACAAAACACCACAGCAAGATGTCTGATGTCTGATGCCTTCGCGTTTACAAGGATGAGCCGTGGAAGTGACCGACTCCTGCCTCTCGATGTACGGTGCTTGGGAGCAAAAGCCTCAGCCGAGGGCGGTGGCATGCACAGGATCGTCCACATCAGGGCGACGGCGCCGTCCTTTCCCCTCTGCCAGATTCAACACGCAAGCTGTTCTCCCGATAGTAGTGTGATTTTGCGCCCTGGTTTTACACGCGAAACGGGAACGGATTAGACGGTAGGCTCGAGCGGAGCCCGGCTTTAAAATGGAAATGGATTTGAAATCACTCAGCATGGCATTAACAAGTGAATACTAGCTAACAGAGAGAAGCAGTGAGATGGTGTAAGAAAGCAAAGTTGAGGACTAAAAAGATTAGACGATAGAGTTATGCCAGTGTCATTCTCATTCGAATCAGTATATACATGATTTTCGTTTTATTTAATTACATCACATGAAACTGATTGTTTCCAAGCGGTTTGAGTGGATGAATGGGTGTAATATTAGTGTGACCACCGGTAATTAGCTTAGAGGTAAACTAAATACTATTGGTCACACTAATTTTACAACCATTCCAAGTGAGGTCTTAGGAATTATATGTAGGGATTCCATTCTAAAAACCAAACAACTTACATAGGAGAAATTCAAAAGGTGTCTAGGCCTCTTTGATTTGCAGAAATAGGAAAAAAAAGCATGGGATTGCAGTGTCATGTCTATTTGAAGCCTACATGACTTTGGTTTGTTTGATTGTGTCATAGAAAAAAACAAAGATTCTTTCAAAGAGGTTTGAGCATGCAGGATGACCTATGAAATGTAGTACTCTCTCCGTCTCAAAATAAGTAACTTGGGTTTATCTAGATTCACATGTATCTATATACTAAAACGTGTCTAGATACATCCGAATCTAGACAAACCCACGTCACTTATTTTGGGACGGAGGGAATACAAAGGATTACTTAGGGAACAATCGTATAGGACTCAATCCTACGAATCAAACAAGCAACATAGGATTTTCGGAGGGTTCATTGATTAGCAAATCCTATAGAACTCAATCCTACCAATGGATTGCTTTCGTACACTACAATCAGTAGGGATTTTAGCAAGAGGTTCCTTTATATATGTGCATTCAAACTCTATAGGAAGTACAAAGGAGTTTTGGAGGGTTCATTCCTTTGAACCAAATAATCTCCATGGAAAAAATCCCTATGGATTAGAATCCTGCAAAATTCTTTTACATTCCTCCAAATCAAAGAAATTTTAGGTAGCAGTGACTCTACAGATTCTAGATGCAATTACCGCATAAAAGAACCTCGCTAGGCAATGATTCTGTACCGAGTTACCAATTTTTACCAAGTTAATATTTCTTCATAGAAAATGCACAACTTCAACCCATGCAGGCAAGTCAATGACGATGAAAGTCCTGGAACTAAGCTATGTACTCAGCACTATCTTCAACAGTTTGCAGTTCAAAACCAGATTTACCACAATGTGGTCCGTGCTCGAATCCAGAAGGCAAAATATGAGAGTCATGCAAATCAGTTTTTGTTTAAGAAGGCCAGCGACAAACAAAGGTCCAATGCAAGTCAAAGCTCGTAACTTTTGTCGTCACACCTTAGCTGGAGAAATAACTAGGTTAAAGTAACTTACCTGGAATATTGTCCCTAGCTTTTTCAATCCTTTTGCTCGCAACGTCAGAACATCTTTGGATACATTATTCTCTCTCAAAAACTAGACAAAGAATAAATCACAATTAATAGTGTGAAAATGGCGCCAACATTATTTATTGTCTATACTTGAATATTAATACACAATTAGTAGTATACATGTACAGAGGTGGATAATGCTTACTGCTCGACAGACACGCCATAGCGTTGACTCGATATCAACCACGTTAATTTTCCACAAAGAATTGAGCATGGCATCCTTCTTCTCTTCCATACTCTTCAGTGTCTGCTCTTCCTTGTTGTCACCATCCTCGTTCTTTTTCATACCATCTTGTAGTTGTATCAGAGCAATTGCGCCTATAATAGGACTTATCATAGGATTAGCTCGTTTTTAACAAAAGCAAGGAAAATAACAAGGGAAAAAGACATACTGTGATATACCTGCAGCTGCATTAACCTGGGACTTTACGTGGTGGCCCTTGTCTCTTACCCACTCAGCTATGAATGGCACACCCATATACATTTTACATTTTCCAAGTTCTCTTGCTGCTTGTCGAACATAAATGTAGCCAATCGTGTGAAGCATAGCCTCACCGAAAGCTGAAATATTATTTTGCATGAATGAACCACATGAAAAGCTCTAGCAGAATGCATATCATGTTCAGAGTTAACGAATGGAAGTGAGCCTTCTTCATGCTATAATCATGCAAACAAGACATCAAAATGAGCATATGCAGCAAAAAAAGGTCTAATGATATTTCTAAATTTCTAAAAAAATGAGGATGATGACAGGGAGATAGTACCGGCTTCAGACAAGCGTTGAGCTTCTGCACCTGCCCAATAACCGAATTCCCTATGATTTCCATCCACATATGGTTGAATTCGATCCTTAAGGCTCAGAAGAAGTATTCGCTCTCTTTCGGTTTGCAGATCCTGCAATCGGGAGAAGTTATTATGGTGTAGATGTGAAACATCAACTACCTACTACGAGGTGCAGACTGCAGTAGGCTGGCACCCAAATCAGATACCAAGTTTGCTGCAAATAACTAACTACTCCCTCCGTTCCTTTTTATTAGGTGTATAGATTTTTTCTAATGTCACATAATGTAAAGTTTGATTAAGTTTATAAAAAATCTATCAACATCTACAAGACCAAATCAATATCATTAGATACATCATGATATATATATTATATCTATTTTGTATTATAGAAGTTTATATAATTTTCTTTATGTTTGGTAAAAATCTACATTGTTTGACTTTGACCTTAATGTAAACACCTAATAAAAAGAATGGAGTAAGTATTATGGAGATAGTATACCTTTATTTTTTGTTGAGCCCTTGCCTTTGCTTCTGCACTATCTGACTCTTCCTCGTTCTCAACACAAGCTACGGATGCCAGTGCAAGCTGACCAACATAATCTTCAAAATAGTCACTCCCAAAAAGCATTCCAAAAACAGTAGTTGGGTCAAGCATATTATCCCTGAAATGTCATTATAAGATATTCAGTGGCACCTTCAACTAAAATTCTGACGGCAGGGCAATTAATAAAATTCACATGCGAGTTTTATATCAATGCATGGAGACGCAAAACTTTTGCATCTTCGCGGAAAAAGTAAATCACGCGCACTGTTTGTGGCAACTGAATCTTCCCTAAAAACTTATACTCCCTCCGTCCCAAAATAAGTGACTTGAGTTTGTCTAGATTCACTTGTACCTATATACTAAAACGTGTCTAGATACATCTGAATCTAGATAAACACACGTCACTTATTTTGGGACGGAGGGAGTAGTTTATTCTGTGTTGTACCAAACAAAAAGTGTTGGAGCCTAAATGTCAATGCAAATATTATTAAGAACTTTTAGGACTTACTGCGGAAGACCTTCCTTTCCACGCTTATCATATGATTCCTTTTTTGCAGGATCGCTTAGGACTTGATAGGCCTCGCCTAATTCCTTGCAAAAGCAACCAGTTTAATTCAGTATTTGAAGCGAGTTACTAAGTCTCGGAAGTTTCTGAAGATAATAATGGCTGCAGCAATGAGACATGCCTTCCTGTACTCGACCATTTCAAAGGACTTTGATTTTCACATAAGTGGAATTGCATATTTTTTAAAGCAAACTGTCTTTTTGCCTTTTCCGTTGCCGGAATGAATCAACACACCACATAACAGGAAAGAATCGTATCAGGAACAGAAAATGTAACCAGACTAGCAGAATGAACATCTCATTTGTTCAGTCATCTAAAGCTATATTTGCATATTTCCCCATTGCGTGCACAGCTCTATCGCCTCTTATAGAACATTGGTTCTAGAAGCACAAGTCCAAAACCACATTCCGAATCGAGGAACAGGGGGGCATGACGGTGGAGGGGGCGAAGCACAACGATGCAACAGAGAAGAGAAGCGGGAAATGTACCTGAAACTTCCGCGCGGCATCAGGGTTCCCTTGATTCTTGTCCGGGTGAACCAACTTGGCCTACAGGGGACCCAAACCTCACCAAATCAAAACCCACCAACACGCATACCATCTCTTCATTTGATCGCTGAAGGATTACGCACCTTGACGTAGTAGGCCTTCTTGATCTCGGCCGCGGAGGCGTCAGTGCTGACCCCCAAGGTGTCGTAGTAGGCGCTGTCCTTCACCATCGCAGCTCTCCTCCCAGATCGCACTCGCACTGCAGCTCAACGAACGCCGAGATGATCGAATGGGAGGAACGGATGGCGTGATTACCATTACCAAGATCGATTATCTGGAGAGAGGTAGGGCAAGGCGATCAAGAATCGAAAAGAAGGGCCGAGGAGTGAGTGGGCGGTTTTCAGGCTTCCGGAGATTAATGGGAGTTTTTTTTTTTTTTGAGGTATGAGATTAATGGGAGTTTGTTCGTGCGCGATGTGGTCGATGCGCGGAAGATTCCTGGGTCGGACCCGATCACTTTAGATGTACGATGGAGATTGCTTAGAGCGGTGCTTACAAAAATATTTCTTAAACACCAGTGCTTATTTCTATAGAAGAGGTGTCTAGTTAAGCATCTTTCTTGTACAAATAAGCACTAGTGCTTAAGTCTAAATCGGTTTATTTTCTTAAGCACTTAAGCATCTAGCGTCGTACATGCTCTTACAAGACAAAGACAAAGGTTCAGATCCCGTATAGAGCATCTCTAACGGTGCTCGTAAAACCGAAGGAACTGCGCCGACGCGAGTTCAGGTCCAAACTCGAACAGCTCTGCCGCGAAAACCCTAGTCACACCCGTCGCTACCGCATTCCCCTTCTAACTCCGGCGAGATATTCCGGCACCTCCAAGGCCGGATCCGTGAAGATGGTGATCGTAGGACGTAGCTACGGCCTCGGTGGTGGTCGCATGGGCGGTGGCAGAGGCGGGGGAGGTGGGAGGCGCCCGTCGTCGGGCTCGTCAGCACCGTGCGGTGAAGAGGCCCGCAAGAAGCTTGTGTGGAGCATCGGCGCCGCGCGGCGTGCTGTGCGGCTGTGGATCTGTTAGATAATTAGGCATAATTTTCATGATTAATTTCAGAATATTAAACATGACAAAACAAGCTACTAGCACATGTAACCCGAGCATACTAGATGTATTAAACAACAAGATGAACGGAAACAAGCAGCAGCTAAACATATATTCGCAGAACATGGTGAATAACCAGACAGCAGTACGTCGCACGTACCGTTCGCTTGCAAAAGTAGTCGCAGCAGTAACCTTGGGGAAGATTGATCGAAGCAGACGGCGGCGAAGACGACGATAGGCATCACCGTCTGACTTGGATGGAAGATGACCCGTGATGAAAAACTCGAGCATTCGCGCAGAGCGCTTCCTAAAAACCTTATTCGCCCTCTCCCGTACAGAATCGCAAAGGCGAGTGATTTCGGAGACCTCTCCCGTCCGCCAGCAAGCGGGATGGAGTAGACTACGGTGGCGACGCAAGTAGAGAGGTTGGCAAAACCCTAGATTGAATTCGGTGTGTTCTGTGGAGGTAGCCGCACACGCCTTTATATAGAGCGTCTTAGGAAACCTTAACGGAGGCAAACGTGGGCCGAGTCCATGTTGTGTACGTTTCAAGTTCTGATATAAAACTCGGTTCGCAAGATTCCGCAACCCATAACCCAAGTGTGGCTGGCCGTGACGAGAGGCAAAGGTGCATGCGTCAGTGTGGCGGCGTCGTCGGAGGAGCACGCGTGTAGCTCTCTTATTGTCGCTCACTTGCAAATTTGTGCAACACTCCACCTTATAAGTTAGTGTAACTCTCCTCCAATTTTCCATGTGGGACTAAACTTTAGCTCCCACTCCACTCCCATGTTAGCTGCCTCAAATATGGGTCCAAACACATATGAGCTGCCATCAAACATGGGCTTTGAGATTTAAGGGAAAATCTAAAATCTACATGGGCTTATTTGTATTGGCCATATTATTTCTAACAATCCCCCATCAGATCTCAAATTCCCATTTGAAGATTTGCCAATCCTCGCTACTTGTTTATATACCAGTGTTTTAGTAGAGACTGTTAAGTTGAACTTCCACCTAGAATCTTGAGTTACGTTTATCAGCAACTTGAACAATGGACGAACCTTGAATTGCAAGTTTGGTGCCAATAGATTTCACTCAAAATCACAACTAGTACCTGGCTGCTAGTAGCCTATCCCACGGGTTGGAGCATATGCATCATACTCTCTGGTCTCTTCATGAGTTTACTAGAGACCACTCAAGTCTCATAGACCGCGACGTTTACAGTCGAGCTCATATAGGTGTGTTCTTTCAAGAATGTCTTATAGAATGGCATCTTTGCTAGTTACAGCCAATAAAAACATATTAAGACATGTTCCAATCTGCCTTACAGATTTTAAGAGTTATGCATCTTTACATAGAGAGGGTTTACAAAATATCTCCTCAATCGAACCACTAGCTTGTTCTTCCTAGATCCTAATTCACGGGATCTCCGATCACATAGGTTGGGTTACCACTATGGTGTGACATTTATGGGTCTCAATCTCATCTCCCTCGATGCATTTTCTATCACAATTCGTGATAGTCCCTTTGTAATATACGTAACAGTTATTACTCCGAAGTTTCTCAATTTCCTGATAGATTTTAAACGTCTCTTGACGTGTCTTTATGACGTCGCGTTATCCTTATTATTCACTTTGACAATAACAATTTGGTTGTCACAATTCAAAAAGATTGCCGGCACAGGTTTTTAACCACAGGCAAGTCCATCAAGAGTTCACGTAGCCATTCTGACTCAACAGTGGTTGTGTCTAAAGCAGTAAGTTCTGCTTCCATAGTTGACCTCGTCAATATGGTTTGTCTACAAGATCTCCATGACACTGCGCCACCTCCAAGGGTAAACACATACTCGCTCGTGGCGTAGAGTTCATCAACGTCAGAGATCTAATTCGAATCACTATATCCTTCATGTTGGAAATATGCCCTAGAGACAAATAGTAGTAAGGACTATTATTATATTTCATATAGTTTATAATTAAGTTTTATGTCATGCTATAACTGTATTGAGTGGAAACATCAATACATGTGTGATACACAAACAACCAGGGGTTCCCAGTGAAACTCTAAGTCACTAGTTCATTGGTCAACAGATGATCATGTTTCCTGATCATGTGGCATTTATGCCAGTTGGAAATGAGGTCATCTTATTCAGAGAATGAGATGATGAACCAATACCCAATCTAAACATCGTGATTCGATCATGTCACGAAGTTCAAGTTACAATGATTAGAAATGGATCCTCGTAGACTATTCCTTAGACCGTGAGGCTATATCAATCACTGTCTCTCAAGAATGCTTAGATAGCATCAAACGCCATCTGGTAAAACGGTGGTTATAAAGGTGTGTTCAGGTATTCGGAGGAAACCGTAGAGGTAATATATGTCAAGAGCAGGATTTGTTCGTCCATGTGACGGGAAGATACTTAAGGGCCCACTCGGAGAGGTTATATCCAATAGTTGTGCAGCGTGTGATTAGATCACGGGGATATCACTTGTCGGAACAAGTCAAATAGCATTGTACAGTAACGAGATTGAACACGACATGGTGATGTCATTGATCGAATCTCGGGCAATGCAAGTATCGAATGACAAAGGGAATAAGACACGACTGTCACCGGTTCAAACGACGAAAGATCTTCGTGGAATGCACAGGGGTCACATGGCCATCCAGGTCCCTCTGTTGATCATTGGTGCGGGAGTGTCCCGACCATGTCTGGAGTGTTCCCGAACCGTGGGGTATCACTCTTAAGGGCTTGATGATGCTTAGAGAGCATTTATAGGATCGGTAGAATCGCCGAAGAAAAGAAGGGAGAAAACCGGAAGGGATTCGGTAAGTCCGGAGGATGTCCGGAGTGGAGGTGGAAGGTGTTCCATGGCCACGGAGATTAGATAATATGTGAATGAATGTTGAATATTGATTTAATCATTTATTCATAATTATTTAAATAAAGAGAAAATCAATTAAAAGGTCAAAAGGGAGCCCAGTAAACCAGGACAGAGGGAGTATTACAAGTCGAAAACTAAATGATCATAGAGGCTATGGTGACTTGGTATAGTCATAACATGGTGTGAGCATGCAACAAGTCAACCCAAATAAAACATCAAAGGAGAATACCACAATACTATGCTTTAATATGCTAAAACAACACATGATTCTTTCAAGGCACATTAAGCAATCTCAATTGTTTATAACATGTGGATACAACATAATAACTAAGCATAAAGCCAAAACAATATCAAGCATGACATGGCAAAATCTAAGCCACAGTCAAAAACAAGCTCCTTTTACACCACTTAAGCATGAACTTTCCTACTCTTTTTCAAGGAGATATGCCCTAGAGGTAAATAATAAATAGGTTTTTATTGTCATATCTCAATTACTTTATAATAGTTTCATATTGTGATATAATTGTGCCAAGTAGAAACATTGGTATAGGTGTGGTATGAAACAACCAAGTCCCTAGTATCCTCTATTCATACTAGTTCGTTGGTCATGAAGATGATCTGGGTTTCAAGATCATGGGCATTTATGCCGACTGACAACGAGATCATATCATTAGAGAATGATGTGATTGGACATTCCTCGAAAGATTGCAACATGATCAAGTCATATAGTTCATTGTTGCAACAGCTATACCTAGACTCCTTCTCCTTAGACCGTGAGCTCATATTACTCACTGTTTTCCTAGGCTGCCTTGACTGCATCAAACGTCATCTGGTAATGCAGTGGCCATAAAGGTGTACGTTGGGTATTTCGAAGGAACAGTAGATGACATGTGACTGCAAGACCGGGATTTGTTCACCCACATGACGGGTAAAGATACATACGGCCGACTTGGTGAGATTACATCTATAAATGTTGCAACATGTGACTAGGTCACGGGAATGTAATATCACGGTAACAAGAAAACAAAACTTGTTGTGAACGAGATTGAACAAGGTATGGGATACCAATGATCGGATCTCGGACAAGTTGTATCGAAAAACAAAAGGAAGAGGATGCTACATTTAGACGGTTCAAACGACATTGTCATCAGGAATGCATAGGGGTCACATGGACATCCCTGGTCCCTCTGTTGATCATTGATACAGATCATGTCTAGAGCATTCCCAAGCCATGAGAGGATACACTTAAGGGTACGATGAGAGCGATCATTCGTAAGACGGAATCACAGTAGAGAGATAGAGAAACCCGGAATCGTTCCGCGAAGAGATCCGAAGTTGTTCGGAGAAAGAATAAAGGACCGAAATCATTCCGGGAAAGATCTGAAGTCGTTCGGAGGAAATCAAAAGGGAACCGAAAGGTGTTTTGGGTCAAGATAGATTTTGTAATATGTATTTACATATTCATTAGTGTAATTAATATTAAATATAATATTAAAATCTAATTTGAAGGGTTATTCTACTAATGGGCCAAACTTCCTAGGGAATAAAGGCCCATGAGGGAAAACCGGAGGAGGGAAGGGCCAAGGGGCCAAGGCCCAGGCGCCTCAAGGTGGCCCACCCGGCCAGCCTAGGGCTGTGCGCGGGGTGGGGCCCACCCCTGGCCGGCGTCCCATGAAGGCCCATGCGCCTCCCCCCTCTCTCCCTTGAATAGTCCCACATGGGAAACCCAAAGGGGAGGGCACACCCCCTCCCCCTATATAAAGGGTGCCCATGGGTAGGATTGAACACACCAATATTTGGAGAAGTCCTTTGGTTGACTTTCTCCTCCTCCCTCTCTCTATACCTTGTGACCATGGCCCCAAGTCTGGGCTGTGCGATCAAGGTGCACCTGCAGTACGCCGTTGCGCTACAGGGATTCCTAGCCAGATATCAACTTCCGCACTCCCGGCGGGATCGGGGAGCCGGAGGTCTCATCATGCACCGGATGTGTACGAAGACACGAGGCGCAACACTTGGGGCGCTAGAATGTCATGAGCCAGAGCTGTTGCACGATGAAGATGATGAAGATCAAGAAGGAGCAAGGGGTGACCTGCGAGGAGCTTCGCGACCTTGAGGTCGGCTTCGAGTACGACTACATCAACCACGTTCCCTACGGAACGTTAACCGCGTACGGTCTATAAGGGTATGTATTCTATACGCTCCGGCCGTTACCGCATTACTACATAGATATATCCTAGGCTAGTTTCTGGGGTTTCAACATAGGAAATTTTTTGTTTTCCACGCCGATCCCCAACAGTGGTATCAGAGTCGATCTATGTGTAGGAGTGATGTACGGCCAGTATGCACAGGTTTTGTGCGGGCATCGATCCCTTAGTTGTTACCCTCTAACGTGTACTTGTTTATATCGCGGTATTGTTTGATGAAGCGGCCTGGACCGACCTTACGCGTATTCGTACGCGAGACTGGTTCCACGCTCAACATACGGCTTGTACCATATAAGTGGCTAGCGGGTGTCTGTCTCTTATTCGATAGTTGATATAGCATTTACAACGGAGGGCCCTGAAAGGGGTGTAGTAGAGACAACAGTCGGATCCATGTTGTGGTTGGAAAGTTCGTAGTTTAGAAACGGTTCTAGTGCGAAAGCCCTAACAACCACGTAAAACTTGCAATAGATAAAGTAGAGGCGTCTAACTTTATTTTGCAGGGGGCATGTGATTATGATATGGCAATAGTCATTGCAAAGGTAAAGTAGTTTACTTTTCTATTGCTAAGTAGTACAGTAATAGTCATCATTCCGATGGACGATCTGGTGGTGGCGTTGTGGACTTGGCGTCAAACCAAGGGCAAGATGGAGATCATGCCGGAACGCTCGATGGAGATCAAGGCGCAAGAAAGACCATATCATATCACATTATACATATGATGTTGATACCAGTTTTTACATCTTATTGTGTGCTAGTATTTAGATACTCAATGGTAGCAAATAAGATAATCCCTATTTAATTCCAATGTTCTGTGTTCCCCTTGTGTGTGCACCACCAAGAAAGTTCTTCGATATGAGGCGATCCAGGGTTACAGGCCTGGGTGTCAGACATATCTATGTTCGCATATAGTGGGTGTAAGCCATGTTGCACAGCGAATACACACAAGTTAGATTCGGCGAGCCTAGCATGTACAGACATGGCCTCGGAACACAAGAGATCGAAAGATCGAGCATGACTCACATGGATGATGTGATTGACATTAGTGAATGTCTACCTTTGATAATGCACTGATGGCCGTGATGATCAGGGGAGGTGCAGAGGATAGGGATCATGCGATCACTAAAATCGTCCAGGGGATGACTGTTTTAGTGGACACCAATTATAAATTGATCTCTTATTATAAACTTAGTCTAGATGTCTATTTGCAAATATCTTAGTAGATCTTGGCCTATCCCATTGAGGTCCTTTGCGACCATGGGAATATATTGCGTGATTTGGTACTTAGCAATAGGGTCCAACTTCATAGATTAATACCCACGCCTAAGGGATATCCTCGTAAAAGGTGATCTTCTCTTCTTGATACAATAACCATTAGGAGATAATTCGATGACTCCGGAATGTTTGTGTTTTCTCCATAATCATCCAATAAGCCATTATCCATTCGATGGAGAGTTGGGCTACATTTTGTATTCTACGGAATAAGGTGCATAGAGTATGAGCCGTTGGATGGGTTTTCCTCCATCATGGATGAAGAGAGAATGTTTGGAAAAACACTTAGCGATCTTGCATTAGAGTTAAGAACTCTTAGAAGGGCTTGATTGCAAATGGAGTCTTTGATGAAAAGGTATATGTTAGATATACAAATTATAAATGTGGTTCTTGCAAAACTCATTGCAAATTGCAAAGTATTTGATACTTCTCCCATTTTGTGAAAACAGGATGATCTGCTTGAGAATTGCTGGTTTTGAGGCAACTGACTTGATGATGGGAAGCAAAACAGTTGATGGCCGACATCACCTCTTCCCTCAAAGTTTATCATTTGGATTAGTGGACTTGAAAATAAATTTGTAATCCCTGTTTGTGTGTCTTGCTTTTGGCAAGACAATTATTCATATGAACAAGTTACAAACCAGTTTGTACTATTCTTATGAACAATACCTTATGGTCACATTATGATTATAAATAAGTTATTCTCATCACTATGTTAATGATAATGGTTTAAAACATTTATAAAGGATTAGAATGCTAAAGGCTATCCAAAGTTTAATAATGAAATGACACTACAGTTTAAGTCATTTTGGTCATTACAGGTTCTTTATGAAAGATCGGGGTCCTAGATGCTTAATCTAGAGACTTTGCAAAACCATGCCTCTTGGGCAAAATGACTAAAACTCCGCATTCTAGTAAAACAGTGATATGCGAAGAAATGTTGAATCTTATACATAGTGATGTATCGTATTTTCAACAAGTAGTGGAAATCATTAGTTAATTGTGGACTTAAGTGAATAAGCGTATTTACTTAATGAAACATGAGTTTGAAATGATTTGAATTGTTCAAATGAGTTCATAACTAAATGGGATATTGAATTAACTGAATTAACGAGTCTCTTCGATTTGATCGACATGACTAAGGCATTCAAGTTAATTTTAGCATAAAAAGAACTTGTGAAAGATGTTTCACAAATTATGATAATTGGATGAATTCAAACCATGTTGAGATATCTAAACATCATAATCATTATGTATTGGATACATATGGTATAATATTATCTCTTATCGGGGTTATAGTTGTCATTTAGAGTTAAAGATCGAAATAAGCAAACACTCATTTGAAATACAAAGGAACATCCAAAATATTCGTGGAAACAACACCATAAGTGTTATGGCACGTTCGAGTTTCTAGAGATTTCGATAAGTCGAAGTCGTGACGAATAAACAAGTCTTTGTAGTGCATTCTTAGGAAGCTATGAATGCATCATCCACAAGGGGCAAACCTGCTATTGTCCTAAGTTGATGTGTCTTGATGAAGATACATGTGGAAGAAAGTAAAAGATCAAAACAAGGTATTTGACCTTGCCTCCGAATTGTTGAGTGGCGCAGCGGAATTTGTTTCGTGAATCCAAACTCTACATATAGAGGAGAAACCAATGATAATGATCATAAAGTTTCAATGAATACTTTTACTAAAGCAAGTAGGATTCAACTATATATTCTACAAGTCTGTGGAATTATATTGTTGATTCACTTGTCATGTTTTGAACAAGACATACCTACAAATTACAAAGAAGCGTGATGGACCTAAGTGCGAGAAATGACTAGGAGTCATAAAATCCTATATTAAGTTACATTTAAGATTGCAAAGTAACATGTTACTTGATCTTATTAAAGTAAAGAAGTTTACTTGATACTTCTGAATGACTGCAAAGTCATAAGAAGGAAATGAAACTTAATGAATGACAAAAGCTCGATTTGTCACAAGTTTGGACAAATTCAAGGAGTTGACTACAATAGTAGTGATGCTTAAAGTCTTTTGGATTTACACTAGAAAGATATGGATATTGAAGTCTCGTAATTGGAATTCTCAAATTGATGATGATCAAAGAATTTTGGAATGTCCAAGATTACCGAGAGGACCTAGATTTGAGTGGGAGCAAATCAGCTTGGCTAATTCATAATATGTAACTAACATATTTTGAGTGGGAGCTAAGTGAAATCCCTAGATCTCAAACATGAATGTCATATTTGAGTGGGAGCAAAGTGAAATCCCTGGATCTCAAACATGAATGTCATATTTGAGTGGGAGCGTGAACACTCTGGGGTATGTGGACAACATATGTGAATGATGAGATTGGTGTTAATAATTTTTTTAAGTTAGATAAATAAGGATGAAGTTGAAATTATTAAACAATAAGATCTATCGAGATAGATTGATGAGTTTAATAAACACTGAATGTCAAATGCTTCCTGGACTTGATTCTGAAAGATGTTCAGAAAGTCCTAAGCAAGATTCTGAAGTAGCTCGGAATAGAACAAGGTAAGAAAGAAGTTCTTACCATATGAAGCATTGAGTTAGTATTGTAACAATGGTTGAAAGAAAGAGATGTGTTGCATCTCTTATGCCTCAGTCATAGGTTCTTTCATAAAACCATGTTGTATACTCGACATAAAGTGACCCGAAGTTCTGGTTGGTAAGACAAAGTCTTAACTGTAAGAACATGTCTTTAAGTGATTCCTGAGTTGATCACTAAACCAGAATTAAGTTTGTACTTGAGTAGCAAGAAGCAATGTAAGTTGCATAAATGCATTTCATGCACTAGGATCTACATAGATATAGAAGTATAAAAGCTACATCTGATGTGATGTGTAATGTTATGGCGGGGCTAGTTCGCTTTTAACGTAGAATGATGTGTCCCAGGGCCCAGTGCCCATGAGAAAGCTCTCGAGGTTGATCTAACGTCACTGTAAGCTCCTGGAATCCGGCCTCGTTCTGCTGACATGACTATAGTATATACACAAAGGATAGCAAAGTGTGTTTCGAAGTTTAGATGACAACAGTCATCATAAACACTAGAAACAAAGTCTCACTTTGTTGCCACACAAATACTTCGACCCATTATAAGATAGTGGTGTGAATGTCAAAATTAGGAAGACATTAACGATTTGCAAAAGACATAATTATCTGGTAAAACAGAACATGGACATGACGTTTCCCATGAGCATGCATGATATGTAAACGCATATGGTATATGGTTTATACGAGTAAAATGCAAGCTAGATTATTTGTACTCTAGTGCAAGTGGGAGACTGAAGGGGATATGCCCTATAGGCAAATAATAAATAGGTTTTTATTGTCATATCTCAATTAGTTTATAATAGTTCCATATTGTGCTATAACTGTGCCAAGTAGAAACATTGGTACAGGTGTGGTATGAAACAACCAAGTCCCTAGTAGCCTCTATTCATACTAGTTCATTGGTCACGAAGATGATTTGGGTTTCAAGATCATGGGCATTTATGCCGACTGACAACGAGATCATATCATTAGAGAATGATGTGATTGGACATTCCTCGAAGGATTGCAACACGATCAAGTCATATAGTTCATTGTTGCAACAGCTATACCTAGACTCCTTCTCCTTAGACCGTGAGCTCATATTACTCACTGTTTCCCTAGGATGCTTTGACTGCATCAAACATCATCTGGTAATGCAGTGGCCATAAAGGTGTACGTTGGGTATTCCAAAGGAACAGTAGATGACATGTGACTGCAAGACCGGGATTTGTTCACCCACATGACGGGTAAAGATACATACGGCCTACTTGGTGAGATTACATCTATAAATGTTGCAACATGTGACTAGGTCACGGGAATGTAATATCACGGTAACAAGACAACAGAACTTATTGTGAACGAGATTGAACAAGGTATGGGATACCAATGATCGGATCTCGGACAAGTTGTATCGAGAAACAAAAGGAAGAGGATGCTACATTTAGACGGTTCAAACGACATTGTCATCAGGAATGCATAGGGGTCACATGGACATCCCTGGTCCCTCTGTTGTGCATCAAACAATAAAAATGAAGTGTTTGGAAGAAACCTGAGATTTTTATTGATGAAGAAGGGGATGCCTTGCGCATCCCCAAGATTTGACGCTTGTACTTCTTGGATATTTCTTGGGGTGATATGGGTGGCATCCCCAAGCTTGAGCTTTTGTCCATACTTCAACTTATCACATTACTCTTCCCTACACTTAAAATTTCCTTCATACAAAACTTCATACAATCTTCATTAGCAACATTAGTGCACTCAAGATAATAAGTCCTTTGGTTTAGTCTCAACACAAGTAAAACTTCCATTAAAACACAAGATACTGTAGCACTTCCTTTAAAAAGTTCAAATGATAAAAGAGAACTCAAAGAGAAAGAGATTAAAAGGCAAATGCAAATAATGGCAGAAATCTGTCAAAATAGACCAGCAGGTAAAAACCAATTTTTTCAAAGACCTTATGTTGCTCAAATCGAAAAGTGTTGAACTAACAAAAGTTGGATAACAACCTGGGGCAGAAGCACAAAAAATTAAAGCTCAAACCGATGTACAGAGAGTTTTCATGAATTTTTACAGCGAAGCACAAAAATCTATTTCGGGACAGCAACTTTCCCAAGCATTACTTGTTAACACCCGGATTTTTAATCCCAGATGCCCGTTATGCCATACCTCGCAATCCCAGGATTACCATTTTTGCGAGACATAACGGATTAGATATCACAGTACATCATCCATTACATACCATACATAAGGTTTTACACAAATAAGGATCTCATGATCCAGTCTTTAATACAACAAGCAGCGGAAATAAAAGATAAGTGTAGCGGTGGGGTCCATCTTCAGGGGCACAGGCAATACTGATGAAGGCAGATAATCCTAGTTATCATAGCCGTCCTACTGACCATCATCTTGATAATCTCCTTCATAGTCTGGCCATGATAATAGCCAGGGACAAAAGCCATGAGTACTCTTTAAGTACTCGCAAACTACTATTAACAAGGAGTATAATTCTAAGTTAAAGTGCTAGAGCTAGGTTTAACTATAAAGTTAAGTTTGAAACCTAAGCTAAGTTATGAAGCAAAGAAAGATAGAGTAAAGTTCTAGAATCACTTAAGTTGGGAAGCTATTATCATAAACACAACCCTATTGTGGTCAAGCCAAAGTTCATCATTCATTTCAAGTTATTTAGAAAACATCTGACAGCGAAACAGTATGGCCATTCCAACTGTCCATAACCGCGGACACGGCTATTCGAATAGTTTGACACTCTGCAGAGGTGGTATACTTTCACCACAAGATTCGATACATCTGTCAGGGATAACCCTGAATCATCATACTTAGTATGCAGATAATCAAACATAACCTTCCCTTTACACACCCTAGTATAAGCACCTCTCCTATGAGCATGGCCTCCCAACCATGACCATCAGTCATCTTGGGCACTGCATAGGTGGACAACATTGAGAGGTAGCCTCAGCTTAAACCTCTCCCATGAGGGAACTAATACTAATGCATATAAATTTCCATCTAAGCCTTACCCAATTCAGGTAGTGTGGTTGTACGGTAAATTTGGAATGGTATCGCATCCGAATCCAACCATCAGTTTTATAAAAGGGTTAAGGCTCATGCCTCATCATTTTCATCATCATAAACCAGTTGTGTTTCTCAACACATGTCAAAACATCTCAATAGGATGACTCATCATTCCAAGGTTTTCACAATTCATTTTCACCACTTGTTCCCATCTAAAGTGACTCAAGTTTTTGATCTACTCTAAAAGACTAAGTTAAGAGTGCTCACTAAGGTGGAAGGATGGGATCAATCTCATGCCATAGAATGATATCTAAAGGTTTCTAAGTAGGTCATGTTTTATACTTTTTATGCTACCTTCAAACAAGTCAAGAACTTTGTGTAAACTAAGGGAGGTAAAACTTGTCAATAAGACTTGAGGTACTAATAGTTAAAGGGGGTGTGATCAAAGCATGTCTAAAGCATCCTTGCTCATTCATCTAGCTTAATTCTAGCTTGCTAACAATAGCTTTCCTTGGTTGGTGCAGTGGTTGAAGTTTTCTTTGTCTTCGTCTTGATAGCACTCCTCCTCCTCGTAAACTTGGTCGGTACTATCTTCTATAAATACATAGGGAGTGCACAATCACCAAACAATACTTAACTAGGCTAAGTAGCATTCTAAAACACACAATTGATGATCTATTATCATCACAGGCATCACAAGTTTAATTTCAATAGTTTCAACCTTTTTATTTTAGAAGAGTAATTTCTATTCATTGAAATATTAACTAAAATTTAATATTCACCACCAAAATATGGGATCATGTGGACACATGTCCTCACCACATATTCTAACATGTGGGAATGAGATTTAAGGGTTGGATCAATATTACTTTGGTTTAAGTTCATTATTTAATGATTTAAAGTGACTAGAAATGCCTATATAGCATTATTTTGGTACTAGTCCAAAGTCACTGCATGTCAACCTTAATATTATTACATGGTTAGATAGATATGATGAAATGTGATTTTTGAGAGTTGGAATCAACTCAAAAGCTAACTTGGTTGATTTTATAAAAATGTTGCAAGTTGCAAAAGCTTCTGTCTTCTTATTTTTATTAGGAGAGAGAATTAAATCCAACGGGCTTGGATAGATCAATTTAATACCTTTCAGACAAAATTGGTTTCATACAATTTGGATTTATAAAACTCTCTGAATTGATTTTCAAACTAGGGGACAGAAACTAGATTTAACTAAAAAGAAAAATCCAGATTTGAATGGGTGGGCTAGCGCGGGAAAAGAAATGGGCCGGCCCAGTGGCGCTCCGCAACGCGGGGCTCAGCTGAAAGGGGGGTCCCACTTGTCAGCGGCACTTAAAACGTGAAACGGTACGCGCGCTGTGGGTCGTAGCATTAGAAGCGAGATCAACGGCTGAGGGTCGTCGTCGACGACGAACAGGTCGCCGGCGAGCTCGAACCCTAGCGGCTCGGTGGGGGTCTACTGGGGGCTTACCAGGGCTCCAGCAGGGTCGGCGAGGTGGGCAAATGACGTGGAAGACGACGGCGAGGCGAGGCGCGGTTGCGGCGGAGCTTGGGATGGTCGCAATCAACGACGCCCTTCTCCTCCTGTCGCGGTTGCTCCAGCTCCAATTCCGGCGAGGCAGAGCTCGCCTTGCTCCGGCTAGAGGTGGGTGAGGTTCATAGAGGTGAGGGGAGTGGAATGGTGTGGAGAGAAGAGGCTAGGGAGGGCTCCTTTTATAGGCCCGACGGTGAGACCGAGCGGGATGGGCAGGCGACTCCGGCGACGAGGCTACGGCGGGGTAGAGGCATGGCTGGGGGTGGCGATCGCTGGGCGGTTCCCTGGCGGTGCTCTAGAACTTAAATGCGGCCATAGGGGCAGTGGCACACGGTCTGGGCGAGGTGGCGCTCAAGGCGGCGGCGGGCGTGTCCATGGCGGCGGTGGCTGTGAGGCTTTGGGCGGCGAACGGGATGTCTGGGTGTTCTCTAGGTCGAGGAGCGACGAGCTGGCTGGTGCCTCAGGATGGTTTGTGCGGAAAGGGGACAGGCGGCTCTAGAGCGCAGATGCTCGACCAGCTCGGGCGCGGGCGATTCCCGGCCGCCTGCGCTCTCTGCCTCGCCTGGGCTGGTTGGGCGGTGGAGGTGGACCAGGCAAGTTTCTAGACATGAGGAGAGGGGCTGAGAGGCTGTTGCTGCGAGTGCACTGTCGGCCGGGCGAGGTGGTGCTCGCATGGCATGGCAAAGGCAGCTAGGGGTAGGGAAGAGGCTGGTTAGGCTCTGGTTAGATCAAGAGGGGACAAGGGGATTAAATGGGGATCAATTGGTGGCAAAACCCTGTAGTAAACAGTGAGCTAGGATTAGAGTAGAGATTATGCATGCCAAGTGTTTGATGAAATGGCCGCATGAAAGAAAGTTTTGAATTTTGGTTTCAAAAATTTTGAGTGATCTCCACTAGTGATAGGTAGTCTCTGGTTGCAAGGGTTTTGAAATTGGAGCTCAAATAGATGGTTTTTGAAATATGGGTGATCTATGCATATGCATTAGATTCAATTTTAAACTGTCATTTAAAATAGTTAACAGAATGTTTTTAGCAGATCCAAAGGTGGGCCTTGGTACCTTATTATGTGTACTAGCAAGGGGTGCAAAGATCAAGAATTGTTTCTGTTAAGAATTGAGTACTAGGAATAGCCAAAGTAGGCATGAGAGTTAAATTTGCCAAAATGACCATTCCTCCTTTTTAATTCTTTTTTATTTGATTTTCTTTAGGAAAAGTTTGGGAATGATGTAGATGATGTTTAAATCACCTAAGAAACATTTTACAAGCATTGGATCAATCAATCATGGCAATTCAAACAACTCCTATTTTAAATGCATACACATATGAATGCTTTCATTTTAAATTTGGAAAAGTTTTTGTTAACCCTATTTTTGGATGATTTGATCTTGATAAGCTTGGATCAAAGTTTTGGGATGTTACAAACCTTCCCCCCTTAAACAAAATATCGTCCCGAGATTTACAAAGAAAACTAGGAACTAAAGAGATATGGGAACTCTGTTCTAATGTAATCTTCACGCTCCCAAGTAGCTTCCTCCTCGGTATGGTTGCTCCACTGAATCTTGAGAAACTTGATACTCCTGGTCCTGGTGGTTCTGTAGGCTTCTTCTAAGATACGGATGGGTACTTCCCGATAGGTCAGGTCATTGTTGATTTCCAACTGCGTGATCGATGTTCTTGAAAACTTCAGTCTTCTCGTGCACTTCCAAGCATTTATGAAGTAACGAGATATGGAACACATTGTGGATGGCTGACATCTCTTCGCAGTTCCAGCTTGGTACGATACTTCTCCTCGGTGGTTCGTAATCTTGAAAGGTCCGATATATCTGGAGCTAACTTTCCTTCGCACTAAAGCGTTGAGTTCCTTCAATGGTGAAACCTTGAGATATACGAAATCTCCGACATTGAAAGTCAGGTCTCTCCTTCTCTTGTCAGCATAGCTCTTCTGTCTAGATTGGGCGGTCTTGAGGTGCTCACGGACTTTGTGAACTTTCTCTTCTGCTTCTCGGAGAATGTCGGGTCCAAAGATCTGACTCTCTCCTACTTGCGACCAATTCAAAGGGGTATGACACTTTCTTCCTTATAGGAATTCAAATGGTGTCATCTGCAAACTAGCCTGATAACTGTTGTTATATGAGAATTCTGCGAAAGGCAAGCAGTCTTCCCATTTTGATCTATATTCCAACACACAAGCTCTAAGCATATCCTCTAAGATCTGATTGACTCTCTCAGTTTTTCCATCTGTTTGCGGGTGATAAGCGGTACTGAAGTTCAACTTGGTTCCTAAACCTTCCTGAACTTTCTGCCAAAATCTTGAAGTAAACTGGGTTCCTCGATCTGAGACGATGGTCTTGGGGGTTCCATGCAGACTAACAATCCTAGCAATATACAGCTCTGCTAGCTTTGCACTCTGGTAGCTAGTCTTGACAGGTATGAAGTGGGCTACCTTGGACAGTCTATCAACTTGACCCAGATTGAGTCATTTCCCCTACTAGAAGTAGGTAAACCAGTGATTAAGTCCATTCCGACGGAATCCCATTTCCATTCCGGAATCTGCAATGGTTGCAACAGTCCTGCAGGTCTCTGATGCTCTGCTTTGACTCTTTGACAGATGTCACATTTGGCGATGTAGCTTCCGATCTCTCTCTTCATCTTGTGCCACCAAAATTGCTCTTTCAAATCCTGATACATTTTTGTTCTTCCGGGGTGGATAGAATAAAGAGTATCATGAGCTTCCTTCATGATAACTTCCTTCAGCTCTGAATCTGCTGGAACACAGATACGTCCTTTGTACCACAGTACTCCTTCTTTGTCTTCGGTGAATCCAGGTACCTTTCCTGTACCAATACGACATTTGATTCCATCAATACTTTCATTTCCCTTCTGGGCTTCCTTGATTTGGCTAATCAAAGTGGGTTGAAGTTCAATGCTAGCTAGGAATCCTTTGCTAACTAACTCAGTCCTGAACTGCTCCAACTCCTCATACAAACTTGGTTGCTTCTCCTTGATCATGGTGTTAAGCCTGCACGGCAATCTGCTAAGAGCATCCGCTACCACATTGGCTTTGCCGGGGTGATAGTGAATGTCAAGGTCATAATCCTTGATTAACTCTATCCATCTTCTTTGTCTCATATTCAGCTCCTTCTGAGTGAATATATACTTCAAGATCTTATGATCTGAGTAAATCTCACAGCAATTACCCATCAAATAATGACGCCATGTCTTCAATGCTAGAACCACGGTTGCTAGCTTAAGATCATGGGTCGGATAGTTCTGCTCATGTTGCTTCAATTGTCGAGACAGATACGCGATGACTTTGCCTTCTTGCATCAATACACATCCTAGGCCAATCTTGGATGCATCACAATACACATCAAACGGCTTCTTGATGTCTGGCATGATCAAAATTGGGGCTGATATCAATCTCTTCTTCAGCTCCTGGAAGCTGGCTTCATATTTGTCTGTCCATTCAAACTTCTTGTCCTTCTTCAACAATTGGGTCATTGGTCGGGCTATGCTCGAGAATCCTTCTACGAACTTGCAGTAATATCCCGCTAATCCGAGAAATGAATGAACCTGGGTTTGATTGGTTGGGGCTTCCCATTCCTTGACATCTTTGATCTTGGTGGGATCAACAGAGACTCCTCCGGTAGAAACTATATGTCCTAGGAATCCTACTTCTTTCAGCCAAAACTCACACTTGCTGAACTTGGCATATAACTGATGCTCTCTTAGGGTTTCTAGGATGATTCTCAGATGTTGCTCATGCTCTTCTTATGACTTGGAGTAGATAAAGATGTCTTCGATAAACACAACTACAAACTTATCTAGGAAATTCATAAAGATCTTATTCATGAGATTCATTTAATAAGCAGGGGCATTGGTTAATCCAAAAGACATAACCGTATACTCGTATAAACCATAGAGAGTAGTAAAGGCGGTCTTCGGAATATCCGTTGCACGAATCTTAAGTTGGTGATAACCAGTCCTAAGATCAATCTTTGAGAATACCTGAGCTCCAGTCAACTAATCAAATAGATCCTCTATCTTTGGCAAGGGGTACTTGTTCTTGATGGTGACGTCATTCAACTTTCTGTAATCTGTACATAGACAATTGCCTCCATCTTTCTTGTCGACGAATAACACTGGTGATCTCCATGGCGATGCGCTTGGCTGAATCAAGTCTGTTGCTAACATGGCATCCAACTGCTTCTTTAGTTCCACTAACTCTGAGGGGTTCATGGTATAGGGTCTCTGGGCTATAGGTCTGGTTCAGGGGATTAGTTCGATAATGAACTCAATATCCCTATATGGGGGCATACCTGGCAATTCATCTAGGAATACGTCGGGGTATTCACAGACTACTCTGACTTGGTCAATGGTGGGCAGGGCTACACTCTTGTTGCACATGAATTGACGTGGTAAGGTTTCAGAGATATGCTCTACTGTTACTCCAGAACTACTGGTCATGGTGATGGCTTTCTTAGCACAGTCTATCAGTCCTTTATGCCTTGACATCCAGTCCATACCTAGTACTACTTCCAATCCTTTGGTTCCAAGTACAATTAGGTTGGCATAAAAATCTATCCATGTATTACGATAGGTACAGCTTTGCAAATTTTTCTAGCTTTTGTTGTTGAACCGGGATTTGAACTATCATGACATGCTTCAGTTGGTTGGGTGAATCTTACTAGTGCATACAAATTCTTGGTGACAAATGAATGCCATGCTCTAATCAAACAATACTCTTGCTAAAACTGAGTTGACAGAAAACATACCCGGACTACATCGAGCTTCCGGGCTTCTTCCGTTCATGTGGACGAGACGACCGTTCGGTTGTGAGGGTTCCACTGGAAAATCTCCTTCCTAGTTGAACACGACGCTTTGCTTGAGTGGGCATTCACAGGGGCATTGGCGGTCTTCTTGGGACACTCATTGGAGTAGTGACCCTTCACTCCACACTCGAAACAAGTGATCGGGACTTGTCCTTGGCGACAGCACAACATTGCTGCCGATTCCGGCAAGGTTGTTGTTGTTGTTGCTCTTGGGAGGGGCACGGTTGAAATTGTTGGTATTGCCAGAGTTGTGATTGTTTCCTCCGGACTTCACATTACCTCTGCTACGGTTGGGGTAGCTTGGGCGAGAATTTGGGGGTCGGTTGTTCCTTGATGCATATCCTGGTGAGGGGTTGGGACGGTACTTCTGGTGACTACTAGATCTATACTGTTGCATCATACGGCGCTTGCGGTTGTCATTTTCCTGGTTAATCTTCCCTTCCATCTGAATGGCAGAGTCGACTAGCTCTTCGAGATCATCAAAACGGATGTTGACGAGGACAGTCTGCATCTCATCATGCAGTCCGTTTAAGAATCTCTCCTTCTTCTTGGCCTCCGTGTTGATCTCATCCGGTGCATATCTGGCAAGTGACAAGAATCTGTCACGGTACTCCACCACCGTCATTCTTCCTTGCTTCAATTCGCGGAATTCATCTCTCATCCTGTTGACAAGACCTTGCGGCACGTGGGTGCGGCTGAACTTGACCTTGAATGCTTCCCAGGTCATCACCTGGCCATGGTTCATATTGCGTATGCTATTCCACCAAGGGCTTGCATCTCCCGCCAGATAGTGGGTGGGAAAGAGAACTTTCTCATTCTCATCAACTCTAGCAACCTCTAAGTTGTTTTCCATGGTCCATAACCAGTCATCAGCATCTAATGGGTTTTTAGATTGGTTAAAGATTGGGGGATTGGTGTTCTGAAAGTTTTTGAGTTTGGATCCTTGGTGATCCTGATTTCCATGTCCTTGGTTGTTGAGAGCCATTTGGGCGATCTGCTGCAATGTTGCTAAGTTGGCTTGACGCTCGGCCCTGTTTGCTTCACGGTCCACGATGAGATTCTGCAAGATCTACAGCATTGGGTCCTGCGATGAGCTGCTCCCTCCTTGGTTTCCATGAGTCATCTGAAGATTGAGATAGATATAGGGGTAAGAGGGAAATTCTAAGGTTCATGGTTTTGGGGTTTTCAAAGCTAAAACATTGAGTTAGACTCAGGTTTTTCAACTAACTTCTTTTTCATTCATGCAAGCAAGCACACGATACAACACACACCACAACAATCAAAGGGGAAAACAGATGGTTTGAAGAACCATTCTGCAAACTACGATACAATGAGATGATACATCTCATGCTACGACAGTGCTCTAGTGCATCTACTCATCGTCGATGAAGTCAGAGTCTTCATCATCAGTGTAGAAGTCCACAACATCCTCCTCCAGAAAGCCATCATCGTTGCTAAGGTAAGAATCCATATCTCCCTGGATGTCTTCACCCTCATCTTATTCTTCCTTGGCGGCAAGCTGGGCTTCCTGCTCCTTGACGGTCTTCTCGAGGTCGGCCACCTTCTTGCGAAGACGGGTGATGGTGCGATCCTTCTTTGCACGATGGCGACGAAGAGACTGGCGATCTTGGACGAGCAGTGCAAAAGTCTGGGCCTTCTGGTCGGCAATGGCACGGTTCTGGTTGGCTAACTCCCTGGCATTGTCCAGTTCCTGTTGTCTGTCATGAAGCAAGAAGTCAAGATTCTCCACTTGACGCCTCAACTCTGGGTGACTTGGCATCTCCATCGGCATTCCCATGAACTCACGTCTTGCATAGTGTGCAAAACGGGTTCCTTGGATCTTGTTGACGCTGAGGGCACATAGACGTGTGAGAGCTTCATGCATTGCCCTGGCTAATCCATCTAGCCAGTTGTTCTCTCTCACGGAGAACTGAATTCTCCCGGAAGTTGGTGCTTCGATGCTTCCCTGAAGATCCGCGGTGACTAGCAACTGTAGGTCTCCTCCTGGGGGTCCTAGAAGTTGAGCTCCAAGAAACTCCGGATGTGGGCGTCTCAGTAACTCCGACAGTGAATCTAGATCCCTCTCAAAGATCAGCTGACCTCCGTTTCCCAACTGGTAAAACTTGCTGAACTGAGTCTCCATCTACAAGAATTAAGGATGAGGGACTTAGTGAAGTGATCAAGTGTGTCAAATTTTAAGTAGTAATGTAAGAATTTTGAGAAACATGAATTTTTTAGAAAGAATGAGTTCACAAGGGTAAGAGGGGAATAGTTTTTCATAAATACTCACTTTGGTTTTGAAGCTAAGTTTTTGGTTTGGACGTCCATTCTAACTAGGGTCTCCTATGGTCAGGATGGCTCTGATACCAACTTGTCAACACCCGGATTATTAATCCCAGATGCCCGTTATGCCATACCTCGTAATCCCAGGATTACCATTTTTGCGAGACATAACGGATTGGATATCACAGTACATCATCCATTACATACCATACATAAGGTTTTACACAAATAAGGATCTCATGATCCAGTCTTTAATACAACAAGCAGCGGAAATAAAAGATAAGCGTAGCGGTGGGGTCCATCTTCAGGGGCACAGTAATCTTGTGAGATAGTCCTAGTTATCATAGCCGTCCTGCTGACCATCATCTTGATAATCTCCTTCATAGTCTGGCCATGATAATAGCCAGGGACAAAAGCCATGAGTACTCTTTAAGTACTCGCAAACTACTATTAACAAGGAGTATAATTCTAAGTTAAAGTGCTAGAGCTAGGTTTAACTATAAAGTTAAGTTTGAAACATAAGCTAAGTTCTGAAGCAAAGAAAGATAGAGTAGAGTTCTAGAATCACTTAAGTTGGGAAGCTATTATCATAAACACAACCCTGTTGTGGTCAAGTCAAAGTTCATCATTCATTTCAAGTTATTTAGAAAACATCTGACAACGAAACAGTATGGCCATTCCAACTGTCCATAACCGCGGACGCGGCTATTCGAATAGTTTGACACTCTGCAGAGGTGGTACACTTTCACCACAAGATTCAATACATCTGTTAGGGATAACCCTGAATCATCATACTTAGTATGCATATAATCAAACATAACCTTCCCTTTACACACCCTAGTATAAGCACCTCTCCTATGAGCATGGCCTCCCAACCATGACCATCAGTCATCTTGGGCACTGCATAGGTGTACAACATTGAGAGGTAGCCTCAGCTCAAACGTCTCCCATGAGGGAACTAATACTAATGCATATAAATTTCCAGCTAAGCCTTACCCAATTCAGGTAGTGTGGTTGTACGGTAAATTTGGAATGGTATCGCATCTGAATCCAACCATCAGTTTTATAAAAGGGTTAAGGCTCATGCCTCATCATTTTCATCATCATAAACCAGTTGTGTTTCTCAACACATGTCAAAACATCTCAACAGAATGACTCATCATTCCAAGGTTTTCACAATTCATTTTCACCACTTGTTCCCATCTAAAGTGACTCAAGTTTTTGATCTACTCTAAAAGACTAAGTTAAGAGTGTTCACTAAGGTGGAAGGATGGGATCAATCTCATGCCATAGAATGACATCTAAAGGTTTCTAAGTAGGTCAAGTTTTATACTTTTTATGCTACCTTTAAACAAGTCAAGAACTTTGTGTAAACTAAGGGAGGTAAAACTTGTCAATAAGACTTGAGGTACTAATAGTTAAAGGGGTGTGATCAAAGCATGTCTAAAGCATCCTTGCTCATTCATCTAGCTTAATTCTAGCTTTCTAACAATAGCTTACCTTGGTTGGTGCAGTGGTTGAAGTTTTCTTCGTCTTCGTCTTGATAGCACTCCTCCTCCTTGTAAACTTGGTCGGTACTATATTCTATAAATACATAGGGAGTGCACAATCACCAAACAATACTTAACTAGGCTAAGTAGCATTCTAAAACACACAATTGATGATCTATTATCATCACAGGCATCACAAGTTTAATTTCAATAGTTTCAACCTTTTTATTTTAGAAGAGTAATTTCTACTCATTGAAATATTAACTAAAATTTAATATTCACCACCAAAATATGGGATCATGTGGACACATGTCCTCACCACATATTCTAACATGTGGGAATGAGATTTAAGGGTTGGATCAATATTACTTTGGTTTAAGTTCATTATTTAATGATTTAAAGTGACTAGAAATGCCTATATAGCATTATTTTGGTACTAGTCCAAAGTCACTGCATGTCAACCTTAATATTATTGCATGGTTAGATAGATATGATGAAATGTGATTTTTGAGAGTTGGAATCAACTCAAAAGCTAACTTGGTTGATTTTATAAAAATGTTGCAAGTTGCAAAAGCTTCTAACTTCTTATTTTATTAGGAGAGAGAATTAAATCCAACGGGCTTGGATAGATCATTTTAATACCTTTCAGACAAAATTGGTTTCATACAATTTGGATTTATAAAACTCTCTGAATTGATTTTCAAACTAGGGGACATAAACTAGATTTAACTAAAAAGAAAAATCCAGATTTGAATGGGTGGGCTAGCGCGGGAAAAGAAATGGGCCGGCCCAGTGGCGCTCCGCGGCGCGGGGCTCAGCTGACAGGGGGGTCCCGCTTGTCAGCGGCACTTAAAACGCGAAACGGTACGCGCGCTGTGGGCCGTAGGATTAGAAGCGAGATCAACGGCTGAGGGTCGTCGTCGACGACGAACAGGTCGCCGGCAAGCTCGAACCCTAGCGGCTCGGTGGGGGTCTCTTGGGGGCGTACCAGGGCTCTAGCGGGGTCGGCGAGGCGAGCAAATGACGTGGAAGATGACGGCGAGGTGAGGCGCGGTTGCGACGGAGCTTGAGGTGGTCGCAATCAACGGTGCCCTTCTCCTCCTGCCGCGGCTGCTCCGGCTCCAATTTCGGCGAGGCAGAGCTCGCCTTGCTCCGGCTAGAGGTGGGTGAGGTTCAGAGAGGTGAGGGGAGTGGAATGGTGTGGAGAGAAGAGGCTGGGGAGGCCTCCTTTTATAGGCCCGACGGTGAGACCGAGCGGGATAGGCAGGCGACTCCGGCGACGAGGCTACGGCGGGGTAGAGGCATGGCTGGGGGTGGCGATCGCTGGGCGGTTCCCTAGCGGTGCTCTAGAACTTAAATGCGGCCGTAGGGGCGGTGGCACGCGGTCTAGGCGAGGTGGCACTCTGCGCGGCCGAAGCGGCGGTGTCCACGGCGAGTGGTGGCTGTGAGGCTTTGGGCGGCGAACGGGGATGTCTGGGGTGTTCTCCAGGTCGAGGTGGAGCGACGGGCGCGGGCTGGTGCCAAGGGATGGTCTGTGCGAGCGGGAACAGGGCGTGCTCTGGGGGCGGCGTCAGCATGCTCGACCGGCTTCGGGCGCGGTGGTTCCTGGCCGCTCTGCTCTCTGTCTCTGGCCTGGGGCTGGTTGGGCGGTGGAGGTGGACCATAGGCAAGTTGCTAGACATGAGGAGAGGGGCTGGAGAGGGCTGCTGCTGCGAGTGCACTGTCAGCCGGCGAGGTGGTGCTCGGCATGGCATGGCAATGCAGCTAGGGGGTAGGGAAGAGGCTGGTTAGGCTCTGGTTAGATCAACAAGGGACAAGGGGATTAAATGAGGATCAATTGGGGGCAAAACCCTATAGTAAACAGTGATCTAGGATTAGAGTAGAGATTATGCATGCCAAGTGTTTGATGAAATGGCCGCATGAAAGAAAGTTTTGAATTTTGGTTTCAAAAATTTTGAGTGATCTCCACTAGTGATAGGTAGTCTCTGGTTGCAAGGGTTTTGAAAATGGAGCTCAAATAGATGGTTTTTGAAATAGTGGTGATCTATGCATATGCATTAGATTCAATTTTAAACTATCATTTAAAATAGTTAACAGAATGTTTTTAGCAGATCCAAAGGTGGGCCTTGGTACCTTATTATGTGTACTAGCAAGGGGTGCAAAGATCAAGAATTGTTTCTGTTAAGAATTGAGTACTAGGAATAGCCAAAGTAGGCATGAGAGTTAAATGTGCCAAAATGACCATTCCTCCTTTTTAATTCTTTTTTATTTGATTTTCTTTAGGAAAAGTTTGGGAATGATGTAGATGATGTTTAAATCACCTAAGAAACATTTTACAAGCATTGGATCAATCAATCATGGCAATTCAAACAACTCCTATTTTAAATGCATACACATATGAATGCTTTCATTTTAAATATGGAAAAGTTTTTGTTAACCCTATTTTTGGATGATTTGATCTCTATAATCTTGGATTAAAGTTTTGGGATGTTATATTACTTCTCTCTCATTAGAGGTTACTATTGGCACAAAAACCACATAAAAATGATAAGGAGCGGTTATTATAGAGGTAATAACTTCCAAGACTCAACAAAAGATTCCTAACGAAATTTGGGTTGTCTCGCAATAAGTATGTTTCTTTAACGCCTTTGAGCTAGGCATAAAAATTTCGATGATACTCACATAAGACATATGAATTGAAGTAAAAGAGAGCATCAAGAAGCAAATTCAAAACACATTTAGGTATAACCCACTTTCTATGCATAGGAATCTTATACGCAAATAAATTCATAAATAATAAAGTGACAGGCATAGGAAGATAAAACGAGAGTAACTTCAAAACTTTCAGCAAATAGAGAGGTGTTTTAGTACCATGAAAACTTTTACAACCATATTTTCCTCTCTCATAATAATTTCCAGTAGCCTCATGAATAAACCCAACAATATAAATATCACACAAAGCATGCTTTTCATGATCTACAAACACATAATTTTTATCAAGCTCAAAAATAGTGGGATTAAAACCTTCAAACCCACTTTTAATAATTTTATAACAAGATGACTGATCAATCTCATTTTCAATAGTAGTACAATTAATATTATCAACCAATATATGACCATCATCTAGAGCTTTATTATAAAAAAATCAAAAGAATCCATAGGAACATAACATTCATCCTCCTTTGGTAAGAATGGAGGACAATCAAATAATGTAATGGGTAGAGAGTTACTCTCATTAGAAGGTAGGAATGGGTAGATCCATTCCTCCTCCTCTTGATCATTACTCTCCTCCTCTTTTTCATCCAATGAGCTTCCTGTTTCAGCAATTTCTTCTTTCATAGGTTCCTACGAGGCATTAGTCTCTTCCGTTGATGGAGAGCATCTGTTAAGATATTCAAGAATATATCCATTCTCTAACTTGTAATTATCAAAGAAAAAATTAAGTATATCATAAACCTCATATTTATAAGGTGCATCATCAGTATTTTCAAGCAAATAAGCAAGTTCGAATGCACCCTTCCAAGCAATAAATTCTTCAATTTGTTCCACATCATAAAAGTCATAATTTCCCTTAACATAAGAAGATATGGTAACATCATCATTATACTCACATTGAAAAGGGAGGTGTTTATACCTACTACAGCAAAAAGATTTATCAAAGCAATAAGTAACATTATAAGTGTTGGGTCCGCATCATAGAAAACAAAAAAAATCCTACGATGAGAACTATACGCCAAGATCTATCTACTAGATACAGAGCAACGGGTTGACATACATCCATGGAGAACTTACCCTCGAAGACAACGAGTTTTGTTAATGATTAGGAACTCGTGGTTGATGTAGTCGTACGCTTGCCGATCTCAAGATCGTGTGGAAGTCCGAGCGCCGCAAATCAGCAGCGCATCCGTCCTCGCACACACGTTCAAGCCACCGGACAACCTCCACCTCCTCGCTCCAGCGATCCAGTGAAGCACAACTCCTTCCGCATTTAAATGCCACTGGAACATGTATCTCGCTAATCCGAGACCATGGGGAATAATTCTAGAGGGAGAGAGATCCTTCACAAGGAGGTGTGAGGATGAAGGAGGGAATGGGTGGCCTTTATAGGAGGAGGGTGCCCTCTCTCCATGGCGCATGGGGGTGACCCTCACCTCCCCCATTCATGTGGTGGTAACCCCTCCACATTAAAATGCCTCTTCACATTCCCTTTTAAAGTCTCCACTTTAAATGCATTAAATTTCTCCAAATTTAATGCTCTCTCATTTAATAAAACTCTTTTTATTAAATTTATTCAGAATTTTGTTTAATTACTTTAATTAACAAACATTCACATATAGCCCCTTGCAATATTTCAATATCACATGCAGAACCACTTTCTGCAATTTCACCTGAAACAATTTCCGGTTTCTATCGAAACAATTCCTGCGCTTTGTAATTCTTTCAATCTAAACATATGTGCTCCAAAATGGTGTCCGTAACTCTTAAGTGTGCCACCCTACGGTTCGCAATAATGCGTATATGATCGAGACCCTTCTCCGATCAATAATCAGCAGGACACGAGATCCGTCTCGACTCCTACACATTCAACGATGACTCCTGTGATCGTGAGAACCTTTAACGCTTGTAACTAAATCCCTTTGTCTCTCGATATATTACATGTCCGAGATTCGATCATCGGTATCTCCATACCTAGTTTGATCTCGTTCGACATGCACTCTTTTCTCGTTCCTGATACAACATTCTAGTGATCACATCACTTGCTTGCAAGCTATCCTAATGTGATATCACCGAGAGGGCCCAGAGTATATCTATCCGTCATCTGGATTGACAAATTCCACTCTTGATCCATGAGCCTCAACGTAACACCTTCGTAGTACTGAACCCATCTTTATAGTCACCCTGCTACGGTGTGACGTTTGATGTTATCAAGATACTCTTCCGGTGTTAGCAATTAACATGATCTCATGGTCTAAGGATAAAGATTACTTCGTATGATGTTATAGCAATATAAACATAATGACTTGATCGTAATGCTATACTTTGGATGAATGTTCATCACATCATTTCACAAATGTTGTGACCTTGTTATTAACAACATCCAATGTCCATGATCAGGAAACCTTGATCATCTTGTTAATCAACAAGCTAGTCTATAAGAGAGGCATAACTAGGAACCCTTTTTGTTTATTAAACACACATGTATTGATGTTTCCTATCAATACAATTATAGCATGCAAAATAAACATCTATCATATACAAGGAATACATAATAACAACTTTATTATTGCCTCTCAGGGCATATTTCCTTCAGTCTCCCACTTGCACTAGAGACAATAATCTAGTTTATATAGTGATAAATCTAACACCCATGGAGTTCTGGTGTTGATCATGTTTTTCCCTAGGGAGTACTTTAGTCAACGGATCTGCTACATTCAGGTCCGTGTGCACTTTACAAATCTTTATATCTCCATCCTTGACATGCTCGTGGATGGAGTGAAACCGCGCTTAATATGCTTGGAATTCTTAGAGACCTTGGTTCCTTGGCATTGGCTATGGCTCCATTATTGTCACAATAGATCACCATTGGGTCCAACGCACTAGGAACCACACCTAGTTCCGTTATGAACTCGTTCATCCAAACCGCTTCCTACGCTGCTTCAAGCGAGAACATATTCGCCTCCGTCGTTGATCCAGCCACCACATGTTGTTTGAGCTCCTCCAACTAATCGCTGCTCCGTTCAAGAGAAATACGATCCGGATTGAGACTTAGAGTCATCCGGTCAATGTCAAAGCTAGCATCGACATAACACTTCGCGACTAGCTCTTCTTCACCTCAGATATAAGAAACATATCCTTAGTACTTCTCAAGTACTTAAGGATATACTTGACCGTTATCCAAAGGTTCAACCTGGATCAGATTGGTACCTACTAGTCAAACTAATAGCATGTGCCACATCCGGTCTTGTACATAGCATGGCATACATTATAGAGCCTATGGCTGAGGCATAGGGATCTTATCCATTATCTCTCTTTCTTCCGAGTAGTCGGACTTTGAGTCTTACTCAATGTCTTGCCTTGCAACATAGGTAAGTACCCTTCTTACTTCGTCCATATTAAACTTCTTTAATATCTTATCAAGGTATGTACTCTGCGATAGCCCAATTAGGCGTCTTGATCTATCTCTATAGATTTTAATGCCTAATATATATGAAGCTTCACCAAGGTCCTTCATCGAAAATTTGTTGTTTAGATAACTTTTAACACTTTTTAAAAGATCTATATCATTTCCAATCAATAATATGTCATCCACATATAATATCAGAAATGCCACATTGCTCCCACTCACTTTCTTGTAAATACAAGCCTCTCCATAAGTTTGGACAAATCCAAACTCTTTGATCACCTCATCAAAGCGGAGATTCCAACTCCGGGATGCTTGCTTCAGTCCATAGATGGATCGCTGAAGTTTGCACACCTTATCAGCATCCTTAGGATCGACAAAACCCTTAGGTTGTATCATATACAACTCTTCTTCAATATTACCATTGAGGAACACAGTTTTGACATCCATATGCCATATTTCATAATCGAAATATGCAGCAATTGCTAACATAATCCTAACCGACTTAAGCATCGCTACGGGAGAGAATGTCTCATCGTAGTCAACTCCTTGAATTTGTCGAAACCCCTTTGCGACAAGTCGAGCCTTATAGATGGTTACATTACCATCAGCATCAGTTTTTCTTTTGAAAATCCATTTATTCTCAACGGCCTTTCGATCGTGAGGTAAGTCCACCAAGGTCCAAACCTGGTTTTCGTACATGGATTCCATCTCGGATTTCATGGCTTCTAGCCATTTGTTGGAATCAGGGATCATCGTCGCTTCTTCATACGTCGTAGGATCATCTATTTCATCAATCATGAAATTCATAACAGGATTGCCGTACAGTTCAGGAGCTGCACGTGTTCTTCTTGACCTGCGAGGTTCGGTAGTGTCCTCTTTCAGAGTTTCATGATCAATATCATTAGCTCTCTCTTCATTAGGTGAAGTCAACTCCGAAACAGCTTCTAGAGCTGCGCTACTCGCCATTTCATGAAGAGAAGGTTCAATAACCTCTTTGAGTTCTACCTTCCGACTACTCACACCTTTCGTGAGAAACTCCTTCTCAAGAAAGGATCCATTCTTGGCAACAAAGACCTTGCCCTCGGATCTGTGATAGAAGGTATACCCAATCTTTTCCTTAGGGTATCCTATGAAGATGCATTTTTCCGCTTTGGGTTCAAGTTTATCCGGTTGAAGTTTCTTCACATAAACATCGCATCCCCAAACTTTAAGAAATGACAGCTTAGGTTTGTTTCCAAACCATAATTCATACGGTGTCTTTTCAACGGATTTAGATGGTGCCCTATTTAAAGTGAATGCAGCAGTTTCTAGTGCATAACCCCAAAATGACAGTGGCAAGTCAGTCAGAGACATCATAGATCGAACCATATCCAATAAAGTACGATTACGACGTTCTGACACACCATTAAGTTGTGGTGTTCCGGCAGGCGTGAGTTGTGAAACTATTCCACAGTCTTTCATATGTGTGCTAAACTCGTAACTAAGATACTCTCCTCCACGGTCGGACCGCAGAAATTTGATCTTTCTGTTACGATGATTTTCCACTTCATTCTGAAATTCTTTGAACCTTTCAAAGGTTTTAGACTTATGTTTCATCAAATAGATATACCCGTATCTACTCAATCATCCGTGAAAGTAACAAAATAACGATATCCACCTCGCGCCGACACACTCATTGTGTAGGGTTTCGTAGCATGGAAAACAAAAAATTTCCATCGCATACAAACAAACAAGCCAAGATCTATCTACTAGATTGTAGCAACGAGTCGATGGAATAACTCACCCTCGAAGATTCCAAAGTGTTTAACGAGAGCGGATTCTCGTGGGTGATGTAGTTATACTCTTTCCGATCTCAAGATCGCGTAGACGATCCTTCCGGCGCTATGCGTTAGCGCTCCCTTGTCGGTCACACGCGTTAAATTTTCGACGAAGACCTTCCTCTCCCTTGTTCCAAAGCGGTGAAGGTTGTAGCACTCTCCTCGATTCCGGCTGAAGACAATGTGTGGTACCGGAAGTAGAGGGGAGATCTCGCAGGGCTTCGCCTTAAGCCGGAGCGAGTATGGTGGAGTATGAGAGAGCTTTGGTGATCTAGGGTTTAGACTCACCAATTAGAAGGCTCTAAACCGGAGGCTAGGGCAATTAGAAGCTCTAACTTGACGGCTTGGGAGAAATCCCTAGGTTGTGGCTAGGGTTTAGGTTTAGAGGAGAGGGACTTGTGTACTAGGAGGGGCAGCCCTGCCCCTCCCTTTATAGGTGGGAGGTGCGGCCAAGGGAGGAGTCCTCCCCAACTCGCCTTGGAGGTGGGCCGGTTGGAGGAGGAATTCTCCCAACTCCGGTTTCCACCTCTCCTCCTCTTTCCACTTTCCAAAACTTGCCGTTTGACTTTCAAACTAGCCGTTTGACTTTTCAATTTAGGATTTGAATAAACCCTTTATTTTGGACAGAGAATACACTTAGTACATGATGCAATCATTCCAACTTATAATGACACACTTATGTACCCCTTCCCCCCGGAGTGCCGGACATTCCGGAACCTTCTAGAATGTTCCCGATGAAAACACCGGAATCATTCCCCAACTCCGAAACGGGACTTTCCTTATATGAATCTTATTCTCCGGACCATTCCGGATCTCCTCGTGATATCCCGGATCCCATCCGAGACTCAACAACATTCGGTCTCTTTCTCATCATTCCATAACTACTCAAACAACGAATCCTTATGTGTCTCCTACGGTTCGTGAATTATGGACATGATCGAGACACTTCTCGATCAATAACCAATAGAGGAATCTGAAATTCATATGGCTCCACATATTTCTACGATTACTTTGATCGAATGAACCACTTACATACGATACCAATTTCCCTTTGTCTCACGATAGTTTACTTATCCGAGGTTATGATTGCCGGTATCTCGCATACCTAGTTCAACCTCGTTCGATAAGTACTCTTTTCTTGTTCCCGTGATATGTGATCCCTTGTGAGCCAGTCACATGCTTGCAAGCTAATTGGATGACATTTCACCGAGAGGGCCCAGAGTATATCTATCCGTCATATGGATGGACAAATCCCACTCTTGATCCATGTGTCTCAACCAATACTTTCTGAACACTCAATGCCACCTTTATAGCCACCTCATTCGGTGTGGTGTTTGATGACATCAAAGCATCCATCCGGTAAAGGTGATATGCATGATCTCATGGTCGAAGGAATTAGGTTACTATGTATCAGAAAGCATATAGCAATTGAACTATTGAAATGACTTGATCTTTATGCTACGCTTATCTATAGGAGTATGTCCATCATATCATTCTCCTAACAATATGATCTTGTTGTTAATAACATCTCAATGTTAATGATAGGGAAACCACAATCATCTATTAACCAACAAGCTAGTATTATATAGAGGCTTTACTAGGGACTTCAAATTAAGTTTACAAATCACACAAGTATTAATGTTTCCTTGTTAATACCATTATAGCATGAATGTAAACATTTATCATAAACACAAAGATATAATAATAACTACATTTATTATTGCCTCTAGGGCATATCTCCAACACATTGGTCCACACACATCAGTATGTATGATTTCCAATAAATCTGTCGCCCGTTCCATTGAACCGGAAAACGGCATTCTAGTCATCTTGCCCATAAGGCATGGCTCACATGTATCAAATGATTCAAAATCAAGTGATTCCAAAAGTCCATCAGAATGGAGTTTCTTCATGCGTTTAACGCCAATATGACCTAGACGGCAGTGCCACATATATGTAGATATATCATTATCAAGTTTAATCCTTTTAGCATCAACATTATGAATATGCGTAATACTACTATCGAGATCCAACAGAAATAAACCATTCAACACAGGTGCATGACCATAAAAGATATTATTCATATAAATCGAACAACCATTGTTTTCAGACTTAAACGAATAACCACTTTGCATCAAACACGATCCGGATACAATGTTCATGCTCAGTGCAGGCACCAAATAACAAGTATTCAGGTTTATAACTAATCCCGAGAGCATATGGAGAGGCAGCGTTCCGACGGTGATCACATCAACTCTTGATCCATTGCCGACCCGCATCGTGACCTCATCCCTTGCTAGTTGTCGCTTGTTCCGCAGCCCCTGAACCGAGTTACATATATTAGCAACCGATCCCGTATCAAATACCCAGGTGCTACTGCGAGTACTAGTCAAGTACACATCAATAACATGTATATCACATATACCTTTGTTTGCCTTGCCGGCCTTCTTGTCCGCCAAATACTTGGGGCAGTTGCGTTTCCAATGGCCAGTCCCCTTGAAATAGTAGCACTCGGTGTCAGACTTAGGGCCAACTCAGGGTTTCTTTTTCGGTAATGATTTTGCCACCCTTCTTTCCCTTCGTTGCCTTTCTTGTCCTTCTTGAAACCGGTGGTCTTATTGATCATCAACACTTGATGTTCTTTCCTAATCTCCACTTCGCAGTCTTAAGCATTGTAAGCTCGAAGAGACTTCATCATGCCCTGCATATTATATTTCATCACGAAGCTCTTGTAGCTAGGTGGCAGAGATTGGAGAACACGATGTATGCCTAAGTCAATGGGAATCGTTATTCCCAAGGACACAAGCTTATCGGCGTACCCAGACATTTTGAACTTTTCAAAAGCATTATAACTCTCTACGGCAGCATGGGTATCGAAAATCATTTTCAATTCTCCCATGATATCAAAGGCATTGCCATTTTCGAAACGTTTTCAAAGTTCTGGCTCTAGCCCATACAGTATGCCGCAATGAACTAAGTTGTGGTCCTCCTGACGAGTTATATAGACATTCTTTTCCTCGTCAGGCATCGAGCTGGTGGGGGCCTAGCGCCTCTAGCACATATTGCTTTTGTGCGAAGGAGGAGAATCCTCAAATTCATAGCCCAGTTGGTGAAGTTGCTACCATTCGCAGCAAGCTTCTCTTTCTCCATGAACACATTGAAATTAAAAGCAGGTGGTGCCATCTACAACAGAATTTGTAAAATATATTTAGACTAAGTTTATGATAGATTGAGTTCAACTAATCCAAATTACTAATGAACTCCCACTCAAAAACGACATCCCTCGTGTCCTTTTGGTGATTACATGAACCAAATCCACTACACCAAGTTCGATCATCACGTGAGTCGGTGTAGCTTCAAAGGCGAGCATCTATATGGGCATCATATCAACTATATGACTCATTCTTAACCTTTCGGTCCGTGTTCCGAGGCCATGTCTGTACATGCTAGGCTCGTCAAGTAAGAACCTTAGTATTTGCGTGTGTAAAACTGTCTTACACCTGTTGTATGAAAGCGTAGAGTCGAGAACACCCGATCATCACGTGATGCCTCAAAACACGATCCACAAAACGGTGCATACTTAAGGAAGAACATATTTTATCTTGATATCTAAATGAGGGATCATCTTATAATGCTACCAAAAGCGCCAAACTAGCAATATAAGATGCTAATGTGTGAAGTGAGGTGATATGGTCCATGCATTTGATCTCTATCATTTGCATCGTGGTATGATCTCTATCATTCCTTTGTGTGTAAGGCCAAGGTCTATGGAACTTACACGTTAAGTGAGTTGTAAGAGTATCTATCATACATCTACTTACAACAATACCATATCAAGACACTATCCCAGCAACGATCTAAACTAGATGCCTCTAATTTATCAATTGCAAGTTTTACGTGGCTTAGGGCTTTCGGAGATAGAACCGGTCTTACCTACGAACATGAACCACAATGAGGATAACCAAGTTATTAGCAACTCGTTGTAAATCAGATATTGACTATAGTAGGAGAGACAGACACCCGCTAGCCACTTATGCAAAACTAGTTGCATGTCAGTCGTGGAACCGGTCTCATATACGATGACATGTAAGGTTGGTCTGGGCCGCTTCATCCCACTATGCCACCAATATCCAAAGTACATAGAAGATGCAATAACATGATCATCATCGCCCACATATAAACATATGTGTACTACCCGTGCAAAGCACCTACGCATAGATCAGGCTCTGATACCACTGTTGGGTCCGCAGCATAGAAAACAAAACTTTTTCTATGATGAGAACTATACGCCAAGATCTATCTACTAGATACAGAGCAACGGGTGGACATACATCCATGGAGAACTTACCCTCAAAGACAACGAGTTTTGTTAACGAGTAGGAACTCGTGGTTGATGTAGTCAGACGCTTGTCGATCTTAAGATCGTGTGAAGTCCAGCGCCGCAAATCAGCAGCGCATCCATCCTCACACGTTCAAGCCACCGGACAACCTCCACCTCCTCGCTCTAGCGATCCAATGGAAGCAAGAACTCCTTCCGCATTTAAATGCCACTGGAACATGTATCTCGCTAATCCGAGACCATGGGGAATAATTCTAGAGGGAGAGAGATCCTTCACAAGGAGGTGTGAGGATGAAGGAGGAATGGGTGGCCTTTTATAGGAGGAGAGGTGCCCTCTCTCCATGGCCGGCGCATGGGGGTGACCCTCACCTCCCCATTCATGTGGTAACCTCCACATTAAAATGCCTCTTCACATTCCCTTTTAAAGTCTCCACTTTAAATGCATTAAATTTCTCCAAATTTAATGCTCTCTCATTTAATAAAACTCTTTTATTAAATTTATTCAGAATTTTGTTAATTACTTTAATTAACAAACATTCACGTATAGCCCTTGCAATATTTCAATATCACATGCGTAACCACCTTCGCAATTTCACCCGAAACAATTTCCGGTTTCTATTGAAACAATTCCTCGCTTTGCAATTCTTTTAAATGAAACATATGTTCTCTAAAATGGTGTCCGTAACTCTTAAGTATGCCACCCTATGGTTCGCGAATAATGCGTACATGATCGAGACCCTTCTCCGATCAATAATCAGCGGGACACGAGATCCGTACTGACTCCTACACATTCAACGATGACTCCTGTGATTGTGAGAACATTTAACGCTTGTAACTAAATCCCTTTGTCTCTCGATATATTACATGTCCGAGATTCGATCATCGGTATCTCCATACCTAGTTTGATCTCGTTACCGACATGCACTCTTTTCTCGTTCCCGTGATATAACATTCTAGTGATCACATCACTTGCTTGCAAGCTATCCTAATGTGATATCACCGAGAGGGCCCAGAGTATATCTATCCGTCATCTGGATTGACAAATTCCACTCTTGATCCATGAGCCTCAACATAACACCTTCGTAGTACTGAACCCATCTTTATAGTCACCCTGTTATAGTGTGATGTTTGATGTTATCAAGATACTCTTCCGGTGTTAGCAATTAACATTATCTCATGGTCTAAGGATAAAGATTACTTCGTATGATGTTATAGCAATATAAACATAATGACTTGATCGTAATGCTATACTTCAGATGAATATTCATCACATCATTTCACAAATGTGGTGACCTTGTTATTAACAACATCCAATGTCCATGATCAGGAAACCTTGATCATCTTGTTAATCAACAAGCTAGTCTATAAGAGAGGCATAACTAGGAACCCTTTTTGTTTATTAAACACACATGTATTGATGTTTCCTATTAATACAATTATAGCATGCAAAATAAACATCTATCATATACAAGGAATACATAATAACAACTTTTTTTGTCCGTCGGGGTAGCGCCGCCACGCATCTGTCCGAGCTCGTCCACTAACTATTTGCGTTTTTTCGGTTGTAATTTTGATTTGCAACAGCTATATATGTATTGATCAAAGCCCCTAGTATGAATCACAACCTAAATTTCTAGGAGTTTTTGAATTTCAAATTTACAGTTCATCAGTTCGGTTACTAATATGCGCCGCACGTTTGCGAACTGAATAATACGAGTTCAGTGGCAGTTTGTAAATTTACTGGAACTGTTAAAGATGCTTTGAGTAGGGTTGCGAAGCGGCAACCCGCGAGAGCCCGCGAAAGCAAAATTTAGTTCAAACTAGAAAAAATTTGATGAAAAAATTTAAACAGTCTAACAAATTTTGCCAACGAAGCGGCTTCGCAACCCTAGCTCTGACCTATGCGGTGGCCAGATAGGTTTCCACGACCAAATTAAGTTGGCGTTGCCCGGCAAAACAAGGGGTCCGAACGTCCGGTGGGCGCGGTGGAATGCATGCATACATGGTTCCGCCTGATACTTAAGAAATCTCGCTATGCTTTACTGTTGCCTTACACGAGTGACACATGCTGATATAGAAAAGAAAAAGGCACTAGCACACGAAAAACATCCCGGCAACACGGAACCGTGACAGCACAAGAAACAACGGGTGCTCGTTCTCTCCTCCCGTGAGAAAAAGAGCCGGCCGCTAGGGTTTACGTTCTCTCCTCCCGTGAGAAAAAGAGACGGCGGCTAGGGTAAAAACCCTAGCAGCCGCCACGATCTACTTCGTTCTCGCCGTCTGCGACCGAGCATCGACGGGTCCCCGTCTCCTCTGCTTGCCGCTCCGGCGGCGGGAGGAGGTGGGGACCTCGGACCTGCGCTCGGCGGTGTAGAAGGGTCTCTAAAGTTAGAGTTTGGTCATCCGGCATCGTCGTTATGGTGGCTATGGCGGCGTTGTGCGGGACAAGAATAAGGTATACCCGCCTCCTCTTCCACCTCGTCGGCGACGATCCTGCTGCTGGCGTTGAGGAGGGTGGGGATTCGTCTGGTCGCTGCTTCCATGGAGTGGTGGATCTCGTCCAGTCTACGTGCGTTCTGGATCTCGTCCAGTCTACGTGTGTTTTAGGTTTGGTGTTACAAGTTTCGGTTCAATTCAAGGGTTCATGGCGACAACTTCATCTCTGGGGCGCTGGTCCTTAGGGGCACGTGCACGAAGACTTCCCGACTGTCATCAACAATGGCATGCCGGCTCCGGTAATGGAGCGGCGGCGGGCGCGTCGGCTCGCTCTGGCGGCAGTAGTATTCGTTAGGTAGTCCAAAGACCTCGATGTAATTTTTATTATGTTTAGGATACTTTGTACTTCTTATGAACCCATGAAATAGAACCCATGAAATAGATCCGGATCTTTTCACGCAAAAAAAAAAAAATCCCGGCAGTGGCATAGCAACACTTGTTTTTTGCGCAGACTACAAGCAGCCTATACTAAAAACAAGTGCACACCACTGCAAAAGAAGAAGAAATTGGATGTCACACTTGGGACTGGCAAGTGCCACTAGCTTCTACACAGGGGAGACGGAAAGGAGGAACTCCGGCGTCGGCCTCTGCAGCAGTACGCCGCACAAGGGGCAAAGCGGAACAGCAGGCGCTGATAAACAAAGTGATTCCTCGTCACAGTTGGCATTCAAAGGGGAAGTTGTCGCGGATGTGAAGAAGGTCTCCGGTACCAGCTTGTCGACCATTCCTTCGCAGCATACGCAATACCAGGTTGGGTCCAGAACGGAGCACAGCCGCATCGACGCTCTGCATCTCAACAGCTTGTGCCTTTCAGCTGGGGCAGTAGCAGGATCCCCGCCTCCGCACAGGGCTACATCAGGTGATTCGAAGGGCACTGGTGCAGAGCAGTAGGGGCAGGTTTCTTCTACGGAATATTCACACACCGAGTCAATCCTGTAAAATCAAAACAATTAACAAGACATACAATACCCAAATACAGTACTTGTTTGACTAAACTTTCAAGGAAACAAACACATGTTTCATGTCCTTTCAGGAGTGAAATTGACTACGATCAATGAATTAAGCACAATGAATATACCTGCTACCAATGTCTTTGATCCTCGATCTGAGAGAGTTAAGATGATCATGCACTTCTCCACTATTCGTAGATACCCAAGAATCCATCTGGGCAATTCCAACAGGAAACCACATGTCCTCATTAGAGGCGGCCTTGAGCAAGTATGCTATTTGATCCAAGACAGCAGCAAAAGTGAAAGCTACAAGCCTCTCCCGCAGCTCTGTTTCACTGCTTACTAGAAGATCTTCCCATAGATCAGTTGCCGCATCATTACCGTTTTCTCCACCAGAAGAATACTGTTCATGATCGCTCAGCATTACTTTCCTCATAATGATATTCAGCAAGTGTAACTTCCTCAAGCTAGCCTTGGACATCATGGCCTTTCTTGAATGATACAGGTTATTGATAGAACCACACTGTACATTATCTGAAAACAAACCTAAGACCCATTTAAGCATTAAAGTTTCCAGAAATGTTGGTGCAGATTTCTTGAGCACTTGAAACGCAGCTATGATGTCCCATAAGGCCAGCCCCGTCTCACCACTCTCATATTTCTTCAATGACCAAAAAATGTTGGATCCCCACCATAGGAAGTTAGTGGCAGATTGTTGAGTGCAGATATTAATGCCCTTGACTAGTGGAAGACCAAGGAACTGACCACCAATCCAAATGAACTCAACAGCTGCTTTGTGTGTCCTGTTGTTTTATTAACAAATTGTTACAAACTTACAATGACAAGCATTCTATTATGTTATCCCCCAATGCAATCATTATATCAAGATTCCTATGTAGGACCCCGGAACTTTTCAGTGAGCCCATAAATAAAATTACCTGGCTTGATACATCTGATCTAACAGATTTGGATCCAATCTGCGAACCTGAAGGAGACAATGTTCATAAATTAGAAAAGAAAAAAAAAAGTGCAGTTGAATGTATACACGAGAAAGTCTATGGCATACTATAGCAATCATTAGTTGTCCAGGTGCAATTGAAAGTCCAAAGCATTGATCCGATACTTCTGATAGCTGCATGCACAATGGATATATGAAACTAAAGAAAAGAAAAACACATACATTTAGCGAAAACAGGAATATGAAGAGGCTGATTTTTTTACATCTCTTGACGCTTTTAACTCCTGAAAATTTGTGTACACAGGAATCTCTTCAAGTTGTTTTTCCCGGAAAATCCAACAGTGTGCAGAATTATCCTGATAAAGAAGAAAATATTAAGCATCAGCATGAAAATATAAGGTTTAAGATAACAGTGTGCAGTAATGAATAAAATCTTCAACTTTTCAAGTTATTACAAGCATGTATGATAAAACGAAACAAGTCCACCAGGAATCTCGTTAATCGAAAGTAGACTCATAAAGTTTCAGCAATTACAGAATAAAGCCCGGATTTATAGTATCAAAAGGTATCATCCCCAGCACATGGACTTTTCCATAAGTAGGTCAAGTCATTGACTAGCTTCCCCGATTTAGAGATTTTCACCATAGGACCCATGCTCTGTTTTCTTTTTTGGCTCAAATCCTCAAATCTGTATTTGCTTCAATCATGCCCGCACCTAATGAGTTCCAACCAGGACACCAATTTCTTTTGAATTTTAAGGAAAGAGAAATATGTGTTGTGCTGTTAGTGTTATGGACAACTGATGTTCATTAGAAATTGACGCCCATCTCGCAATATTAGTAGCAAGTGTTTGTTACTTCCAGTGTAACTGGCATTTAACACACCACATTAGCGTATCTATCAAATAAACTGATAGAAATTTCAAAGTTGCCCTTTGGATTAAATTGAACTGTGTGGAACTATGCGGAATCTGATTGAAGCAGTTAAGAATTTGTGGTCTTTATGAAAAATATAGACAGAAAACATAAGATCTGACAGGAGAATCACCCATTTCTGCTGTTACCAGCAGTCAACTAGTGAGGCTATGCAAACACACAATCTCCACCAGAATAGTACTACTATAATATATGAAGAACTCTCTGTTAGATAAAATAAATTCATTTTGTGTAGCTCTTTCCAGTAAGTAAACAGCAACTAGTCAAAATGGAAAGCTACACGGTATGAGTACATTAACTTCAGAGAACAAATATATTTTGCTTGTAGACAAGCTAATAAACAAATAGTCCATGATAAATCTGTAGCCTAAATAGTGCTGTGGCAAGTCAACTGACCTGGCTGCAGCTGTACAAACATTGGCCATACCAACCCCACGATAACCCTGTCACCTGAGGCAATGTTAGACATTTATTTTTCTTTTATTGAAGAGAGAAGATACTTAAATGCAATGAAACTTTACCACTTGATCATGAGCATGACATGCACTGGTATTCTCGATTTTGTTTCTACATGGATCCCACAACCATGTTTCCAATGACCCAGACACTCTTCCGATTGCCAAATTAAGATTAATCCCATGTTGAGGCTGAGCTGGCACATATAATGAAATTGACGAGACTGGAGCTGACGAGTTAGTGGTGACCTGGCCAGTAGAACATTTGGACTTGAATGGATAACATGATAGTCAAAAGACTTGCTTGTCCATACTCATCGGATGTTTCACCAATAGCTAGTGTATATCAACTATGTGCAAAAATAAAGAACAGAAAACAAGGCAACACTGATTATATACCTCGGCCAATAATGAAAATGGCAATTCTTTTAGATATGTACATTGATTCAATCCTTCGGTATTACCTGACCATATCTTCACACTGAAAAGATATATTTTGTCCCCAGTGAGATACTAAAGGTTTCAGTGAACTATTATTGATTTAAGAAGTGACAAGAATAATCAGAATATATTCCCAATATTCGTAAATAGATCATGTTTAATAATATTTGTTTCTTATGACGAAACTAAATAAGTTTTTGTTGGAATCTGAGTTAGTTCCTAGTTGAATAAGAAACAAATATTATTAAATAAGTTTCAGTGAGGCTTGGTTGCTGCTCTGCATGAGGGTTGCTCAGAAAGCTACTTAGAATGGTGCAATTGAGGTGCTGATAGGAGGATAGTAAGTTGGCGAGGTTGGATTTGGGGACCAAGAAAAAATGAGGATGGAGGAGGACCTCTGATCTGGTCGGAGATGGGCAGATGCTGAGGCGATGCCGGCGGTTGTGAAGTAGCTAGGCATCTGTGTTATGGAGATGATGGCTGTAGCGCAGTGGTGGAGCTTGAAGAGAAGATGTTGTGGAGGTGTGGTAATGGAGATGCTAAGGGAGGAGCTGATGGCTGAAATTGTGTTGTTGGAGTTGTCCAAAAGAGATGGTAGAGGCCATGGTGACCGAGGTGAAGATGGTTGAGGCAAGATGGCCAGAGGGTTGATGGAGAGGAGGTAGAGGTCAAGCATGTGACTGTGTTGGAGAGGTGGAAGGCATGTGGAGGTTAGGAGAGTGTGGAACTGTGGATAGCTGACTGGTGAGGTGAGGCGGCTGTGGCTCAGTAGGAGTTGTTGTTGAGATGAGGCAGCCGTGGTTCTGCGGGAACCGGAGGTGATGAAGAGGCAATGACTATGCTCAAGCTGACGAGGGAAGGCGTGTGGTGCTGCCATTCTACGCGCCGGTGTGAGAAGGCGCATGGTTGAAGTGGCAACAGTGGACCAATGCAAGAAGGATTGGAGGTGGCTAGCTTGATGCAAAGTTTGTGTGCTTGAATTTTCAGTGTCGAATGGGTGCTTGACCGCCGATGGTGAAAGACCGATGAGCAAGAGCTAGAGTAAAATGCTCTTACGTATCTTTGTGTGCTTGCAAGCTAGATGTGTAGTGGTTGTAATAAGTTTCATGGAGTTGTAGCAAGATGGCCATGGTCACCTCCACATGAGAAGGCGCATGGGTGGAGAGGCAACAGTGGACCAAGGCAAGAAGGATTGGAGGTGGCTAGCTTGATGCAAAGTTTGTCTGCTTGAATTTTCAGTGTCGAATGGGTGCTTGACCGCATATGGTGAAAAACCGATGAGCAAGAGCTAGAGCAAAATGCTCTTACGTATCTTTGTGTGCTTGCAAGCTAGATGTGTGGTGGTTGTAGTAAGTTTCATGGAGTTGTAGCAAGATTGCCGTGGTGATTAACCCATGCCCATCTTGAGGGGGAGTGTTGGAATCTGAGTTAGTATAGTAGTGTTATCCTAGGAGAGTCTAGAATATTCTAGTAGAGTGTTGGAGTCTGTGTTGGTGTCCTAGTTGAGTCTAGAGTATTCTAGGGAGTGTTAGTATAGTAGTAGTGTCCTACTAGAGTCTAGATCATTCCAGTGTATGAGTGAAGATGTAAGGCTAAGTTGTGCTATATATATAAGAGGGTGTGGAGGTCCAAGGGATCAAACCCAGCCGGAAATTTTCCCCCGAAACCTACAGTTTTCATACAATATGAGTCAAAGTTAGGGAAGTACTGCTGCACACATTCTTTGATGTCATCTATTTACGAATGGAGGTAGTAAAATTTAGTAGCTGTGGTGCTGAAATGACCAGGAAAATCATTTCACATATGGGAAGATCATTTTCATCAATGCTTCAATTTCACATGGTAGAGAGTAGTGAATTTAACTTTCTGAAGATGTTTTTTAATTTAAAAAAATTCATTTAAGGCAGAAGTATGAAAAGACATGTCTCATGCTTACCTGGGAACTTGTTCTAAAGCCCTATTACTATTTACTAGCTCAAATATCATGTTCAAACTTCATGGTTGATTAAACACAATTATCTTTTTACCGTTCATGAATTACAAGGAGCTAAGTCAAAAAACATGTCAAGCAGGTAATAAGGTAGCAGGGGCAAAGAGTGGAAACAAATTAGTGGGATTGTGTTCACCTTCCGTCTGAACACCCAGTTGCTAAAAGTAGTGAGGACATTGAAGAGTCTGCAGAGCAAACTTCCCAACTGATAGCACTAACCCATGAATTATGAGCTTTCAGAACCCCGATGAGTATAGGATCTCTGTTAACCATGCAAACGTCTATTGTGTAATACTCGGGCTTGCATATTTTCCAAAATGAAACATCCCCGGACTTGGAGCCAACAGCAAGAACGCACCAATTTCTCAACAAACACGAAGTGGCATCTCCTGATGGCAGAACTGGAGACCATGCAACTACCAGAGAACACAAAATTGCATTTCGACGTGCATACTGTTTTGCAGTGATAAGAGGAAGACATGTGTTCTCCACATTGCAAGGGAGTGCTGCTTTGTTACCTTGTGAGCCACCTAGCCCATTTAGGACGATTTTATGTCCAGGTTTGACAATCTGGGAACACAATGGATAAATAAGTAGAACTCCACAGAGATGTCTGGGGATGTTTGATAAATAAAAAAGGAAAGCCAAACATATAGGCTCTGAAACAGTTTGGATTTTACAGGATAATTAGTTGTTTCATTTGCTAACTACTGATAAACACGATTGTTTGCCTTTTATGACTCAATTGTTTTTGGACTTGAACCAAAACTTCAGCCTACTGTGAACATCCAGAGTCAATCTGTACATGTGAACATGCAGAGTCCATACCTTTTTCATAGATATCACCTTTGACTTGGAGCATGGATTGAGCCAGAAATCTGCATCATTTGAAGCATCTAAATAACCTTCGTCCTCATCATAAACATAGCTCGTAAATCTACAAACAAACAAGATCTACTAAAGTAAATTCAGGTACAATATAACAATGCTGGCTCGTGAAAGGGAATAAAAGAAATAAGCCTAAGAGGAGCAGAAGGAGAAAATAGAAGGGGCTGCTAGGTTCATGCCATACACAAATATCAAACCCTACTTGTTTGACAATTTTGGCAGTATATTTTTATTTCAATTTCTTGGCCCAGGTTTTGGACAAACTTTGGCAACAAAAGGAATTAGTGAAAGCGATAATTTTTTTTTTTTTGAGAAAACGAAAAGGTGTTGTCATGCATGAGCGGAACCAAACAATGCCAAAGAAATTTTCATGTGAACAGGGTAGATAAGGCTGGCATATCAACTGTTGGCACTCTACATAATAGTCAAGATGAATAGAATTTAGCAGCATGTCTACCCTTAGCTCGGCAGACCTTCTTCGATTCAATCATAAAAACTACAGGTCAACAACAAAGAACAGCCTGATTGTGCAACAGCCTCCACACCTCTAGCGCTGGTTTAAAACCACACACCACAGTGTGACAGATGTTTGTTTATGTTAATCACACTGAAGTCACATCTAATGCTAATTCCAGTAGGGGTAAACTTAGAATTAGCCTTCTCAATTCTACCACATTTGCAAGGACTCTTAGATCTCTGCCAGTCTAATTCGATGAATATGGATGCAAAGAAAAGGAAAGATGAACTACCATATGGTGTTACTGTTGCTGCAATTTACTAATAATTTTTATCGGTGAACATCCTTTCTCACTAAAGATTGGACTTGATTAGAAAGAAACTGAAAAATATCATCAATATATATAAAATCTCTCGCATGATCGCATCCAAATCAGAGCAAACTGCTGAACAGAAAATTTTCTTTGGAGAGACTGTCGATGTGATGTAGAAGTGTGTTTGCGAGAAAATTTACTTTCCCTTGATTGAACAATCAACTTTGGACAATCCTATTATTCCAGAACTAGATGCTGCTTTTCTAACTGCAAAGCCTTGATGATGTGAAAAAACTTGATAACTGAAAAAGGAAAACATCATTCACCTTGCTGGTTTCCTTTTTCTCTGTCCAAGATCGCTGCAGGAAAGGGGTTCTTGCAGTTGAGCAGTACATCCTATCTCCTGTGCTTGCTTACTATTTACCTTCTCCTAATATATGAAAGAAAACGTTTAACAATAAAACTCTGAGATAATCAAGTAAAGGAACAGTGCAGTGCTCAAGTGGAAGGGAGCATACCTGAGGAACTGAATCAGGAGTATAATCCTCTCCGAAGTTTATACTTTTGTAATAGTTGAACAGCAACTTAGATACATCCACAACCTAGGAATAGAAGTTCATGAGCGTATCAGTATATGAGACCTGGATCATCTCCAGATAAACAAAAGTATGAAAAACAATTCTGCCAGTAACAAACCTGTAAGGAATTCGATAGAAAGAACAATAAAGAACTTTGTGAATAGACAAACCAAAACTGCAATGGAAGTTTACTTTTAATAGTCACTGTGCACGTGGAAGTCACTTGCAAACCCTAGGAATTGCTCATTCACCACAGGAATGGCACTGGATCGCCATATAAATGGAAGTTAAATTATTCGTAAGCGAACATATGAACTCATGCAATTGATGAAGATAAGTTGGGACTGTGCATCTATTAGGTGTTTTTTCCAGAAAATGCGAAGCTTGCGTCTCGATGTATTGAAAAGGTAGAAATAGTTACAAAACCCCAAGAGACCAGGTACAACGCAATATACAGCACTCGGGATTAATGACACCCCATTCCCCAGGCAATCACACTCTAAGGCCTAGGGTGTCGGGCCCAAAGCTTGGTTTCGTCCTTGATCAGCCTGAGTAGCGTAGTAGCACCATGCATGTGCACTATTGAACTCGAGCTTTTAGTACTGATATAGATTTCTCACGGAGGAAGTACTGCTACTAAAGCTGTAACAGCGAGCTCATCCTGACCTCCTTGTCCTCGAGGAATATTTACAGATCACGTGTGTCACAAAATAGAAATTTGGTGGGCATTCCATCTAACTTTCTAGTTGTTTTAACATGAAAGTTTCATGCATATTATGATTATACATAAACATTGACAGAATAGGCTTACCTTAACCCATTCATCACAAAATTCCCCAATTGGTGGGCGGTAAAGATTCACATGACCATCAGCAGTGCAAACAGCAAGCAAACACCTGAAATATTTTATCAATATAAACAAGAAAAAATTAGCTATAAACTTTACAGGAAGGAAAAAGAAGCTTTGAATACCACTAAAATTACATATACCCAGAATTAGGTGCAAATCCTGGCCGGGACCATGAAATTGACCGTGCACATGATTCAGTATCACGCACTAATAAAGTAGGGACTAAACATGGTTGAAAGAGATCTGCAAGTGTTGACAACGGAACAATTCAGATCGAGCAAACAGCTGTTAAATTTCAATTGACATAAAGTATCTGATCTCTTAAACTGTCACTAATCAAGACAGATAAATAACTATAGTCTCAAATGTTTCTGGCTTTTCCATTCATTTCAAATAGCATATTAGCATCATATTTTCACTGCAATGTTGATGTTGAGAAGAAACTTCAGATTCAGTAATAAAATTACATCTTTATTAATTCGTGCAAAATAAAAAAATGTGTATCTTAATCAACGTCATCCTTTGAAGTTGACCATCCACCTTCTCAAACAAACAGCTCACTGAGCGTGTGTCAATTCAAAACTTCAAGCTGTCCAGTGTCTCAGAACTAAATACATAGCTCAAACTTCCACAGGCATTTAATTTAGAGAATATAAAAATTAAAATTTCTAATCCACATATATTTTCCATTCATTTCGAATAGCACATTAGCATCATATTTTCACTGCATGGTTGATGTTGAGAAGAAACTTCTGATTCAGTAATTAAATTAAACTTTATTAATTCTTGCAAAATACAAAAATGTGTATCTTAATCAACATCATCCTTTGAAGCTGGCCCTCCGCCTTCTCAATCAAAGAGCTCTGATACCATGTCAAGCTTCATACAACAAAAGGAACATAGCAAAAACTTGTGTTTCTCTGAAAGACCAATACCTTCTCGTTTAACAACTCCAATGGAAAAAGGTTCACTAGCACGTAGCAAGACAAAGCCCCGAGGCCCCTCAAGTGTGGCTGGGTTCTATATAGAAAACATGATGAATGCAAGGTCAATCGAATAGATGAACTTTAGTATGGTAATGCCTGCAGGCAAGTTCCCATAGGTTGATGAAACTACAAATACCAGGATGGTAACAATGTGACCAGAAGCAACAGCCACCAAGTTCTCGCATGACCAGGTGATGGCGTTCGGATAGGACGGAGAAGCAATCAGCGTAGCGGATTGGCAATGCGGAGCCATTGCACAAGGACTGAGCACCCTTAGAGCAAACGCAAGCTACAATCTGCAAAACCCACGCCATATGACCTATGAGACTCAAGTTAACCTTGTTACAGCCATTCAGAGCCAGAAATAATGTTCCAGAATAATCTCTAATTACTTTTCCAGTCTGAAATCGAAAAAACGAAAATAGTTTGCTACAATAAAACTGCGTCAGCAGTCAGCACTAAACTACAATAGCTCCGACGGCGACCAGAGGCATCCCGAGTACAAAATCCAGAGGAGTTCCACCTCGCGAGAAATTGGATTACAGAAATACACGACTCACCGAATCTAGGGTTTCGGGGGGTTCCCTTGATCCGCGAGCATGATGATACGGCCTACAGCGGCAGCAAGGCCTAAGGGCGGCGGCAACGCAGGAAGGCAACAGTAGCCGGCGGCTGTTACAATCGCGACAAGAAGATAACGAAGAACGAAAACGAAAAGCACAGCAAGGAGACACAGATTTAACGTGGAAAACCTCTCCAACAAAGAGAGGAAAAAACCACGGGCGCCAGCCAGCGAAACTTCACTATATCGAGGAGTGTTTACAAACGTCGGGGATTTCACAGATGCAACTCTCCCAACCGGCGGCTTACAAGGGGTTTATATATCGGTGGAAATCTAGGTCTTCGACGATCCGATCCGTGCACTACAGGCGTCCCGTTGGAGCGCAGTGTGGGCCAACTTCAGACTTGTTACACTCGGCCCAAGCCTCCCGGCGACGGGCCTCGCTCCACTCGTCAGAAGTTGGCCTATACTTTGTAGAATTTGGATCAACATATAACAAACTCCACCTTGAGACAAATTCCTCCTTGTAGCATCAACAGCAACCATCTCCCTGAACAAACAAAGCAAATACTTTCGGCGCCAATAGCCACTTGGGCTAATCAGTTAAACCAACTAAGTTCGAGCAAAGCTCAAACTTAGCAACAGGAACAGGTTTAGTCATCATATCAGCAGGATTATCATGAGTGCTGATCTTGCATACCTTTAATTTACCTTGAGCAACAATGTCTCTAACAAAATGGTACTTGACATCAATGTGCTTAGTTCTCTCATGGAACATCTGATCTTTTGTAAGGTATATGGCACTTTGACTCACAAAACAAAGTAATGCAAGAATCATCTCCACAAAGCTCAGCAAACAAACCTTTCAACCAAACAGATTCTTTGCAAGCTTCAGCAATAGCCATGTATTCAGCTTCAGAGTAGATTGTGCAACAACAGCGCAATGTAGCCTTCCAGCTAACAGCACAACCTCCAACATTAAACACATAACCTGTGAGGGATCTTCTCTTATCCAAATCGGCAGAAAATCTGAATCCACATAGCCAACGAGTCCTCACCGGTCCCGCCAAACTTCAAACAAGCATTGAAGTGCCAAGAAGGTACCTGAAAACCCAATGAACAGCCTTCCAATGTTCTTTACCAGGATTAGCCATGTATCTACTTATCAAACTCATAGCATATGATAAATCAGGACGAGAACAAACCATGGCATACATCAAAGAACCAACAGCACTAGAATATGGCACCTTTGACATGTACTCAAACTCTTCATCAGTAGTAGGACATTGAGAAACTGACAATTTAAAGTGAGGAGCAATAGGAGTACTAACTGAGTTGGCACCATCCATATTAAAACGATGAAGAACTTTCTTAATGTAACTTTGCGACTAAGAAATAACAAACCAGATTTTCTATCTCGTAATCTCCATACCTAAGATCTTCTTAGCAGCACCAAGATCCTTCATCTCAAACTCACTACTTAGGTGTGCCTTCAAAGTAGTGATTTCTTTCATGCCCTTGGCAGCAATTAACATATCATCAACATATAGCAGCAAGTATATAGGTGACCCATCAACAAACTTGATATAAACACAACTATCATATTTAGACCTCTCAAAACCATGTGAGATCATAAATGAATCAAACTTTTATACCACCGTCTTGAGATTGCTTTAAGCCATAAAGAGACTTCTTTAATTTGCACACAAATCCTCTTTACCGTGCACTATGAACCCTTCTGGTTGGTCCATGTATATTTCCTCATCAAGCTCTCCATGCGTAAAAGCAGTCTTGACATCTAACTCAAGCTCAAGATCACGCATAGCCACAATACTAAAGAAAGTACGAATGGAACTATGCTTCACAACCGGAGAGAACACATCATTGTAATCAATACCTGGAATCGCTGAACCCTTTTGCTACTAACCTTGCCTTGTACCTTGAAGGCTCTTTGGGAGATAGACCTTCCTTTTCTTGAAGATCCACTTGCAATGGACCGCCTTCTTTTGTTTAGGCAAGCACAACATCCCATGTGCCATTTTTCTCAAGCGATTGCATCTCTTCTTGCATAGCAGATGCCCACTTCTCGCGTCAACGGATGCAATGGCTTCATTATATGTAGCAGGTTCAGAATCGTTTCCACCTGCTCAAAGACAACTCAAAGCATAATGTACAAGATTACACTCTTCAATTAAACGACGAGGTGGAACTATGTTACGTCTCGGTCTATCGCAGCAATAGATTCCTGTGGCTGCTGCAAAACAGTAGGTGAGTGCTGAACAACATCATCATCAATATTTTCCTCATGAGTATCATCAACAACATCATTATTATCAACAGTTTTCTGCAGGTGCTCCACCTGCACACGAACTCCCTCCTCTCTAATAGCAACAGGAGAGGGATCTGATGGCAAGTCATGATACATAACGGATTCATTAAAACAACGCTCCTACTCAACAAAATCCTTTTTGTTTCAGGGTTCCATAGTTTATATGCCTTAACTCCTGAACCATAACCAAGGAATATGCACTTGACAGCTCTAGGCTCTAACTTTCCATTATCAACATGAGCATAAGCAGTGCAACCAAAAACTCTCAACTGTGAATAATCAGCAGTGAACTCGACCATACCTCAATAGGAGTTTTCTTCTCAAGTGGAATAGAAGGTGACCTGTTGATGAGGTAACACGCCGTGTTGGCTGCTTCAGCCTGTAAACGCCTATGCATACCTGCATTAGACAACATACAACGAGCCCTCGAGATGATGGTTCTGTTCATGCGTTACGCCACGCCATTCTCCGAGGAGTATATGGGATGGTGTGATCATGCCATCGCATCGCAAAACTCCTCAAACTCATTAGAACAGAATTCCATACCATTGTCAAGACGTAGTACCTTTACCTTCTTCTCACTGTTTTCAACCATAACTTTCCACTTCTTAAAAGCATCAAAACATCAGATTTATGCTTGTAAAATAGGGCCACACCTTTCTTGAGTAATCATCAATAATAGTAAGCATATAATTAGCACCACCAATAGAAGTCTTACGGACGGACCCCATACATCAGCATGCACATAATCTAATATGCCTTTGGTGGTATGAACGGAAGCATTGAATTTAACTCTTTTATGCTTACCAAAGATGCAAAGGCTCACAGAACTCAAACTTACTCAAGTTGCAACCATCAATCAGCTCTCTCTTGACCAACTCGCCATGCCTTGTTCGCTCATATGCCCAAGACGATATGCCATAGATGTTTTACCACAATCATCGTAATCATTAGAAGTAACAAAGAGCAACAATACCGGGCAAAGTGCTACCTCTAAGAACATATAATTTAGCGTAATTCATATCACCTATCATGTGAATAAGAGAACCTTTGATACCTTCGTAACTCGATGCCCACCGCATACTTGTATCCATCAACGTCCATGGTACTGTGGAGATCAAATTTCTGGCCATGCTTGGTATGTGCTTCACCTCACTCAACGCGGCGTGTCACGCCATCATGTGTCCTAATCTTAACAGATCCAACACCAACGATATGGCATGGGTTGTCATTCCCCACACGCACAAAATCTCCATCCGCATGCACTCATATGAACTGAACCAATCTTTGTTACAGCAAATATGAAACGAACATGCAGCATCAAGTATCCATTCATCATCACGAGAAGCACAAGCAGCAAAACAGCTAAGCATTCACCATCAAAACTATCGAAACAACAAAGCCTTACCATTGCCTTGATCCTTATCTTCGGTTGGTAAGTACCGTTCCTTTTCTCCTTATTCTGCAGCTTCCAGAATCATCAATAACATGATTAGATTTCTTACAATACCTGCAGAACTTGTCCTTTCCTTGACTTGAACGACCTCTGCCTTTTGCTCTTATCTCGGTTGCCATGGTTGTTAAATCTACCGCTCGCTGCCGAACCCGCAGAGCTTCAGCCTTGGAGGACGCCCCATCCGCCGCACCATAGATTTCATCTTTTCCTCTGCTTGAGGGCATCTTGCACTTCATCAAGGGTTATCTTCACGGCTCAACAACATTGTATCACGAAAGTGTGTATAAGAACTAGGCAGCGAGCATAAGAGTAATAGGGCTAGATCCTCATCATCATATTTTACTTCCATAGATTGCAAATCAGAAATAATCTCTCTAAAAGAGATAAGTGATTCATTACCGATCCACCTTCCTGCAATCTATGCGAGAACAACTTCATCTTCACATGCATCTTATGGTTAGATCCTTTGACATGCGATCGCTTCCAGCTTTTTCCCATAGGGCGCAGCAGATTTCTTCTCCAAGATTTCCTCGCAAAATATTATTGGACAGATGAAGTTGAATCAAAGACAAAGCCTTACGGTCCTTCCGCTTCTCTTCAGCGGACCAGGTCTTAGCATCCTTTTCACCGAATCCATCCAGCGCTTCATCCAGATCAAGTTTGGGCGAGAATCGCCCGATCTTCACCGCCACAAGGAGAATCTTGTGGTGTAGTCCAGCTGGTAGATCGAACTTCAATGACATGTCGCAAAACCCTAGATTAGAACCTGGGGCTCGATACCACTTGTTACAATCGCGACAAGAAGATAACGAAGAACGAAAACAAAGCACAAAGCAAGGAGACACAGATTTAACGTGGAAAACCTCTCCAACAAAGAGAGGAAAAAACCACGGGCGCCAGCCAGCGAAACTTCACTATATCGAGGAGTGTTTACAAACGTCGGGGATTTCACAGATGCAACTCTCCCAACCGGCGGCTTACAAGGGGTTTATATATCGGTGGAAATCTAGGTCTTCGACGATCCGTTACACCACTTCGGCCCAAGCCTCCCGGCGACGGGCCTCGCTCCACTCGTCAGAAGTTGGCCTATACTTTGTAGAATTTGGATCAACATATAACAGCGGCGGTGCCGAGCTTTTCTTTTTTTTTCTTTTTTTTGCTGAAAGCGTAGGGGAGGAATAAGTAAACGTGGAAGGGAATTTAGAGCATCTCCACTCGTAACCCTCCTACGGGCTCCGGCGCGATGTGTTTTTTGCCTGTATCGGGCTATCGACGTGAAATAGGAAATTGGGGGAGCGCCGTCTTCCCAGGCCGTGTCCCCAAAAATAATATTTAATTAAGGAAAACGTAATTTTATTACATAGGAAACACCTAATTTTATTACATATAAAAAATAGAAAACTAGTCATAATCATGCCTAGCCTTGTAGTACTCGTCCTCGTGGTCGTCGTAGGAGCCGTCATCTTCGTCGTCGGTCAGCGCGCGCTCCGGCCTCGGTGGCGTTGGCCAGCCACTATCGCACCGCATCGAACGATCGCCGAAAAGCGATCGTCGCTTTGGGGACCGGCGCCCGCAATGGCTATAGCCTTTGTCGTTGCCTCCGCCGCGTGTACGATAGGCTTCCTCCTCCTTCCGCCACCAGGTGTCCTCCGGCGGCGTCGGTTCGAGCGACGCGCAAATGGCCGCACGCTGGCCCGAAAAAATTTCCGGGTCGCCGGGACGCTCTGCTGGCGCGTCGCCACGGCGTATTCCGGAGGGACCACCCACTCCGGCTGCGGCTCCGGCTGAGGCTCCGGCTAAGCCTCCAACATCCGGTTGAGGCGTAGCATCGCGGGGCAACATCCGTACCCCGGCGGGCAGGGGTAGTGGGAGGCGCACAGCGCCTCCGCCTCGGCGTATGTTAGTGTGGAGGGTTGGAGGATGACATTGCGTGTAGATCTGAGCTATGGCAATGGTGACCGTGGCCTATGTAGCCGGAAATGGTGGGAAGTTGAGGCGGGAAGCGGTGGATCTGGCGGGAAGGAACTGGCGGGAAGCGGTGGAACTTGCGGGAAGGAACTGGCGGGAACGCGGTGGCAGCCACTTCCGGCCGACGCGTGGCCGCCGAAGGGCGCGTGGCTTGACAGGGCAATATTTTATTCCCCTCCGACGCCCCCGCTTGCCTCCCTGTAGATAGGGTTTCGCCTGGGGCCGCCGGGTTAATAATTGGGCCGCGCCGGCGGAAATTCTAAAATGAGGGTTGCGGTTGGACGCGTCTTTTGACGTCAGCGGCCCTCATAGGCCTTTGGGGGGCCTTTGAGGACCCCGAGTGGAGATACCCTTAGGGTGAGGAAGCAGCGGTCAAAGGATTTGTCACATGGGATTCAATCGGAAGGTGAACACTGCGTCTAAGGTTGCAAGCGGGGCGGGACAGCATGCTATGCCGCTACGCCGCCCCACAAAAAAGATCCGTGCTATGACGTTGGGCTGACCGCGATGTTCCTAGCGGGTCGAAGTGGTCACGCTACATTGCCCACCAGCCACCCCGCCTGACCGCATAGCCCGCAATTTGCGCAAGGCATGTATCCTCGCAGCCCTCTCTTCTCTCCTCCAAGAATGCATTTTCGCAACTACCTCCCCTGGGTGCTCCTCTCCGTGCGCGCCCTGGTCCTCGGTCCTCGACGTCGCCGCCGAGCTCTGCATGCCGGCGTACGTCTTCGGTAGCGCCAACAGATTTCGTGCGTCTTCTGCAGGTGTTCCTCGAGCAGACCGGCGAGACAGTGCTCTGGGACCCGAAGGACTACTTCCTCACTGCGCACGCCCTGGGCAGTGCCGGTGGCGTCCCGAAGGTTTCCGGTACCCGCTGCTGGAAGGACCTCTCTCTCATCGCCATACATCTACGTCGACGGCCGATCAGGCACTCATGGCTTCAGAACAATGGTTAGCCCCCTCTATCTAATTCAGTTTAGGTGTTCATGTTTAGGATAATTTAAGTCATGTAAATTAGTTCTTACACTTGAAACATGACAGCTTCATTTGACTGATCTTGGACATCAAGATTGTTTTGCGGATGCTGTTCTAATTCAAGTAAAGGCAATGGATGATCTGCTGGTACTGACTGTGACCGGTTTTCTTCAACTTCATCTCTTTTTCTTTTGAAAACCAAATCGATTCTTCTTTGACTATCCTTGTCCATTACGCCTAAATTGCAATTTGTAAGAAATAATAAATAAATTATTCATGCCACTAAATTGTCAACAAGTAAATTAGTTGATACAGCCAATAAGTAAATTGGTATCCAGATTTGCCATGAATTGGTTTGGAAAAGTGAGTTACCTGTCGCTTGTGCCCGGGTAGAATCGGAGGATTTTCCGATTGGCCGCTTGGGGATTTGGGGACGGGGCTGGGCCCTGGGCGACGGACGCCCTTGCCGGCAGGGGCTCTCCGGTCGCCTGATCGAGTCTCCGCCTCGCCATAGCTGCCCTAGCTAGCAGTCGCCATGGTTTTCCTCGTGAAGTCGTGAGGAGTGTTGTTTTAATTAAGTTACTTAGGCAGTGCCAGTACGTGCATGTGCTAGTAGTAGTTGGTGTAGTGTGAATAATCTTGCATTGCCGGCTAGACATGAAAAACATGTGGCAGCCTCCAAGGGAGCAGCTCACGGTCAAACGTTCACACAATAGAGAGAGCTGGTTAGAGCAGCTCACTAGTAGTATAAATAAGACCCCTCTTGTATCAGTTAGATCACACCAAGTAGTAGAGAAACAAGAGCAATATACACAGCAACTTTGAGCTGCACCAAAACTACTCGTGTCACCCCATACATTCATTTGAGCTTGAGTGTGTGTGTCTAAGTGCAAGTTTGAGTAGCTAGCTCTAGTGTAGGAGCTGACAATTGGTACCAGAGCTAGAGTTTTCTAGCCATGCCGAAGGGCGGTGGTGCGAGCATGTCAAGGACGGAGGAAGAAATGAAAGCCGAGATCGAGGCGAGAGTCCAGGCTCGTATGCTGGCAGCGAAGAACGGCGGACGGGAGCTAGCAGCTCCGCGTGCTGGGCGTGATGCGGGCATGTCCTCGACGGCCTTCCCGCTCCTAACACGCTCTAACTACCACGACTAGTCGCTACTCATGCGCGTCATCCTCCAAGGTCGTGGCTGGTGGAAGGCGGTGGAGACGGGTGAAGCGGAGTTCACCGATGACGGGCTAGCGCTCGAAGCAATCCTTCGCGCCGTGCCTTCGGAGATGCACGCCACCCTCGCCGTCAAGGCAACTGCCAAGGAGGCCTGGGACACACTGAAGACTCTACGGCTCGGCGCCGAACGTGTGTGTGAGTCTAGGATGCAGACGTTGTGCCTTAACTACGAGGAGATCAAGTTTCGTCCAGGGGAATCAATCGATGACTTCGCCATGCGACTCCAAGCTCTCGCCAACGAGTTGGAGGTCCTCGACGACCCGCTCGATGAGAAGAAGGTCGTCCTCAAGCTGCTCTGTATCGCTCCTAAGCGGTACAAGCAGTTGTGTTGGTCGATTGAGAGCCTGGTGGACGTGAACACTTTGTCCATCGAGGAGCTCGTCGGCAGGCTCAAGGTCGTCGACGAACGAGACGACGACGAGCATGACTCCAGTAGCAAGCTCCTACTCACAGAGGACCAGTGGCGTGCTCGCATGCATCACGAGCGCGATGGTTCGTCTGGAAGTAGTGGTAGCAGCTTTGTGCCGAACCGGCACCGTGGCAGAGGACGCGGGCGTGGCTAGGACGGCGCACGTAACAAGGCTAGCGAGGGCGGCCAGCGCGGTCGTGGCGCAAACGGCGCCCCGAAGGACAACAATTGTCGGTACTGCGGTATACCGGGCCACTTGGCTCGGGAGTGCCGTAAGAAGCAGCGGGATGAGGCACACTTGGTGCAGCCCGGTGACGACGAGGAGCCGGCTATGCTAATGGCACAAGTGACTGCCGTTTCGGTGGAGCCCGAGTGCATTGGTGGCCATGTCTTCCTAAACGAAGAACGAGCAAAGGTACGGCTTGGCGACGAGGCGGAACCCATCGACGCACCATGGTATCTTGATACCGGTGCATCGAACCACATGACGGGTGACCATACGGCTTTCGCTGACCTCGACGAGAAGGTCACCGGCTCGGTGAAGTTCAGAGACAACTCCGTGGTAGGCATATGTGGGCGCGGTACCGTGATGTTCACCGCTCGTGGCGGCGAGCACCGCGCGCTCACGGATGTCTACTTCATCCCGTGCCTAAAGACGAGCATCATAAGTCTCGGCCAACTTGACGAGAACGGCTGCAAGACTATGATTCGCGATGGCACCATGTACGTCCGTGACAGGACCGGACGTCTCTTCGCTAAGGTGGCACGATCATGGAACCGTCTCTACAAGGTTCCTCTACAAATCGCGCAGCCAGTTTGCCTCTCGGCTCGCCGCGGAAGTGATGCATGGCGTTGGCACGAGCGCCTTGGCCATCAACATTTTGGTGCCTTGGAGAAGATGGCTCGCACAAGCATGGTGCGTGGTCTTCCAAAGATCGACCATGTCGATGAGCTTTGTGACGCATGCCTGGAAGGCAAGCAACGTCGCGCCCCATTTCCTCAAACGGCCAAGTTTCGCACGACGGAGAAGCTCGAGCTGGTCCACGGCGACCTCTGCGGGCCCATATCGCCACCCACACCAGGTGGGAAGAAGTACTTCCTACTGCTCGTGGATGACCACAGCCGCTACATGTGGTTGACGCTACTCGCCTCCAAGGACGAGGCAGAGGCGGCAATCAAGCGCTTCAAGACAAGCGCTGAGGTGCAGAGCGGGTGCAAACTACGCACGCTGCGGAAGGATCGCGGAGGCGAATTTACCTCCAAGGACTTCGATGCGTATTGTGCCAAGCATGGTGTACAATGGCACATGCCCGCTCCCTACTCCCCTCAGCAAAATGGGGTGGTGGAGCAGCGCAACCAAACCGTTGTTGCCATGGCGCATAGCATGCTTAAGGCACGAGGAGTGCCGAGCAAATTCTGGGGAGAGGTTGTGACCACTGTGGTGTACATCCTCAACCGCTCCTACACGCGTAGCGTCGACGGCAAAACTTCGTATGAGGTATGGCATGGCAAGATACCAAACCTGCACTACATACGGGTGTTCGGATGTGTTGCACATGTCAAGACAGCGCGTCCCTAACTCAAGAAGCTGGATGACCGAAGCACTCCCATGGTACTCATGGGATATGACGTTGGATCAAAGGCGTACAAGTTTTTCGACCCAGTGTCGCAGCGCGCACATGTCTCCCGAGACGTGGTGTTTGATGAGGACGCGAGCTGGGACTAGGGTGAGCAGGCAGAAGCGCACCCCGCTAGCACGTTCACGATCGACTTCCCGGTTCCGGGGACCGACACCGGCGTGAACGACGATGAGACTCCAGATGACGGGGGAGCGGCACCAGCTCCGCTCTCACCACAACAACCGGAGGAACCCGCAACCCCTGCAGCTGTACCTACCACACAACGTGCCGGTCATGGTGCTCCGGTGCAGTTTGTGTCACCTCCACCCGGAGTGACACCAACCTCCGCAGATGGAGATGGACGCCTGCGAAGGTTCCGCACCATCGACAACATTGTCGCTGAGTTCGCGGAGGAGCTCCTTCTAGTGGCTGGTGAGGAACCTGCCACGTTCGCCGAGGCTGAACCTCACCCAGCCTGGCGTGCAGCCATGCTAGAGGAGATGAGCGCCATCGAGGAGAATGGCACCTGGGAACTCACGAGTTTGCCAACGGGTCATCGCCCAATCGGGCTCAAGTGGGTCTTCAAATTGAAGAAGAACACCAATGGCGACATCGTCAAGCACAAGGCTCGCCTTGTAGCGAAGGGCTACGTCTAGCGTGCCGGCATCGACTTCGATGAAGTGTTCTCCCTGGTGGCTCGACTCGACTCTGTGCGCTTGCTCATCGCGATTGCAGCGCAGCAGTGTTGGGAAGTGCACCACATGGATGTCAAATCGGCGTTTCTCAATGGTGACCTTCAGGAGGAGGTATACGTGGCTCAATGATACGTCCATTTTGCATCACTATTCTATGTCTTAATTCACTATTATTCATTGATATATTTCATATTGAGAGGTGATACTTATGTTATTTCATCTATTTTTGCATGGTTGATGACTTCTGGAGCATGGACCGCTGTAGTCAGGATTCTGATGGAAAATGTGCTGTTTGGAGGCAAAATTCACGAAGATCAGAAAATTCGGAAAAATATACGGAAAATCCTATTTTTCCAGAAGACTAAGGATGCCAGAAGATGGAGTGGAGATGGGCCACATGGGGCCCACACCACCCCATGGTGCGGGCAGCCCTAGGCCGCGCCAGGAGGTGGTGTGGCCACCCTGGCCTACTCCAGCCTCTCCCCTCTAGCGTATATCATCCTCCTAAAACCCTAAGACTCGGGGAGGGACCACAGAAAGATTCCGCCGCCTCTGCGGGGCGGAAAACACCGAGAGAGAAAGATCTCTCCGGCAGACAGATTTCTGCCAGGGAATTCCTTCCCGGAGAGGGGAGATCGTCGCCATCAACACCACCATCAAGCTGGACTTCATCGGGATCATCATCATCATCATCACCACCATCATCACCATCAGCACCCTCATCACCATCTCCATATTGCTGTAACAATTGCGTTGAATCTTGCATAGTTCATAGGGGAAACTTTCCCGGTGTTGATTACTCTTTGTAGTTGATGCTATTGAGTGAACCATTGAATTATTGTTTATGTTCAGATTGTTATACATCATTATTCCATCTCTGATCATGATCCATATGATGTCTTGTGAGCAGTTCGTTTTGTTCTTAGGACATGGGAGAAGTCTTGTTGTTAGTAGTGGAGTTGTGTTGAGAAAGATTCAATAGATTGTTATTTAAGTTGTGGTGTACTTCTTCTAGTGGTGTCATGTGAACGTCGACTACATGACACTTCACCTATATGGGCCTAGGGGAATGCATTGTGTATTTGGCTACTAATCGTAGGGGTTGGAGTGATGTAAACCTGAACCCCCGTTAGGAAACCATTGCACAAGGGACGTAAGGGTCTTAGAGTTTAAAGCTGTGGTTAGGTTTCTACCTTAATTACTTTCTTGTACTTACGGATGTTTGCAAGGGGTATAATCACAAGTATGTATTAGTCTTGGATGGGGCGGTACATTAGCACAGGTTCACCCACATAACACTTAGCAAGCTAAAGAAGATTAATCAACTATATGAAGCGAAAGCACTTAACAGTCTTTCCATGTATCCTCGAGAACGTTTGGTCATCTTAAGTAATACAACCGGCTTGTCCTTTGCTGCATAAAGGATTGGGCCACTTGCTGCATTTATTCCTACTGTCTTTTATTTACTCGTACTTTGTTTACTTGCTTTATTGAAAACCCCTAAAAATCCGTTTGCTAAGTATTTGCAGAGAATTCCTGATCCATACCACTAGCCAGTGCCTTCTGCTCCTCGTTGGGTTCGACACTCTTACTTATCGAAAATACTGCGATACACCCCCTATACTTGTGGGTCATCAAGACTATTTTCTGGCGCCGTTGCCGGGGAGTGAAGCACTATTGGAGAGTGGAACTGGTAAAGGAAACTTCTACTGTGAGTACTGTTTACTTCTGTTAGTTGCTTTATTTTCGTTATGGATAATTCGCTAAGTTTCTTATTTGGTAATGCTACTACCACTGCTAAGGTAGTAGATAAACCACCACCTGCTGAGAATGATGTTTTCAAATTACCTACAAGAATTATTGATCGTGTTATGGATAACTACTATGTTGGGGATGGAACTGTCCATCCCGGTGATTATTTACTCTTTATACACGAATTATGCGGGTTGTTCAAGTGTGCAGGTATTACTACAGATCAAGTTAAGAAGAAGTTATTCTCATTATCGCTAAAAGGAAGAGCTGAGGACTGGTATAAGCTGTTGAAGAATGGTCAAGCTCTAGAATGGGAGGAAATAGTGCCTCTCTTTTATTCAAAATTTTATCCTCCTAGTGAGATTCATAAAGATCGAAATCAAATATACAACTTTTGGCCTCTTGATGGAGAGAGTACAGCTCAAGCTTGGGGGAGATTGAAGTTACTAATGCTCAAATATCCCATTCATGAGCTCCCCAACAATATTATTATCAATAACTTTTATGCAAGTCTCCCTCTACATGATAAAGATTTATTGGATGCTTCTTGTGCTGGATCATTCACTCGCATGGAAGAAGAAGCTAAATGGGATATTCTGGACCATATTCAAGACAATGCTGAAGCTTGGGAGAATGACAAAGGTAAAAAGTCAGGTATAAATTATGATTATGAATGCATTGAATCTTTTATGGGAACTGGTGACTTTCAAAATATTAAAAATGCTTATGGTCTAGACTCTCAAGCTATTGCTTCTTATTTTAAGGCTTTTGCTTCCTATATTGAAGTGCCTAAAAAGAAGTGGGATAAGTATCATGAACCTTATAAAGATATTTCTAAGAGTGTTCCTTCAAGAAATACTGAAGTTTATACTACTAATCATGTTTTACATGAACCTTATATTGAGAAAATGCCTTTCCCAGTTAGGATTAAGGAACATTCTATGATAGCTAGTATGGTTAATGAAAGTACAAATAAAGCTGTTGAACCTGATAAACAAATGGTTGATGAACCTATAATAGCAAATGTGAAAGACTTTGTTACTAAATATGAAAAAGAGGGACACTCTATCCTTTGTAAGGATACCTCTAATATTGTTTCACAAAGTAGTGTTATGAGAGCTAGTATTCCCGTGTTTTCTGTTAGAGTAAGTGATCATTGCTATGATGGTCCTTGTGATAGCTATATTGTGAAGTTTATGCATGATACTGAAAGTTACTATGAGAGAGGGAAAAGTGTTCTTATGCATCTCAATAATATCAAGTTTCCTCGTTTTATGCTGAAAGTTTTTATGTTGCACTTCTTTTGCCCTCTTATGCAAGTTGCTTCTGGTTTTAAAAAATTGTTTGTTTACAAAATTCCCTTGCATAGGAAGTGGGTTAGACTTAAACGTGTGTATTTTTTTGCTTCTTAATGCTCTCTTTCACCTCAATTCATATCCCTATGAGAGCTTCTTCAAAATTATCATGCCCATCTTAATGGCTATAAAGAAAGAGCTTTATGGGTGACAACCCAATTTGTTTTTGCTTTTAGTTTGTTTTTGTTTCTTTGAGTCTTGGAAGTTATTACTTTGGTAATAACCGCTGCTTATCCATTTTGTTTGGTTTTTGTGTCAAGATCAACCTCTAATGAGAGAGAAGTAAGATTTGGGGAAGTTGCTGTCCCGAAACAGATTTTTGTGCTTCACCGTAAAAAATTGTGAGAGACCTATATCTGTCGGATTGAGCTGTAGTTTTTTGTGCTTCTGCCCCAGGTTGTTATTTAACTTTCGTTAGTTTTGCACTTTTTGATTTGAGCAACAGAAGATTTTCGAAAAAATTAATCTTTACTTGCTGGTCTGTTTTGACAGATTTTGGCACTCTTGCATTTGCTTCTTTATTCGATTTCCTTTTTGAATTCTTTTTGGGTTTCGGAAGGAGTTGCTACAGTAGCTTATGTTTTGATGGTTTTCAGTTGAAGTTGGACTCAAAAGGTTTTACCACTTCACTTATACTAATGTTGCTAATAAGAACTGTGTGAAGTTTTGTGTGAAAGAAATTTCTAGGTTAGTGGAGATAATGGTGTAATAAGAAAGAGAAAGGTTTTATGACTCAAGTAATAAGTATATGAAGATGAAGATATTGATGTTATTCAAGTGGTGACTCCGAAAGAATCTACTAGATACCAAATTCAGAGACCTGCAGAGTCTGTTTTTAAATAGGTAACAGTTCTGGTAAGAAAAGTTCCACGAAAATACAATCCAACTTTATTTTTGCAGTTTTCAGTCGATAAGGAAAGCTACGAAGCAAAAAAGGGACGGAAACGGGGCCAGGGTGGCTCACACCACCCTGTGGCACGGGCCCACCCCTGGCCACGCCACCAGGTGGTGAGTCCGCCCCGGACTCCGCCTCCGACTCGTTTTCTCTCAGTACCTTCCTTTTGATATGAAACTTCGTAATATATATTCCCCCGGATCTCCCGAGGTTCGTATATCGTATTTTCGTCATGTTTTTGTTTCGATCTGTTTCTACCAGGACATACTCTTTGAAGGTTTAGAAGCACAATGATGTTCGCCAAGGATAAAGGGAAGGAGCCTATGGAGGAAGATCTCCAAGACCCCAAGCAAGGGCTGGTACCTTTAGTATCTTGCCCTGCATCAACGGAAGCCCTACGAGTCACTAAGGAGTTCTGCGATAAGTACCGAGACTTGAGGAGGAAGGTGGACATGCTTCAATGGGAGAATAATAGGCTTCGCAAGATGCTGGAAGATTTCCTCACGTCAACTAAGAAAATATTACCACCACCACCGAAGGAGTAATTCGTCATCAGGTTTGGCATCCCCTTGGTTTGTTCCAAGCTTGGGGGAGTGCCGCGGTATCATATCACTATCTTCTATCTTTTTACCTTATTAGTAGAGTCATATCATGAATAGAGGAATTATTATGTAGTATGGTTTGCATTATGGAAGTGTCCCCTCTCTCGTTAGATATGTATCCCTTGGTGTGAGTTGCCGTTATGGAATATTAATGAGAAGTTCTATCATCCACTCTTTTGCATAGTTTATATTAGTTTTCAATTCATGGTTATATGATTGATCTTGTTGTTAGTATTGGTATCACTCTGGGATCATTGAGTTAATTTAGTTGGTTTTGGCAAACCTGGCTCGGTCAGTAGCAACACTTTTTTTGAGAGTTGAAAGAAAAGATAAAAGTACCTTTAAAGAAAAATAATTTCATCATATTTCTTTCTTGATTTGCTAATAAGTTTAGTATTCTCTAGTTAAGATCTTTTGTGTTTCCAAGGAAGATTGCATGTTTGTCTTTATCACTTGTATGTTTGTTTGTTTCCTTCAACTCTTATACTTGCTACCCAGCCTTGCTAGCCAAAAACCTGTACTGAGAGGGTATTCTTCTCGTGCATCCACCTCCTTTAAACCAAAACCTTTGCCATTTGTGTCCACCATACCTACCTAGTAGCATTATTGCTATTCCAAGTAAATTCTTGTTTTATCTACCTCCCAAATTAAACTTGTTATGTGAAAATTAGTGATTAAAGCTCTCACGAACTTGATGGCACACTTTACTTTCTTGCATTTAATAAACTTGAACCATTGGGTCCTTCTTTGTTGTGTATATGCTTGCGCTTTATGAGTTGAAGTTAGCCGAACGATGTATCATGGGGACCGCTTTCAACACTTCATTTGGTATTTTGTACCTAGTTGATATCATGTTCTTTTGCTTATGGATCCCGGCGGTGTGAAATAAAAGTGGAATTTGTAAGATCATGGAGTTTATATGTGTGTTCTGAAACGCTGGGCGCTAGCCTAAGCCATGCCTAATCATGGTGGAAACTTGTAGCATAACTATAGTGAGCATTCTATGAAGCATCCTCAATAAAACCTATGCAAATAGCAAAAAAAGATCGCTGAGATGCTCACCGCCGCTTGCCTTGTCATTTTGATTATGGGATAGCTCCTGTGTCATGTGCAAGGGGTACCCCGTTGGCGGTTCTCAATGATACGCATGTATTTACAATGACAAGAGCTTGCTCGTGACTGAAGTTGAGTAGCATGAGGGTCGGTACTCATAAGTAAGGGGCATGAGATTTCAACTTATAACTTGTCAAGCATATCCTCTTAGTTGTGTCACTTTTACCTTAACCACCAAAAGATGCCTATGATAGGGGCAATGAGAGCTGAAAGCTAGTAAGTATCATAATTTTTGGGAGCTCTTTATGAGACTTGCAATCCCTGCTTCCCTCTTTGAAGGGCCTTTCTTTTACTTTGTAGTTGAGTCAAGAACCTACTCCCTTCTATCTCAGCAAGTATTTTGAGTTGTTGTGTTTCATTCATTCATATGATGATTTATTCACTCATGTTTCTTATGTTCCTTGTTTTGCACATTGCTCTTATCTTGATGTTTACTACTTTGAAAGCTATCATTGAAAAACCAGTTATTTGTGAACTCTAGCAAATTATCAACTATTCTTCGACTAAGAGCTAAGTTTGTCATTACCAATTATGATTCACTTTATCTATCTTTATTGTGTTTCCTTTACTTATTACAAGTTGAGTTATATAATAGTGAGTTGTCTTCTATTATGATCTATGTATTTGATGAATGTGATGCTTATTGTCTGTATTCTTTTATCGACTCTTCACTCCATAAACCTGAGGCCATGTTTATTGAGCTCGGTTTTGCTTGGGGACAAGCGAAGTCTAAGCTTGGGGGGAGTTGATACGTCCATTTTGCATCACTATTCTATGTCTTAATTCACTATTATTCATTGATATATTTCATATTGAGAGGTGATACTTATGTTATTTCATCTATTTTTGCATGGTTGATGACTTCTGGAGCATGGACCGCTGCAGTCAGGATTCTGATGGAAAATGTGCTATTTGGAGGAAAAATTCGCGAAGATCAGAAAATCCAGGAAAATATACGGAAAATCCTATTTTTTCAGAAGACTAAGGATGCCAGAAGACGGAGTGGAGATGGGCCATAGGGGGGCCACACCACCCCATGGCGCGGGCAGCCCTAGGCCGCACCAGGAGGTGGTGTGGCCACCCTGGCCCACTCCAGCCTCTCCCCTCTAGCGTATATCATCCTCCTAAAACCCTAAGACTCGGGGAGGGACCACATAAAGATTCCGCCGCCTCTGCGGGGTAGAAAACACCGAGAGAGAAAGATCTCTCTGGCAGACAAATTTCTGCCAGGGGAATTCCTTCTTGGAGAGGGGAGATCGTCGCCATCAACACCACCATCAAGCTGGACTTCATCGGGATCATCATCATCATCATCACCACCACCATCATCACCATCAGCACCCTCATCACCATTTCCATATTGCTGTAACAATTGCGTTGAAACTTGCATAGTTTATAGGGGAAACTTTCCCGGTGTTGATTACTCTTTGTAGTTGATGCTATTGAGTGAACCATTGAATTATTGTTTATGTTCAGATTATTATACATCATTATTACATCTCTGATCATGATCCATATGATGTCTTGTGAGTAGTTCGTTTTGTTCTTGAGGACATGGGAGAAGTCTTGTTGTTAGTAGTGGAGTTGTGTTGAGAAAGACTCAATAGATTGTTATTTAAGTTGTGATGTACTTCTTCTAGTGGTGTCATGGGAACGTCGACTACATGACACTTCACCTATATGGGCCTAGGGGAATGCATTGTGTATTTGGCTACTAATCGTAGGGGTTGCCGGAGTGACAGAAACCTAAACCCCCGTTAGGAAACCATTGCACAAGGGACGTAAGGGTCTTAGAGTTTAAAGCTGTGGTTAGGTATCTACCTTAATTACTTTCTTGTTTTTAGGATGTTTGCAAGGGGTACAATCACAAGTATGTATTAGTCTTGGATGGGGCGGTACATTAGCACAGGTTCACCCACACAACACTTAGCAAGCTAAAGAAGATTAATCAACTATATGAAGCGAAAGCACTTGACAGTCTTCCTATGTGTCCTCGAGAACGTTTGGTCATCTTAAGTAATACAACCGGCTTGTCCTTTGCTGCATAAAGGATTGGGCCACTTGCTGCATTTATTCCTACTGTCTTTTATTTACTCGTACTTTGTTTACTTGCTTTATCGAAAACCCCTAAAAATCCGTTTGCTAAGTATTTGCAGAGAATTCCTGATCCATACCACTAGCCAGTGCCTTCTGCTCCTCGTTGGGTTCGACACTCTTACTTATCGAAAATACTGCGATACACCCCCTATACTTGTGGGTCATCACTCAACCACCTGGTTTTGTCGAGGAAGGACAAGAAGGCAAGGTGTTGCGGCTGCGCAAGGAACTCTACGGACTGTGCCAAGGCCCTGACTGTGCCAAGCCCCGAGGGCCTGGAACACCAAGCTGGACAACACACTACTGTCGCTTGGGTTTCCAGAGGAGCCCATCGGAGCATGCTATCTATGTGTGCGGCACAAGTGAGACACGACTACTTCTTGGCGTCTACGTCGATGACTTGATCGTGACTGGAGCAAGCACGCGTGAGATCGCCAAGTTCAAGCTCGAGATGCAAGGCACGTTCAATATGAGTGACCTCGGACTCTTGAGCTACTATCTCGGGATCGAGGTGAAGCAGACCCCTGGCGAGATAACACTCGGCCAGGCTGCATACGCCGGCAAACTGCTCGAGAAGGCTGGAATGGGTGACTGCAACCCAGTGCACGTCCTAATGGAGCCCAGACTCAAGCTGAGCAAGGAGAGCTCAAACCCGCCGGTGGATGGAACATTCTACCGCAGCATTGTCGGGAGTCTGAGGTACCTTGTGCACACTCGGCCCGACATTACTTTTGCCGTCGGCTACATCAGTCGGTTCATGGAGAAGCCCACAACAGAGCACATGGCTGTTGTCAAACATTTGTTGCGGTACATTGTTGGTACACGCAACTATGGTTGCCGCTATCTAAAGGACAAGGACGACGGCAAGATAATCGGCTACAGTGACTCCGACATGGTGGGCGACATTGACGACCGAAAGAGCATCTCTGGTGTTTTATTTATGCTCGGTCGGAACCCTGTGACTTGGCAGTCACAGAAGCAGAAGGTGGTCGCACCTTCATCGTGCGAGGCGGAGTACATTGCCGCAACGACTACGGCTTGTCAAGGAGTTTGGCTTGGACGGCTTCTTGGCGACCTCCTTGCCAAGAAGGATGATATTGCGACAATATTTGTGGACAACAAGTCCGCAATTCAGTTGTGCAAAAATCCGGTATTCCATGATTGGAGCAAGCACATCGAGACACGCTTCCATTTCATCCGGGAGGGGGTCGACGACGGCAAGATTAATGTTGAATACATCGATACAGAAGACCAGCTCGCAGTCATTCTGACAAAGGCACTTGGTCGCAACCAGTTCCAAAGTCTGCGAGAGAGAATCGGTGTCGTCACCATCTAGAGTAACTAAATTAAGGGGAGAATTGTTGTTTTAATTAAGTTACTTAGGCAGTGCCAGTACATGCATGTGCTAGTAGTAGTTGGTGTAGTGTGAATAATCTTGCATTGCCGGCTAGACATGAAAAACATGTGGTAGCCTCCAAGGGAGCAGCTCACGGTCAAACGTTCACACAATAGAGAGAGCTGGTTAGAGCAGCTCACTAGTAGTATAAATAAGACCCCTCTTGTATCAGTTAGATCACACCAAGTAGTAGAGAAATAAGAGCAATATACGCAGCAACTTTGAGCTACACCAAAACTACTCGTGTCATCCCATACATTCATTTGAGCTTGAGTGTGTGTGTGTCTAAGTGCAAGTTTGAGTAGCTAGCTCTAGTGTAGGAGCTGACAAGGAGTCGCCTGGAGTGGTCGTGAGGTACGAACCAATTTTGCTTCTAGTGATTAGTTTGTACTGGGCTGAACTACGGGCTTTACACGTAGAGGCAGTGAGGCATAGGAATAAAAAAAATCTTCGCTGGGCTAGGCGGGCCATGGCCCGGGTTTGCCCTCACTAAGCAGCCAGTGAGTGAGGTCGTTGGCACCGCAGGAAGACTTGATGTGTTTTCCATGTGCTCACGCAGGCCATATCTGTTTTTTTTTTGCATGTGCTCACGGCCTGAGATCACGCGGGCTGCGAGGTATTTAGGGCCTCTCCACCGGGCTGACCAAAACGCGAGATTAAAACAGTCCGTTTCAATTTGTTTGGATCGGCCCGTGGTCATGTTGGGCCACGGTCCGTCCTATCCGGCCAGTCGCGCTCAGCAGTATGACCTAAAATAGACAAAATCGGACAGACCAGTCCAAGAGAGGAGAGAGAAGAAGGCCTATTGTGTGCATGCAACTGGACCGGTCTGTATTTAACCTGAACAGGCCAGCGCCCGCGTCTGTCCGAATAGACCCATCGGGACCTAAATTAGATACCCGGATGGGTCGGTCTGGCCTGATTTTGCCGGATGGGTCGCCCCGCTAGGACGCTGCATTTGGTCCAACTATCCGTACGGACTGATAAGGACACGGCTGGACCAATTGGGTAGAGCCGGTAGAGATGCCCTTATTTTGTACGTACTAACTACGGCATGAGATCGTGAAGCGGCTAATGCGGGCTGATGCGGGTACCGTAATTCCCCGCGCTAATTTTAGTGGTTTATTACTGTTGGGTCCGCAACATAGAAAACAAAATTTTCCTACGATGAGAACTACACGCCAAGATCTATCTACTAGGTACAAAGCAACGGGTGGACATACATCCAACGAGAACTTACCCTCAAAGACAACGAGTTTTGTTAACGAGTAGGAACTCGTGGTTGATATAGTCGTACACTTGCCGATCGTGTGAAAGTCCGAGCGCCGCAAATCAGCAGCGCATCCGTACTCGCACACACGTTCAAGCCACCGGACAACCTCCACCTCCTCGCTCCAGCGATCCAGCGGAAGCAGCAACTCCTTTCAGACGAAATGCCACCGGGAACATATATCTCGCTAATCCGAGACCATGGGGAAATAATTCTAGAGGGGGAGAGATCCTTCACAAGGAGGTGTGAGGAAGAAGGAGGAAGAGGGTGGCCTTTTATAGGAGGAGGGGGGTACCCCCTCTCTCCATGGCCGGCGCATGGGGAGGGGTGACCCCTCACCTCCCCCATTCATGTGGTGGTAACCCCTCCATACTAAAATGCCTCTTCACATTCCCCTTTAAAGTCCCTACTTTAAATGCATTAAAATTCTTCAAGTTTAATGCTCTCTCATTTAATAAAACTCTTTTATTAAATTTATTCAGAATTTTGTTAATTATTTTAATTAACAAACATTCACATATAGCCCCTTGCAATATTTCAATATCACATGCAGAACCACTTTCTGCAATTTTACCTGAAACAATTTCCGGTTTCTATCGAAACAATTCCTGCGCTTTGCAATTCTTTCGTCTGAAACATATGTGCTCCAAAATGGTGTCCGGTAACTCTTAAGTGTGTCACCCTACGGTTCGCGAATAATGCAGACCTGATTGAGACTCCTCTCAGATCAATAGTCAGAAGCGGGACCTGAAGATCCATACTGACTCCTGCATATTCAATGATGACTTCTGTGATCGTGAGAACCTTTAACGCTTGTAACTCAATCCCTTTGTCTCTTGATATAATACATGTCCGAGATTCGATCATCGGTATCCAAATACCTAGTTTGATCTCGTTACCGACATGCACTCTTTTCTCGTTCCCGTGATATAACATTCTAGTGATCACATCACTTGCTTGCAAGCTATCTCAATGTGATATCACCGAGAGGGCCCAGAGTATATCTATCCGTCATCGGGATTGACAAATTACACTCTTGATCCATGAGCCTCAACATGACACCTTCGTAGCACTGAACCCATCTTTATAGTCACCCTGTTACGGTGTGACGTTTGATGTTATCAAGATACTCTTCTGGTGTTAGAAATTAACATGCTCTCATGGTCTAAGGATAAAGATTACTTCGTATGATGTTATAGCAATGTAAACATAATGACTTGATCGTAATGCTATACTTCGGATGAATGTTCATCACATCATTCCACCAATGGTGTGACCTTGTTATTAACAACATCCAATGTCCATGATCAGGAAACCTTGATCATCTTGTTAATCAACAAGCTAGTCTATAAGAGAGGCATAACTAGGAACCCTTTTTGTTTATTAAACACACATGTATTGATGTTTCCGATCAATACAATTCTAGCATGCAAAATAAACATCTATCATATATAAGGAATATATAATAACAACTTTATTATTGCCTCTCAGGGCATATTTCCTTCAGTCTCCCACTTGCACTAGAGACAATAATCTAGTTCACATAGTGATAAATCTAACACCCATGGAGTTCTGGTGTTGATCATGTTTTGCCCTAGGGAGAGCTTTAGTCAACGGATCTGCTACATTTAGGTCCGTGTGTACTTTACAAATCTTTATATCTCCATCCTTGACATGCTCGCGGATGGAGTGAAACCGGCACTTAATATGCTTGGAATTCTTGTGAGACCTCGGTTCCTTTGCGTTGGCTATGGCTCCATTGTTGTCACAATAGATCACCATCGGGTCCAACGCACTAGGAACCACACCTAGTTCCGTAATGAACTCTTTCATCCAAACCGCTTCCTGCGCCGCTTCTGAAGCAGCAACATATTCCGCCTCCGTCGTTGATCCAGCCACCACAGGTTGTTTGGAACTCCTCCAACTAACTGCTGCTCCGTTCAAGAGAAATACGTATCCGGATTAAGACTTAGAGTCATCCGGATCGGTGTCAAAGCTAGCATCAACATAACACTTAGCGACTAGCTCTTCTTCACCTCCGTATATAAGAAACATATCCCTAGTTCTTCTCAAGTACTTGAGGATGTTCTTGACCGCTATCCAGTGTTCCGAACCTGGATCAGATTGGTACCTACTAGTCAAACTAATAGCATGTGCCACATCCGGTCTTGTACATAGCATGACATACATTATAGAGCCTATGGCCGAGGCATAGGGGATCTTATCCATCATCTCTCTTTATTCCGCCGTAGCCGGACTTTGAGTTTTACTCAATGTCTTGCCTTGCAACATAGGTAAGAACCCCTTCTTACTTTTGTCCATATTAAACTTCTTTAATATCTTATCAAGGTATGTACTCTGCGATAGCCCAATTAGGCGCCTTGATCTTTCTCTATAGATTTTAATGCCTAATATATATGACGCTTCACCAAGGTATTTCATCAAAAATTTGCTGTTTAGATAACTTTTAACACTGTTTAAAAGATCTATATCATTTCCAATCAATAATATGTCATCCACATATAATATCAGAAATGACACATTACTCCCACTCACTTTCTTGTAAATACAAGCCTCTCCATAAGTTTGGACAAATCCAAACTCTTTGATCACCTCATCAAAGCGGACATTCCAACTCCGGGATGCTTGCTTCAGTCCATAGATGGATCGCTGAAGTTTGCATACCTTATTATCATCCTTAGGATCGACAAAACCCTTAGGTTGTATCATATACAACTCTTCTTCAATATTACCATTGAGGAATGCAGTTTTGACATCCATCTGCCATATTTCATAATCGAAATATGCAGCAATTGCTAACATAATCCTAACCGACTTAAGCATCACTATGGGAGAGAATGTCTCATCGTAGTCAACTCCTTGAATTTGTCGAAACCCCTTTGCGACAAGTCGAGCCTTATAGATGGTCACATTACCATCAGCATCAGTTTTTCTTTTGAAAATCCATTTATTCTCAACGGCCTTTCGATCGTGAGGTAAGTCCACCAAGGTACAAACTTGGTTCTCGTACATGGATTCCATCTCGGATTTCATGGCTTCTAGCCATCTGTTGGAATCTGGGCTCATCATCGCTTCTTCATACGTCGCAGGGTCATCCATTTCATCAACCACGAAATTCACAATAGGATTGCCGTACAGTTCAGGAGCTGCATGTGTCCTGCTTGACCTGCGAGGTTCGGTAGTGTCCTCTTTCGGAGTTTCATGATCAATATTATTAGCTCTCTCTTCATTAGGTGAAGTCAACTCCGAAACAACTTCCGGTGCTGCGCTACTCGCCATTTCATTAAGAGAAGGTTCAATAACCTCTTCGAGTTCTACCTTCCGACTACTCACACCTTTCACGAGAAACTCCTTCTCAAGAAAGGATCCATTCTTGGCAACAAAAACCTTGCCCTCGGATCTGTGATAGAAGGTATACCCAGTCGTTTCCTTAGGGTGTCCTATGAAGACGCATTTTTCCGCTTTGGGTTCGAGTTTATCCGGCTGAAGTTTCTTCACATAAACATCGCATCCCTAAACTTTAAGAAATGACAACTTAGGTTTGTTTCCAAACCATAATTCATACGGTGTCGTTTCAACAGATTTAGATGGTGCCCGATTTAAAGTGAATGCAACTGTTTCCAGTGTATAACCCCAACATGACAGTGGCAAGTCAGTCAGAGACATCATAGATCGAACCATATCCAATAAGGTACGATTACGACGTTCCGACACACCATTACGTTGTGGTGTTCCGGCAGGCGTGAGTTGTGAAACTATTCCACACTCTTTCATGTGTGTGCTAAACTCGTAACTTAGATACTCTCCTCCATAGTCGGACCGTAGAAATTTGGTCTTTTTATTACGATGATTCTCCACTTCATTCTGAAATTCCTTGAACTTTTCAAAAGTTTCAGACTTGTGTTTCATCAAATAGATATACCCGTATCTGCTCAACTCATCCGTGAAAGTAACAAAATGACGATATCCACCTCGCGCCGACACACTCATTGGTCCACACACATCAGTATGTATGATTTCCAATAAATCTGTCGCCCGTTCCATTGAACCGGAAAACGGCATTATAGTCATCTTGCCCATAAGGCATGGCTCACATGTATCAAATGATTCAAAATCAAGTGATTCCAAAAGTCCATCAGAATGGAGTTTCTTCATGCGTTTAACACCAATATGACCTAGACGGTAGTGCCACATATATGCAGATATATCATTATCAAGTTTAATCTTTTTAGCATTAACATTATGAATATGCGTAATATTACTATCGAGATCCATCAGAAATAAACCATTCAACATAGGTGCATGACCATAGAAGATATCATTCTTATAAATCGAACAACCATTGTTTTCAGATTTAAAGGAATGACCACTTTGCATCAAACACGATCCGGATACAATGTTCATGCTCAGTGCAAGCACCAAATAACAATTATTTAGGTTTATAACTAATCCCGATGGCATATGGAGAGGTAGCGTCCCGACGGCGATCACATCAACTTTTGATCCATTGCCGACCCGCATCCCGACCTCATCCCTTGCTAGTTGTCGCTTGTTCCGTAGCCCCTGAACCGAGTTACATATATTAGCAACCGATCCCGTATCAAATACCCAGGTGCTACTCCGAGTACTAGTCAAGTACACATCAATAACATGTATATCACATATACCTTTGTTTGCCTTGCCGGACTTCTTGTCCGCCAAATACTTAGGGCGATTCTTCAATGGCGATCCCTTGCAATAGTAGCACTTGGTATCGGACTTAGGGCCAGCTCGGGGTTTCTTTTCAGGTGTGGCAACAGATTTGCCACCCTTCTTTCCCTTGTGCTTTCCTTTCTTGTCCTTCTTGAAACCGGTGGTCCTATTGATCATCAACACTTGATGTTCTTTCCCAATATCCACTTCTGCAGTCTTAAGCATTGACAGAAGCTCGGGAAGAGACTTCTTCATGCCCTGCATATTATAGTTCATCACGAAGCTCTTGTAGGTAGGTGGTAGAGATTGGAGAACACGATGTATGCCTAAGTCAATGGGAATCGTTATTCCCAAGGACACAAGCTTATCGGCGTACCCAGACATTTTGAGTACATGCTCACTAACGGAGCTCTTCTCCTCCATCATGCAGCTAAAGAACTTTCAGAAGCATTATAACTCTCTACGGCACCATGGGTATCGAAAATCATTTTCAATTCTCCCATGGTATCAAAAACATTGCCATTTTCAAAATGCTTTCGAAGTTCTGGCTCTAGCCCATACAGTATGCCGCAATAAACTAAGTTGTGGTCCTCCTGACGAGTCACATAGACATTCTTTTCCTCGTCAGGGGCATCAGGAACTGGTGGGGGGCCTAGCGGCGCATCTAGCACATATTGCTTTTGTGCAGAAGTGAGGAGAATCCTCAAATTCATAGCCCAGTTGGTGAAGTTGCTACCATTCGCAACAAGTTTCTCTTTCTCCATGAACACATTGAAATTAAAAGCAGGTGGTGACATCTACAATAGAATTTGTAAAGTTTATTTACACTAAGTTTATGATAGATTGAGTTCAACTAATCCAAATTACTAATGAACTCCCACTCAAAAATGACATCCCTCGTGTCCTTTTGGTGATTACATGAACCAAATCCACTACACCAAGTCCGATCATCACGTGAGTTGATGTAGCTTCAAAGGCGAGCATCTATATGGGCATCATATCAACTATATGACTCATGCTTAACCTTTCGGTCCGTGTTCTGAGGCCATGTCTGTACATGCTACGCTCGCCAAGTAAAAACCTTAGTATTCACATGTGTAAAACTGTCTTAAACCCGTTCCTATGAAAGCGTAGATTCGAGTACACCCGATCACCACGTGATGTCTCGAAACACGATCCATAGAACGGTGCATACTCAAGGAAGAACACATTTTATCTTTATATCTAAATGAGGGATCATCTTACAATGCTACAGAAAGCGCCAAACTAGCAGTATAAGATGCTAACATCTAATGTGTAAAGTGAGATGATATGGTCCATGCATTTGATCTCTATCACTTGCATCGTGGTATGATCTCTATCATTCCTTTGTTTGTAAGGCCAAGGTCTATGGAACTTACACGTTGAGTGTGTTGTAAGAGTATCTATCATACATCTACTTACAACAATACCATATCAATACACTAGCCCAGCAACGATCTAAACTAGATGCCTCTAATTTATCAATTGCAAGTTTTACGTGGCTTAGGGCTTTCGGAGATAGAACCGTTCTCACCTACAAACATGAACCACAACGAGTATAACTAAGTTATTAGCAACTCGTTGTAAATCAGATATTGACTATAGTAGGAGAGATAGACACCCGCCAGCCACTTATGCAAAACAAGTTGCATGTCAGTCGTGGAACCGGTCTCATGTACGATGACATGTAAGGTTGGTCCGGGCCGCTTCATCCCACTATGCCACCAATATCCAAAATACATAGAAGATGCAATAACATGATCATCATCGCCCACATATAAACATATGTGTACTACCGGTGCAAAGCACCTACGCATAGATCAGGCTCTGATACCACTGTTGGGTCCGTATCATAGAAAACAAAATTTTCCTACGATGAGAACTACACGCCAAGATCTATCTACTAGGTACAAAGCAACGGGTGGACATACATCCAACGAGAACTTACCCTCGAAGACAACGAGTTTTGTTAACGAGTAGGAACTCGTGGTTGATGTAGTAATACACTTGCCGATCTCAAACGTCACACCATAACAGGGTGACTATAAAGATGGGTTCAGTGCTACGAAGGTGTTATGTTGAGGCTCATGGATCAAGAGTGGAATTTGTCAATCCCGATGATGGATAGATATACTCTGAGCCCTCTCGGTGATATCACATTAAGATAGCTTGCAAGCAGGTGATGTGATCACTAGAATGTTATATCACGGGAACGATAAAAGAGTGCATGTCGGTAACGAGATCACACTAGGTATGGAGATACCAATGATCGAATCTCGGACATGTAATATATCGCGAGACAAAGGGATTTAGTTACTAGCGTTAAAGGTTCTCACGATCACAGAAGTCATCGTTGAATGTGTAGGAATCAGTATGGATCTCTAGGTCCGCTCGATTATTGATCTGAGAGGAGTCTCAATCATGTCTGCATTATTCGCGAACCGTAGGGTGACACACTTAAGAGTTACCGGACACCATTTTGGAGCACATATGTTTCAGACGAAAGAATTGCAAAGCGCATGAAGAAAGTGGTTCTGCATGTGATATTGAAATATTACAAGGGGTTATATGTGAATGTTTGTTAATTAAAGTAATTAACAAAATTCTGAATAAATTTAATAAAAGAGTTTTATTAAATGAGAGAGCATTAAACTTGGAGAATTTTAATGCATTTAAAGTAGGGACTTTAAAGGGAATGTGAAGAGGCATTTTAATGTGGAGGGTTACCACCACATGAATGGGGAGGTGAGAGTCACCCCATGCGTAAAGCCATGAAGGAGGGGCACCCCCTCCTCCTATAAAAGGCCACCCTCTTCCTCCTTCTTCCTCACACCTCCTTGTGAAGGATCTCTCTCCCCCTCTAGAATTATTTCCCCATGGTCTCGGATTAGCGAGATACATGTTCCGGGTGGCATTTCGTCTGGAAGGAGTTCTGCTCACCTGGATCGCTAGAGCGAGGAGGTGGAGGTTGTCCGTGGCTTGAACGTGTGTATGCTGGATGCGCTGCTGAGTTGCGGCGCTCGGACTTCCTCACGATCTTGAGATCGGCAAGTGTACGACTACATCAACCACGAGTTCCTACTCATTAACAAAACTCGTTGCCTTCGAGGGTAAGTTCTCGTTGGATGTATGTCCACCCGTTGCTTTGTACCTAGTAGATAGATCTTGGCGTGTAGTTCTCATCGTAGGAATTTTTTTGTTTTCTATGCTGCGGACCCAACAGTGGTATCAGAGCCTGATCTATGCGTAGGTGTTTTGCACGGGTAGAACACATAAGAGTATGTGGGCAGTGATGATCATGTTATTGCTTCTTATATGTACTTTAGATATTGGTGGCATAGTGGGATGAAGCGGCCCGGACCAACCTTACATGTCATCATACATGAGACCGGTTCCACGACTGACATGCAACGTGTTTTGCATAAGTGGTTGGCAGGTGTCTGTCTCTCCTATTATAGTCAATATCTAATTTACAACGAGTTGCTAATAACTTGGTTATCCTCGTTGTGGTTCATGTTCGTAGGTGAGAACGGTTCTATCTCCGAAAGCCCTAAGCCACGTAAAACTTGCAATTGATAAATTAGAGGCGTCTAGTTTAGATCGTTGTTGGGCTAGTGTATTGATATGCTATTGTTGTAAGTAGATGTATGATAGATACTCTTACAACACATTCAACATGTAAGTTCCATAGACCTTGGCCTTACACACAAAGGAATGATAGAGATCATACCACGATGCAAATGATAGAGATCAAATGCATGGACCATATCATCTCACTTTACACATTAGATGTTAGCATCTTATACTGCTAGTTTGGCGCTTTTGGTAGCATTGTAAGATGATCCCTCATTTAGATATCAAGATAAAATGTGTTCTTCCTTGAGTATGCACCGTTCTATGGATCGTGTTTCGAGACATCACGTGATGATCGGGTGTACTCGAATCTACGCTTTCATATGAACGGGTGTAAGACAGTTTTACACACGCGAATACTAAGGTTCTTACTTGGCGAGCCTAGCATGTACAGACGTGGCCTCGGAACACGGACCGAAAGGTTAAGCATGAGTCATATGGTTGATATGATGCCCATATAGATGCTCGCCTTTGAAGCTACATCAACTCACGTGATGATCGGACTTGGTGTAGTGGATTTGGTTCATGTAATCACCAAAAAGGCACGAGGGATGTCGTTTTTGAGTGGGAGTTCATTTCTAATTTGGATTAGTCAAACTCAATTTGTCATAAACTAAATCGAAGTGAATTTGCATAATTTGTTGTAGTCATTGGTGTCTGTTCACTACCTTATGCTTAGTTTTAATTGAGATAATAGAACTATAGAATTCTAGATATTTACTTTATGAACTGGTATCATATTGTTTTGAATGTCAATTTAAAGTTTAAAAGTCCTATTGCAAACTTTCAGCAAACTCTGTTTACTCCATGAAGTTTAATAACTAGTATTAAATCAAGAGTAAGAATTCCAATGTTAGTATCTAAAGTATCATGTTTACCTCCATGATTATTGATATTCAATAGTTGTTTTAATATCAAGATTATCTAGGAGCTGAAAAATTGTTTCAGAAACCATCATGTGTGGAAGATATTGTGATATCTGAAACAATGTTTTTGGTTGCATAATGATAGAGTATAATTTAGCAAAATACATGTTCTCATATTGTATGAGAATTTGTGAAGGATAGAGATGCTAGGCATTCGAATCTCCCAAAAGGTTTCAGGAACTAAAATTATACTCGTCATTCTTCCTTATAGGCTATAGTAGCTTGATCATGAAAGTTGTCATGATAAAGATGAATAGAAGATGTAAGTAAAATGTTTACTACACTAATAGATTACTAAAGAATGGATTTTTGAAAGAACACCAAACATTTGATGATGGTGATCCACTTCAAAGTGAAAGTCCAAAGGTATTAGAATTTGACTATACACGCTTTGTACTATGTGTCATGTGAATGACACCACTATTGATGTTGATAGATTCTTTTAAAAGGAAAATGAATTGCTGAAAGAGAATCTATAAAATATTTGGTAGAAAATAAAAGGTTGGAGATGTCCAACTTAGGTATATAGAAGATATACACGTTATGGTTGTATTCCTTGCTTGTTAAACAATGTGGTTCTTAGGTATTGGATACCGAATTGGTTGGTATGAAGTGTCATACAGGACAACGCAATTCATGAACTACAATGGCCTAAGTAACTAGCAAGAGAATAAGTGATGATGTTCATCGAAAACATATAAATTGTTATTGTGTTTTTCGTTGTCGTCAAACCTAGCCTTCAAGATTTGTTTTAATAATTGTTATTTTGTTCTGGTATTATGAGAACAATGGTTGTTCAAATAATTACCGTATTCCATAAAGGATGGATGAACTTTTACAAGTCTGGTGGGAGAAATCACATCCATAAACACTATTGCTAAAATGTCGCAAGACAAATGATTGAAAGATCACTTATGAAGTGACATCGCTATTTAAATTATATTGGAAAGAAAATATGAAGAAACTCCATGTTGATGGATTTTTGGAGTCTTTGATTTTGATCAACTGACGCTTGTGAGACTTTCCTCGAGATAATTGAAACTTCGTTCATAGGCCAAAGAGGAACGAATGACTAGCTTATTGTAAATTGTACATGTTGATGTGCATAGTCCATTATGTGTAGCCATATGCGATGGATCTTTTTGCTTCATATGCTTTCTCTAGAAATTTGAGTGAATATATTTATATATTTACTTAATAAGGAAGAAGTATGAAACATTTGAAAATTGTTCAAAGACTTTGAAGATGAAGTGGAAAATCATTGTAACAAGAAAATAAAGAGTTTATGATTTGATCATAAAGGAAGATATTTGAGTTATAGGTTTAGCAAAACACCTAAGATTTCAGGAATTGTTCCATGAAATTGTATTTCCCGATAAACCACAGGAGTATGGTATGTTCGAGAGATCAAATCAAACCTTGTTTGACATGGTAAGATCAAGGGTGTCATTTATAAAACTGCCATTATGTTTTAAGGATTGAAGCTTTAGAGACTACCGCTTTTACACTGAAAATAGCACCATCGTGATCCGTTGAAATGACACCATATAAGTTATGGTTTGGGATAAAACCCGAATTGTCTTTTCTTAAAATTTGGTATGCTATGCATAAGTGAAATGTTTACAACCAAAGTCGGATAAGCACGTCTTTGTAGGTTATCCCAAAGAATTTGTTGGGAATTTCTCTATAACACCGAGGACAAAAGAGTTTGTTACTTGGAACATCAAGTTTCTTGAGAAGGATTTTTTCACGAAAAGTTAAGTGGGAGGACAATAGAACTTTGATAAGGTTGTTGAACCTTAGCTATATGTGCTAAGTAGCACAGCGCCGGAAAGTGTCCCGGTGGCGGCAACAATGCTCGTGGCTCACGTGATTACAAAGGTGTGATCTCGGAGATTAGAGTTCCTATTGAACCGTGTGGGTCGGTAAGAATCAAATAGTGTGATTTGATAAGCAAGTCGTTATTGTTTTGACAATAATGAACCAACTACATGCAAAGAAGCGATGATGGGCCCTGACTCCATAAAATGACTAGAAGTCATAGAATCCGTGATAGTATCCATACACGAGAAATCAAGTTTCTAAACTTGGAAGACCCTCCGGAAAGGCGTGAAGGCTATCGGTCGTGTTTGGATCTATAAAGAAATAAGACATGGATGTTTAACATCTATGAAATAGTCGACATGTCGGAAAGAAGTTTACGACAATGTTCAAGGAGTTGACTAAGACAAGATTTGATCTTTCATAGTGATATTTAGTCTTGACGGATTAATGTAGCAACCACTACATATAATTTGATGTATGGTAGTTGAACAAACAAAAAAATGTTCTTCTAATAGAATGGTTACCTAGGACGTGTACAAGACACGGTCCGAAGGGTTTTGTTAATTCAAAGGGTGCTAAAAGGGCATGCAAACTTCAATAGTTGAAGTAAGCATAGCAGAGTCGGAATCTTCACCATGATGAAATTGTTAAAAGAATTTAAATTCATCGGAGATGATGAAGATGCTTGCATTTGCAAGAAATTAAGTGGGAGCGCTGAGACATATTTCTAATACATTATGTAGAGGACATATTGTTGATTAGAAATGATGTATCTTGTATTGACACAAGTTAAGAATTTCATTAAAATAAGATTTCGATGAAAGACTTGGGCAAAACCGGAATATTAGGCATCAATATCTATATGGATAGATTGAGGCGCTAATATGGTTGTGCCAGACATACATATATGAGATATTGAAAGGGTTCAATATGGAAACAACAAGAAAGGTTTTTGCTACATGGAAAGGATTGTATCAAGATTCAAGTGTTCCAACACTTGGTGAGTAAAATCACATGAAGATTTTGATCGATTATACCGTGATATGTATATATCCAGAATGTCCTATGCTCTAAATGTTATGAGCACATACCAGAATGATCCATAAGATGATCATTGGGCAATAGTAAAGATATTCTTATGAGCTTTGGAAGAACTAAGAATATATCATGTATAAGTGACAAATAGTAAAAGGTAGTTCATTGTAAAATGTTACATTGATACTAGTTTTTTCACAAGATACAAATTAAATTTATCTCAATATAGACTATGGGTGGCACAATATAATGGAAAGGATGTTCCATGATGGATTTGGATGAGTTCCAAAGTTGAGACATTGTGACGGATACTACAACAAAAACGCTAAGTATATGACTGCTATAGTAGCAGCATAGGAGGGCATTAGTGTTAAGTAGTTTGTTATCAAACTAGGTGTGGTTCAAAGTGGGATAATACTATGAAGATATATTGTGTGACAATAATATCAACATATTTTAACCGGAACGAACTAAAGGTCTCACCAAAGGACCAAATTTATACAATGCCATCTCATTTGAGAATGAGTGATGCGTAGAGACGCAAAGACATGCAAATAAACACGGACCTGAAACTGTCAGATCCGGAGATTATGTTAACCACTAGCAATAACGTATATGCAACACCAGAAAGCCATAGGTGTTCAATACGCAAAGTTTTTCAAACTAGATTATTGACTCTAGTGCAAGTGGGAGACTGGAGGGAATATGTCCGAGAGGCAATAATAAAGTGGTTATTATCTTATTCCATGTTTATGGTAAATGTTTATTTTGCATGCTGTAATTGTATTGATCGGAAACATCAATACATGTGTGTTTAATAAACAAAAAGGGTTCCTAGTTCTGCCTCTCTTAAAGACTAGCTTGTTGATTAACAAGATGATCAAGGTTTCCTGATCATGGACATTAGATGTTGTTAATAACAAGGTCACAACATTAGTTGAATGATGTGATGAACATTCATCCGAAGTATAGCATTACGATCAAGTCATTATGTTTATATTGCTATAAAATCATACGAAGTAATCTTTATCCTTAGACCATGAGATCATGTTAATTGCTAACACCTGAAGAGTATCTTGATAACATCAAACGTCACACCATAACAGGGTGACTATAAAGATGGGTTCAGTGCTACGAAGGTGTTATGTTGAGGCTCATGGATCAAGAGTGGAATTTGTCAATCCCGATGATGGATAGATATACTCCGAGCCCTCTCGATGGTATCACATTAAGATAGCTTGCAAGCAAGTGATGTGATCACTAGAATGTTATATCACGGGAACAAGAAAAGAGTGCATGTCGGTAACGAGATCAAACTAGGTATGGAGATACCAATGATGGAATCTCGGACATGTAATATATCGCGAGACAAAGGGATTTAGTTACAAGCATTAAAGGTTCTCACGATCACAGAAGTCATCGTTGAATGTGTAGGAATCAGTATGGATCTCCAGGTCCCGCTTCTGATTATTGATCTGAGAGGAGTCTCAATCATGTCTGCATTATTCGCGAACCGTAGGGTGACACACTTAAGAGTTACCGGACACCATTTTGGAGCACATATGTTTCAGACAAAAGAATTGCAAAGCGCAAGAATTGTTTCGATAGAAACCGAAAATTGTTTCGAGTGAAATTGCAGAAAGTGGTTCTGCATGTGATATTGAAATATTGCAAGGGGTTATATGTGAATGTTTGTTAATTAAAGTAATTAACAAAATTCTGAATAAATTTAATAAAAGAGTTTTATTAAATGAGAGAGCATTAAACTTGGAGAATTTTAATGCATTTAAAGTAGGGACTTTAAAGGGGAATGTGAAGAGGCATTTTAATGTGGAGGGGTTACCACCACATGAATGGGGGATGTGAGGAGTCACCCCCCCATGCGTCGGCCATGAAGGAGGGGCACCCCCTCCTCCTATAAAAGGCCACCCTCTTCCTCCTTCTTCCTCACACCTCCTTGTGAAGGATCTCTCTCTGTTGGAATTATGCCCTAGAGGCAATAATAAAGATGTTATTATTATAATTCTTGTTCATGATAAAGTTTATATTCCATGCTAGAATTGTATTAAGCGGAAACATTAATACTTGTGTGGTTTGTGAACAACACTGTGTCCCTAGTACGCCTCTATGGACTAGCTCATTGATCAATGATGGTTAAGGTTTCCTAACCATAGACATGAGTTGTCAATTGATAATGAGATCATATCATTGGGAGAATGATATGGTGGATGAACCAAACTAAGCGAAGCAATTAGATCGTGTCATCGTGTTCGCTTTTGAAGCTTTTCTTATGTCAAATATTGTATTCCTTAGACCATGAGATAATACAAATCCCTGGTATCGGAAGAAAGCTTTGAGGTCATCAAACGTCATCCTATGAGAGGGTGATCATAAAGGTGTCTCTCAGGTGATCGGAAAGTATCTGTTGGGTTGTATGTATCGAGATGGGATTTGTCCCTCCCAAGTCGGAGAGATATACTTGGGCCCACTAATCGATATCAACACCGCTTGCAAGCATGTGGTTAAGGAGTTGATCACGAAGTGATATTGGATTACGGAACAAGTAAAGTACTTGCTGTGAACGAGATTGAACTAGGTATGACGATACCGACGATCGAATCTCGGGCAAGTAAAACATCGCGAGACGAAGGGAATATATATATGGGATTGATTGAATCCTGGCATCGTGGTTCATCCGATATGATCATCGATGAATGTGTGGGAGTCAATATGGGTGCCTGCACCGCTGTTGATTATTGATAGAAGATCATGTCTGCATATTCTCGAACCCGCAGGTCACACACTTAACGTGTCTCGGCGCTAGGATAGATTGGATAATTGGTTTATGAATTTTGTTCGAGTCTCGGATGGGATCCGGATATCACGAGAGGTTCCGGAATGGTCCGGAGAATAAGATTCATATAAGGCAAAGGTAATTTTGGAGTTCGAATAGTTCCGGTTAATCGGTATTGTCTGAAAGCTTTAGAACCTTCCGGAAGGGGCCAACGTGGTCCCACCTTCCGGAGGGGGCATGGGCCTATGAGGGAGTGTCCTGGCCGTGACAATAGGGGCACAAGGCCCCATAGGGCCCAGCCGATCCTAGAGAGTTTAAATCGTTTAAACTAGAGATAAGATAAGATAGGATTTCTAGATAAGGGAGAGTTTAAATTGTTTAAACTAGAGATAGGCTTGGAGGAGAGGCTAGGGCTGGCCGCACCCCCTCTATATATAGAGGGCTGGTGCGCCCCCTCTCACACCCCCCTTACACCTTCCTCCAAACCCAGCTTGCCCTGCCGCCTTCCTCTCTCCCTCCCGATTGCTTGTAGGCAAGCCTGCGCAGAAATTCTCCACCATATACACCACGCCGTGTTGTAGATCCAATCTATCTCTCCACCATACTTGCTGGTCCGAGGAAGGAGGAGACGCCGAGGTGCCGCACGTGCATCTCACGGAGGCACCGCCACTTGTGGTGCTAGATCGGATCGGATCGCGAGGAGGATAAGCGAATGCGACTACATCACCCACGTTCCGATTTAACGCTCACTGTCGTAATCTTCAAGGGTATGAAGATCTAATCCAATCTCTCTCGTTGTTTGCATCTTCTAGATTAGATCTTGGCTTTCCTCTGCTCGCTCAGAAAAATTTTGATTTACTATGCTGCGAAACCCTTCAAAGGGTATCGAGCTAGATCTATGCGTAGATGTGATTCACGAGTAGAACACAACATGGTTGTTGGCGTTGATGTTTTCTGTTGCAAGCCTCTTGTTTGTGTTCTTCTTATGACGCGATAGTGAGATTGAAGCGGTCCAGGCCAACCTTACGCGACGTCGTCATGAGACCGGCTCCAGACTTGACGCGGCGGCTTGTACCACACATGCGGTGGTGGATGTCAGTTTCTCACTATAGTTGTCATGGGATTAACACCGAGTTTGGCAACCATAATATCACCGCTGTGGCTTTCCGTATGTTAGATTCTTTCTTAGCATCTAGTCCCATAAGCCACGTAAAACATGCAACAACAAAGTAGAGGCGTCTAACTTGTTTTTGCAGGGAGTGTTTTCTGTGATATGGTATGGCCCAAGATGTGATGTGTATAATGTATGCGATGATCATGTTTTGTAATGTTTCACGACTTGCATGTCGATGAGTACACAACGCAGGAGCCATATGGTTGTCTTTATAATTGTGTATGACCATGAGTCAACTTCTTATACGCCATGTAATAGCTTTACTTTATCGCTAAGTAGTTAGCAATAGTTGTAGTTGCTATTCGTGGTGGAGGCAATCATGGTGAAGTGATGGAGATCATGCCGAGCGCACAAGATGGAGATCATTGCTCGAATATTGGCTATACCATGTCACATAAAGTTATATGCATGTGATGTTTATCCTTTTATGTATCTTATTATGCTTAGATCGCGACGGTAGCATTATAAGATGATTCCTCACTTAAAGATCAAGATAAAACTGTGTTCTCCCCAAGTATGCACCGTTGTGAAAGTTCGTCGTGTCCAAGCATCACGTGATGATCGGGTGCTATAGACTCTACGCTCACATACAACGGGTGCAAGCCAGTTTTGCACACGCGGAAATACTTGGTTTTACTTGACGAGCCTAGCATTTACAGACATGGTCTCGGAACACATGAACCGAAAGGTTAAGCATGAGTCATATGAATGATATGATCGACACTTCGTTGTCCACCATTGAAACCACATCTCTTCTCGTGATGATCGGATTAGGTGTGGTGAATTTGGATCGTGTTCACTAAACAACTTGAGGGATGTTGAATTTAGTGGAGTTAATATAGTAATTTGATTAATTTGAACTTTTTATCATGAATATAGTATATATTGTACTTGCAAATACTGTAGATCACATGGCCAAGTCCAACTTCAACTTCAATATTTTTGCTGAGAAAGTAAAGCTTAGAAACAATGGGTCTAACTTCACCAATCGGGTTCCGCAATCTAAGAATCATTACGTCTCATGACAAAAAGACTATGTCCTTGAGAAAGCGTTAGGTAACCCCCTCAAGCTGCGCCGCTGATGAGAAAGCTGTCTATCGACAAGAAAGATGATTATGGTGTGATTAAGAGCACCATGTTGTTTGCTATGGAACCGAACTTCAAAATCGTTTTGAAAACTATCCCGGCCCTTTGAGATTCTCGAAGAGTTGAAAACCATGTTTCACTCAGCCCGCTCGAGAGATATGAGATCTCCGAGAAGTTCTTTAACTGCAAGATGGAGGAAGGGAGTTCATAGTGAGCACGCCATTAAGATGTCGGGCTACACTCAACGCCTTGAGCAAGCGGATGCAAGATTCCAGAGGAGCTCAAGATTGACAGGTTCTGCAATCACTCCCTCCCAGCTACAAAAGTTTTGTAGTGACTCATAATCATATTGGTTCCACTGATACGATCACCGAGCTCTTTGCAAAGTCAAGGCTGCGAGGTGGACATCAAGAAGGATAATCATGTGTTGATGGTCAACAAGCCCTCCTTTAAGAAAGGTAAAGGTGCAAAGAAGCCCTTCAAGAAAAGCGGCGTAAGCGCTGCCCTGCTGAGAAGAAGCTCAAGTCCGACCTAAGCCGGACAATCGAGTGCTTCTATTGCAAGGACAAGGGTCACCGGAAGCAATCGTCCAAGTACTTAGCGCACAAGAAGGCTGGCACCATCAAAGGTATATTTGATATACATGTTATTGATGTTTTCCTTACTAGCCCTCGTTGTAGTGCCCGGGTATTTGATACCGGTTCGCTTGCTAATATTTGTAACTCAAACAGAGCTACGGAATAGACGCGGCTATAGGGATGAGGTGACGATGCGCTGGCAACGGATCAAGAGTTGACGTGATGGCCGTCGCACGCTCTCCTTAGTTTTACCTTCGGGATTAGTTTTAAACCTTAATAAATGTTATTATGTATGCGTTGAGCATGAACATTATTTCTGGATCGTGTTTATTGCAAGACGGTTATTCATTTAAATCGGAGAATAATGGTTGTTCTATTTATATGAGTAACATCTTTTATGGTCACGCACCTACTGTGAATGGTTTATTTCTTCTAAATCTCGAAAGGGATGAAACACACATCCATAACATTGAGGCTAAGAGATGCAAAGTAGATAGTGATAATACTACTTATTTGTGGCAATCGCTGCTCAGGTCATATTGGTGTAAAGCGCATGAAGAAACTCCATTCTGATGGACTTTTGGAGTCTCTTGATTTTGAATCAATTGACACATGCAAACCATGCCTCATGGGCAAGATGATCAAAACCACGTTCTCCGGTATGATGGATCGAGCAACGGACTTGTTGGAAATCATACATACCGATGTATGCGGACCGATGAGTGTTTCGACGCCGTGGATATCGCTATTTTCTCACTTTTACCGATGACTTAAGTAGATATGGGTATATCTATTTAATGAAACATAAATCTGAAACGTTTGAAAAGTTCAAAGAATTTCAGAATGAAGTAGAGAACCATCGTAATAAAAGGATTAAGTTTCTACGATCCGATCGTGGGATAGTATTTGAGTTATGATTTTCTCACGCATCTTAAAGCAAGCGGAATTGTTTCGCAACTCACGCCACGAACACCACAACGCAATGGTGTGTCTGATCACGAATCGAACCCTATTAGATATGGTCCGATCGATGATGTCTCTTACTAATTTGCTGTTATCATTTTGGGGTTATGCATTAGAAACCGCTGCATTCACTTTAAATAGAGCTCCATCTAAATCCGTTGAGACGACACCGTATGAACTGTGGTTTGGTGCTAAACCTAAGTTGTCGTTTCTTAAAGTTTGGGGATGCGGCTTACGCCAAGAAGTTGATGCGGACAAGCTCGAACCCAAAGCGGAGAAATGCGACTTCATAGGATACCCTAAGGAAACTATTGGGTATACCTTCTATCACAGAACCGAAGGCAAAGTGTTTGTCGCGAAGAACGGTTCCTTTCTTGAGAAGGAGTTTCTCTCGAAAGAAGTGAGTGGGAGGAAAGTAGAGCTAGACGAGGTTATTGAACCTTCTCTTAAATTGGAGAGTAGCGCAGCACCTGAAATTGTTCCAAAGGTCACCGCACTAACAATAGAGGAAGCTAATGACAAGGATCATGAAGCTTTGGACGATGTCAAGCATCGAACGTCAGGTCGACAAGGTCGCGTGCCCCTCCTGAGTGGTACGACAACCCTATCTTGACTGTCTTGTTAGTAGAAGACAGCGAACCTACGAACTATGAGGAAGCGATGATGAGCCCAGACTCTGAGAAATGGCTAGAAGCCATGAAATCCGAATTGGGATCCATGAGCGAAAACCAAGTATGGACTTTGGTGGACCCTCCTAGCGACCGAAAGGCCGTTGAGTGCAAATGGATCTTCAAGAAGAAAACGGACGCGGATGGTAATGTTACCGTCTATAAAGCACGGCTTGTTGCGAAAGGTTTTCGACAAGTTCAAGGTGTTGACTACGATGAGACTTTCTCTCCCATAGCGATGTTTAAGTCCATTCGGATTTTATTAGCAATTGCTGCGTTTCATGATTATGAAATATGGCAAATGGATGTCAAGACATCTTTCCTCAATGGCAACATTGATGAAGAGTTGTATATGATGCAACCCAAGGTTTTGTCGATCCTAAGGATGCCGATAAAGTATGCAAACTTCAGCGCTCCATTTATGGACTGAAGCAAGCGTCTCGGAGTTGGAACCTTCGCTTTGATGAAGTGATCAAGAGCTTTGGATTTGTTCCAAATTGCTACTAAGCTTGCATCTACAAGAAAGTGAGTGGGAGCTCGTGACGCTTCGGTACTATATGTGGATGACATATTGATTATTGGAAATGACATCAACATGCTTAACGATGTGAAGAGTTATTTGAACAAGTGTTTTTCAATGAAAGACCTAGGTGAAGTCGCTTATATATTAGGCATCAAAATCTATAGAGATAGACAAAGACGCTCGATAGCTTTAAGCCGCAGTACATACTAGACAAAGTTCTGAAAAGGTTCAGAATGGATAAGGCATTGAAAGGTTCAAAGGCCTATGTTGTCGTGTAAGATATTGAGCAAGGCTCTGTCCAGCTACCAGTAAATGATAGGGAATCTATGAGCAAAGTGCCTTATGCCTTGGCCATAGGTTCCATCATGTATGCCATGCTGTGTACTAGACCGGATGTGTCCAATGCTCTTAGTTTGACGAAAGATATCAAAGTGATCCAGAGTGGAACATCGACACCGTGAAGAACATCCTAAGGTACCTAAATAGGACTAAAGAAATGTTCTTAGTCTATGGGGTGATGAATAGCTCGTCAGAAAAGGTTACGCCGATGCTAGTTTCGACAATCGACAAGGATGATTGTAAATCTTACATGATACGGTATATTTTGAATGGAGGAGTGGAGTCGAGAAGTCGCAAGCAAAGCGTGATCGCGGGATCTACAAAGAGAAGCGAATACATGGCTGCCGCAGAAGGCCAAGTGAAGGAGTTTGGATCAGAAACTTCATCATCGAGCTTGGCGGTTCCAAGTGCATTGGACCCACTGGAGATATTATGTGACAACACTGGCGCCATAGCACTCGCTAAGGAACCAAGATATCATCCAAAGACCAAGCATATCAACCGCAAGTTTCATATAATCCGAGATTATATAGCGTATGGAGATCCAAGATCAGAAAGTACATACGATCTGAATGTCGCAGATCCATTGACTAAACCTCCTCCACGTGTAAATATGATCAGCACCTCGCCATGGGTGTGAGATTGTTGCCAAATGTAAACTAGATTATTGACTCTAGTGAAGTGGGAGACTGGAATTATGCCCTAGAGGCAATAATAAAGATGTTATTATTATAATTCTTGTTCATGATAAAGTTTATATTCCATGCTAGAATTGTATTAAGCGGAAACATTAATACTTATGTGGTTTGTGAACAACACCGTGTCCCTAGTACGCCTCTATGGACTAGCTCATTGATCAATGATGGTTAAGGTTTCCTAACCATAGACATGAGTTGTCAATTGATAATGAGATCATATCATTGGGAGAATGATATGGTGGACAGACCCAAACTAAGCGAAGCAATTAGATCGTGTCATCGTGTTCGTCTTTGCGAAGCTTTTCTTATGTCAAATATTGTATTCCTTAGACCATGAGATAATACAAATCCCTGGTATCGGAAGAAATCTTTGAGGTCATCAAACGTCATCCTATGAGAGGGTGATCATAAAGGTGTCTCTCAGGTGATCGGAAAGTATCTGTTGGGTTGTATGTATCGAGATGGGATTTGTCCCTCCCAAGTCGGAGAGATATACTTCGGGCCCACTCGGTAATCGATATCAACACCGCTTGCAAGCATGTGGTTAAGGAGTTGATCACGAATTGATATTGGATTACGGAATGAGTAAAGTACTTGCTGTGAACGAGATTGAACTAGGTATGACGATACCGACAATCGAATCTCGGGCAAGTAAAACATCGCGAGACGAAGGGAATATATATATGGGATTGATTGAATCCTAGCATCGTGGTTCATCCGATATGATCATCGATGAATGTGTGGGAGTCAATATGGGTGCCTGCACTCGCTGTTGATTATTGATAGAAGATCATGTCTGCATATTCTCGAACCCGCAGGGTCACACACTTAACGTGTCTCGACGCTAGGATAGATTGGATAATTGGTTTATGAATTTTTGTTCGGAGTCTCGGATGGGATCCGGGATATCACGAGAGGTTCCGGAATGGTCCGGAGAATAAGATTCATATAAGGCAGTGCAGTTTTTGGAGTTCGAATAGTTCCGTTAATCGGTATTGTACCGAAGCTTTAGAACCTTCCGGAAGGGGGCCAACGTGGTCCCACCTTCCGGGAGGGGCATGGGCCTATGAGGGAGTGTCCTGGCCGCATTGGGCCAGGGGCACAAGGCCCCATAGGGCCCAGCCGATCCTAGAGAGTTTAAATCGTTTAAACTAGAGATAAGATAAGATAGGATTTCTAGATAAGGGAGAGTTTAAATTGTTTAAACTAGAGATAGGCTTGGAGGAGAGGCTAGGGATGGCCGCACCCCCCTCTATATATAGAGGGCTGGTGCGCCCCCTCTCACACCCCCTTTACACCTTCCTCCAAACCCAGTTGCCCTGCTGCCCTTCCTCTCTCCCTCCCGACTGTTTGTAGGCGAAGCCCTGCAGCAGAAATTCTCCACCATATACACCACGCCGTCGTGTTGTAGATCCAATCCATCTCCACCATACTTGCTGGTCCGAGGAAGGAGGAGACGCCGAGGTGCCGCACGGTGCATCTCACGGAGGCACCGCCACTTGTGGTGCTAGATCGGATCGGATCGCGAGGAGGAGAAGCAGTACGACTACATCACCCACGCTCCGGATTTAACGCTCACCAGCGAATCTTCAAGGGTATGAAGATCTAATCCAATCTCTCGTTGTTTGCATCTTCTAGATTAGATCTTGGCTTTCCTCCGCTCGCCTCCGAGAAAATTTTGATTTACTATGCTGCTAAACCCTTCGGGTATCGAGCTAGATCTATGCGTAGATGTGATTCACGAGTAGAACACAACATGGTTGTTGCGGGCGTTGATGTTTTCGCTGCAAGCCTCTTGTTTGTGTTCTTCTTATGACGCGATAGTGAGATTGAAGCGGTCCAGGCCAACCTTACGCGACGTCGTTCGCGAGACCGGCCAGACTTGACGGTGGCTTGTACCACACATGCGGCTGGTGGATATCAGTTCTCACTATAGTTGTCATGGGATTAACACCGGAGTTTGGCAACCATAATATCACCGCTGTGGCTTTCCGTAGGTAAGAATCGTTTAGCATCTAGTCCCATAAGCCACGTAAAACATGCAACAACAAAGTAGAGGCGCCTAACTTGTTTTTGCAGGAGTGTTTTCGTGATATGGTATGGCCCAAGATGTGATGTGTATAATGTATGATGATCATGTTTTGTAATGTTTCACGACTTGCATGTCGATGAGTACACAACGCAGGAGCCATATGGTTGTCTTTATAATTGTGTATGACCTGAGTCAACTTCTTATACGCCATGTAATAGCTTTACTTTATCGCTAAGTAGTTAGCAATAGTTGTAGTTGCTATTCGTGGTGGAGGCAATCATGGTGAAGTGATGGAGATCATGCCGGAACGCACAAGATGGAGATCATTGCGCGAAGATTGGCTATACCATGTCACATAAAGTTATATGCATGTGATGTTTATCCTTTTATGTATCTTATTATGCTTAGATCGCGACGGTAGCATTATAAGATGATTCCTCACTTAAAGATCAAGATAAAACTGTTCTCCCAAGTATGCACCGTGGAAGTTCGTCGTGTCCAAGCATCACGTGATGATCGGGTGCTATAGACTCTCGCTCACATACAACGGGTGCAAGCCAGTTTTACACACGCAGAAATACTTGGGTTTTACTTGACGAGCCTAGCATGTACAGACATGGCCTCGGAACACATGAACCGAAAGGTTAAGCATGAGTCATATGAATGATATGATCGACACTTCGTTGTCCACCATTGAAACCACATCTCTTCTCGTGATGATCGGATTAGGTGTGGTGAATTTGGATCGTGTTCACTAAACAACTTGAGGGATGTTGAATTTAGTGGGAGTTCATCTAGTAATTTGATTAAGTTGAACTATTTATCATGAACATAGTCTAAATTGTACTTGCAAATCAGTAGATCACATGGCCAAGTCCAACTTCAACTTCAACGCTTTTGCTGAGAAAGAAAAGCTTAGAAACAATGGGTCTAACTTCACCAACTGGTTCGCAATCTAAGAATCATTCTCATGCGGACAAAAAGACTATGTCCTTGAGAAAGCGTTAGGTAACCCCCCTACTGCAACTGCGTCGGCTGATGAGAAAGCTGTCTATCAGTCGCACAAAGATGATTATGGTGTGATTAAGAGCACCATGTTGTTTGCTATGGAACCGGAACTTCAAAATCGTTTTGAAAACTATCCGGGCCCTTTGAGATTCTCAAGAGTTGAAAACCATGTTTCGACTCAGGCCCGCTCGAGAGATATGAGATCTCCGGAAGTTCTTTAATCGCAAGATGGAGGAAGGGAGTTCCGTTAGTGAGCACGCCATTAAGATGTCGGGCTACACTCAACGCCTTGAGCAATCGGATCGCAAGATTCAGAGGAGCTCAAGATTGACAGGTTTCGCAATCACTCCTCCCAGCTACAAAAGTTTTGTAGTGACTCATAATCAGATTGGTTCCATCGATCGATCACCGAGCTCTTCGCAAAGTGAAGGCTGCGAGGTGGACATCAAGAAGGATAATCATGTGTTGATGGTCAACAAGCCCTCCTTTAAGAAAGGTAAAGGTGCAAAGAAGCCCCTCAAGAAAAGCGGCAAGCACGCTGCCCTGCCGAGAAGAAGCTCAAGTCTGGACCTAAGCGGACCTTTGAGTGCTTCTATTGCAAGGACAAGGGTCATGGAAGCACAACCGTCCGAAGTACTTAGCGACAAGAAGGCGCACCATCAAAGGTATATTTGATATACATGTTATTGATGTTTTCCTTACTAGCCCTCGTTGTAGTGCTGGGTATTTGATCTTGGTTCGTTGCTAATATTTGTAACTCAAACAGGAGCTACGGAATAGACGGCTTGCGAGGATGAGGTGACGATGCGTTGGCAACGGATCAAGAGTTGATGTGATGGCCGTCACGCGCTCTCCTTAGTTTTACCTTCGGATTAGTTTTAAACCTTAATAAATGTTATTATGTGCCTGCGTTGAGCATGAACATTATTTCTGGATCGTGTTTATTGCAAGACGGTTATTCATTTAAATCGGAGAATAATGGTTGTTCTATTTATATGAGTAACATCTTTTATGGTCATGCACCTACTGTGAATGGTTTATTTCTTCTAAATCTCGAAAGGGATGAAACACACATCCATAACATTGAGGCTAAGAGATGCAAAGTAGATAGTGATAATACTACTTATTTGTGGCACTGTCGTCTAGGTCATATTGGTGTAAAGCGCATGAAGAAACTCCATTCTGATGGACTTTTGGAGTCTCTTGATTTTGAATCATTTGACACATGCGAACCATGCCTCATGGGCAAGATGATCAAAACCCCGTTCTCCGGTATGATGGAGCGAGCAACGGACTTGTTGGAAATCATACATACCGATGTATGCGGACCGATGAGTGTTTCGACGCGCGGTGGATATCGCTATTTTCTCACTTTTACCGATGACTTAAGTAGATATGGGTATATCTATTTAATGAAACATAAATCTGAAACGTTTGAAAAGTTCAAAGAATTTCAGAATGAAGTAGAGAACCATCGTAACAAAAGGATTAAGTTTCTACGATCCGATCGTGGGGGCGAGTATTTGAGTTATGATTTTCTCACGCATCTTAAAGCAAGCGGAATTGTTTCGCGACTCACGCCACCCGGAACACCACAGCGCAATGGTGTGTCTGAACGCCGGAATCGAACCCTATTAGATATGGTCCGATCGATGATGTCTCTTACTAATTTGCTGTTATCATTTTGGGGTTATGCATTAGAAACCGCTGCATTCACTTTAAATAGAGCTCCATCTAAATCCGTTGAGACGACACCGTATGAACTGTGGTTTGGTGCTAAACCTAAGTTGTCGTTTCTTAAAGTTTGGGGATGCGAAGCTTACGTCAAGAAGTTGATGCCGGACAAGCTCGAACCCAAAGCGGAGAAATGCGTCTTCATAGGATACCCTAAGGAAACTATTGGGTATACCTTCTATCACAGAACCGAAGGCAAAGTGTTTGTCGCAAAGAACGGTTCCTTTCTTGAGAAGGAGTTTCTCTCGAAGAAGTGAGTGGGAGGAAAGTAGAGCTAGACGAGGTTATTGAACCTTCTCTTGAACTGGAGAGTAGCGCAGCACCTGAAATTGTTCCATTGTCATTGCACCAACAATAGAGGAAGCTAATGACAAGGATCATGAAGCTTGGACGATGTTTATCGAACGTCGCAGGTCGACAAGGTCGCGTGCCCCTCCTGAGTGGTATGGCAACCCTGTCTTGACTGTCTTGTTAGTAGAAGACAGCGAACCTACGAACTATGAGGAAGCGATGATGAGCCCAGACTCTGAGAAATGGCTAGAAGCCATGAAATCCGAATTGGGATCCATGAGCGAAAACCAAGTATGGACTTTGGTGGACCCTCCTAGCGACCGAAAGGTCGTTGAGTGCAAATGGATCTTCAAGAAGAAAACGGACACGGATGGTAATGTTACCGTCTATAAAGCACGGCTTGCGAAAGGTTTTCGACAAGTTCAAGGTGTTGACTACGATGAGACTTTCTCTCCATAGCGATGTTTAAGTCCATTCGATTTTATTAGCAATTGCTGCGTTTCATGATTATGAAATATGGCAAATGGATGTCAAGACCGCTTTCCTCAATGGCAACATTGATGAAGAGTTGTATATGATGCAACCCGAAGGTTTTGTCGATCCTAAGGATGCTGATAAAGTATGCAAACTTCAGCGTTCCATTTATGGACTGAAGCAAGCGTCTCGGAGTTGGAACCTTCGTTTTGATCAAGTGATCAAGAGCTTTGGATTTGTTCCAAATTGCTACGAAGCTTGCATCTACAAGAAAGTGAGTGGGAGCTCGGTGACGTTTCTGGTACTATATGTGGATGACATATTGATTATTGGAAATGACATCAACATGCTTAACGATGTGAAGAGTTATTTGAACAAGTGTTTTCAATGAAAGACCTAGGTGAAGCTGCTTATATATTGGGCATCAAAATCTATAGAGATAGACAAAGACGCTGATAGCTTTAAGCGAGTACATACCTAGACAAAGTTCGAAAAGGTTCGAATGGATAAGGCATTGAAAGGTTCAAGGCCTATGTTGTCGTAAGATATTGAGCAAGGCTCGTGTCCACTGATGTAAATGATAGGAAGCTATGAGCAAAGTGCCTTATGCCTCGGCCATAGGTTCCATCATGTATGCCATCTTGTGTACTAGACGGATGTGTCCAATGCTCTTAGTTTGACGAGAAGATATCAAAGTGATCCAGGAGTGGAACACTGGACAGCCGTGAAGAACATCCTAAGGTACCTAAATAGGACTAAAGAAATGTTCTTAGTCTATGGGGGTGATGAACAGCTCGTCGTAAAAGGTTACGCCGATGCTAGTTTCGACACCGACAAGGATGATTGTAAATCTCAGACAGGATACGTGTATATTTTGAATGGAGGAGCTGTGAGCTGGAGAAGCTGCAAGCAAAGCGTGATCGCGGGATCTGATGAGAAGCGGAATACATGGCTGCTGCGAAGCGTCAAGTGAAGGAGTTTGGATCAGAAACTTCATCACTGAGCTTGGCGTGGTTCCAAGTGCATTGGACCCACCGGAGATATTATGTGACAACACCGGGCGCCATAGCACTCGCTAAGGAACCAAGATATCATCCAAAGACCAAGCATATCAACCAAGTTTCATATAATCCGAGATTATATAGCGTATGGAGATCTCAAGATCAGCAAAGTACATACAGATCTGAATGTCGCAGATCCATTGACTAAACCTCTTCCACGTGTAAAACATGATCAGCACCTCAGTGCCATGGGTGTGAGATTGTTGCCAAATGTAAACTAGATTATTGACTCTAGTGCAAGTGGGAGACTGTTGGAATTATGCCCTAGAGGCAATAATAAAGATGTTATTATTATAATTCTTGTTCATGATAAAGTTTATATTCCATGCTAGAATTGTATTAAGCGGAAACATTAATACTTGTGAGGTTTGTGAACAACACCGTGTCCCTAGTACGCCTCTATGGACTAGCTCATTGATCAATGATGGTTAAGGTTTCCTAACCATAGACATGAGTTGTCAATTGATAATGAGATCATATCATTGGGAGAATGATATGGTGGACAGACCCAAACTAAGCGAAGCAATTAGATCGTGTCATCGTGTTCGTCTTTGCGAAGCTTTTCTTATGTCAAATATTGTATTCCTTAGACCATGAGATAATACAAATCCCTGGTATCGGAAGAAATCTTTGAGGTCATCAAACGTCATCCTATGAGAGGGTGATCATAAAGGTGTCTCTCAGGTGATCGGAAAGTATCTGTTGGGTTGTATGTATCGAGATGGGATTTGTCCCTCCCAAGTCGGAGAGATATACTTGGGCCCACTCGTGTCGATATCAACACCGCTTGCAAGCATGTGGTTAAGGAGTTGATCACGAATTGATATTGTATTACGGAACGAGTAAAGTACTTCGTGAACGAGATTGAACTAGGTATGATACGACCGACAATCGAATCTCGGGCAAGTAAAACATCGCGAGACGAAGGGAATATATATATGGGATTGATTGAATCCTAGCATCGTGGTTCATCCGATATGATCATCGATGAATGTGTGGGAGTCAATATGGGTGCCTGCACCCTGTTGATTATTGATAGAAGATCATGTCTGCATATTCTCGAACCCGCAGGGTCACACACTTAACGTGTCTCGACGCTAGGATAGATTGGATAATTGGTTTATGAATTTTTGTTCGGAGTCTCGGATGGGATCCGGGATATCACGAGAGGTTCCGGAATGGTCCGAAGAATAAGATTCATATAAGGCGGTGCAGTTTTGGAGTTCGAATAGTTCGGGTTAATCGGTATTGTACCTAAGCTTCTAGAACCTTCCGGAAGGGGCCAACGTGGTCCCACCTTCCGGGAGGGCATGGGCCTATGAGGGAGTGTCCTGGCCGCATTGGGCCAGGGCACAAGGCCCCATAGGGCCCAGCCGATCCTAGAGAGTTTAAATCGTTTAAACTAGAGATAAGATAAGATAGGATTTCTAGATAAGGGAGAGTTTAAATTGTTTAAACTAGAGATAGGCTTGGAGGAGAGGCTAGGGATGGCCGCACCCCCCTCTATATATAGAGGGCTGGTGCGCCCCCTCTCACACCCCCTTTACACCTTCCTCCAAACCCAGTTGCCCTGCTGCCCTTCCTCTCTCCCTCCCGACTGTTTGTAGGCGAAGCCCTGCGGCAGAAATTCTCCACCATATACACCACGCCGTCGTGTTGTAGATCCAATCTATCTCTCCACCATACTTGCTGGTCCGAGGAAGGAGGAGACGTCGAGGTGCCGCACGTGTGCATCTCACGGAGGCACCGCCACTTGTGGTGCTAGATCGGATCGGATCGCGAGGAGGAGAAGCGAAATGACTACATCACCCACGCTCGATTTAACGTTCCGTCTTGAATCTTCAAGGGTATGAAGATCTAATCCAATCTCTCTCGTTGTTTGCATCTTCTAGATTAGATCTTGGCTTTCCCTCTGTTCGCTTCCGTAGAAAATTTTGATTTACTATGCTGCGAAACCCTTCACTCTCCCCCTCTAGAATTATTTCCCCATGGTCTCGGATTAGCGAGATACATGTTCCCGGTGGCATTTCGTCTGGAAGGAGTTGCTGCTTCCGCTGGATCGCTAGAGCGAGGAGGTGGAGGTTGTACGGTGGCTTGAACGTGTGTGCGAGTACGGATACGCTGCTGAGTTGTGGCGCTCGGACTTCCTCACGATCTTGAGATCGGCAAGTGTACGACTACATCAACCACGAGTTCCTACTCGTTAACAAAACTCGTTGTCTTCGAGGGTAAGTTCTTGTTGGATGTATGTCCACCCGTTGCTTTGTACCTAGTAGATAGATCTTGGCGTGTAGTTCTCATTGTAGGAAATTTTTTGTTTTCTATGCTGCGGACCCAACAAAGACATCACCGAGTCCTGCCTCCGTTGTGGAGGAGCCTACGTCAGTCGTCATAGAGCCTATGCCTTCCGTCTGATCCCTATGCCTATATGTAGTTTGGTCGTCAAAATCTTGGTCTGTGTTGAACTGTGTGTCGCCAAACTCTTGGACTTGATCGTGTTTATGCTGGCGGGAAGAACAAATTCAAAAAATGTGGTTGTTTTTTGATCTCTAGGGGGCGCTACCTGGGAGGGTGACTGGGACTCGGTGCACCCCCAGGCCAAAAACTTCATCCATCCGGCGAAAAAATTCGCCGGATTTTGGCCTGGGGGCCTCTAACGAGTGGAGATGCTCTTATTCCCAAAGGTAACCATGTTTTTACTCACTTCTTTCTTCTTTTTTGCAAAATTCAACCTATCCATTAATAATCATTAATAGAAGTGCAACGAAAACCAAGAGTAATAAAACCACCTATCGGTGACTACAAGCACTAGCATGAGCCGAAGGCGCGTCGTCGTCCTAGCCCCTCCATTAACAGAGCTGGGCAAAGATTCTCGTTGTAGAGTTATTGTAGTAGACTGACGGGAAGTCGCCGTGCTAAGGTTCCAAAGAACCAGTGCACCAGAGCAGCAATCATCGCTAATAGTGACAATCATATATCAGAAGAGACTGGCCTGAAACCACACTAATGAAAATGAAAACCAACTAAATCTCGGGAGATCCGCTGGACACATGACTCCACGCACCCTCCAACGATGCTAGATGCACCACTGGAGGTACATGTTCTAGGCAAACTCCCATCCCATCCTTCTATTGTATCCTACTCCGTTGTACATGTGTTTCTTTCTTTCTCATACCCAACCAACAATAGCTAGTGATTTGTTTATTCTCCATCTGAAACTATAGCCTATATCATGTGCATACATGGCACGGTGAACAAATAGAACATGGCATCCTAGCCGAAGACAACATACACCATTGTATAACACGGTCGAAAGTTCAGTAATTCACCAAATAGTAACTGAAAGTTAGATCTTGGGAGCAGCATATTCACCTGACGTTTCCGGCCCTAAAAGGTATGCCTCAATTTGGAGCGTGTCATGGTCCTCCATCGTGGGCACCGGCCACGACTCGCTGGCGGCTGTCTAGGTCCACGGCCGCGAAGAAGCAGGTACGACGGAAATGGAAGGGATAGGCATCGACCCCTGATCTCCAGCTAGCCGGACTGTACCAAGAAACACGGGAACTAGGGAAGCCCCCTATCCGGCGACGATGATGTCGAAGGCAGGCTCGAGGTGTAAAACAATGAGATTGGGGGCAAACAACCTTGACCCAGACTGCTGGCCTAGGTCAGTTTATATAATAGGATTAACAGAGTTTCGCTACAATACGTTTAAACATAGGACTCCTACTCCTTATTGTATATAGAGTCTAACACCCTCCCTCAATCTCAACCTCTCTTAGGATTCAGAAGATTGAGATTGCGCCTACAACCTACAAATTGTGGCTATGGAAGAGGCTTCGTGAAGATGTTAGCAAGTTGATCTTTGGAGGGGATGAACTTGATATAGAGTGGCTTCTTTGCAACATGTTCCCTGACAAAGTGATAGTCAACTTCAATGTGTTTCGTTCGGGCATGGAATACCAGATTAGATGGAAGGTATGTAGCACTGATGTTGTCACATCAAAGGACTAGAGGATGATCTTGAGAGACTCCCAACTCTCTCAATAAGGACTGCACCCAAATGAGCTCAGCTATCGCATTAGCAACCGCCTTGTATTCAACTTCAGTACTACTGCGAGATATTATAGCTTGTTTGCAAGCATTCTAGGCGATCAAGTTAGGACCAAAGAATACTAAATAGCCCCCCGTGGATCGCCTGTCATCAGGACTGCTATCCCAATCCGCATCCGAGAAGGCTAAGAGATCACAAGACGGTGCAGGCTAGAGAAGCAAACCATACGAGATAGTGAGACAGATGAAGCACATAATACTCTTCATAGCTGACCAATGAGATGTCCTGGGCACATGAAGATACTAACACACACGGTTGACTGCATAAGAGACATCTGGTCTAGTGATAGTGAGGTATTCCAGACCACCAACGGGACTGCGGTACTCAGTAGCATCATCAGGCAAAAGAGGATCTCCATCAAGAGCAGACAACTGATTAGTAGAAGACATAGGAGTGGTAGCATGTTTGCATTTAAACATACCAGCACGGCGCAACAATTCTAGAGAATACTTGTGCTGAGTGAGAGTCAACCCAGCAGAAGACCGTGAGACCTCCAGACCAAGTAAGTAGTGTAGGGCACCAAGTCCTTGACAGCAAAATCACCACTCAGTGCACACAAGAGACGATCAACAACAGCATTAGAGGAACTGATGAGGATGATATAATCAACATAAACCATCATATACATCGTGACCTCGGGACGCTGAAGAAGGAACAAGGACGCGTCAGTAGTGGATTGAACAAACCCATGAGCCTGAAGGATAGAGCCAAGACGTGCATGCCATGCACAAAGCCTTAACAAGGCAGCATAGATGCTGAGGATATGCAGGATCAACAAAACCTAGGGGCTAACGCATATAAACCTCCTCCTCCAGAACTCCATGCAGAAAGGCATTCTTCATATCAAGCTGACGAAGAGACCATCCTCGAGTAACAACCAAAGAGAGCAGCAAATGAATGGTAGTAGGCTTGACAACTAGGCTGAACGTGTCTTCATAATCAAGACCATACCTCTGTTTGAAGCCTTTAGCAACTAACCGTGCCTTGTAGCGTTCAATAGAACCATCCGCATGCTTCTTAACCTTGAAGACTGATGCGTCCAAATTGAAGCATATTTACCTCTTGTTTTTGCATAAATAGAGTAGGGATTTTTGTATTTCACTGCGCCTACGCGCGCTATTTCGTTCTTGTTTCAACAGGATCCCAAATCATGGAGTCATATATGAACATATCAATTAGAGCTGTCATATTGTGTAATTATATGATATTTCTAAGTGATAAAAGTCATTTTATGAATTTACCTTCGTATCTGGAAGAATAACAAACAATGAGGAGGCATCAGCACTAATAACGACCATTGGTATGGGCGGAGCCCGCCCGTACCGTCCGCCCATACCAAGCACCATCGGGTCCGCCTCGTCGAATAGTTTCTCCTAGCAAAGATGAGAGAGAGATCCGACATTCACAGCCACCATAAACCATGAAACACCACATCCAAGAGGGATCTGAAGGAGGAACTTGGCTGGGGCAAAATCCCAGCTACCTCGCAGATCATTGGAGGACAACGTATCATCCCCTTCACCATCAACCGCTGCATATTCATCACCACAATTACTCCATCTTTCATCTATTAGATCTCTTTGTAATTCCAGATCCAATTGTGGTTTGCATTAGATCTACCCCCGTACTTTAATCCATCCATTTGATTATGATGATGTTGATGATTGCTTCCATGAGTGAGTAGTTCCTTTGTTCTTGGGAAGATGGAGAAACCCTAGCACCACTATGAAATTGTAATAAAGATGATATATTCTTGTGTCCATATGACTTGCTTGTCTATGATATAATTATGACTTGTGTTTGATTTCTCTCTTTAGATGATATGTGAAGTCGACCACATATCATTTGCCTTCAGGACTAAAAGGAGAAAGAAACCCTTTGCATGTGTTGTGGAAGCGTACCCGGAGTGCCTCGTGACAGATTGGCGCCGGCTCATAACCCACACGGTTAAAGGAGGGTTAAGAGGGACTTCCTAAGCTAATTACGATATCCATGGGGAAACCCTTAATTGCGGTGACCTGTATGGGTGATTCCTCTCAGACATTGCAGTGGTTATTTAGAGGTGACCTGACACTTGGCTCAACAAAGTGGATTCCTACGAGCCTTGTCGTGAACATCTTATTATGGGACTCTGTCCACACATATCATGACACAAGAAGTATGTTATCTTAATTACATATAACAATAATACTATGCTAATGGTGTATCCTACATCCCTGAGAATGTTTTAGCCCTATTGAGTTCAACCACGCTTTCATACCAACTTGTTACTTGTTTTAATTACTCTTATGTAAAAAACCATATACCTTTCAAACACCCTTTACTTGGAATTAAATATAACTTACAAGTACTCTCAAGTGAATAGTAACGAGGGGCATAAAGACCTTTACCAATAGCTCTTTGTGGGTTCGATATCTTTACTTAGAAACTATCTACAATTGATCTGTGCACTTGCAGTCATCAAGATATTTTCTAGCACCGTTGCTGTGGAGCTAAGCGCTTTTGGTCTTTGTTCTTAGTTACTTACTTTACTCATTGTTCTACTAAAGTTGTTTACTAGTTTCAGGTAAACACCATGGTTGCACTCGGACTGATTAATCAGATCGATGCTACTAAATACCTCGGGAGATTCAATAGAGGATTAGTTAAAGAATTCCTGAGTGGGAGAAAACTAGAGTATGAGGTTAACCCTCATTTTATCGCTATTATTAAAGAAAAAACTTTTGCAGGAGATGATCCTGATGAGGATCCTTATAATCATTTAATGCCCTTTACCGAGCTATGTTGTACTCTGAAATTGAGAGGCTATTGTGATGATGAATTAAAACTTAAATTGTTTAGCCAATCTCTAACCAACACTGCTTTGGCTTGGTATAGACTTTTCCCTGCAGAGAAAATTGATACCTGGGAAAAGCTTAAAATAGAATTTGTGTCTCGATTCTTTTCCAAGGTAAAGACTGCTGAAGTAAGAAGGGCAACTACAAACTTCAAGAACCATCCAGGTGAAGGTTTGGTAAGAGCCTACAAAAGGTATAAGTCTCTACTTCACAAATGTCCCCATCATGATTTACCAGAATGGTATGTACTGCATATTCTTTATGGAGGACTTAATCAAGAAATTAAACACAAGCTTGACATGAATTAAGGGGTTCCTTTCATGGAGTTAACTATAATAAAATATTGGGAACTTTTAGAATGAATTCACCATAATAGAGAAACATGGGGATTTGATTTAGGAGGCGAAGGAGGTATAGAAATTGAATATGATTGTCTTAATGCTTATAAAGACTCCAGTAAGGTAAAATAAACTGCTAATGAACTGCAACTTGACGATGATATTGTCTCGCAAATCCTTTAGTCTTTTACATAACATATTGAAGCTCTAAAGAAGGACTGGATTCATTATACTCCTCCCCCTGAGCCAGTTGTTGAAGAAGATCTAGTAATTATGGCCCCTGTCAAGCCAATAAGGGAGGTGCCTTTGTATGTTGAACCCCATCCTTTTCCAAGGATGGTAAGAAGACACATGATGGCTCAGCAACTTGAGGATCAACACAAAGAGGAAGAATTATTTCTCAAGGAGCTGGAAGAGGAAACACTAATAAGGAAAACCGAGGAAGAAAGTGAACAAGAGGCAGAGGCATCAATAAAAGAAGATATTCTGACCATGTTTTCACATTGAAATGTGATTGATCTAGATTCCGAAGCCTCGCAATTTTTTGAAGGAAAGGTAAAAGCTAAAGAAGTGAGTAAGCCTATCCTTCCATGCACTTTCGGTGGAACTTCCTATTATGGTCTTTGCGATATCGGTATAGCTGTTAATGTTATTCCTTTTAACTTTTATTTAAAAATCCAAAACGAATTAGCCCCAACTGAAGGAAGATACAGATATGACTATAATGCTTGCAGATAAAACTCTAAGAGTCCCTATGGGAATAATTAGGTACGTACCAATATGTATTGGACCCCACAAATATCCTATTGCTTTTGTGCTTATTGATATGCCCACTGACGTTTATTGTCCTATCATCTTTGGAAGAACTTTTCTAAATACCGTAGGTGCAAACATAGACTACAAAAAGCAAATTGTGTCTCTCAAGTTTGGTGAAGATAGGATGGATTTTCATTTCTCCAAATTTGACCATAAACCAACTATTGAAGAATTATATGATGATGAATACGAACGTGAGGAAGAAGGTAATATCATAAACTTATACTCAATAATTATCGAGACTCTAGATGATGATCTAGCAAGAAGTTTAGTCAATAATAATAACATTCTTGAAGACATAGAAAAAATTGAAATAGATAACTATCTCGATTCCACACCGGAGGTGGACATCAAGATTAATCAAAAATATGAAGAACCTATAAGGAAAGGAGATGAGGCTCTTCCTCCTCCAACCCTTAAAACTCTACCAAAGAAATTAAAATATAGATTTCTTGATGATACAAATAATTTCCCTATTATTGTAAGTGCTAACCTCGCAGATAAAGAGGACGAAAATTTAATGAAGGTTCTCCGCATGCATCGAAACACTGTTGGGTATTCGATGACTGACTTGAAAGGGATTAGTCCTTCGATAGACACCCATAGAATATTCATGGAAAAAGGAGCCCAGCCGGTAGCGGACTTTCAGCGACATCTTAAACCTCACATGAAAGAGGAGGTAAGAAAAGAAATAATACGTTTGTTTGATGTAGGCATCATCTTTCATGTGGAGGAGAGTGAGTGGGTAATTCCCGTTCATTATGCTCCAAAGAAAGGTGGGTTCATGGTTGTAGAAAATAAACATAACAAAATAGTACCAACTAGAACTGTTGTTGGCCATGGGATGTGCATTGACTATAGAAAGCTTAATAAGGAAACTAGGAAGGATCATTACCCTTTACTGTTTATAGACCAAACTTTAGAAAGGCTTGCCATGCATTCTCATTTTTGCTACCTAGACGGTTATTCCAGTTTTTCCCAAATTGTCGTACACCCTGATGATCAACTTAAAACTACTTTCATTTGTCCTTATGGTCTCTATGCTATCGTTGTATGCCTTTTAGTCTTTGCAATGATCCTGCCACTTTTCAAAGATGTATGACTACTATATTTTGCCAATTATGTTGAAAGTATTATGGAGGTGTTCATGGATGATTTCTCTGTTTATGGAACCTCCTTTAATCATTGTCTCCATAATCTGCATAAAGTTTTGCAGAGATGCAAAGACACTAACCTAGTCTTGAACTGGGAGAAATGTCATTTCACGGTCCAAGAAGGCATAGTACTTGGCCACAAAGTCTCAGGTAAGGGTATAGAAGTCGATAAGGCAAAGATTGAAGCAATAGAAAGATTACCCCCTCCTCGAGATATACAAGGTATAAGAAGCTTTTTTGGGTCATGTAGGGTTTTATAGAAGATTGATTAAGAATTTTTCAAAAATTGTTAGACCATTAAGTAACCTTCTTCAAAAGGATGTTCGTTTTAATTTTGATGAAAAATGTCTTACTTCTTTCAACATATTAAAACAAGCCCTTCTTGAAGCACCTGTTATTAAACCACCTAATTGGAAGAAACCTTTTGAGCTATTTTGTGAAGCTAGCCATGAAGCTGTAGGGGAAATTCTTTGTTAGTATGATGGTGATGGTCTTAATATCATTCATCATGTTGGTCGCACCTTAAACGGGGCACAAAAGAACTATCCTATGGCTAAAAAAGAATTCTTTGTTATAGTCTTTTCTTATGATAAATTTAGATCTTACATCATGGACTCCAAAGTTAGAGTACATACTGATCGTGTTGGCTTGAAAGAAATCCTAGAAAGGACTGTTATTAAGCCAAGAATGATCCATTAGACTCTACTTTTGTAAGAATTTGATTTACACATTCTACAAAGAAAGGAAGAGGTGGAGGAAGCATTCACGGATACTTAAGGAGTTCTTCATCCTAAAGAGGCATCATCCGTGTGCATACATGTGGGAACCACACAACCAAAAAGTAAGTCTCCTATTTCCCCTTACAATGGTTTTGGCGATTTTTTGCGACATGTTTTATTCGAAGAGAGGAAGAAAAGAAATTCAAATGAGACCATATTCCCTCGATGAACATGACTTATGAAATTCTCAACACACCTTTGTTCTAGATAATTTTCCACTATTTCCCTTTGCATATTTGAATTTCTTTCATTTTTCTGAGTCGACTGCCGGTCTTACGAGATTAGTGCGGGCGGACGGTACAGTCGGATCCGCCCATATCGATGGTTGTTAAGCCTGTTGATGCCTCGTTGATGTTCTCACGGAAGCGGTACGACCGCGCGGTATGGGCGCACTCCCCCGTACCGCCGGTCGTTATTGGTTCGGTAAATTCCTCTTTCTATTTCTCATTTCCACTTTTGTGTCATAATAAAGATGCAAAAATATTAAAAGAAGTTACAAACTCGGTACGGATGGGTAGTACAGGCAGAACCCACCCGTACCACTTAGTCGGTTGACCTTTTACCGACTTCGTACCGTGTCGCTTTTGGAAACGACCTATTAGGGGCGCACTGTACGGGCGCCGCCCGTACCGAGTTGGTCATTACGACCTGAATTTCCTTCTTTTTGCATTTACTTGTTTCCTTATTTGTTAGGATTCTTTTCTTGAGCGACCCTTTTTCTCCCAGCACGAATTTTACCTTGCCTCTAACTCTTTATAGATCTTTTTAGAGATCCACCTCTCTCTTATACCAACAGATCTAATCTACTTGATGCGCTACTTGATTGAAGGCAAAGGCAAGCCTCTAAACCTCATGGCTCGTTCGTGGGATAGTTTATAGACCTCCTCCATCGAAGCTGATGATCGTGAATCTCAAGGCTTGAGCCCGAAGGACAATCGGTACATGTATGATTTTGATGATGATTCTGAAGACGAGGAGTTCCAGATCTTCATGGAGCAATCAAAGAGGGGATGGAAGCAACCGGACTACTTGGCAATGGTGAAGCCCGAAGATGAGGAAGAAGCCAACAAACCCCATGGGAAGGGGTGCACGGAGTCGCTCAAGCTCATCCTGTCAACTACTCATCACCAAAGCGTAATAAGCCTAACAACTCTGCTGTAGGAACCTATCAGGAGACTACGGCCCATACGTCAACAATAAAGAAGATAACCATGAATGCATGCATGAGCGTGAAGCAGCAAGAGGACTAGGGGTTCAACCTTCTAGACGTACCAATTGGTATGCACGTCCCGGACAATGAACATCGCCTCAACAAGATAGAGAAGTACCAGAAAGAAGAACTCGTCCATAGGGAGATCATGCACAAGCGCCTCTTGGATCTTGAAGGCAAGAAGGAACTCGATGAGATGATGAGCAAAGTCGCTGATGGGATGTTACTCTTGCGTTTCGGATCTATAGAAGTGTCTCCAACACATATCTTCCCTGGACAGGACAAACAAGAAGCTCTGAGCGACACTCTCCAACAAGACCTCTTCACCATGAAGCACACGACAATATCAAATAATCACAAGGGATTATTTGATCCACCCGACTTGACTCCAAGCTTGGGGGATCTGATAGAACCTTGTAATCTATCTTACAATTTTAGCATATTTACTTTTCCACACGCATGGTTAGGTTTAAATTTCCGAATTTGCATTAGTTACATCAACTTCTAGTTCCATTTGTTCAAGAGAAGAATTATGTTCGTTGAGTTATGAGACTTTATGAAAATTGAAGCTGTGTTTGATTCATGATTATTATATTAGATGATTGAACTAGGTTGAGTGTTATGACACGTGTACAGCTGTCATAATTTTAGGGACTTTCACATCTATAGAATTATTGATTAAGTTATGAGAAGAAGAATTCTGGTAGCATATTATGATTAAGAGTTTTCAAAAGCCATTGAAGTAGTGAGCATGATCGAATAGCTTGCTAAAAATAAGTAGAGAAAAAGGGAGCAACGAAAAATATAGATATGCAAGTATCAAGAAAGAAAAAGAAAGCAGCTATCAAAAGAATCAAGCATCTAAAAAAGAGAGAGAAAGAAAAAAGAAAATGATCATGAATCTTCACTATTAAAGATAGAGCTACAAATCTCTGAACTTTGTGATTATATGATATGTTTAATCACTAGTAGCTTCTTATAATTTCATTAATATTAGAAAAAGGTGTGGAAGCTTCTAAGTTATGTAATGTGTAAGGGTATGGTAATACCCCCGACGTATCTCTACACCCGATGCTGTACTCCTGTATCGATTTTTGCCTCATCTATTACGTCTCATGTCTCATGAACATGATGATCTTGTCCATAAGCCACCATCTTCCTCGGGGACGAGCAAGATCCTAGCTTGGGGGAGTTGATGCATCCAAAATTGTAGCATATTTACCTCTTATTTTTGCATAAATAGAGTAGATATTTTTGTATTTCACCGCGCCTACGCGTGCTATTTTGTTCTTGTTTCAACAGGATCCCAAATCATGGAGTCATATATGAACATATCAATTAGAGCTATCATATTGTGTAATTATATGATATTTCTAAGTGATAAAAGTCATTTTATGAATTTACCTTTGCACCTAGAAGAATAACAAACAAGAAGGAGGCATCAGCACCGAGAACGACAACTGGTATGGGCGGAGCCTGCCCGTACCGTCCGCCCGTACCAGGCACCATCTGGACCACCTCGTCAAATAGTTTCTCCTGGCGAAGACAAGAGAGAGATCCGACATTCACAGCCACCGAAAACCACGAAACACCACATCCGAGAGGGATCTGAAGGAGGAAATCCCAGCTGCCTCGCGGATCATTGGAGGACAATGCATCATCCCCTTCACCATCAACCGCTGCATATTCATCACCACCATTACTCCATCTTTCATCTATTAGATCTCTTTGTAATTCCAGATCCAATTGTGGTTTGCATTATATCTACCCCCGTACTTTAATCCATCCATTTGATTATGATGCTATTGTTGATTGCTTCCATGTGTGAGTAGTTACTTTGTTCTTGGTTAGATGGAGAAACCCTAGCACCACTATGAACTTGTAATAAAGATGATCTATTCTTATGTCCATATGATTTGCTTGTCTATGATATAATTATGACTTGTGTTTGATTTCTCTCTTTAGATTATAGGTGAAGTCAACCACATATCATTTGTCTTCGGGACTAAAGGGAAGAAGAAACCCTTTGGACGTGTTGTGGAAGCGTACTCGGAGTGCCTCGTGATAGATTGACGCCGGCTCGTAACCCACACGGTTAAAGAGGTATTAAGAGGGACTCCCTAAGCTAATTACGATATCCATGGGAAACCCTTAATTGCGGTGGCCTATATGTGCGATTGCTCTTAGGCATTGCAGTGGTTATTTAGAGGTGACCTCACACTTGGCTCAACAAAGTGGCTTCCTACGAGCCTTGTCATGAACATCTTATTATGGGGCTCTCTCTACACATATCATGATACAAGAAGTATGTTATCTTGATTACATATAACAATAATACTATGTTGGTGGTGTATCCTACATCCCCGAGAATGTTTCAGCCCTATTGAGTTCAACCACGCTTTCATACCAACTTGTTACTTGTTTTCATTTACTTGTTTTAATTACTTTTCTGCAAACAACCATAAACCTTTCAAATACCATTTACTTGGAATTAAAGATAACTTACAATTACTCTCTAGTGTATAGTAACGAGAGGCATAAAGACCTTTACCAATAGCTCTCTGTGAGTTTGATATCTTTACTTCAAAACTAGCTACAATTGATTTGTGAACTTGCAGTCATCAAAGACCCACTTGGAATCAATAATATTGACACTAGAAACAAGAGGAACGAGTTGCCAAGTATCATTCTTCAGAAGTGCCTGAAATTTCCGCTCCATCGCAGCACGCCAGTGAGGAATACCAAGAGCAGCCTGAAAGTGTTAGGGCTCAGCAACAAGATGGGCCACGCAAGCAACAATCCATGAAATGGTCCCATATGTGTGCTTCTTCTGACAAAGAACACCAGCTTGACTATGTGTGCGAGGGCGAAGAGCCTCAGCATCAGGTGGTGTTGGTGGTGACGAGCGAGATGCAGGTGACGGAGGCAACGCCGAGTCGGGCACAAGTGATGCTGAGGTTGATGATGCTGGGCCGGAGAAGGAGGCCCCTGGCGATGGCGAGCCAGTTAGGCAGATCGAAGACGGCTTAGGAGCCAGAGGCGACAGGCTAGGCAAGCTCTAGGCGAGGTCAGTCGGTGGGGCTACAATAGGCAGCCACGCAGGTAAGCTTGGTGGGACCTGGCGTGCATGGCGTATGTGAAGGGAATATGCCAGAGAGGCAATAATAAATTGGTTATTATTTTATTCCTTGTTTATGATAAATGTTTATTTTGCATGCTATATTTGTATTAGTTGGAACCGTTAATACATGTGTGTTTAATAAACAAATAAATGGTTCCTAGTTATTCCTCTCATATAAACTAGCTCATTGATTAACAAGATGATCAAGGTTTCCTGATCATGGACGATGTTATTAATAATGAGGTCGCAACATTGGTGGAATGTTGTGATGAACATTCATCCGAAGAAATCAAAGTCATGGTGTTAAAGTTTCTATGACATCATACGAAGTAACTTTAGTCCTTAGACCATGGGATCATGTCAATCACTAACACCAAAAGAGTAACTTGATAACATCAAATGTCACACTGTAATAGGTGATAATAAAGGTGGGTTCAGATACTCCGAAAGTGTTATATAGAGGCTCATGGATAAAGAGTGGTATTTGTCCATCCCGATGACGGAGAGATATACTCTGGGCCCTCTCGGTGATATCACATTGATATAGCTTGCAAGCAAGTGATGAGATCACTAGAATGTTATATCACGGGAACAAGAAAAGAGTACATGTCGGTAACGAGATCAAACTAGGTATGGGATACTGATGGTCGAATCTCAGACATGTAATATATCACGAGACAAAGGGATTTAGTTACAAACGTTAAAGGTTCACACGATCATAAGAGTCATCGTTGAATGTGTGGGAGTCAGTACGAATCTCTAGGTCCTGCTACTGATTATTGACCGCAGAGGGGTCTCGATCATGTCTGCATTATTCACGAACCGTATGGTGACACACTTAAGGGATACTGACACCATTTAGGAGCAAATGTGTTTTAGATAAAGATTAAGAAAGCTCTAGAATCATTTCGATGGAAACGGGAATTGTTTCAAGTGAAATTGCAGAAACTGGTCCTGCATGTGATATTGAAATGTTGCAGGGAGTTTTATGTGAATGTTTGTTAATTAAAGTAATTAACAAAATTCTGAATAAAATAAATAAAAGAGTTTTATTTAATGAGAGCTGAATTAATTTTGGTGGAAAATTAATTCATGTGAGTGGACATGTGAGTGGAGGTGTGTTTATGTGAGTGGGAGCTCCACCCACATCAATGAGGAAGAGATGGGGGCACCCACCTTGGCCGCCGTCAATAGCATGGGGGCTTCCCCCTCCCCTATATAAGGAGAACCTCCTCCTCCTCCACTCTCACACCTCCTCGTGAAGGATCTCTCCCCCTCTAGAATTATTCCCCATGGTCTCGGATTAGCAAGATACATGTTCCCGATGGCTTTGTCTGAAAGAAGTTGTTGCTTCTGCTGCATCGCTGGAGCAAGATTGTCGGGGTAGCGGACGTGTGTGCGATCATGGATGCACCGCTGCTTTGCGGTGCTAGACCTGATGTACTTCATCACGGTCTTGAGATCAGCAAGTGTATGACTACATCATCCACGAAATAAGATTTTGTTAACAATGCTTTGTCGCTCTTCAAGGGTATGTTCTCTATGGATGTATATCCATCCGTTGATTGTATCTAGGTATATAAATCTTGGTGCTTAGTTTTTTGTATCGTAGGAATTTTTTGTTTTCTATGTTGCGAACGCAATAGTGGTATCAGAGCTGATCTATGCATAGATGCTTTGTACAGGTAGAACACATATGAGTATGTGGGCGTTGATGATCATGTTATTGCATCTTCTATGTATTTTTGGGTATTGGTGGCATACTGGGATGAAGCAGCACGGACTAACTTTACATGTCCTCGCACATGAGACCTGTTCCATGCTTTACATGCAACTAGTTTTGCATAAGTGGCTAGCGGGTGTCTGTCTCTCCTACTATAGTCAATATCTGATTTACAACGATTTGCTAATAATTTGATTATCATCTTTGTGGTTCCATGTTCATAGGTATGAACGGTTCTATCTTCGAAAGCCCTAAGCCACGTAAAATTTGCAATTGATAAATTATAGGTGTCTAGTTTAGATTGTTGCTGGGCAAGTGTCATGATATGGTGATGTTATAATTTATAGTATGGATTAATACTCTTGGAAATTATAACATACCAAAGTGTAAGTTTCATAGACCTTGGCCTTACACATATAGGAATGATAAATATTATACCAAGATGCACAAGATAGTGATCAAGTGCAAGAACCATATCATATCACTTTTTACATATGATGTTTGTTTGCATCTTATATTGTTGGTTTGGAGCTTTAGTAGCATTATAAGATGATCCCTTATTGAAAATATCAAGATAAAAATGTGTTCTTCCTTAGTATGCACGGTTAAGAAAGTTCATCGTTTCGAGACATCACGTGATGATCGGGTGTGATAGACTCTACGTTCGCATACAACGGGTGTAAGATAATTTTACACATGTGAGTGCTAAGGTTCTTACTTGGCGAGTCTAGCATGTATAGACATGGCCTCGGAACACAAACCGAAAGGTAAAGCATGAGTCGTATGGTTGATATGATGACCATATAGATGCCCGCCTTTGAATCTACACCAACTCATGTGATGATCGGTCTTGGTGTAGTGGATCTGGTTCATGTAATCACCAAAAAGACATGAGAGGTGTTGTTTTTGAGTGGGAGTTCATTTTCTAATTTGGATTAGTCGAACTCAATTTATCATAAACTAAATCGAAGTGAATTTGCATAATTTGTTGTAGTCATTGGCATTCGTTTACTAGCTTATGTTCAGTTATAATTGAGATAATAGAACTATGGATTTCTGGATATTTACTTTACGAACTGGTATCGTATTGTTTTGAGTGTCAATCTAAAGTATAGAAGTCCTATTGCAAACTTTTAGCAAACTCCATTTACTCCATGAAATTTAATAAGTAGTATTTGTTGGAAATATGCCCTAGAGTCAAATAGTAGTAAGGACTATTATCATATTTCATATAGTTGATGATTAAGTTTTATATCATGCTATAACTGTATTGAGTGGAAACATCAATACACGTGTGATATACAAACAACCAGGGGTTCCCAGTGAAACTCTAGTCACTGGTTCATTGGTCAACAGATGATCATGTTTCCTGATCATGTGGCATTTATGCCAGTTGGAAATGGAGTCATCTCATTCTGAGAATGAGATGATGAACCAATACCCAAGCTAAACATCGTGACCAGATCATGTCATGAAGTTCAAGTTACGATGATTAGAAATGGATCCTCGTAGACTATTCCTTAGACTGTGAGGCTATATCAATCACTGTCTCCCGAGAGTGCTTAGATAGCATCAAACACCATCTGGTAAAACGGTGATTATAAAGGCGTGTTCAGGTATTTAGAGGAAACCGTAGAGGCAATATATGTAAAGAGTGGGATTTGTCCGTCCATGTGACGGGAAGATACTCAAGGGCCCACTCGGAGAAGTTATATCCAATAGCTACGCAACGTGTGATTTGATCACAGGGGGTATCACTTGTCGGAACGAGTCAAGTAGCATTGTTCAGTAACGAGATTGAACACGACATGGTAATGTCATTGATCAGATCTCGGGCGATGCAAGTATCGAGAGACAAAGGGAATAAGACACGACTGTCCCGGTTCAAACGGCGAAAGATCTTCGTGGAACGCACAGGGGTCACATGGCCATCCAGGTCCCTCTGTCGATCATTAGTGCGGGAGTGTCCCGACCATGTCTGGAGTGTTCCTGAACCATGGGGTATCACGCTTAAGGGCTTGATGATGCTTAGAGAGTGTTTATAGGATCGGTAGAATCACCGAAGAAACAAAGGGAGAAAACCGGAAGGGTTTCGGTAAGTCCGGAGGATGTCTGGAGTGGAGGTGGAAGGTGTTCCATGACCACGGAGGTTGAATAATATGTGAATGAATGTTAAATATTGATTTAATCATTTATTCATAATTATTTAACTAAAGAGAAAATCAATTAAAGGTCAAAAGGCTTAATGGGCCAATTTCCGGAGGGAGAGGGCCCATTAGGGGAAAGGAGAGAGGGAGAGGGGCCAAGGGGGAGGCCGGCTGGGCCTAGCCCCCCCGCGGGGCCCACTAGGGGCTGGCCGGCGGCCACCCCACCCCCTCCTCTCCTTTAGTCCCACCCCGGGACTTTGAGGGAGGGTGTACCCCCTCCTCCCCCTATATATAGTGGGGTATTTGGCCTAGAAAAATACACCAATAATCAATAAAGGTCTCCCCACTTTTGGGAGGACATCTAATTGATATTTTCTCTCCCCCCCTCTCTCTCTCTCGTGACCGTGGTCCCAAGTCTGGAGTGCGTGAGCGAGATAAATCTTCATCGCGGAGCGCTGTCGCGCTGCGGGATTCGGATCCGGGAGATCTACTTCCGCAACTGCTGCTGGATCGGGGAAGCAGGAGTCATCGTCAGGCACCGGACGTGTGTAACTCCCCGTGAGGTGTCGCACTTGAGGCACTCAAGTCGTTGGAGCCAGAAGGAGCGCAAGGACTTCATCATGACCTTGAGGTCGGCTTCGGCTCGTCTACATCAACCACGATCTCCTGAGCGTTGACATCGCTTTTCGGTATTCAAGGGTAAGTTTGCAAAAAGCCCCTCCCGTTACTGTATTACTAATAGATAGGTCCTGGAAGCTTCATGGGTTCAGGGGCGTAGAGTAAAATTTATTGTTTTCATACGCGGAACCCCTACAGTGGTATCAGAGCTAGATCTATGCGTAGTAATGCTAGTACGGGTAGAACACACGAGATGTAGCGTGTGGGCGTTGATCTTTTAGTTGTTACCCTCCCACGTGTACTTGTGTGTATCGCAGTAATGCTTGATGAAGCGCCCCCAACTGACTTTACGCGTTCATTCGCGAGACTGGTCCACGCTTGACATACGGCTTGTACCGTATAAAGTGGCTTAGGGGGGTGTCTGTCTCTCTCGCATTAGTTGGTATACCATTTGCAACGGAGGGCCCCGAAAGGGGTGTAGTAGAGACAACTACTTGATCAGCGTTGTGCTTAAAGTTCGTAGGTAAGAACGGATCTTGTGCGAAAGCCCATTCAGCCACGTAAAACATGCAAAGATAAAGTAGAGGCGTCTAACTTTGTTTTGCAAGGGGCGTTGCTTTGTGATATGGTTGTGGCAAAGGTAAAGTGATTACCTTTTGTTACGTAGTAGTAGATAGTCACGGAGGTGACGCACTACCACGCCGGAATGACACCGGTACCCTGGTGTCTACGGCGCTGGAACCCTGGCGCCAGAACCCGGTGACATCGGATGGAGATCACGACGTGAAGGACCATATCACATAGAATTTACATTCAATGTTATTGTTTGTATGTCTTATTGTGTGCTAGTATGAGATACTTGACGGTAGCCTAATAAGATGATCCCTGTTAAAATTACCAACGATTGTGTTCCCCCTTAGTGTGCACCACCAAGAAAGTTCTTCGGTATGAGGCGATCCAGGGTTACAGGATTGGGTGTCAGACATATCTACGTTTGCATACAGTGGGTGTAAGCCATGTTGCACAGCGAATACACTAAGGTTGAGTTGGCGAGCCTAGCACGCTAGAGAAGCGTGGCCTCGGAACACGGATGGTCGAAAGACCGAGCACGAGTCGCATGAATGATGTGACCGACGTTTAGCATCCACCCTTGAACCCACATTGATGGCCGTGATGATCGGGGGAGATGTGGCTGATAGGGGTCGTGTTATCACTAGGAACCCTTTTGGGGATAGGTGTTTCTGAGTGGAGTTATTATTAACTCATTTAATTATAAACTTAGTCTAAATTCCTTTTGCAATTATAAATGTAGATGGGACCTTTCGTGTTGAGAATTGAATGGTTAGAAGGAGCGAAGCTCAAATTAGATGGATCGAACTTCTCCATTTGGGTTGCCAGTCTCCATGTGCTCCTTAGCGAGAACGACGTGGTCGACTACATACTTGACGGGATGGATTTGGATCATTCCACGGACCTTGAGATCCCAGAGGAGCGGAAAGACCGCTATCTCCATCGTGAGATGGCCTCCTATATTTCAGTTGTGATGCGTTTCGGGATGGTGGACGAGCTGTGGCCTTTCATGGGTGATGTCAACCCTCGTTCGGTGATGCTACAGCTTAGGACACATTTCGTGGAGCAGACACGCATTTGGGAGCATGAGCTGATGGGATACTTCCTCTCCATTAAGATGGAGGAGAACTCATCACTGGGCGACCACTTGGAGCACATGCATGATGTGTACATGAGGCCTGCATACTTCCTGGACGTCTGGATTACGGGCTCTTTTGCAAACGCTACTGTGTTGCGATCGCTGCCACCAAGCTACCAAGCACAAGTCAGGACTTGCGTAATGAGGGGCAACGCGGAAACAATGGAGTTCCACCGGTTCATGACACATCTCAGGAATGTGTTGGTTGAACCAGATGTCGCTCAAGTCATCAATGACAAAGGTATATATTTGATATACAGTTTTATAAATGTTATAATCTTGCAAACACATTGCAGTGTTAAGTATATCTGATACTTGTTCTGTTTTGCTGAAAACAGGTCCTTCTGCATGAGAGGTGCTTGCTGGAGAGGAGGTGATGTTGCATGTTGATGGCGAGCATGATGATGACGGCCGACGACACCCTCCCTCGACATTTATCATTTAGTTCGTGTTTAGGATGATTATTGTAATCAAGAGATTGTGAACTTCTTTAGTGTGTCTCACACTTCGTGAGACGGTTATTCATATGAGTTTGTAACAAACACTTGTTCCAACTTTATGAATGATTTCTATTCGTGTTCATATCTTGTTTGATTACTTGTGAATTATCCTTGTTGATTGAAACTAATTGATAATGCGTGAACATTTGTAAAACATTAAAATGCCTTGTTTAAAAATACCCAACTTAATGCTATGATCATTAATGAATGAAAAAACCATTGTTTAAAATTCAAAGTTATGTGATAATATGTGAAAGACATTCGATTTCTTATCACATATAAATCATGCCTAAGTTCGGCAAAATAACTTGAACACCGTTTATTACTTGAATACAAAGTGTTTAAAAAATTGTTAAAAGTTAATACATATTCGATGTATTATGTTTTAATGAAAATGGTAATTATTATTAATTAATTGTTTAAATGTGTAAAGTAGTTTACCAAAGGAAACATGAATGTGAAACTATTTGATTTGATCAAAGTGTTTCATCAACAATGGGTATAAATGTAAAGGAGAATCAAATTGCTATGATTTGATCAATAGTAATGAAATTCAACTTTATAAGAGTTACATAAAAGAAATTGTGAAATGCAAAGCGTTCTAGAACGTCAGAATACAAAACATCACAATGTGATATTAGATATCAAAGGGGTTGAATAGAAGGCACCAAATAAATCGTTGTAGTGTAGATGTAGAGACCATTAACTTAGAAATAGTTAACACTCAATTAGAATTGGTAAACCATTAGAATTCATGAAAGTTTTGGGGTTATTCGATATAACCAAAACAATAGCGAATAAGTCCTTGTAGAGTATTCATTGGAAACTTTGAATACGAAACCCATAGCTGAAACCAAAAGGAAAGTAAGATTCGTATTGCTTGGATTTTGGTGCATTCTTGAGAAAGCTCACTTCTAGTGATGTTTCTCAATTATGAAGCAAATGGAAAATAGTGTAAAACACGATGAGGATTCAAAACCCTACATCAGAGTGTTGAGAAGCGCAACGAACAACGTTCATGAACGATTTTGTTCATAGAAGGAAAGAATCAATGATTTTGATCATTGAGCTTTCCCCACTAGCGTTTTCACTATATGAAGTAGGATTTAAAATGTAATCCATATCTTGTATGGAGACATTTGTGAATCATTTGTCATGATTATTGAAATATGACATACCTACGAACTAATAAGGAAATAATGGTAAACTAAATTATGAGAAATCCTAGAAGCAAAATTCCCTTGAGATTAGAAAGCAATTCATTGCTAAATCTCACAAGTAAAAGGGGTTACTTGAATTTTATCAAATGACTGCAAAGCCATAGTGGAAAAAGGGGTGAATGACAAAAGCATAATTTGTCAAGCATTGATAAATTCAAATGAATTTGATTCATGTGTGCTGAATGTCTGAGGATTTAAAACTAGTAACAGTATTAGTATCTCATAGTAAATCTCCAACTTTGGTACTTGATCAAAGAATTTTGAAGTTGTTCAAAATAGTGGGAGGATGTACAATTTGCATAAAATTGAGTGGGAGCTATGAAAGTCTTCCTGGAACAATATGTGATTGACATATTTTTGAGTGGGAGCAATATAAGTCTCAAATTCAAATATGTAGAAACATATTTTGAGTGGGAGCTTATACGAGTAATTCTTAAGTATGTTAAGAATGAAAGCGCAAACACTTATAAATAATGACTTATAAGATGTAGAAGTTGATAATAGGTGTATTATGATATTATGCAGTATTCCTTAAAGGATTTTGGAAAGGGTTTCAGAATAGAAGTTAATTAAGGAACTGATCCTTAATAGCTCAAATTAGGAATAGCACTAAGTTTAATATCAATGATTAAAATAAAGCAAAGGATGATCGTCATCCACTATGTTAAAGACATAGGTTCTATCTTAGTAAACCATGATGATAACTTAGCATAATATGTGATCCAAATAAGGAACATTTAAAAGTGATTAAGTTCGAATCACAGAACGTTGAGTAGAGTTTTGTCCGCAGTGTCTTAATAGAGAACTGTAGACATGTTTTCCAAATCCATAACGGATGACATATCTTAAAACATAAAGGGTTATGTTATAAGGGAATATGTTAGAAACTCCTGTAGATACCAATTAAAGTCAAGTAGGAAGTGATATGAACAAAAACATCGAAAGTTGCACATAGTGCGCTAGTGTTTCGATGAATACATTTATAATAATATATAAGGGTACCATCTAAAGTGTTGTATAAAGTTATGGCAAGGCTAGTTCGCTTTTAACGTAGAATGATGTGTCCCAGGGCACAGTGCCCATGAGAAAGCCCTCGAGGTTGATCTATCGTCACTCTAGGCTCCTGGAATCAGACCTCGTTCTGCTTCCATAGCAACGATGCATTCACACAGATGCTATCTTGTGATGATAAAGTATTAATGTCAAAGTGACATTAGTAAGCTGCAAATGATTTGGGACTGTAAAGTACAGACCCAAGACTCAACCTCTTCCATGAGCAAGCATGTTCAAGGTACTGGTTATATGGTGCCAATGATTGAGAACAAATGCAGCTAGTGTATTTGTACTCTAGTGCAAGTGGGAGACTATTGGAAATATGCCCTAGAGTCAAATAGTAGTAAGGACTATTATCATATTTCATATACTTTATGATTAAGTTTTATATCATGCTATAATTGTATTGAGTGGAAACATCAATACATGTGTGATATACAAACAACCAGGGGTTCCCAGTGAAACTCTAGTCACTTGTTCATTGGTCAACAGATGATCATGTTTCCTCATCATGTGGCATTTATGCCAGTTGGAAATGGAGTCATCTCATTCTGAGAATGAAATGATGAACCAATACCCAAGCTAAACATCGTGACCAGATCATGTCACGAAGTTCAAGTTACGATGATTAGAAATGGATCCTCGTAGACTATTCCTTAGACCGTGAGGCTATATCAATCACTGTCTCCCGAGAGTGCTTAGATAGCATCAAACGCCATTTGGTAAAACGGTGGTTATAAAGGTGTGTTCAGGTATTCGGAGGAAACCGTAGAGGCAATATATGTCAAGAGCGGGATTTGTCCGTCCATGTGACGGGAAGATACTCAAGGGCCCACTCGGAGAAGTTATATCCAATAGCTGTGCAGCGTGTGATTTGATCACAGGGGATATCACTTGTCGGAACGAGTGAAGTAGCATTGTTCAGTAACGAGATTGAACACGACATGGTAATGTCATTGATCAGATCTCGAGCGATGCAAGTATCGAGAGACAAAGGGAATAAGACACGACTGTCCCGGTTCAAACGACGAAAGATCTTCGTGGAACGCACAGGGGTCACATGGCCATCCAGGTCCCTCTGTCGATCATTGGTGCGAGAGTGTCCCGACCATGTCTAGAGTGTTCCCGAACCGTGGGGTATCATGCTTAAGGGCTTGATGATGCTTAGAGAGTGTTTATAGGATCGGTGGAATCATCGAAGAAAAGAAGGGAGAAACCGAAAGGGTTTCGGTAAGTCCGGAGGATGTCCAGAGTGGAGGTGGAAGGTGTTCCATGACCACGGAGGTTGAATAATATGTGAATGAATGTTAAATATTGATTTAATCATTTATTCATAATTATTTAAATAAAGAGAAAATCAATTAAAGGTCAAAAGGCTTAATGGGCCAATTTCCGGAGGGAGAGGGCTCATTAGGGGAAAGGAGAGAGGGAGAGGGGCCAAGGGGGAGGCCGACTGGGCCTAGCCCCCCTCCCCCCCGCGGGGCCCACTAGGGGCTGGCCGGCGGCCACCCCACCCCCTCCTCTCCTTTAGTCCCACCCCGGGACTTTGAGGGAGGGTGTACCCCCTCCTCCCCCTATATATAGTGGGGTATTTGGCCTAGAAAAATACACCAATAATCAATAAAGGTCTCCCCACTTTTGGGAGGACCTCTAATTGATATTTTCTCTCCCCCCTCTCTCTCTCTCGTGACCGTGGTCCTAAGTCTGGACTGCGCGAGCGAGAGACATCTTGACCGCGGAGCGCTGTCGCGCTGCGGGATTCGCATCCGGGAGCTCTACTTCCACAACTGCTGCTGGATCAGGGAAGTGGGAGTCATCGTCAGACACCGGACGTGTGTAACTCCCCGCGAGGTGTCACACTTGAGGCACTCAAGTCGTTGGAGCCAGAAGGAGCGCAAGGACTTCATCACGACCTTGAGGCCGGCTTCGGCTCATCTACATCAACCACGCTCTCCTGAGCGTTGACAACGCTTTTTGGTCTTCAAGGGTAAGTTTGCGAAAAGCCCTTCCCATTACTGTATTACTAATAGATAGGTCCTCGCAGCTTCAGGGGTTCAGGGGCATAGAGTAAAATTTATTGTTTTCGTACGCGGAACCCCTACAGTATTAAATCAAGAGTAACAATTCCAGTGTTAGTATCTAAAGTATCATGTTTGTCTGCATGATTTTTGATATTCAAAAGTTGTTTTAATATCGAGGTTATCTATGAGCTGAAAGAATTGTTCCAGAAATCATCATACGTGGAAGATATTGTGATAGCTGAAACAATGTTTATGGTTGCAATATGATAGAGTATAATTTAGAAAAATACATGTTCTCATAATTGTATGAGAATTTGTGAAGGTTAAAGACGCTGGACGTCCTAATCAGTGGCGGAGCTACATGCATGTCAGGGGGGGCCACCGCCCCCCCAGATTTTTTAAAATCATTGAAGGAATTTTTTTTGGAGACCTAGAAAAGAAAAATTAGTGTCATTTGCCCCCCCAAACATCCATAATTTCGTTTTGGCCCCCCCTGATATTCTTGGCTAGCTCCGCCACTGGTCCTAATCTTCCAAAAAGGTTTTGGAAACTGTCATTATACTCGCGATTCGTCCTTATAGCCTATAGTAGCTTGATCATTAAAGTTGTCATGATAAGAATAAATAAAAGATATATGTAAAATATTTACTACACTAGTAGATTACTAAAGAATGGATTTTAAAAGAATGTCAATCAGCAGAATCATGATTAGGACCAACAAAGAAATCCACTAATCCCTAGACAACATGCAGCTGCACTGTTGGATGACACTTGTGATCATGAAAACATTGTTCCCTATAAGTGAAACACATGCCATTGATTTTTTCTATTTTTAGTGCATTGATCTTGCCATCAGTACGACACAATCATATGCAATATGAGCAACTTGTACTATAGGAACATAAGCACGATGTGCTACATGATTGTTGCAGTATTCAACATGGTGCATCCATCGCTAACTTCTTCCTACACCAGTGCAATCATATACGTAGTATCCAAATCTTGGGAAAGTTGAACCGCTACGAACATGCAAACAACAGGTTTTAAGCCCTCTAAGAAACGAGTAACGTAATGCAATGGATCGGGTTTAGCTTCATAAACAACTAATTAATCAATTAACCCAGTGAATTAGTTGACATAATCCTCTACACTTCCGATTTGCACTAGCTTATACAAACGATGAATTAGGGAGGGTGTGATTTCGACCGACACTTCCGTACAGAATTCTTCCCAATTGAATTGCCTAAGATGTGACTTTGAATTAAACTAACGAGATGCAAGACCAGTGAATTGCATGGAAGCTAACTTAACCCATAGTTGAGGCGATGTCTCATACTACTCGAAATAATCCTCGCACCAAATTTGCCATAACTTTGGGTTTTTTCCCATCAAATTTGGGAAAATCCACATGAGGAAGTCGACCTCATGGAGGTGAATCAGGCTGCTCAACATGTAAGTGGAAGGAATGAGGAGAATGAAGTGCAGGGCGATTGTTGTAGATACCTCGTGTTGGAGGTGGTATGTAAGGGACAAATGCCCCTACTGTGGACCTTCGTGTAGTCATTGACAAGTGGCACCCATATGAGCTGATCTCCATGTCACCTCCCGGTAACTTGGCTAGAAAATCTGGATAGGGCGATATCAACTTGCTCCCGCAACTCGGAGATGTGCTGTTGGAGGATGGATTTCACGCCATCATCATACAACTAGATCATGACGATGTCCTTGTCAATGCTTGCACGCACAATGGAATCAATCGCCACGTTGAAGACCTTGACGATGAGTTCACCGATCTCCTTGTTCTGTTGCACCTTCCGCATCGGCAGCCGAAGAGATGGTGTCGAAGGTGGTGCGGCCTTCAGGGGTCAGGGACTCCATGATTTTCTCATGAGCAAGCACAGCGGCGTGATGAGCACGAGTCTCGAGGGCGAGATCTAGCAAATGGTGGCTATGGTGGGGAAAATTGGAAGCTCTGAATACCAGATTGTTAACAACACTCTATGATATCTAGCTAGGAGGAAGAATCATCGATGATCCCGATGAGGATTCCATGGATTCGAATTGTTGTTGCGAGTAGAGGTGCATGAACAAGGACACAATACCGAGTTCCGTGTATTAGACATGTAATATGGGCCTATATGTGAAGAACGCGTTCTTACATGGTGTTCTGGAAGAGGAGGTTTATATGAAACAACCATCTGGTTTTCAGTCTTCCGCTAATCCAAAATATATTTGCAAACTTGACAAAGCTCTCTATGGTTTAATGCAGGCTCCTAGAGCATGGTATTCTCGGCTAAGCTCAAAGCTTCATACCCTTGGTTTTGTTCCCTCCAAGGCAGACACTTCTTTATTTTTGTTTGACAAGGCAGGTATATAGATGTTTCTTCTCATATATATTGATGATATTATTGTTACCAGCTCCTTAGATTCTGCCATCACAGCTTTGTTAAAAAATTTAAGCACCGATTTTGCTCTTAAGGATCTTGGTGATCTCCATTATTTTTTGGGTCTCAAGGTTCACAAACAACCTAATGGTTTGTTGTTAACTCAAGATAAGTATGCCATTGATTTACTTGCACGCGTTGGGATGACAGGATGCACTCCTTGCCCTACTACAAATCCATACTGATGGCTCTCCACTTGGTTCAGAGGACAGTACTAGGTATAGAAGTGTTGTTGGTGCTCTCCAGTATTTGACACTAACCCGCCTAGATATATCTTTCTCCGTTAACAAAGTATGTCAGTTCTTACATGCTCCCACTACTGCACACTGGGCTGCAGTAAAAAGGATATTGAGATATGTTGATGGCACACGTACTATTGGACTCACTTTTCAGAGGTCCACCTCTACCTTGCTTAGTGCGTTTTCAGATGCAGATTAGGCTGGTGATCTTAATGATGGACGGTCTACAGGAGGATTTGCTATTTTCTTTGGTCCTAACCTTATATCTTGGAGTGTTAGGAAACAACCCACGGTGTCCCGTTCCAGTACTAAGGCTGAATATAAAGCACTGGCTAATACCACTACTGAATTTAGGGTTGAAAAAGGTAAGAAAACTTTTCATCCATTTCCGAAGAAAAAGGAAATGGGGAGCTAAAAAGGAAACGGAAACGGCATTTTGCAGAAAAGGAACAGAAACGAAATATTCTAAACGGAAACGGAAAAAGAAATGGTGAAGCCATTTCTGACGGAAATAAAAACGGTAAGGAAATTTCGGATAAACAAATATGAAAACTTTCCGAAAATATAACCATTCAAAATACCATGTACGAGATAGTACTTTGCGTCAGTGATTTCTCCTGCGCTTGTTGAGCCATAGAATATACTAAGGGTCTATGTAATACATGCAACCGGCTCAGGCGACATACTAATTAAGTGAGTGTCTTAGCATTGATGTGAAACTAATTATGTGAACTTATGTGCTTGTCGCTCTATTGAATTATGTGTGTTATTCTATATTCAATTGTCACTTTCTGAAGTTGTGAGATATTCTTTATCTATTATACATTACTTTCAATTTACACACCATGATATTACACCACTATTATATTCCGACAAATGTCCGTTTTCGTATCGTATTCGTCCCGTATTCATATCATATTCATTTCCAATGATTACCGATTCCGTGTTTGTTTTCGAAATTTTCCGTTTTATTTTCGACTCCGGCAATACAAGAGGAAACGAAAACAATAACGTATGTTTCCGTCCGTTTTCGTTCCGTTTTTAACCCTAGCTGAATTGATATGGGTTGAGGCTCTAATACGAGAACTTGGTGTTACTCTCAGGGAAAAACCGTGCCATTGGTGTGACAAACTTGGTGCTACATACCTGTCTGTAAATCCAGTCTTTCATGCTCACACCAAGCATATTGAGATTGGTTTTTTTTTGTTCATGAAAGGGTAGCCAGTAAGCAACTTGATGTGAGGTTTATCTCAAGCAAGGATCAGATAGCTGATAGGTTCACTAAAACTTTGTGTCAAAAGAAATTAGATGAGTTTAAGCGTAATCTAAACCTGTCCCAAGTCTAGATTAATGGGGTATTAGACATGTAATATGGCCTATACGATATGGTGTAGTACACCAATTGTATAGGACCCCAACTCTGTACTATGCCACCGAATTGGACTTTCCCCTTCTATATCAACACGTACATGACGCCCTAACGGGTACGATCGTTCTCTCTCTTTTACGATTAACACCGTGGTCGTAGCCTTCCTAATCACCAACTAAACTTCCTTTTTTGATCCTATTGATAATACATAGAAACCAGAGTGAAAATTTCAAGTAGTTCTTAAATAAGAATAAAAAAGAAATTTTCTTCCTTCCAATTTTATTTGCCCAAAAGATAACTTTTTTCTCTCGATTTTGCCGAGTCATTACACTGATTACAATACTCACTTCATCCCAAAATAATTGATTTGGGTTTGTATGTATCTATATACTAAAGCACGTCAAGATACATACCTAGACAAATCTAAATCGCTTATTTGGGACGAAGGAAGTATTATGTTTCCTTTTTTTTAACTATGTACTATTTTTGTTTGATATCACTTGTTTATATCAAGACAATGTAATACGAACTATTCAATATTCATCATATGTTTCATCAATCTCGGTCGCTTCAAACTTTTCTAATACTCACTCTGATCCATAATAAGTATTAGATTTAGTCTAAGTTGTACCAAATCAAAAAAAAAATTCACGAACTTGCGTTTCGATTCATTGATAGAAAAAGAGAGTATAGTACAATACCAAAAGGCGCACACCCGACACACTCAAGACAGAACATGGCCGAGGCCTCTAAGCGAACATTACAATCGACGCCACCAAACATCCCAGCTTAGATGCACAAAGCAGCACCACCGCCCACCACCATGCTCTTCATCGTTGGAACATAAGCTAGCATCCGTCAGCCTTCCCCGTCGAGTGAACCCATGCGACTGAAACACCGCAACAAAGGATCCTTCGCAGCCCATGAACCTTGCCCGAAGGGTAACCAAACTAGCACGACGTCGGAGCTCCAAGGATCTGCTCGCCACAGCCAAAGCATGCGCCAACACCCTGCGTGCTACCTAGGGTTGTACCACCAAGAACAACGCCTCCAAGGAGGGAGCAACGTCCAGAACGCCGTCGTCATCCGATCTGGCAAGCCAGATCTAGGTTTTCACCCGGGGAACTGAGCCACAAGGGATAGGGATGAATCAGTGCTCCACGACAATGCCCCCAAGAGGGTAACGATGCCAAGGGCGCCACCGTCATCGGCACCAACAAAGGTTGAGCAGAGCTTTCGTCCTAAGCGCACGATCACCACTCACGCAACGGCACAACTTCCGAGACCCGACGGCCAGATCTTGTCGTCGACGACTCCGCAATAGTTCAAGAACCCGACTAGCCCACCAACTTGCCAGCGAAGGCCACCACATGTTGCAGGCTCCAAGGCGACAAAGCACCGCCCAAGGTGGGGACCTCGTCGCATGATCAACCGTGCATTGCCCAACTCTGATCAAAGGCAAGGATGCAGAAATCGGCAGCACGATGCCCATGCACACCGCAGCTCGCCACCCTTGGTGGCGGAGCTGCCCCACTGCAAAGCGCATCGCCCCTCCAACGCCGCCACCACCAGAGAGGCGGAGCAGCATGAGGACGACATCACCGCTGTATACGGTGGGAGGGGTAGGTGGGAGGAGATGGGCACGACAAGACCAGTCGCCGCGCCAGGTCAAACCTATGGTGGACGACTAGCACGATAGCGTGTCCCTCACGTCGCCAAGGGCCCAGCCCTGCGCCGCGCCATGCCGGCATCCTCCACCACCCAGCTGGCCTTCGACGCCTGCGACAAAGAGTTTGCCACCGTGCTGACAGACCCATACGCGATGGTCGAGGTCGACCTCCCACGGCAGGGGAAGGAGGGGCGTACAGGCCTTGGCCGCTGCGGTGGTCTTCGCACGAACTCCGCGCCGGGATCGAGCTGCGGTCGCGCGCAAGCGTTGCGTCCCGCAAGCCTAGGTCGAGCCTGGAAGGGCCCGCGTAGCCACATATCTAGGCCCAGGTCTGTCGTGGTGGTGGCACGGCAGATGCCATGGGTAGGCTAAAGTTTGGGGCCAATGGATGCTAGTGGGATCTGGGGAGGGAAGATGCAGTTGATTCTACACACAGAAAGCTAACGCCAAGATCTTTATTTCTCCTTCCTTGGGCTACAAGTGCTCCTTGAGCTGTATACAGGGAGAAAGAGAGAATTTTACCAGCCTAACGGTCCCAAGAATGAGTCGATCCCTTCATCAGGGTCAAGCCTCCCCTTATAAAGGAGAGCCCTGGGTTCTTCTAGGGTTGACGTGGCAAGCATATTCGAGGAATATGCTTGTCCCAATATAGTAGTTCGGCGCTCCTCTTTCCCTGTCGCCCTTCTCACTGCGGTAAGATTCCAGAGGGCCCCTCCTGCTTGCCTCGGGCTCCAGAACTGTCACCTCCGTGACCTCCTTCTGCCCCTCGCTGCTCGCACATTTGTCTTTAGCTCTTGGCTCTGCTCAGATTCCGCGACTAGGGTTTGACTTTGGGCTTCTCCTTCTCCTGCAAGCTTTGTATCATTCGGCCCTTCCTCGCGTAACTCGGCCTGTCCTTCACCTGCATTAAGATCATTCGGGCCAACCCGGCCGACTTACGTCGTATCTCGACCGGGTAATGCCTTGCCATTACTACTGAGGTCCTGCCTTTTCCTATCTCGGCCGACCTTTACAAGACTCGGCCAGCTTAGAATATAACTCGGAAACTGGACGGGGAATAATCCTTTCGTCTTTCCCCATCCTTATCCTATCCGGGGTTACCTCCCCAACATTAGTCCCCGAAGCTGATATGGTCCCGCCGATAACCTCGGTCGGGTCGTATCAGTTTCATGATACACATTATGCATTCTTTCCGAGTTATCTTCTGCCCACTCGTGGTAACACCGTATTTACTAGTGCACGCCTCGTCCCACGTGTCATCCTCATCATTGTTTCTCTAGTTTTTTGTTCCTCTACAGTATTTACTGACAAGCTACAGTTACTGCCGCGCCTGTCGCGCCATTGCTGCGACGCCTCGTGCGCCGTTCTCGTTGGGGATCGTGAGCTCCTTGGTCAATCGTGTGGCCTTCGTTGCAGTTCCGCTCAGTGACACGTGGTCGTGCTGCGCACACGATCCGCGCTGCCAACTGCCACACCCACGATCCCACTACCTTGATTGCGGCTAGGCTATAAAGTGGGGGCGCGGCGTCGGGGATTCACTTTCCCCTTCTCGTTCGCCTGCGCCCTTCTTCTTCCTCTCGCCCCTGCGCCCACTCGCAGCTCCGCCGCCGTGCGTTCATCAGAACTTCTGACGGCGAGGACTCCGTCGCGTCGCTCCGTCTGCCTCCTCCGTGTTCGCTAGCTTTGGCGTCGTCGCCGGTGAGTTCTCTCCGGCTGCGTTGCCTAGGCCCTACCCTAGATTTCTCTATCTTGGTTTCGTATTCGTGCGGCGGTTTCTCTGCTCCTCCGCCGTCGTTCTCGTTCAAAATTGCGACGGGGCCTCGTGGCTCTAAACTTTCCTCCACCGCCAGTTCTTCCTCCGTCGATTTTTCCGGCGAACCCATGTCTAGCTCTTTTAGTGGTGCCCTGGTAGAGGGTGACGATGCTGGCTCTGGGCCTAAGCGAGGCTCGTGGCAAGGTTCCTCCGTTACCCGCCGCGAGATCGAATGGCTTATCCGAACTCGGAGGATTCCCGCCGAGGTCTCCTGTCGCTTACCCGGCAGCGAGTCTTCTCCAGATATTAGGGAGGGCGAGTACGTAGTTTTTATGTCACATTTCGCACGCGGCTTTGGTCTCCCTCTTAGCGACTTCGCAAGAGAGTTTCTCGACTACTTGACCTTCACCGCATCATCTTCCCATAAATGCCATCGCTTCTTCTGCTTTTATCTCTGCATCGGAAGGATACTTCGGCCTATGGCCGTCTGTGCACGTCTGGTCGAAGTTCTTCCAGATTCGTTCTAATGTAGTCCCTGACAAGTCTCTGCACCCTTCCGAGAAACTGCTTACTCAATGCGGGGCAGCGTCCATCACACCTCGGAGGAAGTCCGTATTCCCTCGTGTCACCGGGTTAGAATCGTGCAAGAAGTGGCACAAATCCTTCTTTTATGTCAAGAACAGAGGGGCGGAGGACAAGATTCGGCTTCCTGCCTTCTCCATTGGTCCGCCTTCCAAGGTAAATTGGACTTACAATCCGAGGAGGAGTCACGTCTTGGCCGAGCATTTCAAGACTCGGCTCAAGGAGCTGATCCGGGCCGGGTTACGCGGCGAGGACTTGATGGCTACCTTCATCAGTAGCCGAATTTGCCCATTCCAGAAGCGGACTCACAAGCTGTGCTACATGAGTGGTCCTCTTGACCCTAACCGAGTCTCGACCGTGGAGCTGGACAACTATCTTATCTATAAGCGTGTCCGAGCTATCTTCAAGACGGAGATGCCTGAGGATTGGGCTTGGGGATTGAAACCGTTCACCCGCGATCGTCCGCCTCCCGAAGTAAGTTTTAACCAATAACGCTATGTTATCCAATTGCTTTTGTAACAGTTTTCGCTAATTTTCTTTTTTCTTGTCTTGCAGAGGTTCGCAGAGCAGAAGAATGAGGATGCCGAAGTTTTGTTGCTTCCGTGGCCTGCGGACCGGAGCACCCCGGATACTGGTGAGCCGGACTCGGAAGAGTTCGTCCCTAAGTCGGATCCTGCCCCGGCTCGAGCTCGTGGCAAGACCTCGGCCCACGAGGAGGAAGGTGATTCGGACGATGTCCAAGTTCTTGAGGTAGTTGCCGTAATGCCTATTTCTTATGCATTTCCGGCTTCTACTTTCCTAGCTAATCCGGCCGGTCAGGTTCACGACGCCGAGCCTATTGCTTCTCGACCCCCTGTTACCTCGGGGAAACGCGGGCTCTGCTAGTGCCTCGAGGCGGCCCCCAAGAAACGAATGAAGTATGCTCAATCCTCCCAGCGCAAGACCATGCCCGGGGTCGCAGGTAAGTTCCTTTTGCTCGTATTTCTTGTTTCCCTCTCGCTTTTTCATCGACACCCTTTTTCTTTCTTATTTTCGCGATGCCGCTTTTAAGCCCGGCGGTCCTAGCATGACTAGCCGCCCGATTCGGCATCGTCTCCTCCGCTGTTGAAGATACTAGGATTCCCATCCCCTTCGTGTTGCCTCTCCTTCAGCTCGAATCAGGCCCCTCGTCGCGCGTGCAAACTCCTTCGATTGACATCGATTCCACTCGCCCTCCGAGATTTCCGTCGAACCCGTTGCCTTCCAGGATCCGGCGCCTCTCGAGCTTCTATCTGCCCCAGCAGTCTCTACTGCAACTCCAGCCCCGACCGAAGACGTCGTTATCTCGGCGCCTTCTACGGTCGTGACTCCTGCTGCTCCTAAAGATACCGTTCCCATTACCGCGGTATCGGCTCCTGCTGATGCCTCTTCTAAGGCAAGAAAAACTGTTGCCATCAAGGCCTCCTCTTCCCAGAAAGGTCTTGTCGGCTCTTCTCAGCCGAGTATTGCCGACGTGCTGCGCAAAGGAACTGCGCCTACCAAAGCCTCCGTTACCTCGGCTGCCAGCACCTAGCTTGCTCTTCATACAAGCCCTACGGCCGCAGTGGTTACACAACATGTCCGAGGTAAAGTCTTAACTCGGATGGCTAGTGGGAACAGCCTCGGCTCGCTGGTGGAATATGCTCATAACTGGAATGCTGCTGATCAGCTTGAGGGCAATCCAAACAGTCAGCCGTTTCAACTTTCCGACATCAGCAGCCGTTTGGATCAAGCTGCCAAGATCATTCTGGATAGCAACAAGATGAACGAGGTAATTGCCGCTTCTCGGGGTTTAGACTGATTCTCCATATGCTATTATATATACATTAGTCCCCGAAACTTGCAAACGAGTAATTTGTTATTCGCTTGGAAGTTTTTATAGTGCTATACTTAACTCGACTTAATTTAGGGTTCGAGCCTATATCCGAGTAGATCTATCTTAAACTTTGCTTAAATTTTATCTAGCTGTTCTTTGAATGTCCAGCCACATAGGTCCGGGTTAAGCTTTCGCCTGACTCGAATCTACTTTTGGCTTTGAATATCCAGCCACCTAGATCTGGGTTAAGTTTTCGCTTAACTCGGATCTGTTTTGGCTTTGAATATCCAGCCACCTAGATCTGGGTTAAGTTTTTGCTTAACTCGGATCTGTTTTGGCTTTGAATATCCAGCCACCTAGGTCCGGGTTAAGTTTTCGCTTAACTCGGATCTGGTTTGGCTTTGAATATCCAGCCACCTAGGTCCAGGTTAAGTTTTCGCTTAACTCGGATCTGTTTTGGCTTTGAATATCCAGCCACCTAGATCTGGGTTAAGTTTTCGCTTAACTCGGATCTGTTTTGGCTTTGAATATCCAGCCACCTAGGTCCGGGTTAAGTTTTCGCTTAACCCGGATCTGGTTTGGCTTCGAATATCCAGCCACCTAGATCCGAGTTAAGTTTTGCTTGACTCGGATCTGGTTTAGCTTCGGATATTTATTCATCGTTTTGCTCCATTGTTCAGGTTGCACATGACAGGCGGACTGCCGAATTTCAAAGGTTGCTTTTTTCGCACCGCAAACTGGAAGAGAAATACGAGAAAGTCCTTCCTGTGGTAAAAAAGGCTGGTAAGTTGATAGTTCCTTTTCATCATTTTCGACATTCTTATTCTTTTGTCCGCGAGGTGTCGGCTCACTTTTTTGGTAAACAGGTAATATCAATAATCTCAACATTCGTCTTGAGAAGAAAGTCAAGAGCTTGGAAGGTTAGTTTCCCTCTTACCCTACACCTTTTCACCCTTTAGAATACACGCTAAACTTTTTTATTTTGTTTGGCTGTGGCAAAGCCGAGTTGCAAACCTTCGCAGCATCTCACCAAGATTGCATGCCTATGCCTGACGTGATGCTGCATTTTTTAGAACAAAGCGCTACTCATTCGGCGCAGCTAAAAGAAAAAGATGATGAAATAGCTCGCCTGCGGGCCGAGGTGGAGACCCTTAAGCTCTCTCAGAAATCCGAACTAGAAAAGGTCGATCAGGAATTCTCCGAGGAGAAGAATCGGCTGGCTTTGGAGCTGCAGAAGAATAAAGAACTCCTCGAGGCTGCCGAACTGAAAACTCAGGGAATGAGCGAGGAAATCGCTTGCTTTGAAAAGAGCAAGATTAATTGGGCCAAAGACCTTCAGATAATGATGATTTATATTCATCGTAAGCTTCTTAGCACGGCCGAATTATATTTTTCTCTTTGTCCCTGCTGCTACCTGACACGTTCGTGTTTTGCGCAGATCATTTTCCCGAAGCGAAACCCGTGAGTTCTAAAGCGGTTCTTGCGGCTCGCGTGCGCCGAGGTGTCCCTGTTGCCGCTGACTCGGAGTATTCGATGGAGGATTTCCTGGTTGCTGTTGGTGCTGCAGTTGGTCCAATGAAGATTATGGGCCGGGATTTGGTGAAGGCAGCTATTCGAGCTTACCATGTTCTCTGGCCGAACACTTCTGGGACCCCTGATATCAACAAGGTCGAATTACTGGTGAAAAGACTTATGGCATCTGAGAGGCAACTAAGTCTCTTGAGGGAATCAACCGGACGAGCTGGCGCTGATATGGCTCTAACTGTTATTATGTCATGGTACAAAGACATCTCTCTTGATATCTTAAGAAATCTGCGCACTGGTTCTCGTTGGGTTGAGGACCCCACTTTCGTCGCTCTCCGGCAAGCTCGCGCCTTTCAACTCGTCGAGTATGCCGACGTGCACACCTGGAATGAAGGGCCGAGTTTCCTTCCAAACCCGGACGAGGAGGTCGTAGTCGAGGATGCATCAGATGACGATTCAGCTGAGCAAGGGGGAGATGAAGATGACTCGGCCACTTCTGGTGACTCCAGTTCGAGCTCGGATGACAACGGCGACGCGCGATCCTCCTCCAAGGGTACCGGGCATTCCATCAAGAAATTGATGCTCCTCAGCAGCCTCAGGCTTCGGCCGAGGTTGCACCTAGGTCTACGGAGGGCGAGGTAACATCGGCCAAAGTTCCTCCTACCTCGGAGTCCCCAGCCCCTGACCAAGTTGCCGCCTCTCTAGCTAAAAACGTTTAAGTCATTTCTTATCCCTGGTATGTCAGGCGTACGATGTAGGTGAAACATTCATCTGTCCTCTGTATGGAATGAATTTCTTTTGCCGTGTGCTGCTGAGACACATGTTTGTAATTGTTATCACTTTGTCTAAGTGGTCTTGTTTGTCCGAATTTTTTGCTGTGTTGGGCAGCGATTTCTTAATTTGGGGACGTATCTTTATCTTTGTATTCGTGGTTTACCCACTTAATCCAGGTGTGAGCTTCGTATATCATATTAGTTTGGATTGTTGTTACTTTCAAAATCGAAGTTCGATACTTTCTTTGTATCAAAGGCTAACCAGGACTTCGGAACAAAATATAGCAGTCCCCGAGTTAGTGCCTATGGCGCCGAAGTCTAGCGTATAAACCGATCTGCGGAAATAACATAAGGCGGTTGGCGAGTCGCTGCTCAAGGTGCCGAGGTTTAGTGCACAGAAATTGTAATATCATATGGCAGTCCCCGAGTTACTGCTTTGGATGCCGAGGTTTAATACACAACATGAAATTGAAATGACCTATGGCAGTCCCCGAGTTACTGTTCTGGACGCCAAGGTTTGATTCATAAGACGAAACTGAAATAACATATGGCAGTCCCCGAGTCACTGCTCTGGACGCCGAGGTTTAATACATAAGATGAAATTGAAATAACATATGGCAGTCCCCGAGTCACTGCTCTGGATGCCTAGTTTTTAATACATAACATGAAATTGAAATAACATATTGCAGTCCCCGAGTCACTGCTCTGGATGCCGAGGTTTAATACATCATTGGTCCTTGACCTTGAAATACTATGCTATGAGTAAAATGGACGAAGCAAGGCTACATTCCATGGCCGCTTCGTTTCTTCGCCAGCTTTGTCTGCCTTGTTCCTTCCGGGGGATTGAGCGTCGATTAGATAATAGGCATCGTTATGTAATGCTTTGCTCACGATGAATGGTCCCTCCCATGGAGGTGACAGCTTGTGCATGCCGGCCGTGCGTTGCACCAGTCGGAGGACTAAATCTCCTTCTTTGAATACCCTTGGATTCACCTTCTTGATGTGATATCGTTGCAAGTTCTGCTGATAAATAGCTGATCGTGATAGTGCCAGTTCTCTGGCTTCTTCTAGCAGGTCTACGATTCTTGCGAGCTATTTCGTTTACCTCGAGGTTGTATCTTGAGTAACTCTTGGCGAGTCATGTATTATGTCGGCCGGAAGCACGGCCTCTCCGTATACCGTAAAGAATGGTGTATAGCCTGTTGATCTATTCGGAGTAGTCCTGAGGCTCCATAATACGGCTGGGAGTTCCTCAATCCAACATCCTGCCGACCTTTGCAGTGGTTCAACAAGTCGTGGTTTTATTCCTGACAATACTAGTCCATTAGACCTCTCCACTTGCCCATTAGATGCTGGGTGAGCCACAGAGGCAACATCTAGTCTTATGTGTGTTTCTCTCTGCAAAATCAAGAAGGCTCCTTCTGCAAAATTTGTGCCATTATCCGTAATAATACTGTGCGGATACCCATATCTTAAAATAATATCTTTGAGAAATTTCACTGCTGTGGGCCCATCGCATTTTTTTATTGGTTTCACTTCAATCCATTTTGTGAACTTGTCCACCATAACCAATATGTGGGTCATTCCCCCTCGGGCCGGCTTAAATGGTCCCACCATATCTAAGCCCCACGTAAAATGGCCAAGTGATGGGTATTGTTTTTAACTCGGCCGATGGCATATGTATCCTGGTTGCATATCTCTGACAACCATTGCATTTTTCAACCAACTCTTTGGCTTCTTTCAACGCCGTTGGCCAATAAAATCCATGCCTGAATGCTTTGGCTACCAAGGCACAAGATGAGGCATGGTGTCCACACTCTCCTTGATGTATATCTAGGAGGATCTCCTGGCCTTCTGCCGAACTCACACATTTCTGCAATACGCTTGTGACGCTTCTTTTATATAGCTCATTGTTTATGATCGTATAGGCTTTCGCTCTCCTTACAGTTTGTCTTGCTAATACTTCATTGCTCGGTAACATCGCGTCTTTAAGGTAAGAGAATATGGGTTGCGCCCATAGCGGTGTGATTTTTTCTGGTGTGGTCTCACTGTCTATTTCCATGTTTTCTGCCGACATATCTACCTCGGCCTTCTCCATAATTGTGCTTACTTCTGCTGTCCTCCTCTTGGGGGGGTTCCGAGTCATATTGCTGGTCTACTTCCATCGGCGCATTATCTTCTGCTGAATTTGCCAGAATAAAGATAGATTCGGATTCTGGTGACGGGATTATTGATGGTTTTCTGAGGTGTTCCAGGGCAATGCCCGGGGGAATTGACTGCCGGGTTGATCCGAGTTTTGACAATGTGTCTGCGGCATCATTTTCTGCCCGAGGTACGTGGTGAAATTCACATCCTTCAAAGTACCCACTGATCTTTTGCACATGAAATCTGTATAGAGCCATATTAGCGTCTAACGCATCCCAATTGCCTGAGACTTGTCAGTTACTAGATCCGAGTCCCCATAGCATAAGATTCGGCGATGCCAATCTCTTTTGCTACTTTCAATCCATGGACCAGTGCTTCATATTCGGCTACGTTGTTGGATGCGGCAAAATGTATTTGTAGCACATATTTTAGCTGATCTCTTTTAGGCGAGGTTAACACTATTCCTGCCCCCAAACCATTTCTTAGTTTGGAACCATCGAAATGCATCGTCCAATAATTTGGATCTGGTAATGGTGGCTCATATTGCACTTCGGCCCAATCTACGAAGAAGTCGGCGACTGCTTGAGATTTGATTGCATCTCTCCTATCAAATTGTGGAGCGTATGGTGACAACTCGATTGCCCATTTTGCTATTCGGCCACTTGCATCTTTGTTGCTCAATATGTCGGCTATGGGCGCTTCACAGATCACTTTGATGGGATGCTCTTCGAAGTAATGTTTAAGCTTTTTTGCCGACATATACACTCCATAAGCCATCTTCTGATAATGTGGGTAATTCTGTTTTGAAGTGGATAACACTTCACTTAAATAATACACCGGCCTCTGTACAGACTTATTATCTTCAAGTCGTTCTACTACGACTACAACACTCACTACTCTGTTGGTAGCCGCTATATAAAGTAACATAGGCTCTTTTGATAATGGAGAAGCCAAAATAGGTGTTGTGACCAACATATTTTTCAACTCATGAAACGCGTTGTCCGCTTGTGGAGTCCAAATGAATTTATCTGATTTCTTCATTAGCTGATATAGTGGTAGCGCCTTCTCTTCCAGCCAACATACAAACCGGCTGAGCGAGGCTAGACAACCAGTGAATTTTTGTACATCATTTAAGCATCTTGGCAATTCCATTCTTTCTACTGCCTTTATCTTTGTTGGGTTGGCCTCTATACCTTGGCTAGATACAAGAAAACCGAGTAATTTTCCTGCCGGCACGCCAAACGTGCATTTTTCTGGATTAAGCTTCATTCGGAACCTTCTCAGGTTCGCAAAAGTCTGCCGTATATCTTCCAGCAATGTTTCGCTTTCCTTGGTCTTGATGACCACGTCATCTACATATACTTGTACATTTTTTCCTATCTGATCGTGTAGACATTTTTGCATACATCTCTGATATGTTGCTCCTGCGTTTCGCAGGCCGAATGGCATTGTGCGATAGCAATAAGCCCCGTACGGGGTAATAAACGCAGTCTTTATTTGATCGGCCGGATTTAACGGTATCTGGTGGAAACCAGAATACGCGTCTACAAATGACAATAACTCACAACCAGCGGTCGAATCAATGACTTGGTCTATTCTAGGTAATGGAAAAGGATCTTTTGGACACGCCTTGTTCAGGTTCGTGTAATCGATACACATTCGCCATACAATGGCTACATTGGGATCATCCTTCTTCTTTTCTACTAGCACCGGATTCGATAACCAATCCGGATACAGCACCTCCATAATGAACCCGGCTGTGAGGAGCCGAGCTATTTCATCCCCTATTATTTTTCTCCTGTCTTCGGCGAAGCGGCGGAGAGGTTGCTTCACCGGCCTTGCTCCTGGCCTTACATTCAAAGAGTGCTCAGCCAACTCCCTCGGAACGCCTTGCAGATCCTGAGTTGAACATGCAAATATGTCCCGATTCTCACGGAGGAAGTTGGTGAGCTCGCTTTCCTATTTGACGCCCAGGCCTGCACCAATAGTAACAGTATGCTCCGGGAATTGCTCATCTATCTGAAACTTCTTCGTTTCTTTAGTCGGCTGAAAAGAGACACTGCCATGCGGGTTGGCTGGTTGGCATGTTCAAATACCGACTGAGCGAGGGCTGCTACCTCCTGAATCCTTCTTTTTTCTCTTGCTATAACCAATGATTCGGCCAAATTTGACCCAGCTGAAGCACACTCCATTGACTTCTTGTAATCCCCTGCAACCGTTATCACTCCTTGTGGTCCGGGTAGCTTCATTTTCAGATAACTTACATGACAGCTGCCCATGAATTTGGCCAACGCTGGTCGTCCGAGTAAAGCATGATAACAACTCTCTAGATCCACCACCTCAAACTCTAAGTTTTCTGCTCTGCAGTTATCTCTTGTGCCGAATAACACATCCACTCGGACCTTACCAATGGGTTCACATGAAAGTCCTGGCACTATCCCATGGAATGTGGTCCTCGTGGATTGCAACATGTTCTGCGATATTCCAAGTTTATGCATGGTATCTTTGTACATGATGTTGATACTGCTTCCATTGAGTACTTTTGAGAATTTCACATTGATGCTCGGTCCAACAAATGTCGGATCCAACACGAGTGCATATGATCCGGGATTCGGCATTATCTTGGGATGATCCTTTATGCTCCAGGTTACTTCCTGATCCGACCAAGGCACATATCTTGGTACCGCCGGCATAACTGCATTTACTTCCATATGCCGGTGTTGCACACTCTGTTTGTCTTGTTGTTCCGTTGTGAATACGCAATAAGACTGATGATGTTCTCTGTAATCATTGCGTCCAGTATTCGCCGGATTTGTCCTTCCATCCTGAACTTGGTTCATCACTTGATGTACCGCGTCTCTCCGATCCGAGTTATCGTACCTCGGGGGAGGGGGCGGCAACATCAGTTGATGTGCATTTGCTCCAGTCAACTGTGGTTGATGCTGCTGATGTACTTGATGGGGTGCCTGAATACCTCCGGGGTTCCCCATTGCATTTTTCATCCATGCACATTGGCGGGTCGTATGGTTGGCTGGCCTGGACGGGTTTGACGTGTGAAATTTACATGGCTGATCTAACATAGATTCGAACGTGTACTTCGGCCTCTCTTGCCACTGTTTATTTTGTTCTGGGGTCCACTGTCTTTTTCCTTCATTCCTTGGTGTCCACTGCTGAGGACCATTCTTCTGCCGTTGAGTTGCTCCGTGACTCGGTGGATCTTGCGCTACTGCCGCCACTTGGGCCGAATTATATCTATAATCCGGCCTTTCCTCTCTTCTTCTTCCTCTGAAATCACTACGCCTGGATGACCCGGCCAAATCTCTTGCATAATGGTTCTGTTGCTCGCGATGATCTGCCGACATTAATTCTGGTTGCGTTGGGTCTCCTAATGCGTAGGAGTCCGCTATTCTGATAGTTTCTGCCAGTGTGGTCGGCATATCTCTTTGCAGACGTTGCCACAATACGCTGCCATAACGGCATCCTTGCGTGAACCAAGCTATTGCTTGCGATTCTATGACTCCTTCACATGAGTTTCTCAGGTTGCACCACCGAGTTAAAAACTCTCTATCCGTTTCATTCGGCCTCTGCTTGCACATGGCTAACTGTTGTGGCCTGTTTGGCCTCTTGTATGTACTGGTAAAGTTGCTGACAAACATTTCCTCAAAATCCAGCCAACAGTTGATACTGCCCGCTGGTAGATTATTCAGCCACACCCTAGCTGGTCCCTCCAGCATTTGTGGGACGTACCGTACTGCCCATCGTAAGTTTCCACCCGCTATTTTCACTGCAGTGGCATAGTCAATTAACCAGTCTTGTGGTTTGGTACTTCCATTATATGTTTTCGTGCCCCTTGCCAGCTGAAAGTTCGGCACAGGTGGTTCGCCCATGATCCGTGGTCCAAAGCATGTCGGCCCTGGTGGACCCTGTTCTTCCAACAACTCGGACCTGTATAGCCGATCCAGCTTCACTCTTGCATCATTTGATGGCAAATCTCTGTACGGAACTCTGTCCTGTATTCCATAGTGATTGTTTCCGCCATGGATCGCATATTCCATCTCAGAATAACCATCATTGTATCTTTCATTAATTTGATTGTGGCGAGCTGGCCTCATTTCTCTTTCCTGCCGGGGTTCATGCCTTGGTTGCGGGGTGAGTGGCAGTTCTCTCCTTACTTCGACTGGGGTATTGTTCTCCTGATTGCCTCTCACGGGTTCTCTTCTGCCGAGATCTCCATTGCCTCGGCTTCCGCCGTCTTTCTCAATATGGCCGTGGTCCCTCTCCCCACTGTTACCTCGGCTTGCATTGCCTCTGTTCTCATTTGTCTTTCCAGCCATTGCCGGATCATATGGAACAATTTGCTTGTTCCTCTTTCCTGAGGTTACTGCTTTGTCCCTTCGTGCATTATTTCCGGGTGAAGATGCCGCCTCCGCGGACAAGGCAGGTGCTGCTTCTGCTGAGTGAACCATTCGCGAGGCCCCTGGCCTCGCCGGGTCTGCCCTGAGCATTTCTTCGTTCTGCTGGTTCGCGATGCGCACCAGCTCGTTCACTCTTTCTTGCTGTTTCTGCCGAGCCACGGTCAACCCTCTAACTCTAATGCTGCGCTGCGCGTTTCACGCTCTTAGGTTTTTGCCGGCATCAGACCGGCAAGCCCAAATCCATCGATTCGCTTATGAGCATCATGCTCTTTGTTGATGTCATCCATGAGGTTTTTCCCTCTCAATCTTAATTCGTCCACCCGTCCGGGCGCGACGTCAAGCTTATTAGCTTTGGCATATTCTCGCAGGGTCCTGTTTAAGGACTCCCGCAAGGCCGACACCTTTTTGGCCTCTTCCAGCACCTTTTGCCTGGTTTCCTCTAACTCGCTCGAGCATTTGCCGGATCAAGTATCGGCGCGCCAGTGTAGTCAAGTTTTCTATGGTCGCCTGAAGAATGTTCTCTGGCCTTTCCAGAGGTGGCCCTCTTACTCTTGGTGCCTTTGGGGTGGTGTCCTGCACCTCGGTCGGGTTGGTCGCTGGCGGGATTACCTCGATGGGTAGTGGTGCTGTCTGCCTGGCCGCGCCCTGTACACCGGTGGCGGATTCTCTGCTTGACCCGGCAGCTGCTACTCCAGTTTGCACCCCGGCCGCGACCATCACCTCGACGCTTCCTGCAGGATGCGCTCCGGGCGGACGGCTTGCAGCGTTAAGAGGTGGATCTCCTGCAACAACAACTTGGTGAGGATAAACGCCGGAGATGTCGACGCCGACGTAAATCTTGTGCCCGCCCAAGCTGATGAATACACCGTTGCGCGGGGGAGTCTTTCCCCTGAAGCTGCCCACATTGTCGCTGACGTAGTCACAGAGACCAAATCTCTGGACCAAGCCAGAAACAACGCGCTCGCCCGTGTTGACGAAGTTTCCCGTCCGGATCGTAACTCCAGCTAGCACCGCTGCTGGCCCCACGGTGGGCGCCAACTGTCGTGGTGGTGGCACGGCAGATGCCATGGGTAGGCTAAAGTTTGGGGCCAATGGATGCTAGTGGGATCTAGGGAGGGAAGATGCAGTTGATTCTACACACAGAAAGCTAACGCCAAGATCTTTATTTCTCCTTCCTTGGGCTACAAGTGCTCCTTGAGCTGTATACAGGGAGAAAGAGAGAATTTTACCAGCCTAACGGTCCCAAGAATGAGTCGATCCCTTCATCAGGGTCTAAGCCTCCCCTTATAAAGGAGAGCCCTGGGTTCTTCTAGGGTTGACGTGGCAAGCATATTCGAGGAATATGCTTGTCCTAATATAGTAGTTCGGTGCTCCTCTTTCCCTGTCGCCCTTCTCACTGCGGTAAGATTCCAGAGGGCCCCTCCTGCTTGCCTCGGGCTCCAGAACTGTCACCTCTGTGACCTCCTTCTGCCCCTCTGTCGTTCTGCACATTTGTCTTTAGCTCTTGGCTCTGCTCAGATTCCGCGACTAGGGTTGACTTTGGGCTTCTCCTTCTCCTGCAAGCTTCGTATCATTCGGCCCTTCCTCGCGTAACTCGGCCTGTCCTTCACCTGCATCAAGATCATTCGGGCCAACCCGGCCGACTTACGCCGTATCTCGTCCGGGTAATGCCTTGCCATTACTACTGAGGTCCTGCCTTTTCCTATCTCGGCCGACCTTTACAAGACTCGGCCAGCTTAGAATATAACTCGGAAACTGGACGGGGAATAATCCTTTCGTCTTTCCCCGTCCTTATCCTAGCCTACCCATGGCATCGGGCCCAGACTAGACCCGCACCAGCGTCGCTGTCGTCCTCCGGCCTCCGCACCGCCGTCGTCCTCGCAGCACCTCCAGAGACCACGCCGTGAGCCGCATCTTCCTCACCACCGCACGGTCTTCAACGCGGACGACGAGAAGCTCGCCGCACGCCGAGAGACCCACCCACCGCCTGTCTGGCCGCCGGCACCACCACGGCGCTCAGCAGCCAGCATCGCCAGGCGCACCCACACCCACGTCGGTCTGCAGCCACAGGGCCTGGAGCAGCAGGCCCACCCCTAACCTAGGCCGCGAGCGAGCCCAGCGCTCGCTGCCGCCACCGCTGCAGGGACACCTCCGTCGCGTGGAGAGCAGCCCCCATCCTCCACGAACGCTGCCGAGCCACACGTCTCGCCCGGACCCCGCAGCACCTTGCCGCCGGACGCCACCAGGTCACGCGCCGCCGCCGTAGGAAGGGGCCGCCGCCGCGCGAGGGAGAAGGCCCCGTCGCCGCCCGGGTTTTGCCCGGCAGGACCTCTGGCGACGGCGAAGGGGTGAGGAAGAGAGGAGGGAGGGGGCTCGGCCGGCGGCGCGGTCGCCCCCCGTGTCGCCTAGGGTTGGGCGACGCGGGGTCCGAGAAAGCTGTCGCTCAAATCAACAACATTGGATGGGTGGAGTATTATTCTTTTCCAAAAAATAGACGTTCTAGTAGCATTATTTTTCTTAAAAAAAATGGAAGGGCGTGACGAGGCACACTTTTATGGTCTGGTAGGTATTTGTTCGTTTCTTTATTTATTAGACCATCAAAATAGTACTAGTATAGGCTTTTTTCTTGGAACGTCAGATTCGCGATAGGCGACACGCAACATTGTGCATGGTACAAGAAGATGACAAGTGCTGATTCCAGCTCTGGATCCCACCCGATGGCCCTATGCGCACTTGGTGGTGGCCACGACGGGGCTCCGGACGCGATGCGTCCCGTCCGACCACTGAATGCTGCCGACCACGTAGTTGTCGGCGGCGGCGGCGACGGCGGGCGCGTCGTAGACGTCCAGCTCCACCGTGAACTCCTTCTCCTCGTAGATCTGACTGAAGCTCAGCGTGCTAGGTTTCACCGTGATCTTGACGCCCGCAGCCGGCTGCACGACCGTGACGGTGTAAGTGCTGTAGGCTGCGCCGACGTTCATGACCCGTCGCTTCACCGTGGTGGTCTTGGAGACGGAGAGGCAAGCTGCGGCGATGGACGGGTAGTTGAGGTTCTCGGGGCGGAATGGAACGCCCAGGCTGCATGTGAAGGGGTTGGAATTGGCGGGGAGGAAGAGAGAGACGAGGAAGGGGATGGAGATGGGGAGCAGGTTCTGGCTCTGGGTGGGCCTCAGGGAGCAGAGGAAGTTGGCGTAGTCGTAGAGGGTGGTGTCGTACACCAGCCCGGGGTCCAGGGCCTGAACGGGGTTCAGCTGGCCCGAGCCGTAGCTGAACGGGGTGGCGGCCCGGCCGGTCTCGTCCCGGATTGGGCCGTTGTCGCTGTCTCCGGTGGATGCTGCGAGGCAAATATAGTTGTGATTACAGTTCTCCTCGATAGGTAGTACTGACGACGATAGATGGTTGTGCAGTCGATCTCACCGGTGGTCATGATTGCCGACTTGATCATGGCGGGTCTCCATTTCGGGTACTTGGCCTTGACCAGGCCTGCGACGCCCGACACGTGAGGGCACGCCATGGAGGTGCCGGACATTATGCCGTAGGGGACACGACGGTCGTCGAAGTCCAGCCCAGTTGCCGAAACCTCCTCGCTGATCGCGGCAATGATGCTGACGCCTGGCGCGGTGATGTCAGGCTGCCAACCAAGGTCATGAGTAATTAACAGGGATCGGTACGGTGGGAGAAGAATGACAGGGATCGATGGTATGGTGGTGCGAGCCAACCTTGAGTATCTGAGGAGTAATGGTGTTTGGCCCACGGGACGAGAAGAATGCCATCACCGGCGCTGGCTTTACACCAAATTCTGCGTCCGCTGCTGTGATGTTACCGACGGGAGATCTACACAGCGAACGGAGGAGAGAAGTTAATTGGTTAGCCACGTAGTACACGACATGAACCTACGTACAAGCTGATTAAGTAGATGCAAGGAAGAAGGCCGGAGTTCCATTACTCGGTAGACCGGAGGTAGGCGATGAGTTTCTTGCAGTCGGAGTAGGAGCAATGAGCCGCTGGGATGAGATGCGGGTCCGCGATGAGACCGTTCCCGGCCAATTCATCGTTGCAGAGGACCATGCCGATGCCGCCGGCCTGCTTCACCGCCAGCCCCTTCTCGACTCTTCCGTTTACTCCTCTGGTGCACACAACTATCTTGCCGCTCACCTTGGCACGGTCTAGGGAGCCGGCCACGCAGAACGTCCTGCATGAAAGTGTTCAGAAATCACAACTCCGGCCGGCACCTCTATGACCGGGTGTGGAATCCGATCGAACAAGAAACTCAAGGATTATTAATTATTACGAGTTGACGGAAGATTGGCCATCGGGATTAGCCTTGTTCCCGCTGATCATCGGATACTGCTTGTTGGCTGGCTCAGTGCTGGTTGATAGACTCGGTCCCTGCAAATGCATCCACGTGGGCAGCAAAACCTGAATTAGTACGGCGTACATTCAAATTCAAGCAGCTGGTTCTATATAAGGACGACCAAAGTAACCTTGATTGTGGTTCCACCGAAGGTGACTTGAGCTGGGAAGTCTCTGTCCATGGTGCTCGCCCCGACCGTAAGCATCCAGGGAGCCAGATTGCTGACCGACCCTGGCCGCGGGCCCGAGTTGCCTCCCGCGCAGACGACGGTGACCCCCTTCTGGACCGCGTAGAAGGTGCCGATCGCCATGAGGTCCGCGAGGTAGTCCGCGGCATCCGCGCCGAGGGAGAGGGAGAGCACGTGCACGCCGTCCGCGACGGCCGCGAGAATGGCCGCCAGGATGTCCAGGCTGGAGCATCCGGACGCGTAGCACGCCTTGTACGAGGCCACGCGCGCCCGGGGCGAGCCGCCCTTGGCCGTGCCCTTCCCGTGGCCAAACGCGCTGGCGCCGTTGACGAAACCGCCGCCCGACGTGGACAGCGTGTGCGAGCCGTGCCCGACGTAGTCCCGCGGCGAGTTCGCGTCCGTCTCGTTCAGTGCTTTGCCTGCTCCTCCCACCAGGATGTTGGGCACCTGGATGCCCGCGTTGAAGAACCTCGCGCCGATCAGCTTACTGCATACGCACGCACGCACGCGCGCGCGTCAGTGAAATGTGCTTCTGGCATCTGGCTGCGGATGTACTATATGTATTGGCGTTAATTACTTGTTGCAACGAAAGGTCGTGTCTTTGCCAGCGTCGCATCTGCCGCGCCACCACCATGGGGCGGACAGGCCGTCGTCCCGGAAACTTTCAGATGTCGGCGACACACCTGCGGAGAGAAGCGTCAGATCGTTTTTTTTAGGGAAGATCACAAGTTTTTGATACGGTCGATAGTCTCCTTCATCATTTCTAAACAACAATAACGTATCGTTTGAGTCATGCAGTCTGGCTTCCTGCTGCTCAACGACAGAGCCCCGCACACCGTTGTTTGTCAGGGTTGAGTTGACTAGCTTGATTCTGTTAAGTTCAGGATGGGGCCACTTGATTTTATTTCCCTTTTTTCATGCATCTCGATGCATAGGATCCATTCACTTATGCAAAACCCTGCTTCCTCCGTTCCAAAATATTTGACGTGGTATTAACTCAAACTTTAACTAAAACCACGTCAAGTAATTTGGAACAGAGGGAATATTATCTTTGTCCTCGAGGATGATTCTGCATGTGAGGGTGGCCGTCCCACCTCGACGTCAACGAGGTTGCAGGAGGCACCAGTAACATGGGGCTGAGGGTCTCGGCTGCTTTTTGTGCCTTCTCCAATGACGTATGAGAGCTTCATTCTCTTAGCACCCAGTTCTGACACTGCAAGTCTTGCTAGCGAGTACTCCCTCCGTTTCATAATATAAGATGTTTTAGCTTTGTGAAAATAATATATCTAGACGCCTTGTCTAGATAGATTATCTTTACAAAGCTAAACCATCTTATATTCTAAAACGGAGGGAGTAGCTGCCAGCCGGTAGTAAGGTTGCTGGCAATGACTGTTTCCACTACAGGTGTGTGCGCATCCGATAGAAAGATGAGATATGAGATATCATATCAACTAATATGGACGCGGGGTGTGTCATAGCCTTTGCTAAAACTGCTTGCTCATAGCACTGCTTTGGGGATGAAAATCCTAAGATTGATCACATGCAATGTACCCTTATTTTGTTTGGTTGTTTCGGCTGATTTAGGCCTAATTCTTTTAGTGACATGTTTTACACATCTTGCATCGATGATGTCTTTCTTGACGGATTTTGCCTTGTATACATCTCAAATGTTATTATTAGCACACAATAGTAATTGTTTCAACAAATGTAGTTCACTCCTTTCTCCATTACCATTAATTTGGAAATTTTACTCCTCCCATTCTAAAATATAGAACATATTTTGATTCGTTAAGATAAGATTTTGATCAATAGATAATTCACTAAGAAGTTTATATAACATAAAATTGGCATGTTAGACCCGTATTGGATTATAATTTTATGTCACACAAACTGCAATGTTGGAGTAACTATGTGTCGAATTCTTTTCCTAACCAACCAGTAATGATACATGTTAGGACCGAGAGAGTATGTAAGATCACATACTGTATATAAAAGGGTTTCCCGCAAAAAATAAAATAAAAGGGTTAGATTAAGTACCCGAGTCAACGTGCCCAATAATGACATCCTCACCAAATGTGGGGGCATTCCACTTCCACCCCTGGGTCTCCTGGTTGCCGTCATATGTCTCGAGCCCAAGGAACCCCCACGAATGCGTCGTCTGCAACTGGTGAAGCCTGTCTGGGATCATAGCCAACACCCTGGGGTCATCTGGATAATTGATCGGCATGCACAACGTTAGTGTGGCACATATATAGAAACCACTCGGCCAGTAAACAGAGATGGAGAATCCCGTCATATATATCTGTGATTGCAGGTAAACAATACGGCGCTTACTTTGGAGAAGCGGTGCCCAAACATCGTCGATCTGCACCCCGATCGCTTTGATTTCATCGAAGACATACAAGGTTTTGAAGCTGCATTTTTTGGGACCCCCAAAGAAAAAAAAGGTAATAATTAGGCATCTTCTTCTGCACGAATGCTTGTTATGGACGCAAATGTTGTTTGGTCTTACTTGCTGGTGAGTCCAGCGATCAGAGCAACTAGTACGGAGACCGGATCCTTCGAGACGACCAAGAAAGACTGCATACACTTCGTTGATTAGAGATCAGCAGAAACAAGCATAAAGTGTTACTAGAAGAATGTGAGAATGGCAAGAGAGGGAGAGAGAAATAGAGTGAGTTGCCTTCGTGGCAGCCGACGCCGGCGTCGAGTGCGACGCGAGGAAGAGGACGAAGGCGAGCAGCAAAACGACGACGGCTCCTCTGCCCATTTCGCCGACAATCTTGGAGGTCAGAAATGCGCCGCTCGGGTTTGGCGCTCGGCTGCCTCGATCCGCTTGGGCGCCATTGAGTTTATAGAAGCCATGCCGTCATGGTCAAATTGCTCGGTATTATTTATCTTCTCCTCGAGGAGCACGACCCCACGTTAGATAACCTGGTATCCAGGCCACGGCGTAGCAAAGTAGTGACCTCCACATGCACGTGGCCACCGGCCAGCGAGCAGGCAGGTTGTAATTCCATATACTACTAGTGTACGTATGTAATTTCGTTCGAAGGGGATCCGGGATCGTGCTCTTAAGAAATTGGTACGTCCAAAGATCCCGGATTACAAACTAAACCACTTTGAGTTGGTTTTAGTCCATACATTGACTAAGTGAAGTCTGTGGGATTCTGAATGCAACGGCACGACACTGTGAGGGAGGAATGCCCAACAAGGTAGCCCAGCACGTTGAGTCGTCGGGGAGACTGCAGGGCAAGGTGAAGCCCACTAAAGGCGAGAGGGTCCTGAAAAGGCCCAGTCAGTCGAGTTGGGACGAATGGAAGAGGGCTGTGGCGAAGCGCCGGCGAGCCGTACGAGGCTTTGAGTGCGTTGAAGACAGTAGGACCACGAGGCCGAAGGCAGTGCGGGAATGATGTGTTGGTGAAACGAGAACCTCGTGAGCGGCGTCTTGTGGCCATGGCTCTCTTGAAACATCGTCGAAGAGAACAGCGAGAAGCTCGACGGTGAGCGACGCTTGCCTGGCTACTCCACACGACGCCAGGAAAGTAATGGTCGGCATGGCTAGGCCGCTCCATGGCCATCTTCGCCGCCACAATATTTCATTCATGAGAAGCTAAGCCGCCTACGTCTCTTGTGCCGCCTTCACTGCCTGCTTGCCCTTGAATTTTAGGCCCATCTTCAGGCGATCTGCCGTGACCGCGTCCCTGCGCTTGATGTCGGCCACCTAGTCGGTGTTTCTCATGCTCGACGGTCGTTGCTTCGCCTCTCTATTATTCCTCTACTTTGGCTCCCTCCTGCTTCGGCGGCGCCCGAGGTCCTGTGAACTTCTTCGGCGCCATGGAAGATGGGTGGGAGGATCTGGGTGGGCAAAATGGCGGGTGATATGGCGTCTACACGGCAATGCCCATGGTTGATGGACTTGGCTTTAGAGGAAGAGGGACGCGTTGGTGAATTTGTTGGCTAATAGACAAGAAGAGGAGGCATCATTTACCGAGGTTCAGTCCCCCAAAGGAAAAAAACCGTACTCCTGCTTGTCTGCTCTTACTTGATAATGATGATTACAGGGTCACCGTGATGGCTATGGTGTAGCTGGGATCTTGCCTAAGGCAGATTGCAATGAGTTTGAGAGAGCCTCCTTGGCGTCCCCTCCTAGTATTTATATGAGAGGCTGGGTCTCAGGTACCGTGACTGAGTGAGTTACAAGCTAAGGCCTAATCCTAGAACTTTGTAAGTTTTGGGCTTATTCTTTGGTCCACTTGCCAGGATCCTGGGCCTCCAAAATATTGTAGCTGCTAACTCATCTTGGGTTTCACCGTTATTAGCCCATCATCATGTTGGGGCTCTCAAAGGACCGAACCTCAAAGGCCACCATGTTGGGGCTCTCAAAGGCCACCATCAGGTACCAATAGTGGGTATCCAAAGGGTTATACCTATATCAGTATCCCCGAATGACTAGTCAAGTTATAGACTCGAGTAGGGACTCAAGATCTCAGGTCACGCATCGTAGAATCACAGCCAACAATTTGTGCAAGAAGTCAATGACTCGGAAGTGCATCGGGTCACCATCGTGCAATTTTTAGATGCTCAGTACTCATAGGGATGATGGTCTAACATGCCTGGTCAGTTAATTGCTCTTAGGAAAAAACAACATTAGCCTACTCAAGCTCGAGTCTCGGGACTCAAACCTAGTATGAGCTAGGGTGATTCAAATCGCAACATGGAGGTCTTATAGAGTCTAATTCCAATTTATATGTGAGTTCCCAATCTGTCCGTCGGGATTTTCATCACACCGTAGGTGCGGTAATTTTCTGGTAGAGCGTAACATATGCGATTCATAGGCCAGTAGATTTGTTCTATAGGTCTTATTGTCACATCGTAGACATGACATCCAGATATGTTTTCGCAACGGATGCGATCTGGGGAGTCAATACTATGGATGGAGTCGACATAGTTGACAGGTTATCGGGTGCGCGACCAGCGCTCCCGATGGGAGTAGTCCCCGAGTCTATGTTCAACTATGTGTAGTCTTGCATAGGCTCATTTTTTAGAATGCCAGGTGATGTCGTAACTTTTGTCAGATACAACTAACGTAGTCGAGTGCACGCCAGCACTCGTCGGGTGCACGACCAGCGTCCGTCGACTGCGGGACCATCGCTCCCGATGGGAGTATCCTCCGAGGCTGTGTCTGGCTATGTATATCCGATCATCGGCTCATACAATATCAAGTGTCATATTCATCCAAGAATTTACTTGACTTGGGCCATGCGTTCATGAGTACAGGTGCTCGTTGTCGACTTCTTCTGGGGACTCGATGAGTTAGCTTTAGTATGAATAACGTCAGGGATGACATCGTGTGGTGCTCAAGCGTCATTCTGAGCAACTGATGGGACACGTCAGAAGCAGTCCCACAGTGAATAATGACTAGCACACGTGATAGTTAAGTTGGAATTGACCGCACATCGCGCCAAAAACAATGAACGTATGTAGTCTCCTCAATTCTCACACGAGTGGAGTTAATGGGGAATGATAGTTCATTCGCACACCATTATGTGGTACCATGGATGTATGCCACGCACTGATGAGATCCATCGGACGGTGCTGAGCAAGTGTATCATCGCTATAAAACAGGGAAAAGGGGACCGCAAGGCCTCTCCTTATCCCTCCTACCGTCTCTCTTCCTTCTTGCTCCAGCGCTCGCCACCATTATCGTCCTAGTCCAAAGCTTTCAAAACTCCATTTAGGTTTAGACAGATCCTCCCATTTCGTGTCCATGTTGAAACCAAAGCTCACCGGCTCCTCCTCCAGCACCGTCATGCTGAAGAAAAAGGCTGGCGGTTGGGAGAAATCCATCTTCAGTGCTATGGACATCAACACCTTGAGGCTGTCCAGTATGCTCTCAGCCACAACTCGAAGGTGCGAATCCCCAGCAGTGAGGTGATCCCGTGTCATTTCCGTGGAACCGGGGTACCGCGGATCCTCTGGGTGTGCCAAGACCCCTAAATGAAGGGTCCTCATGGGATCCTACCTCGGATCCCGTCGAGGACACCTTGGGACAGGAAGGCGCCCGGAGAGCAACTACCAAAGAGGGATTAGATTTTTGGGACAAAACCCAGTGCACCCCTGCGCAGCTCAAGCGCGACAGGCCACACGGCTAGGCCACACGGGCGCTCTGCCATATTGTATCCATGCACACAACGTGTTGCCGCGTGGTGACCGACCCTTGTGGTATCCCCTTGCCACTATAAAAGATAAAAGGAGGCACATGTCGGTCGAGAGAGGGAGGAGACTTAGAAGGGAGAGAACTAGCTAAGTTCTTCCCCTGGAACAGATTTTGTATCTTGTGATCATCCACCATATAGTTGATAGTTGTAGGACGTAGAGATTCGCACATCGCGGCCTAAACCGGGAAAAGATCCGTGTCTTTGTGTGATTGTGTGTTCGTCTAACTCGCCCATTGAGCCCGCCCGTACCACTGCTCGTTAAACCATCAGTAAGCTCGTCCTATTTTTCACATATCGGTATGACAGGGCCGTACGGGCGCTTCCGCCCATATGGCTGGTCGTTACCACTTCTGTGTTCTCCCGTTCAATTCTCGTATTCTTTTATGTGTCAAAAATATATAAAGAGAGAGAACAAAGTCGGTAATAATCAGTACGGGTGGGCCGTATGGGTGGGTCCTGTCCATACCACTTAGTTGGTTGTTTATTCACTGCCTTCGGCAGGTCGGATTTTTGGAAAATACCTGGTACGGGCATGCTGTATGGGCGTCCAACCGTACCAGTGGTCGTTACGACCGCGTTTTCTTTCTTTTTTTGCTTATTTCTTTTCTTATTTGTTGGGATTGTTTTTTTGGCCGACCCTCTTTCTTTCAGTATGAATTTTTCGTGTTTCTAACCCTTAATAAGCCCCCCTAGAGGTTTTCCTCCCTCTTATTGAAGGAGATATGCCCTAGAGGCAAATAATAAATAGGTTTTTATTGTCATATCTCAATTAGTTCATAATAGTTTTATACTGTGCTATAACTATATTAATACGAAACGTTAATACACGTGTAGCATGTAAACAAACCAAATCTCTAGTTACCTCTAGCGAACTAGTTCATTGGTCATGAGAATGATCTAGGGTTTCGAGATCATGGGCATTTATGCCAATTGATAATGAGGTCACGTCATTAGTTGAATGATGTGATAGACAAACAACCCAATTAGTTGTATCTTAATGAGATCTAGTTACAAAGTTCACCATTAATAATAAACTAAGAAAACCTCGCAACCTGATCCTTAGACTGTGAGATAATGCAAATCGCCGTTCTGGAGGAAGCTTGGATGGTTATCAAATATCATACTGTGACTGGGTGATCAAAAAGGTGCCACTCAGATTTCCCAAAGGGGCATGTAGAGGAGTACATATCAAGACCAGGATTTGCCAATCCATGTAACGGATAGATACATATATGGTCATCTCGGTGGCGTTACATTAACGAAGCTTGCAAGCGTGTGACTGGGTCACGGAATGCAACGACACAGAAACAAGAAAAACAAGTTCGTCGGTAAATAGATCGAACGAAGGTATGGAGATACCGTAGATCAAATCTCGGGTAAACTAGGTATCAAGTGGAAAAGGGAATGGGAAATGACTGTTTATGGTTCAAACGACATTATTATCGTGGAATGCACATGGTTCATTATGGGCATCCCGGTCGCGCTATTGATCATTGATGGAGATCATATATGTGCCATTCCCGAGCCGTGGGGAAATACACTTAAAGGTACGATGAGCTAGAGATCCTATGTAAGTTGGAATCACCATATGAAAGAGAAAAGAAAACCAGAAAAGTTCGGTGAGAGAACCGGAATCGTTTCGCGAAAGATCCGAAGTTGTTCAGAGGAAATCAGAAGGGTACCGAAAGGTGTTTCAGGTCAAATTAGATAGATTTTGTAATATGTATTTACATATTAATTAATGTAATTAATATTAAATATAATATTAAAATCTAATTTGAAGGGGTATTCCACTAATGGGCCAAACTTCCTAGGGAAAAAGGACCCATGAGGGAAAACCGAAAGGGGGAAGGGCCAAGGCCTAGCCGCCTCAAGGGGCCCACCTGGCCAGCCTAGGGCTATGCATGGGGTGGGGCCCACTCCTGGCCGGCCGGCCCATGGTGCCCTAAGGGCCCATGCGCCTCCCCCTCTCTCCCTTGTTTAGTCCCACATTGGAAACCCAAAGGGGAGGGTACACCCCCTCCCCCTATATAAAGGGGTGCCCATGGGTGGGAATAGACACACCAATATTTGGAGAAGTCCTTTGGTTGACTTTCTCCTTCTCCCTCTCTCCCGTCTTCATGCGTTGGCATGGTCTCAAGTAAGGACTGTCCATGCAAGAGACACCACACAGCACGCTGTTGCGCTGCAGAAATTCCAAGCCGAAGATCTACTTCCGCACTTCTAGCAGGGATCAAGGAGTCGGAGGTCGTCATCATACACCATATGTGTACGAAACCACGAGGGGCCTCACTTGAGGCACCTTGTATGTCGTGAGCTGGAGCTGCTGAACGATGAAGAAGGAGCAAAGAGTGACCTGCGAGGAGCATCATGACCTTGAGGTCGGCTACGGGTTCGACTACTTCAACCATGTTCCCCTCGGAACATTAACCGCGTACAGTTTATAAGGGTATGTATTCTATACGCTCAGGTCATTACCGCATTACTATATAGATAGATCTTCGGTGTTAGGGAGTTCCAGCGTAGGATTTTTTTTGTTTTCTGCTACGGAACCCTTCCGTGGTATCAGATCCGATCTATGCGTAGGAGTGTTGTACGGTCAGTACGCACATGAATTGTGTGGGCATTGATCCCTTAGTTGTTACCCTCTAACGTGTACTTTTTTATATCGCGGCATTGTTTGATAAAGCGGCCCAGACCGACCTTACGCATATTCATACGCGAGACTGGTTCCACGCTCGACATATAGCTTGTTCCGTATAAGTGGCTAGCGGGTGTCTGTCTCTCATTCAATAGTTGATATAGCACTTACAATGGAGGGCCCCGAAAGGGGTGTAGTAGAGACAACTGTTGGATCATGTTGTGGTTGGAAAGTTCGTAGATTAGAAACGGTTCTATTGCGAAAGCCCTAACAACCACGTAAAACTTGCAAAAGATAAAGTAGAGGCGTCTAACTTCATTTTGCAGGAGGACTTGTGTTATGATATGGCATTGGTCGTTACGAAGTTAAAATAGTTTAACTTTCTGTTACTAAGTAGTATAGTAATAGTCATTGTTCCGATGGACGACCGGGTGGTGGCGTCGTGGACTTGGCGTCAAACCAAGGGCAAGATGGAGATCATGCCGGAGCGCTCGAGGGAGATCAAGGCGTAAGAAGAAGGACCATATCATATCACAATACACATGTGATGTTGATACCTGCTTTATATCTTATTATATGCTAGTATTAGATACTCAGCGGTAGCAAATAAGATAATCCCTAAATAATTCCAATGATAGTGTTCCCCTTGTATGTGCGCCACCAAGAAAGTTTGTCGTTATGAAGCCGTCCGTGATGATCAGGGGCTAGACATATCTACATTCACATACAGTGGGTGTAAGCCATGTTGCACAGCAAATACACACAAGTTAGATTTGGCGAGCCTAGCATGTGTAGACATGGCCTCGGAACACAAGAGACCGAAAGGTCGAGCATGAGTCACATGGTTGATGTGATTGACATTAGGGAATGTCTACCTTTGATGTTGCACTGATGGCAGTGACGGTCGGGGGAGGTGCAGAGGATTGGGATCATGTGATCACTAAAACCATACAAGGGATGACAATTTTAGTGGGAGCTCAATTAGGATTGAACTCATATTATGAACTTAGTCTAGATGTCTATTTGCAAATATTTTAGTAGATCATGACCTATCCCATTGAGGTCCGTTGTGACCATGGGAAATTTATTGCTTGATATGGAACTTAGCAAAAGGGTCCAACTTCATAGAGTAATACCCACGCGTGAGGGATATCCTCGTAAAAAGGTGATCTTCTCTTCTTGATACAATGACCATTAGGAGATAATCCGATGACTCTGCAATGTTTTTGTGTTCTCCTTAATCATCCAATAAACCATTCTCCATTCGATAGAGAGTTGGATTACAATCTTGTATTCTGCAACATCAGGCACATAAAGTATGAGCCGTTGGATGAGTTTTCTTCCATGATGGATGAAAAAGGGTATATTTGAAGAAACACTTAGCAATCTTGCATTAGAGTTATGAACTCTTAGAAGGGCTTGATTGCAATGGAGGTCATGAATGAAAAAGGGTATATGTTAGATATACAAAGTTATAAATGTAATTCTTGCAAAACTTGTTGCAGCTTATATAAGTATTGGATACTTGTCCCGTTTTGTGAAAACAGGATGGTCTGCTTGAGAATTGCTGGAATTGAGGCAATGTGGCAAGGTGATGGCAAGCAAAATAGTTTATGGCCGACATCACCCCTTTCCTCAAAGTTTACCATTTGGATTAGTGGACTTGAATATAATTTTGTAATCCTTGTTTGTGTGTCTTGCTTTTGGCGAGACGATTATTCATATGAACGAGTTACAAGACAGTTGTACTATTCTTATAAACAATACCGTTATGGTCACATTACGATTATAAGTGAGTTATTCTCATCACTATGTTAATGATAATAGTTTAAACATTTATAAAGGATTAGAATGCTAAAAGATATCCAAATTCTTAGTAATCACATGCCACTATAGTTTAAGTCATTTTGGTTACTGCATGTTCTTCATTCTAAATGAAGATCGGGGTCCTAGATGCTTAATCTAGAGACTTTGCAAAACCATTCCTCTTGGGTAGAATGACTAAAACTCCGCATTCTAGTAAAACGGTGATATGCGAAGAAACGTTGAACTTCATACAAAATGATGTATCGTATTTTCAATAAGATAGTGGAAATCATTCATTATACTTAATATTGAATCTTATACATAGTGATGTATTATATTTTCAACAAATAGTGGAAATCATTATTTCATACTACATTCTGGATTTAAGTGAATATGAATATTTACTTAATGAAACATAAGTTTGAAACTGTTTTGAATTGTTCAAAAGATTTCAAAGTGAAGGAGGATATCGAGTTAACAAGAATACAAAAGTCTCTTCAATTTGATCGACATGACTAAAGTATTTATTTTTATTTTAGCATAAAAGGACTCGTGAAAGATGTTTCACAAATTATAAATAATTGGACAATTTCAAAGTGTTGAAATGTCTAAATATCATAATCATTATGTATTAGATACATATGGTATAATATTATCTCTTATCGGGGTTAAGTTATCGTTTAGAATTAGAGATCGAAATGAGCAAACACTAAGTTGACATACAAAGGAACATCTAAAGATTCATGGAAACAACACCATAAGAGTTATGGCACGTTCGAGTTTTTGGAGATTTCGATAAGTCGAAGTCATGGCGAATAAACAAGTCTTTGTAGAGCATTCTTAGGAAGCTATGAATGTATCTTCCAGAAAGGACAAACCTTCTGTTGTCCAAAGTTGACGTGTCTTGATGAAGATACAGGTGGAAGAAAGTAAAATATCAAAACAAGGTATTTGGCCTTGCCTCCAAATTGTTGAGTGGCACAGCGGAATTTGTTTCGTGAAACCGAATTCTACAAATAGAGGAGAAACTAATGATAATGATCATAAAGTTTTAGTGAATAATTTTACTAAAGAAAGTAGGATTCAACCATACATACTCTGCAAGTTCGTGGAAATATATTATTGATTCGCTTGTCATGTTTATGAACAAGACATACCTACGAATTACAAAGAAGCGTGATGGACCTAAGTGCGAGAAATGACCAGGAGTCATAAAATCCTATACTAAGTTACATTTAAGATTGTGAAGTAATATGTTACTTGATCTTATTAAGTAAAGAAGTTTACTTGATATTTCTGAATGACTTCAAAGTAATAAGATGGAAATGAAACTTAATGGAGACGTAAAAGCTCGATTTGTCACAAAGTATGGACAAATTCAAGGAGTTTACTACAAATGTAGCGATGCTTGAGTCTATTGGATTTACACTAGCAATATATGGATATTGAAGTCTTATAGCTAGAATTCTCAATTGGATGATGATCAAAGAATTTTGGAATGTCCAAGATTATCGAGAGGACCTGCATTTGAGTGGGAGCTAATTAGCTTGGCCAAATCTTAATATGTAAGAGACATATTTTGAGTGGGAGCTAAGTAGCTTGACTAAATCATGATATGTATTAGACATATTTTGAGCGGGAGCTAAGTGAAATCCCTGGATCTCAAATATGGATGCCATATTTGAGTGAGAGCGTAAAATCATTTTGGGATATGTGGACGCCATATGTGAATGATGTGATTGATGTTAATAACATTTAAGTAGATAAATAAGGATGAAGTTGAAGTTATTAAATAATGAGATCTATCGAGATAGATTGGTAAGTTTAATAAAAATCAAATGTCGAATGCTTCTTGGACTTTATTCTGAAGATGTTCAGAATGTCTTAAGCAAGATTCTGAAGAAGTTCAGAACAGAACAAGGTAAGAAAGAAGTTCTTACTATATGAAGCATTGTCTTGGTATTACAACGATGGTTAAAAAGGAAGAAAGAGATGTGTTGCATCTCATATGCCTCAGTCATAGGTTCTTCCATACAACCATATTGTATACTTGACATAATGTGACCCGAAATTCTGGTTGAAAGGACAAGATCTTAACTATAATAACATGTCTTGAAGTGATTCTTGAGTTAATCACTAAACCAGAAATAAGTTTGTACTTAAATAGCAAGAAGCAAAGTAAGTGGCATAGTTGCATTTCATGCACTAGGATCTACATAGATATAGAAGTATAAAGGCTCCATCTGATGTGATGTATATTGTTATGGCGGGACTAGTTCGTCTTTAATGATGTGTCCTAGGGCACAGTGCCCATGAAAAAGCCCTCGAGGTTGATCTAAAGTCACTGTAGGCTCCTGGAAACCGGCCTCGTTCTGCTGCCATAACTGTCGTACATACACAAAGGATTGCAAAGTGTGTTTCAAAGTTTAGATGACAACAGTGAAAACGACCTTCATTATAAACACTAGAAACAAAGTCTCACTTTGTTGCCAAACGAATACTTTGACCCATTATGATATAATGGTATGAATGTCAAAGTTAGGAAGACATTAACAATTTGCAAAGACATGACCTCGTAAAACAAAACATGGATAGAACATTTTCCATAAGCATGCATGATCAATAAACTCATATGTGATATGGTTTATGATGAGTAAAATGCGAGCTAGATTATTTGTACTCTAGTGCAAGTGGGATACTGAAGGAGATATGCCCTAGAGGCAAATAATAAATAGGTTTTTATTGTCATATCTCAATTAGTTCACAATAGTTTCATACTGTGCTATAACTGTATTAATATGAAATGTTAATACATGTGTGGTATGTAAACAAACCAAGTCTATAGTTACCTCTAGCGAACTAGTTCATTGGTCATGAGGATGATCTAGGGTTTCTGAAAAGGATACAGATGTCGCCTAGAGGGGGTGAATAGGAGGTTTAAAACTTTTACGAGAAGGGCTTAACAAAGGCGGAATAAAACTAGCATTTATTTTGTTCAGCACAAAACCTATATAAACTATGGTTCACCTATGTGCACCAACAACTTATGCTAAGAAAAACAAGCAACTATGTGATAGCTAGATATAAGACTTCAAGCATGAAGGTTATCACAAAGTAAAGTGCATAAGTAAATAGCTCAGGTATAGAGATAACCGAGGCACGTGGAGACGATGATTTATTATCGAGTTCCTCCCATAAAGAGAGTATGTCTCGTTGGAGGGGTGGGCGGTACTAAGGCCACCATGCCACAAAAGGCCTCACCTTATTCTCCTGTGAACCTCGCCACAAGAGGCCTGGTTCACTTCTTCACTATCGGTGCACTTGTCGGTGGCAATCTGTAACCTCTCACAAAGATTGGGGCACTTCTCCACAACTCAATTGGAGGCTCCCAACAAACAAGCTCGGGGAAATCGCCACAACTTAATTGGAGTCCCCAAGTAATCCACAAACCTGCAAAACAACTAAACCGTCTAGGGTTCCAAGAACCCAAGAGTAAAAAGCTTCTCACCTTTCACCCCATCAAATCCTCACCGAGAACTCAAATCGATGCACGAAATGCAATGGCAAGAACATAAGAAGTGCTCAAGTCCTTCTTTCCCAAATTCCACCAAAGCTACAAAAGCTAGTGGGAGAATAAGAGAGGAAGAACACAAGAGGAAATCCACAAAAGAAACCCTAAGATCTAGATCCCAATATGTTCCCCTCACGTAGAGGAGAGATGGATTGGTGGAGTTGTAGATCTAGATCCCCCTTTCAAATCCCCTAAAAATATTCAAGAAATATGGGAGGGATTGAGAGTATTTGCAAGCTCTTGAAGGTCAAAACAATGGAGGAGAGAGAGAATGCAAGCCACCAGCCTAAGGAGGAAGAAGGGGTCTATTTATACCCCTCCCCAATGAAATATGACCGTTTGGGACCTCCCAGGCTGGATAATCCGCCCCCTCCCCCATATATTACGGGTTCCTCGGGCCAAAATATGGCTAAGGACTTCGCGGTGCGACCCTTTATACAGGGGGCGGATATTTGGGCCGTATAATCCGCCCCTGTTACAGGGAGCCACGCCTCAAAGTCCTTAGCTGTTTTTTGAAAATTGGGCCGGATAATCCGTCCTCATAGCTGGATAATCCGCCCCCCCTGAAAACTGGCAGAAATAGCGAAACTGAAACAATTATAACTTTTGCATCCGAACTCCGTTTTTGATGATCTTGGGATCATTTTAAAGAGGACAATGATCACTACAAGATCATCCAGAGAAACATCATAGTACAGCAAGGTAGGATAGAACCAAATGACGAAAGGTTTGACCTCACTCAAAAAGACGAACCGATAAAACCACCAACATCGAAAACGCAATAGAGAATGCATATGAAATTCGTTTTTGATGAACTTGAGCTTGTCATGGAGATTAACACAAGATCTAAATACTCACATGAGTAAGATCCAAATAAGAACCAAGAAAGATGATGCCAAGTATGCAAAGGTTTGAGCTCTCACCGAGGGATATGATCAAGTTACTCACTCGAGAGCCCTTCTTGATAGTATGGTTATCTATCCTATAAACCGTCTCCCAACTAACACCACGAGACCGTTATGAAAGAAACCCTATCAAGATCAAACAATTACCTTGTGTATATTCCACTTGATGTTGATGATGACGATCTTCTACACCTCAAGATGGAACACCTTTCTTGATTGCGCTAGCTTGGTGAAGACTTGGAATTTGCTCCCCCATACTCCACTATGGAAGAGCCTCTCTTTTAGGCATATATTCACATATCCATGATCACCATAAGGATGGAAAGCTACACTTGAGATCATATTTTTATTCAAGACACACTTGCCATAGGCTCAACTTCTACTTGACCAATCTCCAGATCATTCCTTGAAACCTTGATCAACACTTGATCATCTTCACTTTCTTATTCTTACAACCTTGAAGCCAACATATGGTTCAAGCATTTCCCATGGACAAATCCTACAAGTAAAACTCAATGCAAACATAAGTCCATACAGATTGTCATTAATTACCAAAACCACACATGGGGCAAACATGTTCTTTCAGTCTCCCCCATTTTGGTAATTGATGACAATCCCTTTGAGAGGGTTTATATCTATATATTTGATACATTGCAAATGTATCTATAATTTTTGATGTTCCATGCTTGGTTGTATCCACTTTCTTGTGTTTTGTTCCAACTTTAGAGTACTTTTCATATGATTTCTTGGACTAACCTATTAACAAGAGCCATAGTGCCAGCTGCCTGTTTTCTGCTGTTTTTGGTTCCAGGAAAGTCAGAAAATGAATATTCTCGGAATTGGACGGGACAAAAGCCAAAGTGCCTATTTTTCCGGAAGGGATCAAGTGCCGAATCTGAGGCGGAGAAGGGCGGGGGCCACACCACTGGCCGGCTGCCAGGTGGCCAGCGCCAGGTGGTGTGGTGGCTCCCGGCACCCCCTCGGCCTCTCCTTCCGCCTATAAGTTGCCCTCGGGACGAAAACCCTAAGTACCCGATCAAAAATCCACGAAAAAGTCAGAGCTGGCCATCTCCATCCCTAGATCGGGAGGATCTCAAGCTCTTCCAGCACCTCGGAGAGGGAATTCACCACAGGCCTTCTTCATCACCAAGCAAGCCTCCGGTGTGATGCATGAGTAGTTCATCCTTGGACTACGGATCCATGTAGTAGCTAGATGACTGGTTTCTCCTCCTTTGTGCTTTCATGTTTAGATCTTGTGAGCTCCGTTCATGATCAAGATCATCATGTTGAGTTTGCGGGGATCCGATGGATATTGAGATGCTATTTCAGATTGATTATTGATTCTATCATGTCTTTGTTATTTGAGATCTTGCATGCTTTCCATTGTTAGTAGCTATCTTGGCCAAGTAGATGCTAGCAACTCCAAGAGTTAGTATTTATGCTCGATAGTGGGTTCATGCCTCCGTAATCTGGGAAGTGATGTAAATCTTTAAGGTACTAGATGTGTTGTTGCTACTAGGGAGAAAACAACAATCCTTTGTTCATAGAACAATCGTATTGTTTACTTTACACACAGTTCGTAAAGCAATAATCTATTGCTTGCAACTTAATATTGGAGGGGGGTCGGATGATAACCTGAAGGTGGATTATTAGTCATAGATGTAGTTGGATGGCGGTCTATGTATTATGTTGTAATGCCCAATCAAGTCTCAGAGGAGTCAAGATGATTAGTATATGCATGTATTGCTTTCTCGGTGTTTGTCAATTGCCCCGCTGTAATTTGTTCAACCAGTATGTTATCTATCTAAGGAGAGCCACCTCTAGTGAACTATGGATCCCGGTCCTTTTACTTTACATACAATCTACAATCTTTTACTGCTTTGTGTTTATTTTCTGCAAACTTTTACTTCTTTCCATTCGATACGTTTAATCCTTTGTTTTCCGCAAAACACGGTGAGATTGACAACGTCATCGCAAGTTGGGGACAAAGTTCTGTGGTTGTGCTGTGGAGGTCTCCATGTTGCTACTAGCACCGGTAGTGCGCCCTGCCAAAGCTCAACTAGTAACACCTTTGGGGTGTTTCCTTGCTCCTACTGGTTCGATTAAACCTTGGCTTCATAACTGAGGGAAAACTTGCTGCTATATTCATCGTACCTTCCTTTTGGGGTTCCCAACGAGCTCTACATCGAAAGTCGAGCGCATCAATATTCAACATGCAAAGCAACAACAAAGATGCAAGAGAATGAGAGGCAAATGCATATATTCAACATGCAAAGCAACAACAAAGATACAAGAGCATGAGAGGCAAATGCTTAAGAACAAACTCAAAGCATGAAACCAACTTCCCTTAAACCCTCCAAAACTTCTCCCCCATTGGCATTGATTGCCAAAATGGGTGAAAAGCTCTAGACGGCCAATAGAGTGATAATTTCTCCAAAATGTGTACATTTCTCATAGTGTGAGTGGAATAAAATGCATGTATCCAATGACGAATACTTAGGAGGAGGTCAAACAATATTGAGGATCAAAAGATTGTAGAAGAAATTAACAAGGTGAAGAAGCATCAACAAATGAAGCAAGCAATCAAAAGATCCAAAGAATCACTTGACAAAAAGAACATACCAAATGAAAGATAGATATTATGGTAAGATTGAAAAGAGAGTGTTCTATATAATACGAGGAGGCTCCCCAAGGTTTGTGCAAAACAAAATTGCATTTGAATACAATATAGACAAACATGGCATCTCACTCCCTCGATATTATTTAAAATCCAACTATGTACAAAAGAGCATAAACCAAGGCATAAAACTTGCATTAAACAAATGGTTGAACAACGATTAAGAGACAACATAATAGTAGGCTCAACCACAAGGATGTGTGAGATGCATGACAAAGCATATTATAAGACTAATTTAAGGATGATCATTGAGCATCAACATAGTCTTCAATGAATTATATTCCTTAGTATGACCATACAACACACAAGAGTCAAAAAATATATCAACAATAGATAAGTAACCTCTCTCATGTATATAGGTTTCTAAGTAGACAATCTCACGAAGATATTTATCCACAAATAAACATGTACACACAAAATAGATTAAAAAATAGATCATGATATCCAAAACAAATTCATCAATACACCAATAAGATCTTTGCTTGATAGCATGGCCAAATGGCTCAATTTTGTCTTATTGTATATTGATAAACTTCAACCACAAACATATCAAATATATCACAACTATCACTAAGGGAAAAACAGATAGTTAGAATGTATTGAGAAAGGCAACAAGTATCACAAAGAACGAATCAACTTTTCAAATTCATCAATATTTCACATGAGAGTACTTGAGGAAGAGATGGGCAAAATAATTGCTAGATTGACAAATTTGGGATTGCTGAATCATGAGCATGATTTTGTATAGTCCCAATTATATGCACTCATCTCAACTTACTCACATATGCAATAAAGAGTTTTCCTTTAAAACCATAGCAAGAACCACAACAATTTCAAACACAAAAATCCATGCCAAGACTCAACCTACAAGAGGTTGGAAGCAATATATGTATGCATGAGTAAGAGATACTTGTTACTGAGATATCATTGGTGGGATGAAGTAGATACGAGTTTGTTGATCATCCTTGCTTGTCTCTAATTATCATTGAGTCATCAATTATTCCTTATGAAAGAGACAAGCATCCAATGCACCTCCAATGTACCTAAAACAAAATTCAAGTACAATATGGTCCCCAAACTTATTGGGTCCAAAGTAGTTAGAGCAACTACAATACATAGGAGAGACTCCACATAAATATGTGCATATTGATATGAAATTGAATTTCATGCACATCTTAGCCAATTAGGATTTTGTTGAGTTTCCCCTATATATTGGATCAAGTAAAGCAAGCACGCCATAATATATACATTTATTAAATATGCATGCACACTACTTTCAAGAACCAAAGGAGATACAATTTGAACAAAATACCAAGTAAACCAAGAAGACACACCAAAGTGTGACACGATAAAAGGTTGTTCAAATTATATCAAATAACTAAATCAACTCATGAAAGACCACATGTTCAACAAATGAACTAGGCAAAAAACCAAAGAGAAAGAGATAGAAAAAAACACAAATGCTCGAGGATTTATCTTATTCTAAAAGGTCAAAAAAGTTAGCAAGGAATGAGATAAAGCCAACTCCCAAAAAGAGAAAGGTTTAAAAAACCACACCAAACTCTCAACACTTTTCAAGATGTCACAAAGTACCAAAAGAATATTTATCTTCCAAAGACATAAAACACGATATGGAGCAAAACATGTTGTGAAGAAGCATAAAAGGAGTGTTCTACACAATATAGGAAAACTCCCCCATGATTAGTGCATTATTTAAGATTTTGCATTTGAATACAAAATGCACCCACATGGGATCATCTCTCTACCTACATCAAATAGAGCACTAAACGATTTCAAGTCAAAGAAATATCCAAAAATGAGATAACATGTAGATTCAATAAAGTCTCAACACAAAAAACAAGTACATGGTGTGCAAGACAACATACAAAAATAAACTTTATAAGTCAAGATAAGTAAGTGGTTATGCACAACATATAAAAACACATGCATGGTACCAAACCAACACATGCACAAGGGTGATACGTTGCAAACGTATCTATAATTTGTGATGTTCCATTCTTGTTTTATATCTACTTTCTTATGTTTTGTCCACACTTTGGAGTATTTTTACACATTTTCTGAAACTAACCTATTACAAGATGCCATAGTGCCAGTTGCCTGTTTTCTGCTATTTTTGGTTTCAGAAAAGCTAGTAAGGAAATATTCTTAGAATTGGACCGGACAAAAGCCCAAGTCAATATTTCACCAGAAGGAACACGGAGTCCGGAGGGGATACGAAGAGGGGAGCCAGGCCGGCCACACCTTGTGGTGGCGCGGCTAGCCCTAGCCGCACCACCAGGGGGTGTGGGCCCCTGGCGCTCCACCGACCTTGCCCCTTCGCATATATATTGCCTCCGGGATGAAAACCCTAAGTACCCGGTCAAAATTCCACAAAAGAGTCTGTAGCCGTTGTCATCTCCATCCCTAGACCGGGAGGGATCTGAAGCTCTTCCCGGGACCGTGCCGGAGGGGAGAGTTCACCCTGGAGACCTTCTTCATCACCATGACTGCCTCTGGTGTGATGCGTGAGTAGTTCATCCCTGAACTACAGGTCCATGTAGTAGCTAGATGGTTGGTTCTTCTCCTTTGTGCTACCATGTTTAGATCTTGTGAGCTCCGTTCATGATCAAGATCATCTATTTGTAAGCTTACATGTTGCGTTTGCGGGGATCCAATGGATATTGATATGTTATTTCAGATTGATTATTGATTCTATCATGTCTATGTTATTTGTGATCTTGCATGCTTTCCGTTGTTAGTAGCTATCTTGGCCGAGTAGATGCTAGCAACTCCAAGAGGGAGTATTTATGCTCGATAGTGGGTTCATGCCTCTAAGAATCTAGGGAAGTGATAGAAATCTCTAAGGTACTAGATGTGTTGTTGCTACTATGGAGAAAACAGCAATCCTTTGTTCATAGAACAATCGTATTGTTTACTTTACACGCTTTGCTTAATGCAATTATCTGTTGCTTGCAACTTAATACTGGAGGAGGTTCGGATGATAACCTTAAGGTGGATTATTAATCATAGATGCAGTTGGATTACGGTCTATGTATAATGTTGTAATGCCCAATCAAATCTCATAGGAGTCAAGATGATTAGTATATGCATGTATGCTTTCTGGGTCTCAATTGTTCGCTGTAATTTGTTCACCCAACATGTCATCTATCTTAAGGAGAATCACCTCTAGTGAACTATGGACCCCGGTCCATTCTTTTACCATCAATCTACAATCTATTTACTGTTTTCTGTTTACTTTCTGCAAAGAAATTACTATCTTCTAGACAATACATTTAATCCTTTATTTTCAACAAAACCGGTGAGATTGACAACCTCACTGTAAGTTAGGGGCAAAGTTGTGTGGTTGTGTTGTGCAGGATTCCAAGTTGGAAGCAACACCTTGGAGGTGTTTCCTTGCTCCTACTGGTTCGATAACCTTGGTTTCATAACTGAGGGAAAACTTGCTGCTGTGCTCATCATACCTTCCTCTTGGGGTTCCCCAACGAGCTCGACGTGTTGAGCTGATCATCAAGCTTTTTCTAGCGTTGTTGCTAGGGAGTCAAGGACATCTTCACAAGGGGAGTCCTTCATAACCAATCTCTTTACTTTGTTTTATTTGTTTTGCTTAGTTTATTTCTGCTTTGTTTGCTTGTTTCTTTATCAAAAACATAAAAAAATAGTTGTACTAGTTTGCTTACTTTATTAAAAACATAAAAAATTTATAGTTGTTACCTCGTTCTTAGCCTACCATATTGACACCTAAGTTCACTCTAAAAGACCTTTCAATAGGTAGTGGCTCTATAATTGGGAGAGATAATATTGAATAATTAATCATGTTAGCAAGCATGAGGATATTGAGAATAGGTCCTTGGCAGAACTTGCTCCAAATTATGAAATTGTTGCAGCTTCTTTAATTCACATGTTGGAAGCTAGGTTTGTTAACCTCAGCCCCGTAATGCAAGTAATGTTTCTTAAACTTAAATATATTGAGGATCTTGAAAAAAGAGATTTCATTCTGGAAACTTTGCTTAAGGAATTCTATGATGTTGCTAAAGAAGCTAGAAAAGTCTTCAATTGTTTTAATATGCTAGGATCATGTGTAGATATTATTGGTACACGAGATAGGATGGACAAAACCAAACCTAATGGGGAGGAAATTAAGATACCAATACCCTTTAAACTTGTAGGAATGCATGAAGCCTTAGAAAATAATTTTGATTGGATTGTTCCTAAAATCCGTTTGATGAAAATAGTGAATCCAAGAGCATTGAGAGAGGATCCTCTAGAACTTATTTGGATGAGATACCTTGACTTATTGAAGATATTTATGGTATTGATCTTAATGCTTCTTCATTTGAGAATACTTGATTCTTCTTGCTTCTTATGCCTAGCTCAAAGGCGTTAAAGAAAAGCACTTATTGGGAGATAACCCAAATTTCGTTAGGAGTCTTTTGTTGAGTCTTGGAAGTTATTGCTTCAGCAATGACCTCTCCTTATCATTTTTGTGTGGTTTTTGTGCCAAGAGTAACCTCTAATGAGAGAGAAGTAATGCTTAGGAAAGTTGCTGTCCCGAAACAGATTTTTGTGATTCTCTTTAAAAATTCGTGAAAAATCTCCGTACTTCGGTTTGAGCTGTAATTTTTTGTGCTTATGCTCCAGGTTGTTATCCAACATTCGTTAGTTCAACACTTTTCGATTTGAGCAACAGAAGGTCTTCGAAAAAATTGGTTTTTACCTGCTGGTCTGTTTTGACAGATTTCTGCCATTATTTGCATTTGCCTCTTAATCTCTTTCTCTTTAAGTTCACTTTGATCATTTGAACTTTTTAAAGGAAGTGCTACAATAGCTTTTGTTTTAATGGAACTTTTACTTGTGTTGAAACTGAACCAAACGACTTATTATCTTGAGTGCACTAATGTTGCTAATAAAGATTGTGTGAAGTTTTGTATGAAGGAAAATTTTCAGGTGTAGGGAAGAACAATGTGATAAGATGAAGTATGGACAAAATCTCAAGCTTGGGGATGCCACCCGTGTCACCCCAATACATATCCAAGAAGTACAAGCGTCAAAGCTTGGGGATGCCCAAGGTAGCCCCTTCTTTATCAATAAAAATCTCAGGTTTCTTCCAAGCACTTCATTTTTGTTGTTTCATGCACAGTTGTGTTGTTCTTGGAGCGTCTTTTTTTTTGTTCTTAGTTTTCGTTTGCTTAGTTTGCTTAGTTTTCGTGAATAAATTGGTTGGACCCCCTCATTCATATATTAGTTTTCAAATAAGTTGGTTTGGATTGGAAAAGAGTAGGAAAAGTTCATGCTTAAGTGGTATTAAAGGAGTTTGTTTTTGACCGTGGCTTAGGATTTTTTATGTCATGCTTGATATTGTTTTGGATTTATGCTTAGTGATTATTGTTGTAGCATGACTTGTTACAAATAATTGAGATTGCTTAATGTGCCTTGAAAGAATCATGCGTTGTTTTAGCATATAAAAGCATAATATTATGGTATTCTCCTTTGATGCTTTATTTGGGTTGACTTGGCGCATGCTTACACCATGTTAAGACTATTCCAAGTCACCATAGCCTCTATGATCATTTAGTTTTCAACTTGTAATATCACTTTATACTTTAATTAATAATGTTTTGTCGCTTTGCATGATTATGGCCTTTATTGCTCTCTTAGTTGGTCACTCCCAGTCTTTTGCTAGCCTCCATACCAAGTATGAGTTCCACTCATGCATCCAACTCCAAATAAAACTAAGTTATTCCAAAGATTCCACCATACCTACCTATTAGCATTTGCTATTCCAAGTATATTCATGTTTTTATCTACCTTCTGAATTAAACTTGTTATGTGAAAATTAGTGATTAAAGCTCTCACGAACTAGAAGGCACACTTTACTTTCTTGCACTTAATAAAACTTGAACCATTGTGCCCATCTATGGTGCATATATGCTTGTGTTTTGTAAGTTGGGAATTAGTAGAACCATGCTGTCATGGGAAATGCTTTCAACATTGCACTTTATTTAGTTGATATCACATTCTTTTGCTTATGGATCCCGACAGTGTGAAATGAAAGGGGAGCTTGTAAGGCTCATGGAGTTCGTATATGTGTTAGAGAAACGCCTGGACGGCTGGTCTAATCCATGCCTAATCATGGTGGAAACCTGCAGCGTAACCATAATAAGCAATCTATGAAGCATCCTCTTTATAAAAAAAGAAGCCGATGCAAATAGGAAAGAAAAAAAAAGAGAAAAAGAAAAAAAGATACCTATGCAAATGGGAAATAAAAGGATGCTGAGATGCTTATTCTCTGCTTGCCTTGTCATTTTGATATGGGGATTCTTCCGTATCATCGGGCAAGGGGTACCCCATTGGCGGTTCTCTATGATACACATGTACTTACAATGACAAGAACTTACTTGTGACTAAACTTGAGTAGCATGAGGAACGGTCTTCGTAAGTAAGGGGCATGCAATTTTCACCTTATAACTTGTCAAGTGATGTCTACGCACTTCTATTCTTGTAGACAGTTGTTGGGCCTCCAAGTGCAGAGGTTTGTAGAATAGCAGCAAGTTTTCCCTTAAGTGGATTACCCAAGGTTTAACGAACTCAGGGAGGAAGTGGTCAAAGGTATTCCCTTTCAAACAACCCTGCAATCAAGATACAAGAAGTCTCTTGTGTCCCCAACACACCCAATACACTTGTCAGGTGTATAGGTACACTAGTTCGGCGAAGAGATATTAAAATACAAGTGGTATGGATAAAAGACAATGGTGCCAGAAAATAGCTTGATGGCGTGGAAAAGACTAAAGGCAAACTGAAATAAAGATGGAAGCAAGCAAACATGTAACAGATCTAGTAGCAAACGGTGTTTCAATATTAGAAACAAGGCCTAGGGATCATACTTTCACTAGTGAACACTCTCATATAAATATCTTCTCTTTATGATACTACTCTTAACTACTCTCCGGTTGGACACTCTAATCCATGGTAGGGCTATAAGAGCACACCTCAAAGTTCGCTTTTCCCATCTAGATAACCCCACACTGTCACCTTGAGCTCTAGATGGTTCCAACAAACACCACAATTTCATAGAAACATCCAACTCCAAATATAACTCATAACAAGTGTTTATAATCTCTAGCCTAAGTGCAACCATGGTGTGCACGCTGTCACTTTCACACACATGGGGAGAGCAAAGATCTATTAAAGAACTTGAGTAGCAAAGTAGATCTACTTGATTACAAAGATGATGATCACAATATGGTCATGCATAGAGAGAGAGATGAACACATAGCTACCGGTAGATCCCTTAGCCTCGAGAGAGAACTACGCCCTCATCATCATGGGAATCAGCAACGGTGATGGAGATGGCGGTGGAGATCGATGGAGATGGATCCGGGGGCACTTCCCCGTCCTGGCAGGGTGCCGGAACAGAGACTTTCTGTCCCCTGAATCTCCCCTTCGGTGGTGGCGGCACAGCGGAACTTTTTGTGGATTTCTGATTGACTATTTAGGGTTTTTGCATCAGGAGGCATCTTATAGGCGAAGAGGCAAGGTCGATGGGCGGCCAAGGGGCCCACACCATGCCCTGGCCCGGCCTGGGGGGACCCGTGCCTAGGGGTGGTTTGGCCACCCTGTGGCCCCCCTTCGTCTCTCCTTCTGGCTCCATGAATCTTCCGGGAAAATAACGACTTTGGCTTTTGTCCGGTCCAATTCCAAGAATATTAATTTTCTGACTTTCCTGGAACCAAAAATAGCAAAAAACAGGCAACTGGCACTGTGGCTCTTGTTAATAGGTTAGTCCAAGAAAGTCTATGAAAAGTACTCCAAAGTTGGAACAAAACATAAGAAAGTAGATAAAAACCAAGCATGGAACATAAAAAATTATAGATACGTTAGCAACATATCATTAAGCATATCCTCATATTTGTTCACTTTAACCTTAATCACCTAAATATGCTTATGATAGGGGCAATGAGAGCTGAAAGCTAATAAGTACCATATTTTTTGGAAGCTCTTTATGAGACTTGAATCCCTGCTTCCTTCTATGAAGGGCCTTTCTTTTACTTTGATGTTGAGTCTCCATCTTCTATCTTTATGCACCTATTAAGAGAGCATAGTGCTCATTCTTAGTTTAATGTGCATTGTCCCAAAACTTGTTGATTGATGCATAACTTTGTTATTGCTTGTTCTTAAACTATTTGTATCTAGTCACCCTTATGAACTTTGAAGGTGTCCTATGCATTTATGTTTTGCTACACTATGAGGGACAAGCTGAATACCATTCTCATTATGTTTTCTTTATGTGAAATAAACAAACGTATTTTAAAGCATTGTTATTCATGAATTTTTTGTTTGTACCTTTTCATGTTACAACATAGTTGCTATGTCTTATTGTTAGAACTATATATTTCATGTCTATGTTAAAGTACTATGATCCCAGCTATCAATGTTTTATAAATATCTTGATCAAGATTGTGATGATTCATGTCACCTCAAAAATTATTCTTTTCTTTTTATCACTTACCTACTCGAGGACGAGCAGGAGTTAAGCTTGGGGATGTTGATACGTTGCAAACGTATCTATAATTTTTTATGTTCCATGCTTGTTTTATATCTACTTTCTTATGTTTTGTCCACACTTTGGAGTATTTTTACATATTTTCTGGAACTAACCTATTAACAAGATGCCATAGTGCCAGTTGCATGTTTTTTGCTGTTTTTGGTTTCAGAAAAGCTAGTAAGGAAATATTCTCGGAATTGGACCGGACAAAAGCCCAAGTCAATATTTCACCAGAAGGAACACGGTGTCCGGAGGGGAGACGAAGAGGGGAGCCAGGCCGGCCACACTTGGTGGTGGCACGGCCAGCCCTAGCCATGCCACCAGGGGGTGTGGCCCCCTGGCGCTCCATCGACCTTGCCCCTTCGCCTATATATTGCCTCCGGGACGAAAACCCTAAGTACCCGATCAAAATTCCACAAAAGAGTCTGTAGCCGCCGTCATCTCCATCCCTAGATTGGGAGGGATCTGAAGCTCTTCGCGGCACCCTGCCGGAGGGGAGAGTTCACCCTGGAGGCCTTCTTCATCACCATGACTGCCTCTGGTGTGATGCGTGAATAGTTCATCCCTAGACTACGGGTCCATGTAGTAGCTAGATGGTTGGTTCTTCTCCTTTGTGCTACCATGTTTAGATCTTGTGAGCTCCGTTCATGATCAAGATCATCTATTTGTAATCTTACATGTTGTGTTTGCGGGGATCCGATGGATATTGAGATGCTATTTCAGATTGATTATCAATTCTATCATGTCTATGTTATTTGTGATCTTGCATGCTTTCCATTGTTAGTAGATATCTTGGCCGAGTAGATGTTAGCAACTCCCAGAGGGAGTATTTATGCTCGATAGTGGGTTCATGCCTCTAGGAATCTCTAAAGTACTAGATGTGATGTTGCTACTAGGGAGAAAACATTAATCCTTTGTTCATAGAACAATCGTATTGTTTACTTTACACGCTTTGCTTAATGTAATTATGTGTTGCTTGCAACTTAATACTGGAGGGGGTTCAGATGATAACCTAAAGGTGGATTATTAATCATAGATGCAGTTGGATTACGGTCTATGTATACTGTTGTAATGCCCAATCAAATCTCATAGGAGTCAAGATGATTAGTATATGCATGTATGCTTTCTCGGTGTCTATCAATTGCCCCGCTGTAATTTGTTCACCCAACATGTCATCTATCTTAAGGAGAATCACCTCTAGTGAACTATGGACCCCGGTCCATTCTTTTACCATCAATCTACAATCTATTTACTGTTTTATGTTTACTTTCTGCAAAGAAATTACTATCTTCTACACAATACGTTTAATCCTTTGTTTTTAGCAAAACCGATGAGATTGACAACCTCACTGTAAGTTCGGGGCAAAGTTCTGTGGTTGTGTTGTGCAGGATTCCAAGTTGGAAACAACACCTTGGAGGTGTTTCCTTGCTCCTACTAGTTCGATAACCTTGGTTTCATAACTGAGGGAAAACTTGCTGCTATGCTCAACATACCTTCCTCTTGGGGTTCCCCAACGAGCTCGACGTGTTGAGCTGATCATCAAAGGGGCGAGTAACTTTAAATGTAAATGAGTTGAGAACATGTTACCACAAAGAGGAACAATGGATATATGATAGAGATAAGATAATATAAATCACTTAGGTTGAGACAATATAATTGATGAAGTTCCCTTAATTGTTCATGATGGAGCCAAGTCTCCAATGCCCTCCACCAACACCTATTGATCAAGTTTTACCTTATTGGTCCCCAACCAAGTTGGGTCCTAAGAAGTTAGTCACAATAGGCTTGGCAACCCAAATGGTTCTTTTCTTGACACCACATTGGGCACCAACATATTTGGCAAATACATTTCCAACCTCATCCTTACAAAGAGAATAAACATCATCAATCATAATAGGGTTGGATGAGGAGTTACCAATAGTGCATGAAGAAGAGAGGTGACCTTCCTCACGACATATGTAGCAAGTTCTTTTCTTCCATTTCTTCACACTTGATTTATCCACCATGGGAGTATTATCTTGATTATTTTTGTGAAGTGGCCTTTCGTCAACTTGAGGTACACCATGACCTTGAACTTGAGGCCTCTTCCCTTTTTCTTCTCACTAAGAGTCTTATTATTCAATGGGCAAGATCTAACATGGTGCCCTTCAATTTTGCACTTGAAACAAACAACCTTGGCCAAATTCTTGACATGTTCTTGGCCCTTCTTCTTGTTTCTCTTGAACTTATTATTGTTAGTGGACTTGTTCTTGACATTGGATTTGAATCCAAGCCCACTCTTGTCATTGGGGAATTTTTGCACACTCAAGATCTTGTTGAGTGTGGCCCTCCCTTCATGCCTCTTTTTTCAAATCCCTCTTCAAAGATGAGACTTGGGCCTTGAGCTCTTTGATTTCCTCTACATGGTTAGTATCAACACAAATACTAGAGGAAGTAGAAGCTTAATTGTTAGAGCAACAAGGAAAGTAATGTAATTCATTACAAGATGTAGCAATAATATGAGAGGATGAATTACTAGGACTAGCACATGGCAGTACGACATTTGTAGTGGATGTGGTGCTAATGTCCACATGAGGCTCATTAGATGTTACCTTTGACACAATATCCTCATGAGCTAACTTTAGCCTATCATGGGAGGCTAGAAGATCCTCATGAGAGCTTGATAGCATAACATGACTTTCTTCCAATTTCCCATAATTGCTAGTTAGCAAAGCAAGTTGAGCCTTTAGCTCGACATTCTCCTTCAAAATAGATGCTTCACAAGAAATAGAGTTAGTAGCACAAGAATCATTATAATTAGAAATAGTAGAAGACAACTTGGCAATCTCATTATATTTTCTTTTGAGATCAATTGCCACCTCAAGAGCTTTATCATAGGTTTCCTTTACTTTACACACTTCTAGAGTAAATGTCTCCTCAATAGATTCTTTGGTTGCTTGTGCTTCTTCAAGAGCTTCATTTAGATTTGCAATATCATTAGCGTACTCATGCTCAAGGCTACTCATTTTTTCAATTGTGTTCTCATTCTCCTCAACTTGAGCTTCTAACTTATCAGTACGTTCTTTGGTCTCAATAGAAAAACCCAAGATTTCAACGAAGTTAGAGCAAGCAATATTATTCTTAACAAGAGCATGATAAACAATCTCACCCTTTTCATGTAACAAATCAACATCAATCTCTTCTTCCTCATTATACTCATCCTCATCATCACAATAGGTATTGGGTTCCAAAGTAGGAGATACCTTTGAATCCCTAGCCATAAGGCATAGATGGGAACCGTGAGATGATGATAATGAACAATTACTTGAGGCTTCATTCAAGATGTTGTCTTGACCCGTAGAATCTTCAGTTTCCTCTACATTGTTAGAAACACAACAACTAGAGGAAATAGAAGCATTTATATCATGGCAATCAGGAATATCAAGCATATCATCATGAGATTTATTCAAACAACTTACACATGATATGCAAGGACTATCAATACGAGAATGTAAATCATATATAGTGCTAGAAGTGTTTAAGTCCAAAGATGAAGCATTGTAATGAGATATAGATGAAGAATCATAAACAGTAAGCTTACTATCAACATTGCAATTTGCATCACTACTTACCATATCATTACTTTATGTCTTGCCACACTTTGGTGAAGTGGAAGAGGCTGGTAACTCATCACGGATGGAAGTGGAAGCAATACCATCATCCTCAATAATATTGGACACATCATATTTATCTTAAAGTTTTGTCCATAACTCATGAGCGCTCCAAAAAGGTATGATTGAAGAAGTAACTACATGGCTCAAAGAATTAACAAGCACATTAGAAGCTTGAGCATCGAGATATAAGTTTTTCTCATCCTCACAAGATAGATTTAGGAAATCCATTGGAGGATAAAAACCTATATCTACAATTTGCTCCAAATTTGGGTCCATGGCCCGAAAATGATTAAGCATACAAATTTTCCAAATCTTATAATATGTGCCATCGAATATGAAAATTTCACTGTGCACTAACCCCCTAGCCGACATCTTTACTCTCAAGGCGGTGAAGCCTAAAATGAGAGACCAGGCTCTGATACCAATTGAAAAGGATACATATGCCGCCTAGAGGGGGGAGGTGAATAGGCGGTTTAAAACTTTTACGAGAAGGGCTTAACAAAGGTGGAATAAAACTAGCATTTACTTTGTTAAGAATAAAACCTATATAAACTATGGTTCACCTATGTGCACCAACAACTTATGCTAAGCAAAACAAGAAACTATGTGATAGCTAGATATAAGACTTCAAGCACGAAGGCTATCACAAAGTAAAGTGCATAAGTAAATAGCTCGGGTATAGAGATAACCGAGGCACGTGGAGACGATGATTTATTACCGAGTTCCCCCCATAAAGAGAGTACGTCTCGTTGGAGGGGTGGGCGGTACTAAGACCACCATGCCACAAAAGGCCTCACCTTATTCTCCTGTGAACCTCGCCACAAGAGGCCTGGTTCACTTCTTCACTATTGGTGCACTTGTCGGTGGCAATCCGTAACCTCTCACAAAGATTGGGGCACTTCTCCACAACTCAATTGGAGGCTCCCAACAAACAAGCTCGGGGAAATCGCCACAACTTAATTGGAGGCCCCAAGTAATCCACAAACCTGCAAAACAACTAAACCGTCTAGGGTTCCAAGAACCCAAGAGTAAAAAGCTTCTCACCTTTCACCCCATCAAATCCTCACCGAGAAATCAAATCGATGCACAAAATGCAATGGCAAGAACATAAGAAGTGCTCAAGTCCTTCTTTCCCAAATTCCACCAAAGCTACAAAAGCTAGTGGGAGAATAAGAGAGGAAGAACACAAGAGGAAATCCACAAAAGAAACCCTAAGATCTAGATCCCAATATGTTCCCCTCACATAGAGGAGAGATGGATTGGTGGAGTTGTAGATCTAGATCCCCCTTTCAAATCCCCTAAAAATATTCAAGAAATATGGGAGGGATTGAGAGTATTTGCAAGCTCTTGAAGGTCAAAACAATGGAGGAGAGAGAGAATGCAAGCCACCAGCCTAAGGAGGAAGAAGGGGTCTATTTATACCCCTCCCAAATGAAATATGACCGTTTGGGACCTCCCAGGCTGGATAATCCGCCCCTCCCCCGTATATTCCGGGTTCCTCGGGCCAAAATATGGCTAAGGACTTCGCGGTGTGACCCTCTATATAGGGGGCGGATATTTGGGCCGTATAATCTGCCCCCCGGAGGCCCGGATAATCCACCCCTGTTATAGGGAGCCACACCTCAAAGTCCTTAGCCATTTTCCGAAAATTGGGACGGATAATCCGCCACCATAGGCGGATAATCCCCCCCCTGAAATCTAGCAGAAACAGGAAAACTGAAACAATTATAACTTTTACATCTAGACTCCGTTTTTGATGATCTTTGGATCGTTTTAAAGAGGACAATGAGATCTACAAGATCATACAGAGAAACATAATAGTCCAGCAAGGTAGGATATAACCAAATGACGAAAGGTTTGACCTCTCTCAAAAAGACGAACCGATAAAACCTCCAACATCAGAAACGCAATAGAGAATGCATATGAAATTCGTTTTCGATGAACTTGAGCTTGTCATGGAGATTAACACAAGATCTAAATACTCACATGAGTAAGATCCAAATAAGAACCAAGAAATATGATGCCAAGTATGCAAAGGTTTGAGCTCTCACCGAGGGATATGATCAAGTTACTCACTTGAGAGCCCCTCTTGATAGTACAGTTATCTATCGTATAAACCGGTCTCCCAACTAACACCACGAGACCGGTAAGAAAGAAACCCTATCTAGATCAAACAATTGCCTTGTGTATATTCCACTTGATGTTGATGATGACGATCTTCTACACCTCAAGATGGATCACCTTTCTTTATTGCACTAGCTTGGTGAAGACTTGGAATTTGCTCTCCCATACTCCACTATGGAAGAGCCTCTCTTTTAGGCATATATTCACATATCCATGATCACCATAAGGATGGCAAGCTACACTTGAGATCATATTATTATTCAAGACACACTTACCATAGGCTCAACTTCTACTTGACCAATCTCCGGATCATTGCTTGAAACCTTGATCAACACTTGATCTTCCTCACTTTCTTCTTCTTCCAACCTTGAAGCCAACATATGGTTCAAGCATTACCTATGGGCAAATCCTACTTGTAAAACTCAATACAAACATAAGTCCATACAGGTCGTCATTAATTACCAAAACCACACATGGGGCACACATGTTCTTTCAGTTTCGAGATCATGGGAATTTATGCTAATTGACAATGAGGTCACGTCATTAGTTGAATGATATGATAGACAAACAACCCAACCAGTTGTGTCTGAATGAGATCTAGTTACAAAGTTCACCATTAATGATAAACTAAGGAAACCTCGCAACCTGATCCTTAGACTGTGAGATAATGCAAATCACCATTCTAGAGGGAGCTTAGATGGTTATCAAGTATCATACCGTGACCGGGTGATCAAAAAGGTGCCACTTAGGTTTCCCAAAGGGGCGCGTAGAGGAGTACATATCAAGACCAGGATTTGCCAATCCATGTAACGGATAGATACATATGTGGTCATCTCGGTGGCGTTACATTAACGAAGCTTGCAAGCGTGTGACTGAGTCACAGAATGCAACGACACAGAAACAAGAAAAACAAGTTCATCAGTAAATAGATCGAACGAAGGTATGGAGATACCATAGATCAAATCTCGGGTAAACTAGGTATCAAGTGGAAAAGGGAATGGGAAACGGCTGTTTACGATTCAAACGACATTATCATCGTGGAATGCACATGGGTCATTAGTGGCATCCCGGTCCCGCTATTGATCATTGATGGAGATCATGTATGTGTCATTCCCGAGCCGTGGGGAAATACACTTAAGGGTACGATGAGCTAGAGATCCTCTGTAAGTTGGAATCACCATATGAAAGAGAAAAGGAAACTGGAAAAGTTCTGTGAGAGAATCGGAATCATTCTGGGAAAGATCTGAAGTCATTTGGAGGAAATCGGAAGGGAACCGAAAGGTGTTTCGGGTCAAATCGGATTTTGTAGTATGTATTTACATATTAATTAATGTAATTAATATTAAATATAATATTAAAATCTAATTTGAAGGGGTATTCCGCTAATGGGCCAAACTTCCTAGGGAAAAAGGGCCCATGAGGGAAAATCGAAAGGGGGAAGGGCCAAGGCCTAGCCGCCTCAAGGGGGCCCACCTGGCCAGCCTAGGGCTGTGCGCGGGGTAGGGCCCACCCTTGGCCGGCCGTACCATGGTGCCCTAAGGGACCATGCACCTCCCCCCTCTCTCCCTTGTTTAGTCCCACATGGGAAACCCAAAGGGGAGGGCACACCCCCTCCCCCCTATATAAAGGGGTGCCCATGGGTGGGAATAGACACATCAATATTTGGAGAAGTCCTTTGGTTGACTTTCTCCTTCCCTCTCTCTCTATCCCGTCTCCATGCGTTGGCACGGTCCTAAGTAAGGACTGTCCATGCAAGAGACACTGCACATGTAGCACGCCGTTGCGCTGCAGGGATTCCAAGCCGGAGATCTACTTCCACACTCCCGGTAGGGATCAAGGAGTCGGAGGTCATCATCGTACACCGTATGTGTACGAAACCACGAGGGGCCTCACTTGAGGCACCTTGGATGTCGCGAGCCGGAGCTGCTACACGATGAAGAAGGAGCAAGGGGTGACCTGCGAGGAGCATCGCGACCTTGAGGTCGGCTATGGGTTCGACTACTTCAACCATGTTCCCCTCGGAACGTTAACCACGTATGGTCTACAAGGGTATGTATTCTATACGCTCCAGTCGTTACCGCATTACTACATAGATCTTGGGTGTTAGGGAGTTCTAGCGTAGGAATTTTTTTGTTTTCTACTACGGAACCCTTCACTTATATCAACAGATTCAATCTACTTGATGTGCTACCCAGTTCTAGGCAAAGGAAAACCTCTAAGCCTCATGTCCCCCTCATGGATAGCTTCCAGACTTCTTCCATTGAAGAAGATGACCGTGAAGCTCAAGGTCTAAGCCTGAAGAACAAGAGGTATGCTTATGACTCTGATAATGAGGAGGAGGAATTTGAGGCCTTCATGGAGCAAACAAAGAGGGGATGGAAACAGTCGGATTATCTGGCTATGGTGAAGTCTAAATACGAAGAAGAAGTAAAGAAACCCCATGGGAAGGGACGAACAGAGTCACTCAAGCTCATCGCCACAAACTACTCTTCACCAAAGCGTAAGAAAGCTAACCGACCTGATGCAGGAACTTACTAGAAGACTACAACACATACTTCTACAATAAATAAGATTACCCTAAACGCGCGCATGAGCATGAAGCCACAAGAGGATTGGGGGTTCAACCTTCTGGACGTGCCTATCAGCCCGCACGTTCTAGAAATCGAACATCGTCTTTGAAAGATAGATAAGTATCAGAAGGAAGAGCTCATTCATCGAGAGACCGTGTGCAAGCGCCTCTTAGATCTTGAAAGCAAGAAGGAACTCAACGACGCACTAAATAGAGTCGCTGAAGGGTTGTTCCTCTTGCGTTCGGATCTGCAGAAGTGTCTTTGCCGCATATCTGCCCCGGAGGAGACGAATAAGAAACTATGCGCAACTGTTTCTAGCAAAACACCTTCACCTTGCAGAGTGCCACGGTATCGAATAATCGCAAGGGATTATTTGATCCCACCGACTTGATCCAAACTTTGGATAGATCTATAACACCTTGTAATCTATCTTACAGTTTTAGCATGTTTACTTTACTGCACGCATGTTTGTTTTCAATTCTAGAGTTTGCATTAGTTGCATCATCTTCAAGCTCCCTTCTGTTCGAGAAAAGAATTATATATGTTGAGTTTCGAGACTTTATGATATTTGAAGTTATCTTTGATTCATGATTATTATATTAGATGATTGAATTAGGTTGAGTGTTATAATACTTGTACAACTGTCATGATTTTAGGGACTTCCACACCAATACAAGTATTGGTTAAACTATGAGAAGAAGAATTTTGGTAGCATATTATAGTCACGGGTTTTTAAAAGCCACTAAAAGTAGTGGGAATGATCAAGTGGCTGTACTAAAAAGAAGAGATAAAAGAACAGCTATCAAAAGAATTACAAGGCAAAAGAAAAGAAAAAGAGAAAAATAATGATCATGAATCTTCATTACTGAAATTAAGAGCACAATTAATTTAACTTTATGATTTTATAATATATTGAATCACTAAAAGCTTCTTATAACTTCATTGATACTAAAAGGTGCGGAAGCCTCTAAGTCATGTGATGTGTAAGGGTGTGATAATACCCCCGAAGTAACTTTAATATTATATACTTGTTTCAATTTTGCCTCATTTATTATAACGACACATGCCTCATGAATGTAATGATATTGTCCATAAGCCACCATCTTGCTCGGGGCGAGCAAGAGTCTAGCTTGAGGGATTTGATGAGCCCAAAATTGAACCATATTTACCTTTCATTTTTGCATAAGTAGATTAGGGATTTTTGTATTTTACTGCGTTTGCGCATACCTTTCTCCTTGTTTTAACAGGAACCCAAATTACTAAGTCTCTTATGAACATATCAATTAGAACTATCATATTATGTTATAATATGATAGTTTTAAGTGATAAAATTCATTTAGTTGATTTACCTTCACACCTGGGAGAATAGAAAACATGAGGAAAACTATTGCATCGATAACGACTAGTGGTACGGGCAGAGCCCGCCCATACCACGCGGCAGCGCGTCCTCCTCGTCAAATACTTTATTCTGGCGAATACTGATCACGGATCCAACATTCACAACAACCTTAAGCCACAAAAAAACACACCGGAAAGGGATTTGAAGGAGGAACTTGGAGAAGGGAAAATCCCTACTGCTTCACGGATCATTAGACAACATTGCATCATCCCCTCCATCATCAACCGCTGCATCACCATCACCACCATTACCCCCACCTTTCATTCATTATATCTTGTTGTAATTCCAGATTCAGTTGTGGTTTGCACTAGATTTATTCCCTTACTTTTATCCATCAATATGATTCTGATGATGTCGTTGATTTCTTCCATGTGTGAGTAGTTTTCCCTCATTCTTGGGGATATGGAGAAACCCTAGCACTATTATAAAATTGAAATAAAGATGATATATTCTTGTGTCCATATGACTTACTGGTCTATGATAGAGTTATTATGTGTGTTTGATCTCTCTCTTTAGATGGTATGTGTAGTCGGCCACATATCATTTGCCTTCGGGACTAAAAAAGAGAGTGACTGGATGTGTCTGGAAACATGCCCAAGATTGCCATTGTGACCACTGGCTAGCAACCTGTACGGTCAAAAAAGGATAAAGAGAGATTTCCTAAGCTAACTATGATATCCATGGGGAGACCTTTAATTGTAGTGGTCTGTATGGATGATTACTCTCAAACATCGCGGTGGTTATTTAGAGGTGACCTCATTCTTGGTTGAACAAGGTGACTGCCTACGAGCCTTGTAGTGAACATCTTATTATGGAGCTCTCTCCATACATATCATGACACAAGAAGTATATTATCCTAATTATGAATAATAATATCATGCTAGAGGTGTATCCTACATCCCCAAGAACGCTTTAGCCCTAGTGAGTTCAACCATGTTTCCAAACACTCTTGTTACTTGCTTGGTTTTACTTGTTTTAATTACTTTTCTGCATTTAACCAAAACCCTTTACTTGAAATCAAAGACGACTTACAAGATATTTTCAAGGCTTTGGCTCTCATATGTCGTGAGCGCAACTTCTGTCAGCCCCATGATGGAGATGGTGGAACAATGGAGCGCTACACAAGGATCATTCATCGGAGGTTGGTTAGACATCATGTACGTCGTGGCCACAATTAGAGCACCCTGTGCCATCTTGGGAACCGGGTTGTCCGCCGTATATACGGTTGATACCTTCCATCCGGATTCACGGATGTAGTATAATAGCTTTTTCCCTAGAATACCTAGGTTTAATCAAACCTCGAAAAGGAAATAAAAAGGACACGCCTACAAGACTTTGTTTGTTCATTTTACCTTAGTTTATCAGATCAATCTAGTTTACTTTATAATGGGTTGAATCAATGGATGGAGATAGACTAGGGTTGAAGATCCACCTGCAGCTGCACATCATATGTGATAAAAGATAATAATAAGCATATTCATGTGTTATGTTTGAATGGAGATAATCTCTTATGGGCAACACATCCTAATATACTAGAGCCCCCGTGATGCAGCGAGCATAGCAATAGTCTTTTAATCCAACCGAGTGCACACCGAAGCAACGGGCTACAAACGGTTATTAAGTGTAAAACACAAATCAAAGCTTTAAGTGGTGATGTTGTTGTGATCCCGAATGGGCCGCTAAGCAAAGATCGTACTATCCTTTCTGTCACTGGGGTTCCTATGAGATTGCCGCTAGCCAAGTATCTCACCTCAAGCCTTTATCAATCTATGTGATCTTGGGTACCTACAAGTCCACAAATCGAGACAAGAGACAAAGAAACAAAAGATACAAATCTCAATTGCAAACAAAATACAATACTCCCATGAATTAGATGCACATAATCGCTGCGAGATTTCTCTCTAACCTGCAGCCCGTGAGGACTACTCACTCATAACAAATAGATCGGAGATAGAAAACATCATACAAATACTTAGATTGAAATCAAATATTCTTACAATGGTCGCCAAATCACAAGGAGATCTAAAGTACAAAGCAATGGCTATGGTTAGTGGATGGGATGGATGGTGGAAGTGGTGAACAATGGATGCACAATGGTATGGATCTCTTTTGATGATGTTGTGATGTAATCTGAGAATGGCGGCTCTCTGACCGGTGGCTAGAGCCTCAAAATATATAAGCGTCTTTACGAAAGTCGAAGGGTTTGACGAGACAAGGCCAACACCACCTGGTACGGGCGGACGGTACAGGCGGGCCCTACCCATACTAGTGGTCGTTAAGCATGCTGACGCCCTGGAATGGCTTCCCAATTACTTGGCCGTGTGGACTTCCTCAAAAACCTTCATCATGACTCCTGATTTTGCATTAAAAACCGTGATTTCCTGCACAACATAATTCAAAGAGAGGTTTTACATATCTTTGCAATTATTAGTCATTAGTGACAAATATTGAGAGTTTCTTATCAATTTCTTGACCAAAAATAATGTTTAAACACAGTGGAAGATGGCTAATTTTGGAGCCATCAACGGTCATGAAGGATGTCTCGAGGTTTCTTGATATCCCTCACATGTCGTCCTCAGGCATGTGTTGTAGCCGAGAGCGGCACTTGTGCGCCTCGCCCGCAGCATTATGCTTTGATGATAAATAGTGGAGGGAAGAAAGAAGTCGCCATCGCTCGCTCGACGCGTCGATGAGTCACTTGCGTTCCATGAGCTCTCCCTCCACCACAACTAGGCGATTATGTTGCTAGTGGAAGAGGTTGTGATAGGCCATCAGTTCCTCTTGCATCGCATCTGGTCCCAGGTGAGTCGTGCCTCTCAGGGCCTCCTTTGCCCTATTTTAGGCAGTTGTGGAGATGTTGACGACGGTTCAGGAAGGTGTCCCTCTGTTGGCGGGGTCCTCGCTGTTGCCTCCGTAGTGGGATTCCCGACGTCAGCTCCACGGGTCCTGCCAGCCCCATTGGTTTCATCGTTGGGCTTGATAACAACCGCGCATTGGAAACATGCGAGGTCTGCACCGCCGTTGTAGCTTTCGTCGCTAGCGGAGTCGTTGTCACGATGTTCAGCGAGATCAGCCGGACCCGCGATATGATAGGTGATGGCTCGGTGTGATGTAGAGCTTGTTGGGGGAACCCCAAGAGGAAGGTATGATGAGCACAGCAGCAAGTTTTCCTCAGTTATGAAACCAAGGTTTAATCGAACTACTAGGAGCAAGGAAACACCCTAAAGGTGTTGCTAGCTGAGCCTTGGCAGGGCGCACTACCGGTGCTAGTAGCAACATGGAGACCTGCACAACACAACCATAGAACTTTGTCCCAACTTGTGATGAGGTTGTCAATCTCACCGGTTTTACTGAAAACAAAGGATTAAACATATCGAATGGAAGGAAGTAATAGTTTGTAGAAAGTAAACACAAAGCAGTAAACAGTTTATAGATTGTATATAAAGGAAAAGGACTGGGATCCATAGTTCACTAGAGGTGGCTCTCCTTAAGATAGATAACATGCTAGGTGAACAAATTACATCGGGGCAATTAACAAACATCGAGAAAGCAATACATGCATATACTAATCATCTTGACTCCTTTGGAACTTGATTGGGCATTATAACATTATACATAGACCGCCATCCAACTGCATCTATGACTAATAATCCACCTTTAGGTTATCATCCGACCCTCCTCCAGTATTAAGTTGCAAGCAACAGATTATTGCTTTACGAATTACGTGTAATGTAAACAATATGATTGTTCTATGAACAAAGGATTGTTGTTTTCTCCCTAGTAGCAACAACACATCTAGTACCTTAGAGATTTCTGTCACTTCCCAGTTACGGAGGCATGAACCCACTATCGAGCATAAATACTAAATCTTGGAGTTGCTAGCATCTACTTGGCCAAGATAGCTACTAACAACGGAAAGCATGCAAGATCACAAATAACAAAGACATGATAGAATCAATAATCAATCTGAAATAGCATCTCAATATCCATCGGATCCCCGCAAACACAACATGCAGAATTATAAATAGATGATCTTGATCATGAACGGAGCTCACAAGATCTAGACATGAAAGCACAAAGGAGGAGAACCAGCCATCTAGCTACTAGATGGACCCGTAGTCCAAAGATGAACTACTCACGCATCACACCGGAGGCTTGCATGATGAAGAAGGCCTCCAGGGTGAATTCCCCTCTCCGGCGGTCTTGGAAAACTTCAATTCCTCGATCTAGGGATGGAGATGATGGCGGCTACAGACTCTTTTGTGGATTTTTTGATCGGGTACTTAGGGTTTTCGTCCCGAGGGCAATATATAGGCGAAAGGAGAGGCCGAGGGGTGCTTGGGCTGGCCACACCACCCCCTGATGCGGCCAGGTGGTGTGGTGGCCCCCTGGCTCCTCTCCGTCTCGTATTCTGGCATCTGATGACTTCCGAAAAAATAGGCACTTTGGCTTTTGTCCCGTCCAATTCCGAGAATATTCATTTTCTAACTTTCCTGGAACCAAAACAATGAGAAAAGCAGGCATGTGTGGCTCTTGTTAATAGATTAGTCCAAGAAATCATATGAAAAGTACTCTAAAGTGTGGACAAAACACAAGAAAGTGGATAAAACCAAGCATGGAACATAAAAAATTATAGATACATTTGCAATGTATCAATAGGCATCGCAGTCAACACAGAAGATCAATGTCTGGGTCGATTCTGGCTCGCCCATGGAGCCGATGGAAGACACCGGGGTAGTCGATGAAGATGTCGACTTTGTTGGAGCTGAGCAAATTGGATCCGGGAGGCGTAGGGTGCCCACCATGTTGAAGTGGAACTGCAGTCCTCCGAGCACCAGATCCATCCCTTCATGGAAGGAACTGAAGGTAGGACGTGAGGCCAGCGAGTGCGGAGTAAACTCTAGGGAGCCGAGGAAGATCTGCTCCCCGAAGACCGGCGAGTTGCAGATCGCGAAGATGGTGTCGCCAAAATTGTGACTCCAGTGCATAGACTTCCCACTGACGGTGCCAATTGACGTGGGGTCTCCATGACAATGCCCCATGGTTGATGGACTTGGGTTTAAACAAAGAGAGGTGCGCTGGTGAAGTCATCGGCTAATAGACAAAAAGACTGGACACGATTTACCCAGGTTCAGCCCCCGGAGGAAAAACACTACTCCTTGTCTATTCTTGATTGGTGATGATGATTACAAGGTCGTTGTGATGGCTATGGTGTAGATGGGATCTTGCTTAAGGCAGATTGCAATGAGTTCGAGTGACCCTCCTCGGAGGCCCCTTCCAGTCTTTATATGAGATGCTGGGTCTTAGGTACTGTGATCGAGTTGGTGACATGCTAAGGGCTAATCCTAGAACTTTCTAAGATTTAGGCTTGTTCTGTGGTCCACACGCCAGAATCCTAGGCCTCCAAGTCATTGTAGCTGCTAACTCATGTTGAGATTCACCGTCCTTAGCCCATCATCATGCTAGGCCTCCAAAAGGACTGGACTTGGTATACCAATAGTGGATATCCGAAGAGTTATACCCATGTCAGCAGGAGATGGACGACCGGCGAACGAGGCAATGCATTTGGGGGAGGAAAATGAGGGCAACAAAAAAAAGAACCTCAGCTTATGTCGCCGATAGAGCTGGCTCACCCTCCTTTTCGCTTCATCCGGGCGCGACACCGCGTTGGGTTCGGCCTGGGTTCGCCGGGCGAAGTTTCGATCCAATTGAGCGAAAACTCAATGTCTAGAGAGTGATGGAGAGAAAATCACCGACATAAAAAGAAACCCTCACGAGGACCTTTTTTTTTTTTTTGACATGCCCTCACGAGGACCTTTTGGGAGGCGGCTTGATGCTCTTAGCTTTTTGTTTTTGTTTTTGAGAGAGAACCGATGCTCTTAGCTAAACCGTGGTAGAAAACTCTCGGGCGGTAGCGAGTCTTTTCCCATCGCGTGGTTCGCTGGCAACGGCCTGCCGCGTTCGCCAGGTCGACGAACCGAAGCCCATAAGCTGCCCACGTGGCGCGCTTCCGTGTCCCACCGCCATCCCTGCCCTGCGATGGAAGAGGAAAGCACAGGCTACCTTTCCCTTCTCCCCCAATATATTCTCTGATTAAAAAAGGGCTGAAATTCAAACAATCCACCATTCATTCCCTCCTCTCCTCGTGTTCATCCGCCGAAAACCTCGCCCCCCTCCGGGATTATCGGGGCTTAGGGTTCGGAATCCACCGGAGCAATCAGGCTTGGATACGGAGGGATGTCGGGGCCCGTCGACCTGTCCGCGAGGCCCAGTGAGTGCCGAGTGTTGCTTCCTTGAACTCCCTGTCATTGATGTTTCCCCCTTCGCGTTTCTTGGATGTTCTAGCAAGTTACGATTGCCTCCCTGGAAGTCCCGCGGTTGATTTAGTACCGGTATTTGCTAGTGCTTGCGCGTGAGATTATTGCGGCGGTAAGGTTTCTTCCGTAGGTTGAACAGTCAAATAATCAATTTATCAAGTTATCTACTCTAATTTAGAGTAGCAGGTAAGTTGACAGTTCGCTCAAGATAGTTGTATTACTGAGATTTAGCTTTTGGATCCGTTCAGGGCGCTGTGATTTTTTGGCTATATATGTCTCATGTGTATGTGATGCCTTTCTGTTGAGGGGAGTTTCGAAAATCTATATAGTAAGCATAGGAAATACGAAATTACGAATATGATTAATTGAGTATTCGATTGCATATCTTGGGGCCTCTTAATATGCCACTACTGTGATGACAATTATTTAATTGTGAAGCATTACTAAGTGCTCACTTCACCTGTCCGCTACTACAACATCAATTGCCCACTCTATTTCGGTCAGAGCAGAACACTGAGTCTCTAACAATAATATTGCAGGTGGAGATTTTGAGGGCTTCACGCATGATGATGGAAAGGAAGAGAGCAAATCTGAGGAAGATAACTCAGAAGGTGAGAAGAAAACCAAAAAGGGATCCTTCAAGAAAAGAGCGGTCAGTGCCGGAAATAAATTTAGGCATTCCTTGATGAGAAAGAGCAAAGATAAGAGTGATAATCTAGTCTCAATAGAGGATATACGGGATGTAAAAGAGCTGGAAACTGTGGAAAGATTCCGCAAATGCTTGCTTGATGGGGGCTTGTTGCCAGAATGTCATGACGATTATCACATGATGCTAAGGTACCACATCTGCTGATATCAAAGCATATTTGGGTTTCTTATTTGGTAGATTACCTCCATTTCCAGCAAAACCATCCACAAGTAACATGTTGATTATATCTTTTATAGTAAATGTTGCAAACTTACAGGGTTTATATCCATACTGTCACAAAACTACATACTTAGGGTTGTTGCAAAACTACAGACTTAGGATTTTCAAGTGTCATGATTTGTGAAAATGCATCACTACACATGGCTCTGTGGTACAATTATATAAATTCGTTTTTTTTTACAATTTGGTTTTTAAATTTGTCCACAAAACTGTAGTTTTGTGAAATTGGTCTTCATATCTCTATTTTTTTAATAGTTTGTACATTGAAGGTGTAGTTCGTTTGTTCTATACTTTGATAACATGTCTTTCTTTAGAAGTTATGCTAAGAAGAAAAATCCAGTGTACTCATTTGTTTGAAATTTCCTTTTACACCTTCCATGTGTTAGATTCCTGAAAGCAAGGAAGTTCGATATTGAGAAAGCCAAGCATATGTGGTCAGAAATGCTTAAATGGAGGAATGAATTTGGGGTCGACAATATAGAGGTAAATCCAAATTTGAAACATGAACCAAGAGAACATGATGTTAGCTACTTCAGGTAACTTCTAATATCGATACTTGATCCTTCAGGATTTCGATTACACCGAATTAAACGAAGTTAGGAAGTATTATCCACAATTTTACCATGGAGTGGATAAAGAGGGAAGGCCTGTCTACGTAGAACTAATTGGAAAAGTTAATGCCAATAAACTAGTCAAAGTAACAACTATTGACCGATATGTAAAGTATCATGTGAAGGAGTTCGAGAGATGTTTCCAGATGAGGTTCCCAGCTTGCTCCATTGCTGCAAAAAGACACATAGACTCGTCTACTACTATTATAGATGTGCAAGGGGTGGTATGTTTTCTTATGGCCAGGTTTGATCTCACTGAATCCACTTTATCTGGTAATAGTAGTCATTGGATACTTTTTTTGTAATTCAGGGATTAAAGAACTTCTCAAAAGATGCAAGGGAACTAATCATGCGATTGCAGAAGATTGATAATGATAACTATCCAGAGGTAGGTGATGCAGTTATTCTGCTTAAATGTTATTTTCACAATTTACTACCTTCTGTTAATTGAAAATCTATTACTTTATGTGCCCATTTGGTTTCTCTTTCAAATTGCACACATAGCAAATTACTACTCATTCGGAATTCTCTTGCAGACATTGTGCCGATTGTACATTGTAAATGCTGGGCAGGGCTTCAAGATGTTATGGGGTACGATTAAATCATTTCTTGATCCGCAAACTGCTTCGAAGATTCATGTAAGTATTGTAGCTGTTAATTTTTACATTTCTATTTTCACTCTGTGGTTCATGGACAGCAGTTTCTTCATTCATTGAACACCTGAGTAGCATTTAGTATATGTAATGTTTACCTCATCTATCGTTGCCATCAAGGTTCTTGGAAGCAAGTACAAAAATAAGCTGCTTGAAATAATCAGTGAGAGGTTAGTACCAAACTGTCAAAATTTCCATTCTCTTAAACATATTAATTCTTTGTTCATGCATACTGGTGTTCAGCTTCTGCCTAATATTTTTTGTATCATGTTCAGTGAACTACCAGATTTTCTTGGAGGCAAGTGCAGGTGTGAAGAGAATGGAGGTTGCTCAAAGTCGGATAAAGGTCCTTGGAAGGATCCTAACATAATAGAGGTTTTCTCCTGCTCGCACCCATATTACTGGCTTTCCTGTTTTATATCACTAACATAATGTATCTTCCATTTTTTCAGCGGGTCCTTAACGGTGAAGCAAACTATGGTCGACAAACTCTTGCCGTATCAAGCACTGATGGGAAGGCAGTTTGTTATGCTAAGCTTCACCACTCAGCTGTAAGCACACTTTGTTAGGATCGTGCAAAATGATTAGATCACCTTAAAATTTTCATTAAAAGATTTATCTGTTTCCCTTTGGATCAGGAAAAATCTAGTGATGCCTCAGCCGACTCTACATCTGAAGTGGAAGATATTACACCTTCTGCTGCTCCAGTGAACACCATTGTGAACCCTTATTTGAACCTTCTCCATGAGGCAAGTATATACCACCTTTGATTGTATCCCAATTCAATATATGAACCAATGCTATCACTAGAAGTACGTAAATTCTATGTCCAATTGCCAGAATATGATATAATTTTGTAATGCCCATTTGGTTTTTCAACTACCTGAGTCTTAAGGCATAGAGTCTACTGTCCAAAACTATGATAATAAGTGGAGAAGTGCCTTTAGGTTCCTGCTTATTCTTAATTTGCTGCTTCAATTTTTTTCCAGCAATTTTTGTTGGTCGTATGCTCATTGATTCATCTTCCCTATCTGCAGCCAAAATCTCCAGGGCAGGCTTCGACTTCTGGTGCTACTCCTGTTGTCGAGGAAACCATCCCCACTGTTGTTGACAAGCTTGTGGATGATGCGTGCAACAGTCCTAGAGCCACCTCGGTGGCTTCTACCTCAGGTTTTACGCATTGCTTTCACTCATATTCTCACTTTTTTTTGCGGGAAAATCTCAATGAGAATTTACCATGACTTATGGCCCAATTGTACAGACAAACTAGAGTCTAGAAACATACTCGGAGTGGAGATTTCTGGCTCCCAGGCTCGATCCTGTTATTTTGAAAAAAAATCGAAAATCCTATTTCTGAGTTTTAAAAAAGGGTAAAAACATATCTGGATGTAGCCAGTGATATATCCCACAAACATGCAAAATCTCAATTTTAAATAATTTGTATTTTGAGATACACAAAAATGCACATACTAAAATGTCCAAAAAAATCAGATTATTTCATTTTTGTATAGCTCGTAATAAAAAGAATTTCCCATTAGCATTTTGCATGCTTGTAGGATATATTATTGACAACGTGCAGAATTGTTTCACTTTTTTTTGAAACTTATAAATATGATTTTCACCTATTAAAAAAATATGATTTAAAAAATATGATATAGAGGGATCACTGGTGCTCGGGAGCCAAAGAGAGTTTCCACCCATAATGAACCATCTAGTATAGAACATATTCTTCGGTGAATATTTTTCATAGTTTTTAACTTAAGAGTATGTTATAAAACACGTCCACTATGACCTTAATGGATTCATATTGACTAGTTTTGTTGCATGCTTCACTCAGGTTCATTCCCCTTGAGAAATATAGCTATGACACTGGGAGTGCTGCGAACTCAGATTGTTGCTTGTCTGACAGTGTTTATTATGAGCGTTTTTATGGTGATCCGTTCTTTCCCAAGCAGAGTCTCTGAAAGGTTCTCAAGGCAGTCCGTTGCCTGCAATCAATATTGTGGGGACTGTCCTCAAGATTTGGAGTTTAAGGAAGAGATCCGACGTCCATCTCCTTCTCAACATACAGAAAATGGTACCCCTCCGTGTGTATTAAGGCGGCTTCATGAACTGGAGGAGAAGGTGCATGTACTTGAAACAAAGCCATCTCAAATGCCACTTGAAAAAGAGGAAGTGCTCAATGCAGCTGTCCGTCGTGTGGATGCATTGGAAGCTGAGCTGATTTCTACAAAGAAGGTACTAAGGGCAGTGGCGGCGGCAGGGGTACTGCATACCAATGGTTTTGACAAAACAGCGAAAATTTTGGTAAAATAGCAGATATTTTAGCAAAAACAGCGACGATTTTGGCAATATGAATACTACCCTCCAGAATGAATACCAGCCCTCTGAAACCTAGCGCCGCCACTGCTAAGGGTGTGCAAAAAGTGAAACCACTCAAACCTGCCAAAAACTCTGTGGTTCAATCTCATTCACAAAACCAATCTGAATTTTGGAGCTGCTACAAAATTTTGAACTATCCCAAACCGGCTAAACCGTGTTTGCAGTCTTAGGAGGCACCCCTAGTTCGTCAAAGAGTAAACTCAAGCAGTGATATCAGATTCAATCCAGCTGGATAGTAGATTAATTAATGTTTGATGATAGGCCACCTCAAAGAAAAAGAAGTGTATATCTATTTTGTTGGGGGGTAGTGATAGCTATTGTTGATTTCAACTACACGCATGAGAAACAATGTGATGCAATCCTCTGTCCATTCATTTTGGTGGAGTAGTATTTTTTTCTTTATTAACCCTCGTTCCTCTCATATGCAGGTGCTGTATGAGACATTGATAAGGCAGGACGAGCTGCTTGCGTATATTGAACGACAAAACAATATCAAGTTTCGGGTATGTCTGCTCCTATTGTTTGTTCGTCTCTTTTAGAGGGCCTTGCTCTTGTTGCTTACCCCCTTCTAATTCTACTTTGATTCCATACGTCAATTTGCAGAAGAAGAGGTTTTGCTTCTGAATATTGGGACATATACGTACATTCCCAGCTATCTATTTTCCTTGAGGCCTTGAGGGACGGGGGATACTCTTCTAGTCTTCTCTTGCCAATTGGCTGCATATATTCCTTCCGGTGTGAAGTTGTGTAAGTATACCGAATAGAAGTGCAGGCGGGCATTTTGCCGCTTCTTTGATGTTCTAGGCTCGCGTATATTGTTGACGCTTGGAACATGCATGTACGCTACATAATTCAGAACACAAGGGTGCACAGTACAGATTCTGCCATGGCTCGCGTATTTTTCCCGTCTTGTCCGTCGAATTTTTCTTTCCTGTTACTATTCTTGTATCAGCTGTTCTCCGATTGTAGACGTCTCTCAAACAAAAATCGTGAGGTAGGCGAATAAAATATGTACTCCCAAATTAGTTGTCACAGATTTGTTCATCCATACGTATTTCAGTGTGTAGGTTCGCCTCATTTTAGAAAAGGGTTGCGACAACTAATTTGAAACGGATGGAGTTCTGTTTTGCTTTGTTGTAAATTTGGTTCTGGTGCACTGTTGAATGGCTTATGTCATCTTCCGACCTAACAAATTGGTGGGAAATACTCTCCTGTTAGGAGATTGAGAATATTCTTTCAAAGGTGGAATCCTGCAGGTCCTTAAGCAAGCCAACGGCAGACACTGATTCAGTTCAATTCTGGTTTGACTGCAAGCCTGTCTGTAAAATCAATCTGAACGAGCACTTCCTCGTGCATATCATGGTCCCTTTGGCACAGTGGATGCCACTGCTCGTGCCCGGAACGGTCATAGCTTTTCCTGGCACCCTGTTGTGATGCCTGGAGACACCATCATGCATGTGTGTGTAATGGCGTCAGATCAGCCAATCAGACCCTACGCGCACCAGCCACACGACCATCTCCCATCTCATCACGGCGGGTGATTGGTTGATGTTGGTTGATTGGGCCACTGGTACGTGTAGGATTTGACCCGCCTGATTCTGCCGCTTGGCGTCCATATTGTTTCGACAGGGGGTATTGCTGCTTCCACATTCGACGCTTCCAAATCGGGCTCGCCGTGCCCTTTTCCTGTTTGAGACTCCGTTTTGACCTGAGACATCAGGGTAGCCGTCAGGCAGCAGGCGGCAAAAACCGACCCCTTTACATTAGGGATGCAAAACCGCAGCCAATCAGCCCATATAGTCAAAATCAGTCAGGTTAGTTGTAGTATCATTTTTTCGTGATTTTCGTAATGCCTTTTGCTTTAGCGAGCTTATGCAGGACGTCCGCTTCCATCTCTAGTTTACATGCACACGGGTCGCCGGCAACACGTGAATAATCGAGACAGCAATTGGACCATGGTGTGCCAATGAAGCATAGTTTCCTTGTTTTTATCTTGCATGCTGTAGCCTATAGCAGAAACAAGAATTGCAGCCAATTGGTACACGCGGAGCGGCTTGTCCATGGACTGAACCGAGTCTTAAATTTGTCTACGGAAGATTAGGTTGGTGCACTTTCTTCAAAAGAACAATCTTCTGTTCTAAACCGTTGCAATTGTTTTTTCAAGAGGAAAAAACCCTCCAAATGCCATCTCCTGGAGATGGCCCTACACGAGGTTAACTTGTATGGCTGCTGGACTGTTGGTGCATGGGTGCAAATTTCTGTCCACCAGGTAGCGTGTTGACGTGACATGCAAAGGAAAAGAGAAACTTGCTAAAAACCATCCATTTCCAGTGGAACGACTGTAGTAGCCACTTTGTTTTGTTCCAGAGCAGTGAAGTGAAGGGACTTCCAGGAGAGCTGAATGGAGCACACACTGCATATTCACCGCACCGAGCTGTCAAAACCGAGACATACTAGTATAATTTTGTGTGTCCCCTCGATTCAGATTCTGATACCGGGACGTCACAAGATCGAGTTGACCAAAATGTCTCTGCCGCTCCCAGATTTCATGTACCCGGATTTGATGTATATATGTGGAGGTCGTGACGTTGTGAATCCTACGCCGGTGGTTGTAATGTCAGGTTTCTGTTGATGATGGTCCAACTTAGCAGCAGTGCCGACAGAATACATGCAAGAAAACTGAAGCTACATATATTCTGATGCTTCTCAAGTGGACAAGGCCTGTGGTAGCCAGTAGGATGCCTGATGTCATGCTTCACAAATCAAGTAGTAAGTGCTATTCTGAATTGTACTTTGGACATATTCTTCTTAGTCCTGAGGTCACGAAATAGACTGCATGATGGGCTTATTAAGCCTGTGCAACCGATGTAACAGCTTCTGAGAAGCTTGCTTGGAGAGGAGTTTCTGCCCGGATTATCAACACAATCGCACCAGAATTTCCAAAGTTTCTGCCCGGAGTACCAAAATTACTTCTTTAATTTGATTCTTTTTTACCTGCCTCTTTGCACATCCACAGCTTGTTCAATATACGTCTTTCACTTAATGTTCTTAATGAAATTCATATAGTTCCTCTCTTGGATTTTTATTTACAGCACAAGCTAAGGAAGTTCAAACTTTATTATTCTCAGAATTTTGACAACATACTATTCACTACTACAGAATGTATATATCTATTATATTACATCGGAGAACCGAAGATACGCGGAGCCGGAGCCTCTAGAACCTAAAAAGTACAATATATTAGTAATACTGCTCATGCATAGGCATAAAGTTGTAATATATATTCCCTATAATTGTGAGCCAACAGAATGTGTGGAAACCAGAAAATTAGAGCCGCATTATCAGATTCATGCAAGGACGGCTTAGCTCCAAGGGTCGTTATACACTGGTCAAAAGGGAACTGGAATGGGGGACGGAGGTGCCTTTGAATATATGCATAGTATACTTTTCAAATGGCAATCATATTGTAACATTAAAAAAAATATGGAGAAGCATAATTTGCACCTGGACATATAATAAATTAACAGCCGCCAATTAATCCGAGCCCTACTGTGAGCCACTACAGGAGAATCACAAAAAGAACATCAACCTCTAACTTGCACCAATGCAAAGCATATACTTTTCCATATGCTCCTACAATTTTCGATATTTTTATTATGCCAAGTTGGTATCAAGTACATTCTGAGTTGTTAGATCAATGGAATTATATTGTGATCCGAGCTCAGTCTCTTCCCCTGTCTACTGTTCCTAATGGTGTTGCCCCCTCCTCATACTTTAAAGGGGTAAGATGGTCTTTTACTATTAATTATTGATTATTAGTTACTAAACCATACACGCATAGACATGATTTGTGATTGATAGAGGCGATTATCAAAGTCCATCCAAAATCATCACCTTGCTAGTCTAATATATTGTATTACCGTGTACATGCACGTGTTGGCGGAGTGGACACGGCCATGGCTACTGGCGCCTGCGACCAGACACACTATAACGACAACCGACATGGTTCGCGACGAGGACCTTTGCAGCTCTGCTTGCCCGCTTCACGCGCTGCGGTTTTTACGACGTTCACTGAATCAGGTCGTGTGACGGCTCGCCTCCATTGTGTTGGCTAACCCATCAAAAAGGCGAGGAGTATTTTTTAGACAGACGGTTTTAGTTGGTACACATAAATACCGTGTATGGCCTTTGCGGAGCAACATAATCTAATTTAGTTTAGCAACTAATAATCAGCAATTAATGGTAAAAGACCATCTTACCCCTTCAAAGTTCTGGGAAGGGGGGACACCGAAGCAAAAGTGGATCTTTGAACCATAATCTTCAGTTTTCTACTAGATCCGTTTACAAGCACCTTAGTCCAAATCATAAATGGCTATGGGAAGCCAAGTTACCTCTTAAGAATCAAAATTTTATCGGACAAGTTATGAAAAATGCTATTTGAACCAAGGATAATATGAGGAAACGGAAGTGGTCTGGCAATAGTTGTTGCTCTTACGTGACCGGATGGATACTAAAGATAAACTTTTCTTTGCTTGTTCTTCTGATAAAGTTGTCTATCGTATCATCAGTTATATATATATTTTTGGAACTTCAAGTTGTCCTAAATCAATATGGCAATGTTTCTCTCCTAGTTGTGGTTTGTCCATATGGACAACTAGAAATAAGATAACCCCCTGCTACACAATGACGTGGTCGCGGCGTCAAGGGATGTGCAGGCCAGTGGAGGACAGCTCCGCCTAGCCGCGCGAGGATGGTGGCCTCAAAGCTCTGGGGGAAGTCTGCACAACTATTGTTGGCCAGCGGTTGCGGTACCCGTGTGTGTCGCTCTTCTCCAGGGAGGCACCGTTGGAGTTCTTCTCGACCTCCACCTTTGGATCAGGTTCTTCGGGTGAAAGCTTTGACCTAGGCGGGTCGGGTGATGGGCCTCCTCCCACGTCACTGAACTCTTTGGAGCGTTGTCTAGAAGAACTCGATCCCCTGTGCACTTCTGGGTGGGCTGAAGACATACAACATCATGGTGGGCGGGTGGCCAACTAGCGATGCAAGCGTTTCCGTGTGGCGGCCTACGTGGCAACGAAGACTCATTAACCACGAAAAGGCCCTTCTACCACGAAAATCGGTCGTGGTTGATGGCGTTCTTTTATAGTGTCCATGGAGATGTACTCCTGGATACGTCCTACTAGGGGTCGTTCGATACATGCGAGTCATGCTAACGAAGGGTAATTTTTATGATCCCTTCAAAGTCTCACTTTCAAGGAACGAAGGAGAGTTTATTTGTTCGGCAATCAGCTCGGGTCAGCAGGTTTAGATCTCCAAAGAAAAAGATGAAGGTGTATGTGTAATGGGGAGGATTCCCTCGGACTTTATTCATAAGGTGATTGAGAGATCGTACAATGTGTCTACAAGATAATCTTGGTGGGTTTATAATGATACCCGACGAGGGAAATGAATCTAAATTTCTATGACTAAGGCGAATGGTAAAGACTCGAACGATTATGGCGTGTCCTCTTTACGTGAATGTCCTTTAGTACTTATAGGCGCTGATGATGGTAGAGTCTCACTTAGTCACATCAGGCCTTCATGTTATCTTGCATGTAATCTTGATCTACGATCTCCCCTAGATGCATGTCTCCTCTTCGCAATCCTCGGAGAGCCGTCTTGCAGCCCCACAGGTCAGGTTGGTTGAGGTTAGATCAGTTGAAATCTTATAGATGCAGGCCTTCAGGTCCTTGATCGTGGAGGTAGGCGTGGACAACAATCGTGGATTAAGGCTCATGTAAGGTACAAGCCTAAATCCACCCATCACCGACAAGCCCCCGATCAGTAACTTTAATAAGATAGCCTCTCTTTTAGCAGAGTTGCTTCAGCTCGTGCCCAACCCCCACCTAGTTACCTCGATGACTTCTTCTTGGTCTTGAGGCGCGAGGTCTTGGTGAATGCTCGAGGTCTTGACATAAGGTCTCCCGCATGTACTGACGTCTCGATTGCGCAGACCTTCCCGTGTGCTCGTCTTTAGAGCAGGTCTGATGAGCCTTCCCATCTTAGATGTCCTAGGGTAACGGGCTTACGATGAAATCCTACAAAAGGGTTAATAACAAAAGGGGAAAATGATCCTTCTACGTAGAGGTGTGGATACCTTGATGACTAGAGAAAGTCTGAGGGAGAGGTCCCTTACGTGACATGGAGTACCGAACCAAGAGGTCGAGAAGGTATCCATAATCTTTAGATCCTATCATATTGGAAGCTTGCCCATGGACCTATCTGATGTACTAAAGTCGTAGCGGCGTTTAAGTCTAGTCCAGAATGACGTAATCAGTGACGCTGACAACTGTTTTAACTTCCCTTGTGACTTGAGGAGGTCTGCTGAGAGGATCTTTTCCATGGTCGTGAGGACCTAGATCCGAACTGGTTGGAGAGGTGTTTTTAATAATTGTTGCTTCTCAGAGCTCTTCTTCCGTGCAGGAATCTGTTCTATCTAGCAAAATTGAAGGTGGTGATCATAATGAGATTATTGCCCATGATGCTGACTAACATGACGTGACCCCATGTGAATGCAGAGTAATTTCCTCTTCCACGACACGGTTTCCTCTTGGGCCCTTGTCCTTCAGCCAACCTTCTTTCTTTAAATGCCACAAGTATGGTGCGGTTGCTCTTATCGCCAGGCTGAGATCTTCCCTTTTTACTTCTAAAAGAAATTTCTTGTCCTTTTTTACTATTCCTTCCGTCGCCGGGCCTCACAACCCCGTTAAAGTGAGGTAGGAGTGTCTCGTCCATGGGTCGGAGGTCCTATCATAACCATGGTACACATGGCCGGAGCAACAGGCCCCAAGGATCTACATGAGCTCTCCGCTCGGGAGCTCCTCCTGTAATCCATACTCCGACGAACTCACTCGAGGGGGTCCGCGCCCTCAAGGTCGACGGGTAATTCTTCTCATCTTTCCTTTCCTGGATATTTCGGATGCCATGTCATACGATATTCTTAGTGCTTCTTCCTCTTGCGTGGCAGGCACCTCGACCCGTTCCTCTCCCGTGTCTCCTCCATAGAGGCAGAGGAGATCCTCGCTTTGACTACCTCCATGAACAAAGCAACTCAATCATCAATGAAGACCAACTGGGTAAGCGCTGGACTGCCAACTCCTTGTACTCCTTTTATTGCCTGCGAGGTGCATGGACAAGAATTCATGCTTACTTCTCATATCCTTTTGCACTCCATGCCGTTTTCCCTAGTATTATAGCAAGATGATCTCAGCCAGCGTGAATCAGGTCGTGAACGGGTTCTGCACTGGTTCAGGTGACAAAATATCCCTTTAGCGGGAGGTCTAAAGGCTCCATGTGGAGTTGATATGCGAGAAGGAAGGCATGTATATTTTAAGGGATTCTTTCCTGAACGTCCTATCTGAAATAAATGAGATGTGTCGGCAGGTGGTCACCTGGGAGGAAATTCATGCTTTAGACTGGGAATGCATGTTTGCCGTTGGAGACCAGTGGGACCAGTGTAACATCCCAGCATTAGAGCTTAGAAATAATCTGAGATAAGGTGTGTGCATTGCATTCATGCATAGAAAATCTTGATAATTTTTACGCTTTAAATAAAACTTGCCAAAGTGATTGAAGCTTCTCTTAACTTGGTGGAACTGAAGTAGATCATCAAGTGACTGCGATAAGTTTCAATATGACCTTTGCTAAAACCTTATATTTGGGTGATATAATTTGATCTATGGATAGATCAAATGGAATCAAGCTAAACCCACAACACATTATTTAATGAATAATAAAGGATCTTATAAAGATCATATCTGGGTATTCATTATAATAACTCTTGAATACTCAATTAAGTTTATAACTTAAGTAAAGAAACCCCATAACTAAACCTTGATATACTTACTTGCCATAGTTATTCCTACCATGAGAATCAAATAGAGTAGGAAAGCAACTCTTATTACAAATAGAGTAGGAAAGGAAGTCAAGCCAAGACCATGCAGCACATACCCTTAATATCATATTAAGAGATGATATTCCTGTTTAACCAAGTCTTAGTGTTAATTGATCATCCATGTTGAGTGATCAATTCTTGACCTAGAACTTATTGACTCTTAGCTTTGACCTATTATATTAACCATCCAAATACCTTAAGTAAATTAATAAGAAGAAGGAACTAGATATGGTTGAGTGTGCCATCATCAATGGAATGTGATCCTTAGTGGAGATCAAACCATCTGATATTAGAGGAGATAACTCACTCATGAGTTAACTAGAAGAAGTATTTAAACTCAAGAGTTTAGATAGTAATTATGAAGCTATAAGAAAGCTAGTAGTAGTAGAGAATCCAATGATACTCTTGTTAGGCCAAGAAGGTATAAACCTAAAGTAAGTTTCCTTAACAATATAAGCCTTATAGAGAGACTAGTACAAGTCTACTACTTAGTGTTAATAGATCTTGATCTGACAATTAGAAGCCTAAGCTTTGCTTGATCAAAGGTTGGTGGTCACTATTCTCAAGCCATTTGAGAATAGATGACTAGCTGATAAAGAAGAGTTGTGACTATACTAAATTAGGCAAGCCCTAATAGATGAATCATCTAGTTTGATCATGAGAAGTCAAGCCAGAGTAGGATGAAGTATATAATATGAGTTATATGGAGTAGTTGGAGGAATAGTAGTTTAACAAAGCTAATACAAGAATAAACTTGTATTGTGGAGAGTAGTACCCTACCCATCCCAGAGGATTGTTACCACATATAATATAAAAAGAATTGTAGTCTTGCAAGCCTTAGAAGTAGATGCAAGGTAAATATGAAAGAGTTTATGGATGGAGTTAGAAATAACTACATTGATGGATTCATCAAGTGTAGTTTAGGAATGTAAGTTATATAGATACTAGGAGAAGAATGGAGAATGAGTATTGTTGAAGTGGCATGACCATGTCATCATATGATGATGGATATGGTGGAGTTTGATGGGTAACCTATTCAGGAAGAAGTGATCTTTGTGACTAAGGTAAGAGAGATTTATAGAGTATACTTAGGAAAGGAATTCCTTATCTAAAGATAAGCTTAGTGAGGTATTAAGGTAGGAGTGCTTGAGAAACCTTTAACCAACAGTATATCAAGTCATGACAGAACCATGTCCACCTCTCTATCTAAAACCCCAGAATCAAATTAATAGTGGAACCATTTCCTATTCCTAAGTAACCATTGAATATTATCTCTTGGACAAATGAAGCTTCCAAGAGATAATTAGCAAACCAGATAAGTGTTCATGGATGAAAGCCCTGTCCACCATATTATTTTAAACCCTAATGGAAACCTAGAATAATAGAACTGTCAAGATCACATTAGGAAAACAATCTCAATAGCTCACTCTAAGTTGAGTTATTATTTATGGTCACAAATCATGAAGGCAATATATCCTAGATCTTAATCTTTACCTATGTCCATAATAGAATATGAGTCTATTCGATATTTTCCAAACTTAGGATAACCACTTGTTAAATGAATATCTTATTTTCTCTACCAGTGATTGTTGTTTGTGCATAAATACTCAACCAAGATTGTTTTATGCTAGTTATAAACCCAACAAACTAAGTATAGTTTGAATAGGAAAAGTTACCAACTTTAAAGAACCTTGGAATTCAAATCACCATATTATAAACCCCAGGGTTTAATACCTTGTAATATATTTGCATAGTTCCTTTATGAGGCTAAGTATGAGTAGAGTCCCATATATATCATTCACCATTTTAAAACCTTATCATCATAATTATCAAGTTAAAACAAAATCATTTTTATGCAATCTTATCATAAGAAACAAATCTCTAAAACCCTAATTCCTATTTATATTTTCTAATAAAAATAATCCTTTATATAATCATGATTAGTGTAAATACTAAAAATAGAAGTCCAAGGATACAAATATATATAAATATTCAGTATATATTTACAAAGTATTACAAATGAAATTCAAATTTAAATAGATAGATAAATAGAAAACAGAATAAGAAATAGAAAAAATGGAATAGAAGTATTTTTGGCCCATAGCCCAACTTGTCTTCCCTCTATCTACCACTCGGTGCCGCAGTACTCTTTCTTTTCGCTCACTAGTGCGCAGCCTAGCAGCAGCCTGTCCGGCCCAACACACGGCCCGTACCCCTTCGGCCTCCTATCATCGTCGTCATCTTCGCTCGTGACGACAAGCAGCTGCCTGGCGTCACCGGTGCCGTCGATCAGCGCCACCGCAATATCCACCGCTCGCTACTCCAGATGGATGATAAGAACCCGGTGCTCCACGTCTCTTCATCCTCATCTTCTCTCTCTCTCTCTCTCGCCTCAGCTCTCTTCCTCTCTTTTCCATAGAGGGCCAAAACCCTAGCTCGTCGGCCGTCATCGCTCTCGCCATTTCCGGTCGCCCCAGGCCCCGCTGAGACCACCCCTGGGTGCGCCTCACTGTCCTTGTTCGTCTCTGACAAGCCATGCAAGCAGGCGCTCCATGAGTGTCGTAGAATCGAGCTCAAGGCATTGTCGTCTGCCGTTGTTGTTGCCGTCGATTCGCTGCCATCTAACCTTCCCACGCTTCACCGACCACACCATCGACATCCCGGTGAGCCAATGGTGCCCAGGCACCTCTCCGTTTGTTCTCTCTTGCTTTGGTTCGTCCTTGCCACGATCATCCGAAAGTGGCGCCGCTAGCCGCCATCGTATAGTATGCTCCGGTGACCAAAAACCGGCTGCGCGACCATCAACCGACTCGTCGTGGCCATCCGCACCTAACCAGATCATCCCCGCGATGCTGCAAACCCCCAATCGATAGATCGATGCATGATCTGGAGGATCGTTCCCTGTTGATGTCAGCGTGACATCACGCTGATGTTATATTCATTTTTTATAATATCTATTATTATTATTTTCCTATAATAGATAAATACCTGGAATATGACGTGGCTAGTGGCCCACTTGTCTGTGACTTAGGCTAGAGTCAGTATCGGTGTAAAAAGGTCTAACCTGCATGTGTGTGTCATGCTGATGTCAGCATGACCTAATAATAGATTTAATAATTTAAAATTCAATTAGAAAAAGAATAAAACTTGTAAATTCAATATCTTTTGTTTTATAATTCATAAAAATATAAAATATATATCAAAATGTTCAGAAAAAGAAACTCGATAATATAAACCTATTATCAGATTTTATTTTCTAAATAAATAAAATAATTAGTAAATACCCTATTAAGGATAAATCTTAAATAAACATATTCTATCATTTAAAAATCCCAAAAATAGGTATAATATATCAAAAGTATTAGAAAAATAAAATATAGATTTATAAACTTGTTTTATACAATTTTTGTATCACTTAGCTAATATTTATTATTTATTAAGTGTTATTAAAGTGATAAAACTTGTAAAAATCATATCTTATTACTTATAAATCATAAAAATATTTATAATATACCAAAGTGATCACAAAAATAAAATCTGTACTTTAAAAAATATCATATTTCATTATTGAAGTAAAATAAAAGGTAAAGGTCCAATAAATCTTATTTAAATCCTTTCTTTTATTCTAATTCATTAAAAATGTATAATCTTTACTATTGCCTTTATCATTATTTGTTAAAAGTCTAAAAAGGGAAATAACAAGTTCAATTGATGTTTAAGTGAAGTTAACATGGGTCTAAACATTTTAAAGTGTAGTTCCTACAACTACCATTTAAAGTAATTAAAATTTGCTTCTTAACAAGATTTTATCAATTGTAAAAGTCAACAACAATAGTATATTGTTTATACAAAGGATTCAAATCACTTATAACATTAAGCTCATATTTTGAAAATTCCTCTACTAGTTTTGAAAACTACTTAAATTTAAACCAAGTTTTTAAGTAATTAAAGTAATGCCTATTTTGTACTTATGAAGTATAACCCTAATAAAAAACCAATTCCATAAAACACAATGCTACTTGTGAAGGGAATATGCCCGAGAGGCAATAATAAAGTGGTTATTATCTTATTCCATGTTTATGATAAATGTTTATTTTATATGCTATAATTGTATTAATTGGAAACATTAATACATGTGTGTTTAATAAACAAAATACAAAGTTCCTAGTAATGCCTCTCATATAAACTAGCTCGTTGATTAACAAGATGATCAAGGTTTCCTGATCATGGACATTGGATGTTGTTAATAACGAGGTCACAACATTGGTGGAATGATGTGATGAACATTCATCCGAAGTATAGCATTACGATCAAAGTCATTATGTTTATATTGCTATAACATCATACAAAGTAATCTTAGTCCTTAGACCATCAGATCATGTTAATTGCTAACACCGGAAGCGTATCTTGATAACATCAAACGTCACACCGTAACAGGGTGACTATAAAGATGGGTTCAGTACTACGAAGGTGTTATGTTGAGGCTCATGGATCAAGAGTGGAATTTGTCAATCCAGATGACGGATAGATATACTCTGGGCCCTCTCGGTGATATCACATTAGGATAGCTTGCAAGCAAGTGATGTGATCACTAGAATGTTGTATCACGGGAACGAGAAAAGAGTGCATGTTGGTAACGAGATCAAACTAGGTATTTGGATGCCGATGATTGAATCTTGGACATGTAATATATCACGAGACAAAGGGATTTAGTTACGATGTTAAAGGTTCATACGATCACAAGAGTCATCGTTGAATATGTGGGAGTCAGTACGGATCTCGTGTCCATTGCGATTATTGATCGGAGAGGGGTCTCGATCATGTCTGCATTATTCGTGAACCATAGGGTGACACACTTAAGGGATACCGACACCATTTAGGAGCAAATATGTTTCAGATAAAGATTAAGAAAGCGTTGGAATCATCTCGATGGAAACCGAAATTGTTTCGGGTGAAATTGCTGAAACTGGTTTTACATGTGATATTGAAATGTTGGTGTTGGGGGGATACCCCCGGGTAGGGTCACTCCGGGGTATGAGGGTCGAGTTAGCCGAGGTTCGGCAAGGTCAAAGCGGATGCTGGCCAGGTCACCTCAAAGCAGGCCGGATCACGGAGTAACCCGGACCAGGGGGGGGTCGCCTAACATTGTCTCATCTGACTTAAGGAGTAAGTCGGAAGTGCTTGTCTAACTTATATGCAGGAACAGGTGTGGCCGGATCTACTATGATCCGGGTCCTCGCTTAGCTTCTGGGAGAAGGAAGGAATCTCTCTGGTCAAAAAGAAGGTCCGGTATGCACTGCATGAGCGGAGAAAGCAAGGGCAGGACCACCGGGTCGTGGCTGACACGAGTGACGACGCCCATGTCGGCTGACGCGGGCGCCGCAGAGGCTTATGTCGCTAAAGCATGTGTGACGCGGGGAAAAAGCACCCCGGTTGGGTTACCACTTTGGGAGGGGGCATATTCTTAGGAATATGCCTCCACGTATGCCCTAGGCAGGGACCGAACTTCCTCTATATAAGGGGGGCTAGGTTTCTGGTAGAAGGGGTTGGTTGAGCTCTAGTTGGTTTGGTGATTCCATAGGGCTAGTTGATCTAGGGTTCTAGGGAAAAATAGTAGGCAAGAGTAAGAGAGCTCCTTCTTCCTCCTCTTGCCAATACAGCTCAAGGAACACTTGTAATCTTGCAGATATAGCAATACAAACTTCTGTGTGGAGAATCACTCCACTATCCCTCCCTGGATTCCCCTAGCGTGTATTAGTCCCCACCTTTAGCTTATCCATGGCATCTGCCGTGACACCACCACGACAGTTGCAGGGAGTTTTAAGTGAATGTTTGTTAATTAAAGTAATTAACAAAATTCTGAATAAAATAAATAAAAGTGTTTTATTTAAAGAGAAAATGCATTTAATTTTGTGGACATTAAATGCAAAGTGAGTGGAGTTGATATTGATGTGAGTGGGCTTAGTGGAAGCTCCACCCACATGAATGAGGGAGAGGTGGGGGCACCCACCATGGCCCGCCAGCCATGGCCTTGGGGTTGCGCCCCCTCCCCTATAAAAGGAGCCCCATGGCTCCTCTCCTCTTGCCCCACCTCCTCGTGAAGGTTCTCTTCTCCCTCTAGTTATTCCCCATGGTCAAGGATTAGCGAGATACATGTTCCCAGTGGCTTTATCTGGAAAGGAGTTGCTGCTTCCGCTGCATCGCTGGAGCGAGGAGGCGGAGGTTTTTTGGTGGACCGGACGTGTGTGCGATCACGTATATGCCGCTACTTTGCGGTGCTGGACTTGATGGTGTTGGACCTGATGGTGCTGGAATTGCTGGACCTGAAGGACTTCATCACGATCTTGAGATCGGCAAGTGTATGACTACATAATCCACGAGTTCCATCTTGTTAACAAAGCTTTGTTATCTTTGAGGGTAAGTTCTCTATGGATGTATATCCACCCGTTGCTTGTATCTAGTAGATAGATCTTGGCGTATAGTTCCCATCGTAGGAATTTTTTTGTTTTCTATGCTGCGAACCCAACAGTGGTATCAGAGCCTAATCTATGCATAGGTGCTTTGCACGGGTAGTACACATATGTTTATATGTGGGCAATGATGATCATGTTATTGCATCTTCTATGTATTTTGGATATTGGTGGCATAGTGGGATGAAGCGGCCCAGACCAACTTTACATGTCATCGCACATGAGACCGGTTCCACGACTGACATGCAACTAGTTTTGCATAAGTGGCTAGCGAGTGTCTGTCTCTCCTACTATAGTCAATATCTGATTTACAACGAGTTGCTAATAACTTAGTTATCATCGTTGTGGTTCCATGTTTGTAGGTATATCATCATTGTGGTTCCATGTTCGTAGGTAAGACTGGTTCTATCTTCGAAAGCTCTAAGCCATGTAAAACTTGCAATGGATAAATTAGAGGCGTCTAGTTTAGATTGTTGCTGGGCTAGTGTCATGATATGGTAATGTTGTAAGTAGATGTATGGTAGATACCCTTACACACACCTAACGTGTAAGTTCCATAGACCTTGGCCTTACACACAAAGGAATGATAGAGATCATACCATGATGCACATGATGGTGATCAAATGCATGGACCATATCATTTCACTTTACACATATGATGTTTGCATCTTATATTGTTAGTTTGGCGTTTTAGTAGCATTATAAGATGATCCCTCATTTAAATATCAAGATAAAATGTGTTCTTCCTTAAGTATTGATACATTGCAAATGTATCTATAATTTTTGATGTTCCATGCTTGGTTTTATCCACTTTCTTGTGTTTTGCCCACACTTTGGAGTACTTTTCATATGATTTCTTGGACTAACCTATTAACAAGAGCCACAGTGCCAGCTGCCTGTTTTCTGCTGTTTTTGGTTCCAGGAAAGTCGGAAAATGAATATTCTCGGAATTGGACGGGACAAAAGCCAAAGTGCCTATTTTTCCGGAATACATCAGATGCCAGAATACGAGACGGAGAAGGGCTGGGGGTGGTCCACACCACCTGGCCACACGGCCAGGCCTGGCCCGCGCCAGGGGTAGTCTGGCCGACCCCAGCACCCCCTCGGCCTCTCCTTCCGCCTATAAGATGCCCTCGGGACGAAAACCCTAAGTCCTCGATCAAAAATCCAAGAAAGAGTCTGTAGCCGCCGTCATCTCCATCCCTAGATCGGGAGGGATCTAAAGCTCTTCCCGACACCCTGCCGGAGAGGGGAATTCACCCTGGAGGCCTTCTTCATCACCATGCAAGCCTCCGGTGTGATGCGTGAGTAGTTCATCCTTGGACTACGGATCCATGTAGTAGCTATATGGCTGGTACTCCACCTTTGTGCTTTCATGTCTAGATCTTGTGAGCTCCATTCATGATCAAGGTCATCTATTTGTAATTCTGCATGTTGTGTTTGCGGGGATCCGATGGATATTGAGATGCTATTTCAGATTGATTATTGATTCTATTATGTCTTTGTTATTTGTGATATTTCATGCTTTCCGTTGTTAGTAGCTATCTTGGCCAAGCAGATGCTAGCAACTCCAAGAGTTAGTATTTATGCTCGATAGTGGGTTCATGCCTCTGGTAATCTGGGGAAGTGACAGAAATATCTAAGGTACTAGATGTGCTGTTGCTACTAGGGCGAAAACAACAATCCTTTGTTCATAGAACAATCGTATTGTTTACTTTACACGCAATTCGTAAAGCAATAATCTGTTGCTTGCAACTTAATACTGGAGGGGGTTCGGATGATAACCTGAAGGTGGATTATTAGTCATAGATGCAGTTGGATGGCGGTCTATGTATAATGTTGTAATGCCCAATCAAGTCTCAAAGGAGTCAAGATGATTAGTATATGCTTGTATGCTTTCTCGATGTTTGTCAATTGCCCCACTGTAATTTGTTCACCCAGTATGTTATCTATCTTAAGGAGAGCCACCTCTAGTGAACTATGGATCCCGGTCCTTTTCTTTACATACAATCTACAAACTGTTTATTGCTTTGTGTTTACTTTCTGCAAACTTTTACTTCTTTCCATTCTATATGTTCAATCCTTTGTTTTCAGCAAAACACGGTGAGATTGACAACCTCATCGCAAGTTGGGGACAAAGTTCTATGGTTGTGTTGTGCAGGTCTCCATGTTGCTACTAGCACCACCGGTGCATACAAGGCTCAGCTAGCAACACCTTTGGGGTGTTTCCTTGCTCCTACTAGTTCGATTAAACCTTGGTTTCATAACTGAGGGAAACTTGCTGCTGTGCTCATCATACCTTCCTCTTGGGGTTCCCAATGAGCTCTACATCAACACCGAGCCATCAATCATTTTTCTGGCGCCGTTGCCGGGGAGTCAAGGACATCTTCACAAGGGGAGTCCCTCATAACCAATCTCTTTACTTTTTTATTTTTGTTTTGCTTTGTTTGCTTGTTCTTTATAAAAAACACAGTAAAATTAGTTTTACTAGTTTGCTTTCTTATTTGAAAACCCAAAAAAATGACTACTCTTGAAAACACTATGTTGTGTGACTTCAGTAGCACCAACAACAATGATTTTATGAGCACACCTATTGCTCCACCTGTGCCTGAAGATACTTTCTTTGAGATAAAACCTGCTTTACTCAATCTTGTTATGAGAGAACAATTTTTTCTGGTATTGGTAATGAAGATGCTGCTGCCCATCTAAATAACTTTGTTGAACTTTGTGAGATGCAAAAGCATAGGTATATAGATGGTGATATTATTAAGCTTAAATTGTTTCCTTTCTCTTTGAGAGGAAAAGCTAAAGAATGGTTGAATTCCTTAACTAGGAATAGTATTGATTCTTGGACTAAGTGCAAAGATGCTTTCATTGGAAAATACTATCCTCCTGCTAAGATTATATCTATGAGAAGTGAAATAATGAAGTTTAAACAATCTGATAATGACCATGTTGCTCAAGCTTGGGAAAGAATGAAATCTTTGGTAAAGAATTGTCCCACTCATGGACTGACTACTTGGATGATCATCCAAACCTTTTATGCAGGATTGAACTATTCTTCAAGGAACCTATTGGACTCTGCTACTGGAGGCACCTTTATAACCATTACTTTGGGTGCTGCAACAAAACTTCTAGACAATATGATGGTTAATTATTCTGAGTGGCATACTGAGAGAGCTCCACAAGGTAGGAAGGTAAATTCTGTTGAGGAAACCTCCTCCTTGAGTGATAAGATTGATATTATTATGTCTATGCTTGTGAATGGGAAAGCCCATATTGATCCAAATAATGTTCCTTTAGCTTCTTTGGTTTCTCAAGAAGAGCAAGTTGATGTGAACTTCATAAGAAATAACAATTTTGGCAATAATGCTTATGGTAATAACAATTATAGGCCCTACCCTCCTAATAATACTTATGGTTATAATGGTAAACCTGGATTACCTAGTGAAGGAAGAATTCTAGAAGTTGAAAGAGCCACTAAGAACTTCATGCAAATGCAATATGAGCAAAATCAACTATTTACTAAAACTATGGAGGAACAATCTACCATTTTGAAGAACATTAGCCATCAACTTGAGAGTCTAAATAGGGAAATTCCTAGTTTACAATTGAAACTCTCTAATGCTGAAACAAATATATCATCTTTGTCTGAAGCTCAATCCTCTTTGATCAATAAAATGGCTGCTAAACCTGAAACTAATGATAATCCCTTTGCAGCTACTAATGCTATACAAGTAAGAATTGATGAAAATGTTATACTATTACCTAAATTACATGCTAAGTGGGAAAGAGAAGATGAAATTGCTAGAAACATTAGTGTTTCTACTATTACCACCACTAGTGTTGAGGTTAGTAATAGTTCTACAACTTTAGATGATAAACTTGATTTTGATCTTGATGGTTGCAATATCTCTGAAGTTATTAAGTTCCTACAAAAGCTTGCTAAAAGTCCTAATGCTAGTGCTATGAACATGGCCTTTACAAAACACATTACTGATGCTCTCATAAAGATTAAAGAAGAAAAGATGAAACATAAAGCTTCTATTCCTATGAAACAAGAAGATGGTTGGGAACCCATCATTAATATGAAAGTGAATGACTTTGATTTCAAAGCTTTATGTGACCTTGATAGTAGTGTTTCTATTATGCCTAGAAGGATTTATGATATGCTTGATTTGCCTCTACTTGAAGATTGTTATTTGAATGTCCCACTTGATGATAATGCTAAAAATAAAATCATGGGGAGTCTTAATGATGTTCTTATTATGGTTAACAATGCCTATGTCCCCGTTGATTTCTATGTTTTGGATGTTGAATGCAATGCTTCTTGTCATATTACTTTGGGAAGACCTTTTCTTAGAACTGTTGGTGCCATTACTAATATGAAAGAAGGCACCATTAAATATCAACTCCCACTCAAGAAAGGTATAGAACACTTCCCTAAGAAGAGAGAGAAGATTTCTTTTGCTTCTCCTATGAAAACAAAATTTGGTCTTAATGCTTCTTCATTTGAGAACACTTGATTCTTTTTCTTAGTTCTTATGCCTAACTTAAAGGCGTTAAAGAAAAGTACTTATTGGGAGATAACCCAAAAGTTTTAGATGAGTCTTGGAAGTTATTACTTCGGTAATAACCGCTCCTTATACTTTTTATTTGCTTTTTGTGCCAAGAGTAACCTCTAATGAGAGAGAAGTAATGATTGGGAAAGTTGCTGTCCCGAAATAGATTTATGTGCTTCATCGTAAAAATTCGTGTAAAATCTCTGAACGTCTTTTTGAGGCGGGAATATTTGTGCTTCTGCCCCAGGTTGTTATCTAACTTTCGTTACTTCAACACTTTTTGATTTGAGCAACAGAAGGTCTTCGAATTTTTTTTTCTTTACCTGCTGGTCTGTTTTGACAGATTTCTGCCATTTTCTGCATTTGCTTCTTGTTGATTCCTTTTTGAGTTCTTTTGGGGAATTGAGATTTTTGAAGGAAGTGCTACAGTAGCTAGTTTTCTAATGGAAGTTTATTTGGTGTTAGAACTGAACCTTAAGACTTATTTATCTTGAGTGCACTAATGTTGCTAATAAAGATTGTGTGAAGTTTTGTATGAAGGAAAAAAATTAGGTGTATGGAAGGAATGAGTAATGAGATGAAGGATGGACTAAAGCTCAAGCTTGGGGATGCCACGCATGTCACCCCAAGAAATATCCAAGAAGTACAAGCGTCAAAGCTTGGAGATGCCCAAGGCATCCCCTTCTTCATCAATAAAAATCCCAGGTTTCTTCCAAACGCTTCATTTTTATTGTTTCATGCACAGTTGTGTTGTTCTTGGAGCATCTTCTTTTTCGTTTTTGTTTTGGTTTTTCGTTTGCTTGGTTTGCTTAGTTTGCTGAATAAATTGGTTGGACCCCCTCTTTCATACATTGGTTTGCAAATAGTTTGGTTTGGTTTGGAAAAGAGTAGGAAAGTTCATGCTTACGTGGTAAAAAGAGCTCGTTTTTGACTGTGGCCTATGCTCTGTCATGCCATGCTTGATATTGTTTTGGCTTTATGCTTAGTATGCTTTTCTGTAGCATGACTTGTTATAAACAATTGAGATTGCTTAATGTGCCTTGGATGAATCATGCGTTGTTTTAGCATATTAAAGCATAGTATAGTGGTATTCTCCTTTGATGCTTTATTTGGGTTGACTTGGCGCATGCTCACACCATGTTATGACTATCTTAAGTCACCATAGCCTTTATGATCCTTTAGTTTTCAACTTGTAGTATAACTTTATGCTTTGATCAATGATGTTTTGTCGCTCTGCATGATTATGGCCATTATTGCTCTCTTAGTTTGTCTCTCCCAGTCTTTTGCTAGCCTCCACAACCAAGTATGAGTTCCACTGATGCATCCAACTCCCTAAACCAAGTTATTCCAAAGAGTCCACCATACCTACCTACTAGCTTATGCTATTCCAAGTATATTCATGCTTTTGTTTACCTTCCAAATTAAACTTGTTATGAGAAAACTAGTGATTAAAGCTCTCACGAACTTGATGGCACACTTTACTTTTTTGCATCTAATAAACTTGAACCATTGGGTCCTTCTTTGTTGTGTATATGCTTGCGCTTTATAGGTTGAAGTTAGCAGAACCATGTATCATGGGGAACACTTTCAACATTACACTTGTACTTTGTACCCCGTTGATATCATGTTCTTTTGCTTACGGATCTCGGCGGTGTGAAATAAAAGTGGAACTTGTAAGATCATGGAGTTTGTATATGTGTTAGAGAAACGCCTGGGCCGCTAGCCTAAGCCATGCTTAATCATGGTGGAAACTTGCAGCATCACCATAATGAGCACTCTATGAAGCATCCTTAATAAAAACCTATGGAAATAGCAAATAAAAAGATTGCTGAGATGCTCATTGTGTGCTTGACTTGTCATTTTGATTATGGGATAGCTCCTGTATCATGTGCAAGGGGTACCCCGTTGGCGGTTCTTTATGATACATATGTACTTACAATGACAAGATCTTACTTGTGACTAAAGTTTAGTAGCATGAGGATCGGTCTTCGTAAGTAAGGGGCATGAGATTTCGGTTTATAACTTGTCAAGCATATCCTCTTAGTTGTGTCACTTTAACCTTAATCACCTTAAAGATGCTTATGATAGGGGCAATGAGAGCTAAAAGCTATAAGTACCATAATTTTTGGAAGCTCTTTATGAGACTTGAATCCCTACTTCCTTCTATGAAGGCTTTTCTTCCACCATTATATTGAGTCTCCACCTTCTATCTTTATGCACCTACTTTGAGAGCATAGTGGCCATTCTTAGTTCTATGTGCATTATCCCAAGACTAGTTGATTGATGCATACCTTGATATTGCTTGTTTTAAACTATTTGCATCTAGTCACTCTTATGAACTTTGAAGGTGTCCTATGCATTTATATTTGCTACTCTATGAGGGACAAGCTGAATACTATTATGCTATGTTTTCTTTATGTGAAACAAACAAACGTCTTGCAAAGCATTGTTATTCATGAATCTTTTGTTTGTGCCTTTTCATGTTGCATCATAGTTTCTTTGTCTTATTGCTAGAACTTTGTCTTTCATGTTATGATTGAAGTACTATGATCCCAGCTTTGAATGTTTTACAAATACTTTGATCTAGTCTTTGATGGTGCATGTCACCTCAAAAATTATTCTTTCTTTTTATCACTTACCTACTCGAGGACGAGCAGGAGTTAAGCTTGGGGATGTTGATACATTGCAAATGTATCTATAATTTTTGATGTTCCATGCTTGGTTTTATCCACTTTCTTGTGTTTTGCCCACACTTTGGAGTACTTTTCATATGATTTCTTGGACTAACCTATTAACAAGAGCCACAGTGCCAGCTGCTTGTTTTCTGCTGTTTTTGGTTCCAGGAAAGTCAGAAAATGAATATTCTCGGAATTGGACGGGACAAAAGCCAAAACGCCTATTTTTCCGGAACTCATCAGATGCCAGAATACGAGACGGAGAAGGGATGGGGGCCGGCCACACCACCTGGCGGCGTGGCTAGGCCTGGCCCGCGCCAGGGGGTGGTCTGGCCGACCCCAACACCCCCTCGGCCTCTCCTTCCGCCTATAAGATGCCCTCGGGACGAAAACCCTAAGTCCCCGATCAAAAATCCAAGAAAGAGTCTGTAGCCGCCGTCATCTCCATCCCTAGATCGGGAGGGATCTAAAGCTCTTCCCGGCACCCTGCCGGAGAGGGGAATTCACCCTGGAGGCCTTCTTCATCACCATGCAAGCCTCCGGTGTGATGCGTGAGTAGTTCATCCTTGGACTACGGATCCATGTAGTAGCTATATGGCTGGTACTCCACCTTTGTGCTTTCATGTCTAGATCTTGTGAGCTCCATTCATGATCAAGGTCATCTATTTGTAATTCTGCATGTTGTGTTTGCGGGGATCCGATGGATATTGAGATGCTATTTCAGATTGATTATTGATTCTATTATGTCTTTGTTATTTGTGATATTTCATGCTTTCCGTTGTTAGTAGCTATCTTGGCCAAGCAGATGCTAGCAACTCCAAGAGTTAGTATTTATGCTCGATAGTGGGTTCATGCCTCTGGTAATCTGGGGAAGTGACAGAAATATCTAAGGTACTAGATGTGCTGTTGCTACTAGGGCGAAAACAACAATCCTTTGTTCATAGAACAATCGTATTGTTTACTTTACACGCAATTGTAAAGCAATAATCTTGCTTGCAACTTAATCTGGAGGGTTCGGATGATAACCTGAAGGTGGATTATTAGTCATAGATGCAGTTGGATGGCGGTCTATGTATAATGTTGTAATGCCCAATCAAGTCTCAAAGGAGTCAAGATGACTAGTATATGCTTGTATGCTTTCTCGATGTTTGTCAATTGCCCCGCTGTAATTTGTTCACCCAGCATGTTATCTATCTTAAGGAGAGCCACCTCTAGTGAACTATGGATCCCGGTCCTTTTCTTTACTTACAATCCACAAACTGTTTACTGCTTTGTGTTTACTTTCTGCAAACTTTTACTTCTTTCCATTCGATACGTTTAATCCTTTGTTTTCAGCACAACATGGTGAGATTGACAACCTCATCGCAAGTTGGGGACAAAGTTCTGTGGTTGTGTTGTGCAGGTCTCCACGTTGCTACTAGCACCGGTAGTGCGCCCTGCCAAGGCTCAGCTAGCAACACCTTTGGGGTGTTTCCTTGCTCCTACTGGTTCGATTAAACCTTGGTTTCATAACTGAGGGAAACTTGCTGCCGTGCTCATCATACCTTCCTCTTGGGGTTCCCAACGAGCTCTACATCAACACCGAGCCATCAAGTATGCACCGTTCTATGGATCGTGTTTCAAGACATCACGTGATGATCGGGTGTACACGACTCTACGCTTTCATACAACGGGTGTAAGACAGTTTTACACATGCGAGTACTAAGGTTCTTACTTGGCGAGCCTAGCATGTACATACATGGCCTCGAAAAACGGACTGAAAGGTTAAGCATGAGTCATATAGTTGATGTGATGCCCATATTGATGCTCGCCTTTGAAGCTACACCGACTCACGTGATGATCGGACTTGGTGTAGTGGATTTGGTTCATGTAATCACCAAAAAGGCACGAGAGATGTCGTTCTTGAGTGGGAGTTCATTTCTAATTTGGATTAGTCGAACTCAATTTGTCATAAACTAAATCAAAGTGAATTTGCATAATTTGTTATAGTCATTGGCATCTGTTCACTACCTTATGCTTAGTTTTAATTGAGATAATAGAACTATAGAATTCTGGATATTTACTTTACGAACTGGTATCATATTGTTTTGAATGTCAATTTAAAGTTTAGAAGTCCTATTGCAAACTTTCAGCAAACTCTATTTACTCCATGAAGTTTAATAAGTAGTATTTAATCAAGAGTAAGAATTCCAATGTTAGTATCTAAAGTATCATGTTTGCCTCCATGATTATTGATATTCAAAAGTTGTTTTAATATCAAGATTATCTAGGAGCTGAAAAATTGTTTCAGAAACCATCATGTGTGGAAGATATTGTGATATTTGAAACAATGTTTTTGGTTGCATTATGATAGAGTATAATTTAGCAAAATACATGTTCTCATATTGTATGATAATTTGTGAAGGATGGAGATGCTAGGCATCCGGATCTCCCAAAAAGGTTTTGGGAACTAACATTATACTCATGATTCTTCCTTATAGGATATAGTAGCTTGATCATGAAAGTTTTCAAGATAAGGATGAATAGAAGATGTAAGTAAAATGTTTACTACACTAATAGATTACTAAAGAATGGATTTTTGAAAGAACACCAAACATTTGATGATGGTGATCCACTTCAAAGTGCAAGTCCAAAGGTATTAGTATTTGACTATATACACTTTGTACTATGTGTCATGTGAATGACACCACTATTGATGTTGATATATTCTTTTAAAAGAAAAGGAATTGTTGAAAGAGAATATATAAAATATTTGGCAGAAAAAGAAAAGGTTGGAGATGTCCAACTTAGGTATATAGAAGATGTACATGTTATGGCTGTATTCCTTGCTTGTTAAACAATGTGGTTCTGAGGTATTGGATACCGGTATTGGATACCGAATTGGTTGGTGTGAAGTGTCATACAGAACAACACAATTCATGAACTGCAACGGTCTAAGTAACTGGCAATAGAATAAGTGATGATGTTCATCGAAAACAAATAAAGTATTATTGTGTTTTCGTTGTCGTCAAACCTAGCCTTCAAGATTTTGTTTTAATAATTGTTATTTTGTTCCAGTATTACGAGAACAATGGTTGTTCAAATAATTATCGTATTCCATAAAGGATGGATGAACTTTTACAAGTCTAGTTGGAGAAATCACATCCATAAACATTATTGCTAAAATGTCGTAAGACAAATGATTGGAAGATCACTTATGAAGTGACATTGCTGTTTGAATTATATTGGAAAGTAAACATGAAGAAACTCCATGTTGATGGATATTTGGAGTCTTTTGATTTTGATCAATTGACGCTTGTGAAACTTTCCTTGAGATAATTGAAACTCCGTCCATAGGCCAAAGAGGAACGGGTGACTAACTTATTGGATATTATGCATGTTGATGTATATAGTCCATTATGTGTAGCCATATGTGATGGATCTTTTTGCTTCATATGCTTTCTCCAGAAATTTGAGTGAATATATCTATATATTTACTTAATAAGGAAGAAGTATGAAACGTTTGAAAATTGTTCAAAGACTTTCAAGATGAAGTGAAAAATCATTATAACAAGAAAATAAAAGAGTTTATGATTTGATCATAAAGGAAGATATTTGAGTTACAGGTTTAGCAAAACACCTAAGATTTCAGGAATTGTTCCATGAATTTGTATTTCCCGATAAACCACAGGAGTATGGTATGTTCGAGAGATCAAATCAAACCTTGTTTGACATGGTAAGATCAAAGGTATCATTTATATAACTGCCATTATTTTTTAAGGATTAAAGCTTTAGAGACTACCGCTTTTACACTGAAAAGAGCACCATCGTGATCTGTTGAAATGACACCATATGAGATATAGTTTGGGATTAAACCCGAATTGTCTTTTCTTAAACTTTGGTATGCTATGCATAAGTAAAATGTTTACAACCAAAATCGGATAAGCACGTCTTTGTAGGTTATCCCAAAGAATTTGTAGGGAATTCTTCCATAACACCGAGGACAAAAGAGTTTGTCGCTTGGAACGTCAAGTTTCTTGAGAAGGAATTTTTCGTGAAAAGTTAAGTGGGAGGACAATAGAACTTTTATAAGGTTGTTGAACCTTAGCTATATGTGCTAAGTAGCGCAGCGCCGAAAAGTGTCCCGGTGGCAGCCACAATGCTCATGGCTCCCGTGATTACAAAGGGTGTGATCTTGGAGATTAGAGTTCTTATTGAACCATGTGGGTCGGTAAGAATCAAATAGTAAGATTTGAAACAAAAGTCGTTATTGTTTTGACAATGATGAACCGACTGCATGCAAAGAAGCGATGATGGGCCCTGACTCCATAAAATGACTAGAAGTCATAGAATCCGTGATAGTATCCATACACGAGAAATCAAGTTTCTGAACTTGGAAGACCCTCCGGAAAGGCGTGAAGCCTATCGATCGTGTTTGGATCTATAAAGAAATAGACATGGATGTTTAACATCTATGAAATAGTCGACATGTCGGAAAGAAGTTCACGGCAATGTTCAAGGAGTTGACTATGACAAGATTTGATCTTTCATAGCGATATTTAGTCTTGACGGATTAATGTAGCAAACACTACATATAATTTGGTATATGGTAGTTGAATAAACAAAACAAGGTTCTTCTAATGAATGGTTACCTAGGATGTGTACATGACACGATACGAAGGGTTTTGTTAATTCAAAGGGTGCTAAAAGGGCATGCAAACTTCAATAGTTGAAGTGAGCATACCAGAGTTGGAATCTTCACCATGATGAAAATGTTAAAGGAGTTTAACTTCATCGGAGATGATGAAGATGCTTGCATTTGCAAAAAATTAAGTGGGAGCGCTAAGACAAATTTCCAATACATTATGCAGAGTACATATTGTTGATTGGAAATGATGTATCTTTTATTGACACAAGTTAAAAATTTCATTAAAATAGGATTTCGATGAAAGACTTGGGTAAAACCGGAATATTTGGCATGAATGTCTATATGGATAGATTGAGGAGCTAATATGGTTATGCCAAACGTACATATATGAGATATTGAAAGGGTTCAATATGGAAACAACAAGAAAGGTTCTTGCTGCATGGAAAGGATTGTATCAAGATTCAAGTGTTTCAACACTTGGTGAGTAAAATCACATGAATATTTTGATCGATTATACCGTGATATGTATATATCCAGATATGTCCTATGCTATAAATGTTATGAGCACATACCAGAATGATTCATAAGATGATCATTGGACAATAGTAAAGATATTCTTATAAGCTTTGGAAGAACTAAGAACATATCATGTATAAGTGACAAATAGTTAAAGGTAGTTCATTGTAAAGTGTTACATCGATACTAGTTTTGTCACAAGATACAAATTAAATTTATCTCAATTTAGACTATAGGTGGCACAATGTAATAGAAAGGATGTTCCATGATGGATTTGGATGAGTTCCAAAGTTGAGACATTGTGGCGGATACTACAACAAAAAGCTAAGTATATGACTGATATAGTAGCAGCAAAGGAGGGCATTTGTGTTAAGTAGTTTGTTATCAAACTAGGTGTGGTTCAAAGTGGGATAATACTATGAAGATATATTGTATGACAATAATATCAACATATTTTAACCCAAACGAACTAAAGGTCTCACCAAAGGACCAAATTTATACAATGCCATCTCATTTGAGAATGAGTGATGCGTAGAGACGCAAAGACATGCAAATACACACACGGACTGAAAGCTGGGATCCGAAGATTATGTTAACCACTTGCAATCGCGTATATGCAACACCAGAAAGCCATAGGTGTTCAATATGTAAAGTTTTTCAAACTAGATTATTGACTCTAGTGCAAGTGGGAGACTGAAGGGAATATGCCCGAGAGGCAATAATAAAGTGGTTGTTATCTTATTCCATGTTTATGATAAATGTTTATTTGCATGCTATAATTGTATTAATTGGAAACGTTAATACATGTGTGTTTAATAAACAAAATACAAAGTTCCTAGTAATGCCTCTCATATAAGCTAGCTCGTTGATTAAAAAGATGATCAAGGTTTCCTGATCATGGACATTGGATGTTGTTAATAATGAGGTCACAACATTGGTGGAATGATGTGATGAACATTCATCCGAAGTATAGCATAACGATCAAAGTCATTATGTTTATATTGCTATAACATCATACGAAGTAATCTTAGTCCTTAGACCATGAGATCATGTTAATTGCTAACATCGGAAGAGTAACTTGATAACATCAAACGTCACACCATAAAAGGGTGACTATAAAGGTGAGTTCAGATACTCTGAAGGTGTTATGTTGAGGCTCATGGATCAAGAGTGGAATTTTTCAATCCCGATGACGGATAGATATACTCTGGGCCGTCTCGGTGATATCACATTAAGATAGCTTGCAAGCAAGTGATGTGATCACTAGAATGTTATATCATAGGAACAAGAAAAGAGTGCATGTCGGTAACAAGATCAAACTAGGTATTTCGATGCCGATGATCGAATCTCGGACATGTAATATATCATGAGACAAAGGGATTTAGTTACAATGTTAAAGGTTCACACGATCACAAGAGTCATTGTTGAATATGTGGGAGTCAGTACGGATCTCTAGGTCCCGCTGCTAATTATTGATCGGAGAGGGGTCTCGATCATGTCTGCATTATTCGTGAACCATAGGGTGACACACTTAAGGGATACTGACACCATTTAGGAGCAAATATGTTTTAGATAAAGATTAAGAAAGCGCTGGAATCATTTCGATGGAAACCGGAATTGTTTCGGGTGAAATTGGCCCAGTTACGCATGTGATATTGAAATGTTGCAGGGTGTTTTATGTGAATGTTTGTTAATTAAAGTAATTAACAAAATTCTGAATAAAATAAATAAAATTGTTTTATTGAAAGAGAAAATGCATTTAATTTGGTGGACATTAAATGCAAAGTGAGTGGAGTTGAAATTGATGTGAGTGGGCTTAGTGGAAGCTCCACCCACATGAATGAGGGAGAGGTGGGGGCACCCACCATGGCCGGACAGCCATGGCCTTGGGGCTGCCCCCCCCTATAAAAGGATCCCCATGGCTCCTCTCCTCTTGCCCCACCTCCTCGTGAAGGTTCTCTTCTCCCTCTAGTTATTCCCCATGGTCTCGGATTAGCGAGATACATGTTCCCGGTGGCTTTATCTGGAAAGGAGTTGCTGCTTCCGCTGCATCGCTAGAGCGAGGAGGTAGAGGTTGTTCGGTGGACCGGACGTGTGTGCGATCACGGATGCACCACTACTTTGCAGTGCTGGACTTGATGGTGCTGGACCTGATGGTGCTGGAACTGCTGGACCTGAAGGACTTCATCATGATCTTGAGATCGGCAAGTGTATGACTACATCATCCACGAGTTCCATCTCCTTAACAAAGCTTTGTTGTCTTCGAGGGTAAGTTCTCTATGGATGTATATCCACCCGTTCCTTGTATCTAGTAGGTAGATCTTGGCGTATAGTTCCCATCGTAGGAAAAAATTTGTTTTCTATGCTACGAACCCAACAACTTGTATCCTACTTTATAGAATCATTAAGAAGTAAATCACCTGTAATATGATGCCATCTTCAAATATATAAATCTCCGCTTGCTAGTAGAATAGTTATTCAAAGATGCTAATCTTAAATACTCTTAGTTAATAGGAACCCCTAAAAGTATAACTTCAAGATTGAAATGCATTCACTTTGAAAGTTATTCCTTTAAGAAACATTAAAAGTAATCCTTAAACACTTCTTAAAAGCTTTAATTGATTTATAATCTTTCTTAAGAAATCTTTTAGATACCATGCTCAGTTGAGTGATTTAGTATTGCAGGCTACTTGTTGTACCTATATATTGTTTCACACACTCTCACAAGCCTTAACAAGAAGCACGTGTATGAAGCTGGTATAAAAGTGCAACACATTCCAAAGAACTCATCACAAACTCCAAACCCTAGATTAGATACGATTAGTCCAGGGATTCACGATTATCAAACTGCATTACATTACTTATGCATAATTGCATCTTGCTTCTTTAAACATCAGTCCTTACCAGACCAATGATGTTATTTATAGATTTTGGATCTTCTATTGTATCGAAGACCATGAGTGCATAATCTTGCAATCACAAAAGGCAAGTTCACAACTTTCTCATGTCCTTTGGTTATTTTCTATCAAATGCTTGTAACTCAAATGTTGTCATCACCCGCATTTCAAAAAGGTCAGAAAACACTATTTTCATAATAATATGATTATGGATTATTTACCAAATGGTAATAATCTATTGATACAGTTCCAGTGGTAAAGGAACATAATATCTAGGACTTAACAACCAATGTCGCCAGTGATTCTAGCGCCGTATATTACACGTTAACCATGAGATTTGGAATGGGACGGAGAAGTCATCTGTATCTTCTTCCTCTCGCATGCATCCAGATGGCCAGGTCGTGGCCGTTATCCTCATATAGTGCATTAATTGGTAGTTCGTAGAGGATATGCAACAGATGGGTGGGAACCCTCAATGTCCCACGATAGTTCTGGCATCTGAACGGTCTGTACTAACCATTGCCGTAATTCAATATGTGGGCATGGCGTACACCAAGGGGACATGCGGGGTCGCGAAGGGGATGGTGATTGGCTCGGATCTTAGGTTGGGCCTCAAACCATGGAAGTTGGAACGGGGACATACTCCCGGTCGTGCAACAAAGCTTAAGGTCTCTCATGAGAAAAGTGACGCACCTCTGAAGAGTGTAAGAATTGTGACATGTTACTCCCTGTTCCAGGAAGGAGCTATGAACACGGCAAGAAAGGAACCCCACGAAGGTTCTGGTCAACCTGTGAATGCTACCGGACATAGTTTTCAGAATAAAAGCAACCTTTGAGGAAATGTTTATGAAAAACTGCATTGCCTACGACCTTTGGTCTATGTCTGTAGAGATAGTGCATCATACACTCCTTTTTAGTGAACTTCTTGAGTATGCTCATACTCAATCGTACCTTCTTAACCCTTGCTAGGTTCTAAGCCGTTGAAGACGATGTCAACACAAACTTATGCTCAAGAAACCATCATCGACAGCTCAAGTCCTTCAAGGAAGTCAACATAGAAATCAACTGAAGTAAAGACAAAGTTCCAGATTAGCTAGAAATAGATTCTCTAGCCACAAAACCTACTTCTGTAGAGCATTGCATTAGTAGCAATTGCAAGCCAGATAGTTTAGATGTTAGTCTTTTTAGCCAGATAGCTCTGAGTTATTATTTCTGGTTCTTCTTTGTAGAGATTTCTTCCTCTCTCTTTAACATAGTTGTTCTCTGGATCTTTTGTAAAGAGTCGAGTTGTAATCTATAGTCATGTCTTGGACCTGCTGTGTTTCTGTTGTACCACTCTGAGGGATGTAATACTAGTGAACGGTGTCTCATTGGTGTTATGTCAACGACTATAGTGTACTACATCATGCAGTGGTATGCTGGGTCACTGCAACCAGGCACATTCTAAAATCACCGAGTAGAATATCACTGTGGCCCTTCTTTCGGAGGAGAAATCAAACTTGAAGGAGAGGTCTGCCGGCTAAGGGCGCAGGTGTGAGCGGAAACTCCTCGCTAGCAATGGCAAGGTACCCTACTAAGATAAAGCTATAGGACCTCCAACGGGTCTTCAGAGTGTACTGTAGTCGCTGAAGGACTCCATCCGTTTCTCCCTCTTATTTTTTCTTAGAGTCGCGGAGGCGTTTTACTCCTTAGGTTCGCTTTCCATTCATGTACATCTTGGGAAGGATCACATGTACAGACTTCATGGCTCTTTGCTCCCTCCGAGTTTTCTTGGTTTCCTCATGTCTGGGGTGTCCCATTCCGACTTTATTTATAACAAGTGAGATTGAGACTGTGTTGGCTCATTCCTGGGTGGGCGACATCGCTTGCGAAGTCCTTATTTCAATCCTCCAGGTGAAAACTTCTTCTCTTGATATCTTGTGTAGAATTCCTTCGCTTTGTTAGGTCTGGACACGATCAGTAGCATGTGCTTATGTACCGGATCCCCACGCACTAGGTCCACCTGAGGTTTGTAACTTGGGCTTTGTGCAGGTGTACTACTTATGTGCCAAGGTTAGTAGCTCGGGCTTGGTGCAGGTGTATCTCTTATGTGCCGAGGTTAGTAGCTCGGGCTTGGTGAGGGTGTATCGCTTATGTGGGTCCCCGTACAATTGTCTCCGTGTTTATGATGGGTGTGAGTTTCTGGCTAGCCCAAGACTTAGTGCTCATGAGGAAGTCGTCCGCCTCTATCCCGCTGGGAACGTTCCTTGGGCCATTACATCCATTGGATTATGTCAGGGTTCATAATTTCCCTACACCATGCCCTGTAGTGGTGTTTTGGCCATGGGTTCACCCGAGGAATCCCCGTTGATGGTCTCCGCATTCTAGTCACCTATGCGGAGGTTTTTGAGACCTACGACATAGTTTTAGGCTATCGAGTGAGAATTGCTCCCTCAATGGCTCCGTCATCACTCGCGGTATCCACATACTCGTCCTCTATAGTCGAACATAACTAGGAGTGGTCAAGCCCAGCCTGGGTGAAGGAAGGATCCTGAGCGCTTTGAGCGGGTTTTTGGTATAAACGGACTAGAGATCATGCAAGTTTTAGTTTAGTGGATCAGGCCGTGCAGGTTAGTAGCCACGTGGCCAATCGTTTAGTGCGGAGCTCGCTCAGCATTGCCTGTTTCGGGGTAAGAGCATGCCTCGTAATCCTTCTTGGTTATCGCCATCATCATAACTAGAGTACCCGTGATAAATAATAAAACGGAAGGGCTAAATGGCCTAGAAATGTTTATTAAAAGTATGAAATGCCCCTATGTGCACTCCCAGGGTATTCGATCAAATGTGGATTACTTGTTCGGGCAATCTACTAGAATTGGGCGTGTAATACCTGGAATTTTGGGTTATAGTACTAGATTCCTTGTCGTGCTAGGTTTTGATGGTGGCGTCCGATCCCCCGAGTCCTTGTCGTTGTTGCATGCTTGAGGTAGAGTTCTGGGTTGTGAGGAAGAAATAGCTTAGGTTTTCGTTCCCTAGAGTGATGGAAGGTGTGTTCTTTTATTGGTTCTGCGCGGGAGTCTGAGATACCATCTGAGCTGGTGCTAGTACCAGAGCCTAAGCTGATGTTGCTAGAGCTAGCGTCCTGGTGCGAGGCAACGAAGGTTTTCATCTGCTGAAGTTTCTTTATCATACGACTCTTTCGTAACTAAGCTTTGTTGAACCAATACGATAGAGGTATGTCCTCAACATAGATCTAGTAAATCCCTTAGAGCTCATTGCTCCCACCCGGTCAGGTCCTGCCTAGCTCGGTTGCAGGCACAGCTTAGCATGCTGGTGTTGTTCCATGTAATCCACCATCGTCCTGACTGGGTACAGTGGGCGTTGCCATTCGTATTTGTGATCTTTCTCCCATTCAGAGGGCAGGTCATCCTCCCCGGAGGTCTATGGTTGATGTGCCTCTTCTAGCCACCGAGCCCCCGGGTGGGTGCTGGTTCCACGGACCTTCTGCTGTTGGGGTCCTCCTGGCAGGTCCGAGCTCTACAAGATCTTCTAGCGGTATGGAGCATGGACTAACTCATTTTCCTCAGGCCATTGCTTCCCTCTGAGTCTGCCAAAATTCGGGATCCCACCTGGGCTCATGTGTGTCTTCCTGCCACGTCGTTCACCGGTTTTGGTAGGATGTACTCAATACGCGCCCTGTCCGCCGCGTAGGCCCTAGTGAGGAGTGAGATTCCAAGAGTGTTGCTCCTTACCGTGTGTCCCAGGGAGGACCATGATGTGGTAGTCTCCAGATCTATAGGTTCAGCGCTTGAGTCGGGTATGTTTTCCTTCACAATGATGTGGCCTCTTGGGCCACCGAGAACTAGCATCCGATTCGCTGGATTCATGTGTGCCCTGGACTGAGTTAATTGTCTGCGTCCTAAAATGACCAACTGCCGTGTTGGTTAGTCCACAACCTCGAACTTACAAAACCGTGTTGCGAAGTTCCCCATTTCGCCGAGAGTGATCGGGAGGGTGACTTCTTCGGTGTATTCGTATGGGTTACTGGTCCCACATTTTAGCCTGAACTCATCCATAGGGACTTGCAAATAATCCAGAAGTCTGGAGGAAATAGTGCTCGTGATCATGGTTGGATCTGCCACACTCCCCCGAATTCATACATTGGGGATGTACATAGAAATGAGGATAGTGGAGTCTAGGTTAGCGCCTAGGGCCACAGGTGGAAGGGCGTGGGGCGCTGATATGTCTCTTGCCCCGAACGTGATGGCCTAAGTTATGCTTCTGCTGACTTGGCTCGTCGTCAATATGGTCCAGAGATGTTTCAACTCATAGGGAGGAGGATGTCGAGAATCGAAGGGAGCTGACAAGCCCGACTCATCATCTTCCTCCATGACCAGGTCGATGCCTGCCAACATTCGCAAGGTCGTTGCCTCTTGTTCCACCTAAAAATCCGTCCAGCTTTGCATCATGCAGCATTCGTTGTACTTGTGAGAGCTCGTCTTGTGGTAACAACACCAGTTGTCCTTGGTTTGCTATGTCGGCAACATCCGCCTAGCATATGGCGGAGCTACCTAGATGAACCCTGAGTGTTGTCCTATAGTAGGCCATCTGCTGATCGCCCGGTGAGGTCGGCCATGATCCCACCATGAACTGTCCTAGTGGCGAAGAAGAAGTATCCTTCGCAGTTTGTTTTCATACTCATCCAGGTCTCCACTGTGTGCGATGTCCATATTCGATATCTGGGTGACCTTACTAATTAGCCTGATTCCCGTTCCCCGAACATAGGTTTCGACGACCTGACATCCCATGCATTCTTCTTTTGAGTAGAGAGACAGGACCTGATTTCGTCCTACCGACCTAGGTGGTTGGTCAGGACTCCATTAAGGTGTGTCGAGTCCCTGTGCCCAAGACAATGGTGCGCTCCCTTCGCCTATGTATCCTAGCAAGTTGACGTGCTCCATCCTTCTCCCATAGTTATACTCCGTTGTGGGCGTCCGAGACTCCCTAAGGTCCATATGGCCATCTGCCCGGCACTGGTCGCCTGATCCGTGCTCCACCGACCGGGTGCCGGGCAGGAAGAATCTTGTCGCCTTATCTCGATGCTGAAAGTTGCCTCCATCCGAGATTGGTGAGCTTCTTGGCTTGCCTGACCGTGCCCGAAGTGGCTCGGGTTGTCGGAGACCTCATAGATCCGGCGGTCCAGGCTCTCAGGTGTCATCGTGGTAGATCCGATCTGCATGACACGGCCCCCACCTGGTGCACCAACTGACGAAGGATAGTTTTCACGATCCCTCTACAGACTCACTTTCGAGGAACGAAAGAGAGTTTTTTTTTGGCAATCAGCTTAGGTCAGTAGGTTTGGATCTCCAAGACAAAGATGAAGGTATGTGTGTAATGAGGAGGATTCCCTCAGACTTTATTCATAAGGTGATCGAGAGATCATAAAATGTGTCTACAAGATGATCTAAGCGGCTTTATAATGATACCCGACGAGGGAGATGAATCTAAAGTTCTTGTGACTAAGGTTAATGGTAAAGACTCAGGCGATTATGTCGTGTCCTCTTCAGGTGAATGTCCTTTAGTACTTATAGGTATCGATGATGGTAGAGTCTCCGTTAGTCATGTCAGGTCTTCATCTTGTCTTGCACGTAATCTTGATCTCTGATCTCCCTTGGATGCACGTCTGGTCTTCGGGAACCTTAGAGAGCGATCTTGCAGCTCACAAGCTAGGTCAGTTGAGATTAGGTCGGTTGAGAGATTATAGATGCAAGGCCTTCAGGTCCTTGATCATAGATGTAGGCATTGGAAGGAATAGTGGATTAAGGCCCATGTAAGGTACATGCCTAAATCCACCCATTTTTGACACATGCCTACTCAGCAATATGATTAGGATGCATTTCGCAAGGAGTTGTGAGATATCCTTTAGAGAGAGCATCCAACTTACTAGAGATGATACATAGTGATGTAGGTGGTCCATTCTACGGTAAGGTGTGAGACCCTCTACTTCTCGATGTGTATTCCGTGTATCACCAAATCTAGATGAAGAACAAAGACGAAGAAAAGGACGCGCTCATAACAATGATAGGCTCCTTTTGCTACGTCTCCATGCCCTTCGAGATCAAGAATGCTAGAGATACATACCAACATTGTATTTAGAGCTGCATCAATAGTCAGATCGGGAGAAATATCCAAGACTATCTGGATGGCATAGTCACAAAATCCAAGAAAAAGGAGGATATCCTCGCAGACTTAGTGGAAACCTTCAACAACCCGTGCCATTACAACATGAAGCTGAATCCCAACAAATATATCTTTGGCATGCCTTTGGGGAAACTTCTCGGCTTTATAGTTTTGACGCGGGGGATTGAGGCTAATCCTGAGAAGATCGATGTGATTCTGAAGATGGGCCCTCCCCAAAGGCTCAAGGATGTGCTAAAATTGACGAGGTGCATCACAACACTCAGTAGATTTATTCCCGGCTAGGGGAAAAGGCGTCTCCCCTTTATATGTTTCTCAAGAAGTCTGCCCCCTTTACAGGTTGCTTAAGAAGTCTGACATGTTTTTTTGGATGAATGAGGCTCAAGAAGTGTTGGATAACCTCAAGGCCATGCTCTCTCTGCCCCCAGTTTTGGTGGCTCCCATGCCTAGGGATCCCCTACAGCTATACATGTCTTCCACTGGCCGTGTCTTCAACGCTGTGTTGGTGGTAGAGCGAGAAGAGGAAGGACATGTACAGAAGATGCAACGACTAGTGCACTTTGTCAGCGAGGTCTTATCTGATTCAAAGATGAGGTACCCCCAGGTGCAGAAGATTAAATATGGAGTCTTCCACACCGCTAGGAAGCTGGTCCACTACTTCCAGGAGCACCCCATATTGATTGTGAGCCGATTCCCAATCATAGAGGTGATCAACAAGCGCCCAAGCGTTTGTCCAGCTCAGTTCTATTATCCATCGGTCCAATGCACCGGCTCATCTCATGGAGGTAAAAAGCAAATGTAGTTAGTTGTCTGCGATGCTACATGAAGAATTGCTCAATGGGGATCAAGCTCATGCCTTATGAAATCACTCATGTGCCAAGGATGTACATTAAGTCCTAGGACCTCTTGAACTTAACCCCTCCCTCTTCTAATTCTTTAACCTACTCACATGGGAGGGAGAGAGAAGTTTCCCACAATATAAATGTTTCCTCCCGCCTCTCCTCTGTCCCCTACAAACCCACACGACCTCCCCACCGTCCTCCTCGACCAACCAGTACCATAGCACCTCCACGTGCTTCCCATGGAACATGTCCACCCTACACCACCTCTCTCGGGATAAAAAGTCCCGAGGTCACTCCAGCCCATCCTCCCACTTTCATTTCCCCTAGATACATCCTCCTTGCTCCCTTGCAGCACCCACCCCCAGCCCCACACTATACAAGCTCCCGGAAGGGAGGAAAATCTCCCCTCGGTTCTGTGAGATAGGGGCAAGGTAGCTATCGTATCAATGATCCTTTACCCCTCCTTTCTTCTCCAGAAGACTCCCTACAGTCAGATCTACCTACCCCTGCTCCCATTGGTCTAGGACTGCCTCTAGCAAGGACCCCGGCGAGAACCGCGATGACCATCGTAGGTGCTTGCGCACGAGGCTCCTCCTAGTGCGGAACCTTCCCTTGACACCCCTCTGCAAAATCGCCGGAGTGGACCGTGCCGCCCTCGCACCTTCACCGTCTTCTTGCACCCCTAGGTGAGGCTCCCCGCGTGCTAGTAGCTCACTAAGGTTTCGCGACTGTCACTGGTCTAGTAATTAAAATACAAAAGTGTGTCCATTGCACTAAACAATTCTTTCAGAGAGTTTCATAGATCCAAGTAGGTTGATGCCACTTTGTATGCTGAGGTATCTGAGATACCTTGCATATCTCTTTGACCTCGCCCCAAAAACACCCATGTCTTTACTATAGCAAAAATGACAAAATCCTTCCAAATCTACCTTTAGAAAAGTCCCTAGGCCAAAATATAAATTGTTTTGAATCAATTCCAACTCTCAGTACACTTGCACAAGCATATCTACCCAATCCAAGGAGTTCATATTTTATTGAACCCCTGGTGAATTTTGGTGAATTAAACCCATCTACATGTGGTTGTTTCACAAATAAAATCATTCCAATTGTTCTACAACTCTAAACATGGTGAATCTAATTTCTATAGAAAGGTGTTTAGAATGCCTACCATGTGTCCTTGGGTTCATACCAAAAGAGCCTGTAGTTTTAATCTGGTAAATATGAAAAATTTCTTGCAGTAGTGACTTTGGGATTTTCCCAAGGGAATTCTGTCAAATATTTTGAAGTGAAACCAACTTCTAGTGAACCAGTACATCAATATCTTCCTAACCCTAAGAGTAATTAATTTTTGGACTTTACAGATATTTTCTGGTGAATTATTCACCAAAACAAGGATTTATCTCACTATAAAATCCATAACAAAATAAACAAAATTGATAAAATAATGAAACCTCTTTTGGTGGCTTTGTTATGTCAAATCCTATCTGATTATATCATTTTTTTACATTGGTATGATATAGAACTTGACCTTGGTCCAAAATCCCTAAATAAAGTAGTATTTGAAAATTAATTCAAAAGGAAAGTTCTTCAAAGTTAAATAAGACTAGGTGGACATGCGCGCTTCTCTGTGCTGCCTACGGTCTATTTATCAGAGCATGGTAGGTGTGTTCCATTCACTACTAGTAACACAGTTTTTTTGTTTGTGTTACCATAAATTAAATATATTACCATGTGCGGGATTGAGTGTTTTAATCGGTAGACAAATTTGTCATTTAGGTGCTATACATGTCTGAAACTGAGAGATCTGACCTTAGACAAAAGAAGCGGGCCCTTATTTCATATTGAAGCTCATAAGCAACATAGAGGTACTAGTGTTTCTTCAAATAAACTAGAAGGTACATCGATCAAACTTCAAACAAAAAATACGTCGAGCAATAGACCAAGTTCTGTACCACAAGAAACTAGCATGTTACATGATCAAGGTAAAAAAACTAATAATGTCAAAAAAAGCTAACTTATGAAGATCACACGGTAACCTTGTTCAATTGCCTCAAAATCGATGCTTGCAACTAATTGGATTGCAGAGCTCCAAGGGAAGACATGACTTTGTATTCAACACTTATAAGTGACTGGATTATAAATAATTAGTTTAGTCAATATAGATAATCAGATTACATATATAATAATTCTATGCAGGAATTATATTTGATATATTCCAAATTATTCAGTGGCTCAATAAAATTTAAAAGAGAAGGTATGGCTGGAAGTTGCCAAAAATCTTTAATTTCTGTATATCAAAATGAAAAATAGAAGTTATAACATTTCTTTTGGACCCACTTAGTTGATGGTACCCACTTGTTCATTAATTATAGAGCATGCTCCAAGTCGATGACACTAAATTTTTTATTAACTCGTGTAGAATTGTAGAACATGTATCAATTTAAACAAGCATCTCATGTATTCTCCAGATATGTTCATATATTCAAAAAAAAATCAGTTGTAGAGCCTAAGAGGGGCCAAAATCACCTTATCCTGCTTTGTTTCAGGAATACATACATGTTAATTATTGAAGTGATATGGAACGATCATTTCTTGCTTGTTAGTGCTCCACACTTTCCGTTCAATGATTCTTCCATTCGGTTACTGTAGATTCTAGGTTCTGGATAATCTCTCTGTGCCGCATCATCGCATGTCTCGTGAGCCTTCTCCTTTTCAATTCCTTTTTCCGCCATCCGTCCCTAATTTTTCCAGTCAAAGTGGTGAGGATGATGCGACATCTTTGCGTAGTCCCGCATAGGAGCGTATCTACCCGTGTCGCCCCCTCTTTCTCACCCCCACCTTCCCACGTGCTCACCTCCTCCTTATCTTCCTCACCACCGGCAAAGCATGGCGGTGGGCGGGTGCACGAGGTCAGCGGCGATGTTGAAGCGATACTGGGCAGGTTCGAGGCAGGGAAGGAGAGGCGACCGACGCTAGATGTGGGAGCTAGACGGGAGGTGGTGGCCTCGTGAGTAGATGGAGAGGAGGGAGCGGAGGTGAGAGGGAGAGCTCGGGAGCCTTCTCCTTTTCAATTCCCTTTTTTCTGCTATTCGTCCTTGATTTTTCCAGTCAAAGCGGTGAGGATGATGCGACATCTTCATGTAGTCTCGCATAGAAGCATATCTACCCGTGCCTCCCTCTCTATCGCCCCCACTGTCCCACGCGCTCACCTCCTCCTTATCTTCCTCACCACTGGCAAAGCGTGGTGGTGGACAGGTACGCGAGGTCGAGGGCGATGCTGAATCGGTACTGGGTAGGTTCGAGGTAGGGAAGCAGAGGCGGCCTCCGCTAGATGCGGGAGCTGGATGGGAGGCAGATGCCTTGGGAGTGGAGGGGGCGGAGGGAGCAAAGGTGAGAGGGAGAGCTTGGTAGTGGAGGAGGAGGCGCGGGTTGCTGGGGAAAACGGAGGAGGGGTTGAGATGGACGGGAGTTCGGGTGGAGGGGAACGGGATCGAGATGGGGTGGGGTAGGGGCGGGGACAGGAGGGACCAGCTCATAAGACTTCAATCAATACCTGAAACTACACGGTTGAGATGACTCAGAGTGAAAATCAAACGGCCAAAAACACGCGCGCGCGGGAAGATGGCCTGAGATGGCTCCCTTTTGCTCAGGCTTAAGCTATAGTATAATAATTCGAATTGCTCAAAAATCAAATTCTCCAATCCTACTAAAATGTAGTGTTATATTGTTCAGTTGTTTGCTATAGTGTATTGGTCCTTGTTCCCTTATGTTGATTGGAGTATATTGTTTTCTTGCATGTATGCTCTACGACGATGATAGTTGCGTTCGTGTTGACGTCGAGAAGAAGGAATCATATTATTATTGGTTATCTAAGAAGAAGTGCAGGGATATATTTCTGATCATAGGCAAGCCACCCTTCCTGAACTCCGATACTTGTCCTACTCCTTTTATATACCTATTTACTATCTCCTTTATAAATTGCATTATCACCTACATGTTTTGTTAACACTAGTGCGTTAGTAACTTGGCTCCTCCAAGTTATGAATGAGTGTCCAGAAGGCACTTACCCTTATTGATACCTACTATTCTCTCTTAGATCGAGAGTAAGATGGTTAGCATCCTACCTCATTGGAAACCTCAGATTTTTGAAAAACAAAACTATTTTGGGGATTACCCTACTATCAAATGTTTGGAAATGTTTTGTAAAACCCTTGGGAAGGGCATAATTTCCAAGTGGATGTTTTGAAAGAAGAATGGGTGATGTTGACAAGTGAGAAAAATGGACTTGAAAGGAAGAATAAATGTTCTATGCTTTTACCGGAACAACTTACATGTGCAACCACATTACCCATGTGAGATGGGGCATAATTCGTAGTTTATTTTCTTTAGCATGGGTAGTCCTACACGTGCTATAGGGTAGAAATCCCCTGAACTCTGGGACATCCCCTATAAAGGTCTAAGGATCTGGGGGTGGTGGATTTCTTGGACAAGGGCCGGTGCAATAATGGGTCTCCCGTGGACAATATGCCTTAGGAGTAAGAAGGACGTGAATCAACTTTTAAGTTATATCGCAAGCCCGGGGTTTGTGATATAATCCTATATGGAAGGGAGGGTTATGGTACTAGGTGCAACATACTCGTTGCCGTGGAGAACAAACCCAGATATAAAAGGTGCCTATACTAGGGATGACAAATGAAAGGTTGTGTTTGATTATCCGAACCCCTGTGTACCGTGTGTAGCAGGTCGTGGTTGAATCCCGGCGGATGTATTAATTTTTATGGGGAAAGTGCACAAACTCTACAGAATATAATCTATTCAAATAGCCGTGTCCATGGTCAAGGACGGTTGGAAAGGTGATTGCTAGGGGTACCCAAGTGATGGTTTTGAGAAAGATAAAAGGAGGTGACTTGGTCACTAGAAAACATGAGACTAAGGTTTTGTTTTGACCATGGATGGTCGAAGATGTTTCAAAAAGGGTTTTTTCCTCCAAAAAAGGGTTTTAAAAATGTTTTTAACAAGGATATGGAGAGTTCCAACTTTTAAAAAGGAGACATGTTTTCAAAAGTCTTTTTCAACAAAGATATAGAGATGTCATATCTACAAGAGAAACTAGGCTTTTCAAAAACAACCGTAGCTAGAGGTATCTCGCCACAACCAAACTGCATTATCTTGTTTACCTTATCTTGGTGGTTTGCGAGCAAATTCAAAAGTACTCGCTAGTATTGTCCCTGGCTATTTACTTGGCTAGACTTTCAGAAGCAAGAAGAATGATGGAGATGTTGACGTCTATACGAGCTAGGCCGTCTTCCAAGTCAGTTGCCCGTAGGTTAAGGCATGATATGGGCTCTAAGGAAGATCTACTGTTGATGAATTTATAGACATAATGGCACCACTCTAAGTCTTGTGTTCGTTACTTCATGGATGTTGTAATGATACTTGTCGATTATGCTCATGGCTCACTGATCATGGATACGTGAAATGTATGCATAGATGGGATTCTCAGACTGCTCATTCGGGGGCTCCATACTCCCTCTATCCTTCTTCCCTTCTCCGCTTCCTGGGGGCTTGGGAGGGAGAACTCCCGACATCGTTCTTCATCACTGGCTGCAGCGCCGAGGCCAAATCATTAGGCTCCAGGAGCAGAAATCTATCCACATCCTTCAAGATGTCCTTGAAGCTCATCTCAACCTGCAACATGAAGGTATAGAAAAGTTCTTGAAGGGAAAAATATGGGAAAAGTGGGGAGGATCATCGATTGCAGGGTGACCCGTGGAGGTGGGCCTCCCCCAGAAGCTTACGAGTCTTTCTTTAGTACAACCTCTAATCACATGGTAACCTGATGTGCGAGAAGAACCCCTTTCCAAGCATAGTTAGGTTCTGGTGGACATGAGGCTTGGCATAACAGTCGAACACGTCGCTGAAGGGGAAGGACCCTCTACTCAAGGAAATCCCGGGTCAGGACGGGAATGGAAAAGACTTTGTCCGCCAATCCCTAGATTTGCTCCAACCATGGTGCGATGAATTTGCGCTCAGCGGAGGATATCAAGGTCCGCCAGGTTCTCCTGGCGGGGATTTGCAGGTCGGCATTTGCCAGCGAATTCTCCAAGTTTTGGTAGTACCGCATCTGGAGTGCTAACCCTTGTTGTAACTAGTAAACCTCCTTTTGGGATATTGTTGGCTCATGCATGACCAGAGCTAAAATTGGGCACACCCTGATACTTGATCTTCCCCGTGATGGACAAGGAAGAAGCAACACCATAAAAGAAGACTGGATGGGATCCCGAGATAAAGCTCGCACATGACTACGAATGCGACGAGATTACTCACGGAATTAGGATTGAGATGATGCATCCCAATCCTGTAAAATTCGAAGAAAGACTTCATAAAGGAGAACAGGAAGCCCGAGCCCATGGAGGGAGAGGATGGGGAAGAAAACCACCTCGCCCTCTCCTAGAGTGGGAGATATCGCCCGATGACATGATCACCAGCCAATCTTGTCTTGCGATGGGATCTCATCCTTCGACGCCATCTCCTCCAAGCTTGTATCCATGAGGGTGCTGGGGTCCACCGGCTCTTGACGCCGGCAGCATCCGCCTCCATTTTCTCCTCATTGAAGGAGGCTTCCCTAGACAATGATGGATCAGCCTTCTCTTCACCTCTTAGCTGATCCTAGACCTCACTCTCTAATGTCAACATCAGAGTGGGAATTAGCGATGCTCGGAACAGGTCAAGGGGAAGTGAGAAGATAAAGGCTAGAGAAAAAGAGAGAGCGTGAGGCAGTAATGGAATTAGTTCCCTTTAGCTAAAGGACCTGAGATCGTCTTGCCTCTTATTCTCCACGCTCCGACCTTCGACAATTCATTCCCAGTTGGGAAAACATAACTCCTTATTTTCTCTCAAGACGATCAGACTTCAAATCTTCCCGTTTCCCGATTGATCATATGAAGGGTAAGCACGTCATCGACACCTCGACAAGAAATGTAGATTCAAGGACTCCTTCGTGACCTTCGTCCGACATATCTAAATGGAATTTGAAGTTGTGTTCCCTCCGAGCACGAAGGACTCGAGGGCTACTAACGAGGTCATAGGTACCAGGTAGGCCCATGCAACCAGAAAGTGTCCCACCTGGAACCATGGTGGACAACTATGAAGAGTCGGGCCCCAGTAGGGGGACCGAATGCTAATGCCTTGGTGGCCAAGCCAAACGGGTTCTTCGGGATATCAAGTTACTCCATCAAGATCGGGTCTAGATATTTTTGTTAGGATTTTGTATAGGTGCTACCACTTATAAAACCATCTTGGCATTCTCTAACCCTAGACCCCACCGTGAACCAGTAGCGGAGCCAGCTCCCGGCATCCTCGGGCAGCTGCTCGGGCTCGGCCACCGTGCATCAGAACTAGATATGGTGAAGAAATGTAGGTCGAAATGCTGGTATTTGATAGGCTAAACATCGATCAGGCGGACACAGCTTGGTCTTGCCTGGGCATCCATGGCTGGCTAGCTCCCCCCTTGCCGGGAAATATTAGGGGGAGGGAGGCCGAATGGAAGAGGGCTCAATATCTCATTAGACGGATATCCTTGTACATCGGGAGACTCCATAGCTAGGGAAGGAGAGGTCAAACCAATCTCTGCCGCCACCAGCCACCATAGGTGAGATCGAGCTTTATTGCGAGATCACCCGAGCACACTATGATAATCTCATACACCCACAAAGAGGAGTAAGGTTTTTACCGGACATTGTACGTCTCGGGTCCGAACCTGTATAAATTTTTGTCTCAGTGTGCTACCATACCGATCTCCGAGCGTGACCCCACCAAACAAAAATCTACCATCGTAAAATACCTTGACACCTTGATATGAGGCAACGATTTTTCCTCCGTTTCGAAAAGAAAGAAAAAAACATCACTACACGGGTGAATCAACAATATATCTAAAACTTCAGAGTCATGGCACAGTCCTGAAGGGACAAAGTGGTGTGCACAGATACCTTAAATATTGTATCCAGAGATAGAAAATGTGGAATAAATCTGTACCATATCTAGAATTTTAAATGTGCTGTCAAACCCTGAAAGGGCATTAGACAACTAGCAGCACTGGACGTGTCCATCTAAGGCATTCGCTAGGCCAGAATTCGCATTTTCTTTGTTCTCCTTTGCCTTAAATGCAAAAAAAAAAAGAGATGCCTATTAGCAGTGGCAGTGGCAGTACGTGTGCAAAATCACTTTGCCTATGCTTCAACCGTAAAAAGCTCAGCCAAGTTACAGAATTTCGCATTGTCTGTCGTCCTTGCTTTCTTACAGAAGTGCAGACAAGGATCCTTGTTTGGTCGTAGAATTTACTTTTCCTGATATGATGTTAGTCCTTGGATTTGAACTGTGTGATTAATATAAAGGGTTCAGCCTTTTTCTTGTCATGTGCAGTGCAGCTCAAGATGACTTGCTGCCTGAAAACGACTGCGAGCATATGCATGGCGGCCGGTTTCAGAGCATCTGCACCGGAGGGACAAGCAACAGTGGAATGGAGAGAAAAGATTCACCAAAGGAAAAAAGGATTCGGTTTGCGATGTGCACCTAACACTCTAGAGTTGAGAAGCAATTCACGTGAGCCTCACAGACTCTCGTCAGCACGCCCCACTCTTTGAGTCTTGACAGGCAAGTTAGAGGAGAGGACGGGTCGCCGAGGAATGTACCGACCGGCAAGCTGCACTGCACTGTGGCGAGACGAAAGCCTCCCGTCCTTTGGATGCTCTGCTCCTCTCGCGTACGTTATGGTGGTGACCACCACTGACCGGCCAACCCAAGATGAAGAAAAGGCGACGGAAGAAAAACACCGGGCGGCCGGAGAGGAAGGACGACCCCTCCCTCCCTCCCTCCTCCGCCAACTGCACAATTCCGCACGGAAAATACGACGGAAAAAGCGGCGATCGGCGGTCCATCCCGCTCGATTTTTTCACCTACCTGTCCCGCCGCGGTACGCCACGAACTCGAGAGCCTCGAATATCTTCCCTCTAGACTCCAGAGGCCACCTTTTGGAGATTCCTCGCATAAACTAACTGCTAAGATTGGTGAATCTTTCTTTTGTTAATACTCCACACACACATAAGAGAGTCGTCCACGGGCATGATACGGGTGCTGGACACCAGCTGTGTGTAGCGTATCGTATCTAATCAATCCATCGCTCCATGCATGTACAATAGCAATAAACAACTTCATCATAGACAAGTAGCAAAGCCATATTCATCGATATTTCCCTACCGTTTAGCTAGCCAACGGTGTGGAAGCGAGCATGGTGGTCGTCATTTTTATGAGTACAGTTCTGCGCAAGTGGGGGCGGCCTCTTCGCAACTGGACTATTCGGATTCCATTTGCCTGCCTATAAATTCCCCGAGCTGCGAGTACTGAAGATGCCAAGACAGACAACCTAGACACCTCTCTCTGCTAACCAAGCTAAGCTAAGCAAAGGCGACGCGAAGCAGCTTTGGAGAGGACACCAGCGGATCCTGTCTGAAACCCAAAGGTAAGCTCTCTGCTTGATCTGGCATGTGCATGTCTCACTAGCTGATGCAAATAGCATTATATGTCTGTCCCTCGTGCATGGGTTTCTGCTGACAGAGGATGCACCATACATGCTCTGCATTCCTTCATCTTCCCCACTTCCACTGCATGTGTTCTGTCAAGAACCTTTCACTTCTGAAACAGAGTTCTAAAAGAGTAGATGCTTTTTTAAGCAGGGAAGTGTCTGTTTAAACAGGGAAATGCCTATTAGGAAAGCAGGGCAGGCTTTCAAGATTTTGCTTCCATTCGCCTATTTAGACATGGAAATGCTCTTTCTCTTCAAGAACAAAATCTTGCTCAGAAAAAGCATGGATATGTCTGAAGAAAGTGGGAAGTGTACATTGAGCTGTGACTCTGCATGTACTACTATAGGAGCAGAGTAGACAAGGCACCAATTAAGCACACAAGTTGTCGGTTGACTCAGGCTCTCAGCCACTTGCTGGCGAGGGAACATGGCACATAAAATATTTTCTTCCATTCTTTTATTTAAAAAGGAACATATAGCAGGAAAAAGTTTTTGCCCTAGGGGTTTTGGTTGCAGCGCTTTTGTTTCCTGTAGCACTCTCTTCACACACACTTGCACTTTGTATCACCTCGTGAGTCAAATCTGGCTCTGTGCATGATTTGATAACAGGGAATGCGAATCCGAGACCATGGAGTACTTAAAGCCTGACAGGATTGTACTTTATCTGAATCTGGCCTCACAATCAGTCACTCTGAACCCAGCCAAAAAGGATATCTCAGTTAGACATATCACGCTTTGTTTACATACTAGCATAAAGTGGCCTAAACAGATGCCTCAATTCAAGAATATTGTTTACGCGCCTACGGTGTACCTGTCACTAGCTAGAGAGATACATAATTAATCATGCAGAGCCCTGACCATGTATATATGCACTGCATTACATGACCGCAGGAAGAAGGCATCAACTGTTGAGAGAGCTAGTCGACCAGCTCTAGTGACCGGCAATGGCCTCATCATTGCTGCACTGCTCGGACAAGCTCCCGTTCCTGAACGTGGAGACCATCCTGCACATGAAGGAAGGCCTCGACGAGAACAGCTACGCGCAGAACTCTTCCCTTCAGGTGAGCAAAGCAATTCACCTTATAAAATCATACTGCCCATTTTCGATCTTCTGAGACGCATTCTGAACATAATACTATAATGTCTGCAGAAGAGGGGCATGGACACTCTGAAGAGCTTGATCATCAACTCTGCAACGGACGTGTACATTTCGCAGATGCCGGAGCGGTTCACCGTGGCCGACCTCGGGTGCTCCTCGGGCCCGAACGCGCTCTGCCTTGTGGAGGACATTATCGGGAGCATTGGCAAGATCAGCTGCCGGTCCTCGCAGCCGCCACCGGAGTTCTCGGTGCTCCTCAACGACCTCCCCACCAACGACTTCAACACCATCTTCTTCAGCCTGCCGGAGTTCACCGACAGGCTCAAGTCCGCCGCCAAGTCCGACGAGTGGGGCCGGCCGATGGTGTTCCTCTCCGGCGTCCCCGGGTCCTTTTACGGGAGGCTGTTCCCCAGGACGAGCGTGCACTTCATCTGCTCCTGCTCCAGTTTGCACTGGCTCTCTCAGGTACTGGCCCCTGACGCTGTTACATTGCTCAGAACTGGCATCAGGAAGAAAGAAAACTCCAGGGCCTGTGTTATGGATAGAGGCTAACTGGGTTTCTGTCGCGACAAATTGCAGGTTCCCCAGGGCCTCTTTGACGAGACGAACATGCCGATCAACAAGGGGAAGATGTACATCTCAAGCACGAGCCCTGCCGGCGTGGCGGTGGCCTACCGGAGGCAGTTCCAGAGAGACTTCAGTCTGTTCCTCAAGTCGCGCGCGGCCGAGGTCTTCCCCGGCGGCCGGATGGTTCTAGCCATGCTCGGCAGGCAAACCGACGACTGCGTGGACAAGAGGACGACCTTCCTGTGGGAGCTCCTGTCCGAGTCATTCGCTGCACTCGTGGCACAGGGTCTGGTTGAGCAGGACAAGGTGGACGCGTACAACGTGCCCTTCTACGCGCCGTCCCTGGAGGAAATCGATGTGGAGGTGCGGCTGGAAGGGTCCTTCAGCCTCGACTACGTGCAGACGTACGAGATCAACCTGAGCAGCAGCGGCGACGCCAAGGAGGACGGCAGGACGGTGTCCATGGCGATCAGGGCCATCCAGGAGTCCATGCTCAGCCACCACTTCGGCCCACACATCGTCGACGCGCTGTTCCACAAGTACACGGAGCTCGTCACCGAGTCCATGGAGAGGGAGGAGGTTAAGAGTGTCCAGATAGGGGTGGTCCTCTCCAGGTTGTGACTCGACCGAGTCTACTGAAATTAGTGTGTAGTCTGACTATGTTCTGTTGTCGTGTTCAGTGTTGATTAGCTAGTAGCAGATTTCATCATGTGAGCCTACTAACTGATAGGATTGGAAGAATGAAAGCCCGATTGGCAAGTGTATTCAGCAAGGAAAATATGTGTTTAAATACCGAGTCTCTGAGTTTCACTGAAAAGGGGCCTGAGAACCCAAGTGTTCTGCAACAAAGACAAACAGAGGGATAACTACCGGGTTGACTAATTACTGATAATGTAATAACTGCTTATGAGTATCCACTCCATGAAGAGGAAGAAAGTAAAGATTGCTTTCTGTGCGGCTAAACTTGATATGATGAAGATGTATGATTGCTCTGGCGTGGCCTTATTTGCAGGATATTATGTGGAAGTTTGGATTTCTCGCATTATGAGATGTGTAACGACTACTGGAGGTGAAAGTTAATGGAGAATTACTTCCATCCTTTAGACCAAGTAGAGGCTTGCGACAGGGAGATCCAATCTCACCCTATTTATTTCTTATTTGTGGAGAAGGTCTCTAGCGTCTGCTAAACAACTACGACAATGGTTGGATTGACAAGGGTATTAGAGTGAGTTTTCAGACTTCATGGATATCTTACCTTTTATCGCGTGTTCATAAAAGGTGATGTTCGTAGTGCCCATCGCCTTGATGATATGCTCGAAATATATAGCAAGGGATCGGGGCAAAGAGTGAACAAACAGAAGAGATCAACGTTTTTCAGCCCAAACTGTCCAGGCCCCCTTAAGGTTCTGATGAGGTAGGTCCTTCAGATTGACCGGGAAACTCTATTTGAAAAATAACTAGGCCTTCCAACGGCTTTTGGTAGGCTCACTGCTAAAATTTTATATCATATAGTGGAAAGCTCGAAGTCTAGGGCCTAGGGGTGGTGTGAGAAGATGATGTCCATTGACGTGAGGGAGGTGTTAATTAAGTCAGTGCTCCAATCTCTATCAACATATTCTATGAGTTATTTCGAACTCAAAAAATATTTATGCTCCAAATTAATGGCGATTTCGTCCAAGTACTGGTGGAGTGGACCACTTGACCCAAGAGGCATGCATTGGCAGGCTTGAGAGAAGATGTGTTTTCATAAAGGAAGAGGAGGTCTTGGTTTTGGGGACCTGCAAAGGTTCAATGGTGCGATGCTAGACAAGAAAACATGGAGATTACCGGTGAATCCACAGTCTATGTGCAAGTGTGTTGCAGGGGATGTATTTTCCCAATGGAGATATCATGTCAGCACGGTGTCCTCAAAGTGCATGTTATGTCTGGAAGGCAATCATATGTGGTAGATGTTGAAAATATGAACAACAATTCATATGATTTAATCCAAATTAACCGATAAAGCATGATTAATAAAATAATAATTAAACTAATCATGCATACTAACATAGTAGATGAACCAACGACATCTAAACATGATAAACCTATCACATCTACTCCAAACGCTAGAACAAAAAATTATAGCAGAATCTAAGACATGAAGTTTAGGGGCACATACGATGCAGTCTGAGCAGCAACTGTATTCGTGTTATCGACCATGTTGTCAAACATGTTGTCGATGTTTGAAAAGAAGTCGTCGTTTGGGGAACTCGTCGCTAGACAACGTCGTGTTTGCTAGTAGTCGTGTTCAGCGCTCCCTAAAAACATGATCATCCCTCACCCGTATATGTTCTCGAGAGACGGGGTTCCAGAGGCATACTGTCTCGATTTGTAGTGCACGCCGCAAGACAGGATGGAGAAGTCGAAGGAGGCGGCGCAATGAACTGGAAGAAGGTGTGTATGTTTTGGTCTCTGATCTGGTATCCAACGTGTCTCAGGTTTTAAGGGGTAAGATCATTTTCCTTCTCTAGTAAGCTTCATGGGACAGGTCCCGAGAATAAGGAGAAGGCAGAGGAAATCCGGGAGGGCAGAGGAGGCGCGGCACAAGCCAAAATTTCAGTTTTTTTGAAATAAATGCGGAAGAGGAAGCCCCTACAACGAGTTTGTTTTTTTAAATAATAAGAACCCAAGTCTGCGTGTGTGAGGACTTAGACCTAGGTGGCTGGGTTGTACATCCACTTCCCTAGCCAAGTGAACGAGGCTCACTTCTTCAATTTCAGAATTTGCATTAGTTATGGTCAAAGTCCCAACACTGAAATGCCTCAAATTTCAATAATCCTCCACAAAATCTTATTGGCACATCATATCAATTTTGTTTATTCCAGAACATTGTTTTATATACTGGTGCTTATGGAGACTGTTAAGTTGAACTTCCATATTAAACTTTATGTACACGAGTTTACAACTTGAATAGTGGACTATGCCTTGAACTATAAGTTTTGTGCAAACTAGTTTCACAGAAAGTTTAGATCAATACAGGGCCACCTCACGGCTTTCCTGCGGTTTGGAGCTTATGTGTCATACTCAAGGGCCTTTCATGAGTTTATTAGAGAGCACCCAACTCTCATAGACTGCAACGTTTTATAGCCATACTATGTGTGCTTCTCAAGAGATGCTCTGCACGATAACATCTCTACTTAGATAAGTCACTTGAAACATATTAAGATATATATATTAACATGCCATGCAGATTAGGAGAGTATTGCATCTTCACGGAGAGGTTAAATTAATATAGGAATACTCTCCTCTTAGCTGATCAACAACTTATCTTCCAACTCTAATTCATGGGAATCTCCGATCACACAGAGTGGTACCACTAAAGACAACTCACGACGTGGGTCTCAAACCCATCTTCCTCGATGCATTATCTATCACATTGATAGATCCTTTGTGAATGTATATTCTAGGTTCTTAGGATATAATCCAACACAATAACTCTGAATTTTCTCAATTTCCCAACAGATTGCAGTCTCCTCTTCACATGTCTTGATGACTTCATATTATCCTTAGAACTGTTTACTTTGGAAATCACAGTTTGATTATCACGGTTTATTAGAATGGCGGGTATTGGTTTTTCAAACACAGGTAAAACCAGCAAGAGATCATGAAGCCACTTTGCTTAAACAGTGGTTGTGTCTAGTGCTGTGAGTTCTGCTTCCACTGTTTACCCCGTTAAGATGGTCTACTTGCAATGCTTCTAGGAAACAGCACCACCACCAAGTGTAGACAAATAACCACTCGTGGCCTTAAGCTCATTAGCATCATAAATCCAATTTGAATCACTATAACCCTCAAGTACCTATGGATACCTAGGATAGTGAATACCATAACTCGTAGTGCCTTTCAAGTAGCGCAAAACTCTCTCGAGAGCATGCCAATGATCATCTCTAGGATTTGACAAAAATCGACTGATGTTGCTCACAACAAACGAGATGTCGGGCCTCGTGTCATAGACTAAATACATAAGAGATCCAAGATTTGAGATTATCTCTATTGATCTTAAATTATCCTTCGATTCTTTCAAAGCAGCACACTAGATCATAAGGTGTTGGAGAAGACTTGCAGTCACTATACCCGAAGCGACTCAATATCTTCTCCATATATTGAGATTGAAGCAGTGTAATCCCACCATTGCCATCTTGCCATAAGGCAAGTGACGTTCTTGTTGGAGGTGTTCTCATTTGGGGAATTTCATTTGGGGAATTAAAGAGGGAGAAGGTGGGTGTAGAGGTAGTGGCAATGGCAGCCACACCATTCGTAGTTTCTTCTTATTCTTCCTCATAATCATCGAAATAGAACTCTTCATGTGCTATCAATGCAATGTCATCGGACTTATTGTTGGTGGCATTCTTCTTGTTAAAAGGCTTCTTGAAATGGGCATTTGGATTTTTCTTCAATATGAGTGCACCACCATTATCTTCTCTCTTCTCATATGGACATCCGGCAACAAAATGATAGCGGTCACCACAGTTGAAGAAAGTTCTCAATCTTGAAGCATTTTATTTTCTGCCACTTGGGTTGCTTCTTCATTGCATCTCCATCTTGGCCTTGGCATGATCTTTCCAAAAGTTTCTTGCATAGAAGGCCATATATTCACCATGAGTGTGCATCATCACTTCCTTATTCTTCATCATACTCCACAACCTTGGCCTTTAAGGCAAGATTAACACCACTACTCATTCCAATGGCATGAGCTCAGGCATCTTTCGCATTCTTGGCAGCAACCTTGAAGGCGGCCATCTCTTGCATAACTTCATTGGAAGTCATGAGATGGTAGTTGTGTCTTCCTTGTAGACTTTTCAAGTCAGTGGGATCGAAGGGCATGATTGCACTCACATACTTCCTCTTGATCCAAGCATCATCAATGTGAGAGTCACCAACATTTCTGAAGGCGGTGGCTATGGATTTGAGTCTTCTATACATGTCTTCATGATCCTCACCATCCTTCATAAATAAACCTTCAGCTTCATTGCTCAAGGCATCATATCTATTTCTTCTCATGCTCTCATTACCAACAAACAAGTCAATGAGAGCATCCGAAGCTTCCTTGGTGGTATTGTAGTGCTCAATGTGGGAAAAGTCCTTTGGCCCTAACCCAAGTTGAATCATGTGCAAGGCGGTGGCATTGAGTTGACTATTGACCACTTCTTGTCAAGTTGGTTGGATCCTCAATTTGGAGTCCTTCTTCAATAATGTTTCACAAGTCAATGCAAGAGCTGTGTACATGAGATTTCATTAAAACTTGCCATTGAGAAAAAGAATGTGTAGCTAACTTAGGTGGGTCACCTTTATTATTTATATGAGGATGAGGGATCGGAGGATCAAGAGAGTACCATCCGAGAACCTCATGGTGCTCTTGCTTCCCATCACCCTTTTTGGTGGAGGAGTTAACGGAATTATGTTCATCCCCCACAACCTCAACCATAGGTTTAGCTGAAGCGTTCACCTTTGGAGGCAGAGGAGGTTCCTCTTGAGAGGGGGGTGGAGAGGCCACCCTTTCCTTAACAAATTGCTCAACAAGTATGTGCAATTGTTGGATCTCATTGGGCAGGGTAGAGCTCAAGATTTTTTCCAAATTCTTGAGATCCACCATGGTCATCGAGGTGCTAGCCTCACCACTCCCATCTTCATCTGGGTTGCCCATATTCTCTTAGGTGGTTAGGTCCGAATAAAGAGTTGAGGCTCTGATACCAATTAAAAGGATCATATGGGAACCTAGCGGGAGGGTGAATAGGTGCTACTTCAAATTTTACTCCTTTTTCAAATTAGGGTTTGACATAAAGGTAAATTCTCTAGATATGCAACTATGGTGAATTTACCTATATGTCATACTAGCACAACTAACTAAGCAAGAACTAGATAAAGTATGGTGCGATAAAAGATAGAAGTAACCGAAGTGAAGCACAAGGGGACATAAGGATTATTTCTCGTAGTTCCTTCCTTTTGAGGGGAAGTATGTCTGTGTTTGGAGAGGGGGTGGTATCAAACCACCAACTCCACGAGAGGCCTCCCTTGTTCTCCGGTGTACCTCACCCCAAGGGGATCGATTCACACATCCACTATATCGGAAACCTTCAAGGTGGTAGTCATCACCCTTACAACAAGTTCAAGGCACACATCCACAACTTAATTGGAGGCTCCCGAATCCAAGCAAGTTGTCACAACAATCAAAGACAAGCTTGTAAGAACCAAAACAAGGCTTAGGGTTTCCAATGAAACCCTAGAGCAAGGGGGCCTCAAGTGAATGAGGGGGAAATGAAGATCTCTCTTGGTGAAGCTGTAGATCAAGGCCTCCTCCTTCGATTCCCCAAAGATCAACGACTTCGAGTGGTTGGATGAAGAGATCTTGGAGTTTTGGTGGATCTAATGGTGATGATTTTCTTTTCTGGAACGAGCAGCTTGAGGTAGAAGATGAGGTCCTCTATTTATAGCCTCCTCAGCTGCTGACCATTTTCTGCCCGTTAGAGACCTTCCACACCGGAGACTCCTGCCCATCTCCGGACCACCATTCTGAATGACCTGGGCCTTGCCTTGTCACACACTCCGGGGACTTTGGCAGGAACTCCGAACCAGAGACACCGGAAACTCCGATCAGAGAAACCACACCAGAGATTCTGGCCAACATCCGGTATGTCTCCGGACCCCCTCACAGAATGACCTTGGGCAGATTCTTGAGTCCACTTCGGGGACTTTCGGGGAAACTCTGGACCACACCGAAGACTCTAGTGTCTGCACACCGGAGACTTCGGTCTAGATTCTTCAGGAATCATTAGATTTATCCAGGGAATTTCCCACAATGTTATGGCCTTTTCTCTTTTTATTAGATTGACCTATAGACATTAACACACAGTAAAATGAACCTTATGTTGTTAACGAACACCAAAATAGATTAGGACAATAAATGTCCTTTTGTAACATCCCAAAACTTCAATCCAAGCTTATCATGATCAAATCATCCAAAAATGGGGTTAACAAAAACTTTTCCATATTTAAAATGAAAGCATTCATATATGTGTGCATTTAAAATAGGAGTTGTTTTGAATTGCCATGATTGTGTGATCCCTTGCTTCTAAAATGTTTCTTAGGTGATTCAAAATTCAAAACTTTTTCTCTTGCGGCCATTTTGTCAAACACCTTGTTAGCAAGATCATTAAGGCCTAACTATTACTGTTTTGGGTTGATTTTGTCTAGCAATTCTGTAGTGCTTTGATCATCTTGTCCCCCCTCAAGCCAGACCAGACCAAACCAGCCCCTTCTCTACCCCCTAGCCGCACTGTACAGCCATGCCGAGCACCACCCTGACCGGCCAACCTTGCAACCCTCGAAGCAGACCACTCCCCCTTCCCTCGCCATGTCTAGGACGTAGCCGACGCCGCACCGCCCCTCTCTGTCCCTTGCCCGAGCCAAGAGCAGCCGTGGACCACCGAGGAGAAGCCGCGCCTAGTGCCACCAGACCATGCCGACGCCGCCCGCAGAGCGCGCCCTGTCCCCGCGTGCACAAGCCGCCGCTCGCCTCGACCTGGAGAACACCCCAGACACCCCCGTTCGCCGCCCAAAGCCCCACAGCCACCGCTCGCCATGGACACCGCCGCCTCTGCCTCTCAGAGCGCCACCTCACCCTGACCGCATACCACCGCCCCTACGGCCGCATTGAAGCGCTAGAGCACCGCCAGGGGACCGCCCATCGATCGCCATCCCCAGCCATGCCGCTAGCTCGCCGTAGCCATGTCGCCACTGTCGACCGCCCATCCCGCTCGGTCTCACCGTCGAGCCTATAAAAGGAGGCCTCCCCAGCACCAAAGACTCACACCATTACACTCCCCTCACCTCTCTGAACCTCAACCACCCCTCGCCGGAGCAAGTGGAGCAGCAGTTCACCGGAATTGGAGCCGGAGCCGCCGCCTCTGGAGAAGAAGGGTGCCGTTGATTCCGGCCACCCCAAGCTCCGACGTGACCACGCCTCGCCTCGCCGTCGTCTTCCACTTCGTTCGCCCGCATCGCCGACCCTGCTGGAGCCCTGGTACGCTCCCACTAGACCCCCACCGAGCCGCTAGGGTTCGAGCTCGTCGGCGACCCGTCCGTCGTCGACGATGACCCTCAGCCGTAGATCTGCCCTCTAATCGCACGGCCCACAGCGCGCGTACCGTTTCGCGTTTTAAGTGCCGCTGACCAGTGGGACCCCCCTGTCAGCTGAGCCACAATCCAGACTCTTGGGCAGCCCATTTCCTTTCCCGCGCAGGCCTGTAGATTCAAATCTAGGTTTTTCTTTTTAGTTAGAATATAGTTTCTGTCTTGTGTTTCAAAAATCAATTCTGTGAGTTTGACAAATCCAAATTGCATGGAACTAATTTTGTCTGAAAGGTATTGAAATACTCTATCCAAGCCCGTTGGATTTAATTCATTTAGAGTTATAGATTTCTCCTAATAAAAATAAGAAGACAGAAGATTTTGCAACTTGAAACATTTTTATAAAATCAACCAAGATAGCTTTTGAGTTGATTCCAACTCTCAAAAATCACATTTCATCATATCTATCCAAATATGTAATAATATTAAGGTTTACATGCAGTGACTTTGGACTAGTACCAAAATAATGCTATATAGGCATTTCTAGTCACTTTAAATCATTAAATAATAAACTTAAACTAAAGTAATATTGATCCAACCTTTAAATCTCATTCCCACCTGTGGAATATGTGGTGAGGACATGTGTCCACATGATCCCATGTTTTAGTGGTGAATATTAAATTGTAGTTAATATTTCAATGAGTAGAAATTACTTTTCCAAAATAAAAGGGTTGAAACTATTGAATTAAAATTTGTGATGTTTGGGATGATAATAAATCATCAATTGTGTGCTTTAGAATGCTACTTAGCCTAGTTAAGTATTGTTTGGTGATTGTGCACTCCCTATGTATTTCTAGACGATAGTACCGACCAAGCCTTTGAGGAGGAGGAGTTCTACCAGGAAGAAGAAGAAGAAGACAACTTCAACCACTGCACCAACCAAGGCAAGCTATTAGTGGCAAGCTAACCCATGCACACATGCTTTAGTAAGCTCTTGTAGCAAGCTAGAATAAAACTAGATAGTTTAGTAAAGATGCCTTAAGCATACTTTGATCACACCCCCTTAGTTTACACAAAGTTCTTTAATTAATTTTGAAGGTAGCATAAGAGTATAAAACTTGACCTATTTAGGAACCTTTAGATGTCATTCTAGGGCATGAGATTGATCCCACCTTTCCACCTTAGTGAACACTCTTAACCTAGTGTTTTAGAATAGATCAAACTTGAGTCATTTTAGATGGGGACACTTGGTGAAAATGAGTTATGAAAACCTTGGAATGATGAGTCATTCTATTGAGATGTTTTGACATGTGTTGAGAAACACAATTGGTTTATGATGATGAAAATGATGAGGCATGAGCCTTAAGTCTTTTTCTTTTATAAAACTGATGGTTGGATTCGGATGCGATACCATTCCAAATTTACCGTACAACCACATTACCTGAATTGGGTAAGGCTTAGCTGGAAATTTATATGCATTAGTATTAGTTCCCTCACGGGAGAGGTTTGAGCTGAGGCTACCTCTCAATGTTGTCCACCTATGCAGTGCCCAAGATGACTGATGGTCATGGTTGGGAGGCCATGCTCATAGGAGAGGTGCTTGTACTAGGGTGTGTAAAGGGAAGGTTATGTTTGATTATCTGCATACTAAGTATGATGATTCAGGGTTATCCCTGATAGATGTATCGAATCTTGTGGTGAAAGTGTACCACCTCTGCAGAGTGTCAAACTATTGAATAGCGCGTCATGATTATGGACGATTGGAATGGCCATCTTGTTTTCGTTGTCAGATGTTTTCTAAATAACTTGAAATGAATGATGAACCTTGACTTGACCACAACAGGGTTGTGTTAATGAAAATAGCTTCCCAACTTAAGTGATTCTAGACTTTACTTTATCTTTTCTTGTTTCAGAACTCAGCTTAGGTTTCAAACTTAACTTGATAGTTATTCTTTCAATTCAGCACTTTAACTTAGAATCATAACCCTTGCTAGTAGTAGTTTGCGAGTACTTAAAGAGTACTCATGGCTTTTGTCCCTGGCTATTATCATGGCCAGACTATGAAGGAGATTATCAAGATGATGGTCAGCAGGTCGGCTATGATAACTAGGACTATCTGCTTCGTCGGCATTACATGCCCACGAAGATGGACCCCACCGCTACGCTATCGTTTATTTCCGCTGCTTGTTGTATTAAAGACTGGATCATGAGATCCTTATTTGTGTAAAACCTTATGTATGGTTTGTAATGGATGAGGTACTGTGATATCCAATCCGTTATATCTCGCAAAAATGGTAATCCTGGGATTGCGAGGTATGGCATAACGGGCATCTGGGATTAAAAATCCGGGTGTTGACACCTTTCAATCTCCCCGTTTTTGGTGTTCGATGACAATAAGAGGTTTTGCATGGAAATTTTTAATACGAGACATAACTATGCTCCCCCTGACGATGTGCAGTAAGATAATCAGGTAATACATGCAAGTCAGGTAATAGATCCTAAACATGGGAAGACTTAACCATTACAATAATGGAACGGGCATAGACATGTCCATGCACATAGATAGTTTCACATGAACCAAATAAGTATCACAAGAACCAAATGAAAGCAACTGTTCAAATATAAAGATACAACACACCCCAACCCATGCAAATCTCGATGCTCCTAATGGACAACTTCTCCCCCTTTAGCATCAAAACGCCTAAAAGGGAAAGTTCAAGCTATCACCCCAAAGGAGATCACTCGGAGTCATCATCATCATCCTAATCCTCATCCTCATCATAATCATCATCAGCAGTAGAAGTCTGGGAGCCTTTGCTATGAGGGCGAGAGGAGGAAGTGCCCCGTGGTGCAAAACCAGAAGTGACCTTTGAGAATGTCTGCCAATCAACCAAGCTAGCATTCATAGCATTCCAAGCACCAAAGGAGAGAGTGTGGTCTGACTCTGTAGATGGTTCAACCCCATGCTCATCATTGTATTCTAACTTCCCTTCCTCTTCTTCTTCTCCTTGAGCCTTGATTTCCTTGAGGAGCTTCTCAATTTTGTGGTTGCTCTTGTAGGAGTCATGCTGTCCCTTGTGGATGTCCACATTCATGCAGCAAAGTGTCTTCTCCCAGAAAGACGCCTTCTTGACCTTCTCCTGAACAAAGTCACCGCAGATCTTCGAGGAAGCATTGAAGCACCAACTTCCGGGAGAATTCAGTTCTCTGTGAGGGAGAACAACTGGCTAGATAGATTAGCCAGGGCAATGCATGAAGCTCTCGCACGTCTATGTCCCTCAGCGTCAACAAGATTCAAGGAAACCGTTTTGCCCACTACGCAAGATGTGACTTCATGGGAATGCCGATGGAGATGCCAAGTCACCCAGAATTGAAGCGTCAAGTGGAGAACCTTGACTTCTTGCTTCATGACCGACAGCAGGAACTGGACAATTCTCGAGAGTTAGCCAACCAGAATCGTGCCATTGCCGACCAGAAGGCCTAGACTTTCGCACTGCTTGTCCAAGACCGCCAGTCTCTTCGTCGCCAGCGTGCCAAGAAGGATCGCACCATCGCCCGTCTTCGCAAGAAGGTGGCAGACCTCGAGAAGACCGTCAAGGAGCAGGAAGCTCAGCTTGTAGCAAAAGAAGAAGAAGATGAGGGTGAAGACATCCAAGGAGATATGGATTCTTACCTCAGCAACGATGATGACTTTCTGGAACAGGATGCTGTGGACTTCTACACTAATGATGAAGACTCCGACTTCATCGACGATGAGTAGATGCACTAGAGCACTGTCGTAGCATGAGATGTATCATCTCATTGTATCGTAGTTTGCAGAATGGTTCTTCCAACCATCTGTTTTCCCTTTGATTGTGGTGGTGTGTGTTGTATTGTGTGCTTGCTTGCATGAATGAGAATGAAGTTAGTGAAAAAACCAGAGTCTAACTCAAAGTTGTAGCTTTGAAAACCCAAAAACCATGAACCTTAGAATTTCCCTATTACCCCTATATCTATCCCAATCTTCAGATGACTCGTGGAAACCAAGGAGGGAGCAGCTCATCGCATGACCCAATGCTGCAGATCTTGCAGAATCTCATAGCGGATCGTGAAGCAAGCAGGGCCGAACGGCAAGCCAACTTAGCAACACTGCAGCAGATCGCCCAGATGGCTCTCAACAACCAAGGGCATGGAAATCAGGATCACCAAGGATCCAAACTCAAAAACTTTCAGAACACAAATCCCCCAATCTTCAACCAATCCGAGAACCCACTAGATGCTGATGACTGGTTACAGACCATAGAAAACAACTTAGAGGTTGCAGGAGTGGATGCAAATGAGAAAGTTCTATTCGCCACCCACTATCTGGCAGGAGATGCAAGAGCTTGGTGGAATAGCATCCACACTATGAACCAAGGTCAAGTGATGACCTGGGAAGCATTCAAGGTCAAGTTTAGCCGCACCCACGTGCCGCAAGGTCTTGTCAACAGGATGAGAGATGAATTCCGTGAGTTGAAGCAAGGAAGAATGACTGTGGTAGAGTACCGTGACAAATTCCTGTCACTTGCCAGATATGCACCCGATGAGATCAACACGGAGGCCAAGAAGAAGGAGAGATTCTTGAACGGACTGCATGATGAGATGCAGACTGTCCTCGTCAACATCCGTTTCGATGATTTCGAAGAGCTAGTTGACTCTGCCATTCAGATGGAAGGGAAGATTAACCAGACAAACGATAACCGCAAGCATCGTATGATGCGTTCTGATCCAACAGTCACCGGTACCGTCCTAACCCTTCACCAGGATATGCACCAAGGAACAACCGACCCTCGAATTCTCGCCCAAGCTACCCCAACCGTAGCGGAGGCAATGTGAAGTCCGGAGGAAACAATCACAACTCCGGTAATGCCAATCATTTCAACTGTGCCCCTCCCAAGAGCAACAACAACAACACTGCACCCAGAACTGGCAGCAATGCTATACCTGTTGCAGCCAAAGACAAGTCCCAGATCACCTGTTTCGAGTGTGGAGTGAAAGGTCACTACTCCAATGAGTGTCCCAAGAAGACTGCCGCCAATGCCCCTGTGAATGCCCCAGCTCAGCAGCAGCGTCGTGTTCAACCAGGCAGGAGATTTGCCCCAGGGAACCCACACAACCGCAACGGTCGTCTCTTCCACATGAACACAGAAGAAGCCCAGGAAGCACCAGATGTCGTGCTAGGTATGTTTTCTGTCAACTCAGTTTTAGCAAGAGTATTGTTTGATTCTGGAGCATCGCATTCCTTTGTCACCGAAGAATTTGTATGCACTAGTAAGATTCGCCCAACCAACTTGAAGCATGTCATGATAGTTCAAATCCCCGGCTCAACTACCAAAGCTAGAAAAATTTGCAAAGCGGTACCTATCAGAATACATGGGATAGATTTTTATGCCAACCTAATTGTACTTGGAACCAAAGGATTGGAAGTAGTACTAGGCATGGACTGGATGTCAAGGCATCAAGGACTGATAGACTGTGGTAGGAAAGCCATCACCATGACCAGTAGTTCTAGAGTAACAGTAGAACATATCTCTGAAACCTTGCCCCGTCAATTCAAGTGCAACAAGAGTGTAGCCCTGCCTAGCATTGACCAAGTCAGAGTAGTTTGTGAATACCCCGACATATTCCCAGATGAATTGCCAGGTATGCCCCTGGATAGGGATATAGAGTTCATTATCGAACTAATCCCCGGAACCGGACCTATAGCCCAGAGACCCTATACCATGAACCCCTCAGAGTTAGTAGAACTAAAGAAGCAGTTGGATGCCATGTTAGCAACAGGCTTGATTCAGCCAAGCGCATCGCCTTGGAGATCACCAGTGTTATTCGTCGACAAGAAAGATGGAGGCAACCGTCTGTGCACAGATTACCGAAAATTGAATGATGTCACCATCAAGAACAAGTACCCCTTGCCAAAGATAGAGGACCTATTTGATCAGTTGACTGGAGCTCAGGTATTCTCAAAGATTGATCTTAGGACTGGTTATCACCAACTTAAGATTCGTGCAACGGATATTCCGAAGACCGCCTTTACTACTCGCTATGGTTTATATGAGTATACGGTTATGTCTTTTGGATTAACCAATGCCCCTGCTTATTTCATGAATCTCATGAATAAGATCTTTATGAATTTCCTAGATAAGTTTGTAGTTGTGTTTATCGACGACATCCTTATCTACTCCAAGTCCGAAGAAGAGCATGAGCAACATCTGAGAATCATCCTAGGAACCCTGAGAGAACATCAGTTATATGCCAAGTTCAGCAAGTGTGAGTTTTGGCTGAAAGAAGTAGGATTCCTAGGTCATGTTGTGTCTGCCGGAGGAGTCTCTGTTGATCCTACCAAGATCAAAGATGTAGAAGAATGGGAAGCCCCAACCAATCAAACCCAAGTTCGTTCATTCCTTGGATTAGCGGGATATTATCGCAAGTTTGTAGAAGGATTCTCGAGCATAGCCCGACCAATGACCCAATTGTTGAAGAAGGACAAGAAGTTTGAATGGACGGACAAGTGTGAAGCCAGTTTCCGGGAGCTGAAGAAGAGATTGATATCAGCCCCAATTTTGATCATGCCAGACATCAAAAAGCCGTTTGATGTGTATTGTGACGCATCCAAGATTGGCCTAGGATGTGTATTGATGCAAGAAGGCAAAGTCATCGCATATCTGTCGCGACAACTGAAGCAGCATGAGCAGAACTATCCGACCCATGATCTTGAGCTAGCAGCCGTGGTTCTGGCATTGAAGACATGGCGTCACTATTTGATGGGTAATCGCTGTGAGATTTACTCAGATCATAAAAGCTTGAAGTATATCTTCACCCAGAAGGAGCTAAATATGAGGCAAAGAAGATGGATAGAGTTAATCAAGGATTATGACCTTGACATTCACTATCACCCCGGCAAAGCCAATGTGGTAGCGGATGCTCTTAGCAGATTGCCGTGTAGGCTTAACACCATGATCAAAGAGAAGCAACCAAGTTTGTATGAGGAGCTGAAGCAGTTCAGGACTGAAGTAGTTAGCAAAGGCTTCCTAGCTAGCATTGAACTTCAACCCACTTTGTTTAGCCAGATCAAGGAAGCCTAGAAGGGAAATGAGAGTATCGACGGAATCAAACGTCGTATTGGTACAGGCAAAGTACCTGGATTCACCGAAGACGAAGAAGGAGTACTGTGGTACAAAAGACGTATTTGTGTTCCAGCAGATTCAGAACTGAAATAAGTTATCATGAAGGAAGCTCATGATACCCTTTATTCTATCCACCCCGGAGGAACAAAGATGTATCAAGATTTGAAGGAGCAATTTTGGTGGCACAAGATGAAGCGAGAGATCGGAAGCTACATCGCCAAGTGTGACATTTGTCAAAGAGTCAAAGCAGAGCATCAAAGACCTGCAGGATTGTTGCAACCATTGCAGATTCCGGAATGGAAATGGGATTCTGTCGGAATGGACTTTATCACAGGTTTACCTACTTCTAGTAGGGGAAATGACTCAATCTGGGTCATAGTTGATAGACTATCTAAGGTAGCCCACTTCATACCTGTCAAGACAACCTACCAAAGTGCAAAACTAGCAGAGCTGTACATTGCTAGAATTGTTAGTCTGCATGGAACCCCCAAGACCATTGTATCAGATCAAGGAACCCAGTTTACTTCAAGATTTTGGCAGAAAGTCCAGGAAGGTTTAGGAACCAAGTTAAATTTCAGTACCGCCTATCACCCGCATAAGCAGATGGACAGAGAGAGTCAACCAGATTCTTGAGGATATGCTTAGAGCCTGTGTGTTGGAATACGGATCAAAATGGGAAGACTGCCTACCATTCGCAGAGTTCTCATATAACAACAGTTATCAGGCTAGTTTGCAGATGGCACCATTTGAATTCCTATACGGAAGAAAATGTCGTACCCCCTTAAATTGGTCGCAAGTAGGAGAGAGTCAAATCTTTGGACCCGACATTCTCCGAGAAGCCGAGGAGAAAGTTCACAAAGTCCGTGAGCACCTCAAGACCGCCCAATCCAGACAGAAGAGCTATGCTGACAAGAGAAGGAGAGACCTGACTTTCAATGTCGGAGATTTCGTATATCTCAAGGTTTCACCCTTGAAGGGAACTCAACGCTTGAAGGGAAAGTTAGCCCCCAGATATATCGGACCTTTAAAGATTCTGAACCGTCGAGGAGAAGTATCGTATTAGCTAGAATTGCCTGAAGAGATGTCAGCCATCCACAATGTGTTCCATATCTCGTTACTCCGCAAATGCCTAGAAGTGCCGGAGAAGACTGAAGTTTTCAAGAACATCGATCACAGAGCTGTGGAAATCAACAATGACCTGACCTATCGGGAAGTGCCCATCCGTATCTTAGAAGAGGCCTACAGGACCACCAGGACCAGGAGTATCAAGTTTCTCAAGATTCAGTGGAGCAACCATACCGAGGAGGAAGCCACTTGGGAACACGAAGATTACATTAGGACAGAGTTCCCAGATCTCTTTAGTTCCTAGTTTTCTTGTAAATCTCGGGACGAGATTTTGTTTAAGGGGGGAAGGTTTGTAACATCCCAAAACTTCAATCCAAGCTTATCATGATCAAATCATCCAAAAATGGGCTTAACAAAAACTTTTCCATATTTAAAATGAAAGCATTCATATATGTGTGCATTTAAAATAGGAGTTATTTTGAATTGCCATGATTGTGTGATCCCTTGCTTCTAAAATGTTTCTTAGGTGATTTAAACATCATCTACATCATTCCCAAACTTTTCCTAAAAGAAATAAAATCAAAAAGAATTAAAATAAAGGAATGGTCATTTTGACAAAATTAACTCTCATACCTACTTTGGCTATTCCTAGTACTCAATTCTTAACAGAAACAATTTTGGATCTTTACACCCCTTGCTAGTACACATAATGAGGTACCAAGGCCCACCTTTTGATCTTCTAAAAACCTTCTGTAAACTAATTTAAATGACAGTTTAAAATTGAATCTAATGCATATGCATAGATCACCCCTATTTCAAAAACCATGTATTTGAGCTCCATTTTCAAAACCCTTGCAACCAGAGACTACCTAGCACTAGTGGAGGTCACCCAAAAATTTTGAACTCAAAATTCAAAACTTTTTCTCTTGCGGCCATTTTGTCAAACACCTTGTTAGCAAGATCATTAAGGCCTAACTATTACTGTTTTGGGCTGATTTTGTCTAGCAATTTTGTAGTGCTTTGATCATCTTGTCCCCCCTCAAGCCAGACCAGACCAAACCAGCCCCTTCTCTACCCCCTAGCTGCACTATACAACCATGCCGAGCACCACCCTGGCCGGCCAACCTTGCAACCCTCGAAGCAGACCACTCCCCCTTCCCTCGCCATGTCTAGGACGTAGCCGACGCTGCACCGCCCCTCTCTGTCCCTTGCCCGAGCCAAGAGCAGCCATGGACCACCGAGGAGAAGCCGCGCCCAGTGCCACCAGACCATGCCGACGCCACCCGCAGAGCGCGCCCTGTCCCCGCGTGCACAAGCCGCCGCTCGACACCAGCCCGCGCCCACCGCTCCGCCTCGACCTGGAGAACACCCCAGACACCCCCGTTCGCCGCCCAAAGCCCCACAGCCACCGCTCGCCATGGACACCGCTGCCTCTGCCTCTCAGAGCGCCACCTCACCATGATCGCATACCACCGCCCCTACGGCTGCATTGAAGCGCTAGAGCACCGCCAGGGGACCGCCCATCAATCGCCATCCCCAGCCATGCCGCTAGCTCGCCGTAGCCATGTCGCCACCGTCGACCGCCCATCCCGCTCGGTCTCACCGTCGAACCTATAAAAGGAGGCCTCCCCAGCACCAAAGACTCACACCATTCCACTCCCCTCACCTCTCTGAACCTCAACCACCCCTCACCGGAGCAAGTAGAGCAGCAGTTCGCCGGAATTGGAGCCGGAGCCGCCGCCTCTGGAGAAGAAGGGTGCCGTTGATTCCGGCCACCCCAAGCTCCGCCGCGACCACGCCTCGCCTCGCCGTCGTCTTCCACTTCGTTCGCCCGCATCGCCGACCCCGCTAGAGCCCTGGTACGCCCCCAGTAGACCCCCACCGAGCCGCTAGGGTTCGAGCTCGCCGGCGACCCGTCCGTCGTCGACGACGACCCTCAGCCGTAGATCTGCCCTCTAATCGCACGGCCCACAGCGCTGCATCGCTTCTTTCACGTTTAAGTGTCGCTGACCAGTGGGACCCGTCACCGAGCCTGTGCCAGCCTTGCCACTGGCTGGCCCATTTCCCTTTCGCTGCAGCTCAGAGATTCAAATCTAGGTTTTTCTTTTTAGTTAGAATATAGTTTCTGTCCTGTGTTTCAAAAATCAATTATGTGAGTTTGACAAATCCAAATTGCATGAAACTAATTTTGTCTGAAAGGTATTGAAATACTCTATCCAAGCCCATTGGATTTAATTCATTTAGAGTTATAGATTTCTCCTAATAAAAATAAGAAGACAGAAGCTTTTGCAACTTGAAACATTTTTATAAAATCAACCAAGATAGCTTTTGAGTTGATTCCAACTCTCAAAAATCACATTTCATCATATCTATCCAAATATGTAATAATATTAAGGTTTACATGTAGTGAATTTGGACTAGTACCAAAATAATGCTATATAGGCATTTCTAGTCACTTTAAATCATTAAATAATAAACTTAAACTAAAGTAATATTGATCCAACCTTTAAATCTCATTCCCACCTGTGGAATATGTGGTGAGGACATGTGTCCACATGATCCCATGTTTTAGTGGTGAATATTAAATTGTAGTTAATATTTCAATGAGTAGAAATTACTTTTCCAAAATAAAAGGGTTGAAACTATTGAATTAAAACTTGTGATGTTTGGGATGATAATAGATCATCAATTGTGTGCTTTAGAATGCTACTTAGCCTAGTTAAGTATTGTTTGGTGATTGTGCACTCCCTATGTATTTCTAGACGATAGTACCGACCAAGCCTTTGAGGAGGAGTTCTACCAGGAAGAAGAAGAAGACAACTTCAACCACTGCACCAACCAAGGCAAGCTATTAGTGGCAAGCTAAACCTTGCACACATGCTTTAGTAAGCTCTTGTAGCAAGCTAGAATAAAACTAGATAGTTTAGTAAAGATGCCTTAAGCATACTTTGATCACACCCCCTCAGTTTACACAAAGTTCTTTAATTAATTTTGAAGGTAGCATAAGAGTATAAAACTTGACCTATTTAGGAACCTTTAGATGTCATTCTAGGGCATGAGATTGATCCCACCTTTCCACCTTAGTGAACACTCTTAACCTAGTGTTTTAGAATAGATCAAACTTGAGTCATTTTAGATGGGGACACTTGGTGAAAATGAGTTATGAAAACCTTGGAATGATGAGTCATTCTATTGAGATGTTTTGACATGTGTTGAGAAACACAATTGGTTTATGATGATGAAAATGATGAGGCATGAGCCTTAAGTCTTTTCTTTTATAAAACTGATGGTTGGATTCAGATGCGATACCATTCCAAATTTACCGTACAACCACATTACCTGAATTGGGTAAGGCTTAGCTGGAAATTTATATGCATTAGTATTAGTTCCCTCACGGGAGAGGTTTGAGCTGAGGCTACCTCTCAATGTTGTCCACCTATGCAGTGCCCAAGATGACTGATGGTCATGGTTGGGAGGCCATGCTCATAGGAGAGGTGCTTGTACTAGGGTGTGTAAAGGGAAGGTTATGTTTGATTATCTGCATACTAAGTATGATGATTCAGGGTTATCCCTGACAGATGTATCGAATCTTGTGGTGAAAGTGTACCACCTCTGCAGAGTGTCAAACTATTCGAATAGCCGCGTCCGCGGTTATGGAAAGTTGGAATGGCCATACTGTTTCGTTGTCAGTTTTTTTCTAAATAACTTGAAATGAATGATGAACCTTGACTTGACCACAACAGGGTTGTGTTAATGAAAATAGCTTCCCAACTTAAGTGATTCTAGACTTTACTTTATCTTTTCTTGTTTCAGAACTCAGCTTAGGTTTCAAACTTAACTTGATAGTTATTCTTTCAATTCAGCACTTTAACTTAGAATCATAACCCTTGCTAGTAGTAGTTTGCGAGTACTTAAAGAGTACTCATGGCTTTTGTCCCTGGCTATTATCATGGCCAGACTATGAAGGAGATTATCAAGATGATGGTCAGCAGGTCGGCTATGATAACTAGGACTATCTGCCTTCGTCGATTACTGTGCCCCTGAAGATGGACCCCACCGCTACGCTATCGTTTATTTCCGCTGCTTGTTGTATTAAAGACTGGATCATGAGATCCTTATTTGTGTAAAACCTTATGTATGCTTTGTAATGGATGAGGTACTGTGATATCCAATCCGTTATATCTCGCAAAAATGGTAATCCTGGGATTGCGAGGTATGGCATAATGGGCATCTGGGATTAAAAATCCGGGTGTTGACACCTTTCAATCTCCCCGTTTTTGGTGTTCGATGACAATAAGAGGTTTTGCATGGAAATTTTAATATGAGACATAACTATGCTACCCCTGACGATGTGCAGTAAGATAATCAGGTAATACATGCAAGTCAGGTAATAGATACTAAACATGGGAAGACTTAACCATTACAATAATGGAACGGGCATAGACATGTCCATGCACATAGATAGTTTCACATGAACCAAATAAGTATGACAAGAACCAAATGAAAGCAAATTTTCAAATATAAAGATACAACACACCCCAACCCATGCAAATCCCGATGCTCCTAATGGACAACTTCTCCCCCTTTAGCATCAAAATGCCTAAAAGGGAAAGTTCAAGCTATAACCCCAAAGGAGATCACTCGGAGTCATCATCATCATCCTAATCCTCATCCTCATCATAATCATCATTAGCAGTAGAAGTCTGGGAGCCTTTGCTATGAGGGTGAGAGGAGGAAGTGCCCTGTGGTGCAAAACCAGAAGTGACCTTTGAGAATGTCTGCCAATCAACCAAGCTAGCATTCATAGCATTCCAAGCACCAAAGGAGAGAGTGTGGTCTGACTCTGTAGATGGTTCAACCCCATGCTCATCATTGTATTCTAACTCCCCTTCCTCTTCTTCTTCTCCTTGAGCCTTGATTTCCTTGAGGAGCTTCTCAATTTTGTGGTTGCTCTTGTAGGAGTCATGCTGTCCCTTGTGGATGTCCACATTCATGCAGCAAAGTGTCTTCTCCCAGAAAGACGCCTTCTTGACCTTCTCCTGAACAAACTCACATGTGATAGGAGCCATGGGAGCATTGGAGGCATTCTTCCTCCTAGATCCCCTAGGAGGGGTGGGAGCACGCTTAGCCTCAGAGATCTCATCATCCTCACTCTCAAATGGCTGCCTACGAGATGGACCCATTTTCCCTTTCCTTTGAAGAGACACCAAGGCATGCTCCGTAAGATTGGGAGGAAGGGAAAGAGGAGAACCATGGGCTTGAGTATTGATAAGCCTCATCACAAGAGCAGCATATGGAGGAGACTTCTTGAATAGATAGCATGGTGCATCAAATATGTAATCCATAATGTCAATAGCATATCCTTCAGCATCAGGGCCAGCAAGGTATACCTTGTGAGCATGGTGGAGTAAGTTGACAAGGCCACACCTAATAGCATCATCATTGCTAGCACTAGGAGAAATGTTGTGGTGAAATATCCTCAACAGTAAGTTGTAGAGAGGCTTGAGGCCCTTGGCCTCACCAATGGCAGCCTTTTTGCCATAGAGGGGAGCCAACTTGGTCTTGCTCTCGCCAAGGGAAGCATCATGCATACGATGCACAACATGAATAGACACCCCCTGGAAAGTCTCATTGATCATAGTGACAAAAAGTCAAAGAAGTTTGCAGTGCAGCGGACATTGCCAGTCATCCAAGTCATGGTCCTTGCCTGATGAGTCCCAAACACAACAGTTGCATAGAATTGGTGGACAAGAGTAATGCTATAATTTTCTCAGAGCTCTATGAGCCTATGTAGCCCTAGCTTCTCGGTAATTCAAAGAGCATCTTCAAAGTAGTTGTTGGCATGCATGTACTCGAGTTCCATATACCTTTGAGGCTAAACAAGGGACTTGGTGAGCTTGCTATAGATATAAGTCATGAATACTTTCTGCTCCTTCCTCCAATAACATGGGTCATCACTGGTCTTGGGCAGCTCATAGAAGTTGGTCTTGTGCAGTTCACAAAACTCTTTCTTGGTCATGTGGGCAAGAGATTGTAGATTGTCATACTTAGCCCTCTTGGAACGGTTTTCCTCCTTTAAGCGCTCTTGTATCTTTCTCATGTACTCAACATCTCTGAGTTGCTGCCTGCGGTTGGATGGCGGGACCACATATCCCCCAGCTTCCTCATCAAACCGAGGATCCTCCCTCCTAGACTTGGCCTTGGTGCGACCACGACGAGAACTAGAGCCTCCCGTGAACATAGAGTGAGGGCGATAGCATGGGGGTAAGCACATATGTCTCGGAGATAAAACAAGACCCCCACAACTTTGCCAGATGTGCTAGATGTCATCGGATTGATGAAAAGTACGCCATGAGGGGGTCCTCGAGGCATGTGGAAGAGAGGGGTGTGAGACGTACGGTATTCCGGGATGGTGAGCACACAAGTTTACCCAGGTTCGAATCTGCCGGCTTTGGACGGATCCTACTCCTGCTAGCAATCCAATAATATGGCAGAGCCAGAATATGGGTTACAAGGGTTTCGCCTGTGCGAATTGATATTGTAGACTATTGTGAGGGTGCCCTAAAGGCTTTCCCTAGGACGGCTTATATAGATATTCGGCCTAGGGTTTATAGGAGAGACCTATCCGGCTACGACTAAGAGTCGGTTACAGAGTACATCTTGAACTACAAGTAACACTATGGGCCTATGTCGGTAAGTCTTCTGGATCTTCCCATAGCCGGACTAGACTCTGTCTCTTCTCCCTGACTGGGCCGCCTGTGAAGCAAAGCTCTAACCCGAAGTGGGCCACCCTGGTCAGTGAGGCACAATGAGGATACCTCGAAAGTATATCCCCAATAGCAGCCCCCGAAAGCCTCCAAGATCCAGAGTCAGATTTCATCATCGTCTAGCTTGATCTTCGGCTTGTAGAATCTTGAAGGGTTCCTAAAACTTCAAAAGAAAAGATACGATCCGAGTCTCAAAAATGAGTCAGACCTATGAATACGTTATTCGGCTTTCTAGCTCGAAATTCAAACTAAGCCAGAACTTGGTCTCTGACGTAACCTAACACCAATCATGGTCAAGTCACGTCACTGACAGACATTCCTGTCAGCATGACCGTTGGTGGGTTCGCATTTCGCGGAACCGAGGCACCGTTTTAATGCGTGCGTGGAGATCGAGGCGGCATAATCATCGCACGGGGGTTACCCAGTTCTTTCCACGATGCGTGGCACGTTCACTATTGCGTTTACACAAATCTTGACACAGCTGGGGGGATATAAGTGGTGAGGATTCTCTTCCCCATCTTCTTCACCAGCACTTGTGCCGTTTCCTTCTTCTCAATGTTCCCCACAAACATAGAGCTCCTCTGCTCCCCAGAATCCTTTAGCGCCACCCATCCTAGGTAACCAGCCGATAGAAAAAATGGCTTCAGCATCATCTTCCGGTACGGCGGCGACGGCTACAGCGACGGAGAAGGAGAGCAACCGCGGGGTCTAGATCCCATGCGTCCTTGATGACGCCAAGCTCCGTGTCGTAGATAATGAGCGGCTCCTCCACGCCGACGACTGGCGGAGAAGCTACGGCCAAACCATTCCCACCCCTCGCGCCGACGAGCGGGTACACTTCGGCACCCACCTCGACAGAGGTTTGAGCTTTCCTTCCTCAGATTTCTTTTTTGAGGTTATCGACCACTACAGAGTTCAACTCCATCATCTTCCCCCGAACTCTCTCTTAGAGATGAGCGCATATGCTTCTTTGTGCGAGGGGTATCTCGGTATTAGGCCGAGTTTAGATCTTTTCCGATTTTACTTTCATGTCCGGAGAAATTCCATCACTGCCGGTAATCCTTATATTACTGGTACTATTAGTTTTTCTGTTAGGAGAGAGCGTGTCTATCCTCGGATTAAGGCCAGTGAGTTGGTCAAACAATGGCCATCCACTTTCTTTTACCACAAGGATATCCCAAGCTCCCGGCAAAGCTACTGCTTTGCCGGCTTTTATCGACGGTGCCACCACGCCCCATGAGTCCTGGGACGCAGATGCACCGGCTCTCAGCAACGATCTACTTCTTGCCAAGAGGCGGATCGAATATTTGATGAAGCACAAGGGCCTGAAAGGGTCCGACTTAGTTCACTGCTGGGTGGCACGCCGGATCCAGCCTCTTCAGCATCATGGAGACCGGCTTATGCACTCCATCACATCATCCAAAAAATATTCCCTCTGAATCTACTCTCAACCTTATATAGAGAAAGAATATGAGTCTCAAATCAAGTGGCTGATAAGGGAGCGGATCAACAGGAAAATCCCGGATCTATCTTTGTACATGCATATAGCTGAAGATCCTGTGGTATTGGTAAGTTTCTAGTAGTAACTCGAATTATGTGCTCATCTTCACATTGTTTTTGCAATACTGAGATTATATTCTTATTTTCATCTTGCTGACCTCCCCGAGTCGGAGCTGTCTCCTATCAAGGGATATCCTCCTGAGATTTCTCAAGATGAAGGAGAATTGGTTCCGCTGCCAGAAACCCTTAATCGGAAGCGTAAGGTTCCGACAGTGTCCCTCGGCACAAAGGAGGTGCCCGTTGTGAAGAGGTAACTTTCCTCACAAATTCAGCCTTTGTACTTTGTTCGTAATTCTTTCCGAGATGTAATGTTCTTTGTTCTTATTACCTTCTTAGAGCTAAACAGCTCACCAAGGGCAAGGGGAAGGGAGTTGCATCGAAGCCCCTATGCCAGTCAAAGCTAAATTTGACTTCTCCTGCCACAACACCTCCAACTCCTGCCCCTCACCCTTCTGCAGCGCCGGAGATCACTCCATCTCCGACGATTGTAGAAGATCCGGCTCAATCATCAGAGCTAGCGATCCTTGGGTCGCAAACTGACCTCACCATGGGTGACCCAGGTCTTGATAAGGGAGAACCCTCTTTGGGCAATGATCCCTCGACAGAGGTCTTCACTGAAAACCTCCTCAATAATCCGGGTCTTGCCAAACTTGGCATTACTCGGAAATCAGCAGAGGAGATCCAATGGCTCGCCCGGCAATGCTTGGAGAGCCAGAATATTACTACCGAGGAGGAGGCACAAGAAGCGGAGGATATCAAATACTTTGAACTCCTTGAGAAAATTCGTCTTCGTGACGAGGGACTGATGACCCACAAGTATAGGGGGTGTATCGCAGTATTTTCGATAAGTAAGAGTGTCGAACCCAACGAGGAGCAGAAGGTGCTGGCTAGTGGTATGGATCAGGAATTCTCTACAAATACTTAGCAAACAGATTTTTAGGAGTTTTTCATAATGCAAGTAAATAAAGTACGAGTAAATAAAAGACAATAAGAATAAATGCAGCAAGTGGCCCAATCCTTTATTCAGCAAAGGACAAGCCGGCTGTATTACTTAAGATTACCAAACGTTCTCGAGGACACACAGGAATATCGTCAAGTGCTTTCGCTTCATATAGTTGATTAATCTTCTTTAGTTTGCTAAGTGTTGTGTGGGTGAACCTGTGCTAATGTACCGACCTTCCTAGGACTAATACATACTTGTGATTATACCCCTTGCAAGCATCCGCAAGTACAAGAAAGTAATTAAGGTAGAAACCTAACCACAGCTTTAAACTCTAAGACCCTGACGTCCCTTGTGCAATGGTTTCCTAACGGGGGTTCAGGTTTCTGTCACTCCGGCAACCCCTACGATTAGTAGCCAAATACACAATGCATTCCCCTAGGCCCATATAGGTGAAGTGTCATGTAGTCGACTTTCACATGACACCATTAGAAGAAGTACACCACAACTTAAATATCAAACTATTGAATCTTTCTCAACACAATTCCACTACTAACAACATGACTTCTCCCATGTCCTCAAGAACAAAGCGAACTACTCACAAGACATCATATGGATCATGATCAGAGATGGAATAATGACGTATAACAATCTAAACATAAACAATAATTCAATGGTTCCACTCAATAGCATCAACTACAAAGAGTAATCAACATTGGGAAAGTTTTTCCTAAGAACTATGCAAGATTCAACCCAATTGTTATAGTGATATGAAGATGGTGATGAAGGTGCTGATGGTGATGATGGTGATGATGATGATGATCCTGATGAAGTCCAGCTTGATGGTGGTGTTGATAGCGATGATCTCCCCTCTCTAGGAAGGAATTCCCTCGGCAGAATTCTGTCTGCCGGAGAGATCTTTCTCTCTCGGTGTTTTCCGCCCCGCAGAGGCGGTAGAATCTTTCTGTGGTCGCTCCCCGAGTCTTAGGGTTTCGGGAGGATAATATACGCCAGAGGGGAGAGCCAGGGGTGGACCAGGGCGTCCACACCACCTGGTGGCGCGGCCTAGGCTGGCCCGCGCTAGGGGTGGTGTGGGCCCCTGTGGCCCATCTCAGCCTCCCCTTCTGTCTTCCTTCGTCTTCTGGAAAAATAGGATTTTCCATGTATTTTCCCGGATTTTTGATCTTCGTGAATTTTGCCTCCAAACAGACCTTTTCCATCGTAATCTCGATCAGAAGCGGTCCATGCTCCAAAAGTCATCAACCATGCAAAAATAGATGAAATAACATAAGTATCATCCCTTAATATGAAATATATCAGTGAATAACAGTGAATTATGATATAGAATAGTGATGCAAAATGGATGTATCAGGGACTAAGGGCCGGTGTGCTTCCGCCACCACCAATAATTCCACTCACCCTCGCCGAGAAGGTTACTTTAGAAGTGAACGTGAGCCTGAGAAAGCTCACTCACAAACAACATGTAAGTCAGGATTCCAACTCACCTTTTTCCATATGCTATTTTATATCATATCCTCTAGCCCCCAAGCATGAAGTTGGATAGACAATATGGATTTATGCTTCCCTAGGATGCCAAAGAATGAACTAGTGTAGCCCCCAAGGCTCGTGCTGATATTAGTAAAGATATTAACCCGAGTCTTTAGTAGACTTCTGACTCTGGGTATTCTGACTTACAGAAAGTTAATTCGTATAACCAGGAATTGTTGAAGAATATCTGTAACAATCGAAGAGAGATCAAAGCTCTCCGACTTGAAAATGCTCAACTGAAAGTATCCAGGGATGAGGCTGAAGGTAGACATTCCAATACTCAAACCTTGCTTTTTATTTCATAGTCGAATTTTTATTCAACTATTGTTCTGTTGACTACAACATTGGTATAGCAATCCTATGCTATGATTGAAGAGGCCGAGAATCTAAAGACCCTGGAGGTGGAAAACAAGGATCTCCGCCAAGAGCTAAATAAGCTTAAGGTGGATCATGAGAAGAGCATTGCTCAAGTTCTCGAATCCTCCTCCATGGCCACCGAGGAGCGCGATCGCAAGATTGTGCTCCAAGATAAGAAAATCTCGGATCTCAGCAATGAATTGTTCAGAGAGAAGGATATTACCGAGGCACTCCGGGCTGAACTCTAGAGTCTACGGGAGGAGAAGACCAAAGTCGACGATGTCATCTTCGGTATGCTTCCATGTTTCTGATTTTTCTGCACCTTTCCGACTCTCTGGAGCTCGGATTTTGGTTTTGATTAACCCTTTGCATTACATGTGTAGGTCCTCTGACCTTACTGGACTCAACCTCTGCCGAATCTCGCACTAGCCGGCTTACACAAGTCGACGATTTACTTCATGACTACCGCCAATCCTTTGAGGATATTGGCGAAGTTCTCAAGGTTCCGAACATGCATAGAATGTCCGGCTTTGAAGTGCGAGACAAGGCCAAGGAGATGCCCCAGCTTATCCAAGACTAGAACATGTCCTACGTGCGAACCGCGGCGTAGAACGCTCTCACCATGGTTATGAGCCACCATGGAAGCATGGAAATCTGGCAAGTAACCAGAGGGTATTCTACTGTGGATGAAGACGGCCAAGAGCAGGACATCAAAGCAATCATGGACTCCTACGCCGGATATGGGTGCCATGTAGCCGATTTAACCAACTACGACACTCCTTTCTTCACTCGTGTGGACACGCTGCCTCCGCCTGCCGAAGAAACTGGTGAAGTTTCTGACTACGAACAAACTATATCAGATTTGAACGTCTCGGAAAGATATGAAGGCGAGGTCGTTGTATCCAGTGTGTCGGCAGCTCCTACCTCTCCCCCTGCATCGTAGAGCATCAGAACAAACAATGTGTTATTCTGAAAACAATTCAGGTTGTAAATAAGTAGTATAATACTTTTGCTAGTGCTAAGCTTTGTTATATCTATTTAGCACTTTCGGCTTTAACTTTATGTGCCTGAAATATTTACATAAGCACTTATGTTTTTCGTCTGTACTTATGTTTTCGTCTGTACTTATCGTTTATCTGGATTTTTGCTTCGTCCCTTTCATGAGTCGGCCAACCTTTAGCACGGAAACTTTGCCGAGCAACGGAGCTCAATTGCTAAACCAGTTTAAACTCGGAAACAAAGCCGGCTTCCAGTACCAAAAATTCACTACTCGGAAAATGCCTGCATCCGTCAATCAGATAAATAACCAAAGTATAGACTAGAAAATTTAGATTTATACCCGAAGGTATCAATTTTAGAATCAGAAATCTAAACCAGAACAAACATGAGCATAAAGTACTTTCAAGTATTCTAGGATTTTTGACTATGACATGATCATTCGGAAATAAGATGGTAAAAAACTTCTTAGAAAAAATGAGGAAACCAATACTTTATTTCTCATTGAACATGTACACATATATGATTACAAAGAAAGATAATCTAAGAATAAAAGGGATGTAGCTGAGCAATATTCCATGGTCTATCTAATTCTTCCGAATTTGTACTACCTCCAGCTCTCTTTCTCTTCTTAGTAGCAGGTCTTTCTTTGACTGGTCGCATATCAGTTAGATAGTATGAACCATTGTGTAATACTCGACTAACTAAAAAGGGCCCTTCCCATTCTAGGGAAAGTTTGTGCTTTCTTTGTTGCACAAGCCGGAGAACCAAATCGCCCTTATTGAAAGACCGAGGTCTAACTCTCTGGCTATGATACTTGTGTAACTTCTACTGATAGGCTGTTGATCTCATCTCAGCAACGATGTGAACTTCTTCGACTAAGTCAGATCATTTTGTTGAGAAATCTCGGCATCCTCTTCAATATACGCGGCAACTCTAAGGGAAGTGTGAATCAAATCACTAGGAATAACTGCTTCAGCACCATACACCAGGAAGAAAGGTGTGTATCCGATTGACCTGTTCGGAGTTGTTCGTAAGCTCCATATTACAGAAGGTAATTCCTCTGCCCAAGCCCCCGCAGCACGTCGTAGTGGTGCTTCGAGTCTTGGTTTTAGGCCTTGTAGGATTAAACCGTTTGCTCTTTCGACTTGTCCATTAGCCTGCGGATGTGCGACTGACGCAATGTTAAGACGGATATTTTGTTCATTGCAGAATTTGGCAAGCTCTCCCATAGATAAATTACTCCCGTTGTCCATGATAATGCTATGCGGATAACCGTATTGGATTATAACATCCTCGACAAATCTTCTGGCTGTTGCTCCATCACAACTAGTGACGGGTTTAGCCTCAATCCATTTGGTGAATTTATCCACCATCACTAAGAGGTGAGTAAATCCACTTGGAGCCCGTTTAAACGGTCCTACCATGTCAAGCCCCCAGACCGCGAAAGTCCATGTTATAGGTATTGTTCGCAGCTGATCAGCCGGAACATGAGCTTGTTTGGCGTACTTTTGGCAACCTTTGCACGTCTTGACCAGCCGTTCAGCATCACCCTTGGCTGTAAGCCAGAAAAAACCATGTCGAAAAGCTTTTTCCACTAAAGATTTGGCTACAGCATGGTGACCACACTCGCCTTCGTGGATCTCTCGTAAGATTTCCACTCCTTCTTTCGGAGATAGATAGCGCTGAAAGACCCCAGACGCACTTTTCTTATAGAGCTCACCACTAATTATAGTATAGGCTTTCCCTCGTCGGATGATCTGGCGGCTCAGAACTTCCTCTTCGGGTAATTTGCCATCTACCAAGTAATCAAGGTAGGGTTGCGTCCAGATGGAAATTATAGCCAGAACTGCTAGTAAAGGTGAGTCGGATTTGGTCGGATATTCCTCGTCTACTCCTTTTATAGAAGGAACTTTGGGGTGCTCTAAAAATCGCCATTCGGGACCTTTTTCCGCGCAGAGCCTATTCGAGATAATGCATCTGCTTCCTCATTTTCTGCTCGAGGGATGTGTTGAACCTCAAACCCTTCGAACAATTTAGATAGTTCATCCATGACAGCTTTATATGCTGCCATGTGTTTATTTGCATTACATATATCCGACACTTGCTGAGCAACAAGATCCGAATCTCCATAACACATCAAACGTCGGATGCCGATATCCTTAGCAATATAGATTCCATGCAGCAGTGCTTCATACTCGGCAATGTTGTTTGTTTCTGTGAAGTGAATCTACAACCAATAGAAAAGTTTATCTCCTTGGGGTGATTTGAGCATCACGCCAACCCCCGATCCCCCTCGAGCCTTAGACCCGTCAAAATGCAAGGTCCAATATTCCGACTCTGGGAGGATCATATTCTCCGTTGTCTCTGTCCAATCAGCGACAAAGTCAGCAAGGATTTGTGATTTGATTGTTGTACGAGGTTTATACTCAATGTCGAAAGCTGAAAGCTCTATGTCCCATTTTGCGACACGTCATGTAGCCTCGCTGTTGTTGATTATATATCTCATGGGAGTTGTGCTCAACACGGTAATCGGGTGTTCCTGAAAATAGTGCTGTAACTTACGGGGTGCAAAGAACACACCATAAGCCAGATTTTGATAATACGGATACCGCTGCTTTGATTCAGTTAGGACTTTGCTGAGGTAGTAAGTCAGACGATGTACTAGGTGTTCCTGATTTTCCTCTGGTCTCTCCACCACCATGATGACACTGACGACTCTGTTTGTCGTAGCAAGATAGAACAACATCGGTTCCCTTGGTTCTGGTGCTGCAAGGATAGGAGCAGACGAGAGTACTTCTTTCAGGTCTTGTAGTGTAGCTTCAGCTTCATCAGTCCAAACGAATTTTTTGGTCTTTTTCAAGAGCTTGTAGAGTTGTGCGGCTCTTTCTCCGAGTCGGCTTACAAACCGACCGACTGCAGCAATGCAACCAGTTAGTACTTGGACGTCCTTCAGGCGAGTTGGCCTGGAAATATTGAGTATAGCCTTGATCTTGTCTCGGTTCACCTCTATGCCTCTTTGATACACAATGAAACCTAACAATTTTCCGGCTGGAATTCCAAGGAAACGCTTCTTCGGGTTAAGCATTATGTTGTATATTCGTAGATTGGCGAATGTTTCCTCCAAGTCGGAAATTAATGTTTCCTTCTTTTGGACATCACCGCAATGTCCTCCACATATGCATGTACGTTGCGTCCTATTTGGTCGTGGAGGCAACGCTGCATAGTGCGCTAGTACGTAGCTCCTGCGTTCTTGAGCCCAAAGGGCATCGTAACGAAACAGAAGGTTCCGAAGGGGGTTATGAATGAAGTTTTGATTTTATATGATTCCTTCATCCAAATTTGGTGATAACCGGAATATGCGTCGAGAAAACATAGGAGTTCCGAGCCTGCCATAGAATCGATAACTTGATCAATTCTAGGCAGAGCGAACGGATCTTTGGGACAAGCCTTGTTCAAGGCAGTATAATCAACACACATCCTTAAATCAGTGGTGTCCTTTTTAGGGACCATTACAGGGTTGGCCGACCAATCAGTATGGATGACCTCTTCTATGAATCCGGCTAACTCGAGTCGGGCTAGTTCCTTAGCTATTGCCTTATGCTTTTCATCACCAAAACATCGTAAGGACTGCTTGACGGGTTTAGCATTCGAGTGTACATTTAGAGAGTGTTCGGCAAGTTCCCTAGGTACTCCGGTCATGTCAGATGGTTGCCATGCGAAGATATCTTGATTTGTTTGGAGGAACTTGATGAACACGCTTTCCTATGTGCTATCTAGGCCTACACCTATCTAGATTCGACTTTGTCACCTCCTTCTTCGTTGCGGGCATCTCGGACGGATCGATGGTCTTCTTGATCTCCTGGTATTCCTGGGCGTGTAGCACGGCTTCAGCAAAGGCGACATTTCCATCCTTGCACTCTCACGCTTTCTTCGGGTCTCCCCAGATAGTGATCACGCTGTTGGGACCTGGAATTTTCATCATATTGTAAATGTAACATGGACGAGCCATAAAAGCCCAGTAAGCCGGACGTCCGAATATAGCGTGGTACGTGCTCTTGAACGGGACCACTTCGAAAGAAAGTGCCTCTGTCTGATAGTTCTTTGGAGTTCCAAAGGTAACATCCAAAGTGATCTCTCCCAGGGAATTTGCTTGTCTTCCTGGGACAACCCCGTGAAAGATCACAAAGCTGTGATTTAGCTGGGTCTCCGAGATTCGCATCCGGCATAGCGTTTCGACATACTGAATATTAATGCTGCTACCATTGTCCATGAGAGTCTTGGAGAAACCATAGCCATCAATAAGTGGATTAACGACTAAGGCGTATTTTCCTCGCCTGTGCAACTTAGGCGGATGATCATCATGGTCAAAGGTGATTGCAACTTCCGACCAGTCCAGGTATTGGGGGACAGCCGGAACAATTGCATTGAGATCATGCAGAACTGCTTTCTTGACCTTAGCTGGTTGAGATCCGAGGACAGTGACGTACGTGTCTTTCTTTGTTGGGAAGTTTTTCTTCCCTTCCGGCTTGGGATTTAAAGGATCGGCTTCCTCCATGTTGGAATCTTCCTTGGTCTCTTTATATTTTTTGGGATTCTTCTTTCCCTTCTTCCGCTTAGCCCTATAGACAATGGTATCGTCTTTCTTGATGTCGTCATTAAAACGACACTCGGCGTTCCTATGAGATGAGCCCCATTGGCATCCAAGTGATGCACACATGGGTTATTGGCAATGTCAGCCCAGGAGTAGGTTTTGCCAGGCTGCTGGTCTCCTCTACCTTGGACTCTTGATGTCCCACGACCGCGTCCACGACCACCGCCGCCTCCTCCTCGGCCTCCAAACCCGAAAGTAGCAGTGACCACTGTCGTTTCCATGTTGGGTTTTTCTTCCGAGGTTTTCTTGCGCTTCTGAGCTTATTGCTTTGGTTGTTTTGCCAACCGTGGCACAACTAGGGTGTTTAGTAATCCCTCTGTGTCGTCGTCAGCATCTGCATACTTGCTCGCTATTTCTATCATCTCTCCCAGATCGGTGACCTTGTCACACTTCAATCGATGACATAGTAAACCAATTGGGAGTCCTGCAATGAAAGCTTCAATCGCAGTTTGGTCATTTACTCCTTCACAGGATTTCTTAGTGTCGATCCATCGTCCGAGATAATCTCGGCAAGTTTCTCCGGCTTTCTGGGTGCAACACTGTAGGTCTCGTACCGTATAGGGCCTCCGATATGTGCCTTCGAAATTCCGAAAGAATGCGCTTTGCATGTCATACTAGTTGTGGATGGTGTTCTCCGGAAGTTCATTGAGCCATGACCGTGCCGTCTACCGCAACATAAGTGGGAGATACCGGGTCGCGACCAGGATGTTTCCGCCTTTGGCGATGTAGCAAGCCTGGAAAAAATCCTGAAGCCAAGTATCTGGCCGAGCTACACCATCGTAGGGCTGGATATGTCTTGAGATAGAAAATCCTTCCGGGAATTTTGTTGCTCTTATGTGTGGTCCGAAGCATTTTGGGCCCACGTATATATCATCATTTTCGTAGCGCCGCACCTCTATGTTTGAATTAATCCGGTGTCTTGCGTCACTTGGAGACAGAGATCGCCGTCCTGATTGACGGCTGTGGCTATGGTGCCTTGGAGCCAGAATTCAGCTTCTGCCACCACCTCCTCCGCCATGTCGTCCTCCTCGATCTCCTTGAGAGCCATTGTGATGGCTGCTTGGTGGAGAGGGTAGAGTAGGTGGATTATTTCCGGCTGATCGACGGCCTCCATCCGGAGCGTCATTATTCTGGTTCCGAGGAGGGTCTTCATTACGATGAGCCCCCTGCCGGCTTGTCTCGGCACGATGTCCGCCGTTCCTTCATCCGTCACTCCCACCATGGTGGGGCTCAGCCGGATGGCTTGTATGTCCAGGAGGTGGCATTCTTTGATGGTCCTCCTCCTGACGTTTCTCTTTATCTTCTTCCCTGTGATCGTTCGACTCTCGCTAGGGAGGATTTCTCGGATACAGTGCAGTAATTGCCTCTTTCTCGGTAGCTGGAGCGACGTGGCTCCAGTCAAGTGCAGTTCTGTGGTGCTACCCTGAAGATCTGGTTCTTGAGTAGTTGTCTTCCCGACGGTCGGAACAATGATGTTGTTCCGGAACCCGTTGGGGTCTTATGTCCTTCCAGGCCGGATCCGTGCGACATTGGTCTGATTGAGAGACCAGTTTTCTGCTTCCAGACTTCGTGGCCTTCTACTGCTCCAGACCCTTGGTGAGTAGCTTAATGCCCAATCGAACCTATTTCGGGCCAGGATTATTTGCCAGGATGTCTCGAGCTATGGAAGTGTTCTGCACTGGTGTTGGGTATACCAGATCTCCCTTGCTGTCGAGTCGAGGCATCCCGAGGTCTCCTTCAAAGAGAACCTTGTGGACTTCCAGAAATTGATCGTTACACGTGTGACGTTTCCAGGTCTTTTGATGCTGCCGAGAGATGTACTTCTCTGCAGTTCCTATGCGCTTCTTTTCTTCCTCAATGTTGTTGGCTTCATCCAGGAGTACTTGGCGTTGCGCTTCTAGGGCCTGAGCCCTTTCTTCCAGTTCTTCAGCAGTAAGTTCTGCAGCTGTAGGGATAGGTGTAGTTAATGCAACATCGATAAGCTTACGCGCACCTGCGGTGACCACGTGTCCATCCACCGATTCTTCTTTGGGCTCGTCTGGGATAAGTGCTCCATCTGAGTCTTCTTCATATTCCCCAGCAATCACCTCCTCTATTAGAAGTTCTTTTGTCGGGGTCTTGTTCTTCTTGTTCTTCTTCTTTGCCTTCTTGGCAGCACCGGTAGCAAAGACGGCTTTGGGCCTGTTTCCCCAAGTCAAGCTCTGATCGGTACTTCCGGCCATTTGGTCCTCAGGATTATCATCGAGATCCATGTTATCCTGCGCTTTAGGAGAGTTTTCTCTGGATCCTTCGTCCATGGCTTCTCCTTCTTCTGCAGCTATGGAGTTAAGCTCTTCTTCGTATTCCGCGGAGAACTTTCGGAAATTTGCTGATGTCATGGAGTCATCCGAAGATGCCGGTAAGTCGACACTTGTTCCGATTGCCTCTAGCACTGAGTCTTCATTGTCTCCAGCATCGGCAGAGCCGGATCCGGATCCAACATATCCGACAAAGTGTGATGCGTGCCTCCTGAGATAGTTGTGTCTCTCGCGGTCGGCTTCCTCAAAACGCCTGATGATCTCGAGAATTTCATCCACACTTGATTTTTGCATCATCATGCGCCTCAACGTATATCTCAGGAAGGGTTTATCAGTTCCGGTACTATCAGAGCCGGAATCAGAGTTGTTTTCTTGCTCTTCCTGGATTTCAACCTCTACAGGTGGATCGATATGAGATTCGACCTCGCTAGGGAGATCCGCTCCAGATTCGACTTGCACTACAAGATCTGCTTCAGGTTCAGCTTTCTCCACTATCTCCGTGACGGGTGCGCATCGATCTCGCCACAATACATGATGGTGTAAGTAGTCACATCCTCCCTAGCCGCAATCTAGGTCTCGTCGAGAACGATGAGAGGGGCATCGCTGGCATAGATGATGTAACCGACGGCGATGGTCTCACTGATTCTGATTCTTACAGATTCCGCTCGGAACGCAGATCCGAAGCTCACTTGCCCCACGGTGGGCACCAACTGTCGTCGGATTGATGACAAGTACGCCATGTGGGGGTCCTCTAGGCGTGTGGAAGAGAGGGGTGTGAGACGTATGATATTTCGGGACGGTGAGCACACAAGTTTACCTAGGTTCGAATCCGCCGGCTTTGGACGGATCCTACTCATGCTAGCAATCCAATAATACGGCAGAGCCGGAATATGGGTTACAAGGGTTTTGCCTGTGCGAGTTGAGATTGTAGACTATTGTGAGGGTTCCCTAAAGGCTTTCCCTAGGACGGCTTATATAGATATCCGGCCTAGGGTTTATAGGAGAGACATATCCGGCTACGACTAAGAGTCGATTACAGAGTACATTTTGAACTACAAGTAACACTATGGGCCTATGTCGGTAAGTCTTCTGGACCTTCCTGTAGCCGGACTGGACTCCGTCTCTTCTCCCTGACTAGATCGCCCGTGAAGCAAAGCTCTAACCCAAAGTGGGCCACCCTGGTCAGTGAGGCACAGTGAGGATACTTGGAAAGTATATCCTCAACACTAGAGGCAATAAACACCGGAGTCTCCGGTGTGCAACACCAGAATCTCTAGCCTGGACCGGAGTTTCCGGTCAGACGGACCGGAGTCTCCGGACTGACCAACCGGAATCTCTGGTCTGGAGATTTTGGGTTACACAAGGAGACCACAGGTGGGATTGATTCTAGCAGACCGGGTAAGGATTTGAGGCTAATGTGATACAATGCATGCAAGCATGTTGTTCCAGTGCGAAAAAATCAGTACAAAAACTCAAAATAAATGAAGGGGATGAAACCTAGGTTCATGGTGAGAATAAAGGTACCAGATCTGTCCATTGGAGTGATTCCATCGGTGGGGAATGTCCTAGGGGTGGAGAGGGTGGTGTTGGCCGGTGGCATGGTGGATCCGGGCGGCAAAACGACCTTCGGGTGATGGTTTTGGAGGAGGAGGATGCAGGTGTGAAGGTGGGAGTCGGGGTGGAATATAGATTCTGAGTGACTCTTTCACCCTGACCCCCTTTAGTCACTGCCTGAAACCGTCCCAGACCGGAGACTCCGGCCTTGCAGACCGGAGACTCCGGCCCTCTTCGACCAAACCCAGCCAGATTCAAATTTGGGGACATATATGGGATGGAATGTGTTTAGGGGAGAGTATAAGGCCTGGCTTTAGATTCCAAACTGTGAAGAACCAAATAGGCAATGAAATCCAAATTAAATGTCAAGTGAAACTCCAATTCAATTGCTTCAAGCACCAAATCTTCATAATGAAGAGGGCGGTGGCCGAGACCACCATGTAAGAGTGTGAGGCATGAAACCGCAAAGAACTATCCTTGGGTTCATAACCTCTACTCATTAATGAAGCTCACATATCACAAATGATATTAAGAGAATTGATTTTTGTTAATTTTGGCATTATGGGGGAGGGATAGCCCAATAATTAGGATTACACTCCCCCTATATCTATGCCTGCACCTAAACCAAATATGGATCAATATATAGGTGAGTTATGCAAGATGATAAAGTCAAACTCCTTGAATCTATGATATTTAGTTCATTCCTCAAATAGCAAAACCTTGCTTCATCAAGTGGCTTCGTGAATATATCTGCAAGTTGGTCTTTGGTTGATACATAAGATAGCTCAATATCTCCTCGGGCAACATGATCTTTAATGAAATGATGACGGATCTCAATATGATTTGTCCTTGTATGATCCACCAGATTGTAGGCAATCTTGATAGCACTTTCATTGTCACACAAAAGAGGAACTTTGTCACAATGGACACCATATTCCTTTAAAGTTTGCCTCATACATAACAATTGGGTGCATGCACTAGATGGTGCCACATACTCAGCCTCGGTGGTGGAGAGAGATATATAGTTTTGCTTCTTAGAAGACCAACACACCAAGGACCTACCAAGGAATTGGCAAGCCCAGGAGGTTGGTTTTCTATCATCCTTATCACCATCCCAATCCGAATCAGTGTAACCACAAAGAGAGAATGTTAAGCCCCTAGGATACCATATATCATAGATTGGGGTATGAACCAAATATCGAAAGACTCTTTTGACCACCATCACGTGGATTTCTTTAGGAGCCACTTGATATCTTGCACACACTCCTACACTTAACACAATATCGGGTCTAGATGCACATATGTAAAGCAAAGAACCAATCATGGATCGGTATACCTTTTGATCAACATCTTTACCATTTGGGTTAAGCTCAAGATGAGTCTTGGTTGCCATGGGAGTAGGAGCTCCATTTAACTCTTTCATATTGAACCTCTTGAGCATGTATTGAGTATACTTGGGTTGATTAAAGAAGGTTCCTCCTCTTATTGGCTTGATCTAAAAACCAAGAAATACCCTCGACTCCCCTATCATAGACATCCTAAACCTATCAGTCATAAGCTTCGAGAATTCATCATTAAATGCTTTGTTAGACGACCCAAAGATAATATCATCAATATATATTTGGCAAACGAAAAGCTCCCCATTAACCCTCTTAGTAAAAAGAGTGGGATCAATTTTCCCAACCTCAAATCCACGGTCTAGCAACAACTCTCTAAGGTGCTCATACCAAGTACGTGGAGCTTGTTTAAGTCCATAGAGCGCCTTATCAAGTTTGTAGACATGGTTTGGGAAGTTGGGATCCTCGAAACCCGGGATTTTCTTAACATAAACAAACTCATGCGATGGACCATTTAGAAAAGCACTTTCCACATCCATTTGTTGTAATTTAAAATTATGATGTGCAGCATAAGCAAGAAGGATACGGATGGACTCAAGGAGATCCACAGGAGCATAAGTCTCTCCATAATCAATGTCTTCAATTTGAGAGAACCCTTGTGCTACTAATCTTGCCTTGTTCCTCACAACGATACCATGTCCATCTCGCTTTTTTGAATATGCATTTAGTGCCAATAACAGTGTGGCACTCCTTGGGCTTTTCTACTAACTTCCATACTTTGTTTCTCTCGAAGTTGCTGAGCTCTTTGTGCATTGCTTCTAGCCAATCTGAATTTTCAAGAGTTTCCCACACTTTCTTTGGGTCCACCATGGATATATGAGCTTGATGTTCACCAAAATACTTCAATTGAGATCGAGTGGACATTCCACTCCTTAGATCACCAAGAACATTCTCAAGAGTGTGATCTCTTCTTTCTAACATTCTGCCCACTCTAGCTTTGTGACGAGTTTCGATCTCCTTGTTGTTCCTTGCAGGGATCTCTTCATCATTATGGTCCTCGTCTTGACCATGATTTTGACCTTGATCAATAGTAGGTTCAGCTTCATCAACATGAGCTACAGGTTGATCTTGGTCTTGATCAGGAAAGCTACTTGAAACGATTTGAGATGATCTTGTAGCTGACTGAATAAATTTGCCTTGAGCAACTGACTATGTGGGGCTGGACAATCCAGTCAGTGGAGAGGCTAGACTATCCAGCCTGGAGCTTCCTGCCTGATCAACATGGTGAGGGTTCTCAGCTTGTCTTTGGCTTGGGTCATCATTACCCTCAATAATAGGAGCTTGTTCAAGTTGTGAAGATGAGGGCTCCACTTGAGTAGAGCATAGTTCTTCTCGATCCGCCACAAGGGGTTCCTCAACAGGGCGGATAAATCTTGCACCCATTCTTCTTATGGCATCTTGAGGTATTTCATCATCTACATCACAAACATCAACATGCCCCGCTTGGGGGCCATCATATTCTTCGAAAGACACACTACAAGATTCTATGACAACCCCGAAGAGTTTATCATAGATTCTATAAGTGTGGGAATTGAGACCATAGCCAACAAAAATACCCTCTAAAGCTTTGGAATCAAATTTGGACAAATGAACACCTTTTATGAGATAGAAACACCTACAACCAAACACCCGGAAGTATGAAATGTTGGTCTTGTTACCGGTAAGTATTTCATATGGTGTCTTGTTCAACTCTTTGTGGATGTAGAGATGGTTTGATGCATGGCATGTGGTTGAGATTGCCTTTGCCCAAAAAATATATGGAGACTTAAACTCTGCCAACATGGACCTTGTCATATCCATTAATGTACCATTCTTCCTCTCAGCTATGCCATTTTGTTGAGGGGTATATGCGGTGGAATATTGATGTTTTATCCCCTCATCACTAAGAAAACCATTTAAAGTGTAGTTCTTGAACTCGGTGCCGTTATCACTTCTTATTGTTAGCACGGGCACATTGTATTGACGTTGAACCAAATTGACGAAGTCGATGAAGTATTATTGGGTCTCACTCTTCAACTTGAATAAGTATACCCATGAATATCTTGAGTAGTCATCGACAATCACCAAGCAATATTTCTTCCCACCAAGGCTAGCATGAGATGGAGGACCAAAGAGATCCACGTGAAGGATCTCCAAGATCCTCTTCGACTTTATGATGTTATTTGGCTTGTGGGGAGAATCATGCATCTTTCCTTCAACACAAGCTCTGCAAACACAATCTTTGGCAAAACAAACATTTTTCTTTAGTCCCACAATATGGCCACCCTTGTGGAGGCTTTGCAAAGTTCTCATATTGACATGGGCTAGTCGGTGATGCCATAACCACCCCACATCAGCCTTTCTGAATAAGCACATCGCACTAGTAGTGGTTTTCCCTAAAAATTCCACCACATACAAGTCATTTTCAACATAACCAACGAAAGCAGCCTTTAGAGTCTTGCTCCACAAGAGGACCACAATATCATTATCAATAAAAACAGCGAAACCCATCTTGCCTAGGGCACGGACTGAAAGTAAATTATAGCCAAGAGTCTTAACAAGCACGATGTCCACGAGAGTAACATCATGTGCAACCACAACTTTTCCAAGCCCCATTACCTGAGATTTTGACTTATTAGCATATGTGACGGTTATATGATCTTGATTTCCCCTTATATCCATCATTATTGATTTGCTTTCGGTCATATGACTTGTGCAACCACTATCAAGTACCCATTTTGACCCACCGAAAGCATAGTTCTACAAAAGATCAAGCTAAATTTTAGGTACCCATTTTTCAATGGGTCCTCTTTTGTTAGTGATAAGGGTCTTTGGAACCCAAATAGACCAAGCAATATAACCATCAAATGGACCAACATATTGTGCATAAATATCACCATAAGAATTACGCATTAAGACATAGTGAGGGTTAGCACTTCCCGCAAAGTCATCTTGTGACATAGTTTTGCCACTTAGGTTATTACTACCCATAATGGTCTTATCTTTTGCTTGTGCAGGCTTGGCCTTATTTTTCTTGTTGTTATTCTTTTTGGCTTTGGATACATAGCCAAGACCTCTTTTCTCATTATTTGGCCTTTTCTTACTCAAAAGGTCATCAAGAGACTTGTTAACTTTGGGGAAGGTCGCCTTTGCAAGTTCCCCCTTCAACCTAGAATTTTCTTCAAGGATGTTCGTACTACTAGGGGGAATGGAAATACTAGGTGAAGCAACATTAGTCAATTGAGTTTGAAGTTGTTCACGAGACTTTGTGAGGGTCAAGAGTTAACTTTCTAAGACCTTGTGAGTCTTGTTAAGCCTCTCAAAATCCTCGGCAAGCTTTTCATGAATAACACCAAACTCAATCTTGTCCTTTTTAGCCTTTTTGTACTTAGCAATGACATGAACACATTCCTTAATGAGTTTAGCAATAATTCAATCATTTGCCTCATCAAGGCCTTCAAGTTTTTCTTCAAGAGACACCCTAGTCTCTTACTCTTATTCTAGAGCATTAGTTAGAGCATCCATCTCAAGTAGATGCTCTCTCCCAAGCTTACATCTCTCATCAAGGAGCTCTTGTGTGTGAGAAAGTTGGTTCAAGAGATTTACAAAATTATTCTTGTGCTCACCTTGCAGGTTAGTCATATAAGCATCGAAAGCAACTAATTCCTCTTTCACCTTAAGATTTATGTCATCATTCAATTCATCATTGATAGTAGAGGTGGAGAGAGGATATGGTGATACCTCTGATGCTCTTTCCATAAGGCAAGTGACGTTCTTGTTGGAGGTTTTCTAATTTGGGGAATCAAAGAGGGAGAAGGTGGGTGTAGAGGTAGTGGCAATGGCAGCCACACCATTCGTAGTTTCTTCTTCTTCCTCCTCATCATCGGAAGATAACTCTTCATGTGCTATCAATGCAATGTCACCGGACTTATTGTTGGTGGCATTGTTCTTGTTAAAAGGCTTCTTGAAAGGGGCCTTTGGATTTTTCTTCAATATGAGTGCACCACCATTATCTTCTCTCTTCTCATATGGATGTCCGGCAACAAAATGATAGCGGTCACCACAGTCGAAGCAAGTTCTCAATCTTGAAGCATTTTCTTTTCTACCACTTGGGTTACTTTTTTGTTGCATCTCCATCTTGGCCTTAGCAGGATCTTTCCAAAAGTTTCTTGCATAGAAGGCCATATATTCACCATGATACACCTTGACATCTTCGGGGTGACTCATAGAGAGTGCATCATCACTTCCTTCTTCTTCATCATACTCCACAACCTTGGCCTTCAAGGCAAGATTGACACCCCTACTCATTCCAATGGCACGAGCTCGGGCATCTTTGGCATTCTTGGCAGCAACCTTGAAGGTGCCCATCTCTTGCATAACTTCATTGGAGGTCATGAGATGGTAGTTGTGTCTTCCTTGTAGACTTTTCAAGTCAGTGGGCTTGAAGGGCATGAGTGCACTCACATACTTCCTCTTGATCCAAGCATCATCAATGTGAGAGGCACCAACATTTCTGAAGGTGGTGGCTGTGGATTTGAGTCTTCTATAAATGTCTTCATGATCCTCACCATCCTTCATAAATAAACCTTTAGCTTCATTGCTTAAGGCATCATATCTATTTCTTCTCATGCTCTCATTACTAACAAACAAGTCAATGAGAGCATCCCAAGCTTCCTTGGTGGTATTGTAGTGCTCAATGTGGGGAAAGTCCTTTGGCCCCAACCCAAGTTGAATCATGTGCAAGGCAGTGGCATTGAGTTGACTATTGACCACTTCTCTTCTTGTCAAGTTAGTTGGATCCTTAATTTTGAGTCCTTCTTCAATAATGTTCCACAAGTCAATGCAAGAGCTGCGTACATGAGATTTTGTTAAAACTTGCCATTGAGCAAAAGAATGTGCAGTTAACTTAGGTGGGTCACCTCTATTATTTATATGAAGATGAGAGATCGAAGGATCAGGAGAGTACCATCCGGGAACCACATGGTGCTCTTCCTTCACATCACCCTTTTTGTTGGAGGAGTTAATGGAATTATATTCATCCCCCACAACCTCAACCATAGGTTTATCCAAAGCATTCACCTTTGGAGGCGGAGGAGGTTCCTTTTGAGAGGGGCTGGAGAGGCGACCCTTTCCTTAACAAATTGCTCAACAAGTATGCGCAATTGTTGGATCTCGTTGCTCAGGGTAGAGCTCAAGCTTGTTTCCAAATTCTTGAGATCCACCATGGCCACCGAGGTGCTAGCCTCACCACTCCCATCTTCATCTGGGTTTCCCATATTCTTAGGCGGTTAAGCCCGAATAAAGAGCCGAGGCTCTGATACCAATTGAAAGGATCGTATGGGCACAATGGTAAATTCTCTAGATATGCAACTATCGTGAATTTACCTATATGTCACACTAGCACAACTAACTAAGCAAGAACTAGATAAAGTAAGGTGCGGTAAAGGATAGAAGTAACTGAAGTGAAGCACACGGGGACACAAGGATTATTTCCCGCAATTCATTCCTTTTGAGGGGAAGTACGTCTGCGTTTGGAGAGGGGGTGGTATCAAACCACCAACGCCACGAGAGGCCTTCCTTGTTCTCCGCTGAACCTCACCCCAAGGGGATCGATTCACTCATCTACTATATCGGCAACCTTCAAGGTGGTAGCCGGCACCCTTACAACAAGTTCGAGGCACACATCCACAACTTATTTGGAGGCTCCCGAATCTAGGCAAGCTGTCACAACAATCAAAGACAAGCTTGTAAGAACCAAAACAAGGCTTAGGGCTTCCAATAAAACCCTAGAGCAAGGGGCCCTCAAGTGAATGAGGGGGAAATGAAGATCTCTCTTGGTGAAGCTGTAGATCAAGGCCTCATCCTTCAATTTCCCCAAAGATCAGCGACTTTGGGTGGTTGGATGAAGAGATCTTGGAGTTTTGGTGGCTCTAATGGTGATGCTTTTCTTTTCCGGAACGATCAGCTTGAGGTAGAAGATGAGGTCCTCTATTTATAGCCTCCTCAGCTGCTGGCCGTTTTCTACCCGTTGGAGACCTTCCACACCGGAGACTCCGGTTTGGCAGACCGGAGACTTCGGTCTACACCGTAAACTCCGGCCCATCTCTGGTCCATCTTCGGACCACCATTCTGAATGACCTAGGCCTTGCCTTCTCACACACTCTGGGGACTTTGGCAGGAACTCTAGACCAGAGACACTAGAGACTTCGGTGTTTCCACACCGGAAACTTCGGTAAGAGAAACCACACCGAAGATTCTGGCCAACATCCGGTCTGTCTCCGGACCCCCTCACAGAATGACCTTGGGAAGATTCTTGAGTCCACTCCGGGGACTTTCGGGGAAACTCCAGACCACACTAGAGACTCCGGTGTCTTCACACCGGAGACTCCGGTCTAGATTCTTTAGGAATCATCAGATTTATCCAGGGAATTTCCCACAATGTTATGGCCTTTTCTCTTTTCACTAGATTGACCTGTAGAAATTAACACATAGTAAAATGAACCTTATGTTGTTAACAAACACCAAAATAGATTAGGACAATAAATGTCCTTTCAATAAAGATAGAGGATAACCCCGTCGCCCCCACCATGGCGATAGTTCTTTCAAAGCCACACTTATCAGCTTTGTTTACAACAAAGCCTTCAGTGGTTAAAGTACTTTCAAACTTCTCATGCCACTGCCTAGGTGCTTGCTTAAGACCATACAAAGTCTTCAGTAACTTACACACCTTTCCTTCTTGACTATCTACTACATACCCATCGGGCTGCTCCATATAAATTTCCTCATCCAACTCCCATTTAGGAAAGAAATCTTAATGTCCATTCGATGAACAATAAGATCTTGAGATGTAGTCAAGGAATATAGTACTCGAATAGTGGTCAATCTGGCTATAGGTGAGTATGTGTCAAACAAGTCTTCGCCTTCTTTCTAGGTGTAACCCTTGGCCATAAGATGTGCCTTATAATTTTCAATGGTACCATCGGGCCTAAGTTTTTTCTTGAACACCCACTTACATCCTACAGGCTTGCACCCATAAGGATGACCAGTTACCTCCCAAATTCCATTAGCTAAGATGGGATCCATCTCACTATAGACAGCTTCCTTTCAGTAGTTAGCATCTTGAGATGCATAGGATTCTGAAATAGAAGTGGAAGTATCATCCATGAGGTACATAATGAAATCATCACCAAAGGACTATTCAGTCCTATGTCGCTTGCTCCTTTTAGTAACTTCATTGTCATGCTCCTCAGGATCAATATAGTGTTCTATCAAAATGGTGGATTCAGTAATTGTAGTTAGTTCTTGACCAGATGAACTAATCACCTCCTGATATAATGAGCTAGACATACCTTTCATGGAAAAGATGTCCTCAAAGAAAGTCACATCACTCGACTCCATAATTTTACCGACAAGCATGTCAGGTAACTCAGATTTTACTACCAAAAATCTATACCCAATGCTACCAAAAGCATATCCCAGAAAAACCCAGTCCACAGTTTTTGTCCAAGCTTTCGCTTCTTAGATATTATAATTTTGATTTTCACCAAACATCCTAAGTTCGTAAGTAAGAGAGTTTAAGCCTTTTCTTCTCCCATTCCTCAAATGGGGTCATGGTTTTATCCTTTATGAAACACGGTTTAGGACATGACACACAACCATTAGCGCCTCCTCCACCATTCCTTGGAAAGACCCGATGTGTCTAACATGGCGTTAACCAAATCAGTTAGAGTACGATTCTTTCTTTCGGCCACCCCATTGGATTAGGTGGGTAGGGAGACGTACTCTCATGAATAATATTGTGTTCCCCACACAATAAATTAATTTCATTTGGAAAGTACTCTCCACCATGATTCGACCTTATCCGCTTGATCTTAAGATCAAGTTGCTTTTCTTCTTCGGCTTTATAGATTTTGAAATAATTTAAAGCTTGATATTCAGATTTTAGAAGATAAACATAGCGGAGGGGGAACACTTACTAGCTGCCACCGCCAAATGCAGTTTTCCAACGGCTGCTCTGCGTCAGATTCTACTTCCACCTCTGGGCCACGGCAATGGCGGCCGCCTTCTCCGGCGAAGCAAACTTTGCCGCCACGGGATTCGAGCTCCTGTAGCAATCCTAGACGATGTCACCACCGCCATTCCTAGATCCCTCCACGTCGCCGCCGTCATCTCCGGCTCCGGCGCCGCCGACCGGTGGACATGTGCCGCCGAGGGGATTCGCCGTTGCCGCCATCGCTTCTGTGCGCGCGCGGGAGAGAGCTGGTGCGATAAACTGACTCGGTCGAACCGTGTCGAGGCTGGTGTTAGGGTTCCGACCATGTTGTTAAGGCCGTCTAGGTGTGCCACGACATCCTGACCACCGGGCCCCACCGGTCAGGTTCATCGTTAGAGCAGCGTCAAAGCCAGATCAGTGCTATCTGCAACCTCATGCCCCAAATCCGGTGCTTTCTGAAAAAATTTAAATTTTTGGTGGTCTTTTGAAGCCCTAGCCTCAATTATGGTGTTTTTTTTATAATTTTCTCACATTTTGTACTATTGACAAAGTACGATTTCACTATAGACACTACTCTAAAACAAATGGTTCGGTGGTTATGGTCCAACTTAAGCAACCACGGAGGAATGCATAGTTTGTGTGGATTACTAGAATAGAAGGTTTAAAGGAAATGATAAAAAAATTGTAAAAAGATGTGTTCAAGAGGATATGCAATCAACAATCTCTAGCGCGAGCCTATTTCTTGGGAGGAGGATATGAAAAAAAAAATACTCCATCCGTTTTAAAATATAAGATATTTTTGTTTTTATAAAACAAATATATCTAGACATCTTTTTGTGTGTAGATTCGGAGTGAACATACACACAAAAAGATGTCTAGATACATTCATTTTAGCCTATACACAAAAAGATATTTAGATATACGGAAATCCACTTTTGCACTCGGGTCCCAGTATAAAAAAACATATTTCAAAATGTTGAAAATTTTGAAAAAAAATATGACCATGTGTAGCTTTATGTCTGAGGTGCACGTGAAGTCATTACACGAAAAATCGATATGTTTTGTATGCTGTGTAAAAAACATAATTTTTTTTTTCGTGCAGCACGTTACTTTAGCACTAAAATTTGTCTTTTTGTACAAGCCACCTAAAATGTTTATTTTTCGTGAAACGACTTTGTGCGCACCTAAAACTGGAAGCTCTATGTGTTTATATTTGTTTTGGATTTTTTTAGCATTTCAAAATTTGGGAAAATCAAATTCAAATAAAAGGTACATATGCACCCGGGAGCAAAATAACCGCGTCGATGGATGCACTCTTTTAAAAAAAACTAAAACATCTTATATTAAGAAGTGGAGGAAGTACTAGATAACAATATATGATCATGCACAGAATGGCACATTGTTGTACGGCTGCAGACCGACAGTAGCCTGCATATGTTCCCGGGATCAAAAGTGGATTTCCGGCATATAACAAAATAAACAGTTCTTTCGACATGCTACTGATGAAGCGAGAGCAACCCTGCTATTAGTTCTAAGAGTAAGGGCAATAGTAGAGCTAGCTGTTGGCTATAAGCCATGTGCATGTCATCTAGAATTAATCTAATAGCCAACATGTACAATAGTTAGATGTCAAAATATATACTAAGCACCCACTACTCTTCTCTCTCCTCTTCTTTCTCATCCAACTAAGCATAAATATACTATTTTAAGTCTTATAGTCTGCTGACTGGACCTTATTGTACTTGCTCTTAAGAGCCAGCTGTAGAACGTGCTCCTAGGCACTATGTGAGAGTAAAAAGTGGGTCATACATTAATAAAGTAGATATTTTAATCTCTAACTATTGTACATGTTGGCTATTAGATGATATGGACATGGCTTATAGCCAACAGCTGACTCTACTATTGTCCTTGCTCTAATTAAGCACTCACTCCTCTTCTCTCTCCTCTTCTCTCTCATCCAACTAAGCACAAATATACTATTTTAAGTCCTATAGTCTGCTGACTAGATCTTATTGTACTTGCTCTAACTAGCAAAAAAAAACATTAAAACCCATTAAATGGCTCATTTAGTGCGCATGCAAGTTTCTGTCACCATAGAAATCTTGGTCATCCATTCCATTTTTAGTGGCAGACATTAATTTGTTTTATATATTGCATTTTAATCACCACAATAACTGCCAGCGGTTCTCCTATTTTTTTCAGAAAACCGTGAACCTCTTTCCACACACACTCAATCCGAAAGTTTATATTTTCTTTTGGTGCATGTAGAAGTAAATAATAATCGTTAGAAACCAAATATATTCTTCACAAATATTTAAGCACCACACAACCGAAGAAAACTATTTACTACCGTTGTTCCTAGATATTAAATAAATAGTATAAGATATCCTGGTGTATGACGCTATGACAATATATATTTTATAAGCAATAAAATGTCCATATAACTGAAAATAGTTGTGTCGAGAGTCGTTTAGGAACAAAGGCTCAATCATATGAAACATTTCCCCTTTGTATTCTTTCCGAGAAAAGACCATATGAACAAGTCAGAAGCCAGCAAAACTGTACATACAGAACCAGCACCAACTAGAGAAAACAGGGGACGCAGTACTCTCCTACAGAAGCCCACCCACTCTTTCTAACCTAGCCAAAACCGACGGTCGATCGCTTGAGTCTTGATCATCCAAGCAACGGCGCAGATGAATCCTTGCATCTCCATTTCCTGCTGTAGTAAGCGTAGAGTCCCAGCTGCGTCGCTCCCAGGACAACTCCGAGCCCGTTAGGCACCTGAAAGTTGAGACGAAGACAGAAGTCTAATTGTCAGCCCATGCATTCAGACAAAAACATCGATTCAAGCAAGTGGAATTCGAAATGGGATCGGGTGCTCACGTAGATGTAGAAATCACGCAGCAGGAAGCCGTATATCGCGAAAGAGGAGCTCATGAGCAACGTGGAGAGGGACAGGTAAAAAGGCATGAACTCCAGGCACTCGGTCCGAATCACCACTCCCTGAACAACCAAGGATGGAGACATACATATGTGAGAACAGTTCCATGTTACGCTTACTAAGGACATGACTCATGAGCTAGGGGAAATTTGATGAGGAGCCCAGTTTGGTTGGAAGGCGTACCATGACGGCTAGCGGGGAAGCAAACATGGAGATGAGCGACGCCATGCTGACGGCGCCGACGAACTGCTGCCGCATCGGCTGGTCGAAGCAGGTGAGGCTGGCGAACGCGACGAGCGCAAACCCGCAAACCAGGAGCACCAGGATCCCCGTGATCCTCAGCTGTGGAGGAAATGGATAACAGATTTTCAGTATAGGTGCCAGAGACAGTTGTCCTCTCCTTTCTTAGATGAAAGTGAAACGGGTTCAGGGTGGGAAGAAGAAAAGGAAAATTACCCGTGTCTTTCTGCTGTCGGCGTAGATGAAGAAGAGGGAAATGTAGGCGAGCTGGAAGGCTGCTCCGGTACCGTTGACGGTGGCGACGAGGAGCCTGTTGTCGGAGACCCAGGGGAGGCCATACCACAGGCAGATGAAGCAGTTGAGCAGGGAGAGCAGGTAGGGGAGCCCATCGAACTGCTCCGTGGACTTGGCTTTCAGGATCCTCTTGAACGTCGGTCTGGAAATTAAAGTTAACAAACACGATCCATCAGAAAACCTCTCTCCACGATGATCAAATCAAACCAACAAAACAACAAAGAAATAGCTAGCGTGTAGTATATGATTGCTTACACAGGTGAAAGGAAGAGAGCGAAGGCGAAGAGGTTGCCTGAAAAAGGGATGACCAAATTCTGAGAATATTAGCGACTCTTTCTTCAAAACCACCTGGTACTAGGAACTATAGAGAGCGCGTGAAAGATGAAGATCATTACCTGCAAAACCAGCAGCGAAGCAGGAGATCTCGTACAGGGAGAGGGAGTCCATGAATGAAAGCTCTGATTTTTCTTGACCGGGGATGAAAAGCAGTTCCTCCTTGTATTGTATTGTATCTTCTCCTTTTCCACGTCTGCCTTCCTGCGGTGAAACTCTCTGGGATTTATAACGGACGGGACGAGTCAGTGCGAGACGCAAACCCCACAGCCACAAGTTCAAACGTACGGTTGAATCACTGAGAGCCTGGTGCTGGGGATGGGATGTGGCCCTCTCCAATTTTCCGCACCTGCTGAACGGGAGACTGCGAGCATGCGTCTCCGCTCATCATCCGTCCACCAAAAATACTTGCCTCGTTGCTCCTGATTCCTCTCGTTTTCGTGAATCGTATGGGTGTAATTCGCGCTGGCATGACTCGGTTTTTTGGCAACTAGCTAATTACTGACGCACTGGCAAATTCATTACTTACGTTACCCTAGAAAATTGATTTTGCCGGCTACTACAATCGCTTGCATCTGAACGTGGAGTCTCGTTCTCTTTACTCTGTGATACCAGTTTGTCTAAAATATGATCTTCGGTATTGCCATACCGAGTTTAATCTTGTTACCGACAATCTTGCTACTACAATCGTTTTCTGCGGTCGGCTCGGAAGCATCTTTCCTAGCGTCCAGGTAGTTTTTCCTTTTTTTTTTAATACTCCTATATGGCCGTCATGTTGATTGGTTGGATAGCGGATCCCCGTCATGAACACAAATCGGCCAAGTCGCTGCACAAACCTGTGGCCGAAAACGAAAAGGTCGGATGGCCACCGCTTTGCTCGTGCTATTTGACGCAGCAGCAGTCTCCGGCCAGTAGCTTGGACGGCCACGAACACCTCTGCCATAGCGGTGTATCTTCTCCTTTTCCACGTCTGCCTTCTTGCGGTGAAACTCTCCCAACCCACCCCACTTTTCGGCGCCGGATGGACGAAAAACGCTCAATCGTACCCCCAGGACACCCATTTTCGCCGGATTCGGCTCATAATCTGTCCGGCGAGCACAGGTCGAACTCACCCCGTCGGGGTTCGCCTGGGGGCTCCGAATGAAGGCGAAAAGCGGGTGGGCCAGCGTTGTCGACAAGACAACGGTCATTTCCCAGGAAGACTTCCCCGAGACCACCTCCATTTCCCTCTCCACCCTGACTCCGGCAACACCACCCCACGCCGGCTAGCCGCAAACAAGGCCGAAGCGTGCCGCCAGATATCACCCACGTCCCATCCCTTGTAGCTGGCCTAGGCTTCGCCGTCCGTCGCCGGCCAAGCAGCTCCACACCAAACTCGACATCGACATGCCCGAGAGGTGTTCGGCACATTGCCGCCTCGGCCATGGATTCGGACGACGAGGAGATATTCACCGAGCCGATGGAGGAAGAGAAGGCCGTGGCCGCCGAAGACGAGGTGCACATGATGATCCTCGCCTGCCTCGCCGGCCTGTACGCCCAACTGGCGAAACCTCGGGGAGGAGGGTCGAAGCCAAGATGCCGGAAATGCAAGCCTAGTCAGCGGTTGGAGGGAACTGCATGTTGTACGCCGAATACTTCGCTGATGATCCATTGCATGGCGAGGCAGTGTTTCAGTGCCGATTCAGGATGGGCCGGGAGCGCTTCCTCAAGATTGTGTATGTTCTCTGGGACTTTGACCCCTACTTCAGATGCAAGAAGGATTGCACCGGCATGGTGGGATTTTCCTCAATACATTAGTGCACGATGGTCATCAGGATGCTCGCATATGGTGCTCCCGGTGACACACAAGATGACTACCTTCGAATGGCTGAGTCCACGGCCATTTAGTGTTTGTACAGGTTCTTCAGGTCAGTGATTGACTTGAGGACACCCAACGCGGCAGACACTGCTCGAATCCTTGTAACCAATGAAGCAAGAGGATTTTCTGGAATGCTTGAAAGTATCAACTGCATGCATTGGCAATGGAAGAATTGTCCATTTGCTTGGCAGGGAATATACAAAGGCCACAAAGGAGGTTGTAGTGTGATACTTGAGCCAGTGGCTACAGAGGACCTCTGGATTTCGCACTCCTTTGGCACGGCAGTGTCCAACAATGACATCAACATGCTGCAGTGCTCGTCTGTCTTCTCCAAGCTTGTTGAGGGCCATGCTCCCCCGGTGGACTATGTGGTCAATGGCCACCACTGCAACAAGGGCTACTACCTGACATATGGCATCTATCCAATATGGTCAACATTTATGAAGACTATCTCAACCCCTCAAATCAGCAAGTATTCCAACTTTCCCAAGGAACAAGAAGCATGCAGGAAAGATGTCGAGCGGACATTTGGTGTGCTGCAAACTCGATTTGCAGTTGTCCAATTCCCCGTCCTGACCTAGTCCCAAGAACATATGTGGGAGGTGATGAACTGGTGTGTGCTCTTGCACAACATGATCATTGAGAACGAGCGGGAGGAGCCCGTGTTTGATGATGACTCGGCGGAAGAATATTTCAGACAAGCTCTTCTTGCAGAGCCTGATCACCAGGTGCCGGCATTGTGGGCTGCCTTCATCGCTATGCGTCAGGAGATCCGAGATTCACATGTGCATCAACAACTGCAGGACGATTTGGTAGAGCACCTGTGGAGGCTCAAGGGCAACACCTAGTTTAAGGTGCTCTTGTGTTTCAAAACTTGGTTTCTATGCCAAACCATGTGACCATTCGCCGAAACTATGTCAAAATTTGGATAACTTGTTTGTATTTGACTCCTAGGCCGAATCTTGTGCACATTTGAGGCAAAATTTCGCCAAATTTCTACCATTATGAGATGAAACTTCGTTTATCTACATTTTCTGCCAAAACTAGCCGAATTCGACGGAATTCGTCTTGATCGCCTAACCCCATGCCAAAAGTTCAGCCCGTCCGGCGCAAAATAGCATCCGATTTCGGCACGGGCCCTCCAACGGCCGAAGTGCTCTAACATCTTTTTGACAGCTGCTTCTCAAGTCGGAGTAATCCTTGCCACAGTTGATATTTTAGTCTTTCGACAAAATTTCAATTCAAAAATCTAATACTGTAGTAGAAAGTTGACTTGGGGAGGATTTACATCCAGCTCAAAATCGAAAATGGCATAGGATTTACATCCAGCTCAAAATCGAAAATGGCATACTCTGCAAGAACCGTAGTGTGTAGATAAGGATGCAACATCACATGCAAGGTACTGTCCTTCGATATGCAACATCACATGCAAGGTAAGCCTTTTTCCCTTCGGATTGTAAGCGAACATCATGACAAACAAGCAAGCAATGGGGCTCCACCGTGAGAAAAAGATTGGGGAACAGGGTAAGGCAACTTCAGCATCTTAACACAAAACAGAAATCACCACATCCAGGGCAAATATATGAATGTTTCTCAGACAGAGAGTTAATGTTGTCCCAGCATGCGCAGTCGTCAGCTGGAGGAACAACATAAAGAGCATGACCCACGCATATCAGAATTTTTTTTTATTTCATGTAATGAACAGTCTGATATGCTACGAACTATTGAAACCACGGCAAAGAACCTCTCAAATAATTGTGACAGAAGGGACATACCAGAGGGCACCTCCCAAAAATTAAGTATATAAAAAATAAAGAGCAAAATTTTCACTGTTGACCCAACTTGAACTTATATGCTACAAGGACAGCAGAACCTAGAAGATAATGGACAAGGGGGTAGTATTCAGAATACTACACCCAGGAATATTAACCACAACCAATACAATGTAACTTTGCACAGCAAGACATGGAAACACGGGTGGGAGAGAAACATCAGGTCGATGTCATGCAAAATCCTTGAGCTTCACCATTTGTGTGACCACTCAACGAGTCTAGTTTACATTTACCCATCAGCTTTGCACAACTTTGCATCTTCTGTCTTCTGGCTTTCAACTTCCAATCATGTACCTGAGCATAATAAGGGTACTTTCAAAGGTTACTACTTGGGATGACTCAGAAGAACAAACGTAAGACATGCAAAATCAGCCAAGCTGCACTACCTACGTCCAATGTCTATGTTGACAGAACGATGAGTTTATCCACATTTCCATGCATGCCAAAAAAATAGTAAATATAGAGAAATGCGTCATAGATAGATTGCAGGTGTCAGGTACATGCCTCAAATGAAATCAGCCAACTATCCTAGATAACTGATTTTTATGTTAATCCTCATCAACTTTAGAGCTACCTGTTTTTTAAGATGATGAAATAGAGAGATAGCATGAAAGAAGGTGTCTCCTAGCAGTTCTCATTTAGGCATTGCAGCAACTTCTAGCCGCTCTGCTACATCAAGTCTAAGTTAATCTGCCAATATTCTTGTACACCATATTTTACTGGAATCATAGTACTGTGTAAGTATTCAGTCGTACACAGAAAATTGTTTTATCAACATAACAGGAACAAATACATGAAACATATAAAATTTGGGAAATCGTTTCGATGTAAATAACATGAGTATTCCCCACTGACATGGAAATTTAGGGCATAATTTTGTGTACCATGGATATTGCAATTTGTAATGAAGATTAAAAAATAGTGTGTTCTCACAAATGCTTCAACATAATAGTGTTCAAGTGCTACACCATACAGCATAAGCTTCCACTTCTTGGTAGTGTACAAGCACTGCAAAGACACTGCTCTTGAAACAACTATAGCAAATCTTAAGCTTATCAAACTTCTAACATATACTCTGCCAAATAAATGACTATTGGCATAAACAGAACAGTGTTTATGATTCGTCGTGCAGCCTGGCCTCTTATAGATGCAAAAAAACAATTGTTCAGGTTTCTATCACACTTCATCAATTCTTCTGAGCAACTCAGTGCTAAGAATTTGATTTAAGAAACCAGTTCCTGGCATAAAGCTCATTACAAGTACGATATCTATCATGATATGACACCTCCATGCATATTGAAAAGCTTAATATGCCAACAATTATGCTTCTATATTTTTGTACAGATAATTCTTGGTAACAAAAGGGGAGCGCAGAGGCAACATAATGCTCTCATACTCTCCATAATTGAGGAAATACTTACTTGCAACGTACAAGAACAACTCTATTAATAATCGAGCAGCCATAAAATGAATTTGAAAGATTAAGGGCCACATGAATAAAGTTGTTGTTGACAATTGGTTGGCATTATTGTCCTGTAACTCAGTCAAATATGTCTTCAACTCTAATCACATGTTATTAACATGCTGCCGATAACGGTGTTGGCGGTTGCAGTACTTTTAAGACGGAAAGATAAAATCAAACTACAAAACCTTTTGTTGGAAGTTAGTATTTACTGAATGGGCAGCACTCGTACAATTTCCTAAGAAAATGATCAATTTTTCCGGTTGCATCCAGTTGTTCTATTTAGTAAAGATGTGAGATGTTAAGCTATGTGCAGGGAATAAAAATCTGCATCTCATGTTCCAAAGGTCCAGAATACAAAGATTTTGTTAACCTTGCACAATCTTACAATTTGTAGCAAATTTGCAGAATTTGCACAAACAATAGATTCAGTTTCGGCTCTCATTCGATGAAACATTATCAAACAAAATAATAAAACGCAGAACCATCTCACCTCCATCTATCTCTCTGAACCAGCAAAGGCATCAAAAACCCCACAGCAATTCCACCATTTTGCCCGATGCTGCCCAGCAGCCACAGCCACTGCAGGTCCCCGCGCCACCTGCAACAAATGTAACCCTCCCAATGAGACATCACAGCTTCAAAACATGGGGATGGGTCATAAACAAGCAGAAACGGTATGTACCTCTGTAGTCTGCGCACCAGCTGCCTCTCGAGACCGTGACACCTCAACCTTTGCCTCCGGTTCCTGTTCCACAGCTGCAGTGGCCGTCTCTCTGACCACGACCACCTCGGTCTCCGTCTCTGGCGCATGGACCGGATGCACCTTGGCCGTCTCCCGAACCACCACCTCATCGCTCCTCACCTCCGGTTCCAGCACCGCAGGTGCTTCGGACCCCATGACATCCTGCACCTCCTCCGGTTCCTGCACCACGCCATGCGCCTCCGCCGTCAAATCCCCCTTACCCTCTTGCACCCGCTCGACGGCTTCAGGCGGCAACGCATCAACCATGACCTCCTCCCCAGCCTCCCCCGTGGCGTCCGCCTCAACAACCTCGACGGGCACCTCCGAAGCGGGCCCCTTCTTCTCCTCCTCCTCCTCGCCCGCCCCCTTCTTCTCCTCCTCGTCCGCCCCTGCCCTGGGCGTCACCATCTCCTCGGAGCTCTCCATCGAATCCTCGCCCGCGTCCACTGCACCCAACACCGCACACAACACACAGCATCAGAAACACGCAGACATCCATCATATTATAGGGCACGAAAGGAAGCATGGCGTAAAGGCGACCAGCTCATAAAGCGGGCCGGTGGGAACGTGGGGGAGGGGTGACCGACGCCAGCGGAGGGCCTGCGAATGCCACCCTCGCCGCAAGCGCAAAAGGCGATTCCTGCCCCCACGAAAGCGGCGTGGCGCAGATCTGCTCCGGCATAAAGAGGGGCAAGCGGGGAGGACGGTTAGATGCCATACGTACCGTGGGGAATGTTAAGTGGGATTGGTAGGTGGTTGCCATCGCTGGCGGCGTCGCCGTGGCTGGAGTTATTGCTTCCGTTGTTGTTGTTGTTGTTGGTGGTGGTGGTGGTGGCACCGCCGTCGGAACCGGCAGGGTGGCCCCCCTGCTGCTTCTTCTTGAGCTTCGCACGCTTTTTGGCGCCCTTCGGCATGGCGGAATTCGAGGGTGCGGCGCCGGCGGGGGAGCGATGGAACGGAAGGGCAGGAGGAGGGGGGAGGAAGAGGAAGGGCGATAGGAGATTTGTTTTGTTGTGGAGGGAGGGGGATCAGCTCGTTTTTTGTTAGGTTTTCATGGAAGAAGAGATGGATCAAATTTGAACAAGATTGTTTATTTTAAAACGTGACACCTGTCATGTCAAGAAAAAACATAACACCTGTTTTTCACAAGTTACGGTTACACACTACACGTATTAAATATTTTTATCAAAAAAAAGCCGCCCACCCTTAACGTTTTTTTTTCATCCAAACAGAGGTCATGCCCGAGGACTCTACTTCGTACTTATACTATACAAAACAACCAAAGATTCCATGGCTTATACGTCTTTCAAGAAATTTTTTTTTGTGAAATTCTTTCTTTCAAGAATTTTAAAGGGATTGGAGACTTAAAGTTTCTAAAACATGGGATGTTTAATCTGCAGGACTGTAATCTACAGAAAAAGATGGACTCTTTGTATTCCTTCTATCCGAAAATAAGTCACTTCGATTTGTTTAAGTTTACATGTAATAGTTTGTAGATACATGCGATGTAAACAAATCTAAATTACTTATTTTCCGGAGGGAGCAAGTACTATACTTAAAAAAAGTTCCTTTCGTTCGAACATGTTGGGCAAGATTAGTATGCTTTTATTACGGTGTAACCAGTTAAATTACGACATGTAATTTCTGTAAAACTGTGAAATATTTTAGGCAATATGGGACTAAAACTGTGACAAGTAATTTTGATAAAAAAAAAGAGTACGTACTACGCACTATAAACTTAGGATATAGTTCTACCAGGTTCTATAAACACACCACGGAAACCTTAGAAATGAAAAAAAAAAAAAGCTAAAGCCAACAACAAAGAAAACAATTGCAAAATACGTTTCCGTGCACGTGACCCGGCAGCTCCGTCCACGAGCGTTTCGTTTTTGTAGGATGGGGTGGACACCGGATGTTGAGTAACCCTTCATGGGGCGATTGGACCTCACCTCTATTTAGGAACGCAACGTTGTCTCCTGCTTGGCCTTTAACTCGTCCACCGGAGGTCCGGAGCCACGATCCTCTACATCCCCTCGCACGTGGTACAACCATTTACCAACAACGTACTTAGCCGTACTTACCAACAACGTTGATAGTTCAACACTAAGCTGTGTAATTAATTAGGCTCGCTAGCGAGAGACACTATGTTTGTCTTGGCCATTGATTCCTTTCACGCCATTAGAGCTTCTCTAACGCCTGCTCTATAACAGGGTATCACATTTTGGTTACATGGCAGCTGTTTCTATAAAGCGACGCCTGGTCTATGGCAGGTCGACATTAGAAATTCAACTCTGCCTGCATGAGCTCGGGGTGGTCGCGGCAGAGCCTTTCCATACTCATGTCGGCGATCTGGGCGGCCTGCCAGTTCATCACGGTGCGACGGTGCGAGGAACTCTGCTTCAGCCTTCGTCTAAATCTAGGGGAAGTTACGCTCGTCGCATGAGCGGTCGAACCTCCAAGCCTTTGCGTCACACGCGCGAGTGGCCAGCTCGGCCGAGCCGAATATCCTGAGCCACCAGCGGATGTCGTCGTCGTGATTTCGGTGGTGAAGCGGCCGCAGGGCACAACGTCACGCCGAGGACATCGGTGATGCTCCTTGAGCGTTGGTGTGGCGGTGGCTACGACAGCGGAGTGGTCGAATCGCGTGAACGCGGTGAGAACGAATCGCGGAAGGAGCGAATTCGTGGAGGATCGTAGCGGCGAAAAATAGGCAGCAGCGCTGTGAGCCGAGGCGGTGGGAGAGGAGAAAAGGTTCGGCATGGCCGTTGGGCAGCCCGTGCGGCTAGAATTTATTTTTGGCGGTGTGGCGTGTGCTGCAAATATATAGCAGTTGGAGGCAAAATATAGGGCAGCTATAAATTTTTGGGGGCATATTGTTGCCGGTAGCTCTATAAATCGGTTTTTAAATGGTACTCCCGCCTTGTTATAATATAGTGCATATAAGACTTTTTTTAAAGTCAAACGTCAAAAAATTTGACCAAGTTTATTGAGAATATAATATCAAATATATATCATATGGAAAAATATATATTTCATGATGGATCTAATGATATTGAGTTGGTATTCTAGATGTTTGTATCTTTTTTTTCGGTTAGATGTTTGTATCTTTTCCTATCAAACTTGGTATCGTTGGACTTTTTAAAATTCTTATATGCACTATATATTTTTGCATGGAGGAAGAAATATTTTCTGTTTTAAGGCAGTTAGAGATGCTCTTAGACCGGGCAAAAGAGTTCCTGTCCGCAGAAGATCCCGACGAAACTTTTCTTATTGAGTTGCAGGCTTGTTTGAAAGAGAGCCACAGAATCCAGAGCGGTCCTGGACACCGAGCTGAACTCGTGCTAGCCCCTCGTGCCCGCGCCGGAGGTGTCCCTTTGCCGATGTCTCCGCTGATGCAGGTGTCGTCTCGGCCATGGCCCACACTGATGGGTCACCCATAAACAAACTGGATCCAGAGACTGAGCTATCAGCTCACAGTGGCACGACGGTGCCGTCTTGGAAGGATCGGGCGTCTAATCGAGGATTATCTCACCGTTGCCAACTTCCATGAATGAATTCCCTGTCCGTTCGTTCGATTCTGAACTCCGAATTCAGTTCTCCGTCCATGAAATGCGCTCACATGGTTAATTACTGTCTCGGTGTCTCTAGTCTTCGTCAAATTTAAATCTGCCAGGTCTTCCTAAGACAAAAGACAAACCGGATCAATTTTTCAATAGACAAGATCTGGGGTATTCAAATCTGGGATTATTTAACTACTGTGTTATCGCGATCCGAGTGTGCGAGATTCCTTTGAATTGTTTTAAGCCAGATTCTGTTGTGTACCAATTCAAGATCTACTGATCTACGAGAGTAGTACTAGTATACTATGCTTAAGTATTCAGGTGCCCTGTTCGACAAAAAAAAGTATTCAGGTGCGGTCCAAATTCGTTCTTGCAATGTCCCTGCGCATGTGGATGTCAGTGGGAACGCTTATCAATTTCAGATCAACATGCATTCACTTGGAGCGCGTAATAATTTATGGAAGAAAGAAGAAGAGAAAAACGCTAAAGATGCCCCTGGAAAAGGATATATAGGTGAGCGCTGGTAGCGTGCATCTCCCTGCTCAACAGTCTCTATGGTTCCATGTTGCACGTATCATCACGAGATGGATGAGGCCGGACCTACAATAGAACAGGCATGAAAATGACATAAAGGAATCCATATCATTATTCTAAACAAAATGAAGGAACCATAGCGATGTGATGTAGAAAATTACTATACATTCCAACAGCGCAATTAACTATGGTTCATGGAACAATTAGCTTGTGGTGTTTGTCGAGAGGTCACTTTATCATAAAGAATAAAAGCATCATAGCAAAAGCACCATGGCCGTGATCACCATGATCAGGACGTAATATAGATTACCGCTCGCTTCAAGAGAAGCACGATATATAACAGAAACAAATCAAGAGAATGCAAGTTTGCTCTTTTCTTCACCGGGCATCAAGAGGATGCGCATCGCCGTTCTCCACTTGTTGTTCTCTTGAGCACCGTTGCTCACTTGTACAGTAGTTTTTTGTATTTTTGGAAGGGGCTAATCGCCTAATCCACCAAACGGACCAGGGCTGACACAGATGAGCTTCTATTTGCACATGACGTCATTTTTGTACGTAGCTTGTTCAGAAATCAGAGTAACGAACAGTTTAGTTGGATGTACTTACACGTACGGGTACAACAAAGTTGCAGTGGATTTCCCCTTCAATGCATCGTGGCCCAGCAGCGTTTCTCCTTTTTGGTTACGGATTTCTTGATTGCTGACGTCCTTTTCTTCACTTTCATTACTAGTTAATGCAGCAGAGCATGAACATCATAACTACTCCCTCTGTTGCAAAATATAAGATATTTTAACTTTGTGAATAGAATGTATCTAGACCCTTTTTTATGTGTAGGTTCATCCAGGTTTGGAGTGAACGCAGGGCGACTAGGGTTTTCTTGACCTAGGGCTCTGGCGGCTGCGTCAGGGCGACTAGGGTTTTCTTCCTCTGCGGCTGGATTTCCTGGCGCAGAGTTCCTCGATACGATCCCGACAAAGAATCCCCTTGTGGAATCCGCCCCGGTCTCGTTCATCCCTGGTGGAATAGCAAATCTTTTGGCTCTATCCTGATCTCTCGGTTGCGCGCAGCTGCGAGATTGGTTCTTCGTTCAGGCAAGATGGTGTCGGGTTCTTCTAAAAACTCGTCGAATCAAGCGAACGGGGCGGGAAGGAAGAAGGCTGAAACCCTAGATGATATGCTTCAGCGTCTAGGTATTGAAGAAGATGAGATCGATGATCTCGTCTTTGAGGATGAGGCAGATGTTCCGAAAGAAGGAATCAAGTGGATGACCCTTGCTAGGGTTCATACAACAAATTACTTCAGCCCGCAAACCTTTGAACGGCACATGAGAACTGCATGGAGTCCAGCAAGGGAGATAACTATTAAACCTCTAGAGGATAATCTGTTCACCGTACAATGTTACTGCCTTGGAGATTGGTTGAAGGTGATAGATGGTGGTCCTTGGCTATTCCGACAGAATGCGGTCATAATTGAACCATATGGTGGCCTTGAAAATCCGGAATCAATAGATCTTAACTCAATTGCGGTCTGGATACAAATCCATAAACTGTCGGCTGGATACCGTAATGAAGCTTTGATAAAAATCTGACGAAGAAGAAGGTGGGAAAGGTCTTAAAGGTGGAGACTGAAATCCCAGGAGTCAATAACTTTGTCAGGGTCCGGGTAAAGCTTGATGGCAGGAAGGTTTTAGCCCGGTTTGTTACTATCTCAAGAGAAGGTAAAAGGGAATTCTACCAAATTAAGTTCGAGAAAGTTCCTAAGTTCTGTGGAGTCTGTGGCAACTTCGCTCACACCCACCTTGAGTGCGGCTCAGGGGAACATGATGAAGATAAACTAAAGTGGGGAGACTGGATCAAAGCCAATTGGGAGACATGGAAATGAAGAAATCTCACTGGTGGGCGAGGCAGCTTTGGAGGTGGCCGTGGTGGTCGAGGAAGATCAGATGAAGCTCGAGGTAGAGGCAACTTTGGAAGGAGGGGTGATGCCCCTACTGATGGGCGAACTAATGTTCTTGCAACATTTGTTAAGTCTAGATGACACTATGATCAGAAGGAAGATGCTCTAAAGGACACGACTACGAGCCTCCTAAAGAAAACTGATACGGTGATGGAGGAAGATGAGGCCTCTGATCCAATTGCAAAACATCGCCTTTAGATGGATAATGAGGGAGGTGTTGAGGTTACCGAGGCTATTCCAACAGCCATGGTAACAATTGATACGATGCATCCTGACACAATGGCGATTGTTGGCAGGGTGAAGGACAGATCAAAATGCACAAACACGAATGTAGCTGACTCCTCGTCACTAGGATCGGCGGGTTCCCTAGAGGAGCCCATCCATCGCAATGAGGATCTTCGTGTGGAACTGCCGCGGGTCGGGTAACAAAGCGGCAGTCCTAGCGCTTCTTGATGTCTTGAGGCGCCATAACCCCGAGGTGGTGTTCTTGTCGGAGACCCATCTGGACACTTATCCGGCAGAGTGTTTGAGAACAAGAGTAAAGATGGATGTTAAAATTGTTCAACCTAGTGTTGTAAGAAAAGGAGGTTTACTGATATTGTGGAAATATGATGTGAAAGTATCGCAATTATTCTCACACCCTCACTACATTGATGTGAAAATTGAGGAGACGATGGATAAGGTGTGGAGATTTACTGGGCCATATGGGGAGTTCAAATGGAGAGACAAATATAAGACGTGGGACAGACTACGTAATATGAAGCAACAACATAATCTTTCTTGGGCAATAATGGGTGACTTGAATGAGATTCTATATGCTCATGAAAAAGAGGGAGGAAGGGTAAGACCCTACCAGTATATGCAGGCTTTTTCTGATGCTTTAGAGGACTGTGATCTGGAAGATTTGGGATACGTTGGGGATATGTTTACTTGTCATAGAGGTAATATTCGGGAGAGACTAGATAGAGGACTTGGCAATGCAGAGTGGATCCAACTTCAACCAGATGTAGCAGTAATTCACCTTGAATACAATCACTCAGATCATCATCCATTGCTGCTAGATACGGAGTTCTATGTGACTCCGTCTGCCCCAGTCGCTAAGACAATGAATTTTGAGGCGAGATGGTTTAAAGAAGATAAATTAAGATAAGTCGTTCAAGAGAAGTGGGAGTCGGTGGGGACAGTCTAGAATCCGATTGACGTACTTCAGCGCTTGAAGACCATGCATGTTGGGCTTCATGATTGGGACCATCAGGTCTTGAAACAGCCCAAGAAGCGGCTTAGAAAGGCCCAACGAGAGCTTGAAGAACTTATGCTAGGGCCCATGACAACTGAAAGTGATCAGAAGAAATTGAAATTAGCAAAGTAGATTGAAAAATTATTAGAACAAGAAGAGATAAAATGGAGCCAAGATCACGTGCTAATTGGCTTCAAAATGGTGATAGAAACACAGCCTATTTTCACAACTTTGCTTCAGCTCGCAGGAGAAAGAACTACATTAAAAAACCGAAGGACTCCGAAGGAGAGTTTGTGGAAGGTATGGAAAATTTAAATCCGGTTATTGTTGATTATTTTACTAACCTCTTTTCCTCGGAGATTAATGCTACATATCCACAATTCCTTAAGAAAATCACACCAAAGGTGTCTCAAGAGATGAATGATAAACTCATTGCCCCATTCTCGGTGGATGATGTCAAAAAAGTTGTGTTTAGTATCGGCGACCTGAAGGTTCCTGGGCCTGATGGCCTTCATGCTTTATTCTATAAGAAATTCTTGCATCTTGTAGGTGATGAGATAACACAAGCAGTGTTGAAAGCAATTAATGACAGAGTGATTCCCCCTGAATGGAATCAGACAATAATGGTGCTTATCCCAAAAATTGATGTTCCTGAGGAGGTATCATAGTTTAGGCCTGTATCTCTTTGCAATGTTGTTTATAAGATAATTTCTAAAATGCTTGCAACTAGATTAAAGGTCATTCTTCTAGAAATCATCTCCCCTACACAGAGTGCTTTTGTACCTGAAAGGTTGATTATAGATAATATTTTGGTGGCCTATGAGTGCATCCATAAGATTAAGAACAAAAGGAAAGGAAAGGCTGGTCTTTATACGGTTAAATTGGATATGCATAAAGCATATGACAGAGTGGAGTGGAATTTTCTGCGAAACATGATGACCAGACTGGGATTTCACTCCCAATGGGTGGAATTAGTGATGGCTTGTGTGACTTCGGTTTCCTACTCTACTAGATATAATTCTCAGCTGATAGAAGGTTTTATTTCCACAAGAGGGATTCGACAAGGAGATCCTCTTTCTCCATATTTATTCTTGATGTGTGCGGAAGGGTTGTCTAGTTGCTTATTGCAAGCCGAGGTTGGTAGCATTGAAGGGATAAAGGTGTGCAGAAATGCACCATCAGTTTCACATCTTTTATTTGCTGATGATTCATTAATTCTCTTGAAAGTAGATTCGCATAATGCAACCTCATTGTAGCATGTTCTTGATGAGTATTGTGCAAACTCGGGACAATTGGTGAGTGTGGCAAATTCTAGTATTTTTTTCAGCCCAAACACTAACATTGATGCGAAGGTGGATACATGCAATATTCTGAACATAGATACTGAAGCTCTCTCGGACAAATATTTGGGGCTCCTAGCCATTGTTGGAGCTGATAGAAGTGATTGTTTTCTGCATTTTATAGAGAGAGTTATCCAAAGTATTAAAGGTTGGAAAGAAAAGTTACTATCAATTGGCGGAAAAGAAATCTTACTAAAGGCTGTTGCTCAAACTATTCCCATATATGCTATGTCCGTTTTCCTGCTACCAAAAAGAGGTATGTAAGAAAATATCTGATATCATATCTCAATTTTGGTGGGGGGATGATGACCAAGGAAAGAAGATGCATTGGTTCTCTTGGTGGAAAGTAACTATGATGTCCGAAAGGGGAAGGTGGAATGGGTTTCAGAGACTTATACTCTTTCAACTTAGCGATGTTGGCTAAGCAGGTATGGAGACTCATTGCTGAACCGAACTCCTTGTGTGCCCAAGTATTGAGAGCCAAATATTACCCCACGGGAGACATCCTAAAGGCAGGTCCAAAAGCAGGTTCTTCATTACTTAGGCAGAGCATTGTGGCAGGAATCCAAACTTTTAAAAGAGGGCATATATGGCGCATTGGAAGTTTAGAGTTGGTAAATATTTGGAGTGACCCGTGGATCCCTAGTAGTCCTAATCACAAGGTCTTGACACCACGGGACACGTGTATTTTGAGTAAAGTTAGTGAGTTTATTAATCCAGTTACGGGCCAATGGGATCAAGATCTCTGACCTATTTAATCCCGTTGATGTGACTCGGATTCTGGAGATACCGATTAACCTGAATTCTTTTGAGGACTTCATTGCGTGGCATGGTAAAGATCAAGATCTTTCACAGCACGGTATGCGTATCATATTGAATGGAAACACAAATTTCATGATCCATCTGATGGGTTCGTAGCATGAAAAACAAAAAATTTCAACCGCAAGAATGAACAAAACCCAGATCTAATCTAGATAAAAGCCAAGATCTAATCTACTAGACATGAGCAACGAGATAGATCGGTACTAACCCTCGTAGAACCGAAAGCGTTAACGAGATTAGATCTCGTGGATGATGTAGTCGATCACTTGCCGATCTCAAGATCGAGTAGATGATCCTTCGATTGCCGCGTTCGGCGCTTCCATGACGGTCACTGCGTGCGGAGTCGAAATGACCTTCCTCTCCCCGTTCCAGCGAGCAGCGGAGGTAGTAGATCTCCTCCACGCAATCCCAGCAGCACGACGGCGTGGTGGTGGTGGTGGAGAGAATCCTGCAGGGCTTCGCCTAAGCCGGAGCAGGTGGAAGGAGAAAGAGACAGGCGGCTAGGGTTTGGAGTGGGAAGGGGCAAGGAGGGGTGGCGCCTCCACCCCTCTATATATAGAGGGAGGGGTGTGGCCTAGGGTTCCCACCCCTAGGCCCACTAGGGAGCTTGGGGGGAGAGTCCTTCCACCCCAAGTTTCCCCTTTAAACTCCCCTTATCTTATCTTATCTTATCTCGGTTTTCAAATAAACTCCAAGATATCTTCTAGAACCTTCCGGAACATTCCGAAACCTTCTAGAATCCCCATACAAACACTCTGGAACATTTCCTAACTTAGAAAATGATCCCCATTATATGAATCTTATTCTCCGAACAATTCCGGATCTCCTCGTGATGTCTCGGATCCAATCCGAGACTCCAAACAACATTCGGTCTCCAACGCACATTCAATATCTACTTAAAAACAACTTCGAACCTTAAGTGTGTCACCCTACGGTTCGTGAATAAGTGGACATGATGAAGACACCTCTTCGATCAATAACCATCAGCGGGATCTGGAGATCCATAACGGCTCCCACATACTCAACGATGACTTCGTGATCGATAGAACCATTAACATACGAAACCAATTCCCTTTGTCATGCGATACTCTACTTATCCGAGGTTTGATCATCGGTATCTCCATACCTAGTTCTACCTTGTTACTGATAAGCACTCTTTACTCGTTCCGTGTTATGTCATCCCTTGTGACCTAGTCACATGCTTGCAAGCTAACTAGATGACATTCCACCGAGAGGGCCCAGAGCATATCTATCCGTCATATGGATGGACAAATCCCAATCTTGGTCCATGCGCTTCAACACATACTTTTAGAATACCTAATGACACCTTTATAACCACCCAGTTACGAAGTGGTGTTTGAGGTCATCAAAGTACTCATCCGGTGATGGTGATTAACACAACCTCATGGTCGAAGGATTAGGTTACTATGTATCGAAAGCTTATAGCAATGTGAACTTAATGACTTGATCTAATGCTACGCTTACTATGGGTGAGGTGTCCATTACATCATTCTCCTAATGATACAACCTTGTTATTAATGACATCCAATGTCCATGATCAGGAAACCATGATCATCAATTAATCAACAAGCTAGTTTAACAAGAGGCTTACTAGGGACTCTTTTATGTTTACAAAACACACATGTATTAGTGTTTCCTTATAATACAATTATAGCATGGGATGTAAACATTCATCATAAACAAAGATATAATAATAACCACTTTTATTATTGCCTCTTGGGCATATCTCCAACAGTCTCCCACTTGCACTAGAGTCAATAATCTAGATTACATGGTAATATACCTAACACCCATGGCGTTCTGGTGTTGGTCATGCTTTGCTCTAGGGAGAGGTTTAGTCAACGGATCTGCCACATTCAGATCAGTGTACTTTGCAAATCTTTATGTCACCATCTCGGACATACTCACGAATAGCATGGAAACGTAGCTTGATGTGCTTCAGCTTGCTATGTGACCTTGGCTCCTGTGCATTAGCTATGGCACCTGTGTTGTCACAGTAGATGGCCATCGGGTCCAACGCACTAGGAACCACGCCAAGTTCAGTAATGAACTCCTTCATCCATATGGCTTCTTGTGCAGCCTCTGAAGCAGCTATGTATTCCGATTCAGTTGAAGATTTCGCCACAACGCTTTGCTTGGCACTCCTCCAGCTCACTATAGCACCATTCAAAATAAATACGATCCGCATCGTGACTTGAGTCATCCGGATCGGTGTTCCAACTAGCATCGGTAGTAATCACAACAAGCTGTTCATCACCTCCATAAGAAAGAACCATATCCTTAGTCCTATTCGGTACTTAAGGATATTCTTGATCATGTCCAAAGGCTCCATTCCAGATCACTTTGATATCTCGCTAGTCAAACTAACGATGTGCTATATCCGGTCTTGTACACAACATGGCATACATGATAGAACCTATGGCTGAGGCATAGGGAACATTATTCATCTTCTCTCTATCTTCTGCCATAGCTGGACTTTGAGTCTTACTCAAGGTCTTACCTGACAACATGGGCACGAACCCTTTCTTGCTCTCTTCCATTCTAAACTTCTTTAGAACTTTGTCCAGGTATGTACTTTGTGAAAGCGCTAGCAGGCATCTTGATCTATCTCTATAAATCTTGATGCCTAGAATATATGCCGCTTCGCCAAGATCCTTCATTGAAAAACTATTATTCAAATAGGCTTTGACGCTATTAAGAAGTTCTACATCATTCCCAATCAACAGTATGTCATCTACATATAGTACTAGGAATGCTACAGAGCTCCCACTCACTTTCTTGTAAATACAAGCTTCTCCATAAGTTTGTATAAAACCAAAAATTTTGATTACTTTATCAAAACGTTGATTCCAACTCCGGGATGCTTGCTTCAGTCCATAAATGGAGCGCTGAAGTTTGCATACCTTGTCAGCATCACTAGGATCGACAAAACCCTTGGGTTGTACCATGTACAACTCTTCCTCAATGTCACCATTAAGGAACGCTGTTTTGACATTCATCTGCCATATCTCATAATCGAAATATGCAGCAATTGCTAACAAAATCCTCACAGACTTTAGCTTCGCTACTGGTGAGAAATGTAGGGGTTCGTAGCATGGAAAACAAAAAATTTCTATCGCATACAAACAAACAAGCCAAGATCTATCTACTAGATTGCAGCAACGAGTCGATGGAATAACTCACCCTCGAAGATCCAAAGTGTTTAACGAGAGCAGATTCTCGTGGGTGATGTAGTCGTACTCTTTCCGATCTCAAGATCGCGTAGACGATCCTTCGGTACGTTCAAAGCGCTCAGCCCGGTCACATGTTCGTACTCGTGAAGACCTTCCTCTCCCTTGTTCCAAAGAAAATGGAGGTTGTAGCACTCTCCTCATGATTCCGTGAGACAACGGCGTGGTACCTAAGTAGAGGGAATCCAGGCTTCGCTTAAGCCGGTGCGAGTATGGTGGAGCTTATGAGAGAGGCTATTAGTGGTCTAGTAATTAGACACACCAATTAGAAGGCTCTAAACCAATTAGAAGGCTCTAAACCGAAATAGCTCTAAACCGGGGTTTAGGTCTAGGGTTTAGTTTAGAGGATAGGAACTTGTGTATCCTAGGAGGGGAGCCCTGCCTCCTTATATAGGTGGGAGGGCTGGCCAAGGGAGGGAGTGGAGTCCTCCCAACTCGGCCTTGAGGTGGGCGCGGCTTGGGGAGGAGGAATCCTCCCCAACTCGGTCTCCACTTCGCCCCTTTCCACTTTCCAAAACTTGCCGTTTGACTTTCAAACTAGCCGATTGACTTTTCAATTTAGGATTTCACTAAACCCTTGATTTTGGACAGCGAGAACACTTAGTACATGATGCAATCATTCCAACTTACAATGACACATTCATGTACCCTTCCTTCGGAGTGCCGGACATTCCGGGACCTTCTAGAATGTTCCCGATGAAAACACGGAACCATTCCCCAACTCCAAAAGCGGGACTTTCCTTATATGAATCTTATTCTCCGGACCATTCCGGATCCTCGTGATATCCCGGATCCCATCCGAGACTCGAACAACATTCGTCTCTTTCTCATAATACCATAACTACTCAAACAACGTCAATCCTTAAGTGTGTCTCCCTACGGTTCGTGAATTATGCGGACATGATCGAGACACTTCTCGAACAATAACCAATAGAGGAATCTGGAAATTCATATGGCTCTACATATTTCTACGATTACTTACATCGAATGAACCACTTACATACGATACCAATTTCCCTTTGTCTCACGATATGTTACTTATCCGAGGTTATGATCGTCGGTATCTCTCGCATACCTAGTTCATCCTCGCATCGATAAGTACTCTTTTCTCGTTCCTGATATGTGATCCCTTGTGACCCAGTCACATGCTTGCAAGCTAATTGGATGACATTTCACCGAGAGGGCCTAGAGAATATCTATCCGTCATGTGGATGGACAAATCCCACTCTTGATCCATGTGTTTCAACCAATACTTTCCGAACACTCAATACCACCTTTATAGCCACCCTGTTATGGTGTGGTGTTTGATGACATCAAAGCATCCATCCAGTAAAGGTGATATGCATAATCTCATGGTCGAAGGAATTAGGTTACTATGTATCAGAAAGCATATAGCAATTGAACTATTGAAATGACTTGATCTTTATGCTACGCTTATCTATAGGAGTATGTCCACCATATCATTCTCCTAACGATATGATCTTGTTGTTAATAACATCTCAATGTTCATGATAGGGAAACCACAATCATCTATTAACCAACAAGCTAGTATTATATAGAGGCTTTACTAGGGACTTCAAATTAAGTTTACAATTCACACAAGTATTAATGTTTCCTTGTTAATACTATTATAGCATGAATATAAACATTTATCATAAACACAAAGATATATAATAATAACTACATTTATTATTGCCTCTAGGGCATATCTCCAACAGTCTCCCACTTGCACTAGAGTCATCTAATCTAGATTACATGGTAATATACCGAACACCCATGGCAGTTTGGTGTTGGTCATGTTTTGCCCTCGGGAGAGGTTTAGTCAACGGATCCGCCACATTCAGATCTGTGTGTACTTTGCAAATCTTTATATCCCCATCCTGGATATGTTCTCGAATAGCGTGGAAACGCAGCTTGATATGCTTCAGCTTCTTGTGTGACCTTGGTTCTTGCATTGGCTATGGCGCCCATGTTATCACAAGAGATAGACATTGGGTCCAGCGACTAGGAACCACACCCAGCTCTGTAATGAACTCTTTCATCCATATCGCTTCTTGTGAAGCCTCCGGCAGCCATGTATTCCGATTCAGTTGAAGATCTCGCCACAACGCTTTGCTTTGCACTCCTCCAGCTAATCGCTGCACCATTCAAAATAAATACGATCCAGATTGTGATTTAGAATCATCCGGATCGGTGTTCCAACTAGCATCGGTATAACCATTAACAACGAGTGCTCATCACCTCCATAAGAAAGAACCATATCCTTAGTTCTTCTCAAGTACTTAAGGATGTTTTTGATCACGTCCAATGATCCACCTGGATCACTTTGATATCTGCTAGTTATACTAACGACATATGCGATGTCGGGTCTAGTACATAGCATGGCATACATTAGAGATCCTATGGCTGAGGGCATAGGAGTCTTACTCATCCTTTCTCTATCTTCTTAGATGTCGGACTTTGAGTTTTACTCAAGGTCGATAAGCAACATGGGCAAGAACCCTTTCTTGCTATCTTCCATTCCAAACCTCTTTAGAACTTTGTCCAAATATGTACTTTGTGACAATGATATTTGGCGTTTGATCTATCTCTATAAATCTTTATGCCTAATATGTAAAACGCTGCCAAGATCCTTCATTGAAAAACTATTATTCAAATACTCTTTGACACTATTAAGAAGGTCTACATCATTCCCAATCAACAATATGTCATCCACATATAGTATTAAGAATGCTACAGAGCTCCCACTCACTTTCTTGTAAATACAAGCTTCTCCATAAGTTTGTATAAAACCAAAACTTTTGATTACCTTATCAAAACGTTGATTCCAACTTCGATGCTTGCTTCAATCCATAGATGGACCGTTGAAGCTTGCATACCTTGTTAGCATCTTTAGGATCGACAAAACCTTTGGGTTGCATCATATACAACTCTTCATCAATGTCTCCATTGAGGAATGCTGTTTTGACATCCATCTGCCATATCTCATAATCATAATATGCAGCGATTGCTAACATAATCCTCACAGACTTTAGCTTCGCATCGTGAGAAAGTCTCATCGTAGTCAACTCCTTGAATCTGCCGAAACCCTTTGCGACATAAGTCGAGCTTTATAGATGCGAACATTACCATCAAGATCTGTTTTTCTTGAAAATCCATTTGTTCTCGACCCTTCCGTCATCCGTAAGTCCACCAAAGTCCATACTTGGTTTTCGTACATGGATCCAATCTCGGATTTCATGGCTTCTTGCCATTTATTGGAATCTGGGCTCATCATCGCTTCCTCATATGTCTCGGGGTCATCGGTGTTGTCCACCAACATGACATTCATAACGGAATCATACCAATGCAGTGGTACGATTTCTCGTTGACCTCGAGGCTCAGAGCAACTTCAACCAAGTTTCATGATCACCATCATTAGCTTCCTCTCTTATTGGTGCAGCACCACAGAACTTCTTCCGTGCTGCGCTACTCGCAATTTCGAGAGAAGGTTCGACAACCTCGTCGAGTTCTACTTTCCTTCCAAATACTTCTTTCGAGAGAAATTCCTTCTCTAGAAAGGATCCATTCTGGCAACGAAGATTTTGCCTTCGGATCTATGATAGAAGGTATACCCAATAGTTTCCTTCGTATCCTATGAAGACGCATTTTTCCGCTTTGGGTTCAAGCTTGTCCGGCAGTAACTTCTTTACATAGGCTTCAGATCCCCAAACTTTAAGGAGCGACAATTTAGGTTTCTTCCCAAACCATAATTCATACGGTGTCGTTTCAGCGGATTTAGACGGTGCCCTATTTAAAGTGAATGCTGTTTCTAATGCATAACCCCAAAATGATAGCGGTAAATCTGTAAGTGACATCATAGAACGAACCATATCTAAGAGAGTTCGATTCACGTTCGTACACACCATTACGGTGGTGTTCCCGGTGTCAATCTGAAAGTATTCCACATTTCTTCAAATGCTCGCCAAACTCGTAACTTAGATATTCACCTCCACGATCGAGCGTAGAAATTTAATCTTCTTGTTACGTTGATTCTCTACCTCACTTTGAAACTCCTTAAACTTCTCGAAAGTTTGGACTTATGTTTCATGAAATAGATATACCCATATCTACTCAAATCATCCGTGAAGGTAAGAACATAACGATAACCATCACATGATGCTACACTCATTGGACCACACACATCGGTATGTATGATTTCCAATAAGTCTGAGCTCGCTCCATCATACCGTAAAATGGAGTCTTAGTCATTTTACCCATCGACATGCTTAGCATCTTTCAAGTGATTCAAAATCAAGTGATTCAAGAAGTCCATCGGAATGGAGTTTCTTCATACGCTTCACTCCAATGTGACCAAGACGACGATTGCCACATATAGGTCGAGTTATCGCTGATTTCAATCGTTTAGCTTCAATGTTATTAATATGTGTATTTCTACTATCGAGATTCAACAAGAATAGACCATCTATCAAAGGTGCATGTGCATAAAACATATTACTCATATAAATCGAACAACCATTATTCTCGGTTTAAACAAGTAACCGTCTACAATAAACAAGATCCCGATATAATGTTCATGCTTAATGCAGGCACCAAATAACAATTATTTAAGTATAAAACTAATCCCGATGGTAGATGAAGAGGTAGCGTCTTAGCGATCACATCAACCTTTGATCCGCTTCCTACGCGCATCGTCACCTCGTTCTTCACTAGCTTCCGTTTATTCGCAGCTCTGCTTCGAGTTACAAATATGAGCAACCGAACCGAGATCAAATACCCGTGCACTACTACGAATACTAGTGAGATACACATCAATAACATGTATCGGATATACCTTTCTTCTTGATGTTGCCGTTCTTCAAATCCGCCAAGTACTTTGGGCAATTCCGCTTCCAAAGGACCTTCTCCCTTGCAAAGAAAAGCACTCGATGTCGTGCTTGGGTCCAGCCTTGGTCCTCTTCGTCGTGGCAGCTTTCTTACCACCCTTCTTGAAGTGTCCCTTTGCTTAGACTTGCCTTTCTTGAATTTGGTGGTCTTATTGACCATCAACACTTGGTGCTCTTTCTTGATCTCCACTTCGCAGATTTTAACATAGCAAATAGTTCGCAACTCTTTGTTCATGTTCTGCATGTTGTAGTTCATCACAAAGTTCTTGTAACTTGGTGGTAGTGATTGGAGGATGCGGTAAACTCCCAAAGTATTAGGAATCACTATACCCAAACTTTGAAGTTTATTTATGCCTGCACATCTTAAGCACATGCTCACCGACGAGCTACCCTCTTCCATCTTGCGCTTAAAGAACTTTTCGAGCTTCATAACTTTCAATTGCCGCATGAGTCTCAAAGATTAATTTGAGATCCTCGACAATATCATATGGATCGACTCTTCAAACCTTTTCAAGCTCCGATTCTAAACCATACAAGATAGCACATTGAACTATGGAGTACCGATTCTTCCGAGCGAGGTAAACATTCTTTACTTCATCGGTAGCATCAGCTGGTGGGTCACCTAGCGGTGCATCCAAAGACATAGGTCAAATTACCAATGTGAGGACAATCCTCAAATTGCGGAACCAATCCGGGTTGCTTCCATTGTTTTCAACTTTTCTTTCTCTAGGAACGCATTAAAATTGATGGTAGGCTGCCATTGATCTACAACATATTTGCAATAGTTTAGACTAAGTTTATGACAAATTGAGTTCAAATTAATTAATGAAATTAAACTAGGTGAACTCCCACTCAAAACAACATCCTCACATTGTTTTAGTGATCACACGAACCAAGTCTACTACATCAACACCGATCATCACGAGAGTTGATATAGTTTCAATGGCGAACAATCATCATGTTCATCATATCTACTATATGATTCATGCTTTACCTTTCGCCATCCGTGTTCTGAGGCCATGTCCGTACATGCTAGGCTCGTCAAGATCAAACCTTAGCTACCGCATAAGCAAATCTGGCTTGCTTACGCTTGTATTCACCGGAATCAAAGACACCCGATCATCACGTGGTGCTTCAAGCAGCAAGCTTTGGCAACGGTGCATACTAAGGGTGAACACTTTAGAACTTGAAATTTATGTATGAGGGATCATCTTATAATGCTACCGTCGTCTACTAAGCAATACAAGATGCATAAAGGATTAACATCACATGCAATTCATAATATGTGATATGATATGGCCTTTCTTCTTTGTGCTTCCGATCTCCATCTTCAAGCACGAACATGATCTCCATCATCACCGCATAGCATCAAGGTCAATGACGCTTCTTCATGGTTGTCCACCAGCTTCAACTATTACAACTATTTTGAATAGACACGCAGTCTTAACAGAAATTAAAGACAACCATATGGCTCACGCCGTTGCCAACTTACAATAAGGAACATTGCATACATCAAATATAATCACAATCATGGCCATATCACATCATCAGACACCCTGCAAAACAAAGTTAGACGCTTCTACTTTCTTTGCATATTTTACGTGGTTTGGGGCTTTCAATAAGTGTCGTTCTAACCTACGAACAATAACCACAACATTGATACTAGCATTGTTGATTACCCGTTGTAAATTGGATCTTTACTATGCTAGGAGAAACAGGCACCATAAAGCCACTTATGCAATCTGAGTTGCATGTCAAGCGTGGAGCAAGTCTCATGAACGATGTCATGTAATGTTAGCCCGGCCGCTTCATCCCAACATACCGCAAGATGCAAAGTACACAAAAGCAATCTACAATAAAAGCATCAACGCCCACAATGACCATTGTGTTCTACTCGCAACAGATCTACATATAGACACGGCTCGATACCACCGTAGGGGTTCGTAGCATGGAAAACAAAAATTTCTATCGCATACAAACAAACAAGCCAAGATCTATCTACTAGATTGCAGCAACGAGTCGATGGAATAACTCACCTCGAAGATTCCAAAGTGTTTAACGAGAGCATTCGTGGGTGATGTAGTCATTCTTTCCGATCTCAAGATCGCGTGAGACTATACTTCCAGCGCCACGCTCCGGCGCCTCAGATCGGTCACACGTTCGCACTGACGAAGACCTTCCTCTCCCTTGTTCCAAAGAAAGCAGCGGAGGTTGTAGCACTCTCCTCGCGATTCCGGCAGACAACGGCGTGGTACCTAAGTAGAGGGAAATCCCGAGGCTTCGCCTTAAGCCAGTAGTATGGTGGAGCTTATGAGAGAGGCTATTAGTGGTCTAGTAATTAGACACACCAATTAGAAGGCTCTAAACCAATTAGAAGGCTCTAAACCGAAATAGCTCTAAACCGGGGTTTAGGTCTAGGGTTTAGTTTAGAGGATAGGAACTTGTGTGTACTAGGAGGAGCCCCGCCTCCTTATATAGGTGGGAGGGCTGGCCGGCCAAGGGAGGGAGTGGAGTCCTCCCCAACTCGGCCTTGAGGTGGCGCCGGCTTGGGAGGAGGAATCCCTCCCAACTCGGTTTCCACTTCTCCTCCTCTTTCCACTTTCCAAAACTTGCGTTTGACTTTCAAACTAGCTGCTTGACTTTTCAATTTAGTATTTAAATAAACCCTTTATTTTGGACAGCGAGAACACTTAGTACATGATGCAATCATTCCAACTTACAATGACACATTCATGTACCCTTCCCCCTCCGGAGTGCCGGACATTCTGGGACCTTCTAGAATGTTCCCGATGAAAACACCGGAACCATTCCCCAACTCCAAAACGGGACTTTCCTTATATGAATCTTATTCTCCTGACCATTCCGGATCTCCTAGTGATATCCCGGATCCCATCCGTGAATCCGATCTACATTCTGTCTCTTTCTCATAATACCATAACTACTCAAACAACGTCAATCCTTAAGTGTGTCTCCCTACGGTTCGTGAATTATGCGGACATGATCGAGACACTTCTCAACAATAACCAATAGAGGAATCTGGAAATTCATATGGTTCTACATATTTCTACGATTACTTTATGCATCGAATGAACCACTTACATACGATACCAATTTCCCTTTGTCTCACGATATGTTACTTATCCGAGGTTATGATCGTCGGTATCTCGCATACCTAGTTCATCCTCACATCGATAAGTACTCTTTTCTCGTTCCCGTGATATGTGATCCCTTGTGACCCAGTCACATGCTTGCAAGCTAATTGGATGACATTTCACCGAGAGGGCCCAGAGAATATCTATCCGTCATGTGGATGGACAAATCCCACTCTTGATCCATGTGTTTCAACCAATACTTTCCGAACACTCAATACCACCTTTATAGCCACCCTGTTACGGTGTGGTGTTTGATGACATCAAAGCATCCATCCAGTAAAGGTGATATGCATAATCTCATGGTCGAAGGAATTAGGTTACTATGTATCAGAAAGCATATAGCAATTGAACTATTGAAATGACTTGATCTTTATGCTACGCTTATCTATAGGAGTATGTCCACCATATCATTCTCCTAACGATATGATCTTGTTGTTAATAACATCTCAATGTTCATGATAGGGAAACCACAATCATCTATTAACCAACAAGCTAGTATTATATAGAGGCTTTACTAGGGACTTCAAATTAAGTTTACAATTCACACAAGTATTAATGTTTCCTTGTTAATACTATTATAGCATGAATATAAACATTTATCATAAACACAAAGATATATAATAATAACTACATTTATTATTGCCTCTAGGGCATATCTCCAACAAGAAAGTCTCATCATAGTCAACACCTTGAATTTGTCAGAACCCTTTCGCGACAAGTCGAGCTTTATAGGCAGTAACATTACCATCAGCATCTGTTTTTCTTTTGAAAATCCATTTGTTCTCGACAGCCTTACGGCCATGCGGTAAGTCCACCAAAGTCCATACTTGGTTTTCGTACATGGATCCCATTTCGGATTTCATGGCTTCTAGCCATTTGTCGGAATCTGGGCTCACCATAGCTTCTTCATACGTCGCAGGATCATCAGTGTTGTCTACCAACATGACGTTCAAGGCAGAGTCATACCACTCAGGAGTGGTACGAACCCTCGTTGACCTGCGAGGTTCAGCAGCAACTTCGTTCAAAGTTTCATGATCACCATCATTAGCTTCCTCTCCAGTTGGTGCAAAGGCACAAAACATCTTCGGTCAGCGCTACTCTCAACCCCGAGAGAAGGTTCAATAACCTCGTCGAGTTCTAATTTCCTTCCAGTCACTTCTTTCGAGAAAAACTCCTTCTCAAGAAAGGATCCATTCTTGGCAACGAAAACTTTGCCTTCGGATCTTTGATAGAAGGTATACCCAATTGTTTCTTTAGGGTATCCTATGAAGACGCATTTCTCCGCTTTGGGTTCTAGCTTATCAGGTTGTAACTTCTTTACATACGCTTCGCAACCCCAAACTTTGAGGAACGACAACTTAGGTTTCTTTCCAAACCACAATTCGTATGGTGTCGTTTCAACGGATTTAGATGGTGCCCTATTTAAAGTGAATGCGGCTGTCTCTAATGCATAGCCTCAAAACGATAGCGATAAATCTGTAAGAGACATCATAGACCGAACCATATCTAAGAGAGTTCAATTACGACGTTCGGACACACCATTACGCTGTGGTGTTCCTGGCGGTGTCAACTGCGAAAGTATTCCACATTTCTTTAAATGCATGCCAAACTCATAACTTAGATATTCACCTCCGCGGTCAGAACGCAGAAACTTAATCTTCTTGTTACGATGATTTTCCACTTCACTTTGAAATTCCTTAAACTTCTCGAAAGTTTCGGACTTATGTTTAATAAAGTAGACATACCCATATCTACTTAAGTCATCCGTGAAGGTGAGAACATAACGATATCCACCACGCGATGCTACACTCATTGGACCGCACACATCGGTATGTATTATTTCCAATAAGTCTGTAGCTCGCTCCATTATTCCAGAGAATGGAGTCTTAGTCATTTTTCCCATTAGACATGCTTCGCATTTTTCAAGTGATTCAAAATCAAGTGATTCAAGAAGTCCATCAGAATGGAGTTTCTTCATATGCTTCACTCCAATGTGACCAAGACAACAGTGCCACATGTATGTAGAATTATCATTCAATTTTGTTCGTTTAGCATCTATGTTGTGAACATGTGTATTACTACTATCGAGATTTAGTAAGAATAAACCATTCATCTCAGGTGCATTACCATAAAAGATATTACTCATATAAATCGAACAACCTTTATTCTCGGACTTAAAAGATTAACCATCTCGCAATAAACAAGATCCAGATATAATGTTCATGCTTAACGTAGGCACCAAATAACAATTATTCAAATTTAAAACTAATCCCGAAGGTAGATGTAGAGGGAGCGTGCCGACGGCGATTGTTGGAATTATGCCCTAGAGGCAATAATAAAGATGTTATTATTATAATTCTTGTTCATGATAAAGTTTATATTCCATGCTAGAATTGTATTAAGCGGAAACTTTAATACTTGTGTGGTTTGTGAACAACACCGTGTCCCTAGTACGCCTCTATGGACTAGCTCATTGATCAATGATGGTTAAGGTTTCCTAACCATAGACATGAGTTGTCAATTGATAATGAGATCATATCATTGGAGAATGATATGGTGGATAGACCCAAACTAAGCGAAGCAATTAGATCGTGTCATCGTGTTCGTCTTTGCGAAGTTTTTCTTATGTCAAATATTGTATTCCTTAGACCATGAGATAATACAACTCCCTGGTATCGGAAGAAAGCTTTGAGGTCATCAAACGTCATCCTATGAGAGGGTGATCATAAAGGTGTCTCTCAGGTGATCGGAAAGTATCTGTTGGATTGTATGTATCGAGATGGGATTTGTCCCTCCCAAGTCGGAGAGATATACTTGGCCCACTCGTAATCGATATCAACACCGCTTGCAAGCATGTGGTTAAGGAGTTAATCACAAAGTGATATTGGATTACGGAACGAGTAAAGTACTTGTTGTGAACGAGATTGAACTAGGTATGACGATACCAACGATCGAATCTCGGGCAAGTAAAATATCACGAGATGAAGGGAATATATATGGGATTGATTGAATCCTGGCATCGTGGTTCATCCGATATGATCATCGATGAATGTGTGGGAGTCAATATGGGTGCCTGCACCCGCTGTTGATTATTGATAGAAGATCATGTCGATATTCTCGAACCAGGTCACACACTTAACGTGTCTCGACGCTAGGATAGATTGTATAATTGGTTTATGAATTTTTGTTGAGTCTCGGATGGGATCCGGACATCACGAGAGGTTCAGTGGTCCGGAGAATAAGATTCATATAAGGCAAGGCAGTTTTGGAGTTCGGAATTGTTCCGGATTAATCGGTATTGTACCGGAAGCTTCTAGAACCTTCCGGAAGGGGGCCAACGTGGTCCCACCTTCCGGGAGGGGGCATGGGCCTATGAGGGAGTGTCCTGGACGCATTGGGCCAGGGGCACAAGGCCCCATAGGGCCCAGCCGATCCTAGATAAGTTTAAATCGTTTAAACTAGAGATAAGATAGGGTTTCTAGAAGGGAGAGTTTAAATCGTTTAAACTAGAGATAGGCTTGGAGGATGGGCAAGGGCTGGCCGCACCCCCCCTCTATATATAGAGGGATGGTGCGCCCCCTTCCCCCCCTACACACACCTCCCTCCAAGCCCTAGTAGCCCTGCTGCCTTTCTCTCTCCCTCCCGACTGTTTGTAGGCGAAGCCCTGCTGCAGAAATTCTCCACCATATACACCACGCCGTCGTGTTGTAGATCCAATCTATCTCTCCACCATACTTGCTGGTCCAAGGAAGGAGGATACGTCGAGGTGCTGCACGTGTGCATCTCACGGAGGCACCGCCACTTGTGGTGCTAGATCGGATCGGATCGCGAGGAGGAGAAGCGAGTACGACTACATCACCCACGTTCCGATTTAATGTTCACTGTAATCTTCAAGGGTATGAAGATCTAATCCAATCTCTCTCGTTGTTTGCATCTCCTAGATTAGATCTTGGCTTTCCCTCTGTTCGCATCCGTAGAAAATTTTGATTTACTATGCCGCGAAACCCTTCAGCGATCACATCAACATTGGAGCCATTTCCAACGCGCATCGTCACCTCGTCTCTCGCCAGTCTTCGTTTATTCCGCAGCTCCTGTTTCGAGTTACAAATATGAGCAACCGAACCAGTATCAAATACCCAGGCACTACTACGATTACTAGTAAGATACACATCAATAACATGTATATCGAATATACCTTTCTTCTTGATGTTGCCGTTCTTCAGATCTGCCAGGTACTTGGGGCGGTTAAGCTTCGGACTGAAGACCACCCTGCGAGAAGCATTCAGTTTCAGGCTTAGGACCAACCTTGGGCTTCTTAGCAGGTACGGCAGCTTTCTTGCCGTCCTTCTTGAAGTTGCCCTTGTTCTTAGGCTTGCCCTGTTTCTTGAAATTGGTGGTCTTATTAACCATCAACACTTGGTGCTCCTTCTTGATCTCCACTTCAGCAGTTTTCAGCATGGACGATAGTTCAGGCAACGTCTTGTTCATACAGTGCATGTTGTAGTTCATCACAAAGTTCTTATAACTCGGTGGCAGTTATTGGAGGACACGGTGAATCCCTAACTCATTAGGAATCGTTATCTCCAACTCTTGGAGCTTGTTTGCGTGCCCAGACATGGTGAGCACGTGCTCGCTATGAGCTTCCCTCTTCCATCTTGCGGTAAAGAACTTTTGAGGCCTCATAGCTCCCCACGACGCGTGAGTCTCAAAAATGAGCTTGAGCTCCTTAATGATCTCGAGCAGGTCGTGGTGCTCAAAGCGCTTCAAGCTCCGTTTCTAAACCGTCTGATGGCACACACCGTGGAGTAATGATTTTTCGAGTGGCGTAAACATTTTTTACGTCATCGGTGGCATCTTCTGCAGGGTCACCTAGCGGTGCATCGAGCACATAGGTCATTTGACCAGCCCGAGGACAATCTTGAGACCATGGAGCCAGTCCGTGAATTTGCTTCCATTGTTCTTAATTTTTTCTTTCTCTAGGAACGCATTGAAATTGATGGAGAGGTTCGCCATAATCTACAACAAATTTGCAAGTAGTTTAGACTAAGTTTATGATAAATTGAGTTCAACTTTAATTCTTAAATTAAATAGGTGAACTCCCACTCAAAACAACATCCCTCACATTGTCTTAGTGATTACATGAACCAAGTCCACTACACCAAGTCCGATATTCACGAGAGAAGATGTAGTTTCATCGGCGAACAGTCTTCATGTTCATCATATCAATCATATGACTCGTGCTCTACCTTTCGGTATTCCGTGTTCCGAGACCATGTCTGCACATGCTAGGCTCTTCAAGATTAACCTTAGTTTCCGCATGTGCAAATCTGGCTTGCACCCGTTGTATGCACACGTAGAATCTATCACACCCGATCATCACGAGATGCTTCGAAACGACGAGTCTTAGCAACGGTGCCAACTAAGGACGAACACTTTTATTACTTGATATTTAGTGAGAGGGATCATCTTATAATGCTATCGTCGCGATCTAAGCAATACAAGATGCATAAAGGATTAATATCACATGCAATTCATAATTAATGTGATATGATATGGCCCTTTCTTCTTGTGCCTTTGATCTCCATCTCCAAAGCACGGACATGATCTCCATCATCACCAGCATTGCGTCAAGGTCGATTAAGCGGCTTCATGGTTGTCCATCATCACAAGCAACTATTACAACTACTTGGAATAAAGCTATTACAAGATGAATAGACACGCAGGTCTTAACAGAATTAAAGACAACCATTAGGCTCCTACCGGTTGCCATATTACAACAAGGATCATTTCATACATCAAATATAATCACAATCACATGATGGCCATATCACATCACAAAAAACCCCTGCAAAAACAAGTTAGACGCCTCTAATTTTCTTTGCAAGTTTTACGTGGTTTGGGGCTTTCAAATAAGAACGGATCTTACCTCTCTGAAACTGAACCACAACGTTGATACAAGTGCTATCAAGTGCAAAGTGTAGATTTGATCTATACTATGATGGAAGAGACAGACACCATAAAGCCACTTGTGCAAAAGCAAGTTGCACGTCAAGCGTGGAGCAAGTCTCATGTGCGATGACATGTAATGTTAGCGAGCCGCTTCATCCCACCATACCGCAAGATGCAAAGTACACACTGAAAAAAGGCAGCACGAGCACCAACGCCCACAACACCATTGTGTTCTACTCGTGCAACAGATCTACGCATAGACATGGCTCTGATACCACTGATGGGTTCGTAGCATGGAAAACAAAAAATTTCTACCGCAAGAACGAACAAAACCCAGATCTAATCTAGATAAAAGCCAAGATCTAATCTACTAGACATGAGCAACGAGATAGATCGGTACTAACCCTCGTAGAACCGAAAGCATTAATGAGATTAGATCTCGTGGATGATGTAGTCGATCACTTGCCGATCTCAAGATCGAGTAGATGATCCTTCCGCGCCCAGCGTTCGTGCGCTTCATGAGACGGTCACGCGTCGGTCGAGGACCTTCCTCTCCCCGTTCTAGCGAGCAGCGGAGGTAGTAGATCTTCTCCACGCAATCCCAGCAGCACGACGGCGTGGTGGTGGTGGTGGAGGAGAGAATCATGCAGGGCTTCGCCTAAGCCAGAGCAGGTGGAAGGAGGAAGAGAGAGGCGGCTAGGGTTTGGAGTGGGAAGGGGCAAGGAGGGGTGGCGCCTCCACCCCTCTATATATAGAGGGAGGGGTGTGGCCTAGGGTTCCCACCCCTAGGCCCACCCCTTAGGGCTAGGGAGCTTGGGGGGAGAGTCCTTCCCCCCCAAGTTTCCCCTTTAAACTCCCCTTATCTTATCTTATCTTATCTCGGTTTTCAAATAAACTCCAAGATATCTTCTAGAACCTTCCGGAACATTCCGAAACCTTCTAGAATCCCCATACAAGCACTCTGGAACATTTCCTAACTTAGAAAATGATCCCCATTATATGAATCTTATTCTCCGGACAATTCCGGATCTCCTCGTGATGTCTCGGATCCAATCCGAGTGACATGGTTATACCCTACGGGTACGTGACTTCAGCATACCTGGTCTAGCCCAAGGAAGGCCCACAGCAGATATACGCTGGCCCATGAAGATTTTCGGGTGGCCAAGGCCCATGACGCCTTCGGATCCTTGGAGAGCAAGACTAGCGAAGATAGGAAATTCAGAGGGGTAAAACCCTAGAACTTGTAACCGACTAGGACTACGCCCGGGACCTGCCTAAGTCTATATAAAGGCCAGGAGGGCACGTCCTAGATCGACGAGACTCATACTTTCGCACACGCATCCACGCCAGATCGAATCTGCGCACCCTGTAACCTTCGGTTCCGCCGTAATCAAAGAGCAGACAAGCAGGAGTAGGGTTTTCCCTCCGGGGGCCTGAACCTGGGTAAATCTCGTGTCCCCTGGTTGCTTGTCTGTTAACCGTGCCACAATCTCCAGCATCCCCATCTTCTCCAAAACCCAAGTCCATAACAATGGGCATTGACGAGATCAAACCTCGTCAATTGGCGCCGTCTGTGGGAATTGGGGCTGCTGATTGTGCGGTCGTGACGGTTCCGACCCGATCGATCTACAACTCCACGGTGACGGAGAATCACCTCCTCTTCGGCGCTTTCGACTTCACCGCCCACTCGCCGGATACCATGAAGGATTTTGAGCCCGTAGGCGACAGACTCGAAATTCTGTTCGGGAGCTTCTGCTTCCAGGCGGGACAAACTGGCACCCTCCGCCTCCCTGAGCGGGTTCCCGTGCCGTCAATCAGGCCCGCTTCATGGGCTCCACACCCCGTGCTACGCACGTCACCATCAACAGGTGAGTTCTACAGCAGCAACTGCTGCAACTCCGATCTGTGCGATCCACCTTCGGATGAAGGGACCTACGGTTCCGGATCCGAAAGCTGCGGCGAATACCAATCTGCGGCGCTATCATGCGCGATCATCAAACCAACAAGGAAGCCGAACCGCGCCCAACCCTAACCGCAGGATGAAGCGAAAATGGTGGGAACGACGAAACAGGGAAGCAGGGCCACCTCATCCAACTTAGCAAAGAAGGATGGGTCAAACGCCAGCGCCCGTCGCAGCGAAATAGTCCTACCTCTGGACTCCTCACATGACCTATTGATGGCATACCACTACCTCCTCATCGAGGAGCACAAGAAGCAAGTCAAGATGCAGGCGCCGACAAGCATAAGCAGCGCCTCTCGAGTCCGGTCTTACGAAGCTGCGCTCTCCGCCATGGGACCTGGCTCTAGCACAAGGAAACCAGGGAAACAAGCACCGCTCTCGGGTGGAAAACATGGACCGAAGGAGCAGCGTGGCGTGACCGAACTCTCCACATCGTTCATGGATATGGACGGCGGCAACATCACCCGAAGGCCACAAGCTGCGATCATGGCAGCCACTGCGTATCTCGCGGCTCACCCACCTCCGGAGGGGGACCCGAAAAGGGCCGTGCATAGGTCCGCACTCACCGGACGCGGACTCATCGAAGCTGCGCTCCACGCAGACGCTCCTACGGGCGAAGAAGAAAGCTCCGCCAGCGTGACCGAGCCCCCTCCCTCATCCGAAGATGAAGAGACACGATCTTCCTCGAAGGAAGAAGAGCTCGCACCGCCATAAACGCGACTACGACGTCGAGACAAGCTTACAGCGCAAGATCGACAAAACCGCGCGTAAACGCGCATGCTCGTCTAAATCTGAGATGGATGAAGACGAAGGAGAACTCTGTGGGGCTCGATGCTTCAGCAGATCCGTCCGGCGAACACAGATGGCACGCAACTTCAAGCTTCCTTCGGATACTCCGAGTTCAGCGACGCAAGATCCAAAGTCCTGGCTCGATGACCATCATCATCCGTCAAGCTTCACGGAGGCAACAAAAGAAACCGCCATGCAATGCCTTCAACCGCGGTGACGGTATGGCCAGTGCAACAGCGACTATCATCATCAGGATCCATCCGAAGCTGGGAGGAGCTTGCTTATAGCTTCATCCGAAATTTCAAAGGCACCAGCAAGAGGCCCGCCTCAATCGAAGAGTTGCGAGCCTGCACTCAGAGAACGGGTGAATCTATTCGCTCGTACATACTACGCTGGTCTACAACCAAGAACTCCACAAAGACACATCTCGAAGAAAGGGCCATCGACGCCTTGAGGGGCGGCGTCAGCGCCAGACTTCAAAGAGGAACTTGGGCGTATAAAGCCCAAGACACTCGACCACCTCATGGAAATCGCCATGTTGGGCGGGCGAAGATTGCATCCGGCGCAATCAGATGAAGAGGACGACTATGGCGAAGACGCGAACGCCAGTAAGAGGAGATCGCGCATCTCACGAGGATGACGGACCCGACATGGTCGCAGCCGGCTCGCCGACCGCCATGCATAACAACAGCCAACAATGGAGGATACCGCAGCGGAAACTTCGCGACAACGGACGACCAACGCGATCGTGGCAACGCCGCGACCGCGATAACGGACCCTCAAAGATTCGACAAACTTTCGGGTCCATGCACCATCCACTTCTACATCGACAAACAAGATGGCAAAAGAAAGCTAGCCACATGCTCAAGGATCGCGCGAGTTCGTAAACTCAGCGAAGGCATGATGCAGATGAGGCAACAAGCTCCAATTCCTGCGTTGAGCACTGCGCCGGTGAAATAGCACACGGAGCTCCTCCACGCCGCCTATTGAGGCCCAAATCAACCAATCGCACCGCAAAACAACGCCGGTCGCATACCCCCACCAAAGGGCGCTAAATATGATCCGGAAGGGCGCCCACCAACAGGTGCGTAAGAAAATCACCCGACAAATCAACTTGGCGTGGCAACTCCGCTGCAATCCTCGAGTACCTCGGCGGATCGAGTCCTGCATCACATTCACTGCGCGGATCACCCTTGCAGATCCCTCGCCCAGGTCATGCTGCCACAGTGCCGGAAGGCGGTCGGAGGCTTGAGATGAGTCAGCGTCTTCATGGACGCGGCAGCGGCATCAACCTAATGTTCGCAAGCACTCTAGCAGCTATGCGGATCCCGCAATGCAGCCTGGAACAATCAGACACAACGTTCCACGGCATTGTCCTAGGGAAGGGCATCTTCCCCCTAGGCAAAATAGGGCTCGCCGTCATCTTCGGGAAGCCGGACAACTTTTCGGCGAGGCGCCTAAAATTGAAGTGGTGGGTAGCGTCGCAATACCATGCCATCCTGGGACGCGTAGCATTCGCAAGGTTCTGGCCGTCCCACCACGCATACCTACTACTCAAGATGCCAGGACCAAGGGGCGTCATCACAGTCCACGGGAGCTTCACCCGATCGGACCAATGCGATAGGGATTTCAACAAAATCTCCTAGTCTTTCGGCATGCAAGACGAGCTTGTAAGGCTCCGCGAGGTGACGGACAATGGGCTACCCTCAAACAAAGCGCGAACGCACCTGACATGTCTTTCGACTCCACCATCAACACCAAGAAAGTGCAGGTCCATCCAACTGATGCCTCCAAGACGGCGCTAATCGCCAACGACCTCAACACCGCATAGGAAGGCGCGCTCGTCGAATTCCTCCGTGAGCGCTGGGAAATCTTCGCCTGGTGTCCTACGGACATGCCAGGAGTTCGTGGAATTCACCGAGCACGCACTCAATGTCTTCCGGACACCAAGCCGTCAAGCGATCCATCCGAAGACGCCGGAGCCACGAGCCAAAGCTATCGGCAAGGAGATCAGCAGTTACTGCAGCAGACTTCATCCGGGAAATCAAGGAAAGCGAGTGGGCTGGCAACACGGTGATGGTCCCGGAGAAGGACACGGACATCCTGCGGATGTGCATGGACTTCCGTCACTAAATAAACACGCCCTAAGGACCACTTCCCTCTTCCTCGGATCGACCAGATCATCGATTCGACTGCAGGTTGTGAGAAACTCTCCGTCCTCGATGCCTACTCAGGCTATAACCAGATTCGACTCAAGGTCGAAGATCAAGAGAAAACGGCGTTCATCACACCGTTCGGAGTATACTGCTACAACACAATGCCTTTCGGGCTAAAGAACGCGGTGCCACGTACCAGCAATGCATGCAGCCTGCCGCAAGGACCAGATCGGTCGCAACGTCCAAGTCTATGTGGACGACATAGTGATAAAAACCAAAGAAGGAAGAACACTTATCGACGATCTTCGCGAGACGTTCGACAACCTTGATCGCTACAGGATCAAGCTCAATCTGAAAAGTGCGCCTTGGCGTCCCCTCGGTCACCGCTGGTACTTCATCTCTCAATGAGGGATCGGCGAACCGAAGAAAATCAAAGCTGTCATGACAATGGAGAAGCGAAAAACCTCAAGGCGTTCAGCTTCATGTAATGGCGGTAGCACTAAGCGAGTTCATCGGCCGCATGGGCGAAGGCCCTACCATTTTACCAGTTTGCGCCAAAGCGAACAAGTTCAGTGGACACCGAAGCCAACGACGCGTTCGAAAACCTCAAGCGGCTCCTCTCCACCTCGCCAGTTTGGTCACGCCAAAAAGCGCGAGCCTGTTCTTGTACATAGCAGCCACACACCAGTGGTCAAAGACCGGTACTCGTGGTCGAACGACCCGAAGAAGGCAAGACCCACGGGGTACAACGCCCAATTTACTACCTCAGCGAGGTTCTCACTCCAACAAAACAGCAGTACCCGCACTACCAGAAGCTGGCCTACGGCGTGTTCATGACGGCTCGACGACTGAGCCACTACTTCCGGAGCATCGGTGATGGTCGTCAGCGAGCACCCTAAACAGCATCTGAATAACCCGAGGCCATAGGGCGGCGTGGCCGTGGGCATTGAACTATCACCCTAGACATCATCTACGAAGCGACACGCAATCAAATCTCAAGTCCTTCCGGACTTCTGGTGCCTTGGATGGAGCTGCATTTGCGACACCCTAGACATGTCGCGATCTGGACAATGCATTTTGACGGCTCCAAAGCGAAGCGGGCGGGCGGCAGGAGTCATCTTGACCTCCCGCAAGGTGACAAGATGAAATCGTCCTTGGATGAAATTGAGCCTCAACAACGAGGCGAATCTGAAGCCCTCATCCATGGCATGAAGATGGCAAAAATATGTGGCGCAGCAGCGCTGGTCATCTGGTGACTCCAACCTTGTCGTCTGAAGAGACGATGAATGAGTCGGCGCTTTGCCCGAAAACATGATCGCATATCTGGCTATACAACGCACTCGAAGGAGAATTCGACGGCTGCGAACTTCGGCACGTTGGAAGAGAGAGCAACGAGGAGGCCGATAGACTCGCCAACATCGGCTCCACTTGTGCAAAGGTACCACCAGGTGTGTTCCTCGAACAGATCTGCGCGCCATCCATCAAGCGAAAATTCCCCAAAGGATCACCGAAGAAGCAGGACACTGGGGCTACGCTACCGAAGGTCATGAAGGACCGAAAAGTTGGATACCGGTTGCCATGGTCAACCTGATGCAGGTCATGGCGGTCGGCGAAACTTGGACACGTCTATACCTCTAGTTCCCGATAAGCGGAGAATTGCGGACAACGGCCGATGCGGATGCGGCGTATCTCGTCGGTCAAAAGCCTTCACCATCATCAACGGCGAGCTGTACAAACGCAGCATTATGGGCGTACTACAATGGTGCGTCACCATCATTGACGGCAAGGCCATACTCCAAGATATCCACGAGGGCATCTGCGGCCACCATGCAGGTAGCCGCTCCCTCGTCGCCAAAGCTCTGCGAGCAGGATTCTCTTGTGCTGGCCATGAGCGCGCGAAAGACATCGTCCGAAGATGCAGCGGTGCCAACGGTTCGCCGACAAACGCCGCACTGGTCGAACTTCGACCCATACCCATAGCCTGGCCTTTTTCCCAATGGGGCCTTGACATGATCGGCAAACTGCCAAAATCCTCAAAGGGAGGACACGTCTTCCTCCTGGTCGCAGTCGACAAATTCACCAAGTGGATCGAAGCCATGCCAGTCACCAACCAGAAGGGCAAAACCGCCGTCAAATTCTTCGAATCCATTGTCTACAGTTTGGCGTCATCGCGACATCATCACCGACAACGGATCGAACTTCATCGCGAAGAATTCCAGGACTTCTGCGAAGGCCTCGGATCAATATCACGTATGCCTCGTGGCACCCGCAAACAAGCGGGCAAGTGGAAAAGGCCAACGGCCTAATCGGCGCATCAAGAAGCGCCTCATGAGCTCACTCGAGCACAAAGCTGGAAGCGGGCGAAAGAGCTACCGTCATCTGTAGAGCTTACGGACAACGCCAAACAGCTCCACCGGCTACACACCGTTCTTCATGGTGCCGCGAGCTGGCCGTGCTACCGGCAATCGCCACCAGGCTCCACGAAGTCGTCACATAAATGAAGCGAATCCACGGCTGCACTCGAAGATGCCGTCGACACACTCGACGAAGCACGGGATATAGCAGCAGCTAGATCAGCGGTGTACCAGCAAAGTCTCTGCAACTACCACAACCGCCGGCTGCGCCCAAGGTCCTTCGTCGAAGGAGACCTCGTCTTGCGACTTAAGCAAAAGTGACCGAATAAACTCGAGTCACCATGGGAAGGACCCTACGCCATCACCGAGGTCATCCGAGGTGGCGCCTATCGCCTCAAGCACATGGAGTCTGGAGTCGCATACTCCAACCCGTGGAACGTCTCGCACCTGCGACGATTCTACCCGTAGCAACCTACCCCCCCTTTACTTTCAATAAGGCTTCCAGCCAAGGCTACTCAGCCGAACCATGTACCTCCTCCACTACGCTACAAATAAAGCTAAGTGTCTCGCCCCCAACCTTCGGTTGACTATTTTCTGCAACTTTACTACATGCTACATACGCACTCGGGGGCTCCCCCACCTCACGATTTCATCGACTGAGGACAAACCGTGTACACCTGAGTAGCTGACCACGTCAGGCAAACGAAAAGGGAACGTACTAAATCAAAGCACTACGTGCTCGCAAACAAGCAAACCTTTACAGCAAAGGGCACATACACGCCCAGCCGCAATATACAAATTTTACATCTATCTGTTTATTTTCAGGTCCTACCTATTCTGAAGAATAACCTGAGCACGCTGCTCAAACAAATCTACAACCTGTTCGGCATACTGCCTTACAGCCGCGTAATGCGGACGCATATTCCACTCACCACCATCTGGTCGAGGAGGTGGCCCAGTCGCCACAGCAGCCAAATCTACGTCTGGGCGGTGCACCCTCACAAGAGACAAGGCAGCCTTCACCCCTGCGACGAGCTGCCGCACAGCTCCTTGACATTGCGGCACTCGAAACTTCGTCGGAAGACCGCAAGGGTCGTTGGCACGGCATCCAACGGAAACATGACATGCAAAGACGGAGGAAAGCGATGTACGCACTGGCGAGCACCGCGAAACCTGGTAGACACGATCCCGCACCATCGCCGTAACTATGGCGCGATCACGATCCATCCGAAGAAGCCGCGGCCTCCATGTCCTGTTGAGTCAAGCAATTGACTCGAACAACAATCGCTCCTTTTCTTCCCTGAGCAAGATTGGCACCGCGACAACCGCACAAAACAAGAGTAAGGCCAGCAGGCTCACCGGCGAGCTACAGCCGAAAGAAGCAACAACTTACATTGCAGCTCCTCGGACAGCCGACCCAGCTCCACCATCAAATACACCTCTCTGGCTGCACCACGCTGGATTCCAAGCGTCGGTAGCGTAACCCAAGCAAATCTCTCTCCAAGCTGCGCTCGATCTCGAAGAAACGCGAGTGCGAGGAATCATCCAATGATGCTCGCAAGGCCTTTCGGATAAAGTGTCAATCGGTCAGCCAAGGAACCTATAGCAGAAAAAGAAGGCAGACATTCAGCCAAGGATAGAGCACAACTCGGAGGAATTCATTAAAGTATATAAGGCCACTACGTGGCACAAGGATGATACTACAAAAGATATTTACAACAAAAATAGACTACAAACTACCCTATGGCTACTATGCCTAAGGCGGAAGACACTGAGTCGCCTCAGAACCAGACTGCCTAGCTTTGGCCTCGCCGCAATGCATACTCGTGACAGCAAGTCAATGAGCTTGGGCCCATATCAAATGCTGAGCGGAGTAGGCGAAAGCTACCTCGGATCCATCCGCATTTGTAGGCATCCGAGAAGTAATCTGGGCAGGTCCAGTCCGCCTCACCGCCATGGCTATCGCCACCGACGGACGCGCCGATGCCCTTCGCTTGCGCTTGTACGCTGCAGCGCTCACGACAGAGCCGCCAGGCACCCACGCCTTCAAGGGATGCGCCTTCGGGAAGAGCTCGGTAGAAGCGACCAAGGACCTCTTCGCTTGGCAAGGGAGTTGACGACGGTCTTCAGCCGTCTTCGACCGCCACAAAGGGCATCATATAGAGCACTCCTGCTCCAAAGCATCATGATCAAACTCGATGCGCGTATCCGAGACAAAAAGAAGAAAACATGAAGAAAGGCAACATAGAAGAAGATCCAGAAAAAGGAGCAAGTACAAAGCTAACGCCACCGAAATAGCCTTGGCAGCCATGAGCTTCTCCGCCACCCCTTTTTCACGAGCAGCCAACGGTGGCCAGCCCTCACGATCTGCGGCCTCCTGCTGCAGACGCTTTTCGCTTGCTGCCTTCGTCACCCAGCTCAAGGCGCCTTCGCCCAATGGCAGCTTCGCCTTCATCTCCATTGGCAAGGCTCTTCTTCAGAGCATCGACCTCACGGAGAGAGTCATGCTCCTCTCAGATTTACAACAAGCAAGTGTCAAAGAACAGGACCAGGATAAGCAAGAGAAGTACTACAAGGCGACGAATACCTTGAAGTCGCCATAGTTGCCCACAAGGCGTTTCCTCCACCGCTTGGCCTCTTGGACAAAAGGCTGCAAAACAGTAATAGTAGTAAGAGCAGGACTTGGGGATACGCCCAACACAAAGAAGCATAAACAACATCAGCATCCGAAGACGCCGGGGCTCTGTAACATCTAGCGTAAAACTTACGTGTTCGAAGCGAACCCGCAGCCCCGCCACAAATTCTCAAGGCGCAACCACCAGCCTCTCCTCGCACAAGAGGAATCTGGCGCGCCACCAAGTCGCCACTCCCGAGGAGGAGGCGACGAATGTTCGACTCCATCATCTCCCCGCACTATCACTGAGCCGCTGGAGGATTGCCGCATACGGTTAATCAAAGACAGCAAACACCATAAAATAACAAGGAACAAAGGACAGCAAAGGGCAACAAGAAAACTTACGAGCCCAACGCTCAGTCGAAGATAGGATAAGCCCTTCGGCCCTCTTCTCCTTTTTTCTTCCTTCTTCTCCTCCTTCTTCTCTTCCTTCTTCCGCTTGTCGGGTGCGGAGCAACACCGCACAGAATGGCGTGAAGGGGAGAGGAAGAACCCCATGAACATCATCATGATGCTCAAGGCCCGGAGGATTTCGGGAGTCGGAGGAGTCGAGGCATCCGACGACTCGCTAGAACTCCGTGATCGCTATGAATGGTCCTCACTCGATTCGTCAGCATCCTCCGCTGGGGATCGCGCTGACGGTGGCTCGGACACGGAATCCACCACTTCATTATCTGGAGCATTCGGATACCTCTCGGGCAATGGTGGTGCCATGCCCGGCACTTTGAAGCTCTGCAAAAGGAAAAGGAACTTTGTTAGCAAACAAAGGAAAAGTACACAGACAAAAACAAAGGGAAGCACTACGCGCAAATCTACACCTTCGCACGACCAACATCGACGAAAAGGGAGGAGTCACGATTCCTGGATTTCTTCGTCGCCTTGAACTTCAACAGCGAAGAGCCTTGTCAAGTTCCACTCGGAGATTTTCTCACCAAACCCTTGTCGGATCATCACGGCGCCAGAGTAAAGAAACATCGGTGCGCCTTGTTTGGAGGGCTGCACCCGACGCCAAGAAATGTCCGGATGATGTCGACACCGCTCACCTCCTTCTCAGAATCAATTGGAGATCCTCCACCCGACGACATGTGGCCTCTATCTCCGCCACCTCACCATCCAAGATTTGGTTTTTCCAGGATCTTTTCTTCTCAATCAACCGAGGGGTCAAAGGAACGAGACCAAAATCTTGCCCAGCAAAGACGGAGTCACGGATGTAAACCATTTCCTCCGCCAAGATCGACAGATTCAGACATGGAAAAGGAAAAGAATTGCACATTGGGACTGAGGGAGATGATGAAACCCCTAATGGGATACACACCATCCGAACCAGACTGCCTCTTCACGGAATAAAGCTTCCAGAAGAGGCCAAAGTGCGGCTCAATGCCAAGCCAACACTCGTCAAAGCGTGATAAAACACGCAATGTGGAGAAGGGAGTTGGGAGACAGATGATGGAGTTGAACCCCATAGAAAAAGAGCAACCAAGGAAGTCATCGACCGGAAAAGAAAACCCACGAATCATGAAGGCAACAAACATAACCCGATACCCGATGGGGGGACGGGATTACCTCATTGCCGAGGAGTCTCTCTCACGCCGTCAGTCTTGGGATCAGCTCGCTATGCAATTTATGAGATCGCCTCTCCCGCTTCGACGCCGCCACCATCAGTGACGCGAGCAGTGGCGGTGCCCTTCTTGCCTCCGGCGGCGCTGGTCCCAACTGCAGATGAGGACTTCTTTGGTTTCCCCATGGCGCTACGGCAGTGGTGGCGCTACAACGAAGAAAGACAAAGGAAATGTGGAGGAAACTCTCAGCACAAAGCAAGAATAGCTCAAGAACGAGGGGCAATGAATAGATGAACCGCTGCGGTGAAAAACAAACCACGATTTCACCAGGATTATAATAAGAAGACGCCGGCCCATCGAGAAGACCTAACACCAATGATAGATCTGGCCGTACACGTGTCATCACCAAAACAAACTGTCGTTACCACGCCGTCCACTACGTGCGGAAATCAAGGAGACGCCGTAATCATCTCCACGCCGCGCGTGACCGGTCAATTCAAAGTCAGCAAGTGGGACCCACGCTCGTTCAAGTCATCTTCGCGAGCAGACGCTTGAGGTCATCGATCGTAAGCATCGACGCTATCAAAAGCTATACTAGCACCACTGCTCCACACCAGTACTCACCGAATCTACGATTCGACTAAATACTTGGGGTTACTCCTATCGAGCGCTGGCCGCACGACCGGATGCATAAATAAGGACAAAATTATTTCTCTAAGTCCTACGTCGAGTTTACGACTCCACTACGGACTCGGGGGCTACTCCCATAGGGAGGATGGATTTAAGCATCCGAAAATTTTCGAGTCCTGCGGACCTAATGATTGAAACAATGCTTGAACTAAAGTTCCGCTCGAGTTCACGACTAATGCACACTTGGGGTTACTCCCATAGGACGCTGGTCGCGCACCCTATGAAATCTTCGATCGCGATCTTCGGATCAGCACGCAAAACTTTTTCGCAACTCTGCCCCAATTAATGCTAAGTGAGTAACATCCTCCTTGGCCACCAAACACCTCATGTGATAAACATTCGATGCTGCGCTCGCGACGCAAAGATAAGACCTCAGATATCATCTGATGGCCCGCAACGCACTGATCAAGGCCTCGCTAGTATGAATCCATACCAGCAGTACGATGAAAATCCTGAGACGCGTTAGGTACACCAATTAAGATCACCGGAATTCCACTCTGTAAGTCCTCCGCGCCCGAGTCGAATTACGCCAAGATATGTTCCGTGTCCGGTTGAGGGACCGAACTCAAGAAGATCGTGTCGCTTCGCCCTAAGATGCTTAATCGACCCTGATCCGTCGGGTGAGTCAGGCACACGCATCAACAATCCCTACACACATATACTATTAAACATATAAACTGCTCCCGAAGGATGGAAGAGTCCTCAGCCGAATCTACGATTCGACTGATCACTCGGGGGCTACTGACATGGTTATACCCTACGGGTACGTGACTTCAAAGATACCGTCCAGCCCAAGGAAGGCCCACAAAGATATACCGCCCATGAAGATTTTCGGGTGGCCAAGGCCCATGACGCCTTCGGATCCTTGGAGAGCAAGACTAGCGAAGATAGGAAATTCAGAGGGGTAAAACCCTAGAACTTGTAACCGACTAAGACTACGCCCGGGACCTGCCTAAGTCTATATAAAGGCCAGGAGGGCACGTCCTAGATCGACGAGACTCATACTTTCGCACACGCATCCACGCCAGATCGAATCACAGACCTCAGAACCTTCGGTTCCGCCAGAATCAAAGAGCGCATACAGGAGTAGGGTTTTCCGGGGCCTGAACTCGTAAATCTCGTGTCCCCTGGTTGCTTGTCTGTTAACCGTGCCACGATCTCCAGCATCCCCATCTTCTCCAAAACCCAAGTCCATAACAATGGGCATTGACGAGATCAAACCTCGTCACCGAGACTCCGAACAACATTCGGTCTCCAACGCACATTCAATATCTACTTAAAAACAACTTCGAACCTTAAGTGTGTCACCCTACGGTTCGTGAATAAGTGGACATGATGAATACACCTCTCCGATCAATAACCATCAGCGGGATCTGGAGATCCATAACGGCTCCCACATACTCAACGATGACTTCGTGATCGATAGAACCATTAACATACGAAACCAATTCCCTTTGTCACGCGATACTCTACTTATCCGAGGTTTGATCATCGGTATCTCCATACCTAGTTCTACCTTGTTACTGATAAGCACTCTTTACTCGTTCCGTGTTATGCCATCCCTTGTGACCTAGTCACATGCTTGCAAGCTAACTAGATGACATTCCACCGAGAGGGCCTAGAGCATATCTATCCGTCATATGGATGGACAAATCCCAATCTTGGTCCATGCGCTTCAACACATACTTTCAGAATACCTAATTACACCTTTATAACCACCCAGTTACGAAGTGGTGTTTGAGGTCATCAAAGTACTCATCTGGTGATGGTGATGAACACAACCTCATGGTCGAAGGATTAGGTTACTATGTATCGAAAGCTTATAGCAATGTGAACTTAATGACTTGATCTAATGCTACGGTTACTATGGGTGAGGTGTCCATTACATCATTCTCCTAATGATACAACCTTGTTATTAATGACATCCAATGTCCATGATCAGAAAACCATGATCATCAATTAATCAACAAGCTAGTTTAACAAGAGGCTTACTAGGGACTCTTTTATGTTTACAAAACACACATGTATTAGTGTTTCCTTATAATACAATTATAGCATGGGATGTAAACATTCATCATAAACAAAGATATAATAATAACCACTTTTATTATTGCCTCTTGGGCATATCTCCAACACCATCTTTAAATCAACTAGTGCAGGGAACTCCGCTGGAAAACCCTGTTTGGAAGTACTTATGGAAATTGCAAGTCCCGCGTGGTATTCTAGCTCTGAAAGCAATTCTACTCAAACGTCATATTGAAATGACTAGTGTTTGTCCTATATATCGTGCAGACTTAGAAGATATGCTTCATATGATTTTCAAATGCCATCTGGCATGAACTTGGAATTGGGAACATTATTTCAGATGCTATAACTGAAGATCTATCAGGGTCGGGTGTCTTAGAACATCTGTTAAAGGGCAATCCAGTGATGGTTTCGGGCTATGAGTCCATCATAGTCTAGGAATTGGTGGCAACCACGACATGGTATGTATGGTGGCTGCGGTGACGCATCACCCATGGTGAACAAATACCTCCTATCAATATATGTATCATATCGATCAAAGCACTAACAACAAATACAAGGCGAGCTCATGGGAACAAGTCTGAACAAACCAAGAAAATGTGGAGTAAACCACGAGCTAACTCTTGGAAGCTTAATGTTGATGCGGCTTTTGATGAAGAAAACAAATCTGGAGCAGCGGGAGCTATTATTCGGGATGATAAAGGTAATTTTATAGCTGCTGCTTCCAAGTTTCTCCCCTATGTTTCTTCGGCCTCTTCAGCAGAGGCATTGGCAATGTTCCATGGTCTTGAACTGGCCAGGGAGCGAGGGTGCAATGTCTTGGAAGCGGAGTCGGACTATTTAGAAGTAATTCAATATCTGTCAGGGAAGGTACAACTATGGAATGAGGACACAACCATTTATGCCGAGTGTATTACAAGTTCAAGAATGATTGGGAAGGTCGAATTCAACCACTGTGCCAGAGATGTCAATACTATAAGTCATGAGATAGCTAGGTCTTGTTTTCAATCTAAAACCTCTTGTAATTGGGTCGATGAACCCCTAGCTTCTTAGCTCGACATCTTCTGGATGATATAACTGTGATTTGAATTCGAGGCTGCAAGTTTCAAATGCGCAAACATGTTTTAAAATTTGACGAACATATTAAAAAAGCCGTGGACATTTTTAAATCAGTGTAAAATCAAATTCATTAATATATTTTAATCCGTGAACACTTTTTTATATTTTGACTTTTTAAAATCCGAATAATAGTTCACAAAATATATTAGAATTAACAGAAAACCGGACCTTTTGCTTCATTTTTTTACGGTACCGGACCTTTTGCTGAACCAGTTACAGCAATAGCTAACGGAAAAAAAGAACCACATGACCAGAACATGAACGACCGAGTTACTGGGTGGGCCCACCAGGACTATGTGCGCGACTGTCGACCCCTTAGGTGAACATTTTTTAAAACTAAACATTTTTAAAACTCTAAAAAAATCCAAATATAAAAATAAACAGAAAGGGAGAAAACAAAAAACCTTTGAAACCGGAATAGAAACATAGACCCGACACGACCAGAAAAAACCGACAGAAACCATGAAAAACGGACCCTGGCAAGAAACCCGGAAGAAACAGAGAAATGGGCCTGGCCCAACCCCTACCGGGGTGTATCGTGCGGTGGCGCATAGGATTTTTGACCATCTCATAGTAAATGGTGGATTAGTTTGCGAGGAAGCGAATCATTAGGTCATAATCAACGGTTTTCTGCAAAATCACCACATGATTAAATGAATATCTATACCTAATAATAAAGTACGAAGTGTTTCTTACGGATTTTACTTTTTTTTAGACGATTTTAACCCTGCCATTCGGAATTAGTACATTGCCCTGCCACCGCTAAGTCACACCGTACCGAAAACCTTTTTTTTTTCATTCTCCGCTCTATTTGTTCCACGGGAAGGATTTCATCTACTGCCGAGCGCACGTCATACGTAACGTCCTCAAGCAGAGTCCAAGCCGAATTAAAACACCGTAGCTATCCTATATACATATACAGCTCGTAGCATCGCATCTAGAATTCGAGAGACAAAATCGATTTATTAGATCTCCAGACCTAGACTGTTTTCGGCGCAGCGACGATGGATACCAGCGGAGGAAAAGCGGCGACGTGGAGGTGACAATGGATGGCTCCCGCCGGCAGTCCCTTGCGATTGCGTCCTTCTCGCTTCATCGTTGATGCCTGTTCCAGAACCGAGTTCAGAGAGAACGAGGACTGTCCCGTCGAGACGACGGATGGCGATCAACGCCGAGCTTAACGTGCGTAACCATTCGCGCTCACCTGTGCCATTGACCTGCTCCTTTCCGGCGGCGGTCACGAGATCGCCATTGACCTGCTTCTTTCCGGCGGCGGTCACGAGATGGGTCGTGGAGTCTTGGACCGATGTGCTAATGGGAGGAACAAAGTGGCTAATGCCTAATGGCGTTGGCGTCAATGTTTAGGGCCCTGATCGTCCCAGTCCAGCTTCGAAGTCAAGAGCAGAATCCATGTACGACGGGAGGCTCCATGGCTTAAGAAACTTCCTCCCGTCGACCCATCGAGAAATCAAGATATCAACCAAGGTGCCTCATGGGCGTGGAAGAAACCTCCATGCCACCGATCGCATGGCACGGGATCTCCTGGGTGATGTGCTCTCTCACCCACCGCTCCTCGCGGACTGCGTCCCCTCTCCGCAGCCTGGGGCCAAACTCTTTCTCCCAGCTGCTGTTCCACTAGATTGCCCTCCCGAACGGCGTCACGTACGTTGCCCCCGGCATTGTATTTGATGTTTTTGTTTAGATCCATATTATTTGACTCAAATTTGTCTAATTACAGATGTATATATAGAACTAAAACTTGACTAGATATATTCATATCTAGATGAATCTATATTAATTGACTCAAATTTACGGATGTATTTAGAATTAAAACTTGGCTCTAGATGATTTTAAGTTAACTAATATGGATCGGAGGGAGTAATTAATTTCTCGTTCTAGAATACTATGTTGACTTCTAGGAGTTGTTCTTTTCGGGGAATTTCACTGTTCGTTTTCTACAAATGAAATTCATTTGCTTTCTCACGCTGGTCCTCTGGTCCTCACAAAGAGCACATGCATGTGCGTGTGACCGGTCGCGCCAATGCTTTCGTTCCCAATAACGCGTGCCTGACGGGACGGGAGAAGGTGTTGATGATGCAGAAGGAGGAGCAGCAAAGTGAGTCCTATCTAGCTGTTACCTTTTATTTGTTCTGCTCAGTTGTTGCCCATCACCAGCATGCTTCATCGAATGTATAGGAGGGCCAATTGTATGCGTGTTTGGAATGTTAATTCTTATAGTTAAGGATGGAAGGGGTATTGAATAAAGTTGCACTGTTTTAACAGCATGGTTACATGCAGTTTGCGATTGTTAATTCTTATACTAGATGAATATCAGATCATTTTTTCTCATGTAGCTTAGTGGACGATAATTTCCACCCTATTGTGAACAATTATTTTTAATGGTAGGTTGTGATGTGGAGTACAATCTTGCTGTCATGATGGAGGACTTCATGCCTGGTTTCAGCTCCCTGTGGCTGGGGCGGACGATTGTTGTAGTCGGTATGTCACATTGCACACTACTTCCCTATGGTCAAATTGGTGAAAGCCTACGTGAGCTAGATGACTTTAAGATCACTTTTGCTTATGTAGTGGACTATAACTTTTCACTATTGCTGAACAATATTTTTCAATTGTAGGTTGCGAAGAGCTTCCATAGATTTGTCGGCAACTTTTTATAAGATTTGTGTTTCTTTCTTTTTCTCAGATTGTTTTTAATGATAATCATATTTTTCAAGTGGAGTACTAAAACTGCCATATAATCTCATTAGCCATATAATCTCATTAGCGATATGGATATATATACTTATTCCAATGTAATGGAAGAACTAATTTTTTGTGTGTAGTGATGTCCACCCCTACCCCCGCTAGAGCGGGCACAAGATGACAACAATGGCGATTCAAAGTCATCGAGGAGGTGGCTGGTGGTAGCGCGAATAGTAGATATGCGGAGTACAATCTCGATGTCATGGTGGAGGACTTCACACTCGTTTTCAGCTCCATGTGGCCAGCGGCGGACATCATTGTTGCAATCATGCCCAAAAGTAAGCTATACCTGCATATTTTTTCTTCCGTCGCAACGCACGGACACGTTTCCTAGTATACTCCAATGAACAAATTACACGGAAGCCGAACATGCGACTCACACGACGTGCACACATACACACACACGCACACACAACAAACACATGCACAGTGCCTACCCATCTCGGCAGTTAACCACACGATACAAGTTTAGTGACCACATCAAAGTTGTACGGACTCAACCGGACCGTGAACCAAGTTGATTCATCACGCCTAGCACGGTATGTACGCTCCCTCGCCACTCGATCTTGATCAGCTGGTCCTTCACCCCCCTCCGTGTATAGCCAGTATGTAGAAGAGCTGCGTTGCCGAGAGTATGATGGTGAAAGCCTCCATTGTTATCTAGAAAAAGAGAATCAAGAAGATCATAGACAGATGATTATTAACATGTCACATCATATTATTTACAACTCATATATAACTTGATTCCATGAATGGCGCTAAAATTAAACAATGCTTCCATGAATAATGGCGATAAAATTAAGCAGTGCGATTTGTCGATCTTACCAGTCTAGCATTCCTGCCGTTCAGGTCAATCTCCTTAACGGCCAATCTGGAGAACAAGGGGCCAAAAATTAAGTCCAGGCCATGAATTCAAGTGAAAATAGCTAGCTCTCTGTAGCCGAAAGTTGTGTCATGTATGTACATACCCCATGGCAAGCAGTGTGAGCATCCAGGCAATGAAGGCGGCGGAGGCTGCCGCCGGCAGGCTCTCGTGGCTCCACGCCCGGAAATGGTGAAATCCCGCGAGCGCCGCCGCCATGCCGACCACGCTGGCGATCACTGCGAAGATGACGAAGAATCCGGTCGCCGCGTTCCCGATGGGGAAGTAGATCGGGGAGAAGTGCGCCGGCAGCTCCAGCCCGGAATCTGGTAGCAATAGCATATACGCCCAAGAAATTAGTACTGCTACATACAAGACGGACCACAGGCCAGGTTGCTAATTACGAGTGCACGAAATGGCATTAGTAGTACCGATGAAGAAGCCGTGGTTGATGGCGTGGTTGATGGCCCAGCCCCCGACGGCGGCAACGATGAGGTACATGCAGAAGTTGAGCACCAGGAGCAGGCCGGCCACCGGCTTCAGCCCAGCGTTCGCCATGCGTGCTGCCCTTCGATTACCACTTCGATGCCTACGGACGTGTGTGCTGCGCTCTAGTTCTTCTACCAGTTAGTGTTTCAGGCTGCAGCAGCACACCGGTTGCATCAGCAGCTGCACCTTATATATAGATACACGACGCGCAGTCGACGGCGGCTCGACAGATGCAGATCGACAATGGTGAATTTGTTCCTTGCTTCTACTGGCTGCCTGGACAGCCAATTGCTTGCGAAGGCCGGGTTACGTCAAGTTTGTGACAAACTTGATGCTTAAGGCAGCCGTGCCCCACCGCCGGGGGCTTTCGGCAGTCACCCGCTCAGCTCGACTTGTCGATCGGAGATTCCATCCGTTCGTCTCGAGGATAAAATGACGGCTAGCTGGACAGAGGATACCTTTTCCTTCAGACATGCGTGCATCCTTTGAGTTCAGGTTAGTTTAGTTCCCGCGCTTTATGTATTATTCCTTTATTACAACCGAAGATCGAGCGTTGGCCTTCGAATCCGCACAAATAAAAAGGTAAGAAACGATACGTGTGCTCCGTGAGCCGCTGGATCACGACGTGGACGGGAAGGGTGCAAATTGGCGACCTTAGGATATCTTCACCCTAATGGACGGTTCCGACTATGGACTAAGAGCAACTCCAACATAGCCGGTGGCGAATCGGGCGTCTAGATAATGGGTGTACAGATACCATTAAAAACGCAGTTTTAACTTCATTTATTTGATGTATATTGTTTTATATGTTAATTATATAAAGGTATAGAAGCTTTTGCAAAAAATAATGGGTGTACATGTACTAGTCTCCATCCGCCCATGAACATAGCTGCTATAATTCCCCCCTTGTTAAAAACCGCTTGTTTTGCGTGCGGATTGCATTATTTCGCGCGGAAAAAATATAGCGAGCGTTGTATTTTGCGCTATTCTGCGCGAAAAATTTGAGGTGCCGGCTCCCGCGCACTGCATTCTTCTAGCATGCGCGCGAAGGAGCAACTACCAAGCTGAAATATCCACGCGTTCATGTTGTCACCTTCTCCATTTCTACTCACCTACTCTGACGACGCCGCCGCGCCAATTTGTCCCTGTCGACGCTCTCCCGTTGTATATCCACCGTTGCCGCGCCTCCACAAGGCCATCCCGGCGCTGCCAGCGCGATAAATCGAGTTAGCCGCCATCACGCCTCTTTTCTTTTGCCGCTCTCCCTCGTTCGATGATTCCGTTCGTCTTGGCGCGACTTGGTGCATTATTTCATTACTGCCGCCCTGCCTGAGCGTTGAGCTTCGGTCGGACAATGTCCCCCAAAGCAACTTGGAACTTCGGGTGGTCAGGTGGTGGTAGCCAGCCCCGCCCCCGCGTATGTCTTTTTTCCAGCCATTTTTTTTTCGTTTTATTTTGTTTGTCAATTCATGACATGTCTATTAGTTGTCTATAGATGAGTTCATCCGAAGATGATTCACGTTCATCCGAAGATGAATTTGATATTGAGGAAGAAGAGAACATATCCATGCTATTGGCTTGGCGCGCCAATAAAAAGCCGAAGCGTGGTGGCTCAGTTTTTGGTATACAGAACTTGTGAATGGAACGGATTGAAGGCCACAACATGTTAATGCGGAGCTACTTTAACGAAAATACGACATACCCTGAGAACTACTATCGATGGTGTTTTCGGATGAGCATCAGCTTGTTCAAGCACATCACGGAGGAGGTGATGGAGTATGATCAATTTTTTGAGCAAAGGAGGAATGTCGCCGGAGAACTTGGGCATAGAACCTTGATGGCAACAACTCCATGATGCAATCCAACATATGGCAATCACCATTTGTCCACATCATGTCATGCTAACCATTGCTAGAAAGGTGAATTCCTTCCATCTCTCGTCTTTATTTGGTTATCATGTGAATATAATACTACATGAAACGAATTCCTATTGTATGACTAGACCCATGACCATGACACAAGTGGAGGAGACAAGGATGCCCTAGGAGCCAAGACCCTCAAGCAAGAGGCTTGGAAGAGGAGAAGGAATAAATATCTGAAGTAGAACCGGAGTCTCCGCCCCCTACAGCCTGGAGTTTCTGCCACACCCGGAATCTCCGCCCTTGCGCACCTAATGGCTCCCAAGTGCAGGAGATCAATTGTATTACTTTTCAATAAGAAAGGTTTTCAAACCCATGAGGAGTTGAAGGCATTGCTTAGTAAATTTGACAAGTAAAACAATAAAATGGTGCAGTGGTTTTGGTGTTTTGGGTTTGTAGTTTATAGTAAAATAAAGTACTGAAAATAAATGGCAAGAAGTAAATGCTCTCAATGAGAGAAAGCCCAATCATCTATTCAGCAAGAGGACAACCTCAAGTGTGTGTGTGTGAACTTATACGTGTCAAGCATTCCCGAGGGTGGCATGGATTTACTTAGCATTCTTGAGCCCAATCATTGCTCATCCAAGCAAGTAAAACCCCCAATGGCATCCTCCTCCAACACAAAAACGGATAGTCAAGTCATTTCCTTCAAGTGTGGAGGAAAGGGTCACAAGTCATATGAGTGCATCAACACAAGAGTTATGCTAACAGATGATAATGGTGCAACCTATTCCGTTAGTGAAGAAGAATATGAAGCCATGACTCAACGTGCAATTGCAAGAGAAGCCGCAATGAAAGAGGACGACACCATCCTATGCGAGCATGATCCAAGTCCTTCTCTTGTCATAGCGCAAGTCTTGACAACACATTCCATTCCAAGAGAGGACCAATGATACGTCCATTTTGCATCACTATTCTATGTCATAATTCACTGTTATTCATTGATATATTTCATATTGAGAGGTGATACTTATGTTATTTCATATGTTTTTGCATGGTTGACGACTTTTGGAGCATGGACCGCTGCAGTCAGGATTCTAATGGAAAAGGTGTTGTTTGGAGGCAAAATTCACGAAGATCAGAAAATCCGGGAAAATACATGGAAAATCCTATTTTTCCAGAAGACGAAGGAAGCCAGAAGGGGGGCTGGAGATGGGCCACAGGGGCCCACACCACCCCCTGGCGCGGGCCACCCTGGGTCGCGCCACCAGGTGGTGTGGCCGCCCTGGTCCACCCCTGGCACTCCCCTCTGGCGTATATTATCCTACCGAAACCCTAAGACTCGGGGAGCGACCACAGAAAGATTCCACCGCCTCTGCGGGGCGGAAAACACCGAGAGAGAAAGATCTCTCCGGCAGACAGATTTCTGCCAGGGGAATTCCTTCCCGGAGAGGGGAGATCGTCGCCATCAACACCACCATCAAGCTAGACTTCATCGGGATCATCATCATCACCTCCATCAGCACCCTCATCACCATCTCCATATTGCTGTAACAATTGGGTTGAATCTTGCATAGTTCATAGGGGAAACTTTCCCGGTGTTGATTACTCTTTGTAGTTGATGCTATTGAGTGAACCATTGAATTATTGTTTATGTTCAAATTGTTATACATCATTATTCCATCTTTGATCATGATCCATATGATGTCTTGTGAGTAGTTCGTTTTGTTCTTGAGGACATGGGAGAAGTCATGTTGTTAGTAGTGGAGTTGTGTTGAGAAAGATTCAATAGTTTGATATTTAAGTTCTGGTGTATTTCTTCTAGTGGTATCATGTGAACGTCGACTACATGACACTTCACCTATATGGGCCTAGGGGAATGCATTGTGTATTTGGCTACTAATCGTAGGGGTTGCCGGAGTGACAGAAACCTGAACCCCCGTTAGGAAACCATTGCACAAGGGACGTAAGGGTCTTAGAGTTTAAAGTTGTGGTTAGGTTTCTACCTTAATTACTTTATTGTACTTACGGATGTTTGCAAGGGGTATAATCACAAGCATGTATTAGTCCTAGGAAGGTCGGTAAATTAGCACAGGTTCACCCACATAACACTTAACAAGCTAAAGAAGATTAATCAACTATATGAAGCGAAAGCACTTGACAGTCTTCCCATGTGTCCTCGAGAATGTTTGGTTATCTTAAGTAATACAACCGGCTTGTCCTTTGCTGCATAAAGGATTGGGCCACTTGCTGCATTTATTCCTACTGTCTTTTGTTTACTTGTACTTTATTTACTTGCTTTATCAAAAACCCCTAAAAATCCGTTTTCTAAGTATTTGCAGAGAATTCCTGATCCATACCACTAGCCAGCACCTTCTGATCCTTGTTAGGTTCGAGACTCTTACTTATCGAAAATACTGCGATACACCCCCTATACTTGTGGGTCATCAAGACTATTTTCTAGCGCCGTTGCCGGGGAGTGAAGCGCTATTGGAGAGTGGAACTGGTAAAGAAAACTTCTACTGTGAGTATTGTTTACTTCTGTCAGTTCCTTTATTTTCGTTATGGATAATTTGCTGAGTTTCTTATTTGGTAATGCTACTACCACTGCTAAGGTAGTAGATGAACCACCACCTGCTGAGAATGATACTTTTAAAATACCTACAAGAATTATTGATCATGTTACGGATAACTACTATGTTGGGAATGGAACTGTCCATCCCGGTGATCATTTACTCTTTATACACGAATTATGCGGGTTGTTCAAGTGTGCAGGTATTACTACAGATCAAGTTAAGAAGAATTTATTTTCATTATCACTGAAAAAAGAGCTGAGGACTGGTATAAGCTGCTAAAGAATGGTCAAGCTCTTGAATGAGAGGAAATAGTGCCTCTCTTTTATTCAAAGTTTTATCCTCCTAGTGAGATTCATAAAGATCGGAATCAAATATACAACTTTTAGCCTCTTGATGGAGAGAGTACAGCTCAAGCTTGGGGGAGATTGAAGTTACTAATTCTCAAATGTCCCATTCATGAGCTCCCCAACAATATTATTATCAATAACTTCTATGCAAGGCTCCCTCTACATGATAAGGATTTATTGGATGCTTCTTCTGCTGGATCATTCACTCGCATGGAAGAAAAAGCTAAATGGGATCTTCTGGACCGTACTCAAGACAATGCCGAAGCTTGGGAGAATGACAAAGGCAAAAAGTCAGGTATAAATTATGATTATGAATGCATTGAATCTTTTATAGGAACTGATGACTTTCAAAATATTAAAAATGCTTATGGTCTAGACTCTCAAGCTATTGCTTCTTATTTTAAGGCTTTTGCTTCCTACATTGAAGTTCCTAAAAAGAAGTGGAATAAGTATCATGAACCTTATAAAGATATTACTAAGAGTGTTCCTGCAAGAAATACTGAAGTTTATACTGTTAATCATGTCTTACCCGAACCTTATATTGAGAAAATGCCTTTCCCAGTTAAGATTAAGGAACATTCTATGATAGCTAGTATGGTTGATGAACATATTATAGCAAATTTGAAAGACTTTGTTACTAAATATGAAGAAGAGGGACACCCTATCCTTTGTAAGGATACCTCTAATATTGTTTCACAAAGTAGTGTTATGAGAGCTAGTGTTCCTGTGTTTTCTGTTAGAATAAGTGATCATTGTTACGATGGTCCTTATGATAGTTATATTGTTAAGTTTATGCATGATACTGAAAGTTACTATGAGAGAGGGAAAAGTGTTCTTATGTATCTCAGTAATATCAAGTTTCCTCGTTTTATGCTGAAAGTTTTTATGTTGCACTTGTTTTGCCTTCCTATGCTAGTAGCCTTTGGTTTCAATAACTTGTTTGTTTACAAAATTCCCTTGCATAGGAAGTGGGTTAGACTTAAATGTGTGTATTTATGCTTCTTAATGCTCTTTTTCACTTCAATTCATATTCCTATGTGAGCATCTTCAAAATTATCATGTCCATCTTAATGGCTATAAAGAAAGAGCTTTTTGGGAGACAACCCAATCTATTTTTGCTTTTAGTTTGTTTGTGTTTCTTTGCGTCTTGGAAGTTATTACTTCGGTAATAACCTCTCCTTATCCGTTTTGTTTGGTTTTTGTGTCAAGATCAACCTCTAATGAGAGAGAAGTAAGATTTGGGGAAGTTGCTGTCCTGAAACAGATTTTTGTGCTTCACCGTAAAAAATTCGTGAGAGATCTCTGTATGTTGGATTGAGCTGTAATTTTTTGTGCTTCTACCCCGGGTTGTTATTTAACTTTCGTTAGTTTTGCACTTTTTGATTTGAGCAACAGAAGATTTTCGAAAAAATTGATCTTTACCTGCTGGTCTGTTTTGATAGATTTTGCCACTCTTGCATTTGCTTCTTTAATCGATTTCCTTTTTGAATTCTTTTTGGGTTTTCGGAAGGAGTTGCTACAGTATCTTATGTTTTGATGGTTTTCGGGTGAAGTTGAACTAAAAAGTTTTTATCACTTCACTTATACTAATGTTGCTAATGAAAACTGTGTGAAGTTTTGTGTGAAAGAAATTTCCAGGTAGTGGAGATAATGGTGTAATAAGGAAGTGAAAGGTTTTATGACTCAAGTAATAAGTGTATGAAGATTAAGATATCAATGATATTCAAGTGGTGACTCCGGAAGAATCTACTAGATACCAAATTCAGAGACCTGCAGAGTCCGCTTTCAAATAGGTAACAGTTCTGGTAAGAAAAGTTCCACGAAAACACTATCCAACTATATTTTTGTAGTTTTTAGTCAGTATGGAAAGTTATGAAGCGAAAGAGGGATGGAAACGGATCCAGGGTGGCTCACACCACCTTGTGGCACGGGCCCACCCCTGGCCGCGCCACTAGGTGGTGAGTCCACCCCGGACTCCGCCTCCGACCCGTTTTCTCCCAGTACCTTCCTTTTGTCATGAAACTTCGTAATATATAACCCCCAGATCTCCCAAGGTTCATATATCGTGTTTTCGTCGTGTTTTTGTTTCGATCTATTTTTGCCAGGACATACTCTTTGAAAGCTTAGAAGCACAATGGTGTCTGCCAAGGATAAAGGGAAGGAGCCTATGGAGGAAGACCTCCAAGACCCTGGGCAGGAGAAGGAGATCAAGAGTGAAGGTGAAGAGGAGGAAAAGCACACCGGCACTACCATTGCAAGCATTGGAGTGGTGGCGAACCCTGCCAGGATCAGAAGGACTGCACGGATGTCAACTGGAGGAAAGCGTCCGCGTCACTGTTTGGCACCACAGATGCCTTCTCCAAGCACCAAGAGTCCCTTCCATACCTTTATCCATAACCATGCAGGAAAAGAAGACCGCAAGGAAGGAGATCGGAAAAAGAATCACAAGATTTGGGATCCACAACCCGACATGATCATGAGCCGCATTGAGCAAAACTCACAGCTTATTCGAAGTCTCACCTTCGAGATTGAGGACTTGGGGAAATTGATCAAAGAGCTCATCAAGAGGATGCACCACCACCAAAGGAGTAATTCGTCATCAGGTTTGGCATCCCCTTGGTTTGTTCCAAGCTTGGGGGAGTGCCGCGGTATCACATCACTATCTTCTATCTTTTTACCTTATTATTAGAGTCATATAATGAATAGAGAAGTTATTATGTAGGATGGTTTGCATTATGGAAGTGTCCCCTCTCTCGTTAGATATGTATCCCTTGGTGTGAGTTACCGTTATGGAATATTAATGAGAAGTTCTATCATTTACTCTTTTGCATAGCTTATATTAGTTTTCAATTCGTGGTTATATGATTGATCTTGTTGTTAGTATTGGTATCACTTTGGGATCATTGAGTTAATTTAGTTGGTTTTAGCAAACCTGGCTCGGTCAGTAGCAGCACTATTTTTGAGAGTTGAATGAAAAAGATAAAAGTACTCTTAAAGAAATATAATTTCATCATCTTTCTTTCTTGATTTGCTCATAAGTCTAGTATTCTCTAGTTAAGATCTTTTGTGCTTCCAAGGAAGATTGCATGTTTGTCTTTATCGCTTGTATGTTTGTTTCCTTCAACTCTTATACTTGCTATCCAGCCTTGCTAGCCAAAAACCTATACTGAGAGGGAATTCTTCTCGTGCATCCACTCCTTAAAACCAAAACCTTTGCCATTTGTGTCCACCATACCTACCTATTAGCATTATTGCTATTCCAAGTAAATTCTTGTTTTATCTACCTCCCAAATTAAACTTGTTATGTGAAAATTAGTGATTAAAGCTCTCACAAACTTGATGGCACACTTTACTTTCTCGCACTTAATAAACTTGGACCATTGTGCCCATCTATGTTGCGTATATGCTTGCGCTTTGTGAGTTGTGAATTAGCAGAACCATGTTGTCATGGGGAACGCTTTCAACATTGCACTGGTACTTTGTACCTAGATGATATCATGTTCTTTTGTCTATGGATGTCGTCAGTGTGAAATGAAAGGGGAGCTTGTAAGTCCATGGAGTTATGCATGTGTGTTAGAGAAACGCCTGGGCCGCTGGTCTAATCCATGCTGACATGGTGGAAACCTGCATCGTAACCATAACGAGCATCTATGAAGCATTCTTCTTATAAAAAAGAGATAGATATTAAGAAAAAAAGAGAAAAAGAAAAAAGAGATTATGAAAAGAGGAAAGAGAGAAAGAAAGCACCATATTCCCATGGTAAATAAGAAGATTGCTGAGATGTTTGTTGTCTGCTTGCCTTGTCATTTTGATATGGGGATTCTTCCGTATCATCGGGCAAGGGGTACCCCGTTGGCGGTTCTCTATGATACACATGTATTTACAATGACAAGAGCTTACCCGTGACTAAAGTTGAGTAGCATGAGGAGCGGCCCTCGTATTCAAGGGACATGAGATTCTCAATTTACAACTTATCAATGCATATCCTCATATTTGATCACTTTAACCTTAATCACCTAAAGATGCCTATGATAGGCGCAATGAGAGTTAAAAGCTAGTAAGTATCATAATTTTGGGGAGCTCTTTATGAGACTTGCAATCCCTGCTTCCCTCTGTGAAGGGCCTTTCTTTTTACTTTTTAGTTGAGTCAGTAAACCTACCCCCTTCTATCTCAGCAAGTATTTTGAGTTGTTATGTTTGATTCATTCATATGATAATTTATTCAATCATGTTTCTTATGTTCCTTGTTTTGCACATTGCTCTTATCTTGATGTTTACTACTTTGAAAGCTATCATTGAAAACCAGTTATTTGTGAACTCCAACAAATTATCAACTATTCTTCGACCAAGACCTAAGTTTTCCATTACCAATTATGATTTACTTTATGTATCTTTATTGTGTTTCCTTTACTTATTGCAAGTAAGTTATATAATAGTGAGTTGTCTTCTGTTATGATTTATGTATTGATGAATGTGATGCTTCTTGTCCGTATTCCTTTATCGACTCTTCACTCCATAAACCTGAGGCCATGTTTATTGAGCTTAGTTGCGCTTGGGGACAAGCGAAGTCTAAGCTTGGGGGGAGTTGATACGTCCATTTTGCATCACTATTTTATGTCATAATTCACTGTTATTCATTGATATATTTCATATTGAGAGGTGATACTTATGTTATTTCATCTGTTTTTGCATGGTTGATGACTTTTGGAGCATGGACCACTGCAGTCAGGATTCTGATGGAAAAGGTGCTGTTTGGAGGCAAAATTCACGAATATCAGAAAATCCGGGAAAATACATGGAAAATCCTATTTTTCCAGAAGACGAAGGAAGCCAGAAGGGGGCTGGAGATGGGCCACAGGGGGCCCACACCATCCCCTGGCGCGAGCCACCCTGGGCCGCGCCACCAGGTGGTGTGGCCGCCCTGGTCCACCTGCACTCCCTCGCGTATATTATCCTCCGAAACCCTAAGACTCGGGAGCGACCATAGAAAGATTCACGCCTCTGCGGAAAACACCGAGAGAGAAAGATCTCTCTGGCAGATAGATTTCTGCCGGGGGAATTCCTTCCCGGAGAGGGGAGATCGTCGCCATCAACACCACCATCAAGCTAGACTTCATCGGGATCATCATCATCACCTCCATTAGCACCCTCATCACCATCTCCATATTGCTGTAACAATTGGGTTGAATCTTGCATAGTTCATAGGGGAAACTTTCCCGGTGTTGATTACTCTTTGTAGTTGATGCTATTGAGTGAACCATTGAATTATTGTTTATGTTCAGATTGTTATACATCATTATTCCATATCTGATCATGATCCATATGATGTCTTGTGAGTAGTTCGTTTTGTTCTTGAGGACATGGGAGAAGTCATGTTGTTAGTAGTGGAGTTGTGTTGAGAAAGATTCAATAGTTTGATATTTAAGTTGTGGTGTATTTCTTCTAGTGGTGTCATGTGAACGTCGACTACATGACACTTCACCTATATGGGCCTAGGGGAATGCATTGTGTATTTGGCTACTAATCGTAGGGGTTGCGAGTGTGAAACCTGAACCCCCGTTAGGAAACCATTGCACAAGGGACGTAAGGGTCTTAGAGTTTAAAGTTGTGGTTAGGTTTCTACCTTAATTACTTTATTGTACTTACGGATGTTTGCAAGGGGTATAATCACAAGTATGTATTAGTCCTAGGAAGGTCGGTACATTAGCACATGTTCACCCACACAACACTTAGCAAGCTAAAGAAGATTAATCAACTATATGAAGCGAAAGCACTTGACAGTCTTCCTATGTGTCCTCGATAACGTTTGGTCATCTTAAGTAATACATCCAACTTGTCCTTTGCTGCATAAAGGATTGGGCCACTTGCTGCATTTATTCCTACTGTCTTTTGTTTACTCGTACTTTATTTACTTGCTTTATCAAAAACCCCTAAAAATCCGTTTGCTAAGTATTTGCAGAGAATTCCTGATCCATACCACTAGCCAGCACCTTCTGCTCCTCGTTGGGTTCGACACTCTTACTTATCGAAAATACTGCAATACACCCCTATACTTGTGGGTCAGCAACCAACGCCTCAATGTGTTCCAAACTAGAGCCAAAATTCATGGCAAGTACATAAAGGTAATCATTGATGATATAAGTTGTCACAACCTTAGAGCACCTACCTTCGTGAGAAACTCAGTTTACCATACATGGAGCATCCACACCCATATCATGTCAAATTGCTTGATGACAATGGAACCCTCAAGATCAAACACAAAGTCAATGTCTCCTTCAAAACTGGGATATATGAATACACTGTCGAGTGTGATGTAGTGCCAATGACCATGTGTCACATGCTACTTGGAAGACCATGGAAATATGATAGAGGAGTCATACATGATGGCACTACGAATCAATACTCTTTCAAGTGGAACGATAAGATGTTTGTGCTCCAACCAATGACGCCAAGCCAAGTTATTGCTTCAAATATGACAACCATACCTAAGATAAAATAAGATAAGGACCCTTGTGAGGTGAGTGGTGAGAGTTTGAACCACCATAAAGTGAGTGAGTGCCACAAGCCTCAAATGAGTGGAAAATTCATGAGTGCCACAACGCATACCACAAAAAGTGAGAAGAGAGATTTGAGTGTGACCCACACTAACAATCTGTCATACAATTCTCTCTCTGTGTTGTCAATTTTGCAAGGTACCCAAGATAGACCACCACCTCCAAGGAACAACAATGTGAAGACAAGCACAACCACAAGTTCTTCTCCAAATCGGCACAAAGTGTGGGGCCCCCGGATTAACCATCCGAGAAATCCCTGTTATGCATACACCACGTTCCCATGATCAGTGAGCCGTGGAACATAACCAACAAGTATCATTACAACATCCGAGACATACCGAATTACAAGACTTACATAAATGTCATTAAGGCTACATCAATAATCATCAGCGGAACTTCATCAAGCGTAGAGCCCGATCCATGCCTTAACCTACAGGAAACTGACGGGGAGAACGTCCTAGCTCGCATAATCGTCCACTTCACCTCTTCTTGATATCTGACCAAGTTAATAGCCAGGGACAATGCTAGTGAGTACTTTGAATGTACTCGCAAACCACCTTAAGATAACAATAATAACAAGAGGATATGCATTATGGCTGTGGTAGTAGGAGGGCTCCAAGAGAACTTCTTTTCTCAATTAGTTTCTCTTGTAGATATAGCATCTACATAGCTTTTTTGAAAACTTTTGTAAAACATTTTGGGAAAATGTTTTGGAAAACCTTAGGACTGGGTCACCCATTTGTTTCTTTCTTCCGGTCGTCCCACGACCAAACTCCTTTCTTTCCCTTTCGACCATCCCATGGTCAAAACCTTTCTCCTTTCCGACCATCCCATGGTCAAAACATTTCCAAAGCCATTTCGTTTCCGAAATCCTTTTTGAAAACAAAACCAGCACAGCTCTACAACAACCTTCCCAACCGTCCATGACCGCGGACACGGCTATTCGAATAGATTTACACTCTGCATAGGTTGTACACTTTACCCACACCATCCAGCTACACTACCCTGATCTTCACCGATCGTGGGTCGAGTAACCGATCAAGACTCTCCGGATGCCCACTCCAGTATAAGTGCCTACCCTATGAGTGTTGTTCCCCTCAACACCGGGACGTCCTATATAGTTCACAACCAACCAAAGCGTTTTTTCCACTTCACGAGTGTGCGCTTTCAATGAGGGGCTCATAGTAACGCGTGGAGGTCAGTAGACCCTTCGTTCCTTCTCCCGGTCGATGTCCCACATGGACCGTTTGTCCAGACAAGGCTAACCCTCTAGGGAGTTTCATCCCCTGTAGTAGTTGCGAGGCAGCTTATACCAGAATAGACAAACATCAAATCTAGCCCTGTCCCATTCCAGAGTAATGTGGTTGTACGGGGTTAATTGTTCTAGCAAAACTGCAAAGAACCGGGTGCGTTTTTGTAAAAACTTTTTCCTCCATCTTTCCTTCAGCATTTTGTAAAACAAAACCTTTTTGTTTCTCAATATCTCTTGGGAGGTCCCACCTCACCAAGGTTTTATCATAAAACATTTGGTAAAACTTTTTCTGGGGTCTTCCCATCCTCTAGCTTTGCTTCGGCTAAATCGGGGGTCTCCAAAGGGTATGGTGTATTGCACCATCTACCATACTAGGGGAAAGTAGGTGTCACCAAGAGGGTTGTACTTAATAGTACAAAAGTGTAATAGTTCGGAGGAGCCAAACCACTACCATATATACATCAACATATAGTAAAACAATGCAGTTTTAGTAAACAGTAGATAAAACATGCGTAAGTAAAATAGTAGGACAAGGCTTATGAGCAAGAAGGTGGCTTGCCTGAGATCAGCAATATGGCATAATTGTCCCTGGACTTCTTCTTAGAATACCCAATAATGTACAATAATAACCATCTTCTTCTGATCTCCGAGATAATCGCAACTATCGTCGTTAGGGAGCACACATGCAAACAAGCAAGAGCACAATCAACACAAGGCATACAAGCAACAATACATACATCAAGCAATGAACAATACAAGTTTACAAATCAGTAGGTCTTAGGAAGAATGGATTTAATAAGATTGGCCTTGTCTTGGAAACATGGAAGAAAATCCCTTAGGATTTATAGTCTAGAAACTACCTAAGAGATGGGTTTTGGATCAAGGACCTATTCTATAGGATAACATGGAGTAAAAATGATACCAACAGATAGGTGTTGATAAAATGGAACCAACAAAAGTGGTTTCACTATTTTATCACTTTTCTTTAAATAGTTATGATTTTCCTAGTGAAATAACTTATAGTTTTAGGGAATAAATCACCAGAAAAGTTCTGGAGCTCCAAAAATTATTTCTTTGGAGGATTTTGTATAGTTCTATGTACTGAATCACTCCAAAATAATTACCAGAATGCCCTTAGGAAATTCCCAAAGGCAGCTCTGGAGCTATTTTGTCTTTTGCACCAGATTAATTCTACAAAAGCTTTTGATATGAGGCCAAGTGCAATGGATAGGTATTGGAATTGCCTTCCAGTAACAATTTGAAATACTAATTTTGGAGTTGCAGAGCTACTGTAGTGATTTATCTAGTGATAAAGTCACATGTAGAAGTGTTTAATTCACTACACATCTACAGAAGCTCAAAAATTAGTGATCTCCTAGGTTGGGTAGATATGGATGTAGCTCATCCATGAGAGTTGGAATTGGGTCAATTGGACTCAAGGTTTGGTCTAGGGAATTTTCTAAAGTCAGATGGGTCTTGTTTTTGTTATTTTTACTACAGGGAGTCAAAGGCTCCACTTGGCTCGAGGCCAATTCCATGTGTTGGGTACATTAAACATCTACCAAAGACAGTTGGATTTATTCCATTTAGGTTTATAAAATCTGCTAGGGAATTTATTTAGTGCAGAGGATACTTGCTAGTATAATAAATCTCAGGAAATAATCCCAATAAACTTGGTCAAAGTTTTAGTACTGCATGTTCAAGGAAACGGTCAGGAACCCTAGGAATTTTTGGTCAAGGCATTTGGTGGGGTTTTTTCATTTTTAAAACATTTAAACTAATGGACAATATTTTGGATCTGGGCAAAAAGAATAAGAGGGCAAGGCTGGGCGGGCTAGATCCTTAGGAGACTTGGGTCGCAGCTAGGGATTCGGCTCACCCGGGCTACGCCACGCGCGGGAGGGGGCGACTTTGAACCTGGCAGGCGGGGCCCCAGGGTTAATGGGAGTGGGGCGCCGAAGGGGTACGGGGCTCCTCTCGTCCGTATGTTTAAGGCGAGATCGATGGCTCGAGGCCGTCATCTCCTCTGAGACAGAGGAAGTGCGAGCTAACCCTAGATAGGGCTGGCAAGGCGCGGGGAGCTTACCTGAGGGTCGGGGAGGGGCTGGAAGGCGGCGGGGACGACGCGGTGCTTGACAGCGGTCCCAACGAGGGGTGGGAAGCGCCAGTTCCGCGACGGGAGGCGACCTGCCTGTCCACGCCCGAGAGTGGCTCGTCGGGAGAGCAGTACCCCCTGGAGCAGGAGGAGCCAAGAAGAAGGGTAGGGTTAGGTAGAGCGGATCGAGGCGAGTCCGGGAGGGTTCACACAGAAAGAGAAAGAGTAGAGGAGGGAGTACACAGGCCATATCTTGAATAAGGCCGAGAGGAGCTATTCCTCGTTTCCTGGTCAGGAGGCGGCACAGAAGGAGCTCTGGAGCTAGGGGATGGTAGATTAGGGGTAGAGGGGTGCGGGATGGCCACATGCAAGTGGATAAGAGCTCGGGAGAGGGCACCTCGAGCTCGAGCTCATCAATGGCCGAGGAGGTGTTCTTCCTCTCTTCCTAGCTATGGCAGGACAGGGGAGAGGGAGTGGGATGCAGGGAATGGAGTGGGAGTGATTGGGGGCAAATGAGAGGTAGAGGGGAGAGTTGGGTGGCCTAGGGGTATTTATCCCAAGAGGAGATGTCCATGGTGGCACAAGTCCATGGGAGGACAAGGGGAGGGGAGCTGGACATTCATTGGGCATATAGGGCGGTGGAGAGGGCACTATGGCCGTGCAGGAGACAGAGAGGAGTTGGGGGTGGAGTGCTGCAAGAATTAAAGACAAGATGTGACCAATGTGTGCATCTCTCCTTCCTCCAAGCACTAAAGACAAGGGGAAGAGGGTTTGCTACAGTGCAATTCGACCAGAGGGTTAAGACGTGTGTTGTGCAAGTTTGTTTGACCAAATGGTATAGGTTTGGTGGGTTTTTGATTTGAGGATTTGTCTCCTTGGCAATTTTGATCAAATATATGGCTATGAAGAAAGTCTAAAAACTTGCATTGGACAAGATGGGGAAATGGTACTGGTGGGTAGATGAGGTCAATATACACCTCCAGGAATTATTTGGGATTTTTCAAATGAGTTTTTGCCCACTTAAAGTTATTTATTCGAAGAGTGCAGAAATGGTTTCTAGAAGCTTATTTGATATTTTCTCAATGGACAAGGTTGGTTTTTGGTTTTAGATGGTCCCAAATGTGAATACACACTTAGGGGAATTTTCCCAAGATTTATTGGAGGATAAAAGTATTTAAAACAATTATTATTCCAATTCAGCCATTTAAGAAAATGGGCAAAAAGAATTAATAGAGCTCTTCAAAAATATTTAATTTTGAAGTAGGAAGATAGGGTATGATATGTGGGCCTAAAAAGTGCTTAGAGTTGGGGAAGTGTTTTGGCAAAAACCAAACTTCCCTTTATAGAAGAAGTTTTGGAGGTTTTGCCTATTAAAGGAATTTGAATAGTTTTGGTCCATAATAATTATGGATAATTATTTATAAATCTTGATGATCAAGGTAGATGATGTATAAAAGGTGTAGCAAGAATTTGAAACCTTGGTATTGGAGAATCCAAGTTGATTTTGGTGGAATATCCTAGATTAGGGATCTAGGGTGGTGTTAATATCATACCATCAAAACATGGTTGCAGCTTGGAGTTCAGATCTCCCCTTGGGGCATGGGATATATGGTTAGTTAGACCAAGTCATATAGATGATCATGGCAGAAGGAGTTTGGATTGGTTACATTTGAGGTGGTTTGGAAGTGGTGGCAAACTTTGTTGAAAATAAGGCTGCCATACTTGATGAGTCATGATGCCTTATAAACCATGTTGGCTTAAGAAGCACAAAGATCCAATTGGAACAAGTGAAGTAGATATTGATAGACCTTAATGAGTAGGACACAACCATGCAAATATTTGGTCCATAGAAGGTTGTAGGGTGGTGTGAGCTGCAATCAAAGTAGGCATGATGACTAGTTTTGCAGGAAAAGTTATTTTCTTGTCTGCAAAACCATCAAGGACAAGTGGGTTGGAGGATGATATAACCAAGGGCAAAAGTGGGCCTTGGTAGTCCTTAGGATGGTTAACAAGATGGTTCAAGTGCATTACAAAAAATGCACAATGGTTAAGAAAGGGAGACATCCAAAAAGGTGATGTTGAAACAGATTCTAGACTTAGCCAAATTTGGCAGATTTAGGGTTTTTGACTAGAATGTGGGTGGTGATGATTTTGATGGGTTGCAAGGTACCAAAGCATCATCAAGGGGATGAGGTTGAAGAGTAGATTGAGTACAAGGGATCCATGCTTGATATTGGTCTTCATTTACTTGGAAACTTCTAGAATGGATCACTGCAGATTTGATCTGGTTAAGGGTTTTAGATGATCACCTAGTATCTAGAGATTAGATCCTGCTTTGCATTCTTGCTTAGGGTGTGGTGGTTTGGAAACCTCTTGATCTTAGTGATGATATCCTAGAGTAGCTCATACTATCTCCTAAGCAGACAAATCAAGCAGCAGATCAAGGCAATTCATCAGACATCAGATCAAGGCAACTCATCAGACAGGAGATCAAGGCAACTCATCTTACCAACAAATCAACTACTACTAGGGTTACCATCAAGCTTAGCTTGAGGTAAGGATGGGAAATTTTTGAAAGGTTGGAGTTTGATTAAGGTAAGAGTCCTTGGTATCCCTACAAAGAGTAGAATTCAGAAGTTTTATACAAGGTTTTGAGAATCCTAGAGGTAGGAGTAGTTGAAGGTTCTGTCTTGAGAACATAAGGAGATTGTATTATATATCTCTCCATAGTTTTGTCATTAGAAGCTACTAAAATAGTTTTGGTTACATAAGCATCTTGGCTCATGTTTTTGAAATGCCAGAACATTTGAGAATATGTAAAATGAGCAAGGATAGTTTTGTTAAATAGCTTTTGTCAACTGATGGTGAGGTTAGGAGTATCATATGGTATACACTCACATGCACAAGGACAAACAAACAACAAGCAAACACTGCACCAATGTACAAGAAAAAGTTTTTGTTTCCCCTGATTTTTGCATTCTGGTCAACTAATCAGGGTTGCTGAAATTGGGATGTTACAGACCTTTCCCCTGAAAAGAATCTCGTCCTGAGATTCAGGAGAGTAGGGTTAGGGGATTTTTAAGTCAAGGTTAGCGCTACTAGTTTCAAGCGTGCTATCTTACGGACTCCGTCTTTGAAAGTGGCTACACTGTCGATGAAGTTGCTACAGTCTTCCGGGATGCACGGAGAGTTGAGCAGAGTCCAGCCTTGATTGTGAGGAATGATCTTATATTCCTTCGGGGCTCAATACCTTGAGGGCTTAGTCTAGACAAGCTACCTCGATTCTGAACATCACGGAGTAGTCATTGGAGGATAGAATCTGTGGTTGGGAGTACCTCGCTCTAAGGGTCCACAACTCTTCCTTAGGGTCGTAGCGTATCCTAATTAACGACGTTGGGGTCAAAACTCTTGAGTTTGCTTCTAGCAAAGAGTTACTCTATTTTTGTGGGAAAAACGCAGTCTTTCCCCCTTAGGATTAAATTGGGGGTAGATCGGAGAGTTGACATAGTCCTTCCTTCTTGGAGTCGTGGATTGACGTTTTGAAGGCTTTCGCCCATTTTCCTCCGGGAGTTGGAAGCTTCCGATGACGTCCGTGAAGGTAGGTCCTACGGGCTTATGTACTACGATTATTCATACTAAGCCAGTTAGAGTCTCAAGTCCTCTAAGCGATTGGAACTGAGCGGTTAGCGATCCTGAGGTCCTTCGGGTGGGTCTTCAGCTAAAGTAGCAGAGGGATTTCGTAGAATCTTCATTTAGTTTCTCTTCAGATACTCATGGGTTGTTGTTTGGCAGAAAGACTTCGGATCCGGGAATATTTTATGAGGTATCTTACGTAGCGATCTTACGAACATTGAGTGAAAGACGCAGTCTTTCCACCTTAGAGCTTCACTAAGGTTCATCAAGAAGGGTGTGGATCTTCTGTCTTGGAGTGCTGACCGATGTTAGCGTAAGGTTGTATCTTCCCAGAGTCTCGAGCTGAGGTCGTCGAGGGACGCTGATAGATTGCAAATGTATCGATAATTTTTGATGTTCCATGCTTGGTTTTATCCACTTTCTTGTATTTTGTCCACACTTTGGAGTACTTTTCATATGATTTCCTTGACTAACCTATTAACAAGAGCCATAGTGCCAGCTGCCTGTTTTCTGCTGTTTTTGGTTCTAGGAAAGTCAGAAAATGAATATTCCCGGAATTGGACAGGACAAAAGCTAAAGTGCCTATTTTTCCGGAAGTCATCAGATGCCAGAATACGAGACGGAGAAGGGCCAGAGGGAGGCCACACCACCTGGCCACGTGGCCAGGCTTGGCCCGCGCCAGGGGGTGGTGTGGCCAGCCCAGGCACCCCCTTGACCTCTCCTTCCGCCTATATATTGCCCTCGGGCCGAAAATCCTAAGTACCCGATCAAAAACCCATGAAAGAGTTCATGGTCATCATCTCCATCCCTAGATCGGGAGGGATCTGGCTCTTCCCGGCACCGGAGAGGGGAATTCACCCTGGAGGCCTTCTTCATCACCATGCAAGCCTCCGGTGTGATGCGTGAGTAGTTCATCCTCGGACTACGGATCCATGTAGTAGCTAGATGGCTGGTTCTCCTCCTTTGTGCTTTCATGTCTAGATCTTGTGAGCTCCGTTCATGATCAAGATCATCTATTTGTAATTTTGCATGTTGTGTTTGCGGGGATCCGATGGATATTGAGATGCTACTTCATATTGATTATTGATTCTATCATGTCTTTGTTATTTGTGATCTTGCATGCTTTCCGTTGTTAGTAGCTATCTTGGCCAAGTAGATGCTAGCAACTCCAAGAGTTAGTATTTATGCTCGATAGTGGGTTCATGCATCTGGTAATCTGGGGAAGTGACAGAAATCTCTAAGGTACTAGATGTGCTGTTGCTACTAGGGAGAAAACAACAATCCTTTGTTCATAGAACAATCGTATTGTTTACTTTACACGCAATTCGTAAAGCAATAATCTGGTGCTTGCAACTTAATACTGGAGGGGGTTCGGATGATAACCTGAATGTGGATTATTAGTCATAGATGCAGTTGGATGGCGGTCTATGTATAATGTTGTAATGCCCAATCAAGTTCCAAAGGAGTCAATATGATTAGTATATGCATGTATTGCTTTCTCGATGTCTGTCAATTGCCCCGCTGTAATTTGTTCACCCACCATGTTATCTATATTAAGGAGAGCCACCTCTAGTGAACTATGGATCCCGGTCCTTTCTTTTACATACAATCTACAAACTATTTACTGCTTTGTGTTTACTTTCTGCAAACTATTACTTCCTTCCATTCGATACGTTTAATCCTTTGTTTTCAGCAAAACTGGTGAGATTGACAACCTCATCGCAAGTTGGGGACAAAGTTCTGTGGTTGTGTTGTGCAGGTCTCCACGTTGCTACTAGCACCGGTAGTGCGCCCTGCCAAGGCTTAGCTAGCAACACCTTTGGGGTGTTTCCTTGCTCCTACTAGTTCGATTAAACCTTCATTTCATAACTGAGGGAAACTTGCTGCTGTGCTCATCATACCTTCCTCTTGGGGTTCCCCAACGAGCTTGTTAATACACGAGCCATCAAGCACTTTTCTGGCGCTGTTGCCGGGGAGTCAAGGACATCTTCACAAGGGGAGTCCCTCATAACCAATCTCTTTACTTTGTTATTTTTGTTTTGCTTAGTTTCTTCTTTTGCTTTGTTTGCTTGTTTCTTTATCAAAAACACAAAAAAATTAGTTTTACAATTTTGCTTTCTTATTTCAAAAAAACACAAAAAAATTAGTTCCTTTCTTAAGTTACCACTATGTCTGGCCTTGCTCCAGTCACTATGTCACCTGAGGAAATGATTTTCACTTTTAAAAAAGGAATTGAGGAAAGCTTCAAGGAAGTTTGGTCTAGAATCTCAGATCTATATGAAAAAACTGAGCCTAAAATGACTCAAAGCTTGTTCCTTAGTAGTTTTTACCTTGGAATTGCTCTTTGCTATAATACGCTTTAGATGCTGTTGTGGGAGGAGATTTCCTCCAATGTAATGAGGATGATGCTATTAATGCTATAAAGAAATTGATCCTCACTTACAACTTGCCTAGTCAAACTGATATTTCTTTCGCAAGAATATTTGCTAGACTAAACACTCTTGAGACTAGCACTACTAGCTTAAAAGATTTCTATAATACGCTTAGGGAGCATCATAATTATGTTCCAATAAATTCTAAACCATCAAAGTGTCTCCCTATAGTAAATATTGAGATAAACACTGAAAATTTTCAAGCCCGCTGTGATATCATGTCTGAATTTTGTCTTATGCCCAAAGATATTTATGAATCTTTGAATTTTTGGGGGCTTACTGAAGGAGGAAAAGAAATATCTCTTGCTAATAATGCTACCATATTACCTATTGGAATAGCTGAAGGAGTGTTTACAAAGATCCTTGAGAAAATGGTTTCTACTGATTATCTTGTTATTGAATGTGTAGTAAAAGGACAAATTACACTTGGAAGATCCCTATTAGAACTCCTTGGAGCAATAATAGATGTGGGAAAGGGACCATGCACCTTTCTTATCCACCAAACAATCATATTTTCCCCAAGGTTAAGAATAAAAGTAAGAGAGGTAATGGCAAGAAATTTGGTCTTAATGCTTCTTCACTTGAGAACACTTGATTCTTTTTCTTGCTTCTTATGCCTAACTTAAAGGCGTTAAAGAAAAGTACTTATTGGGAGATAACCCAAAAGTTTTAGATGAGTCTTGGAAGTTATTACTTCAGTAATAACCGCTCCTTATCCTTTTTATTTGCTTTTTGTGCCAAGAGTAACCTCTAATGAGAGAGAAGTAATGATTGGGAAAGTTGCTGTCCCGAAACAGATTTCTATGCTTCACCGTAAAAATTCGTGTAAAATCTCTGAACGTCTTTTTGAGGCATGAATTTTTGTGAATCTGCCCCAGGTTGTTATTTAACTTTAGTTAGTTCAACACTTTTTGATTTGAGCAACATAAGTTCTTCAAAAAAATTCGTCTTTACCTGCTGGTCTGTTTTGACAGATTTCTGCCATTTTCTGCATTTGCTTCTTGTTGATTCCTTTTTGAGTTCTTTTGGGGAATTGAGCTTTTTGAGGGAAGTGTCAGTAGATAGTGTTCTAATGGAAGTTTATTGGTGTCAGAACCGAACCTTAAGACTTATTATCTTGAGTGCACTAATGTTGCTAATAAAGATTGTGTGAAGTTTTGTATGAAGGAAAAATTTCAGGTGTATGGAAGGAATGAGTAATGAGATGAAGGATGGACTAAATCTCAAGCTTGGGCATGCCACGCGTGTCACCCCAAGAAATATCCAGGAAGTACAAGCGTCAAAGCTTGGGGATGCCCAAGGCATCCCCTTCTTCATCAATAAAAATCCTAGGTTTCTTCCAAACGCTTCATTTTTATTGTTTCATGCACAATTGTGTTGTTCTTGGAGCGTCTTCTTTTTCGTTTTCGTTTTTGTTTTTTTGATTTTGTTTGCTTAGTTTTCTGAATAAATTGGTTGGACCCCCTCTTTCATACATTGGTTTTCAAATAGTTTGGTTTGGTTTGGAAAAGAGTAGGAAAGTTCATGCTTAAGTGTTAAGGAGAGCTTGTTTTTAATCCTTTGTTTTCAGCAAAACCGGTGAGATTGACAACCTCATCACAAGTTGGGGACAAAGTTATGTGGTTGTGTTGTGTAGGTCTCAACATTGCTACTAGCACCGGTAGTGTGCCCTGCCAAGGCTCAGCTAGCAACACCTTTGGGGTGTTTCCTTGCTCCTACTGGTTCGATTAAACCTTGGTTTCATAACTGAGGGAAACTTGCTGCTATGCTCATCATACCTTCCTCTTGGGGTTCCCCAACGAGCTTGTTAATACACGATCCATCAGACGCCCTATTCTATAAACCTTGGTGAGGGTGGTTTCCTATCGACTCCTTATGGAGTTAGCTCAGGGCAAGCTAGCGGTTTATGACTCTCCTGGCTGGTCTTTAGTCTAGGTGGATGCAGTCAGCGTCAGAGAAGAGGTCTTCACTCGAATCTCTTGCGTTGCTTCTACTTGAGGGCGGAGTGGACTCGTTGTCTTCATGCATCCTCGTCTTCAGGTTTTTGGATTATTTTGTCCTTCTGGTGAGGAACTTCCCGTTGGGTTGGGTAGGGTCGACTAGAATAGTTAGTCTCCTGAGGTGGTTGGAAGGTCTAATATACCAGGGGACAACATAGTTAGGTCTTCACTTCTTGTCTTGGTAGACATTTCTGGTGGTTTCTTGTGGATATTGAGGATCCTTCGGTGATTGACTTCCGGCTTCAACGGGATTCTTGCTGTAGTAGACTGAGGAACAAGGGAGTGTGGTGCTATTGACGAGCCTTGCGAGGGGAGTTTGACGAGGTATGCCGTCCCGCTGAGGTGAAATCTTCGAGTTGATTCTGACTTGACGATATCGAACTCCTTGTTCTTGCGATGCTTTTCCTCTCATATACTCTCGAGGTTAGTCTGGGTCTCATTACCGACAGCTAACACAGGGGTTTCCTGAGTTACTAGGTGGGTCGTCGCTCCTTGAGTCACATTTTTAAAGAGGTCAAAGCAAACCAGAACATACAAACAAGACAAACAGAGCGAGGGGGTCGCAAAAACACACATCAAGCAACACAGGATGCACTTAGGCGAGCAAACACGGTCGACGCTAGGGACCAAGGAGTTAACTACTCGTGAGGTAGGGGAATCCTATTCTTAGGACTATTGATTCCTAGATAGCATCTTTATTCGAGTTGGAGTCACTATCTTGCAGATGAAGCCTTCGTCGTATCTTGGACGCTTCTTTATAGTGTAGTACTTGATTTCTTCTGTTTAGGAGGATTCCGCGGGTAGGGCGATATTGTAGTCTCCTTGTGTTTGCTGGTAGTTGCTTATCTTCATCTTGTTCTCATTGTCTTCACCGGGTTCTAGATCCTAGTTATCTAAAATCCGTAGGTTTGAATCTTGGACGAGTGGTAGAGGAAACCATTTTCGAAAGCCTTTACTTAGAGTAAGAGAAGAAGTAGAACTTTTTGAAACTTATTGAGAAACTAGTTTTCGAAAGCCGGGGTTTTCAAAATAAGTTTCCTGTCTAGCGACCATGCTAACTAAGGTTTTCCTACAGTCAGGATGGCTCTGATACCAAGTCTATGGGGCCCCCGGATTAACCATCCGAGAAATCCCTGTTATGCATACACCATGTTCCCATGATCAGTGAGCCGTGGAACATAACCGACAAGTATCATTACAACATCTGAGACATATCGAATTACAAGACTTACATAGATGCCATTAGGGTTACATCAATAATCATCAGCGGAACTTCATCAGGCGTAGAGCCCGATCCATGCCTTAACCTACAGGCAACTGACGGGGACAACATCCTAGCTCGCATAATCATCCACTTCACCTGTTCTTGATATCTGACCAAGTTAATAGCCAGGGACAATGCCAGTGAGTACTTTGAATGTACTCGCAAACCACCTTAAGAGAACAATAATAACAAGAGGATATGCATTATGGCTGTGGTAGTAGGAGGGCCCCAAGAGAAGTTCTTTTCTCAATTAGTTTCTCTTGTAGATATAGCATCTACATAGCTTTGTTGAAAATTTTTGTAAAACATTTTGGGAAAACGTTTTGAAAAGTTTTGGAAAACCTTAGGACTGGGTCACACATTTGTTTCTTTCTTCCGGTCGTCCCACGACCAAACTCCTTTCTTTCCCTTCCGACCATCCCATGGTCAAAACCTTTCTCCTTTCCGACCATCCCATGGTCAAAACATTTCCAAAGCCATTTCGTTTCTGAAATATTTTTTGAAAACAAAACCAGCACCGCTCTACAGCAACCTTCCCAACCGTCCATGACCGTTGACACGACTATTCAAATAGATTTACACTCTACAGAGGTTGTACACTTTACCCACACCATTCAGGTACACTACCCTGATCTTCACCGATCGTGGGTCGAGTAACCGATCAAGACTCTCCGGATGCCCACTCTAGTATAAATGCCTACCCTATGAGTGTTGTTCCCCTCAACACCGGGATGTCCTATATAGTGCACAACCAACCGGAGCACTTTTTCCACTTCACGAGTGTGCGCTTTCAATGAGGGGCTCATAGTAACGCGTGGAGGTCAGTAGACCCTTCGTTCCTTCTCCTAGTCAATGTCCCACATGGACCATTTGTCCAGAGAAGGCCCACCCTCCAGGGAGTTTCATCCCCTATAGTAGTTGCGAGGCAGCTTATACCAGAATAGACAAACATCAAATCCAGCCCTGTCCCATTCCAGAGTAATGTGGTTGCACGGGGTTAATTGTTCTAGCAAAACTGCAAAGAACCGGGTGCGGTTTCATAAAACCTTTTTCCTCCGTCTTTCCTTCAGCATTTTGTAAAACAAAACCTTTTTCTTTCTCAACATCTCTTTGGAGGTCCCACCTCACCAAGGTTTTATCATAAAACATTTGGTAAAACTTTTTCCGGGGTCTTCCCATCCTCTAGCTTTGCTTCCGCTAAATCGGGGGTCTCCAAAGGGTATGGTGTATTGCACCATCTACCATACTAGGGGAAAGTAGGTGTCACCAAGGGGGTTGTACTTAATAGTACAAAAAGTGTAATAGTTCGGAGGATCCAAACCACTACCATATATACATCAACATATAGTAAAACAATGCAGTTTTAGTAAACAGTAGATAAAACATGCGTAAGTAAAATAGTAGGACAAGGCTTATGAGCAAGAAGGTGGCTTGCCTGAGATCAGCAATATGGCATAATTGTCCCTGGACTTCTTCTTAGAATACCCAATAATGTACAATAATAACCATCTTCTTCTGATCTCCGAGATAATCGCAACTATCGTCGTCAGGGAGCACACATGCAAACAAGCAAGAACACAATCAACACAAGGCATACAAGCAGCAATACATACAACAATCAATGAACAATACAAGTTTACAAATCAGTAGGTCTTAGGAAGAATGGATTTAATAAGATTGGCCTTTTCTTGGAAACATGGAAGAAAATCCCTTAGGATTTATAGTCTACAAACTACCTGAGAGATCGGTTTTGGATCAAGGACCTATTATGTAGGATACCATAGAGTAAAAATGAAACCAACAGATAGGTTTTGATAAAATGAAACCAACAAAAGTGGTTTCACTATTTTATCACATTTCTTTAAATAGTTATGATTTTCCTAGTGAAATAACTTATAGTTTTAGGGAATAAATCACCAGAAAAGTTCTGGAGCTCCAAAAAATATTTATTTGGAGGATTTTATAGAGTTCTATGTACTTAATCACTGAGAGTTGGAATCACTCCAAAATATTTACCAGAATGCCCTCAGGAAATTCCCAAGGGCAGTTCTGGATCTGTTTTGTCTTTTTCACCTGATTAATTCTACAGAACATTTTGATATGAGGCCAAGGGCAATGGATAGGTATTGGAATTATCTTCCAGTAACAATTTGAAATAATAATTTTAGAGTTGCAGAGCTACTGTAGTGATTTATCTAGTGATAAAGTCACATGCAGAAGTGTTTAATTCACTACACATCTACAGAAGCTCAAAAATTAGTGATCTCCTAGGGTTGGGTAAATATGGATGTAGCTCATCCGTTAGAGTTGGAATTGAGTCAATTGGACTCAAGGTTTGGTCTAGGGAATTTTCTAAAGTCGGATGGGTCTTGTTTTTGTTATTTTTACTACAGGAAGACAAAGGCTCCACTTGGCTTGAAGCCAATTCCATGTGTTGGGTACATTAAACATCTACCGGATATAGTTGGATTTATTCCATTTAGGTTTATAAAATTTGCTAGGGAATTTATTTAGTGCAGAGGATACTTGCTAGTATAATAAATCACAGGAAATTATCCCAATAAACTTGGTCAATGTTTTGGTACTGCATGTTCAAGAAAACGGTCAGGAACCCTAGGAATTTTTGATCAAGGAATTTGGTGGGGTTTTTATTTTTTAAAAGATTTAAACTAATGGCCAATATTTTGGATCTGGGCAAAAATAAAAAGAGGGCAAGGCTGGGCGGGCTAGATCCTTAGGAGACTTGGGCAGCAGCTGGGGATTCGGCCCACCCGGGCTACGCCGCGCGTGGGAGGGGGCGACTTTGAACCTGATAGGCGGGGCCCCAGGGTCAGTGGGAGTGGGGCACTGAAGGGGTACGGGGCTCCTCTCGTCCGTCCGTTTAAGGAGAGATCAACGGCTCGAGGCTTTCGTCTCCGCTGAGACAGAGGCGGCGCGAGCTAACCCTAGCTGGGGCTGGCGAGGCACGGGGAGCTTACCTGAGGGTCGGGGAGGGGCTGGAAGGCAGCGGGGACGACGCGGTGCTTGACGGCGGTCCCAACGAGGGGCGGGAAGGGCCAGTTCCGCGACGGGAGGTGACCCACCTGTCCACGCCCGAAAGTGGCTCGTCGGAGCCCGCCGGAGTTGGTATCTACAACAGGGAGGAGCCAAGAAGAAGGGTAGGGTTAGGTAGAGCGGATCGAGGCGAGTTCGAGAGGGTTCACGCAGAAGGAGAAATAGTAGAGGAGGGAGTACACAGGCCATATCTTGAATAAGGCCGAGAGGAGCTATTCCTTGTTTCCCGGTCAGGAGGCGGCATGGAAGGAGCTCTAGAGCTAGGGGATGGTAGATCAGGGGTAGATGGATGCGGGAGGGACACATGCAAGTGGATAAGAGCTCGGGAGAGGGCACCTCGAGCTCGAGCTCATCAATGGCCGAGGAGATGTTCTTCCTCTCTTCCTAGCTGTGGCAGGACAGGGGAGAGGGAGTAGGATGCAGGGGAGGTGAGTGGGAGTGATTGGGGGCAAATGAGAGGTAGAGGGGAGAGCTGGGTGGCCTGGGGGTATTTATCCCAAGATAAGATGTCCATGGTGGCACAAGTCCATGGGAGGACAAGGGGAGGGGAGCTGGCCATTCATTGGGCATGTAGGGCGGTGGAGAGGGCACTGTGGTCGTGTAGGAGACAAAGAGGAGTTGGGGGTGGAGTGCTGCAAGAATTAAAGACAAGATGTGACCAATGTGTGCATCTCTCCTTCCTCCAAGCACTAAAGACAAGGAGAAGAGGGTTTGCTACAGTGATGCTACAGTGCAATTCGACCAGAGGGTTAAGAGGTGTGCTGTGCAAGTTTGTTTGACCAAATGGTATAGGTTTGGTGGGTTTTTGATTTGAGGATTTGTCTCCTTGGCAATTTTGATCAAATAGATGGCTATGAAGAAAGTCTAAAAGCTTGCATTGGACAAGATGGGGAAATGGTACTGGTGGGTAGATGAGGTCAAGATACACCTCCAGGAATTATTTGGGATTTTTCAAATGAGTTTTTGCCCACTTAAAGTTATTTATTCGAAAAGTGCAGAAATGGTTTCTAGAAGATTATTTGATATTTTCTCAATGGACAAGGTTGGTTTTTGATTTGAGATGGTCCCAAATGTGAATACACACTTAGGGGAATTTTCCCAAGATTTATTGGAGGAAAAAAGTATTTAAAACAATTATTATTCCAATTCAGCCATTTAAGAAAATGGGCAAAAAGAATTAATAGAGCTCTTCAAAAATATTTATTTTTGAAGTAGGAAGATAAGGTATGATATGTGGGCCTCAAAAGTGCTTAGAGTTGGGGAAGTGTTTTGGCAAAAACCAAACTTTCCTTTATGGAAGAAGTTTTGGAGGTTTTGCCTATTAAAGGAATTTGAATAGTTTTGGTCCATAATAATTATGGATTATTATTTGTAAATCTTGATGATCAAGGTAGATGATGTATACAAGGTGTATCAAGCATTTGCAACCTTGGGATTGGAGAATCCAAGTTGATTTTGGTGGAATATCCTAGATTAGGGATCTAGGGTGGTGTTAATTTCATACCATCAAAACATGGTTGTAGCTTGGAGTTCAGATCTCCCCTTGGGGCATGGGATATATGGTTAGTTAGACCAGGTCATATATATGATCATGGCATAAGGATTTTGGATTTGTTACATTTTAGGTGGTTTGGAAGTGGTGGCAAACTTTGTCGAAAATAAGGCTGCCATACGAGATGAGTCAAGATGCCTTATAAACCATGTTGGCTTAAGAAGCACAAAGATCCACTTGGAACAGCTGAAGTAGATATTGATAGAACTATATGAGTAGAACATAACCATGCAAATGTTTGGTGCATAGAAGGTTGGAGGGTGGTGTCAGCTTCTATCAAAGTAGGCATGATGACTAGATTTGCAGGAAAAGTTATTTTCTTGTCTGCAAAACCATCAAGGACAAGTGGGTTGGAGGATGATATAACCAAGGTAAAAAGTGGACCTTGGAAGTACTTAGGATGTTTAACAATATGGTTCAAGTGCATTGCAAAAAATGCACAAGGGTTGAGAAAGGGAGACATCCAAAAAGGTGATGTTGAAACAGATTCCAGACTTAGCCAAATTTGGCAGATTTAGGGTTTTTGACTAGAATGTGGGTGGTGATGATTTTGATGGGTTGCAAGGTACCAAAGCATCATAAAGGGGATGCAGTTGAATAGTAGATTGAGTAGAAGGTATCCATGCTTGATATTGGTCTTCATGGACTTGGAAACTTCTAGAATGGATCACTGCATATTTGATCTGGTTAAGGGTTTTAGATGATCACCTAGTATCTAGAGATTAGATCCTGCTTTGCATTCTTGCTTAGGGTGTGGTGGTTTGGAAACCTCTTGATCTTAGTGATGATCTCCTAGAGTAGCTCATACTATCTCCTAAGTAGACAAATCAAGCAGCAGATCAAGGCAATTCATCAGACATCAGATCAAGGCAACTCATCAGACAGCAGATAAAGGCAACTCATCTTACCAACAAATCAACTACTACTAGGGTTACCATCAAGCTTAGCTTGAGGTAAGGATGGGCAATTTTTGAAAGGTTGGAGTTTGAATAAGGTAAGATTCCTTGGTATCCCTACCAAGAGTAGAATTCAGAAGTTTTATACAAGGTTTTGAGAATCTTAGAGGTAGGAGTAGTTGAAGGTTCTCTCTTGAGAACATAAGGAGATTGTATTATATATCTCTCCATAGTTTTGTCATTAGAAGCTACTAAATTAGTTTTGGTTAAATAAGCATCTTGGCTCATGTTTTTGAAATGCCAGAACATTTGAGAATATGTAAAATGAGCCAGGAAAGTTTTGTTAAATAGCTTTTGTCAACTGATGGTGAGGTAAGGAGTATCATATGGTATGCACTCACATGCACAAGGACAAACAAACAACAAGCAAACACTGCACCAATGTACAAGAAAAAGTTTTTGTTCCCCCTAATTTTTGCATTCTGGTCAACTAATCAGGGTTGCTGAAATTGGGATGTTACACAAAGCTTCAAAACTGGAGATCCATTTGCATATAAGATCAAGACCACATGCACATCTCTTTCCTTGCATGATGAGGGAACATCATCGAGGTTGGCTTGTTTTCAAGCGGGAGAGATGATGCAGCCCATTATATGGCAGTCACCATTGGTCCATATCATGTCATTCCAACCATAGCTAGAAAGGTGAATTCCTTCAATCCCTCGCCTTTCTTTGGTTATCATGAATGTGAATGGTGAAGGGGTTCATAGAGAAAAACACATTTTTTTCCTAACTAGAACGCACAGTAAGCCCAAGATCTATCTAGTAGTTAATGTAGTAACAGGATGAGTCACGATTACATACCCTTGTAGATCGCAACGTGGTTAACATCCAGGGAACGTGGATGAAGTAGACGAGCATAGCCGACCTCAAGGTCTCGAAGATCCCCGCACATCACCTACTGGTCCTTTGCATGATAGCCCTAGCCCCACTATTGGTGGTGCTATCTTAGGACTCGCACACATACGGTGTCTAGCAACGACTCTCGTTCTCCTTGATCCAGCCAGGATGCAGAAGCAGATCTTCTGGAACCGGGATCCAGCAGTGCGACAGTGTGCGGCTGGTATTGACTCCCTCGCATGCAGTCCTTTCGTGGAACTATACTTAGAGAGTCAACTGAGAAAGAGGGGAGAAATTCCCTAAGGAAATAGCCTTAGGAAATTCCCCTTTTATTTGTATGTGTCTTTTTCCCTCCAATATCGGCCTTATTATATAGGAGGAAAAGGGGTACTCCCTTCCCTCAAGTCCCCATGTGGGACTAAAGGGAAAAAGAAAAAGGAGGAGAGGAGACGGTTGGTTGCAGCCATGGCCGGGTGGGCCTCGCAGCATGGCCTGCCCGTGGCCTGGCGGAATAGATGGTGGCCCGGGTGGGCCGGCCCCCTCACGCTAGTGCGCGCCCTGTCACTCGCGTGGGCTGGCCTCGCGTGGCCCGCTGGCGGTGGCTATTGTCTGACAGCCGTTGATATCCCACAAGTATAGGGGATCGTGTGTAGCCTTTTCAATAATTAAGAGTGTCGAAACCAACGAGGAGCTAAAGGTAGGATAAATTTTCTCTCAAGTTCTATGAACCATTGATACAACTCTACGCATAGACACTAAACGTTTGCATTATCTAGGAAATAAAACTAGGGCAACAATACGAGAACTAGAGATAGCTTTGCATGATAATAAATAACAAGAAAGTAAAGTTAGTTGCTACAACAATAAAATACACTAAACTAACAGAACAATGAGTGTGTAATAGTGGTGGTAATTGTGATGGCTTTGTCCAAGTTTAATTAGTGAATAAATCGGGTTCATTGTCTTCGATGCAGTTTTCTATGTGGGAGAGGCTAAATATACATGTGCTTCACTACTTGGAATTACATGTACTATATGATTGGATAGTTAGCAAACATCCGTAACTACTAACAATGCATTAAGTTTTCCCAAACCATATCCTTAAGTTTAATGGTCCTCTTACTCCCATACGTGCAATGTTCCGGTTCGCGTCCTCGGGTTTCTGTCACTCCGGCAGGACTTCCCCTTCCTCTTACACATACTAAAAACCCTATGATGTTTAATCCATGCACGCACAAATATAATGGATACCAAAGGACTGCACCATATCAACATACAACTCTAATGAACCAAAGACGTTCAACAATTCAATCTAAGAACAACGAAGCTACACAAACATGACATAGATCATAGGATTATAACTTATAGCATCAAACACCATGTTTACATAGGACGGTACAGAGGTGTGTGGGAGGATGAACCACTGCATACTAGGAGGATTAGGTGATGGAGATGACGGTGAAGATGGTGATGAGGGTGGCGGCGATGGCGCGGGGGACTCCTTCCCCGCTGCCGGTATCATGGGGAGCACCGCCCCTTAGCCCCCTTCCTTCATTGGTTCTTGGGAGCCCTCCCCCATGGAGATGGAATCCATGGGGGAGACAAAAACGTGGCTTTGGTGGCTGAAAATTTGTGGGTGGAGATGTCCTCCACGAATTAGGTTTCCTCCCTTTATATAGCTTATCGGATTCCCGTCACCCCATCTTGGACTGTAGTAAATCGGGCCCAGCGGGTCCGTTCGGACTCGGAATCAGCTAAATTTTATGTCCAAAACGTTTGGCGTGGAATTTCCAACAACTTTGTAGTTGAATAGTTTTACGTTTGACGCAGTCTTCGACCCGAAACGAGACAATCTTCAAAAAGAGTTCTAAGACAGATCTCTGGAAAATCCCAATTTGACTCCAACAAAATTTCCACTTGTATTCTTGGTAATTCCTACACATCAAAGTGTAAAACAAGAACATTGTGCACTTTTGCAACTATTAGTAGATTAGTCCAAATAAATCATAAACTTTATATAAAAAGAAGTGTCAAAACCATAATATTAGCATAAAACCATCAAAAATTATAGATACGTTATGGACGTATCAACATCCCAAGCTTAGTTCCTGCTCGTCCTCGAGTAGGTAAACGATAAAAACAATATAATTTTTGAGGTGCCATGCAGCTAGCATAATCTTGATCATCATTTTTGTAAAAGCATTGCAACTGGGATCAAAGTACTTAAAACATGAACATGAAAGATAGAGTTCTAACAATAAGACATAGCAACTATGTTGTAACATGAAAAGGTACAAACAAAAGATCATGAATAACAATGCATTGAGAGACGTTTGTTTGTTTCACATATAGAAAATATAATAAGAGTGGTATTCAGCTTGTCCCTCATGGTATAGCAAAACATAAATGCATAGGACACCTTCAAAGTTCATAAGGGTGACTAGATACAAATAATTTTAAAACAAGCAATATCAAAGTTATGAATCAATCAACAAGTTTTGGGACAATGCACATTAAACTAAGAATGACCACTATGCTCTCTCAATTGGTGCATAGAGATAGAAGATGGAGACTCAACATAAAAGTAAAAAGAAAGTCCCTTCACAGAGGGAAGCGTGGATTTCAAGTTTTATAAAGAGCTTCCAAAAATTATGGTACTTATTAGCTTTTAGCTCTCATTACCCCTACCATAAGCATCTTGAGGTTATTAAGGTCAAAGTGGCACAAATATGAGGATATGCTTGACAAGTTATAAGCTGAAAATCTCATGCCCCTTCCTTACGAGTACCGAACCTCATGCTACTCAACTTTAGACATGAGTAAGTTCTTGTCATTATAAGTATATGTGTATCATGGAGAACCGCCAACAGAGTATCCCTTGCCCCATGACTCAGGAGCTATCCCATATCAAAATGACAAGGCAACAGACAATGAGCATCTCAACGATCTTTTTATTTTCTATTTGCATAGGTTTTTATTAAGCATGCTTCACAGAATGCTCACTATGGTTATGCTGCAAGTTTCCACCATGATTAGGCATGGCTTAGGCTAGCTGCCCAAGCGTTTCTCTAACACACATATAAACTCCATGAGCTTACAAGTTCCCCTTTTATTTCACACCACCAGGATCCATAAACAAAAGAACATGATATCAACTGAATAATAAGTGCAATGTTGAAAGCATTTCACATGGTACATGGTTCTGCTAATTTACAACTTATAAAGCGCAAGCATATAAGCAACATAGATGGACACAATGGTTCAAGTTTATTAAGTGCAAGAAAGTAAAGTGTGTCATCAAGTTTGTGAGAGCTTTAATCACTAATTTTCACATAACAAGTTTAATTTGGAAGGTAGATAAAAGCATGAATATACTTGGAATGGTGTAACACACCATGCATAGGAATTTATAGTAGAATCTTTGGAATAACTTGGTTTTCTTGGAGGGTGGATGCATGAGTGGAACTCACACTTGGTACATGTGGAGGCTAGCAAAAGACTAGGAGCGACCAACTAAGAGAGCAATAATGGCCATAATCATGCAAAGCGACAAAACATTATTAATTAAAGATAAAGTGATATTACAAGTCGAAAACTAAATGATCATAGAGGATAAGGTGACTGATTCATAGTCTTAACATGGTGTAAGCATGTGCCAAGTCAACCCAAATAAAGCATCAAAGGAGAATACCACAATATTATGCTTTTGTATGCTAAAACAACGCATGATTCTTTCAAGGCACATTAAGCAATCTCAATTGTTTGCAACAAGTCATGCTACAACAATAATCACTAAGCACAAAGTCAAAGCAACATCCAACATGACATGATAAAATCTAGGCCACAGTCAAGACAAGCTCCTTTTGTACCACTTATAAGCATGAAGTTTCCTACTCTTTTCCAACCAATCAATTTATTTGAAACAACATATGAATGCAGGGGTCCAACCAATTTATTTAAGCAAACCAAACAAAAGAAAACTAAAAACAAAAACTAAGACGCTCCAAGAACAATACAATCATGCATGAAACAAAAAATGAAGTGTTTTGGAAGAAAACCTGAGATTTTTATTGATGAAGAAGGGGATGCCTTGGGCATCCCCAAGCTTTGACGCTTGTACTTCTTGAATATTTCTTGGGGTGACACGGGTGACATCCCCAAGCTTGAGCTTTTGTCCCTTCTTCATCTCATCACATTATTCTTCCCTACACTTGAAAATTTCATTCATACAAAACTTCACACAATCTTCATTAGCAACATTAGTGTATTCAAGATAATAAGTCTTTGGGTTTAGTTTCAACACAAGTAAAACTTCCATTAAAACGCAAGCTACTGTAGCAATTCCTTCTAAAAGCTCAAGTGATCAAAGAGAACTCAAAGAGAAAGAAATTAAGAGGCAAATGCAAATAATGGCAGAAATTTGTCAAAACAGACCAGCGAGTAAAAACCGATTTTTTCGAAGACCTTTTGTTGCTCAAATCAAAAAGTCCTAAACTAACTAAAGTTAGATAATAACCTGGGGCATAAGCACAAAAAATTACAGCTCAATACGACATACAGGGATTTTTCACGTTTTTTAGTGAAGCACAAAAATCTGTTTCTGGGCAGCAACTTTCCCAAGTCTTACTTCTCTCTCATTAGAGGTTTATTTTTGGCACAAAAACCATACAAAAAGGATAAGAAGAGGTTATTACTGAGGCAATAACTTCCAAGACTCAACAAAAGAAAAACTTACTGAAAGTAAAAATATTTTTGGTTATCTCCCAATAGTGCTTTTCTTTAACGCCTTTCAGCTAGGCATAGGAGCAAGATTCAAGTATTTTTGATATATACAAGTTTTTAACTAAAAAGCTTCCATGGTAAGATTTGTTTTGGTTTAATAGGCATGAACACAAGTGTTCAAGGTCGACCCCTACTTAACCATTACTCATCTTTCCAATCACTTTCCTTTTTGAAAACGTTTTTAGGTAATAAGTACAACTATTTTTTTTTCTAATTCACATTCTCTATCCATACTAAGATAGAGAACAACTTAAAACTGAAAGTAAAAACTACTTAGAGATAAAGTAAACAAGTGTACACAAGAATATTCACCCAAACGCTATTGCTCCCCTGCAACGGCGCCAAAAAAGGTCTTGATATCCCACAAGTATAGGGGGTCGTGTGTAGCCTTTTCGATAAGTAAGAGTGTCAAACCCAACGAGGAGCTAAAGGTAGGATAAATATTCTCTCAAGTTCTATCAACCACTGATACAACTATACGCACACTAAACGTTTGCATTATCTAGGAAATAAAACTAGAGCAACAATACGTGTACTAGAGATAGCTTTGCATGATAATAAATAACAAGAAAGTAAAGTTAGTTACTACAGCAATAAAATACACTAAACTAACAGAACCATGAGTGTGAAATAGTGGTGGTAATTGTAGTGGCTTTGTCCAAGTTTAATTAGCAAATAAATCAGGTTCATTGTCTTTGATGCAGTTTTCTATGTGGGAGAGGCTAAATATACATGCGCTTCACTGCTTAGAATTACATGTACTATATGATTGGATTGTTAGCAAACATCTGTAACTACTAATAATGCATTAAGGTTTCCCCAACCATAGCCTTAAGTTTAATGGTCCTCTTACTCCTATACGTGCAACGTTCCGGTTCGTGTCCTCAGGTTTTTGTCACTCTGGCAGAACTTCCCCTTCCTCTTACACATACTACAAACCCTATGATGTTTAATCCATGCACGACAAATATAATGGACACCAAAGAACTGCACCATATCAACATACAGCTCTAATGAACCAAAGACGTTCAACAATTCAATCTAAGAACAACGAAACTACACAAACATGACATAGATCATAGGATTATAACTTATAGCATCAAACGCCATGTTTACAGAGGACGGTACAGGGGTGTGTGGGAGGATGAACCACTGCATACTAGGAGGATTAGGTGATGGAGATGGCGGTGAAGATGGTGAAGAGAGCGGCGGCAGCGCTGACACCGGCGCGGGGGACTCCTTCCCCGCCGCCGGTATCATGGGGGAGCACCGCCCCTTAGCCCCCTTCCTTCATGGATTTTTGGTAGCCCTCCCCCATGGAGATGAGGCAAAAACGTGGATTTAGTGGCTGCAAATTTGTGGGTGGAGATGTCCTCCACGAATTAGGTTTTCTCCCTTTATATAGCTTCTTGGATTCCCGTCACCCCATCTTGGGCTACAGTAAATCAGGTCTAGCGGGCCCGTCCGGACTCGAAATCATCTAAATTTTATGTCCATAATGTTTGTCGCGAAATTTCCAACAACTTTGTAGTTGAATAGTTTTCTGTTTGACACTGTATTCGACCCGAAACGTGAGCATATTCAAAAAGAGTTTTGAGACAGATTTCTAGAAAATCCCAATTTGACTCCAACAAGGTTTCCACTTGTATTCTTGGTAATTCCTACACATCAAAGTGTAAAACAAGAAGATTGTGCACTTTTGTAACTATTAGTAGGTTAGTCCAAACAAATCATAAACTTTATATTAAAAGGAGTGTCAAAAGCATAATATTAGCATAAAACCATCAAAAATTACAGATACGTTATGGACATATCACCCGTGCAGACTCACCAAGCGCCTAACTGCATGCGTGGGCCTAGGCCTAATCGGGTTGTTTGCTGCCTAATTGGGGTGGCTTCCTCTTGGGTTGTTTCCCTCCGGGGATTCAGCACAATGTAGGAAGTTTCGCCCATAAATAATAATTTAAAATATTTATTTAATATATTAATTCATAATTAATATATATGCATATTTATGAATATCTATTTATTCGAAACTCCTTTCAGTTTTATCCTTCTTTCGAACATCTTCGGACCCTCTTTGGAACTATTCTGATAATTATTTCTCAAAACAATTCTGATCTCTTTTTTCTCATCGGTGATCCCTTTGCTTCCATAGCGATCTTAAACATCATTAGACCCTTAAGTGTGTTACCCTACGGCTCATGAATGTCACAGACATGATCGAGATTTCTCTCCGATCAATGATCAATAGCGGGACCAGGATGTCCATATTGACCCCCATGCACTCCACGAGACTCTGTCTTGTTCTGAACCATAAACTCTATGTCATATTCCCTTTGTCTCTTCAATACATGACTTGTGTGAGATTTGATCTTTAGTATCACTATACTAATCTCGTTACTGACAAGTCTACTTAACTCGTTATCGTGATATTGCATCCTCATGACCTAGCGATACGCTGCAGCTTATTGGATGCAATTTCACCAAGTGGGCCCAGTGTATCTTCCCATCACGCAGGTGGACAAATCCCTATATTGATACATAGGCCTCAACTGTTTATTTGGAATACCCAATGCACACTTTTATGGTCACCTAGTTAAGGACCTGGAGGTTAGTGAGATCAAAGCATTCCTCCGGAGATAATGATTAATATGATCTCATGGTCTAAGGAGAAGGTCACTTCATTTCTAATTATTACAATGATGAACCATGTGACTAGATCACGCTGCAATACTTAAGTGGGTAATGTCCATCATATATGACATAACTCTTGTCAACTGACATAAATGCACCATGACCAGGAAACCTTGATCATCGGCTGCCCCACGAACTAGTTAAATAGAGGCTACTAGGGACCATGTATGTTTACATACCACACCTGTATCAGTGTTTCCTCTTTATACATTTGTAGCACAGTACGAAACTGTTATGAACTAGTTTGAGATATGATCATAAAAGTATTTATTATTTGCCTCTAGGGCATATCTCCTTCAAATGGGATCCTACATGAGACGAATTCCTATTGTATGACTAAGCCCATGACCATGACACCAAGAGGAGGAGAGAAGTATGCCCAGGAGCCAAGACCCCCAAGCAAGAGGCTTGTAAGAGGAGAAGGAAGAAGCGGCTGAAGCAAAACCAGAGTCTTCAGCCCCTCCAACCTGAAGTCTCCGCAACACCCAGAGTCTCCGCCCCTGCGCACTTGATGGCTCCCAAGTGCAGGAGATCAATTGTAGTACTTTTCAATAAGAAACATTGTCGAGCCCATAATGAGCTGAAGGTATTTGTTAGTAAATTTGATAAGTAAAAAAATAAAAGGGTGCATTGGTTTTGGTGTTTTGGGTTTGTAGTTTGTAGTGAAATAAAGTACTGAAAATAAATAGCAACAAGTAAATGCTCCCAATGAGAGAAAGCCCAATCATCTATTCAGCAAGAGGACAAGCTCAAGTGTGTGTGAACTTATATGTGGCAAGCATTCATGAGGGCATCATGGATTTACTTAGCATTCAGATTTGTACATAACATGGTGAACATCTTGTCAAGTTTCATTCCTTTAGGACGGAGCCTAAATCAGGTGCAACCATAGATATGAGCAAGTACACCCCTTATGATGGGTCCTAGAGACATTTTCATGAGCAAGTATAGGAATCATTAAGATAAAAATATCCCACCATAGCAGTTAGTTCATTGGTCCCTGATAGAGATCCCTCTAATGTAACTCAAAGTATTGGAAACTGGTTTCTATTATTCCGTCCTTTCCAACCCTCATCATTACATTGGATTGTAGCCCTATGAGACCATATAGGTGAAGTAATATGCAGTTAATGTTCGCATAAAACCATCATAGAACCACATAAAAGATAAAAACTTGACCAAATACTCATTGCATAATATATACAAATCATAGCCAATCATCCTATGCCCTCAGGAACATGGGGATATACTCACAAGTGACAAACATGATATGGACTAGTGGCACATGGATTACAACACTCTTAAATATAATCTCTCCACCAAATAAAGACAAGTTGCCAATCACAAACATGCAAATAGCACTTAAACAATATCCGGGGGTTCAATCAATCACAAACGGTGGATCTTGGAGATGGAGATGGTGTTGATGGAGAGGCCTCTCCCTACGCCAAGGAGGAGTGGTTATCACGATGGCGTGGATTTCCTCCTCACCGGAGGCTCCAGCGTTATAGGATCTTCCCTCTACCGGAGTAGGAGGGGACTTTTGCCTCCACCGCTAACTTTGTAAATTGTGAGAAAAATATTGCGTAGGTTTTTTGGTGAGACGAAGGCATCTGACAAAAGGAGGAGCCGAGACCATGCTTGAGGCTGAAACAGGCCTAGGTGGCGCGCTCATCAAGGGAGGGTACGCCACCTGGTCCCTTTCGGGCCTCGTGGCTCCCCTCTCGTGCTTCTTTGGCCCACGGTCCTTCTCTTGATGAAAAAGTGATCAAGTATTTTTTATTTGATTTTTAGTCATCCAGAAGGTCCCTAAAACAACAAAATACAAAAAGGAGGTTTTCTGCCTCCCAAAAATTAAATACCAATGAAAGGGACTTTGTAGGAAACTCCCATAAATCAACTAAAAAGGCATAAATAATGATAGATCATGGCAAATGTTATTCAAAATAGATCATGTAAGTCACTATATTGATGATGTAAAATGCTCGTATCAACTCCCCCAAGCTTAAACCTTTGCTCGTCCTCGAGCAAATAAGCGAATAGATCATATCATGTAGCAATAAGCTTATGGTTGATAATAAAATATGAGCATGGAATCATCAACTTATGCATATTCATTTGTCTTAAAAGGTCTATAGACTAACAATCACACAAATGTGGGCTTCATAGACAGGAGTTCTAGCAACTACCCCTTGCTTTTGAACAAACTAATCATTGTACGTTGGACAAGTGAACAAGTCTCTAATTCTTATTTTCTCTTTGTTAATATTAGCTTGCATGGTTTTTTACCTTGCTATCTCTGATTCACTCTTGCCTTTGCAATGGAGATAAAAAATCTCATAGAACAACTAGTTAAAATAAGAGAGTTAAACAACAAGATAAACATGAAGTTTGACTTCATCAGACACTTTCACCATTTTTCAAGTGGCATCAGTTAATGGTCTTGCCTCCTAGTAACTAGTATAAACCTTATTCATGGATCTTTTAATCATGTCATATTATCTACTCAACCTTTGCCTTTCAATTTCCATGGCTAACCGAATCCTCAGGTGGCTGCCTTTCATATACTTTCCATAGAGCATATGTATTGAATTATCCATGACCCTCAGTTTACTCATTGATTACTAAATATAACAAGAGTATCTCATGCCCCCTTGTCATCATCTCTTCCTAACATTTTTCTAAAAAACCATATCTCTACTACAAATCCAAGGTATTTTTCTTTTATATATATTTGTAAACAACACTCGCATGGATCTTTCCTTTGTTACAAGTTTTTGTTTGTTTGAGAAGTTGTCACGATGTGACGTTTGATGTTATCAAGATACTCGTCCAGTGTTAGTGATTGACATGATCTCATGGTCTAAGGACTATGATTACTTCGTATGATGTTATAGCAATATAAACATAATGACTTTAATCATAATGCTATACTTCGGATGAATGTTCATCACATCATTCCACCAATGTTTTGACCTTGTTATTAACAACATCCAATTTCCATGATTAGGAAACCTTGATCATCTTGTTAATCAACGAGCTAGTTTATAAGAGAGGCATAACTAGGAACCTTCTATTTGTTTATTAAACACACATGTATTAACGTTTCCAAATTAATACAATTATAGCATGCGAAATAAACATCTATTATATACTTGGAATACATATAATAACAACTTTATTATTGCCTCTCAGGCATATTCCCTCCAGTCTCCCACTTGCACTAGAGACAATAATCTAGTTACATAGTGATAAATCTAACACCCATGGAGTTCTGGTGTTGATCATGTTTTGCCCTAGGGAGAACTTTAGTCAATGGATCTACTACATTGAGATCCGTGTGTACTTTACAAATCTTTATATCTCCATCCTTGACATCTCGTGGATGGAGTGAAACCGACACTTAATATGCTTGGAATTATTGTGATACCTTGGTTCCTTGGCGTTGTCTATGGCTCCATTATTGTCACAATCGATCACCATTGGGTCCAATGCACTAGGAACCACACCTAGTTCAGTTATGAACTCCTTCATCCAAACCGCTTCATGCGCTGCTTTTGAAGCAACAATATATTCTACCTCCATTGTTAATCTTGTCACCACAGGTTGTTTGGAACTCCTCCAACTAACGACTGCTCCGTTCATGAGAAATACATATCTAGATTGAGACTTAGAGTCATCTGGATCAGTGTCAAAGCTAGCATTGACATAACAATTAGCGACCAGCTCTTTACCACCTCCGTATATAAGAAACATTTCCTTAGTTATTCTTAATTACTTAAGGATGTTCTTGACCGCTATCCAGTGTTCTGAACATGGATCAGATTGGTGCTTACTAGTCAAACTTTTGTCCATTTTAAACTTCTTTAAAATCTTATCAAAGTATGTACTTTGTGATAGCCCTATTAGGAACCTTGATCTATCTTTATAGATCTTAATGCCTAATATATATGATGCTTCACCAAGGTCCTTCATCAAAAATTTGTTGTTTAGATAACTTTTAACACTGTTTAAAAGATCTATATCATTTCCAATTAGTAATATGTCATCCAGATATAATCAGAAATGCCACATTGCTCCCTGATATGTTGTTAACGTATCTATAATTTTGATGTTCCATGCTTGGTTTTTATCTACTTTCTTATGTTTTGTCCACACTTTGGAGTACTTTTTATACACTTTCTTGGACTAACCTATTAACGAGATGCCACAGTGCCAGTTGCATGTTTTCTGCTATTTTTGGTTCCAGGAAAGTCAGAAAATGAATATTCTCGGAATTGGACGGGACAAAAGCCAAAGTTAGTTTTTCACCCAGGGGGACACAGAGCCAGAATACGAGACGGAGAGGGGCCAGGGGCAGCCACACCACCTGGCCATGCAGCCAGGCCTGGCCCGCGCCAGGGGGTGGTGTGGCCGCCCAGGGCACCCCCTCGGCCTCCCCTTTCGCCTATATATTACCTCCGGTACAGAAACCCTAAGTATCCGATCAAAATTCCACGAAAGAGTTTGTAGCCGCCGTCATCTCCATCCTTAGATCGGGAGGGATCTGAAGCTCTTCCCGGCACCCTGCCGGAGGGGAGAATTCACCATGGAGGCCTTCTTCATCACCATGCAAGCCTCCGGTGTGATGCGTGAGTAGTTCATCCTTGGACTACGGGTCCATGTAGTAGCTAGATGGCTGGTTCTTCTCCTTTGTGCTATCATGTTTAGATCTTGTGAGCTCCGTTCATGATCAAGATCATCTATTTGTAATCCTACATGTTGTGTTTGCAGGGATCTGATGGATATTGAGATGCTATTTCAGATTGATTATTGATTCTATCATGTCTTTGTTATTTGTGATATTGCATGCTTTGCGTTGTTAGTAGCTATATTGGCCAAGTAGATGCTAGCAACTCCAAGAGTTAGTATTTATGCTCGATAGTGGGTTCATGCCTCTAGTAATCTGGGGAAGTGACAGAAATCTCTAAGGTACTAGATGTTGAAAGAGCATGTGGGCCCCCATGTGTGGTTTTGGTAATTAATGACAAACTTTATGGACTAATGTGTTTATTAAGTTGTACTTGTAGGAATTGTCCATTGGCATCGCTTGGAGCATGTGTTGGCTTCAAGGTCAATGAAATGAAGAAGAAGATGCGTTGTGGAAGCTCAATATGCGCCATCCCTAGAAGATCTCATGTTTGGTGCTTGCCATCCTCGGTGATTATGGATTGATGAAGACAAGGCCAAAGGATGCTCAAGGCAAAGGTATTCTTGATAGGTTTTTCCCTTTTGCCGGTCTCGTGTTGACCGGGTTTAGGATAGATAGTCGTACTATCAAGAGAGGCTCTCGAGTGAGTATCTCGATCATATCGTTCGGAGAGAGCTCAGACCTTTGCATACTTGCATCATCGTATTTGGTTGTTTTTCTTATCCATGTGAGTATATAGAGCTTGTGGTAATCTTCATAGCAAGCTCTTGTTCATCAAAATCGGTTCTCCCTTTGATATCTTGTTGCGATTTTGTTGTTGGAGGTTTTCTGGATTCTCACCAAGTGAGGTATCTCACATTATACTACTTTATACATTCTCACCTGGTGATATCCAATATTTTTGTTGGGTAGCTCTTGTCGTCCCCTTTCCAACACAATTGGAATTGGGTCAATCGGAGTTACCAATCAAAAGTTATAGTCGTTTGAATTTGCCTTTTATTTAAAAGAAAAAAAGAAAAAGAAAATCTTCTGTTTTGACCGTCCGGTACTACCGGGCCCAGTACCGGACGCGTCTAGCCCGCGCTGGCCTTGCCTCTGTGCCACCCGGTAGTGCTGGCCGGTGCTACCGGGCTTCGGTAATCCCGCATGGGCCCAGCTCGCCAGGTTCCATCCCCCGTCGCTCCCCTAGCAGGCCGCCTCTCGCGCTCGCTCCCTGCATGACCTCCGCTCGATCTGGCGCTCAGCTGCTCTCGGCTTCCCAGCATTTGCCCTCGCTTCCCTCGGTGCGAGCTGCTGCTTGCTAGCGGGCCAGTAGTACCAGCCCAATCCGATACTACCGGTCCTGGTCGATCTGCCCCAACAGGAAGATTGAGGAGGCCCCTTTAAATAGCTTTTTCCTTTGTTGTTTTTGGCTTGCTGATCCTCCCTCTATTTTGCTAAAGCTTTGCCTCTTTGTCTCATCTCTTCTAGCTTGATTCAATCATCCCTCTCCATTAATTCTTGCCAATATTTGAGGGGTAGATAGAGGGGATCTAGATCTATAAATTTACCAAGCCATATCATCTCTTTGTGAGTGTATCTTTGGGATCTAGATCTTTGGGGGATTTTGTGTTCTTCCTCTCTTGTTCCCCCAATTGCTTTAGTAGCATTGTTGGAACTTGAGAGTGAAGATTTGGAGCATCTTTGTGGTGTTCTTGCCTTTTGCATTTGGTGCATCGGTGTGTGTTCTCTCCGGAGAATTTGTTCGGTGATATTCATTGAAGATTGTCCCTCTTGGGTTCTTGGAACCCTAGACGGTTGTGTGGCCTTTGTGGCGTATTCTTGGGGTCTTCAATTAAGTTGTGAAGCTCCCCCAAGATTGAGGCCTTGGTGACGACTATTGGGAGCCTCCAATTAAGTTGTGGAGATAGCCCCAATCTTGTACGGGTTCGGTGACCACCCTTAAGTGTCCCATAGTGGAATGGGTGCTTGCCCGCATGGTGGCTGCTCGGGAGAATAGGGTGAGGCCTTTCTGGCGTTGGTGGTCTTAGTACCGCCCACCCCTCCAACAAGACGTACTCCCTTGTTGGGAGGAACTCGGTAAAACATCATCGTCCCCGCGTGCCTCGGTTATCTCTATACCCGAGTTCTTTACTTATGCACTTTACATTGTGATATCCATCGTGCTTGAAGTAATCTATATTGCTATCATATTGTTGCTTGTCTTACTTAGCATAAGTTGTTGGTGCACATAGGTGAACCGTAGTATATCTAGGCTTTGTGCTTAACAAAAGAAAACGCTAGTTTTATTCCGCTATTGTTAAGCCCATCTCGTAGAAGTTTTTAACCGCCTATTCACCCCCCTCTAGGCTGCATCCATGATATTTCAGATGTGTTGTTGCTACTAGGGAGAAAACAGCAATCCTTTGTTCATAGAACAATCGTATTGTTTACTTTACACGCAATGTGTAATGCAATTATCTGTTGCTTGCAACTTAATACTGGAGGGGGTTCAGATGATAACCTGAAGGTGGATTATTAGTCATAGATGCAGTTGGATTACGGTCTATGTATAATGTTGTAATGCCCAATCAAATCTCAAAGGAGTCAAGATGATTAGTATATGCTTGTATGCTTTCTCGATGTTTGTCAATTGCCCCGCTGTAATTTGTTCACCCAACATGTTATCTATCTTAAGGAGAGCCACCACTAGTGAACTATGGACCCCGGTCCTTTCTTTTACCATCAATCTACAACTGTTTATTGCTTTCTGTTTACTTTCTGCAAGCTTTTACTTTCTTCCACACAATACGTTTAATCCTTTGTTTTCAGCAAAACCGGTGAGATTGACAACCTCACTGTAAGTTGGGGGAAAAGTTCTGTGGTTGTGTTGTGCAGGTTTCCACGTTGCTGCTGGCACCGGTAGTGCGCCCTACCAAAGTCCTACTAGCAACACCTTATAGGTGTTTCCTTGCTCCTACTGGTTCGATAACCTTGGTTTCATAACTAAGGGAAACTTACTGTTGTGCTCATCATACCTTCCTCTTGGGGTTCCCCAACGAGCTCGTTATTACACGAGTCAGCACTCTGATACGTCCATTTTGCATTACTATTCTATATCATAATTCACTGTTATTCATTGATATATTTCATATTAAGAGATGGTACTTATGTTATTTCATCTGTTTTTGCATGGTTGATGACTTTTGGAGCATGGACCGCTGCAATCAGGATTCTGATGGAAAAGGTGCTGTTTGGGGGCAAAATTCGCGAAGATCAGAAAATCCGGGAAAATATACGGGAAATCCTATTTTTGCAGTAGACGAATGAAGCCAGAAGGAGGAGTGGAGATGGGCCACAGGGGGCCCACACCACCCCCTGGCGTGGGTCAGCCTAGGCCGTGCCACCAGGTGGTGTGGCCGCCCTGGCCCACCTCTGGCTCTCCCCTCTGGCGTATATAATCCTCCCGAAACCCTAATACTCAGGGAGTGACCACAGAAAGATTCTGCAGCCTCTGCGAGGCGGAAAACACCGAGAGAGAAAGATATCTCCGGCAGACAGATTTCTGCCGGGGGAATTCCTTCCCGGAGAGGGGAGATCGTCGCCATCAACACTACCATCAAGCTAGACTTCATCAGGATCATCATCATCACCACCACCACCATCATCATCAGCACCCTCATCACCATCTCCATATCGCTATAACAATTGGGTTGAATCTTGCATAGTTCTTAGGGGAAACTTTCCCGGTGTTGATTACTCCTTGTAGTTGATGCTATTGTGTGAACTGTTGAATTATTGTTTATGTTCAGATTGTTATACATCATTATTCCATCTCTGATCATGATCCATATGATGTCTTGTGAGTAGTTCGTTTTGTTCTTGAGGACATGGGAGAAGTCATGTCGTTAGTAGTGGAATTGTGTTGAGAAAGATTCAAATATTTAAGTTGTGGTATACTTCTTCTAGTGGTGTCATGTGAACATCGACTACATGACACTTCACCTATATGGGCCTAGGGGAATGCATTGTGTATTTGGCTACTAATCGTAGGGGTTGCCAGAGTGACAAAAACCTAAACCCCCGTTAGGAAACCATTACACAAGGGACGTCAGGGTCTTAGAGTTTAAAGTTGTGGTTAGGTTTCTACTTTAATTACTTTCTGATACTTACGGATGTTTGCAAGGGGTATAATCACAAGTATGTATTAGTCCTAGGAAGTTTGGTACATTAGCACAGGTTTGAAAGAACGTTTCATGTTTTCCTATGTTTTGCGTGTTAGATAACAATACTGTGGAGATTATTCATGTGCGCTAAGTGTGCAGGAAGCTTTGAGGGGCCCGGATAATCCGCCCCACCAAGGGCCGGATAATCCGGCCTACCTCATTGCTCAAAGAGAGCCAAGGCGCGTCGCTCGTTATCCGGTCGGATTTTCTCCCGGAAAATCTGAACTGGGGCGGTTTTTCCTCCCTAGGCCGGATAATCCGGCTATCGCATGGGCCGGATAATCCGGCCCCCAGTTTTCGTGCAAAAGGAGCTAAGGTGCGTCACTCGGTATCCGTTGGATTTTCTCCCAGAAAATCCGAACTGGGGCGTTTTTTTCTCCCTAGGCCGGATAATCTGGCCCTCGCATAGGACCGGATAATCCATTTGCCCAGATTGATCAAGGGCAAGCTCGTGATGCTCGAATAGGGGTGGATTATCTGCGGATATTCCGAGTGCAGGCGGTGTTTTCCCCAGGCTGGATAATCCGGCCATCACTTGGGCCGGATAATCTGGCCCCCAAAGTGTCCAACGGCTGGTTTCTGAAGGGGGTATAAATACCCTTTCTTCCCAAACATTTAGAACTCTTGATTCATTCAAAATTGTCCAGACATTGTGCAAGAGCTCTCATTCTCGATCTCCCACTTCAACCACCCGAAGGTCTTGATCTTTGGGGGAATTGAAGGAGGAGAAGTTCATCATCATCATCATCAAGAATCAAGCGCTTCAACTCCTCTCCATTCACTTGGAGAAATCCCTGACTAGTATTCTTGTCAATACCTAGATCTTGTTTATTGTATTTGATAACTTTGTTTTTGTGGCAGCTTGTTGTCATTTCGGGAGCCTCCAAGTTGTTGTGGAGTTGTTGCCCCGCTAGTTGTGTAAAGGCGCCGGTGCCCGCCTCGAAGGGTACCTATAGTGGAAAGGTGGATCAGGCCTTTGGTGGCGAGATCCATCGGAGAACAAGGTGAGGCCCATTGTGGCATGGTGGTCTTAGTACCGCCCACCCCTCCAACGCAGACGTACTTCCCTTAACAAGGAAGGAACTACGGTCAAACAAATCCTGTATCTCTGTGTGCTTCACTTCGGTTTACCTGTTCCTCTTCCACTCGCTCTTTACTCGCTAGTAGATAGGTTTGCATATAGGGAAAATTCCACCTATTAGTTTATCTAGAGAATTTACCCTTTGTGCTAAGCCTAAAATTGAAAAAGTATTAAAAATTGGTGTAACACCTATTCACCCCCCCTCTAGGTTCCCATACGATCCATTTCAATTGGTATCAGAGCCCCGACTCTTAATTCGGCTTTAACCGCCTAAGAGTAGTATGGGTACCAAGGATGATGGAAATTTGAGGCTGTGGATAAGGTCACAATGGATGATCTCAAGTCGTTGGAAACAACCTTGTTGAAATCCTTTGAGGCCAAGACGGAGGAGATGAATCAAATGATTGCTCGCCTTACATCATCCATAGCCCCATCTCCATCCTCCTCTCAGGCTGCCACACCATCATCTAAGGAAAATGGTAACACCGGATCCAAGGATGATGATGTGGAAGGTGAAAAACTTAATGGTTCCACCTCCAAGCAGGGAAGTGGTAACGAGGAATATAGTGAGGTTCGCCACGTATATTCCCCCAACCCACCTATCCCTCATCCTCATATAAACAATAGGGGTGATCCACCCAAGCTCACGACATCCTCCTTTAATCAATGGCAATTCCTAATGAAATCTCATGTTTGCAGCTCCTCTATTGAATTATGGAGGATTATTGAAGAGGGTCTTCATATTGGAGATCAAACCAACCTAACAAGAAGAGAAGTTGTGGACAACCAGTTGAATGCCATCGCTCTCCACATGATACAACTAGGTGTGGGTCCCAAGGACATGCCACACATTGAACATCTCACACAGCTAAAGAAGCTTGGGATGCTCTTACGGATCTCTTCATTGGAAATGAAAGCATGAGAAGAAACAGGTATGATGTGAAGGAAATATGCCCTGAGAGGCAATAATAAAGTTGTTACTATGTATTCCTTATATATGATAGATGTTTATTTTGCATGCTATAATTGTATTGATAGGAAACATCAATACATGTGTGTTTAATAAACAAAAATGGTTCCTAGTCATGCCTCTCTTATAGACTAGCTTGTTGATTAACAGGATGATCAAGGTTTCCTGATCATGGACATTGGATGTTGTTAATAACAAGGTCACACCATTGGTGGAATGATGTGATGAACATTTATCCGAAGTATAGCATTACGATCAAGTCATTGTGTTTATATTGCTATAACATCATACGAAGTAATCTTTATCCTTAGACCATGAGATCATGTTAATTGCTAACACCGGAAGAGTATCTTGATAACATCAAACGTCACACCGTAAGGTGACTATAAAGATGGGTTCGATTACTTTCGAAGGTGTTATGTTGAGGCTCATGGATCAAGAGTGGAATTTGTCAATCCGGATGACGGATAGATATACTCTGGTCCCTCTCGGTGATATCACATTAGGATAGCTTGCAAGCAAGTGATGTGATCACTAGAATGTTATATCACGGGAACGAGAAAAGAGTGCATGTCGGTAGAGATCAAACTAGGTATGGAGATACCGATGATCGAATCTCGGACATGTAATATATCGAGAGACAAAGGATTTAGTTATAAGCGTTAAAGGTTCTCACGATCACAGAGTCATCGTTGAATGTGTAGGAGTCGATCTGGATCTCGGTCCAGCTGATTATTGATCGGAGAAGGGTCTCGATCATATACGCATTATTCGCGAACCATAGGGTGGCACACTTAAGAGTTACGGACACCATTTTGGATCACATATGTTTTGACGAAAAGAATTGCAAAAGCGCAGGAATTGTTTCAATAGAAACCGAAAATTGTTTCGTGAAATTGCGAAGGTGGTTCTGCATGTGATATTGAAATATTGCAAGGGGCTATATGTGAATGTTTGTTAATTAAAGTAATTAACAAAATTCTGAATAAATTTAATAAAGAGTTTTATTAAATGAGAGCATTAAATTTGGAGAAACTTAATCCATTTAAAGTGGAGACTTTAAAAGGGAATGTGAAGAGGCATTTTAATGTGGAGGAGTTACCACCACATGAATGGGGGAGGTGAGGTCACCCCCATGCATGACCATGGAGAGAGGCACCCCTCCTCCTATAAAAGGCCACCCATTCCCTCCTTCATCCTTACACCTCCTTGTGAAGGATCTCTCTCCCCCTCTAGAATTATTCCCCCATGGTCTCGGATTAGCAAGATACATGTTCCCGGTGGCATTTCGTCTGGAAGGAGTTGCTGCTTCCGCTGGATCGCTGGAGCGAGGAGGTGGAGGTTTTCTGGTGGCTTGAACGTGTGTGCGAGTGCGGATGCGCTGCTGAGTTACGGCGCTCGGACTTTCTCATGATCTTCAGATCGGCAAGTGTACGACTACATCAACCATGAGTTCCTACTCGTTAACAAAGCTCGGTGTCTTCGAGGGTAAGTTCTCTATGGATGTATGTCCACCCGTTTGCTTTGTACCTAGTAGATAGATCTTGGCGTGTAGTTCACACCGTAGGAAAAAAAAATTCTATGCTGCAGACCCAACAGTGGTATCAGAGCCTGATCTATGCGTAGGTGCTTTGCATGGGTAGTACACATACGTTTATATGTGGGCGATGATGATCATGTTATTGCATCTTCTATGTACTTTGGATATTGGTGGCATAGTGGGATGAAGTGGCCCGGACCAACCTTACATGTCATCATACATGAGACCGGTTCCACGACTGACATGCAACTTGTTTTGCATAAGTGGCTGGCGGGTGTCTGTCTCTCCTACTATAGTAAATATCTGATTTACAACGAGTTGCTAATAACTTGGTTATCCTCGTTGTGGTTCATGTTAAATGAGTTAGACAGGTTCTATCTCTGAAAGCCCTAAGCCACGTAAAACTTGCAATTGATAAATTAGAGGCGTCTAGTTTAGATCGTTGCTGGGCTAGTGTTTTGATATGGTATTGTTGTAAGTAGATGTATAATAGATACTCTTACAACTCATTTAACGTGTAAGTTCCATAGACCTTGGCCTTACACACAAAGTAATGATAGAGATCATACCACGATGCAAATGATAGAGATCAAATGCATGGACCATATCACCTCACTTCACACATTAGATGTTAGCATCTTATACTGCTAGTTTGGCGTGTTTGGTAGCATTATAAGATGATCCCTCATTTAGATATCAAGATAAAATGTGTTCTTCCTTAAGTATGCACCATTTTGTGGATCGTGTTTTGAGGCATCACGTGATGATCGGGTGTTTTCAACTCTACGCTTTCATACAACGGGTGTAAGACAGTTTTACATACTCAAATACTAAGGTTCTTACTTGACGAGCCTAGCATGTACAGACATGGCCTCGGAACACGGACGGAAAGGTTAAGCATGAGTCATATAGTTGATATGATGCCCATATAGATGCTCGCCTTTGAAGCTACACCGACTCACGTGATGATCGGACTTGGTGTGGATTTGGTTCATGTAATCACCAAATGGACACGAGGGATGTCGTTTTTGAGTGGGAGTTCATTAGTAATTTGGATTAGTCGAACTCAATCTATCATAAACTTAGTCTAAATATACTTTACAAATTCTGTTGTAGATGGCACCACCTGCTTTTAATTTCAATGTGTTCATGGAGAAAGAGAAACTTGCTGCGAATGGTAGCAACTTCACCAACTGGGCTATGAATTTGAGGATTCTCCTCACTGCTGCACAAAAGCAATATGTGCTAGATGCTCCGCTAGGCCCCCCACCAGCTCCTGATGCCCCTGACGAGGAAAGGAACGTCTATATAACTCATCAGGAGGACCACAACTTAGTTCATTGCAGCATACTGTATGGGCTAGAGCCAGAACTTCGAAAGCGTTTCGAAAATGGCAATGCCTTTGATACCATGGGAGAATTGAAAATGATTTTCGATACCCATGCTGCCGTAGAGAGTTATAATGCTACAGAAAAGTTCTTTAGCTGCATGATGGAGGAAAACAGGTCCGTTAGTGAGCACGTACTCAAAAATGTGGATGCGCGATAAGCTTGTGTCCTTGGGAATAACGATTCCCATTGACTTGAGCATACATCATGTTCTCCAATCTCGCCACCTAGCTACAAGAGCTTCGTGATGAACTATAATATGCGTAGTCTCTTCCGAAGCTTCATCAATGCTTAAGACTGCAGAAGTGGAGATTAGGAAAGAACATCAAGTGTTGATGATCAATAGGACCACCGGTTTCAAGAAGGACAAGAAAGGCAAGCACAAGGGAAAGAAGGGTGGCAAGTCATTTGCCACGCTGAAAAAAACCGAGCTGGCCCTAAGTCTAACAAAGTGCTACTATTGCAAGGGATCGCCATTGAAGCTTAGCCCCAAGTATTTGGTGGACAAGAAGTCCGGCAAGGAAAACAAAGGTATATGTGATATACATGTTATTGATGTGTACTTGACTAGTACTCGCAGTAGCACCTGGGTATTTGATACGGGATCGGTTGCTAATATATGTAACTCGGTTCAGGGGCTGCGGAACAAGCGACAACTAGCAAGGGACGAGGTCACGATGCGGGTCGGTAATGGATCAAGAGTTGATGTGATCGCCATCGGAACGCTGCCTCTCCATATGCCATCGGGATTAGTTATAAACCTAAATAATTGTTATTTGGTGCCTGCACTGAGCATGAACATTGTATCCAGATCGTGTTTGATGCAAAGTGGTTATTCATTTAAGTCTGAACACAATGGTTGTTCGATTTATATGAATAATATCTTTTATGGTCATGCACCTATGTTGAATGGTTTATTTCGGTTGGATCTCGATAGCAGTATTACGCATATTCATATTGTTGATGCTAAAAGGATTAAACTTGATAATGATATATCTACATATATGTGGCACTGCCGTTTAGGTCATATTGGCGTTAAACGCATGAAGAAACTCCATTCTGATGGACTTTTGGAATCACTTGATTTTAAATCATTTGATACATGTGAGCCATGCCTTATGGGCAAGATGACTAGAACGCCGTTTTCCGGTTCAATGGAACGGGCGACAGATCTATTGGAAATCATACATACTGATGTGTGTGGACCAATGAGTGTGTCGGCGCGAGGTGTATATCGTTATTTTGTTACTTTCACGGATGATTTGAGTAGATATGGGTATATCTATTTCATGAAACACAAGTCTGAAACTTTTGAAAAGTTCAAAGAATTTCAGAATGAAGAGGAAAATTATCGTAACAGAAAGATCAAATTTCTGCGGTCCGGCCGTGGAGGAGAGTATCTTAGTTACGAGTTTAGCACACATATGAAAGACTGTGGAATAGTTTCACAACTCACGCCTACCAGAACACCACAACGTAATGGTGTGTTAGAACGTCGTAATCGTACTTTATTGGATATGGTTCGATCTATGATGTCTCTGACTGACTTGCCACTGTCATTTTGGGGTTATGCACTGGAAACAACTGCATTCACTTTAAATCAGGCACCATCTAAATCCGTTGAAACGACACCGTATGAATTATGGTTTGGAAACAAACCTAAGCTGTCATTTCTTAAGGTTTGGGGATGCGATGTTTATGTGAAGAAACTTCAACCGGATAAACTCGAACCCAAAGCGGAAAAATGCGTCTTCATAGGATACCCTAAGGAAACGATTGGGTATACCTTCTATCACAGATCCGAGGGCAAGGTCTTTGTTGCCAAAAATGGATCCTTTCTTGAGAAGGAGTTTCTCGTGAAAGGTGTGAGTAGTCGGAAGGTAGAACTCGAAGAGGTTATTGAACCTTCTCTTCATGAAATGGCGAGTAAGCAGCTCGAAGTTGTTTGAGTTGACTTCACCTAATGAAGAGAGCTAATGATATTGATCATGAAACTCCGAAAGAGGACACTACGAACCTCGCGTCAAGCGGGACACGTGCAGCTCTCCTGTATGCGGCAATCCTGTTGTGAATTTCATGGTTGATGAAATGGATGACCCTGCGACGTATGAAGAAGCGATGATGAGCCCGGATTCCAACAAATGGCTAGAAGCCATGAAATTCGAGATGGAATCCATGTACGAGAACCAAGTTTGGAACTTGGTGGACTTACCTCACGACCGAAAGGCCATTGAGAATAAATGGATTTTCAAAAGGAAAACTAATGCTGATGGTAATGTGACCGTCTATAAGGCTCGACTTGTCGCAAAGGGGTTTCGACAAATTCAAGGAGTTGACTACGATGAGAAATTATCTCCCGTAGCGATGCTTAAGTCGGTTAGGATTATGTTAGCAATTGCTGCATATTTCGATTATGAAATATGGCAAATGGATGTCAAAACTGCGTTCCTCAATGGTAAGATTGAAGAAGAGTTGTATATGATACAACCTAAGGGTTTTGTTGATCCTAAGGATCCTAATAAGGTGTGCAAACTTCAGCGATCCATCTATGGACTGAAGCAAGCATCACGATGTTGGAATCTCCGCTTTGATGAGGTGATCAAAGAGTTTGGATTTGTCCAAACTTATGGAGAGGCTTGTATTTACAAGAAAGTAAGTGGGAGCAATGTGGCATTTCTGATATTATATGTGGATGACATATTATTGATTGGAAATGATTTAGATCTTTTAAATAGTGTTAAAAGTTATCTAAACAGCAAATTTTCGATGAAGGACCTTGGTGAAGCTTCATATATATTAGGCATTAAAATCTATAGAGATAGATCAAGAAGCCTAATTGGGCTATCGCAGAGTACATACCTTGATAAGATATTAAATAAGTTTAATATGGATGGAAGTAAGAAGGGGTTCTTACCTATGTTGCAAGGCAAGACATTGAGTAAGACTCAAAGTCCGGCTACGGCGGAAGAAAGAGAGATAATGGATAAGATCCCCTATGCCTCAGCCATAGGCTCTATAATGTATGCCATGCTATGTACAAGACTGGATGTATCACATGCTATTAGTTTGACTAGTAGGTACCAATCTGATCCAGGTTCGGAACACTGGATAGCGGCCAAGAATATCCTTAAGTACTTGAGAAGAACTAAGGATATGTTTCTTATATATGAAGGTGAAGAAGAGCTAGTCGCTAAGTGTTATGTCGATGCTAGCTTGATACGTATTTCTCTTGAACGGAGCAGCAGTTAGTTGGAGGAGCTCCAAACAACCTATGGTGGCTGGATCAACAACGGAGGCGAAATATGTTGCTTGAAGCTTCAAGCGAGAAGCGGTTTGGATGAAGGAGTTCATAACGGAACTGGGTGTGGTTCCCAGTGCGTTGGACCCGATGGTGATCTATTGTGACAACAATGGAGCCATAGCCAACGCAATGGAACCAAGGTCTCACAAGAATTCCAAGCATATTAAGCGCCGGTTTCACTCCATCCGCGAGCATGTCAAGGATGGAGATATAAAGATTTGTAAAGTGCACACGGACCTGAATGTAGCAGATCCGTTGACTAAAGTACTCCCTAGGGCAAAACATGATCAACACCAGAACTCCATGGGTGTTAGATTTATCACTATGTGAACTAGATTATTGTCTCTAGTGCAAGTGGGAGACTGAAGGAAATATGCCCTAAGAGGCAATAATAAAGTTGTTATTATGTATTCCTTGTATATGATAGATGTTTATTTTGCATGCTATAATTGTATTGATAGGAAACATCAATACATGTGTGTTTAATAAACAAAAAGGGTTCCTAGTCATGCCTCTCTTATAGACTAGCTTGTTGATTAACAGGATGATCAAGGTTTCCTGATCATGGACATTGGATGTTGTTAATAACAAGGTCACACCATTGGTGGAATGATGTGATGAACATTCATCCGAAGTATAGCATTACGATCAAGTCATTGTGTTTATATTGCTATAACATCATACGAAGTAATCTTTATCCTTAGACCATGAGATCATGTTAATTGCTAACACCGGAAGAGTATCTTGATAACATCAAACGTCATACCGTACAGGTGACTATAAAGATGGGTTCGATTACTGAAGGTGTTATGTTGCTCATGGATCAAGAGTGGAATTTGTCAATCCGGATAGCGGATAGATATACTCTGGGCCCTCTCGGTGATATCACATTAGGATAGCTTGCAAGCAAGTGATGTGATCACTAGAATGTTATATCAGGAGCGAGAAAAGAGTGCATGTCGGTAACAAGATCAAACTAGGTATGGAATACCGATGATCGAATCTCGGACATGTAATATATCGAGAGACAAAGGATTTAGTTACAAGCGTTAAAGATTCTCACGATCACATGAGTCATCGTTGAATGTGTAGGAGTCGATCTGGATCTCCGTGTCCCGCTGATTATTGATCGAAGAAGGTCTCGATCATGTACGCATTATTCATGAACCGTAGGGTGGCACACTTAAGAGTTACGGACACCATTTTGGAGCACATATGTTTTGACAAAAGAATTGCAAAGCGCAGGAATTGTTTCAATAGAAAGCAGAAATTGTTTGTATAATTGCGAAGGTGGTTCTGCATGTGATATTGAAATATTGCAAGGGGCTATATGTGAATGTTTGTTAATTAAAGTAATTAACAAAATTCTGAATAAATTTAATAAAAGAGTTTTATTAAATGAGAGAGCATTAAATTTGGAGAAACTTAATGCATTTAAAGTGGAGACTTTAAAAGGGAATGTGAAGAGGCATTTTAATGTGGAGGAGTTACCACCACATGAATGGGGGAGGTGAGGGGTCACCCCTCCCCCATGCGCCGGCCATGGAGAGAGGGGGCACCCCCCTCCTCCTATAAAAGGCCACCCATTCCCTCCTTCATCCTTACACCTCCTTGTGAAGGATCTCTCTCCCCCTCTAGAATTATTCCCCCATGGTCTCGGATTAGCGAGATAGATGTTCCCGGTGGCATTTAAATGCGGAAGGAGTTCTTTGCTTCTGGATCGCTGGGCGAGGAGGTGGAGGTTGTCTGGTGGCTTGAACGTGTGTGCAGTCGGATCTTTCTTTGAGTTGTGGCGCTCGGACTTCCTCATGATCTTGAGATCGGCAAGTGTATGACTACATCAACCACGAGTTCCTACTCGTTAACAAAGCTCGTTTTCTTCGAGGGTAAGTTCTCCATGGATGTATGTCCACCCGTTGCTCTGTATCTAGTAGATAGATCTTGGCGTGTAGCTCTCATCGTAGGAATCTTTCTGTTTTCTATGCTGCGGACCCAACAGTGGTATCAGAGCCTGATCTATGCGTAGGTGCTTTGCACGGGTAGTACACATATGTTTATATGTGGGCGATGATGATCATGTTATTGCATCTTCTATGTACTTTGGATATTGGTGGCATAGTGGGATGAAGCGGCCCGGACCAACCTTACATGTCATCGTACATGAGACCGGTTCCACGACTGACATGCAACTAGTTTTGCATAAGTGGCTAGCGGGTGTCTGTCTCTCGTACTATAGTCAATATATGATTTACAATGAGTTGCTAATAACTTGGTTATCCTTGTTGTGGTCCATGTTCGTAGGTTAGACCGGTTCTATCTCCGAAAGCCCTAAGCCACGTAAAACTTGCAATTGATAAATTAGAGGCGTCTAGTTTAGATCATTGCTGGGCTAGTGTATTGATATGGTATTGTTGTAAGTAGATGTATGATAGATACTCTTACAACTCACTTAACGTGTAAGTTCCATAGACCTTGGCCTTACACACGAAGGAATGATAGAGATCATACCACGATGCAAATGATAGAGATCAAATGCATGGACCATATCACCTCACTTCACACATTAGCATCTTATATTGCTAGTTTGGCGCTTTTGGTAGCATTATAAGATGATCCCTCATTTAGATATCAAGATAAAATGTGTTCTTCCTTAAGTATGCACCATTTTGTGGATCATGTTTTGAGGCATCACGTGATGATCGGGTGTTTTCAACTCTACGCTTTCATACAACGGGTGTAAGACAGTTTTACACACGCAAATACTAAGGTTCTTACTTGACGAGCCTAGCATGTACAGACATGGCCTCGGAACACGGACCGAAAGGTTAAGCATGAGTCATATAGTTGATATGATGCCCATATAGATGCTCGCCTTTGAAGCTACACCGACTCACGTGATGATCGGACTTGGTGTAGTGGATTTGGTTCATGTAATCACCAAAAGGACACGAGGGATGTCGTTTTTGAGTGGGAGTTCATTAGTAATTTGGATTAGTCGAACTCAATCTACTATAAACTTAGTCTAAATATACTTTACAAATTCTGTTGTAGATGGCACCACCTGCTTTTAATTTCAATGTGTTCATGGAGAAAGAGAAACTTGCTGCGAATGGTAGCAACTTCACCAACTGGGCTATGAATTTGAGGATTCTCCTCCTTCTGCACAAAAGCAATATGTGCTAGATCTTCGCTAGGCCCCACCATCTCTTCCATCTGACGAGGAAAAGAACATCTATATAACTCGTCAGAGGACCACAACTTAGTTCATTGTGGCATCTTGTATGGGCTAGAGCCGAACTTGACGTTTCGAAAATGGCAATGCCTTTGATACCATGGGAGAATTGAAAATGATTTTGATACCCATGCTGCCGTAGAGAGTTATAATGCTACAGAAAAGTTCTTTAGCTGCATGATGGAGGAAAACAGCTCCGTTAGTGAGCACGTACTCAAAATGTCTGGGTACGCCGATAAGCTTGTGTCCTTGGGAATAACGATTCCCATTGACTTAGGCATACATCGTGTTCTCCAATCTCTGCCACCTAGCTACAAGAGCTTCGTGATGAACTATAATATGGGGCATGAAGAAGTCTCTTCGAGCTTACATCGATGCTTAAGATTGAAGTGGAGATTAGGAAAGAACATCAAGTGTTGATGATCAATAGGACCACCGGTTTCAAGAAGGACAAGAAAGGCACAAGGGAAAGAAGGGTGGCAAGTTTGTTGCCACGCTGAAAAGAAACCCAGCTGGCCCTAAGTCGACACCGAGTGCTACTATTGCAAGGGGGCCATTGGGCCATTAAGCTGCCTCAAGTATTTGGCGGACAAGAAGTCCGGCAAGGCAAACAAAGGTATATGTGATATACATGTTATTGATGTGTACTTGACTAGTACTCGCAGTAGCACCTGGGTATTTGATATGGGATCGGTTGCTAATATATGTAACTCGGTTCAGGGGCTGCGGAACAAGCGACAACTAGCAAGGGATGAGGTCACGATGCGAGTCGGCAATGGATCAAGAGTTGATGTGATCGCCGTCGGAACGCTGCCTCTCCATATGCCATCGGGATTAGTTATAAACCTAAATAATTTTTATTTGGTGCCTGCACTGAGCATGAACATTGTATCCAGATTGTGTTTGATGCAAAGTGGTTATTCATTGAAGTCTGAACACAATGGTTGTTCGATTTATATGAATAATATATTTTATGGTCATGCACCTATGTTGAATGGTTTATTTCGGTTGGATCTCGAAAGCAGTATTACGCATATTCATATTGTTGATGCTAAAAGGATTAAACTTGATAATGATATATCTACATATATGTGGCACTGCCGTCTAGGTCATATTGGCGTTAAACGCATGAAGAAACTCCATTCTGATGGACTTTTGGAATCACTTGATTTTGAATCATTTGATACATGTGAGCCATGCCTTATGGGCAAGATGACTAGAACGCCGTTTTCCGGTTCAATGGAACGGGCGACAAATCTATTGGAAATCATACATACTGATGTGTGTGGACCAATGAGTGTGTCGGTTGAGGTGGATATCGTTATTTTGTTACTTTCACGGATGATTTGAGTAGATATGGGTATATCTATTTGATGAAACACAAGTCTGAAACTTTTGAAAAGTTCAAAGAATTTTAGAATGAAGTGGAAAATCATAAATGTGAAAGATCAAATTTATACGGTCCGACCGTGGAGGAGAGTATCTTAGTTCTGAGTTTAGCACACATATGAAAAGGCGTGGAATAGTTTCACAACTCACGCCTGCCGGAACACCACAACGTAATGGTGTGTTAGAACGTCGTAATCGTACTTTATTGGATATGGTTCGATCTATGATGTCTCTGACTGACTTGCCACTGTCATTTTGGGGTTATGCACTGGAAACAGCTGCATTCACTTTAAATCGGGCATCATCTAAATCCGTTGAAACAACACCGTATGAATTATGGTTTGGAAACAAACCTAAGCTGTCATTTCTTAAGGTTTGGGGTTGCGATGTTTATGTGAAGAAACTTCAACCGGATAAACTCGAACCCAAAGCGGAAAAATGCGTCTTCATAGGATACCCTAAGGAAACGATTGGGTATACCTTCTATCACAGATCCGAGGGCAAGGTCTTTGTTGCCAAGAATGGATCCTTTCATGAGGAGTTTCTCACGAAAGGTGTGAGTAGTCGGAAGGTAGAACTCGAAGAGGTTATTGAACCTTCTCTTCATGAAATGGCGAGTAGCACAGCTCCAGAAGTTGTTTCGGAGTTGACTTCACCTAATGAAGAGAGAGCTACTGATATTGATCATGAAACTCCGAAAGAGGACACTACCGAACCTCGGTCAAGCGGGACATGTCGGCTCTGAACTATGCGGCAATCCTGTGTGAATTTCATGGTTGATGAAATGGATGACCTACGACGTATGAAGAAGCGATGATGAGCCGGATTCAACAAATGTCTAGAAGCCATGAAATCCGAGATGGAATCGATGTACGAGAACCAAGTTTGGAACTTGGTGGACTTACCTCACGACCGAAGGCGTTGAGAATAAATGGATTTTCAAAAGGAAAACTAATCGATGGTAATGTGACCATCTATAAGGCTCGACTTATGCAAAGGGGTTTCGACAAATTCAAGGAGTTGACTACGATGAGACATTCTCTCTGGCGATGCTTAAGTCGGTTAGGATTATGTTAGCAATTGCTGCATATTTCGATTATGAAATATGGCAGATGGATGTCAAAACTGCGTTCCTCAATGGTAAGATTGAAGAAGAGTTGTATATGATACAACCTAAGGGTTTTGTCGATCCTAAGGATCCTAATAAGGTGTGCAAACTTCAGCGATCCATCTATGGTGAAGCAAGCATCACGAAGTTGGAATCTCCTTTGATGAGGTGATCGAAGAGTTTGGATTTTCCAAACTTATGGAGAGGCTTGTATTTACAAGAAAGTAAGTGGGCAATGTGGCATTTACGATATTATATGTGGATGACATATTATTGATTGGAAATGATTTAGATCTTTTAAGGTGTTAAAAGTTATCTAAATAGCAAATTTTCGATGAAGGACCTTGGTGAAGCTTCATATATATTAGGCATTAAAATCTATAGAGATAGATCAAGACGCCTAATTGGGCTATCATGAGTACATACCTTGATAAGATATTAAAGAAGTTTAATATGAACGGAAGTAAGAAGGGGTTCTTACCTATGTTGCAAGGCAAGACATTGAGTAAGACTCAAAGTCCTCTACGGAAGAAAGAGAGATAATGGATAAGATCCCTATGCCTCAACCATAGGCTCTATAATGTATGCCATGCTATGTACAAGACCGGATGTGGCACATGCTATTAGTTTGACTAGTAGGTACCAATCTGATCCGGTTGAACACTGGATAGCGGCCAAGAATATCCTTAAGTACTTGAGAAGAACTAAGGATATGTTTCTTATATCTGGAGGTGAAGAAGAGCTAGTCTGAGTGTTATGTCGATGCTAGCTTTGACACTAATCGGGATGACTCAAGTCTCAATCCGGATCGTATTTCTCTTGAGCAGGCGATTAGTTGGAGGAGCTCCAAACAACCTGGTGGCTGGATCAACAACGGAAGAGGAATATGTTCTTTGCTTGAAGCGGCGAAGCAGTTTGGATGAAGGAGTTCATACGGAACTAGGTGTGGTTCCCAGGTCGTTGGACCCGATGGTGATCTATTGTGACAACAATGGAGCCATAGCCAACATAAAGGAACCAAGGACTCTAAGAATTCCAAGCATATTAAGCGCCGGTTTCACTCCATCCATGAGCATGTCAAGGATGGAGATATAAAGATAAAGTGCACACGGACCTGAATGTAGCAGTTCCGTTGACTAAAGTACTCCCTAGGGCAAAACATGATCAACACGAACTCCATGGGTGTTAGATTTATCACTATGTGAACTAGATTATTGTCTCTAGTGCAAGTGGGGAGGAAGGAAATATGCCTTATGCGAGGCAATAATAAAGTTGTTATTATGTATTCCTTGTATATGATAGATGTTTATTTTGCATGCTATAATTGTATTGATAGGAAACATCAATACATGTGTGTTTAATAAACAAAAGGGTTCCTAGTCATGCCTCTCTTATAGACTAGCTTGTTGATTAACGGGATGATCAAGGTTTCCGATCATGGACATTGGATGTTGTTAATAACAAGGTCACACCATTGGTGGAATGATGTGATGAACATTCATCCAGTATAGCATTACGATCAAGTCATTGTGTTTATATTGCTATAACATCATACGAAGTAATCTTTATCCTTAGACCATGAGATCATGTTAATTGCTAACACGGAAGAGTATCTTGATAACATCAAGCGTCACACCGTAACGGTGACTATAAAGATGGGTTCGATTACTGAAGGTGTTATGTTGAGGCTCATGGATCAAGAGTGGAATTTGTCAATCCGGATGACGGATAGATATACTCTGGCCCTCTCGGTGATATCACATTAGGATAGCTTGCAAGTGATGTGATCACTAGAATGTTATATCACGGAGCGAGAAAAGAGTGCATGTCGGTAACAAGATCAAACTAGGTATGGAATACCGATGATCGAATCTCGGACATGTAATATATCGAGACAAAGGATTTAATTCTGAAGATTAAAGGTTCTCACGATCACATGAGTCATCGTTGAATGTGTAGGAGTCGATCGGATCTCCGAGTCCATTGCTGATTATTGATCGGAGAAGGGTCTCGATCATATACGCATTATTCGCGAACCGTAGGGTGGCACATAAGAGTTACGGACACCATTTTGGAGCACATATGTTTCGACGAAAGAATTGCAAAGCGCAGGAATTGTTTCCATAGAAAGCAGGAAATTGTTTGGTGAAATTGTAGAAGGTGGTTCTGCATGTGATATTGAAATATTTCAAGGGCTATATGTGAATGTTTGTTAATTAAAGTAATTAACAAAATTCTGAATAAATTTAATAAAAGAGTTTTATTAAATGAGAGAGCATTAAATTTGGAGAAACTTAATGCATTTAAAGTGGAGACTTTAAAAGGGAATGTGAAGAGGCATTTTAATGTGGAGGAGTTACCACCACATGAATGGGGAGGTGAGGTCACCACCCCATGCGCCATCCATGGATAGAGGGCACCCCTCCTCCTATAAAGGCCACCCATTCCTCCTTCATCCTTACACCTCCTTGTGAAGGATCTCTCTCCCCTCTAGAATTATTCCCCATGGTCTCGGATTAGCGAGATACATGTTCCAGTTGCATTTCGCGGAAGGAGTTCTTTGCTTCTGGATCATTGGGCGAGGAGGTGGAGGTTGTCCGGTGGCTTGAGCGTGTGTGCAGTCTTGGATCTGTTGCTGAGTTCTTCGGACTTCCTCACGATCTTGAGATCGGCAAGTGTATGACTACATCAACCACGAGTTCCTACTCGTTAACAAAGCTTGTTGTCTTCGAGGGTAAGTTCTCTATGGATGTATGTCCACCCGTTTGCTTTGTACCTAGTAGATAGATCTTGGCGTGTAGTTCACACCGTAGGAAAAAATTTGTTTTCTATGCTGCGGACCCAACATGATGCCCTTAGTAATGAAGCTGAGGGATTCTACATGTTGGATGGTGAAAACCATGAGGACATGTATAGAAGACTCAAGGGCATCGCAACAACATTTCGAAAGCATGGGGCCACTCACATTGATGATGCATGGATAAAAAGCAAATATGTGAGTGCCTTAATGCCTTTCGAGCCAACAGACTTGAAGAGCCTGCAAGGTAGACATAACTATCATGAAATGACATCCAACGAAGTCATGCAAGAAATGGCGTCATTCAAAGTGGCAGCAAAGAATGCTGAAGATGCCCATGCTCGGGCCATTGGAATGCAAAAGGGTGTCAATGTGGCTCGCAAAGCCAATGTTGTTGAGCAAGAGGAAGATGAAGGAGCTTTTGAGGGGGTATCCATGGACTACCCCGATGAGGTCAAACGTGCTCATGGTGAGTACATGGCATTTTATGCAAGGAACTTTTGGAAGGACCCTGCCAAAGCCAAGTCTGAACTTGAGTGCAAGAATGGGTCAAATGGAAGAAGAGAAAGTGGCCCAAGATTGAGAACTTGCTTCAACTGTGGAGATAGAATGCACTTTGTAGCCGAGTGTCCTTATCAAAATAGAGAATACAATGGTGGCAGGTCATTCTTAAAGAGAAATCTAAAGCACCTAAGAAGAAGACATTTATTAAGAAGAATGGCCCTTTCAAGAAGCAACCCAAGATTGTCTTGGTAGCTCAAGAGGAATACTCCTCCGCAAGTGAAGATGAAGATGATGATGATAGTTCCCACGAGGTGGCTGCTATAGCCACCACATCGACTCCCTCATCCCTCTTCGACTCACCAAACAAGAACGTCATCAACAACAACGCCACTTGCCTAATGGCAAGAGGGTCTGAGATATCAACTTCTAGCTCTTCATTTCCTAAGACTAACATAATTTTGGATATGGATGATCATGACAGTCTTAAAATGAAAGAAGAAGTTATTGCTTTGGATACTTTTTTGACTAACCTACAAGGTGAGCACAAACTCCATTTTGATGCTCTTATGAGTCAACTTGCTCAAGCCAAAGATCTTCTTGAAGAAAAGGGCAGAATTGAAAGAGAAGATGCCTTGTAGATAGCTTCTTTGAAGAATGCCTTGGAAGAGGAAGAGGAAGCTCGAGTATCTTTGGAAGAGAGACTCGAATCCTTTGAGGAGTCACAAGAAGAAGTTGTAGCTCAGCTCATTAAAGAACGTGACCATGCTCTTGCCAAGGTAAAGAAACTAAAGAAAGAAAAGATTGACTTTGGGGTTGTTCATGCTAGACTTTTGGAGAAGTTTGATAATCTTGAAAGTGCTCACAAGGCATTGAAGAGTGATCATTTTACTTTAAATGAGTCTCATGACCAGCTCCAAACTCAATTGAAACGGTATGATGTGCCAAGTACCTCCACTTCATCCTCTGGAAAAGAAGACCTTGCAAGAAGTTCTCAACACAAAGGTAAAGGGGCTATTGATGAGATACTGAGCAGGCAAAGGACAAACAATAGTAAAGAAGGTCTTGGTTACATACCCAAGACAAAGAGCAAGAAAAACAATAAGAAGAAGAAGAAGAAGAGCAAGACTGCTCAACCAAAGAATAGCAACATTACCAATGACAAGACTAATTATGATGGTTTTGCAGGGATCAACAATCCTAACTTTGAACTATATTGTGATTATTATGGTGATGTTTATGCTAGTTATGTAGGCCCTTATGATTGTTACATTCCTTGGTCTATTTGGGTTCCCAAGACCCTTGTTACTAACATGAGAGGACCCATTGAAAATGGGTACCTAAAACCAAGAAGTAATTTTCTTGCAGGGCTATGCTTCCGGTGGTTCTAAATGGGTACTCGATAGCGGTTGCACGAGTCATATGACCGGAAGCAAGGATATCATCATGGAGATGCGGCCAAACCTTGATCACATAACCGTCTCCTATGGTGACAAGTCAAAATCTGAGGTATTGGGTCTCGGCAAAGTTGTGGAGGCTCACGATATCTCTCTCGTGGACGTCATGCTTGTTGAGACCCTCGGGTACAACTTACTTTCAGTTCGTGCCCTTGGTAAGATGGGCTTTGCAGTTTATATTGATGTTGATTTGGTGGTACTCTTGTGGAGCAAGTCTCTAAAAGTCGCTTTCGTGGGATATGTAAAGCGACACATGCGTGGTGGACTTTTTGGAAAACCACTACAGGCCCGATGTGTCTTTTAGGAAAGGCTGGCGGGTTGGCTATGGCATCGACTATTAGCCACGTCAATATGAGAACTTTGCAAAGTCTCCACAAGGGTGGCCACATTCTTGGACTAAAAGAAAATGTCTCCTTTGCCAAAGATCGTGTTTGCAGGGCGTGTGTTGAAGGGAAAATGCATGACTCACCTCATCGAAGGAAAACTATTATCTCTTCAAAAAGGATTTTGGAGCTCCTTCATGTGTACCTCTTCGGACCTCCATCTCATGCAAGCCTCGGTGGGAAGAAGTATTGTCTAGTGATTGTTGATGATTACTCAAGATACACTTGGGTTTATTTCTTCAAGTTGAAGAGCGAAACTCAACAAACTGTCATCGACTTACATGCTTGAGGTTCAACGTCAACACAACGTCCCCATTCTAGCTATAAGAAGTGATAATGGCTCTGAGTTCAAGAACTACACCTTAAATGAGTTCCTAAGTGAAGAGGGGATAAGACATCAATATTCCGCTGCGTACACCCCTCAACAAAATGGTGTAGCCGAGAGGAAGAATCGAACTCTAATGGATATGGCAAGATCAATGTTAGCCGAATTTAAATCCACATATAACTTTTGGGCTGAAGCAATCTCTACTGATTGTCATTCATCCAAATGATTATACCTCCGGAAGATCTTGGACAAGACTCCGTATGAGATACTTACCGGTAACAAGCCAAACATCTCATACTTTCGGGTATTCGGGTGTAAGTGTTTCTTTCTTATCAAAGGAGTTCGTTTATCTAAGTTTGAATCTAAGGCTTTAGAAGGTATTTTTGTTAGTTATGGTGCCGAATCCCACACTTGAGTCTACAATAAGCTCTCCGGAACTGTTGTAGAATCTTGTAGTGTGGTGTTCGAGGAAAATGACGGTTCCCGTGCAGAGCAAGTTGGTGTTTGTGATGCAGATGTTGAAATACCCCAAGATGCCATAAGAAGAATGGGTGTGGGATTTTTCCGCCCCATTGAGGAACCCCTTGTGGCGGATCGGGAAGGACAATGCTCTTCACATGAAGAGCCCTCATCTACACATGCCCAACAAGTTCCCACCATGGGAGCAAATTCTGCACCATCTCCATCAACTGCTGAAGGTCAAGTTGTTCCAGAAAACTCTAGGCCGGATTATCCGGTGGACACCGGATTATACGGCCACCCCGCTCCAGCTGACCATTTTGCTCCTGGTGGTGAAGATATCAATGCAAGCTCCAGGCCGATTTTCCGGCAAGCCCCGGATTTTTCGGCCCCTTGCTAGTTCAAGCAAGCCCTAGGCTTCCTGATGATACTGCTACAAATATTCCCAGGCCGGATTATCCGGCCTCTCCATCGGCCGGATTATCCAGCCATGACTCTCCAGTTCAGCAGCCTCCTGATATGGCTACTGTCTCACCTCAAGGGCACGCGTCATCACCACCTGCTGCTGATATTCCTGTTCCTGATCAAGGTCGAGTAAATGCTTCCAATGAAGATTCAAGTGATGAATCTACTCCTCCAAGAGACAACAAACTTATTGAACTTCGTCACAAGGCTCGGGCTGATCGTAACCTTGAGTTGAGGGGTCACACCCTCGACAAGGTTGTTGGTGATCTTCGACGAAGGGTATCTACAAGAAGAGAATTGGCCAGTTTTGGTGAGCATCAAGATCATATCTCTATGGTGGAACCTAAGAAGGTCTTTGAAGCACTTGAAGATCTAGACTGGGTTGTTGCTATGCATGAAGAATTGAATAATTTCGAGCGCAACAAAGTCTGGAAACTCATGGAGAAATCCCAAGATTGCCGCAATGTTATCGGCACCAAGTGGATATTCAAAAACAAGCAAGACGAGAATGGCATTGTTGTGAGGAACAAGGCAAGACTTGTGGCACAAGGTTACTCCCAAGTTGAGGGCATTGACTTTGGCGAGACCTATGCTCCAGTGGTTCGCCTTGAGTCCATCTGTATCCTTCTTGCTTATGTTGCCCATAACAATTTTAAGTTGCAGCAAATGGACGTCAAGAGTGCCTTCCTTAACGGTCCTCTACATGAGTTGGTATATGTAAAGCAACCCCCAGGTTTTGAGGATCCTAACTTTCCGAACCATGTCTACAAACTCGATAAGGCACTCTATGGCCTTAAACAAGCCCCACGTGCGTGGTATGAGCACCTTAAAGAGCTTTTGTTAGATCGTGGCTTTGAAGTTGAGCAAATCGATCCCACTCTTTTTACTAAGAAGGTTAAGGGGGAGCTCTTCGTATGCCAACTATATGTAGACAATATCATTTTTGGTTCTATTAATAAAGCTTTTAATGATGAATTTTCAAAGCTTATGACTGACAGGTTTGAGATGTCTATGATGGGGGAATTACGGTTTTTTCTTGGATTCGAGATCAAGCAACTTAGAGAAGGACCTTTTATTAATCAAGCAAAGTACATCCAAGACATGCTCAAGAGATTCAAGATGACGGATCTAAATGGGGTCACCACCCCGATGCAAACAAAATGTCATCTTGAACTTAACCCACATGGTAAAGATGTGGACCAAAAGGTATACCGGTCCATGATCGGCTCTCTTCTCTACCTCTGCGCATATAGACCCGATATCGTGTTGAGTGTGGGAGTGTGTGCAGGGTATCAAGCAGCTCCTAAAGAAAGCCACTTAGTGGCGGTCAAGAGGATCTTTCGATATTTGGTTCATTCCCCTAACTTTGGTCTCTAGTATCCCAAGGGCTCCAATTTCTCTCTATGTGGTTATAGTGACTCAGATTGGGCTGGTGATAAGGATGATCGGAAATCCACTTCTAGAGCTTGTCAATTCTTGGGAAGATCTCTTGTATGTTGGTCCTCTAAAAAGCAGAATTGTATATCTCTCTCCACCGCCGAAGCTGAATATGTTGCTACTGCCAGCGCTTGCACTCAATTATTATGGATGAGGCAAACTTTAAAGGAATACGGTGTCAATTGTGACAAAATGCCTATTTTATGTGATAATGAAAGTGCAATCAAAATTGCGTACAATCCTGTTCAGCACACTAGGACAAAGCATACTGAGATTCGGAATCATTTTATTCGAGACCATGTTTCTCGCGGAGATATTGATCTATCTTTTGTGAGCATGAAGAACCAACTTGCGGATATCTTTACAAAGCCACTTGATGAAGCAAGATTCTGCTACTTGAGGAATGAGCTAAATATCATTGATTCCAGGAGCTTGTCTTGATTACCCATGCACTCACTCGTTCATCTCAATCCTTCTTTGGTCTAGGTGTGGGCATGGATATAGGGGGAGTGTGGTCCTAACTCATTGGGCTAACCCTCCCCCCATAATGCCAAAAGCAAGATAAATCATTTCTCTTAATATCATTTTGTGATATGTGAGCTTCTTGATGAGTATTGGTCGTGAACCCAAGATATATCTTCGCGGTGTCACACCATACACTCCAACAAGGTGGCCTCGGCCACCGCCCTCTCCCTTGAGGAGAATTGGCTCTTTTTGGATGTTCTTTGCTATCTCTTGTTCTTATGGGAATCACACTCAATCTTGGCTTTTATTTGATTTGGATTTTGCAATTTTGAGTGTCTAGTACCATCTCAGGTTGGCTCTCTTAATCCTAAGCCTTTCCCTACCCCTAAGCCATCTTTTCTAGCACACAAGTCCCTTGTACACCTTGTGGGGGTGTTGTTTGGGGACACGCGGGCCTGGTTCTGTGTACAACAGAATTCCAGATTTGAGGCCGGATAATCTGGCCCAAGTGTAGGCCGGATAATCCGGCCTTGGAAGATTTCGTCTTAAAGGGCAGGGCTCGGGGGGAAGGGCTCATAACGAGCAGCACTTCTCCCCCAACCCTCTCCTCCTCCTCAGCCGCCGCCTGCAGTCCCCCACCCTCCCCGGAGCCTCTCCGGCCACCGGATTTTCCGGGCCTCCCCGGATCTTCTTCTCCGCACCTCCGGGTACCTTCTCCTCCGCGTTCTTCCTCCAATGAGTGAGGGTAGCTCCCTCTCTCCCCATCTTTGGCTAGATGTGTTACTTGTTGGGTGGAACGGTGTCTAGAAGGATGTGTTTTCGCATAGAAATCGTGGTCTTGCAGTTTCTAGGCCTGATCTACTTTTTGCATTCAATCTACGTGAAATCGAAGTTTTTCGGCCAGGGCCGGATTATCCGCCCCTGGCCAGGCCGGATAATCCGGCCTGACAGATTCGATTCTGGTTCAGTTTCACTATGGAGTATGCATTGGGTAGATTTGTCCTATGAACTTTTTGACTACTTTTTCCATGCTCTCTCCTGGACTTGTGTGTATGCTTATCCCCTTGCTATCGCCCTTATTCTCCTCATAGGTGGTTCCAGTGTTCCCAAGACCTACAAGCACCGCCCCTGCGCCAAATACTTTCGGGACGACGGACAAGGTAACTTGGTGGACGAAGTTGAGTTGAGGAGGAGAAAGAACGAGGAGAAGCGCATGGCTGAACAAGCTAAGAGGACTAGGAAGGGGGTGTCCAAGAGGAAGGGCAAGGAGCCCAAGATCAACTATAGGACTTTGGATGCGGTCACCTATTCCTCCATCCGTCATCGTGACTTGTTTGTTGAGCTGCCTCGTGATGATGAGCTGGGGGATACTCGTTTTTGGTGTGCAGAACAGAAGGGAATCTATGAAGATGTGTATGCCAGGCTGAACATTAGGCCTATGCACCCACTGGTACTTGCTGATGCTTTGGAGAAGGATCATCTTGTGGATGCGATGTTTGTGGCTGAGAGGATGGGGCTGCACCATCTCATGTCTCTTTAGTGCTCCTTTGACTCTGAGGTGGTGAAGCAGTTCTTCTCCACTTTGGTTATTTGTGAGGATGACCGGCGCACTATGAAGTGGATGATTGATGACAGGACTATGACTGCTGATTTTCACGTGTTTGCTGAGGTTCTTGGATACTCTTTCCGCGGCAGGGATAGAGCCAGTGGCCACCGCTTCATCACCCAGCTGAAGCCCAACAAAGATGCAGCTCTCTCTCCTTACACTGTGAACAATGGCATTGTGGGCACTCTGGCTGGCCTTGCTCCCATCTATGCTGCCTTAGTGGGTCTCTTCCATGACTCCATTACTCCGAGTGGGGGCAACAATGACAGCATCCGTGGTCACCTTGTTGAGCTACTTCAATTTTCTCATGAGGTTGCCTCTTGCGAGGGGCCAGTGCGATACATCTTTGGATGTCATGGACTTCATTTACCATGAGTTGGTGATGCTATGTTCAACGTCTCTCCATTCCCTATGCACCCTACATTATGTTGCTCATCGCACTGCTTCCCTCTTGAGGAGTTCCACATTGACTGGGTGCATAAGGCCAAGAAGATCTACAACAAGGTTCGGAAGACCTCTAACCCCTCCTCTGCTCCTGAGGGCCTCATGAGGGATGCTCGCAGGCCTCCAGTGGATGCTCGCAGGCCCCCAGTGCCTCCCGTTGCCCATGAGATCAAGTAGCTGAACTGGTTCCAGTAGTAACATTAATGCATGGGAGTGGACACAGCATGAGGGTCGATCTGAGGCATACAAGCAGCGCCATGAGTTGGCTCACTCCCAGCATCTCATTCTCCACCATGTGTCCGGTGCTTTGGGTGATCCTCCGGCTCCTACACCTCCCACTCCGTATGCTCGGTGGAACTCTTCCTCCGGGTTGAACTATGGTGAGTTGGAGCGTCACTTGTTCCCCTCTGTGCCTACTGCTGATGATGAGGATGAGGAAGGTGACACTGAGGAGCTTGAAGATGAGGATGAGGATGAGAATGAAGACGAGGAAGAGGAGGGCGAGGACTCTGAGTGATCCTATGGGCTAGCATCGCTCTTCTCCCTTTTTGGTGTCTCGATGCCAAAGGGGGAGAAGTTGTTCTATTAGGGTGTCCATGGATTTGCATGGGTCGGGCATAAGCACTTGCACTTTTTTATTCGTCATTTTCTTGCTTATGCCCATTTAGCGTTGAACTTTAAATTTGTGATTTGTGGTTGGTTGAGACTTTATGTGGTTGTCTGGATTATGCCTATGGATTTCATATCATGGATTATGCTTATGGATCTATCTATTCATATCCTATTGCTGGAGGTTTATCATGGAAAGCGCTCATATTGGTTATCTGGTAATATTTGTGACTTATGTCGAGGATGCCTTTCCTCTACCTCGGTGGTATGTTTTTGTTGCTCATATGTCTATGGAATAGACTCACCTATTTGTGTGCATTTGTATTCCAATGCAAAACTCTATTATGCACACATTGAGGGGGAGTCTCTTTCATAGTTACTACTGTTTGTCTTGTGACTTTCTCCTGCAAATCTTGGTATTGTCATCTAACACCAAAAAGGGGGAGATTGAAAGAACATTTCATGTTTTCCTATGTTTTGCGTGTTCGATAACAATACTGTGGAGATTATTCATGTGCACTAAGTGTGCAGGAAGCTTTGAGGGGGGCCGGATAATCTGCCCCACCAAGGGCCGGATAATCCGGCCTATCTCATTGCTCAAAGAGAGCCAAGGCGCGTCGCTCGGTATCCGGTCGGATTTTCTCCCGGAAAATCTGAACTGGGCGATTTCCTCCCGGGCGGATAATCCGGCTGTCGCATGGGCCGGATAATCCGGCCCCCAGTTTTCGAGCAAAAGGAGCTAAGGCGCGTCGCTCGGTATCCGATCGGATTTTCTCCCGAAAAATCCGAACTGGGGCAGTTTTTTTCTCCCCAGGCCGGATAATTCGGCCCTCGCATAGGACCGGATAATCCGCCCCCCAGAAGTTGATCAAGGGCAAGCTCGGCGTGATGCTCAAATAGGGGGCGGATTATCTGCCGGATATTCCGAGTCTAGGGCGGTGTTTTCCCCAGGCCGGATAATCCGGCCATCACTTGGGCCGGATAATCCGGCCCCCAAAGTGTCCAATGGCTGGTTTCTGAAGGGGGTATAAATACCCTTTCTTCCCAAACATTCAGAACTCTTGATTCATTCGAAATTGTCCAAACATTGTGCAAGAGCTCTCATTCTCGATCTCCCACTTCAACCACCCGAAGGTCTTGATCTTTGGGGGAATTGAAGGAGGAGAAGTTCATCATCATCATCAAGAATCAAGCGCTTCAACTCCTCTCCATTCACTTGGAGAAATCCCTGATCTAGTATTCTTGTCAATACCTAGATCTTGTTTATTGTATTTGATAACTTTGTTCTTGTGGCAGCTTGTTGTCATTTCGGGAGCCTCCAAGTTGTTGCGGAGTTGTTGCCCTGCTAGTTGTGTAAAGGCGCCGGTGCCCGCCTCGAAGGGTACCTATAGTGGAAAGGTGGATTAGGCCTTTGGTGGCGAGATCCATCGGAGAACAGGGTGAGGCCTATTGTGGCGTGGTGGTCTTAGTACCGCCCACCCCTCCAACGCAGACGTACTTCCCTTAACAAGGAAGGAACTACGGTCAAACAAATCCTGTGTATCCACGTGCTTCACTTCGGTTTACCCATTGCTCTTCCACTCGCTCTTTACTCGCTAGTAGGTAGGTTTGCATATAGGGAAAATTCCACCTATTAGTTTATCTAGAGAATTTACCATTTGTGCTAAGCCTAAAATTGAAAAAGTATTAAAAATTGGTGTAGCACCTATTCACCCCCCCCCTCTAGGTGCCCATATGATCCATTTCAAGGTTCACCCACACAACACTTAGCAAGCTAAAGAAGATTAATCAACTATATGAAGCGAAAGCACTTGACATTCTTCCCGTGTGTCCTCAAGAACGTTTGGTCATCTTAAGTAATACAACCGGCCTGTCCTTTGCTGCATAAAGGATTGGGACATTTGCTGCATTTATTCCTACTGTCTTTTATTTACTCGTACTTTATTTACTTGCATTATCAAAAACCCCTAAAAATCCGTTTGCTAAGTATTTGCAGGGAATTCCTGATCCATACCACTAGCCAGCACCTTCTGCTCCTTGTTGGGTTCGACACTCTTACTTATCAAAAATACTACGATACACCCCCTATACTTGTGGGTCATCAAGACTATTTTCTGGCACTGTTGCCGGGGAGTGAAGCGCTATTGGAGAGTGGAACTGGTAAAGGAAACCTCTACTGTGAGTGTTGTTTACTTCTATTAGTTGCTTTATTTTCATTATGGATAATTCGTTGAGTTTCTTATTTGGTAATGCTACTACCACTGCTAAGGTAGTAGATGAACCACCACCTTCTGAGAATGATTCTTTTAAAATACCTACAAGAATTATTGATCGTGTTATGGATAATTATTATGTTGGAGATGGAACTGTCCATCCTGGTGATCATTTGCTCTTTATACACGAATTATGCGGGTTGTTCAAGTGTGCAGGTATTACTACAGATCAAGTTAAGAAGAAGTTATTCTCATTATCACTGAAGGAAGAGCTGCGGAATGGTATAAGCTGCTGAAGAATGGTCAAGCTCTTAAATGGGAGGAAATAGTGCCTCTCTTTTATTCAAAGTTTTATCCTCCTAGTGAGATTCATAAAGATCGGAATCAAATATACAACTTTTGGCCTCTTGATGGAGAGAGTACAGCTCAAGCTTGGGGGGGATTGAAGTTACTAATGCTCAAATGTCCCATTCATGAGCTCCCCAACAATATTATTATCAATAACTTTTATGCAAGGCTCCCTCTACATGATAAGGATTTATTGGATGCTTCTTGTGCTGGATCATTCACTCGCATGGAAGAAGAAGCTAAATGGGATCTTCTGGACCGTATTCAAGACAATGTTGAAGCTTGGGAGAATGACAAAGGTAGAAAGTCAGGTATAAATTATGATTATGAATGCATTGAATCTTTTATGGGAACTGATGACTTTCAAAATATTAATAATGCTTATGGTCTTGATTTACAAGTTATTACAAATTGCTTTAAGGCTTTTGCTTCTTATATTGAAATTCCAAAAAAAGGGATGGAACAAGTACGATGCACCTTATAAAGATATTGTTGAATGTGTTCCTGTTGGGAGTGTGAGTATTGCACTATTGATCATATCTTACCTGAACCTTATATCGAGAAGGTACTTTTCCCAAATAAGGTAAAGGATCATCGTATGATAACTAGTGTAATCACTAAAAGTGAAAAGAGAACTGCAAAACCTGATGAACAAATAAACATTGAACCTGTTGTAGCAATTGTTAAAGATCTTGTCACTAAAAGTGTAAAAGATGGGCACATAGTCTTCTGTGAGGATGCTTCTAATATTGTCTCACATCCCAATAGAACTAAAAAGGCTAGTGTCCCTGTGCTTTCTGTTAGAATTGGTGATCATTGCTATTATGGTTTGTGTGATATTGGTGCTAGTTCAAGTGCTATTCCTTATGAGCTGTATAAGGAAATTATGCATGAAATCAGTCCCTACGAGTTGGAAGAGATTGATGTATTTATTCACCTTGCTAATAGAGAAACCATCTCTCCAATTGGTATTGTGTGGGATGTAGAAGTTCTTTGTGGTAAGATTAAATATCCTGCTGATTTTTTAGTACTTAGTTTAGCTGCTAGTAAAACTTATCCCATCATTTTTGGTAGACCTTTCTTGAGTACTTGTGGAGCTATTATAGATTGCAAGAGGAAGAAAATCTTGACTAAGTTTGATGGGGAATCTTATGAGTTTAATTTTTCGAAATTTACTAAAGAACCTTGTGAAAATGAATTCCATAATGAGGATTTTCGAGTTGAACAACTTGCGTCTATTTCTCTTGCTCCTAACAATGCTTTGCAGCAATTTATGGAAGACCAAGAAAGTGAGATCTTCATGGAAGAAAGGAATGAGATTGACGAGATTCTCCATCGTCAACCCAAGATGCTTAACCATAACTTGCATGTAGAAGACTTGGGTACCACGTTGCCACCTAAAAAGGATCTGGTCTTCGATCTAAAACCTCTCCCTGACGATCTTAAATATGCTTACATTGATGATAAAAAGATATATCTTGTTATTATTAGCTTAAACTTGCAGGGAAGGAAGAAGAAAGGTTATTGGAGGTTTTGAAGAAACACCGAGGGGCTATGGGCTATACTCTGGATGATTTAAAAGGGATTTCACCTACTATATGTCAGCATGCTATCAATATAGAACTAGATGCAAAGCCAGTAGTAGAGCACCAACGATGTTTAAATCCTAAGATGAAGGAGGTGGTAAGAAATGAGGTATTGAAACTCCTTGATGTTGGTATTATTTACCCTATTGTTGATAGTGAATGGGTTAGTCCTATTCATTGTGTTCCTAAAAAAGGAGGAATTACCGTTGTTCCTAATGATAATCATGAGCTTATTCCCCAAAGAATAGTAGTGGGTTATAGGATGTGCATTGATTTTAGGAAAGTTAAAAAAGTTGCTAAGAAAGATCATTACCCGCTTCCTTTTATTGATCAAATGTTAGAAAGGTTGTCTAAAAAGACCCATTTTTTGTTTTCTTGATGGATATTCTGGTTTCTCTCAAATTGCTGTTAAACAACAAGATCAAGGAAAAACTACTTTTACATGCCCTTACGAAACCTATGCTTATAGACGTATGCATTTTGGTTTATGTAATGCTCCTGCTACTTTTCAAAGATGCATGTCTGCTATCTTTCATGGTTTTTGTGAGGAAATTGTGGAAGTGTTCATGGATGACTTCTCCGTCTATGGAACATCTTTTGATAATTATGCAACCTTGATAAAGTTTTGCAGAGGTGTGAAGAAACTAATCTTGTTCTTAATTGGGAGAAATGCCACTTCATGGTTAATGAAGGGATTGTCCTTGGGCATAAGGTTTCCGAAAGAGGCATAGAAGTGGATAGAGCTAAAGTCGAGGCAATTGAGAAAATGCCCTGCCCAAGAGACATCAAAGGTATTCGTAGTATCCTTGGTCATGCTGGTTTTTATAGAAGGTTTATTAAAGATTTTTCTAGGATATCAAAACCCGTCACTAATCTTCTTCAAAAATATGTACCCTTTGTTTTTTATGATGATTGTAAGGAAGCTTTTGAAACTCTTAAGAAGGCTTTAACTACAACTCCTATTGTTCAGCCACCTGATTGGAGCTTACCCTTTGAAATAATGTGTGATGCTAGTGATTTTGCTGTAGGTGCTGTCCTTGGGCAACGAATTGATAAAAAGTTAAACGTTATTCATTATGCTAGTAAGACTCTTGACGCTGCTCAAAGGAATTATGCTACTATTGAAAAAGAATTTCTAGCTGTCGTTTTTTCTTGTGACAAGTTTAGACCTTATATTGTGGACTCAAAAGTCACCATTCATACTGATCATGCTGCTATTAAGTACCTTATGACGAAGAAGGATGCTAAGCCTAGGCTTATTAGATGGGTGCTGCTCTTACAAGAGTTTGATCTACATATTGTAGATAGGAAAGGTGCTAAAAATCCTGTAGCTGATAATTTATCTCGATTGGAAAACATCTCTTTTGATCCTATGCCTGTTAATGATAGCTTCCCAAATGAACAGTTGGCTGCAGTGGGGGTGAGCTCGCGAGGGAGCCCTTGGTATGCTGATTATGCTAACTTTATTGTATCCAAGTATTTGCCTCCAACTTTCACAACTCAGTAAAGGAGGAAGTTCTTTTATGATTTAAGGCATTATTTTTGGGATGGCCCACATTTATATAAACAAGGAGTGGATGGTATTATGCGAAGATGTGTTCCAGAATATGAACAAAAGGAGATATTGCGTAAATGTCATGGTAGTGCTTATGGAGGACATCATGCAAGAGATAGAACTGCGCAAAAGGTGCTACAGTCAGGTTTCTACTGGCCTACCCTTTTTAAAGATGCAAGAAAATTTGTTTTATCTTGTGATGAGTGTCACCGTGTTCGTAATATTTCTAGATGCAATGAAATGCCTATGAACTACTCTCTAGTTATTGAACCCTTTGATTGCTGGGGGTTTGACTTTATGGGTCCTTTTCCTCCCTCGAAAGGTTATACTCATATTCTTGTTGCCATTGATTATGTTACTAAGTGGGTAGAAGCCATACCTACGAAGAGTGTTGGTGGGGAGACCTCTCTAAAAATGCTTAAGGATGTTATCTTTCCTAGGTTTGGAGTGCCTAGGTATCTCATGACTGATGGAGGTTCTCATTTCATTCATGGTGGTTTTAGAAAGACCCTTGCTAAATATGATGTTAATCATAGAATTGCTTCAGCTTATCACCCCCAAACCAGTGGGCAAGTAGAGTTGTCAAATAGAGAAATTAAATCCATCTTGCAAAAGACTGTTAATAGATCTAGAAAAAACTGGGCTAAAAAGTTAAATGATGCTTTATGGGCTTATAGGACTGCCTACAAAAACCCTATGGGGATGTCTCCTTGTAAAATGGTTTATGGGAAAGCTTGTCACCTACCTTTAGAATTAGAACACAAAGCTTATTGGGTAGTTAAAGAACTCAATAGAGATTGTAAGCTTGCTGGTGAAAAAAGATTATTTGACTTAAGTTCTTTAGATGAATGGAGAAGTGAAGCATATGAGAATGCTAGGCTCTTCAAGGAAAAAGTTAAAAGATGGCATGACAATCGAATACTTAAGAGAGAATTTCATGTTGGTGAGAAAGTTCTATTGTATAGGTCTCGTCTCAGATTTTTGCAGGAAAACTACTGTCAAAATGGGAAGGACCTTTCGTTATTGAAGAAGTGTACCGTTCAGGAGCAATAAAAGTTTCTTCTTTAAAATATAATACTACACAAGTAGTGAATGGGAAGCGACTTAAGCACTATATTGCTGGAGATTATTACAATGAAGATGTTGATGCCTTTCAAGTAATAACTCCGGAAAAATTTATCAAGGATCAAAATCAAACACATGCAGACTACTTTTAAATAGGTAACAGTTCTGGTAAGAAAAGTTCCGCGAAAGATCTGTCCAGTTATATTTTTGCAGTTTTTAGTCAATAAGGAGAGCTATGAAGTGAAAGAGGGACAAAAACGGAGCTAGGGTGGCTCACACCACCTTGTGGCGTGGGCCCACCCCTGGCCGTGCCACCAGGTGGTGTGGCCACTCCGGACTCCGTCTCTGACTCGTTTTCTCCCAGTACCTTCCTTTTGTTGTGAAACTTCGTAATATATAATCCCCCGGATCTCTCGAGGTTCGAATATCTTGTTTTCGTCGTGTTTTCATTTCGATCTGTTTTTGCCAGGAACTATCTTTGAAAGCGTAGAAGCACAATGGTGTCCGCCAAGGATAAAGGAAAGGAGCCTATGGAGGAAGATCTCCAAGACCCCGGGAAGGAGAAGGAGACCAAGAGTGAAGGTAAAGAGGAGACAAAGCAAGGCCAACATCCTCACACCGGCACCACCATTGCAAGAATTGGAGTGTTGGCAAGATCTGGCAGGGTCAGGAGGACCGCACGGATGTCAACTGGAGGGAAAACACCGCGTCACTGTTTAGCTCCACGGTCACTTCCTTCACGCACCAAGAATCCTTTCCATACCTGTATCCCTAAGCATCAACACCAGAATATGCCCAAGGAGAGATTACCCTCCAATTGGGATTTGCCTCGTTCTAGCCATGCAGGGAAAGAAGACTTCAAGGAGGAAGAGTGGGAAAAGAATCGCAAGAGCTGGGATCCACAATCTGATATGATCATGCACCGTATCAAGCACAACTCGGAGTTGATTCGTACTCTCACCTTCGAGATTGAGGACTTGGGGAAACTGATCAAGGAGCTCATCAAAAGAATACCACCACCACCGAAGGAGTAATTCATCATCAGGTTTGGCATCCCCTTGGTTTGTTGCAAGCTTGGGGGAGTGTCACGGTATCACATCACTATCTTCTATCTTTTTACCTTTTTAGTAGAGTCATATCATGAATAGAGAAGTTATCATGTAGGATGGTTTGCATTATGGAAGTGTCCCCTCTCTCGTTAGATATGTATCCCTTGGTGTGAGTTGTCGTTATGGAATATTAATGAGAAGTTCTATCATTTACTCTTTTGCATATCTTTTATTAGTTTTCAATTCGTGGTTATATGATTGATCCTGTTGTTAGTATTGGTATCACTTTGGGATCATTGAGTTAATTTAGTTGGTTTTGGCAAACCTGGCTTGGTCAGTAGCAACACTATTTTTGAGAGTTGAATGAAAAGATAAAAGTACTCTAAAGAAAATATAATTTCATCATCTTTCTTTCTTGATTTGCTTATAAATTTAGTATTCTCTAGTTAAGATCTTTTGTGCTTCCAAGGAAGATTGCATGTTTGTTTTTATCACTTGTATGTTTGTTTGTTTCCCTTAACTCTTATACTTGCTACACAGCCTTGCTAGCCAAAAGCCTGTACTGAGAGGGAATTCTTCTCGTGCATCCATTCCTTAAACCAAAACCTATGCCATTTGTGTACACCATACCTACCTATTAGCATTATTGCTATTCCAAGTAAATTCTTGTTTGTTTTTATCTACCTTCCAAATTAAACTTGTTATGTGAAAATTAGTGATTAAAGCTCTCACGAACTTGATGGCACGCTTTACTTTCTTGCACTTAATAAACTTGAACCATTGGGTCCTTCTTTGTTGCGTATATGCTTGCGCTTTATAAGTTGAAGTTAGCAGAACCATGTATCATGGGGAATGCTTTCAACATTGCATTGGTACTTTGTACCTAGTTGATATCATGATTCTTTTGCCTATGGATCCCGGCGATGTGAAATAAAAGGGGATCTTGTAAGATCATGGAGTTTATATGTGTGTTAGAGAAACGCCTGGGCCGCTAGCCTAAGCCATGCCTAATCATGGTGGAAACTTGCAGCATAACTATAGTGAGCATTCTATGAAGCATCTTCAATAAAAACCTATGCAAATAGCAAATAAAAGGATCGTTGAGATGCTCATTGTCTGCTTGCCTTGTCATTTTGATTATGGGATAGCTCCTGTATCATGTGCAAGGGGTACCCCGTTGGCGGTTCTCAATGATACACATGTATTTACAATGACAAGAGCTTACTCGTGACTGAATTTGAGTAGCATGAGGTTCGGTACTCGTAAGTAAGGGGCATGAGATTTCAAATTATAACTTGTCAAGCATATCCTCTTAGTTGTGTCACTTTAACCTTAATCACCTAAAGATGCCTATGATAGGGGCAATGAGAGCTGAAAGCTAGTAAGTACCATAATTTTTGGGAGCTCTTTATGAAACTTGAAATCCCTGCTTCCCTCTGTGAAGGGCCTTTCTTTTACTTTTTAGTTGAGTCAGTAAACCTACTCCCTTCTATCTCAGCAAGTATTTTGAGTTGTTGTGTTTCATTCATTCATATGATGATCTATTCAATCATGTTTCTTATGTTCCTTGTTTTGCACTTTGCTCTTATCCTGGTGTTTACTACTTTGAAAGCTATCATTGAAAATCAGTTATTTGTGAACTCCAGCAATTTATCAACTATTCTTCGACCAAGAGCTAAGTTTGCCATTACCAATTATGATTCACTTTATGTATCTTTATTGTGTTTCCTTTACTTATTGCAAGTTAAGTTATATAATAGTGAGTTGTCTTCTACTATGATCTATGTATTGATGAATGTGATGCTTCTTGTCCGTATTCTTTTATCGACTCTTCACTCCATAAACCTGAGGTCATGTTTATTGAGCTCAGTCTCGCTTGGGGACAAGCGAAGTCTAAGCTTGGGGGAGTTGATACGTCCATTTTGCATCACTATTCTATATCATAATTCACTGTTATTCATTGATATATTTCATATTAAGAGATGATACTTATGTTATTTCATCTGTTTTTGCATGGTTGATGACTTTTGGAGCATGGACCGCTGCAGTCAGGATTCTAATGGAAAAGGTGTTGTTTGGAGGCAAAATTCGCGAAGATCAAAAAATCCAGGAAAATATACGGAAAATCCTATTTCTCCAGAAGACGACGGAAGCCAGAAGGAGGAGTGGAGATGGGCCACAGGGGGCCCACACCACCCCTGGCGCGGGCCAGCCTAGGCCACGCCACCAAGTGGTGTGGCCGCCCTGGCCCACCTCTGGCTCTCCCCTCTGGCGTATCTAATCCTCCCAAAACCCTAATACTCGGGGAGTAACCACAGAAAGATTCCGCCGCCTCTGCGGGGTGGAAAACACCAAGAGAGAAAGATCTCTCCGGTAGACAGATTTCTACCGGGGGAATTTCTTCCCGGAGAGGGGAGATCGTCGCCATCAACACCACCATAAAGATGGACTTCATCAGGATCATCATCATCATCATCATCATCACCACCATCATCATCATCAGCACCCTCATCGCCATCTCCATATCGCTATAACAATTGGGTTGAATCTTGCATAGTTCTTAGGGGAAACTTTCCCGGTGTTGATTACTCCTTGTAGTTGATGCTATTGAGTGAACCTTTGAATTATTGTTTATGTTCAGATTGTTATACATCATTATTCCATCTCTGATCATGATCCATATGATGTCTTGTGAGTAGTTCGTTTTGTTCTTGAGGACATGGGAGAAGTCATGTTGTTAGTAGTGGAATTGTGTTGAGAAAGATTCAATAGTTTGATATTTAAGTTGTGGTGTACTTCTTCTAGTGGTGTCATGTGAATGTCGACTACATGAAACTTCACCTATATGGGCCTAGGGGAATGCATTGTGTATTTGGCTACTAATCGTAGGGGTTGCGGAGTGTGAAACCTGAACCCCGTTAGAAACCATTGCACAAGGGCGTCGGTCTTAGAGTTTAAAGTTGTGGTTAGGTTTCTACCTTAATTACTTTCTTGTACTTACAGATGTTTGTAAGGGGTATAATCACAAGTATTTATTAGTCCTAGGAAGGTCGGTACATTAGCACAGGTTCACCCACACAACACTTAGCAAGCTAAATAAGATTAATCAACTATATGAAGCGAAAGCACTTGACATTCTTCCCGTGTGTCCTCAAGAATGTTTGGTCATCTTAAGTAATACAACCGCTTGTCCTTTCTGCATAAAAGTTGGGCCACTTGCTGCATTTATTCCTCTTGTCTTTTATTTACTGTACTTTATTTACTTGCATTATCAAAACCCTAAAATCCGTTTGCTAAGTATTTGCAGAGAATTCCTGATCCATACCACTAGCCAGCACCTTCTGCTCCTCGTTGGGTTCGACACTCTTACTTATCAAAAATACTGCGATACACCCCCTATACTTGTGGGTCATCACACTCCCACTCACTTTCTTGTAAATACAAGCCTCTCCATAAGTTTGGACAAATCCAAACTCTTTGATCACCTCATCAAAGCGCAGATTCCAACTCCAGGATGCTTGCTTCAGTCCATAGATGGATCACTAAAGTTTGCATACCTTGTTAGCATACTTATGATCGACAAAACCCTTTGGTGTATCATATAGAACTCTTCTTCAATATTACCATTGAGGAACACAGTTTTGACACCTATCTGCCATATCTCATAATCAAAATATGCAGCAATTGCTAACATAATCCTAACCGACTTTAGCATCATTACGGGAGAGAATGTCTCATCATAGTCAACTCCTTGAATTTGTCGAAACCCCTTTGTGACAAGTCGAGCTTTATAGATGGTCACATTACCATCAACATTAGTCTTTCTTTTGAAAATCCATTTATTCTCAATGGCCTTTCGGTCATGAGGTAAGTCCACCAAGGTCCGAACCTGGTTTTTGTACATGAATTCCATCTCGAATTTCATGGCTTCTAGCCATTTGTTAGAATCCAGGCTCATCATCGCTTCTTCATACGTCGCAGGGTCATCTATTTCATCAACCATGAAATTCATAACAAAATTTCTGTACAGTTTAGGAGCTGCATGTGTCCTGCTTGACCTGCGAGGTTCGGTAGTATCCTCTTTTGGAGTTTCATGATCATTATCATTAGTTCCTTCTTCATTCGGTGAAGTCAACCCGCGAACAAATTCTGGCGCTATGCTACTCGCCGTTTCATGAAGAGAATGTTCAATAACCTCTTCGAGTTCTACCTTCCGACTACACACGCCTTTAGTGAGAAACTCTTTCTCTAGAAAGGATCCATTCTCAACAAAAACCTTGCCCTCGGATCTGTGATAGAAGGAATACCCAATTGTTTCTTTAGGGTATCCTATGAAGATGCATTTTTCCGCTTTGGGTTCGAGTTTATCAGGCTGAAGTTTCTTCACATAAACATCGCATCCCCAAACTTTAAGAAATGACAGCTTAGGTTAGTTTCCAAATCACAATTCATACAATGTCATTTCAACGGATTTAGATGGTGCCCGATTTAAAGTGAATGCATCGGTTTCCAGTGCATAACCCCAAAATGACAGCAGCAAGTCAGTTAGAGACATCATAGATCGAACTATATCCAATAAAGTATGATTACGACGTTCCGACACACCATTACGTTGTGGTGTTCTGGCAGGTGTGAGTTTTGAAACTATTCCACAATCTCTCATATGTGCGCTAAACTCGTAACTAAGATACTCTCCTCCATGATCGGACCGCAGAAATTTGATCTTTCTATTACGATGATTTTCCACTTCACTCTGAAATTCCTTGAACTTTTCAAAGGTTTTAGACTTGTGTTTCATCAAATAGATATACCCGTATCTACTCAAATCATCCGTGAAACTAACAAAATAACGATATCCACCACACGCCGACACACTCATTGGACCCCATACATCAGTATGTATGATTTCTAATAAATCTATCGCCCGTTCCATTGTACCAGAAAACGGGGTTCTAGTCATCTTGCCCATAAGGCACGGCTCACATGTATCAAATGATTCAAAATCAAGTGATTCCAAAAGTCCATCAGAATGGAGTTTCTTCATGCATTTAACGCCAATATGACCTAGATGGCAGTTCCACATATACACAAATATATCATCATCAAGTTTAATGCTTTTAGCATCAACATTATGAATATGTATCAGTACTATCGATATTCATCAGAAATAAACCATTCATCACAGGTGCATGACCATAAAAGATATTATCCATATAAACCGAACAACCATTGTTTTCAGATTTAAATGAATAACCACTTTGCAATAAACACGATCCGGATATAATATCCATGCTCAGTGCAGGCACCAAATAACAATTATTTAGATTTATCACTAATCCCGACAGCATATGGAGAGGTAGCTAACCGACGGCGATCACATGAACTCTTGATCCATCACTGACACGCATCGTGACCTCATACCTTGCTAGTTGTCGCTTGTTCCTCAGCCCCTGAATCGAGTTACATATATTAGCAACCGATCCAGTATCAAATACCCAGGTGCTACTACGTGTACTAGTCAAGTACACATCAATAACATGTATATCACATATACCTTTGTTTGCCTTACTGGCCTTCTTGTCTGCCAAATACTTGGGGCGATTCGCTTCAATGGCGATCCTTGCAATAGTAGCACTCGGTATCAGACTTAGGGCCAGCTCGGGATTTCTTTTCAGGCGCAACAATAGATTTTCTACCCTTCTTTCCCTTTTTTCCCTTCTTGTCTTTCTTGAAACTAGTGGTCTTATTGATCATCAACACTTGATGCTCTTTCCTGATCTCCACTTCTGCAGTCTTAAGCATTGACAGAAGCTCGGGGAGAGACTTCTTCATGCCCTTCATGTTATAGTTCATCATGAAGCTCTTGTAGCTAAGTGACAGATATTGGAGAACACAATGTATGCCTAAGTCAATGGGAATCGTTATTCCCAAGGACACAAGCCTATCAACGTACCCAAACATTTTGAGTACGTGCTCACTAACGAAGCTGTTCTCTTCCATCATGCAGCTAAAGAACTTTTCAGGAGCATTATAACTCTCTACGGCAGCATGGGTATCAGAAATCATTTTCAATTCACCCATGGTATCAAAGGCATTGCCATTTTCGAAATGCTTTCAAAGTTCTAGCTCTAGCCCATACAGTATGCCGCAATGAACTAAGTTGTGGTCCTCTTAACGAGTCAAATAGACGTTCTTTTCCTCGTCAGGGGCATCAGGAGCTGGTGGGGGGCCTAGCTTCTCTAGCACATATTTCTTTTGTGCAACAGTGAGGAGAATCCTCAAATTCATGGCCTAGTTGGTAAAATTGCTACCATTTGCCGCAAGTTTCTCTTTCTCCATGAACACATTGAAATTAAAAGCAGGTGGTGCCATCTATAAAAGAATTTGTAAATTTTATTTAGACTAAGTTTATGATAGATTGAGTTCAACTAATCCAAATTACGAATGAACTCCCACTCAAAAACAACATCCCTCGTGTCTTTTTGGTGATTACATGAACCAAATCCACTACATCAAGTCCAATCATCACATGAGTCGGTGTGGTCTCAAAGGCGAGCATCAATATGGGCATCATATAAACTATATGAATCATGCTTAACCTTTCGGTTCGTGTTTCAAGGCTATGTTTGTACATGCTAGGCTCGCCAAGTAAGAACCTTAGTACCCGCGTGTGTAAAACTGTCTTATACCCGTTGTATGAAAGCGTAGAGTCAAAAACACCCGATCATCACGTGATGCCTTGAAACAACGATCCATAGAACGGTGCATACTAAGGAAGAACACATCTTTATCTTGGTATCTAAATGAGGGATCATCTTATAATGCTACTAAAACGCCAAACAAGCAATATAAGATGCAAACATCATATGCATAAAGTGAAATGATATGGTTTTTGCACTTGATAACTATCATGTGCATCGTGGTATGGTCTTTATCATTCCTTTATGTGTAAGGCCAAGGTCTATGAATTTACACGTTAGGTGTGTTATAAGAGTATCAACTATACATCAACTTACAACATTACCATATCATGACACCAGCCCAACAACAATCTAAACTAGACGCTTCTAATTTATCCATTGCAAGTTTTACGTGGCTTAGGGCTTTCGAAGATAGAACCGGTCTTACCTACGAACATGAAACCACAATGATGATAACAAAATTATTAGTAACTCGTTGTAAATCAGATATTGACTATAGTAGGAGAGATAGACACCCGTTAACCACTTATGCAGAACTAGTTGCATGTCAATCGTGGAACAGGTCTCATGTGCGAGGACATGTAAAGTTAGTCTAGGCCCCTTCATCCCACTATGCCATCAATATCCAAAATACATGTAAGAAGCAATAACATGATCATCATCACCCACATACTCTTATGTGTACTACCCGCGCAAAGCATCTATGCATAGATCAGGCTCTGATACCACTATTGGGTTCACATCATAGAAAACAAAAAAATTCCTACGATGGGAACTACTAAGCACCAAGATCTATCTACTAGATACAAGCAACGGGTGGATATACATCCATAAAGAACATACCCTTGTAGACCGACAAAGTGTAACTAGGTTGAACTCGTGGATGATGAAGTCGAACGCTTGCCGATCTCAGAATCGAGAAGAAGTCCAACACTGCAACTGAGCAGCGCATCCATGATCGCTTTACGTTGAGCCACCGAACAACCTCCACCTCCTTGCTCTAGCGATGCAGCGGAAGCAGCAACTCCTTCCAGATGAAATGCCACTGGGAACATGTATCTCGCTAATCCAAGACCATGAGGAAATAATTCTAGAGGGGGAGAGAGATCCTTCATGAGGATGTGTGCTTTGTGAGGAGGAGAGGGGGCAGCCCCCTCCCAATGGCCGGCGGCCATGGAGGTGCCCCCACCTCTTCCTTCATTCATGTGGGTGGAAGCTCCATGTCGTGGTGGTGGCACGGTAGATGCCATGGATAGGCTAAAGATGGGGCCAATTTGTGCTAGGGGAATCCAGGGAGGGAAAATGTGGTGATTCCACGCATAGATGTTCTTATATTCTCTCTATCAATGGTGGTTACAAGTGCACCTCGAGCTGTTCGCGAGAAGGAGACGATGTCTCTTACTCCCCACAATCTAGCCCTTGAATTCTAACTTAGCCAGACAAAAATGATCGATCCCTCTCCATGGAGGCCCCGGTGCCCCTTATATAGGGGAGCCCAGGTTACAAAGTTAGGGCACACGTGGCAGCATATTCCTCGAATATGCTCCTCGACTAAAGCTAGATGCATCTTTATTCTCTTTAGCGGCTCGTCCGAGCTTTGGACGTAAACCGCAACGTAATCCTTGTCTTTAAGCGTCACCAGACACGAGCTACGTCAGCCGACATTGCCCGCGTCACCTTGATTGCTCCTGACCCGTTGGTCCTCCTCTCTGCTTTGCTTTGCTCATGCTACAGCTAATAAAGCCACATTTTGACCAGCGGGAGATTCCTTCCTTCTCTTGGAAGCCATATGATAGTCCAGAAGCTATGCGTGGCTAACCGCCTGCATAATAATAGACAAACAAACATGGTTGGCATATATTTTATGCCGGCCGGGCTAAGGCTAAGGCTAAGGAGATGCTCCATGTGCCGGGTTACTCTGTAGGTTGGCCTGCCTTGAGGTGACCCGGGCAGCACTTGCTTTGACCGCGCCGTACCTCGGCTAACTTCGGCCCTTATACTCTGGCGTTACCCTACCCGAGGGTATTCCCCCAACATTAGTCCCCGAAGCTTGTGCGGTCTTAGCAACTTTAGTTGTTAAGGCCACAGCAGGTTCCCATATCTGGATCTTTGCCTCTTTGGCCGATTTATCCCGTAACCCGGAGCTTTTTCTCTTTGCGATCCCTTGGCTCATTCTGAGTTATTCCTCGGCGGCCGGGTCTTTTGCTCGCTTATCCGGGTTATCTTTTCCTTCTCTCGTACGCTTCCCCACGTCCTACATGGAGGGTAATCATCATTTTGCCTTATTTTAAGGGCCACACGCATTTAATGCGCCAGTTACTATTGCAATGTTAGGAATAACTGCTGCGCGCGTCCCTTCACTCCAGCGCCTCGTTAACTGTAACATTACATCACGTCATGGGATCTTTTGCTCCCTGTGGCCCTTGTTGTGGACACGCTCTGATTGGCTGACTCGGCTGCGTACACGCCCATTGCGTGTGGCATGGCAACCGCAAAGGATCCCACTACACGCCCTCTCGCATGGTTAAGTAGGGGGCCTGGGGCAATCTTTGGGGAAGTTCCCCATTTCCTTTGTGCTCCCTAGCCTCATTTCTCTCTTACTACAACTCCACCGCCACCGCTGCTTCTTGGCCATCGCTGCACCGCCGCGACCGCACTTAGCAACTCCTCGTGCCCACGTCGCCGCCACCGGCCAAGGTCTTCACCACGGGGCCCTGCGCTTCCAGGCTCCCCACCACCGGTTACTTCTACTCTGATCTTGTCCTCGAGGACCTTGATTTCGAGAATATCATTTTGCGGCCCGAAAGTTGGGGTGTCCAGGCAACACGGTACCCGAGTTCCCTGATATCATCCACGATGACTATAGTTGGCGTGCCAAATACTCAGAGGGTCTTTTTCGGCACGAATTCAACTTTATGTTTCAATACAAAAAATCAGGCTAACGGCCGTCAAGTTGGGCCCCCACCGGTTCTCGCCGTTATGTCGCTCCACAGCCGGCAGGTGTCAATTAAGCTTGCAGCATTGGCGCCTGCATCCATTACGCGTCTTCTTCTTCCCCGGAGCGGAAATCTATGGGGCGTCGCAGCCATGTCACGGAGCTGGGACATGGACGAACCTGCTCAGCCCAGCTCTCCTCCCTGTAGGCTTGCAGCATTGGCGCCTCCATTACTCGTCTTCTTCCCCGGAGCGGCAATCTGTGGTCGCGGCCATGGTGCAGAGCTAGGAAGTGACGAAGCTGCTTGGCCCCGCTCTCCTCCCCATACCGAGTCGGAGCTCGCCCTCACCATGGACGCACCCATGGAACGGTCGGGGACGAGAATTGGTTCCCGGTGAGATCTATCACCTTGTCGACCATGCTCGGTTCTGTTTTCCTCCTCTAGAATCCGAGCTCGCCGTCGCCGTGGTTACACCCGCACCAATTCTGCCACCTCTATCGAGGTCTCTGTGGTAGCTCAAGTTCTGGGGATCTCCAAGTTCTGCCATGTTGGGCCTGTAAGTTTTGTTGTATGTTAAACTAGAAAATCTCGTTTGTTCAGATCTCTTAGGCTGTACCAACTTCATTGTGTTTAATTATGAAAGACAAAATATAAATGACTTCTCTCAATTTCTCGCATAGAAAAATGCACAGCTAATTTCATATTCTCGCAGGAACTGGCCCCACTTGTTGAACCGGCCGCACTGCCACGATCTCCACGTAACCACGGTGAGGTCTCGAACCGAAAGTTGCAGTTACCACGTTTCTTCTGCAGTCATTCCCCTTCCTCAGTCATTCCTCTGCAGTTTTTCCTGGGCGCTTCTTCTTCCTCTATTCTGGAACCGTCGGTTCATCTTCTTCTTCCTCTCGAAGGCAGTTCCTTGCAGGCAGTTCCTTTCACCCATTTCCTTGCAGGCATGGATGATGGAAAGCGCTGTGAGACCCACTTGGTCCCTGCCCATGGCACCACGACTTTGACAGTGGTGTACATAAATGATGAAGCGGCTGTGGAGACAACTCTCACCAGGTTTGAGCAATTGCTTGAGAAAGAGAAGCACAAGTTTGTGGGGCTGGACTTGGAGTACACCCGTGCAAATAAGCGAAAAAATCCTCCACAAGAGATCGCTATCGTACAAATCGCCATACATGAGGAGGTCCTCGTTTACCACTTCTGCAGGTATGTGAAATTTAAATTTGAGATCACCACTTCTGCATCCCTTGTTCCCTTACATCCCTAGAACCATCTAAGTGCAGGAGTAAACCAACTGAGATCACGTTATGCAGCTCTGGTCGAGTTCTTGTGTAGGAAAGGGATAACTTTCACTAGCATGGATATCACAAATGACACAATTATGCTTTCTAGTGTGTTGATAAAAATCCCAGAGGGGCACCACATCGACATCCAAAATCTGTACAAGATCAAATCATACCCAGCGAAGGATGGCATGGGTGATCTGGCAGCGGAAATCATCGATAAATCCTATGAAAAACTGAAGAAATTGAAGCGACTCGATCAGGACTACTGGGAGTGGAAGCCGATGAGCCAGGCGTGCCTCGAGTATGCAGCCAGAGACGCCTACATGGTGTACGAGTTGTACAGTAAGCTCATTACCATGAAAGATGGGATGGTTAAGGCGGGGTGTTTAGCGAGAGAGCTATGCCCTGGTTGCAAGCTAGCCCAGGAGAAGAAGCGCGAGGAGGAAAGAAAGCGGTTTCAGGACGAGCAGGGATCTTGGGACGGTGGCGACATCAAGCGGCTGAAGGGGAAGCAAGTCAAGGACGACAACAAGTCGTGGTGAAACATTATGTGTTTGAACTAGATTTTAGTTTCTAGTTTATTATGTGTGTGATACATTTAGTTACTTCAATACAAAATTTGAACCAATTTAACTTGTTGATGTATTTCTTGACAATTATAATATAATCGAGCACTAGAAATATTTTGTAGTGTGCATGAGCATGATCAGTAAATATAATTTAACACTAGAAACTTTAAGGCACTCCATATAAAGGAGTAGATTAATATATAAGGTTCACCAGAGACACCACGAATATATTGTCTTAAATGCCACACATAGGTAATAATTAACTAGAACAAAATAAAAGCAGGGGCTACAGCAGGAGGCCGGGACACGGAGACGCCTAGCGAGGCGGGTTTATCGGCGAGGAGGCGGCGGCCTAGTCGATGGGATCTGAGGCCAGTCGACATACTTAGGAGAATTTTCCGTGGCTGCATGCCGTGCCAAGGTAATCGGCCTATGGCTTCTGCCTCTGCCTTAACGCCCTCCGTCTGGATCATCTTTGTTGAGGTCCACGTTGATTGCTCTTGCCACAAAATGGGCAAAACAGGTCTCCCCTACGGTGAAGCGGATTATCCCACACCATAACCGCCTCGACGTGGCGGCTCTTGTTGTCCCTGGATTCCTTGCTATCGTCCACTTCATCATCATCCTCCTGTTGATTTTAAGAACATAACTTAGAACTCGTACATATGATTGAATTGTATTACAACTCAAGAATTGACAACATGTATATGTAAGACAATATATCCGTGGATATCAAAGATAAAGCATCTCAGCAATAGTTTGATTGGTTCATATATCATTTCATCTCAACACAATAACAAATAACTGCATCAGTTAGGCCTCATAAGTTTATTCAAGGGCGGTGTGAGTGAACCAAGTAACAATTGCACAACTGTATTGTTGTTGTACGCCCCAGGTTCACTAACTCGTCCACGAAAAAATCGACACCAATGTATACGCCTCTCTTTAGGACAAATTTGAATCATTGGCCACAATAAGAAATTGAAATGTAATCGTACAAAACATTATTCAGGGATATACATAGTCAGGTACAAAAACAAGCCAAAATACTGTAATTATAAATAAAAAACCAAACAATTAATCCTCAGGTGCATATTAAAAATACTTATGATCAAAACCATTCATATACATATGCATCATACCAATCATTAAAAGATCAGAAACAATTCAAGGATCATACATGTAGTTCCACATGAGAATAAATCTAGGGCCTCATAATTTGTTTTAGAGATGGAGTAGGCGAACCAAAGTACCAACAACACAACCTATATTGTTTGTGTGCATTGTTGCCTCAGGTTCACCAACCCATCCCTAAAACACGACATCATCATACGTGTCTCCCCTTGAACTCTTTTGGGGCAAATTTCAATCATCGGCCTCGGTGACAAACTAAAATGTAATTCTTATACACTATGAATGTATGGAATAGATAATTTGAATATCATAGTTCTATGAATGTAGAATAAAGATTGCGGGCTCATAAGTTTATTCAGGGACGGCATGAGTGAACCAAGTAACAATTGCACAGCCTGTATTATTGTTATACATCGCCCCAGGTTCACTAACTCGTCCCTGAAAAAATCTGACACCAATGTGTCTGCCTCTCTTTTGGGATAAATTTGAATCATTGGCCATAATAAGAAATTGAAATGTAATCGTACAAAAAATTATTCAGGGATATACATAGTCAGGTACAAAAACAAGCCTAAATATTGTAATTATAAATAAAAAAACCAAACAATTAATCCTCAGGTGCATGTTAAAAATACTTATGATCAAAACCATTCATATACATATGCATCATACCAATCATTAAAAGATCAGAAACAATTCAAGGATCATATATGTAGTTCCACATGAGAATAAATCTAGGGCCTCATAATTTGTTTTAGAGATGGAGTAGGCGAACCAAAGTACCAACAGCACAACCTATATTGTTTGTGTGTATTGCTGCCTCAGGTTCACCAACCCATCCCTAAAACACGACACCATCATACGTGTCTCTCCTTGAACTCTTTTGGGGCAAATTTCAATCATCGGCCTCGGCGACAAACTAAAATGTAATTCTTATACACTATGAATGCATGGAATAGATAATTTGAATATCATAGTTCTATGAATGTAGAATAAAGATTGCAGCCTCATAAGTTTATTCAGGGACGGCATGAGTGAACCAAGTAACAATTGCACAGCCTATATTGTTGTTGTACATTGCCCCAGGTTCACTAACTCGTCCCTGAAAAATCGACACCCAATAATGTGCCTCTCTTTTGGGACAAATTTGAATCATTGGCCACAATAAGAAATTGAAATGTAATCGTACAAAACATTATTCAGGGATATACATAGTCAGGTACAAAAACAAGCCTAAATATTGTAATTAGAAATAAAAAACCAAACAATTAATCTTCAGGTGCATGTTAAAAATACTTATGATCAAAACCATTCATAGACATATGCATCATACCAATCATTAAAAGATCAGAAACAATTCAAGGATCATATATGTAGTTCCATATGAGAATAAATCTAGGGCCTCAAAATTTGTTTCAGAGATGGAGTTGGGGAACCAAAGTACCAACAACACAACCTATATTGTTTGTGTGTATTGCTGCCTCAGGTTCACCAACCCATCCCTAAAACACGACACCATCATACGTGTCTCCACTTGAACTCTTTTGGGGAAAATTTCAATCATCGGCCTCGGTGACAAACTAAAATGTAATTCTTATACACTATGAATGCATGGAATAGATAATTCAAATATCATAGTTCTATGAATGTAGAATAAAGATTGCAGCCTCATAAGTTTCTACAGATATGGTGTAAGCGAACCAAGTAACAATTTCACAGCTTATATTGATCTTGTACATGGCCCCAGGTTCGCTCACTCATCCCTATAAAAGTTTGACACCAATGTGTTTGCCTCTCTTTGGGGCAAATTTGAATCATTGGCCATAATAAGAAATTGAAATGTAATCGTACCAAACAATATTCAGGGATATACAAGTGCATCATACAATGCATTCATAGATCAGAAACAATACAAATATTATATATTTAGATTCCATATGAGAGAAAAAATTAGGGCCTCATTTTTTTCAGCGATGGAGTCGGAGAACCAAAATACCAACAGCACAACCTATATTGTTTATGTGCATTGCTGCCTCAGGGCCACTAACCATCCCTAAGAAAACGAGACCATCAGATGCCCTTGCACTATTTTGGGGCAAAATTGAATCATTGGGCTCAGTAAGGAATAGAAATGTAATGTTATAGGCCTGCTGTGTATCGAAATCTACACTCAACTAGCAAACTCAACTAGATGGCAGATGAGCAGATTGGGTTTTGGTGACTAGACGGATTGGGGTTTTGTGACTAGATGGCAGATGCATCAATCAACCGATCGAATCATATATACACTACCCTACTTCAAGAGCAAAAGAATCTATACAAGATTGAGCAAATCCTATGTATGAATAGTGAAAACTGCGGCTGCGACTAGAGAAGCTAGCAATGTAGTACCTCAGACTCCTCATCAGGGACCTCCTCCTCGAACTCATCATTCTCCGCGATTGCGTTGAAGATTTCTTGAACGGCGATGGGGTCATCGATGTAGATCACCGGATTGCCTCCGCCTGCCGCCTGCCCCCCATCCAGATTTGCCGCTGGCACCACGACATTGTCGGCTACGATGTTGTCGGCCACCTGCTGCTCGGCGGCGACGGCTGCTCGGTGGCGATGGCTACCACCTGCTGCTCGGCGGCGATGGCTACCAACTGCTGCTCGGCAGCGACGGCTACCACCTGCTGCTCGGCGGCGACGGCTACTGGCTGGACGGATGAGTTCGCACCCTCGACGGCGCGGCGACGAGCGGCGTTCATGCCCGGAGAAGACGCCTCCGTCTGCTTGGCAATGACCGAGCCATCTGCTGCTTCGCCTTCAGCAGCTTCACCTCCGGATCTTCTCCGCGTACACTTCATGGCGCACCAAGGGAAGGAGGTAGTGCAAGCGAGGAGATTCGGCCTGTGGCAGGTGTAGATTGGGGTCTTGGGACTAGACAGACTGGGGGGAAATGACATGAGCTCATGGAAGAAGAAGGTCGAGGGGGGTTATAAACACCGGACCGTTCGTAGTCCTCGAGTGGACACGTGTGGTGGGCGGGGGTGGGGGTGGGGGCGGGGGGCTACCACAATCTCCACCCTTTTTCGGTTCCCTTTTTTTTGAAATAGCCACGATCTCCACTTTAGAGCTGCATTGAAAACACGCTCATGGCAGACCTCGATTCCACTGCATGTAAGTGGCGCGGAACTAATTTCTAGCAATGTTAGATCTACTCGAGGGGGCCCTTGACTCATGGAATTTACTAGCGGTAGGGCCCAGTTGGAAGTGAGATTGAGAGCGCTGCGTATAAATGGGATATGTCTAATTAAAATCAAGTGGCAACAAATTGCAGCGTCCCGTCAACAACCGTGCACTCGATGACCCCATTGCCCTGTGCATGAGTTGTAGTAGTAGTAGTAGGCTTTTCAGACTTGATTAAACTTGACATGACCGCTCGACGACTTTTTCGATGGACGGCATCGTGTTCCTTCCTGTAGAAGTCTCGCGAAGGGAGACGTCCGTGTTGTCTCACGCTGTATTGTGAAGGGCACGAGGTGTACAACGATCATCGTTGGACCGCACAGAATCAATGGTTGGTGCGCACGATCCGCGTGACAACTGTGACAACCAATCAGGGAGTAGCAGACAAGGTGAGCATAGTTTTGGGCTTCTACGAAAGATAGAGAGGGGGTGGGCAAAACTAAGTAGTACCACATAAAACCAAGGGCAAAACTGAGTAGTATAAAAATGGAAAGTGTCTTGTACAATGAAATACATCATGGAATACATCAAATTATCCCAAGATAGATCCACTGGAGTTCATTGGATGTGTGTTCTTCTCATAAACCACACCCAGTGTCATTGCATGTGTGTTCTTCTAAACAAACCACAGAAGGATCCACCAGTGTCATTACATGTCTGTTCTTTTCATGAACCACATAAGGATGGGCCCACCAGTGTCATTGCATGTCTGTTCTTTTCATGAACCACATCTAGTGTTAGTGCATGTCTGTTCAATTCATGAACCACACCCAGTTTCACTGCATGTCTGTTCTTTTCATGAACCACATAAGGATCTACCGGTGTCATTGCATGTCTTTTACTTCCATAAACCACATGTGGATCCACCGGTGTCATTGCATGTCTGTTCTTCTAAACAAACCACATAAGGATCCACCAATGTCATTGCGTGTGTGTTCTTCTCATGAACCACACCCAGTGTCATTGCATGTGTGTTCTTCTAAACAAACCACATAAGGATCCACCAGTGACATTGCCTGTCTGTTCTTTTCATGAACCACATAAGGATCCACCAGTGTCATTGCATGTCTGTTCTTTTCATGAATCATAGCCAGTGTCATTGCATGTCTTTTACTTCCATAAACCACATATGGATCCACCTAGTGTGATTGCATGTCTGTTCCTCTAAACAAACCACATAAGGATCCACCAGTGTCATTGCGTGTCTGTTCTTTTCATGAACCACACCTAGTGTCATTGCATGCATGTTCTTCTAAACAAACCACATAAGGATCCACCAGTGTTATTGCCTATATGTTCTTTTCATGAACCACACCCAGTGTCATTGCATGTGTGTTATTCTAAACAAACCACATAAGTCATTGCATGTCTGTTCTTTTCATGAACCACACCCAGTGTCATTGCATGTCTGTTATTTTCATGAACCATGGCTAGAGTCATTGCATGTCTGTTCCTCTAAACAAACCACATAAGGATCCACCAGTGTCATTGCATGTATGTTCTTTTCATGAACCACACCTAGTGTCATAGCATGTGTGTTACTTCCATAAACCACATGTGGATCCACCGGTGTCATTGCATGTTTGTTCCTCTAAACAAACCACATAAGGATCCACCAGTGTCACTGCATGTTTATTCTTTTCATGAACCACATAAGGATGGGCCCATCAGTGTCATTGCATGTCTGTTCTTTTCATGAAGTGTCAGTGCATGTCTGTTCTATTCATGAACCACACCCAGTTTCCTTTGCATATACATTCTTTTCATGAACCACAAAAGGATCTACCAGTGTCATTGCATGTCTTTTACTTCCATAAACCACATGTGGATCCACCGGTGTCATTGCATGTCTGTTCCTCTAAACAAACCACATAAGGATCCACCAGTGTTATTGCGTGTGTGTTCTTCTCATGAACCACATAAGGATCTACCAGTGTCATTGCATGTCTGTTCTTTCCATGAACCACACCCAGTGTCATTGCACGTGTGTTACTTCCATTAACAATATATGGATACACCGGTGTGATTACATGTTTGTTCCTTCCATAAACCACATAAGGATCCACCACTATCATTGCATGTCTGTTCTTTTCATGAACCACGGCTAGAGTCATTGCATGTCTGTTCTTTTCATGAACCACGGCTAGAGTCATTGCATGTCTTTTCCTCTAAACAAACCACATAAGGATCCACCAGTGTCATTGCATGTCTGTTCTTTTCATGAACCACATAAGGATCTACCAGTGTTATTGCATGTCTGTTCTTTTCATGAACCACACCCAGTGTCATTGCATGTGTGTTACTTCCATAAACCACATGTGGATCCACCTGTGTCATTGCATGTTTGTTCCTCTAAACAAACCACATAAGGATCCCCTAGTGTCATTGCACATGCATTCTTCTCATGAACCACATAAGGATGGGCCACACTGTCATTGTGTGTCTGTTCTTTTCATGAACCACACCCAGTGTCAGTGCATGTATGTTCTATTCATGAAACACATAAGGATCTACCAGTGTCATTGCATGTCTTTTACTTCCATAAACCACATGTGGATCCACCGGTGTCATTGCATGTATGTTCCTCTAAACTAACTACATAAGGATCCACCAGTGTCATTGCGTGTGTGTTCTTCTCATGAACCACATAAGGATCTACCAGTGTCATTGCATGTCTATTCTTTTCATGAACCACACCCAGTGTCATTGCATGTGTGTTACTTCCATATACCACATGTGGATCCACCGGTGTGATTGCATGTCTGGTCCTTCCATAAACCACATAAGGATCCACGAGTGTCATTGTCTGTCTGTTCTTTTAATGATCCACTCCTAGTGTCAGTGCATGTCTGTTCTTTTCATGAACCACACCCAGTGTCACTCCATGTCAGTTCTTTTCATGAACCACATAAGGATCTACCAGAGTCATTGGATGTGTGTTCTTCTCATGAACCACACGTGGATCCACCGGTGTCATTGCATGTCTGTTCCTCTAAATAAACCACATAAGGATCCACCAGTGTCATTGGATGTGTGTTCTTTTCATGAACCACACCCACTGTCATTGCATGTGTGTTCTTCTAAACAAACCACAAAAGGATCCACCAGTGTCATTGTCTGTCTGTTCTTTTCATGAACCACATAAGGATCCACCAATGTCATTGCATGTCTGTTATTTTCATGAACCACACCCAGTGTCAGTGCATGTATGTTCTATTCATGAACCACAACCAGTTTCACTACATGTCTGTTCTTTTCATGAACCATATAAGGATCTACCAGTGTCATTGCATGTCTCTTACTTCCATAAACCACATGTGGATCCAGTAGTGTCATTGCATGTGTGTTCTTGTAAACAAACCACATAAGGATCGACCAGTGTCATTGCATGTCTGTTCTTTTCATTAACCACATAAGGATGGGCCCACCAGTGTCATTGCATGTTTGTTCTTTTCATGAACCACACCCAGTGTCAGTGCATGTCTGTTCTATTCATGAACCACACCCAGTTTCACTGCATGTGTGTTCTTTTCATGAACCACATAAGGATCTACCAGTGTCATTGCATGTCTTTTACTTCCATAAACCACATGTGGATCCACCGGTGTCATTGCATGTATGTTCTTCTAAACAAACCACATAAGGATCCACCAGTTTCATTGCGTGTGTGTTCTTCTCATGAACCACACACAGTGTCATTGCATGTGTGTTCTTCTAAACAAACCACATAAGGATCCACCAGTGTCATTGCCTGTCAGTTCTTTTCATGAACCACATAAGGATCCACCAATGTCATTGCATGTCTGTTCTTTTCATGCATCACAGCCAGTGACATTGCATGTATTTTACTTCCATAAACCACATATGGATCCACCTAGTGTGATTGCATGTCTGTTCCTCTAAACAAACCACATAAGGATCCACCAGTGTCATTGCGTGTCTGTTCTTTTCATGAACCACACCCAGTGACATTGCATGCGTGTTCTTCTAAACAAACCACATAAAGATCCACCAGTGTCATTGCCTATATGTTCTTTTCATGAACCACACCCAGTGTCATTGCATGTGTGTTATTCTAAACAAACCACATAAGTCATTGCATATACATTCTTTTCATGAACCACACCCGGTGTCATTGCATGTCTGATCTTTTCATGAACCACGGCTAGAGTCATTGCATGTCTGTTCCTCTAAACAAACCACATAAGGATCCACTAGTGTCATTGCATGTCTGTTCTTTTCATGAACCACATAAGGAGCTACCAGTGTCATTGCATGTCTGTTCTTTTCATGAACCATACCCAGTGTCATTGCATGTGTGTTACTTCCATAAACCACATGTGGATCCACCGGTGTCATTCCATGTCTGTTCCTCTAAACAAACCACATAAGGATCCAGCAGTGTCCTTTGCATGTACATTCTTTTCATGAACCACATAAGGATGGGCCTACGGTGTCATTGCATGTACATTCTTTTCATGAACCACACCCAGTGTCGATTGCATGTACATTCTATTCATGAACCACACCCGGTTTAACTGCATGTCTGTTCTTTTCATGAACCACATAAGGATCTACCAGTGCCATTGCATGTCTTTTACTTCCATAAACCACATGTGGATCCACCGGTGTCATTCCATGTGTGTTCTTCTAAACAAACCACATAAGGATGGGCCCACCAGTGTCATTGCATGTCTGTTCTTTTCATGAACCACACCACCCGGTGTCGGTGCATATACATTCTATTCACGAACCACACCGTTTCACTTCCATAAACCCGGTGTCATTGCGTATACATTCTTTTCATGAACCACATAAGGATGGGCCCACCGGTGTCATTGCATGTCTGTTCTTTTCATGAACCACACCCGGTGTCGGTGCATGCTGTTCTATTCACGAACCACACCCAGTTTCCTTTGCATATACATTCTTTTCATGAGCGAAATAAGGATCTACGGTGTCATTGCATGTCTTTTACTTCCATAAACCACATGTGGATCCACCGGTGTCATTGCATGTCTGTTCCTCTAAACAAACCACATAAGGATCCACCAGTGTCATTGCGTGTGTGTTCTTCTCATGAACCACACCCAGTGTCATTGCATGTGTGTTATTCTAAACAAACCACTTAAGGATCCACCAGTGTCATTGCATGTCTGTTCCTCTAAACTAACCACATAAGGATCCACCAGTGTCATTGCATGTCTGTTCTTTTCATGAATCACAGCCAGTGTCATTCCATGTCTTTTACTTCCATAAACCACATATGGATCCACCTAGTGTGATTGCATGTCTGTTCCTCTAAACAAACCACATAAGGATCCACCAGTGTCATTGCGTGTCTGCTCTTTTCATGAACCACACCCAGTGTCATTGCATGCGTGTTCTTCTAAACAAACCACATAAAGATCCACGGTGTCATTGCCTATATGTTCTTTTCATGAACCACACCCGGTGTCATTGCATGTGTGTTATTCTAAACAAACCACATAAGTCATTGCATGTCATTCTTTTCATGAACCACACCCGGTGTCATTGCATGTCTGTTCTTTTCATGAACCACGGCTAGAGTCATTGCATGTCTGTTCCTCTAAACAAACCACATAAGGATCCACTAGTGTCATTGCATGTCTGTTCTTTTCATGAACCACATAAGGAGCTACCAGTGTCATTGCATGTCTGTTATTTTCATGAACCACACCCAGTGTCATTGCATGTGTGTTACTTCCATAAACCACATGTGGATCCACCGGTGTCATTGCATGTTTGTTCCTCTAAACAAACCACATAAGGATCCAGCAGTGTCACTGCATGTCTGTTCTTTTCATGAACCACATAAGGATGGGCCTACCAGTGTCATTGCATGTCTGTTCTTTTCATGAACCACACCCAGTGGCAGTGCATGTCTGTTCTATTCATGAACCACACCCAGTTTCCTTACATGTCTGTTCTTTTCATGAACCACAGAAGGATCTACTAGTGCCATTGCATGTCTTTTACTTCCATAAACCACATGTGGATCCACCGGTGTCATTGCATGTCTGTTCCTGTAAACAAACCACATAAGGATCCACCAGTGTCATTGCGTGTGTGTTCTTCTCATGAACCACATAAGGATCTACCAGTGTCATTGCATGCTGTTCTTTTCATGAACCATACCCAGTGTGTTACTTCCATAAACCACATATGGATCCACCGGTGTGATTGCATGTATGTTCCTTCCATAAACCACATAAGGATCCACCAGTGTTATTGCATGTCTGTTTTTTCATGAACCACAGCTAGAGTCATTGCATGTCTGTTCTTTTCATGAACCACGGCTAGAGTCATTGCATGTCTGTTCCTCTAAACAAACCACATAAGGATCCACTAGTGTCATTGCATGTATGTTCTTTTCATGAACCACATAAGGATCTACCAGTGTCATTCCATGTCTGTTCTTTTCTTGAACCACACCTAGTGTCATTGCATGTGTGTTACTTCCATAAACCACATGTGGATCCACTGGTGTCATTGCATGTCTGTTCCTATAAACAAACCACATAAGGATCCACCAGTGTCATTGCTTGTCTGTTCTTCTCATGAACCACATAAGGATGGGCCCACCAGTGTCATTGCGTGTCTGTTCTTTTCATGAACCACACCCAGTGTCAGCGCATGTCTGTTCTAATCATGAACCACATAAGGATCTACCAGTGTCATTGCATGTCTTTTACTTCCATAAACCACATGTGGATCCACCGGTGTCATTGCATGTATGTTCCTCTAAACAAACCACATAAGGATCCACTAGTGTCATTGCGTATGTGTTCTTCTAATGAACCACATAAGGATCTACCAGTGTCATTGCATGTCTGTTCTTTTCATGAACCACACCTAGTGTCATTGCATGTGTGTTACTTCCATAAACCACATGTGGATCCTCCGGTGTGATTGCATGTCTGTTCCTTCCATAAACCACATAAGGATCCACCAGTGTCATTGCATGTCTGTTATTTTCATGAACCACTCCTAGTGTCAGTGCATGTCTATTCTTTTCATGAACCACACCCAGTGTCACTGCATGTTAGTTATTTTCATGAACCAGGATCTACCAGAGTCATTAGATGTGTGTTCTTCTCATGAACCACACGTGGATCCACCGGTGTCATTGCATGTTTGTTCCTCTAAACAAACCACATAAGGATCCACCAGTGTCATTGCGTGTGTGTTCTTTTCATGAACCACACCCAGTGTCACCGCATGTGTGTTCTTCTAAACAAACCACATAAGGATCCACCAGTGTCATTGCCTGTCTGTTCTTTTCATGAACCACATAAGGATGGGCCCACCAGTGTCATTGCATGTCTGTTCTTTTCATGAACCACACCCAGTGTCAGTGCATGTATGTTCTATTCATGCACCACACCTAGTTTCACTGCATGTCTGTTCTTTTAATGAACCACATAAGGATCTACTAGTGTCATTGCATGTCTTTTACTTCCATAAACCACATGTGGATCCACTAGTGTCATTGCATGTGTGTTCTTCTAAACAAACCACATAAGGATCCACCAGTGTCATTGCATGTCTGTTCTTTTCATGAACCACATAAGGATGGGCCCACCAGTGTCATTACATGTCTGTTCTTTTCATGAACCACACCCAGTGTCAGTGCATGTCTGTTCTATTCATGAGCCACACCCAGTTTCGCTGCATGTCTGTTCTTTTCATGAACCACATAAGGATCTACCAGTGTCATTGCATGTCTTTTACTTCCATAAACCACATGTGGATCCACCGGTGTCATTGCATGTGTGTTCTTCTAAACAAACCACATAAGGATCCACGGTGTCATTGCATGCATTCTTCTCATGAACCACATAAGGATGGGCCCACCAGTGTCATTGCATGTCTATTCTTTTCATGAACCACACCTAGTGTCAGTGCATGTCTGTTCTATTCATGAACCACACCTAGTTTCACTGCATGTCTGTTCTTTTCATGGACCACATAAGGATCTACCAGTGTCATTGCATGTCTTTTACTTCCATAAACCACATGTGGATCCACCGGTGTCATTGCATGTCTATTCCTCTAAACAAACCACATAAGGATCCACCAATGTCATTGCGTGTGTGTTCTTCTCATGAACCACACCCAGTGTCATTGCATCTGTGTTCTTCTAAACAAACCACATGAGGATCCACCAGTGTCATTGCCTGTCTGTTCTTTTCATGAACCACATAAGGATCCACCAGTGTTATTGCGTGTCTGTTATTTTCATGAATCACAGCCAGTGTCATTGCATGTCTGTTCTTTTCATGAACCACACCCAGTGTCATTGCATGGGTAGCCGTTAGACCGAGTCTTCTAGAAGGCACGCCCTAACACAGTTGTTCTGCTTGACGATTGTTACATACCGTTCAATTGGGGCGCTTGGACGATTGGGATGGTCTTCGTGAGAGCGATCCGCGAGTAGGCTGTTTTGTGGCATGATTGGCCATGCTTTCTTTGGACAAACTGGCAACACCGGGCGCTCCCCTATTTCGAGTGTCACGTCTCACGATTTCAGTGGGCCACATCCCAATGTCACGTCCCCATTACTTCTCTTCCTCCCCGTACTTATCTTCCTTACCCTCGAAGCCACTTTCCCCACTTCACTCCTATCCTGCCGTAGCCGCTAGCCGACGGCGCCTCCATCAATCCTCTCCGGCGTACCCCCTCTCGCCATGGGTTCAAGGGAGACGGCAGCGTCGTGACGACAGGGACGGTGATTTCGATGTGAGTCGTCTCATCTCTATTTCTATCATCTGGGGCCAGTTATCTATTTTTTGAGCTAGATCTAATCTGTTTACTCATGCGCGTATGATGTGTTAGGCCAACTAGACGATGTATGACTCTGAATATCACGGTTTAGAGGATGAAGACAGTCCTCTGGTATGTAAACATGGATATGTGCCCGCTAAATTTGTAGCCTTGAAGGGCCGAAAGCAGGCGGGAGGTTTCTATGGTGTCAAGGACATCATGCAATGATGCAAAGCGGAAGTTCGGTGTTGTCAAATGGGTAGATCGAGTGGCCCAAATCGATGCGAGAAATTTGGACAAACTATGGGAAATGATCGAGTTGAAAGAATTCGTATTCAGCTCACTTCTTGACGGTGTTGAGATGAATCTATAGAACCGATTGACACGACCAAGCATAAGCGAGATCTCGGTGGGTGCAAGACAAGGTTATCAAAGTGGAGAAGGAGAGGGACGGCGTTGGCCACAAGGCTAAGCGAGCAAGAACTGACTCAAGCAAGGAACGATCTCCACCAGGCCAAAGTCCTGCAGTACACAACTACGAGTATTGACAAGTGCATGAGGAAAAATTCAGAGAAACAATTGAAGTTGTGCAAGGAAGATGCTAAAAGGAAGCAGCAGACAATTCGATCCTTACTCTCGCAGGAAGATGCGCATCGGGCCAAGATTAGGAAGATCAAGGAGATGTGTGATAACTAGTTCTATTTAGCTTAACCTCCGTGCCTTTTTAAGTTGTAATATTTGTACTTGTTGACCTAGCGGTCTGAACTATTGGTCCCGAATTCCAGGGAGGACAAAAATTGCTCTGACCCCGCATTAATTTGTGGAAGAATTTATGATTTAGATCAATTTCTGCCTCGATTTAGATCTCTGTCCCGGATTGGGAATGTAACCGTGGACCAAAGACACCTTTTCTACTAGTGTATTCTGACACTGGTGGTTTGTTTAAACGTAATCTACGTGTAGTGTGCCGCATGCAAATGGCACAACCACAATTTATAAAGTGGAAGCACGTACACCCTATTCTTTGGAGATCCGGAGCTTCGCGGATGAGGATGCAGAGGCAGAGGCATGAGATAGACAGGCTCAAGATTAGGCCAGAAAGTGGTACCCATTTCCTCCTCATCTGGGCATTATCGGTGAGAACATTAGTATTTATGTTGCCACGTTGTTGTGCAGCATCTGAAATAAGTTGCTGCTTCGTGGAGTGTGGCAGCTTAAATAATTTATTTATGTTCCACTTACATTCCGTCGTATTTGGAGACCTCCTATCCCTCAGCAATCGTGGAACCGGTGGATCATTGTTTTCAGATAGCAGTGGCACAATCACAATTTCGGATTCAACTACTGAATCGAGCATTTCCAAACCCTAAGTCACGGTACATTTTACTCAGAGAACGTGGGTAGATTGTTTCGCCCAGCAACGTGCCACACACAGAGCGATCAAAATTTAACAGAATTACATATATAGGTTCAAGTTCAACACATTACTATGCATCTTCATTGCTGACCTTCTTCCATGACACAGGTGCCAAGCCTTCACGTCCAATGGCTTCTTCATTTCACCTTCTTCCTCTTCCTCGGTGCCAATTTTCTTAGCTTCCGTACTACGCATCGCTAGGACAATGGGCACCAGAATCGTATCGACATCATCTTTCCACTCGTTTTTAATTTCTTGAGCGCAAAATATGACCCGGCAGTCATGTTTCTAACCTTGCGGCGCTTCCTGTCAAAGAAACAAGAATGTTGCATAACTGCCGAATATCTACAGAGTAAATAAAACAAAAATTACAATTCAGCACAAACATACGAACCCCAAGCGACCTTTGCTTACCAAGAGCTAATTGCGTTCGAGCAACCACCCTGTCCAAGAATAGAAGGGCGACTCCCAGTTGCAGCAGCTTCCACATCCACTACATCACAATTCAGCTCAAACATGCAATCCGAAGCATACCTTTTCATCAACTCAATTAGCTAACTGTCACACGATATAGGAACATGGATGCCACGTTCATCCATGAAGATGAACTTTGTAGTCTGCTTCGGCCATACCTCAACATGATTATGCAGAGCAGTAACCATACCAGATATAGTGCAGATCTGCGCAGGCGCTTCTTCCATCGTGAAACAATGGTGTCCATACCTGTTGCCCTTAGAGTCGTACCTATAGAGGACTATAGTAACCAGGTAAGGAGGGTCCGCGCAGATCCCACTTGATAGAAAACTGTGGACAAAATATGTTTATCAGCGATGGGCTAACAAACAATTTGAGGTTCAGTAGCCAGCTAGCAGTTGTAACTAGTACGAATAGCAAAGAGAAGGGTAGATCACCCACTTGTAGACAAAACTTCTTCTTTCTTGATAGTAGGATCTGCCATCCTCCGAGCTGCTCGGCTCGTCGGCGGAGGAGGCGGGCTAGAGCCTCGCAACGGCGGCTACGACATGCGCCATTGGAGCTTGGTATCAGCGACTGGGCGCAGCAACTAGGCACAGCAACTTGGCCCCAGAAGTCAAATGTCCGAAGGGATCGTCCTGCTTGGAGGGTGGATTCCGACGCCGCCGGTGCTAGGGGAAAGCTGGGAATGGATTTGTGAAATTGGTCAACCCATCCAATCCACTTAGCTGCTCGATTTTCCTAAGAGGTTGCCGCGTTGGCGCCCGCATCACGGACAGATAACCGACATGTGGGTCCCGACCGTCTACTTCACGAGGCGGTTTAACGGAATGTTTGTATTTGGCAGGGGTGAGATGAGTTTGCCTCGAAATGGCCCCTCTCAGTAGTTGGCGGCCCAACTTTTTGAAACGCGGTAATTTCAGGCAACTTAGGTACCTCCATGCGCTGGCCTGCCAACTTTGGTACCGCAGACGAACAACCCCCTTGATTTCGCCATGACAGAGGAAGAAGTCGTCATGGTCGCTCAATAGGAGGAAGAAGAAGAGGGTCGCGAGCGCGGCTACTGGGACGGTGTGTTCGTGTGCGAGGATGACTTGGATTGGCTCCATGCCTCATGTCGCATTCCTGCCGGTGCCGCCTGCTGCCTCGCCGCCGATGAGATTTCCCCCTCTCCCAATCTTGGGGAGTATGTTGTCTTTCTTTCTCACTTCCAGTGCGGCTTCAGCCTTCCTGTCTCTGACTTTTTCCATGATTTCATCTCCACATACCAGTTGCAACCACACCATCTCTGCCAATGCCATCACCTCTCTATCCTATTTCGCCTCCGGCATAGAGTGGTATGTCGGCCTCTGGCCGTCCAAGGAGATGTGGATTAAATTCTTTGGTCTCCGGAAGAACGTTGTTCCGGCTAAGGAGCTTACTCCGGCGGGCTTTTGACTTCGATGCGAGCCTCCATATCTCCCCGCAAGAATCCCGCATTCCCCCGGGTCACCGGGCTCGAGTCTTGCAAAGGCTGGGCCCGAACTTTTTTCTATGTCCGGAACACAACTTCCGAGGACATGATCCGACTCCTCCCCTTCAAGATCGGTCCTCCGGACACCTCTCTTTGGGAGAGTATCTCGAAGCGGCCCACAACTCTAGCGAATCTGGTTGATCGTCGGATCAAGGAGCTGTTCAAGGAGAAGCTTCAGGGGGAGGACATTATGATCACCTTTGTCCGCAGCCGGGTCTCCCTCCTTCAGAAGCGTGCCCACAAGATCTGCTACTTGAGTGGCCCCCTCGACCCCCACCGGACTTCATCTTTTGGGCTCGATAACTCGGTGGTATACCGCCGGGTTAAGGCCATTTTCAATGTGGATAAGGAATTCTCCGACGCTTGGGAATGGGGGCTAGCGCCATACACCCAGGACAACCCTCCTCCCAAGGTTAACTTAGTATTTACGGCCTTTCCGGGTCATCTTGACATGTCGGATAACTTCCTTAGCTTAACTGTTGCTACTTTATTCCCATCGATTTCTCCAGCAACCGCTGGAAGATGGCGAGGTTCTGGCGAGCAAGTGGGTACTGGACCACACCAAGGAAGACGAGGTGGAGCCTGATCCAGAGACCTTCCTGCCCACTACGGACGTTGTCAAATGCAGCTCTGGTAAGGCCTCTTCTTTAAGGGATTGGACGGATGACGATGACTCGGATGTTGAGGTTCTGGAGGTACTTGACCCGGTTCCCATCTCTTACGCATATCTGGTTATGTTCGAATCTTCAGCTAACCCGGTCGGTCAGGTCCACGAGGTTCCCCCCCTCGCCACGGGTGGTCCGGTTCCTGCTCCTTCCCAAAAGCGTGCGGCAACCTTGGCCACAGCTTCGGAGGCGCCGCCGCCCAAGAAAAGTCAAAAGAAGTCCGGAGTGAAAGCCTCGACTAAGCCGTTCGCCAAGAGCACGGTCCGGAGGGCGCCCAAGCCTCGGGCACCCCCAACCTCGGACGAGTAAGTCTCTTTGCATTTGCACTTAGGGTTTTTTCCTTTCTGTTTTCACCTTTGCTTCTTATTTATCTCATCTTTCTCTTCTTTCCTTGGTGCTTTTATTTTCCAGAGCTCCTAGGGTTATTCCCCAAAGCGGCTCCCGCATTGCCTCTCCAATCCGGAGCAGTCCTCCCCCGCGATTACGACACTCGCCCGCTCAGCCCTATTCAAGAGGGCTTCGCGGCTGCGCCTGACCAGAGCCCACCTTGTCATGGGGAGGGCAATGTTGGTGCGGGGTGTAGTAGGGAGGCTCAGGATACGGCCATGCCGGATCTTCCCAGTTCCTCTTCGGCCCCAGCGCCCAGTGTTGAGGTGCTAGTTTTATCGGCACCGCCCCAATCAAGTTCTTCTCCAGTTCAAGTGTGTTCAGAACCAGTGTCCCCAGCACCAACAGCACCAATAGCACTAGTAGCACAAGCCCCAGTAACATCAACAGCATCACCACCAGCACCAACATCAGTGCCAACAGCAGCACCAGCAGCGGCACCAGCAGCAGAAACACCAACGGCCTCAGCAGCAACAACCTCCACCAAGGCCCCAAAAAGGAAGGCTCCGTCGGCCGCCTCTGGATCAATGGCGTCTATTGCGGACATTTTCCCGCCAGCTTCTCAAACTCAGTCTGGATCAGCGGTTTCGGATCTTCCGCCGCGTCCTCCGTCATCCGCCAAGCTCAAGAAAGCTGCCGGATCAGCCAAGGGCATCACCTTTGGGTCTCCTGCTGCCGGATCAGAGGGTAGCCGGCAGCTGGTCCTGCATACCAGCCCTGATGCAGCTCAATCTGCAAGGCGGGAAGCCCACGTTAAAGCCTTGGTGGCGAGTTATTCTCTGAGCGGCGAAAGTTACAGTCCACTGCTCCTAGAGTATGTGCATAACTGGAACACGCTGAGTTCATCGACCCTAAGGATGATCTGCCGGAGAAGTTCGGCCCAGCCGAGTTCAGCGCGCAGATGAACTCCGCCACCAAGGCCATCTCTTTGGCTGGCCGGATGATGGAGGTAACTCTTTTCCACTGTTGTGGTACTTTGTATGCATGAACACTTGTAGATATATCTCCTAGTCCCCGAGCCTCCGAGGGAGTAACTTGTTACTCGGTTGGATGCTCCTAGAAAATTTAGTTTTTGTCCTTAGCAATTTCAAATAGTGATGAAAGTATAGCCGGGTTAAGTTCCCTTGGCCCGGATCTTGTACACTTCAAATATCCACACACCTAGAGCCAGGTTAAGTTCCACTTGGCCCGGATCTTGTAGACTTTGAATATCCACACACCTAGAGCCGGGTTAAGTTCCACTTGGCCCGGATCTTGTAGACTTCGAATATCCACACACCTAGAGCCGGGTTAAGTTCCACTTGGCCCAGATCTTGTAGACTTTGAATTATTTTTACTTTGCCTTCAAACTTGACATTGTCTTGCTTATTTCAGATTACCACTAACCGCCAATCTACTGAGTTCCAACGCCTGCTGGACTCCTATAAAGACGTTCGCGCGTGTTATGGCAAACTCCTAGAGGAGCACCAGAAGAAAGGTAATTTTTCTTACTAAGACTTTTCCTTCTTCCATTTCCGTTCGTTCGAGTTATCTGTGATCCGTATTAATTTGTTACCCGAAACATGCAGCCGAGGTTGAAGCTGAGAACACCATCGTGCGGAAAAATCTGGCTAAAATCAAAGGTATCCTATCTCGTTCACACCGTCATTATGCACTTTTTTCTTTACCCGGTGGATATTTATACTCCGGCTCCGTCAGATTACCCCACTGTTGCAGTTGCTCTTGGAGATAGCATTCCTATGCCTGATATGATGACCCATTTTCTCGAACAAACAGGGAAACATGAGGCTTAACTAAAGAAGAAGGACAATGAGATAGCTCGGTTGTGGCTCCAGGACTCGGAAATCACTCAGCTGAATGCCGAAATTCAGAGGCTCAAGGACCTCCATACGTCTGAACTAGAGAAAGCTGACCTGGAGTTTGCCGAGGAAAAAGAGCGTCTAACCATGCAAATTTCCAAGGACCAAAGCTTATTGCAGGAAGCCGACGTCAAACTTACATCGGTGACCTCTGAATATGAGAAACTCCAGGCCCACAGCACCAATGTACATGTCGAGCTTCAGCGACTTCTCTTCCAGATTGCCCGTGAGTTCTTTTGCCCTTGCTCAACTTTCATTTCTCTGGATTTAATGATTTTGCTCACTGTTTCCTCTGCTCTGTTTCTTAGGAAAATTTCCAGAAGGTGATACTCTTGCTGCTGCTGCCATAACCCGGTCCCACGAACAACGTGGTATCCCCACAGGCCCTGATGTGGAGCCAATCCTGTATGATATAGAGGATCTGCTGGCGAGCTTCTCAACTCACATGGAGCTAGTGAAGAACTACGGCACAGACATTATGCCGGTGGCAATGCGGATGTTTAGCTCCCTCTAGCCCACTGAGCCCACTCCCAAAGGTAATGCGGCGCTGATCGCCAAACTGATGGAGTGCGAGCATCAGCTGAATCTATGGCGTGAGTCATTTCTTGCGAGCTAACATTGCCTTGCAGTTCGTCCTCTCGTGGTACAAAGGAATAGATCTGGGGCTGCTAACCCGCATGCGCACCGGATCCAAGTGGACCGAAGATCCGGCATGGGTTGCGCGTCGCAAAGCCAGTGCTAACAAACTTATCTAGTATTCCTTCTGCCACGCTTGGAACAAAGGGCCGAGCTACCTTGACATTTTCGATGATGAAGTTATCTCTGAAGGTGACGAAGATGAGGGGAGTGAGGGTGAGGCCTCCGAACTTGGCGATGAGGCTGAAGACCCAGAGGATGGTGAGGCCAACCCCGAGGATGAGGCCGAGGCTAGCGCCCCGTCCCCAAATTCCGAAGTACCTCCTCCTTTGGCCGATGATTCGGCTGCTCCCCTGCTCCTTAAAAACACTTGACTGTATTCGTCAGATCCCAGAATGCCGGGTGAAAATGTATCTAAGTACCTTGGTTTGATTTTGCTACCATTTTATACTGTTTGGAACTAAGCTCTTAATGTTGGATTGTCGTGGGCGAGGTCCCCGAGTTTCATTTTCTTGTTCTCCCAATTTTTGACTCGGCTCGCGTCTACCTTGATTCGGTTTTTCGACTTATGAGTCCGAGGTTCAAAAAATTGACTTAACAATACTTGGAACTTTGAGATTAGCTCAAAATAATCTGGCGTTAGATAAATACAGTGAACATAGGGTTAGTCCGAACAACAAATGTCGGCTCGCTTAAGTTCCTTTCCTTAGTCGTTTTTCATGTGCTTTGCCATTCCAAACTTGTTCTCTTGCTTGCCATGAAGCCAATTCTTGTTGGATAACAACAAAGTCGAAGAGTTGGGTTTTTGGTGCTCACACATTACTAATCCGGCTAAGATATAAGCGACTTAACCCAGCCGACATAAAAATACAAACACAAGAAGAACAATTATTATAGCAGTCCCCGAGTTTCTGCTTGGGGTGCCGAAGTTTCATTAATAAGCTCATTGTCGACATACATACCGACATATGAGTAGATCGGATACATTCACCTCTTTGTCAGGTGTAAAAAGGACGAAGTAGTGCTACATTCCACAGTCGCTTAGATTCCTCTCTGGACCTGTCCGCCTTGTTCTTTTCCTGTGGTTGTGCATCAATAAGATAGTAGGAATCATTGTGCAAAGCTTTTCTTACAATGAAAGGTCCTTCCCATGGAGGGGACAACTTATGCATGCCAGCAGTGCGCTGCACCAACCGGAGTACCATATCACCTTCCCAGAAGACTCGGGGGTTTACTTTCCGGCTATGATAGCGTCGGAGATTTTGCTGATATATGGCGGATCTAGACAAGGCTAGTTCTCTCGCTTCTTCCAGCAGATCAACATCATTTTTCCAGGCTTCGCGCACTTCGGCTTCTGTGTATTGGGTGAACCTTGGCGAATCATGCTCTATGTCGGCTAGTAATACAGCTTCTGCCCCATATCCCAGAAAGAATGGCGTATAGCCCGTTGATTGTTTTATAGTTGTTCTTAAACTCCATAGCACTGCTGGTAGTTCTTCTATCCAGCACCCCGCTGATCTTTGCAGCGGCTCTATGAGCCGGGGTTTTATCCCGGACAATATCAGTCTGTTGGATCTCTCCACTTGCCCGTTTGATGCGGGGTGGGCCACTGAAGCCAGATCTAGCCGGATTTTCTTTTCTTGGCAGAATCTCGCAAATGCTCCTTCAGCGAAATTTGTGCCATTATCGGTTATGATACTATGGGGGTAGCCATATCTCAAGATTATATCCTTGAGAAATTTCACTGTTGTTGGCCCATCACATTTCCTGATTGGCTTCAGTTCGATCCATTTGGTGAACTTGTCGACCATAACTAGGATATGGGTCATTCCTCCTTTAGCTGGCTTAAATGGCCCTACCATGTCTAGGCACCATACAGCAAATGGCCAAGTAATGGGGATCATTTTGAGTTCCGACATTAGTAGATGAGTTTTCGTGGCATATCTCTGACAGCCATTGCATTTCCTCACCAAATCTTCTGCCTGTTCCAAAGCACTTGGCCAATAAAATCCATGCCGGAAAGCTTTTGCCGCTAGTGCTCTTGAAGATGGATGGTGACCACATTCTCCTTGGTGGATATCCTGAAGTATGTCAAGTCCTTCCTCCGGATCAACGCACCGCTGTAGTTCTGTGGTTACACTTCTCTTATATAGTTCAGCATTGATTACGGTATAGGCCTTTACCCTTCTCTGGATCTGCCTTGAGAGTATCTCATCATTCGGCAAGATTCCTCCTTTCAGGAAATCAAAAATTGGCTTGGCCCAATCGGGTATAGCTCGGATAGGAAAAGGTTCCTCCTCAATCTCCATCGCATCCACCAACATAACTCCTGTCGGGTCTGGCTGAACAGTCCCCGGGTTTGCTGAGGCGGTCCTCGGGTCTGCCGAAGCAATCCCCGGGTTTGTTGAGGTGCCTCCGCAATCTATCTCCATAGGTGCAGCTCCTGATCCGGAGAGTACCGGGACATAAATTGAGTCTGATTCAGGCGATGGTGTGATGGATGGTTTTCTCAAGTGCTCCAAAGCAACATTTGGCGGGATTGGCTGCCGGGATGAGCCTAACTTGGACAGCGTATCGGCCGCCTTGTTTTCAATCCAAGGTATGTGATGGAATTCACATCCTTCGAAAAATCCGCTTATCTTTTGAACATGGAATCTATAAAGGGCCATGTTAGCATCCAAAGCATCCCAGTTTCCAGACACTTGTTGCACCACTAAATCCGAGTCTCCAAAACACTGTATCCGACGTATCCCCACTTCTTTTGCCACTTTGAGGCCATGCACCAGTGCTTCATATTCCGCGACATTATTTGAGGCACTGAAGTGAATTTGAAGGACATATTTCAATTGATCCTTCTTGGGCGAGGTAAGCACTACTCCGGTGCCCAACCCTTCTTTCAGTTTTGATCCATCGAAGTGCATTCGCCAATAATTGGAGTCCGGCATCTCGGCCCAGTCCACAAAGAAATACGCCATAGCCTGCAATTTGATCGCATCTCTTCTGTCAAATTGTGGTGCATATGGGGCTAACTCAATTGCCCATTTTGCTATCCGGCCACTTGCATCTTTGTTACTCATAATCTCTGATATAGGTGCCTCACATATTACCTTGATGGGGTGTTCCTCAAAATAGTGTTTGAGTTTCTTGGCCGACATATACATGCCGTATGCCATCTTTTGATAGTGTGGGTAATTCTGTTTTGAAGCAGATAATACCTCACTCGGATAGTACACTGGTCTTTGCACCGACTTTCCCTCTTCTTCGCGTTCCACTACAATTACTGCACTTACAACTTGGTTGGTCGCGGCCATCGTAGGTTCTGGTTCCTCTGGCCAACTGAAAGTTCAGCACCGGTGGCTCCTTTATGATCCGGGGACCAAAGCATGCTGGACCAGGAGGACCTTGTACCTCGATTAGCTTCGACCTGTAAATTTTATCCAGTTTCAGCCTCGCATCATCTGGCTGCAAGTTTCTGCTTCCCAGTCTTGACCCAATTATGTGGTGATCCGGTCTAGGGTATCCATCATTGATCATCGCCGAATAACCACCATTATATCTTTCCTGATCTGGACAAGCATTTTGATGTTGCGCTGCTTGACCTGCACTTCTCTCCTACCGGGGTGCACGCTGTTGTAGTTGTTGAGGTACATTTTGTCCCATTCCCATGGGATCACACTGTCCGGGATTGCTGTTGTCAGCATTCCTTTGACCAGCATTGCCTTGGTCGCGGTTACCTTGGCCAGCCTCGCCTCAGCTGGTACTGTGTCGATCTTCATCAGCTTGCACCGCTTTGCCTTTACCAGCTCTCACCGGGTCATAGGGGACCATCTGCTTATCTCTTCTCCCAGAGTTTACCACCTCTTCTCTCCTGGGATTGTGACCCGGAGATGATGTGGCTCCCCCGGATCTTGCTGGGTTATTTCTAGCCGAATGAACCACGTGTGATGCTCCCAGTGGTGTCGGGTTTGCTTTGTTCATTTCTTCATTTTGCTGGCAAGAGACCCTCAACAAGTGGTTCGCCCTCTCTTGTTGCCTTTGCCGGGCCTCTCCGGTTAAACCTTCTAACTCGGACGCAGCCGCATTTGCTGCCCTGAGGTTCTTTGCTAGGGTACTATACCTCTCTAGCCCTCCTGTTACTATCGTGGCTGTCTGACCCGGCCTATGCTCATATTCCTTGTCAATCTTAGTAATCAGGTTCCTACCTTGGATTTTCACTCCATCTATGCGATTTGCCTTTGCATATTCTCTCAAAGTAATGTTCAAGGACTGCTGCAACTCTGCTACTTTCTTTGCCCCAGCTAACATTTGCTGCCTAGTTTCTTCTAACTCAGCTTGCACCTGAGACATATCTACCACAGGTGCTATCGGCGTTGCTAGGCTATCTATTGCCCGCTGGAGCACATTCTTCGGCCTCCCTAGTGGGGGAACCTAGACCTGGTATGCTTTTGCTTCCGGCTCTGGCACCGGGCCCTTGCTTGCTCCTGCGTCTAGCGCGGTCATCAGGACCTCAACGCTGCTGGTGGGGCGAGTGATACGCACACCACGAGCTACACTGAGAGGTGGTTCGCCTCCCTTGACGACGTGCCGCGGATGAACGCAGGACTCGTTCACGCCGACGTAGATCTTATGCGCGCCAAGTTTGATGAAGACGTAGTTGCGCAGAGGGGGTGCCTACCGAAGCTCCCTACATTGTTGTTGACGTAGTCCAGCGCTCCAAAGCGCTGAACCAGGCCGGAGACGACGCGCTCGCCTATGTTGGAGATGCTTCCTGTCCAGATTTTCACCCCTGCTAGCACCGCTAGCCCCACAATGGGCGCCAACTGTCGTGGTGGTGGCACGGCAGATGCCACGGATAGGCTAAAGATGGGGCCAATGTGTGCTAGGGGAATCCAGGGAGGGAAAACATGGTGATTCCATGCACAGATGTAGTTGTATTCTCTCTATCAATGGTGGTTACAAGTGCACCTCGAGTTGTTCGCGAGAAGGAGACGATGTCTCTTACTCCCCACAATCTAGCCCTTGAATTCTAACTTAGACAGAGAAAAATGACCGATCCCTCTCCATGGAGGCCCCGGTGCCCCTTATATAGGGGAGCCTGGGTTACAAAGTTAGGGCACACGTGGCAACATATTCCCCGAATATGCTCCTCGACTAAAGCTAGATGCTTCTTTATTCTCTTTAACGGCTCATCCGGGCTTTAGACGTAACCCGCAACGTAATCCTTATCTTTAAGCATCACTAGACATGGGCTACGTCAGCCGACATTGCCCGCGTCACCTTGATCGCTTCTGACCCACTGGTCCTCCTCTCTGCTTTGCTTTGCTCATGCTACAATTAATAAAGCCACCTTTTGACCAGCGGGAGATTCCTTCCTTCTCTTGGAAGCCATATGATAGTCCGGCTAGCACGTGGCTAACCCGGCTATGAGGGTACCTGCATAATAGACAGATAAACATGGCCAGCATATATTTTATGCCGGCCGGGCTAAGGCTAAGGAGATGCTCGACGGGTCGGGTTACTCCGTAGGTCGGCCTGCCTTGAGGTGACCCGACCAGCACTTGTTTTGACCGCGCCGTACCTCGGCTAACTTCGACCCTTATATTCTGGTGTTACCCTACCCGGGGGTATCCCCCCAACACTCCACTCACATAAACATACCTCCACTCACCCATCCACTCACATGCATTAAATTTCCACCAAATTTAATGCAACTCTCATTTAATAAAACTCTTTTATTTATTTTATTCAGAATTTTGTTAATTACTTTATTTATCAAACATTCACATAAACCCCCTGCAATATTTCAATGTCACATGCAGAACCAATTTCCGCAATTTCACCCGAAACAAGTCGTGTGTCCATTGAAATAATTCTAGTGCTTTGCAATTCTTTCGTCTGGAACACATTTGCTCCAAATAGTGTTGGTATCCCTTAAGTGTTTCAACCTACGGTTCGCGAATAATGCAGACATGATTGAGACCCCTCTCCGATCAATAATCAGTAGCGGGACCTGGAGATCCACACTGACTCTCACACATTCAACGATGACTTCTGTGATCGTGAGAACGTTTAACACTAGTAACTAAATCCCTTTGTCTCGCGATATATTATATGCCCGAGATTCGATCATCGATATCTTCATACCTAGTTTGATCTTGTTGCTGACATGCGCTCTTTTCTCGTTCTCGTGATATAACATTCTAGTGATCACATCACTTGCTTGTAAGCTATCTCAATGTGATATCACCGAGAGGGCCCATAGTATATCTATCCGTCATCGGGATGGAGAAATCCCACTCTTGATCCATGAGCCTCTACATGACACCTTTGTAGCACTGAACCCACCTTTATAGTCACCCTGTCACGGTGTGACGTTTGATGTTATCAAGATACTCTTCCATTGTTAGTGATTGACATGATCTCATGGTATAAGGACTATGATTACTTCATATGATGTTATAGCAATATAAACATAATGACTTTGATCGTAACGCTATACTTCAAATGAATGTTCATCACATCATTCCACCAATGTTGTGACCTCGTGATGGCCCAAAATATATCGAGCATGTTGGGGAACCCCAAGAGGAAGGTATGATGAGCACAGCAGCAAGTTTTCCCTCAGTACGAAACCAAGGTTATCAATCCAGTAGGAGCAAGGAAACACCCCAAAGGTGTTGATAGCTGATGCCCCACAAGTATAGGGGGTGTATCGCAGTATTTTCGAGGGAAGTGAAACCCAATTTATTGATTCGACACAAGGGGAGCCAAAGAATATTTATAAGCCTTAACAACTGAGTTGTCAATTCAGCTGCACCTGGAAACAATCTTGCTCACAAAGGTTTATCGATAACAGTTTTGTAGTAGGAATAGTAAAAGCAAAGATAGTAAAGCAAAGACAATAGTAACAAAAGCAGTAAATAGTGGGATTCGAGTGCGGTAGGCATAGGGATGGATGGACGGGCGTTGCATGGACAAGACAATTCACATAGCAATCAGAACATAGGGCAATTGTAGATAAATAAGATAAAGTATCCAAGTACTAGACAATCCTAGGCATGTGTTCCATATATAGTCATACGTGCTCGCAATGAGAACTTGCACATCTTTTGTCCTGCCAGCCCGTTTGCAGCGGGGCCTCTAGGGAACTACTGGCAATTAAGGTGCTCCTTTTAATAGAGCACCGGAGCAAAGCATTAACACTCCGTGAACACATGTGATCCTCACATCAAAGCCTTTCCCTTCTGGTTATCCCGATTTCTGTCACTTCGGGGCCATAGGTTCCAGACAACAACGTGTGTATACAACTTGCAGATAAGACCGAAAACAATACTATCATAATGAATCAATAACATGTTCAGATCTGAAATCATGGCACTCGGGCCCTAGTGACAAGCATTAAGCACAACAAGTCGCAACAAAGTCATAAAGCACTAATAAAAGATACTAGGCACCATGCCCTAACAATCTGATGCCATTACATGAACGATCTCATCCAATCCCTACCATCCCCATAGCCTACAGCGGGGGATTACTCACTCATAGATGGGGGAAACATGGATGGTCGATGGAGATGATGGTGGACATCGATGGAGATGGCCGGGGCACTTCCGTCCGTGAGTCTTGAACAGAGACTTCTGTCCCCGAATCTCCCCTTCGTGGCAGCGGCAGACAGAACTTTCGTGGAAAACATCGAACCCCCGGAGTTTTTAGGTCGGAAGGCTTCTTATAGGCGAAGAGGGAGACCGAGGGGTGCCTGGGCCACCACACCATGCCTGGCGCGGCCAGGCCAGCCAGCGCACTGGGGTGTGACCAGCCACCGCCCTCCTCCGTCTCGTATTCGCTCTGAGTCTTCTGGAAAAATAGGCACTTTGGCTTTTGTCCCGTCCAATTCCGAGAATATTCATTTTCTCACTTTCCTGGAACCAAAAACAGCAGAAAACAGGCAGATGGCACTGTGGCTCTTGTTAATAGGTTAGTCCAAGAAATCATATGAAAAGTACTCCAAAGTGTGGACAAAACACAAGAAAGTGGATAAAACCAAGCATGGAGCATCAAAAATTATAGATACATTTGCAATGTATCAACATCCCCAAGCTTAACTCCTGCTCGTCCTCGAGTAGGTAAGTGATAAAAAGAAAGAATAATTTTTGAGGTGACATGCACCATCAAAGACTTGATCAAAGTATTTGCAAAACATTCAAAGCTGGGATCAAAGTACTTCAATCATAACATGAAAGACAAAGTTCTAGCAATAATCAAAGAAACTATGATGCAACATGAAAAGGCACAAACAAAAGAATCATGAATAACATGCTTTGCAAGACGTTTGTTTGTTTCACATAAAGAAAACATGGCATAATAGTATTCAGCTTGTCCCTCAATAGAGTAGCAAATATAAATTGCATAGGACACCTTCAAAGTTCATAAGAGTGACTAGATTCAATAGTTTAAAACAAGCAATAACAAGTTATGCATCAATCAACTAGTCTTGGGACAATGCACATAGAACTAAGAATGGCCACTATGCTCTCAAAGTAGGTGCATAAAGGTAGAAGGTGGAGACTCAATATAATGGTGGAAGAAAAGCCTTTTGTAAAAGGAAGTAGGGATTCAAGTCTCATAAAGAGCTTCCAAAAATTATGATACTTATAGCTTTCATCTCTCATTGCCCCTATCATAAGCATCTTTAAGGTGATTAAGGTTAAAGTGACACAACTAAGAGGATATGCTTGACAAGTTATAAACCGAAATCTCATGCCCTTACTTACGAAGACCGATCCTCATGCTACTCAACTTCAGTCACGAGTAAGCTCTTGTCATTGTAAGTATATGTGTATCATTAAGAACCGCCAACGGGGTACCCCTTGCACATGATACGGGAGCTTTCCCATAATCAAAATGACAAGGCAAGCAGACAATGAGCATCTCAGCGATCTTTTTATTTGCTATTTGCATAGGTTTTTATTGAGGATGCTTCATAGAGTGCTCATTATGGTGATGCTGCAAGTTTCCACGATGATTAGGCATGGCTTAGGCTAGCGGCCCAGGCGTTTCTCTAACACACATACAAACTCCATGATCTTACAAGTTCCACTTTTATTTCACACCGCCGGGATCCATAAGCAAAAGAACATGATATCAACGGGGTACAAAGTACAATTGCAATGTTGAAAGCATTCCCCATGAAACATGGTTCTGCTAATTTCAACTTATAAAGCGCAAGCATATACGCAACAAAGAAGGACCCAATGGTTCAAGTTTATTAGAGGCAATAAAGTAAAGTGTGCCATCAAGTTCGTGAGAGCTTTAATCACTAGTTTTCTCATAACAAGTGGAAGGTAAACAAAAGCATGAATATACTTGGAATAGCATAAGCTAGTAGGTAGGTATGGTGGACTCTTTGGAATAACTTGGTTTAGGGAGTTGGATGCATGAGTGGAACTCATACCTTGTTGTGGAGGCTAGCAAAAGACTGGGAGCGACAAACTAAGAGAGCAATAATGGTCATAATCATGTAGAGTGACAAAACAGCATTGATCAAAGCATAAAGTGATACTACAAGTTGAAAACTAAAGGATCATAAAGGCTATGGTGACTTGGGATAGTCATAACATGGTGTAAGCATGCGCCAAGTCAACCCAAATAAAGCATCAAAGGAGAATACCACTATAATATGCTTTAATATGCTAAAACAACGCATGATTCATCCAAGGCACATTAAGCAATCTCAATTGTTTATAACAAGTCATGCTACAGCAAAGAATACTAAGCATAAAGCCAAAACAATATCAAGCATGTCATGACAAAGCATAGGCCACAGTCAAAAACAAGCTCTCTTTACCACTTAAGCTTCCTACTCTTTTCCAAACCAAACCAAACTATTTGAACACCAATCTATGAAAGAGGAGGTCCAACCAATTTATTCAGCAAACTAATAAAACAAAGCAAACTAAAAACCAAAATGAATACGAAAAAGAAGACGCTCCAAGAACAACACAACTGTGCATGAAACAATAAAAATGAAGTGTTTGGAAGAAACCTGGGATTTTTATTGATGAAGAAGGGGATGCCTTGGGCATCCCCAAGCTTTGACGCTTGTACTTCTTGGATATTTCTTAGGGTGACACGCGTGGCATCCCCAAGCTTGAGCTTTAGTCCATCCTTCATCTCATTACTCATTCCTTCCATACACCTGAAATTTTTCCTTCATACAAAACTTCACACAATCTTTATTAGCAACATTAGTGCACTCAAGATAATAGGTCTTAAGGTTCAGTTCTAACACCAAATAAACTTCCATTAGAACACTAGCTACTGTAGCACTTCCCTCAAAAAGCTCAATTCCCCAAAAGAACTCAAAAAGGAACCAACAAGAAGCAAATGCAGAAAATGGCAGAAATCTGTCAAAACAGACCAGCAGGTAAAGACGAATTTTTTCGAAGACCTTCTGTTGCTCAAATCAAAAAGTGTTGAACTAACGAAATTTAGATAACAACCTGGGGCAGAAGCACAAAACATTACAGCTCAATCCGACATACAGAGCTCTCTCACGAATTTTTACGGTGAAGCACAGAAATCTGTTTCAGGACAGCAACTTTCCCAATCATTACTTCTCTCTCATTAGAGGTTACTCTTGGCACAAAAAGCAAATAAAAACGATAAAGAGCGGTTATTACTGAAGTAATAACTTCCAAGACTCATCTAAAATTTTGGGTTATCTCCCAATAAGTACTTTTCTTTAACGCCTTTAAGTTAGGCATAAACAAAAACTAAAATGGATTGAATAGAAGTAAGCGGAGATAATCATGGTGAAAACATTGTTTTGTTCAATGAAATCCTTTTGTTAACAAGGTTGATCAGGTCTTGTTACCAAAACAATTTCATATGAGACAAAACTTTGTATTCCACTTATGATTATGTTACCTCAACCTTGATAGCAATGGTCCCAATCATAATAGTTTCAAATTTGTCTCTTGGTATGGGACAATATATTTCTCCAACTTGAATGCCCTCAACATGTTCACTTGAATTTAAACCATAAGTCCTATCAATCTTCTTGGGGAAATAGATAGTATGTTCTTTGTCATTGTCATTGAAGGTAACCTTCCCTTGATTACAATTAATAACAGCTCCTGCAGTATTTAGAAAAGGTCTCCCAAGAATTATAGACATAATATCATCTTCAGGCATAAAAAGTTTGAGAGGATGCTCTCATAAGAAATATGAGTTGAATTAAAAGAGAGCATCAAGAAGCAAATTCAAAACACATTTAAGTCTAACCCACTTCCTATGCATAGGAATCATGTATGCAAATAAATTCACAAAGAACAAAATGACAAGCATAGGAAGATAAAACAAGAGTAACTTCAAAACTTTCAGCACATAGAGAGGTGTTTCAGTACCATGAAAAGTTCTACAACCATATTTTCCTCTCTCATAATAATTTTCAGTAGCCTCATGAATAAACTCAACAATATAACTATCACATAAAGCATGCTCTTCATGATCTACAAGCACTAGAGCTTTATTATAAACATTTTCAAAAGAAACCTCGGGAACATAACATTCATCCTTCTTTAGTAAGCATGGAGGACAATCAAATAATGTAAGGGATAAAGAGTTACTCTCATTAGAAGGTAGGCATGGGTAGCTAATCCATTCTTCCTCCTTTTGTTCATCACTCTCCTCCTCTTTTTCATCTAGTGAGATTTCAGGTTCATCAATTTCTTCTTCCATAGGAGCCTGCAAGGCATTAGTCTCTTCCATAGGGTCCTACAAGGCATTAGTCTCTTCCATTTGTGGAAAGCATCTATTAAAATATTCAAGGATATAGCTATTTTCATCCTTGTAATTATCAAAGCAAAATTTAAGTATACCATAAACCGCATACTTATAAGGTGAATCATCAATATTTTCAAGCAAACTAGCAAGTTCAAAAGCACCCTTCCAAGCAATAAATTCTTCAATTTGTTCCGCATCATAAAAGTCATAAATTCCTTTAGCATAGGAAGATATGGTATCATTATCATTATACTCACATTGAAAAGGGAGGTGTTTATACCTCTTTCTGCAACAAGATTCATCACAGCAATAAGTAGCATTATAAATAGAGCACACGTTTCTAGCAATGGTATACAATCTATCAATTTGTTCCCATAAGTGTTTCCCTTTTTGTGACAAGCGGTGTTCCTTATAATAATATTTTTGATCTTCCGTGAACCCACCTTGCCAATAAGCTTCAGTTTCAAAGAAACCAACCATTGACAACAAGCATGACAAAGCAAGACAATAACAGACCAACGAAAATAACAACTAGAGTAGGAACTAATTTTTTTGTATTTTTGATAAAGAAACAAGCAAACAAGGAGAAAATAAACTTAGCTTGAACAATAGTGAATCCAAGTGGACTTGATAAATAAAGCTATGCTCCCCGGCAACGGCGCCAGAAAATAGTCTTGATGACCCACAAGTATAGGGGGTGTATCGCAGTATTTTCGAGGGAAGTGAAACCCAATTTATTGATTCGACACAAGGGGAGCCAAAGAATATTTATAAGCCTTAACAACTGAGTTGTCAATTCAGCTGCACCTGGAAACAATCTTGCTCACAGCAGTTTATCAGTAGCAACAGTTTTGTAGTAGGAATAGTAAAGCAGCAGTAGTAAAGCAAAGACAATAGTAACAAAAGCAGTAAATAGTGGGATTCGAGTGCGGTAGGCATGGATGGACGGGCGTTGCATGGACAAGACAATTCACATAGCAATCAGAACATAGGGCAATTGCAGATAAATAAGATAAAGTATCCAAGTACTAGACAATCCTAGGCATGTATTCCATATATAGTCATACGTGCTCGCAATGAGAACTTGCACAACATCTTTTGTCCCAGCCCGCTTGCGGGGCCTCTAGGGAACTACTGGCAATTAAGATGCTCCTTTTAATAGAGCACCGGAGCAAAGCATTAACACTCCATGAACACATGTGATCCTCACATCAAAGCCTTTCCCTTTCGGTTATCCTGATTTTTGTCACTTCGGGGCCATAGGTTCCGGACAACAACGTGTGTATACAACTTGCAGATAAGACCAAAAACAATACTATCATAATGAATCAATAACATGTTCAGATCTGAAATCATGGCGCTCGGGCCCGAGTGAGAAGCATTAAGCACAACAAGTCGCAACAAAGTCATAAAGCACTAATAAAAGATACTAGGCACCATGCCCTAACAATCTGATGCCATTACATGAACGATCTCATCCAATCCCTACCATCCCCATAGCCTACAGCGGGGGATTACTCACTCATAGATGGGGAAACATGGATGGTCGATGGAGATGATGGTGGAGATCGATGGAGATGGCTCCGGGGGCACTTCCCTGTCCCGGTAGGGTGTCGGAACAGAGACTTTCTGTCCCCCGAATCTCCCCTTCGGTGGCGGCGGCGCAGAAGAACTTTTCGTGGAAAAACGTCGAACCCCTCGGAGTTTTTAGGTCAGAAGGCTTCTTATAGGCGAAGAGGGAGACCGAGAGGGTGCCTGGGGCCACCACACCATGCCCTGGCGCGGCCAGGCCTAGCCCACGCCTGGGGGGGTGGCCAACCCCTGGCCCTCCTCCGTCTCGTATTCTGGCTCCTGGAGTCTTCTGGAAAAATAGGCACTTTGGCTTTTGTCCCGTTCAATTCCGAGAATATTCATTTTCTGACTTTCCTGGAACCAAAAACAGCAGAAAACAAGCAGCTGGCACTATGGCTCTTGTTAATAGGTTAGTCCAAGAAATCATATGAAAAGTACTCCAAAGTGTGGACAAAACACAAGAAAGTGGATAAAACCAAGCATGGAGCATCAAAAATTATAGATACATTTGCAATGTATCACTAGCTGAACGTTGGCAGGGCGCACTACCGGTGCCAACAGCAACGTGGAGACCTGCACAACACAACCACAAAACTCTGTCCCCAACTTGCGATAAGGTTGTCAATCTCACAGGTTTTGCTGAAAACAAAGGATTAAACGTATGGAATGGAAGGAAGTAATAGTTTGTAGAAAGTAAACACAAAACAGTAAACAGTTTGATTGTAGATTGAAAGTAAAAGAAAGGACCGGGGTCCATAGTTCACTAGAGGTGGATCTCCTTAAGATAGATAACATGCTGGGTGAACAAATTACAGTGGGGCAATTGACAAACATCGAGAAATCATACAAGCATATACTAATCATCTTGACTCCTTTGAGATTCGATTGGGCATTACAACATTATACATAGACCGCCATCCAATTGCATATATGACTAATAATCCACCTTCAGGTTATCATCCGAACCCCCTCCAGTATTAAGTTGCAAGCAACAGATTATTGCTTTACGAATTGCGTGTAAAGTAAATAATACGATTGTTCTATGAACAAAGGATTGTTGTTTTCTCCCTAGTAGCAACAACACATCTAGTACCTTAGAGATTTCTGTCACTTCCCCAGTTACGGAGGCATGAACCCACTATCGAGCATAAATACTAACTCTTGGAGTTACTAGCATCTACTTGGCCAAGATAGCTACTAACAACGGAAAGCATGCAAGATCACAAATAAGAAAAACATGATAGAATCAATAATCAATCTGAAATAGCATCTCAATATCCATCGGATCCCCGCAAACACAACATGCAGAATTACAAATAGATGATCTTGATCATGAACGGAGCTCACAAGATCTAAACATGATAGCACAAAGGACGAGAACCAACCATCTAGCTACTACATGGACCTGTAGTCCAGAGATGAACTACTCACGCATCACACCGGAGGCTTGCATGGTGATGAAGAAGGCCTCCAGGGTGAATTCCCCTCTCTGGGAGGGAGCCGGGAAGAGCTTTAGATCCCTCCCGATCTAGGGATGGAGATGACAGCGGCTACAGACTCTTTCGTGGATTTTTGATCGGGTACTTAGGGTTTTCATATCAGTGGAAATATATAGGCGGAAGGAGAGGCCGAGGGGGTGCCTGGGGTGGCCAGACCATCCCTTGGCACGGGCCAGGCCCTAGCCCTTCTCCGTCTCGTATTCTGGTTCCAGGTGTCCCCCGGTAAAATAATGACTTTGGCTTTTGTCCCATCCAATTCCGAGAATATTCATTTTCTGACTTTCCTAGAACCAAAAACAGCAGAAAATAGGCAGCTGGCACTGTGGCTCTTGTTAATAGGTTAGTCCAAGAAATCATATGAAAAGTACTCCAAAGTGTGGACAAAACATAAGAAAGTAGATAAAACCAAGCATAGAACATCAAAAATTATAGATACATTTGCAATGTATCAACATCCCCAAGCTTAACTCCTGCTCGTCCTCGAGTAGGTAAGTGATAAAAAGAAAGAATAATTTTTGAGGTGACATGCACCATCATAAACTTGATCAAATTATTTGTAAAACATTCAAAGCTTGGATCATATTACTCCAATCATAACATGAAATACAAAGTTCTAGCAATAAGACAAAGAAACTATGTTGCAACATGAAAAAGGCACAAACAAAAGATTCATGAATAACAATGCTTTGCAAGACGTTTGTTTGTTTCACATAAAGAAAACATAGCATAGTAGTATTCAGCTTGTCCCTCATAGAGTAGCAAACATAAATGCATAGGACACCTTCAAAGTTCATAAGAGTGACTAGATACAAATAGTTTAAAACAAGCAATATCAAGGTATGCATCAATCAACAAGTCTTGGGACAATGCACATAGAACTAAGAATGGCCACTATGCTCTCAAAGTAGGTGCATAAAGGTAGAAGGTGGAGACTCAATATAATGGTGGAAGAAAGGCCTTCATAGAAGGAAGCAGAGATTCAAGTTTCATAAAGAGCTTCCAAAAATTATGGTACTTATAGCTTTCAGCTCTCATTGCCCCTATCATAAGCATCTTGAAGTGATTAAGGTTAAAGTGAACAAACTATGGTGTACATGCTTGACGAAGTATAAGTTAGAAATCTCATGTCCCTTGAATAGGGCGCTCCTCATGCTACTCAAGTTTAGTCACCGTAAGTTCTTGTCATCGTAAGTACATGTGTATCATAGAGAACCGCAGGGTACCTTGCCCGATGATACGGAAGAATCCCCGTATCAAAATGACAAGGCAAGCAGACAACGAGCATCTCAGCAATCTTCTTATTTACCATGGGAATATGGTGCTTTTTCTCTCTTTCCTCTTTTCATAATATCTTTTTTTTCTTTTTCTCTTTTTTTCATTAATACAGGACTCTTTTTTTATAAGAAGAATGCTTCATAGACAACTCATTATGGTTACGCTGCAGGTTTCCACCATGTCAACATGGATTAGACCAGCGGCCTAGGCGTTTCTCTAACACATATACATAACTCCATGGACTTACAAGCTCCCCTTTCATTTCACACCGACAACATCCATAGACAAAAGAGCATGATATCAACTAGGTACAAAGTACCAGTGCAATGTTGAAAGCGTTCCCGATGACAGCATGGTTCTGCTAATCCCCAACAAATAAGTGCAAGCATATACAACATAGACGACACAATGGTTCAAGTTTATTAAGGGAAAGAAAAGTAAAGTGTGCCATCAAGTTCGTGAGAGCTTTAATCACTAGTTGTCTCATAAGAAGTTTAATTTGGAAGGTAAACAAAGACATAAATATACTTGGAATAGCATATGCTAATAGGTAGGTATGGTGGACTCTTTGGAATAACTTGGTTTAGGGAGTTGGATGCATGAGTGGAACTCATACTTGGTTGTGGAGGCTAGCAAAAGACTGGGAGCGACAAAAGAAGAGAGCAATAATGGCCATAATCATGCAGAGCGACAGAACATCATTGATCAAAGCATAAAGTGATACTACAAGTTGAAAACTAAAGGATCATAAAGGCTTATGGTGACTTGAGATAGTCATAACATGGTGTGAGCATGCGCCAAGTGATGACCCACAAGTATAGGGGGTGTATCGCAGTATTTTCGATAAGTAAGAGTGTCGAACCCAACGAGGAGCAGAAGGTGTTGGCTAGTGGTATGGATCAGGAATTCTCTGCAATTACTTATCAAACAGATTTTTAGGGGGTTTTGATAAAGCAAATAAACAAAGTACGAGTAAATAAAAGACAGTAGGAATAAATGCAGCAAGTGGCCCAATCCTTTATGCAGCAAAGGAAAAGCCGATTGTATTACTTAAGATGACCAAGCGTTCTCGAGGACACATGGGAAGACTGTCAAGTGCTTTCGCTTCATACAGTTGATTAATCTTCTTTAGCTTGCTAAGTGTTGTGTGGGTGAACCTATGCTAATGTACCGACCTTCCTTGGATTAATACATACTTGTGATTATACCCCTTGCAAACATCCGTAAGTACAAGAAAGTAATTAAGGTAGAAACCTAACCACAGCTTTAAACTCTAAGACCCTTACGTCCCTTGTGCAATGGTTTCCTAACGGGGGTTCAGGTTTCTGTCACTCTGGCAACCCCTACGATTAGTAGCCAAATACACAATGCATTCCCCTAGGCCCATATGGTGAAGTGACATGTAGTCAACGTTCACATGACACCACTAGAAGAAGTACACCACAACTCAAATATCAAACTATTGAATCTTTCTCAACATAACTCCACTACTAACAGCATGACTTCTCCCATGTCCTCAAGAACAAAATGAACTACTCACAAGACATCATATGGATCATGATCAGAGATGGAATAATGATGTATAAAAATCTGAACATAAACAATAATTCAACGGTTCACTCAATAGCATCAACTACAAAGAGTAATCAACACCGGGAAAGTTTCCCCTATGAACTATGCAAGATTCAACCCAATTATTACAGCAATATGGAGATGGTGATGAGGGTGCTGATGGTGATGATGATGATGATCCCGATGAAGTCTAGCTTGATGATGGTGTTGATGGCGACGATCTCCCCTCTCCGGGAAGGAATTCCCCCGGCGGAAATCTGTCTGCCGGAGAGATCTTTCTCTCTCGGTGTTTTCCGCCCCGCAGAGGCGGCGTAATCTTTCTGTGGTTGCTCCCCGAGTCTTAGGGTTTTGGGAGGATAATATACGCCAGAGGGGAGAGCCAGGGGTGGACCAGGGCGGCCACACCACCTGGTGGGCGGCCTAGGCTGGCCCGTGCCAGGGGGTGGCGTGGCCCCCCTGTGGCCCATTTCCAGCCCCCCTTCTCGCTTCCTTCGTCTTCTGGAAAAATAAGATTTTCCGTATATTTTCCCGGATTTTCTGATCTTCGCGAATTTTGCCTCCAAACAGCACCTTTTCCATCAGAATCCTGACTGCAGCGGTCCATGCTCCAAAAGTCATCAACCATGCAAAAACAGATGAAATAACATAAGTATCACCTCTCAATATGAAATATATCAATGAATAACAGTGAATTATGACATAGAATAGTGATGCAAAATGGACGTATCACCAAGTCAACCCAAATAAAGCATCAAAGGAGAATACTACAATACTATGCTTTAATATGCTAAAACAACGCATGATTCATCCAAGGCACATTAAGCAATCTCAATTGTTTATAACAAGTCATGCTACAGCAAAGAATACTAAGCATAAAGCTAAAACAATATCGAGCATGGCATGACAAAGCATATGCCACAGTAAAAAACAAACTCTCTTTAACACTTAAGCATGAACTTTCCTACTCTTTTCCAAACCAATACAAACTATTTGAAAACCAAAGTATGAAAGAGGGGGTCCAACCAATTTATTCAGCAGCCTAGCAAACAAAGCAAACGAAAAACCAAAACGAAAACGAAAAACAAGACGCTCCAAGAACAACACAACTATGCATGAAACAATAAAAATGAAGTGTTTGGAAGAAACCTGGGATTTTTATTGATGAAGAGGGGATGCATTGGGCATCCCCAAGCTTTGACGCTTGTACTTCTTGGATATTTCTTGGGGTGACACGCGTGGCATCCCCAAGCTTGAGCTTTAGTCCATCCTTCATCTCATTACTCATTCCTTCCATACACCTGAAATTTTTCCGAGTTGTGCTTGATGCGATGCATGATCATGTCAGATTGTGGATCCCAGCTCTTGTCATTCTTTTTCCGCTCTACCTCCTTGAAGTCTTCTTTTCCTGCATGGTTATGGATAAAGGTATGGAATGGACTCTTGGTGCTTGGAGAAGGCGTCCGTGGTGCCATACAGTGACGCGGAGGCTTCCCTCTAGTTAACATCCGTGCAGTCCTTCTGATCCTGGCAGGGTTGGCCACCACTCCAATGCTTGCAATGGTAGTACCGGTGTGCTTTGCCTCCTCTTCATCTTCACTCTTGATCTCCTCCTCGTTCCCGGGGTCTTGGAGCTCCTACTCCATAGGCTCCTTTCCTTTATCCTTGGCAGACACCATTGTGCTTCAAAGCTTTCAAAGATAGCTCCTGGCAGAAACAGATCGAAACAAAAACACGACGAAAACACGATATACGAACCTCGGGAGATCCGGGGGATTATATATTACGAAGTTTCATAACAAAAGGAAGGTACTAGGCAAAAATGAGTCGGAGGCGGAGACCGGGGTGGACTCACCACCTGGTGGCGCGGCCAGGGGTAGGCCCGCGCCACAGGGTGGTGTGAGCCACCTTGGCTCCGTTTCCGTCCCTCTTTCGCTTCGTAACTTTCCCTATTGGCTAAAAACTGCAAAAATATAGTTGGATTGTATTTTCACGGAACTTTTCTTACCAGAACTATTACCTATTTGAAAACAGACTCTGCAGGTCTCTGAATCTAGTCCTTGATAAATTTCCCCGGAGTTATAACTTGAAAGGCACCAACATCTTCATTGTAAGAATCTCCAGCAATATAGTGCTTGAGTCGCTGCCCATTCACTACTTGTGTAGTATTATCTTTTAAAGAAGCAATTTGTATTGCTCCCAAACGGAACACTTCTTCAATAATGAAGGGTCCTTCCCATTTTGACAGTAGCTTTCCTGCAAAAAATCTGAGATGAGACCTATACAATAGAACTTTCTCACCAACATGAAATTCTCTCTTAAGTATTCGCTTGTCATGCCATCTTTTAACTTTTTCCTTAAAGAGCCTAGCATTTTCATAGGCTTCACTCCTCCATTCATCTAAAGAACTTAAGTTGAATAATATTTTCTCACCAGCGAGCTTATAATCTCTATTTAGTTCTTTAACTGCCCAGTAAGCTTTGTGTTCTAATTCTAAAGGTAGGTGACAAGCTTTCCCATAAACCATTTTATAAGGAGACATCCCCATGGGATTTTTGTAGGCAGTTCTATAAGCCCATAAAGCATCATTCAACTTTTTAGCCCAGTTTTTTCTAGATCTACTTTTGCAAGATGGATTTAATTTCTCTATTTGATAACTCTACTTGCCCGCTAGTTTGGGGGTGATAAGCTGAAGCAGTTATATGATTAACATCATATTTAGCAAGGGTCTTTCTAAAACCACCATGAATGAAATGAGAACCCCCATCAGTCATGAGATACCTGGGCACTCCAAACCTAGGAAAGATAACATCCTTAAGCATTTTTAGAGAAGTCTCCCCGTCAGCACTCTTCGTAGGAATGGCTTCTACCCACTTAGTAACATAATCAACGACAACAAGAATATGAGTATAACCTTTCGAGGTGGAAGGACCCATAAAGTCAAATCCCCAGCAATCAAAGGGTTCAATAACTAGAGAGTAGTTCATAGGCATTTCATTGCATCTAGAAATATTACCGACACGCTGACATTCATCACAAGATAAAACAAATTTTTTTGCATCTTTAAAAAGGGTAGGCCAGTAGAAACCTGATTGTAGCACCTTTTGCACAGTTCTATCTCCTGCATGATGTCCTCCATAAGCACTACCATGACATTTACGCAATATCTCCTTTTGTTCATATTCTGGAACACATCTTCGCATAATACCATCCACTCCTTCTTTATATAAGTGTGGGTCATCCCAGAAATAATGCCTCAAATCATAGAAGAACTTCCTTCTATGCTGAGCTGTAAAAGTTGGAGGCAAATACTTGGAGACAATAAAGTTAGCATAATCACCGTACCAAGGGCTCCCTCGCGAGCTTACCCCAACTGCAGTCAACTGTTCATTTGGGAAACTATCATTGACAGGCATAGGGTCAAAAGAGATGTTTCCCAAACGAGATAAATTATCCGCTACAGGGTTTTCAACACCTTTCCTATCTATCTACTATATGTAGATCAAACTCTTGTAAAAGCAACACCCATCTAATAAGCCTAGGCTTAGCGTCCTTCTTCGTCATAAGGTACTTAATAGCAGCATGATCAGTATGAATGGTGACTTTTGAGTCTACAATATAGGATCTAAACTTATCACAAGCAAAAACAACAGCTAGAAATTCCTTTTCAGTAGTAGCATAATTCCTTTGAGCAGCCTCTAGAGTCTTACTAGCATAATGAATAACATTTAGCTTTTTATCATTTTGCTGCCCAAGGACAGCACCTATAGCAAAATCACTAGCATCACACATTATTTCAAAAGGTAAACTCCAATCAGGTGGTTGAACGATAGGAGCTATGGTTAAAGCCTTCTTAAGAGTTTCAAAAGCTTCCTTACAATCATCATCAAAAACAAAGGGTACATCTTTTTGAAGAAGATTAGTGAGGGGTTTTGATATCCTAGAAAAATCTTTAATAAACCTTCTATAGAAACCAGCATGACCAAGGATACTACGAATACCTTTGATGTCTCTTGGATATGGCATCTTCTCAATTGCCTCAACCTTAGCTCTATCAACTTCTATGCCTCTTTTAGAAACTTTATGCCCAAGGACAATCCCTTCATTAACCATGAAGTGGCATTTCTCCCAATTAAGAACAAGATTAGTTTCTTCACACCTCTACAAAACTTTATCAAGGTTGTGCAGACAATTATCAAAAGAAGTTCCATAGATAGAAAAGTCATCCATGAACACTTCCACAATTTCCTCACAAAAGCCATGAAAGATAGCGACATGCATCTTTGAAAAGTAGCAGGAGCATTACATAAACCAAAAGGCATACGTCTATAAGCATAAGTACCGTAAGGGCAAGTAAACGTAGTTTTTTCTTAGTCTTGTTGTTTAACAGCAATTTGAGAGAACCCAGAATAACCATCAAGAAAACAAAAATGGGTCTTTTTAGACAACCTTTCCAACATTTGATCAATAAAAGTAAGCGGGTAGTGATCTTTCTTAGTAACTTTGTTGACTTTCCTAAAATCGATGCACATCCTATAGCCTACTACTATTCTTTGGGGAATAAGCTCATCGTTATCATTAGGAACAACGGTAATACCTCCTTTTTTAGGAACACAATGAATAGGACTAACCCATTCACTATCAGCAATAGGTTAAATAATACCAGCATCAAGGAGTTTCAATACCTCATTTCTTACCACTTCCTTCATCTTAGGATTTAAACGTCGTTGGTGCTCTACTACTGGTTTTGCATCTGGTTCTATATTGATAGAATGCTGACATATAGTAGGTGAAATCCCTTTTAAATCATCCAGAGTATAGCCCATAGCTCCTCGGTGTTTCTTCAAAACCTCCAATAACCTTTCTTCTTCCTTCCCTGAAAGTTTAGAGCTAATAATAACAGGATATATCTTTTTATCATCAATATAAGCATATTTAAGATCATCAGGGAGAGGTTTTAGATCGAAAACCGGATCCTTTTTAGGTGGCAACGTGGTACCCAAGTCTTCTACAGGCAAGTTATGCTTAAGCATCTTAGGCTGATTACGGAGAATCTCGTCAATCTCATTCCTTTCCTCCATGAAGATTTCACTTTCATGATCTTCCATAAATTGCTGCAAAGCATTGTTAGGAGCAAGAGAAATAGAAGCAAGTTGTTTAACTCTAAAATCCTCATTATGGGTTTCCTCTTCACAAGGTTCTTTAGTGAATTTCGAGAAATTAAACTCATAAGATTCCCCATTAAACTTAGTCAAGATTTTCTCCCTTCTGCAATCTATAATAGCTCCACAAGTACTCAAGAAAGGTCTACCAAAAATAATAGGATAGGTTTTACTAGCAGCTGAACCAAGTACTAGAAAATCTGCAGGGTACTTAATCTTACCACAAAGAACTTCCACGTCTCATACAATACCAATTGGAGAGATGGTCTCTCTATTAGCAAGGTGAATAACCACATCAATCTCTTCCAATTCGCAGGGACTGATTTCATGCATAATTTCTCTGTAAAGCTCATAAGGAATAGCAGTGGAACTTGCACCAATATCACATAAACCATAATAGCAATGATCACCAATTCTAACAGAAAGCATAGGAACACGAGCCTTTTTAGTTCTATTAGGATGTGAAACAATGTTAGAAGCATCCTCACAAAAGACTATGTGTCCATCCTCTATGCTTTTAGTGACAAGGTCTTTCACAATTGCTACAACAGGTTTAATGTTTATTTGTTTAGCAGGTTTTACAGTTCTCTTTGCACTTTTAGTGATTACACTAGTTATCATAGGATGGTCCTTTACCTTATCCGGGAAGGGTTTCTCGATATAAAGTTCAGGTAAGATGTGATCAATAGTGTAAAACTTAGTACTCCCAACAAGAACACAGTCAACGATATCTTTATAAGGTGCATGGTACTTACTCCATCACCTTTTTGGGATTTCAATATAAGAAGCAAAAGCCTTAAAGCAATTTGTAATAACTTGTAAATCAAGACCATAAGTATTATTAATATTTTGAAAGTCATCAGTTCCCATAAAAGATTCAATGCATTCATAATCATAATTTATACCTGACTTCTACCTTTGTCATTCTCCCAAGCTTCAGCATTGTCTTGAATACGGTCTAGAAGATCCCATTTAGTTTCTTCTTCCATGCGAGTGAATGATCCAGCAAAAGAAGCATCCAATAAATCCTTATCATGAAGAGGAAGCCTTGCATAAAAGTTATTAATAATAATATTGTTGGGGAGCTCATGAATGGGACATTTGAGCATTAGTAACTTCAATCTCCCCCAAGCTTGAGCTGTACTCTCTCCATCAAGAGGCCAAAAGTTGTATATTTGATTCCGATCTTTATGAATCTCACTAGGAGGATAAAACTTTGAATAAAAGAGAGGTACTATATCCTCCGATTCAAGAGTTTGACCATTCTTCAGCAGCTTATATCATTCCTCAGCTCTTCCTTTTAGTGATAATGAGAATAACTTCTTCTTAACTTGATCTGTAGTAATACCTGCACACTTGAACAACCCGTATAATTCATGTATAAAGAGTAAATGATCACCAGGATGGACAGTTCCATCCCCAACAAAGTAGTTATCCATAACACGGTCAATAATTCTTGTAGGTATTTTGAAAGCATCATTCTCAATAGGTGGTGGTTCATCTACTACCTTAGCAGTGGTAGTAGCATACCAAATAAGAAACTCAGCGAATTATCCATCACAAAAATAAAGCAACTAACAGAAGTAAACAATACTCACAGTAGAAGTTTCCTTTACCAGTTCCACTCTCCAATAGCGCTTCACTCCCCGGCAACAGCGCCAGAAAATAGTCTTGATGACCCACAAGTATAGGGGGTGTATCGCAGTATTTTCGATAAGTAAGAGTGTCGAACCCAACGAGGAGCAGAAGGTGTTGGCTAGTGGTATGGATCAGGAATTCTCTGCAAATACTTAGCAAACGGATTTTTAGGGTTTTTTGATAAAGCAAGTAAACAAAGTACGAGTAAATAAAAGACAGTAGGAATAAATGCAGCAAGTGGCCCAATCCTTTATGCAACAAAGGACAAGCCGGTTGTATTACTTAAGATGACCAAACATTCTCGAGGACACATGGGAAGACTGTCAAGTGCTTTCGCTTCATATAGTTGATTAATCTTCTTTAGCTTGCTAAGTGTTGTGTGGGTGAACCTGTGCTAATGTACCGACCTTCCTAAGACTAGTACATACTTGTGATTATACCACTTGCAAACATCCATAAGTACAAGAAAGTAATTAAGGTAGAAACCTAACCACAGCTTTAAACTCTAAGACCCTTACGTCCCTTGTGCAATGGTTTCCTAATGGGGGTTCAAGTTTCTGTCACTCCGGCAATCCCTACGATTAGTATCCAAATACACAATGCATTCCCCTAGGCCCATATAGGTGAAGTGTCATGTAGTCGATGTTCACATGACACCACTAGAAGAAGTACACCACAACTTAAATATCAAACTATTGAATCTTTCTCAACATAACTCCACTACTAACAACATGACTTCTCCCATGTCCTCAAGAACAAAACGAACTACTCACAAGACATCATATGGATCATGATCAGAGATGGAATAATGATGTATAATAATCTGAACATAAACAATAATTCAACGGTTCACTCAATAGCATCAACTACAAAGAGTAATCAACACCGGGAAAGTTTCCCCTATGAACTATGCAAGATTCAACCCAATTGTTACAGCAATATGGAGATGGTGATGAGGGTGCTGATGGTGATGATGGTGGTGGTGATGATGATGATGATCCCGATGAAGTCCAGCTTGATGATAGTGTTGATGGCGACGATCTCCCCTCTCCGGGAAGGAATTCCCGTGAAATCATCTGCGGAGAGATCTTTCTCTCGGTGTTTTCTGCTTGCAGGCGGAATCTTTCGTGGTTGCTCCCGAGTCTTAGGGTTTGGGAGGGATAATATCGCCCGGAGGAGAGCCAGGTGGACCAGGCGGCCACACCACCAGGACAGCGGCCACACCACACGTGGCGCGCCTAGGCTGGCCGTGCCGAGGGTGGCGTGGCCCCTGGCCCATCTCAGCCCCTTCGCCGTCTTCTGGAAAAATAGGATTTTCCGTATATTTTCCCGGATTTTCTGATCTTCACGAATTTTGCCTCCAAACAGCACTTTTTCCATCAGAATCCTGACTGCAGCGGTCCATGCTCCAAAAGTCATCAACCATGCAAAAACAGATGAAATAACATAAGTATCACCTCTCAATATAAAATATATCAATGAATAACAGTGAATTATGACATAGAATAGTGATGCAAAATGGACGTATCACCAAGTCAACCCAAATAAAGCATCAAAGAAGAATACCACAATACTATGCTTTAATATGCTAAAACAACGCATGATTCATCCAAGGCACATTAAGCAATCTCAATTGTTTATAACAAGTCATGCTACAGCAAAGAATACTAAGCATAAATCTAAAACAATATCGAGCATGGCATGACAAAGCATAGGCCACAGTCAAAAACAAACTCTCTTTAACACTTAAGCATGAAATTTCCTACTCTTTTCCAAACCAAACCAAACTATTTGAAAACCAAAGTATGAAAGAGGGGGTCCAACCAATTTATTTAGCAACCTAGCAAACAAACCAAATGAAAAACCAAAATGAAAACAAAAAAGAAGACGCTCCAAGAACAACACAACTGTGCATAAAACAATAAAAATGAAGCGTTTGGAAGAAACCTGAGATTTTTATTGATGAAGAGGGGATGCCTTGGGCATCCCCAAGCTTTGACGCTTGTACTTCTTGGGGTGACACGCGTGGCATCCCCAAGCTTGAGCTTTAGTCCATTGTTCATCTCATTACTCATTCCTTAGATACACCTGGAATTTTTCCTTCATACAAAACTTCACACAATCTTTATTAGCAACATTAGTGCACTCAAGATAATAGGTCTTTAGTTTCAGTTCTAACACCAATAAAACTTACATTAAAACACTAGCTACTGTAGCACTTCCCTCAAAAAGGCCAGTTCCCCAAAAGAACTCAAAAAGGAACCAACAAGAAGCAAATGCAGAAAACGGTAGAAATCTGTCAAAACAGACCAGCACGTAAATACGATTGTTTTAGAAAACCTTATGTTGCTCAAATCAAAAAGTGTTGAACTAATGAAAATTAGATAGCAACCTGGGACATAAGCACAAAAATTGACGTCTCAAAAGGACGTACAAATATTTTACACGAATTTTTATGGTGAAGCACATAAATCTGTTTTAGAACAGCAACTTTCCCAATCATTACTTCTCTCTTATTAGAGGTTACTCTTGGCACAAAAAAGCAAATAAAAAGGATAAGGAGCGGTTATTACTAAAGTAGTAACTTCCAAGACTCATCTAAAACTTTTGAGTTATCTCCCAATAAGTACTTTTCTTTAACGCATTTAAGTTAGGCATGATAGTTTGAGAAGATGCTCACATAAAAAATATGAATTGAAGTAAAAGAGAGCATCAATAAGCAAATTCAAAACACATTTAACTCTAACCCTCTTCCTGTGCATAGGAATCTTGTAATAAAATAAATCAAAGAAGCACATAGTAACAAGAATGGGTAGATAAAACAAGAGCAACTTCAAAACTTTTAGCACATAGAGAGGTGTTTTGGTACCATGACTTCTACAACCATATTTTCCTCTCTCATAATAATTTTCAGTAGCCTCATGAATAAACTCAACAATATAATTATCATATAAAGCATGATTTTCATGATCTACAAACACTAGAGCTTTATTATAAACATTTTCAAAAGAATCCTCAAGAACATGACATTTGTCCTCCTTTGGTAAGCATGGGGGACAATCAAATAATGTAAGGGGTAAAGAGTTACTCTCATTAGAAGGTAGGGATGGGTAGATCCATTATTCCTCCTCTTGATCATCACTCTCCTCCTCTTTTTCATTCAATGAGCTTCCAGTTTCAGCAATTTCTTCTTCCATAGGCTCCTGAAAGGCATTAGTCTCTTCCATTGGTGGAGAGCATCTATTAAGATATTCAAGAATATAGCCATTTTCTACCTTATAATTATCAAAGCAAAATTTAATTATATCATAAACCTCATATTTATAAGGTGAATCATCAGTATTTTCAAGCAAACTTGCAAGTTCAAATGCACCCTTCCAAGCAATAAATTCTTCAATTTGTTCCACATCATAAAAGTCATAATTCCCTTTAACATAAGAAGATATGGTAACATTATCATTATACTCACATTGAAAAGGGAGGTGTTTATACCTCCTACAGCAACAAGATTTATCAAAGCAGTAAGTAACATTATAAGTAGAGCACACGTTTATAGCAATGGTATACAATTTATCAATTTGTTCCCATAAGTGTTTCCCTTTTTGTGACAAGCGGTGTTCCTTATAATAATATTTTTGTTCTTCCGTGAACCCACCTTGCCGATAATATTCAGTTTCAAAGAAACCAACCATTGATAGAAAGCATGATAAAGCAAGACAATAACAGACCAATGAAAATAACAACTATAGTAGGAACTAATTTTTTTATGTTTTTGATAAAGAAACAAGCAAACAAAACAAAAAGAAACTAAGCAAAACAAAAATAACAAAGCAAAGAGATTGGTTATGAGGGACTCCCCTTGTGAAGATGTCCTTGACTCCCCGACAACGGCGCCATAAAATATGCTTGATGGCCCAAAATATATCGAGCTCATTGGGGAACCCCAAGAGGAAGATATGATGAGCACAATAGCAAGTTTTCCCTTAGTACTAAACCAAGGTTATCAATCTAGTAGGAGCAAGGAAACACCCCAAAGGTGTTGCTAGCTGAACGTTGGCATGGCGCACTACCGGTGCCAGCAGCAACGTGGAGACCTGCACAACACAACCACAGAACTCTGTCCCCAACTTGCGATGAGGTTGTCAATCTCACCGGTTTTGCTGAAAACAAAGGATTAAACGTATCGAATGGAAGAAGTAATAGTTTGTAGAAAGTAAACACAAAACAGTAAACAGTTTGATTGTAGATTGAAAGTAAAAGAAAGGACCGGGGTCCATAGTTACTAGAGGTGGCTCTCCTTAAGATAAATAACATGCTGGTGAACAAATTACAGCGAGGCAATTGACAAACATCGAGAAAGCAACGCATGCATATACTAATCATCCTGACTCCTTTGGAACTTTATTGGGCATTACAACATTATACATAAACCGTCATCCAATTGCATCTATGACTAATAATCCACCTTCAGGTTATCATCCGAACCCCCTCCAGTATTAAGTTGCAAGCAATAGATTATTTCTTTACGAATTGCATGTAAAGTAAACAATATGATTGTTCTATGAACAAAGGATTGTTGTTTTCTCCCTAGTAGCAACAACACATCTAGTACCTTAGAGATTTCATCACTTCCCAGATTACGAGGCATGAACCCACTATCGAGCATAAATACTGACTCTTGGAGTTGCTAGCATCTACTTGGCCAAGATAGCTACTAACAACAGAAAGCATGCAAGATCACAAATAACAAAGACATGATAGAATCAATAATCAATCTGAAATAGCATCTCAATATCCATCGGATCCCCGCAAACACAACATGCAGAATTACAAATAGATGATCTTGATCATGAACGGAGCTCACAAGATCTAAACATGATAGCACAAAGGAGGAGAACCATCCATCTAGCTACTACATAGACCCGTAGTCTAAAGATGAACTACTCACACATCACACCGGAGGCTTGCATGGTGATGAAGAAGGCCTCCAGGGTGAATTCCCCTCTCCAGCAGGGTGCTGGGAAGAGCTTCAGATCCCTCCTGATCTAGGGCTGGAGATGATGGCGGCTACAGACTCTTTCGTGGATTTTTGATCGGGTACTTAGGGTTTCTGTATCAGTGGCAATATATAGGCGGAAGGAGGGGTGCCTGGGCGCCAGACCACCTTGGCTGGCGGGCCTGGCCGCGTGGCCAAGTGGTGTGGCCAGGCCCCAGCCCTTCTCCGTCTCATATTATGGTTCCAGGTGTCCCCTGGTAAAATAATGACTTTGGCTTTTGTCCCGTCCAATTCCGAGAATATTCATTTTCTGACTTTCCTGGAACCAAAAATAGCAGAAAACAGGCAGCTGGCACTGTGCTCTTGTTAATAGGTTAGTCCAAGAAATCATATGAAAAGTACTCCAAAGTGTGGACAAAACACAAGAAAGTAGATAAAACCAAGCATAGAACATCAAAAATTATAGATACATTTGCAATGTATCACCTCGTTATTAACAACATCCAATATCCATGATCAGGAAACGTTGATCATCTTGTTAATCAACGAGCTAGTTTATAAGAGAGGCATAACTAGGAACCTTCTATTTGTCTATTAAACACACATGTATTAATGTTTCCAAATTAATACAATTATATCATGCAAAATAAACATCTATCATATACTTGGAATACTTTTAATAACAACTGTATTATTGCCTCTCGGGCATATTCCCTTCAGGAGGTCCTCAGAATTAACAGGGAAAGACAATGGCCAGAGTCGGGGAAGAGGGTGCAATTCCGGCGACCAAGGGCATACCAGCAAGCTCGCTCAGTGAAGAGGAAGAGTTTGACGAGATGAAGCTTGTTGGCGATGCCCAGGGAGGCATCAATTGGTGGTGGAGCTCGGTAGCTGCAATTAGGGTTCGAGAGCTCGTGGGGGAGGATGAGAGAAAGCGAGAGGGACTAAGATAAGAGGATAGGGGAATAGGGCATGTCTCATCGGTCTTATCCCCTCTCCACGGGGCAACGACAATGGACGACACGCAACAACCTCCTCGCCCTTCTGTCATGAGGAAGGAGATAGGAGAAGAAGGGTAGAGGGGTGCATAGGTTGGGCTTCTCAAATGGGCCACGGTACAACAAGGGAAAGGGAGGAAGCGGCTGAGAGCTAGGATCTATATTTTTTAATGATAAAACCCTTTTTTTCCTTCTCTCTTTTATATTTTCAAAATAACTCTGGTTTGAATCATTCCAAAAACTAAACAAGGTTAGAACTTATTTTCTAAGATACATTGAGCCATGTTTTAGTTAAGGATCCATAAAAATTTTGGTTTCTCAAAATATTAAACCATTTTGGAAATATTTACTCAGAGAGGGGAATAGGGAAATTAGGGTTTATTTTTCCTTCTTATTTTCAATGCACACTTATTTTAGTTCAAGGAGATGCATGCAGTGCTTATCATGCACAAGAGCAAACCCTAATTATGATTAAGCAACTAGCGTGTTACAGAAATCCAGTCACCTATGTTGCTAGAGAAGGTTTAGTGCAATTTTAGTTTTTTCTTAGTAGGAAAAAGTGGAGATTTGGTGCAAATGGGCACCAATACTCCCTTCATTTTGAAAAAAATAAAAAATTATACTTTTGAGTTTATTTTTTTTGGAAAAAATCTCGGGAATACATGTACATAGTTAATATATTTGTATGAAATTTCAGTAAAATATAGTTTTATTTTAGGCTACATAAAAAGATAAATTTCTGACAATTTTATGTAGCCCAAAATACAATATATTTTAAACAAAGTTGTTGTTGTACATTCTAGATGTATGTATCTAGTTATATATTTATTTTCAAAAATATTGGAGACCAAAATGTATAAGTTTCAATATTGCCTAAAACATTTTCCCCCGCTTAGAAAATATCTTATTTCATGAGGACGAAAGTTCAGTAGTCAGTACATACTGCCAGCGGTGTAACGTAGGCCATGTGGACTTTCAGAAAACAAAACAAAGACAAGTGATTTTTGGTGCAGTGTTCGAATGACTGCTTTTCTGCTTCTCTTCTCTATCTATTCTGCGAGGATTACAGAACGTGTGAGGTGTGGGAATCGTGTCCCCTACTAGCCCGTGCCATCCCACGAGCTGGAATGCGTCCACTCCCTCCTAGATCGCTGGACCGAGACATGCAAGACCTCATCCAGCGCTAACTAATTCAACTGAAAAATAGCTAACACTCTAACACACTAAACCTGATGAAACTGAATAACTGAACCTAACAGCTAATTATTCCAACATTCTCCCCTAATATAGCTGTAGTTCTTGACATCCACCATGCCAATCGTCACAGGCAGCTCCAGGAACCTTGTGCGATCAAGTGGTTTAGTGAGAATGTTAGTGAGTTACTAACCGGTGTTGGTGTAATCGACGATGATCTTGCCTGCCTCGATGCACTTGCGAATGAAGTGAAAGAACACCTCTATGTGCTTGCTCCGATCGTGGAACACCGGATTCTTGCACAGCTAGATGGCCGATTTGTTGTCGATGAAGATGGTGGTGGAGTTGTAGTTCTTGCCGAGAAGGTCCTCGAGCAGCCGGCAAAGCCACACTCCTTGGCACGCTGCCATCGTGGCAACAACATACTCCGCCTCGCAGGAGGAGAGCGCCACAATTCTTTGCTTCTGTGACTGCCAAGTGACAGGATTGCCACCCAGCAGAAAGAGAGTGTTGGAGGTGCACTCCATGTCACCGGCCATATCAGAGTCACTGAAGCCGATCAATTTCTCCTCTCTGGCACCGGTGTACCTGCAGCCAAGGTGAATTGTACATGCCACATAGCGTAGGAGGTGCTTGACTGCTGCCAGGTGCTCGGTGGTAGGTGTCTCCATGAATCGGCTCACAAAGCCAACAATGTAGGAGATGTCCGCGCACATGTGCACTAGGTAGCGCGGCACCCCACCACGCTCTGGTAGAAGGTGGAATCCATTGGCGGCGCCTTGCTGTCCTTTCTCATCTTGAGTCGTGGTTCCATTGGAACATGCACATGATTGCAGCAGGACATGCCGGCCTGCTCCAACAGTTTGGCCGCGTACGTGCTCTAGGACAAGGTGATGCCGCTCGCACCCTGGTGATCTTCGATGTTGAGGTAGAAGTGAAGCAGGCCCATGTCGCTCATGTGGAACTGGGTCATCATCTCCTGCTTGAAGTGCCGATCTCCTCGGGAGTGGGGCAGAAAACCGATAACCGAAAACCGAACTCGAAAAGACCGAGACCAAAACTAGATCGAGACCGAAAGGATCTAACAAAAAATTGGATAGCAATTATGTAGACCGAATTTAGTTCAGTTAATTCGGTCATTAGTTATTTGTAACCGAATAGACCGACTTGAGCGAACTTCAAATGAGAGTGGCCTAGTTACGAAGCTCTAGTTGCCTATAACTATTGATTTATCTTCTTCGACTAATCCAAATTTAATTTTGTTGAATGTTAGTTTCCGCCAATTTATATGACTATATGAAGTGTATTTTATATCTAAATTATAACTGAAACTATACCAAATGGTTTAACAAATATTATCCAATTTTTGTATTCGATAATATCTACCAGGCAATTCGGTCATGACCGAAACCGAAACCGAATTATCGGGTAACTGAATTTGTCGGGTAGTAAAAATAACAAGTAAATTTTGGTCTTTATTTTTTGAAGACCGATTTCAAAATAGACTGATATGTAAAGACCGAATTTTCTGTCGTAACCGAACATCCACCCCTACCAGTGACGATCAAACCGTCCACGTAGATGCTGAGCAATGGGTGCACGGGCCCGTGCGCATACATGGCACACTCAGATGGGCTGCTACTGAAACATAGTTGCTTCATTGTGCCGTCCAATTTGGTGTTCCATACGCGTGGAGCTTGGCGAAGGTCGTATAGGTCGTATAATGCTTTGTGCAAGCGGTATACCTTTCTTGTTTCGCCTTCGCGCATGAACCCGGCCGGCTGGCTTACGTACACCTCTTCCTGCAACTCACGATTCAAGAATGCAGACTTGACGTCGAGGTGATGGAGATCCCACTTATCCTTGGAAGCCATGACCACCATTAGCCGGACAGAATCGAGGTGAGCCATGGGAGCAAACGCCTCGTCAAAGTCCACTCTTTCGCGCCACACGTACCCCTTGGCAACCAGGCGGGCTTTGTACTTGGCGACGTGACTGACGACGTCTTTCTTCGTTTTGAACACCCATTTGAGCCCTATGGCACGGTGGCCCTGAGGTAGATCAGTGAGTGAGCAGGTGCCATTCTCTTTGATGGAGTTGATCTCCTCCATCATCGCTTGCCGCCAGCAGTCATGTGGTTTGACGTCAGCTAACGTGTTGGGCTCTTCTAGGTAGATGATCCGGTTTGCACGCCCCGACGCCTGCTTGTTGGCGCCCACCAGGTCTGAGATGAGGCAAAATCGATGTGGCCGCTCTAGGTCATCGTCTGCGTCCAGCGTCTCCTCGTACGCAGCTGGTGGCGACACGAACCGCATCGCGCTCGCTGGCGACGGCGGAGGGCTGCCCTGCTACACTAGGGATGTCGTTGCAGCAAGAGTGGCCGACGCACGATCTTGTTCTAACGCCACCGCTTGTTCCGCAGCAGGTTCAGGTGCAGCAACACTCTCAGCTACTGGTGTCGGTGCTCCCTCATGCACCATGAACTCGACGATGAATGGGCTGTCATCATTGGTGTCGTTGTGGTTGCCACAATCCCAGCTGGCGTCCTCATCGAACACGACGTCGTGAGACACATGAACTCGATTACCTGCAGGATCAAAGCAACCATAGGCCTTGGAGCCATGCTCATAGCCGAGGAAGACCATCGGCACGCTGTGGTCGTCGAGTTTCTTGATGCTAGGGCACATCACCTTGACGTGCGCTACGTACCCGAAGACGCGCAGGTGTTGGAGATCAGGCTTGCGCTCGTGCCATGCTTCAAACGGAGTGATGCCGTCCATGCTCCTGGTGAAGGATTGGTTCAGCACGTACACTGCTATCATCACAACTTCTCCTCAGAACTGGCTCGGCATATGCTTGGCCTTCATCATGCTTCGTGCCATCCCCATCACAATTTGATTACGGCGTTCCACGACACTGTTTCTGATGAGGGGAGGATAGCTACTACTCCTTATATTTTGCCACCTCCTTATGTTCTAAAGCTTGGACAATTCTGCTTTGAAATGCCTCCTAAAGATGAGGTGAAGCCCAACTTTCGGACACCTCCAATGAGTTTGATGTTGGCCAAAGAGATGCGTCCAAAGATATTTAGTTGTTTTATTTTCATTAAGTTTGGTTTCGAAGATATTTAGTTGTTTTATTTTCATTAAGTTTGGTTCAGGTTTCTATTTTCAGTTTTGGTTTTATTTGTGTGTGATGGTTTTGGGCCTGTCCAAAATCAAGTGTGTTTTGGTCATTTAGGTTTTTAGTTTGGCATGGGGCCTAGCCCAGCCAAAGTAGTGTTGGAGTCACCCTATAAAGGGTTCCTGGCAGCCGTTATTGTAGATGAGACTTGTTATTTTCGAGCTAAAACAGACACCAGAAAAGTCCCAATGTTTGGGGGCGCATATTGTTGTGTTTGTTTGTTGATCTTTAAGGTCTGATATTGTGCTATGCGTGAGAGTTGATTTTGATCAGTTCCAACGTGGGGAATTGAAGAGAGATCAGTTTGATCTATTTCAGATTGAGTTCTCTTTCTATCTTGCTGATTCTATCGATCGTCGTGAAAGATCAGGCCTAAACCTTTTCGGATCACGTTGATCCGTATCATCTTAGTATCAGATTCGTCAGGTTTCTCATGGCGATTTTCTGCTGAGATTCATCTGCTAGTTTTCTTTTGAGGACTAGAAGATCTGCTGTGGAGTTTTTGTTGCCGGAGACGATTTGCCAAAACACCGGTCTTGTTCTGGATCCTGGAGAAGGTTGTACGTGGATCGATCTGATCGATCAAAGAAGCGGCCTGAACGTGCGCGTTTGTTTCTGCTTCACGTGAGCAAGGAAAAGAAATACAAGAAGAGATCAGATTGGATCGGATGTGAGCAAGGAAAAGAAATAGAAGGGACTTTGCTATTATTTCTTGGGCTCCGTGAAGGAATCCTAGTATATACGTCCATGCAGTTTGTTTTTCCTGCCGTGTTCTGCACAACACATCAAGTCAGATTGATATAGGGAGTTCTGTTCCTGAACGTGTCGTGGATTTTTATTCTATCCGACTCAGCCGCCTGGGTTTTAATCGATCTAGGATCCTCTACGCTCCTGTCGTACTACAAAAGCTGATCGAGGCGCCCTTGACTCTTTCCACGTGACGAGACACAGGGCAACAATCAGTACTGTTCGCCATATCTGCTGCCACCGGAGCACAGAAACGTCTGTCCTTGAGCGTTGTGTTGCTTGATTTTTTTTTGTGCGTGCTGAATTTTGCTGCAGATGGCTAGTTTCATGATTCCTGAAAATTCTGTTGCTGCGGCTACTATAGCCTCAAAGTCCAAGGAGGTTGCCCTTCCGGTCTATGCAGATGATCTCCCTGATAATGTTCGTGCTGGTTTTGACAACACCTGTGTTTACATCAAAGACTGTACGAATGTTTTGGAGGAGAGGTTGAACACCAAATTGGAGGCCATCACTTCTAGGATCGATGCGTTGACGGATACTCTTATTAATCCGTCGGTGCGAGCTGAGCCCCCTCATGCCGCTCCATTACGGGATGCGCCACCACCAAGAGATGGATATTTTGACGTTCGTGCTCGACGTCCCGTGGCACCAGCACATGGAGGCATCAATGCTGATCTCGAAGATGATGCTGAATACCTACCACAACAACGCCATGTTGAGGCTCGTCCTACAGCCGCTTTTGGTCGTGTTTTGCCTGTTGACCGAGATCGTATTGGTCATGCCGCACGTGTTCCATTGGATGATGGTTTTAGACGTGTTAAAATTTCCATACCACCATTCTCTAGCACGGGCAGTCCTGAGGATTATTTGGAGTGGGAGATGCGTGTGAGTCATAATTTTGTAACCCGCCATTATACCGAGGAGAAGAAGCTTCAACTTGCTATTATCGAATTCTCCGGTTATGTACTGATTTGGTGGAGCCAAATTTTGCGTATGCCAAATCGCCCAACATCGTTGAGGGGAATGACAGAACTCATGCGACGTCGCTTTGTTCCTGAACATTATAAGAGAGACATGCACAATAAATTGCAGCAGCTCACTCAAGGTACTAAATCCGTGGATGAGTATTATAAAAAGATGGAGTTGTTGATGATACGTACAGAAATAAGGGAGGACCCGGAGGCCACAATGTCTCGGTTCTTTAATGGGCTGAATCTTGAGGTGCATGATCGTGTCGAGATGGTTACCTACTATGATCTTCAGGATCTTGTGCACTAGGTTGAGCGTGCGGATCAACAGATCAAACGATGCCAAGCCGCAGTCCCTGCAAATTCATGGCGTGGTTCTAGTGCTAAGCTGATATCTTCTACACGTTCCCACCATGTTTCCCATACTGAGGTGCCAAAATCTGGAGTGTCGAAAGCTGCATCTAGTACAGAGTCCACTGCGCACATTGAGTGTTTTACTTGTGGAGGCCGAGGACATATGAGACGTGATTATCCTAATAAAAAAGGGTGCTGCTCACACAAGATGGCTATGTTTCTGCTAGTGATGATGACAAGGTTGCTGCTCCATCTAGTGATGAGTCTGAGGAACATGATAGCATTGATGTGTATCCTGAGGATGCTGCTCTTAATTGCACTAACTTGATGGTGCAACGTGTGCCAGAAGATCGCATAGAAGGATAGGACAGCGTTGGAACATTTTTCAGACTCAATGCATAGTCAAGAACACCACTTGCAAGCTGATTATTGATGGTGGCAGCTACACCAATATTGTTAGCAAGAGCTTGGTGGATTCTCTTTCATTACCTACATGGAAACACCCGCAGCCACATTGTGTTGAGTGGTTGTATAATTCAGGGAAGCTAAAGGGAACACATAAGGTGCGCCTAAAATTTTCAGTAGGTAATTATGAAGACACGATGGTCTGTGATGTGTTACCTATGGAAGCATGTCATGTGCTGCTAGGACGATCGTGGCAATTTGATAAGCGTTCCACTCGTGAGGGAAGATTCAATGTTTATTCCTTGTGGCATGAAGGAAAGCGTCATGTGCTGCAGCCTATGCTTGACAAGGATATCAAAGTGGAAGTGCTTGTTGAGAAAAAGAAAGTCCAACATATTAAGGCAAAACCGAGGACGGTTTCCATTCAAGTTGGAGGGGATGATGAGGGGAGGATATCTACTACTCCTTATATTTTGCCACCTCCTTATGTTCTAAAGCTTGGACAATTCTGCTTTTAAATGCCTCCTAAAGATGAGGTGAAGCCCAACTTTTGGACACCTCCAATGATGTTTCATGTTGGCCAAAGAGATGCTTCCAAAGATATTTAGTTGTTTTATTTTCATTAAGTTTGGTTCAGGTTTCTATTTTCAGTTTTGGTTTTATTTGTGTGTGATGGTTTTGGGTCTGTCAAAATCAAGTGTGTTTTGGCCATTTGGGCTTTTAGTTTGGCATGGGGCCTAGCCCAGCCAAAGTAGTGTTGGAGTCACCCTATAAAGGGTTCCTGGCAGCCGTCATTGTAGATGAGACTTGTTATTTTCGAGCTAAAACAGACACCAGAAAAGTCCCAATGTTTGGGGGAGCATATTGTTGTGTTTGCTTGCTGATCTTCAAAGTCTGATATTGCGTTATGTGTGGGAGTTGATTTTGATCAGTTCCAACGTGGGGAATTGAAGAGAGATCGGTTTGATCTATTTCAGATTGAGTTCTCTTTCTATCTTGCTGATTCTATCGGTCGTCGTGAAAGATCGGGCCTAAACCCTTTCAGATCACATTGATCCGTATCAGTTTTGCTATGGGTAATAAGGCGGGGAGATCTCGCTCTGGATGCCGTGTGTGGTGAAGAACGTGCCGAGCGCGTTGGATGTGAAGTCTCCTCCCTGATCAGTACAAAAGGTGTGCATGGACCGGCCGCACTCCAGCTCGGCGGCCACCTTGAAGCGCTTGATCGCCTCCTCCACGCCGTCCTTGGTGGCCAGCATCACTGCCCACATGTACCGGGAGGCATCGTCGATGAGGAGCATGAAGTAGTTCTTGCCGCCCGACGTCAGCAGCGAGATTGGGCCGCAGAGATCAGCATGCACGAGCTCGAGGGGGTTTGTCGCGCGGTACTTGGACTTTTGGGGAAACGACGCGTGCCACTGCTTTTCGGCGAGGCACGCGTCACACAATTGCTCGACATGGTCGACAATTGGGATTCCGTGCACCATATTGCCTCGCACCATTCACCGGAGCACCTCGAAGTGTTGGTGGCCGAGACATGCATGCCAACGCCATGCGTCACTACTGTTCTGGGCTGAGAGGCACACATGGCAGAGATCCGTAGTTTGACAACATACATGCATTGTGCGTGGCGGCGTACCTGAGTGAGCTCGCGTTCACTACGATCAAATAGGGTCATGACATCGGCATGGATCTCGGTGTCGCGACCGTTCTCGTCTAGTTGCCCGAGGCTGACGATGCCCGTCTTGAGGCGAGGGATGAATTACATGTCGGTGAGCATGTGTTGATCACCTAAGCGAATCGTGAACGTGACAGTTCCATGCCCATAGATGCTCACGGTTGAGCCGTCGCCGAACTTGACGTTGCCCGTGATGCTCTCGTCCAGCTCCGCGAACGCAGCGCGGTCACCGTACACGTGGTTCGATGCACCAGAGTCTAGGTACCAGCGCCCGTTGCACGGTTCCGATTCAGAGCCGAGGTTGGCCTCTACAGGAGCTTCGTTGAGGAAGACATGGCCTCCCATGTTCTCTAGCTCGGTAGCGACCGCCATCAACAGTGTGGGGTCGGGGTCGTTGTGGTCGCCGTCGTCCCCGCCGTCACAAGAGAGGTGAGCCTCTTCCCGCTTCTTGTTCCTGCAGTCATGGGCCTAGTGCCCCTTCTAACCGAAGTAGCGACATTCATCGTCGCGTGAGGCGTCGCTGGTACCGTTGCCCTTGCGCGCGCCGTCCTTGCCGTGGTCGCGACCCTTGTCGCGGTGACGGTCACCACCGCCTGATCCGTTCGAGCCACCTCCGCTCGAGCCACCGTCGCGACCCTTGGAGCGCGCGCGCCACTCCTCCATTGTGAGGAGTAGCTGCCCCCCCCGCTCATGCCATCGTGGTCGAGGTTGAAGCGTTCTTTCGACGCCTTGAGCCGCCCAACGAGCTCCTCGATCGAGAGCGTGTCCAGATCGACTAGTGTCTCAATGGATAGGGCGATCTGGGAGAACTTCTTTGGCACCACCTCTAGGATCTTGCGCACCGCATCCTTCTCGGGAACGGTCTTCCCTAGGAGTGCAAGCTGGTTCACCATACATGTGAGGCATATGGCAAAGTCGTCGACGGTCTCTCCGTCCTTGAAGCGGATCACGGAATACTGCTTGCTCAGCGTCCTTGCCCTGGCGTCGCGGACGCGCGAGATGCCGAGCCGCATCATCTTCAGTGCGTCCCACGCACCTTTAGCTGTGCCCTTTGAGGCGAGTGTGGTCATCATCTCCGAAGGTACACCGCGGAGGATTGCTTCGAGTGCGAGCCGATCGTCCGCCTACACATCAGTGTCGATCTCGATCACGTCCCACAAATGTCGCCCCTCGAGCATCACCTGCATCAGAATCGCCCAATCCGCATAGTTAGTGTGGGTGAGTTGCGGCCAGTTCCCCACGTCCTGCATCATCCGCTGCGATCCACCTTCCACGGCCTCGCCGTCGGTGATTCTCGCACGCGGTAGGGGAGAGGGGCTGCGCTCGCCAGCCTTACGCGCTGCCATCGCCGATCTTGGGATCAACGCCCTTTGAACTCATTGCGGTGGTGGGATCTTTCTCTCGCTCTGATATCAGATGTGGACTTTCAGAGAACGAAACAAAGACAGATTATTTTTGGTGCAGTGTTCGAATGACTGCTTTTATTCTCTATTTATTATGCGAGGATTACACAATGTGTGAGGTGTGAGAATTGTGCCCCTACTAGCCCGTGCCATCCCACGAGCTGGAATGCATCCACTCCCTCCTAAATTGCTGGATCGAGACATGCAAGTCCTCATCCAGCGCTAACTAATTCAACTGAAAAATAGTTTTTTTTTTAGGATAACTGAAAAAATAAAATAAAAAGCTGACACTCTAACATACTAAACCTGAGGGAATTGAATAACTGAACCTAACAGCTAATTATTCCAACAGGGCCATAGAACATAAAGCCCACCAACCTGTGCACTTGATCCAGCCCACATGTAATAGCCCAACAGCCCGAGCATTATATCAGCGAAACCCTAAGCCTCTGGTATATAAAGCTCCTTCTAGCTCCCCTGCCCGAGCCTTCGCAATCGCGCCGCCATCTGCCCGTCCTTGCCGCAGCAGCCGCCTCCTGCTAGCAGCCGCCGAGATGGTACGTTCCTCTCGTCTGGTCCTTCTTTTCCGACATTTCGTCGATCTCTGCTTTTACAAAATCGTTTCAGTATTCGATGCGGTGTTTCTTAGGATATATGCGTCGAGATCGTAGTTTTTCTAGGTCCTAAATCACGGAAGGTTGCTGCAACTAGATATGATGAGCTCTGTCGACCCCCCATTCCAGATCGTTTGTGACAGACCGTTGTTGACCTTGCTTCGATCCCTTAGAACCTTTTTTTTACGCTTCGATCCCTTAGAACCTGTTGGTGTATTGGAGTGTGTCGCATTTATCCAACCAAGCCTTTGAGGTCCGAAAGGATGGATTTATAAGGTTTTGTGTCTAGCAATGTAGAACCACTGCGAACAGCTAGCTTGTGCTCCACGGGATGCTGGTACTAGCGACAGCCATCGAGCCATTGGAAGTGAGGGGCTGTGCTTGGGTATTCTGAAGAAAACTAGTGTACCGTAGGATATTTTTGTGTAGATGGATTCTTAGTCCAGTAACATTCAACTTTTTAATTGTATAGTTCTTTAGGTGTTTAGTAGATGTTAAGAATTGCACACCTAAATTGGGTCAGTTGCCTAAATGCTGGTCTAAGAACTTGATTGGGGTGAAATACTCCCTTCCATGTCTGTTACTTTGCACTACTGAAGTGGGCAAACTGTGATCTCAGCCATTATTTTGCTTAGCGGATGCAAAACGCCTAGTGCTTAATTACGTTTAGATCTCTAATCCTTCAGAAGAAGGAAAAGTGAAGGCAAAACACTCTCGGAGCTTTAATCCTTCGTTCAGTGTTCAGTGTTTAGCACTTGGTAGAACCTAGCTCCTGATAAGCCTATGTTGACCATGTTGTGCAGTATCAAGTGATTTAGTTTGGTGCATTTTACATCTGTCCTTTTGTGGTAAACTTAGCTGTAGTTAGCTATCTAGAACTGGTTGATTGTAGTCTTTCTAGTCCGTTATTGAGCAGATTGTATTTTTGTGGTTCTATAATAATTTTTCACCTTCCCTTTGATGATCTAAGCTGATATTAGTTATGATGCAATTTCAGTTCATATTGCCATGATATTTGAGATTTGAATTGGCTGCTCCTATGATGGCATGAAATCTTCGGTATCTGATTATCTTTATGATGCCAACTATAAGTATGTTTGAAAGGACTCAATTGGAATTTGAATCATATTTTTTATTCTATGTTTTGTGAATGTGTTTGTATTGTTTTTTGACTGCTGCAATGTCATCTAAACTTGCCATCCAATTTCCTCTAATACATATTTAGCATGAGTCTGATGTGTGAAATGCCATATAGGTGAACGTTCCGAAGACCAAGAAGACCTATTGCAAGAACAAGGAGTGCAAGAAGCACACCCTCCACAAGGTCACTCAGTACAAGAAGGGTAAAGATAGCCTGTCTGCCCAGGGAAAGCGTCGTTATGACAGGAAGCAGTCAGGATATGGTGGTCAGACCAAGCCTGTTTTCCACAAGAAGGTACCACAACTTAGTTCTTGTGATTTTCTCTTGATTTGCCAACCCAAAATATAGTTTTGGATTTCTCTGATGCGCATATCATCTGTGCCACCTACTTGTGGTGTGTCTGTTTAATGTGAACATATTATGAAGATTACTACCAGTTGTGTGATGCTTAGTCTGTGACTTTCTTCAGGCAAAAACCACCAAGAAGATTGTGCTGAAGCTGCAGTGCCAGAGTTGCAAGCACTACTCCCAGCGCGCCATCAAGGTTTGTTCATTTTCTCTTGAACTGAACATGTCATTGTGTTCGGTTGGTGCTTGCTCAATCTTTCTTATTCCTCTGCAGAGGTGCAAGCATTTTGAGATCGGTGGAGACAAGAAGGGCAAGGGAACATCTCTCTTCTAAATTGCTTTCAGCTATCTGGGGTCGTGCTGGTTGACAACATGTATTATGATTTTGATGTTAGGAGTTGAATTAGAACAGACCTTGTCATGAATCAAACTCCGGTGTCTGGTATTGAAGTAAGGGTCGAATTTTTGGCTAAATGAAGTATTTCAGCTTGAATGCTCTTTGAACCCTCATAATGACTTGTTTTAATACTGCACTACAGTTCTGATGTCCAGGGTTACCTCTCAGTGAATTGGTTACTTGCACTAGATTGTTGAGTTATACCGTTAATTGGTTCACTTGATAACTTTTCTAGTTATGATACCAAAAGATTGGCATATTGTCAGTAGTTGCCCTGTGCTGAAATTCTTGGAGGGCATTCCAGTAACTGGATCATTTAGGATATCATCAGTACTAGTATATTTTATGCACTGTATGGTTGGATTACACAGGAAGAATGCCTTTTGATTACAATCTAAAATGGTTTGTGCTCAACTGTTGATTGTGCTGCTGACTTGTTCCATATTTACAAGTTGCTTTTAGACAAGTGTAGGCATGCTTGATGTGGTCCTCCAGCTGACTGATTTCACATTTCCTAATTATTTTTATCTCTGCTTTACCAAATTCACGAAAATACACAGTAACTCGGATACCATTTAGGTGAGTTCGATTCTGTTGGATCATTCAGTTCCTATGTTGCATACTGGTTTGATTCTGGGGACATATTGCCTGATACGGAGTACATCACTACAATGTTGAATCCATCGTGAGAAAGAAAACAAGAATTTGTGAAGGGGTTGGTACGTCAAACAATAGAACCATCTTAATTGGAAGCCAAAGTAAAACTCAACACCCAAACTGAAATATACATATGCATATGCTGTGCGTCACTTCAGGTGCAAATGCATCGATTATGAGAAAATATATTTTAAAATATTAAAAAAATTAAAAAATCCGCATATATATTAGAATATTTTACGTTGGTTTATAAGTTTTTGGGATGAAAGAATATTTTATGTGTCGTACAAAAAGACAAAATATGTTACAGGAATACGACTATTGACATGATATTTTTTGTCTTTTTTATACACAACACATAAAATATTTTTTTATCCCGAAAACTTGTAAACCAACGCAAAATATTTAAATATATATTAAATTTTTTATTTTTTTAAACATTTCAAAATATATTTTCTCACAATATGTGTAAATGCACGTATGAGCCGAATTGCTGCCTCCGCCCAAACTGCAGCGGGCATTCATCAACCAACTCTTTGCAAAGACGGAAACGGCGGAGAAAGCTGGCCCGCTAATCGTGATAATGGGCTTCTACTAACCATGGAGGCCTTTGTGAAATACCCGCCCTGCACGGTACTCCATCGTTGGCAGCCAGGGCTCAGGGACACCACCCCGTACACATCCGTGCCGCCCGAGCCAGATAAACCAGGTTAACTGAACCTAGTTACACTGCAAAGATAAACGTTAACTGAACCTTATGCATGCGTTGATGGATGCGACGAATGCGGCCAGCGGGCCCTGTTCTTTGTGATGTGACAGACGAAGTTGCTTGCCGACCGACCGTGGCACCGGCGTTACCGCCCACGGTAACCTTATACTAGATTTAGGGTGCCCCACTAGGGGTGCGCCTTGGTGCATTTATGCTGTGGAATCCGTGTTGCAAAATAGTGATTAAAAAACTTCACACCGAGCGTGATATAACAAATATGTTAGATGAAAACAATACTTTCGAAGAAAATAGACTATATTGTTTTACTTAAGCATAGCTCAGTTAATGGTTCTGTCATCGGTCTATTCATATTATCTAAAGAATTTTTAATTCAGCTATATAGTGTATTGCTGGTAAATTATGTCCTAGTTCAGTTGAATCACCAAACACACATGTATTCCTAGGAATAGTTCATGACAGCATTCACGGCTCACGCGAGCATGTACAATATTTGCTGTGTTGCCGCCTATCACACATAGGAGAATATATTACTCCCTCCATCCAAAAAGGATATCTCAAGTTTGTCTAAACTTGGATGTGTCTAGATATATCCAAATTCAAATAAACTTGAGACGTCCTTTTTAGGATGGAGGGAGTACATCACTTTGAAACAAGTAGTTTTGAATCAACAACAGATAAACATCTAGAGAAGTACCATCCTAATTCATACTATAGCACCTAAGCCTCTATCTTATTCTTGTATCATTGAGTCACGAATGCATTAAATTGAAATCCCAAGTATTGCATAGTATTTACTTTTAAACCTCATCAAAACTTGTATCTCAATTCTATGATCCATTACTACATGAGTTGTTTGAGCCATGCGAGTCGTAAAATTGCATGTGTAGGATTTGTGCAAGTCTTTAGATAACAATGTACCTAAACAACTTAAACTATGTAGTAATGAGATAACTAAAGAAAGAGGCACCGGTGGACAATAGCTATTATTTGGTTTCTTCCACGCTCACTTGTGTCCCGTAGGACCCGAGTACTTAATACCTGTTCCTTTACTATTCGCACTATCCACATATGGGAGACTCTATGGATCCCCTTCGCCTGAGTTTGATTCGCACTTTATTTCTTGGAGCTACAAACTAGTTTGGGGCTTTATTAATATCATGTACTTATGCACTATTTACTGCTTTATTTACTATTGCGCGTTGGATCGCTTGTACTGTTTAGGAACCCCATTCCATGTTTCCGCTGTATCGACAAGCCTAGTCACACTTACGGGCTCCCACAAGCATACCACACACACCACAGGTCTGTCATGAGCCGACCGACTCAGAGTGTAGCTTAGTGGGGTGGCCCCCTAGATTTTTTTTTGAATCCTATGAATGCATTAGCGTGAGGCCTCGTTGCTTTTTATTTGGTTCTTCCCGAGGTTGATCGTGCGTGTGTTGCTATTTATGCACCCCTGCAGGATAAATCTTTCTGGAAGCCGTGTCTGCGGTTATGGACGACTTGTAGCACAGTTTCTCGATCATAGATAACTATAACTAAAGTACTGCCTTTAATTTGACCAAAACATGACTAGTAAATAGTGTAACACTCATGAAATGGTTAATAAAATTGCCAACAGATGAGATGTTCTTCCGCCTTCTCGTCGGTAAGCGAGAAGGAGGGCGAGCGATGTTTCTTTATGTTACTTATATCATTATTATTGTTGGAGATATGCTAAATGGGTATCACCATAGCACGTCTATAATCCGGCCAACCCGGGTGACCCACAGTTGGTAGCAAGCCCTATGGCCCGCTGGGCGGCCCAGTTAGATGGATCTAGAAGGGAGACCCATGCCGGATAAAGGAAGGCTATGCAGGAGTCACTGACATACTCGGAGCCTTGGAGTGCAAGACACGAAAGACTAGTTAGTATTAGTGTAGGACTCTTTACCTTGTCCGGCAAAGTCCTTTCCCTATAACCCTAGGTTCTTGTTTCTTTATAAACCGGACCCGTGGGAGCCTTTAGAAGACACATCAGATTGCTATGTACAACGTGCAACACCTCGCACAGCGAACCGATCTCTGTAACTCGGCGTATTGCCATTATAGTGATTTATAGCAGGAGTAGAGTTCCTCCACCGTTGTGGGACTTGAACCTGGGTAAACTGTGTTACCTCGTACCCGCCAACTCTCCACCTTACCCCACGTCTCTAAATATGCATTGTTAGGACCCCTCCATGGCGTACTCGTCGGCAATACCACGATAGTTGGCACCCACCGTGGGGCAAGAGGCGCTTCCAGCTCTACACCGGGCGAGGTCCAAGCTCTTCGCAGGAATCGGTGACACCGTAGCCATCAGGCGTGTTCTCTTCTCCAACAACGTCCCGATCATCCCTCCAGATGAGTTCTGGGTGCCGACGAAGACGAACCCTACACGCTGCTCCGTCACCCCCTTCAGAGACATCCACATCTTCATCGATGAAACCGACTCGGGTCCTAGCTCGCAGGAAGTCGGAAACTCGTTAAGACCCACACGGACCGCCTTCGGGCAGGACACGTTCGCGGAAGGATCTGGGCCATGCCTCTCTCTAGAGTATGATGACTCAAATCAGGAAAATTCAAGGCCCACCCGAACCGCCCCTATGCAGGATATAATGGTGGAAGGACCCCGTGGATACGCCCGGCTTCCCCGAGCATTTGAGACATGGAGGTCACACTTTGTCGTCGTCATCACCATCTTCGATCTGGCCAGATGCGTTCAGAGGGATGGAGAACCTCCCCGCGAATACCTCGCTAGATGGATGAGGGTGAGGGAAACCCTAGAGGGCAACTGTGCCGACGAACTCGTGTACCACTTTGTGGAAGGGCTCACGCCTGGGACACTCCTCCAGCATACACTCAGGAGGCGGCAAGCTGCCAGATTACTTACCCTCAGCGAGATGGTCGAGATCGTTAATGAATACACGGACACTGAAGAGAACACCTAGGCCATGCCTGGTCCTGAAGCCGAAGGAAGCAACAACAACGGCCCGCCACCATCACCCTCTACCTCCGCCATCGACAACACCGAAGCCAACTCCGACTCCATCCTTGACGCCTTATACACTGACATCAATATGGATGGCGGTGGCTCAGACGCTAAGTTGTAGGAATACGACGCTTTTATGAGGGAGATCGAGCAGGAGGAGCACCTCGAGAAGACTAACACTTCCCATCAGGTGCTAGTCGCCATTGGGAACGTGGTAGAAGAAGATCAGCAAGAACCAGAACGTGAGAGAGCTCCGCCCACACCTGCGCTCACCAGAGCGGCAGTGGCAAAGAAGGCCGCTGAGCCTCCGACTCCGGACAAAGCCATGCCCCCTCCAGTCATACCGTAGCAAGCGCAGGAACTCACCATGGGCCTCGGTACTGCCAAGCAATCAAATCAGCCGCCACCACCACCGTCAACGTCTTCAGCTGGCAACCCATTGGCTACTCCTATGGACAGGGCGATATATGGCCCACTCCTTATCGAGCCTATCACTGTCGCCCATATCCAGAGCGTTACGGAGTTGGACGAGAAGCATGCAGAAATCCTCGCGGAGGCCAAGTGCATTGCAGAACAGGGCACCCAGCTGGACAAGGACATGGCCAAGGCGCAGCAATCCATCAAGGCGACAAGAGCTATGGAGGCTGAGTACAAGTAGTTGCTGAAGAAGCACAAGGCTAAGAAAGCACTAGTCCAGGTCATCGAAGATCCCGTCGTTCGATGTAGGTTGGGATGGGACGCGTCCAAACTAGACAAATGCAACCCCATACATTGACTCAAAGGGGAAGCAAGTAATGCCAACGCCTTCCCTCAACATGGTCATCGCCAAGACCCTCCTTGAATAGGACAGGTCACCAGAAGCGGTGGCTCAGGTCTATGACCTCGTAGCCAAGGCTTGCAAGCAATAGGGAAAGGCTACCTCCTAGAGGCTAGAGTCCAACTCGGAGCTTTGCCAGTCAATCTTAAATAGCCGCTGAAGGCCAAGGTCTCCCCGTGATGAAGGATCTCACACAGGTTCTACGGAGCAAAGACGGAGGGATGCGTGCAACAGGGCTAATGCCATACCTATTTCTTCTGACAAGGGAGATAAGGCTTATCCCCGTCGATCACCCCCACCATACCGGCGTCACGAGGAACCACATCCGCGCCATCGAACAAGCATGCCACCCCTAGGCGTCCCAGGCCGGTATTGTTATACGCGACCAGTGTGAGAAACCTCGGCATGCCGGAGAGCACAACGGCAATGATGGACACATGAGCAGATCCCACAAGGAAGCACCACGTCCGGCAAGCAATCACGACAGGCGTGAGGAGTCGCATGGAGGGAGCAGCAAGATGACTAACCCACCGCTGCCACCGCCACTGTCGCCACCAAGTAGCCACCATGGAGGAGGACATGGTGGGTCCCATGGATCGCACCACAATTCTCCTCTCCATGGCGGGAAAGGGAAGCAACCAGAGCCGTATGACGCACGTTGATGGATGGACAAGATCCAAGAAGCACGGGAGCTCCCATACCTGAGACCATGTTGTTTTGGACCCGTAATTAGGGCCACAACTTACCTAGAGGTCTCCGGATTGACAAGACCATCAAGCCCTATGACGACACTGCCAGGCCAGCTACATGGTTGCAGGACTACAGCGAAGCGATTCACATCGCAGGGGGAAACCCTAATGTTGCCATCAAGTACCTCCCACTCATGCTCACCGGCACCGCCCGTCAATGGATTGATGACTTGCCGGAGAAATCCATATGCAATTGGTTGGACATGCATAAAGCATTCACCAAAAACTTCAAGGGTACGTACAAGCGTCCCTGCACTGTCGGAGACCCGTAGTGGTGCGTAAAAGAAAAGGATGAAACCTCTCGTGCCTACCTCTCTTGCTACCTGGATATGAAAAAATCCTGCATAAGGATGCACGAACAAACTGCTATGGCCGCCTTTATTGATGGTCTGGAGAAGGGAACTTTGCTCCGATATACATTGAAGCGCAAGCAAGACAACAATGAGCTCAAAATCAACGCAATGATTGCCCTGGCTAGCGAATTCACCGCCGCTGATGACGACGCGCGCGGATCGTTGCCGGTAATAGCAATCCCTACCCAGGCTAGAAAAAAATAACAACAAGCGGAAAACTCCGCCTAAAGAGAAGCAAACAGCCGAAATGGTCGCCACAATGTTCGCTGGCAGAGGTGGAGGTGGACAGCATGGTCATGGCCGGGGAACTAGCCAAGGTTAGCACAGGAGTGATACTACATCTTCAGCTCACTGTGTTCCCCAAACGTACGAAGAGTACCGTGATATGCCGTGTTTCGTCCACCTTGACACGAACGGCAAGGCCACCCACACCAACCACCAATGCAAGTTTGTCAACAACCTCAAGGAGGACCCTGAGTCCGGCTACAAACAAAGTCGAAAGAACAAACGTCGAGGAAAAGGCAAAGGGAAGAAGAAGGAGGAGGAACCCAAGGAATAAAGTGACATGGATGAAGACATGGAACCCAAGTCCGCTAACAAGGGCGATGGCAAGGGCAAGAACCGCTTCGAAAAGAAGGCCCTAGTCTACCACACTTTCCTTGGTACTCCCACCGTCTAGGCCTAGAAAACCTCACTGAGGATACTGATGGCTACCCTCCCTCCAGTGCCCCAGTACGTCAGATGGTCAGAAGTTCCAATCACTTGGGATAGGAAGGATCATCCAGATCTTATCCAATAGAAAACCAGTATGCCATGGTCATCAACCCTTTGATTGACGGCAAAGAGTTCACCAAGTGCCTCGTGGATAGTGGAAGCAGCATCAACATCATGTATCTAGATACACTACACAAGATGAACTTGATAGAGACCCAGCTAAAGAAGAGCAACACCGTGTTCCACGACGTCGTCCCTGGCCGACAAGCAAATTCCCTAGGCTACATCACCCTTCCGGTCGCTTTTGGCAATGTCAACAATTACTGCCAAGAACGCATGACCTTCGAAGTGGTGCCCTTCAAGTGCGTGTACCATGTCATCTTTGGCCGCGACATCTTCCACTCCTTCCTCACAAGGCCATGCTTTGTCTACAACAAGCTCAAGATACCCGAACCAAACGACATCATCACCATTGACGGAAGCTTCACCAAGGCAAGGGAGTGTGAGCTCAGTGAAGCCGCCTTCACCGAAGCAGTCCTCTACGGTGAGGAGTTCAAGGAGATCTAGAACCAGGTCGATGCCTCGGAGATGCCGGCTTCAAAGAAGCAGATCACTGCTGCTGAACCCGCATTCAAGGCCGCCATCAAGACCAAGCAGGTGGAGCTTGTTGAAGGAGATTCCTCCAAGACCACCTCCATTGGCATGGACCTGGATCCCAAATAGGAAATCGCGCTCGTCGAGTTCCTCCGTGAGAATAGGGACATCTTTGCCTGGCAACCTGCCGACATGAAAGGTGTACCTAGGGAACTTGCCAAGTAGAGCTTGAATATTGATCCTAATGCCAAACCGGTGAAACAATCTATACGACACTTTGGTGATGAAAAATGAAGGGCTATAGGCAAAGAGATAGCTAGGTTACTTAAGGATGGCTTTATCCAAGATGTTATTTACACCCGATGGGTGGCAAATCCTGTACTTGTCCCCAAAAAGGGAACCAAAGAATTAAGAATGTGCGTTGATTACACCGGCTTGAACAAAGCATGTCCGAAGGATCCATTTTCTTTGCCTTGCATTGACCAAGTCATTGACTCGACGGCTGGCTCGGAACTTCTGTGTTTTCTTGATGCTTGCTCAGGATACCACCAGATCTAGATGCGAAAGTCGGACCAATTGGCCACTTCGTTCACCACACCATATGGCACGTGCTGCTATGTCACAATGCCCTTTGGGTTGAAAAACGCTGGTGCTACCTACCAACAGATGATGCAACGTTGCCTACACGACTAAATAGGTCGCAATGTACATGCTTATGTGGACAACATCACAGTGATGTCCAAAAAATTAAATGACCTAATCACCGACTTGCAGGAAACCTTTGATAATCTTCGAAAGTACAACATGATGCTTAACCCCAAGAAGTGCGTCTTCAGGGTGCCATCCGGAAAATTATTGGGCTTCATCGTTTCGCATCATGGAATTGAAGTAAACCCGGAGAATATCAAGGCCATCCTTGACATCAAACATCCGACATGTCTGAAGGACATACAAAGGCTCATGGGTTGCGTAGCAACGGTAAGCCGGTTCATCAACCGACTTGGAAAGAAGGGTATGTTGCTCTACAAGTTATTGAATAAGGCGGAAAAATCATATGAACGGACGAGGCTGACATAGCACTTCAGGAGTTGAAGAGAATACTTTCCTCCCCACCAATACTTGCAGCGCCCGTATCAAGGGATCCTATGTTAGTTTACATGGCGGCAACCAACCGAGTCATCATCATAGTCATCGTGGTGGAGCGCAAGGAACCAATGCACGAATACGGAGTTCAGCGACCAGTTTACTACGTCAGCGAGGTCTTGACGGAATCCAAGCAGCGTTACCCGCACTACCAGAACATAGCTTATGGAGTTTTCCTTGCTTCATGTAAGCTAAGGCATTATTTCCAGGAGCACCCTATCACAGTGGTGAGCAAAGATCCACTATCCAACATCATCAATAACAACAATGCTACATGGAGAGTGGCAAAGTGGGGCATTGAGCTTGCCGCCTTTGAAATCACCTACAAGAGATGTGATGCTATCAAGTCACAGACATTGGCAGATTTTATTGCAGATTGGACAGAGCTGCTAGAAGACACCCCTATACCAGAACTAGAGTATTGGGTCATACATTTTGACGGATCCAAGTTACTCGATGGCTCGGGAGCTGGTGTATTACTATAATCACCAACTAGGGAGAAGCTATAATATGTCCTGCAAATCCACTTCAATGCCACCAAAAACATGGCGGAATATGAGGCCCTCATTCATGGACTTTATGTGGCCAAGGATATTGGCATCAAGCGCATAGTTTGCTGTGTAGATTCCATGGTGTACTCGTCGGCAATACCACGACAATTATTACTAATTAACAAGTGTCCTTCCATCTCTTGTTGGGCAGATGTTGTAGTGTATCTCTATAGAATTGTTTAGAGATTATCTTTAAGTGCAATTGCGTCACCCTAGGCTGTCCCCTTTAGATGCATTAATACTTGCTGAGTACCCCTAGGGTCTCACATGATAAATATTTGATTCAGATGGACATGTTGACTCACAAGAAGGTTACTGGGTCGAGGAGATCGATGACGATGGCAACGATCATCAGGTGTACAAATTTCGGGGATGGAGATCCATGAGATCTGTGGGCGGGATATGCTTATTTCAGAGGCATCTTATCCCAATATGCTTCTTGTACATACTCGGATCTTGTTTTCCGCTTTCGCTTGATACTTTGATGTGTGATGTATGAGGATGTATCCTAAATTTTTATCTCTATCTAGGATATTTGGATCTTGTCGTATGGTGTTGAATATTTATATTTCTATTGTTTTAGATGGTATGTCTATGATGTACTGTTGTATGTCGCGGACATACACACTTGTGTATGTCTTGATCACATACCTGTCGACTACGTCTCTCACACTTGATACGATGTTCTTGCAAAGTTGATAGGGTGGTTGGCCGATACCGTGCCCTGCTCCGCTCAGACGGGGCCTACACGTGGGTGGCCCTTAGGTCTCTATGGTAGAATCCCTTATCCACTTTTGGGTTCATCCTGTATTGTTGCTTAGAGCGTAGGGTCCGAGGTATTACTGAAGTTCAGGAGGACCTTAGTTGAGATTCTGAAAATAGTTCAGAATGGATTCAAGTGAAGACTTGGTTCTTACTTGGGCAATTAGGGGAAGTATTGAGTAGTGACTTAGTATTCATGACGACGCTTAAAATAAAGAAAGATGCATCGCATTACCTGTGCCTTGGCCATAGCTTTTGCATAATACCATGTTATTTATACTTGACATAATGTGAATCAAGTTCTCAATGTAAGAACAGGATTCTAAGTGATTAAAGTTAATCACTAAACCAGAGTTAAGTTTAGTGCAAAGGAAGCGTGGTCAGGGATCAAAGCTGCAAATATTGCAATTTGATCAAATTCTACAAATATATAGAAGTATTAGACTACTTCAAAGTTAGCAGAATTGGTTTTGGTTTAGAAAGTTCAACTTTCGACTAAGTGTGTTTTATGGATACACATGACATCTTGAAAGTCCAATCGACTGATAGATTGTCATTTTATATACTAGAAAACAAAAGGTCTCACTTTGTCACCAAAATGAAATGCTATGAATGTCAAATAGGTGACATTAATGATTTGCAAAATAGGACCTTATGAATATGGTAAAACAGATTTAGGACAGGAAGTCCTCCATGAGCAAGCATGATCAATAAACACATATGTGATATGGTTTATGATTAGTAGCAATGCAACTAGATTATTTGTACTCTAGTGCAAGTAGGAGACTGAAGGAGATATGCCCTAGAGGAAAATAATAAAGGGGTTTATTATCATATCTCATTAGTTCACAATAGTTTTATATCATGCTATAACTATATCAAGCGGAAACATTGATATATGTGTGGTATATAAATAAACCCAGGTCCCTAGTAGCCTCTATTCAACTAGTTCATTGGGCAGCTGATGATCAAGGTTTCTGATCATGGTGCTATGAAAGCCAACTAACAATGAAGTTATATAATATGGAATGATGTGATGGACATTTCCCACCAATTATTGTTGCTACACGATCATGCCACATAGTTTACATTTGCAATTGTTATAAACGGAGTGTCCTAATCCTTAGACCATGAGATCATATTAATCATTGTTACCGGGGGATTGCTATGACTGCATTGACCGTCATTTTTGTGACTGATGACCATAAAGGTGCATGTTGGGTATCCAAAGAAGCATGTTAAGGCCTATGCATCAAGATCGGGATTTGTTCTCCTGTGTGACGGGAAGATAAACTGGGCCCACTTGGTGAATTACATCCATAAGTTGCACAACGTATGACTAGGTCATGGGGATGGAATTTCACGTGAATGAGTAAAACAGTACTTGTTGAAAACAAGATTGAACAAGGTATCATGATACTAATGATCAGATCTCAGACAAGTCTTGTATCGCGTAACAAAGGGAATTGGACATATTGTTTCAGGTTTGACACGATGGTGATTCCTGGAGTGCATAGGGATCAACATGGGCATCCCGGCCTCGTATGATCAATATCATGTCTATGACATTCTCAGACCATAGGGAAACACGCTTAAGGGCACTACGACACTTGGAGATCCTCCTATAAGTTGGGGTCACAAAATAGAGAGAAATCGAAATCTTTCTGGAGAGATCCGAAGTTTTTTGAAGGAAGATAAAGGAAAAAGGGAGCGAAAGGTGTTTCAGGTAAATATGCATTTATTATATATTAATTATGAATTAATATATACTAAATAAATATTTAAATTCAAAATTATAGGGAAACTTTCTCAATAGACCAAAACCCCAGAGGGAATTGGCCTAGGAGGAAGCCACCCTAAAAAGGAAAAAGGAAAACAACAAACAACCCTTGCTAGGCCATTTTTGAACCAGCCAAACGGATAGGCGGGAAGTAGGTAATGGGCGCCGCCCAGGGCGGCGGGACGCTGGGCGTCGTACTACACTTCGCTAGTTTGTGGTCGCCATTTCGCCTCACCCGGGCAGGAGCGAGGCGGAGGGCGAGCCAGCCGCGCCTAACAGGCCACGGGGGCACTCTGGCCTGCCTGGGCTCACGTGCTGCTACCGCATTGGGCGCTGGCTTGCGAGCCACGGTCGGTGGGTGGCCGGCCCACCTACTCACTGCTGGTTGTGCGCTATTGGCAGCGCACGCTTGGGAGCGGGGCAAGGGCTCAGCCCACCTGGCTGGCCACCGTTTGTTGCTTCTGCTCTGCTGCAGCTGGCTAGGCCCTTCCGAGGCTGGTGGCCCACCCGGCCACCGCTTCAAGCCCAACCGGCTGCAGCCCTATTTCCCCCTTTTTCTTTATATGTTTAGTCACATATGGCTTAGCCTTTGAGAAAGGCACACCCCATTCTGCCTATATAAAGGGGCGCCCATGCGAGATATAAAACACACCAATTAGATATTATTTAAGGCATCTTTCCTTAGGGAAAATCCCTCTCTCTCTCTGCTGTCTTCGCGGTGACACGGTCCCGGAGAAGGAATGTACATGCAAAGTCAACACTGCTATGGCACGCCATTGTGATGAAGGGATTCCAAGACAGGAGGTCTACTTCCGCAACCTCGACAGGATCAAGAGCTCGGGAGTCGTCGTATTGCACCGTATGTGTGTGATAACTCGGGGAGATGCACTTGTAGCGACTGAACCGTCGTGCAAGGACCTGGATAAGAGGTAACGTGCGAGGAGATTCGCGAACTTGAGGTCGGACGGGTACGACTACATCATCCATGCTCTTGTATGAGCGTAACGCTTTCTTGGTATTCAAGGGTACGTTACCATTGTTTTCCTTTATTACTACATTACTTCCAGATAGATCCTCGGCGTTAAGGTGTTGCAATGTAGGATTTTTTTGTTATCTGTTGCGAAAACCCTACATTATTACACTCGTGCGCACCTTTTGTCCTTGTTTCAACGGGATCCCGAATTATTAAATATTTTGTGAATATATCAATTGTGTCATGTTATGTAAAAATATGATATTTCTAAGTGATAAATGTTATTTAAATAATTTTTCCACGCACTTGGGAGAAGAAAGGATGCAAAGAAAGGCTACAGAAGGTTTAATGACACGCGGTATGGGCGGAGCTTTCTATACCGTCCATCCGTACCACATTCCAGGACATCCGTCTCATAAAAAACTCTCACCACACGAAGATAGATCTGAGATCCGACATTCACACAAACTTCCAACCTCGAAACACCATGCTAGAGAGGGATCTAGAGAGGAACTAGGAGAAGGGAGAATCCTTGCTGCTTCACGGATCATTGGAGGAAATCAGATCATCCCCTTCATCATCAACCGATGTGTCTCCATCACCATTATCATTTCCCTCTATCATCCATTATATCTTGTTGTAATTCCAATACAATTATGGTTTGCACTAGATTTACCTTTATAGTTTCAATCCATCCATATGAATATGATGATGTTGTTGATTGCTTCCATGTGTGAGTAGTTCCCTTTGTTCTTGGGGAGATGGATAAACCCTAGCAATATTATGAAATGAAATAAATATGATCTATTACTTTGGTCCATGATCCATTGATCTATGATATTGTGTTAGATCTCTCTCTTTAGATGGTACGTGAAGTTGACCACATAGCATTTTCCCTCCGGACTAAAGAGAGGGAGATACCTTTGGGACGTGCACGGGAGTATGTTCAGTGTTACTTTGTTACTACAAACATTTGCTTATAACTTGCATGGTCCAAGGGGGAATTAAGAGATATTCACTAAGCTTATTACGATATCCATGGAAAAACCCTTAATTGTGATGGTCTGTAGGAGTGATTGCTCACAGGCATCGCAATGGTTATTTAGAGATGACCTCAATACCCGATTCAAGAAGCGACTGCTCACGAGTCTTGTAGTGAACATATTATTATGGAGCTCCCTCCACAAATGTCATGATGGAAGAAATAGAGTATCCTAATTATGAATAATTTTTGTATGCTAGTGGTGTATCCTATATCCCCGATAACATTTTAGCCTTATTGAGTTCCAACACCGTTTCCCAACGCTTTCATTACTTGTTTACTTTACTTGCTTTTATTACTTTCTTACACACAATCACAAAATCTTTCAAACACCCTTTACTTGAAATCAGAGGTAGCTTACAAGTATCCTTTGGTAGATAGTAACACGAGGCATATAGACCTTAACCAAATAGCTCTTCGTGGGTTCGATACTCTTATTTAGAAACTAGGTACAATTGATTTGTGCTCTTGTAGTCATCAGGGACCATTGTCCATCATATGGTGCATGATACGTATATGAACAAGTCACGACGATCGTGAAACTCATCTTCTTCATCCTCAGTTGCATCATCATCCATAAGCTCTCCCAGTGGTTCCAAAATGGTGAAGATTAGGTCACTAGAGATGAGGATTTCCCTTAAGCATAGATACCAGTTTATGAAGTTGGACCCATCTAACTTAAGCTTGTCCTCTAGCGATATCACTCCAAGCATTTTAAATGCTGACTGGAGCGACATGATCTACAAACACATTTGCAAGACATAAGACTAAGTTCACAATGTGAATTCTAGTTCTATAATCACATTATCACAAGAACTCCCACTAAAATCTCCTTCCTGAAAAACTCGAGGGTTTACTTTCTGACTATGGTAGCGTCGGAGATTTTGCTGATATATGGCGAATCTGGATAATGTCAGTTCTCTCGCTTCTTCCAGAAGATCAACATCATTTGGCCGGGCTTATTGAACTTCGGCTTCTATGTATTGGGTGACCCTAGGCAAATCATGCACTATGTCGGCTGGTAAAACAGCTTCTGCCCCATATACGAGAAAGAATGGCGTATAGCCTGTTGATCGATTCGGAGTTGTCCTTAGGCTCCATAGTACTGCCGAGAGTTTGTCAATCCAACACTTCGCTGATCTTTGCAGCGGTTCACTGAGTCGGGGTTTTATCCCAGACAATACTAGCCCATTGGATCTCTCCACTCGCCCGTTCGATGCAGGATGTGCGACTGATGCAACATCAAGTCTTATCTGTTTATCTCGGCAGAATCGAGCAAATGCTCCCTCGACAAAGTTTGTGCCATTATCAGTTATTATACTATGTGGATACCCATATCTCAAGATGATATCCTTGAGGAATGATACCGTTGTGGGACCATCACATTTCCTTATTGGATTAACCTTGATCCACTTTGTAAATTTGTCAACCATGACCAAGATGTGAGTCATGTTGCCATGAGCCGGCTTAAGCGGCCCAACCATATCCAAACACCATACAACAAATGGCCAAGTGATAGGTATTGTCTTGAGTTCAGAGTCTAGCATATGAATCTTACTCGAATACCTCTGACATCCATTGCATTTTCTCACTAAGTCTTCAGCGTCCTGCAAAGCATTGGGCCAATAAAACCCATGCCGGAAAGCTTTGGCGACCAAGGCTCTGGATGAGGCATGGTGCCCACATTCTCCCTGGTGGATATCCGGAAGGATTTCCTGTCCCTCTGCCGGATCAACACACCGTTGTAGGACACTGGTGACACTTCTTTTATGCAACTCGCCATTTATTATGGTATAGGCATTTGCCCTTCTCTAAACTTGTCTAGCGAAAACCTAATCACTTGGCAAAGTTTCATATCTCAAAAAACATAGAATTGGTTGCGCCCATGCTGGTACACCACGGGCCGGGAAAATCACCTCGTCAACTTCCATCGGGTCTACCAACATAACTTCTGCCGGACTTAGCTGAATAGTCCCTGGGTCTTGCGAGGCAGTCCCCGGGTTTGTCGAAGCATTCCCCAGGTTATTTGCAGCACTCCCCCAATAAATACCCATTGGGACAACCTTAGACCCCAGATTGGCCGGGATATGGATTGACTCGGATTCTGGTGATGGGATAATAGATGGTTGTATCAGATGCTCAAGAGCTATGCCTGGTGATGACTGCAAGTGCGCAGATCGTTTGTAGCTAGTTTCAAAATAAAGATATCGATCACACATGGAGCAGGAGTCTGAAGTCTAATAACTCTTGAATCAAATACTACAATAGAAATGCTAAATAAAGTTCTAAGTAACAAGATAAAATGCAAGTATTGTGTAAAAAGGTGTTTTGGGGTTTTCGGTATAAGAGAACAATAAGTAAAGTAAAATAACTAAGCACAGAAAGTAAGTATCACATATGTAAAAGAGATTTGGAACTACAATAGGGAAAAGGCATTCTCAGGGAGTATCGGATACACCACTAGCATTATAAAGAGCTAAGGTAAAGATTATTATCATGAACATTCTCAACTATGTATGTGTGGGATGAACTCCGTATTTGGACAAATAGGCAGCAACCACTGCTCACATCATCCTCATAACCATAGCAGTCAGCAATCGACATCAATCAAATTACTGCGCTATTAAGGGACTTAATCCTGTAGGATGTATCCCATTGCATGGATAGTGTTCTGTGAGTTTCTTCGGTTCCCAAGTTGATACGTAAGAGGTGCCAACAGCTTTATAGTCACTATAAGTGCTAACACACCTCCATCTACCAACAAGTAGTTCCCTCCATCAAGTCCCCATAAGAGGAAAATATTGAGAGGTCGGCTTCTCTCAACATCAAGATGAAGACAATCTAACACATGGTCACAACGATGAATATCATAATAAACTTTCTCTTATTTCAATCTCATACTAGGGTTTCTCCATCTCCCCAAGAACTAATGATCTACTCAGACATGGAGGCAGTCAACATCATGGAAATAACAATGGAATCTATCATAGATGAATAGTACTTGTATAAATCCACAACGAGTACGGGAATTACAACAAGATCTAGACAAGATGTAGATGGTATGGATGGAGATGGTGGTGATGTAGCGGTTGATGGTGAAGATCGATGCCTTAGCCTTCCGGATCTGCGCAGGGCAAAGATGGATCCCTGGTGGACGAGTTCCCCTACAGACGCCTTCTGGAGGTGAGATTTCGGTGATTTCTGGTTGTTCTGTATGTCATCTCCCCGATCTAGTTGCACGAGTAATAGCTGTGAGATTCGACATATTTTTGATGGTTTTTATTGATGGTTTACCTCTGGATTTGATCGTTTTCTAGCTTTACCTAACGCTAATACTTTGGTAGCAAAGAAAACTTGGTTTTTAATGTGTGTTTCAGGTTCTGAACATCAAAATAAGGTTTTAACATGAGAAACACAATATTCAGATGAAAACAAGCAAGTCTCTTTTTGGAAGCAAGCAAGGGGCACAAACAAAAGCTTTAACGAGCAACTATATGGCGGGAACATTTTTCCGGCCATATAGTTCCCGCTGTATAGCTGCCGCCGCCTCCATCTTGTCAAAAGGGACAACTTTCATGAAGAGGCCATAGACAAAAATAGAACACAACAGCCGCCATCCCATCCAGAAAGGAGAAAGAAGAGATCCGGAGAAGGAGGAGAAGATGTTCTTCATCTCGCTCCACGATCTTCGACCTCCTAGCCAACACACCCCCATAGCCATTACTTGTACTTGAGGGAGAGAGAGAGATCTTCACCTTGCAAGATTAGGGTTTGAGATTGTTTCTTCCTATCTTGAATTGTGTTGGATTACTTTTATATTCTTATTGTGGATCTCCACGGTAATATCGAGAAGAACTCCCTTTATTTAATTATATCGATGATGCTTTCTTCTCTCATGTGTGAGTAAGTTCCTTGGGCGTGGGAGATGTAAGGGATTGGTGAGATGTGATGTGCCTCCACATATTTTCCATTAGTTTGTGATTGATTTTAATTACTATATTATGTGTGCTTGACTATCTGTGGGATGCCTAATGCTTGTTATCCAATTAAGGGCCCAGACAACATGATGCTTTGTTCTACATGGATAGGATCTTGCTCGCTAGCAAACCGGCGACCCCTGAGTGACACGGGAATATCAATGGGAAACTAGTAGACTCGAGGATAACGAGGAACCACCGTGCTTATTGCATTAGTATGATCCAAGGAGCTTAATTGCTAAGCAACCTGAAGGATCTTAATCATCTAGTGTCTGACCATGGTTTTGGTAACATACTAGTAGGATTATTGAAGTTGGGATGAAATCTACCAAGAGGAGTTCCGGCTAATTATGGGTTGCTCGCCTACACACATACTTATAAGATCACAATTGTTACACTTATCATTCATCCACCTGGCACAATCACTATCACCATGAACTGTATCTCCCCACACCTTCTTTGTCATCTGTAGAAAACAACAAACAACCAAATCATTCTTTACTTTTATGCTTTTTATTCTAGAAGATTACATTTTAGTTTTATTTAAATACATCTAGTTTAATCCAAATTCCATTCTTATTTCCACACTTGCAGTCAATTAAATCAAAGACCTATGACAACTTTGGGTGTGACAGAGACTTCATTCATAAACACTTACCTTTCGGCTCCCTGTGGGATTGACATCTATACTTTGAAACTAGCTACAAATGATCTGTGCACTTGTAGACATCAAGCTATTTACTGGCGCCGTTGCCGGGGAGCTAAGCGCTAAGTGTTTGCCTCTTGACATTTCAGGTGTTACTACTACAAAATGTTCTTCCTAGGAGACAAAGGGTCTACACGCTCTAGTAGGACCTATTTACCAGATTATATTGAGCGCGTGGCCGCTCAAAGGCGCGGGGAAATTATTGAAAAACTTTTAAGATCAAATAAAGTTGAAGTTGAAAACCTGAGTGATATTATGGAAATCGTGTCTATTTACAGGACAACTCAAAAGAAATCTGAGAAAACTATCAGAGAATACAATGCTCCAAGTTTTGAGTTTCTTAAATAACCAATAGAATTTCCTAATCCTAGAGTTAGAGAATATCGATTTAATGGTGAGATTATTAAAATTTTGCAGGAAAAATATTTCAGGGCAAGGGAAGATGAAGACTCAAGAAGACATCTTACAGAGTTCGACGATGTGATAACATCAAAAGGTTTGCCTAGAGACTTCTCTCGTCTAAAATTATTTCGCTGGTCTCTCAAAGGTAAGACTCTAGACTGGTTATATTCTCTCCCTTGTCATTACATTAAATGTTGGGAAAACTGCATTATTAAATTCATAAATAGGTTTAATCCTTTTAAGAAGGTAACTAAAATTAGAAAGAATATAGGCAACTTTAGTCATAACGTGGGAGAAAACTACCCACAAGCCTGGGATAGATTCTTGGAAATGATCAATAGTATTCCTAATCATGGCTATTCTAAATTAACTATTTGCCATTTATTTTACCACGGTCTTAATACTCAATGTAGAGAGTTGCTTGACTTCTCAGCAGGAGGATCGATAAATACCTTAACTGTTAAGGAATGTTTGGAATTGATGTCTACTAGGGCTAAGAATTATTATTTATATAATCCTGATTTCGACGCTAAGCTAGAAAAAGTGATACTTCGGATAACTCCTAATCTTATGCCTGAAGTACGCAAAACAATGAAATAAGAAGGTATACCTTCTGAACTTGTTAAGGAAAACAAAGTAGACTTGTTACAAGTTTTTACTGAAGAAGATGAGACTAGAAAAGTTTTTCAAGAGTTAAAACATCGACAAGAAAAATCTCATAATAACCTGCATAAGCACTTTCAAAAACATAAAAAGATTTTGGCGGAACTCACGGAAAATTATGATGAGATTGGCCAAGAAATAAAATTATTTCAGAAGTACCTTAGTATGATTGAAATCCAATATGAACAAATAGCATATGGTTATCAAATTTTTCTTTAAGATGATATAGATATTCCTGTTTCTACTAATGTTGTTACAAGGGGAGGTGCAGTTGTTACAGGACCATTAGGACCACCAGAATATGAAGCTAAAAAAGATCAAAGGGAAAAAGCCTTGCTGAAAGCAAGCCAAGAATATGATACACTGGTGGATCCTCAAGATGAAACTGTTCAAGAAACACAGGGTCAAACCATGGAGGAACAAAATGATGCACAAGATGACCGTTATGACTCTAATGCAGAGACATTTGATCCTAGAGAAGAAAAAGAGATAAGCAATAAAGATGAAGTTGTTGTAGTAGAAAACAAGAAGAGCGATAAGCAGCAACAAAAGAGCCTGACCCTCCACAAAAGGTAAAAGACAAGAATAATAAAGGTGAGTAAAAGCTTCCTTATCCAGATCGAAAAAAGAAAACATCAAATTAGATAATCTATGATTCTTTTTTGGGGCAATTGGTAGGAGCTCTGCCTTTTCATTAGAGAGAGATAGAATAACGTATCCAATATTACAAACAAGCATGTTTTAGATATGGTGCAAACATGCCGAAATCACCACAATTTTACTATGCAGGAACAGCCTAATCAGGTTCCGGCGGAATGTCAGGCTCGAAAGCCGCAAAATAACACTCACGCTGCCGGATATCCTCCCTTGCGATGTTGGCGACCTCGACGTAGGTTTGGCGCCGGCTAGTGAAAATCCGCCTATTTCGTTCTTTCCACGCATTCCACAATACATATAGCAGCTTCCCCCTACTTTTCTTTTCTCGCTCGTGGGCTGGCCTGTGATCATGTTGTCCCACCATTCCGAGATGGAGGAGAAGTCGTGCCCAATGTTTCCTCCCGAGGCACCTCCATATCGCTGTTGTGTAGGGACAATATTTACAAAGGTGGGTCGTAGTCTCCGGGGGCCCCGGCATAACACGCATATAGGGTCGTGGGTCCAATTCCTAATAGCAAGATTTTCGGCCATGAGGAGCTTCCCATGCATTACTAGCCAGGCGAAGAGCTTGCATTTCGGTTCGGCATGTGTGTCCCAGATTTTCATGGCTTTGAACTTGGGGAAACTGCACGTGATAGGCCGAACTGGCGCTATAAGATCTGTCCGCGGTTAGAGTCCAGGTGATGGAGTCGGCTTGGCCTTGAGTTAGATGTGTGTCTTGAATGATATCCCATATCCTGAGGTACTCGGTGAGCTACACAGGAGTCTGCAGTCTAGAGATTGAGCGGATCCAATTATCGCCCGCCAATTCTTTGGCGACACTTCTTTTTTTCCTAGTTGCAATCTTGAAAATTTCAGGCGCCCATAAGCGGATAGGTCCAAATGTGGACCAGTTGTCGTGCCAGAAATATGCGGTCTCTCCATCCCCCAGCGTGATCTTCGTGCATGCCCTAAAAAGGTCCATGTCAGCGGTGTCGTAGGGAAGTTTTGACCCCACCCAGGTGCGTTGCGGGTCTTTCTACTACAGCCATGGCCATCAAAGTATGAGGGCACGCCCTAATCTTTGGATGTCGGGCATGCCGAGGCCGCCAAGATCCTTAGGTCTGCAAAGCGTCTTCCAGCTTACGAGGGCTTTTCCTTGAGCTGCGTGCTCGCCTTCGTCTCCAGCCCATACAAAATTTCTTGCGATCCGAATGATCTTGTCTCTAGCCCACTTCATGAGGGGGATGACAGTCACGTGGTAGACAGAGATGTCCATGAGAACCGACTTTGCCAAGATTTTCCCCCATCCATCCAGGAAGCTTAGCAGCCATTTTGTCTATGAGGGGTTGAAGGTCGACCTTCCTGAGATGCCTAAAGTGTAGTGGTAGACCTAAATATTTCCAAGGGAAGTTGGCAATCCTAGCAGGAAAATTCGAGAGGATGTCTGCTAAATTCAAATGGCCGCATCTGATAGGGAAGACCTCGGTCTTGTTCAAGTTGGTGACAAGGCCACTGGCTTTTCCAAAGCAGTCCAGAATGGAGCTGATGGCTTGAATTTCTTCTTTTATTAGGTTTACGGAAATTCCGGCATCGTCCGTGTAGAGAGATATTCTGCATCGAGGCACGCACGATCTGATCTTGGAAAGGATTCGTCTGCGAGTCGCAATGGAAAGAAGGCGCTGTAGTGGGTCGATAGCAAGGATGAATAGCATTGGTGAGAGCGGGTCACCCTGCCGAAGACCCCTGGCGTGCCAGAAAGGAGTTCCCGGGTTGCCGTGTAGAAGCACTCTAGAGGTGGCCGAGGCCATTGAGAGGCACATCCATTCTCTCCACATGGGCCCAAACCCAGTCGCGGTCAGAACTTCAAGAAGGTAGGCCCATCCCACCGAGTCGAAAGCTTTGGAGATATCTAGTTTCAGGAAAAGACTCGGGGTTTTGGCGGAGTGGAGATCTAGTATGAGATTTTGCACATGGAGGAAATTGTCGTGGATACTCCTTTTCTTTACGAATGCGCTCTGGCATTTGGAAACAATTTATGGTAGGATGGGCACAAGCCTATTTGCGAGGAGCTTGCAGAAAATCTTCGACATGCTATGGATAAGGCTGACGGGTCTATAATCGCTAATTGTCGATGCATCTGACTTCTTAGGGATGAGGATGATGTTCACAGAGTTGATTAGGTTTAGGCAGCCTCCCCGAAGACTGGCCATGTGAGTAATGGCCAGAATGATGTCGTTCTTGATGATGTCCCAACCGTTCTTTGAAGAACGATCCAATGAATCCATCAAGGCCCGGAGCTTTATAGAAGGCAGGGAGAAAACCGCTTCCTTAATTTCCAGCTCATCAAATGGTGCGTCTAGGTCGGATAGATCTCGTGGCTCATACTCAAGTGCCATCCAATCAAGACTAAGCTGTCTGGGAGCTTTCGTGCCTAGGATAGTCCTAAAGTGCTGTAATAAAGCCTCATTTTGTCTTCTTTTGTGATAGCTGCGCTGGTCATCGTGGTGAGCGATTGAATATGAATCTTCCTCCGCCTTCCATTTGCCCTAGCATGGAATTTTTTTGTGTTGGCGTCTCCCAAGCGGATCCAAGTTAGGCGGAATCTTTGTCGGAGCTTTACTTTTTGGATGGCGAGGAGACCCAGATAGGAGGATTTAAGCTAGCGACGAAGATCTCTTTCCTCCTCCGAGAGCGAGCGTGTCTCTTCAGCTGTATCCAGACGCAAAATGATTTCCTTTGCCGCAACGATTTGCAGTTTTACGTTCCCAATGCTTTGTCGTTGCCACTTCTTGAGCGCCTTAGCGGTGAGAGAGAGCTTGATGTGCACGCGCCGAATTGGGTCCATGGCCTGAACAGGTTTGTTCCATGCGCCTGCCACCATTTCTTTGAAACCTTGCATGCACAGCCAAAATTCCTCGAATTTGAACGAAAGCTTTCTAGTGGATTGAATAGTGCCTTGGAGGAACAGGGGGCGTGGTCGAAGCAGGCCGAGGTGATAGCTTGAAGATGGGCATCCGGGAAGAGAGCGTCCCAGTCATCCGAGTAGAAGACATGGTCAATTTTGGTGAGCATGAGGTCTTCCTGGGCATTGGACCAAGTGAAACGACGTCCATCCATATGCAAGTCTTGGATCTGAAGGAAATTTCTGGCCACACTGAACTTGTTGATGAGCCGACGATTGATATTGCGGTTATTCTTGTCGGAGGCCTTTGTGATGAGGTTGAAATCTCCCAAAAGGAGCCAGGCATCTCGGACCAGAGGCTTTAGGGCCTTCAGTTCATTGATGAATTCCAATTTCTCTTGCTCTCCCTGGGGGCCATAGACGCATGTAATTTTCCAAGCAAGGCTTTCATTGAGCATGGTGATTGTGGCCGAGAGAGTGTGGTCAGTTTTGTGAACATTCGTGATGGAGAAGAAAGCAGAAGAAGCGGCTAGAATCATCCCCCTCGTGCCTATAGCCGGAAGATAGTCGTAATGGTCGATGAATGCGGGACCAAGCGTAGCGGATATGATGGAATTGTCGACAACGTCCAGCTTGGTTTCCTCGAGACAGACAATGGTTGCATGGGTATCTATGACAAGGTCACGGATGGCATCGCGGCGCACAAGGTTATTCAGGCCGCACGGATTCTAGTTCAGAAGGTTGACATTTTGTTGCGCCATTAAAGTAAACTTGAGATCACGGGGCAGCAGAACAGTGGCTGTGCCAAGTTGAAACTAAATTGATAATACATAGTAGTGCGGTTCCGGAGAGGATCATTGCAGTACTTGGACGACCTGAACTGGTGGAGGAGGAGACGGGGACAACTACGTCTACAGCTAACTTGGCACGCAGGCCTGGACTTCGGATACGTAGAGGTTGCACCAAACATTGGTACTAGGAGGTGCTACTGTAGCTACAATCTTGCAGCTAGACTTCTTTTTGATCTTGTTCATCTGCTTCACCAACGCATCAAGTGCATGGATTGCTGATGCCGCCAGCGGCCCCATGAGGAATAGCTGGGCGAATGCCTCCTTTGAGACAGCATCGAAAGAGGTGTTGGTGTGAGTTGAAATAATATATATGTTAGAGGGTTTGAATGTAAAATGTACAAATAATAAAGAGAAGAGAATAGAGCTGGATCGGGCAAGATCCAGAGAATTCCCCTTTCATCTGCTAGCCTCACTCTGTTCTTCCACTCAATCCCTAATCCTCAAATCTTTATGATTTTCTTGTGAGAATCAATATGGTATCAGAGCGGGACGGTTCCTGTGTGTCCTCCTCGCGATTTTGAGCAAAGGTTGGCTACTGAAGGTGCTGTGTTGCCGGAGTCCAGAGCTTCCGGTCGTTGCTGTCGTGCGTGGTGGTGCAGCTTCTCCTAGTCCGCATCTTCATCCCAGCTGTAGTCTGCCGGAGTGAAGAAGCGATCTTGCCGTTGGATCTGGACGCTTTGGTCTCAAGTGGTTGCAGCAAGGTCAACTTCATTCCGATTCCTCATCTTTCTACGGTATCAGTATCGCAAACAGCTAGCTCATTTTTCAAGCCTTGTTTTCCTGGTGCTATTCTCTTGCGTGAGGTTTCTAGCACAAACAGTCGAGAGGCCAAGTTGATTCAATTAGTGTACTGCAGTTATCTAGCACCTGCGAGTGATAATATATATATTTTTTTGAGTGTGCTTTGCATTGGAAGATGGCAGAACAATCTAAGGAAAGTTCAGAGGATTTAAGCATAAACAAGATGTATGAAATTTTCAGTAAGTTGCTTGAACAGCAACAACTTAAAGCAGTCCCAGAGACCGTCAGATATGCCTTGGAACCAAATCCAGTGAAAGTCGCCACAGTAATTATGTCAGTTGGGCACGCCATGCTCAACTGATATTGAGTTCCCATGGATATGAGAACCTGCTTGTTGACGATGAGGAAAAACAGAGAAGCCGTGACACTCATACAAAACAGATTAATGATAGAGTTTTAGTGTGGCTGTTGGGAAGCATGGAGCCAATAGTGCGACAACAGGTCGAAATAATGTCAACGGTTTCTGAAGTGTGGACTTCCTTGGAGAAGCAATTCGCTGGTAAATCAAACAAAATGCAGGCAACCCGCATCATGGAGGAATTAACTCATCTAAATCAGGGTACAAAGTCTGTAACAGAATATGCTGGTGAGTTGAAACGGCTGTACAGGGACCTGCATTACTATCATCCTTTTGAACCAGTTGACAAGAAAGACCTAGCCATTCATCACAAATGGTTTGAGACAATTGTGGCCAAGTTGTTTCTAGATGGACTAAACCAGGAGCTTAACCTTCGACGATGATCATATTTTACGAAATGTAATGGCCGAGCCTTGATGATATTATTTCTAGTGTACTCGAGGAAGAAACTCGGTTGGCTCAACCTAAGGAGTATGATCTAAAACATGGAGATGATCGTGCAGCTTTATCTATGCAATACTGCCATACTCCCAGGCCCTTTGGCAAGATAGACAAAAAAAGATTGTTCTGTGATCATTGTAAAAGAAATGGACACATAAAGGATGAATGTTTTGAGCTGCATGGATATCCATCTTGGTGGGAAAAGGGAAAGCCTCGGTCAGGGGGAGTTCAAGGTGTGAATAGAAGGCAAGCTAGCCACATTGCGTCTCTACAGAAACAACCAGTGGTAGATGTGCGAGCTCTTGAGGAGTTTAACTCTAAGCTTAAACTCTCGGAAAGCTCAACTTCCGCACAGGGCACCTCTAAGATTGATTCCAGTCCCATTGCCTCTTCTCAACAAGGTATGGAACTCTATAAAGCCAATACCACCACCAAATCAAAACCTTGGATTATTGATACAGGAGCTACAAACCATATGACTGGAGCTTCAGACTTGTTTTTCTCTTATACACCTTGTTCAGGTAAAGACAAAGTCCGTGTAGCAGATGGATCCATGGTACCTATCGTAGGGCATGGATCTGTCCGGTGCACCAAGTCATTGTCTTTATCTCATGTTCTACATGTTCCCAAATTTCCAGTTAACCTATTATCTGTTAGCTCTCTCAATAAATCTCATAACTGTAGAAGTTGGTTTGATCCTACATGTTGTGCTTTTCAGGATCTAGGGACTGGGAAACTCTTGGGGACTGGGACCGAGCATGAAGGACTTTATTATCTTGATGATGGAAGTGATGAGGTGGCTCTCACATCATGTTTGTCTCCCTGTCAAGAGTTACTGTTACAGCACCGCAGGCTTGGACATCCTTCTTTTGCAGTTTTATCTCGTGTTTATCCTTCTTTATTTAAGTTATGTCCTAAAGAGGCTCTGGTATGTGATGCTTGTGAGCTAGCTAAACATACTAGGGGCTCTTACCCTAGTATTGGGATTAGAAGTGAAAAACCATTTGAAAGGATTCACTCTGACGTTTGGGGACCTTGTGAGGTTAACTCGGTTTCTGGACACCGATGGTTTGTGACCTTTATTGATTGCTTTAGTCGATATACTTGGCTTTACCTTCTAAAGCATAAAAGTGATGTGTTATCTGTTTTCAAAGACTTGTGTGCTCTTATTAAAAATAAACATGCAACTACTATTAAAACTCTGCGTACAGACAATGGTACTGAATATGTTAATCATGAGTTTGAATTGTTTCTTTCTTCGAATGGTATTGAACATCAGACAACATGTGTTAATACACCAGAGCAAAATGGTGTTGCTGAACGTAAAAATAGGCATTTGCTTGAAGTTGCACGTTCATTGATGTTTACAATGAACGTTCCTAAATTCCTTTGGGGTGAGGCAATTAAAACTGCTACTTACTTGATAAATAGAATGCCTCTTCGTGTTCTAGATTACAAAACTCCTGCTGAGTTCCTTTTGAATTCTGCTGAGTTTGTCATTCCTCCAAAGATTTTTGGGAGTGTTTGTTTTGTGCATGATTATAGAAATTCGGTTGGGAAATTAGATCCACGTGCTCTTAAATGTGTGTTTACGGGTTATTCTCCCTCAAAAAAGGGCTATAGGTGTTGGTGTCCTTCAGAGCATCGTTTTTTTGTGAGCATGGATGTAACTTTCCGTGAAAATGAACCCTATTATGGGTCGAATGTTGGGTCTGGTATTTCCTTGTCTCCACCTGATGAGCAGCAAGAAAGGGGGAGTGAAGGGCCTGTCCTTGTTCTTGCTCCCACTTCAGGTGATTCTCCCTCTACTAATAACATTCATAATCAGGGGCATGAAAGTGATGGTGTTACTGATGATAACTCTTGTCATGGAGACGAGGATGATACTACATGACACTTATCACTTCCATCTCAAGGTGAGGAGTCCCAAATGCATGAGGACCCAGGTGCCAATACCATCCCTTCTAATTCCATAGCTCCTACTAGCACTTCAGGGCAGAGTGATAACCAACTTTCTACTTCTATAGATAATTTACCTATTGCGTTGCGTAAATCATCTAGAACTCGAAACACACCAGGATATCTTAGAGACTACAAATATGATATAGCCCATTATATCTCCTATGAATATTGTAGTCCATCTCTCCAAAGTTTTATTGCTTCCCTTGATCCCGTTTCCATACCAAATGACTGGAAAGTAGCCATGGAAGACCCCAAATGGAAGGAAGCGATGCTAGATGAGATGAGAGCATTGGAAAAAAACAAAACTTGGGAGCTCGTGGATCTACCATATGGTAAGCAACCTGTGGGATGCAAATGGGTGTTTACTATTAAGCACACACCAGAGGGTAAGATAGATAGATATAAAGCACGTCTTGTTGCCAAGGGGTACACGCAGACTTATGGTATAGATTATGAGGAAACCTTTGCACCTGTGGCAAAGATGAACTCTGTGAGGACTCTCATATCTTGTGCAGTTAATTTTGATTGGAGCATCTATCAAATGGATGTAAAAAACGCATTTCTTCATGGTGATCTTCATGAAGAGGTGTATATGCAAATTCCACCTGGTTTTGAGTGCGGCCATAGTACAGGAAAAGTACTACGCCTACATCGCTCCTTGTATGGATTGAAACAATCACCGAGAGCGTGGTTTGATCGTTTCAGACAAGCTATGCAGAAAAGAGGCTACCAACAGAGCAACGCTGACCATACATTATTCTATAAACATGCTAATAACAAGGTTGCAATCTTGATAGTCTACGTCGATGATATTGTGATGACAGGCAATGACACCGAGGAAATTGCTGGCTTGAAGCATCATCTCGCACAAGAGTTCGAAGTGAAGGATTTGGGACACTTGAGGTACTTTCTTGGCATAGAAGTCTCACGTGGTCCAAAAGGTATATTTCTAACACAAAGGAAGTATATCTTAGACTTGCTTAAAGAAACTGGCATGTATGGTTCAAAACCAGCTGCTACCCCTATTGAACAGAATCATAGATTAAGTAGTGACGGAGGGAATCCAGTTAATAGAGAACGCTACCAAAGGCTTGTGGGTAAGTTAATTTATCTTTCCCACACCCGTCCTGATATTGCATTTGCTGTGAGCGTCGTGAGTCAATATATGCATAACCAAAGAACAACTCACCTGGATGCTGTTAATAGGATCCTTCGGTACCTTAAAGGGTGTCCAGGAAAAGGTCTTCTCTATACAAAGCAACACAATTTACAAATTGAGTGTTATACAGACGCGGACTGGGCTGGTTCTCTAGATGATCGGCGATCCACTTCTGGTTATTGTGCATTTGTTGGGGGTAATTTAGTCTCTTGGCGAAGCAAAAAACAAAATGTGGTAGCTAGGTCAACTGCCGAGGCTGAGTTCAGATCCATGGCACATGGTCTATGCGAGCTCTTATGGCTGCATATTCTACTAACCGAATTGAGGCTATATCAGAATAAGCCTTTGATGCTCTATTGTGATAACAAAGCAGCAATAGATATTGCAAATAATCCAGTGCAACACGATCGTACTAAACATGTTGAAGTTGATCGCCATTTCATCAAGGAAAAACTGGACAAAGGAGTGGTTTGTATGCCATACGTGACTTCATCAAATCAGATAGCAGATGTTCTAACAAAAAGTATACCAGAAAAGATGTTTTCCATTTTTTTGTAGCAAGATGGATCTATTTGATGTGTTTGCCCCATCTTGAGGGGGAGTGTTGGTGTGAGTTGAAATAATATATATGTTAGAGGGTTTGAATGTAAAATGTACAAATAATAAAGAGAAGAGAATAGAGCTGGATCGGGCAAGATCCAGAGAATTCCCCTTTCATCTGCTAGCCTCACTCTGTTCTTCCACTCAATCCCTAATCCTCAAATCTTTATGATTTTCTTGTGAGAATCAATAGGCAGCTGGCTCCAGAATTCCACAGGCCCGCGCGATAATCTCTTGTATTGCTTCAGCGCCCTCCTTGATTTGGCGCACCTTCGTCTTTGTGGTGATGCGCCCGCTGCGCCTAGGTGAAAACACAGTCGGTGAGGCCCTCTTCTTCTTTCTCACGGCCGGAGTACGGAGTATTGGTTCTTTCATGGAGACAGCAACATCTTTGAGGAACGCCTGTAACCCATCTGGTTCTTCTGAGGAAGCAGCAGGGCGCGGTGGCGCGGTGGCCTCGTTGATGATCGAAGCAGCAACCTAGGAGTGCTGCGTGGGCCCTAGCGAGATGTCCAGCTAAGCCAGGATGTCAGCGAACGCATCTGCCACGGCGTCCAGACCCGCGTCACTGCCCTCCTGGCAGGCGTCCGCAGCCAAGCTCCCCTTCCCAGGCAATACCGGCCCATTGTCCTGGGACCGTGTCTCCCCCTCCTCGACGTGGTAGCCAACTTCCCTGGAGCGCAGCCATGCAGATCGCGGCGTCGATGAGTGCCGCAGAAGGTTTGTGGGAGCCGCCGCCAGACGGAGGAAATCAACCGCCCGTGCTAACCATCTCCGCAGCTCCACGGATTCCTCAAGCACCAGCTTGACGATGCCGGTGATGCTCTCCAACAGTTCGGCCTTGAGCAGCGCAGCGTGCTCCGCCAGAATTCTGCCCAGCTCAGAAGCAGTGGTGAGGCCAGGGCCTAATGATTGCTCCCGCCAGGGGTCCTGCTCGAGGCTTGCCTGCACGCTGCATACCTCCTCCATTTTGATGTCGCGCTGGTGACCGTGGCTTGAATCTCCTGTCTCCCGGCGCCGAGGGGATCCCGTGCGTTCCCGATAGAAGGCACCCTGGGCATCCCAGCGATCATCATTGCTCCGGCGGTCCCTATGCTGGCCATCCCGGTCCCTGTCATCGTCGTCCCTGTGGCAGTGAAACTGCAGACGCGGGTGATCATCACGAGGCCCCTGGAGATCCCTGCGAGCCAGGGCAGCTGCACGGGAGAGGCCTCGTCTTCCCCATCCTCGTGCATCGGCTCGGGAGGCATGCCATCGATCGTGAGGTAGTGCCAGTCGAAGGAGATGGGCGTCGGCTTGTAGACATTGGTGTCGTTGCTTGGTCCGAAGTATTCGAGTGGCGCCATGGAGTATCCCTCCATCGTGTCCAGATGGACGATGACGCGGAAGGTTGCTCCACTCTTGGTTCCCGAGGAGCATATGTCGCTGACGAGCACCTCGCCGGCGGGGCTGTTTCCTCTGCTCGAGAACGTGAGCTAGACGACCTTCGAGATCGAGATGGTGTTGGCCATCCATGCCCAGCAGTCTAGGGAGCACGACGACGAAGCGAGCTCAGAGCTAGTGTCGAGCCGGTCGAACGAGCAGCGGCGGGCGATCATCCGCTCAGCGACATACAGCATGCGACCTTAGGCCGGGACTACCTCCAAGCAGAGCCGGACGCGGAATGCCATGTTGGCGCCGAAGGTGTTCTCCAGGGGGCGCCAGGGCCTCAGCTGAATGAGGGTGCCATCGGCCACGACCTTGCCATGACGCAGCACCTCGGCGCAGTGGCCCTTGTGCTCAAACTTGAATAGGAACTGCCCCAGCTGGTGCAGACATACGGAGAGGTCGTGGTGGCTGAGGCGGAACTCCTTCCGGGTGGCGCGGTCGATGGCTAGCGGCTCAACCTTGCGGTTGCCACTAATGACCCAACCCACAATGGCCGTGGCCTCCCAAGCCCTGATGTCATGATTGATCTCAGCAGAGGTGGCGATGATTACCATGTCCTCTTCGGGGCGGGTGGCGGCGGCGCCGATGCCGTTGAGGTTGATGTTGGCCATGGGAGGAGGCGGCGGCGGCAGCACGGGCGCTGCAGCGAAGGATGTCGACGGACACGCATACTACAGTGGCGAGGTACCGGAGACGATAGCCGCCCAAGAGCGAGGGCCCGGAGCAGCAGTGGGCAAAGGCCGATGAAGAGGCTGGTGCAGCGGCGGACTTGGGCCTCTCTTCCTTGCGGCCTTGGCGGCGATGCGTAGCGGATAGGCCCGCTCCTTGTGGACAGAGAGGTTGTAGGAGAGGCAGCTAATTGGGTCTCTGCAAGCCGCGACGTGGTGGTGGTGAGCGGGGGCGAGACAGCGGGCGCACAACCCCTCTGTGCGCCTTTTGAAGCGGAGGACAACCTTCTCTGCCTGGGAGGAGCGGAGCATGGGCGCGGCCATGCCGCCATCCTGTCGACTTGAATTGCCATCGCGCCGCATGCGGCACGGCCCAGCTGTTTTCCATCCATCCTCCTCAGGATTGTAGGTCGGCGCAGACGAAAAGGAGTCGCATTGATGGCGAGCAGAGCCCACCAAATTGAGCGGGGCGACAATCTGGGAGCATAGCGCCGCGGTAGGAACATTGAAGCCAGAAGCATTGCTGCCAGGGCAGCCACTCACATTGAAGACGACCTACCCACCGTGAATTGAAGGCGAGGTAGAACGTGCCTGACATGGAGCCGACCGGCGCAAGCCGTTGGTGGAGTCAGGGATCTCTTCACCGCAGAGCTAGGCTACCTGGTAGAGCGAGGTGGAGTAGAGGCCGGAGGCGTAGGAACCTTCTCGAGATCTGGATTAGAGATGATGGAGGAAGAGCGCAGGGCCCGCCGCTGTGACTCCGAGAGGAACCATGGGGCTTGGGGGATCAGCCGCACCGATCTGGTAGGGGTGGAGAGTAAGAAGGTGGTGGGGAGTGGAGGGGCACCGTCAGCGGGGAAGGGGCGGCGTGGTCGCTTTACCTAGGGATGACATTTTTAAGCCCACTCGAGAATATATATGATGCTTTTAAAAAGGCACTTGGTGACCTTTCTCTGAAAATTCCATTTGTGGATGCAATTAAAGTTCCCACCTATTCTAAATTCCTCCGTGATATCCTTAGTAGAAAGAAAGAAAAAACTGAAATCGTTGCCATTGTGACTAGTTATCCTGCTAATAGGAAGCTATTGTCTAAATTAGGAGATCCCGGAATACCAACTATTTCATGCTCAATAGGCAAAACAAACATTCATAATGCCTTGTGTGATTTAGGTGCAGGAGTTAGTGTAATGCCATATTCCCTCTATAAAAGGTTAGAATTAAGGAAGTATTCCCCTACTACTATCACTTTACAGATGGTTGACAAGTCCACTAAACGACCCATTGGTATGATTGAGGATGTTCTACTTAGAATAGATGATCATGTTATTCCCACTGATTTTATTATTCTTGAAATGTCAGAGGATGAAAAATTATCCATAATACTTGGAAGACCTTTCCTTAGTACCACAGGAGCATTAGTTGATTGTGCTGAGGTAAAAATAATCTTCAATGTTTATGATGCTAAAATCATCCGATATTTTCCAAAGAAGCTAGAAGCGGGAGAAAGATATATTTCACCGGCAAAATGAGTTAAAATGGTAAGTGCCTTTGACAAAGGGCAATCCAAGGTAAGAATTCGAGAATAGAGAAGGGGTTGAATTATTCAACCACTCTTAACAAAGTGTTTAATGGAAGTCAACCCATCATTTTAATAAAATAAATTAAAAAATTAAATGTTCATCGCATTCCTACAACTTTTTTACGGACATTCTTGCGGAAGCGCGCCCATGAAGATACAACTGTCAAAAAGTAGTAGAAACATCGATTGAACAAGCGTAGAATAAGTACACAAAATTAGCTTAATCATTTTGTCCAGATTAAAAAGTGAATCTCAAGTTAAGTTAGATTGAACTAAAAATCCTGCTCTATACATGTGGATGTTGGTTAATTTTCTACTATCATTTTTCTGTCAAAAACTAGGTATTTTGCCAAGTTTCAGGATAAGAAAGAATTCTTGAAGAAATGGAATTTTTTGATGACTACAGAAGGTTTAACGACCAACTATACGACGGGAATAAAAATTCCAGCTGTATAGTCTGGTCGTATAGATATCTTGGCCATCGAATTTTTTTCTCTCTTAGGTACAGAAGGTTTAACAACCAACTATACGGCGGGAATAAAAATTCCGACTGTATAGTTTAGCCGTATAGATATCTTGGCCATTGACAATTTCTTTCCCAGGGTACTAATGGTTTAACGACCAACTATACGGTAGGAATAAAAATTTCGGCCGTATAGTTTCGGTCTTATAGATATCGATACCTGTTTTAGAAAATTTATCTCAAGGATACAGAAGGTTTGACGACCAACTATACGGCAGGATCATTTTGATCCGGTCGTATAGTTACGCCTGTATAGCTGAGATCTGCGTAAAGAAACCCTAATTGTCGATGCCGCCGCAACTATACGGTAGGAACCACTTCACCCGCTCGTATAGTTGCAGCCGTATTGGTCGGCGCAACCTCTTAATCGCGTCGGGGCGGCTAGGTCTCTTCTCCTTCCTCACGTTTTCTCTCATATTGTCTCTCCAAACCTCTTAAAACCCACCTAGAACTCTTGATTCTTCGCGGATTTCCTTCATTTGAGTGAGGGAATAAATAGATCGGTGTGTTTCTCTCCCTATCCATGCTTTATTTTTAGAATTCCATGGTTGAAACTCTCACATTGATCTAGTGGATGAACTCAAGTTTATTTTGTTTTTCCTATTGATTTCTCATGTTAGGATTGACTTTTTCCACGTAGAATCATTTGTATATCATGTAGAAACTATATGCCTAAGGTTTTATGGTGAAATTTTTCAGTGCATCAAGATGAACAAAATTGGTAACATCTTTTGCAAGAGAAAGCGCCAACGTGGCGAGAGCTCGGAATCCCGAGTCGAGCTCAATAGCAAGATGGTCGTTGTTTCATCAAGGCATCAAGGAGGGTGCTGCCCACACGTTGGGCCGATCATAGCTTTCTTACCGTGACAGGGTTGAGGGCGGACTTCGAGCTCATGTGTGATCAGGGCGGGCTAACACTACTCAGCTATGCAAGCCACAATACCTACACCGAGCTCACCCATGAGTTCCTCGCCTCCTTCTTCGATGACCACAAGGATAAAGGTAATGCGTGCATGGTAAGCTTCACCATAAACCGGCAGCCATATGAAATAACTTTCGAGCAATTTTGTAATGCTTTTGGCCTCCCTCACAGTGGGGAGGAAAATGTTACAAACTTATATAGCGTCTCAAGTGGAGAAACTTGGGAGGTTATTTCTATTAACGGTGGAAGGAACTTCTACCAGAAAAAGATGTCCACCATTTAGAACCCAACAATTCGCTACTATGCCTTATTCCTCGCCAATACACTGTTGGGAAGAGGAGACACCGGTTCCATGGCCAATGCAGACATGGCCATGATTACCAAGGCACTCTTCCCTGATGCACCGCAAATCCCCAATCCCGCGGCTCTACTCATCAAGCACCTTCACCACCAGAGCAACAAAACGAACAGTGACATTCGCATTGGTGGATTGGTAACCCACCTTGCCCACACATTAAATATTACATTACCAGTTATGCAACCTATTGACGGCTCCAAACTTATGGATGTTAAATATTTAACTACTTGTGGCTTCCTTGGTGTTTACCAAGCTAACAAGAGGCTCCGAGCATATCAGTTTAGCTATCTTGTTGATGCACAGGGTGAGTAGGTTCCGTTGCCCTGTCCACAAGCCTTCTCGATTGTGGAGAACGCCACCTGGATCCTCACCAAGGTTCAAGTGGTGGAGATCATGGTTGAACTCTAGCCTGATCAAGAGGGAGATGAAGAAGGAGGGCAGCAGGATGAGGATGAGAAGGAGCAGGAGCAGGAACATGAATACAATCCTGCTTGGGAGGGATAGCAACAGCAACAGCAAGGACGATCCTCGGACCCATGGCCTAATCAGCCGCAACAGGGGTTCAACTACGTCCCCTATCAAGAATTTCAGTAGCTCAACCAGCGCGTTGGGGAGATTGACCACACTCTTAAAGGAGTGAATGAAGATGTGAGTGCCTTAACTCACAACTTCATTCACTTCATGAACCACTTCCCTGACTACTACCGACAGTATCCGCACCAGCCACCGAACGACGGCAATAACTGAGACTGGCAACAGCCTAAGCTTGGGGGAGGTTTGAAAACCTCCAAACCTTGCATTCATATTTTTATTTCTTCTTTTGATTTATTTTACTTCTTGAAAATTGCATGTTTACTTTCAGTTTGCATTCCTAAACCAAAAATACACACAAAAATTAGTTATAACCTTTTATTGCAAATTTGTTTCTTTGTTTCTCTCGAAGATTGCTCAATTTCAGGTGACTTGTCAATAGGGAAGTATAGAGGGGGTTCGACTCAAGTACGGGAATGAAGCAAGCAATAGGAGGTATCACATTCCTTTCATCACCTTTTCTGCAACTTTAAATTGACCCTACAATTATTCACTCGCTTGCACTTGAGTCACTCCCCACTTATCTTGTTATCCTATAAATTCTATTCCTTTGTCAAGTGTCTCCTTTTTAGCTTTGAAATAATGAGCAATGAACTTTGATAAAAATATTTCCAACATTTTTTATAACAAGAAAAAGCATCCAAAGGATGACTTGAGTCCATGCTTAGCCTAAAGTATTCGATTTTAGAACTACTTGAGTCCATGTAAATAGACTCGATAGCACTCTTGAATGAAATTGTTTGATAAAATGGATGCTTTGAAGTAGTAGAGATTATGCCACCATTTTTTCTAATAATTATCGTAAGATATTCCTTTATGTGTGTCATTACAACACTGCCATACTCCATGGGGAACTATTAACTCCACTGGCCAGCAAACGATCTAAATGTGGGAAACCACTTGATTTCGGCCATTGAGTTATGTAAGCGTATGTAGCAGCAATGCTATGACGGTAAAAATTTAGTCTCCTTGTGGTTTCATTTTCCAAGTGAAGTTGTAGTACTCCTCTAACCCACTATTGCTCAATAATTATCTATTGACATGGTCACGAGTGCGCAACACAGTCCCAATTAACATGTTACAAAACAGTGGCATGATTTCTCTATGAAAGGGCTGAAGTTTTTGAAAAACAACGAAAGGAAAAAGGTGCTTTCAGAGTCTTGAAATTTTTACATGTGTATAGATGAGTTGTTCTTAAATTGAATGTTTTTGGTGCCAACTTGAGTACTCTTAATTGATTAAAGAAAGAAGAGCAAAAGTTTTCATCTCTCAACAAAGAGAGACACCAAAAGAATTTGTTTCACTTTCCTAGCTAAACTTTTGATACTTTCTCGGGCATATGATTTATTTGCTAACAAGATATACGTGGTTAGGAAGTGGACTCAGTGCAATCTTGTGAATACTTGTATGATCATGTTTAAGACTGTAGGAATTGTGAAGAAAAGAATTTGACACCAATTCGAGCTTGTAAGTTCTTTTATTTCAGTCTCGAATCTCCGCTATTCTTCCTTATTTTCTTGTCACTCGAGGGCGAGCAACATCTAAGCCTGGGGGAGTTGATAGTTGTGAGATTCGACATATTTTTGATGGTTTTTATTGATGGTTTTCCTCTAGATTTGATCAGTTTCTACCTTTACCTAATGCTAATACTTCGTAGCAAAGAAAACTTGGTTTTTAATGTGTGTTTCAGGTTCTGAACATCAACATAATGTTTTAACATGAGAAACACAATATTTAGACGAAAACAAGCAAGTATCTTTTTGGAAGCAAGCAAGGGGCACAAACATAAGCTTTAATGAGCAACTATACAACGGGAGCATTTTTTTGGCCGTATAGTTCCCGCGTATAGCTGCCATTGCCTCCGTCTTGTCAAAAGGGACAACTTTCATGAAGAGGACACAGATGAAAATAGAACACAGCAGCTGCCATACCATCTAGAAAGGAGAAAGAAGAGATCCAGAGAAGGAGGAGAAGACATTCTTCATCTTGCTCCACGATCTTTGAGCTCCTAGCCAACACACCCCCATAGCCATTACTTGTACTTGAGAGAGAGAGAGATCTTCACCTTGCAAGACTAGGGTTTGAGATTGTTTCTTCCTATCTTGAATTGTGTTGGATTACTTTTCTATTCTTATTGTGGATCTCCATGGTAATATCGAGAAGAACTCCCTTTATTTAATTATACCAATGATGCTTTCTTCTCTCATGTGTGAGTAAGTTCCTTGGGCGTGGGAGATGTAAGGGATTGGTGAGATGTGATGTGCCTCCACATATTTTCTATTAGTTTATGATTGATTTTAATTACTATATTATGTGTGCTTGACTATCTGTGGGATGCCTAATGCTTGTTGTCCAATTAAGGGCCCAGACAACATGATGCTTTGTTTTACATGGATAGGATCTTGCTCGCTAGCAGACCGACGACCCTCGAGTGATACAGGGATATCAATGGGAAACTAGTAGACTCAAGGATAACGAGGAACCACCATGCTTATTGCATTAGTCTGATCCAAGGAGCTTAATTGCTAAGCAACCTGAAGGATCTTAATCGTCTAGTGTCTGACCATGGTTTTGGTAATAGGCTAGTAGGATTATTAAAGTTGTGATGAAATCTACCAATAGGAGTTCCGGCTAATTATGGGTTGCTCGCCTACACACATACTTATAAGATTACAATTGTTACACTTATCATTCGTCCATCTGGCACAGTCACTATCACCATGAACTGTATCTCCCTGCACCTTCTTTGTCATCTGTAGAAAACAACAAACAACCAAATCGTTCTTTACTTTTATGCTTTTTATTCCAGAAGTTTACATTTTAGTTTTATTTAAATACATCCAGTTTAATCCAAATTCCATTCTTATTTCTACACTTGCAGTCAATTCACTCGAAGACCTGTGACAACTTTGGATGTGACAGAGACTTCATTCATAAACACTTACCTTTCAGCTCCCTGTGGGATCAACATCTTAACTTTGAAACTAGCTACAAACGATGTGTGCACTTGCAGACATCAATAGGGTGAAACTATTTGAGGAGGCGGTGGCGGTGCGAACTATACGGCGGGAACTATACGGCTGGAAAATTTATTCCGCCGTATAGTTTGTCGTTAAACCTTATGTAAGCCTCGATCGCTTTGGGTTTTCTTCTGGTGTTATTGATATTTCCCAAATAAGCTATTTATGTTGTGTTTGACTCCTTTTCTCCCCAATACAACTGCTCCAAGAATTGTGTCCATTGTATCCATCATTTGTCAAGATCCAGGTGAAAATAGACATAAAACATGCACGCGAACGCCGTAAAATACCAAGATCCTACATCTACAATGCAAAATAATAATATAAAGCATGATGCAAATATGCACTCATCACCTAGCGGGATAGATTGTCGGGATGATCCTATTTTAGATAACATGTCAGCTGCATCATTTTCTGCTCGAGGTACATGATGGTATTCACATCCCTCAAAGTACCCACTGATTTTCTGTACAAGAAATCTATACAAGGCCATATTTGCATCAAGGGAATCCCAATGACCCGACACTTGCTGCACTACCAGATCCGAATCACCAAAGCACTGCATCCGATGTATTCCAATATCCTTTGTTACTTTCAAGCCATGCACAAGTGCTTCATATTCAGCCACACTGTTTGATGTGGCAAAATGTATATGCAACACATACCTCAACTGGACCTTCTTGGGCGAGGTAGGCACTATTCCGGCACCTAATCCAATTCTCAGTTTTGACCTGTCAAAATGCATTCTCTAGTAATTCAAGTCAGGCAAGGGTGTCCCATACTGCATTCAGCCCAATCAACAAAAAAGTCGGCCAGTGCCTGAGACTTGATTGCATCCCGCCTATCACATTGTGGAGCATATGGAGCTAACTCAATATCCCATTTGGCGATTCAGTCACTTGTATCTCTATTAACTCGGATATTGTGCTTCACATATCACCTTTATGGGGTGTTCTTCAAAGTAATGCTTAAGCTTTTTTGGCCGCCATATAGACGCCATATGCCATTTTCTAATAATGGGGGTAGTTTTCCTTCGAAGCATAAAGTACTTCACTTAGGTAATAGACTGGCCTCTGCACCGACTTACCCTCCTCATCACGCTCCACCACTACCATGGCACTTACGACACGGTTAATCGCTGCTATGTAGAGCAACATTGGATCATTGGATATTGGTGAAGCTAACACTAGTGCAGAGGCTAGCATATGTTTTAATTCATGAAAAGCACTATCGACCTACGGTGTCTAGATGAACTTTTCTGACTTTTTCATTAATTGGTACAAAGGCAATGCCTTTTCTCCCAGCCGACTAATGAAGCGACTCAACAATGCGAGGCAATCGGTGAACTTCTGAACATCGTTGAGACACTTCGGCAATTGCATGCGCTCAATAGCTCAGATCTTAGTCGGCTTCTCCTCTATACCTCGGCTCGACACGAGGAATCCGAGTAACTTTCCAGCCGAGACACCGAAGGTGCATTTTTTCGGGTTAAGCTTCATTCAGAATCTTCTCAAATTCACCAATGTTTGATGGATATCATCTAGGAGAGTATGACTCTCCTTGGTTTTTATCACCACATCATCAACATACACTTGGACATTTTTGCCAATTCTATCATGCAAGTATTTTTGCATGCACCTTTGATATATGGCACCTGCGTTGCGTAAGCTGAATGGCATAGTGTGATAGCAATAAGTCCCGTATGGGGTAATAAAGGCAGTTTTTATTTGATCATCCGGTTTTAATGGTATCTGGTGGTAACCAAAATACGCGTCTACAAATGATAAAAGCTCACAACCAGCTATCGAGTTAATGACTTGATCTATTCTTGGCAAAGGAAATGGATCCTTTGGGCATGCCTTGTTCAAGTTGGTATAATCGATGCACATGCGCCATACTACTGCCACTTTCGGGTCATCCTTTTTCTTCTCCACCAGCACAGGATTAGATAGCCAATCTGGATGAAGTACCTCCATGATAAACCCGGCTGCAAGGAGCGGAGCTATTTCATCCCCTATGATCTTTATCCTGTCCTTGGCGAAGTAGTGGAGAGGTTGCTTCATATACCTCCCATCAGGCCTGACATGCAAATAGTGCTCAGCCAGCTCCCTCGGCACACCTTTCAGGTCCTCTGTGGACCAAGCAAAAATGTCCTGATTCTCACAGAGGAAGTTGATGAGCTCGCTTTCCTATTTGTCATTCAGGCCCGCACCAATGGTGATAGTACGCTCTAGGAATTGGTCATCAATTGAGACTTTTTTGGTGTCCTTAGTCGACTAGAATGATACACTCCCATGTGGGTTACTTAGTGCCAGCATATTCAACTGTGCCGATTGAGCCAATGCCACAGCCTCCTGAATTCTCCTCTTTTCCTGCGCAATGACCAATGACTCGACCAGGTTTGATCCGGTCGAGGCACACTCCATGGAACGCCTAAAGTCCCCAACAATGGTGATGACCCCATTGGGCCCTGGCATCTTCATCTTCAGATAGCTTATATGGTCACTGGCCATAAACTTTGAAAGTGCTGGCCTGCCAAGCAGTGCATGGTAACAACTGTCTAGATCCACAACCTCGAAAAACAAGTTTTCCATTCTGCAATTCTCTCGCGTGCCGAATAAGACATCTATCCAGACTTTACCAATTGTCTCACAGGACAACCCAGCACAATGCCATGAAACATGGTCTTAGTCATCTAGAGCATGTTTTCTGAGATTCCCAACTCATGCATTGTATCCTTGTACAGTATGTCATACTGCTGCCATTGTTAATGAGTACCTTGGAGAACTTCACATTGATGTTTGGCCCGATAAATGTTGGGTCAAGCACGAAAGCATATGATCCAGAACTCGGCATGAGCCTAGGATGATCCTTGATGCTCCAAGTGATCTCCTGGTACAACCAATGCATATACTTCGGAACTATCGGCATAGCTGCATTGACCTCCATGTCTCTATACACTTTGCATGTCAGTCTCCTCTGCGGTGAACACACAATAGCTCTGGTGATGCTCCCTGTACTCATTCTGACCATCATTGTCGGGGGTTTCCATGGTTCCCTTGGTTCTAGTTTGCCGTTTGATGCACATCATCTCTCCTTTCCTGATTCTCATACCTCGGCGATGGTGGAGGTAGAACTAACTACTAGAAATTTCCCCCGTGAGCTGCGGCGGGTGAGGCTCCTGAGGCGGACCCATGTCCCCTAGAGCACGTTGCATCCACGCACACTACCAAGTCATGTGATTTGCCATCTTACTCGGATTTGGCGTATGGAATTTGCATGGCTGATCCAACATGGACTCATAGGTGTACTTCAGCCTCTCCTACCACTTCTTTTTCTTCTCAGCGCTCCACTACTTCTTCCCATCACTCTTTTGCGTCCATTGTTGGACACTATTTTTTTGTCGCTGGCTACTCCCAGCTCCTGGCTTATCTTGGCTCACTACAGCAACATGGTTCGAGCCATATCGATAGTCCGGCCTCCCATCTCTTATTTTGCCCCGGAAATCATTCTTCCGGGATGACCCGACCCCGTCCCTCGAGTAGTACTCCTCATTCTGCTCAGCCGACATAAGCGTGGGTTGGGTCGGATCTCCCAATGCATATGAATATGCAATCTTGAGTGTCCACTAGTAAGGAAAACCCTATAGACGGAATTATTACCGCTGGCAAAGTGGGCACGCGGGTTGCCGGCGGTGAGGCCATCCAGGCCTGCCTCGCGTTACCACTGGTGAGAGGAAAACATAAGCACCTGGGCTGGCCCAATTATCACCGCCGAAGAGGTCGGGTGTGCGCCGGGGATGTTGTGGGCCACGTGCCTCCCCCGGATGGGCTAGCCATTACCATTGGCGAATGAAGTCCATAGGCGCATGGGTACAATGGGCTGGATGGGCCTGTCCGGACCGAAATATTTATCCCCGACGAATTAGGCCCTTAGGCGCCGGGTGTCCATCTGTCACCGCAACGAGGTAACCCCTTCCCACTCCCATCTTGATCAGCCATCTCACTGACAAAAAATTTAATCCCTACTTGAAACCCTAGCTGCCGCTCCACTGTCCGCCTCACCCTCGAAGGGAAGGAGGAGGAGGTGCCCCTCGCTCCATCGTCTGCCTCGCCGAAAGGAAGGAGGAGCAGGGCCTCATCGTCACCGTCCGCCTTGCCTTCGTCCATCCAGGTTTGATTCGCTATCGCCATCCTCGCCGTCCTCACTGTCGTTAGGTGTTAGTAGCGATGTTCGTCCTTGATAGTGTCAGTTAGGTGTTCGTCCTCGACAGTGTCAGTTAGGTTTTCGTGTCCTCGACAGTGTCAGATAGGTATTCGCGTCCTCGACAGTGTTAGTTAGGTGTTCGTCCTTGATAGTGTCAGTTTGGTGTTCATTTAGGATGCTGTGATGCGATCTGTGCACGAAGGTTGTTGCCTGATACTCTGACTATAGTTTCATAAGAATGAACTGCTCCCATGTTTTATGTATGTGTGGCATTGAATGAATGAACTGCATGATACTCTGATTATCATTATCTTAATTCACAAAATAAAGTCTGCCTGATACTCTGATTATAGTTTCATAAGAAATTACTGCTCCCATGTTTTATGTATGTGTGTAGCTGCTAGTTTATGTATGTATCCTAGTTCATGTTCAACTGATTAGTCACTTGATTAGTCACTACTGTAAAATTACTAATGTATGTTCTAGTGATTAGTCACTGATTAGCTCCCATTGATCTCTTTCTAATGTATGTACCCTAGTTGGAGAATTCCTCCTTTCCACTTTTCATCAACAGCATACAAGAACACACACTCATTTATTTAGTTACTTGTACACTTGTAATCTACTTCCTATGATTCAGTTACTTGTACACTACTTTTGCTAATATGTTGTCTGTTTAAGCAGTATGGTGCAGTAGGAGCCAAAGTATCGTGGTGTGTACAAGAAGTCGATGAGGATCTCCACTTGGGAGGCTAAGATCACCATCGATGGAATTAGGCGCCACCTTGGGACATGGCAGTCCCTCGAGGAGGCGGCACGTGCCTATGACTGCATGCCAGTCCAACACAGAGGGGCTAGGGCGACCCTAAACTTCCCCGAGGATCGAGCTAGGGCCATTCAGAATAGGATCATGGGTATGAGAGTCACCACGAGGGAGGAGGAGCGGGAGCACCGACTGGTCGAGAGACAGCTTGTTGACCCCTTGGTCCAGACACTCTACACGGATTAGAGGGTGATGTCACAACAATACGAGGTCTTGGCGACCATTACGCGCCAGCAGCCCATCCATGAGGTAGGTCCCTCTAGGTCCGATGGCGTGGGTTCCTCCATCGCGCGCCCTCAGGGTCCATACTACGGGTTTAGCCCTGGCAACTTCACCATCACACCCACATCGTCTGCTGTCCTAGGTTCCTTAGGTTTGTCGCCCGACGATGATGACGACGCCTGATCTAGCTATACTTTGTCATATATTACTTTAGACTTATCCTGCTAGACTTTGTCATATATATTACTTATCCTGCTAGACATGGATCAGCTACTTGTCATATATTACTTATCCTGCTACTTAATTACTTTATAATTATGTTTACTATGCGTCTTCTTTCTAGATAAATATATAGAATGGATCAAGTGTGCAACAACTATGCACAACCATTGGGGAGGTGCCTAGATAAGAAGTTCCCCATAGTGCTCCCTATCGGGTTTGAGGCTAGGGCGGTATGTGCTCTGTGAGATACACAGTATCATGGATGTCTCTATATATATAATCGAAAATAAACCAAGGACTTTGTTGTATTGTTATTTTTTTACTCAGTCAATCCCTTGCGCTTGGCGACGGGACTTCATGGACCATTTCCATAGAAACACCATGGACGATGTCGTGTTTGAGGTCACTTTGATGTCAGATGCTGATCTCGACATGAGTTATATGGTTATAGTGACCAACATAGTGACCAGGACATCTTTCAGTGGACCTGGCTGGATATACTTTTTGAATGATCATGATATGCAATATGGAGACAAGATAAAGATCTTTCTCATTCATCAAGCAATCGTAATCTACTACATGTACACACCCCCTGACGATGATATCCAACAGTAAGATATCTATGTAGTTGAGACCATCGTACTATATGTCGTTTACTCTATACATGCATTCTTTTTATGTGACTTTCTTCTCAATATATGTAGATTGGATTATAGCAAAGAAGCATGCGACAATTATGGTCAACATAGTTGGCATTGCATGGACAGGAAAATTACCATACCGCTCCTTGCAAACTTTGGTGTTAGGACGGTATGTTCTCTGAAATTCATGTGGAGAATGTAAATATATATATGTTCAATGAAAATCACGACTAATTGTTCGGTCCTATGATTTTACTCAGTCAATCCCTTGCGGTGCACGACATGGCTTCATGGACCATCTCCGTAGAAGCATGGATGAGGTTGCCATGTTTAGTGCCACTTTGACACATCATAATCATCCCGATAGGACGTACTAGGTTAGGGTCACCAACAAGGAGGCCCGAACATATTTTAGTGGTCCTGGATGGAACAGACTCCTCATCTTATATGACGACATGCAAGAGGGACAGGAGTTCAAGTTTTTGCTCAGTCATACTTATGGCATCATCTATTTCACTTGCTTTCCTCCCGACTCTTCCGACGAGGGTGAAGATGAGTGAACTCTAAATAATTCTATATGAACCAATGTCCTTGCTATATTGAACATTTGGTAGATACTACTATTGTTTCCTATGTTAATATGTATTTTGCTATCAGTATCCTATATACTATGTATTCCTGTATTCATTTATGTATTCTGTCTATTTATTATTAATTTTTCTCTAATACATAATACTGCCGATGAACAAATTGTATTACCCCTGGCGAAGAGATGTGCACCAGAGTTAGGGGTCACTATTCCTGGCGAATGGGGTTACTCGCTGGTGGTATGCGTGGTTATCGCCGGCGAATTATGTAGTTCGCTGGCTATAATGCATTTCTGTCAGCGAGATGGTCACCAGCGAACAGGAACTCGCTGGTGGTAGATAATTTTGGTGCGCCGACGGTGAGCCTTTCCCTACTAGTGGTCTCGGCCAATGTAGTTGGCATATTCCTCTATAGCCTTTGCCATGGTACACTTGCATGTCTACACCCTTGTGCAAACCAAGCAATGGCATGTGACTCGATCACTCTTTCACATGAGTTCCGTAGGGTGCACCACCGAGTCAGAAATTCTTGGTCAGTTTCATTCGGCCTTTGCTTACACATCGCCAAGTATTGCGGCCTATTTATCCTCTTGTACGTGCTGGTAAAGTTACTGATGAACATCTCCTAAAAATCCAACCAATAGTTGATATTTCTTGCTGGCAGATTATTCATCCAGACCCTTGTTGGTCCCTCTAGCATCTGAGGTACATACCTCACTGCCCATATGAGATTGCCTTGTGCGATGTGAACAGTTGCGGCATAGTCAATCAACCAATCTTGTGGCTTGGTGCTAACATCAGATGTCTTTGTTCCCCTGGCTAATTGAAAGTTCGACACAAGTGGTTCTCTCATGATCTGAGGTCCAAAACATGCAGGATCTAGAGGACCTTGTCCCTCCATCAGCTCCGACCTATAAATTATGTCTAGCTTTAATTTTGCATCATCTTGCTGCAAGTTCCCATTTCCCATCCTAGATTCTATTGCATTTCCCATCATATAGCGATCCGGCCTAGGAAACCCGGCATTGGCCATAGCCGAATAACCATCATTGTATCTGTTTTGCCCCGGATGACCATATTGACGCTGCATAGCTAGCCCCGCAATCTGCTCCTACCAAGGTATATACTGATCCTGGTGCTGCTGTAGTGGATATTGTCTTGCTCTAGCCAAATTACGCTGTCAGGAATTGCCGTACCAAACATTTCCCTGACCTGCATTGCCTTGGCCGAGGTTTCCACGACCACCATCACCTCGGTTAACACTCCCTCGATCAGCATTGTCCTGCACTGCTTTTCCTTTCCCGGCCACAACTGTGTCACAGGGCACCATCTACTTGTTCATTCTACCAGAGGTTACAATCTCTTACCTCCTTGGGCCTGAACCAGGTGAAGATGCTGCCCGGCCGATTTTGCTGGAGTGCCCCCAGCCGAATGAACGACATGGTAACCACCTACTCACGCCGGGTTAGTCCTAAGTATTTCCTCATGTTTCTGGTTCGCAATGCACACTAGATCTATGACTCTCTATTGTTGCCTTTGTCGGGCCTCGCCAGATAGAAGAAATATCTCAGCGGCTACTGCATCTGTAGCCCTGAGGTTCTTTGCCGGGGTACTGTACCTCGGCAAGCCTGTAGACATTGGGTTACCTAAATCTATGGGCTTTAGCACATATTCTTTATCTATTTCGCTGATGAGGTTCTTTCCCCTAATCTTCACACCGTCCATACGAGTAGGACTAGTGTTAATCTTATTGGCCCTAGCGTACTCACACAACATGATGTTCAACGCCTACTGAGACACTACTATTGTTCTTGGACCTGTCAAGCACTTTCTACTAAGTATCCTCCAGCTCAGCCTGTGCCTGAGCCGGATCTACAATGCGAGCCATAGGAGTAGTCAAGCTCTCTATAGCATCCTGTTGTATATTCTGAGGCCTCTCCAGCAGAGGGAACCACGAACGAGCTACCTTGGGAGTACTCTCCCCTTCTTTGGCCGGGATTTTGCTGGTGCTAGTGCCTGGTAGCTGGTGGGGCGAGTGATACGTGGACCGCAAGCCGCGCAGAGAGGAGGTTCTCCTGCCATGATGACTCATTGCGGGTTTGCGCAGGAGATGTCGAGCGCAACATAGATCTTGCGTCGAAGTTGATGAAGAGGCTACTGCGCATGGGTGGGCGATTACCGATGTTGCACGCGTTGTCGCTGGCGAAGTCTAGTGATCCGAATCACTGAACCATCCCGGAGACGATGCGCTCCCCAGTTGTGATGAAGTTTCCCATCCGGATCTTGACTCCAGCTAGCGCCACTGCTGGACCCATGGTGGGTGCCAACTGTCATGGTGGTGTCACGACAGATGCCATGGGTAGGCTAAATATGGGGCCAATGGGCACTATAGGTATCCGAGGAGGGATAGTGCAGTGAATCCGCACACGAAGAACACACAAACTCAACACACGATGTACCCAGACTAGAGGCTCTCCTATGGAGATAAAACCCCTACTCCTGCTCTAGATCATATATTACGATGTATGGACTAGTACAAATGCTCCTTGAGCTGTATCGAAGAGAGGAAGAAGAGGAAGTTCTTATATTCTCTTCTCACACTAGGGTTTTCTTGTAGTTCTAAAGGACCGCCCCTCTCCTTGGAGTCCCTAGCTCACCTTATAAAGGGGTGGCCAGGTTACAGCTAGGGATTACGTGTCTTAGATATTCTTTGGAGATGCTTGTCCTGAAATAGTAGTTCGGCACCCCCTTCCCTTTGTTGCCAGCCTCTGCACGGCAATTGGTCAAAGCCCACATTGTCTGACTGTTGGGGTCAGATACAGTCACATCTGTGACCCTCTGTTCTATCTCTGCTCCTCTGGCCTTTGTCCTTAGCGCTTGTATCTCCCTAGGTTCCCTTGAGAGAGAGAAAAGCACTGACCTTGGGCTGGCTCACTCCTTGAGCACGCCAGCCCCTAACTCGGCCTTGTTTGCATAACTTGGCTAGGTTGGTACCTGCAAACTTGAAACAACCTAGACACTGTGCTGGCATAGCATATATGTCGGACGAGTCTTGTCGGTGCTGTCCAGCCTTCGGTAATCTGGACGTAACTCGACCGACCCTTGTATACCTCGTCCAACCCATGCCTTAGATGATTTATACCTCGGTGGACTTTGTCCTTAAACCATAGATTGACCCTACCTGGGGTCACCCCCAACAGAATATATCAATTGGAACTATCATATTATGTTGTAATATGATATTTTTAAGTGATAAAACTCATTTAATTGATTTATCTTCGCACCTAGGAGATATGCACACGCACTGGAGGACAAAGAAGTCTTAACAACCACTGGTACGGGCGAAGCCCACCTGTACCATCCACCCGTATGATGTGGCAGCGTGACCGTCTCGTCAATACTTTCACCTCGTGAAGACGGATCACATATCCAACATTCACAGAAACTTCTAGCCACGAAAGACCACACCAAAGAGGGATCTAGAGGAGGAACTTGGAGAAGGGAAAATCCTTGTTTCGTCACGAATCATTGGAGGACATCGCATCATCCCCTTCATCATCAACTGCTGCATCACCATCACCACTACTATCCCCATCTTCCATTCACTAGATCTTGTTATGATTCTAGATTCAATTGTGGTTTGCACTAGATTCATCCCAGTACTTTTATCCATCCATTTGATTATGATGATGTTATTTATTACTTCCATGTGTGAGTAGTTTACTTTGTTCTTGGCGAGATGGAGAAACCCTAGCACTATTAAGAAATGAAATAAAGATGATATATTACTTGTGTCTATGATCTATTGATCTATGATGTGTGTTTGATCTCTCTCTTTAGATGGTATGTGTAGTCAGCCACATATCATTTGCCTTCGGGTATAAGGAAAAGGGTGAAACCCTTTGGACGTGTTTGGAAGTGTGCCCAGAGCTATTGTGACTAGAAGCACTGGCTAGCAACCTACACGGTCGAAGGAGGAATAAAGAGACATTGACTGAGCTAATTAAAATATACACGAGGAGTCCCTTAATTGCGGTGGTCTGTATGGGTGACTGATCTCAGACATCATGGTGGTTATTTAGAGATGACCTCATTATTGGCTCAACAAAGTGACTGCCTACGAGCCTTGTAGTGAACATCTTATTATGGATCTCTCTCTACACATGTCATGACATAAGAAATAGGTTATCCTAATTATGATTAATTACAACATGCTAGTGGTGTATCCTACATCCCCGTGAACGCTTTAGCCCTATTGAGTTCTGCCACCATTCCAAACACTTATGTTACTTTTTTTCTTTTACTTGTTTTAATTACTTTTCTGCATTCGACAAAAACCTTTCAAATGCCCTTTACTTGAAATCAAAGGCATCTTACAAGTATCCTTCGGTAGACAGTAACGAGTGGCACAAATACCTTAACCAAATAGCTCTCTGTGGGTTCGATACTCTTATTTTGAAACTAGCTACAATCGATCTGTGCACTTGTAGTTATAAGACATGTATGTCGGATTTGGACATGTATGTCAGATTTGGACATGTATGTCGGATTTGGGACATGTATGTCCGAGTTGGACATGTATGTCAGATTTTGGACATGTATGTCAGATTTGAACATGTATGTCAGATTTGTACATATATGTCGAATTTGTACATGTATATCGGATTTGGACATATATATCTAATCTGGACATATATGTCGGATTTTGGACATGTATGCCGGATTTGGATTTGGACATGTATGTCGGATTTGGACATATATGTCAGATTTGGGACATGTATGTCGGATTTGGACATATATGTCAGATTTGGACATATATGTCGTATTTGGACATATATGTCGGATTTGGGACATGTATGTCGGATTTTGGACATGTATGTCAGATTTGGACATGTATGTTGGATTTGGACATACAGCGACCAAGCTACCTCGACTGCCCCTGCACTGATACAACTATGATACCATCCTCTACATAAGGATACCATAGGTCCTTCCATCATATTCCGGTCTTGGGACGCCCTGGCTCAGACTGGCATATGCTGCATCGTCAAGTACAAGATGCTCCCCTTATTCCCAGGAGAGGATAAGATGGATTACTAGAATATGCCAAGGACAAGCGCTAGAAGACAAGGCAAAGGACAGACAAGACCTTACAAGGCCCATGCCTTGTTAGTTGGAAATACGCCAGTAGTCAAATCATGAACAGTTGATGTGACCAAGTAGTCAACTCAGGAATAGTGAGTGCGGGCCATCCCTTGTCTAGGCTCCCTTCATAAGGGGTACCAAGGGGTTCGTTCTAGACAGCACCCCCTTGGGGGCCCATTTCCCCCTCTGCTCACTCACGAGCTCTCTTCTCCTTCTTCCTCCTCTCACCAACAACTCAAGGAGCACATGGAAGCTACAGTAATAGGAAGATATATATGATCTAGCATGCAGGAGTAGGGTTTTATCTCACTATGAGAGACCTAAACCTTGGTACATCGTGTGTTCATCCATGTGTGGTTTTCACTTTAGCATCCCTCCTCGGATCCTCCAGTGTCCATCGGCCCCAACATAAGCCTACCCCAGGCATCTGCCGTGATACCACCACGATAGTTGGCGCCCACCATGGGGCCAACAGTGGCGTTGGCTGGAAGTTCATCCGAACAGGACCATCTTCATCAACCACTGCATCACCATCATTGCAGCTACTTCACCATCCTCATCCCTAATGTATAGTATTCAATAAGTCCCGGGGATGGCATGCAAGCCTCCTCCCATCGACATATATCGGCCTCACCCTCATCACCAACTATACTGTAAGTGTCTATTATATCAACCGTCTACACGCACATGAGATAACCCCGATGTCACTCGGGGGCTATCACCCTCTATGACTTGTTTATTTGTTCACCCCGGGAAAAATACGTCTCAACCTAGGGCTATCTAGCATATCATGTATAAAATCTCCCATAGGTAGGAAAAGTATCTCGGGGGCTCAGTCGGTACTTAACCGGCATCCCCATACTTAGAAGTATTTCTTAGATTAAAGGTTCAATGTATAGAGGCTTTATGTCAACTTCTATTATGTCCTCACATATGTCAACTGCTCTATATCTTCTAGCTATGTCTTTAAGTATGTCAAATGCTAAGTTTCATCATGTGTTATATCTATATGATGACTAACTATGTCGCTTTGAATGCCTATTGTTGAGGAAAACTTACCCCCAGGTCATCATGTTTTTGTTATATAGTATCTCAAATCACCATTTATGTCGGTTTTCCAACATATCATGGCCTTATCATATCTCAAATCACCGTTATGTCGGTTTGCTAGCATATCATGGTTTCATTATATAGTATCTCAAATCACCGTTTATGTCAGTTTGCCAGCATATCATGGTCTTATCATAAAGTGTCAAATCACTATGCATGTCGGTCTGCCAAGATATCATGGCGTCATCATTAAAAATATCTCAGTTCATCGATTATCTCGGCCTAACCGAGTATCATCGACATATATGTCGGATTTCTAGCTCGCGTAGCCAAGTATCAAGGCATCAATAACATTTTATGTCGAATTGTCGCATATATGTTGACTCAGCAAAGTATCTCGGCCTGACCGAATATTATCAGCATTTATGTTGGATTTTCTATATCTCAATCACCAAATATCATGAATGTCAAATGGTATGTCGAATTTTTGACATCTATGTCGGACTTTTATATATATATCTCAAATCACAAGTACCATAAGATCTACATGTATGTCGGATTTTAATATCTATGTCGGATTATGATAGGTATGTCGATTTTTTGACATATATGTCGGATTTTGACATATATCTCAAATCAAAAGTCTCATAAGATCGACATGTATGTCGGATTTTAATATCTATGTCAGATTATGTCAGGTATGTCGAATTTTGACATATATCTCAAATCACAAGTATCATAAGATCGACATGTATGTCGGATTCTAATATCAATGTCGGATTATGACAGGTATGTCATATTTTGACATCTATGTCGGATTTTGACATCTAAGTAAAATTTTCCCATGCATGCTATATGTCGAAACTTCCCCAAGCAGGCCAAATGACGGTGCCCATGAAGGCCATATGTCGAAATTTGCCCATGCAGGCTATATGTCAAATTTTCCCATGCAGGCCTATGACGAATGCCCAAGCAGGTCGTATGTCAAATTTGCCCATGCAGGCCTTATTACAAATTCGGCCAAGCAGGCCATATGACAAATGCCCAAGCAAGTTGTATGTCAAATTTTCCCATGTAGGCTATATGTCAAAATTTCCCAAGTAGGCCATATGAAGAATGCCCAAGCAGGCTGTATGTCAAATTTGACCATGCAGGCTATATATCAAAATTGCCCAAGCAAGCCATATGACGAATGCCTATGCAAGATATATGTCAAATTTTCCCAAGCAGGCCATATGACGAATTCCCAAGCAGGTTGTATGTCAAATTCGCCCATGCAGGCCTTATGACAAATTTGCCCACACAGACCATATGATGAATGCCCAAGCAGGTTATATGTCGAATTTGCCCATGCAGGCTATATGTCAAAATTTCCCAAGCAGGCCATAGGACGAATACCCATGCAGGTTATATGTCAATTTTGCCCAAGCAAGCCAAATGACGAATGCACAAGCAGGATGTATGTCAATTTTTCCCATGCAGGCCTTATGACAATTTTTCCCAAGCAGGCCATATGAAGAATGCCCAAGCAGTTTGTATGTCAAATTTTGCCATACAAGCTATATGTCAAAATTTCCCATGCAGGCCTTATATGTCGAATTTGCCCATGCAAGCTATATGTCAAATTTGCCCATGCAGGCCTTATATGTCAAATTTTCACATATAGGCTATATGTAAAACTTGCCCATGCAGGCCTTATGTCAAATTGGCCTATACCAGCAACATATCACTTCGGTAACACACCAACATATGACAATGTCTATTCAGGCAAAGTATCATACCGACACAACTCATGCAAGTTATATGTCAAATCTTAGAGTGTAGACTATATGTCGATAGCAACTATGGTGATGATATTTTAGTATAAAGCCTATGCACAACTTTACAAGTCCCACTTAGCCTTAGGGGCTAATGTCGGGGATATGACCACGGGTACCCTAGAGTTGGATACTAGATGATTTAGTAGAAGACATAAAGCAGTGTAGAAGAAAGAACTAAATAAAGAGAAGAAAGAAACCCAAACTGGGCCGACATATATGAAACTGAGATGACATATATGAAACTCGGCCTAGTTGACTTCCTCCCAAGCTATATGTCAGATTTTGGACATGTATGTTGGATTTGGACATATATGTCGGATTTGTACATATATGTCAAATTTGGGACATGTATATCGAATTTTGGACATGTATGTCGGATTTGGACATGTATGTTGGATTTGGACATACAGCGACCAAGCTACCTCGACCGCCCCTGCACTACTATAACTACGAGACCATCCTATACATCAACATACCACAGGTCCTTCCATCATATGCCAGTCTTGGGACACCCTAGCATAGACTGGCATATGCTGCATCATCAAGTACAAGATGCTCCCCTTATTCTCAGGAGAGGACAAGATGGATGACTATAAGATGCCAAGGACAAGCGCTAGAAGATAAGGCAAAGGACAAACAAGACCTGACAAGGCTCATGCCTTGTCAGTTGACAACACCCCAGTAGTCAAATCATGAACAGTTGATGTGACCCCAATAGTCAACTCAGGAACAGTGCCTGCAGGGATCTCTTGTCCCTTGGGCTCCCTTTATAAGGGGCACCAGGGGGATTGTTCTAGATAGCACCCCCTTGGGAGCTCATTTCCCCCTCTTCCCACTCACGAGATCTCTTCTCCTTCTTCCTCCTCTCACCAATAGCTCAAGGAGCACATGTAAGCTACATTAATAGGGAGAGAGATATGATCTAACATGTAGGAGTAGGGGTTTTATCTCACTATGAGAGCCCTGAACCTGGGTACATCGTGTGTTCATCCGTGTGTGGTCTTCACTTCATCATCCCTCCCTAGAACCTCCAGTGTCCATCGGCCCCAACATAAGCCTACCCTAGGCATCTGTTGTGATACCACCATGAAGGTGATAATCAACTAAGAAATAGGGGAAATTCCCTAAGGAAATAGCCTTAGGAAATCCCCTTTTATTTTGTGTGTCTCTTTTTTCCTCAATATACACCTCTTTATATAGGGGGAAAAGGGGTACTCCCTTCCCTCGAGTCCCATGTGGGACTAAAGTAAAAATCTAAAGGAGAGGACACGGCTGGGCCAACAACAGTTGGGTGGGCCCCAGCACCCGCCAACCCATGACCTAGTGAGGAGAGGCGATGGCCCGGGTGGGCTGGCCCCTTGTGCACGTGTTCCAGCCCAGCCCAGCTGGTGGCTATGAGGCAGTGGCTAGGTGGGGCACAAATGTCGGTCGGGTGGGTCACTAGCGGCCTGCCAGCACCAGCCCGTGTTCGCCCGCGCGGCTCCCATGCTAGCATATGCCTATCTGCTTGCTTGGGCCGGTCAGGGCCCACCTGCAGCACTGGTTCGTGCTGCCCACCAGGATGGCTTTCCTCTGGACCGATTCCCTCTAGGGATCTGGCCTTATAGAGAAAGTTTCCCCATAAATATTAATTTAAATATTTATATAATATATATTAATTCATAATTAACATATACAAATGCATATTATAAATTTCTAATTGTCTAAAACACCTTTCGGTCTTATCCTTCTTCAGAACATCTTCGGATCCTCTTCGGAACTATTCCGACAATCCTTTCTTGGAACAATTTCGATCTTTAATTCTCACCGGTGATCCCTTTGCTTCCATAGTGATCTTAGAACATTGTCAGACCCTTAAGTGTGTTACCCTATGGTTCGGGAGGAACAATCATGATCGAAACCACTCTTCGATCAATGATCAATAGCAGGATTGAGATGTCCATAATGACCCCATGCATTCCATGAATCTTTGCCGTGTTCGAACCATAAACTCTGTGTCCTATTCTCATTGTCTATTTGATGCATGACTTATCCGAGATTTGATATTTATAATCAACATACTAATCTTGTTACCAACAAGTCTACTTAACTCGTTATCATGATATTGTATCCCCATGACCTAGTCATATGCTTCAACTTTATTGTATACAATCTCACCGAGTGGGCCTAGTGTATCTTCCTGTCACGCAGGTGGACAAATACCAATCATGATGCATAGGCCTCAATTATTCCTACGAAATACCCAATACACACTTTTATAGTCACTCAGTTACGAACATGACGGTTGATGTGATCAAAGCATCCTCTAGAGAAAGTGATTAATATAATCTCATGATCTAAGGATAAGGTCACTTCATTTCTAACTATCACAACAATGAACCATGCGACTAGATCACGTTGTAATACTTATGTGGGTAATGTCCATCATATCATTCTCCAATGCGGTGACCCAGCATACCACTGCATGATGTAGTACACTATAGTCGTTGACATAACACTCAAGGAACACCATTCTACAAATATTACATCCCTCAGACTGGTCCAACAGTAACAAAGTGGGTCCACAAACTTACAATATTATTACAACCAGAAATTACATGACGACTTTGAGATCCTTCTTTGTCCATAGAGGAATCCCGATGACTCAAAGAAAAACTATAATAACTTGAGAACAATATAAAGAAGCAAACTAAACCTTAAGGTTAATATGAGATTAATAGATAGAGGATAGACATCTAAACTACTAGACTTAATTAACTATATCTAAAACATCTACACTTTAGACTCTTCGGCATCCATTCCATAGATACTTCCATAGTTGTTTCCTTCGATGCTTCTGGATAACTCTAACTCCTCATAGAGGAATTATGTTTTGTCTTCAGCTGAATTGAGTGTTTCATCTTCTTGGTCTTCAATGTCTTTAGAATCTAGCAAGGTTTAAGAAGGTACGGTTGAGTACGAGCATACTCATCAAGTTCACTAAAAAGGAGTGTTTGATGCACTAACTACAACCATAGACCATAGGTCATAGGATATGCAAGTTTTTGTAAACATTTCTTAAATTTCTTTTATTCTGAAAAGCTATGTCCATCAGTATTCACAAGTTGATTAGAACTTCATGGAGTTCCTTTCCTGCAACGTTTGCAGCTCCTTACTGGAACAAGGAGTAACATGTCACACTTTTATACACTCTGCAGAGGTGTGTTGCTTTACCTATGAGAGACCAATTCCTTGTTGCACCTCCAGGCAGCTTACCCGTCCACACTTCCTATGGTGTGGGGCCTAATAATTGATCCAAGCCGATCATTACCATTCTCTGTGACCCCGTATGCTCACCCTTTCTCTATATCAGGACAACGGCCATGCCGATTTACATTCCTGAAGAGAGCAATCCATCATAGACATCTAGTATCGGGGAATTGACAGTTCCCATCCTTGCACATGCCTAAATGTAGGATCATTGCTTCGATAAAAGTTGTCCATTGACATACGAAATGAAGAAGATCCAGCTGACTTCCCTAGAGCCCATATAGATCTCATGGTTAACGCGTAATCTATGGTGCAAGAATCACTGGTGACATTTGTTATTAATTCCTAGGTGATGCTTTCCCGTGCAAATGGAACCTCCACCAATCCACAAACCATACCCTAGTTCCATTTGCCCGCCATACTAGGTTAACACCACTCGGGTTGATAACCATTACGTCATATTATTAAGAAAATAGTATTTTCTTCCATCCCTTTTGAAATGCAGGTGATGACAACAATAGTTTGTAAACATTTTATAGAAAATAACCAAAGGACATGAGCAAGTGAGAACTTACCTTGATATAACGAAGTATTGTAGTCGAGTGTTTCGACTTGAGCCTGGACCTCGGGTTCTACAAAATACCATCATTACCCGGTAAGGACAATGTTTAAAGAAGAAATATGTTGTTATGCATAAGTAATGAGATGCATGTTGTAAAAAACCCAAAGTAACCCCCCAATAATATAAGTGAGTTGGATTTAGGTGTTTTGTTAAGATTTGGGTTATTCTCAAGTTTATTTACTTCAGAAGTGAGTAAAATTACAAAGACTTTAAGATTACCATACAAAGCATAAAAGTAAAGTATAAATGATCTTGATTTATTATACTCCTAGTTTATTGTATAATAGACCAAAGTTGACTGTAAAAATATAAATGGGCTCAATACATAATATTTATGGTATTACCAAATTCTAGAGTGTTTCTAATCATAATCAAGGATGAAATCTTATAAATATGAAACATAGCTTTAAGAACTCATATTTAGCATGTTCAATAATCACAGATCATATTATAAACTATAGTTATGGTTTTAATTAGAATGTATAGGTTTTATCTTTTTATGGGTGGTTTAACTAAATTATTAGTTAGGAAATAATTTTAAGATGTGGAATCATTCTCATTTCATCTATGAAGTACATAATGGTATTTTAATAAAACAATAAATTATAAATAGCTTAAATGGAGTTATAAGGAATTTATTTAAACTTTATAGATAATAGATGAAAATATATTCTATTTATTTAAATGTAAGAAAAGGATTTGACACCCTTTTATCTCATTTATTTTTATAAATACCAAAAATACTTGGAATTTATTATTTAGTATTTTTCTATGGTGGTGGATGAATTTTCATCCATAAAAGTAATTTTTATTTATTTTTAGATCTTTTCCTGATTTTGTTATTTTCCGTGGAAGATTTAATGGTTTTAAATTTTTTTTAATTTTTTTATATAACCAAAAATGTGATGTTATATTTTTATTAGGTAGATAAGATTTTTGTGGACATTTTGATATGTCACATGTGTTTTTAGGAATTTTCTACATTTATGTAGAGTTTAAATGGTGTACAGGGGTATATTGGTCATTTCCTTATCTCTATTTCTTAACTAAGCTTGGCCCATAAGCCAGCCCAGCACACTAACCTGGTTTCAACCATTAGGTGAATCGACCAGGCCAGCCAAACCAACTGAGCCGGTCAGTCCCTCTCTCCTCACCCCTATCTGCTCTCGCGTGCAACGTGAACATCGCCATCACCGTCGCCCGTCGCCCGTCGGTCTAGCCAGCTCGATTCCGGCAAACCCCGTCCACGGCCGACTAAAAAAGACCCGCTGCATCGACTGGTCCGCTTCGATTTGATGTGCGCGCCTCCGTCTGGTCGCGTTAACCCCTCTCAAGTGACTAGGGTTTCTGTACCTACCACCTTGTTGTGCTTCCATGGTGATGTGGTGGTGCTCCAGTGTTGATATGTTGTTGCCCTAATACTTCATTGATGGATGGCTGCTCGAGCGGCTTGGTGCGGGTTGAGTGCCTTGGTGCTCCTCGTTTCATCGCTCGCTATGGCCTCCACCGCCGGTATGTTTCCTCTCTTCAAGCTGAAGCAAGGACCTAGAGTAAGTCTTCTCTCTTCACTCCCCTCTCCCTGTTCCTCACTCCTCTCCCATAGCATCGAACCCTAATTAGGGGTTTCCCCTACTCTAGACTAGAACTAACCCCTAGTGTCTCTCTTGGTAACATTCATGTGATTACTGTTAGTATCTTAAAAGAGATCCTAGATTCAATGACATTCCCACTGAGAGTATAATTCTATAGTTTTCTACTTGATTAGGGTGGGTTTGGTGTTTATACTTGTGCTTAAGCTGATGTTTAAGATAACTATTATTATTAATTTGTTAGCTGACCTTATGATGATGTTCTATGGTTCGGGTATGTTAGTTGAATCCTTTACTGATATGACGACAATACTCTTGATGTTGGTGTGGTGGCCTTTGTGTTACTAGAATATTGTTAGTGGAAACTTTACTGAATATATTCATGTTTGCCCTTTTTGGATGCAGAAATTATATTTAATTCCATCATGGTGCTACTTGATAATCTACTAGTGGCTTGGCTTGGCCTGGGATTGTTTCACTTATCTGGTTGTAGATTGTGTAATTGGAACAGTTACATGTGTTGGAATTTCACTACAGTACACTACCCCACTTGATAATGATCTATAAATGATTTGGTCGTGCTAGACTGAATCCTAGATTCAGTTATATATTTATTGAACTTGTACTATTGAAGGGATAATGAAAACATACTAAGGAAACTGATTCCTAGTGTTATAGCCTAGGAAATTTATTTGAAACCATTTCATTGGTTTGTAGATATATTCATAATTTGTTGCTTCAAAGGCTTACATTTTGGTTAAGCATCTGGTGGCTTCTGTTGTACTGGATTGGCCAATCATGGTTGATATTTATAAATCGTATGCTTCCTGGCATTTTGATAGTGAAGCTCTATAAATATTTGATTCCTAGAACCCTAACTAGGAAAATGATATAATGGTTTGTCTGCTTCTTAGCAGAATTGTTGTGGATTTCACCTTATCTTAGTTTGCCTTTACTAGCATCTGCTTCCCTGGCTGCTGCTATGGTGCCTCCACAATTGGAGTGTGCACAACAGGAACTAGGTGGCATGACTTGCTACGCAAGGCTATTGGTTGGTGTTTGTCCTAGGACTATGATGCAAAAGGCCGAGGCCAACTTCTTAGAGAAATAAGAACACATACCCACATGTGTTTCCATATCCTGGGATGATCTTGTACTCCATTTGAGTATAGATATGAGGATACAACCACTATTCCATTTATCATGCCTATAACTATTGAGAATGGATACTCAATGAGTGCGTATTTGCATCATGTTTTACACTATTATTTTGCATTCTAGATGTAGGGTCTTGGTATTTTACGGCGCTCGCATGCACATTTTATGTCTGTTTTCACCAGGATTAGGACAAATGATGGATCCAATGGATACAATTCTTGGAGCAGTTGTACTGAGGAGAAAAGGAGTCCAAAACAATGTAAATCGCTTATTTGGGAAATATTAATAATACCAAAAGAAAACCAGAAGCGAACAAAGGAGGCAGAGGGTTCAACGACCAACTATAAGACCAGAGCAAATTTTCTCAGCCTCCTCAAATAGTTTCACCCCGTGCAACTGGATCGGAGAGACGACATACAAAACACCCAGAAATCGCAGAAACCTCACCTCCGAAAGGCATCTGGAGGGGGAACTCATCCACCGGGAATCCATCTTTGCCCTGCGCAGATCCGGGAGGCTAAGGCATCGATCTTCATCATCCACCGCTGCATCACTGCTTGCTCAATATGTAGAGCTTGTTGGGGAACCCCAAGAGGAAGGTATGATGAGCATAGCAACACGTTTTCCCTCAGTTATGAAACCAAGGTTATCAAACCAGTAGGAGCAAGGAAACACCTCAAAGGTGTTGTTTCCAACTTGGAATCCTGCACAACACAATCACAAAACTTTGCCCCCAACTTATAGTGAGGTTGTCAATCTCACCGGTTTTGCTGAAAACAAAGGATTAAACGTATTGTGTGGAAGATAGTAATTTCTTTGCAGAAAGTAGATAGAAAACAGTAAATAGATTGTAGATTGAAGGTAAAAGAATGGACCAGGGTCCATAGTTCACTAGTGGTGATTCTCCTTAAGATAGATGACATGTTGGGTGAACAAATTATAGCGGGGCAATTGACAAACATCGATAAAGCATACATGCATATACGAATCATCTTGACTCCTATGAGATTTGATTGGGCATTACAACATTATAAATAGACCGTAATCCAACTGCATCTATGACTAATAATCCACCTTCAGGTTATCATCCGAACCCCCTCCATTATTAAGTTGCAAGCAACAGATAATTGCATTAAGCAAAGCGTGTAAATTAAACAATACGATTGTTCTATGAACAAAGGATTGCTGTTTTCTCCCTAGTAGCAATAGCACATCTAGTACCTTAGAGATTTCTATCACTTCCCCAGATTCCTAGAGGCATGAACCCACTATCGAGCATAAATACTCCCTCTTGGAGTTGCTAGCATCTACTCGGACAAGATAGCTACTAACAACGGAAAGCATGGAAGATCACAAATAACAAAGGCATGGTAGAACCAATAATCAATCTGAAATAGCATCTCAATATCCATCGGATCCCCGCAAACACAACATGTAGATTACAAATAGATGATCTTGATCATGAATAGAGCTCACAAGATCTAAACATGGTAGCACAAAGGAGAAGAACCAACCATCTAGCTACTACATGGACCCGTAGTCCAGGGATGAACTACTCACGCATCACACCGGAGGCAGGCATGGTGATGAAGAAAGCCTCTAGGGTGATCTCTCCCCTCCGGTGGGGTGCCGAGAAGAGCTTCAGATCCCTCCCGGTCTAGGGATGGAGATGATGGTGGCTACAGACTCTTTCGTGGAATTTTGATCAGGTTCTTAGGGTTTCTGTATCGGAGGCTTCTTATAGGCGAAGGGGCGAGGTCGGTGGAGTACCCAGGGGGGCCACACCACCACCTGGCACGGCCTGGCCTGGCCCGCGCCACCAGGTGGTGTGGCTGGCCCTTGGCCCCTCTCTGTCTCGTCTTCTTGCTCCGTGACTCTTCCGGTAAAATATTGACTTTCGCTTTTGTCCCGTCCAATTCCGAGAATATTCATTTTCTGGCTTTGGCACCATGGCATCTTGTTAATAGGTTAGTCCCAGAAAATGTATAAAAATACTCCAAAGTGTGGACAAAACATAAGAAAGTAGATATAAAACAAGCACGGAACATCAAAAATTATAGATACGTTTGCAACATATCAATCACCACCATCTCCATCCATCCCATCTACATCTTGTCTAGATCTTGTTGTAATTTCCGTACTCGTTGTGGATTTATACAAGTACTATTCATCTATGTAGATTCCATTGTTATTGCCATGATGTTGATTGCCTCCATGTCTGAGTAGATCATTAGTTCTTGGAGAGATGGAGAAACCCTAGTATGAGATTAAAATAAGATAAAGTCTATTATGATATTCATCGTTGTGACCATGTGTTAGATTTTCTACATCTTGATGTTGAGAGAAGTTGACCTCTCAATATTTGCTTCTCATGGGGACTTGATGGAGGGTACTACTTGTTCGTAGACAGAGGTGTGTTAGCACTTACAGTGACTATAAAGCTGTTGGCACTCCTTACGTATCGACTTGAGAAACATAGAAAACTCACGGAACACTATCCATGCTATGGGATACGTCCTACGGGATTACGTCCCTTAATAGCGCAGTAATTCGATTGATGTCGATTGCTGACTATTGTGGTTATGAGGATGATGTGAGCAGCGATTGCTGCCTATTTGTCCAAATACGGAGTTCCTCCCACACATACATAGTTGAGAATGTTCATGATAATCTTTATCTTAGCTCCTTATAATGCTAGTGGTGTATCCGCTACTCCCCGAGAACGCTTTTCCCTACTGTAGTTCCAATCTCTCTTACATACGCGATACTTACTTTCTGTACTCAGTTGTTTTACTTTACTTTATTGTTGCTCTTATACCTAAAACCCCCAAACACCCTTTTACACAATACTCGCATTTTATCTTGTTATTTAGAACTTTATTTAGCATTTCCATTGTAATATTTATTTGAAGAATTATTAGACTTCAGACTCCTGCTCCCTGTGGGATCGATATCTTTATTTCGAAACTAGCTACAAATGATCTGTGCACCTGCAGTCATCAATACATAGTTCATAATGATGATAATCTTTATCTTAGCTCCTTATAATGATAGTGGTGTATCCGCTACTCCATGAGAACACTTTTCCCTACTGTAGTTCCAATCTCTCTTACATACGTGATACTTACTTTCTGTACTCAGTTGTTTTACTTTACTTTATTATTGCTCTTATACCTAAAACCCCAAAACACCCTTTTACACAATACTCGCATTTTATCTTGTTATTTAGAACTTTATTTAGCATTTCCATCATAATATTTATTTCAAGAATTATTAGACTTCAGACTCCTGCTCCCTGTGGGATCGATATCTTTATTTCGAAACTAGCTACAAACGATCTGTGCACCTGCAGTCATCAATACTATGCATCATTTTTGGATGCCAACCTACTGGTGTAGAGTGGATAACGAAGTTTGGTGATGTTGGATTGAATAACCTAGCTTGATCTATTGTTGTTGCTCCAGGTTGATCTTCTCTTCTTTGTCCTAGACTTGGCATTGTCCTTGACTCTCCTTGCTGCTTGCTGGCCTGCTCCTCTTCAGGTGATCATGATTGATACTACTTTTGCTATTATTGTGGATATGTATGCTATGATGTGGAGATGGTGGTATGGTTGTGTGATGCAGTGAACTAGTGAGATGATATTGTGTGCTGATAAGGTGGTGTGAGATGCTCCATTTCTCTTATCGATGTATTCCTTGCGGTGTTGACAGCACCACACCATGCAAGGTGTGTGTGAGCTGCTTGCAGGTGGCCCTGTCAAGTACAAGTACCTATGTTTTCTTTACCTCAATTGAGGATCAAATCAAGTGAATTTGTGATCTTTTCTGGTGGTTCTATCTCTTACTATTTACTTTCCTGGTGAAACTTGCCCCAAGGCCGGTGATGTTGAACTGAGGCCGAATTCCTGATATGAACAGATTTACACTAGACACTAGTTTCATTTTAAAACTCGATGATGTGACAAAACAGTGCAACACATTGTTACTTCTAAGAGTAATAACATTAACCCCTTTCTTTTTGTCTTATATAGTCTTTGTTTGCAGGTAACAAAGAAGGAATATAGGAAGATCAAGACTAGAGATAGGAACTATCGAACTAGTTTAGATTCAATTTCTGTAACTTCTTCCTTTTATTCTTTTTGTAAAAATATTGTAATTAAATATTGTTGTAATAAAGTACTCTTTAATCTTCTTACTTGTAATTATTATTTTGTACAATACTTCTTATTTATTTGTATTTCTTATATCTTTGGAATGTTTAATAAGAAAAGTATGAAGATTTCTATTTGTTTGTATTTTGTTTGAATTATTTCAATGTATTGAATTTCCTTGAAATGTAAAATGACTATGTAACACTATATGTATATTTTTAATAGATAATTACTTTGTATTATTATTGTAACCATTTATTTTTATTCCTTTATTATAAAGGGAAAATGTAATATTTTACTTAGGTAATAGAGTTAATTCTATCCTTGTATTTATATCTATAATACTTGTATTTGTATTATTATAAATAGTTGCTCAATCCAATTTGTATATGGATTACAATAAATAATACTTCTTTATTATTTTTCTTAGTCAACTCCTTTATTTCATTTACTTAATTACTTTTAACTTATATATTGTTTATAGTTATTTATAATTCAAATCTCTCCCCTCGTAATTCAATAAATCAATAGAGGTCATGTCAAAATTCATCCCACTCACCTCACATGACCTAAACCTAATTCACCGGAGTGAGAGAACTCTGATCACTCTAGTCTTCTAGTTTGGCAAAAAAATACCTAGATTTTTAGATGCATGCATGCAGATGCACAAAATTCTAAATCTACCTTCATTTAGTCCTAAATGCTAGGATGTTACACCCAATGACATGACTTCATTGTCAACTGGCATAAATCCTTCAAGATCAGGAAACCTTAATCATCGGTCGCCCAATGAACTAGTTGAATACAGGATACTAGGGACCAAGTTTGTTTGCATACCACACCTGTATCAATGTTTCCTCTTGATATAGTTATAGAACAGTATGAAACTGTTATGAGCTAGTTTACGATATGGTAATAAACCCATTTATTATTTGCCTCTAGGGCACATCTCCTTTAGTTTGTGCATATTGTATTCAAATGCAACAATTATAATTTATGCACAAACCTTGGGGAGCTTCCTTATTTCATTTAGAGCACTATTTGTCCATTTGATTCTTTGGATCTCTCGATTGCTTGCTTCATCCGTTGATGTCAATTCACCTTGTTATCTCTCTAGCAATCTTTGATCCTCAGTATAGTTTGATTTCTCCAAGTATTCATCATTGGATACGTGCATTTGATTTCACTCATATATGAGAAATGCACACCTTGGGGAGGAACTCATACTATATTGTCCTTCTAACTTTGTCATCCATTTTGACACTTGTAGTCAATGGGGGATAAATTTAGAGGGTTTAAGCGAAATGGTTTTATAATTAAGATGGGTTTGTTCTTAAGTGTTTGACTTTCATGCATTTCATCTTTATTATGTTTTGCATGATTACATATATAGTGTAAACTTTCCCGAAGGTTATGCATGACAATGCATGCAAATGAAATTCAAGTTCATCACATGTGCATATATTGTGGGGGAGTTTTCTTTATATCTATTGGTTCTACTCACATATCTTGCATTAGTTGTAGTTTGTATGAGTAGAATTGGTTTTGATATGGGATAGTAGTTTTGTGTTACTTGACCATATCAAATACAACCTCTTGTATACAACTTATTATTGGATAAGTTGCATACTTGTTTCTAATATTCATTATATAAACCCTCTTGCTGTGATTGTCATTAATTACCAAAATGGAGGAGATTGTAAGGGTAAGTTTCCCTATGTGTGATTTTGCTAATTAATGACAATCCCTATGGTCTAATGTTCTCATTTTAGTTTTATATGTAAGAATATTCCTTGGGTCATGCTTGTATTCCATGTGTTGGATCCAAGTATGGATGCCATGAAGACAAAGATATACCTTGAGTATTGGCATCAAGATCAGCGATCTCAAGAAAAGAATTCAAGATATGGCTCTAAGTCGATGTCATGATAGCCCCATGAGTTGAGCTATGGTTGACTAAGATTTAGAGCATGTAATCAAATTAATAATTATTTATTTACCTCAAGATATTAAGATATAGCATGAGAAGATACATGGTTTACCAATACAAAGAGTGGAGACTGAATTCAAATTAGTCAACACATGAAGCATAAAAATGTACCAAATGGATCTTGTGGTATGGTAAGCCTTATAAATTATGCTTAATGAACTAACTCAATATGTATGTGCCTTTGCATTTTATATGTGGGCTAGGTATGTTTCCATGGGCATGCATCAAAAGTGAAGATTTCATATATCCCATGAGAGGATGACATCAAGTGGTGATCATCATCAAGGTTGAGAATTGCAAGTTCAATATAACCATCTCAAGAATATCATATGCTTGAATCTTGTTGTTTATATTGGTGATAATGGACATGTGAAGATGTGCATTAATAAAGCTATCCCATAGTGGTGTACGGGGTAACAAATTATGAGTCTTCATGAAGCAACTTTGATCAAGTGATGCATTCCGTCTTGAATAGAGCTTGAAGTATTATCATCAATATCAAATGCAACGCACAAGTAAAAGGTATGGCATTGCTAGGTTTTCCTTTTACCTGTCTCAAGGTAGTTGTTGGGAGACCGGGTTATAAGATAGATAGCTGCACTATCAAGAGGGTCCTTCGGTTGGGTAACTTGATCACAACGTCTTAGGGATCTCAATCCTTTGAATATTTTGCAGCTCCCTACTTTGTTGCTTCTTGGTGTTTCTATATGTGAGGTTCTTGAGATTGTTTTTAGCTATTCAACAAGCCCAAGTTCATCGAAAACGTAATTCATATGCATCTTCTATTGTGTTTTCGGGTTTGAAGGTTTTACTGGTTCGTTTCTTAGGAAGCTGTCATACCATACTAGATAGATCTTGTTCTTGGCTTTTCAAAAAGCGTAAGTTTGCTAAAATCAGAGTCCGAACACAAAAGTTATCACCGTTTCTGTAAGCTATGTTTCAATTTGGAAAACCGGTGAGCAAACCAGCACCTGTCGCCAAACCAACCCGTGGGTTGCTGTAACACCCCAGCATTAGAGCTTAGAAATAAGCTCAGATGTGGTGTGTGCATTACATTCATTCATAGAAAATCTGGATAATTTTCACGCTTTTAAATAAAACTTGTGAAAGTGATTGAAGATTCTCTTAACTTGGTGGACTGAAGTAGATCATCAAGTTGATTGCGATAAGTTTCAATATGACCTTTGCTAAAACCTTATCTTTGGGTAATATAATTTGATCTAAGGGTAGATCAAATGTAATGAAACTAAGTCACAACACACTACTAAGGAGTACTAGATCTTCTAGAGATCATTACATGGTATTACATACAACAACTCAAGGATGAATACTTAATAATCCAAAAATTATACCAAGGTAACAACAAACCCTGAATACCAAGTTAAGTATATAACTTAAGTAAAGAAACCTCATAACTAAATCTTGAAACACTTGTTTGTCATAGTTATTCCTACCATGGGTATCATAGTAGTTCTTAAACATTAATTCTTATCACAAACAGTGTAGAAAGGGAAGTCAAGCCAAGACCATTCATCTCATATATTTTGTTGCCTTGTTAGTATGTGACATATCTATTTAACCAAGTCCTAGTGTCAATTGATCATCAAGGTTGAGTGATCAATTCTTGACCTAGCACTTATTGACTCTTAGCTTTTACCTATTATATTAACCCTCCAAAGACCTTAAGTAAATTGATAAGAAGAAGAAACTAGATATGGTACAGTGTTCCATCATCAATGGAATGTGATCCTTAGTGGAGAGCAAACCATCTGATGTTGGAGGAGTTAACTCACTCATGAGTTAACTAGAAGAAGTGTTTAAACCCAAGAGTTTAGATTGTAATTATGAAGCTATGAGAAAGCTAGTAGTATTAGTACATCAAATAATAATCTTGTTAAGACAAGTAGATATAAACTTAGAGTAAGCTTGCTTAACAAGATAAGCCTGTAGAGAGACTAGTACAAAGTCTACTAACTAGTTGATGATAGATGTTGATCAGAAAAGAAGCCTAAGCTTAGTATGATCAAAGGATGGTGGTCATTAATCTCAAGTCACTTGAGGATATATGACTTGGTGTTGAAGTAGAGTTATGAGTACACCAAATTAGGCAAAGCCTAGTAAGATGAATCATCTAACTTGATCATGAGAAGTCAAGCTAGAGTATGATGAAGTATATAACATAAGTTGTATGGAGTAGTTGGAAGCAATAGCAAGATGGAATTAAAGGAACTAATGGATGGAGTTAGAAGTAGCTACATTGATGGATTCATCAAGGGTAGTTTAGAAATGGAAGTTATATAGATACTAGGAGAAGAATGAGAATGAGTATTTTTGAAGTGGCATGACCATGTCATCATATGATGATGGATATGGTGGAGTCAGATGATTGTCTTATTTAGGAAGATGAGATCTTTGTGAATAAGATAAGAGAGATTTAAATGGAGTATATTTAGGAAAGGAATTCCTTGTCTAAAGGTAAGCTTAGTGAGTCATTAAGGTAAGGATTCTTTAGAGGTCTTAAATCAAGATCATATCAAACCATGACAAAACCCATGTCTACCTCTTTGTTTAAAACCTTGAATAAAGATGGTAGTTAAACCAATTCCTATTTTTAGGCAGCCAATGGATAGTATCTCTTAGTCAAGTGAAATGTCTAAGAGATAAGTAGAATACCAGTTGACAGTGTATTAATGGAATCCTTGTCCACCTTATTGTCTTAAACCCTAATAAGAACCTAGTCTCATAGAGCCATCAAGATCACATTAGGAAAATAACCTCCATAGATCACTCTAAGTTGAGATATTACCATGGACACAGAACATGATGGCAATGTCTTAGACTTAATATTTATCCATATCCATAATTGGATATGGGTTATTAAATCCTCTCAAAACTCATATACCTATATTTGAATAAACATTAGCATTTCTCCACCAATGATTGTTATTATTTCATAATGGCCTAACCAAGATTGTTCTATGGTAATCCTAAAGACTATAAATCAAGGAGGATTTGAATGAGATAAATTCCCAAATATGGAGAACCATAAAAATCAAATCATCATATTAAGAACCACAAGGTTTAATACGTTATAATGAATATTTATAATTCCTTCAGAAAGTTAAGTATTAATAAGATTCTGTAAATATAAATATCCATCTTAAACCATCACCATTACATTCTTTTAGTGGAAGTGAAAGGCATTTTAAAAGATCTTATTATAAAGAGCAAATCCCTAAAAACCTAATTTATATTTACTTTACAAAATAAAAGAACCCTTCATATAGTTATAAATATTTTATATACAATACGAAATGGAGAGAAGATGGTCATAATTGCTCTATACAACAATATACATGACCTACAAATTCACATGATATTTAAATCCTTGCAAAATATTCATATTGGAAATGAATTTGTAAATAGAAAAGAAGAGTGAAAATAGAAACTGGTGACTTGAAAAAGAAAAAGGAAAGAAGAAGTTAGCAGACGTGGCCCATGGCCCATTTCCGCATCGCTACCCGTCGCTTGCGTGCGCCAGATGCCACATTTCGCTCGCCTCGCCATGGCCTAGCAGCAGCCCGGCCCAGATACCAGTTCATCGCCGTCACTTCCACGCACACACACTGCTCGCTGGAGCACCTCACCGCCGCTCGATGTCGTCCGCCGTCATTAGCACGATTCGACCATTGTGATGCTCGCCACCGTCCCCGACCACGTTGATAAGATCAGCCGCGAGCTACTCTATCTTCCTATACCGATCTTATCCTCTCTCGTGCCCTCTAGCACCATCTCCCTTGCTCACTCGAAACCCTAGCCCGCCGGTGGTCGTTGTTCCAGACATTTCCGATCGCCCCTCGCCTCGAGGAGACCACCGATGGAACCATCGTGCTTCCCTAGTTCATCTCGTGGAAGGAATCAGCCACGCATGCCCTTAATCGAGCTCCACGATCTTGTCTTCCCAAGCTCTGACCACCGTCGGATCAACACCGTCCGACCTTACCTTGCCTGACCGTCACTTTCTTTGTATTCCTGGTAAGCTCCTAAACCCCATGGCCCTATCTGATTCGCCGCTAGCTTGCCATAGTGACCTACCCGCGTAAGTCCGAACTGTGCCGCCATGTGAGCTCGTCGTCGGTCGTCTCTTGATGACTATTTGCTAGGACCGTTGCCACTATTAGGTTCCCCATCGAACCCTCTTTCCAGCGCACCCTACCGCGTGTGCTGGGGCACCATAGTTCATCGTCGGCGACCACAAACTAGCAGTGGTGGCCGTGCTTGCGACAGCACGACGCCACACCCACGTCATCTTGACCCCGCCAGCCTCATTTGACTTGGTCCTTCCCTTGGTGGCAAGTGACGTGGCCGTTGGCCCACTAGTCAGTGGCTGGGGCTAGGAATAACCCCGGTGAGAAAATCCACCTCACCTCGTGCTGACATCATCACTTCATTATAAAATCATTTAGATATTTAGTTTTAATTCCAAAAAATGAATAAATCTTGTTAAATCAATATCTTTTGGTTTATAATTCAGAAAAATATATATTATATATCAAAATGCTCAGAAAAATAAAATCTATAATTTAACTTTGTTAACAAACATTATTGTGTTAACTATTTAAATAATTATTATCTAATAAAGATTTTATAAGTAATAATACTTTGAAAATTCATATTTTAATTTTGGTAAATGAGAAAAAATATAAATAATTTACCAAAATTCTTAGAAAGACAAAATCTACATTTACAAACTTGTTTCATAGATTTTTGGTATCACTTAGATAAATGTTATTATTTATTAAGTATTTATAAAGTGATAAAACTTATAAAAATCATAGTTTAATATTTAAAAATCACAAAAATACATATAATATACCAAAATGATCACAAAAATAAATTCTACACATTAAAAATATCCTATTTCTTATTGCAGTCAAATAAAAGGTAAAGGTCTAATAAATCTTATTTAAACTCTTTTATTTTATTTTAATTCATTAAAAATATATAAATCTTTACTATTGCGCTTATCATTATTTGTTTAAAGTTTAAAAAATGTAATAACAAGTTCACTTGATGTTTAAGTAAAGTCAAAATAGGTCTAACAATTTTAAGTTGTACTTACTAAAACTACCATTTAAAATTAAGTAAATCTTACTCTCCAAAAATATTTTATCAATATAAAATCATCAAGATTTGAGTACTAATTCTTTTACAAGTTTGGGAATCCACTTTAAAAGCTAAACAAAGTTTTTAAGTATTTATAATGATGCCATTCCGATGTTTATAGAAATAAGCATTGCTTCTAAAATAAGTAAGTAATCCTATTCACTTATAGATTTAAGAAAACACTACTTCTATAAAAGCAATAATACTCTTATTCCATCTTTATAAAACATTAAGAAATTAACCACATATAATTTAATACCTTATCCAAGACATATAAGTCTCCACTACAAGTGTTGAGGTTATTCAAATCTAGTGATGCTTTCCTTTTTAGTAACTATAATTAGAAAGGAACCCTAAGAGTGTTAACTTTAAGTTTAAATACCTTTACTTTGTACAAGTAATCTTTTCCTCAAAAGTTATTCTTTTAAGAAATATTAAAGAAATTCTTAAGCAATTCTATAAGAACTTTAATTGTTTAACAATCCTGCTTAAGTAATCTTTTAAATACCATGCTCAATTGAGTGATTTAGTATTGTATGCTACTTGTTGTACTTACATATTGTTTTACGCACTCTCACAAGACTTAATAAGAAGCACATGTGTGAAGCTAGTATAAAAGTGCAACACATTCCAAAGAACTCATCACCAACTCCAAACCCTAGATCAAATACGATTATTCCGGGGGATTCGCGTTTATCAAATTGCATTACATTACTTATGCATAATTGCAGCTTGCTTCTTTAAACGTTAGTCCTTACCGGACCAGTGATGTTGTTTACATAATTTGGATCTTCTAGTATCTTCAAGACCGTGAGTGCATAATCTTGCAATCACAAAAGGCAAGTTCACACTTGCTCATGTCCATTGATTATTTTATATGCTTGTAACTCAATTATTGTCATCACCTGCATTCCAAAAAGGTCGAAAACACATTTTTCATAATTAACTAGAAGTATCGGTTACTGATCCAGGGTGATCAGCTAATCTATTATAACTGGCAATGGAAACGCCATTATACAGGAATGTATTATCTAGGACTTAATAACCAATGTCGCCACTGATTCTAGAGGCGTATATTACGCGTTAACCATGAGATTTGGAATTGGACAAAGAAGTCAGCTATATCTTCTTCCTCTTGCATGCATCCGAATGGCCATGTCGTGGTTGTTATCCTTGTAGCGTGCATTAATTGGTAATTCGTAGAGGATATGCAACATATGGGTGGGAACCCTCAACGTCCCACGATAGTTCTGGCATCTGACGGTCTGTACTAACCATTGCCATAATTCAAGATGTGGGAATGGTGTACACCAAGGGGACATGTGGGGTCGCAAAGGGGGCAGTGATTGGCTTGGATCATCTACTGGGCCCCACATCAAGGAATTGTGGACGGGAATAAGCTGCCCGGTTGTGCAACAAGGAGTTGGTATCTCATGGGTAAAGCAACACACATCTGCAGAGTGTAAGAACTGTGACATGTTACTCCATGTTCTGGGAAGGAGTTACGAACGCGGCAGGAAAGGAACCCCATGAAGGTTCTGGTCAACCTGTGAAGGCTATCGGACATAGTTTTCAGAACAAAAGCAACCTTTGAAGAAATGTTTACAAAAACCTGCATTGCCTACGACCTATGGCATGTGGCTATAGAGATAGTGCATCATACACTCCTTTTTAGTGAACTTGCTGAGTACGCTTGTACTCAATCGTACCTTCTTAACCCTTGCTAGGTTCTAAGCCCTTGAAGACGATGTTAACATCAATTTCTGCTCAAGAAACCATCATCGACAACTCAAGTTCTTCAATAAAGTCAATGAAGTCAACATATACATCAGCTGAAGTGAAGATAAAGTCTCTTTTTAGATAGGAGTAGATACTCTAGCCATAAAACCTACTTATGTAGAGCTTTGCATTAGCAGGAATTGCAAGCCAATTAGTTCAAATGCTAGTCTTATTAGCCAGATAGTTCTGAGTTATTACTTCTGGTTCTTCTTTGTAAGAAGTTTCTTTCTCTCTCTTTCACCTAGAGTGTTCTCTATATCTTCTGTAAAGAGTCGAGTTGTAATCTATAGTCATGTATTGGACCTGCTGTGTTTCTGTTGTACCATGATGACCCACAAGTATAGGGGGTGTATCGCAGTATTTTCGGTAAGTAAGAGTGTCGAACCCAACGAGGAGCAGAAGGTGTTGGCTAGTGGTATGGATCAGGAATTCTCTGCAAATACTTAGCAAACGGATTTTTAGGGTTTTTTGATAAAGCAAGTAAATAAAGTACGCGTAAATAAAAGACAGTAGGAATAATTGCATCAAGTGGCCCAATCCTTTATGATCAAAGGATAAGCCGGTTGTATTACTTAAGATGACCAAACGTTCTCGAGGACACATGGGAAGAATGTCAAGTGCTTTCACTTCATATAGTTGATTAATCTTCTTTAGCTTGCTAAGTGTTGTGTGGGTGAACCTGTGCTAATGTACCGACCTTCCTAGGACTAATACATACTTGTGATTATACCCCTTGCAAACATCCGTAAGTACAAGAAAGTAATTAAGGTAGAAACCTAACCACAGTTTTAAACTCTAAGACCACAGCGTCCCTTGTGCAATGGTTTCTAACGGGGTTTAGGTTTCATCACTCCGCAACCCCTATGATTAGTAGCCAAATACACAATGCATTCCCCTAGGCCCATATAGGTGAAGTGTCATGTAGTCGACGTTCACATGACACCACTAGAAGAAGTACACCACAACTTAAATATCAAATTATTGAATCTTTCTCAACACAACTCCACTACTAACAACATGACTTCTCCCATGTCCTCAAGAACAAAAAGAACTACTCACAAGACATCATATGGATCATGATCAGAGATGGAATAATGATGTATAACAATCTGAACATAAACATTAATTTAATGGTTCACTCAGTAGCATCAACTTCAAAGAGTAATCAACATCGGGAAAGTTTCCCCTAAGAACTATTGCAAGATTCAACTCAATTGTTATAGCAATATGGAGATGGTGATGATGGTGCTGATGGTCATGATGGTGGTGATGATGATGATGATCCCGATGAAGTCCAGCTTGATGGTGGTGTTGATGGTGACGATCTCCCCTCTCCGAGAAGGAATTCCTTCGGCAGAATTCTGTCTGCCGGAGAGATCTTTCTCTCTCGGTGTTTTCCACCCCGCAGAGGCGGTGGAATCTTTCTGTGGTCGCTCTCCGAGTATTAGGGTTTCGGGAGTATTATATACGCTAGAGGGGAGAGCCAGAGGTGGGCCAGGGTGGCCACACCACCTGGTGGCGCGACCTAGGCTGGCCCACGCCAGGGGTTGGTGTGGGCCCCATGTGGCCCATCTCCACTCCTCCTTCTGGCTTCCTTCGTGTTCTGGAAAAATAGGATTTTCCGTATATTTTCCTGGATTTTCTGATCTTCGCAAATTTTGCCTCCAAACAGCACCTTTTCCATCAGAATCCTGACTGCAGCGGTCCATGCTCCAAAAGTCATCAACCATGCAAAAACAGATGAAATAACATAAGTATCATCTCTTAATATGAAATATATCAATGAATAACAGTAAATTATGATATAGAATAGTGATGCAAAATGGACGTATCAACTACCCCCCAAGCTTAGACTTCGCTTGTCCCCAAGCGAAACTGAGCTCAATAAACATGACCTCAGGTTTATGGAGTGAAGAGTTGATAAAAGAATATGGACAAGAAGTATCACATTCATCAATACATAGATCATAATAGAAGACAACTCACTATTATATAACTTAACTTGCAATAAGTAAAGGAAACACAATAAAGATACATAGAGTGAATCATAATTGGTAATGGCAAACTTAGCTCTTGGTTGAAGAATAGTTGACAATTTGCTGGAGTTCACAAATAACTGATTTTCAATGATAGCTTTAAAAGTAGTAGACACCAAGATAAGAACAATGTGCAAAACAAGGAACATAAGAAACATGATTGAATAAATCATCATATGAATGAATGAAACACAACAACTCAAAATACTTGCTGAGATAGAAGGGAATAGGTTTACTGACTCAACTAAAAAGTAAAAGAAAGGCCCTTTGCAGAGGGAAGCAGGGATTTCAAGTTTCATAAAGAGCTCCCAAAAATTATGATACTTATTAGCTTTCAGCTCTCATTGCCCTATCATAGGCATCTTTAGGTGATTAAGGTTAAAGTGATCAAATATGAGGATATGCTTGACAAGTTGTAAATTGAGAATCTCATGTCCATTGAATACGAGGGTCGCTCCTCATGCTACTCAAGTTTAGTCACCGGTAAGTTCTTGTCATCATAAGCACATGTGTATCATAGAGAACCGCCAATGGGGTACCCCTTACCCGATGATATGGAAGAATCCCCATATCAAAATGACAAGGCAAGCAGACAACAAACATCTCAGCAATCTTCTTATTTACCATGGGAATATGGTGCTTTTTTCTCTCTTTCCTCTTTTCATAATCTCTTTTTTCTTTTTCTCTTTTTTCTCAATATCAGACTCTTTTTTTTATAAGAAGAATGCTTTAAAGATGCTCGTTATGGTTACGCTGCAGGTTTCCACCATGTCAGCATGGATTAGACCAGCGGCCCAGGCGTTTATCTAAAACACATGCATAACTCCATGTACTTAGAAGCTCCCCTTTCATTTCACACCGACGACATCCATAGACAAAAGAACATGATATCAACTAGGTACAAAGTACCAGTGCAATGTTGAAAGCGTTCCCCATGACAGCATGGTTCTGCTAATTCACAACTTACAAAGCGCAAGCATATACGCAACATAGATGGGCACAATGGTTCAAGTTTATTAAGTGCAAGAAAGTAAAGTGTGCCATCAAATTCGTGAGAGCTTTAATCACTAATTTACACATAACAAGTTTAATTTGGAAGGTAGATAAAAACATGAATTTACTTGGAATAGCAATAATGCTAATAGGTAGGTATGGTGGACTCAAATGGCATAGGTTTTGGTTTTAAGGAGGTGGATTGTTGGGGGGATACCCCCGGGTAGGGTCACTCCAGGGTATAAGGGCCGAGTTAGCCGAGGTTCGGCAAGGTCAAAGCGGATGCTGGCCAGGTCACCTCAAGGCAGGCCGGATCACGGAGTAACCCGGATAGGGGGGGTCGCCTAACATTGTCTCATCCGACTTAAGGAGTAAGTCGGAAGTGCTTGTCTAACTTGTATGCAGGAACAGGTATGGCCGGATCTACTATGATCTGGGTCCTCACTTAGCTTCTGGGAGAAGGAAGGAATCTCTCTGGTCAAAAAGAAGGTCCGATACGCACTGCATGAGCGAAGAAAGCAAGGGCGGGACCACCGGGTCATGGCCGACAAGGGTGACGACGCCCATGTCGGCTGACGCGGGCGCCTCAGAGGCTTACGTTGCTAAAGCATGTATGACGTGGGGGAAAAGCACCCCGGTCGGGTTACCACTTTGGGAGGAGGCATATTCTTAGGAATATGCCTCCACGTATGCCCTAGGCAGGGACCGAGCCTCCTCTATATTAGGGGGGCTAGGTTTCTGGTAGAGGGGGTTGGTTGAGCGCTGGTTGAGTTCTTTTGAGGCCATAGTGTTTTGGTTAAGGTTCTAGGGAAAAACAGTGGGGAAGAGTAAGAGAGCTCCTTCTTCCTCCTCTCGCCAATACAGCTCAAGGGGCACTTGTAATCTTGGAGGAACAGCAATACAAACTTCTGTGTGGAGAATCACTCCACTATCCCTCCCTGGATTCCCCTAGCGTGTATTAGTCCCCACATTTAGCCTATCCATGGCATCTGCCGTGACACCACCACGACAGTTGGTGCCCACCGTGGGGCTAGCGGCGCTAGCAGGGGTGAAGATCCGGACAGGAAACCTCATCGGCACCGGCGAACGCATCGTCTCCGGGCTTTTGAGCGCTGGACTTCGTACAACTAGCTAAGCTTTAGTGCCGCGCCCTTCCTCGCAACAGCCTCTTCGTCAAGCTCGGTGCGCACAAGGTCTACGTTGTTGTGGACGTGTCATGCGTTCATCCACGCCGCATCGTCGATGCGGGGGAACCACCCCTCACTGTGGCTCGCGGGGCGCGTATCGCTCGCTCCCCGGACCATGCGGAAGTGATGATGACTGCGTCAGGTGCAGGCGCAAGCAAGGATCCAGCACCGGACCGGGAGGTAACACCTAAGGCACCGAGGAAAGGTAGAGGACCTCCACTAGAGAGGCCTGAGAACGTACTGAGAGAAGCTATGGATAGCTTGGCTAACCCGGTAGCAGTAGTGGTAGATCCGGCTCAGGCACAGGCCGAGCTAGAGGAAACTAGGCAAAAGATACTAGAGGGCACAAAGAAAATAGCCGCGGCTCAGCAGTCGTTGAACATGACGCTGCGTGAGTATGCAAAGGCAAACAAAGTTGATACGGTAAAAGTAAAAGGGAGAAATCTCATGAGAGAGATGAACAGAGAAGGTGATGATGGAGACGAGGGGTCGGAGAACTATTTGTCTGTGGGGTTGCCGAGGTATAGTACCCCGGCGAAGAACCTCAGAGCAGCAGATGCGGCTGCATCCGAGTTAGAGGGTCTGACGGGTGAGGCCCGTCAGAGACAGCAAGATAGGGTTAACGAGCTGGTTTGGATCGCGAACAGACAGAATGAAGAGCTACTGAGAGCTAACCCGGAGAGAGCCGGAGCTTCCAAAATCGTCCATTCGGTGATGGGTAACCCGGAGAAATCCACTGGAGCCGCATCATCACCTCATGGTGGTCCAAGGAGAGAAGAGGTAGTCACCTCGGCCAGACGGAACAAACAGATCGTCCGCATTCTGACCCGACGTCGGGAAAAGAAAAAGAGACGCGGAAAAATGATGATCGACGGAGTGTGAGCCGAGGTGAAGCTGGCCGAGGTAACCACGACCAAGGCAATGCCGGTCAAGGGAACGCTGCCAACGGCAATGCCGGACAGCGAAACTCCGCAGGAGCAGGACAACCGCGGCAGCGGAATATACCAAGGCAAGAGAAAAACACCGGCCGAGGTATGCAATAGAAAGGTGCGCCCCAAGAGCAAAACCGATACAATGACGGTGATTCAGAGATGGTGAACGCGGGATACCCGAGATCGGACTATCATGTGATAGGGTTAAGGTTGGGAAGCAGGGATCTAATGCCGGACGACGCCAGGTTAAAACTGGATCACCTGTATAGGTCGGAACAGATCGAATGTCAAGGTCCCTCGGGTCCAGCGTGCTTTGGACCCCGGATCATGAAGGAGCCACCGGTACCCAACTTCCAGCTGCCCAGAGGCACGAAGACGTATGACGGCAGTACCAAGCCGGAGGATAGGCTGATAAACTATGCTACGGCTGTGAAAATTGCCACTGGCAACTTGAGATGGGCTGTGCGATACGTACCCCAGATGTTGGAAGGTCCGACCAGAGTATGGCTGAATAATTTACCACCCGAAAGCATCAACTGCTGGATAGATTTTGAAGAAATGTTCATCAGAAACTTCTCAAGTACATATCAGAGGCCGAATAGGCCACAGACCCTAGCAATGTGCAAACAAATACCTAATGAGACAGACCGTGAATTCTTGACCCGGTGGTGTACCGTGAGAAACTCGTGTGAAGGTGTCATAGAGTCACAGGCCATAGCATGGTTTGCACAAGGGTGCAGGTATTGCAGCGAGTTGTGGATGAAGTTGCAAAGGAAAATGCCAATTACATTGGCAGAGATGATCCGGATTGCAGATTCGTATGCGTTGGGTGATCCGACTCAACCTAGGATCGCGTCAAACGAGTCAAACGAGGAATACTATCAGAGGGATGGAGCCGGGTCATCCCGGAGGAACGATTACAAAGGAAAAAGAAGAGATGATAGACCGGATCATCGCTACGGTTCGCAACAAGTTGCAGCTGTGAATCAAGATCAACCTGGAGCAGGGAGCAACCAACGCCAGAGAACGGGAGGGCAATGGACTCCGAGAAACGATGGCAAGAAAACATGGACTCCGGAGCAAAAGAAACAGCGACAAGAAAAGAAAGACCGTCCGAGGTATACCTATGAGTCGATGTTAGACCAACCATGTAAGTTTCACACGCCAAATCCGAATAGCCCGGTGGGTCACACAACGAGGCAATGTGAGTGGATGCATAAGATAGAACAAGGTGCTTCGGGGAATGCTCAAACACCCCGGAATGATCAACCTCGGCAGGAGTTACCCCAGCAGCAATTGCTCTCTGGGGCGAACACGCAACAGCTAATGTTGCCTCCCCCTCCGCCGAGGTATGACAACAATGCGAGGAGGGATGCAGTGCATCAGGTGGAAAATCAGCAACAGCCGGATCAGAGGTACCCCGGAAACGAGGGAAGGAATGAGTACAGGGAGCATCACCAGAATTATTGTGTGTTCACGACTGAGGAAACAGATAGAAAGAGCTTGCAGCGCTGACATATGGAGGTCAATGCGGTTATGCCAGCAGTGACGAGGTACATGCCTTGGTCGGACCAGGAAATCACCTAGAACATCAAAGATCATCCTAAACTTATGCCGAGTCCAGGTTCGTATGCGCTAGTGCTAGATCTAACATTCATTGGACCGAACATCAATGTGAGGTTCTCCAAGGTACTGATTGATAATGGCAGTAGCATTAACATAATGTATGCGGATACGATGCGCAAGTTGGGAATCTCGGAGAACATGCTCCAGGCTGCGAGAACAACTTTCCATCGCATTGTACCAGGCATTTCTTGTGAACCCATAGGCAAAGTCCGGGTCGACGTGCTATTCAGCACAAGGGATAACTGCCGAACTGAGAATCTGGAGTTTGAGGTGGTGAACTTGGAAAGTGCGTATCACGCGTTACTCGGAAGACCAGCATTGAACAAGTTCATGGCGAGCTGCCACATCAGTTATCTGAAGATGAAGTTTCCCGGGCCAAATGGAGTGATTACCATTGCTGGAGATTTCCGACGTTCCATTGAGTGTGCTTCAGCCGGGTCTAACCTAGCCGAGTCACTCATGATTGTGCAAGAGAAAAGAAAAATCCAAGAGGTGGCGGCTTTAGCTCATCCAATGCAAAGATATGCCGACATTGAGTAACCCGCATGGCAGCGTTTCATTTCAAGCCGCAAAGGACACCAAGAAGGTTCCAGTTGATGACATGTTCCCGGAGCGCACCGTAACAACTGGTGCCGGGTTAACCGACAAATAGGAAAGCGAGCTCGTCAACTTCCTCCGTGAGAATCGGGATATTTTTGCTTGGTCTACACAGGACTTGCAAGGTGTTCCGAGGGAGTTGGTCGAGCACTCTTTGAACGTAAGACCCGGAGCAAGGCCAGTGAAGTAACCTCTCCGCCGCTTCGCCAAAGATAGGAGAAAAGTCATTGGAGACGAGATAGCTCGATTGCTAGCAGCAGGATTTATCATGGAAGTGTTGTATCCGGATTGGCTCTCTAATCTGGTGCTAGTAGAAAAGAAGAAGGACGATCCGAACATGGCAGTGGTTTGGCGTATGTGTATCGATTACACGAACCTAAACAAGGCATGTCCGAAAGATCCATTTCCACTGCCGAGGATAGATCAGGTCATAGACTCAACCGCGGGATGTGAACTGTTGTCATTCATTGATGCATATTCAGGCTTCCACCAGATACCTCTGAACCCGGATGATCAAATAAAGACTGCGTTTATTACCCCGTACGGGGCTTATTGCTATCGCACTATGCCGTTCGGTTTACGTAATGCAGGTGCAACGTACCAAAGATGTATGCAAAAATGTTTGCACGACCAAATAGGTCAAAACGTACAAGTATACGTGGTTATCAAGACGAAGGAAAGCAAAACGCTCCTTGACGACATACGGCAAACATTCGTGAACTTGAGAAGGTTCCGGATGAAGCTTAACCTGGAAAAATGTACCTTTGGTGTCCCGGCTAGAAAATTACTCGGATTTCTTGTCTCCAGCCAAGGTATCGAGGTTAATCCAACTAAGATTTGGGCCATTGAACGAATGGAGCTGCCGAAGTGTCTTAACGATGTCCAGAAGTTCACTGGGTGCCTGGCATCATTGAGTCGGTTTGTATGTCGGTTGGGAGAAAAGGCACTGCCTCTCTACCAACTCATGAAAAAGTCGGATAAATTCGTTTGGACGCCACAGGCCGATGAAGCCTTTGCCCACTTAAAAAGGATGTTGGCCATCGCACGTTGTTAGCCTCTCCACTATCAAAGGAGCCAATGTTGCTCTACATAGCCGCAACCAACTGAGTTGTAAGTGCAGTGATTGTAGTGGAGCGCAATGAAGAGGGTAAGTCGGTGCAGAGGCCAGTATATTACTTGAGCGAGGTATTGTCTGCCTCAAAATAGAACTACCCGCACTTTCAAAAGGTGGCATATGGTGTCTATATGGCGGCAAAGAAATTAAAGCATTACTTTGAGGAGCACCCCATCAAAGTAATATGTGAAGCTCCCATATCCGAGATAATGGGTAACAAGGATGCGAGTGGCAGAATTGCAAAATGGGCAAATGAGGTAGCCCCTTATGCGCCCCAATACGACAGAAGAGAAGCGATCAAGTCTCAGGCTATGGCGGACTTTTTTGTAGATTGGGCCGAGGTACAATACGAACCACCGCCACCAGATCCGAACTACTGGAAGATGCACTTTGACGGGTCGAAAACCAAAGCCGGATTAGGCGTCCGGGTTGTGCTTACCTCGCCAAAGAAGGACCAGCTAAAATACGTATTGCAGATCCATTTCACGGCATCGAATAATGTCGCTGAGTATGAGGCTCTTGTGCATGGGCTCAAAGTGGCAAAGGAGATTGGCATACGTCGGATAATATGCTTTGGTGACTCGGATCTGGTGGTGCAGCAAGTGTCCGGAGTGTGGGACACCCTGGATCCAAACATGGCACTATACAAATTTCACGTGCAGAAGATATCTGGTTACTTCGAGGGGTGTGAATTTCACCATGTACCCCGAGTGGAAAACGAGGCTGCCGACATGCTGTCGAAGCTCGGATCGACCCGACAGGCAATTCCACCGGGTGTAGCATTGGAACACCTCAGAAAACCATCTATCAGGCCGTCCCCAGGAACCGACTCGATCTATGTCCTGAAAAATACAGAATCCGGAGCTAAGCCCATGGACATTGACACGGGAGGTAGTACGCGAGACCCGGGGACTGCATCAGCAAACCCAGGGACTACCTCAGCAAACCGGACTACCTCTCTAGACCCGGGGACTGCTCAGCATGATCCGGCTGAAGTTATGCCGGTGGATCAGATGGAAATTGATGAGGAGATGTTCCCTCCACGAGCGATACCAGCTTGGGCACTGCCTATATTCCAATTCCTGAAAGACGGAACGTTACCCGCTGAGGAGGTGTTAGCCAGGCAAACTCAGAGGAGAGCAAAAGCATACACGATTATCAATTCCGAGCTGTACAAACGGAGTGTAACCAACGTCCTCCAGCGATGCGTTGACCCGGAAGAAGGACTTGACATCCTCCGAGATATACACCAAGGCGAATGCGGGCATCATGCCTCATCCCGAGCCTTGGTGGCAAAGGCATTCCGGCATGGGTTCTACTGGCCAAGTGCCTTAGAACCAGCGGAAGATCTGGTGAGAAAATGCAATGGTTGTCAAAGGTACGCCACCAAGACACATATGCCTATGTCGGAACTCAAGACCATACCAATTACATGGCCATTTGCTGTGTGGTGCTTGGATATGGTTGGCCCGTTCAAACCAGCAAGAGGAAACATGACACACATTTTGGTCATGGTGGACAAGTTTACAAAATGGATTGAAGTGAAACCTATAAGAAAATGTGATGGAGCTACGGCCGTGACATTTATCAAAGACATCATCTTGAGATACGGTTATCCACACAGTATTATAACTGATAATGGAACAAATTTTGCGGAAGGAACATTTGCGCGCTTCTACCGAGACAAGAAGATCCGACTCGATGTAGCCTCGGTAGCCCACCCCGCATCGAATGGACAAGTGGAAAGATCCAATGGATTAGTATTATCCGGGATAAAACCCCGGCTCATTGAGCCGCTGCAAAGATCAGCGGGGTGCTGGATAGAAGAACTACCAGCGATCGTGGAGTTTAAGAACAACTCCGAATCGATCAACAGGCTATACGCCATTTTTTCTGGTATATGGGGCAGAAGCTGTATTACCAGCCGACATAGAGCATGATTTGCCTAGGGTCACCCAATACACAGAAGCCGAAGTGCAAGAAGCCCGGAAAAATGATGTTGATCTGCTGGAAGAAGCGAGAGAATTGGCACTGTCCAGATCCGCCATATATCAGCAAAATCTCCGACGCTATCATAGCCAGAAAGTGTGCCCCCGAGTCTTTCGGGAAGGCGATCTGGTGCTTCGGTTGGTACAACGTACTGCTGGCATGCATAAATTATCCCCCCCATGGGAAGGGCCATTCATTGTGAGAAAAGCATTGCACAATGATTCTTACTATCTTATAGATGCAAAGCCACAGGAAAAGAACAAGGCGGACAGGTCCGGAGAGGAATCTAAGCGACCGTGGAATGTAGCACTACTTCGTCCCTTTTACACTTAGCTAAGAAGTGTATGTATCTGAGTCGTCTCATATGTCGGTATGTATGTCGGCAATAAGCTTATCAATGAAATAGCAGCGCCTCGAGCAGTAACTCGGGGACTGCCTTAATAATGTTTGTTGTTACTTAACCTAGATTAGTAATGTGTGAGCACCAAAAACCCAACTCTTCGACTTGCTGCTGTCCAACAAGAATTTGCTTCATGGCAAGCAAGAGAACAAGTTTGGCATTGCGTAGCACATGAAAAACGACTAAGGAAACGAATTTATTCGAGCTAACGTTTGTTCTTCGGACTAACCCTGTATTTATTTTCAAGTTATTATGCTGAATTATTTTGAGCTAAGCCTAACAGTTTCTAAGTATTCTTAAAACAATTTTTGAAGCTCGGATTCGTAAGTCGTAAAACCGAATCAAGGTAGACACGGACCGAGCCAGAGAATTGGACGAACGAGAAAATGAAACTCTGGGACTACGCCCAAGTTAATCCGGCATAGAAATGTAGTAGCAAAATATCACATATCCAGCATACAATTGCACCCGGCATACCGGGGATCTAATAAATTTTCAAGTTTTTTGAACTAAGGAGCAGCAGGAGGAGGAAGTTCGGCGTCATCGTCGCTGTCTTCAATATCTGAGGCATCATCTTCTCCGCCCTCATCCGACCCATCTTCAACGTTCTCAACATGCTCGTCCCCAGCGGATTCTAGGAAGCTCGGTCCTTCAACCTAGTCATGCATAGGAGAACATTCGACGAGGCTGTAGGCGCAAGCCTGGCGCCGAGCTACCCACTCCGGATCATCGGTCCATCTAGATCCGGTGCGCCGGCGTGTAAGGAGGTTGAGGTCGATCTTCTCGTACCATGTGAGAATATGGTGAAGGATAGTATCAGCAGCGGCGCGCCCAGCGGATACTCTCCAGAGATCGAGCTGGGTTTCAGTCTCCATTAACTTCTCGACGAGAATCGCGGTGGTCTTCGGGCTACTCTCTCCGGGCCAGAACGTGTTGAAAATGTGAACTACAACATCGAGGATATCCTTGTCGTAATTCTTGATAATCTCCATGCGAGACGACAAGCTGACCAACAGGTCCTCCATGTCGTAAGGAACCTCCTCACCAGCAGGAGCGGCAGGAGTACCCCTCGCTTGGCAAAAATCTGCAACTGCTGCGCTTGCAATAGTGATGCTCTCAGGAAATTTGCCTGAAAGCCAGACAAGGGAAGAAGGTAAAGAAAAGACACATGAAGCAACCCGGAAAAGTAGGTCGGAAGGAACTTACGTGATATGTGGCTAAGGATCCGGGTTAACTCCTTGATGCAGCATCGCTTCTTGCGGTTGCTCAAGCTCAGCGTTTGCCGACCCAAGCTGGATGTCGGATTCTTGGAGTAGCTCCTGGTCCTTGGAGATCTGGAGAGTAAGGCACTCACGCTCTTCTGTGAAGTTCTAGCCAACCTTTTGGATCTCGGTTTGGTGTTGGGCCTTCATCTTCTCCATCTCAGCCTTGAGCTTGTCAATCTCGTTGTCCTTAGTCCGGAGGAGAGCAAGCTCGTCATCCTTTTTCTTCAGCTCGGCTTGATGCTGCCCTACTTGTTCGAGAAAATGCAGCATCATATCAGGCACGGGCACACTATCCTCAAGCGATGCTGAAATAATATGTTGACCTGGCAAAGCCTAGGAGTGAATGTTTGCCGAGCCAAGGAGATGAGGAAATGGAAAACACTACGAGGTCGGACAAAAGAGGACATACCCCGGATCTCCTCCAAGTTCTTCCGCATGATCTTGTTCTCAGCCTCCACCCCAGCTGCAGAAACCAAATGAGGAGATTAGTTCGGCAGAAGAAGGTGAAGAAAAACGGAGAAGTGCCGAGGGAAACAATTACCCCTCTTTTCATGTTCTGCAATAAGTGCAACATGTTTTGCGCGTAGCATCTTGTGGGTATCCAGCAGGCGTTGGAATTCAGCGCTCCGGCGATTGGTGGTTACCTGAAAAAAGTAAAGAAGTGTAAAATTAGCTTGGGGCATATTCGAAGTGTACAAGATCCGGGCCAAGTGGAACTTAACCCGGCTCTAGGTGTGTGCATATTCGAAGTGTACAAGATCCGGGCCAAGTGGAACTTAACCCGGCTCTAGGTGTGTGCATATTCGAAGTGTACAAGATCCGGGCCAAGTGGAACTTAACCCGGCTCTAGGTGTGTGCATATTCGAAGTGTACAAGATCCGGGCCAAGTGGAACTTAACCCGGCTCTAGGTGTGTGCATATTCGAAGTGTACAAGATCCGGGCCAAGTGGAACTTTACCCGGTTCTAGGTCTATGCATATTCGAAGTGTACAAGATCCGGGCCAAGTGGAACTTAACCCGGCTCTAGGTGTGTGCATTTTCGAAGTGTACAAAATCCGGGGCAAGTGGAACTTAACCCGGCTCTAGGTGTGTGCAGATTCGAAGTTTACATGCAGCTACGTTAGTTTTCTAATGAGCATCCGGCCGAGTAACGAGCTACTCCACTGGAGGCTCGGGGACTAATGGTTATTATCTACAGCATGAAAAGGATAAACGACATACCTCCATCATTCGCCCCGCGAGGTTAATTGCCTTAGCGGCAGTATTCATCTGGGCGGAAAATTCTGCGGGGCCGAACTTTTCCGGGAGATCGTCGTTGTGGACGAACTCTCCCTTATTCCAGTTCATGACGAACTCAATAAGACTCGGAGGGTACCGCTCACCGGTGGGCATATGGGGTGCCACCAAGCCCTTTCCATGCGCTTCTTTCCTCTCAACCAAGGCAAGGGCTGGGCTGGTATGCAGAACCATCTGCTGCGCATCAGTCGGCTCGGCAGGAACATCCTTCGTTGTTGGGGCTTTCTTGGGAAGCATCGACGATAGGGTTCGCTGCCCAGCCTCGACGGATGCTGACTTGGTAGTATCCGGAGCCTTTTTGCCCTTAGCTTGCTGGGAAGAAGTAACTGCAGTGGATTTCCCCTTAGAAGTTGCTGGAGTAGTTCCTCACCGAGGCTGAGATGACTCGGATGAGGCGGAAGAACTTGGCACTGGAGCTCTTGTAGCTGAACTTGGAGCTGTTGTTGGTTTCCTTGGTGCCGGAACAGGTGCTGGTGCTGGCTCGGTCGCTGGTACTAGAACTGCTGCTGGTGCTGGTGTTGAGATAGACTCGGTGGTTGCTGGTTGCGGTGATGCCGAAGTGGTGGACGTCGTCGCCTCGGCTGGACCGACCCCTCCCGCTCCGAGGTCGCGTTCCTCTTGACAAGGTAGTGCGGAACCCGGAGCAGCCGCAGAACCCTCTGGAATAGGGCTCAGCGGACGTGACTCGTTGTCACGAGGAGGAGAATGGCCGGATCGAAGCGGTGAAGAGATGCTTGATCCGCTCTGAGGGACCTCCACCGGAGGCCTGAAGAAGAGAATAATGTCAGAAGAGAAATTACTATGATGCAAGGAAAAGTAAGTTGCGCAATGAAAAATGACTTACGCATCCGAGGTTTCGGCCTCCTTGGGTTTCCGAGCCCTCCGTGTCGGGGCTTTGCCTGCCCGCTTGGAGGCAGTCTTGTCTCCGGCCTTCTTTTGCCTTTTTGTGGGCTGAGAAGGTTCGGAGGAAAAACTTGATGCGGCTCCGCGCTTCTTCTTCGACGCCACCGGAACCGGCTCGCCAGTAGCAAGTGGAGGATCCTCGTGGATATGCCCACCGGGGTTAGCTAATGCCGGAAAGGCAAAAGAAAGAGGGACAGCCTCAACAGGTTCAATCACGTCGACATCCAAGTCATCCTCATCATCGGGCCAATCTCTAAGAGAAGAGAATTTACCGCTGGGTCATTTGGTAGCGTCGGTCATAGGGAGGAACATCTCCTGGTCCGGCTCCTCCTCATCCGGGATTTCTCGGTCCGGCGCCCACTTAAGGGTCGGATCCGTACCATCCTCGAGAGTTTGCTGAAGGAACAGCTGAGAAAAAGCATGAAGAACAGAGCAAAAATACAACAAAAACCGACACATATTTGATCCGAAATAAGTTTGCCCCGCGAAGCTTACCGCGGGAGGGAGCCTGTCACGACAGTAGTGCTCAATTCCCCACGTCCATTCAACGGAGAAGTCCCGGTGGGTGGTGAAGAGAGCCTTAACCCGGCGAAAAATCTCCATGTTGCTCAACTCGAAGGAAGAGGTCCGGTTGGGGTCGCGGCCGAAACTCATGTGGCACAACTTGTGGGTGCGCTTCTGGAGGGGAGAGATTCGGTTGCGCATGAACGTGATCATAGCATCCTCGTTGCGCAATCCGAGTTTCTTCAGCTCCGCGAACCTCTTGTTAACTTGATTGGCCAGAGCTGTAGGCTTCTTGGGGACCTCCTCCCAGAATTCCGTGTCAGGTGGACCCAGAGCGTAGGGCAGCAACCGAATCAAATCTTTAGTGCCCTCATTCCGGACATAGAAGAAGGTCTGGGCCCATCCTTTGCAGGAGTCAAGCCCGGTAACCCGGGGGAAAACGGAAAGTCTCCGGGGCGAGATGGAGGCAGCTCCGAATTGGGTGAGCTGCTTATCCTCCGACTCTACTTGGATGTTGGGGATGACGTTGCGACGAAGGCCAAAAAAACGGATCCACAGCTCCTTCAGGCCATAGTCCGTGTAGCCTTCGATCGTAGAAGCAAAGGCAGAGAGAGGTGATAGCGTTATCGGGAGAGGGTGCGGCTGCAAGTGGTAGGTGCTGAGCCAATCCCGGAAGAAATCGCTCACCGGCAGACCAAATCCCCGTTGGAAGTGGGACAGGAACACGACGAACTCACCCGGATTGGGTGAGGGGGCCAGTTCGGCAGAGGGGAGACGAGCGGCGACGCCGGCAGGAATGCGTCTGGTCCGGTAGAGCCAGTCAAGGTATCTTGACAGACCCATGATCCGGCCCACGCGCCGCGCCACGCGGCGGCCCCTCCTCCATTTCTGCCGGCGACGACGAGCTCCTCCTCCGTCATCTCAGATTCACTACCTGCTGGCGCTAAGCGGGCGGGGATCTGAGGCCTGGATTGGCGAGGACCCGTGGCTAGGAAGTCACGCAGCGGTGAGGCACATCGGGGAAAGAAAAAGGCAGCGGCGCTGCTGCTAGAAGCACTGGCGGCGGCACGGTCGCTAGGAAGACGAAGGAAAAGGGCAATGAGTAGAGGGGCGCAGAATTGGAAAAATGCTAAGGGGTGCGCCCCTCCGCTACTTAACCCCCCCCCCCCCTGAGAGGGTGAGTGGGATCGCGCTGCGCCAACGAGCCACATGTTGTGGCTTTGTATCGCACGCCTAGCCAATCATAGAGGAGCCACACAGAGGGCCACAGAGCAGAAGCAATCTTGTGACGTGATGCACTGATGCGGTAAACGAGGAGGCAGGCATGACGTGACCCACGCACAGTGATAACTGACAATTACTGCGGCGGTTACTATGCAGGCCCTTAAAATAAGATGACGTAATGATTAGCCTCCATGTGGGTTGGCGTACGAGAGAAGGTAACAAGGCCCAGATCAAACCATGGTAACCATGGGATCCGAGCCAAAATGGTAACCCGGCCGGCAAGTGAAAACTTGGAACGTGCGAAGGGAACGTAAATCCATATAATCCGAGATAAAGAGCTAACCCGGAAACAAACGTCCAAGGCTCGAACATGAATGAACCTGATGTGGCCTTAGCAGCCAAGGCAGCTAAGACCGCACCAGCTTCGGGGACTAATGTTGGGGGGATACCCCCGGGTAGGGTCACTCCGGGGTATAAGGGCCGAGTTAGCCGAGGTTCGGAAAGGTCAAAGCGGATGCTGGCCGGGTCACCTCAAGGCAGGCCGGATCACGGAGTAACCCGGACCAGGGGGTCACCTAACATTGTCTCATCCGACTTAAGGAGTAAGTCGGAAGTGCTTGTCTAACTTGTATGCAGAAACAGGTATGGCCAGATCTACTATGATCCGGGTCCTCGCTTAGCTTCTGGGAGAAGGAAGGAATCTCTCTGGTCAAAAAGAAGGTCCGGTACGCACTGCATGAGCGAAGAAAGCAAGGGCGGGACCACCGGGTCATGGCCGACAAGGGTGACGACACCCATGTCGACTGACGCGGGCGCCGCAGAGGCTTACGTCGCTAAAGCATGTATGACGCGGGGGGAAAGCACCCCGGTCGGGTTACCACTTTGGGAGGAGGCATATTCTTAGGAATATGCCTCCACGTATGCCCTAGGCAGGGACCGAGCCTCCTCTATATAAGGGGGGCTAGGTTTCTGGTAGAGGGGGTTGGTTGAGCGATGGTTGAGTTCTTTTGAGGCCATAGTGTTTTGGTTAAGGTTCTAGGGAAAAACAGTGGGCAAGAGTAAGAGAGCTCCTTCTTCCTCCTCTCGCCAATACAGCTCAAGGAGCACTTGTAATCTTGGAGGAACAGCAATACAAACTTCTGTGTGGAGAATCACTCCACTATCCCTCCCTAGATTCCCCTAGCGTGTATTAGTCCCCACCTTTAGCCTATCCATGGCATCTGCCGTGACACCACCACGACATGGATGCACGAGAAGTAATCCCTCTCAGTATAGGTTTTTGGCTAGCAAGGCTGGGTAGCAAGTATAAGAGTTGAAGGAAACAAACAAACAAACATACAAGTGATAAAGACAAACATGCAATCTTCCTTGGAAGCACAAAATATCTTAACTAGAGAATACTAAACTTATGAGCAAATCAAGAAAGAAAGATGATGAAATTATATTTGTTTACAGTACTTTTATCTTTTCATTCAACTCTCAAAAAATAGTGCTGCTACTAACCGAGCCAAGTTTGCCAAAACCAACTAAATTAACTCAATGATCCCAAAGTGATACCAATACTAACAACAAGATCAATCATATAACCGCGAAGTGAAAACTAATATAAGCTATCAAAAACAGTAAATGATAGAACTTCTCATTAATATTCCATAACGGCAACTCACACCAAGGGATACATATCTAACAAGAGAGGGGACACTTACATAATGCAAATCATCCTACATGATAACTTCTCTATTCATGATATGACTCTACTAAAAAGGTAAAAAGATAGAAGATAGTGATGTGATACCGCGGCACTCTCCCAAGCTTGGAACAAGCCAAGGGGATGCCAAACCTGATGACGAACTACTCCTTTGGTGGTGGTGGTATCCTCTCATCATCATCCCACTTCCAGGGTAAGGGCTTCCCATCAACAAAGGACATCGTGGTCTCCAGCATCCTGAAACTTGCAGCAGCACTTATGCGTTTAAACCTAACCTCATACTCACAGTTTTGATTTTGAATGTCGTAGAGCTGTGCTTGCAGTTTGTTGGTTGTTTGGCGGAGTGAGAGGACTTCATCCTTGAGCTCAGTAGTCTCCTCTTGGTGCTCGGCGATGAGTTCGGAACAAATCTTATGGATGATATCCACTTCGTGTTCCGCCATCTTCTTGTACCTAAAGACTTCTTGCTCCAGTGCTTCCATCCTGTCCTCCAGACTTCCTTCACCTTTAGGGTCTTAAACCTCTTTTATCCGGACCTCCCCGTCTTCAAGCAATAACTCCTTGGGATGAATCTTCAACTCTCTCATGTATGGGTTGATGATATCCTCTAAGAAATCTTCCTTGGTTGATCCAGAGGAAGAAATTGTGGCTCCAAATCTGGGACTCTACCTATCAGAAACAGATCAAAATGAAAACACGACGAAAACACGATATACGAACCTCGGGAGATCCGGGGGATTATATATTACGAAGTTTCACACCAAAAGGAAGGTACTGGGAGAAAACGGGTCGGAGACGGAGTCCGGAGTGGCCACACCACCTAGTGGCGCGGCCAAGGTGGGCCCACGCCATAGGGTGGTGTGAGCCACCCTGGCTCCGTTTCCGTCCCTCTTTTGTTTATTAGCTTCCCTTATTGACTAAAAACTGCAAAAATATAATTTGACAGATCTTTCGCGGAGCTTTTCTTACCAGAACTATTACCTATTCAAAAACGGAGTCTGCAGGTCTCTAAATTTGGTCCTTGATAATTTTTTCCGGAGTTATAACTTGAAAGGCATCAACATCTTCATTGTAGAAATCTCCAGCAATATAGTGCTTGAGTCGCTGCCCATTCACTACTTGTGTAGTATTATCTTTTAAAGAAGAAATTTTTATTGCTCCCGAACGGTACACTTATTCAATAACAAAAGGTCCTTCCCATTTTGACAGTAGTTTTCCTGCAAAAAATCTGATACGAGACCTATACAATAGAACTCTCTCACCAACATGAAATTCTCTCTTAAGTATTCGCTTGTCATGCCATCTTTTAACTTTTTCCTTAAAGATCCTAGCATTCTCATAGGCTTCACTCCTCCATTCATCTAAAGAACTTAAGTCAAATAATCTTTTCTCACCAGCGAGCTAACAATCTCTATTGAGTTCTTCAACTGCCTAGTAAGCTTTGTGTTCTAATTCTAAAGGTAGGTGACAAGCTTTCCCATAAACCATTTTATAAGGAGACATCCCCATAGGGTTTTTGTAGGCAGTCCTATAAGCCCATAAAGCATCATTCAACTTTTTAGCCTAGTTTTTTCTAGATCTATTAACAGTCTTTTGCAAGATGGATTTAATTTCTCTATTTGATAACTCTACTTGCCCACTAGTTTGGGGGTGATAAGCTGAAGCAATTCTATGATTAACATCATATTTAGCAAGGGTCTTTCTAAAACCACCATGAATGAAATGAGAACCTCCATCAGTCATAAGATACCTAGGCACTCCAAACCTAGGAAAGATAACATCCTTAAGCATTTTTAGGGAGGTGTCCCCGTCAGCACTCTTCGTAGGTATGGCTTCTACCCACTTAGTAACATAATCAACGACAACAAGTATATGAGTATAACCTTTTGAGGGAGGAAAAGGACCCATAAAGTCAAATCCCCAGCAATCAAAGGGTTCAATAACTAGAGAGTGGTTCATAGGCATTTCATTGCGTCTAGAAATATTACCAACACGCTGACACTCATCACAAGATAAAACAAATTTTCTTGCATCTTTAAAAAGGGTAGGCTAGTAGAAACCTGATTGCAGCACTTTTTGCGTAGTTCTATCCCCTGCATGATGTCCTCCATAAGCACTACCATGACATTTACGCAATATCTCCATTTGTTCATATTCTGGAACACATCTTCGCATAATACCATCCACTCCTTCTTTATATAAGTGTGGGTCATCCCAAAAATAATGCCTCAAATCATAAAAGAATTTTCTTCTTTGCTGAGCTGTAAAAGTTGGAGGCAAATACTTGAAGACAATAAAGTTAGCATAATCAACGTACCAAGGGCTCCCTCGCGAGCTTACCCCTACCGCAGCCAACTGTTCATTTGGGAAGCTATCATTAACAGGCATAGGGTCAAAGTAGATATTTTCCAATCGAGATAAATTATCAGCTATAGGGTTTTCAGCACCTTTTCTATCTACAATATGTAGATCAAACTATTGTAAAAGCAGCACCCATCTAATAAGCCTAGGCTTAGCATCCTTCTTTGTCATAAGGTACTTAATAGCAGCATGATCAGTATGAATGGTGACTTTTGAGTCTACAATATAGGGTCTAAACTTATCACAAGCAAATACGACAGCTAGAAATTCTTTTTTAGTAATAGCATAATTCCTTTGAGCAGCGTCTAGAGTCTTACTAGCATAATGAATAAGGTTTAGCTTTTTATAAATTCGTTGCCCAAGAATAGCACCTACAGCAAAATCACTAGCATCACACATTATTTCAAAGGGTAAACTCCAATCAGGTGGTTGAACGATAGGAGCTCTAGTTAAAGCCTTTTAAGAGTTTCAAAAGATTCCTTACAATCATCATCAAAAACAAAGGGTACATCTTTTTGAAGAAGATTAGTGAGGGGTTTTGATATCTTAGAGAAATCTTTAATAAACCTTCTAAATAAACCAGCATGACCAAGGATACTACAAATACCTTTGATGTCTCTTGGGCAGGGCATTTTCTCAATTGCCTCGACTTTAGCTCTATCCACTTCTATGCCTCTTTCGGAAACCTTATGCCCAAGGACAATCCCTTCATTAACCATGAAGTGGCATTTCTCCCAATTAAGAACAAGATTAGTTTCTTCACACCTCTGCAAAACTTTATCAAGGTTGTGTAGACAATTATCAAAAGAAGTTCCATAGACACAGAAGTCATCCATGAATACTTCCACAATTTCCTCACAAAAACCATGAAAGATAGCAAACATGCATCTTTGAAAAGTAGCAGGAGCATTACATAAACCAAAAGGCATACGTCTAAAAGCAAAGGTTCTGTAAGGGCATGTAAAGGTAGTTTTTTCTTGATCTTGTTGTTTAACAGCAATTTGAGAAAACCCAGAGTATCCATCAAGGAAACAAAAATGAGTCTTTTTAGACAATCTTTCTAACATTTGATCAATAAAAGGAAGTGGGTAATGATCTTTCTTAGTAACTTTGTTAACCTTTCTGAAATCGATACACATCCTATAGCCTACTACTATTCTTTGGGGAATAAGCTCATCATTATCATTAGGCACAACAGTAATACCTCCCTTTTTAGGGACACAATGAACATGACTAACCCATTCACTATCAGCAATAGGGTAAATAATACCAGCATCAAGGAGTTTCAATACCTCATTTCTTACCACTTCCTTCATCTCAGGATTTAAACGTCGTTGGTGCTCTACTACTAGCTTTGCATCTGGTTCTATATTGATAGCATGCTGACATATAGTAGGTGAAATCCCTTTTAAATCATCCAGAGTATAGCCCATAGCCCCTTGGTGTTTCTTCAAAACCTCCAATAACCTTTCTTCTTTCGTCCCTGAAAGTTTAGAGCTAATAATAACAGGATATATATTTTTATCATCAATGTAAGCATATTTAAGATTGTCAGGGAGAGGTTTTAGATCGAAGACCGGATCCTTTTTAGGTGGCAACGTGGTACCCAAGTCTTCTACAGGCAAGTTATGCTTAAGCATCTTAGGCTGATTACGGAGAATCTCGTTAATCTCATTCCTTTCTTCCATGAAGATTTCACTTTCATGATCCTCCATAAATTGCTGCAAAGCATTGTTAGGAGCAAGAGAAATAGAAGCAAGTTGTTCAACTCTAAAATCCTCATTATGAGTTTCCTATTCACAAGGTTCTTTAGTAAATTTTGAAAAATTAAACTCATAAGATTCCCCATCAAACTTGGTCAAGATTTTCTCCCTTTTGCAATCTATAATAGCTCCACAAGTACTCAAGAAAGGTCTACCAAAAATGATAGGATAAGTTTTACTAGCAGCTGAACCAAGTACTAGAAAATCAGCAGGATACTTAATCTTACCACAAAGAACTTCCACATCTCATACAATACCAATTGGAGAGATGGTATCTCTATTAGCAAGGTGAATAACCACATCAATCTCTTCCAATTCGCAGGGACTAATTTCATGCATAATTTCTCTATAAAGCTCATAAGGAATAGCACTGGAACTTGCACCAATATCACATAAACCATAATAGCAATGATCACCAATTCTAACGGAAAGCACAGGGACGCTAGCCTTTTTAGTTCTATTAGGATGTGAAACAATATTAGAAGCATCCTCACAAAAGACTATGTGTCCATCTTCTATGCTTTTAGTGACAAGGTCTTTCACAATTGCTACAATAGGTTCAATGTTTATTTGTTCATCGGGTTTTATAGTTCTCTTTGCACTTTTAGTGATTACACTAGTTATCATAGGATGGTCCTTTACCTTATCCGGGAAGGGTTTCTCGATATAAAGTTCAGGTAAGATGTGATCAATAGTGTAAAACTCGGTACTCCCGACAGGAACACAGTCAACAATATCCTTATAAGGCGCATGGTACTTGCTCCATCCCATTTTGGGGATTTCAATATAAGAAGCAAAAGCCTTAAAGCAATTTGTAATAACTTGTAAATCAAGACCATAAGTATTATTAATATTTTGAAAGTTATCAGTACACATAAAGGATTCAATGCATTCATAATCATAATTTATACCTGACTTTCTACCTTTGTCATTCTCCCAAGCTTCAGAATTATCTTGAATACGGTCCAAAAGATCCCATTTAGCTTCTTCTTCCATGCGAGTGAATGATCCAGCACAAGAAGCATCCAATAAATCCTTATCATGTAGAGGGAGCCTTGCATAAAAGTTATTGATTATAATATTGTTGGGGAGCTCATGAATGGGACATTTGAGCATTAGTAACTTCAATCTCCCCCAAGCTTGAGCAGTACTCTATCCAACAAGAGGCCAAAAGTTGTATATTTGATTCCGATCTTTATGAATCTCACTAGGAGGATAAAACTTTGAATAAAAGAGAGGTACTATTTCCTCCCATTCCAGAGCTTGACCATTCTTCAGCAGCTTATACCATTCCTCAGCTCTTCCTTTCAGTGATAATGAGAATAACTTCTTCTTAACTTGATCTGTAGTAATACCTACACACTTGAACAACCCGCATAATTCGTGTATAAAGAGCAAATGATCACCAGGATGGACAGTTCCATCCCCAACATAGTAGTTACCCATAACACAATCAATAATTCTTGTAGGTATTTTGAAAGCATCATTCTTAGCAGGTGGTGGTTCATCTACTACCTTAGCAGTGGTAGTGGCATTACCAAATAAGAAACTCAACAAATTATCCATAATGAAAATAAAGCAACTAACAGAAGTAAACAATACTCAGAGTAGAAGTTTCCTTTACCAGTTCCACTCTCCAATAGCGCTTCACTCCCTGGCAACGGCGCTAGAAAATAGTCTTGATGACCCACAAGTATAGGGGGTGTATCACAGTATTTTTGATAAGTAAGAGTGTCGAACCCAACAAGGAGCAGAAGGTGCTGGCTAGTGGTATGGATCAGGAATTCTCTGCAAATACTTAGCAAACGGATTTATAGGGGTTTTTGATAAAGCAAGTAAATAAAGTACGAGTAAATAAAATACAGTAGGAATAAATGCAGCAAGTGGGCCAATCATTTATGAGCAAAGGATAAGACGGTTGTATTACTTAAGATGACCAAATGTTCTCGAGGACACATGGGAAGACTGTCAAGTGCTTTCGCTTCATATAGTTGATTAATCTTCTTTAGCTTGCTAAGTCTTGTGTGGGTGAGCCTGTGCTAATGTACCGACCTTCGTAGGACTAATACATAATTGTGATTATACCCCTTGCAAACATCCATAAGTACAAGAAAGTAATTAAGGTAGAAATCTAACCACAACTTTAAACTCTAAGACCCTGACGTCCCTTGTGCAATGGTTTCCAAACGGGGGTTCAGGTTTTTGTCACTCCGACAACCCCTACGATTAGTAGCCAAATACACAATGCATTCCCCTAGGCCCATATAGGTGAAGTGTCATGTAGTCGATGTTCACATGACACCACTAGAAGAAGTACACCACAACTTAAATATCAAATTATTGAATCTTTCTCAACACAACTCCACTACTAACAACATGACTTCTCCCATGTCCTCAAGAACAAAACGAACTACTCACAAGACATCATATGGATCATGATCAGAGATGGAATAATGATGTATAACATTCTGAACATAAACATTAATTCAATGGTTCACTCAATAGCATCAACTGCAAAGAGTAATCAACACCAGGAAAGTTTCCCCTAAGAACTATTGCAAGATTCAACTCAATTATTATAGCAATATGGAGATGGTGATGATTGTGCGGATGGTGATGATGGTGGTGATGGTGGTGATGATGATGATGATGATCCTAATGAAGTCCAGCTTGATGGTGGTGTTGATGGCGACGATCTCCCCTCTCCGGGAAGGAATTTCCCCGGCAGAATTCTGTCTGCCGGAGAGATCTTTCTCTCTCGGTGTTTTCCGCCCCGCAGAGGCGGTGGAATCTTTCTATGGTCGCTCTCCGAGTATTAGGGTTTCAGGAGGATTATATACGCTAGAGGGGAGAGCCAGAGGTGGGCCAGGGCGGCCACACCACCTGGTGGCACGGCCTAGGCTGGCCCGCGCCAGGGGGTGGTGTGGGCCCCCTGTGGCCCATCTCCACTCCTCCTTCTGGCTTCCTTTGTCTTCTGGAAAAATAGAATTTTCTGTATATTTTCCCGGATTTTTTTAACTTCGTGAATTTTGCCTCCAAACAGCACCTTTTCCATCAGAATCCTGACTGCAGTGGTCCATGCTCCAAAAGTCATCAACCATGCAAAAACACATGAAATAACATAAGTATCATCTCTTAATATTAAATATATCAATGAATAACAGTAAATTATGATATAGAATAGTGATGCAAAATGGACGTATCATACCACTCTGAGGGATGTAATACTAGTGAACAGTGTTTCATTGGTGTTATGTCAACGACTATAGTGTACTACATCATGCAGTGGTATGCTAGGTCACCGCAGTTGCTAGTTTAAACTGGCTGCTACCGAATAGCTATACTGAGCTACAATACGGTGGGGCGCCGATTCGATCAGCGAAGAGCCGGATCGTTATAGCGTACAACCCGATGGTGCCAGAATTTTCGCCAATCTGGACTGGACTGCATGTTTTGGTCCCCAACGGTTATATTTGATTCTTCTATAAAAGGGGCTTATTCCCCAACAGTTTTCTAGGGTTCTTGAGCATGAAATTGACCACCATTGTTGACCCCTTTGAGCTTGATTCCTCTCCCTTCCCTCCTATGATTCTTGCATCTTTTTGAGGACTTTGCAAGAGGGGATCTCGATCTACAATCCCCACCAATCAATTCCTCCTCTAAGTGAGGGGAACCCATTAGACCAAGATCTTGGAGTCTTTTGTTGATTTCCACCATTGTTCTTCCTATTCAATTCCTCCTTACCACTTGTTGCTTTGGTGGGATTTGAGTGTGAAGGATTTGAATACCTTTGGTTTTATTGATTTGCATTATTGCATAAGTGTGGAGCTCTCCATGTAACACCCTCGAAGCAGCCCTATGAAAGTTTCAGTGATTCCCGCCAAACCTGCATAGAAAAGATTCAAAGATGCGCACCAGGCACTTGCGTGCGAGTGGAAAACAAAGTAATAGCATTACAAAATAGTCCATGATGGAACCCATAGAACATACATATATATACAACAATGACTCAGCGAGTCAAGAATACAGATATATAATACAAAGATCCAAATCACCTTGAAAACGATACAACATCCGAGTACGGATAAGAAGAAAATTGGGCTAAGAGCCCTGATGAATAACCAATTGCATCCATAACCCTGCCCATGCCAAGATGGAAGGGTAACCCTGCTAACGGTGAACTTATACCTGTTAAAACAAAAGGGGTGCCGAGAAAGGGAAAAACAAAAAGAGAGCGGTTAGTACTGATGCCAGTACACGGTGAGTCTAGAATTCAGCGACTCTTGCCTACATAGGTATGGTGGACTGAAGCAGCAGCAAAGCATGCACTAAACAACATATAGAGACTCGATACAACTGTCGGCTATCAGAGAGATAAGAAATATCTATTTAGAAACAACCTGATACTAACACCAAACATACCCATCCTGGTATTTCCCCCTCGAGACTAAACGAGGAAGTCCTTCCGAGGAAACTCACATAGTTGGTAGTTTTATACATTCATTCCATGGTGATTATCCAACTTACTAGTCATATAAGATCCAAGTCAAATTATAGCAGTAATTATTTTGTTATAGTTGTCTATGATCGAGAAACTATGCTCCAAGTTGTCCATAACAACAGACACGGCTTTTTGAAAAGATTTAACCCTGTAGGGGTGCACCAAAGTATCCACACGCACTTCCACCATTTTTGCCAGATCAATTAACATACACCCATTGGTATGTCGGCGGGGCTTCGGACATGACGCTTTCCCAGACCCAAAGCAATTACATGGGGGGCACCCTAATAAGCTACCCGTAACAAAGTCGGACGAGCTCCGAAGATGAACCCAGAGGTTGCGAAATCGGCCGAGAGATTAGAGGCCATAGGTATAATCCTCAACATAACGAACCACATCCTAAACAGTACAGTAATAAACGCTCATTGAGCAACATATAATAAACATGGCATGAAAACCTCAAACTAGTTTGTGGCCCCCATTACAATACTTTTGTAAGGGTTCCGTGTATGAAAACAATAATTTTTACCCTACGCCCCTAAACCCCGATCTTGGGACCTATCTATTAATGTCTGAGAATGGGAGGGGCTTTTCGCGAACTTACCCTTAAAGACCGAAAAGCGTTGTCAACGCTCAAGAGAGTGTGGTTGATGTAGACGAGCCGAAGCCGACCTCAAGGTCGTGATGAAGTCCTTGCGCTCCTATGGCTCCAATGACTTGAGTGCCTCAAGTGTTACACCTCGCAAGGAGTTACACACGTCTGGTGCCTGACGATGACTCCCGCTTCCCCGATCCAGCAGCAGTTGCGGAAGCAGAGCTCCTGGATCCGCATCCTGCGGCCCGACGGCGCTCCACGGTGAAGATGTCTCTCGTTCACGCAGTCTGAACTTGGGACCACAGTCATGAGAGAGAGAGAGAGAATATCAATTGGAGGTCTTCCCAAAAGTGAGAAGACCTTTATTGAATATTGTGTGTATTTATCTGGCCAAATACCCCCAATATATATAGGGGGAGGGGAGGTACTACATCCCTCAAAGTTCCGGGGTGGGACTAAAGGAGAGGGAGAGGTGGGGAGGTGCGCCGGCCAGCCCCCACCCATGGGACCCACGTGGGGAAGGCCCACTAGAGCTGCCGGCCACCCCCTAGGCCTCTCCTAGGGGTGTGGTCCCCTCTTGGGCCCTTTCCCCTCCGGGAATTGGCCCATTAAGCCCTTTGACCATTTAAACTGGTTTTCTCTTTATTAAATAATTATGAATAAATGATTAAATCAATATTTAACATTCATTTATATATTATGCAATCTCAGTGGCTATGGAACACCTTCCACCTCCACTCCAGACATCCTCCGGACTTACCGAAACCCTTCCGGTTTTCTCTCTACTATTCTTTAGTGATTCCTCCGATCCTATAAACACTCTCTAAGCATCATCAAACCCTTAAGCGTGATACCCTATGGTTCGGGAACACTCCAGACATGGTCAAGACACTCTCGGACCAATGATCAACAGAGGGACCTGGATGGCCATGTGACCCATGTGCGTTCCACGAAGATCTTTCGTCGTTTGAACCGGGATGGTCGTGTCTTATTCCCTTTGTATCTCGATACTTGCATTGCCCAAGATCTGATCAATGACGTCACCATGTCGTGTTTAATCTCGTTACCTAACAATGCTACTTGACTCGTTCCGACAAGTGATATCCCTGTGATCAAATCACACGCTGCGCAACTATTGGATATAACTTCTCCGAGTGGGCCCTTGAGTATCTTTCCGTCATGTGGACGGACAAATCCCGCTCTTGACATATATTGCCTCTACGGTTTCCTCCGATTACCTGAACACACCTTTATAACCACTGTATTACCAAGTGGCGCTTGATGCTATCTAAGCACTCTCGGGAGACAGTGATTGATATAGCCTCACGGTCTAAGGAATAGTCTACAAGGATCCATTTCTAATCATCGTAACTTGAACTTCATGACATGATCGGGTCACGATGTTTAGGTTGGGTATTGGTTCATCATCTCATTCCCAGAATGAGTTGACTCCGTTTCCAACTGGCATAAATGCCACATGATCAGGAAACTTGATCATCTATTAACCAATGAACCAGTGACTAGAGTTTCACTGGGAACCCCTGGTTGTTTATATATCACATGTGTATTGATGTTTCCACTCAATACAGTTATAGCATGATATAAAACTTAATCATAAAATTTATGAAATATGATAATAGTCCTTATTACTATTTGTCTCTAGGGCATATTTCCAACAACTTTGAAATCAGGTAATAAGCCGATAGGGGTGCCCACACATATGGTTAGCATGCTTAGTCTCGAAACAGGTGTCAAGAACTCGGGTCCTAGGTGGACACAAGTGGGTAGGTAAAAACCAAATAACATCAATTACCCATCGGTGCCTCTGCATTATATCTATTTCCAGCATTTTAATTGACAAGTTATAATGAAAGCCATGATAATCTCCACCATTAAGCATTTGCCAACCCCCAACAATGGTGGAACATCGACGACGTGAAGCAGCGCCTGAGCAAGCAACTACGACTCGTAAGGCCAACTGTCTATCAAACAATCAGGCAATAGGAGGTGTCCAAGGCAATATAAGTTTCAGGGAATATAACTGGTGCAGAAACTAAAGCATCGCAACACGGATAACAATAGATCAACAGGAGCAAGTAAAGACTATAAATGCAAAATAGGTAGAAGGGGGAGAATGCTCGCCTGGTAAACATTGTCAAAGATACATCAGAAGAACGGGTCAAAGCTCGCATCAACTCAACGTCTAATCCGTGAAGAAGCAAGGCACTAAAAAACATCGGATGCACTATTTAATTCTACGACAAAAGATCGGGCATGATGCATGTATGATGTATGACATGGCAATGATGCAATGCAACTAGGCACTATTAAGCGAAATCGGGATCCTGACAATTAGCTAGGTGGTTCATGTTATCTTAGGTACCTGCAATCTTAAATGTTGAATTAACAAGGCAAGACATGGCATCGATGAGCCACATAGATTTAAATGGAGTCTGGAATAAGACAAAGGTATCCCGCATAAACACTCCATATTTAATTTAGGTGAATCGGCTAGATACCCCAAACCACATGACGCGATGTATGCAAGCATGAATAATTATGTGCAACAAGTATATGTCATTTATAAAATAGGGGTCTTAAAGGGGTCACACATCTCGGATCAAAGATCTTGGGGGTTCGGAGGGGTTCAGGTTCGGTCTTCAGATCCGAGATCGGTCTTCAGGGTCTCGGCCATTGGATCCGTGAAGGAGACCTTGTCGGTGGTCTTCGAGTGGCACCAGGTGCAATTCTCCGGGTTCGACTTCTCGCATCAGCCATCCGAAGATCTTGGCATCACAACTTGGTCTCCATGTCATCGTCCTAATGATTCAGCATCGAGGGTCAGTGAAGAACTTGGGTTGATGCTCATGGTGTGGTTACACTATGGTAGATCATCGAGAATACCAGTGTCAGGTTGTCTTGTCGGTCGGAACCTCTTGATGGAGGCGGGGTACCTGGAGTGCTTGCGTTTGGCGTACTTGGTGGCATGCTAGGATCAACGGCTCGGCAAAGGGTTGATTAACCAGGTCACACGCATACCACAGCTAGCAGAAACAGCCAGCCACCATCGATGTTGAAGGAAACAAAAACACAGACAACATCTGAGGAGGCACGCACATAAAAGGGCCCGACGAGGCGGTGGATAGTGCGACGAGGTCCTGGTCGCGTGGCACTGGCTTAGTGTAGAGGCGAGGACGACACGAATGGGAGAGGCTCCACGGGACGGCGGCGCGACGTCTGTAGAGCCAGGAAGAAGAAGCGCGACGACCGGCGGGGAACTCGCGCGGGAGTGGGGACGAGGTTGCAGGGTGGCCACGGCGGTTGGGGCGGCTTGGTAGATGAGGCAGACGGGGTGGCCAGACGAGGCGGTCGAGGACGGCACGACGATGGATCTCGCCGGAAGAGGTGCTCGGGAGGCGGGTCGAGCTTGGCGGATGGCGATGGCGGATGAGGCTGTGGCCGAGCGGCACTGGAGGAGGCGAAACGCGCTAGGGATGGCGTCATGGCTACTGGACGAGCTGGGCGGCGAGCTTGTTGGTCGAGGACAGCCGCACGGAGCGACAAGGTGGTGGCGCACGACGGACAGCAGAGCAACACGGAGGGCGGCCACGCGAAGGAGCACTAGGGAAAGCGGCCGGCAACGGAGGTCGAGGTCGGGGTGACGGTGCTCTACAGGGCGAGGAGGCGGCACGGGGAAAAGCAAGCTGGGGCGACAACGCAACAAGGTGGGGGTGGGGATCGTGGAAGCCAGGGAAGAAGAGGATCAGGGTCGCGGGGTAGGTGGGTCGTGCCGGGGTGGGGCCAGGGTGCAGGAGCATGCGTGCATGCGTGCATGGGGTTCGGGGTGTGGTGTGCCGCTAGATGGCGTGTGGTGTGTTTGGTCTGGGGTGGGTAGCGTGTCTGGTGTGGGGTGTTGTGTGTGTACGAGTGCGTGTTGCGCGCACGGTTGCTGGGGTTGGTGTGGTGTGCTTGCATGGGTGGAGTGCAGGGTTTAGGTGTTGGCAGCGGCGGGTTAGGTGGCAATTAGGGTTTGGTTGGGGTTTGGGGCAGGGTTTGGTTTAGCCGGGTTAGGGTTGGGCCTACCGGGGTGGTAGGCGGCCTGGCCTACGGGCTAGGCTGCCTCCCCGGTCAAAACTATTTATTTTATTTTTATCAAACAAAATGTTTTGAAAATAGTTTTAGGCAAACAGAGACATCTAGAAACATCGGGTTTTGATTTGAAATAAAGACGAGGGATATTTAGAAAACAAAGATAGGCTTTTGGAAAATAGTTTTTAGCGAACATATGCATGATGACATGACGATGCTCAAATTCAATATGGCATGATGACATGAGCATGCGATCATGATGATGCACAAAATAAAACAACATGTGATTTTCTAGTAGTAGTTTTACCGGGGTGCTACACTCCATTACCATTTGTTCGAGTGAGATACCGTGAGCTTGTTACACTTGGAGGGTGACCTCCTAGTTAGCTTGGCGGTTGGTGTCACATTTACCTCTTCGTGGAAGATTGTGAAGAGGCCAGCGTTTCCCCCTTCGTGGTATTTATGAAGTGGTTGTGGAGATTGCCATCTCTGGAGTGGAGGAAAAGCTAGCCATAAGGGAAGTGGCTATTTCTTCATCAGGAGAGCCTCGGAGAATAAGGTGCCCTTTGTGGACTTGGGGAACCCCTTCGTGGGATCCCACACCTCTCCAATCTGACGTACCTTACTTGTAAGGGAACACAGGAATACATCTTTGTCTCTGTGTGCCTCGGTTATTTCTATACCCTACTTTACTTTCCTTGTGATAGCCATCAATCTTGAAGTTCTTTTATCTTTATTATCTCTTGTGGTATATATAACTTGTGCTATCTTTCTTAGCTTAACTTGTTGTTGGTTCACTTAGTTGAGTGTAGTGTATTTAGGTTTTGTGCTTGTAAAATAAACGTTAGTTTAATTCCACATCTTTCAAGCAAAAATCGTAATAGTTTTTAAATTTCCTATTCACCCCTCTATGCGACATCTCTATCCTTTCACACTTCCACTTATGCCAAGTTGTCATGGACTTCAGAGGTGAATCATATCCTTTGTGCGAGTTCCCTTCCTACCCTATTGAATGGTATACCACTTCATACTTCATCCCATTACCATGATAGGTTCCCATCAAAAAGTACGAAGACAAGGGAGTAAGCCCGGAGCATCAAGCCCGACAAGACCGAGACTTGGAAGAGGTGGGATCCCACACCCCTCCAACATTACGTACCTTACTTGTAAGGGAACACGAGATACATCTTCATCTCCGCGTGCCTCGGTTATTTCTATACCCGAGTTTACTTTTCTTGTGATAGCGATCGAGTTGAAGTTCTTATATCTTTCTTATCACTTGTGGAATATATATAAATATGTCTTGTGCTATCTTTCTTAGCTTAACTTGTTGTTGGTGCACTTAGTTGAGCCTAGTGTATTTAGGTTTTGTTCTTTTAAAATAAACGTTAGTTTAATTCCACATTCTTTCAACAAAAAACCATAATGGTTTTTAAATTGCCTATTCACCCCTCTAGGCGACATCTTTATCCTTTCACACTTCCACTTATGCCAAGTCTTCATGGACTTCAAAGGTGAAGCATACCCTCGATGCGAGTTTCGTTCCTACCCTATTAAATTGTATACTACTTGATACTTCATACCATGACCATGTTAGGTTCCCATCGACAAGTACAGAGACAAGGGAGGAAGCCCGGAGCATCAAGCCCGACAAGAGCAAGACTTACAAGAGGAGAAGGAAGTAACAAGCATGAGTAGTACTACTGCTCATGACCAATGGTACTACTGCCCCTCACTCGTACCGCTCATGGCCAACATTGCTACCGTTCTGGCTCGAGCTCACCAACGCATCCAGTCACAGGTACTGGTACACTACCGGGCCGCACCATCGTTACTACCGGGCCTAGAGACCACATGTGCCCTGAAGGTGAAGCTACCACTCCAATCAAAGATGCAACTGCTAACGCCCGGTACTACCGGACCGGAGGACCAATACTACAGATCATGCAAATGCCTGATGACTAGGTTTCTGTGTCCAACAATAGGGTTATTGTAGTACCCGTAGCAGCAAATATTATTTATATAAATTTTGTCCCAAGGAAGCTTTATGGATGGCAATGACACAACCCCGCAATAGCGTTGTCACAGGCGCAACCACGTTTGCACTTCTATAAGTCACTATAATAGCAAACAAAAACTTGAAAGACTTTTAATGTAACTAGGAACAAGTAAACAAGAACAAAGTAAACTAGAACTAAAATTAAATAAGGGGATTGTAATTATAGAATTTAAAAGAATAAAAGGTGGTGTCTAGGCTTTCGATCTCACTAGTACTAGAGGGGAAACTGTGTAGCCATCCTTTACAATTGCACAAGATACATCTTTAGATGAATAAATGATCCCCCATGGTTACCGGTTTTTCACAAGGCATGTACTACCTTCAACATCGCATTGTCACTACACCGGTTAAATAGTACACTCCGGTCCAAATGATTATATCTATCTCCTCTTTGTCACTCAAAGAGAGAGAGAGAGAGAGAGAGAGCAATACATATAATAGATGAAACCACATAGTCTAGGATTGCATACTATATCATACATCAACCTAGAACCGGATCAATTACTCATACATAGATGAACTGAAATAAAAATAGTAATTCATTGAGATCATCATGTTCAATCTTACAAATACAAGATCCAAGACAAGGGAGAGAGAGATGGATATGGTGATGAAGCTGGTGCCCGGTGTTTGGTGGTGGTGATGGTGATGACCCACCTCTCCTCTTCTTCTTGCTTGGATGGTGTGGAGGTGTTGATGGAGATCTAGATCTTGGAGGTGTGGAGGCTATGGAGATGCCACAGCAGCAGGGCTCCGCCGTGGAGGCGTGTGTGGATGGGGTCTTCTTCCTTGACTCCTCTCCGCTTTATATAGGTCTAGGAGGGCCCCTAATTGCCCCTCCTACGTTTCCTATGACCTAAGGAAGGTCTAGGAACGAACAAGAAGCAAAATGGTGAAAAAACTTGTCGGTTATGGAGTTTTCTGTCGCCCAGAACCCGTGGTATGGGCGTACGGTACGACCAGCCATGCCCGTACCGGTGGTCGTTATGCTTGTAGACGCTTTCATATTTTGGCCACCGTTTCTTCATACAAATTCCGATTTGGGTGTTCTTTGTCTCATTGAATTTATATGCACGAGAGATACAACACCATGGTATTAGATCTTGATCTTGATATGATGGAAAATATCACTTTTCCACCCCTCAAATGGCTAAGTCTGGTGCTTGTAGCTCCTCCATATTGCATCCTTTTGGATCCTCTTGCCTTGATTTATCTATAATCAATCACAACACCTACACACAAGTCAAAGACAAGGAAACATAATAAAATCCTGATAAAAACTAATAGTTTTGCAACACTCGTATGAAAATGAATGAGAACTAGTACTCATGCATAATAGGCATAATTGTAGCTAGCTATAACATGAGATTAGTGGCAATATGAATAATATATATGCTTAAATATGCATCATATTTGCACTCATTAGTGCCACCGCGCACAAGAGCTGGGCCATAACCCATGTATCCCCTTATTCCGCTCCAACCCTACTTTTCCCCCTAACTACCCCTTTTTAAGTGACTGGCCTATATATAGAGCCTTCAGCCCACATGTATACCTTAGACATAGATTATAAACTAGAAACCCTTGTATGGATAAATTCTACTTACGTCTCATTCCCTTCATGATGGAACTCTTCTACCATCACCCTAAAGGGAATATGCCCGAGAGGCAATAATAAAGTGGTTATTATCTTACTCCATGTTTATGATAAATGTTTATTTTACATGCTAGAATTGTACTGATCGGAAACATCAATACATGTGTGTTTAATAAACAAAAAGGGTTCCTAGTTATGCCTCTCTTATAGACTAGCTTGTTGATTAACAAGATGATCAAGGTTTCCTGATCATGGACATCGGATGTTGTTAATAACAAGGTCACACCATTGGTGGAATGATGTAATGAACATTCATCCGAAGTATAGCATTACGATCAAAGTCATTATGTTTATATTGCTATAATATCATACGAAGTAATCTTTATCCTTAGACCATGAGATCATGTTAATTTCTAACACCGGAAGAGTATCTTGATAACATCAAACGTCACACCGTAACAGGGTGACTATAAAGGTGGGTTTAGTGCTACAAAGGTGTTATGTTGAGGCTCATGGATCAAGAGTGGGATTTTTCCATCCTGATGATTGATAGATATACTCTGGGCCCTCTCGGTGATATCACATTGAAATAGCTTGCAAGCAAGTGATGTGATCACTAGAATGTTATATCACGGGAACGAGAAAAGAGTGCATGTCGGTAACAAGATCAAACTAGGTATGGAGATACCGATGATCGAATCTCGGACATGTAATATATCGCAGGACAAAGGGATTTAGTTACTAGCGTTAAAGGTTCTCATGATCACAGAAGTCATCGTTGAATGTGTAGGAGTCAGTATGGATCTCCAGGTCCCGCTGCTGATTATTGATCGGAGAGGGGTCTCGATCATGTCTGCATTATTCGCGAACCGTAGGGTGACACACTTAAGGGATACCGACACCATTTGGAGCAAATATGTTTCAGATAAAGATTTAAGAAAGCGCTGGAATTATTTCAATAGACACCGAAACTGTTTCGGGTGAAAATGCTGAAATTGGTTCTGCATGTAATATTGAAATGTTGCAGGGGGGTTTATGTGAATGTTTGTTAATTAAAGTAATTAACAAAATTCTGAATAAAAATAATAAAAGAGTTTTATTAAATGAGAGAGCATTAAATTTGGAGAAATTTAATGCATATAAAGTGGAGACTTTAAAAGAGAATGTGAAGGGGCATTTTAATGTGGAGGGGTTACCACCACATGAATGGAGGAGGTGAAGGGTCACCCCCTCCATGCGCCAGCCATGAAGGATGGGCACCAAACTCCTCCTATAAAAGGCCACTCCCTCCTCACTTCTCACTCACACCTCCTTGTGAAGGATCTCTCTCCCCCTCTAGTATTATTTCCCCATGGTCTCGGATTAGCGAGATACATGTTCCCGGTGGCTTTATCTAGAAAGGAGTTGCTGCTTATGCTGCTTATGCTGCTTTGCTGGAGCGAGGGACGGAGGTTGTCGGCGTACCGGACGTGTGTGTGATCACGGATGCACCGCTGCTTTGCGGTGCTAGACTTGGTGGTGCTGGAGCTGGATCTGATGGGCGTCTTTGGGCGGACCTGCTGGACTTCATCACGATCTTGAGATCGGCAAGTGTATGACTACATCAACCACGAGTTCCTACTCGTTAACAAAGCTCGTTGTCTACGAGGGTAAGTTCTCGTTGGATGTATGTCCACCTGTTGCTTTGTACCTAGTAGATAGATCTTGGCGTGTAGTTCATACCGTAGGAATTTTTTGTTTTCTATGCTGCGGACCCAACAGTGGTATCAGAGCCTGATCTATGCGTAGGTGCTTAGCACGGGTAGTACACATATGTTGATATGTGGGCGATGATGATCATGTTATTGCATCTTCTATGTATTTTAGATATTGGTGGCATAGTGGGATGAAGCGGCCCGGACCAACCTTACATGTCATCGTACATGAGACCGGTTCCACGACTGACATGCAACTTGTTTTGCATAAGTGGCTGGCGGGTGTCTGTCTCTCCTACTATAGTCAATATCTGATTTACAACGAGTTGCTAATAACTTAGTTATCCTTGTTGTGGTTCATGTTCGTAGGTAAGAACGGTTCTATCTCCGAAAGCCCTAAGCCACGTAAAACTTGCAATTGATAAATTAGAGGCGTCTAGTTTAGATCGTTGTTGGGCTAGTGTATTGATATGGTATTGTTGTAAGTAGATGTATGATAGATACTCTTACAACACACTCAACGTGTAAGTTCCATAGACCTTGGCCTTACACACAAAGGAATGATAGAGATCATACCACGATGCAAGTGATAGAGATCAAATGCATGGACCATATCATCTCACTTTACACATTAGATGTTAGCATATTATACTGCTAGTTTGGCACTTTCTGTAGCAATTGTAAGATGATCCCTCTTTTAGATATCAAGATAAAAATGTGTTCTTCCTTAAGTATGCACCGTTTTGTGGATCGTATTTCGAGACATCACGTGATGATCGGGTGTACTCGACTCTACGCTTTCATACAAACAGGTGTAAGACAATTTTACACATGCGAGTACTAAGGTTCTTACTTGGAGAGCCTAGCATGTACAGACATGGCCTCGGAACATGGACCGAAAGGTTAAGCATGAGTCATATAGTTGATATGATGCCCATATAGATGCCCGCCTTTGAAGCTACATCAACTCACGTGATGATCGGACTTGGTGTAGTGGATTTGGTTCATATAATCACCAAAAAGGCACGAGGGATGTCGTTTTTGAGTGGGAGTTCATTTCTAATTTGGATTAGTCGAACCAAATTTGTCATAAATTAAATCAAAGTGAATTTGCATAGTTTGTTGTAGTAATTGGCATTCGTTTTCTACCTTATGCTTAGTTTTTATTTGAGATAATATAACTATAGAATTCTGGATATTTACTTTACGAACTGGTATCGTATTGTTTTGAATGTCAATTTAAAGTTTATAAGTCCTATTGCAAACTTTCAGCAAACTCTATTTACTCCTGAAGTTTAATAAGTAGTATTAAATCAAGAGTAAGAATTCCAATGTTAGTATCTAAAGTATCATGTTTGCCTCCATGATTATTGATATTCAAAAGTTGTTTTAATATCAAGATTATATTGGAGCTGGAAATTGTTTCAGAAACCATCATGTGTGAAAGATATTGTGATATCTGAAACAATGTTTTTGGTTGCATTATGATAGAGTATAATTTAGCAAAATACATGTTCTCATATTGTATGAGAATTTGTGAAGGATGGAGATGCTAGCCATCCTAATCTACCAAAAAGGTTTTGGGAACTGATATTATACTCGTGATTCTTCCTTGTAAGCTATAGTAGCTTGATCATGAAAGTTGTCATGATAAGGATGAATAGAAGATGTAAGTAAAATGTTTACTACACTAATAGATTACTAAAGAAGGGATTTTTGAAAGAATGCCAAACATTTGATGATGGTGATCCACTTCAAAGTGCAAGTCCAAAGGTATTAGTATTTGACTATATACGCTTTGTACTATGTATCATGTGAATGACACCACTATTGATGTTGATGTTGGGTCCGTAGCATAGAAAACAAAAAAATTCCTACGATGAGAACTACACGCCAAGATCTATCTACTAGATACAGAGCAACTGGTGGACATACATCCATGGAGAACTTACCCTCTAAGACAACGAGCTTTGTTAACGAGTAGGAACTCGTGGTTGATGTAGTCGTACACTTGCCGATCTCAAGATCGTGAGGAAGTCCGAAGGCCAAGAACTCAGCAGTGCATCCGCACTCGCACACACGTTCAAGCCACCGGACAACCTCCACCTCCTCGCTCAGCGATCCAAAGGAAGCAGCAACTCCTTCCGCATTTAAATGCCAGCGGAACATGTATCTCGCTAATCCGAGACCATGGGGAATAATTCTAGAGGGGGAGAGATCCTTCACAAGGAGGTGTGTGGATGAAGGAGGGAATGGGTGGCCTTTATAGGAGGTGGGGTGCCCCTCTCTCCATGGCGGCGCATGGGGTGACCCTCACCTCCCCCATTCATGTGGTGGTAACTCCTCCACATTAAAATGCCTCTTCACATTCCCTTTTAAAGTCTCCACTTTAAATGCATTAAGTTTCTCCAAATTTAATGCTCTCTCATTTAATAGAACTCTTTTATTAAATTTATTCAGAATTTTGTTAATTACTTTAATTAACAAACATTCACATATAGCCCCTTGCAATATTTCAATATCACATGCAGAACCACCTCCTGCAATTTCACCCGAAACAATTTCCGGTTTCTATTGAAACAATTCCTGCGCTTTGCAATTCTTTCTTCTGAAACATATGTGCTCCAAAATGGTGTCCGGTAACTCTTAAGTGTGCCACCCTACGGTTCGCGAATAATGCAGACATGATCGAGACCCTTCTCCGATCAATAATCAGGAGCGGGACTTGGAGATCCGTACTGACTCCTACACATTCAACGATGACTCTTGTGATCGTGAGAACCTTTAACGCTTGTAACTAAATCCCTTTGTCTCTCGATATATTACATGTCCGAGATTCGATCATTGGTATCTCCATACCTAGTTTGATCTCGTTACCTACATGCACTCTTTTCTCGTTTATAACATTCTAGTGATCACATCACTTGTTTGCAAGCTATCCTAATGTGATATCACCGAGAGGGCCCAGAGTATATCTATCCGTCATCTGGATTGACAAATTCTACTCTTGATCCATGAGCCTCAACATAACACCTTCGTAGCACTGAACCCATCTTTATAGTCACCCTGTTACGGTGTGACGTTTGATGTTATCAAGATACTCTTCCGGTGTTAGCAATTAACATGATCTCATGGTCTAAGGATAAAGATTACTTCGTATGATGTTATAGCAATATAAACATAATGACTTGATCGTAATGCTATACTTCGGATGAATGTTCATCACATCATTTCACAAATGTTGTGACCTTGTTATTAACAACATCCAATGTCCATGATCAGGAAACCTTGATCATCTTGTTAATCAACAAGCTAGTCTATAAGAGAGGCATGACTAGGAACCCTTTTTGTTTATTAAACACACATGTATTGATGTTTCCTATCAATACAATTATAGCATGCAAAATAAACATCTATCATATACAAGGAATACATAATAACAACTTTATTATTGCCTCTCAGGGCATATTTCCTTTAGTTGATAGATTCTTTTAAAAGAAAAAGGAATTGCTGAAAGAGAATCTATAAAATATTTGGCAGAAAATATAAGGTTCGAGATGTCCAACTTGGGTATATAGAAGATATACATATTATGGTGGTATTCCTTGCTTGTTAAAAAATGTGGTTCTTAGGTATTGTATACCGGTATTGGATACCGAATTGGTTGTGAAGTGTCATACAGGACAACGCAATTCATGAACTACAATGGCCTAAGTAAACCAGCAACAGAATGAGTGATGATGTTCATCAAAAACAAATAAAGTGTTATTGTGTTTTTCGTTGTCATCAAACCAAGCCTTCAAGATTTGTTTAAATAATTGTTATTTTGTTCCGGTATCATGAGAACAATGGATGTTCAAATAATTACCGTATTCCATAAAGGATGGATGAACTTTTACAAGTCTAGTTGGAGAAATCACATCCATAAACACTATTGCTAAAATGTCGCAAGACAAATGATTGAAAGATCACTTATGAAGTGACATCGCTGTTTAAATTATATTTGAAAGAATACATGAAGAAACTCCATGTTGATGGATTTTTGGAGTCTTTGATTTTGATCAATTGACGCATGTGAGACTTTCCTCGAGATAATTGAAACTCCGTCCATAGGCCAGAGAGGAACGGACGACTAGCTTATTGGAAATTGTGCATGCTGATGTGCATAGTCCATTATGTGTAGCCATATGCGATGGATCTTTCTGCTTCATATGCTTTCTCCGAAAATTTGAGTGAATATATATGTATATTTACTTAACAAGGAAGAAGTATGAAACATTTGAAAATTGTTCAAAGACTTTCAAGATGAAGTGAAAAATCATTGTAACAAGAAAATAAAGAGTTTATGATTCGATCATAAAGGAAGATATTTGAGTTACATGTTTAGCAAAAACACCTAAGACTTGAGGAATTGTTCCATGATTTGTGTTTCCCGATAAACCATAGGAGTATGGCATATTCGAGAGATAAAATCAAACCATGTTTGACATGGTAAGATCAAGGGTGTCATTTATAAAACTGCTATTATGTTTTAAGGATTGAAGCTTTAGAGACTACCGCTTTTACACTGAAAAGAGCACCATCATGATCCATTGAAATGACACCATATGAGTTATGGTTTGGGATAAAACCCGAATTGTCTTTTCTTAAGTTTTGGTATGCTATGCATAAGTAAAATGTTTACAACCAAAGTCGGATAAGCACGTCTTTGTAGGTTATCCCAAAGAATTTGTTGGGAATTTCTCCATAACACCAAGGACAAAAGAGTTTGTTACTTGGAACGTCAAGTTTCTTGAGAAGGAATTTTTCGTGAAAAGTTAAGTGGGAGGACAATAGAACTTTGATAAGGTTGTTGAACCTTAGCTATATGTGCTAAGTAGCGCAGCGCTAGAAAGTGTCCCGGTGGCAGCCACAATGCTCATGGCTCTCGTGATTACAAAAGGTGTGATCTCGGAGATTAGAGTTCCTATAGAACCGTGTGGGTCGGTAAGAATCAAATAGTAAGATTTGATAAGCAAGTCGTTATTGTTTTGACAATGATGAACCGACTACATGCAAAGAAGCGATGATGGGCCCTGACTCCATAAAATGACTAGAAGTCATATAATCCGTGATAGTATCCATACACGAGAAAACAAGTTTCTGAACTTGGAAGACCCTCTAGAAAGGCGTGAAGCCTATCGGTCGTGTTTGGATCTATAAAGAAATAAGACATGGATGTTTAACATCTATGAAATAGTCGACATGTCAGAAAGAAGTTTACGACAATGTTCAAGGAGTTGACTATGACAAGATTTGATCTTTCATAGCGATATATAGTCTTGACGGATTAATGTAGCAACCACTACATATAATTTGGTATATGGTAGTTGAATAAACAAAACAAGGTTCTTCTAATAGAACGGTAACCTAGGACATGTACATGACATGGTCCGAAGGGTTTTGTTAATTCAAAGGGTGCTAAAAGGGCATGTAAACTTCAATAGTTGAAGTAAGCATAGCGGAGTTGGAATTTTCACCATGATGAAACTGTTAAAAGAGTTTAAATTCATCGGAGATGATGAAGATGCTTGTATTTGCAAGAAATTAAGTGGGAGCGCTGAGACATATTTCTAATACATTATGTAGAGGACATAATGTTGATTGGAAATGATGTATCTTGTATTGACACAAGTTAAGAATTTCATTAAAATAAGATTATGATGAAAGACTTGGGCAAACCCGGAATATTAGGCATCAATATCTATATGGATAGATTAAGGCGCTAATATGGTTGTGCCAGACATACATATATGAGATATTGAAAGGTTTCAATATGGAAACAACAAGAAAGGTTCTTGCTGCATGGAAAGGATTGTATCAAAATTCAAGTGTTTCAACACTTGGTGAGTAAAATCACATGAAGATTTTGATCGATTATACCATGATATGTATATATCTAGAATGTCCTATGCTCTAAATGTTATGAGCATATACCAGAATGATTCATAAGATGATCATTGGACAATAGTAAAGATATTCTTATGAGCTTTGGAAGAACTAAGAATATATAATGTATAAGTGACAAATAGTTAAAGATAGTTCATTGTAAAGTGTTACATTGATACTAGTTTTGTCACAAGATACAAATTAAATTTATCTCAATTTAGACTATGGGTGGCACAATGTAATGGAAAGGATGTTCCATGATGGATTTGGATGAGTTCCAAAGTTGAGACATTGTGACGGATACTACAACAAAAGGCTAAGTATATGACTGCTATAGTAGCAGCAAAGGAGGGCATTTGTGTTAAGTAGTTTGTTATCAAACTAGGTGTGGTTCAAAGTGGGATAATACTATGAAGATATACTGTGTGACAATAATATCAACATATTTTGAGCCGAACGAACTAAAGGTCTCACCAAAGGACCAAATCTATACAATGCCATCTCGTTTGAGAATGAGTGATGCGTAGAGACGCAGAGACATGCAAATACACACGGACCTGAAATTGTCAGATCCAGAGATTATGTTAACCACTAGCAATAGCGTATATGCAACACTAGAAAGCCATAGGTGTTCAATACGCAAAGTTTTTCAAACTAGATTATTGACTCTAGTGCAAGTGGGAGACTGAAGGGAATATGCCCGAGAGGCAATAATAAAGTGGTTATTATCTTATTCCATGTTTATGATAAATTTTTATTTTACATGCTAGAATTGTATTTATCGGAAACATCAATACATGTGTGTTTAATAAACAAAAAGGGTTCCTAGTTATGCCTCTCTTATAGACTAGCTTGTTGATTAACAAGATGATCAAGGTTTCCTGATCATGGACATTGGATGTTGTTAATAACAAGGTCACACCATTGGTGGAATGATGTGATGGACATTCATCCAAAGTATAGCATTATGATCAAAGTCATTATGTTTATATTGCTATAATATCATACGAAGTAATCTTTATCCTTAGACCATGAGATCATGTTAATTGCTAACACCGGAAGAGTATCTTGATAACATCAAACGTCACACCGTAACAGGTGACTATAAAGGTGGGTTCGATTACTTTCTGAAGGTATTATGTTGAGGCTCATGGATCAAGAGTGGGATTTGTCCATCCCGATGACGGATAGATATACTCTGGGCCCTCTCGGTGATATCACATTGAAATAGCTTGCAAGCAAGTGATGTGATCACTAGAATGTTATATCACAGGAATGAGAAAAGAGTGCATGTCGGTAACGAGATCAAACTAGGTATGGAGATACCGATGATCGAATCTCGGACATGTAATATATCGCGGGACAAAGGGATTTAGTTACTAGCGTTAAAGGTTCTCATGATCACAGAAGTCATCGTTGAATGTGTAGGAGTCGATGGATCTCCGTGTCCGCTGCTGATTATTGATCGGAGAGGGGTCTCGATCATGTCTGCATTATTCGCGAACCGTAGGGTGACACACTTAAGGGATACCGACACCATTTGGAGCAAATATGTTTCAGATAAAGATTTAAGAAAGCGCTGGAATTATTTCAATAGACACCGAAACTGTTTCGGGTGAAAATGCTGAAATTGGTTCTGCATGTAATATTGAAATGTTGCAGGGGGTTTTATGTGAATGTTTGTTAATTAAAGTAATTAACAAAATTCTGAATAAAAATAATAAAAGAGTTTTATTAAATGAGAGAGCATTAAATTTGGAGAAATTTAATGCATTTAAAGTGGAGACTTTAAAAGAGAATGTGAAGGGGCATTTTAATGTGGAGGGGTTACCACCACATGAATGGAGGAGGTGAAGGGTCACCCCCTCCATGCGCCGGCCATGAAGGAGGGACACCCCCTCCTCCTATAAAAGGCCACCCCCTCCTCACTTCTCACTCACACCTCCTTGTGAAGGATCTCTCTCCCCCTCTAGTATTATTTTCCCATGGTCTCGGATTAGCGAGATACATGTTCCCGATGGCTTTATCTGGAAAGGAGTTGTTGCTTCCGCTACTTTGCTGGAGCGAGGGACAGAGGTTGTCGGGGTACCAGACGTGTGTGCGATCACGGATGCACCGCTGCTTTGCGGTGCTGGACTTGGTGGTGCTGGAGCTGGATCTGATGGACGTGCTGGAGCCGGACCTGCTGGACTTCATCACGATCTTGAGATCGGCAAGTGTACGACTACATCAACCACGAGTTCCTACTCGTTAACAAAGCTCGTTGTATACGAGGGTAAGTTCTCGTTGGATGTATGTCCACCCGTTGCTTTGTACCTAGTAGATAGATCTTGGCGTGTAGTTCACATCGTAGGAAAATTTTTGTGTTCTATGCTGCGGACCCAACACACCCACCTCTTGTACTTTGTCATAGTGAACCATTAGCGGCGGGCGGAGGCAGTAAACGACCCGACGATGATTGAAGGCACAAGGGATAGAGATGATAGGTCCAGGATGGACATAGTCTCACCCTGAGCATGATGGAGGTGACGGCGAGGCAGGAGGTGCTCAGAAGCAACATGGAAAGATAGTGGACGGAGTCGGGGAAGAGGGTGCAATTCCGGCGACCAAGGGCATACCAGCAAGCTTGCTTTGGTGAAGAGGAAGAGGTTGAAGAGACAAAGCTCCTAGTCTTGTTGGTGGTGTCCGGGGAGGCACCAATCGATGGAGGAGCTTGGTGGCTGCAATTAGGGTTCAGGAGATCGTGGGGGAGGATGAGAGAGAGCGAGAGGGACTGGGAGAAGATGACAAGGGAATAGGGGCATGTCTCGTCGGTCTTATCCCCTCTCCACGGGGTGATGACAATGGACGACACGCAGCAGCCTCCTTCGCCCTTCTATCATGAGGAAGAAGAAAGAAGAAGAAGGACAGAGGGGTGCGCGAGTTGGGCTTCAGATGGTCTATGGTAAAGCAAGGGAAAGAGAGGAAGCAGCCCAGAGCTAGGATCTCTATTTTTTTAATGATAAAACCCTTCTTATTTTTATTTTTCTATTTTCCTTCTCTCTTTTATATTTTCAAAATAACTATAGTTTGAATCATTTCAGAAACCAAACAAGGTTAGAAATTATTTTCTGAGATACACTGAGCCATGTTTCAGTTAAGGATCCATAAACATTTTGGTTTCTCAAAATAAACCATTTTAGAAATATTATTTAGAGAGGGGAATAGGGAAATTAGGGTTTGTTTTTCCTTCTTATTTCCAATGCACACTTCCTTTAGTTCAAGGAGATGCATCCATTGCTTATCATGCACAAGAGCAAACCCTGATTATGATTAAGAAAACTAGTGTGTTAAGTCTAGTAACATGCTAGGGAAGGTTTAGTGCAATTTTAGTTTTTTCTTAGTAGGAAAAGGTGGAGATTTGGTGCACATGGGCACCAATACTCCCTTCATTTAGAAAAAAATAAAAAATTATAATTTTGAGTTTAAATTTTTTAGAAAAAATCTCGGAAATACATGTACATAGTTCATATATTTGTATGAAATTTCAGTAAAATATAGTTTTATTTTAGGATATAGAAAAAACAAATTTATGACAGTAATTAAGACTCGAAATAAGTTTTTGTCAGAAATTTATCCTTTTTATGTACTCCCTCCGACCCATATTAGTTGACTTGGATTTATTTAGATTCGGATGTATCTAGTACTAAAATATATCTAGATACATCCGAATCTAGACAAATTCGAGTCAACTAATATGGGTCGGAGGGAGTAGCCCAAAATACATTACATTTTAAACGAAATTGTTGTCGTACATTCTAGATGTATGTATCTAGTTATATATTTATTTTAAAAAATTAGATACCAAAATGTATAAGTTTCAATATTTTTAAGAAACAGGAACACTAGTATCCACTCCGCAAAACAGTTTCCCCCGCTCAGGAAATATCTTATTTCATGGGGATAAAAGTTCAGTAGTCAGTATCCGGCGGTGTAACACTAGGCCATAGAACATGAAGCCCACCAACCTGTGCACTTGATCCAGCCCACATGTAATAGCCCAACAGCCCGAGCATTATGTCGGCGAAACCCTGTATATAATGCTCCTTCTAGCTCCCCTGCCCGAGCCTTCGCAATCGCGCCGCCATCTGCCCGTCCTTGACGCAGCAGCCGCCTCCTGCTAGCAGCCGCCGAGATGGTACGTTCCTCTCGTCTGGTCCTTCTTTTCCGACATTTCGTCGATCTCTGCTTTTACGAAATCGTTTCAGTATTCGATGCGGTGTTTCTTAGGATATATGCGTCGAGATCGTAGTTTCTCTAGGTCCTAAATCACGGAAGGTTGCTGCAACTAGATATGATGAGCTCTGTCGACCCCCCATTCCAGATCGTTTGTGACAGACCGTTGTTGACCTTGCTTCGATCCCTTAGAACCTTTTTTTTACGCTTCGATCCCTTAGAACCTGTTGGTGTATTAGGGTGTGTCGCATTTATCCAACCAAGCCTTTGAGGTCCAAAATGATGGATTTATAAGGTTTTCTGTCTAGCAATGTAGAACCACTGCGAACAGCCAGCTTGTGCTCCACGGGATGCTAGTACTAGCTACAGCCCTCGAGTCTCACGCCCATTGGAAGTGAGGGGTTGTGCTTGTATTCTGAAGAAAACTAGTGTACCGTAGGATATTGTTGTGTAGATGGATTCTTAGTCCAGTAACATTCAACTTTTTAATTGTATACTTCCTTTAGGTTTTTAATTGATGTTAAGATTTGCACACCTAAATTGGTTCAATTCCCTAAATGCTGCTCTAAGAACTTGAATGGGGTGAAATACTCCCTCCCATGTCTATTACTTTGCACTATTGAATTGGGCAAACTGTGATCTCAGCCATTATTTTGCTGAGCGAATGCAGAACGCCTAGTGCTTAATTACGTTTAGAGCTTTAATCCTTCAGAAGAAGGAAAAGTGAAGGCAAAACACTCACTCAGCGCTTTAATCTTTCAGAAAAGGCAAAAGCGTAGGCAAAACGCTTGATCAGCGTTTAGCACTTGGTAGAACCTAGCTCCTGATAAGCCTATGTTGACCATGTTGTGCAGTATCAAGTGATTTAGTTTGGTGCATTTTACATCTGTCCTTTGTGGTAAACTTAGCTGTAGTTAGCTATCTAGAACTGGTTGATTGTAGTCTTTCTAGTCTGTTATTGAGCAGATTGTATTTTTGTGGTTCTATAATAATTTTTCACCTTCCCTTTCATGATCTAAGCCGATATTCTTTCTGCTGAGTTTATCACTTTATTATGTAAGTTATGATGCAATTTCAGTTCATATTGCCATGATATTTGAGATTTGAATTGGCTGGTCCTGTGACGGCATGAAATCTTTGAGACCTGATTATCTGTATGATGCCAACTATAAGTATGTTCGAAAGGACTCAATTGGAATTTGCATCATATTTTTTACTCTATGTTTTGTAGCATTTGCTGAATGTGTTTGTATTGTTTTTTGGCTGCTGCAATGTCATCTAAACTTGCCATCCAATTATCTGTAATACATATTTAGCATGAGTCTGATGTGTGAAATGCCATATAGGTGAACGTTCCGAAGACCAAGAAGACCTATTGCAAGAACAAGGAGTGCAAAAAGCACACCCTCCACAAGGTCACTCAGTACAAGAAGGGTAAAGATAGCCTGTCTGCCCAGGGAAAGCGTCGTTATGACAGGAAGCAGTCAGGATATGGTGGTCAGACCAAGCCTGTTTTCCACAAGAAGGTACCACAACTTAGTTCTTGTGATTTCTCTTGATTTGCCAACCCAAAACATAGTTTTGGATTTCTCTGATCTGCATATCATATGAGTGCCACCCACTTGTGGTGTGTCTGTTTAATGTGAACATCATAGCAGTTGTGTGATGCTTAGTCTGTGACTTTCTTCAGGCAAAAACCACCAAGAAGATTGTGCTGAAGCTGCAGTGCCAGAGCTGCAAGCACTACTCCCAGCGCGCCATCAAGGTTTGTTCATTTTCTCTTTAACTGAACATGTCATTGTGTTCGGTCGGTGCTTGCTCATTCTTTCTTATTCCTCTGCAGAGGTGCAAGCATTTTGAGATCGGTGGAGACAAGAAGGGCAAGGGAACATCTCTCTTCTAAATTGCTTTCAGCTATCTGGGGTCATGCTGTATTATGATTTTGATGTTAGGAGTTGAATTAGAACAGACCTTGTCATGAATCAAACTCCGGTGTCTGGTATTGAAGTAAGGGTCGAATTTTTGGCTAAATGAAGTATTTCAGCTTGAATGCTCTTTGAACCCTCATAATGACTTGTTTTAATACTGCACTACAGTTCTGATGTCCAGGGTTACCTCTCAGTGAATTGGTTACTTGCACTAGATTGTTGAGTTATACCGTTATATAGTTCACTTGATAACTATTCTAGTTATGATTACCAAAACATTGCCCTGTGCTGACATTCTTGTAGGGCATTACAGTAACTGGATCATTTAGGATATCAGTATATTTTATGCACTGTATGGTTGGTTTACAAAGTAAGGATGCCTTTTGATTACAATCTAAAATGGTTTGTGCTCCAGCTGACTAATTTCATATTTACTAATTATTTTTATGTGTGCTTTACCGTATTCACGAAAATACACAATAACTCTGATTTACGTGAGTTCGATTCTGTTGGATCATTCAGTTCCAATGTTGCATGCTGGTTTGATTCTGAGAAAAGAATTTGTGAATGGTGGGTACGTCAAACTCAGTCTCTGAACTTCCTACAAAGCACCGGAAGAACCATCTTAATCGGAAACCAACCAAGAATATACAGATGCTGTGCCCAAACTGCAGCGGGGATTCATCAACCAACTCTTGCAGAGGCGGAAAACTAATTACACTGGAAAGATAAACGTTAACTGAACCTCGTGCATGCGTTGATGGATGCGGCTAGCGGCCCTGTTCTTTGTGATGACAGACGAAGTTGCTTGCCGACTGACCGTGGCACCGGCGTCACCGCCCAGGTAACCGTATATGTTCTGCTACCTGTAGCCTAGCCGACATGTCCCGATGCATACCTCCCTGCAATTGTTTGACTCGGTTTATTGTGATCTTGGCCGAGCTTCTAAAGTCTCGTGACTTCCACAGCCCAGCTTGATTTCTTCTCTTTCTTTTTCCGCGGGGGAACTTGATCTCTTCAACTCGCCGCATACCTCTGATGTTTCCACGACGATATTGGAATGGCAAGTGGGAACCGATTGATGTCTGATGGTAGTAATAAGCTAGTAAAAAAAAGATCCCAGTGCGGCAGTGCTTTCCCGGAAAACTGCTGCTCGTAACCACTGCCGTAGACCGTAGTCAGACACATACATGGAGTTTTGAATTTTCTTGCCCCTTCAGTTATTCAGCACAATGGTGTGGTGCGATCTTTGTGTTAAATCTTGAGTGACGATTGCAGAAAAGTCGTAACTCTCTCTCGAAACAGGCATGCACCCCGCTATATTAATATAGCGACCACATGTAAAACCGTTGCTTTCAGACAGCACAACGGCTAAAAAAAGACTCAAAACGAAACAAGATGATGGGGCAGCAACACACACACGCCCGGAAGAAAACAAGAAAAAACAAAATGGAGATGAAGGCGGATCAACTAAATGAAGAAGACCGCAACCGCTACGCCCCCCGAAGAATTCCCACCATACTCCTAACCCCGACTCGTCAAGCACCAAGCAGCACCCTTAAGAGGGAAAGCGACCGCTGCTGCCCGGACCAGAGACTGGCCCTAGGGTTTCCCCCGGCACATAGAGGGAAGTGGATAAAGGGTAGCCACGACGCCCTCCAGAAAGGAAAGATGCCACCCGCGGCCGACAAGGATTTCTCCCGAAAAACCCTATCCACAACCCTTAGGCAATCCGTTGCACAGGAGCCCCGCGAGGGGGAGACCTCGCTGCCACCAAATTTGCCGTCCACGAGCATACGCCACTCCAGTCCCGAATCCGCCATCATCGTCTCACTGAGTAAGTCGTCGCAAGGTCTGCAATATCGCGACATAGGTAGAATTGAAACAGGTCCAGCAGTACCCCGGCCGCGCGGAAGGGAACATCCTCCACCGCCGGAGACGGTAGTCGACCGGACGTAGCCACAGACACACCAGTCCTCCATAGGTTTGGCAGGGCCCAGCGGACCCATAAATCCTCCGCGGAGGGACACCAGTCCCATGGCGGTCCGGCCGGGCCCCAATGGACCCGTAAAGTCCGCGACCACGCTGCAACAGGCCAGCCAAGGTCGCCGCGAATCCCATCCAACCTTCCCGACGTGATTTTGTAGAGCAGACAGAGAAAAGCAGGCTACCCATGGCGCAGCAAGCCCCGATCCCCGCCTGTCGCAGCTATGCCCCATCGCCCGCAGCCGCACCACCGCGCCGCCTCGCCCTAGCCAAGGCTGCTCTCCGCCGCCGAGAAGAAGGTCCCCGACCTGCCCGCCCAGCGCAGGGAAGAGAAAGCCGCCGCCGCCACACGGGTAGCGCCCGGCGGCCCTAGACGGCGGCGGCGACGGGAGGTAGGAGGGGAGGTGGGGGTTCGGCCGGGGGAGGTGGCGGTGCCCCCGTCGTCCTCAGGGGGCGAGCGGAGCACGTGTTTTTCCCTCGTTCTTTTTCCCTGACCTCTGTCTCACCTCCTCTCCCATTCTCTCTCTCCCAAGCAACAACGGACGTGACGAGGATGGAGACGGCACCGGCGGTGAAACCAGCGGCTGCGTGTGCGTAGTAAGACCGTCACAAAAGTCACTCGCGGACGATATAAGCATGCACATGCTGGTCGCTGGGTCACACATGCAGACACTGCGCTGTCTGTACCGACGATGATACAGCAAGGAGGAGGAAGGAAGGAGCAGGTTGAAGAATTCAGAGCTACTCCCTCTGTCCTAGGCGCACACGTTTAAGTTTTCTTTCAATTTGATCATAGAAATATGTATCATGTGTTGTACATGTTATACAATTGAATTCATATTCAAATAAAGTTTCTAATTATATAAGTTTTACAATAATTGACAAATATATTGTAGAGGTTGCATAAGATAAAAATTCATGGTGAATTGAGAAAAAAATCCCCTCGTTGCTTCCGCGAGCGACCGGGGGCTCCCTACACTACCTGCTCTCCCGGCCCCCATCTCGTCTCCCTACCCTTGCCGCCACCCGAGGACGCTGTCGGCGGCGGCGGGTTCTTTCTTTCCCACGTGCGGTGATGGAGGCACATGTCTCTGCTGCAGGGCATGGGAGTGGCTCTGGCGCAGGGAGCATCGACGTGGCTGCGTAATCCTACGCGGTGGCGGGGATGCTCGGCGGTGGCGTGGTGGATGTGTGGTGGCTGGTGGCTCGGGGCGTGGCTGGGCGGCTGCGGTGATCCAGCATACCACTGCATGATGTAGTACACCATAGACGTTGACATAACACCAGTGAAATACCGTTCACTAGTATTACATCCCTCAGAGTGGTACAACAGAAACACAGCAGGTCCAAGACATAACTATATGTTATAACTCGATTCTTTACAAAAGATCCAGAGAACACTCTAGGTGAAAGAGAGAGAATGAAACTTCTTACAAAGAAGAACCAGAAATAATAACTTAGAGCTATCTGGCTAAAGAGACTAACATCTAAACTATCTGGCTTGCAATTGCCACTAATGCAATGCTCTACAGAAGTAGGTTTTATGGCTAGAGTATCTACTCCTATCTAATCAGAACTTTGTCTTCACTTCGGTTGATGAATATGTTGACTTCATTGACTTTATTGAAAAACTTGAGCTATCGATGATGATTTCTTGAGCATAAGTTGGTGTTGACGTTGTCTTCAACAGCTTAGGACCTAGCAAGGGTTAAGAAGGTACGGTTGAGTACGAGCGTACTCAGCAAGTTCACTAAAAAGGAGTGTATGATGCACTATCTCTATAGCCACAGACCAAAGGTCGCAGACAATGCAGGTTTTCATAAAAAAAATCTTCAAAGGTTGCTTTTATTCTGACAACTATGTTCGACAGCCTTCAAAGGTTGACCAGAACCTTCATGGGGTTCCTTTCCTACCATGTCCGTAGCTCCTTCCCGGAACATGGAGTAACATGTCAAAGTTTTTACACTCTGTAGAGGTGCGTTGCTTTACCCATAAGAGATCTTAGCTTTATTGCACATCCGAGTTATAGGCTCGTTCACACTTCCTTGGTATGAGGCCCAGTATAAGATCCAAGCCAATCACTGCCCCTCTCCGCGACCCCGCATGAAGACACGACCCTCCAGGACATGTCCACCTCTGTTAATACCCATATAGGTCTGGCTATAACTCTGGTAGGCACCTAGAGACTCTATGAGCCGGTAGTGCCCCTGGCAAGCTCCATAAAGGACCGACTATACCTTCGGCAGCCCCTCATAGATAGTCTAGACACCAAAATCGCGGGGAACTAAGGGGTCCCACCCATGTGCTGGATTCTCCACGAGAAATCAACAACCCCACGATAAGGTCATCCGTCCATGTGAAAGAAAGAAGATTCAACTGACTTCTCCGTCCCATTCCAAATCTCATGGTTAACACGTAATATACGGTGCTAGAATCACTGGCGACATTGGTTGTTAAGTCCTAGATGATACATTCCTGTACAATGGCATTTGTATTGCTAATTATAATAGATTAGCTGATCACCCTGGATCAGTAACCGATACTTTCAGTTAATTATGAAAATAGTGTTTTCAACTTTTTTTGAAATGTAGGTGACGACAACAGTTGAGTTACACGCATAGAAAATAATCAAAGGACATGAGCAAGTGTGAACTTGCCTTTTGTGATTGCAAGATTATGCACTCATGGTCTTCGAGACACTGGAAGATCCAAATTCTGTAAATAGCATCATTGGTCCGGCAAGGACTAATGTTTAAAGAAGCAAGATGCAGTTATGCATAAGTAATGTAATGCAGTTTGATAAACGTGAATCCCCAGGATAATCATATCTTATCTAGGGTTCGGAAATTGGGGATGGTTTCTTTAGAATGTGTTTCAGTTTTATACCAGCTCCACACATGTGCTTTTTGTTAAGACTTGTAAAAGTGTGTGAAACAATATATAAGTATAACAAGTAGCATACAATACTAAAGCATTAAAATGGAGCATGGTATCTGAAATATTTCTTGAACAAGATTAAGAATCAATTAGAGCTTTTAAAGAAGTGTTCAAGGATTATTTTTAATGTTTCTTAAAAGAATAACTCTTGAGGAAAATATTACTTTACAAAGTAAAAAGTATTTAAACTTAAAGCTAACACTATAAGGTTTTCTTATTAATTACAAGCTTTAAAGTAGAAAACAATTAGTATTTTTGAATAACTATTCCACTAGCAAGTGGAGACTTTTAACACTTCATGAAGGTGAAACAAAAGTATTATGCTTTTATGGAAGTGGTGTTTTCTTGATTTTATAAGTGAATAGAACCACTTACTTATTATAGAATTATTACTTATTTCTATAAACATGGGAATGGCATCATGTTAAATACTTAAAACGTTGTTTAGATTTTAAAGTGGATTCCCAAACTTGTAAAAGAATTAGTACTCAAATCTTGATGTTTTTATAATTGATAAAATATTTTTAGAGAGTAAATCTTACTTAATTTTAAAAGGTAGTTTTAGTAAGTACAACTTAAAATGGTTAGACTTATATTGACTTCACTTAAACATCAACTGAACTTGTTATTTTACTTTTAGATTTTAAATAACTTATATTAAAGGCATAAGCAAAGTTTTATATAATTTGTGTGCATTAAAATAAAAGAAAGGGTTTAAACTAGTTTTATTAAACCTTTACCTTTTATTTTACTTCAAATGTGAGAGTTGATATTTTTAATGTGTATATTTTATTTTTTTGATCAATTTTGTATATTATATGTATTTTTGTGATTTTCAAATAATAAGATATGATTTTCTTATAAGTTTATCATTTTATAAATACCTAATAAATAATAAATATTAGCTAAGTGACACGAAAATGTATAAAATAAGTTTATAAATGTATATTTTGTTTTTTAAGAATTTTGATATATTGTACTTATTTTTTTATGAATTTTAAATAATAAAATATATTGATTTAAGATTTATCCCTAATAGGCTATTTGCTAATAATAATTATTATCTTATTAAGTTGGAAAAATAAATATGATCATAGGTTTAGAATACAGAATTTATTTTTCTGAGCATTTTGATATATAATTTATATTTTTCTGAATTATAAAGCAAAAGATATTGATTTAATAAGATTTATTCATTTTTTGGAATTAAAAATAAATATCAAATTGATTTTATGATGTAATGATGATGTCAGCATGAGGTGGGGTGATTTTTCTCACCGATGCTATTCCTAGCCAGGGTCACAGACAGGTGGGGTCTGGGCCACGTTGGCTGCCACCTCATCACTTGACCCAAGTCAAACTAATGGTGGGTCCGGGGATGAGGTCATGATGAAATCATCAATGGAGGGATCCTCCCAGTCAATGATGGACCTGACGATGTGGGGCTTGCAGGGTCTCATCAAGGGCACGTCGTGATAGAGGAGACCAAGGCGGGCCTAGGGGTGGTGTCGCCGCCCCTTTTTGGTCACCGGAGTTACTCCGGCGACCATTTGTTGCGGCGGCCGACGACGGTGCACATTGCTACAATGATTAAAAGCGGGAGAAGACAAAAGGAAAGGTGCTTGAGCACCTTTGGCTCACCAGGATGTTGTTGGTGCGGTCGGTGAGACGAGGCGAGGTCTGGAACGATGACCATGGCGACGGTGGAGCTTGGCCAGCGGTGGGGAAGACGATGCCGTGGGGCTCGATTCTGAGAACCCTGGCTCGATTCCTTCGGCGAGCCGACGTAGAAGATCATGGTGATGCTCGTAGTAGGCTTGGACAACCGCGGGTAAGGTCAAGACAACGACAATCGATGATGAACTATGGCTAGGGTTTCGACCCCCTTCTGTGGAGAGGAAAAGAGAGCGCGGCAAGAGAGAGAGGAAGGAAATGGAGATGAGGTCGAGGGGAAAGGGTCTCGTGGCGTTCTTAACCTCCTCTGGCAACCACAACGAGTATCTCGGTATGCCGGGTAACATGAAGTCTTGGCCATGAGGTGGACGACATCGATAAGCTGGACGAAAGGGTATTTAGGCTGGGCTGGTACTGGGCTGCGGTGGAGTGAGCGGAAAACTGCTGCTACTACTCTGGGCGAAGAATTGGAGGAATGGTAACTGGGCTTCGGGCCAACACTGGACCCTACTATTTCCCCTTTTTTTCTACTTCAATTTTCTGTTTTTTACAATTTCCTTTCAAATATAATTTCCACAAGAGTTTAAAATGTCCAAAAAAATTGTAAGTCATAAATATTATTGTATGAAGCATTTATAACCATATCCTCTTCATTTCTTATTGGGTAATAAAAATATTCATAATTATATGAAAAGCCTTTTTCATTAGGAAATATTAATAGGAATTAGGGTCTTAGGTATTTATTTCCTATATAAAAATCTTATAAAAAAGACTTTGTTTACACCATGATACTTATTATGGTAATGATATAAAATGGTGGATGATATATAACATTCTATTCATATATAGCCTCACTTAAGAATTGATATATATATCCACTATAATGTCCTTAATCTTTATGGTTAATAATATGGTGGTTTATATTTCATGGTTCTCAAAATTTGGTGATTTCTCTTATTCAAACTCTACTTAGTTTGTGATGTTTAATAAACTCATATTATATTATGAATGTGGATGGATACTAAGGCTAAGACACATTGCCATCATGTTTTGTCACCATGAATAACATCTCAACTTAAAGTGAGTGATTGATATTGCTTTCAAAATGTGATCTTGATGGTTTATGTTACTAAGTTTCTATTAGAGTTTAAGATAATAAAGTAGACAAGGTTTTCATCCTTAAACACTCATCTGGTTCTCTAATTATCTCTTGGAAACTTTTTTTGACTAAGAGCTACTAATCTTTGACTGCCTAAAAGTAGGAATTGATTTAACTACCCTCTTTATTCTAGGATTCTAAACAAAGAGGTAGACATGGGTCTTGCAATGGTTTGATATGATTTTGGTTAAAGGTTTCTAAAGAATCCTTACCTTAATACCCTACTAAGGTTATCTTTATATACGGAATTCCTTTCCTAAATATACTCTATAAATCTCTCTTATCTTATTCACAAAGATCACATCTTCATGAATAAGTCAATCATCAGGCTTCACCATATCAATCATCATATGATGACATGGTCATGCCACTTCAACATTATTCCTCCTTTATTTTTTATTCTTCTCCTAGTGTAACTTCCATTTGCTAAATTACTCTTGATGAATCCATCAATGTAATTATTTCTAGCTCCATCCATTAACTCCTTTAAATCCATCTTGCAACTACTTCCAAGGCTTGCAAGATTACAGTTTTCTCTACATCACATGTGATAACAATCCCCTGGAAGAGGTATGGTACTACTCTCTATAATACAAGTTTGTTCTTGTATTAGCTTGGTTAAACTACTATGCCTCCAACTAATCCATACAACTCATATTACACACTTCATCATACCCTAGCTTGACTTCTCATAATCAAGCTAGATGATTCAGCTTACTAAGATTTTTCCTAATTTGGTATACTCACAACTCTTCTTCATCAACTAGTCATCTATTCTTAAGTGACTCGAGAGTAATGACCACCATCCTTTGGTCATGCTAGGCTTAGGCTTCTAATTGTCTGATTAAGATCTGTCATCAACTAGGTAGTAGACTTGTACTAGTCTCTCTATAGGCTTATCTTGTTAAGGAATCTTACTCCATATTTATATCTACTTGGCTAAATAAGATTATCATTGGAGACTCTAATACTACTAGCTTTATCATAGCTTCATGGTCACTAGCTTAACTCTTGGTTTAGGGCTTCTTCTAGTTAACTCATGAGTGAGTTAATTCCTCCAACACCAAATGGTTTGATCACCACTAAGGATCTCATTCCACTAATGATGGCACACTCTATCATATCTAGTTCCTTCTTCTTATTAATTTCCTTAAGGTCTTTGGAAGGTTATTATAATAGGTCAAAGCTAAAAGTCAATATGTGCTAGGTCAAGAACTGATCACTCAACATCGATGATCAATTGACACTAGACCTTAGCTATTTAGGAATGTCATATGTTAATATGACAACAAGGGCATGTGATGAATGGGCTTGGCTTGACTTCCTTTCCTACTCTTATTTGTGATAAGAGTTAATGTTTAAGAACTACCATGATATCCATGGTAGGAATAACTATGGCAAACAAGGGTTTCAAGGTTTAGTTATGAGGTTTCTTTACTTGGAGTTATATACTTAAATTGGTATTCAGGGTTTGTGGTAGATAATACCTTGATATCATCTTTAGAATATTAAGTATTCATCCTTGAGTTGTTGTATGGAATACCATGTAATGATCTCTAGAATATCAAGTACTCCTTATTAAGTAGTGTGTTGTGACTTAGTTTCATTACATTTGATCTACTCTTAGATCAAATTATATTACCCAAAGATAAGGTTTTAGCAAAGGTCATATCGAAACTTATCGCAAACAACTTGATGATCTACTTTAGTTCCACCAAGTTAAGAGAAGCTTCAATCTCTTTGACAAGTTTTATTTAAACGCGTGAAAATTATCCGGATTTCTATGCATGAATGCAATGCACACACCTCATCTCAACTTATTTCTAAGATCTAATGCTGGGATGTTTGATACGTTGCTAACGTATCTATAATTTTTGATGTTCCATGCTTGGTTTTTATCTACTTTCTTATGTTTTGTCCACACTTTGGATTACTTTTTATACACTTTCTTGGACTAACCTATTAACAAGATGCCATAGTGCCAGCTGCCTGTTTTCTGTTGTTTTTGGTTCCAGGAAAGTCAGAAAATGAATATTCTCGAAATTGGACGGCACAAAAGCCAAAGTCAGTATTTCACCAAAGGGGACACGGAGCCAGAATACGAGACGGAGAGGGGCCAGAGGGCCGCCACACCACCTGGCCACGCGGGCCAGGCCTGGCCGCGCCAGGGGGTGGTGTGGCCGCCTAGGGCACCCCTCGGCCTCCCCTTTCGCCTATAAGATGCCTCCAATATAGAAATCCTAAGTACCCGATCAAAAATCCACGAAAGAGTCTATAGACGCCATCATCTCCATCCCTAGATTGGGAGGGATCTGAAGCTCTTTCTGACACCCTGTCGGAGGGGAGAATTCACCCTGGAGGCCTTCTTCATCACCATGCAAGCCTTCGGTGTGATGCGTGAGTAGTTCATCCTTGGACTACGGGTCCATGTAGTAGCTAGATGGTTGGTTCTTCTCCTTTGTGCTACCATGTATAGATATTGTGACCTCCGTTCATGATCAAGATCATCTATTTGTAATCATATATGTTGTGTTTGTGGGGATCCAATGGATATTAAGATGCTATTTCAGATTGATTATTGATTCTATCATGTCTTTGTTATTTGTGATCTTGCATTCTCTCCATTGTTAGTAGATATCTTGGCCAAGTAGATGCTAGCAACTCCAAGAGGGAGTATTTATGCTCGATAGTGGGTTCATGCCTCTAGTAATCTAGGGAATTGACAGAAATCTCTAAGGTACTAGATGTGCTGTTACTACTAGGGAGAAAACAGCAATCCTTTGTTCATAGAAAAATCGTATTGTTTACTTTACACGCAATGCGTAATGCAATTATCTGTTGCTTGCAACTTAATACTGGAGGGGGTTCGGATTGATAACCTGAAGGTGGATTATTAGTCATAGATGTAGTTGGATTACGGTCTATGTATAATGTTGTAATGCCCAATCAAATCTCATAGAAGTCAAGATGATTAGTATATGCATGTATGCTTTCTCGGTGTTTGTCAATTGCCCCGCTGTAATTTTTTCACCCAACATGTCATCTATCTTAAGGAGAACCACCACTAGTGAACTATGGACCCCGGTCCTTTCTTTTACCATCAATCTACAACTGTTTACTGTTTTCTGTTTACTTTCTGCAAGTTTTTACTTTCTTCCACATAATATGTTTAATCCTTTGTTTTCAGCAAAACCGGTGAGATTAACAACCTCACTGTAAGTTGGGGCAAAGTTATGTGGTTATGTTGTGCAGGATTTCAAGTTGGAAACAACACCTTGGAGGTGTTTCCTTGCTCCTACTGGTTCGATAACCTTGGAAACAACACCTTGGAGGTGCTGTGCTCATCGTACCTTCCTCTTGGGGTTCCCCAACGAATCTCTACAGTGATCTGAGCTACATCAAGCCTTTTTTGGCGCCGTTGCCGGGGAGTCAAGGACATCTTCACAAGGGGAGTCCCTCATAACCAATCTCTTTACTTTTTTTCTTTGTTTTTCTTAGTTTATTTCTACTTAGTTTGCTTGTTTCTTTATCAAAAACACAAAAAAATAGTTTTACTAGTTTGCTTTCTTTATTGAAAATACAAAAACCTGACTACTCTTGAAAACACTAAGTTGTGTGACTTCACTAGCACCAATAACAATGATTTCATGTGCACACCTATTGCTCCACATGTTCTTGAAGCTACTTTCTTTGAAATTAAACCTGCTTTACTTAATCGTGTTATGAGGGAACAATTTTCTAGTATTGGTACTGAAGATGCTGCTACTCATCTAAATAACTTTGTTGAACTTTATGAGATGCAAAAGCATAGGGATATAGATGGGGATATTATTAAGCTTAAATTGTTTCCTTTCTCTTTCAGAGGAAAAGCTAAAGAATGGTTGCAATCCCTAACTAGAAATAGTATTGATTCTTGGACTAAATGCAAAGTTGCTTTCATTGGAAAATACTATCCTCCTGCTAAGATTATATCTATGAGAAGTGAAATAATGAAATTTAAACAATCTAATAATGAACATGTTGCTGAAGCCTGGGAAAGAATGAAATCTTTGGTAAAGAATTGTCCCACTCATGGACTGACTGCTTGGATGATTATCCAAACCTTTTATGCAGGATTGAACTATTCTTCAAGAAATCTACTGGATTCTGCTGCTGGAGGTACCTTTATGACCATTACTTTGGGTGTTGCAACAAAGCTTTTGGATAATATGATGGTTAACTATTCTGAATGGCATACCGAGAGAGCTCCACAAGGTAAGAAGGTAAATTCTGTTGAAGAAACCTCCTCCTTGAGTGATAAAATTGATGTTATTATGTCTATGCTTGTTAATGGGAAAGCTCATATTGATCCAAATCATGTTCCCTTAGCCTCTTTGGTTGCTTAAGAAGAGCATGTTGATGTGAACTTTATAAGAAATAATAATTTTGGTAACAATGCTTATGGTAATAACAATTATAGGTCGTATCCTCCCAATAATGGTAATGCTTATGAAAATTCCTACGACAATAATATGAGTGCTCCCTCTGAACTTGAAGTTATGCTTAAATATTTTATTAGTAAACAAACTGCTTTCAATAAAACTATTGAGGAGAAACTCTCTAATGCTGAAAGAAATATAGCAATATTGGTTGAAGCACAATCTTCTTTTAATAAAATGTCTGCTAAACCTGAAACTATTGAGAATCCCTTTGCTGCCAGTAATTCCATACAATTTAGAATTGATGAAAATGTTAGATTATTAGCTGAATTGCATGCTAACTAGGAACGAGAAGATGAAATTGCTAGAAATATTAGTGATTCTACTATCACTACCACTAGTGTTGAAGCTAGCAATAGCTCTACTAGTTTAGATGATAAGTATGATTTTGATCTTGATGGTTGCAACATCTCTGAAGTTATTAAGTTCCTACAAAAGCTTGCTAAAAGTCCTAATGCTAATGCTATGAATATGGCCTTTATAAAACACATTACTGATGCTCTCATAAAAATTAAAGAAGAAAAGATGAAACATAAAGCTTCTATTCCTATGAAACAAGAAGATGGTTGGGAACCCATCATTAATATGAAAGTGAATGATTTTGATTTCAAAGCTTTATGTGATCTTGATAGTAGTGTTTCTATTATGCCTAGAAGGATTTATGATATGCTTGATTTGCCACCATCGGAAGATTGTTATTTAAATGTCCTACTTGATGATAATGCTAAAAAGAAATTCATGGGGAGTATTAATGATGTTGTTATTATGGTTAACAATGCCTATGTCCCTATTGATTTCTATGTTTTGGATGTTGAATGCAATGCTTCTTGTCCTATTACTTTGGAAAGACCTTTTCTTAGAACTGTTGGTGCAATTATTGATATGAAAGAAGACACCATTAAATATCAACTCCCACTCAAGAAAGGTATAGAACACTTCCCTAAGAAAAGAGAGAAGATCCCTTTTGCCTCTCTTATGAAAACAAAATTTGCTCTTAATGCTTCTTCATTTGAGAACACTTGATTCCTTTCCTTGCTTCTTATGCCTAACTTAAAGGCGTTAAGAGCAAGGACAATAGTATAGCCAGCTGCTGGCTATAAGCCAAGTGTCATGTCATCTATAGTCAACTTAGAGCTAGCATGTACAATAATGAGCTACAAAATATACTACTTTAGCACTACATGGCCCACCTTTCACTCTCTCAAAGTGCCTAGGAGCACGTGCTAGAGCTGGCTCTTGCATGAGAGCCCACTCTTCTTCTCTCTCATCTTCTCTCTCTTCCAACTAGGCAAGGAAATAGTATTTTAATCCTTATAGCCAGCTGACTAGGACTTATTGTACTTGCTCTAAAGAAAAGTACTTATTGGGAGATAATCCAAAAGTTTTAGATGAGTCTTGGAAGTTACTACTTCTGTAATAACCGCTCTTTATCCTTTTTATTTGCTTTTTGTGCCAAGAGTAACCTCTAATGAGAGAGAAGTAATGCTTGGGACAGTTGCTGTCCCAAAACAGATTTTTGTGCTTCACTGTAAAAATTCGTGTAAAATCTCTGTACGTCGTTTTGAGGTGTGATTTTTTTTGCTTCTGCCCCAGGTTGTTATCTAACTTTCATTAGTTCAAAACTTTTTGATTTGAGCAACAGAAGGTCTTCGAAAAATTGGTCTTTACCTGCTGGTCTGTTTTTACAGATTTCTGCCATTATTTGCATTTGCTTCTTGTTGATTCCTTTTTGGGGTCTCTTTGGGGAATTGAGCTTCTCAAGGGAAGTGCTACAGTAGATTGTGTTTTAATGAAAGTTTTATTGGTGTTGGAACTGAACCCAAAGGCTTATTATCTTGAGTGCACTAATGTTGCTAATAAAGATTGTGTGAAGTTTTGTATGAAGGAAAAATTTCAGGTGTATGGAAAGAATGATGTAATAAGATGAAGAATGGACTAAAGCTCAAGCTTGGGGATGCCACCCGTGTCACCCCAACAAATATCCAAGAATTACAAGCGTCAAAGCTTGGGGATGCCCAAGGCATCCCCTTCTTCATCAATAAAAATCTCAGGTTTCTTCCAAACACTTCATTTTTATTGTTTCATGCATAGTTATGTTGTTCTTGGAGCGTCTTCGTTTTCGTTTTTGGTTTTCATTTGCTTGGTTTTCTTAGTTTGCTTGAATAAATTGGTTGGACCCCCTCTTTCATACATTAGTTTTCAAATAGTTTGGTTTGGTTTGGAAAAGAGTAGGAAAAGTTCATGCTTAAGTGGTAAAAGGAGCTTGTTTTTGATTGTGGCCTATGCTTGGTATTGTTTTGGATTTATTCTTAGTGATTGTTGCTGTAGCATGACATGTTATAAACAATTGAGATTTCTTAATGTGCCTTGAAAGAATCATGCGTTGTTTTAGCATATTAAAGCATAGTATTGTGGTATTCTCTTTTGATGCTTTATTTGGGTTGACTTGGCGCATGCTCACACCATGCTATGACTATCCCAAGTCACCATAGCCTTTATGATCCTTTAGTTTTCGACTTGTAATATCACTTTATGCTTTAATTAATGATGTTTTGTCGCTTTGCATGATTATGGCCATTATTGCTCTCTTAGTTGGTCGCTCCCAGTCATGGGCTAGCCTCCACAACCAAGTATGAGTTCCACTCATGCATCCAACTGTAAATAAAACCAAGTTATTCCAAAGAGTCCACCATACCTACCTATTAGCATTTGCTATTCCAAGTATATTCATGTTTTAATCTACCTTCCGAATTAAACTTGTTATGAGAAAACTAGTGATTAAAGCTCTCACGAACTTGATGGCACACTTTACTTTTCTTGCCCTTAATAAACTTGAACCATTGTGTCATCTATGTTGTATATGCTTGCACTTTTATGTTGGGGATTAGCAGAACCATGCTGTCATGGGGAACGCTTTCAACATTGCACTTGTACTTTGTACCTAGTTGATATCGTGCTCTTTTGTCTATGGATGTCGTCGGTGTGAAATGAAAAGGGATCTTGTAAGTCCATGGAGTTATGTATGTGTGTGAGAGAAACGCCTGGGCCGCCGGTCTAATCCATGCCTAATCATGGTGGAAACCTGTAGCGTAACCATAATGAGCTGTCTATGAAGCATTCTTCTTATAAAAAAAGAAATAGATATTGAGAAAAAGAGAAAAAGAAAAAAAAGATACGAGAAAAGAGGAAAGAGAGAAAAAACACCATTTTCCCATGGTAAATAAGAAGATTGCTGAGATGCTCATTGTCTGCTTGCCTTGTCATTTTGATATGGGAATTCTTCCGTATCATCGGGCAAGGGGTACCCCGTTGGCGGTTCTCTATGATACGCATGTACTTACTATGACAAGAACTTACCGGTAACTAAACTTGAGTAGCATGAGGAGCAGCCCTCGTATTCAAGGGACATGAGATTTCCACCTTATACTTTGTCAAGCATATACTCCATAGTTTGTTCACTTTAACCTTAATCACTTCAAGATGCTTATGATAGGCGCAATGAGAGCTGAAAGCTAATAAGTACCATAATTTTTGGAAGCTCTTTATGAAACTTGAATCCCTGCTTCCTTCTATGAAGGACTTTCTTTTACTTTTATGTTGAGTCTCCACCTTCTATCTTTATGCACCTATTGAGAGAGCATAGTGGCCATTCTTAGTTCTATGTGCATTGTCCCAAGATTTATTGATTGATGCATAACTTAGATATTGCTTGTTCTTAAACTATTTATATCTAGTCACCCTTATAAACTTTGAAGGTGTCCTATGCATTTATATTTGCTACTCTATGAGGGACAAGATGATTGCCACTATGCTATGTTTTCTTTATGTGAAACAAACAAACGTCTTGCAAAGCATTGTTATTCATTAATCTTTTGTTTGTGCCTTTTCATGTTACAACATATTTGTTATGTCTTATTGCTAGAACTTTATCTTTTATGCTATATTGAAGTACTATGATCCTAGCTATCCATGTTTTACAAATACTTTGATCAAGTTTATGATGGTGCATGTCACCTAAAAAATTATTCTTTCTTTTTATCACTTACCTACTCGAGGACGAGCATGAGTTAAGCTTGGGGATGTTGATATGTTGCTAACGTATCTATAATTTTTGATGTTCCATGCTTGGTTTTTATCTACTTTCTTATGTTTTATCCACACTTTGGAGTACTTTTTATACACTTTCTTGGACTAACCTATTAACAAGATGCCACAGTGCCAACTGCCTATTTTCTGCTGTTTTTGGTTCCAAGAAAGTCAAAAAATGAATATTCTCGGAATTGGACGGGACAAAAGCCAAAGTCAATATTTCACCGAGGGGGACACGAAGCCAGAATACGAGACGGAGAGGGTCCAGAGGGCCGCCACACCACCTGGCCACGCGGGCCAGGCCTAGCCATGCTAGGGGGTGGTGTGGCCGCCTAGGGCACCCCTCGGCCTCCCATTTCGCCTATAAGATGCCTCCGATACAGAAACCCTAAGTACCTGATCAAAAATCCACTAAAGAGTCTATAGACGCCGTCATCTCCATCCCTAGATCGGGAGGGATCTGAAGCTCTTCCCGACACCCTATCGGAGGGGAGAATTCACCCTGGAGGCCTTCTTCATCACCATGCAAGCCTTCGGTGTGATGCGTGAGTAGTTCATCCTTGGACTACGGGTCCATGTAGTAGCTAGATGGTTGGTACTTCTCCTTTGTGCTATCATGTCTAGATCTTGTGAGCTGCGTTCATGATCAAGATCATCTATTTGTAATCATACATGTTGTGTTTGCGGGGATCCGATGGATATTGAGATGCTATTTCAGATTGATTATTGATTCTATCATGTCGTTGTTATTTGTGATCTTGCATGCTCTCTGTTGTTAGTAGATATCTTGGCCGAGTAGATGCTAGCAACTCCAAGAGGGAGTATTTATGCTCGATAGTGGGTTCATGCCTCTAGTAATCTGGGGAAGTGACAGAAATATCTAAGGTACTAGATGTGCTATTGCTACTAGGGAGAAAACTGTAATCCTTTGTTCATAGAACAATCATATTGTTTACTTTACATGCAATGCGTAATGCAATTATCGGTTGCTTGCAACTTAATACAGGAGGGGGTTCGGATTGATAACCTGAAGGTGGATTATTAGTCATAGATGCAGTTGGATTACGGTCTATGTATAATGTTGTAATGCCCAATCAAATCTCATAGGAGTCAAGATGATTAGTATATGCATGTATGCTTTCTTGATGTTTGTCAATTGCCGCGCTACAATTTGTTCACCCAACATGTCATCTATCTTAAGGAGAACCACCACTAGTGAACTATGGACCCCGGTCCTTTCTTTTACCATCAATCTACAACTGTTTACAGTTTTCTGTTTACTTTCTGCAAGCTTTTACTTTCTTCCACACGATACGTTTAATCGTTTGTTTTCAGCAAAATCGGTGAGATTGACAACCTCACTATAAGTTGGGGGCAAAGTTCTGTGGTTGTGTTGTGCAGGATTCCAAGTTGGAAACAACACCTTGGAGGTGTTTCCTTGCTCCTACTGGTTCGATAACCTTGGTTTCATAACTGAGGGAAACTTGCTGCTGTGCTCATCATACCTTCCTCTTGGGGTCCCCCAACTAAGCTCTATAGTGATCTGAGCTACATCAATGTTATAGCGGCAGAGAGAGACTCATTGGGGTTCGGCACTCTCAACGGCCCTGGCCATAACGGATTAAGGTGGGGCGGATATAGGCAGCCAACAACATCCACAGGGTAGGGATGCAACGGTACTCCATGGACGGGGCTTGTAGCGGAGCTCCATCAGAGGCTTGCAGCAGGCCCAAATCTGGCCCGACCATCTGAGCCCAATCTAGGCTAGACAAACTCCGATTTGATCTCGTATCTACAGATGGTTGCGTGCTCTTCCCGATGGTCGAAGGCATCTTGGAGCTATGGATATATCGGCTGGCATTCCACAGTGGGTCGCATGGGTGGTGCCCCTTACTGGAATTGGAGCGGGCAAGGTCTAGGACGGCATACTGGCACACAGATCATGTTGGTAGAGCTGGCCCGACGTGGGTTTCAAGGGCTCCCAACGTGCCTAGGAGCCCACCCCCTAGCCAAGTGGCTAGGATGCTAGATCCGGGCCCTAAGCCTAGATCTAGCGTCTGCATAGCAACCCCGATTCTCAGGGTTCTATGGACTTGACCGGTGCGTGTGTGTCCTATCCGCCGAGGCTCCGCCATCCGAGCACTGGCCGGCTATCTTAGAACTTTCTCGTCCACTTCGGTGGTTTTTCGTCGTGGCATCTATAACGACATGGGTGGGGAATCTTGGATGCCGATGTGGAGGCCTCGGAAGGTGCTCTACGTGGGAAAATCTACGGCGAGCAATGTGGCGATGGTGGTGGCCCTTCTCCTTGTCCATTTGGAGGGTGAGGGGTCGATGATGAGGGATCCTAATACTGGTGGCAATGGCAGATCATAGATCATGATATGAAGGCCTGACTCGGTGACAGTGGGTGGTTTGTCGTACCAGATGCGAGTGTAGGTTTTTCCGGGCGAAAGCTGGGTGCTTTGGCACCAATGGCGGCAAAACCTGTGGGTGTCGTATCCCTCCTGGTGGCGCCGTTGTGGGTATCTCCTCCGTGCTAGAGCTCTGGGTGAAAACCCTTGACCGTCTTGGTCTCGACATGGCGTCGCTTTGCATCGTTACCCTCTTGGGGTCGTCATCATGGACCTCCGTTACACATCGTTTCCTCTCCGGTGTCCTTGATGGTAAGTTTTGGTTCCCCTTTTGTTTCTTTTTATCCTTGATCTATTCTATAAGAGGTTTCCCTCACCACTTTGTATTGGATTGGCCGTTGTGTGCTTTATTTATAAAGTGATGCGAAAGCCTGTTTCGAGGAGGACAAGACGATGGTTTCAGATCTAGTGCGCTAGTCATTTTGGGCTTACCATGATGACTTCTCATCTAGCTACTACAACAAGCTTTACTACGACAAGCTTTGCATGGCTCCGGTGTTGGAGGGACGATAACATCGGCACGACTTTGGCTCACACTAGTTTTTGTAGTCATCGCTAGGTGATCAAAATACATATTTTTAGTTTCTATTACTTTGAGAACTATTTGTACTCTTGATGATTATTAATAAATTGGTGGACTTTTCACAAAAAGAAGTGAGTTTCAATATCCAAGGGAGGGATGAAAAGAATCACAAAAAGAACATCACATAATCAGGTTCTACCGCGTTGAACTAGAATCTACTCCGAAGTGGTAGAGGGTGAACAAAACAAAAGGAAAGTAAGTTGTGTGCTATACCAATACTACTAGCTTCACCCAATCTTGGATGATTTCAGTTGGGAGAAGAATAGAAACAATGATGAATCAGGGTGTATAAAGTGATTAAATGTGTATGACACCTTTTCTACATTTATGCATGTAATTTAACAATAGCAAGTACTTGCAAGATGGTTTCGTTAATACTTAAGGAAGTGGTAGTGAAAGTTTATCTTATTAGTATTCTCTTAGCTATACAATGATGAAAGTTAGATGCTATTGGGTAACAATATTTAGATTTGATTGAAAGATAGTAGCTCTGAACAAAGGTCTATGCATCCCACTGTGCTTGCTATTGTAGGCTTGGCACGCATTCAATGATGAATATTTATATTTATGTGTATTTTTAAAATATAATGACTAATGTTTGTATGACAGTCCAGTCTTTCAAATGGCAAATCTCATCATAGATTTGGATATAAGTTTGATTAATAGTAGCTTTAGTTGACAACCCAACCATATTTGCTAGCCTAAAAACCAATTCCGCCAACATGACGATTAGGTGTTGGTGGGAAAAAATCTATGAGTCATAACCTAAAAAGACATAGTACACCCAATGAGCTGCTTATTATTATTACTATGGTTGATATCTATGAAGTGCAAGTATGCAAAGTGAAGTTGTGTAAGTGATGAAAGTTCAGAGTTCGAAAAAGGGGAAAACCCGTGCTGCTCATCCAAGACATGAAGCTTAGTAGTAAGTGATTTTTCTACTTTCTTCCCACCTTAAAGTTGTCAACTAAAGATACTAACTATCTTACTTATGTACGGATCCACTATGAGTGTGTAAATGTTGAAACAATGGATACAACATTACCAAAGTATATAGTTTGCAATGCAAGCATTGTGAATTAATAGTCAACAACTGAAAGAATTAGAGGCTTCAAAACATTATTATATTGATTCAATCAAAAGTGATGTGAGAACTTTGTTCGTTGCAACTATCAATTGATCTTGACTAAATATTGCCTCTATATATATTATCTTTCTTGCAACATGTATAAACATTGGAACACCAATAGAATGAACCTTTGCTAATACTTTGCTATTCATTAGAGAAGCCATGTTATGAATACTTGATATTATTAAACTGACATGCATGCATAGAGCAAAGTTCTTGTCAAAATCTTTTATTGCTTATGCATTAATTGATTTGTTTGAGGACAAACAACGAGCTAAGCTTGGGGGAGTTGATACATTCCAAATGTATCTACTTTTTTAAGTACTTTTCTCAATGATTTGCTCCGAAATCACACTAAACTGGGATAAAACTGCTGAATTTGATGATGTTTTTAGCATAAGTCTTATTTCTGTCTTTTCACGCAGGAAATTAAATATGGGAAAGATACTATGTTGGAAAACCGGTGGGCAAACCGGCACCGCCGGTTCTGCTGCCAAACTAGTCCATGGGCCACCGGTTTACACATGTTTTCGCCGAACCACTATACAAAGTGCTAGTATGGCGGGGCCCCGATTCAATCCGGCACGATGCTAGTTCGTTTGGCGGGAAAACCGTGCCTAGCGCCGATTCATCCGGTGCACGGTTCGGCGATGCCGGACTCTCCGCCGATTTTGCCTGGACTGTGCGTTTTTAGCCCCAACGGGCAGATTTCTTCTTGCCTATAAAAGGAACTTCTTCCCCAAGTTTTTCTAGGGTTCTCTAGAATGAAATTGACCACCATTGTTTACCCCTTTGAGCTTGCTTCCTCTTCCTTACCTCCTATGATTCCTGCATCTTTTTGAGGATTTTGGAAGAGCAAATCTAGATCTACAATCCCCACCAATTAATTCCTCCTCTAAGTGACGGGAATCCTTTGAATCAAGATCTTGGAGTCTTTTGTTGATTTCCACTATTTTTATTCCTCTCTAGTTCCTCCCTAGCACTTGTTCTTTGGTGGTATTTGAGAGTGAAGAATTTGAGCACTCTTGGTGTTCTTGCTTTGCAATATTGCATAAGTGTTAAGCTCTCTATTACGATTTGTTCGAGTGAGAGACCGTGAGCTTGTTAGTCTTGGAGGGTGACCTCTTAGTTGGCTTGGCGGTTGTTGTCGCGGTGTCCCCTTTGTGGAAGATTGTGAAGAGGCCCGGGCATTCCCCTTCATGGGATTTGTGAAGTGGTTGTGGAGCTTGCCATCTGCGTAGTGTACGAAAAGCTAGCCATAAGGAAAGTGGATATTCCTCATCGGGATAGCCTCGGAGATGCCATTCGTGGCTTGGGGAAATCCTTCATGGGATCTCACACCTCTCCAAATGTGACGTAACTTACTTGTAAGGGAACATGGTAATACATCTTCGTGTCTACGTGCCTCGGTTATCTTTATATCCGAGTTGACTTTCCTTCTGATAGCCATCAAGCTTGAAGTAATTATATCTTGTGCTATCTTTCTTAGCTTAACTTTTTTTGGTGCACTTAGTTGAGCCTAGTGTATTTAGGTTTTGTGCTTGTAAAATAAACGTTAGTTTCTTTCTACATTCTATGAAGCGAAAACGGTAATAGTTTTGGAATTGCCTATTCACCCCCTCTAGGAGAAGCGATATCTCTATCCTTTCAATGCCCCATCACCGAACTGAGCCCAACAAACCAGCACTAGGCCCAGCAGAACCCACTCAAACCAGCGTCCTGTCAAACTAGCCCTCATCACACTGGTTCGATAAAACCTGAAGTGAACCGATGCACCGAACTGATTCTGGCACATGACTCGGCTCGCTGACTTCGCCACCGACCCATCTGGTGCCAGACCCGGTGCCGCCGAACTAGCCGTCAGATTCCACCTGGATGTGCCTAGATCTAGGTTTGATGCTCTAGAACATTTTCTTTACCTACCCCTTCACCCTAAGTACTATAAATTTCCCCTATGGCTCACCCATATCCTTGAGACTTGATAATGGAACTAGAAACCCCCCATAGAGGATCCCCTTCTAGTTTTGGTCTCACCTTCCTCCTAAGGAAGATATATTATCACAAACCTCTTTGGATTTTTCCCTCGAGCATCGAAGATGCACAAAAACTTTCAGTTGAGTTGGCTCTTTGAGAGTTATCAAGATCCTCATCAAAGGTCTTATCCCTCACCGATTGGGTTCAAGAGAGAGCTTTGCTCGATACCGATCCTTGGGATTGTATTGGACCAGTAGCCACCAAAGTGAGCCAACAACGTGTATTTGCGTTTGTGTTGTGTGTGTTCGCTGAGTTCTTCGTCATGTGAGTTCGATTGCATCTTCATCCCCCTCTTCCCCATTGATAATCGTGAAAGATTGGGCCAATCCGTGGCTTACCCCACAACACCAGTGTAATAAGATGAGGCTCATGTTATGCTTCTTAGAAATACTGAGTATAACACGCATGCACAAACACTCAAACAATGCTTAGAGGATTGACACTAGAAGATTTTCAAGATTGATGAAGTCACAACACGTCTCACACTAAAAACAATCCACATTGGTGAGTCGTAAAAGTTTCAAAAATGAGATTTCATCCCTATTGGGCCAGGGGTACAATACAAACATTTGTGAGGGGTCATGTTATCTAGCATTTAAGTTGAAGAAACAAAGTCTTCTCTTTTGCGACATGAACAAAGTAATTTTTAAAAAGATCTTGTTTTTTAAACAATTTTTGTGAGGGGAAGAAGCATGCTAATGTGTCGTTTACCAGAGTGATCACATGTTGTATTATTTTTCTTTAAGTTCGTTTGATTGATGGGGTGTTCACAGTATTTGCGTAGAATTAAGATCATATGGAAAATTTCATGCATAAATTATTTGTGTCATAGGATCATATCACACAGGAACTAATCCTATAGAAATCTTGTTAAATTTCATAGGAAAATAACATTAGGTGAGACCTCAAGAAAAAAATTCACTGCAATCAGAGAAAATTCCTCTTCCTATAAGACCCATATCGATAAGTCATCCCAATCTTTGTTCTATCCTATGAATCAAAGGAGATCTTATAGTTGCATTCATCAACCAAGGAAAAGGTCTAAACGAGTCTTTTTTTTATCAAAATATGAAATAATTGTACTTTTAAAAAGTCATCAAGATCAACTTGCTACGGAAACAAATTAGAATCAGATATGTCTATCTGTCAATAATCTTTTCATAGCGGACACGGCTATTTTGTTCTAGGTGCATATGCTCCCATTATTTGAGTTTAAATTTTAACAAAATTTGAATGTCTTTGAAAAAATACGTGCACATACATTTCCACATTTTAGGTGCTCACAAGGTAGTTTCACGAAAAATAGATATTTTATGTGGCTTCCGTAAAAAAGACAAATTTAGGTGCTAAAATAAGGCTCTCCATGAAACATGTTTTTGTTTTTTTATACAACCCACAAAACATGTCTTTTTTTATAAAACCGCACGTGTGCTCATAAATATGCAGATACGTACGAACATATTTTTTGATTTTTTTAATAATTTGAAATATGTGTTTTTAATAAAGGAAACAAATGCACATGAGATCAAATGTGCAATTCCATTTCATAGCAGTTCTACGATGTCGGTTCCTAGTTCCTACCATATCATTGCCTAGGAAAAAAGGTTGTGCATGTTAGAGCACAAGATTCACACAGCAAAATGAACCACAACCCCGTAAAAATAAGCGTGACCCAATCCACCAGGCCTCGTTCGTTTTCTCTGGAATGAAACCAGACGTGGTACCAATCCAATGTTGGATTGGGTTAATCCCATACTATCACCAAATCCAAGTCAGGATAATCCCCTGTTAACCCGTTCAAAAAATACTTGTTCGTTTGAGCCACTCTAGATCGATGAATCGTACAAACTGTTTGCATAGCTAGCTCTCTCGCGTCTGGAATCGTTCCACGGGCCGGTTGGCAATAATTTTTTCCAGACTAAGATAGTGTAAATGGACTGGATGGGCTAGGAAAAAAATACAGTACTAAAATAAACGAAGACATCAAGTTGGCTGGGCTAGAAAATTTTCTCTAAGGGCTGGGCCGACGGGGATTTGGCTCCAATCCAGGTTAATCCAACCCTTCAAGGGATTAAACGAACAGGGCCTTACTCTGATCGACCTAGGGTTCTGTTAGGCGACTAACAGGGCGACTAGGATTTTACTCCTCCCGCCAGTGCTTTGCCCTGACGTGGAGTTTCTCTTGGGTCTGGATAGCTCTGCTTAGCGGGGTTTTCTTCCCTGCATCCGATTCCCCTGGTCTCCTTTCAGATCGGGACCTAATTCCCTCACAGGCGATGGCGAGCCCGGGGGGGGGGGGGGGGGGGAGTACGTCAAACCAATCTGATAGATCTGGAAAGAAAGCAGAGGCGTTGGATGGTCTTCTTCATCGCTTGGGGATCGAGGATGACGAAATTGATGACTTGATCTTTGAAGAGGAAGAAGCTGCTCCGAAGGAAGGGATCAAGTGGATGGCGCTTGCTAGGGTTCATACCACGAACTACTTCAGCCCTAGTTCGTTTGAACAAAACATGAAAGTGGCCTGGAGTCCTGCGAAGGAGGTGAGATTTCAGCACTTGGAGGAAAATCTGTTCACGGTGCAATGTTTTTGCCTTGGAGATTGGATCAAAGTAGAGCAGGGTGGTCCCTGGTTATTCAGACAAAACGCGGTATGCATCAAGAAATACGATGGTTTTTCACCGACAGTCTGTTGACCTGAATTACTTTGATGCATGGATTCAGATACACAAGATCCCGGTGGGATATAGGAACGAGCCTTTTATCAAAAATCTGACTCAGAAAAAGATTGGAAAAGTGATAGGTATTGAATTAAATGTCCAAGGCCAAGGTAATTTCGTGCGTGTGTCCGGCTCAAACTAGATGTCAGGAAGGTACTTGCTAGATTTGTTACTATTTCTAGAGCTGGACAGCGTGAATTCTATCAAGTTATGTATGAAAAAATTCCGAAATTTTGCGGTGCTTGTGGTTTTCTCGGCCATAGTCATCTGGAGTGTGGTTCGGGAGAATACAATATTTAGAATCTCAAGTGGGGTGAATTCCTCAAGGCTGATTGGTCGACCTGGCATGGTCGAATTGTGGGAGGTAACAGAGGCCGTGGAAGAGAAAGACAGGATGGTCGTGGCGACGATGCTCGTGGCCGTGGAAGAGGTAATCAGGCTAGAAGGTACAATTCCAACCCTTTTAATGAGGGAGCGATCCAACCGAAAGATGATCTGGAGGACACTTTGTCTAGCCCTAATAAAAAAGTTGCAATGGAGACGGATGATCACGTTAGCAATGATTCGGGAACTAAGAAGAGGTTGCTGTTAATGCCAGGGCCGACTATTGTTGGTCTAGATGGTGATACTGATGCAGATAACGTAATGATGGCTACAGATAGAGAACCATCAGGAACTAATTCACCAGACAGTAAGGCTGAAACAGACCGAAAGAAACGCTCAAAGAAGGATGGAGTTGTCTCCCCTTCACTAGGATCGGCGGACTCCCATGAGGAGCCCGTCCATCTGCAATGAGGATATTAGGAATGAACTTTCAGGGTCTGGGGAACGACCCGACAGTTCGAGAGCTTTCGGATGTCCGAAGGCAATGTGACCCCGAGGTGATTTTTCTGTCTGAAACCCACTTAGACGATTTTCCAGCTGATTGTTTGAGGAGAAGACTAAATATGGACTTCAAAATTGTAAACCCTAGTAATGACCGGAGTGGTGGTGTTATCTTATTCTGGAAAAGAGAAGTGATGATCCAACAACTTTTCTCCGCCCCAAATTACATCGATGTTAAAGTGGTGGAAAGTGCAAATAAAGTGTGGCGGTTAACTGGTCTCTACGGTGAACCGAGGTGGCAGGACAAGTATAAAACGTGGGACAAGATGAGAGAACTTAAAGGTCAACACGATTTACCATGGGTAATAATTGGTGATTTTAATGAAATCATGTTTTCCCATGAAAAAGATGGGGGAAATCCGAGACCTGAACCATACATGAAGGCATTCCGTGATGCATTGGATGACTGTGAGCTTGAAGATCTTGGCTTCTCAGGTGACCCGTTTACTTGGAGAAGGGGAAGGATTCGAGAAAGGCTCGATAGAGTTGTTTCTAATATTGCATGGAATAATACACACCCAGGCGCCCTAGTTAAACACTTAGGCCTTGTTTGGTACTAGAGTTTTTTGGGGATTAGTGGGGATAATTCCGACCAAACCCCAAATCCTCACTTACTTCTAAAAGTACATTTGGTACTAGAGTATTGGGCGAGTTTAATCCCCGCTTATCCCCATTTTCCCACAAATTTTAGTGTATTTTTCTTAATCCCCAATACTCTACCCCTACCTAGTGGATTATGGGTGGGTTTTATGGGGATTGGGTGAGGATAGATGTTTCACCCAATACTCTAGGGGATTATCCCTACTAATCCCCACAAAAACTCTAGTACCAAACAAGGCCTTAGGGTATGCGCGTTTGGATCATCGGCCCATCCTCCTTGACACAGAGCATGCGGTAATGCATGGTCAAGGGAAGCTGAACATTCGCAAGTTTGAAGCAAAATGGCTCAAGGAAAAAGAGTTCCGTGATGTTGTTCACAAAGCTTGGGGAGACGCGAATGCAGCAGTGCACGATGGGGGGATCCTGGCCAAACTGAGCCATCTCCATGAGGCGCTGCATGTATGGGATGCTCCGATACTAAAGAAGCTAAAGAAAAGGCTGCGCCAGGCGCAACAAGATTTTGAACAAGATTTTGAGAACACCGTAAGCGGAGTTATTTCGGATGAGAGCGAAGCGAAGGCCAATGAGTTGGCAGAGATTATTGAAATGTTGCTGGAACAAGAAGAGATCCGATGGCTGCAAAGGTCTAGAGCGAACTGGCTACAGTATGGAGATCGTAACACCTCCTTCTTCCACATTTTTGCTACTGCTCGTCGTAAGAAGAATTTTATCAAGAAATTAAAAAATGATGATGGGCTTTGGGTAGAAGGTACGGAAATGCTGAAACCTTTAGTCTTTCATTATTTCTCTAATCTTTTTACTGCTGAGGTGCAGAATACCGAACCAGGTTTTTTACAGAAAATCCGGCCTACAGTGTCCCAGGCTATGAACGAAAAACTTATGGCACCATTCTCAGCCGAGGATGTTAAAAAGGTTGCGTTTAGCATCGGAGATTTCAAGGCTCCAGGCCCAGATGGATTTCATGCGGTTTTTTATAAGAACTTTTGGAACATCTGTGGCGATGAAATTACTCAAGAGGTATTAAATGCTATAAATTCTCGTCAAATTCCTGAGGGATGCAATGATACTACTGATAGGTTCGTAGCATGGAAAACAAAAAAATTCTACCGCAAGAACGAACAAAACCAAGATCTAATCTAGATAAAAGTCAAGATCTAATCTATTAGACATGAGCAACGAGATAGATCTGTACTAACCCTCGTAGAACCGAAAGCGTTACGAGATTAGATCTCGGGGTTGATGTAGTCGATCACTTGCCGATCTCAAGATCGTGTGGACGATCCTTCCGGCTGCTCCAGCGCTCGCAATCGGTCACACGCGTGAGTCGGCGCACCTTCCTCTCCCCATTCCAGCGAGCAGCGGAGGTAGTAGATCTTCTCCATGGAATCTCAGCAGCATGATGGTGTGGTGGTGGTGGTGGAGGAGAGAATTTTGCAGGGCTTCGCCTAAGCCAGAGCAGAGCGAAGGAAGAGGAGAGAGACGACGGCTAGAGATTGTTATGAGAGAGGGCTAGGAGGGGACGCCCCCTCCCTTCTATTTAAAGGAGGGAGGCGCGCCAGGGGAGGGGGAGTCCTAGTAGGACTCCCCTCCTATGGCCGGCGGGTTGGGAAGGGGGGGAGAAGTCCTCCTCCCCCACGAATCCGTGTCTCGCCCCACAAGGTTTCCTTTGACCCTTTCTTGGTTTTCAAGTAAACACCAAGAACTCTTCTAGAACCTTCCAAAACATTCCGAAACCTTCTAGAATCTCCATACAAACACTCCGGAACATTTCGTAACTTAGAAAATGATCCCCAATATATGAATCTTATTCTCCGGACCATTCCGGATCTCCTCGTGATGTCCCGGATCTCCGAGACTCCGAACAACATTCGGTCTCCAACGCATATTCCATATCTAATTAAAACAACTTCGAACCTTAAGTGTGTCACCCTACGGTTCGTAAATATGCAGACATGATGAAGACACCTCTCCGATCAATAACCATCAGCGGGATCTGGAGATCCATAACGGCTCCCACATACTCAAAGATGACTTCGTGATCGATAGAACCATTAACATATGAAACCAATTCCCTTTGTCACGTGATATTCTACTTATCTGAGGTTTGATCGTCGGTATCTCCATACCTAGTTCTCCTCACATCGATAAGTACTCTTTACTCGTTCCATGTTATGTCATCTCTTGTGACCTAGTCACATGCTTGCAAGCTAATTAGATGACATTCCACCGAGAGGGCCCAGAGCATATCTATCCGTCATATGGATGGACAAATACCAATCTTTGTCCATGCGCTTCAACACATACTTTCAGAATACCCAATGACACCTTTATAACCACCCGCCACGGGCGTGTTTGATGTCATCAAAGTACCCATCCGTGATGGTGATTAACATAACCTCATGGTCAAGGATTAGGTTACTATGCATTTGAAAGCTTATAGAAATACGAACTTAATGACTTGATCTTATGCTACGCTTACTATGGGTGTGTGTCCATCACATCATTCTCCTAATGATATAATCTTGTTATTAATGACATCCAATGTCCATGATCAGGAAACCATGATCATCATTTAATCAACAAGCTAGTTCCACAAGAGGCTTACTAGGGACTCTTTTATGTTTACAAAACACACATGTATCGTTGTTTCCTTAAAATACAATTATAGCATGGGATGTAAACATTCATCATAAACACAAAGATATAATAATAACCACTTTTATTATTGCCTCTTGGGCATATCTCCAACAGTCTCCCACTTGCACTAGAGTCAATAATCTAGATTACATGGTAATATACCTAACACCCATGTATGCTCGGTGTTGGTCATGCTTTGCTCTAGGGAGAGGTTTAGTCAACGGATCTGCCACATTTAGATCAGTGTGTACTTTGCAAATCTTTATGTCACCATCTCGGACATACTCGCGAATAGCATGGAAACGTAGCTTGATGTGCTTCAGCTTGCTATGTGACCTTGGCTCCTGTGCATTAGCTATGGCACCTATGTTGTCACAGTAGATGGCCATCGGGTCCAACGCACTGGGAACCACGCCAAGTTCAGTAATGAACTCCTTCATCCATATGGCTTCTTGTGCAGCCTCCGAAGCAGCTATGTATTCCGATTCAGTTGAAGATTTCGCCACAACGCTTTGCTTGGCACTCCTCCAACTCACTGCAGCACCATTCAAAATAAATACGTATCCAGACTATGACTTCGAGTCATCTGGATCGGTGTTCCAACTAGCATCAGTAACCGCTACAACAAGCTGTTCATCACCTCCATAAGAAAGAACCATATCCTTAGTCCTATTCAGGTACTTTAGGATATTCTTGACCGCTATCCAATGTTCCATTCCAGGATCACTTTGATATCTGCTAGTCAAACTAACAGCATGTGCTATATCCGGTCTTGTACACAGCATGGCATACATTATAGAACCTATGGCCGAGGCATAGGGAATATTATTCATCTTTTCTCTATCTCCTGCCGTAGACGGACTTTGAGTCTTACTCAAGGTCTTACCTGACAACATGGGCACGAACCCTTTCTTGCTCTCTTCCATTCTAAACTTCTTTAGAACTTTGTCTAAGTATGTACTTTGTGAAAGCGCTATTAGGCGTCTTGATCTATCTCTATAAATCTTGATGCCTAGAATATATGCCGCTTCGCCAAGATCCTTCATTGAAAAACTATTATTCAAATAGGTTTTGACGCTATTAAGAAGTTCTATATCATTCCCAATCAACAATATGTCATCTACATATAGTACTAGGAATGCTACAGAGCTCCCACTCACTTTCTTGTAAATACAAGCTTCTCCATAAGTTTGTATAAATCCAAAGTTTTGATTACTTTATCAAAACGTTGATTCCAACTCCGGATGCTTGCTTCATCCATAAATGGAGCGCTGAAGTTTGCATACCTTGTCAAGATCACTAGGATCGACAAAACCCTTGGGTTGTACCATATACAACTCTTCCTCAATGTAACCATTAAGGAACGCTGCTTTGACATCCATCCGCCAAATTTCATAATCGAAATATGCGATTGCTAACAAAATCCTCATAGACTTTAGCTTCGCTACTGGTGAGAAAGTCTCATCGTAGTCAACTCCTTGAATTTGTCGGAACCCTTTCGCGACAAGTCGAGCTTTATAGACGGTAACATTACCATCAGCATCTGTTTTTCTTTTGAAAATCCATTTGTTCTCGACAGCCTTACGGCCATCCGGTAAGTCCACCAAAGTCCACACTTGGTTTTTGTACATGGATCCTGTTGGGTCCGCAGCATAGAAAACGAAAAATTTCCTACGGTGTGAACTACACGCCAAGATCTATCTACTAGGTACAAAGCAAACGGGTGGACATACATCCATAGAGAACTTACCCTCGAAGACAACGAGCTTTGTTAACGAGTAGGAACTCGTGGTTGATGTAGTCGTACACTTGCCGATCTCAAGATCGTGAGGAAGTCCGGCGTCAACTCAGCAAGATCCGCACTGCACACACGCTCAAGCCACTGCCAACCTCCACCTCCTCGCCCAGCGATCCAAAGGAAAGCAAAGAACTCCTTCCGCATTTAAATGCCACCGGGAACATGTATCTCGCTAATCCGAGACCATAGGGGAATAATTCTAGAGGAGGAGAGAGATCCTTCACAAGGAGGTGAGAGGATGAAGGAGGGAATGGGTGGCCTTTTATAGGAGGAGGGGGGTGCCCCCTCTCTCCATGGTCATGCATGGGGGTGACCTCACCTCCCCCATTGATGTGGTGGTAACTCCTCCACATTAAAATGCCTATTCACATTCCCTTTTAAAGTCTCCACTTTAAATGCATTAAGTTTCTCCAAATTTAATGCTCTCTCATTTAATAAAAACTCTTTTATTAAATTTATTCAGAATTTTGTTAATTACTTTAATTAACAAACATTCACATATAGCCCCTTGCAATATTTCAATATCACATGCGTAACCACCTTCTGCAATTTCACAAACAATTTCCGCTTTCTATTGAAACAATTCCTCGCTTTGCAATTCTTTCGTTGAAACATATGTGCTCCAAAATGGTGTCCGTAACTCTTAAGTGTGCCACCCTACGGTTCGCGAATAATGCGTACATGATCGAGACCCTTCTCCGATCAATAATCAGCAGCCAGGACCTCGAGATCCGCATCGCTCCTACACATTCAACGATGACTCGTGATCGTGAGAACCTTTAACGCTTGTAACTAAATCCCTTTGTCTCGATATATTACATGTCCGAGATTCGATCATCGGTATCTCCATACCTAGTTTGATCTCATCGACATGCACTCTTTTCTCGTTCCCATGATATAACATTCTAGTGATCACATCACTTGCTTGCAAGCTATCCTAATGTGATATCACCGAGAGGGCCCAGAGTATATCTATCCATCATCTGGATTGAAAAATTCCACTCTTGATCCATGAGCCTCAACATAACACCTTCGTAGCACTGAACCCATCTTTATAGTCACCCTGTTACGGTGTGACGTTTGATGTTATCAAGATACTCTTTCGGTGTTAGCAATTAACATGATCTCATGGTCTAAGGATAAAGATTACTTTGTATGATGTTATAGCAATATAAACACAATGACTTGATCGTAATGCTATACTTCGGATGAATGTTCATCACATCATTCCACCAATGGTCTAACCTTGTTATTAACAACATCCAATGTCCATGATCAGGAAACCTTGATCATCCTGTTAATCAACAAGCTAGTCTATAAGAGAGGCATGACTAGGAACCCTTTTTGTTTATTAAACACACATGTATTGATGTTTCCTATCAATACAATTATAGCATGCAAAATAAACATCTATCATATACAAGGAATACATAATAACAACTTTATTATTGCCTCTCAGGGCATATTTCCTTCAGTCTCCCACTTGCACTAGAGACAATAATCTAGTTCACATAGTAATAAATCTAACACCCATGGAGTTCTGGTGTTGATCATGTTTTGCCCTAGGGAGTACTTTAGTCAACGGATCTGCTACATTCAGGTCCGTGTGCACTTTAAATCTTTATATCTCCATCCTTGACATGCTCATGGATGGAGTGAAACCGCGCTTAATATGCTTGGAATTCTTGTGAGACCTTGGTTCCTTTATGTTGGCTATGGCTCCATTGTTGTCACAATAGATCACCATCGGGTCCAACGACCGGGAACCACACCCAGTTCCGTTATGAACTCCTTCATCCAAACCGCTTCGCTTCCGCTTCAAGCAAAGAACATATTCCGCCTCCGTTGTTGATCTGGCCACCACAAGGTTGTTTGGAGCTCCTCCAACTAATCGCTGCTCCGCTCAAGAGAAATACGATGCATTGAGACTTAGAGTCATCTGGATCAGTGTCAAAGCTAGCATCGACATAACACTTAGCGACTAGCTCTTCTTCACCTCAGATATAAGAAACATATCCTTAGTTCCTCTCAAGTACTTAAGGATATTCTTGACCGCTATCCAAAGGTTCAACTCGGATCAGATTGGTACCTACTAGTCAAACTAATAGCATGTGTCACATCCGGTCTTGTACATAGCATGGCATACATTATAGAGCCTATGGCTGAGGCATAGGGATCTTATCCATTATCTCTCTTTCTTCCGTCGTAGCCAGACATTGAGTAGACTCAGTGTCTTGCCTTGCAACATAGGTAAGAACCCTTTCTTACTTCTGTCCATATTAAACTTCTTTAATATCTTATCAAGGTATGTACTCGAATAGCCCAATTAGGCGCCTTGATCTATCTCTATAGATTTTAATGCCTAATATATATGAAGCTTCACCAAGGTCCTTCATCGAAAATTTGTTGTTTAGATAACTTTAACACTGCTTAAAAGATCTAAATCATTTCAATCAATAATATGTCATCCACATATAATATCGTAAATGCCACATTGCTCCCACTCACTTTCTTATAAATACAAGCCTCTCCATAAGTTTGGACAAATCCAAACTCTTTGATCACCTCATCAAAGCGGAGATTCCAACTTGATGCTTGCTTCAGTCCATAGATGGATCGCTGAAGTTTGCACACCTTATTAGCATCCTTAGGATCGACAAAACCCTTAGGTTGTATCATATACAACTCTTCTTCAATCTTACCATTGAGGAACGCAGTTTTGACATCCATCTGCCATATTTCATAATCGAAATATGCAGCAATTGCTAACATAATCCTAACCGACTTAAGCATCGCTACGGGAGAGAATGTCTCATCGTAGTCAACTCCTTGAATTTGTCGAAACCCCTTTGTGACAAGTCGAGCCTTATAGATGGTCACATTACCATCAGCATCAGTTTTCCATTTGAAAATCCATTTATTCTCAACGGCCTTTCGGTCGTGAGGTAAGTCCACCAAGGTCCAAACCTGGTTTTCGTACATGGATTCCATCTCGGATTTCATGGCTTCTAGCCATTTGTTGGAATCCGGGATCATCATCGCTTCTTCATACGTCGCAGGGTCATCCATTTCATCAGCCATGAAATTCACAACAGGATTGCCGTACAGTTCAGGAGCTGCACGTGTCCTGCTTGACTCACGAGGTTCGGAGTGTCCTCTTCGAGTTTCATGATCAATATCATTAGCTCTCTCTTCATTAGGTGAAGTCAACTCCGAAACAACTTCTGGAGCTGTGCTACTCGCCATTTCATGAAGAGAAGGTTCAATAACCTCTTTGAGTTCTACCTTCCGACTACTCACACCTTTCACGAGAAACTCCTTCTCAAGAAAGGATCCATTCTTGGCAACAAAAACCTTGCCCTCGGATCTGTGATAGAAGGTATACCCAATTGTTTCCTTAGGGTATCCTATGAAGACGCATTTTTCCACTTTGGGTTCGAGTTTATCCGGTTGAAGTTTCTTCACATAAACATCGCATCCCCAAACCTTAAGAATGATGCTTAGGTTTGTTTCAAACCATAATTCAAACGGTGTCGTTTCAACGGATTTAGATGGTGCCCGATTTAAAGTGAATGCAGCTGTTTCTAGTGCATAACCCCAAAATGACAAGGCAAGTCGTCGAGACATCATAGATCGAACCATATCCAATAAAGTACGACATTGACGTTCGACACACCATTACGTTGTGGTGTTCCAAGCGTGAGTTGTGAAACTATTCCACGCCTTTCATATGTGTGCTAAACTCGTAACTAAGATACTCTCCTCCATGGTCGGACCGCAGAAATTTGATCTTTCTGTTACGATGATTTTCCACTTCATTCTGAAATTCTTTGAACTTTTCAAAAGTTTCAGACTTGTGTTTCATCAAATAGATATACCCGTATCTACTCAAATCATCCGTGAAAGTAACAAAATAACGATATCAACCTCGCGCCGACACACTCATTGGTACACACACATCAGTATGTATGATTTCCAATAGATCTGTCGCTCGTTCCATTGAACTGGAAAACGGCGTTCTAGTCATCTTGCCCATAAGGCATGGGTCACATGTATCAAATGATTCGAAATCAAGTGATTCCAAAAGTCCATCAGAATGGAGTTTCTTCATGCATTTAACGCCAATATGACCTAGACGGCAGTGCCACATATATGTAGATATATCATTATCAAGTTTAATCCTTTTAGCATCAACATTATGAATATGCGTAATACTACTATCGAGATCCAATAGAAACAAACCATTCAACATAGGTGCATGACCATAAAAGATATTATTCATATAAATCGAACAACCATTGTTTTCAGACTTAAATGAATAACCACTTTGCATCAAACACGATCCGGATACAATGTTCATGCCCAGTGCAGGCACCAAATAACAATTATTTAGGTTTATAACTAATCCCGATGGCATATGGAGAGGCAACGTTTCGACGGCGATCACATCAACTCTTGATCCATTGCCGACCCGCATTGTGACCTTATCCCTTGCTAGTTGTCGCTTGTTCCGCAGCCCCTGAACCGAGTTACATATATTAGCAACCGATCCCGTATCAAATACCCAGGTGCTACTGCGAGTACTAGTCAAGTACACATCAATAACATGTATATCACATATACCTTTGTTTGCCTTGCCGAACTTCTTGTCCGCCAAATACTTAGGGGGCTTGTGCTTCCAATGGCCACCCCTTGCAATAGTAGCACTGGTGTCGACTTAGGGCCAGCTGGGTTTCTTTTTTCGCGTGGCAACAGACTTGCCACCCTTCTTTCCCTTGTGCTTGCCTTTCTTGTCCTTCTTGAAACTGGGGGTCCTATTGATCATCAACACTTGATGTTCTTTCCTAATCTCCACTTCTGCAGTCTTAAGCATTGACAGAAGCTCGGGAAGAGACTTCTTCATGCCCTACATATTATAGTTCATCACGAAGCTCTTGTAGCTAGGTGGCAGAGATTGGAGAACACGATGTATGCCTAAGTCAATGGGAATCGTTATTCCCAAGGACACAAGCTTATCGGCGTACCCAGACATTTTGAGTACGTGCTCACTAACGGAGCTGTTTTCCTCCATCATGCAGCTAAAGAACTTTTCTGTACCATTATAACTCTCTACGGCAGCATGTGTATCAAAAATCATTTTCAATTCTCCCATGATATCAAAGGCATTGCCATTTTCGAAACGCTTTCGAAGTTCTGGCTCTAGCCCATACAGTATGCCGCAATGAACTAAGTTGTGGTCCTCCTGACAAGTTATATAGATGTTCTTTTCCTCGTCAGGGGCATCAGGAGCTGGTGAGGGGCCTAGCGGCGCATCTAGCACATATTGCTTTTGTGCAGCAGTGAGGAGAATCCTCAAATTCATAGCCCAGTTGGTGAAGTTGCTACCATTCGCAGCAAGTTTCTCTTTCTCCATGAACACATTGAAATTAAAAGCAGGTGGTGCCATCTATAACAGAATTTGTAAAGTATATTTAGAATAAGTTTATGATAGATTGAGTTCGACTAATCCAAATTACTAATGAACGCCCACTCAAAAACGACATCCCTCGTGTCCTTTTGGTGATTACATGAACCAAATCCACTACACCAAGTCCGATCATCACGTGAGTCGGTGTAGCTTCAAAGGCGAGCATCTATATGGGCATCATATCAACTATATGACTCATGCTTAACCTTTCGGTCCGTGTTCCGAGGCCATGTCTGTACATGCTAGGCTCACAAGTAAGAACCTTAGTATTTATGCGTGTAAACTGTCTTACACCCGTTGTATGAAAACGTAGAGTTGAAAACACCCGATCATCACGTGATGCCTCAAAACACGATCCACAAAACGGTGCATACTTAAGGAAGAACACATTTTATCTTGATATCTAAATGAGGGATCATCTTGTAATGCTACCAAACGCGCCAAACTAGCAGTATAAGATGCTAACATCTAATGTGTGAAGTGAGGTGATATGGTCCATGCATTTGATCTCTATCATTTGCATCGTGGTATGATCTCTATCATTCCTTTGTGTGTAAGGCCAAGGTCTATGGAACTTACACGTTAAGTGAGTTGTAAGAGTATCTATCATACATCTACTTACAACAATACCATATCAAAACACTAGCCCAGCAACGATCTAAACTAGACGCCTCTAATTTATCAATTGCAAGTTTTACGTGGCTTAGGGCTTTCAGAGATAGAACCTGTCTAACCTACGAACATGAACCACAACGAGGATAACCAAGTTATTAGCAACTCGTTGTAAATCAGATATTGACTATAGTAGGAGAGACAGACACCCGCCAGCCACTTATGCAAAACAAGTTGCATGTCAGTCGTGGAACCGGTCTCATGTACGATGACATGTAAGGTTGGTCCGGGCCGCTTCATCCCACTATGCCACCAATATCCAAAGTACATAGAAGATGCAATAACATGATCATCATCGCCCACATATAAACATATGTGTACTACCCGTGCAAAGCACCTACGCATAGATCAGGCTCTGATACCACTGTTGGGTCCGTAGCATAGAAAAAGAAAATTTTCCTACGGTGTGAACTACGCGCCAAGATCTATCTACTAGGTACAAAGCAAACGGGTGGACATACATCCATAGAGAACTTACCCTCGAAGACAACGAGCTTTGTTAACGAGTAGGAACTCGTGGTTGATGTAGTCATACACTTGCCGATCTCAAGATCGTGAGGAAGTCCGAGCGCCGCAACTCAGCAACGCATCTGCACTCGCACACACGTTCAAGCCACCGGACAACCTCCACCTCCTCGCCCAAAGGATCCAGGAAGCAAGAACTCCTTGCGCATTTAAATGCCACCGGAACATGTATCACGCTAATCCGAGACCATGGGGAATAATTCTAGAGGGGAGAGATCCTTCACAAGGAGGTGTGAGGATGAAGGAGGAATGGGTGGCCTTTTATAGGAGGAGGGGTGCCCCTCTCCATGGTCGGGCGCATGGGGGTGACCTCACCTCCCCATTCATGTGGTGGTAACTCCTCCACATTAAAATGCCTCTTCACATTCCCTTTTAAAGTCTCCACTTTAAATGCATTAAGTTTCTCCAAATTTAATGCTCTCTCATTTAATAAAAACTCTTTTATTAAATTTATTCAGAATTTTGTTAATTACTTTAATTAACAAACATTCACATATAGCCCCTTGCAATATTTCAATATCACATGTAGAACCACCTTCTGCAATTTCACCCGAAACAATTTCAGGTTTCTATTGAAACAATTCCTGCGCTTTGCAATTCTTTCGTCTGAAACATATGTGCTCCAAAATGGTGTCCGGTAACTCTTAAGTGTGCCACCCTACGGTTCGCGAATAATGCGTATATGATCGAGACCCTTCTCCGATCAATAATCAGCTGGGACCTGGAGATCCGTCGACTCCTACATTCAACGATGAGTCATGTGATCATGAGAACCTTTAACGCTTGTAACTAAATCCCTTTGTCTCGATATATTACATGTCCGAGATTCGATCATCGGTATCTCCATACCTAGTTTGATCTCGTTTCGACATGCACTCTTTTCTTGTTCCCGTGATATAACATTCTAGTGATCACATCACTTGCTTGCAAGCTATCCTAATGTGATATCACCGAGAGGGCCCAGAGTATATCTATCCGTCATCTGGATTGACAAATTCCACTCTTGATCCATGAGCCTCAACATAACACCTTCGTAGCACTGAACCCATCTTTATAGTCACCCTGTTACGGTGTGACGTTTGATGTTATCAAGATACTCTTCCGGTGTTAGCAATTAACATGATCTCATGGTCTAAGGATAAAGATTACTTCGTATGATGTTATAGCAATATAAACACAATGACTTCATTGTAATGCTATACTTCGGATGAATGTTCATCGCATCATTCCACCAATGGTGTGACCTTGTTATTAACAACATCCAATGTCCATGATCAGGAAACCTTGATCATCCTGTTAATCAACAAGCTAGTCTATAAGAGAGGCATGACTAGGAACCCTTTTTGTTTATTAAACACACATGTATTGATGTTTCCTATCAATACAATTATAGCATGCAAAATAAACATCTATCATATACAAGGAATACATAATAACAACTTTATTATTGCCTCTCAGGGCATATTTCCTTCAGATCCCATCTCGGATTTCATGGCTTCCAGCCATTTGTCGGAATTTGGGCTCACCATAGCTTCTTCATACGTCACAGGGTCATCAGTGTTGTCCACCAACATGACGTTCAAGGCAGAGTCATACCACTCAGGAGTGGTACGAACCCTCGTTGACCTGTGAGGTTCAGCAGTAACTTCATTCGAAGTTTCATGATCAGCATCATTAGCTTCCTCTCCAGTTGGTGCAGGCGGCACAAAAACATCTTCCGGTGCTGCGCTACTCTCAACTCCAAGAGAAGGTTCAACAACCTCATCGAGTTCTACTTTCCTTCCAGTCACTTCTTTCGAGAGAAATTCCTTCTCAAGAAAGGATCCATTCTTAGCAACAAAAACTTTGCCTTCGGATCTATGATAGAAGGTATACCCAATTGTTTCTTTCGGGTATCCTATGAAGACGCATTTCTCTGCTTTGGGTTCAAGCTTATCAGGTTGTAACTTTTTACATACGCTTCGCAACCCCAAACTTTAAGGAACGACAACTTAGGTTTCTTACCAAACCACAATTCGTACGGTGTCGTTTCGACGGATTTAGATGGTGCCCTATTTAAAGTGAATGCGGATGTCTCTAATGCATAGCCCCAAAATGATAGCGGTAAATCTGTAAGAGACATCATAGACCGAACCATATCTAAGAGAGTTCGATTACGACGTTCGGACACACCATTACGCTGTGGTGTTCCCGGCGGTGTCAACTGCGAAAGTATTCCACATTTCTTTAAATGCATGCCAAACTCATAACTCAGATATTCACCTCCGCGGTCAGAATGCAGACACTTAATCTTCTTATTACGATGATTTTCCACTTCACTTTGAAATTCCTTAAACTTCTCGAAAGTTTCGGACTTATGTTTCATAAAGTAGACATACCCATATCTACTTAAGTCATCCGTGAAAGTGAGAACATAACGATATCCACCACGCGATGCTATACTCATTTGGACCGCATACATCAGTATGTATTATTTCCAATAAGTCCGTAGCTCGCTCCATTATTCCAAAGAATGGAGTCTTAGTCATTTTTCCCATTAGACATGCTTCGCATCTTTCAAGTGATTCAAGAAGTCCATCAGAATGGAGTTTCTTCATACGCTTCACTCCAATGTGACCAAGACGACAGTGCCACATGTATGTAGAATTATCATTCAACTTTATTCATTTAGCATCTATGTTGTGAACATGTGTATCACTACTATCGAGATTCAATAAGAATAAACCATTTATCTTAGGTGCATTACCATAAAAGATATTACTCATATAAATCGAACAACCTTTATTCTCAGACTTAAAAGAGTAACCGTCTCGCAATAAACAAGATCCAGATATAATGTTCATGCTTAACACAGGCACCAAATAACAATTATTTAAATTTAAAACTAATCCTGAAGGTAGATGTAGAGGGAGCGCGTCGGCGATCACATCAACCTTGGAGCCATTTCAACGCGCGCCGTCACCTCGTCTCTTGCCGGTCTTCGTTTATTCCGCAACTCTGTTTTGAGTTACAAATATGAGCAACCGAACCGAGATCAAATACCCGAGCACTACTACAACTACTAGTAAGATACACATCAATGACATGTATATCGAATATACCTTTCTTCTTGATGTTGCCGTTCTTCAGATCTGCCAGGTACTTGGGGCGATTCGCTTCGATGACCAGCACCCTTGCGAGAGAAGCACTCGATTTCAGCTTAGGACCAGCCTTGGGCTTCTTTAGCGGCAGCTTTCTTGCCGTCCTTCTTGAAGTTGCCCTTTTTCTTAGGCTTGCCCTGTTTCTTGAAATTTGTGGTCTTATTGACCATCAACACTTGGTGCTCCTTCTTGATCTCCACTTCAGCAGTTTTCAGCATGGACGATAGTTCAGGCAACGTCTTGTTCATGCAGTGCATATTGTAGTTCATCACAAAGTTCTTATAACTCGGTGGCAGTGATTGGAGGACACGGTGAATCCCTAACTCATTAGGAATCGTTATCCCCAACTCTTGGAGTTTGTTTGTGTGCCCAGACATGGTGAGCACGTGCTCGCTAACGGAGCTTCCCTCTTCCATCTTGCAGGTAAAGAACTTCTCGGAGGCCTCATAGCTCTCCACGGCCGCGTGAGTCTCAAAAATGAGCTTGAGCTCCTTAATGATCTCGAACGGGTCATGGTGCTCAAAACGCTTCTGGAGCTCCGTTTCTAAACCATACAGGATGGCACACTGAACTGTGGAGTAATGATTTTTCCGAGTGGCGTAAACATTCTTTACGTCATCGGTGGCATCATCTGCAGGTGGGTCACCTAGCGGTGCTTCGAGCACATAGGTCATCTGACCAGCCCTGAGGACAATCTTCAGACCACGGAGCCAGTCCGTGAAGTTGCTTCCATTGTTCTTAAGCTTTTCTTTCTCTAGGAACGCATTGAAATTGATGGAGAGGTTCGCCATAATCTACAACAATATTTGCAAGTAGTTTAGACTAAGTTTATGATAAATTGAGTTCTATTTTAATTCTTAAATTAACTAGGTGAACCTCCACTCAAAACAACATCCCTCACATTGTCTTAGTGATTACACGAACCAAGTCCACTACACCAAGTCCGATCTTCATGAGAGAAGATGTACTTTCATCGGCGAACAATCTTCATGTTCATCATATCACTTATATGACTCGTGCTCTACCTTTCGGTATTCCGTGTTTCGAGACCATGTCTGTACATGCTAGGCTCGTCAAGATTAACCTTAGTTTCCGCATGTGCAAATCTGGCTTGCACCCGTTGTATGCACACGTAGAATATATCACATCCGATCATCACGAGATGCTTCGAGACGACGAGTCTTAGCAACGGTGCCAACTAAGGACGAACACTTTATTACTTGATATTTAGTGAGAGGGATCATCTTATAATGCTAACGTCGCGATCTAAGCAATACAAGATACATAAAGGATTAACATCACAGGCAATTCATAATTAGTGTGATATGATATGACCCTTTCTTCTTATGCCTTTGATCTCCATCTCCAAAGCACGAACATGATCTCCATCATCAACAGCATTGCGTCAAGGTCAGTGGCGCCGCTTCATGGTTGTCCATCATCACTAGCAACTATTACAACTACTTGGAATAAAGCTATTACAAGATGAATAGACACGCAGGTCTTAACAGAATTAAAGACAACCATTAGGCTCCCGATTGCCATATTACAACAAGGATCATTGCATACATCAAATATAATCACAATCACATGATGGCCATATCACATCACAAAACCCCTGCAAAAACAAGTTAGACGCCTCTAATTTTCTTTGCAAGTTTTACGTGGTTTGGGGCTTTCGAATTGGAACGGATCTTACCTACGAAACTGAACCACAACGTTGATACAAGTGCTATCAAGTGCAAAGTGTAGATTGGATCTATACTATGATGGGAGAGACAGACACCCGCAAAGCCACTTGTGCAAAGCAAGTTACACGTCAAGCGTGGAGCATGTCTCATGTGCGATGACATGTAAGGTTAGCCCGAGCCGCTTCATCCCACCATACCGCAAGATGCAAAGTACACAAAGTAAAAGACGACATGAGCACCAACGCCCACAACATCATTGTGTTCTACTCGTGCAACAGATCTACGCATAGACAAGGCTCTGATACCACTGATGGGTTTGTAGCATGGAAAACAAAAAAATTCTACCGCAAGAACGAACAAAACCCAGATCTAATCTAGATAAAAGCCAAGATCTAATCTATTAGACATGAGCAACGAGATAGATCTGTACTAACCCTCGTAGAACCGAAAGCGTTACGAGATTAGATCTCGGGGTTGATGTAGTCGATCACTTGCCGATCTCAAGATCGTGTGGACGATCCTTCCGGCGCCGCGTTCCGGCAGCACTTCCGCAGTCGGTCACACGTGCGGAGTCGAAGCAGACCTTCCTCTCCCTGTTCCAGCGAGCAGCGGAGGTAGTAGATCTTCTCCACGGAATCCCAGCAGCACGACGGTGTGGTGGTGGTGGTGGAGGAGGAGAGAATTCTGCAAGGCTTCGCCTAAGCCAGAGCAGAGCGAAGGAAGAGGAGAGAGACGGCGGCTAGAGCTTGTTATGAGAGAGGGCTAGGAGGGGGCGCCCCCTCCCTTCTATTTAAAGGAGGGAGGCGCGCCAGGGGAGGGGGAGTCCTAGTAGGACTCCCCTCCTATGGCCGGCGGGTTGGGAAGGGGGAAGGAGTCCTCCTCCCCCACGAATCCGTGTCTCGCCCCACAAGGTTTCCTTTGACCCTTTCTTGGTTTTCAAGTAAACACCAAGAACTCTTCTAGAACCTTCCAGAACATTCCGAAACCTTCTAGAATTTCCATACAAACACTCCGGAACATTTCCTAACTTAGAAAATGATCCCCAATATATGAATCTTATTCTCCGGACCATTCCGGATCTCCTCGTGATGTCCTGGATCCAATCCGAGACTCCGAACAACATTCGGTCTCCAACGCATATTCCATATCTACTTAAAACAACTTCGAACCTTAAGTGTGTCACCCTACGGTTCGTGAATATGCAGACATGATGAAGACACCTCTCCGATCAATAACCATCAGCGGGATCTGGAGATCCATAACGGCTCCCGCATACTCAATGATGACTTCGTGATCGATAGAACCATTAACATATTAAACCAATTCCCTTTGTCACGCGATATTCTACTTATCCGAGGTTTGATCGTCGGTATCTCCATACCTAGTTCTCCCTCGTTACTGATAAGTACTCTTTACTCGTTCCATGTTATGTCATCTCTTGTGACCTAGTCACATGCTTGCAAGCTAATTAGATGACATTCCACCGAGAGGGCCCAGAGCATATCTATCCGTCATATGGATGGACAAATCCCAATCTTGGTCCATGCGCTTCAACACATACTTTCAGAATACCCAATGACACCTTTATAACCACCCGATTCTGAGCAGTGTTTAATGTCATCAAAGTACCCATCCGGTGATGGTGATTAACATAACCTCATGGTCGAAGGATTAGGTTACTCTGCATTTGAAAGCTTATAGCAATACAAACTTAATGACTTGATCTTATGCTATGCTTACTATGGGTGTGTGTCCATCACATCATTCTCCTAATGATATAATCTTGTTATTAATGACATCCAATGTCCATGATCAGGAAACCATGATCATCATTTAATCAACAAGCTAGTTCCACAAGAGGCTTACTAGGGACTCTTTTATGTTTACAAAACACACATGTATCAGTGTTTCCTTATAATACAATTATAGCATGGGATGTAAACATACATCATAAACACAAAGATATAATAATAACCACTTTTATTATTGCCTCTTGGGCATATCTCCAACAACTACTGTGGTGCTAATTCCAAAGGTGAATGATCCAGAACTAATTACTCAGTTTCGGCCCATCATCTTATGCAATGTAATATATAAAATCATCTCGAAGATGCTTGCCCAGCGTCTGAAGGAGATACTTCCAGAAATCATTTCACCGATGCAGAGTGCTTTTGTTCCAGGGAGGCTTATTACTGATAATGTTCTCGTAGCCTACGAGTGCATTCATGCGATTAAGAATAAGAGATCTGGCTCTGTTGGTTCGTGTGCAGTAAAATTGGATATGCACAAGGCTTATGACCGAGTGGAGTGGGTTTTTCTTGAGAACATGATGAGGAAGCTGGGCTTCGACGACCAATGGACCTCAATGATGATGGCTTGTGTTCGGTCTGTCAGGTATCAGGTCCGTTTTAATTCCGAGGAAACAGACATGTTCACTCCCTCTAGGGGTCTTTGACAGGGGGACCCCCTCTCGCCTTATTTGTTCCTTTTGTGTGCGGAAGGATTATCAAGTCTCTTGATGTATGAAGAAGAAGTTGGTGGCATTGATGGGGTAAGGGTGTGCAGAAATGCACCGTCAGTTTCACACCTTTTATTTGATGATGATTCCTTGATCCTCATGAAGGCGGATATGACTAATGCAACTTCCTTGCAACAAGTGCTTGACTCTTATTGTGCAAATTCTGGACAGTTGGTGAGTATGGCTAAATCTAGTATCTTCTTTTCTCCTAATACTCATGCTATTTTGAGATCAGAAATATGTGAAACCTGCATATAGATACGGAAGCTCTGTCAGATAAATATCTGGGACTTCCTGCACTTGTCGGAGCAGATAGGAGCGATGGCTTCTTACACTTTGTTGAAAGAATTATTCAGCGTATCAATGATTGGAAAGAGAAACACTTATCCATTGGAGGAAAGGAAATTTTATTGAAGGCGGTAGCGCAAGCTATTCCTGTTTATGCTATGTCGGTTTTCCAGATTCCAAAAGGAGTTTGTAAAAGGATGATGGACGCTATCTCTCAATTTTGGTGGGGAGATGATGCAAATAGTAACAAAATGCACTGGTATGCATGGTGGAAGTTGTGCTACCCAAAAAATGAAGGGGGCATGGGCTTTCGAGATTTCCATTCTTTCAACCTTGCCATGTTGGCCAAACAGGTGTGGAGATTGATTGACAATTCTGAGTCACTGTGTGCTCAAGTCTTGCGGGCTAAATACTACCCCCATGGTGATATTCTTAAAGCTGGGCCCAAGGCAAGGTCATCTTTCACATGGCAAAGCATTATAGCTGGGTTGGCAACCTTTAAAAGAGGATATATTTGGTGTGTGGGGGATGGAGTTAATATTAATATTTGGAATGATCCCTGGATCCCTGCTAGTCCTAATAGAATGATTTTGTCACCAAGAGGACAGACCATCTTTACAAAGGTATATGAATTGAAGAGATTCTACGTTCTATTTTTAGCCCAGTGGATGTTGGGCGAGTTCTTCAGATTCCCCTAAATAATCAGGGATTCAATGATTTTATTGCATGGAATTATACTAAGAATGGTCGGTTTACGGTCCGATCGGCCTACTATATCCAATGGAAACACCAGTTCGGTCCTTCTGCTAGGCAACTTGTGTTGCCAAGAGGTTCAGTAACAAATCCAGTATGGAAAATCATATGGAAGCTTAAGGTACCGGCTAAGATGAAGATTTTCATTTGGCGAACTTTGCATGGAATCGTACCAGTAAAATGTGTGTTGGCTAATCGGCATATTGGCACTAGCGGTGAATGCCCTATCTGTCACCAAGGAGCAGAGGACATCTGTCATCTGTTGTTCACTTGCTCTACCGCAGATGGTCTCTGGGCTGAGCTTGGCATCAAAGACATAATCGATGAGGCCATTCTAGTTGACCGACCGGGATCAGGTATATTGGAGCACTTGTTTCGTTCCTCTAACAATTCTTTTCCGGGTATGCAGATAGTCCAGTTAAAAGAAACGGTGGTCGTGACGTGTTGGTACTTATGGTGGATACGACGTCGGCGTACACACAATGAAGATGTTCCCCCATTATCTAGATGTAAAGTATCCATTCTAGCGATAACAGCTAATGCAGCAAAAAATACTACAAAAACTGGATCGACCGACCAAGAAAATGGTCAAAACCAATGCCTAGATATGTCAAAATTAATGTGGATGCATCCTTCCATGAAGAATCACACTCTGGTTCAGCAGGAGCAATCATCCGGGATTACAAAGGACAGTTCGTTGCAGCTTCAGGGGTTTTTATCCAATATGTGGCTTCGGTGGCTATGGCCGAAGCAATGGCAATGAAAGGGGGACTCGACCTAGCTAACAGGTTGGGATTTAATAGAGTCATTGCGGAATCAGACTCCCTTGAAACAATCGAAGCTTGCAATGGGAGCGACAGATGGTGGAGTGTATCTTCGGCTATTCTCGCAGATTGTGTGGATCTTGCTTCTTCCATCGGAAATGTTACCTATCAATTCTGTCCAAGAGAAGCTAATCAGGTGGCTGATGATATAGCTAGGTTTTGCTTCCAAAATAAAATAAATTGTACCTGGGACGATGATCCCCCTAGCTTTATTTTAAACTCGCTTGTAAACGATGTAATTGTGACATGATTGCAGCAGCAAGTTTCAGACGCACTCTTTTCCTTACTAGGATACCTAAGGGGACTAAAAGGTTTTTAATAAGGCGGCTTGCTTGCTTAATATAAGTATCGGTTACCTCAAAAAACAGGGCCTTACTCTGCACATGTTCCATGTGCATTCGATTATGTGGTTCAGATCAACCTGGCAATTTTCTGTGAGGCTGAGCAAAAAAGGATGAAGATTCATCAGAAGAGATGAAAATAGAAGGATATCACGTGTTTCATATTTGTGACCCTATGATCCTGGTTTTGACACAGGACAGGATACTAATATTTAACAACGTTGTAAATATTTAATCAACTTAACTAGGCATGTTAGAATTAGCCAGTTCTAAATAGGTCCTTGTGCTTTTGCTACTATTCCTACAACGAATATTTATACGGACCTTGTTCAGTTCAAATTAGTCCACTGTAAAAAAAAAACCTCTATTTACGAACCGTATCCCATTCTGCTATGGGGTCATAATTAAGCCTCTTGACGTCCATCCAGGACAAAAAAAATATAATTGTCAGCTCTGCTAGGCACCAGCAGGCAACGGACAAGTGATTTCATACAGATGGAAGAAGTGCAATGTGGCTGCATGCTATAATCAAGAAATGCTAACAGTATAGTTTAGTATTCAATGTATGCGATTGCGCGAACCTAGAATACAAGTGTGCAACACGGTCTGTATATAATTGAGTAATAGGGTTGTCAAAGATATTGTGTTTGTCAACCCCTGAGTATTCTAATGCTACACGAGCTTGAACGTCAACATCAATTGTTTGCAAGTGTGGAATATTCTCTGTCCAAATAACATGTATATTTCGGAATCGAACTTTCGTACTACTACTACGGTTGTTTTGTCTTGTCTGGGATGAGGAAAACTGAAGACGAAATTTGGCGTGGAGAAGCTTTTAGGATGTCTCTGCACTGGTTGACTCGTGGAGATGACCAGGCCGCTCGAAATTCCAACAGCCAAGCGCGACCGGTGGGCCGAGTCGACGGCAGAAGGCCGCTGCAAGCAGGTGGTCTCGGCTCCCGGATGCTTCCTGAACTTCTTTCCGCGACTCGCAGCCTGAGGCCACCCCTTCTAAATTCATACGAGTGGCATGGTTGACCGGCTGCGCACGTTCATCTGAATCCTCACCACCTCGTGTTGCATTCGCATATACTATTAGTACTATAATCTTCTCTTGACGACAAGGTCCTCTTTTCAGTGCACGGGAAGAAAATCTTTCTCTGTTCTTTAAAATAGAGTTTGGACGACGGATAGACTCGTTCTAGAGGATGGCTAAATTGTGGATTATGCAAGGTAACCAAAATCAAGAGTTGGCTACTCATTTACTTTTCAAATACAGTTTCTTCGTAACGATTTGGAACAATTTGAAAACTTGGCTTGGCTTGCAACAAATCGATATAGCTAATTGGCACCAATATCGATCCATCAAAGAATGGTGGACGGTGGTGATTCACAAAAGAGGACCGCAAAGAAAGGCAATGGATTCACTTATAATGTTGGGTTCTTGAAAATTTGGAAAGAAAGAAATGTTACGATCTTTCGAAACCACTCATATCATCGTTGATATGATTATAACAAAAATTAAGAAAGAAGCTCACTTGTGGTGCCTTGCCAGTGCGAACGCGCTTAGTGGTGTAATCTTTCGTGAGTAGATGTTTTATGTTTTAGGAGGTGTTTTGGTTCATGGGTGCAAATGGACCTATTATAAAAAATTGCATAAAAAACAAAATTTAAAATATCAAAAAAAAATTAAAAAAAATTCGTATGTACACTTGAACATTCTATGTTGATACACGAGTTCTTTAGAAAAACCAAACATTTTATGTGGCTTGTGTAAAAAGATAAATAAAAATCCGTGAATAGTCATGTTGCAAGACCAAAATTTGTCTTTCTATGTGGCGCACAAAAATGTTCTTTTTTCCGAAAACTTGTGTACAAACATATAATGTCTAGACGTGCATGCATATAATTTTTTCTAAGTTTTTTTGACATTTTGAAATGTGATTTCTAACAATGGGTTCATTTGCACCATTGACCAAATTGGATTTCCGTTTTATGTTAGTATTGGACTTTGCCAAGACATGGTTTCTACTTTATAGCACTATCTAAAAATTTCTCCTTATCAATAAACTGGGGCAAATCTTTCGCCTTGTTATGAAAAAAAAAATCTCGGTAGAACAATCAAAACGGCTCAAACGATTCGTCAGCAGAAAGAAGGATGGGCCCACGCACAGCATGCTGTGGCGTGACAGCGCTCAGTGCCGTGGAGTTAATTTGACAGCGCAAGGAAGATAACAGTAGACTCTGTATGTAGAATGACACGATCCCGCATTAGATTTCGGAGTGATGATCCTCCAATTAAACCATGCAAAGAATATGCGCGCATCAAGTAGAGAGATGCGCAGCCGGATTCAGATGCACCTGAGACCTGCTCGACGGCTAGCCCGGTGACCACACACACCAGTCCCCCCGATCCGTCATGCAAGATCACACGAGCTTCCGGCCCCGAAAAGGGACAAATCCCATCTACCGCACGCCGGGCACTTGAATTTGACCATGGCCAGCAGCTACAACCTCGTCACGCCGTACCCTCGGCGTTGACGGGGGCTGCGCACGAAGCACGCGCCCCCGCGACTCTCTCTCTCCCGCACGTTTCCCACGCATCGCCTCGCCATACAAATACGCGCCTACCGCTCCAGCTCCCTTCACAGCCTCGTCGATCACACATCCAACCCCACGGATCCTCCATCCCGGACTCCAACACTCGATCGGAAATTTTCTTGAAAGAAACCGAATATGGATGCCACCATGGCGAAACAGCTCCGCCGGCTCCGAACCCTCGGGCGCGGCGCGTCCGGCGCCGTCGTCTGGCTCGCCTCCGACGAAGTCTCAGGCGAGCTGCTGGCGGTCAAGTCTGCCGCCAGTGCCGGCGCGGCGGAGACGCTGCGGCGCGAGGAGCGCGTCCTGGCCGGGCTCTGCTCCCCGCACATCGTCCCCTGCCTCGGGTCGCGCGCCGCGGCTGGTGGCGAGTACCAGCTCTTCCTCGAGTTCGCGCCGCGCGGCTCGCTGGCCGACGAGGCCGCGAGGAGCGGCGGGAGCCTCGCGGAGCGCGCCATCCAGGGCTACGCGTCGGACGTGGCGAAGGGGCTGGCCTACCTCCACGGGAACTCGCTGGTGCACGGGGACGTCAAGGCGAGGAACGTCATGGTCGACGCCGACGGGCGGGCCAAGCTCGCCGACTTCGGGTGCGCGAGGACGACGGACTGCGACGAGCGGCCGATCGGCGGCACTCCGGCCTTCATGGCGCCGGAGGTGGCGCGCGGGGAGGAGCAGGGTCTCGCGTCCGACGTGTGGGCGCTCGGCTGCACCGTCATCGAGATGGCCACCGGGCGCGCCCCCTGGAGCGACATGGACGACGTCTTCGCGGCCATCCACCGGATAGGATACACAGACGCCGTGCCCGAGCTGCCCAGTTGCCTTTCGCCGGAGGCCAACGACTTCCTGGGCAAGTGCTTGACAAGAAACCCCAGCCACCGGCCCACCGCCGCGCAGCTACTGGAGCACCCGTTTCTCCTGTCCGCCTGCAGCCCCGATACCGAGGCAGAGCCGGCGAAGCAGGACTGGATGTCCCCGAAGAGCACGCTCAACGCAGATTTCTGGGACTCGGACGAGGAAGATGAAACAGAGGACGATATGCTGGAAAGCGCGACGGAGAGGATCGCGTCATTGGCCAGCCCTTCCTCGGCGTTGCCGGACTGGGATTCCGACAATGGTTGGATCGATGTGCACGGCGAACACTCTGGAGATTCTTCAGAAACAACGACGGCCACGGTCATCACCGGTGCAGACTTTGGTACTTGGAGTGAAGCGCTGGAAGCCGAGGTTCATGCCCAATTCGGTGATGTGGATGGCGGTAGTTATTACCTTGTGCGAAATGTGGAAGGAGCACATCATTTCGCTGGGTATGATGAGAGATGTTTGAGTGTCAATGTGACTAGTGATAAACCATTCTGCCCCATTGCTCGTCACAGATGCAAAATTGTAAAATTCGTCTGTCATTGTGAAGGAGAAAGGCTAATAAAATTTGGTTTTGCACCAATTTTGTTTTTTAAAACGACTTGCTGCTCAACTACGATTCAAGTCAGATCAGCTTAAGTCGACGATAGATTTGCATTTCTGCCTCACAATATTCCACATATTGTGGGGTCAGCCAATTACTATCCGAGTCTCCTGAGTATGGCTGCAAGCGGATGTGGGACGTCTGCGGTGCCGCATGGCCCGCCCCATATAAATTCCTATGCGGACGCCCGCAGACCAGAGAGAAAAATAATTGGTAGTTTGCGGCTGTCTCCTGTACCCACATAACCCACATAAATCGTTGCCCAGATTGAAGCAGCCAGCAGCATCCGGCCAGATCGGGGCGAACGACAGCCAATCAGACCGGATGGCGGCCGAGATCGGATGGGGGCAGCCCGAATCCGGCGACGGTGACCGAGAAAGGAGAGGGGCGGTCGGGAATCGAATAGTAGAAGCCCAAATCCGGCGTGGCGACCGAGATCGGAGAGGGGCGGTCGGGAATCGAACATGGGCAGCCGAAATCGAGGGAGAAGATGCTGAATCGGGGCTTGATTAGTTCTGCTTTGGTACAACAGTAAGTTGCAGGCTGAGTTGGGACTGAACCGGAGACATTGTTGCAGAGTATGAACATATGCGGACAAAACGCGGGCGCCACATAATTACAATTAGTTCTTAGCGGCCTGTCGTAGCGTCCCACATAACTATCGCGGTCTTACGTGGCGCGTATGCGAGATCCCGCATCGCGGCCCACTTACAGCCTGACTCCTGAGAGAAACTCTTGGATAGTAGGGAGGCAAACCGTGAAGATCTAGATCTGCGATGCAACAAGAAAAAAATTACCATATTCATCTTAGAGTAAAATATATCGGACCTCACGGAGCTTGTCTGTATACTTCAAATTCATCCTTGTACTTAGAAAATCGCCAAATACGATCGCTGAAGACGCGACATCGAGTCACATACAGTCACCGCAAACGCGAGCGCGATGCGCCACATACGTATTGCCTACGGGACCCACCTGCCAGCGAGGGCGGCGTTCTGACCGAGTGGCGTTTTTGCAGAGAAACCCTGAACCGCACTTATTTCACTGTCTTTTCTTGGCCACTCCGACATCTCCGCGTCTTTTCTTTTTTGGTTGCCAATCGTTTCGAGGTGAGAAGCAGAGGGAGAGGGAGAGGAAGCGGTGCACACTGACGACAACGATCATGCAAGAAGGGAGAAGGTCGACGATGTCCTTGTTCGTCGGCCGGGTGCAAGGAAGCCACTGAGGCAGCTCTTCTCCGCCAGGAGGAGGCAGTGGCGATGGAGCCTACTCGTCGTCCGGAAGGAGCTCGACCTCCGGACTACGGTAAAGTCAAGCAAATCGAACCAGAATCTCACTTCATTTGCTGCTAGATTGATCGCAAAAGGGCTGTTATGATAGGGTTACCAGTGTTTAGGTTGCTAGAACTTTTCTGGAGATTTTCTTGGAATGGTTTTGTTGGGGGTTTGGGTAGGGTTTTAGGATGAGAAAAGCGAAATTTGTGTTGATGTGAAGAAAATTTCGACCATTTGTTGCTTGTGCATGGACTAGTCAGAGGGTAGGGGATCTCTTGTTTATTTTTGTAAATTCCTAAACTTTTGACTGAATTCTCTGAATTTTGGTGTAAAAAACCTAAACTTTTTACACTGATGCAATATAGGCACTGGCAGCGATCAATTTTCAATTGACATTCACCATGGTGGATATTTTCTTGAAACTGGTAGCAATAGGTCCTATGTGAATGATTCAATCATTTGGTACAATGGTTGTGAGGTTAAGAACTGGACACCATCTGTTGTGGAGGATATTGTTGAGGATATGGGTTTTGAGGTTGCAAGGAGGATCAAGCTACACTACTGCATCCCAATAATTACGCTAAACAATAATGGATTGAGGTGAATAAGGAGTAAGCACGACACTGACTTCATGCTCACTTTTGTTTCAGTTGGAAATCTATTTCTGCATGTATATCCTGATCACGTGAGAGCCTGAGGAGCATCAAATGGGATGATGTAGTTGCATTTCTAGTAACTCAATTGCCACTTGTGGTTAGCCCTATGAAGCAAAGGCATCTGGAAGATGAGGAACCAGAAGCAACTGCAGAAGAAATGGCACATGTGCATGGGCATGAGCATGTCCATTCAGGTGGTGGCACCTAAGCCTAAGCCTATTCAGATTGTGGCACCTGAGCCTAAGCCTTCGAATTTTGAAATGTCAGCTGCTAGCAGACGTAGGAGAAAGAGCAGCAGATTCCAAGCAATGAAAGCACAACAAGTATCAATACTTGAAGCTAGGCAGTTGCCCATGTTGTCAATGTTAAAGACGGTGAAGAATCAAATTATGTCAAGGAACTACACTAAAGACAAGGAAACACATAACCTGCAAGGGCCTATCTATCCAAATCCAAGAAAGAGTGTTGAGAAGAATATGGAAATTGATTCACATATTTATGCAAAGGAAGCTAGAGAAGGCATTTTTTCCAATTGATGCCGGAGGAACAGGGGTCATTATTGACATTGTTCAGAAATCATGTTCCTGCCAAATATGGTATCATAGTGGCATTCCTTGCCCTCATGCATGTGCTATATGTAGGGGTGGAGATCTAGATCCTTTAACACTAGTGGATGATTGCTACTCTATGGAGACATCTAAGAAAGCCTATGGAAACTTTGTCATGCCTTGCAGAGATAAGAGTGACTGGGAGAAACTGAATGGAACTCCTATTCAGCGACCTTTCTATGCGAAGAAAGTAGGGGGGCCTACCAAAAGAAGGAGGAAAGCACCATATGAGATTGGTCATAGGAGTGGAGGAAAAAATGACTAAACATGGAGTCATAATCCACTGTGGCTACTTCAGGAAACTTGACCACAACAAGAAGGGATGCGAATACCGTAAAGCTAGTTTGGCACCACCATACCAGCAGAATGCGGGCCAGCCATTTGCACCTACAGTTGATGGATGCCAGCCAGCTGCACCAAGTGCACCTACCTATGGACATTTCATTCTTAATAAATTGGTACAATAGGTAAAATCAATTTCCAACCTGCTACATACATGTCAAATTCTTACCTATGTTACATACATGCCAAATTCTAATGTATGCTACATACATGCCACATGCTGACCGAGGCCACCACCAAGGGTTAGGACACTAATGCCATTGCAACAGTCATCTTTCATCACCGCATCACAGAGGCTAGTTTAACCAGGTTAGTCCTAGCACTACTACTCTGAGACAAGGGGAGTTAGCACATAAATTAGAAGATATGAAGCAAGAAAGGGATCATGATCTAGAAAACAAAAGAACAACCATTCTGTAAGCTAGGTATGAGCGGCAATTAAAGAGGGATGAAGAAGTTGAGCTGAGAAAACAAGAGAAATAGGAAAAGAAGGCAGTAGAAGGAGGAGCAAAAAAGAATAGAATCCTAAGAGAAAAGGGAGAAGAAGAGAGAAGAGCAAGCTATGAACAAAAAAACAAGTTGAGGCCAGTAGGATCATCTCAGAAGTTGCAAAGGAAGTAGCGAAGTAAAAAGGGGAGGAAGCTCGAGATAAGATGAAGAAAGAAGCTGAGCTGAAAAGCTAGAAACAGCAGAGAAAAGGAAGGAAGGACAAGAGAAGAAGAAGAAAGAAGTAGAAGAGAAGAAGATGCTAGCAGAAGAAAAGAAGAGATAATCAGAAGAAAAGAAGAAGCGAACACTAGAGAAGAAGAGGGAACTACAAGCAAAAAGATCAAGGTCATATGATCCTGAAGCAGGGTTGGCTGACATGCAGCCCAAGAAAAAAGTAAATATGTTTGATGAATTTAGATGATCATGTAGTCTGACATGTAATAACAACTATTTAGATCATGTTTTGATCATGTATTGGTACCTGAACCCTAGGCTACAATCAAACTATGAAACTATGCTGCTATTATGCACATGTTGAACCTAGGCTATTGCTTTATTATTTCAGTCATATGGTCATCATGAAAAACATCAGTAGCATTACAACTAGATAGGCTCTAGGATCACTTCTTCAGAAAAACATCAAGTGCAACCACCATTACAACTGACAACATTGCCACTACAATCTTCAGCAGGAGCAACATCTCCCTTCCTTATGAAACCAGCTTCCTCTTGAAGATCTCATCAGCATTGTTCTTGCTGCAGGTGAATCCAGAACCTCTTGCCCACTCCTCTGCTAGCTTCTGTTGTCCCAATGCACGCTCCAGATCTTCCCTCCTCTCTTCAGTCCACCCAACTGCTTCCACTTCAGCATCACCTCCCAACACATTGATGTCACATAGATGGTAGACATACTCACGCTCCTAGTGCCAGAAGTTACATGTGCTCTGAACATTGCAATAACACACGAGACAATTCAGTCTAATCAAATCACCCAATCGGTCCAATCGGAAATGCCAAAATTAAAAGAAATTTTGAGTACTAGACTTACCCCATGTTTCTTGCACCTATAGAAGGTCCAGCCGAGGTGCTCAGAGGTGCCGGAGATGTACACCTTCACCTGCCGCCAACAGTCTGGGCAGGGCACCAGGGGGATGACAGGGTCTGGGGCTTGCGCACCACGCCGACGCGCAAGATACCTCGAGCTAGTGCTCATGGACATGGTGACGAACGGCAGCTCCCACGACGCGCAAGTGACCTCGAACAGAGGCGAGCGCCGGCGACCTCGAACAAAGCTCCACTCGCCAAGAAGGGGAAGGGAGAAGTGATTCAGGGATTTAGGATGGTCGGTACGGGATTTATTTGCTTCTGTCGTTTTTCCGATAACATGCCACACAGACCATGGTTTTCTCTGTAATAAATGAACCCGGTCGGAACATCAACGGCTAGGTGGGCCCCGCATGCAATACGTACATGGCGCATCGTGCTCGCGTCAGCGGTGACCGCACGTGATTCACTGTCGTGTCTTTTGTGATCGTATTTGGCGATTTCCTAAGTACAAGGATGAACTCGAATTATACGCAGTGGTGGACCTAAGAATTATTTAAAGGTTGGACAAATAGTGTATTTCAAGACTACTAACATTAATTTTCTTATCGTATTACCATCAAATTAGCCTTATTATACGAACAAGTTCCGTGTGGTCCGGTGTATTTTACTCTTCATCTTATCCACATACTCACATACGATAGGTTCTTGAGATACAAGGGTATGTGCTTTCAACGGCTGTCCTTGAGAGGAAGAAGCCATCAAATGCCGAACCACGGTAGTCAATGGCTGCTCAATTTGATTGTTCAGCGTACGAAAAGTTCATAGTATATCGAGAAATGCTAACTGAGGAAACAGAATGTTCAATGGATATTTAGGAATGAGACGAAAGGTCAATATACTGCTGGAGTTAGTTGAAAATGCAAAGAGTTAGTTGCAGATAGTATTAAAATCAACCTGAAAGTTGTTGCAATGATTGGCAACGGCAAAGGCGTATGAGTACTAATGTCATGGGCCACCAACTGTCTTATCATTAAGCTTCTGGCTAATATTCGTCCACATTTACCCACTTCTATTCAAGTCACTGTAACCGTGTTCGTGATCCCTCAGAGAAACTATGCCGTGATGTGTAGTAAGAAATTGTAACCGACGATGTTCTCATGAACGAAATAAAATGAACAAAGAGATAAACAGAGGCGTGTACACTTGTTTGGATAAGTCTACTGAAACATTCGCTGTAGCGCCTAACCAACACGAACTATACTTCATCTAAAATGGGTAATCAACAAACTTGGGGTGAAGAAAACTGCACGCTTTAATCACCCCGATCCGCATAACATGGCCATGACACGCCATTTATCCAAAACCGTCGAGAAGATCCAAGCTCAAACAGATCAGAAATTGTAGTACGTCACAGGCTAGACTAGTATGCATGTGCTTTACCCAAACAGCATCTAGAAACGATAGATAACAACTAATGCTCCGTCAGCTTCAGCCAAACTCAGTCACATGGATGTCGAAGGATCAGTCGGTCTTAAATCCCCCAGAAATGGCCGACTACTCTGCCGAGGCGCACATGCGATCTGGCGGCCGCCGAACGACGTGCCTCTCGGAAACGGCGATGGATGAGGATGGTTGGACACTTGGACATGTCTTGCCCTTCCGGCAGATCTTCTTCCCAAACATTTCCACTCCTTATAAGACCAACTCCAACAGCTCGCCTATACACGGATAACAAAAACCGCTTTTATGTGTAAGACCATGTAGGTTTATTAAAATTTAGATGAATCTGACAAATCTGAGCCATCTATTTTAAGACGGAGGGAGTACTGTGTATATTCGGTTTAAAGCAAAATATGTCAGACTTAGAAATCGGCACTGTTTTGCTGCTATATGTGACTCGGTTCATAACAGAGTATGGGACCCTGGTGGAAAATCCACTTTTGATCTCAGGTGCATATGCTCATAGCTGATTTTTTTTTAAAAATGTTAAAAAATTTGGAAAAATAATAGCGCGTATATCTTCACATTCTATGTTCTCACAAGTCCTTTTACGAAAAACCGATATATTTTGTGTCCTGTATGAAAAAGACAAAGAAATATTTCGTTACCTGCTTTTTTAAGCGTCAAATTTCGTCTTTTTTATACATGACACAACATATTGGTTTTCCACGAAACGACTTTATGAGTACGTAGAATGTCAAGCAAGATGTACGCGCCAAATTTTTTGTTGACTTTTTTAACATTTTAACTTGTGTTTAAAATTCAATTAAAAACCGAAAGCATATGTTGCCGGGAGTCAAAACGCCTCGTCCTGGGATCAACAAATAATTAGTATTCTCTGGTTACACGTGTTCTCTCGTGATTAGCTTCGCATGAGATATGGTAGACCAGAGACCTTATTTTACTAGAGGAATGGAACCGGAACGGAACCAGGTCAGTGGTTCGCTTCTTTGGTGTGAACCTTTGAATCGACTCACTACTGCTACGTATTGAACCGGTTTCTAGAGCTCTTTCAATCACTTTAAGACTAGATGGCCTAAAGTGACACACAAATGTACTTCCTCCGTTCGGAAATATAAAACATTTTAGCTTTCTGAAATAAATGTATCTAAGACGCATTTTGATGTATAGGTTCATTCCAAACCTCTATGAACCTATACACTAAAAGACGTCTAGATAAATTCGATTCACAAAGCTAAAACGTCTTATATTTCCGAACGGGGTGTAGCTCCAATAGCTTATCTATCTGTGGTCCCTAGCAAAAAAAAATTGGGATCACACATATTTTGGCACCTCCTAGCCATATATGGATAGATTGACACAAAATTTGGGCAAGAGCATCTCCACCCGGGGACCTCAAAGGCTCCCCATAGCATTTTGGGAGGCGCCGGCGTGAAATTTCGAGCCCAGCCATGCGTCCTAATTTTTTTTAGCGTCGACGCGGCCTAGTTATTTACCCGGTGGCCCTAGGCCAAACCCAATGTACAGGGAGGCGAGCGGGGACGCCGGATGAACGCGTGGGAGGGCGGGTAGGGGGAAGATAAGGCGGGAGCGCGCGCGCCGAACCGCCCCGGTCAAAGATGGCCCGCATGGCAGCCGTATAGAGCCGGTCTTCTTCCTCGCCATCAACCTTTCTAGCGAACGGCAGCGGGCGGTGCAGCCGACGCGCCCCGTCAATGGGGCGCGGGCGGTGTTAATGCCCACCGCTCGTCTCCCCCTCCTCCCCCATTATAAAAACCTGCGGCGCTTTCCATTGCCGCCGCACACACATTATCCTGACGGCGAGCTCCACCATCTCCTCTCTCAACCTCCCCCAAGAGTCGTATCCTTCTCCCTCGGCGATGGCGGACTACGACGGCGCAGTTGCCAACGGCTTTGGCCGCCTCTGGCTCCACGTCGACGAGGCGCAGGCGCTATGGAGCGCCGCCTACCCCGTCCTGCCGGCTTTCTGGCTTCTGACGGGGTGGGCGGTGAGCCGCGGTGGCCTCCTTGTGCAGCCCATCCCCACCGGCGCGGCCCGCAGAGCCGCGATCTACGAGCACTACTAGGGGTCGCTCACCGACGATGCGCGCAATGACCCCCAGTGGGATCCCGACAACCTCCAGGCGTGGGCGGCCTTCTTCACGTGGTAGCGCGAGGATTGCATCGAGGCCTACGACGGCGTTGGCCTGCCGCCGGCGAACTTCAACAGCGAAGGCCGGAAGCGATGGTGGAGCGCTCCGGGACCCACCCTCTCCTGGGTCCTAGACCACATTGCCAATGACAACAATCTGTCGTTGGTGATGCTGCCGCGTCTCCCGCGCAATTGCCAGCAGGCCGCCAACAACTGCTGGGGGCCTCGCCGCGCGCCGTTGGTGTCCTCCTCCTCCTCCTCGCGCTCGTCGGCGTCCCTAGCTAGGTACTCGTCATACTCCTCGCCGTCACCATGCAACTAGGGGATGCTCGCGCCGGTGAAGGACGAGCAGGCGAGCCCACCGCGCAGGCGCCGCGTGCCTCCCTCGCCGCCTCGCCGCCTTCGCTTGGGCAGGCCCAAGCCCAAGCCCAAGAAGGAGTGGACGCCACCACCGGAGTACAAGGCGGCAGTGCTCCAGCTGGCGGACGGCGAGGACCTGGAAGAATTTCCTGGCCAGAGGATGCTGGAGCGGACATCCTTCAATGTCGTCCTGCCGGCCACCGACAAGTTCGCTGCCAGGTGGTCCATGTAGGACTGGTGGTGGGAGCAGGCCGAGCGCCACGGCCTCGCCGTCGACATCGACGATGACGAGGGGGCGGCTGGTCCTTCCACGAGGCCGGCGTGCAGGACCAGCGGCGAGGGGTGCAGCCGCCTACCGCCGGTGAAGGACGAGCCGCCCAACAACGATGACGACGAGGACGGCCTGTTCGACTACGCCACGACGATGTACCGCCGGCTCAGGATCGGTCGTGGCTGCCATTAGATGGCATTCTTTTTTTGTAATTTTTTGTTAAATTTAAACTGTTCATGTATGTTTTGGTGAATTTTGAACTGTTTGTCCAAATTTCTGCTAAATTTAAAATATTTAAATTTTGTTATGGGAGGCACGGCTGGGAGCCTGTGCCCCCCCCCCCATTTGGTAACATTGATGGGTTCGTAGCATGGAAAACAAAAAAATTCTACCGCAAGAACGAACAAAACCCAGATCTAATCTAGATAAAAGCCAAGATCTAATCTATTAGACATGTGCAACGAGATAGATCTGTACTAACCCTTGTAGATCCGAAAGCCTTGTGCGAGATCGGATCTCGTGGTTGGTGTAGACGATCACTTGCCGATCTCAAGATCGAGTAGACGATCCTTCCGCGCCAATTCCGTAAGGCTCAGCTTGGTCACACGCATGAGTCGATGCGCACCTTCCTCTCCCCGTTCCAAGAAGCGGCCGGTAGTAGATCTCTCCACGGAATCCCAGCAGACCTGACGGCGTGGTAGTGGTGGAGTAGAGAATTCTGCAGGCTTCGCCTAAGCTGGCGAAAGAAGGAGGAAGAGAGAGGCTAGGGCAAGAGTAGAGGGCAAGGGGTGGCGCCTCCACCCTCTATATATAGAGGGAGGGTGGCCTAGGGTTCCCACCCCTAGGCCCACCTCCTAGGGCAGCCACAAGGGGGGCTTGGGGGTTTCCTTCCCCAAGTTTCCACTTTTTCTTTCTTGGTTTTCAAGTAAACTCCATAGAAATTTCTAGAACCTTCCGGAACATTCCGAAACCTTCTAGAACCCCCATATAAACACTCTGGGACATTTCCGAACCTAGAAAATGATCTCCATTATATGAATCTTATTCTCTGGACAATTCCGGATCTCCTCGTGATGTATCAGATCCAATCCGAGACTCCGAACAACATTCGGTCTCCAACAGACATTCCCTATCTACCTAAACAGCATCGAACCTTAAGTGTGTCACCCTACGGTTCGTGAATATGCAGAGATGATGGAGACACCTCTCTGATCAATAACCATCAGCGAGATCTGGAGATCCATAATGGCTCCCACATACTCAACGATGACTTCGTGATCGATAGAACCATTAACATACGAAACCAATTCCCTTCGTCACGCGATACTCTACTTATCCGAGGTTTGATCGTCGGTATCTCCATACCTAGTTCTACCTCGTTACTCATAAGTACTCTTTACTCGTTCTATGTTATGTCATCCCTTGTGACCCAGTCACATGCTTGCAAGCTAACTAGATGACATTCCACCGAGAGGGCCCAGAGCATATCTATCCGTCATATGGATGGACAAATCCCAATCTTGGTCCATGCGCTTCAACACATACTTTCAGAATACCCAATGACACCTTTATAACCACCCGATTCTGAGCGGTGTTTGATGTCATCAAAGTACCCATCCGGTGATGGTGATTAACATAACCTCATGGTCGAAGGATTAGGTTACTATGCATTTGAAAGCTTGTAGCAATACGAACTTAATGACTTGATCTTATGCTACACTTACTATGGGTGTGTGTCCATCACATCATTCTCCTAATGATACAACCTTGTTATTAATGACATCCAATGTCCATGATCAGGAAACCATGATCATCTATTGATCAACAAGCTAGTTCAACAAGAGGCTTACTAGGGACTCTTTTACGTTTACAAAACACACCTGTATTAGTTTTTCCTTATAATACAATTATAGCATGGGATGTAAACATTCATCATAAACACAAAGATATAATAATTACCACTTTTATTTTTGCCTCTTGGGCATATCTCCAACAAACATCGCGTCGACGTCCCCCATATGGGCAAAAAAGGGGTCGTGCCGGAGCCTATATGGGGGTCACGAGTGGAGATGCTCTAAGAGGCCAGTCTTACACATATGTTGTCACACCAGAAAAAATACACGCGTGAGTGCTCCAACCGCCTGCACGGAAATTTCTTCTGCCTTGCCCGACGCGGTCACGGGGCGCTATCGTCCCTCCACTCGCCGGCGATCGGCCCGCGTGCCGCCATCCACTAGCCTCCTCCTTCCTACCACCTGCCAGCCTCCTTTGTGCCCGTGCGACCCTTGATTTGGCCGGGAGCGAGTCGCAGCGGCCGCCTGCGTCGGTGTGCCATCAGCACCGATTCACCGTGGGAAGGGCCCTTCCACCCCCGGGCACAACTCCACCGCCACCCCACATGCGACCTCCACCACCTGCCTCCCACCGGCGAGCACCGTGGACCCTCCAGGGCCCCTCACCTGCGAGCTCCCGACCCGAGCTCCGACCGTGTTCCCCATCGACCGCCAGCCACGATTCCGGCCACCGTGCCCGGGTGGCGGCACAGGGGAGTCCTAGGTATGCAGCGACGCGTGCGACACCTAGGCAGGAAGCAACTCCGAGGAGGCCATGGTGTGGCATGGCTGCAGCTCCGGCGAGGGACGGGAGGTCCCTGATTGCTTTTTTTATGTTTATGTGCAAGGCTCTTGGTGTAAAAAATAGGTACCTAAGTAAATTTCGGAGGACCCAACTTTGTTTTGAGTAGCTACAAAATGGGTAAGCTGTTGGAGCAAAAGAAAATTTGGGTAAGAGACACATTCTCTCTTCCTTACCTATCCGACTTTGTTTACTCAAGATATGGGTAAGTTGTTGGAGTTGCTCTAAGTATACTAGCTTAATGTGAGGAATGTCGAAAACAATACTGAGACGGTAGGCCATATCTAACTGATCCCCTAAATTTTAGAGTAAACGAATGAGTAAAACTTATAGGAGTAAAAATACTCCTCTAAAAGTAGGCGATTCCTAACTGAACCGCTATATTTAGAGGAGTAATTTTTTTGTCCCATTTCTTTCTAGCACCCCACATATGCATTCATACAACTCAAATAGAGTTTATACAAACAATTCAAATATAGGACGATTCGAAATAAAACATGCATAGAGTTTATCCAGAAGTGGACTCCATCACCACATCGATCAAGGTCACAAAAATAAGCATATCGATATTGTTTGATCCAAAAAAAACACCAACATATCATGTTGTGGACCATCTCCGAAAAACTCATCTCCACCTCCGAAGAACTCATCTCCACCTCCTCCAAGACCAACACCATCACCACCTCCTCCTCCTCGGCCAACTCCATCACCACTACCAAAATATCTTTGAAGGATCTCCGCGCGAGTGAGCTCCCAGTATTTCCTTGCCATGGAATCCATGTTGCTTGGGTCCATGAACATGATAGCACACTCATCGATCTCTTTCTCTTTTGCTATCCTCTCCTCCTCAAGTACAATCCCCCTCTCCTCCATAATGGCTTTTCTCTCTTCGGTGGCCATCTTCTTCTTCCACTTCTCCTCCTCCATGGCCTTGAGCTCGTCCCACCTTGACGCCTTCTCCTCTCTCCTCTCGGCCGCCAAAGCTTTCTTGGTCTCAACCATAGCACAAAGCTCTTCCGTGTATCCTCGGAAGCGTTGCCTTCTCCTTCTTCCTCTTCTTGTTGGCTGCCGCCTCGGCGAGAGCCACTTTCACCGGAATTGGCTTGCTCTGCCGCCGGACGGCCATCGGAGCTAGGGGAGGACGAGGCGCCGCCTCCGGAGCCTCCACACGCTTGCCTCCTGCCTTGCCGAAGGGCTTCACGGCCGGTCGGACCACGTTGTTGGCCCCCAACCTCTTCCTTCCTGTAACTTGAATTTGTGGAGACTATACATACGTGAGATATCGTTAGGGATAGAAAAATATTTTCTTTTACTCCTCCGACTCCCTTACCGATTTTTACTCCGCTAACTGTTTTTAGGGATCAGGTAGAGATGGCCTTACCACGAAGAACAGTAAGGAAAATGCATAGTGTAAGACCGAACATGACACAACACCTCAAAGAGGCCCCCTATCGGCTTATCCGTCGGAGGCCGGAATTACTGTTCGCTCGGATATTTACGGAAGCAGCCCGCCGCATTGGAGAAGCACGGTAAACGGTGGTAGCACGATGATCTCGCATGATATACCCCAAACAATAGCATGATGCATCACATGACGTCCACAATTCAGGAGGCGATGCATCTACCCATGAGGCCTGATCCGTCAAGCGAAAAGGCAGCAGAAAAACGACGGGAAAGAAATGCCAAAAAACGCGACCGGATTCATCAGACCAACACGTTCGTTACACCTTCCTACCTTCGCAGCCAGGGCCAAAGGAGAGGAGAAGGTCGCACGATCCTTTCTACAGCAGCCGCGCACACAAAAAAAAAAACTCCACTGGCTGCTTACTTCATTCATCCGATGCTGGACTCGCTGCGTGCTGGATTTCCGCACGTGTTCCGCGCACCCAAGTTCTCTCTTCCTCGTCCCACGCCCCACCACCCACCCATATAAAGCGTGGATCTCGCGCGCCATCCGTCCATCCCCACATCCATCCGCCTCGCTACAAATTCAGCTCAGAGTCCAACCGGAAGAACAAACACCAAACACCGACGACAATGGACGAGGTCTCCGTGGCGAAGCAACTCAGGCGGATCCGCACGCTCGGCCGCGGCGCGTCCGGCGCCGTCGTGTGGCTCGCGTCCGACGAAGCCTCCGGGAAGCTCCTGGCCGTCAAGTCGGCCGCCGCGGGCGGCGCGGCGCAGCTGGAGCGCGAGGGGAGTGTCCTGAACGGGCTCTGCTCGCCGCACATCATCCCCTGCCTCGGCTCCCGCGCCGCGGAGTGCGGCGAGTACCAGCTCTTCCTCGAGTTCGCGCCGGGCGGTTCGCTCGCGGACGAGGCCGTCAGGAGCGGCGGCTGCCTCCCCGAGCCCGCCATCCGGGCGTACGCCGGGGACGTGGCGAGGGGGCTGGAGTACCTCCACGCGAGGTCGCTGGTGCACGGGGACGTCAAGGCAAGGAACGTGGTGATCGGCGGCGACGGCCGCGCCAGGCTCACCGACTTCGGCTGCGCCAGGGCCGTGGACTCCCTGCTTCCGATCGGCGGCACGCCGGCTTTCATGGCGCCGGAGGTCGCGCGCGGCGAGGAGCAGGGGCCGGCGTCCGACGTGTGGGCGCTCGGCTGCACCGTCGTCGAGATGGCCACTGGCCGCGCGCCATGGAGCGACATGAACGATCTGTTCGCCGCGGTCCACCGGATCGGGTACACGGCCGCCGTGCCGGAGGTGCCGGGGTGGCTCTCGGCGGAGGCCAAGGACTTCCTGGCCGGTTGCTTCAGGAGACAGGCCAATGACCGGTGCACGGCGGCGCAGCTCTTGGATCACCCGTTCGTTGCTTCCGCCACCGCCCGCGAGTACAAGGCGGAGCCGGTGAAGCAAGAATGGACGTCTCCCAAGAGCACACTGCAGGACGCGCTGTGGGACTCGGACACCGACGACGAGGCGGACGAGATGTCGACGACGCCGGCCGAGAGGATCGGGGCATTGGCGTGCGCCACCTCGGCCTTGCCGGACTGGGACTCGGACGAAGGCTGGATCCACGTGCACGGCGACGGCGAGGTCTCCGGAGTCCACGACTCCGCACCGGTCGATGCAGGTCACCTCGTTTGGGCCGAAGAAGAATCTGAAGCAGAGCGTGAACCGTTCGCCGTTGCTGCGGATGGCAGTAACGTCACCCCGCGCCATGCAGTAGTAGTTATCGACGGCGACTCCATTTGGCAGGACAGTCACTTCTGTCATGGGGTGCGTTTAGGCGGCAGTTGTAGAAATCGATTGCCGCACCCGTTTGATTCTGACGGGGATAAAACAGTGGCATTTGAACATGAGTGTAGCAGATACAGAGTAATAATGAAATTATTTTTGCTCAAACTTCGGCTGTCTGCAACCAACCTTCAGTTGATTCTTCGTGTGCTTGTGTCATTCGTTACAGATCTATGCCCATTCGTTACAAATCTTATATCCTGATCATATATGTGACCTGACGGTTTGGAGACCAAATTACTTCAAGCGACACGCGAGTGACGTCGAAGATTATAGCCCCCTTTCCAACCGTAAAGGGTCGATTTTTCGTTCCACGATATATAGCTAGCAAAGTAGGCATACTATTATTTATTCTCTCCAGCCCGCCACGCGTGCGGAACACTGGAACAGCGCTAATCACGTTTCCTCGTGTGATCATTTTCTCCATTATTATACAGTTTGGTGTTACGGTGCATCAGCGTGGCGTCATTTTGAAGGCGATCTGATGCAATTTTATTTAACTTTTTGGGGGTAGAGGCGGATAGCAGCGATGTCAACTCAAGGCCCTTTGTCTTGGCCTTTTTGGATCCATAGTGATGTGCTAAATTTTGGACGGGTGGATGTGGCTGTTCACGAGTTCTGAGGAGATGAAATCATAATGCTTATTATTTTCACCACTGACATAATTCAGTTCTTTTAATCACACGACCAACTCAAGCGAAAAGAAAAAAAACTAATGATTGAAATACCGCCGAACTGGCTGTACTTGTGGGCAGTGGAACAGCAATGTGCGGCGATATAGATAGAGGCATGGCAGAGAAAAGGATAGCAAACGTGGATTTAGCCTCGCTGATCAGCAAAAAAGAAGGACGCTATCCGAAATCATGTGCAGATGTGAGCGTCGCAGGAAGCATTTGCATCACTGATGTGAGCTTGACAGTTGAGAGTTAGGTGCTAGCTGTCCATGCAGGTCTCGGAGGACCACAACATCTGGCAACGTGCTGCGGTGGCGACGGCGTAGTGGACGACATGGACAGAGTGCCAAGGAAAAAACGCTCACAGCAATCCCAGGAGAGGCTGCTTGGGCGGAACCCTAGCCATCGCCGTCCCCTTCCCCTCCGCCTTGATCCCTTTGCCGCTGCCAAAAGGATTTGGCCGGCGCGGCAAACGGTTGTGGCGGGCTCTCATCCCCTAGCACGGATGATGGCGGCAGGGGCCCTATCCTCGCGTGACGGGATCTTCGGCCGGATTCTCGCGACAGCTCTGGACGGCGCGACTCTTCTGACGGAGATGGACGTCGGGGCAACGATCTTGTGTAACACCCTCGAATCGGTCCTATGCAGATTTTAGCGATTTCCGCCAAACCCGTTTAGAAACGATTCAATGGTGGCAACCAAGCACTTGCGTGTAGGGATGTAAATAGTACGGATAATTTTCGCTCTGAATCCGCATCCACGTCCGTTTTTTTAGGATATGGTATGCATTTTTAGATATCCGGCGGATATGGACGCGGATGCAGATATTTGTCGAGTGGATACATGACGAATATGGTAGTGGATATGGTATTGATGATATCCGACGGATAATGATAATCCGATATTCTATATGGATTATCCGAGGTACTCAAATAGGATAATCCGCTAAATTTAGCGCAGCCCCAATATCTAGACAACTTAGGTAGTCTATCGTTTAACTATGCATGCTACGTATGCATGTTATATTATGCTATTACCAATCTTGCATATTTATACTACTGCTATCTAGTGTTGCACGCATTCTTGTCATTTTTTTTGCATAAACTAAATAAAATTTTATTTTTCTATGTGTTTTTGTTCGACTATCCTATTTCGATTCTAGTCTGCTCCGAATTCGCTCCATATCTGCAATCTGATATAATCTGTATTCGAATCCGCATCCGGCTATTATCCGCTCCAATCTGAATCCGCCAAAAAATATGATAAAGGATATGGAAATAGCAATATCCGATCTGATCCGATCCGTTTACATCCTTACTTGCGTGTGGTAGAAAATAAAATAATACCTGACGAGGAGTAGACTCGTCAATGCCCATTGTTATGGACTTAGGTTTGGAGAAGGAGGGAGCGCTGGAGACATCTATTGGCTAGCAAACAAGCACACAGGGGACAAAGAATTTACCCAGGTTCAGGCCTCGTAGAGGTCCCTACTCCTGCTTGTCTGCTCGTGGAATTATCGAGGGAGTTGAAAGTTATAATGGTGCGCAGACGAAATCTGGCGAGGGTTGTGGAAACTAGGGTTGCGTGTGTCCTCCTCGCCGCCCCCTCCTAGCCTTTATATAGATAGGCTAGGTCTCGGGTAGCAGGTCGAGTCGGTTACAAGTTAGGGTTTTCCCCTTCAACTTTCTATTTTAGCTTCTTCTTGTCCTTCAAGCAATTGAAAGTTCATAGGTTACTCGAGTCCCTCCATCCGAGCCTTAGCGACACCGTGGGCCTGTACGTATTTGGGCCGTATATACCAAGCTCGAGTACCTGTAGGGTATATCCATGTCAATATTATTACACAATAGTCCACGATGAAACCAACAAAAACATATATATACAACAACGACTCGGCGAGTTAAGAATACGAATATATATTACAAAGATCCAAACCATATTGAAAATGATACATCATCCGAGTACGAATAAGATACAAATTGGACTAAGAGTCCCGAAGAATAATCAATAGCGTCCATAACCCTGTCCAGACCAAGCCGGAAGGGTAATCTTGCTATCATCATCGAACTCATACCTGCAAAGCAAAAGGGGTATCGACAAAGGGAAAAGGAAAAAGTGAGCGGTCAGTACCGAGACCAGTACACGGCGAGCCTTAGAATTCAGCGGCTCTCGTCAACATGGGTATGGTGGACTGAAGCGGCAGCAAAGCATGCAGTAAAACAACCTATAGAGACACGATACAATTGATGACTATTAGAGAGGGGTAAGGAAGTCATATTCAGAACCAACCTGATACTAACACCAAACATAACCCATCCTGAAGTTTCCCCATCGAGACCAAATGAGAAAGTCCTTCCAAGGAACTAACACAGTTGACAGTTTTATTTAAGCATTCCATTGAAGTTGCAGCACTTACTATTCAGATAGAGATAGCATAAGACATCCCAATATCACCAGTTGTTGGCACTTTTAATTATCCATTTCGTTGTAGTGGAGTTGATTGCTAGTCATGGCAAAGTTAAATCTATAGCACTACTTTAGTTTGAGTTAACTATGATTGAGACACTATGCTCCAAGTAATTGATGTCTACGCACTTCTATTCTTGTAGACAGTTGTTGGGCCTCCAAGTGCAGAGATTTGTAAAACAGCAGCAATTTTTTCCTTAGGTGGATGATACGTCCATTTTGCATCACTATTCTATGTCTTAATTCACTATTATTCATTGATATATTTCGTATTGAGAGGTGATACTTATGTTATTTCATCTATTTTTGTATGGTTGATGACTTTTGGAGCATGGACCACTGCAGTCAGGATTCTGATGGAAAAGGTGTTGTTTGGAGGCAAAATTCACGAAGATCAGAAAATCCGGGAAAATATACGGAAAATTCTATTTTTCCAGAAGACTCAAGATGACAGAAGATGGAGTGGAGGTGGGCCACAGGGGGCCCACACCACCCCATGGCGCGGGCAGGCCTAGGCCGCGCCAGGGAGTGGTGTGGCCACCCTGGCCCACTCCAGCCTCTCCCCTATGGCGTATATCTTCCTCCCGAAACCCTAAGACTAGGGGAGCGACCACAAAAAGATTCCGCCGCCTCTACGGGACGGAAAACACCGAGAGAGAAAGATCTCTCCGGCAGACAGATTTCTGCCGGAGAAATTCCTTCCCAGAGAGGGGAGATCGTCGCCATCAACACCACCATCAAGCTGGACTTCATCGCGATCATCATCATCATCACCACCACCATCATCACCATCAGCACTCTCATCACCATCTCCATATTGCTGTAACAATTGGTTGAATCTTGCTATAGTTCATAGGGGAAACTTTTTCGGTGTTGATTACTCTTTGTAGTTGATGCTATTGAGTGAACCATTGAATTATTGTTTATGTTTAGATTGTTATACATCATTATTCCATCTCTGATCATGATCCATATGATGTCTCGTGAGTAGTTCGTTTTGTTCTTGAGGACATGGGAGAAGTCTTGTTGTTAGTAGTGGAGTTGCGTTGAGAAAGATTCAATAGATTGTTATTTAAGTTGTGGTGTACTTCTTCTAGTGGTGTCATGTGAACGTCGACTACATGACACTTTACCTATATGGGCCTAGGGGAATGCATTGTGTATTTGGCTACTAATCGTAGGGGTTGCGGGTGATGAAACCTGAACCCCCGTTAGGAAACCATTGCACAAGGGACGTAAGTGTCTTAGAGTTTAAAGTTGTGGTTAGGTTTTACCTTAATTACTTTCTTGTACTTACGGATGTTTGCAAGGGGGTTTAATCACAAGTATGTATTAAGTCTTGGATGAGACGGTACATTAGCACAGGTTCACCCACACAACACTTAGCAAGCTAAAGAAGATTAATCGACTATATGAAGCGAAAGCACTTGACAGTCTTCCCATGTGTCCTCGAGAACGTTTGGTCATCTATAGAAATACAACCGACTTGTCCTTTGATGTATAAAGGATAGGGCCACTTGCTGTATTCATTCTTACTGTCTTTCATTTACTCGTACTTTGTTTACTTGCTTTATCGAAAACCCCTAAAAATCCGTTTGCTAAGTATTTGCAGAGAATTCCTGAATCATACCGCTAGTCAGCACCTTCTGCTCCTCGTTGGGTTCGACACTCTTACTTATCGAAAATACTGCGATACATCCCCTATACTTGTGGGTCATCAGTGGATCACCCAAGGTTTATCGAACTGAGGGAGGAAGTGGTCAAAGGTATTCCCTCTCAAGCAACCCTGCAATCAACATACAAGAAGTCTCTTGTGTCCCCAACACACCCAATACACTTGTCAGGTGTATAGGTGCACTAGTTCGGCGAAGAGATAGTGAAATACAAGTGGTATGGATAATTATAAGTGGTAACGGTGATAGAGAATAGCTTGATGGCATGGAAAAGTGTAACACCCTCAGAATCGGCCCTATGCAAGTTTTAGCGAGACCCGCCAAACCCGCATAGAAACGATTCGAAGGTGCCCACCAGGCACTTTCGTGCGGGTGGAAAACGAAGTAATAACATTACACAGCAGTCCTCGATGGGACCCACAGAATAGATATATACAACAGCGACTCAACGAGTCAAGAATACAGATATACAATACAAAGATCCAAATCACCTTGAAAACGATAAAGCGTCCTGCTACGGACAAGATGCAAATGGGGCTAAGAGCCCTGAAGAATAACCAATGGTGTCCATAACCCTGCCCAGGCCAAGCCGGAAGGGTAACCCTGCTAACGGCGTCGATCTCAAAACCTGCTTAAACAAAAGGGGTGCCGACAGAGGGCAAAGGAAAAAGAGGAGCGTCAGTACTGATGCCAGTACACGGCGAGACTAGAATTCGGCGGTCCTCGCCTACATAGGTATGGTGGACTGAAGCGGCAGCGGCAGCATGCACTAAGCAACCTATAGAGACTCGATACAAACTGGCGACTATCAGAGAGGGGTAAGAAAGACCTATCCGGAACCAGCCTGATACTAACACCAAACAATCCCATCTCGCATTCCCTCGAGACCAAACGAGGAAGTCAACCGAGGGCTCACACAGTTGGCAGTTTTATTTATTCAGTTTTCGTTGCAGCAATTACTAGTCAGGTATAGATAATCATCCTGATAAAATAAACGGTGGGCATTTTTAGTTAATCATTCCGTTATAGTTGCAACACTTACTAATCAGATATAGATATCATGAGATAACCCAAAAACCCAGCAGTTGTTGATACTTTTATTTAGCCATTCCGTTGTGGTGAATCTGATTACTAGTCATATCGGATACAAGTTAATTTATAACAGTAAACTTTAGTTATAGTTGTCTATGATCAAGCACTGTGCTCCAAGTCGTCCATAACCGCGGACACGGCTTCTCGAAAAGATTTAACCTGAGGGTGCACCAAAGTATCCACAAGCACTTGACCCTTTTGCGGATCGTTAACATACACCCATCGGTATGTCGGCGGGCCTAAGTCACGACGTTCCTGCACCAAAGCAAGTACGTGGGGCCACCCACCAAGTCGACACCAACGAAGTCGGCCGGTCTCGAGACGACCGGGTTTGGGAAAACGGCTGTGAACGACAGCAAATCCCCAAACGGGGACTGTCGACACCGCGAAACGTGGCCCGATCCTAAACAGTAAGTGTGCTCCTCGCACAAACGTAATAAAGCAGTAAACATGGCATAAGTACAGGATAGTAAATAAAACCTCAAACTAGTTTGTGGCTCCCAGTACAATACTTTGAAATCAGGTAATAATCAATGGGGCCCATATCTCCCCACCGTGGTTAGCGCTCGATCTCGAACAGTGTCAAGAACTCGGTCCCACGGGACACAAGTGGCGGTCGGAAACCAAATCTTACCTATCACCCACCGATGCCTCTGCTTAATTCAATTTTAGTTGTTAAACAGTAATTAAAGTGGACCATAAGTAAAGCCATGATCATCTCCAACAACATGCGGCAATTCTCCAACTACTGTGGTACTTAACGACACGCAACAACACTTGAGCAAGCGACTACGACGTGCGGGTCCAACTATCTACCAAACAACAGGTAATAGGATGTGTCCAAGGCTATATAGGGCTGCAAGAGATATCACGGTACGAAAACTAGAGCAACGCAACACGGACAGCAATAGATCAACAGGAGGAATAAATACTATAAAAGTAAGATAGGTAGAAAGGGGAGATGCTCACGAAAACATTGTCGAAGGTTCAACCGAAGATTGGGGAAAGCTCACATCAACTCAACGGCCTTATCCGAAGAAGCAAAACACTAGAATAAACACCGGATGCACTATTTAATACACGGCGTAAGATCGGCATGATGCATGTATGATGTATGACATGGCAAGATGCGATGCACTTAGGTCACATTAAGCGCACCGGGTCCCGACAATTAATTAAATGGTTCAAGTTATTTAGATTCCCATAAATTAAATGTTGTTTTAACAAGGCCGGATAGTACCGGTTCGCTACACCAATTTAAATGAGGCCAATATAAGGCTAGATTTGCCGCATATGGGCCCCATATTTAATTAGAGGTGAATCGCATAAGGCCCCAAACCACGACAATATGCATGCAAGTATGCTCATTTAAGATGCAACAATTTGATATTATATTTATAAAATAGGGCTCGAAAAGGGTCACACATTAGGGTTCGCAGATCTTGGGGTTCCGGGTTGGGTCGGTCTCGTGGTCGGGTTCGTGAAACGTTCTCGGACTCGGTAGGTCTTGGCGCATCCGGTCTTTGGTCATGTTAGCGGTCATGGCGTTCGATGAAGCACTTGTCGCCGGGTCTCGGTGTCCGGGGTGAAGTACTCGGCGTCCTCGAGTGAGTACCAGTCGCACATGTGGTCTTCGAGCTCCATGACGATGATCTTGTCGCTTCGATGTCGGGGTCTTGAAATCCGGGAAGAAGGCCTTGTCGCCCTTGGGTGAAGAACTTGTCATCCCGAGGGTCCGTGGCTTCGGCGGGACGTTCTATGGATCTGGGGTCGAAGAACTTGGTGTCCGTGAAAGGTACTCGGCGTTCCCGTGTCGGCGGCCTTGGCGGTATCGGGTTCGGTCTCCGGATCCGCACGGTCTTAGCGTTCGCCTTCGGTGTCGATGGCGAACTCGGGCTCGACTCGGGTCCTTCGGATCCTTGAGGCGATCTGGGCGTTGCATCTTCGGTCCTCGGGTCCGAGAGGGGTACTTGTTGTATCCGCGGTCTTCGTGTCCGGAAGGAGGTCTTGGCGTGCCTAGAATTCGGTCCTCGTGGTCATTCCTTTAGATCCAGCCGATCTTCAGTTCCACAACTCTCGGTGGGTTTTCCTCAGTCGATGAAGATCTTGACGAGAGCTCTCCGTTAAAGACGGTGTATCGAGCCGAACAAACGCCACAGAACCCATCAGTACTTGTTTCCAAACATGGCGAGCATGGTGGCGCTGGCCCGGAGACAGAGGAGGGTGGCCTCCTCGCCTGTGCAAAGCGGCCTCCGCGGACGCGCTGCCGAGGAGGCGATGGGAGGGGCGTGGCCGCGTTGTCAAGGGCGACGACCGGCGGAGGGACGGCCCGGGAAGACGACGGCGGATCTTGGCGGAGGCCGGGTCCACGCGGGGAGGAGCTCGGCGGGGACGGCCATGGGAGGCGGTCGCAATGGCCGTGGCGTGGCCGAGGCGCGAGCTCGACAAGCCGGAGAAGGGAGGCGGGGTGGCGCGCGGGGCTGACGGAGGAGGAACGCTGGAGGCAGCGACGTGGAGGCCGGGCCGAGGAAGCCGGGCAGGACGAGCAGCGGCGCCTGGAGAGGTGGGTGGAGCGGGCGAGGGAGGAGCGGCCGAGAGGGTGGGACGCGGGCGGTGAGCGGGCGGAGCCTGGGGTTGAGAACGAGAGAGGAAACGGGGAAGGAGAGAGGGTGGCGCGGGTGCGGGTGTGTGGGCGGGATCGGAGGTGGGGTGGGGGGCGTGGGGATGGTGGCAGGGGGCCAGGGGTGGGAGGTTGGGGAGGGGGAGGGTTGGGGGGATGTGGCATGGTGGGATTGGTAGAGGGGAGAGGCAGGGTGACGTGGCAGCCTGTGATAGGATGGGGTGATGTGGAGGGAAGGGTTGGGTAGGTTAGTTGGGTGAGTTTAGGATTTAGAGGGGCCGGTTTGGGGGGACCGATTAGAAAATGGGGGTGGTCGTCGTCGATTCGCCCAGGCGACGCCTCGCTAAAACAATTAAACTTTTTATTTGTTTTAAACGGGCCGCTTGCAAACCGATAGCGCCAAAATAATTAATCCGGAGAACCGGCTTTATGCTTGAATAAAGATGGGGCGTTTTAGAAAACAAAACGGGCTTTGCGAAAATAGTTTTATGCGAACAATGCATGATGATGACGATGCAATGCACAAATTCAACGCGATTTTCTAGTAGTGGTTTTGCGGGATGCCACAATTCGACACCACTAACAATGGATCTCGCCCTCGAGATCCGCCTCATGGTACCGGAAGGAAAGTCGGCGATCTGCGTCTTCTCGCTTCGTGTAGATCTTCGCGACACCACTAACAAGAGGTCGTTGATCCCGTGATCGTCGAGAGAGCACTCCGGAAACAAAAAGGTCGAAGGTAGAGGTATCAGCAAATTAAGCCACCTCTAGCTTCCGTGGAAGGAGTAAAATTGCATCGATCCACCATTCCATATACAAAAGCAAATGATAAGAGTAGTGGTATGGTCGCGACTCCATCCCGCACTCAAAGCATTACTATGTACACGAATAACAGATTATGCAACCAACTCTCAGGACCCAGACTGAAGATCTCGACAAGCGAGGTTCGGAAACAAGGAGTGATGCAGACTGATCGGTTCTGTGTAGCTGATGTCGTCGTCGGAAAACACCGGAAGGCACAAACAAGGAACAAAGAATGGTACCACAGACGAAGGATTCCTGATGGCATGAAGACCGGATGTAGCAACACCGTTATCAAAGGAGGAAGCGAGACTCAAGGTGCACGAAACCCAACCACGAAATCCTGGACTCAAGAGAGAGAAGAGAGCGGATTCAAAATTCGCACAGTGAGAGGAGAGCAGCAGAGGGTAAGGAGTAAATTCAGACCTAATCGTAACTATCCAACCGCTTTTTGCAAAATAGTTTTGACACTCTACTTGCCGTTAGCTAGGTTATCCACAGTGGACTTGTGGTATCGCAATCGCTGAGCTCGATACCACTCTGTAACACCCTCGATCGGCCCTATGCAAGTTTTAGCGAGACCCGCCAAACCCGCATAGAAACGATTCAAGGTGCCCACCAGCACTTTCGTGCGTGGAAAACGGCAATAACATTACACCAGTCCTCGATGGGACCCACTAACAGATATATACAACAGCGACTCAACGAGTCAAGAATACAGATATACAATACAAAGATCCAAATCACCTTGAAAGATAAAGCGTCCCGCTACGGACAAGATGCAAATGGGGCTAAGAGCCTGAAGAATAACCAATGGCGTCCATAACCTGCCAGCCAAGCCGGAAGGGTAACCACGCTAATGGCGTCGATCTCAAAACCTGCTTAAACAAAAGGGTGCCGACAGAGGGCAAAGAAAAAGAGGAGCGTCGATCGAGGCCAAGACACGGCGAGACTAGAATTCGGCCTACATAGGTATGGTGGATCAAGCGGCAGCGGCAGATGCACTAAGCAACCTATAGAGACTCGATACAAACGCGACTATCGAGAGAGGTAAGAAAGACCTATCCGAACCAGCCCGATACTAACACCAAACAATCCCATCTGGCATTCCCTCGAGACCAAACGAGGAAGTCAACCGAGGCTCACATTGGCGTTTTATTTATTCAGTTTTCGTTGCAGCAATTACTAGTCGTATAGATAATCATCCCGATAAAATAAACGGTGGGCATTTTAGTTAATCATTCCGTTATAGTTGCAACACTTACTAATCGAGATATAGATATCATGAGATAACCCAAAACCCAAAGCTTGTTGATACTTTTATTTAGCCATTCCGTTGTGGTGAATCTGATTACTAGTCATATCGGATACAAGTTAATTTATAACAAGAACTTTAGTTATAGTTTTCTATGATCAAGCACCTTTGCTCCAAGTCGTCCATAACCGCGGACACGGCTTCTAAAAGATTTAACCTGCAGGGTGCACCAAAGTATCCACAAGCACTTGACCCTTTTGCGGATCGGTTAACATACACCCATCGGTATGTCGGCGGGCCTAAGTCACGACGCTCCTGCACCAAAGCAAGCGTGGGGCCACCCCACCAAGTCGACACCATAACGAAGTCGGACGGTCTCGAGACGGATGGGGTTTGGGCAACGGCTGGAACGACAAGAAATCCCCAAACGGGACCGCCGACACCGCTAAACGTGGCCCGATCCTAAACAAAGACAAGGTGCTCCTCGCACAAACGTAATAAAGCAATAAACATGGCATAAGTACAGGATAGTAAATAAAACCTCAAACTAGTTTGTGGCCCCAAGACAATACTTTGAAATCAGGTAATAATCAATGGGGCCCATATCTCCCCACCGTGGTTAGCGCTCGATCTCTAACAGTGTCAAGAACTCGGTCCCACGGACACAAGTGGGCTCGGAAACCAAATCTTACCTATCACCCACCGATGCCTCTCGCTTAATTCAATTTTAGTTGTTAAACAGTAATTAAAGTGGACCATAAGTAAAGCCATGATCATCTCCAACAACATGCGGCAATTCTCCAACCATCGTGGTACTTAACGACACGCAACAACACTTGAGCAAGCGACTACGTACGGGTCCAACTATCTACCAAACAACAGGTAATAGGATGTGTCCAAGGCTATATAGGGCTGCAAGAGATATCACGGTACGAAAACTAGAGCAACGCAACACGGACAAGAATAGATCAACAGAGGGAATAAATACTATAAAAGTAAGATAGGTAGAAAGGGGAGATGCTCACTGAAAACATTGTCGAAGGTTCAACCAAGATTGGGGCTAGCTCACATCAACTCAACGGCCTTATCCGCCAAGAAGCAAAACACTAGAATAAACACGGATGCACTATTTAATACACGGAAGATCGGCATGATGCATGTATGATGTATGACATGGCAAGATGCGATGCACTTAGGTCACATTAAGCGGCACCGGTCCCGGCAATTAATTAAATGGTTCAAGTTATTTAGATTCCCCATAAATTAAATGTTGTTTTAAGGCCGATAGTACCGGGTTCATACACCAATTTAAATGAGGCCAATATAAGGCTAGATTTGCCCGCATATGGGCCCCATATTTAATTAGAGGTGAATCGGCATAAGGCCCCAAACCACACGACAATATGCATGCAAGTATGCTCATTTAAGATGCAACAATTTGATATTATATTTATAAAATAGGGCTCGAGAAAAGGGTCACACATTAGGGTTCGCAGATCTTGGGGTTCCGGTTCGGTCGGTCTCGGTCCGTGGTTCGACGGAAACGTTCGGACTCCGGTAGGTCTTGGCATCCGGTCTTGGTCATGTGGACGGTCATGGCGTTCGGGCTGAAGCACTGGTCGCACCGGGGTCTCGGGGTCCGGGGTGAAGGACTCGGCGTCCTCGAGTGAGTACCAGGCGCACATGTGGTCTTCGAGCTCCATGACGATGATCTTGTCGCCGATGTCGGGTCTTGAAATCGGAAGAAGGCCTTGTCGCCCTTGGGTGAAGAACTTGTCATCCCGAGGGTCCGTGGCTTCCGGGGACGCTCTATGGATCCGGGTCAAGAACTTGGTGTCCGTGAAAGGTACTCGGCGTTCCTGCGGTCGGCGGCCTTGGCGGTATCGGTTCGGTCTCCGGATCCGCACGGTCTTAGCGTTGCTTCGGTGTCGATGGCGAACTCGGGCTCGATATCGGTCCTTCGGATCCTTGAGGCGATCTGGCGTTCCGCATCTTCGGTCCTCGGGTCCAGAGGGGGTACTTGTTGTATCCGCGGTCTTCGTCGGGGAAGGAGGTCTTGGCGCCTAGAATTCGTCCTCGTGGTCATTCCTTTAGATCCGTGCCGATCTTCAGTTCCACAACTCTCGGTGTGGGTTTTCCTCAGTCGATGAAGATCTTGACGAGCTCTCCGTTAAAGACGGGTGTGTCGAGCCGTAACAAACGCCACAGAACCCATCAGTACTTGTTTCCAAACATGGCGAGCATGGTGGCGCCTGGGCCCGAGATGAGGAAGGTGGCTGGCCCGCTGCAGGTAAGTGCAGCGCTCACGGACGCGCGGCCGAGGCGATGGGAGAAGCGATGGTCATGCGGTCTGGCGGGCGACCGCGGAGGGACGCCGGAAGACGACGGCGGATCTTGGCGGAGGCGGTCCACGCGAGGAGCTCTCGGGACGGCCATGGCGAGGCGGTCGCGGCCGGCCGGGCGAGGCGGGCGAGCTCGACAAGCCGGAGAAGGAGGCGGGTGGGCTGCGGGGCCGACCAGAGGGAACGCCGAGGGCGCACGGGAGGCGGCTGGCCGAGGAAGCCGGGCAGGACGAGAGGCAGCGGCCCTTAGAGAGGTGGAGCGGGGGCGGAGGGAGGAGCGGCCGAGAGGGGTCGGGACGCGTGGTGGGGGGTGGGGATCTGGGCAGGGCGGGGCAGTGGGTTGGGGTCCTGCCAGGACCAGGAAAGAGGGGGTTGACCAGGAGAGAGGGGAGGTTGGGGTGATGTGGCATGGTGGGATTGGTAGAGGGAGGCGGTGGCGTGGCGGCTGTGATAGGATGGGGGGATGTGGAGGGAAGGGTTGGGTAGGTTAGTTGGGTGAGTTTAGGATTTAGAGGGGCCGGTTTGGGGGGGACCGATTAGAAAATGGGGTGGTCGTCGTTCGATTCGATTCAGGCGACGCCTCGCTAAAACAATTAAACTTTTATTTGTTTTAAACGGGCTTTAAAACCGATAGCGGCCAAAATAATTAATCCGAGAACCGGCTTTATGCTTGAATAAAGATGGGGCGTTTTAGAAAACAAAACGGGCTTTGCGAAAATAGTTTTATGCGAACAATGCATGATGATGACGATGCAATGCACAAATTCAACGCGATTTTCTAGTAGTGGTTTTGCGGGATGCCACAAAAAGACTAAAGGCAAACTGGAATAAAGAAGGAAGCAAGCAAACATGTAACAGATCTAATAGCAAACGGTGTTTCGGTGCTTAGAAACAAGGCCTAGGTATCATACTTTTACTAGTGAACACTCTCATATAAATATCTTGTCCTTATGATACTACGCTGAACTACTCTCCGGTTGAACACTCTAATCCATGGTAGGGCTATAACAGCACACCTCAAAGTAAGCCTTTCCCATCTAGAAAACCCCACACTGTCACCTTGAGCACTAGATGGTTCCAAAAAACACCACAATTTCATAAAGACATCCAACTCCAAATATAACTCATAACAAGTATTTGTAATCTCTAGCCTAAGTGCCACCATGATGTGCACACTGTCAACTTCACACACATGGGGAGAGCAGAGATCTATTAAAGCACTTGAGTAGCAAGGTAGATCTACAGATTACAAGCTCATGATCACAATATGATCACGCATAGAGAGAGAGATGAACACATAGCTACCGATAGAACCCTTAGCCTCGAGAGAGAACTACTCCCTCCTCATCATGGGAATCAGCAATAGTGATGGAGATGGTGGTGGAGATCGATGGAGATGGCTCCGGGGGCACTTCCCCGTCCCGGCAGGGTGCCAGAACAGAGACTTTCTATCCCCTGAATCTCCTCTTCGGTGGCGGCGGCGCTGCAGAACTTTTTGTGGCTGGAGGCTTGATGATTTAGGGTTTATGAATCGGGAGGCTTCTTATAGGCGAAGAGGCAAGGTCGGTGGGTGGCCAGGGGGCCCACACCACCTAGTGGCGCGGCCAGGGCTAGCCCGCGCCACCATATGGTGTGGCCACCCTGTGGCCCCTCTCCGCCTCGCCTTTCCTGCCCGTGAGTCTTCCGGTAAAATATCGACTTTGGCTTTTGTCCGGTCCAATTCCGAGAATATTGATTTTCTGACTTTCCTGGAACCAAAAACAGCAGAAAATAGACAACTGGCACTGTGGCATCTTGTTAATAGGTTAGTCCAAGAAATCATATGAAAAGTACTGCAAAGTATGAACAAAACATAAGAAAGTAGATAAAACCAAGCATCGAACATCAAAAATTATAGATACATTTGCAATGTATCAGTAATCCATAACTGTAGACACGACTTTTCGAAAAGATTTATCCTACATGGGTGTACAAATAGCAACACACGCATGATCAACGTCGATAAAAACCAAATAAAAAGCAATGAGGCATCATGACAAAGCTTTCACAAGATTAAAAAATAATTTCATGGGACCACCACTAAGCTACCCACTACGAAGTCGGCCGGGCTCCGAGACATACCAATGGGTTTGCGACGATAGCTGAGAAAGAGTGGAAACCCGAAAGTGTGACTAGGCTTGTCCAAACAGCGTAAATGTGGTGCAGGTTTCCAAAACAATACAGGTAAATGCTCCTCGGGCAATAGTAGTAAATAAAGCGGTAAAATATGGCATAAGTACAAGATAGTAGTAAAGCGCCAAACTAATTGTGGCTCCAAGAAATAAGATTTGAATCATCCTCGTACCAAGGAAATTCAAGGGCCCACATGTGGATAGTGTGATAGTCAAGAAATAGGCGGGTCTTAGAGCACCTCCACTCATTGACTATTCCCAGGATAAAATCCGGCGCTATTTAGCGCCGACGGATGTAACTTTCAGCCTGCGAACGCCCGGTTTCACGCTCGCGTTCCCTGGACGAGATCCCGCGTTTGGCCAAATTTCAAGAAAACTCGCATAAATATGGACGAAATATAGGCGATTTCATTTAAACATAGGCGAATTCGTACACTAAGACAAATTCGGACATATACCTGAATTTTGACTGCACTTAGGCTAAAAGAAAAATAAAAAACCTAAATTAGGCAAAGGCCATGCCGCCGATGACGCCACTCACATGTCAAAGTTGCGGTAGAAGCATGTGTAATCAGCGTCGCGGGTGCCGCCGTCATCGTCGCTCGACGGCTACGGTGCGTGCGAGCTGCCCGAGCCCAGGTCGCCACATCGCCACGGTTAAGATGAGGACGCGGGCTCGTCGTCATTCTCGATGTCGAGGACGATAAGTGGTGCGCCCTGGTAGGCGCGCTGGCGAGCGGTGCGGCGCTCGGCCTTCTCCTGCAGGCACCAAAGTTGCGCCGCCTCCTCCTGCTCCCAGTCCGCCCTCGACTAGGTGAGGGCGTCGGGGCCTCTATGGGCAGGAAGGCGTCCTCGTCAACTAGGACGGCCCAGTCCGCTGGCTCTAGCTTCGGCGTGCGCGAGGGCGCGCGACCTTAATTGATCACGATGTCGAGCGAGCGAGTCCTCAATGGTGAGTGAACGACTATATCATCCACGAAATTAGATTTCATTAACAAAGATTTTTGGTCTTCGAGGGTAAGATCTCTATGGATATACATCCACTCATTGATTGTATCTAGATAGATAGATTTTGGTGCTTACTTATTCATATCGTAGGAAAAAAAATTATTTTATATGCTGCGAATCCAACATAAACAACATGTGATTTTCTAATAGTGGTTTTCCCAGGACGCTACATCTTGGGTGCCTCCATGACGCGAGGGTGGCTTGTCCAGGGGCGTCCGGGCGGCTTTGCCCCTCATATCCTCGTGGTGTGGGTGGTGGTGGTGGTGCCCGCTGAGATATTGGCCTGCTGTTGGAAGTAGGTGGGCAGCGGTTAGTGGTTGTCGATTTACCTAATAAAGGAATAAGGCGATCATAGGGTTCTTCTCGCGTCAAGACACCGGTACACATCAATACTAAGGATACCCCGATGGCAATGTCACGAAGACAACCCACAGTTAAAGTTATTTGTGGCGTTGCCATAGGGAGTTGTCAGTACTGGGCCGCTAGCAACGGTGTTCAGCTAGACGCGTTTCCAACATATTTAGTAACGATTTAACTAAATACTTTGTTGCGGATGAAGGCTCGCAGGTAACAGGCGTTTGGTCTTTGTCCATTAATGTGGGCAGCCCATAAAGCCCATCATCTCGTTTTACAAACACCCACCACTCATGATCGGTCTCACCCCAAGTCCCAACCCTATCCGCATAGTCTTACTCACTCTCACTCTCACACTCTCCTCAATCTATTTGATGGCCCCTCCAACTGAATCATCGAGGGGAAGCGCTCGTCGTGATAACGACCATGGCCGTAGCGGTGTCATCCGCCGCGTCAGCGCCATGTAGTATATGGAGCACCAACGATAGCTGGAACTCCGGGCTGGCAGGGTCCGCGGAAGGCCCGTTGCGTATCACGGCACACCTCATCGTGCAGCACGTGGCTAGCCCGGCATGTCATCCTCCTCCTTTAAAGTAATTAGTTGTAATTTTCTATGTACATGATTGAACTATAGTTTCTTTTGTTTAGAATAATTTGTTATGTTACGGTTCTAAATGTAACTTAACTATACATGTTCTACTTATATATAGTTAATTAGTTGTGCTTATGTTGTTAATTTAGCTTAACTATCACTATTAAAGTTTTAAATCTTTATTTAATATAATTTGTAAGATTCATGATTAAACTTTAGCTTAATTACCGCATTCTATTTAATTAAATGTTTATATCCTACAGGGTGAGGAGGAATCCTGGAAACCATCCAACGACCGTGAAGACATAGGAGCAGGAGTCCATCCATGGTACACTAAAACAGGTGTACCCATATGATCTTTTGTACAGCAGAGCGAACAAAAATAGCTATCTAGTCGCAGGACCGCTGCTCTATCGACAGCGTAGCCAGCCTCATTATACTTTTTTGTTTTTTGTTGGCCTTATGAGAAACAGTTATAAAAAACTCTTAGCATGTTTATGTAAATTAAGTAACGGTTGCTAATTATACACGTAGCATATTTAATATTGCCAACAAACATCACCATCGTTACCATTGAGGTCTTCACACTAGCAATAGGACTCTGCCGACATAGCGGTTCACCATCACCGATGGGAGTTTGGACTAGTGTCCATAATGTCGCTCTATGATAGTGATACACTGTTTTGCTTGATGCCTAGGCTCATTGATTTGACCGCTGATGAGTTCCGGAAGGATCCGCCCGTGATCTCCATTGGGCATTTCATGTCTGTAGATTGCTGGATCAGATGTGATTTGGTCCTGTGAACCCCTACTTCTGGTTGTGTGATTTCAGGAGGGTGCGAAACGAATCTTCGTTATCTATGGTCATCATGGAAGTTGTCCGTGTTTCGATTTCCATGGTGAGAACAGTAACGGAGAATATCATGGCAATTGAGGTCTAAGGACTAGTAATGATGAACTGAGCCTTCGAGGTGGTGAGGACTTTGGTTGGAGATTCTCGACTTGTAGTTGCCGCATTGGCAAGAGGGGGTGGTAGTATAGGAGGAGTACATAGTCTTATCTTTGAGGGTGAAAATCTAAGGTTTGACATTAATTGATTGTGTTTAGCAATGGCTTTTTGGAGTCATTGTTTTGAGAACGCAAACTTTCTCAAGGGTGAAATCGAAGATTTATGATCAAGGGCGACGGTGCTTGTACATTGTTTCCTTTTTGGTGGCGTCATTTTTGGAGAACTTAGACTTTGGGTATTTTCTTGGTAGGGGTTTATGGTGTAGCTACAAGGTTCTGATCACTGTAGTGGAATCTTTTGTTTCTTATTCTTCTTCTTTTTGTTGTAGTGCAGTGTGCATCCATAATGTCTTTAGGGTATTTCGTTGTTGTAGAGGCTAAGTGTAATTGGTATTTCTGCGATATTAATATATGTTCCCTTTGTCGAAAAAATGGATGGTGCGATCCCAATCCAGAGAGCATGAAAGTAGGTGTGTGACATATGAAAAATTGGATAGGGTGCTTATGGATACCGAATAGAAAGATAAATTTCCTACGGTAACCGTTAGGACCCTAGAACGTATTGAGGCTTTATCGGATCATGCTCCTATTTTATTGTCTGTTGGAACACCACCACGAAAATCCAAACATAGTTTCAAATTTGAACTTGGATGGATGGAACGTGAGGGTTTCCCAGAACTGGTAAAGGCTATTTGGGAGAAACTTGTTAGTGGTCAAACACCTATACAACGATGGAACAACAAAATACGTGCGTTACGCAAATTCCTTCGTGGTTGGGCCAGACATACTGCTGGAATCCTTAAAAAAAGAGAAAATACGCCTTTCATCTATTATTAACGATTTAGAGGCTTCTGCGGAAGTCAGGCTTTTATCTGCACAAGAGATTAAGCTTAAAAACCAATCAAATGCAGAAATTGCCAAACTGCTCCGCGAGGAGGAACTCAAGTGGTATCAACGCTCTAAAGCGAAATTCATTCTGGAAGGAGATACGAACACAAGATACTTCTATGCTGTGGCTAATGGCAAGCATAAGAAGAAACTTATTCACTCTCTTATCCAGGATGAAGGTATGATTGAGGGGCAGGAGCAACTTAAATCGTATATTACTAATTATTATAAGTCGTTGTTTGGGACACCACCAGAGAACTCATTCTCGCTGGATGAGTCCCAAACGACAGATATTCCTCAAGTTTCTGTTCTGGAAAACGACTTTCTAACTGCTCCGTATACGGAAGATGAGGTTAAGAAAGCCGTTTTTCATATAGAACATAACAAGGCACCAGGACCTGATGGCTTTCCGGCGAAATTCTACCAAAAATTCTGGGAAGTTATCAAAGAGGACCTCATGCATTTGTTTGTGTTCCTGCATGACGGACAGTTAGACCTTTTTAGACTCAATTTTGGCAACATAATTTTACTTCCTAAAGTTAACAACGCAGAACGGATACAACAATAGCGTCCAATCTGCCTTCTTAATGTTAGTTTTAAAATATTCACCAAAGTTGCTACGATTAGACTAAATTCGGTCGCTGACCATGTTGTAAGCCCATCTCAAATTGCTTTCATGCAAGGAAGGAATATCCTAGATGGGGTAGTAATCTTGCATGAAACAATTCATGAACTACACTCAAAGAAGTTGAATGGTGTATTGTTTAAAATTTACTTTGAGAAGGCTTATGATAAAGTTAATTGGTCTTTCCTTCAGCAAACACTCCGTATGAAAGGTTTTTCTGAAAAGTGGTGTGCTCTTGTACGGTCTTTTGTGGCTGGTGGTAGTGTTGCCATCAATGTTAATGATGACACTAGCAAATACTTCCAGACCAAAAAAGGTCTAAGACAAGAGGATTCATTATCGCCTACACTATTTAACATAGTGGCTGATATGTTGGCTATCCTCATCGAGAGAGCTAAGGCTGATGGCCAAATTAAAGGATTGGTTCCTCATCTGGTTGATGGTGGTCTATCCATTCTTCAATACGCAGACGATACAATCTTATTTATGGAACACGACTTGGAGAAAGCGAAGAATCTAAAGTTAATACTATCAGTGTTTGAGCAACTCTCTGGATTGAAAATTAACTTCCATAAAAGTGATTTGTATTGTTTTGGCGAGGCTCTAAACGAGTCCCACCTATATGCTGAACTTTTCGGCTATAGTCAGGGGCAATTTCCAATCAACTATCTGGGTATACCGATCCACTATCGGTGTCTCACGATTGCTGAATGGAAAATCGTTGAGGAAAGACTCCAAAATCGCCTTAATAGTTAGAAAGGTAAATTGCTATCCCTTGGTGGAAGACTGGTCCTCATAAACTCAGTACTCGCCAACATGGTATTGTATATGATCTCGTTTTTCCAACTGCTGAAAGGTGTCTTGAAGAAAGTGGATTATTTCCGATCAAGATTCTTTTGACAAGGGGATAGTGAAAAAAAGAAATATCGACTGACCAGATGGAATGTGCTTTGCCGACCAAAAGAATATGGTGGACTGGGCATACATGATTTGCAAGTCAAAAACACCGCGCTTCTTGGTAAATGGCTTTTCAAACTTCTATCAGAAGATGGTGTTTGACAAACCATTCTATGGAGGAAATATGTTGGCTCTAAAGTTGTGTCTCAAGTGGTTTGGATCACAGGTTAGGTTCTCGGAAGATAAATGGCTTGGCCAAACTTCTCTTCGTGAATAATACCCAGCTCCATACTCGATTGTTAGGCACAAAGGAGATACCCTCTCGACAGTATTGGGATCTGATCCTCCTAATGTGTCTTTCAGACGAAGTCTCTTAGGTCCTAGACTTGTATCATGGAATAATCTTCTTCTACGATTATCCACGATACAGTTGTCTGAGGGGACAGATGAGTTCAAATGGAAACTACTGAAGAGTGGTAAATTTTTGGTTGACTCATTATATAGAGCATTGATCCAACCGAATATTCCAGTGGTTGATAATTCTAAAATTTGGAATATGAAAATACCATTTAAAACGAAGATTTTTGCTTGGTACCTTCGTAAAGGGGTCATTCTCACAAAGGATAATGTTGTTAAGAGAAATTGGCAAGGAAATACACAATGTGTTTTTTGTCATCATAATGAGACAATTCGGCATTTATTCTTCCAGTGCAAATTTGTTCGTACTATATGGTCAATCAGCCATGTAGCCTCTGGTTTATCTCCTTCACGTTCGGTTACCAATATATTTGGTAATTGGTCTGCACGGGATACACGATAAATATGGGATTTTATTTAGGATGAGAGCGCTTGCCATTATTTGGTCGCTTTGGCTATGTAGAAATGACAAGATTTTTAATAACATTGTGTCTTCTTCTCTTCTGGTGATTTATCGTGCCACGACTATCCTACGATCATGGACTACTCTCCAACGTATGGAGTTTCGCGACTTATTTGCGGCGGGGTACGCGATTGGAGGCCACGGCGAGGGATATTTTCTCCCGACATGGATGGCAGCATGACCTACGGATAGACATGCCTTAGACCGACGTGTGTCATCGTTTTTTATCATTTTTTTGTAATGTTGATACTTTTGTTCTGGTTACTTTCTCTTAGTTTGATCGGCTGTGTGCATCCTAGCTATGCAGAGGCCGGATGTAAAAATTATGGATAATAATAAAGCGCCAATTTCCAAAAAAAAAAGTAGGTGTGTGGCGATGCAAACAAAAGTCTTGCCCGTCTCCAATCGGTGTCGGTGATGGTGGCGCCAGTGGGTTTTGTTTCCCTCCTTGGAGTCATCGGTGAGGTACGTAGACATCTCTCTCCCTCCACTTGGGGTTGGTAGTTATCTCCAGGCGAAAGCCAAGATTCTGAGTTGGAACGGCGCAATGATGGCGTCCTCGACGTCGTTAATCTACAGGGAGCATCGTGTTTGGAGACACGACTTGGATGCCCTACTTTGCGCTTCTCCGGCGTTCATTATCGTTGTCCAAGTTTTATCTTGAGGGATGTAATATACGCCATCGCCGTTTACTCCATGATGGCTCCTTTCCCGAGACCTACCAAGTCCCGTCATCCGCTTGCCACCTCCTTCCAGTCATCAACGGTGGATGGTGCGCCGGCGAAGGAAGTTAAGTTGCGGCTGTTGATCTCCAGAGGTGACCAGCGGCGATCGAGATGCGACCATATTGATTAGCTTAGGGACGTGCTCTTCTTGCTTTGCAGATGTAATGTCGGCGGTGGCTGTCTACGGACTCGCCGTGGTGCGGAGTTTGTACTACGCTGGTTGTTCGCAGCAGCTTAGTTAGTCTATCTTTGTACTTATAATTCTGTCTTTTATTAATATATAGTATGGTACTGCTCGGCGTACTCTTGAAAAAATAATTTGATTCTTTTGATCACATATACCAACTTAAGGGGAAAAAAGGAAGAAGAAAAAAACTGAATCGATGATTGAAATATCGCCGAACTGGCTACACTTGTGGGCAGTACAACAGCAATGCGCGGCGATAGAGATTGAGGCATGGCGCAGATACGGATAGCAAACGTGGAATTAGCGTGGCTGATCTGCAAAAAAGGAGGACGCGATCCGAAATCATGTGCAGACGCGAGCGTCGTTCGCAGGAAACATTTCGCGTCACGGATGCCAGCTTGACAGTTGAGGGTTAGGCGCTAGCTAGCTGTACGAACCATGAGAGCAGCCTGCACCTGTCCCAGGAGCGGCGTCACACCGCGCGGGATCGACAGCCGATCCTAACACGAAACTGTTCGTAGAGGGCTGCTAGATAGTATCACACATCTAGTGGACCTGACGACTGCCATGCATGTTAGGTCGCCGCGATTAAGATTGTTTCTGTCCGACGATAGGCAGCTGCACGTTCGCCTCCATCTGCTCCTGTGGCTGCATTGCTCTGCAGATCGGCGCGGGGTGTTTTTTTTTTTTTTTGTGTGTGTGTGTGTGGCATGTTAGGCAGAAACGCTGAACCGTTCCGTAGTGTGAGTTGGTCGGACCGATATGTCCGTCCGTCCGTCACGTGTTCTGACTTGGCAAATGGAAACGTGCCGTCGGCGACCATGTGGCGCGCTATTGCCTATAATAGAACAGAGCATGTTTTGAAGTCTATCTATTATAAGCGCTGTGTATCCTTGACAATTGATCGTCAACCGAACAATAATAAAAAGCTAATCTCTAGTAGTAGTAAAAATGGATCTCGCATATGTTCGTTGAACACCATGCAGTGCATGCATATACATATCTCGTTCTGAACTGAAAAGTCGAAACGCGACCCGGTGGTTAGATTTACCGCCGAGACTATTCCCAGTTCGTCGGTGCGTTTCATACGTTAATTGACCGACTGAAAGACCAAGGACAGAAGAAACAGCATGCAGCAGGCATGCACGAAGAAGAAGACTAGCACAAGACCCACCGCCGAGGCTGCCATCGGTCCACGGTCCGTAAAAAGGCACGAGCTCAATTACGGAAACTGCCTGCGTACCCTGTTGTTTGCTACTCGATCACACGCTCACCGTGGCTGGCGCGCTACCGGGCACGTACGTCGCCGTCGAATAGTCCGACTCGAAAAGTTCGAATGGTCATCCGCTCGGAGAAGCAGCGCCGATTTCTTCTCCCTTCCACTTTCTTTTTTTCTTCCACTGTTTGGTAGTATTTCGTGGCCTTTTTCGGAGGAGAGGGAGGCGTAAGCACTAACGCGCGGACCGGTAGTGTAGCGTGCAGAGTGACCGAAGCAGCGGTTGGGCACGGCAGACTGACCATGACTAGCAGCCCCCGGCCGGGCCTGTGAGATTTTTGTTTACTCGCTGTGGCCCCACCTGTCAGGTTTATCCTCAAGTGCATGCACCTTGTGGCTGGTAATGGTGTATGCCGCTCGGATGCGCATCTCCTCTTTGGGAGTGTCCAGTCCAGGTAGGTAGGAAGGAAGGTTCACTGAGCTGAAGCTGAGCAAGGCGAGACGAAAGGAAGACTTTGTGTGGCGGCTGATCGAACGGCAGGCGTGCGTCACAGCGGGCGTCACGCAGCACAATCAATGTCCTACGACCACGTTTAACTGCAGCACAACACATCAAAGCCACCTCTCAATTACAGATGAGAATGCGATTACAGTAGCATCACAGCCACACTAGCTAATTCTCTTCTCGAAGGAAAAAGAATCACCCACTACTGGAACACGCCAAACAGTAAACTATGCTCTCTTTTTTCACAAAACGGACAATATTGCCTCATTTTATTTAAAATAGCAGAAGAGAATTGGCGGTTCAGTGCGGGGCACCAGCCGAAAACCGTTACAACTGCACCAATGTCATCATGGAACAAGACTACATTGGGCACCACCACCATCAGCCCACACGGAGCACACACACCACGAAAAAGAAAGGCCACCGCCGAGGTTGCCACCGAGCGTCATTGTAATCACTCCCTCCACGAGCCAGTGACTCCGACTTCACCTTCGACGATCCAAACTAAACCTGGCTACAAGTGATGTCGGAACCCAAGTCGGCCCATGCCAACAATCGGCCACACACACCAAAGGCAGACAGCTCCGACTTTGACGACGAGCCTCCCGAGAGAAATATGCGGGTCTTGCGCCGACCGATTCCTCTGCAAAGACCACCGGTCGCCGGTCATCGTCATCGCCTGGACACGCTCCACCGCAGCTCTGACTCCATAGAAACACAACGAGCACAAAAGAACCCATCGGACACACCAGATAAACCGACTACCGAAGCCCCAGCCGCGACCCAAGCTCAGCTCGATGCAGCATCATTGTCAAACTGCACATCAGCGCCCTTGAGGAGCCGTCTCAGCACCCACGCGGCGGCACAACCGCCATCCACTTTTCTCCAAGCTCCAGGCGACTCCAAAATGATGCCCCAAAGAGGAGAAAGACATGCAGCGTCTTCATCGTCTGATCCCGAGGATCACAGGTTTCCCTCCGGAAGACATGGAACAAGGAGGGGATCCCTCAGCGACGCTTCCAAGAAAGTCAACGGCACCCACGGGTGTCACCGCCGCCGGTTCCGACTAAAGCCAGAACAAAGATTTCTCCTCGGGAATCTCCACCTCCAACGATCCGAAATGTCCGACTGCATGACACCACCAATATATCATTGCCACCCAACATCGGCAGCCACATCAGCGGAGAATACACCACCTCAATTCCTCCTTGCCGCTGCCAAGCCACGGACGGTCCAACAACACAACCTCACGAGCATGGACCACCACCATCCTCACCGTCGGCAGGAGCTGGCGGGCCAGATTGAGCCGAGCCCTCCACGGCCAGATCTGGCACCTCGGGACACCACCACGCAGTGGAGGATCCATAATTTTGATGCAGGGTGGTCCACCTTCAAAAAAATCTTTTAATTAACACAACTAAAGCACGGCCAACATACTAGCTTATAATTTAACTATAACACTATGGTATTACAACATATAGTTAGTTACAATAAAGATGAACAATGTTTTCTAGGCTTTGGAAGTTTTCATCCTTTCTCATGTCATCAATATAGTTCTCAAGTTGGATTGTCAATTTTGTATGATTTTGAGTTGAATTTACCTTGCTCAGCTTGGAGACTTGAGGAATGAACGAATTGGGCTGTTGCTGGACTTCTCCATGCCTCCGGCGACATGCAGGAACGAAGCCGTGGAGCGCCGCTGGCCTCCTTGGCTCCCTACAGACCTGCTCTGCTTCTAGGGTTTAGGTAATGGATCATAAGGCATGGGAGGCAGCTGGGAGCTTCGGAAGGGAGGAAGAATGGATGCCGAAGGTTAGCGTGCACGTGGCGTTGTGGCGCGCCAAGTGAGTGACCTACGATAGCAGTGAGGCGGGTAGAGACTGGTGGTGATGGCGACCGAAGGCATACACAGCCAAACGGGAGTCCTCAAGTGTGGAACTGAACAAAGGAGCATGGTCGGTTGTTCATTTCTCGTGTCGGTTGTGTCGAACGAGCAACGAATAGGATTTTTCTTTTGATTTTTCTATCCTATATGGATCGATCTAAAATTCCAGAGTGGTCCACGCACCATCCTGACCACCCTATGGATCCGCCCATGCCACCACGTCGAGGCAACAACCAGCATCCGGCAGCCCACCAACCGAGTAGGAGGAAGAAAGCAGGGAAGAGGGGCCGCCACCCCGCCCTACCACATCGCACGGTCCAGAGACCCCTAGGGCCGGCCCAGCCGGGGATGCCAAGCCTGGCAGCCACATCGCCGACCGGAGGCGCCGAGGTCGAGCCCTCCCACCACCACGGGCTCATACCGCCGGCCGAAGCCGTCGCGCGCGAGGGGAGCCCCCTGCCGCCGTCCTCCAGCGTGGGCTTTGCCCAGCGGAGTCATCCGGCGGCGCCAAGGGGGAGGGAGCGGGGCTGGAGGTGGGCGCGGTGGCAGCGGCGCTAGGGTTCCCCCGAACCGCCCTGGGAACGACGCGGGTGTTGGGGTTGGTTATCTCTAGAGCTCCCTTTTTTTTTGGAAAGAAAGGCAAAAAGATTTGCCTTAATTCATTGATTAAGGACAAGCAAAGTCAAAGAAAAGAAAGCCTACTCTCCCGGTTGAGCATCAAAACAAATATATTAGCCAGGTCCAGGCAGTCCAAACCAAACACCGTTCTACCTGTTCATACCAAAATGCCTCCGCAGGAAATGCGAGATGTCGCAAGTAACGACTTGCTTTGGGTCCAAAACCTGAGAAGAGATATCTAAAGGTGAGGTCATCCGTGAGATGTGGCGACCGCACGGCTTACATACGCACGGGATTCTTGCTGCTCAACTGCTTGATATAGATATATGCAGGTCATCGTCTTGGGTGTTCAGACCGTTAAGCAGAAAGATCGTTTTGGCTGTGGAATGTTGACCTTGCACGCCACCTACTAACAACACGGTTGGGTTGGGTTGGGTGCTGCACTGATACACCAGTTTAGGGTTCTAGAGGCAGCCAGCTAAACTAAACTAGTCCACCACACATACTCGCTGGCCTTGCAGCTGGAGACTCTCCACCAAAACTCCTTGAGAATGGAAGAACCAGTAGCAATAAAGTTTGTCTGCAGAAATGTTATGGTAGTTGGCTCACAGCAAGGTCGTTGACAATATTTTTGCAGATGTTGTATTGGCGACCAAATTATTTCCGTTACAGCATGACGAATTCGCTCCGTTTAAACAAGACCAGCAACAGCGAACCAGGGTGCAGAGACGAATGCAATTTGTACTAATAGTACTATCGAGAGAATACGGAGCAAATTTTAGTTCAGGCGCCCGTTTGGTAAGCAACCACGCAAGCGATGAACCAGAGCAGAATAAGATGCCACTTGTGTAAACCGCGCTGCCAGAGCTGGGAAAATCTAGAAACGTGCAGTGAGGACTGAGGTTTCACGGAAGAGCTTTCCGAGAGTTTTGGACGCGTGTCGCGGGTTACCTATGCCTTGAGGGTTTGAACAAGCTCAAGGACATGCTTCCACGTGTGGCAAAAAAAGATCAAACGTGTACGGCAACTTCCTCTACACTGTCTCAGAACAACACCTGGGCGTTTGGAGCACGCTGCCACTTGGACATCACTCGGGGATGAGGCCGCATGTCTGAACCTTTTTTATGTTTTAGCTTAGTAGCGAGTGTCACGAGACTCCACGTTGACCAGATCACTGTTCTGTCACTGATAAGAGGCCGTCTTGGAAGAACTACTATGGTCTTATCGGGTTTACTCTAGGTGAATTTGTACGCAACCATCTTACTATTTTAGAAGTACTATCTTTTTTGATTGCGGGATCAGCATTCCTAATCGGAAACAGACAGAGAGGTGCACAAGCCAAGAAAGGCTAAATGATCCAAGTGAGTGTGAGTCGGACGTGGCGTCCTCTCGCCGGGACTAGCATGATCTAGTAACTCCTTTTTAGCATGTCTCCATGAGGGGAGAAGGAGAAGATATACTCCTACATGCCAACTGAATCCTCGATGGTTCGTGCATATCTCTAGAGGGCAGTATCGTTTCTGGAGTCGTCACGCCACACCGGTTCGTACGGAGGAACAGAATTAAAACGCGAGCTGAAGGAATAGAAGCTTGGGATAATAATGTGACGCAATAGAGATTCTGTTATTTCACTTTCACAAAAGGTACTGTTGACAGGAAATACAGGTGGGTCACCGATGAAGAGGCCCCAACACAACTCTTTCTGCTGCTCAACTAACAGAGCAGTTACTAATCCTACTGTAGACACACCACCAGCGTCCTCCACGTAGGCATCGGAGAAATCGACCACCGTTTCCGAGGCTTCTTCGGCCGGAACGCGCTCGTCCCTGTCGTCGCCGGCCTTGTCCGCGGCATCATCGGTGGATTCACAGCTCGCGTTGAGCACGTCGATCCAGCCTTCCTCTGAATCCCAGTCCGGGAATGCCGAGCAGGTGCACGCCAATGCTCTGATCCTCTCGGCAGGGCTCTCTGAGTTGTCGTCCTCGTCTTCGGTGTCGGACTCCCAGAGCGCGGCATCCAGCGTGCTCTTGGGAGACACCCATTTGGATTTGGTCGCCACCTCCTCGGGCTTTACGCCGCTGCAGCCGGCGGATGATGCCAGGAACGGGTGCTCCAGCAGCTGCGCCGCCGTGCACCGGTCGCGGGCGTCTCTTGCGAAGCACATGGCCAGGAGGAAGTGCTTCGCCTCTGCGGACAGCCAGGCCGGCACCTCCGGCACGGCGTCCGTGTAGCCGATCCGGTGCATCACCGCGAGGATGCCGCCGTCCGTGTCGCTCCACGGAGCGCGGCCGGTGGCCATCTCGATGACCGTGCAGCCCAGCGCCCAGACGTCGGCGGCGGGGCCCTGCTCCTCCCCACGCGCCACCTCGGGCGCCATGAACGCCGGCGTGCCACCGATGGGCCGATCGGAACCCACCGTCCTCGCGCACCCGAAGTCCGCGATCTTGGCTCGGCCGTCGGCGCCGACCACGATGTTCCTTCCCTTCACGTCCCCGTGAACGACCGACCTCCCGTGGAGGTACGCCAGCCCTCTCGCCACATCCGCGGCGTACGCCCGGATCGCGGCCTCCTCGAGCCGGCCCCCGCTCCTCTCCGCGACGTCGGCGACCGAGCCGCCGGGCGCGAACTCGAGGAACAGCTGGCACTCGCCGGCGGCTGCGGCGGCGCGGAAGCCGAGGCACGGCAGGACGTGCGGCGAGCTGAGCCCGGACAAGATGTCCCCCTCGCGCCGAAGCTGCTCCGCCCCGGCCGCGCGCGCCGACTTGACGGCGAAGAGCGCGCCCGAGAGATCGTCGGCGGCAAGGGACACCACCGCGCCGGACGCCCCGCGGCCAAGCGTGCGGACGCGTGTCCACCTGCCGCTGACCGCTGTATCCATTTTTATTTTCTCGCTCGTTGCAGGCAGGAAGTGTTTTCGAATTGTGGTTCCTGGGAGTTGGCTCGCTCGATTGGTTTCTGTGATTTGAAGTGGAGGTGGAGCTCCGCTCGGCGTATATATATGGCGGGGGCCGGAGAAGATATGCAAACAGGTGGCCTGGTTTCGATCCCCCGCGGTGTGGTGTGAAAAGCATGTCAGCGCGGGGAAACAGGAGGGTGCGCGTTGACGGGACACTGCCATGTGGGCCGCGCCAGTCGGAGGCAGCAACAACGTGGCCTCATGGCCGAGCACGTGGGGATTTGTTGATTTTGGGTTGCCACAGCCCAGAAAGGAGATGGAAAACGACGTCAAATTGAGCGAGAGGCTGCGAGCGCTCGTTCCTCTCTCTAGATCCGGGGAAGGTTCTTAAGCCACGTCATCGCTTCTCTCATGCTCCTAGAGCTCATGAATGTTACAATTCCAGATATTATGGGGCCACAGATGAGAAATGGAGCTACAAACTAAATCTATTGCAGTTAGGGACAAAATAATACGAAGTACTTCCCCTGTCCAAATTAGTTATCCAACCTTTTAGGCAAAATGTTACCTGTCTAAATTTAAAGAACGTGTATAATGTAGGAATTTAATAAAAATAAAACAAGGACGTACAAACAAGAACTAATCACAACAACAAAGCAGGATAATTAGGGTTGGTAAGTAATACTACTCCTATACCACCTAGTAGAAGAACAAATATTCCAAATAGCATAAGAATATCATCTCTTGATCCAACCAAATCCATTATGGAAAAAAAATTAATAGCATAATTTTTTCATGAACTAACTAAAACTAAAGGATTTCAGGAAAGCAAAACGAATTAGGGCTTTTTGTGTGCATAAGCTGTATAGTTAGAAATTATATCACGAAAATTTAGTCTGATTTAAAATAATCAAAATCTTCCAATAGTTATTAAAGGATTATTATTTTTCTACAATAAAAAGAAAATAAAAATACAAATTTAGTAATTAGTAATAGTTCTTGAATTCGAATATTTATCTTCCTCTATTCTGGTTCTAGTCAAATTTATAATTGTTTGAACTGTATAATTTTCCATTATGGAGATTGGTAACAACTTAAAACAATTTGATTGTAATTCAATCCATGATGATCATAAATAGAAAGTTTATACTCTTCGGTTAGTGATAAACAACTTGATGGATAGTACTCAACACAATTGCCATAAAATATACAAACTTCGAAATCAATACTATAATTGCGATTTTTTCCTTTTAATATCCTTTTCAAATCCCCAAAATTATTTGGAGGTAGTACCAAATAATTTTTATAACTTTTAGTTGTCTTTGTATTTCCGTCGATGATTACTAATTGATATGGGTATGCCCAACAGGCACTCGACTACAACCTACCTGGTGCGGCTCGACGGAAGGCCCACTCGACGAATTGCCAAGGTCCATGACGCCTATGACGGTTCGAGTGGTATGAAGCCCATATGGACACGGACTCCCAAACGCATAAGACAAGAAAGTCTCAAGACTAGAGTTTGAACCTAACTTGTAACCAACTCGTATTGGTACCTGAGACCTAGCCTCCCCATATATAAAGGCTAGGAGGGTCCAACGAGAAGGTATCCTCTCCCCCAACAGGCAACCTCTCAGTGTCAACACGCTACGCCACAATAGATCTAGACATCGCGACTCCCTCAATAGATAGATCTACGATCTCCCATACGCCAGATCCAATCTGCGCATCCACCGCCATCGGCGACATTGTAATCCTCCGGAGTAGGATCCTCTACGAGGCCTGAACCTGGGTAAACCTTGCGTCCCTGTGTGCTTGTTTACTTACCGAGATCTCCAGCACTCCTCTCTTCTCCAAAATCCAAGTCCATAACAATGGACATTGATGAGTTAAACCCTCGTCACTAATAGATCGGTGTAATTTTTGCAAAAAGAAAACTTAATTAATTTTTCATCAAAAGTTTAGAGGAGCATTACTATTTTAATTATAATTGTTGGATAATAAGGCAATAATTTCACGATTAATTTTAGAATATAAAGCATGACAAAACCAAGTACTACCACATGTTAGCTGAACATACTTGCTACGTTTGAGAACATGGTGAATAGAAAGATGTAGTAGCAAAGCATATACTCGCAAAACATATTTAAACGGTAAAAAAGAGCACGACTCGTTTGCGGATGGACCAGTCGTGATTATGCAGGGGTTTGTAGTAGAAAATAATATTTTTTCTTAACGGTAAAAAAAGCATGACTTTCAAACTTACATTGCGAGATAAAAACTTACTGGTCAAGGAGGAGTTTAGCTCGTTAATTCTCTTCCGAAGATTTTCTTCTCGTCCTGCCATACTAGCAACTTCAGTCTCCTGCTTCTCCACCTCGGATTTAGCCGCTGCCCAAAAAAAATCGATTTCCGCTTCAACGGCCTTCAATTTCGCTTCAAGATCATCCACACGCTTTATGGCAGCTTCGCGGATAATCTCGGACTCAGCAGCAGCTGCAAGAGCAGACGAAATTATGCAACAAAAAGAAATACATGAACAAAATATTCACACGAGTAAAAAGCAAAGTATAAACAATCTTTGGAGGAAGAAGCTTCATGTTGGATCCTGATAAAACAGTTGGCCATTTCGACCTTCTCGCGCATTATCGGCTTCAGCAAATAGAAGCGTGCTCAAATACTCGAGGGATGCAAAGCAAAAGCAAAACGGAAAAAAGAGAAAGGAGGCAATGACTTACATGATTCATATTAGGTTCTGTCGAGTTTTTCGACAGGATTATTCCTTTGACAACAACTTTAGACTTCTTGTGGGGAGGATCTTTGGGGGTCACCTCAGGACCTTTCAGGGTTAGTTCACATGTAGTCTCTCCTTCCGGGTTCGCTGGCTTCATTATTATCATGGGTAACCCAGCAAGACATATGTCGTATCCGGTGCATCAACAATGGGCAATCTTGGAGAAGTTTTTCCCTCCTCATTGCCACTAATCTAGGGCACAAGAATTTTTGATAAATAAGTATAAAGAAAAGGAGAATTTCCACGAAAGAAAGAAAATGGACAAATACTTACAACTGACACTTTCAGCAAATCGAATAATCCCTCTTTTCCTGGGAAGGGCTGCTCTAAATGGTTGAACCATCCGCGATTTGGCGGTGCTCGAATCATCGGACGCTCAATATCTTGAACGTCCATCCCTTCGTGTTTCCTCTTTCCTTGGCTGGCAACAACCTTGAAGTAATCGAAATTCACGGAAGGAACATCTTCACTATGAGTATGCGAGGAATGGGAAACAAAATTTTCATCATGTGCCTCAATATCCCCGATACCGTAGCAGTGTTAGGCAGCTCGCCCTTTTCAGGAAAGGAGAGTCTAGATGATCATGACCCTATGAAAGAAGAAGGACCATATGAACAAAAAGTAAGATCGGGAAAAGGCAAAAGCAGATGAATTAGAAATAAGGAAGCAAACTTATATCGGGAATAAGGTTCTTCTTGTTGAATGATTCAACATGACACTCTAATGGCACAACATCTTTATTCATGAGTGTGGTGAAGGATCTCACCCTTTTCTCGAGATCGACACTGGGAAAATTGTTGCGGGAGATCCTCATCGAGTATTTTTCCCCAGAATATGTCCACATACCCGATAATATGGCTTGGAGAGGTTGTATGCGCATCTGAAGGAAGTAGGTCATGATTTGCAAATCTGAAAGTTCCGCCCAGCTTGGGTTTGTAACTGGTCAATCCGGTCTAGCAGCGGCTTGATCTCTTTCATTTCCTCAGCACTAGGGGGCTGCTCCTAGGAACTAAGCCTCCTACAGGTTTTCCTTAGGTCAAAAGGCGCCAACCTGAAGGATTGAATCTCAACCTGCTGGTCCTTGATGTAAAACCACTTTGATCTCCAGCCTTGAACAAAATCGCAAGCTTGAGGTCAAAATAATCAACATACGAGCGGGTAGAGATTATAGCACCACCAACCTCGTGAATGACGGTACTGTTAGCATTTATTCGAACAAAGAAAAAAATGTTTCCACAGGCCCCAGTGGGATGGATCCCGAGAAAATACTCACAGAGGATGATTAAGCAAGCTATCTGGAGAATTGAATTGGGCGTGAGCTGGTAGAGCTGGACGCCGTAAATAAAGAGGAGCCCATGAAGGAACTTGTGGGCAGGAAGATAAAGGTCGTGGAAGATAAAAGGCAGAAATATTACTCGCCATCCCTGTTCGGGCGCAGGAGTTGCTTCATCACCAGGAAACTTGAAGGAGTTCTCGGCGAGGAGGTAGTACTTGCGGGCCTCATGCAAATCTCACATCGAGCACCTTGAGGGTTCCCACCCAATGGACTGCGGTTTGGCAACCATAGCATTGATGGCGGAGGAAGCGCCCTTGCTCTTGCCCATGGCAATGAAGTTTCAAGTAATTATGCGTAAAAAACTAAGAGCAGAAATGCAAGAAGAAAGCATCGGTGCTGGAGTAGATTCGGTGCAAGGAAGAAGAAGGCTAGCGATGAAAGAAGGGATGAGCAGTTAATACTCCATCTGTCAGCCATAGTAAAGTACCCATTGCAAGACCAGGACCCCATTGGATCCAGAAGACATGGCAACACGATGAAACCTAAGGACACCACGTGTTCATAGTTAGAAAGGAACCAGTCGTAAAAAGAATCAATTAGTGCGGTAATTTCAAAGAAAATCGTGTGATGCCTCGATTCCCGTGCAACATGGGGCCGTGCATTCAAACTCACTGCTGACGCGGTCCCCACACGTCATCAGCCTACATCATGGGTCCACTACTGAAACATCCCATACGGAGCACCGGAACATTACTAAGTCACGTCATCATCGTCAATGATGATGTCATGGAAAGTAATGAAAAAACTTTGAATGCATTCAACAAAGAACTAGAGAAAGTAACTTTCACTATGCACCCGAATAATATTCAGTGATTCTAAAAAAGAATACCCGAGTCAAGAATTTCCTCAGATGATGAAAACTTAAACCTATGCTCGAATGCAAGCATTCGAACATAGCCTCGAGGGCTACTCCCATCAGGAGCGCTGGCCGTGCACCCGATGGAAAATATGAATGGAGCTGATAAAACACAAAATTCATACAATTAACAAGACCCGAGTCGAGTACCTCCTTGGATGAAGATGATTAGAGCCTATACTTGAATTAAAATATTTGACTGTGGCCTCGAGGGCTACTCCCATTGGAAATGGTAAACGCGCACCCGGTAGAATAAAAGTAAAAATTCTCCAAACGGAGATGATAAACCTATGAGTATTAAACAACTATAACCTCAAACGGTAACCCCCTGAGAGCGTTAAACAGAACATAATCAAACAAACAGACAACTTCAGCAATTCTAACAGCTAAACAAGGCAATCGATAAAATATCAAAAATTCTCAGACCACATCCACCGCGATAATATATCTAAATGTTGTGTCTCTCGGCATGAAGGTAAGACCTCAGGATCCGTCCTGTGCGGCCTAGTAACCGCACCGGCATGCGCTATGCTAGTATTTTTCCGTATCCATGATATAATGAAAAATCCCGACAAATGCGTTGGCACCCAAAAATATGAACCTGGAATTTAGTAATCGGTAATACCCTCCGTGTCCCGAACTAAATTACGCCAGTATATACCGAGTTCGATTACGGGGACTTGGGATTGAAATAGGTTTATGATGTTTTTGCCCGAGAGCAATTAACTGTTTGCCGATTCATTGGATGCACCAGAATCGTTATACCATAATCCCCATGAACAAAATATTTATAGTCACTCAAAGAAAATTTCAGTTTCAATACACAAAATGTCTTTGAGACTCAACCCGAGTCTATAGTTCGGATAGAGTCTCGGGGGCTACTGACATGGGTATGACTTATCGGGTTCTCGTAATTGGTATACCTAGTATATAATTAGACTATGAACCAAGGCCCATAAAGAAATAGAAGTCCTGAAAGTATCTGAAGCCCCAGAACCATGCGTACTGATCAAGATAGCAATACCAACCAACATAATCGAGTAGCTGTAATCAAACTTGTAACCAATCCGTGTTGGACTCTGAGACCCAGTCTCCCATATATAGGCTAGGAGGAGCCCACGGAGAGGGCACCGTAGCTTTGAACGAAACACAATCTTTCGTGAGTTAGATTGCAATATGCACCACAAAATTCAAGGAGGGTCGCCGGAGTTAGATCTAGGCAGGAGGTGGGGGTCGCCGGAGGTGGGTGGAGGAGGAGGAGGGTCTTCGGAGTAGTAGTAGTAGGAGGAAGAGGAGTAGGAGGAGGCCGACGGTGGAGAAGGAGGTCGCCAGAGTAGTAGTAGGAGGAGGAGGAGTAGGAGACTGCCGGTGGAAGAGGGGTCACCGAAGTAGGAAAAGGAGGAGGAGGCCGCCGATGGAGTAGGGGTCTCCGATGTAGGAGGAGTAGGAGTAGGAGGTGATGGAGGAGGGGTCGTCAGAGGTGGGGCAGTAGGAGGAGGTCACCAGGATGGTGGAGGAGGAGTTCTCCAGAGAGTGGAGAAGGAGGAGGGAGGAGAGGGGAGTAAGAAGGGGAGAAGGGGAGGAGAAGGTGAGAAGAAGTAGAGGAGAGAAGAAGTAGAGGAGAGGAGAAGTGGAGGATAGGAGTAAATGATAGAAGGAGAAAAGTGAGGGACAGGGTACCGACGAGATTCAAAATTCGAATCTCTCTCAACAATTATGTATGCGTCACAGAATTATCTCCCTCTTTTTTATTTTTTGCAGGAAAAAATATTTTTTTGAAATAACTTTTTACTCTTTTTGAATTTGGAGATTCTGTAAAACTTGAATGGCCTTTGGTAGTTAACTTTGAGTAGGAAATTTCGAGACGATCGTTATAATAGGTTTAAGATTTTTTTCCGACATCGTGTTGAAACGTTATGGCCATTTTACCGTGCCATGACCTTTTTTGCAAAATATATCGAAATTCATGTTTTCCAGTTTTCCCTACAATTATACCCCATAATATAACTACATCTCAAAGGTTTTTTTGAAGTTTTTATCATTTTCATTTATTTTTTCCAAAACTTAAAAGGGGATCCACGAGGGGATCTGTTTTGGACTTTCTGTAGCGCATATGCCCATATGCGCCACATAATCAGATTCTTGACTTTCTGTAGCATATATAGACATATGCGTCACAGAATCCTATCCATCTATAGTTGGTTGTGGGTTCCCTAAAATTTTTGTGGTGCACGCAAATATATGCGCCACAGAATTGCCATATTTCTGTAGCGCATGCATTTTGATGTGCCATAGAAATAATTTTATGGAGCATGCACTGAATTATGCAACACATAAAGCCTTTTTAAGTTAGTTTCCTAGTAGTGTATGGTACACGCCATATGTCAACTGTGGAACCAGTCTCGTATAAGATTACGCATAAGGTTTGTCTGGGCCGCTTCATCAAATAGTGTCGTGATATAAACAAGTGCACGTGAGAGGGTAACAACTATATGATTAATGCATATATTCAACATGTGTTCTAACCGTGTAAGTAATACCGCGCATAGATCGGATTTTATACCACTGAAGGAGTTCACAGCAGAAAAATAATAATTTTTCAACTAGCGCAACACCGAATGACATGATCTATATAATAGTAATATTGTAACAAAGAAGGTTTCAGTGGAATATCCTTGTAGACCGAAAGAGTTAACGTTCATGATGAACGCGGATGAAGTAGTCTAACAACATAGTCGACCTCAAGGTTACATTGCTCCTCGCACGATAATCTAGGTGCCACAACTAGTAGCACCCCCGTGATTCCGCACACGTTCGGTGCTCAACAACAACTCACGTTCTCCCTGATGCGGCCGGGATTGCGGAAGTATACCTTTTGGAGCCGGAGATCCAGCAGTGCAATGGCATGCCGGAGAAACATCGTCTCCCAAGTGCGCCAACAAGCGAGAGAGAGATTGTCTAAGTAAAATGCTTTAGGAAATATGTATTTAGTTATGTCTTTTCCCTCCAATAGGCCCATTCTTATATAGGCGAAAAAGAGGGACTTCCACGATCCAACTCCCGGGATAGTACTAAATGATAGGAGGACGCGCAAGGAGGAGAGTTGGTGGTCGGCGGCCAGGTGTGCCCCACCGGCGCGCCATGCCAAGGTTGGCAAGCGGGTGGTGCCCCCATCCCGCAAGCCCTTGGTGGCCGATGGGTGGCGGGCCCTCTTGCTTCTCCATGGGGCGGCTTGCCCTCTTGGTTCACTCTCTCTAGGAGTTGGCCCATTAAAGCGAGATGCCCCAGGAAATCAAATTTAAATATTTATTTAATATTAATTTATTTAATTAATATTAAACATATATTATTTAATTCTTTGATCCTAAACTTCTTTTGGATCACTCCGAACATCCTTCAGACTCTCACTCGGAACCCTTATGACTCTCTCTCTTACGGTGATCCCGATGACCAAAACAATCTCCAAGCGTCATATAACCCTTAAGTGTGTTACACTACTAATTAGGAACATCATAGACATGATCGAGACATTTCTCGAATCAATGATTATCAGTGTGATCTGGATACCCATAATGACCCCTATGCATTCCATGATATCATTGTAGTTTGAACCCTAAACATCGAGTCCAATTCTTTTTGTTCCTTCAATACCTAACTTGTCCGAGATCTGATCATCAGTATCATCTTACCTTGTTCAATCTCATTATCAAAAAGTGTTGCTTAACTCGTTCCGTGATATTCTGTCCTCATGACCTAGTCATACGCTGCGCAACTTCTTGGATGTAATCTCACCAAATGGGCCCGGTTGTATCTTCCCGTCACACGGGAGAAAAAATCCTGATGTCGATGCATACGCCTCAACATTTCCCTTTGAAATACTTAATAGACACATTTATGATCACCTTGTTATCGTGTGACGGTTGGTGCAGTCAAGACAACCTTAGGTGATAGTGATTACATATGATCTCACAGTCTAAGGAGTAGGATACTTTGTTGCTAATTACTGCAAGGATGACCCTTATGACTTGATCGTGTTGCAATACTTATATTGGATAAGTATGTCCATCATATAATGACGTGATGATGAGGATTGACCAATTAACTAGTAGAATAGATGCTCACTAGGAACTTGGTTTATCTACATATCACATGTGTACCAATGTTTCCAATTGATACAGTTATAGCAAACTATTATAAACTAATATAATATGATAATAAACATTCTTTTTTATTTGCCTCTAGGGCATATTTCCAACAGGTTATAATGATAGAAACTTTAAAATGTAGCCACACCTGACTTGGGTAGCCGAGCCATAATAAAGATCGCGAGAAGTCGCGCAGAGTGCTTCCCAAAAATCTAATCCGTCTTCTCCTGTATAGTATCAGAAAGGTGGATGGTATTCGATATCTACTCTCATGTTCGCCGGTGCATGCCGACGCTCAGGTTGGAGTAGGATACGGTGGCAAAGCAAGCAAAGAGGTCACAAAACATGGTGTATATTTTGTGGTGGAAGCAATGCACGCATGAAAATGCATTTCCCTAGCTTATGGTATTTTGGGTGTTTGTTGTCAACACAAGTGAACTTTAATATGTGCTAAGTGTGTATAGGTACCAATGTAAGATGAGTAGAATATGGTGGTGTACCCCTTAAAAATTTCGAATGATCGTCAAGGACTCCATAGCTTTTTCTATTTTGTGTTTAAGTTTGGGAGCCTATTCTATCAATAGGGATTGCACAATGGTTGCTAAGGGTGAAACCATCATGAACACAAAACCCGTATGCAACCACAACCATTCCATGTTCAAGAGGAAAGAGAGAATCAAATCCCTCGGTTGCATGGATCGACGAAGTTGATCACAGGAATCCAACACTAGAAATTCTGGTTCAGATCAATATGACTTATAAACAGTGTGAGGTACAACTGAAGAAAGCCACCCGTAAAAAATTTCAATCGTTCTTCAAAATAGAGCATGGCTCGGTATATCCAGAATGGTGCTTACTAGATGAGAATGGGAACATCATTTTTCAACGTGTCAACAATTTCTGAATTGTTTGGATACTTTTGAAGTCGAAGTGTGGCCGTGTGAGGAAGGCTTGATATGGACGATGCAATGGAGCGATAAACCGGTTGAGTTTGAAATTGACTGCAAACTTTCGATCAATGCTATTCAAGAGAAGTGTCAAGACCGATCACATTTCGCTCATTTGTTTTCACTCATTTACTTTCACATATTAGAGGATTGGGTAAGAGTAGTAGAATTATTTCTATTGTAAAAGTTGGATCTATCAAAAATAGGGCGAGTTACCGTCTCGCAAACTTTGCGAGGATAGAGGGAATAACAATGTCATGGATTTCCCTGAGGCCTAAGAGCATCTCCACTAGTCTCCCATACGGCATCCGGCGTGGCCGTTTTTTGGCTCGTACAGGGGGAAGCCGGCTCGAATATGGTTATGGGGAGGCGTCGGCGCCTAGCCTTCATCCCCATACACATAATTGAATATAAAATAAATAATTCAACATATAAATTTATTACAAGTTCATCAAATATAATAAACAATTCAACAAGTTAAATATAGCAAACAAATAATTTAACAATTTAAATCACGAATGCAAACAAATAAACAAATTAGGAGGATCCTCCTTTGAGCCTCCATAAATGCTCCACCAGATCATCTTGTAGTTGATTATGAGTTTTGGTGTCTCAGACTTCTTGCTGCCTGGCGAGAAAAATAACAAACACAGCTGACACTTGATGATCAATATCTGCAAGAGAATCTTGGTGATAATACGGTTCAATGTCAAACACTAGAGTCTTCCGTCCGCTCTCAATGATCATGGTGTGCAAGATCACATAGGCAGTCATGACCTCCCACATCCGATCGTTCGACCATGTAAGAGTAGGGTACCTGACAATGGCAAATCAAGTTTGCAGCACACTGAATGCCCCCTCCACCTCCTTCCTACAAGCCTTCTGTCGTGTCGCAAACCAAGCTTTTCTTTCTCCAGGCATGAGGTTTGAGATTGACTTCACAAATGTGGACCATCTAGGATATATACCATATGCTAGATAGTATACTTTGTCGTAGTGGTGGCCATTGATCTCAAATTCCACCGCAGGAGCAGTGCCTTCAACAAGCTTGGCGAACACATTTGAACACTGCAGCACATTGATGTCGTTGTGTGATCCTACGATACCAAAAAAAGCATGCCAAATCCATGGCTCCTGATCTGCCACAACCTCAAGAACCACACTACATGATGCCTTGTGACCATTGTACATGCCTTGGTGCGCAAGTGTGTAGTTCTTCCATGCCCCGAGCATAAAATCGATGGTTCCAATCATCCTAGAAACCCCCTTGTTGCATTCTGTGTCACGATCCGAGTTGTGTGTTCTGCATTGGGTGTTCTTAGGTAAGTCTTCCCATACACTGCCATAATTGCCCTGCAAAACATGTACATGCAATCGATGGACGTGGACTCAGCCATGTGGAGTTAGTTGTCATGTGTATCACGAGGAATTCCATATGCAAGCATCCGAAGGGCAACAATGAATTTTTTAATTGTGAAGAAACCAAGCAAGCCGACGGTGTCTCTTCAGTTTTAAGTAGTCATCGAACTCTCGTATTTTCTCAACAATCTTCAGAAAAAGCTTCCGGCTCATTCTGAAACGGTGTAGAAATATGATGTCACCGTGCAATGAGTCGTCGGTAAAGTAGTCGGCGTACAATATACAGTAGACTTCCATCCTCTGCCTCGGCTTTCTCTTGTGGTGCCCAAGCTTCAAACCCCTAGCAAACGGCTTCTCATCGCCATCGGCGATCGTGCCTAGGACGAAAGTGAGGACCATGAGATGATCATCGTCCTCGATGGTGTCTTTGGCGCCAGCAGCTACAACAACTTCATCGTCCATCAGAGTGGCTAGTATCTCTTCCTCGTCCTATTCTATCGCCTTTGGCAAACCGCCGAACCCCTAGTGGGCGGGGAGATTGTGGGACGGGCCTTGAGCTACCAAGAGGTGGAATGGCGGCAGCGGAGAGGGCGGAGAGGCGGCACAGGAGGGCATGGGAAGTATTCCGGCATCTTTGCGGGTATTTTAGTAGAGTGAACGACCGATGTTGGAGATGGGTGGTAGCAGTGGCAAGCTGTTGGGTGCGGCGGTGTGTGGGGGAGGAAATGCAGAATGGAAGAGTTTACATGTGCATGTCACCGACGGGGCTGGCCCATGGCGTTTTCAGGTCCATCTAGTGCCCCCTTGAGGTCCCTTGTGGTTGGGTTTGGCCTGTGGGTGCTAGATACCAAAATGGGTCGCGCTAGAGCCAAAAAAGAATGGGGCAAACTGGGCGTGAATTCAAGCGTCGGTACCCCGATAACCCTTTAGTGGGGCTTTAGGGCCCCCTGAGTGGAGATGCTCTAAGGGCTTTTGTGAGGTTTACAAAAAAAGAACTTGTAAACCCTATTGCTTAATATATCCTCTTTTATCCCTACGCACGAGTAAACTACATTTTAGTACCATAATTGGGACTAGGGTAACAAATTAGTGCCACTTTTGCATTTTTTTGTAGATACATGCCACTTTTGGGGTGAGATGTTACAAATAGGGAATTTTTTGCTTGATCGTGTTTTAACAGCAAAACTAATAGAATGGGCCCACAATTATGTTGGAAATATACCCTAGAGACAAATAATAATATGAATTATTACCATATTTCATAAAGTTTATGATTAAGTTTTATATCATACTATAACTGTATTGATAGGAAACGTTAATACACGTGTGATATATAAACAACCAAGAGTTTCCGGTGAAGCTCTAGTCACTGGTTCATTGGTCAACAGATGAACAAGGTTTCCTGATCATATGGCATTTATGCTATTTGATAATGGAGTCACCTCATTATGAGAATGAGATGATGAGCTATACCTAACATAAGCATCATGACCCGATCATATCATGAAGTTCAAGTTATGATGATTAGAATAGACCTAGCGTCCTATTCCTTAGACCGTGAGACCATATCAATCACTGTTCCCGAGGATATTAAGATGCCATCAAACGTCATCTGGTGACACGGTGATTATAAAGGTGTGTTCTAGTATTCAGAGGAACAGTTGAGGCAATATGCATCAAGAGCGGGATTTGTCCATCCACGTGACGAAAAATATACTCGAGGGCCCACTCAAAGAAGTTGTATCCAATAGTTGCACAGCGTGTGATTTGATCACAGGGATATCACTTATCGGAACTAGTCAAATAGCATTTGTTGATAATGAGATTGAACACGACATAGTGATGTCATTGATCAGATACTGTACAATGCAAGTATTAAGAGACAAAAGGAATACGACGCGACGTTCATAGTTCAGTGACGAAAGATTCGTGGAATGCACAGGGATCAACATGGACATCGAGGTCCCTCTGATGATCATTGGTACGAGAGGGTCCCGACCATGTCTGGAGTGTTCCCGAACCATGGGGTATCATGCTTAAGGGCTTGATGATGCCAGAGAGTGTTTTGGTATCGGTAGAATCACCGAAGAAAATAGAGAGAGAAAACCAGAAGGGTTTCGGTAAGACCGCAGGATGTCCGGAATGGGATGGAAGGAGTTCCACATCAAAGGGGATTGAATAATATGTAAGTGAATGTGGAATAATGATTTAATCATTCATTTATATTTATTCAATAAAAGAAAAAGAATTAAAATAGTCGAAATACCTAATTGGGCCAAAATCCCTAGGGAAAAGGCCCATGAGGGAAAGACCAAAGGGAGGAAGGAGAGGGGGTGGCCAGCTGGGCCAAGGAACCCCGTGTGGGGCCCACTTGGGCCCTGGCCAGCCCTCCCCCTCTCCCCTCTCCTTCGTTTAGTCCCACATGGCTAAGGAAATTTCCTATGTGGGTTTTTCCCCTATATAAAGAGAGGTATTTTGACAAATTAAATACACAATAATCAATAAAAGATTCCCTCTCTTTTGGGGAGACCTCCAGTTGATATTCTCTCTCTCTCCTGTGACCGTGGTCCCAAGTCCGGATCGCGCGAGCAGGAGTTTTCTTCACCACAGAGCGCCATCGTGCTACGGTATTCGGATCTAGAAGCTCTACTTCCGCAACTGCTGCTAAATTGAAGGAGCGAGAGTCATCGTTAGGCATCAGACATGTGTAAATCCCTACGAGGTGCACCACTTAGGGCAATAGAAGTTGTTGGAGCCACATGAGTTGTCGGGACTTCAACACGACCTTGAGGTCGGCTTCGGTTCATCTACATCAACCATGCTCTCCCGAGCGTTGACAACGCTTTTCGGTCTTCAAGGGCAAGTTCACAAAAATCCCCTCCCGTTACTGCATTACTGATAGATAGGTCCTGGCATTAGGGTTCTTGGTGTAGGGAAAATTTATTTTTTTTAATGCGCAAACCCCTATAGTGGTATCAAAGCTAGATCTATGTGTAATATTGCTAGTACGGGCAGAAAACATGAGTTGTAGCGTGTGGGAATTGATCTTTTAGTTGTTACCCTCCCACATGTACTTGTGTAAACCACATTAATGCTTGATGTTCATTCGCGAGACTGGTCCATGCTTGACATGCAGCTTGTACCGTATAAAGTGGCTTGGGAGGGGGGTGTCTGCCTCTCTCGCATTTGTTGGTACACCATTTGCAAAGGAGGGCCCCGTAAGGTGTGTAGTATAGATAACTACTTGATCAATGTTGTGGTGTAAGTTCGTAGGTAAGAACGGTTCTTATACGGAGGAAGCCCTATCAGCCACGTAAAACATGCAAAGATAAAGTAGATGCGTCTAAGTTTGTTTTGTAGGGGTTGTTGTGATGTGATATGGTTGTGGAAAGGTAAAGTAGTTTACTTTATGTTGCTAAGTAGTGGTAGATGGTCATGGAGATGATGGACTACCATGCCGAAGGAACCGGTACCCTGGTGCCTACAGTGCCGGAACCCTGGTAGTGGAATCCGGAGGCGCGGGATGGAGATCACAACGTGAAGGACCATATCACATCGCACTTACATTCAATGTTTATTGTTTGTGCATCTTATTGTGTGCTAGTATTAGATACTCGATGGTAGCCTAATAAGATGATCCCTAATGAAAATACCAATGAAAGTGTTCTTCCTTAGTGTGCACCACCAAGAAACTTCTCCATTATGAGACAGGCTGTGATGATCGGGTGTCAGACATATCTATGTTCACATACGGTGGATGTAAGCCATGTTGCACAGCGGATACACTAAGGTTGAGTTGGCGAGCCTAGCATGTGTAGACATGGCCTTGGAACACAGATGGTCAAAAGATCGAGCATGCGTCACATGAATGATGTGATCGACGTTTCAGCGTCCACCTTTGCAACTATATCATTGACCATGACGATCGGGGCCGGTGTAGTGAATAGGGATCATGTAATCGCTGAAACCCTTCTGGGGATAGGATTTTTTAATGGAGTTATTGTTTTAACTCATATAATTATAAACTTAGTCTAAATTCCTTTTGCAATTATAAATGTAGAGATGGCTCACCATGAAGCTTACTTTGACATTGATGAGTGGGTAGTTGGTGAAAAAATTAGACTTGATGGATCAAACTTCCCTGGTTGGCTTGTGCGTCTGAATGATCTCCTTACTAAGAATAATATGGTAAATTACATCCTCCACACGATTGATTTGACTGAGCCAGATAACTATGAGACCCCAAAAGAGCTGGCAGGACGCTATTATCATCAAGAGATGTCCACCTTCATTCAGATAATAATGCGTTACGGGATGGTCGATGAACTCTATCCACTCATGGGTGATCTTGACCCATATGCGATGGTGGATCAATTGAGAGGAGAGTTCATAAGCCATGTGCGCATGTGGAAGCACGAGCTTCTTGGAGATTTTATTTCAATAAAGATGGAAGAACACACTTGTCTGAAGAGTCACTTGGGGCGCATGCTTGATGCACACATGAGACTGGTTTACTTTGTGGACCACTGGATGACCGAGTCATTTGCGATAGGCGTACTGCTTCGATCGCTGCCTCCCAGCTATGAAGGACATGTCCGAAGTATCATTATGAGTGGTGATACGGAAATAATGGATTTCTAGGAGTTCATATTGTTGGAATTATGCCCTAGAGGCAATAATAAAGATGTTATTATTATAATTCTTGTTCATGATAAAGTTTATATTCCATGCTAGAATTGTATTAAGCGGAAACTTTAATACTTGTGTGGTTTGTGAACAACACCGTGTCCCTAGTACGCCTCTATGGACTAGCTCATTGATCAATGATGGTTAAGGTTTCCTAACCATAGACATGAGTTGTCAATTGATAATGAGATCATATCATTGGGAGAATGATATGGTGGACAGACCCAAACTAAGCAAAGCTATTAGATCGTTTCATCGTGTTCGTCTTTTGTAAGCTTCTCATGTCAAATATTGTATTCCTTAGACCATGAGATAATACAACTCCCTGGTATCGGAAGAAAGCTTTGAGGTCATCAAACGTCATCCTATGAGAGGGTGATCATAAAGGTGTCTCTCAGGTGATCGGAAAGTATCTGTTGGGTTGTATGTATCGAGATGGAATTTGTCCCTCCCAAGTCGGAGAGATATACTTCGGGCCCACTCGGTAATCGATATCAACACCGCTTGCAAGCATGTGGTTAAGGAGTTAATCACAAAGTGATATCGGATTACGGAACGAGTAAAGTATTTTTGTGGACGAGATTGAACCAGGTAGGACGATACCGACGATCGACTCTCGGGCAAGTAAAATAGCGCGAGTCGAAGGGAATATATTTCTGGGATTAATTGAATCCTGGGATCGTGGTTCATCCGATATGATCATCGATGAATGTGTGGAGTCAATATGGGTGCCTGCACTCCGTTGATTATTGATAGAAGATCATGTCGCATATTCTCGAACTCGCAGGTCACACACTTAACGTGTCTCGACGCTAGGATAGATTGGATACTTGGTTTATGAATTTTTGTTCGAGTCTCGGATGGGATCCGGATATCACGAGAGGTTCCGGAATGGTCCGGAGAATAAGATTCATATAAGGCAAAGGCAGTTTTGGAGTTCGAATTGTTCCGGTTAATCGGTATTGTCTAAGCTTCTAGAACCTTCCGGAAGGGGCCAACATGGTCCCACCTTCCGGAGGGGCATGGGACTATGAGGGAGTGTCCTGGCAGACATTGGGCACAAGGCCCCATAGGGCCCAGCCGATCCTAGAGATTTTAAATCGTTTAAACTAGAGAAAAGATAAGATAGGATTTCTAGATAAGGGAGAGTTTAAATTGTTTCAACTAGAGATAGGCTTGGAGGAGAGGGGCTGGCCGCACCCCCCTCTATATATAGAGGGCTGGTGCGCCCCCTCTCATACCCCCTTACACCTTCCTCCAAACCCTAGTTGCCCTGCTGCCCTTCCTCTCTCCCTCCCGACTGTTTGTAGGCGAAGCCCTGCGGCAGAAATTCTCCACCATATACACCGCACCGTCGCGTTATAGATCCAATCTATCTCTCCACCATCCTTGCGGGTCCGAGGACGGAGGAGACGTCGCGGTGCCGCACGGGTGCATCTCACGGCGGCACCGCCACTTGTGGTGCTGGATCAGATCGGATCGCGAGGAGGAGAAGCGAGTGCGACTACATCACCCACGTTCCGATTTAACGTTCACATCGAATCTTCAAGGGTATGAAGATCTAATCCAATCTCTCGTTGTTTGCATCTCCTAGATTAGATCTTGGCTTTCCTCTGTTAAGCTTAGTAGAAAATTTTGATTTACTATGTGAAACCCTTCATTGGTATCGAGCTAGATCTATGCGTAGATGTGAGTCACGAGTAGAACGCAACATGGTTGTTGTGGGCGTTGATGTTTTCTGTTGCAAGCCTCTTGTTTGTGTTCTTCTTATGACGCGGGATAGTGAGATTGAAGCGGTCCAGGCCAACCTTACGCGACGTCGTTCGCGAGACCGCCCGCACTTGACGTGTGGCTTGTACCATACATGCGGCTGGTGGATGCCGCTTTCTCACTATAGTTGTCATGGGATTAACACCGGATTTTGGCAACCATAATATCACCGCTGTGGCTTTCCGTAGGTAAGAATCGTTTTAGCATCTACTCCCATAAGCCACGTAAAACATGCAACAACAAAGTAGAGGCGTCTAACTTGTTTTTGCAGGAGTGTTTTCGTGATATGGTATGGCCCAAGATGTGATGTGTATATTGTATGCGATCATGTTTTGTAATGTTTCACGACTTGCATTTCGATGAGTACACAACCGCATGAGCCATATGGTTGTCTTTATAATTGTGTATGACCTAGTCAACTTCTTATACGCCATGTAATAGCTTTACTTTATCGCTAAGTAGTTAGCAATAGTTGTAGTTGCTATTCGTGGTGGAGGCAATCATGGTGGAGTGAAGGAGATCATGCCGGAACGCACAAGATGGAGATCATTGCGCGAAGATTGGCAATACCATGTCACATAAAGTTATATGCATGTGATGTTTATCCTTTATGTATCTTATTATGCTTAGATCGCGGTAGCATTATAAGATGATTCCTCACTTAAAGATCAAGATAAAACTGTGTTCCCCAAGTATGCACCGTTATAAAGTTCGTCGTGTCCAAGCATCACGTGATGATCGGGTGCTATAGACTCTACGCCACATACAACGGGTGCAAGCCAGTTTTGCACACGCGAAATACTTGGGTTTGACTTGACGAGCCTAGCATGTACAGACATGGCCTCAGAACACATGAACCGAAAGGTTAAGCATGAGTCATATGAATGATATGATCGACACTTCGTTGTCCACCATTGAAGCCACATCTCTTCTCGTGAAGATCGGATTAGGTGTGGTGAATTTGGATCATGTTCACTAAACAACTTGAGGGATGTTGAATTTAGTGGGATTTCATCTAGTAATTTGATTAAAAGTTGAACTAGTTATCATGAACATAGTCTAAATTGTACTTGCAAAATCAGATCACATGGCCAAGTCCAACTTCAACTTCAACATTTTTGCTGAGAAAGAAAAGCTTAGAAACAATGGGTCTAACTTCACCAACTGGTTCCGCAATCTAAGAATCATTCTGTCTGGCGGACAAAAGGACTATGTCCTTGAGAAAGCGTTAGGTAACCCCCTAATCAAGCTACTGGCTGATGAGAAAGCTGTCTCATCGCAAGAAAGATGATTATGGTGTGATTAAGAGCACCATGTTGTTTGCTATGGAACCGAACTTCAAAATCGTTTTGAAAACTATCCCGGCCCTTTGAGATTCTCGAGGAGCTGAAACCATGTTTCGACTCAGCCCGTTCGAGAGATATGAGATCTCCGAGAAGTTCTTTAACCGCAAGATGGAGGAAGGGAGTTCCGTTAGTGAGCACGCAATTAAGATGTCGGGCTACACTCAACGCCTGTGAGCAATTGGATGCAAGATTCCGGAGGAGCTCAAGATTGACAGTGTTCTGCAATCACTCACTCCCAGCTAGAAAAGTTTTGTAGTGACTCATAATCAGATTGGTTCCATCGATACGATCACCGAGCTCTTCGCAAAGCTGAAGGCTGCGGAGGTGGACATCAAAAAGGATAATCATGTGTTGATGGTCAACAAGCCCTCCTTTAAGAAAGGTAAAGGTGCAAAGAAGCCCTTCAAGAAAAGCGGCGGCAAGCGCGTTGCCCCTGCTGAGAAGAAGCTCAAGTCTGGTCCTAAGCTGGACCTTTGAGTGCTTCTATTGCAAGGACAAGGGTCATCGGAAGCGCAATCGTGTCAAGTACTTAGCGGACAAGAAGGCTGGCACCATCAAAGGTATATTTGATATACATGTTATTGATGTTTTCCTTACTAGCCCTCGTTGTAGTGCACAGGTATTTGATACCGTTCGGTTGCTAATATTTGTAACTCAAACAGAGCTACGGAATAGACGCTTGCGAGGGATGAGGTGATGATGCGCGTTGGCAACGGATCAAGAGTTGATGTGATGGCCGTCGGCACGCTCTCCTTAGTTTTACCTTCGGGATTAGTTTTAAACCTTAATAAATGTTATTATGTGCCTGCGTTGAGCATGAACATTATTTATGGATCGTGTTTATTGCAAGATGGTTATTCATTTAAATCGGAGAATAATGGTTGTTCTATTTATATGAGTAACATCTTTTATGGTCATGCACCTCTTATGAATGGTTTATTTCTTCTAAATCTCGAAAGGGATGAAACACACATCCATAACATTGAGGCTAAGAGATGCAAAGTAGATAGTGATAATACTACTTATTTGTGGCACTGTCGTCTAGGTCATATTGGTGTAAAGCGCATGAAGAAACTCCATTCTTATGGACTTTTGGAGTCTCTTGATTTTGAATCATTTGACACATGCGAACCATGCCTCATGGGCAAGATGATCAAAACCCCGTTCTCCGGTATGATGGAGCGAGCAACGGACTTGTTGGAAATCATACATACCGATGTATGCGGACCGATGAGTGTTTCGATGCGTGGTGGATATCGCTATTTTCTCACTTTTACCGATGACTTAAGTAGATATGGGTATATCTATTTAATGAAACATAAATCTGAAACGTTTGAAAAGTTCAAAGAATTTCAGAATGAAGTGGAGAACCATCGTAATGTAAAGATTAAGTTTCTACGATCCGATCGTGGGGTAATATTTGAGTTATGATTTTCTCACGCATCTCAAAGCAAGTGGAATCGTTTCACAACTCACGCCACCGGAACACCACAGCGCAATGGTGTGTCTGACCGGAATCGAACCCTATTAGATATGGTCCGATCGATGATGTCTCTTACTGATTTGCCGTTATCATTTTGGGGTTATGCATTAGAAACCGCTGCATTCACTTTAAATAGGGCTCCATCTAAATCCGTTGAGACGACACCGTATGAACTGTGGTTTGGTGCTAAACCTAAGTTGTCGTTTCTTAAAGTTTGGGGATGCGCTTACGTCAAGAAGTTGATGCCCGACAAGCTCGAACCCAAAGCGGAGAAGTGCGTCTTCATAGGATACCCTAAGGAAACTATTGGGTATACCTTCTATCACAGAACCGAAGGCAAAGTGTTTGTCGGAAAGAACGGTTCCTTTCTTGAGAAGGAGTTTCTCACGAAAGAAGTGAGTGGGAGGAAAGTAGAGCTAGACGAGGTTATTGAACCTTCTGTTGAATTGGAGAGTAGCGCAGCACCTGAAATTGTTCCAAAGGTCGCCGCACCAACAATAGAGGAAGCTAATGACAAGGATCATGAAGCTTGGACGATGTCACTTCGAGCGTCGAGGTCGACAAGGTCGCGTGCCCCTCCTGAGTGGTACGACAACCCTGTCTTGACTGTCTTGTTAGTAGAAGACAGTGAACCTACGAACTATGAGGAAGCGATGATGAGCCCAGACTCTGAGAAATGGCTAGAAGCCATGAAATCCAAATTGGGATCCATGAGCGAAAACCAAGTATGGACTTTGGTGGACCCTCCTAGCGACCGAAAGGCCATTGAGTGCAAATGGATCTTCAAGAAGAAAACGGACGCGGATGGTAATGTTACCGTCTATAAAGCACGGCTTGTTGCGAAAGGTTTTCGACAAGTTCAAGGTGTTGACTACGATGAGACTTTCTCTCCCGTAGCGATGTTTAAGTCCATTCGGATTTTATTAGCAATTGCTGCGTTTCATGATTATGAAATATGGCAAATGGATGTCAAGACTGCTTTCCTCAATGGCAACATTGATGAAGAGTTGTATATGATGCAACCCGAAGGTTTTGTCGATCCTAAGGATGCTGATAAAGTATGCAAACTTCAGCTCCATTTATGGATCAAGCAAGCGTCTCGGAGTTGGAACCTTCGTTTTGATCAAGTGATCAAGAGCTTTGGATTTGTTCCAAATTGCTACGAAGCTTGCATCTACAAGAAAGTGAGTGGGAGCTCGGTGACGTTTCTGGTACTTTATGTGGATGACATATTGATTATTGGAAATGACATCAACATGCTTAACAAAGTGAAGAGTTATTTGAATAAGTGTTTTTCAATGAAAGACCTAGGTGAAGCTGCTTATATATTGGGCATCAAAATCTATAGATATAGACAAAGACGCCTGATAGCTTTAAGCCAGAGTACATACCTAGACAAAGTTCTGAAAAGGTTCAGAATGGATAAGGCATTGAAAGGTTCGGCCCTATGTTATCGTGTAAGATATTGAGCAAGGCTCAAAGGTCCACCTGATGAAATGATAGGGAAGATATGAGCAAAGTGCCTTATGCCTCGCCATAGGTTCCATCATGTATGCCATGTGTACTAGACCGGATGTGTCCAATGCTCTTAGTTTGACGAGATATCAAAGTGATCCAGAGTGGAGGAACACTGGACAGCCGTGAAGAACATCCTAAGGTACCTAAATAGGACTAAAGAAATGTTCTTAGTCTATGGGGTGATGAACAGCTCGTCAGAAAGGTTACGTCGATGCTAGTTTCGACACCGACAAGGATGATTCTAAATCTTTACGTGATACGTGTATATTTTGAATGGAGGAGCTGTGAGTGGAGAAGCTGCAAGCAAAGCGTGATCGCGAGATCTACAGAGAAGCGGAATACATGGCTGCTGCAAGCGTCAAGTGAAGGAGTTTGGATCGAAACTTCATCATCGAAGCTTGGCGTGGTTCCAAGTGCATTGGACCCACCGGAGATATTGTGTGACAACACCGCGCCATAGCACTTGCTAAGGAACCAAGATATCATCCAAACACCAAGCATATCAACAGCAAGTTTCATATAATCCGAGATTATATAGCAGATGGAGATCTGAAGATCAGCAAAGTACATACAGATCTGAATGTCGCAGATCCTTTGACTAAACCTCTTCCACGTGTAAAACATGATCAGCACCTCAGTGCCATGGGTGTGAGATTGTTGCCAAATGTAAACTAGATTATTGACTCTAGTGCAAGTGGGAGACTGTTGGAATTATGCCCTAGAGGCAATAATAAAGATGTTATTATTATAATTCTTGTTCATGATAAAGTTTATATTCCATGCTAGAATTGTATTAAGCGGAAACTTTAATACTTGTGTGGTTTGTGAACAACACCATGTCCCTAGTACGCCTCTATGGACTAGCTCATTGATCAATGATGGTTAAGGTTTCCTAACCATAGACATGAGTTGTCAATTGATAATGAGATCATATCATTGGGAGAATGATATGGTGGATGACCAAACTAAGCAAAGCTATTAGATCGTTTCATCGTGTTCGTCTTTTGAAGCTTTTCTCATGTCAAATATTGTATTCCTTAGACCATGAGATAATACAACTCCCTGGTATCGGAAGAAAGCTTTGAGGTCATCAAACGTCATCCTATGAGAGGGTGATCATAAAGGTGTCTCTCAGGTGATCGGAAAGTATCTGTTGGGTTGTATGTATCGAGATGGAATTTGTCCCTCCCAAGTCAGAGAGATATACTTCAGGCCCACTCGGTAATCGATATCAACACCGCTTGCAAGCATGTGGTTAAGGAGTTAATCACAAAGTGATATCAGATTATGGAACGAGTAAAGTACTTGCTGTGAACGAGATTGAACTAGGTATGACGATACCGACGATCGAATCTCGGGCAAGTAAAATATCGCGAGACGAAGGGAATATATATATGGGATTAATTGAATCCTGGCATCGTGGTTCATCCGATATGATCATCGATGAATGTGTGGGAGTCAATATGGGTGCCTGCACCCGCTGTTGATTATTGATAGAAGATCATGTCTGCATATTCTCGAACCCGCAGGGTCACACACTTAACGTGTCTCGACGCTAGGATAGATTGGATACTTGGTTTATAAATTTTTGTTCGGAGTCTCGGATGGGATCCGGGATATCACGAGAGGTTCCGGAATGGTCCGGAGAATAAGATTCATATAAGGCAGTGCAGTTTTTGGAGTTCGGAATTGTTCCGGGTTAATCGGTATTGTACCGGAAGCTTCTAGAACCTTTCGGAAGGGGGCCAACGTGGTCCCACCTTCCGGGAGGGGGCATGGGCCTATGAGGGAGTGTCCTGGACGCATTGGGCCAGGGGCACAAGGCCCCATAGGGCCCAGCCGATCCTAGAGAGTTTAAATCGTTTAAACTAGAGATAAGATAAGATAGGATTTCTAGATAAGGGAGAGTTTAAATTGTTTAAACTAGAGATAGGCTTGGAGGAGAGGCTAGGGCTGGCCGCACCCCCTCTATATATAGAGGGCTGGTGCGCCCCCTCTCATACCCCCTTACACCTTCCTCCAAACCCTAGTTGCCCTGCTGCCCTTCCTCTCTCCCTCCCGACTGTTTGTAGGCGAAGCCCTGCGGCAGAAATTCTCCACCATATACACCGCACCATCGCGTTGTAGATCCAATCTATCTCTCCACCATACTTGCTGGTCCGAGGAAGGAGGAGACATCGAGGTGCCGCACCTGTGCATCTCACGGAGGCACCGCCACTTGTGGTGCTGGATCAGATCGGATCGCGAGGAGGAGAAGCGAGTACGACTACATCACCCACGTTAAATTAACGTTCGCTATCTAATCTTCAAGGGTATGAAGATCTAATCCAATCTCTCTCGTTGTTTGCATCTCCTAGATTAGATCTTGGCTTTCCCTCTGTTCGCTTCCGTAGAAAATTTTGATTTACTATGCTGCGAAACCCTTCACATATTACGTTTTAGGAACGTAAAGGTTGAATCTATCGCCGGAGAGGTCATCGATGACAAAGGTATATATTTGATATATAGTTTTATAAATGTTATAATCTTGCAAACACTTATTGTAGTGTTAAAGTATTTGATACTTGTTCTGTTTTGGTGAAAATAGGTCCTTCTGTATGAGAGCTGCTTGCTAGAGAGAAGGTGACGTTGCATGTTGATGGCGAGCATCATGATGATGGCCAATGACACTCTCCTCGACAGTTATCATTTAGTTTATCATTTTTGGATGATTACTGTAATCAATGGATTGTGAACTTCTTTAGTGTGTCTCACACTTCATGAGACAATTATTCATATGAGTTTGTAACAAACATTTGTTCTGCTTCTATGAATGATTTCTATTTGCGTTCATATATTGTTTGATTATGTGTGAATTATCCTTGTTGTGAAACTAATTGATAATGCATGAACATTTGGAAAATATTGAAAATTCCTTGAAAATACCCAACTTAATAATATATTCATTTGAATGAAACCATTGTTTAAATTCAAATGTTATGTTGATAATATGTGAAAGTCATTTGACTTCTTATCACATATGAATCGTGCCTAAGTTCGGCAAGATAACTTGAACTCCGCGTATTGCATGAATACAAAGTGTTTGATGAATTGTTGCAAGAAAATACATACTTGATGTATCATATTTCAACAAAGTGGTAATTATCATTTTGTGATTGTTTGAATTTTGTAAAAAGGTTACCAAAAGAAACATGAGCATGAAACTATTTGATATTATCAAAATATTTCATCATCCAAGGGTATTAAAGATAAAATAGAATCTAATTACTATGATTTGATCAATAGTAATGAAATTTAATGTTATAGATTGGCATAAGAAATTGTGAAATGCAATGCGTTTGATACGTCGAAATGCAAAGCATCACAATGTGATATTAGTTGTCAAATGGGAGAATATATGGCTCCGAATAAATCATTGTAGTGTAAGTGTAAAGACCATTAGTTAGAAATAGTAAGCAGTCAATTAGAATATATAGTGAACCATTTGAATTCGTGAGATCGGCACCATATCTTGTATGGATCATCATGAAAGTTTTGGAGATATTTGATATCACCAAAACAATAGTGACAAGTCCTTGTAGAGTATTCATTGGAAACTTTGAATATGAAATCTAAGGCTAAACCAAAAGAAAGGCAAAACTAGTGTTGCTTAAATTTTGGTGCATTCTCAAGAAAGTTTATGTTCTCGATTGTGAAGCTTATGGAAGATAGTGAAAAACATGATGGGGATTCAAAACCCTACATCAGAGTGTTGAGAAGTGCAACAGAATGTGTTCCTAAACGATTCTCTTCATAAAGGAAATGATCAATGATAATGATTATTATGTTTTCCCCACTAGTGTTTTTATTACATAAGGTAGGATTCAAAAATGTACCCCACATCTTGTATGGATACATTTGTGAATCACTTGTCATATTACCAGAATATGTCATACCTACAAACTATGAAAGAAATTATGGTAAACTAAAATTATGAGAAATCTCGGAGGCAAAATTCACTTAAGATTAGAAATCTATTCATTGTTGAATCTTACAAAGTAAAGGGTTGCTTGATGTTTCCAAATGACTGCAAAGTTGATGGAAAAGGTAAATGACAAAGGTACGATTTGTCATGAATAATGTATTGGACAAATTCAAAAGAATTTGATTCAGAAGTGCTGAAATTCTAGTGGATTTAATACTAGTAAGGTACTAGAATCTCATAATAAAACTCTCAATTTGATAATTGATCAAAGGATTTTGAATTATTCTAAATAGTGAGAGGATATGCAATTTGCATGAAATTGAGTGGGAGCTGTAAAGTCTTTCTAAAACAATATGTGAATGACATATTTTTTAGTGGGAGCAATATAAGTCTCGGACTCAAATATGTTAGGAACATATTTTGAGTGGGAGCTTAATGATTGATTCTTAAGTGTGTATAACACGTTAAGAATAAAAGCACAAGTACCGATAAATAATGATTTATAGGAATTAGAAGTTGATAGTAAGTATATCACAATATTATGTCGTATTCCTAAATGAGATTCTGAAATAGTTTTGGAATAGGAATTGATTAAGGAATGGTGCTTAGTCACTCAAATTAGGAGCATTAAGTTAAACATCAGTGGTTAAAAGAAACAAAAGGATGATCGTCATCCACTATGTTGAAATATAGGTTCTGTCTTGAAAACCATGATGACAACTTAACATAATATACGGTCCAAAAAGGAATGTTTGAAAAGTGATTAAGTACGAATCACGGAACTTTGAGCTAAGTTTGTCCACAGTGTCTGATAAGAACTATAGACATGTTTTCAAATCTATGAAGGATGACATATCTTAAAACATAAAGGGCTATGTTATACGGGAATGTGTTAACCTTAGAAGATTGGAAATTCCTGCATCGATAATACCAACTGAAATCAAGTAGGAAGCGAGGTGATAAAACATCGAAAGTTGCACATAGTACACTAGTGTTTCGATGGTTACATTTATAATAAAAGATAAGGGTACCATATAACGTGATGTATATTGTTATGGCGGGACTAATTCGTATTTATGCAAATGTGTGTCCCAGGACATAGTGCCCATGAGAAAGGTCATTTTGGATGATCTAATATCACTGTTGGCTCCTGAAAACCGACCTCATTTTGTTGCCATGACTACGATGCATACATAAAGATGTTATCATGTGATGATAAAGTATTAATGTCCATTAAGGTGACATTAGTAAGTTGCAAAGGATTTGGGGCTGAAAAGTCCAGACCCAAGACTCAACCTCTTCCATGAGTGAGCATGATCAAAGGTGTCGGGGTACATGGTGCCAATGATTAGGAACAAATGTAGCTAGTTTATTTATACTCTAGTGCAAGCGGGAAACTGTTGGAAATATGCCCTAGAGACAAATAATAATATGGATTATTATCATATTTCATAAAGTTTATGATTAAGTTCTATATCATGCTACAACTGTATTGATAGGAAATGTCAATACACGTGTGATATATAAACAACCAGGAGTTCTCGGTGACGCTCTAGTCACTGGTTCATTGGTCAACAGATGATCAAGGTTTCCTGATCATTTGGCATTTATGCGGTTGACAATGGAGTCACCTCATTATGAGAATGAGATGATGAGCTATACCCAACCTAAGCATCATGATCCGATCATGTCACGAAGTTCAAGTTACGATGATTAGAATAGACCTAGTGTCCTATTTCTTAGACCGTGAGACCATATCAATCACTGTTACCCGAGGATATTAAGATAGCATCTAACGTCATCTGGTGACATGGTGATTATAAAGGTGTGTTCTATTATTCAGAGGAACAGTTGAGGCAATATGCGTCAAGAGAAGGATTTGTCCATCCGCGTGATGGAAGGTACTCGAGGCACCACTCGGAGAAGTTGTATCCAATAGTTGCGCAGCGTGTTATTTGATCACATGGATATCACTTGTCGGAACGAGTCAAACAACATTTGTTGAATACAAGATTTAACACGACATAGTGATGTCATTGATCAGTTCCCAGACAATGCAAGTATTGAGAGACAAAAGGAATACAACACGATGTTCATGATTTAGCGACGGAAGATTTTCGGAATGCACAGGGATCAACATGTCCATCTAGGTCCCTCTAATGATCATTGGTATAGGAGGGTCCCGACCATGTCTGGAGTGTTCCCGAACCATGGGGTATCATGCTTAAGGGCTTGATGATGCCCAGAGAGTGTTTTGGTATCGGCAGAATCACTGAAGAAAAGAGAGAGAGAAAACCGGAAGGGTTTAAGACCAGAGGATATCCGGAATGGGATGGAAGGAGTTCCACATCAACGGGGATTGAATAATATGTAAGTGAATGTTGAATGATGAGTTAATCATTCATTTATATTTATTCAATAAAAGAAAAAGAATTAAAATGGTCGAAATACCTAATTGGGCCAAAATCCCTAGGGAAAAGGGCCCATGAGGGAAAGACCAAAGGGAAGAAGGAGAGGGGTGGCCGGCTGGGCCAAGGCACCCCGTGTGGGGCCCACTTGGGACCTGGCTGGTGGCGGCTAGACCTCCCCCTCTCCCCTCTCCTTTGTTTAGTGCCACATGGGTAAGGCAATTGCCAATGTGGGTGGTTTTTCCCCTATATAAAGAGAGGTATTTTGACAAATTAAATACACAATAATCAATAAAAGGTTCCCTCTCTTTTGGGGAGACCTCCAGTTGATATTCTCTCTCTCTCTCTCTCTCTCTCTCTCTCTCTCTCTCTCTCTCTCTCTCTCTCTCTCCTGTGACCGTTGTCCCAAGTTCGGATCGTGCAAGCAGGAGTCTTCTTCACGGCGGAGCACCGTCACGCTGCAGGATTCAGATCCAGAAGCTCTACTTCCGCAACTGCTACTGGATCAGAGGAGAAGGAGTCATCGTCAGGCACCGGACGTGTGTAACTCCCTACGAGGTGCAACACTTGGGGCACTAGAAGTTGTTGGAGCCGCAGGAGCTGTTGGGACTTCAACATGACCTTGAGGTCGGCTTTGGTTCGTCTACATCAACCACGCTCTCCCGAGCGTTGACAACACTTTTCAGTCTTCAAGGGTAAGTTCGTGAAAAGCCCCTCTCGTTACTACATTACTAATAGATAGGTCATGGCATTAGGGTTCTTGGCGTAGGAAAAATTTATTGTTTTCATGCGCGAACCCCTACAAATTAAGCGATGACATGGACCTGGGGCGCATGTCATCCCTCTCATCTTCTTCCCCTCCTATTTCTCTCTCCTCTCGCGTATCCTTCTTCTTCCTCTAGCAGCCGCTCTCCCTACCCCTCCCGACCTTCCCAAGCTCCATTGTCGTTAAGCTGACGACCTCCGCCTCGTTTCCAGCATCTCCTTGCAAATGGAATTGAAGAAAAGCTTTTCTAATCAACACCATCGTCCATGCGTTCTCTGTCGGGTGGTAGCCGTTGTTGATGTCGCCTCCGACTTTCCTTGAGGTCGTTGACCTTCCCCTTGCATTCTTGATGAGATCCTGCACTTCCTGGTACTCCCTATTTTCTCGCTCCAGCACCATAGTCACTTGTCATCGATCATCATCGTCTACCGTGCGGCCACATCGCTGGCAAGGTTCTGGTGATTGTTTACTAGTGGTGTTGTGTGCTTTTTTGTTCTCCTTGAACTCCCGAGTCAAACACGTCCGCAATGTAGTATTGCGCGCTCCCTTACGCGACATCCTTGGACGTGGTCGGGGCCTTGGGACCACAGTAATCACACGGTGCCGGCGGGAGATATCAGGAGGTGGCAGCGGGAGGTAGCAAGAGGGGCGGCGGTGGGAGGTATGAGGAGGGGTGCTGATGGCAGGTAGTAGGAGGTGTTGTCGGCATAGCTGATTGTTTGATGAGAGAGGAGTTACAGGAATAAAGGAAAAGAGATATGAGGGGATGACATGTGGGCCCAGGTCCACCTCATCACTTACATATGACCCATGTCCGCAATACCGCTTACATGTGTGTTCATCTTGTTAGTTTTCCTATTAAAACACGATTAACAAAAAAAAGCCCTATTAGGGATATTAAAACTGAGTCAAAAAGGAGGACCACGAACTAGGCAGTTTTGGCCGTCCGATTGCGCACCCCACGTCATTCTGGCCGTTGGATGATCCTTAGCTCCCGCGTGAGCCAAATTATCCCTTAGGGACGCTTCTTTGGACATCAAAAAGCTTTTCTATGCTTAATTGGGCTGGAATGTCTATCTATTTCCTTCACCTTTCGACAACCGGGTCTCCTCGTAGGGAACCACCGGATTTTTTTGAAGAGGACACGTGCGGCAGCAGACTCCAATGGAAACCGGATCTCCTTGCTCATACGGAACCACCGGAATTTTTTTTGAAGAGGACACACGATGCGGCGGCAGACTCCAACGTAAATTCGACCACCCAGACAAGACGCACACCTCCCGATCGATTGGACCGCATGCCGAAATCTAGAGCGGGCATGCAGTAGAATCCAATCGAGATTCGATCGATCGAGACCAGATGCACACCTCCCGATCCGTTTGAACGCAGGCCAGAATCTGGAACGACGATCGATCTCTCCTGCGGATGCGATACAGATCCTGCCCTTGCCTTCCCATTCATGGCGGCCTGATGCGCCGGTCTTAATTGATCTTTAGACCGTGTTATTTTTTCAGTTCTTGCAAATGCCTAATGGCAGCCATGTGCACAAATTGACGGCGGCAGATGATTATGGTACGTTACTACACTGTCTACATGTCCTATAAAATCTCTTGACTCAATTTCTACCTGTGCTACTCCCACTCGATGGCAGATTCCAGGTCTAATGGTGGTCTTATAGGTTGATTCTATTTCCAAACGAAATACCTATCTTCGTCAGATAACAATTATCATCTTTTCTAATTCAGAAATATATTTCTCTGCAGGTTCTGTTTGTTCTAGCTCAGCTGCTTACATTCTATGAATGTGGCTCCTCTTACAAAGAGACATGTTTCTATTACTTCCTTCATGCTATTTAAATCTATCCTCAATTTATTTGATGTACTCATGTTCACCTTTCAATTTAGAAAATCATAAAATATTTTAGTAGCACGGCCCCTTATCAACATACAAAACACCGCGAATCTTGTGTAAGAAAATTATGTGCCTAAGAAAATTCTATAGAGCCTGAATAAGAGAGAAAGAAGATTGACAAAGGAAAACCTACCTAGACAAATACAATACAAATTCTAAGGTAAATTTTAATTTAAATAGAGTTTGTCTTTCATAACTATGAATTTTCTAATGGACGGGCGCGGCAACACGCACCTACATGATCTAGTATTTATAACCGTTCGTCCAGAAGTGATACATATCTGGAAAAAAATGCAAATGAGGCACTAGGTTATTACCAAAACGTACACACTACACACACCAAAACAAAAACTGCGGCGTCAGAACAAAGTGCCCTTGCTACCGCAGCCGCGTGTGCGCCAGACGCATAGACGGGGTTCATGCAGCGGCACCCGTGGCGCGAAAGAACAGGATCGGCGGTGCACGTCGCCGGCACAGCGCTGATCACACAGAGCGATCTGAATTGCTTCCTGTGAAGAGATCAATCACGACACAAGCTCTGAATATACCACAACGAGAGGATCACACGTCTTGGTCATGAACATCGCATCCCCCCGGCCTATGCCAGCGAAGTGACGATCCCCCTCGCGTCAATCAAATCATTAGTTCACGACAGATAGCAGATAGTAGTTCCGTACTACTCCTCATTATCGAGATACAAGTGTTCTGAGTTTGCTGCAAAAACAATCGTGCTAGTGAGTTGGCATTGCTGGCAGGTGCTCCACCCCGAATCCCCCCATTACCTGTCTCAGCTGTCTCCTCGACAAGTGTCAGGAGCACAGCGTTTTCTCTTCCTTGATGGAGTATTTTGCTCGCGTGGGGAAACCGGACAAGTGCTCGCGTTTTGTTCTCGGTGGAGGAGCGCGACACGTCGTAGCGTAGCGTCGCAGCAGATAACGTTATATTAGCGCTGCCTCGTATATTATATTATACGAGTACGTATCATGATTTTTTATGGCCTTTTAGAAGGGAAAGCAGTGATAGAGAGTACAGTGCACCCCACAAACAAAGTGGTATTCATACTGTTGGACCGGGACAAACCACAAAGTTTTGCTACTCCCTCCGATTTCTAAGATGTTTTAGCCTTTTGAAAATAATGTATCTACTCCCTCCGATCCAAATTAATTGACTCGAATTTGTCTAGATTCGGATGTATCTTGACATGTTTTAGTATTAGATATATCCGAATCTAAATAAATCCAAGTCAATTAATTTAGATCGAAGGGAGTAGATCCGTTTTAGTGTATAGGTTCACTCCAAACCTACATAAACCTACGCACTAAAACGATCTAGATAAACCTCTTTCATAAAGCTAAAACATCTTATATTTTGAAATGGAGGGAGTACGACATTTGATGACTGACTAGTAGGCATTGCTGGTGTCTTGACCGTGGGCTCGCCGGCTCTGTTGACCTTCGGCTCGGAGTACTTTCTTTTCTATTTGCACAATAGTCTGACTTATTAGTAGTGCTGTCACGCTAATAAGATGTTCTTAATGGGAACAAAAGACTTGACTCGGCGTGCTCCCGGCTTGAATACTGTCAAATATTTAAATAATTAAAATACCAAGTCTTTACAGATTGTACATGCTCTTGTCTTATATATACAGAAGCAGGAACTAGTAGGTAAGGACAAGGTAAGCATGCCGCTCTCGCGACGCGGCGCTCCGCCCGAACCCGCCGCCGCCGCTTCTCCCCGGCCTTGCCCAGCTCGACCCACCTCTTTGACTCCGCCCTCCTCCCCTGATGGCCCGCCCGGCCTCCCCTGCCACTTTTTGGCTGTGATGGCCTCGCCCTGCAGCTCTTCCCGCAGCTCGCGAGGGATTCAGATCTGGAGGTGTCGCCGCCGCGGTCAGAGCGTCAGGCTCGTCCTTCGTGGCGGATACGCAGGATCCCCTGGACTCTGAGCTGCCTGGCACTGGTGCTGGCTTGGATTTAAGGCGCTTGGTGAGTTTTGCCCCTTCCCTGCTGCTTCCTTTGTAGTTCCCTCGCAGCATTGATGGCGCGCCTGCTCGCCCTTGTCTCAAGTCTGCGAGGAGATCCTCCGCCATTACTCCTCCGGATTCTCACGCGGCGCCGCTGGAGCTGACGACAGAAAGGCCGGTCTCGCCTCTCTCGGCTTCCGCATCCCCTGTATTCACTCTGCATTCAAGTGCTTCCAGCGACCAAGCTCCTGCTCCCGCCGAAGATATTGAAGGCGCCTGGCAGCCCGTTCGGGCTCCCTACTGGTGGAGGAAGCGGGGATCCAGCTCCCATAAGCCAAGACGCATAAGAAGATCCTCCTCCTCTTAGGTTGGGCTGCAATCAAGAGCGCCTTTCGTCAAGCCACACAAGCGAACATGCCGCTGCTGCTTGGAGATAGGTCACCCGGTGAGGGAGTGTCGGGACCCAGTCAGGTGCTTGTTGTATCGAGGCTGGAGGCATCGCGCTCGGGACTGCAAGGTTCGTGCTGCTAGCTCGGATTCGGCGTGCTTGGGGTCTTCGTCCTGTGACCCAGCCTCTTCGTCTTTGTCCCCATCTTCACCGAGCTCGGCGTCGTGCGCCCCGCCTCTCGCGCCCTCAAGGTCTGCCTCGCCGTTCCTGAGCGCTTCCTCATCCCCAACAACAAGTGCTTCCTCGACGCCTACTGCCCCGCCACCGGCGACTGCAGCCATGCCTCGCATCAGGGATCCGAAGCTCCGGCCTGCCGAGGGCCATGTGGTCATCCAGGCCACTTAGGAGATGTTGAACCAGGCTGCTCGTCTCACTGACCTAGGCATCATGGTAAGATTTGGTGGGTCGAACAAGGGGAATGTTGTGGAGGTCCATGCCGCCATCTCCTACTACACCTCTGCCGTGGGGGAGGAGTTCAGGGTCGTGCCACACTACCTAGAGGATTTCATCGCAACCTTCAAGTTCAAGCACCACCGTGACATGCTCACCGTACACCCCGGCCGCTTCACCTACCGCAATCTCGACATCATGGCGCGAACTAGAGGGAGATGGCCCATGCTGATCAGGTTGACATGTTCCACCATGTGCACATGTGCATTGAGGGCATGACGCTTCAAGCATGGACTGAAGATGGTGGTGGTCGGGTGCTGGGGCCTAACACGGTGTTGCACTACTTTGACATCGTGACGCTACTCAAGGAGGATGCGTCCATGCTTAACCTCTTGGCGTGTTCTACGGACCCCAACTTGATCCCCAAGGTGCAGTGGGTCACCCTCGCCGCGCCGCTGGCTGCGGCGAACGGCATTGGGAGGCGTGGCCTCCAGTGAAGGGTGTTGCTGCATATGGACATCCACGAGGACTACACTCCAGGCCCTGACGGTCGCCCGCCGGCGCGGCCTCACTACACGCACCGCCATGAATTCCGGCTTGGTGTGATTGATGGAGAAAGAAGTGTGGCCGAGCGCACCAGGACTCCAGCCAGGCACAACAATGACCATGCCCAACACCAGCGTGAAGACAGAGACAGGTGTCGTGACGACGAGCATGACGATGACCGGGACAGGCACGACAGGCATGATGAGCGCGCTTGGCATCAGCGCATCTTTCGTAGCCGCTCGAGAGCCACTGAGAGGCGCTCGGATGGCCGGGATGGAGACCGCCATGGCCACCATGGAGATGGCAGTAGGGACGGTGGCTGGGGTGACCGCGACAACCGCAATGGGCGGGATGGAGGATGTCAACACGCATCTTCCCTCTCGTCGGTTTGCTCTAGGCGCTCGCGTGGGCCTTCTGTGGGTGCTCGTCCTAGCTTTGTGGGGCGAGGAAGATCGCCTCCTGCATCCCCCCGAGCGCTGGCTCGCTTCCTGGAGGCCGAAGTGCACCTTCCGCGCTCGCGTGGCTAGGCTTGGTTCCTAGCTTGCCTTGGTGCCCAGGTCTGCCCTGGACCAGATGCTTTACCACCGCCCCCGCCTCTCCCAACATCAGGCCCCATGCCAACAAGGGTTGCTGCGCTGTTTCAGCCCTCACCGCTACTCTACTTTGAAGACCCACTCGGCCACCTGCCGTGCTTCTACTACTTGCACCACAAGGCTCCCTGATGCCGTGCATTGAGGAGGCCACCTAGGAGGAGGCTCCGCCAAGCTCCATGACACCACACTTGGAGGTGACCTTCCAGGAGGTTGTCCCACCAAGCACACCGACGACAATCTTTGAGGTGTCCATCTAGGAAGAGGTGTTGGAGCAGCAGACCCCTGTCCAGGAGGTGCTGGAGCAGCAGACCTTGGTCCATCTTCCGCATCATGCCGAGGTGAACCAGACTCAGCTGATGCCAACAACTACCCCTCTCTTTGTTCCAGTATAGGCACCACTAGTAGAAGCTCCTGCCTCCACTCCACCAAGGAGGCCAGCAGCAAGGAGGAAGACTTTGGCTGGGGTCTCGAGCTTTGCAGGCTTCCCCATGTAGCGCTCTAGCCCACGTATCAAGGCCAAGAAGGGAACCATGCCTATAGCTCGCCTTGCAGAGAAGGTATTGTGCCAGCGTTTAGGCATCGTCATTGAGGGAGAAGAACTCACTAAAGCAGCCATCGCTAAGTTCGTGGAGATGTTTGAAGGAAAACTCCCGGATATTGCCATCTCTGCGCTTTGCTCCCTCTTCCGGCTGGAGTGTGACTTCGCCACGGCCGTGGAAGAGGCCTTGGTTCAGCATGGAGGTGCTGCTGCGATGGACCAGCTTGGCGATGCACCAGTCTAGGCCTGATCGAGTTGCTAGTTCTGCTCAACTGTATTAGTTACCTTATGTATTCAGAACTCTATTTCCTGCATCTGTTTGCAGCTGTTCTCATGTTGCCTGTTTACATCAGGAGAGGGATGTGTCCTCCAGCCTAGGCAAGGCATCCTACGTGTAAGAATCTATTCTCTATGTTTGAAGAGACCCAAGACGTGGTATATGTTCAAAATGATTGATGCTCACATCAATCTTCTAAACTAGAACCCGAGAGGATTAAATGACCCCAGGCGGCGAGATGTGGTGAGCGATCTGATTGCTTCTACCTCTTGCCATATTGCTTGTCTCCAAGAGACGAAGATGGAGCTGATCGATGGACCCAATGCAGCGTAGCTGGGCGGTTTCAGGCTGCGCCAGTTTGCATAGCACCCTGCTAGCGGCACTAGAGGAGGCATCCTCCTTCTTTGGGATGATAGTGTGCTCCAAGCCACCAATGTTGTGATGAGCGTTTTCTTGCTCTCGACAACCTTCCACACTATCGGGTCCCTCTACTCCTTCCACCTCACCACGGTGTAAAGACCAACAAGATCAAACTTAAAGGACGCCTTCTTCACATAACTAATTGCCTCCAAACCCTCCTTGCGAGATTGTTGGGTCGTTACCGGAGATTTTTATCAAATCTACCGCGCCCAAGACAAGAACCGTGACAACTCAAATAGGAGTCGAATGGTGAGGTTCCGGAACACTCTCAATGCCTGTGACATCAAGGAGATTCACCTTCAAAATCGGAAATTCATGTGGACAAATGAACAACAAGACCCTACCATGAGAAAGCTTGACACCTTTTGACATGGGTATACCCTACAGGTACTCGAGTTTGGTATATACGGTCTAAATACGTACAGGCCCACCGTGTTGCCAAGGCCCAAACGAAGGATTCGAGTAACCTGCGGACTCTCGATTGCTTGAAGAACAAGAAGAAGCTAAAGATAGAAAGTTCAAAGGGGAAAACCCTAAATTGTAACCGACTCGACCTGCTACCCGAGACCTAGCCTATCTATATAAAGGCTGGGAGGGGGCGGCGAGGAGGACACACACAATCCTAGTTTCCACTACCCTCGCCAGATTGCATCTGCGCACCATTGTAACCTTCGGTTCCTTCGATAATTCCACGAGCAGACAAGCAGGAGTAGGGACCTCTACGAGGCCCGAACTTGGGTAAATCTTTGTCCCCTATGTGCTTGTCTGTTTGCCGATAGATGTCTCTAGTGCTCCCTCCTTCTCCAAAACCCAAGTCCATAACAATGGGCATTGATGAGTTAAACCCTCGTAAATTGGCGCCGTCTGTGGGAACTGGGAGTGCTGATGTTGCGGCTTCTTCGGCCCCATCAACCGCGATCTACAACTCCGCAACAGTGGAGATTCGCCAGCTCTTCGGCGCGTTCGACTTCACCGTCCACATGCCGGCCACTCGCCCGTCCTTCGAGTCCGTGGACGACGGAATCAGCCTGATGATCGGGAGCTTCCGCTTCCAAGTTGGTCAGATGGGCACGCTTCGCATACCAGACCAGCCAACAGCACCGGCGATTGCCCCAACATCATGGTTTCCTCCATTGATCGGCACCCTCAGCGAGCTCAACACCCCGACAACACTCGAGAACACGGTCAGCGACAGCAGTCGCAACTCCGATCTGAGCGATCTGGCCACTGAAGATGGAGCCTACGGTTTCGGATCTAAGAGTTGTGGAAGCAACAGCTTCCCCAATCACTTCATGTGCGCTGTCATCAACGCAGGCGACACCTCTGCCAACCACGACAACAGCGGCAATCGCGGCAACGGAACCGACCCGCCTAACGGCGACAATGGTGGCAATGGTGGCAACGGCGGTAACGGTGGCAATCGCGTCCCCATTGACAACGGAGGGGCAGTCGAACCTCCAACCATAGTAAATGAGCAAACCGGCGAACGCGTCATAATCAAGCTCAACAAGCAAGAATGGGCTCGCTGCCGCGAGGCCCTGCGAGGCACCCCTCTATCCTTCGGATCCCTGCAGGAGCTGCTGATGGGCTATCACTGGCTCCTGAAGGAAGAATTCAAGCGCCAAGTACAAACAATCGCGCAACTCGAGGCGCGCAAAAAGGCGGCAGACGAGTCGAGCCTTCGTCGTGCTGGACTCTCCTCCTACGGAGGATCCTCCTCAAAGGGAAACGAGCACCTCGCCAAGAAGAGACAGTCTCGGATGGCCCATCTCACCGAGCAGGAACGCATAGAGGCCGCAAAGGTCCTCGACTTTGGCTCTATGACAATCGACACCAGGGGCAATGTGGTCCCCAAGACGCCACAGGCTGCGGTGACAGCGGCCACTGTACCTCCTGAACAACCAACCACCAGCTGGGGACCCCCGAGCTGCCATGCACCGATCTATGATCACGAGCTTGGGATTAATCGAGGCCGCTCTCGACAAGGAGCCGACACCGGAACCAAAGAAGGGCAAAGCGCTAGCAAAGCGTTACTCCTCGCCCTCATCCAGCGATGACAGTCACGACTTGTCTCGACATCGCCGCTCACGACGACACGACCACAACTACGACGCACGTGATGACATCACGCAGACCAAGATCGACAAATCAAGAGCACGACGTGCTCGGTCGACTGACTCAGAAGAGGAGGACGTGGAGCTCTGCGGCGCTAGATGCTTCAGCAGATCCATTAGGCAGAAGCGAATGCCTAAAGGGTTTAAACTCCTGTCGGAGAACCCGAAGTTTGACGGCCTATAGGACCAGAAGATCTGGCTAGAGGACCACATCTCCTTCGTCAGGCTCCACGGAGGCAGTCAAAGCACGGCCATGCAATGCTTGCAGCTACAGCTGCAGGGCGCCGCCCGAGCATGGCTCAACAACCTACCACGCGGATCCATTCGCAGTTGGGACGAGCTGGTTTACAGCTTCGTGCGCAACTTTAAGGGCACATACAAGCGGCCCGCATCAATCGAAGAGTTGAGATACTGCCAGCAAAGATCTGGCGAATCGCTGCGCTCCTACATCCAAAGGTGGTCCATCATCAAGAACTCCGTAGAAAACATCTCGGAGGATCGTGCAATCGACGCATTCAACGGTGGCATCCGCCGCTTAGAACTCAGAGAGGAGCTGGGCCGCTCAAAGCCCAAGACCATCGACCACCTGATGGAGATCGCGAATCGGTGGGCCGACGGAGAAGACTTAGTGAAGAATCGCGTTCACTCCGACGAGGAGGCGGAGCTCGAGCGCAGACGCGATCGTCGAGGCAAGCATCGCATGCGCATTTACGATGACCGCGACGACGTCAACATGGTCGCGGCTGGCTACGCCAAAAGACGCGATGACAACCGCAACAGCGGGTACCGTAACAGCGGATACCGCGACTCCAGAAAAACCACGCAAGTGCGGCAACGCCGCACTCGCGACGAGGCACCCGCGAGCTCCATTGAGGATAAACTGTTCGGGCCATCTTCGGTGCACTTCTACATCGACAAGCATGATGGAAAGAAGAAGTCCAGCCACCTCCTCAAGGATTGCCGCGAGTTCCTCAAGCTACATGAGGGACTGGTTCGGATGAACCGCAACGCAGTCGAAAGAGGCTACGAAGCCGCTCCAGATGCCGTGGCATATGGCACTCCGCCACCACCACCTGGGCCACCCCCGAATGCAGCTGCACCGGACCAGCACCACGGAGGCGAGCCGTACCCACGAGCCATGGGCACCATGATGATCCAAAAGGGACCCTCCTCCAATAGGGTGCAGAAGGCCATCACTCGCCAAGTCAACTTGGCCACACACTCGCCACCATCCACCACTGAGTACCTCAGTGGAAGCGAGTCCTGCATCACCTTCGACAAACGCGACCATCTGCCTGAGGTACCCCGTCCAGGCCATTGCCCCCTCGTACTCGAGGCGCAAATCGGAGGCTTCGACATGAGTTGCGTCTTCATGGATGGCGGAAGTGGCATCAACCTTATATTCGTAAGTACCTTGCGAGCAATGAGGATCCACCTAACTTGCCTAGAGTCCTCGGACACAACGTTCCACGGCATCATCCCAGGGAAAGGCGTATACCCCCTGGGCAAAATCAACCTCAACGTCATCTTCGGCACGCCTAAAAACTTCCGTGAAAGATCGACTTTGAGGTCGTCGACCGCCCTCATAGTACCACTTCATCCTCTGGCGCTGCGTTCGCTAGGTTCATGGCGAGGCCCCACCACGCCTACTGCAGATGAAATGCCAGTCCCCATGGTGTCATCACGATCAACGGAGCTTCAAGCGATTCGACAGCTATGACGGAATTCAACGAAATTTCCGGTCCTTCGCATGCAGGAGGAACTCGCGAGACTAAAGGAGACGACAATACCGCCTCCCTTGAGCCGCCAAGCTCACCCGATTCTCCTTCACCGATCGGTGCACACGAAGAAAGTGCAGGTCCACCAATCGGATCCCGCCAAGACGGCCTCATCGCCAACAACTTGAGTCCCATAGAACTCGCCGTCAATTCCTCCGTGAGCACCGGAAATTTTCACCGGTGTTCTCGCGGACATGCCAGAGTTCCTGTGGAATTCGCCGAGCACGCACTCAACGTCAACCCCGACGCAAGGCCAGTCAAGCAAACAATTCGGTGATTGTCTGAGCCAAGAGTGCAGGCAGTTGGAATGGAGATCAACAGACTCCTCGAGGACAAGTTCATACGTGAGATCAAGGAAAGCACTTGGCTCGCCAACACGATGCTGGTACCGAAAAAGGACACAGATATCCTGCGGATGTGCGTGGACTTCACTTCTCTGAACAAGCACAGCCCAAAGGATCACTTCCCGTTGCCACGGATCGACCAGATCATCGACTCCACCGCAGGATGCGAGCGCCTCTGCTTCCTCGACGCCTACTCAGGCTATAATCAAATTCGAATGAAGGAGGAAGATCAAGAGAAAACAGCGTTTACAACACCCTTTGGTGTGTTCTGCTACAACACAATGCCCTTCGGGCTAAAGAACGCGGGAGCCACCTACCAGCGGTGCATGCAGGCTTGCCTCAAGGAACAACTGGGTCGCAGCATTCAAGTCTGTGTTGACGACATAGTAATCAAGACCAAGGAGGAAGCCTCTCTAATCGACGATTTGCGTGAAACCTTCGCCAACCTCGACCGCTACCGCATCAAGATCAATCTGGACAAATGCACCTTCGGCGTACCATCTAGGCAGCTGCTCGGGTATCTCATCTCCGCAAGAGGAATCAAGGCGAACCCGAAGAAGATAAAAGCCATACTGGCCATGGAGAAGCCGAAAAACATAAGGGGCATCCAGCAGCTGGCTGGATGAATCACGACCCTCAGTCGATTCATCAGTCGAATGGGCGAAAAGGCGTTGCCCTTCTACTAGCTCCTCCGCAAAACTGAAAAATTCGAGTGGACCACTGAAGCGCAAGAAGCATTCGAAGACCTCAAGCGCCTGCTATCCACTTCGCCAGTACTGGTGACCCCACGAGAAAGGGAACCACTTTTGCTGTATATCTCCGCCACCAACGTGTGGTCAAGACAAGGTTCGTCGTCGAGCGAGCCGAGGAAAACAAGGTCCACGGCATACAACGCCCAGTATACTACCTCAGCGAGGTCCTCACGCCAACAAAACAGCAGTACCCGCACTACCAGAAGCTGGCGTACGACGTCTTCATGACCGCCCGACGACTACGCCACTACTTCCAGGAACACCCAATCGTGGTGGTCAACAACGCCCCCTTGGGGCATATACTCAATAACCCCGACGCCACGGGACGAGTCGCGCTTTGGGGAATAGAATTGTCTCCACGAGACATCACATATGAAAAGCGCGATGCAATCAAGTCGCAAGTTCTCCCGGACTTCCTTGTACACTAGATGGAAAACCAGCTCCTGGACAAGCCAGATATGTCCTACCTCTGGAGAATGCACTTCGATGGGTCCAAGCGGAAAGATGGAGCAGGCGCAGGTGTCATACTGACATCACCTCAAGGGGACAAGCTGAAATATATCCTGCGAATGTAGTTCACAACCTCAAAAAACAAGGCTGAATACGAGGCCCTGTTGCATGGGATGAGGATGGCAAAAGCCTGTGGCGCCAAGAGGCTCATCATATACGGCGACTCCAAGTTGGTCGTCAACCAAACAATGCATGAGTGCGACGCACTGAACGATAACATGATCGCGTACCGCGACCTCTACGACACACTCGAAGGAGACTTTGACGGTTGCGAGCTGCAACACGTAGGTCGCGAAAGCAACGAGGAGGCGGACACACTGGCCAACATAGGCTCTACCTGCGCCCATACCGCTTGGGGTATTTCTCGAGCGCATCTGCGAACGCTCCATCAAGCCAAAGACCGCAGAGCGCAGCAACAGACTCAGGGGCTACGCCACCCAATGAGCCAATGGCACTCGATGACTTGGAGCTGGACACAGGACTCGAGGGACCAATGAGCGTCATGATGATCGAACAATCCTAGACGCAGCCATACATCACGTACCTCCTCAGCAAGAGGCTACCAGACGATCCAACAGATGCATGGCACATCGCGCGGCGATCCAAGGCATTCGCTGTTATCAATGGCGAACTGTATAAACACAGCATAGAGTACTCCAACGATGCGTCTCCATCGCTGATGGACAAGCAGTTCTCCTAGACATCCACGAAGGGACCTGTGGGCACCATGCCATCAGTCGCGCCCTTGTTGCCAAAGCTCTACGAGCTGGATTTTACTAGCCTACTGCCATGCGCGATGCTAAGGACATTGTCCAAAAATGCAACGCTTGCCAGCGATTCGCGGACAAGCCACGCACACCAGGCGCAGAGCTACGGCCAATCCCATTGGCCTGGCCCTTCGCACAGTGGGGGCTCGACATGGTTGGAAAACTTCCAAGGTCTTCACGAGGAGGCTACGTCTTCCTCCTAGTCGCAGTCGACAAATTCACCAAGTGGATTGAGGCCATGCCAATGACCAACCAATCAGGGCACAACGCAGTCAAGTTCTTCGAGTCCATCGTCTACCGCTTCGGAGTACCGCACAGCATCATCACCGACAACGGGACGAACTTCACATCTAAGGAGTTCCAAGAATTCTGCGAGAACCTCGGGATCAACATCAGCTATGCCTCAGTAGCGCATTCACAGATCAACGGTCAGGTGGAAAAAGCAAACGGGCTCGTCTGCAGCGGCATCAAGAAGCGACTCCTCCGGCCACTCGAACAAGCCACGGGCTGCTGGCCGGACGAACTGCCATCCGTACTCTGGAGCCTACGCACAACTCCAAACAGCGCCACGGGCTACACACCATTCTTTATGGTGCACGGAGCTGAGGCAGTGCTACTCGCTGAGGTACGGTACAAGGCGCCGTGCGTGGTTCGCTTACAGCGAACAAGAGTCATCACTCGCACTCGAAGACTCCGTCGACCTGCTTGACGAGGCAAGGGAAATCGCCGCGGAAAGATCCACGATCTACCAGCAGAACCTGCGCAACTACCACAACAGGAGGTTTCGCCCTAGATCCTTCGTCGAAGGTGACCTGGTCCTGTGACTGAAGCAGCATGGGCATCTCAAGCTCGAGTCCCCCTGGGAAGGACCGTACGTGATTACAGAAGTAATCCTAGGTGGCATCTATCGCCTTCAAGATTTAGAGACAGGAGTCGCATACTCCAACCCTTGGAACGTCGCACAACTGCGACGCTTCTACCCTTAGTCGTTTTTACTTTTCATTACAAATAAGGCTACTCAGTCAAGGCTACGTAGCCACACATTATATCTCGCACTGTTCTTCGAATAAATAAAATCTAAGTGCCCCAAAACTCTATGTTCTCCTTTACTTTTTTCAATTTACCTACTCGGGGGCTGCGCCACCCTATACACATATGTTCTTCGAACCAAAACACGATATCCTGAGTAGCTGGTACATCAATCAAAACCCTTAAACACAACCTCAATCCAGTTGCAACGCACCTGACAGGTTGACAAGGGACTAAGATAAAACATGACCAGGCTAACGAAAAGGACTCGCATAGTGCAACGCACTCCATGCTAACAAAGCTCTTTATGCACATTCGACAATAAATTATTTACAAGACCTATACGAACTTTACAACACAAGTACACTTATGTGCATGATACAAAGTAGGCTACTACTGCAGCAGGAGAACATTCGTTTGTTCCTCAAAGAAGTCGACGATCTCTTCTGCTGGGCGATCCACCGCCTGGTAGTGCGGCACCATATTCCAAGTAGAACCTGCTGGTGGGGCAGGCGGCTCAGACGCAATCGCTGCAACATCTATGTCAGGCCTGTGTAGTCGCATCATTGATAGGACAGCCTTGGCACCAGCCACCAACTGTTGCCTCACGCATTCGCGAACCGCGGACAGAGCTTGAAACTTGGCAAGGAGGGCCAGCAAGCTTGATGGAGTATCATCCAGCGGGAACATAGCCCGATAAATGTTCTTCAAACATGATTGCGACTTCTTCAGAAAAAGCAGCACTCGTGACGCACGATCTTGCAGGGTCGCCAGCGCAGTCGCACGATCATGATCTACCCAGAAGTATCCACTCTCTTGAAGTTGCTCCTGAGTAAGGTCATGCAGGCGAATGGCAATTCTATCCTTCTCCTCCTGCAGGTGACTCGTGCTGACAACTACGCGAAGCAACAACAGCAGCATGAGTACAATGTACCACTGCGAGTAACTACAAGGAAAAGATGAGAACAAGCAAACTAACATTTGAATTGGTCACCCAGCTGCGTCACCTCGCCAAGCAGATACTGCTCTCGAGCGGCGGCTTTTTCCGCCTTCGACTTCCATACGTCCGCATTACCACGGAGCACGGGCAACTCACGCTCCAGCTGCTTCACGCGATCACGCAGTCGCGAAAGCAAGGACAACTCATCTACCCTGGAGCGCGGCGGTGCCACGGTATCATCAAGAGTCAGCGAGTCCCGAGTTTCCCTCAAAGGATCACTTGATGTACCCTACCAAAAGTCAAGATAAAAGCAAATAAGACAACCAAATCAACACAAAGACAAAGGATCAGATGCATTCAAGACTAGCAAAAGTATCAACAGATACACTCGCCAGCAGGCATGTTCTCAAACAAAAGGACATAAACTAATCAACTATTACAAAGCTAACTAAGGAGCAACTGGCTTCTTCGACTTTGATGGCTTCGGGGGATTCATCAAGTCCGTGGCAGTATCAGACGCCACTGACCTTCCGCTGGTCCCTGATGCCGAAGCTTTCGCCGCCTTCTTGGCACGTTGGAGCTCCTCAGAGTACTTCGCAACAGTATTTATCAAAGGATGCCCATATTTGCCACAGGCAGTCGCGAAAGGAGCGAAGACTACCTGCTGACCGTCCGCGCCAACTGGCATCGCCTTCGACACCATGGCAAGCGACATGGACGCGCCAATCGCGCGGAGTGAGGTCTTGTAGCTGGAGGGCACACCCCCGGCGAGTGACTCCACTAGCTCGTCCATATTATCAATCAGCTCCGCCTTGGGCATCAACTCCTCACGGAGGCGACTGAGGGCGCCCTTCGCCTTGGAAAGTGTATCCTGGACAGCAGCGCTATGGTCCTCAACTGTCGACAGCGCACCCGCCAGAGCGTCATCACGACGAAGGGCCTGCGGGTCAAAGCTCAAATCGTCAGCATCTATACATAAACCCACACATGGGCAAAAACATCAGCGCCACCGACAAAACATTAGAAGAAGAGAAGGATAACAGTATCCACAAGCAAAAGTACCTGAGAGAGCCTTGGCGATTGAGAACAGTTGTTCTTCGAAGAACTTTTCCCTGGCCACGAAGGAGGCACGCAGATCCTCTTCACGCTCAAGGCCACGCTGCGATTGCCTCGTTGCGACCCTTCACAGCGGCGGCAACTGTCTTCTCCAAGGTGGCGGCGTTACGCAATAAGGCATTATGTTCAGCTACATGACAAACAAAAGTTGATTATCAGTCGACTTTATCAAAAGGAGAAGACAAAGAAGAATAAGTGTAGAACACTCACTTTCAACCACGCGGTGACGCCAGATCCAGATTGCATGTCAAGGCCCATCGCCATCACTTGTTCTGCCAAGTGCGCGGCCTCCTTCACAAGGAGCTGTCGCACAACAAAGAATTATCAGAAGCAATAAATAACATCGACTGCAACACTACAAAGGAGAAAAGCTACACTTACATGGTCCTCCAGTGACTCCGAAGATGTCTGCTGTACCGTCATCCAGGCAACCATTCGATGCTCCCCTGCATGAGGAGAACTGGAAGAGTTGTGCCTGGAGTGGGCCGCCACTAGAGGGGAAGGAGCGCGCTCGACCTCTTCCTTGGCCTTCGAGGTCGCGACTCCTGATTCATTCAAAAATTGGACGTCGCCAGAAGATGACGACGCCTCTTGACTGCAAGATAAAAACCATATCAACAAATGGAAAACCCATAGACATGCCAACAAGGGAAAAACAGAAAAGGACAAGTAAGCTAGAAAACTTACCAGTCAAACTTGTCAAAATAAAAAGTGGCCTCCTTCGACTCCGACGAAGACTCCTTGGGAAATCGCATCTTCTTGCGAGAAGATGGTGCCATAACGCTCACGGGAACAACAGGAATTGGCGATTCTGCACCAACACCGGTACCGTCCGGAGTCGAAGGAGATGACGCGTCGAAATCCTGTCGCTGAACGCTATGCAGTGTCCGGACTATCGACTCGGGCTCCTCCTCCACATCAAGGGACAGTCGACTTGGACTCATCCTCTTCCAAGGCTTCATGAGGAATAATCCCTCGAAGAGGGGCATACAAGGCGACACCGCCCAATCTCGCATACAGACAACGAAATTCAGCAAAAGCAAGTAAGCAATGTAAAAGCAATCGACAAAACCAGCTACAGACACAACTATACCTCGTGAGGAGGGTTCAAGCATCAAATGGAGGAACAACTGCTCACGGGAAGCACATCCTCGACGGTGTACTTGGTGACCAATAACCTCTTGTCCACCTCACTTCGGACATGCCATCGGCAGACACGCTGAGTGGCATCATCAGCCAGCCCATCAAACATGGGGTGGACTCGCTTGCGGTGGGCTGGACGCGACGGCGCAGCCAAGTGCGGATGAGAGCGCAACCTCCCTCCTCTTTGCCTATGTGACTCTCGAGGTCGCAGACGCGCTGATACAGCACGTCTGTCTCCGCGAGCTCGCCAGGCATGACTACGTTCTTCCAGGAGCGCATCCTCCTGCACGGCGTCGCGGGATCAAAGGGCGCGGGTCCAAAGTGCTCACCATTGGCCTTCTGATCGCGGATGTAGAACCATTTTCCCCTCCACCCTTGGACGGACGCCGTGAGCTTGATGTCGAAGTAGGTGGCAGATGGGTCGACGTGGATTCTGCAACCACCTACATCGTAAACTAAAGAGCCAGACGCAGACTGGCGCTTCAATTTGAAGATGCGCTTGAAAAGGCCGAAGTGTGGCTCGATTCCGAGCCAGCACTCGCAGAGTGTGATGAAGCAAGAGATATGGAGGATCGAACTTGGGGACAGCTGATGGAGCTAGAGCCCGTAGAAACAAAGAAGACCCCTAAAAAAGGGGTGAAGAGGCAAGGAGAGACCACGAATGATGAATGCTAGAAACATCACTCGAAAACCAGCGGGAGGAGCAGGAATGGTCTCACCGCTGGGGACGTGTGCGTTGGCGACTGCGGCAGACAATACTCCGTCTTGGCGAAGAAGACGGAGATCGGACGCCTTGATGATGGAGGGGCGCCATGCACCATTCGTGACGTGGGTGCCCGCGACCTTCTTCTTCCCGCCGGTGGTGGTGCTGGTGCCCGCAGCAACGGAGCCGCCCTTCTTCTTCGCCAAGCGAAACAAGGTCGGAATCAGCAGCGCCTCCCTTCTTCTTCCCCATTGCACGACGGTGATGCGAGCGAAGAAAGTAGCTCGGAAACGAGCGGAGCTGGTCCAGCATCGTGGAGGAAACGGGCGCAGAGAAAAGCAGAGGAGCAGCGGCAATGGCGATGGCAGCAAGGATGAATGAGAACAGATGGGAAAATTACCGTCGCATTCGCCGCTACTTAACCCCTGGAAGATGCAATCCAACGGCTCAGAAAAACCCTACTGGACGCGTGGCACATATCGCGTTGGACACGTGGAGAAGGAGAAGCGCGAACCGTCCCTCCACTAATCCCATTACGCACGTAAATCGAGGAGACGCAGTTAAAATAAAGATTACACACGCCCAGTCAAATCAAAGTCAGAAAGTGGGACCCACTGCTCATCACGTCCCGTCAAACTCGCTCATGCGGGCAACTGAGGTCATACAAGCGTCAGCAATGACGTCATCAAAGCTACATAGTGGAAAACTTCGACTACTTTAGTCCTTGCTTGAGTCTTCGACTCCACCAAGCACTCAAGGGCTACTCCCATAGGGAGCGCTGGCCGCGCACCCTACGATTTTTCTTTCTTTTTGCAGGAACATGGACAATCAAAAGCAAACCCAAACCACTCGATATACGATTCGACTATGGACATGGGTTACTCCCATAGGGAGCGCTGGAAAAAAATTCGACTGAAACAAGCAAGCGAAAGACGACAGCAGTCACAAAAGTTCTTTAGTCCCTACCTCAGTCTTCGACTCAACCAGGCACTCGGGGGCTACTCCCATAAGGAGCGCTGGTCGCGCACCCTATGATTATTTATGCAAAAACTGTGTGTCGATAGCATCCACACTCGAAACTCATGGTGACACCGCCTCATAATTTTCCCTACAAAGAGACTGCGTCTCCTGGGTCACCTGAATCGTCTCCGCGATGATAAAATCTGGATGCCGCGCTTATAGCGTGAAGGTAAGACCTGAATAAGGCCTGGCAACGCATTTAGCTGCACACTACCAGAAATGTACCCGTGCCTACAGGTACGATGAACATGCCTTGACGGACGCGTCGAGTGCTCACACCCATATAACTGGAATTCGACTCCTGTAAGAACTCCGCCGGCTTGAGTTGAATTACACCAGCACTTTTTCGGATTTGAGTCTGGGGACTCGAGTTCGAGTAGATTGCGTTGTTTCACCCTAAGGTGGTTAACTGATACCGATACTTCAGTTATATCAGGCACGTATATCAACAATCCCTATGACACAAATAAAAGCAGTCGAAATATATACTCATTTAGGCACTCGAAAGACTTCAAAAGTCCCCAATCGAATCTGCGATTCCACTGGACTCAGGGGCTACTGACATGGGTATACCCTACAGGTACTCGAGTTTGGTATATACGATCTAAATACGTATAGGCCCACAGTGTCGCCAAGGCCCAAACGAAGGATTCGAGTAACCTGCGGACTCTCAATTGCTTGAAGAACAAGAAGAAGCTAAAGATAGAAAGTTCAAAGGGGAAAACCCTAAATTGTAACCGACTCGACCTGCTACCCGAGACCTATCCTATCTATATAAAGGCTGGGAGGGGGCGACGAGGAGGACACACACAATCCTAGTTTCCACCACCCTCGCCAGATTGCATCTGCGCACCATTGTAACCTTCGATTCCTTCGATAATTCCACGAGCAGACAAGCAGGAGTAGGGACCTCTACGAGGCCCGAACCTGGGTAAATCTTTGTCCCCTGTGTGCTTGTCTGTTAGCCGATAGATGTCTCTAGCGCCCCCTCCTTCTCCAAAACCCAATTCCATAAAAATGGGCATTGATGAGTTAAACCCTCGTCACCTTTTTTTTGCAATGAGGAATGGGACATCACCAACTCCAATCACATCCTCGATGCCCTTTCGTCGTCTTTGTCGGACCATTTCCCCTACTTCTTGCAAATGATGCCGGCCTGAAGAGCCCTAGAACTTTACGGTTCAAGAATTTCTGGACTAAGATGCCCGGCTTCAGTGATGTGGTTGATGAGGCTTGTAATGTGAGCTCGATCCATGTGGAGCCTTGCCAACGGATCTACCATAAGCTCAAAATAACCAGGCAACTTTTGCCTTGCTAGAGCAAGACCCTCTTTTCAAAAGCCAAAGTTGATCTCCATATGTCCCTCGAGATTATTCTCCGGTTTGATGTTGCTCAAGAAAGTAGACCTCTTAGTCATGAGGAGAGGGAGTTGCGCTCAAGAATAAAGAGAAGAGTCATCGGGTTGGCAACTCTTGAAAGAACTAGGAAGCGCCAAGCTTCAAGAGTCAAGAACCTAAAGGAGGGGGATGCAAACACGAGATACTTCCATCTCCATGTCAATGGTAGAAGAAGGAAAAACCTTATTCATAGGTTGAAGCACAATAGCGGTTGGGTAACTGTTGGGTCCGCAGCATAGAAAACAAAAATTTCCTACGATGAGAACTATACGCCAAGATCTATCTACTAGATACAGAGCAACGGGTGGATATACATCCATGGAGAACTTACCCTAGAAGACAACGAGTTTTGTTAACGAGTAGGAACTCGTGGTTGATGTAGTCGTACGCTTGCCGATCTCAAGATCGTGTGGAAGTCCGAGCGCCGCAAATCAGCAGCGCATCCGTCCTCGCACACACGTTCAAGCCACCGAACAACCTCCACCTCCTCGCTCCAAATAATCACGGAAGCAAAGAACTCCTTCTAGACGCAAGGCCACCGGGAACATGTATCTCGCTAATCCGAGACCATGGGGAATATCTAGAGGAGGAGAGAGATCCTTCACGAGGAGGTGTGGTTTGTGAGAGGGGAGAGGGGGGCTTTATATAGGAGGGAGGGAGACCCTCCTCCCATAGCCGGGCGCATGAGGGGGACTCCTCCTTCATTCATGTGGTGAACCTCCACTCACATAAACATGGCCTCCACCCAAAATCCCACTCACATGTATTTAAATTCCACCAAATTAAATGCAACTCTCAATTAATAAAACTCTTTTATTTATTTTATTCAGAATTTTGTTAATTACTTTAATTAACAAACATTCACATAAAACCCCTTGCAACATTTCAATATCACATGCAGAACCACTTTCTGCAATTTCACCCGAAACAATTCCGGTTTCTATCGAAACAATTCCTGTTTCTATCGAAACATTTCCCTGCTTTGCAAACCTTTATCGAACATATGTGCTCCTAAATGGTGTCCGGCAACCCTTAAGTGTGTCACCCTATGGTTCACGAATAATGCAGACATGATTGAGACTCCTCTCAGATCAATAATCAGAAGCGGGACCTAGAGATCCATACTGACTCCTGCATATTCAACGATGACTTCTGCGATCGTGAGAACCTTTAACGTCAACAATTTAATCCCTTTGTCTCATGATAGAATACATGTCCGAGATTCGATCATAGGTATCCAAATACCTAGTTTGATCTCGTTATCGACATGCACTCTTTTCTCGTTCCCGTGATATAACATTCTAGTGATCACATCACTTGCTTGCAAGCTATCTTAATGTGATATCATCGAGAGGGCCCAGAGTATATCTATCCGTCATCGGGATTGACAAATTCCACTCTTGATCCATGAGCCTCAACATAACACCTTCATAGCACTGAACCCACCTTTATGGTCACCCTGTTATGGTGTGACGTTTGATGTTATCAAGATACTCTTCCGGTGTTAGCAATTAACATGATCTCATGGTCTAAGGACTAAGACTACTTTGTATGATGTTATAGCAATATAAACATAATGACTTGATCATAATGCTATACTTCGGATGAATGTTCATCACATCATTTCACAAATGCTGCGACCTTGTTATTAACAACATCCAATGTCTATGATCAGGAAACCTTGATCATCTTGTTAATCAACAAGCTAGTCTATAAGAGAGGCATAACTAGGAACCCTTTTTGTTTATTAAACACACATGTATTGATGTTTCCTATTAATACAATTATAGCATGCAAAATAAACATCTATCATATACAAGGAATACATAATAACAACTTTATTATTGCCTCTCAGGGCATATTTCCTTCAGTCTCCCACTTGCACTAGAGACAATAATCTAGTTTATATAGTGATAAATCTAACACCCATGGAGTTCTGGTGTTGATCATGTTTTTCCCTAGGGAGTACTTTAGTCAATGGATCTGCTACATTCAGGTCTGTGTGCACTTTACAAATCTTTATATCTCCATCCTTGACGTGCTCGCGGATGGAGTGAAACCGGCGCTTAATATGCTTGGAATTCTTGTGAGACCTTGGTTCCTTGGCTATTATGGCTCCATTATTGTCACAATAGATCACCATTGGATCCAACGACTAGGAACCACACCTAGTTCCGTTATGAACTCCTTCATCCAAACCGCTTCACACCGCTTCGTCAAGCAAAGAACATATTCCGCCTCCGTCGTTGATCCAGCCACCATAGGTTGTTTGGAGCTCCTCCAACTAACTGCTGCTCCGTTCAAGAGAAATACTTATCTGGATTGAGACTTAGAGTCATCCGGATCAGTGTCAAAACCTGGATCAGATTGGTACCTACTAGTCAAACTAATAGCATGTGCCACATCTGGTCTTGTACATAGCATGGCATACATTATAGAGCCTATGGCTGAGGCATAGGGGATCTTATCCATTATCTCTCTTTCTTCCGCCGTAGCCGGACTTTGAGTCTTACTCAATGTCTTGCCCTGCAACATAGGTAAGTACCCCTTCTTACTTCCATCCATATTAAACTTCTTTAATATCTTATCAAGGTATGTACTCTGCGATAGCCCAATTAGCCATCTTGATCTATCTCTATAGATTTTAATGCCTAATATATATGAAGCTTCACCAAGGACCTTCATCGAAAATTTGCTGTTTAGATAACTTTTAACACTGTTTAAAAGATCTATATCATTTCCAATCAATAATATGTCATCCACATATAATATCAGAAATGCCACATTGCTCCCACTCACTTTCTTGTAAATACAAGCCTCTCCATAAGTTTGGACAAAACCAAACTCTTTGATCACCTCATCAAAGCGGAGATTCCAACTCCAGGATGCTTGCTTCAGTCCATAGATGGATCGCTGAAGTTTGCACACCTTATCAGCATCCTTAGAATCGACAAAACCCTTAGGTTGTATCATATACAACTCTTCTTCAATATTACCATTGAGGGACGCAGTTTTGACATCCATCTGCCATATTTCATAATCGAAATATGCAGCAATTGCTAACATAATCCTAACCGACTTAAGCATCGCTACGGGAGAGAATGTCTCATCGTAGTCAACTCCTTGAATTTGTCGAAACCCCTTTGCAACAAGTCGAGCCTTATAGATGGTTACATTACCATCAAGATCGTTTTTGTTTTGAATATCCATTTTTTCTCAACGGCCTTTCGATCGTGAGGTAAGTCCACCAAGGTCCAAACCTGGTTTTCGTACATGGATTCCATCTCGGATTTCATGGCTTCTAGCCATTTGTTGGAATCAGGGCTCATCATCGCTTCTTCATACGTCGCAGGGTCATCTATTTCATCAATCATGAAATTCATAACATGATTGTTGTACAGTTCAGGAGCTGCACGTGTCCTGCTTGACTTGCGAGGTTCGGTAGTGTCTTCTTTCAGAGTTTCATGATCAATATCATTAGCTCTCTCTTCATTAGGTGAAGTCAACTCCAAAACAACTTCCGGTGCTACGCTACTCGCCATTTCATGAAGAGAAGGTTCAATAACCTCTTCGAGTTCTACCTACCGACTACTCACACCTTTCGCGAGAAACTCCTTCTCAAGAAAGGATCCATTCTTGGCAACAAAGACCTTTCCCTCGGATTTGTGATAGAAGGTATACCCAATCGTTTCCTTAGGGTATCCTATGAAGACGTATTTTTCCTCTTTGGGTTTGAGTTTATCCGGTTGAAGTTTCTTCACATAAACATCGCATCCCCAAACTTTAAGAAATGACAGCTTAGGTTTGTTTCCAAACCATAATTCATACGGTGTCTTTTCAACGGATTTAGATGGTGCCCTATTTAAAGTGAATGTAGCGGTTTCCAGTGCATAACCCCAAAATGATAAAGGGCAAGTCGAGAGACATCATAGATCGAACCATATCCAATAAAGTACGATTACGACGTTCTGACACACCATTAAGTTGTGGTGTTCCGGCAGGCGTGAGTTGTGAAACTATTCCACAGTCTTTCATATGTGTGCTAAACTCGTAACTAAGATACTCTCCTCCACGGTCGGACCGCAGAAATTTGATCTTTCTGTTACGATGATTTTCCACTTCATTCTGAAATTCTTTGAACTTTTCAAAGGTTTTAGACTTATGTTTCATCAAATAGATATACCCGTATCTACTCAAATCATCTGTGAAAGTAACAAAATAACGATATCCACCTTGCGCCGACACACTCATTGGTCCACACACATCAGTATGTATGATTTCCAATAAATCTGTCGCCCGTTCCATTGAACCGGAAAACGGCGTTCTAGTCATCTTGCCCATAAGGCATGGCTCACATGTATCAAATGATTCAAAATCAAGTGATTCCAAAAGTCCATCAGAATGGAGTTTCTTCATGCGTTTAACGCCAATATGACCTAGATGGCGGTGCCACATATATGTAGATGTATCATTATCAAGTTTAATCCTTTTAGCATCAACATTATGAATATGCGTAATACTACTATCGAGATCCAACAGAAATAAACCATTCAACACAGGTGCATGACCATAAAAGATATTATTCATATAAATCGAACAACCATTGTTTTTAGACTTAAACGAATAACCACTTTGCATCAAACACGATCCGAATACAATGTTCATGCTCAGTGCAGGCACCAAATAACAATTATTCAGGTTTATAACTAATCCCGACGGCATATGGAGAGGGAGCGTTAAATGACGATCACATCAACTCTTGATCCATTGCCAATTCAAGATCGTGACCTCATCCCTTGCTAGTTGTCGCTTGTTCCGCAGCCCCTGAACCGAGTTACATATATTAGCAACCGATCCCGTATCAAATACCCAGGTGCTACTACGAGTACTAGTCAAGTACACATCAATAACATGTATATCACATATACCTTTGTTTGCCTTGCCGGCCTTCTTGTCCGCCAAATACTTGGGGCAGTTGCGCTTCCAATGGCCAGTCCCCTTGCAATAGTAGCACTCGGTGTGAGACTTAGGTCCAGCTCGGGGTTTCTTTTTAGGCGCGGCAACAGTTTTGCCGCCCTTCTTTCCCTTCTGCTTTCCTTTCTTGTCCTTCTTGAAACCGGTGGTCTTATTGATCATCAACACTTGATGTTCTTTCCTAATCTCCACTTCTGCAGTCTTAAGCATTGTGAAGCTCGAAGAGACTTCTTCATGCCCTGCATATTATAGTTCATCACGAAGCTCTTGTAGCTAGGTGGCAGAGATTGGAGAACACGATGTATGCCTAAGTCATTGGGAATCGTTATTCCCAAGGACACAAGCTTATCGGCATATCCAGACATTTTGAGTACGTACTCACTAACGGAGCTATTCTCTTCCATCATGCAGCTAAAGAACTTTTTAGAAGCATTATAACTCTCTACGGCAGCATGGGTATCGAAAATCATTTTCAATTCTCCCATGGTATCAAAAGCATTGCCATTTTCGAAACGTTTTCGAAGTTCTGGCTCTAGCCCATACAGTATGCCGCAATGAACTAAGTTGTGGTCCTCCTGACGAGTTATATAGACGTTCTTTTCCTCGTCAGGGGCATCAGGAGCTTGTGGGGGGCCTAGCGGCGCCTCTAGCACATATTGCTTTTGTGCAGCAGTGAGGAGAATCCTCAAATTCATAGCCCAGTTGGTGAAGTTGCTACCATTCGCAGCGAGCTTCTCTTTCTCCATGAACACATTGAAAATAAAAGTAGGTGGTGCCATCTACAACAGAATTTGTAAAATATATTTAGACTAAGTTTATGATAGATTGAGTTCAACTAATCCAAATTACTAATGAACTCCCACTCAAAAATGACATCCCTCGTGTCCTTTTGGTGACTACATGAACCAAATCCACTACACCAAGTCCGATCATCACGTGAGTCGGTGTAGCTTCAAAGGCGAGCATCTATATGGGCATCATATCAACTATATGACTCATGCTTAACCTTTCGGTCCATGTTCCGAGGCCATGTCTGTACATGCTAGGCTCGTCAAGTAAGAACCTTAGTATTCGCGTGTGTAAAACTGTCTTACACCCGTTGTATGAAAGCGTAGAGTCGAGAACACCCGATCATCACGTGATGCCTCAAAACACGATCCACAAAACGGTGCATACTTAAGGAAGAACACATTTTATCTTGATACCTAAATGAGGGATCATCTTATAATGCTACCAAAAGCGCCAAACTAGCAATATAAGATGCTAACATCTAATGTGTGAAGTGAGGTGATATGCTCCATGCATTTGATCTCTATCATTTGCATCATGGTATGATCTCTATAATTCCTTTGTGTGTAAGGCCAAGGTCTATGGAACTTACACGTTAAGTGAGTTGTAAGAGTATCTATCATACATCTACTTACAACAATACCATATCAAGACACTAGCCCAACAACGATCTAAACTAGACGCCTCTAATTTATCAATTGCAAGTTTTACGTGGCTTAGGGTTTTCGGAGATAGAACCGGTCTTACCTACGAATCATGAACCACAACGAGGATAACCAAGTTATTAGTAACTCGTTGTAAATCAGATATTGACTATAGTAGGAGAGACAGATACCCGCTAGCCACTTATGCAAAACTAGTTGCATGTCAGTCGTGGAACCGGTCTCATGTACGATGACATGTAAGGTTGGTCCGGGCCGCTTCATCCCACTATGCCACCAATATCCAAAGTACATAGAAGATGCAATAACATGATCATGATCGCCCACATATAAACATATGTGTACTACCCGTGCAAAGCACCTACGCAGATCGTGCTCGATACCATTTGGTCCGCAACATAGAAAACAAAAATTTCCTACGGTGTGAACTATACGCCAAGATCTATCTACTAGATACAGAGCAACGGCTGGACATACATCCATGGAGAACTTACCCTCGAAGACAACGATTTTTGTTAACAGGTAGGAACTCGTGGTTGATGTAGTCGTACGCTTGCCGATATCAAGATCGTGTGGAAGTCCGAGCGCCGCAAATCAGCAGCGCATCTATCCTCACACACACGTTCAAGCCACCGGACAACCTCCACCTCCTCGCTCCAGCGAATCAGCGGAAGCAGCAACTCCTTCCAGACGCAAGGCCACCGGGAACATGTATCTCGCTAATCTGAGACCATGGGTAATATCTAGAGAGGGAGAGAGATCCTTCACGAGGAGGTGTGGTTTGTGAGAGGGGAGAGGGGGGCTTTATATAGGAGGAGGAGACCCTCCTCCCATAGCAGCGCATGATGAGGGGACTCTCCCTCCTTCATTCATGTGGTGAACCTCCACTCACATAAACAAGGCCTCCACCCAAAATCCCACTCACATGTATTTAATTTCCACCAAATTAAATGCAACTCTCAATTAATAAAACTCTTTTATTTATTTTATTCAGAATTTTGTTAATCACTTTAATTAACAAACATTCACATAAAACCCCTTGCAACATTTCAATATCACATGCAAAACCACTTTCTGCAATTTCACCCGAAACAATTCCGGTTTCTATCGAAACAATTCCTGTTTCTATCGAAACATTTCCTGCGCTTTGCAAACCTTTTGTCTGGAACATATGTGCTACTAAATGGTGTCCGGCAACACTTAAGTGTGTCACCCTATGGTTCACGAATAATGCAGACATGATTGAGACTCCTCTCAGATCAATAATCAGAAGCGGGACCTGGAGATCCATACTGACTCCTACATATTCAACGATGACTTCTGTGATCGTGAGAACCTTTAACGTCAGCAGTTTAATCCCTTTGTCTCATGATATAATACATGTCCGAGATTCGATCATCGGTATCCAAATACCTAGTTTGATCTCGTTACCGACATGCACTCTTTTCTCGTTCCCGTGATATAACATTCTAGTGATCACATCACTTGCTTGCAAGCTATCTTAATGTGATATCACCGAGAGGGTCCAGAGTATATCTATCCGTCATCGGGATTGACAAATTCCACTCTTGATCCATGAGCCTCAACATAACACCTTCATAGCACTGAACCCACCTTTATGGTCACCCTGTTACGGTGTGACATTTGATGTTATCAAGATACTCTTTCGGTGTTAGCAATTAACATGATCTCATGGTCTAAGGACTAAGACTACTTTGTATGATGTTATAGCAATATAAACATAATGACTTGATCGTAATGCTATACTTCGGATGAATGTTCATCATATCATTTCACAAATGTTAGACCTTGTTGTTAACAACATCCAATGTCCATGATCAGGAAACCTTGATCATCTTGTTAATCAACAAGCTAGTCTATAAAGAGGCATAACTAGGAACCCTTTTTGTTTATTAAACACACATGTATTGATGTTTCCTATCAATACAATTATAGCATGCAAAATAAACATCTATCATATACAAGGAATACATAATAACAACTTTATTATTGCCTCTCAGGGCATATTTCCTTCAGTAACCGACCATGACCAAAAGCAAGGAATCGTTCAAAATCACTTTAAGAAGATCATCAAGAGGGTCCCAGCTAGAACCAAAACTTTTAATTGGGCCAACATTCTGATTCCTCAATGTGACCTTAATGGCCTTGGTGAGCCGTTCTCAGAAGAAGAGGTGAAATCTATCATGGACAAATCCGCAATTGGCACAGGGACCAAACGGTTTCACCATAATCTTCTTCAAAACGTGTTGGGACACAATCAACGTTGATGTCTTGGTGGTCATCAACAAATTCTCTGGCCTACGCACTAATGAGCTCCATTGGCTCAACACCGCTAACATTGCCCTCATCCCCAAAAAGGAGGGAGCCCAAGACATTTTGGACTTTAGGCCTACTAGTGGAATGCCCGTGCGTTGTCACGGCTCCTTACGTATGTCTAGTATAGCACATGTTTTTTTTGAGAATAGTATAGCATATGTTACATGTGTAAACAATATATAATACACGTATAAATATATAGATACATAGAAAAAATAACCACATAATATTTAAAAATATTTAAAGACTTATTTCACATAGTTCAATATAATATATATAAAATACAAGGACCGACAAAATTATCTCTTATTCACTAAGCCATCCTCCATTAACACACCTAAGATATCCTCGTATAATATCAGGAATGTTGTCCTCGACTTCATTTACATGGTACTTGAGCAAGTGTATTAAAAACTTTTTCCTCAACTCATAGCCATCCTGCATAAGCAATCTATTTTGTTAACATGAAGTTTTCACATGAAAATCTAATAACTGTGAACGTAGAATACTCACAGTGCAAATTGGATGAACAAATCTTTTACCATCCCACGAGAGCATAAAATAAAAAACTAAGTAACCCGACAACTTCCTGTAAATGAATGGATTTCATTATCTTGGTCGCTAGGATTGTAATTATAAAATAAACTACTTGTATTGAGAACTAAATAAAGTTACCTGTCAGAGCTTGTTGGTATTGGAATAGTACGAGGGTATTTACGTGGCCAAAAATATATATCAGAATTCCATCTAGGTTGTGCTATTTCAAGAGCTTCATTTAGATAGAATGAGCATCTCTGTAACTTTAATTGGTACCTCTCTTCCAACAGAGGTTCAGAAAAGGGGTCTAAGATAGATACACGATGTTCATGCTTGTCGATGGTGAACAAGATGAAGTCACCAAGGGATGCATGTGGCAACAAAATCTGGAAATGATGACCATTAAAACACATAAATCATGTAAAAAATGGACAAGAAACCTAACTTACCATGTTGCACGACGAGATATCATGGTCTATCCCAGTCCAACTATGAAACAATATTGCCAACTCCTTAACATTTGGCTTTTTACGCCATTTTGGATGACGTGTACCATCGATCATCGCCGACTGGGATAAAAAAGAGGATCAAAACCATTACAATTTACAATGATAATAAATATGTGTGATTGTAAAAACTTACGCAAAATCTTAAGTCCATGTTGTGTACATAAGGCTCTATGAACAATTGTATCTCATCACATGCCACTATACGAACAACCATGTTAAAACAATCCTTATCCATGGGTTGTTCCATCCTAAGTATGCCCTGAATTTTCTTTAGAGTTAATCCAAGTGGAAAAGGTTTGGAGCTTCGCACCCATTCTTTCATGCGAAACAAACTCTCAGAATAATAATATCATAAAAATATGTATGACTTATGTTAACGTGAGGCTTACTCCAAACATTTTGCATCATCGATGGACATGATGTATTTGCAGATCTCCTCAACAAACTCATGTGGTTTTGTGAGCATGATGCATGCTGGAATGGGATTGTTTTTTTTTGGCTATATCTCGTGGGTGTTTCTCCTCAGGACTCGGCATATTAGACTGATCGTATATCAGACCGCCTCTTATCTTATTCAGTTCTGAATCATGCAATATGACAACTAATTTTTTTCGGAATGCTCTCATATCCTCCTACAAAGCAGTAAAAATACTACACTTGTAAAATATAATATTTTAAGATGCAAGAATGTACTAATTGTGTCCCAATAAAAATAGTACCTGAGTGAAATTGTCCGAAAGCATGTCTCCTGTCCAATATTCCATAAAGTTTAACACGAACAACCCGCATGATGCACTATAAGGTTACAAAATGTTATATTGCTATTCCATCTAGCCAGATCAATTTAAAGATTTTTTTTTGAACAAATCGTATAAATGATCAATGATTTTGTTGGATATTAAACAAACAACTTATGGATTAATATACTTTTCACATTAAATTTAATGGGTGCTCAACATACCCATTAGTCTGCAGTGGTTTTTGGATATGCTCTTCTATTTTCCATGTCGTGACATCCAGATCCTGCCACTTTTCACCTTTGCCAAACTCTTTCCTTTTGGACGCAATCTTTAGGTGCTTCTCAAGTCCTTGCAGCTATTATACGATAAAAGAGTAATTGGCCTTGAGGAAAACACAATGTCAAGAGGATATCACGGTCAACTTATTTACCATGTTAGTGAGGTCACTTCTACTCATTCCAACACCGATTGAGTCCAATACTTGTATCAAACGTTTCTTTGCATTGATGACTGCTAAATACCAATGAGTCTTACTGATGTTTACTGGAAGGACTATCTAAAATAATTTGTTGCATAAGTCTCACAAATAGATATGCTAAAAATATAATGAACGATATACATATATAGGAGTTAGTACTGACCATGTCATGCTTTAGATAGATATTTGCCTGCTCTATGATGTGGCGATGTACTTTAAGGTCATTTTTTAGCTGATTGGAGATGAATGTTTTGTCCATATATACCTTACCATCTACTCTATCAAGCAGATGATCACATACACGCATACAATATATGTACGCATTTATCACCTGTAATTGGACAAATAAAATACGGACAGATAAAATACATTCAAATTTAAGACAATAGTGGTTTTTTGGTTGACTTACATCATCGGGCAAGAATCCATCATCGCTATTAAGACATTTTAAATCGTCATTAGATAGTAATGCATCACCAATGTCCACAAACTTGGTATTTTTAGGTGCAGACATGATTGCTTCGATGGCAACAAAATCTTCGGTGGTACAAACATAGTCTGCCACAATATATAAGTGTGCATGACTAATTAGATAAAAACAATTCAAAAAAAGAGGACGATAACCGAGGCACAACTAAGTACCTTTTGAGATAACCTTCGCATTCGCTTTCTTTGGTTTATTATGTTGTGAATTGACCGTCCCTTTATCTACTTCTTTATCATCCATGACCTACAAAAGCCCAACAATTATTATAGAATAAATTATAAAGATTATCGTATGAGAACACACTTTAAAAAAATACAATCACCTCCTTTGTCTCTTCCACCAACATCGCATCGAAACCTATGTTGATGGGTCCTTTCATAGCATCTGGAGTATCGGTCTCCGTCCCACCCGTGATCTAGAAATGTGGAACAAATCATTACTATTACTCAAATATATAATAATATAGAATATGCAAGAAAGTAAAAACAATTTTCTAAATTCACCTGTTTTGATTGTGCCAAACTCTTGTCCCCGTCCAAGATCATCGTGTCTGGGTCTGCTATATCCATAAGTTTGTCTCTAATCTAACATAGAAATATAATGCTAAAATAAAATTGGTGCAAGAAAATTATGTTCTCTAGTGCTACCGTTCTCTCCTTCATTCGTTATTTTTCCCACCCTTAGCTATGCTCTGAATTTCTATCATGTCTTCATAGTCTGTTTTCATCGATACAAATCTTTATTCATGCATTGTTAAATCAATTAGTCAATTCCTCACCGACTGCAGCTATTAGAAAAAAAAGAAAGCGAGAAAAGCATCTACATATGGACTACTGTCTACTCCTACCGAACAATAAAGACAAGATTCTCCAGGATACCCGTGCGTTGCATACAAACACAAGCCACTACGCTGTGAATGTTGTAATCTAAGAAAAAGGACGCAGGTCATTTATATAATACATGCGCACACACGCACGATAGAAATGCTAGCATAGCGAGTCGGTCCAGGTTGAGCTCCAAGAACCGTTTATGAGCAAAGGCTAATTAAAAAAAACGCCACAGCACCCGTCTTCTCCACGGCCCCAAATCCCCAAATCCTCACCGTCTTTCTCCATGGCTACGCTTCAGCGCATGTCCTCTCCCGCCGTCTACTCTCAGGCCTCCCCTATCCTTGGCTCTCCTATGCTCTCGCGGCCTTGGATGGCCACGCCCATGAACTCCTCTCCATGACCGGACGACACGGGTTCCGGCTGCCAGCCTTCGCCTTCGGCGAAGCCGTCCGCCCTCGGCGCCGAAGCCGCCCGCCCTCCGGCGCCCGGCCGCCCTTCCTTCCGGCGCCAGCCGCCTCGCCTTCCGGCGCTTGCCCCGCCCTCGGCGCCGTGCCCTCCGGCGCTGGATCTCGCCCTCCACCAACTCCCGCAAGACTCCATCAATCGCACGCCCAAGGCTGCTCTTAATCCCGGCCGCTGCACGGTGCCGTCGAAGCACGCAATTGCGGCATGCGCTTTGGCGCCGATCCGAGAAGCTCTTCCAGACGTCTGCCGGAGGATGGAGACGGCTACAATGGTGCTGCTCGACGCCGCAGGCAGGGTGGCCACCCCAACCTGGACCGGCTCACCATGGCGCATCCCTGCGACCATCTCTTTTCTGCCGCCGCTACCATGGATCTTTTCGCCGATGTCAGCATCGCCGATTCGATTGTGTGTGGTGCGTGTGTGGTGATCAACGCCGGTTGAGAGGGGGAGAGGGAATACCTTGACGCCAGTGGAGGATTCCTGGCTCCTTGAGGATTCGCCGATTGGTAAAAAAAGGTATTCTAACTGACTTGGCGCTTGCCTATATCGTAAACACTGGTACGGGAAGCAAAATTATATCTATCTCTGTTAGGATATGTTTTCAGATTGGTAGGCCTCCTAAAAAAATTCAAGGTAGTTGGATTAGGAACCATATCTAGCTAGTCTATAGTTAGTTAGTTTGTTTCTCCTGAATCAGTTAATATTTTGCGCAAACCATCTTATAACAAGTTTGATATCTTTACCAGTGAAGACAAATTATTATTCCAATGATTGTTCGACATGGGTTTTATTGAGACATGCCAGCTGTTTGAACAGAAAATATGTTGAGCAGATAGCCTGGGCATATCATAAATTTGCTTTCAAGAGGCCGCTAGAAATTCAATGAACTTGTAAGTATAAGCTATATTCTTAGGCTTGGTTATTATTGCTCTACACAAGTTTTTCTTTACGGGATAATGTGTTGCTTGTAAGTAGAAGTTATATTCTTCTGTGGTAAGGACTGAGTCCCTGTTTGGAATTTAGGAAAGGAAAAATACAGGAATAGAAAACCCACAGGAATTGAGATGTCATACCACAACAATCCTATAGAAATCTAAAACGCAGGAATGGGAAAAAGGTAGCCATTTGGATTGTAGGATAGGAAAATACATGAATTTTTCAAATTTGGAATAACTTCCAAGCTAGTGTTGTGACGTGCTACTCATTTCTACACACACATGCTATCATGACCCATTTCCAAGCATTTGAAGACCGAGGTATATTTAGCTCATGCTAGCTAAGAACAGTGTTATTTTTGGTGTCCACATATGAGGACGGTGGAATCGTGGACAGCGAGGGCAAGGATGTCGGCGCAAGAGACGGTGTCGAGGCAAGCTGTCTCAAGGGAGACTTTGATCTGATCGACAACCTCGAATCCCTGGAGGGAGTTCAGGTTGGGGTTGGACCCCTTCTCACTGACAATGCTGCTACTGTTGTCTAGTAGCACGGATGCATCACACCCCTATAAACAGAAAGAAAGAAGAAGGTTGGTGGATTATTCGCTTGTGCTTGGATTGTTCATATGATTCTTTATATGCTCTCTCGATTTTTTCTTTAGTTTTTTTGCTGCTCATTCTTATTCTCATGTGCTGTTGTAGGTACACTTGGCTGCAAATATGGTGGACACAAATAATTTGGTCAAGTACGACATGAAGAGGTGACAAAACTCTTTGATCGTGTGCCAATTCATGTAAAACAGAGTTTGGAGGAGCACAGAGAAAAGAGGGCCTCTCTCTTAGTTCTGGTATGGTCACATCAGACATGTAGCATGTTGTTTATTCTTGAGGTTAATGCACTGAGTTTTTTCTTTTTTGCTAAATCAATGCACTGAGGTTGAACTGTTTGTTTATTATTACAAAACATAGTAATGTATATCAAAGCTGTGAAGTTCATTGCCACGGCTATGTATTCAAGATCATAGGATGCTGTGACAAGCACATATTCCCAATGAAGCGGGGCGTTCTCACTACATGGCGTGCCTGCCTGCTGTTCCCCAGTGGTATGTGTTCTTATCTGAATTTTACAGTTGTCTCATTCAAAACCTTTCTAAGGATGATGATGTCTGCAATCTCATATGAGAAACTGGACAGACATAAACATGCTATCGGTTGATTCAAATAATTTGTGTGCAGAGGCCATGGTTGGGCTGAGTACTTTTATTATATGCGTGTTACTTTTATTTTGTAACATGGAGTATTTGCCATCTTGTGTAGGAAAGCTCATGCCAGCTGGACATGGCATCATGAAGCTTCAAATCATGATGACCATCATTGGTGATCTTGTCTCAATTGACACACTCATTGAGGATCATTTATGCGTTGAACCAGGGAATGAGTACATCTAGAGTTGTCACATTGTTGCAATCAACAAAATCTGTGAGTTTCTTCAGCTCCTTTAGTTCTCTAGCCTAGTTTTGATGCACTGGTTATAAATGGATGATATAGATATTAATTAAAAATAGATACACCAACTCTTATCCAATACATGTTTATCTGCCTAAAACACGTGGTCTATCTTTATAATTGGCAATCTCGTAGGTTTTCTTTTTATTTTCTGAGAACTAATCTCGTAGGTTGTTATTATTACGTGGCATTTTATCTGTTGGCCTATGTAGACTCGGCCGGGCTCGAGCCGAGTGCCCGATTCCCTCTAGGTTTCCAAGTGCTATTGCTCGCGTGACCGAGCCAGAGAGAAAAAGTCTAGCTGCCAGACCTCTAGCCAAAGGGAACCGATGTAGCCTACACATGAATAAGAGAAAATGACCCAATTCTTTTTATTCATAAGAATATATCACAACGTCTGGCTTCAACACATGATATTCATTGGATATTTGTGTGTAACAACGCTAGTGTTCCAAAATAGAATCGAGGATAATATTATCTAGGCGGATACATCGAGGATGATATATCTAAATAGCCGAGGTCAACAACTTTAGTTTCAGTACACCATCTTGGACAAACAGTGGCTTGTTTAGCCACGTCTTACACGGCTCTGGCATTGATTTTATTGGCGTGCGACGAATTGGGTCCTAGCTTAGACAACAGCATCCACGTGAGCACGCATGAGGTCAGGTCTGGCAAGCTTGGCTGCACGAACATCTATCTACAAATAAAAGTGAGTCTCAAATGTCAACATATGTCCGTACATATAGAACAAACAATACCGTCAACATATTTCAGAACAATAAAAAACACTTACCCTCCAAATAGTGATCTTCGAAGTTGGTTCTTGGTGAGAATATATCATCCTCGATTGCAATTATAGGCCGGATAATTACGCAATTTAGTTTGGCTACGATTTGCATGCAAATCTGTTGCGTTGAGAAGGGTGGCCGTTTTGTACTTGCAAGAGACTATCATGTTTGTTTTGTACTTGCAAGAGACTAAGCCGAGCCTACATGCTATTCTATTATACCAGCATGTTATTTAATTAAAATTATAAAAATCAGCCAACCCTAAAACTAACTGAAAACTAAAACTTTGGAAGAGACACATAACTAATACACAAAAGTTTATTCAAAATTTATCGTGAAATCAACCAGATTCATAAAAAGTACCAATGTAACTCGGGTGCTTACAATTTCTGTAACATACTGATCTAAACTAAATACGCCTAAATAATTTTGATACCAAAATCATGTGAATCATCTTTCTTTAATATAGTTCTTCATGTCCTTATGACACCCAAGTTCACTCTGATCGCTTCAGGGATGTTGTTTATGGCGTCATTGTGTCTAATCTTCAGTAGATGGACCATGAACTGCTTCCGGAGCCCCAGTGGATTCTAAAAGTGTGAGAAACAAAAGTAAAGATAAATGAGCAGAAAATAAAAAACATTAAAACACACGATACCCGGGTGTAAATGCACATACGTCAGTGATATGTCTAGATAAATGGTTTGTGCCATTCATGGTTGCCATGTGTTGTAGGACGGTGAATCCAGAGTCATCACTGCAACAATATGATTCTTATTTAAATTTGTTTTCAAGAACATATACCATAGTAAACCGATTAATTAGCTTACCTGTTTCTATGGGGGATTATAACCTGATGGCTATCCATTGGCCAGTCCTTGACTTCTGTAGTCCAACCATTGTTCATTGTTTTAAACATCTCATTGAGCTCTTCCATCACTGCTCTGGTCTCATTCGTTACCTCGTTCCGTAGAATGAGACGCTCGTTCAGATATGGGTAATAGGAAGGATCCATTAGAAATGTCCTCCTTGTTTCCATGTTGACCGAAATCAGAGCATATGCATCATGGACAGCGAGCGGTAGTAGATACTATAATATGTAGACCAAAGTTAATAACTAACAAATGCAAGTACATGTTGTCATATAAGATAGGCACTTACAACTTTAGAGTTCCAGATGTTGTATGGAGGAAATGTTGGGCGCACGACATCAATAATTGTCATGGTGCGGCTAGCTTGCGGAATCGGCGAACGCCGTAAGGCCTGTGCTTGAGCTTGAAGCTGCAAGTCAAACAGGTGCTTCCATCCAAGGTGGTCGGTGCCCGCGTGCCTATCAACTTCCGTGCATACAAGCCCACGAACTGCTAGATTGAAGCAGTCGGGGTGAACTCGTCCAGCTGGCCGAATTGACTGTTGGATCATCCCGAGAGTTATCTCTATCGGGTACGGCAGAGTGCTTTCTGATCCATATCATGCTGAAAGATAGACATTATGGTTAAAAAATCAATTTCAACTATCTTATTTCTTAAGAAATATACTTACTTTAACGTATCCTGGTCCTCGATCTGCATGATGTAATTATAGATGTTGTTGACAACATGTTCAACTATGAATCCTAGCTCTGCCATCGGTGCGGTGAGACGGTTCAAGCACTGTTTAAGCACAATGAAATAAAAAGGAGTGTAATAATATTAATAAAGCGCACATAACTTAAAGTGGTGATAAACATAACTATAACTATATTGTATATTCACAAGTACAAAGACATATATGTTGGTACTAAAATCGCATCAGTATCTCTGTGGAAGTTTGCACAAATCTCCATAGCATGTATAGAAGGATGGATCCAGGTTTTTAAAAAGAATATTTTTATCTAATCTATAAAGTATTCACATAGCAAAACCAGAATTTTTTTCCCGTAGCTGAAACCAGCAAAATTTCATTGTTTGACCAGCATGTATACAAGGACGACGGATCCAGGTTTTTAAAAATAATATTTTTATCTAATCTATAAAGGATTCCTTCTATATTTCCAAATGCTATTGCTCGCGTGACCGAGCTAGAGAGAAAAAGTCTAGCTGCCAGACCTCTAGCCAAAGGAACCGATGTAGCCTACACATGAATAAGAGAAAGTGACCCAATACTTTTTATTCATAAGAAGATATAACAACGCCTGGCTTCAACACATGCCATTTTTTGGATATTTGTGTGTAACAACGCTAGTGTTTCTTATTGCATGCACACTTCTCATACGAACAGGCTGAAAAAATCTACAATCTCTACACATCGCAACAGCAACCTGGTGGAAGTCTTTACCTTGTAGTTGATGGATGGTCTTTACCTTGTTGATGGATGGCGAAAGTGGCTACTCCAGGCGGCGGAGATGACCTCACGTGGCAGAAGATAAGAACCGGGACAGGGAAATTCAGTTGGATGAAAGTTATTTTGAAGTAGCGTTCAAGGTCTCTTTTTAACAAGGCCTTTAATACGGCAATCTCGTAGGTTGTTAGGAGTAGGATCTCTAACTACTACCGTCCTTCCCAAATTTAGTGGGATTGTTTTTGTCAACGTAAGGTGAGATTGTCTTGTCCTGTTGGGCCAGGTCTGGGCTAACTTCTCTTGTCGGTCTAGGACTCCACACATGGGTCGACCCTTGCCAAAGCCACACCGTCTAGGCCACCAGACCTCCAACCAAACGGACCAGAGGTACAGCTAAAAAAAGGGGAACAGAGGTAGAAATACATGAATTAATAAGTGAAAACCATGAATTAATAAGAGAAAACGACCCAATTTTTTTCATAAGAGACCAATTATCGTAGGACGCCTCTTGCTCTTTGTATATCAATAGAAATATTTTCTTTCACAAGAGAAAAGTGAACATCAAAAGAAAACATGCCAATCTTTGTATATCCTGCACTGTTATGCAATCGTTCACAGTTTTCACATCGAAACTATTCCACATAGTAGATACATATTATTTAAATTTCAGCTCAAAGAGAATCTCTCAGCCTTGAATAGAACTTTGCGTCCATGCCACTAAGTGATACACTATCTAAATTGTGTCGAGGATGATATTGGCGCTCGCATGAAAGCATCCGGTTATTCAATACACCATCTTAGGAAACACGATGAGCTCAGCTGGTTCAGCTGCGTCCTTGGCGGCGCTGATTTTGTTGTGCGACGAATTGGGTCCTAGCTTGGACAGCAGCATCTACGTGAGTAAGCATGTCGTGAGGTCTGGCAAGCTTGGCTGCACGAACATCTACAAATATACAAAAGTGAGTAATAATCTGTACAAGTAGAACAACATTGTCAATATATTTCAAAAACAATAAAAAACACTTACTTTCCAAATAATGATCTTCTAAGTTGGTTCTTGGTGAGAATATAAAGGAGCTCTCATCCATAGTTGTCAAAGAGCCTAATGTCCTATCTATTTGGACGCTAGTCACAGCAAGAATTTGGAATTCTCTTTCCGCTGGTCTCCAGCGGCCTATGTGACGATAAATATGTTGAGTATATACGTGTAAAAATATTAGCTCTCCCCTGCGAATTAACAAAAAATATCACGACTTTCCATAAATAAAATATAAAGGCACCTGCTAAATTTTTAAACGAGCCCTACCGAAAGTTCATCAACGCAATGTCTCTGACAGGTTTCCCGCGATAATACGCCGTCTTGTAATTGTATTGTGTCTCCCCCACGTAGGCAAGAACTCCAACCACATCTGCATGTGTATTTAGAATTAAAATGAACACTTGATTTGTATATGAAGAATTTACAAGACAAGAGTTAGGGACGGTGGCCTTACCCGTGATAGATTTATCTCGTCGTGTCAAGATGGTGCTGAAGTGTGGGAAGCGCGGTGGACAGAGTGAGGAATCTATCCGACGTCCCAAAGTTCTCACCTCAGTGCGAGACTTTAAACTAATGATGAATTCAGAGTCTAGGTACCAGAAATGCTCACTATACATTTCCACAGGGTTGAATCCGACGCTAATAAAGTCATAAGAAATCCCTGCATGTAGTATCTCGTTGAAACGATCTACTAGATTATCGTATGCAAGGGCTTCCATTTTTGTTCCCTAACAAATTTGAAAGTAAGTAAACAAAAGGATATTAAATATTGCGTTTATATTATATAGTTAATATGCTTACATCCTCATCCAGAAGAATACACCGTAGGTAACAGTTTCCATGTGCGTTCTCTTTAACCTGTCCCCTCCATTGCACCATAGCACGGATGTTCCACATGTTTTGGTAGATGTGTTCCATCTGCATATCATCAAACTTTAAATTCCTGCGAAATGACATAATCATTTGTAACAACAACTATTGCAGCAAGTACAACATCCCCCATCACATATTTTCACAAAAATAGATCTGTTCAATAGCTGAATTCACTCATGTGCTTGCTAATTCCTATAGTGGATGATGTTAGATCCACACAAAATATGCAGTATGTGTATGTGGCCAAGAGACTTGGAGATTAGATTCTCATTAAAAATAAAATAGCTATAACTATAAACAGAGTACAATTGAAGATCTTACCTTTGAACCTCAAAGGCCATATGAGCTAGAGCGAGAGGAGCAGGTGGAGCAGGAATGGTCGGAGGTGGTGGTGGTGCCATTACCCTTCTCAAGCTACGTGCGTTGTATGGGATCACCATCAAGTGCTGCAATCTGAACTGGGTAGGATGATACGGGGACTGTATTTTCAATGTGAGGGCTGAATGAACAGGGCGGATATATGTAGGCCTGAAACTTTTGGCTTCGGCGGGAAGCCAAATAGTTTGAAATAATGAGTTTGCATTTTTTTTGGGGGTTGTTAGCTTTAACTCCGGCCATTCCAGTCTAATTAGAGATTTTCTAGCACAAGATAAGGTTTATTATCTAGCTACTCTAACAACTATTAGCCAGGACCTATGAGACATTATAGGGGCTGTCGCTGGCTAGATAATAAATCTTATATTGCTAACTAACAAGCAATATCTTTCTTGCAAAAAAATATCTGACACGCATATCCAACTAACATAATTCAAAAACAATCTGGGCTCCTCTATTCTTTTATTAAAAAAAGACACGGACATGTAAGAAGCTATCACAAAACGAGACTAAAGTGAACGGTTCCGTTGACATCCCTATTATACACTACACACATACAAAATGATAATAAATTAATTCTGAACAGATTATTTGTTTAAAGAGGAGAAGCTGCTAGAATAATTATAGTCTGTTTCCACACGTATCAAGTACGTTTGCAACCATTACATGTATAGACTGCATTGAATCAGCTTAGTTTCATGTGTGTTGCATAATTAGTTTTCTTGGATGATGAAAGTCAAATTTTCATTTAGCTGCAGAAATTTTTTATTTATTTTCGGTTAAACTTTTTAATATGTGTTGTGTTAGATTTGGATTACAATGTCATCCCCTTTATGCACTACATGTAAAATGAAAATAAAATAGCACTAAACATAACTTTTGTTTACAACACAGCAGTAGATAAAAAAATACTGATAACTGCCACTTTGAGAGGCTCATGTATCAAAGCTGTTTTCATCCATTACATTCAATAATCATAAAAGATCCTCAAATTTTGACCCGCAACATCAAACGGTGAGGACTTCCTTATAGACTATGTTCAACGTGGTCGTTACTAAGGATCTTTTTCGCTTATTTGATTTCTTGGTCTTGTCCTTTCGATCATCGTCGATGGTGAGGATCTTAATGTTACATTTTGCGGTGGCTCTCGACAACGCTACATAGAGCTGACCATGAGAGAATACCGGCTCCGGCAGGTACACACCGGCAATTGGGATGGTTTGCCCTTGCGCCTTGTTGATCGTCATGGCAAAGCTGAGCCTGACTGGGAACTGCTTCCTCTTAAATTTAAACGGGAATATGTTGTCATCAGATGGGCAGAGGGGTATCCGAGGAAGAAACACCCTATTCCCAGCGTGTTGTCCCACCACGATCTCCGCGTCGATTGCGTTCCTCTGGAACCCACGGACCACGAGCCTTGTGCCATTACACAACCCGTTAGCTGGGTCGATGTTCCTTAGCAGATAATCGCGCTTTATCTTCAGTTTAAGGGCATGTGGAGGCAACCCATTAGGAGTCAGGTCGTTCAAGAATTCTGGAGCATAGTAACCGTGTGGATCGTCCTCCGCACTATCAAAGCTATGATAGATCTTCTCCTCGCCCTGAAAACGCTCTATCATGTGTACGTTTATTTCGTCCACGTTCTCATTCTTGGTGGACAGGATTGCTCGAGACGTCATGTAACCAGGATCGGTCATGTTCTGGTCCAAGGCAGGAAACATATGGTCGATTAACTTCTCTATGTCGTTAGCCTCGTCTGTCAAAGACACACAAATGTCTTCAGGAAGCCGGATGTTGCCTTTCTCGTCAGTTTCCTCAGTGCCATTACCTATCCTCAATAGGTAATCCGCGAACGACGGGTCATTATGCGCTCTCATGTTCTTGACGAGCCTTAGCGAGCGCATGCCCTCCCAGAGGTATGAACTCCGCAAAGCCGCGTCGACTATCTGGCCTCGTGACCCTTTTCTGACTACTGGAAGCACTTGCCTAAAATCCCCACCAAACACGACGGTCTTCCCACCAAAAGGTCGATCCTGTCGGCCCATGATGTCGCGCATGCTCCTGTCCAGTGACTCAACCGCTTGCCGCTTTGTCATCGTGGCCTCGTCCCATAGGATGAGAGAAGCCATCCTTAGGAGCTTGGCTGTCCCACTTTGTTTGGTGAAGTTGCATGATGACCCTTCTTCAATGTTCAGTGGGATCTTGAATCTAGAGTGTGCGGTTCTCCCTCCGGGCATGATGGAAGCGGCAACACCCGATGTTGCAGTGGCCACCGCGATCTTTTTCTCGCCTCTAACCCTAGCGAGCAATGCCTTGTACAAATAGGTCTTCCCAGTGCCTCCTGGGCCATCGATGAAGAATACGCCCCCATCTCCGCCATCGACTGCCTCCATTATCTGTTCGTATGCAACCCTTTGCTCGGGGTTTAGTGAGTCAGCTAGATTCTTGTCAGCGTCATCAACCTTTATTGTGGTTTCCTCAACGACCTCCCTTGCCTCGCCTTCTGTGGTTTCATAAGCCTCATCGATGCCCGGTAGAGGGAACAACTTTATGTCTTTACCCATGGACTGTAGCATGCCTCTGATGTCAAGCAACACCTCCTGCTCAACCGCGATAGGGCAAGAAATACGTCGCTTGAAGTCGTCAGACATCGCATCAAGGTGCCTATCCCATAGACCGCGCACATCGCCAGGCTCGCAGAATACCAAAATTGTTGCAAAGAGTCTCCTCAGCGAGACTGGCATGGCCCATTGTGCTGATTCAGTAAGACATTCATCAAGCGTGTTGTCGGCCTCGATGAGACCCCTCCTCTCGGCTGCCTCACGGAAGTTATCACATAGCACACCATCCACAGTTTTCAGGTCTTCGAAGGATGTTTTGCCAGGTACGTGGTTTAGAAGCACCCTTAGAAAGTACCTCTCACCCTCCGCAGGATTGGCTGACACGATTCGACCTACTTGGAAACAACTGTTTTTCCTTTTCTCCCAAAACTTTCCTTTTTGTTGCCATGTGAACCATCCTGGGAAGTCCTTGTATAGTATATCTCGAGCCCAAACGTGCTCATGGTTATCGGCAAAATACTCCGTGAGCATAGACTTTGATGCGTTATCACTGGCAACAACATTGTTCAGATTATCTCCCGCCTTAAAAGTGACTCTGTGCATGTTCGGGAGATGTAGCTGCAGCTTTAGGACCGAAGGATGGTTTTCACTGAGGGTGAATCCAAAAATCCTCCACATTGCTTCTGGAGGAGTTACCCACCTCGTGTCAACGAACCTCTTTATCTCGTCTATGTTACCTTCGGCATCGGGTTTGTCAATGTTGAACGATGTCTTATCGTGGCCCTTGTATATGTACTTATATAGGTACTTGACGGCCTTTATGCTGGAGCACACCTCTACATTGATGTGGCAGTTGAACATCTGTAGTAGGTATGGGTTGTACGGCACAACCCATCTATTGTCCAACATCTGCCCGCGGACCTTCGCTGAACGGCCGTCATCCCTTCTCCGGTAAACAGGGTATGAGTCCTTCCCCTGCACGGTGGTCTTGTTGAACTCTCGAGGGTACCTGCACTTGCACGACCCATCTTGCATGCACACATTATTAGGATTCAAGACACCGCATGGGCCGTGCATCATATGCTTCATGACCATGGCGTAGAGCTCTGGGTGTTTATGCTTGTCTGGGAGCTCGGCGGATATGACATGATCGTACTGCTCTGGCACAACAAGCTTATATCTAGAATCCATGATCAACAAGAAATGGGCATGTGGTAGGCCTCTCTTCTGGAACTCTACCACATAGACATATGCCTTCACAACGCCTAGGATATGTTTTTTGGTGAGCGTATCTTTCATCGTCTCTAGCTTTGCTCTAAACACTCGGGCCACAAGATCAGGACGATCCTGCGCAGTTTGTCCGGGAAATAGCTCACTGTATCTCCGGCCAATTTGGGTTGCAGGTCATCGTTAGGAAGATATCAGGCTTGCCGTACTTCTGCACTAATGCCATGGCATCCATATGCCTCTGCTTCATGTCTCGGTAACCCCCCTTGAACGTCTGTGGGAGAACAGTCCTTGTGCCAACAGCATTTTCTCGTGTCTCCCCGGCCGTGATGCTATCGACAATGCATTGATACAAGTCAGCACGTATCTCTGACTGGTGGTCTCGGATCCATTTTAATCTGCACCCCTCGATCTTTATGTACATGTCAACAGCCCACTGCTGGAATAGGCGCCCTTCATGAAGTATGGGGTTGAATATTGCAGGACGCGTCAGAATCTCGTAGCAGATAATAGTCCCTGACAGAGATGCACAAATGGCCACCCCCCTCTGCGTGAAGAAAACAAAATATGAAGGTTAGGGAACACATTTTTTCTCTATAAGAATGCATAAGGATGTGAAATTGGCGAACCTCCATTGTTATCACGGTCTGCTCGTGGTAGCTGCGCAACACGCCATTCTACATCCTTTTTGGGGAGATTCGGATGCCAACCGAGCTCCCCCTTCGGGAAGAAGAGGGGATACGAGAGTGGGTCATAACATCCTTGTGTGGCTTGTATGCTGTACTTCTCGTTGTTGTTCCCATGGAGTGTAATGCTGCGTTTCCACCTATTCACCAAGTCGCTGCCCTCGACCCAGATGGCAGCCACCTCAGACGATATAGGTAGATTGTGTGTTCGTTGGTCTAGCTTCTGGTCGGTGTTAAGTTCTATCTTGTAGTCCTGTAGGTTGTCCCTATGGGCTCCCAAGCTCCTTAATTGCTGGGAGTAGGGGTTTCCTCTCATTATGTTCGTCAATTTATGTACAACTTCCTGGTCAAGTTCCTTGGTTGATTCCTTGATGGGTCAGCTTGGATCATCGTCAGAGAAGTACAACTGCAAATGGTCCGGACGCCGCCCAGTTCAAGGAATGCACATTGTGGTACAACGAGCCGTTCGCCTTGAATGTGTAAACCCCGGACCTCATATTCGTGCAGCTGTTGTCGAGGTTGACACCAAGGGTTGTGAATGAGAAGTGGCCATTGAAGAACCGGATGCTATTGCGGAAATGTCGACAGTCTGCATCTGTGCTCGACCATAACCTCATCAGCTCCGGAATAGGTTCTTGTTCCTTCAAGATGACGTCTCCATTGCGACAACAAAAACCAGGGGGCTCACACTCAAACCTCTTGGCATTGCATTCTTCGCAATTTGGGACTTGCTCCAAGACATGTGTTTCTGGAAGGTTCGAGTACACAAAGTCAAAAGGATCAATAGGGCCTACACCAGACAAGTCAGCTGGTTCATCTAGAGCCACGTCATCAGCATCGCAACCTACATACATAGCGTGTCACAAAGGGTTAATATTTTTTAACTCGTAACTGCACCAGACAAGACATAAATATTGTCAGACATACCTTCATTGGCATACATGTAGTACTCATCATCCATGATGTCACTTGGGACAGCATTCTCATCCATGATACGACTAAGGAGGGCATCCACATCACCTGTAACATTCCAAATCAAAATAAACATGGGTTTCACTCTAATATGGTTATATAAAATTGTCTTGAAAACGGGAGAATCTACCCTCTGTTTCGATGGTGTATGCCGGCGTGCTTGTTGAAGGAGAGGTTGTAGGTGACCCAGTTATATTCGGTGGTGACTCTAAGCTCAACACTGGGTTTTGGTTGAGACGAAGGATGCATCTAGTCGTGGCAATGCAATGGATTCAGTAGACAGAGTGTTCCTCCTAGTCATGGCATTTTCTCTGCGTTGAGCGGCAATTGCATGCCTCCGTTCTTCGGGCATGATTTGTCTATGTGTTCTTTGATGGTTATTATGCTCTAGTCTCTGTTCGGGAGTTAAACTTTCACGACGTGCTTGTTGACGACCACGTGATGCCTGTCGCCTTTGAACTTGTACGTCTATGTTGAAGACATGTAGTTAACAAAGTAAGTAAATGAACATATATTAGGAAAAGGTTATTTTGCAAAAAGACACGACCCAGCTAGATTACAATACAGCTAGATTACAATACGACACATACATAATAATGAAGTTAAGGCCATACCGTTTGCGAGTTCTCCATTCCGTAAATTATTTCCTATTGTGAGGGTAGATTGGGTCCGATTTTGCTGTTGCCGTGCTCTTAAATTTCGTGCACTATCTCTTCGACGAGCATTGATTTCTTGTCTCTGTTCGAGGGTTAAACTTTCACGGCGAGCTCTTTGACGATCACGTGATGCCTATCGCCTCTGAGCTTGTACGTCTGATCACATATAGTAAACTTGATCACATATAGTAAACCGAATAAATATATTCACCTGGGCTAGAAATATGCACATTGTAAAAAAAGGGTCAAAGACATACCATTCGAGCTCTCTCCACATGATAGTTGACCTCCTGTTGTTAGGGTACTCTGAGTAGGAAAGGTTGCAACCAACGGTGTAGGCATGTGATCATCATCATCTGACGACACAAGGGTAGTGCTAATGTTGTTGGTTGGTTCACGGATGAACAAACCCGTTTGTGGATGTGGCAGAATAACATAATTTGATATCTTTGAGTTATCATCCTTGGAAAGTACTGTTAATTACAGAAAGTTAACAATGGACATGCAGAACTTATGAGAGGGGAGAGGGACTTGAATATTACCATTTTTCCCTTTGTCGGGAAGTTTTTTTGAAGACATGTCAGAGAGAAACTAAACCCCAGATCAAGCCACTAGAAACTAAACCCCAGATCTGTCTAGTGGCTTGATCTGGGCAAATGCTCCCGTTAGGCACCTCTACTTTCCTGGAATCAAGAACATACACATAGTAGACAACAGCAAATTCAGCATAGTTAAGAGAAACAACTTCATTAAGATTAGTGTTATATAGGATTGAACTAACCTCCAAGACGAAGTATAATTAACTAAGACAACCAGACGTATTGTTAGCCTGATATATGTTGAAAGATACTATTATGTTGAAGCTTTTTTCTGATTCACATGAAAACTTTCTAAAGTTAGTTTCTGTTGCAGCTAATATAAAATCTGAAGATTCATGGTTTATAAAGAATTCGGAAGCAACAAACGGTGATGTAGGCATTGGAGGGCACCTGGAATGAAGTCGTCGCAACTGATGTAGAGCAGAGGCATTTACCACATAGATCTCTTGATCGGCACCAGAGAACTTGGTGACAGAACTGGCTGTGACCGACGACCGCGTGAAACTTTGATAGAACTGGTGGCGAGACAGAACTGGGGGCGATCGACACGCCAGAGATGTCGAGTAGTGATGGGCGGGTAGCTAAGGAATTTAAATTTTGGTTTGTTGCCTCTGTGTGCACGTCACGTCAGGGAGTTTGTTTCCTGGGTTTGCCGGTCCGGTTGTTTGTCTTTTTTTTGTTTCCTGCGTTTGTCAGGGAGTTTGTTGTGGGAGGAAAAGGAGATTCAGATGCTCGGTTGTTAGGTTTTTTTGTTTCATGCATTTGTCATGGAGTTTGTTGCGGGAGGATAAGAAGATATAAATTTCTGGTTGTTTGCCTTTTTTTTGTTACGTGCTCCTGCGTCAGGGAGTTTGTTGCGGGAGGATACATGCGTTCCGAGCGGTGTGTACGTATGCGAGTTTGTTGTGGGAGGATACGTGTGTTCCGAGTTTGTTGTGGGAGTTCCTTCCTTTTTATTTTTATGGATGTTGATTGTTTCGGGGTGGCATTTGTGTGTAATATTAGTGACGTGTGACACCGTGTGACACCACCTCTTTGCTTTTAATAGTAAAGATAAGCCTTATTCATGCAATTGCCAAGATCATAGCAAAAATGATGGCCACGAGACTTGCTTCTCATATGAACAACATCATCTTCAATGCTCAAAGCGCGTTTATTAAGACAAGAAGCATCCATGACAACTTCCTCTATGTGAGAAACATTGCTAGAAAGCTCCATAAGGCTAAATCTCCCTCACTCCTCTTCAAGCTTGACATCAAGAAGGCGTTTGACTCGGTGTGGTGGGACTATTTGATGGAGCTGCTCCAACAATTGGGCTTACCAAGCAATTTTAGGAATTGGGTGTTGGCCCTTCTTTCCACCTCTTCCTCAAGAGTACTTTTGAATGGCATCACCGGTGACCCAATTAAGCATGGGAGAGGACTTCGGCAGGGGATCCCCTTTCACCGCTTCTATTTGTCTTGTCTATAGACCTTCTCCATCATATTCTCTCCAAAGCCATCGAACAATGTCTCCTGCATAAACTTAGGGGAAGGAAGCCTATGATCGACACCTCCTTATACGCCGACGATGCCGCTATCTTCATCACCCCAAATATTAATGACATCAACTTCCTGGCCTCCACGTTGGATAGCTTCGACAATGTCACCAGGCTTGTCACCAATTGCGCAAAGAGTCAACTGGTCCCTATCCGCTGCGAGGGGATTGACCTTGACAATATCCTTCAAGCCTTCCCGTCTTCCCAAGCCAACTTTCTAGTGAAGTATCTTGGCCTCCCATTGTCGGTCCATAGACTCAAAAGAATCCACTTCCAACCTCTAGAAGATAAGGTGGCTGCCAAGTTGGTCCCTTGGATTGGAAAGCATGTTAATATGGCTGGTCGGTCTACTCTTATCAATGCGGTGCTCACTAGTATTTCCATCTACTACATTACCGCTCTTGAGGTGCCTTTGTAGGTTCTTTTGAATATTGATAGCATTAGGCGTGCCTTCCTTTGGGCGGCTTGCGACAAGGTAACTGGTGGAAAGTGCAAGGTGGCTTGGGAAAAAGTTTGCAAACCAAAGGATCTTGGTGGACTTGGGATTATCAACCTTAAAATTTTTGCTTCAGCCCTTAGAATGAGATGGCTATGGTATGAGTGGAAAGAAGAAGGCAAACCTTGGGTTGGCTTGGGAAATCCGTGCACACCCCTTGATAGAGAGCTCTTTGTGGCGGCTACTAGAGTAACCCTTGGAAATGGGAAAAAGGATCTCTTTTGGGAAGCTTCTTGGCTAAACAGTTTGAGGCCTAGAGACGTGGCTCCACTCATTTTTGATATCTCAAAGAAGAAAAGAACAATGGTGGACAAGGCTTTGGTGAATGATTTTTGGGTGGCACAAATTAGTATGCATGATGGCCTCTCCCTCCACCACATTGAGCAATTCTACTCCCTTTGGGAGATGCTTCGAGGCGTCACCTTAGATCCTAATGCTTCAGATTCTATTGCTTGGAAGCTCTCCAACAACGAATCCTATTCGTCCAAGTCGGCTTACATGATGCAATTTTTAGGCCATACCTCCTCCATTTCGAAGTCCTTAATTTGGAAGCTGTGGGCAACCCCAAAGTCCAAGATCTTCGCTTGGTTGATCCTTCAAAATAGTTTGGACGGCATATTGGCTACAACGTAGAGGTTGGCCAAACTGCGGCCTTTGCAAATTATGCAACCAAGTTCAAGAATCATCAGCACATCTTCTTTTCAAGTGCCGCTCCATCGTTAGGATTTGGACTTGGTAAAGGTTTGGCTTGGGCTTGTCGACCTCGAGCCTAGCAACTGGCAAGGGTTTCAATGCATGAAGGATTGTGGACCTTTCCCATTGCCAAGAGGGGGGCTCCCGAAGAGCTTTGGCATCGCTTGCTATGTTGGTGTCTTGGGCGATTTGGAAGGAGCACAATGAACGTGTCTTCAGAAACCAGTTTTTTTTACCACAAGCATGATCATGGCTAAAATCAAGGAGGAGATGAATTTGTGGAGTCTCACGGGTGTTAAAGCGCTTTGTAACATTATGCCGCGAGAGTAGACCCGTTTGTGTATCCGTTTCGTTGCTCTTGGCTCTTGGACAACCAAGAGCGGTTTGTAAGACCTCTCTAAAAAACTTCCTTCTTTATTAATAAAAATGGCAAGTCTTTTGCCTTGTTTCAAAAAAAACGTATTCTCTACACAAGTCACACCAATGTTCTTATATACGAATCTTGAGCACGAAATGTGCTTAGATACAAATCTTGGAGCACCACTTTTTTTTCATGAAAATTTACATGGACATGTGTCAAAACTTACGTATCTTTCTTACATTTGAAATATCTTTTTTTATCTCACCAAGAGTCCTAGGAGCCGTTTCAAGTAAAACTCACAACTTCTTAGACTCCCTAAGGCTAGCCATAGTGCTAGTATCATTAGTAGTATCATGCATGCCACTTTGGAAAAGAATCTGACGTGGCACCACAATTAATGAAGAGAGATGTGTTAGTGGTATCATAATATATTACATTATCATAGCATGTGACTAGATAATTTAATAGCAAAATACATCTCATACACACAACTGCATTGAGATGAAGAAAAAATTAAATATGATGTTATTATGATATTACTAGATGATACTAACCATTATATGGGTAATATCATACACTAGTATCATATGCATGATACTAGTGCATGATACTTTGCACTATGACCAGCCCAAGCGCCACAACTTGGTATTCCCTTTTTATCCATCTGCTAGCATTTTTTATTCATGGGGTACACAATAAAAATCATAGACACTTGCAACATGTCACAACAATCTTAACATTTTAAAAAAAACTAACCTCCACCATCAACAACGGAGGCATTCACATCACCGTCCCAAACTTGTCCGTGATGCACCAGCTCGTCTAAGCCCCCTCCCCCTCACCTAAAGTTGCTTCATCTGGTTTGCCCAATGTTTGGTTAGGCTATGGATTCTGAAAAACCTGTTGTGAACTATGAACTACGAAAAAGCTGTTGTGCGGTGAAAACTGTGGATTCTCTAGAAGTTGTTTGGTTTTAGTAACTATGAACTGTAGATTTGGTTGAAAATATCCACAATGACCATGAGGCCATGAGAGTCTATTTACATGCTAATTGATCGGAAAACATCAGTATTGGCACTAACTGATATGTAAATGGCTAAAATCTGGACCATTTTTTATTTCTCGAAATGTTCCATACTTCTAGATAAATAGAAAGTAATCCCCTCGACATGGCTTGTTATCTGAAATTTTGTAGGCGGTTTAAATTCATACAAATTCCTGTATAAGGATGGCAATTTTATCCACATTCAGGTATCCATGGATATTCGACCCGGTGGGCAAGTGTATGGAGAGATAATTATGCCCACAAATCTTGTGGGGTGGATACCCGCTAACTCATGGGGTGGCATGGGCAGAGGTTTTGCCTTGTGGTGACACATGGGGCCCACATATCACGGCCACGGTTTGTTTTGACCATTTCATGTGCCACACTCATTTAAAGGCCTAACTCCCCTTCCCCAGCCCCAAAGGCCCACCTAATTATAACTTGCTAAACCTAACAAAATTTTCACAAGGCACCCTACACGACCACACCCACAGTCATTTCAACCCTTCCATTCCTGAAGAGTCGCTATTAAAATGGTGTTATACTATGTTGTTGTAAAACGATGGATATCCATGGATACCAGGGTATCCACCGGGTTTGGATTCAGGGCAATATACAAGCATATGGATACCTTAGTGGGAAGGTTAGAGTGAGGATGATGTATATGGATTTGGATATGGTTTTGGTCTACCGACCCAAACCTATCCCATTGCCATCCTTATTCATGCACACAGTTGCAAATCACATAGATGAACAACATCCTTTCTTATCAGTATATTGTATTTAATTTAATTTGACAAGCATCACGACAACCAAATTGATCGAAAAACTACCTAGCACAAACTAAAATTGAGACATCAGGTGCCAAACAACAACCCGGAAGATCTGGGCACCGCAGAACCGGGATGGCCCTGGTGGAGAAGAAAGCCCAACCATGGGAATCACCAAGGATGAAGGAAGGGAGTTCCTACACAAAACCTTTTCAAGGAGCAAGAGCTTGGAAGTCTGCTGGTAGTTTGACGGTCCTGGGTGGAGTCGGGCTGGAGCTAGGCAGTGCGATAGAGCAATTCCTTCCATATGTCGGGCGGGGATGGCACATACTGCTCGATCTGAGACCGGGGATGGATCAAGAATGAACGAGATGATATGTGGACTGAGGAACGGGTTGATACATGGCAGGTTCGCGGCCATAGATGAGCGGCGGCCGCAACAACACTGTAATATCCCAGCATGAGGACCAAATGAAGGGTAGTTTTAGGATTTTGTGCATCTTCACGCGCGCATCTTTGAGCAAGAGAATTTTTTCGCAAAAGTTTACAACACAAAAGACACCAGGGTTTCTCTTTGTTTGATGATTTATGGTTAGATTGTAAAATTAGAGTGCTATAAAATCTTACATGACTTTTCTTGAATTCTTTGTTTTTTGTGGAAGCAATTGGAATTTGAGTATTCAAAATGAAATATTTGAATTAAAAAAATGAAATTGAAGTTTAAATAATATCCGTAAAGGAAAAATAATTATAAATAACCAGTTGTATTCTTTATTACATAAGTTGAAGTATAATAATTTATAAGTCTTAAAGAGTAAAATAGATATTATAAAAAGAAAACTTACTTCATTATACAATAACAATGTTACAATGTTTTATTTACAACCAAAGAATAAAACAAAAGTTACAAAATTAATAAAAACTAAAACCCTAAAACTAAATCCTAAAGCTAATTCCTAACTATTTATTTTTCTTGACCTTTGTCTTCATTCTTGTTCCTGAAAAAGAAAAGACACAGACAAATAAAAGAAAAGGGTCAAGAGGGTTAATATTGCTCTCAGTAAAGAAATGAAATGCATTGCAGAACATCATTGAGCTTAAAGAAATCTGAGGCAGTGTATTATACTGTCTTATCATGATAATAGCTTCAGATCAAGCATCATTAGCAAGAGGTAAAGTTTCACCTTGTTAAGTAAAAAGGCAACATTAAAAGCTCACTAAAAGAGCTAGTTTCACATGATCTCATCCACAATAGCTGAGTTATAAACATTGTAACTTGAACCAAGTAAGTGGACAACTTACAAGCTACTCACACACATGCAATATAGTGTGATGTCAACACAACAATTACACTAGGAAGCAAATAAGGAGGGTGTACTAGCCGCAACAGCTTATCTAGATAACCACTTCCACCACCAGAAAGGATCTCACAAGTTGATCACAGTTCATTGCCACATCTACACAAAACCACCACACCACCAACATCATGATCACATAGCAAGATCAAGTCCATGAGATAAGGAGAATCTTACCACAAGAAGGCCAACAAACACTACCTAGAGCAAGGAGGAGAAGGCCAACCACATGAAGGAGTAGCTGATCAAGAGAAATAATAGTAGATGAAGCTAATTCATACAATCCAACATCACAAAAAAAATCATTTGTCTACTCTGCAATAACAGGTTGACCACCAAAAATCATCTCTTAGTATCCATTCTTACCATTTTAAGTAGGAAAATGTTCTAGAGAAGGGAATACCCTCAGTATTGTATACAGGTGGTATACAACTTTCATCCTAGGGTTTGTATTATGCCAATTCAAGTATATGTTCTTATTCTAAAAGAATGTAGGCCTTAGCTTTTGCATCATAGGCAAGGGGGAAATCTCTAGCAGCAAAACACGGCAGCATATCATGCTATCTAGACTTACCACCATGCACACTCCAACATGGAGGCACCACAATGGCAGTCTCAACAACAGAAGCCATAATTTTAAGTAATAGGGCCAAGCAAATCATTTTCCTAGTCATGCATTCTAGGAATCATTTTAGGATCATCTAATTATCAAGGAATGCTCAAGAGCAATATTCAGTAATCATATATTACTGCCACTGAACAAAGTTTAGTTAAGAAACAAACCAAAAGATCCAATACAGTATACTAAGGAAACCAGATTCAAACCAGTGGTTTGAATTTAAACAATTCGGAATAGATCATCCACTGAACCATATGTTCAGTATATTCCATCTTTCATCATAGCAAGTTAGAGATCAAGCTAGCGTACTCTCTGCAATTATTTCAGAGTAATATAAATCATTTCCTAGACCACTAGCTAAGAATCAATAATTGCAGGATACACTGTCACCACTGACGGTACAAATTCAGTAAGCATCACTGAATCACAAAAGCTAGAGACCACCGTATTGCCACCAAAGATTTAGAAATTGAACTTGTGTATGTCCAAGCACTAGCAGAGTAGAAATGGACACAAAGTAACGGTAAAACCTAGGTAGTATCTTAAATCCAATATCAACTCAATTCATTTTCCGAATCAAATTGAATAGGAATCATCTCTAGACCATTTGTCAGTGTTACGATTGGCAGAAACATTCCCAAACATAATCCGACCTAAGTTACATAAGTATGCCCAACAGGCACCTGCCTCTATCCTACCTGGCTCGGTCCAACAGGAGGCCCACATGACCATCTGCTAGGATCCATGCAGCCCATGACAAATCAACCTGTATGAAGCCCACAAGGACACCAACTCCGGGCGTGCATAGCAAGAAGAAGATTTCGACAACATTAGATCTGGAAAAGCAAGTGCACCTTACAACATAAATTCTTTGCATGGATGTTCTTCATGATAGAATAAATACAAGGAATATGTTGGTCCGATGACATTGGAATGTTACTGATGATCACAATTGTGTCTTTGCCCCTGCCATGTCCTAGAGGATTGGTCGCATCTAATTTTTTGGATGCAATTTCAGTATGAGAATATGGACTTACTTACGAATCAATTGGGGCTCGGGCTATCGTCCGAAAATGTTAAAGAAGGAAAAGTACAACTCCAGAGGTCCATGTTTTGTTGAAATCATCATTCTAGCTTGTTGGCACATTTGGAAACAAAGGAATAACTATATCTTCAAAGGAACCTAGCCAACTTTTAGAGCCTAGAAAACATGATTCGTATATGATGTCTCTCTTACTTAAGCATAGAGTGAAGAAGACTACTCTACCTCTTTTGTCCATATGGCTTGACAATCTGTTGTAAATATCTAGTTTTAGATGAATTTAGTTTTTCTTGTTCCTTTTTTGTTTTGCCCATGTTTGTACATAAAGACTTGAGTTTAGTTCAATACCACATCCGACGCAGTCGTTTTGGGCCGTATGGGAGGCCGGCGGCACATAGAAGGAAATGGGGGGGGCAGGCTTCTAGCTGTGGCCCCCATAATAAGTCAAAAGTTCTCAATTTGGAGAAACACAGGCTAAACTTGAACAATCAGTGATATTTTTACATCTGCGGAAAAAACTAGTCGTATTCCTACCTAGCCCAGTAGTAGATATTTTCGTCGTTGTCGCTACTTGACGCACGTGGCTAGAACCTCCGGCCTTCCACGGAGAGCGCACCTTGCAGGAACCAGTGACCGCATTGGCTACATCCCACGTCATCATCGTTGCGATGCTCGCGCGCCTTGTCCCACTAGGCCATGGTGTCGTCCTGTGCTGATGACATGTGGTCCAAGGAGGTGCACACATGGCCACACGTTGTCCTAGGTACTCCTATGGCTCGCTGGTGTGCCTCAGCCGTTGCGCGGCCAGTGTGTAATCTGAAGTCACCTGCCAATCAGGCCTCGGCTGCACGAGGCGAAGGTGACTGCACAGAAGCGAGAGGTCCCGGATGGCAAAGCCGCCACGCCCGCGGTTGCTGCCGCCCTACTTTTGGCTCTTCGGCGGCTGCTGAAAGTGCGGGTACCGCAGGTGAGGGTGGTTTCCCTTGGCAATGTGGCGCATCACACCCACGAGAGTACGACTCGCCCACCATAGTTGTCGGCCGGCCTCATTGTTGTTCACAGGTGGCGAGTCATCGCCCTCGTACCTAGCGAGCTCCCTCTCCCACCAATTGGCGAAGAAGAAGTTCTAGGTAGTGGTGTTGTCGGGATCCCATCGGGAATCCATCTGCTGCTCTAAAGTGAGCTCGAGGTAGTAGTGGTTCGTGATGGCTGCCCTGCAGGTCGCGCCTTGAGTCACAAGAGGGACCAGCAAGTCGGGAGTAAACCGGTAGCCTGACGGACATGTGTAGTTGGATGCGCGGAGCGCCATTGTCTCCTCGTGGGTGAGATAGGCCCAGTGAGGAGTGGCCATTATGAGAGAGAAAAGTGTAGATTTGTCGATGGCAATGGCGGCCACGCCTAGATATAGCAGGAAATGGCAGGAAGACAGGGCGGGAGCGGTGGAAAGGGCGGGAAATAAAGGGCTCGCCGCTGCCTTACACGTGACGGGACGCGTCGCCTGTTCGACTAGGCTCGTGAGACGAGGCACGTCTCTCTCACTGCCAGGGAGGGCCCGTGGTGTTCTACGTGTTTTCTCGTCCATCTGACACTCCCGCTAGCCCCCTGTGGGTTGGGTTCGGCCTGAGGGCGCCGGATAACAAAATAGGTCGCGCCGGCGCTAAAATGGAATTGGAGGGAGGGAGGTTGGCCTTGATTTTGAACGTCGGCACCCCTAGTAGCCTTTTTTGAGGTGGGGGGGGGGGGGATTTAGGGCCCTAGAGTTGGAGATGCTCTTAGGAAGGCTCGAGATTGGCGATGCAATGGAGCGATAAACAATTGAGTTTGAACTTGATTTTAAACTCCTGATCAGTGCTATTCAAGAGAAAAGTATAGACCAGATCATTTCACTCATTAGAGAATTGTGTAAGGGTAGGAGAATTAGTTCTATTGTAAAATTGGATCGATCGCAAAACAGGTGAGTCACAATCTTGCAAACTTCACGATGCCAGAGGGATTCGAGGCGTGAGGGTTTGTCTCTGGTTTATGACCAAGACCTCCCTGCAAACCCTATTGCTTCATATAATCATATCCCCTGTTTTACCAAAAAAGAAAAACCCCAGCTGTGCCAGTCCAAAGTGGCCGGTTGCGCACCAGACGCATAGACGTGGTTCATGCAGCGGCACCCCATGGCAAGAAAGAATAGGAGCGGCGGTGCACGTAGCCGGCACAGCGTTGATCGCACAGGCAAAGTCTCAGGGCCTGACTATCAAGAACACGGCGACACAGAGCAGTTCGGCGGGTTGTACACATGTCAGCTTCAAGTTACTTCGTCCAACATCTTAAAAGTGAAGTTCGTCCAATGGTTAATTCCACATTGCATTTGCTACTAGGTATCTTCACTACAGGAATTAATAGCTTTGCCGTGTGTCAGAAACCCACGGCAAAGGCCCATAACCACACGGCAAAGCCATTGCCGTGTGGCAGCCCACGGCAAAGCCACACGGCAAGGGCTTTTCGTTGCCGTGAGTAGATTTTCTCCGTGTTGTGTGTGGTTTCGTTGCCGTGGGTCCTTCCGGTGGACTCACGACAAAGTTGCAACACACGGCAGAGATCTTTTTTTCTGTAGTGCTTCATCCGAAGTATATTACAGGCGGGGGCGAACAAGCTTGATACAATCAGAGTCGGCTAAATAAGCATAGGTATTGCTTGCCTGGTTCCTGGCTCACCCATGCTATTGCTAGGATAATCGTCAGAATTTAAAAAGACTTGAAGTAGTTGCCCGTGAAACGTGTCTAGAACAATGTGACAACTTAGACGTGTTTTTCTGATCCATTTTTTTTTATCGTTGGCACTGCATGGTCCGTAGATCTGAAACACGGAGAGAGCCTTGGAATAGAGGCGTGCGGCTGCGAGCGATATGAATGTACCACGATGAGAGGATCACACGCCTTGTTGATAAACATCGCATGCATCCCCCCGGCCCATGCCAGCGAAGTGACGATCGCTAGCTCATGCGTCAATCTAATCATTGTTACTAGCTCAGCTCATTAGTTCACGACAGATAGCAGGTAGTGGTTCCGTACTACTCCTCGTAATCGAGAATTCGAGATACTACAAGGGTTCTGAGTTGTTGCAAAAACAATCGTGCTAGTGAGTTGGCATCGCTGGTAGGTAGCACAGCTGTCTCCTCGACAAGTGTCAGGAGCACAGCGTTTTCTCTTCCTTGATGGAGTATTTTGCTCGCGTGGGGAAACCGGACAAGTGCTCGCGTTTTGTTCTTGGTGGAGGAGCGCGACACGTCATAGCAGATAACGTTGTATTAGCGCTGCCTCATATATTATGATTTTATGTCCTTTTAGGAAAAAGCAGTGGTAGAGAGTATAGTGCACCTACAAACAAAGTGGTATTTGATACTGTAGGACTGGGACAAAACACCAAGTTTTGCTTCAAGAAAAAACTAAAGCATAGTACTGGTGTCTTGACCTTGTGCTCGCCGGCTCGGTTGACCTTCAGCATGTTATGGCGTATTTTCCTACAGTACTTTCTTTTCTATTTGCACAACGCTCTGACTTATTAGTACCGCTGTCACGCCACTAAAACGTTCTTAATGGGAACAAAAGACTTGACTCCGCGTGCTTCCGGCTTGAACAGCAATACTATTGTGAAATATTTAAATAACTAAAATAACAAGCCTTTTCAGATTATATACATGTTCTTGTCTTATACTCTCTCAGTTTCAAACCTCTATACTAAAAGGGTTTAGATACACTTCTTTCACAAAGCTAAAACATCTTATATTATGAAAAGGAGAGAGTATATTTTTTCAAGAAAGAGAATATATTAATATCGTAAAGATACCAATTACACACAATCTCTGCAACAACGTACTGCCCTAACAATAATAGGGATACACACAGCTAAAAAAAAGAATTTCAAAAACAAGTCTCGCTATATTGATCTATTTCTTGTAGCAGCAAACTCATAGCTTCGATCCGGATTACGGATGCATTATAATAGCTTTTTTTCTAGTAGGCCTAGGTTTATCGAACATTGGAAAACAATTGCTATATGAAAATATTAAGAACTTCTACAAGACTTCCTTACTCGTTTTACTTACGTTTACCGGACATTTCTAATTTACTTCGAATCGCTGGTTGTTGCAATGGATAAAAATAGGTCAGGATTAAAGATTCATCTACAGCTGCACATACATATGGGGATAAGGATAATAATAAGAACATTCATGTGTGAAATAATCTAATATAGATAGGGTTGTGATAATAGTCTTTTGATCCAACCGTTATACCACCAAGCACCGGGTTATAACAATTATTAAGTAAAATACAGGCCAAAGACTTAAAAATATTGATGTTGTTGTTACTCCCAAGTGGATCCTAAACGAAGACCGTACTCACCTTGATGTACTGGGTTTTGCATGAAGTCGCCGTTCACCACTCATCTTACCTCAAGCCTTTATCAATCCCTAAGATCTTGGATACCTACAAGTCCATAGGTCAAGACAAGAGACAAAGAAACAATGATACATATCTCCTATTCAATCACCGCACAATATTCCCATGTATTAGATGCACATAATCGCTCCCAGGTTTCATCCCAACCCACAACACGTGAGGACTACTCACTCATAACAATAAGATCAAGGATAAAAAACATTGTGCAAAATACTTAGATTGAAATCAAATAGTCTTACAATGGTCGCCAAATCACAAGAAGATCTCAAGTACAAGATGATGGCTATGGCTATGGAGTGGATGGGGGATGAAATATAGTGATGGTGAAGTGGTTGATCTGCTTCGGTGGTGTTGTGATGCAATCTGAGAAAGGCGACTCTAGCTCTCTGCACGGCGGCCGGAGTCTCAAAATATGTAGGCGCCTTCACGAAAGTTGTTGCGTTTGACCTAGTGAAGCCAACACCACTCAGTACGGGTGGACCATACGGGCGGAGCTTGCCTGTACGGCTTGTGAATCTCCATCCACCAATCCTTGACGGAGCCAATATCATGCCACTCCCTAGGGTCAATATTGTGAAGCCCAAGCCAAGACATCAAGTTGGACAACACTCTAGTATTGAAGCGGAATTGGAACATTATGTGCTTGGCCGACTCCTCGACTTGATTACAAAGCTTGCACCACAATTTTTCCATCCTCTCTTCTCAAGTCTATCCGCCGTCCAACTCTATTTTGGATAATAAACCATGCAAACAACTTACACTTGGGAGGAGCCCAAGGCCTCCACACTAAATTAGGCATGAGGGAGTTCGTGAGGCCTAAAAATGCATGTTGTAGGCAAATTTGTCTGTGTAACATTCTTTATTTGAAAGCTTCCAAGTAATAGATTCTAGGGCCTCATGATCAATATGCACAAGTTGAACCATCTCCCATAACTTGTAGAATTGAAAAATGTGATCAACAGTTAAACCATCTTGCATTTTTATTTGGGAGACCCAAAAACCATTTTCAAGAGCTTTGGCAACGGTGCAATTTTCCCTTTTAGAGAGTTAAAAATGAGAGGGGCAATGTTCCGCAATCTTGAGCCATGTAGCCAATAATATTCCTAGAAGATGGCCTTCTTCCCGTTTCCAATAGTCACACGAGTAGCTACCGCGAAGAGCTCATGGTCTTGTACAGAGCAAGGACTAACAAGGCCGACCCAAGCCTTTCTTTGATCTTTCCATTCTTGCCAAAACCACCTTAACCGGAGAGTCGAGGAAAACTTCTTGAGATTTAGAATCCCAAGCCCACATTTATCTTTAGGCTTGCAAACCATTTCCCAATTAACTTTGCACTCCCCCCATGACTTTCTCACTAGCTACCCAAAGGAATGCATGTCTTATGCTATCAATTCTCATGAGAACTTCCACAGGGACTTCGAGAACGGTAATGTCGTAGATTACTATGATTGTGAGGACCGCCTTGACGAGGGTAGATTGCCCGACCATAGTAAAATGCTTCCCAAGACAAGGCAAGAGTTTGGTGGCCGACTTATCTCCGAGTGGTTAGAAATGGATTCTCTTGAGACGATTGACTATCAAGTGTAAACCAAGATACTTCATTGGGAAGTTCACACGGACCATGGGGAAGGCTTGGAGAATGTTGTCAAGATCAACATCTTTGCATCTAATGGGAACCACTTGGCTCTTGGAGCAATTCCTAACAAAACCGGTGACCTCTTCGAAACTTGCCAAGGTTGATGCCAAAAAATTAGTGTCCCTTTTGTGGGGGCTAAAGAATAGCGGCATCATCGGCATAAAGTGAAGTCAGGATCGTGGGTGTCCTTCCCCTAATATTGTGAAGATGGCCTTGATCGGTGGCCTTTTGGAGGATATGGTGTAAGGGATCAATAGCCAAAACAAAAGGGGAGCGCTAGGCGTCCCCCGGGGATAACTCCCTCAATCCCCGGGTCCTCTGGCCACCACGTGTCCCCTAAAATAGACCTGAATCCCACTTTTGCTACATGTAGCAAAAAAGGGTCACCCACGAGACATAGAATAAAAAAGACAGATCTCGCCGGAGTTTCGCTGGAGACCTCGCCGGACACTTCGTAGCAAAATTTGTTCTAATGTAGCAAAACTGACTTCGCCGGAGACTTTCATTGGGAGACCTCGCCGAAGAAATTGTAGCAGAAATTTTACACTATTGTAGCAAAACCACAAAACGGTGGTAGCAAAAAAATGTGATAATGTAGCAAAAATAAGACCTCGCCGGAGAATTCCACCGGAAAACCTTGTTGGACACATCGTAGAAAAAGCATTGGACTAATGTAGCAAAACAGGAGAACAAATGTAGCGAAAAAATTACATTAGTGTAGCAAAAACAAATTTCACCGAAAACATCGCCAGGACTCTCGTCAGAGTTCATAGCCAAAATTTGTACAAAACACATTGGTAGTAGTATCGTAGGCCCAAGGTAGCAAAGACAACTACCATCAGTAGCAACAGCATACACCTATGGTAGCAAAAAGCTTCCCCGTAGTTGGTAGCAATCGCCATGCACCCTAGGTAGCAAAGAATACAACCTTTGGTAGCAACACCGTACACCGATGGTAGCAAAAGACGCCCACCATCGGTAGTATCTCCAGGCATCATCTTATAGCAGCGACAACCAGGTGGACAGCTGTGGTCGATTTGTGCCCGAGTTTGCGAGCGTTAGTGACCTTGGAGGCGACTGGGGATGGCCAGGCGTGGTCCTCGACTCCGGCAACATACAGGAAGGCATCGAATTTGGTGAGGTGCAGATGACTATGGGGAAGATGGGATCTCCTTAATGACGATGGTTGCGGCGACACGTGGCAAGGGCGGCAGCGGCACATAGCGAGGTTGTGGCAACGACGGTGCACATCGAGGCTACGATAGTGACGCGTGACAAGGGTGTACTGCAGCAGTGGCGGCCCGACGCTAGGCCTAGGAGACGGCGGCACAACAATAGCCAGCTGGTTCCTCTTGTGGAGCTCATCAGCGCCCCTAGACAAGAGACCTCGCAGGAGAGGCAACATGTAGGGGAAAGGGTGCTCTGGCCATGCGGTGATGAGAGGTGCTTCGGTCGGCGACTGCGGCGAGGCATGGGAGTGCTACTGCTACGAACCGGCGGAGCAAAGCGCAACTGCGATGGAAGAGATAAGACCAGAGAAAAAGATAAGGCACAGTATCGTGATATGCGCATCGTGTGTGGCCCACCAGGACGATGGGAACACATTATCCCCCGGAGAGACGGTATCATTTTCCAAAAAAAAACGAGGGTCAAATATAGGATCTCTTTGCCCAGCCCCTGACCATGCCAAATGGGTTCACATGCAATACCATTGAGGAGCACATGTGAGGAAGAAGTGGAAAGTAAGGCCCAAATCCAATCTCTAAATTTGCTTGCGAAGCCCAAATGCTCCAAATTGTCCATCAAGTAGTCCCACCGCACCGAGTCGAAAGCCTTTTTTATGTCAAGTTTAAATCAACTATGGTTTTCATGTGTGGTATTTTGAAACGAGGCAAAAGCTTTGCCTTATATTGATATAGATGTAGAAAAACAAGGGGACGACCTAATCCATCCTAAAAGAAAAAGGAAACAAACACAACAACATATCAACCAACAAGTTCTGCAAGGTTTTTTGCTCCTGCTAAAATCCAATCTTTTCCTTCCTCTTTTATCTTGCACATGACCTCCGACGGCAGAGAAGATTTGTTGTTGAAGACTCTCTCATTTCTTTCCTTCCAAATTTCCCAAGTGATGAGAATGATAGCGGTTTTCAGACCTTTGGGAGAGGAAGCGGGTGACCTGGCCGTGGCCTGCCAGTAGTCCACCACCTTGGGGCGACCGGATCCCATGTTAAGCAGCAAGTCCAGGTAAGAGAGCCATGAAGCCGCCGCGAACCAAATTCTTTTGGAGTAACGACATTCAAAAAGCATGTGTTTTACTGTCTCAGGGGAACACTGACAAAGTTGACAGGTGGACTGATGTGGCCATCCGTGCTTGGCTAGGCGATCAGCGGTCCAGAGACGATTCTGGACGGCAGGCCAAGCAAAAAAGCGGCATTTGGGAGGAGCCCATGTTTTCCAGACAATCGACCCAAAGGAGCAAGGCAGAGAGGTCATGAATTGTGCCTTATAAGCGGAGCTAGAAGAGTAGCACCCGTTTGAAGAGAGGGTCCAAATGATGGAGTCTTCAATATCCGGGGAGAGCTGAACATCTGAAATAAGATCCCAAAGACGGACGAACTGGATTATATGCTTTGTCATGAAGGCATGCACCGCAATATCCGTCACCCAACTATGACCATTTAGGGTGTCTTGGACCGTTCGGTTTTTCCTCCTCGAAGCTTTAAAGATCAGTGGTGCCATGTCTTTCAGAGGCGTGCCGTCAAGCCAAGAGGAAGACCAGAAGGAGGCCTTCGTGCCATCACCAATGGTAACACGAGTCGCGGCGTTAAAAAGCTGCCTATCCGAAGCATCATTTGGGGTTTCAGAACCTACCCTAGGTTTTTCTAGAGCCTTCCATTTGTTTCAAAGCTAGCGAAGTCTAAGGGCATAGGAAAACTTCTCCAAGCCAAAGATCCCCAAGCCATCGAGCTCCTTTGGATGACAGACCTTCTGCAAGTTGACTTTGCATTTCCCACCACTGACAGATTCCTTGCCAGCCCAAAGCATTCCACGACTGATCTTGGACAAGGCCCTTAGAAAGCCCTTATCTGCTTTGAGAGCAATTAGAAGGAAGATCGACATGGAAGGGAGGACTGATTTCACATAAGCGCAACACCTTGCCCGATTTAGGAATCTGCCTTTCCGAGAGTTCAGGAGCGAAGCAACTCTATCAATGTATGGCTGGAGGTTGACCTTCCTGAGTCCTCCGAGCGACAATGACATCCCCAGAAACTTGAGGGCGAACTGGGTGGTAGTCGCTGGGAAGTTTACCAGAACTGGGGCAAGGTCAACATTGGATCAGCGAATTGGGGCAATGGAACACTTAGCCACATTGGTCACCATGCCCGTAACCTTCCCAAAACCTTGAAGAATATTTGTCAGGCAATAAATGTCCTGCGCCAAAGGAGCAAGGAAGATGGCAGCATCACCAGCATACAGAAAAATCCGAGGCCCCTGTGAACCTCCAGGCATTTCGCTCAGCAAACCAGACGCTGTTGCTTTCTCCAGGATTTGTTACAGCGGGTCAATGGTGATATAAAAAGGCAGGGGGATAGAGGGTCTCCTTGACGAAGACCATGACCGTGAGCAATGTCCTTTCCGGGGATACCGTTAAGAAAAACCAGAGAAGTAGCCGAAGAGAAAGGGGTGGTTAGCAGAGCCCACCATCTCGGAGGGAAGCCGAGGCGTCGCAGGAGGTCAAGCAAGTAGTCCTAGCGAACCGTGTTGAAAGCTTTGGCAATCTCCAGCTTTATGAGGAGAGCCGGTGTTTTGCTGCGATGAAGATTGCGTGTGGTGTTTGACATACATGAAGTTATCATGTATGGTTCTTGTCTTAATGAAAGCACTCTAGCAGTGAGACACAATGGCATCCATCTTCGGACAGAGTCGGCGAGCCATAGCTTTAGCGATAATCTTCAAAACCACATGAATGAGGCTTATTGGTCTGTAATCCGTGACGGCCTTCGCACCATCTTTCTTTGCAATGAGAATGATGTTTGTTGTGTTGAGGATGTTGAAGTTAGAAGCTTACATCTTGGAGAAAGCATTGTGGCCTTCATGAGATCATCTTTGATGATATCCCAACATGATCGAAAGAAAGCAATGGAGAAGCCATCTGGGTCGGGGGTCTTATCCACAGACATGTCATCGATCGCCTCCTTAATCTCTAACTTGGAGAAGGGAAGGTCAAGATCTTCCAAAACATGAGTGATAGGATCTACCACCGTCCAGTTGAAGTCGAGTTGCCGGGGAGGTGGATGACCCAAAGTCTTGGAGAAGTGTTCAAGAATGACGCTTTCTTTGTCTTCGTGTGTTGCCGACCAACCATCATTATGCTTGAGCCTTTGAATATGGTTCTTGCGTTTCCTCGAGTTAATCCGCATATGAAAGAACTTGGTGTTGGCATCACCATCGCGGAGGTGGTTGATTCTGGAGGCCTGACGTTTCCGAGAATGTTCCATGGCTGCCAACCCCAAAACCCTCGGTTTAAGGCCAACGCGGAGGGCCCTCTCCTCCGCAGACAGAGAGCGGGATTCCTAGGCAATATCCAACTGGGGGATGACCTCGAGAGCCATGAGGAGCCGAAGCTTGCAATTAGAGAAGAGTCCCTTGCTCCAAGAACGCAAACTGAGTGTAGTGGTCTTGAGCTTATGATTTATCACATGCATTGGCTGAGTGTGAGAAGAGGGTGCTGACCAAGCTTGAAGAACCGTATCCCGTAAACCCGGCATTTTAGTCCAAAATGATTTGAAGCGAAAGGTCGGAGGTTTGCGAGGCCCGCTCTGATTGGATAGGAGGAGGGGCAGTAATCCGACAGGGACAACGAAAGAGCATGCAAATCATGGTTTTTTAACGCCATATCCTAGCTCGGGTTGCAAAAAGCATGGTCCAGTTTCTTGAGAGTGGGGTTCTCCCTTTCGTTGCTCCAGGTTAATTTTCTATTCTGCAGCTAAATTTTCTTTATGGCATGTGTTGAGAGCACGCCTGAATTGACTCATAAGGCGAAGATTTAGTTTATCATTGTTCTTGTCGTCTGCTTGAAAGATGAGGTTAAGATCACAACTATAAGCCATTTCTGATCGTTCGTGGGGGCAGTGGCGATGACTTCAACGAGGGGTTTTCATGTGTGGTATTTTGCTATTGTCTCTTTAAGAGAAAACCTAGATGAGAGAGTGCGTGTACCCGTCCATAAATAAATATACTTTTGACTTCAAAATTTGTCCAGAAAATAGTGTACTTCTACCTTTTCAATGCACTTTAAAGTACACCATCTGTCACGGTTTAAAGGGCCTACGCGTATACCTAGATCGTTAATTTGACCAATAAAATATTAATTATTTAACACAAAATTATATTATTAGAAAATTGAGATGTTATACTTTCTAATGGTATAATATTTGTGTTAAATAATTTATATTTTATTGATCAAACAAATGACCTAGATATACGCGTAGGCCTTTTAAACCGGGACAGAGGAAGTAGGAAAAAAATGCTTTACGGAGATCAAGCCTAATAACATTTAGCAAATGGTCTCTTCATTTCATACATGCACTTACCTCATTGGAGGTGGGAGAATTAAAGATGAGAGAGAACATGGCTAACATATTTTCAATGCACTTTCTACTTCATCCTATAATTTATCTTAAAATTTCTAAACGTCCACTTATTTACGGACGGATGGAGTATGTACCGAGAGCCAGCCCGAGTTTGGTAAGGGAGCTCAATAGTAGCTTGGTGCCTCGGTGGATTATCCAGATGTTTGCAGCCAGCTGGTGTGAATCAGTGGCCGTGTCACCTGTTGTTGTTTGGTGCCGCCAAAGCACTCTGGGGCGCTGAGTTGGCCACAACGATACATAGTTTTCCTCTCTTGTTCACCTATTTTTTCTTGAATAGAGATATATAGAAACTTGTCGATCGAGATAATAAACATGTCACCACTTGGCAACATCACTATGATTCTGCCACTAGAACCTTGAAGAAACTGCACTGAGCTGTTACCTGCCATCCATGTATAAACTGAAATGTTCGGGCCCTTTCTTGAATCATAAACACCTACCCATCCGCGAGACCAGTGTTCTAGACCTCTCTAGAACTAGTTGTGTCCTACAGTCGACGTGAAAGCAACAGATATCATGAAGGGGAGAGACCTCACGAGAGAGGCAGACCGAAAGGAGTGGACTCTTGGTCGGCACTCGTCGGCCATCCGAACTGACGAATTCCCAAAGCCAAATGCCATTCCCCCGTGGACTCCATAGTATCCTTTCTCGTGTGTTCCTCTCTGGTCCTTATCCGCTGTGGCCCAATCAGATGCCGCCTCATCTGTGCAAGCGCGCTCCCCAAAGATGGACATATGTTTTTGGAGACGACGGTACGCGCTGACTGACCGGCAGGCGACGCGACTGCTCAACCCGCGCTTTCAGACGAACTTGGCCACAGGTGGCACCGGTGTAGCCACGCCGGTGGCCGGCAGAGCCCGGCCTTGCTCTACGCGTCGTCCTGGTCGACACGCATGGCGGTAAAACAGGTACGTACGTGACGGCCGGACAATCACGGAAGGACGGCACCGGCAGCTACGCCGCCGGCCGCCTGCCACAGTACAACTACAACTGACCGCATGCATAGTGTAGGCGGCGGAACATCGCTGGGCCAGAAATAGTGCGCCGTGATGGAACCGATGATACATGGCCTGCGTCAGCCGGTGCCGGCCCCCACGCATGACCTCAGGCACGCACGCACGCACGCACCGACGCGATGCGGCCACGCAGAGCGATGCGGCGCTGGGCGGTACAGGTTTCGCCCGGGGCGGTGGCTTCCTTGGACGGCCGGTTGGGCCCCCGAGGCGGCGGCCACAGCATATATCCCATTCTCCCCCGACCCCTATCGTGAAAGGGGCAGGTAGCTAGAGTACGGCGGCTTATTTTCTCTCTCTCGCTAGCGGAAGTAGGCCCGCGCCGTCGCTGGCCTTTTCCACTCTGGAGGCTTTGTTCTTGCCGCGCGATTAATTAAGCGGAGGAGTACGCACGAGAACGGTGTAGGCTGACGCTGACGCTGACGCCGACGCCGAGGCCGTCCGTGTCGACCCGGCTGCCTCTGCGCTGCGCCTGTTTCGTGGCCGAGGAGCCGACGCCATCCGTGTCGACCTGGATTCGAATTGTTTGGGACGGGATAAACCGCACGCATCCTCGAATCTCTGGTTTCTCTGCGCAAGGAAACTGTCACTTGCTGGGGTTTCTTTCCTTTGCCGTGGTGTCACAGCCAAAGTGACTTGCGCTGTCACCGTGCCTCTTCTGTTCTTTACGGCGTGCTTAATTACTTACTACTGTAGTAAATTATGCGAGGACTCCTTTTTGTGAGGGAATTTGATTGGAAATGTAGAAGCAGACGTGCTGTTTTCTCCAAACACGCATACTAGAAATTCTGCATCTTCTCGTAGGAAGTTAGCAGAACGGGTCCAGAACAGAGTAGGGATGAAAGAGGATTTATCAGAGCGGCACAGCAAAGTTTGTGGAAAACGAAACTTTTCTATCGCGTTCATTCCATTATTACAGGGTACTACTATCTGAAATGAAATTACTACATCTCTGTCTGAATTCAAACAGACTTGACGATCAACTGAAGGATCATCAGCTACGATATCGGCACCACCGAAAGGCTCATCCAGTTGTTGGTCACTTGAAAGGCTACCGACGACAGCTATGCCTTCAGCTGGCACCGCCGCGGACCCGAACACTTTGCTTGGCGCTGTGCTGGCCACATCAGCAGCTGGCTCCTTGGTCGCTGGCGAATCGCAAGCTTCATCGTTCTGCTCGCCTACGAGCACATCGATCCAGCCTTGGTCGGATTCCCAGTCCGGAAAGGCCGAGACGGAGCAAGACAATGACTTGATCCTCTCGGAGGTGCTCTCTGAAATCTCCAATTCCTCTTCTTCCTCGTCGGACTCCTCCGATTCCCAGAATGCGGCGTCTAGTGTGCTCTTGGGAGACACCCACCTGGCCTTCGCCTCTCCTTCTTGCAATGCCACGAACGGGTGCTCCAAGAGCTCCGCCGCAGAGCACCTGTCGCGTGCGTTTCTCGCGAAGCACACGGCGAGGAAATCCTTGGCCTCCGCAGACAGCCACATCGGCACCTCTGGCACGGCGTCCGTGTAACCGATCCGGTGGACGGCGGCGAGGACGTTGTCGAGGTCGCTCCACGGGGCGCGCCCAGTGGCCATCTCGATGACCGTGCAGCCGAGAGCCCACACGTCGGCAGCGGGCCCCTGCTCCTCCCCTCGTGCCACCTCGGGGGCCATGAACGCGGGCGTGCCTCCGATCGGCCTCGCGGAGTCCATCGTCGTCCTCGCGCACCCGAAGTCGGCGATCTTGGCGCGGCCGTCGGCGCCGATCACCACGTTCCTCGCCTTGATGTCGCCGTGCACGAGCGACTGGCCGTGGACGTACGCCAGCCCGCGCAGGACGTCCGCCGCGTAGGCGCAGATGACCTGCTCCTCGAGGCGGCCCCCATTCCTCGCGACCTCGTCGGCGAGCGAGCCGCCGGGGGCGAACTCGAGGAAGAGGTGGTACGAGCCGTCGTCGTCGTCGCGGCGGCCGCCGCCGATGCAGCGCACGACGTCGGGCGAGGAGAGGCCGGACAGGATCCCCTGCTCCCGGCGCAGCAGCGCCGCGTCCGCCGCGCTTGCCGCGGACTTGACCGCGAACAGTTCCCCCGACGCGCCGTCGGCCGCCAGCGACACCACGGCCCCCGACGCGCCGCAGCCCAGCGTCCGCAGCCGCGTCCATTGCCCGCTCACGGTGGCGATCGCCATCTCCTCGTACTCGTCTGTCTGTGTGTGTGGTTGCTTGCTGCTGTGCGAGGATGATGCGGTGGTTTCGATCTTGTTGTTGTTGTTGTTGTTGTTGTTCTTTTTGTTTGGTCTGAGTGGTTCTGGGTGGCTTGTGGTTGCGCGCGTTTTATATATACAACATCCAAGGAGGTTAGGAGGAGGGGAAGGAGAAGACGACTTGGAGCTAATTGGGTGGGGCGGGATTAGATTAGGAGGCCGATCGGGGAAGGTGTTTGGTGTGTGTCAAGTCTCAACTTGGCGAGGCAGAAAGCGTGGGTTGTGCGTTCTCGCCACGCGCGGCAATTGGACGCTGCGTGTGTCTGTCCGTGTTTTTTGTGTGGGTGGGAACGCAAGGTCAATCAACCAGCGCCCGCCCGCGCATCCCTCGCCTGACGATGCAGGCTGCACATGCCGCCGTCATACGCAGCCTCGCCACCAATGGCACTTGGCGCATGAAGCCCACTGCTATTGTTAATTTCGCGAGGGAGAATCTCCGAGTTCTATTTTTTTGGCGCTCTGTTTCAGCGTGTTTTTTCCAGAAACCTTATTTAGACTCACTCAGCGTATCTTGAGAACGAGGAACACGAGATATGTGGTAGTACCACTTGTTGAGGGATGTAAAAATTACTCTGCGCGTGTTTCTCGTGAGATTAAATTGGACGCGCGAGCATCAGTACAGCACAGATCCAAAAATAGCTCACAGCATGTGAAGCACGAGTGTGTTGGTACATCGCATTACGTTCTGGTCGCTGCGCGATGGCTCCCTAATTAATCCGCGGCAGATGAGGCACCGGTCGAGATTGTTAGAAATCGCGGGTCAGTCCCTTCATCAGCTGTGCGAAATTAAACCAGCGGGTGCCATGCCGTGCCGCCGCACCGGTCAAGATTGGACGTGCAACGCCCGTAGTGGCTGCTTCTGCTTCTTCTTCTCGGTCAGAGACGATAGGATCAACGGCCGCGAAAGCAAAACGCTGCGACACCTTAGTGGTTGGTGATTAGGCTGACACTGGAAGAGCTCCAATCTCGACGAGTAATGAACGTCCCAGGAGCGGAGGTCAACGCGTGCGCCCAGAAAGGGGCCTTTTTGGGGTTGGGTGAAGTGGCTGCTGCGTTGACATTGTGGCTTCAGAGTCTGCAGCAGAGTGATGACGGTACAGTATATGGGAGTGAGCAGAGGTTTGCTGCACCGAACCCACCGTCGGCTGGGTTGGTGCTTGACTTCTACGGCCGTAACTACTATGCACCCAACAATCTCGCGAAGAAATTCTGCCGAAGACCAGCAGAAATCGCGAACTCGGAGATCAGGATAAGACTATAGAGTTTACAGACAAAAAGAGGTGTACTTGCGTTCAATGTGACCGATTCCACCGAGGAGTTGGTGCGTTCATCACCCACTACTATCTGGTTGTGCCACTGTGTCAGTAGTAGTTTCAAGGTGTGTGTACATGTTGCAGCAGTGCATTCAACCGCTGTCACCTACGCTAGCAGTAGTTTCAGGCTGTGCAAATTGCTACGTAATGCACTCCACTCCACTCCACCACTGTCTTCTACTCCTTGTACTGCTAGGTAGTACTAGTTGATTCAGGCTGTGCAAATTGCTAAGGCACTCGACCACTGTCTCCTCCCAGTGCCAGCAGTAGTTAGTTACTGGTAGTTCCGTTCTTGGCCGCGCAAGCACTGTTACACCTCCATATCTTATCCTCTGTTCCTAGCTGGCCCATATCTCTCGGATGGTTCGGGTTTGATCGTGCAGATCGAACCAGTGGCGGTCTCCCGGCCGAAAAGGAAACCCCAGCTCGCACACACACGCTGGGTGAATGCCAGCGATTTCTTTGCGGCGTCCGATCGAAAAGGACCAGACCAGGCAGCAACAGGCCGGCAATTGGGATATGCGTCAGAGATGCTGGAGTACATCGCCTTCCGTTCCGCAGCGAGCATGGAGACGCTCGGCGCTCCGCGGTGCCGGCGCTCTGTCGGGCCCTCCCCGGCCGTCCCCTCTTGCTCCACGTCCACACGACGGGCACGCTGGTGGTGTCCAGTGGGACGCGTCAGACGTGCGCGCACACTGGGCTGGGCTGGGCGTCGCCGATGCGTCCCAGCGCGGCGCGATCTGGCCAACTGGCGAGTGGGATGCGCGTGCACGTAGATTTCGATTCATCCACTCCGGTCGTCGCAAAGCGGCGGAGAACACGTATGACATGGTCACGACGCACAGGAGCTGGGGCTGGGGAGACAAGCGGCTCGACCTAGGACTAGGAGGACGCCGCCCATCAGAATCGAATCGGGACGCGGATTCGATTCGGCGGCCGCGAGCACATGTCGGTGGTGGCACATGCCATGCCTGCACGTTGCGAACGCGTTAGATCTGGAAGTAGTTCGCGCCGAGGGAGTGAGTAGTAGGCACGCGAACCAACCCAGCATCCGGAGATCTGGAAGAGCTCATCGCGTTGCTGCGCCCAACTCCACGCTCGGTTCAAGTTCAACGGCCCAAGTCAACACGCGCCACACAGGGCAAGTCAAGTGTTCGGTACAGACTATCGCTTACAAAATCTTCAGAATTTTAGTAGCTTCACCACCCTATGATTAGATTAGCCATTTTTTCCAGAATTCCGAGGCTAAACTGTTCCATTGACTAGCATTTGCCAGTCGCAACTATGCTCCCTTTTGGTTGAACCAGCTGCTGGAAGAACTCGCCGTGAATAACAGAAGAAGAATTTCCCGCAAAAGATAGAAGAAGAAAGGACCTGTGATTTACTTTCCCCCTATGTCTGTTTGACGTGTCCACTAACGTGGATGTGAGGTTGTTGACGAACATCGCACGAGACAGGAGATGGTCCATGTCTCGGGTTTTATCTGTCGAAAACGGTGCGATTTGATTTGAGACAGATAAATTAAGGAAGTGACGGATCATGGTCACAGATTCTCTGAACCGTGTCATGTAGCTCGAAGCCTCTTTGCCATGGTAGCAAAAGTGTCACGGTTAAACAAACCTGTCTGTGTTGAGTGACAATGCGCCCACCGTCTGGCAATCGTTCTCAGCAGGCTGCAGCTGTAAAGAGGCTACTACCACAAACCTGCAACAGTGCATTAACTTCCGCAAATGTGTTCCACTTCATATTCAGTGTACGGATGTTCATCGCAGGAGGAGCCATGTGTTGAATACCGGTGAGGGGAAATCTGACAGCGGCCGGTAGCTTTACTTAGGATGAGAGGAGAAGACCCAATTGTGTATTTACTTTTCAGTTAATATTGTTTGTCGAGAAGTGAAGAAATGGAAAACGAGTCAAGGTCCAATCAAGTTATTATGCAAATAAAAGAAAGATCCACGATCCCTATTTTGTTCTCAAGTTTGGATAAACAATTGCGAGTACTACCATTTTGCTACCTATCCTGAACAAATGATAGATTATGCTGATCCCAGCTAAAGGCAACTTGAACACTTCGCTTTTCCCGCATGTCGAAAGACAAACGCGGAGCTTTGACACTTTCCGATGCTAATTCTTTTTTTCCGGATTCATGCAAGACTCAAAGACGGTCATTTTAACTGTGTATAATCCCCGGGCGAGGCGTTGACGCTACCACTGGCAGGGCTTTAGCAGCTGTAGTGGAGTCAACGTCTAAAAAAAAGAAGGAAATAACCAAAATGATAGCATTAACATTGTCAAGGGCTCAATTGAAATACTAACGGAGGTTGACATGTATCGGCCGGCTGTGGGCCGATGGCGAGCTGCCGTTCAGACTTGATTACAAGAATTGGCAACTTGGGATCGGAGGGGAGTAGTTGTAGTTATGGCTTTGGGTTAGTACGTAAAGCCGTGTTATTTGCAATAGAAAACATCGTCCCGGCCTAACTCCATCAGATTAGTGGCTTGTTAGTCAACCGCATGCCAGGCCAAAAAGGCCACTGGATAACAGGATAAGGCATCTTGGGTTCTTGGCCTGGAACTGAACCCTGGAGGATCTGGCAGATGAGCAGCCAGCCTCTTTTGGTTGAGCGGAAGCGGTTATTGCCTCCTGAGTCAGGTCACTGTGTAAAGGCCGAAGCAGCAGCGAGCTCGGTTGCGGCGTAAAACTACAGCTAGACTGCACCTATTGTCAATTTGTTGGTGGCTGCTGACTGCGCCGGTCTGCAAATAGCTCAAGAGAAGTGCTGGCAGCTGTTTGCTTCGTTCAATACTAATGTAGTAGACAGTTGCTAATACGTTGTGTTAGGCCGTATGCATCATTTTGATGTAGATCCCCTGGGCTCAACCTTCATTTCAAAGAAAAAATGATGTTGTGTTAGCCTTTTCGTGAGGCTCTGTAATTCAGATAATCAGAAAACACATGAAATAAACTGACTCGTAATTGCAGTGTCACGCCCACTCGAATCATACTACCCCTACAAGATTTTGCATGTCCCAATTGTTTGAGTGCATCACAGAAAGAATAAAGAATTCTTTGCAAGAGTGTTAAGTCGATCAAAAAATGTCTATTGATTTTTTCCAAGAGATTTGAGGCCATTTTTTTTTCTACCGTGAACACAGTGCATAGAAATGATTAGGAGTTCTTATATGTTCGATTATGTGAATCAAACGACCCATATGAGAGAACCCCATGAGAGATATTTATACTCCCTCCGATCCATATTAGTTGATTTGAATTTGTCTAGATTTGAATATATCTAGACATGTTTTAGTGCTAGATGCATCCGAATCTAAGCAAATCCAAGTCAACTAATATGGGTCGGAGGGAGTAAGAATATCATTTTAAGGGTTTTCTCATTCTCTGAAATTCACATAAAAATCCTTTGAATCATAGAGGCATTTACAGCATTTTTTTGGACTTGCTTTGGAAAAAGACATGAGTTTACATAATGTTCTAAATAGCCTTAATTTTTTTTCAGAACTGCCTTGTATTTTATTTTGTTTTTGAAAGGGGAACTACCTTGTAGATTGTAGTCATTGCTCCACTACCTTGAGGATGACGGAACAGAGTTCAGATGGAAAAAGAAAAAAAGTGCAACGATATTCATCCAATTTCTAGCACTGACAGTACATAATTAAACAGCGATCCATGGAACTCCAGAAGAGACATGGCAGGAGATTCTTGTATATTTAGGGCCTGAACAAGATGTACTAGTGTTTTTTTTTTTGGGAAAGATGTACTCTTTCCGTCCCAAAATAAGTGACTTGAATTTGTCTAATTCACATGTACCTATGTACTAAAATGTGTCTAGATACATCCGAATCTAGACAAATCCACGTCACTTATTCTGGGACTAAGGGAGTACTAGTGCTTTGTACTCCCCCCGTTTGGAAATATAAGACGTTTTAGCTTTGTAAATCGAATGTATCTAGACATCTTTTAGTGTATAGGTTCACTCTGAACCTCTACGAACCTATACACTAAAAGGTGTTTAGATACGTTCGTTTCACAAAGCTAGAATGTCTTATATTTCTGAACGAAGGGAATATATCTCATTGGCGTAAAACAATTCGACTGAATGGACGGACAGTGCAAAATCGCTACTGTAGATCATCTAGGCCAGATAGGCCTTTAGTTCCTCCCAAAATATTCTGGCAGTTTACCTAGAAAACATATTGAGGCCCTGGAGGCCATCTCACCTTTCCTTGCAACCGTCTGGTTCGCCCAGGCCAAATCTTATTTGTCCGGCCTTGGGCCTGGCCGATCATAGAGTCCATTAAGATACAGTTGTAGCCTTCTCTAACGTAAGTCATTAAACATTCTTTTAAAAACAAAGAGAGATTTTGGGGTCCACATACCAGAGCACCATTTCTCCTGCTATTTTAAAAAAATCAAAAATATATTTGTGAATTATATGTTTTCTTGAAAAAAATCCAAACATAGGCAATGCTTTTCCCTACAAATAAGCAAAATATTAATTTCAAATATTTTGTATTTTTTTAAAGAAATATTTTGCATTTTGAGCTACACGAAAATGACAAGAGTGGATTTCTGCATGCATTTTTCAAATCCCAAACTTTATCAGATTTTTTCATTTTTATGTAGCAAACAATATAAATAATTTCGTGTTGCAATTTTGCATCCTTATGGGATACACCATTTAATACATGTAGAATTATTTTCATTTTTTCTAAAACTTGTAAATATGATTTTTTTAAACGAAGGGACTGAAATCAAAAGACACTTCTCAAAAATGGAAGTCCTTTAACCCCACCAACTATTAGGTTTTGAAAGGGTCATCCTCCTCATAACTCTAGCGACACCCCGCCCGCTCCCATGTCGATCACTTGAACGGAGCAAATGTAGGTCCATGTAGCTTTCCAGGATATAATTGTCAGGTACCAGCAAGCCGCAAAAGAGATGCTCGTATATTAGGCTAATCATAGTGGGAATAGCATATTATGACTATCGTATGCATGATACTATTTTTATAGTGTATGGTATCATCTAGTAGTATCATAATCTCATTGTATTTAATTACTTGTAGAATCTCAATGGAAACTTGTGTACAAGATGTATATATCAATAAAATTTCTAGTTTTATGTGCTATGATACGGTATCATATTATGATACGACTATTATCTCTCTCTTTATTAAATGGATACCAGCCTTTTGCATACATGATATGCATAATACCACATATGATACTCCCACAATAGGCAGCGTTAGTAGATGGAGTCGACTATTAAGCGAGTATGGATGTTGATGTGTAAATGTATGGACACCATTACTAATTCTTGATTCTTCCTTTCTAATAGTTTCCATTTCTTAATGTAATCCCGACATTAGCCCTAAATGCCCATAATTAGTGTAACAAATTATTCCCCGTACACTGGTTTGTGAGCCGCCGGTTTGCCACACATGACATCGGTTTAGTTGTTTTACTGTGTGGCACGGGACAATGGTGTGGGAGGTGACAACCGATTCCCCCTCATACTACAAGACGTTCTCCTCTATCTCGGTTCTTCTCTCAGTGATTGAGGCAACCTTGTTATCATAGTGGTAACGAGTTGGGCCAAATTAAGGCAAGCGGAATCGACACCGGTTTGTTCTTCGTGTTTTATTAGATGATTTCCTTCGCATATTCGCAGTGGCGGGCACAGAAACTTCTAGAAGCCTGGGCAAACGAGTTTAAGTTGCCAAATTCTAGAAAAAAACACACTATAAAAACATAAATTGTAAGCTTTTGTGCAATCGGCAAGCCTGGGCGGCTGCCCGGGCTGTAGGGATGCTAGATCCGCCTATGCATATTCGTGATTATCTTTGTTTTAGATGGTACCAAGGATTTTTATACTCTGATGAAAGCTTCGGTTTTGGTTGATCATGACCGTGGAGCTTCTGGAACCAACAGGTAGGTTCACAGGAGCACGCGACATGACTGTCGCCTATAGCAAGGAAAATGACATTGGAAGGAAATAAAGATTGTTTGATACCTAAAATTGTTGGAGTGTAGAGTGGAGATTTTGTGCACGTCCAGTGATACTGTTAGCTCTCATGCTGTCAGTCCCTCACTCCCTAGATCTTTTGTAGATGTTGTTTCTTCTAGCAGTAACATTAACCTGGTCGCTGATAGTTGTCATGTTACTGTTACTGAAAATTTAGAAATATACTCTGCTGAAAATCCTGACTTGCATAAGGTGGGGGAGGCAAACCCTAGTGTCTCAGATCTTTTATCTCATGAAAATTTAGATGATTCATACAATAGTCCTCTTTCAACTCATGTCAGACTCAAAGGTATCCCAGCTGAATTTGACGACCATAGTGTTTTTTGGACGAAAGTCTCTAAATATGGGCGGGGCAAGCACCCCAGGAAAAAGAGTTCCTTATGAATTGTCTTTTTTTTTTCCAATGTTAGGAGGATAGACGTCCATGGTAGGAAAAGTTTTATTTTAGATACTTTAGCAAAAACTCATGCTACTATAGTTGCTTTCCAGGAAACAAAAAAAGAAATTTTCTATGATTCCTACCTTAAATCTATTAGTTGTAACAGAAACTATGGTTAGCACCACCTCCGCCTACTGGGGGTATCCTAGTTGGAGTAGATTTAGATTTCTTTGAGGTCTTAACTTGGGAAAACAAAGATTTTTTAGTGTCTTGTGTCCTTACCCTCAAATCTTCTCGGCAAATTTTTAGGGTGGTTAGAGTTTATGGCTCCCCCTATGAAGAAGGGAAGGATGCTTTCATTTCTAAATTACATAGCCTATTTATAGTCATTAATATTCCAACCCTTATTGGGGGATTTTAATCTGTTAGATTCCATGATGAGAAAAACAATGGTATTGTGAATCATAGATGGTGTGATAAGTTCAATGCCTAGATTGAGATCAGCACGTTAGAGATCAAAATGGCCAGTAGGCAATTTACTTGGTCTAACAATCAGGAAAACCTGGTTATGTCTACTATAGATAGAATTTTTTGTACTACTGAACTAGATAATTTTTCCTCTTAGTAGTTCTAAATCACTCCCTAGATTGGGCACTGACCACACTCCTCTCCTTTGGGACTCCGAGGTGGGTCTGATCCCTAAAAACTCTAGATACAAGTTTGAAAAATCGTGGCTCCTTAGAGAAGATTTCAGGGCTTTAGTGGAAAAATCCTGGAGCTCCCCTATCAAAAGTAGTAGCTGCCTAGACATTTGGCAAGAAAATTTGAGGCGTTTTAGGAAAACTTCAAAAGGGTGGAATTTCAATATTGAAGCTGAGCCTAGAAAACTTAAATCATCTATGATGGCTAAATATGATGAGTTAGATATTAAATCTGAAACTACTGAGCTCTCTGAAGCTGAGCACTCTAGAATGAAATGTATTAACGAGGAGATGAAACTCATCTGGCTTAAGGAAGAGACCAAGGTCAGACAGAGATCTTGGGATAGACATATTTTAGAAGGTGATCGTAACACTGCTTACTTTCACGCTGTAGCTAATCATAGAAGGAGGAAAACCTTCATCCACACTCTAGATGGTCCTGATGGTCCAGTGACAGATCTTAAGGATATGCTAGATGTTGCCACTAGCTTTTATAAATAGTTGTTTAAGAGTGAAGATAGAGAAGGTTTTGGTCTTTCTGATGATTTCTTCTCTGAATCTGAAAAAGTTTCTAGTACAGACAATATTATGCTTAAAGCACCTTTTACTAAGAAAGAAGTAAAAGATGCAGTTTTTGGTTCATACTCTGATGGAGCTCCTGACCCTGATGGGTTGCCTTTCCTATTTTACCAAAAGTTCTAGGATCTCATCAAAGTTGACCTCATGGCCCTCTTTGTTGAGTTCCATAAGGGAACTTTAGATATTTACATACTAAACTTTGTTGTCATGTCCCTCATCCCTAAGGAATAGGATGCAACCTCCATGAAGAAGTTTAGATCTATTAGTCTCCTAAACTATAGTTTTAAATCTTTACCAAAGTTTTAACTAATAGACTTGCTTTACTTATGGATAAGCTAATTGCTAGCAATCAAACTGCCTTTATCAAAGGCAGATACATCTTAGAAGTGTTATTACTGCTCATGAGGTCCTGCATTCAGATCATTCCACTCACACTCTTGGGATGGTCTTAAAACTAGATTATGAAAAGGCTTTTGATAAAGTAAACCTAGATGCTTTAGAAGACCTTATGGTCAAAAGAGGTTTTTGCCCCACTTGGATTAGGATGATAAAGCAAATAACTCATGGTGGCTCTATTTGTGTTAAACTTAATAATTCTAATGGTGATTTCTTTAATACTAGAAAAGGTTTAAGACAAGGGGATCCCCTGTCTCCTCTTCTTGTCAATCTTTTTGTAGATGTTCTTACTAGAATGTTAGCTAAAGCAGCAGAACATAGCCTTATTAGAGGCCTGTAACACCCCAAAACTTTAATCAAGGTTATTAAGATCCAAATCACCCAATTTAGGGTTAACAAAAACTTTTTCTCATTTAAATAATCAAGAATGCATATGTGTGTTGCATTAATATAGAATTGTTTTGAATTGCCATGCTTGTTTGTTCTAATGGTTGTAAAATGATTCTAAGGTGAATGCCACATCATCTAGATCATTCCCAAGAAAAATCCAAAGAAAACGAAATCAATTGGAATTAATAAAGGCAAATGGTCACTTTTGCCATTTTAATCCACGAGGTCACTTTAGGTGTTCCTAGAACTCAAATTCCAACAGAAACAATTCTAACTCTTTGCACCTCTTGCTAGTACAAGTAATGATCTACCAAGGCCCACTTTGAAGTCTTACAAAAACATTTGAACTCTAATTTTAAATGGCATTTGAAAATGGAATCCATTTCATATGCATAGATCACACTTTTCAAAAACCACTCAAATGAGTTCAACTTGACAATCCCAAGCAACCATAGATGCTCAAGCATGTGACTAACACCTCGACCAAAAATCTTTTCAAAATTCAAATAAAAGTTTCATGCGGCCATTTTGTCGAACAGTTGGCAGGCAGAAAAATATTGGCCTAACTATTAATGTTGCCAATTGAATTCTTGTCTCCCATTTAACCCTCACATCTCTCCTATGTCCCCTCTTAGACTAACTAAACCCCTGCATAACCCCTCCTATCAAGACATCGTCTGCATCACTGCGCTTTTTGGTCGCCGTCACGGCGTGCAACACGCCAGAGACAGCGCCGCCCCAAACCAGTAGATCTCCTAGCTCCGCCGCATCCTACCGCGCCCCCTGTCCACCCCACGGATGCAGCCAGCCCCTGGACCACCGTAGACAGCTCGCGCCCACCGCGTCTGCGTCGTGCACAGAGCACGCCAGAGCGTCATCCCCGACAGGCCCGCACAAGCCGCGCCTCGACCCTAGCTTGCACGCGCCGCTCCGCCATAACCTCAGTACACCCCGAATCGTCCTTTTCCATTGGCAGCGACCGTGACCCGTGAACCACGTCGAGCATCACCTCTGCCGCGCAGAGCGCCAGCCTTTTCCGACCGTTTGCCATTGCCCCTAGCATTGCCATTACGTCGTAGATGACCGCCAGGAGGCAAGCCACTGTCCGCCTACACCGCCCATGCCTCTAGCGCCCTGTACCGTCGTCACTGACGAGCTCACCGTCGCCCTCACGGTCCCCTCGTCGAGCCTATATAAGGAGCCCTCCCCAGCACCAACTCCTCACACTACTCAACTCCCCTCTCTCAGAACCACCTCACCCCATCACTGGAGCCGCTCGAGCAGCAGTTCGCCGGAATTGCGCCGGAGTTCGCCAGAAAGAGGAGGAAGAGCCCGTCGATTCGTCCACCCCAGAGCCGCCCGACCTCGCTTTGAGTCCATCGTCGCCTCCTTGTTCGACGCTTCATGGCCCCACTAGCTAGAGCCCTGGTATGCCCCCATTGCACCCCTACCGAGCCGCTAGGGTTCCGTCTCGCCGGCGGCCAGTCCGTCGTCGATGATGAACTAGAGCCGTCGATCTAGGTTCTAATCGTGTGGCCCACATCGCCTCGTACCGCTTCGTGTTAGAAGAGCCGCTAACATGCGGGACCCCCTGTCAGCTGTCCTCTGCACCGCAGATTGTAACTGGGCCGACCCATTTTCTTTCCCGCGCTGGCCCTATGATTTAAATATAGATTTTCTTTTTAGACTTAATCTAGTTTCTGTCCACTAGTTTGAAAATCAATTCAGGGAGTTTTGATCCACCAAAATTAATGATTCAAATTTTGTTAGAAAGATAATGAAAATATCTATCCAAGCCCGTTGGATTTAAACCAATTAGAGTTATAGATCACCTATATAAAAAATAACAAGACAGAGACTTTTCTGCATTCAAACATTTTTCAAAAATCAACCATAATAGATTTTGAGTTGGTTCCACCTCTTAAAAATCACATTTGAACGTACCTATCTGAATATGTAATAATATTTAGGTTTGCGTGCAGTGACTTTGGACTAGTACCAAAATAATGCTATATAGGCATTTCTTGTCACTTTAAATCAGTAAAATGGTAAACATAAACTTATTGAAATATGATCAAACATTTAAACCACATTCCCATGCACTAGAATATGTGGTGATGACATGTGTTCATATGATCCCATATTTTAATTGGAGAATATTAAATCTTAATTAATTTCAATGAGTGGAAATTACTTTTCTTAAATAAAATAAATGAAACTAGTTTATTAAATCTTGTGATGAATGTGATGATACTAGATCATCAAGTGTGTGCATGAGTGTACTAAATAGACTAGTTAAGTATTGTTTGGTGATTGTGTATTTTCGTATGTATTTATAGACGATAGTACCGACCAAGTCTACGAAGAGGAGGAATTCTACCCCGAGGAAGAAGAGAAGAATTTCAACCACTGCACTGATGTCTACACACTTCTATTCTTGTAGGTAGTTGTTGGGCCTCCAAGTGCAGAGGTTTGTAGAACAGCAGCAAGTTTTCCCTTAAGTGGATCACCCAAGGTTTATCGAACACAGGGAGGAAGTGATCAAAGGTATTCCCTCTCAAGCAACCCTGCAATCAAGATACAAGAAGTCTCTTGTGTCCCCAACACACCAATACACTTGTCAGGTGTATAGGTGCACTAGTTCGGCGAAGAGATTGTGAAATACAAGTGGTATAGATAATTATAAGTGGTAACGGGTGATACAAAATAGCTTGATGGCGTGGAAGAGACTAAAGTAAAACTAAAATAAAGATGGAAGAAAGCAAACATGTAACATATCTAATTGCAAACGGTGTATCAATGCTTAGAAACAAGGCCTAGGGATCATACTTTCACTAGTGAACACTCTCATATAAATATATTATCTTCATGATACTACGCTGAACTACTCTCCGGTTGGACACTCTAATCCATGGTAGGGCTAACAAAGACACCTCAAAGTAAGCCTTTCCCCTCTAGATAACCCCACACTATCACCTTGAGCACTAGATGGTTCCAACAAACATCACAATTTCATAAAGACATCCAACTCCAAATATAACTCATAACAAGTATATGCAATCTCTAGCCTAAGTGCCACCATGGTGTGCACGTTGTCACTTTCACACACATGTGGAGAGCAGAGATCTATTAAAGCACTTGAGTAGTAAGGTAGATCTATAGATTACAAAGCTCATGATCACAATATGATCATGCATAGAGAGAGCGATGAACACATAGCTACCGGTAGAACCCTTAGCCTCGAGAGAACTACCCTCCTCATCATGGGAATCAGCAATGGTGATGGAGATGGCGTGGAGGTCGATGGAGATGGCTCGGCACTTCTCGGCAGGTGCGGAATAGAGACTGTCCCAATCTCCCCTTCGGTGGCGATGGCGCTGCAGAACTTTTCGTGGCTGGAGGCTGGACGATTTAGGGTTTATGCATCGGGAGGATCTTATAGGCGAGAGAGGAGACCGAGGGGGTGCCGGAGGGGCCCACACCACCCCCTGGCGCGGCCTGGCCTGGCCCGCGCCACTAGGTGGTGTGGCCACCCTCTGGCCCTTCTCCGTCTCATCTTCTGGCTCCAAGTGTCTTCCGGGAAAATAACAACTTTGGCTTTTGTCCGGTCCAATTCCGAGAATATTCATTTTCTGACTTTCCTGGAACCAAAAACAGCAAAAACAGTAAATCGCACTAGGGCCGCACAAAAACCAAGACCGAAACCAAACCGAAAAAAACGAGACCGAAAACCGAACTAACCGTATATTAGGAGACCGAAATAATTTCGGTCTTAAAATTTAGATGACCGAAATAAATTCGGTTAATTCGGTCCTTTGGCTCACATGACCGAACTGACCGTATGGACCGAAATATTCTGAAGCCCATCTTTCCTCAATTATTTTGCATGCTCATTAGTGCCACTCTAGTCCCTATAGGTCATAGCCCACGATCTTGTCTTCATTCGTTCTATGGACACCGAGAAGCATCCACACACCGTCCTGGCCGCCGTAGAGTCGCATACTACGTACGCCCTACATACAAGGCAAGCCTGCTGGACTGCTCCGTCCAGTTACTCGTGAGACTGTTTGCATATCTTGTCTTGATTCTTATTCCATATTATATTGTGTGCTAATTTTCTTGGGAATAATTTCTTGATTTGCTGTGAATTTTTGTAAATTCGGTCTATTTGGTCATGACCGAAGACCGGACCGAAAAGTCCGAAGACCGAATTCAGAAAGACCGAAAAGACCGAATGTAATTCGGGTAGCATTTCTAGATGACCGGAATTTTGAATGACCAAAAATCCCGGACCGAACAAACCGAACAGGCCGAACGCCTAGGCCTAACTGGCACTATGGCATCTTGTTAATAGGTTAGTCCAAGAAATCATATGAAAAGTACTCCAAAGTTGGAACAAAACACAAGAAAGTAAATAAAACCAAGCATGAAACATCAAAAATTATAGATACATTTGCAATATATCAACATCCCCAAACTTAACTCCTGCTCGCCCTCGAGTAGGTAAGTGATAAAAAGAAAGAATAATTTTTGAGGTGACATGCACCATCATAAACTTGATCAAAGTATTTGTAAAACAATGATAACTGGGATCATAGTACTTCAATCATAACATGAAAGAAAGTTCTAACTATAAGACATAGCAACTATGTTGCAACATGAAAAGGCATAAACAAAAGATTCATGAATAACAATGCTTTGCAAGACGTTTGTTTGTTTCACATAAAGAAAGCATAGCATAATGGCATTCAGCTTGTCCCTCATAGAGTAGCAAATATAAATGCATAGGACACCTTCAAAGTTCATAAGAGTGACTAGATACAAATAGTTTAAAACAAGCAATATCAAGTTATGCATCAATCAACTAGTCTTGAGACAATGCACATAGAACTAAGAATGGCCACTATGCTCTCAAAGTAAGTGCATAAAGGTAGAAGGTGGAGACTCAATATATAAGTGGAAGAAGGGCCTTCATAGAAGGAAGTAGGGATTCAAGTCTCATAAAGAGCTTTCAAAAATTATGGTACTTATAGCTTTCAGCTCTCATTGCCCCTATCATAAGCATCTTGAAGTGATTAAGGTTAAAGTGAACAAACTATGATGTATATGCTTGACGAAGTATAAGTTAGAAACCTCATGTCCCTTGAATACAAGGGCCGCTCCTCATGCTACTCAAGTTTAGTCACCGGTAAGTTCTTGTCATCATAAGTACATGTGTATCATAGAGAACCGCCAACAGAGTACCCCTTGCCCGATGATACGGAAGAATCCCCATATCAAAATGACAAGGCAAGCAGACAATGAGCATCTCAGCAATCTTCTTATTTACCATGGGAATATGGTGCTTTTTTCTCTCTTTCCTCTTTTCATAATTTTTTTTTCTTTTTCTCTTTTTTTCTCAATATCTGACTCTTTTTTATAAGAAGAATGCATCATAGACAGCTCATTATGGTTACGCTGCAGGTTTCCACCATGTTAGCATGGATTAGACCAGCGGCCTAGGCATTTCTCTAACACATATACATAACTCCATGGACTTACAAGCTCCCCTTTCATTTCACACCGACGACATCCATAGACAAAAGAGCATGATATCAACTAGGTACAAAGTACCAAGTGCAATGCTGAAAGCGTTCCCCATGACAACATGGTTCTTCTAATCCCCAACAAATAAGTGCAAGCATATACAACATAGACGACACAATGGTTCAAGTTTATTAAGGGCAAGAAAAGTAAAGTGTGCCATCAAGTCTGTGAGAGCTTTAATCACTAGTTTTATCATAACAAGTTTAATTTGGAAGGTAAACAAAAACATGAATATACTTGGAATAGCATAAGCTAGTAGGTAGGTATGGTGGACTCTTTGGAATAACTTGGTTTAAGGAGTTTGATGCATGAGTGGAACTCATACTTGGTTATGGAGGCTAGCAAAAGACTGGGAGCGACAAACTAAGAGAGCAATAATGGCCATAATCATGTAGAGCGACAAAACATCATTGATCAAAGCATAAAGTGATATTACAAGTCGAAAACTAAAGGATCATAAATGCTATGGTGACTTTGGATTGTCATAACATGGTGTGAGCATGCGCCAAGTCAACCCAAATAAAACATCAAAGGAGAATACCACAATACTATGCTTTAATATGCTAAAACAACGCATGATTCATCCAAGACACATTAAGCAATCTCAATTGTTTATAAAAAGTCATGCTACATCAAAGAATACTAAGCATAAAGCCAAAACAATATCAAGCATGGCATGACAAAGCATAGGCCACAGTCAAAAACAAGCTCTCCTTACCACTTAAGCATGAGCTTTCCTACTCTTTTCCAATCCAAACCAAACTATTTGAAAACCAATGCATGAAAGAGGGGGTCCAACCAATTTATTCAGCAAACTAAGAAAACCAAGCAAATGAAAACCAAAACGAAAATGAAAAGGAAGACGCTCCAAGAACAACACAACTGTGCATGAAACAATAAAAATGAAGCGTTTGGAAGAAACCTGGGATTTTTATTGATGAAGAGGGGGATGCCTTGGGCATCCCCAAGCTTTGACGCTTCTACTTCTTGGGGTGACATGCGTGGCATACCCAAGCTTGATCTTTAGTCCATCTTTCATCTCATTACTCATTCCTTTCATACACCTGAAATTTTTCCTTCATACAAAACTTCACACAATCTTTATTAGCAACATTAGTGCACTCAAGATAATAGGTCTTTAGGTTCAGTTCTAACACCAATAAACTTCCATTAAAACACTAGCTACTGTATCACTTCCCTCAAAAAGCTCAATTCCTCAAAAGAACTCAAAAAGGAACCAACAAGAAGCAAATACAAATAATGACAGAAATCTGTCAAAACAGACCAGCAGGTAAAGACGATTTTTTTCGAAGACCTTCTGTTGCTCAAATAAAAAAGTGTTGAACTAACGAAAGTTATATAACAACCTGGGGAAGAAGCATAAAAATTCACGCTTCAAAAAGACATTCAGAGATTTTATACGAATTTTTACGGTGAAGCACATAAATCTGTTTCGGGACAGCAACTTTCCCAATCATTACTTCTCTCTCATTAGAGGTTACTCTTGGCACAAAAAGAAAATAAAAAGGATAAGGGCGGTTATTACAGGGGTAATAACTTCCAAGAATCATCTAAAACTTTTGGGTTATCTCCCAATAAGTACTTTTCTTTAACGCCTTTAAGTTAGGCATGATAGTTTGAGAAGATGCTCACATAATAAATATGAATTGAAGTAAAAGAGAGCATCAAGAAGCAAATTCAAAGCACATTTAAGTCTAACCCACTTCCTATGCATAGGAATCTTGTAAAGAAACAAGTCATGAAAGCACAAAGCAACAAGCATAGGAAATCAAAACAAGTGCAACTTCAAAAAATTTAACATGAAGAGGGGAAACTTAATATTGTTGAGACACATAAAACCATGTTTCCCTCTCTCATAATAACTTTCAGTAGCATCATGAATGAAATTAACAATATAACTATCACAAAAAAATTCTTATCATGAGCCACATGCATAAAACAATTATTACTCTCCCTATAAGAATAGTCATTCTTATTAATCATAGGAGCAAATTCAACAAAATAGCTATCATTATTATTCTCATCACCATAATCATCAAATATAGGAGGCATATTGTAATCACAATTAATTTTCTACTCAATAGTAGGTGGACTGAAAATATCATATTCATCTTTGTAATCATCATAAATTGGAGGTTTGGTATCATCATAAGCAATAGGATAGCTATCTTCCAAAGTTGGGGAACTAAAAAGATGATTTTCATAAAAACAAGCTTCCCCAAGCTTAGAATTTTCCATAGCATTAGCAATAATGGTGTCCAAAGAATTCATACTAACAACATTGCTATTAGCATGCAAATAAAGTTCCATGGGTTTTTTAATTTTCTTTTCAGACAATTCATGTTCTATATTAGGAAAAATACTAAAAATCTCTCTAATTTTGTTGTTGTTTTCCATTAAGCCTAACTAGTGAAAACAAGAAACAATAAGACAAAATTGCAGAATCTAAAGGAAATAACTTCGAGCACTCACACCGGAGGATGTGAGTACCTTTTACCTTACCTCCCCGGCAACGGCGCTAGAAAAGAGCTTGATGTCTACGCACTTCTATTCTTGTAAACAGTTGTTGGGCCTCCAAGTGCGGAGGTTTGTAGAACAAGAGCAAGTTTTCCCTTAAGTGGATCACCCAAGGTTTATCGAACTCAGGGAGGAAGTGGTCAAAGGTATTCCCTCTCAAGCAACCCTGCAATCAAGATACAAGAAGTCTCTTGTGTCCCCAACACACCCAATACACTTGTCAGGTGTATAGGTGCACTAGTTCGGTGAAGAGATAGTGAAATACAAGTGGTATAGATAATTATAAGTGGTAACGATGATAGAAAATAGCTTGATGGCGTGGAAGAGACTAAAGTAAAACTGAAATAAAGATGGAAGCAAGCAAACATGTAACAGATCTAATTGCAAATGGTGTATCAATGCTTAGAAACAAGGCCTAGGGATCATACTTTCACTAGTGAACACTCTCATATAAATATATTATCTTCATGATACTACGCTGAACTACTCTTCGGTTGGACACTCTAATCCATGGTAGGGCTATAAGACACCTCAAAGTAATCCTTTCCCATCTAGATAACCCACACTATCACCTTGAGCACTAGATGGTTCCAACAAACACCACAATTTCATAAAGACATCCAACTCCAAATATAACTCATAACAAGTATATGTAATCTCTAGCCTAAGTGCCACCATGGTGTGCACGTTGTCACTTTCACGCACATGGGGAGAGCAGAGATCTATTAAAGCACTTGAGTAGCAAGGTAGATCTATAGATTACAAAGCTCATGATTACAATATGATCATGCATAGAGAGAGAGATGAACACATAGCTACCGGTAGAACCCTTAGCCTCGAGAGAGAACTCCTCCCTCCTCATCATGGGAATCAGCAATGGTGATGGAGATGGCGGTGGAGATCGATGGAGATGGCTCGAGCACTTCCGCCTGCAGGTGCCGAACAGAGACTTTCTGTCTCAATCTCCCTTCGTGCGGTGGCGCTGCAGAACTTTTCGTGGCTAGAGGCTAGATGATTTAGGGTTTATGCATCGGGAGGATCTTATAGGCGAGAGGGGAGACCGAGGGGGTGCCGGAGGGCCCCACACCACCCCTTGGCGTGGCCTGGCCTGGCCCGCGCCACCAGGTGGTGTGGCCACCCTCTGGCCCTTCCCCGTCTCGTCTTCTGGCTCCAAGTGTCTTCCGGGAAAATAACAACTTTGGCTTTTGTCCGGTCCAATTCCGAGAATATTCATTTTCTGACTTTCCTGGAACCAAAAACAGCAGAAAACAGGCAACTGGCACTGTGGCATCTTGTTAATAGGTTAGTCCAAGAAATCATATGAAAAGTACTCCAAAGTTGGAACAAAACACAAGAAAGTAGATAAACCAAGCATGGAACATCAAAAATTATAGATACATTTGCAATGTATGATGCTCCAACCAAGGCAAGCCTAACACTTCAAGTAAACTGAGCAAGCCATCACTAGATGCAAGTTAACCTAAGAAATATGCTTTAGGCATGCTTTGGTTATACCACTTTGATTTATACCAACCCCAAGTTTTACTTACAAGCTTTACTTTCTTTTACTTTACCAAAGTTCTTTACTTTATAGATAGCATAAAGAGTATAAAACTTGGCCTATCTAGTTAGACTTAGATGTCATTCTAGGGCATGAGATTGATATTAGCATCCCACATTAGTGAACACTCTTAACTTAGTGATTAGAGCCAAACCAAAAACTTGATCACTTTAGATGGGAATACTTGGTGAAAGTGATTATGAAAACCTTGGAATGATGAGTCATTCTATTGAGATGTTTTGACATGTGTTGAGAAACACAAATGGATTATGATGATGAAAATGTTGAGGCATGAGCCTTATCCCTTTATAAAAACTGATGGTTGGGTTTGGATGCAATACCATTCCAATTTTACCGTACAACCACAATACATGAATTGGGTAAGGATTAGCCGGAAGTTTATATGCATTAGTATGAGTTCCCTTGCGGGAGAGGTTTGAGCTGAGGCTACCTATCAATTTTGTCCACCTATGCAGTGCCCAGTATGGCAGATGGCCATGGCTGGGAGGCCAAGCTCAAAGGAGAGGTGCTTATACTAGAGTGTGTAAAGGAAAGGTTATGTTTGATTATCTGCATACTAAGTATGATGATTCAGGGTTATCCCTGACAGATGTATCGAATTTTATGGTGAAAGTGTACCACCTTTGCAGAGTGTCAAACTATTCGAATAGCCGCGTCCGCGGTTATGGACAGTTGGAGTGGCCATACTGTTCTGTTGTCAAATGTTTTCAAAATGACTTATGAAATGAATTGTGACATGACTTGACCACAACAGAGTTGTGACTATGACAACTAAGTTCCCACTTAGGTGATTTAGAACTTTATTTTATATTTCTTTACTTCTGAACTCAGCTTAAGTTTCAAACTTAACCTTGCAAATAAACTTAGAGTTTAGCTTTCCTACTAGAACTACCTTACTTGTTAGTGATAGTTTACGAGTACTTAAAGAGTACTCATGGCTTTGTCCCTGGCTATTCCCGTGGCCATACTATGAAGAAGACTACCAAGAGGAAGGACAACAGGACGGCTATGACAACTAGGACTATCTCCCATCACAAGATTTCGTGACATCAAGATGGAGCCCGCTACTACGCTTTATTATTCCGCTGCTTGATTGTATTAAGACTGGATCGTGAGATCCTTTATTTGTGTAAGACCTTATTATGGTTTGTAATGGATGATGTACTGTGATATCCAATCTGTTATGTCTCGCAAAAATGGTAATCCTGAGATTGCGATGTATGGCATAATAGGCATATGGGATTAAAAATCCGGGTGTTGACAAGGCCTCTGTAGTCACCTTCACCCTGGTGGTGTCATCTGCCTCTAGTATGCAGATGGCACTATCCTTTTTGTAGAAGATGATATAGAGAAACATAAAAACCTTAAATGGATTTTGTCCTGTTTTGAAAGAGTTTCAGGTATGAGGATTAACTACTCTAAAATTGAGTTAATCCCTTTAGCACCAAGCTCTGATAGAACAGAAGTTTTTACCAATATCTTTGGTTGTTCTCTTGGTAATTTCCCTATCAAATACTTAGGTATACATGTTCATTATGATAAGCTTAGGAGGGAAGATCCAACCTCTTATAGATAAGCTCCTCAAAAGGATAACTGGTTGGAGGGGGAAACTCCTCTCTTATGCAGTAAGGTTGACTCTGATCAAAGCTTGCCTTGCTAGCATACCAGTTTACCTTCTTTCTTTTTTCAAATACCCTAAATGGGCTTTAGATATGATCAACTCCCAAATGGCAAAGTGCCTTTGGAATGATTTTGAAGGCCATAGGAAGTTGCACTTGGAAAATTAGCATCTAGTTTGTATGAAAAAACAATTTGGAGGTTTGGGAATTCCAAACATTAGGGATGTTAACCTTTGTATCCTAGGCTCCTGGGTCAAGAGATACATTAAGGACTCAGGGAAAAGCTAGAAAAGCATTGTAGATCAAAAATACCTTCAAACTTCGCCCAATATTTTTGCTAGATCTCCTCCACACACATCCAGATTTTAGAAGGGTGTCTTATGGGATGCTAAAACCATCCTATTTGGATATAGATGGGTTGTGGGAGATGGAAAAAATTAGGCTTTAGGAATACACCTGGTTTGATTCTTCCCCCTAGCTGTACAATTCTGGCCTTTATATTCCATCTGTCACTAGCAATGTATTACTCTTGGTGATGATTTAGATGGAACTACTATTTGAAAGTGTAATTGCCCCTATGTGTGGTTTTGGTGATTAATGGCAATCCCTATGGACTAATGTTTTCATTGAGTTTTATATGAAGGGATATTCCATAGGTCATGCTTGTAGTACATGTGTTAGATTCAAGTATGGATGCCATGAAGATAAAGATATACCTTGAGTATTGGCATCAAGATCATTGAGTTGAAGAGAAGAATAGGATATGATCAAGATGTTGAAAGTGTGATCTCAATAGAAGAATTCAAGATAGGGCTCTAAGTCAGTGTCATGATAGCCTCGTTAGTTGAGCTATGGTTGACTAAGATTTAGAGCATATAATCAAATGAAGAGTTCTTTATGTACCTCAAGATATTTAGATAAAGCATGAGAAGATACATGGTTGACCAATACAACGAGTGAAGACTGATTTCAAGTTGGTCAACACATGAAGCATAAAGAATGTACCACATGGATCTTGTGGTATGGTAAGCCTTGTAAATTATGCTGTCGTCGGATTGATGACAAGTACGCCATGAGGGGGTCCTCGAGGCGTGCGGAAGAGAGGGGGGTGAGACGTACGGTATTCCGGGACGGTGAGCACACAAGTTTACCCAGGTTCGAATCCGCCGGCTTTGGACAGATCCTACTCCTGCTAGCAATCCAGTAATACGGCAAAGCCGGAATATGGGTTACAAGGGTTTCGCCTATGCGAGTTGAGGGTCTAAAGTATTGGGTGTGTAGAGTGTTTAGAGTGTTGCCCTAAAGGCTCTCCCTAGGACGGCTTATATAGATATCCGGCCTAGGGTTTACAGGAGAGATCTATCCGACTACGACTAAGAGTCGGTTACAGAGTACATCTTGAACTACAAGTAACATTATGGGCCTAAGTCGGTAAGTCTTCTGGGCCTTCCCGTAGCTAGATTGGACTCCGTATTTCTCCCTGACTGGGCCGCCCGTGAAGCAAAGATCTAACCCGAAGTGGGCCACCCTGGTCAGTGAGGAACTATGAGGATACCCGGAAAGTATATCCCCAACAGCAGCCCCCAGAGGCCTCCAAGATCCAGAGTCGGATTTATCATCGTCTAGCTTGATCTTCGGCTTGCAGAATCTTGAAGGGTTCCTGAAACTTCACAACAAAAGATACGATCCGGGTCTCAAAAAATAAGTCGGACCTTTCAGTTGGTTACTCGGATTTTCTAGCTCATTTTTAAACTAAGCCGGAACTTGGTCTCTAACGCCACCTGACACAAGCATGGTCAAGTCACGTCATCTGACAGGTGTTCCATCAGCATGACCGTTGGTGGGTCCGCGGTCCGTGGAACCGAGGCGCCGTTTCAATGCGTGCATGGAGATCGAGGCGACGCAATCATCGCGCGGGTCCTTCCCAGTTCTTTCCACGACGCGTGGCGGTTAAATCAGAAGCGTATACTAATCTTGACGCAGGTAGGTGGATATAAGGGTTTAGATTTCTTCTTCTCCTTTCCACCGGTCCTTTGCCGCTTCCTTCCTTCCCAATCCTCCTGCGTACGTAGCCTCCTCATCCTTCCCCACGTAAACTCCCACGCCTTTAAGGTCACTTTCTCACCGGAGAAAAATGGCTTCATCATCTTCTTCCTCGGCTTACGCAGCGGCGGCGACAACGAAGGCGGAAGCTACAACGGAGAAGGAAAGCTACAGGGGAATCTGGATCCCCTGCGCCCTCGACGAAGCAGGCCTCAAGAACGTGGAGAAGAAGGGGCTGCTCGTGCCGGGCGATCGGGCGGAGTGGCTCCGGCAAAACCGTCCCCAACCCACACGAGGGCGAGCGAGTCCACTTCGGCACTCATCTGGACCGAGGTCTGTCTTTTTCCTCCATCGGAGTTCTTCTCCGAGGTGATATATCACTATGGAGTTCAACTCCACAATCTTCCTCCCAATTCTCTTCTAGAAATGAGCGCATATGCTGCGCTTTGCGAGGGCTTTCTTGGCATTAGGCCGAGTTTGCTTATCTTCCGGTTTTACTTTCATGTCCGAGGAATTCCATCACCGGTGTTCCTTACATCACCGCACCATTAGTTTTATCTTAGACGGACCGCATATCCCAAAATTTCTGCCAGTTGACTCGGTCAAACAATGGCCAACCACTTTTTCTACCATAGGGATATTCCGACCTAAAGATATCTTTGCTTTTTTGTTGATGAGCCGCCACGGCCCAGCTCCTGGACGAGGCTGCTCTAGCTCTCACAGATGATCTGATCCTCGCTAAGAGGCGAATCAAATATCTGATTAAGCACAATGGTCTAAAGGGATCCGACTTGGTCCAGTGCTGTGTCTCACGCCGGATCTAGCCACTTTAGTACCACGGGGATAGACTGATGCATTCTGTCACGTTTTCTCTAACCGACTCCCTCCACATCAGCCCCAAAGCCTACACCACTCAAGGCTACATAAGCCAAATCAAGTGGCTGATCAAGGAGCAGATCGAAAGGCGGATTCCAGAGGTTTCTCTGGACATGCACACGGAAAACCCCGTGGTGCCGGTAGCTTTATCATCACATCTTTTATGTGTTTCTATCTTTGAGTTATATTGCAATCGATATGTTTTCTTATTTTTAGCTTGCGACATCCCAGTCGGAACTTGTCTGCACTCAAGGATACCCTCGGAGTTCTCTCAGAGGTGGAAGTAGTTCCACTCCGGATCTTGCGCTCAAGAAGCGCAAAGCTCCGACAGAGCGTTGGCACAAAGGAGGTGCCCGTCGAAGAGGTATCCTTTCCGCTACAAATTTTCCGCCTTTATGCTTTACTTAAACTTCTTTCCGAGATGTAACGTTTCTGACTTTGTTACCTTCTCAGAGCAAAATCGATCATCAAGGGCAAGGGGAAAGGGATTTCTTCCAAGCCCTTACGCTAGACGAAGATTATCATAGCTTCGCCTGCCGTAGCTCCTCCGACTCTGTCTCCTCAACCTTCTGCAACTCCGGTTATCTCGCCGAAGTCAAGAAGATTCTGCTCCTCAAATGGAGCCTGTGATCCTTGTCGCAAACTGACGCCACCAAAAGGCCAGTCAAGATAAGGGTGAACCTCTTTGGGTAATGATCCTCGGCTAAAGTCTTCAATAAACCTCATCAACAATCCGGTCTTGCCAAGTTTGGCCTGACCCAGAAATCTGAGAGGAGATCTAGCGGCTAGCCAGCAAGTCTGGACAAAAGCCATCTATCCTCGAAGAGGCGCAAGAAGCGGAGGACGCCAAGTTCTCGACCTTCTCGCTAAGTCCGCCTTTAGAGGATCAGGATCGGGGCTTCCAACCCAGCAGTGATCCTCTTACTCTCGCCGAGAAGGTGGCAGCTGAAGTGAATGCGGGTTTAGACAAACTCACCCGCGAGCAATATGTAAGTCGGAATTCCAACTCTTGTTTTTACATTATGTTATATCATATCCTCTAGCCCCCAAGCATGAAGTAGGATATAGAATCTGAGTTTATGCTTTCATTAGGATGCCAAAGAACAAACTAGTGTAGCCCCCAAGGCTCGTGCTGATATTTAGCAAAAAATATTAGCCCAAGTCTTAAGTAGCTTTCTGACTTTGGGTATTCTGACTTACAGAAAGTATGTTCCTATAACCAGGAATTACTGTCCAATGTCTATGATAAGCGGAGAGAGATCAAAGCTCTCCGACTTAAAAATGCTGAGCTCAAGGTAGCCAAGGATGAAGCCGAAGGTAAACATTTCGAGATTCAAACCTTGTCTTTTGCTTTTTCTATATCGAATTTTTCTCAACTGTTGTTCTTTTTATCTTACAGCGTTGGTGAAACAATCCATCGCTATGATTGAAGAGGCTGAGAACCTCAAAACCCTGGTGGTGGAAAACAAGGGACTTCACCAAGAGCTAGATAAGCTCAAGGCGGATCATGAAACGAGCATAGCTCAAGTCCTGGAATCCTCCTCCATGGCCACTGAAGAGCGCGATCGCGAGATTGCCGCTCAAGATAAAGTAATCTCAGACCTCAAGAATGAGCTTGGTAGAGAGAAGGACATATCCCAGGCGCTCCGGGCTAAACTCCAGAGTCTCCGGGAGGAGAAGACCAAGATTGACGACGTCATTTTTGGTAATGCTCCACCTCTCTGACTTATCCTTTCTTCTACTTTTATCAATGTCGGTTTTTTCTTGACTTGTTTTGTGTATAGGTCCTCTAAAGTTGACAGACTCTTCCTTGTCCGAGCCCCGCACTCACCGGCTTACCCAAGTCGGTGATCTTCTTCATGACTACCGCTAGTCCCTTGAGGACATTGGCGAGTCTCTCAGGATTCTGAACATGCCAAGCATGTCAGATTTTGAGGTGCGGGACAGGGCCAAGGAGATGCCGCAGCTTGTTCAGGACTGGAACATGTCCTACACGCGAACTGCTGCGTAGAACGCCCTCTCCATGGTCATGATCCACCATGGAAACATGGAAATATGGCAAGTGACTAAAGGGTACTGCAAGGTAGACGAAGACGGCCAGGAGCAGGACCTTCAAGCCATCATGCACTCCTGCGCCGGATACGGGTGCCACATAGCTGATCTGACCAGCTATGAGATCCCCTTCTTCACCACAGGATACTCCGCCTCCTGAAGAAGAAGCCGAAGAAGTTTCCGACGATGAACGCACCAACTCAGATGCGGATATCTCGGAACTATATCAAGGTGGAGTGACCAGCGAGCCAGTAGATCCTTCATCTCCTCCTGCATCATAGACCAGAAATTCATGTATTATTCTGGAAAAACTGATGCGATTATAAATATAAGTACTATTTATCTTTTGCAAGTGCTAAGCTTTTGATCTATTCAACACTTTTGACCTTTGAAATTTTTTGCGTGCCTGAAATGTTTATACAAGCACTTATATTTTTCGTCTCTACTTATCGCTTATCTCGCTTTCCGCCGTCCTTTTGTGAGCCGGCTAAACCTTCAAATGGAAACTTTGCCGAAAGCAACGGCTCGATTGCTAAACCAGTTTAAACTCTAAACAAAGCTGGCTTCCGGTACCAACAATTCACTACTCGGAAAATGCCCGATCCGCAATCAGATAAATAACCAAAGTAAAGACTAGAAATTTTTAGAGTTATACCCAAAGGTAGCAGTTTTTAGAATCGGAAATCTAGACCAGAACGAACATGAGCATAAAGTACTTTCGAGCATTCTGGGATTTTGGACTATGACATGATCATTCGGAAAATAAGATGGTCTAAGAACTTCTCAGAAAAAACTTGAGGCAACCAAAACTTTTATTTCTCACAGAACATGTACATATGTATGATTACAAAGAAGGATAAACTAAGAATAAAAGGGACGTAGCTGAGCAATATTCCATGGTCTGTCTAACTCATCCGGATTTGTACTGCCTCCAGCTCTCTTTCTCTTCTTAGTAGCAGGTCTTTCTTTGACTGGCTTCATGTCAGTTAGTACGATCCATTGTGCAATACTCAACTAACTAAAAAGGGCCCTTCCCATACTGGGGAAAGTTTGTGCTTTCTTTATTGCACAAGCCGGAGAACCAAATCACCTTTATTAAAAGATCTATTTCGGACTCTCTGGCTATGATGCTTGCATAACTTCTGCTGATAGGCTGTAGATCTTATTTCAACAACGACGTGAACTTCTTCGACTAATTCGAGATCATTTTGTCAAGAAGTCTCGGCATCCTCTTCGATATACGCGGCCACTCTAGGAGAAGTATGAATTAAATCACTAGGAAGAACTGCTTCTACGCCATAGACCAAAAAGAAAGGTGTGTATCCTGTTGACCTGTTCGGAGTTGTTCGTAAACTCCAAATTACAGAGGGTAGTTCCTCTGCCCAAGCCCCCGCAGCACGTCGTAGTGGTGCTTCGATTCTTGGTTTAAGGCCTTGTAGAATTAAAGCATTTGCTCTTTCGACTTGTCCGTTAGCCTGTGGATGTGCGACTGACGCAATGTCAAGCCGGATATTTTGCTCATCGCAGAATTCAGCCAGTTCTCCCATAGAAAAGTTACTCCGCTGTCATGATAATGCTATGTGGATAACCATACCGATTATAACATCCTCGACAAACCTTTTGGCTGTTGCTCCATCACAACTAGTGATGTTTAGCCTCGATTCACTTGGTGAATTTATCCACCATCACTAAGAGGTGGGTAAATCCACTTGGAGCTCGCTTAAAGGGTCCTACCATGTCAAGCCCCTGCCGCAAAAGGCCATGTTATAGGTATTGTTCACAAATGATCACGGAACATGAGCTTGCTTGGCGACTTTTGGCAGCCTTTGCATGTCTTGACTAACTGCTCGCATCTCGCCGAAAGTGTTTAAAAATCCATGTCGAAAAGCTTTTGCCACTAAAGATTTGGCTGCAGCGGTGGTGACCACACTCGCCTTCGTGGATTCCCTTAAGATTTACCCTTCTTCCGAGATACACAATGAAAACCCCTAAACACTCCGCTTATGGAGCTCACCTTAATAATAGTATAGGCTTTTGCTCGTCGGATAATCTGCCAGCTCAGCACCTCGCCTTCGCAATTTGCCTTCTACCAAATAATCGAGGTAGGTTTAGTCCAGCTAGGAATTACAGCGAACTGCTATTAAAGGTGAGTCCGATTTGGTCGATATTCCTCATCTACTCCCTTTATCAAGGGAACCTTGAGGTGCTCTAAAATGCGCCATCCGGACCTCTTTCCGTGCAGAGCCTATTCGAGATAGTGCATCCGCTTCCTCATTTTCTCGCCGAGACGTGTTGAACTTCAAACCCTTCGAACGATTTAGATAGATCATCCACGACGGCTTTATATGCTGCTATGTGCTTATTTGCATTACAAATATCCGAGACTTGCTGAGCAACAAGATCCGAATCTCCGAATATTATCAAACGTCGGATGCCAATATCCTTGGCAATCCGGATTCCATGCGCAGTTGCTTCATACTCGGCAATATTGTTTGTCGCTGTGAAGTGGATCTGCAACACGTATAATAGTTTATCTCCTTGGGGTGATTTGAGCACCACGCCAGCCCCCGAGCCCCCTCGAGCCTTAGACCCATCGAAAAAGAGGGTCCAGTATTCCGACTCAAGGAGGACCATGTTCTCCTTCGTCTCTGTCCAATCCGCGACAAAGTCGGCAAGGATCTGGGATTTGATTATTGTCCGAGGTTTATACTCAATATCGAAAGTTGAGAGCTCTAAGCCCCATTTGGCGACATGTCCTGTGGCGTCGCTATTGTTGATTATGTCTCTCATAGGAGCTTTGCTCACCATGGTAATTGGATGCTCCTGAAAATAGTGTCGTGACTTACGAGATGCTAGGAAAACACCGTAAGCCAACTTTTGATAGTGCGGATATCGCTGTTTTGATTCTCAAGACCTCCGACAAAGTAAGTCGGACGCTGCACCAAGTGTTCCTAATTTTCCTCTGGTCTCTCCACCACCACGACGATACTAACGACCTTATTTGTCGCAGCAAAAAGCAACATCGGTTCTTGAGGTTCCGGCGCTGCAAGGATAGGAGTAGATGAGAGTACTTTCTTCAGGTCTTGTAGTGCAGCTTCAGCTTCGTCAGTCCAGACACAATCTTTAGTCTTCTTCAGGAGTTTGTATAATGGTGCGACTCTTTCACCAAGTCGGCTTACAAATCGACTGACCGCAACAATGCAACCAGTTAATCTTTGTACGTCCTTCAGCGAGTTGGCTGGAATGTTAAGTATAGCCTTGATTTTGTTGCGGTTCACCTCTATGCCTCTTTGAGACACGATAAAACCTAACAATTTTCCTACCGGTATTCCAAAGAAACATTTCTTAAGTTAAGCATGATGTTGTATTTTCATAGATTGGCGAACGCTTCCTCCAAGTCGGAAATGAGTGTTTCTTCTTTTGGACATCACCGCCATATCATCCATGTATGCATGTACATTGCGTCTGAGTTGGTCATGGAGGCAACGCCGCATCGTATACGGTATGTAGCTCCTAGGTTCTTCAGCCCAAAGGGCATCGTGAATAAAACAGTAGGTTCAAGGGGTTATGAATGAAGTTTTGATTTTATCGATTCCTTCATCCGGATTTGGTGATAACCGGAATATGCGTCGAGAAAATGAGGAGTTCGAGCATGCCGTAGAATCGATAACTTGATCAATTCTAGGCGAGCGAACGGATCTTTGGACAAGCCTTGTTCAAGGCGATAATCAACACACATCCTTAAATCAGTGGTGTCCTTTTAGGGACCATTACAGATTGGCCGACCACTCAAAGTGTGGATGACCTCTTCTATGAATCCTGCTAACTCGAGCTGCTAGTTCCTTAGCTATTGCCTTGCGTTGCCGCCAAACCGTCGTAGGACCTGTTTGACAGTTTAGCGCTCGGGTTTACATTTAGAGAGTGCTCGGCAAGTTCCCTAGGTACTCGGTCATGTCAAATGGCTGCCATGCAAAGATATCTTGATTTGCTTGAGGAACTTGACGAGCGCTTTCCTATGCGCCATTCAGGCCTACGCCTATCTGGGTCACCTTGGAGGGTCATCATCCTTCAACGGTGCTTTCTTCGCTCTTCGATGCCTTGAACTCTGGATTTGGCTTGGTAACCTCCTTCTTCGCTATGGCATCTCGACGGATCTATGCTCTTCTTGATCTCCCGGTACTCGGGCGGCAAGACGGCTTCAACAAAGCGGCATTTCCATCCTCGCATGTCGGCTTTCTCGGGTCTCCCGATGGTGATCACGCTGTTGGGACCTCGAATTTTCATCATATTGTAAATGTAACACGACGAGCCATAAAATCCCAAAGAAGCCAAACGTCCGAATATAGCGTGGTAGGCGCTCTTGAACGGGACCACTTCAAGGAAAGTGCCTGTCCGATAATTCTTTGGAGTTCCAAAGGTAACATCCAAAGTGATCTCTCCTGTGGAATTAGCTTTGTCTTCTCGGGACAACTCCGTGAAAAATCACAGAGCTATGGTTTAGCCGGGTCTCGAGATCTTCATCCCAAGCATAGCTTTCGACATAGAGAATATTGATGCTACCACCATCCATGAGGGTCTTGGAGAAACCATAACCACAATAAGTGGGTTGACGATTAAGGCGTATTTTCCTCGCTTGTGTAACTTAGGCGAATGATCATCGCGTCAACGTGATTGCCACTTCCCAGTCCAAATCGGGACAGCCGGAATCGTTGCATTGAGCTCTGTAGAATCGCTTTCTTGACCTTTGCTGGTTGAGATCCGAGGAAGGTGACGTAAGTGTCCTTCTTGGTGGAAAAAGTCTTCTTCCCTTCCGACTTGGGATTTGATGCATCAGCTTCCTCCATGTCGGAATCTTCCTTGGTCTCTTTGTCTTTTTCGGGATTTTTCTTTCCTTCTTCCGCTTAGCTTTGTACGTGGTGTCATCTCTTTTGATGTCGCCATTGAAACGACATTCAGCTGCCAGGGACGAGCCTCCATCATGCGCCTAGGTGATGCACACATGGGTTATTGGTAATGCGGCCCAAGAGTAGGTTTTGCCGGTTGTTGTTCTCTCTACCTTGGACCCTTGATGTCCCACGGCCATGCCCGCAGCCTCCGCCACGCCCTCCTCGCCCTCCAGACTGGGAGATGAGTGACTACCACTGCTCGCTGCTGGGTTTTTCTTCCAAGGTGTTTTTGGCGCTCAGCTTGTTGTTTGGTTGTTTTGCCAACCGAGGCAGCTAGGGCATTGAGTAGTCCTTCGGCATCGCCAAAGATCTGCATACTTGCTCGCTATTTCTATCATCTCTCCCAAATCGGTAACCTTGTCACACTTCAAGCGATGGCGAGTAAACCAATGGGGAGACTCGCAATGAAAGCTTCAATCGCTTTGATCATTTACTCCTTCGCAGGAGTTCTTGGTGTCGATCCATCATCCGAGGTAATCCCGGAAAGTTTCTCCGGCTTTCTAGGTGCAACGTTGTAGGTCTCCAACCGTACAGGGCCTCCGATATGTGCCTTCGAAATTCCGAAAGAACGCACTTTGTAAATCATACCAGTTCTGGATGGTGTTTGCCGGAAGTTCATTGAGCCATGATCGTGCTGCCTTCCGCAATATAAGTGGGAGATATCGGGTTGCGACTAGGCTGTTTCCGCCTTTGGCGATGCGAAGCTTGGAAGAAATCCTGTAATCAGTGTATGGCGAAATGCCGTCAGAGGGCTTGGATATGTCTTGAGATAGCAAATCCTTTCGGGAATTTTGTAGCTCTAATGCGTGGACCGAAGCACTTTGTGCCCATGTATACGTCATCATTTTCATAGCGTCGAGCCTCTATGTTGGAGTTGATCCTGTGTCTTGCGCCATTCGGATAGAGATCGCCCGAATGCCGGCCGGCTGTGGTGTGGAGCCGGACTTCGGCTTCTTCCACCACCTCCTCCGCCATGTCGTCCTCCTTGCCCTCCATGGGAGCTATTGTGATGACTGTGTGGTGGAGAGGGTGGAGCAGCTTGACTACGACGAGCCCCCTGCCGGCTTGTACCGGCATGGTTTCCATCGTTTCTTCGTCTGCGCTCCCACCATGGTGAGGCTCAGCCGACGGTTCCCATGTTCAGGAGGTGGCATTCTTCCATCCTCCTCCCGACGCTTCTCTTTATCTTCTCCCTTTGATCCTTAGATTATCGTCGGAGGGTCGGATGGCGATCAGCCGATGGCGCTTTCTCGACCGTCACGACGTTGTTCCGCCATTACGTGAAGTTTTGTGATGTCTGTCTCAAGATCCGGTTCTTGAATAGTTGTCTTCCCTGCTCGGGTCATGATACCGCTACCGGACGTATTGATCTTACGCCAGCCCATGCCGGATCTCGGGCGACATTGGTCATCCGAGACCAGTTTTGACTTCCGGACAGGGCAACCTTTTGCTGCTCTAGTCCCTTGTTGAGTAGCTTGATACCCAAACAGATCTCCTCCGGTCCTGGATTCACCGATAGAATTTCTGCTGCAACGGTATTTTGTACTGGTGTTGGGTATACCCAATCTCCTACATATCTTTCGTGGCTTCCCATCTCATCTCCAAAAGGACGGCATGGACACGCGGGAATTGGTTGTCATCTGTGACGCCTGTCTTCTGATGCGCAGACATGTACCCTTGTTCGACATGCGCTTTCTTCTCCACCTTGATGTTTTTGGCTTCATCGAGAGTTGTTGACGACGCTTCTAGGGCTTGTGCCCTTTCATCCAAATTTCATCTATGAAGTTCTGCAGCTATAGGATAGGTGTGGTTAATGCAAAGATCGATGACTTTACGCGACCTTCAGTGATCACGTGTCCATCCACCGATGCTTCTTTTTTTCAGCTCGTCTCGATAAGTGCTACATCCGGTCTTCTTCGTATTCCTCGGCAATCACCTCCGTTAGAGGGTCTTTGCTGGGGTCTTGTTTTTCTTGTTCTTCTTCTTTGCCTTCTTGGCAGCGCCGGTAGCAAAGACGGCTTTGGGTCCGTCTCCCGGAGTCAAGCTCTGATCGGTACTTTTGGACATTTTAACCTCGGGATTATCTCCGACGTCCATGTCATCCGCTTTGGGAGAGTGTTCCTGATCCTTATCCATGGCTTCTCCTTCGCAGCTTTGGAGTTACTCTTCATATTCCGCTGGAGAATTTTCGGAAATCTGGCGGCCATCGACTCATCCAGGATGCGCACGCTTGCCGTTTGTTCCGATTGCCTCCAAGACCGAGTCGGTGTTTTCTCTAGCATGGCGAGCCGGATCTGATCCCACATATCCGACGGCGCGACGCGTGCTTCTCGAGGTTAAGGGCCATGCGCGATCGCCCATATCGAAACTTTTGATGGTCTCGAGATTGCATCTACGCTACTTTGCGTTATCATACGTTGTAGTGTGTATCTTAGGAAAGTGCTTGTTCCGCATCAATCGCGGGCCGAATCTCATTGATATGCTCCTCCGGATTTCGACTTCCACGGGTGGAGTCGATCGGGATTCGCTCCTCCGGAGATCCACCAGATTCGACGTTGACCGCTAGGTCTTCTTCAAGTTCGGTTTCTCCACTATCTCCGCAACTGGTCCTGATTGGATTAGGGTTTCACGGGATCCAGGAACTCGCCGCCCACGGACAAAGGGGACCTGTAAAATTCTTCCTCTATCATCACCGCTAGGGTAGGTTAGTAGGTTCAGCAAAACCGATGTAAACATCGATCTCGCCAAAGACATGATTGTGTAGGTAGTCACGGCCTCCTTTGTCAAATCCAAGTCTGCCGAGAACGATGAGAGGGACGTCAGCGGCGAGAGGATGCCACCCATAGTCTCTCGATTCGATTCTTGCAGATTCCGCCGGAATTCAGATCCGTGAGCTCACTTGCCCCACCGGTGGCACCAACCGTCATCGGATTGATGACACCACGCCATGAGGGGGTCCTCGAGGCGGAAGAGAGGGGGGTGAGACGTGCGGTATTCGGGACGGTAAGCACACAGGTTCCAAGTTCGAATCCACGGCTTGGACGGATCCCACTCCCTCGCTAGTAATCCAAAGAATACGGCAGAGCCAATATGGGTTACAAGGTTTCTCCTGCAAGTTGAGGGTCTAAAGCATTCGTGTGTAGAGGTTTAGAGTGTTGCCCTAAAGGCTTCTCCCTAGGGACTACTTATATAGATATCCAGCCTAGGGTTTACAGGTGAGAGAGATCTATCCGCCACGACTAAGAGCTCCACATGCAGAGTACACCTTGAACCACAAGTAACATTATACCAAGTCTGTAAGTCTTCTAGGCCTCCCAGCTTGGCCGATTGACTCCGCCTTTCTCCCCGACTAGCCGCCTCTGAAGCAAAGCTCCAACTCAAAGTGTGCCACCGTCGCATGAGGAACTGTGAGGATACCCGAAAGTATATCCCTCAACATACATCACATGAACTAAACCCATTATATATGTGCATTTGTGTTCTATATGGGATAGGGTATCTTTCCATGGGCATGCTTCAAAAGTGAAGATTTCTTCTAGCCTATGAGAGAATGAGACATCAAGTGGTGATCGTGTCAAGTTTGAGAAGTGCAAGTTCAATATAAGCATCTTAGGAAGATCATATGGTTGAATCTTGCTGTCCATATTGGTGATAATGGATATGTGAATATGCTCCTAATGAAGCTATCACATAGTGGTGCATGGGAGCAAATTATAAGACTTCAACGAAGCAACAATGATCGTGCTTTTGGTAAGCGGCATTCTGCCTTGAATGGAGTTTGAAGTATTGCCATCAAGATCTAACGGGATGTACAATACAAAGGTATGTCCTTTCTAGGTTTTCCTTTACTCTGTCTCAAGGCTAAAAGTGGCTGGGAGACCGAAGAGGTTATATGATAAATGCATGACTATCAAGAGGGGATTTCGTTGGGTAACTTGATCAGATCATCTTAGGGAGCTCAATCCTTCCATACTTTGCTTCTCCCTATTTTTTACTTCTTGATGTTTCTCTGTGTGATGTTCTTGATCTTGTTGCTAGATCTTCAACAAGTTTAAGTTCATCGAAACGGAATTGTATGCATCTTCTATTATGCTTTTCAAGTTTGAGGTTTTATCGATTCTTATTTAGGGAGGTTTCATACCTCACCTTATTTGGTTCTTTACTTCTTCCCATTCTTGGTTTTATCTTCTAATAGATAGAGTTTGTTCTTAGCTTTTCAAAAGCCCAAATTTGCTAAAATCTGAAGTTCGACATAAAAAGTTATCGCTGCTTTTTGTGTGCACTGCTTTTGATTCGCGATTTAAGGCTGGTCAGTCAACAATGAATTTCCCATGATCGAAAACTCGAAACTGTAGTCAGGCTTTGCTATTTTCGCCGAGATTAGAACTTTTTCTGGTTAACTAGAAATTTTTAGCCAGTCTCGGTGCAATCGGTTTTCCGCCGAACATGTCCGTCTAACCTGCTTTTGTTTCCAAAGGTTATCCCCTTGATGGGGTATAAAGGGGGGCTTTTCCCAAAGTTCTAGGGTCCTGAGCATGTTTTTGACCACCATTGTTGACCCTTTGAGCTTGCTTACTCCCTTCCTCCTATGATTCTCTTGCATCTTTTTAGGGCTTTTTAAGAGGAGATCTAGATCTACAATCCCCACAAACCAATTCCTCCTCTAAGTGAGGGAACCCATTGGGTCTAGATCTTGGAGTCACTAGTTGATTTTTCACCATTGTTCTTCCTCTCTAATTCCTCCCTAGCACTTGTTTCTTTGGTGGGATTTGAGAGGATTTGATTTGAACACCCTTGGTGTTCTTTTTCCTCAGATTCTGCATAAGTGTTGAGATCTCCATTAAGATTGGTTCAAGTGAGAGACCGTGAGCTTGTTACCTTGTAGGTGACCTCGTAGTTGGCTTCAAGCGATTGGTGCCGTGGATGTCCTCTTCGTGGAAGATTGTGAAGAGACCCTGCTTCTCCTTTCGTGGGAGATTGTGAAGTAGTTGTGAGCTTGCCATCTCCGGAGTAGAGGAAAGCTAGCCATAAGGAAAAGGGCCTATTCCTTCATGGGATAGACCTGAGAAGAAGGTGAGCCTTGTGGCATTACAAATCCTTCAGGAATCCCATACCTCTCAACATGACGACCTTACTTGTAAGGGAACACGGGAATACATCTTTGTCTCCGCATGTCTCAAGTATCTCTATACCCTAGCTTACTTCCTTATGATAGCCTTTGAGCTTGAAGTACTTATATCTTGTGCTATCTTGCTTAGCTTAACTTGTTGTTGGTGCAAATAGTTGAGCCTAGTGTATTTAGGTTTTTGCTTGTAAAATAAATTGTTAGTTTAATTCCTCGCATTCTATCAAGCCAAAACCGTAATAGTTTTGAAATTGCCTATTCACCCCTCTAGGCGCACATCTCTATCCTTTCAATTGGTATCGTGAGCAAGGTCTCTCCTTGTTTAGGCTTCACTTTATTAGAATGTAAAGATGTTCGCTTAGTAGTATATGCATAATGACACAATTATATTTGATGGGACAAATTATATTTGTGGAGAAATTGCTTGCTTTTGTAATCTTGGGCCTTGTGTCCAAATATTGAGAGGGATTTATAGATGTAGGTTTTTCCTCCTCCATGGATCTCAAAATTCCATGTTTAGAGTATGAGAAAGATTTACATCTCTCGCTCACAGCATCTAGTAAGTTTATTTTCTTGATCCCTCACAAATAATTTGTTCTTTTGACGCATTGTGAAGCTGCAAGTCATCTCAATGAGATGTGATCAAGTTGTAAAGAAATATTTGGTGGGTCCATTTCTTCATAGGGTCATAGTTCCAAGGGAGTTTCCTTCTCCTTCACACTATGAAGAGCTCCAAGTCAGCTTCCCACCGTCCGCCATGAGATTTTGCACAATTCCTCTCACTTCACATATATGACAAAGTCAAGGTAATGACATTGTGAGTGGAGAAATCATATATAATGATGTATGGCTTTCTTGCACCAATGATTCATGTTCTATATATAAGCAATGGCTTTAGAGAGTTTCGACTTAAAGCATCTCCTTGTGAATAATTATATATCCTCTTGTGCCGTTAAATCCTCGTATATCGTTCAGAAATTGCTCATACTGTGTGTAGTATGATATGCTTTGATTTAAGATTTGTTCCCATGAACAAATGCTTTTATTTCTCTAGTTGTCTATCTAATAATGTAGAGGAAATCAAACATTCTAGATAGCGTACACAATCAAGAACATTCAATAATATCCACATCTTTCATCCTCCCATGCTCACATGTATTTTATAAGAGGGTCAAAGATATTCTGGAATCTTTGAAACCCCAACATGATCTTCTAATGAGCGATAGTGATGATGATGTTGATGAGGATACTAGTACTATCCTTCATGAGACAACCTTTTTATGTATCTCTCTCTTCGTGGTAATAATAAGGTCGTTATGTTTGTTCTGTCAAAACATGTTATGGACACCATAACTAAACGTAAACAGTAGAAACTATTGAGGAGTTGGATTTCCAACTTGATGATGGAGTTTGAAAATCAACTTCCTTACAGTAATAGATTTTGTTTACGAGGAGAAGTACACTACCAATTGCCTCCCTCATACACAAAAATTGAATCTTGGCAGATCGAAAAATGAAAAATCCATTAATGACAGATTGTGCTACTAATCCCTAATTTCTCTGTGAAGTTTACATCTATATTAGGAGAATGTTGAGTTAAGGGTTCAAATGAGTTTGCTAGTTAAGAACTAGCAATTATTTTAAATTGGAAGAAAGTCATGAAAAGCTCTCTGATTCTATGCAATGTATCTTCTAATCTCCTATGATGGGCTAAAGTTATCTCGGCGGAGGTAAGTATCACTTGGAGGCAATATCTTGTGAGTCTTTTGAATATTAAAGTAATAACTTTCACTCAAAAAAGTACATTTTGCTACATGTGCTAGTCCTATGTGATCCTTCCTGGCACATACTAAAGTGATAAACCTTGAAGTTGGGAATACTTGCTTTGCTTTGTTACTCTAATAAACAGAAGCTTATACTTCCTTCTAGTAATTTCTATTTCCTACAAATTATGTAGAGGAAATCAAAGAGATCAAGGCCCGTCACTTTCTTTTTGAAGAAAATATTTCAGAAGTGATCTAAGAAGGGAACCATTAACCGATAAATATTTCTGAGTGTGCAAAATCCTCAATGATAAAAGTGGACTTGATCTAACCCAACAACAAAGAATAAATGTCAAAGAGCAATGAAGAAGCAGGCCAATACTTTCCAAGTCAAGGATTTGGCCAAGATTATTTGCTTCTATGTGCAAGGTGTTGTAGGACATCGTGGCAAAAGATCTTTCTCTCCACAACAAAAAAGCACTTGAGTGAGAAGCTGTCAAGGGGAAGTAGCTTACAAGTTCAAGTCAAGCCCAATCTCAACCTAAATTTGAAAAATAGAAGCTACTTCCCAAGAAGAATTTAGCATATGGCCCCTCCCAAGAAAAGAAATTGAAGAAGAGAAAGGGGAGCACTTGGCTACCCATATACATATGTCGCAGAAGGCACTTCAGCCCTTCATGTTCATGAACGGTAATCACTCATCGAATCATTGTTATGATGATTATTCTCTCGGAAGGACAATGATGGCAATCGTAAGTTCGCTCAAGTTTGTTGAACTCAAAGTGGTAACAAGAAAAGAAACCATTTGGGCTAAGCCAAGTCTATTGTCAGACTAACTCTAGGACCCAGAACTTGAAGTTGGGGACCAACAAGCTCAAACTTGATCAATAGGTGTTTGTGGAGGCAGGAGACTTCATTAACTCATGAAGAATTACAAGGATCTTCATATTATATTTGACTGCTTCAAGTTATATGCTTACACATCTCCCCTACATATACCCAATATGCCTTCTTTATGCGGTAACTCAAAACTCAAGTCTTTTATATTGTGTGTTACGCGGCCCCTTCACATGTTTTGGTTTTGTAACTAGTATGTGTTTGTATTTTATAGCCTCATGCTTCAGTTTATTTCAGTGATTCAGTATGTCTAGGTGTTTCGTTACATCATTTACTTCGCAGGTTTTGTTTTGAGCCTCTAATGCATCTTTGATGATATCTTATTTGTCACTTCTTTTGAGTGATTAAGGGAAACATCCCATTTTGGGGAGTGATAGTACTCAAGATCTCTCAAATCCCAAAAATGTGTGTACATGAGTACTACCACTTAGTATTGATATATAAAGCAAGTTTGATGACCCACAAAGCATATAGGTGTATCGTGAGTATTTTGGAGGGCAGTGAAACCTAATTTAATTGATTCTATGTTGGAGCCAAAGAATATTTATAAGCCTTCAACAATTGAGCGGTCAATTCACGTGCACTTAGAAATAAATCTTGCTGTTTCAACAGTTTTGTCAGGGTAGCAACAGCTTTTATAGTAGGAATAGCAAAAGTAACAAGAGAAGTTAAGTTAAAAGGACAAGAAGTATAAATATTAGCAAGTAGCAAAGGATTTGAGCATGTAGAAAGCATTAGGGATGGATGGATCATGCCAGGCTGAACAAGACAATTCACATAGCAATCGTAACATAGGCAATTGTAGATAAACAAGAGCAAAAGCATCCAAGTACTAGATAATCCTAGGTATGTGGTTCCATATATAAAGTCATGGACGTGCTCTGCATGAGAACTTGCAGAATATCTTTATCCTCACAATTGCCAAACCAATAGTCTCAAGGAATCCATCAGAATTAAGGTGTCTTTAATAGAGCACCGGATAAAAGTATTAATAATTCTGTGGAACAGAAGCATGTGATCCTCACATTAAAGCCATTCCCTCCGGGTTATCCCGACATTTCGCTTACTGGGCCATTGGTCTCCTACGGTGTATACCAAATCAGGATAAGACTCAAAACAATTACTATCATAATGAATCAATAACATGTTGACAACGAATTCATGAAATGACTCGGGCCCTAGTGCGACAAGTATAAGGCCACAACAAGTCAAATCAACGTTTTAAGAAGCAATTAATAAAGATACTAGGCACCATGCCCTAGCAACAACTGATGCCGTCACATGAACGATCTCATCCAATTCCTTACCATCCCCATGGCCTACTGGGGATTATCACTTGCATAGATGGGAAAAGGATATCATGGAGAAGCTGACAGTTATGGTGATGATTTACATGATGATCTCTTCCAATTCTGTCCTTGTAAAGGTGCCGAACGGAGTTTCAAAAGTTTGCTGTTTGAACTGCAAAGTGGCGGCGAGTGGAACTCCCTTCTGAAAAACGTCGCCTCCTGGAGTTTGCAAGTGGTCGGCTTTCATAGAGGCGTAAAAGGAGACTGAGGGGGTGCACTGGGGGCTCACACTATGCCCCGGCGCTGGTAGCCTACAATGTCAAGTGGTAAAGGCCAGCCTCGCCTTCTCTCGCCTCAGATTCTGCCTCGGAGTCTTCGAATCCGAGGGCTGAGACTTTGGCTTGGTCCCGTCCAATTCTGAGAATATTTATTTTCAATTTTCCGGAACCAAAAACAGCAAAAAACAAGGCAATGGGTAAATCGTGGTTTTGTCAATAAATAAATCAAAGAAATCATATGAAAGTACTCCATAAAGTGGACAAACACAAGAAAGTGGATAAAACCAAGCATGGAGCATCAAAATTATAGATACATTTTGTAATTTATCAACATCCCAAGCTTAACTCCTGCCTTGCCCCTAGTAGGTAAGGTGATAAAAAGAAAGAATAATATTTGAGGTGACATGCACACATCATAAACTTCACCAAAGTAATTTAAATATTCAAAGCTGGGATCATAAAGTACTAATCATTACAAGAAAGACAAAGTTCTAACAACAATAGGACAAAGAAACCATGATGCAAATATGAAAAAGCCGTCAAACAAAAGATTCATGAATAACAATGCTTTCAGAAGACGCTTTGTTTGTTTACATAAAGAAAAACAGGCATAGTGGTATCTATCTTTGTCCCTGGCAGAGTAGCAAACATAAAATGCAAAGGACACCTCAAAGTTTACATGAGTGATTTGATACAAATAGTTTGGAAACAAGAAATATCAAGGTATGTGCATCAATCAACAAGTCTTGGGACAATGCATATAGAACTAAGAATGGCCACTTATGCTCTCAAGAGAGTGCTCACATAATGTGTGGAAGTGACTCAACAAGGAAATGAACAAAGTTTTGAAAAGTTTGGAAAGGCTTCCAAATGTCAAAAGTATGGTACTCATTAGCTTTTGAGCCATCATTGCCCCTATCACAAGCATCTTTAATGTGGTTAAGGTAGAAAGTGAGGTCCAACTTGAAGTTATATGCTTGATGCATCATAAACCGAAAAATCTAAGTCCCTTGAGTATTTAGGCCGCTTCTTCATGTTACTCAACTTTAGTTACTGTAAATCTGTCATCGTAAGTATGTGCGTATTCATAGAGAACCGCTAATCTGGGTACCCTTTACTAATGATACTAAGAATCCTCATATCAAAATGACAAGGCAAGTAGCATAATGAGCATTCTAACCAATCTTCCTTATTTACCATGGAAATGTGCTTTTTTTTCTCTTCTTCCTCTTTTCTATAAACATTTTTTTTTCTTTTTCTCAATAGCTATCTCTCTTTTATAAGAAGAATGCTTCATAGATATTTATTATGGTTAGGGTAAGCATAGTTTCCACCATGTCAAGATGGATTAGACTCAAATACCTAGTATGCTTTCTTCTAACATACATAACTCCATGGACTTACAAGCCCCTTTACTCTACACAATCGATGACATCCGTAAACTAAAGAGCAAGGTATCAATCGGGTATATATTTTCATGTTGAAAAGCGCTCCTCGACACCCTCAGACAAAGACGGTTCTGGCTTAATCCTCAACCTATAATTTGCAAGCATATAACTTTCATGGAGAATCACTAATGGTTCAGGCTTATTAAATGCAAGAAAATAAAGTGTGCCATCAAGTTCGTGAGAGCTTTTACTAACTAACTTTCTATAACAAGCAAACATTTTATTCGAAGAAAACAAGGCATATTGAATATGCACGTGAAGTAGCAAATGATGCTAATAGGTAGGTATGGTGGACACTTTGGCAATATTTGGTTTTAGGGAGTTGGAAACATGAGCAACAAACATACTCAAGGAAAGTGAAGGCTAGCAAATAGTAAGGAATGACAAACGAGAGAGCAATCACGGCCATAATCATGTGAGCTGACAAAGCAACATTGGATCAAAGCATAAAGTGATACTACAAGTTGAAAACTAAAGGATCATAAAGGCTTATGGTGACTTGAGATAGTCATAACATGGTGTGATCATGTGCAAAAGCAAGTCAATCCAAATAAACCATCAAATGCGAGAATACCACTATACTTTATGCTTTTAATATGCTAAAAACAACGCATGATTCATCCAAGGCACATTAAGCAACTTAATTGTTTATAACAAGTCATGCTACAAAGAATACTCAAGCATAACCAAAACAATATCAAATATGGCATGACAAATCATAGCCACAGAAAAAAATCTTCACTTAAGCTACACCCAGCTTCCCTACTCTTTTCCAAAACCAAACCAAACTATTTGAAAACCAATGTATGCAAAAGAGGAGATCAAACCAATTTATTAAGAAAACTAAGAAAACCAAGAAAACTAAAAATGAAACGTAAAATAAGACGCCCAAGAACAACACAACTCGCATGAAACAACAAAAATGAAGCGTTGGAATGAACTCCTAGATTTTATTGATGAAGAAGGGATGCCTTTGCATATCCCAAGCTTTGACGCTTGTACTTCTTGGATATTTTTGGGGTGACACTAAAGTATCCCTCAAGCTTGAGATTTAGTCCATCCTTCATCTCATTACCATTCCTTCCATACACCTGAAAATTTTCCTTCATACAAAACTTCACACAACTTCTAATAGCAACATTAGTGCACCTCAAGATAAATAAGTATTAAGGTTCAGTTCTAACACCAAATAAACTCTCCCATTAAAACACAAGCTACTGTAGCACTTCCTCAAAAGCTCAATTCCTCAAAAGAACTCAAAAAGGAACCAACAAGAAGCAAATGCAAAAAAATGGCAGAAATCTGTCAAAACAGACCAGCAGGTAAAGACATTTTTTTCGAAGACCTTATGTTGCTCAAATCAAAAAGTGTTGAACTAACGAAAGTTAGATAACAACCTGGGGCAGAAGAACAAAAATTCACGCCTCAAAAAGACGTTCAGAGATTTTACACGAATTTTTATGGTGAAGCACAGAAATCTATTTCGGGACAGCAACTTTCCCAATCATTACTTTCTCATTAGAGGTTACTTGGTACAAAAGCAAATAAAAAGGATAAAGAGCGGTTATTACAGAGGTAATAACTTCCAAGACTCATCTAAACTTTTGTTATCTCCCAATAAGTACTTTTCTTTAACGCCTTTAAGTTAGGCATAAGCAAAAAACCAAATGGATAGAATAGAAGTAAGCTGGAGATAATCATGGTGAAAACATTGTTTTGTTCAATGAAATCCTTTCGCTAACAAGGTTGATCAGGTCTTGTTACCAAAAACAATTTAATATGAGACAAAACTTTGTATTCCACTAATGATTATGTTACCTCAACCTTGATAGCAATGGTCCCAATCATAATAGTTTCAAATTTTTCTGGTATGGGACAATATATTTATCCAACTTGAATGCCCTCAACACGCTCAATTGAATTCAAACCATAAGTCATTTCAATCTTCTTGGGGAAATAGACAGTATGTTCCTTGTCATTAACATTGAAGGTCATCTTCCTTGATTACAATTAATAACGACTCGCAGTTGTTTAAGAAAGGTCTCCAAAAATGATAGACATATTATCATCTTCAGGCATAATAGTTTGAGAGGATGCTCTCATAAGAAATAAGGAGTTTAATTAAAAGAGAGCATCAAGAAGCAAATTAAAACACATTTAAGTCTAACCCACTTCCTATGCATAGGAATCATGTATGCAAATAAATTCACAAAGAACAAAGCTACATGCATAGGAAGATAAACAAGAGTAATATCAAAACTTTCAACACATAGAGAGGTGTTTCAATACCATGAAACTTCTACAACCATATTTTCCTCTCTCATAATAATTTTCAGTAGCCTCATGAATAAACTCAACAATATAACTATCACATAAAGCATGCTCTTCATGATCTGCAAGCACTAGAGCTTTATTATAAACATTTTCAAAAGAAACCTCAGTAATATAACATTTATTCTCCTTTAGTAAGCATGGGGACAATCAAATAATGTAAGGATAAAGAGTTACTTCATTAGAAGGTAGGTATGGGTAGCTAATCCATTCTTCCTCCTTTTGTTCATCACTCTCCTCCTTTTTCATCTAATGAGATTGCAGTGTTCATCAATTTCTTCTTCCATAGTATCATGCAAGGCATTAGTCTCTTCCATTTGTGGAAAGCATCTATTAAAATATTCAAGAATATAGCCATTTTCGCCCTTGTAATTATCAAAGAAAATTCTAAGTATACCATAAATCTCTATTTGTAAGGTGAATCATCAATATTTTCAAGCAAACTAGCAAGTTCAAAAGCACCCTTCCAAGCAATAAATTTTCAATTTGTTCCGCGATCATAAAAGTCATAAATTCCTTTAGCATAAGAAGATATGGTATCATTATCATTATACTCATATTGAAAAGGGAGGTATTTATACCTCTTTCTCGCAACAAGATTTATCACAGCAATAAGTAACATTATAAGTAGAGCACATCGCTTCTAGCAATGGTATACAATCTATCAATTTGTTCCTATAAGTGTTTCCTTTGTGACAAGCGGTGTTCCTTATAATAATATTTTTGATCTTCCGTGAACCCACCTTGCTAATAAGATTCAGTTTCAAAGAAACCAACCATCGACAACAAGCATGATAAAGCAAGACAATAACAAACCAATGAAAATAACAACTAGAGTAGGAACTACTTTTTTGTATTTTTTGATAAAGAACAAGCAAACAAGGCTAAAACTAAACTTAGCTTGAAAATAGTGAATCCAGAACTTGATAAATAAAGCTATTCTCCTCAAGAACGGCGCTGTAAAATAGTCTTGATGACCCACAAGTATAGGGGTGTATCGAGTATTTTCGAGGGAAGTGAAACCCAATTTATTGATTCGCACATGGGAGCCAAAGAATATTTATAAGCCTCAACAACTGAGTTGTCAATTCAGTCGCACTGAAACAATCTTGCTCACAACAGTTTATCAAGAGCAACTTTGTAGTAGGAATAGCAAAAGTAACATCAGAGTAAAGTAAAGACAACAAGAATAATAGCAGTAAACAAAGGATCTGAAAAGTAGGCATAGGGATGGATGGACTCGTGGTGCATGAACAAGACAATTCACATAGCAATCAGAACATAGGCAATTGCGATAAATAAGATAAAGCATCCAAGTACTAGATAATCCTAGGCATGTGCTCTATATAGACATACGTGCTCGCAATGAGAACTTGCACAATATCTTTTGTCCCGCCAGCCCGCTTGCAGCGGGCCTCAAGGGAACCATCGGTAATTAAGGTGCCCTTTTAATAGAGCACCGGAGAAAAGCATTAACACTGTGAACACATGTGGATCCTCACATCAAAGCCATTCCTCCATATCCCGATTTCGCCACTTCGGGCCATTGGTTCCGACAACAACGTGTATACAACTTGTAGATAAGACCAAAACAATACTATCATAATGAATCAATAACATGTTCAGATCTGAAATCATGGCACTCTGGCCCTAGTGACAAGCATTAAGCACAACAAGTCGCAAAGAAAGTCATAAAGCACTAATAAAAGATACTAGGCACCATGCCCTAACAACTGATGCCATTACATGAACGATCTCATCCAATACCTACCATCCCCATGGCCTACAGCGAGGGATTACTCACCCATAGATGGGGAAACATGGATGGTCGATGGAGAAGCGATGGTGATGATGATGGCGATGATCTCCTCCAATTCCCCCGGAAGGTGCCGTAACGGAGTTTCGGCTGTCAAGCTGGAATCTGGTGGTGGCGGTGGAGCTGAACTCCTTCCGAAAACGTTGACCCCGGAGTTTTTAGGTCAAGGCTTCTTATAGAGAAGAGGGAGACCTGGGGGTGCCTGGGGTCCACACCATGCCTCGCACGGACAAAGCCCAACCCGCGCCTAGGGGTGGTGTGGCCACTCGCTCTTCTCTCGCCTCAGATTCGCTCCTAGAGTATTCTCGGAAAAATAGGCACTGTGGCTTTTGTCCCGGCCCATTCCAATTCGAGAATATTCATTTTATGACTTTCCTAGAGCTAAAAACAGCAAAAACAGCAGTCATCACTGTGGCTCTTTGTTAATAGGTTAGTCCAAGAAATCATATGAAAGTACTCCAAAGTGTGTGGACAAAACACAAGAAAGTGGATAAAACCAAGCATGAAGCATCAAAATTATAGATACATTTGCAATGTATCACAAGCTTATCTAGTCATTGTGGTGTGTCATACCATGAGAAATTCAAATTTAAATGTCCATTAATTATCTCTAGTTGAGGGTGCTTTGGCTCTTATTAAGAAAAGCGAATATCACATTATGGGGGGAGTAATATGTCTTTTTCATATCAGAATCCTAGGAAATGTGAACATATGAGGTAGTGCCACTTAGAGTTTATAGTGTTGTTTATCTTGTTTCTAGGTGGCATGTTTGCTCAAACAAGGTCCTATTTTTTGTTAGAAGCTTTTGTTGCTCATCCTTTTGGTGTTTGTTTGAGTAAGAAATTTTGGTGCGGCCTTCCTCAAATACATATCTCTATATCTTATTTGGGAGACCATTTGCTCCAAGTTATTCTAATCATTGATTTGCATGATCGTGTGACTAGTTGAAGCTATCAAGAATCTCTATGTTTGCATAGTGTTTAATCCTTTTATTCCTATCCTATTATTTTTATTGTGAAGATTTATCTTTAGTATCCATGAAATATACCAACGAAAATCAATTCCAATACACTCATTGTCTTCGACAATTAATATACTTGTGTGTGGTAGCATTTGTGGATCATCTTCACCTTGGATTTCACCTCTTATTACCTTTTTTATTTCCAATTTTTTTGTTGTGGCTCCCATTGTCTTCCTTGGCTTTTGAACATCTCTTTGATGATGTTTTTGTTTATTATCAAATGTGTTTTAGTGAAAGACAAACCTTTTTTCGGAACCTTGTGCCATTGTGAAAAGTGTTAAGGGTTTGGTTTATTTGTTGAAACCTTGCTCTTTGGGGAGTTTGTTATCTCATTCTTTCTTCTCTATTTTATTTGCTTGAATGAGATAATTTTTGAGCATTTGTGTTTTTATTTCATCTTTTACGCCAATAGTTTTTGCTTGGTTCATTTGTTGAGCTTTGTTGAATAAATCCTGTGTTGATTTGATTCTTTGATATAGTTTGGACAAAAATGTATTTTGTCACACCTTGTATGCCTCCTTGAATTTTTTGTGTTTTGTCCAAATTATATCTTTGTTGGATCTTGAAAGTCTTGTGCATGCATGTTTATAAATTTATATCTTATATCATGTTTTGCTTTCTTTTATCCAATATATAAGGTGTACTCCATCAAATCTTTAAATGGCTAAGATATGTATGAAATTCAAATTTCATCTCTAAATATGCACATATTTTTATGGAGTGTGTCCTATGTATTGTGGCTAGTCTAACCAGTTTGGACCCAATGAGTTTGGTGACAAAGATGTACTTGAATGTTGTTTTAGGTACATTGATATGCAATGGATGCTTGTCTTATCTATAAGGAAGGTGTTGTCACCACATCATAATTGGAGCCAAGCTAGGATGATCAAAGAATTCTTATCTACTACATCATACCATTCCTATCTCTAGTCAAGTATCTTATTCATGCATACTATTCTTCTATCCAATCTCTTGTAGGTTACATCTGTTATGAATTTATTTGTTTGTAAATGTTGTGATTCTTGCAAGGATCTTTGAAATACTTTCATCCTTATTGCTTATGTGAGTAATTTGAGATGTTGTATATAATGGGATTATACAAAATCATGTTCATGATTCACCAATTCCAAATATGCCTTCTAGAAATTTATTGCACATCAATTCCTCGAGGTACTTTCATGTGCAATATTGTTGAAATTGTATTGAATCCTTCCTTTGATACTTGTTGCCTTTCTCAAAATATCTCAACTAGCATTAGTTCCTTTAGTGGTAGTTGTGATGTTTTGAGGTTTTCTTTTCTTTGGTGAAGTTCATTGATATACCATGATAGAAAATAGAGCCAAGGGTTATATATGCACTTAAGGAAAATACCATTTTGGTATATCTTATGACTTCCTCTTGATATCATGTTTTCTTATTTTTATTAACCTCTTATGTGTGGATGTTTTTGTGGATTATTCTAATGCTTTTCCCACTTAGAAACTTATATACCTAGAGTGTTAATCCTATTTTGATATCCTTGCTCTTTTGCTTCACCATCTCTTATCCTATTGGTTTTAATGGTATTGGTAAGGTCTTGATTTATGAGTGCTCGATTTATTTTTATTGCATCTTCACGCACTCATATATCATATTCAGTTTCTTTTTGACTTAAGCTTGTCTTGAAAAGTGTATTGATTTATATCTATACTCCTTGTATCTTAGTTCTGTTCTAAATGATATAGATGGAGTGAGGATTCCATGTTTGTGATATTGTATTCAAATGAAACAACTAGTTTATGCATGAACCTTGGGAGCTTCCTTATTTCATTTAGATCACTATTTTTCCATTTGATTATTTGGATATTTTGATTGCTTGCTTCATCTTGAAGTTTCTTCACCTTGTTATCCTTTAGCAATCTTGATCCTCAATATAGTTTGATTTCCTCCAAGCATTCGTCATTGGATATGTGCATATGATTTCACCATATTACGGTAATGCACACCTTTGGGTAGGAACTCATACGATATTGTCCTTCAACCTTGTCATCCATTTTCGCACTTGTTGTTAATGGGGGGTTAGAAGTTTTAAGGAAATGATTTTGTACTTAAGATTGCTTTGTTCTTAAGTGTTTTCCTTTCATGCATTTCATCTTTTATTATGTTTTGTATGGTTGAATATAGTGTAAACTCTCCCAAAGGTTATGTTTGACAATGCATGCAATGAAATTCAAGTTCATCACACGTGCATATATTGTGGGGAGTTTTCTATATATGTTGGTTCTACTCACATATCCTGTATTAGTTGTAGTTTGTGTGAGTAGAATCAGTTTTGATATGGGCTAGTATCTTTGTGTTACTTAACCATATCAAATACAACCTCTGTATACAACTTATTCTCTGATAAGCTACGCATTTGTTTCTAATATTCATTATATAAACCCTCTTGTTGTGATTGTCATCAATTACCAAAATGGGGAGATTGAAAGTGTAATTGCCCCTATGTGTGGTTTTGGTGATTAATGACAATTGCATGGACTAATGTTTTCATTAAGTTTTATATGAAGGATATTCCATAGGTCATGCTTGTAGTACATGTGTTGATTCAAGTATGGATGCCATGAAGATAAAGATATACCTTGAGTATTGGCATCAAGATCATCGAGTTGAAGAGAAGAATGATATGATCAAGATCTTGAGAGTGTGATCTCAATAGAAGAATTCATGATAGGGCTCTAAGTCGGTGTCATGATAGCCTCGTTAGTTGAGATATGGTCGACTAAGATTTAGAGCATATAATTAAATGAAGAGTTCTTTATGTACCTCAAGATATTTAGATAGAGCATGAGAAGATACATGGTTGACCAATACAAAGAGTGAAGAGTGATTTCAAGTTGGTCAACACATGAAGATAAAAATGTACCACATGATCTTGTGGTATGGTAAGCCTTGTCAATTATGCATCATAAACTAACCCATTATATATGTGCCTTTGTGTTCTATATATGGATAGGTATCTTCCATGGGCATGCTTCAAAAGTGAAGATTTCTTCTAGCCCATGAGAGGATGACATCAAGTGGTGATCGCCATCAAGTTTGAGAAGTGCAAGTTCAATATAAGCATCTCGGAAGATCATATGGTTGAAACTTGTTATCCATATTGGTGATAATGGACATGTGAAGATGTTCCTTAATGAAGTTATCCCATAGTGGTGTATGGGGAGCAAATTATGAGACTTCACGTGGCAACAATGATCAAGGAAGCATTCGCCTTGAATGGAGTTTAAGTATTGCCATCAAGATCAAGAGGATGCAAGACAAAGATATGTCCTTGTTAGGTTTTCCTTTTACCGGTCTCAAGGTGGTGGTTAGTGACCGGTTATAGGATATATATCCGCACTATCAAGAGGGGCTTTGCTTGGGTAACTTATTCACATCGCCTTAGGGAGCTCAATCCTTTCCATACTTTGCTTCTCTCTATTTTGTTGCTTCTGATGTTTCTCTGTGTGAGGTTCTTGAGCTTGTTGCTAGCTCTTCAGCAAGCCCAAGTTCATCGAAACGGAACTCATATGCATCTTCTATTGCTTTTCGAGTTTGGAGGTTTTATATGTTCTTCTTTAGGAGGTTTCATACCTCACCTTATTTGGTTCTTTACCTCTTCCTCTTTCTTGGATTTTCTTCTCTCTAATAGATAAAGCTTGTTCTTAGCTTTTCAAAAGCCCAAGTTGCTAAAATCCGAGTCCCACGTAAAGTTATCGCACTTTCGTGTGCACTGCTTTGATTCGCGACGCCGGTTCTCAGAGCTGAAATTTTCGACGATCTCCAGAAATTTCCAAAGGAAAACCAAAATCTGTCCAGGTTGTTGTTTCGCTGAGACAGAACTTTTTCTGGTCAACTGAAATTTTGGTGCCAGTTCGCGGCACCGTTTCCCGTCGGAACGTGTCCGTCTGTCTGCTTTTGTTTAACGGGTTATCCCCTTGAAGGGGTATAAAGGGGGCATCTTCCCAAAGTTCTAGGGTTCTTGAGCATGTTTTTTACCATCATTGTTGACCCCTTAAAGCTTGCTTCCTCTCCGTTCCCTCCTATGATTCTTGCATCTTTTTGAGGGATTTTGAAAAGGAGTTCTAGATCTACAATCCCCACCAATTAATTTCTCCTCTAAGTGAGGGGAACCCATTGGATCTAGATCTTGGAGTAACTAGTTTTTTTCACCATTGTTCTTCCTCTCTAATTCATCCCTAGCACTTGCTTCTTTGGTGGGATTTGAGAGTGACGGATTTGAACACCCTTGGTGTTTTTTCTCTGAATTCTTGCATAAGTGTTGAGCTCTCCATTAAGATTGGTTCAAGTGAGAGACCGTGAGCTTGTTACTACTGGAGGGTGACCTCCTAGTTGGCTTGGCGGTTGGTGCCACGGTGTCCTCTTCGTGGAAGATTGTGAATAGACCCAGGCTTCTCCTTCGTGCAGCTTGTGAAGTGGTTGTGGAGCTTGCCATCTCTAGAGTGGAGGGAAATCTAGCCATAAGGAAAGGGCCTATTCCTTCGTGGGATAAACTCGGAGAAGAAGGTGAGCCTTCGTGGCTGGGAAATCCTTCAGAATCCCGCACCTCTCCAACGTGACGATCTTACTTGTAAGGGAACACGGAATGCATCTTCGCCTTCGCCTCTATCTCTATACGAGCTTACTTTTCTTGTGATAGCCTTTGAGCTTGAAGTACTTATATCTTGTGTTATCTTACTTAGCTTAACTTGTTGTTGGTGCAGTTAGTTGAGTTTATTATATTTAGGTTTTGTGCTTGAAAAATAAACGTAGTTTAATTCAGATTCTATCAAGCCAAAACCATAATAGTTTTGAAATTTCCTATTCACCCTCTCCCTAGGTGACATCTCTATCCTTTCACTATTAAACTAACTTTTAGAAGAATTTTCTCCACTAGCATGATGGAATCCTGGTATGCTTTGGAGCAAATTCTGCTTAGTATCAGTATTGGAGAGGCTGAAGATTCCTTGATATGGCAATATGGCAACAAAGGGGTGTATTCGACTAGTTCTCTCTATAGTATAATTAATTTTAGGGGTGTGTCACCTGTTTTCATTCCTGCAGTCTGTTCTTTGTGTGTTCCCCCTAAAGTTCAAGTGTTCCCGTGGTTTATGTCTCATAACAAGCTAATGACTAGGGACAATTTGAAAAAATGGGATATGGGTAAACCTGAAGACTGTAGTTTTTGCACTGATGATGAAAGTGTGTCACATCTCTTTCATAATTGCATTGTTGCTACTGAAATTTGGAAAACTATTTCCAGTTTTTTCTGTACTCAACTAGGCACTAATCTTGAATCAGTGAATAGGTTTTGGATCTCTGAGAAAAAGAACTTTGCACTTAATTCAATTTGTGCCTGTGTTTTGTGGTGCATCTGGAAATTTAGGAATTCTATGATTTTTGATAATCACCCCTGGTCTGACTTACAGTAGATTTGGTGGCTGATTCTCAAAACAATCAAGGACTGGATGATTCTCTCAATGAACCTGTGCAAAGCAAAGTGAAAGAGTTTTGCCAGATGATTTCGCATTATCTGACAAGACCCTACCAGTTGCCAATGGGTAGAGGATCAGATCGAAGGGCTGGAAGCTCTCAAGCTGGCTCCCATCTCCCTAGGAAAGGTTTGAGGCACTGCTTTCTAAGCAATCTGGGCCTTCTCCCCAGCCTCCTACTCCGACTCTCAAAAATAGGCGCTACCTCAGCCCCAGCACTCCTCTGAACTTCTTGCGTCGCCAGAGCCCTCCTCTGAAGAAATCGAAGACTTGGCTTCCCTGCAAAAGTTTGTGATGAGGTGTTCTGAAAACGGGTTGTCTTAGTGATGTATGTTTAAAAGAATTTAAGTTCCTGTAACCTGTAGTTTCCCTTTGCTTCATCTGCTTGTGAGCTTTAGTGGTGCACGTAGGAGTGGTCTCCTTTTTTAAACGAAACCTATATTTCCGAGTATCAAATTTTTTGGAAAAATATCCGGATATAGCCAATTATTTATCTCACCAACGTGCAAAATATCAATTCCAAAATTTTTGTATTATGAGCTACACAAAACAACAATAGTGTGGATCTGAGTATGCATAGTTTTAAATTCCAAATTTTATCCATTTTGTTCATTTTTGTGTAGCCCATAATATAAAAAAATCGGGTTGCAATCTTTCATGCTTGTGGGATATAACATTGACTATGCCTAGAATTTATTTTCAATTTTTTAAAACTTGTAAATATGATACTATTTGAATTTTTTAAAATAGAGAGTACTAGATCTCGGGAGTCAAAGACACTTTCCGTGGAGTGTAGTTCTATGATCTTTGTGTCATTCTAAGATTGTCGGTGTTAGTTTCATGTGTTCATGGCAAAGGTGGAGTACGACGGGATAGAGTTATATGGATAAAAGCTTCATAACTCAATCCCCAATCAAGTGTGGTTATCATGGCCTGATGGCCAATCTGGCACATATGGAAAAGCATGTGGTGTTTACCGCGGACATCCCGATCTTCTTCCGTGGTAGTGAATGAACAAAGTAGCGGTTTAGCATCCTGTCTTGCAATGACTATGTCCTGAGCCGGTTTGCTTTCAGATAACTTGGGTTTCTCTTAGGTAGTTTGTACTACATTGAGATATGGTAAAAAGTAGGGATGCAGATATGAAAAGATGGAATTAAATGCAACTACTTAAAAACTTTGATATATATAGTTCTTCGTCCAGAAATATCTGACTTAAAATTGTCTAGATTGGAATGTATCTAGTGATTTTAGTATATATAGATACATTCAATCTAAACAAAACCAAATCAGTTATTTCTGGACGGAGGGAGTATAAAATTGGTTGTATTGGAGATCAATGTTGTTCTAAGGAGTTTCGTTTTTTTTGCATGTAACTAATCATTAATTCGAAGTTGAACTGTTTCTAACAAATGTATAGGGTTCTCTGTCTGTAGAAAAGGTTGATATGTGAAAAGAAGTACGCACGATTATCTGATACTAAAACAGCACTTACTCCGTTTCTAAATATAAAATGCTTTGCTAAGCAAAATTAACTTGTCAAAACATGTACAAATAGATAAAAACAGGGAGAGTAACCACTGCTACACTGTATCTTTCCTTCAAATAAAAAGGTAACCAATCTCCGATAATATCTCCGTTCAGCTATGCATTTGAATCGTGTGCATTATAGAAATGGATTCATGTAGTCAACGGTGAGGAAAGAACGCCTAATCCTTTGTCTGGTAGTAGAATGCGAACAAAGGATCGATCAACCCACGCGGCGGTTTGACTCAACCATCGGGACTGTTCAAGGCTACTCTTCCCATAACCCCAGCCCAATCTCAGCCATCGGCAAACGGCTATATAGGCGTGCTCAAGCTGCGCACACATGTATCTCTCGCTCGTTCCTCTGGATTGGTTCTGCCTTCAATTTGTCAGCGTACAGTCTTGACTCTGAAGCAGTTTAAGCCATGAAGCTTTCACTTGCTTTCACGCTCGCTGTCCTCTTCTTCCAAGCCATTCCACTTTTCGAGGCTCGACCACTTCAACTTGGTACGTTGTAGTACTTCCTAGTATCTCAATTCGTATAGCAACGAGTAGCCTTAATCCATTGCAAGACTGACATATTATCATTTCCTTTTATTTCCGCGATTTTGCAGATGTAGATATGGCACATCATCCGCGTATCTCACTGCTGCCTCGTACAAGCATAGCAAAGGAAGCCGGAGAGGCTTTGGTGATAGACCGCGTAGAACCGAAACAGACGAGCGGTGACGGCGAGGAGGAGGTCGCACCGGGATCACTGGTTGATGCTTTGCGCCGGCCAGGAGCGCGCTCTCCGCCGTCGCCACAGGGCGCAACCCGCCGCACTATCGGCAGCCGGCTGGGTCCTGGGGTTCAGTTCCCTGGGTTAGTGGGTCGCACAAGCCGTCTCGTCCCCCGGCGCCCACCGGACAGAACCCGCCGCACTGGCGCGGGTTGAGCCCGAGGCCGGTCGATGTGTTCCAAGTGTGTAGTGTGGTGAGTAAAATGTCCTTTTATTAAGAAAGTGTGCTCATGTTTGGATATAGTGGTAAAATGTACAAGATTTACTTGCATTAGGATTTTTAATTTCACGTGTTATGATACGGTATATACGTATGATACTTTAATCATCTCTTTCTTTATTAATTGTTATGCCAATTAGATTTTTGCCAAAGATGTCGCATGATACTAGTTATGATACTCCCACTGTGGCTACCCTATGCATCAAAATTCATTTCTAAGAGCATCTCCACTCGGCGTCCCAAAAGGACATCCCAAAGGCCTATGGGTGTGCTGCCTAAAATAACGCTAAGCCGCGCCCCTAAATGTTTTTTGACGCCGGCGCGGCCCGTTTAGTTACCCGACGCCCCTAGGCCGAACCCAATCCATGAAGGGGGGGGGGGGGGAGGGGGCGCCAGATGGAGTTGAGAACAACCGCCTTGCCCGCGAGGTGTTCGGCGGTTTACTGAAGACATGGATTCAGATGAGGAAGAGATGATGACCGCTCTGATGGACGATGAAGTCGTTGCTGCTGTCGTCCGAGACAGCGTCGGCGACGATGATCATCTCATGATCATCACATCCCTCCTGGGCAAGATCGCCGACGCCGATGAGAAGCTGCCTGCTAGGGATTCAAAGCCTGGGCAGCACAAGAGCAAACCGAGGAAGAGGATGGAAGGCTACTGCATGCTCTACGCCGACTACTTTGTCGACGACCCATTGAACGGCAACGTCACATTTCGGCGCCGTTTCAGAATGTGCCGGAAGCTTTTTCTGAAAATTGTCGAGGAATTAAGAGAGTTCGACGACTACTTCAAACTGAAGAGAAATGTCGTCGGCATGCTTGGTTTCTCCACAATCCAAAAAATGCACAGTTTCTCTCCAGATGCTTGCATATGGAATTCCTGGAGACACACAGGACGACTAATCCGCATGGCGGAGTCCATACCATCGACCGCATGTACAGATTTTGTAGGACTATTGTGGCAGTGTATGGGAAGAAATACCTGAGAACACCCAATGCAGAAGACACAACTCGGATCTTGAAACAAAATGCTGCAAGGGTTTTTTAGGAATGCTTGGAAGCATTGACTGTATGCACTAGGCTTGGAAGAACTATCCACGCGCACCAGGGCATGTACAAAGGTCACAAAGGATCATGCACTGTGGTGCTTGAGGCTGTGCAGATCAGAATCTATGGATTTGGTATGCTTTCTTCGGTATGGCAGGATCACATAATGACATCAACGTGTTGCAGTGTTCAAATGTGTTTGCCAAGCTTGTTGAAGGAAGAGCTCCTCTAGTGCAGTTTGAGATTAATGTCCACCACTATGACCACTATGACAAGGGCTACTACTTGGCAGATGGCATCTATCCAAGATGGTCAATATTTATGAAGACAATCTTAAACCCTGTGCCTAGAGGAAAGAAAGCTTGGTTTTCCCAACAGCAGGAGGCTTGCAGGAAGGATGTGGAGAGGATATTCGGTGTGCTGCAAGCTCGATTTTCCATTGTCGTGCACCTTGCCCTTACCTGGTCGAAAGATCATATGTGGAAGGTCATTACTGCCTGTGTGATCTTGCACAACATGATCATCAAGAGCGAGCGGGAGACTCCAGTGTTTGACACTAAACCGTATTTTCGCCAAGGTCCTCTTGCAGATATTGACCACCAAGTGCCACATGTGTTTGCTAGTTTTCTTGCTAGGCGACAGGAAGTTCGAGACACAAATACTCATAGCCAACTACAAGATGATCTGGCAGAGTATTTGTGGAGGCTCAAAGGAGCCAACTAGTTTGTTTATTTGTTGCTATAATGAATATTTTGAATTGTTTGTTTAATTTCATGAACTTGTAATAAATTTGAAAGTTCAATTATTTATTTGCTATATTGAACTTGTTTAAATTACTTATTGATTTGATAAAAAAAACTTGTTGATTTTTTGTATGGGGGGCATGGCTGGGAGCCAGCCCCTCCCCCCCCCCCAAATCATGAACCAATGCGTGCACCCACCATACGGCCCAAAATCGACCACGCCGGACGCTATATGGGGACAAGTGGAGATGCTCTAAAGGAACATAAGAAACCAACCTACAGTTTAGTTTGAAATCGCCAGCATCAACCAAATTTCATACGCACTCCATAAATCCTACCAGTAGATCTTACTAAAATAATAACATAAATATGTAGGTCCTCAGGCGCCTAGGAAACACAAGTATTTCCTCAGCTTTGTGCAATGGATGTGCCAAATAGCATTAGCATAAAAAATTATGAACAACAGCAATTTACTAGTTAGATCATCTCTAGCGGACACCAAAAACGCGTGCCATGTAAAACACCAGCGGGGACATCACCCTGTCCTGGATGGCGCGTCGGGTGCTCCCACTGCAGCTCTAGTCGCATAAGATGCGCCACTTGTCCATGCCGATGGATCCGACTCAGACCTCTCTGCTAGACGTTCCTTTTGAGTCCCATTCAAGACTGGCTCAACATGATCTCTATAAGACCCCGTCAACTGGGCCCCGAGAGTGTCACTCCTGGCAGCTTAATAGGATATCTAGACTGGCCCTACAGACCAACACTAGTCTTTTCTGCGTACTTTGTCCTCACTCATGTGCACCCGATACCCACCTCCTGGTCGGTCACCCATCCTAGAATTGCTCCAGGCTAAGCACTCTTAACCTTAGAGTTCTTTTCGAATAGCTCCCGGAAAAGAAGTTGCAACTTGTTGATATGGGTATCCTATCAATCCCATTAAGCCATGTGCCTGGATCTCACATACACCCACCCTTGGAAGATCGATGTCCCCATCGATCAAGGACAAGCCAGATCGCCCCATCTTAGCATCGCCAGATAAGCGCCAGCCGGCACATGTGCCATGCCATGTCCACTCCGGGCCACACGCGCCATGCTCCACATGTTCGCCACTAACCCGCACACACCCGTTTAACCGCGAGGATCGGCTTTGATACCACTTTTTAACACCCCGTCCACTAGGCCCCGGGGGTGTCACTCCTGACAGCTTAATATGATATCTAGATCGCCCCATAAACCAACACTAGTATTTTCTACGCACTTTGTCCTCACTTATTGATACATTGCAAATGTATCTATAATTTTTGATGTTCCATGCTTGGTTTTATCTACTTTCTTGTGTTTTGTCCACACTTTGGAGTACTTTTCATATGATTTCTTGGACTAACTTATTAACAAGAGCCACAAAGTGCCTGCCTATTTTCTCGCTGTTTTTGGTTCCAGGAAAGTCGTAAATGAATATTCTCGAATTGACGGACAAAATCCAAAGTGCCTATTTTTCTAGAAGACACCTGATGCTAGAATACGAGACGGAGAAGAGTGGGGCAACACCACACCACTGGCCATGCGGCGAGGTTCGACCCATGCTGTGGGGTGGTCCGCCGACCCAGCACCCTCGGCCTCCTTCCGCCTATATATTTCTCGACCAAAACCCTAAGTACCGATCAAAATCCATGAAAGAGTCAGAGCCGCCATCTCCATCCCTAGATCGGAGGGATCTGAAGCTCTTCCCACACCCCCAGAGAGGGGAATTCACCGAGGCCTTCTTCATCATCATGCAAGCCTCCGTGTGATGCGTGAGTAGTTCATCTCGGACTACGGGTCCATGTAGTAGCTAGATGGCGGTTCTCCTCTTTGTGCTTTCATGTCTAGATCTTGTGAGCTTCGCTCATGATCAAGATTATCTATTTGTAATTCCGCATGTTGTGTTTTGGGATCCGTTGGATATTGAGATACTATTTCAGATTGATTATTGATTCTATCATGTCTTTGTTATTTGTGATCTTGCATGATTTCCGTTGTTAGTAGCTATCTTGGCCAAGTAGATGCTAGCAACTTCAAGAGTTAGTATCTATGCTCGATAGTGGGTTCATGCCTCGTAACTGGGAAGTGACAAATCTCTAAGGCACTAGATGTGTTGTTGCTACTAGGGAGAAAACAACAATCCTTTTGTTCATAGAACAATTGTATTGTTTAATTTACACGCAATTGTGAAGCAATAATCCGTTGCTTGCAACTTAATCGAGGGGTTTGGATGATAACCCAAAGGTGGATTATTAGTCATAGATGCAGTTGGATGGCGGTCTATGTATAATGTTGTAATGCCCAATCAAGTTCCAAAGGAGTCAAGATGATTAGTATATGCATGTATTGCTTTCTTGATGTTTGTCAATTGCCCCACTGTAATTTGTTCACACTGCATGTTATCTATCTTAAGGAGAGCCACCTCTAGTGAACTATGGACCCCGGTCCTTTATTTTACATACAATCTACAAACTGTTTACTGCTTTGTGTTTACTTTCTGCAAACTATTATTCCTTCCATTCGATACGTTTAATCCTTTGTTTTTAGCAAAACCGGTGAGATTGACAACCTCATCGCAAGTTGGGGACAAAGTTCTGTGGTTGTGTTGTGCAGGTCTCCATATTGCTACTAGCATCGGTAGTGCGCCCTGCCAAGGCTCAGCTAGCAACACCTTTGGGGTGTTTCCTTGCTCCTACTGGTTCGATTAAACCTTGGTTTCATAACTGAGGGAAATTTACTGCTGTGCTCATCATACCTTCCTCTTGGGGTTCCCCAATGAGCTCCACATCAACACCGAGCCATCAAGTATTTTTCTGGCGCCATTGCCGGGGAGTCAAAGACATCTTCACAAGGGGAGTCCCTCATAAACAATCTCTTTACTTTGTTATTTTTGTTTTGCTTTGTTTGCTTGTTTCTTTATCAAAAACACAAAAAATATTAGTTTTACAAGTTTGCTTTCTTTATCAAAAACACAAAAAAATGACTACTCTTGAAAACACTAAGTTGTGTGACTTCACTAGCACCAACAACAATGATTTTATGAGCACACCTATTGCTCCACCTGTGCCTGAAGCTACTTTCTTTGAGATAAAACCTGCTTTACTCAATCTATTTTTTGGTATTGGTAATGAAGATGCTGCTGCCCATCTAAATAACTTTGTTGAACTTTGTGAGATGCAAAAGCATAGGGATATAGATGGTGATATTATTGTTGAAATTATTTCCTTTCTCTTTGAGAGGAAAAGCTAAAGAATGGTTGAATTCCTTAACTAGGAATAGTATTGATTCTTGGACTAAGTGCAAAGATGCTTTAATTGGAAAATACTATCCACCTATTAAGATTATATCTATGAGAAGTGAAATAATGAAGTTTAAACAATCTGATAATGAACATGTTGCTCAAGCTTGGGAAAGAATGAAATCTTTGGTAAAGAATTGTCCCACTCATGGACTGACTGCTTGGATGATCATCCAAACCTTTTATGCAGGATTGAACTATTCTTCAAGGAACCTATTAGACTCTACTGCTGGAGGTACCTTTATGACCATTACTTTGGGTGCTGCAACAAAGCTTCTGGATAATATGATGGTTAACTACTCTGAATGGCATACTGAGAGAGCTCCACAAGGTAAGAAGGTAAATTCTGTTGAGGAAACCTCCTCCTTGAGTGATAAGATTGATATTATTATGTCTATGCTTGTTAATGGGAAAGCCCATATTGATCCAAATAATGTTCCTTTAGACTCTTTGGTTGCTCAAGAAGAGCAAGTTGATGTGAACTTCATAAGAAATAACAATTTTGGCAATAATGCTTATAGTAATAATTTTGGTAACAACAATTATAAGCCATATCCTCCCAACAATGGTAATGCTTATGAAAATTCCTACAACAATAATAGGAGTGTTCCCTCTGAACTTGAAGTTATGTTTAAAGACTTTATTAGTAAGCAAACTGCTTTCAATAAAACTATTGAGGAAAAACTCTCTAATGCTGAAAGAAATATAGAATCTTTGGCTGAAGCTCAATCTTCTTTGAATAAAATGGCTGCTAAACCTGAAACTAATGATAATCCCTTTGCATATACTAATGCCATACAAGTGAGAATTGATGAAAATGTTAGACTATTAGCTGAATTACATGCTAAGTGGGAGAGAGAAGATGAAATTTCTAGAAATATTAGTGTTTCCACTATCACTACCACTAGTGTTGAGGCTAGTAATAGTTCTACTATTTTAGATGATAATTTTGATTTTAATCTTGATGGTTGCAATATCTCTGAAGTTATTAAGTTCCTACAAAAGCTTGCTAAAAGTCCTAATGCTAGTGCTATGAACGTGGCCTTTACAAAACACGTTACTGATGCTCTCATAAAGATTAAAGAAGAAAAGATGAAACATAAAGCTTCTATTCCTATAAAACAAGAAGATGGTTGGGAACCCATCATTAATATGAAAGTGAATTACTTTGATTTCAAAGCTTTATGTGATCTTGATAGTAGTGTTTCTATTATGCCTAGAAGGATTTATGATATGCTTGATTTGCCTCCACTTGAAGATTGTTATTTGAATGTCCCACTTGATGATAATGCTAAAAGGAAACTCATGTTGAGTCTTAATGATGTGCTTATTATGGTTAACAATTCCTATGTCCCCATTGATTTCTATGTTTTGGATGTTGAATACAATGCTTCTTGTCCTATTACTTTGGGAAGACCTTTTCTTAGAACTGTTGGTGCCATTATTGATATGAAAGAAGGCACCGTTAAATATCAAATCCCACTCAAGAAAGGTATAGAACACTTACCTAAGAAGAGAGAGAAGATTTCTTTTGCCTCTCCTATGAAAACAAAATTTGGTCTTAATGCTTCTTCATTTGAGAAAACTTGATTCTTTTTCTTGCTTCTTATGCCTAACTTAAAGGCGTTAAAGAAAAGTACTTATTGGGAGATAACCCAAAAGTTTTAGATGAGTCTTGGAAGTTATTACTTCAGTAATAACCGCTCCTTATCCTTTTTATTTGTTTTTTGTGCCAAGAGTAACCTCTAATGAGAGAGAAGTAATGATTGGGAAAGTTGTTGTCCCTTAACAGATTTCTGTGCTTCACCGTAAAAATTCATGTCAAATCTCTGAACGTCTTTTTAAGGCGTGAATTTTTGTGCTCGTGTCCCAGGTTGTTATCTAACTTTCGTTAGTTCAACACGTTTTGATTTGAGCAACAAAAGGTCTTCGAAATAATTCATCTTTACCTGCTGGTCTGTTTTGACAAATTTCTGCCATTTTCTGCATTTGCTTCTTGTTGGTTCCTTTTTGAGTTCTTTTGGGGAATTGAGCTTTTTGAGGGAAGTGCTTAAGTATCTAGTGTTCTGATGGAAGTTTATTTATGTTAGGACTGAACCTTAAGACCTATTATCTTGAGTACACTAATGTTGCTAATAAAGATTGTGTGAAGTTTTGTATGAAGGAAAATTTTCGTGTGTATGGAAGGAATGAGTAATGAGATGAAGGATGGACTAAAGATCAAGCTTGGGGATGCTACGGTCACCCCAATAAATATCCAAGAAGCAATAGTTGTCAAAGCTTGGGGATGCCCAAGGCATCCCCCTCTTCATCAATAAAAACCCCAGGGTTCTTCCAAACGCTTCATTTTTATTGTTTCATGCACAGTTGTGTTGTTCTTGGAGCATCTTCTTCTTTTTCGTTTTCGTTTTGGTTTTTCGTTTGCTTTGGTTGTTTAGTTTGCTGAATAAATTGGTTGGGCCCTCTTTCATACATTGGTTTTCAAATAGTTTGGTTTGGTTTGGAAAAGAGTAGGAAAGTTCATGCTTAAGTGGTAAAGAGAGCTTGTTTTGATCGTGGCCTATGCTTTGTCATGCCATGCTTGATATTGTTTTGGCTTTATGCTTAGTATTCTTTGATGTAGCATGACTTGTCATAAACAATTAAGATTGCTTAATGTGCCTTGGATGAATCATGCATTGTTTTAGCATATTAAAGCATAGTATAGTGGTATTCTCCTTTGATGCTTTATTTGGGTTGACTTGGCACATGCTCACACCATGTTATGACTATCTCAAGTCACCATATCCTCTATGATCCTTTAGTTTTCAACTTGTAGTATCACTTTATGCTTTGATCAATGATGTTTTGTCGCTCTGCATGATTATGGCCATTATTGCTCTCTTAGTTTGTCGCTCCCAGCTTTTGCTAGCCTCCACAACCAAGTATGAGTTCCACTCATGCATCCAACTCCCTAAACCAAGTTATTCCAAAGAGTCCACCATACCTACCTATTAGCATATGCTATTCCAAGTATATTCATGCTTTTGTTTATCTTTCAAATTAAACTTGTTATGAGAAAACTAGTGATTAAATCTCTCACGAACTTGATGGCACACTTTACTTTTTTGCATCTAATAAACTTGAACCATTGGGTCCTCCTTTGTTGCGTATATGCTTGCACTTTATAAGTTGAAGTTAGCAGAACCATGTATCATGGGGAACTTTCAACATTGCACTTGTACTTTGTACCTGCTGATATCATGTTCTTTTGCTTATGGATCCCCATGTGAAATAAAAGTGGAACTTGTAAGATCATGGAGTTTGTATGTGTGTTAGAGAAACGCTGGGCCATTAGCCTAAGCTTATGCCTAATCATGGTGGAAACTTGCAGCATCACCATAATGAGCACTCTATGAAGCATCCTCAATAAAAACCTATGCAAATAGCAAATAAAAAGATCGTTGAGATGCTCATTGTCTACTTGCCTTATCATTTTGATTATGGGATAGCTCCTATATCATGTGTAAGGGTACCTGCTGGCGGTTCTTTATGATACATATGTACTTACAATGACAAGAGCTTACTTGTGACCTAAGTTGAGTAGCATGAGGTTCCGTACTCGTAAGTAAGGGGCATGAGATTTCAACTTATAACTTGTAAAGCATATCCTCTTAGTTGTGTCAATTTAACCTTAACCACCTAAAGATGCCTATGATAGGAGCAATGAGAGCTGAAAGCTAATAAGTATCATAATTTTTGGGAGCTCTTTATGAAACTTGAATATCTGCTTCCTTCTATGAAGGCCTTCCTTCCACTTATATATTGAGTCTCCACCTTCTATCTTTATGCACCTACTTTGAGAGGATAGTGGCCATTCTTAGTTCTATGTGCATTGTTCCAAGACTAGTTGATTGATGCATAACTTGATATTGCTTGTTTTAAACTATTTGTATCTAGTCACTCTTATGAACTTTGAAGGTGTCCTATGCAATTATATTTGCTACTCTTTTACGAGGGACAAGCTGAATGCTACTATGCTATGTTTTCTTTATGTGAAACAAACAAATGTCTTGCAAAGCATTGTTATTCATGAATCTTTTGTTTGTGCCTTTTCAGCATCATAGTTTCTTTGTCTTATTGCTAGAACTTTGTCTTTCATGTTATGATTGAAGTACGATGATCCCAGCTTTGAATGTTTTACAAATACTTTGATCAAGTTTATGATGGTGCATGTCACCTAAAAAATTATTCTTTCTTTTTATCACTTAGCTACTCGAGGACGAGAGGAGTTAAGCTTAGGGATGTTGATACATTGCAAATGTATCTATAATGTTTGATGTTCCATGCTTGGTTTTATCTACTTTCTTGTGTTTTGTCCACACTTTGGAGTACTTTTCATATGATTTCTTGGACTAACCTATTAACAAGAGCCACAAAGTGCCGCTTGCCTGTTTTCGCTATTTTTGGTTCCGTGAAAGTCGAAATGAATATTCTCGAATTGACGGGACAAAAGCCAAAGTGCCTATTTTTCCTAAGACATCGATGCCGTAATATGAGACGGAGAAGAGCTGGGGCAGCCACACCACACCGTCATGCCAGCCGGGCCCACGCCAGGGGTGGTCCGCCGACCCCAACACCCCCTTTGGCCTCTCCTTCGCCTATATATTACCTCGGGACCAAAACCCTAAGTACCGATCAAAAATCCACGAAGAGTCTCAGAGTCGCCATCATCTCCATCCCTAGATCGAGGGATCTCAAGCTCTTCCGACACCTCACCGAGAGGGAATTCACCCGGAGGCCTTCTTCATCATCATGCAAGCCTCCTGTGATGCGTGAGTAGTTCATCTCGACTACGGGTCCATGTAGTAGCTAGATGGCTGGTTCTCCTCTTTTTGCTTTCATGTCTAGATCTTGTGAGTCTGCTCATGATCAAGATCATCTATTTGTAACTCGCATGTTGTGTTTATGAGATCCGATGGATATTGAGATACTATTTCAGATTGATTATTGATTCTATCATGTCTTTGTTATTTGTGATCTTGCATGCTTTCTGTTGTTAGTAGCTATCTTGGCCAAGTGGATGTTAGCAACTCCAAGAGTTAGTATTTATGCTCGATAGTGGGTTCATGCCTCCGTAACTGGGAAGTGACAAATCTCTAAGGTACTAGATGTGTTGTTGCTACTAGGGAAAACAACAATCCTTTGTTCGTAGAACAATCGTATTGTTTACTTTACACGCAATTCGTAAAGAAATAATCTGTTGCTTGCAACTTAATACTGGAGGGGGTTCGGATGATAACCTGAAGGTGGATTATGAGTCATAGATGCAGTTGGATGGAGGTCTATGTATAATGTTGTAATGCCCAATCAAGTTCTAAAGGAGTCAAGATGATTAGTATATGCATGTATTGCTTTCTCGATGTTTGTCAATTGCCCCGCTGTAATTTGTTCACCCAGCATGTTATCTATCTTAAGGAGAGCCACCTCTAGTGAACTATGGTCCCCGGTCCTTTCTTTTACATACAATCTACAAATTGTTTACTGCTTTGTGTTTACTTTCTACAAACTATTACTTCCTTCCATTCGATACGTTTAATCCTTTGTTTTCAGCAAAACCGGTGAGATTGACAATCTCATCGCAAGTTGGGGACAAAGTTCTGTGGTTGTGTTGTGCAGGTCTCCACGTTGCTACTAGCACCGGTAGTGCGCCCTGCCAAGGCTCATCTAGCAACACCTTTGGGGTATTTCCTTGCTCCTACTGGTTCGATTAAACCTTGGTTTCATAACTGAGGGAAACTTACTACTGTGCTCATCATACCTTCCTCGTGGGGTTCCCCAACGAGCTCCACATCAACACCGAGCCATCACTTATGCGCACTCAGTACCCATTTCTCGGTCGGTCACCCATCCAAGAATTGCTCCAGGCCAAGCACACTTAACCTTTGAGTTCTTTTCGAATGAGCTTCCAAAAAAAGTTGCAACTTATTGATATGGGTATCCTATTGAAAGATCACGGATGTCTCCTAGAGGGGGGGGGTGAATAGGTAGTTTAAAACTTTTACGAGATGGGCTTAACAATGGCGGAATAAAACTAGCATTTTCTTTTGTCAAGCACAAAGCCTAGATATACTAAGGTTCACCTATGTGCACCAACTTATGCTAAGCAATACAAGCAACAATGTGATAGCAATATAGAATACTTCAAGCACGAAGGCTATCACAATGTAAAGTGCATAAGTAAAGAGCTCGGGTATAGAGATAACCGAGGCACGCGAGGACGCCGATGTTTTACCGAGTTCCTCACAACAAGAGAGTATGTCTCCTTGGAGGGATGGGCGGTACTAAGACCACCAATGCCACAAAGGCCTCACCCTATTCCCCCGAGAACCCACCATGCGGGAAAGCACCCGTTCCACTATGGGACACTTCAGGGTGGTCACCAAACCCGTACAAGTATGGGGCTATCTCCACAACTTAATTGGAGGCTCCCAATAATCGCCACCAAGGCCTCAATCTCGGGGTGAGCTTCACAACTTAATTGAAGGCCCCAAAAACACGCCACAAAGGCCACACAACCGTCTAGGGTTCCAAAAACCCAAGAGGGACAAGCTTCTTGAATATCACCAACCAAATCCTCTTAAGAGAACACAAACCGATGCACCTAATGCAAATGGCATGAACACCACAAAGATGCTCCAATACTTCACTCTCAAATTCCAACAAGGCTACTAAAGCAATTGGGTGAATAAGAGAGGAAGAATCAAAGGGAGAACACAAAATCCCCCAAGATCTAGATCCCAAAGATTCACTCACAAAGAGGTGATTTGGTTTAGTCAAAATATAGATCTAGATCTTCTCTATCTTCCCCTCAAATATTGGCAAGAATCATTGGAGAGGGAGAGATTAATCAAGCACAAGAGAGTAGAGAAAATGAGGAAAAAAGGCTTGAGAAAGAATAGAGGAAGAACAACTAGACAAAAAGGAGAAAGGGGACTATTTATAGAGGCCTCGATTTAATTCCCGTTGGGGCCAGAAAACGGCATGGCCTGGTAGTACCGGAGAGCCGCGGTACTATCGCACCCGCTAGCCCAGCAGTGCATAGGAGGTCAACACGAGCAAAGCTACGAACGAAAAAAGGTGATCAGGCGAGCTGGCTCCTACGCGCGCGAGGCCACGGAGCGACGCGAGCGGCGGCAATAGCTAACTTGGCGAGCTGGGCTGGAACGGGAGCGGAGAAGGGCCCAGCAAACAAGGCGGCCGACAGCGAGCGAACAAGCCATGCAAGCAGAGGAAGGGGATCGGGGGCGAGCCGGATCGAGCGGGAGAGGCGCTGCGGTTATGGAACAAGCGAAGGCAAGATAGCAAAAGGGGATCGAGATCAAGCGGCTGCAAAGCGAGATTGACGATGACAGAGAGCCAAGGCGAGAGAAAACCGGCAGGGCCTAGGAGCTTGCTAGGCCGTACTACCACAAAGGGGTGGTACTACCGGTTGGGCCAACCGGGCAACACAGATCAACACGCTAAGGGTGGTCACAAAGAACGCCGATTACCGGCCCAGAGAAAAACTTTTTCCTTTTTCTTTTTTTCCATTTAAATAAAAGGCAAATAAACAAACTGCGATAACTTGAGCTAGGGAACTCTGATTGGCCCGAAACCAATTTTGTTGGAAAGAGGACAACAAGCGCTACCTCACTCGATGAGCATCCGGAAAACCCCAGAGATAAAAAATGCAACAAGGTAAAAACGGCAAATCCGTTTTTGATGAACAAGAGCTTGTTATGAAGACAACCACCAGCTCTAAATCCTCACATAGATAGGACCAACAAACAACCAAAAAAGATGATGCTAAGAATGCAAAGGTTTGGTCTATCTCCGAAAGATAGGATCGAGCTACTCACTCAAGAGCCTCTCTTGATAGTACGACTATCTATCCTAAACCCCGTCTCTCAACTACCAACACGAGACTGGCAAAAGGGAAAACCTATCAAGAATACCTTTGCCTTGAGCATACTCTGAACTTGTCATCATCGATCCATGGACACCGAGGATGGCAAGAATCAAACACTCCTTCTTCATCATTTCATCTACCTTGAAGTCAACACATGCTCCAAGTGATGCCAATGGACAATTCCTACAAGTGAAACTTAATACACACATTAGTCCATAAAGATTGTCATTAATTACCGAAACCACACATGGGGGCCCACATGCACTTTCACCTATCAATCCTATTAAGCTACGTGCCTGGATCTCACAATCTCAAAGGAGGAGCTAAAGTAGCCCTAAAGCTACTCCTTCCCGCCGTATCACTGGAGCCATCTTTCACCTCGGGTATGTTCGCTTCTCCGCCGGATGAATTTCTCCGGAACGCTTACTTCTTGTTGCTTATCTACCCTTTTGAATTGCTCTTTACGATGCATCTAGCTAAAGATGGCATGGGAGACAATGAGCTTCCCACCTTTTCACCTGACTGTAATCCGCTGAAGTTTCTGCCTATCAAGTTGGAGCTCTTCCCTACCCGGAGTGATGTTGGGTTGTCGGACCCGCATGGTAAGGGTATTCTAGTTGTAGCGCTTAGACCGGCTAGAATGTTATAGCCGGATTCTGATGTTGATGTTTATTGATGCAGCTATGTATGGCGATGAGGGCCCTCCTGCACCGCCATCCGAGGTGAGGCCCAAGTAGCAGTGGACGTCCAACGCTGCCCTGATAGAGGATGGCGGGATGAAACCGCGCTGGCAGAGGAAGGTGGCGACCATGCCAACGGTGGCTGGGTACATCCGCTATCGCCCTTCTAGGGTGTTCTCCTTTCTTGATTTTTTCTCTTTTCTAAACTTTGTTTGTCCTTGTAGAAAGGCGATGTCACTTGATGACACTGGCTCTACCGCTGTCACTGCTACTCCGGCTGCATCGACTATTGATCCTGCCCCGACTGCACCGGTCGAGTTTGCGCCGACTATGCCGACTGCCCTGTACTGATTGTATCGGTGTCACTGCACCGGGCTCCTGCCACCTCCATGGTTACTCAGCTCCTCGCGAGTAGGATCCGTGCAACTACTCCTCTGCCCTAGCCATCATTTGGTGTGAACCCAGATTGGAGTGCTGCCCAGACAGGTGCAACCACTGGTTAGGGCGACGAGGTGGAGGGTGAAGCAGTGCCAGATGCCTCTACATAAACGGCTGGGGGCGACAGCAGGCACCCGAGAGTCTCTGGATCCAAGGCTACGGCTATTGGGACCAAGCTGGTTGTGGGAGAAGCATCATAGGCCACAGTTGCCACTGCCAACAATGATGAGGTGCTGGTGACAGGGTTCAAGCCTGCCCGGATCGTGCTATCACCAGATGCTCTCCTTACCTAGCTCTCCAGCCAGGCGCCCGTCTCCCTCGGCCAAGTGAAGTGCTTGGTGGAAGTGCTGGAAGAGAGGATCGGTGAGGCCAAGCGGCTTAACGTTTCCTTGGAGGTATGGTTTTGTCCAGACTTTAGCTATTGCTTCATTTATTTGCTTTTCCCTTTTCACTTCTCTTTCGCAGAAGATTTTGAGAGATGACAAAGAACACGCAGGATTTGGGGCATAAGATTGCTCACTCCGATATGTCCTCGCAATTGCGTGGATTTTCACGATTTTTGCTGACCATCAGGTATCCTCCTGCAGCTATGATTGTGAACAGGGAGAAGGAGGTGGACCGGCTGTAGGTGGAGGTGCGCTATCTACAAGAATCCAACAAGACGCACCAAGATCGGATTGAAAAATTGGTGGCATAGAAGAACAAGGTGGAGTACGCAACCGAGAAGACCAAGAAGAATGTGGAGATTCGTGTCGAAGCCTTCAAGGTTCTCGAGGGCGCCCACAAGCAGCAGGGAGAGCTATATGAGTTGAGAAAGTCCTGCGAGAGGGAGGATAGTGTGAAACTGGATCGCATTGCCGAGGTTGTCGTTAGTATGTTTCTTTCTCCTTTGCTTTGTTTCTTCTATCTATTGTAGTTGGCTTGTAACTTTAGCCCTGTCGGTTGCAGCTCTTTACTTGGAGGTGACTGATCAGGCGCTCGCCCACGTGCCTATCGAGGAAGAAGAATGGGACCTGAGGGCCAAAGATCTTGTTGGTGCACTCGGCGAGGAGGCCATATGGATGCAGAAAGCTTGTGCCGAACTCTTCGAGTATCTCTGGCCTTTCGAGAAAGATCCAGGGACCATCGATGCGCTTGTTGTGGTGCTCGAGGGTGTCATGGACCACATTGACTCGGGGCGGGAATGGGCTGCGCGTGGAGGCACGGAGCTTACTCTAGCCCTTGTCAAGTCCTGGTATCCAGCTGCAAAGTTGGATGCCCTCATTCGTGGCTTTCGACAGGGTAACAGCTACACCGGATTCCACGAGGAACTTCCTAATATCCGCTCCTATGCCATCAAGATCATGCGCTGCATGGAGCTGGATGGGGATTTCAGCGACCCAGATGCTATGGAGCCGATTCGGGGAGTGGTTGATGCTGAAGCTAGTGCCGAGACCGCTGCTCCTCCGCCAACCACCGACCCGAGTGCTCCTGATGTTGCCTTCTATGGTGGAACTGCATCACCGCCGCTAATCCGACTCCGCAATCTTGAGCTTGAATCCCCGGTATGCTGGGTGGAATTGTATGAACTTATTCTCCTTCTACTGGTGCTTTCGAACAATTTGTGCTTGTTTGAGAACTTGTGGAAGCTTCGTCTTCCGGGTGTATGATATTGCCTTCTGCCCTTGACTTTGAATTTTTTTATTTTTTCGGGTCTACTTCTGTTTGAGTGGGGGAGCGGGAGTGCACCCACTGGGTGTAGTCCCCGAGTTTTGGGCCGACTAACACAATCAGTCAGGCCAAAACTTTACTCAGGAATTGGATGAAGGGAATATGCCCGAGAGGCAATAATAAAGTGGTTATTATCTTATTCCATGGTTATGAGAAATGTTTATTTTGCATGCTATAGTTGTATTAATTGGAAACATTAATACATGTGTGTTTAATAAACAAAATACAAAGTTCCTAGTAATGCCTCTCATATAAACTAGCTCGTTGATTAACAAGATGATCAAGGTTTCCTGATCATAACATCATACAAAGTAATCTTAGTCCTTAGACCACGAGATCATGTTAATTACTAACACCGGAAGAGTATCTTGATAACATCAAACGTCACACCGTAACAGGGTGACTATAAAGGTGGGTTCAGTGCTACAAAGGTGTTATGTTGAGGCTCATGGATCAAGAGTGGGATTTATCCATCCCGATGACAGATAGATATACTGGGCCCTCTCGGTGATATCACATTAAGATAGCTTGCAAGCAAGTGATGTGATCACTAGAATGTTATATCACGGGAACGAGAAAAGAGTGCATGTCGGCAACGAGATCAAACTAGGTATGGAGATACCGATGATCGAATCTCGGACATGTAATATATCGCGAGACAAAGGGATTTAGTTACTAGCGTTAAAGGTTCTCACGATCACCGAAGTCATCGTTGAATGTGCAGGAGTCAGTATGGATCTCCAGGTCCTGCTTCTGATTATTGATCTGAGAGGGGTCTTGATCATGTCTGCATTATTCGTGAACCGTAGGGTGACACACTTAAGGGATACCGACACCATTTGGATCAAATATGTTTCAGATAAATATTTAAGAAAGCGCTGGAATTATTTCAATAGACACCGAAACTGTTTCGGCTGAAATTGGTTCTACAAGTAATATTGAAATGTTGCAGGGGGTTTTATGTGAATGTTTGTTAATTAAAGTAATTAACAAAATTCTGAATAAAATTAATAAAAGAGTTTTATTAAATGAGAGAGCATTAAATTTGGAGAAATTTAATGCATTTAAAGTGGAGACTTTAAAAGAGAATGTGAAGGGGCAAATTTATGTGGAGGGAGTTACCACCACATGAATGAGGAGGTGAGGGGTCACCCCTTGGGGCACCGGCCATGGGGAGGGCTACCCTCCCCTCCTCCAATAAAAGGCCCCCTCTCACACCTTCACACTCACACCTCCTCGTGAAGGATCTCTCTCCCCCGCTAGTATTATTCCCTCATGGTCTCGGATTAGCGGATACATGTTCCCTGGCTTTATCTCGAAAGGAGTTGCTCACGCTGCTTGGAGCGAGGGACGAGGTTGTCGGGTACCGGACGTGTGTGCGATGATGGATGCGCCGCTGCTTAGGTGCTGGACTCTTGGTGCCGGACTTGCCGGAGCTGGATCGATGGACGGCCGGAGCCGGACCTCGGACTTCATCACGATCTTGAGATCGGCAAGTGTACGACTACATCATCCACGAGTTCCATCTCATTAACAAAGCTTTGTTGTCTTCGAGGGTAAGTTCTCTATGGATATATATCCACCTGTTGCTAGTATCTAGTAGATAGATATTGGCGTATAGTTCCCATCATAGGAATTTTTTTGTTTTCTATGTCAAACCCTTTAATGGTATCATAGCCTAATCTATGAGGTGCTTTGTACGGGTAGAACACATAAGAGTATGTGGGTGGTGATGATCATGTTATTGCTTCTTATATGTACTTTGGATATTGGTGGCATAGTGATGAAGCTAACCAACCTTACATGTCATCGCACATGAGACCGGTTCCACAACCGACATGCAACTAGTTTTGCATAAGTATCAAGTGGTGTCTGCTCTCCTACTATAGTCAATATTTGATTTACAACAAGTTGCTAATAACTTGGTTATCCTCACAGGTTCATGTTCGTAGGTAAGACTAGTTCTATCTCCGAAAGCCCTAAGCCACGTGAAACCTGCAATTGATAAATTAGAGGCGCCTAGTTTAGATCGCTGGGATAGTGTCTTGATATGGTGTTGTTGTAAGTAGATGTATGATAGATACTTTACAACACACTACGGTAAGTTCTGTTGGGGATATACTTTTCGGTATCCTCACAGCCTCATCGACTAGGGTGGGCCACTGGTTAGAGCGTTGCTTCACGGCGCTACCTGGGGAGAGAAGATGGAGTCCAATCCGCCACAGAAGGCCTCAAGACTTACCGACTTAGGCCCATAATGTTACTTGTAGTTCAAGATGTACTGTAATGTACTCTTAGTCGAGACGGATAGATCTCTCTCAGAAACCCTAGGCCGGATATCTATATAAGTCCTAGGGAGAGCCTTTAGGGCACCATATAACACCCAATACTTTAGACCTCAACTCGCATATGCGAAAACCCTTGTAACCTATATTCCGCTCGCCAGACATCGATTGCTAGCAGAGTAGGATCAGTCCAAAGCCGAGGATTCAACCTGGTAAACTCGTGTGCTCACGTCCCGGAATACCGTGCGCCTCACCCACCTCTCTTCTCATGCCTCGAGGACCCCTCATGGCGATTTGTCATCAATCCGACGCTTGGCACCCACCGTGGGGGTGAGCTACGGATCTGCTCCGAGCGGAATCGCAAGAATCGGAATCGGCGAGACCATCGCCATCGGTCGCATCCTCTACGCCAGCGACGCCCTCTCATCGTTTCGACGAGACTTGATTCCGCAAAGGAGGCCGTGGATCGCCACACAATCATGTCTTTTGGCGAGATCGATGTTTACATCGGTTTTGTTGAACCTGCCCAACCCACCCCGGGTGATGATAGAGGCGTAAGAATTTTCTGGGTCCCTTTGTCATGGAGGCGGCAAAATTCGGATCTCGTAAAACCCTAATCCCACCCAGCCGCACTCAGCGGAGATAGTGGAGAACCCAAACCTGAAGAAGACCTAGCGTCAACGTTGAATCTGAGTGGATCTCCCTGAGGAGCCGGATCCCGATCGACCCACCCGTGGAAGTCGAATTCCGTGAGGAGCATATCAACGACACCGATTCCGGCTCGATGATGCCGTAATGCATGTGCCTTCCTAAGGTACACACTACGACGTATGATACTGCAAGGCAAAAGCGTAGATGCAATCCTCGAGACCATCAAAAGTTTCGATATGGCTGATCGCGAAAGCCGCAGGTACTTCAGAACCACGTGCGACTTTGGTTTGATACGTGGGATCAGGATCCGGCTCTGCCGATGCTGGAGAAAACACCGACTCGGTGCTGGAGGCAATTGGAACAAACGCCGACATACCCGCATCCTCGGATGAATCCATGACGTCGGCAGATTTCCGAAAGTTCTCCGTCTAATATGAAGAGGAGTACAACTCCAGAGCTGCAGAGGAAGGAGAAGCCATGGATGAAGGATCCGGGGAACACTCTCCCAGAGCGCAGGATGACATGGACGTCGGAGACAATCCCGAAGTCCAGATGTCCGAGAGTACTGATCAGAGCTTGACTTCGGGAAACGGACCCAAAGCCGTCCTTTCTACCGGTGCTGCCAAGAAGGCAAAGAAGAAGAACAAGAAAAACAAGACCCCGACAAAAGACCCTCTGACAGAGGAGGTGATTGCCGAGGAATAGGAGGAAGACTCGGATGGAGCACTAATCCCAGACAAGCCGAAAAAAGAAGCATCAATGGATGGACACGTGATCACTGAAGGTGCGCGTAAACTCATCGATGCCGCACTAACCACACCTATCCCTACAACTGCAGAACTTACTGCAGATGAGCTGGACAAAAGGGCCCAGGCCCTAGAAGCGCGTCGTCAACAACTCCTTGATGAAGCTAAAAACATCGAGGTGGAGAAGAAACGCTTGTCGAACAAGGAGTACATGTCTCGTCTGCATCAGAAGACATGGAAGCGTCACATAGATGACAACCAATTCCCACGTGTCCGTGCCGTCCTTTTTGGAGATGAGATGGGTAAGGCACGGAAAGATAGCAAAGGAGATTGGGTATACCCAACACCAGTACAAAATACCGTGGCAGCCCGAGAAATTCTATCGGCTAATCCAGGACTAGAGGAGATCCGTTTGGGTATCAAGCTACTCAACAAGGGACTGGAGCAGCAAAAGGTCGCCTGTCCGAAGTCAAAACTGGTCTCGGATGCTAACCAATGTCGCATGATCCAAAGATGGGTCGACGAAGACCCCATTACGCTCCGGAGCAGATTATCACCGAACGACGGAAGACAATTATTCGAGAACCAGATCTTCAGGACAGCATCACAAAACCACACGCGGTTGGGGCAATGTCGCACCAGCGGTCGAGAAAGACGCCATCGCTGCCCTGAATCCGACGAACCCTCCTCGACGAGAGTCTAAGGATCGAAGGGGAGAAGATAAAGAGAAACGTCAGGAGGAGGATCGTCAGAGAATGCCGCCTCCTAGACATGAGAACCGTCCGACTGAGCCTCACTATGGTGGGAACGACGGACGAAGGAACGACAGAAACCATGCAGGTACAAGCCGGCAGGGGCTCGTCGTAGTCAAGATCCTCCCCAGAATCGGAATAATGACGTTCTGGACGGAGGCCGGCGATCAGCCGGAAACTACCCCGCTGCACCACCCTCTCCACCACACAGTTATCACAACGGCCCCCACGGAGGTCAAGGAGGACATGGCGGAGGAGGTGGTGGCAGAAGCCGAAGTCCGGCTCCAAGGCACCGCAGCCACAACCGGCATTCGGGACGATCCTATCCCCGAACGACGCAAGGCATAGGATCAATTCCAACATAGAGGCCCGGCGCTACAAAAATGATGATGTGTACGTGGGCCCAAAGTGCTTTGACCACGATCGAGCTACAAAGTTCCCGGAAGGATTTGTTATCTCAAGACATATTCAAGCTTCACGACGGCTTGGCTCGCCGTACACCGGTTACAGATTTCTTCCAAGCTTGTCAGACGCCTAAAGGCGGAAACAGCCTGGTCGCAACTCGACATCTCCCACTCATGCCGAGGAAGACGGCACGATCATGGCTCAATGAGCTTCCGCCAACACCATCCACAATCGGTATGATTTACAAAGTGCGCTCTTTCAGAATTTCAAGGCACATATCGAGGCCCCAGACGGTTGAGACCTACATCGCTGCACCCGTAAAGTCGGAGAAACTTGCCGGGATTACCTCGGATGATGGATTGACACCAAGAACTCCTCAAGGAGTAAATGATCAAACCACGATTGAAGCTTTCATCGCAGGTCTCCCAATTGGTTTATCGCGCCATCGCTGAAGTGTGACAAGGTTACTGATCTGGGAGAAATGATAGAAACATCGAGCAAGTATGCAGATGCTGACGACGATGCAGAGGGATTACTCAATGCCCTGGCTGTGCCTCAGTGGTCAAAACAACAAAAGCAACAAGCTCAGAAATACCTCGGAAGAAAAACCCAACATGGAGACAACGGTAGTCACTACTGTTTCCGGGTCTGGAAAACGAGGAGGACATGGAGGAGGCCGCGGGCGTGGCCGTGGGACATCAAGGGTCCAAGGTAGAGGAGACCAACAACCAGGCAAAACCTACACTTGGGCCGACATCGCCAATAACCCATGTGTGCATCATTTGGACGCCAATGGGGATCATCCCAATTAACGCTGAATGTCGTTTTAACGACGACATCAAGAGAGATGATACCGCGAGCTACAAAGCTAAGCGGAAGAAGGGAAAGAAAAATCCCGAAAAAGACAAAGAGACCAAGGAAGATTCAGACATGGAGGAAGCTGACGCTTCAAATCCCAAGTCGGAAGGGAAGAAAACTTTTCCCACCAAGAAGGACACTTACGTCACCTTCCTCGGATCTCAACCAGCAAAGGTCAAGAAAGCAGTTCTCCACGAGCTCAACGCAGTTCCGCTGTCCGTCAAGATCCGGACTGGTCAAGTAGCAATAATGTTCGACCGTCGATCATCCGCCTAAGCTACATAGGCGAGGAAAATACGCCTTAATCGTCAATCCACTTATTGATGGTTATGGTTTCTCCAAGACCCTCATGGACGGTGGTAGCATCAATATTCTCTATGTCGAACGCTACGCGGATGAAGATCTCGAAACACACCGAGCCACGCCTGGATCTTTCACGGAGTTGTCCTGTGAAGACAAAGCTAATTCCTGAGAGATCACTTTGGATGTTACTTTTGGAACACCAAAGAACTATCGGAGGCACTTTCCTTCAAGTGGTCCCGCTCAAGAGCGCATACCACGCCATATTCGGACGTCCGCCATCGGGCTTTTATGGCTCGTCTGTTACATTTACAATATGATGAAAATTTAGGTCCCAACGGCGAATCACCATCGGGAGACCAAGAAGGCGCGAGTGCGAGGATGGAAATGCCGCTTTGTCAAGCTGCGGCCGCACGCCCAGAGTACCAGGAGATCAAGAAGAGCATAGATCCGCCCGAGATGCTCGCGACGAAGAAGGAGGTGACAAAGCCAAACTGGAGTTCAAGGCATCAAGAGACGAAGACAACACCGCTGAAGGATGATGACCCTCCAAGGTGACCCAGATAGGCGAGGCCTAAGTAGATGGGAAAGCGCTCGTCAAGTTCCTCCAAGCAAATCAAGATATCTTCGCATGGCAGCCATCTGACATGACCGGAGTACCTAGGGAACTTGCCGAGCACTCTCTAAATGTAAACCCGAATGCTAAACCTGTCAAACAGTCCTTACGATAGTTTGGTGATGAAAAGCGTAAGGCATTAGCTAAGGAACTAGCGCGGCTCGAGTTAGCCGGATTCATAGAAGAGATCATCCATACTAATTGGTCGGACAACCCTGTAGTGGTCCCTAAAAAGGACACCACTGATTTAAGGACGTGTGTTGATTATACTGCCTTGAACAAGGCTTGTCCAAAAGATCCGTTCGCTCTGCCTAGAATTGATCAAGTTATCGATTCTACGGCAGTTCTAACTCCTCTGTTTTCTCGACGCATATTCCGGTTATCACCAAATACGGATGAAGAAATCTGACAAAGTCAAGACTTCATTTATAACCCCCTTTAGAACCTTCTGTTTTGTTACAATGCCCTTTGGGATGAAGAACGCAGGAGCTACGTACCAGCACACGATGCAGCGTTGCCTCCATGACCAACTCGGACGCAATGTACATGCATACGTGGATGATATCGCGGTGGTGTCCAAAAAGAAGGAAACACTCATTTCCGACTTGGAGGAAACGTTCGCCAATCTACGAAAATACAACATCATGCTTAACCCGAAGAAATGCTACTTTGGAATACCAGCCGGAAAATTGTTAGGTTTCATCGTGTCTCAAAGAGGCATAGAGGTGAACCGTGACAAGATCAAGGTTATTCTCAATATTTGTGCCAACTCGCTCAAGGACGATAAAGATTAATCGTTGCATTGCATTGCTGCGTCACCGATTTCTAAGCCGCTTGGTGAAAGAGCCACACCATTATACAAACTCCAAGAAGACCAAAGATTTTGTCTGGATCGACGGTGAAGCTGCACTACAAGACCTGAAGAAAGTACTCTCATCTGCTCCTATCCTTGCAGCGCCAGAACCTCAGGAACCGATGTTGCTTTATATTGCTGCGACAAATAAGGTCGTTAGTATCGTCATGGTGGTGGAGAGACCAGAGGAAAATCAGGAACACCTGGTGCAGCGTCCGACTTATTTTATCAGTGAGGTCTTGACAGAATCAAAACAGCGATATCCGCACTATCAAAAGTTGGCTTACGGTGTTTTCCTAGCATCTCGTAAGTTATGACACTATTTTCAGGAGCATCCAATTACCGTGGTGAGCAAAGCTCCCATGAGAGACATAATCAACAACAGGGACACCATAGGACATGTCGCCAAATGGGGCATAGAGCTCTCAGCTTTCGATATTGAGTATAAACCTTGGACAGCAATCAAATCCCAGATCCTTGTCGACTTTGTCACTGATTGGACAGATACCAAGGAGAACATGAACCTCCCTGAGTCGGAATATTGGACCCTCTTTTTTGATGGGTCTAAGGCTCGAGGGGGCTCGGGGGCTGGCGTGGTGCTCAAATCACCCCAAGGAGATAAACTATTATACGTGTTGCAGATCCACTTCACAGCGACAAACAATATTGCCGAGTATGAAGCATCAAGACAGAATCCGGATTGCCAAGGATATTGGCATCCGACGTTTGATGTGTTACGGAGATTTGGATCTTGTTGCTCAGCAAGTCTCGGATATTTGTAATGCAAATAAGCACATGGCAGCGTATAAAGCTGTCATGGATGATCTATCTAAATCGTTCGAAGGGTTTGAAGTTCAACACATCCCTCGAGCAGAAAATGAGGAAGCAGATGCACTATCTCGAATAGGCTCTGCGCAGAAAGAAGTCCCGGATGGCGCATTCTTAGAGCACCTCAAAGTTCCCTCGATAAAGGGACTAGATGAGGAATATCCGACCAAATCCGACTCACCTTTAATAGCAGTTCTGGTTGTAATTCCCAGCTGGACTCAACCCTACCTTGATTACTTGGTAGATGGCAAATTACCCGAAGATGAGGTGCTGAGCCGGCAGATTATCTGACGACCAAAAGCCTATACTATTGTTAAAGGTGAGCTCCATAAACGGAGTGTTTCTGGGGGATTTCAGCGCTGTGTATCTCTGGAAGAAGGAGTGGAGATCTTAAGAGAAATCCACGAAGGCGAGTGTGGTCACCACGCTGCAGCCAAATCTTTAGTGGCAAAAGCTTTTCGACATGGATTTTTCTGGCTTACAAAAGTGCAGATGCCGAACGATTAGTCAAGTCATGCAAAGGCTGCCAAAAGTACGCCAAGCAAGCTCATGTTCCGGCTGATCAGCTACGAACAATACCTATAACATGGCCTTTTGCGGTCTGGGGGCTTGATATGGCAGGACCTTTTAAATGAGCACAAAGTGGATTCACGCACCTCTTAGTGATGGTGGACAAATTCACAAAGTGGATCAAGGCTAAACCTGTCACTAGTTGTGATGGAGCAACAGCCAAAAGATTTGTCGAGGATGTTATAATCCAGTATGGTTATCCGCATAGCATTATCACGGACAACGGGAGTAACTTTTCTATGGGAGAACTGGCTGAATTCTGCGATAAGCAAAATATCCGGCTTGACATTGCGCAACCGCACATCCACAAAGCTAACGGACAAGTTGAAAGAGCAAATGGTTTAATTCTACAAGGCTTGAAACTAAGACTCAAGCACCATCGAGACGCGGTCATGGGGCTTGGGCAGGAACTACCTCTAATTTGGAGTTTATAACAACTCAACAGTCAACAGGATATATACCTTTCTTCTTGGTCTATGGCGCAGGCGTTCTTCCTAGTGATTTAATTCATACTTCCTAGAGTGGTCACAGATATTGAAGAGGATGCCGAGATTTCTTGACAAAATGATCTCGACTTAGTCAAGAAATTCGCGCCGCTGTTGAACTGAGATCTACAAACCTATCAGAAGTTACACAAGTATCATAGCCGAGAGTCCTAACTAGATCTTTCAATAAAGGTGATTTGGTTCTCCGCTTGTGCAACAAAGAAATCACAAACTTTCCCCAGATGGGAAGGGCCCTTTTAGTTAGTCGAGTATTGCACAATGGATCGTACTACTTAATCGACATGAGGCCACCAAAGAAAGACCTACTACTAAGAAGAGAAAGAGAGTCGAGGCAAGACAAATCCGGATGAGTTAGATGCACCATGGAATATTGCTCACCACGCCCTTTTATTCTTAGTTTATCCTTCTTTGTAATCATACATATGTACATGTTCGTGAGAAATAAAAGTTTTGGTTACCTCAAAGTTTTCCGAGAAGTTTTTACCATCTTATTTCCTTATGATCATGTCATAGTAAAATCCTGTAATGCTTGAAAGTACTTTATGCTCATGTTCGTTCTGGTTTAGATTTCCGACTCTAAAACTGCTACCCTCGGGTATAACTCTAAAAATTCTAGTCTTTACTTTGGTTATTTGTCTGATTGCTGGATGCGGGTATTTTCTGAGTAGTGAATTGTTGGTACTGGAAGCCGGCTTTGTTTCCGAGTTTAAACTGGTTTAGCAATTGAGCTCCGTTGCTCGGCAAAGTTTTCCGGCTGAAGGTTTAGCCGGCTCACGAAAGGGACAAGGCTGAAAGCCAGATAAACGATAAGTCGAGACGAAAAATATAAGTGCTTGTGAAAACATTTCAGGCACACAAAAACAGTCTAAGGACAAAAGTGCTGAATAGATAAAAAACTTAGCACTAACAAAAAGTCATAGTACTTCATATTTACAAAACGCATCATGTTCTTTCACAGAATAATACATAAGTTTGTGGTCTATGATGCAGGAGGAGATGAAGGATCTACTGGCTCGCTGGTCACTCCGCCTTGATATCGTTCCGAGATGTCCGGATCCGAGGTGGTCCGTTCATCATCGGAAACTTCTTCAGCATCTTCTAGAGGAGGTGGCGGAGTATCCACGCGGGTGAAGAAGGGCACCTCGTAGCTAGTTAGGTCAGCTACGTGGCACCCATAACCGGCGCATGAGTGCATGATAGCTTGAAGGTCTTGCTCCTGGCCGTCTTCGTCTACCTTGCAGTACCCTTTAGTCACTTGCCATGTTTCCATGGTGGCTCATGACCATGGAGAGGGCATTCTGCGCGACAGTCCGTGCATAGGACATGTTCCAGTCCCGAACGAGCTACGACATCTCCTTGGCCTTCTCCCGCACCTAGAAGTCCTACATGCTTGGCATGTCCGGAATCCTGAGAGACTCGCCAATATCCTCAAGGGATTGGCGGTAGTCATGAAGAAGATCACCGACTTGGGTAAGCCGGTGAGTGCGGGGCTCAGACAAGGAGGAGTCCGTCAAGTTCAGAGGACCTATACACAAAATGAAGATAAGGAAAAACCGACATTGATAAAAGTCGAGGAAATGATAAGTCAGATAGTTGGAACTTACCAAGAATGACATTGTCAATCTTGGCTTTCTCCTCCCGGAGACTTTGGAGTTCAGCCCAGAGTGCTTGGGAGATATCCTTCTCTCTGTCAACCTCATTCTTGAGGTCCGAGATAACTTTATCTTGAGCTGCAATCTTGCGATCGCGCTCTTCGGTGGCCATGGAGGAGGATTCTAGGACTTGAGCTATGCTTGTTTCATGATCCACCTTGAGCTATTCCAGCTCTTGGCGAAGTCCTTTGTTCTCCACCACCAAGGTCTTAAGGTTCTCGACCTCTTCAATCATAGCGATGGATTGTTTCACCAACGCTGTAAGTCAAAAAAGAACAACAGTTCAGAAAAATTCGACATAGGAAAAGCAAAAGACAAGGTTTGAATCTCAAAATATTTACCTTCAGCTTCATCCTTGGCTACCTTGAGCTCAGCATTTTTAAGCCGGAGAGCTTTGATCTCTCTTCGCTTATTACAGACATTGGACAATAATTCCTGGTTGTAGGAACATACTTTCTGTAAGTCAGAATACCCAAAGTCAGAAAGCTACTTAAGACTCGGGCTAATATTTTTACTAAATATCAGCATGAGCCTTGGGGGCTACACTAGTTCTTTCTTTGGCATCCTAATGAAAGCATAAACTCGGATTCTATATCCTACTTCATGCTTGGGGGCTAGAGGATATGATATAACATAATGTAAAAACAAGAGTTGGAATTCCGACTTACATATTGCTCGCGGGTGAGTTTGTCTAAACCGCTCACTTCACCGCCACCTTCTCGGTAGAGTAAGAGGGATCACTAGAGCTGTTGGAAGCTCACCAGTCTGATCCTCTCGTCAAGGCTAACTTGAGTAAGAAGGTCGAGAACTTGACGCCCTCTCGCTTCTGCGCCTCTTCGAGGGATAGATGGCTTTTGTCTAGGACTTGCCTGGCCAGCCGCTGGATCTCCTCTGCAGATTTCCGAGTTAGGCCAAATTTGGCAAGACCCGGATTGTTGAGGAGGTTGTTGGTGAAGACTTCAGCCGAGGGATCATTACCCGAAGAGGGTTCACCCTTATCTTGAGCCGACGACCGTGGTGACGCTGCAGTATACTCCAAGGATCGCCGGCTCGCTTGAGGAGCCGGATCTTCTGCAATCACCGGAGAAGGGATGATCGCGGAGTTGCGTAAGGTTGAGGGACCGGAGTCGAGGAGCCACGGCAGGGAAGCTATTGTAAGCTTTCATGCAAGGGCTTCAAGAAGTCCCTTCCCTTGCCCTTGATGATTGATTTTGCTCGATAAAGTAGTAAAGTCAAACATTACATCTCGGAAAGAAACTTGAGTAAACAACAAAGGCGGAAAAGTTGTGATGAAGGTTACTCTTCACGATCGGCACCTCCTTTGTGTTAACCGCCATCGTTGGAGCTTTGCGCTTCTTGAGCGCAAGATCCGCAGTGAACCACTTCCACCTCCCCGAGAGAACTCCGGAGGGTATCCTTCGAGCGGAGCAAGTTCTGACTCGGGGATGTCAGCAAGCTGAAAACAAGAAAATGTATCAGCATTGCAATGTAAATCGAAGATAGAAACACATAAAAGATGTGATGATAAAAGCTACCGCACCATGGGGTTTTCCGCCGTGTGCATGTCCAGAGAAACATCTGGCATCCGCCTCTCGACCCGCTCCTTGATCAGCCACTTGATTTGGCTTATGTAGCCTTGAGTGGTGTAGGCTTTGGGGCTGATGCGGAGGGGGTCGGTCAGGGAAGACGTGACGGAATGCATCAGTCTATCCCCGTGGTACTGAAGTGGCTGGATTCGGCGTGAGACCCAAAGATCGACCAAGTCGGATCCTTCAGACCATTGTGCTTGATCGATATTCGATCCGCCTCTAGCGAGGATCGATCATCTGAGAGCAGAGCCTCGCCCCAGAAGGTTGGGCTGTGGCGGCTCCGTTAAAAAAGCGCAAAGCGGTAGCTTTGCCGAGCCGGAATATCCTGATGGTAGAAAAAAGTGGCTGTCCATTGCTTGACCGAGTCACTGGCAGAAATTTTGGGATATGCCCGGTCTCGTCTAAGAGAAAAGCTAATGGTGCTGGTGATGTAAGGAACACCGACAGTGATGGAATTCCTCCGGACATGAAAGTAAAACCGGAAAAGAAGCAAACTCGGCCTAATGCCAAGAAAGCCCTTACAAAGCGCAGCATATGCGCTCATCTCTAGAATGGAGTTGGGAGGAAGATTGTGGAGTTGAACTCCATAGTGGTCAATCACCTTGGAGAAGAACTCCAAGGGAGGAAAGGACAAACCTCGGTCCAGATGGGTGCGGTGCGGTGGGTTAGGGATGGTCTCGCCGAGAGCCCGCTTAGTCGCCGACGAGCAGCCCCTCCTTCTCCACATTCTTGAGGCTCGCTTGCCGAGGGCGCAGGGGATCCAGATTCCCCTGTAGCTTTCCTTTTCCACTGCAGCTTCTGCCTTCGCCGCCGCCGCCGCTGCCGCCAAACCGGAGGAAGAAGATGAAGAAGCCATTTTGCTCCCTTAAGGTGGCGGCGCTAGGAGCTCTGTGGGAGGAGGATGAGGAGGCTCTGTGCGGGTGGGAAGATTGGGAAGGAAGGAACGACAAAGGACTGGTGGGGATGAGAAGAAGAAATCTAAACCCCTTATATCCACCTACCTGCGCCAAGATTCGTGCAAATGCTACAGTGTAACCGCCACGCGTCGTGTAAAGAACTGGAAGGCCCGCGATGATTATTGCCGCCGATCTCCACGCATTGCAGGCTCGGTTCCGCGAACCGCGGACCCACCAATGGTCGTGCTGACGGAACGTCTGTCAGATAACGTGACTTGACCATGCTTGTGTCAGGTGGCGTTAGGGATCAAGTTTCGGCTTAGTTTAAAAGCGAGCTGGAAAATCCGAGTAACTAATTGAAAGGTCCGACTTACTTTTAAGACCCGGATCGTATTTTTTGTTGTGAAGTTTCAGGAACCCTTCAAGATTCTGCAAGCCGAAGATCAAGCTAGACGATGATAAAATCCGACTTTGGATCTTGGAGGCCTCCGGGGGCTGTTGTTGGGGATATACTTTCCGGGTATCCTCACGCCTCACTCACTGTGGTGGCCCACTTCGGGTTAGAGCGTTGCTTCACGGGAGGCCCAGTCAAGGAGAGAAGATGGAGTCCAATCCGGCTACGGGAAGGCCCCGAAGACTTACCGACTTAGGACCATAATGTTACTTGCAGTTCAAGATGTACTCTATAACAGAATCTTAGTCGTAGCCGGATAGATATCTCATGTAAACCCTAGGCCGGATATCTATATAATCCGTCCTAGGGAGAGCCTTTAGGGCACCAGATAACACCCAATACTTTAGACCCTCAACTCGCACAGGCGAAACCCTTGTAACCCATATTCCGGCTCTACCGTATTACTGGATTGCTAGTAGGAGTAGGATCCGTCCAAAGCCGGCGGATTCGAACCTGGGTAAACTTGTGTGCTCACCGTCTCGGAATACCGTACATCTCACCCCCCCCTCTCTTCCGCACGCCTCGAGGACCCCCTCATGGCGTACTTGTCATCAATCCGACGACAAGTTCCATAGACCTTGGCCTTACACACAAAGGAATGATAGAGATCATACCACGATGCAAATGATAGAGATCAAATGCATGGACCATATCATCTCACTTTACACATTAGATGTTAGCATCTTATATTACTTGTTTGGCGTTTTAGTAGCATTATAAGATGATCCCTCATTTAAATATCGAGATAAAATGTGTTCTTCCTTAAGTATGCACCATTCTGTGGATCGTGTTTCGAGACATCACGTGATGATCGGGTGTACTCGACTCTACACTTTCATATAACGGGTGTAAGACAGTTTTACACACGCGAATACTAAGGTTCTTACTTGGCGAGCCTAGCATGTACAGACATGGCCTTGGAACACGGACCGAAAGGTTAAGCATGAGTCATATAGTTGATATGATGCCCATATTGATGCTTGCCTTTGAAGCTACACCGACTCACGTGATGATCGGACTTGGTGTAGTGGATTTGGTTCATCTAATCACCAAAAAAGGCACGAAGGATGTTGTTTTTGAGTGGGAGTTCATTTCTAATTTGGATTAGTCGAACTCAATTTGTCATAAACTAAATCAAAGTGAATTTGCATAATTTGTTGTAGTCATTGGCATCTGTTCACTACCTTATGCTTAGTTTTAATTGAGATAATAGAACTATAGAATTCTGGATGTTTACTTTACAGACTGGTATCATATTGTTTTGAATGTCAATTTAAAGTTTAGAAGTCCTATTGCAAACTTTCAGGAAACTCTATTTACTCCATGAAGTTTAATAAGTAGTATTAAATCAAGAGTACGAATTCCAATGTTAGTATCTAAAGTATCATGTTTGCTCCATGATTATTGATATTCAAAAGTTATTTCAATATCAAGATTATCTAGGAGCTGAAAATTTGTTTCAGAAACCATCATGTGTGAAAGATATTGTGATATCTGAAACAATGTTTTTGGTTGCATTATGATAGAGTATAATTTAGCAAAATATATGTTCTCATATTGTATGAGAGTTTGTGAAGGATGGAGATGCTAAGCATCCGGATCTCCCAAAAAGGTTTCTGGAACTAACATTATACTCGTGATTCTTCCTTACAGGCTATAGTAGCTTGATCATGAAAGTTGTCATGATAAGGATGAATAGAAGATGTAAGTAAAATGTTTACTACACTAATAGATTACTAAAGAATGGATTTTTGAAAGAACACCAAACATTTGATGATGGTGATCCACTTCAAAGTGCAAGTCCAAAGGTATTAGTATTTGACTATATACACCTTGTACTATGTGTCATGTGAATGACGCCACTATTGATGTTGATAGATTCTTTTAAAAGAAAAGGAATTGTTGAAAGAGAATCTATAAAATATTTGGCAGAAAAGAAAAGGTTGGAGATGTCCAACTTAGGTATACAGAAGATATACATGTTATGGTTGTATTCCTTGCTTGTTAAACAATGTGGTTCTGAGGTATTGGATACCGGTATTGGATACCGAATTGGTTGGTGTGAAGTGTCATATAGAACAACACAATTCATGAACTACAACGGCCTAAGTAACTAGCAAGAGAATAAGTGATGATGTTCATCGAAAACAAAGAAAGTGTTATTGTGTTTTTCGTTGTCGTCAAACCTAGCCTTCAAGATTTGTTTTAATAATTGTTATTTTGTTCAGGTATTACGAGAACAATGGTTGTTCAAACAATTACCGTATTCCATAAAGGATGAATGAACTTTTACAAGTCTAGTTGGAGAAATCACATCCATAAACATTATTGCTAAAATGTCGCAAGACAAATGGTTGAAAGATCACTTATGAAGTGACATCGCTGTTTGAATTATATTGGAAAGAAAACATGAAGAAACTCCATGTTGATGGATTTTTGGAGTCTTTGATTTTGATCAATGACGCTTGTGAAGCTTTCCTCAAGATAATTGAAACTCCGTCCATAGGCCAAAGAGGAACGGATGACTAACTTATTGGATATTATACATTTTGATGTATATAGTCCATTATATGTAGCCATATGCGATGGATCTTTTTGCTTAATATGCTTTCTCCAGAAATTTGAGTGAATATATCTATATATTTACTTAATAAGGAAGAAGTATGAAACTTTTGAAAATTGTTCAAAAACTTTCAAGATGAAGTGGAAAATCATTGTAACAAGAAAATAAAGAGTTTATGATTTGATAATAAAGGAAGATATTTGAGTTACAGGTTTAGCAAAACACCTAAGATTTGGGGAATTGTTCCATGAATTTGTATTTCCCGATAAACCACAGGAGTATGGTATGTTCGAGAGATCAAATCAAACCTTGTTTGACATGGTAAGATCAAAGGTGTCATTTATAAAACTGCCATTATGTTTTAAGGATTGAAGCTTTAGAGACTACCGCTTTTACACTCAAAAGAGCACCATCGTGATCCGTTGAAATGACACCATATAAGTTATGGTTTGGGATAAAACCCGAATTGTCTTTTCTTAAATTTTGGTATGCTATGCATAAGTAAAATGTTTACAACCAAAGTCGGATAAGCACGTCTTTGTAGGCTATCCCAAAGAATTTGTTGGGAATTTCTCCATAACACCATGGACAAAAGAGTTTGTTACTTGGAACGTCAAGTTTCTCGAGAAGGAATTTTTCGTGAAAAGTTAAGTGGGAGGACAATAGAACTTTGATAAGGTTGTTGAACCTTAGCTATATGTGCTAAGTAGCGCAGCGCCGGAAAGTGTCCCGGTGGCAGCCACAATGCTCATGGCTCCCGAGATTACAAAGGTTATGATCTCGGAGATTAGAGTTCCTATTGGACCGTGTGGGTCGATAAGAATCAAATAGTGTGATTTGATAAGCAAGTCGTTATTGTTTTGACAATGATGAATCGACTACATGCAAAGAAGCGATGATGGGCCCTTACTCCATAAAATGACTAGAAGTCATAGAATCCATGATAGTATCCATACACGAGAAATCAAGTTTCTGAACTTGGAAGGCCCTCCGGAAAGGCGTGAAGCCTATCGGTTGTGTTTGGATCTATAAAGAAATAGACATCGATGTTTAACATCTATGAAATAGTCGACATGTCGGAAAGAAGTTTATGACAATGTTCAAGGAGTTGACTATGACAAGATTTGATCTTTCATAGCGATATTTAGTCTTGACGGATTAATGTAGCAACCACTACATATAATTTGATGTATGGTAGTTAAACAAACAAAACAATGTTCTTATAATAGAATGGTTACCTAGGACATGTACAAGACACGGTCCGAAGGGTTTTGTTAATTCAAAAGGTGCTAAAAGGGCATGCAAACTTCAATAGTTGAAGTAAGCATAGCGGAGTTGGAATCTTCACCATGATGAAACTGTTAAAAGAGTTTAAATTCATCGGAGATGATGAATATGCTTGCATTTGCAAGAAATTAAGTGGGAGCTCTGAGACATATTTCTAATACATTATGTAGAGGACATATTGTTGATTGGAAATGATGTATCTTGTATTGACACAAGTTAAGAATTTCATTAAAATAAGATTTCGATGAAAGACTTGGGCAAAACCGGAATATTTGGCATCAATATCTATATGGATAGATTGAGGCGCTAATATGGTTGTGCTAGACATACATATATGAGATATTGAAAGGGTTCAATATGGAAACAAAAAGAAGGTTCTTGCTGGATGGAAATGATTGTATCAAGATTCAAGTGTTTCAACACTTGGTGAGTAAAATCACATGAAGATTTTGATCAATTATACCGTGATATGTATGTATCCAGAATGTCCTATGCTCTAAATGTTATGAGCACATAACAAAATGATTCATAAGATGATCATTGGACAATAGCGAAGATATTCTTATGAGCTTTGGAAGAACTAAGAATATATCATGTATAAATAACAAATAGTTAAAAGTAGTTCATTGTAAAGTGTTACATTGATACTAGTTTTGTCACAAGATACAAATTAAATTTATCTCAATTTAGACTATGGGTGGCACAATGTAATGGAAAGGATGTTCCATGATGGATTTGGATAAGTTCCAAAGTTGAAACATTGTGACGGATACTACAACAAAAGTCTAAGTATATGACTGCTATAGTAGCAGCATAGGAGGGCATTTGTATTGGGTCCGCAACATAGAAAACAAAACAAAATTCCTACGATGAGAACTATACGCCAAGATCTATCTACTAGATACAGAGCAACGGGTGGACATACGTCCATGGAGAACTTACCCTCGAATACAACGAGTTTTGTTAAGGAGTAGGAACTCGTGGTTGATGTAGTCGTACGCTTGCCGATCTCAAGATCGGTGTGTGGAGCGCCGCAAATCAGCAAGATCTGTACTCGCACACATGTTCAAGCCACCGGAAAACCTCCACCTCCTCGCTCCAGCGAATCAGCGGAAGCAACTCCTTCCTGCATTTAAGGCCACGGGAACATGTATCTCGCTAATCCGAGACCATGGGGAAATATCTAGAGGGGGAGAGAGATCCTTCACGAGGAGGTGTGGTTTGTGAGAGGGGAGAGGGGGGCTTTATATAGGAGGGAGGGAGACCCCTCCCCTCCCATAGCCGGCGCATGAGGGGGGACTCCTCCCCTCCTTCATTCATGTGGTGAACCTCCACTCACATAAACATGGCCTCCACCTAAAATCCCACTCACATGTTTTAATTTCCACCAAATTAAATGCAACTCTCAATTAATAAAACTCTTTTATTTATTTTATTCAGAATTTTGTTAATTACTTTAATTAACAAACATTTACATAAAACCCCTTGCAACATTTCAATATCACATGCAGAACCACTTTCTGCAATTTCACCCAACAATTCGGATTCTATCGAACAATTCCTGTTTCTATCGAAACATTTCCTGCGCTTTGCAAACCTTTTGTTTGGAACATATGTGCTCCTAAATGGTGTCCGCAACCCTTAAGTGTGTCACCCTACGGTTCATGAATAATGCATATGATTGAGACTCCTCTCGATCAATAATCGAAGCGGGACCTCGAGATCCATCGACTCCTGCATATTCAACGATGACTTCTGTGATCGTGAGAACCTTTAACGTCAGCAATTTAATCCCTTTGTCTCATGATATAATACATGTCCGAGATTCGATCATCGGTATCCAAATACCTAGTTTGATCTTGTTACCGACATGCACTCTTTTCTCGTTCCCGTGATATAACATTCTAGTGATCACATCACTTTCTTGCAAGCTATCTTAATGTGATATCACCGACAGGGCCTAGAGTATATCTATCCGTCATCGGGATTGACAAATTCCACTCTTGATCCATGAGCCTCAACATAACACCTTCATAGCACTGAACCCACCTTTATAGTCACCCTGTTACGGTGTGACGTTTGATGTTATCAAGATACTCTTACGGTGTTAGCAATTAACATGATCTCATGGTCTAAGGACTAAGAATACATTGTATGATGTTATAGCAATATAAACATAATGACTTGATCGTAATGCTATACTTCGGATGAATGTTCATCACATCATTTCACAAATGTTGTGACCTTGTTATTAACAACATCCAATGTCCATGATCAGGAAACCTTGATCATCTTGTTAATCAACAAGCTAGTCTATAAGAGAGGCATAAATATGAACCCTTTTTGTTTATTAAACACACATGTATTGATGTTTCCTATCAATACAATTATAGCATGCAAAATAAACATCTATCATATACAAGGAATACATAATAACAACTTTATTATTGCCTCTCAGGGCATATTTCCTTCAGTCTCCCACTTGCACTAGAGACAATAATCTAGTTTATATAGTGATAAATCTAACACCCATGGAGTTCTGGTGTTTATCATGTTTTGCCCTAGGGAGTACATTAGTCAACGGATCTGCTACATTCAGGTCCGTGTGCACTTTACAAATCTTTATATCTCCATCCTTGACATGCTCGTGGATGGAGTGAAACCGGCGCTTAATATGCTTGGAATTCTTGTGAGACCTTGGTTCCATGGCGTTGGCTATGGCTCCATTATTGTCACAATAGATCACCATTGGGTCCAACGCACTGGGAACCACACCCAGTTCCGTAATGAACTCTTTCATCCAAATCGCTTCTGCGCTTCAAGCAGCAACATATTCCGCCTCCGTTGTTGATCCAGCCACCACAGGTTGTTTGGAACTCCTCCAACTAACTGCTGCTCCGTTCAAGAGAAATACATATCCGTATTGAGACTTAGAGTCATCCGGATCAGTGTCAAAGCTAGCATCGACATAACACTTAGCGACTAGCTCTTCTTCACCTTCGTATACAAGAAACATATCCTTAGTTCTTCTCAAGTACTTAAGGATATTCTTGACCGCTATCCAGTGTTCCGAACCTGGATCAGATTGGTACCTACTAGTCAAACTAATAGCATGTGCCACATCCGGTCTTGTACATAGCATGGCATACATTATAGAGCCTATGGCTAAGGCATAGGGGATCTTATCCATTATCTCTCTTTCTTTCGCCGTAGCCGGACTTTGAGTCTTACTCAATGTCTTGCCTTGCAACATAGGTAAGAACCCCTTCTTACTTCCGTCCATATTAAACTTCTTTAATATCTTATCAAGGTATGTACTCGATGATAGCCCAATTAGGCGTCTTGATCTATCTCTATAGATTTTAATGCCTAATATATATGAAGCTTCACCAAGGTCCTTCATCAAAAATTTGCTGTTTAGATAACTTTTAACACTGTTTAAAAGATCTATATCATTTCCAATCAATAATATGTCATCCACATATAATATCAGAAATGCCACATTGCTCCCACTCACTTTCTTGTAAATACAAGCCTCTCCATAAGTTTGGACAAATCCAAACTCTTTGATCACCTCATCAAATCGGAGACTCCAACTCCGGGATGCTTGCTTCAGTCCATAGATGGATCGCTGAAGTTTGCACACCTTATCAGCATCCTTAGGATCGACAAAACCCTTATGTTGTATCATATACAACTCTTCTTCAATATTACCATTGAGGAACGTAGTTTTGACATCCATCTGCCATATTTCATAATCAAAATATGCAACAATTGCTAACCTAATCCTAACCGACTTAAGCATCGCTACGGGAGAGAATGTCTCATCGTAGTCAACTCCTTGAATTTGTCGAAACCCCTTTGCGACAAGTCGAGCCTTATAGATGGTTACATTACCATCAGCATCAGTTTTTCTTTTGAAAATCCATTTATTCTCAACGGCCTTTCGATCGTGAGGTAAGTCCACCAAGGTCCAAACCTGGTTTTCGTACATGGATTCCATCTCGGATTTCATGGCTTCTAGCCATTTGTTGGAATCAGGGCTCATCATCGCTTCTTCATATGTCGCAGGGTCATCTATTTCATCAATCATGAAATTCATAACAGGATTGCCGCATAGTTCAGAGCACGTGTCCCGCTTGACCTGCGAGGTTCGTAGTGTCCTCTTCGAGTTTCATGATCAATATCATTAGCTCTCTCTTCATTAGGTGAAGTCAACTCCGAAACAACTTCCGGTGCTGCGCTACTCGCCATTTCATGAAGAGAAGGTTCAATAACCTCTTCGAGTTGTACCTTCCGACTACTCACACCTTTCGCGAGAAACTCCTTCTCAAGAAAGGATCCATTCTTGGCAACAAAGACCTTGCCCTCGGATCTATGATAGAAGGTATACCCAATTGTTTCCTTGGGGTATCCTATGAAGACGCATTTTTCCGCTTTGGGTTCGAGTTTATCCGGTTGAAGTTTCTTCACATAAACATCGCATCCCCAAACTTTAAAAAATGACAGCTTAGGCTTGTTTCCAAACCATAATTCATACGGTGTCTTTTCAACGGATTTAGATGGTGCCCTATTTAAAGTGAATGCAGCGGTTTCCAGTGCATAACCCCAAAATAACAGTGGCAAGTCAGAGACATCATAGATCGAACCATATCCAATAAAGTAGGATTACGACGTTCGACACACCATTACGTTGTGGTGTTCCGCAGCGTGAGTTTTGAAACTATTCCGTCTTTCATATGTGTGCTAAACTCGTAACTAAGATACTCTCCTCCACGGTCGGACCGCAGAAATTTGATCTTTACATTACGATGATTTTCCACTTCATTCTGAAATTCTTTGAACTTTTCAAAGGTTTCAGACTTATGTTTCATCAAATAGATATACCCGTATCTACTCAAATCATCCGTGAAAGTAACAAAATAACGATATCCACCTCGCGCCGACACACTCATTGGTCCACACACATCAGTATGTATGATTTCCAATAAATCCGTCGCCCGTTCCATTGAACCGGAAAACGGCGTTCTAGTCATCTTGCCCATAAGGCATGGCTCACATGTATCAAATGATTCAAAATCAAGTGATTCCAAAAGTCCATCAGAATGGAGTTTCTTCATGCGTTTAACGCCAATATGACCTAGACGGCAGTGCCACATATATGCAGATATATCATTATCAAGTTTAATCCTTTTAGCATCAACATTATGAATATGCGTAATACTACTATCGAGATCCAACAGAAACAAACCATTCAACACCGGTGCATGACCATAAAAGATATTATTCATATAAATCGAACAACCATTGTTTTCAGACTTAAACGAATAACCACTTTGCATCAAACACGATCCGGATACAATGTTCATGCTCAGTGCAGGCACCAAATAACAATTATTCAGGTTTATAACTAATCCCGACGACATATGGAGAGGCAGCGTTCCAACGACGATCACATCAACTCTTGATCCATTGCCGACCCGCATCGTGACCTCATCCCTTGCTAGCTGTCGCTTGTTCCGCAGCCCTTGAACCGAGTTACATATATTAGCAACCGATCCCGTATCAAATACCCAGGTGCTACTGCGAGTACTAGTCAAGTACACATCAATAACATGTATATCACATATACCTTTGTTTGCCTTGCCGGCCTTCTTGTCTGCCAAATACTTGGGGCAGTTGCGCTTCTAATGGCCAGTCCCTTTGCAATAGTAGCACTCGGTGTCAGACTTAGGGCCAGCTCGGGGTTTCTTTTTAGGCGCGGCAGCAGATTTGCCGCCCTTCTTTCCCTTCTGCTTGCCTTTCTTGTCCTTCTTGAAACCGGTGGTCTTATTGATCATCAACACTTGATGTTCTTTCCTAATCTCCACTTCTGCAGTCTTAAGCATTGACAGAAGCTCGGGAAGAGACTTCTTCATGCCCTACATATTATAGTTCATCACGAAGCTCTTGTAGCTAGGTGGCAGAGATTGGAGAACATGATGTATGCCTAAGTCAATGGGAATTGTTATTCCCATGGACACAAGCTTATCGGCGTACCCAGACATTTTGAGTACATGCTCACTAACAAAGCTGTTTTCTTCCATCATGCAGCTAAAGAACTTTTTAGAAGCATTATAACTCTCTATGGCAGCATGGGTATCGAAAATCATTTTCAATTCTCCCATGGTATCAAAAGCATTGCCATTTTCGAAACGCTTTCGAAGTTCTGGCTCTAGCCCATACAAGATGTCGAATGAACTAAGTTGTGGCCCTCCCGACGAGTTATATAGACATTCTTTTCCTCATCAGGCATCGAGAGCTGGTGGGCCTAGCGGCGCCTCTAGCACATATTGCTTTTGTGCAGCAGTGAGGAGAATCCTCAAATTCATAGCCCAGTTGGTGAAGTTCCTACCATTCGCAGCAAGTTTCTCTTTCTCCATGAACACATTGAAATTAAAAGCAGGTGGTGCCATCTACAACATAATTTGTAAAGTTTATTTAGACTAAGTTTATGATAGATTTAGTTCAACTAATCCAAATTACTAATGAACTCCCACTCAAAAATGACATCCCTCGTGTCCTTTTGGTGATTACATGAACCAAATCCACTACACCAAGTCTGATCATCATGTGAGTCGGTGTAGCTTCAAAGGCGAGCATCTATATGGGCATCATATCAACTATATGACTCATGCTTAACCTTTCGGTCCGTGTTCCGAGGCCATGTCTATACATGCTAGGCTCGTCAAGTAAGAACCTTAGTATTCGCGTGTGTAAAACAGTCTTACACCCGTTGTATGAAAGCGTAGAGTCGAGAACATCCGATCATCACGTGATGCCTCAAAACACGATCCACAAAACGGTGCATACTTAAGGAAGAACACATTTTATCTTGATATCTAAATGAGGGATCATCTTATAATGCTATCAAAAGCGCCAAACTAGCAATATAAGATGCTAACATCTAATGTGTGAAGTGAGGTGATATGGTCCATGCATTTGATCTCTATCATTTGCATCGTGGTATGATCTCTATGATTCCTTTGTGTGTAAGGCCAAGGTCTATGGAACTTACACGTTAAGTGAGTTGTAAGAGTATCTATCATACATCTACTTACAACAATACCATATCAAGACACTAGCCCAGCAACGATCTAAACTAGACGCCTCTAATTTATCAATTGCAAGTTTTACGTGGCTTAGGGCTTTCGGAGATAGAACCGGTCTTACCTACGAACATGAACCACAACGAGGATAACCAAGTTATTAGCAACTCGTTGTAAATCAGATATTGACTATAGTAGGAGAGACAGACACCCGCTAGCCACTTATGCAAAACTAGTTGCATGTCAGTCGTGGAACCGGTCTCATGTACTATGACATGTAAGGTTGGTCCGGGCCGCTTCATCCCACTATGCCACCAATATCCAAAGTACATAGAAGATTCAATAATATGATCATCATCGCCCACATATAAACATATGTGTACTACCCGTGCAAAGCATCTACCCATAGATCAGGCTCTGATACCACTGTTGGGTCCGCAGCATAGAAAACAAATAAATTCCTACGATGAGAACTATACGCCAAGATCTATCTACTAGATACAGAGCAACGGGTGGACATACATCCATAGAGAACTTACCCTCGAACACAACGAGTTTTGTTAACGAGTAGGAACTCGTGGTTGATGTAGTCGTACGCTTGCCGATCTCAAGATCGTGTGGAAGTCCGAATCCGCAAGGCCCATCCGCATCGCACACACGTTCAAGCCACCGGACAACCTCCACCTCCTCGCTCCAGCGAATCAGCGGAAGCAGCAACTCCTTCCAGACGCAAGGCCACCGGGAACATGTATCTCGCTAATCCGAGACCATGGGGAAATATCTAGAGGGGGAGAGAGATCCTTCATGAGCAGGTGTGGTTTGTGTGAGGGGAGAGGGGGGCTTTATACAGGAGGGAGGGAGACCCTCCCCTCCCATAGCCGGCGCATGAGGGGGGGGACTCCTCCCCTCCTTCATTCATGTGGTGAACCTCCACTCACATAAACATGGCCTCCACCCAAAATCCCACTCACATGTATTTAATTTCCACCAAATTAAATGCAACTCTCGATTAATAAAACTCTTTTATTTATTTTATTCAGAATTTTGTTAATTACTTTAATTAACAAACATTCACATAAAACCCCTTGCAACATTTCAATATCACATGCAGAACCACTTTCTGCAATTTCACCTGAAACAATTCCGGATTCTATCAAAACAATTCCTGTTTCTATCGAAACATTTCCTGCGCTTTGCAAACCTTTTGTTTGGAACATATGTGCTCCTAAATGGTGTCCGGCAACCCTTAAGTGTGTCACCCTATGGTTCACAAATAATGCAGACATGATTGAGACTCCTCTTAGATCAATAATCAGAAGCGAGACCTGGAGATCCATACTGACTCCTGCATATTCAACGATGACTTCTGTGATCGTGAGAACCTTTAACATCAGCAATTTAATCCCTTTGTCTCATGATATAATACATGTCCGAGATTCGATCATCGGTATCCAAATACCTAGTTTGATCTCGTTACCGACATGCACTCTTTTCTTGTTCCCATGATATAACATTCTAGTGATCACATCACTTGCTTGCAAGCTATCTTAATGTGATATCACCGAGAGGGCCCAGAGTATATCTATCCGTCATCGGGATTGACAAATTCCACTCTTGATCCATGAGCCTCAACATAACACCTTCATAGCACTGAACCCACCTTTATAGTCACCCTGTTACGGTGTGACGTTTGATGTTATCAAGATACTCTTCCGGTGTTAGCAATTAACATGATCTCATGGTCTAAGGACTAAGACTACTTTGTATGATGTTATAGCAATATAAACATAATGACTTGATCGTAATGCTATACTTCGGATGAATGTTCATCACATCATTTCACAAATGTTGTGACCTTGTTATTAACAACATCCAATGTCCATGATCAGGAAACCTTGATCATCTTGTTAATCAACAAGCTAGTCTATAAGAGAGGCATAACTAGGAACCCTTTTTGTTTATTAAACACACATGTATTGATGTTTCCTATCAATACAATTATAGCATGCAAAATAAACATCTATCATATACAAGGAATACATAATAACAACTTTATTATTGCCTCTCAGGGCATATTTCCTTCAATTTGTGTTAAGTAGTTTGTTATCAAACTAGGTGTGGTTCAAAGTGGGCTAATACTATGAAGATATATTGTATGACAATAATATCAACATATTTTAACCCGAACGAGCTAAAGGTCTCACCAAAGGACCAAATTTATACAATGCCATCTCATTTGAGAATGAGTGATGCGTAGAGACGCAAAGACATGCAAATACACATGGACCTGAAAGTGCCAGATCCGGAGATTATGTTAACCACTAGCTAACGCGTATATTCAACACCTAGGTGTTGTATATACAAGTTTACAAACTAGATTATTGACTCTAGTGCAAGTGGGAGACTAAAGGGAATATGCCTGAGAGGCAATAATAAAGTGGTTATTAACAAAATACAAAGTTCCTAGTAATGCATCTCATATAAACTAGATCGTTGATTAACAAGATGATCAAGGTTTCCTAATCATGGACATTGGATGTTGTTAATAACGAGGTCACAACATTGGTGGAATGATGTGATGAACATTCATCCGAAGTATAGCATTACGATCAAAGTCATTATGTTTATATTTCTATAACATCATACGAAGTAATCTTAGTCCTTAGACCATGAGATCATGTTAATTGCTAACACCGGAAGAGTATCTTGATAACATCAAACGTCACACCGCAACAGGGTGACTATAAAGGTGGGTTCAGTGCTACAAACGTGTTATGTTGAGGCTCATGGATCAAGAGTGGGATTTGTCCATCCCGATGACGGATAGATATACTCTGGGCCCTCTCGGTGATATCACATTAAGATAGCTTGCAAGCAAGTGATGTGATCACTAGAATGTTATATCACGGGAACGAGAAAAGAGTGCATGTCGGCAACGAGATCAAACTAGGTATGGAGATACCGATGATCGAATCTCGGACATGTAATATATCGCGAGACAAAGGGATTTAGTTACTAGCGTTAAAGGTTCTCACGATCACAGAAGTCATCGTTGAATATGCAGGAGTCATTATGGATCTCCAGGTCCCGCTTCTGATTATTGATCTGAGAGGGGTCTCAATCATGTCTGCATTATTCGCGAACCGTAGGGTGACACACTTAAGGGATACCGACACCATTTGGATCAAATATGTTTCAGATAAATATTTAAGAAAGCGCTGGAATTATTTCAATAGACACCGAAACTGTTTCGGGTGAAATTGCTAAAATTGGTTCTGCATGTATTATTGAAATGTTGTAGGGGGTTTTATGTGAATGTTTGTTAATTAAAGTAATTAACAAAATTCTGAATAAAGTTAATAAAAGAGTTTTATTAAATGAGAGAGCATTAAATTTGGAGAAATTTAATGCATTTAAAGTGGAGACTTTAAAAGAGAATGTGAAGGGGCAAATTTATGTGGAGGGAGTTACCACCACATGAATGAGGAGGTGAGGGGTCACCCCTTGGGGCGCCGACCATGGGGAGGGGTAACCTCCCCTCCTCCTATAAAAGGCCCCCCTCTCACACCTTCACACTCACAGCTCCTCGTGAAGGATCTCTCTCCCCCTCTAGTATTATTCCCCCATGGTCTCGGGTTAGCAAGATACATGTTCCCGGTGGCTTTATCTGGAAAGGAGTTGCTACTTCCGCTGCTTTGCTGAAGCGAGGGACGGAGGTTGTCGGGGTACCGGACGTGTGTGCGATGATGGATGCGTCGCTGCTTTGCGGTGCTGGACTTGGTGGTGCTGGACTTGCTGGAGCTGGATGTGATGGACGTGCTGGAGCCAGACCTGCTGGACTTCATCACGATCTTGAGATCGGCAAGTGTACGACTACATCATCCACGAGTTCCATCTCGTTAACAAAGCTTTGTTGTCTTCGAGGATAAGTTCTCTATGGATATATATCCACCCGTTGCTAGTATCTAGTAGATAGACCTTGGCATATAGTTCCCATCATAGGATTTTTTTTGTTTTCTATGCTGCGAACCCTTCATTTGACCCTTTTCATCCTTGTTGTTTTGTTGTCTAGCTAGTTCTCTACCCGGCTGGGCAATTCCATCTTCCTGTGGGGGCGTGGGAGCGCATCCACTAGGTGTAGTCCCCATGTTTTGAGCCGACTGACACAGTCAGTTGGGGAAAAACTTTACTTGATGGAGTCTTTGGATGACGTCCGGCCTGAGAAGCCGATGTAGTTTTAGGTTGTTCAAAAAATAGACACAAGTAGTAGTTTGTTCGTTAGATATGTACAACGTGGACGTAGTTTGCAATCAATGGGTGTGTTATAAAAATATGTCATTTCACGTTTTAGCCGGCGAAATTTTCTTTTTCTCATGAGCATTGGTTGTTGTGTTGTGTCCTTGCCAGCTGACAGCCGGGTTGCGGTTTGCCGCCGGAACCGGAGGGGTAGCTAATAAGCATATTGCACGATACTTCAGATTTCTGTTACCGGGGTTGGGTGAACAAGCGTATGTATAAATATTTGCCTTCCTTGCGATTTTCATGTACGGGACCTCAGGCTTTTGCTCTTGCCGAGCTGACAGTCAGGTTGCGGTACACAGCGGGAACCGAAAAGTGGGTCATTGGTGCCACATACAGTACTTGACCGTTATGAAAGAATAGTGGCCTAGGCCAGCCGGCGAGTCCCTGGGAAAGACTATCGAAGCAGGGGAAAACATGTTTTACTGAAAAAAGTGCTGAAATATGACGAAGGAGTCCCTGAGACTGTTTCGGGGCTCCACATTTGTTCATTCATGATACATAAAGGGTAGGGATACATACACTTCCTGTACAAGTATAAAATGGGCGTAGCAGGTTCGCGTTACAGGGATGCTCAGTCTCCTTGTCGGAGCAGGCCATCTTGTTCTTTGCTGGCTGCTAGGCGTCGATGAGGTAATATGAGTTGTTGTGCAGCGCCCGGCTGATGATGAATGACCCTTCACAAGGGGGAGACAACTTGTGCATCCCCTTGGTGCTTTGTACCAGCCAGAGCAACATGTCACCCTCTCAGAATGAGATGGGCAGATCCGGCTGGCGTGGTGATACCTTTGATCCGGATTACGGATGTAACATAGCTCCTTTTCCCTAGTAAACCTAGGTTATCGAATCCTCGGGAAGCAGAAAGTGTAGTGAAGTTACTTTAACGGACCTTCAGGAGTTTTAGAATTTTTTTGTGTTTTACTAGACCAAGAGTTTGCTGTCTTTTGTTGTTATTGATGATGGAGAAAGAGGGCCTAGGGCTTTCGGTTTCACCTGTAGCTATGCAAAACATCTGATGGGAATAAAATATAATAATAAAGTATGCATGTAATTGTTAGAGAAAGATAATTTTATGTGGGCAGTGCATCCATAATTGCTATTGCCTCCATAACCGCTTATAGCAATAACCTACTAGTCTCATCCATAGAAGAAAGATAACTAATGATATGCATAGTGATGTCATTGTTAATCCCAAGTAAATCCCTCACATACAGCTGTACTACCCCGTCTTTCACTAGGGTTCCCAACCTGCAGATTAGTCATTACTCATACTCCCTATACCTGGCTCAATCCTCGGGGTCTTGGGTACCTGCAAGTCCTTAGATTAAGGCAAGAGAGGATACAATAATCATCATGTCATACAAACTAATACATGATCCCATCTATGATAAATAACATGCACAAAAGCTACATGGCTAGGCCGAAGCCCTTAGCCCAAGGAGAATTACTCACTCATAGAGATGAAATCAATGATCATAAACATTACAAGTGGTGGAATATGGCTATGGTGGTGGAGAAGGGTTTGGAGATTAGATCTAAGTCTATTCCTCTAGTGGCTCTTCGGTGTGGTGGATGCAGGTTTCTGGGGTTCCACGGCGGCTCTCCGGGGCTCCGTTTCTCGTCACCTGAAGCCTCTTTATATAGGGTCCCTTCACGAAATTTGTTCTGTTTGACCTAGCGGTGTCGATGACAACTATATGTCTGGAACTATACGGTCGGAATTTTATTCCCTCCGTATAGTTCGTCGTTAAAGCTTCTGTCTCCACTTCACAACCCCTGGTTTCTTTGGGGTTTTGGAAATCTCATAACTTTGACTTTAATGTTGTGATTCCCATCATCAAACATCATTATCGGCGCAGGGAAAATAGAAAGAAAGGATTGCATACCCCTTTGATCATTAGGCACCAGAGGCAGGGTTTAGAGAGATATTTCATAAAAAATATGAATAATATCCAGTTTAAATGTGGATGTAGATGGCTATATTTCACAGCCATCAACCTCCATAATCTTAAACTTGATCGTCCTCGAGCAAGAAAACCAAAATCAAAAAGGAACTCAACATTTAAACTGAAATAACGAGATGATGATCTTACTCATGATTGGTAGTCTCATGTTTCCTCCACTTTATTAATCTGAAAAACTTCAGCATAGATAGACTAATGGCAAGCATAACATATAGGTCCTTATAGTGTAGCAAAATTATTGTTAACATGGATGATTGAAATGAGTATACCTTATTCCATGTCATGTAATCAACTCATAGGCTTTCCTTTGAACAATAAAATATAATCATGTATCTCAATTCTCCACATCAATAAATCATGACTTTTCAAGCACTACTTATCTGTTAATTGTCCTTGAAGAATTTTAGTTTTTAAGTAATTGAGAGCATGCCAAAAAAAATTAGTTTATTGGGTTGTGATGGAGACTCGTGGCATCACCAAGGTTTTTGTTCTTTTTGCACAATGATTACTCATGTCAGCCAGAGGAGTGATTCCATCGTGAACACAACTACCCGAGAATGCCAAGAATCTTACCTATTATAGCATTGCTACTACATATGTTTAGTCAACTCATATCCAAAATCTAGGAGTTTCATCCATGAAGATCGTTCATAGGCTAGCGGAGTTGTTGGCATCCCATGAAGTTTGACACGCATCAAGCTATATCATTCTTATGATTCCCAAGTCAAACTTTGGCATGCTCACAAAAACCGGTAAACATTAATTCAATTGAACAAATCCTTTTAAAGAGAGCTATCAAGTCAATCATTATTTTCTGTGGTGTTGATTGTCTCTAGAAATAAGCCTTCAAGACTAAACACTACAACACCCAAGCCTTCAATTGTGAGATGTTTTCTTATTACAATTGTTTAGCAAATTTTTAGGAAAGACTTGGTTAACTACAAGAGCTGGAACAAAACGTACCCAACTAAATACACATGCACACAAATTTTTACTATAATATAAAGACTCACTCCACCAATATAATATCTTAACATTTACTACTAACTAGCATGGGTTTCTCAAACTTCAAAAGTGGGGAGTCTTAAGACATACCTCTCATGATTGGTTTCACTTCTCTCTTCCCTTTTGATTTTCTTCTTGGAAACTCGAAGTCGATCACTCTCCGGCAAATATGTGCAAGTCACAAGGAGAATAGAAAGGAAGGGAGAGGGAAAATAAAGATAAATGGAAAAAATCTTTTATTGTTTTTAAGAGAGGGAATTAAAGAATAGAAAAATTGGTGGCAAAGCTCGGCTAGAAAATGTCGAAAAAAAAGAAATAACTAAAGATAAAGCGTTAGGGAAACCAAAACGGGTGCTTATAAACTCGAATTAAAAACATAACCTCAAAATAAATAAAACAAATGAACACCAAATAAAGATAATGAGGAAACTTCCCCAAGCTTAGGCTTTTGCAAGCCCTTCAAATCATTGTGGTGGCGGGAAAAGTCGTAACTCTAGTTCGCAAATTGAGTTGATAAATTACTAGTTGTTTCTCGGAGGTTCAAGGAGAGGTTATGCATCCTCTCCACAGTTCCTCCAAGTTCTTGAAAGTCTTGGTTTGTAGCGAACTGGGTTGGTGGTTGCTCCTATTGATAAGGAACTTCTTGCTCCTCTTCTTGGTCCTCATCCGGAATCTCTTCCTCAGGTTGGTGTTGCTCAACCTGCAAGTCATATAGCAAACGTCCTTCCTCGATAGAGAAAAAGCCATTAGGAAAAGGAGCAGCGTAGAGATGCCCAACTCCAGGAATATGCAAGTAATAAACACCACCTCTCCTAGTGAGCATTCCATCAGCTTTTAAAGTAGAGAAACCAACATGTCGCTCACCTAGCACTGGTTGCAACTCACCTAGGTCGATGCCTAGGGAAATGACAAGCACGGTGATGACGCCTCCACCTATGATTGGTCCTTAGCGTTGGGAGGATTGGTACTCCAGGTAGCGCACAAGAATTGCTCCCAAGTTGAGTGACAAGTCGATGTTGTTGAAAGCAGCTTTTGCAAGGACTAAGATGACCTACTCATTGAGTCTCGTGAACTCATTTTGTGCCTGCAAGGTGTTAGCAATAACATAGAACAAATAGCGAATTGCAGGATGTTGAATATTCTTCCCCTTGCTTACTCTAGAAGTGAAACTCATTCCATTATAATAAAGTTCCGGGGAAGGGTCTAAGATAGTAAAGTATGCGTGTAAGGCATTAAAATTACTGTTTGGAAAATTAAAACATGGGCACCATTCATCTAGTGATAAAGCATAATTGTTGTTCATAAGTCAGAAAGAAATCATGTCATCTCCATGCCATGCTTTAACGGTGCTTTGCAAAGAACTTAGAAATTCAAGAGTTAACTAGCGATAAGTAGGCACATCATTGAATACAAAGTTTTGCAGGCTAACCCTATTGCAAAGTAAATTGAAGTCATTACAAATACCGAGTTGATTCAATATAATGGGGCAAGCCCACTTGGTTGTCTTCACTTCTCCGTTCTTAATCCTATTGAAGCGATCACGTTGGAGCTCATCCTTGAACCGTATCCCCATGCGTTCTTGAGCGACAGCCCGAGAAGCACTAGCGGCAGCACGAGCATGAGTTTGGATCCTTGTGTTCATCATCTAAAATAACAAGGAAAGACAAAAAATAAAACTTTTTGATCCAACAATAATAAGCATAACATATTCCTCATCTTAGCACATTAAAGAGTCCCCTCAAAATAATAATGTAGGCAAGAGAATCATAGCAATTAATTCATAGTAGGTCTTGCCCTAGATTGATAATAATAACAAATCGAGAATGAATTTGCAAAAACTAATTGGAGGATCGGAGGAGAAATATACCGTAGATCACTTGTGTTCAAGGAAATCAAACAAAATTAAGTAGAGATCAAGATCTCTTGAGGTTTTGAGAGAGTTTGGAGCTAGAAGAGAGAAAAAGGATTGAAGTTTTTGTGTTAGGGGTACCTCCTGTGGCGATTTTTTGGTCGGACGCAACTATACGACCAAACTATATGGCCGGAACAATTTTTCCTGCCGTATAGTTGGTCTGATGTCAAAAATTTAGGGTTTTCACCTGGCGACACAACTATATGGCCAAAACTATACGTCCTGAATTTTTTATCCCTGTCGTATAGTTGGTCGTCAAACCTTCTGTACCTGGAAAAGAAATTTTACAAATGCATCGATATCTATACGGCCGGAACTATACGGCTAGAATTTTTATTTCCGCCGTATAGTTGGTCGTTAAACCTTCAGTACCTAAGAAAGAAAAAAATTCGATGGGAAAGATATCTATACGGACAAACTATACGGCTGGAATTTTTATTCCTGATGTATAGTTGGTCGCTAAACCTGCTATAGTCATCAACAAATTTCTATTTCTTTGAGAATTCTTTCTTATCCTGAAACTTAGTGAAACATCTTGTTTTTTACAGTAAAAATTGTCGACCAACATCAGCATGTATACAACGGGATTTTTAGTATTACCGAACTTCTTCTCCTCAATTGGAGATTTCTAGCACTCTTTATTAAACATAAAACTTAAAAACTTTACTCAAACCTTTATTTCACATGGATTGCCTCCCATGAAGCGCTCTTTTATGGTCAATAGCTTGACCTCAATGTTGCTCACTTAGGCCAGATGAGTGGAACACCCACTCTAAAATAGTTGGCCTTCAAAGTGATGGCCTCCTTTTCATCATGCTTGGCTTTGTTCTTTCGGGGAAAATGAATAACAAAAGGATCCCGCGAAGGCAATTGAAGCTTCATGTTCCCTTCATGTAGATTAATCAATGCCTTAATAGTTCTTAAGAATGGATGTCCTAATATAATAGGAGCAGTACACTATCAGGAAAATGGCTATAGGTAATTCGCACATCCGTGGCGACGTGCTAGTGGTGCCCCACGTACTAAGGTGCCGATGTTCCGAGTCAGATGGGCCAAGAGAATCGAAAGAGAAGATTGGTATTTCACAACCATGTTAATACCCGAAGCAGCCAAATCCAAGGCCGCCGGTGCGCACGTCGCCGTGAAAAATGAACCGTGGGTACTGAAGTGGACCAATGTTTTTTTACTACCGACCTGACAAAGCCTAGTCGTGTTGTCGTGAGGAGAGGAAAAATAAATATCATCGGAATGGATGGAGTCACTAACGAGCAAGACTTCAACCAGTACGGCGATCCAAAGATTGAAGATGACGACGACTATGATAAAGAAACATACATTACAAGAAAAAAGACAATCTTACCCAAAAAAGGTAGCCTGTTCGAACGAAGAAACATAAAAGTGTCGGGGCTAAATTATTCAACCGCGACAAAGAAGGGAAAAAAGATTGTAAAATGCTAGCTCAAAAAAGATTGTAAAACCCATGCTCAAAAAAGATTATATTGATGCATATGGATGGCATATTATTAATGGACACATTATTATTTAATTTCTTTTTCCTTTGAATCACTTTTATACCACTTTTGATGATATATATGTACCGCTTTTGTCATATAAAACATATAACAAATATTTTATATAGTTTACATAATTTTTGGGATATTTTTTAACATTTTAAAGTAGTTTTAAAATAAAAACAAAAATGGGGGTACTAGGGTTCGAACCTGGGTGCTCCAGGTTTAGTGAACGTACATAGCTAGGGCGGAACCAGTGGGATATGGAAGTGCTAGTGTCAACAAACGAGGCGGCAGCCCTCTTGTTTGACTTGACACGACACTTAGCCGTAGCGCACTAGGTAAGGGTGCGCTACAGCTAAGTGTTGTGACAAGTCAACTGCTGCGCACGGTCCTCTCCCATCTATATCAAACAGATAAGCTGCTACCAACGCGCCGCCGCCACTCGATCTGTCGCCTCCACTCGCCTGCTGCCTGCGTCCGTGGAGGAGGAGAGGAGGCCGCCGCGTCCGAGGAGGAGGAGAGGAGGCCGCCGCGTCCGCGGAGGAGGAGAGGAGGCTGCCACGTCCGAGGAGGAGGAGAGGAGGCTGCCGCGTGTCCGTGGAGGATCTTCGTCCGTGCTCTTCGTCATCGTCCGCGCGCTCTTTGTCGTCGTTGTCTTTGAGGTGAGCGTCCCCTCTCCCCTCTCTCCCTCTCTCCCCTCTCTGACCTAGAACATCGTTGCCTACCGGCCTCCCTGAGCCACTCTCACACAAGCACCGCTCCCCTCACTGAACCACCAGAGAACCTCCACCAGTAATCTTTGCACCAAATTTTGTGAGGGGGTCTTCCTGTGCTGGATTCATGAACAAACAACATTCTTAATCGGGTTGCTACTTTGTCTAGGATTTAAGCATAAGATTCTTTTCTGGTAGTCTAAGAAGGGGATGATTGAAGATGAATGTTGACATGTACTCTAGATTTTTAGACCAATTTGCAGAGCAGGTGATCATGTGGAGGGTTCTTGTGTTCTTTCAAAGTAACATCCAGCTTTCCAAATTTGCAAGACAAGCCATGTAATTTCTTGGTGCCAAACCAGCATGTATAGCCTTGCAGTGTAATTACTAGCTACTGTTCGAAGTAGTAGTAGTTATTGATGCATCTAAGAGTCATACTTAATTAGTTTCTGCAAGCAGGGCATGGCATGGATTAGCAGTGTGACACTGAAGCTCGGTAGTAGGTGCAGCTTTAGTGATCCATGAATGCATGAGGGTCGGGACTGAAGACATGGCTCGTGCCTTATGGCACACATTTAATCGGTAGCACCATCTAGATGATACTACATGACATGTGTACTTGTCCTCTGATTTGCATGCACATGCTAATGTACTACACTTTAAAATATTCCAAGCAAGTCATGACAGCTACTGAAATATGATTTAGGATGTAGGGAGTACATATATATTCCAAGCAAGTCATGGCAGTAATCCAACGTTCTTTGGAAGACAAGTTCATTTGCTTGAGTAGTCGGGTCAACGAGTACAAGTCCGTGCATGTATCATATCTAGATCTTTTCTCTTGTGGGTTCAATTTTGTTTTTGTGCAATCCATTCCTAATACAGAATGTACCAAATAAATCGATATTTCAGGCAGTATTACTGTATTATATAATTGTTACAATTACCTTCTACATCTGTCCGGCTGCCAAACTAGAGATATTGGTTGATCGAGGAAAAAAATAGATAAATTATGCTAAAGAGTGTTTTTAAATAGCACGGGTGCTTCAACAACTTTTCCTAAATTGTTATCGCGTTGTTAGACACAGACACATACATGCTCCTATACGATGGATGAGTGATTAGAAAAATAAAAGGGTCAACATAATGGGTTTCACCTTTTTAGTGATCATGCACTCATGATTGTTTTAGTGATCATGTTACTGTTTAATTTGATTCTAATAAAAACATTTGTTTGAGGGTCGCAAAATACTTGGACAAGTTTTTATTGCATGTTATATTGCTGCTATGTGCACCACCCGATATAACTTCCATTTGTAGGACATTTCTATGTTCTGGGGGTGTCTTAACCTTTTTTCAATTGCCCAGTACTGCATTGGCACATTTTTTCTGAGAATTCCTTGTTTACTATTAGCCACACAGTCATCTGGATACTCGCAAACATCAGTCTTATAACTGGACAGATGATTCATTTTGCCATTTTAGGAAAAACAAACTGTTGTATGGGCATGCTAGTAGCAAATTAGTGTACTGATCCTGTGTACTCCCTCCGTTTGATCATCTATTTGGTTAAGAAAATATGACTTACATGCCACAAAAATTTCACTAATGGAAACTTCTTTTAAATGTGAATCCAGTGATAAACTTTTTATTGCGTATTACTCATATATTGTCTCTTATCTTAAGTTGTTATAACCTATAACTGTAACATGAGAGACACTCAGCTCATTGTGTTAAATACCAGTTAGAGTGGTGGCCTTGCTTTGTTGTATTCGTAGATATATTACCCTGCCTAGTTGTATTCGTATGCAGGTGCTTGTATGAAATGAGTCCCGATTTTCGCCGAAATGTTGATTAACTTCCATTTCGGCAGAAATCGGGCACTCCTAGTTTAACAAAAATGCGCAAAGGTCATGTCAGATTTTTCCGTGCACTTTACTAACCATTATTTGCCTTTTATTAGTGCAAACATGTGTGGCAACAACGTGGCTGGCTCTTCTCAGCGTATCAACGCGGAAGGAGAAGTGAGACCTCAAAAGAGACCCTTGTCATTATGGGAGGAGGTCGAGCGGCTAGAAAGAATGACAGAGAGCGATGAAGAATACAACCCTTCCGAGAGCGACGATGATGAGATGGAAGACACGGAGGAAGAAGAAGCGGCCGAAGGAATGGCGGATGATGAAACCACTGATGGCGGCGAGGGCACAACAAGTGGTAGTAATCTGCCTAAGAAGAAGAATAAAAGGTGCCCGAACACGGTCGACACCGTCAGAGAGGAAATTACGGAAGTGAGCCCAACAGGGTTCCTTTGGCGCCCGACCATGTCGTCAAAGGGTACGGTGGGCAAGTGGCGGCTATCACCCAGACCGCCATCTCGATCAACACCGAGAATCTCCGGCATAAATATAATGGCCATTTGCGCACACTCCTCTTCGAGAAGCTGCACGCAAGATACAAGTTCCCCCTTCAGTATCGGAACACAGATTATCATGGGAATGAAGTAAATAAATCCTCCCTCACGAGGATGAGCACCGCCCTGGCCAGCTGGAGAACCCGGATAAAGAAGAAGATATTTAAAGAAGGGAAAAGTCTCGAGGAGATCTACAAGATTGACCTGCAGCTCACCGAAGATCAATTATAGGAGTTCAAGGCCAAGTGCAAATCCGAAGCAACCAAGGCCTCGAGTAGGCGGGGAAAGGAATTGCAGGCGATGAATATAGGTCACCACCATCTCGGATCTGGTGGTTACAGAGCTGCGGAGCCCAAATGGGATAAGAAGGACGACGAGTATAGAGCTAAGGGGATACCTAACCCCTTTTCGAAATCTGAAAAGAAGCAGCTTCGAAACTTTATCAGGTCTCATTACCATGTGGACCCCAAAACCAAAGAACTCAACGCGGAAACTAAGGTGAAGGACTTCGAGGTTCTTGTGGTAAGTAATTTAATTACCACGGATCAAGTCGATTACATTCTAATCGATCAAGTCGAATTTCTAAATGGTTCGCGTTACTTCTTCTGCAGGAGCAGGAAATTGCTAGTTAGGGATCCCATGGTTCCTCATCCCACGGGTCGACAGTGGCCACCCGGTGGCATAACCCTTTTAACAGGGCGATGAACCGGGCCAAGAAAATCACGCCGGTTACAAAGAAGCCATCGTCGGCTGGCCGTCTGGCCGGCTTCGGGGCTAAGAATTGGGTGGATCATTTTGGTCCACCCCCGAGGACGCGTGTGGAGGGAAGGAGCGACGAGGAAACCCGTGAGGTTCAGGAACTTAAGGAACAAGTGGCGTGGATCCCGCAGATTGTCCAAGACAACCTGGCAATCACCCTTACCTCCATCCTGCTTACCTTGGTGGAGTCAATAGCAAACTGGAGTGCGGGTGGTCGACAAGGGTCGTGCCCGATTCCAAGCATGGTTAGTAGCCACTCAAACAATGCGGCACCGACGAACTTGGTGAATTATGTGTTCGTGACTCCGCCTGCTAGCACGGCAGCGCCGGAAGCATTGGTGACTCCGCCCGCTAGCACGGCGACGCCGGAAGCATTGGTGACTCCCCCTGCCATCACCGCGGCGCCGGAGCTTAATGCAACCGATAGGGAGAATACACCAGCGGCCGGCACTACGCCATCAAGCTGCCCCTCCGTATCTTGCACGCCCGTCGTCGTATGCGGTGCCTCGACATTAGCCGAGCTCGACGCCATCACGGTAAACCAAATAATTTACCGCCTTGCCATTTATTACCCTTATGGCATCTTTTTAATGCCATACATGTTTTTTGCAGACGGATGTTCCATGCACTCTCTTAAGCTTCGTGAACAGCGAGTTGAGGGATGTTGCCAAGGGTACCATCATTCAACCCTTACACCGCACATTCCACTCAAAGCCGATGCCAGATAGCGTGCATAGGGTTAAAATTATCCGGGTGCTAAGGGGCTGCGACGACCTGGAACCTCCCATTCAACCCCAGGAGCGGATGAAGAAGAGCCGGCTGTCCTCAGAAGTTGCTTCGACTTATTCCTGCTATGGACAAAGAGCATGATTCGTTTGGGGACGGCCATGGCCATCACCCCACAGACAACAACACTGCCTGTCGTGCCAGCGCCAAGCCATGGCAAGACCCCCACACCGCTACCGTCGTCACCTCCATGCGATTGTTCGGCTGGTCATATTGACATGACCATGGCACATGATCCGAACAAGGATGACGAAGATTACTTCGATGATTTCATAAACACTAATCTTTTCCCCGGCGACCTAAACAAAGACCCAGCTGGTGGCCCCATAGAGAAAGCCACTTGCAACAAACGTCTCTTTGGTTCTCAGGAGACGCCTCCAGCTTGCACCTTCACCGAGCCAGCGGATACATCCAACCAACCCTTTGTTCTAAGCCCTGACACACTACATAGGGAGATCGATGCTTAGATTGCAGTGCCTACCCACTTCCCAAAAGGCAAGAAGGCCAGGAAAAGAAAATCTCGCAGCTCGAGCCAGCCGGTGGTGTCAACTACGAATCCGATCAGGTTTCAGGATGGGCCACCAAGACCCAAGGGTATTATGTGGAGGATGCATGTGGCGGGTGAGCCCATGCTAACTAAGAAATTGCTCAGGCTCGCCACTTCAGAAATGAGGACTGTGCATGACGGTGTGCTGACGATAGAGAGACGCCTTCTTGCAGAGAAAGATCCCTCACACCTGGTATTCGTGGTTCAGGTGCCACAAGGCTTGGGCTTTGTCGATAATGTCCCCGCGGATCTGTTCTTCCTACGGTTTGACGACATCTTTAATATGTTCCACCTGTATCCGCTGCACTATACCATGGTACGCATGTTTTCTCTCAGCCTGGACATTCAGATCATTAGAGAGAACACCCCGGGCATCGCTATAGTGGACCCCTACTACATGCGTGATGGCTGCTTGGGAAGCGCCATTGAACGACCATTCGTGGCCTCGTACCTCCAAGGCATCTTGGTGGCGAACAAGACAAAGGAATACATTCTCGTGCCTTTCTTTCCCGAGTAAGTCATTATTCACTCGCCGCCATAACATGCTTTATTAGATTTTCATCATTCTTTTTCCAACACATTCCGTTTGAATTGTTTTGCATAGAGATCAACACTGCACACTCATCTGATTGTCGCCGAAACATTCGCAAGCCACGTATTTCGACTCAGGGAGTCAAGAAAAGAAGAAAAACTATGACAAAATCAAGGAAGTTCTAGATGATGCTCTCACCGGCTATGCCTCAGCGGAAGGCGCCACCTTCGTGTGTAAGAAGCTCAAGTTTGGCAGGCACATCTTCACCCATGTGACGGAATTCCCCTGCGTGAAGCAGCCGGTGACGATCGGAAGCCTACTATGCACTCCATCACATGAGGGCGTTCCTACTAGAGCAACAGAATTCTACGCTGTCAGATCATCTCAAACGGTGGGCCGAAGCCAAGGCCAGGATCAATGATTCAGATATTAGACAAGAGATGTATCGCATCCAGCAACAGTTTGGGGAAATCATCAGCCGTGATGTCATGACTTCAGGGGGGTCTTCTACGGAGGCAATCCCCCGAATAACCGTGACGTAGTAGATCGTCTAAAGATGCAGGGTGACTATAGGGTGTTCATGACGAAACAAGGCGTCCTCCCGTTCCCCGAGCCGAGCCAGAAGTCTTGATGTGTTGGTCTAGTTATAGTTCTTTATCCCCATAAGTACTTGTGTGTGTCGACATGTACGTGCTACTACTTGGTATTTTTTGCTTACTTTGTTACCTTATTTGATAAGTATATCTTTATATGTGACTTTTACTTGTTTTTTCATCCACCATTTAATTATTATTGCCAACTTTTAGATGACGTGGTACGTCGTGTACAAGGGACGGGTTCCTAGAGTCTACGATGATTGGGAAGACTACCGGAGACAGGTGAACCGTTTCAGCGGCAATAGCTACAAAGGGTACAACACTATGGCAGAGGCGGAAGCTAGATACGCGCGCTATCTAGCGGGAGTTAGGACGAGGAACCGGATGAAGACCTACACCTCCGTCGCGGTGATGCTTATCGTCCTTGGTTGTCTGTCCTGCATGTTCCTACTTTAGATGTCTAGGCGAGATTCCGCGAGCTCTAACTTGGTTGAGACATGTATTCATGCCATCACTAGCTACTTTATAACTTGATCAAAACAATGTAACTTATACTGTGTATTTATGTATGTGACTTATCTATATGTATTTGTTTCTATCTTGTCTATGTATTTATTTCTGTATTGTATATCTGTGTATTTATTTCTGTAATGTATATCTGTGTATTTATTTCTGTATTATATATCTGTGTATATCAGTTGTATTGTATATAATCTGTATTGAATATCATCTGTATTGAGTATTTCTTTTTTTTAAAAGCTCAGCCGTGGCACACATATACTTGGTTAGTGGCGCACTACGTTAGTGGCACACGTTGTCAAATACTAGTAGTGCACTATGTCATGCGCCACAGGAAAAACAGTCATGTCGCACAAAGCAATGTGTTACCACTAACTCGAGATACCTGTAGCGCACCTGACAGTGCGCTACGGGCACTTTTTAGACGTAGGGCAGAAGTCGTGGCGCACCCCTAGTGCGCCACGGAAGGGGAAAATAGGTGCGCCACAGACGTGCATTTTCCTAGTAGTGGTAGAATCTTCACGCATGTCAATAATAACAAAATCAATAAGAGCAGGATAGTCTTTAATGTATTCTAATGTATTTTCTTTAATCCCTACAACTTGTTTGTAGGTAGAATCTGCTAGATGTAATTTTAACTCGGTGATTTCAAAGGGGCCAAGATTTAACTTATTAAAAAGACTTTCTGGAATTGTTGAAACGCTTGCACCTAGATCACAAAGTGCAGCTATCTCATTGGTCCCAATTTTAATCTTAATAGTAGGCTCAAATATATCATCAAGCTCCACATGTAATTTTTTAGCAATTTTCTTATATTCTTCCTCAAGCTCACATACTTTTATTTCTACCTGATTAACAAAGTATTGATACATAGCTTCCTCATTTCCTTCACTTACCAGAATATTGATATTGATCCTTTTTACAAGATCTTCAACGGTGTAATTTGGTGAAGGGGCATTACTATAATCAAGTTCTTCAGGCTCCTCCCTTTGGATTCTTATCATCTTGAGGTCTTCAACGGGATTGGGCTCAGCTTTACCTGCAAATTTAGCTAGAATGAGAGTTTGACTCTCGGTTATCTTGCCTAATTGTGCCTCAACAATCCTTGTTTTTTCTTGGAGGGCCTGCAAATCATTCCTCAAACTTACAGCTTGGTTAGATAATTTACCAAGCATAGCATCATGGTTCTCCATTATTTTAACAAGGATATTGTTTTGCTCATTTTGTGAGTCTATAAAGTACTTAATTGTTTCTTGGAGACTACCATTACTAGTTCCCATATTATTATTGGAGTTACCTGTAGGACTAGAATAATGTTTCTGAAAATTAGGATTATAATTCTTCTTCCTCTAAGAGAGAAAGGAAATAAGTGCAATTTGACCGCATCGGGGTTAACATCTTTAATGTGCATCATATCACATATTTCAGTGAAAGTGTTCAAGTGCATACCTATATCCTCAACAACAGAGCCTCCAAATTGATTATGTTGAACCAAACTTAAATAGTGGGGCTTAATTTCATAATCATCGGTAGTAATTGCTGGTTGGGTAATAGGAGTACGGAAATAATCATTGTTGGGAGTTGCAAACTCCCCAAGCTTCTTTTTAGCCATATTTCCTATGTTTTTGGGTTTTCTTAAACAAAGACTTATGATAGTAAAAACAAGAATTTAAAGACTAACTATTTTTTTGGTTTTTCAAACAAAGACTGAAAGCAAACTAACAAAATTAAAAACAAGAAATTAAACTAGCAAAGTTCCTACTAACCTCACCAGGGTAGCTATTGCTTCCCTGGCAACAGCACCATAAAAAGGGTTGATACCTTCGATCCGAATTACGGATGTAGTATAGCTCTTTTCCCTAGTAGACCTAGGTTATTGAATCCTCGGGAAGCAGAAAGTGTAGTGAAGTTACTTTAACAGACCTTCAGGAGTTTTAGAATTCTTTTTGTGTTTTACCGGACCAAGAGTTTGTTGTCTTTTGTTGTTGTCGATGATGGAGAGAGAGGGCTTAGGGCTTTCGGTTTCACCTGTAGTTGTGCAAAACATCTGATGGGAATAAAAGATAATAATAAAGTATGCATGTAATTGTTAGACGAAGATAATATATGTGGGCAGTGTATCCATAATTGCTATTGCCTCCTCAACCTCTTATAGCAATAACCTACTAGTCTCATCCATAGAAGAAAGAGAACCAATGATATGCATAGTGATGTCACCGTTAATCCCAAGTAAATCCCTCACATACAACCGTACTACCCCTTCTGTCAATGGGGTTCCCAACCTGTAGATTAGTCATTACTCATACTCCCTATACCTGGCTCAATCCTCGGGGTCTTAGGTACCTGACAAGTCCTTCGATTGAGGAAAGAGAGGATACAATAATCATCATGCCATACAAACTAATACATGATCCCATCTATGATAAATAACATTCACAAAAGCTACATGGCTAGGCCGAAGCCCTTAGCCCAAGGAGAATTACTCATGCATAGAGATGAAATCAACAATCATAAACATTGCAATGGAAACCATGAGATTGATAGCAAATAGACTTACAATGTCACCAATCGAAGATGAGATCTACTATTACAAGTGGTGGAATATGGATATGGTGGTGGAGAAGGGTTTGAAGATTAGATCTAAGTCTATTCCTCCGGCGGCTCTTCAGTGTGGTGGATGCAGGTTTTTGGGGTTCCGTGGCAGCTCTCCGGGGCTCTGTTTCTCATTGCCTGAAGCCTCTTTATATAGGGGTCCCTTCACGAAAGTTGTTCTATTTGATCTAGAGGTCTCGATGGCAACTATAAGGCCGGAACTATACGGCCGAAATTTTATTCCTGCCGTATAGTTGGTCGTTAAAGCTTCTGTCTCCACTTCACAACCCCTGGTTTCTTTGGGTTGTTGGAAATCTCGTATCTTTGACTTTAATGTTGTGATTCCCATCATCAAACGTCATTATCTGCGCAGGGAAAAATAGAAAGAAAGGATTGCATACCCCTTTGATCATTAGGCATTAGTGGCAGGGTTTAGAGAGATATTTCATCAAAAATATGAATAATATCCAGTTTAAATGCGGATGTAGATGGCTATATTTCATAACTGCCACGTGGTAGCAGCGCAGGTTTTGCTGGTAGATGACGGATCTAGACAAGGCCAGCTCACGTGCTTCCTCGAGGAGGTCGACATAGTCTTTGGAGCTTCTTTGGCATCTTGCTCCGTGTATAGCAGCTTGCGGGGTGCGTCAAACTCGATGTCTATTGGGAGGACGACCTCTGTGCCGTCGATGAGGAAGAAAGGGGTGTAGCCGGTTGAGCGGTTAGGCATGGTGCGCAGGCTCCATAGTACTGCCGGCAGCTCCTCTATCCAACATCTAGGAGACCTCATTGTTGGCTCGATCAACCGGTGTTTAATGTCGTCTAGAACCAAACTGTTTTCCCTTTCACATTGCCCATTGGACTAGGGGTGTGCGAGGATGCTAGGTCCAAATAGATGCCCTTCTCTCCGTAGTGGCGTGCGAAGGCCCCTTTGGTGAAATTCGTGTCGTTGTTGGTGATGATGCTGTGGGGGTAGCCATAGTGCGTGATGATGTCCATGAAGAATTTTACCACTATGGGTCCATCCAGCTTCTGTATGGGCTTTGCCTCAATCCACTTGGTGAACTTTTCCACCGCCACCAGGAGATGTGTCATGCTGGATCGCGCTATCTTGAAGGGGCCAACCATGTCAAGTCCCCAGACAACGAATGTCCAGGTGATAGGGATCATCTTGAGTGCAGCAGCCGGTGTGTGCTTCTGTTGACTGAAATGCTGGCAACCATTGCACGCTCGCACCATCTGCTTGGTGTCTTCCAGCATAGTCGGCCAGTAGAAACCGTGGCGAAATGCCTTAGCTACTATGGCCCTTGATGATGCGTGGTGGCCACACTCTCCTTTGTGGATGTCCACGAGAAGCCGGATGCCTTCCTCTTGACCTACACAGTGTTGGTAGATGCCTTCGATGCTGCGCTTGTACAACCCGTTGTTGATGATGGTGTATGCGCTTGCTCTGCGCTTGATTTGCCTTGCCTCAACTTCTTCGTTGGGGAGTTCACCTCTGGTAATGTATTCCATTAATGGCTTGGCCTATGGTGGGGTATCCCGGATGGTGTACACCATTTGGATGATCAATTGTACCTCCTCTCGCTTGGTCGGGTCAGGCTCGTCAAGTGGCCTACCGATACCTTCGATCTAGATTCACGGATGTAGTATAATAGCTTTTTCCCTAGAAGACCTAGGCACTACAAGAAAAGTTGGATTTTACAATGGACAATTTTCGTGGTTGAAGGCCCGTTTTTCGTAGTTAAAAAGTCTTCTACGACAAATAGCCTTCATGGTAAAAGCCCCATCACAAAAGAATCTACCATGGCTTTTTTTACCGTGGCGGATCGCACCCTTCAGCCACGAAAACATGTTCCATCGTAGATCTATTCGCCAGCCTTATTGACTGCTGATGTCATGCAAACTACCACGTGGCTGCCGCTGTTAACGGACAAAGAAACCATAGCAGAAGCTAGGCCCAACCAAGGCATGCTAATTACTAAGTGGGCCGACCCATGAGGAGAGCCCAGTAAGAACACAACCCATTACTGTTTCGCCCTTCACTAGTTGAAATGGGCCCAATAATGCAGCCAGCAGAGGCCTGCGAACTTTTAGTCCAGGTACTTTTTCAGCCTATAGAAGGCCCAAGTTGGTCCAACACCGTGCGACCTATTAGCAGCCTGCGCCTAGTCGGTCTGGTACTGTTAAGGCCTGCTGTCGGCCCATCACTGTTTTCGCAACCCGTTGTGGGCCGCCTACTACCGGTCCTTCTTTGAGATGGCCCGTTACTGTTCTAGCCTTTTACTATTCCGGTCGTTGACGGTTCAGGCCACAATCGGCATGTTACAGTTCTAGACTGGTAATTTTGTTGGCCTGTTACTATTCTTGATAGGAATTTTCTCGGGTCGGTACTGTTCTGGCTCATTACTGTTCTGGCCTTTAACTATTTTGGCCCTTTACTGTTCTGGCTATTTACTATTGTGGTCTGTTACTGTTATGGCATGTTAGTCCTCTAGCCTGTTACTGTTCTATCCTTTTGAAGTTTCTTGCTTTTTAGTGTTGTGGCCTATTACTGTTATGGCATGTTTTTGTTCTGGCCTGCTACTATTCTGGCTTGTTACTGTTATGGCATGTTACTGTTACATGTTCCCACATGTGGGCTGGCCCATTACGTTTATGGTCTTTTACCGTTTTGGCCTTTCTAAAGAACATGCCAATATCATAAAAGGTGTTTAACTAGCGAGCATCGTTTACTGTTCATCATCGGCCGAATACAAGATGGGCCAATAATAAAGAATGGTACTCTTTCCTAATCGACCTGGCTGGTGTAGTTACGGTAACAACTACCGCCATATGTGGATGACATCAACTAAATGCTTACATGGCCTATGCGAGTTATCTAGATATTACATCAGCTACAAACTTCTTAAAAATATTACACATTATCATCTCAAGGGAAAGAAAATTCGACATTTCAGTTGACAATCGAGTTGATAACAGAGTCCTCAATTTTCTTTCTCAATCGATCACCTGCATCTTCCTTTGAGTGTGACAGCTGTATTGGAGGAGACATGATCTTGTCGCCCCCTCTTTGGTGGTGATAGCAATAGTTGCAGTCTGAAACTAAGTAATAACAAGTTAATACAACAAACAAGACAAACAACTCATTTGAGCTGATATGACAGGAGCTATGAACTAGAATTTACAACTAGTCAATGGTTCAATTATTAACCAACACGTCAAACACACAGGACAAGCAACCACCGCATTAAACAAGTGTGCCTACCATGAAACAAGCAATCAATAAAATGTGTGCGTGTCTTAGAATTTCAGCAAATAAAAACTAGCCAGTTCATTTAAACAAATATATATAGAAGCAGTTGTATACCCTAAAATGCAAGAGACGTTGGGTGACTCAGAATTTGCACTGAGCCACAAAATGGCATGCAGTTACTATCATAGCGAAGAATGAACTAGGTAGAAATTATAACTGCATCATACGAGAACTTGTAGAGCGGGAATGCAAACCACAAATGAACTATATATAGTAGAGGATAGTTATGTCGTTACTTAGGACAAACCAGAACCAGATGCGAGATACAATGCTGTCGCTCGTGAACCTATAGAATAGGACAAACAAGCATTAGATAAGTGTGCTTGGAATGAAATGAGCAATCAAACAAAGTGTTTCTTAGAATTTCAGCAAATATAAAATAGCCAGGTCATTTTAGCAAATATATATGGAAGCAGTGGTATCACCTAGAATGCAAGAGTCGTTGGGTTACTCAAAATTTGTGGTGAGCTACACATTGGCATGTAGTTACTATCATAGCTAAGAATTAACCAGATAGAAATTATAATGGCATCAAAAGAGAACTTCTAGAGCAGGAATACAAACCAAGAGTGAACTACATAGTAGAGGACAGTTATGCTGTTTCTCAGTACGAACCAGTGCCAGATAAGGAAGTAAAAGCATCCTTTGTGAACCTGTAGAATAGGCTATGCAAACCAACATGTTCATTGTTCCATTTTGAGCTCTATGCAAGAAAAATAAAATAGTTAGTGATGCAGCTTTTGAAGAACCAGATGGTAACAACAAAATTATAATTGAATTAGTATGAAGAGTTTAAACGGCTATTACAGGATAGCAGAACAGTGCCAAGGAGGAAATAATAGCAAGAACTAATCTCAGGATGAACCAGATGGATTCAGTAACTGTAGAGCATGGAATCCACACTGACTTCAGATTTTGCAAAAATGACATGATAGCAGGCAATTACTGTTGTATGGAGTAGCTAAGAACATGTGCATGACAAAATAACAGACATGTGTATGTCTTGGAATTTGTAGAGTAGTGAATGCAAACCAACATGTCTAATAACATTGTATGTACTAGCATGAAGAACAAGCATGCCCAGTGACTTGTATGTACGAGCACGATAACAAAAATGCAATTCACTATGACAAGCTTGAACCTGCTATCCTGCTGACAAAACAAAAACGGGTTAGAGATTTGGTTAACCTTGGTCAGAGAGATGTCTAAGAATCATCGGTACCGTGCGGGTGACGTCCAGGTCACCGAGGGTGCTGCGGTTGCGGTAGCTATTAGCGTCGGGGAAGCAGATCTTGGGTGGTCGATGTCGGCTTGAGCGCGGTGGACGAGAGCATTGCTGACGTAGATCTAGTGTAGTGAATGGCGACGGCCGAGCAGTTGGTCTAAAGTGGTGGATATGGAACTCCTTGAACTAGATCACGTCCGGTGTACACCGGTGAAGCAGATCCGGTACGGTTGGGTAGATTTTGGCGGTCGAGAAGAAAAGCTTGGATAGTCGATGATGCCATCGGCGTGGTGAACGACACTGCAACTCCGGTGTAGTGGTAGAGAGACTCGGTGGGTGAGCATCGGTGAAGCGGCTCCGCGGCGGTGCACGAGACCGCAGCTCAAGGGGCTCCGACCGCCATGGAATTGCCTTCGGCCGGTGCACGTGGTGGTCGTGGAGGTGAGGGCGTGGGAGAGGGGACTAGGATTTTTGGAAGGACCAACAGGAAAATCTGGGCGAACCGGGACTAAGGAGGTGAATAGAAACATAATTACGATCGTGCCCCCAAGCTACCAACTTCAGCTTGCCCATAGGGCGTCAGAATAATGGGTAGAATGAGAATTTTGAAGTCAAAAGTTTTTGAAATGGAGGGGTGTGAAATGCTTCAAGGTCGGTGTGTGATTTTGCCGCTTGATTGACATTTTGAATTTGGCGACCATCCATCTACTAATAATATAAAAATGGTACTGCCCCGGTGGGATATTTTGCCTCAAAGTTTCTGAAACGAAGGGGCGGGAAATGCTTCAAAGTCAGTGTATGGTTTAACCGCTCGATTAAGATTTTGAATTTGATTAGCATCCATCTGATAATATTACAAAAATGGTACTCCCCGGTGAGAGATTTTGCCTCAAAGTTTTTGAAACAGAGGGGTCGAAAATGCTTCAAAGTCGGTGTGCGGTTTTGCCGCTCGATTGAGATTTTGAATTTGGCTAGCGTCCATCTAATAATAATAATATAAAAATGGTACTCCCCCGCGGGATATTTTGGCTCAAAGTTTTTAAAACGGTTAGGCGGGAAATGCTTCAAAGTCAGTGTGTGTGATTTTGCCGCTAGATTGAGATTTTGAATTTGGCTAACGTCTATGTAGTAGTAGTAGTAGTAGTAGTAGTAAAAAAAGGTGGTAGAACGTATGGTTATGTGGTCAGGAATTCATGGCCGAGAGTCACATCAACTGATCATCCATATAACCACACTTGAGGTACTCCCTATGTTCGGTATTAGTACTAGGCCGGGGTAGTACTAGTTTGGAGAATTAACTTCACCTATTCGCTTTATCGCTAGTTATTGCATGCAGTAGTAATCCTAAAATCCAGCCAATGCACGTGGCCACCGGATCTAATTGAAAACATGCAAGCCAATGGATGTACTCCCGTTTTAACAACATGAGTGTCCAAGAGCATTACAAGACGTGGTTGTTCATATTTTCGGTCAACTAGAGGAGTGATTGAGCACAACTAGGAGCATTAATTGGTCCTCTGGCCTAGCAATTGAGGCTGTACAAATAATTAATGACCGTACTATTCATCGAACATGAGGTGTTTAGCTCACGGAGAATACACCCTATCCGGCCACACGGTAGCATCCAACAACATAGCCAAAAAGCGAAATTAAAAAATGGAAAATGCCATGCAAAAATGGAAAATGCCCTGCGTTTGTGTGTGCCCTTAGGGACCAGGGAGCGCATGTTTTCTCCTTAGCTTTTGGGATAATTAAATACAATAAGGTTATGACACTAGTACTACTAGTATCATCCTACACCTACACATTCGCGTGCTCCCAGGAGTCGTACGCTGGTGTGCACGACCGTTGTCCCGTAATTAGTGCGCGTGCTCGTGCCAGTTTGATGAAACGCGATTCTGGTTGCTGTGTTCCACACAGTTCGTTTGGCTTTCCCAGGCCTTTGTTTAAATGTGTGTCTCTGGAACCGCTTCCTGTGCCAGTTGACGGGACCGAGACCACACGAACGCCATCATCCATGGCCGGCAAGAAGAAGGAGGACTCACCATGGGATGGTCTCGCTGAGGGACTCGTCTAGAAGATATGTGACATCTTCCTTTCGACAAACGACTTCAACTACGACACCGCCTTCCAGGCAGTCTGTAGCACCTGGCGTGGCTCATGGAGGAGCGCTTTATGCCAGCCAACTGGATTGTTCTAGAGCACCAGTTGTGTGAAGAGTATCCGGTAGATGATGCTGCCATCATGTTGCTGAATGTGAGAACTGGCCGCCACCTTGAGAATAAAATTAGCTGGGTTAATCGTAGGTGCTTTGTTGATATTAATCTGTATATATGCGATCCTTTTTTTGCATTCACATCCTATAATATCTATTTTTAAAGTTCTGTTTCTTCATCCACTTGTTGCCTAGGATTTTGCTCCATGGTTTACTTTGATTGAATTCCAGTATGTTTACCTTGACTGAATCTCTCTTTCTCCTCTCTCTCTGGAAGGTATTTTTTATGTCGGTAGCATTCACATCCCTACAAGACCCGGTTGTATAACCCCTTCTCGGGCGCTATCAAGCGCCTGAGGGCGGAGATACCGACCGAGCAGGTGGATTTTGTCGCTGTGACGATGTTCCCGTTGTTGATGGTGTTTACATCAAACCATCAGAACACCACCATTTGGTGGGCGGATGAGGGCATGGAGGAAGGGAGTCGCTTGGTCTTTGGTGAAGGGTGGTACTCCTTGTATGACTTCGTGGAACTCCGGAGCATGACTTCTTATGCCGGTGATGTTTTTGTCGCAGACAGATACGGGTTTGTCCTCTCGACTATGTGGGATGCTGCTCATGGAGATGTCTAGCTGCAGTGCTCTGCACGAACCCTAGAGATGCATCCCACTGTTGCAGGCCCTATTCCGGGTTGTCAGTTCCTAGAGAATCATTTTTACCTCGCCGAGTCCGATGGGGAGTAGTTGTTCATTGTGAGTGGATCTGTCTATGGTGGGAGGCTGGTTATTTACCAGGTTGATACCCAGAACCATGTCTTTCAGCCAGTCAGAGGCATCGAAAGTCATCCTCTCTTCGTTGCTGACAATCGGTGCATCTGCATCGATAGTGCCAGGGTACCCACGGTGCAGGCCGACAACATATACTATGCGGACCTATCCGAGATTAGATCTTACAACTTTGAGGTTCTTGCGTGGGAAGAGGAGCCAAGGGTTGTATATGATTATGGAGTAGGAGGATTATGGATCAATGACAATCCTTTCGAACTCGATCGGTTGCTGGCAGAGTATTGCAGAATCGTCGAGCATTCTGAGCTGCAGATGGTGCCACCTTATGGCGAGGATGGTACCACCCACTGCTCCTGATTGTGTTCACTTTGTTGAGTGGACGTCTATGAATTTTGCAAGTTATATGGTGCCCGTGTAATACAATGGATGTTCTCCCTGTTCGAGAAGATTGTGTGTTGTACCTCTTACAATTTCACTATTTTTTCATGTACGTGTAGTAATTCTGATAGATGCTCATTTTGTAACAATCCTCAAACAACTTACAACTGCGAATTACAGTAGATTATTCCAATCCTCAGTAAACTTGACAGTAATAAAATGAAGCATAAAAGTTGCATCCGAGTCCACATAACTAAAAAACACCATAACGGGTGTTACAAAAAAGGTCTCTATGGAGCTTGCATGGCAGGACATGTAACAACTGGCTTCCCATGAGAGTTGTAGATGATATTATTAAGTATGTTCTGCGATAAAGCTTGCCTATTTTTCAATTCATATAAGTCTTTGCATGCTATGGTGATTACTGAAACTGTTTTGTTGGCTTCTTTCTCAACAATATCACGAGCATCTTGGAGGGCATACTCAAATAATCTTTTGACTGGAATAAGAGGGTCATTCGAAGCGGTGTGCCATGAGCAATCAATATTGTCATTGTTGCTGTGTGAACCAAAATCTAAACTTGGAGAAGCGGATCTTTGTTCGGCATTCAGAGGGTCATTTGCAGCCTAAAACAAACACAAAACAAGTTATAACAGCATTACCATGCAATCACACCACCATGAATTTTAAATGTGTCAATACGATAATATATAAGGAAGGAAGCAATTAACATTGGTGGCTCATACATCCATTTCTTCTTGAATAACTGGACTAGCTGGCGCCATGGAGCGATGCGAGCATGTGCTGCTCTGTGAAATGACTGCTCTACTTGAAGATGGCTGAGACCAAGACAAAACAAGTTACTTAAACAGCAGACTTGGGAAACAAACTACAAGTTCATTTTGAATAACAATGCGAGCAATCAACCAAAGTACCTAATGTAGACTGCTCAAACTAGAATGTGCAGAACATGAATAAAATGAATATGAAAACTAAGCCATTATGTTTCTCATATATAAACTAGCCAGGCACTACACAACAAAATATGCAACTGATTTAATCATAGACAGAAAAAGAGTAACTCAGCCAACAAAAACACATCAATTGTGAGCCTCAAATATACTAGCGAGATAATTTCATACAAACAATGAATCAAGCAATCATACATTGAGTTATTCATGAAGAACCAGATAATTTCAACGGTTCGGCAACCTGAGAACAACAAACTGAACCATCAAGTGCCTCGTATTAAAATAGCCAGTTCAAGAGTGAGATGAAGTGCACAGAGTTCCTTATGATACATGTGTGGATCTTATCGCTAGTGTGGCCTTGTTCTTATTATCAGACAACTCAGATGCAATACACCCAGCCTCTCCATATCTAGGAAATTGAACTAAGCACATGGAACAAAAGCAGACCATAGTGGTGCTAAAATGTTTGACCCCAAATTTTGGCAAAAAAAATGAAAACAAGAAAGACAAATGGTAAATTTAAGCAAAAAAAAATGTGGCAAGGACCAAACTTTGGCTAGCAAACTTTGGGTGGGGGGCCTTACGGTAGGTGACATAGGTACAATTACTCAGATGCTTATGATTTACTGCCCTATGCTGGGTAAAAGGATGATGGCCCATGAAGATTTCAGATGACAGCCCAAAGAAGCAACTGACAAAGACTTTGATTGTATTAGGAAAGAGACTATGAACCAACATTGTGTTGGTATTGCAATAACACGTGTATGAAACCTATCCGTATACAGCTTCGAGACCCGACCTATTATATATAGGATGGGAGAAGCCCAAGCGAGGGTACCGAAAACTCCTAGACAACTTGTAATAGTGTGATTCCCAAATATTCAGGCGACTTTGACTCCATTGTTTTCCTGACAAACGACGAAATCGCCAATGTTATCTTTTTTGTGAAACCCTAAGTCCATCATCATGGGCATTGCCAAGGTTACCCCTCATCAATTGGAGCCGTCTATGGGAAACCTGAATGCTGGAACCACGGATTCGGCGGACCTCTCTCCACCAAGCATCAACCTGACGAAAGTAGTTCCACACCTTCCCACCCCTATGTTGGTACCAACTGATTTCAATGGCAGATCCGATCTAATCATCGGAAGTTTCCACTTCCAAGCAGAAGACCCGCAAGAATCGCACTCTTCGGCCCTAATCACGTCAGAACTGTCGGTGGAAAAACCTACGCCTATGGAGGTACCATCATCTTCCATCGGGTCCTCCATGGACGCCATAGAACAGAGCAGAGCAGGCGAAGAAAGCGAGCAAATCGATATGGATCTAGGGGACCTTGATGGTATTTACAACAATATTTCCTTTGGATCAGATCCACAGCTAACCCCACCACGCGAAGCAATCCCGACAAATTCAGAACCCGAAGAAAGCAATGAAAGCATCAACCTCGGAATTAGGATGGTAGAAATCTACCCAGAACAAAAACTGATGGACCTCACTGATTCACCCGACAGTGTCTCCCTCGGTTCAGACGATGACGTCACTAGCCCATGTACCACTCAGCACCAAGTATGCGTGATCATTGGAGATGCCTCGACCCAGCAAGACTCCAACGGTAACCCAATTTTTAATCCTGATGATATTCTTTCAAGCCACAATGCAGGAGATCACAGCAACGAAGGAAACCAAGGAAACGGGGGAGACCCAATAGACAACCGCGTAAATCAGGAGGAAGAAGAACCACGCGGAGGCGAGAGGCAAACTCTCCGGCTACTAGCAGCAGCATGGCAAAAAGCAAGGGAAGCAATTTCGGGAGCAGTTCTGGTGACAGCAGACGCTTCACACGAGGATCTATTAGCATACCAATACCTGCTTCATTGCAAGAAGAGAGACTTACTCAGGATGTAGAGACAACTCGATGAAAGGAAAAGAGTAGCCGACAAATCTAGCCTACGATGAGCGCAGCTAAGCTCCACTCGAGGATCAAGGAGCATAACAGGAGGAGCACCGCCAAGAAGAGGAGCATCTCGATTGGAGAATATTCCTGAAGCAGAAAGAGGAGGACTCATTCAGGATCTTGATCTATCGTTCATGTCGATCGATCAAGCAGGAAACATCAAGGCAAAAATGGCTTAGGTAGCCATTGTGGCCGCACAAACATATCTACTCACAACTCAGCCTGCACCCCACGTTCCTCGCGCAACCCTCCACCACTCCACCCTGATGAACCTCGGCATGGTGGGAGCATCTCTTGCGCAAACAGAACAAGAAACCACATGACAGATTGATAGATCCCCACGCTGTCGCAGCAGCCCTCATCAAGTGGGACACACCTGACGATCTTGATCGCCACAACGGGTTCACTTTTCAGAATCAGGGCCGCGAAGTGATGCAAGAAACGACATCACTCAGCGAAGGATCGACCTGTCTAGAGAAGAACGCAGCACCCGAAGATATCAGGACGACGAAAGCGAGGAAGAGCAAGAATTATGCAGAGCCAGTTTCTTTACCCGACGGGTTCGCAAGACTCTGGTACCACAAGACTTTAAATTACCTCAAGATCATCAAAAGTACGATGGGCTCCAAGAACCCGAAGCTTGGCTGACAGATTATCTGGCAACTGTCAGGCTACAAGGCAGATCCAAAGCTACTGCCATGCAGAGCTTACAACTGCACCTAACTGGCGCGACACGCTCATGGCTAAGACAACTACCCAAAGATTCTATTAGCAGTTGGAACAATCTTGAAGACAAGTTTATCAGAAATTTCTAGTCCACATTCAAGAGATCCGCGTCTTTGGAGCAATTGCAGGCCTGCAAGCAAAATCCGAGAGAATTAATACGAGCTTTCGTCCAACGGTGGAACATCATAAAAAATTCGGCTGAAGCCATATCCGACGAAAGGGCAATCGACACCTTCAACGATGGACTTCATCGGCAGGAGTTCATTGAAGAACTCGGACGAACTAAGCCAAAGACAATTTTGTAGCTGATGGACATAGCTAATGATTGGGCCGACGGAGAGGACACAGTACATAACAAAAGAGCCCGTTCACCCGAAGATGAAAGGGACAAGCGCAACAATGATCGGAGACGACGAACCATTGATGGGTACCATACATCAAGTTACATTGCAACAAGTTTCTCTGGAGGGGACAACCGACGGAGTGACGATTACAACAGTGGATACCGTGGCAACAGGGACACCATCAGTGGAATCCAGTCGCAGAAACGATACCAGTCGACAAATCGAGACCCACCTATCTTAGCAGGACAAATGTTGGAAGGACCCTACAATATGCACTACTACGTCGACTCGACATGGAAAAGACGATCAAATCACCTCCTAAAGGACTGCCGAACATTCTTAAAAATGCAAGAGCTATGCAACGCAAGGGCAACCAAAGCAGCAAACCGAGGCTACGCTACCGCACCAGATGCTTTGGCTATGGGCGCGCTACCACCACCACAAGGGCATCTGCCAGCAGGACAGCCGCAAAACACAACACACCAAGACGACGAATATCCCAAGTCAAAAGGAGAAATGTCAATGATCTAGAAAGGACCGCCCTCCAACAGAACACAGAAGTTGATCACTAGGCAAGGAAACATGGCAGTAACAAAGCCACCCCCTACACCGGAGTATCTCTATTGGTCAGAACAAGAAATGACCTTCAGCAGAGCTAATCATCCACTACGGGTCCCTCGACCTAGCCAGTCAGCACTAATAGTAGAAGCACAAATTGGCGGGTTCGACATGAGCAATGTTTTCTTGGATGCGGTAAGCAGCATCAACCTGATTTACAACAAAACTCTACGGGTTATGAATTGTTCCATAATGAATCTAGTATCTACAGACACAACTTTCCACGGGATAGTTCCAGGAAAAGCCAAAATTCCATTGGGCAAAATCCATCCCGACGTAGTCTTCGGGTCAAAGAATAACTTTAGGCAAGAAAAACTCGAATTCGAAGTCATGGACTGGCCATCACAATTTCACGCGATCCTAGGACGACCAGCTTTCACACGGTTCATGGAAGTACCTCACTACACATATCTGGTGCTAAAAATGCTAGCCCCCAATGGGGTCATAACAGTCAAAGGGAGCTTCAGCCGCTCGAACAGCTACGATCGGGAATTCAACAAAATCACAGAATCTTTCGGGATGGAGACAGAACTTGGATAGCTGAAAATAGCGGATGAGGAGTCACTACACGAAGGGCACACCCACAAAAAACAAACATTGGAAGAGCAAGTGCACAATGGTCTCGTAAAAGCAACCTATGCGGCCTCCAATATAGGTCCCACATAAGAAGATCCACTTGTCGACAAGACAAGAGCGCCACAACACGGAGCATGATGAAAAAGCCGAAGAACAGAAGCCAAAGTTCCTAAAGAAAATCTTCACTTAGACGCACTTTATACTCAATAAAAGGCCAACGGCTAGGTGATCACGCCCTCGCAATGTACTTCCATCCATGCTTATCAATAAATAAAGGAAGTATTTCATGAGACACGAATTTCTATGGCAAACGAACATTAGTTCATCGGGTCCTCAACAAGAGAATACAACATACAATCAAAATCTCATATAAAACATATGACCTTTTTGACAAGAATAAGATGGCTCTATACAATATTTCTTCTACAAAGTACAAAGGTTGCGCAACAAGCTATTAGATAGGAAATTTTACAAAAAATTCTTCATCTGCCTCCAAGCATCTTCGAACAATCCTAATGGCAGGACTACGAGCAGCAGCGTAATGAGGCGCCATATCAACAAAGCCACCACCGGAAGGGGAAGGCAACCACGAAGATACACCATCCAAGTCCAGTGTCGGATGATGCACATGTACCTAAGAAAGCGCAATCTTAGCACCCACCACAAGTTGAAGCTTCACGAAATGATGAATCTTTTCACCTTGTTGAAACTTCGCAAGTAAATCCGCCAAGGTCGGAGGCTGAGGATCTCGAGGAAACATGGCATTATACACAAGGGCAAGCGATCTGCGCTAGCACTCGACAAACTGCTCCAACTCTGATAAGCGATCCTGAAGCAACGCCATAGCATAAGCACAACGATTATCGGTCCAAAAATCCGATTCAGCAGTTCGGGAGGCAGACACAAGAGCTTGCATTCGGTTGTGCAGACATTGGGTTTCCTCCCTCTCACACAATCGAATGCCTACAAATCAGGGGAAAATATTGGTTTCCCAAAGGCCAGAAGAAGCAACAGAACGAAGAAGGAAAAAACTTACATAAGCTTCTCACTTGCCCTGGAAATTTCCTCTAAGAAAAAAGCTTCACGATCAAGGGCCTGGCGTGTCTTAGATTGGGTGACATCCACCATTGACTGAACAACCGGAAGTTTTCCTTGAAGTTTTTTACACCTGTTCAATCTTTTTAGCATACAACGGCAGGTTCACCGTACGCACGATGGTGGTACTAGTCGCACCTAAGGAGGACGGAATGACATCTGACATTTGCACGGATCCAGAAGGAGCCAAAGATTCATTCAAAATCTGGCAAGACAAGAAAGATATAAAATGTTCAGCATACAAAAGCTAGCTCATACACATATATTCAAAAGTTGCTTTCTTGTAAAAAGAAGCACGAGGAAGCTGGATAAGTTAAAGGTTCATTACAATAATAGCAAGGGAGACACGATAAAGATTACAAAACAAAGCCTATGAAGTCGTCTCTTTCAAAGACAATAGCACTAGCAGAAGGGACACTATCTACGGGAACGGCAAAAGTAGCCGAAAAAGGATCAACCATCGAAGAAGGGGCAACTGGCTTCTCTAAGCCTCAGATTAGGCCTAGAAGCAGTTGAGAGTACTTTCTGGCCCTCTTAATATGAGGCTTCAAGTCAATTTCTTGGCCATTGGAGGTGACTGGGACAGAGGAGCTAACCTTCTCCTAGTCGACCTTCTCGACGTGCGCCATCGCTAGTGCCATTGAAGTTTCGACACCACTCTTCGACTGCGTCAAGCTATAACCAACAAGGGGGCTGGGATCCGGCACTGAAGACAGTGACAAGATCGTTCAAGTTGTTCGGGACCTCCTTGGTTGGAAATACTTCGGCGTGAAGGCTCTTGAAGGCACGGCGGGAGCGAACAAGAAGGTTGCGCCCACGAACGCTGTTGGCCTCCAAGGTGCTAACATCATCCGACAAAGGATCAAGCTTCTTACCTTCGTGCAATACCAGGTTCTGGATAGTAAGATCTAAAAATAAAAAAGGGAGGAAAGGATTGACAACCGAAGGAAAAAAACAAAATAAAGGCACACAAGACAAAAACTTACGGGTCAACGAATCATTGAGGGCCTCCAGGCGCCGTCAAAGATTTTCATCTCGAACAGCGGCTTGCTTGGCCACTTCTTCAGCGTCGGTTCTCGCCTTGTACTTGTCCTTCTCCAAAGCCTCCTCGGCAACCCGCAGTTTGGCCTCCAGATCATCGGCACGCTTCACTGCCTCGTCCCGAATAACTCCGGATTCTTTGGCAGCAGCTGCATGAATAAATCATGAAAAGTGGAGAATAAAAATTCACAAAGAAATCCCGCAGATGAGCAGGACATACCCTTCAGTTCTTTGGCTTCATCGCGGATTTTTATAAAACGAGAGGCCATGTCGACCATCTCGCGCATCAAAGGCCGAGAAAGAGCATCACAGCGGGAGATATCAGGAAAAATAAAAAAAGCCTAAGTATAGAGTGACTTACATCTCTCATATCCACGTCAACGGGATCTGTGGATATCACCACACCTTTACCAGTCGTTTTCTTCCTTTTTGCGGTGGTAGCTTTGATGAAGTGGCAATATCGTTCTGGATAATCTTCTCCACAGAAGACGCGACCTTTTCCTTCGGCTCGGTCGATGGCGGAGGAGATTTCTTTGGAGAACAGGCAACAGATGTACGAAGAGGAGACGCGGGAGGGTGTTCATCATCGTCACTGCAAAAGTAAAGAACCAGGCAATTGGGAAAAAATCATCAGCAACAGAACTAACTAATAAAGTAGTAAAGAAGTAGCAAAACACTTACAAAGATACATCCTACGCAAAGCGGAACAAGTTCATCTGGGCGGGAGCAGCTGAGACTGGTGCAGCATTCAGAGGCTTGGAAACAGTTGAGTCATCCAAGTCTTCGACCCTCTCTACAGCATAGGGGCGCTTCCTCTTATCACCAACACGCTCCATGCGAAAATATCTAGAGCGAGCCGATGGAAGAGATTGCGTCTTCGATGAAGAATTAGAAGCAGAAAAATCCATTTCCTCATCCGCGGAAGTCCCGGTTACAGGGAGGTCGTCGGATGTGGAAGGATGGATAGGGAGGCTCATAGCTTCCAAAAGAGGAGGAAGTGAACTCAAGTGATCAAGGTCCTATGCAAGCAGAAGACATGGAAAAAGTGCTAGTCACTTGATAGAATCCATCTGCAAATACATGGAAGGAAAGATGATTGCAAAGGAAATTTACCTCAGGGATCCGGTTTTTCTTGCCATAGGGCTCCACAACACAGTTGGATGGAACCGGGCTTTTCTTGGTAAGAGTGGTGAAGTTTCGAACCCTCTTTTCATATACCTTGAGGGTAAGGTCTTCCGAGGAAATCCTCATCGGGTCCTTCTTTTCCCGGTATACGCCCACATGCCAGAAAGCCGGGCTTGCAGCGGTTGGACGCGAATCCGCAAAAAATATGCCAGAATCTGAGACCCGATAATTCCTTGCCAACTTCGTGCCGCAGTTTCGAAATGCGATCAACATAGGGCTGGATTTCCACCATTTCTTCGGCAGAAGGACGCTGATCCTAGGAGTCAAGTTTGTGGCAAGATTTCTTAGGATCAAAGGGGGATAAACCAAAAGATTGACCTTCAAGTGGTTGATCCTTGATATAAAACCACTTGGATTTCTAGCCTTGGACAAAATCAGTGATTTTAAAATCAAAGTAATCAACGTTGGAGCGGACAGAGAAAATGGCGCCACCAACATCATGGACAATGGTGTCAGTGGCGTTACGGCGAACATAGAAGAAATGCTTCCAAAGGTCCCAATAGGGATGAATCCCGAGAAAGCACTCACAGAGAGTGATGAAACAAGAAACATGGAGAATAGAATTAGGCGTGAGCTCATACAGCTGCACGCCATAGACAAACAGAAGACCACAAAGAAATTCATGCACAGGAAGAGAAAGTCCACGGAAAAGAAAAGAGAGAAATATTACCCTCTAGCCAGGCCCGGGGATGGGAGCATCTTTGTCTCTAGGAAGCTTGAAGGTACCCTCTACCGGATGGCCGGAGATCCGTGCCTCACGGAGTTCCCACGCCATGCACTTGGTAGGAGCCCATCTGACGTCCCTCTTCCTGGTGGCCTTCGTGGCAGCAGTGGAAGTCCCAGCTTTGCTTTTGCCCATGGCGGCAAAAGAGGAACACGAGCACAGAGCAGGAGTTCACAAAGGGGCAAGAGCGCAAGGAAGAAGATGGAGCAGAGGTAGATGAGGTAAAACAGTAAAACACATCTCCTTCCCCTTATAAAGAGTAAAGGCGTAAGGTATGAACCATTCGATGCAAAATCGAACCGACAGAAGATCACATGGTGATGACACGTGTTACAAGGATTCCGTAAAGGAAAAATTTAAAGAAGTTATGGCCACGGTAAAAACGGAGGACAGCGTGTGACGCCTCGATCTTCGTGCGGAGAGGGGACGTGCCGTCAAAAATCTCTGCAGAAATACGCTATCATGCGTCATCATTACTGCTGCATGGCCCCACGTTCTACACATCCCGTCAGGACGTGTTTTTTCTGAAAACCAGCAGCGTAAAATGCGTCATTAATGACGTCACAACGGAGACATTGCTGAAATTGCGGCTCGATAGAAGAGATATAACACGAAGAAATTACAACTGGAGTCGAAGCAAATTCCTCCATGAGAATATTTGAGACTACAATCGAAATATAATATTACGACTGTAGCCTCAGGGGCTACTCCTATCGGGAGCACTGGTCGTGCACTCAACAAAACCTACAGAAATACCATCGACATTAATACAAGATTTCGAGCCTATGTTCTGATACATATATCTGAACATAGCCTCGGGGGCTACTTCTATTAGGAGCGCTGGCACGCACCTGTTAAAGAAGGACAAGTGAAAAATTCTTCAAATACTCCTATCGGGAGCAGTTACAGAAAACAAAAAGTTCTTCAGCCGCCACAAATCAAAAAACTCTCGTATCACACTCGACGTGAAAAAATCCGGATGCCATGTTCAAAAACATGAAGGTAAGACCCCAGGATTCGTTCTATGTGGCCTGGTAATCGCACAAGAATGCGCTCTGCCAGTAAAATATCCGTATCAATGATATGATGAAAAATCCCGATGGACGCGTTGGGTACCCGATAAAAATAGAAACTAGAATTCAGTATTCAAGCCTCAGCGGCTCGAACTGAATTACGCCAGTAGTAAATTCCGGATTCGAGCCTGGGGACTTGAATTTGATGTAGGACAACCTTTTTTACCCAGGAGCAATTAACTGATTCCTGATCCATCGGAAGCTTCAGACTCGTTGTACAAAAATCCATACAAAAAAAATCAAGGAACAGAAATAAAAAGAAAGAAAGGAAATAGAAACTTTCAGACTCAACCTAAAACTGTGGTTCAGGTAGAGTCTCGAGGGCTATTGACATAGGTACGATTACTCGAATACTTATGATTTACTGCCCTATGCTGGGTAAATGGATTACGACCCATGAAGATTTCAGATGATAGCCCAAAGAAGCAATCGACAAAGACTTTGATTGTATTAAGAAAGAGACTATGAACCGACATTGTGTTGGTATTGTAATAACGTGTGTATGAAACCTATCCGTATATAGCTTCGAGACCCGACCTATTATATATAGGACGGGAGAAGCCCAAGAGAGGGCACCGAAAACTCCCAAACAACTTATAATAGTGTGATTCCCAAATATTCAGGCGACTGATGACCCACAAGTATAGGGGGTGTATTGCAGTATTTTCGAGGGAAGTGAAACTCAATTTATTGATTCGACACAAGGGGAGCCAAATAATATTTATAAGCCTTAACAACTGAGTTGTCAATTCAGCTGCACCTGGAAACAATCTTGCTCATAGCAGTTTATCAGTAGCAACAATTTTGTAGTAGGAATAGCAAAGTAGCAGCAACAGTAAAGTAAAGACAGCAGTAACAATAGCAGTAAACAATAGGATTCGAGTGCGGTAGGCATAGGGATGGATGGACGGGCATTGCATGGACAAAACAATTCACATAGCAATCAGAACATAGGGCAATTGCAGATAAATAAGATAAAGCATCCAAGTACTAGATAATCCTAGGCATGTGTTCCATATATAGTCATACGTGCTCGCAATGAGAACTTGCACAACATCTTTTGTCCTGCCAGCCCGTTTGCAGCAGGGCCTCAAGAGAACTACTGGCAATTAAGGTGCTCCTTTTAATAGAGCACCGGAGCAAAGCATTAACACTCCATGAACACATGTGATCCTCACATCAAAGCCACTCCCTCCGGTTATCCCGATTTCTGTCACTTCAGGGCCTTTGGTTCTAGACAACAACGTGTGTATACAACTTGAAGGAAGACCAAAAACAATACTATCATAATGAATCAATAACATGTTCAGATCTGAAATCATGGCACTCGGGCCCTAGTTACAAGAATTAAGCATAACAAGTCGCAACAAAGTTATAAAGCACTAATAAAAGATACTAGGCACCATGCCCTAACAATCTGATGCCATTACATGAACGATCTCATCCAATACCTACCATCCCCATAGCCTACAGCGAGGGATTACTCACTCATAGAAGGGGGAAACATGGATGGTCGATGGAGAAGCGATGGTGATGATGATGGCGATGATCTCCTCCAATTCCCGTCCCGTGGTGCCGTAACGGAGTTTACGTGCCGTTTCATGGAATCTGGTGGTGGCGGTGGAGCGAAACTCCTTCTGGAAAAACGTCGAACCCCCCTGAGTTTTTAGGTCAGAAGGCAACTTATATGCGAAGAGGGAGACCGAGGGGGAGTCTGGGCGGACCACTGGCGGCCAGGTGGTGTGGCTGGGACCAGCCCCCTCCGCCTCGTGATTCGCTCCGGAGTCTTCCGTGAAATAGGATTTTGGCATATTTTCCGGATTTTTCCGATAGTTGATTTTCTGCACAAAAAGTAAACACGGGCAATTCTCTGAAAACAAGCGCCAAGCGTTAGTTGCATCCAAATCACACAAGTTTAGAGGAGAAACAATAGCAAAAGTGTTCAGGAAAGTAGATACGTTTTGGACGTATCAACTCCCCCAAGCTTAGCTTATTGCTTGTCCTCAAGCAATTCAGTTGAAAACTGAGTGCGATAAAAGAACTTTCACGAACACATTTGCTTCATATGATGTATATATTCCCAGCATGTGATCAACTACTTAGACAATTCATAATAAGGAGTATGCAACTAAGTTTACTTAATAGGCATTGCAAGCTATGAAGAGATTCCAACTCAAAAATAATAAGTAGCATGAAGCATAAACATAAGCAACATTACAATGCTCATAAAAAGGTATGATAGAGTGGTATCTCGCTTGCCTTTGATCTAAGGCACCTCTGAAGTTCAGGTGAAGACTAGAAGTAAAGATATCAAAGATACATGCATCAAAGTCATAACAAAAATAATCAAGTATTGGAACAAACACAAAGGATGACAACTATGCTCTCAAGAAGGTGCTCAAAGAATATGTGGAGACTCAACAAGTGGAAGAAAAAGGTTTTGAATAATTTTGAAAGGATTCCAAATGCTGAAAGTATGGTACTCGTTAGCTTTGAGCTCTCATTGCCCCTATCATAAGCATCTTTAATGTGGTTAAGGTGAAAGTTACACAACTAAGAGGATACGCTTGACAAGTTATAAATTGAAGTCTCATGCCCCTTACTTACGAAGACCGATCCTCATGCTACTCAACTTCAGTCACAAGTAAGCTCTTGTCATTGTAAGTATATACGTATCATAGATAACCGCCAACGAGGTACCCCTTGCACATGACACAGGAGCTATCCCATAATCAAAATACAAGGCAAGCAGACAATGAGCATCTCAGCAATCTTTTTATTTACTATGTGCATAGATTTTTATTGAGGATGCTTCATAGAATGCTCATTATGGTTATGCTGCAAGTTTCCACCATGATTAGGCATGGCTTAGGCTAGCGGTCCAGGCGTTTCTCTAACATACATACAAACTCCATGATCTTACAAGTTCCACTTTTATTTCACACCGCCGAGATCCATAAGCAAAAGAACATGATATCAACGAGGTACTAAGTACCAATGCAATGTTGAAAACGTTCCCCATGATACATGGTTCTGCTAACTTCAACTTATAAAGCGCAAGCATATACGCAACAAAGAAGGACGCAATGGTTTAGGTTTATTAAATGCAAGAAAATAAAGTGTGCCATCAAGTTCGTGAGAGATTTACTAACTAACTTTCTCATAACAAGCAAACATTTTATTCGGAAGAAAACAAGGCATATTGAATATGCACGAAAGTAGCACATGATGCTAATAGGTAGGTATGGTGGACACTTTGGCAATATTTTGTTTTAGGGAGTTGGAAACGTGAGTAAAACATACTCAGTGAAAGTGAAGGCTAGCAATAGTAAGGGAGCGACAAACAAGAGAGCAATAGCTGTCATAATCCTGCTTGCAACAAAACAAGACTAATCATGGAATGAAAGTGATTCAGGATCCTCAAGGCAAAATAATTCATCGAGGCTTAACTGATTATTTCAGTCATGTGCATGCATGAGCATGTGCCAAGTCAATTCAAATAAAACATTCAGAGGAGGATACCACAGTGTCATACCAAGTTATGAATAGTGTAATGCAAGCAAACATTCATATGACATGCTACAAACTATTAGCAAGATGGGATTAATCATACGAAAGCAAGAAATACTAAGCATCCAAAGATAACATACACCTTACATGAACAGACTAAGCATGCCCACAGTGATGAGTATATGTACAAAAATGAAAAGAAATAGAGTTTGTTACCAGCCTCTTACCACACCTCAAGTTGTCATTAATCTCATTATTGCTCTTCACTTGTGTGGCTTGAATAATAATATGAAACCAATATCCACTGAGGACTGCTGAACCCTGCAAAAAACTCACAAAGCCAAAGAAGAACAACAAATATTTTTGGTGTTTTCGATTTTTTAAAGCAAGAACCAAAAAGGAAAAACAAGCAAAGCGAAATCTTTTTGGGTTTTTCGAATAGTTCAAACAAAGCAAAAAGGGAAAAGCAAACCAAGGCAAAAAGAAGAAGAAGCAAACCAAAGAGAAACAACAGAAATATTTTTGGTATTTTTGTGTTTTTAGAAAGCAAAAGCAAAGAAAGAGCGAAAACCAAAAAGAAAACGAAACATGAATATACAGAGTACCGACGCAACATGATAAGGAGATGAGTGCGATGTCGTCGTACCTCCCCCCAAGCTTAGGCTTTTGGCCTAAGTGGGTATCAATCCCAAGCCGTCCAGGATGACGTGTCACCATAGTATGACGAGGAGGTACCCTCGTCCTGGTGCAAGCTCGAGTACGTCCCTCCATAGTGTGCGGAGTAATCGTAGGAGGGTACACCCTCCTGGTGCTGCTCGTGGAAACCCAGGAAGCGAAGCTGCTCGTCCACCTCCTCCTTAGAGCGCAACCATGGTCTCCTATGAACACTAAACAAAGAAGAATGCGGCAAAGGGATCTCCCTCTCATCCCCGTCAGTAAACAGCATCCTATATACTAGACTGTCCAAATCAGAAGCAGAAGTGACAAAGTGATGAGTTTTCATAGAAACAAGGTCAAGCCTTTGTGGTGCCAATACAGTATCATTGGGGTCCACTGAAAGACCTAATGCATTGACCATACGCGAGGCAATGATGCCCCCATAGATAGGCCCCCTAGCAGCTAGGCGGCGAGCAATAAGCGAGCCAAGATTGTACCGAGTGTCATTGTTGAGCACAGCAGCAAGGAAAGCTAAATGATAGTTGGAGATATTACATGTGTTCTCCCTATCAAGTATGCTAGTAGCAAGATAATATGCAAAGTATCTAAGAGCAGGGAGTTGGATGTTTCTTATCTTTCCGCGTTGCGCCATGCGGTCATCATCATCGGTCACCCCTCTGTAAATCTCCAGCAAATCAGCGGGTCGCCCTTGAATTTTCTTCACGGTCCCTGTCATGCTTACACCTACAATACTGCAAAATATTTCCAGTGGCATGGTAAAGGGCAGATTATAAACTTTGAAAGAGACAGTTGACTGATAAGGCGTGTTAGTAAACATGAAGCTCTCAACAAAGGTTTTGGTGAGCATAGCGTATTGCTCACTCTCATCTTGCATATATGAGGTCAAACCAATCCTCTCAATCAGTAGCAAGAAATCATCAAGAATCCTTGCAGCTTGTAAGAAAGTAAAACAAGGAAAAGTAGATGAGTGAGCATCCCCATCGTCCCTTTCATTACCAATACGAGTTGCAATGAGATCTTTGTTGTATGATGGCCTAAACTGAGAGGCTGATCTTGAGGGCCTCGACCTCCTAGGTGCATCCCTCTCAAATATCTCTCCAAAGGTATGGTTGTTCATGCTTGGTATTCTGAAATTTAAACACCTATTAAACAAGTGATTGCAAAGTGAATAAAATGAAAGATTCTACTCATAGGGACTTGTAAGAGGCCTAAACATGCATCAAAACTATATCTCTAAGCATCAAACAAGCTTACAAGCTCTCATAACCTTTCACCTACAGCAGCAAAATACTCAAGATATAATCCACTAAACACAAATCTACTTGGACAAGGGGAGGAGTCACATACTAGGGAACAAGTGCTCCAAATTTTAGCAACAAAGATGGGCTGAGCAAGGAGATCAAAATAATCGAGAGAAAGCACAACAAGAACGCGATTTTAAGCAATGAACTGGAGCTTACTTGGGAGAGAGAAGAAAGGGGTAGGTGAGAGAGTTAGTGGAGGGCCAGGGGTGGCCCACACCATGGCATGGCGCCACCCAGGGCAGGCCACGCCACCAGGTGGTGAGCCTGCCTAGTGGGTCCCCCTGTTACCTCCCAGGCACTCCTCTGTCCCTTTTTCATGTAAAAATTTAATATAAATTTTCTGAAATTTTTCGAGACACTTTATTTTTGGGCATTTTTCAGGTATAGATGAATGAATTTCTGACAGACAGATTTTTTTGGAATGATGCAAGGACAAAACAAAGCTAGAACTACAGAAGTTCTAAGACACTCTAACAAGCAAGCAACTAAAAACAAAAAGAAAACTAAACGAAGGCAAAAACTAAACTGGATAGAACAAAAGTTAAATGGAGATAATCACAGTGAAAACATTGTTTTGCTCAATGAAATCCTTTTGTTAACAAGGTTGATCAGGTCTTGCTACCAAAACAATTTCATATGAGACAAAACTTTGTATCACTAATGATTATGTTACCTCAACCTTGATAGCAATGGTCCCAATCATAATAGTTTCAAATTTTTCTCTTGGTATGGGACAATATATTTCTCCAACTTGAATGCCCTCAACATGTTCAATTGAATTCAAACCATAAGTCCTTTCAATCTTCTTGGGGAAATAGACAGTATGTTCCTTGTCATTAACATTGAAAGTCACCTCTCCTTGATTACAATTAATAATAGCTCCTACAGTATTGAGAAAAGGTCTCCCAAGAATAATGGACATATTATCATCTTCAGGCATTTCAAGCACAACAAAATCAGTTAATATCAAGCAATTATGAGCCACTTGAACAGGTACATCCTCACATATACCAATAGGAATAGTGGTAGATTTATCAGCCATTTGCAAAGATATATCAGTTGGTATTAATTTTTCTAGTTGAAGCCTCTTATAGAGAGCAAAAGGCATAACACTAACTCCAGCTCCCAAATCACACAAAGAAGTTCTAACATAATTGTTCTTAATAGAGCAAGGGATAGTTGGAATCCCTGGGTCTCCAAGTTTCTTTGGAACCTTACCATTGAAAGAATAATTTGCAAGCAAAGTAGAAATTTCTTCATTAGGGATCTTCCTTTTATTCAAGACAATATCCTTCATATACTTTGAGTAAGGAGGCAATTTAATAGCATCGGTCAAAGGAATTTGCAGGAATAAAGGTTTCATCCACACACAAAACTAATTATAGTGTTCATCTTCCTTTGACTTGTGTTTCTTATCAGGGAAAGGCATAGGTTTTTGGACCCAAGGCTCTTTCACTACCATGTTTCTTAGCAACAAAATCTTCTTTAGTGTATTTAGTATTCTTAGTGTATTTTTCAGGTTCTTCTTCAACTTTTTCTTTGTTAAGAACAACATGTTCTTCATTACCACTTTCAGTTTCGGCATCAGAGATAGATATACTATTAGGATCTATAGCAGGTTCAGATGGTTCTACAATAGTTTTATGTTTCTTTTTCCTTTTCTTACGAGTAGAGACACTATTTTCAGCTTGTTGGGAATTCTACTCAATTCTTTTGGGATGCCCCTCAGGATATAGAGGATCCTAGGTAGCAGCACCACTTCTAGTTCTAATTTCATAAGCATGTTTTTCTTTAGCAGCATTTACTAACAAGTCTTTTTGCACTTTAATGAGTTGATATATTTGATTTTGAACCATTTGAAAGTGTTTAACAATCATTTTAACATCATTAGAGGTTCTTTCCACAATACCTTTTAACTGAACAATAGCTCTAGTGTTTTCCATTAGATGATTTTGCACCCTTTTATTAAAATTATCTTGCTTAACAGTAAAGATATCGAATTCTTCTAAGCATTGATCAGGAGGTTTAGAGTAGTGGATATCACCTTCATCAAAATGTTGGAGAGAGTGTACCTCAATAGTGGATGAGTAGGGAATATGCTTACATAATTCTTCAATAGGAGGTAAATTCTAGACATCTGCAGCTTTAATTCCCTTCTCCTTAAGACATTTCTTAGCTTCCTTCATCACTTCATCATTTAATTCAATAACTCCCCTCTTCTTTGATGTTGGAATAGGCACTGGTATAGTAGGTTCAGGTATGATTACTTCAGGTATATCTGATTTAGGAGGAGTCCAATCTTCATAGTTCTTGCTTATTTTAGCCATTAATTGCTCAGCTTCCTTGGGAGTCCTATTCCTGAAAATACAATCAGCACAACTATCTAGGTATGTCCTAGATTCTTCGGTTAGTCCATTATAAAATATATCAAGAAGCTCATTCATAGGTAATGGACTTCCAGCCTATGCATGAATCAAAGCACAAAATCTTGCCCATGCTTCGGGCAATATCTCTTTTTCTCCCTGTTTAAAATCAAAAAGTTCCTGCAAAATAGCATGTCTAGCACTAGGAGGAAAATATTTCTGCAGGAAAGTCCTAATCAATCAATCAGGGCTATCAATAGATCTAGGAGGTAAATTACTAAACCAAGTTTTAGCTTCTCCTTTCAGTGAAAAGGGGAAAATCTTAGCAACAAAGTAAGTAAGCATCTTAATATCATTAGAAAACAAGCCACTCATGGTAGAAAGTTCATTCATATGTGCTACCGCACTTTCATTATTAGTCCCACAAAAAGGTTCTTTCTCAACAATAACTATGTAAGATAGATCGAGAGAGAAATCATAATCTTCATCTATAATGTTTATGGGAGAAGCAGCAAACTTAGCAATAGGAGACAATTTGGGTCTAATAGTACGCCTCTCAAGGAGACTCTTAGCAGCGCTCCTATCATGGGTGTTTTTACATTCTTTAATAAATTCATCAGTCATCTCAACATAACCATCTTCAATATCATAACCTTCACTAGACTCAGGTGAACTAACAGGTGTAGTAGTGTCTTCATTAGGAGTTTCAGTATTTCCAGCTATAGTTCTAGCAATCATAGCATCTAGAAAAGGACCTAATGAACCACTCTTATCAAGCACAGTAGAAGCAGCATTATAAGCATCAGAACTTTCAGATTCAGCAGTAGTAGCAGTGTGTGTAGCATGTGTATGTGGTGGTGTAACGATCTTACTCATAACAGATGGTGAATCAAGAGCAACATAGGTGTTCGTAACTGCACTCTTCTTGTAGTGGATGGTAAAATAGGAACCTTGCCATCACGAGACTTACCCATGATGAATGGATAGCAGCGAACAATAGAGAATCCAAGTGAACTTGATAAATAAAGCTATGCTCCCCGGCAACGGCGCCAAAAAATAGTCTTGATGACCCACAAGTATAGGGGGTGTATCATAGTATTTTCGAGGGAAGTGAAACCCAATTTATTGATTCGACACAAGGGGAGCCAAAGAATATTTATAAGCCTTAACAACTGAGTTGTCAATTCAGCTGCACCTGGAAACAATCTTGCTCAGAGCAGTTTATCAGTAGCAACAGTTTTGTAGTAGGAATAGTAAAGTAGCAGCAGCAGAAAAGTAAAGACATCAAGAATAATAGCAGAAATGAGGATTCGAAAGTGCGGTAGGCATATGGATGGATGGACGGGCGTTGCATGGACAAGACAATTCACATAGCAATCAGAACATAGGGAAATTGCAGATAAATAAGATAAAGCATCCAAGTATTAGATAATCCTAGGCATGTGTTCCATATATAGTCATACGTGCTCGCAATGAGAACTTGCACAACATCTTTTGTCCTTCCAGCCCATTTGTGTTGGGGGGATACCCCAAGGTAGGGATACGCTGGGGTATAAAGGACGAGTTAGCCGAGGTACGGCGAGGTGAAAGCGAATGCTGGCTGAGTGACCTCAAGGCAGGCCGAATCACGGAGTAACCCGGACCAGGGGATGTCCACCTAACTGGGTCTCAGCTGACTTATATCGTAAGTCGGTGAGATGAATCTAACTTGTATGTAGGAACAGGTGTGGCCGGATCAACTATGTATGATCCGGGTTATATCAAGCTTGTAGGAGAAGGAAGGTATCTTGCTGGTCAAAGGTGACCACTGTACGCAGAGCATGAGCGGAGCGGACAGAGGCAGGACCACCAAGGCGTGGACGACAAAGGTGACGATGCCTATGTCGGATGACGCAGGCGCCGCAGAGTCTCACATAGCCTTTGCAAGGATGACGCGGGGGAAAAGTGACCCGGTCGGCTTACTATTTTGGGAAGAGGCATATTCCCTGGAATATGCCTCCACGTATGCCCTAATTGGAGACCTAGCCGCCCCTATATAAGGAGGGCTAGGGACTCTGTAGAAGGGGTTGATCTCTAGTGGGTGAGATTTTACTTGGTTCCTGAGGGCTAGCTAGTGGTGAGAGTAAGAGAGCTCCTTCTTCCTCCTCTCTCCAATATAGCTCAAGGAGCACTTATAATCTGTGGAAGTGAATCGAATACAAAGCTTCTGTGTATGGAATCACCACACTATCCCTCCCTGGATTCCCCTAGTGCATTTAGTCCCCACCTTTACCCTATCCATGGCATCTGTCGTGACACCACCACGACAGTTGGTGCCCACGGTGGGGCTAGCGGCTCTAGCAGGGGTGAAGATCCGGACGGGAAACCTCATCGGCACCGGCGAACGCATCGTCTCTGGGCTCGTTCAGCGCTTTGGAGCGCTGGACTTTGTCAGCGACAACGCTGGCTGCTTCGGCAAGCGTCCTCTTCCACGCAACGGCCTCTTCGTCAAGCTCGGTGCGCACAAGGTCTACGTTGCTGTCGATGTGTCATGCGTTCACCCGTGGCACGTCGTCGAAGGAGGTGAGCCACCCCTTAGCGTGGTTCACGGGGCGCGTATCACTCGCTCCCCGGACCATGCCGAGGTGATGATGACTGCGCCAGGTGCAGGCGTAAGCAAGGATCCGGCACCAGATATGGAGGTAACGCCTAAGGCACCGAGGAAAAGTAGAGGTCCTCCACTAGAGAGGCCAGAGAATGTGCTGCAGCAAGCGATGGACAGCTTGGCAAACCCAGTAGCAGCAGTGGTAGATCCGGCTCAGGCACGGGCCGAGCTAGAGGAAACTAGGCAAAAAATTCTAGATGGTGCGAAAAAGATAGCCGCGGCTAAGCAGTCGTTGAACATGACACTGCGTGAGTACGCAAAGGCAAACAAAGTAGATGCAGTAAAAGGGAAGGGAGAAACCTCATGAGTGAAATGAACAAATAGGGAGATACTAGGATTGAGGAGTCAGAGAACTGTTTATCCGTGGGGCTGCCGAAGTATAGTACCCCGGCAAAAAACCTCAGAGCGGCAGATGCAGCTGTGTTCGAGTTAGAGGGTCTAACGTGTGAAGCCCGTCAGAGACAGCAAGATAGGGTCAATGAGTTGGTTTGGATCGCGAATAGGCAAAATGAGGAATTGCTCAGGGCTAACCCGGAGAGAGCAGGGGCCTCCAAGATCGTTCATTCGGCGGTGGGTAACCCAGAGAAATCCGCTGGAGCTGCATCATCTCCTCATGGTGGTCCTAGGAGAGAAGAGGTAGTAACCTCGGCCAGGAGAAACAAACAGATAGTCCCGTATGACCCGGCAAGGGCAGGGAAAGGAAAAGAAGTGTAGAGAAATGAGGATCAACGAAGTGTGAGCCGAGGTGAAGCCGGCCGAGGTAACCACGACCATGGCAATGCCGGTCAAGGAAATGTTGTAAATGGAAATGCCGGACAGCACAACTTGGCAGGAGCAGGACAACTGCGGCAGCGGAATATACCAAGGCAAGAGCAAAGTGCCGGCCGAGGTATGCAACAGAGAGGTGCTCCGCGAGAGCAAGACCAATGTAATGATGGTGATTCGGAAATGGTGAACACAGGATACCCAAGGCCGGACTATCATGTGATAGGGTCAAGATTGGGAAGCAGGGATTTGATGCCTGGTGATGCCAGATTAAAACTGGATCGGCTGTATAGGTCGGAACAGATTGAATGTCAAGGTCCCCCGGGTCCTACATGTTTTGGACCCCGGATCATGAAGGAACCTCCAGTACCTAACTTCCAGCTACCTAGAGGCACTAAGACATACGATGGCAGCACAAATTCGGAGGATTGGTTGATTAACTATGCTACAGCTGTGAAAATTGCTACAGACAACTTGAGATGGGTTGTGAGATACGTACCCCAGATGTTGAAGGGGCCAGCGAGGGTATGGCTAAACAATTTGCCGCCCGGAAGTATTAACTGCTGGATTGATTTTGGGGAAATGTTTATCAGCAATTTCACAAGTACGTATCAGAGGCCGAATAGGCCACAGACCCTAGCAATGTGCAAGCAGAGACCAAACGAGACGGACCGGGAGTTCTTGACCCGGTGGTGTACCGTACGAAACTCATGTGAGGGTGTGATTGAGTCACAGGCCATAGCATGGTTTGCGCAAGGATGCAGATATGCAAGCATGTTATGGCAAAGATTGCAAAGGGATATGCCAACTACGTTGGCAGAGACAATCCGGATTGCTGATTCGTATGCGTTGGGTGATCCAACTCAGCCCAGGCTCGTGTCAAACGAGTCAATTGAGGAGTGCTACCAGAGAGATGGAGTCGGGTCATCCCGGAGGAATGATTACCGGGGTAAAAGAAGAGATGACATACCAGATTACCGGTACAATTCGCAACAAGTTGCTGCTGTGAATCAAGATCAACCCGGAGCAGGGGGCAATCAACGTCAGAAAACTAGAGGGCAACAATGGACACCGAGAAATGATGGCAAGAAAACTTGGATGCCAGAGCAAAAGAAATAGTGGCAAGAAAAGAAGGACCGTCCGAGTTATACTTACGAGTCAATGCTGGATCAGCCGTGTAAATTTCACACGCCAAATCCAAGTAACCCAGCGGGTCATACAACAAGGCAGTGTGAGTGGATGCGTAAGATAGAACAAGGTGGTTCGGGGAATGCTCAGGAACCTCGGAATGATCAACCTCGGCAGGAGTTACCCTGGCAGCAATTGCTCTCCGGAGCAAACACGCAACAGCTAATGTTGCCTCCCCCTCCACCGAGGTATGACAACCATTAAAGAAGGGATGCAGTGCATCAAGTGGAACACCAGCACCAGCATCAGCCGGATCAGAGGTACCCCGAAAACGAGGGGAGGAATGAGTACAAAGAGCATCATCAGAGTTACTGTGTGTTTACCACTGAGGAAACAGATAGAAAGATCTTGCAGCGCCGATACATGGAGATGAATGCGGTAATGCCAGCAGTGACGAGGTATATGCCTTGGTGGGACCAAGAAATCACCTGGAGTATCAAAGATCATCCCAAGCTTATGCCAAGTCCTGGTTCATATGCGCTAGTGCTGGATCCAACATTCATTAGGCCTAACATCAATGTGAGATTCTCAAAGGTACTAATTGACAGTGGCAGTAGCATTAACATCATGTATGCGGATACAATGCGCAAGTTGGGTATCTCGGAGAACATGCTCCAAGCTACAAGGACAACTTTCCATGGCATTGTGACAGGCATTTCTTGTGAGCCCATATGCAAGGTCCGGGTTGACGTATTTTTCGGCACGCGAGATAACTGCCGAACTGAGAATTTGGAGTTTGAAGTAGTGAACTTGGAAAGTGCGTATCACGCGTTACTCGGCAGGCCAACACTAAACAAGTTCATGGCAAGTTGCCACATCAGTTATCTGAAGATGAAGTTGCCCGGGCCAAATGGAGGAATTACCATAGCTAGAGATTTCCGACGTTCCATTGAGTGTGCGTCAGCCGGGTCTAACCTATCCGAGTCACTCGTGATTGCGCAAGAGAAAAGGAAGATACAGGAGGTGGCGGCGTTGGCTCAGTCCGCGCAGCAATATATGCCGGCGTTGAGTAATCCGCATGGTAGTGTTTCGTTCCAAGCCACAAAGGATACCAAGAAAGTGCCTATTGATGACATGTTCCCAAAGCGCACCGTAACAATTGGTGCCGGGTTAAATGACAAATAGGAAAGCGAGCTCGTCAGCTTCCTCCGTGAGAATCAGGATATTTTTGCTTGGTCCACACGGGACTTTCATGGTGTTCCGAGGGAGTTGGCCGATCACTCTTTGAATGTGAGACCCCAAGCAAGGCCGGTGAAGCAACCTCTCCGCCGCTTCGCCGAGGATAGGAGAAAAGTCATTGAAGATGAGATAGCTTGGTTACTTGCAGCAGGATTTATCATGGAAGTTCTTTACCCGGATTGGCTATCTAATCCGGTGTTGGTGGAGAAGAAGAAGGATGATCCGAATGTGGTAGTGGTTTGGCGTATGTGTATCGATTACACGAACCTGAATAAGGCGTGTCCAAAAGATCCATTTCCACTACCAAGGATAGATCAGGTCATAGATTCAACTGTTGGGTGTGAACTGTTGTCATTCATGGATGCATATTCTGGTTTCCACCAAATACCCCTGAATCCGGATGATCAAATAAAAACTGCATTTATCACCCCGTATGGGGCTTATTGCTATTGCACCATGCCATTTGGTTAACGTAATGCAGGGGCAATGTACCAAAGATGTATGCAGAAATGTTTACACGACCAAATTGGTCAAAATGTATAGGTGTACATGGATGATGTGGTTATCAAGACCAAGGAAAGCAAAACGCTCCTTGACGATATCAGGCAGACATTCGCAAACCTAAGGAGGTTCCGGATGAAGCTTAACCTAGAAAAATGTACCTTCGGTGTCTCGGCTGGAAAATTACTCGGATTCCTTGTCTCCAGCCGAGGTATCAAAGTCAATCCAACCAAAATCCGAGCCATAGAGCGAATGGAACTGCCGAAGTGTCTTAACGATGTCCAGAAGTTCACTGGTTCCCTGGCATCGTTAAGTCGGTTTGTATGTCGGTTGGGAGAAAAGGCATTGCCTCTTTATCAACTCATGAAAAAGTCGGACAAGTTCATTTGGACGCCGCAGGACAATGAAGCCTTTATCCAGTTAAAGAAAATGTTAGCCACTGCACCAGTGTTAGCCTCTCCACTGTCAAAGGAGCCAATGCTGCTCTATATAGCCGCAACCAACCGAGTTGTAAGTGCAGTAATTGTGGTAGAGCGCGACGAAGAGGGTAAGTCAGTGCAAAGGCCAGTGTATTATCTGAGCGAGGTATTGTCAGCCTCAAAGCAAAATTATCCGCACTATCAGAAAGTGGCGTATGGTGTGTACATGTCGGCAAAGAAGCTAAAGCATTATTTTGAGGAGCCCCCCATCAAAGTAATATGTGAAGCCCCTATATTCGAGATAATGAGTAACAAGGATGCAAGTGGCAGAATTGCGAAATGGGCAATTGAGCTAGCTCCTTATGCGCCATAATATGACAGAAGAGAAGCAATCAAGTCTCAGGCCGTGGCCGACTTTTTTGTGGACTAGGCCGAGGTGCAATATGAACCACCGCTACCAGATCCGAACTATTGGAGAATGCACTTTGACGGGTCAAAAACAAAAACCGGATTAGGCGCCGGAGTTGTGCTTACCTCGCCAAAGAATGACCAGTTGAAGTATATGCTACAGATCCATTTCGCAGCATCAAATAATGTCGCCGAATATGAAGCACTTGTGCATGGGTTCAAAGTGGCAAAAGAAATTGGGATACGTTGGATCCAATGCTTTGGCGACTCGGATTTGGTAGTTCAGCAAGTGTTGGGGCTGTGGGATGCTCTTGATCCAAACATGGCATTATATAGATTCCATGTACAGAAGATATTTGGTTACTTTGAGGGATGCAAATTTCGCCATGTACCCCGGGTGGAAAATGAGGCTGCCGACATATTGTCGAAGCTCGGATCAACCCAACAAGCAATTCCATCGGGTGTAGCATTAGAACACCTTAGAAAACCATCTATCATACCGTCCCTAGAAACCGACTCAATTTATGTCCCGGAGGATCCGGAGTCCGAAGTTGTGCCCATGGACATTGACATGGGAGGTGGTGCACGAAACCCAGGGACTGCCTCAGCAAACCCGGGGACTGCCTCAGTGAACCCGGGGACTGCTCAGTGTGATCCGGTTGAGGTTATGCCGGTGGATCAGATGGAAATTGATGAGGATGTGTTCCCTGTATGAGCAATACCATCTTGGGCACTACCTATATTTCAGTTCCTGAAAGATGGAAATTTACAAGCTGAGGAGGTGCTATCTAGGCAAACTCAAAGGAAAGCATACACGATTATCAATTCCGAGCTATACAAAAGGAGTGTGACTAATGTCCTCCAGCAATGTGTTGACCCGGAAGAAGGGCTTGACATCCTCCGAGATATACATCAAGGGGAATGTGGTCATCATGCCTCGTCCAGAGCCTTGGTAGCAAAAGCTTCCCGGCATGGATTCTACTGGCCAAGTGCCTTACAACAAGCAGAAGACTTGGTAAGAAAATGCAATGGTTGTCAGAGATATGCTACCAAGACACATATGCCAATGTAGGAACTCAAGACCATACCAATCACATGGCCATTTGCCGTATGGTGTTTGGACATGGTTAGCCCGTTCAAACCAGCAAGGGGAAATTTGACTCACATTTTGGTCATGGTGGATAAGTTTACAAAGTGGATTGAAGTAAAGCTAATAAGAAAATGTGATGGAGCTACGACCGTGACATTTCTCAAAGACATCATCTTGAGATATGGTTATCCTCACAGTATCATAACTGATAATGGCACAAATTTTGCTGAAGGAGCATTTGCGCGATTCTGCCGAGATAAGAAGATTCGGCTGGACGTTGCCTCAGTAGCCCACCCCGCATCAAACGCACAAGTAGAAAGATCCAACAGATTAGTATTATCTGGGATAAAACCCTGGCTCATTGAGCCGCTGCAAAGATCAGCGGGGTGCTGGATAGAAGAACTACCAGCGGTATTGTGGAGTTTAAGAACAACTCTAAATCGATCAACAGGCGATACGCCATTCTTTCTGGTATATGGGGCATAAGCTGTATTACCAGCCGACATAGAGCATGACTCGCCTAGGGTCACCCAATACACAGAAGCCGAAGTGCAAGAAGCCCGGCAGAATGATGTTGATCTTCTGGAAGAAGCGAGAGAATTGGCATTGTCCAGATCCGCCATATATCAGCAAAATCTCCGACGCTATCATAGCCGAAAAGTAAACCCCCGAGTCTTCCGGGAAGGTGATCTGGTACTCCGGTTGGTACAACGTACTGCTGGCATGCATAAGTTATCCCCCCCATGGGAAGGGCCATTCATTGTGAGCAAAGCATTGCACAATGATTCTTGTTATCTTATCGATGCAAAACCATAGGAAAAGAACAAAGCGAGGCAGTCCCCGAGGAATCTAAGCATCCATGGAATGTAGCTCTACTTCGTCCTTTCTACACTTAGCAGAGAAGTGTATGTATCTGAGTCTCTCATATGTCGGTATGTATGCCGGCAATGAGCTTATCAATGAAATGTTGGCACCTCGAGCAGTAACTCGGGGACTGCCTTAATAATGTTTGTTGTCTTCTGTATTTTTTATTTATATGCCGGCTGGCGTAAGTTTTTCTACTTAAGCCGGATTAGTAGTGTGTGAGCACCAAGAACCCAACTCTTCGACTTGCTGCCGTCCAACAAGATTTGGCTTCATGGCAAGCAAGAGAACAAGTTTGGAATTGCATAGCACATGAAAAACGACTAAGGAAAGGAACTTAATCGAGCCGACGTTTGTTTTTTGGACTAACCTTATGTTTACTTTCGATTTACTATGCTGAATTATTTTGAGCTAAGCCTAAAGTTTCCAAGAATTGTTAAGACAATTTTTGAAGCTCGGACTCGTAAGTCATAAAACCGAATCAAGGTAGACACGAGCCGAGCCAAAAGATTGGATGAACAAGAAAACGAAACTCGGGGACTACACCCAAGTTAATCCGGCATAAAAACTTAGTAGAAAAATATCACTTGTGTGCTTGATACAATTCCACCCGGCATACCGGGGATCTAATGAAATTTAAAGGTATTATCAAGGAGCAGCAGGAGGAGGTAATTCGGCGCCAGCAGGGCAGCCTCGGCCTCAGCTTCAAAATCATTTGCGTCTTCCTCGACGTCTGAGGCTTCGTCCTCTTCGTCCTCATCCGACTCATCTTCAACATTTTCAACATTCTCATCATCGGCGGCATCTAGGAAGCTGGGTCCCTCGTTCCATTGGTGAATGGGGGCGTATTGGATGAAGCTATGAGCGCAAGCCTTGCACCGAGCTACCCGGGTCAGTAGACCACTTTGATCCAGTGTGCATGCGCGCAAGGAGATTGAGGTCAATCTTCTCATACCACGTAAGCACGTAGTGGAGAACGGTCTCAGCTCCGGCGCGCCCAGCAGATTCTCTCCAGAGATCGAGCCGAGTCTCAGATTCCATAAGCCTGGCAAAAAGAACAGACATATTCTCCGGAGTATCTTCCTCAGGCCAAAAGGCGTTGAAGATCCGGATTACTACGTTCAAGACGTCCTTTCCATAGTTCTTCACAAGTTCGACACGAGAGGACAAGCTGACCAGCAAGTCCTCCATGTCATATGGAATTTCTCCAGCGTCAGGGACAATTGGGGTACCCCTCTTCTGGCGGAACTTGGCAACAGCTTTGGATGCGATGACATCGCTCTCTAGGAATTTGCCTAAAAAATAAGACAGATGGAGTAAGTAAAGGAAGCAAACCCGGAAAGGTCAGTGTCTGTTGAAGGAAAAGAACTTACTAGCAATATGGCTATGGATCCGGGTTAGCTCCTTGGTGCACTTGTCACGCCTCTCCCGGAGTTGAACAAGCTCAGCGTTCGCTGACTCAAGTTTAGAGTCGGCCTCCTTAAGCAATTCTTGGTCCTTGGAAATCTGGAGGTTGAGGCGCTCGCGCTCTTCAGTGAAGTCCTGGCCAGCCTTTTGAAGTTCGGATTGGTGCTGTGCTTTCAGCTTCTTCATATCTGCCTTGAGCTTGGCAATCTTATCATCTTTGGCTCGGAGTAGGGCAAGGTCATCATCTTTCTTTTTGAGCTCGGCCTGATGCTGCCCTGCTTGTTCGAGAAAATGCAGCATCATATCAGGCACGAGCACACTATCTTCAAGAGATGCTGAAATAGTTTGTTGACCCGGCAAAGCCGAGGTATGAATGTTTGCCGAGCCACGGAGAACAGGAGATAGAGAGCATAGCAAAGTTGAGCCAAAACCACTTACCCTTGATCTGGTCCAGGTTTTTCCTCATGATGGTGTTCTCAGCTTCCACCTCAGCTGCGAAATCCGAATGATGGATTAGTTCGGCGGAAAAGGATGAAGAAAAATGGAAAAATGCCAAGAGATAGAACTTACCCCTTTTCTCGTATTCAGCGAGAAGTGTATTATGTTTTGCGCGCAACATCTTGTGAGTGTCCAGGAGACGCTGAAATTCAGCGCTCCGGCGGTTGGTGGTCACCTGAAAAGAATACAAAAAGATAGCTTAGTCTTGTACATGTTAAAAGTATTACAAATCGGAGAAGTGGACTTACACATTGTGGTGTGCATATTCGACGTGTACAAGATCCGGGCCAATTGGAACTTAACCCGGCTCTAGGCGTATGCATATTCGAAGTGTACAAAATCCAGGCCAAGTGGAACTTAACCTGGCTCTAGGTGTGTGCATATTCGAAGTGTACAAGATCCGGGCCAAGTGGAACTTAACCTGGCTCTAGGTGTGTGCATGTTTGAAGTTATCAAGGAGCTATGTTAGTTTTCTAAGGAGCATTAGGCCGAGTAACAAGTTACTCCCCCGGAGGCTCGGGGACTAATGATTATATCACTAATATCTACAACATGTTAAGGAAAAGACAAAGAAACGTACCTCCATCATCCGACCTGCAAGGTTAATTGCCTTGGCAGCAGTATTCATCTGCGCAATAAATTCAGCGGGACCGAACTTCTCTGGGAGATCGTCGTTGTGGACGAACTCCGCCTTGTTCCAGTTATTTACAAACTCGATCAAGGTCGGAGGGTATTGTTCGCCGCTGAGCATGTGGGGCGCCACTAAACCCTTAGCATGTGCTTCCCTCCTCTCAACCTGGGCAAGAGCAGCGCTGGTGTGCAAAACAAGTTGCGCATCAGCTAGCTCGGCAGGGGCGTCCTTCGGAGGTGGAGTCTTCTTCGAAAGCATGGACGCGAGTGTGCGCTATCCAGCCTCGATGGACGCTGACCTGGTGGCATCGGGAGCCTTTTTGCCCTTAGGCTGTTGCTGAGTGGAGGTTGCTGCAGCAGATTTGCCCCTGGGAGCTGCTTTGGTGCTAGCCTTGGTGTTGCTAGTGTCTTCTCGCCGAGCCTTGGAAGACTCGGACGAGGCGGAGGGGCTTGATGCTACTGCTGTTGCTTTTGATGTTGCTGCTGGGGCTGGAGTTGGTGCTGGTGCTGTTTTCTGCTTCGGCGGAGGTGCTGAAGGAACCATTGTGATAGTTGGTTGCGGCGGAGCCGAAGATGCGGTTGCTGCTGCCTCGGCAGAGCCAGTCTCCCCCGCTCCGAGGTTGCTCTCCTCTTGACGAGGTGGGCTGGAACCTGGAGCAGCCGCTGAGCCCTCTGGAATGGGGCTCAGCGGGCGTGAATCGTCGCCACGAGGGGAGAAGGGTTGTGTCGGAGTGGCGAGGCGATGCCGGATCCACTCTGTGGGACCTCCACCGTGGCCCTGCCGAATCAAATAATGTATGATGAGAAACTATAAAGGAAGGGCAAGTGAATAGCAAAGGGAGAAACGACTTACTCATCCGAAGTAAGAGGCTCCTTCGGCTTGCGAGCTCTCCAGGCCACAGCCTTAGTCGTGGCCTTGGTGGTGGCTTTGTCCGCGGACTTCTTTCGCCTCTTGGCTGGCTGAGAAGGTCCGGAGGATGAAGCAGATGCGGCTCCCCTACTTTTCTTCGGCGCAGCCGGGACAGGCTCACCCACGGCAAGGGGAGGGTCTTCATGGATCTGCACACCGGGGTTAGCTGATGCCGGAAAAGCATAAGAAAGGGGGATGGCGTCAAATGCTTCCATAACCTCAACATCCGTGTCATCTTCATCGTCGGGCCAATCTCTAATGGAAGAGAGTTTACCGGTGGGTCGCTTGGTCACGTCGGCCATCGGAAGGAACATCTCCTGATCTGGTTCCTCCTCGTTCGAGGTATCCCGGTCAGGCGCCCATTTGAGGGAAGGCTCGGTGCCATCTTTGATAGTTTGCTGAAGGAATTGCTAAGGGAAATAAAAGACAGCAGGGTTAAATAATACAACAAAGACCGACACATGATTCAATTCGGAAAAAGTTGGGCGCACGAGACTTACCATAGGAGGAAGCCTATCTCGGCAATAGTGTTCAATTCCCCACGTCCACTTAGCAGAGAAATCCTTCTTCATGGTGAAGAGGGACTTGACCCGGCGAAAGATCTCGGTGTTGCTCAACTCGAAAGAGGAGGTTCGGTTGGGGTCACGGCCCCATCTCATATGACAGACTTTGTGAGTGTGTTTCTAGAGGGGGAGATCCGGTTGCGAACAAACATAATCATGGCATCCTCATTGCATAATCCAAGATCCTTCAACTCTTGGAACCTCTTGTTGACCTGGTTCGCCAGGACGGTGGGCTTCTTGGGGACCACGTCCCACAAATCCAGATTGGGAGGACCCGGAGCGTAAGGGCGCAGCCGGATCTGATCCTCAGTGGTGCTGTTCTGGACATAGAAGAAGGTCCGGACCCATCCCTTGCAAGAGTCAAGCCCCGTGACTCGGGGGAAGATGGACTATTTCCGGGGAGAGATTGACGCAGCACCGAACTGCGTGAGCTGCTTATCCTCCGGGTCAAGTTGGATATTCGGAATCACGTTCCGGCGGAGGCCAAAGAACCGGATCCAGAGCTCCTTCGTGGGCCATAATCCGGCGTAACCTTCGATGGTGGAGGCAAAAGCAGAGAGAGACGTGATGGCATTCGCCGGAAGGTGGTGTGGCTGGAGCTCATACGTATTGAGCCAGTCATGGAAAAAATCGCTAACTGGCAGACCAAACCCCCGCTGGAAGTGGGATAGAAACACCACATACTCACCTGGATTGGGTGAGGGGCAAGCTCGGAGGCATCGAGGCGTGTAGTGACTCCCTCCAGGATGCGCCTGGTGTGATAAAGCCAATCCAGGTCATCATGGCAAACCCAGGAGCCTGCCCACGCGCCGCGGTCGGCGGTCGCCGCATCTTCCTCCATCTCCTGCTCGGCGACGGCGAGCTCCTCCTCGGTCATCTCCAGATCACTGCCCTCGCTGGCGCTGGCAGCGGTGGGTGATAGAGGCTTGGATAGGCGAGGACCCATGGCGGAGAAGATGCGTAGAAGTGGCGGCGGCAGCGTGCTGCGTGGAAGCGATCGGCAGCGCGCAGCTTTCAGTGCGATGGGCGCTGTCCGGAGGGAGAGGAAGAAGTAGAGGCTGAGGTGCGCGGAAGTGGGGAAAGACCCCAGGGGCGCACCCCTCCCCTATTTAACCACTCCCTTAAGGGGTAGTGGGATCGCGTCTTCCGGGCGGGCCACACGGTGTGGCCGTGTATTACCCGGATCAACCAATCACCGACGAGCCACACGAAGGGCCACAAGGCGCAGCAGATCCCATGACGTGATGTTATGGTGCAGTTAACGAGGAGGCGTGCACGGCGACGGGGCAACAGTAACCGACAATTCATGGCGGCGATTCTTGTTGTTGGCCCTTAAAATGAGGCAAACGTGATGATTAGCCTCCACGTGGGGAAGCGTACAAGAGAAGGAAGAGTGATCCGGATGAGTATGAGGTGACCCGGCCAGCGAGTGAAAACTTGAAATATGCCAAGGGAAAGTAAACCTGGAAAATCCGGACTAAGAGATAACTCGGAAAGAAAACCAGAGGCTTGATAAAATTGAACCTGCTGTGGCCTTAGCGGCTAAGGCGGCTAAGACCGCACCAGCTTCGGGGACTAATGTTGGGGGGATACCCCCGGGTAGGGTCACGCCGGGGTATAAAGGCCGAGTCACCTCAAGGCAGACCGAATCATGGAGTAACCCGGACCAGGGGATGTCCACCTAACTGGGTCTCAGCCGACTTATATCGTAAGTCGGTGAGATGAATCTAACTTGTATGCAGGAATAGGTGTGGTCGGATCAACTATGTACGATCCGGGTTATATCAAGCTTGTAGGAGAAGGAAGGTATGTTGCTGGTCAAAGGTGACCACTGTACGCAGAGCATGAGCGGAGCGGACAGAGGCAGGACCACCGAGGCGTGGCCGACAAAGGTGACGATGCCTATGTCGGATGACGCACGCGCCGTAGAGGCTCACACAGCCTCTGCAAGGATGACGCGGGGGAAAAGTGACCCAGTCGGCTTACTATTTTGGGAAGAGGCATATTCCCTAAAATATGCCTCCACGTATGCCCTAATTGGAGACCAAGCCGCCCCTATATAAGGAGGGCTAGGGACTCTATAGAAGGGGTTGATCTCTAGTGGGTGAGATTTTACTTGGTTCCTAAGGGCTAGCTAGTGGTGAGAGTAAGAGAGCTCCTTCTTCCTCCTCTCTCCAATACAGCTCAAGGAGCACTTGTAATCTGTGGAAGTGAATCGAATACAAATCTTCTGTGTGTGGAATCACCACACTATCCCTCCATGGATTCCCCTAGTGCATTTAGTCCCCACCTTTAGCCTATCCATGGCATCTGGCATGACACCACCACGACAGTTTGCAGCGAGGCCTCAAGGGAACTACTGGCAATTAAGGTGCTCCTTTTAATAGAGCACCGGAGCAAAGCATTAACACTCCATGAACACATGTGATCCTCACATCAAATCCATTCCCTCCGGTTATCCCGATTTCTGTCACTTTGGGGCCTTTGGTTTCGGACAACAACGTGTGTATATAACTTACAGGTAAGACCAAAAAAATACTATTATAATGAATCAATAACATGTTTAGATCTGAAATCATGGCACTCGGGCCCTAGTGACAAGCATTAAGCATAACAAGTCGCAACAGAGTTATAAAGCACTAATAAAAGATACTAGGCACCATGCCCTAACAATCTGATGCCATTACATGAACGATCTCATCCAATCCCTACCATCCCCGTAGCCTACAGTGGGGGATTACTCACTCATAGAAGGGGGAAACATGGATGGTCGATGGAGAAGCGATGGTGATGATGATGGCGATGATCTCCTCCAATTCCCCGTCCCGATAGGGTGCTAGAACGGAGTTTCTGGTGTTGTTTCGTGGAATCTGGTGGTGGCGGCAGAGCGGAACTCCTTCTGGAAAAACATCGAACCCCCTGAGTTTTTAGGTCAGAAGGCAACTTATAGGCAAAGAGGGAGACCGAGGAGTGCAGGGTGGCGGACCAACCTGGCGTGGCTGAGCTAGCCAGCCGGGTGGTGTGGCCTGGGCCCAGCCCCCCTCCATCTCATATTCAGGCTCCGGGAGTCTTCTGGTGAAATAGGATTTTTGGCATATTTTCCAGGATTTTTCCTGATAGTTGATTTTCTGCACAAAAAGTAAACACCAGGGCAATTCTGCTGAAAACAGCGTCAGTCTGTGTTAGTTGCATCCAAATCACACAAGTTTAGAGGAGAAACAATAGCAAAAGTGTTCGGAAAAGTAGATACATTTTGGACGTATCAGCGACTTTGACTCCATTGTTTTCCTGACATCCGACGAAATCCCCAGCGTTCTCTTTTCTGCGAAACCCTAAGTCCATCATCATGGGAATTGCCGAGGTTAACCCTCATCAGTAGGTGTTACACGAGATCTACGGTGGCATGTGTGGACGGGCGCAATATGTAATCCATTGTTGCTCCTCTACATAAAGGTAAGCACAACTGTAAATACAAACATGTTCCAACATGATATACGTTGGTATGAAGTGAAATAAGAGTGACGGGGTCTTACGAGATTATAGGATCCATTCACTCTATGATATTGTGTGCAAACTGAGGCTGCTCCTTACATAATAATAACAAATAGTTTGAGCCGTAGGTTAAGAGGGATCAAATCGACAGTACATAATGGTCAAATAGTATGACGTGTGTAAACATGTAGTATAGGATAGCAGGACAATAGCACGATGGAAATACTACAGTTCGTAAATCGTTGAATGAGAAAGATATTATATATTCATATCTCATGTGGACAGGTACAACAGAGAATGTAAAAAAAAATATTAAGTGACTAATAATTCACAATGAAATAGTACATAAAACAGTTCAATGCGTGGAGTTTAAGCCTAACCCCAATGGGTTAATTTAGTACATAACAGATATATCAAGTAAAGAACCTATTAGTTAGGAAATTTAGCTTGAATACAATACATTACTAACAAACAAATCACACAGGGAGATCTAGTTTTACCTCGGTCGAGGCGACGTCTAGGCCTCCTCCGCATCCTCATGGGTCACATCGAGGTCGCAGATGGTGCTACGGTCATAGTGGGTGTCGACGACGGGGAAGCAGATCTTGGGCGGGTGAGGATACGAGCAGAACGTGTTGGAGATATGCCCAAGAGGCAATAATAAAGTGGTTATTATTATATCTTTATGTTTATGATAAATGTTTACATCCCATGCTATAATTGTATTAACAGGAAACATTATTACTTGTGTGTTTTGTAAACATAAAAGAGTCCCTAGTAAGCCTCTTGTTAAACTAGCTTGTTGATTAATGGATGATCATGGTTTCCTGATCATGGACATTGGATGTCGTTAATAACAAGATCATATCATTAGGAGAATGATGTGATGGACACACACCCATAGTAAGCATAGCATAAGATCAAGTCATTAAGTTTGTTTTGCTACAAGCTTTTCAAATGCATAGTAACCTAATCCTTCGACCATGAGGTTATGTTAATCACCATCACCGGATGGGTACTTTGATGACATCAAACGTTGCTTCGTAACTGGGTGGTTATAAAGGTGACATTGGGTATTCTGAAAGTATGTGTTGAAGCGCATGGACCAAGATTGGGATTTGTCCATCCATATGACGGATAGATATGCTCTGGCCCTCTCGGTGGAATGTCATCTAGTTAGCTTGCAAGCATGTGACTAGGTCACAAGGGATGACATATCACGGAACGAGTAAAGAGTACTTATCAGTAACGAGGTAGAACTAGGTATGGAGATACCGACGATCAAACCTCGGATAAGTAGAGTATCGCGATACAAAGGGAATTGGTTTCGTATGTTATTGGTTCTATCGATCACGAAGTCATCGTTGAGTATGTGAGAGCTGTTATGGATCTCTAGATCCCGCTAATGGTTATTGATCGGAGATGTGTCTCCGTCATGTCTACATGTTCACGAACCGTAGGGTGACACACTTTAGGTTCGAAGTTGTTTTAAGTAGATATGGAATATGCGTTGGAGACCGAATGTTGTTCGGAGTCTCGGATTGGATCTGGGACATCACGAGGAGATCCAGAATTGTCCGGAGAATAAGATTCATATATTGGGGATCATTTTCTAAGTCAGGAAATGTTCCGGAGTGTTTGTATGGAGATTCTAGAAGGTTTCGGAATGTTCTGGAAGGTTCTAGAAGATTTCTTGGAGTTTGCTTGAAAACCAAGAAAGGATCAAGGAGTCTTTGTGGGGCAAGACACGGATTCGTGGGGGAGGAGGATTCCTCCCTCCTTCCCAATCCGCCGGCCAAGGAGGGAGGGGAGTCCTACTAGGACTCCCCCTCCCATGGCGCCTCCCTCCTTTAAATAGAGAGGAGGGGGCGCCACCCCCTAGACCTCTCCCATAACAAACCCTAGCCGCCGCCTCTCTCCTCCTCCTTCGCTCTGCTCAGGCTTAGGCGAAGCCCTGCAGAATTCTCTACTCCACCACCACCACCACACCGTCGTGCTGCTGGGATTCCGTGGAGAAGATCTACTACCTCCGCTGCTCGCTAGAACGGGGAGAGGAAGGTGCTTTTGACTCGCGCGTGTGACCGATTGCGAAGCGCCGGGCGCCGGAAGGATCGTCCACACGATCTTGAGATCGCAAGTGATCGACTACATCAACCCCGAGATCTAATCTCGTAACGCTTTCGGTTCTCTGAGGTTAGTACAGATCTATCTCGTTGCACATGTCTAATAGATTAGATCTTGGCTTTTATCTAGATTAGATCTGGGTTTTGTTCGTTCTTGCGGTAGAAATTTTTTGTTTTCCATGCTACGAACCCATCAGAACGCTGGACCATGGCATTTGTGGAGCAGATCCTAGGCGGTCTATGATGTGCTCAGCGCGTCGGAGAAGAGGGTTCGTTGAGCAGATCAAGTGTGGCGGGTACACCGGCTAAAGTGCAGCGGGGATGTTAAGGCCGGTGACGTATTCCTGGAGGGGAGAGGGGGTAGGTTTTAGGTACTACTAGCACTATACTAGGAAAATACGAGTGAAGCCCCCCACCCACCAAATTCAATAGGGGTCGAATGGGAATTTCGAAGTATCTGAAATTTTGGGGCTTCAACTATGTCCAGATATGCAGGATATTTTACTGCTTTATTTTGGTTTTGAATTTGGTCATGGTCCATGTAATAATAGAAAATTGGTAGGCCATACTCCCTCTCTGTTCAGGAATCCAAGGACGTACTCCCTCAATCCAACACCAAAACTGATCATCCATGGCCGTACTCCCAATGCTCAGGATCTCGAAGAAGAATGGATATCATACTTAGGAGTTTCAAAAAAATGAGATAAATTACATCATGTTGGGAGGATGATGTTATACAATCATGCAAATTTGCAAGTTCCAACTCATATTCATTTCACGGTCATGTTGGGAACCATCTTATCAATAGGTGATGCCCTAAGGTCATCTGCAATGTGTAAAAACGCACACCTTAAGGCCTATGTGGCATCCGCTAATTAAGGTTCACCTTATACAGTGTGGAGAAAATAAAGTTATCTTTAAGCCTAAGGTGCACATCAAAATCTTATGGGTTGACCATAAAAAATATAAAAATCATTTCCCATCTCTCCTCATTTCTCATGTGATCATTTTCAAAAGGGGTTCAAAATTTTAAAGATTCTAAATCTTAGCTAGAAGTCGAACCAGTCATCAAAACTCTCTGTGGTTTCTGATATATTAACTAACTGCTCCATTGGTATCTCCAAAATCTTTTTCATAAAACTTTCAAAGCAACCTACAATTTATAAATTGTAGTTCAATTTTGACCTTATTTCTATATATCAACATAAAGTCATTCAAGTGAGTAGAGTTATACAGCTAGGAAGCTTGAAAACTCCTAAAACATGGGAATCGCAAGTACGACATGATGTTGATCCCCTATATATGTCCGAAAGTCATTCAAGTGGGTGAAGTTAGCTAGGAAATTTGAGAACTCATAAAACATGGCAAATCGTAATTATGACATATTGGTACACTATATATGTCTGAAAACTTGGCGTGTGGCATTCAGATCCATATTCTTCAGATTTCTTTACCTGAAAGAACAATCTCATCATCACTAGGAAAATTGAGAATGTTCTTTCTTGATACTTGGAAACTCACATTGACAACATTGTTTACTACAAGAAGATGCACCCATCTACCTCCGAAAATAGATTTAATTCAAGATAAATCAATCGTGCTTACTTGCTTGTAGATCACATTTGACCTAATTTCATTAAATTGTCAAGATGCAAAATCTTAACAAGAAGTTGAAACTATCGTCAAAACTCTCGGTGGTTTCTGATATATTAATTGTGACCCCCTGATGGGTACCCCCAAAAGCTTTTTCATAGAACTTTCAAAGAAACCTACCACTATATAGTGTACGAATAACTTTGAGTATTGAACGTTGGATCAAGAATCATGAATCCCAATATTTCCAGCCGTTGGATCTTCTTTTCCATTCTAGCATCTAGAAGATTCTATTGATAGTCTTCATAACAATGAATGCTATGCAAAAAGCTCAAAACACACTTCTCCATCATTCTAGAATCTTCTCCCTCGTTTCTATAGACCATGTTACCAAAAATTTCAAGTTTTAGATAGCTAATAATCGTTGACTTCTACATGATATACAAAGTACAAGAACCAAATATACACCCATACTTTATAGATGTTGATCAAATTTATATTTTCTTCTTCTTTACCTATTATAATTTTATATAGTGATGATATGTCAGACGTCTATTATCTAACTCTCACATGCAGGGCACGTGCAATTTACTACTACTCGTAGTTTCAAATTTGACCTAATTTCGATAAATCGACATAAAGTCATTCTAATGGGCAGAGTTAGCTAGGAAGTTTGAAAACTCATAAAACATGGGAATCGTTGGTACAACATGTTGATCCAATATATATGTCTATAAACTTGGCTTGTGGCATTCAGATCCAATATTCTTTGGACTTCTCTTTAGGAAAAAGAACAACCTTGCTTGTCTTCACTCGGAAAATGTAGAATTGAATGTTCTTTCTTGATAGTTAGAAACTCACACCGAGGACACTGTTTGCTACAAGAAGATGTACTGATCTACCTCTAAAAATACATTTAATTCAAGAGCAATCTATGGCGTTTACTTGTAGCTAGTTGAAGTTTTACCTAATTTCGTTAAATTGTCAAGATGCAAAGTCTTAGCAAGAAGTTGAACCTATCGTCAAAACCCTCACTGGTTTCTGATATATTAATTTTGACCCCTCGATGGGTACCTCCAAAAGATTTTTCGTAAAACTATCAAAGCAAAACCTACAATTTACTTGTAGTTTCAAATTTTACCTAATTTCAAGATATCGACATAAAGTCATTCAAATGGACGGGGTTAGATAGGAAGCTTGAAAACTCATAAAACATGGGAATCACATGTACAACATGTTGTCGATCCACTATATATGTCTATCAACTTGGCTTGTGGCATCCACATCCAATATTATTTGGACTTATCTTTACGTCAAAGAACAACTAACCTCGCTTGTCTTCACTCAGAAAATGTAGAATTGAATGTTCTTTCCTGGTATTGTACACTCACACCCACGACCCTGCTTACTACCAAAAAATGCACCCATCTACCTCTGAAATGACATTTAATTCAAGAGCAATCTATCATGCTTACTTATAGCTCAAGTTTGACCTAATTTCATTAAATTGTCAACATGCAAAATCTTAGCAAGAAGTTGAACCTATCATCAAAACTCTCATTGTTTTCTTATATATTAATTGTGACCCCTCGATGGATACCTCCAAATTAGAAGCTTTTTCATAAAACTTTCAAAGCAAAACCTACAATTTACTTGTAGTTTCAATTTGACCTAATTTAGATAAATCGACTTAAAGTCATTAAAATGGGCAGAGTTAGCTAGGAAGTTTGAAAGCTCATAAAACATGGGAATTGTTGGTACAACATGTTGGTCCACTATATATGTCAGTAAACTTGGCATTGCATTCACATCCAATATTCTTCAGATTTTTATTTACAGAAAAGAACAACGTCACTCGTCTTCACTCGGAAAATGTAGAATTGAATGTTCTTTCCTGATAGTTGGAAACTCACACTAATGGCATTGTTTACTACAAGAAGATGCACTGATCTACCTCTGAAAATACATTTAATTCAAGATCAATCTATCGCGCTTACTTGTAGCTCAAGTTTGTCCTAATTTCATTAAATTTTCAAGATGCAAAATCTTAGCAAGAAGTTGAACCTATCGTAAGAACTCTATGTGTTTTCTGATATATTAATTGTGACCCGTCGATGGGTACCTCCAAAAGATTTTTCCTAAAACTTTCAAAGCAACTTACAATTTACTTGTAGTTTCGAATTTGACCTAATTGCGATAAATCAACATCAAGTCATTCGGTTAAGTAGGCAGAGTTAGCTAGAAAGTTTGAAAACTCATAAAACATGGGAATCATTGGTACAACATGTTGGTCCACTATATATGTCGGTAAACTTGGCTTCTGGCATTTAGATCCAATATTCTTCAGGCATTTCTTTACAAAAAAGAACAACCTCGCTCGTCATCACTCGGAAAATTGAGAATTGAATGTTTTTCCTGATAGTTGGAAAATCACACTGACAACATTGTTTACTACAAGAAAATGCACCCATCTACCTCTAAAAAGACTTATATTTCAATAGCAATCTATCACTCTTACTTGTAGCTCAAGTTTGACCCAATTTTGTTAAATAGTGTCATGATGCAAATTCTTAGCAAGAACTCAAACCTGTTGTCAAAACTCATGGTTGTTTCTCATATATTGATTGTGACACCCCGATGGGTACGGTACCTCCAAAAGTTTTTTCATATATCTTTTAGAGCAACCGACAATTTAGTTATAGTTCAAGGTTGACCTAATTTTGATAAATCGGCACGTAGTCATTCAAGTGGGTAGAGTTAATTAGCTAGGGAGTTTGAAAACTCAAAAAACATATGGGAATCGTAAGTAAAACACGTTGGTCAACTTAATATGTCTAGAAGCTTGGCTTATAGCATTGAGATCCATATTCTTTGGACTTTATTTACGGAAAAGAACCATCTCATCATCACTCGGAAAACTGAGAGTTTTCTTTCCTGATAGTTGGAAACTCACACCGATGACATTGTTTACTACAATAAGATGCACCCATGTACCTCCAAAAATACATTTAATTCAAGAGCAATCTATCGCGCTTACTTGTAGCTCAAGTTTGACCTATTTTCATTAATCGACAAGAAGTCACTGAATTGTGCGAAGTTAGCTAGGAAGCTTGAAAAATCCTAGTACTAAAAACTTGGGTATTACGTATAAGAAACTGTGGTCCAGTTTGTGTGATAATTGGGGTGGTTGAAACTTCTTTTAATTGTGGTAGGTGTCGTGGAAATGGCCACGACGATGCTAGTAATGAAAGCGATTGATTGAATCGAGGCGGTGGCGGCCATCTGCGGTGCGAGATGGGGGCGGATGCACATGGATTTATCCAGGTTCGGCCCCCGGAGGGTAATGATCTACTCCTGCTAGATTAGATTATTGGGGAGCGAGTTACAAGAGGGTGTGCTCGGCGTCTAAGCAGCGAGTCTCTTGAAGGGGTGTATGATGGAACTAGGGAGGTTTATATATGAGGCACCTCTCTAGGGTTTACAACTTACAACCGAACAAGATATGGATTCAGAGGCTTTGACCTAATCCAACTAGGCTTCTGGTAGGCTTCTGGGCCTCCAGTCTCCAGCCACCGGGCCTTCCCCTTAGTCGCATTCTAGTCACCATCCTGCAGGCCCACTCGTGAAACCTTTTGGCCCAATCGGAACGTCCTGCTAGGCATACCCCATTTGGCATATCCCCATCAGTAGTCCCCGAGGCCATCGTCGAATCAGACGCAGGTGGTCATTTGGCAGTCGGAGTAGGCGAGTCCAATTTGGATGCCTCAGTCAAATCGGCGATGGACTCCAATAAACCAAGGAAGTTTTCCCCAGGCTCCCAGTAGCTTCTCTGGCGAATGCCACGGTTGCGAGGTCGCTGCTTCAGCGAGTGGACAGGGCCAGTTTCCAGCGAGTGGAACGAAGGAGCTGGACCGTCAACTTGGTCAAACTATCCATTGGATATTCCAACGGTAACTTCGACGTAATTACCGCAGGTAACGGTTACCCCGAATTTGGCGAGTAGTGCCCCCTTATAAGCGGAGTGGAGAATCAGCCTTGCAGATCCTTCCCTACATTCTTCATTCTCGTGCATTCATTCTCTCTGTCTTCCTTCAATCCGATCCTTCCGCACCGAGCGACTCCACATCCTTCCCAATGGCACCTCCCAAAGGTTCATGGGGGAAATCCAAGTGCACCACGGCCCAGCTCAAGTCCTTCGAGGACGCCGGAGTCCTCCGGAAGGGGAACTAGCGAATCCCCACTTCCTCCGAGATCGAGCCAAAGTCACGGGCTAGCGAGTTCATTTGCTTCCCGAGCCACCTAGAGAGAGGTTTACGGTTCCCCACCTCACTGTTCTTCCGGCGTTTCTGCGCGTATTACGCGATCAAACCGTCAGATCTTGGCCCGCATAGCATCGAGCAACTGGCAATCTTTGTCACCTTCTACGAATGCTATCTAGGCTGCAGGCCGTACTTCCCACTATGGCTGGAGCTCTTCCACGGCCGCATCGGGCGCAAGGCGGCCGACGGCTTGATGTTGGCGGCCGGTGGCGTCACGTTCCAGTTGAAGCCGAAGGCCAACTTCATCAAGTTTCTGCTGCCAAAGAAGGCCGCGAGTGAGTGGAAGAAGAGCTGGTTCTACGTCACAGAGTCCACTCCGTCTGGCGAAGTGGCGCTCCCCGAGTTCGTCGCAGAAAGGAGCGAGCCTCACCGGTTGGCGGCAAAGAAGCTTCCGGAATACCAGAGGATGGTCGTCGCGGAAATGATGAACCAGATCTAGAGGTTAAAGTATCAAGGGCTATCCTCGGTCAACCTCTACAACTGCTAGCTCGGGCAACGTCTGGTTCCGCTAGCGGCTCGGCCGCATTGGATGTATGAGTACAACGAGAAACATGATCCCTCCCGGACCAGCAAAGAGTCATGGGAGATTGAAGACTACAAGGCTGCCTTGAAGAAGATCACCGATGCAGAATTCACAACCACATCGGTCGGGCTCGCCTCGTACACTCCCGTGAAGAATGAAGCCCCCACGGTAAGTTTTCCTTCTAGTCGCCATTTCCGCAATGTGATTCGCAGTCGCATCATTTGATATTTATTCGTGGTTGTTCTCAGCTATTCTAGGTGTTGGAGGGTTGGCTCCCTCGGCTTGACGAAGAGGTCCCCCGTGAGCTCGAAGAGGCCTCTGAAGGAGACTCCTCCGGAAGCGACGAGGAAGAGGAGGAGGTTCCTCCCCCAGCGCCTACGGCTTGCAAGACTCGCATGCAGAAGCAGCGCGAGTTTGAGGCGAGCCGCAGCCTTGATGAACACGAAGGAGGCGATGAGATCGTGCAGGAGCACACATCTCGACGCACGGCCACACCGTCGAAGCCCGCGCGCAAAACGAAGTTGCTAGGGAAGAAGCTAGCATCACCACCCAGGTCGGCGGTGGTGTTTGAGTCAGATAACGACTCTGATGATGAAGACACCCCCGAAACTTCACACAAGGTCCCAGAGGATGCGATTCTGATGAAGGGGTTGGAGGGAGAGGACACCGAGGCGGCGGTAGAGGTTCCTCTGGCGGTGATTGCACCAACGGCTTCGAGAGCACCAAGCCAGGAGGTGGCTGAGGCAGTGGCGTCGAAGTCGCCGCAACCGTCAAGAGCGGTCGCGTCTTCCGAGCTGGAAATTCTAGCGACCGCGGCTTCGTCATCAAGGAAGCCCGCGGTGTCATGGGCTTCAGACGTCTTTGAAAGGGGTCTCATGCGCAAGATGGGGCCGTAAGTGGACAAGCCCACCCACATCAGCACCGGCCTGCGTGTTCTCCCAGTCGCCAAGTAAGCCTCGAATTCTCCATTCCAAGTCGTGTTTGGTTTTTGTGCTGTCTCTATGTTGATTTTGGAGGTTTGGCAGGTCTAGGTTCAAGAAGATCGGTCGCCCTTCAGTGGCAAAGATTCCTCCGGTCACCACTACCGGAGAGGGCGACCTCCCCAAGAAGAGGAAGTCTGCTGACGACACGGTGACTGTGGAGGGCGCGAAGAGGCAGAAAGGCGGTGCTGACGACTCCGTGGCAATGATAGCACCAAGGGGAGCGATCCCGCTGCAGTCGTCGAAGAGGTGGCGGCTACACGGTCGGAGCCAGTCATGGTCGCTCTCCTGCCAGGCGCAAGCTCGGTGACCAAAGGTGCCTCGGCTAGGCAAGAACATTCCAGCTTCATGGCGAGGGGGTTCCCAGGCGTGGTGGACAACCAGTCTCCACAGAGCCCGGAGATCGTCGATGAAGACATTGGGTCTTGTCGTGGGTGCACCTCCTTCACGGTCCTGTCGACTGACGCCGACTAGCTTCACAAAATGCTTGGCGATGCCATTCAGGTACATCCAGTCCCCGAGTGTCTAGCTGCTGAATTTCAGCGGCTAGGCACTGAGTTGCTTCTACTCTCCAGTCTCCAAGTTCTTAGTCGCTGAATGTCAGTGGCTAGGAGCTGGATATTGTTCTTTGTAAGTACTGAGCTTTGTTGCTTTTGCAGGGTTTGCAGAGGGAGTCGACCGATCGATAGGCCGCCAGGGAGCGTTTGGAGCAGGATCTGCGCGTCGCGAAGGAGGCGAACCGGCGACTCCAGGAGACTGTTGGTAAGTACTTGCTTCTTTTTCTTTTTCTTTTTCCGCTGTGAACTGTTGGTGTGTGGTGCGTTGATGATTTGTCTCTTTCCTTTTCAGATGGTCTTCCGGCTGCAATTTCCAAGGCCCGTGAAGGGTATGTTCCAGTCGCCGAGCTGGACGCGGAGAATGGGCGAATTGCCTCGCTGATCCGTGATTTGGAGGAGGCGAAAGCGGCCTCAATTTCGTCTGAGGATCGAGCGAAGGCTGCTGTCGCTGCGGCTGAGGAGGAGCGCAAGGCCATGGACTCGATCATCATGGGGCTGCAGAATGATCATGCCGCCCTGGAGAAGCATGTCACGGAGAACTGCCGCAAGCTTCTTGGTGAGTCTCCGTCTTTTGCTTAACATGTTTGGCAAATCCCTGATTGGGGAGGTCTGTAGTTTCACTGACGTCTGATTTTTCAGCTGTGATAGGGCAAAGCGACCCGGTGGTTTAGACTTTCAACGCCTCGCAGTGCGTGACTGTCGTGGTGAACACGGCCACGGCTTTGGCGTTGTGTGTCCAAGCAGTCCTTCAAGGAATGTCCCCCCACCGAGGTTATTCCTAGGGGGCTTACAGAAGTGTGGCGCTATCTGGAGGAGGTGCCCATCGTCATGGAGTGGATGGCACGCTCGGCTTTCAGGCGTGGGGCCACCATGGCATTGAGCCTAGGTCTCGCCCACTTCCCCGACGATTTCGACCTCGACGATGTTACCAGCGGCTACCCATTGGCGACTGGCATGGGGGAGATGTCAGAGGTGCTGAAGCTGACTGCCAAGGCCGTCCCTTTTGCTGATCGGGTGTTGGTGATGGGGGATCTTCTGCCATACCAGGAAACGGTATTGGCGCCTGGCGACCCCGAGCCAGAGCATCGCGACATGAAGTCGGAGCAACCCTTCTGATCGGCATTGTCGAAGTCGCTGACGACCTACCCGACGAACCCGTGGCAGCCTTTCGTTCATGTCAAGGGATGTGGTCGTGCTTCCTCATGAGGACCTGCGGAATAGATAGTATCGTTGGGCAGTTTGTAATATATGCCAAGTGGCGACTTCTGTAATGTGACCAATATTTTGAGTAAGAGGAGTCAATCGACTCGTAATGCGACCGTGACTGTGTGGCACATTTTATTTTTGTTTGAACGAGTCCCCGAGCGTGTCCGCCCTTTAATGGGGTATATCTCGATTGTGTACATATGTGTTTTCTTTTATTGTGTTTTGTTTATCCTTTGCGTCTCCTGAAGGGGCGAGTCCCCGAGCGCGACTGGTTTTGTTTGCAGGCGAGTCCCCGAGCGTAATTCTTGGCCGTATAGGGTGCGTTCCTATTGTAGGTTGTTAATGCGTTGTTTGTAACGCGTCTCTTCCCCTGGCTTGGAGAGCCAGTCGCTGGGTGAGTCCAAGGCAGCTCTCTTACTTGGTGTGTTCCCGAGCCGCGTGAGGGTTCCACTTTTTGCAGAGTCCCCGTGCGTGGTACTTAACCGTTCGAGTCGCTTTGCACGAGGATGGGAAGGACAGGTCGCTGTGAGAAGCGTATACCGGTGGTCTTGTCCCGGTGGGCCAGTCGGGCTAGGCGACTCCGATGGTGGCTCCGGGTTGGCGTTTTCGTGGACGTCCCAAGGCCTGAGTATTTTTGGTGCCCTTGGGGCGCACTACTTAGCCGTGCCAGTCGCTCGACCAAGGGTTGACTTCCGTGGGTAGCGTACTGCTTGATTGTACGAGTGCGAATGGCACACGGATGTGGCGAGTAGACACAATTTTGTGAACCGAATGAATTTCATTATATATGTCAACTAGGTACATGTTTCGGTTCTATGTATAGAACTTCCGGAGGAGGTTTACATTCCATGGCCTCCCAACCTCGAGATGGCCGTCGCCTCGTATGTCGATGAGGTAGTAGGCGTCATTGTCGAGGACTCGCCCTTGCGAACGACCCCTCCCATGGGGGAGAGTTTGTGCATGCCCTGCTTGTCTTGAGCCAGTCGTAGGACCAGGTTGCCCTCCTGGAAGGTGTGAGTCCGTACTCGGCAGCTACGGTAGCGGTGGAGCCCCTGCTAGTAAATGCCGGTGTGGGAGCGAGCCAGGTCACGCGCCTCGTCGATTTGGTCGATGATGTCTTGGCGTGCGGTCTCGTTTGTCTCCTCGACATAATTGGCGACTCGAGGTAAGTCGTGCTCCAGGTCTATTGGCATTACGGCTTCGGTGTCGTACACCATGAAGAAGGGTGTGAACCCGGTGGAGCAATTGACGGACGTGCGGATCCCCCATATGACTGAAGGGAGCTCTTCGACCCATCATCCTGGGGTGCGCTCGAGGGGCACCTAGAGTTGTGGCTTGAGCCATGGAGGACGCTCTGGTTGGCGCATTCTGCTTGGCCATTCGACTCCGGGTGGGCGACTGAGGCGAGGTCGAGTCGTATGCCGTGTTCTTCGCAAAATTCTGCCATGGCCCCTTTGGCGAAGTTGGTGCCATTGTCCGTTATTATGCTATGCGGGTAGCCGTACCGGTAGATGAGCTCGCGTACGAACTTGGTTGTCGTCTTGCTGTCGCACTTTTTGATTGGCTTGGCCTCGACCCACTTGGTGAACTTGTCGACCGCAACCAGGAGGTGGGTGAAACCAGATTGGGCCTTCTTGAACGGGCCTACCATGTCCATGCCCCATATGGCGAATGGCCATGTGATGGAGATGGTCTGGAGTGCCGAACCAGGGAGGTGCGTCTGGTGGGTGTACTTCTGGAATCCAACACATCACTAGACGATGTTGGTGGCGTCAGCGTGCGCGGTGAGCCAGTAGAAGTTGTGTCGCATGGCCTTGGCGACCAGCGACTTGGCACCGGCGTGATGGCCACAGTCGCCGGCGTGAATGTCCTGGAGGATCTTGCGGCCTTCTTCTTGCGACCTGGCCGGCGACTAGGTCGAAGTCATCATAGCAACGCAGGCGATTGATGTTAATTTCCTTGGCGGCCCGCATGCCGTGGAGGAGGGCCTCGTAATCTGCCATGTTGTTGGTGCAGGGCTTGAAGTTGAGGTGGAGCACGTATCGGAGCTTGTCCCCTTTGGGGGAGGTCAGTATGACCCCGGCCCCTGCCCCGTTCGCGTTCTTCGAGCCGTCGAAGTGTAGTGCCTAGTAGTGGAGATATGGTAGCTTCTCCGGCTGCTGCGCTTCTTACCAATCTGCGAGGAAGTCAGCTAGTGCTTGTGACTTGATTGCTTTGCGGGGCTCGTATTTGATATTGTGGACGCCGATTTCGACGGCCCACTTGGCGACTCGCCCAGTCACCTCGCGGTTGCGTATTATGTCCTACAGCGGTGCGGATGAGACCATCGTGATTGGGTGCTCTTGGAAATAGTGGGGTAGTCGCCGCTGAGCTCGGAATACCACATACACCAGTTTCTGGTACTGCGGGTAGCGCTGTCATGAGTCCGTCAGGACTTCGCTGATGTAGTAGACGAGGCCCTGTATGGGGCGCTCCTTGCCCTCCTATGGCCGCTCGAGGACCATCACGGTGCCGACGACTCGATTGGAGGCCGCCACGTAGATGAGCATTGGCTCTTGGTCGACTGGTGCGACAAGTAGTGGAGCCGCGAGTAGCACTTCTTTGAGTGCTTTGAGTGCATCGTCTGCCTCCGCGTCCCATTGGAACGTGGGGTTCTTGCTCATCGGGCGATAGAGGGGCATGGCCTTCTCGCCTAGTCGGGGGATGAAGCGACTGAGAGCCGCGACTCACCCAGCCAAATTCTGGACGTCACGCAGGCACTCGGGTTTTCCGAGTTGCGCGATGGTGTCGACTTGGTGGGGTTGGCTTCGATGCCTCGCTTGGAGACTACGTATCCCAGTAGTTGTCCGGTGGGGACGCCGAAGGTGCACTTCCCTGGGTTCAGCTTGATGTTGTACCTCCGTAGATTTGCGAAGGTTTCGGCCAGGTTAGCGAGCAGGTCGTCCTGGCGAGTGGATTTTAAAACATCGTCGATGTAGACATGAATGTTGCGGCCAATTTGGCTCGTGAGGCACTCCTGCATGCACCTTTGGTATGTGGCGTCGGCGTTCTTGAGGCTGAATGTCATGGCCGTGTAGCAGAATGCGCCGAATGGCATGATGAATGTCGTCTTATCCTCATCCTTGACTGCCATCTTGATCTGGTTGTAACCAGAGTAAGCGTCGAGGAAGCACAGCGACTCCGATCCCGTGGTCGAGTCGATGATCTGATCGATGTGCGGTAGGACGAACTCCTCCTTCGGACAGGCGCTATTGAGGTTGGTGTAGTCGATACACATTCTCCATGTGTTGTTCTTTTTCAGGACCATGACCGGGTTTGCCAGCCACTTGGAGTGTTTTATTGGCCAAATGAAGCCTGCAGCCAACAAGCGTTGCACTTCTTCGGCGATTGCTCAACGGTGCTCTTCATTGAAGGGTCGCAGCGACTGCTTTACTGGTCGCACTTTGGGGTCGGCATGAAGTTTGTGCTCAGCGAGTTCCCTCGGGACACCTGGCATGTCGGAAGGCTTCCATGCGAAGATGTCGCGGTTTTGACGGAGGAACTCGATGAGCACGCTTTCCTATGCGGGGCTCATATGCGCCCCAATGGTGACCGTTTGGCTAGAGTCGCCCGGGACGAGCTCGACGGTCTGGGTATGCGTGGTTGCCTCGAACGTAGAGTTCACGGCGGTTGGCTTTTTCAGTATGGTGGGGTCATCCTTGTTGATGTTTCCTGCGTATTCCGCGAGCTCCTCCACGTGGTGGGTTTCTGCGGCGATGACGGTGTCGGCGAGCTCAGCGCCTTTGCCCTTGCATTCCACGGCCATATCGGGGTCGCCGTGGACGGTGATGATGCCGCTCGACCCCGGGAGCTTCATCATATTGTACGCGTAGTGGGGGTCGCCATAAACTTGGCAAATTTTGGCGTCCCAGGACGCAGTGGTAGGGGCTGCGGAAGTTCACCAACTCGAACTCGATTCACTCGGTGCGGTAGTTTGCCGGTGTGCCGAAGGTGACCAGTAATGTTACTTTTCTGATCGGGTTTGCCTTCCGACCGGGGACGATGCCATGGAAGGTTGTCAGGGTCGGTTGGATCGCCGACCCCGGGAGCTAGAGCCTCTTGAATGTGTCCAGATACATGACGTTGATGGAGCTCCTGTCGTCCATCAGTGTCTTGGGTAGCCAATAATCAACCACCTTGGGCCTAACCACTAGGGCGCCTTGCCCTGGGTACTCGATCTTGGGAGCGTGGTCCTGGCGACTCCAAGTGATGCTCTGCTCGGACCAGTTGAGGAAGTGTGGGATGTCAAGTTGTGTCACCGCATTGAAGGCGACTGCGCGGGCGAGCACCTTCCTCTTGCGCTTGGTGTCGAGCCTTGTGAAAGTGTGTAGCGAGCCGACAGCATTGCCGAAGCCGCCGGCGTTTCCGTTGTCCCGAGGTGGGTTGTTGTTGGGGTCTTCCCTTTCTCGCCTTGCCTTTTCGATCTCTTTGAGAGAGTGGCAGTCCGTGGTGGTGTGGGTGGCGGGTTTCCCCTCCCTGCTGTGGTAAACGCAGGGCTGGTTAAGCAAGGCGGCAGGGTCGAATTTCGGCCTCCCCATGTTGTTGGCGCGGTAGTTTCCGCTATCGCGGCAATTTCCCCCGTCGCGTCGGTAGCTCTTGGAGTCGCGTTGGCCATAGCCGGCGTTGGCAACAAAGTCGACTCACCCATCCGTGCGGCGCTTGCCGATGATGCGGGTGTTGTTGTAGCGCATGTGGCATTGTCGCCCGCTGACGTGGCCGCTAGTGCGGCGTCTTCCTCCCGACTCGTCGTCGAAGTCTTGGTTGGGGTCCTCCTCCGCTAGCGCTTGGCAATTTCGAGGAGGTCGGGGATGTTGTCGAGCGTCCGGTAGACCCGCTTGATCTTAGCAACCAGTGGTTTGTACCGGCACGTGTTCTTGAAACAATGTATCGCCGTGTCTGGGTGGATGCCAGAGGCGTTGATCCACAGTTCTTGCCACCTTTGAATCCAGTGGCGGGTCGACTCGCGTTGTCCCTAGATGCACCGCTCCAGGTCTTCAATTATGGTGGCGCGGGTGTAGGAGCCCTCGAAGTGCCTGACGAAGGCATCCCGCATTTCCTCCCAGGAGTCGACGCTGTCGGCAGGAAGGGTGTTGATCCATTGCCTGGTCGTGCCCTCCATCATCAGGGGGAGGTAGCGAGCGGCGAGCAGGTCGGTGTGGCCGACGATTCCCATCGCCATGAGGTATGTGTCCAGCCATACTGTTGGGTCGTACGTTGGATCATACTTTTCGATCTCTTTGGGCGCCTTGAAGTTGGCGGGGTACTTTTCCCCTCTGATCATAGGCCCGAAGCATTGGGGGCTAACTCGGCTTAGCGAGCCCCTCAGTTTGGGGTCGCCATGATTACTGAGGGTGTGCCTCAAGTTGTTGGGCTGGCGCACCCGCTAGGCCTGGTTGTTGACAGTGTGCGTGCGGGCATCGATGGGCTGCCCGTTGGCGGCGACCGTGTTATTCACCGGTCGCGGTTCGTTGGTGGAGAGTGCGGGGTTGGCGGCCCGTGGCTGGTTCGCCAGTGGCTGCGGTGGTGGGCAAGTCACGGCGTTGGCGATGGTGGGGTGGCAACTCGAGGCTGCCCTGCTTGCTGAGGAACGGGAATACATCCGCCCCCGCGGGTCGACTCCCACGGCTTGTTGCTCGACGGCCCTGGCGAGTAGGGCCTTGGCGTACTGGATCTACAGCGCGTCGTCCCCCTGGACATCGAGGTTGGCGACCGCGGTGTCGGCCGCGACGACGTTGTCCATCGGGGTGGAGTAGAGTGGGAGTCTGTTGGCGTCACAGGCTTGTGGCGAGATGATGATCCGCGGCTAGTCCGACGGGGGCGCGTGGCCAATGGGTGGTGGAGGGGCTCCGGTCGCCGGTGCGCCGGGTGGTGGTTTGTTGCTTCCGCCTGGCGGCGCGTTCTTGCAGTATTCGTGCTTGGCCGCGCGTACGGGGTCACTTTCGTCATTGAAGTTCAGGACGCGGCCCTAGACGTTGGAGTTTAGGCGGGTCCTGATGCGGCGCTGGTGATAGAGCGGTAGCTCCCACGCTATTTCCCGCTCGAGGCAGTATTTCTCGCGCTCGACAAGCTCATTGCGCTACGCCTCCACGAGTCACAGGAGGGCCTCCTCCACCTCTATGGCCGTGGCAGTCGGCGGGATCAGTGTGGAGAACAGATCTAGCTGGGAGGCCGTGCTGCCCGCCATATAGATCGCGTTGAAGCGATTGGATCTGGCATGGAAGTCTTCAGGCGACTCCGAGCCGGAATCGGAGTCGAAGATCCCGAGGATGGAGGAGACCTCGAAATCCTTCGGGTTGGAGACTCGCGTGATGGAATCCTCTCATGATGCTGCGGTGATAGATCCGTCGACCAAGGCAGGGGTCATGGAGTCGGCGTCATCGTTTAGGGCCTCATCGTTTGTGGCGGTGTTGGTCTCGGCCACGTTGCTGGCGGCCGAGTCGTACTCGATGACGAGGCTCCTGATGAAGCGGACCTGCTCCTCTGAGAGCAGATCCGCCAACGATCACCGTCGCTATTGGGTCGACCGCGCCGGTGAAGCCGGCGAAGAGGTTTATGGAGCCGACCGACATAACCACGCCGTTAGTGACCTAGCATGACGCCGGGATGTAGCTACTGGGAAGGATCTGTAAGATCCCGCCTATGGTGATCATGCGGCTGGTGGCAAGTGGCTGGTCGATCGGTGAATAGGGTCTTGCCGCAGAACTCAGGCCAGTCCTGCTATGCCCCACGGTGGGCGCCACTGTCGTGGAAATGGCCATGGCAGTCGATGCAGTAGGCAGCGATTGATTGAATCGGGGGCGAGAGCTGGCGGCCATCTACGGTGCGAGATGGGGGCGGATGCACATGGATTTATCCAGGTTCAGCCCCCCGGAGGGTAATGACCTACTCCTGCTAGATTAGATTATTGGAGAGCGAGTTACAAGAGGGAGAGCTCGACATCTAAGTGGTGAGTCGCTTGAAGGGGTGTATGATGGAACGTACGTCCTCAGGATACCCTAGGGAGGTTTATATATGAGGCACCTCGCTAGGGTTTACAAGTTACAACCGAACAAGATATGAATTCGGAGGCTTTGACCTAATCCGACTAGGATTCTGGTACGCTTCTGGGCCTCTAGTCTCGAGCCGCCGGGCCTTCCCCTTAGTCGCATTCCAGTCGCCGTCCTGCAGGCCCACTCGTGAAACCTTTTGGCCCAATCGGAACGTCTTGCTGGGCATACCCCATTTGGCATATCCCCATCAGTAGGTCTCGTAGGAGCGAGGTGCTTGAGAGTTAACACGGTCGGTGAAAGTCCAAGTTACATCAAGGACCTCATAAAAATGAAAATTGCACCCAAGTCCATGCATTTAACACAAGGATCCTAAAACTAAGCAATGAAGTGTGTGTTTTGAGGTTTGTGCATACTAGCATTTATCGTGCTAAAGAATATCAGTAGAATATTTGTACATGCTAAGAATGGCAAAGAAGATCCAACGGTTAACAATGTTTGGATTTGCCAGTCTTGATCCAATGGTCAATGTTTGAAGTTATCTGTACACTATACAGTGGTATGGTATGGTATGGTATTATAAGAGATAAGACAAGATAAAGATAAGATAAAAAGTACTGCGAATGGCCGATCTTTTGAGTAAGCTTCCCTCCTGATGTTGGGAAGCAAGTGAAAACTTCGAAAACCGGAAACATTTGATTTTTTTGCCGCCAAGGACCAAAGTGGTTTCCTTCCTATGTACTCCTCGTCACTAATCCACACCAACGTGGCTGCCGAACACGCTAGAGACACAGAGTCGCTGTACCAAGGCACATGTGCGTAGCACCACGCGAGATAGACGAGGAGAGAGGGAGGATGCATGGTGAGAGGCAGCAAAGAAGAGAGAAAACACGCAATTTGTTTTGCGTGCATAGGTCCTGAAATTTACTACTAGTAGAGTGGCCACAGGAGTATGTCGTGTCAGGAACCCATCATAACTTTCCTCTCAAATCGAACTGCCTTCAACTCCTCTTCGCTGTTGCCCTCTTATCCTGCCTACGTTTTATTCTCTCAGCATGTACAGTGCATGGACAGAGGTGAGCATATGTCTAAGCAAAGAAATGAGTACTACTACTAGTGTACTCTAGTATTTGCTTTTAGGGCATCAACAATGTGTACAAAAGCACACCTTAAGGCCTAGTATGTGGTATCCGCTAAGGTTCACCATATACATTGTGGAGAAAATAAAGTTTGTATCTTTAAGCCTAAGGTGCACCTCAAGCTTGTGGGTTGCCCATAGAGAATAGAAAAATCATTTCCCCTCTCTCCCTATTTCATGTGATCGTTTTTAAAAGGTGTTCAAAATTTTCATGATGCAAAATCTTAGCTAGAAGTCGAACCAGTCGTTAAAACTCTCTTTGGTTTCTGATATATTAATTAACTGCTCGATGGGTACCTCCAAAAGATTTTTTCATAAAACTTTCAAAGCAACCTACAATTTATTACTTGTAGTTCAAGTTTGACCTAATTTTATTAAATTCAAGAGCAGCCTATCACGCTTACTTGTAACTCAAGTTCGACCTAATTTCATTAAAATGTCAAGATGCAAAATCTTAGCAAGAAGATGAACCTTTTGTTAGAACTCTCTGTGGTTTCTGATATATATTAATTGACCCCCCCCCTCCGATGGGTACCTCCAAGAGCTTTTTCATAAAACTTTCAAAGCAACCTACACAATTTACTTGTAGTAGTTCAAATTTTACCTAATTTCAATAAATCTAAATAAAGTCTTTCAAGTGGGCAAAGTTAGCTAGGAAATTTGAGAACTCATAAAACATGGGAAATCGTAAGTACAGCATATTGGTCCACCATATGTGTCTGAAAACTTGGCTTGTGGCATTTAGATCCATATTCTTCGGACTTTGTTTACCTGAAAGAACAATCTCGTCATCACTAGGAAAATTAAGAATGTTATTTCTTGATAGTTGGAAACTCACACTGACAACATTGTTTACTACAAGAAGATGCACCCATCTACCTCCAAAAAAACATTTAATTCAACATAAATCAATCGTGCTTACTTGCTTGTAGCTCAAGTTTGACCTAATTTTGTTAAATTGTCAAGATGCAAAATCTCAGCAAGAAGTTGAAACTATCGTCAAAACTCTCGGTGGTTTATGATATATTAATTGTGACCCCATGATGGGTACCCCCAAAATCTTTTTCGTAGAACTTTCAAAGAAACCTACAATTTATTACCACTATATAGTGTACGAATAACTTTGAATATTGACCGTTAGATCAAGACTAGCGAATCCCAACATTTCCAGTCGTTGGATCTTCTTTTCCATTCTAGCATCTAGAAGATTATATTGATAGTCTTCATCACAATGAATGCTATGCACAAACTCAAAACACACTTCTCCGTCATTCTAGAATCTTCTCCCTCATTTCTCTAGACCATGTTACAAAAAATTTCAAGTTTTAGATAGCTAATAATCGTTGACTTCTACATGATATACAAAATATAAGAACCAAATATACACCCATACTTTATAGATGTTGATCAAATTTATATTTTTTCTGCTTTACCTATTATAATTTTATATAATGATGATATGTCAGACGTCTATTATTTGAGTCTCACCTGCAGGGCACGTGCAATTTACTAGTACTTGTAGTTTCAATTTTGACTTAATTTTGATAAATCGACATAAAGTCATTCTAATGGGTAGAGTTATCTAGGAAGTTTGAAAAGTCATAAAACATGGGAATTGTTGGTACAACATGTTGGTCCAATATATATGTCTGTAAACTTGGCTTGTGGCATTCAGATCCAATATTCTTCGGACTTCTCTTTAGGAAAAAAACAACCTCGCTCATCTTCACTCGGAGAATGTAAATTGAATGTTCTTTCTTGATAGTTGGAAACTCACACTAACGACACTGTTTACTACAAGAAGATGCACCGATTGACCTCTGAAAAGACATTTAATTCAAGAGCAATCTATGATGTTTACTTGTAGCTAGCTCAAGTTTGACCTAATTTTGTTAAATTGTCAAGATGCAAAGTTTTAGCAAGAAGTTGAACCTATTGTCGAAACTCTCGTTGGTTTCTGATATATTAATTTTGACCCCTCGATGGGTACCTCCAAAAGCTTTTTCATAAAACTATCAAAGCAAACACTAAAATTTACTTGTAGTTCCAAATTTGACCTAATTTCGAGATATCGACATAAAGACATTCAAATGGGCGGGGTTAGCTAGGAAGCTTGAAAACTCATAAAACATGGGAATCGCAAGTACAACATGTTGTTGATCCACTATACATGTCTGTCAACTTGGCTTGTGGCATCCACATCCAATATTCTTTAGACTTCTCTTTACGGAAAAGAACAACTAACCTCACTCATCTTCACTTAGAAAATGTAGAATTGAATGTTCTTTCCTAGTAGTTGGACACTCACACCCACGACACTGCTTACTACCAGAAAATGCACCCATCTACCTCTGAAATGACATTTACTTCAAGAGCAATCTATTGCGCTTACTTGTAGCTCAAGTTTGACCTAATTTTGTTAAATTGTCAAGATGCAAAATCTTAGCAAGAAGTTGAACCTATCGTCAAAACTCTCGTTGTTTTCTGGTATATTAATTGTGACCCCTCGATGGGTACCTCCAAATTAAAAGCTTTTTCGTAAAACTTTCAAAGCAAAACCTACAATTTACTTGTAGTTTCAAATTTGACCTAATTTCGATAAATCGACCTAAAGTCATTAAAATGGGAAGAGTTAGCTAGGAAGTTTGAAAGCTCATAAGACATGGGAATCGTTGGTACAACATGTTGGTCCACTATATATGTTTGTAAACTTGGTGTGGCATTCACATCCAATATTCTTGGGACTTTTATTTATGGAAAAGAACAACCTCGTTCGTCTTCACTCGGAAAATGTAGAATTGAATGTTCTTTCCTGATAGTTGGAAACTCACACTGACGGCATAGTTTCCTACAAGAAGATGCACCGATCTACCTCTAAAAATACATTTAATTCAAGATCAATCTATCGCGCTTACTTGTAGCTCAAGTTTGACCTAATTTCGTTAAATTGTCAATATGAAATCTTAGCAAAAGTTGAACCTATCATCAAAACTCTCGGTGTTTTCTGAGATATTAATTGTGACCCGTCGATGGGTACCTCCAAAAAGATTTTTCGTAAAACTTTGAAAGAAATCTACAATTTACTTATGGTTTCAAATTTGACCTAACTTTGATAAATCGACATAAAGTCATTCGATCAAATGGACAGAGTTAGCTAGGAAGTTTGAAAACTCATAAAACATGGGAATCGTTGGTACAACATGTTGGTCCATTATATATGTCGGTAAACTTGGCTTCTGGCATTCAGATCCAATATTTTTCGGACATTTCTTTACGGAAAAGAACAACCTCGCTCGTCATCACATGGAAAATTGAGAATTGAATATTCTTTCCTAATAGTTGGAAAATCACACAGATGACAATGTTTACTACAAGAAAATGCACCCATCTACCTCTAAAAAATCATATATTTCAAGAGCAATCTATCGCTCTTACTTGTAGCTCAAGTTTGACCCAATTTCGTTAAATAGTGTCATGATGAAAAATCTTAGCAAGAAGTCAAACCTATTGTCAAAACTCTCGGTTATTTCTCATATATTGATTGTGACCCCTGATGGGTACCTCAAAAAGCTTTTTCATAAAACTTTCAGGGCAACCTACAATTTACTTAGTATATAGTTCAAATTTGAACTAATTTTGATTAATCAACATAAAGTCATTCAAGTGGGCAGAGCGATAAGCTAGGAAGTTTGAGAACTCATAAAACACGGGAAATCGTAAGTACAATATGTTGGTCCACTATAGATGTGTGAAAACTTGGCTTGTGGCCTTCAGATCCATATTCTTCGGACTTCCTATACACGAGAGAATAATCTCGACATCACTCAGAAAATTGAGAATGTTCTTTCCTAATAGTTGGAAACTCACACTAGCAGCATTATTTACTACAAGAAGATGAACCCATCTACCTCCGAAAAGACATTTAATTCGAGAGAAATATATCGCGCTTACTTGCTTGTAGCTAAAGTTTGACCTAATTTCATTAAATTGCTAGGATGCAAAATATTAGCTAGAAGTTGAAACTATCGTCAAAACTCTTGGTGGTTTTTGACATATTGATTGTGACCCTTCGATGGGTACCCCCAAAAGCTTCTTCGTAGAACTTTCAAAGCAACCTACAATTTACTTATAGTTTGAAATTTGACCTAATTTTGATAAATCAACATAAAGTCATTCAAATGGGCAGAGTTAGCTAGGAAGTCATTCAAATATTAATAGCCATTTAATTCAAGAGTGATCTTTCGTGCTTACTTGTAGCTAAGTTTGACCTAATTTTGTTAACCTGTCAAGATGCAAAATCTTAGCAAGAAGTTGAACGTGTCGTCAAAACTCTCGGTGGTTTATGATATATTAATTGACCCCCTAATGGGTACCTCTAGAAGATTTTTCATAAAACTTTCAAAGCAACCTACAATTTACTTGTAGTTCAAATTTGACCTAATCTCGGTAAATAATTGGCATAAAGTCATTCAAGTTGGTGGAGTTAGCTTGGAAGTTTGAAAGCTCATAAAACATGCGTATCGTTAGTACAACATGTTTGTCCACTATTTATGTCTGAAAACTTGTCTTATGGTATTAAGATCCATATTCTTCAGAGTTTCTTTATGTAAAAGAACAATCTCGTCATCACTCAAAAAATTGAGAATTAAATGTTCTTTCGTGATAGTTGGAAACTAACACTGACGACATCATTTACTACATGAAGATGCACCCATCTAGCTCTGAAAATACATTTAATTCAATAGAAATCAATTGCCATTACCTGTGTAGCAAAAGTTTGACCTAATTTCGTTAAATCGGCAAAAACTCACTAAAGTGTGCAAAGTTAGCTGGGAAGCTTGAAACATCCTATTTCTAAAAACTTTGGAATTATAAGAAACCATGGTCCACTTTGTCTGATAACTGGGAAAGTGTAATTTTCTTTTAATTGTGATAGGTCCCGTAGGAGCGAGGTGCTTTAGTTAACATGCGGTCGGTGGAAGTACAAGTTACATCAAGGACCTCATAAAAATGAAAATTACATCCAAGTCCATGCATTTAGCATAAGATCCCTGAAACTAAGCAATGAAGTGTCTTCTGAGGTTTGCACGTATTATAGATATTGTAGAGCCAAAAAAATTTCTAAAATAATCTACATTCTATCTTTTACTACTAGTATGTACTACCTCTGTTTGGGATTATTAGTCCTAAGGGCCAAGTTGCTATGACCAAGACACTCTATAACTCTCTCTCATTAATCTACTATGCATGCACCAATAGTCTTACATGCATGAGAAAAATGAGGACAAAAGGAGAACATGCATTGGATGAGAGAAACTAATAAGTGAGATAGACCTTATAATCTCAAACAATATAAAAAAACTCTCGTCCCTTATAATCCCAAACCGAGGTAGCAGTAAACAAGAATCTGTATAAAACAGAGTGATCGTACTCTATATTGGAGTAGTAACTTGGATTGGTTATTCACATATCTAAGTACTACTACTAATAATAATTTCTCAAAAAAGTAGGGTTTTCTATTTTCGTGCCCTCGCTTCGTTAGTTGTACCCAGTTTTCCCCAACCGTTTAGTTTTTCCTCACTTTTCCCCTCCCTCTATTCTGAAACTCTCACAGGCGCTTGGATAGGGGGATGCCGTCAGGTCAAAGGCTTGACCGTTACATGCTGACCGGTGGGACCGCGTTGGGGTGGGTCGTGCGTTGAGAGTTATGTTACGTCGCCTCGACCATTTACATGCTGACAGGTGAGGCCAGGATACACAGCGAACCAGCCATCCATCTCTTGCTGATTATGGGTGACGTGGTGTGGGACCATGTGGGGCGCGTTTGGTGGTTCCGTGTGCCCTATCGCCTAAATTAGAAGTTTATTTTTGTTATTTTTATGATTGGCCTTTTTAAGAGCGCCTTTTCCCCTCTCTCTCGCTAATAGTTGTGTTTTTTCCAAAAAAGGTAGCGAATATAGAGCAGCTTTTCTCTTTATTTATTGTTCCTTTTGTCCCTCTTTTTTCCCAATCTGGTAGAAAATCTAGAGCATAAATCTAACTAGCACCATAAATAAATTCAGTAAACAGAGCAGATATAGATAAAGCAGCTGATACAGGTTATATAATACAGTATTTAACGAGGTTCAACAATTAGGCTGTTCAGCAGCAGCGGACAAGTTCAACACAGACAAGACAAAAGAAGAGAAATGATGTATAAAAGCATCATTTTAAAATGGGAGCTTATTAAGACCTAGGAGATCACAGTTGTGTATTGAGCATGCAAAGCAAGCACTTTAATGAAATCATGTGGTAAAACCTGAAGAGAACCTTAAGATAAGTAGGGTGTGAAACCAGTTCATTGTTTTATTAGGTAGATGATGGATAACCGAAATCATAGCTGAAGGAAATAGAACACATGGAGGAACCTTAATCAATGGAGAAGTAAGATCGGTGGACCCTCATGGCCTTCACCTCCTCCCTCTGGCGCCTCCTCCACTTCTTGCTACCTAGTCCCTTGACCTTGGGCACCCTGGGCTTGATCGGGGGCATGCGACCCTCCTCGATAGCCACTTTATGGAGGTTGTGGAGGTAAAGGCCGAGCGCCTGTGCTTCGCTCTGAAGCCGTGGACGTCCATGGACTCGCCGCAGGTCCTCACATCCTCGGCATGGTTCACGAGGGAGTTGAAGTTTGTGGTGCAGAGCCTCCTGGTGGGGCAGAAGGGGCACCTGTAGACGTCGCCAACAAAGAAGTTATTATACTGGCCGGACTTCAGCCTCCTCAACACATGATGAGTCTTGGTGTCCTTGGACTCGTCGTTGCTGTAGATGTCGTTGCTATCCTCCTGTTGGAAAACAGTAGAGTGCAATAAGGACATGGTTGAGATACTTTGATTATCGGGATTGATTATTTGCATAAATTAACCGATTGAGATCTCCTGATTATTCCACAAATCTCAAACCAAATCTAATACTGATCCCAACTACGAATAGGGGGGTTCAAATACGAACATGGGGATTCATCGAAATACGAGATCTAACACAAGAGGATTAACTACTTTAAAAATACGAATAGCTGAACCCTAATAACATACGATCTAGTGTCCAACGATGGGAACGGGGAAAGAACAAGGGAAGGGGAGAAAACCCTGGTTACCTCTGACCATGGGTCGGTGATGCTGGTGTCGTAGGGGTTCTCCGGCCTTATGTAATCAACCTCCTCGTAGGGGTCCCAGTCGAGTGGGATTTGCCCGAGACCGGAGGGGCCTCCTCGCCGGCGGCTATGGTGGATGCGGGATGGGGACGGCGGCTGCCTTCGATGCCTGGACTGGGGCCTGTACGGGGACGGGGGCCTCCTCGCCGGTGGCCTTGGAGGCGCCGATGGCCACCGCGCCATTCTTCTCCATCATTGGCATGGTTGGGGTTTTCTTGGGATTTGCAGAAGGTGATGGGATAGTACAAACGGTTGAGTGAGCGAGTGACTGATGAGTGAAAGTGAGGAGGCCTCTATTAAAGGAGAAGGGAAGCGATGTTTCATTGCAACACCGTGCACCGCGTAACCACGTATGCTACTGCACCGTGCACGACCACACGTGTCCGCTACCGCCCCGTGCACCACACACGCGTACCGTGAGTCACGTTTTTTCCCTCGTGTCTAACCCTGGCGACTTTGTTGTGCTCAGTTTTGCCCTCAAGTGTAACACTGGTAGTTTGGTTGTACTCAGTTTTTCCCTCTGGTACTAACACTGCCATGTGCAATATACTCAGTTTTACCCTCCGGTGGCTGGTCAATAGAGAGTCAACGAATAGGTTTTAGCTAGCTAATTGAGTCATTTTATGCACAACAAATTCAAAAAGAGCAAAACATAGTGGCGTCTACCAGGGAATCTTATTATGTGACCTGCCACCATAATAAATGTATATAAATCAAGTTTTAACCTAAAATACCACTTCTAAAATCATCTACTATCTATGAAGGTTCATGGCTTTCTACTCAAGCCTCTTTCCAAAACATCCCTCCCCAAAACATAGTTTATCTGAATGAGGCAATAATTGTCAAACTGTTGTATATTTGAATTGAAAATAGTTTGATGTATGGCAAGATGTATTTTATTGTATAAAAGACGCAATTTCCATTTTTTAAATCTTTTTCTATTTTCTATTTGAATCCCTTTATCAGTCTTGCCCTTGGTTTTTAAGTTCTACTCAGTTTTGCCCTTGGTTCTTAAGTTCTACTCAGTTTTCCCCTCTCTAAGTATCAATCTCTCGCACCCATTCTCATCTTTGCTGCTACACTCTGATTAGTTGAGACAGTTGTCACGCGGATCATGCCCACCAACCGTTGATCCTCTGTGATCTAGCGGACAGGATAAACCCTATATCTATCAGGGGCACCCCTCTATCCATGCAAAATAACGAGTTTTCCACCGGTACTTTAACAACACAAACAAATGAACCTAAATATAATTTGAAGGGAACATGTTCAAAGGTGTATAATTTGTGCATTACATTCCACTCTATGAAAATGATAATCTCTCAAGATTTTCTTAGCACAATATTATCACGTATTAAGTGCGATTTCAAAGAGTTCAAATGTGTATAATTTTCGTATATGCAAGTTTATACCTTACATTCCACTCTATGAAAATAGGGGGAGAAAATGGTAATCTCTCAAAATTTTGCTAGGACATCATTATCTCATTATTAAGTGCCATTTCAAAGTATTCAAAGGTTTAAAATTTTCGTATACACAAGTTTATGCATTATATTTCACTGCATGGAAATGATAAATGATCAGGATTTTATTAGCACAACATTATCATGACCTAAGTGCGATTTCAAAGAGTCCAAAGGTGTATAATTTTCGTATATGCCAGTTTATGCATTACATTCCATTATATCAAAATGATAATCTCTCAAGATTTTCTTAGCACAACATTATCAAGTATTAAGTGCGATTTCAAAGAGTTAAAAGGTGTATAACTTTCGTATATGCAAATTTATGCATTACATTCCACTCTATGAAAATGGGGGAGAAAATAATAATCTCTCAAAATTTTGTTAGCACGTCATTATCACCTATTAAGTGCGATTTAAAAGGGGAAATACATATGTGCTTGTACAAGCAGGTACAAGACTTATCTATCCATTCAAAGGTTGAATCTTGCTTTGAGATCCGAAGAAAGAGGCTACTGTGAGATGTTTTCAATCCATTTTGAGAAATTCCTAAAAGGAGGGATCCCGGAAAAGCTAGCGGAAAAGCGAGATAGGCATGTACCCCTCACGCGAGCCTAGGATAGCCTCTTTACTCGCAGGGAAAGAGCATGTCAGTCAGGCAAGCACCTTATCTTCTTCTTCTTCCTCACGTGGTGCCTCCATTTGCCACCTCAGCCTCTCCTTCTTCCTTGAATCGACACAACTCCACCCCTGGAACGTGTCGCCGCACCAGCCCCAGCCTTCATGGCATTAGCAGCATGGAGGAATATGCGCGTCTTCCATTGTTCGTGCTCTCTTCGCCTTGAGATCCTCCACCCAGATTCAGCCGCTCACCATCGACAACACCCGCCTTTTCTCCACCTCCTCCTTGCACCTCGAGGTCTCTGCCCACTGCAGGTCCTACCTCGCATCCCCCTATAGCCCTACTCTGCATCTCCTTGCAGCCCTACCTCCCGTCCAGGTTGGGCTATGATGTCTGCAAGTGCACAGATCATTTGTAGCTAGTTTCGAAGTATAGATATCGATCCCACAGGGATCTCAAAGGTATGTGTTATGGGTGAAGTCTCTGTCACACCCGAAGTTCTCACAGGTCTTCGAGTGAATTGACTACAAGTGTTAAAATAAGAATGGGGTTTTTATTAAATGAGATGTATTTAAATAGAACTAAAATGTAAACTTCAGAAATATAAAGCGTAAAATTAAAGAACGACTTGGTTGTTTGTTGTTTCCTGCAGATGGCAAAAGAAGGCGCGGAGAGATTCAGTTCATGGTGATAGTGGCTGTGCCGGGTGGACGAACAATAAATGTAACAATTATAATCTTATAAATATATGTGTAGGCGAGCAACCCATAATTAGCCGGAACTCCTCTGGTAGATTTCATCCCAACTTCAATAATCCTACTAGCCTATTACCAAAACCATGATTCATCCAACTTCAATAATCCTACTAGCCTGTTACCAAAACCATGGTTAGACACTAGACGATTAAGACCCTCCAGGTCGCTTAGTGATTAAGCTCCTTGGATCAAACTAATGCAATAAGCATAGTGGTTCCTCGTTATCCTCGAGTCTACTAGTTTTCCATTGATATCCCCGTGTCACCTGGGGGTCACCGGTCCACTAGCGAACAAGATCTTATCTATGTGGAACAAAGCATTATGTTGTCTTGCCCTTAATTGGACAACAAGCATTAGGCATCCCACATATAGTTAAGCACACATAATATAGTAATTAGAATCAATCACAAACTAATGGAAAATATATGAAGGCACATCACATCTCACCAATCCCCTACATCTCCCACGCCCAAGGGAATTACTCACATGTGAGAGAAGAATGGATAATCGATATGATCAAATAAAGGGAATTCGTCTTTCTATTACCATGGAGATCCACAATAAGAATAGAAAAATATCCAACACAATTCAAGATGGGAAGAAACAATCTCAAACCCTAGTCTTGCAAGGTGCAGATCCCTCTCTCTCTCAAGTAGAATGTTCGTTTGCGGTACCAAACTTGGTGGGTGAGCGCACCGCGGTACCCGAGTTGCCATCAATCGTGCAGAGGGGCCATAGTAGATTCGTTAATTGTCCAGAAGGGCCAAATGGGGGTGAATACAAATCTAACGGCCAAACGGTCGTTTGAACCAGACGAAAAACGGTTGAACTCAAATACCGTCGTTAGGTCAACTCTTGTTGGCCCGCCATGTCAGTATTCCCTGTTATCTTTTGCGGTCGTGGACTAGCTTACCCTGCGTGGACCAGATCCCTGAGTGGATGAAATCTATTTCTTTACTCTGCTCTGGTCTTCTCCCCTGCTCCCCTCCCCATAACATTTGCTCAGCTCCGTTTGCTCGTCTCATATCGGAGCTTGCACTTGCTCTAATTTGCGTCTCCGCCATGTCCGGTCAACCTCCCACGCCTCTAATGGAAGCTCGCAGCCTTCGCCGTTGCATCGTCCGCTGTATCGGAGCTTCGCGTCCCCGGACTAATATCTCGCCTCTGGCTAGTACTTCTCGCACGACGGAGCGTGTCCCTTCGGGCGATCCAGGCCGGCGACTGGCCTCGGGAAGTTGCATGCTGTCGCGCACCCCAGGCATGGTAGCCCTGGCACAGCAGTTCGACGACCATGCTCTCATGGCCACCGTGCTAGGCGTCCATCCCGCCATGTCGCCGGCAGAGTTGCTGTCGGCTTTCAGGTCTCGTTTTGGGATCAGATGAAATGAGGTTAACATTGAGATATGCGCGCCGCCATTTGATTTTTTCGTCCGGTTCGAGCACAGCTCAGACACCGAGCGTGTTCTGCATTCTTCCCGTTCTTTTGAGTGCTGCGGGGAGAAAATGAGCTTCATGCATTGGCATCACGCCTGTGGGTGGGACGATCGCTTGGGGCAGCTTCGTTTCTTCTCCAAACTCGGCTTTAACGGCCTCCCATTGGATGCTTGGGAGCCAGAGGCCCTCAAGCAGGTCATCAGTAGCCTTGGCGGCGAGCTGGTGGAAATCGTGCCACCGAGCGACAGATGGGTCATTGAGGTAAAGGCGTGGCTGAAAGATCCTGACGCCATTCCTAAGATGTACGAGGTGCAGATTCCAAGCAGGGCAAGGCGATAGCTTTGCTGGAAGCACCCGGTCATCATCCACCTGGAGGAGGTTCTGGACTCGGTACATGGCATTCAGGGCCCCGAAGAGGCTGCCAGAATGCGCCCTCATCGCCTGTAGTGTTGGCCTGGAAGGATCGATGGCACAGGACCGCCACCGTTTCGCGATGGGGCACACAGTTTCGGTGGGGGGACCGGGCTTGGACGAGTTGGTGGTTCTGATTTCCCTCGAGTGAAGACATAGCTCTAGTGAATTGCTGTAGTATGGAGAGCGTAGCAGGAAGTTAGCATCGACTAAAAATGTGTAATAGTTTGAATCGATGTAGTACGTGTGTGTAATAGTTTGAAGTAGTATGTGTGTGTAATAGTTTGAATCTATGTAGTATGTGTGGGTAATGAATTTGATGTAGTGTGTGTAATAGTTTAAATCGATGTAGTTGAACACCGTGCTTTATAATTTCTATGAATAACCAAGGACAACCTCATGAAAAGAGGGTGGTCTAGCAATGAGCAATGTCAATTCTGTGGATGCCAGGAAAATATAGTCCATCTCCTCTTCAAGTACTCCCTCCGTTTCAAAATATAAGATGTTTTAGCTTTCTGAATGGAGCGTATCTAGACATCTTTTAGTGATGGTGCTTTCTAAACCTAGATGAACCTACATACTAAAAGAGGACTAGATACACTTCATTCACAAAGCTAAAACATCTTATATTTTGAAACGGAGGGAGTACAAGGTAGCTACATTTGTAACACGTTGAACTGCAGGACCATTTTGCAGGCAACACAAGACAAAGGAAAAAATAGTTTACAAAGATGCATGACGCATAAAATCTGTAGTCTAGGATAAAAAGATGCCAGTTAACTGGATTGAACCACGACTAGTAATTGAAGGAAATAGGTACTTGATAGTATTTTCTTACAACAGTAGTACTTCCATACAAAAGGGTCTTATACCTGCACAAAAGTGGGCTAAACTTCCTACTAGTTTATAGAACAATTCATCAGCATTTCATCTACAAAAGCCATTCTTCAGTCTGAACTTAACTATTCTACACTGAAGAAACTATAGATCTCCACCAGAAAAGTTGGCTGGCCAATTGCCTTGAGAGGACATAAGTTCTTTGATCATTTAACCCAAACTGATCTATTGCCTTCTCGCCAAACTACAAGAAATCTTCATCGTTCATGCACGAGCGATTTGCATGCGCCAGTCCTGGTTCAGTTGGACCATCCGCGCCGCCGCAACGATTTCTTCGAAACTGAAATTCGACATCTCCTTCTCGGGATCGTAGGTCCGTGTGAACTCGAACCTGAATTCCGGGGCTGAGCTGATGCCCGCCGCCGGCTCCAGCTGTCGAACAATCTAGCATGCTGAGTGTAGACGCTTGGTCGCCGCCACGGTACGGCCTTCGATGTTGCGTAGGATGGAGCGTCTTTGCCACAGACGGCGTGCTCCCAGCCTACCCCACTGAGGTAAGGTAGTCCGCGCCGAAGCGTAGACGCGAGAGTTCCTAGACCTTGGCGTTGTCCTGTTCGAGGGTGTGTACCCTCGGCGACGGCATGCGCTCATGAACGATTTGATACGTACCTTGCTCTCACTGCCTAGAGCATGCCGTAATGCCGCCGCGCGATTTCTCCACATCGCTCTCTTGGCCCTGCTTGCCGCATCTGGCGCCGACGACGGCGCAGTCGCCGCCGCGGCCGATTCGGCACATTCGGGGAAATCATCCGCCTGGCAGGGCAATGGGAGACCGGCCTTGAAGTAGAGCTTCATGGCCTGCCTTAGAGGGGCTAAATACCCCAGTTTCGGCGGCTGTCGCGATGGCGGCGGCGGCTTGGGTGGGGCCATGTTACCCTAGTTGATCCGGCGCAGAGGAGCTGCGCAAGGTGAACTATGGTTAGTCGGAGAAGGGGAGTGAAAGACTGACAGTAGGTTTGGACTACGGGCATGCGTGAAAATAACCATTTCCCATTTCCTTAGAGGGTAATAATTCGACACTCGTTGCATTAACAACTCAAGCTTTATTTCCCTTCTCAGCATAAGAGTGCGAACGTATTAAAAAGATCGGTCGTGGCTATCCACCTCATCAGGCAATGTACCAGGACAAGTAGGAGACGGGACTGGGTTTCATTTTAGAAATGTTGACAATTGTGCCCTTATGTTTATATGATATTATTTATATGCCACCATGTACCGTCGAGTGTAGCAACACCATCAGAAACAGGGGATAACGACGTGGCGTGTTTTATTTTTTAAAAGGGCATCAGAAATAGGGGATGCCGATGTGGCATGTTTTTTGACTGGCGGGCCCGCAGAGAATTCTGAAAGAAGCTAGCAAATAATACACATACTGCTCATCAAAATAATATAAATACAGTACAAATTTCTACTTCGAAAAATAGACCTGAAAATGCTATCAAATAACCTAGGATGAATATAGGATTCATTCTCCCTTATATATTTTGTCGGCGGCAGCTAACGCGTGCTGCAACACATGTTCAGAGAACTCTCTCCGTCTGCGATGTCCGCCAAGATCTCGCCCGGAGGTAAGGCCTCGATGTATGTTCCAGACTTAAGCCATACATTACCATTGTTGGTTCCTCTTCCTAGGCTTGAACCTCATGATCGTACAGTCTGATAAAATTCCTATAGTATATGCAACCGGGTTTGACTGTGGGGTGTAACCTGGTGTCAATGGAGATAGACCGATTGTAACCAACGAAGAGGGCACGACTTCCAATGTCACCGACGGCCTCGAGAGAGCGGTTCTCCGTGTCCACCCGGTACAACACCAGTTGCCCTTTGGAGAAATCCCCGTTCAACACAAGAAGCAGATCACCATCTGACTCCACAAGGTAAAATTTGTAAGTTCCGCGTAACTGTTCAAAGACTGGGGCCAAAATTATTTTGGCCATCATGACAGTGCTCGCGCGCTGCTCTAACTGGATGTTGTTCAACAAGATGTCTCCATTCTCAAGTAATGCATATACTTCCCCTCGGAATGCCGTCATGTAGACCAGAAGCGTATCAGGAGGTGGCGAATGCAATCCTTCTCCAAATGATCCATTGATTTTCCCTGCTGGGGTGCTCTCATCGGCCCATGCAATATGATCTGGATAATCAGTGCAAACGAACACCATCGTCGGGGACTTTGTCACGACGACAGGTTGCAGAAGATCAGATGGTATGTGTGCCTGAAACTCAGTGTTAGACTTATGAGTGATTGGGTTCAGAAGCCGAATCTAGTACGGCTCAACCCTCTGAGCAAGCACGATGACGCCACAAGAAACACCGACGAAGTAGAATCTTTTGGAAGAAGAGGGCATCAGTTAGCACTAAGATGTTTATAATGGAAAATACAAATAAATATCGGATGTGAATGTGAACCTACGATGGACGTCCATTAGATTTGTCCTGAAGCAACGACCAGTGGTGAGGTTGAGGAAGGTGAAGTCGCCAACGTCTGGAAGTGTGTGATCTATCATGATCCAGTTGTTGAGATGGAATTCGGGCACCTTTAAAGTGCGGCGCCAATCGGTGTAGACTTCCCGACAAGCAGCATAGGTGTCGATGTACTCCTCTTTCTCCGGCAAATAGTCAGCGGTCTTGCAAAGTGGGTTGGCCGGGAGATCGGCCCAGTTCCTCTTCATCTGGCTACTGGCCATGGCTACGTGCGGGAATGTTTTGATCGAGGAAAAAAGAAGAACTACCACTGCGAGGATAAGAAGAAGAGGATAACAGACGAGGGAGATGAAGCGGAACTGCCACTGCAAAAAGACGATGAGACGGGGGAGAAGAAGCGGAACTGCCAATTCAAGTTCGGATCAACGGGCTTTTTTCGGAACTAGCGCGTGAACCAGCCATGCACTGCATGCAAGTTTTGATCAAACAGACTGACATGTGGGACCTGCTAAAAATTTCGTGAAGTGCTCCCCGTACATAGTGCGCTGACAGGTGGCATGTTTTCTGACAGGCGAGCCCGCCTCCTCCACCAACGACAGCGCGCGTCCCAGGTTCGAGGGCTGGTGCCGCCCACCAACACATTATTGTGCAATTTTCCATGCTTTGTCGCAACCAGCTCCGCCTCCGCCACTCCGCTCAGTCGTGCACTGCTCTCGTCGTCCCCTTGGGTCGTCGTCCTCCCGCCCTCCCCTCCCTGCCATCCCCTCATGTCCCCTCCCCTCCCCTCCCTGCCCTGTCTCCTTGCCGCCGCCCATCGCCCAGGCGCGTCTGGAAACGAAAACCGAGAGTCGGCTGTTAGGTTAGGGGCCCAACGACGCTGGTGATCCGGATCCCGCTCGGAGATGGATCCTGCGAGGCTTGAGAGCACGGATATAGGTCATGCGCAGTTGGAGAGCACGGAATTGTTGGGTCCGCAGCATAGAAAACAAAAAAATTCCTACGGTGTGAACTACACGCCAAGATCTATCTACTAGGTACAAAGCAAACGGGTGGACATACATCCATAGAGAACTTACCCTCGAAGACAACGAGCTTTGTTAACGAGTAGGAACTCGTGGTTGATGTAGTCGTACACTTGCCGATCTCAAGATCGTGAGAAAGTCCGAGCGCCGCAACTCAGCAGTGCATCACTTTTCGCACACACGCTCAAGCCACCGGACAACCTCCACATCCTCGCTCCAGCGATCCAGCGAAGCGACAACTCCTTCCATTTAAATGCCACCGGGAACATGTATCTCGCTAATCCGAGACCATGGAGGAATAATTCTAGAGGGGGAGAGAGATCCTTCACAAGGAGGTGTGTGGATGAAGGAGGGAATGGGTGGCCTTTTATAGGAGGAGGGGGTGCCCCCTCTCTCCATGACCGGCGGATGGGGGGTGACCCCTCACCTCCCCCATTCATGTGGTGGTAACTCCTCCACATTAAAATGCCTCTTCACATTCCCTTTTAAAGTCTCCACTTTAAATGCATTAAGTTTCTCCAAATTTAATGCTCTCTCATTTAATAAAACTCTTTTATTAAATTTATTCAGAATTTTGTTAATTACTTTAATTAACAAACATTCACATATAGCCCCTTGCAATATTTCAATATCACATGCGTAACCACCTTCGCAATTTCACCAAACAATTTCCGGTTTCTATTGAAACAATTCCTCGCTTTGCAATTCTTTCGTCTAAACATATGTGCTCCAAAATGGTGTCCGTAACTCTTAAGTGTGCCACCCTACGGTTCATGAATAATGCGTACATGATCGAGACCCTTCTCCTCAATAATCAGCAATGGACACGGAGATCCGTGCTGACTCCTACACATTCAACGATGACTCCTGTGATCATGAGAACCTTTAACGCTTGTAACTAAATCCCTTTGTCTCTCGATATATTACATGTCCGAGATTCGATCATCAGTATCTCCATACCTAGTTTGATCTCGATTCGACATGCACTCTTTTCTCGTTCCCGTGATATAACATTCTAGTGATCACATCACTTGCTTGCAAGCTATCCTAATGTGATATCACCGAGAGGGCCCAGATTATATCTATCCGTCATCTGGATTGACAGATTCCACTCTTGATCCATGAGCCTCAACATAACACCTTCGTAGCACTGAACCCATCTTTATAGTCACCCTGTTACGGTGTGACGTTTGATGTTATCAAGATACTCTTCCGGTGTTAGCAATTAACATGATCTCATGGCCTAAGGATAAAGATTACTTCGTATGATGTTATAGCAATATAAACACAATGACTTGATCGTAATGCTATACTTCGGATGAATGTTCATCACATCATTCCACCAATGGTGTGACCTTGTTATTAACAACATCCAATGTCCATGATCAGGAAACCTTGATCATCCTGTTAATCAACAAGCTAGTCTATAAGAGAGGCATGACTAGGAACCCTTTTTGTTTATTAAACACACATGTATTGATGTTTCCTATCAATACAATTATAGCATGCAAAATAAACATCTATCATATACAAGGAATACATAATAACAACTTTATTATTGCCTCTCAGGGCATATTTCCTTCAGGAATCTCCTTCAAGTCTGGAGAGCACAGAGGACAACGAAACGGGGGAGAGGAAGCAGGGTGCAGAGCTTTGGAGGTATGGAGCCCGGAGAAGGTGTCGTGCATCCACATTGAAAGGTATGAACTGTGATTCCTTATCTGCATACCCCAATTAGCGTTTCTAGTCCCGTGGTGATGGCAAGGATATGTGTTGGTAACCGCAGGACGTCTGTGTAGCTTGTCCTTGAGCATGATGCTTTATCAAGCGATCATGAAGGCACTGAAACGTGTGGTGGTGCAGATGATGATGAGAAAGCATATCCAGACGTGGCTGCTGACCCTGATAGGATGGAGAGTAGGGAATATTTGGTTGACTCAAACTTTGAGCCTGACTATGGGACTGATGAGGAAGAGGAATGTGAAGATGTGGAAATGGGATGTAGATACGACGACGAAGACGTGGACAGGCCAGTGATACACTTTGATAGGGACAATCCTACAATTGATGAGGGGACTGTCTTTGATAATGTGGAGGACTGCAGATATGCAGTTGCAACCTATGCAGTCAGAGTTGGGGTCGAATTTATCATTGAAAAGAGCGACCAAAAGAGATTTAGGGTGCACTGTAGGGAAAGTAATGTGTGTAAATGGAGATTACATGCATCTCCAATGAGGGGTGGACACCCATTTCAAGTTGCAATAGCTACATTTAGTTTCAGTCTTTCTCATATTTATTCTGCTGATAACTAGCTCTGAATTATTTGGATTCTTATCGAATGTAGATCAAAGTAAACACGAAGGAACACAACTGCCTAATAGTTCTTTAAGTGGTAAAATTAGACCGACGACTACCAAGTGGATTGCTGCTACTGTACCTGACAGGGTGAGGCAGGATCATAACATTGGACCAGCTGAACTTAGAGCAAAGATTAGCAAAAAGTTTAACGTTTTGATTCCTTATCACAGAGTCTTTGATGGGAAGGAGATGGCTCTAGACTTCATTCAAGGCAAGTGGAATGACAGTTTTCATATGTTGTATAGTTTCAAAGCTCAGGTAGAGAAAACATCACCTGGTAGTGTTGTTGACATCGATTACGAGGTTGTGAAAGGGAGAGAAAAGGTCTCGAGGGGGGTCAGGTATAAGTAGGCAGATAAGATATGCTTCAGGAGATGTTTTGTCTGCCTAAAGGCATGCTAGAAGGGGTTCCTAGACGGCTGCAGACCATACTTGGCAATAGGCGCAACTTCTTTAACAGGGAAGTTCATGGGACATGTTGCTTCTGCTTGTGTTTTGGACGCGCATAATTGGCTTCTACCCGTAGCTTATGCTGTTCTTGAGGGTGAATCAAATGAAAGCTGGACATGATTCATGCAGAGACTACGGGAAGTAATTGGTCACCCTGAAGGCTTGGTGATACACACCGGTGCATCCGAGGGTCTTGAGAATGCTGTTGATGTTGTGTTTCCTGGGGTTGAGCATAGGGAATGCATGCGGCACCTCTCTATTAACTTCATGAAGAAGTTCAAAGGAAAGATCTTTGAAGAGGACTTGTGGCGATCAACATACACATACATCCCAAGCACGCATGCTACTTACTTGCAGAACATGTATGTAGTTCCAAAGGTGAAAAAATACCTTGAGGAACATCACACCAAGCTATGGGCCAGAAGCAAGTTTGGTGAGTTAAGCAAGGTGGATTTTGTATGCAATAATTTGGCAGAGAGTTTCAATGATAAGATTTCGGGCATGAAGACACTTGAAATTGTTATTTTGTTGGATGCAATAAGACAGTGCATAATGGTGAAGATAGATTTAAGGCAAAGAATTTGTGCAAGAAAATTTTTAGGCCATAAAATAGTTCCAAAGGTGGTTATGTTACTGAATGCAAGAACCAGGGCAATCAGAACGATAAAGATGAGGGTGGTCAGAAGTTCCAGAACATTGGCTGAGGTTTATGCAGAATACAAGCGTGGAAGTGAAAGGATGTACACTATAGACATTGGAAACAAGACTTGATCATGCAGGCAGTGGAAGATTACTAGTCTACCATGTCACCATGCAATTTACTTCATCTTAAAGCTTAGAGGTAACGGAGCTGAAATAGAGAACTATATGTACAACTATTTCTCCGTGGACAAGTTTGCTGCAACTTATGCAGAAAACGTACCACCTATGGCCGATGAAAATGATTGGGAGATTGTCGATCCAGGGTTCAAACTTCAACCACCAGTTCTTAGGAGGCCACCTGGGAGGCCTAGAAAGCTAAGGATCGAAGCCTCCACCGATAAAGGTCCAAGGCTTGGTGCTAGGAAAAGGAAATGCGAATGTTGTGGCGGATTCAGCCATATCAAGAGGTTGTGCAAAAACCCAGTTACACATGCTATTGTCCCTGTTCACACCCTGGTGGCAGAAAATGAGGCTTCTCAGCCAGAACTGGTGGAAGAGCAGCGCAAAGACGGTGATGAGCACTCGGAGGAAAACGTACGTAAGCAAGAAGTGGAGGTGCCGACAAGAAAAGGGTGTGAAAAGAAACAAAAGGGTAAGCGGAACAGGGAGGAAAGGGCAAATAATGGAGGTGTATTAGAATATGAAGAAGTTGCAGGGGTGATTGAGGATGTTCTTAAGGATCTTTCGGCTAACTGCAGGAGAAATAATAAATCCCTGCCAATTTCATCTTTGTACGATTCTCCGGATGAAAGGTAAGCTTAAAAATTATTTTATTTGCCATTTTATCATTTTTTTTCCTCATCAACTGATGCTTAATGTAGCGTGGGCTAGCAGACTAATAAGAGGAGCAGAAAGATGCGGGCACAATAACGTCCTATGTTGAATTATATCATTGAAACTAAACTAGCCGTGTCGTCTTTATTTATATCTGGCGCGTGCAACGTGTCTGTGATGGGGTCATGTGGACCAGATTACATTTTTTTAAATATTATTACATTAATTTTTTACCTGCGTTTGGACGTCGCTACTAGTTCCCATCTCCCTTGCATTCCCATCTCCTCTGGCGCACTCCAGAATTATGGATGTGCCATCAAGTAGCATTGTCCCATTAGGTGTGAACACAATGACTTTGTTTGTTTAGAATTTGACGACTTTTGATTAGTTTGAAAGACAGAGAAACCTAAAACATGTATCTAGACATGTTTTGGGTATAGACACATTTATTAAATATCTAAAAAAACTAAGTTAGTTATATCTGGACAGGAGTTGTACACTATTACAACACGCTCGATCCCTTCTCCTCAGGCGCACTCCAAATTACGGCTGTGCCATCAAGTGTTGGGAGCAGAGTAAGCGTATTGTCCCATCAGATATGCCAGGGAATGCGTGAACTTTATTTCAGGATCGGACGAGTTTCGATTGACTAGTTTTAAAGACAAAGACAACTAAAACATGGCCAACATATATAGATTATGACGATAATCGACCATGACTCATGTGACCCAGATCCAAAGAGCGCATTAAGATACCGTACATAGATTTAATTTATGCTTAAGTGGCCTAATCGACTATGACGCTCCTGCAGTCTCCATAATTGACGATGTTGTCCGCGTCGCCACCAGCCTCTTCCGTGTCGGAATCAATGCCGACGTTCCTGACAGCATTCCTCCTCCTCATGGATTCTTCACGGCGTGTTGCATCGATAACGGTGGAGGTCGTACGCCTAGGCACTTCCTAGAAGCGATGCCTCCCTTCAGGGTTGCGCAGATCCGGGTGGATCTCCTGCCGGTGGGTTCCGCACAGATCAATCAACGCAGCCCGCTCCTTCTTGAACAGCTTTCGCCAGTATGTGCTCGTACGCGAGTATCGCGCAATTGCCCTCTTCTTCTCCGACAGCTGGCGGCGGCGCTCCTCGGTCTGCCTCGCCAACGCATTGTCACGCAAGAGCGGCGCGATAGGAACCCCGGTGTAGCTGAGCTCGAAACCGGCCGCAAGCCTCGCTAACGGTGGCGCGAGTATGTCGTAATGGGCGAACATCTGAGCCTCGTGCAAGCTGAGTTTGGGCCTCTCCCTCTCCATGGCGATGAAGGAACACGATCTGATTTTTTCGGCCCCGAGGTTAAGGGGATAAGGGCAAGGACATAGGTCCAGCATAGTTGCCACGGCCAATCAGTTCGCAGAAAAGACTTCTCGCGGATCGCCCTCGCGAAGGACATCACTATTGTCCATGCACCCCGATCCAATGGCGCCTAACAATCGGGGATCGGGTCTTCTAGAAGCCCAGAGCGGTTGCTGGTTAGTTTTGCGTCCCGATTGTTTGTGGCCAACGGCGGTAGTTGAAAATAATACACATTTCAATGACATCAGGATCCATGTGTGGTCTCTAAAGAGAACACACATCCAATGACTCGTTGTTGTTAGTAAAAGAACATACATGCAATGACACCGGTGGATCCATTTGTGGTATGTGTAAAGAACACACATGCAATGACTCCAGCTTGTTGTTAGTGAAAAGAACACATGCAATGACATCAGGATCCATGTGTGATCTCTAAAGAGAACACACATTTCAATGACACTGGTGGATCCATAGGTGGTATGTGAAAAGAACACACATGCAAAATGACTCTGGTTGTTGTTACTAAAAAGAACACACATGCAATGACTCTGGTTGTTGTTAGTGAAAAGAACACACATGCAATGACACTGGTGGATCCATAGGTGGTATGTGAAAATAACACACATTTCAATGACTCTGGTTGTTGTTACTAAAAAGAACAGACATGCAATTACATTGGTGGATCCATGGGTGGATTGTGAAAAGAACACACATGTAATGACACTGGTGGATCCATAGGTGGTATGTGAAAAGAACACACATGCAAAATGACTCTGGTTGTTGTTACTAAAAAGAACACACATGCAATGACATCGGTGGATCCATGTGTGGTCTCTGTAGAGAACACACATTTCAATGACACTGGTGGATCCATATGTGGTATGTGAAAAGAACACACATGCAATGACTCTGGTTGTTGTTAGTGAAAAGAACACACATGCAATGACACTCGTGGATCCATAGGTGGTATGTGAAAAGAACACACATGTAAAATGACTCTGGTTGTTGTTACTAAAAAGAACACACATGCAATGACTCCAGTGTTTGTTTGTGAAAAGAGCACACATGCAATGAATCCAGTTGTTGTTAGTGAAAATAACATACATGCAATGACACCGGTGGATCCATGTGTGGTCTCTGTAGAGAACACACATTTCAATGACACTGGTGGATCCATATGTGGTATGTGAAAAGAACACACATGCAATGACTCTGGTTGTTGTTACTAAAAAGAACACACATGCAATGACACTGGTGGATCCATGGGTGGATTATGAAATGAACACATATGCAATGACACTGGTGGATCCACATGTGGTATGTGAGAAGAACACACATTTCAATGACTCTGGTTGTTGTTACTAAAAAGAACAGACATGCAATGACACCGGTGGATCCATGGGTGGATTGTGAAAAGATCACACATGCAATGACACTGGTGGATCTATATGTGGTATGTGAAAAGAACACACATGCAATGACTCTCATTGTTGTTAGTGAAAAGAACACACATGCAATGACACTTGTGGATCCATAGGTGGTATGTGAAAAGAACACACATGCAATGACACTTGTGGATCCATAGGTGGTATGTGAAAAGAACACACATGCAAAATGACTCTGGTTGTTGTTACTAAAAAGAACACACATGCGATGACACTAGTGGATCCATGTGTGGATTGTGAAGAGAACACACATGCAATGACACTGGTGGATCCATAGGTGGTATGTGAGAAGAACACACATTTCAATGACTCTGGTTGTTGTTACTAAAAAGAACACACATGCAATGACACTGGTGGATCCATGTGTGGATTGTGAAGAGAACACACATGCAATGACACTGGTAGATCCATAGGTGGTATGTGAAAAGAACACACATGCAAAATGACTCTAGTTGTTGTTACTAAAAAGAACACACATGCAATGACACTGGTGGATCCATGTGTGGTCTCTGTAGAGAACACACATTTCAATGAGACTGGTGGATCCATATGTGGTATGTGAAAAGAACACACATGCAATGACTCTGGTTGTTGTTAGTGAAAAGAACACACATGCAATGACACTGGTGGATCCATAGGTGGTATGTGAAAAGAACACACATGCAAAATGACTCTGGTTGTTGTTACTAAAAAGAACACACATGCAATGACTCTGGTTGTTGTTAGTGAAAAGAACACACATGCAATGACACTGGTGGATCGATAGGTGGTATGTGAAAAGAACACACATTTCAATGACTCTGGTTGTTGTTACTAAAAAGAACAGACATGCAATGACATTGGTGGATCCATGGGTGGATTGTGAAAAGAACACACATGTAATGACATTGGTGGATCCATAGGTGGTATGTGAAAAGAACACACATGCAAAATGACTTTGGTTGTTGTTACTAAAAAGAACACACATGCAATGACACTGGTGGATCCATGTGTAGTCTCTGTAGAGAACACACATTTCAATGACACTGGTGGATCCATATGTGGTATGTGAAAAGAACACACATGCAATGACTCTGGTTCTTGTTAGTGAAAAGAACACACATGCAATGACACTGGTGGATCCATAGGTGGTATGTGAAAAGAACACACATGTAAAATGACTCTAGTTGTCGTTACTAAAAAGAACACACATGCGATGACATTGGTGGATCCATGTGTGGATTGTGAAGAGAACACACATGCAATGACACTGGTGGATCCATAGGTGGTTTGTGAGAAGAACACACATTTCAATGACTCTAGTTGTTGTTACTAAAAAGAACACACATGCAATGACACTGGTGGATCCATGTGTGGATTGTGAAGAGAACACACATGCAATGACACTCGTGGATCCATAGGTGGTATGCGAAAAGAACACACATGCAAAATGACTCTGGTTGTTGTTACTAAAAAGAACACACATGCAATGACACTGGTGGATCCATGTGTGGTCTCTGTAGAGAACACACATTTCAATGACACTGGTGGATCCATATGTGGTATGTGAAAAGAACACACATGCAATGACTCTGGTTGTTGTTACTGAAAAGAACACACATGCAATGACACTGGTGGATCCATAGGTGGTATGTGAAAAGAACACACATGTAAAATGACTCTGGTTGTTGTTACTAAAAAGAACACACATGCAATGACTCCAGTGTTCGTTTGTGAAAAGAGCACACATGCAATGAATCCAGTTGTTGTTAGTGAAAATAACATACATACAATGACACCGGTGGATCCATGTGTGGTCTCTGTAGAGAACACACATTTCAATGACACTGGTGGATACATATGTGGTATGTGAAAAGAACACACATGCAATGACTCTGGTTGTTGTTACTAAAAAGAACACACATGCAATGACACTGGTGCATCCACATGTGGTATGTGAGAAGAACACACATTTCAATGACTCTGGTTGTTGTTACTAAAAAGAATAGACATGCAATGACACCGGTGGATCCATGGGTGGATTGTGAAAAGAGCACACATGCAATGACACTGCTGGATCTATATGTGGTATGTGAAAAGAACACACATGCAATGACTATTGTTGTTGTTAGTGAAAAGAACACACATGCAATGACACTGGTGGATCCATAGGTGGTATGTGAAAAGAACACACATGCAAAATGACTCTGGTTGTTGTTACTAAAAAGAACACACATGCGATGACACTAGTGGATCCATGTGTGGATTGTGAAGAGAACACACATGTAATGACACTGGTGGATCCATAGGTGGTATGTGAGAAGAACACACATTTCAATGACTCTGGTTGTTGTTACTAAAAAGAACACACATGCAATGACACTGGTGGATCCATGTGTGGATTGTGAAGAGAACACACATGCAATGACACTGGTGGATCCATAGGTGGTATGTGAGAAGAACAACCATGAAATGACTCTGGTTGTTGTTAGTAAAAAGAACACACATGCAAAGACTCCAGTGTTTGTTGGTGAAAATAGCACACATGAAATGACTCTAGTTGTTGTTAGTGAAAAGAACATACATGCAATGACACCGGTGGATCCATGTGTGGTCTCTGTAGAGAACAGACATTTCAATGACACTGGTGGATCCATATGTGGTATGTGAAAAGAACACACATGCAATGACTCTGGTTGTTGTTACTAAAAAGAACACACATGCAATGACACTGGTGGATCCATGGGTGGATTATGAAATGAACACATATGCAATGACACTGGTGGATCCACATGTGGTGTGTGAGAAGAAAACACATTTCAATGACTCTGGTTGTTGTTACTAAAAAGAACACACATGCAATGACACCGGTGGATCCATGGGTGGATTGTGAAAAGAGGACACATGCAATGACACTGGTGGATCCATATGTGGTATGTGAAATGAACACACATGCAATGACTCTGGTTGTTGTTAGTGAAAAGAACATACATGCAATGACACCGGTGGATCCATAGGTGGTATGTGAAAAGAACACACATTTCAATGACTCTGTTTGTTGTTACTAAAAAGAACACACATGCAATGACACTGGTGGATCCATGTGTGGTCTCTATAGAGAACACACATTTCAATCACATTGGTGGATCCATATGTGGTATGTGAAAAGAACACACATGCAATGACTCTGGTTGTTGTTAGTGAAAAGAACACACATACAATGATACTGGTGGATCCATAGGTGGTATGTGAAAAGGACACACATGAAAAATTACTCTAGTTGTTGTTACTAAAAAGAACACACATGCAATGACACTAGTGGATCCATAGGTGGATTATGAAATGAACACACATGCAATGACACTGCTGGATCCATAGGTGGTATGTGAAAAGAACACACATTTCAATGACTCTGTTTGTTGTTACTAAAAAGAACACACATGCAATGACACTGGTGGATCCATGTGTGGTCTCTATAGAGAACACACATTTCAATCACATTGGTGGATCCATATGTGGTATGTGAAAAGAACACACATGCAATGACTCTGGTTGTTGTTAGTGAAAAGAACACACATACAATGATACTGGTGGATCCATAGGTGGTATGTGAAAAGAACACACATGAAAAATTACTCTAGTTGTTGTTACTAAAAAGAACACACATGCAATGACACTAGTGGATCCATAGGTGGATTATGAAATGAACACACATGCAATGACACTGCTGGATCCATAGGTGGTATGTGAGAAGAACACACATTTCAATGACTCTGGTTGTTGTTACTAAGAAGAACCCACATGCAATGACACTGGTGGATCCATGTGTGGATTGTGAAGAGAACACACATGCAATGACACTGGTGGATCCATAGGTTGTATGTGAGAAGAACATGAAGGAAATATGCCCTGAGAGGCAATAATAAAGTTGTTATTATATATTCCTTATACATGATAGATCTTTATTTTACATGCTAGAAATGTACTGATTCGGAAACATCAATACATGTGTGTTTAATAAACAAAAAGGGTTCCTAGTCATGCCTCTCTTATAGACTAGCTTGTTGATTAACAGGATGATCAAGGTTTCCTGATCATGGACATTGGATGTTGTTAATAACAAGGTCACACCATTGGTGGAATGATGTGATGAACATTCATCCGAAGTATAGCATTACGATCAAGTCATTATGTTTATATTGCTATAACATCATACGAAGTAATCTTTATCCTTAGACCATGAGATCATGTTAATTGCTAACACCGGAAGAGTATCTTGATAACATCAAACGTCACACCGTAACAGGGTGACTATAAAGATGGGTTCAGTACTACGAAGGTGTTATGTTGAGGCTCATGGATCAAGAGTGGAATTTGTCAATCTAGATGACGGATAGATATACTGGGCCCTCGGTGATATCACATTAGGATAGCTTGCAAGCAAGTGATGTGATCACTAGAATGTTATATCACGGGAACGAGAAAGAGTGCATGTCAGAATTAGATCAAACTAGGTACGGAGATACCGATGATCGAATCTCGGACATGTAATATATCGAGAGACAAAGGGATTTAGTTACAAGCGTTAAAGGTTCTCATGATCACAGAAGTCATCGTTGAATGTGTAGGAGTCAGTACGGATCTCCAGGTCCTGCTGCTGATTATTGATCGGAGAAGGGTCTCGATCATGTATGCATTATTCGTGAACCGTAGGGTGGCACACTTAAGAGTTACCGGACACCATTTTGGAGCACATATTTTTCAGACGAAAGAATTGCAAAGCGCAGGAATTGTTTTAATAGAAACCAGAAATTGTTTTGGGTGAAATTGCAGAAGGTGGTTCTGCATGTGATTTTGAAATATTGCAAGGGGCTATATGTGAATGTTTGTTAATTAAAGTAATTAACAAAATTCTGAATAAATTTAATAAAAATAGTTTTATTAAATGAGAGAGCATTAAATTTGGAGAAATTTAATGCATTTAAAGTGGAGACTTTAAAAGGGAATGTGAAGAGGCATTTTAATGTGGAGGGGTTACCACCACATGAATGGGGGAGGTGAGGGGTCACCCCCCATGCGCCGGCCATGGAGAGAGGGGGCACCCCCCTCCTCCTATAAAAGGCCACCCATTCCCTCCTTCATCCTCACACCTCCCTGTGAAGGATCTCTCTCCCCCTCTAGAATTATTCCCCCATGGTCTCGGATTAGCGAGATACATGTTCCCGGTGGCATTTAGTTTGGAAGGAGTTGCTTCTTCCGTTGGATCGCTAGAGCGAGGAGGTGGAGGGTGTCCGGTGGCTTGAACGTGTGTGCGAGTGCGGATGCGCTGCTGAGTTGGGGCGCTCGGACTTCCTCACGATCTTGAGATCGGCAAGTGTACGACTACATCAACCACGAGTTCCTACTCGTTAACAAAGCTCATTGTCTACAAGGGTAAGTTCTTGTTGGATGTATGTCCACCCGTTGCTTTGTACCTAGTAGATAGATCTTGGCGTGTAGTTCGAACCGTAGGAATTTTTTTGTTTTCTATGTTGCGGACCCAACAGTGGTATCAGAGCCTGATCTATGCGTAGGTGCTTAGCACGAGTAGTACACATATGGTTGATATGTGGGCGATGATGATCATGTTATTGCATCTTCTATGTATTCTGGATATTGGTGGCATAGTGGGATGAAGCGTCCCGGACCAACCTGACATGTCATCGTACATGAGACCGGTTCCACGGCTGACATGCAACTTGTTTTGCATAAGTGGCTAGCGGGTGTCTGTCTCTCCTACTATAGTCAATATCTGATTTACAACGAGTTGCTAATAACTTAGTTATCCTCGTTGTGGTTCATGTTTGTAGGTAAGAACGGTTCTATCTTCGAAAGCCCTAAGCCACGTAAAACTTGCAATTGATAAATTAGAGGCGTCTAGTTTAGATCGTTGCTGGGCTAGTGTGTTGATATGGTATTGTTGTAAGTAGATGTATGGTGGATACTCTTACAACACACTCAACGTGTAAGTTCCATAGACCTTGGCCTTACACACAAAGGATTGATAGAGATCATACCATGATGCAAGTGATAGAGATAAAATGCATGGACCATAGCATCTCACTTTACACATTGGATGTTAGCATCTTATACTGCTAGTTTGGCGCGTTTGATAGCATTATAAGATGATCCCTCTTTTAGATATCAAGAAAAATGTGTTCTTCCTTGAGTATGCACCGTTTTATGGATCGTGTTTCGAGACATCACGTGATGATCGGGTGTACTCGAATCTACGCTTTCATAGGAATGGGTGTAAGACAGTTTTACACACGCGAATACTAAGGTTCTTACTTGGCGAGCCTAGCATGTACAGACATGGCCTCGGAACACGGACCGAAAGGTTAAGCATGAGTCATATGGTTGATATGATGCCCATATAGATGCTCGCCTTTGAAGCTATATCAACTCATGTGATGATCGGACTTGGTATAGTGGATTTGGTTCATGTAATCACCAAAAGGACACGAGGGATGTCGTTTTTGAGTGGGAGTTCATTAGTAATTTGGATTAGTTGAACTCAATCTATCATAAACTTAGTCTAAATAAACTTTACAAATTCTGTTGTAGATGGCACCACCTGCTTTTAATTTCAATGTGTTCATGGAGAAAGAGAAACTTGCTGCGAATGGTAGCAACTTCACCAACTGGGCTATGAATTTGAGGATTCTCCTCACTGCTGCACAAAAGCAATATGTGCTAGATGCACCGCTAGGCCCCCCACCAGCTCTTGATGCCCCTGACGAGGAAAAGAATGTCTATGTGACTCGTCAGGAGGACCACAACTTAGTTCATTGCGGCATACTGTATGGGCTAGAGCCATAACTTTGAAAGTGTTTCGAAAATGGCAATGCCTTTGATACCATGGGATAATTGAAAATGATTTTCGATACCCATGCTGCCGTAGAGAGTTATAATGCTACAGAAAAGTTATTTAGCTGCATGATGGAGGAAAACAGCTCCATTAGTGAGCACGTACTCAAAATGTCTGGGTACGCCGATAAGCTTGTGTCCTTGGGAATAACGATTCCCATTGACTTAGGCATACATCATGTTCTCCAATATCTGCCACCTAGCTACAAGAGCTTCGTGATGAACTATAATATGCAAGGCATGAAGAAGTCTCTTCCCGAGCTTCACAATGCTTAAGACTGAAGTGGAGATTAGGAAAGAACATCAAGTGTTGATGATCAATAGGACCACCGGTTTCAAGAAGGACAAGAAAGGCAAGCACAAGGAAAGAAGGGTGGCAAGTCTGCCGCCTTTGAAAAGAAACCCGGGCTGGCCCTAAGTCCGAAAAGTGCTACTATTGCAAGGATCGCCATTGAAGCTTAATCGCCCAAGTATATGGCGGACAAGAAGTCCAGCAAGGCAAACAAAGGTATATGTGATATCCATGTTATTGATGTGTACTTGACTAGTACTCATGATGCGCTGGGTATTTGATACCGGATCGGTTGCTAATATATGTAACTCGGTTCAAGGGCTACGGAACAAGCGACAACTAGCAAGGGATGAGGTCAGGATGCGGGTCGGCAATGGATCAAGAGTTGATGTGATCGCCGTCGGGACGCTACCTCTCCATTTGCCATCGGGATTAGTTATAAACCTAAATAATTGTTATTTGGTGTCTGCACTGAGCATGAACATTGTATCTGGATCTTGTTTGATGCAAAGTGGTCATTCCTTTAAATCTGAGAACAATGGTTGTTTGATTTATAAGAATGATATCTTTTATGGTCATGCACCTATGTTGAATGGTTTATTTCTATTGGATCTCGATAGTAATATTACGCACATTCATAATGTTAATGCTAAAAAGATTAAACTTGATGATGATATGTCTACATATATGTAGCCGTCTAGGTCATACTGGCGTTAAACGCATGAAGAAACTCCATTCTGATGGACTTTTGGAATCACTTGATTTTGAATCATTTGATACATGTGAGCCATGCCTTATGGGCAAGATGACTAGAACACCGTTTTCCGGTTCAATGGAACGGGCGACAAATCTGTTGGAGATCATACATACTGATGTGTGTGGACCAATGAGTGTGTCGGCGCGAGGTGGATATCGTTATTTTGTTGCTTTCACGGATCATTTGAGTAGATATGGGTATATCTATTTGATGAAACACAAGTCTGAAACTTTTGAAAAGTTCAAGGAATTTCAGAATGAAGTGGAAAATCATCATAATAGAAAGATCAAGTTTCTACAGTCTAACCGTGGAGGAGAGTATCTAAGTTATGAGTTTAGCACACACATGAAAGAGTGTGGAATAGTTTCACAACTCACGCCTGCCGGAACACCACAACGTAATGGTGTGTCGGAACGTCGTAATCGTACCTTATTGGATATGGTTCGATCTATGGTGTCTCTGACTGACTTACCTTTGTCATTTTGGGGTTATGCACTGGAAATAGCTGCATTCACTTTAAATCGGGCACCATCTAAATCTGTTGAAACGACACCGTATGAATTATGGTTTGGAAACAAACCTAAGCTGTCATTTCTTAAGGTTTGGGGATGCGATGTTTATGTGAAGAAACTTCAACCGGATAAACTTGAACCCAAAGCGGAAAACTGCGTCTTCATAGGATACCCTAAGGAAACAATTAGGTATACCTTCTATCGCAGATCCGAGGGCAAGGTTTTTGTTGCCAAGAATGGATCCTTTCTTGAGAAGGAGTTTCTCGCGAAAGGTGTGAGTAGTCGGAAGGTAGAACTCGAAGAGGTTATTGAACCTTCTCTTCATGGAATGGCGAGTGGCGCAGCACCAGAAGTTGTTTCGAAGTTGACTTCACCTGATGAAGAGAGAGCTAATGATAATGATCATGAAACTCCAAAAGAGGACACTACCGAACCTCGTAGGTCAAGCAGGACACGTGCAACTCCTGAACTGTACGGCAATCCTGTTGTGAATTTCATGGTTGAGAGACTGAACGAAATATGCCCTGAGAGGCAATAATAAAGTTGTTATTATATATTCCTTATACATGATAGATGTTTATTTTACATGCTAGAAATGTATTGATTCGGAAACATCAATACATGTGTGTTTAATAAACAAAAAGGGTTCCTAGTCATGCCTCTCTTATAGACTAGCTTGTTGATTAACAGGATGATCAAGGTTTCCTGATCATGGATATTGGATCTTGTTAATAACAAGGTCACACCATTGGTGGAATGATGTGATGAACATTCATCCGAAGTATAGCATTACGATCAAGTCATTATGTTTATATTGCTATAACATCATACGAAGTAATCTTTATCCTTAGACCATGAGATCATGTTAATTGCTAACATCGGAAGAGTATCTTGATAACATCAAACGTCACACCGTAATGGGTGACTATAAAGATGGGTTCGATTACGAAGGTGTTATGTTGAGGCTCATGGATCAAGAGTGGAATTTGTCAATCCAGATGACGAATAGATATACTCTAGGCCCTCTCGGTGATATCACATTAGGATAGCTTGCAAGCAAGTGATGTGATCACTGGAATGTTATATCACGGGAACGAGAAAAGAGTGCATGTCGGTAACGAGATCAAACTAGGTATGGAGATACCGATGATCGAATCTCGTACATGTAATATATCGAGAGACAAAGGGATTTAGTTACAAGCGTTAAAGGTTCTCACGATCACAAGAGTCATCGTTGAATGTGTAGGAGTCGACGACTCTCCGTGTCATTGCTGATTATTGATCGGAGAAGGGTCTCGATCATGTCTGCATTATTCGCGAACCATAGGCTGGCACACTTAAGAGTTACCGGACACCATTTTGGAGCACATATGTTTCAGACAAAAGAATTGCAAAGCGCAGGAATTGTTTCAATAGAAACCGGAAATTGTTTCGGGTGAAATTGCAGAAGGTGGTTCTGCATGTGATATTGAAATATTGCAAGGGGCTATATGTGAATGTTTGTTAATTAAAGTAATTAACAAAATTCTGAATAAATTTAATAAAAATAGTTTTATTAAATAAGAGAGCATTAAATTTGGAGAAATTTAATGCATTTAAAGTGGAGACTTTAAAAGGGAATGTGAAGAGGCATTTTAATGTGGAGGGGTTACCACCACATAAATGGGGGAGGTGAGGGGTCACCCCCACATGCGCCGGCCATGGAGAGAGGGGGCACCCCCCTCCTCCTATAAAAGGCCACCCATTCCCTCCTTCATCCTCACACCTCCTTATGAAGGATCTCTCTCCCCCTCTAGAATTATTCCCCCATGGTCTCGGATTAGCGAGATACATGTTCCCGGTGGCATTTTGTCTGGAAGGAGTTGCTTCTTCCGCTGGATCGCTGGAGCGAGGTGGTGGAGGTTGTCCGGTGGCTTGAACGTGTGTGCGAGTGCGGATGCGCTGCTGAGTTGCGGCGCTCGGACTTCCTCATGATCTTGAGATCGGCAAGTGTACGACTACATCAACCACAAGTTCCTACTCGTTAACAAAGCTCATTGTCTACCAGGGTAAGTTCTCGTTGGATGTATGTCCACCCGTTGCTTTGTACCTAGTAGATAGATCTTGGCATGTAGTTCACACCGTAGGAAATTTTTTGTTTTCTATGCTACGGACCCAGAACAGCCATGAAATGACTCTGGTTGTTGTTAGTAAAAATAACACACATGCAATGACTCCAGTTGTTGATAGTGAAAAGAGCACACATGCAATGACTCCAGTTGTTGTTAGTGAAAAGAACATACATGCAATGACACCGGTGGATCCATGTGTGGTCTCTGTAGAGAACACACATTTCAATGACACTGGTGGATCCATATGTGGTATGTGAAAATAACACACATGCAATGACTCTGGTTGTTGTTACTAAAAAGAACATACATGCAATGGCACTGGTGGATCCATAGGTGGATTATGAAATGAACACACATACAATGACACTGGTGGATCCATAGGTGGTATGTGAGAAGAACACACATTTCAATGACTGGTTGTTGTTACTAAAAAGAACACACATGCAATGACACTGGTGGATCCATGGGTGGATTGTGAAAAGAGCACACATGCAATGACACTGGTGGATCCATGTGTGGATTGTGAAGAGAACACACATGCAATGACACTGGTGGATCCATAGGTGGTATGTGAGAAGAACATCCATGAAATGACTCTGGTTGTTGTTAGTAAAAAGAACACACATGCAATGACACTGGTGGATCCATAGGTGGTATGTGAAAAGAGCACACATTTCAATGACTCTAGTTGTTAGTGAAAAGAACACACATGCAATGACACTGGTGGATCCATAGGTGGATTGTGAAAAGAGCACACATGCAATGACTCCAGTTGTTGTTAGTGAAAAGAACACAGTTGCAATGACACTGGTGGATCCATAGGTGGATTGTGAAAATAGCACACATGCAATGACACTGGTGGATCCATATGTGGTATGTGAAAAGAACACACATGGAATGACTCTGGTTGTTGTTAGTAAAAAGAACACACATGCAATGACACTGGTGGATCCATAGGTGGATTGTGAAAAGAGCACAAATGCAATGACATTTGAATGGTACTGGTGGATCCATAGGAGGATTGTGAAAAGAGATTTTCCCTCTCTCTCTCTCTCTGTCACAAATCTCACAAAAGCCCAAACGTGTGGAGATCCCAAACATGTGCTCACTCTGGGTGCTATGCCCTGATTGGCTGACACAGATGTCACGCGGATCGTCTCCACTAACCATTGATCCCATGTGATCCAACAGGCAGGATAACCCCTCCCTTCTCCACTTTTTTTATGCATGGTCAATCCGTGCCACCTCTCTATCCGTGCCACCGATACTAAACCCCCATAAACAAGTGAAAATCCATCTATCTAACTAAAATAAATAAAATAAATGATCATATTTCGAAGAAGCCATCGTCTTCTGGTTCGTCCTCGTCTTCGTCAACGCCATGGTCCCCGCCATCGCCGTCGTCGGTGCCCTCCTTTGACGACTCGACACCGCCCCCTTCCTCGAATAAGCGCGCTACATCCTCGTCGGAGTCCTCCTCCTCCTCTTCGTAGTCCCACGGGTCCACGTCACTCTCCTCCGCTTCTGCCTCCAACTGATCGATGAACGCCTCCTCGTTGGCCGAGTCGGACTCGTCCAAATAGCTATCTCCTCTCTTCTTCCTGGTCTTCTTCTTGTTCCTCTTCTTGTTCGTACTCACCGGTGCAACACGCGCCCCCGTCCTGGCTACTACTTTGCACTCGTCCGATGCTGCAGGTACCCCAAGCTCCTCCTGCGCGGCCAGTACGAGCTTCGACGTTGCGGTGTCCTCGAGTGCCGATGTCGATGGATCCTGGCGCAGTCGGATACGACGTGCTGCCTCAGCAAGCGACTCACGAGCGCGGACGATGCAGCGAAGAGCCGGGGACGTAGGACGGTCAGTGGACGGCTTGGACCTGCCATTGCCACGGCGAGGGGGCATCGTGCTCGAGGTAGTTGCTCTGAATGGTCGATGGCGGGTACACAGAGTGGGGTGCCGATCTGATCAAGGACGATCAGCGGTTTCGTGCGTTGTGTCCACGCATGCATTTGTCGATTATCAAAAAAAAGTAATATCGCGCGTACTGAACATAATTTGATCACAACAAAAGTGGCACAGCATATTCTAGACTCGTAAATATCCCGTGCGTGCCTGTCACGTGGAGTTCGACGGAGTTGGACGTGCCGATGTGATCGTGCAGCAGTTGTGCGCGTCATTGCCCCATCAACACATGACACACGCACGCGGGATGTGCGCGCCGATTCCCGTGACGACCACCCGGCTCGCACTCCCCCTATTATATACTGGATTTTTGGCGGCACCGAAGACCATTGAAGTGTCCATCGCAATAAAGACAAGTCCCATCGATTCCCTACCCCTGCCTCCCTGGCTTCTTTGAGAAGGTAGACCATACACGGTGGTCTTGTATAATAGTACTAGTACTACTAGACCACGGCATGTACTCTTACTCTTCTCCCACACTAATAATCACTATCTCCTTCCTCCTGCCGCCGCCACACTCACCCTGCAAGCCATGGCTCCACTAAGGAGGGGGAGAGGCCGGTCGACGATCCTCGTGGAGAAAAGGGAGAGAAATCGCCGCGAGGCACTTCTTGCCCTACTAGCCGCTCAAGCCCACCCACTCATCGAGGCCCAATCTCCCCTGACAATGGCGCTGAATGTTCTAGCAGGCGAGGGCTCCTCCCGGTACGGTCTCCTTATTCTACTTCTTCTCCATCTCCCTCTCCATCATGATCTTAATCAGCTTCTTCTTGTTTTTCTTCTTCTTCTGGCTCTTCCTCTTCTACGTATTACAGGTCGGCCGTGGAGCCCGAATCCACCATGACGGAGGCGTTGCAGGACCCGTTCGGCCCTGTTCCATGTCTTAGCGAGGTAGCAAATCTCCACGCTATTATTTCTTCGAGTTATTATGTGGATTTCTTAGATGTTGTCCGCCCCGCATTGGTTTTTCTTCTTCTTTTGCGAGTTGTATTTGTTTTCATGAATATGACTAGATCTCTTGGTCTTTCCTTAATACCGATGTTCATAGATTCAATATGGATTTTTTGTGATTAGGATTAGTTTATCGTGGTCATGAATAGATCTCTAGGTCCATTTTTTAACACTGCAGCCAATAGATTCAACGGGGATTTTTTTTGATCTGTATTAGTATTCACCTGGGACCTGGAGTGTAATTGTAGAATTCCTATTTCAATTAACATAAATGATGCAGCGATCGAAGGCCGAGTACCGTGAGAAGGTGGCCGCGATCAGTTCCAAGATTGCCAACCAACATGAGCTTGCACGCTCCCTCACCCAAGCTAATGAGAGCCTACGCAAGCAATTATCTGTGCAGAAGGAGATCTCGCTAGATTTTGCACGTGACGTCGTTAGGCTGCAGAAAGTGCTCGACCATAACTTGATCAGGCAAGAACAGGCCATCAAGATAATCAACGAGCTCATGGAGGAGAAGAAGAATCTTGTGGAAAGGTGCATTCTCCCGCAGGACAAAGTCAGCGAGGCACTCAGAGGACACGTCGAGGAAACCAAGGCTACCATCCGAGCCTACCATGACAGGAATCGTTGCCTGGATGCAGTCAAGGAGATGAAGGCGGACATGAGCAGAGGGATCACCGTACTCGAGGGTGTTCGGAAAGAGAACGAGGAGCTAAGGGCATGTCTGGAGGCGTATCGGAGCAATGCCCAAGTCTGATTCCCATTAGCAGGGACACGAATACCAGTTCGTCCTCCTCTCCTTTTGTAATGTTTAGGGTTCATGGAGCAATGCCCATGTCTGCTTCCCATTATAGGGTGCAATAAGAATCCTAGGGCAACTCCTTATCTATCTGGACATGTGTTGGTGTTCATGTTCATGAATGGACACCATGTTCTCTTTCCATATGTATCTGGACATGGGTTTCTGCATTATGAGTTTGCCACTCTCCCACTACTATTTGGTGATATTAGGAAAAACCCACAGCACACTAAACTGCTGATAAATCTTATTTGTCTTCAAAATTGAAATTATGATAGTGCCACTAGTCGATTCATAAAATGTTGATTAGTCCTAGATTGCTTCTTCCTTGAAATTATGATAGTGCCACTAGTCGATTCAGTTAATTATGGAAACTAACCAGCTTGTCCTAGTGAACTGAACAAACCATACTATGTATTTTTGTTGCAGGGAAAGAGGCAAAAGATCGACCAGGACCTAGTGACCTGGCTAAATGACAAGATAGCAATCCAAAGGGAGAAGCAGAATTCCTAGAAACTGGCCTTTGACCAACGGCGCGCTGAATTCGTGGTCCTTTCTGAAAAGTGCCAGAATCTGAAGGAGTTAAACGCCGACTGGGTGAAGCTACATAGTGAAGGTCACGCCTCAGCTAGGAAGCAGACGGAGATCATGAAAGGGATCTTGAAGGAAAATCGTATGGCTACGGACAAAATTCTCCAATCCGTGACGGAGCGCTGGAACCTACAGCTGAAGCACGACATAGTACTGAAGGAGCTGGCCAATCTTAGGGAGGAAAACAGCAGCCCGGCCGTGCTCGCTTGAACACAACATATGTCTATTTAGTACTGAACTGCCTGGTTTATCCTCTGCAGTGGTGATTTTGTAAGCGTGAATTTAACTCTATGCACGATATGTGTGTTCGTCTGAAATTAGTTTGCTCGAGGATTGAGTTTGTCTTAGTTCGGAAAGCGCAACTGCAAGTCTTACAATTAACTAGTTTCAGGCATTGGTACAACATAAATTATTCATCTCGAATTTCTTTTATCCTCTATAGTCTGTCCTTGTTCACCTCGCGCGCCTTCTTCAGTTCCTTCAACAGATCCGCAATGCAATACTCTAGCTCCTTCTTGTCTTCCCTGAGCTGATCCCTCTCCTTTTCTGCATTATGAATCAGCAACATGTGACTATCCTTAAGCTTCTTTGCAGTTCCAACAACCAAGCTCCCATCTATTCCGCTTAGCTTTGATCGCAAATTCTTGATTTCTTGTTCCAGCTCCTTATTTCGCATCGACAGCTTGTAATTTTTTCAGCTGCATCACTTACATCAAGAATCTCCCGACCTTTCCAACTCATACATCTCCCATAACTGCCAAACATTTCTTAAGTGCATCCGCCACCAAGATCCACCCATCTTGCTTTACACACCGGCCAACCTAAAAACACACACACTATAGTGTTATGAACATGCACGATACATTTTACTTCATGTCACGATTGCACATAATGTAAACAAACCTGATTTGTACAGCCCAAAACCTTCTCCCGGTGTTACGCCTTGAATGCAACATATCTCCTTAGTTTTAGCCCATGGTCACATGGCACTTCTCCATCGAGATCTAGGCCCTCCCATTCGGAGTCGTAGATCGTCCTTGGTACCTATAGGTAAACGCAAAGCTGAAATCGAATATGATTGCATGCACATATGGAGCTCAGATCGAGAGATTTACCATTGCCTAACCCTAGCCCGAGAAAACAGAGGAACTCACATCATGGAAGGAATACTCGATGTCGGAGAGAAGGCTGTCGCTGCTCGACTGGTCGTCCTCGCCGTTCAAGGATAGCATGGCGAATGCGACGGCGACAACGTCAGCGAGAGAGAGAGAGAGAGAGAGAGAGAGAGAGAGAGAGAGAGAGAGAGAGAGAGAGAGCAACCCTTCTACCGTTGCAATGATGACTAAATTGGTATGTTACAATAGTTTAATGGATACCATGCCCTTTCCCTGGATTCTTGTCTCCTCCTCGATATGGATTCTCTTCACACATTCTCATTTCAAATATTAAACCTGCACTCCCTCCATCCCAATTTCATTGCCTAATGAAAACATACCAGTATATTACATCATCCAAAGAAACAAAATCATGTCAACTACAAGGTACTTATGCATCACTTCTTCAGTCATGGTTTCACAAAACATTACATTATAATCTCCCAACAAACATAACCACAACATGGTTTCACAAAACATCACATTACAATCTCTCAACAAACGTAATCACAGAAACAAGTATATTACATCAACTCAAGAAACAAAATCATGTCGACTACAAGGTACTTACACATCACTTGTCCTGTCATGGTTTCGCAAAACATTACATTACAATCTCTCAACAAACAAAATAACAAAAACAAGTACAGTACATCATCTCAAGAAACATAATCATGTCAACTACAATGTATTTATGCATCACTAGTCCAGTCATGGTTTCACAAAACATTACATTACAATGTCCCAACAAACATAATAACTGAAACAAGTACGGTACGTCATCTTAAGAAACATAATCATGTCAACTACAATGTACTTATGTATTATTACAACAATGATGGTTTCAGTGAGTGACATGTCCGAAAATCTCAACAGCTCGCACAACATTATATCGCAATCTCTCAACAAAGATAATCACAGAAGCATGCTCTAAATGCAACAGCAGTCAATATTACAAATACAGGCAGGGGAACCCCGCGGTCCATATGACAAGCCCAGGGTAGCAGCTCTCATCAGATCTCATCAACGTCGACCACCTCATTCTGTTCAGCCACTACAGGGGCATCTACATCCACTATAACCTGTTCAACAACATCAGAAATGGTACCAAGGAAGAACACCTTCCTGGTTCGCTTCTTTCGCTACATCATCTGCATAAGATCTTCAGTATCCAAAACATCTATGAATTGCTGCTTCTTATGATGCCACCACCGGATTTTTGCCATCTGCTTAGGGCCAATACTGATTTCCTTACCGATCATCTCTCTCATTTCATCAAGAGTTATGTTTTTGGAATCGATAGTGATCTCCACAATACATGACGAAACTGGCTTATTAACTCCCTCATCAAGTTTTCCCATGTATGAATCCACCTCTATGTGTATACTGAACTTATCTAGATCAACATCTATTGGTCCGTATTCTCTAGGAGCAGAAGCTCTAGCAGCAAGATCTCTAGCATCTGCATACATATCATCAATCATCGCTTCAACTTTCACCTTACGATCAGCTGCACAACACTCCCAAACCATCTGAAGCTCATGGGAGTGCTCAATTTGCTGATAGGTATCATTCATGTTGCGCCACACCAATTTTGTCCTCTGTCTAGAACCCCAAGGAATTCTAGCGGCAAGCATATCTACCAGCTGCGAAACAGACACAACCTCTTTGCAATTCACAAGCAGATGCACATCTTGCCCGAACACAACCCTCTCGCAACCAAAATCAAGCTTTGCAGTGTACTGCTGAACATGAACTGTGAACTCATATAGGTCCCTTGTATCAAAGTTGTGCCTAATTTGATTAAAAAGGGGAACATTTCAGTTCATTTGATTCTATTATGCCGTAAATAATCTACTTGCAAGATAAGGCACAGATAAGAAAAATTCACCTCTCGCTCTTCTCCCGGGTTTTTTTCTTCGAGATCTGAGTGCTGCATCTGCCCACCGGAGCCGAACAATCCGCCACCGGCCTTGCTTTTCTCTTCAAACGCTGCTCGTAGGTACCTTGGGAGCAGAATCCGTGCTGGCCTCCTCGCTAACCGGGGCTGAAGACCTCGCTGTAGCTACGCGTTGAGCCCCACACTTGGGCCTCGACAGACCCTTTTCAATCGGCGACGTAGCTACAACCTTCGCCTTGCAAGACATGCTGGGCCGCCGCTGCCGGATTTAGTGTCGGAGGAGGGAGAAAAAAGGTCCTCCGCCGCCGGCAGATTTAGGGTCGGGGAAGGGAAGAAAAGGGACCGCCGCCACCGCAGCAAGATTCAGTGTCGAGAGTTAGGAAAGTACAGTAATGGATTTGCCCCTACGACACGTGCAGGGTGGCTAAGAAGAGTGACAGGCGAAGGAGGGGCACAGCAGGAACTAGTGTAATGGAATATCCTGACTTAACGGGCGCGATTTGAAAATATTGGGTTTGGCCATCATTCACTCAAAAGACCCCTCTCAGCAATTAGCGCCCCAACTTTTCAAATCGCGGTGATAAAAATCAACTTGGGTACCGCGTTGCCTGGCCACCCCAACTTTCGGGCCGCAAAATGATATTCTCGGCTATGGGGGTGTATTGGCTAGGAGGTCAAAGATCATGGAGCGAGATGAATAACGTCTTCCCCTTCTTCTCGGGCTCTCTTATTTCTCCCTTCTGGATGGTATGGCGGCTGTTGTGTTGTGTTTTCGTCCCCGGTCCCTTCACGGAAGTTGTCCCTTTTGACAAGATAGAGGCGGCAGCAACTATATGGCGGGAACTATACGGCCAGAAAAATATTCCCGTCGTATAGTTGCTCGTTAAAGCTTCTATATGCTCCCGTCGAGTGCTTCCAAAGAGAGACTTGCTTGTTTTCTCCAGAATATTGTGTTTCTCTAGTTAAAACCTTCTGTTGACATTCAGAACCAGAAACACACATTAAAAACCAAGTTTTCTTTGCTACCAAAGTATTAGCATTAGGTAAAGCTAGAAAATGATCAAATTCGGTAGAAAACCATTAATAAAAGCCATAAAAAATGTGTCGAATCTCACAGCTATCAACTCCCCCAATCTTAGATGTTGCTCGCCCTCGAGTGATAAGGAAATAAGGAAGAATAGCGGAGATTCGAGACTGAAAATAAAAGAACTTACAAGTTTGAATTGGTGTCAAATTCTTTTCTTCACAATCCCTGCAATCTTAAATATGATCATACAAGTATTCACAAGATTGCAATGAGTCCACTTCCTAACCACGTATATCTTGTTTAGCAAATAAATCATATGCCCAAGCAAATGTCAAAAGTTTAGCTAGGAAAGTGAGACAAATTCTTTTGGTGTCTCTCTTCATCGAGAGATGAAAACTTTTGTTCTTGTTTGTTTAATCAATTAAGAGTACTCAAGTTAGCATCAAAACATTTAATTTAAGAACAACTCATCTACTTCCATGTCAAAATTTCCAAACTCTCAAAGCACCTTTTTCTTTCTTTTGTCTTTCAAAAACTTCAGCTCTTTCATAGAGAAATCATACCACTATTTTTAACATGTTAATTGGGGTTGTGTTGCGCACTCGTGACCATGCCAATAAATAATTGTTTGAGCAATAATGGGTCAGAGGAGTACTACAACTTCACTTGGAATGTGAAACCATGAGGAGACTAAAAAATTACCCGTCATAGCATTGCTGCTACAGACGTTTACACAACTCAATAGCCGCAAGTGGTTTCCCACATGTAGATCGTTCGTTGGCCAACAGAGTTAATAGTTCCCCACGGAGCACGACAGAGTTGTAATGACACGCGTAAAGCAATATCTTATGGTAATTATTAGAAAACATAGTGGCATAATCTCTACTACTTCGAAGCATCCATTTTATCAAACAATTTTATTCAAAGGTACTATCGAGTCTATTTATATTAAGCTCAAATGGGATGGAGTAGTTCTAAAATCAAATTCTTTGAGCTAGAATTTAAATCTTAGTTATTTTCAATGAGTAGAAATTACTTTTCTTAAATAAAAAGAATGAAACTAGTTAATAAAACCTTGTGATGCTTGTGATGATAATAGATCATCAAATGTGTGCCTTAGAGTGCTAAGTAGACTACTTAAGTATTTTTTGGTGATTGTGTACTCCGTATGTATTTATAGACGATGGTACCGACCAAGCTTTCGAGGAGGAGGAGTGCTATCAAGAGGAGGAAGAAAACTTCAACCACTGCACTTCACAAGGCAAGCCATCATTAACAATGCAAGCTAACACTTGCAAGTATAATGCTTAGCAAGCTAGAATTAAGTTAGATAATCTGAGCAAGATGCACTAGGCATGCTTTGGTTATACCACTTTGACTATTACTTACCCCAAGTATTATTTTCAAGCTTTACTTCCTTTACTTTACCAAAGTCCCTTACTTGTTTTGAAGGTAGCATCAAAAGTATAAAACTTGACCTATCTCGATAACTTTAGATGTAATCCTATGGCATGAGATTGATCCCATCTTTCCACCTTAGTGAACACTTTTAACTTAGTAGTTTAGAGTAGATAAAAACTTGAGTCACTTTAGATGGGAACACTTGGTGAAAATGAATTATGAAAACCTTGGAATGATGAGTCATTCTATTGAGATGTTTTGACATGTGTTGAGAAACACAAAAGGTTTATGATGATGAAAATGTTGAGGCATGAGCCTTAACCCTTTTACAAAACTGATGGTTGGATTCGGATGCGATACCATTCCAAATTTACCGTACAACCACAATACCTAAATTGGGTAAGGCTTAGCCGGAAGTTTATATGCATTAGTCTTAGTTCCCTCGCAGGAGAGGTTTGAGCTGAGGCTACCTCTCAATGTTGTCCACCTATGCAGTGCCCAAGATGACAGATGGTCATGGTTGGGAGGCCATGCTCATAGGAGAGGTGCTTATACTAGGGTGTGTAAAGGAAAGGTTATGTTTGATTATCTGCATACTAAGTATGATGATTCAGGGTTATCCCTGACAGATGTATCGAATCTTGTGGTGAAAGTGTACCACCTCTGCAGAGTGTCAAACTATTCGAATAGCCGCGTCCGCGGTTATGGACAGTTGGAGTGGCCATACTATTTCATTGTCAGATGTTTTCAAAATAACTTATGAAATGAATGATGAATCTTGACTTGACCACAACAGATTTGTGACTATGACACTAGCTTCCCAACTTAAGTGATTCTAGAACTTTATTTTATCTTTCTTTGTTTCTGAACTCAGCTTAGGTTTCAAACTTAACTTTATAGTTAAACTTGGAGTTAGCACCTTACACTAGAACTATACTACTTGTTAGTGGTAGTTTGCGAGTACTTAAAGAGTACTCATGGCTTTTATCCCTGGCTATTCCTATGGCCAGACTATGAAGGAGACTACTAAGATGATGGCCAGCAGGACGGCTATGATAACTAGGACTATCTGCCTTCGTCAGCATTGCATGTGCCCCTGAAGATGGACCCCACCGCTACGCTTATTATTTATTCCGCTGATTGTTGTATTAAGACTGGATCATGAGATCCTTATTTGTGTAAGACCTTATTTATGGTTTGTAATGGATGATGTACTGTGATATCCAATCTGTTATGTCTCGCAAAAATGGTAATCATTGGGATTGTGATGTATGACATAACAGGCATCTGGGATTAAAAAATCCGAGTGTTGACAAGTTGGTATCACAGCCATCCTGACCATAGGAGACCCTAGTTAGAATGGATGTCCGAACAAAAACTTAATTTCAAAACCAAAGTGAGTATTTATGAAAAACTATTTCCTCTCTTATCCTTGGGAATTCATTCTTTCTCAAAAATTCATGTTCCTCCAATTCTTACATTACTACCTAAATTTTGACACACTTGACCACTTCACTAACTTCCTCATCCTAAATTCTTGTAGATGGAGACTCGGTTCAGCAAGTTCTACCAGTTGGGCAACAGAGGCCAACTGATCTTCGAGAGGGATCTGGATTCACTGTCTGAGTTATTGGGACGCCCGCATCCAGAGTTTCTTGGAGCTCAACTTCCAGGACCCCCATGAGGAGATTTACAGTGGCTAGTCACCACCGATCTTCGAGGAATCATAGAAGCACCAACATCCGGGAGAATCCAGTTCTCCGTGAGAGAGAACAACTGGCTAGATGGATTAGCCAGGGCAATGCATGAAGCTCTCGCACGTCTGTGTGCCCTCAGTGTCAACCAAATCCAAGGAACCCGTTTTGCTCACTATGCAAGACATGACTTCATGGGAATGTCGATGGAGATGCCCAGTCACCCGGAGCTAAAGCATCAAGTAGAGAACCTTGACTTCCTATTGTACGATCGCCAGAAGGAATTGGACAATGCTAGGGAGTTCGCCAACCACAACCGTGCCATTGCCGCTCAGAAGGCCGAGACTTTCTCACTGCTTGTCAAGGACCGTCAGACTCTTCGCCTCCAGCGCGAGAAGAAGGATCGCACCATCGCCCGTCTTCACAAGAAGGTGGCCGACCTCGAGAAGACCGTCAAGTAGCAGGAAGCTCAGCTTGTCGCAAAGGAGGCAGAAGAGGAGGGTGAAGACATCCAGGGAGATATGGATTCTTACATCAGCAATGATGATGACTTTCTGGAGGAGGATGCTGTGGATTTCTACACTGACAATGAGGACTCCGACTTCATCGACGATGAGTAGATGCACTAGAGCACTGTCGTAGCATGAGATGTATCGGTCCCACTGTATCGTAGCTTGTAGAATGGTTCTTCAAACAATCTGTTTTCCTTTGTTGTGGTGGTGTGTGTTTGTATCGTGTGCTTGTTTGAATGAATGAAATGAAGTTAGTTGCAAAATCTGAGTCAAACTCAAAGTTTTAGTCTTGAAATCAAAACCCTGAACCTTAGAACTTTCCCTCTTACCCCTTTATCTACCTCAATCTTCAGATGACTCGTGGAAACCAAGGAGGGAGCAGCTCGTCGCAAGACCCAATTCTACAGATCTTGCAGAATCTCATCGCAGACAGAGAAGCAAGCAGGGCACAGCACCAAGCTAATCTAGCAACATTGCAACAGATCACCCAGATGGCTCTCAACAACCAAGGGCATAGAAACCAGGATCATCATGGATCCAAACTCAAAAACTTTCAGAATACCAATCCCCCACTCTTTAACCAGGCTGAAAACCCACTAGATGCTGATGACTAGCTGCAGACAATGGAAAACAACTTAGAAGTAGCAGGAGTTGATGACAACGAGAAAGTTCTCTTCGCCACCCACTACCTGGCAGGAGATGCAAGAGCTTGGTAGACTAGCATCCGTAACATGAACCATGGTCAAGTGATGACATGGGAAGCCTTCAAAATCAAGTTCAGCCGCACCCACGTGCCGCGGGGCTTAGTCACCAGAATGAGGGATGAATTCAGAGAGTTGAAGCAAGGCCGAATGACTGTGGTAGAGTACCGTGACAGATTCTTGTCACTTTCAAGGTATGCACCTGATGAGATCAACACGGAGGCCAAGAAGAAGGAGAGATTCCTAAACGGACTGCATGATGAGATGCAGACTGTCCTTGTCAACACCCGCTTCGAGGATCTCGAAGAGCTAGTCGACTCTGCCATTCAGATGGAAGGGAAGATTAACCAGGCAAACGACAACCACAAACGTCGTATGATGCAGCAATCTGGATCCAGCATTCACTAGAAGTACCATCCCAACCCCTCACTAGGATATGCACCAAGGAACAAGCGACCCCCAATGTCTCGCCCAAGCTACCCCAACTGTAGCGGAGGCAATGTGAAGTCCGGAGGAAACAACCACAACTCCGGCAACACCAACAATTTCAACCGTGCCCCCCCAAGAGCAACAACAACAACAACAACACTGCACCCAGAACTGGCAGCAATGCTGTGCCTGTCGCAGCAAAAGATAAGTCTCAGATAACTTGTTTCGAGTGTGGAGTTAAGGGCCACTACTCCAATGAGTGTCCCAAGAAGACTGCCGCCACTGCCATTGTGAATGCCCCAGCTCAACAGCAGTGTCATGTTCAACCAGGGAGAAAATTTGCCCCAGGGAACCCTCACAACCGCAACGGTCGTCTCTTCCACATGAACGCCAAGGAAGCTCAAGAAGCGCCAGACGTAGTGCTGGGTATGTTTTCTGTCAACTTAGTTTTAGCAAGAGTATTGTATGATTTGGGAGCATCGCATTCATTTGTCACCGAAGAATTTGCATGCACTAGTAAGATCCACCCAACCAACTTGAAGCATCTCATGATAGTTCAAATCCCCGGTTCAACTACAAAAGCTAGAAAAATTTGCAAATCTGTGCCTATCGGAATACATGGGATAGATTTTTATGCCAACCTAATCGTACTCGGAACCAAAGGATTGGAAGTAGTACTAGGTATGGACTGGATGTCAAGGCATAAAGGACTGATAGAATGTGCTAAGAAAGCCATCACCATGACCAGTAGCTCTGGAGTCACAGTAGAGCATATATCTGAAACCTTACCCCGTCAATTCAAGTGCAACAAGAGTCTAGCCCTACCCACCATTGACCAAGTCCGAGTAGTTTGTGAATACCCCAACGTATTCCTAGATGAATTGCCAGGTATGCCCCCGGATAGGGATATTGAGTTCATTATCGAACTAATCCCCAGAACTGGACCCATAGCCTAGAGACCCTATAGCATGAACCCCTCAGAGTTAGTAGAACTGAAGAAGCAGTTGGATGCCATGTTAGCAACAGGCTTGATTCAACCAAGCGCATCACCATGGAGATCACCAGTGTTATTCGTCGACAAGAAAGATGGAGGTAACCATTTGTGCACAGATTACAGAAAGTTAAATGACGTCACCATCAAGAACAAGTACCCCTTGCCGAAGATAGAGGATCTATTTGATCAGTTGACTGGAGCCTAGGTATTCTCAAAGATTGATCTTAGGACTGGTTATCACTAACTTAAGATTTGTACAACGGATATTCCGAAGACCGCCTTTACTACTCGCTATGGTTTATACGAGTATACGGTTATGTCTTTTGGATTAACCAATGCCCCTGCTTATTTCATGAATCTCATGAATAAGATCTTTATGAATTTCCTAGATAAGTTTGTAGTTGTGTTTATCGACGACATACTTATCTACTCCAAGTCAGAAGAAGAACATGAGCAACATCTGAGAATCATCCTAGAAACCCTGAGAGAGCATCGGTTATATGCCAAGTTCAGCAAGTGTGAGTTTTGGGCTGAAAGAAGTAGGATTCCTAGGACATATTGTGTCTGCCGGAGGAGTCTCTGTTGATCCCACCAAGATCAAAGATGTCGAAGAATGGGAAGCCCCAACCACTCAAACCCACGTCTGTGCATTTCTCGGATTAGAAGGATATTACCGCAAGTTCGTCGAAGGATTCTCGAGCATCACCAGACCCATGACCCAATTGCTGAAGAAGGACAAGAAGTTTGAATGGACTGACAAATGTGAAGCCAGTTTCTAGGAGCTAAAGAAGAGATTGATATCAGCCCCAATACTGATCATGCCAGATATCAAGAAGCCGCTTGATGTGTATTGTGATGCATCCAAGATTGGTCTCGGATGTGTATTGATGCAAGAAGGCAAAGTCATAGCTTATCTGTCTTGACAACTGAAGCGGCATGAGCAGAACTATCCGACCCATGATCTTGAACTAGCAGCCGTAGTTTTGGCCTTGAAGACATGGCGTCATTATCTGATGGGTAATCGTTGTAAGATTTACTCAGATCACAAAAACTTGAAGTATATTTTCACTCAGAAGGAGCTAAATATGAGGAAAAGGAGATGGATGGAGTTAATCAAGGATTATGACCTTGACATTCACTATCACCCCGGCAAAGCCAATGTGGTAGCGGATGCTCTTAGCAGATTGCCGTGTAGGCTAAACACCATGATCAAGGAGAAGCAGCCAAGTTTGTATGAGGAGTTGGAGCAGTTCAGAATTGAGCTGGTTAGCAAAGGATTCTTAGCTAGCATTGAACTTCAACCCACTCCGATTAACCAAATCAAAGAAGCCCATAAGGGAAATGAAAGTATCGACGGAATCAAACGTCGTATTGGTACATGAAAGGTACCTAGATTCACTAAAGACGAAGAAGGAGTTCTGTGGTACAAAGGCCGTATCTGTGTGCCAGCAGATTCAGAGCTGAAGCAAGTCATCATGCAGGAAGCTCATGATACTCTTTATTCTATCCACCCCGGAGGAACGAAGATGTATCAAGATTTGAAAGAGCAATTTTGGTGGCACAAGACGAAGAGAGAAATCGGAAGCTACATCGCCAAGTGTGACATCTGTCAAAGAGTCAAAGTAGAGCATCAGAGACCCGCAGGACTGTTGCAACCTTTGCAGATTCCGGAATGGAAATGGGATTCCGTCGGAATGGACTTTATCACCGGTTTGCCTACTTCTAGTAGGGGAAATGACTCAATCTGGGTCATAGTTGATAGACTGTCCAAGGTAGCTCACTTCATACCAGTCAAGACAACTTACCAGAGTGCGAAGCTAGCAGAGTTGTATATTGCTAGGATTGTTAGTCTGCATGGAACCCCCAAGACCATAGTATCAGATCGAGGAACCCAATTTACCTCGAGATTTTGGCAGAAAGTTCTGGAAGGATTAGGAACCAAGTTGAACTTCAGCACCGCGTATCACCCGCAAACTGATGGACAGACTGAAAGATTCAACCAAATCTTAGAAGATATGTTAAGAGCGTGTGTGTTAGAATACGGATCAAAATAGGAAGACTGCCTGCTTTTCACAGAATTCTCCTATAACAACAGTTATCAAGATAGTTTGCAAATGGCACCATTTGAGTTCCTATACGGAAGAAAGTGTCGTACCCCTTTCAATTGGTCGCAAGTAGGAGAGAGCCAGATCTTCGGACCCGACATTCTCAGAGAAGCCGAAGAAAAGGTGCACAAAGTCCGTGAGCACCTCAAGAATGCCCAATCCACACAGAAGAGTTATGCTGACAAGAGAAGGAGAGACCTGACCTTTAATGTTGGAGATTTTGTATATCTCAAGGTTTCGCCATTAAAAGGAACCCAACGCTTTAGTCTGAAAGGAAAGTGAGCCCCCAGATATATCGGGCCGTTGAAGATTCTGAATCGCCGAGGAGAAGTATCGTATCAACTGGAACTGCCTGAAGAGATGTCTGCCATCCACAATGTGTTCCATATCTCGTTACTTTGCAAATGCCTAGAAGTGCCGGAGAAGACTGAAGTTTTCAAGAACATCGATCACCGAGCTGTGGAGATCAACAATGACCTGACATATCGTGAAGTGCCCATCCGTATTCTGGAGGAAGCTTACAGAACCACCAGAACCAGGAGTATCAAGTTTCTCAAGATTCAATGGAGCAACCATATCGAAGAGGAAGCTAATTGGGAGCGAGAAGATTACATTAGGACAGAGTTTCCAGATCTCTTTAGTTCCTAGTTTTCTTTCATAAATCTCGGGACGAGATTTTGTTTAAGGGGGGAAGGTTTCTAACATCCCAAAACTTTAATCCAAGGTTATTAAGATCCAAATCATCAAACTTAGAGTTAACAAAAAAAATCCATTTAAAGATATTAAAGCATTCATATGTGTGTGCATTTAAATTAGGAGTTGATTTGAATTGCCATGATTAAGTGATCCATTGCTTGTAAAATGATTATTAGGTGAAATAAACATCATCTAGATCATTCCCAAACAAATCCCAAAGAAAAACAAATCAAAATGAATAAAATAAAGAAATGGTCATTTGTGCCATTTTAATCACCATACCTACTTTGGATACTCCTAGAACTCAAAACCTAACAGAAACAAATGTGGATCTTTGCACCCCTTGCTAGTACATGTAATGATGTACCAAGGCCCACCTTGTGATCTACCAAAAACCTTCAAACACTAATTTTAAATGGCAATTGAAAATTGAATGTAGTTCATATGGGAAGATCCCACTTATTCAAAAACCACTCAAATGACCTCCATTTTTAAATCCCAAGCAACCATAGATGCTTAAGCATGTGTCTAGCAACTCCACCAAAATCCAACCAAAAATTCAAAAACTTTTCTCATGCGGCCATTATGTCGAACAGGTGGCATGCAGAAAATAAACTGCCTAACTATTAATGTTTGTACTTAAACCATTGTTCCCCATTTGACCCCCTCTGCACTCCCTTGTCCCCCTGAGTCTAACCAGACCCTCATCGGCCTACCCCTAAGCCGCAGCAGCAGTGGAGCGCCGCCACTTTGTGGTCACCGCCGGCCGATCGTGGACAGAGCGCCACATACCGCGCCGCACCATTCCAGCGCCACCACTAGCTTCGCCTAACCCTACCGCCACTCCATGTCCACCCCTCGATCACCCCCAGGCCCTGGACCACACCCCAGCGCCGCCGCCCATTCCCTCTACGTCGTGCTCAGCGCGCGCCAGAGCCTGATCATCGCCAGCATGCAGCAGACCGCCACTGGTTATAAAATCCCGCACGCCGCTCCACCTCGACCCCAGCACCCCGCCAGACATGGTCGTGCACCGCCGTGCGACCCATAGTCGCCGTGCGCCGCATCAAGCACTGCATCTATCTCCCAGAGCGCGGGACGCTCCCGACCAAACGCCACCGCCCCTAGCCACGCATTAACACCGTAGAGCATCACCAGGAGGCAGGCCACCGTCCGCCTACGCCGCCCATGCCTCTAGCCGCCTGTATCAGCGTCACCGACGAGCTCGACGTCGTGCCACTCGGTTCACCCGTCGCCCTATAAAAGGAGCCCTCCCCAGCACCAATGACTCACACCATTCCACTCCCCTCTCCTCACTGATCCTTCCCCACCTCTCACCGGAGCCGCTCGAGCCATATTTCACCGGAATTTAGCCAGAGGAGCCCGCTGCAGAGGAGAAGGTGTCGTCGATTTCGTCCACCCCAAGAGCTGCCGCGACCACCCCTGAGTCCGTCGTCGATAGCACGTTCATTTGCCCGCCTCGCCGCAGTAGCTAGAGCCCTGGTATGCCCCCTGTGCACCCCCACCGAGCCTCTAGGGTTAGTCCTCGTCGGCGACCTGTTCGCCGGAGACGACACTCCTCAGCCATAGATCTCACTTTTAATCTAACGGCCCACATCGCCCCGTACCGCTTCGTGTGTAAAGAGCCAATGACATGTGGACCCCCTGTCAGCTGTTCTCTGTGTCGCGGAGTGCCACTGGGCCGGCCCATTTTCCTTCACACGCTAGCCTAGCAATTCAAACTTAGATTTTTCTAGTTTAGTTTGAACTTAGTTATGTCCCCTAGTTTGAAAATCAGTTCAGAGAGATTTACCAATCCAAATGGAGTGATTCAAATTGTGTTAGAAAGCTACTTGAAAGATCTATCCAAGCCCTTTGGATTTAATTCATTTAGAGTTAGAGATCTCTCCTAGTAAAAATAACAAGACAAAAGCTTTTGCACATTCAAACATTTTTATAAAATCAACCATGATAGCTTTTGAGTTGATTCCAACTCTCAAAAATCACATTTAACCATACCTATCTGAATATGTAATAATATTAAGGTTCACATGCAGTGACTTTGGACTAGTACCAAAATAATGCTATATAGGCATTTCTAGTCACTTTAAATCATTAAATAATAAACTTAAACTTAAATAAATGTGAACCAACCCTTAAATCACATTCCCATATGTTAGAATATGTGGTGATGACATGTGTCCACATGATCCCATATTTTAAGTGGTTATAATTAAATCTTAGTTATTTTCAATGAGTAGAAATTACTTTTCTTAAATAAAAAGAATGAAACTAGTTAATAAAACCTTGTGATGCTTGTGATGATAATAAATCATCAAATGTGTGCCTTAGATTGCTAAGTAGACTAGTTAAGTATTGTTTGGTGATTGTGTACTCCGTTTGTATTTATAGACGATAGTACCGACCAAGCTTTCGAGGAGGAGGAGTGCTATCAAGAGGAGGAAGAAAACTTCAACCACTGCACTTCACAAGGCAAGCCATCATTAACAATGCTGCAAGCTAACACTTGCAAGTATAATGCTTAGCAAGCTAGAATTAAGTTAGATAATCTGAGCAAGATGCACTAGGCATGCTTTGGTTATACCACTTTGACTATTACTTACCCCAAGTATTATTTTCAAGCTTTACTTCCTTTACTTTACCAAAGTACCTCACTTGTTTTTAAGGTAGCATAAAAAGTATAAAACTTGACCTATCTCGGTAACTTTAGATGTCATTCTATGGCATGAGATTGATCCCATCTTTCCACCTTAGTGAACACTCTTAACTTAGTAGTTTAGAGTAGATAAAAACTTGAGTCACTTTAGATGGGAATACTTGGTGAAAATGAATTATGAAAACCTTGGAATGATGAGTCATTCTATTGAGATATTTTGACATGTGTTGAGAAACACAAAAGGTTTATGATGACGAAAATGTTGAGGCATGAGCCTTAACCCTTTTACAAAACTGATGGTTGGATTCGGATGTGATACCATTCCAAATTTACCGTACAACCACAATACCTAAATTGGGTAAGGCTTAGCCGGAAGTTTATATGCATTAGTATTAGTTCCCTCGCGGGAGAGGTTTGAGGTGAGGCTATCTCTCAATGTTGTCCACCTATGTAGTGCCCAAGATGACACATGGTCATGGTTGGGAGGCCATTCTCATAGGAGAGGTGCTTATACTAGGGTGTGTAAAGGAAAGGTTATGTTTGATTATCTGCATACTAAGTATGATGATTCAGGGTTATCCCTGACAGATGTATCGAATCTTGTGGTGAAAGTGTACCACCTCTGCAGAGTGTCAAACTATTCGAATAGCCGGGTCCGCGGTTATGGATAGTTGGAGTGGCCATACTATTTCGTTGTCAGATGTTTTCAAAATAACTTATGAAATAAACGATGAATCTTGACTTGACCACAACAGAGTTGTGACTATGACACTAGCTTCCCAACTTAAGTTATTCTAGAACTTTATTTTATCTTTCTTTGTTTCTGAACTCAGCTTAGGTTTCAAACTTAACTTTATAGTTAAACTTAGAGTTAGCACCTTACACTAGAACTATACTACTTGTTAGTGGTACTTTACGAGTACTTAAAGAGTACTCATGGCTTTTGTCCCTGGCTATTCCTGTGGCCAGACTATGAAGGAGACTACCAAGATGATGGCCAGCAGGACGGCTATGATAACTAGGACTATTTGCCTTTGTCAGCATTGCCTATGCCCCTGAAGATGGACCCCACCGCTACGCTTATTATTTATTCCGCTGCTTGTTGTATTAAGACTGGATCATGAGATCCTTATTTGTGTAAGACCTTATTTATGGTTTGTAATGGATGATGTACTATGATATCCAATCTGTTATGTCTCGCAAAATTGGTAATCCTAGGATTGCGATGTATGACATAACAGACATCTGGGATTAAAAAATTCGGGTGTTGACATTGCTGCTGCTGCTGCAGTTGTCCCTCCCAAGCAGGGTTGTGCCCCTTCTCTTCCTCCTACTCCTGCTCCTTCTCATCCTCATCCTGCTACCCTCCTTCTTCATCTTCATCGGGCTGGAGTTTGGCCATGATCTCCATCATTTGGTCCTTGGTGAGGATCCAAGTGTCCTTCTCCACAATTGAGAAGACTTGGGGGCAGGGCAACTGAACCTGCTCACCCTGTGCATCACCAAGATAACTGATTTGATATGCTCGGAGCCTCTAGTTAGCATGGTAAACACCAAGGAAGCCACAAGCAGTCAAATACTTGACGTCCATGAGTTTGGAGTTGCATAACAGGTAGTATAATATTTAATGCATGGGAAAGGTGGGTTACCAATCCACCAATGCGAATATCACCTTTGGTCTTGTCGCTTTGGTGGCGAAGGTGCTGGATGAGTAGAGCTGCAGGATTGGGGCTTTGAGGTGAAGTGGGAAAGAGAGCCTTGGTGATCATCGCCATGTCCGCATTGGCCATGGAACCGGAGTCACCTCTTCCCAGTAGTGTGTTGGCGAGGAACAAAGCATAGTAGCGGATGGTTGGGTTCTGAATGGTGGACATCTTCTGGTAAAATTGCCTGCCACCATTAACAGAAATAACCTCCCATGTTTCTCCACTTGTGACGTTATAGAGGTTAGTAACAGTGGGCTCCCCAACATGAGGGAAACTGAAAGCATTGCAAAATTGTTTGAAATTTATTTCATAGTGCTGCCGGTTCATGGTGAAGCTTACCGTGCACATATTACCTTTCTCCCTATGGTCGTTGTAGAAGGAGGCAAGGAACTCATGGGTAAGCTCGGTGTAGGTATCGTGGCTTGAGAAGCCAAGTACCGTCAACCCCGCCTTGTTGCACATGAGGTTGAAATCCACCTTCAACCCTGCCGCGGTGAGAAAGCTGTGGTCGGCCCAACGTGTGGGCAGCACCCTCCTCGATGAGACCATGGCCAACTTGGGGTTGCGCTCGGCTCAGGACCCTGAGCTCGAGCCCTCACCCCGTTGACGCTTGCTCGAATGAAAAAGGTTACTAGTTTTATTCATCGTGATGCACTAAAAAATTTCACCATAAAACCTTAGGCATATAGTTTCTACATGATATATGAACAATCCTATGTGGAAACATTCAATCCTAACATGAGAAATTAATAGGAAAAACAAAATAAGTTTGAGTTCATCCACTAGATCAATGTGAGAGTTTCAACCATGGAAATCTGAAAAATAAAGCATGTATAGGGAGAGAAACATACCGATCTGTTGATTCTCCCACTCAAACGAATGAAATTCGCGAAGAATCAAGAGTTCTAGGTGGATTTTGAGAGGTTTGGAGAGAGAATATGGGAGAAATAATGAGGACGGGTGGAAGACCTAGCCATCCCGGTGCGATTTTGTGGTCGCACCAAAGTATATGGCTGGAACTATACAGGCGGGTGATGTTGTTTCGCCCGTATAGTTGCGGCGGCCCTGCCTGATATGTTGCTAACGTATCCATAAATTTTGATGTTCCATGCTTGGTTTTATCTACTTTCTTATGTTTTGTCCACACTTTGGAGTACTTTTTATACACTTTCTTGGACTAACCTATTAACAAGATGCCATAGTGCCAGTTGCTTGTTTCTGTTGTTTTTGGTTCCAGGAAAGTCAGAAAATGAATATTCTCGAAATTGGACCGGACTAAAGCCAAAGTCGATATTTTACCGGAAGACTCACGGAGCCAGAAGACGAGACGAAGAGGGGCCATAGGGCGGCCACACCATGTCGTGGTGTGGGCTAGCCCACAGCGGCTTTCACCAGTGGTGTGGGCCCCGTCACAAGACCGACCTTGCCTCTTCGCCTATAAGATGCCTCCCGATGCAAAAACCCTAAATCGTCAAGCCTCCAGCCACAAAAAGTTCTGCAGCACCACTGCCACCGAAGGGGAGATTCGGGGACAGAAAGTCTCTATTCCAGCACCCTGCCGGGATGGGGAAGTGCCCCCGGAGCCATCTCCATAGATCTCCACCGCCATCTCCATCGCCATTGCTGATTCCCATGATGAGGAGGGAGTAGTTCTCTCTCAAGGCTAAGGGTTCTACCAGTAGCTATGTGTTCATCTCTCTCTATGCGTGATCATATTGTGATCATGAGCTTTGTAATCAAGTAGATCTACTTTGCTACTCAAGTGCTTTAATAGATCTCCGGCTCTCCCCACGTGTGTGAAGTTGACAGTGTGCACACCGTGGTGGCACTTAGGCTAGAGATTACAAATACTTGTTATGAGTTATATTTGGAGTTGGATGTCTTTATGAAATTGTGGTGTTTGTTGGAACCATCTAGTACTCAAGGTGACAGTGTGGGGTTATCTAGATGGGAAAGATGAACTTTGAGGTGTGTTGTTATAGCCCTACCATGGATTAGAGTGTCCAACCGGAGAGTAGTTCAACGTAGTATCATAAAGAAGAATATATTTATATGAGAGTGTTCACTAGTGAAAGTATGATCCCTAGGCCTTGTTTCTAAGCATTGAAACACCATTTGCAATTAGATATGTTACATGTTTGCTTGCTTCCATCTTTATTTCAGTTTGCCTTTAGTGTCTTCCACGCCATCAAGCTATTTTCTATCACCGTTACCACTTATAATTATCTATACCACTTGTATTTCACTATCTCTTCGCTGAACTAGTGCACCTATACACCTGACAAGTGTATGAGGTGTGTTGGGGACACAAGAGACTTCTTGTATCTTGATTGCAGGGTTGCTTGAGAGGGAATACCTTTGACCACTTCCTCCCTGAGTTCGATAAACCTTGGGTGATCCACTTAAGGGAAAACTTGGTTCTGTTCTACAAACCTCTGCACTTGGAGGCCCAACAACTGTCTACAACAATAGAAGTGCGTAGACATCAAGCTATTTTCTGGCGCTATTGCCGGGGAGGTAAGGTAAAAGGTACTCACATCCTCCAGTGTGAGTGCTCGAAGTTATTTCCTTTAGATTCTGCAATTTTGTCTTTTTGTTTCTTGTTTTCACTTGTTAGGCTTAATGGAAAACAACAACAAAATTAGAGAGCTTTATAGTATTTATCTTGAGTTAGGACATGAAGTTTTTGAAGAGAAAATTAAAAAACCTATGGAAATTTATTTGCATGCTAATAGCAATGTTATTAGTATGAATTCTTTTAACACCATTATTGCTAATGCTATGGAAAAGTCTAAGCTTGGGGAAGCTTTGTTTTGATGAGCATGATATTTTTAGTCCCCCAAGCATGGAGAAAAAAAATTACTTTGATGATACTATGCCTCCAATATATGATGATTACAATGATGAGTATGATATTTTCAGTCCACCTACTATTGAGGAGAAAATTAATTATGATTACAATATGCCTCCTATGTTTGATCATTATGGTGATGAGAATAATAATAATAGCTATTTTGTTGAATTTGCTCCCACTACAATTAATAAGAATGACTAATGTTTATGTGGAGAGTATTAATTCTTTTAAGCATGTGGCTCATGATAAGAATGTTTTATGTGATAGTTATATTGTTAATTTTATTCATGATGCTACTAAAAGTTATTATGAGAGAGGGAAACATGATTTTATGCATCTCAATAATATTAGGTTTCCCCTCTTTATGTTGAAAGTCTTGAAGTTGCACTTGTTTTGCTCCCTATGCTTGTTGCTTTGTGCTTTCATGACTTGTTTCTTTACAAGATTCCTATGCATAGGAAGTGGGTTAGACTTAAATGTTCTTTGAATTTGCTTCTTGATGCTCTTTTTTACTTCAATTCATATTTCTTATGTGAGCATCTTCTTAAACTATCATGACTAACTTAAAGGCGTTAAAGGAAAGTACTTATTGGGAGATAACCCAAAAGTTTTAGTTGAGTCTTGGAAGTTTTTGCTTCAGTAATAACCTCTCCTTATCCTTTTTATTTGCTTTTTGTGCCAAGAGTAACCTCTAATGAGAGAAAAGTAATGCTTGGGAAAGTTGATGTCCCGAAACAGATTTTTGTCCTTCACCATAAAAAATCGTGTAAAATCTATGTAGGTCGTTTTGAGGCGTGAATTTTTGTGATTCTGCCCCAGGTTGTTATCTAACTTCCGTTAGTTCAACACTTTTTTATTTGAGAAATAGAAGGTCTTTGAAAAAATTCGTATTTACCTGCTGGTCTGTTTTAACAGATTTCTACCATTATTTGCATTTGCTTCATGTTGGATCCTTTTTGAGTTCTTTTGGGGAATTGAGCTTTTTGAGGGAAGTGCTACAGTAGCTAGTGTTTTAATGGAAGTTTTATTGGTGTTGGAACTGAACATAAAGACCTATTATCTTGAGTGCACTAATGTTGCTAATAAAGATTGTGTGAAGTTTTGTATGAAGGAAAAATTTCAGGTGTATGGAAGGAATGAGTAATGAGATGAAGGATGGACTAAAGCTAAAGCTTGGGTATGCCACACGTGTCACCCCAAGAAATATCCAAGAATTACAAGCGTCAAAGCTTGGGGATGCCCAAGGCATCCCCTTCTTCATCAATAAAAAACCCAGGTTTCTTCCAAACGCTTCATTTTTATTGTTTCATGCATAGTTGTGTTGTTCTTGGACCGTCTTCTCTTTCGTTTTTGTTTTGGTTTTTCGTTTTCTTTGTTTTCTTAGTTTGCTGAATAAATTGGTTGGACCCCCTCTTTCATACATTGGTTTTCAAATAGTTTGGTTTGGATTGGAAAAGAGTAGGAAAGTTCATGCTTAAGTGGTAAAGAGAGTTTGTTTTTGACTGTGGCCTATGCTTTGTCATGCCATGCTTGATATTATTTTGGCTTTATGCTTAGTATTATTTTATGTAGCATTACATGTTATAAACAATTGAGATTGCTTAATGTGCCTTGAAGAATCATGCTTTTTTAGCATATTAAAGCATAGTATTGTGGTATTCTCCTTTGATGCTTTATTTGGGTTGACTTGGCGCATGCTCACACCATGTTATGACTATCCCAAGTCGTCATAGACTTGATGATCCTTTAGTTTTCAACTTGTAGTATTACTTTATGCTTTGATTAATGATGTTTCGTCGCTCTGCATGATTATGGCCATTATTGCTCTCTTAGTTGGTCGCTCCCAGTCTTTTGCTAGCCTCCGCAACCAAGTATGAGTTCCACTCATGCATCTAACTCCTAAAACCAAGTTATTCCAAAGAGTCCATCGTACCTACCTATTAGCTTATGCTATTCCAAGTATATTCATGTTTTTATCTACCTTCCTAATTAAACTTGTTATGAGAAAACTAGTGATTAAAGCTCTCACGAACTTGATGACACACTTTACTTTTCTTGCCCTTAATAAACTTGAACCATTGTGTCGTCTATGTTGTATATGCTTGCACTTATTTGTTGGGGATTAGTAGAACCATGTTGTCATGGGGAACGGTTTCAACATTGCACTTGTACTTTGTACCTAGTTGATATCATGCTCTTTTGTCTATGGATGTCATCGGTGTGAAATGAAAGGGGAGCTTGTAAGTCCATGGAGTTATGTATATGTGTTAGAGAAATGCATGGGCCGCTGGTCTAATCCATGACGTCATGGTGGAAACCTGCAGCGTAACCATAATGAGCTGTCTATGAAGAATTCTTCTTATAAAAAAAGAGTCAGATATTGAGAAAAAAAGAAAAAAAGAAAAGAGAAAAATAAAAGAGAAAAAAGGGATATATGAAAAGAGGAAAGAGAGAAAAAAGCACCATATTCCCATGGTAAATAAGAAGATTGCTGAGATGCTCGTTGTCTGCTTGCCTTGTCATTTTGATATGAGGATTCTTCCGTATCATCGGGCAAGGGGTACCCCGTTGGCGGTTCTCTATGATACACATGTACTTACGATGACAAGAACTTACCGGTGACTAAACTTGAGTAGCATGACGAGCGGCCCTTGAATTCAAGGGACATGAGATTTCCAACTTATACTTCGTCAAGCATATACACCATAGTTTGTTCACTTTAACCTTAATCACTTCAAGATGCTTATGATAGGGGCAATGAGAGCTGAAAGCTATTAAGTACCATAATTTTTGGAAGCTCTTTATGAAACTTGAATCCCCGTTTCCTTCTATGAAGGCCTTTCTTTTACTTTTAAGTTGAGTCTCCACTTTCTATCTTTATGCACCTACTTTGAGAGCATAGTGGCCATTCTTAGTTCTATGTGCATTGTCCCAAGACTTGTTGACGGATGCATAACTTTGATATTGCTTGTTCTTAAACTATTTGTATCTAGTCACCCTTATGAACTTTGAAGGTGGCCTATGCATTTATGTTTTGCTACGCTATGAGGGACAAGCTGAATGACATTCACATTATGTTTTCTTTATGTGAAACAAACAAACGTCTTGCAAAGCATTGTTATTCATGAATCTTTTGTGTGTACCTTTTCATGTTACAACATAGTTGCTATGTCTTATTGCTAGAACTTTGTCTTTCATGATATGTTGAAGTACTATGATCCCAGCTATCAATGTTTTACAAATACTTTGATCAATTTTATGATGGTACATGCCATCTCAAAAATTATTATTTCTTTTTATCACTTACCTACTCGAGGATGAGCAGGAGTTAAGCTTGGGGATGTTGATACGTTGCTAACGTATCCATAATTTTTGATGTTCCATGCTTGGTTTTATCCACTTTCTTATGTTTTGTCCACACTTTGGAGTACTTTTTATACACTTTCTTGGACTAACCTATTAACAAGATGCCTCAGTGCCAGTTGCCTGTTTTCTGCTGTTTTTGGTTCCAGGAAAGTTAGAAAATGAATATTCTCGGAATTGGACCGGACAAAAGCCAAAGCCGGAATTTTTATTCTCGATGTATAGTTGGTCGTTAAACCATCAGTAGTCATCAAAAAAATTCTATTTCTTTGAGAATACTTTCTTATCCCAAATCTTAGCGAAATACCTTATTTTTGACAAAAAACTGATAGTAGAAATTGTCAACCAACATTAGCATATTAAGAGCAAAATTTTAGCTTCTGTAAATGGAAAACTCAAACTTTTATTTTTATTATTATTCTATACTCATTCAATAGATGTTTCTACTGCTTTTTTACAGCTGCATCTTCACGGGTGCGCTTCCACAAGAATGTTTGTGAAAAAGTGGTAGGAAGGCGATGAACTTTTATTCTCTAATCTATTTTATTGACGAGATGGTTTGACTCCCATTAAGCATTTTATTAAGAATGGTTGAGTAACTCAACCTCTTCTCTGTTCTCGAAATCTTACCTTGGGTTGCCCCTTATCAAAGGCACTTACCACATGAACTCGTTTTGCCGGTGGAATACATCTTTCTCCTTCTTCTAGTTTCTTTGGAAAATACCGACTGATTTCAACATCATAAACATTGAAGATTATCTTTCCTTCAACATAATCAACTGATGCCCCTACAGTACTAAGGAAAGGTCTTCCAAGTATTATAGATAATTTTTCATCTTCGAGCATCTCAAGAATAATAAAATCAGTGGGAATAACATGCTCATCTATTCTAAGTAGAAGATCCTCAAGCATACCAACGGGTTGTTTGGTGGATTTGTCAGCCATCTGTAAAGTGATAGTGGTAGGAGAATACTCCCCTAATCCTAACATTTTATAGAGGGAGTATGGCATTACACTAACTCTTGCTCCTAGATCACACAAGGCATTGTGAATATCAGTTTTACCTATTGAGCATGAAATAGTTGGTATTCCAGGATCTCCAGACTTAGACAACAGCTTCCCATTAGCAGGATAATTGGTTACCATGGCAACAGTTTCAGTTATTTCTTTCTTTCTACTAAGAATATCATGGAGGAATTTAGAATAAGTAGGAACTTTGATTGCATCTGCAAACGGAATTTCTAGACGAAGGTCACTAAGTGCCTTTGTAAAAGAATTATAAATTACCTAATTTGGTGCTTTCTTTTTTCGATCTAGGTAAGGAAGATTTTTCTCACCTGATTTACTCTTGTCTTTTACCTTTTGTGGGGAGTCTGGCTCTTTTGTTGCTTTCTTTTGTTGTTGCTTATCACTTTTCTTATTTTCTACTACAACAACTTCATATTTCTTGCTTATCTCTTTTTCTTCTCTTGGATCAACCATCTTCGCATCAGAGTCATAATGGTCATCCTGTGCATCATTTTGGTCCTCCTTGGTTTGATCTTGTGTTTCAGTTTCATCCCGAGGATCCACCAATCTATCATCTTCTTGGCTTGCTTCGAGCAAGGCTTTTTCCTTTCGCTCTTTTTTAGCTTCATACTCCGGTGGTCCTAAGGGTCCTGTAACAACTGCACCCCTTCTTGTGACAATGTTAGTAGAAATAGGAATATCTTTATCATCGTGAAGAAAATTTTGATAACCAGATGCTATTTGTTCACACTGGGTTTCAATCATACTAAGATACTTGTGAAATAATTTTATTTCTTGCCTAATCTCATCATAATTTTCCGTGAGTTCTGCCAAAATCTTTTTGTGTTTTTGAAAATGCTTATGCAAGTTATTATGAGATTTTACTTGTCGATGTTTTAATTCTTGAAAAACTTTTCTAGTTTCATCTTCTTCAGTTAAAACTTGTAAAAAATCTACTTTGTTTTCCTTAACAAGTTTAGAAGGTATACCTTTTTCTTTCATTGTTTTGCATACCTCCGGCATAAGATCAGAAGTTTTCCGGAGTATCCCTCTTTCCATCTTAGTGCCAAAATCAGGATTATATAAAGAATCATTCTTAGCCCTAGTAGACATCAATTCCAAACATTCCTTAATAGTTAGAGTATTTATAGACCCTCCTGCTGAGAAGTCAAGCAATTCTCTACATTGAGTATTAAGACCGTGGTAAAATAAATGGCAAATAGTTGATTCAGAATAACCATGATTATGAATACTATTGATCATTCCAAAGAATCTTTCCTAGGCTTGTGGGTAGTTTTCTCCCACGTTCTGACTAAAGTTGTCTATATTCTTTCTTAGTTCAGTTACATTTTTAAAAGGATTAAACCTGTTTATGAATTTAACAATGTAGTTTTCCCAACATTTAATGTAATGGCGAGGGAGAGAATATAACCAGTCTAGAGCTTTACTTTTAAGAGACCATCAAAATAATTTAAGATGAGAGAAGTCTCTTAGCAAACCTTCTGGTCCAAGCGATGTTATCACATTGTCGAACTCTCTAATATTTTTTTCCTGGGTCTTCATCTTCCCTTCCACTGAAAGCTTTTTCCTGCAAAGTTTTAATAATTTAACCATCAAATCGATATTCTCTAACTCTACGATTAGGAAATTCTATTGGTTGTTCAAGAAATTCAGAACTTGGAGCACTATATTCTCTGAGAGTTTTCTCAGGTTTCATGGGAGTTGTCCTGTAAATAGACATGATTTTCATAATATCACTTAGGTTTTCAACTTCAACTTTATTTGATCTTAAAAGTTTTTCAATAATCTCTTCGTGCCTTTGAGCAGGCACGCGCTCAATATAATCCGGTAGATAGGTCCTACCAGAGCGTGTAGACCCTTTGTCTCCTAGGGAGAAATTTTGTAGTAGCAACACTTGAAATGTCAAAAGACAAACACTTAGCGCTTAGCTCCCCGGCAACGGCGCCAGAAAATAGTTTGATGTCTGCAAGTGTACAGATCATTTGTAGCTAGTTTCGAAGTATAGATATCGATCCCACAGGGAGTCCAAAGGTAAGTGTTTATGGGTGAAGTCTCTGTCACACCCGAAGTTATCACAGGTCTTCGAGTGAATTGACTGCAAGTGTTGAAATAAGGATAGGGTTTTAATTAAATGAGATGTATTTAAATAGAACTAAAATGTAAACTTCAGAAATATAAAGCATAAAAGTAAAGAATGACTTGGTTGTTTGTTGTTTCCTATAGATGGCAAAAGAAGGCGTGGGGAGATTCAGGTCATGGTGATAGTGACTATGCCAGGTGGACGAATAATAAATGTAACAATTATAATCTTCTAAATATATGTGTAGGCGAGCAACCCATAATTAGCCGGAACTCCTCTTGGTATATTTTATCCCAACTTCAATAATTCTACTAGCCTGTTACCAAAACCATGATCAAACACTAGACGATTAAGACCCTTCAGGTCGCTTAGCTATTAAGCTCTTTTGATCGGACTAATGCAATAAGCACAGTGGTTCCTCATTATCCTCGAGTCTACTAGTTTTCCATTGATATCCCCGTGTCGCCCGGGGGTTACCGGTCCACTAGCGAATAAGATCTTATCTATGTAGAACAAAGCATCATGTTGTTTGGGCTCTTAATTGGACAACAAGCATTAGGCATCTCACAGATAGTCAAGCACATATAATATAGTAATTAGAATCAATCATAAACTAATGGAAAATATATGAAGGGACATCATATCTCACCAATCCCCTACATATCCCACGCCCAAGGGAATTACTCATACATGAGAGAAGAATGGATCATCGATATAATCAAATAAAGGGAATTCGTCTTTATATTACCGTGGAGATCCACAATAAGAATAGAAAAATATCCAACACAATTCAAGATGGGAAGAAATAATCTCAAACCCTAGTCTTGCAAGGTGTACAAGTAGTGGCTATGGGGGTGTATTGGCTAGGAGGTCGAAGATCGTGGAGCGAGATGAAGAACGTCTTCCCCTTCTTCTCCGGATCTCTTCTTTCTCCCTTCTGGATGGTATGGCGGCTGCTGTGTTGTGTTTTCGTCCCCGGTCTCTTCACGGAAGTTATCCCTTTTGACAAGACAGAGGCAGCGACAACTATACAGCGGGAACTATACGGTCGGAAAAATATTCCTGCCATATAGTTGCTCGTTAAAGCTTCTATATGCTCCCATCGAGTGCTTCCAAAGAGAGACTTGTTTGTTTTCTCTAGAATATTGTGTTTCTCTAGTTAAAACCTTCTGTTCCCCCGCAAAAAAAACCTTCTATTGATATTCAGAACCTGAAACACACATTAAAAATCAAGTTTTCTTTGCTACCGAAATATTAGCGTTAGGTAAAGCTAAGAAGCGATTAAATCCGGTAGAAAACCATCAACAAAAGCCATAAAAATGTGTCAAATCTCACAGCTATCAGGCTGTAGCCTCCGTCGTGGCGGCTTCTCAAGATGGCGCAAAAGCTCCCCTTACCCCTCCTTCAGCGGCTTCTCGCCATGCCGCAGCAGCTCCCCTTACCCCTCCTTCATTGAGTCTCGGCGTCACCGTTGTACCTGCATCACATCTCGGCCGTCCCTGCAACTGTAACTCTGTCCAGGTACATCATCCCATCGCCGGTGCGACCATTTGTTTTCTCCCCTTCCTCTATGTGCCCGTCGTGATGTTGTACTGGCGACACATATGGTTCTCCTTGCAGGTTATGGGAGACGGGATTAGTCCAGGAGGGACGCTTTGTAAGAGCTGGGGAGGAGCAGTATCTGCAGACGACGTTTTCCCCATGCCCGCTATCGAGCTGATGCATCCGGACGCGGAGTCGGTCTCCTTGGACCCGCTTGAGGATGATGAATGGAGGGAGGATAGAGTGACAGAAGGACCATTCGATACCGGCAACACAATAGGGAGCAGCGGCATCAACGAAGGAGGCACTAGTGATTCCACAAGTTACAAGATAAAGTACGATGCGTGCGGAGCGGATGATGATGATGGCGTCCAGTTAGTCAGCGGGCATGGATGAGTTCGGGCTGCACTGCCGGCGGCGGACGGACAAGGGGGTGTCATGAATCTGATGCAACCTTGCGTTCGAGTGCGTCTTAGTTGGTCAATCTTGATATTTTCTTTGATTGTCAGTTTGTGGATCTTGATGAAAACGAGCCTATAGTCTTCTATTAGAACATTATATGTGATGCGTGTGTTCTCGGTTTATAATCTTCTTTATCGATTCAGGACAACCTGCCTTTTTGGTTTGCTTCTTTTGTGATGTACAACGAATATATACCAGTCAGTTCAGACGAAAAGATGTTGAATCAGTTGAACTACTCGAGTTAACGCATATTACTTGTACCGTGTGGTGACTTTGTAAACCAGCTAATGGAATCGCTTGTAACTCAGACGCGTACATGAGCTATCTACGGAAGGCAAAGTTCTTATTAACGGGATTCTCGTGATATACCTACATTAGTGCTGCTGCTACTGCTACTATTGCAAGTGCAGCGAAAACATTTTTCCGGATCTCGTCTCTCTCTCCTAGGCACAGCATGGGCACATCGGTAAGATGCAGGCCCCTGCTGCGTGTGTAATGCGCCTTAAAAAGAAGGAAAAAGTCAGACTGGGTGTGACATGAAAAATCAGGAAAGGAATTCACAAAAAAGTCTATATGTATTGTGGCACGGATCTCGGAGGCTGGACAGACGAACATGGTAGGTCTTGTACCCGTTTGTATAAGCACAAAACACATTCTCATTTACAAGTGTTTAAAGGTTTATAATTTTCGCATATGTAAGTTTGTACATTACATTCCATTTTATGAAAATAATAATCTCTCAAGATTTTATTAGTACGTTAGTAGTATTAAGTGTGATTTTAAAGAGTTCAAAAGTGTATAATTTTTGTATACGCAAGTTTATATATTTCACTCTATGAAAATGAGAAATGATCATGGATTTTATTAGCACAACATTATTATGTCCTACGTGCGATTTAAAAGAGTTCAAATGTGTATAATTTTCGTATATGTATTATATTTCACTATATAAAAATGAAGCTAGACAAAGTCACGAGCGTGGGGTTGGCTCGGGGTCCCATCTTGCAACGCCAACCTGGATAAGCTATAGGTCCGGTGCTTATGTGGATAAGTTTATGTCCGATGCTCACGTGGATAAACTGTAGGTCCGATGCTGATCTGGATAAGTTGAGAGAGGTGTCGACTACGGGAACCGACTGAACACGGTCCCACTTGTCAGCATGTAACGGCAAGGGTACACTACGGGACCCGACAGAACGCAGCCCTACTCGTCAGCACGTAACGGCGAGGGTCCACTACGAGACCCGACTGAACGTGGCCCCACTTGTCAGCACGTAACGGCAAGGCTAATGGACGGCAAGTTTCAGACAATGTGAGAGTTTCGGATAAGGAGATGGGCAAAAGTGAGGAAAAACTAAGGGGCTAAAAAAAACTGAGTACAACTAACGAACCGAGTGTATAAAAATAGAAATCCCAAAAAGGCACCACTAATAAATGTAGTACTAGTTTAATTTGTTCTAAGATGTACTACTAGTACTAGTACTAGTACTTTCTCTGTCTGAGATTATTAAGGCCATTTAAATTTGATAATACAAAAAGTTAATTACATGTTGGTATCGAAGACATACATGCAGTCATCGGTCTCTCCCCTGCAGCACTATACACCCTGCACTAGGCTGCAGGCTTTTCCGTCTCTCTCCAGGAGTAGATTTTCTTGCCTCTCACGTGGATCTTCTTGCCTCGGTCTCTCTCTCTCTTTGTATGTGTTGTACTGTCTGGTATCATACAGTGTGACACCTGCATTATTCACCTGTCAACTTCCTGCAGTCTTTTTTTTTGACGAAGCATGTACAACTTGTGGAGACTGTCTAAGAAAAAAGTGGCCAAGTGTAGAGCCTCAGCCGCCGCCGGTGCGTCGATGCCTAGCGTATTCATATAAAATTGTACCAGTATAGTATGAAACTCAATCAGTATACTCTTTAGTATACCCACCCAATCCGGGTTTCTGGCGGGCGGGCACTACGTCGGCAAGCCGATCTTCCCTCTGTAACCACTCCCACAAGTTCATGTATCGCATCGGCGGATTCGACCGTGAGCCGGTTGCTATGGACGTCGTCGAGTCTGAGGCGATGATTAAGTGTCCCTACGACGGCTGCTTTAGCTTGGTCACCTTCGACAATCTAGACGAGCACAAGATCGCGTGCTCGCACGGCCCGTGCTCCTGCATGAATTTCTCCTGTGATTTCATTGCCTCGCTCGCAAGGCTCCTTCCCCACATGAAGGAGCCCCACGGGGTCATAGTAACTAGGGTCATCTACGACAGCGCCTTCTTTTGCCTCATCCCGATTCCGTCACCAACAAGCACGAGGGCACGCGCTCCCTCTACAGGTATGACGGTGCGGTGTTCGGCCTGACCATCAGCGCGCTCGGCCCGGCCGCCGTCATGTCGTTGGTGCGCATCAAGCAGGATGGGTGCTTGTGGCCGCGGTACACGGTGAAACTATCTGCGCCTGGCCTGTCGGGGTCGGCGGACTTCTCGATGGTCGAGAGCCTTAATGCGGTAATCGAGCTGACGAGCATCTCGTCGCCGGCCAACTTCCCGTCCGACAAGCTCAGGACGTATCTCGGGGTGCCGCCGCGGTTCCTGATGAAGGTTGGACAGTCCACCCATGTATCTTTCTAGATTTGCATCAACAGGAAAAAATAATCTTAAACTACGGCTGATGATCAAGACTGTAATGGTGTATTAGCAGATAAATAGTACTATTTTACTACTCTAGTTTACTAGTAGTAGTCGCATGTAGGTTCTCTTTTGGTACTAGGAAGGATGCATTTTGGATGTAAACTAAGTTTGCTGCTAATGCTATTATAGAGTATTTAGGGGTTTATTACGACTTTTATGTAATTGTTCACTTCTACGACATGAATCAGAGATAAACACACTAATCGTTCTTACGGTGCTTCGATTTAGTCATCTAACTCAGTGGTTACGATGTTTTTGTCAAAACTTGTCAATTTGACTTAATTTAAGTCTTAACCTGGGATTACCGTCAAAATTGTGCTGATGTGGAAGACACATCGATGTGAGTCCAGCGTGCAGGATAGGCTGCCATAAAATTTTGCACGTAGCGCATCCCGCATCTCGAACAATAAACAACAGGCCCAATATTTGCATATCATCTGCCACTTTTCCCTCCCCGCATATCCTTCCATGTAAGCAACATCACGTCGTTTTCACCTCCATTCCACTTTATTTTTTGTTTTGTTCGAGAAAAGAAATAAAGTGTTACTTAGACCAATTCAACATATTACACCCATTAGATTACATTACCAAAAAACAAAATTAGCTCAACATCCATATTAAGAAGGAAATTCAGCTCAAACACGTGAGAAAACTAGAGGCAAATCCAAAGCAACCCATCTCACTAACCCTGTGACAAGGAGACACTTAAAGAAATACCTTTCGGATTCCCGTGGATATTGGTCTAGACAGTGTACTTCTTCAAGAAACGATGCTTGCATTGGTCACACTTAACGATGAGAAGCTCAGTGTTGGACACACGATACTCTTTCGGACTCGCACTAGAACCGCCACTCGCCATACTCGAGCTCCAACCATGAGATGCGCTCGCGCGGAAAGATCAGGGCACAAGCCAAGGGAAAAACAATTGAATTAGGGTTAGCTATGTGCAATATTTAGAACAAAAATATCTTATAATTATCTCATATGTCAGTTTCACAAAATCAATCTTGCAGGAGATTAGCTCACCCTAACTAGCTATTATACGAGAGGCGCTAGGTGCGATGTTATAGGGCAGATACTCTCCTGCATGTATGACCAACACCCACGTGTCATCCAGGCTAACAAAATTTTGACTGCAAACCTGCTTACAACTAAATTTAGTCATGTTGACAAGTTTGTGCGTAAACTTTAGCAAATCACGAGTTGGAGGGCTAAATCGAGCTTAAGTGTGTTACCCCTACGGTTCGGGAACATCACAGACATGATTGAGATCTCTCTCAAATCAATGATCGTTACCGGGACCGGGATGCTTATATAACCCATGTGCATTCCACAATAAACATTGAGTCCAACTCCTTGAGCTAATCAGACCACCGTCGAGTCTTACGGGTGAGACGTCCACAACCATGTTTTCTTGGCGGAACACCTATGGCTGCAACATATCGACGACATCCACACGCCTCGTCCTTGCGTCACGCAGATAGCTCGGCGACGCGAACTTGCGTGCCCGCTGCGACCGAGCGAAGGAAGAGGCCGACACGCAGCTGGCATTGTACGGCTCCATGTTTGACTCGTGGGGTGTCGACAGAGCGTTGCCGTCGTCGTGCCCTCCTGGCGAGAGTAGTGTCTCCTACCGTTAGGCTATAGTTTTAGTTCTTGGCGTTTTATGTAAATTTACCCGTCAGGTGCATCCGTACTGTATAAACATGTTTGAACAATGTATGAAATTACCGTTAATTTTACATTTTTAATAGATTTAAAATGTTTTAAATTTTTGTATGGAGACACGGCTGGTAGTCAACGTTCAAATCTGTGATGTATCCGGCGCCCCACATGGAAAAAACAAGTCCGCGCGGGACGCGGCACGAGACGAGTGGTGATGCTGTTAGTCTTTTTATTTTCTTTAAAATATTTGTATCCTACCGTTGATGATTATTTTTTATATAAGAAACAAGGCGAGGAGGAGGAGGAGGCAGACTGGCCGCCCCAAGTTCAAAACAACATTAAAGAGAGGCTAGCAAAATCTTTGGCAATCTATAGGGATTCGGGTCCCTCCCGTCCATCTCCTCCCAAGTTCCCAACAGTCTCTCCTTGTCGTCCCTCCACGACTTTTTTTCCCGTTTGCTGAGACACAGACGATAAAAGCAAGCAGGCAAAGCAGAGAGCATCGCAGACGCCACCTCTGCAGCAGCGGGCAGTCCAGGGGACAGAAGAGAGAGAAGGCGAGCCAGCCGAGCAAGAAAAGACTCGCTAGGCTGCTCTGGCCTCGCTGCTGCTGCTGCCACTGCCGCTTTCAAGAGAAAAGAAAATTGTGTTTCACACCCAGGCACGCACGCGCGCGCGACGGCCAGGCCGCAGGCAGCATACGGTGAAAACAATTCCTCTCGCTTGCCGGAAAATGTTTCGTGAAACGTGAAAAGGAGAACGTAATCGCCCTTGCCTAGTCACACAGAAGGAAGAAGGAGCAATTCTCTCCACGACTGGCATGCATACTGCCGCCGAGGGTCCGGCCCTGTCGATGACATGTGAGACCTACCGCCAGTACGCGGGCTTGGGTGGGCCACCTGCAGCGAAACATTAGTTCTCCCCGTAAAGGACAGAGACCGTCGCAGACCTCCTCTATACACATCGTGTACACTGGCACAGTCGAGAGAGAGAGAGGGGGGAGAGACAGACATGCATGCAAGCAAGGCTGCGTGGACGTGTATGTGGGCGCGCGCTGCTGTGGCAGGAGCAGTGAGTACTGTGCGGCGGACAGGAGGGAAAGCAGAGAAAATAGCTGACAGCCATTGCTCATTTGCTCCCTCCTTTCCTTTTGCCTCTCTGCCTTGGCTGCGCAAAACCACACGGAGTGGGCTGCTGCTCTCTGCTCACTAGTAGGAGTATTAACTCTCTGCTTCTTTTCTTTTCTTTTCTTTTCTTCGGGAGACACACAACACAGCCCACCACCCTTGCCGGCTTGCTTTGCTCCCTGCTTTCTTCCTCCCTCCTTCCTCCGCCCTCAAAGAGCGAGCGAGCGAGCGAGAGGACGCGCGAGGACCCAGCAATGGACGCGGATGGGGCCGACCAACCTCCCCCTAGGCCTCCATGGCCTCCTCGCCAGCACGAGGTCGACGAGGAGGAGAAGGTGAGGCCGTTTAGCGCGCTCTCTCTCTCTCTCCATGCTGCATTTTACTTGCTTGTTCTGGTCTTCTTGAGTTTGTGAGTTGTGTGTTCGTGGATCAAGTAGCAAGAACGAAGAAGCAGAGGAGGGCATGTCGTAAACTACATTTTTGGAACCGATTGCGGATGCTAGTTCTAGATTTTCTTCAGACGGATGTGGTTGCTACTTGCTGTTTCAAGCTAGCCCCCTCCTTCAGTAAAGATAGACACGCAGTACACCTGTGCATTAAACCACTTCTTCTGTATGTATACATGGTAGTAACATATATAGAGGGCGAAATTTGCTTGTCCAGCGTGGTTCCAACTTCGAAGAAAAACAATGTACGGGAAAGTATTTGTCTACAAAAGGTAGTTAGATCCAGCTTGTGAGTTCTTCATGCGGGTTACTCATTCTAGTGTTCACTAATCGATTCAGTTAGCATCTTGATTAGTCTCTAATCGGACCATAGTGCAGTTTGGTCCATTTTGTTTTACTGCACTGTTACTAGCTACTAGTACTACTTTACATGTTTCACGCCAAGGAATGGAAGAGAAAAACTTTAGTGGCATCAATTGCTTAATTTCCTATTTCGCAAAAAAAAAATTGCTTAATTTCTTATTATATGGTTGGTCTCACATACAGCTGACGAATCTTCGAGAGTTAGGTCATGGTCCTAGCATGCCTTTAGTTTATTGCTTCCATCCGGATATATGCCTCGCAGGTGCTGTCTCTTTATTACCTAAAAATCAGACGATTTTATACTTGACACCACTGAATTATGCTCCTTGGCCATCTAAGGCCACACCTAGAAATCGATTGCTAATTATAAGAGAATAAAGGTTAGTGCGGTTGATAACTCAAGGTTTTGGTTGTCTTTTGTCCCGTCAATATTGAACGGTGAATGCCCCATGCCCCTCTGTGATCTGCATTCCTTGTGGCAATAGTGATGCCAGTATTGGGCCCATTCTTTGGCCAATTGACATTATGCCAAAGCAAGATAGGATAATTAAATCCTTGGGATATTTGCTTTCCGTTTTTGTTTCACTAATTTGGCTACTTCCATGACTGCTTTGTTAATACTGCTCCACTTACTGTCATCAGATGTGGAGTGTGTCTGATCTATGTAGATCAAGTAGCCCATTAGAAAGTCACATGTTCTCAATGGCCTACTTAGGGTAGATAATTTTATGTTCGGATTTGCTAGTTCTCAGGCGCCTTCTCAGTAGTCTCTTTCACCGTTTGATTTACCATTCGTGCAAAGTGAAAGTTACACATGAGTTGCAATTAGGGTGTAACTGGGAATTTAATGAGTTGCAACTAGGTTGCAACTGAGAATTAGTACAAATCTTATGAGTTGCAACTAGATTGTAACTGAGAATTAGCACAAATATTAGGATGACATCAGCGACTTAGACATAAGAAGTTCTCAGGCGCCTGAGATCTAGGTACTCCCTTTTATGTTCTCCTGAAAGGTGAATGTGTGTTTCTTTTTCTCTGATAAACTTGCAAGACGTAGGCTTAAGACCAGATAAATTTCCCTAACCAACCTTTATGTACTGTATTATACTAGTAAATCGTTATAGCATTGACATGCAGGATAGTACAAACTTATGGATTTGTGACCCGTTTAGGTTCTCATGTGAGCTAATTGTCTTTTACCTTTTTCATGTACATGTTCTGCCTGCTCTACTTAAAGGCCTCCCTGTTAGGACCAGAGCCATCAACTCACTTAAAAGCAATCAATGTTCGTTGTATATTTTTGTCTGTTCCTAATAGTAATCCTGATTGGTAATAGAAGTATGGATTAGTTTCCTCTCTTCCTAGGAGATCAATACACAATGAAAGTTGCAGTATTGATATATTTGTGTAGATCAGCAGAACAGCTTTGATTTTAGCTTTTTTAGATGGTAAGCATAGAATGACTTCTCTTCACTTGTTTTGAACTCTATATCTATTCTCCTTTTGAAGTACAGTAGTAGTGTATATTTTGCTGTCATGTTCAAGTTGTGTTCTACAGCCTACAATTCTACAAAGCCCTCATGAAACAGGTCATGCGCATGTATTATGCACGTTTTTGGTTTCTCGGTAGTACTATTATAACAAAGAGATATTTATCTTCTCCTTCCTGATCTTCAGGATCCAAGTCCACCTTGATCACAACTCGGAGGAGCATGTTGTCCGCCAGCCGTGACGCCTGCTCGGTCGAGGATGGGAGGAGAAGTCGGGAATGAAGCCGTATTGGTCCGGGAGCGCGTATACATAGTATTCTTTTTTTGTGGCATAGCGTCAGATAATAGAGTACCAGATACTAGTAGTATAAGTTTCAGTTTTCAGGTGGAGGATTAATCAGGAGTAATCCAGTACTACTGTACTACCCAGCTAGCCTATTCTTTAATTTCGATGTACTGGCAATGCCGGCAGCCGCGGAGGCCGGCCGGCTGCCTCTTATTCCATTCGTATCCATTGTCCAGATGTGATGTACTGCTGTGGTCTCGCCATGGCCCGTGCAGATGTTTCGTTCGTCATCACTCAGACATCGCTGTGCGCGCGTGCCGTGCCGCGGCGTTGGCGCTGAGCGGCATGCCCGTGCCGAGGCGTGCGGGTACGGCGGGCTGGAAACGGGACCGCTGGTGTTCTGCACGCCTGCACGGTGACTGAGGGTCGCGTGCCGATGCGGCCATGCCAAGCATTTTGTGGACGGAAGCACGACGTATTGCATAGCAGAAGCGTGAGCGCTGCTGTGGTGCTAATATGCGTTGTGCCGCTGTGTGTACCAATGTGACTAGGGTTGCAAGATCCGGCCAAGCCCCGCTTCCAGTCCATTTAAAAATTTCTAGGAAAGTTTTGAGATAAAAAAGCTGAACTATGAATTTCCAAACAAACTAGAAGCGGGGAGTTTTCGCGGGATCCTGCTTGCAACAGATTTGTGCTTGCAACACTAAGCGTGACTCCGATTTGTGGCATTTGTTACGCCACACACAGAATCATAACTTTTTTCAGCTAACATAGATTATGGCTTAAGATTTTCCACCGGCCTGAATGAACCAATTTGTATTGTTGACAAGATCCTGAATGAACCAATTTGTATTGTTGACAAGATGGTGGAACCCACTTTTTTGTATGACTTGGCATCCAACATGGAGGGCACAAGAGTGCGTGTAGAATCTGTATCTTGTTGCACAAAACACTGTTGTCTCTTGGGGTTGTTGCACATAACACAAAAGATTTAGGCATCATAACATTTGAAAATGTAAATATTTGAAATTGTAGTCTCTCCCGAGAGCGCTGATGTCATCATTACAAGTGGACATATACCTTCAAACTTGCAGCAAAGTGTGATCATATCCTTGTCATTTTTCTCAAGTATTCTCAATCTCGCTAATGCACAACATGATACTTTAGGAGGCCCCTCTGAACCGATGGAAATCTTCAAAGCACATAGTAATCTGAAGATGGTCATGTGCATTCAACATTGATCCGTCATAATAAGCTTTCTTGAAAGCCTGCTTAGCTCTGCTCCCCTTCTTTGTTATCAACGGTTAGTCATTCCATTTACAAGTTGATCATCACCGGTAGAATCGATTGGCTCCTTGCATTGTCCACGCCCCATCTCCGTTACATAGTAGGAGGGCGACATATCCATTGAAGGGGAAGATGTTGTCCTCCTCATCACCCGCGCACGGCCTCCGTTTTTGTCGCTAGGTCGCCGTGCCTCAGATTTGTGGCATTTGTTGCGCCACACGCAGAATCATAACTTTTTTCAGCTAACATAGATTGTGGCTTAAAATTTTCCACCGGCCTGAATGAACCAATTTGTATTGTTGACAAGATCCTGAATGAACCAATTTGTATTGTTGACAAGATCTTGACAGGTGGAACCCACTTTTTTGTATAACTTGGCATCCAACATGGAGGGCACAAGAGTGCGTGTAGAATCTATATCTTGTTGCACAAAACACTGTTGTCTCTTGGGGTTGTTGCACATAACACAAAAGATTTAGGCATCATAACATTTGAAAATGTAAATATTTGAAATTGTAGTCTCTCCCGAGAGCGTTGATGTCATCATTACAAGTGGACATATACCTTCAAACTTGCAGCAAAGTGTGATCATATCCTTGTCATTTTTCTCAAGTATTCTCAATCTCGCTAATGCACAACATGATACTTTAGGAGGCCCCTCTGAACCGATGGAAATCTTCAAAGCACATAGTAATCTGAAGATGGTCATGTGCATTCAACATTGATCCGTCATAATAAGCTTTCTTGAAAGCCTGCTTAGCTCTGCTCCCCTTCTTTGTTATCGACGGCAAGTCATTCCATTTACAAGTTGATCATCACCGGTAGAATCGATTGGCTCCTTGCATTGTCCATGCCCCATCTCCGTTACATAGTAGGAGGGCGACGTATACATTGAAGGGGAAGATGCTGTCCTCCTCATCACCCGCGCACGGCCTCCGTTGTTGTCGCTAGGTCGCCGTGCCTCAGATTTGTGGCATTTGTTGCGCCACACGCAGAATCATAACTTTTTTCAGCTAACATAGATTGTGGCTTAAAATTTTCCACCGGCCTGAATGAACCAATTTGTATTGTTGACAAGATCCTGAATGAACCAATTTGTATTGTTGACAAGATCCTGATAGGTGGAACCCACTTTTTTGTATGACTTGGCATCCAACATGGAGGGCACAAGAGTGCGTGTAGAATCTGTATCTTGTTGCACAAAACACTGTTGTCTCTTGGGGTTGTTGCACATAACACAAAAGTTTTAGGCATCATAACATTTGAAAATGTAAATATTTCAAATTGTAGTCTCTCCCGAGAGCGTTGATGTCATCATTACAAGTGGACATATACCTTCAAACTTGCAGCAAAGTGTGATCATATTCTTGTCATTTTTCTCAAGTATTCTCAATCTCGCTAATGCACAACATGATACTTTAGGAGGCCCCTCTGAACCGATGGAAATCTTCAAAGCACATAGTAATCTGAAGATGGTCATGTGCATTCAACATTGATCCGTCATAATAAGCTTTCTTGAAAGCCTTCTTAGCTCTGCTCCCCTTCTTTGTTATCGACGACAAGTCATTCCATTTACAAGTTGACCATCACCGGTAGAATCGATTGGCTCCTTGCATTGTCCATTCCCCATCTCCGTTACATAGTAGGAGGGCGACGTATCCATTGAAGGGGAAGATGTTGTCCTCCTCATAAACCGCGCACGGCCTCCGTTGTTGTCGCTAGGTCGCCATGCCTCAGATTTGTCGCATTTGTTGCGCCACACACAGAATCATAACTTTTTTCAGCTAACATAGATTGTGGCTTAAAATTTTCCACCGGCCTGAATGAACCAATTTGTATTGTTGACAAGATCCTGAATGAACCAATTTGTATTGTTGACAAGATCCTGACAGGTGGAACCCACTTTTTTGTATGACTTGGCATCCAACATGTAGGGCACAAGAGTGCGTGTAGAATCTGTATCTTGTTGCACAAAACACTGTTGTCTCTTGGGCACATAACACAAAAAATTTAGGCATCATAACATTTGAAAATGTAAATATTTGAAATTGTAGTCTCCCCGAGAGCCCTGATGTCATCATTACAAGTGAACATATACCTTCAAACTTGCAGCAAAGTGTGATCATATCCTTGTTATTTTTCTCAAGTATTCTCAATCTCGGTAATGCACAACATGATACTTTAGGTGGTCCCTCTGAACCGATGGAAATCTTCAAAGCACATAGTAATCTGAAGATGGTCATGTGCATTCAACATTGATCCGTCATAATAAGCTTTCTTGAAAGCCTGCTTAGCTATGCTCCCCTTCTTTGTTATCGACGGCAAATCATTCCATTTACAAGTTGATCATCACCGGTAGAATCGATTGGCTCCTTGCATTGTCCATGCCCCATCTCCGTTACATAGTAGGAGGGCGACGTATCCATTGAAGGGGAAGATGTTATCCTCCTCATCACCCGCGCACGGCCTTCGTTGTTGTCGCTAGGTCGCATCGCCTCCTTTTTGCAAGGATTCGGCTCGCTCGTCCGCGCAACTGTATTTTTTTCCTTTTTTTTATTTTTTCGGTTATGGTAAGGAGGTGTGGTATATATGGTGGGAGATACAGCACGTACGGTTTGGCCACGACGGATGACCCGCGAGTAAAATAGCAAACCCCGTCACTCAGATAACGTGTGCACCACGGTTAAGTTGTTCATTTGGACAAGGTACAAAAAATTAAGCCACGATACGTCCTAGATGCAAAACGTGTTTTGTTTTTGTGTTTGGTGCAAAAAATAGTACAAAACATGGTGTTAGATTCAACTTTCTCCTAGGGGAAGGGCTGGAGAATGAAGGAAATGTAGTGTACCACAAGTATGGATCGGTTCGGATTTTTCTTTACTATATCCCATACCATATTTTCTCGACGAAGCGAATCAGCTAATGACCGGTTGCGGATATATTAGGATGCGTATTCGAAGCGAAAACATAGCATACACGGGGCGGAAATAAAATTAATTGGATAGGTCGGCACCCCATGGATGATGTACTTGGAGTTTAGGGAAAAAGAGTACATTGATGGATTTGTCACCTAACATACAAGAGAGAGGGCACGGTTTACCTAGGTTCAGGCCCCTAGAAACTCTTACTTGTCTATTCTTGATTATTGAATAAGATTACAAGGTCGTCATAATGACTATGCATGGTTGTGTAGATTGGATCTTGCCTAGGAAATATTATGTGTAAGCTCGAGAATCCTCCGCAACGGTCCCTTCTAGCCTTTATATAGGAGGCTTGGTCTCAGGTACCATGACCAAGTTTGTTATAGGCTAAGGGAGAACCCTAGAATTTCCTAATCTTGAGGTTATTCTTGCTCCGTGTGCCAGGAATCTAGGTTTTTGAGGCTCCTTAGCTGTTAGCTTGTCTTGGTAATCATGGTCCTTAGCCAATAATGTGGGCCTCCAGTTGGGCTGGACTTAGTATACTAACAATGGGTACCTGAAGGGTTGTACCCACTTTAGTAGCCCACAAGTGACTAGTCGAGTCGTAGACTCAAGCAGTGACTCAAAGTTACAGGCCATGCATGTATCACGTAGTCGCGGTCGATAATCGCACGAAAAGAAAACAATGATCCAGGAGTGCATCAAATCAATGTTAAAGGAGATATGCCCTAGAGTCCAATAGTAAAGTTGTTTTATTGATATATCTCTAATATTCATAATAGTTTTCCTTCATTCTATAACTATATTAAGTGGAAACATTAATACATGTATGGTATATAAACAAATCAGGTCCCTAGTATCCTCTAGTACTAGTTTGTTGGGCAGCTGATGATCGAGGTTTCCCGATCATGTACTTATTAACGTCAACTGACAATGAGGTCACTTCATGAAGTGATGGACACACCCGACCATAGAATTGCAATGTGATCCAATCACAAAGTTTGATGTTACAATATCTAGCAAGGCGTAGTAACTTAGTCCTTCGACTGTGAGATCATATTTAATCACTATCTCTCACGGCTGCTTTGATAGCATCAACCATCATGACCATAATTGGGTGACCATAAAGGTGTGTATTGGGTATTCTAGAGAAATAGTTGAGGCATATGTATCAAGATCAGGATTTGCCTATCCGAGTGACAGATAGATACTCTGAGCCCACTCGGTGAGATTACATCAATGAGCTTGTAGGCATGTGACTAGGTCACGAGGATATAATATCACGGGAACGAGTAAATGTATTTGTTAGTAACAAGGTTGAACTGGTATGTAGATACCTAAGATAAGGTCTTGGACAAATCATGTATCGTTGTGCAAAAGGAATAAGACTCAAAGTTTAAAAGGTTCAAGCGATCATACAATTTGTGGAATATGAAGGGACCATCATGTATTTCCAGATACCGTTGTTGGTCATTAGTCGGAGAGACGTCTCGATCAAGTATGAACATTTCCAAACCATAAGGCTGTCACGCTTAAGGGTAGAGACGTTGCGGGTTGATCCACCACCACAAGAGAAACAGGAAGAGAGAGAACCGAAAGCGTTCCGTAGAGATACCGAAGTGTTTGGAAGTTATTCAAAATGAGTTTTAAATAAAGGGAATTAAATAAAAGGTATTAATATTTAACTAATGGAATTAATATTAAATATATTTATTTAAATAAAAGAAAAGAAAAAAAACCCTACATGGGCCCTCTCCGGAGGGGAGAAGGCCCAAGAGGGGTTGGCGGATAGCCTAGGTGGGCCAGGGCACGCGGGTGGGGGCTCCCACCACCGCCAGCCACCAGGTGGGCTTAGCACGCACGGGCGGGGCCCACCCCACCGCCAGCTAGCCCTCTTCACACCTCCTCCCAAGTTTAGTACCACCCAGGGACTTGGAAGGGTGGGAGTGCCTAGATTTTTTCCTATATAAAGGGGGACATGCCTTCCCCAAATCTCACCCAACAATTGGCCATTCACCATTCTCTCTCCCTCTCGTGCGTGTTCCCCAGTTTGGAATGTGCTCCATGAGGTAGATAATTCTCCACCAAACGCATGCCATCGTGCACTTGGAGTCGGTCTGGATCTTCTTCTTCTGCTGCCTTGCTGGACCAGGGCCCAGGAGACGTATTTTAAACCGGATGTGTGTAAAACTTCTGAGGCACTGCCATTAGTGGTGTTGGATGCTTAAATCCTTCTAGACCTTGAGGTCTTCCATTCTTGGCTTAATCAGAAAAGTTTGTGTAGGAATGTAATCCCGTGTTCGGTCTTTAAAGGTATGAACACCGTATCCCGCTCGTTATTATACTTCTCCATAGATAGATATTGGATCGGTGCGTTCTCGTAGTAGAAAGTTTTTGTTTTCTTCCACGGAACCTCTTTAAATTTCTCGTGCTATTTTAGATGTTCAGTAGGGATAATGGGTTAACACGTCTGGTTCTCTCGATGGATTGGGACTAGTTAATTGCTCTCGGGAAAAAGCAGCGTCAAATTCGAGTCCCTGGAATCGAACCTGATATATGATGGGGTAGTTCGAATCATGAAGTGGAGGTCTTATCGAGTCAAACTCTAGCTTGTGAATTGGTACCCAACACGTACGTCGGGATTTTTCATCACACCGTAGGAATGGGAATCTTCTGGTAGAGCGGAGTGGATATGATTTCCAGGCTAGTAGATTTGATCTATAAGTCTTACCTTCACGTCATAGACGTAGCACCTAGACATGTTTTTTCCAACGGATACGATCTGGGCAGTCGAGGAGACATCTTCTCACGCACTCGACCTCATATTGATTGCATGGTATGTAGCAGTAAGGAGCTAGGAGTTGACACTACGGACGGAGTCGACATGGTGGACAAGTTATCATGTGCGCAACCAGTGCTCCCGATGGGAGTATCCCTCAAGGCTTTGTTCGACTACTTGTAGCCTTAAATAGGATCATTTTGTTACATCATTAAGTGAGATTATCATCCAATGAGGTATTCAACTTGGGCCATGCACCTGCAGCGAGTGTGATAGTTATTTACTCCTTCGGAGGACCCGATAGAATGGCTTAGTGCAGCTCATGTCAGGGATGACATCAAGGTACTCAAGTGCTACTCTGAGAAGCTGATGGGACATGTACACAATGGTCTTGCGGTGAATGTTGACCGGCGCGTGTGTCGGCCGAGGTCGATTTGACTGCACGACGCACGAAAAATTGGGGCATGACTGTGGTCTCCTCGATTTTTGCATTGTTGGAGTTAATGGTGCGCGACGGTTTGCTCCCTGTGCCATCACGTGTCACCGCGGATTTGCGCCACACAACGATGAAGTAAATTAAATGGCCATGGACGGTCATGGTGTCGCTATAAGAGACAGTGGAAGGGGCCACATGGCCTCTCCTTCATTCACTTGCCACCTCTTTCTTCCTCCCAGTGCAGATCGCCATTGCCACCCAGCAATCCAAGCTTTTGTGCTCTCACTTAGAACTAGGATAAGTTCCTCATTTGCATCCATGAGCAAGACGAAGGGTACACGCACGAAAGAAGGTTGGTGATTGGGTGACTATGATGTACTCCGCCTCGTCGAGTGTGTCGATGTCGTCCTCGTCCTCGAGTGTAGCTGATGAATCGGCTTCGTTATAGGCAATGACCCGTGGAGCCTTGTGGTGGACCTCCGATGGAAGCACAGCTTCTGTGCTGAATACCATGAAGAATGGTGTGAACTGTGTGGATCTGTTGGGGTCATTCGTAGGATCCAAAGAATCGAGGGTAGTTCCTCAACCCACATGTCGGCTGCACTCTTGAGGGGTCACATGAGTCGTTTCTGAGGCCACTATAAATGAGGCCGTTGGCCTTTTCCACTTGATTGTTCGTTTGCAGGTACGCAACTAATGCTTAACTAATATGTATCGCCAGTTCCTCGTAGAAGTCCTTGAATTCCCCTAAGGTGAAGTTGGAGCCATTGTCGGTGATGGTGCTATGGGGGTTCTGAATCTGTAGGTGGTTGATCTGAAGAAGTTCACAGCCGAGGTGGCATCTGTGTTGGTGATGGGAACTACTCGGTCCACTTTGTGAACTTCTCAACTATGACAAGGACAAAAGTGTGACTCCCTCACGAGGATATCTTGAGAGGGCCCACCATGTCGAGTCCCCATTGGGTAAAAGTCCACGCAAGGGGAATCATATTCAATTTCAGGGCAGGTGCATGTTTCTTGTTTGCGAACCTCTAGCAAGCATCACATATAGTGACGATGTACTTGGCACTATGTACCGCGGTGGGATAGTAGAACCCTGCCCTGAAGGCCTTGGCGACTAGCGCTCGACTGGTGACATGGTATCCATAGATGACCTCGTGGATGTAGAGTAGGACGCGCTTTCCTTCTTCCGGTCCGATGCATCTTTGAACGATTCTAGATATGCTCTGTTTGTAGAGGTCACCATTGATTGTTGTGTATGCCTTGGAGTGGAAATTGATCTGCAGTGCTTCAGTCCTGTCCTTTCGCAACTCTTGACGCACCAGGTACACAAGGTACGGGTGCATCCATGTTGGCTCTATCAATAGTTGAAAGAATAATGGATGTCGCCTAGAGGGGTGAATAGGTTTTGAAAATAATTACAGTTTAGGATCTAATAAATGCAAAATAAAAGTGACGTTTAATTTATCAAAGCATAAAACCTAAAACTAGTAGGTTCAACTAAGTGCACCAACAACCTATGCTAAGTAGGTCAAGAAACAAGGTGATAGCAAGATAGAATACTTCAATCATGATGGCTATCATAATGTAAAGTGCATAAGAAAAGGGCTCGAGTATAGGAATAACTGATGGACGCGGAGACGATGATTTTATCCTGAAGTTCACTTCCAAAGAAGCTACGTCTCTGTTGGAGAGGTGCGATGGTGCAATCCTCTCTGAACACCACAAATGGCTCACCTTGAGGTGTAGTGGTTTGATGCTCACCCTACTCCACACAAGGTCTCAACCCAAGATGCGAATGCACGCAACTTACTGATGCCACAATGGGCTCACCCTATTCTCCTGAGTGCGCACCACAAAAGGTGGGCTCTCAATCCACTATGGGACACTTGAGGGCAGTTGCTGAAACCATACAAGCTTGGGGCAATCTCCACAACTTCCCAAGAATCACCACAAAGGCTATAGCTTGAGGACACTCCACAACTCAATTGGAGGCCCCAAGGGAATCACACCACAACCACATAACCGTCTAGGGTTCCAAGAACCCAAGAGTAACAAGCCCACAAGCTTGAACTAGTCGAATCTCCATAGAGAACTCAAACCTATGCACCAAATGCAAATACAAGTCCTTCACTCTCAAATTCCACCAAAGTTTCAAAAGTTATTGGGGGAGTAAGAACACAAGAGGAAAACACAAAACTCTCTAAAATATAGAACCCAAGGATTCCTTCACAAAGAAGGGATTTGATTAGGTGAGGTTGTAGACCTAGATATCCTCCTCAAATCCCTCAAAAAGATGCAAGAATCATAGTAGGGGAAGGGAGAGGACAAACTCTTCAAGGTCAATAATGGAGGAGAGAGAAAGCCAAGAACTAAGAAAAAGAGCTCCCCCATGAAGGGGAAGAGGGAGGCCTTAAACAGGACCTCCTAGATTGGCCTGTTATGCACATACCCATGCACAGCCGGCAGTACCACTAGGTCGGAGGTACTACCACCGGCACCCTACCAATGATCAAAAACAATGACTCGGAAGAGAGAAAATAGACATGCTGGTACTACCACCGGTGCAATGGTACTTCTGTTGGGTCGGGGCCGGTAGTATTGCCTTACTTCCGGTCAAGTACCAGTGATACAACACGACTCTCAGGAAAAGTTACTGCAAGGTGACACGGGCTGAGCGGAAGTAGCCTGGTACTTCCACTGGTACTGTCGGCGGCAAAATATGCCTGAGCGGTACTTCCGGTCCTTGGCTGTTACTTCCGGTAAGGGAAAATTCAGAACCAAACTACAATAACTTTTGCATCCAAACTCCAAAAAATATGAAACCAATTTTGTTGGAAAGATAATGATGTGTAGAATCCAAGGGAGAAATATTGGGTATCACCAAGGGAGAAAATACCATGAATAAATATGTGAGATACCTCCCAAGGTGTGGATCTGGAAAACCCGCAAGATCAAAAATGCAATAAGATATTGAAGGGAAATCCATTTTTGATGAACTAGAGCTTGTTATGAATATAACCACAACCTCTAGATCCTCACATGGACAATACCAAACAAAAACAAGGAAAGATGATGTTATGTATGAAAAGGTTTGAGCTCTCTTCGAAGGAAATGAACCAGCTACTCACTCGAGAGCCTATCTTTATAGTACATCTATCTATCCTAAACCCGGTCTCCCAAAAAACTACAAGAGACCGGAAAATAGAAATCCTATAAAGATCATACCTTTTCCTTGAGCATTCCACTTGAGCTTGACGTAGACGATCTTATCTTCCTCAAGATGGAACACCTTTCTTGATTGCATTTGCTCGCGCTCGCTTTATGAAGACTTGCGTATTGATCCCTCGTACTCCATGGGGAAACCTCTTCTTTGAACTTGTCTTCATCACTCCATGATCACCGAGGATGGCAAGCTTCAAGCATGAGATCTTCTAGAGATGGCACACCTTGAGCTTGCAGTTCTTGATTTCTTCTTGAGTGTTGATCCATCTTGAATCAACTTTTTGCACTTGTTTTGATTAAACTCCAAACTTCTTATTTCTTCAACAAGATTCCAATAGGCCAAAATCCATTGAAAATTTCTTCTTCATCATCATTTCTTCATCTTTCAACCTTGAAACCAACACATGGCCCAGGCGATGCCAATGAACAAATCCTACAAGTGAAACTCGATCCAAACATTAGTCCATAGAGATTGTCATTAATTACCAAAACTACACATGGGGGCACACATGCACTTTCAGTAGTACTTCCACCGGGGCTTCAAAGGTCGCCTGCTTGTCCGCTGTTGTGGGTGCCTCGCAGTTGACAGCGGGTGCGTCCCCCCATGTTGTCATTGACTGTGTCACATTTCTTCATCGTATGCTACACGACGAGGATCGAGTCCTTATATATCTCAAGGCGGGTAGCGCCGCAAGCTTTGGCCATGCAGCAGAGCCTCATACTCATATTGATTGTTGGAGGTGTTGCGTAAGTTCATCTATAGTATGTAGTGTATCTTGTCTCCTTATGGAGATATGAGGATGCCGTTTGTAGCTGCTCCTAACCGTCGATGTACATGGTCCAGGAGCTGGACAAGTCTGGTGGACCTAGTGTCTGGACCTCGATCCAGTCAGCGATGAAGTCAGGCAGTATCTAGACTTTATCACCTTGCGCTTCTTGTAGGTGATATCTCATAGAGACAACTTGATTGCCCACAGAGAGACCCGTCCAGTTGCCTCGGGTTGTTGAGGATGCTAGACAGCGGGGCATCACTCACCACCATGTAACACCCTGTCCACTGGTCCCCGGGGGTGTCACTCCTGGCAGCATACTAGGATCTCTAGACTGGCCCCCTAGACCAACACTAGTCTTTTCTGCGCACTTTGTCCTCACTCGTGTGCACCCGGTACCCACTTCCCGGTGGGTCACCCATCCTCAAATTGCTCTAGGCCAAGCACACTTAACCTTAGAGTTCTTTTCAAATGAGCTTCCGGAAAAGAAGTTACATCTTGTTGGTATGAGTATCCTATCAATCCTATTAAACCATGTGCCTAGATCTCACATACACCCACCCTTAGAAGATCGATGCCCTCATCGATCAAGCATAAGCCAGGAACATCCCCTCTTGGCACATGTTTGAGCATCCAGTGCCGACACATGTGCCATGTCATGTCCACTCTGGGCCACACGAGCCATGCTCCACATGTCCTGCCACTGACCCGCATACGCCTGTGTAACCGCGGGGATCGGTTCTGATACCACTTTGTAACACCACGTCCACTAGGCCTCGGGGGTGTCACTCTTGGCAGCTTACTAGAATCTCTAGACTAGCCCCACGGACCAACACTAGTCTTTTCTGTGCACTTTGTCCTCACTCATGCGCACATGGTACCCACTTCCCAATGGGTCACATGTCCTCAAATTTCTCTAGGCCAAGCACGCTTAACCTTAGAGTTCTTTTCAGATGAGCTTCCGAAAAAGAAGTTGCAACTTTTTGGTATGAGTATCCTATCAATCCTATTAAACCATGTGCCTGGATCTCACACACTATTATCGGGTGCTCCTAGAAGTAGTGGCGTAGTTTGTGCACCGTCATGAATACGCCATATGCCAGTTTTGGTAGTGTGGGTACCGCTGCTTGGCGGGGGAGAGGACCTCGCTGATGTAGTAGACAAATCGCTACACCCCATGAGTTGCCTTCTTTCATGCGCTAAACAACGAGAATGGTATCGACCACTTGATTAGTGGTGGCGATGCATAGAAAGCATTTGCTCCCTTCCATTGGGAGTCACTAGAACGGATGAGGTCCATTATGCGTCCAAAATTGAAGCATATTTACCTTTTGTTTTTGCATAAATAGAGTAGGGATTTTTGTGTTTCACTACGCCTACACGCGCTATTTCATTCTTGTTTCAACAGGATCCCAAATCATGGAGTCATATATGAACATATCAATTAGAGCTGTCATATTGTGTAATTATATGATATTTCTAAGTGATAAAAGTCATTTTATGAATTTACCTTCGCACCTAGAAGAATAAAAAACAAGGAGAAGGCATCAGTACCGATAACGACCAGTGGTACGAGCAGAGCCCGCCCGTACCGTCCTCCCGTACCAGGCGTCATCGCGACCGCCTCGTCAAATATTTTCTCCTTGTGAAGACAAGAGAGAGATCCGACATTCACATCCACCAGAAACCATGAAACAACACATCCGAGAGGGATCTGAAGGAGGAACTTGGCTGGGATAAAATCCCGGCTGCTTTGCGGATCATTGGAGGACAACGCATCAGCCCCTTCATCATCAACCGCTGCATCTTCATCACCACCATTACTCCCATCTTTCATCTATTAGATCTTTTTGTAATTCCAGATCCAATTATGGTTTGCATTAGATCTACCCCTTATGATTGCATTTTTGCATCATGTTTTACACTATTATTTTGCATTGTAGATATAGGATCTTGGTATTTTACGATGTTTGCACGCATATTTTATGTCTGTTTTCACCAGGATCAGGACAGATGATGGATCTAATGGATACAATTCTTGGAGCAGTTGTACTATGGAGAAAAGGAGTCAAAAACAACGTAAATAGATTATTTGGGAAATATTAATAATACCAGAAGAAAACCCGAAGCGAACAAAGGATACAGGGGCTTCAATAACTAACTATACGACCAGAATAAATTTTCCGGTCGTATAGTTGGCGCCGCCTCCGCCTCCTCAAATAGTTTCACCCCATGCAACTAGATTAGGGAGACGACATACAGAACACCTAGAAATCGCTGAAACCTCACCTCCGAAAGGCATCTGGAGGGGGAACTCATCCACCAAGGATCCATCTTCGCCTTGCATAGATTCGGGAGGCTAAGGCATCGATCTTCATCATCCACCGCTGCACCACCACCATCTCCATCCATCCCATCTACATCTTGTATAGATCTTGTTGTAATTTCCGTACTCATTGTGGATTTATATAAGTACTATTCATCTATGATAGATTTCATTGTTATTTCCATGATGTTGATTGCCTCCATGTCTGAGTAGATCATTAGTTCTTGGGGAGATGGAGAAACCCTAATATGAGATTGAAATAAGATAAAGTCTATTATGATATTCATCGCTATGACCATGTGTTAGATTTTCTACATCTTGATATTGAGAGAAGTCGACCTCTCAATATTTGCCTCTTATGGGGACTTGATGGAGGGAACTACTTGTTGGTAGATCGAGGTCCATAGCACTTACGGACTATAAAGTCACAAGACTCCTTACGTATCAACTTAGGAAACCGAGGAAACTCACAGAACATTATCCATTCCATGGGATACGTCCTATGGGATTACGTCCCTTAATAGCTTAATAATTCGATTGATGTCGATTGCTGACTATTGTGGTTATGAGGATAATGTGAGTAGCGGTTGCTGCCTATTTGTCCAAATACGGAGTTTCTCCCACACATACATAGTTGAGAATGTTCATGATAATAATCTTTATCTTAGCTCCTTATAATGCTAGTGGTGTATCCACTACTCCCTGAGAATGCTTTTCCCCTATTGTAGTTCCAATCTCCCTTACATACGTGATACTTACTTTCTGTATTCAGTTGTTTTACTTTACTTTATTGTTGCTCTTATACCTAAAACCCAAAACACCCTTTTACTCAATACACGCATTTAATCTTGTTATTTAGAACTTTATTTAGCATTTCTATCGTAATATTTATTTCTAGAGTTATTAGACTTTAGACTCCTGCTCCCTGTGGGATCGATATATTTATTTCGAAACAAGCTACAAACGATCTGTGCACTTGCAGTCATCAAGCTATTTTCTAGCGCTGTTGCCGGAGAGCTAAGCGTTGTAGGACTTTTAGTTTTTGCTTATTTATTTTTGTCTTGCTAAATTTTGTTTTGAGTTACAGGTTTCCAATAACATGATGGAGTTTGAGCATATGACTAGTGCTAGCCCACTCAACTACTTTGGGAAGCCCTATGATATTTATAAAAAGAGACAACTCCAATGAGAAGACAAGGGGGTTTGAAATAAATCCTCTACTAGTTGGTATTTTACACAAGAAGCAATTTACTGGAGATGAAGAAGATCCTGATCCATATGAGCATATTGCATGTTTCAAAGATATATGTGGCACTTTTCAATTGACGGGATATACCACTGATGAGGTAAGGGTTAAACTTTTTAGTCAGACTTTGACAAGTACAACTCTCTCATGGTATAGATCTCTACCCCCTGAAGCCACTACTACTTGGGATAATCTAGCCTATGAATTTCTATCAAAATATTATCCATTATCAAAATCTTTTGGAATCAGGCGTCTTATAATGACTTGGACGAATCACTCTAATGAAGGACAAGTAAGAGCTTATATCAGATTTAAAGATTTACTACGTCTATGTCCTCATCATGATTTACCTGAATGGTATTTATTGCATATCTTTTATGGCAGTTTAATTGAACCTAATAAAATAGAACTAGACTCTTTCACGGAAGGAGCCTTTATGAATTATCCTATACCTAAAACTTCGGCTTTACTTAATAGAATTTGTGATCATAGAGTTTCATGGAATTTTGGTCTAGGAAGCGAAGGAGGCATAGAAATAGAACATGATTGTATTCATGACTATAATAAAAAAGGCCATGTTAAAGAATTATCTAAAGAACTTTATTTGGATTCAGATATTGTGTTGCAAGTTGTTAAAGCTTTTACAAAACATATCAAAGCTCCGAAAGAGGGTGCGGTCAAGTATGATCCACCACCCAAACCTAAAAAGAAACGAGAAGATAAAGCAACATTGGCCTCCCTAGAACCAATACACGAGATGCCTTTCCCTAACACTTCACAAAAGCATATTCTTGAATATGAACAGGTCAAAGAAGTGTAGGAAAAGAAGAAGAAAGTATGCTAGAAGTCATGGAACATCTGGAAGAAACCAAAGATGAAGAGGTAACCAAGGAAGCAATTATGGCTATGTATGCACATTGTAACATAGTTGAACTTGATGAAGAGACTTCCGTATTGGTTAAAGGTAAAACAAAGGTAAAAGATGTGGGTAAGCCTATTCTTCCCTGCATATTTAAAGAAACCTCGCATTATGGTTTATGAGATCTTGGCAATAAAGTTAATGTTATATCTTATGATTTATACTTAGAAATAAAAGAAGAAATAGAACCAGCTACAATTGAAAATACTGATATGACAATTATGTTAGCCAATAAAAATCTTAGAATCCCAATGGGAGTAGTTGAAGATGCAACTATCATAGTTGGCAATAAAAACTTCCGTATCGATTTTGTAGTTGTTGATATGCCACCTGACACTCTTTGCCCAATTATATTTGGAAGAAACTTTTTGGGCGATATAGGTGCATATGTTAACTTCAAGAAGGAGATTGTGTCTCTTAAGCTTGGGGGAGCGGAAAATCAATTCCACTTTTCCAAATTTAAGGACATGCCTCCACAAATACAAGAACAATAGGAAGAGAAAACCATTGAGGAAATGGTGGCTCTTTTCTTTAGCAAGCAAGAAGAAGAAATAAATGAAGATCCAAATTATGAAGAAATAGTTATGGACGACAAGTCCCTGGGAGAACTAGAAGATGAATTCGATTCACTTCCCATTATGGGACCTCCAACTAATGAGGCTTTTGACGAGCCAGAAAAGAGAGGGGACGAGGAACTACCACCCCCAGAGTTGAAGACTCTACCAGATAATCTTAAATACAGGTTTTTAGATGATACAAATAAATTTCCTATTATTATTGGTGTTAAACTTTCAGGAGAAGAAGAAGAAGAACTCATGAAGATACTTAAGGAGCATCGCAAGGCCTTTGGGTACTCAATGGATGATTTGAAGGGCATTAGTCCCATGATAACCGTCCATCGAATATTCATGGAAGAAGGTGCAAACCAGTTGCGGAATTTAATAGAAGATTGAAGCCTGAAATGAAGGAAGTGGTAAGAAAAGAAATTGTATGCCTATTGGACGCATGTATAATCTACCATGTTAAAGAAAGTGAATGGGTAAGTCCTGTTCATCCCTAAGAAGGGCGGTTTTACTATTGTTCCTAATGAAAACAATGAATTGATACCTACTATAACTATTGTTGGGCATTGATACGTCCATTTTGCATCACTATTCTATATCATAATTTACTATTATTCATTGATATATTTCATATTAAGAGATGATACTTATGTTATTTCATCTGTTTTTGCATGGTTGATGACTTTTAGAGCATGGACCGCTGCAGTCAGGATTCTGATGGAAAAGGTGATGTTTGGAGGCAAAATTCGCGAAGATCAGAAAATCCGGGAAAATACATGGAAAATCCTATTTTTCTAGAAGACGAAGAAAGCCAGAAGGGGAAGTGGAGATGGGCCATAGGGGGCCCACACCACTCCCTGGTGCGGGCCACCCTAGGCCGCGCCACCAGGTGTTGTGGCCGCCCTGGTCCACCCCTGGCTCTCCCCTCTGGCGTATATTATCCTCCTAAAACCCTAAGACTCAGGGAGCGACCACAGAAAGATTCTGCCGCCTCTGCGGGGCGGAAAACACTGAGAGAGAAAGATCTCTAGCGCATGAATTCACGGGGAATTCTTCCTGAGGGGAGATCGTCGCCATCAACACCACCACCAAGCTGGACTTCATCGGGATCATCACCATCACCATAATCTCCACCAGCACCATCATAACCACCTCATACCGCTATAACAATTGGGTTGAATCTTGCATAGTTCTTAGGGGAAACTTTCCCGGTGTTGATTACTCGTAGTTGATGCTATTGAGTGAACCGTTGAATTATTGTTTATGGTTAGATTGTTACATATCATTATTTCATCTCTGATCATGATCCATATGATGTCTTGTGAGTAGTTTGTTTTGTTCTTGAGGACATGGGAGAAGTCATGTTGTTAGTAGTGGAATTGTGTTGAGAAAGATTCAATAGTTTGATATTTAAGTTGTGGTGTACTTCTTCTAGTGGTGTCATGTGAACGTCGACTACATGACACTTCACCTATATGGGCCTAGGGGAATGCATTGTGTATTTGGCTACTAATCGTAGGGGTTGCCGGAGTGACAGAAACCTGAACCCCCATTAGGAAACCATTGCACAAGAGACGTCAGGGTCTTAGAGTTTAAAGCCGTGGTTAGGTTTCTACCTTAATTACTTTCTTGTACTTGCGGATGCTTGCAAGGGGTTTAATCACAAGTATGTATTAGTCCTAGCAAGGTTGGTACATTAGCACAGGTTCACCCACACAACACTGAGCAAACTAAAGAAGATTAATCAACTATATGAAGCGAAAGCACTTGATGATATTCCCATGTGTCCTCGAGAACATTTGGTCATCTTAAGTAATACAACCGGCTTGTCCTTTGCTGAAGAAAGGATTGGGCCACTCGCTGCATTTATTCTTATTGTCTTTTATTTACTCGTACTTTATTTTCTTGCATTATCAAAAAACCCTAAGTATTTATAGAGAATTCCTGCTCCAAGCCACTAGCCAGCACCTTCTGCTCCTTGTTGAGTTCGACACTCTTACTTATCAAAAATACTGCGATACACCCCCTATACTTGTGGGTCATCAAGACTATTTTATGGCGCCATTGCCGGGGAGTGAAGCGCTATTGGAGAGTGGAACTAGTAAAGGAAACTTCTACTGTGAGTATTGTTTACTTCTGTTAGTTGCTTTATTTTCAATATGGATAATTTGCTGAGTTTCTTATTTCGTTATGCTACTACCACTGCTAAGGTAGTAGATGAACCACCACCTGCTGAGAATGATACTTTTAAAATACCTTCGAGAATTATTGATCATGTTATGGATAACTATTATGTTTGAGATGGAAATGTCCATCCCGGTGATCATTTGCTCTTTATACACGAATTATGCGGGTTGTTCAAGTGTGCAGGTATTACAACAGATCAAGTCAAGAAGAAGTTATTCTCATTATCACTGAAAGGAAGAGCTGAGGACTGGTATAAGCTGCTGAAGAATGGTCAAGCTCTTGAATGGAAGGAAATAGTGCCTCTCTTTTATTCAAAGTTTTATCCTCCTAGTGAGATTCATAAAGATTGGAATCAAATATACAACTTTTGGCCTCTTGATGGAGAGAGTACAGCTCAAGCTTGGGGGAGATTGAAGTTACTAATGCTCAAATGTCCCATTCATGAGCTCCCCAACAATATTATTATCAATAACTTTTATGCAAGGCTTTCTCTTCATGATAAGGATTTATTGGATGCCTCTTGTGTTGGATCATTCACTTGCATGGAAGAAGAAGCTAAATGGGATCTTCTAGACCATATTCAAGACAATGCTGAAGCATGGGAGAATGACAAAGGAAGAAAGTCAGGTATAAATTATGATTATGAATGCATTGAATCTTTTATGGGAACTGATGACTTTCAAAATATTAAAAATGCTTATGGTCTAGACTCTCAAGCTATTGCAACTTATTTTAAGGCTTTTGCTTCCTATATTGAAGTACCTAAAAGAAGTGGAATAAGTATCATGAACCATATAAAGATGTTGCTAAGTGTGTTCCTGCAAGAAATACTGAAGTTTATACTGCTAATCATGTTTTACCTGAACCTTATATTGAGAAAATGCCTTTCCCGGTTAAAGTGAAGGAACATTCTATGATAGCTAGTATGGTTAATGAAAGTACAAGCAAAGCTATTGGACCTGATGAACAAAAAGATGAACCTATAATAGCAAATGTGAAAGACTTTTTCACTAAATATGTGGAAGATGGACACACTATCCTTTGTAAGGATACCCCTAATATTGTTTCACAAAGTAGTGTTATGAGAGCTAATTTCCCTGTGTTTTCTGTTAGGATAAGTGATAATTGCTACCATGGTTCTTGTGATAGTTATATCATTAAATTTATGCATGATACTCAAAGTTATTATGAGAGAGGGAAGACTGTTCTTATGCATCTCAATAGTATCAAGTTTCCTCGTTTTATGCTGAAAGTTTTTATGTTGCACTTCTTTTGCCTTCCTATGCTAGTGGCCTCTGGTTTTAACAACTTGTTTGTTTACAAATTTCCTTTGCATATGAAGTGGGTTAGACTTAAACATGTGTATTTTTGCTTCTTGATGCTCTATTTTACTTCAGTTCATATCTTATGTGAGCACCATTGAAATTATCATGCCCATCTTAATGGCTATAAAGAAAGAGCTTTTTGGGAGACAACCCATATTATTTCTTTTGCTTTCAGTTTTTGTTTCTTTGAGTCTTAGAAGTTATTACTTCAGTAATAACCTCTCCTTATCCTTTTCTGTTTGGTTTATTGTGTCAAGATCAACCTCTAATGAGAGAGAAGTAAGATTTGGGGAAGTTGCTGTCTCGAAACAGATTTTTGTGCTTCACCGTAGAAAATCGTGAGAGATCTCTGTATGTCGGATTGAGCTGTAATTTTTTGTGCTTCTGCCCCAGGTTGTTGTTTAACTTTCATTAGTTTTGCACTTTTTGATTTGAGTAACAGAAGATTTTAGAAAAAAATGATCTTTACCTGCTGGTCTGTTTTGATAGATTTTACCACTCTTGCATTTGCTTCTTAAGTCAATTTCCTTTTTGAATTCTTTTTGGGTTTTCGGAAGGAGTTGATACAGTAGCTTATGTTTTGATGGATTTCAGTTGAAATTGGACTTAAAAGGTTTATTACCTCTCTTACACTAATGTTGCTAATGAGAAATGTGTGAAGTTTTGTGTGAAAGAAATTTCCAGGTTATTGGAGAAAATGGTGTAATAAGAAAGAGGAAGGTTTGATGACTCGACCAATATGTGTATGAAAATGAAGATATTGATGTCATTCAAGTGGTGACTCCGGAAGAATCTACTAATTGCCAAATTCAGAGACCTGCAGAGTCCGTTTTCGAATAGGTAACAGCTCTGGTAAGAAAAGTTCCGCGAAAATTCTATCCAGTTATATTTTTGCAGTTTTTATCCAACAAGGAAATCTACGAAGTGAAAGAGGGACGGAACAGCTGTGGTGGCTCACATTCTGGCGGCGCCCCCGGTGGTGTGGCCACCTCGGCCTCTATCTCTGGCCCGTTTTCTCCCAATACCTTCCTTTTGTTGTAAAACTTCGTAATATATAATCCCCCGGATCCCCCGAGGTTCGATATCGTGTTTTCTTTGTGGTTTTTGTTTCGATCTGTTTTGTTCAGATGTTGTTCAAGGGTTCATCTTCAAAGGATCACGAGCTGCGACGCCGTCGTGAACTCCATCGCGATCTCGAACAGGAGATTCTCGTGGGACGGGTGAAACAAGGAAGGATTGCAATTAGGTGCGAAGACATGGATCGGAACATCGGGGAAGAAGTAAAGGACACGACAGCAGGCATGAAGGGGCTGATACCTCCCCCTCTGGATCTCGGTTCCTGCCCTGTAGTGGTGGAGGCTCTATGAGTAACTGATGAGTTCTGCGACAAGTACCGAGTCTTGAGGAGGAAGGTGGATATGCTTCAAGAGAAGAATAACAGGCTTCACAAGATGCTGGAAGATTTCCGTGCGCCAACCGAGAGAATACCACCACCACCAAAGGAGTAATTCGTCATCAGGTTTTGGCATCCCCTTGGTTTGTTCCAAGCTTGGGGGAGTGCCACGGTATCACATCACTATCTTCTATCTTTTTACCTTTTTAGTAGAGTCATATCATGAATAGAGAAATTATCATGTAGGATGGTTTGCATTATGGAAGTGTCCTCCCTCTTGTTAGATATCTATGTATCCCTTGGTGTGAGTTGCCGTTATGGAATATTAATGAGAAGCTCTATCATTTACTCTTTTGCATATCTTATATTAGTTTTCAATTCATGGTTTTATGATTGATCTTGTCGTTAGTATGGGTATCACTTTGGGATCATTGAGTTAATTTAGTTGGTTTTGGCAAACCTAGCTCGGTCCGTAGCAACACTATTTTGAGAATTGAATGAAAAAGATAAAAGTACTCTAAAGAAATATAATTTCATCATCTTTCTTTCTTGATTTGCTCATAAGTTTAGTATTCTCTAGTTAAGATCTTTTGTGCTTCCAAGGAAAATTGCATGTTTGTTTTTATCACTTGTATGTTTGTTTGTTTCCTTCAACTCTTATGCTTGCTACCCAGCCTTGCTAGCCAAAAACCTGTACTGAGAGGGAACGCTTCTCGTGCATCCAATCCTTAAACCAAAACCTATGCCATTTGTGTCCACTATACCTACCTATTAGCATTATTGCTATTCCAAGTAAATTCATGTTTTTATCTACCTTCCAAATTAAACTTGTTATGAGAAAATTAGTGATTAAAGCTCTCACGAACTTGATGGCACACTTTACTTTCCTGTACTTAATAAACCTGAACCATTGTGTCCATCTTTGTTGCGTATATGCTTGCGCTTTATAAGTTGAAGTTAGCAAAACCATGTGTCATGGGGAACACTTTCAACATTGCAGTGGTACTTTGTACCTCGTTGATATCATGATTCTTTTGCTTATGGATCCCGGCGGCGTGAAATAAAAGGGGAACTTGTAAGATCATGGAGTTTATATGTGTGTTAGATAAACGCCTGGGCTGCTAGCCTAAGCCATGCCTAATCATGGTGGAAACTTGCAGCATAACCATAATGAGCACTCTATGAAGCATCCTCAATAAAAACCTATGCAACTAACAAATAAAAGGATCGCTGAGATGCTCATTGTCTGCTTGCCTTGTCATTTTGATTATGGGATAGCTCCTGTATCATGTGCAAGGGGTACCCTGTTGACGGTTCTCCATGATACATGTGTATTTACAATGACAAGAGCTTACTTGTGACTGAAGTTGATTAGCATGAGGTTCGGTACTCGTAAGTAAGGGGCATGAGATTTCAACTTATAACTTGTCAAGCATATCCTCTTAGTTGTGTCACTTTAACCATAATCACCTAAAGATGCCTATGATAGGGGCAATGAGAGCTGAAAGCTAATAAGTACCATAATTTTTGGAAGCTCTTTATGAAACTTGAAATCTCTACTTCCCTCTACGAAGGGCCTTTCTTTTACTTTTTAGTTGAGTCAGTAAACCTATTTCCTTCTATCTGAGCAAGTATTTTGAGTTGTTGTGTTTCATTCATTCATATGGTGATTTATTCAATCATGTTTCTTATGTTCCTTGTTTTGCACTTTGTTCTTACCTTGGTGTCTACTACTTTGAAAGCTATCATTGAAAATCAGTTATTTGTGAACTCCAGCAAATTGTCAACTATTCTTCGACCGAGAGCTAAGTTTGCCATTACCAATTATGATTTACTTTATGTATCTTTATTGTGTTTCCTTTACTTATTGCAAGTTAAGTTGTATAATAGTGAGTTTTCTTCTATTATGACTTATTTATTGATGAATGTGATGATTCTTGTCCGTATTCTTTTATCGACTCTTCACTCCATAAACCTGAGGTCATGTTTATTGAGTTCAGTTTTGCTTGGGGACAAGCGAAGTCTAAGCTTGGGGGGAGTTGATACGTCCATTTTGCATCACTATTCTATATCATAATTTACTATTATTCATTGATATATTTCATATTAAGAGATGATACTTATGTTATTTCATCTATTTTTGCGTTGTTGGTGACTTTTGGAGCATGGACCGCTATATTCAGGATTCTGATGGAAAAGGTGCTGTTTGGAGGCAAAATTCGTGAAGATCAGAAAATCCGGGAAAATACATGGAAAATCCTATTTTTCCACAAGAAGAAAGCCAGAAGGGGAAGTGGAGATGGGCCATAGGGGGCCCACACCACCCCCTGGCACGGGCCACCGTAGGCCGCACCACCAGGTGGTGTGGCTGCCCTGGTCCACCCCTGGATCTCCCCTCTAGCGTATATTATCCTCCGGAAACCCTAAGACTCGGGGAGCGACCACAGAAAGATTCCGCCGCCTCTGCGGGGCAAAAAACACCGAGATAGAAAGATCTCTCCGGCAGACAGAATTCTGCCACGGGAATTCCTTCCCGGAGAGGGGAGATCATCGCTGATACATTGCAAATGTATCTATAATTTTTGATGTTCCATGCTTGGTTTTATCCACTTTCTTGTGTTTTGTTCCAACTTTGGAGTACTTTTCATATGATTTCTTGGACTAACCTATTAACAAGAGCCACAGTGCCAGCTGCCTGTTTCTGTTGTTTTTGGTTCCAGGAAAGTCAGAAAATGAATATTCTCGGAATTGGACGGGACAAAAGCCAAAGTGCCTATTTTTCCGGAAGTCATCAGATGCCAGAATATGAGATGGAGAGGATCCAGGGGGCCACCACACCACCTGGCCACGCGGGCCAGGCCTGGCCACGCCAGGGGGTGGTGTGGCTAGCCCTGGCACCCCCTCGGCCTCTCCTTCTGCCTATATATTGCCCTCGGGACGAAAACCCTAAGTAACCCGATCAAAAATCCATGAAAGAGTCTGTAGCCACCGTCATCTCCATCCCTAGATCGGGAGGGATCTGAAGCTCTTCCCAGCACCCTGCCGGAGAAGGGAATTCACCCTAGAGGCCTTCTTCATCATCATGCAAGCCTCCAGTGTGATGCGTGAGTAGTTCATCTCTGGACTACGGGTCCATGTAGTAGCTAGATGGCTGGTTTTCCTCCTTTGTGCTTTCATGTTTAGATCTTGTGAGCTCCGTTCATGATCAAGATCATCTATTTGTAATTCTGTATGTTGTGTTTACGGGGATCCGATGGATATTGAGATGCTATTTCAGATTGATTATTGATTCTATCATGTCTTTGTTATTTGTGATCTTGCATGCTTTCCGTTGTTAGTAGCTATCTTGGCCAAGTAGATGCTAGAAACTCCAAGAGTTAGTATTTATGCTCGATTGTGGGTTCATGCCTCTGGTAATCTAGGGAAGTGACAGAAATCTCTAAGGTACTAGATGTGATGTTGCTAATAGGGAGAAAACAACAATCCTTTGTTCATAGAAAAATGGTATTGTTTACTTTACACGTAGTTCGTAAAGCAATAATCTGTTGCTTGCAACTTAATACTGGAGGGGGTTCGGATGATAACCTGAAGGTGGATTATTAGTCATAGATGCAGTTGTATGGCGGTCTATGTACAATGTTGTAATGCCCAATCAAGTCTCAAAGGAGTCAAGATGATTAGTATATGCATGTATTGCTTTCTCGATGTTTGTCAATGGCCCTGCTATAATTTGTTCACCCAGCATGTTATCTATCTTAAGGAGAGCCACCTCTAGTGAACTATGGATCCCGGTCCTTTTCTTTTACATACAATCTATAAACTGTTATTGCTTTGTGTTTACTTTCTACAAACTATTACTTCTTTCCATTCGATACGTTTAATCCTTTGTTTTCCGCAAAACACGGTGAGATTGACAACCTCATCGCAATTGGGGACAGAGTTCTGTGGTTGTGTTGTGCAGGTCTCCATGTTGCTACTAGCACCGGTAGTGCGCCCTGCCAAAGCTCAGCTAGTAACACCTTTGGGGTGTTTCCTTGCTCCTACTGGTTCGATTAAACCTTGGTTTCATACTGAGGGAAACTTGTTGTTGTGCTCATCATACCCTCCTCTTCGGGTTCCCAACGAGCTCTACATCAACACCGCACCAGCACTTTTCTGGCCCCATATATAGAGCCATCAGTCGCCATCAACACCACCATCAAGCTGGACTTCATCGGGATCATCATCATCATCACCATAATCTCCACCAGCACCATCATCACCACCTCGTACCGCTATAACAATTGGGTCGAATCTTGCATAGTTCTTAGGGGAAACTTTCCCGGTGTTGATTAATCCTTGTAGTTGATGCTATTGAGTGAACAGTTGAATTATTGTTTATGGTCAGATTGTTACATATCATTATTTCATCTCCGATCATGATCCATATGATGTCTTGTGAGTAGTTCGTTTTGTTCTTGAGGACATGGGAGAAGTCATGTTGTTAGTAGTGGAATTGTGTTGAGAAAGATTCAATAGTTTGATATTTAAGTTGTGGTGTACTTCTTCTAGTGGTGTCATGTGAACGTCGACTACATGACACTTCACCTATATGGGCCTAGGGGAATGCATTGTGTATTTGGCTACTAATCGTAGGGGTTGCCGGAGTGATAGAAACCTGAACCCCTGTTAGGAAACCATTGCACAAGGGACGTCATGGTCTTAGAGTTTAAAGTTGTGGTTAGGTTTATGCCTTAATTACTTTCTTGTACTTGCGGATGCTTGCAAGGGGTTTAATCACAAGTATGTATTAGTCCTAGGAAGGTCGGTACATTAGAATAGGTTCACCCACACAACAGTTAGCAAACTAAAGAAGATTAATCAACTATATGAAGTGAAAGCACTTGATGATATTCTCGTGTCCTCGAGAATGTTTGGTCATCTTAAGTAATACAATCGGCTTGTCCTTTGCTAAAGAAAGGATTGGGCCACTCGCTGCATTTATTCTTATTGTCTTTTATTTACTCGTACTTTATTTTCTTGCATTATCAAAAACCCCTAAAAATCCGTTTGCTAAGTATTTACAGAGAATGCCTGCTCCAAGCCACTAGCCAGCACCATCTGCTCCTCGTTGGGTTCAACACTCTTACTTATCGAAAATACTGCGATACACCCCCTATACTTGTGGGTCATCAGGCATATGATGTGCATAGACTTCAGAAAATTAAATAAAGAAACTAGGAAAGATCACTATCCTTTACCGTTCATAGATCAAACTTTAGAAAGGTTAGCAAACCATACTCATTTTTGCTACTTGGACGGATACTCTGGTTTTTCTCAAATAGTTGTTCATCCGGATGACCAACTTAAAACAACTTTCATTAGTCCTTATGGTTTACATGCTTACCGACGTATGCCTTTTGGTTTATGTAATGCTCCAGCTACTTTTCAAAGATGCATGACTGTTATTTTTGCTGATTTTATAGAACTCATAATGGAAGTGTTTATGTATGACTTTTCTATATATGGAACTTCATTTACTAGTTGCTTGGATAATCTCAAAAGAGTCTTGCAGCGTTGCGAAGAAACCAATCTTGTTCTAAACTGGGAGAAGTGCCATTTTATGGTCAAAGAAGGTATAGTCCTTGGACACAAGGTATCAGGTAAAGGAATTGAAGTTGATAGAGCTAAGGTTGAGGCAATAGAGAGAATGCCACAACCTAGTGATATTAAAGGTATAAGAAGTTTCCTTCGTCATGTGGGTTTTTATAGAAGGTTCATTAGAAATTTCTCTAGAATATCTAAACCTTTGACTAACCTCCTGCAAAAGGGAGTAATATTTAATTTTGATGATAAATGTCTTGAAGCCTTTAATAAATTCAAAAATGCTTTATCTCGTGCTCCTATTATTAAACCACCTATCTGGGATACAACCTTTGACTTAATATGTGAAGCTAGTGATGATGTTGTAGGAGTAACTCTGGGACAACATCTTGGTTGCATATTTAATATTATACATCATGCTAGTAGAACTCTAAATGGTGCTCAGAAAAATTACCCTAAGGGCCTCTTTGATTCTTAGGATAGGAAAGTCAAAGGAATGAGAAAGGGATAGAAATAGGAAAGGATGGCAGGTGCAATACTTTTCTCGTTCCTTGTGCATAGGATTTGAAGAATGAGCTCCAAGTGAATTTTTCTAATCCTGTACGATTTGCCTTCAAAGTGAGATCCGAAGGAAATGTTCCTCTAGTTTCCCTTTGCACCATTCCTATGAATCAAAGGAGTAAACAGTGCCATCTTTGGAAAATTTCCTAATCCTGCACATTTCCTCCAAGTTTCCTCCAAATCAAAGGAGCCCTAAGGAAGAAAGGGAACTTTTGCTATATTATTCTCTTGTGATAAATTTCTTTCTTACATAGTTGATGCAAAGGTAAGAGTTCATATGGATTTTGATGGTTTAAAAGAACTCCTTGAGAGGAAAAACCATCAGCCAAGACTGATCCGTTGGATTCTTTCACTTCAAGAATTTGAGTTGCAGATTATGCAGAGGCAAGAAATAAAGATGCTAGATGCAGTGTCCATGTTTGCCCAGCAAGACACCAATCTTGTTGAGAGGAACTTTATGTAACACCCCCGGGGTCAGGGTTAAAAAAATCCATACCTTAGCCTGACATAAGCTTAACCTAGAGCTCAAGGATATCTAGTGAGAAATCGGTAACACGACAGTAACCCAGTGACACAAAAATTATTACAGCAAGCTCATAGCTGAGCGAAGAACCAAAATATTACAGGCAGAGGCCACTGACCACAAACATCAAACAACGGCAGGAAAATTATGCTATTAAGTATAGCAAACTTAACAAATGGCCTAAGAGGCCTGAAGCATAACAATGATGTCCCAGCCCATAGATTCCAGGCTGTCGGCCGGGAACCCCAAGCTACTCGTCGGTGTCGATGTCGTACCAAACTTGTCTTTAGGGGAACACTTATTCTGCTACAAAAGTATCAACAAAGCAAGGGTGAGTATAGGGTGTACTCCATAAGACTTATGGCTTGTGGGGTTATTTTTCATAAGGCCATCTTTGTTTGTAAAACAAGAGGGAGAGAAGAAGCTTTTTCATCTCATACGGCTCCTCCCTTCTATACATAGTACTAAGCGAAATAATCTATAGAATAAAAATAGAATTAGTCCCGTCTCATTATGAATCGAAAGGGGCTGGTATTTTTCCAAGAAATCTCTAGCCAACCTTCTCGCAAGAGGTTTATCTTAACACCAATGAATTTTATTAATGCTAGAAAAAAACAATAGCTCCAAGAATTTATTTGTTCTCGACACCCCCTATTTAGAGGAATTAGCCACTTCAACGATCTTTGATGGTTATAAGGGTATTCAAAGTACAAACCTGATGGTTGTTTGTTATCCCAACCATTCTTCCCAACCCTGATACGGATCAGGAAAGGGCTAATTTCTAACAAAGTTTTTCTCTTGTTGATTCCTTTCCTATTTCTAGGTGTAGTGCTTTTCTTTTCTCCCCTATGCTGCCTACTGGTACTAATAGAGTAGAGTTGGCTTGTAATCCATAACCTATCATGTAGGTATAACCTTTCGCTCAATACTCAAATATATATTGAAGCATCTAACGCCGCATCAATCGAGGATACACGACAGAAGAAATTGTTAGTTCACCTCACCTTCCCGAAGCGTGGGTTTGCTTTACTAATATTGTTCTCTCTATGTGAACCCCCTCTCTTTCTCGGGAGACTAAGGTGTAGGTAGGGCTAAAAAAACAAAGCAAAACTGATTTCTACGAAAAATAGTGATTCTGCTTTCCTCCGCAATTTGGCCCATAGTAAGAAAAGGTAAGGTTGCGTAAGATATGGGAACTCGTAACCGACTATCGAACACAACTGAGAGTTCACTACTGGTCAAGTACACCAATTCCGCTCATGTTAAACTCACTGGATAAAAACTATAGTAAAATGGTAAGATGAATCAGTCAAAGGCAATTCAATATCCAAATCATCATAATAAGAATAGGGCCTCGATCAGAGCATATACTACTAGATAGAGTCTAATCAGAATCTTTAAAAGGGGATAAGAGAGCGACATCTCCGAAGAATTGATCATCATCTTATGATATCCACCAAAGTAATCCTCATCTGACAACTAGGATCACCCCCTCGTACCCAAGAGGAAGCATCCTTAAGCACACGTTGAACCTCCAAGTTTTACGATTAGGTTAATATTCTCTATGATCTTAGAATTCGGTCACCAAGCGTTCATAACCATGAACACCACTTTTCTAAAAGATTTAACCCTGCAGGGGTGTACAACTTTACCTACACGTACCAACCGACTCTTAATACAAGATCATTAGCCCTCTTCCTTGGAAGGCCGATGGAGGGTGGTTGGACATGACCTTTACCTTGCTTTCGCCAAGACCATGAGTCACGCCCTAAGGATGGTTCCACTGTAACAGGTCAAATCCCGAAGTCGGTCCCAAGAGATGTGTCTCGAGGTTGGTTTACTAGGGGCTCCATCGACCCCAAGCAACCCCAGCCACGCTTACCTACCTATTATGATGCACCTTCACCCGCCAAATCTTTCAAAACATTTTCTATGCATATGTCGAATGAAACGCCCGAACTATGTGACTCATGGAATCTACTAGGCAAGTTAGTTACTCATGAGGTTTTCCAGGCCCCGTGTGGTTGTACGCTCGTCTCGGTTCCAAAGGCAAGAACTCGGTTCCTAGTAGTGGCGAGCATGGGACTAGAAAAACCACATCCCACCGTGGCCTCCCATACCATCCTTAGCATGTTTATCATTTACCACTGATCTTACCTCATTAGTATACCTCAATCTCCTAGCATACTAGATTCTCTGCATTTGGTACATCATCTGGATGAACCAGCATTGACAACTAAGCATGGCTAAGCAGGACACAGATATAAGCTCTAGCAATGCACACAAGCCAAACCTAGTTATGCTAGGAGCAGTGGATTAGGTAATATAAGATCAAAGGGAGTAATGCAACAGATAGGATACTCTATCTATCGATAAAAGACCACAAAAGAATCGTATGCATCATGGCAAGAATGAAATACTTTTGAAATCATAGGATTGTATAATGGTGGGGCTATGCTTGCCTTGTTTGTTGATACCCAGAAATAAATCTTCGGAATCCTTGTACTTTACTTGATTACAGTTGGTCAAGTATTGTTCGTCAATCTTCGATGGTGTTAACCTCGATCTTCAGTCTCGATCTTGATATCGTATTCTACCGGGAAGAACCAAACACCGGAAAGAAAGGGGAAACAACAATCAACACATGGCATTGATGCAATGCTCAAGCAAGGATGATTATATGAAAAGTTTAATAGATCTTAAATGAAACCCTAGGGCATGCTTGATCATTTTAAACAGGGTCCGAAGGGTACAAACCCTAGGACAGGGGAACCCCAGAACACCTATGAGGGGTTGATTTAGTTCTCTAATTAAACTTGTCATTTAAGTTGCTTAACAATGCATGATTATAGTTTAAACAAATAGATCTTATTTCTCTGAATATTTTGATATAGTATACATATTTTTCTGACTTATAAATAATTACTTGTTGAATTTATAATATTTATTCAATTTCTGGAATTTCTGAAAAAAGTTAAAGGATTTATTGCACCAGCATGACGTCAGCGCATGGCTTTATTTCTTTTTACACATGGGCTAGGCTAGCCCATGTGGCTGACCGGTGGGCCAGGGTCACATCAGCAGCCACGTTGGCGGTTAGTGGTCAACGGGCCCGCTGGCCACGTCATCACGATGTCATGGTGACGTCATCACGGCGGGCACTGTCAGGTGGTCACCAGCGACGATGCTAGGGTGCACGCGGGACTAGGCGCTTCCGAACCAGGGCTTCGTTGTGATCCTAAAGAGGGCGGCACCGCTGGGATTTGGTCACCGGAGGCGTGGCTACGACAGTGCCCAATGGCAGCGAGTGGCAGCGCACGATGCGGACATGACATAGAACATGAGGGAGACGATGGAGTGGTCCCTGACAACCAGAAGCTCACCATGAAGCGAATGAAGGCGACAGCGAGGCGCGAGGAGGCCGGAATTACCCATGGCGTCGGTGGTCGGAGTCGGGGAAGGAGGGGTCGATTGCGCCGCCTCGGTCCTCTCCAACTTGCGCGGCTCAGGGCAAACAGACAAGGAGAAGCCGCGGGTCGCAATGGTGAACCCAGCTGGTCAGGAGGTGGCCAGGAACGACGGCGCCCCGAACCTCTGGAGAGCTAGGGTTCTGACAAGGAGAGGATAAGGAGGGAGAAGGGGAACTACGGTTCATCCGGGCGGCGGCGGGGTATTTGTAGACATGGAGAACGTCAGTAGCGAGGATCGCAGCATGGGCGGGCATCACGACGCAGAGGAGCAGCGACGGTAGCAACAACAAGTAGCTTCACGTCGTCGTCGAAGAATACGAAGGGGAAAAGAGGAGGCCGAAGCGGTATGGGCTGCGGGTGGGCTGCGGGTGGGCCAGTTGGGCTACTGCGAGCTGCACGCGGGCGACAAGCAGAGGGGAGAGGAGAGATGGGTCGTGGCCCAGGGATCTCTGCTGCGTATTTTTTTAAAACAAAACCTTTTTTCTTTTTCTATTTCCTGTTTTCTCTTTTGTATTTCTAATTTCAAATCTGTTTTGAATACTTTTAAAATACGAGAGACTTTTATAAAATATATAAGATATTCTGGGGCCCTTTTATTCAGTTTGGGCTCCAACAATTTTGGGTTTTCAAAATATTCAAAACCCTTTTGAATGGATTTCAAAAAGAGGGGAAGGATTAGGGTTTTTAGGGTTTTTGTTTATTTTCTTTGCATGCATTTTAAGGGATGATGCTCATGATGCACAAACAAAGCCCTAATTAAGATTAGCTAAAACTGGCGTGTTACACTTTAGTCTTGGTGATTTTCGTTTACGAGAATTACTGAATGAACTAAGGTCAATTCCTCCAAGAGGGAAGTCTTTGTTGTTGGAGGAGCTTTTCATCCCCGAATAAGCAAACGGTAAGTACAAGGTAAGTGTTCTTACCCAAATAAGTGATTTGTCTTCACAAATTTTACTTCTGAAAATTTTGCCTTTTTGAATTCCTTGTGTTTTTCTGAAGTTTTAGAGGGTTTTTACCAACTATACGGGCGGAACTAGACGACCGGAGAGGAAGCTCCCACCATATAGTTGGTCGTTAAACTCTCTGTATCATGTTCATGAAATTGTTTTCGATATCTGAGCCTATACAGTCGCAACTATATGACCGGAGCCAAAATTCCGGCCATATAGCTGGTCGTTAAACTCTCAGATACTTTTGATTTTTGGTGGTTGTATCTATACGGTCGCAACTATACGGCCGGAGCCAAAATTCCGGCCGTATAGTTGGTCGTTAAACTCTCAGAAACTTTTCTTTTATCTTTTCGTTATTCATCTAAAAAATGTTATTGTCGGTTCCGAGTCGTGATTTAATCGACCTGGACTCGAGATATTTGGAAATATCTGCCCGGAACCAACTATATAGCCGGAGCTATACGGGTCGCGCCCGTATAGTTGGTCATTACGCGGCAGGGCACTTCCAAATCCGTGATTTCTTTCCCTATTTTGTTAAGATTCTTTTCTTGGGCGACAATTTGGTGTTTCGCGCGAGTTTTACCGACCTCTAACCCCCCTTATATACTGCCACTTTCTCTCTAATCATAATCTCCAGAAACCAATCTACCTCTTATTCTCACGTGAGGACTCTCAACCAAGGGAAAGAAGCCAAGAAGAAAGGCTCCTATAGAGATCGGGAGCAATAGCGAGCAAGGCAAGGAGATCAATACCATCCCTATAGAGTTCCTCGACGCCGGCCATGGGTGTCGGAAGAGGGATTTGAAGGCCCTAGAGCTGAAGATTGAAGAGTTGGACAAGGAGAAGCTAGGTACACCCAAACACCTTCGATTGCTGCGACTTTATCTTGATAAACTAGATGAAGATATCAAGCAGACAACCGAAGCAGGTTTTTCTATGAGTCTCAAGGTGCTACAAACACTTCAGGATAACAATGAGTTCATTAAAGAACAAGTGCAAGTGCTGGAGAGGAACAATCTTTTCTACAAGCTGCGTATTAAAGAATTAGAAGCTATCAATCAACTCCTCTGTCTTAGGCTGGTCCGTGTGGAGAAAATACCACATGCCATGGCGCCACAGTGATCTACAACAATCACGGTATCAAATAATCGCAAGGGATTATATGATCCCGCCTGGCTTGATTCCAAGCTTGGGGAGATCTTTAAGACCTTGTAATCTATCTTATAAGTTTTTATTACTATTTTCGCATTAGTTCAAACTAGAAATAAAGTTTGCATCATTAGAATTCCCTTCAGGAATAGTCGATCACTTTAATGAAATTTCGAGTTTATTATTATATATGAAGCAATATTGAGTTTGTGTTTGTTTTATTGGATATATGAATGACTTGAGTATAATTTTTCTTGCATTTGATGATAGCAATAGGAGTCTTCCACACCATTGGTATTAATGGAACACATAAAGATAATTTGGTCCATATGTTGTAAGTCTACGGTTTGATTTACAAAAAAAATATCTATAAAATTGAGTTGAAAAAGAAACCTTGAACAAAGGAAAATGAAAGTGCTATCAAAATAGAGTGAGAACAAGTCGAGGTAGAATCTTCAAGTCATAAGTATGCTTCATATACAATTGGAATTTGATAATTGAGATCGTTAAACTTTGAATTCCTACATGAAGTGGAATGTATGGCTAGCTCCTTTGCACAGCACTTAAACAAAAGTGTGAGCATATATACAAAAGGGAAGAAAAGAAAGAAGAAAAAGAGCGAGTGTGCAAAGAGCAAATAGGCATACACCACCATATTGTAGTATGACAAAGAGACACTTTTGAGATTTTGAATCCCAAGTGAATATGTTGATCTAAAACACTTGGGACTACCTCTATAACTCATTCGGTTGAACCTGATACTTTTACATTATGTTGAGATTCATCTTTTATGAACTATTGATCACTAAGGTGTGGAAGCCTGCTAATACTATTTAGATGGTTCGAGTAAGGTACTATTCATGAACTTATTCATATGTATCGTATATGATAAACACATGCTGCAACTGCCTCATTTATATTATCGACTCAGGTTTGATGGCCCAAAATATATCGAGCTCGTTGGGGAACCCCAAGAGGAAGGTATGATGAGCACAGCAGCAAGTTTTCCCTCAGTACGTAACCAAGGTTATCAATCCAGTAGGAGCAAGGAAACACCCCAGAGGTGTAGCTAGCTGACGCGTTGGTGGTGCACTACGGTGCCAAGAAAGAACGTGGAGACCTACACAACACAACCACAGAACTCTGTCCCCAACTTGCGATGAGGTTGTCAATCTCACCAGTTTTGCTGAAAACAAAAGATTAAACGTATCGAATGGAAGGAAGTAATAGTTTGCAGAAAGTAAACACAAAGCAGTAAACAGTTTGATAGTAGATTGAAAGTAAAAGAAAGGACCGGGGTCCATAGTTCACTAGAGGTGGCTCTCCTTAAGATAGATAACATGCTGGGTGAACAAATTACAGCGAGACAATTGACAAACATCGAGAAAGCATACAAGCATATACTAATCATCTTGACTCCTTTGAGACTTGATTGGGCATTACAACATTATACATAGACCGCCATCCAAATGCATCTATGACTAATAATCCACCTTCAGGTTATCATCCGAACCCCCTCCAGTATTAAGTTGCAAGCAACAGATTATTGCATTATGAATTGCGTGTAAAGTAAACAATACGATTGTTCTATGAGCAAAGGATTGTTGTTTTCTCCCTAGTAGCAACAGCACATCTAGTACCTTAGAGATTTCTATCACTTCCCCAGATTACCAGAGGCATGAACCCACTATTGAGCATAAATACTAACTCTTGGAGTTGCTAGCATCTACTTGGCCAAGATAGCTACTAACAACGAAAAGCATGCAAGATCACAAATAACAAAGACATGATAGAATCAATAATCAATCTAAAATAGCTTCTCAATATCCATCGGATCCCCGCAAACACAACATGCAAAATTACAAATAGATGATCTTGATCATGAACGGAGCTCACAAGATCTAGACATGAAAGCACAAAGGAGGAGAACCAGCCATCTAGCTACTATATGGACCCGTAGTCCAGAGATGAACTACTCACGCATCACACCGGAGGCTTGCATGATGATGAAGAAGGCCTCCAGGGTGAATTCCCCTCTCCGACAGGGTGCCAGGAAGAGCTTCAGATCCCTCCCGATCTAGGGATGGAGATGACGGCGGCTATAGACTCTTTCGTGGAATTTTGATCGGGTACTTAGGGTTTCCATATCAGAGGCAATATATAGGCGGAAGGAGAGGCCGAGGGGGTGCCTTGGCTGGCCACACCACCCCCTGGCGCGGGCCAAGCCTGGCCGTGCGGCCAGGTGGTGTGGCCACCCTCTGGCCCTTCTCTGTCTCGTATTCTGGCTCCAAGTGTCCCCCGGTAAAATAATGAATTTGGCTTTTGTCCCGGCCAATTCTGAGAATATTCATTTTCTGACTTCCTCGAACCAAAAACAGCAGAAAACAGGCAGCTGGCACTATGGCTCTTGTTAATAGGTTAGTCCAAGAAATCATATGAAAAGTACTCCAAAGTGCGGAAAAAACACAAGAAAGTAGATAAAACCAAGCATGGAACATCAAAAATTATAGATACATTTGCAATGTATCAACATCCCCAAGCTTAACTCCTGCTCGTCCTCGGGTAGGTAAGTGATAAAAAGAAAGAATAATTTTTGAGGTGACATGCACCATCATAAACTTGATCAAAGTATTTGTAAAACATTCGAAGCTGGGATCATAGTACTTCAATCATAACATGAAATACAAAGTTCTAGCAATAAGACAAAGAAACTATGTTGCAACATGAAAAGGCACAAACAAAAGATTCATGAATAACAATGCTTTGCAAGACGTTTGTTTGTTTCACATAAAGAAAACATAGCATAATAGTATTTAGCTTGTCCCTCATAGAGTAGCAAGTATAAATGCATAGGACACCTTCAAAGTTCATAAGAGTGACTAGATACAAATAGTTTAAAACAAGCAATATCAAGGTATGCATCAATCAACTAGTCTTGGGACAATGCACATAGAACTAAGAATGGCCACTATGCTCTCAAAGTAGGTGCATAAAGGTATAAGGTGAAGACTCAATATAATGGTGGAAGAAAGGCCTTTATAGAAGGAAGCAGAGATTCAAGTTTCATAAAGAGCTTCCAAAAATTATGGTACTTATAGCTTTTAGCTCCCATTGCCCCTATCATAAGCATCTTGAAGTGATTAAGGTTAAAGTGAACAAACTATGGTGTACATGCTTGACGAAGTATAAGTTAGAAATCTCATGTCCCTTGAATACGAGGGCCGCTCCTCATGCTACTCAAGTTTAGTCACCGGTAAGTTCTTGTCATCGTAAGTACATGTGTATCATAGAGAACCTCCAACGGGGTACCCCTTGCCCGATGATACGGAAGAATCCCCATATCAAAATGACAAGGCAAGCAGACAACGAGCACCTCAGCAATCTTCTTATTTACCATGGGAATATGGTGCTTTTTTCTCTCTTTCCTCTTTTCGTAATATCTTTTTCTCTTTTTCACAATATAGGACTCTTTTTTTATAAGAAGAATGCTTCATAGACAGCTCATTATGGTTACGCTGCAGGTTTCCACCATGTCAGCATGGATTAGACCAGCGGCCCAGGCGTTTCTCTAACACATATACATAACTCCATGGACTTACAAGCTCCCCTTTCATTTCACACCGACGACATCCATAGACAAAAGAGCATGATATCAACTAGGTACAAAGTACTAGTGCAATGTTGAAAGCGTTCCCCATGACAGCATGGTTCTGCTAATCCCCAACAAATAAGTGCAAGCATGTACAACATAGACGACACAATGGTTCAAGTGTATTAAGGGCAAGAAAAGTAAAGTGTGCCATCAAGTTCGTGAGAGCTTTAATCACTAGTTTTCTCATAACAAGTTTAATTTGGAAGGTAAAAAAAAGCATGAATATACTTGGAATATCATATGTTAGTAGGTAGGTATGGTGGACTCTTTGGAATAACTTGGTTTAAGGAGTTGGATGCATGAGTGGAACTCATACTTGGTTTTGGAGGCTAGCAAAAGACTGGGAGCGACAAACTAAGAGAGCAATAATGGCCATAATCATGCAGAGCGACAAAACATCATTGATCAAAGCATAAAGTGATACTACAAGTTGAAAACTAAAGGATCATAAAGGCTTATGGTGACTTTAGATGGTCATAACATGGTGTGAGCATGCTCCAAGTCAACCCAAATAAAGCATCAAAGGAGAATACCACAATACTATGCTTTAATATGCTAAAAAAACACATGATTCATCCAAGGCACATTAAGAAATCTCAATTGTTTATAACAAGTCATACTACAGCAAAGAATACTAAGCATAAAGACAAAACAATATCAAGCATGGCATGACAAAGCATAGGCCACAGTCAAAAACAAGCTCTCTTTACCACTTAAGCATGAGCTTTATTACTCTTTTCCAATCCAGACAAAACTATTTGAAAATCAATGTATTAAAGAGGGGGTCCAACCAATTTATTCAGAAAACTAAGCAAACAAAAGCAAACCAAAAACCAAAACGAAAATTAAAAATAAGGCTCAAAGAACAACACAATTGTGTATGAAACAATAAAAATTAAGCGTTTGGAAAAAACCTGTGATTTTTATTGATGAAGAGGGGGATGCCTTGGGCATCCCCAAGCTTTGATGCTTGTACTTCTTGGATATTTCTTGGGTTGACACACATGACATCCCCAAGCTTGAGCTTTAGTCCATCCTTCATCTCATTACTCATTCCTTCCATACACCTAAAATTTTTCCTTCATACAAAACTTCACACAATCTTTATTAGCAACATTAGTGCACTCAAGATAATAAGTCTTTAGGTTCAGTTCTAACACCAATAAAACTTCCATTAAAACACAAGCCACTGTCGAACTTCCCTCAAAAAGCTCAATTCCCCGAAAGAACTCAAAAAGGAACCAACAAGAAGCAAATGCAGAAAATGGCAGAAATCTGTCAAAACAGACTAGCAGGTGAAGACGAATTTTTTAGAAGACCTTATGTTCCTCAAATCAAAAAGTGTTGAAAATAATGAAAGTTAGATAACAACCTGGGGCAGAAGCACAAAAATTCACGCCTCAAAAGGATGGACAGAGATTTTACACGAATTTTGACGGTGAAGCACAGAAATCTGTTTCGGGACAGCAACTTTCCTAATCATTACTTCTCTCTCGTTAGAGGTTACTCTTGGCACAAAAAGCAAAAAAAAATGATAAGGAGCGGTTATTACTGAAGTAATAACTTCCAAGACTCATCTAAAAACTTTTGGGTTATCTCCCAATGAGTACTTTTCTTTAACGCCTTTAAGTTAGGCATAAGAAGCAAAAAGAATCAAGTGTTCTCAAATGAAGAAGCATTAAGAGCAAATTTTGTTTTCATATGAGAGGCAAAAGAAATCTTCTCTCTCTTCTTAGGGAAGTGTTCTATACCTTTCTTGAGTGGGAGTTGATATTTAATGGTGCCTTCTTTCATATCAATAATGGCACCAACAGTTCTAAGAAAAGGTCTTCCCAAAGTAATAGGACAAGAAGCATTGTATTCAACATCCAAAACATAGAAATCAATAGGGACATAGGCATTGTTAACCATAATAAGAACATCATTAATACTCCCCATGAGTTTCTTTTTAGCATTATCATCAAGTGGGACATTCAAATAACAATCTTCAAGTGGTGGCAAATCAAGCATATCATAAATCCTTCTAGGCATAATAGAAACACTACTATCAAGATCACATAAAGCTTTGAAATCAAAATCATTCACTTCCATATTAATGATGGGTTTCCAACCATCTTCTTGTTTTATAGTAGATAGAAGCTTTATGTTTCATCTTTTCTTCTTTAATCTTTATGAGAGCATCAGTAATGTGTTTTGTAAAGGCCATGTTCATAGCACTAGCATTAGGACTTTTAGCAAGCTTTTGTAGGAACTTAATAACTTCAGAGATATTGCAACCATCAAGATCAAAACCATAATTATCTTCTAAGGTAGTAGAGCTATAACTAGCCTCAACACTAGTGGTGGTGATAGTAGACACACTAATGTTTTTAGCAATTTCATCTTCTCTTTTCCACTTAGCATGTAATTTAGCTAATAATCTAACATTTTCATCAATTCTTACTTGTATGGCATTAGTACCTACAAAGGGATTATCATTAGTTTCAGGTTTAGCAACCATTTTATTAATCAATGAAGATTGAGCTTCAGACAAAGATGATATATTCCTTTCAGCATTAGAAAGTTTCAATTGTAAACTAGTAATTTCCCTATTTAGACTCTCAAGTTGATGGCTAATGTTATTCAAAATGATAGATTGTTCCTCCATAGTTTTAGTAAATAGTTGATTTTGTTCATATTGCATTTGCATGAAGTTCTTAGTGGCTCTTTCAACTTCTAAAATTCTTCCTTCACTAGGTAATCCAGGTTTGCCATTATAACCATAAGTATTATTAGGAGGGTAAGGCCTATAATTATTATTACCAAAATTATTCCTATAAGCATTATTGCCAAATTTGTTATTTCTTATGAAGTTCACATCAACTTGCTCTTCTTGAGCAACCAAAGAAGCTAAAGGAACATTATTTGGATCAATATGGGCTTTCCCATTAACAAGCATGGACATAATAATATCAATCTTATCACTCAAGGAGGAGGTTTCCTCAACAGAATTTACCTTCTTACCTTGTGGAGCTCTCTCAGTATGCCATTCAGAATAGTTAACCATCATATTATCCAGAAGCTTTGTTGCAGCACCCAAAGTAATGGTCATAAAGGTACCTCCAGCAGCAGAATCCAATAGGTCCCTTGAAGAATAGTTTAATCCTGCATAAAAAGTTTGGATGATCATCCAAGCAGTCAGTCCATGAGTGGGACAATTCTTAACCAAAGATTTCATTCTTTCCCAAGCTTGAGCAACATGTTCATTATCAGATTGTTTAAACTTCATTATTTCACTTCTCATAGATATAATCTTAGCAGGAGGATACTATTTTCCAATAAAAGCTTCTTCGCATTTAGTCCAAGAATCAATACTATTCCTAGTTAAGGAATTCAACCATTCTTTAGCTTTTCCCCTCAAAGAGAAAGGAAACAATTTAAGATTAATAATATCACCATCTATATCCTTATGCTTTTGCATCTCACAAAGTTCAACAAAGTTATTTAGATGGGCGGCAACATCTTCATTACCAATACCAGAAAATTGTTCTCTCATAACAAGATTGAGTAAAGCAGGTTTTGTCTCAAAGAAAGTAGCTTCAGGAACCGGTGGAGCAATAGGTGTGCTCATAAAATCATTGTTGTTGGTGCTAGTGAAGTCACACAACTTAGTGTTTTCAAGAATAGTCATTTTTTGTGTTTTTAATAAAGAAAGCAAACTAGTAAAACTAATTTTTTGTGTTTTTGATAAAGAAACAAGCAAACAAAACAAAATTAAACTAAGCAAAACAAAAATAACAAAGTAAAGAGATTGGTTATGAGGGACTCCCCTTGTGAAGATGTCCTTGACTCCCCGACAATGGCGCCAGAAAAATAGCTTGATGGCCAAAAAATATATCGAGCTCGTTGGGGAACCCCAAGAGGAAGGTATGATGAGCACAGCAGCAAGTTTTCCCTCAGTATGTAACCAAGGTTATCAATCCAGTAGGAGCAAGGAAACACCCAAAAGGTGTAGCTAGTTGAACGTTGGCAGGGTGCACTACCGGTGCCAGCAGCAACATGGAGACCTGCACAACACAACCACAGAACTCTGTCCCCAACTTGCGATGAGGTTGTCAATCTCACCTGTTTTGCTGAAAACAAAGGATTAAACGTATCGAATGGAAGGAAGTAATAGTTTGCAGAAAGTAAACACAAAGCAGTAAACAGTTTGATAGTAGATTGAAAGTAAAAGAAAGGACCGGGGTCCATAGTTCACTAGAGGTGGCTCTCCTTAAGATAGATAACATGCTGGGTGAACAAATTACAGCGGGGCAATTGACAAACATCGAGAAAGCATAAAAGCATATACTAATCATCTTGACTCCTTTGAGACTTGATTGGGCATTACAACATTATACATAGACCGCCATCCAAATGCATCTATGACTAATAATCCACCTTCAGGTTATCATCCAACCCTCCGAGATTAAGTTGCAAGCAACAGATTATTGCATTACGAATTGTGTGTAAAGTAAACAATACGATTGTTCTATGAGAAAAGGATTGTTGTTTTCTCCCTAGTAGCAACAACACATCTAGTACCTTAGAGATTTCTATCACTTCCCCAGATTACCAGAGGCATGAACCCACTATCGAGCATAAATACTAACTCTTGGAGTTGCTAGCATCTACTTGGCCAAGATAGCTACTAACAACGGAAAGCATGCAAGATCACAAATAACAAAGACATGATAGAATCAATAATCAATCTGAAATAGCATCTCAATATCCATCGGATCCCAAATGTAACATGCAGAATTACAAATAGATGATCTTGATCATGAACCGAGCTCACAAGATCTAGACATGAAAGCACAAAGGAGGAGAACCAGCCATCTAGCTACTACATGGACCCGTAGTCCAGAGATGAACTACTCACGCATCACACTGGAGGCTTGCATGATGATGAAGAAGGCCTGTGGTGAATTCCCTCTCCTAGGTGCCGAGAAGAGCTTTAGATCCCTCCCGATCTAGGGATGGAGATGACGGCGGCTACAGACTCTTTCGTGGAATTTTGATCGAGTACTTAGGGTTTCCGTATCAAAGGCAATATATAGGCGGAAGGAGAGGCCGAGGGGGTGCCTGGGCTGGCCACATCACCCCCTGGTGCGGGCCATGCTTGGCCGCATGCCCAGGTGGTGTGGCCACCCTCTGTCCCTTCTCTGTCTCGTATTCTGGCTCCAAGTGTCCCCCGGTAAAATAATGACTTTGGCTTTTGTCCCGTCCAATTCTAAGAATATTCATTTTCTGGCTTCCTGGAACCAAAAACAGCAGAAAACAGGCAGCTGGCACTATGGCTCTTGTTAATAGGTTAGTCCAAGAAATCATATGAAAAGTACTCCAAAGTGTGGACAAAACACAAGAAAGTAGATAAAACCAAGCATGGAACATCAAAAATTATAGATACATTTGCAATGTATCAAGCTTCATGAATATGAGGATCACATCCATTAAGCTAAACTTCCTCGGGACGAGCAAGAGCCTAATCTTGGGGAAGTTGATGAGTGTATATTTGCATCATATTTTACACTATTATTTTGCATTGTAGATGTAGGATCTTGGTATTTTACGGCGCTCGCGCACATATTTTATGTCTGTTTGAACCAGGATCAGGACAGATGCTGGATCTAATGGATACAATTCTTGGAGCAGTTGTACTATGGAGAAAAGGAGTCAAAAACAACGTAAATCGCTTATTTGGGAAATATTAATAATACCAAAAGAAAACCCGAAGCGAACAAAGGATACAGAGTCTTCATCGACCAACTATACGACCGGAATAAATTTTCTGGCCATATAGTTCCGGTCGTATAGTTGGCACCGCCTCCGCCTCCTCAAATAGTTTCACCCCGTGCAACTGGATCAGGGAGACGACATACAAAACACCCAGAAATCGCTGAAACCTCACCTCTAGAAGGCATCTGGAGGGGGAACTCATCCACCAAGGATCCATCTTCGCCCTGCACAGATTCGGGAGGCTAAGACATCGATCTTCATCATCCACCGCTGCATCACCACCATCTCCATCCATCCCATGTACATCTTGTCTAGATCTTGTTGTAATTTCCATACTCATTGTGGATTTATACAAGTACTATTCATCTATGATAGATTCCATTATTATTGCCATGATGTTGATTGTCTCCATGTCTGAGTAGATCATTAGTTCTTGGGGAGATGGAGAAACCCTAGTATGAGATTTAAATAAGATAAAGTCTATTATGATATTCATGGTTGTGACCATGTGTTAGATTTTCTAGATCTTGATGTTGAGAGAAGTCGACGTCTCAATATTTTCCTCTTATGGGGACTTGATGGAGGGAATTACTTGTTCGTAGACGGAGGTGTGTTAGCACTTACAGTGACTATAAAGTTGTTGGCACTCCTTACGTATCAACTTGGGAAACCGAGGAAACTCACGGAACACTATCCATGCCATGGGATACGTCCTACGGGATTACGTCCCTTAATAGCGTAGTAATTCGATTGATGTTGATTACTGACTGTTGTGGTTATGAGGATGATGTGAGGAGAGGTTGCTGCCTATTTGTCCAAATACGGAGTTCCTCCCACACATACATAGTTAAGAATGTTCATGATAATAATCTTTATCTTAGCTCCTTATAATGCTAGTGGTGTATCCGCTACTCCGTGAGAACGATTTTCCTCTACTGCAGTTCCAATCTCTCTTACATGCGCGATACTGAAGGGAATATGCCCGAGAGGCAATAATAAAGTGGTTATTATCTTATTCCATGTTTATGATAAATGTTTATTTTGCATGCTATAATTGTATTGATCGGAAACATCAATACATGTGTGTCTAATAAACAAAAAGGGTTCCTTGTTATGCCTCTCTTATAGACTAGCTTGTTGATTAACAAGATGATCAAGGTTTCCTGATCATAGACATTGGATGTTGTTAATAACAAGGTCACACCATTGGTGGAATGATGTGATGAACATTCATCCGAAGTATAGCATTACGATCAAGTCATTATGTTTATATTGCTATAACATCATACGAAGTAATCTTAGTCCTTAGACCATGAGATCATGTTAATTGCTAACACCGGAAGAGTATCTTGATAACATCAAACGTCACCGTAATGGGTGACTATAAAGGTGGGTTCAAGCTACGAAGGTGTTATGTTGAGGCTCATGGATCAAGAGTGGGATTTGTCCATCCCGATGACGGATAGATATACTCTGGGCCCTCTCGGTGATATCACATTGAAATAGCTTGCAAGCAAGTGATGTGATCACTAGAATGTTATATCACGGGAACGAGAAAAGAGTGCATGTCGGTAACGAGATCAAACTAGGTATGGAGATACCGATGATCGAATCTCGGACATGTAATATATCGCGAGACAAAGGTATTTAGTTACTAGCATTAAAGGTTCTCATGATCACAGAAGTCATCATTGAATGTGTAGGAGTCAGTATGGATCTCCAGGTCCCGCTTCTGATTATTGATCTGAGAGGGGTCTCGATCATGTCTGCATTATTCGCAAACCGTAGGGTGACACACTTAAGGGATACCAACACCATTTGGAGCAAATATGTTTCAGATAAAGATTTAAGAAAGCACTGGAATTATTTCAATAGACACCAAAACTGTTTCGGGTGAAATTGCTGAAATTGGTTCTGCATGTAATATTGAAATGTTGCAGGGGGTTTTATGTGAATGTTTGTTAATTAAAGTAATTAACAAAATTCTGAATAAAAATAATAAAAGAGTTTTATTAAATGAGAGAGCATTAAATTTGGAGAAATTTAATGCATTTAAAGTGGAGACTTTAAAAGAGAATGTGAAGGGGCAAATTTATGTGGAGGGAGTTACCACCACATGAATGGAGGAGGTGAAGAGTCACCTCCTCCATGCGCCGGCCATGAAGGAGGGCACCCCCCCCCTCCTATAAAAGGCCACCCCCTCCTCACTTCTCATACACACCTCCTTGTGAAGGATCTCTCTCCCCCTCTAGTATTATTCCCCCATGGTCTCGGATTAGCGAGATACATGTTCCCGGTGGCTTTATCTGGAAAGGAGTTGCTGCTTCTGCTGCTTTGCTGGAGTGAGGGACGGAGGTTGTCGGGGTACCAGATGTGTGTGCGATCACAGATGCACCGCTGCTTTGCGGTGCTGGACTTGGTGATGCTGGAGCTGGATCTGATGGACGTGCTGGAGCCGGACCTGCTGGACTTCATCACGATCTTGAGATCGGCAAGTGTACGACTACATCAACCACGAGTTCCTACTCGTTAACAAAGCTCGTTGTCTACGAGGGTAAGTTCTCGTTGGATGTATGTCCACCCGTTGCTTTGTACCTAGTAGATAGATCTTGGCGTGTAGTTCACACCGTAGGAAATTTTTTGTTTTCTATGCTGCGGACCCAACAGTGGTATCAGGGCCTGATCTATGCGTAGGTGCTTAGCATGGGTAGTACACATATGTTGATATGGGCGATGATGATCATGTTATTGCATCTTCTATGTATTTTGGATATTGGTGGCATAGTGGGATGAAGCGGCCCGGACCAACCTTACATGTCATCGTACATGAGACCGGTTCCACGACTGACATGCAACTTGTTTTGCATAAGTGGCTGGCGGGTGTCTGTCTCTCCTACTATAGTCAATATATGATTTACAACGAGTTGCTAATAACTTAGTTATCCTCGTTGTGGTTCATGTTCGTAGGTAAGAACGGTTCTATCTCCGAAAGCCCTAAGCCACGTAAAACTTGCAATTGATAAATTAGAGGCGTCTAGTTTAGATTGTTGCTGGGCTAGTGTATTGATATGGTATTGTTGTAAGTAGATGTATGATAGATACTCTTACAACACACTCAACGTGTAAGTTCCATAGACCTTGGCCTTACACACAAAGGAATGATAGAGATCATACCACGATGCAAGTGATAGAGATAAAATGCATGGACCATATCATCTCACTTTACACATTAGATGTTAGCATCTTATACTGCTAGTTTGGCGCTTTCTGTAGCATTGTAAGATGATCCCTCATTTAAATATCAAGATAAAATGTGTTCTTCCTTAAGTATGCACCGTTCTATGGATCGTGTTTCGAGACATCACGTGATGATCGGGTGTTCTCAACTCTACGCTTTCATGCAACGGGTGTAAGACAGTTTTACACACGCGAATACTAAGGTTCTTACTTGGCGAGCCTAGCATGTACAGACATGGCCTCGGAACACGGACCGAAAGGTTAAGCATGAGTCACATAGTTGATGTGATGACCATATTGATGCTCACCTTTGAAGCTACACCGACTCACGTGATGATCGGACTTGGTGTAGTGGATTTGGTTCATGTAATCACCAAAAAGACACGAGGGATGTTGTTTTTGAGTGGGAGTTCATTTCTAATTAGGATTAGTCGAACTCAATTTGTCATAAACTAAATCAAAGTGAATTTGCATAATTTGTTGTAGTCATTGGCATCTGTTCACTACATTATGCTTAGTTTTAATTGAGATAATAGAACTATAGAATTCTGGATATTTACTTTACGAACTGGTATCGTATTGTTTTGAAAGTCAATTTAAAGTTTATAAGTCCTATTGCAAACTTTCAGCAAACTCTATTTACTCCATGAAGTTTAATAAGTAGTATTAAATCAAGAGTAAGAATTCCAATGTTAGTATCTAAAGTATCATGTTTGCCTCCATGATTATTGATATTCAAAAGTTGTTTTAATATCAAGATTATATTGGAGCTGGAAATTGTTTCAGAAACCATCATGTGTGAAAGATATTGTGATATCTGAAACAATGTTTTTAGTTGCATTATGATAGAGTATAATTTAGCAAAATACATGTTCTCATTGTATGAGAATTTGTGAAGGATGGAGATGCTAGGCATCCGAATCTACCAAAAGGGTTTTGGGAACTGATATTATACTCGCGATTCTTCCTTATAGGCTATAGTAGCTTGATCATGAAATTTGTCATGATAAGGATGAATAGAAGATGTAAGTAAAATGTTTACTACACTAATAGATTACTAAAGAATGGATTTTTGAAAGAACACCAAACATTTGATGATGGTGATCCACTTCAAAGTGCAAGTCCAAAGGTATTAGTATTTGACTATATACGCTTTGTACCATGTGTCATGTGAATGACACCACAATTGATGTTGATAGATTCTTTTAAAATAAAAGGAATTGCTGAAAGAGAATCTATAAAATATTTGGCAGAAAATAAAAGGTTGGAGATGTCCAACTTAGGTATATAGAAGATATACATGTTATGGCTATATTCCTTGCTTGTTAAACAATGTGGTTCTTAGGTATTGGATACTGGTATTGGATACCGAATTGGTTGGTATGAAGTGTCATACAGGACAACGCGATTCATGAACTACAATGGCCTAAGTAACTACCAAGAGAATGAGTGATGATGTTTATCGAAAACAAATAAAGTGTTATTGTGTTTTTCGTTGTCATCAAACCAAGCCTTCAAGATTTGTTTAAATAATTGTTATTTTGTTCCGGTATTATGAGAACAATGGCTGTTCAAATAATTACCGTATTCCATAAAGGATGGATGAACTTTTACAAGTCTAGTTGGAGAAATCACATCCATAAGCACTATTGCTAAAATGTCGCAAGACAAATGATTGAAAGATCACTTATGAAGTGACATCACTGTTTAAATTATATTGGAAAGAAAACATGAAGAAACTCCATGTTGATGGATTTTTGGAGTCTTTGATTTTGATCAATTGACGCATGTGAGACTTTCCTTGAGATAATTGAAACTCCGTCCATAGGCCATAGAGGAATGGATGACTAGCTTATTGGAAATTGTGCATGCTGATGTGCATAGTCCATTATGTGTAGCCAGATGCGATGGATCTTTTTGCTTCATATGCTTTCTCCAAAAATTTGAGTGAATATATCTGTATATTTACTTAATAAGGAAGAAGTATGAAACATTTGAAAATTGTTCAAAGACTTTCAAGATGAAGTGGAAAATCATTGTAACAAGAAAATAAAGAGTTTATGATTCGATCATAAAGTAAGATATTTGAGTTACATGTTTAGCAAAAACACCTAAGACTTGAGAAATTGTTCCATGATTTGTGTTTCCCGATAAACCATAGGAGTATGGCATATTCAAGAGATAAAATCAAACCATGTTTGACATGGTAAGATCAAGGGTGTCATTTATAAAACTGCCATTATGTTTTAAGGATTGAAGCTTTAGAGACTACCACTTTTACACTGAAAAGAGCACCATCGTGATCCATTGAAATGACACCATATGAGTTATGGTTTGGGATAAAACCCGAATTGTCTTTTCTTAAATTTTGGTATGCTATGCATAAGTAAAATGTTTACAACCAAAGTCGGATAAGCACGTCTTTGTAGGTTATCCCAAAGAATTTGTTGGGAATTTCTCCATAACACCGAGGACAAAATAGTTTGTTACTTGGAACGTCAAGTTTCTTGAGAAGGAATTTTTCGTGAAAAGTTAAGTAGGAGGACAATAGAACTTTGATAAGGTTGTTGAACCTTAGCTATATGTGCTAAGTAGCATGGCGCGGAGAAAGTGTCCGGTGGCGCCACAATGCTCATGGCTCTCGTAATTACAAAAGGTGTGATCTCGGAGATTAGAGTTCCTATAGAACCGTGTGGGTCAGTAAGAATCAAATAGTAAGATTTGATAAGCAAGTCGTTATTGTTTTGACAATGATGAACCGACTAAATACAAAGAAGCGATGATGGGCCCTGACTCCATAAAATGACTAGAAGTCATAGAATCCGTGATAGTATCCATACACGAGAAATCAATTTTCTGAACTTGGAAGACCCTCCGGAAAGGCGTGAAGCCTATCAGTCGTGTTTGGATCTATAAAGAAATAAGACATGGATGTTTAACATCTATGAAATAGTCGACATGTCGGAAAGAAGTTTACGACAATGTTCAAGGAGTTGACTATGACAAGATTTGATCTTTCATAGCGATATATAGTCTTGACGGATTAATGTAGCAACCACTACATATAATTTGGTATATGGTAGTTGAATAAACAAAACAAGGTTCTTCTAATAGAACGGTAACCTAGGACATGTACATGACATGGTCCGAAGGGTTTTGTTAATTCAAAAGGGTGCTAAAAGGGCATGTAAACTTCAATAGTTGAAGTAAGCATAGCGGAGTTGGAATCTTCACCATGATGAAACTGTTAAAAGAGTTTAAATTCATCGGAGATGATGAAGATGCTTGCATTTGCAAGAAATTAAGTGGGAGCGCTGAGACATATTTCTAATACATTATGTAGAGGACATATTGTTGATTGGAAATGATGTATCTTGTATTGACACAAGTTAAGAATTTCATTAAAATAAGATTTCGATGAAAGACTTGGGCAAACCCGGAATATTAGGCATCAATATCTATATGGATAGATTAAGGCGCTAATATGGTTGTGCCAGACATACATATATGAGATATTGAAAGGGTTCAATATGTAAACAACAAGAAAGGTTCTTGCTGCATGGAAAGGATTGTATCAAAATTCAAGTGTTTCAACACTTGGTGAGTAAAATCACATGAAGATTTTGATTGATTATACCATGATATGTATATATCCAGAATGTCCTATGCTCTAAATGTTATGAGCATATACCAGAATGATTCATAAGATGATCATGGACAATAGTAAAGATATTCTTATGAGCTTTGGAAGAACTAAGAATATATAATGTATAAGTGACAAATAGTTAAAGGTAGTTCATTGTAAAGTGTTACATTGATACTAGTTTTGTCACAAGATACAAATTAAATTTATCTCAATTTAGACTATGGGTGGCACAATGTAATGGAAAGGATGTTCCATGATGGATTTGGATGAGTTCCAAAGTTGAGACATTGTGACGAATACTACAACAAAAGGCTAAGTATATGACTGCTATAGTAGCAGCAAAGGAGGGCATTTGTGTTAAGTAGTTTGTTATCAAACTAGGTGTGGTTCAAAGTGGGCTAATACTATGAAGATATATTGTGTGACAATAACATCAACATATTTTGAGCCAAACGAACTAAAGGTCTTACCAAAGGACCAAATCTATACAATGCCATCTGATTTGAGAATGAGTGATGCGTAGAGACACAGAGACATGCAAATACACACGAACCTGAAATTGTCAGATCCGGAGATTATGTTAACCACTAGCAATAGCGTATATGCAACACCAGAAAGCCATAGGTGTTCAATGCACAAAGTTTTTCAAACTAGATTATTGACTCTAGTGCAAGTGGGAGACTTAAGGGAATATGCCCGAGAGGCAATAATAAAGTGGTTATTATCTTATTCCATGTTTATGATAAATGTTTATTTTGCATGCTATAATTGTATTGATCGGAAACATCAATACATGTGTGTCTAATAAACAAAAAGGGTTCCTTGTTATGCCTCTCTTATAGACTAGCTTGTTGATTAACAAGATGATCAAGGTTTCCTGATCATAGACATTGGATGTTGTTAATAACAAGGTCACACCATTGGTGGAATGATGTGATGAACATTCATCCGAAGTATAGCATTACGATCAAGTCATTATGTTTATATTGCTATAACATCATACGAAGTAATCTTAGTCCTTAGACCATGAGATCATGTTAATTGCTAACACCGGAAGAGTATCTTGATAACATCAAACGTCACAATAATAGGTGACTATAAAGGTGGGTTCGATTACGAAGGTGTTATGTTGAGGCTCATGGATCAAGAGTGGGATTTGTCCATCCCGATGACGGATAGATATACTCTGGGCCCTCTCGGTGATATCACATTAAAATAGCTTGCAAGCAAGTGATGTGATCACTAGAATGTTATATCACGGGAACAAGAAAAGAGTGCATGTCGGTAACGATATCAAACTAGGTATGGAGATACCGATGATCAAATCTCGGACATGTAATATATCGCGAGACAAAGGGATTTAGTTACTAGCGTTAAAGGTTCTCACGATCACAGAAGTCATCGTTAAATGTGTAGGAGTCGAGATGGATCTCCGGTCCCTTCTGATTATTGATCTGAGAGGCGTCTCGATCATGTCTGCATTATTCGCGAACCGTAGGGTGACACACTTAAGGGATACCGACACCATTTGGAGCAAATATGTTTCAGATAAAGATTTAAGAAAGCGCTGGAAATATTTCAATAGACACCGAAACTGTTTTGGGTGAAATTGCTGAAATTGGTTCTGCATGTAATATTGAAATGTTGCAGGGGGTTTTATGTGAATGTTTGTTAATTAAAGTAATTAACAAAAGTCTGAATAAAAATAATAAAAGAGTTTTATTAAATGAGAGAGCATTAAATTTGGAGAAATTTAATGCATTTAAAGTGGAGACTTTAAAAGAGAATGTGAAGGGGCAAATTTATGTGGAGGGAGTTACCACCACATGAATGGAGGAGGTGAAGAGTCACCTCCTCCATGCGCCGGCCATGAAGGAGGGGCACCCCCCCTCCTCCTATAAAAGGCCACCCCCTCCTCACTTCTCATACACACCTCCTTGTGAAGGATCTCTCTCCCCCTCTAGTATTATTCTCCCATGGTCTCGGATTAGCGAGATACATGTTCCCGGTGGTTTTATCTGGAAAGGAGTTGCTGCTTCCGCTGCTTTGCTGGAGCGAGGGATGGAGGTTGTCGGGGTACCGGACGTGTGTGCGATCACGGATGCACCGCTGCTGCGATCTGGACTTGGTGATGCTGGAGCTGGATCTGATGGACGTGCTGGAGCCGGACCTGCTGGACTTCATCACGATCTTGAGATCGGCAAGTGTATGACTACATCAACCACGAGTTCCTACTCGTTAACAAAGCTCGTTGTCTACGAGGGTAAGTTCCCGTTGGATGTATGTCCACCCGTTGCTTTGTACCTAGTAGATAGATCTTGGCGTGTAGTTCACACCGTAGGAAATTTTTTACTCAATACTCGCATTTAATCTTGTTATTTAGAAATTTATTTAGTATTTCTATCATAATATTTATTTCAAGAGTTATTAGACTTCTGACTCCTGCTCCCTATGGGATCGATATCTTTATTTTGAAACTAGCTACAAACAATATGTGCACTTGCAGTCATCAACCCCCGTACTTTAATCCATTTATTTGATTATGATGATGTTGTTGATTGCTTCCATGAGTGAGTAGTTCCTTTGTTCTTGGGGAGATGGAGAAACCCTAGCACCATTATGAACTTGTAATAAAGATGATCTATTCTTGTGTCCATATGACTTGCTTTTCTATGATATAATTATGATTTGTGTTTGATTTCTCTCTTTAGATGATATGTGAAGTCGACCACATATCATTTTCCTTCAGGACTAAAGGGAGGAAGAAACCCTTTGGACGTGTCTTGGAAGCGTACCCGGAATGCCCTGTGATAGATTAGCAGTGGCTCGTAACCTACATAGTCAAAAGGGGATTAAAGAGGGAATCCCTAAGCTAATTATGATATCCATAGGGAAACCCTCAATTGTGGTGGTTTGTATGGGTGATTGCTCTTAGACATCGCAGTGGTTATTTAGAGGTGACCTCACACTTGGCTTAACAAAGTGGATTCCTACGAGCCTTATCGTGAACATCTTATTGCGGAGCTCTCTCCACACATATCATGCCACAAGAAGTATGCTATCTTGATTACATATAATAATAATACTAGTGGTGTATACTACATCTTCGAGAACGTTTTAGCCCTATTGAGTTCAACCACGCTTTCATACAATATTGTTACTTTTTTCTTTTACTTGTTTTAATTACTTTCCTGCAAACAACCATAAACCATTCAAACACCCTTTACTTGAGATCAAGGACAACTTATAAGTATTCTTTGGTAGAGAGTAACGTGGGGAATAAATACCTTTACCAATAGCTCTCTGTGGGTTCGATATCTTTACTTCGAAACTAGCTACAATTGATTTGTGCACTTGCAGTCATCAAGCTATTTTCTGGCGCCGTTGCCGAGGAGCTAAGCACTTTTGGTCTTTGTTTTTAGTTACTTATTTTACTCATTGTTCTACTAAAGTTGTTTACTAGTTTCAGGTAAACACCATGGCTACACTCGGACTGATCAATCAGATCGATGTTACTAAATACCTCAGGAAATTCAATAGAGGATTAGTTAAAGAATTCTCGAATGGGAGCGAACCAGAGTACGAGGTTAACCCTCGCTTTATCGCTATTATTAAAGAAAAAACTTTTGAAGGATATGATCCCGATGAGGATCCTTATAATCATTTAATGCACTTTACTAAGCTATGTTGTACTCTGAAATTGAGAGGCTATTCTAATGATGAATTGAAACTTAAACTCTTTAACCAATCTCTAACCAACACTGCTTTGGCTTGGTATAGAATTTGCCCTGCAGAGAAAATTGATACCTGGGAAAAGCTTAAAATATAATGTGTCTCGATTCTTTCCCAAGGTAAAGACTGCTGAGGTAAGAAGGGAAATTACAAACTTCAAGAACCGCCCAGGTGAAGGTTTGGTAAGAGCCTACAAAAGGTATAAGTCCCTACTTCATAAATATCCCCATCATGATTTACCAGAATGGTATGTACTGCATATGTTTTATGGAGGACTTAATCAATAAATTAAGCATGAGCTTGACATGAATTCAGGAGGTTCTTTCATGGAGTTAACTATAATAAAAGCTTGGGAACTATTAGCACGAATTCGCCATAATAGAGAAACATGGGGATTTGATTTAGAAGGCGAAGGAGGTATAGAAATTGAATATGATTGTCTTAATGCTTATAAAGACTCTGGTAAGGTAAAAGAAACTGCTAATGAACTCCAACTTGATGATGATATTGTCTTGAAAATCCTTCAATCTTTTATATAATATATTGAAGCTCCAAATAAGGACTAGCTTCATTATACTCCGCCACCTGAGCCAGTTGTTGAAGATGATCCAATAATTATGGCCCATGTCGAGCCAATGAAGGAGGTGCCCTCATATGTTGAACCATTTCCTTTCCCAAGGACGATAATAAGACACATGATTGCTTAGCAACTTGAGGATCAACGCAAAGCGGAAGAATTATTTCTCAAGGAGCTAGAAGAGGAAACACTAATAAGGAAAACTAAGGAAGAACATGAACAAGAGGCAGAGGCATCAATAAAAGAAGATATGTTGACCATGTTTGCACATTGCAATGTGATTGAGCTAGATTATGAAGCCTCACAATTTGTTGAAGGAAAGGTAAAAGCTAGAGAAGTGGGTAAGCCTATCCTTCCATGCACTTTTGGAGGAACTTCCTATTATGGTCTTTGCGATATCAATGCAGTTGTTAATGTTATTCCTTTTAACTTTTATTTAAAAATTCAAAACGAATTAGCCCCAACTGAATTGGAAGATACGGATATGACTATAATGCTTGCAGATAAAACTCTAAGAGTCCCTATGGGAATAATTAGGGACGTACCAATATGTATTGGACCCCACAAATATCCTATTGATTTTGTGCTTATTGATATCCCACTGACGTTTATTGTCCCATCATCTTTGGAAGAACTTTTCTAAATACCATAGGAGCAACATAGACCGCAAGAAGCAAACTGTGTCTCTCAAGTTTGGTGAAGAACTTTTCTAAATCCATTTTCCCACTGACGGTTATTCCGGTTTTTCCCAAATTGTTGTACACCCTGATGATCAACTAAAAACTACTTTCATTTGTCCTTATGGCCTCTATGCCTATCATTGTATACCTTTTGGTCTTTGCAATGCTCCTGCCACTTTTCAAAGATGCATGACTTCTATTTTTGCCGATTATGTTGAAAGTATTATGGAGGTGTTCACGGACAATTTCTATGTTTATGGAACCTCCTTTAATCATTGTGTCCATAATCTGCATAAAGTTTTGCAGAGATGCGTAAACACTAATTTAGTCTTGAACTGGGAGAAATGTCATTTCATGGTCCAAGAAGGCATAATACTCGGTCACAGTCTCAGGTAAGGGCATAGAAGTCGATAAGGCCAAGATTGAAGCAATAGAAAGATTGTCCCCTCCTCGAGATATAAAAGGTATAAGAAGCTCTCTAGGTCATGTAGGGTTTTATATAAGATTCATTAAGAATTTTTCAAAAACTGCTAGACCATTAACTAACCTTCTTCAAAAGGATGTTTGTTTTAATTTTGATGAAAAATGTCTTACTTCTTTCAACATATTAAAACAAGCCCTTCTTGAAGCTCCGGTTATTAAACCACCTAATTGGAAGAAAACTTTTGAGATATTTTGTGAAGCTAGCCATGGAGCTGTAGGGGCAATTCTTTGTCAGTATGATGTTGATGATCTTAATATCATTCATCATGCTATTCACACCTTAAACGGGGCCCAAAAGAACTATCCTATGGCTGAAAAAGAATTCTTCGATGTAGTATTCTCTTGTGATAAATTTAGATATTATATCATGGACTCCAAAGTTAGAGTACATATTGATCGTGTTGGCTTGAAAGAAATTCTGGAAAGGACTGATGTTAAGCCTAGAATGATCCGTTGGACTCTACTTCTACAAGAATTTGATTTATAGATCTTACAAAGGAAGGAACAGGTGGAGGAAGAGTTCGCGGATACTCAAGGAGTTCTTCATCCTAAAGAGGTATCATCCGTGTGTATACCTGTGGGAACCCCACAACCCAAAAGTAAGTACCCTATTTCCTCTTATAATGGTTTTGGTGATTTTCTGCGACCTGTTTTATTTGAAGAGAGGAAGAAAAGGAACTCAAATGAGACCATATTCCCTCGATGAACATGAGTTATGAAATCCTAAACACACCTTTGTTCTGGATGATTTCCTGCTATTTCCTTTTGCTTATTTGAATTCCTTACATTTTTGTGAGTTCATTGCTGGTCTTACGAGATTGGTACGGGCGGACGATACGGCCGGATCCACCCGTACCGATGGTCATTAAGCCTACTGATGGCTCGTCGATTTTCTCGCGGAAGCGGTACGAGCACGTGGTACGGTCGTAATCCCCCATACCGTCGGTCGTTATCGGTTCAGTGACTTCCTTCTTCTATTTTTCATTTGCACTTTTGTGTTAAAAAATACTTAAGAGAAATTACGAAGTCGGTATAGACGGGTAGTACGGGTGGAACCCGCCCATACCACTTAGCCGGTTGACTATTTACCAACTTTGTCCATGTCGTATTTTTGGAAACGACCCGGTACGGGCACACCGTACGGGCGCCGCCCATACCGAATTGGTCGTTACGACCCGAATTTCCTTCTTTTATACCTATTTGTTTCCTTATTTGTTAGGATTCTTTTCTTGGGCGACCCTTTTCCTCCTAGCACGAATTTTACTTTGCCTTTGACCCTGTATAGGTATCTTTAGAGATCCATCTCTCTCTTATATCAACAGATCTAATCTACTTGATGCGCTACTCGATTCAAGGCAAAGGCAAGCCTCTAAACCTCATGGCTCGTTCGTGGGATATCTTCAAACTCCTCCATCGAAGCCGATGATCGTGAAGCTCAAGGACTAAGCCCGAAGGACAAGCAGTACACATATGATTCTGATGATGATTCTGAAGACGCGGAGTTCCAGATCTTCATGGAGCAATCAAAGAGGGGATGGAAGCAACCAGACTACTTGGCGATGGTGAAGCCTGACGATGAGGAAGAAGCCAAGAAACCTCATGGGAAGGGGTGCACGGAGTCGCTCAAGCTCATCTCTGTCAACTACTCGTCACCAAAACGTAAGAAGTCTAACAACTCCACTGCAGGAACTTATCAGGAAACTATGGCTCATACATCAACAAAAAAGAAGATCACCATGAACGCGCGCATGAGCGTGAAGCCGCCCAAGGACTGGGGGGTCAACCTTCTAGACGTACCAATTGGTATGCATGTCCTGGACAATGAACATCGTCTTAACAAGATAGAGAAGTACTAGAAAGAAGAACTCATCCACAGGGAGATCGTGTGCAAGCGCCTCTTGGATCTTGAAGGCAAGAAGGAACTCGATGACATGATGAGCAAAGTTGCTGATGGGATGTTTCTCTTGCGTTCGGATCTACAGAAGTGTCTCCAACGCATATCTTCCCTGGAGAGGACAAACAAGAAGCTCCGAGCGGCACTCTCCAACAAGACCTCTTCACCATGAAGCACGCAACGGTATCAAATAATCGCAAGGGATTATTTGATCCACCCAGCTTGACTCCAAGCTTGGGGGGATCTGTGAGAATCTTGTAATCTACCTTACAGTTTTAGCATGTTTACTTTTCTGCATGCATGGTTAGGTTTAAATTTCCGAATTTGCATTTGTTGCATCAACTTCAAGTTCCCTTTATTCAAGAGAAGATTTATATCCGTTGAGTTATGAGACTTTATGATAATTGAAGTTGTGTTTGATTCATGATTATTATATTAGATGATTGAACTAGGTTGAGTGTTCTGATACTTGTACAACTATCATAATTTTAGGGACTTCCACACCTATAGAAGTATTGATTAAGTTATGAGAAGAAGAATTATGGTAGCATATCATGATTAAGAGTTTTCGGAAGCCATTGAAGTAGTGAGCATGATCAAATAGCTTGCTGAAAAGAAAAAGGAAGTAAGGAAAAATATAGATATGCAAGTATCAAGAGAGAAAAATAAAGCAGCTATCAAAAGAATCAAGCATATTAAAAAAGGAGAAAAAAGAAAAGAAAAAATGTTCATGAATATTCACTATTAAACTTAATGCAACACATTTTAAACTTCGTGATTATATGATACATTGAATCACTAGTAGCTTCTTATAATTTCGTTGATACTAGAAAAAGGGTGTGGAAGCCTCTAAGTTATGTAATGTGTAAGGGTATGGTAATACCCCCGACGTATCTCTACATCCACTATTGTACTCCTGTTTCAATTTTTGCCTCATTTATTGTAACGTCTCGTGTCTCATGAACATGATGATCTTGTCCATAAGCCATCATCTTGCTCAGGGACGAGCAAGATCCTAGCTTGGGGGAGTTGATGCATACAAAATTGAAGCATATTTACCTTTTGTTTTTGCATAAATAGAGTAGAGATTTTTGTATTTCACTGCGCCTACGCGCGCTATTTCATTCTTGTTTCAACAGGATCCCAAATCATGGAGTCATATATGAACATATCAATTAGAGTTGTCATATTGTGTAATTATATGATATTTCTAAGTGATAAAAGTCATTTTATGAATTTACCTTCGCACCTGGAAGAATAACAAACAAGGAGAAGGCATCAGTACCGATAACAACCACCGGTACCGGCGTAGCCTCGCCCGCCTCTTCAAATAGTTTCTCCTGGCAAAGACGAGAGAGAGATCCGACATTCACAGCCACCAGAAACCATGAAACACCACATCCGAGAGGGATCTGAAGGAGGAACTTGGCTAGGGTAAAATCCCGGCTGCTTCGTGGATCATTGGAGGACAACGCATCATCCCCTTCATCATCAATCGCTACATCTTCATCACCACCATTACTTCCATATTTCATCTATTATATCTCTTTGTAATTCCAGATCCAGTTGTGGTTTGCATTAGATCTACCCTCGTACTTTAATCCATTCATTTGATTATGGTGATGTTGTTGATTGCTTCCATGAGTGAGTAGTTCCTTTGTTCTTGGGGAGATGGAGAAACCCTAGCACCATTATGAACTTGTAATAAAGATGATATATTCTTGTGTCCATATGACTTGCTTTTCTATGATATAATTATGATTTGTGTTTGATTTCTCTCTTTAGATTATATGTGAAGTCGACCACATATCATTTGCCTTCGGGACTAAAGGGAGGAAGAAACCCTTTGGATGTGTCTTGGAAGCGTACCCGGAATGCCCCGTGACATATTGGCATCGGCTCATAACCTACACAGTCAAAGAGGGATTAAAGAGGGACTCCCTAAGATAATTACGATATCCATGGGGAAACCCTTAATTGCGGTGGTTTGTATGGGTGATTGCTCTCAGACATCGCAGTGGTTATTTAGAGGTGACCTCACACTTGGCTTAACAAAGTGGCTTCCTACGAGCCTTGTCGTGAACATCTTATTACGGAGCTCTCTCCACACATATCATGACACAAGAAGTATGTTATCTTGATTACATATAATAATAATATTGTGCTAGTGGTGTATCCTACACCCCCGAGAACGTTTTAGCCCTATTGAGTTCAACCACGCTTTCATACAATCTTGTTATTTGTTTTCTTTTACTTGTTTTAATTACTTTCCTGCAAACAACCATAAACCATTCAAACATTGAGATCAAGGACAACTTATAAGTATTCTTTGGTAGAGAGTAATGAGGGGCATAAAGACCTTTACCAATAGCTCTCTGTGGGTTCGATATCTTTACTTCGAAACTAGCTACAATTGATCTTTGCACTTGCAGTCATCAGTCAACAACACACGTTTGAGGTATTCAAAGGATGCATGTGCTTTGGTCATCCACTCAAACTTGTCAGATTTTCTCATCAGCTGAAAAAATGGTAGCGCCTTTTCGCCTAGCTTGCCGATGAAACGACTGAGCGCCACTACACATCTTGCCATCCGCTGGACACCCCAAAGATTTGTCGGCTGCTCCATCTTCAGGATTGCTTGTATCTTCTCCGGGTTTGCTTTGACTCCCCTCACGAATATAAGGTACCCAAGAAGTTGTCCCACAGGGACTTCAAATGCGCACTTTGTTGGGTTCAACTTGATGCGGTCGGTCGAGGTTGTCGAAGGTCATCGATGATCGATGCTTCATCTTTGGTCATGATGAGCATGGCTTCATCCTTGGTCATGATGGTGATGTCATCTACATATACCTAGACGTTCTTTACGAATTACTCCTTGAGGCAGGCTTGCATGCACCTTTGATAGGTTGCGCCCGCATTCTTGATCCTAAAGGACATTGATGTGTAGCAGAATATGCTGTAAGGTGTGATGAAGGTTGTATTTTCCTTGTCCTCAATATTCATCTTGATCTGGTTGTATCCTGAGTAGGCATCAAGGAAGGAGAGGCACGTGCAACCAGCGGTGGAGTTGACTATTTGGTAGATGCACGACAACGAGAAGTGATCCTTCGGGCAATGCTTGTTTAGGAACATGTAGTTGACGCATATGTGGAGTACTTATGTGTTCTTCTTCAAGACCATCACTAGGTTAGCTACCAAGGTGAAGCTCCCATTGATGGTGATCGTCCCATTGTGCCCATGCATCTTCATCATGAGGTAGGCGTAATGGGGCACTACCATGAATAGCGTGAACACAGACCGCCCAAGTATGGTGTGGTACTACAGCGGCCATTCGACTACCCCAAAGTCGATCTTCTTGTGCCTAAAGTTGTCTGGTTTGCTGAAGACGACATCTAGGCTGATCTTACCCAGGGGGAGGAAATTCTTCCCTAGGACAATGCCATGGAAGGTGGTGTTGGAGAACTCGAGGTTCGTTAGGGAGCGGTTCATTGCACATAGTGCACTAGCAAAGATGAAGTCAATTCTGCTCCTTCCATCCATGAAGACCGTGATTATTTCGTAGCTACCGATTTGGGCTTCAAGTACCATGGCGGCATTGCCTGGCTTTGCACCCCGTAGAGGATGGTCTACCCTGCTGAAGGTGATACTCCCCTCCTACTAGTTGAGGTATTCGGGTGTGGCGGGAGGCGATATTATAGCCATGTTCACCACTCGGGTGATCAGCTTCTAGCACCGGTTCGAGGGGGTGCCCCTTTTGGATCATGCTTGTGTTCATGTAGCTCTGTTGGCAGGTGTCGCGGGTTGTTGCACAGATTGATGGTGCTGGATGGCCGCGGACACTGGTGGACCAAGCAGCAAAAGAAGAGCTAGTGGTGCACCGACTTCTATGGCCCCTGGCGCTGATGGGTAGCCCTGGTCAGTGGCGGTTTGTCGCATCTTGGTGTAGGCTTCCTGTAGCTTCTGGAACTGGCGGCAATCCTTTAGGAGGTGACTCGACTTTCTGTTGCCATTGTCATTCGTATAGAGGTGGATGTTACAAGGTCCTAAGAGTAGCTAGAGAGGAGACAATGCGTCATATCAAGTGCGGCGTGGTTTCCACTCGCGGCCTTGCTAGCGGTTGCTTCCTCCGTCGTGGTTGTTGCTGTTGCAGTAGCCGCTATAGCGGTAGATGCCGTTGTGGTTCTCATCATCGCACTTGTCGGGGAACCTGGCCATGACCATCTCAGTTCTATCAACTTCCTCGTAGCCATGGTCCTTATGGTTCCTTCTGTGATCGCTGTTTTGATCACATCTATGCCCCGAATCTACCGGGTATCTTGCGCATGTGTCCTCGTCGTCTAACAAGTGTGCGGTTGTTGTGTAGGGAGTCTTGGCCATACGCCCATCGGTCGGTGATAACCATCAAGTGATCCATGGTCTTTGGTTTGATGCAGCCCAACTCCCCCTCAAGCTCTCACCTACGTATGCCATTGTTGAAGGCATCGATTGCCCTCTCCTCGGAGATGTCCTTCGCAATGTTCTTTAGGATGGTCCCCCGCAGGATGTACAAGCGTGTCTCGATCTTTGCATGCACGCCCGCATTTGTTTGATGGACGTCGGTCACTTGTAAGTAGCCTGGAAGTTCCAAATAGAGCTACATACTAGATCCTCCCAGTTACTAATCTACTCCATCAGCTAGCTCTTCATCCAAGCACTCACGGACGCGGTAGCTAAAGCTATTTGCACCGCACGTCTCAACGTCTTCATCAGAGTCGAAGGACTCGCGATTAGCGCACTCTGCATGGGATCTATTGACTTTGCATCGCGTGATTTCATTGCGGGTGCCGTAGTCGCATGATCCCCATGCTCGCAACTCTTGTCGTGGGCTGTTGCAGTGACGTGGTGAGTCATTGACTCGTGGTGGTGATCGATTGGATCATCATGACACGATCACGTTTTCAGCGTCCCGCTTCCCATCCGGTGTGAGCATGACACCTATCAAGCCCAGGCCAATGATGGTTGATTAATGATGAGTCGCCCAGGGGTCATTCTCTAGAGGTTGGTTGGACAACAGGTACGTCGTGGCTGCGATTACGGTGCCTTGTGGCGTCTTGGCCACCATGTTACCCTCCGTGTCCACCATCATGAAGGACGGGTCGAGGCTTTTTAACAGCCCGCACATGTCGTCTTCGGGTAGATGTTGCAGCCGAGAGCATCACATGTCTAATCCATCGTGGTGGTGTGCCTTGATGATGAGGAGTGGAGTGAGGACAGTTGTTTCCACCGCTCACTCGATGCATCAGTAAGTCGCCTGCACTCTTCGAGTTATCCTTGCACTACAGTTAGACGCGTGTGGTGATGCTGAAGGAGGGTGTGGTAGGCCATCAGGTCCTATAGCGCCGTGTTCGCCTCCATAGGTTTTGATCCTTTCAAGGCCTCCTTCGCCTTGGTCCAGGACTCTGGAGGGATGTTGACGATGCTTCGGTCAGCCGTCTCGCCGTTGCCATCGTTGGAACTATTGATAGGGTCGATGATAACACACTGAATGTGTGCTAGGTTCGTGTTGTTGTTGCTCGTGGTCGACGGAGTTGTCGTCATGATGCCCAGTGAGGTTGGTCAGACTCACAACAAGGTAGGCGTCGCAGTCGATGCAGAAGATTGATGCCTGGGACGATTCTAGCTCGCTCGTGGAGCTGGCGGAAGATGTCATGGTGGTCAATGGAGATGTCGACTTTTCCAGAGACGAACAGATCGGATCTGGGAGGCAAAGGGTGCCTACCATGTTGAAGTGGAAGTGTAGTCTTCCAAGTGCTAGATCCATCCCCTCATGGAAGGAGTTGAAGGCCGGGAGTGAGGCCGGCGAGCGCGGGGTGAACTCGAGGGAGTCCGGGAAAATCTTCCCCGAAGACCGGCGAGTTACAGATCGCCGAAGTTGGAGCCACTAAAGCCATTACTCCAACACATAGACTTCCCACATACGACGCTAATTGATGTGGGGTATCCACGACAATGCCCATGGATGATGGACTTGGGTTTTAGGTAAGAAGAGTACATTGGTGGATTCGTCGGCTAACAAACAAGAGGGAGGGCACGATTTACCGAGGTTCAGGCCCCCGAAGGAAAATCCTACTCCTGCTATCTGTTCTTGATTATTGAAGAAGATTACAAGGTCGTCGCAATGGCTATGGTGGTGTAGATTGGGTCTTGCCTAGGGAAGATTATGCGTAAGCTCGAGAGTCCTCCTCGGCGGCCCATCCTAGCCTTTATATGGGAGGCTAGGTCTCAGGTACCGTGACCGAGTCGGTTACAGGCTAAGGGAGAACCCTAGAATTTCCTAATCTTGGGCTTATTCTTGCTCCTCTTGCTAGGAATCTAGGCTTCTGGGGCTCCATAGCTGTTAGCTTGTCTTTGGCTTCGCGTTCCTTAGCCAACCATTATGTGGGCCTCCAGTTAGGCTGGACATGGTATACTAACATTGGATACCCGAAGGGCTATACCCACGTCAGTACGCGCATAACTAAATCGGCAAACCATACAACCAAAAATAATTGTTAAAACAAGTTTAACAAAAACTCATAGATTAAATAATTATAACACGATAGTGAATGAATATAACATGAACACATAAACAAAAGGTCCATATGATGCAACAACACAAACACAATGACTAAGATATGATCAGTGCATGCTTCAATAGCCCACTATCCTAAAAAAAATTGGACTCTATATTTGGTACAATGACTATATAAGTGAGTTTTTGTTTAACGGACAAATCCGACAACTCGCTAACTACTAGCTATTATAAGGGAATTTTGCACTCAATTCTTATTTTGGTTAACATTGACACCCGAGCTAATGTGTGGATTAATGTTACCTACAAGTGATTACACAGATTTTAGTTCACAAGTGTTGATGGAAGTTGGTAGGAGACTCCACCCCCATTTGCTATTCAAGTGAAGAGGCGATGTTTTCGACGTGTTTTTCTCTTTTATGTTTGAGTCAAATAGGAAAAACCGCACTATTAAGAGAGGCGGTCACGATGAGCTCTTTGGGATACCAAAATACCCTATACACATCCTAACACCAAATATCCATCACACCCACCAAAGAGAACATAGCACGAAGGAGAAAAAATGCAGTGTTTGAGGGTTTCCACGAAACCGGTGAATAAGAGGAGATCCCGATCTACGTTTCCACCAAGATATATTTTATTTCCCCTTGAGTTCATCGAGTTTGCTTGTTACTCTTGGGTTCGTGAGAAACCCTAGACGATTAGGGTCGTCCGAAGGATTTTGGCTTGTGATTTTTTCCGAGAAAAGTTTGTGAGGGTTTGTAGAGTACCTTAGTACCTACCTCAAATAAGTGAGATATTCCTTTAGAACTAAAATAACCGAGCCGTCAGGCCAGGCCTTCCTTAAATACCATATCCCGGGTCCAGCGCAAGTTGCCCAACGGGCCGCAGTTTCCAGTCCCAGGCCCAGCCCGCAGGCAACCAGGCTAGTTTTTTTATGATGTTAAGCCTTGAGGTGCTGAGGCACCGCACATCCCTTTCTCCAAGAAGACGTGAAAACCCAATCCTACTTTGGATACATACACGCCAGATTCGGGTATTTTGTAGAGCTGATGATGATCACTGGCATTACCTTCCACATACTCTACACAACACTGCTCACTCTAAGCATCCTAGGGCATGCCTATATTATATAGTCCAAGGCCCTGGAGACGTGAGCAGCATAATACACATCAAGTCGAGAATACAATCATACAGAGCAACTGCAAAAAATGGTACGACGGGGCTGCTTAACGTTAGCCTTCTTTTGGGGGGTAACACTAGGACCCTCATTGTACAGATAGTCTAGAACTAGAGTGATACATTTACAAGATACAGTTGGCTCTTCGACAAGGGCATGCAAAAACGGTGTTCATGTACCTCCGGTCTCCTCAGAAAGCCTCCATCACAAAGAATCAACTGCCAACAAATTAAATTGGTCAGATATAAGAATCACGGTGGCTCGAGAATGTAAGAGGATATTGGAACATCTTCTATTCTTTGACAAATCGTGAAATGTCAAGGCACCAGAGAGAACAGATACCCCATGGCTAACCTTGGTATCACCCTGGATCGACAAACCAAATGGACATTTCCAAGGCATTATCATTAAGGTGGTAATAGTTATGGATGGAATTGTACTATGGTGGATAAAGTGCACAGATATGCATGCGTGTTGTCATGTGCATATCTGCAATTTTCAGTCTTCAGCAGTGACCTAATACTCCCTCCGTTCCATAATTCTTGTTGTGACTGTAGTTCAAAGTTTGAACTAAAACCACAACAAGAATTATGGAATGGAGCCATGGAGGGAGTATAAATTTAAGTAACCAGTCAACTACATGCAGCAAGTTCAAAACCATAACATGGAGCATCCTGACAATATTGCAGCTGTATCAACTGAAGTTCACAACTCAGGAAAAAAAGGCAGATTGCCAGATTCAATAATGCAATGCAAACCACTAGTTTACTAAACACATGATCTTTGTACACTAATGTCAAAAACGCAAACTTGGTAATCCATATAAATACCAGTTCAGCTCAATCATAAGATTATTATAGAAGAAAAAAATTCATACGAGAAAGAGGCCCATTTTTATTCATAAAACAACAAGTTTGCAAGTTTCAGTTTTCTGTCAAGAAAAGTGCACGTTTCACAAAATATCACTTAGCATCACTAGCAAGTGGGCCTGGGCATTATGACATCAAGTTAAATCAAGTTAAAATAATTAAGCTAGCAATTCAACAGGAGCAAGGCAAAAAAATGAAATTAGCTGCTTCTAATGTATTTACCTAGTTTGGGGCTACAATAATTTCATCACCATGTGGTGCTTTATCATCTGCGTGTCCATCTGCATTAGCAACTGCAGAAATACGAGGAAACAAATTGCTGGTAAGTTACATGAGTATTTACAAGAGTAACACAAAAATCAATATATCTGATAGGACTCTGGTAATACCTTCTGTGTCTGCACGTAACCAATCTTGCGCGCAGACCAATCCCTCAACTGTCAAAGGGTCCATGGTACTAAGATACTCATTTAGCACCCGGGCTTCACTGTCCAATGGGATGATAGATACAGGGATAGCAAGAATATCACGAGCCATTTGAGAAAGGACAGGATACTTTGCCGCAAAGGACTTCCACCATCCCAGGATGTCAAAATTATCTTGATTCCCTTCCTTTTGACGATAGACAGCTTCCTCGAGATACATGTCCAAGTCAGACTTTAAGGACTGGCCGGATGATGACTCCTGAATATACTGATCAAGTCCCCGCCGGGCATCAGATAATGTGATGCGAGAGAAGGTCTTAGAGTCATTTCCATTGCTGTACACAGAGCTCATGCAAGAATTACTGTTTCCAGAGTAGAACAGGACAGCTGGATTCTTCAATGAATCTGCTGAATGTTCATAATCATTGCAGAGACTGGTAAAGTTCTGTTTGATGGCTTCTATTGTTGCCTTTGCTGTAAATTGGTCATTTCCATAAATCAGCTGAAAAAAGTACTCAATTGACTTCATCTTGTACCGAGGATCCAGTATGGATGCAAATGCCATTACTGGCCTAGTAAGATCCCAGTATCCCTCAAATTTTTTCAACATTCGGCCAGCCATTTGTGCAACAACAGGAGATGGACTATTGCGCCATGTGTTCAAAAGAACATGGATCTCACACATGTCATTAAAGTATAGGTTTGCAGTCGGGTTTTCCACTGGAAACTTCTCCATGGTATTATTGAGCGCGTCAAGTATTTCAGTGAGGGCTTTCACGTCAGCCCACTCCTTAGGAGTCAAGAAAGCAGCATAGTGTGATTCCTGTTCTGCAAGGCGCAGAAGCACATCGTGATAATAGCATGCAGAATCAAACATTAAGTAAGTGGATGGCCAGTTGTTAGGCGAATCAAGAACTAACATTTTTTGGTCAATCTGCAGCAGCTTTGCGGTACTGAGAAACTTTTGAAGCCTTTCCTGTGAGAACTTGACATTCTGAATCATCTCGCGGACTCTATTAATAATGTCAGATGTCTGTTCCAAGCTTTCTTCAACTGTGAGATTCAGAATATGCGCACAAGAGCGTACATGGAACAAATTTCCGTTCAACATGAGAAGTCTCCTAGGCTGCAGTGCTCTGAGAAGCTCTGTGGCAACACTGTCTCCAGAGGTGCAGTTGTCTAGTACAACAGCAGCTAACTTCCTGTCAATACCCCACTCTTGCAACTTCTCCAGAATTAGAATGGCAATCTGGTTGGCTGTAAAATTTTCATCAACATGCACAAAGTTGAGGATTTTTTTCCTAAGTTTCCACTCATCAGTGGCATGATCAATGTAGTGGCAGGTCAAACACAAGTAGTCCATCTGTGTACTCGATCGCCACATATCAACAGAGATGCTGACCCGGCAAGGGGTCTTGAGGAGCGCATCCTGCAGCTTAAGCCTCTCACTTCCATAAATTGTCATGCTATCAGCTCTCACTGTGTCATATGACACCATGCTAAACTGTGGCTGGAGATTCTTAACGAACTTTTGGAACCCCAGATCATCCACAATTGAAAACCGGTAGCCATGCTGGACAATCATACGCGCAAGGTCTTGCCGGCTGAGTTCTTGATCAAAGTGTGTGGTATCGTTGTCATGATCATCACCAGATGCAACCCCATCGCCAGGCCGCCCAGTGGAGGTTTTGTTGTTGAGGATACGGCGCACAATAAGCTTCCGACGCTTACCAGCACGGCGCGTAGAGGTGGTGGTGCAGATTGCAAGGTGGTTGCGTAGGTGTGTGGTACCTGACCGGCTAGTTGCTGTGAGCTGCTTCTTGCAGTGGTTACAGATGGCGACACAATTGCCATCGGCACGGCGCTCCTTAGTGAAGTCCTGCCAAACTGCAGAGCGCAGCTTGCGTGCCCGTGGATTGTGCACCGCGGGAACAGACGCCACTGTGGTGCTCACCGTGCCAGCAATCGGCACTTCCATCGCTGCCGGTTCCAGCATGCTATCGCATATATGCTCACCCACTGCAGCAGATCCAGAGAAGTATCATGAGAGCATTCCATGGTGGATACTAAACCAAATATGAAGTTAACAGAGATGGACCCTGATGCTTCCATCTATTGCAGAAACAAAAGGTAAAAAAAGAGTAGACTTTGTACACTCTTCTGATGAACTGGAAATTAATGGATGATGACCCGTACGGTACAAGCATACAGTCGCACTAGAGAACGCAAGTTGCATCACAAAGATTGGGCTAAAGTTTCGCGAAATGCTGGAAGCTGCCATGCCAGAGTGGAAATGAAACATACTACACGAACTCCCTTCTAAAAATCCCCGTTTAGGCCATACACCTACCAAGCCTGAAAACCCAAATCCGCAAAATTACAACACAATCAGCCGCAGCAAGCAAGCAATCTCGGGAATCCAGGAACTAATCGGGCCAGAAGGGCCATACTCCCACTCCCAAGCTCGAGCCCCAGGAAATGGACACGAGATATCTCCCACCCCCAGGCCCGACCTTGAGCTAGGGTTTATGGCTTGGGTAAGTGGACCCGGTAAGACAGAGGAGGCAGAGTGGGTAGAGGGCGGAGGACGGGAGACTGACCTCGTCGGAGGCGGCCGGCGGCGAGCGGTGGTGATGGGTCGCGGGGAGGGGACCCGCAACCCGATCCGGTGGGGGCTTAGCAGATCGGAGCCGGGGCCGCGAGAGGTGTGGGTTGCGAGTCGCGACCCATTTGGGGTGGTGGTTTTGTCGCCGTGGTGGGTTTCGGACCCGCCCCTGCGCGATGGACGGCCGCGATGCCTCCACGAGGGCCGGCTTCTCGGTTCGACGTGGTTGCGAATTTGGTAGCCTGGTCGGACTCTGGGTGGGCAGATGAGGCGAGTAGAAACTGTATCGGGTTACGACTCCAGACAGAGCCCAGAGCCACGATGGAACTCGGTCCGGTCAGACAGACGGGGCACGCACGACCCACGGTGTTCTACTACAGTTCCAGAAGGAATACTGCTAGCTCCCTGTGAACGTGTCCGATCAAACTTGGCAACGGTTGTCGTACGTACCCTTGGACTCCCATATATATAAGGCACGCACGTGAGACGATTTTCCATCGAAAAACTTTGGACGACGATGGCGATGGGGCGGACCTTGGCAGCGATACTTGTCGTGCTTGCGTGCCTAGTATCGGTAGGCACGGCCGAGCAGATCAAGACGACCGACACGAGGTGGAGCTACCGTCTCCCGCTGCCCGACGGTGTCAGCGGCGCCGAGAGCCTCGCGTTCTCCGGCAAGGGTGGGATCTACACCGGCGTCTCCGACGGCCGCGTTCTCAAGTGGGGCGGCAGCGCCGTCGGATGGAGCACCTTCGCGTACAACGCCAATTACAGGTCGGTAAATATACAATGAGCACTTGCATTGTCAGTGATTAGATGTCGTTAACTTGTGTGTTACATGTGCGTGTGCAGGAAAATTCCTTTGTGCTCGGACTCTGCGGTGCCGTCGGAAGCGAAAGAGAGCATATGCGGCCGACCGCTGGGCGTCCGGTTCTACGGGAAAACCGGCGAGCTCTACATCGCCGATGCGTACATGGGACTCATGAAAGTAGGGCCGGACGGCGGCGAAGCCCAGGTGCTAGCGAAAGAGGCGGACGGCGTTCCCTTCCACTTTCTCAACGGCCTCGACGTCGATCAGGCTACCGGCGACGTGTACTTCACCGATAGCAGCGCCAACTACCCTCGAAGGTACGTATACACGCCCGATCATCACAACTTAGCTATACACAGGATTGAGTTCGTACTTAGCCGTTGGCTGTGGGCATGACGGATCGGATCTATACATACATGTGCAGGTTCAACACCGAGATTATCATGAACGCGGATGCCACGGGTCGCCTGCTCAAGTACGACGCGCAGACGAAGCTTGTCACGGTGCTCAAGGCCGAGCTGCCGTACCCGAACGGCGTCGCGCTGAGCCGCGACAGGACGCACGTGGTGGTGGCGCACACGGTGCCGTGCCAGGCCTTCAGGTACTGGCTCAAGGGGCCCAAGGCCGGGCAGTACGAGCTCTTCGCAGACCTGCCGGGCTACCCGGACAACGTGAGGCGCGACGGGCAGGGCGGGTTCTGGGTGGCGCTGAACCAGGAGAGGGAGCGGCTGAACGCGACGGCGGCTCCGGTGAAGCACTTGGTCGGCGTGCGTCTCGGCGCCGACGGAGTGGAGGTCGAGGAGCTGACGGCCGCCAGGGGCGTCACGCTCAGCGAGGTGGCGGAGCGGAACGGCAAGCTCTGGCTCGGTTCCGTCGAGCTTGATTACATCGGCGTCTTTGCTAATTGATGATTACAGTTATTATATGTCCTAGAGTTGTTACTAGTACCGTGTCGTTGGTGATTGTTTTCTGATTGAGTTAGTAGTTACTTAATAGTAGAGCTATAAAGTCGTAGCCTCGTATGGTTTCAGGACTTACCTGCAATGTTTTTCTATCTAGAGATATAATATTACTACTTTTATCATGTATTTATCGTATTTAGTTCAATCTTTTGAAGTTCGTTACTTGCATGTATTTATCTTATTTTGTTAAGGAAAGATGAAACGGTGGTCAGAAATATCATGCAGACAACAAAAACATGTTCAACACTGTTAGGTACCAAGCGTTGCCGGTGACTTTAATCCCACCTTGCTAGTGGGAGGAGGTCACGACCAACTTATAAGAGAAGAGTTTTCCTCCTCCTTTCAGTCCAGTCTTCTGGGATGGAGTGGGCTGTCCACTGAATATTAGGTTGTGTAAAGGGAGGGGACGCCGACAGCGATCTGATCCACCTAGTTCATGATCTGCTACACCTTCTCCCCTATATTCCCAAAATCCTACCAATCTAGGGAGGCACAACAACGACGGGAAGGCTAGGCTGTATTCCACCGGTGCCCGGTCAGAGCCGCAGGCATCAATGGCCTCATCCTCAACTCTAGCCCCCAGTAAAGATTTAATCTACCCCTCTTTTAAGTTCATTAGGTATTCTAGATGCTGCCCATGCATGATCTTGTGCTGCTACTATCGAATTTACATCTAACACTTATTACTAACTATAGCAAGGAAACAGTCAAGTGAAAATGTGAAGTCCTTGTAATGTAATTGGGATGTAAGCATGATCAGACTATTGGATATTTGCTCATTTAAACACCAACAGTTGTGTATATATTATGACTTAAGACACCTACCATGCTTGAAGCCTCAAACCATTTGTACTCCAGAAACTTATTTAGTAAAATAAATAACAACAAAAAACAACAGGTAGCCTGAGATGATGAGATTTACTACAGAACTCTTAAGATTGACAGAGTAGCAATTACTTTCCATCTAGAGTCTAGCTCTGTTGGGAGAAAAAAGAAAGATTTTTCAGGCTTAACTAAGGAATCAAACTATCAGGACTGAGTGTGAATGAGATGAAAAATGATACAGAATAAACAATACTTCGATTATTTTCAAATGTTGTGGTATAACATAGAACTCTAGACTATGGGCTACCCTATTATCAATTTTTAGTTACAAGTATCTGATAGTAATTTTTTTTGCAAGGTTCAAATCATTTTCTAGCTTTAGCAACAAAAAATACTCTCAGTACTACAACTCAACAGCTGTACACGGGAATTGGAGAATTGTACCGTCGGTACTTTTTATCAAGGAGTGAGGAGTTTTTCTAAGTCAGACCACTACACATTTCAGGACAGCACAAGGGCAGAGCTGATTCTCCAGAAATAACTGATGGGCATACCAAATGCAAACTTTAACACACTTTGTGCTAATAACCAAACTAATCATTCCCTGCTCCGCATCTGCTATGTAACTGGCTTCAAATGCTCCTGATTTGCAGTATGACTTGTGCATCAATGCAAATAAGCTTCAGTTGTTGTTTTTTATTATTAAAAGCTCCACTCTTTAGGGCACAATATGTGTTAAGAATTAATCAGATTCCACGTTAGATTCAAGCTAAACTAAATTCAGCTAATTGTTTCAGAGAGTAGCTACATAATTTGGTTAGGTCAGGACAGGAAATATGGCAACACCCTAACCCCCGCTGTCGTCCCCCGCGGTACGGATCGTTGATGACCTAGGTTACCACTGCTATATATACTTCTTGTAAACCGCCGGTTGGGATAAGTTGCATCTGTGAAATCCTCGGCGTTGTGTAAACACTCTCTGATATAGTGAAGTTTCGCTGGCTGGCGCCCGTGGTTTTTTCCCTCTCTTTGTTGGAGAGGGTTTTCCACGTTAAATCTATGTCCCCTCGCTATAATTTTATTTTCGTTCTTCGTTATTTACTTGTCGCAAAGCTAATAGTCTCGAGGACAGAGCAGCCGGAGATGAGGCCTTGGAGGGTGTCGTGCGAGACGTTGACGTCCTGGAGGACGAGCCTTTTCAGGAGCGGGAAATTTAGCGCACGGGGCGCGTGCTCGGGGAAGCCTGCAGAAATCGAAGGTGGCGGCTCGGATGGTGGGCGTGAAGCGGCTGAGCACGGGCAGCGGCAGCGGATCTTCACCGGGGTGGACGATCTCGATCTCCTCGAGGTTACCGAGGGCAGGGGAGATGAGCCAGCCGTGGAACCTGTCGTGGATGTCGGTGATGTAGTTGTGGCGGAGGCACAGGCGGCGGGTGGAACCCTGGTGCGTGGATAGGATCTGGGAGATGACGGCGGCTCGCTGGCGGTCGTTCTTGCGGAGGAGGTTGTCGTCGCGGCCACGCGGGTACAGCAGGCAGCTCCAGCGCCTATTCCTGCGGCGGCGGATGTCGTAGTCGTCGAGGTTGAGCGGGGAGTAGCGCCACAGGTGACGCCACCGGCGAGAGAGGATGGTGGTGCGTGCGCCGTCGTTCGTCGGTAGGAGGGAGATGACGGTGCCAAGGATGTCGCTGGGGAGGAGGCTGATGTAATCGATCTCGTCCGGTTCCGCCGCTGCGCGAACAGCTGCCATGGGTGGTAGAGCGTCAGAGGATTTTCTGGGGAGGTGCTGTGGCCAAACGATGTATCCGAACGTGTATGGAGTACTATCATGGATTCATCTTTCAAAGTCTTAAAGATATTGATTGGCATACGAGTATTGAGCGACCAGGTTTTGCCAACTTTGGTATGATATCGAGAGGGTACACGCATTGGCACTTCCACAGCCAAAATGTTGGCAGTAATAAATCAAGCAAAATCGTTAGCTTACGCAAATCTCTAAAACAAACTTTAAGAAGAAAATAGATTTTTCCCAACAGAGTTTAAGATCGGAACAACTAACTTATAACTTTCCCCGTTACTCCGTTTGTAACTAATTTTACGGATAAGTAAAATCGCTTTCGAGTTAAATATGCTCTCCTAGTCCATTCATACAATGGACATATAAAGCGTCATATAAAACGAGTTATGATAAAGGGATTCACAGGATTCACATACTCACCAATCTCCCGACACAATCTTCAGCTATAGCACCAGACGTTCACAGCTACTCCCTCCGTTTCAAAATATAAGATGTTTTAGCTTTTATGAAAAAAAAAGTATATCTACACTCATTTCAGTGTGTAGGTTTTAAGTGAACCTACACACTAAAAAGGATCTAGATACACTCATTTCACTTTCACAAAGATAAAACATCTTATATTTCAAAACGGAAGGAGTAGACTCAAAGTGTATAAACCACTTCAATGGGATATTTTAGCACCCCCGCAAAAAAAAAGGGATATTTTAGCAAGACAGAGATGTCCGAACAGTATACAGAACTGGATAGTATAATAAATAAGGCACTGAAGAGAAAATACCAGGACTGTAATTAAAAGAATACTAGTACTACAGTACCAACAATGCATCGCACAATCTATTACGGTGTCTCTAATAACATCGCTCTAATTTTCGCTTTCAGCTCATCTGGAACCTCAGTTGCTGCATGAGAAGACTGAGCAGTATCGCTAGGGGGCTGCTCTGATCCATACTTGCGTTCTGCCGTGCTTTGGGAGACTTCAGCACGGCCAAGAGTTTGCTCAATGGGATCTCCGTCGTCCTTGTGTTTCCTTTTGGAACCAGAGCCATGGCTCCTCCGGTGCCGCCTATGCTCGTCATCTTCAGCATAGTCATGATCATGCCTGTGCCGATGCCTTGACTTGGAACTGCGACGCTCGTCTTCTGAAGAACTATGGCTGTGTCTTCGATGCCTGTACTCCCTATCCATGGAGTGTTGCATGTGCTTATGTTTGTGTGCATCCTTACTGTGCCCTCTTGAACGTTCTGAACGATGCCTCTTCCTTGAGTGTTTATGGCTTTCCTCCTCCAAATCATCTTTGTCCTCGTCAGGTTCTGGATGATGCTTTCTATACTTGCGTGCCTTGTTTTGTTCATCATCGGAGTCTTTGTCCCGCTTCATCATATTTGAACCTTCACGTTCAAAAGGCGCAGAGCTACCTTCCCGTTCCGTAGCCAAAGGTTCTCTATCAGGTCCAGGTAGGTCCAAATCAGCAGGAGAGACCATTGCAGATTCATTAACTGGATCACTTGTCACCAAATCGCTCTTGCTGCCACCACTCTTAATGATTGCAGTGAACATCCTTGCACGCCGTAGCCTCTCGGCCTTCATCTTCTGCTCATTTGTCATGGAAGCTTCAGAAGAATCTGCCTCTTTAGAGGCAGCAACAGCAACAGCTTTCGCGATCGTATTTGCAATCCAATCATCATCGATGATTCCGATAGCTTCCTTTTTTAGCTGACCGCTACTTGTGAGTGAAGTGTCAGCCCCACTATTTGATACAGGTTGGGACATTGCACGTGGGTCCTGTATACGGCGAATGTCACCCGTATCTTTTAGCGTGTTAGATTGAGAATTCATAGGGCCTAGTCCACGAGTAGCTGCCATAACGATAGCAGCAGCTTCATCTGCAGTAACCTTCCGAGGAGGTTCCTTCTTGACACCACCAGTGACCAAATGGAACTTGCCCTTCTCATTAAGTTGCGTCTCTGATGGCTCTGCAGAGCTTATGTCAGAAGCACTTGAATCCTTGTTAGCGCTTCCTCGCCCCTTGCTTTTAGTTACTTCCTTCTCGTGGCCACTGTCTTTGTGCTCTGAAGAACTCCTTCTGTCTTTGCGCTCTGAAGAACTCCTCCTGTCTCTGCGCTCTGAAGAACTCCTGTCTCTGCGCTCGGAAGAACTCCTTCTGTCTTTGCGCTCTGAAGAACCACCACGGGACTTGGACTGCAAAGCAATTCAGGGAAGACAGGAAAGTACAGTTACAATTGGTATAAGCTGCAGCGCCACAATATGCCTTAAAAAGTTTAGAAACAGTTCCAGTATTAAACTGTCAAAAGTAACAAGAAAACATCCCATAAATGATGCCTATACGCAACATAGAACATAGTGATGCGACACAATCAAACCAAATACTTTAGGACTTGGCTGGAAATATCAACAATAGTCGAGGGAAGACGGTGCATCAGAGATTTATACTGTCCACATAAGAACTTACCTGAAGTTCAGAGATCAAGTGTAAGACATCATGTGCACTTAAGAACAAAGGGGAAAAATCTTGGCATAAACAGGAATATCCATTAAAACCCACTGGTGTACATTTGAAAGAGACAACGTAAGGCAGCATGTATAAGAGAAACAATCTGACCAACAAAAGTTACTAAAAAGAACTTGACATGAGTCTACACGATTCAAAAAAAGTGCGTATTGACTCCATTAAAATGAGAATGAAAAGTAATTTGTGCATCAGGGATTGATATAATGTCCACATGAACTTACCTGAAGTTCAGAGATCAAGTGTAAGACATCATTTGCACTTAAAGAAAGAGAAAACAGGCAATTTGGCATGAAAGGTAAACAGAGGTCCAAGCACACATAAGTAATTATCACTCTATGAGACATCCAAGTCTTTATCTCAGAAAATGGAACACAATGCCAGTAGCCCGACAAAAGGGAGTGATCCAGAAAAAAAATAGAAAGAAAAAATACACTAGTAAATTAGTGAAGAGCAGCCAGAATTTGAGTCAACAAGAGAAGACATTAGACCAGCGCTTATATATCTTTCAGTGCAACAAGCGTGGTTGCAGCAACTTTCAGTGAACATGTCCAGTAGTTCACTGTTCACTAAACATGAATGATGAAACAGCCCATTAATAAAGAAATGAAAAGGTCGACATACCTAATAAATAAATGTTTGCTCAAGTAAAAGTTCCCAAGAGTACAAATTACCACTGTTTAGCCCAATTAAACTATCTGACAAGCGTCTAAAAAAGTAGAATTCTACCAAAAACGTCAGGAGGGGAAAATTATGCAAATCTTACTATCTTAAAGCATTGCATAAGTGTGATTCAAGTTACCTCTTGGGTTTCTTGTAGAACCTTGAGATAGTAAGAGTGATATGGATTATTGGGCAGAAGAAATGCAAATCTCCCTGTCATCCTGTCTTGCGCAATGAGCTTTTCTTCAAACTCCTTCCCGTTCCTGATAATGAACTCGACAATTTTCTCCACTGTGCCCTTCATAAATGATGGTGGTTCCAGGATCACTTCTTCTGTGTCAGACACACTTAATTTAGTGTTCTCAGACTTGGTAGAAGTGGTCAACGCCATCAAGGAACCTTTGACCTTTTCCCGGTGAGCAGCAATAATGATGTTTCCAGTAATTGCTGGGTTCTTCTTAGTAAAAAAAGGTTTATCCTTAACTGCAATCGAAGCTTCTTCTGCTACCGTCTGCTCTTTTTTCACCTCCTTGTCGTGTATATGGGATGCAGAGTCTTTGTGGACTTTCTCATGTAAAACAAGGTCATTTCCAGGATCAGTGCTTTTTGAACTAGCTGGAAGCACGTCATCATCCTCGTCTCCAGACTCATAGACGGCCCCAAGCAATGACAAAGCTCCGTTTGATGAGGCAGCATGCCCACTCTGGCTCATAATAGTTTTGTTGCCTTCACTGGTGCCAGCGTCTGAGCCATCTTTCAACAGATGAGGATGAGCAACAATGTGCCGGAAATAGCTGTGGAGATGATGGTCAGGCATCAAGAATCCAAAGGTTGGATTACTCCCTTGCTTCACCCTTAACACAATCTCTGATTGTCCGCCATGCTCACTGACAAATAAAGCAGTTCTTGCAATTATCTGATGCACCTTCTCAGAGGGAGGCTGCAAAATAAAAATTACGGAAAGAAGATTGAATCAGTAATAGTCCGAGAGCATAGAGTGCAACCGTGCGATTTATACACAACTGAACTAAAACATAGAGCTGGTACAGCATAAAAGTTAAGAACAGCTATCTCGTCGCAGTATTCTCTTCTTTTGTTACATGTACCATTTACATCATTCTAATCCCACCTGCCTATTGCTTACGTCAAGATAGATCGTAAGGAAACAATGTGCATCACTAGTAGGAACTTCATCTCTGCTCCAACCATCTGAAACAGACATTTAATCCTTAGAAGAACATATGCACCTTGGACAATTGTTGCTGGATCAACTGGAGAAGATTAATAAAAATGTATGAAGTGGAAAAATAATCTAACAGAATAAATACAGGTTGAGAGAGGACAGTTAGACTTGGCATACTCACCAGCTTATTCAACAGGCTTTCTGGCACAGGAAAAGATGGACGGTAAAATGAGATCGAATCATTTGGATCATCTGAACCAGCAGGTCCCCCATATGAGGAAGGGACAGCGTTATAATCAGCCTGCCCAGTATCTGTCGCATTTCCTGCATACAGAAAAGATGCCAGCTTGAGTATTACTATAATAATCAAGACACAGAAACTAAATTTGAGTGGAGCAAAGGAACTGCAGATCCAAAGATACATCTCAGGAGAAAACGAAGAAAGTTCCTTACTTGAACAGATTAAAGATGCTCATCAAATAAAATCAAGCATCCTTCCTGCAAACTTACAAAACATATATGATGGGAAATATAATATGGGTTCAACTAGCGCCACTAGCTTTGCCACATGTGCCAGTCTCATTAGGTAGAACTGCATATCTTATACTTACTCCTATTGCTTGTCTATGTGGTAGACAGCACAGGTGCACAGCTACTACAGAAACCAAACATATACGATATTAATTTCGCTACTACCAAACAATATCAAGAGACCAACGAGTTATCTCGAGTTCTTAGCATTTCACAGATACAGACCGCACCATCATAGTGCATCAGATCCAACTTATATACTGCAAGTCAGCCTAACTTTAGCTCATGAAGACCAACTCTCTGTCACACCCTAGACAGATAACAAGCGTGGATATATGAAAAAGAAACATATTTGGTATCCAGCTTCTACAATGTACGATGGTTCTAAAAGCATGATTTCCACAAAACCGTTATTACAAGGCTAAAACACTGCAGACTTAAGCTAACGGCGTCAGATCATGTTAAAATGGTAAAAGAGAAAATTTGCTACAGGACACCATTATTTTCTGTCATTTGCCGAAACACACTGTCCAATTATGTCTTTGTCAGGTGCCATTACAATTTTGTGGCACATTTGCCAGAACACACCACGTGGCCAAAAAATGGAAAGTATCCCAATGGTAAAAGAACAGCTGATGACTACAGATTAGCGTCAAATACAATAAGAACAGAGAGTACAGGCAGGTTCAGAGATTAAGAGATCTGTATACCTGAAGAGGGAGCATCTCCGGAACCGTTGCCGCCTTCGTCATCGGCGTGGAGGTCGAGGAAGCGCTCGAGGTCAAGCTCGGCCTCGGACACGCCGTCGGGGGAGGGGGCGGAGAGGAGGGCGACGGAGTATGTGCGATTTGGTCGAGGAGGGATGCGGTCAAGGAGGTGCCGGACGTCGTGGCGGTCAAGGAGGAGATTGGTTGCACCGGCGGCGGACCAGGGGACAAGGGAACCGCCAGAGTTGACGACCTCCGCCGCCGCGTCGTCGTCGAAGAGCAAGGCGTGTCGTCCCACAATCTCCAGATCCATGGGCGACGCTTACGGCAGCCTCTGCCTTCGTCTTCGGTTCGACTATGTTCAGCTAGGCGGCGGGGCCGTACTCGGGAGCTAGATGGAGAGCTTGTCTGCTAGGGTTTCGATGGGAAGACACGCCTCTTTTTTTCTATTGGATTGGTTTCGGAAGACAGGCCTTGTTGTGTGTATGTGGGAAACCAATTAAGGCCCAGTTCTTTTGGTGGCTTCCCTAGAAATTCTATCTTTCACTGTTTTGATTCAAAATGCCATGGCGCTCCAAATTTGTTTAACCTTAACTATTTTGAAGCCTAAATTTTTAACCGGCTTCCCTAGGAAGTCTGGAAAAGCGGCTTCTTAAGCCCAAAAGAATCGCCTAAACTCAAGTATGGGTCAGATAGGAAATGCCCGTATACTAAACAAAATTCACCAAATCGATAAAAAATTATTTGTATATATATGAAATGTCATGATCGAACTCGTCACACATTTATTCCAACACATCTTAGCGAGAAGTTGCAGCGTGTATTAGCTGCTAAAATCTGAAGTTCATGTAACCAAACATACACCGGCTGGTGAAATATTATTTACAATCAATCTATCAAAACGTTCAAAATATAAAGCAAAAGAATACACATTGTAAAGGATTATCCAGTATAGAACTACAAAATTATGGTGGTTTATCCAAATATACAATTAATTTTTGGTAAAAGATAGTTGTTCGTGATACCAAGAAATAGAAACAAAAAATATTATAGATAGTTATTCCCTTGCTCGTCAGTTAACAACTTACATCTCGCTTAAAAAATTATAAACAAACATAAATTTAATCTCTAATTCACAACGGCATGGTGATTCAAGTCGAATTGATAAATCTTTAAATAAAATAAAACTATAATCTCTATTCATGTATAGGATGGAATACACACTGCATTAGAAATAGTAGCTAATTGCAAGTTGACTTCTTTATCCTCGTGTTTCCAAATATCTACTTCCTCGTACTATCCTTTCTATTAAACTCCGTTCCAATCCTTTCCACAAAAACCTCTTTCAACTGAAAGAAGTAAGAGAGGGTTCAGTATCGATAAATTATAGTACAAGCATAATAGCCATTGTTAATAGCTTTGATAAAACATCAGAATCAAGTGAAATTCTAGCTTTGTCACTACTCCAAAAACTCTTAAAAAATTGTACAGCCCACTGATGACCCACAAGTATAGGGGGTGTATCGCAGTATTTTCGATAAGTAAGTGTGTCGAACCCAACGAGGAGCAGAAGGTGCTGGCTAGTGGTATGGATCATGAATTCTCTCAAATACTTAGCAAACGGATTTTTAGGGGTTTTTGATAGAGCAAGTAAACGAAGTACGAGTAAATAAAAGACAGTAGGAATAAATGCAGCAAGTGGCCCAATCCTTTATGCGGCAAAGGACAAGCCGGTTGTATTACTTAAGATGACCAAACGTTCTCGAGAACACATGGGCAGACTGTCAAGTGCTTTCGTTTCATATAGTTGATTAATCTTCTTTAGTTTGCTAAGTATTGTGTGGGTGAACCTGTGCTAATGTACCGACCTTTTTAGGACTAATACATACTTGTGATTATACCTCTTGCAAACATCCGTAAGTACAATAAAGTAATTAAGGTGGAAACCTCACCACAGTTTTAAACTCTAAGACCCTTACATCCCTTGTGCAATGGTTTTCTAACAGGGGTTCAGGTTTCTGTCACTCCGGCAACCCCTACGATTAGTAGCCAAATACACAATGCATTCCCCTAGGCCCATAAAGGTGAAGTGTCATGTAGTCGATGTTCACATGACACCAGTAGAAGAAGTACACCACAACTTAAATATCAAACTATTGAATCTTTCTTAACACAACTCCACTACTAACAACATGACTTCTCCTATATCCTCAAGAACAAAACGAACTACTCACAAGACATCATATGGATCATGATCAGAGATGGAATAATGATGTATAACAATCTGAACATAAATAATAATTCAACGGTTCACTCAATAGCATCAACTACAAAGAGTAATCAACACCGGGAAAGTTTCCCTTATGAACTATGCAAGATTCAACCCAATTGTTACATCAATATGGAGATGGTGATAAGGGTGCTGATGGTGATGATGGTGGTAATGATGATGATGATGATCCCGATGAAGTCCAACTTGATGGTGGTGTTGATGGCGACGATCTCCCCTCTCCAGGAAGGAATTCCTCCGACAGAAATCTGTCTGCCGGAGAGATCTTTCTCTCTCGGTGTTTTTCGTCCCGCAGAGGCGGTGGAATCTTTCTGTGGTTGCTCCCCGAGTCTTAGGGTTTCAGGAGGATAATATACGCCAGAGTGGAGTGTCAGGGGTGGACCAGGCCACACCACCAGTGGCGTGGCGCCTAGGCTGCGCCAGGTGGTGTGGGCCCTCTGTGGCCCATCTCCAGCCCCCCTTCTGGCTTCCTTCGTCTTCTGGAAAAATAGGATTTTCCGTATATTTTCCTGGATTTTCTGATCTTCGTGAATTTTGCCTCCAAACAACACCTATTCCATCAGAATCCTGACTGCAGCGGTCCATGCTCCAAAAGTCATCAACCATACAAAACAGATGAAATAATATAAGTATCACCTCTCAATACGAAATATATCAATGAATAACAGTGAATTATGATATAGAATAGATGCAAAATGGACGTATCAACTCCCCCAAGCTTAGACTTCGCTTGTCCCCAAGCGAAACTAAGCTCAATAAACATGGCCTCAGGTTTATGGAGTGAAGAGTCGATAAAAGAATACAGACAAGAAGCATCACATTCATCCATACATAGATTATAATAGAAGACAACTCACTATTATATAACTCAACTTGCAATGAGTAAAGGAAACACAATAAAGATACATAAAGTGAATCATAATTGGTAATGGCAAACTTAGCTCTTGGTCAAAGAATAGTTGATAATTTGCTGGAGTTCACAAATAACTGGTTTTCAATGATAGCTTTCAAAGTAGTAAACATCGAGATAAGATCAATGTGCAAAACAAGGAACATAAGCAACATGATTGAATAAATCATCATATGAATGAATGAAACACGACAACTCAAAGTACTTGCTGAGATAGAAGGGAGTAGGTTTACTGACTCAACTAAAAAGTAAAAGAAAGGCCCTTCACAGAGGGAAGCAGGGATTGCAAGTCTCATAAAGAGCTCCCAAAAATTATGATACTTACTAGCTTTCAGCTCTCATTGCCCCTATCATAGGCATCTTTAGGTGATTAAGGTTAAAGTGATCAAATATGAGGATATGCATTGACAAGTTGTAAGTTGAGAATCTCATGCCCCTTGAATACGCGGGCCGCTCCTCATGCTACTCAAGTTTAGTCACCGGTAAGTTCTTGTCATCGTAAGCATATGTGCATCATCGAGAACCGCCAACGGGGTACCCCTTGCCCGATGATACGGAAGAATCCCCATATCAAAATGACAAGGCAAGCAGACAACAGGCATCTCAGCAATCTTCTTATTTACCATGGGAATATGGTGCTTTTTTCTCTTTTCATAATCTTTTTTTTCTTCTGTTTTTTCTCAATCTCTATCTCTTTTTTATAAGAAGAATGCTTCATAGATGCTCGTTATGGTTACGCTACAGGTTTCCATCATGTCAGCATTGATTAGACCAGCGGCCTAGGCGTTTCTCTAACACACATGCATAACTCCATGGACTTACAAGCTCCCCTTTCATTTCACACCAACGACATCCATAGACAAAAGAACATGATATCAACTTGGTATAAGGTACCAGTGCAATGTTGAAAGCGTTCCCCATGATAACATGGTTCTGCTAATTCACGACTTACAAAGCGCAAGCATATACGCAACATAGGTGAGCACAATGGTTCAAGTTTATTAAGTGCAAGAAAGTAAAGTGTGCCATCAAGTTCGTGAGAGCTTTAATCACTAATTTTCACATAACAAGTTTAATTTGGGAGGTAGATAAAACAAGAATTTACTTGGAATAGCAATAATGCTAATGGGTAGGTATGGTGGACACAAATGGCAAAAGTTTTGGTTTAAAGGAGTGGATGCACGAGAAGAATTCCCTCTCAGTACAGGTTTTTGGCTAGCAAGGCTGGGTAGCAAGTATAAGAGTTGAAGGAAACAAACAAACATGCAAGTGATAAAAACAAACATGCAATCTTCCTTGGAAGCACAAAAGATCTTAACTAGAGAATACTATACTTATGAGCAAATCAAGAAAGAAAGATGATGAAATTATTTTTCTTTAGAGTACTTTATATCTTTTCTTTCAACTCTCAAAAATAGTGTTGCTACTGACCGAGCCAGGTTTGCCAAAACCAACTAAATTAACTCAATGATCCCAAAGTGATACTAATACTAACAACAAGATCAATCATATAAATACGAATTGAAAACTAATATAAGCTATGCCAAAGAGTAAATGATAGAACTTCTCATTAATATTCCATAACGGTGACTCACACCAAGGGATACATATCTAACGAGAGAGGGGACACTTCCATAATGCAAACCATCCTACATGATAACTTCTCTATTCATGATATGACTCTACTAAAAAGGTAAAAAGATAGAAGATAGTGATGTGATACCGCGGCACTCCCCCAAGCTTGAAACAAACCAAGGGGATGCCAAACCTGATGACGAATTACTCCTTTGGTGGTGGTATTCTCTCATCATCGTCCGACTTCCAGGGTAAGGGTTTCCCATCAACAAAGGACATCGTGGTTTCCAACATCCTAAAACTTGCAGCAGCACTTATGCGTTTAAACCTAACCTCATACTCACAGTTTTGATTTTGAATGTCGTAGAACTGTGCTTGCAGTTTGTTGGTTGTTTGGCAGAGTGAGAGGACTTCATCCTTGAGTTCAGCAGTCTCCTTTTGGTGCTCGGTGATGAGTTCGGAACAAATCTTATGGATGATATCCACTTCGCGCTCCGCCATCTTCTTGTACCTAAAGACTTCTTGCTCTAGTGCTTCCATCCTATCCTCTAGACTTCCTTCACCTTTAGGGCCTTGAACCTCTTTTATCCGGAGCTCCCCATCTTCAAGCAACAGCTCCTTGGGATGAATCTTCAACTCTCTCATGTATGGGTTGATGATATCCTCTAAAGAATCTTCCTTGGTTGATCCAGAGGAAGACATTGTAGCTCCAAATCTGGGACTCTACACGTAAAATGTATCAAACGAAAACACGATTTAAAACATGATATACGAACCTCGGGGGATCTGGGGGATTATATATTACGAAGTTTCATGATGAAAGGAAGGTACTGGGAGAAAAGCGGGTGAGGCAGTGCAGGGTGGCCACACCACCGGTGGCGCGGCGGTGGGCCCGCCCACGAGAGGTGTGAGCCACCACTCTGTTCCGCCCCTTTCGTAGCTTTCCATATTGACTAAAAACTGCACAAATATAGTTGGATAGTGTTTTCGTGGAACTTTTCTTACCAGAACTGTTACCTATTTGAAAGCGGACTCTGCAAGTCTCTGAATTTGGTCCTTGATAAATTTTTCCGGAGTTATAACTTGAAAGGCATCAACATCTTCATTGTAAGAATCCCCAGCAATATAGTGTTTGAGTCGCTGCCCATTCACCACTTGTGTAGTATTATCTTTTAAAGAAGAAATTTGTATTGCTCTTGAACGGTATACTTCTTCAATAATGAAAGGTCCTTCCCATTTTGACAGTAGCTTTCCTGCAAAAAATCTGAGACAAGACTTATACAATAGAACTTTCTCACCAACATGAAATTCTCTCTTAAGTATTCGCTTATCATGCCATCTTTTAACTTTTTCCTTAAAGAGCCTAGCATTTTCATAGGCTTCACTCCTCCATTCATCTAAAGAACTTAAGTCAAATAATCTTTTCTCACCAGCGAGCTTACAATCTCTATTTAGTTCTTTAACTGTCCAGTAAGCTTTGTGTTCTAATTCTAAAGGTAGGTGACAAGCTTTCCCATAAACCATTTTATAAGGAGACATCCCATAGGTTTTTTTAGGCAGTTCTATAAGCCCATAAAGCATCATTCAACTTTTTAGCCTAGTTTTTTCTTGATCTATTAACAGTCTTTTGCAAGATAGATTTAATTTCTCTATTTGATAACTCTACTTGCCTGCTAGTTTGGGGGTGATAAGCTGAAGCAATTCTATGATTAACATCATATTTAGCAAGGGTCTTTCTAAAAACACCATGAATGAAATGAGAATCCCCATCAGTCATGAGATACCTAGGCACTCCAAACCTAGGAAAGATAACATCCTTAAGCATTTTTAGAGAAGTTTCCCCGTCAGCACTCTTAGTAGGAATGGCTTCTACCCACTTAGTAACATAATCAACGGCAACAAGAATATGAGTATAACCTTTCGAGGGAGGGAAATGACCCATAAAGTCAAATCCCCAGCAATCAAAGGGTTCAATAACTAGAGAGTAGTTCATAGGCATTTCATTGCGTCTAGAAATATTACCAACATGCTGACATTCATCACAAGATAAAACAAATTTTCTTGCATATTTAAAAAGGGAAGGCCAGTAGAAACCTGATTGTAGCACCTTTTGTGTAGTTCTATCTCCTGCATGATGTCCTCCATAAGCACTACCATGACATTTACGCAATATCTCCTTTTGTTCATATTCTGGAACACATCTTCGCATAATACCACCCACTCCTTTGTATAAGTGTGGATCATCCCAAAAATAATGCCTCAAATTATAGAAGAACTTCCTTCTTTGCTGAGCTATAAAAGTTTGAGGCAAATACTTGGAGACAATAAAGTTAGCATAATCAGCGTACCAAGGGCTCCCTCGTGAGCTTACCCCTACTGCGGCTAACTGTTCATTTGGGAAACTATCATTAACAGGCATAGGGTCAAAAGAGATGTTTTCCAATCGAGATAAATTATCAGCTACAGGGTTTTCAGCACCTTTCCCATCTACTATATGTAGATCAAACTCTTGTAAAAGCAGCACCCATCTAATAAGCCTAGGCTTAGCGTCCTTCTTCGTCATAAGGTATTTAATAGCAGCATGATCAGTATGAATGGTGACTTTTGAGTCTACAATATAGGGTCTAAACTTATCACAAGCAAAAACGATAGCTAGAAATTCTTTTTTAGTAGTAGCATAATTCCTTTGAGCAGCGTCTAAAGTCTTACTAGCATAATGAATAACGTTTAACTTTTTATCAATTCGTTGCCCAAGGATAGCACCTACAGCAAAATCACTAGCATCACACATTATTTCAAAGGGTAAACTCAATCGTGGTTGAACAATAGGGGCTGTAGTTAAAGCCTTCTTAAGAGTTTCAAAAGCTTCCTTACAATCATCATCAAAAACGAAGGGTACATCTTTTTGAAGAAGATTAGTGAGGGGTTTTGATATCCTAGAAAAGTCTTTAATAAACCTTCTATAGAAACCAGCATGACCAAGGATACTAAGAATACCTTTGATGTCTCTTGGGCATGGCATCTTCTCAATTGCCTCAACCTTAGCTCTATCAACTTCTATGCCTCTTTCAGAAACTTTATGCCCAAGGACGTTCCCTTCATTAACCATGAAGTGGCATTTCTCCCGATTAAGAACAAGATTAGTTTCTTCACATCTCTGCAAAACTTTATCAAGGTTGTGCAGACAATTATCAAAAGAAGTTCCATAGACAGAAAAGTCATCCATGAACACTTCTACAATTTCCTCACAAAAACCATGAAAGATAGCAGACATGCATCTTTGAAAAGTAGCAGGAGCATTACATAAACCAAAAGGCATACATCTATAAGCATAAGTTCCGTAAGGGCAAGTAAAAGTAGTTTTTTCTTGATATTGTTGTTTAACAGCAATTTGAGAGAAACCAGAATAACCATCAAGAAAACAAAAATGGGTCTTTTTTAGACAACCTTTCCAACATTTGATCAAAAGGAAGCGGGTAGTGATCTTTCTTAGTAACTCTATTGACTTTTCTAAAATCAATGCACATCTTATAGCCTACTACTATTCTTTGGGGAATAAGCTCATTATTATCATTAGGAACAACGATAATACCTCCTTTTTTAGGAACACAATGAACAAGACTAACCCATTCACTATCAGCAATAGGGTAAATAATACCAGCATCAAGGAGTTTCAATACCTCATTCCTTGCCACTTCCTTCATCTTAGGATTTAAACGTCGTTGGTGCTCTACTACTGGCTTTGCATCAGGTTCTATATTGATAGAATGCTGACATATAGTAGGTGAAATCCCTTTTAAATCATCCAGAGTATAGCCCATAGCTCCTCGATGTTTCTTCAAAACCTCCAATAACCTTTCTTCTTCCTTTCCTATAAGTTTAGAGGTAATAATAACAGGATATATTTTTTTATCATCAATATAAGCATATTTAAGATCATTAGGGAGAGGTTTTAGATCGAAGACCGGATCCTTTTTAGGTGGCAATGTGGTACCCAAGTCTTCTACAGGCAAGTTATGCTTAAGCATCTTGGGTTGACGACGGAGAATCTCGTCAATCTCATTCCTTTCTTCCATGAAGATCTCACTTTCGTGATCTTCCATAAATTGCTGCAAAGCATTGTTAGGAGCAAGAGAGATAGAAGCGAGTTGTTCAACTCTAAAATCCTCATTATGGGTTTCCTCTTAACAGGGTTCTTTAGTAAATTTCAAAAAATTAAACTCATAAGATTCCCCATCAAACTTAGTCAAGATTTTCTCCCTCTTGCAATCTATAATAGCTCCACAAGTACTCAAGAAAGGTCTACCAAAAATAATAGGATAAGTTTTACTAGCAGCTGAACCAAGTACTAGAAAATCAGCAGGATACTTAATCTTACCACAAAGAACTTCCACATCTTGTACAATACCAATTGGAGAGATGGTCTCTCTATTAGCAAGGTGAATAACCACATCAATCTCTTCCAATTCACAGGGACTGATTTCATGCATAATTTATTTGTAAAGCTCATAAGGAATAGCACTGGAACTTCCACCAATATCACATAAACCATAATAGTAATGATCACCAATTCTAACGGAAAGCACAGGGACACTAGCTTTTTTTAGCTCTATTAGGATGTGAAACAATATTAGAAGCATCCTCACAAAAAACTATGTGTCCATATTCTATGCTTTTAGTGACAAGGTCTTTCACAATTGCTACCACAGGTTCAACATTTATTTGTTCATCAGGTTTTACAGTTCTCTTTTCACTTTTAGTGATTACATTAGTTATCATAGGATGATCCTTTACCTTATCTGGGAAGGGAATCTTCTCGATATAAGGTTTAGGTAAGATGTGATCAATAGTGCAATACTTAGCACTCCCAACAGGAACACAGTCAACAATATCTTTATAAGGTGCATGGTACTTGTTCCATCCCCTTTTTGGAATTTCAATATAAGAAGCAAAAGCCCTAAAGCAATTCGTAATAACTTGTAAATCAAGACCATAAGCATTACTAATATTTTGAAAGTCATCAGTTCCCATAAAAGATTCAACGCATTCATAATCATAATTTATACCTGACTTTCTACCTTTGTCATTCTCCCAAGCTTCAGCATTGTCTTGAATACGGTCTAGGAGATCCCATTTAGCTTCTTCTTCCATGCGAGTGAATGATCCAGCACAAGAAGCATCCAATAAATCCTTGTCATGAAGAGGGAGCCTTGCATAAAAGTTATTGATAATAATATTGTTGGGGAGCTCATGAATAGGATATTTGAGCATTAGTAACTTCAATCTCCCCCAAGCTTGAGCTGTACTCTCTCCATCAAGAGGCCAAAAGTTGTATATTTGATTCCGATCTTTATGAATCTCACTAGGAGGATAAAACTTTGAATAAAAGAGAGGTACTATTTCCTCCCATTCCAGAGCTTGACCATTCTTCAGCAGCTTATACCATTCCTCAGCTCTTCCTTTCAGTGATAATGAGAATAACTTCTTCTTATCTTGATCTGTAGTAATACCTGCACACTTGAACAACCCGCATAATTCGTGTCTAAAGAGCAAATGATCACCGAGATGGACAGTTCCATCCCCAACATAGTAGTTATCCAATAATTCTTGTAGGTATTTTAAAAACATCATTCTCAGCAGGTGGTGGCTTATCTACTACCTTAGCAGTGGTAGTAGCATTACCAAATAAGAAACTCAATGAATTATCCATAACAAAAATAAAGCAACTAACAGAAGTAAACAATACTCACAGTAGAAGTTTCCTTTACCGCCCACTCTCCAATAGCGCTTCACTGCAACGGCGCTTTAAAATAGTCTTGATGACCCACAAGTATAGGGGGTGTATCGCAGTATTTTTGATAAGTAAGAGTGTCGAACCCAACGAGGAGCAGAAGGTGCTGGCTAGTGGTATGGATCAGGAATTCTCTGCAAATACTTAGCAAACGGATTTTTAGGGTTTTTTGATAGAGCAAGTAAACGAAGTACGAGTAAATAAAAGACAGTAGGAATAAATGCAGCAAGTGGCCCAATCCTTTATGCAGCAAAGGACAAGCCAGTTGTATTACTTAAGATGACCAAACGTTCTCGAGGACACATGGGAAGACTGTCAAGTGCTTTCGCTTCATATAGTTGATTAATCTTCTTTAGCTTGCTAAGTGTTGTGTGGGTGGACCTGTGCTAATGTACCGACCTTCCTAGGACTAATACATACTTATGATTATACCCCTTGCAAAAATCCGTAAGTACAAGAAAGTAATTAAGGTAGAAACCTAACCACAACTTTAAACTCTAAGACCCTTACATCCCTTGTGCAATGGTTTTCTAACGGGGGTTCAGGTTTCTGTCACTCCGGCAACCCCTACGATTATTAGCCAAATACACAATGCATTCCCCTAGGCCATAAAGGTGAAGTGTCATGTAGTCGACGTTCACATGACACCACTAGAAGAAGTACACCACAACTTAAATATCAAACTATTGAATATTTCTCAACACAACTCCACTACTAACAACATGACTTCTCCCATGTCCTCCAGAACAAAACGAACTACTCACAAGACATCATATGGATCATGATCAGAGATAGAATAATGATGTATAACAATCTGAACATAAACAATAATTCAATGGTTCACTCAATAGCATCAACTACAAAGAGTAATAAACACTGGGAAAGTTTCCCCTATGAACTATGCAAGATTCAACCCAATTGTTACAGCAATATGGAGATGGTGATGAGGATGCTGATGGTGATGATGGTGGTGGTGATGATGATGATCCTGATGAAGTCCAGCTTGATGGTGGTGTTGATGGCGATGATCTTCCCTCTCCAGGAAGGAATTCCCACGTAAATCTGTCACGGAGAGATCTTTCTTTCGGTGTTTTCCGCTGCAGAGGCTATTTAAATCTTTCTGTGGTTGCTCCTCGAGTCTTAGGATTTCGGGAGGATAATATACACCAGAGGGGAGTGCTAGGGTGGATTCAGGCGCCACACCACCGGTGGCGTGGCCTAGGTCGGCTCGCCAGGTGGTGGGCCCTGTGGCCCATCTCCAGCCCCCCTTCTGGCTTTCTTCGTCTTCTGGAAAAATAAAAGTTTCCGTATATTTTTCTGGATTTTCTGATCTTCGTGAATTTTGCCTACAAACAACATCTTTTCCATCAGAATCCTGACTGCAGCGGTCCATGCTCCAAAAGTCATCAACCATGCAAAAACAAATGAAATAACATAAGTATCACCTCTCAATACGAAATATATCTTAGAGCATCTCTAACCCAAGTATTTTTCGAGTTATCCACTCAGCCCGGTGACTCGCCAATTTCCTATACTGCTATCTTCGAGTCATACGCGTACGTGCATACGAGGTAGCTCTAGCTGGGCAGTTTGATCGATCTCTTTTCCTTTTTTTATGCTTGATCTGGTCCATGTGAGTACGTGTAGACTTTTGTAAGGAATTCTCTCTCGAACTTTGATTCGTCTGCTAGCTGCACGGGGTGCTTGCTGCCTATTTGAATTATCGTGAAGATATTTTTTTTCCTCTCGTCGTGAAGACGAGACGCGTCGTGGCGGATTTGTTGATGAAGAAGTTTAACGTGTTGATGTTGACGAATCGAACAGATGTGATCCGACCACCGCTTGATGATGAGGGAGCCGAGGTGGATCTTCTTGCCGGGAGTCGATGAACCGTAGATCGCTGGTGATGGGGCCGTTAAGATCACAACATCATTGCTCCCAGTTTTCACAGACGACGCCAATTGGCGAGGGGTTAATTCATCAATGCCCATCGTTGATAGACTTAGGTTCGAAGAATTGGGGTGCGACAAGCAACACGTGGACACGAGGTTTACCCAGGTTCAGGACCCCGGAGGAAAAACCTTACTCCTGCTTGTCTGCTCTTTATTGATGATGATCTGAAGGATTACAAGGTTGTCGATGGCGGTGGATGCGCAGATTGGATACTTCAATGTTAGCAAGTATAATTTTGGTCTAAAGAAAGTTTGACTTTCGACTAAGTGTGTTTTATATAGTTATACATGACATCTTGAAAGTTCTATTGACTGATATATCGTCATTGTATATACTAGAAAACAGAAGTCTCACTTTGTCACCAAAATGCTAAAACACATTATATGATAATGGTGTGAATGTAAAAACAGTTGACATTAATGATTTGCAAAATAGGACCTTATAAATCTGGTGAAATAGATTTAGGACAGTAAGTCCTCCATGAGCAAGCATGATCAATAAACGCATATGAGATATGGTTTATGATTAGTAGCAATGTAACTAGATTATTTGTACTCTAGTGCAACTAGAATACTAAACGAGATATGTCCTAGAGGCAAATAATAAAAGGATATTATTGTCATATCTCATTAGTTCATAATATTTTTATATCATGTTATAACTGTATCAAGGGAAAACATTGATATAGGTGTGGTATACAAACAAACCCAGATCCCTAGTAGCCTCTATTCAACTAGTTCATTAGACACACGATGATCAAGGTTTCCTGATCATTCTAAACAAAAGTCATTGACAATAAAGTCATATCATCTGGTATAATGTGATGGACACTTTCCACCAATGATTGTTGCAACACGATCATATCACTTAGTTAACGTTGCAATTGTTAGAAACAGATTGTCCTAATCCTTAGACCATGAGATTATATCAATCACTGTTACCAGAGGATGGTTTGACTGTATCAAAACCATCATCTCGTGACAGGGTGATTATAAAGGTACACATTGGGTATTCGAAGGAGCATGTAGAAGCAATATGCTTTAAGATCGGAAATTGTTCTCTTGTGTGACAGGAAGATACAACTGGGTCCACTCGGTGAATTACATCCATGTTGCGTAACACATGACTGGGTCATGGGGGTGGTATTTCACGGGAACGAGTAAAACAGTACTTGTTGGAAATAATATTGAACAAGGTATCGTGATACCGATGATCAAATCTCGGACAAGTATTGTATCGGGAACAAGGAAATTGGATATATCGTTTTAGGTTTGACATGATGGAGATTCGTGGAGTGCATAGGGGTCAACATGGGCATCATTGATATGGATCATGTCTATAGCATTCCCGAACCATAGGAAAACACGCTTAAGAGCGATACGACGCTTGGAGATCGTCCTGCGAGACAAAATCACATAAGAGAGAAATCAGAATCGTTCCAGAGAAAGAAAGAAGGAAAAGAAAAGGATTGAAAGGAGTTTCAGACAAATGGGAATTTAAATATGTATTTATTATATATTAATTATGAATTAATGTATTCTAAATAATATTTAATTAAGATTTATAAAAGTAACTTTCTTATTAGGCGTAATTCCCGGAGGGAATCTTCTATATCTAAATAAGAACCCCCACTACCTATTTCTCTCAACATGCAAGTTGTCCACATCAGCATGCCACCTCACCCATTTTGGTTCTATTTTTTTTGGACAGACAAGCCTCCTAATTGCTTTGAAATAATCTTTTTTCTACAAGGCCAACGACAGATAATTTATTACCAAAAAGAACAGTTTTGTAGTCCAACAGTCTGCCTTAACCCAAATGAAATTCCTGTATATTTACTTCTTCCGGTACCTGACCCATCCCTTTCGTTCCGTCCATGTTTTTCTTTGTGCTAAAAAAAGGCACCCGGTAACATGCAGCCCATGCACAGGGTGATTAATTCCCCTTATTGCAAATAATTTTTCCATAATATCTTCCCACCACCACACATTAGCCAAACCATTCATTGTATTGTATGAGTGGGTTTTAAATATCCTTCTAAAGACCTCTCCACTTTCATCTTCCTATCGCTCCTTGGTGTTCAAGTCCGGCAAGGCTCCTTATCGAGAAGGAGGTCACAAACCGCACGCGCTGATTGACCCTCTTTTTTGACATCGATCCATCTGGTTATAGTCTGATTCAGTCAAGATGAGGAGTGACTAGGGTGCAAGGGTTGACTCCTGCTCGCTGTAAGCGACCACGCGCGGTGTTTTGTACCGTACCTCGGCGGGTAGCACCGCTTCAGCCCCGTGCACCATGAAGAATGGGGTGTACCCCGTAGCACTGTTTGGAGTTGTGCGCAGGCTCCAAATTACTGATTGTAGTTCGTCTGGCCAGCAATCCGTGGCTTGTTCCATGGCCGGAGGAGTCGCTTCTTGATGCCGCCGCAGACGAGCCCGTTCGCCTTTTCGACCTGACCGTTGGTCTGTGGATGCGCTATTGAGGCGTAGCTGATGTTGATTCCCAGATTCTCGCAGAATTCTTAGAACTCCTTGGATGTGAAGTTCGTCCCATTGTCTGTGATGATGTTGTGTGGCACTCCGAAGCGGTAGGCGATGGATTCGAAGAACTTGACTACGCTGTACCCTGATTGGTTGGTCACTGGCCTGTCCTCTATCCACTTGGTGAACTTGTCGACTACGACTAGGAGGTAGACGTAGCATCCTCGTGAGGACTTGGGGAGCTTGCCGACCATGTCGAGTCCCCATTGTGCGAAGGACCAGGCCAATGGAATTGGCCGGAGCTCTACGCCAGGTGCGTGCGGCTTGTGCGCGAATCGTTGGCACGTGTTGTATTTCTGGACAATGTCCTTGGCCTCGCGCATGGCCGTAGGCCAGTAGAATCTAGCTCGTAGAGCTTTAGCCACGAGGGCGTGACTGCCAGCGTGGTGTCCACAGGTTCCCTCATGGATGTCGAGGAGAACAACTCTTCCCTCGGCCACGGAGACGTATCATTGGAGTACTCCTGTGATGCTGCGCTTGTATAGTTCACCGTTGATAACAGAGAATGCCTTGGATCGTCGCGCGATGTGCCGTGCATCAGTCGGATCGTCCGGTAGCTTTTTGCTGAGGAGGTACGTGATGTACGGCTGAGTCCAGGATGACTCGATCATCATGACGCTCATTGGTCCTTCGAGTCCTGTATCCAGCTCCAGGTCGTCGAGTGCCATTGTCTCATTGGGCGGCGTAGCCCCCGAGTCCGTTGTTGCACTTGTTTTCTTCTCTGCGGCCTTTGGCTTGATGGAGCGTTCACAGATGCACTCGAGAAATACCCCAGGTGGTATGAGGGCGCAGGTAGAGCCAATGTTGACGAGTGTGTCCGCCTCTTCATTGCTTTCGCGTCCTATGTGCCGCAGCTCGCAGCCATCAAAATCCCCTTCGAGTGTGTCGTAGAGGTCGCGGTAGGCGATCATGTTGTTGTTTAGTGCGTCACACTCATGCATTGTTTGGTTGACGACCAGCTTGGAGTCGCCGTATATAATGAGCCTCTTGGCGCCGCAGGCTTTTGCCATCCTCATCCCGTGTAGCAGGGCCTCGTATTCAGCTTCATTGTTGGAGACAGTGAACTGCATTTGCAGGATATATTTCAGCTTGTCCCCTGGGGCGATGTCACTATGACACCTGCACCAGCTCCGTCCTTCCGCTTGGATCCGTCGAAGTGCATTGTCCAGAGGTAGGACATATCTGGTTTTTCGGGGAGCTGGTTCTCCATCCAGTGCATGAGAAAGTTAGGGAGAACTTGCGACTTGATTGCGTCGCGCTTTTCGTATGTGATGTCTCGTGGAGATAGTTCGATTCCCCAAAGCGCGACTCGCCCTGTGGCGTCGGGGTTGTTGAGGATATGCCCCAGCAGGGCGTCGTTGACCACCACGATTGGATGTTTATGGAAGTAGTGGCGATCACGGCGGTCATGAAGACGCCAGATGCCGCTTCAGTAGTGGTACCACTGCTTTGTTGGCGTGAGTACCTCGCTGAGGTAGTAGACTGGTTGCTATACCCCGTGGACCTTGTTTTCTTCGGCTCGTTCGACTACGAGCACTGTGCTGACCACCTGGTTGGTGGCGGAGATGTATAACAACAATGGTTCCCTTTCTCGTGGGGTCACCAGTACTGGCGAGGTGGATAGCAGACGCTTGAGGTCTTCGAATGCTTCTTGCGCCTCATTGGTCCACTCGAACTTGTCAGATTTGTGGAGGAGTTGGTAGAAGGGCAGTGCCTTTTCACCCATCTGACTGATAAATCGATCGAGAGTCGATTCGCCAGCCGTTCTTGGACGCCCTTATGTTTTTCGGCTTCTCTATGGCCAGTATGGCTTTTATTTTCTTCGGGTTCGCCTCGATCCCTCTCGCGGAGATAAGATACCCGAGTAGTTGCCCAGATGGTACGCTGAAGGCGCACTTGTCCGGATTTAGCTTGATCCGATAGCGATCGAGATTGGCAAAGGTTTCGCGCAAATCATCGATTAGTGAGGCTTCCTCTTTGGTCTTAATTACTATGTCTTTGACATAGACTTGAATGTTGCGACCGAGTTGGTTCTTGAGGCAAGCCTGCATGCACCACTGGTAGGTGGCTCCTGTGTTCTTTATCCCGAAGGGCATTGTGTTGTAGCAGAACACACCGAAAGGCGTTGTAAATGCTGTTTTTTCTTGATCTTCTTCCTTCATTTGAATCTGGTTATAGCCTGAGTAGGCATCGAGGAAGCAGAGGCGCTCGCACCCCGAAGTGGAGTCGATGATCTGGTCAATTCATGGTAGTGGGAAGTGGTCCTTTGGACAATGCTTATTCAAAGAAGTGAAGTCCATGCACATCCGCAGGATGTCCGTGTCCTTTTTTGGCACTAGCATCGTGTTGGCGAGCCAAGTGCTTTCCTTGATCTCGCGTATGAATTTGGCGTCGAGGAGTCTGTTGATCTCCATTCTGACTGCCTTTGCTCTTGGCTCAGATAATCGCCGAATTGTTTGTTTGATTGGCCTTGCGTCTGGGTTGACGTTGAGTGCGTGCTCGGCGAATTCTCTGGGAACCCCTGGCATGTCCGCTGGACACCAGGCGAAAATTTCCCAGTACTCACGGAGGAATTCGACGAGCGCGAGTTCCTATGCGGGACTCAAGTTGTTGGCGATGAGGCCGTCTTGGCGGGATCCGATGGGTGGACCTGAACTTTCTTTGTGTGCACCGATGAGTCGAAAGATAGATCAAAGTAACTTGGTCACTTAGGGAGGCGTATGTCTGTCGACTCCTTTAGTCTTGCCAGTTCTTCCTACATGCTGAAGGACTGGGAGATTCTGTTGAATTCCCTGTTGCAACTGTCGGATCTCTCGAAGCTCCCGTTGATTGTGATGATGCCATTAGGGCCTGGCATCTTCATCTGCAGATAGGCGTAGTGCGGCACTTCCATGAACCTAGCGAACGTGACACGTCCGAGGATGCAGTGGTACTGTGAGGGCCAGTCGACGACCTCAAAGTCGATGCGCTCGCGCCGAAAGTTTTTCGGCGTGCCGAAGATGACGTCGAGGTTGATTTTGCCAAGGGGATACACGCCCTTGACTGGGACGATGCCGTGGAATATTGTGTCTGAGGCCTCTAAGCAAGTCAGAGGGATCCTCATTGCTCGCAAGGTACTTGCGAATATAAGGTTGATGCTGCTTCCGCCGTCCATGAAGACGCGGCTCATGTCGAAACCTCCGATTTGCGCCTCGAGTACGAGGGGACAATGGCCCGGACGAGGTACTTGGGGCGGATGGTCGCGCTTGTCGAAGGTGATACAGGACTCGCTTCCGCTGAGGTACTCAATGGTAGATGGTGGCGAGTTTGTGGCCAAGTTGACTTGGCGAGTGATGGCCTTCTGCACCCTATTCGAGGGGCGTCCCTTTTGGATCATCATGGTACCCATGGCCCATGGGTATGGTTCGCCTCCCTAGTGCTGGTCTGGCGCAGCTGCATTTGGGGGTAGTCCAGGTGGTGGTGGCGGAGCGCCATGTGCCACGGCGCTTGGAGCGGCTCCATAGCCCCTTTCAACTGCGTTGCAATTCATCTGAACCAGTCCCTCATGTAGCTTGTGGAACTCATGGCAGTCCTTGAGGAGGTGGCTTGACTTCTTCTTTCCATCATGCTTATCGATGTAGAAGTGCACGGTGCATGGCCCGTACAACTTGTCTTCAATGGATGTTGCGGGTGCCTCATCGCGATTGCGGTGTTGCCACACTCGCGTGGTCTTTCCGGAGTTGCGGTAGCCACTGTTGCGGTTGTCATCGCGTCTGTCGGTGTAGCCGACTGCAACCATGTTAACGTCGTCGCAGTCATCGTAGATGCGCATGCGGCGTTTGCTTCGGCGGTCGCGTCTGCGTTCGAGTTCTGCCTCGTCGTCGGAGTGAACGTGATTCTTCACTGAATCCTCTCCATCTGCCTAGCGATTCGTGATCTCCATCAGGTGGTCGATGGTTTTGGGCTTTGAGCGGCCCAGCTCCTCCCTGAGCTCTATGCGGCATACGCTGCCGTTGAATGCGTCAATTGCGCGATCCTCCGAGATGTTCTCTGTGGAGTTCTTGATGATGGACCACCTCTGGATGTAGGAGCGTAGTGATTTGCCCGATCTTTGCTGACACCATCTCAGCTCTTCGATTGATGCGGGCCGTTTGTACGTGCCCTTGAAGTTGCGCACGAAGCTATATACCAGCTCTTCCCAACTGCGAATGGATCCGCGTGGGAGGTTGTTGAGCCAGGCTCGGGCGGCGCCCTGCAGCTGTAGCTGCAAGCATTGCATGGCCGTACTTCGACTTCCGCCGTGAAGCCTGACAGATGAGATGTGGTCCTCCAACCAGATCTTCGGGTCCTGTAGGCCGTCAAACTTCAGGTTCTCCTATGGGAGTTTAAACCCCTTGGGCATTCGCTTTTGCCTGATGGCCCTGCTGAAGCATCTGGCACCACAGAGCTCCACATCTTCGTCTTCTGAGTCAGTTGACCGAGCATGTTGCGCCCTTGATTTGTCGATCTTGCGCTGCGTGAGGTCGTCGCGCGCATCATAGTCGTGGTCGTGTCGCCGTGAGCGGCGGCGTCGGGACAGGTCGTGACTGTCGTTGCTGGATGAGGGCGAGGAGTAGTGCTTTGCTAGCGCTTTGCCTTTTTTTGGCTCCGGTGTTGGCTCCTTGTCGAGGGCGGCCTCGACTATTCCCAAGCCCGTGATCGTGGATCGGTGCATGGCAGCTCGGGGATCTCCGGCTGGCGGCTGGTTGTTGAGGAGGTACATGGTGGCTGTTGTCACCGCAGCCCACGGCATCTTAGGGACCACATTGCCCCGTGTATCGACTGTCATAGAGCTGAAGTCGAGGACTTTTGCAGCTTCTATGCGCTCTTGCTCGGTGAGATGGTCCATCCGAGATCGCCTCTTGTTTGTGATGTACTCGTTGCCCTTTAAGGAGGATCCTCCGTGGGAGGAGAGCCCGGCTCGTCTGAGGCTTGATTCATCAGCCGCCTTTTTTCGCGCCTCGAGTTGCGCGATTGTCTGTAGCTGGCGCTTGTATTCCTCCTTCAAGAGCCAGTGGTAGCCCATCACCAGTTCTTGCGGGGAACCGAAAGGTAGAGGATGGCCTCGTAGGGCTTCGCGGCAACGGGCCCACTCGAGATCGTTGAGCCTGATCATGACGCGTTCGCCAGTTTGCTCGTTTATCATGGTTGGAGGTTCGATTGCTCCTCCATTGTTGACGGGGGCGCTGTTGTCGCTGTTGCCGCCGTTGCCACCGTTGGGCGGTGGTCCGCCATTGGGTATGCCGCTGTTAGGCGGGTCGGTTTCGTTGCCACGGTTGCCCGTGTTGTTGCGATTGGCGGAGGTGTCGCCCGCGTTGATGACGGCGCACATGAAGTGGTTGGGGAAGCTGCTGCTCCCGCAACTTTCAGATCCGGAGCCGTAGGCTCCATCTTCAGTTGCCAGATCGCTTAGATCCGAGTCGCGACTGTTGTCGCTGACCGTGTTCTTGACTGTTGTCGGGGCGTTGAGCTCGCTGAGTGTGCCGATAGATGGAGGGAACCACGATGCTGGAGCAATCGATGGTACCGTCGGCTGGTCAGGCATGCAAAGCGTGCCCATCTGACCAACTTGGAAGCGGAAGCTCCCGATCGCCAGGCTGATTCTGTCGCCTACGGACTCGAAAGCCAGACGAGTGGCCAGCGTGTGGACGGTGAAGTCAAACGCGCCGAAAAGCTGGCGAATCTCCGCTGTTGTGGAGTTGTACATCGCGGTTGATGGGGCCGAAGAAGCTGCAACATCAGTACTCCCAATTCCCACAGACGGCGCCAATTGACGAGGGTTTAACTCATCAATGCCCATTGTTATGGACTTGGGTTTTGGAGAAGGAGGGAGCACTGGAGACATCTATCGGCTAGCAAACAAGCACACAGGGGACTCGAAGATTTACCCAGGTTCAGGCCTCGTAGAGGTCCCTACTCCTGCTTGTCTACTCGTGAAATTATCAAAAAAATCGAGGATTACAATGGTGTGCAGATACAATCTGGCGAGGATTGTGGAAACTAGAGTTGTGTGTGTCCTTCTTGCCGCCCCCTCCTAGCTTTTATATAGATAGGTCAGGTCTCGGGTAGCAGGTCGAGTCAGTTACAGGTTAGGGTTTTCCCCTTTGAACTTTCTATCTCTAGCTTCTTCTTGTTCTTTAAGCAATCGAGAGTCCGTAGGTTACTCGAGTTCTTCATTTGGACCTTGGCGACACCGTGGGCCTCTATGTATTCAGGCCGTATATACCAAGCTCGAGTACCTGTAGGGTATACCCATGTCAAGGAGTGTTTGGTTGTAGCAAAGAGTAGAGATCCAATGGGTAGGCTGAGAGGCCAGCCAGCGGGAACGCAACACAGAACTCATGTGGGTATTGGGAGACACGGTGGCATGGTGCTGAGATATGATCCGTTTTCAAGCCATGGTGATGCGCTTAGCACCCAAAGGTTAGTACACCATCTTTTAATTTTCCTGTTTGATCAAAATTTCTCACACATATTTTAGGAAATGGAATGCCTCCTAGAGTCTAGATATATATTTAGCCGATGGCGCTTTGATCTAGCCCATGGCTTCCAGATTTCAGACGATGCACGGTTCCCTCAGCCAGGTGGGATTCTCCACGGAATCCGGAGGGGAAACGCTCCTCACTGTGCTTTAGTTTCACTTCCTTGATTTTTTTTGAAGTGGTTTCATTTCCTTGATAAAGGGCCCTGCTTGCAGCAATGGTCGTTCATTTTGGAATGCAGCCGGAGCGGACGTAAGAATGTAAATGGCCACTCAAGCAGTCGAGCTTCCAACCCAAAAGCCTGGAAGCCAATCTCCATCTCAGGTATTTCACTCCCCTATAAGATGTGTGCGTGTTATGAAAAGCCACACAGTTGATGCTTAAACTTGCCGTCTAATATTTCTATCTGTTGTGCAGTATTTTTCATCTTGATTGATTTCGACAAACAGAGGAAGGTACTCGTGATATATAATACTATTGAATATGAACACCAAGGCTAAGCTGCTCCTCTCAACACCTGGTCATTTAAGTGTATTTCATACTGTAATTTTCTTACACAAATATTATATATGTGCTTGAACAGTACGTGCCAGCGTAGATTTGTTACCATATGCAGGGGCATGCAGCCGCACCAGATTGAGGGTATGTCTTCTTCACTGTAAAATGTTGAATATATTCTATTCATGTATTCTTTTTTTAGTACCTCCTGGCTTTGGGCCTTGGCATCTAATGTCCCCTCCCCCAATGTTTTTTTTCCATTTTCTTATTTATTTCAGGTATTAGTACAACGTGGGGAAGAAGACTGGTACAAAATCTAACTCAAGAAGATAATTCATTTTTTCTGAAGTTTAGTAACTGTTTTCTTTTCTGATCTTTCACTTCCTAAACTTATCTCGAGTTATTCTTCACATCTCTGTTTAGTTTGTATGATATTGGTGTGTTCTTTCATGTGCAGTTCCCTTATAGGGCGCTGGATCAGAGAGAAGAACCTCAAACTCTGAGAAAGATACCGATAAGTACTCCCTCCGTTTAGAAATATAAGACGTTTTAGCTTTGTGAATCGAATGTATCTAGACTTCTTTTAGTGTATAGGTTACTAGAGGTTCGGAATGAACCTATATATTAAAAAATGTCTAGATATATTCATTTTACAAAGCTAAAATGTCTTATATTTTTGGACGGAGGGAGTAGTTACCAAACTTCTGTTATGGTCAGAAAATAATGAGTGCGGACAACACAAGATTGTTTTCTAATAGGTTTACAGAATATTGAGGGTTCTATTAGCTGATATTTTGCACAGCCGCTTGCAAGCAAGGCCTTGCAGAGAAAGTGAGACAGTCTACTTAATGTAGGTGATACAGTGAAAGCACATAATATCTACACCATATTACTTTTTATCAAGTGTTCACATAACAAGTCTCGATTGAGTGTTCAGCGATGGCACCCCCGATCAGATTTCTCCAATATGTCATCTCTATTGTTCATTCTTAATGTTAGTCAAATTTACTTTGTATGAGATCAATTCTCCGAGTTTTTAATCAACTAAGCGTGCTAGATTAGTTAATTTAATTAGAAAGGAATCCTCATATTGAATTTCAGTAGTATCAGATTGTCATCGGCTCATGTATGTACAACATAGATTTTCATATAATTATAACTATAACTGCTTATAAATACTCTTCTGATGAACATGAATTAATTTTTTTATATTTCATGCTTCCATGTTTTTTTTACAAAATTGCAGTGAGATTTTTTGTAGGAGCACGACAAAATATTTTGCGGTATATGTTTCAAATCTTTTAGCCGATATTTTCGCAGCAACGCACGGGATATCATCTATGCTAAAAAGAAATTACAGTAAAAAGGGAAAAGGACACAGTTTCTACTGGGCTGGTTTTGAACCAGCCCAGGCGGATGCGTGGGTGGCGAGTACTATCTGTCGCTTAGGGCAGCGCATCACCAGGCGACGCGCGGGTACCAGGCGGACCAGGCAGGGCAGCACAACGGGCCATGAGCGCCCAACAGCCCATCCGGGCTGGGTGGTTTCCACCGCCCAGGTGCCGGGTCAAGGCAGTTGGCCACCGCTCCCTCTTCACCACGCTTAGCTGGGCTGCTGGTGGGTGATGTGGCCCACCCGGGCCACTAGCTGCTGCCACCGACTAGTGGGCGCGCTGGGCCGCTGGGTGGCACCCAGGCCCACCCGGATTTCACCCTGTTGTTGCCTATTGCTTGTTGGGTTGTGTCGTGGTGGTGGCACGACAGATGCCATGGATAGGCTAAAGATGGGGCCAATGAGCGCTAGGGGAATCCAGGGAGGGAGAACGTGGTGATTCCACGCACAGATGTTCTTGTATTCTCTCTATCAATGGTGTTTACAAACGCTCTTCAAGCTCTCAGTAAGAAGGAGACTATGTCTCTTACTCCCTACCAACTAGCTCTAGAATTCTACCTTAGACATAGAAGATGATCGATCCCTCTCTATGGAGGCCCCGGTGCTAATAAAGCCACCTTTTGACCAGCGAGGGATTCCTTCTCTTGGAAGCCATAAGATAGTCCGACTAGCATATAGCCAATCCGGCTTATCAAGTTACCTACAAAACAGTTAGATAAACATGGCTGACATATATTTTATGCCGATCGGACTATAGTCAAGGAGATGCTCCATGGGCCGGGTCACTCCGTGGTTCAGCCTGCCTTGAGGTGACCCGGTCAGCACTTGCTTTGATCGTGTCGTATCCCGGCTAACTCGGCCTTTATACCCCAGCGTTACCCTACCCGGGGGTATCCCCCAACATTAGTCCCCGAAGCTGGTGCGGTCTTAGCAACTTTTGGTTGTTAAGGCCACAACAGGTTCCCATATCCGGATCTTTGCCTCTTTGGCCGAGTTACCCCGTAACCCGGAGTTTTTCCTCTTGCGATCCCTTGGCTCATTCCGAGTTATTCCTTGGTGGCCGGGTCTTTTGCTCGCTTATCCGGATTTCCTTTCCTTCCCTTGTATGCTTCCCCACATCCTATGTGGAGGGTAATCATCATTTTGCCTCATTTTAAAGGTCACGCGCATTTAATGCGCCGGTTACTGTCGCAATGTCAGGAATAACTGTGTTGCACGTCCCTTCACTACGGCGCCTCGTTAACTGTAACATTACATCATGTCATGGGATCCTCTGCCCTAGTGGCCCTTGTTGTGGCCACGCTCTGATTGGCTGATATGTCCACATACACGCCTGTTGCGCGCTATGTGGCAACCGCAAAGGATCCCACTACGCGCCCGTTGCGCGGTTAAGTAGAAGGCCTGGGCGATTTCAGAGGAAGTTCCCCATTTCCTCTGCTTCCCAACCTCATTTTTCTCTCGCCGTAGCCTTGCCACCGCCGCTAGTTTCTTGCTGCGCCAGCGCCAGCGCTACCAAGCACCGGCAGAACCTTGCGTCTGCACCGCCGTTTCCTCTTCATATCTCCATCACGGGGCCTTGCGCTTCCCGTTTTCCCTCCTCCGGTTATCTCTATTCCGATTTCTCTCTCGAGGATCTTGAATCCACCATGAGGAGGAAGCAGCCATGGTGGCGCAGCAGGAGGGTGAAGCAGAGGGCTGCGGGCGCGGCTACTGGGGCGGCGCGTTCGTCTGCGAAGAGGACCTGGACTGGCTTTGTGCCACGTGCCGCATCCCCGCCGGCGTCGCCTGCCGCCTCGCCTCCGGTGAAATCTCTCCTTCCCCAATCCCGGGGAATATGTTGTTTTCCTTTCGCATTTCCAGCGCGGCTTCGGCCTCCCCACTTCAGATTTCTTCTTTGATTTCATTTCTACCTACAAATTGCAACCACTTCATCTCCCCGCCAATGCTATCACTTCTTTGTCCTCCTTTGCCTCTAGCATTGAGGGGTACATTGGCCTCTGGCCAACCAAGGAACTTTGGATCAAGTTCTTTGGTCTCCGGAGGAACGTGGTCCTGGATAAGGAGTGATACATTGCAAATGTATCTATAATTTTTGATGTTCCATGCTTGGTTTTATCCACTTTCTTGTGTTTTGTCCACACTTTGGAGTACTTTTCATATGATATTCTTGGACTAACCTATTAACAAGAGCCAAAGTGCCAGCTGCCTGTTTTCTGCTGTTTTTGGTTCCAGGAAAGTCAGAAAATGAATATTCTCAGAATTGGACGGGACAAAAGCCAAAGTGCCTATTTTTCCGGAAGTCATCAGATGCCAGAATACGAGACGGAGAAGGGCCAGAGGGCGGCCACACCACCTAGCCGCGCGGCTAGGCTTGGCCCGCGCCAGGGGTGGTGTGGCCAGCCTAGGCACCCCCTCAGCCTCTCCTTCCGCCTATATATTGCCCTCGGGACGAAAACCCTAAGTACCCGATCAAAAATCCACGAAAGAGTTCAGAGTCCGTCATCTCCATCCCTAGATCGGGAGGATCTGAGTTTTACCGGCAAGACCGCCGGAGAGGGAATTCACCCGAGGCCTTCTTCATCACCATGCAAGCCTCCAGTGATGCGTGAGTAGTTCATCTTTGGACCATCGATCCATGTAGTAGCTAGATGGCTGGTTCTCCTCCTTTGTGCTTTCATGTCTAGATCTTGTGAGTCTGCTCATGATCAAGATCATCTATTTGTAATTCTGCATGTTGTGTTTATGGGATCCGATGGATATTGAGATGCTATTTCAGATTGATTATTTATTCTATCATGTCTTTGTTATTTGTGATCTTGCATGCTTTCTGTTGTTAGTAGCTATCTTGGCCAAGTAGATGCTAGCAACTCCAAGAGTTAGTATTTATGCTCGATAGTGGGTTCATGCCTCTGGTAATCTGGGGAAGTGACAGAAATATCTAAGGTACTAGATGTGTTGTTGCCACTAGGGAGAAAACAACAATCCTTTGTTCATAGAACAATCGTATTGTTTACTTTACACGCAATTCGTAAAGCAATAATCTGTTGCTTGCAACTTAATACTGGAGGGGGTTCAGATGATAACCTGAAGGTGGATTATTAGTCATAGATGCAATAGAATGGCGGTCTATGTATAATGTTGTAATGACCAATCAAGTTCCAAAGGAGTCAAGATGATTAGTATATGCATGTATTGCTTTCTCGATGTTTGTCAAATGCCCCGCTGTAATTTGTTCACCCAGCATGTTATCTATCTTAAGGAGAGCCACCTCTAGTGAACTATGGATCTCGGTCCTTTCTTTTACATACAATCTACAAATTTTTTACTGCTTTGTGTTTACTTTCTGCAAACTATTACTTCCTTCCATTCGATACGTTTAATCCTTTGTTTTCAGCAAAACGGTGAGATTGACAACCTCATCGCAAGTTGGGGACAGAGTTCTGTGGTTGTGTTGTGCAGGTCTCTGCGTTGCTGCTGGCACCGGTAGTGCGCCCTGCCAACGTTCAGCTAGCTACACCTTTGGGTGTTTCCTTGCTCCTACTGGATTGATAACCTTGGTTTCGTACTGAGGGAAAACTTGCTGCTGTGCTCATCATATCTTCCTCTTGGGGTTCCCCAACGAGCTCGATATATTTTGGGCCATCATGGAGCTTACTCCGGAGGAGAAGCACTTGACCCAGTGTGGCGCTGCCTCCATATCTCCTTGCAAGACCTCAGCATTCCCCCGGGTTACCGGGCTCGAGTCCTACAAAGGTTTGCCCCGGTCTTTCTTCTATGTCCGGAACACCACCAACGAGGACTTGATCCGGCTCCTCCCCTTCAAGCTTGGCCCTCCAGATACCTCGCTTTTGGAGAGCATTCCCAAGCGACCCGCAGCCCTGGCGAATCAAGTGGAGCGCCGGATCAAGGAGCTGCTCAGGGAGAAGCTCCGGGGGAGGACATCATGATTACTTTTGTCCGCAGCCAGGTCTCCCCCTTCAGAAGCGAGCCCACAAGATCTGCTACTTGAGTGGCCCTCTCGACCCCCACCGGACTTCATCTATCGAGCTGGATAACTCGGCAGTTTGCCGCCGGGTTAAATCTATTTTCAATGTGGAGAAGGAGTTCACCGAGGATTGGGAGTGGGGACTCGAGTCCTTCACCCGGGACAACCCTCCTCCAAAGGTAAACTTACTTTTTCCTATTCTCCGGATCTTTTCTGTATGTCGGTTTACTTTTGTAACTTGTTAATTGTTGTCCGGTTCTCAGCGAGTCCTCCAGCAGCCACTAGAGGATAGCGAGGTGTTGGCGAGCAAGTGGTCGCCGGACCGTACCGAGGAGGATGAGGAGGAGCCTGATCCAGAGACCTTCCTGCCTACCCCGGACGTCAAATGCAACGCTGGTAAGGCCTCTTCTCTAAGGGATTGGCTAGATGATGATGACTCGGACGTTGAGGTCCTGGAGGTACTTGATCCGGTTCCCATCTCTTACGCGCATCTGGTTATGTCCGAATCTTCAACTAACCCGGACGGTCAGGTCCACGAGGTTCCTCCCCTCGCCACTGGTGGTCCGACCCCTTCTTCTTCCCAGAAGCGCGTGGCTACCTCGGCCGCAGCTTCGGAGGCGCCGCCGCCCAAGTAGAGGCAAAAGAAGTCCGGGGTGAAAGCCTTGTCTAAGCCGGCCGCCAAGAGCACGGTCCGGAGGGCGCCCAAACCTTGGGCTCCTCCAACCGCGGATGAGTAAGTCCTTTTGGACTCGTAGTTGGGGATTTTTCCTTTGCTTACCTTTATCTCTTATTGGTTCTCTCTCTTTTTGACTTGGTGCTTTTCTTCTTTTCAGAGCTCCTAGGGTCATCCCTCAGAGTGGCTCCGGCATAGCCTCGCCAATCCCGAGAAGCCCTTCTCCCCCACGAATGATGATGCTTGCCCGCTCAGCCCTATTCAAGAGGGCTCCACGGCTGCGCCTGACCAGAGCCCACCTCGTCATGAGGAGGGAAATGTCGGCGCAAGGGGTGGCGGGGTGGCTCTGGATACGACGATGCTGGATCTCCCCAGTTCTTTGGCCTTAGCGCCAAGTCATGAGGTGACAGTTTCATCGGCACCGCCCCCAACAAGTTCTTCTTCCCCAGTGTTTCCAGCACCAGTAGCACCAGCAAAAGCAGCACCAGTAGCACCAGCATCAGCAAAAGCAACACCAGCACCAAAGACCAGAATAAACAGCCTCACCAAATTGACCAAAGACCACCAGAAGCAGAATAACACCAAAGAAGAATGTACCAAAGCCTCCACCAAGCCTCCCAAGAGAAAGGCCCCGTCAGCTCCCTCCGGGACAACTCCCTCAGTCACAGACATCTTCTAGCCAGCTCCTCAAGCTTCATCCGGAAAGCTCAAAAAGGCTACCGGGTCAGCTAAGGGAATCTCGTTTGGGTCTACCGCCTCCGGGTTAGAGGGTAGCAAGCAGCTGGTTCTGCATACCAGCCCTGCTGTAGCTCAATCCGCCAGGCGAGAGGCCCACGTGAAAGGTCTTGTGGCGAACTACTCCCCTAGTGGTGAAAGTTACAGTCCATTGCTCCTTGAGTATGTGAAGGACTGGAATAACGCATAATTCGTTGACCCACAAGATGATCTGCCGGAGAAGTTCGGCCCAGCCGGATGATGGAGGTAACTCTATTCCTCTACTATTGGTACCTTGTATAACTGAGCACTTATATACATATCCCCTAGTCCCCGAGCCTTTGAGGGAATAACTTGTTATTTGGTCGGATGCTCCTTATAGAATTTAGTTTTTGTCCATAGCAACGTCAAATTTTAACATAGTTAAAGCCGGGTTAAGTTCCCTTGGCCTGCATCTTGTACAATTCGAATCCACACACCTAGAGCCGGGTTAAGTTCCCTTGGCCTGCATCTTGTACAATTCGAATATCCACACACCTAGAGCCGGGTTAAGTTCCACTTGGCCCGGATCTTGTAGAATTCGAATATCCACACACCTAGAGCCGGGTTAAGTTCCACTTGGCCTGGATCTTGTAGACTTCGAATATCCACACACCTAGAGCCGGGTTAAGTTCCACTTGGCCCGGATCTTATAGAATTCAAATACCCACACACCTAGAGCCAGGTTAAGTTCCCTTGGCCTGGATCTTGTAGACTTCAGATTATTTTCAACTTTACCTTTGAACTTGACATTTCCTTGCTTATTTCAGATTACCACTAACCGCCGAACCGCTGAGTTCCAGCGCCTGCTGGACTCCTATAAAGACATTCGAGCGCGTTATGGTAAACTCCTAGAGGATCATCAGAAGAAGGGTAATTTTCCTTTCTTCCTCTTCCGTCTTCATTTATTCAAACTTTCTAGGATCCGTATTGATTTGTTATCTGAATCATGCAGCCGAGGTTGAAGCTGAAAATATCATTATGCGGAAGAATCTGGCTGAGATCAAAGGTAATTTTGTCCCCTTCACACACTCACTGTGCTTTCCTTCTTTTATCCGGTGGACACTTATACTTTGGGTCCTCCGGATTATGCCGTTGCTGTAGTTTCTCTTGAAGACAGCGGCACTATATCTAAAATGATGACCCATTTCCTCTAACAAGCAGGGCAGCATGAGGCTGAGCTGAAGAAAAAGGATGAAGAGATAGTTCGGCTGCAGCTCTAGGACTCAGAAGTTACTCGCCTGAATGCCGAAATTCAGAGGCTCAAGGGCCTCCATAAGTCCGAATTGGAGAAGGTTGACTAGGAGTTTGCCGAGGAGAAATAGCGTTTAACCAAGCAAATTTCCAAGGATCAAAGCTTATTGCAGGAAGCCAACGTTAAACTTACGTCGGTGACCTCTGAATACGAGAAACTCCAAGCCCACAATGCCAGCATTGATTCCGAGCTTCAGCGACTTCTCTTCTAGATTGCCTGTGAGTTTTCTGCCCTTGCTTAACGTTCATTCCTCCGGATCTGGTACTCTTAGTTACTGCTTCTTCTGCTCGGTTGTCAGGCAAATTTCCAGAAAGCGATACGCTCGGTGCCGCTGCCGTAACCTGGTCCCGCGAACAGCGTGGTATTCTTGCTGCCCCTGGTGCCGAGCCAATCCCGTATAATACGGAGGATCTACTAGCGAGCCTCACCGCTCGTCTTGAGGTAGTGAAAAACCATGGCGCGGATATTATATTGGTGGAAACGCGAATGTTCAGCTCCCTATTGCCTGGTGAAACCATTCCAAAAAGAGGCTCAGCTTTCATAGCCAAATTAATGGAGTGCGACACACAACTGCATCTGTGGCGCGAATCTGCCGCACGGGCCGGGGCCGACATTGCCTTGCAATTTGTTCTTTCATGGTATGAAGGAATTGATTTGGGGTTGCTCACTGACATGCGCACCGGGTCTAAGTGGTGTGAAGATCCGGATTGGATCGCACGCCGCAAAGCCAGTGCCAACAAGCTCATCGAGTGCTCCTTCTGCCACGCTTGGAATGAAGGGCCGAGTTATCTCGATGTCGTTGATGAAGAAGTTGTTTCTGGAGATGAAGAAGAAGGGAGTCAAGGTGAGGCCTCTGATCTTGGCGACGAGGCCGAAGACCCGAAGGATGGCGAGGTTAACCCTGAGAATGAACTTGAGGCTAGCACCCCTCCCCCACACTCTGAAGTACCTCCTTCATCGACAAATGATTCTCCTGGTGCCCCTGCTCCTTAAAAAACACTCATCATATTTATCAGATCCCCGGAATGCCGGGCGGAAGTGTATATAAGTACTTTAGTTTGGTTGTGCTACAATTCATTGTGTTGAACTATGTTCTTAATGCTGGATTATCGTGGGCGAAGTCCCCGAGTTTCGTTTTCTTGTTCCCCCAATTTTTGACTCGGCTCGCGTCTACCTTGATTCGGTTTTTCGACTTACGAGTCCGAAGTTCAAAAAATTGATTTAACAATACTTGAAACTTTGAGATTATCTCAAAATGATCCGACGTTAGATAAATGCAATAAACCAAGGGTTAGTCGGAAAACCAATGTTGTCCCCCTTAAGTTCTTTTCCTTAGTCGTTTTTCATGTGCTTTGCCATTCCAGACTTGTTCTCTTGCTTGCCATGAAGCCAATTCTTGTTGGACAACAGCAAAGTCGAAGAGTTGAGTTTTTGGTGCTCACACATTACTAATCCTACTAAGATATAAGCGACTTAACCCAACCGACATAAAAATGCAAAAACAAGTAAGGCAATTTTTACAGCAGTCCCCGAGTCTCTGCTTAGGGTGCCAAAGTTTTATTAATAAGCTCATTGCCGATATACATACCGACATATGAGTAGCTCGGATACATTCACCTCTTTGTCAGGTGTAGAAAGGATGAAGTAGTGCTACATTCCACGGTCGCTTAGATTCCTCTTCGGACCTGTCCGCCTTGTTCTTTTCCTGGGGCTGTGCATCAATAAGATAGTAGGAATCATTGTGCAAGGCTTTGCTTACAATGAAAGGTCCTTCCCATGGAGGGGATAACTTATGCATGCCAAATAGTGTCAGATCACCGGAGTACTGTGTCACCTTCCCGGAAGACTCGGGAGTTTACTTTCCGGCTATGATAGCGTCGGAGATTTTGCTGATATATGGCGGATCTGGACAATGCCAGTTCTCTTGCTTCTTCCAGCAGATCAACATCATTTTGCCGGGCTTCGCGTACTTCGGCTTCTGAGTATTGGGTGACCCTTGGTGAATCATGCTCTATGTCGGCAGGTAATACAGCTTCTGCCCCATATACCAAAAAGAATGGTGTATAGCATGTTGATCGATTCGGAGTTGTTCTTAAGCTCTACAGTACCGCTGGTAGTTCTTCTATCCAGCACCCCGCTGATCTTTGCAGCGACTCTATGAGCCGGGTTTTTATCCTGGACAATACCAGTCCGTTGGATCTTTCCACTTACCCGTTCGATGCGGGGTGGGCGACTGAGGCGACATCTAGCCGGATCTTCTTTTCTCGGCAGAACCTCGCAAATGCTCCTTCAGTGAAATTTGTTCCATTATCAGTTTATGATGCTATGGGGATAGCCATATCTTAGGATTATATCCTTGAGGAATCTTACTGTCGTTGCCCCATCACATTTTCGAATTGGTTTCACTTCAATCCATTTGGTGAACTTGTCAACCATGACTAGGATATGGGTCATCCCTCCCTTAGCCGGCTTAAATGGCCCTACCAAATCTAGGCACCATGCATCAAATGGCCAGGTAATAAGGATAGTTTTCAGCTCCGACATTGGTAGATGAGTTTCCATGGCGTATCTTTGACAGCCATTGCATTTTCTCATTAAGTCCTCTGCTTGCTCCAAGGCACTAGGCTAATAAAATCCATGACGGAAAGCTTTTGCCACTAACGCCCTTGAGGAGGCATGGTGACCACATTCCCCTTGGTGAATATCCTGGAGTATGTCAAGTCCTTCCTTCGGATCAACACATCGCTGCAGTATTGTTGTCACAGTTCTTTTGTATAGTTCATTGTTGATAATTGTATAGGCCTTTACCCTTCTCTGGATTTGCCTTGAGACTATTTCATTATCCGGCAAGATTCCCTCTTTTAGGAAATCAAAAATTGGCTTGGCCCATTTTGGTACACCCCGGACGGGAAATGGTTCCTCATCAATTTCTATCGCATCCACCGACATAACCCTTGCCAGATCAGGCTGACCAGTCCCCGGGTCTGCTGAGGCAGTCCCGGGGTTTGCTGAAGCAGTCCCTAGGTTTGCTGAGGTGCTTCCCCACTCTATCTCCATAGGTGTAGCTCCTGATCCGGAGAGTGCCGGGATATAAATTGAATCTGGTTCGAGTGATGTCGTGATAGATGGTTTTCTCAGGTGCTCCAAAGCAAGATTTGGCGGGATCGGCTGACGGGATGAGCCCAACTTTGACAGTGTATCTGCTGCCTCATTTTCAATCCGGGGTATGTGATGGAACTCACACACCTCGAAAAACCCACTTATCTTTTGAACATGGAACTTGTATAGGGCCATGTTAGCATCCAAGGCATCCCAATTTCCAGACACTTGTTGACGAGGGTTTAACTCATCAATGCCCATTGTTATGGACTTGGGTTTTGGAGAAGGAGGGAGCGCTAGAGACATCTATCGGCTAGCAAACAAGCACACAGGGGACTCGAAGATTTACCTGTGTTCGTGCCTCGTAGAGGTCCCTACTCCTGCTTGTCTGCTCGTGGAATTATCAAAGGAATCGAGGATTACAATGGTGCGCAGATGCAATCTGGCGAGGGTTGTGAAAACTAGGGTTGCGTGTGTCCTTCTCGCCGCCCCTCCTAGCCTTTATATATATAGGCTAGGAATCGGGTAGCAGGTCGAGTAGGTTACAGGTTAGGGTTTTCCCCTTTAAACTTTCTATCTTTAGCTTCTTCTTGTTCTTCAAGCAATCGAGAGTTCGTAGGTTACTCGAGTCCTTCATGTGGGCCTTGGCGACACCGTGGGCCTTTACATATTTAGGCCGTATATACCAAGCTCGAGTACCTATAGGGTATACCCATGTCAGTAGCCCCTGAGTGTCGAGTGGAATCACAGATTCGACTGGGGACTTTATGAAGTCTTTCGAGTGCATGACTGAGTACATTTTTCGACTGCTTTGTCCGTGTCATAGGGATTGTTGGTGTGCGTGCCTGATTTTAACTGATGTATCGGTATCAGTTTACTACCTTAGGGTAAAACAACGCCACCTACTCAAACTCGAGTCCCTGGACTCGAATCCGGAAAAGTGCTGGTGTAATTCGACTCAAGCCGCGGAGGTCTTATAGGAGTCGAATTCCAGTATATGGGTGTGAGAACTCAACGCGCCCGTCAAGGCATATTCATCGTACCTGTAGGCATGGATATATTTCTGGTAGTGCGCAGCAAATGCGTTGCCAGGCCTTATTCAGGTCTTACCTTCACGCTGTAAGCGCGGCATCCGAATTTTATCATCACGGAGATGATTCGGGTAACCCAGGAGACGCAGTCTCTTTGTAGGAAAAAATTTATGAGGCGGTGTCGCCATAAACTTCGAGTGTGGATGTTATCGACACACAATACTTTGTACAAATAATCATAGGGTGCGCGACCAGCCTCCCTATGGAGTAACCCTGAGTGCCTGGTTGAGTCGAAGACTCAGGCAGGGACTAAATAACTTTTGCGACTGCTGTTGTCTTTTGTTTGCTTGTTTCAGTCGAAATTTACTTCTGGTGCTCCCTATGGGAGTAACCCATGTCCATAGTCGAATCATACTTCGAGTGGTTGGGTTTGCTTTGATTGTTCATGCTCCTGAAAAAAGAAGAAGAAAGAAAATCGTAGGGTACGCGACCAGCGTTCCCTATGGGAGTAGCCCCCGAGTGCTTGGTGGAGTCGAAGACTCGAGCAAGAACTAAAGTAATCGAAGTCTTCTGCTGCGTAGCTTTTGATGACATCAGTGCTAACGATTTCATGACCTCAGTTGCCCGCGTGAGCGAGTTTGACGGGTCGTGATGAGCGGTGGGTCCCACTCCCTGACTCTGATTTGACTGGGCATGCGTAATCTTTATTTTAACCGCGCCTCCTCGATTTCCGCACGTAATGGGAGTGGTGGGGGGACGGTTCATGTTTCAGCTCCTCCACGTGTCTAGCACGATGATCGCCACGCGTCCAGTAGGGTTTTTCTGAGCCGTTGGATTGCATCTTCCAGAGGTTAAGTAGTGGCGCTACGACAGTAAAATTCACATCTGCTTTCGCTCATCTTTTGCCTTCATCGCCATTGCCGCTGCTCCCCTGCTCTCTCTGCTCTCTTTTCCTCCGCGGCGCTAGACCAGCTCCGTGCATTTCCCAGCTACTTTCTCCGGTCGCATCGCCAGAATGGGAAGAAAAAGGGAGGATTCATGGCCACCGTTGCTGCGGTGAAGAAGAAGGATGCTCCACCTGCGGGCACCAAGACCGCCGCCGGGAAGAAGAAGGCACGGCACCCGCCACAAATGGCGCTGCGGGCGTCCATCCATCATCAAGTCCTCGATCTTCGCCTTCTTCGTCAAGGCCAGTCTTTGCCGACGCTGCCCCTCGATGGTGAGATAATCCCCTCTCCTCCCGCTGGTTTTCAAGTGATGTTCTTGGCGTTCATCATTCGTGGCCTTTCGTTGCCCCTGCATCCCTTCTTCAGGGGCCTCCTTTATTTTTACGGGCTTCAGCTCCATCAGCTGTCCCCGAACTCTATCCTCCATATCTCTTGCTTCATCACCCTCTGTGAGTGCTGGCTCGGAATCGAGCCTCACTTCGGCCTCTTCAAGCACCTCTTCAAATTGAAGCGCCAATCTGCGTCTGGCTCCTTAGTCTATGATGTAGGCGGCTGCAGAATCCATGTCGATCCATCCGCCACCTATTTCGACATCAAGCTGATGAAGTCCGTCCAAGGGTGGAGGGAGAAGTGGTTCTACGTTCGTGACCAGAAGGACGACGGAGACCACTTCGGACTCGCACCTTTCGATCCCGCGACGCCGTGCAAGAGGAGGCGCTCTTGGAAGAACGTAGTCATGCCTGGCGAGTCCGCGGAGACAGATGTGCTGTACGAGCGCGTCTGCGACCTCGAGAGTCGCATAGGCAAAGAGGAGGGAGGTTGCGCCCTCATTTGCACATGGTTGCGCCGTCGCGTCAGCCTCGCAGCCGTAGTCCATCCCATGTTTCAGTGGGCTGGCGCTGACGATGTCACTCGCGTGTCTGCCGATGGCATGTCCGCGAGTGAGGTGGATAAAAGGGTTCAAAGGGTGACCACATACACCGTCAAGGATGTGCTTCCTAGTGAGCCAGTCGTTCCCCCGTTCGACGCTTCTAACCCTCCTCCTGAGGTACAATTGTGCTACGTAGTAGCTTAGTTTTTTGATTGCTTCTTTGCTTTGTGCTGAATTTGTTGTCTGTATATAGGATTGGGTCGTGTCACCCTCTATGCCCCCTCTTCCTGAGGGGGTTATCCCTCGCAAGGACTTGGAAGAGGACGAGTCAGAATCAACCGTCCTATCTGATGTGGAAGAGGAAGCCCCCGAGTCGGGTAGTCCGGATACTCGCAAGCGTTCGCGTAGCGAGGATTCCGATGCGTCGTCTCCTTCGACTCCGGAAGGTGTAGGCGTTGGTACGGGGTCACCGATCCCTACCGTTCCTGTGAGCGTCGTGGCGCCATCTTCTCGCAAGAAGATGCGACTGCCAAAGGAGTCTTCGTCAGAGTCGGGGGAACCAACCTTTGACTTTGATAAATTTGATTGGTAAGTATTTGGTTTGTCCTTTTCTGATTCTTCATTGGCTTTGCCTTGTCCTTGATGTTGGTTTTGTTTTTGCAGTCAAGAGGCGTCGTTATCTTCTAGCGACGTCCAATTTTTGAAAGAATCAGGAGTCGCGACCTCAAGGGCCAAGAAAGAGGTCGAGCGTGCTCCTTCCCCTCCATTGGCGGCCCACTCCAGGCACAACTCTTCCAGCTCTCTGCATGAAGGGGAGCATCAAATGGTTGCCCGCATGACTGCACACCAATCGACTTCGGAGTCATTGGAGGATCATGTAAGTGTAGGATTTCTTCTTTTGATGTTGCAGTGGATGTTATCTGTACCAGCTGCTGATCCCTTGTTATGCGATAGCCCCTTGTGAAGGAAGCCGCTCACTTGGCGGAGCAAGTGGTTGCGATGGGTCGTCAGCATGCAATGCTGGAGATGCGTCATCGCGTGGTTGAAAGTAAGTGTTCTTCACTTCCTCTTCTTCTCCTTTTTATATGGTCGACTGATAGTCAATCCCTTTTGTTTTGTAGCTGAACATAACACCCTCCTTCGCAACGCTGCCACCATGGAGAAAACACTCGATGCGGCTGTGAAGGGCCGCGGTGAGGCGATCACGACGCGTGACGAGGCTTAGAGGCGTGAAGAGGATCTGCGTGCCTCCATCGCGGCCAGGGAGAAGTTGTTCGAAGAATAGCTTTTATCGATTGCCAAGGCCCTCTCAGGTACTATGTTTGGATATCATCATCTTTCTCTGTTTGATTTTTGCCGTTGGCGCTGATGTTTTGTCCATGTATGGGTTTATGTACAGATGCTGGTGATTTGAGCTTCGACCCTCAGGCCCTCCGTCGCGATGATGCCTTGGCGGGTGCACTTTCAGCAGTCGAGGACCGCAGCGCCGCCGTTCGGGATATGCTTTCCAAAGCCAAGGGCATGCTCAGTCGCCTTCGGGAGGAGTTGATGCCCAAGGCTGAGCTAATCGAGAACATGAACGAGCTGGTGGAGTCTCTCGCTGGGGGTGTTCCTGCAAGCTTCAAGAACTCGCACCGTGCGGCTGGCGCGTCAATGTCACTCGCCATGGTGCAGGCCCACAGAGTCGAGGTTGACCCTGCAGCGGTTTCAAAGGCGATGCCCATTAGCATGGACAACCAGCAGGTAGTCTTTGCTCCCTTCGCGACTGCCTGTGGCAAATATGGGCCGCAACTGATTAGCATAGTTGCGAAGTACTCTGAGGAGCTGCAGCAAGCCAAGAAGGCAGCAAAGGCTGCGGCATCAGGGGCTGGCAGAAAGTCAATGGCATCTAACACTATCACGGACTTGATGAAGCCCCCTAAGCCGTCGAAGTCGAAGAAGCCAATCGCTCCTCAGTATTTTTGTAATAGTTGATTAGTTTATGCCTTTTGTCTAGAACATGCCTTTTGGCGGGTGTATCTGCTGATACTTTTTTGCCATTCTTGAATGCACTCGAATCTTTTGTCTGTGTGTCGATTTGATCTTCTTATTCGCTTCTTGCTTGGCTTGTGGTAGGGTACATCAAGTGATCCTTTGAGGGAATCTCAGGACTCGCCGCCCCTTGATGATACTTTGGCGCCGTCGCGCTCCAGGGTAGATGAGCTGTCGCTGCTTTCACGACTGCGTGACCGCGTGAAGCAGTTAGAGCATGAATTGCCCGTGCTCCGTGGTAACACGGATGTATGGAAGTCAAAGGTAGAGAAGGCCGCCGCCCAAGAACAGTATCTGCTTGGCGAGGTGATGCAGTTGGGCGACCAATTCAAGTGTTAGTTTGCTTGCTCTTATTTTTTCCTTGTAGTAATTCGTGATCGTGCGCTGTCCTTATGCTTCTGTTTTTGGCTTCGTATAGTTGTTAGCGCGCGTCATCCACAAGATGAGAAGGAGAGAATTGCCATTCATATGCATGATCTGACCTAGGAGCAACTTCAAGAGAGTGGGTACTTCTGGGTAGATCATGATCGTGCGATTGCGCTGGCGACCCTGCAGGATCGTGCGTCGCGAGTGATGCACTTTCTGAAGAAGTCGCAGTCATGCTTGAAGAACATTTATCGGACGATGTTTCCGCTGGATGTTACTCCATCAAGCCTGCTGGCCCTCCTCGCCAAATTTCAAGACCTGGCCGCAGTTCGCGAGTGTGTGAGGCAACAGTTGGTGGCTGGTGCCAAGGCTGCTCTATCGCTGGTGCGACTCCATAGGCCTGACGTAGATGTTGCGGCAATTGCGGCTGGGCCACCTGCACCACCAGCAGGTTCTGCCTGGAATATGGTGCCGCACTACCAGGCGGTGGATCGCCCAACAGAAGAGATCGTCGACTTCTTTGAGGAACAAACCAACGTTCTCTTGTTGCAGTAGTAGCTTAGTTTGTATCCTGCACATAAGTGTACCTGTGTTGTAAAGTTCGTATAAATGTTGTGTATAATTTATTGTTGAATATGTATAAAGAGCTTGTTAGCGTGTGAGTGCGTTGCACTATGCGACTCCTTTTCGTTAGCGTGGCCATGCGTTTATCTCAGTCCCTTGTTAACCTGTCAGATGCGTTGCAACTAGGTTGATGTTGTGTCAAGGGTTTCGATTTGATATGACAGCTACTCAGGATATCGCTTTTTAGTTCGTAGAACAGATGTGTGTAGGGTGGCGTAGCCCCCGAGTCGATAAGTTGCGAAAAATAAAGGAAGACACAGAGTTTTGGGGAACTTTGCTTTATTTATTCGTGAGACAGTACGAGGTACAATGTGTGGCTAAGTAGCCTTGGCTGAGTGCCTTATTTGCGATGCAAAAGTAAAAACGACTAAGGGTAGAAGCGTCGTAGTTGTGCGACGTTCCAGGGGTTGGAGTATGCGACTCCTGTTTCTAGATCTTGAAGGCGATAGGCACCACCTGGGATTACTTCTGTAACCACGTATGGTCCTTCCCAGGGGGATTCGAGCTTGAGATGTCCTTGCTGCTTTAGTCGCAGGACTAGGTCGCCTTCGATGAAGAATCTAGGGCGTAGCCTCCTACTGTGGTAGTTGCGCAGGTTTTGCTGGCAGATCGTTGATCTTTCCGCAGAGATTTCCCTTGCCTCATCGAGGAGATCGACGGAGTCTTCGAGTGCAAGGGATGACTCCTGCTCGCTGTAAGCGACCACGTGTGGCGCCTTGTACCGTACCTCGGCAAAGACCGCTTGGCCCCGCGTGCACCATAAAGAACATGGTGTAGCCAGTAGCCTTTATTTGGGGTTGTGTAGGCTCCAGTACTGATTGCGGTTAAATGCGCCAGCAGCCCACGGCTTGTTTGAGTGGCCGGAGGAGTCGCTTCTTGATGCCGCCGCAGACGAGCCCGTTTGCCTTTTCAACCTGACCGTTGGTCTGTGGATGTGCTACCGAGGCGTAGCTGATGTTGATTCCTAGATTCTCACAGAATTCTTGGAACTCCTTGGATGTGAAGTTCGTTCCATTGTCCGTGATGATGCTGTGTGGCACTCCAAAGCGGAAGACGATGGACTCGAAGAACTTGACTGCGCTATGCCCGGATTGATTGGTCACTGCCATGGCTTCTATCCACTTGGTGAACTTGTCGACTGCCACCAGGAGGTAGATGTAACCTCCTCGTGAGGACTTGGGGAGCTTGCCGACCATGTCGAGTCCCCATTGCACGAAGGGCCAGGCCAATGGGATTGGCCGGAGTTCCATGTCAGGTGCGTGCGGCTTGTCCGCGAATCGTTGACATCGTTACATTTCTGGACGATGTCTTTGGCGTCGCGCATGGCCGTAGGCCAGTAGAACCCAGCTCGCAGAGCTTTGGCCACGAGGGCACGGCTGCCAGCGTGGTGTCCACAGGTTCCCTCATGGATGTCGAGGAGGACAACTCTTCCGTCAGCTGCGGAGACGCGTCGCTGGAGTACTCCTGTGATGTTGCGCTTGTATAGTTCGCCGTTGATAACGTCGAATGCCTTGGATCGCCGCGCGATGTGTCGCGCATCAGTCGGGTCGTCTGGTAGCCGTTTGCTGAGGAGGTACGTGATGTACGGCTGAGTCCAGGATGATTCTATCATCATGACGCTCATTGGTCCTTCGAGTCCTGTGTCCAGCTCCAGGTCATCGAGTGCCATTGGCTCATTGGGCGACGTAGCCCCCGAGTCCGTTGCTGCGCTTGTTTTCTTCTCTGCGGCCTTTGGTTTGATGGAGCGTTCGCACATGCGCTCGAGAAATACCCCAGGTGGTATGGGGGCCAAGGTAGAGCCTATGTTGGCGAGTGCGTCCGCCTCTTCATTGCTTTCGTGGCCTACGTGTCGCAGTTCGCAGCCATCGAAGTCCCCTTCAAGTGTGTCGTAGAGTTTGCGGTAGGCGATCATCTTATCGTTCAGTGCGTCGCACTCATGCATTGTTTGGTTGACGACCAACTTGGAGTCGCTGTAAATAATGAGTCTCTTGGCGCCGCAGGCTTTTGCCATCCTCATCCCGTGTAGCAGGGCCTCGTATTCAGCTTCGTTGTTGGAGGCGGTGAACTGCATTCGCAGGATGTACTTCAGCTTGTCCCCTTGAGGTGATGTCAGTATGACACTTGCACCTGCTCCGTCCTTCCGCTTGGACCCGTCGAAGTGCATTGTCCAGAGGTAGGACATATCTGGTTTGTAAGGGAGCTGGTTCTCCATCCAGTGCACGAGGAAGTCAGGGAGAACTTGCGACTTGATTGCGTCGTGCTTTTCGTAAGTAATGTCTCGTGGAGACAATTCTATTCCCCAAAGCGCCACTCATCCCGTGGCATCGGGGTTATTGAGGATATGCCCCAACGGGGCGTCGTTGACCACCACGATCGGGTGTTCCTAAAAGTAATGGCGCAGTCGCCGGGCGGTCATGAAGACGCCGTACGCCAGCTTCTGGTAGTGTGGGTACCGTTGTTTTGTTGGCGTGAGGACCTCGCTGAGGTAGTAGACTGGGCGTTGTACCCCGTGGACCTTGTTTTCCTCGTCTCGCTCGACGACGAGCACTGTGCTGACCACCTGGTTGGTGGCGGAGATATATAGCAACAGTGGTTCCCTTTCGCGCGGGGTCACTAGTACTGGCGAGGTGGATAGCAGGCGCTTAAGGTCTTCGAATGCTTCTTGCGCTTCGTTGGTCCACTCGAACTTTTTAGTTTTGCGGAGGAGTTGGTAGAAGGGCAGCGCCTTTTCACCCATCCGACTAATAAATCGACTGAGGGCCACGATTCGCCTAGCCAGCTGCTGAACACCCCTTATGTTTTTTGGCTTCTCCATGGCCAGTATGGCTTTTATTTTCTTCGGGTTTTCCTCGATGCCTCTTGTGGAGATGAGGTACCCGAGAAGTTACCCGGATGGCATGCCAAAGGCGCATTTGTCCGGATTGAGCTTGATCCGGTAGCGGTCGAGGTTGGCGAAGGTTTTGCGCAAATCGTCGATTAGGGAGGCTTCCTCCTTGGTCTTGATTACTATGTCATCGACATAGACTTGGATGTTGTGACCAAGTTTTTCCTTAAGGCAAGCCTGCATGCACCGCTGATAGGTGGCTCCCGCGTTCTTTAGCCCGAAGGGCATTGTGTTGTAGCAGAACACACCAAAGGGCGTTATAAACGCTGTTTTCTCTTGATCTTCCTCCTTCATTCGAATCTGATTATAGCCTGAGTAGGCATCGAGGAAGCAGAGGCGCTCGCATCCCGCGGTGGAGTCGATGATCTGGTCGATGCGCGGTAGCGGGAAGTGATCCTTTGGGCAGTGATTATTCAGGGAGGTGAAGTCCACGCACATCCGCATGATATCCATGTCCTTTTTTGGTACCAGCACCGTGTTGGCGAGCCAAGTGCTTTCCTTGATCTCGCGTATGAATTTGGCATCGAGGAGTCTGTTGATCTCCATTCCAACTGCCTGCGCCCGTGGCTCAGATAATCGCCAGATTGTTTGCTTGACTGGCCTTGCGTCGGGGTTGACATTGAGTGCGTGCTCGGCGAATTCCCTGGGAACTCCTGGCATGTCCGCATGACACCAGGCGAAAATTTCCCAGTGCTCACGGAGGAATTCGACGAGCGCGAGTTCCTATGCGGGACTCAAGTTGTTGGCGATGAGGGCCGTTTTGGTGGGATCCGAGGGGTGAACCTGCACTTTCTTTGTGTGCACTGATGAGTCGAAAGATAAATCAGGCGAGCTTGGCCGGCTTGGGGGAGGCAGACTATTGTCTGTCGACTCCTTTAGTCTCGCGAGTTCTTCCTGCATGCCGAAGGACTAGGAAATTCTGTTGAATTCCCTGTCGCAACTGTCGGACCTCTCGAAGCTCCCGTTGACTGTGATGACGCCATTGGGACCTAGCATTTTCATTTGCAGGTAGGCGTAGTGTGGCACTGCCATGAACCTAGTGAACGCGATACGTCCGAGGATGCAGTGATACTGTGAGGGCCAGTCAACGACCTCAAAGTCGATGCGCTCGCGCCGAAAGTTTTTTGGCGTGCCGATGATGACGTCGAGGTTGATTTTGTTGGGTCCGCAGCATAGAAAACAAAAAAAATCCTACGGTGTGAACTACACACCAAGATCTATCTACTAGGTACAAAGCAACGGGTGGACATATATCCAACGAGAACTTACCCTTGTAGACAACGAGCTTTGTTAACGAGTAGGAACTCGTGGTTGATGTAGTCGTACACTTGCCGATCTCAAGATCGTGATGAAGTCCAGCAGGTCCGGCTCCAGCACGTCCATCAGATCCAGCTCCAGCACCGCCAAGTCTAGCACCGCAAAGCGTGATGCATCTGTGATCGCACACACGTCCCGTACCTCGACAACCTCCATCCTCGCTCCAAAGAAGCGGAAGCAACTCCTTTCCAGATAAAGCCACCGAGAATATCTATCTCGCTAATCCGAGACCATGGGGGAATAATACTAGAGAGGGAGAGAGATCCTTCACAAGGAGGTGTGTGTGAGAAGTGAGGAGGGGGTAGCCTTTTATAGGAGGAGGGGGGGGGGGGCCCTCCTTCATGGCCGGCGCATGGAGGAGGTGACTCTTCACCTCCTCCATTCATGTGGTGGTAACTCCCTCCACATAAATTTGCCCCTTCACATTCTCTTTTAAAGTCTCCACTTTAAATGCATTAAATTTCTCCAAATTTAATGCTCTCTCATTTAATAAAACTCTTTTATTATTTTTATTCAGAATTTTGTTAATTACTTTAATTAACAAACATTCACATAAAACCCCACAAGATTTCAATATTACATGCAGAACCAATTTCAGCAATTTCACCAAACAGTTTTGGTGTCTATTGAAATAATTCCAGCTTTCTTAAATCTTTATCTGAAACATATTTGCTCCAAATGGTGTCGGTATCCCTTAAGTGTGTCACCCTACGGTTCATGAATAATGCAGACATGATCGAGACCCTCTCCGATCAATAATCAGCAGCGGACACGGAGATCCATCTTGACTCCTACACATTCAACGATGACTTCGATCGTGAGAACCTTTAACGCTAGTAACTAAATCCCTTTGTCCCGCGATATATTACATGTCCGAGATTCGATCATCAAGATCTCCATACCTAGTTTGATCTCGTTATCGACATTCACTCTTTTCTCGCTCCTGATATAACATTCAAGTGATCACATCACTTGCTTGCAAGCTATCCTAATGTGATATCACCGAGAGGGCCCAGAGTATATCTATTCGTCATCTGGATTGACAAATTCCACTCTTGATCCATGAGCCTCAACATAACACCTTCGTAGCACTGAACCCACCTTTATAGTCACCCTGTTACGGTGTGACGTTTGATGTTATCATGATACTCTTTCGGTGTTAGCAATTAACATGATCTCATGGTCTAAGGATAAAGATTACTTTGTATGATGTTATAGCAATATAAACATAATGACTTTGATTGTAATGCTATACTTCGGATGAATGTTCATCACATCATTCCACCAATGGTGTGACCTTGTTATTAACAACATCCAATGTCCATGATCAGGAAACCTTGATCATCTTGTTAATCAACAAGCTAGTCTATAAGAGAGGCATAACTAGGAACCCTTTTTGTTTATTAAACACACATGTATTGATGTTTCCGATCAATACAATTATAGCATGTAAAATAAACATTTATCATAAACATGGAATAAGATAATAACCACTTTATTATTGCCTCTCGGGCATATTCCCTTCAGTCTCCCACTTGCACTAGAGTCAATAATCTAGTTTGAAAAACTTTGCGTATTGAACACCTATGGCTTTATGGTGTTGCATATACGCAATTGCTAGTGGTTAACATAATCTCCGGATCTTACAGTTTCAGGTCTGTGTGTATTTGCATGTCTGTGCGTCTCTATGCATCACTCATTCTCAAATGAGATGGCATTGTATAAATTTGGTCCTTTGGTGAGACCTTTAGTTCGTTCGGCTCAAAATATGTTGATATTATTGTCACACAATATATCTTCATAGTATTAGCCCACTTTGAACCACACCTAGTTTGATAACAAACTACTTAACACAAATGTCCTCTTTTGCTGCTACTATAGCAGTCATATACTTAGCCTTTTGTTGTAGTATCCGTCACAATGTCTCAACTTTGGAACTCATCCAAATCCATCATGGAATATCCTTTCCATTACATTGTGACACCCATAGTCTAAATTGAGATAAATTTAATTTGTATCTTGTGACAAAACTAGTATCAATGTAACATTTTACAATGAACTGCCTTTAACTATTTGTCACTTATACATTATATATTCTTAGTTCTTCCAAAGCTCATAAGAATATCTTTACTATTGTCCAATGATCATCTTATGGATCATTCTGGTATATGCTCATAACATTTAGAGCATAGGACATTCTGGATATATACATATCATGGTATAATCGATCAAAATCTTCATGTGATTTTACTCACCAAGTGTTGAAACACTTGAATTTTGATACAATCCTTTCCATGCAGCAAGAACCTTTCTTGTTGTTTCCATATTGAACCCTTTCAATATCTCATATATGTATGTCTGGCACAACCATATTAGCGCCTTAATCTATCCATATAGATATTGATGCCTAATATTCCGGGTTTGCCCAAGTCTTTCATCGAAATCTTATTTTAATGAAATTCTTAACTTGTGTCAATACAAGATACATCATTTCCAATCAACAATATGTCCTCTACATAATGTATTAGAAATATGTCTCAGCGCTCCCACTTAATTTCTTGCAAATGCAAGCATCTTCATCATCCCCGATGAATTTAAACTCTTTTAACAGTTTCATCATGGTGAAGATTCCAACTCCGCTATGCTTACTTCAACTATTGAAGTTTACATGCCCTTTTAGCACCCTTTGAATTAACAAAACCCTTCGGACCATGTCATGTACATGTCCTAGGTTACCGTTCTATTAGAAGAACCTTGTTTTGTTTATTCAACTACCATATACCAAATTATATGTAGTGGTTGCTACATTAATCCGTCAAGACTATATATCACTATGAAAGATCAAATCTTGTCATAGTCAACTCCTTGAACATTGTCGTAAACATCTTTCCGACATGTCGACTATTTCATAGATGTTAAACATCCATGTCTTATTTCTTTATAGATCCAAACACGACCGATAGGCTTCACACCTTTCCGGAGGGTCTTCCAAGTTCAGAAACTTGTTTTCTCGTGTATGGATACTATCACGGATTCTATGACTTCTAGTCATTTTATGGAGTCAGGGTCCATCATCGCTTCTTTGCATGTAGTCGGTTCATCATTGTCAAAACAATAACGACTTCTTACCAAATCTTACTATTTGATTCTTACCGACCCACACAGTTCTATAGGAACTCTAATCTCCGAGATCACACCTTTTGTAATCACGAGAGCCATGAGCATTGTGGCCGCCACCGGGACACTTTCCGGCGCTGCGCTACTTAGCACATATAGCTAAGGTTCAACAACCTTATCAAAGTTCTATTGTCCTCCCACTTAACTTTTCACGAAAAATTCCTTTTCAAGAAACTTGACGTTCCAAGTAACAAACTCTTTTGTCCTTGGTGTTATGGAGAAATTCCCAACAAATTCTTTGGGATAACCTACAAAGACGTGATTATCCGACTTTGGTTGTAAACATTTTACTTATGCATAGCATACCAAAATTTAAGAAAAGACAATTCGGGTTTTATCCCAAACCATAACTCATATGGTGTCATTTCAATGGATCACGATGGTGCTCTTTTCAGTGTAAAAGCAGTAGTCTCTAAAGCTTCAATCCTTAAAACATAATGGCAGTTTTATAAATGACACCTTTGATCTTACCATGTCAAACATGGTTTGATTTCATCTCTCGAATATGCCATACTCCTATGGTTTATCGGGAAAACACAAATCATGGAACAATTCCTCAAGTCTTAGGTGTTTTTGCTAAACATGTAACTCAAATATCTTCCTTTATGATCGAATCATAAACTCTTTATTTTCTTGTTACAATGATTTTCCACTTCATCTTGAAAGTCTTTGAACAATTTTCAAATGTTTCATACTTCTTCCTTGTTAAGTAAATATACAGATATATTCACTCAAATTTTGGGAGAAAGCATATGAAGCAAAAAGATCCATCGCATATGGCTACACATAATGGACTATGCACATCAGCATGCACAATTTCCAATAAGCTAGTCATCCGTTCCTCTCTGGCCTATGGACGGAGTTTCAATTATCTCGAGGAAAGTCTCACATGCGTCAATTGATCAAAATCAAAGACTCCAAAAATTCTATCAACATGGAGTTCTTTCATGTTTTCTTTCCAATATAATTTAAACAGCGATGTCACTTTATAAGTGATCTTTCAATCATTTGTCTTGCGACATTTTAGCAATAGTGTTTATGGATGTGATTTCTCCCACTAGACTTGTAAAAGTTCATCCATCCTTTATGGAATACGGTAATTTATTTGAACAACCATTGTTCTCGTAATACCGAAACAAAATAACAATTATTTAAACAAATCTTGAAGGCTTGGTTTGATGACAACGAAAAACACAATAACACTTTATTTGTTTTCGATGAACATCATCACTCATTCTCTTGGTAGTTACTTAGGCCATTGTAGTTCATGAATTGCGTTGTCCTGTATGACACTTCATACCAACCAATTCGGTATCCAATATCGGTTTCCAATACCTAAGAACCACATTGTTTAACAAGCAAGGAATATAGCCATAACATGTATATCTTCTATATACCTAAGTTGGACATCTCCAACCTTTTATTTTCTGCCAAATATTTTATAGATTCTCTTTCAACAATTCCTTTTCTTTTAAAAGAATCTATCAACATCAATAGTGGTGTCATCAACATGACACATGGTACAAAGCGTGTATAGTCAAATACTAATACCTTTGGACTTGCACTTTGAAGTGGATCACCATCATCAAATGTTTGGTGTTCTTTCAAAAATCCATTCTTTAGTAATATATTAGTGTAGTAAACATTTTACTTACATCTTGTATTCATCCTTATCATGACAACTTTCATGATCAAGCTACTATAGCTTATAAGGAAGAATCACGAGTATAGTATCAGTTCCCAAAACCTTTTTGGTAGATTCGGATGCCTAGCATCTCCATCCTTCACAAATTCTCATACAATATGAGAACATGTATTTTGCTAAATTATACTCTATCATAATGCAACCAAACACATTGTTTCAGATATCACAATATCTTTCACACATGATGGTTTCTGAAACAATTTCCAGCTCCAATATAATCTTGATATTAAAACAACCTTTTGAATATCAATAATCATGGAGGCAAACATGATACTTTAGATACTAACATTGGAATTCTTACTCTTGATTTAATACTACTTATTAAACTTCATGGAGTAAATAGAGTTTGCTGAAAGTTTGCAATAGGACTTATAAACTTGAAATTGACATTCAAAACAATACGATACCAGTTCGTAAAGTAAATATCCAGAATTCTATAGTTCTATTATCTCAAATAAAAACTAAGGCTAAGGTAGAAAACGAATGCCAATGACTACAACAAACTATGAAAATTCACTTTGATTTAATTTATGACAAATTTGGTTCGACTAATCCAAATTAGAAATGAACTCCCACTCAAAAACGACATCCCTCGTGTCTTTTTGGTGACTACATGAACCAAATCCACTACACCAAGTCCGATCATCACGTGAGTCGGTGTAGCTTCAAAGGCGAGCATCTATATGGGCATCATATCAACTATATGACTCATGCTTAACCTTTCGGTCCGTGTTCCGAGGCCATGTCTGTACATGCTAGGTTCTCCAAGTAAGAACCTTAGTATTCGCGTGTGTAAAACTGTCTTACACCCGTTGCATGAAAGCGTAGAGTTGAGAACACCCGATCATCACGTGATGTCTCGAAACACGATCCATAGAATGATGCATACTTAAGGAAGAACACATTTTATTTTGATATTTAAATGAGGGATCATCTTACAATGCTACTAAAAGCGCCAAACTAGCAATATAAGATGCAAACATCTAATGTGTAAAGTGAGATGATATGGTCCATGCATTTGATCTCTATCACTTGCACGTGGTATGATCTCTATCATTCCTTTGTGTGTAAGGCCAAGGTCTATGGAACTTACACGTTGAGTGTGTTGTAAGAGTATCTATCATACATCTACTTACAACAATACCATATCAATACACTAGCCCAGCAACGATCTAAACTAGATGCCTCTAATTTATCAATTGCAAGTTTTACGTGGCTTAGGGATTTCGGAGATAGAAACGTTCTCACCTACGAACATGAACCACAACGAGGATAACTAAGTTATTATCAACTCGTTGTAAATCAGATATTGACTATAGTAGGAGAGACAGACACCCGCCAGCCACTTATGCAAAACAAGTTGCATGTCAGTCATGGAACCGGTCTCATGTACGATGACATGTAAGGTTGGTCCGGGCCGCTTCATCCCACTATGCCACCAATATCCAAAATACATAGAAGATGCAATAACATGATCATCATCGCCCACATATCAACATATGTGTACTACTCGTGCTAAGCACCTACGCATAGATCAGGCTCTGATACCACTGTTGGGTCCGCAACATAGAAAACAAAAAATTTCCTACGGTGTGAACTACACGCCAAGATCTATCTACTAGGTACAAAGCAACGGGTGGACATACATCCAACGAGAACTTACCCTCGTAGACAACGAGCTTTGTTAACGAGTAGGAACTCGTGGTTGATGTAGTCGTACACTTGCCGATCTCAAGATCGTGATGAAGTCCAGCAGGTCCGGCTCCAACACGTCCATCAGATCCAGCTCCAGCACCACCAAGTCCAGCACCGCAAAGCAGCGATGCATCCGTGATCGCACACACGTTTGGTACCCCGACAACCTCCCTCGCTCGCTCCAGCAAAGCAGCGGAAGTAGCAACTCCTTTCCAGATAAAGCCACCGGGAACATGTATCTCGCTAATCCGAGACCATGGGGGAATAATACTAGAGAGGGAAAGAGATCCTTCACAAGGAGGTGTGTGTGAGAAGTGAGGAGGGGGTGGCCTTTTATAGGAGGAGGGGTGGTGCCCCTCCTTCATGGCCGGCGCATGGAGGGGGTGACCCTTCACCTCCTCCATTCATGTGGTGGTAACCCCTCCACATTAAAATGCCCCTTCACATTCTCTTTTAAAGTCTCCACTTTAAATGCATTAAATTTCTCCAAATTTAATGCTCCCTCATTTAATAAAACTCTTTTATTATTTTTATTCAGAATTTTGTTAATTACTTTAATTAACAAACATTCACATAAAACCCCCTGCAACATTTCAATATTACATGCAGAACCAATTTCAGCATTTTCACCCGAAACAGTTTTGGTGTCTATTGAAATAATTCCAGCGCTTTCTTAAATCTTTATCTGAAACATATTTGCTCCAAATGGTGTCGGTATCCCTTAAGTGTGTCACCCTACGGTTTGCGAATAATGCAGACATGATCGAGACCCCTCTCCGATCAATAATCGAGCGGGACACGGAGATCCATCCGACTCCTACACATTCAACGATGACTTCTGTGATCGTGAGAACCTTTAACGCTAGTAACTAAATCCCTTTGTCCCGCGATATATTACATGTCCGAGATTCGATCATCAGTATCTCCATACCTAGTTTGATCTCGTTACCGACATTCACTCTTTTCTTGTTCCCGTGATATAACATTCTAGTGATCACATCACTTGCTTGCAAGCTATCCTAATGTGATATCACCGAGAGGGCCCAGAGTATATCTATTCGTCATCTGGATTGACAAATTCCACTCTTGATCCATGAGCCTCAACATAACACCTTCGTAGTACTGAACCCATCTTTATAGTCACCCTGTTACGGTGTGACGTTTGATGTTATCAAGATACTCTTCCGGTGTTAGAAATTAACATGATCTCATGGTCTAAGGATAAAGATTACTTTGTATGATGTTATAGCAATATAAACATAATGACTTTGATCGTAATGCTATACTTCGGATCAATGTTCATCACATCATTCCACCAATGGTGTGACCTTGTTATTAACAACATCCAATGTCCATGATCAGGAAACCTTGATCATCTTGTTAATCAACAAGCTAGTCTATAAGAGAGGCATAACTAGGAACCCTTTTTGTTTATTAAACACACATGTATTGATGTTTCCGATCAATACAATTCTAGCATGTAAAATAAACATTTATCATAAACATGGAATAAGATAATAACCACTTTATTATTGCCTCTCGGGCATATCCCCTTCATTTTGGCGCTCATCTCTTCTCTTTCCTCGAAAATCATTCCTCCTTGATGATCCGGAGCCATCTCGGTTGTAATATTCCTTGTTTGCCTCGCTCGACATTAGCCGGGGTTGCGTTGGATCTCCCAAGGCATACGAATCCGCGATCCAGATCGTCTCAGCCAAAGTAGTTGGCATGTCCCGCTGTAGCTTCTGCCACATCATACTTCCATATTTGCATCCCTGAGCGAACCACGCAATAGCTTGTGACTCAATTACTCCTTCGCACGAGTTATGCACGTTGCACCATCGAGTCAGGAAGTCTCGGTCTAGCTCATTCGGTCTTTGCCGGCATAGCGCCAGAGTTTGTGGCCTGTTGGGCCTCTTGTAAGTGCTTGAAAAGTTGCTAACGAACAACTCCTCGAAATCCAGCCAACAGTTGACACTCCCTGGCGGCAAATTGTTCAGCCAAACTCTCGCCAGTCCTTCCAGCATCTGTGGCACATATCTTACTGCACATCTCAAATTTCCTGTTGCGATCTTGACCGCTGTGGCGTAATCAATTAGCCAATCTTCTGGCCTAGTACTTCCATCATAGGTTCGGGTTCCTCTGGCCAGCTGAAACTTCGGCACTGGTGGCTCCTTCATGATCTGGGGCCCAAAGCATGATGGACCCAGCGGACCTTGTACCTCAATTAGCTCCGACCTATAAATTCTTTCCAGTTTCAACCTCGCATCATCTGGCTGCAAGTTCCTGTTTCCCAGCCTTGACCCAATTATGTGGTGATCCGGTCTGGGGTATCCATCATTGATCATAACTGAATAACCATCATTGTATCTTTCCTGATTCAGGCAAGCATTTTGTTATTGTGCTGCTTGTCCTGCACCTCCCTCTTGCCGAGGTGCGTGCTGTTGCTGCTGCCGAGGTATATTTTGCCCCATTCCCGTGGGATCACGCTGTCCGGCATTACCGTTGGCGGCATTTCTCTGACCGGCATTGCCTTAGTCACGGTTACCTCGGTCGGCCACACCTTAGCTAGTACTATGTCGATCTTCATCAACTTGCACTGCTTTGCCTTTTCTGGCCCTTACCAGATCATAGGGAACCATCTATTTGTCTCTTCTCCTAGAGTTTACTACTTCTTCTCTCTTGGGATTATGACCTAGAGACTACGTGGCTCCTCCAGATCGTGCCGGGTTATTCCTGGCCGAATGTACCACCTGTGACGCTCCTGGTGGCACCGGGTTTTCCTTGTTCATTTCTTTGTTTTGCTGGCAAGCAACTCTCAGCAAGTGATTCACCCTCTCTTGTTGCCTTTGTCGGGCCTCTCCAGTTAAACCTTCTAACTCAGATGCGGTCGTGTTTGCTGCCCTGAGGTTCTTTGCCGGGGTACTATACCGATCCAGCCCTCCTGTTACTATTGTGGCCGTCTGACCCGGCCTAGGCTCGTATTCCTTGTCAATCTCAGTAATTAGGTTCCTACCCCAGATTTTCACTCCATCTATGCGGTTTGCCTTAGCATATTCTCTCAAGGTGATGTTCAAAGACTGATGCAGCTATGCTACCTTCTTTGCCCCAGCTAACATCTTCCGCCTAGTTTCCTCTAACTCAGCTTGTGCCTGAGCCGGATCTACCACAGGTGATATTGGCATTGCTAGGCTATCTATTGCTTGTTGGAGCACATTATCTAGCCTTTCGAGTGGAGGAAACCTAGACCGGGTCTGCTTTGGCGTTACCTCCGGCTCTGGTGCTGGGCCCTTGCTTGGTTCTGCGTCTGGCGCAGTCATTAGGACCTCAACGCTGCTGGTGGGGCGAGTGATACACACTCCACGAGCTGCGCTGAGAGGTGGTTCGCCTCCCTCGATGATGTGCCGCGGATGAACGTAGGACTCGTCCATGCCGACGTAGATCTTGTGTGCGCCAAGCTTGATGAAGACGCCATTGCGTGGAGGAGGGTGACTGCCGAAGCTTCCTGCATAGTCGCTGACGTAGTCCAGCACTCCAAAGCGCTGAACCAAGCCGGAGACGACGCGCTCGCTGGTGCTGGAGAAGCTTCCCGTCTGGATTTTCACCCCTGCTAGCACCGCTAGCCCCACGGTGGGTGCCAACTATCATGGTGGTGGCACGACAGATGCCATGGATAGGCTAAAGATGGGGCCAATGAGTGCTAGGGGAATCCAGGGAGGGAGAACATGGTGATTACACGCACAGATGTTCTTGTATTCTCTCTATCAATGGTGTTTACAAACGCTCTTCAAGCTCTCAGTAAGAAGGAGACTATGTCTCTTACTCCCTACCAACTAGCTCTAGAATTCTACCTTAGACAGAGAAGATGATCGATCCCTCTCTATGGAGGCCCCGGTGCTCCTTATATAGGGGAGCCTGGGTTACAATATTAGGACACACGTGGCAGCATATTCAGAGAATATGCTCCTCGCCTAAAGCTCGATGCTTCTTTATTCTCTTTAACGGCTCGTCTGGGATTTGGACGTAAACCACTGCGTAATCTTTGTCTTTAGGTGTCACCAGACACAGGCTACGTCATCCAACATTGCCCGCGTCACCTTGGTCGCCCCTGACCCGCTGGTCCTCCTCTTTACTTTTGCTTCGCTCATGCTACAACTAATAAAGTCACCTTTTGACCAGCGGGGGATTCCTTCTCTTGGAAGCCATAAGATAGTCCGGCTAGCATATAGCCAATCCGGCTTATCAAGTTACCTGCAAAACAGTTAGATAAATGGTCGGCATATATTTTCTGCCAGCTGGACTATAGTCAAGGAGATGCTCCATGGGTCGGGTCACTCCGTGGTTCGGCCTGCCTTGAGGTGATCCGGTCAGCACTTGCTTTGATCATGTCGTACCCCGGCTAATTCAGCCCTTATACCCCGGCGTTACCCTACCCGGAGGTATCCCCCCAACAGGCTGATGGATTCAGCCCATCCGGCTATCTGCCCAAATTTCCTTTTATTTCCTTTATTTATGATTTAGTTCCATATGGCTAACCCAATGGAGAAGGCATGCCCCCCTCCGCCTATATAAAGGGGTGTCCATGGGTGGGATTAAATACACAATAAATTGAGTTATTCCCTTAGGTTGGATTCCCCTCTCTCTCTAGTTGCCTTTGTTGTGGCACGGTCCTAGGAAAAGGATTGTCCATGAAAACTCGACGCATCTGCAACACGCCGTTGTGCTGCAGTGATTCTGGTAGGAGGTCTACTTCCATAATCCCAATAGGGATCAAGGAGTTCGGGAGTCGTCGCATTGCACCGTATGCATGTGATAACTCGGTGGGGCTATTGAAGCTTCTGGGCCATCGTACAAGGACCTGGACAAGGGGTGACGTGCGATGAGCTTTGCGACCTTGAGGTTGGACGGGTATGAATACATCATCCATGCTCATGCATGAGCGTAACCCTCTCTCGGTCTTCAAGGGTATGTTACCGTTGTCTTCCTCCATTACTGCATTACTTCTAGATAGATCCTAGGGCATTCAGGGTGTTCCCGCGTAGTTATTTTTTGTTATTACTACAGAAACCCTACACAAGCAATCACTGTGGCCCTTCAATGAAGAGCGTCGCCGCGCAATCGCCGAAGAGGTGCAGCGGCTACTCGTCGTAGGGTTCAGTCGGACCATCAAGTTCTCTAAGTGGCAGGCCAACCCAGTCCTGGTTCTGAAGAAGAAAACACCTGGAGGATGTGTATCGACTACACCAACTTCAACAGGGTCTACCCAAAGGAGGAGTTCGTACTCCCGCACATTGACCAGATCATCGATTGGACTGTGGGGTCCGAGTCGCTGTGCTTCCTCGACGTGTACTTTCTCTACAATCAGATAAAAATGGCCATCAAGGATGAGGAGAAAACGACCATCATCACATCATTCGGAGCCTTCTGCTAAACCACGATGACGTTCGGCCTCAAGAACGTCGGGACGAACTACCAGCAGTGCATACAGGAGTGCTTAGCTAGCCAAATTGGCCGCAACATCCACGTCTATATCGACAACATGGTGGTAAAGTCGACTCGCCAGAGCGATCTACTCGCTGACCTGGCTGAAACTTTTGCGAATCTGCGGAAGTACAAAATCAAGTTCAACCCGGAGAAGTGCACATTCGGCGTGCCCACTGGTCAGTTGTTGGGGTACGTGGTCTCCAAACGAGTCATCAAAGCAAACCCCTCCAAGATCAACACCATCATGCGACTCGAGAAGCCCAAGTGCCTGCGCGATGTCCAGAAGCTAGCAGGGTGAGTCACGGCCCTCAGCCGCTTCATTCCCTGACTCAGCCAGAAGGCAATGCCTCTCTACCGATTGATGCGGAAGAACCCCACATTTGAGTGGCACAACAAGGCTGACAACACGCTTAAGTCACTGAATGAGGTGTTACTCTCGACACCAGTACTCGCCGCACCTATGGACATGGAGCCAATGCTCGTCTACGTCGCGGCCTCCAACCGAGTCGTTAGAGACGTGATGGTCGTCGAACGTCCCGGAGAGCGGAGGGAGTGCCCCATGCAGTGCCCCGTCTACTACCTCCGCGAGGACCTCACCGACTCGTGGCAATGCTACCCACAGTACCAGAAATTGGTGAGGACTGGCGTGTACCAACAATGCGTCCAACTAGAAGAGGGGCGCAAGATCCTACAAGACATCCATGCCAGCGATCGCGGCCACCACGCCAGTGCAAGATCGCTGGTCGCTAAGGCCATGCTCCACGAATTGTACTGGCTCACCGCACACGCTGACGCCATCGACATCGTCCAGCGCTGTGTCGGGTGCCAGAAATACGCTAACCAGACACATGGTTCGGCTCTCCAAGACTATCCCCATCACATGGCCATTTGTCGTATGGGGCATCGACATGGTGGGTTAATTCAAACCAGCACCATCGAGCTACACCCACCTCCTGGTTGCAGTCGACAAATTCATGAAGTGGGTGGAGGCGAAGCCAATCAAGAAGTGCAACGACAAGACCGCCACCAAGTTCCTCCATGAACTCATCTACCAGTACGGTTACCTGCCCAGTATCATCACCGACAATGGCACTAACATTGCCAAGGGCGCCACGGTCGAATTCTATGAGAAGCACGACATTCGACTCGACCTCGCCTTAGTCACCCACCCGGAGTTGAATGGCCAAGTAGAGCACACCAATTAGATCATCCCCCACGGCCTCAAGCCACGACTGCAAGTCCCCCTCGAGCGGACGCCAGGATGCTGGCTCGAAGAGCTCCCCTCTATGCTCTGGGCAATCCGCACCTTCGTCAATTTCTCAACAGGGTTCACCCCCTTCTTCATGGTGTACGACGCCGAGGTCGTCATGCCAACTGACCTCGAGCATGACTCGCCTCGAGTGGTTCACTACGCGGAGGAAGACAATGAGGCATCCCGCCAGGACGGGATCGACCTACTAGAGAAGCACGCGACCTGGCTCGCTCCCGCATGACCATCTACTAGCAAGTCCTCCGCCGCTACCACAGTCGCTGAGTCTGGACTTGCACCTTCCAGAAGGGCGACCTTGTCCTGCGACTCATCCAGGGCAAGAAGGGCATGCACAAACTCTCCCCCATGGGAGGGCCATTCGCCATAGGACGAGTCCTAGGCAACGACGTCTACTACCTGATTGACATCCGAGGCGACAACAAGCTCGACATCAAGCGACCATGGAATGTCAACCTGCTCCGCAAGTTCTACACGTATAACTCAAACTTGTACTCCACTGTACCGCTGATGAATGAAAATTCTGTCTCCACAAAGCGTGCCTACTCGCCATCTCGTGTGCCAATCGCACTCATACAATACAACAAATACGCTAACTACGATAGTCAACCGTTGGTTGTGTGACCCGGCACGGCCAAGTAGTGTAGTTCAAGGGCACCGAGAGACAATTGGGCCTTGCATCGTCCACGAAAAACGCTAGCCTAGATCCACCATCGGAGTTTCCTAGCTCGACTGGATCTCTGAGCCAAGACGATCGGCAGTGCTTCCCACAACACCATGTCCTCCTCACCCTTGTGCGTAGCGACTTGAACGGTTACGTACCACGCTCGGGGACTCGTCCCAAAACGAACCTGCACGCGACTCGAGAAAACACCAAGTATGAGAGCACGCCTTGGAGTCATCGAGCGACTGGCTTTCTGAGCCAGGAGGAGAGACATGCTACATGATCTAACAACACACAACATCCTTATATACCTTGGGCTTATGGATTGAACGGTTAAGTACCATGCTCGAGGACTCGCCAGCTTGAAACCACACACGTCCAGGGAAAACACCAAGTACAGAGTACCCCTTGGGATCACCACGTGACTGGCTCCACAAGCCACGACAAGTCGACCTAAGCTACTTAAATATCTTCACAACCAAAATACTCGTATCGTCCCCACTAACCACGCGTGTGCGACTGATTCCCATAAGCGAACACGCTAGGGGGCTCGCACAGTACCCACGACTGCGTAACGCACAACACAATAAATAGTGACCAACTCATCAAATTAATACGAGTCGACTAGAAACCTAGCAAAACACTTGCATTATGATTAATCACCAAAATATTGTGCAGCACGTTCCCTCCATCAATAAGAATCTCGTCAGCGGATCGCTTTTATGTCGAGATGGTTTGAAGTTGGTATTTGAGTCTAATAAAGTTGTAATTTCTAAGTATGTACAATTTGTTGGAAAGGGTTATGAGTACGGAGGTTTGTTCTGCTTATCTTTATCAGACTCATGTACTAAAGTTATTAATCATGTTTGCAATGATAATGATCCAATATTTGGCATTCATGACTTTTTCATATTAACTTTGGTTGCATGACGTGGCTAGCCAATATGAGTTTAATTCCGAAATTTACCACTATCAAAGGTTCTAAGTGCCAAGTTTGTGTGCAAGCAAAGCAACCCCGCAAGTCTCATACGGCTATGGAACCGAGAAACTTAGCACCGCTGTAACTTATACATTCAGATCTATGTGAGATGAATGGTGTGTTGACAAAATGTGGAAAATATACTTTATGACTTTGATTGATGACTCCACTAGATACTGCTATGTTTATCTTCTTAAATCTAAAGATGAAGCTTTGAATTACTTCAAAATCTATAAAGCTGAAGCAGAAAACCAACTTGATCTTAAAATCAAGCGGCTAAGGTTGGATCATGGTGGAGAGTATTTTTCAAACAAATTTGATATATTCTGTACGAAACATGGTATTATTCATGAGAGGATGCCTCCTTATTAACCTCAGTCAAATGGGGTGGCCGAAAGAAAGGACCGCACTCTAACTGATTTGGTTAGCGCCATGTTAGATACATTGGGTCTTTCCAAGGAATGATGGGGGAGGCGCTAATGAGTGCGTGTCATGTCCTAAATCGTGTTCCCGTAAAGGATAAAGTCATAAAACCATGACTCCATTTGAGGAATGGGAGAAGAAAAGGCTTAAACTCTCTTACTTATGAACTTGGGGATGTTTGGCGAAAGTCAATATTCCAATACCCAAGAAGCGAAAGCTTGGACCAAAAACCGTGGATTGTGTTTTTCTGGGATATGCTTTTCATAGCATTGGCTATAGATTTTTTATAGTAAAATCTGAGGTATCCGACATGCATGTTGGTATGATTATGGAGTCGAATGATGCGACTTTCTTTGAGGACATCTTTCCCATGAAAGGTATGTCAAGCTCATCAACTCAGGAGATGACTAGTTCATCTAGTCAGGAATTTGTTACAATTCCTGAACCCACTATGCCGATAGAACACTATAATGATCCTGTGGAGGACAACAATGAAGCTCCTAATAGGAGCAAGAGACAAAGGGATGCAAAGTCATTTGGTGATGATTTCACTGTGTACCTTGTGTATGACATTCCCACTTCTATTTCAGAAGCCTATGCATCCCAAGATGCTAACTACTAGAAAAAAGTTGTATGTAGCGAGATGGATTCCATCTAATGGAACTTGGGAAGTCACTGATCGTCCTTATGGGTGCAAACCTGTAGGATATAAGTGGGTGTTCAAGAAAAATCTTAGACCTGATGGTACTATTGAAAAGTACAAGGCACGTCTTGCGGCCAAGGGTTATACCCAGAAAGAAGGTGAAGACTTCTTCGATACCTACTCACCTGCAGCTAGATTGACCACTATTCGAGTACTACTATCCTTGGCTGCCTCACATGGTATTCTTGTTCATCAAATGGACGTTAAGACAACTTTTCTAAATGGAGAGCAAGATGAGGAAATTTATATGGAGCAGCCTGATGGATTTGTAGTAGATGGTCAAGAAGGAAAGGTGTGTAAGTTAGTGAAGTCTTTATATGGTCTTAAGAAAGCTCCTAAGTAGTGGCACGAGAATTTTGAAAGAACTTTAACCGCTGAAGGCAGTGCTGTAAACGAAGCTGATAAGTGTGTGTACTATCGCCATGGTGGGGGCGAGGGAGTTATTATGTGTCTCTATGTTGATGACATATTGATATTCGGGACCAACCTCACTGTTATTGAGGAGGCCAAAGAGTTCCTATCTCGCTGCTTTGAGATGAAGGACTTTCGAGTGGCTCATGTAATCTTAAACATCAAGCTATTGAAGGATGACAATGGTGGGATTATACTGCTTCAGTCCCACTATGTGGAAAAGATATTGAGCCGCTTTGGGTATAGTGACTGCAAGTCTTCTCCAATGCCTTATGATCCGAGTGTGCTACTTAAAAAGAATTGAAGGAATGTTAAAGATCAATTGAGATACTCTTAAATTATTGGCTCACTCATGTATTTAGCCAGCGTTAGGACTGACATCTCCTTTGTTATAAGAAAACTGAGTTGATTTGTGTCAAATCCTAGAGATGATCATTGGCATGCTCTTGAGAGAGTTTTGTGCTATTTGAAAGGCACTCGAGTTATGGTATTCACTATACTGGGTATCCATAGGTACTTGAGGGTTATAGTGATTCAAACTGGATATCTGATGCTGATGAGATCAAGGCCATAAGTGGTTATTTATTTACACTTGGTGGTGGCGCTCTTTCTTGGAAGTCTTGCAAGCAGACCATCTTAACGAGGTCAACTATGGAAGAAGAACTCACAACATTAGACACAGGCACTGTTGAAGCAGAGTGGCTTCGTGAGCTCTTGACGGACTTACCTGTGGTTGAAAAACCACTACTTGCCATCCCGATGAACTGTGATAATCAAACTACGATCATCAAATTAAACAGTTCTAAGGATAATATGAAGTCATCAAGGCATGTAAAGAGGAGATTGAAATCTGTCAGGAAACTGAGAAACTCCAGAGTTATTGTGTTGGATTATATCCAAACATCTAAGAACTTGGTAGATCCCTTCACAAAGGGTTTATCACGTAATGTGATAGATAATGCATCGAGGGATATGGGTTTGAAACCCACACAATGAGTTGTTCGCAGTGGTAACCCACTCTATGTGACCGAAGATCCCGTGAATCAGATCTGGGAGACAAGCTGTTGATCAACTGAGAGGAGAGTATACCCATATTATATTTACATCTCCATAAAGATGCAATACTCTCTTATTTTGCATGGCAGGTTGGTATTTATCTTAATGTTCTAAGCAGAGATGTTGTCATGCAGAACATCTATTGAGGAACACACCTATATGAGTCTGACTGTCAAGCATCGTAGTCCGTGAGAGTTGGGTGCTCTCTAATAAACTCATGAAAAGCCCTGGAGTATGACGCATAAGCTCCAAACCGTGGGGAAGCCCTGCGGCAGCCCTATACGGGTCTAGATTTTGTGTGAAACTAGTGTGCAGAAAACTTGTAATTCAAGGCACAGTCCACTATTCAAATTGCTAGCTAGTGTAACATGAAGTTTAACGTGGAAGTTCAACTTAATAGTTTCCACTACACACCGGTATATAAAACAATATTCTGGAATGAAAGTGATGTGATGTGCCAATGAGACTTTGTGGGGATTGTTGGAATTTGGTGAGTATTGGGTTGTCGGCCATTAGACAAATTCTAAAATTCTCTTTGACCCATTTGTGCATCACAGCATATGGATGCGCTAGTGGTGCTAAAGTTTAGTCCCACATTGTTAGTTGAGTGAGAGTTACACATCCTTATATACTAGGTTGTTCCACTACTCACTAAGTTGTGAGAAGAAGAGTGATGTCTATGCACTTCTATTCTTGTAGACAGTTGTTGGGCCTCCAAGTGCAGAGGTTTGTAGAACAGCAGCAAGTTTTCCCTTAAGTGGATCACCCAAGGTTTATCGAACTCAGGGAGGAAGTGGTCAAAGGTATCCCCTCTCAAGCAACCTTGCAATCAAGATACAAGAAGTCTCTTGTGTCCCCAACACACCCGATACACTTGTCAGGTGTATAGGTGCACTAGTTCGGCGAAGAGATAGTGAAATACAAGTGGTATGGATATAAGATAACGGTGCTAGAAAATACTTTGATGGCGTGGAAGAGACTAAAGGCAAACTGAAATAAAGATGGAAGCAAGCAAACATGTAATAGATCTAATAGCAAACGGTGTATCAATGCTTAGAAACAATGCCTAGGGATCATACTTTCACTAGTGAACACTCTCATATAAATATCTTCTCTTTATGATACTACTCTTAACTACTCTCCGGTTGGACACTCTAATCGATGATAGGGCTATAACAGCACTCCTCAAAGTCCATCTTTCCCATCTAGAAAACTCCACACTGTCACCTTGAGTACTAGATGAGTCCAACAAACACCACAATTTCATAAAGACATCCGACTCCAAATATAACTCATAACAAGTATTTGTAATCTCTAGCCTAAGTGCCACCATGGTGTGCACGCTGTCACTTTCACACACATGGGGAGAGCAGAGATCTATTAAAGCACTTGAGTAGCAAGGTAGATCTATAGATTACAAGCTCATGATCTCAATAAGATCATGCATAGAGAGAGATGAACACATAGCTACCGGTAGAACCCTTAGCCTCGAGAGAGAACTACTCCCTCCTCATCATGGGAATCAACAATGGTGATGGAGATGGTGGTGGAGATCGATGGAGATGGCTCCGGGGACACTTCCCCGTCCCGACAGGGTGTCGGAACAGAGACTTTCTGTCCCCCGAATCTCCCCTTCGGTGGCGGCGGCGCTGCGGAACTTTTCATGGCCGGAGGCTTGATTCTTTAGGGTTTTGGTATCGGGAGGCTCTTATAGGAGAAAGAGGCAAGGTCAGTGGCTGGCCAGGGGGCCCATACCATGCCCTGGCACGGCCTAGGTGGACCCGCGCCATGGGGTGGTGTGGCCACTCTGTGGCCCCGCTCCGTCTCGTCTTCTGGCTCCGTGAGTCTTTCGGAAAAATATGAACTTTGGCTTTTGTCCCGTCCAATTCCGAGAATATTCATTTTCTGACTTTCATGGAACCAAAAATAGCAGAAAACATGCAACTGGCACTATGGCATCTTGTTAATAGGTTAGTCCAAGAAATCATATGAAAAGTACTCCAAAGTTGGAACAAAACACAAGAAAGTAGATAAAACCAAGCATGGAACATCAAAAATTATAGATACATTTGCAATGTATCAACATCCCCAATCTTAACCCCTGCTCGTCCTCGAGTAGGTAAGTGATAAAAAGAAAGAATAAGTTTTGAGGTGACATGCACCATCAAAGACTTGATCAAAGTATTTGTAAAACATTCAAAGCCGGGATCATAGTACTTCAATCATAACATGAAAGACAAAGTTCTAGCAATAAGATAAAGAAACTATGATGCAACATGAAAAGGCACAAACAAAAGATTCATGAATAACAATGCTTTGCAAGACGTTTGTTTGTTTCACATAAAGAAAACATAGCATAATAGTATTTAGCTTGTCCCTCAATAGAGTAGCAAATATAAATGCATAGGACACCTTCAAAGTTCGTAAGAGTGACTAGATATAATAGTTTAAAACAAGCAATATCAGATTATGCATCAATCAACTAGTCTTGGGATAATGCACATAGAACTAAGAATGGCCACTATGCTCTCAAAGTAGGTGCATATAGATAGAAGGTGGATACTCAATATAATGGTGGAAGAAAGGCCTTCATAGAAGGAAGTAGGGATTCAAGTCTCATAAAGAGCTTCCAAAAATTATGGTACTTGTTAGCTTTCAGCTCTCATTGCCCCTATCATAAGCATCTTTAAGGTGATTAAGGTTAAAGTGACACAACTAACAGGATATGCTTGACAAGTTATAAACCAAAATCTCATGCCCCTTACTTACGAAGACCGATCCTCATGCTACTCAACTTCAGTCACGAGTAAGCTCTTGTCATTGTAAGTATATGTGTATCATTAAGAACCGCCAATGGGGTACCCCTTGCACATGATACGGGAGCTTTCCCATAATCAAAATGACAAGGCAAGCAGACAATGAGCATCTCAGCGATCTTTTTATTTGCTATTTGCATAGGTTTTTTATTGAGGATGCTTCATAGTGTGCTCATTATGGTGATGCTGCAAGTTTCCACCATGATTAGGCATGGCTTAGGCTAGCGGCCCAGGCGTTTCTCTAACACACATACAAAATCCATGATCTTACAAGTTCCACTTTTATTTCACACTGCAGGGATCCGTAAGCAAAAGAACATGATATCAATGGGGTACAAAGTACAAGTGCAATGTTGAAAGCATTCCCCATGAAACATGGTTCTGCTAATTTCAACTTATAAAGCGCAAGCATATACGTAACAAAGAAGGATCCAATGGTTCAAGTTTATTAAGGGCAAGAAGAGTAAAGTGTGCCATCAAGTTCGTGAGAGCTTTAATCACTAGTTTTCTCATAACAAGTTTAATTTGGAAGGTAAACAAAAGCATGAATATATTTGGAATAGCATATGCTAATAGGTAGGTATGGTGTACTCTTTGGAATAACTTGGTTTAGGGAGTTGGATGCATGAGTGGAACTCATACTTGGTTGTGGAGGCTAGCAAAAGACTAGGAGCGACAAACTAAGAGAGCAATAATGGCCATAATCATGCAGAGTGACAAAACATCATTGATCAAAGCATAAAGTGATAATACAAGTTTAAAACTAAAGGATCATAAAGGCTATGGTGACTTTGGATAGTCAAAACATGGTGTGAGCATGTGCTAAGTCAACCCAAATAAAGCATCAAAGGAGAATACCACTATACTATGCTTTAATATGCTAAAACAATGCATGATTCATCCAAGGCACATTAAGCAATCTCAATTGTTTATAACAAGTCATGCTACAACAAAGAATACTAAGCATAAAGCCAAAACAATATCAAGCATGGCATGACAAAGCATAGGCCACAGTCAAAAATGAGCTCTTTTTACCACATAAGTATGAACTTTCCTACTCTTTTCCAAACCAAACCAAACTATTTGCAAACCAAAGTATGAAAGAGGGGGTCTAACCAATTTATTCAGAAAACTAAGCAAACCAAGCAAACTAAAAACCAAAATGAAAACGAAAAAGAAGACGCTCCAAGAAAAACACAACTGTGCATGAAACAATAAAAATGAAGCGTTTGGAAGAAACCTGAAATTTTTATTGATGAAGAAGGGGATGCCTTGGGCATCCCCAAGATTTGACGCTTGTACTTCTTGAATATTTCTTGGGGTGACACGCGTGGCATCCCCAAGCTTGAGCTTTAGTCCATCCTTCATCTCATTACTCATTCCTTCCATACGCCTGAGATTTTTCCTTCATAAAAAACTTCACACAATCTTTATTAGCAACATTAGTGCACTCAAGATAAAAGGTCTTAAGGTTCAGTTCTAACACCAAATAAACTTCCATTAGAACACTAGATACTGTATCACTTCCCTTAAAAAGCTCAATTCCCCAAAAGAACTCAAAAAGGAACCCACAAGAAGCAAATGCAGAAAATGGCAGAAAGCTGTCAAAACAGACCAGCAGGTAAAGACGAATTTTTTCGAAAACCTTATGTTGCTCAAATCAAAAAGTGTTGAACTAACTAACGTTAGATAACAACCTGGGTCAGAAGCACAAAAATTCACTCCTCAAAAGGACGTACAGAGATTTTACACGAATTGTTACGGTGAAGTACAGAAATCTGTTTCGGGACAGCAACTTTTCCAATCGTTACTTCTCTCTCATTAGAGGTTACTCTTGGCATAAAAAGCAAATAAAAAGTATAAGGAGCGGTTATTACTGAAGCAATAACTTCCAAGACTCACCTAAAACTCTTGGGTTATCTCCCAACAAGTACTTTTCTTTAACGCCTTTAAGTTAGACATGATAGTTTGAAAAGATGCCCACATAAGAAATATGAATTGAAGTAAAAGAGAGCATTAGGAAGCAAATTCAAAGCACATTTAAGTCTAACCCACTTCCTATGCATAGGAATCTTGTAAAGAAACAAGTCATGAAAGCACAAAGCAACAATCATAGTAAAGCAAAACAAGTGCAACTTCAAGACATTCAACATAAAGAGGAGAAACTTAATATTGTTGAGATACATAAAACCATGTTTCCCTCTCTCATAATAACTTTCAGTAGCATCATGAATAAAATTTCCGTCTACCTTTAAATGATAGTTTTGCCCCTACATGTTCGAAGGTATTACAAGTTATGCCACCGCATAGTAGAACTGGATGGCTCGGTGAAAAGAAAAGAATCCCTGCCGCCGCCGGATTTTCGCCACCAACTACTCTCCTACGCCTTTGAGTCTCCGTCGCCATAGCTCGTCGCAACAACGCCGAAGCTCCAGCCTCTCTCTGCCCCCAGCGCCGCCGCCAGCGGCTAAGATGTCCGGTGGGAGACCCCCGTCCTGAAGGTCCGATGTTAGGCTCCAGTACAGAATTGATGTGGCCCGATTTTGGATCCAGATCAGAGCTTCCAGAGCTTGGACGGCCGAGTGCTCAAGAGCTCAGGCGGCGGGTGGAAAGAAAAGAGAGGGCCTCACCCCTACAGACGAATACGGAGCACCGGAGAGGTCCTCACCCTATGAACCACTGCAATCTGTAGAGCGAGTGATGCCGGCAAGGCATGCGCCAGCACGGAGGAGCCGTGATATTCGCCTGGACGAGGCATTCCTTTCTCCGCCTAGAGGAACCCCGCTGGCGAGGTCACACACGACATCCTCATATGAAATATCACACGGTATCTTGTCTGAACTCCCACAGACTTCTAGCCTCGCTGCTCCTCCGGACACGAGAAGAACTGCAGAATAACGGCCCATGGCGTCCATCACCACGTGTCGCCGTACTAGGATGACCAACGCTGGATGGGGTGATGGCGCTAAGCGCGTCCGCGGCCACCACTGCCGAGGTGACTCCCCGCCTTGGCACTTGTTAGTCGCAGATCTAGGTTGATACTGCCACAGATTGATGGATACATGTGTATCTAAAAGGCTACATCAACATGGCTGAATGATTTTCCAAGATTCTAGCTAGCTACGTATGCTACGCATACAAAGCTGGATGTTATAGGTTTCATCTGTGGCAATCACACATGCAACACCAATCGAGAAGAGGAGAAACACGAGCAAAGAGAGTCACAGGAAATGCAGAAAGGGATCAGTTCGGGAGTGCTCCCAGCCTCCCACGGGTCCATGTTGTCGGTGAGAGTAACGCCTTATCCTAATAAGGCCGCAGTATGTACTCCATCGCTAACTATTAGTGCTTATTTTTTCCTATGTCTATCAGATGCTTAGAACATCTTCACTCGTTCGGTGTTTTCAGGCCTAAATCCGGTGCTATTTAACGCCGTAAATATGAAGCATTCAGTCTCGGAAGGGCCGAATTTCTAGTCGTGATCACATGCCAAATTCTCAGCTTCGGCCAAATTTTGACAAAACACGGAGACAGTCTAATTAAGACGATTGCATTGAAATATAGACGAGTTCGTACAATTTATGTCAAATTCGAACATATACCCGATCCGATTTTTGATTGCAGTAGGCTAAGAAAAACTTAAAAAATACATCGAAAAACAGTAGAAACTAGATAATGCTGACGGCGTGTCGATCACATGGCGAAGTTACGGTAGAAGACGGTGTAGTTGGCGTCCTGAGTGGCATCATCGTCATTGCTCGGCCGCTGCGGTGGCCGGGAGTTGCCTTGGCGGGCATCGTCGGACTGCCACGACTGCGAGGAGGGCCCGTCCTCATCTTCATCTTCATCTTCATCATCAAGGACGACGAGCGGCGCTCCTCGATAACCAGCGCGCTCGGCTTCCTCGCGCTCCTAGTCCTACCTAGACCAGGCGCACCCGTCGGGTCCCCTCATCTACGGGACATCGTTTAACAATTTTTCCATCATAATTTTGAGGAGGAACTCCTCCTCGTCGATAGGGACGGCTCACTCTACCGGGTCGGTGACCCTCGGTGTGCTCACGCCGGGCTCTTTCATTGGCCTAACGAGGCGCAGGTGGCCTCTCGGCGGCGACACCACTCGGCGCTCGTCGATGACGAGGCCACGGGAAAGCATGCGTGAGGGACTATGGCTCCCTCTTCACCGACCGGAGCGCCACCGTGTACCGTGGCAAGGGCGCTGAGACGGACAATCGTGATGCCGAGGTCGAAGATGACGACGAGCCGACCATCCTTCTCGGCATGCAGGAGGATGCCCCATGCCGCCGGCTGAACGACAGAGACGAGCGGGGAGGGGCCTAGTCGCAGGTTGTTCCCAGTGTTGTGCTCGAGGACCGCAGCGAGTGTGCGGCCGAGCGCGCTCCACCACCGTCGTCGTCCTGTGGCATTGCGCCGGCGACGGGCCTCCACTCTCGTGGGCGGCGAGCCATTGCTCCCATCGGTCGATGAAGAACTGCCCCCAGTAGGCGAGGTTGCCCGGGTCCTCGGCGAGCTTAGGGTCCTCCATGGCGGCGATGACCACCTGGATCTCGTCGACCATGTCGGCGCTCTCGGCACCGGCGGAACGGGCACGTCATCCGCGCTGAGTCTCTAGGTCGGAGGACAAGTCCGGTGGCACCGGGTAGCCGGTGTTGTGGAGGAGGCAGGCCTCCCAGGGCTGCAAAGAGCGGTGGCCAAAACAATTTTCCGCCGCTGGATCGCCGAGGTAGTGCTTCGCCATTTCTGCCGCTGGTTGGGGAATGGGGGGTGAGAGTGTGTGCTCTAGAGACGATGAGAGCGGTCAGCATTTAGAGCCAAAAGAGGAAAGGGCGACGAGGGCATGATGGGTGTAGCAGCGGGAAAAGGGGAAACGACAAGAAGGTGGGCGGGCGGTGGTGTGCCACTACGGCGATGCGTGGGCAAGTGGAAAGGCGGTCGTTGCTAGGCGGTCCATCATGGGAGCCGAGGCGACGGGATGAGGACGAATGGGTTCAGACATTGACAGGGCGGGGCCACCAGCGTGGTTTTTTCTTTCCCGCCGATTATGCTTCATCCGGCGTTCCTAGGGCACACCCGGCGCCCCGGTTCGTCCTAGGAACCCCATATGTAATTTGGGCCGAATCTGGTGAAAACAGGGCACCTGAGAACGTGATTGGGCGAATTTTTGATATCCTGATGAATATATCGGCTTGGGAGGCCCTCCCGGGATTATTAGTGGAGATCCTCTTATATGTTAGACCCTTAACCCGTTTCAACGCACGGGTATTGTGCTAGTCATAATTAATTTTCTCCTCAATAGTAGGTGGACAGAAAATATCATATTCATCGTTGTAATCATCATATATTGGAGGTTTTGTATCATCATAAGCAATAGAATAGCTATCTTCCAAAGCTGGGGAACTAAAAAGATCATTTTCATAAAGACTAGCTTCCCCAAGCTTAGACTTTTCCGTAGCATTAGCAATAATGGTGTCCAAAGAATTCATTCTAACAACATTGCTATTAGCATGCAAATAAAGTTCCATAGGTTTTTTAATTTTCTCTTCAAACACTTCATGTCCTAATTCAAGATAAATACTATAAAGCTCTCTAATTTTTTTGTTGTTTTCCATTAAGCCTAACTAGTGAAAACAAGAAACAAAAAGACAAAATTGCAAAATCTAAAGGAAATAACTTCGAGTACTCACACCAGAAAATAGGCATTTGCCGTGGGAGGTTCTTCTTGTTTAATCCTCCGGTGTGAATACCTTTTACCTTACCTCCCCGGCAACGGCACCAGAAAATAGCTTGATATCTACGCACTTCTATTCTTGTAGACAGTTGTTGGGCCTCCAAGTGCAGAGGTTTGTAGAACAGCAACAAGTTTTCCCTTAAGTGGATCACCCAAGGTTTATCGAACTCAGGGAGGAAGTGGTCAAAGGTATCCCCTCTCAAGCAACCCTGCAATCAAGATACAAGAAGTCTCTTGTGTCCCCAACACACCCAATACACTTGTCAGGTTTATAGGTGCACTAGTTCGATGAAGAGATAGTGAAATACAAGTGGTATGGATATAAGATAACGGTGCTAGAAAATACTTTGATGGCGTGGAAGAGACTAAAGGCAAACTGAAATAAAGATGGAAGCAAGCAAACATGTAACAGATCTAATAGCAAATGGTGTATCAATGCTTAGAAACAAGGCCTAGGGATCATACTTTCACTAGTGAACACTCTTATATAAATATCTTCTCTTTATGATACTACTCTTAACTACTCTCCGGTTGGACACTCTAATCGATGGTAGGGCTATAACAACACTCCTCAAAGTCCATCTTTCCCATCTAGAAAACCCCACACTGTCACCTTGAGTACTAGATGAGTCCAACAAACACCATAATTTCATAAAGACATCCAACTCCAAATATAACTCATAACAAGTATTTGTAATCTCTAGCCTAAGTGCCACCATGGTGTGCACGCTGTCACTTTCACACACATGGGGAGAGCAGAGATCTATTAAAGCACTTGAGTAGCAAGGTAGATCTATAGATTACAAGCTCATGATCTCAATAAGATCATGCATAGAGAGAGAGATGAACACATAGCTACCGGTAGAACCCTTAGCCTCGAGAGAGAACTACTCCCTCCTCATCATGGGAATCAGCAATGGTGATGGAGATGGTGGTGGAGATTGATGGAGATGGATCCGGGGGCACTTCCCTGTCCCGGCAGGGTGCCGGAACAGAGACTTTCTATCCTCCGAATCTCCCCTTCGGTGGCGGCGGTGTTGTGGAACTTTTCGTGGTTGGAGGCTTGATTCTTTAGGGTTTTAGTATCAGGAGGCTCTTATAGGCGAAAGAGGCAAGGTCGGTGGCTTGCCAGGGGGCCCACACCATGCCCTGGTGTGGCCTAGGTGGACCCGCGCCATGGGGTGGTGTGGCCCCCCTCCGTCTCGTCTTCTAGCTCCGTGAGTCTTCCGGAAAAATATGAACTTTGGCTTTTGTCCCGTCCAATTCCGAGAATATTCATTTTCTGACTTTCCTGGAACCAAAAACAGCAAAAAACAGGCAACTGGCACTGTGGCATCTTGTTAATAGGTTAGTCCAAGAAATCATATGAAAAGTACTCCAAAGTTGGAACAAAACACAAGAAAGTAGATAAAACCAAGCATGGAACATCAAAAATTACAGATACATTTGCAATGTATCAAAGAGCGCTCTCTCAAGACTCCTCTCGACGCCTCGCCTCGCCTTACCTTACTCGCCTCGTCCGACGCAAGACGCCACATGAAGGGAATCTCGCCGAGCCGAGATTTAGTTTTTGCTGGCCAGGAAAATTAATCATGGATTAATTACGAGTCATTAACGGGCGCATTAATTAGTCAGCCGTTTTCAGACTTTCTAAAACATGGGCTGTTACCGACTCGGACATGGGCTGAGTCCCACGATCTCCCCTGACCTGCACTATATGAGCGTCTGCGCTAAACCTAACTGGTATCTACCTATCTGATGACCCACAAGTATAGGGGGTGTATCATAGTATTTTCGATAAGGAAGAGTGTCAAACCCAACAAGGAGCAGAAGGTGTTGACAAGTGGTATGGATCAGGAATTCTCTGTAAGTACTTAGCAAACAGATTTTTAGGGTTTTTTGATAATGCAGATAAATAAAGTGCGAGTAAATAAAAGACAATAATAATAGTTGTAGCAAGTGGCCCAATCCTTTCTTTAGCAAAGGACAAGCCGGTTGTATTACTTAAGATGACCAAACATTCTCGAGGACACATGGGAATATTGTAAAGTGCTTTTGCTTCATATAGTTGATTAATCTTCTCTAGTTGGATAAGTGTTGTGTGGGTGAACCTATGCTAATGCACTGACCTTCCTAGAACCAATACATACTTGTGATTAGACCCCTTGCAAGCATCCGCAACTACAAGAAAGTAATTAAGATAAAAACCTAACCATAGCCTTAAACTTTTTGAGATCCTACACTCCCTTGCGCAAAGGTTTCCTAACGGGGGTTCAGGTTTCTGTCACTCTGGCAACCCCGCGATTAGTAGCCAAATACACAATGCATTCCCCTATGCCCTTAAAGGTGAAGTATCATGTAGTCGACATTCACATGACACCACTAGAAGAATAACACCACAACTTAAATATCAAACCATTGAATCTTTCTCAACATAATTTCACTACTAACAACATGACTTCTCCCATGTCCTCAAGAACTAACTGAACTACTCACAAGACATCATATGGATCAAGATCAGAGATGAAATAATGATAAGTAACAATTTGAACATGAACAATAATTCAATGGTTCCACTCAATAGCATCAACTACAGCAAGTAATCAACACCGGGAAAGTTTCCCCTAAGAACTATGCAAGATTCAACCCAATTGTTACAGCGGTATGGAGTGGTGGTGATGGTGCTGGTGGAGATGATGATGATGATCCCGATGAAGTCCAGCTTGATCACAGTGTTGATGCTGATGATCTCCCCTCTTCGGGAAGTAATTTCCCCAACAGAATTATGCCTGCCGGAGAGCTCTTTATCTCTCTGTAGTTTCTGCCCCGCAGAGGTGGCGAAACCTTTCTGTGTCGCTCCTCCAGATCTTAGGGTTTCGAGGGGAACATATACGCTAGAGGGCGATGCTAGAGGTGGGCCAGGGTGGCCACACCACCTGGTGGCGTGGCCTGGGCTAGCCCGCGCCAGGGGGTGGTGTGGGCCCCCTGTGGCCCATCTCCACTTCCCCTTCTGGCTTCCTTCGTCTTCTGGAAAATAAGATTTTCTATATATTTTCCGGGATTTTCTGATCTTCGTGAATTTTGCCTCCAAATAGTGCCTTTTCCACCAGAATCCTGGCTCCGATGGTTGATGGCTCAGTGTCGGCCCGAGAAAAATGCTCGTGCGGTGTTGATGTAGAGCTTGTTGGGAACCCCAAGAGGAAGGTATGATGAGCACAACAGCAAGTTTCCCTCAGTTATGAAACCAAGGTTTAATCGAACCAGTAGGAGCAAGGAAACACCCCAAAGGTGTTGCTAGCTGAGCCTTGGCAGGGCGCACTACCGGTGCTAGTAGCAACGTGGAGACCTGCACAACACAACCATAGAACTTTGTCCCCAACTTGCGATGAGGTTATCAATCTCACCGTGTTTTGCTGAAAACAAAGGATTAAACGTATCGAATGGAAGGAAGTAATAGTTTGCAGAAAGTAAACACAAAGCAGTAAATAGTTTGTAGATTGTATGTAAAGAAAAAGGACCGGGATCCATAGTTCACTAGAGGTGGCTCTCCTTAAGATAGATAACATGCTGGGTGAACAAATTACAGCGGGGCAATTGACAAACATCGAGAAAGCAATACATGCATATACTAATCATATTGACTCCTTTGAGACTTGATTGGGCATTACAACATTATACATAGACCGCCATCCAACTGCATCTATGACTAATAATCCACCTTCAGGTTATCATCCGAACCCCCTCCAGTATTAAGTTGCAAGCAACATATTATTGCTTTATGAACTACGTGTAAAGTAAACAATACGATTGTTCTATGAACAAAGGATTATTGTTTTCTCCCTAGTAGCAACAACACTTCTAGTACCTTAGAGATTTCTGTGACTTCCCCAAATTACCAGATCATGAACCCACTATCGAGCATAAATACTAACTCTTGGAGTTGCTAGCATCTACTTGGCCAAGATAGCTACTAACAACGGAAAGCATGCAAGATCACAAATAAAAAAGACATGATAAAATCAATAATCAATCTGAAATAGCATCTCAATATCCATCGGATCCCCGCAAACACAACATGCAAAATTACAAATAGATGATCTTGATCATGAACGGAGCTCACAAGATCTAAACATGAAAGCACAAAGGAGGAGAACCAGCCATCTATCTACTACAAGGATCCGTAGTCCAAGGATGAACTACTCACGCATCACACTGGAGGCTTGCATGGTGATGAAGAAGGCCTCCAGGGGAATTCCCCTCTCCGGCAGGGTGCTGGGAAGAGCTTCAGATCCCTCCCGATCTAGGGATGGAGACGACGGCGGCTACAGACTCTTTCGTGGATTTTTGTTCAGGTACTTGGGTTTTCGTCCTGAGGGCATCTTATAGGTAGAAGGGGAGGCCGAGGGGGTGCCGGAGGCGGCCAGACCACCCCCTGGCGCAGGCCAGGCTGGGCCGTGCGGCCAGGTGGTGTGGTGGCCCCTGGCCCCTCTCCGTCTCGTATTCTGGCATCTGATGACTTCCGGAAAATAGGCACTTTGGCTTTTGTCCCGTCCAATTCCAAGAATATTCATTTTCTGACTTTCCTGGAACCAAAAACAGCAGAAAACAGGCAGCTGGCACTGTGGCTCTTGTTAATAGGTTAGTCCAAGAAATCATATGAAAGGTACTCCAAAGTGTGGACAAAACACAAGAAAGTGGATAAATCCAAGCATGGAACATCAAAAATTATAGATACATTTGCAATGTATCAACATCCCTAAGCTTAACTCCTGCTCGTCCTCGAGTAGGTAAGTGATAAAAAGAAAGAATAAGTTTTGAGGTGACATGCACCATCAAAGACTTGATCAAAGTATTTGTAAAACATTCAAAGCTGGGATCATAGTACTTCAATCATAACATGAAAGACAAAGTTCTAGTAATAAGACAAAGAAACTATGATGCAACATGAAAAGGCACAAACAAAAGATTCATGAATAATAATGCTTTGCAAGACGTTTGTTTGTTTCACATAAAGAAAACATAGCATAATAGCATTCAGCTTGTCCCTCATAGAGTAGCAAATATAAATGCATAGGACACCTTCAAAGTTCATAAGAGTGACTAGATACAAATAGTTTAAAACAAGCAATATCAAGTTATACATCAATCAACTAGTCTTGGGACAATGCACATAGAACTAAGAATGGCCACTATGCTCTCAAAGTAGGTGCATAAAGGTAGAAGGTGGAGACTCAATATATTGGTGGAAGAAAGGCCTTTTTATAAAAGGAAGTAGGGATTCAATTCTCATAAAGAGCTTCCAAAAATCATGGTACTTATAGCCTTCAGCTCTCATTGCCCCTATCATAAGCATCTTGAAGTGATTAAGGTTAAAGTGAACAGACTATGGTGTACATGCTTGACGAAGTATAGGTTAGAAATCTCATGTCCCTTGTATACGAGAGCCGCTCCTCATGCTACTCAAGTTTAGTCACCGGTAAGTTCTTGTCATTGTAAGTACATGTGTATCATAGAGAACTGCCAACAGGGTACCCCTTGCCCGATGATACGGAAGAATCCCCATATCAAAATGACAAGGCAAGCAGACAACGAGCATCTCAGCAATCTTCTTATTTACCATGGGAATATGGTGCTTTTTTCTCTCTTTCCTCTTTTCATAATCTCTTTTTTTTTATTTTTCTCTTTTTTCTCAATATAGGACTCTTTTTTATAAGAAGAATGCTTCATAGACAACTCATTATGGTTACGCTGCAGGTTTCCACCATGTCAGCATGGATTAGACCAGCAGCCCAGGCATTTCTCTAACACATATACATAACTCCATGGACTTACAAGCTCCCCTTTCATTTCACACCGACGACATCCATATACAAAAGAGCATGATATCAACTAGGTACAAGTACCAAGTGCAATGTTGAAAGCGTTCCCCATGAAAGCATGGTTCTGCTAATTCCCAACAAATAAGTGCAAGCATATACAACATAGATGACACAATGGTTCAAGTTTATTAAGGGCAAGAAAAGTAAAGTGTACCATCAAGTTCGTGAGAGCTTTAATCACTAGTTTTCTCATAACAAGTTTAATTTGGAAGGTAAACAAAAGCATGAATATACTTGGAATAGCATAAGCTAATAGGTAGGTATGGTGTACTCTTTGGAATAACTTGGTTTAGGGAGTTGGATGCATGAGTGAAACTCATACTTGGTTGTGGAGGCTAGCAAAAGACTGGGAGCGACAAACTAAGAGAGCAATAATGGCCATAATCATGCAGAGCGACAAAACATCATTGATCAAAGCATAAAGTGATACTACAAGTTGAAAACTAAAGGATCATAAAGGCTATGGTGACTTGAGATAGTCATAACATGGTGTGAGCATGCGCCAAGTCAACCCAAATAAAGGATCAAAGGAGAATACCACTATACTATGCTTTAATATGCTAAAACAACGCATGATTCATCCAAGGCACATTAAGCAATCTCAATTGTTTATAACAAGTCATGCTACAGCAAATAATACTAAGCATAAAGCCAAAACAATATCAATCATGGCATGACAAAGCATAGGCCACAGTAAAAAACAAGCTCTTTTTACCACATAAGATGAACTTTCCTACTCTTTTCCAAACCAAACCAAACTATTTGCAAACCAATGTATGAAAGAGGGGGTCCAACCAATTTATTAAGCAAACTAAGAAAACAAAGCAAACGAAAACCAAAACAAAAACAAAAAAGAAGACGCTCCAAGAACAACATAACTGTGCATGAAACAATAAAAATGAAGCGTTTGGAAGAAACCTGGAATTTTATTGATGAAGAAGGGGATGCCTTGGGCATCCCCAAGCTTTGACGCTTGTACTTCTTGGATATTTATTGGGGTGAAACGCGTGGCATCCCCAAGCTTGAGCTTTAGTCCATCCTTCATCTCATTACTCATTCCTTCCATACACCTGAAATTTTTCCTTCATACAAAACTTCGCACAATCTTTATTAGCAACATTAGTGCACTCAAGATAAATAAGTCTTAAGGTTCAGTTTATAACACCAAATAAACTTCCATTATAACACTAGCTACTGTAGCACTTCCCTCAAAAAGCTCAATTCCCCAAAAGAACTCAAAAAGGAACCAACAAGAAACAAATGCAGAAAATGGCAGAAATCTGTCAAAACAGACTAGCAGGTAAAGACGAATTTTTTCGAAGACCTTCTGTTGCTCAAATAAAAAAGTGTTGAACTAACGAAAGTTAGATAACAACCTGGGGCAGAAGCACAATAATTCACGCCTCAAAAAGACATTCAGAGATTTTACACGAATTGTTACGGTGAAGCACAGAAATCTGTTTCGGGACAGCAACTTTCCCAATCATTACTTCTCTCTCATTAGAGGTTACTCTTGGCACAAAAAGCAAATAAAAAGGATAAGGAGCGGTTATTACTGAAGTAATAACTTTCAAGACTCATCTAAAACTTTTGGGTTATCTCCTAATAAGTACTTTTCTTTAACGCCTTTAAGTTAGGCATAAGAAGCAAAGAAAGAATCAAGTGTTCCTTTTTAACGGGGACATAAGCATTGTTAACCATAATAAGAACATCATTAAGACTCCCCATGAGTTTCTTTTTAGCATTATCATCAAGTGGGACATTCAAATAACAATCTTAAAGTGGAGTCAAATCAAGCATATCATAAATCCTTCTAGGCATAATAGAAACACTACTATCAAGATCACATAAAGCTTTGAAATCAAAGTCATTCACTTTCATATTAATGATGGGTTCCCAACCATCTTCTTGTTTTATAGGAATAGAAGATTTATGTTTAATCTTTTCTTCTTTAATCTTCATGAGAGCATTAGTAATGTGTTTTGTAAAGGCCATGTTCATAGCACTAGCATTAGGACTTTTAGCAAGCTTTTGTAGGAACTTAATAACTTCAGAGATATTGCAACCATCAAGATCAAAATCAAATTTATCATCTAGAGTAGTAGAACTATTACTAGCCTCAACATTAGTGGTGGTGATAGTAGAAACACTAATGTTTCTAGCAATTTCATCTTCTCTTTCCCACTTACCATGTAATTCAGCTAATAGTCTAACATTTTCATCAATTCTTACTTGTATGGCATTAGTAGCTGCAAAGGGATTCTCATTAGTTTCAGGTTTAATAGCCATTTTATTCAAAGAAGATTGAGCTTCAGCCAAAGATGCTATATTTCTTTCAGCATTAGAGAGTTTTTCCTCAATAGTTTTATTGAAAGAAGTTTGCTTACTAATAAAGTCTTTAAGCATAACTTCAAGTTCAGAGGGTGCACTCCTATTATTGTTGTAAGAATTTCCATAAGCATTACCATTGTTGGGAGGATATGGCTTATAATTGTTGTTACCAAAATTACTCCTATAGGCATTGTTGCTAAAATTGTTATTTCTTATGAAGTTCACATCAACTTCCTCTTCTTGAGCAACCAAAGAGGCTAAAGGAACATTATTTGTATCAATATGGGCTTTCCCATTAACAAGCATAGACATAATAATATCAATCTTATCACTCAAGGAGGAAGTTTCCTCAACAGAATTTACCTTCCTACCTTGTGGAGCTCTCTCAGTATGCCATTCAGAATAATTAACCATCATATTGTCCAAAAGTTTTGTTGCAACACCCAAAGTGATGGTCATAAAGGTACCTCCAGCAGCAGAGACCAATAGGTTCCTTGAAGAATAGTTCAATCCTGCATAAAAAGTTTGGATGATCATCCAAGCAGTCAGTCCATGAGTGGGACAATTCTTAACCAAAGATTTCATTCTTTCCCAAGCTTGAGCAACATGTTCATTATCAGATTGTTTAAACTTCATTATTTCACTTCTCATAGATTAATCTTAGCAGTAGGATAGTATTTTCCAATGAAAGCATCTTTGCACTTAGTCCAAGAATCAATACTATTCCTAGTTAAGGAATTCAACCATTCTTTAGCTTTTCCTCTCAAAGAGAAAGGAAACAATTTCAGCTTAATAATATCACCATCTACATCCCTATGCTTTTGCATCTCACAAAGTTCAACAAAGTTATTTAGATGGGCAGCAGCATCTTCATTACCAATACCAGAAAATTGTTCTCTCATAACAAGATTGAGCAAAGCAGGTTTTATCTCAAAGAAAGTATCTTTAGGCACAGGTGGAGCAATAGGTGTGCTCATAAAATCATTGTTGTTGGTGCTAGTGAAGTCACACAACTTAGTGTTTTCAAGAGTAGTCATTTTTTGGGGTTTTCAAATAAGAAAGCAAACTAGTAAAACTAATTTTTTGTGTGTTTTTGATAAAGAAACAAGCAAACAAAACAAAAAGAAACTAAGCAAAACAAAAACAACAAAGTAAAGAGATTGGTTATGAGGGACTCCCCTTGTGAAGATGTCCTTGACTCCCCGGCAGCGACGCCAGAAAAATGCCTGATGGCTCAGTGTTGGCGCCAGAAAAATTCTGGTGCGGTGTTGATGTAGAGCTTGTTGGGAACCCCAAGAGGAAGGTATGATGATCACAGCAGCAAGTTTCCCTCAGTTATGAAACCAAGGTTTAATCGAACCAGTAGGAGCAAGGAAACACCCCAAAGGTGTTGCTAGCTGAGCCTTGACAGGGCGCACTACCGGTGCTAGTAGCAACGTGGAGACCTGCACAACGCAACCACACAACTTTGTCCCCAACTTGCGATGAGGTTGTCAATCTCACCGTGTTTTGCTGAAAACAAAGGATTAAACGTATCGAATGGAAGGAAGTAATAGTTTGCAGAAAGTAAACACAAAGCAGTAAATAGTCTGTAGATTGTATGTAAAGAAAAAGGACCGGGATCCATAGTTCACTAGAGGTGGCTCTCCTTAAGATAGATAACATTCTGGGTGAACAAATTACAGCGGGGCAATTGACAAACATTGAGAAAGCAATACATGCATATACTAATCATCTTGACTCCTTTGAGAATTGATTGGGCATTACAACATTATACATAGACCGCCATCCAACTGCATCTATGACTAATAATCCACCTTCAGGTTATCATCCGAACCCCCTCCAGTATTAAGTTGCAAGCAACAAATTATTTCTTTAAGAACTGCGTGTAAAGTAAACAATACGATTGTTCTATGAACAAAGGATTGTTGTTTTCTCCCTAGTAGCAACAGCACATCTAGTACCTTAGAGATTTCTGTCACTTCCCCAGATTACCAGAGGCATGAACCCACTATCGAGCATAAATACTAACTCTTGGAGTTGCTAGCATCTACTTGGACAAGATAGCTACTAACAATGGAAATCATGCAAGATCACAAATAACAAAGACATGATAGAATCAATGATCAATCTGAAATAGAATCTCAATATCCATCGGATCCCTGCAAACACAACATGCAGAATTACAAATAGATGATCTTGATCATGAACGGAGCTCACAAGATCTAAACATGAAAGCACAAAGGAGGAGAACCAGCCATCTAGCTACTACATGGATCCGTAGTCCAAGGATGAACTACTCACGCATCACACCGGAGGCTTGCATGGTGATGAAGAAGGCCTCCAGGGTGAATTCCCCTCTCCGGCAGGGTGCTAGGAAGAGCTTCAGATCCCTCCCGATCTAGGGATGGAGACTACAGCGGCTACAGACTCTTTCATGGATTTTTGATCGATTACTTAGGGTTTTCGTCCCGAGGGCATCTTATAGGCGAAAGGGGAGGCCGAGGGTCGAGGTGGCTGGACCACCACCTCGTGCGGGCCAGTGGCCACCAGTGGTTTGGTGGCCCTCTCCGTCTCGTATTCGGCATCCTGACTTAGGAAAAATAGGCACTTTGGCTTTTGTCCCATCCAATTCGAGAATATTCATTTCTGATTTTCCGAACCAAAACAGCAGAAAAGCAGGCATTGCACTGTGGCTCTTGTTAATAGGTTAGTCCAAGAAATCATATGAAAGGTACTCCAAAGTGTGGACAAAACACAAGAAAGTGGATAAAACCAAGCATGGAACATCAAAAATTATAGATACATTTGCAATGTATCAGTGGTTCACCCTCCCAAAATCATCAATCATGCAAAAATAGATGAAATAACATAAGTACCATCTCTTAGTATGAAATATATCAATGAATAACAGTGAATTATGTTATAGAATAGTGATGCAAAATGAACATATCAACTCCCCCCCAAGCTTAGACTTCGCTTGTCCCCAAGCGAAAACTAAGCTCAATAAACATGTCCACAGGTTTATGGAGTGAAGTGTCGATAAAGATAATATAGACAACATTCATCAATACATAAATGATAATAGAAAACAACTCACTATTATATAACTTAACTTGCAATGAGTAAGGGGAACACAATAAATATGCATAAAGTAAATCATAATTGGTAGTGGCAAACCTTGTTCTTTGTCATAAAATGGTTAACAAATTGTAGTAGTTAAACATAATGGGGTTTCCAATGATAGCTTTCAAAATAATGCTCATTCAAATAAGAGCAGTGTGCAAAACAAGGAACATAAGAAACATGATTGAACAAATCACCATATCAAAGATTGAATCTCAACAACTCAAATGCTTGCTTAATATAGAAATGAATAGGTTTACTGACTCTACTAAAAAGTAAAAGATAGGCCCTTCATAAGAGGGAAGTAGGGATTTCAAATTTCATAAAGAGCTTCCACAAATTATGGTACTTACTAGCTTTTAGCTCTCATTGACCCTATCATAAGCATCTTTAGGTGATTAAGGTTAAAGTGAACAAATATGAGCATATGCTTGCAAGTTATAAACCGAGAATCTCATGCCCCTTGTCTACGAGGCCCGAACCTCATGCTACTCAACTTTAGTCACGAGTAAGCTCTTGTCATTGTAAGTATATGTGTATCATGGAGAACCGCCAATGGGGTACCCCTTGCCCCATGATACAGGAGCTATCCCATATCAAAATGACAAGGCAATATACAATGAGCATCTCAGCGATCTTTTTATTTGCTATTTGCATAGGTTTTTATTGAGAATGCTTCATACAATACTCACTATGGTTATGCTACAAGTTTCCACCATGATTAGGCACGGCTTAGCTAGCTGCCCAGGCGTTTCTCTAACACACATACAAACTCCATGAGCTTACAAGCTCCCCTTTTATTTCACACCGTCGGGATCCATAAACAAAAGAACATGATATCAACTGAATAAATAGTGTAATGTCGAAAGCGTTCCCCATGACAACATGGTTCTACTAATTCTCAACTTATAAAGTGCAAGCACATACGCAACATAGATGGACGCAATGGTTCAAGTTTATTAAGTGCAAGAAAGTAAAGTGTGCCATCAAGTTCGGGAGAGCTTTAATCACTAGTTTTCACATAACAAGCTTAATTTGGAAGAAATATAAAAGCGTGAATTTACTTGGAATAGCAATAATGCTAATGGGTAGATATGGTGGACACAAATGGTGTAGGTTTTAGTTTTAGGAATGGATGCACGAGAAGTAATCCCTCTCAGCATAGGTTTTTGGCTAGCAAGGCTGGGTAGCAAGCATAGGAATTGAAGGAAACAAGCAAACAAACTAATGATGGAAACAATCATGCAATCTTTCTTGAAAACACAAAAGATCTTAACTAGAGAATACTAAGCTTATGAGCCAAACAACAAAGAAAGATGATGAAATTATATATCTTAAAAGTATTTTTTTCTTTTATCCCATTCAATCCTCTAAGAGTATTGCTACTGACCTGAGCTAGGTTTGCCAAAACCAATCTCAATTTACTTAATGATCCCAAAGTGATACCAATACTATCAACAAGATAAATCATATAACAGAAATTTGCAAACTAAAATAAGATGTGCAAAGAGTAAATGATAAAGCTTCTCATTAATATTCCATAACGGCAACTCACACCAAGGGATACATAGATAACTAACTAGGGGGGAGATACTTCCACAATGCAACCCATCCTATATGATAACTTCTCTATTCATGACATGGCTCTACTAAAATGGTAAAAAGATAAAAGATAATGATGTGATACCGCGACACTCCCCCAAGCTTGGAACAAACCAAGGGGATGCCAAAACCTGATGATGAATTACTCCTTCGGTGGTGGTGGTGGTGTTGTGATCATGATAGGAGTGATAAAATCTTCCATCATCTTGCGAAGCCTATTATTCTCCTCTTGAAGTATATCCACCTTTCTCCTCAGGACTCGGTACTTATCGCAAAACTCATTAGTGGCTCGTAGAGCTTCCACTGCTGCAGGGCAGGACCTGAGGTCTAGAACTGGAGGTATCAGCCCCTGCATGCCTGCTGACATGTTCTTCACTTCCTCCTCGATGCTCCGATCCATGTCTTCGCACCTAGCTACGATCCTTTCTTCCTTTGCCCATCCCATGGAAGTCTTCTGCTCGAGATTGTGATGGAGCTCACACCGACGCCGCAACTCATAGTCCTCTGAAGACGAATCCTGGAACGACATTTGAAGAAAACAGATCGAAACAAAAACATGGTGAGAACACGATATACGAACCTTGGGGGATCTAGGGGATTATATATTACGAAGTTTAACAACAAAAGGAATGTACTGGGAGAAAACTGGTCGGAGACGGTCTCTAGGGTGGCCACACCCCCTGGTGGCGCTGCTAGGTGGGCCCGCGCCACGGGGTGGTGTGTGCCCCCGAGCTCCGTTTCCATCCATTTTTTTCACTCATTATCTTCCACGTTAGATAAAAACTGCAAACATATAAATTGGAAGGTTTTTCGCGGTCATTTTCTTACTAGAACTGTTACCTATTTGAAAACAGACTCTGCAGGTTTCTGAGTTTGGTCTTTGATAAATTTTTCCGGTGTCACCACTTGAATAACATCAATATCTTCATTGTAAGAATCTCCAGCAATATAGTGCTTGAGTCTTTGACCATTCACCAGTCATTACACCATTCTCTCCTAACACTTGAAAATTTCTTTCACACAAAACTTCACACAATCTTCATTAGCAACATTAGTGCATGCAAAAGAATAAACCTTTGTATTCAATTTGAACTGAAATACATCTAACCATAAGCTACTGAAACAACTCCTTTCGAAAACCCATAAAGAATTCAAAAAGGAAATCAATTTAAGAGGCAAATGCAAAATGGCAAAAATCTATCAAAACAGACCAGCAGGTAAAGATCATTTTTTTAGAAAATCTTATCTTGCTCAAATCAAAAAGTGCAAAGCTAACGAAAGTTAAATAATAACCTGGGGCATGCACACAAAAAATTACAGATCAGTACGACATTCTGGGATTTTTCACGATTTTTTATAGGGAAGCATAAAAATCTGTTTCGGGACAACAACTTCCCCAAATCTTACTTCTCTCTCATTAGAGGTTGATCTTGACACAAAAACTAAACAAAAAGGGATAAGTAGAGGTTATTGCATAAGCAATAACTTAAAAGACTCAAATAAACAAAAACAAACTGAAAGCAAAAATATATTGGGTTGTCTCCCCAAAAGCTCTTTCTTTATAGCCATTTAAGGTGGGCATGATAATTTCAATGATGCTCACATAAGAATATGGATTGGAGTAAAATAGAGCATCAAGAAGCAATTATACACATATTTAAGTCTAACCCACTTCCTATGCAAGGGAATTTTGTAAGAAAATAAGTTATTGAGACCAGAGTCTACCAGCATAGGAAGGCAAAACAAGTGCAACATAAAGACTTCAGCATAAAGTGAGGAAACTTAATATTATTAAGATACATAAAAGCACTTTTCCTTCTCTCATAATAACTTTCAGCATCATGAGTAAATTTAACGATATAACTGTCACATGAATCATAATAGCAATGATCACTTATTCTAACAGAAAACACCAGGATACTAGTTCTCCTAATGCTACTATGTGAAACAATATTAGAAGTATCCTTGCAAAGGATAATGTGCCCATCTTCTACATATTTAGTGACAAAGTCTTTCACATTAGCTACTGCAGGTTCAACATCTATTTGTTCATCAGGTTCCATAGCTTTATTTTTACTTTCGTTAACCATACTAGCTATCATAGAATATTCCTTTACCTTAATAGGGAAAGGTATTTTCTCAATGTAAGGTTCAGGTAAAATACGATTAGCAGTATAAACTTCAGTATTTCTAGTGGGAACACATTTAACACTATATTTATATGGCTCATGATACTTGTTCCATTTCTTTTTAGGAATTTCAATATAAGAGGCAAAGGCCTTAAAACAATTTGCAATACTTTGAAAATCAAGACCATAAGCATTACTAATATTATGAAAGTCATTAGTTCCCATAAAAGATTTAATGCATTCATAATCATAATTTATACCTGACTTTCTTCCTTTATCATTCTCCCATGCTTCAGCATTGTCATGAATACGGTCTAGAAGATCCCATTTAGCTTCTTCTTCCATGCGTGTAAATGATCCAACACAAGAAGCATCCAATAAATCCTTATCATGAAGAGAAAGCCTTGCATAAAAGTTATTGATAATAATATTATTAGGGAACTCATGAATAGGACATTTGAGCATTAGTAGTTTCAATCTCCCCCAAGATTGGGCGGTACTCTCTCCATCTTGAGGCCAAAAGTTATATATTTGATTCCGATCTTTATGAATCTCAGAAGGAGGATAAAATTTGGAATAAAAGAGGGGTACAATTTTCTCCCATTCAAGAGTGTGGCCATCCTTTAGTAGCTTAAACCATTCCTCAGCTCTGCCTTTCAATAATAAAGAGAATAACTTCCTTTTAACTTGATCTGTTGTAATACCTGCACACTTAAACAATCCGCATAATTCGTGTATAAAGAGCAAATGATCACCGGGATGAACAGTTCCATCTCCAAAATAGTAGTTATCCATAACACGATCAACAATTTTTGTAGGTATCATAAAAGGATTAATTTTAGCAGGTGGTGGTTCATCTACTACCTTAGCAGTGGTAGTAGCATTACGAAATAAGAAACTGAGTGAATTATCCATATTGAAATAAAGTAACTAACAGAAATAAACAATACTCACAGTAGAAGTTTCCTTTACCAGTTCCACTCTTCAATAGCGCTTCACTCCCCGGCAACGGCGCCAGAAAATAGTCTTGATGACACACAAGTATAGGGAGTGTATCGCAGTATTTTCGATAAGTAAGAGTGTCGAATCCAACGAGGAGCAGAAGGTGTTAACAAGTGGTATGGATCAGGAATTCTCTGTAAGTACTTAGCAAATGGATTTTTAGGGGTTTTTGATAATGTAGATAAATAAAGTGCGAGTAAATAAAAGATAATAATAATAGTTGCAGAAAGTGCCCCAATCCTTTCTTTAGAAAATGACAAGCCAGTTGTATTACTTAAGATGACCAAACGTTTTCAAGGACACATGGGAATATTGGCAAGTGCTTTCACTTCATATAGTTGATTAATCTTCTCTAGTTGGATACGTACTGTGTGGGTGAACCTATGCTAATGCACTGACCTTCCTAGGACTAATACATACTTGTGATTATACCCCTTGCAAGCATCCGCAACTACACGAAAGTAAGTAAGATAAAAACCTAACCATAGCCTTAAACTTTGAGATCCTACACTCCCTTGCACAAAGGTCTCCTAACAAGGGTTCAGGTTTCTGTCACTCTGGCAACCCCGCGATTGGTAGCCAAATACACAATGCATTCCCCTAGGCCCTTAAAGGTGAAGTATCATGTAGTCGACATTCACATGACACCACTAGAAGAATAACACCACAACTTAAATATCAAACCATTGAATCTTTATTAACACAATTCCACTACTAACAACATGACTTCTCCCATGTCCTCAAGAAATAAACAAACTACTCACGAGACATCATATGGATCAATATTAGAGATGAAATAATGATAAGTAACAAGCTGAACATGAATAATAATTCAATGGTTCTAGTCAATAGCATCAACTATAGCAAGTAATCAACACTAGGAAAGTTTTGAAGGGAATATGCCCAAGAGGCAATAATAAAGTGGTTATTATCTTATTCCTTGTTTATGACAAATGTTTATTTTGCATGCTATAACTGTATTAATTTGGAAACGTTAATACATGTGTGTTTAATAAACAAAAAGGAAAGTTCCAAGTTATGCCTCTCTTATAAACTAGCTCGTTGATTAACAAGATGATCAAGGTTTCCTGATCATGGACATTGGATGTTGTTAATAACAAGGTCACAACATTAGTGGAGTGATGTGATGAATATTCATCCGAAGTATAACATTACGATCAAAGTCATTGTGTTTATATTGCTATAACATCATACGAAGTAATCCTAGTCTTTAGACCATGATATCATGTCAATCACTAACACTAGAAGAGTATCTTGATAACATCAGACGTCGCACCGTGAAAGGGTGATTATAAAGGTGGGTTCAGTGCTACGAAAGTGTTATGTAGAGGCTCATGGATCAAGAGTGGGATTTGTACATCCCGATGACGGATAGATATACTCTGGCCCTCTCGGTGATATCACATTGGTTAGCTTGCAAGCAAGTGATGAAATCACTAGAATGTTATATCACGGGAACGAGAAAAGAGTACATGTCGGTAATGAGATCAAACTAGGTATGGAGATACCGATGATCGAATCTCAGACATGTAATATACCGCAAGACAAAGGGATTTAGTTACTAGCGTTGAATGTGTGGGAGTCAGTACGGATCTCCAGGTCCCGCTGCTGATTATTGATCGGAGAGGGGTCTCGATCATGTCTGCATTATTTGCGAACCGTAGGGTGACACACTTAAGGTATACCGACACCATTTGGAGCAAATATGTTTCAGATAAAGATTTAAGAAAGCGTTGGAATTATTTTAATAGACACCAAAACTGTTTCGGGTGAAATTGCTAAAATTGGTTCTACATATAATATTGAAATGTTGCAGGGGTTTTATGTGAATGTTTGTTAATTAAAGTAATTAACAAAATTATGAATAAAATTAATAAAAGGGTTTTATTAAATGATAGAGCATTAAATTTGGAGAAATTTAATGCATTTAAAGTGGAGACTTTAAAAGAGAATGTGAAGGGGCATTTTTATGTGGAGGGAGTTACCACCACATGAATGGAGGAGGTGAAGAGTCACCTCCTCCATGCGCCGGCCATGAAGGAGCGTCACCCCCCCTCATCCTATAAAAGGCCACCCCCTCCTCACTTCTCACACACACCTCCTTGTGAAGGATCTCTCTCCCCCTTAGTATTTTCCCCCATGGTCTCGGATTAGCAAGATACATGTTCCTGGTGGCTTTATCTAGAAAGGAGTTGCTGCTTCCGCTGCTTTGCTGGAGCGAGGGATGGAGGTTTTCAGGGTACCAGACATGTGTGCGATCACGGATGCACTGCTGCTTTGCGGTGCTGGACTTGGTGGTGCTGAACTTGCTGGAGCTGGATTTGATGGACGTGTTGGAGCTGGACCGGCTGGACCTGCTGGACTTCATCACGATCTTGAGATCGACAAGTGTACGACTACATCATCCATGAGTTCCATCTTGTTAAAAAAGCTTTTTTGTCTTCGAGGGTAAGTTCTCTATGGATGTATATCCACCCGTTGCTTGTATCTAGTAGATAGATCTTGGCGTATAGTTCCCATCGTAGGAATTTTTTGTTTTCTATGCTATGAACCCTTCAGTGGTATCAGAGCCTGATCTATGCGTAGGTGCTTTGCGCGGGTAGAATACATACGAGTATGTGGGCGATGATGATCATGTTATTGCTTCTTTCATGTATTTTGGATAAGGATGAAAGTGGAACGGAAAGATTTCGACTTTTCCGCGGAAAAACGGAAACAGGATGAAAAAATTAAAACAAAAACGAAAAAATGCGAAACGGAAATAAAAACGGAAATTTTGTTACGGAAACGGAAACAAATATGGAACAGCTATTTCCGGTGGAACAGTAGCGGAAACGAAAATTCCGTTTTCGTATAATACGGAAATTCCATTTTTGACTAGCTATGTCTTAATTTCGTGGCCTAGTTAAAAGCCCACTCAGCCGACTATTTCATTTAGCCCACTCAGCCCATTCTAAATCTACTAGACTAAGTAGAGCCACGCACAGACGCACGGTTCCCCTTCCCCGTTCCCCAATTGGCCAATGCATCGAGTAGTCCTCAAGAGATAGGGTTAGGATCTCATGGCCGCCATTGTGGACTGTGGAGCCACCTAGTCGCCTACCCCTCCTCCGGCGTTCCCAGGAGAGCAGAGATCTTCTTCCCATCGGGGCGTGAGCGTCGCCCTGCGCTCCTGCGACACGGCCGTCGTCTAACGCCGCCATCCACCGGAGGCAGTCCCGCCACGGCTGCACCTTCTCCAACTCCGACGACGCCCTCCACGGCCGCACCTTCTCCAACTCAGGCGACACGCCCACAGCTGAACCGTCTCCGATGCCGGCGACCCCAGCCACGCCTACTTCCTATTGCGGTCCAGCCCCTCACTGACGCCAGCGACGACCTCTGCTGTCACCGTGCGCCTACGCCACGCGGCCACACAAAATGTATAGTATGGACAGTACGTACATCTTGAATCGTTGTTTCACTGCTGTGTAGAAAACTAGAAAGTGACAAGGTGTATACGCAGTCAATTCTTCAGACAAAAAATGACACCATACTCATAGTGCTGCCTCACGTGAGTCACCAGTAGACGTAGCTTCAGATAATCAGATGTATGGAATCGTTGTTAGAAGGTTTGAAGCTATACTTTGCTTGTCTATTTGTACTCCCTGAACTGCTTGAGTTGTAAAGAAATATTTCATGAAAATAGATGGATGACCTTACTTCAGATTATTGAATCGTTGGTTGCATACCACTAGCTTATGTTCTGCTGAAATTTATGGTTACACTTTCTATCTTTTTTTCTTCCGGTATTGAGCAGTTCTGCTTGTACTGTTAAAGGTAGTTCGAGCATAGTGCGCTCCCATGGAGAATTTTGCAACCACTAGTAGCACTGCTAGTGTGAGTGGTACTGCTAGTGTGACATCTCCAGTTATTGTTGAATTATCAGTACAGGCTCCTAGTGTTACTCCAAATACAGCAGCAGCTGGAACTCCAAGTGTGGATTTGACAAATGAAACAGATGATACATTAGGCCCTAGTGCGAAAAGATGTAAGAAGCACACTTCTGATGTTTGGGACTATTTCACTAAGTATGAAATAACAAAGATTGATAATGATGGTCACAAGGTTGTAGAGGAGTGGGCTAAATGCAATAGCACGGGTTGCACTTACAAAGGGCGTCGTACAAATGAGCGAGGCAATCGGGGCACATCAGTTTTCAGATCTCACTTGCAAAACAAGCATCATATCATCACTGGACAGCAGAAACTTGTAATGGAGAAGGCTGTAGGAGATGACTCCATGGCAGCACCTGCCACCTTTAGGTATGATGAGGCTGCTAGTTTGAGAAAATTTTATCTTGCAATTATCATGCATGACTATCCCTTCAACATCGTTAAGCATGATTACTTAGTTGAATTCATCCTTTCTTTGCGTCCTTCTTTTCCAATTAAGAGTCGCCCTAAGGTGAAGGAGGATATAGTTGAGATATATAAAAAGGAAAAAAAAATTGTATAACTATTTCAAAACATTGAAATGCCGATTTAGTACCACCATGGACATGTGGACATCTGGATAAAATAAAGGGTACATGTGCATCACAGCTCATTGGATAGATGATAATTGGTGCATGCAGAAGAGGATTATCAAGTTCATGCATGTAGAAGGACAACATTCAGGAGCAAATCTTGCCTTGCACTTTTATGATTGCATTGTGGATTGGAACCTCGATAGGAGATTGCTTGCACTCAGTATGGACAATGCATCTGCCAATGATAAATGTGCAGAAACACTAGTACTCAAATTCAATAAGATAACACCGCTTATATGTGAAGGCATATTCTTTCATGTTAGATGTTTGAATCACATTTTAAACCTTGTTGCTCAAGATGGTTTAAGGACAATTGCACCAGCTGTTGCAAATATTAGAAATACAGTGTCAATTGTGAAGAATTCTACACTACAGTATGAAGCATTCAAAAGGTGTGCTCTAGAATGTGATTTGAATCCAAATGCTGAACTTTGCTTGGATGTTCCTACACGTTGGAATTCCACCTTTGACATGCTGCGAGCAACAATCTACTTTATAGATGCTTTTGATAGGCTTTTTCTTCGGCATAAGAAAAAATACAAGAAATGCGCTCCAACTTCAAAAAATTGGTTAATGGCATAAAAAATTTCAGACTGTTTGAAGTTATTTGCTGATGCTACTGTGTTCTTCTCTGGGAATAAATATCCAACGGCAAATCTGTTTTTTGTCTCCTTTTGTAAGATTAAGATTGCAATTTCTGAGTGGTGTTACAACTCTGATATGGTCATCAAGTCTATGGCACACTCAATGAAACTGAAATTTGATAAATATTGGGAGAAGTCCAACATGGCACTTGCTGTAGCATGCTTCTTTGATCCTAGATATATATATTCTATCATTTTTAGTTTTCTACTACATATATTTTATCATGCTTTTTCCGACAAACATCTGTTTTCGTTCCGTGTCCGCACCGTATTCGGTCCGGATCCGTTTCCGGTAGTATTTGTTTCCGTATTTGTTTCCGGCGTTTCCGTATTCGTTTCCGCTTCCGGTAGAAAATATGAAAACAAATATGGCACGACCCAGTTTCGTCCGTATTCGCTCCGTTTTCATCCCTAATTTTGGATATTGGTGGCATAGTGGGATGAAGCAGCCCGGACCAACCTTACATGTCATCGCACATGAGACCGGTTCCACGACTGACATGCAACTAATTTTGCATAAGTGGTTAGCGGGTGTCTGTCTCTCCTACTATAGTCAATATCTGATTTACAACGAGTTGCTAATAATTTGGTTATCATCGTTGTGGTTCCATGTTCGTAGGTAAGAACGGTTCTATCTTCGAAAGCCCTAAGCCATGTAAAACTTGCAATTGATAAATTAGAGGCGTCTAGTTTAGATTGTTGCTGGGCTAGTGTCATGACATGGAAATATTGTAATTTGATGTATAGTTGATACTCTTACAACACACCTAACATGTAAGTTACATAGACCTTGGCCTTACACACAAAGGAATGATAAAGATCATACCACGATGCACATGATAGTGATCAAATGCATGGACCATATCATTCTACTTTACACATATGATGTTTGCATCTTATATTGCTAGTTTGGCGTTTTAGTAGCATTATAATATGATCCCTCATTTAAATATCAAGATAAAATATGTTCTTCCTTAAGTATGCACCGTTCTGGATCGTGTTTCGAGACATCACGTGATGATCGGGTGTAATCGAGTCTACGCTTTCATACAAACGGGTGTAAGACAGTTTTACACACGTGAGTACTAAGGTTCTTACTTGGCAAGCCTAGCATGTACAGACATGGCCTCAGAACACGGACCAAAAGATTAAGCATGAGTCATATAGGGTGTGTTTAGTAGCCCGGGTATGCTTTCTCATCTCATACAAGCTAAGTGCAGCTATGTGGACCTCATACAAGTTGGATTATTGTGTTGTGTTTGGTAGATTGGTTGAGTTGAGATGAGCACAACTGAGATTGTGTTTGGTAGGTCGGATCAGTTGAGCCTAGCCATACAAGAATAAAAAGCAATGGGGTCCCTGGATTAAAAAACGAAAAGCAATTGGGTCCTTGGAGAGCCACCATCGGCCTTCTCTCAACCCGATGCGGCCAGGACGCCGATCCCCGCTGTGGTCGAGCTCCTCCTTCCCCGCCGTGGTCGAGCTCCTCCTTCCCAGCAGCCAGGAGACCCAGTTCCGACGAGGACGTCAATCCCCGCCTTGCTCGAGCTCTTCCTTCCCCGCCTTGGTCATGCTCTTCCTTCCCTGCTGTGGTCGATCTCCTCCTTCCCCGCCACCAGGACACCCAGCTCCGACGAGGACGTCGATCCCCGCCGTGGTCGGGCTCCCCCTTTCTCGCTGCCAGGAGAGCTAGCTCCTCCTTCCCCGTCGTGGGTTGCAGCGGACAAGGCAAGGAGAGGCGGCAGGATTCCGTGCTCGCCACCAGGACCTCGACGGGTATGAGCACAAGGACGAGGGAGCTCGTCGGGGATGGCAACGAGGACGGTGGAGCTTGTTGGGGACGGCAACGAGGGCGGTGGAGCTCGGACGGGGATAGTGGAGGTGGATCTCTGATGAGGACGGTGGAGCTCGAGTCGGGAAGGGACTGCGAGGAGGGGCAAAATGAGGGTGTGGGATGTTGACCCTGTCAGGCTGAGCGCGGGCGTGGGACGGACTCAGCACTGCACGGTAGCGAAGCTTGATTCCAGCTTCGCAACTGGGCAGGGCTAAGGGGGCTTTTTCGCATGAGATGGGCACTGCCCGTTGGAGCCGAGCCGACCTAATAAACAACAAAACATGGGATAGGGTCAGAATATCTGGGCTACCCCGGTCTACCAAACACACCCATAGTTAATGTGATGCCCATATTGATGCTCGCCTTTGAAGCTACACCGACTCACGTGATGATCGGACTTGGTGTAGTGGATTTGGTTCATGTAATCACCAAAAAGGCATGAGGGATGTCATTTTTGAGTGGGATTTTATTTCTAATTTAGATTAGTCGAACCAAATTTGTCATAAACTAAATCAAAGTGAATTTGCATAATTTTTTGTAGTCATTGGCATCTGTTTACTACCTTATGCTTAGTTTTAATTGAGATAATAGAACTATAGAATTTTGGATATTTACTTTACGAACTAGTATCGTATTATTTTGAATGTTAATTTAAGGTTTAGAAGTCCTATTGCAAACTTTCAGCAAATTCTATTTACTCCATGAAGTTTAATAATTAGTATTAAATTAAGAGTAGGAATTCCAATGTTAGTATCTAAAGTATCATGTTTGCCTCCATGATTCTTGATATTCAAAAGTTGTTTTAATATCGAGGTTATCTAGGAGCTGAAATAATTGTTTCAGAAACCATCATGTGTGAAAGATATTGTGATATCTGAAACAATATTTCTGATTGCAATATGATAGAGTATAATTTAACAAAACACGCGTTCCCATAGTGTATGAGAATTTGTGAAGGTTGGAGACGCTAGGCATCCTAATCTACCAAAAACGTTTTGGGAACTAACATTATACTCGTGATTCTTCCTTATAGGCTATAGTAGCTTGATCATGAAAGTTGTCATGATAAGTATGAATAGAAGATGTAAGTAAAATGTTTACTACACTAATAGATTACTAAAGAATGGATTTTTGAAAGAACACCAAACATTTGATGATGGTGATCCACTTCAAAGTGCAAGTCCAAAGGTATTAGTATTTGACTATATACACTTTGTACTATGTGTCATGTGAATGACACCACTATTGATGTTGATAGATTCTTTTAAAAGAAAAGGAATTGCTGAAAGAGAATCTATAAAATATTTGGCAAAAAAGAAAAGGTTGGAGATGTCCAATTTAGGTATATAGAAGATATACATGTTATGGCTGTATTCTTTGCTTGTTAAACAATGTGGTTCTTAGGTATTGGATACCGAATTGGTTGGTGTGAAGTGTCATACAGAACAACACAATTCATGAACTGCAACAACCTAAGTAACTAGCAAGAGAATAAGTGACGATGTTCATCGAAAACAAATAAAGTGTTATTGTGTTTTTCATTGTCGTGAAACCTAGCCTTCAAGATTTGTTTTTATAATTGTTATTTTGTTCTGGTATTACGAGAACAATGGTTTTTCAAATAATTACCGTATTCCATAAAGGATGGATGAACTTTTACAAGTCTAGTTGGAGAAATCACATCCATAAACATTATTGCTAAAATGTTGTAAGACAAATGATTGGAAGATCACTTATGAAGTGACATCGCTGTTTGAATTATATTAGAAAGTAAACATGAAGAAACTCCATATTGATGGATTTTTGGAGTCTTTTGATTTTGATCAATTGATGCTTGTGAAACTTTCCTCGAGATAATTGAAACTCCGTTCATAGGCCAAAGAGGAACGGATGACTAGCTTATTGGAAATTGTGCATGCTGATGTGCATAGTCCATTATGTGTAGCCAGCGATGGATCTTTTTTGCTTCATATGCTTTCTCCAGAAATTTAAGTGAATATATCTATATATTTACTTAATAAGGAAGAAGTATGAAACATTTGAATTTTTTTCAAAGACTTTCAAGATGAAGTGGAAAATTATTGTAACAAGAAAATAAAGAGTTTATGGTTCGATCATAAAGGAAGATATTTGAGTTACATGTTTAGCAAAACACCTAAGGTTTGAGGAATTGTTCCATGATTTGTGTTTCCCGATAAACCATAGGAGTATGGCATATTCGAGAGATGAAATCAAACCATGTTTTACATGGTAAAATCAAAGGTGTCATTTATAAAACTGCCACTATGTTTTAAGGATTAAAGCTTTAGAGACTACCGTTTTTACACTGAAAAGAGCACCATCGTGATCCGTTGAAATGACACCATATGAGTTATGGTTTGGGATAAAACCCGAATTGTCTTTTCTTAAAATTTTGGTATGCTATGCATAAGTAAAATGTTTACAACCAAAGTCGGATAAACACGTCTTTGTAGGTTATCCCAAAGAATTTGTTGGGTATTCCTCCATAACACCGAAGACAAAAGAGTCTGTCGCTTAGAACGTGAAGTTTCTTAAAGAAGGAATTTTTCACAAAAGTTAAGTGGGAGGACAATAGAACTTTGTTTAGGTTAATGAAAAGAAACATGTGCTAAGTAGCGCAATGCCGGAAAGTGTCCTGGAGGCGGCTAAAATGCTCATGGCTCCCGTGATTACAAAGGTTGTGATCATAAAGATTAGAGCTCCTATTGAACCGTGTGGGTCGGTAAGAATCAAATAGTAAGATTTGAAACAGAAGTCGTTATTGTTTTGACAATGATAAATCGACTGCATGCAAAGAAGCGATGATGGGCCCTGACTCCCTAAAATGACTAAAAGTCATAAAATCCGTGATAGTTTTCATACACGAGAAATCAAGTTTTGAACTTGAAAGACCCTCAGGAAAGGCATGAAGCCTATCAGTCGTATTTGGATCTATAAATAGACATGGATGTTTGACATCTATGAAATAGTTGACATGTCGAAAAGGAGTTTACGACAATGTTCAAGGAGTTGACTATGACAAGATTTGATCTTTCATAGCGACATTTAGTCTTGACGGATTAATGTAGCAATCACTACATATAATTTGGTACATGGTAGTTGAATAAACAGAACAAGGTTCTTCTAATAGAATGGTTACCTAGGACGTGTACATGACACAGTCCAAAGGGTTTGGTTAAATCAAAGGATGCTAAAAGGGCATGCAAACTTCAATGGTTGAAGTGAGCATAGTGGAGTTGGAATCTTCACCATGATAAAAATGTTAAAGGAGTTTAATTTCATCGGAGACGATGAAGATGCTTGCATTTGCAAGAAATTAAGTGGAAACGCTGAGACATATTTCTAATACATTATGTAGAGGACATGGTGTTGATTAGAAATGATGTATCTTTTTTTGACACAGGATAAGAATTTCATTAAAAAAATAAACTTTGATGAAAGGCTTGGGCAAAACCGGAATATTAGGCACCAATATCGATACGGATAGATTGATGCGCTAATATGGTTGTGCCAGACGTACATATATGAGATATTGAAAGGGTTCAATATGGAAACAATAAGAAAGGTTCCTGCTGCATGGAAAGGATTGTATCAAGATTCAAGTGTTTCAACACTTGGTGAGTAAAATCACATGAAGATTTTGATCGATTATACCGTGATATGTATATATCCAGATATGTCCTATGCTATAAATGTTATGAGCACATACCAGAATGATTCATAAGATGATCATTGGACGATAGTAAAGATATTCTTATGAGCTTTGGAAAACTAAGAATATATCATGTATAAGTGACAAATAGTTAAAGGTAGTTCATTGTAAAGTGTTACGTTGATACTAGTTTTGTCACAAGATACAAATTAAATTTATCTCAATTTAGACTATGGGTGGCACAATGTAATGGAAAAGATGTTTCATGATGGATTTGGATAAGTTCCAAAGTTGAGACATTGTGACGGATACTATAACAAAAGGCTAAGTATATGACTGCTATAGTAGCATCAAAGGAGGGCATTTGTGTTAAGTAGTTTGTTATCAAACTAGGTGTGGTTCAAAATGGGCTAATACTATGAAGATATATTGTATGACAATAATATCAACATATTTTAACCCGAATGAACTAAAGGTCTCACCAAAGGACCAAATTTATACAATTCCATCTCATTTGAGAATGAGTGATGGGTAGAGACACAAAGACATGCAAATACACATGGACCTGAAACTGTTAGATCCGGAGATTATGTTAACCACTAGCAATCGCGTATATGCAACACCAGAAAGCCATAGGTGTTCAATACGCAAAGTTTTTCAAACTAGATTATTTACTCTAGTGCAAGTGGGAGACTGGAGGGAATATGCCCGAGAGGCAATAATAAAGTGGTTATTATCTTATTCCTTGTTTATGATAAATGTTTATTTTGCATGCTATAATTGTATTAATTTGGAAACGTTAATAAACAAAAAGGAAAGTTCCTAATTATGCCTCTCTTATAAACTAACTCGTTGATTAACAAGATGATCAAGGTTTCCTGATCATGGACATTGGATGTTGTTAATAACGAGGTCACAACATTAGTGGAATGATGTGATGAATATTCATCCGAAGTATAGCATTACAATCAAAGTCATTGTGTTTATATAAGTAATCCTAGTCCTTAGACCATGAGATCATGTCAATCACTAACACTAGAAGAGTATCTTGATAACATCAAACGTAATACTGTGAAAGGGTGATTATAAAGGTGGGTTCAGTGCTACGGAAGTGTTATATAGAGGCTCATGGATCAAGAGTGGGATTTGTCCATCCCGATGATGGATAGATATACTCTGGGCCCTCTCGGTGATATCACATTGGTTAGCTTGCAAGCAAGTGATGAGATCACTAGAATGCTATATCACGGGAACGAGAAAAGAGTACATGTCGGTAACGAGATCAAACTAGGTATGGAGATACCGATGATCGAATCTCGGACATGTAATATATCACGAGACAAAGGGATTTAGTTACTAGCATTAAAGGTTCTTACGATCACATAAGTCATCATTGAATGTGTAGGAGTTAGTACGGATCTCCAGGTCCCGCTGCTGATTATTGATCGGAGAGGGGTCTCGATCATGTCTGCATTATTCGCGAACCGTAGGGTGATACACTTAAGGGATACAGACACCATTTGGAGCAAATATGTTTTAGATAAAGATTTAAGAAAGCGCTGGAATTATTTTAATAGACACCAAAACTGTTTCAGGTGAAATTGCTGAAATTAGTTCTGCATGTAATATTGAAATATTGTAGGGGGTTTTATGTGAATGTTTTTTAATTAAAGTAATTAACAAAATTCTGAATAAAATTAATAAAAAGGTTTTATTAAATGAGATAACATTAAATTTGGAGAAATTTAATGCATTTAAAGTGAAGACTTTAAAAGAGAATGTGAAGGGGCATTTTAATGTGGAGGGAGTTACCACCACATGAATGGGGAGGTGAGGGGTCACCTCCATGGGGCATCGCCCTCTGGCATCGCCCTCTGGCCAGAGGTGGGACAGGATGGCCACACCACCTGGTGGCGTGGCCTGGGCTGGCCCGCGATAGGGGGTGGTGTGGGCCCTCTGTGGCCTATCTCCACTTCCCCTTCTGGTTTTCTTCGTCTTCTGATAAAATAAGATTTTCCATTTATTTTTCGGGATTTTCTGATCTTCGCGAATTTTGCCTCCAAGCAGTGTCTTTTCCATCAGAATCTGACTTCGATGGTTCATCCTCCCAAAATCATCAATCATGTAAAAATAGATGAAATAACATAAGTACCATCTCTTAATATAAAATATATTAATAAATAACAGTGAATTATGATATAGAATAGTGATACAAAATGGACGTATCACTATCACACGCGTCTCCTTCCAGTTTATTACGTCGCCGTCTTCGTCTTCCCTATCCCGGCTTGCGGCATGCACTGCAGATCGGGACAGTAGTTCTCCGGAACCCCGCCTCTTGTGAACCTGTACGGGTGAGGGCGATCAGGTTTTTGGGGAGCGCTTCCGCGTGACTACTGACGCCATCATGGATGACTCTTTACCAACGAGGACTTCTTTCCGGACATAAGCAGCCTCTACATCAACGACATGGCTGCCACCGCTGCTGCTACCGCTGCGGCTGATGCTGCCGTGTTGTACCGTACGTAATGAACTTTCTCTTTCAGATTGTGCTAGAGTTTTTATTCTAACGTTTGGTGTAGATGTAATAGTTTTATCTTATTTGGATGTAATCTGTTTATCTGCATTATTAGTTCTGGCACTGCTTATATGATCATGTTTTCTCAATTTATTATTTGAATTAAATTATAAAAATTATTGCTTATATTTTCAACAATTTTTTCCCCTGAACCAGTACGCCAACCCCAAGACTCAGATGTGTCTCCTGATCTGACACTCGTCGCCAACGAGGTCCAGCAGGGAGACGAGAAGGGATGTGGGGGATAGATGAAAGGGGAATGGGGATAAGCGGTCTCGAGACCTGAAATTGCAGGAGTCGGGGACGACCGGACGAAGCTGTCTTTTCTATCGCTTGTGCCGCTTCGTCCGCGTCACAGCCTCACAGGATGGAGATCCAACGTACGCCAGACGTGAGCACTCCGTAAGGCCAAAACGAGCCAACGCAAGAATTAGAAATTAGGTAATAATTAAGCACCCTGCAATATATATACCCTCAATTTAGGCGCATGCATACTGCCGGCACTATTTTAGTGGTTCCGGTAAAGAGCATTTTTCGTCTAGCACCTCTTTCAACCACTTTAGGGACCAGGTTAAGATGCGCCGGTGGAGATTCTTGCGGATATGGACGGACCCAGAGGAGTTGAGATGGATGGCACTCTAGACGATCTATTCCCAGTCCCACGATTGACTTTCTAGTACGAGACACATATCTTGACGCTCCACATGATCAATTCCGTGCTGGCAGGTTGGCATATAGTATATGGAAGGAGAAGTAAGCAAAATTGTAGCTAAGCCCCCAGCGGTGTGCCAATTATTTGCTTCCAATTATTCGATCGAATCGATATATTTCTAGGAGCCAGCTGGTAGAGAGAGTCACGAGACAGTCCATTCTTTTCTTCTTCTTTTTCTGCGGGTGAGACGGTCCATTATTCTTAAGATGGAGGAGACAATTGGGATGATCAAGCTTTTCCTTGTGTCCGGGTTTTTCATCCTCCTAGGGAGCACGCAGGCGGCGGCTGATGGGTACACGACCGGTGGTGGTAGGAGGCTTGCGGCGGCGCCCAGCCTGCCGGTTCCTATCACCCTGATCACGTCCGCCGTCGACAAGGGAGCCGGTACGCCTACTTGTAACCTTCAGTTTTCGTTCGTGTTATGTCCATGTCCAAATGTCCAGTGACAAGTCGGCAGATTGTAGACTGAACCACTTCAGTTTCTAAGGATTATAGTTCGATTGATTTGCCCAATCCGATCAATCCTCACGTTTGCCCGCGAGCTAGTAGGTGACTACTGCTAAGTACCAGCACGTATACGATCTGTCATGCTCGTGCACGGTCCAAACGAGTCCAACAGAGAGAGGAGCTCCTGCGGATTTTTTTAAGATGGAAGGGGGCTCGAATCGCGGGTCGCGGGCTAGGCGCACAGTTTGGCTGTGCACCAATAACCAACTGGTCGACGCCCAGTTCCTGAACGCAACATCGAGATGTCATCCTTCTTCGAGCAACCGACAAGAGTTTTTCATTTTCACCTAAAAATATATTGCAATTAACTAATGAGAAAATTAGGTGAAAACATTCTGGATGGCTTTTCTCAACCTTTTCCACTTTCAAAACCTGGCACGTCAAATCTACTTTAGACAATTTAGATTTGTCTAGAATTAAAATTCAAACATTCTGGATGGCTTTTGAACTGCATATCTATATGGATATCTATGCCAAATATGAAAGATACACGTATTTGCTGAATCTAAATAATCAAAATCGTATATTCAACTCCAATGCAATACGTATCTCATAAATTTAGTTGGATCCTTGTTGATCCTATCTTAATTGCATATTAACTACGGTAATATATACCCTATGAATGCTGCATATCTATATGGATATCTATACCAAATACTATGAAAGATACTGGTTTTTTCTGAAACCAAATGGTTGGATCCTTATCGATCCTATCTTAATTGCATATTAACTCCGGTTATATATACCCTGGTATAAATCCTGCTAACGTTAATTAGGCAATAACTATCCTATTCGGTGAATAAATATAGAGATAAAAATTCAGTATCCATAGTATAAAATTAATATTATTGGAATCATCTAAAATATATTTTATATTACATGCATTTGGTATTACAGATGTTAATATTTTCCTATATCCTTGATCAAATATTACAAAGTTTGACCTTGACTCAACCCATAACGCATTAGATCGCTGAGGATTGGTTGATTTTCTTGTAGCATTTCAGACAATTTAACATGTATTTTTTAAACGTTGCATCCACATATATGTAAGTGTGTAAAATCACCATACATGTGTAAATGATGGACGCAGTGTGCCTGGATGGGACGCCACCGGCTTACCACATGGACCCGGGCTTCGGTGCAGGGAAGAACAAATGGATCGTCAACCTAGAAGTATATATTTACCTATACCTAGTGTCAGAACATCTGATACAGTACATCATACCAGTTCGATTGACGATGATATGTTGCGCTATGGCACGCAGGGAGGCGGGTGGTGCGACAGCGTGAGAGTGTGCCGGTACCGCAAGGCGAGCCGCCTCGGGTCGTCGAATCTCATGGACAAGCAAATGTACTTCGAAGGCGTCCTGAGCTCCAACCTAGTCACAAACCCTGGTACATATTCACTCTTTTTTTTCGAAATGGGGAGTAAAACTCTGACCTCTGCATCAATAGATGCACACAGACTTTATTAGGAAGTTTATGGTTTAACTCTACCTAATAGTACTATGAACAGATCGACGGCGGTATGAATCAAGCTAACATTTGTGCGCAGATTTCTACAACTGGAACCGGGTGATGATCCGGTACTGCGATGGCGCGTCTTTCACCGGCGAAGGCTACGACGCTAGCAACAGGCTGTACTTCCGTGGCCAGCGCATCTTCAACGCATCCATCGAGCACCTCCTCTCCATTGGAATGGCCTCCGCCGACCAAGTGCTGCTGGCGGGGGGCTCCGCCGGGGGGCTGGCGGCGATTCTGCAGTGCGACCACTTCAGCGCCTTCTTCGCCGGCCGTCGGGGCACCACCGTCAAGTGCCTCGCCGACGCAGGACTCTTCCTTGACGCGTAAGTTAAATGTGCATGCACGAATGTTACTCCACGGCAGGTTCTGAGCAGATAAATGATCACCTCGCAGCATCTATAATTAGTTGCTCACCTGCCGTGTTGTATGCATGCTCGCAGAGTGGACATCTCGGGCGGCCGTACCTTGAGATCCTACTACGGGGGCATCGTAGCCACCCATGGAGTGGCCCAGAACCTGCCAAAGAGTTGCACTGGTCGTCTCGACGCAACCTCGGTGCGCAATCATTTGCATACTTGCATATATATGCTGCTCATCGTTATCACATTCCCAACTTTTCTTAACATACCCCTACCTTCCTCATGTACTTGCACATGCAGTGCTTCTTCCCGCAGAACATAATCGGCAGCATAAAAACCCCGATGTTCCTGCTAAATGCAGCCTACGATACCTGGCAGGTATAGCAAGTTTTTTCACACGATATCATCCAAGTCTAGCAACTACGCTCCTAGACCTATATATATGGGCAATACATTCTGACATGGGCAAATGGAATTCAGATCCATGAAAGCCTGGCCCCGGACGCAGCTGACCCCAGGGGCGCCTGGCGAGCTTGCAAGTCCAACCGTTCTGCCTGCGACGCATCCCAGATGACGGTCTTGCAAGGTACTCCTAGTTCATACTAATCAAAACCATGATGATGACATTTGCATATGTGGATCAAAACGATGATCTGAACTCGGGATTCACATGTATCGGTCTACACCATACGAGTGTAGGTTTCAGGGGCCAGATGGTGTCAGCTGTTCAAGGTTTCTCCCGTTCCAAGGCCAACGGGCTCTTCATAAACTCGTGCTTCACTCACGGCCAGTCCAAATACCGGGCCACTTGGAATGCAAAGGGCTCTCCTACCATTCAAAACAAGGTATAGTACCTAGCAACCGCTACATTTGAAGTGGATTATATGATCAAGCATTGTTCATGCAAATTGTGTCGTTCTTGCATTCACAGGGAATCGGGAAATCTGTCGGTGACTGGTACTTTGGGCGGGCTGAAGTGAAGGCCATCGATTGCCCCTATCCGTGTGACAAGACATGCCATAACGACATATGAGAATAATTGAGTTGGTGGCTATGCATTATTATATGATAATGCGAGGGCGACATCTTTTGTATTAAAAATATTAGCTGATTATCTTTGTGTTATTCTATAACTTAAACAATAAGAATGGAAGTTTATTTTTATGGAGTACTAGTTCTGGCACCATACTATTTTTTGTAGAAACTACATAGAGTGTACTAAGATGCCAATCATTCTGAACCTACACTTAATCCCATGAGATCTCATCGAGAGACCAAAAGTACTGTCGTATTACTATAGGATACAGAGAGGAAGGGCTCTCGTCCCCTCAAGGCAACGGGTGGGGCAAACCCTAGCCACCGCCGCCCGAGATCCCCCCACCTCTCCACTCCCTCCCCCGCCGCCACTAGGGCTTCGGTTGGGCAAAGTCTGCTCGTTGCTGGCGGCGGGGATGCTCGTCTCTACTCGTGCGAGACTGCGACGTGGGACGCTGCCCCCATGGAGGACGTGGTGTGCGTCCGGTATCATGGTGGCCAGGCTTCCCCGGCGGCACAACGGCGCCCAGAGTTGCAGCGGAGCGGCGGCTCGGTGGTGATCCTCGTGGCAGAGGCATGACCTTGGTCGTGATCTCAACGTTGCCCTTCTGCTGCCTCCGGGTGGTCGTGGCGTGACTCTGGACCCGATACAACACGGATGATGGGGATATGCCTGATGGGGTATGCCCAGCAGGACGTTTCGACTAGACCAAGGGCCTTGCGAGTGGGTCTGCAGGACGGCGACTAGAAAGCGACCGAAAGGAAGCCTGGCGACTAAAAGCTGGAGGCCCAGAAGCGTAGCTGAAGCCCAGTCAGATTAGGTCAAATTCTCCGAGTCCTTGACTGATTCGGTTGTATATCTGTAAACCCTAGCGAGGTACCTCCTATATAAGCCTCACTAGGGTTCTCTTTGTACTCACGTTCCATCATACACCCCTTCCAAGCGACTCGCTGCCTAGCCGCCGAGCTCGCCACCCTTGTAACTCACTCGCTGATAATACAACTAGCAGGAGTAGGTCTTTACCCTACATGGGCGAACCTGGGTAAACTCATGTGTCTCAGCCCTCATCTCGCTTCGCAGATGGCCGCCCGCTCTTGCCCTCAATCCTATCAATCGCTACCCCTGGTGGCGACTGCCGTGGTCATTCCCACGATAGTGGCGCCCACCATGGGGCATGGCCGGTCTGGCTTGAGTTCTGCGGCGATACCCTATTCGCCAATCGATCGGCTGATCGCCACCGGCCGCATGATCGCCAGTGGTAGGATCCTCCAAATCCTGCCCATCAGTTACATCCTGGCGTCATGCCCGATCACGCACAACGTGGGAACGGTGATCGTCGGCGGATCGCCGCCGCGCCGTGATCTGCTCTCAGAGGACCAGATCCGCTCCATCAGCCGCCTCTCCACCGAGTACGACTCGTCCGCCAGCAACACGGCTGGGACTGATGCCGCCACGGATGACGCGGCCCTCCACGATGACGCTGATTCGGCGACCCCTGCCTCGGTCGTCGGATCCATCACCGCCGCATCACGCGAGGACTCCATCACGTGGGTATCCAACCTTGAGGATTTTGAGGACCCCTCCATCCTCGAGATCTTCGACTCCGACTCTGGATCGGAGTCCCCGAAGACTTTCGCGTCAGATTCAATCACTTCAACACGATCTATATGGCGGGCAGGACGAGCGCCCCGCCAGACCCCTTCTCCACGCCGATCCCGCCGACCGCGATGGCAACGGAGGTCGAAGAAGCCCGCCTGTGACTAGAGGAGGCATCACGCAAGGAGCAGGCCGAGTGCGAGAAATTCCGCCTCGAGAGGGAAACGGCGCAGGAGCTATCGCTCTACCATCAACGTCGCATCAGGACCCGCCTGCACTCCAACATCCAGGGCCTCATCCTGAACTTCAACAATGAGAACGACCATGCGCACGCTGCAGATCCAGTACGCCAAGTCCCTACTCACCAGGGCCGTCGAGCAGCAAGCTGCAGGAGTCGACCCACGGGGGCGGATGTACTCCCACTCATCGGGAAGCAGGGCAGCCTCAAGCGTTTGTCCGACTGTCGCCAACACCCTCAACTGCCCACCGCCCGAGCCCCTGCCGCTCCAACCATGGGCCGCCAACCCTGCGTTCTCCACCAACGAGCCGTGGCCTGCGAACAACACGGTCGCCGCCAACGGCCAACCGATCAACACACAGACGCATGTCGTCAACAATAAGGCCTGGCGGGTGCGCCAGCCCAACGATCTGAGGCACACACTCACCAACCGCGGCGACCCCGAGCCAAGGGGCTCGCTCAGGCGAGTTGGCCCCTAGTGATTCGGACCAATGATCCAAGGCGAGAAGTACCCCGGCAGCTTCAAGGCACCCAAGGAGATCGAAAAGTACGATCCAACGTACGACCCAGCGGTGTGGCTAGACACATACCTCATGGTGATGGGAATCGCCAGCCACACCGACCTGCTCGCCGCTCGCTGCCTTCCCCTGATGCTGGAGGGAGCAACCAGGCAATGGATCAACACCCTCCCCACCGACATCATTGACTCGTGGGAGGAGATGCGCGACGCCTTCGTCAGGCACTTTGAGGGCTCCTACACCCGCGCCACCATCATCGAAGACCTAGAGTGCTCCATCCAGGGACAGCGTGAGTCGACCCTCCACTGGATCTAGACGTGGCAGGAGCTATGGATCAACGCTTCTGGCATCCACCTGGACACGGCGATCCACTGCTTCAAGAACACGTGCCGGTACGAGCCCCTGGTCGCCAAGATCAAGAGGGTCTACCGGATGCTCGACAACATCCCCGACCTCCTCGAGATCACCAAGCGCTATGCGGAGCAGGACCCCACCCAAGACTCTGACGAGGAGTCAGGGGAAGACGCCGCGCTAGCGGCCATGACAACGGACGACAGCGTGACATGCGCTACAGCAACACTCGCCTCATCGGCAAGCGACACGGTGATGAGCGAGTCGACTTCGTCGCTAACGCCTACTATGGGCAACACGATCCGAAAAACTTCCGCCACGACAACGGAAATTACCGCGCCAAAAACACAGCAAGGCTGAAATTCAACCCTGCTGCCCTCCTCAACCAGCCCTGTGTCTACCACAACAGGGAGGGGAAGCCTGCCACCCACACCACCGCGGACTGCCATTCTCTGAAAGAGATCAAGAAGGCAAGTCGAGCAAGGGAGGATCCCAACAACAACCCGCCAAGGGACAATGGCAACGCTGGTGGATTCGGCAATGTCGTCGGCTCGCTGCACACCTTCACTAGGCTCGACACAAAATGCGAGAAGAAGGTGCTCGCCCGTGCAGTTGCCGTTAATGCGGTGACCCAGGTCGACATTCCCTGCTTCCTCAACTGGTCTGAGCAAAGCATCACCTAGAGTCGCCAAGACCATGCACCCAGGATCGAATATTCGGGGCGAGTCGCCCTGGTGGTCAAGACCAAAGTGGCCGAATACTGGCTACCCAAGACGCTGATGGACGGCGGAAGCTCCATCAACATCATGTACTTGGACACATTCAAGAGGCTACACCTCCCGGAGTCGGCGATCGAGTCGACGCTCACCACCTTCCACGACATCGTCCCCAGTCGGAAGGTGTACCCGATCGGCAAGGTGACGCTGCTAGTCACCTTCGGCACACGAGCGGATCGTCTTCGAGCTGGTGAACTTCAGCATCCCCTACCACTGCGTCCTAGAGCGCCACGCGTTCGCCAAATTCATGGCGACCCCACACTACGCCTACAACATGATGAAACTCCCTAGGCCAAGCGGCATCATCACCGTCCACGGCAACCCCGACATGGCCGTGGAGTGCAAGGACAAAGGTGCCAAGCTTACAGACATTGTCATCGCCACGGAAACCAACCACGCAGATGATCTTGCGAAATACGCGAGCAACGTCGACAAGGACAACCCCACCATCCTGAAGAAGCCCACCTCTAGGGGAACAACTTTCGAGGCGACCACGCACACTTGCACCTTTGAGCTCGTCCTAGGCGACTCTAGCCAGACGGTCACCATCGGGATGAGCATGGGTCCCGCATAAGAAAGCATGCTCATCGGGTTCCTATGTGAGAATCACGACATCTTCACATGGAAACCATCCGACATGCCTGGCGTCCCAAGGGAACGCCGACCCAAAAGTACGACCAGTAAAGTAGTCGTTGCGGACCTTCAATGAAGAGCGGCACCGAGCAATCACCGAAGAAGTACAATGTCTACTCGCTGCAGGCTTCATTCGGCCCATCAAGTACTCCAAGTGGCTGGCAAACCTAGTCCTGGTTCTGAAAAAGAACAACACCTAGAGAATGTGTATCGATTACACCAACCTCAACAGCGCCTGCCCGAAGGAGGAGTTCGTCCTATGGTGCATCGATCATATCATCGACTCGACCGCTGGATCAGAGTCGTTGTGCTTCCTCGACGCGTACTCTAGTTACAACCAGATCAAAATGGCGGTCGAGGACAAGGAGAAGACGGTGTTCATCACGCCATTCGGTGCCTTCTGCTACACCGCCTTAACGTTCGGCCTCAAGAACGCCAGGGCAACTTATCAAAGGTGCATGCAGGAGTGCCTTGCGAGTCAAATTGGCTGCAACATCCACGTCTACATCGACGACGTAGTGGTAAAATCCACTCGCTGGAGCGACCTGCTCGCCGACCTGGCCGAAACCTTCGTGAATCTGCGGAGGTACAAGATCAAGCTCAATCCAGGAAAGTGCACCTTTAGCGTGCCTACCGTACAGCTCCAGGGGTACATGGTCTCCAAACGAGCCATCGAGGCAAACCCCACCAAGATCAACACCATCGCGCGGCTCGGGAAACCTGAGTGCCTGCACAACATCCAAAAGCTGGCCTAGCGAGTTGCGGCTCTCAGTCGCTTCTTCCCCAGCTCGGTGAGAAGGCAATGCCCCTCTATCGCCTGATGCGCAAGAACCCCACGTTCCAATGGGACAAAGAAGCGGACAACGCGCTCAAGGTGCTCAAGGAAGTGCTTCTCGTGGCACCACTGCTCGCCGCCCCAATCAACAAAGAGCCAATGCTCGTCACTTCGTGGCCTCCACTCGAGTCGTCAGCGCTGTGATGGCCGTCGAGCGACCGGAGGAGGGCAAGGAGCACCCCGTACAGCGCCCCATCTACTACATCAGCGAGGTCCTAACGGACTCAAGACAGCGCTACCCGCAGTACCAGAAACTTGTGTATGCGGTCTTCAGAGCCAAGTGGCGACTCCCACATTAATTCTAGGAGCATCCCATCATGGTCGTCTCCTCCGTGCCGCTGCAGGACATCATCCGCAATCGTGAGGCGACTAGGCGAGTCGCTAAGTGGGCCGTCGAAATCGGTGTCCACAACATCAAGTACGAGCCACGCAAAGCGATCAAATCGCAGGCCTTGGCCGATTTCCTCGCCGACTGGGAAGAAGCACAACAGCCGGAGAAGCTACCCTATCTCCATTACTGGTTGCTCCACTTCGACGGGTCCAAGAACACGGATGGCGCGGGGGCTGGGATCATACTCACCTCCCCAAAAGGCGACAAGCTCCTCTACGTGCTCCACCTCGACTTCACACCTTACACCAACAACATGGCCGAGTACGAGGCCCTCCTTCATGGCATACGGGCCACGAAGGAAATGAACGTCAACCGCTTACGGTGTTATGGCGACTCCGACCTAGTCACTAGCTAAGTCGCTGGGACCTGCGACGCCGTATCCCCTACCATGATAGCGTACCGCCAAGCGGTGGACAAGCTGGGAGGTCACTTCACTGGATACTTAGATGGATTGACAGGCGCAAGAACGAGGAAGCTGATGCTCTCTCCCGCATCGGATCGGCCTGCCAAACGCCACCCGCAGGTGTCTTCCTCAACATCATACACAAGCCTTTGGTCTCCCCACCCAAGGAGATCGACATCGGGATACCCCTGCATCCCGAGCCCGCCCTAGTTGCCATGATCATGGAGGCCAGCGACTGGACCGCACCATATGTCGCCTTCTGTTGGGGATATACTTTCCGGGTATCCTCACAGTTCCTCACTGACCAGGGTGGCCCACTTCAGGTTAGAGCATTGCTTCACGGGCAGCCTAGTCAGGGAGAAAGACGGAGTCCAATCCGGCTACGGGAAGGCCCAGAAGACTTACCGACTTAGGCCCATAATGTTACATGTAGTTCAAGATGTACTCTGTAACCGACTCTTAGTCATAGCCGGATAGATCTCTCCTGTAAACCCTAGGCCGGATATCTATATAAGCCGTCCTAGGGAGAGCCTTTAGGACACACCTCAATAGTCTACAATCTCAACTCGCACAGGCGAAACCCTTGTAACCCATATTCCGGCTCTGCCGTATTACTGGATTGCTAGCAGGAGTAGGATCCGACCAAAGCCGACGGATTCGAACCTGGGTAAACTTGTGTGCTCACCGTCCCGGAATACCATACGTCTCACCCCCCGTCTTCCGCACGCCTCGAGGACCCCCTCATGGCGTACTTGTCATCAATCCGACGACAGTTGGCGCCCATCGTGGGGCAAGTGAGCTTCGGATCTACGTTCCGAGCGGAATCTGTAAGAATCGGAATCGGCGAGACCATCACCGTCGGTCGCATCCTCTACGCCAGTGACCTCCCTCTCATCGTTCTCGACAGGACTTGGATTCCGGCTAGGGAGACCGTGACTGCCTACACAATCATGTCCTTTGGCGAGATCAATGTTTACATCGGTTTCGCTGAACCTGCCCAACCCACCCCAACGGTGATGATAGAGGCAGAAGAATCTTCTGGGTCCCCTTTGTCCGTGGAGGCGGCAGAGTTCCGGATCTTAGAAAACCCTAATCCCACCCTGCCCGCACCAGTTGCGGAGATAGTGGAGAAATCTGAGCCTGAAGAAGACCTAGTGGTCCAAGTCGAGTCTGGAGTGGATCTCCCTGGAGGAGCCGGATCCCAGATCGACCCACCCGCGGAAGTCGAAACCTAGGAGGAGCATATTAGTGACACTGATTCTGGCTCTAATGATGTCGGGATAGACAAACCTTTCCTAAGGTACACATTATGATGTATGATACTGCAAGGCGAAAATGTAGATGCAATTCTCGAGACCATTAAAAGTTTCGACATGGCTGATCGTGAAAGCCGTAGGTACCTCAGGGAGCACGTGTCGCACTTCGTCGGATACGTGGGATCCGGATCTGGCTCTGCCGATGCTGGAGAAAACACCGACTCAGTGCTGGAGGCAATTGGAACAAACGCCGACGTACCCGCATCCTCGGATGAATCGATGACGTTAGCAGATTTCCGAAAGTTCTCCGCGGAATATGAAGAGGAGTACAACTCCAAAGCTGCAGAAGAAGGAGAAGCCATGGATGAAGGATCCGGGGAACACTCTCCCAAAACGCAGGATGACATGGACGTCGGAGATAATCCCGAAGTCCAGATGTCCGAAAGTACCGATCAGAGCTTGACTCCGGGAAACGGACCCAAATCCGTCTTTGCTACCGGCGCCACCAAGAAGGCAAAGAAGAAGAACGAGAAAAACAAGACCCTGGCAAAAGACCCTCTGACAAAAGAGATGATTGCCGAGGAATACGAAGAAGACTCGGATGGAGCACTTATCCCAGACGAGCCGAAAAAAGAAGCATCGGTGGATGGACACGTGATCACCGAGGGTGCACGTAAGCTCATCGATGCCGCATTAACTACACCTATCCCTACAGCCGCAGAACTTACTGCGGATGAGCTGGATGAAAGGGCGCAGGCCCTAGAAGCGCGTCGTCAACAACTCCTCGATGAAGCCAAAAACATCGAGGTGGAGAAGAAACGCATGTCAAACAAGGAGTACATGTCTCGTTTGCATCAGAAGACACAGAAGCGTCACATAGATGACAACCAATTCCCACGTGTCCGTGCCATTCTTTTTGGAGATGAGATGGGGAAGCCACAGAAAGATAGCAACGGAGATTGGGTATACCCAACACAAGTATAGAATACCGTGGAAGCCCGAGAAATTCTATCGGCTAATCCAGGACCGGAGGAGATCCGCTTGGGTATCAAACTACTCAACAAGGGACTGGAGCAGCAAAAGGTCACCCTGTCCGGAAGTCAAAAACTGGTCTCAGATTCTGACCAATGTCACACATATCCGGCATGGGCTGGCGTAAGATCCCATTACGTCCGGGCACAGTATCATCACCCCAAACACCGGGAAGACAACCATTCAAGAACCGGATCTTCAGGACAGCATCACAGAACTTCACGTAACTGGAGCAACGTCACCCCAGCGGCCGAGAAAGATGCCATTGCTGCCCTGAATCCGACGAACCCTCCCCGACGAGAGTCTAAGGATCGAAGGGAAGAAGATAAAGAAAAACGACGGGAGGAGGATCGTCAAAAAATGCCACCTCCTAAGTATACAAGCCGTCCGGCTGATCCTCACCATGGTGAGAACAACGGACGAAGAAACGACGGAAACCATGCTGGCACAAGCCGGCAGGGGGCTCGTCATAGTCAAGACCCTCCCCGGAATCGGAATAATGACGTTCCGGACGGAGGCCGGTGATCAGCCGAAAACTATCCAGCAGCTCCACCCTCTCCACCACACAGTCATCACAGCGGCTCCCATGGAGGACATGGCGGAGGAGGTGGTGGCAAAAGCCGAAGTCCGGCTCCACGGCACCGCAGCCACAACCGGAATTCGGGACGATCTCTATCCCCGAACGACGCAAGGCACAGGATCAATTCCAACATAGAGGCTCGGCGCTATGACAACGATGATTTCTACGTGGGCCCAAAGTGCTTCGGACCACGCATCAGAGCTACAAAATTCCAGGAAGGATTTGCTATCTCAAGACATATCCAAGCCTATGATGGCATTGCTCGGCCAGATACCTGGCTACAGGACTTCTTCCAAGCTTGCTGCATCGCCAAAGGCGGAAACAGCCTGGTCTCAACCCGATATCTCCCACTTATGTTGCACAAGACGGCGCGATCATGGCTCAATGAACTTCCGGAGAACACCATCCATAACTGGTATGACATGCAAAGTGCGTTCTTTCGTAATTTTGAAGGCACATATCGGAGGCCCTGTTCGGTCGAAGACATACAACGTTGCACCCAGAAAGCTAGAGAAACTTGCCGAGATTATCTCGGACGATGGATCGACACCAAGAACTCCTATGAAGGAGTAAATGATCAAACTACGATTGAAGCTTTCATTGCAGGCCTCCCAATTGGTCTACTGCGTCATCGCTTGAAGTGTGACAAGGTCACTAATTTGGGAGAGATGATAGAAACAGCGAGCAAGTATGCAGATGCTGACGACGATGCAGAGGGACTACTCAACGTCCTGGCTGTACCTCAGTCAGCAAAAACAAACCAACAAGCTCAAAAGCACAAAAATACCTCGGAAGAAAAACCCAACGCGGAAACAGCAGCGGTAACTACTGTTTCCGGGTCTAGAGGACGAGGAGGACGTGGCGGAGGCCGCGGGCTTGGCCGTGGGACTTCGAGGGTCCAAGGTAGAGGAGAACAGCAACCAGGCAAAACCTACTCTTGGGCCGACATTACCAACAACCCATGTGTGCATCACCTAGACGCTAATGGGGGCTCGTCCCACACCAACGCTGAATGTCGTTTCAATGATGACATCAAAAGAGATGACACCGCGGGCTACAAAGCTAAGCGGAAGAAGGGAAAGAAAAATCCCGAAAAGGACAAAGAGACCAAGGGAGATTCCGACATGGAGGAAGCCGATGATTCAAATCCCAAGTCGGAAAGGAAGAAGACTTTTCCCACCAAAAAGGACACTTATGTCACTTTCCTCGGATCTCAACCAGCAAAGGTCAAGAAAGCAGTTCTACACGAGCTCAATGCAATAGTTCCGGCCGTCCCATAGTATCTGGACTGGTCGGAAGTGGCAATCACATTTGACCGCGATGATCATCCGCCTAAGTTACACAGGCGAGGAAAATACGCCTTAATCGTCAACCCACTTATTGATGGTTATGGTTTCTCCAAGACCCTCATGGACGGTGGTAGCAGCATCAATATTCTCTATGTCGAAATGCTACGCCGGATGAAGATCTCGGAGACCCAGCTGAACCATAGCTCTGTGATTTTTCACGGAGTTGTCCCAGGAAGACAAGCTAATTCCTTGGGAGAGATCACTTTGGATATTACCTTTGGAACTCCAAAGAATTATTGGATGGAGGCACTTTCTTTCGAAGTGGTCCCGTTCAAGAGCGCATACCACGCTATATTCAGACGTCCGGCTTACTGGGCTTTTATGGCTCGTCCGTGTTACATTTACAATATGATGAAAATTCCAGGTCCTAATGGCGTGATCACCATCAGGGGAGACCCAAAGAAAGCGCGAGAATGCGAGGATGGAAATGCCGTCTTTGCCGAAGCCGTGTTGCACGCCCAGGAGTACCAGGAGATCAAGAAGAGCATAGATCCGTCCGAGATGCCTGCAACGAAGAAGGAGGTGACCAAGCCAAACCCGGAGTTCAAGGCATCAGAAGAGACGAAGAAAGCACCGTTGAAGGATGATGACCCCTCCAAGGTGACCCAGATAGGCGTAGGCCTAGATAGCGCATAGGAAAGCGCGCTTGTCAAGTTCCTCCAAGCAAATCAAGATATCTTCGCATGGCAGCCATCTGACATGACCGGAGTACCTAGGGAACTTGCCGAGCACTCTCTAAATGTAAACCCGAACACTAAACTCGTCAAATAGTCCTTATGACGGTTTGGCGACAAAAAGCGTAAGGCAATAGCTAAGGAACTAGCGCGGCTCGAGTTAGCCGGATTCATAGAAGAGGTCATCCACACTGAGTGGTCGGCCAATCCTGTAATGGTCCCTAAAAAGGACACCACTGATTTAAGGATGTGTGTTGATTATACTGCCTTGAATAAGGCTTGCCCAAAAGATCCGTTCGCTCTGCCTAGAATTAATCAAGTCATCGATTCTACGGTAGGCTCGGAACTCCTCTTTTTTCTCGACGCATATTCCGGTTATCACCAAATCCAGATGAAGGAATCTGACAAAATCAAAACTTCATTCATAACCCCCTTCGGAACCTTCTGTTTTGTTACGATGCCCTTTGGGCTGAAGAACGCAGGAGCTACATACCAGCGCACGATGTAGCGTTGCCTCCACGACCAACTCGGATGCATTGTACATGCATACGTGGATGATATCGCGGCGATGCCCAAAAAGAAGGAAACACTAATTTCCGACTTGGAGGAAACATTCGCCAATCTACGAAAATACAACATCATGCTTAACCCGAAGAAATGCTTCTTTGGAATACCAGCCGGAAAATTGTTAGGTTTTATCGTGTCTCAAAGAGGCATAGAGGTGAACCGAGACAAAATCAAGGCTATACTCAATATTTCTAGGCCAACTCGCCTAAAGGACGTACAAAGATTAACTGGCTGCATCGCTGCGGTCAGTCGATTTGTAAGCCGGCTTGGTGAAAGAGACGCACTATTATACAAACTCCTAAAAAAGACCAAGGATTTTGTTTGGACTGACGAAGCTGAAGGTACACTACAAGCCTGAAGAAAGTACTCTCATCGGCTCCTATTCTTGCAATGCCGGAACCTTAGGAACCGATGTTGCTTTATATTGCTGCGACAAATAAGGTCGTTAGTATCGTCATGGTTGTGGATAGACCAGAGGAAACTCAGGAACACCTGGTGCAGCGTCCGACTTACTTTGTTAGCGAGGTCCCGACAGAATCAAAATAGCGATATCCGCACTATTAAAAGTTGGCTTACAGTGTTTTTCTAGCATCTCATAAGTTACGACACTATTTTCAGGAGCATCCAATTACCGTGGTGAGCAAAGCTCCCATGAGAGATATAATCAACAACAGTGACGCCACAGGACGCGTCGCCAAATGGGGCATAGAGCTCTCAACTTTCGATATTGAGTACAAACCTCAGACAACAATAAAATCCTAGATCCTTGCTGACTTTGTCGCTGATTGGACAGAGACAAAGGAGAGTATGATACTCCCTGAGTTGGAATATTGGACCCTCTTTTTCGATGGGTCTAAGGCTCGAGGGGGCTCAGGGGCTGGCGTGGTGCTCAAATCACCCCAAGGAGATAAACTTTTATATGTGTTGCAGATCCACTTCACAGCGACAAACAATATTGCCGAGTATGAAGCACTGCTACATGGAATCTGGATTGCCAAGGACATTGGTATCCAACGTTTAATGTGTTACAGAGATTCAGATCTTGTTGCTCAACAAGTGTCGGATATTTGTAATGCAAATAAACGCATGGCAGCATATAAAGCTGTCGTGGATGATCTATCTAAATCGTTCGAAGGGTTTGAAGTCCAACACATCCCTCGAGCAGAAAATGAGGAAGCAGATGCACTATCTCGGATAGGTTCTGCGCGGAAAGAGGTCCCGGATAGCACTTTTTTAGAGCACCTCAAAGTTCCCTCAATAAAGGAAGTAGATGAGGAATATCCGACCAAATCCGACTCACCTTTAATAGCAGTTCTGGCTGTAATTCCCAGCTGGACTCAACCCTACCTCGATTATTTGGTAGATGGCAAATTACCCGAAGACGAGGTGCTGAGCCGGCAGATTATCCGACGAGCTAAAGTCTATACCATTGTTAAAGGTGAGCTCTATAAATGGAGTGTTTCTAGGGTTTTTCAGCGCTATGTATCTCCGGAAGAAGGAGTGGAAATCTTAAGGGAAATCCACGAAGGCGAGTGTGGTCACCACGCTGCAGCCAAATCTTTAGTGGCAAAAGCTTTTCGACACAGATTTTTCTGGCTTACAGCTCAGGCAGATGCCGAACGATTAGTCAAGACGTGCAAAGGCTGCCAAAAGTACGCCAAGCAAGCTCATGTTACGACTGATCAGTTGCGAACAATACCTATAACATGGCCCTTTGCGGTCTGGGGGCTTGATATGGTAGGACCTTTTAAACGAGCTCCAAGTGGATTTACTCACCTCTTAGTGATGGTGGATAAATTCACCAAATGGATTGAGGCTAAACCCGTCACAAGTTGTGACGGAGCAACAGTCAAAAGATTTATCGAGGATGTTATAATCCGGTATGGTTATCCGCATAGCATTATCACGGACAACGGGAGTAACTTTTCTATGGGAGAATTGGCTAAATTCTGTGACGAGCAAAATATCCGGCTTGACATTGCGTCAGTCGCACATCCACAGGCTAACGGACAAGTCGAAAGAGCAAATGATTTAATTCTACAAGGCCTAAAACCGAGACTCGAAGCTTACGACATGCTGCGGGGGCTTGGGCAGAGGAACTACCCTCTGTAATTTGGAGTTTACGAACAACTCCAAACAGGTCAACAGGATACACACCTTTCTTCTTGGTCTATGGTGCAGAAGCAGTTCTCCCTAGTGATTTAATTCATACTTCTCCTGAGTGGCCGCGTATATCGAAGAGGATGCCAAGATTTCTCGACAAAATTATCTCGACTTAGTCGAAGAAGTTCGCGTCGTTGCTGAAATGAGATCTACAGCCTATCAGCAGAAGTTACGCAAGTATCATAGTCAGAGAGTCCGAAGTAGATCCTTCAATAAAGGTGATTTGGTTTTCCGACTTGTGCAACAAAGAAAGGACAAACTTTATCCAGTATGGGAAGGGTCCTTTTTAGTTAGTCGAGTATTACACAATGGATCGTACTACTTAACTGACATGAGGCCAGTAAAAGAAAGACCTGCTACTAAGAAGAGAAAGAAAGCTGGAGGCAGTACAAATCCGGATGAGTTAGACAGACCGTGGAATATTGCTCAGCTATGTCCCTTTTATTCTGAGTTTATCCTTCTTTGTAATCGTGCATATGTACATGTTCTGTGAGAAATAAAAGTTTTGGTTACCTCAAGTTTTTTCTGAGAAGTTCTTAAACCATCTTATTTCCGAATGATCATGTCATAGTCGAAAATCCCAGAATGCTTGAAAGTACTTTATGCTCATGTTCGTTCTGGTTTAGATTTCCGATTCTAAAACAGCTACCCTCGGGTATAACTCTAAAAGTTTCTAGTCTTTACTTTGGTTATTTGTCTGATTGCTGGATGCGGGCATTTTCCGAGTAGTGAATTGTTGGTACTGGAAGCCGGCTTTGTTTTCGAGTTTAAACTGGTTTAGCAATTGAGCTCCGTTGCTCAGCAAAGTTTCCGGCGGAAGGTTTAGCCGGCTCACGAAAGGGACAAGGCGGAAATCCAGATAAACAATAAGTAGAGACGAAAAAATACAAGTGCTTATGTAAAATATTTTAGGCACACAAAAAAAATCTCAAAGCCGAAAAGTGCTAAATAGATTAAAAGTTTAGCACTAGCAAAAGTCAAAGTACTATATATTTACAAACGCATCTTATTGTTCCGGAATAATACTTAAATTTTTGGTCTATGATGCAGGAGGAGATGAAGGATCTGCCGGCTCGCTGGTCACTCCGCCTTGATATCGTTCCGAGATGTCTGCATCCGAGATGGTGCGTTCATCGTAGGAAACTTCTTCTGTTTCTTCTGCAGGAGGAGGCGGAGTATCTACGCGGGTGAAGAAGGGGATCTCGTAGCTGGTCAGATCAGCCACGTGAGACCCGTATCCGGCGCAGGAGTGCATGATGGCTTGAAGGTCCTTCTCCTGGCCGTCTTCGTCTACCTTGCAGTACCCTCTGGTCACTTGCCATATCTCCATGTTTCCATGGTGGCTCATGACCATGGTGAGAGCGTTCTGCGCAGCAGTCCGCGCGTAGGACATGTTCCAGTCCCGAACAAGCTGCAGCATCTCCTTGGCCTTGTCCCTCACCTAAAAATCCGACATGCTTGGCATGTCCAGAATCTTGAGAGCTTCGCCGATGTCCTCAAGGGACTGGCGGAAGTCATGAAGCAGGTCAACGACTTGGGTAAGCCGATGGGTGCGGGGCTCGAAGGAGGAAGAGTCCGTCAACTTCAGAGGACCTATACACAAAACAAGTTAAGAAAAATCCGACATTGATAAAATTCGAAGAAAGAGACAAGTCAGAAAGATGGAACGTACCAAAAATGACGTCGTCAATCTTGGTCTTCTCCTCCCGGAGACTCTGGAGCTCAGCCCGGAGCGCCTGGGACATATCCTTCTCTCTGCCTAGCTCATTTTTGAGATCCGAGATTATTTTATCTTGAGCAGCGATCTTGCGATCACGCTCATCAGTGGCCATGGAGGAGGATTCAACGACTTGAGCTATGCTCCTTTCATGATCCGCTTTAAGCTTATCCAGCTCTTGGCGAAGTCCCTTGTTCTCCACCACCAGGGTCTTGAGGTTCTCGGCCTCTTCAATCATGGCGACGGATTGTTTCACCAGCGCTATAAGTCAAAAAAGAACAGAAGTTCAGAAAAATTCGACATTGAAAATAACAAAGACAAGGTTTGAGTCTCGGAATGTTTACCTTCGGCTTCATCCTTGGCGACTTTAAGCTCAGCATTTTTAAGCCGGAGAGCTTTGATCTCTCTCCGCTTATCACAGACATTGGTCAGTAATTCCTGGTTATAGGAACATACTTTCTGTAAGTCAGAATACCCAAAGTCAGAAAGCTATTTAAGACTCGGGCTAATATTTTTGCTAAAATATCAGCACGAGCCTTGGGGGCTACACTAGTTCGTTCTTTGGCATCCTAAATAAAGCATAAACCCGGATTGTTTATCCTACTTCATGCTTGGGGGCTAGAGGATATGATATAACATAATAGAAAAAACAAGATTTGGAATTCCGACTTACATATTGCTCGCGGGTGAGTTTATCCAAACCCGCGTTCACTTCAGCAGCCACCTTTTCGGCGAGAGTAAGAGGGATCACTGGGGTTGTTGGAAGCTCACCAGTCCTAATCCTCTCATCGCGAAGGCGGACTTGAGCAAGAAGATCAGAGAACTTGACGTCCTCTGCTTCCTGCGCTTCTTCTTCGGCAGAAAGATGGCTTTTCTCCAGGACTTGCCTGGCGAGCCGCTGGATTTCTTCGGCAGATTTCCGAGTCAGGCCAAACTTGGCAAGACCCGGATTGCTCATGAGGTTTTCGGCGAAGGTTTCTGCCGAGGGATCATTACCCGAAGAGGGTTCACCCTTATTTAAATCTGACGCACTCGTGGTGACGTCAGTTTGCGATCCAAGGTTCGCAGGCCCCGTTGAAGGAGCCGGATCTTCTACAGCGTCCGACGAGATAACCGGCGTTGCAGAAGGTTGAGGGGCAGGAGTCGGAGGAGCCATGGTAGGAGAAGCTATGGTAAGCTTCGTTTGTCGCATAGGCTTCGAAGAAATCCCTTTCCCCTTGGCCTTGACGAGCGGTTTTGCTCTGAGAGTGTAGTGAAGTCAGAAACATTACATCTCAGAAAGAAATTTGAGTAAAGTACAAAGGCGGAAAGTTGTGACTGAAAGTTACCTCTTCACGACAGGCACCTCCTTTGTGCCAACATCCACTGTCGGAGCTTTGCGTTTCTTGAGCACGAGGTCCGGCAATGGGACCACTTCTACTTCCTGAGAAAACTCCGGAGGGTATCCTTCGAGCGGAGCAAGTTCCGACTTGGGGATGTCAGCAAGCTAAAAAGAAGAAAATATATCAGTATTGCAATATAACTCGAAAATTGAAACACATAAAAGGTGTGATGATGGAAGCTTACCGGCACCATGGGGTTTTCCGCCGTGTGCATGTCCAGAGAAACCTCCAGAATACTCCTTTCGATCCGCTCCTTGATCAGCCACTTGATTTGGCTTATATAGCCTTGAGTGGTGTAGGCTTTGGAGCTGATGCGAAGGGAGTCGGTTGGAGACGACGTGATGGAGTGCATCAGTCGGGTTCCGTGGTACTGAAGTGGCTGGATATGACGTGAGACCCAACACTGGACCAAGTCGGATCCCTTCAGACCAGTGTGCTTAATCAAATATTCGATCCGCCTCTTAGCGAGGATCAGATCGTTGGAAAGAGCCGGAGCAGCCTCGTCCCAGGAAGGCTGGGCCATGGCGGCTCCATCGACAAAAGCCTACAAAGAAGTAGCTTTGTCGGGAGCCGGAATATCCCTATGATAGAAAAAAGTGGCCGGCCATTGTTTGATCGAGTCACTAGCTAGAATCTTGGGATAAGCCCGGTCGCGTCTAAGTGAAAAGCTGATAGTGCCGGTGATGTAAGGAACACCGGCAGTGATGGAGTTTCTCCGGACATGAAAGTAGTAGCGGAAAAGAGTCAAACTCGGCCTAATGCCGAGAAAGCCCTCGCAAAGCAAAGCATACGCACTCATCTCTAAGAGAGAGTTAGGAGGAAGATTATGGAGTTGAACTCCAAAATTATCTATCACCTCGGAGAAGAACTCCGAGGGAGGAAAAGACAGACCTCGGTCAAGATGGGTGCCGAAGTGGACCCGCTCGCCGTCGCGTGGGTTGGGGACGGTTTCCCCGAAGCCGCTCCGCCAGTCGCCGGCAGTGAGAAGCCCCTCCTTCTCCACATTCCTACGGCCCTCCTCGTTGAGGGCACAGGGGATCTAGATTCCCCGAAAGCTTTCCTTCTCTGCTGCTACTTCTGCCGTCGCCGCCGCTGCCGCTGCCGCCAAACCAGAGGAAGAAGATGAAGCCATTTCTCCGGTGAGAAAATGACCTGAAAGGGGCGGTGCTGGGAGTTTCTATGGGGGAAGGACGAGGAGGCTCTGTGCGCGCAGGAGGATTGGGAAGGAAGGAAACAGCAAAGGACTGGTGGAAAGGAGAAGGAGAAATCCAAACCCCTTATATCCACCTACTTGCGCCAAGATTCGTGCAAATGCTATAGTGCAACCGCCATGCGTCGTGGAAAGAACTGGGAAGGACCCACGCAATGATTGCATCGCCTCGATCTCCACGCACGCATTGAAACGGCGCCTCGGTTCCACGAACCACGGACCCACCAAACGGTCGTACTGACGGAACGCGTGTCAGATGACGTGACTTGACCATGCTTGTGTCAGGTGGCGTTAGAGACCAAGTTCCGGCTTAGTTTAAAATCGAGCTGGAAAATCCGAGTAACCTATTGATAGGTCCAACTTATTTTTAAGACCCGGATCGTATTTTTTGTTGTGAAGTTTCAGGAACCCTTCAAGATTCTGCAAGCCAAAGATCAAGCTAGACGATGATAAATCCGACTTTGGATCTTGGAGGCCTCCAGGGGATGCTGTTGGGGATATACTTTCCGGGTATCCTCACAGTTCCTCACTGACCAGGGTGGCCCACTTCGGGTTAGAGCATTGCTTCACGGGCGGCCCAGTCAGGGAGAAAGACGGAGTCCAATCCGGCTATGGGAAGGCCCAGAAGACTTACCGACTTAGGCCCATAATGTTACTTGTAGTTCAAGATGTACTATGTAACCGACTCTCAGTCGTAGCCGGATAGATCTCTCCTGTAAACCCTAGGCCGGATATCTATATAAGCCGTCCTAGGGAGAGCCTTTAGGACACACCTCAATAGTCTACAATCTCAACTCGCACAGGCGAAACCCTTGTAACCCATATTCCGGCTCTGCCGTATTACTGGATTGCTAGAAGGAGTAGGATCCGTCCAAAGCCGACGGATTTGAACCTGAGTAAACTTGTGTGCTCACCGTCCCGGAATACCGTACATCTCACACCCCTCTCTTCCGCACGCCTCGAGGACCCCCTCATGGCGTACTTGTCATCAATCCGACGACACCTTCCTCGAGCACAAGGTCCTGCCAACCGACAAGACAGAGGCATGCATGATCGTGCGCCACTGCAAATCCTTCGTCATCATCAACGGCAAGCTCCACAAATGCAGCATGACTGGCGTATTCCAGCACTGCGTACAACTAGAAGAAGGTCGCAAGATACTCCAAGACATCCACGCCGGCGACTGCGGCCATCATGCCGGCGCCAGATCGCTGGTCGCTAAGGCCATGCGACATGGCTTTTACTGGCTCATCGCGCATGCCGATGCCATTGACATCGTCCAACGATGCGTCGGGTGCCAAAAGTACGCCAAATAGACGCATATCCCTAGTTCGGCACTCAATACCATCCCCATCAGCTGGCCATTCACCGTATGGGGCAGGGACATGGTCAACCCGTTCAAGAAGGCCCCATCTGGCTTCACCCATCTCCTGGTCGCAGTCGACAAATTTACCAAGTGGGTTGAGGCCAAGCCGATCAAGAAGTGTGACGGCAAGACCGCCACCAAGTTCCTCCGTGAGCTCATCTACTGGTACGGCAACCCGCATAGCATCATAATGGACAACGACACCAACTTCACCAAAGGTGCCATGGCGGATTTCTGTGAGGAGCATGGCATATGGCTCAACCTTGCCTCAATCGCCCACCCAGAGTCGAATGGCCAAGCAGAGCCCGCCAACCAAAGCATCCTCCATGGCCTCAAGCCGCAAATTTAGGTGCCCCTCGAGCAAACCCCTGGATGCTAGGTAGAAGAGCTCCCCTCCATGATATGGGGCATCCGCACCTCTATCAACCGCTCCACATGGTTCACACCCTTCTTCATGGTGTACGGCGCTGAAGCCGTCATGCCAACCAACCTAGAACACGACTCACCTCGGGTCATCAATTACGTGGAGGCAGAAAACAAGATCGCCCGCCAAGACGGGATCGACCAGCTCGACGAAGCACGTGACCTAGCTTGCTCTCGCACTGCCATCTACCAGCAGGGACTCTACCGCTACCACAGCCGCCGAGTTCGGACTCACACCTTCCTATAAGGCGACCTGGTCCTCGGACTGATCCAGGACAAGAAGGGCATGCACAAGCTTCCCCCCATGGGAGGGGCCATTCACCATAGGGCGAGTCCTCGGTAATGATGCTTACTACCTCATCGATGTAAGAGGCAATGACCAGCTCGAAGTTGGGAGGCCATGGAATGTAAACCTCCTTCGAAAGTTCTACACATAGAACTAAAACTTGTACTCAGCTGCTATATAACGAAATCAATTCGGATTGCACAAATTGTGTCTACTCGCCATACTCTTGTGCCAATCGCACTCGTACATCTAGCAATACGCTACCCACGGAAGTCAACCCCTGGTTGAGCGACTAACATGGCTAAGTAGTGCGTCCCAAGGGCACCGAAGACACTCGGGCCTTGTGTCATCCACGAACACGCCACCCCAAAGCCACCATCGGAGTCGCCTCGCTAGACTGGCCCGTCGGGACAAGACAACCGATAATGCTCCTCACAGCGACCCGTCCTCCGCATCCTCGTGCAAAGCGGCTCGAACGGTTAAGTACCATGCACGGGGACTTGTCTACAATAACCCCCATGCGGCTCGGGAACACACCAAGTAAGAGAGCCTGCCTTGGAATCTCCCCGCGAATGACTTTCCAAGCCAGGGGAGAGACGCGTTACGAACAATGCACAAGGTCCTCACCTACCTTGGGCATGCGATTAGAACAACTAAGTACCATGCTCGGGAACTCGCCTAAACCGACCCTGCTCGCGCTCGGGAAAACAGCCAAGTACAGAGATCCCTTGGGGTCGCCAAGCGACTGGCTCCACGAGCCACGGCGAGTCAACACCAGCCAAATTAAAAACTTAATGCAATCAAACTTACATACATACGAGGTAAACCCAAATAAAGGGCGGACGCGCTCGGGGAGTCGTACAAACAAATACTCAACACAACTCAGAAATCACCATGCATTGCGAGTCGATTGACCCCTTTCATTCCAGCAAAAAAATACATTGTTTACATTTCAAAAGCGACCAGTCGCCATAACTTACAAAAAGCCCCTCAGGGCAGTAATTCATTTTGCAGGTTCCAACAAAGAGGCACCGCCATCACCCTTGACCCGGACGAACGGTTCCCAAGGGTTCGCCGGATGTCGTCAATTGCTTCGCCAGCGACGACTAGAAGGGCTGCTCCGACTTCAAATCACGGTGCTTCGGCTTGGTGTCGCCCGGCGCCACCACGGTCTCCTGGTACGACAGAAAATCCCCCATCGCCAATACCCGCTCCACAAACAGAGCAGCCTTGGTGGTCAACTTGAGAACCTATGAGATCTCCACCGAGCCAGTCACCGATGGATACCCGCTGGTGACATCGTCGAGGTCGAAGTCATCGGGGAAGTGAGCGAGCACAAGGTTAAGCGCTGTGGTGGCCCCGCGTCTGAAGGCCGACTGCGCCATCCACTCGATGACGGTAGGTGCCTCCTCAAGGTAGCGCCAAACCTCAGTCAACCTCCGAGGAATAATCTCGGTAGGGGAGATCCCTTGAAGAACATCCTGGACACACAGCACCGAAGTGGTGGCCGCATCACCACCACCGTGATGCACTGCGAAGCGTCAAAGGTCTGCACCACCGGGTCGCTTTGACCTATCACGGCTGCAACTTAAGAAAATCAATATCACTAAGGCCTAGTGGACTCACCCGCTCGGGGATTCACAGCATACCAGAAAAGAAGGAGCAGAAGGAAAGGACACTCACCAAGAAGTTTGCGGCAGCTCTCTGTCACATGTTTCTCAAGCGCCCCAAGGTCGCTCTGCAACCCCAGGATGACCGAGTTGGAGGCTTTCCGCTCCTCCTCTGTCGCGGCGACTGCAGCCTTGGCCCTCTCTTTAGAAGAGATCATCGACGCCTTTGCCGCTTCCAGCTCCTTCACTAGCGAGTCGACTCGCTCCTCTGCTGTGGCCAACGCCACCTTCGTAGCATCCAGCTCAGCAACTGGAACATACCCCTTATGGGCCTTAGCAATTGCAATAGGGAATTCATCTACAAGGCAAAAGCATCATGGTTCAGTTTCGCACAGCAACGACGGCTCGAGCTTGCTAAAGAAAACACCAACTCACCAGCAGATTCTTGGAGTCACCGGTTGGCCTCCTGTGCCATTCGTAGATCGTGCTCAAGGTGCTCCTTCACGGCTTGTCGATCGGATGATTCCCTCTGTAGGCCCTGACGACAGAAAAACAATAAGAGACTAGACGACTAAGGTTCTAAGTGTCCAGCCGCTAAAATTTAGCGACTAGACCCTCGGGGACTGGACGACTAAAGTTCTAAGCGTCTAGCCACTAAAATTCAGCGACTAGACCCTCAGGTATTGGAAGACTAAAGTTCTAAGCGTCTAGCCACTGAAATTCAGTGACTAGACCCTCAGGGACTAGACGACTAAAGCTCTAAGTGCCTAGCCGTTGAAATTCAGTGGCTAGACACTCAGGGACTGGACATACCTGAATAGCAGCACCAAGCATGCTATGAAGCTTGTTGGCATCCATTGAAGGGACCATCGAAGACGTGCGCCCGCGCCACTGCCCAATGTCATCATCGACGATCTCTGGAATTTGTGGCGACTGAGTTTTAGCCGCCGTCGAGAATTCATTGGCCATAAAGCGCGGAAACGACGCGGCCATCCTCACCGGGGTGCTGATCGTCGAATGGGGCGGCTCCCCCGGCGAGACTTCCTTGATTGGCTCCGAGTGGGCGGCTGCCACTTCTCTAGCGTGGGCAGCGGAGTCATCCTCCTCCATGTTCCCTCCTGCCGTGACGTTAGGGTTGCCCCCCTTCTTCTTCTTTGTTCCTTCGCCTGGCACATCCTCTATGATAATCCTCCTCTTCTTGGAGGGGTCGACTTCCCCTTGTCCATCGACCGACAAAACTTTGGCCACCAAAGGGCGACCAATCTTTTTGGCGCTAGACCTGTGAATATGGCCACGATCAGGAAGCCGACAATGCAAGGGATACTGAAATGCAAGGAAGAATCAGACTCACTTGGTGACGGGGAGAGTGCGCAAACCAGTGCTGATATGTGCGGGCTTCTCCAGCTCCGGACCCAAATGGCATGAGAGCCCCTTCTCAAACACATTCAAGGCCCATGACACCGTCGGCTTCTTCAACATCAAGGTCGCGGTTGCGGCCTCTGGCCCGGGTGACACAGCCCCCTCCTCCAGTGGCGGCGATTTTGACCCTGTGACTTCAGCAGCCCCTAGCTCCGGGGCGGCCGAGGTTGTTGGTGCAATCGTGGCAAGTGGAACCTCCGACTCCATCATGGTCATGGTCTCCGATCCCTTCATCGGAGGTGGGTCCTTAGGGATCTTGGTTGAAACATCGGCCGCCTCATCACCAGATTCCTCATCCAATTCAAAGGCCACCAGTGATCTAGGTGGCGACGCCAGCTTCGGCGCCGATTTCCTCACAGGCGACTTCAGCTTCCGTGTGGGCTTTGCCGGCATGGCCACTCGCCGCAAGTTGTGCTCCTGCACAGTCTCGTCGTCATTGTCGCACTCCTCGAGGTTGCGACTCGCCTCGATCTGATGTTGCTTCTGCATATGAGTCTTGCGGGCCGCGGGCGCCAGTGGAGGAATGTCCCTCACTTCATCTTCGTTGTCGGAGGATTCCCCTTTGGTACCTTCCTCGAGCTCCTTGGGGATCTCCACGTCGAGTGGGGGAAGCCAACCCTCGAGGATCTAGAACAACTAAGAGCGGACAGGGAGAATTGGTTTGGTTAAAGATCACGACTGAACATTACAAGTTGTGGGTGCAAATTGCGCCCGCGCAAATTGCGGCTGAAGACAAAGTGATAGGGAAGAACTTACCGTGGGAGCTTCATTCTTCATGGCTACATATGGAGCAAGCTCGGCCATCCCGTCAGTGAATTCTGTGTCTATGATCTTCTTCAAGGCGGCCTTGTAGTCCGCAACGTTCCCGGCCTATTTGCTCGTCCTGGAAGGATCGTTCTTCCCGGTGTACTCGTACATCCAGTGGGGCCGAGTTGTTAGTGGGACTAGCCGCCGCACAAGCCAGCAGTTGTAGAGGTTTCTTCAGCTCCTGGATCTGCTCCATCATTTTGGTGACGGCCATCTTCTGGTCACTAGGGAGCTTCGTCTCTATCAGCCAGCGGGGCTCGCTTCTCTCTGTGACGTACATTGGGAGTGCCACTTCGCCGGAGGGAGTGGACTCCTTCACATAAAACCAGCTTTTCTTCCACTCGCTCGTGGCTTTCTTCGGCAGCAGGAGCTTGAAGAAGTTTACCTTTGGCTTCTGTTGAAAGGTAACGCCACCTGCCGCCAGGACGGGGCCACCCGATCCGTCGCGGCTGAGGCGGCCGTGGAACAACTCCAACCACAGAGGGAAGTAAGGCCGGCGTCCTAGATAGCATTCACAGAAGGTGACGAAGATCGCCAACTGTTGGATGTTGTGTGGACCTAGATCCGATGGCTTGATTGTGTAATACGCGCAGAACCGCCAGAAAAAGATCGAAGGAGGAATCCCAAGCCCCTCTCTAGGTGGCTCGGGAAACAAATGAACTCACCAGGACGAGGCATCGACTCGGTCTTGGTGGCTGCGGGGATCCGCTAGTTCCCCTTACAAAGAACCCCCGCATCCTCAAACGATTTGAGCTGGGCAGTGGTGCACTTGGACATCCCCCACAAATCCTTTAGAGGCGCCATCGAGGAGAAGACAAGGTCACCTGGTCCGGAAATTCTGGATCGTGAGGAGACGGAGAGACTGGGAGTGCACAGGGATGAGAAAGGTGGAAGAAGATCTACAGATTTCCTCGCTGCTCTCCTTATAAAGATGCACTACCCGCCAATCTCAGGATAGCCGCAAGCCTGCGGTAATTACGTCGAAGTTACCGTTGATTTACCCAACGACTAGTTTGACTAAGCTGGCGGTCCAACTTCTCCCACTTGACTCGCCTGCTGTTGCGCCTTGTCCCTTTAGCAGGGGCAGTGATTCGAGCATAATTCCATTCGCCAATGCTGCGACTAAAGAACTAGTGGAGAGACTTCCTCCTTAATCAAGGGAGTCCATCGCCAATTCGACTAGGCGTCCAAATTGGACTCGCCTAGTCCGACTACCAAATGAACACCTGCGCCAAGTTGACACTAGCCTCGGGGACTACTGATGGGGATATGCCGGATGGGGTATGCCCAGCAGGACGTTTCGACTGGACCAAGGGCCTTGTGAGTGGGCCTGTAGGACGACGACTAGAAAGTGACCGAAAGGAAGCCTAGCGACTAAAAGCTAGAGGCCCAGAAGTGTAGCTGAAGCCCAATCGGATTAGGTCAAATCCTCTAAGTCCTTGACTGATTAGGTTGTATATCTGTAAACCGTAGCGAGGTACCTCCTATATAAGCCTCCCTAGGGTTCTCTTTGTACTCACGTTCCATCATACACCCCTTCCAAGTGACTCGCTGCCTAGCCACCGAGCTCGCCACCCTTGTAACTCACTCGCCGATAATACAATCTAGAAGGAGTAGGTCTTTACTCTACAGGAAGTCGAACCTGGGTAAACTCATGTGTCTCAGCCCTCATCTTGCTCCGCAGATGGCCGCCCGCTCTTTCCCTCAATCCTATCAATCGCTACACCTGGTAGTGACTATCATGGTCATTCTCACGACAACGGAGGAACGGTGGCGGTGGTTTGGGGCGGCGACACGTGGCTCGCAGCGGCCTTGGCCGGATGCGCCACTGCTGCTACGCCAATTGCTACCTTGCGATCGGCCAGATCTCCTCCACCACGGTGCTACTCGTCGCCTAGCGGGCGTGGCGGCCAGGGTTGCCATCGATTTGCTGGCCTTTTCCGTTGGGTTGGGCGCCCAGGATGGCTGGTTTCGTGGGGGATCAGCCTGAATAAAGGTGGCATTCCTATGGTTTCTCTCACGCCAAGACGAAGATCTGCTTGATGCCTGCCCTCGCTGATCTGGCTAGGGTCTCGAGTTCCAGAAGGCTCCGCTGGCGAACTCCCATGAGGACGTCATGCCTAGAGATTGCTGGATCAGATGGAATTCGGTCAGGCGCTCTTGTGTTTTTTCTAACCATTTTTATTTTAGTGGGAGTGTTGTGAAGCTCTGATGTTTGTTACCATCATGGGACCCGTCTTTCGGACCATGGTAAAGTCAGAGGCGAAGAATGTAAATGAAGGCAGATATCAGAGGACCAGCAATGGTGGTTCGAGTCTTTGTGGCGATGATGTACTAGCTTGGTATTTCATGACTCCTAGAAGCAACATAGTAAGTAAGGGTGATAACACACGATAAGTTCATAGTCTTACATTTCAAGATAAAAATCCAAGGTCTGGCCTTAATTGGTTGTACCTGGCAATGGCATGTTGAAGGCATTGTTTTGTGAGCAAGGACTTTTCTCTAGGGTGAAAACCTATGATCTATGATCGGGCGGCGGCGACACTTGTGCACTGTTTCCTTCTTGTAGTCGTCGCTTTTGGAGAAGCTGGACTATCGATATTGTCTTGGTGGTGTGCTTCTACAAGTGTTGGGGATATGATAAATGGGTATCACCATAGCACGTCCTTATTCCGGCTAACTCGGGTGACCCATAGTTGATAGCAAGGCCTATGGCCTGCTGGGCGGCCCAGTTAGACAGATCCAGGAGGGAGGCCCATGCCGGATAAAGGAAGGCTATGCAGAATTCACCGACATGCTTGGAGCCTTGGAGTGCAAGACACGGAAGACTAGTTCGTATTAGTGTAGGACTCTTTACCTTGTCCGGCAAGGACCTTTCCCTGTAAACCCTAGGTTCTGGTGCCTTTATAAACCGGACCTGTGGGAGCCTTTAGGGCATAACCTAGATTGCTACGTACAATGTGCAACACCTCGCACAGCGAACCTATCTCTGTAACTCGGTGTATCGCCATCATAGTGATTTATAGCAGGAGTAGAGTTCCGCCATCGTTATGGGACTTGAACCTAGGTAAGCTGTGTCACCTCGTACCTGCCAAATCTCTGCCTTACCCCACATCTCTAAACACAAACTGTGAGGACCCCTCCATGGCGTACTTGTCAGCAATACCACGACAGTTGGCGCCCACCATGGGGCAAGACGCGCTTCGATCTCTACACCAGGCAAGGTCCAATCCCTTCGTGGGAATCGGTGACACCGTAGCCATCAGACGTGTTCTCTTCTCTGGCAACATCCTGATCATCCCTCCAGATGAGTTCTGGGTGCCAGCGAAGACAAACCCTACGCGCTGCTCCGCCATCCCCTTTGGAGACATCCACATCTTCATCGGCGAAACCGACTCGGGTCCTAGATCCCAGGTAGTCAGAAACTCGTCAATCCCCGCACGGACCACCTACGGGCATGACACGTTAGTGGAAGGATCTAGGCCGTACCTCTCTCTGGAGTATGGTTGTTCAGATCAGGAAAATTCAAGGCCCACCCAAACCACCCCTGTGCAGGATATAAATGTGGAAGGACCCTGCAAATTCTCTTGGCTTCCCCGAGCGATAGAGATGTGCAGGTCACACATTGTCGGTGTCATCACCATCTTCGATCTGGCCAGATGCGTTCAAAGGGATGGAGAGCCTCCCGCGAATACCTTTCTAGATGGATGAGGGTGAGGGAAACCCTAGAGGGCGACCGTGCCGACGAGCTCGTGTACCACTTCGTGGAAGGGCTTACACCCGGAACACTTCTTTGGCATACCCTCCGAAGACGGCAGGCCACGGGCCCTCTCACCCTTGGTGAGATGGTCACAATCGTCAATGAATACGCGGACACCAATGAGGAGGCTGAGGCCACGATCGCTGTCGTGGCCGGAGGAGGAAACAACAATAACAACGGCCCACCTCCGTCACCCTCCACATCCACCATCAACAACACCGAAGACAACTCCGACTCTGTCCTTGACGTGCTATACGCCGACATCAATATGGATGGCGGCGACTCGAACGCTAACTCGGAGGAACACGATGCTATTATGAGGGAGATCGAGCAGGAGATCGAGAAGGAGGAGCGCGCTGAGAAGGCCAACATGTCCCACCAGGTGCTAGCTTCCATTGGGAGTGTGATGGAAGGAGACGGAAAGGAACCGGGTCGTGAAAGAGCTCTGACCATGCTAGCGGTCACCAGAGCAGCAGCAGCCAAGAAAGCCCCCGAGCCTCCAGCTCCGGCCAAGGCCTTGCCCCCTCCGGTTATCCACCCGCAACCAGCGCAGGAACTCACCACGGCTCCCAGTACTGCTAGGCAGTGAAACCAGCCGCCAATGCCACCATCAATGTCTGCAGCTGGCAACCCATTGGTTACTCCCGCCGAGAAGGCAATCTATGGCACACTCCTCATTGAGCCCATTACCGTCGCCCATATCCGGAGCTTGATGAGAAGCGTGCGGCAATCCTGGCGGAGGCCAAGTGCATCGTAGAATAGGGAGCTAAGCTAGACGAAGATATGGCAAAGGCGCAACAATCTATTAAGGCGGCAAGACCTATGGAGGCTGAATACAAACAGTTGCTATTGAAGCACAAGTCAAAGAAAGTACCATCTCAGATCGTCGAAGACCCCGGCGTTTGGCGCAGGTTGGGGTCTGACGGATCTAAACCGACAAAATCCACCCATACATTGATTCAGAGGGGAGGCAAGTCATTCCAACTCCCGCCCTCAACATTGCCGTCGCCAAGACCCTCCTAGAGAAAGACAGGTCGCCAGAAGCAATTGCTCAGGTATATGACCTCATTGCCAAGGCATGCAAGCAACAGGAAAAGGCCACCTCGCAGAGGCTTGAGTCCAATCCGGAGCTTTGCCAGTCAACCCTTAACAGCCGTAGAAGGCCAAGATCTCCCCGTGATGAAGGATCTCACACAGGCTCTACGGAGCAAAGACGGAGGGAGGCGTGCAACAAGGCTGATGCCATACCCATATCCTCCGATCATGAAGAAAAGGCTACCCCTCGTCGGTCACCACCTCCACCACCATCCCGGTGTCACGAGGAACCACAGTCGTGCCACCGTACAAGCATGCCATCGCCTAGGCATCCCCAGGTTGGCATCGTTATACACGACTAGGGCGAGCAGCCCCGGCATGCCGGAGAGTGCAGTGGCGTTGAAGGACATAGGAGTAGGTCCCACAAGGAACCACCACGTCTGACAAGCAACCGTGACAGGCATGAGGAGTCACAGGAGGGTAATAGAAAGAAAGCTAACCCACCGCCTCCACCACCACCGTCACCACCTAGTAGCCATCATGGCGGAGGACATGGTGGATCACGTAGATCGCACCACAATTCCCCTCCCCATGACGAAAAAGGGAATCAACCAGAGTTGTACGATGCACGTTCGCGGCTGGACAAGATCCAAGAAGCTTGGGAGCTCCCATACCTTGGGCCATGTTGTTTAGGACCAGTAATATGGGCCACAACCTACCCCAGGGCCTCTGGATAGACAAGACTATCAAGCCTTATGATGGCACCGCCAGACCAGTTACATGGTTGCAGGACTACGGTGAAGCAATTTACATCGCAGGGGAAAACCCTAATGTCGCCGTCAAGTACCTCCCACTTATGCTCACTAGCACTGCCCGACAATGGATTGACGACTTGCCGGAGAAATAAATATGCAATTGGTTGGACATGCACAAAGCATTCACCAAGAACTTTGAGGGTACATACAAGCATCCCTGCACTATCGGAGACCGACAGCGGTGTGTACAAGAAAAGGATGAAACCTCTCGTGCCTACCTCTCTCGCTGGCTGGATAAGAAAAATTCATGCGCAGGGGTACACGAACAAACCTCTATGGCCGCCTTCATCGATGGTCTGAAAAAGGGAACTTTGCTCCGGCATACGTTGAAGCGCAAGCAAGACAACAACAAGATCAACCTCAACGCAATGATCTCCATGGCTAGCCAGTTCGTCGCTGCTGATGACGATGCGTGCGGATCATTGCCGGCAATAGCAATCCTTACCCAGGCCAGGAAGAACAATAATAACAAGCGGAAGACTCTGCCTGAAGAAAAGCAAACAGCCGACATGGTCGCCGCTAGGTTCACAGGCAGAGGCGGAGGCGGACATCATGGACGTGGCCTAGGGGCTAGCCATGGCTAGTAGAGGAGTGATTCTACACCCTCAGTGCCCCACATTCGCCAAACATACAAAGAGTACCGTGATATGCGTCTTTCGTCCACCTTGACGCAAACAACAAAGCCACCCACACCAACCGCCAATGCAAGTTTGTCAATGATCTCAAGGAAGACCCTGGGTTCGGCTACAAGCGAAGTTGGAAGAACAGACCCTACGGAAAGGGCAAAGGGAAGAAGAAGGAGAAGGAATCCAAGGAATCAAGCGATATGGAGGAAGACATGGAACCCAAATCCCCCGACAAGGTAAAGGGTAAAGGGAAAAAACCCTTCGAGAAGAAGGCTCCAGTCTACCACACTTTCCTTGGTACTCCCACCGTCCGGGCCCAAACAACCTCTCTCAGGATACTGATGGCTACCCTCCCTCCGGTTCCCTAGTACATCAGATGGTCCGAGATTCCAATTACTTGGGATAGGAAGGATCACGCAGACCTTATCGCAACAGAGAACCAGTATGCCATGGTCATCAACACTTTGATTGATGGCGCAGAGTTCACCAAGTGCCTCATGGACAGTGGAAGCAGCATCAACATCATGTACCTGGATACACTGCACAAGATGAACTTGACGGAGACCCATCTAAGGAAGAGAAACACCGTGTTCCATGGGGTTGTCCCCAGCCAACAAGCAAATTCCTTGGGTTGCATCACCCTTTCGGTCGTTTTTGGCAATGTTAAATATTACCACCAAGAATGCATGACCTTCGAAGTGGTGCCTTTCAAGAGCGTGTACCATGTCATCTTTGGACGTGACATCTTCCACTCCTTCCTCGCAAGGCCATGCTTTGTCTACAACAAGCTCAAGATACCCGGACCAAACGACATCATCGCCGTTGACGGAAGCTTCACCAAGGCACGGGAGTGCGAGATCAGTGAAGCCGCCTTCGCCAAAGCAGTTCTCTACAGTGAGGAGTTCAAGGAGATCCAAAACTAGGGCAATGCCTTGGAGATGCCGGCTTCGAAGAAGCAGATTACTGCTGCCGAACCTGCCTTCAAGGCCGCTATCAAGACCAAGCAGGTGGAGCTTGTTGAAGGATATTCCTCCAAGACCACCACCATTGGCATAGACCTGGATCCCAAATAGGAAAGAGCGCTTGTCAAGTTCCTCCGTGAGAATAGGGACATCTTTGCCTGGCAACCTGCCGACATGAAAGGTGTACCTAGGGAACTTGCTGAGCACATCTTGAATATTGATCCTAATGCTAACCCGGTGAAACAACCTCTACGATGCTTTGGTGACGAAAGACGAAGGGCTATAGGCAAAGAAATAGCTAAGTTAATTAAGGCTGGCTTTATCCAATAAGTTATTCACACCCGATGGGTGGCAAATCATGTACTTGTCCCCAAAAAGGGAACCAATGAATTAAGAATGTGCGTTGATTACATCGGCTTGAACAAAGCGTGTCCGAAGGATCTGTTTGCTTTGCCTTGCATTGACCAAGTCATTGACTCGACGACTGGCTCGGAACTTCTGTGTTTCTCGATGCTTACTCGGGTTACCACGAAATTCGGATGCGAAAGTCGAACCAATTGGCCACTTCATTCACCACACCCTACGACACATATTGCTATTTCACGATGCCCTTTAGGCTGAAAAATGTTGGTGCTACCTACCAGCAGACAATGCAACATTGCTTACACGACCAAATAGGTCGCAACATACACGCTTACGTTGACGATATCGCGGTAATGTCAAAGAAATCAAATGATCTTACCACTGACTTGCAGGAAACCTTCGACAATCTCCGAAAATACAACATGATGCTAAACCCCAAGAAGTGCGTCTTCAGGGTACCTTCCGGCAAGCTATTGGGTTTCATCATTTTGCATCGTGGAATCGAGGTGAACCCGGAGAAAATCAAGGCCATCCTCAACATCAAGCATCCGACATGCCTGAAGGACATACAAAGGCTCACAGGCTGCATAGTAGCAGTAAGCCAGTTCATCAGCCGACTTGGGGAGAAGGCTATGCCACTCTACAAGTTGCTCAAAAAGGCGGGCAAATTCATATGGACAGACGAAGATGACGCAACACTTCAGGAGTTGAAGAGAATACTCTCCTCCCCACCAATACTTGCAGCACCGGTGTCAACGGAGCCTATGTTAGTCTACATGGCGTCAACCAATCGATTCATCAGCATCGTCATCATTGTGGAGCGCAAGGAGCCAACGCACGAATACGGAGTTCAGCGACCTGTTTACTATGTAAGTGAGGTCTTGATGGAATCCAAGTAGCGTTACCTGCACTACCAAAAGATAGCTTATGGAATTTTTCTTGCTTCACGCAAGTTAAGGCATTATTTACAGGAGCACCCTATCACAGTGGTTAGCAAAGCTCCATTGTCCGACATCATCAACAACAGCAACGCTACAGGAAGAGTGGCAAAGTGGGGCATTAAACTTGCCACCTTTGAAATCACTTACAAGAGACGCAACACTATAAAGTCACAAGCATTGGCGGATTTTATTGCAGATTGGACAGAACTGTCAGAATACACTCATGTGCTAGAGCCAGAATATTGGGTCATGCACCTTGCTGAATCAAAGCTACTCAATGGCTCGAGGGCTGGTGTATTATTACAATCACCAATAGGGGAGAAGTTACAATACGTCCTGCATATCCACTTCAACGCTACCAACAACATGGTGGAATACAAGGCCCTCATTCACAGGCTTGTTCGTCTGCGGTACCAAAGTTGGCAGGCCAGCGCATGGCGGTACCTAAGTTGCCTGAAATTACCGCGTTTCGAAAAGTTGGGCCGCCAACTACTGAGAGGGGCCATTTCGAGGCAAACTCATCTCACCCCTGCCAAATTCAAACATTCCGTTAAACTGCCCCGTGAAGTAGACGGTCGGGACCCTCATGTCGGTCATCTGTCCGTGACGCGGGCGCCAACGCGGCAACCTCTTAGGAAAATCGAGCAGCTAAGTGGATTGGATGCATTGACCAATTTCACAAATCCATTCCTAGCTTTCCCCTAGCACCGGCGGCGTCGGAATCCACCCTCCAGGCAGGACGATCCCTTCGGACATTTGACTTCCGGCGGCAAGTTGCTGCGCCCAGTTGCTGCGCCTAGTCGCTGATCCCGAGCTCCAATGGCGCATGCCGTAGCCGCTGTTGCGAGGCTCTAGCCCGCCTCCGTCGCCGCCGATGAGCCGAGCAGCTCAGAGGATGGCAGATCCTACTATCAAGAAAGAAGAAGTTCTGTCTACAAGCGGGTGATCTACCCTTCTCTTTGCTATTCTCACTAGTTACAACTGGTAGCTGGCTACTGAACCTCAAATTGTTTGTTAGCCCAACGCTGACAAACATATTTTATCCATAGTTTTCTGTCAAGTGGGATCTGCGCGGACTCCCTTACCTGTTACGGTAGTCCTCTACAGGTACGACTCTAAGGGCAAGTGGTATGGAAGCCATTGTTTCACGATGGAAGAAGCGCCTGCACAGATCTGCACTATATCTGGTATGGTTGCTACTCTGCGTAATCATGTTGAATTATGGCCGAAGCAGACAGCAAAGTTCAGCTTCATGGATGAACGTGGCATCATGGTTCCTATAACGTGACGATCGACTAATTGGGTTGATGAAAAGGTATGCTTGGCTGCCATGTTTGACCTGAAATGTCATGTACTAGATGTGGAAGCTGCTGCAATCGGGAGTCGCCTTCTATTCTTGGAGGGTGGTTGCTCGAACCCAATTAGCTCCTGGTAAGCAAAGGTCTCTTGGGGTTCACATGTTTGTGCTAAATTGTAATTTTTGTTTTATTTACTCTGTAGATATTGGGCAGTTATGCAACAGTCTTGTTTCTTTGATAGGAAGCGCCGCAAGGTTAGAAACATGACTGCCGGGTCAGTCATTTTGCTGCCTGAAGAAATTAAAAACGAGTGGAAAGATGTCATTTTGCTGCCCGAAGAAATTAAAAAGAGTGGAAAGATGATGCTGGACACGATTCTGGTGCCCATTGTCCCGGCGATGCAGAGTACGTGAAGCTAATAAAATTGGCACCGAGGAAGAGGAAGAAGGCAGGAAATGAAGAAGCCATTGGACGTGAAGGCTTGGCACCTAAGCTGCGGAAGAAAGCTACTGGCAATGAAGATGCATAGTAATGTGTTGAACTTGAACCTATATATGTAATTCTGTTAAATTCTGATCGCTCTGTGTGTGGCACGTTGCTGGGCGAAACAATCTACCCACGTTCTTTGAGTAAAATGTACCGTGACTTAGGGTTTGGAAACGCCCGAGTCAGTAGTTGAATCCGAAATTGTGATTGTGCCACTGCTATCTGAAAACAAGGATCCACCGGTTCCACGATTGCTGAGGGGCAGGAGGTCTCCAAATACGACGGAATGTAAGTGGCACATAAATAAATTATTTAAGCTGCCACACTCCATGAAGTAGCAACTTATTTCAGATACTGCACAACGACGTGGCAACATAAACAACAATGTTCTCACCGATAATGCCTAGATGAGGAGGAAATGGGTACCACTTTCTGGCCTAATCTTGAGCCCGTCTATCTCACCGCTCCTCTGCTCCTGCATCCCCTGCATGTGGCGAAGCTCCCGGATCTCCAGTAACCGGGTGTACGTGCTTCCACTTTATAAATTGTGGTTGTGCCATTTGCATGCGGCACAATCCACGTAGATTACGTTTGAACAAACCACCAATGTCAGAATAACCTAGTAGAAAAGGTGTCTTTGGTCCACGGTCACGTTCCCAATCCGGGACAGAGATCTAAATCGAGGCAGAAATTGATCTAAATCACAAATTCTTCCACAAATTAATCGAGACAGAGATCTAAATAGAGGCATTTCATTACTTCAACCACAAATTCTTCTAAACAAAGGTGCGATTTCACACCCTACATTAATTCAACCACTAGTCAACAATTTCACTTCCGCTGCCACTGTCCTCTGAGCCGCCGGCTTCCTCGTCGCTGTCGGACGAAACCTCCACGATGTCCGCATTGTTCGCGAGACGGAGCACCTCTTCGCGTCGAGCGGCGGCGATGACGGTGTACTTGGTCCGTCCAGGGACGGACCAGAACCTCTCCCGCCCTTCTCGGTTGTGGAGATCCTGGTGCACCACGCGCCCGTGAACGATGCGGTTGCTAATCTTGGCCTTCTGCTCCTTCTTGAACAGCGCCGGCTAGTACGGGCTGGCCGCCGCGTACCGGGGCAGCGCCCTCTTCCACGCGGGCATCTGGCGGCGGCGCGCCGCGATTTTGATCTCCATCTCGGCTCGGCTAGGTAGCGGAGCCACCGGCACCCCCGCAGAGCTGATGCGCCATCCGTGGGGCACCTTCGCGGCTGGCGGCGCGAGGATGTCGAAGTTCGCGAACATCACCGCCTCGTACAAGTTCAGATCGGGCATCTCCATGGCGGCACGGTGGAGATTGGAGAGGACGAGGGGATGGACGATGAAGCGATGCGTTGTGGCGCCTCCTATTTGTACATGAGGACGACGAAGCGACGGTCAGACAAAAGAAGTAATGCGGGGTCAGACAAAAGAAGTAATGCAGGGTCAGAGCAATTTTTTTCCTCCCTGGAATCCGGGACCAATAGTTCAGACCGCTAGGTCAACAAGTACAAATATTACAACTTAAAAAGGCACGGAGCTTAAGCTAAATAGAACTAGTTATCGCACATCTCCTTGATCTTCCTAATCTTGGCCCGATGCGCATCTTCCTGCGAGAGCAAGGATCGAATTGTCTGCTCCTCCCTTTAGCATCTTCCTTGCACAACTTCAATTGTTTCTCTGCATTTTTCCTCATGCACTTGCCAATACTCGTAGTTGTGTACTGCAGGACTTTGGCCTGGTGGAGATCATTCCTTGCTTGAGTCAGTTCTTGCTCTACTTTAGCCTTCAGGGCCAACTCCGCGTCCCTCTCCTTCTCGACTTTTATAACCTTGTCTTGCAACCACCTGAGATCTCACTTATGCTTGGTCGTGTCAACTGGTTCCATAGCTTCGTCTCAACACTGTCAAGAAGTGAGCTGAATACGGATTCTTTCAACTCGACAGTCATTTCCCATAGTTTGTCTAGCGTTTTCTGCATCGATTTGGGCCACTCTGGATCTACCCATTTGACAACATCGCAACTTCCGCCTTGCATCATTGCACGATGTCCTTGACACCGTAGAAACCTCCTGCCTACGTTTTGTCCTTCGAAGGCTACAAATTTAGCGGGCACATATCCATGTTTACATACCAGAGGGCAGTCTTCATCCTCTAAACCGTGATAGTCGGAGTCATACATCGTCTGGTTGGCCTAACACATCATATGCGCACGAGTAAACAAATTAGATCTAGCTCAAAAAATAGATAACTGGCCACAGATGATAGAAATAGAGATGAGACGACTCACATCGAAATCACCATCCCTGTCATCATGACGCGTTTCCTTGCCGTCTCCCCTTGAACCCATGGCGTGAGGGGAGGGGGGGTGGCTGCCGGAGAGGGGATTGGGATGGAGGCGATGTTGGCTTGTGGCTACGGCAGGATGGTAGTGAAGTGGGGAAAGTGGCTTCGAGGGTAAGGAAGAGAAGTAATGGGGACGTGACACTGGGATGTGGCCCACTGAACTCGTGAGACGTGACACTCGCAACAGGGGAGCGCCCGGTGTTGCCATTTTGTCCAGAGCAAGCGTGGCCAATCATGCCGCATAACAGCCTACTCGCGGATCGCTCTCACGAAGACCATCCCAATCGTCCAAGTGCCCCAATCGAACGGTATGTAACAATCGTCAAGCAGAACAACTGTGTTAGGGCGTGCCTTCTAGAAGACTCGGTCTAACGGCTACCCATGCAATGACACTGTTGTATCCATGTGTGGTTTGTGAAAATAAGAGACATGCAATCACACTAGGTGGATCCATATGTGGTTTATGGAAGTAACAGACATGCAATGACTCTAGCTGTGATTCATGAAAAGAACAGACATGCAATGACACTGGGTGTGGTTCATGAAAAGAACAGACATGCAATGACACTGGTGGATCCTTATGTGGTTCATGAAAAGAATAGACATGCAATGACACTGGTGGATCCTTATGTGGTTCATGAAAAGAACAGACATGCAATGACACTGGAGGATCCTTATGTGGTTCATGAAAAGAACACACATCCAATGACACTGGTGGATCCTTATGTGGTTTTTTAGAGGAACAGACATGCAATAACACCGGTGGATCCATGTGTGGTTCATGAGAAGAACACACATCCAATGACACTAGTAGATCCTTATGTGGTTCATGAAAAGAACAGACATGCAGTGACACCGGGTGTGGTTGATGAAAAGAACAGACATGCAATGACACTGGGTGTGGTTCGTGAAAATAATAGACATCCAATGACTCTAGCTATGGTTCATGAAAAGAACACACATGCAATGACACTGGGTGTGGTTCATGAAAATAATAGACATGCAATGACACTGGTGGATCCTTATGTGTGGTTCATGAAAAGAACAAACATGCAATGACACTGGTGGATCCATATGTGGTTTGTCAAGAGAACACACATGCAATGACATTGGGTGTGGTTCATGAAAAGAACATACATGCAATGACACTTGTAGATCCTAATGTGGTTCATGAAAAGAACAGACATGCAATGACATTGGGTGTGGTTCATGAAAAGAACAGACATGCAATGACACTGGTGGATCCTTATGTGAGGTTCATGAAAAGAATAGACATGCAATGATACTGGTGGATCCATATGTGGTTTTTCAGGAGAACACACATGCAATGACATTGGGTGTGGTTCATGAAAAGAACAGACATGCAATGACATTGGGTGTGGTTCATGAAAAGAACAGACATGCAATGACACTGGTGGATCCTTATGTGTGGTTCATGAAAAGAACAGACATGCAATGACACTGGTGGATCCTTATGTGGTTTGTTTAGAAGAACACCCATGCAATGACACTGGGTGTCGTTCATGAAAAGAACAGACATGCAATGACACTGGTGGATCCTTATGTGGTTTGTTTAGAGGAACACACATGCAATGACATTGGGTGTGGTTCATCAAAAGAGCATACATGCAATGACACTGGTGGATCCTGATGTGTGGTTCATGAAAAGAACAGACATGCAATGACACTGGTGGATCCTTATGTGGTTTGTTTAGAAGAACACACATGCAATGAAACTAGGTGTGGTTCACGAAAAGATCACACATCCATTGACACTGGTGGGTCCTTATGTGGTTTGTTTAGAGGAACACACATGCAATGACATTGGATGGATCCACGTGTGGTTCATGAGAAGAAAACACATCCAATGACACTGGTAGATCCTTATGTGATTCATGAAAAGAACAGACATGCAGTGACACTAGGTGTGGTTCATGTAAAGAACAGACATGCGATGACACTGGGTGTGGTTCATGAAAAGAATAGACATCCAATGACTCTAGCTGTGGTTCATGAAAAGAACACACATGCAATGACACTGGGTGTGGTTCATGAAAAGAACAGATATCCAATGACACTGGATGATCCTTATGTGTGGTTCATGAAAAGAACAGACACACAATGACACTGGTGGATCCTTATGTGTGGTTCATGAAAAGAACAGACATGCAATGACACTGGTGGATCCATATGTGGTTTGTCAGGAGAATACACATGCAATGACATTGGGTGTGGTTCATGAAAAGAACAGACATGCAATGACACTGGTAGATCCTTATGTGGTTCATGAAAAGAACAGACATGCAATGGCATTGGGTGTGGTTCATGAAAAGAACAAACATGCAATGACACTAGTGGATCCTTATGTGTGGTTCATGAAAAGAACAGACATGCAATGACACTGGTGGATCATTATGTGGTTTGTTTAGAAGAACACACATGCAATGACACTGGGTGTGGCTCATGAAAAGAATGGACATGCACTGACACTGGTGGATCCTCATGTGGTTTGTTTAGAGGAACACACATGCAATGACATTGGGTGTGGTTCATGAAAAGAACAGACATGCAATGACACAGGTGGATCCTTATGTGTGGTTCATGAAAAGAATAGACATGCAATGGCCCTAGTGGATCCTTATGTGGTTTGTTTAGAAGAACACACATGCAATGACACTGGGTGTGGTTCATGAAAAGAACACACATCCAATGAAAGTGGTGGATCCTTATGTGGTTTGTTTAGAGGAACAGACATGCAATGACACCGGTGGATTCACGTGTGGTTCATGAGAAGAACACACATCTAATGACATTGGTAGATCCTTATGTGGTTCATGAAAAGAACATACATGCAGTGACACCGGGTGTGGTTCATGAAAAGAATAGAAATGCAATGACACCGGGTGTTGTTCATGAAAAGAATAGACATCCAATGACTCTAGCTGTGGTTCATGAAAAGAACACACATGCAATGACACTGGGTGTGGTTCATGAAAAGAACAGACATGCAATGACACTGGTGGATCCTTATGTGTGGTTCATGAAAAGAACATACATGCAATGACATTGGTAGATCCTTATGTGGTTTGTTTAGAGGAACAGACATGCAATCACACTAGGTGGATCCATATGTGGTTTATGGAAGTAATAGACATGCAATGACTCCAGCTGTGATTCATGAAAATAACAGACATGCAATGACACTGGTGGATCCATGTCTGGTTCATGGGAAGAACAGACATGCAATGACACTGGTGGATCCTTATGTGTGGTTCATGAAAAGAACAGACATGCAATGACACTGGTCGATCCATACGTGGTTTGTCAGGAGAACGCACATGCAATGACATCGGGTTTGGTTGATGAAAATAACAGACATGCAATGACACTGGTAGATCCTTATGTGGTTCATGAAAAGAACACACATGCAATGACACTGGGTGTGGTTCATGAAAAGAACAGACATGCAATGACACTAGTGGATCCTTATGTCTGGTTCATGAAAAGAAAAGACATGCAATGACACTTGTGGATCCATATGTGGTTTGTCAGGAGAACACACATGCAATGACATTGGGTGTGGTTAATGAAAAGAACAGACATGCAATGACACTGGTAGATCCTTATGTGGACCATGAAAAGAACAAACATGCAATGACATTGGGTGTGGTTCATGAAAAGAACAGACATGCAATGACACTGGTGGATCCTTATGTGTGGTTCATGAAAAGAACAGACATGCAATGACACTGGTGGATCCATATGTGGTTTGTCTAGAGAACACACATGCAATGACATTGGGTGTGGTTCATGAAAAGAACAGACATGCAATGACACTGGTAGATCCTCATGCGGTTCATGAAAAGAACAGACATGCACTGACATTGGGTGTGGTTCATGAAAATAACAGACATGCAATGACACCGGTGGATCCTTATGTGTGATCCATGAAAAGAACAGACATGCAATGACACTGGTGGATACTTATGTGGCTTGTTTAGAAGAGCAGACATGCAATGACACTGGGTGTGGTTCATGAAAAGAACAGACATGCAATGACACTGGTGGATCCTTATGTGGTTTGTTTAGAGGAACACACATGCAATGACATTAGGTGTGGTTCATGAAAAGAACAGACATGTAATGACACTGGTGGATCCTTATGTGTCGTTCATGAAAAGAATAGACATGCAATGACACTGGTGGATCCTTATGTGGTTTGTTTAGAAGAACACACATGCAATGACACTGGGTGTGGTTCATGAAAAGAACACACATCCAATGACACTGGTGGATCCTTATGTGGTTTGTTTAGAGGAACATACATGCAATGACACCGGTGGATCCACGTGTGGTTCATGAGAAGAACACACATCCATTAACACTAGTAGATCCTTATGTGGTTCATGAAAAGAACAGACATGCAATGACATTGGGTGTGGTTCATGAAACGAATAGACATGCAATGACACTGATGGATCCTTATGTGTGGTTCATGAAAAGAACAGACATGCAATGACACTGGTGGATCCATATGTGGTTTGTCAGGAGAACACACATGCAATGTCATTGGGCGTGGTTCATGAAAAGAACAGACATGCAATGCCGCTAGTAGATCCTTATGTGGTTCATGAAAAGAACGGACATGCATTGACATTGGGTGTGGTTCATGAAAATAACAGACATGCAATGACACTGGTGGATCCTTATATGGTTTGTTTAGAGGAACACACATGCAATGACACTGGATGAGGTTCATGAAAAGAACAGACATGCAATGACACTGGTGGATCCTTATGTGGTTTGTTTAGAGGAACACACATGCAATGACATTGGGTGTGGTTCATGAAAAGAACAGACATGCAATGACACTGGTGGATCCTTATGTGTGGTTCATGAAAATAACAGACATGCAATGACACTGGTGGTTCCTTATGTGGTTTGTTTAGAAGAACACACATGCAATGACACTGGGTGTGGTTCATGAAAAGAACACACATCCAATGACACTGGTGGATCCTTATGTGGTTTGTTTAGAGGAACAGACATGCAATGACACCGGTGGATCCACGTGTGGTTCATGAGAAGAACACACATCCAATGACACTGGTAGATCCTTATGTGGTTCATGAAAAGAACATACATGCAGTGACACCGGGTGTGGTTCATGAAAAGAACAGACATGCAATGACACTGGGTGTTGTTCATGAAAAGAATAGACATCCAATGACTCTTGTTGTGGTTCATGAAAAGAACACACATGCAATGACACTGGTGTGGTTCATGAAAAGAACAGACATGCAATGACACTGGTGGATCCTTATGTGTGGTTCATGAAAAGAACAGACATGCAATGACACTGGTGGATCCTTATGTGGTTTGTTTAGAAGAACACACATGCAATGACACTAGGTGTGGTTCATGAAAAGAACACACATCCAATGACACTTGTGGATCCTTATGTGGTTTGTTTAGAGGAACAGACATGCAATGACACCGGTGGATCCACGTGTGGTTCATGAGAAGAACACACATCCAATGACACTGGTAGATCCTTATGTGGTTCATGAAAAGAACAGACATGCAGTGACACCGGGTGTGGTTCATGAAAAGAACAGACATGCAATGACACTGGGTGTTGTTCACTAAAACAATAGACATCCAATGACTCTAGCTGTGGTTCATGAAAAGAACACACATGTAATGACACTGGGTGTGGTTCATGTAAAGAACAGACATGCAATGACACTGGTGGATTCTTATGTGTGGTTCATGAAAAGAATATACATGCAATGACACTGGTGGATCCTTATGTAGTTTGTTTAGAGGAACAAACATGCAATGACATTGGGTTGGTTCATGAAAAGAACAGACATGCAATGACACTGGTGGTTCCATATGTGGTTTGTCAGGAGAACACACATGCAATGACATTGGGTGTGGTTCATGAAAAGAACAGACATGCAATGACACTGGTGGATCCTTATGTGGTTTGTTTAGAGGAACACACATACAATGACATTGGGTGTGGTGCATGAAAAGAACAGACATGCAATGACACTGGTGGATCCTTATGTGTGGTTCATGAAAAGAACAGACATGTAATGACACTGGTGGATCCTTATGTGTCGTTCATGAAAAGAATAGACATGCAATGACACTGGTGGATCCATATGTGGTTTGTCAGGAGAACACACATGCAATGACACTGGGTGTGGTTCATGAATAGAACACACATCCAATGACATTAGTGGATCCTTATGTGGTTTGTTTAGAGGAACAGACATGCAATGACACCGGTGGATCCAAGTGTGGTTCATAAGAAGAACACACATCCAATGACACTGGTAGATACTTATGTGGTTCATGAAAAGAACATACATGCAGTGACACCGGGTGTGGTTCATGAAAAGAACAGACATGCAATGACACTGGGTGTTGTTCAGGAAAAGAATAGACATCCAATAACTCTAGCTGTGGTTCATGAAAAGGACACACATGCAATGACACTAGGTGTGGTTCATGAAAAGAACAGACATGCAATGACACTGGTGGATCCTTATGTGGTTTGTTTAGAGGAACACACATGCAATGACATTGGGTGTGGTTCATGAAAAGAACAGTCATGCAATGACACTGGTGGATCCTTATGTGGTTTGTTTAGAAAAACACACATTCAATGACACTGGTGGATCATGAAAAGAATAGACATGCAATGACACTAGTGGATCCTTATGTGGTTTGTTTAGAAGAACACACATGCAATGACACTGGGTGTGGTTCATGAAAAGAACACACATCCAATGACACTGGTGGATCCTTATGTGGTTTGTTTAGATAAACAGACATGCAATGACACCGGTGGATCCACGTGTGGTTCATAAGAAGAACACACATCCAATGACACTAGTAGATCCTTATGTGGTTCATGAAAAGAACAGACATGCAGTGACACCGGGTGTGGTTTATGAAAAGAACAGACATGCAATGACACTGGGTGTTGTTCATGAAAAGAATAGACATCCAATGACTCTAGTGTGGTTCATGAAAAGAACACACATGCAATGACACCGGTGTGGTTCATGAAAAGAACATATGCAATGACACTGGTGGATCCTTATGTGGTTCATGAAAAGAACAGACATGCAATGACACTGGTGGATCCTTATGTCGTTTGTTTAGAAGAACAAACATGAAATGACATTGGGTGTGGTTCATGAAAAGAACAGACATGCAATGACACTGGTAGATCCTTATGTGGTTCAAGAAAAGAACAGACATGCAATGACATTGGGCGTGGTTCATGAAAAGAACAGACATGCAATGACAGTGGTGGATCCTTATGTGTGGTTCATGAAAAGAACAGACATGCAATGACACTGGTGGTTCCTTATGTGGTTTCTTTAGAAGAACACGCATGCAATGACACTGGGTGTGGTTCATGAAAAGAACACACATCCAATGACACTGGTGGATCCTTAGTGGTTTGTTTAGAGGAACATACTTGCAATGACACCGGTGGATCCACGTGTGGTTCATGAGAAGAACACACATCCAATGACACTGGTAGATCCTTATGTGGTTCATGAAAAGAACAGACATGCAAAGGACACCGGGTGTGGTTCATGAAAAGAACAGACATGAATGACACTGGGTGTTGTTCATGAAAAGAATAGACATCCAATGACTCTAGCTGTGGTTCATGAAAAGAACACACATGCAATGACACTGGGTGTGGTTCATGAAAAGAATGTATGCAATGACACTGGTGGATCCTTATGTGTTGTTCATTAAAAGAACATGCATGCAATGACACAGGTGGATCCCTATGTGGTTTGTTTAGAGGAACACACATGCAATGACACTAGGTTTGGTTCATGAAAAGAACAGACATGCAATGACACTGGTGGATCCTTATGTGGTTTGTTTAGAGGAATGCATGCAATGACATTGGGTGTGGTTCATGAAAAGAATGTACATGCAATGACACTGTGGATCCTTATGTGTGGTTCATGAAAAGAACAGACATGTAATGACACTGGTGGATCCATATGTGGTTTGTCAGGAGAACACACATGCAATGACACTGGGTGTGGTTCATGAATAGAACACACATCCAATGACATTAGTGGATCCTTATGTGGTTTGTTTAGAGGTACAGACATGCAATGACACCGGTGGATCCAAGTGTGGTTCATAAGAAGAACACACATCCAATGACACTGGTAGATCCTTATGTGGTTCATGAAAAGAACATACATGCAGTGACACCGGGTGTGGTTCATGAAAAGAACAGACATGCAATGACACTGGGTGTTGTTCATGAAAAGAATAGACATCCAATAACTCTAGCTGTGGTTCATGAAAAGGACACACATGCAATGACACTGGGTGTGGTTCATGAAAAGAACGGACATGCAATGACACTGGTGGATCCTTATGTGGATTGTTTAGAGGAACACACATGCAAAGACATTGGGTGTGGTTCATGAAAAGAACAGTCATGCAATGACACTGGTGGATCCTTATGTGGTTTGTTTAGAAAAACACACATTCAATGACATTGGTGGATCATGAAAATAATAGACATGCAATGACACTAGTGGATCCTTATGTGGTTTGTTTAGAAGAACACACATGCAATGACACTGGGTGTGGTTCATGAAAAGAATGGACATGCACTGACACTGGTGGATCCTCATGTGGTTTGTTTAGAGGAACACACATGCAATGACATTGGGTGTGGTTCATGAAAAGAACAGACATGCAATGACACTGGTGGATCCTTATGTGTGGTTCATGAAAAGAATAGACATGCAATGACACTGGTGGATCCTTATGTGGTTTGTTTAGAAGAACACACATGCAATGACACTGGGTGTGGTTCATGAAAAGAACACACATCCAATGACACTTGTGGATCCTTATGTGGTTTGTTTAGAGAACACATGCAATGACACCGTGGATCCACGTGGTTCATGAGAAGAACACACATCCAATGACACTGGTAGATCCTTTTGTGGTTAATGAAAAGAACTGACATGCAGTGACACCGGGTGTGGTTCATGAAAAGAACAGACATGCAATGACACTGGGTGTTGTTCACTAAAAGAATAGACATCCAATGACTCTAGCTGTGGTTCATGAAAAGAACACACATGTAATGACACTGGGTGTGGTTCATGAAAAGAACAGACATGCAATGACACTGGTGGATTCTTATGTGTGGTTCATGAAAAGAATATACATGCAATGACACTGGTGGATCCTTATGTAGTTTGTTTAGAGGAACAAACATGCAATGACATTGGGTTGGTTCATGAAAAGAACAGACATGCAATGACACTGGTGGTTCCATATGTGGTTTGTCAGGAGAACACACATGCAATGACATTGGGTGTGGTTCATGAAAAGAACAGACATGCAATGACACTGGTGGATCCTTATGTGGTTTGTTTAGAGGAACACACATACAATGACATTGGGTGTGGTGCATGAAAAGAACAGACATGCAATGACACTGGTGGATCCTTATGTGTGGTTCATGAAAAGAACAGACATGTAATGACACTGGTGGATCCATATGTGGTTTGTCAGGAGAACACACATGCAATGACACTGGGTGTGGTTCATGAATAGAACACACATCCAATGACATTAGTGGATCCTTATGTGGTTTGTTTAGAGGAACAGACATGCAATGACACCGGTGGATCCAAGTGTGGTTCATAAGAAGAACACACATCCAATGACACTGGTAGATACTTATGTGGTTCATGAAAAGAACAGACATGCAGTGACACCGGGTGTGGTTCATGAAAAGAACAGACATGCAATGACACTGGGTGTTGTTCAGGAAAAGAATAGACATCCAATAACTCTAGCTGTGGTTCATGAAAAGGACACACATGCAATGACACTAGGTGTGGTTCATGAAAAGAACAGACATGCAATGACACTGGTGGATCCTTATGTGGTTTGTTTAGAGGAACACACATGCAATGACATTGGGTGTGGTTCATGAAAAGAACAGTCATGCAATGACACTGGTGGATCCTTATGTGGTTTGTTTAGAAAAACACACATTCAATGACACTGGTGGATCATGAAAAGAATAGACATGCAATGACACTAGTGGATCCTTATGTGGTTTGTTTAGAAGAACACACATGCAATGACACTGGGTGTGGTTCATGAAAAGAACACACATCCAATGACACTGGTGGATCCTTATGTGGTTTGTTTAGATGAACAGACATGCAATGACACCGGTGGATCCACGTGTGGTTCATAAGAAGAACACACATCCAATGACACTAGTAGATCCTTATGTGGTTCATGAAAAGAACAGACATGCAGTGACACCGGGTGTGGTTTATGAAAAGAACAGACATGCAATGACACTGGGTGTTGTTCATGAAAAGAATAGACATCCAATGACTCTAGCTGTGGTTCATGAAAAGAACACACATGCAATGACACTGGGTGTGGTTCATGAAAAGAACAGACATGCAATGACACTGGTGGATCCTTATGTGTGGTTCATGAAAACAACATACATGCAATGACACTGGTGGATCCTTATGTCGTTTGTTTAGAAGAACAAACATGAAATGACATTGGGTGTGGTTCATGAAAAGAACAGACATGCAATGACACTGGTAGATCCTTATGTGGTTCAAGAAAAGAACAGACATGCAATGACATTGGGCGTGGTTCATGAAAAGAAGAGACATGCAATGATAGTGGTGGATCCTTATGTGTGGTTCATGAAAAGAACAGACATGCAATGACACTGGTGGTTCCTTATGTGGTTTCTTTAGAAGAACACGCATGCAATGACACTGGGTGTGGTTCATGAAAAGAACACACATCCAATGACACTGGTGGATCCTTAGTGGTTTGTTTAGAGGAACATACTTGCAATGACACCGGTGGATCCACGTGTGGTTCATGAGAAGAACACACATCCAATGACACTGGTAGATCCTTATGTGGTTCATGAAAAGAACAGACATGCAGTGACACCGGGTGTGGTTCATGAAAAGAACAGACATGAATGACACTGGGTGTTGTTCATGAAAAGAATAGACATCCAATGACTCTAGCTGTGGTTCATGAAAAGAACACACATGCAATGACACTGGGTGTGGTTCATGAAAAGAACAGACATGCAATGACACTGGTGGATCCTTATGTGTTGTTCATTAAAAGAACATGCATGCAATGACACAGGTGGATCCCTATGTGGTTTGTTTAGAGGAACACACATGCAATGACACTAGGTTTGGTTCATGAAAAGAACAGACATGCAATGACACTGGTGGATCCTTATGTGGTTTGTTTAGAGGAACAGACATGCAATGACATTGGGTGTGGTTCATGAAAAGAACAGACATGCAATGACACTGGTGGATCCTTATGTGTGGTTCATGAAAAGAACAGACATGTAATGACACTGGTGGATCCATATGTGGTTTGTCAGGAGAACGCACATGCAATGACACTGGGTGTGGTTCATGAATAGAACACACATCCAATGACATTAGTGGATCCTTATGTGGTTTGTTTAGAGGAACAGACATGCAATGACACTGGTGGATCCAAGTGTGGTTCATAAGAAGAACACACATCCAATGACACTGGTAGATCCTTATGTGGTTCATGAAAAGAACATACATGCAGTGACACCGGGTGTGGTTCATGAAAAGAACAGACATGCAATGACACTGGGTGTTGTTCATGAAAAGAATAGACATCCAATAACTCTAGCTGTGGTTCATGAAAAGGACACACATGCAATGACACTGGGTGTGGTTCATGAAAAGAACGGACATGCAATGACACTGGTGGATCCTTATGTGGATTGTTTAGAGGAACACACATGCAAAGACATTGGGTGTGGTTCATGAAAAGAACAGTCATGCAATGACACTGGTGGATCCTTATGTGGTTTGTTTAGAAAAACACACATTCAATGACATTGGTGGATCATGAAAATAATAGACATGCAATGACACTAGTGGATCCTTATGTGGTTTGTTTAGAAGAACACACATGCAATGACACTGGGTGTGGTTCATGAAAAGAACACACATCCAATGACACTGGTGGATCCTTATGTGGTTTGTTTAGATGAACAGACATGCAATGACACCGGTGGATCCACGTGTGGTTCATAAGAAGAACACACATCCAATGACACTAGTAGATCCTTATGTGGTTCATGAAAAGAACAGACATGCAGTGACACCGGGTGTGGTTTATGAAAAGAATGTATGCAATGACACTGGGTGTTGTTCATGAAAAGAATAGACATCCAATGACTCTAGCTGTGGTTCATGAAAAGAACACACATGCAATGACACTAGGTGTGGTTCATGAAAAGAACAGACATGCAATGACACTGGTGGGTCCTTATGTGTGGTTCATGAAAACAACATACATGCAATGACACTGGTGGATCCTTATGTCGTTTGTTTAGAAGAACAAACATGAAATGACATTGGGTGTGGTTCATGAAAAGAACAGACATGTAATGACACTGGTAGATCCTTATGTGGTTCAAGAAAAGAACAGACATGCAATGACATTGGGCGTGGTTCATGAAAAGAACAGACATGCAATGACAGTGGTGAATCCTTATGTGTGGTTCATGAAAAGAACAGACATGCAATGACACTGGTGGTTCCTTATGTGGTTTCTTTAGAAGAACACGCATGCAATGACACTGGGTGTGGTTCATGAAAAGAACACACATCCAATGACACTGGTGGATCCTTAGTGGTTTGTTTAGAGGAACATACTTGCAATGATACTGGGTGTGGTTCATGAAAAGAACACACATCCAATGACACTAGTGGATCCTTATGTGGTTTGTTTAGAGCAATAGACATGCAATGAGCCCGGTGGATCCATGTGTGGTTCATAAGAAGAACACACATCCAATGAGACTGGTAGATCCTTATGTGGTTCATGAAAAGAACATACATGAAGTGACACCGGGTGTGGTTCATGAAAAGAACAGACATGCAATGACAATGGGTGTTGTTCATGAAAAGAATAGACATCCAATGACTCTAGCTGTGGTTCATGAAAAGAACACACATGCAATGACACTGGGTGTGGTTCATGAAAAGAAGAGACATGCAATGACACTGGTGGATCCTTATGTGTGGTTCATGAAAAGAACAGACATGCAATGACACTGGTGGATCCTTATGTGGTTTGTTTAGAGGAACACACATGCAATGACATTGGGTGTGGTTCATGAAAAGAACAGACATGCAATGACACTGGTGGATCCTTATGTGTGGTTCATCAAAAGAACAGACATGCAATGACACTGGTGGTTCCTTATGTGGTTTGTTTAGAAGAACACACATGCAATGACACTGGGTGTGGTTCATGAAAAGAACACACATCCAATGACACTGGTGGATCCTTATATGGTTTGTTTAGAGGAACAGACATGCAATGACACCGGTGGATCCACGTGTGGTTCATGAGAAGAACACACAGACTGGTAGATCCTTATGTGGTTCATGAAAAGAATAGACATGCAGTGACACCGGGTGTGGTTCATGAAAAGAACAGACATGCAATGACACTAGGTGTGGTTCATGAAAAGAACATACATGCAATGACACTAGTGGATCCTTATGTGTGGTTCACGAAAAGAACATACATGCAATGACAGTGGTGGATCCTTATGTGGTAGGTTTAGAGGAACAAACATGCAATGACATTGGGTGTGGTTCATGAAAAGAACAGACATGCAATGACACTGGTGGATCCATATGTGGTTTGTCAGGAGAACACACATGCAATGACATTGGGTGTGGTTCATGAAAAGAACAGACATGCAATGACACTGGTGGATCCTTATGTGTGGTTCATGAAAAGAACAGACATACAATGACACTGGTGGATCCTTATGTGGTTTGTTTAGAAGAACACACATGCAATGACACTAGGTGTGGTTCATGAAAAGAACAGACATACAATGACACTGGTGGATCCTTATGTGGTTTGTTTAGAGGAACGAACATGCAATGACATTGGGTGTGGTTCATGAAAAGAACAGACATGCAATGACACTGGTGGATCCTTATGTGGTTCATGAAAAGAACAGACATGCAATGACACTGGTGGATCCTTATGTGGTTTGTTTAGAAGAACACACATGCAATGACACTAGGTGTGGTTCATGAAAAGAACACACATCCAATGACACTGGTGGATCCTTATGTGGTTTGTTTAGAGGAACAGACATGCAATGACACCGGTGGATCCACTTGTGGTTCATGAGAAGAAAACACATCCAATGACACTGTAGATCCTCATGTGGTTCATGAAAAGAACAGACATGCAGTGACACGGGTGTGGTTCATGAAAAGAATGACATGCAATGACATGGGTGTTGTTCATGAGAAGAATAGACATCCAATGACTCTAGCTGTGGTTCATGAAAAGAACACACATGCAATGACACTGGGTGTGGTTCATGAAAAGAACAGACATGCAATGACACTGGTGGATCCTTATGTGTGGTTCATGAAAAGAACAGACATGCAATGACACTGGTGGATCCTTATGTGTGGTTCATGAAAAGAATATACATGCAATGACACTGGTGGATCCTTATGTGGTTTGTTTAGAGGAACAAACATGCAATGACATTGTGTTGGTTAATGAAAAGAACAGACATGCAATGACACTGGTGGATCCATATGTGGTTTGTCAGGAGAACACACATGCAATGACATTGGGTGTGGTTCATGAAAAGAACAGACATGCAATGACACTGGTGGATCCGTATGTGGTTTGTTTAGAGGAACACACATACAATGACATTGGGTGTGGTGCATGAAAAGAACAGACATGCAATGACACTGGTGGATCCTTATGTGTGGTTCATGAAAAGAATGGACATGCAATGACAATAGTTGATACTTATGTGGTTTGTTTAGAAGAACACACATGCAATGACACTGGGTGTGGTTCATGAATAGAACACACATCCAATGACATTAGTGGATCCTTATGTGGTTTTTTTAGAGGAACAGACATGCAATGACACCGGTGGATCCAAGTGTGGTTCATAAGAAGAACACACATCTAATGACACTGGTAGATCCTTATGTGGTTCATGAAAAGAACATACATGCAGTGACACCGGGTGTGGTTCATGAAAAGAACAGACATGCAATGACACTGGGTGTTGTTCATGAAAAGAATAGACATCCAATAACTCTAGCTGTGGTTCATGAAAAGGACACACATGCAATGACACTGGTGTGGTTCATGAAAAGAACGGACATGCAATGACACTGGTGGATCCTTATGTGGTTTGTTTAGAGGAACACACATGCAATGACATTGGGTGTGGTTCATGAAAAGAACAGTCATGCAATGACACTGGTGGATCCTTATGTGTGGTTCATGAAAAGAACAGACATGCAATGACACTGGTGGTTCCTTATGTGGTTTATTAAGAAGAACACGCATGCAATGACACTGGGTGTGGTTCATGAAAAGAACACACATCCAATGACACTGGTGGATCCTTATGTGGTTTGTTTAGTGGAACATACTTGCAATGACACCGGTGGATCCACGTGTGGTTCATGAGAAGAACACACATCCAATGACACTGGTAGATCCTTATGTGGTTCATGAAAAGAACAGACATGCAGTGACACCGGGTGTGGTAAATGAAAAGAACATACATGAATGACACTGGGTGTTGTTCATGAAAAGAATAGACATCCAATGACTCTAGCTGTGGTTCATGAAAAGAACACACATGCAATGACACTGGGTGTGGTTCATGAAAATAACAGACATGCAATGACACTGGTGGATCCTTATGTGTTGTTCATTAAAAGAACATGCATGCAATGACACAGGTGGATCCTTATGTGGTTTGTTTAGAGGAACAAACATGCAATGACATTGGGTGTGGTTCATGAAAAGAACAAACATGCAATGACACTGGTGGATCCATATGTGGTTTGTCAGGAGAACACACATGCAATGACATTGGGTGTGGTTCATGAAAAGAACATACATGCAATGACACTGGTGGATCCTTATGTGTGATTCATGAAAAGAACAGACATGCAATGACATTGGTGGATCCTTATGTGGTTCATGAAAAGAACAGACATGCAATGACACTGGTGGATCCTTATGTGGTTTGTTTAGAAGAACACACATGCAATGACACTAGGTGTGGTTCATGAAAAGAACAGACATACAATGACACTGGTGGATCCTTATGTGGTTTGTTTAGAGGAACGAACATGCAATGACATTGGGTGTGGTTCATGAAAAGAACAGACATGCAATGACTGGATCCTTATGTGCGGTTCATGAAAAGAATGGACATGCAATGACACTGTGGATCCTTATGTGGTTTGTTTAGAAGAACACACATGCAATGACACTAGGTGTGGTTCATGAAAAGAACACATCCAATGACACCGGTGGATCCTTATGTGGTTCATGAAAGAATGGACATGCAATGACACTGTGGATCCTTATGTGGCTTGTTTAGAAGAACACACATGCAATGACACTGTGTGGTTCATGAAAAGAACATACATGTAATGACACTGGTGGATCCTTATGTGGTTTGTTCAGGAAACACACATGCAATGACATTGGGTTTGGTTCATGAAAAGAATGACATGCAATGACACCGTGGATCCTTATGTGGTTTATTTAGAAGAACACACATGCAATGACACTGGTGTGGTTCATGAAAAGAACACACATCCAATGACACTGTGGATCCTTATATGGTTTGTTTAGAGGAACAGACATGCAATGACACCGGTGGATCCACGTGGTTCATGAGAAGAACACAATTTGGTAGATCCTTATGTGGTTCATGAAAAGAATAGACATGCAGTGACACCGGGTGTGGTTCATGAAAAGAAACAGACATGCAATGACACTAGGTGTTGTTCATGAAAAGAATAGACATGCAAAGACTCTAGCTGTGGTTCAGGAAAAGAACACACAATCAATGACACTGTGTGTGGTTCAATAAAAGAACAGACATGCAATGAAACTAGTGGATCCATATGTTTGTTTCATGAAAAGAACAGACATGCAATGACACTGGTGGATCCTTATGTGGTAGGTTTAGAGGAACAAACATGCAATGACATTGGGTGTGGTTCATGAAAAGAATACATGCAATTACACTGGTGGATCCATATGTGGTTTGTCGGAGAACACACATGCAATGACATTGGGTGTGGTTCATAAAAAAAACATGCAATGACACTGGTGGATCCTTATGTGTGGTTCATGAAAAGAACAGACATACAATGACACTGGTTGATCCTTATGTGGTTTGTTTAGAAGAACACACATGCAATGACACTAGGTGTGGTTCATGAAAAGAACAGACATACAATGACACTGGTGGATCCTTATGTGGTTTGTTTTGAGGAACGAACATGCAATGACATTGGGTGTGGTTCATGAAAAGAATGACATGCAATGACACTGAGGGATCCTTATGTGGTTCATGAAAAGAACAGACATGCAATGACACTGGTGGATCCTTATGTGGTTTGTTTAGAAGAACACACATGCAATGACACTAGGTGTGGTTCATGAAAAGAACACACATCCAATGACACTGGTGGATCCTTATGTGGTTTGTTTAGAGGAACAGACATGCAATGACACACCGGTGGATCCACGTGGTTCATGAGAAGAACACATCCAATGACACTGGTAGATCCTTATGTGGTTCATGAAAAGAACAGACATGCAGTGACACCGTGTGTGGTTCATGAAAAGAACAGACATGCAATGACACTGGGTGTTTTTCATGAAAAGAATAGACATCCAATGACTCTAGCTGTGGTTCATGAAAAGAACACACATGCAATGACACTGGGTGTGGTTCATGAAAAGAACAGACATGCAATGACACTGGTGGATCCTTATGTGTGGTTCATGAAAAGAATATACATGCAATGACACTGGTGGATCCTTATGTGGTTTGTTTAGAGGAACAAACATGCAATGACATTGTGTTGGTTAATGAAAAGAACATACATGCAATGACACTGGTGGATCCATATGTGGTTTGTCAGGAGAACACACATGCAATGACATTGGGTGTGGTTCATGAAAAGAACAGACATGCAATGACACTGGTGGATCCGTATGTGGTTTGTTTAGAGAACACATACAATGACATTGGGTGTGGTGCATGAAAAGAACAGACATGCAATGACACTGGTGGATCCTTATGTGTGGTTCATGAAAAGAACAGACATGCAATGATACTGGTGGATCCTTATGTGGTTTGTTTAGAAGAACACACATGCAATGACACTGGGTGTGGTTCATGAATAGAACACACATCCAATGACATTAGTGGATCCTTATGTGGTTTGTTTAGAGGAACAGACATGCAATGACACCGGTGGATCCAAGTGTGGTTCATAAGAAGAACACACATCTAATGACACTGGTAGATCCTTATGTGGTTCATGAAAAGAACATACATGCAGTGACACCGGGTGTGGTTCATGAAAAGAACAGACATGCAATGACACTGGGTGTTGTTCATGAAAAGAATAGACATCCAATAACTCTAGCTGTGGTTCATGAAAAGGACACACATGCAATGACACTGGTGTGGTTCATGAAAAGAATGGACATGCAATGACACTGGTGGATCCTTATGTGGTTTGTTTAGAGGAACACACATGCAATGACATTGGGTGTGGTTCATGAAAAGAACAGTCATGCAATGACACTGGTGGGTCCTTATGTGTGGTTCATGAAAAGAACAGACATGCAATGACACTGGTGGTTCCTTATGTGGTTTATTAAGAAGAACACGCATGCAATGACACTGGGTGTGGTTCATGAAAAGAACACACATCCAATGACACTGGTGGATCCTTATGTGGTTTGTTTAGTGGAACATACTTGCAATGACACCGGTGGATCCACGTGTGGTTCATGAGAAGAACACACATCCAATGACACTGGTAGATCCTTATGTGGTTCATGAAAAGAACAGACATGCAGTGACACCGGGTGTGGTTCATGAAAAGAACATACATGAATGACACTGGGTGTTGTTCATGAAAAGAATAGACATCCAATGACTCTAGCTGTGGTTCATGAAAAGAACACACATGCAATGACACTGGGTGTGGTTCATGAAAATAACAGACATGCAATGACACTGGTGGATCCTTATGTGTTGTTCATTAAAAGAACATGCATGCAATGACACATGTGGATCCTTATGTGGATTGTTTAGAGGAACAAACATGCAATGACATTGGGTGTGGTTCATGAAAAGAACAAACATGCAATGACACTGGTGGATCCATATGTGGTTTGTCAGGAGAACACACATGCAATGACATTGGGTGTGGTTCATGAAAAGAACATACATGCAATGACACTGGTGGATCCTTATGTGTGATTCATGAAAAGAACAGACATGCAATGACATTGGGTGTGGTTCATGAAAAGAACAGACATGTAATGACACTAGTGGATCCTTATGTGTGGTTCATGAAAAGAACAGACATGCAATGACACTGGTGGATCCATATGTGGTTTGTCAGGAGAACACACATGCAATGACATTGGGTGTGATTCATGAAAAGAACAAACATGCAATGACACTAGTAGATCCTTATGTGGTTCATGAAAAGAACAGACATGCACTGAAATTGGGTGTGGTTCATGAAAAGAAAGACATGCAATGGCACTGGTGGATCCTTATGTGTGGTTCATGAAAAGAACAGACATGCAATGACACTGGTGGATCCTTATGTGGCTTGTTTAGAAGAACACACATGCAATGACACTAGGTGTGGTTCATGAAAAGAACATACATGCAATGACACTGGTGGATCCTTTTGTGGTTTGTTTAGAGGAACACACATGCAATGACACTGGGTGTGGTTCATGAAAAGAATAGACATGCAATGACACTGGTGGATCCTTATGTGGTTTGTTTAGAAGAACACACATGCAATGACACTGGGTGTGGTTCATGAAAAGAACACACATCCAATGACACTGGTGGATCCTTATGTGGTTTGTTTAGAGGAACAGACATGCAATGACACCGGTGGATCCACATGTGGTTCATGTGAAGAACACACATCCAATGACAGTGGTAGATCCTTATGTGGTTCATGAAAAGAACAGACATGCAGTGACACCGGGTTTGGTTCATGAAAAGAACAGACATGCAATGACACTGGGTGTTGTTCATGAAAAGAATAGACATCCAATGACTCTAGTTGTGGTTCATGAAAAGAACACACATGCAATGACACTGGGTGTGGTTCATGAAAAGAACAAACATGCAATGACACTGGTGGATCCTTATGTGGTTTGTTTAGTGGAACACACATACAATGACATTGGGTGTGGTGCATGAAAAGAACAGACATGCAATGACACTGGTGGATCCTTATGTGTGGTTCATGAAAAGAGCAGACATGCAATGACACTGGTGGATCCTTATGTGGTTTGTTTAGAAGAACACACATGCAATGATACTGGGTGTGGTTCATGAAAAGAACACACATCCAATGACACTAGTGGATCCTTATGTGGTTTGTTTAGAGCAATAGACATGCAATGAGCCCGGTGGATCAATGTGTGGTTTATAAGAAGAACACACATCCAATGAGACTGGTAGATCCTTATGTGGTTCATGAAAAGAACATACATGAAGTGACACCGGGTGTGGTTCATGAAAAGAACAGACATGCAATGACAATGGGTGTGGTTCATGAAAAGAATAGACATCCAATGACTCTAGCTGTGGTTCATGAAAAGAACACACATGCAATGACACTGGGTGTGGTTCATGAAAAGAACAGACATGCAATGACACTGGTGGATCCTTATGTGTGGTTCATGAAAAGAACAGACATGCAATCACACTGGTGGATCCTTATGTGGTTTTTTTAGAGGAACACACATGCAATGACATTGTGTGTGGTTCATGAAAAGAACAGACATGCAATGACACTGGTGGATCCTTATGTGGTTTGTTTAGAGGAACACACATGCAATGACATTGGGTGTGGTTCATGAAAAGAACAGACATGCAATGACACTGGTGGATCCTTATGTGTGGTTCATGAAAAGAACAGACATGCAATGACACTGGTGGATCCTTATGTGGTCTGTTTAGAAGAACACACATGCAATGACACTAGGTGTGGTTCATGAAAAGAACAGACATACAATGACACTGGTGGATCCTTATGTGGTTTGTTTAGAGGAACGAACATGCAATGACATTGGGTGTGGTTCATGAAAAGAACAGACATGCAATGACACTGGTGGATCCTTATGTGCGGTTCATGAAAGGACCCTACGTGCAATGACACTGGTGGATCCTTATGTGGTTTGTTTAGAAGAACACACATGCAATGACACTAGGTGTGGTTCATGAAAAGAACACACATCCAATGACACTGGTGGATCCTTATGTGTGGTTCATGAAAAGAACAGACATGCAATGACACTGGTGGATCCTTATGTGGCTTGTTTAGAAGAACACACATGCAATGACACTGGTGTGGTTCATGAAAAGAACATACATGTAATGACACTGGTGGATCCTTATGTGGTTTGTTCAGAGGAACACACATGCAATGACATTGGGTTTGGTTCATGAAAAGAACAGACATGCAATGACACTGGTGGATCCTTATGTGGTTTATTTAGAAGAACACACATGCAATGACACTGGGTGTGGTTCATGAAAAGAACACACATCCAATGACACTGGTGGATCCTTATATGGTTTGTTTAGAGGAACAGACATGCAATGACACCGGTGGATCCACGTGTGGTTCATGAGAAGAACACACAGACTGGTAGATCCTTATGTGGTTCATGAAAAGAATAGACATGCAGTGACACCGGGTGTGGTTCATGAAAAGAACAGACATGCAATGACACTAGGTGTTGTTCATGAAAAGAATAGACATCCAATGACTCTAGCTGTGGTTCATGAAAAGAACACACATGCAATGACACTAGGTGTGGTTCATGAAAAGAACATACATGCAATGACACTAGTGGATCCTTATGTGTGGTTCACGAAAAGAACATACATGCAATGACAGTGGTGGATCCTTATGTGGTAGGTTTAGAGGAACAAACATGCAATGACATTGGGTGTGGTTCATGAAAAGAACAGACATGCAATTACACTGGTGGATCCATATGTGGTTTGTCAGGAGAACACACATGCAATGACATTGGGTGTGGTTCATGAAAAGAACAGACATGCAATGACACTGGTGGATCCTTATGTGTGGTTCATGAAAAGAACAGACATACAATGACACTGGTGGATCCTTATGTGGTTTGTTTAGAAGAACACACATGCAATGACACTAGGTGTGGTTCATGAAAAGAACAGACATACAATGACACTGGTGGATCCTTATGTGGTTTGTTTAGAGGAACGAACATGCAATGACATTGGGTGTGGTTCATGAAAAGAACAGACATGCAATGACACTGGTGGATCCTTATGTGCGGTTCATGAAAAGAACAGACATGCAATGACACTGGTGGATCCTTATGTGGTTTGTTTAGAAGAACACACATGCAATGACACTAGGTGTGGTTCATGAAAAGAACACACATCCAATGACACTGGTGGATCCTTATGTGGTTTGTTTAGAGGAACAGACATGCAATGACACCGGTGGATCCACGTGTGGTTCATGAGAAGAACACACATCCAATGACACTGGTAGATCCTTATGTGGTTCATGAAAAGAACAGACATGCAGTGACACCGGGTGTGGTTCATGAAAAGAACAGACATGCAATGACACTGGGTGTTGTTCATGAAAAGAATAGACATCCAATGACTCTAGCTGTGGTTCATGAAAAGAACACACATGCAATGACACTGGGTGTGGTTCATGAAAAGAACAGACATGCAATGACACTGGTGGATCCTTATGTGTGGTTCATGAAAAGAACAGACATGCAATGACACTGGTGGATCCTTATGTGTGGTTCATGAAAAGAATATACATGCAATGACACTGGTGGATCCTTATGTGGTTTGTTTAGAGGAACAAACATGCAATGACATTGTGTTGGTTAATGAAAAGAACAGACATGCAATGACACTGGTGGATCCATATGTGGTTTGTCAGGAGAACACACATGCAATGCCATTGGGTGTGGTTCATGAAAAGAACAGACATGCAATGACACTGGTGGATCCGTATGTGGTTTGTTTAGAGGAACACACATACAATGACATTGGGTGTGGTGCATGAAAAGAACAGACATGCAATGACACTGGTGGATCCTTATGTGTGGTTCATGAAAAGAACAGACATGCAATGACACTGGTGGATCCTTATGTGGTTTGTTTAGAAGAACACACATGCAATGACACTGGGTGTGGTTCATGAATAGAACACACATCCAATGACATTAGTGGATCCTTATGTGGTTTGTTTAGAGGAACAGACATGCAATGACACCGGTGGATCCAAGTGTGGTTCATAAGAAGAACACACATCTAATGACACTGGTAGATCCTTATGTGGTTCATGAAAAGAACATACATGCAGTGACACCGGGTGTGGTTCATGAAAAGAACAGACATGCAATGACACTGGGTGTTGTTCATGAAAAGAATAGACATCCAATAACTCTAGCTGTGGTTCATGAAAAGGACACACATGCAATGACACTGGTGTGGTTCATGAAAAGAACGGACATGCAATGACACTGGTGGATCCTTATGTGGTTTGTTTAGAGGAACACACATGCAATGACATTGGGTGTGGTTCATGAAAAGAACAGTCATGCAATGACACTGGTGGATCCTTATGTGTGGTTCATGAAAAGAACAGACATGCAATGACACTGGTGGTTCCTTATGTGGTTTGTTAAGAAGAACACGCATGAAATGACACTGGGTGTGGTTCATGAAATAAACACACATCCAATGACACTGGTGGATCCTTATGTGGTTTGTTTAGTGGAACATACTTGCAATGACACCGGTGGATCCACGTGTGGTTCATGAGAAGAACACACATCCAATGACACTGGTAGATCCTTATGTGGTTCATGAAAAGAACAGACATGCAGTGACACCGGGTGTGGTTCATGAAAAGAACATACATGAATGACACTGGGTGTTGTTCATGAAAATAATAGACATCCAATGACTCTAGCTGTGGTTCATGAAAAGAACACACATGCAATGACACTGGGTGTGGTTCATGAAAAGAACAGACATGCAATGACACTGGTGGATCCTTATGTGTTGTTCATTTAAAGAACATGCATGCAATGACACATGTGGATCCTTATGTGGTTTGTTTAGAGGAACAAACATGCAATGACATTGGGTGTGGTTCATGAAAAGAACAAACATGCAATGACACTGGTGGATCCATATGTGGTTTGTCAGGAGAACACACATGCAATGACATTGGGTGTGGTTCATGAAAAGAACATACATGCAATGACACTGGTGGATCCTTATGTGTGATTCATGAAAAGAACAGACATGCAATGACATTGGGTGTGGTTCATGAAAAGAACAGACATGTAATGACACTAGTGGATCCTTATGTGTGGTTCATGAAAAGAACAGACATGCAATGACACTGGTGGATCCATATGTGGTTTGTCAGGAGAACACACATGCAATGACATTGGGTGTGATTCATGAAAAGAACAAACATGCAATGACACTAGTAGATCCTTATGTGGTTCATGAAAAGAACAGACATGCACTGAAATTGGGTGTGGTTCATGAAAAGAAAGACATGCAATGGCACTGGTGGATCCTTATGTGTGGTTCATGAAAAGAACAGACATGCAATGACACTGGTCGATCCTTATGTGGCTTGTTTAGAAGAACACACATGCAATGACACTGGGTGTGGTTCATGAAAAGAACATACATGCAATGACACTGGTGGATCCTTTTGTGGTTTGTTTAGAGGAACACACATGCAATGACACTGGGTGTGGTTCATGAAAAGAATAGACATGCAATGACACTGGTGGATCCTTATGTGGTTTGTTTAGAAGAACACACATGCAATGACACTGGGTGTGGTTCATGAAAAGAACACACATCCAATGACACTGGTGGATCCTTATGTGGTTTGTTTAGAGGAACAGACATGCAATGACACCGGTGGATCCACGTGTGGTTCATGTGAAGAACACACATCCAATGACAGTGGTAGATCCTTATGTGGTTCATGAAAAGAACAGACATGCAGTGACACCGGGTGTGGTTCATGAAAAGAACAGACATGCAATGACACTGGGTGTTGTTCATGAAAAGAATAGACATCCAATGACTCTAGTTGTGGTTCATGAAAAGAACACACATGCAATGACACTGGGTGAGGTTCATGAAAAGAACAAACATGCAATGACACTGGTGGATCCTTATGTGGTTTGTTTAGTGGAACACACATACAATGACATTGGGTGTGGTGCATGAAAAGAACAGACATGCAATGACACTGGTGGATCCTTATGTGTGGTTCATGAAAAGAGCAGACATGCAATGACACTGGTGGATCCTTATGTGGTTTGTTTAGAAGAACACACATGCAATGATACTGGGTGTGGTTCATGAAAAGAACACACATCCAATGACACTAGTGGATCCTTATGTGGTTTGTTTAGAGCAATAGACATGCAATGAGCCCGGTGGATCAATGTGTGGTTCATAAGAAGAACACACATCCAATGAGACTGGTAGATCCTTATGTGGTTCATGAAAAGAACATACATGAAGTGACACCGGGTGTGGTTCATGAAAAGAACAGACATGCAATGACAATGGGTGTGGTTCATGAAAAGAATAGACATCCAATGACTCTAGCTGTGGTTCATGAAAAGAACACACATGCAATGACACTGGGTGTGGTTCATGGAAAGAACAGACATGCAATGACACTGGTGGATCCTTATGTGTGGTTCATGAAAAGAACAGACATGCAATGACACTGGTGGATCCTTATGTGGTTTGTTTAGAGGAACACACATGCAATGACATTGGGTGTGGTTCATGAAAAGAACAGACATGCAATGACACTGGTGGATCCTTATGTGGTTTGTTTAGAGGAACACACATGCAATGACATTGGGTGTGGTTCATGAAAAGAACAGACATGCAATGACACTGGTGGATCCTTATGTGTGGTTCATGAAAAGAACAGACATGCAATGACACTGGTGGATCCTTATGTGGTTTGTTTAGAAGAACACACATGCAATGACACTAGGTGTGGTTCATGAAAAGAACAGACATACAATGACACTGGTGGATCCTTATGTGGTTTGTTTAGAGGAACGAACCTGTAATGACATTGGGTGTGGTTCATGAAACGAACAGACATGCAATGACACTGGTGGATCCTTATGTGCGGTTCATGAAAAGAACAGACATGCAATGACACTGGTGGATCCTTATGTGGTTTGTTTAGAAGAACACACATGCAATGACACTAGGTGTGGTTCATGAAAAGAACACACATCCAATGACACTGGTGGATCCTTATGTGTGGTTCATGAAAAGAACAGACATGCAATGACACTGGTGGATCCTTATGTGGCTTGTTTAGAAGAACACAAATGCAATGACACTGGTGTGGTTCATGAAAAGAACATACATGTAATGACACTGGTGGATCCTTATGTGGTTTGTTCAGAGGAACACACATGCAATGACATTGGGTTTGGTTCATGAAAAGAACAGACATGCAATGACACTGGTGGATCCTTATGTGGTTTATTTAGAAGAACACACATGCAATGACACTGGGTGTGGTTCCTGAAAAGAACACACATCCAATTACACTGGTGGATCCTTATGTGGTTTGTTTAGAGGAACAAACATGCAATGACACCGGTGGATCCACGTGTGGTTCATGAGAAGAACACACATCCAATGACACTGGTAGATCCTTATGTGGTTCATGAAAAGAACATACATGCAGTGACACCGGGTGTGGTTCATGAAAAGAACAGACATGCAATGACACTGGGTGTTGTTCATGAAAAGAATAGACATCCAATGACTATAGTTGTGGTTCATGAAAAGAACACACATGCAATGACACTGGGTGTGGTTCATGAAAAGAACATACATGTAATGACACTGGTGGATCCTTATGTGTTGTTCATGAAAAGAACATACATGCAATGACACTGGTGGATCCTTATGTGGTTTGTTTAGAGGAACAAACATGCAATGACATTGGGTGTGGTTCATGAAAAGAACAGACATGCAATGACACTAGTAGATCCTTATGTGGTTCATGAAAAGAACAGATATGCAATGACATTGGGTGTGGTTCATGAAACGAATAGACATGCAATGACACTGATGGATCCTTATGTGTGGTTCATGAAAAGAACAGACATGCAATGACACTTGTGGATCCATATGTGGTTTGTCAGGAGAACACAAATGCAATGTCATTGGGCGTGGTTCATGAAAAGAACAGACATACAATGCCACTAGTAGATCCTTATGTGGTTCATGAAAAGAACGGACATGCACTGACATTGGGTGTGGTTCATGAAAATAACAGACATGCAATGACACTGGTGGATCCTTATATGGTTTGTTTAGAGGAACACACATGCAATGACACTGGATGAGGTTCATGAAAAGAACAGACATGCAATGACACTGGTGGATCCTTATGTGGTTTGTTTAGAGGAACACACATGCAATGACATTGGGTGTGGTTCATGAAAAGAATGTACATGCAATGACACCTGTGGATCCTTCTGTGGTACATGAATATAAAAGACATGCAATGACACTGGTGGTTCCTTATGTGGTTTGTTTAGAAGAACACACATGCAATGACACTGGGTGTGGTTCATGAAAAGAACACACATCCAATGACACTGGTGGATCCTTATGTGGTTTGTTTAGAAGAACAGACATGCAATGACACCGGTGGATCCACGTGTGGTTCAAGAGAAGAACACACATCCAATGACACTGGTAGATCCTTATGTGGTTCATGAAAAGAACAGACATGCAGTGACACCGGGTGTGGTTCATGAAAAGAACAGACATGCAATGACACTGGGTGTTGTTCATGAAAAGAATAGACATCCAATGACTCTTGCTGTGGTTCATGAAAAGAACACACATGCAATGACACTGGGTGTGGTTCATGAAAAGAACAGACATGCAATGACACCGGTGGATCCTTATGTGGTTCATGAAAAGAACAGACATGCAATGACACTGGTGGATCCTTATGTGGTTTGTTTAGAAGAACACACATGCAATGACACTGGGTGTGGTTCGTGAAAAGAACACACATCCAATGACACTTGTGGATCCTTATGTGGTTTTTTTAGAGGAACAGACATGCAATGACACCGGTGGATCCACGTGTGGTTCATGAGAAGAACACACATCCAATGACACTGGTAGATCCTTATGTGGTTCATGAAAAGAACAGACATGCAGTGACACCGGGTGTGGTTCATGAAAAGAACAGACATGCAATGACACTGGGTGTTGTTCATGAAAAGAATAGACATCCAATGACTCTAGCTGTGGTTCATGAAAAGAACACACATGTAATGACACTGGGTGTGGTTCATGAAAAGAACAGACATGCAATGACACTGGTGGATTCTTATGTGTGGTTCATGAAAAGAATATACATGCAATGACACTGGTGGATCCTTATGTGGTTTGTTTAGAGGAACAAACATGCAATGACATTGGGTTGGTTCATGAAAAGAACAGACATGCAATGACCCTGGTGGTTCCATATGTGGTTTGTCAGGAGAACACACATGTAATGACATTGGGTGTGGTTCATGAAAAGAACAGACATGCAATGACACTGGTGGATCCTTATGTGGTTTGTTTAGAGGAACACACATACAATGACATTGGGTGTGGTGCATGAAAAGAACAGACATGCAATGACACTGGTGGATCCTTATGTGTGGTTCATGAAAAGAACAGACATGTAATGACACTGGTGGATCCATATGTGGTTTGTCAGGAGAACACACATGCAATGACATTGGGTGTGGTTCATGAATAGAACACACACCCAATGACATTAGTGGATCCTTATGTGGTTTGTTTAGAGGAACAAACATGCAATGACACCGGTGGATCCAAGTGTGGTTCATAAGAAGAACACACATCCAATGACACTGGTAGATCCTTATGTGGTTCATGAAAAGAACATACATGCAGTGACACCGGGTGTGGTTCATGAAAAGAACAGACATGCAATGACACTGGGTGTTGTTCATGAAAAGAATAGACATCCAATAACTCTAGCTGTGGTTCATGAAAAGGACACACATGCAATGACACTGGGTGTGGTTCATGAAAAGAACGGACATGCAATGACACTGGTGGATCCTTATGTGGTTTGTTTAGAGGAACACACATGCAATTACATTGGGTGTGGTTTATGAAAAGAACAGTCATGCAATGACACTGGTGGATCCTTATGTGGTTTGTTTAGAAAAACACACATTCAATGACACTGGTTGTGTTTCATGAAAAGAATAGACATGCAATGACACTAGTGGATCCTTATGTGGTTTGTTTAGAAGAACACACATGCAATGACACTGGGTGTGGTTCATGAAAAGAACACACATCCAATGACACTGGTGGATCCTTATGTGGTTTGTTTAGATGAACAGACATGCAATGACACCGGTGGATCCACGTGTGGTTCATAAGAAGAACACACATCCAATGACACTAGTAGATCCTTATGTGGTTCATGAAAAGAACAGACATGCAGTGACACCGGGTGTGGTTTATGAAAAGAATGTATGCAATGACACTGGTGTTGTTCATGAAAAGAATAGACATCCAATGACTCTAGTCGTGGTTCATGAAAAGAACAGACATGCAATGACACTGGTGTGGTTCATGAAAAGAAACACATGCAATGACACTGGTGGATCCTTATGTGGTTCATGAAAACAACATACATGCAATGACACCTGGTGGATCTTATGTCGTTTGTTTAGAAGAACAAACATGAAATGACATTGGGTGTGGTTCATGAAAAGAACAGACATGCAATGACACTAGTAGATCCTTATGTGGTTCAAGAAAAGAACAGACATGCAATGACATTGGGCGTGGTTCATGAAAAGAACAGACATGCAATGACAGTGGTGGATCCTTATGTGTGGTTCATGAAAAGAACAGACATGCAATGACACTGGTGGTTCCTTATGTGGTTTCTTTAGAAGAACACGCATGCAATGACACTGGGTGTGGTTCTTGAAAAGAACACACATCCAATGACACTGGTGGATCCTTAGTGGTTTGTTTAGAGGAACATACTTGCAATGACACCGGTGGATCCACGTGTGGTTCATGAGAAGAACACACATCCAATGACACTGGTAGATCCTTATGTGGTTCATGAAAAGAACAGACATGCAATGACACTGGGTGTTGTTCATGAAAAGAATAGACATCCAATGACTCTAGCTGTGGTTCATGAAAAGAACACACATGCAATGACACTTGGTGTGGTTCATGAAAAGAACAGACATGCAATGACACTGGTGGATCCTTATGTGTTGTTCATTAAAAGAACATGCATGCAATGACACAGGTGGATCCTTATGTGGTTTGTTTAGAGGAACAAACATGCAATGACATTGGGTGTGGTTCATGAAAAGAACAAACATGCAATGACACTGGTGGATCCATATGTGGTTTGTCAGGAGAACACACATGCAATGACAATGGGTGTGGTTCATGAAAAGAACATACATGCAATGACACTGGTGGATCCTTATGTGTGATTCATGAAAAGAACAGACATGCAATGACATTGGGTGTGGTTCATGAAAAGAACAGACATGTAATGACACTAGTGGATCCTTATGTGTGGTTCATGAAAAGAACAGACATGCAATGACACTGGTGGATCCATATGTGGTTTGTCAGGAGAACACACATGCAATGACACTAGTAGATCCTTATGTGGTTCATGAAAAGAACAGACATGAACTGAAATTGGGTGTGGTTAATGAAAAGACAGACATGCAATGACACTGGTGGATCCTTATGTGTGGTTCATGAAAAGAACAGACATGCAATGACACTGGTGGATCCTTATGTGGCTTGTTTAGAAGAACACACATGCAATGACACTGAGTGTGGTTCATGAAAAGAACATACATGCAATGACACTGGTGGATCCTTATGTGGTTTGTTTATAGGAACACACATGCAATGACATTGGGTGTGGTTCATGAAAAGAACAGACAGGCAATGACACTGGTGGATTCTTATGTGGTTTGTTTAGAAGAACACACATGCAATGACACTGGGTGTGGTTCATGAAAAGAACACACATCCAATGACACTGGTGGATCCTTATGTGGTTTGTTTTACGAATGTATATGCAATGACACCGGTGGATCCACGTGTGGTTCATGAGAAGAACACACATCGAATGACACTGTAGATCCTTATGTGGTTCATGAAAAGAACGGACATGCAGTGACATGACACCGGTGGTTCATGAAAAGAACAGACATGCAATGACACTGGGTGTTGTTCATGAAAAGAATAGACATCCAATGACTCTAGTTGTGGTTCATGAAAAGAACACACATGCAATGACATTGGGTGTGGTTCATGAAAAGAACAGTCATGCAATGACACTGGTGGATCCTTATGTGTGGTTCATGAAAAGAATGTACATGCAATGACACGGCGGTTCCTTATGTGGTTTGTTAAGAAGAACACGCATGCAATGACACTGGGTGTGGTTCATGAAAAGAACACACATCCAATGACACTGGTGGATCCTTATGTGGTTTGTTTAGAGGAACATACTTGCAATGACACCGGTGGATCCACATGTGGTTCATGAGAAGAACACACATCCAATGACACTGGTAGATCCTTATGTGGTTCATGAAAAGAACAGACATGCAGTGACAACGGGTGTGGTTCATGAAAAGAACAGACATGAATGACACTGGGTGTTGTTCATGAAAAGAATAGACATCCAATGACTCTAGCTGTGGTTCATGAAAAGAACACACATGCAATGACACTGGGTGTGGTTCATGAAAAGAACAGACATGCAATGACACTGGTGGATCCTTATGTGTTGTTCATTAAAAGAACATGCATGCAATGACACAGGTGGATCCTTATGTGGTTTGTTTAGAGGAACAAACATGCAATGACATTGGGTGTGGTTCATGAAAAGAACAAACATGCAATGACACTGGTGGATCCATATGTGGTTTGTCAGGAGAACACACATGCAATGACATTGGGTGTGGTTCATGAAAAGAACATACATGCAATGACACTGGTGGATCCTTATGTGTGATTCATGAAAAGAACAGACATGCAATGACATTGGGTGTGGTTCATGAAAAGAACAGACATGTAATGACACTAGTCGATCCTTATGTGTGGTTCATGAAAAGAACAGACATGCAATGACACTGGTGCATCCATATGTGGTTTGTCAGGAGAACACACATGCAATGACACTAGTAGATCCTTATGTGGTTCATGAAAAGAACAGACATGCACTGAAATTGGGTGTGGTTAATGAAAAGAAAGACATGCAATGACACTGGTGGATCCTTATGTGTGGTTCATGAAAAGAACAGACATGCAATGACACTGGTGGATCCTTATGTGGCTTGTTTAGAAGAACACACATGCAATGACACTGTGTGTGGTTCATGAAAAGAACATACATGCAATGACACTGGTGGATCCTTATGTGGTTTGTTTAGAGGAACACACATGCAATGACATTGGGTGTGGTTCATGAAAAGAACAGACAGGCAATGACACTGGTGGATTCATATGTGGTTTGTTTAGAAGAACACACATGCAATGACACTGGGTGTGGTTCATGAAAAGAACACACATCCAATGACACTGGTGGATCCTTATGTGGTTTGTTTAGAGGAACAGACATGCAATGACACCGGTGGATCCACGTGTGGTTCATGAGAAGAACACACATCCAATGACAGTGGTAGATCCTTATGTGGTTCATGAAAATAACAGACATGCAGTGACACCGGGTGTGGTTCATGAAAAGAACAGACATGCAATGACACTGGGTGTTGTTCATGAAAAGAATAGACATCCAATGACTCTAGTTGTGGTTCATGAAAAGAACACACATGCAATGACACTGGGTGTGGTTCATGAAAAGAACAAACATGCAATGACACTGGTGGATCCTTATGTGGTTTGTTTAGAGGAACACACATACAATGACATTGGGTGTGGTGCATGAAAAGAACAGACATGCAATGACACTGGTGGATCCTTATGTGTGTTTCATGAAAAGAGCAGACATGCAATGACACTGGTGGATCCTTATGTGGTTTGTTTAGAAGAGCACACATGCAATGATACTGGGTGTGGTTCATGAAAAGAACACACATCCAATGACACTAGTGGATCCTTATGTGGTTTGTTTAGAGAAATAGACATGCAATGAGCCCGGTGGATCCATGTGTGGTTCATAAGAAGAACACACATCCAATGAGACTGGTAGATCCTTATGTGGTTCATGAAAAGAACATACATGAAGTGACACCGGGTGTGGTTCATGAAAAGAACAGACATGCAATGACAATGGGTGTTGTTCATGAAAAGAATAGACATCCAATGACTCTAGCTGTGGTTCATGAAAAGAACACACATGCAATGACACTGGGTGTGGTTCATGAAAAGAACAGCCATGCAATGACACTGGTGGATCCTTATGTGTGGTTCATGAAAAGAACAGACATGCAATGACACTGGTGGATCCTTATGTGGTTTGTTTAGAGGAACACACATGCAATGACATTGGGTGTGGTTCATGAAAAGAACAGACATGCAATGACACTGGTGGATCCTTATGTGTGGTTCATGAAAAGAACAGACATGCAATGACACTGGAGGTTCCTTATGTGGTTTGTTTAGAAGAACACACATGCAATGACACTGGGTGTGGTTCATGAAAAGAACACACATCCAATGACACTGGTGGATCCTTATGTGTGGTTCATGAAAAGAACAGACATGCAATGACACCGGTGGATCCACGTGTGGTTCATGAGAAGAACACACAGACTGGTAGATCCTTATGTGGTTCATGAAAAGAATAGACATGCAGTGACACCGGGTGTGGTTCATGAAAAGAACAGACATGCAATGACACTAGGTGTTGTTCATGAAAAGAATAGACATCCAATGACTCTAGCTGTGGTTCAGGAAAAGAACACACATGCAATGACACTAGGTGTGGTTCATGAAAAGAACATACATGCAATGACACTAGTGGATCCTTATGTGTGGTTCACGAAAAGAACATACATGCAATGACAGTGGTGGATCCTTATGTGGTAGGTTTAGAGGAACAAACATGCAATGACATTGGGTGTGGTTCATGAAAAGAACAGACATGCAATGACACTGGTGGATCCATATGTGGTTTGTCAGGAGAACACACATGCAATGACATTGGGTGTGGTTCATGAAAAGAACAGACATGCAATGACACTGGTGGATCCTTATGTGTGGTTCATGAAAAGAACAGACATGCAATGACACTGGTGGATCCTTATGTGGTTTGTTTAGAAGAACACACATGCAATGACACTAGGTGTGGTTCATGAAAAGAACAGACATACAATGACACTGGTGGATCCTTATGTGGTTTGTTTAGAGGAGCAACATGCAATGACATTGGGTGTGGTTCATGAAAAGAATGACATGCAATGACACTGTGGATCCTTATGTGGTTCATGAAAATAATGTACATGCAATGACACTGGTGGATCCTTATGTGGTTTGTTTAGAAGAACACACATGCAATGACACTAGGTGTGGTTCATGAAAAGAACACACATCCAATGACACTGGTGGATCCTTATGTGGTTTGTTTAGAGGAACAGACATGCAATGACACCGGTGGATCCACGTGTGGTTCATGAGAAGAACACACATCCAATGACACTGGTAGATCCTTATGTGGTGCATGAAAAGAACAGACATGCAGTGACACCGGGTGTGGTTCATGAAAAGAACAGACATGCAATGACACTGGGTGTTGTTCATGAAAAGAATAGACATCCAATGACTCTAGCTGTGGTTCATGAAAAGAACACACATGCAATGACACTGGGTGTGGTTCATGAAAAGAACAGACATGCAATGACACTGGTGGATCCTTATGTGTGGTTCATGAAAAGAATATACATGCAATGACACAGGTGGATCCTTATGTGGTTTGTTTAGAGGAACAAACATGCAATGACATTGTGTTGGTTCATGAAAAGAACAGACATGCAATGACACTTGTGGATCCATATGTGGTTTGTCAGGAGAACACACATGCAATGACATTGGGTGTGGTTCACGAAAAGAACAGAAATGCAATGACACTGGTGGATCCGTATGTGGTTTGTTTAGAGGAACACACATACAATGACATTGGGTGTGGTGCATGAAAAGAACAGACATGCAATGACACTGGTGGATCCTTATGTGTGGTTCATGAAAAGAATAGACATGCAATGACACTGGTGGATCCTTATGTGGTTTGTTTAGAAGAACACACATGCAATGACACTGGGTGTGGTTCATGAATAGAACACACATCCAATGACATTAGTGGATCCTTATGTGGTTTGTTTAGAGGAACAGACATGCAATGACACCGGTGGATCCAAGTGTGGTTCATAAGAAGAACACACATCCAATGACACTGGTAGATCCTTATGTGGTTCATGAAAAGAACATACATGCAGTGACACCGGGTGTGGTTCATGAAAAGAACAGACATGCAATGACACTCGGTGTTGTTCATGAAAAGAATAGACATCCAACAACTCTAGATGTGGTTCATGAAAAGGACACACATGCAATGACACTGGGTGTGGTTCATGAAAAGAACGGACATGCAATGACACTGGTGGATCCTTATGTGGTTTGTTTAGAGGAACACACATGCAATGACATTGGGTGTGGTTCATGAAAAGAACAAACATGCAATGACACTGGTGGATCCTTATGTGTGGTTCATGGAAAGAACAGACATGCAATGACACTGGTGGTTCCTTATGTGGTTTGTTAAGAAGAACACGCATGCAATGACACTAGGTGTGGTTCATGAAAAGAACACACATCCAATGACACTGGTGGATCCTTATGTGGTTTGTTTAGAGGAACATACTTGCAATGACACCGGTGGATCCACGTGTGGTTCATGAGAAGAACACACATCCAATGACACTGGTAGATCCTTATGTGGTTCATGAAAAGAACAGACATGCAGTGACACCGGGTGTGGTTCATGAAAAGAACAGACATGAATGACACTGGGTGTTGTTCATGAAAAGAATAGACATCCAATGACTCTAGCTGTGGTTCATGAAAAGAACACACATGCAATGACACTGGGTGTGGTTCATGAAAAGAACAGACATGCAATGACACTGGTGGATCCTTATGTGTTGTTCATTAAAAGAACATGCATGCAATGACACAGGTGGATCCTTATGTGGTTTGTTTAGAGGAACAAACATGCAATGACATTGGGTGTGGTTCATGAAAAGAACAAACATGCAATGACACTGGTGGATCCATATGTGGTTTGTCAGGAGAACACACATGCAATGACAATGGGTGTGGTTCATGAAAAGAACAGACATGCAATGACACTGGTGGATCCTTATGTGTGGTTCATGAAAACAACATACATGCAATGACACTGGTGGATCCTTATGTCGTTTGTTTAGAAGAACAAACATGAAATGACATTGGGTGTGGTTCATGAAAAGAACAGACATGCAATGACACTAGTAGATCCTTATGTGGTTCAAGAAAAGAACAGACATGCAATGACATTGGGCGTGGTTCATGAAAAGAACAGACATGCAATGACAGTGGTGGATCCTTATGTGTGGTTCATGAAAAGAACAGACATGCAATGACACTGGTGGTTCCTTATGTGGTTTCTTTAGAAGAACACGCATGCAATGACACTGGGTGTGGTTCTTGAAAAGAACACACATCCAATGACACTGGTGGATCCTTAGTGGTTTGTTTAGAGGAACATACTTGCAATGACACAGGTGGATCCACGTGTGGTTCATGAGAAGAACACACATCCAATGACACTGGTAGATCCTTATGTGGTTCATGAAAAGAACATGTACATGCAATGACATTGGGTGTGGTTCATGAAAAGAACAAACATGCAATGACACTGGTGGATCCATATGTGGTTTGTCAGGAGAACACACATGCAATGACATTGGGTGTGGTTCATGAAAAGAACATACATGCAATGACACTGGTGGATCCTTATGTGTGATTCATGAAAAGAACAGACATGCAATGACATTGGGTGTGGTTCATGAAAAGAACAGACATGTAATGACACTAGTGGATCCTTATGTGTGGTTCATGAAAAGAACAGACATGCAATGACACTGGTGGATCCATATGTGGTTTGTCAGGAGAACACACATGCAATGACACTAGTCGATCCTTCTGTGGTTCATGAAAAAAAAAAGATATGCATGGGGATGTGTGGTTAATGAAAAGACAGACATGCAATGACACTAGTGGATCCTTATGTGTGGTTCATGAAAAGAACAGACATGCAATGACACTGGTGGATCCTTATGTGGCTTGTTTAGAAGAACACACATGCAATGACACTGAGTGTGGTTCATGAAAAGAACATACATGCAATGACACTGGTGGATCCTTATGTGGTTTGTTTATAGGAACACACATGCAATGACATTGGGTGTGGTTCATGAAAAGAACAGACAGGCAATGACACTGGTGGATTCTTATGTGGTTTGTTTAGAAGAACACACATGCAATGACACTGGGTGTGGTTCAGGAAAAGAACACACATCCAATGACACTGGTGGATCCTTATGTGGTTTGTTTAGAGGAACAGACATGCAATGACACCAGTGGATCCACGTGTGGTTCATGAGAAGAACACACATCGAATGACACTGGTAGATCCTTATGTGGTTCATGAAAAGAACAGACATGCAGTGACACCGGGTGTGGTTCATGAAAAGAACAGACATGCAATGACACTGGGTGTTGTTCATGAAAAGAATAGACATCCAATGACTCTAGTTGTGGTTCATGAAAAGAACACACATGCAATGACATTGGGTGTGGTTCATGAAAAGAACAGTCATGCAATGACACTGGTGGATCCTTATGTGTGGTTCATGAAAAGAACAGACATGCAATGACACTGGCGGTTCCTTATGTGGTTTGTTAAGAAGAACACGCATGCAATGACACTGGGTGTGGTTCATGAAAAGAACACACATCCAATGACACTGGTGGATCCTTATGTGGTTTGTTTAGAGGAACATACTTGCAATGACACCGGTGGATCCACGTGTGGTTCATGAGAAGAACACACATCCAATGACACTGGTAGATCCTTATGTGGTTCATGAAAAGAACAGACATGCAGTGACACCGGGTGTGGTTCATGAAAAGAACAGACATGAATGACACTGGGTGTTGTTCATGAAAAGAATAGACATCCAATGACTCTAGCTGTGGTTCATGAAAAGAACACACATGCAATGACACTGGGTGTGGTTCATGAAAAGAACAGACATGCAATGACACTGGTGGATCCTTATGTGTTGTTCATTAAAAGAACATGCATGCAATGACACAGGTGGATCCTTATGTGGTTTGTTTAGAGGAACAAACATGCAATGACATTGGTGGATCCATATGTGGTTTGTCAGGAGAACACACATGCAATGACATTGGGTGTGGTTCATGAAAAGAACATACATGCAATGACACTGGTGGATCCTTATGTGTGATTCATGAAAAGAACAGACATGCAATGACATTGGGTGTGGTTCATGAAAAGAACAGACATGTAATGACACTAGTGGATCCTTATGTGTGGTTCATGAAAAGAACAGACATGCAATGACACTGGTGCATCCATATGTGGTTTGTCAGGAGAACACACATGCAATGACACTAGTAGATCCTTATGTGGTTCATGAAAAGAACAGACATGCACTGAAATTGGGTGTGGTTAATGAAAAGAAAGACATGCAATGAGACTGGTGGATCCTTATGTGTGGTTCATGAAAAGAACAGACATGCAATGACACTGGTGGATCCTTATGTGGCTTGTTTAGAAGAACACACATGCAATGACACTGTGTGTGGTTCATGAAAAGAACATACATGCAATGACACTGGTGGATCCTTATGTGGTTTGTTTAGAGGAACACACATGCAATGACATTGGGTGTGGTTCATGAAAAGAACAGACAGGCAATGACACTGGTGGATTCATATGTGGTTTGTTTAGAAGAACACACATGCAATGACACTGGGTGTGGTTCATGAAAAGAACACACATCTAATGACACTGGTGGATCCTTATGTGGTTTGTTTAGAGGAACAGACATGCAATGACACGGTGGATCCAATGTGGTTCATGAGAAGAACACACATCCAATGACAGTGGTAGATCCTTATGTGGTTCATGAAAAGAACAGACATGCAGTGACACCGGGTGTGGTTCATGAAAAGAACAGACATGCAATGACACTGGGTGTTGTTCATGAAAAGAATAGACATCCAATGACTCTAGTTGTGGTTCATGAAAAGAACACACATGCAATGACACTGGGTGTGGTTCATGAAAAGAACAAACATGCAATGACACTGGTGGATCCTTATGTGGTTTGTTTAGAGGAACACACATACAATGACATTGGGTGTGGTGCATGAAAAGAACAGACATGCAATGACACTGGTGGATCCTTATGTGTGTTTCATGAAAAGAGCAGACATGCAATGACACTGGTGGATCCTTATGTGGTTTGTTTAGAAGAGCACACATGCAATGATACTGGGTGTGGTTCATGAAAAGAACACACATCCAATGACACTAGTGGATCCTTATGTGGTTTGTTTAGAGCAATAGACATGCAATGAGCCCGGTGGATCCATGTGTGGTTCATAAGAAGAACACACATCCAATGAGACTGGTAGATCCTTATGTGGTTCATGAAAAGAACATACATGAAGTGACACCGGGTGTGGTTCATGAAAAGAACAAACATGCAATGACAATGGGTGTTGTTCATGAAAAGAATAGACATCCAATGACTCTAGCTGTGGTTCATGAAAAGAACACACATGCAATGACACTGGGTGTGGTTCATGAAAAGAACAGCCATGCAATGACACTGGTGGATTCTTATGTGTGGTTCATGAAAAGAACAGACATGCAATGACACTGGTGGATCCTTATGTGGTTTGTTTAGAGGAACACACATGCAATGACATTGGGTGTGGTTCATGAAAAGAAATGTATATGCAATGACACTGGTGGATCCTTATGTGGTTTGTTTAGAGGAACACACATGCAATGACATTGGGTGTGGTTCATGAAAATAACAGACATGCAATAACACTGGTGGATCCTTATGTGTGGTTCATGAAAAGAACAGACATGCAATGACACTGGAGGTTCCTTATGTGGTTTGTTTAGAAGAACACACATGCAATGACACTGGGTGTGGTTCATGAAAAGAACACACATCCAATGACACTGGTGGATCCTTATATGGTTTGTTAAGAGGAACAGACATGCAATGACACCGGTGGATCCACGTGTGGTTCATGAGAAGAACACACAGACTGGTAGATCCTTATGTGGTTCATGAAAAGAATAGACATGCAGTGACACCGGGTGTGGTTCATGAAAAGAATGTACATGCAATGACACTAGGTGTTGTTCATGAAAAGAATAGACATCCAATGACTCTAGCTGTGGTTCATGAAAAGAACACACATGCAATGACACTAGGTGTGGTTCATGAAAAGAACATACATGCAATGACACTAGTGGATCCTTATGTGTGGTTCACGAAAAGAACATACATGCAATGACAGTGGTGGATCCTTATGTGGTAGGTTTAGAGGAACAAACATGCAATGACATTGGGTGTGGTTCATGAAAAGAACAGACATGCAATGACACTGGTGGATCCATATGTGGTTTGTCAGGAGAACACACATGCAATGACATTGGGTGTGGTTCATGAAAAGAACAGACATGCAATGACACTGGTGGATCCTTATGTGGTTCATGAAAAGAACAGACATGCAATGACACTGGTGGATCCTTATGTGGTTTGTTTAGAAGAACACACATGCAATGACACTAGGTGTGGTTCATGAAAAGAACAGACATACAATGACACTGGTGGATCCTTATGTGGTTTGTTTAGAGGAACGAACATGCAATGACATTGGGTGTGGTTCATGAAAAGAACAGACATGCAATGACACTGGTGGATCCTTATGTGCGGTTCATGAAAAGAACAGACATGCAATGACACTGGTGGATCCTTATGTGGTTTGTTTAGAAGAACACACATGCAATGACACTAGGTGTGGTTCATGAAAAGAACACACATCCAATGACACTGGTGGATCCTTATGTGGTTTGTTTAGAGGAACAGACATGCAATGACACCGGTGGATCCACGTGTGGTTCATGAGAAGAACACACATCCAATGACACTGGTAGATCCTTATGTGGTGCATGAAAAGAATGCATATGGACACGGGTGTGGTTCATGAAAAGAATGACATGCAATGACACTGGGTGTTGTTCATGAAAAGAATAGACATCCAATGACTCTAGCTGTGGTTCATGAAAAGAACACACATGCAATGACACTGGGTGTGGTTCATGAAAAGAACAGACATGCAATGACACTGGTGGATCCTTATGTGGTTCATGAAAAGAATATACATGCAATGACACAGGTGGATCCTTATGTGGTTTGTTTAGAGGAACAAACATGCAATGACATTGTGTTGGTTCATGAAAAGAACAGACATGCAATGACACTGGTGGATCCATATGTGGTTTGTCAGGAGAACACACATGCAATGACATTGGGTGTGGTTCACGAAAAGAACAGACATGCAATGACACTGGTGGATCCGTATGTGGTTTGTTTAGAGGAACACACATACAATGACATTGGGTGTGGTGCATGAAAAGAATGTACATGCAATGACACCGGTGGATCTCTATGTGTGGTTCATGAAAAGAATGTACATGCAATGACACTGGTGGATCCTTATGTGGTTTGTTTAGAAGAACACACATGCAATGACACTGGGTGTGGTTCATGAATAGAACACACATCCAATGACATTAGTGGATCCTTATGTGGTTTGTTTAGAGGAATGTACATGCAATGACACCGGTGGATCCAAGTGTGGTTCATAAGAAGAACACACATCCAATGACACTGGTAGATCCTTATGTGGTTCATGAAAAGAACATACATGCAGTGACACCGGGTGTGGTTCATGAAAAGAACAGACATGCAATGACACTCGGTGTTGTTCATGAAAAGAATAGACATCCAACAACTCTAGATGTGGTTCATGAAAATGACACACATGCAATGACACTGGGTGTGGTTCATGAAAAGAACGGACATGCAATGACACTGGTGGATCCTTATGTGGTTTGTTTAGAGGAACACACATGCAATGACATTGGGTGTGGTTCATGAAAAGAACAAACATGCAATGACACTGGTGGATCCTTATGTGTGGTTCATGGAAAGAACAGACATGCAATGACACTGGTGGTTCCTTATGTGGTTTGTTAAGAAGAACACGCATGCAATGACACTAGGTGTGGTTCATGAAAAGAACACACATCCAATGACACTGGTGGATCCTTATGTGGTTTGTTTAGAGGAACATACTTGCAATGACACCGGTGGATCCACGTGTGGTTCATGAGAAGAACACACATCCAATGACACTGGTAGATCCTTATGTGGTTCATGAAAAGAACAGACATGCAGTGACACCGGGTGTGGTTCATGAAAAGAAGAGACATGAATGACACTGGGTGTTGTTCATGAAAAGAATAGACATCCAATGACTCTAGCTGTGGTTCATGAAAAGAACACACATGCAATGACACTGGGTGTGGTTCATGAAAAGAACAGACATGCAATGACACTGGTGGATCCTTATGTGTTGTTCATTAAAATAACATGCATGCAATGACACAGGTGGATCCTTATGTGGTTTGTTTAGAGGAACAAACATGCAATGACATTGGGTGTGGTTCATGAAAAGAACAAACATGCAATGACACTGGTGGATCCATATGTGGTTTGTCAGGAGAACACACATGCAATGACATTGGGTGTGGTTCATGAAAAGAACATACATGCAATGACACTGGTGGATCCTTATGTGTGATTCATGAAAAGAACAGACATGCAATGACATTGGGTGTGGTTCATGAAAAGAACAGACATGTAATGACACTAGTGGATCCTTATGTGTGGTTCATGAAAAGAACAGACATGCAATGACACTGGTGGATCCATATGTGGTTTGTCAGGAGAACACACATGCAATGACATTGGGTGTGGTTCATGAAAAGAACAAACATGCAATGACACTAGTAGATCCTTATGTGGTTCATGAAAAGAACAGACATGCACTGAAATTGGGTGTGGTTCATGAAAAGAAAGACATGCAATGGCACTGGTGGATCCTTATGTGTGGTTCATGAAAAGAACAGACATGCAATGACACTAGTGGATCCTTATGTGGCTTGTTTAGAAGAACACACATGCAATGACACTGGGTGTGGTTCATGAAAAGAACATACATGCAATGACACTGGTGGATCCTTTTGTGGTTTGTTTAGAGGAACACACATGCAATGACATTGGGTGTGGTTCATGAAAAGAACAGACATGCAATGACACTGGTGGATCCTTATGTGGTTTGTTTAGAAGAACACACATGCAATGACACTGGGTGTGGTTCATGAAAAGAACACACATCCAATAACACTGGTGGATCCTTATGTGGTTTGTTTAGAGGAACAGACATGCAATGACACCGGTGGATCCACGTGTGGTTCATGAGAAGAACACACATCCAATGACAATGGTAGATCCTTATGTGGTTCATGAAAAGAACAGACATGCAGTGACACCGGGTGTGGTTCATGAAAAGAACAGACATGCAATGACACTGGGTGTTGTTAAAAGAATAGACATCCAATGACTCTAGTTGTGGTTCATGAAAAGAACACACATGCAATGACACTGGGTGTGGTTCATGAAAAGAACAAACATGCAATGACACTGGTGGATCCTTATGTGGTTTGTTTAGTGGAACACACATACAATGACATTGGGTGTGGTGCATGAAAAGAACAGACATGCAATGACACTGGTGGATCCTTATGTGTGGTTCATGAAAAGAAGCACATGCAATGACACTGGTGGATCCTTATGTGGTTTGTTTAGAAGAACACACATGCAATGATACTGGGTGTGGTTCATGAAAAGAACACACATCCAATGACACTAGTGGATCCTTATGTGGTTTGTTTAGAGCAATAGACATGCAATGAGCCCGGTGGATCCATGTGTGGTTCATAAGAAGAACACACATCCAATGAGACTGGTAGATCCTTATGTGGTTCATGAAAAGAACATACATGAAGTGACACCGGGTGTGGTTCATGAAAAGAACAGACATGCAATGACAATGGGTGTGGTTCATGAAAAGAATAGACATCCAATGACTCTAGCTGTGGTTCATGAAAAGAACACACGTGCAATGACACTGGGTGTGGTTCATGAAAAGAACAGACATGCAATGACACTGGTGGATCCTTATGTGTGGTTCATGAAAAGAACAGACATGCAATGACACTGGTGGATCCTTATGTGGTTTGTTTAGAGGAACACACATGCAATGACATTGGGTGTGGTTCATGAAAAGAACAGACATGCAATGACACTGGTGGATCCTTATGTGGTTTGTTTAGAGGAACACACATGCAATGACATTGGGTGTGGTTCATGAAAAGAACAGACATGCAATGACACTGGTGGATCCTTATGTGTGGTTCATGAAAAGAACAGACATGCAATGACACTGGTGGATCCTTATGTGGTTTGTTTAGAAGAACACACATGCAATGACACTAGGTGTGGTTCATGAAAAGAACAGACATACAATGACACTGGTGGATCCTTATGTGGTTTGTTTAGAGGAAAGAACATGCAATGACATTGGGTGTGGTTCATGAAAAGAACAGACATGCAATGACACTGGTGGATCCTTATGTGTGGTTCATGAAAAGAACAGACATGCAATGACACTGGTGGATCCTTATGTGGTTTGTTTACAAGAACACACATGCAATGACACTAGGTGTGGTTCATGAAAAGAACACACATCCAATGACACTGGTGGATCCTTATGTGGTTCATGAAAAGAATGACATGCAATGACACTGGTGGATCCTTATGTGGCTTGTTTAGAAGAACACACATGCAATGACACTGGTGTGGTTCATGAAAAGAACATACATGCAATGACACTGGTGGATCCTTATGTGGTTTGTTCAGAGGAACACACATGCAATGACATTGGGTTTGGTTCATGAAAAGAACAGACATGCAATGACACTGGTGGATCCTTATGTGGTTTATTTAGAAGAACACACATGCAATGACACTGGGTGTGGTTCCTGAAAAGAACATACATCCAGTTACACTGGTGGATCCTTATGTGGTTTGTTTAGAGGAACAAACATGCAATGACACCGGTGGATCCACGTGTGGTTCATGAGAAGAACACACATCCAATAACACTGGTAGATCCTTATGTGGTTCATGAAAAGAACATACATGCAGTGACACCGGGTGTGGTTCATGAAAAGAACAGACATGCAATGACACTGGGTGTTGTTCATGAAAAGAATAGACATCCAATGACTATAGTTGTGGTTCATGAAAAGAACACACATGCAATGACACTGGGTGTGGTTCATGAAAAGAACAGACATCCAATGACACTGGTGGATCCTTATGTGTGGTTCATGAAAAGAACAGACATGCAATGACACTGGTGGATCCTTATGTGGCTTGTTTAGAAGAACACACATGCAATTACACTGGTGTGGTTCATGAAAAGAACATACATGTAATGACACTGGTGGATCCTTATGTGGTTTGTTTAGAGGGACACACATGCAATGACATTGGGTGTGGTGCATGAAAAGAACACACATGCAATGACACTGGTGGATCCTTATGTGTGGTTCATGAAAAGAATAGACATGCAATGACACTGGTGGATCCTTATGTGGTTTGTTTAGAAGAACACACATGCAATGACACTGGGTGTGGTTCCTGAAAAGAACACACATCCAATTACACTGGTGGATCCTTATGTGGTTTGTTTAGAGGAACAAACATGCAATGACACCGGTGGATCCACGTGTGGTTCATGAGAAGAACACACATCCAATGACACTGGTAGATCCTTATGTGGTTCCTGAAAAGAACATACATGCAGTGACACCGCGTGTGGTTCATGAAAAGAACAGACATGCAATGACAGTGGGTGTTGTTCATGAAAAGAATAGACATCCAATGACTATAGTTGTGGTTCATGAAAAGAACACACATACAATGACACTGGGTGTGGTTCATGAAAAGAACAAACCTGCAATGACACTGGTGGATCCTTATGTGGTTTGTTTAGAGGAACAAACATACAATGACATTGGGTGTGGTGCATGAAAAGAACAAACATGCAATGACACTGTTGGATCCTTATGTGTGGTTCATGAAAAGAACAGACATGCAATGACACTGGTGGATCCTTATGTGGTTTGTTTAGAAGAACACACATGCAATGACACTGGGTGTGGATCATGAAAAGAACACAGATCCAATGACACTAGTGGATCCTTATGTGGTTTGTTTAGAGAAACAGACATGCAATGAGCCCGGTAGATCCACGTGTGGTTCATAAGAAGAACACACATCCAATGACACTGGTAGATCCTTATGTGGTTCATGAAAAGAACATACATGTAGTGACACCGGGTGTGGTTCATGAAAAGAACAGACATGCAATTTCAATGGGTGTTGTTCATGAAAAGAATAGACATCCATTGACTCTAGCTGTGGTTCATGAAAAGAACACACATGCAATGACACTAGGTGTGGTTCATGAAAATAACACACATGCAATGACACTGGTGGATCCATATGTGTGGTTCATGAAAAGAACAGACATGCAATGAAACTGGTGGATCCTTATGTGGTTTGTTTAGAGGAACACACATGCAATGACACTGGGTGTGGTTCATGAAAAGAACAGACATGCAATGACACTGGTGGTTCCTTATGTGGTTTGTTTAGAGGAACACACATGCAATGACATTGGGTGTGGTTCATGAAAAGAACAGACATGCAATGACACTGGTGGATCCTTATGTGTGGTTCATGAAAAGAACAGACGTGCAATGACACTGGTGGTTCCTTATGTGGTTTCTTTAGAAGAACACACTTGCAATGACACTGGGTGTGGTTCATGAAAAGAACACACATCCAATGACACTGGTGGATCCTTATGTGGTTTGTTTATAGGAACAGACATGCAATTACACCGGTGGATCCACGTGTGGTTCATGAGAAAAACACACATCCAATGACACTGGTAGATCCTTATGTGGTTCATGAAAAGAATAGACATGAAGTGACACTAGGTGTGGTTCATGAAAAGAACAGACATGCAATGACACTGGGTGTTGTTCATGAAAAGAATAGAGATCCAATGACTCTAGTTGTGGTTAATGAAAAGAACACACATGCAATGACACTTGGTGTGGTTCATGAAAAGAACAAACATGCAATGACACTGGTGGATCCTTATGTGGTTTGTTCAGAGGAACACACATGCAATGACATTGGGTTTGGTTCATGAAAAGAACAGACATGCAATGACACTGGTGGATCCTTATGTGTGGTTCATGAAAAGAACAGACGTGCAATGACACTGGTGGTTCCTTATGTGGTTTCTTTAGAAGAACACACTTGCAATGACACTGGGTGTGGTTCATGAAAAGAACACACATCCAATGACACTGGTGGATCCTTATGTGGTTTGTTTATAGGAACAGACATGCAATTACACCGGTGGATCCACGTGTGGTTCATGAGAAAAACACACATCCAATGACACTGGTAGATCCTTATGTGGTTCATGAAAAGAATAGACATGAAGTGACACTAGGTGTGGTTCATGAAAAGAACAGACATGCAATGACACTGGGTGTTGTTCATGAAAAGAATAGAGATCCAATGACTCTAGTTGTGGTTAATGAAAAGAACACACATGCAATGACACTTGGTGTGGTTCATGAAAAGAACAAACATGCAATGACACTGGTGGATCCTTATGTGGTTTGTTTAGAGGAACACAGATACAATGACATTGGGTGTGGTGCATGAAAAGAACAAACATGCAATGACACTGGTGGATCCTTATGTGTGGTTCATGAAAAGAATAGACATGCAATGACAATGGTGGATCCTTATGTGGTTTGTTTAGAAGAATACACATGCAATGACACTGGGTGTGGTTCATGAAAAGAACACACATCCAATGACACTAGTGGATCCTTATGTGGTTTGTTTAGAGGAACAGACATGCAATGAGCCCGGTAGATCCACGTGTGGTTCATAATAAGAACACACATCCAATGACACTGGTAGATCCTTATGTGGTTCATGAAAAGAACATACATGTAGTGACACCGGGTGTGGTTCATGAAAAGAACAGACATGCAATGACAATGGGTGTTGTTCATGAAAAGAATAGACATCCAATGACTCTACATGTGGTTCATGAAAAGAACACACATGCAATGACACTGGGTGTGGTTCATGAAAATAACAGACATGCAATGACACTGGTGGATCCATATGTGTGGTTCATGAAAAGAACAGACATGCAATGACACTGGTGGATCCTTATGTGGTTTGTTTAGAGGAACACACATGCAATGACACTGGTTGTGGTTCATGAAAAGAACACACATGCAATGACACTGGTGGATCCTTATGTGGTTTGTTTAGAGGAACACACATGCAATGACATTGGGTGTGGTTCATGAAAAGAACAGACATGCAATGACCCCGGTGGATCCTTATGTGTGGTTTATGAAAAGAACAGACATGCAATGACACTGGTGGTTCCTTATGTGGTTTGTTTAGAAGAACACACATGCAATGACACTGGGTGTGGTTCATGAAAAGAACACACATCCAATGACACTGCTGGATCCTTATGTGTTTTTTTATAGGAAGAGACATGCAATGACACCGGTGGATCCACGTGTGGTTCATGAGAAGAACACACATCCAATGACACTGGTAGATCCTTATGTGGTTCATGAAACGAATAGACATGCACTGACACTAGGTGTGGTTCATAAAAAGAACAGACATGCAATGACACTGGGTGTTGTTCATGAAAAGAATAGACATCCTATGACTCTAGTTGTGGTTCATGAAAAGAACACACATGCAATGACACTAGTTGTGGTTCATGAAAAGAACATACATGCAATGACACTGGTGGATCCTTATGTTGTTTGTTTAGAGGAACACACATACAATGACATTGGGTGTGGTGCATGAAAAGAACAGACATGCAATGACACTGGTGGATCCTTATGTGTGGTTCACGAAAAGAACAGACATGCAATGACACTGGTGGTTCCTTATGTGGTTTGTTTAGAAGAACACACATGCAATGACACTGGGTGTGGTTCATGAAAAGAACACACATCCAATGACACTGGTCGATCCTTATGTGGTTTGTTTAGAGGAACAGACATGCAATGACACCGGTGGATCCACGTGTGGTTTATGAGAAGAACACATATCCAATGACACTGGTAGATCCATATGTGGTTCATGAAAAGAACAGACATGCAGTGACACCGGGTGTGGTTCATGAAAAGAACAGACATGCAATGACACTGGGTGTTGTTCATGAAAAGAATAGACATCCAATGACTCTAGCTGTGGTTTATGAAAAGAACACACATGCAATGACACTAGGTGTGGTTCATGAAAAGAACACACATGCAATGACACTAGTGGATCCTTATGTGTGGTTCATGAAAAGAACATACATGCAATGACAGTGATGGATCTTTATGTGGTTTGTTTAGAGGAACAAACATGCAATGACATTGGGTGTGGTTCATGAAAAGAACAGACATGCAATGACACTGGTGGATCCATATGTGGTTTGTTAGGAGAACACACATGCGATGACATTGGGTGTGGTTCATGAATAGAACAGACATGCAATGACACTGGTGGATCCTTATGTGGTTCATGAAAATAACATACATGCAATGACATTGGGTGTGGTTCATGAAAAGAACAGACATGCAATGACACTGGTGGATCCTTATGTGTGGTTCATGAAAAGAACAGACATGCAATGACACTGGTGTATCCTGATGTGGTTTGTTTAGAAGAACACACATGCAATGACACTAGGTGTGGTTCATGAAAATAACAGACATACAATGACACTGGTGGATCCTTATGTGGTTTGTTTAGAGGAACAAACATGCAATGACATTGGGTGTGGTTCATGAAAAGAACAGACATGCAATGACACTGGTGGATCCTTATGTGTTGTTCATGAAAAGAACAGACATCCAATGAAACTGGTAGATCCTTATGTGGTTCATGAAAAGAACAGACATGCAGTGACACCGAGTGTGGTTCATGAAAAGAACAGACATGCAACGACACTGGGTGTTGTTCATGGAAAGAATAGGCATCCAATGACTCTAGGTGTGGTTCATGAAAAGAACACACATGCAATATCACTGGGTGTGGTTCATGAAAAGAATAGACATGCAATGACACTAGTGGATCCTTATGTGTGGTTCACGAAAAGAACATACATGCAATGACACTGGTGGATCCTTATGTGGTTTGTTTAGAGGAACAAACATGCAATGACACTGGTGGATCCATGTGTGGTTCATGAGAAGAACACACATCCAGTGACACTGGTGGATCCTTATGTGGTTTGTTTAGAGGAATAGACATGCAATCACACTAGGTGGATCCATATGTGGTTTATGGAAGTAACAGACATGCAATGACTCTAGCTGTGATTCATGAAAAGAACATACATGCAATGACACTGGTGGATCCATGTGTGGTTCATGAAATGAACAGACATGCAATGACACTGGTGAATCCTTATCTGTGGTTCATGAAAAGAACAGACATGCAATGACACTGGTGGATCCATATGTGTGGTTCATGAAAAGAACATACATGCAATGACACTGGTGGATTCATAAGTGGTTTATCAGGAGAACACACATGCAATGACATTGGGTGAGGTACATGAAAAGAACAGACATGCAATGACACTGGTAGATCCTTATGTGGTTCATGAAAAGAACAGACATGCAATGACATTGTGTGTGGTTCATGAAAAGAACAGACATGCAATGACACTGGTGGATCCTTATGTGTGGTTCATGAAAAGAACAGACATGCAATGACACTGGTGGATCCTTATGTGGTTTGTTTAGAAGAACAAACATGCAATGACAATGGGTGTCGTTCATGAAAAGAACAGACATGCAATGACACTGGTGGATCCTTATGTGGTTTGTTTAGAGGAACACACATGCAATGACATTGGGTGTGGTTCATGAAAAGAACATACATGCAATGACACTGGTGGATCCTTATGTATGGTTCATGAAAAGAACAGACATGCAATGACACTGGTGGATCCTTATGTGGTTTGTTTAAAGGAATAGACATGCAATGACACCGGTGGATCCACGTGTGGTTCATGAGAAGAATACACATCCAATGACACTGGTAGATCCTTATGTGGTTCATGAAAAGAACATACATGAAGTGACACCGGGTGTGGTTCATGAAAAGAACAGACATGCAATGACACTACGTGTTGTTCATGAAAAGAATAGACATCCAATGACTCTAGTTGTGGTTCATGAAAAGAACACACATGCAATGGCACTGGGTGTGGTTCCTGAAAAGAACAGACATGCAATGACACTGGTGGATCCTTATGTGTGGTTCATGAAAAGAACATACATGCAATGACACTGGTGGATCCTTATGTGGTTTGTTTGGAGGAACAAACATGCAATGACAATGGGTGTGGTTCATGAAAACAACAGACATGCAATGACACTGGTAGATCCTTATGTGGTTCATGAAAAGAACAGACATGCAATGACACTGGTGGATCCTTATTTGTGGTTCATGAAAAGAAGAGACATGCAATGACACTGGTGGATCCATATGTGGTTTGTCAGGAGAACACACATGCAATGACATTGGGTGTGGTTCATGAAAAGAACAGACATGCAATGACACTAGTAGATCCTTATGTGGTTAATGAAAAGAACAAACATGCAATGACATTGGGTGTGGTTCATGAAAAATAACAGACATGCAATGACACTGGTGGATCCTTATGTGTGGTTCAGGAAAAGAACAGACATGCAATGACACTAGTGGATACTTATGTGGTTTGTTTAGAAGAACACACATTCAATGACACTGGGTGTGGTTCATGAAAAGAACAGACATGCAAGGACACTGGTGGATCCTTATGTGGTTTGTTTAGAGGAACATACATGCAATGACAGTGGTGGATCCTTATGTGGTTTGTTTAGAGGAACAAACATGCAATGACATTGGGTGTGGTTCATGAAAAGAACAGACATGCAATGACACTAGTGGATCCATATGTGGTTTGTCAGGAGAACACACATGCAATGACATTTGGTGTGGTTCATGAAAAGAACAGACATGCAATGACACTGGTAGATCCTTATGTGGTTCATGAAAATAACAGACATGCAATGACATTAGGTGTGGTTCATGAAAAGAATAGACATGCAATGACACTGGTGGATCCTTATGTGTGGTTCATGAAAAGGACAGACATGCAATGACACTGGTGGATCCTTATGTGGTTTGTTTAGAAGAACACACATGCAATGACACTAGGTGTGGTTCATGAAAAGAATAGACATGCAATGACACTGGTGGATCCTCATGTGGTTTGTTTAGAGGAACACACATGCAATGACATAGGGCATGGTTCATGAAAAGAACATACATGCAATGACACTGGTGTATCCTTATGTGTGGTTCATGAAAAGAACAGACATTCAATGACACCGGTGGATCCTTATGTGGTTTGTTTAGAAGAACACACATGCAATGACACTGGGTGTGGTTCATGAAAAGAACACACATCCAATGACACTGGTGGATCCTTATGTGGTTTGTTTAGAGGAACAGACATGGAATGACACTGGTGGATCCACGTGTGGTTCATGAGAAGAACACACATCCAATGACACTGGTAGATCCTTATGTGGTTCATGAAAAGAACAGACATGCAGTGACACCGGGTGTGGTTCATGAAAAGAACAGACATGCAATGACACTAGGTGTTCGTCATGAAAAGAATAGGCATCCAATGACTCTAGCTATGGTTCATGAAAAGAACACACATGCAATGACACTGGGTGTGGTTCATGAAAAGAACAGATATGCAATGACACTGGTGGATCCTTATGTGTGGTTCATGAAAAGAACATACATGCAATGACACTGGTGGATCCTTATGTGGTTTGTTTAGAGGAACAAACATGCAATGACACTGGGTGTGGTTTATGAAAAGAACAGACATGCAATGACACAGGTAGATCCTTATGTGGTTCATGAAAAGAACAGACATGCAATGACACAGGTAGATCCTTATGTGGTTCATGAAAAGAACAGACATGCAATGACATTGGGTGCGGTTCATGAAAAGAACAGACATGAAATGACACTGGTGGATCCTTATGTGTGGTTCATGAAAAGAATAGACATTCAATGACACTGGTGGATCCTTATGTGGTTTGTTTAGAAGAACACACATGCAATGACACTGGGTGTGGTTCATGAAAAGAACAGACATGCAATGACACTAGTGGATCCTTATGTGGTTTGTTTAGAGGAACACACATGCAATGACATTGGGTGTGGTGCATGAAAAGAACAGACAGGCAATGACACCGTGGATCCTTATGTGTGGTTCATGAAAAGAAATGTATATGTAATGACACTGGTGGATCCTTATGTGGTTTGTTTAGAAGAACACACATGCAATGACACTGGGTGTGGTTCATGAAAAGAACACACATCCAATGACACTAGTGGATTCTTATGTGGTTTGTTTAGAGGAACAGACAAGCAATGACACCGATGGATCCATGTGTGGTTCATAAGAAGGACGCACATCCAATGACACTGGTAGAGCCTTATGTGGTTCATGAAAAGAACATACATGCAATGACACCGGGTGTGGTTCATGAAAAGAATAGACATGCAATGACACTGGGTGTTGTTCATGAAAAGAATAGACATCCAATGAGTCTATCTGTGGTTCATGAAAAGAACACACATGTAATGACACTGGGTGTGGTTCATGAAAAGAACAGACATGCAATGACACTGGTGGATCCTTATGTGTGGTTCATGAAAAGAACAAACATGCAATGACACTAGTGGATCCTTATTGGTTTGTTTAGAGGAACAAACATGCAATGACATTGGGTGTGGTTCATGAAAATAACAGACATGCAATGACACTGATGGATCCATATGTGGTTTGTCAAGAGAATACACATGCAATGACATTGCGTGTGGTTCATGAAAAGAACAAACATGCAATGACACATGTAGATCCTTATGTGGTTCATGAAAAGAATACATGCAATGACATTGGGTGGTTCATGAAAAGAAATGTATATGCAATGACACTTGTGGATCCTTATGTGTGGTTCATGAAAAGAACAGACATGCAATGACACTGGTGGATACATATGTGGTTTGTCAGGAGAACACACATGCAATGACATTGGGTGTGGTTCATGAAAAAAAACAGACATGCAATGACACTGGTAGATCCTTATGTGGTTCATGAAAAGAACGAACATGCAATGACATTTGGTGTGGATCATGAAAAGAACAGACATGCAATGACACTGGTGGATCCTTATGTGGTTTGTTTAGAAAAACACACATGCAATGACACTGGTCGTGGTTCATGAAAATAATGTATATGCAATCACACCGGTGGATACATATGTGGTTTGTCGAGAACACACATGCAATGACATTGGGTGTGGTTCATGAAAAAATAGACATGCAATGACACTGGTAGATCCTTATGTGGTTCATGAAAAGAACGAACATGCAATGACATTGGGTGTGGATCATGAAAAGAACAGACATGCAATGACACTGGTGGATCCTTATGTGGTTTGTTTAGAAAAACACACATGCAATGACACTGGTCATGGTTCATGAAAAGAACAGACATGCAATCACACTGGTGGATCCTTATGTGGTTTGTTTAGAGGAACACACATGCAATGACATTGGGTGTGGTTCATGAAAAGAACAGACATGCAATGACACTGGTGGATCCTTATGTATGGTTCATGAAAATAATGCATGCAATGACACGGTGGATCCTTATGTGGTTTGTTTAAAGGACATGCAATGACACCGGTGGATCCACGTGTGGTTCATGAGAAGAATACACATCCAATGACACTGGTAGATCCTTATGTGGTTCATGAAAAGAACATACATGAAGTGACACCGGGTGTGGTTCATGAAAAGAACAGACATGCAATGACACTACGTGTTGTTCATGAAAAGAATAGACATCCAATGACTCTAGTTGTGGTTCATGAAAAGAACACACATGCAATGGCACTGGGTGTGGTTCCTGAAAAGAACAGACATGCAATGACACTGGTGGATCCTTATGTGTGGTTCATGAAAAGAACATACATGCAATGACACTGGTGGATCCTTATGTGGTTTTTTTAGAGGAACAAACATGCAATGACAATGGGTGTGGTTCATGAAAACAACAGACATGCAATGACACTGGTAGATCCTTATGTGGTTCATGAAAAGAACAGACATGCAATGACACTGGTGGATCCTTATTTGTGGTTCATGAAAAGAAGAGACATGCAATGACACTGGTGGATCCATATGTGGTTTGTCAGGAGAACACACATGCAATGACATTGGGTGTGGTTCATGAAAAGAACAGACATGCAATGACACTAGTAGATCCTTATGTGGTTAATGAAAAGAACAAACATGCAATGACATTGGGTGTGGTTCATGAAAAATAACAGACATGCAATGACACTGGTGGATCCTTATGTGTGGTTCAGGAAAAGAACAGACATGCAATGACACTAGTGGATCCTTGTGTGGTTTGTTTAGAAGAACACACATTCAATGACACTGGGTGTGGTTCATGAAAAGAACAGACATGCAAGGACACTGGTGGATCCTTATGTGGTTTGTTTAGAGGAACATACATGCAATGACAGTGGTGGATCCTTATGTGGTTTGTTTAGAGGAACAAACATGCAATGACATTGGGTGTGGTTCATGAAAAGAACAGACATGCAATGACACTAGTGGATCCATATGTGGTTTGTCAGGAGAACACACATGCAATGACATTGGGTGTGGTTCATGAAAAGAACAGACATGCAATGACACTGGTAGATCCTTATGTGGTTCATGAAAATAACATACATGCAATGACATTAGGTGTGGTTCATGAAAAGAATAGACATGCAATGACACTGGTGGATCCTTATGTGTGGTTCATGAAAAGGACAGACATGCAATGACACTGGTGGATCCTTATGTGGTTTGTTTAGAAGAACACACATGCAATGACACTAGGTGTGGTTCATGAAAAGAATAGACATGCAATGACACTGGTGGATCCTCATGTGGTTTGTTTAGAGGAACACACATGCAATGACATAGGGCATGGTTCATGAAAAGAACATACATGCAATGACACTGGTGTATCCTTATGTGTGTCTATGAAAAGAACAGCATTCAATGACACCGGTGGATCCTTATGTGGTTTGTTTAGAAGAACACACATGCAATGACACCGGTGTGGTTCATGAAAAGAACACACATCCAATGACACTGTGGATCCTTATGTGGTTTGTTTAGAGGAATGTACATGGAATGACACTGTGGATCCACGTGGGTTCATGAGAAGAACACACATCCAATGACACCGGTAGATCCTTATGTGGTTCATGAAAAGAATGTATGCAAAGGACACCGGTGTGGTTCATGAAAAGAAGACATGCAATGACACTAGGTGTTCATGAAAAGAATAGGCATCCAATGACTCTAGCTATGGTTCATGAAAAGAACACACATGCAATGACACTGGTGTGGTTCATGAAAAGAACAGATATGCAATGACACCGGTGGATCCTTATGTGTGTTCATGAAAAGAACATACATGCAATGACACTGTGGATACTTATGTGGTTTGTTTAGAGGAACAAACATGCAATTACACTGGGTGTGGTTTATGAAAAGAACAGACATGCAATGACACAGGTAGATCCTTATGTGGTTCATGAAAAGAACAGACATGCAATGACACAGGTAGATCCTTATGTGGTTCATGAAAAGAACAGACCTGCAATGACATTGGGTGCGGTTCATGAAAAGAACAGACATGCAATGACACTGGTGGATCCTTATGTGGTTCATGAAAAGAATAGACATTCAATGACACTGGTGGATCCTTATGTGGTTTGTTTAGAAGAACACACAAGCAATGACACTGGTGTGGTTCATGAAAAGAACAGTATATGCAATGACACTAGTGGATCCTTATGTGGTTTGTTTAGAGGAACACACATGCAATGACATTGGGTGTGGTGCATGAAAAGAATGACATGCAATGACACTGTGGATCCTTATGTGTGGTTCATGAAAAGAATGTATATGTAATGACACTGGTGGATCCTTATGTGGTTTGTTTAGAAGAACACACATGCAATGACACTGGGTGTGGTTCATGAAAAGAACACACATCCAATGACACTAGTGGATTCTTATGTGGTTTGTTTAGAGGAATGTATAAGCAATGACACCGATGGATCCATGTGTGGTTCATAAGAAGGACACACATCCAATGACACTGGTAGAGCCTTATGTGGTTCATGAAAAGAACATACATGCAATGACACCGGGTGTGGTTCATGAAAAGAATAGACATGCAATGACACTGGGTGTTGTTCATGAAAAGAATAGACATCCAATGAGTCTATCTGTGGTTCATGAAAAGAACACACATGTAATGACACTGGGTGTGGTTCATGAAAAGAACAGACATGCAATGACACTGGTGGATCCTTATGTGTAGTTCATGAAAAGAACAAACATGCAATGACACTAGTGGATCCTTATTGGTTTGTTTAGAGGAACAAACATGCAATGACATTGGGTGTGGTTCATGAAAATAACAGACATGCAATGACACTGATGGATCCATATGTGGTTTGTCAAGAGAACACACATGCAATGACATTGCGTGTGGTTCATGAAAAGAACAAACATGCAATGACACATGTAGATCCTTATGTGGTTCATGAAAAGAACAGACATGCAATGACATTGGGTGTGGTTCATGAAAAGAACAGACATGCAATGACACTTGTGGATCCTTATGTGGTTCATGAAAAGAACAGACATGCAATCACACTGGTGGATACATATGTGGTTTGTCAGGAGAACACACATGCAATGACATTGGGTGTGGTTCATGAAAAAAATAGACATGCAATGACACTGGTAGATCCTTATGTGGTTCATGAAAAGAACGAACATGCAATGACATTGGGTGTGGATCATGAAAAGAACAGACATGCAATGACACTGGTGGATCCTTATGTGGTTTGTTTAGAAAAACACACATGCAATGACACTGGTCGTGGTTGATGAAAATAACAGACATGCAATCACACTGGTGGATACATATGTGGTTTGTCAGGAGAACACACATGCAATGACATTGGGTGTGGTTCATGAAAAAAATAGACATGCAATGACACTGGTAGATCCTTATGTATGGTTCATGAAAATAACAGACATGCAATGACACTGGTGGATCCTTATGTGGTTTGTTTAAAGGAACAGACATGCAATGACACCGGTGGATCCACGTGTGGTTCATGAGAAGAATACACATCCAATGACACTGGTAGATCCTTATGTGGTTCATGAAAAGAACATACATGAAGTGACACCGGGTGTGGTTCATGAAAAGAACAGACATGCAATGACACTACGTGTTGTTCATGAAAAGAATAGACATCCAATGACTCTAGTTGTGGTTCATGAAAAGAACACACATGCAATGGCACTGGGTGTGGTTCCTGAAAAGAACAGACATGCAATGACACTGGTGGATCCTTATGTGTGGTTCATGAAAAGAACATACATGCAATGACACTGGTGGATCCTTATGTGGTTTTTTTAGAGGAACAAACATGCAATGACAATGGGTGTGGTTCATGAAAACAACAGACATGCAATGACACTGGTAGATCCTTATGTGGTTCATGAAAAGAATGACATGCAATGACACTGTGGATCCTTATTTGTGGTTCATGAAAAGAAGAGACATGCAATGACACTGTGGATCCATATGTGGTTTGTCAGAGAACACACATGCAATGACATTGGGTGTGGTTCATGAAAAGAACAGACATGCAATGACACTAGTAGATCCTTATGTGGTTAATGAAAAGAACAAACATGCAATGACATTGGGTGTGGTTCATGAAAAATAACAGACATGTAATGACACTGGTGGATCCTTATGTGTGGTTCAGGAAAAGAACAGACATGCAATGACACTAGTGGATCCTTGTGTGGTTTGTTTAGAAGAACACACATTCAATGACACTGGGTGTGGTTCATGAAAAGAACAGACATGCAAGGACACTGGTGGATCCTTATGTGGTTTGTTTAGAGGAACATACATGCAATGACAGTGGTGGATCCTTATGTGGTTTGTTTAGAGGAACAAACATGCAATGACATTGGGTGTGGTTCATGAAAAGAACAGACATGCAATGACACTAGTGGATCCATATGTGGTTTGTCAGGAGAACACACATGCAATGACATTGGGTGTGGTTCATGAAAAGAACAGACATGCAATGACACTGGTAGATCCTTATGTGGTTCATGAAAATAACAGACATGCAATGACATTAGGTGTGGTTCATGAAAAGAATAGACATGCAATGACACTGGTGGATCCTTATGTGTGGTTCATGAAAAGGATGTACATGCAATGACACTGGTGGATCCTTATGTGGTTTGTTTAGAAGAACACACATGCAATGACACTAGGTGTGGTTCATGAAAAGAATAGACATGCAATGACACTGGTGGATCCTCATGTGGTTTGTTTAGAGGAACACACATGCAATGACATAGGGCATGGTTCATGAAAAGCACATACATGCAATGACACTGGTGTATCCTTATGTGTGGTTCATGAAAAGAACAGACATTCAATGACACCGGTGGATCCTTATGTGGTTTGTTTAGAAGAACACACATGCAATGACACTGGGTGTGGTTCATGAAAAGAACACACATCCAATGACACTGGTGGATCCTTATGTGGTTTGTTTAGAGGAACAGACATGGAATGACACTGGTGGATCCACGTGTGGTTCATGAGAAGAACACACATCCAATGACACTGGTAGATCCTTATGTGGTTCATGAAAAGAATGTACATGCAAGGACACCGGTGTGGTTCATGAAAAGAACAGACATGCAATGACACTAGGTGTTCGTCATGAAAAGAATAGGCATCCAATGACTCTAGCTATGGTTCATGAAAAGAACACACATGCAATGACACTGGGTGTGGTTCATGAAAAAGAACAGATATGCAATGACACTGGTGGATCCTTATGTGTGGTTCATGAAAAGAACATACATGCAATGACACTGGTGGATCCTTATGTGGTTTGTTTAGAGGAACAAACATGCAATGACACTGGGTGTGGTTTATGAAAAGAACAGACATGCAATGACACAGGTAGATCCTTATGTGGTTCATGAAAAGAACAGACATGCAATGACACAGGTAGATCCTTATGTGGTTCATGAAAAGAACAGACATGCAATGACATTGGGTGCGGTTCATGAAAAGTACAGACATGCAATGACACTGGTGGATCCTTATGTGTGGTTCATGAAAAGAATAGACATTCAATGACACTGGTGGATCCTTATGTGGTTTGTTTAGAAGAACACACATGCAATGACACTGGGTGTGGTTCATGAAAAGAACAGACATGCAATGACACTAGTGGATCCTTATGTGGTTTGTTTAGAGGAACACACATGCAATGACATTGGGTGTGGTGCATGAAAAGAACAGACATGCAATGACACTGGTGGATCCTTATGTGTGGTTCATGAAAAGAACAGACATGTAATGACACTGGTGGATCCTTATGTGGTTTGTTTAGAAGAACACACATGCAATGACACTAGGTGTGGTTCATGAAAAGAACACACATCCAATGACACTAGTGGATTCTTATGTGGTTTGTTTAGAGGAACAGACAAGCAATGACACCGATGGATCCATGTGTGGTTCATAAGAAGGACACACATCCAATGACACTGGTAGAGCCTTATGTGGTTCATGAAAAGAACATACATGCAATGACACCGGGTGTGGTTCATGAAAAGAATAGACATGCAATGACACTGGGTGTTGTTCATGAAAAGAATAGACATCCAATGAGTCTATCTGTGGTTCATGAAAAGAACACACATGTAATGACACTGGGTGTGGTTCATGAAAAGAACAGACATGCAATGACACTGGTGGATCCTTATGTGTAGTTCATGAAAAGAACAAACATGCAATGACACTAGTGGATCCTTATTGGTTTGTTTAGAGGAACAAACATGCAATGACATTGGGTGTGGTTCATGAAAATAACAGACATGCAATGACACTGATGGATCCATATGTGGTTTGTCAAGAGAACACACATGCAATGACATTGCGTGTGGTTCATGAAAAGAACAAACATGCAATGACACATGTAGATCCTTATGTGGTTCATGAAAAGAACAGACATGCAATGACATTGGGTGTGGTTCATGAAAAGAACAGACATGCAATGACACTTGTGGATCCTTATGTGTGGTTCATGAAAAGAACAGACATGCAATGACACTGGTGGATACATATGTGGTTTGTCAGGAGAACACACATGCAATGACATTGGGTGTGGTTCATGAAAAAAAACAGACATGCAATGACACTGGTAGATCCTTATGTGGTTCATGAAAAGAACGAACATGTAATGACATTGGGTGTGGATCATGAAAAGAACAGACATGCAATGACACTGGTGGATCCTTATGTGGTTTGTTTAGAAAAACACACATGCAATGACACTGGTCGTGGTTGATGAAAATAACAGACATGCAATCACACTGGTGGATACATATGTGGTTTGTCAGGAGAACACACATGCAATGACATTGGGTGTGGTTCATGAAAAAAATAGACATGCAATGACACTGGTAGATCCTTATGTGGTTCATGAAAAGAACGAACATGCAATGACATTGGGTGTGGATCATGAAAAGAACAGACATGCAATGACACTGGTGGATCCTTATATGGTTTGTTTAGAAAAACACACATGCAATGACACTGGTCAAGGTTCATGAAAAGAACAGACATGCAATCACACTGGTGGATCCTTATGTGGTTTGTTTAGAGGAACACATAGGCAATGACACTGGGTGTGGTTCATGAAAAGAATAGACATGCAATTACACTGGTGGATCCTCGTGTGGTTTGTTTAGAGGAACACACATGCAGTGACATTGGGTGTGGTTCATGAAAAGAACAGACATGCAATGACACTGGTGGATCCTTATGTGTGTTTCATGAAAAGAACAGACATGCAATTGCACTAATGGATCCTTATGTGATTTGTTTAGAAGAACACACATGCAATGACACTGGGTGTGGTTCATGAAAAGAACACACATCCAATGACACTGGTGGATCCTTATGTGGTTTGTTTAGAGGAACAGACATGCAATGACACCGGTGGATCCACGTGTGGTTCATAAGAAGAACACACATCCAATGACACTAGTAGATCCTTATGTGGTTCATGAAAAGAACAGACATGCAGTGAAACCGGGTGTGGTTTATGAAAAGAACAGAGATGCAATGACACTGGGTGTTGTTCATGAAAATAATAGACATCCAATGACTCTAGATGTGGTTCATGAAAAGAACACACATGCAATGACACTGGGTGTGGTTCATGAAAAGAACAGACATGCAATGACACTGGTGGATCCTTATGTGTGGTTCATGAAAAGAACAAACATGCAATGACACTAGTGGTTCCTTATTGGTTTGTTTAGAGGAACAAACATGCAATGACATTGGGTGTGGTTCATGAAAAGAACAGACATGCAATGACACTGATGGATCCATATGTGGTTTGTCAAGAGAACACACATGCAATGACATTGCGTATGGTTCATGAAAAGAACAAACATGCAATGACACTTGTAGATCCTTATGTGGTTCATGAAAAGAACAGACATGCAATGACAGTGGTGGATCCTTATGTGTTTTGTTTAGAAGAACACACATGCAATGACACTGGGTGTGGTTCATGAAAAGAACAGACATGCAATGACACTGGTGGATCCTTATGTGGTTTGTTTAGAGGGACACACATGCAATGACATTGGGTGTGGTGCATGAAAAGAACACACATGCAATGACACTGGTGGATCCTTATGTGTGGTTCATGAAAAGAACATACATGCAATGACATAGGTGGATCCTTATGTGGTTTGTTTAGAGGAACAAACATGTAATGACATTGGGTGTGGTTCATGAAAATAACATACATGAAATGACACTGGTGGATCCATATGTGGTTTGTCAGGAGAACACACATGCAATGAAATTGGGTGTGGTTCATGAAAAGAACAGACATGCAATGACACTGGTAGATCCTTTTGTGGTTCATGAAAATAACACTGGTGGATCCTTATGTGTTTTGTTTAGAAGAACACACATGCAATGACAATGGGTGTGGTTCATGAAAAGAACACACATCCAATGACACTTGTGGATCCTTATGTGGTTTGTTTAGAGGAACAGACATGCAATGACACCGGTGGATCCACGTGTGGTTCATGAGAAGAACACACATCCAATGACACTGGTAGATCCTTAGGTGGTTCATGAAAAGAACAGACATGAAGTGACACCGGGTGTGGTTAATGAAAAGAATAGACATGCAATGAAACTGGGTGTTGTTCATGAAAAGAATAGACATCCAATGACTCTAGCTATCGTTCATGAAAAGAACACACATGCAATGACACTGGTTGTGGTTCATGAAAAGAACAGACATGCAATGACACTGGTGGATCCTTATGTGTGGTTCATGAAAAGAACATACATGCAATGACACAGGTGGATCCTTATGTGGTTTGTTTAGAGGAACAAACATGCAATGACATTGGGTGTGGTTCATGAAAAGAAAAGACATGCAATGACACTGATGGATCCATATGTGGTTTGTCAAGAGAACACACATGCAATGACATTGCGTGTGGTTCATGAAAAGAACAAACATGCAATGACACTGGTAGATCCTTATGTGGTTCATGAAAATAACAGACATGCAATGACATTGGGTGTGGTTCATGAAAAGAACAGACATGCAATGACACTTGTGGCTCCTTATGTGTGGTTCATGAAAAGAACAGACTTGTAATGACACTGGTGGATCCATATGTGGTTTGTCAGGAGAACACACATGCAATGACACTGGTTGTGGTTCATGAAAATAAAAGACATGCAATGACATTGGTGGATCCTTATGTGGTTCATGAAAAGAACGAACATGCAATGACATTGGGTGTGGATCATGAAAAGAACAGACATGCAATGACACTGGTAGATCCTTATGTGTGGTTCATGAAAAGAACAGACATGCAATGACACTGGTGGATCCTTATGTGGTTTGTTTAGAAAACACACATTCAATGACACTGGTTGTGTTTCATGAAAAGAATAGACATGCAATGACACTAGTGGATCCTTATGTGGTTTGTTTAGAAGAACACACATGCAATGACACTGGGTGTGGTTCATGAAAAGAACACACATCCAATGACACTGGTGGATCCTTATGTGGTTTGTTTAGAGGAACAGACATGCAATGACACCGGTGGATCCACGTGTGGTTCATGAGAAGAACACACATCCAATGACACTGGTAGATCCTTAGGTGGTTCATGAAAAGAACAGACATGAAGTGACACCGGGTGTGGTTAATGAAAAGAATAGACATGCAATGAAACTGGGTGTTGTTCATGAAAAGAATAGACATCCAATGACTCTAGCTATCGTTCATGAAAAGAACACACATGCAATGACACTGGTTGTGGTTCATGAAAAGAACAGACATGCAATGACACTGGTGGATCCTTATGTGTGGTTCATGAAAAGAACATACATGCAATGACACAGGTGGATCCTTATGTGGTTTGTTTAGAGGAACAAACATGCAATGACATTGGGTGTGGTTCATGAAAAGAAAAGACATGCAATGACACTGATGGATCCATATGTGGTTTGTCAAGAGAACACACATGCAATGACATTGCGTGTGGTTCATGAAAAGAACAAACATGCAATGACACTGGTAGATCCTTATGTGGTTCATGAAAATAACAGACATGCAATGACATTGGGTGTGGTTCATGAAAAGAACAGACATGCAATGACACTTGTGGCTCCTTATGTGTGGTTCATGAAAAGAACAGACTTGTAATGACACTGGTGGATCCATATGTGGTTTGTCAGGAGAACACACATGCAATGACATTGGGTGTGGTTCATGAAAAAAATAGACATGCAATGACACTGGTAGATCCTTATGTGGTTCATGAAAAGAACGAACATGCAATGACATTGGGTGTGGATCATGAAAAGAACAGACATGCAATGACACTGGTAGATCCTTATGTGTGGTTCATGAAAAGAACAGACATGCAATGACACTGGTGGATCCTTATGTTGTTTGTTTAGAAAAACACACATTCAATGACACTGGTTGTGGTTCATGAAAATAAAAGACATGCAATGACACTGGTGGATCCTTATGTGGTTCATGAAAAGAACGAACATGCAATGACATTGGGTGTGGATCATGAAAAGAACAGACATGCAATGACACTGGTAGATCCTTATGTGTGGTTCATGAAAAGAACAGACATGCAATGACACTGGCGGATCCTTATGTGGTTTGTTTAGAAAACACACATTCAATGACACTGGTTGTGTTTCATGAAAAGAATAGACATGCAATGACACTAGTGGATCCTTTGTGGTTTGTTTAGAAGAACACACATGCAATGACACTGGGTGTCGTTCATGAAAAGAACACACATCCAATGACACTGGTGGATCCTTATGTGGTTTGTTTAGATGAACAGACATGCAATGACACCGGTGGATCCACGTGTGGTTCATAAGAAGAACACACATCCAATGACACTAGTAAATCCTTATGTGGTTCATGAAAAGAACAGACATGCAGTGACACCGGGTGTGGTTTATGAAAAGAACAGACATGCAATGACACTGGGTGTTGTTCATGAAAAGAATAGACATCCAATGACTCTAGCTGTGGTTCATGAAAAGAACACACATGCAATGACACTGGGTGTGGTTCATGAAAAGAACAGACATGCAATGACACTGGTGGATCCTTATGTGTGGTTCATGAAAACAACATACATGCAATGACACTGGTGGATCCTTATGTCGTTTGTTTAGAAGAACAAACATTAAATGACATTGGGTGTGGTTCATGAAAAGAACAGACATGCAATAACACTGGTAGATCCTTATGTGGTTCAAGAAAAGAACAGACATGCAATGACATTGGGCGTGGTTCATGAAAAGAACAGACATGCAATGACAGTGGTGGATCCTTATGTGTGGTTCATGAAAAGAACAGACATGCAATGACACTGGTGGATCCTTATGTGTTTTGTTTAGAAGAACACACATGCAATGACACTGGGTGTGGTTCATGAAAAGAAAAGACATGCAATGACACTGGTGGATCCTTATGTGGTTTGTTTAGAGGAACACACATGCAATGACATTGGGTGTGGTGCATGAAAAGAACACACATGAAATGACACTGGTGGATCCTTATGTGTGGTTCATGAAAATAAGAGACATCCAATGACACTGGTGGATCCTTATGTGGTTTGTTTAGAAGAACACACATGCAATGACACTGGGTGTGGTTCATGAAAAGAACATACATCCAATCACACTAGTGGATCCTTATGTGTTTTGTTTAGAGGAATAGACATGCAATGACACCGGTGGATCCACGTGTGGTTCATAAGAAGAACACACATCCAATGACACTGGTATATCCTTATGTGGTTCATGAAAAGAACATACATGCAGTGACACCGGGTGTGGTTCATGAAAATAACAAACATGCAATGACACTAGGTGTTGTTCATGAATAGAATAGACATCCAATGAGTCTATCTGTGGTTCATGAAAAGAACACACATGCAATGACACTAGGTGTGGTTCATGAAAAGAACAGACATGCAATGACACTGGTGGATCCTTATGTGTGATTCATGAAAAGAACAGACATGCAATGACACTGGTGGATCCTTATGTGGTTTGTTTAGAGGAACACACATGCAATGACACTGGGTGTGGTTCATGAAAAGAACAGACATGCAATGACACTGGTGGATCTTTATGTGGTTTGTTTAGAGGAACAAACATACAATGACATTGGGTGTGGTTCATGAAAAGAACAGACATGCAATGACACTGGTGGATCCTTATGTGTGGTTCATGAAAAGAACAGACATGCAATGAGACTGGTGGTTCCTTAGGTGGTTTGTTTAGAAGAACACACATGCAATGACACTGGGTGTGGTTCACGAAAAGAACACACATCCAATGACACTGGTAGATCCTTATGTGGTTTGTTTAGAGGAACAGACATGCAATGACATCGGTGGATCCACGTGTGGTTCATGAGAAGAACACACATCCAATGACACTGGTAGATCCTTAGGTGGTTCATGAAAAGAACAGACATGTAGTGACACCGGGTGTGGTTCATGAAAAGAATAGACATGCAATGAAACTGGGTGTTGTTCATGAAAAGAATAGACATCCAATGACTCTAGCTATCGTTCATTAAAAGAACACACATGCAATGACACTGGTTGTGGTTCATGAAAAGAACAGACATGCAATGACACTGGTGGGTCCTTATGTGTGGTTCATGAAAAGAACAGACATGCAATGACACTGGTGGATCCTTATGTGGTTTGTTTAGAGGAACACACATGCAATGACATTGGGTGTGGTTCATGAAAAGAACATACATGCAATGACACTGGTGGATCCATATGTGGTTTGTCAGGAGAACACACATGCAATGACATTGGGTGTGGTTCATGAAAAGAACAGACATGCAATGACACTGGTAGATCCTTTTGTGGTTCATGAAAATAACAGACATGCAATGACATTGGGTGTGGTTCAGGAAAAGAACAGACATGCAATGACACTGGTGGATCCTTATGTGTGGTTCATGAAAAGAACAGACATGCAATGACACTAGTGGATCCTCGTGTGGTTTGTCTAGAGGAACACACATGCAATGACATTGGGTGTGGATCATGAAAAGAACAGACATGCAATGACACTGGTAGATCCTTATGTGTGGTTCATGAAAAGAACAGACATGCAATGACATTGGTGTATCCTTATGTGGTTTGTTTAGAAAAACACACATTCAATTACACTGGTTGTGGTTCATGAAAAGAAAAGACATGCAATGACACTGGTGGATCCTTATGTGGTTCATGAAAAGAACGAACATGCAATGACATTGGGTGTGGATCATGAAAAGAACAGACATGCAATGACACTGGTAGATACTTATGTGTGGTTCATGAAAAGAACAGACATGCAATGACACTGGTGGATCCTTATGTGGTTTGTTTACAAAAACACACATTCAATGACACTGGTTGTGTTTCATGAAAAGAATAGACATGCAATGACACTAGTGGATCCTTATGTGGTTTGTTTAGAAGAACACACATGCAATGACACTGGGTGTGGTTCATGAAAAGAACACACATCCAATGACACTGGTGGATCCTTATGTGGTTTGTTTAGATGAACAGACATGCAATGACACTGGTAGATCCTTATGTGTGGTTCATGAAAAGAACAGACATGCAATGACACTGGTGGATCCTTATGTGGTTTGTTTAGAAAAACACACATTCAATAACACTGGTTGTGTTTCATGAAAAGAATAGACATGCAATGACACTAGTGGATCCTTATGTGGTTTGTTTAGAAGAACACACATGCAATGACACTGGGTGTTGTTCATGAAAAGAACACACATCCAATGACACTGGTGGATCCTTATGTGGTTTGTTTAGATGAACAGACATGCAATGACATCGGTGGATCCACGTGTGGTTCATAAGAAGAACACACATCCAATGACACTAGTAGATCCTTATGTGGTTCATGAAAAGAACAGACATGCAGTGACACCGGGTGTGGTTTATGAAAAGAACAGACATGCAATGACACTGGGTGTTGTTCATGAAAAGAATAGACATCCAATGACTCTAGCTGTGGTTCATGAAAAGAACACACATGCAATGACACTGGGTGTGGTTCATGAAAAGAACAGACATGCAATGACACTGGTGGATCCTTATGTGTGGTTCATGAAAACAACATACATGCAATGACACTGGTGGATCCTTATGTCGTTTGTTTAGAAGAACAAACATGAAATGACATTGGGTGTGGTTCATGAAAAGAACAGACATGCAATGACACTGGTAGATCCTTATGTGGTTCAAGAAAAGAACAGACATGCAATAACATTGGGCGTGGTTCATGAAAAGAACAGACATGCAATGACAGTGGTGGATCCTTATGTGTGGTTCATGAAAAGAACAGACATGCAATGACACTGGTGGATCCTTATGTGTTTTGTTTAGAAGAACACACATGCAATGACACTGGGTGTGGTTCATGAAAAGAAAATACATGCAATGACACTGATGGATCCATATGTGGTTTGTCAAGAGAACACACATGCAATGACATTGCGTGTGGTTCATGAAAAGAACAAACATGCAATGACACTGGTAGATCCTTATGTGGTTCATGAAAATAACAGACATGCAATGACATTGGGTGTGGTTCATGAAAAGAACAGACATGCAATGACACTTGTGGCTCCTTATGTGTGGTTCATGAAAAGAACAGACTTGTAATGACACTGGTGGATCCATATGTGGTTTGTCAGGAGAACACACATGCAATGACATTGGGTGTGGTTCATGAAAAAAATAGACATGCAATGACACTGGTAGATCCTTATGTGGTTCATGAAAAGAACGAACATGCAATGACATTGGGTGTGGATCATGAAAAGAACAGACATGCAATGACACTGGTAGATCCTTATGTGTGGTTCATGAAAAGAACAGACATGCAATGACACTGGTGGATCCTTATGTTGTTTGTTTAGAAAAACACACATTCAATGACACTGGTTGTGGTTCATGAAAATAAAAGACATGCAATGACACTGGTGGATCCTTATGTGGTTCATGAAAAGAACGAACATGCAATGACATTGGGTGTGGATCATGAAAAGAACAGACATGCAATGACACTGGTAGATCCTTATGTGTGGTTCATGAAAAGAACAGACATGCAATGACACTGGTGGATCCTTATGTGGTTTGTTTAGAAAACACACATTCAATGACACTGGTTGTGTTTCATGAAAAGAATAGACATGCAATGACACTAGTGGATCCTTATGTGGTTTGTTTAGAAGAACACACATGCAATGACACTGGGTGTGGTTCATGAAAAGAACACACATCCAATGACACTGGTGGATCCTTATGTGGTTTGTTTAGATGAACAGACATGCAATGACACCGGTGGATCCACGTGTGGTTCATAAGAAGAACACACATCCAATGACACTAGTAGATCCTTATGTGGTTCATGAAAAGAACAGACATGCAGTGACACCGGGTGTGGTTTATGAAAAGAACAGACATGCAATGACACTAGGTGTTGTTCATGAAAAGAATAGACATCCAATGACTCTAGCTGTGGTTCATGAAAAGAACACACATGCAATGACACCGGTGTGGTTCATGAAAAGAATGTACATGCAATGACACTGGTGGATCCTTATGTGTGGTTCATGAAAACAACATACATGCAATGACACTGGTGGATCCTTATGTCGTTTGTTTAGAAGAACAAACATTAAATGACATTGGGTGTGGTTCATGAAAAGAACAGACATGCAATAACACTGGTAGATCCTTATGTGGTTCAAGAAAAGAACAGACATGCAATGACATTGGGCGTGGTTCATGAAAAGAACAGACATGCAATGACAGTGGTGGATCCTTATGTGTGGTTCATGAAAAGAACAAACATGCAATGACACTGGTGGATCCTTATGTGTTTTGTTTAGAAGAACACACATGCAATGACACTGGGTGTGGTTCATGAAAAGAAAAGACATGCAATGACACTGGTGGATCCTTATGTGGTTTGTTTAGAGGAACACACATGCAATGACATTGGGTGTGGTGCATGAAAAGAACACACATGAAATGACACTGGTGGATCCTTATGTGTGGTTCATGAAAATAAGAGACATCCAATGACAATGGTGGATCCTTATGTGGTTTGTTTAGAAGAACACACATGCAATGACACTGGGTGTGGTTCATGAAAAGAACATACATCCAATCACACTAGTGGATCCTTATGTGTTTTGTTTAGAGGAATAGACATGCAATGACACCGGTGGATCCACGTGTGGTTCATAAGAAGAACACACATCCAATGACACTGGTATATCCTTATGTGGTTCATGAAAAGAACATACATGCAGTGACACCGGGTGTGGTTCATGAAAATAACAAACATGCAATGACACTAGGTGTTGTTCATGAATAGAATAGACATCCAATGAGTCTATCTGTGGTTCATGAAAAGAACACACATGCAATGACACTAGGTGTGGTTCATGAAAAGAACAGACATGCAATGACACTGGTGGATCCTTATATGTGATTCATGAAAAGAACAGACATGCAATGACACTGGTGGATCCTTATGTGGTTTGTTTAGAGGAACACACATGCAATGACACTGGGTGTGGTTCATGAAAAGAACAGACATGCAATGACACTGGTGGATCTTTATGTGGTTTGTTTAGAGGAACAAACATACAATGACATTGGGTGTGGTTCATGAAAAGAATGACATGCAATGACACCGGTGGATCTTATGTGGTTCATGAAAAGAACAGACATGCAATGAGACTGGTGGTTCCTTAGGTGGTTTGTTTAGAAGAACACACATGCAATGACACTGGGTGTGGTTCACGAAAAGAACACACATCCAATGACACTGGTAGATCCTTATGTGGTTTGTTTAGAGGAACAGACATGCAATGACATCGGTGGATCCACGTGTGGTTCATGAGAAGAACACACATCCAATGACACTGGTAGATCCTTAGGTGGTTCATGAAAAGAACAGACATGTAGTGACACCGGGTGTGGTTCATGAAAAGAATAGACATGCAATGAAACTGGGTGTTGTTCATGAAAAGAATAGACATCCAATGACTCTAGCTATCGTTCATTAAAAGAACACACATGCAATGACACTGGTTGTGGTTCATGAAAAGAATGTACATGCAATGACACTGGTGGGTCCTTATGTGTGGTTCATGAAAAGAACAGACATGCAATGACACTGGTGGATCCTTATGTGGTTTGTTTAGAGGAACACACATGCAATGACATTGGGTGTGGTTCATGAAAAGAACATACATGCAATGACACTGGTGGATCCATATGTGGTTTGTCAGGAGAACACACATGCAATGACATTGGGTGTGGTTCATGAAAAGAACAGACATGCAATGACACTGGTAGATCCTTTTGTGGTTCATGAAAATAACAGACATGCAATGACATTGGGTGTGGTTCAGGAAAAGAACAGACATGCAATGACACTGGTGGATCCTTATGTGTGGTTCATGAAAAGAACAGACATGCAATGACACTAGTGGATCCTCGTGTGGTTTGTCTAGAGGAACACACATGCAATGACATTGGGTGTGGATCATGAAAAGAACAGACATGCAATGACACTGGTAGATCCTTATGTGTGGTTCATGAAAAGAACAGACATGCAATGACACTGGTGGATCCTTATGTGGTTTGTTTAGAAAAACACACATTCAATTACACTGGTTGTGGTTCATGAAAAGAAAAGACATGCAATGACACTGGTGGATCCTTATGTGGTTCATGAAAAGAACGAACATGCAATGACAATGGGTGTTGATCATGAAAAGAACACACATGCAATGACACAGGTAGATACTTAATTGTGGTTCTTGAAAAGAACAGACATGCAATGACACTGGTGGATCCTTATGTGGTTTGTTTACAAAAACACACATTCAATGACACTGGTTGTGTTTCATGAAAAGAATAGACATGCAATGACACTAGTGGATCCTTATGTGGTTTGTTTAGAAGAACACACATGCAATGACACTGGGTGTGGTTCATGAAAAGAACACACATCCAATGACACTGGTGGATCCTTATGTGGTTTGTTTAGATGAATGACATGCAATGACACCGTAGATCCTTATGTGTGGTTCATGAAAAGAACAGACATGCAATGACACTGGTGGATCCTTATGTGGTTTGTTTAGAAAAACACACATTCAATAACACTGGTTGTGTTTCATGAAAAGAATAGACATGCAATGACACTAGTGGATCCTTATGTGGTTTGTTTAGAAGAACACACATGCAATGACACTGGGTGTTGTTCATGAAAAGAACACACATCCAATGACACTGGTGGATCCTTATGTGGTTTGTTTAGATGAACATACATGCAATGAAAACGGTGGATCCACGTGGTTCATAAGAAGAACACATCCAATGACACTAGTGGATCCTTATGTGTGGTTCATGAAAAGAACAGACATGCAATGACACCGGGTGTGGTTCATGAAAAAGAACAGACATGCAATGACACTAGGTGTTGTTCATGAAAAGAATAAACATCCAATGACTCTAGCAATGGTTCTTGAAAAGAACAGACATGCAGTGACACCGGGTGTGGTTCATGAAAAGAACATACATGCAATGACACTGGTGGATCCTTATGTGTGGTTCATGAAAACAACATACATGCAATGACACTGGTGGATCCTTATGTCGTTTGTTTAGAAGAACAAACATGAAATGACATTGGGTGTGGTTCATGAAAAGAACAGACATGCAATGACACTGGTAGATCCTTATGTGGTTCAAGAAAAGAACAGACATGCAATGACATTGGGCGTGGTTCATGAAAAGAACAGACATGCAATGACAGTGGTGGATCCTTATGTGTGGTTCATGAAAAGAACAGACATGCAATGACACTGGTGGATCCTTATGTGTTTTGTTTAGAAGAACACACATGCAATGACACTGGGTGTGGTTCATGAAAAGAAAATACATGCAATGACACTGGTGGATCCTTATGTGGTTTGTTTAGAGGAACACACATGCAATGACATTGGGTGTGGTGCATGAAAAGAACACACATGCAATGACACTGGTGGATCCTTATGTGTGGTTCATGAAAAGAAGAGACATCCAATGACACTGGTGGATCCTTATGTGGTTTGTTTAGAAGAACACACATGCAATGACACTGGGTGTGGTTCAGGAAAAGAACACACATCCAATCACACTAGTGGATCCTTATGTGGTTTGTTTAGAGGAATAGACATGCAATGACACCGGTGGATCCACGTGTGGTTCATAAGAAGAACACACATCCAATGACACTGTTATATCCTTATGTGGTTCATGAAAAGAACATACATGCAGTGACACCGGGTGTGGTTAATGAAAAGAACAAACATGCAATGACACTAGGTGTTGTTCATGAATAGAATAGACATCCAATGAGTCTATATGTGGTTCATGAAAAGAACACACATGCAATGACACTAGGTGTGGTTCATGAAAAGAACAGACATGCAATGACACTAGTGGATCCTTATGTGTGGTTCATGAAAAGAATGTACATGCAATGACACTGGTGGATCCTTATGTGGTTTGTTTAGAGGAACACATATGCAATGACACTGGGTGTGGTTCATGAAAAGAACAGACATGCAATGACACTGGTGGATCTTTATGTGGTTTGTTTAGAGGAACAAACATACAATGACATTGGGTGTGGTTCATGAAAAGAACAGACATGCAATGACACTGGTGGATCCTTATGTGTGGTTCATGAAAAGAACAGACATGCAATGACACTGGTGGTTCCTTGGGTGGTTTGTTTAGAAGAACACACATGCAATGACACTGGGTGTGGTTCACGAAAAGAACACACATCCAATGACACTGGTAGATCCTTATGTGGTTTGTTTAGAGGAACAGACATGCAATGACACCGGTGGATCCACGTGTGGTTCATGAGAAGAACACACATCCAATGACACTGGTAGATCCTTAGGTGGTTCATGAAAAGAACAGACATGTAGTGACACCGGGTGTGGTTCATGAAAAGAATAGACATGCAATGAAACTGGGTGTTGTTCATGAAAAGAATAGACATCCAATGACTCTAGCTATCGTTCATTAAAAGAACACACATGCAATGACACTGGTTGTGGTTCATGAAAAGAACAGACATGCAATCACACTGGTGGATCCTTATGTGTGGTTCATGAAAAGAACATACATGCAATGACACACGTGGATCCTTATGTGGTTTGTTTAGAGGAACAAACATGCAATGACATTGGGTGTGGTTCATGAAAAGAACATACATGCAATGACACTGGTGGATCCATATGTGGTTTGTCAGGAGAACACACATGCAATAACATTGGGTGTGGTTCATGAAAAGAACAGACATGCAATGACACTGGTAGATCCTTATGTGGTTCATGAATAGAACAGACATGCAATGACATTGGGTGTGGTTCAGGAAAAGAACAGACATGCAATGACACTAGGTGTGGTTCATGAAAAGAACAGACATGCAATGACACCGGTGGATCCATATGTGTGATTCCTGAAAAGAACAGACATGCAATGACACCGGTGGATCCACGTGTGGTTCATGAGAAGAACACAAATCCAATGACACTGGTGGATCCTTATGTGGTTCATGAAAAGAACAGACATGCAGTGACATTGGGTGTGGTTCATGAAAAGAACGGACATGCAATGACACTAGGTGTGGTTCATGAAAAGAACAGACATGCAATGACACTGGTAGATCCTTATGTGGTTCATGAATAGAATGTATATGCAATGACATTGGGTGTGGTTCAGGAAAAGAACATACATGCAATGACACTGGTGGATCCTTATGTGTGGTTAATGAAAAGAACAGACATGCAATGACACTGGTGGATCCTTATGTGGTTTGTTTAGAAGAACACACATGCAATGACACTGGGTGTGGTTCATGAAAAGAACAGACATACAATGACACTGGTGGATCCTTATGTGGTTTGTTTAGAGGAACACACATGCAATGACATTGGGTGTGGTTCATGAAAAGAACAGACATGCAATGACACTGGTGGATCCTTATGTGTGGTTCTTGAAAAGAACAGACATGCAATGACACTGGTGGATCCTTATGTGGTTTGTTTAGAAGAACACGCATGCAATGACACTGGGTGTGGTTCATGAGAAGAATACACATCCAATGACACTAGTGGATTCTTATGTGGTTTGTTTTGAGGAACAGACATCCAATGACACCGGTGGATCCACGTGTGGTTCATAAGAAAAACACACATCCAATGACAATGGTAGAGCCTTATGTGGTTCATGAAAAGAACATACATGCAGTGACACCGGGTGTGTTTCATGAAAAGAATAGAGATGCAATGACACTGGGTGTTGTTCATGAAAAGAATAGACATCCAATGACTCTAGCTGTGGTTCATGAAAAGAACAGACATGCAATGACACTAGTGGATCCTTATATGTGGTTCTTGAAAAGAACAGACATGCAATGACACTGGTGGATCCTTATGCGGTTTGTTTAGAGGAACACACATGCAATGTCACTGGGTGTGGTTCATGAAAAGAACAGACATGCAATGACACTGGTGGATCCTTATGTGGTTTGTTTAGAGGAACACACATGCAATGTCACTGGGTGTGGTTCATGAAAAGAACAAACATACAATGACACTGGTGGATCCTTATGTGGTTTGTTTAGAGGAACACACATGCAATGACATTGGGTGTGGTTCATGAAAAGAACAAACATGCAATGACACTGGTGGATCCTTATGTGTGGTTCATGAAAAGAACAGACATGCAATGACAATGGGTGTTGTTCATGAAAAGAATAGACATCCAATGACTCTACCTGTGGTTCATGAAAAGAACACACATGCAATGACACTAGGTGTGGTTCATGAAAAGAACAGACATGCAATGACACTAGTGGATCCATATGTGTGGTTCATCAAAAGAACATACATGCAATGACACTGGTGGATTCATAAGTGGTTTATCAATAGAACACAGATGCAATGACATTGGGTGTGGTACATGAAAAGAACAGACATGCAATGACACTGGTAGATCCTTATGTGGTTCATGAAAAGAACAGACATGCAATGACATTGTGTGTGGTTCATGAAAAGAACAGACATGCAATGACACTGGTGGATCCTTATGTGTGGTTCATGAAAAGAACAGACATGCAATGACACTGGTGGATCCTTATGTGGTTTGTTTAGAAGAACACACATGCAATGACAATGGGTGTGGTTCATGAAAAGAACAAACATGCAATGACACTGGTGGATCCTTATGTGGTTTGTTTAGAGGAACACACATGCAATGACATTGGGTGTGGTTCATGAAAAGAACAGACATGCAATGACACTGGTGGATCCTTATGTATGGTTCATGAAAAGAACAGACATGCAATGACACTGGTGGATCCTTATGTGGTTTGTTTAAAGGAACAGACATGCAATGACACCGGTGGATCCACGTGTGGTTCATGAGAAGAATACACATCCAATGACACTGGTAGATCCTTATGTGGTTCATGAAAAGAACAGACATGAAGTGACACCGGGTGTGGTTCATGAAAAGAACAGACATGCAATGACACTGGTATATCCTTATGTGGTTCATGAAAATAACATACATGCAGTGACACCGGGTGTGGTTCATGAAAAGAACAAACATGCAATGACACTAGGTGTTGTTCATGAATAGAATAGACATCCAATGAGTCTATCTGTGGTTCATGAAAAGAACACACATGCAATGACACTAGGTGTGGTTCATGAAAAGAACAGGCATGCAATGACACTGGTGGATCCTTATGTGTGGTTCATGGAAAGAACAGACATGCAATGACACTGGTGGATCCTTATGTGGTTTGTTTAGAAGAACACACATGCAATGACACTGGGTGTGGTTCATGAAAAGAAAATACATGCAATGACACTGGTGGATCCTTATGTGGTTTGTTTAGAGGAACACACATGCAATGACATTGGGTGTGGTGCATGAAAAGAACACACATGCAATGACACTGGTGGATCCTTATGTGTGGTTCATGAAAAGAAGAGACATCCAATGACACTGGTGGATCCTTATGTGGTTTGTTTAGAAGAACACACATGCAATGACACTGGGTGTGGTTCAGGAAAAGAACACACATCCAATCACACTAGTGGATCCTTATGTGGTTTGTTTAGAGGAATAGACATGCAATGACACCGGTGGATCCACGTGTGGTTCATAAGAAGAACACACATCCAATGACACTGTTATATCCTTATGTGGTTCATGAAAAGAACATACATGCAGTGACACCGGGTGTGGTTAATGAAAAGAACAAACATGCAATGACACTAGGTGTTGTTCATGAATAGAATAGACATCCAATGAGTCTATATGTGGTTCATGAAAAGAACACACATGCAATGACACTAGGTGTGGTTCATGAAAAGAACAGACATGCAATGACACTAGTGGATCCTTATGTGTGGTTCATGAAAAGAACAGACATGCAATGACACTGGTGGATCCTTATGTGGTTTGTTTAGAGGAACACACATGCAATGACACTGGGTGTGGTTCATGAAAAGAACAGACATGCAATGACACTGGTGGATCTTTATGTGGTTTGTTTAGAGGAACAAACATACAATGACATTGGGTGTGGTTCATGAAAAGAACAGACATGCAATGACACTGGTGGATCCTTATGTGTGGTTCATGAAAAGAACAGACATGCAATGACACTGGTGGTTCCTTGGGTGGTTTGTTTAGAAGAACACACATGCAATGACACTGGGTGTGGTTCACGAAAAGAACACACATCCAATGACACTGGTAGATCCTTATGTGGTTTGTTTAGAGGAACAGACATGCAATGACACCGGTGGATCCACGTGTGGTTCATGAGAAGAACACACATCCAATGACACTGGTAGATCCTTAGGTGGTTCATGAAAAGAACAGACATGTAGTGACACCGGGTGTGGTTCATGAAAAGAATAGACATGCAATGAAACTGGGTGTTGTTCATGAAAAGAATAGACATCCAATGACTCTAGCTATCGTTCATTAAAAGAACACACATGCAATGACACCGTTGTGGTTCATGAAAAGAATGTACATGCAATCACACCTGTGGATCCTTATGTGGTTCATGAAAAGAACATACATGCAATGACACACGTGGATCCTTATGTGGTTTGTTTAGAGGAACAAACATGCAATGACATTGGGTGTGGTTCATGAAAAGAACATACATGCAATGACACTGGTGGATCCATATGTGGTTTGTCAGGAGAACACACATGCAATAACATTGGGTGTGGTTCATGAAAAGAACAGACATGCAATGACACTGGTAGATCCTTATGTGGTTCATGAATAGAACAGACATGCAATGACATTGGGTGTGGTTCAGGAAAAGAACAGACATGCAATGACACTAGGTGTGGTTCATGAAAAGAACAGACATGCAATGACACCGGTGGATCCATATGTGTGATTCCTGAAAAGAACAGACATGCAATGACACCGGTGGATCCACGTGTGGTTCATGAGAAGAACACAAATCCAATGACACTGGTGGATCCTTATGTGGTTCATGAAAAGAATGCACATGCAAAGGACATTGGGTGTGGTTCATGAAAAGAACGGACATGCAATGACACTAGGTGTGGTTCATGAAAAGAACAGACATGCAATGACACTGGTAGATCCTTATGTGGTTCATGAATAGAACAGACATGCAATGACATTGGGTGTGGTTCAGGAAAAGAACATACATGCAATGACACTGGTGGATCCTTATGTGTGGTTAATGAAAAGAACAGACATGCAATGACACTGGTGGATCCTTATGTGGTTTGTTTAGAAGAACACACATGCAATGACACTGGGTGTGGTTCATGAAAAGAATACACATACAATGACACCGGTGGATCCTTATGTGGTTTGTTTAGAGGAACACATGCAATGACATTGGGTGTGGTTCATGAAAAGAACAGACATGCAATGACACTGGTGGATCCTTATGTGTGGTTCTTGAAAAGAACAGACATGCAATGACACTGGTGGATCCTTATGTGGTTTGTTTAGAAGAACACACATGCAATGACACTGGGTGTGGTTCATGAGAAGAATACACATCCAATGACACTAGTGGATTCTTATGTGGTTTGTTTTGAGGAACAGACATCCAATGACACCGGTGGATCCACGTGTGGTTCATAAGAAAAACACACATCCAATGACAATGGTAGAGCCTTATGTGGTTCATGAAAAGAACATACATGCAGTGACACCGGGTGTGTTTCATGAAAAGAATAGAGATGCAATGACACTGGGTGTTGTTCATGAAAAGAATAGACATCCAATGACTCTAGCTGTGGTTCATGAAAAGAACAGACATGCAATGACACTAGTGGATCCTTATATGTGGTTCTTGAAAAGAACAGACATGCAATGACACTGGTGGATCCTTATGCGGTTTGTTTAGAGGAACACACATGCAATGTCACTGGGTGTGGTTCATGAAAAGAACAGACATGCAATGACACTGGTGGATCCTTATGTGGTTTGTTTAGAGGAACACACATGCAATGTCACTGGGTGTGGTTCATGAAAAGAACAAACATACAATGACACTGGTGGATCCTTATGTGGTTTGTTTAGAGGAACACACATGCAATGACATTGGGTGTGGTTCATGAAAAGAACAAACATGCAATGACACTGGTGGATCCTTATGTGTGGTTCATGAAAAGAACAGACATGCAATGACAATGGGTGTTGTTCATGAAAAGAATAGACATCCAATGACTCTACCTGTGGTTCATGAAAAGAACACACATGCAATGACACTAGGTGTGGTTCATGAAAAGAATGTACATGCAATGACACTAGTGGATCCATATGTGGTTCATCAAAAGAACATACATGCAATGACACGGTGGATTCATAAGTGGTTTATCAATAGAACACAGATGCAATGACATTGGGTGTGGTACATGAAAAGAATGTACATGCAATGACACCGGTAGATCCTTATGTGGTTCATGAAAAGAATGACATGCAATGACATTGTGTGTGGTCTATGAAAAGAATGTACATGCAATGACACTGTGGATCCTTATGTGGTTCATGAAAAGAACAGACATGCAATGACACTGGTGGATCCTTATGTGGTTTGTTTAGAAGAACACACATGCAATGACAATGGGTGTGGTTCATGAAAAGAACAAACATGCAATGACACTGGTGGATCCTTATGTGGTTTGTTTAGAGGAACACACATGCAATGACATTGGGTGTGGTTCATGAAAAGAACAGACATGCAATGACACTGGTGGATCCTTATGTATGGTTCATGAAAAGAACAGACATGCAATGACACTGGTGGATCCTTATGTGGTTTGTTTAAAGGAACAGACATGCAATGACACCGGTGGATCCACGTGTGGTTCATGAGAAGAATACACATCCAATGACACTGGTAGATCCTTATGTGGTTCATGAAAAGAACAGACATGAAGTGACACCGGGTGTGGTTCATGAAAAGAACAGACATGCAATGACACTGGTATATCCTTATGTGGTTCATGAAAATAACATACATGCAGTGACACCGGGTGTGGTTCATGAAAAGAACAAACATGCAATGACACTAGGTGTTGTTCATGAATAGAATAGACATCCAATGAGTCTATCTGTGGTTCATGAAAAGAACACACATGCAATGACACTAGGTGTGGTTCATGAAAAGAACAGGCATGCAATGACACTGGTGGATCCTTATGTGTGGTTCATGGAAAGAACAGACATGCAATGACACTGGTGGATCCTTATGTGGTTTGTTTAGAGGAACACACATGCAATGACACTGGGTGTGGTTCATGAAAAGAACAGACATGCAATGACACTGGTGGATCTTTATGTGGTTTGTTTAGAGGAACAAACATACAATGACATTGGGTGTGGTTCATGAAAAGAACAGACATGCAATGACACTGGTGGATCCTTATGTGTGGTTCATGAAAAGAACAGACATGCAATGCCACTGGTGGTTCCTTAGGTGGTTTGTTTAGAAGAACACACATGCAATGACACTGGGTGTGGTTCACGAAAAGAACACACATCCAATGACACTGGTAGATCCTTATGTGGTTTGTGTATTGGAACAGACATGCAATGACACCGGTGGATCCACGTGTGGTTCATGAGAAGAACACACATCCAATGACACTGGTAGATCCTTAGGTGGTTCATGAAAAGAACAGACATGTAGTGACACCGGGTGTGGTTCATGAAAAGAATAGACATGCAATGAAACTGGGTGTTTTTCATGAAAAGAATAGACATCCAATGACTCTAGCTATCGTTCATTAAAAGAACACACATGCAATGACACTGGTTGTGGTTCATGAAAAGAACAGACATGCAATCACACTGGTGGATCCTTATGTGTGGTTCATGAAAAGAACATACATGCAATGACACAGGTTGATCCTTATGTGGTTTGTTTAGAGGAACAAACATGCAATGACATTGGGTGTGGTTCATGAAAAGAACATACATGCAAGGACACTGGTGGATCCATATGTGGTTTGTCAGGAGAACACACATGCAATGACATTGGGTGTGGTTCATGAAAAGAACAGACATGCAATGACACTGGTGGATCCTTATGTGGTTCATGAATAGAACAGACATGCAATGACATTGGGTGTGGTTCAGGAAAAGAACAGACATGCAATGACACTGGTGGATCCTTATGTGTGGTTCATTAAAAGAACAGACATGCAATGACACTGGTGGATCCTTATGTGGTTTGTTCAGAAGAACACACATGCAATGACACTGGGTGTGGTTCATGAAAAGAACAGACATACAATGAAACTGGTGGATCCTTATGTGGTTTGTTTAGAGGAACACACATGCAATGACATTGGGTGTGGTTCATGAAAAGAACAGACATGCAATGACAGTGGTGGATCCTTATGTGTCGTTCTTGAAAAGAACAGACATGCAATGACACTGGTGGATCCTTATGTGGTTTGTTTAAAAGAACACACATGCAATGACACTGGGTGTGGTTCATGAGAAGAATACACATCCAATGACACTAGTGGATTCTTATGTGGTTTGTTTTGAGGAACAGACATCCAATGACACCGGTGGATCCACGTGTGGTTCATAAGAAGAACACACATCCAATGACAATGGTAGAGCCTTATGTGGTTCATGAAAAGAACATACATGCAAAGGACACCGGTGTGTTTCATGAAAAGAATAGAGATGCAATGACGCTGGGTGTTGTTCATGAAAAGAATAGACATCCAATGACTCTAGCTGTGGTTCATTAAAAGAACACACATGCAATGACACTGGGTGTGATTCATGAAAAGAACAGACATACAATGACACTGGTGGATCCTTATATGTGGTTCATGAAAAGAACAGACATGCAATGACACTGGTGGATCCTTATGTGGTTTGTTTAGAGGAACACACATGCAATGTCACTGGGTGTGGTTCATGAAAAGAACAGACATGCAATGACACTGGTGGATCCTTATGTGGTTTGTTTAGAGGAACACACATGCAATAACATTGGGTGTGGTTCATGAAAAGAACAAACACGCAATGACACCGGTGGATCCTTATGTGGTTCATGAAAAGAATGAAATGCAATGACAATGGGTGTTGTTCATGAAAAGAATAGACATCCAATGACTCTACCTGTGGTTCATGAAAAGAACACACATGCAATGACACTAGGTGTGGTTCATGAAAATAATGTACATGCAATGACACCTGTGGATCCATATGTGTGGTTCATGAAAAGAATGTACATGCAATGACACCTGTGGATCCTTATGTGGTTTGTTTAGAGGAACACACAGCAATGACACCGGGGTGTGCTTCATGAAAAGAACAGACATGCAATGACACTGGTAGATCCTTATGTGTGGTTCATGAAAAGAACAGACATGCAATGACACTGGTGGATCCTTATGTGGTTTGTTTAGAAAAACACACATTCAATTACACTGGTTGTGGTTCATGAAAAGAAAAGACATGCAATGACCCTGGTGGATCCTTATGTGGTTCATGAAAAGAACGAACATGCAATGACATTGGGTGTGGATCTTGAAAAGAACAGACATGCAATGACACTGGTAGATCCTTATGTGTGGTTCATGAAAAGAACAGACATGCAATGACACTGGTGGATCCTTATGTGGTTTGTTTAGAAAAACACACATTCAATGACACTGGTTGTGTTTCATGAAAAGAATAGACATGCAATGACACTAGTGGATCCTTATGTGGTTTGTTTAGAAGAACACACATGCAATGACACTGGGTGTTGTTCATGAAAAGAACACACATCCAATGACACTGGTAGATCCTTAGGTGGTTCATGAAAAGAACAGACATGTAGTGACACCGGGTGTGGTTCATGAAAAGAATAGACATGCAATGAAACTGGGTGTTGTTCATGAAAAGAATAGACATCCAATGACTCTAGCTATCGTTCATTAAAAGAACACACATGCAATGACACTGGTTGTGGTTCATGAAAAGAACAGACATGCAATCACACTGGTGGATCCTTATGTGTGGTTCATGAAAAGAACATACATGCAATGACACAGGTTGATCCTTATGTGGTTTGTTTAGAGGAACAAACATGCAATGACATTGGGTGGTTCATGAAAAGAACATACATGCAATGACACCGTGGATCCATATGTGGTTTGTCGAGAACACACATGCAATGACATTGGGTGTGGTTCATGAAAAGAACAGACATGCAATGACACCGTAGATCCTTATGTGGTTCATGAATAGAATGCATGCAATGACATTGGGTGTGGTTCAGAAAAGAATGACATGCAATGACACCGTGGATCCTTATGTGTGGTTCATTAAAAGAACAGACATGCAATGACACTGGTGGATCCTTATGTGGTTTGTTCAGAAGAACACACATGCAATGACACTGGGTGTGGTTCATGAGAAGAATGTATACAATGACACTGTGGATCCTTATGTGGTTTGTTTAGAGGAACACACATGCAATGACATTGGGTGTGGTTCATGAAAAGAACAGACATGCAATGACAAAGTGGATCCTTATGTGTGGTTCTTGAAAAGAATGTACATGCAATGACACTGGTGGATCCTTATGTGGTTTGTTTAGAAGAACACACATGCAATGACACTGGGTGTGGTCCATGAGAAGAATACACATCCAATGACACTAGTGGATTCTTATGTGGTTTGTTTTGAGGAACAGACATCCAATGACACCGGTGGATCCACGTGTGGTTCATAAGAAGAACACACATCCAATGACAATGGTAGAGCCTTATGTGGTTCATGAAAAGAACATACATGCAGTGACACCGGGTGTGTTTCATGAAAAGAATAGAGATGCAATGACACTGGGTGTTGTTCATGAAAAGAATAGACATCCAATGACTCTAGCTGTGGTTCATGAAAAGAACACACATGCAATGACACTGGGTGTGATTCATGAAAAGAACAGACATGCAATGACACTGGTGGATCCTTATATGTGGTTCATGAAAAGAAGAGACATGCAATGACACTGGTGGATCCTTATGTGGTTTGTTTAGAGGAACACACATGCAATGTCACTGGGTGTGGTTCATGAAAAGAACAGACATGCAATGACACTGGTGGATCCTTATGTGGTTTGTTTAGAGGAACACACATGCAATGACATTGGGTGTGGTTCATGAAAAGAACAAACACGCAATGACACTGGTGGATCCTTATGTGTGGTTCATGAAAACAACAGACATGCAATGACAATGGGTGTTGTTCATGAAAAGAATAGACATCCAATGACTCTACCTGTGGTTCATGAAAAGAACACACATGCAATGACACTAGGTGTGGTTCATGAAAATAACAGACATGCAATGACACTGGTGGATCCATATGTGTGGTTCATGAAAAGAACAGACATGCAATGACACTGGTGGATCCTTATGTGGTTTGTTTAGAGGAACACACAGGCAATGACACTGGGTGTGGTTCATGAAAAGAATAGACATGCAATGACACTGGTAGATCCTTATGTGTGGTTCATGAAAAGAACAGACATGCAATGACACTGGTGGATCCTTATGTGGTTTGTTTAGAAAAACACACATTCAATTACACTGGTTGTGGTTCATGAAAAGAAAAGACATGCAATGACACTGGTGGATCCTTATGTGGTTCATGAAAAGAACGAACATGCAATGACATTGGGTGTGGATCATGAAAAGAACAGACATGCAATGACACTGGTAGATCCTTATGTGTGGTTCATGAAAAGAACAGACATGCAATGACACTGGTGGATCCTTATGTGGTTTGTTTAGAAAAACACACATTCAATGACACTGGTTGTGTTTCATGAAAAGAATAGACATGCAATGACACTAGTCGATCCTTATGTGGTTTGTTTAGAAGAACACACATGCAATGACACTGGGTGTTGTTCATGAAAAGAACACACATCCAATGACACTGGTGGATCCTTATGTGGTTTGTTTAGATGAACAGACATGCAATGACACCGGTGGATCCACATGTGGTTCATAAGAAGAACACACATCCAATGACACTAGTAGATCCTTATGTGGTTCATGAAAAGAATGTACATGCAAAGGACACCGGGTGTGGTTTATGAAAAGAACAGACATGCAATGACACTAGGTGTTGTTCATGAAAAGAATAGACATCCAATGACTCTAGCTGTGGTTCATGAAAAGAACACACATGCAATGACACTGGGTGTGGTTCATGAAAAGAACAGACATGCAATGACACTGGTGGATCCTTATGTGTGGTTCATGAAAACAACATACATGCAATGACACTGGTGGATCCTTATGTCGTTTGTTTAGAAGAACAAACATGAAATGAAATTGGGTGTGGTTCATGAAAAGAACAGACATGCAATGACACTGGTAGATCCTTATGTGGTTCAAGAAAAGAACAGACATGCAATGACATTGGGCGTGGTTCATGAAAAGAATGTATGCAATGACAAAGTGGATCCTTATGTGTGGTTCATGAAAAGAACAGACATGCAATGACACTGGTGGATCCTGATGTGTTTTTTTTAGAAGAACACACATGCAATGACACTGGGTGTGGTTCATGAAAAGAAAAGACATGCAATGACACTGGTGGATCCTTATGTGGTTTGTTTAGAGGAACACACATGCAATGACATTGGGTGTGGTGCATGAAAAGAACACACATGCAATGACACTGGTGGATCCTTATGTGTGGTTCATGAAAGGAAGAGACATCCAATGACACTGGTGGATCCTTATGTGGTTTGTTTAGAAGAACACACATGCAATCACACTGGGTGTGGTTCATGAAAAGAACACACATCCAATCACACTAGTGGATCCTTATGTGGTTTGTTTAGAGGAATAGACATGCAATGACACCGGTGGATCCACGTGTGGTTCATAAGAAGAACACACATCCAATGACACTGGTATATCCTTATGTGGTTCATGAAAAGAACATACATGCAGTGACACCGGGTGTGGTTCATGAAAAGAACAAACATGCAATGACACTAGGTGTTGTTCATGAATAGAATAGACATCCAATGAGTCTATCTGTGGTTCATGAAAAGAACATACATGCAATGACACTAGGTGTGGTTCATGAAAAGAACAGACATGCAATGACACTGGTGGATCCTTATGTGTGGTTCATGGAAAGAACAGACATGCAATGACACTGGTGGATCCTTATGTGGTTTGTTTAGAGGAACACACATGCAATGACACTGGGTGTGGTTCATGAAAAGAACAGACATGAAATGACACTGGTGGATCTTTATGTGGTTTGTTTAGAGGAACAAACATACAATGACATTGGGTGTGGTTCATGAAAAGAACAGACATGCAATGGCACTGGTGGATCCTTATGTGTGGTTCATGAAAAGAACAGACATGCAATGACACTGGTGGTTCCTTAGGTGGTTTGTTTAGAAGAACACACATGCAATGACACTGGGTGTGGTTCACGAAAAGAACACACATCCAATGACACTGGTAGATCCTTATGTGGTTTGTTTAGAGGAACAGACATGCAATGACACCGGTGGATCCACGTGTGGTTCATGAGAAGAACACACATCCAATGACACTGGTAGATCCTTAGGTGGTTCAGGAAAAGAATGTACATGTAGTGACACCGTGTGTGTTTCATGAAAAGAATAGACATGCAATGAAACTGGGTGTTGTTCATGAAAAGAATAGACATCCAATGACTCTAGCTATCGTTCATTAAAAGAACACACATGCAATGACACTGGTTGTGGTTCATGAAAAGAACAGACATGCAATCACACTGGTGGATCCTTATGTGTGGTTCATGAAAAGAACATACATGCAATGACATAGGTTGATCCTTATGTGGTTTGTTTAGAGGAACAAACATGCAATGACATTGGGTGTGGTTCATGAAAAGAACATACATGCAATGACACTGGTGGATCCATATGTGGTTTGTCAGGAGAACACACATGCAATGACATTGGGTGTGGTTCATGAAAAGAATGTATATGCAATGACACTGGTAGATCCTTATGTGGTTCATGAATAGAACAGACATGCAATGACATTGGGTGTGGTTCAGGAAAAGAACAGACATGCAATGACACTGGTGGATCCTTATGTGTGGTTCATGAAAAGAACAGACATGCAATGACACTGGTGGATCCTTATGTGGTTTGTTCAGAAGAACACACATGCAATGACACTGGGTGTGGTTCATGAAAAGAACAGAGATACAATGACACTGGTGGATCCTTATGTGGTTTGTTTAGAGGAACACACATGCAATGACATTGGGTGTGGTTCATGAAAAGAACAGACATGCAATGACAGTGGTGGATCCTTATGTGTGGTTCTTGAAAAGAACAGACATGCAATGACACTGGTGGATCCTTATGTGGTTTGTTTAGAAGAACACACATGCAATGACACTGGGTGTGGTTCATGAGAAGAATACACATCCAATGACACTAGTGGATTCTTATGTGGTTTGTTTTGAGGAACAGACATCCAATGACACCAGTGGATCCACATGTGGTTCATAAGAAGAACACACATCCAATGACAATGGTAGAGCCTTATGTGGTTCATGAAAAGAACATACATGCAGTGACACCGGGTGTGTTTCATGAAAAGAATAGAGATGCAATGACACTGGGTTTTGTTCATGAAAAGAATAGACATTCAATGACTCTAGCTGTGGTTCATGAAAAGAACACACATGCAATGACACTGGGTGTGATTCATGAAAAGAACAGACATGCAATGACACTGGTGGATCCTTATATGTGGTTCATGAAAAGAACAGACATGCAATGACACTGGTGGATCGTTATGTGGTTTGTTTAGAGGAACACACATGCAATGTCACTGGGTGTGGTTCATGAAAAGAACAGACATGCAATGACACTGGTGGATCCTTATGTGGTTTGTTTAGAGGAACACACATGCAATGACATTGGGTGTGGTTCATGAAAAGAACAAACACGCAATGACACTGGTGGATCCTTATGTGTGGTTCATGAAAAGAACAGACATGCAATGACAATGGGTGTTGTTCATGAAAAGAATAGACATCCAATGACTCTACCTGTGGTTCATGAAAAGAACACACATGCAATGACACTGGGTGTGGTTCATGAAAATAACAGACATGCAATGACACTGGTGGATCCATATGTGTGGTTCATGAAAAGAACAGACATGCAATGACACTGGTGGATCCTTATGTGGTTTGTTTAGAGGAACACACAGGCAATGACACTGGGTGTGGTTCATGAAAAGAATAGACATGCAATGACACTGGTGGATCCTCGTGTGGTTTGTTTAGAGGAACACACATGCAATGACATTGGGTGTGGTTCATGAAAAGAACAGACATGCAATGACACTGGCGGATCCTTATGTGTGTTTCATGAAAAGAACAGACATGCAATGACACTAGTGGATCTTTATGTGGTTTGTTTAGAAGAACACACATGCAATGACACTGGGTGTGGTTCATGAAAAGAACACACATCCAATGACACTGGTGGATCCTTATGTGGTTTGTTTAGAGGAACAGACATGCAATGACACCGGTGGATCCACGTGTGGTTCATAAGAAGAACACACATCCAATGACACTAGTAGATCCTTATGTGGTTCAGGAAAAGAACGGACATGCAGTGACACCGGGTGTGGTTTATGAAAAGAACAGACATGCAGTGACATTGGGTGTTGTTCATGAAAAGAATAGACATCCAATGACTCTAGTTGTGGTTCATGAAAAGAACACACATGCAATGACACTGGGTGTGGTTCATGAAAAGAACAGACATGCAATGACACTAGTGGATCCTTATGTGTGGTTCATGAAAACAACATACATGCAATGACACTGGTGGATCTTTATGTCGTTTGTTTAGAAGAACAAACATGAACTGACATTGGGTGTGGTTCATGAAAAGAATGTATATGCAATGACACTGGTAGATCCTTATGTGGTTCATGAAAAGAACGGACATGCAATGACATTGGGCGTGGTTCATGAAAAGAATGTATATGCAATGACACTGTGGATCCTTATGTGTGGTTCATGAAAAGAATGCATATGCAATGACACTGGTGGATCCTTATGTGTTTTGTTTAGAAGAACACACATGCAATGACACTGGGTGTGGTTCATGAAAAGAACAGACATGCAATGACACTGGTGGATCCTTATGTGGTTTGTTTAGAGGAACACACATGCAATGACATTGGGTGTGGTGCATGAAAAGAACACACATGCAATGACACTGGTGGACCCTTATGTGTGGTTCATGAAAAGAAGAGACATGCAATGACACTGGTGGATCCTTATGTGGTTTGTTTAGAAGAACACACATGCAATGACAATGGGTGTGGTTCATGAAAAGAACACACATCCAATGACACTGGTGGATCCTTATGTGGTTTGTTTAGAGGAACAGACATGCAATGACACCGGTGGATCCACGTGCGGTTCATGAGAAGAACACACATCCAATGACACTGGTAGATCCTTAGGTGGTTCATGAAAAGAACAGACATGCAGTGACACCGGGTGTGGTTCATGAAAAGAATAGACATGCAATGAAACTGGGTGTTGTTCATGAAAAGAATAGACATCCAATGACTCTAGCTATCGTTCATTAAAAGAACACACATGCAATGACACTGGTTGTGGTTCATGAAAAGAACAGACATGCAATCACACTGGTGGATCCTTATGTGGTTTGCTTAGAGGAACACACATGCAATGTCACTGGGTGTGGTTCATGAAAAGAACAGACATGCAATGACACTGGTGGATCCTTATGTGTTTTGTTTAGAAGAACACACATGCAATGACACTGGGTGTGGTTCATGAAAAGAACAGACATGCAATGACACTGGTGGATCCTTATGTGGTTTGTTTAGAGGAACACACATGCAATGACATTGGGTGTGGTGCATGAAAAGAACACACATGCAATGACACTGGTGGATCCTTATGTGTGGTTCATGAAAAGAAGAGACATGCAATGACACTGGTGGATCCTTATGTGGTTTGTTTAGAAGAACACACATGCAATGACAATGGGTGTGGTTCATGAAAAGAACACACATCCAATGACACTGGTGGATCCTTATGTGGTTTGTTTAGAGGAACAGACATGCAATGACACCGGTGGATCCACGTGTGGTTCATGAGAAGAACACACATCCAATGACACTGGTAGATCCTTAGGTGGTTCATGAAAAGAACAGACATGCAGTGACACCGGGTGTGGTTCATGAAAAGAATAGACATGCAATGAAACTGGGTGTTGTTCATGAAAAGAATAGACATCCAATGACTAGCTATCGTTCATGAAAAGAACACACATGCAATGACACTGGTGTGGTTCATGAAAAGAACAGACATGCAATCACACTGGTGGATCCTTATGTGTGGTTCATGAAAAGAACATACATGCAATGACACAGGTGGATCCTTATGTGGTTTGTTTAGAGGAACAAACATGCAATGACATTGGGTGTGGTTCATGAAAAGAACAGACATGCAATGACACTGATGGATCCATATGTGGTTTGTCAAGAGAACAACCATGCAATGACATTGCGTGTGGTTCATGAAAAGAACAAACATGCAATGACACTGGTAGATCCTTATGTGGTTCATGAAAAGAACAGACATGCAATGACATTGGGTGTGGTTCATGAAAAGAACAGACATGCAATGACACTTGTGGCTCCTTATGTGTGGTTCATGAAGAGAACAGACATGTAATGACACTGGTGGATCCATATGTGGTTTGTCAGGAGAACACACATGCAATGAAATTGGGTGTGGTTCATGAAAAAACAGACATGCAATGACACTGGTAGATCCTTATGTGGTTCATGAAAAGAACGAACATGCAATGACATTGGGTGTGGATCATGAAAAGAACAGACATGCAATGACACTGGTGGACCCTTATGTGTGGTTCATGAAAAGAAGAGACATGCAATGACACTGGTGGATCCTTATGTGGTTTGTTTAGAAGAACACACATGCAATGACAATGGGTGTGGTTCATGAAAAGAACACACATCCAATGACACTGGTGGATCCTTATGTGGTTTGTTTAGAGGAACAGACATGCAATGACACCGGTGAATCCACGTGCGGTTCATGAGAAGAACACACATCCAATGACACTGGTAGATCCTTAGGTGATTCATGAAAAGAACAGACATGCAGTGACACCGGGTGTGGTTCATGAAAAGAATAGACATGCAATGAAACTGGGTGTTGTTCATGAAAAGAATAGACATCCAATGACTCTAGCTATCGTTCATTAAAAGAACACACATGCAATGACACTGGTTGTGGTTCATGAAAAGAACAGACATGCAATCACACTGGTGGATCCTTATGTGGTTTGCTTAGAGGAACACACATGCAATGTCACTGGGTGTGGTTCATGAAAAGAACAGACATGCAATGACACTGGTGGATCCTTATGTGTTTTGTTTAGAAGAACACACATGCAATGACACTGGGTGTGGTTCATGAAAAGAACAAACATGCAATGACACTGGTGGATCCTTATGTGGTTTGTTTAGAGGAACACACATGCAATGACATTGGGTGTGGTGCATGAAAAGAACACACATGCAATGACACTAGGTGTGGTTCATGAAAAGAACAGACATGCAATGACACTGGTGGATCCTTATGTGGTTTGTTTAGAAGAACACACATGCAATGATAATGGGTGTGGTTCATGAAAAGAACACACATCCAATGACACTGGTGGATCCTTATGTGGTTTGTTTAGAGGAACAGACATGCAATGACACCGGTGGATCCACGTGTGGTTCATGAGAAGAACACACATCCAATGACACTGGTAGATCCTTAGGTGGTTCATGAAAAGAATGTACATGCAAGGACACCGGGTGTGGTTCATGAAAAGAATAGACATGCAATGAAACTGGGTGTTGTTCATGAAAAGAATAGACATCCAATGACTCTAGCTATCGTTCATGAAAAGAACACACATGCAATGACACTGGTGTGGTTCATGAAAAGAACAGACATGCAATCACACGGGAGGATCATAATTGGTGGTTCATGAAAAGAACAAACATGCAATGACACAGGTGGATCCTTATGTGGTTTGTTTAGAGGAACAAACATGCAATGACATTGGGTGTGGTTCATGAAAAGAACAGACATGCAATGACACTGATGGATCCATATGTGGTTTGTCAAGAGAACAACCATGCAATGACATTGCGTGTGGTTCATGAAAAGAACAAACATGCAATGACACTGGTAGATCCTTATGTGGTTCATGAAAAGAACAGACATGCAATGACATTGGGTGTGGTTCATGAAAAGAACAGACATGCAATGACACTTGTGGCTCCTTATGTGTGGTTCATGAAGAGAACAGACATGTAATGACACTGGTGGATCCATATGTGGTTTGTCAGGAGAACACACATGCAATGACATTGGGAGTGGTTCATGAAAAAACAGACATGCAATGACACTGGTAGATCCTTATGTGGTTCATTAAAAGAACGAACATGCAATGACATTGGGTGTGGATCATGAAAAGAACAGACATGCAATGACACTGGTAGATCCTTATGTGTGGTTCATGAAAAGAACAGACATGCAATGACACTGGTGGATCCTTATGTGGTTTGTTTAGAAAAACACACATTCAATGACACTGGTTGTGGTTCATGAAAAGAACAGACATGCAATGACATTGGTGGATCCTTATGTGGTTTGTTTAGAGGAACACACAGGCAATGACACTGGGTGTGGTTCATGAAAAGAATAGACATGCAATGACACTGGTGGATCCTTGTGTGGTTTTTTTAGAGGAACACACATGCAATGACATTGGGTGTGGTTCATGAAAAGAACAGACATGCAATGACACTGGCGGATCCTTATATGTGTTTCATGAAAAGAACAGACATGCAATGACACTAGTGGATCCTTATGTGGTTTGTTTAGAAGAACACACATGCAATGACACTGGGTGTGGTTCATGAAAAGAACACACATCCAATGACACTGGTGGATCCTTATGTGGTTTGTTTAGAGGAACATACATGCAATGACACTGGTGGATCCACGTGTGGTTCATAAGAAGAACACACATCCAATGACACTAGTAGATCCTTATGTGGTTCATGAAAAGAACGGACATGCAGTGACACCGGGTGTGGTTTATGAAAAGAACAGACATGCAATGACACTGGGTGTTGTTCATGAAAAGAACAGACATGCAATGACACTGGTGGATCCTTATGTGTGGTTTATGAAAACAACATACATGCAATGACACTGGTGGATCTTTATGTCGTTTGTTTAGAAGAACAAACATGAAATGACATTGGGTGTGGTTCATGAAAAGAACAGACATGCAATGACACTGGTAGATCCTTATGTGGTTCATGAAAAGAACGGACATGCAATGACATTGGGCGTGGTTCATGAAAAGAACAGACATGCAATGACACTGGTGGATCCTTATGTGTGGTTCATGAAAAGAACAGACATGCAATGACACTGGTGGATCCTTATGTGTTTTGTTTAGAAGAACACACATGCAATGACACTGGGTGTGGTTCATGAAAAGAACAGACATGCAATGACACTGGTGGATCCTTATGTGGTTTGTTTAGAGGAACACACATGCAATGACATTGGGTGTGGTGCATGAAAAGAACACACATGCAATGACACTGGTGGATCCTTATGTGTGGTTCATGAAAAGAAGAGACATGCAATGACACTGGTGGATCCTTATGTGGTTTGTTTAGAAGAACACACATGCAATGACACTGGGTGTGGTTCATGAAAAGAACACACATCCAATGACACTGGTGGATCCTTATGTGGTTTGTTTAGAGGAACAGACATGCAATGACACCGGTGGATCCACGTGTGGTTCATAAGAAGAACACACATCCAATGACACTAGTAGATCATTATGTGGTTCAGGAAAAGAACGGACATGCAGTGACACCGGGTGTGGTTTATGAAAAGAACATACATGCAATGACATTGGGTGTTGTTCATGAAAAGAATAGACATCCAATGACTCTAGTTGTGGTTCATGAAAAGAACACACATGCAATGACACTGGGTGTGGTTCATGAAAAGAACAGATATGCAATGACACTAGTGGATCCTTATGTGTGGTTCATGAAAACAACATACATGCAATGACACTGGTGGATCTTTATGTCGTTTGTTTAGAAGAACAAACATGAACTGACATTGGGTGTGGTTCATGAAAAGAACAGACATGCAATGACACTGGTAGATCCTTATGTGGTTCATGAAAAGAACGGACATGCAATGACATTGGGCGTGGTTCATGAAAAGAACAGACATGCAATGACACTGGTGGATCCTTATGTGTGGTTCATGAAAAGAATGACATGCAATGACACCGTGGATCCTTATGTGTTTTGTTTAGAAGAACACACATGCAATGACACTGGGTGTGGTTCATGAAAAGAATGACATGCATTGACACTGCTTGATCCTTTTGTTGTTTGTTTAGACGAACACACATGCAATGACATTGGGTGTGGTGCATGAAAAGAACACACATGCAATGACACTGGTGGATCCTTATGTGTGGTTCATGAAAAGAAGAGACATGCAATGACACTGGTGGATCCTTATGTGGTTTGTTTAGAAGAACACACATGCAATGACCATGGGTGTGGTTCATGAAAAGAACACACATCCAATGACACTGGTGGATCCTTATGTGGTTTGTTTAGAGGAACAGACATGCAATGACACGGGTGGATCCACGTGTGGTTCATGAGAAGAACACACATCCAGTGACACTGGTAGATCCTTAGGTGGTTCATGAAAAGAATGTATATGCAAAGGACACCGGTGTGGTTCATGAAAAGAATAGACATGAAATGAAACTGGGTGTTGTTCATGAAAAGAATAGACATCCAATGACTCTAGCTATCGTTCATGAAAAGAACACACATGCAATGACACTGGTTGTGGTTCATGAAAAGAACAGACATGCAATCACACTGGTGGATCCTTATGTGTGGTTCATGAAAAGAGCATACATGCAATGACACAGGTGGATCCTTATGTGGTTTGTTTAGAGGAACAAACATGCAATGACATTGGGTGTGGTTCATGAAAAGAACAGACATGCAATGACACTGATGGATCCATATGTGGTTTGTCAAGAGAACACACATGCAATGACATTGCGTGTGGTTCATGCAAAGAACAAACTTGCAATGACACTGGTAGATCCTTATGTGGTTCATGAAAAGAACAGACATGCAATGACATTGGGTGTGGTTCATGAAAAGAACAGACATGCAATGACACTTGTGGCTCCTTATGTGTGGTTCATGAAAAGAACAGACATGTAATGACACTGGTGGATCCATATGTGGTTTGTCAGGAGAACACACATGCAATGACATTGGGTGTGGTTCATGAAAAAAACAGACATGCAATGACACTGGTAGATCCTTATGTGGTTCATGAAAAGAACGAACATGCAATGACATTGGGTGTGGATCATGAAAAGAACAGACATGCAATGACACTGGTAGATCCTTATGTGTGGTTCATGAAAAGAACAGACATGCAATGACACTGGTGGATCCTTATGTGGTTTGTTTAGAAAAACACACATTCAATGACACTGGTTGTGGTTCATGAAAAGAACAGAGATGCAATGACATTGGTGGATCCTTATCTGGTTTGTTTAGAGGAACACACAGGCAATGACACTGGGTGTGGTTCATGAAAAGAATAGACATGCAATGACACTGGTGGATCCTTGTGTGGCTTTTTTAGAGGAACGCACATGCAATGACATTGGGTGTGGTTCATGAAAAGAACAGACATGCAATGACACTGGCGGATCCTTATGTGTGTTTCATGAAAAGAACAGACATGCAATGACACTAGTGGATCCTTATGTGGTTTGTTTAGAAGAACACACATACAATGACACTGGGTGTGGTTCATGAAAAGAACACACATCCAATGACACTGGTGGATCCTTATGTGGTTTGTTTGGAGGAACAGACATGCAATGACACCGGTGGATCCACGTGTGGTTCATAAGAAGAACACACATCCAATGACACTAGTAGATCCTTATGTGGTTCATGAAAATAACGGACATGCAGTGACACCGGGTGTGGTTTCTGAAAAGAACAGACATGCAATGACACTGGGTGTTGTTCATGAAAATAATAGACATCCAATGACTCTAGCTGTGGTTCATGAAAATAACACACATGCAATGATATTGGGTGTGGTTCATGAAAAGAACAGACATGCAATGACACTGGTGGATCCTTATGTGTGGTTCATGAAAACAACATGCATGCAATGACACTGGTGGATCTTTATGTCGTTTGTTTAGAAGAACAAACATGAAATGACATTGGGTGTGGTTCATGAAAAGAACAGACATGCAATGACACTGGTAGATCCTTATGTGGTTCATGAAAAGAACGGACATGCAATGACATTGGGCGTGGTTCATGAAAAGAACAGACATGCAATGACACTGGTGGATCCTTATGTGTGGTTCATGAAAAGAACAGACATGCAATGACACTGGTGGATCCTTATGTGTTTTGTTTAGAAGAACACATATGCAATGACACTGGGTGTGGTTCATGAAAAGAACAGACATGCAATGACACTGGTGGATCCTTATGTGGTTTGTTTAGAGGAACACACATGCAATGACATTGGGTGTGGTGCATGAAAAGAACACACATGCAATGACACTGGTGGATCCTTATGTGTGGTTCATGAAAAGAAGAGACATGCAATGACACTGGTGGATCCTTATGTGGTTTGTTTAGAAGAACACACATGCAATGACACTGGGTGTGGTTCATGAAAAGAACACACATCCAATGACACTAGTGGATCCTTATGTGGTTTGTTTAGAGGAATAGACATGCAATGACACCGGTGGATCCACGTGTGGTTCATAAGAAGAACACACATCCAATGGCACTGGTAGATACTTATGTGGTTCATGAAAAGAACATACATGAAGTGACACCGGGTGTGGTTCATGAAAAGAACAAACATGCAATGACACTAGGTGTTGTTCATGAATAGAATTGACATCCAATGACTCTAGCTGTGGTTCATGAAAAGAGCACACATGCAATGACACTAGGTGTGGTTCATGAAAAGAACAGACATGCAATGACACTGGTGGATCTTTATGTGTGGTTCATGAAAAGAACAGACATGCAATGACACTGGTGGATCCTTATGTGGTTATTTTAGAGGAACACACATGCAATGACAGTGGTTGTGGTTCATGAAAAGAACAGACATGCAATGACACTGGTGGATCCTTATGTGGTTTGTTTAGGGGAACACACATACAATGACATTGGGTGTGGTTCAGGAAAAGAACAGACATGCAATGACACTGGTGGATCCTTATGTGTGGTTCATGAAAAGAACAGACATGCAATGAAACTGGTGTTTCCTTATGTGATTTGTTTAGAAGAACACACATGCAATGACACTGGGTGTGGTTCACGAAAAGAATACACATCCAATGACACTGGTGGATCCTTATGTGGTTTGTTTAGAAGAACAGACATGCAATGACACCGGTGGATCCACGTGTGGTTCATGAGAAGAACACACATCCAATGACACTTGTAGATCCTTATGTGGTTCATGAAAAGAACAGACATGCAGTGACACCGGGTGTGGTTTATGAAAAGAACAGACATGCAATGACACTGGGTGTTGTTCATGAAAAGAATAGACATCCAATGACTCTAGCTATCGTTCATGAAAAGAACACACATGCAATGACACTGGTTGTGGTTCATGAAAAGAACAGACATGCAATGACACTGGTGGATCCTTATGTGTGGTTCATGAAAAGAACGTACATGCAATGACACTGGTGGATCCTTATGTGGTTTGTTTAGAGGAACAAACATGCAATGACATTGGGTGTGGTTCATGAAAAGAACATACATGCAATGACACTGGTGGATCCATATGTGGTTTGTCAGGAGAACACACATGCAATGACATTGGGTGTGGTTCATGAAAAGAATAGACATGCAATGACACTGGTAGATCCTTATGTGGTTCATGAAAATAACAGACATGCAATGACATTGGGTGTGGTTCAGGAAAAGAACAGACATGCAATGACACTGGTGGATCCTTATGTGTGGTTCTTGAAAAGAACAGACATGCAATGACACTGGTGGATCCTTATGTGGTTTGTTTAGAAGAACACACATGCAATGACACTGGGTGTGGTTCATGAGAAGAACACACATCCAATGACACTGGTAGATCCTTATGTGGTTCATGAAAGGAACAGACATGCAATGACACTGGGTGTTGTTCATAAAAAGAACAGACATGCAATGACACTGGGTGTTGTTCATGGAAAGAATAAGCATCCAATGACTCTAGCTGTGGTTCATGAAAAGAACACACATACAGTGACACTGGGTGTGGTTCATGAAAAGAACAGATATGCAATTACACTGGTGGATCCTTATGTGTGGTTCATGAAAAGAACATACATGCAATGACACTGGTGGATCCTTATGTGGTTTGTTTAGAGGAACAAACATGCAATGACACTGGTGGATCCATGTGTGGTTCATGAGAAGAACACACATCCAATGACACTGGTGGATCCTTATGTGGTTTTTTTAGAGGAACAGACATGCAATCACACTACGTGGATCCATATGTGGTTTATGGAATTAATAGACATGCAATGAATCTACCTGTGATTCATGAAAAGAACATACATGCAATGACACTGGTGGATCCTTATGTGTGGTTCATGAAAAGAACAGACATGCAATTACACTGGTGGATCCTTATGTGTGGTTCATGAAAAGAACAGACATGCAATGACACTGATGGATCCATATGTGGTTTGTCAGGAGAACACACATGCAATGACATTGGGTGTGGTTCATGAAAAGAACAGACATGCAATGACACTGGTAGATCCTTATGTGGTTCATGAAAAGAACAGACATGCAATGACAGTGGGTGTGGTTCAAGAAAAGAACAGACATGCAATGACACTGGTGTATCCTTATGTGTGGTTCATGAAAAGAACAGACATGCAATGACACTGGTGGATCCATATCTGGTTTGTCAGGAGAACACACATGCAATGACATTGGGTGTGGTTTATGAAAAGAACAGACATTCAATGACACTGGTAGATCCTTATGTGCTTCATGAAAAGAACAGACATGCAATGACACTAGTGGATCCTTATGCGTGGTTCATGAAAAGAACAGACATGCAATGACACTGGTGGATCCTTATGTGGTTTGTTTAGAAGAACACACATGCAATGACACTGGGTGTGGTTCATGAAAAGAACACACATCCAATGACACTTGTGGATCCTTATGTGGTTTGTTTAGAGGAACAGACATGCAATGACACCGGTGGATCCACGTGTGGTTCATGAGAAGAACACACATCCAATGACACTGGCAGATCCTTATGTGGTTCATGAAAAGAACAGACATGAAGTGACACCGGGTGTGGTTCATGAAAAGAACAGACATGCAATGACACTAGGTGTTGTTCATGAAAAGAATAGAAATACAATGACTCTAGTTGTGGTACATGAAAAGAACACACATGCAATGACACTGGGTGTGGTTGATGAAAAGAACAGACATGCAATGACACTGGTGGATCCTTATGTGTGGTTCATGAAAAGAACATACATGCAATGACACTGGTGGATCCTTATGTGGTTTGTTTAGAGGAACAAACATGCAATGACATTGGGTGTGGTTCATGAAAAGAACAGACATGCAATGACACTGGTGGATCCTTATGTGTGGTTCATGAAAACAACATACATGCAATGACACTGGTGGATCTTTATGTCGTTTGTTTAGAAGAACAAACATGAACTGACATTGGGTGTGGTTCATGAAAAGAACAGACATGCAATGACACTGCTGGATCCATATGTGGTTTGTCAGGAGAACACACATCCAATGACATTGGGTGTGGTTCATGAAAAGAACAGACATGCAATGACACTGGTAGATCCTTATGTGGTTCATGAAAAGAACAGACATGCCATTACATTGGGTGTGGTTCATGAAAATAATAGACATGCAATAACACTGGTGGATCCTTATGTGTGGTTCATGAAAAGAACAGACATTCAATGACACTGGTGGATCCTTATATGGTTTGTTTAGAAGAACACACATGCAATGACACTGGGTGTGGTTCATGAAAAGAACAGACATGCAATGACACTGGTGGATCCTTATGTGGTTTGTTTAGAGGAACACACATGCAATGACATTGGGTGTGGTTCATGAAAAGAACAGACATGCAATGACACTGGTGGATCCTTATGTGTGGTTCATGAAAACAACAGACATGCAATGACACTGGTGGATCCCTTATGTGGTTTGTTTAGAGGAACACACATGCAATGACATTGGGTGTGGTTCATGAAAAGAACAGACATGCAATGACACTGGTGGATCCTTATGTGGTTTGTTTAGAAGAACACACATGCAATGACACTAGGTCTGGTTCATGAAAAGAACACACATCCAATGACACTGGTGGATCCTTATGTGGTTTGTTTAGAGTAACAGACATGCAATGACACCGGTGGATCCACGTGTGGTTCATGAGAAGAACACACATCCAATGACACTGGTAGATCCTTATGTGGTCCATGAAAAGAACAGACATGAAGTGACTCCTGGTGTGGTTCATGAAAAGAACAGACATGCAATGACACTAGGTGTTGTTCTTGAAAAGAATATAAATCCAATGACTCTAGTTGTGGTATATGAAAAGAACACACATGCAATGACACTGGGTGTGGTTCATGAAAATAATAGACATGCAATGACACTGGTGGATCCTTATGTGTGGTTCATGAAAAGAACATACATGCAATGACACTGGTGGATCCTTATGTGGTTTGTTTAGAGGAACAAACATGCAATGCCATCGGGTGTGGTTCGTGAAAAGAACAGACATGCAATGACACTGGTAGATCCTTATGTGGTTCATGAAAAGAACAGACATGCAATGACACTGGTGGATCCTTATGTGTGGTTCGTGAAAAGAACAGACATGCAATGACACTGGTGGATCCTTATGTGGTTTGTTTAGAGGAACACACATGCAATGACACTGGGTGTGGTTCATGAAAAGAACAGACATGCAATGACACTGGTAGATCCTTATGTGGTTCATGAGAAGAACAGACATACAATGACATTGGGTGTGGTTCATGAAAATAACAGACATGCAATGACACTGGCGGATCCTTATGTGTGGTTCATGAAAAGAACAGACATGCAATGACACTAGTGGATCCTTATGTGGTTTGTTTAGAAGAACCCACATGCAATGACACTGGGTGTGGTTCATGAAAAGAATAGACATGCAATGACACTGGTGGATCCTTATGTGGTTTGTTTAGATGAACACACATACAATGACATTATGTGTGGTTCATGAAAAGAACAGACATGCAATGACACTGGTGGATCCTTATGTGGTTTGTTTAGAGGAACAAACATGCAATGACACTGGTGGATCCATGTGTGGTTCATGAGAAGAACACACATTCAATGACACTGGTGGATCCTTATGTGGTTTGTTTAGACGAACAGACATGCAATCACACTAGGTGGATCCATATGTGGTTTATGGAAGTAACAGACATGCAATGACTCTAGCTATGATTCAAGAAAAGAACATACATGCAATGACACTGGTGGATCCTTATGTGGTTTGTTTAGAGGAACAAACATGCAATGACATTGGGTGTGGTTCATGAAAAGAACAGACATGCAATGACACTGGTGGATCCTTATGTGGTTCATGAAAAGAAAACACAAGCAATCACATTGGGTGTGTTCATGAAAAGAATGACATGCAATGACACTGTGGATCCTTATGTGTGGTTCATGAAAAGAATGTACATGCAATGACACTGGTGGTTCCATATGTGGTTTGTCAGGAGAACACACATGCAATGACATTGGGTGTGGTTCATGAAAAGAACAGACATGCAATGACACTGGTAGATCCTTATGTGGTTCATGAAAAGAACAGACATGCAATGACATTGGGTGTGGTTCATGAAAAGAACAGACATGCAATGACAATGATGGATCCTTATGTGTGGTTCATGAAAATAACAGACATTCAATGACACTGGTGGATCCTTATGTGGTTTTTTAAGAAGAACACACATGCAATGACATTGGGTGTGGTTCATGAAAAGAACATACATGCAATGATACTGGTGGATCCTTATGTGGTTTGTCAGGAGAACACACATGCAATGACATTGGGTGTGGTTCATGAAAAGATCAGACATGCAATGACACTGGTAGATCCTTATGTGGTTCATGAAAAGAACAGACATGCAATGACATTGGGTGTGGTTCATGAAAAGAACAGACATGCAATGACACTGATGGATCCTTATGTGTGGTTCATGAAAAGAACAGACATGCAATGACACTGGTGGATCCTTATGTGGTTTTTTTAGAAGAACACACATGCAATGACATTGGGTGTGGTTCATGAAAAGAACATACATGCAATGATACTGGTGGATCGTGGTTTGTTTAGAGGAACACACATGCAATGAGATTGTGTGTGGTTCATGAAAAGAACAGACATGCAATGACACTGGTGGATCCTTATGTGTGGTTCATGAAAAGAACAGACATGGAATGACATTGGTGGATCCATATGTGGTTTGTCAGGAGAACACACATGCAATGACATTGGGTGTGGTTCATGAAAAGAACAGACATGCAATGACACTGGTAGATCCTTATGTGGTTCAAGAAAAGAACAAACATGCAATGACATTGGGCGTGGTTCATGAAAAGAACAGACATGCAATGACAGTGGTGAATCCTTATGTGTGGTTCATGAGAAGAACACACATTCAATGACACTGGTGGATCCTTATGTGGTTTGTTTAGACGAACAGACATGCAATCACACTAGGTGGATCCATATGTGGTTTATGGAAGTAACAGACATGCAATGACTCTAGCTATGATTCAAGAAAAGAACATACATGCAATGACACTGGTGGATCCTATGTGTGGTTCATGAAAAGAACAGACATGCAATGACACTAGTGGATCCTTATGTGTGGTTCATGAAAAGAACATACATGCAATGACACTGGTGGATCCTTATGTGGTTTGTTTAGAGGAACAAACATGCAATGACATTGGGTGTGGTTCATGAAAAGAACAGACATGCAATGACACTGGTGGATCCTTATGTGGTTCATGAAAAGAACAGACATGCAATGACATTGGGTGTGGTTCATGAAAAGAACAGACATGCAATGACACTGGTGGATCCTTATGTGTGGTTCATGAAAAGAACAGACATGCAATGACACTGGTGGTTCCATATGTGGTTTGTTAGGAGAACACACATGCAATGACATTGGGTGTGGTTCATGAAAAGAACAGACATGCAATGACACTGGTAGATCCTTATGTGGTTCATGAAAAGAACAGACATGCAATGACATTGGGTGTGGTTCATGAAAAGAACAGACATGCAATGACAATGATGGGCCTTATGTGTGGTTCATGAAAATAACAGACATTCAATGACACTGGTGGATCCTTATGTGGTTTTTTAAGAAGAACACACATGCAATGACATTGGGTGTGGTTCATGAAAAGAACATACATGCAATGATACTGGTGGATCCTTATGTGGTTTGTCAGGAGAACACACATGCAATGACATTGGGTGTGGTTCATGAAAAGAACAGACATGCAATGACACTGGTAGATCCTTATGTGGTTCATGAAAAGACCAGACATGCAATGACATTGGGTGTGGTTCATGAAAAGAACAGACATGCAATGACACTGATGGATCCTTATGTGTGGTTCATGAAAAGAACAGACATGCAATGACACTGGTGGATCCTTATGTGGTTTTTTTAGAAGAACACACATGCAATGACATTGGGTGTGGTTCATGAAAAGAACATACATGCAATGATACTGGTGGATCGTGGTTTGTTTAGAGGAACACACATGCAATGACATTGTGTGTGGTTCATGAAAAGAACAGACATGCAATGACACTGGTGGATCCTTATGTGTGGTTCATGAAAAGAACAGACATGGAATGACATTGGTGGATCCATATGTGGTTTGTCAGGAGAACACACATGCAATGACATTGGGTGTGGTTCATGAAAAGAACAGACATGCAATGACACTGGTAGATCCTTATGTGGTTCATGAAAAGAACAGACATGCCATTACATTGGGTGTGGTTCATGAAAATAACAGACATGCAATAACACTGGTGGATCCTTATGTGTGGTTCATGAAAAGAACAGACATGCAATGACACTGGTGGATCCTTATATGGTTTGTTTAGAAGAACACACATGCAATGACACTGGGTGTGGTTCATGAAAAGAACACACATGCAATGACACTGGTGGATCCTTATGTGGTTTGTTTAGAGGAACACACATGCAATGACATTGGGTGTGGTTCATGAAAAGAACAGACATGCAATGACACTGGTGGAACCTTATGTGTGGTTCATGAAAACAACAGACATGCAATGACACTGGTGGATCCCTTATGTGGTTTGTTTAGAGGAACAAACATGCAATGACACTAGTGGATCCATGTGTGGTTCATGAGAAGAACACACATCCAATGACACTGGTGGATACTTATGTGGTTTGTTTAGAGGAACACACATGCAATGACATTTTGTGTGCTTCATGAAAAGAACAGACATGCAATGACACTGGTGGATCCTTATGTATGGTTCATGAAAAGAATAGACATGCAATGACACTGGTGGATCCTTATGTGGTTTGTTTAGAAGAACACACATGCAATGACACTAGGTCTGGTTCATGAAAAGAACACACATCCAATGACACTGGTGGATCCTTATGTGGTTTGTTTAGAGGAACAGACATGCAATGACACCGGTGGATCCACGTGTGGTTCATGAGAAGAACACACATCCAATGACACTGGTAGATCCTTATGTGGTCCATGAAAAGAACAGACATGAAGTGACTCCTGGTGTTGTTCATGAAAAGAACAGACATGCAATGACACTAGGTGTTGTTCATGAAAACAATAGAAATCCAATGACTCTAGTTGTGGTACATGAAAAGAACACACATGCAATGACACTGGGTGTGGTTCATGAAAATAACAGACATGCAATGACACTGGTGGATCCTTATGTGTGGTTCATGAAAAGAACATACATGCAATGACACTGGTGGATCCTTATGTGGTTTGTTTAGAGGAACAAACATGCAATGCCATTGGGTGTGGTTCGTGAAAAGAACAGACATGCAATGACACTGGTAGATCCTTATGTGGTTCATGAAAAGAACAGACATGCAATGACACTGGTGGATCCTTATGTGTGGTTCATGAAAAGAACAGACATGCAATGACACTGGTGGATCCTTATGTGGTTTGTTTAGAGGAACACACATGCAATGACACTGGGTGTGGTTCATGAAAAGAACAGACATGCAATGACACTGGTAGATCCTTATGTGGTTCATGAGAAGAACAGACATACAATGACATTGGGTGTGGTTCATGAAAATAACAGACATGCAATGACACTGGCGGATCCTTATGTGTGGTTCATGAAAAGAACAGACATGCAATTACACTAGTGGATCCTTATGTGGTTTGTTTAGAAGAACACACATGCAATGACACTGGGTGTGGTTCATGAAAAGAATAGACATGCAATGACACTGGTGGATCCTTATGTGGTTTGTTTAGATGAACACACATACAATGACATTATGTGTGGTTCATGAAAAGAACAGACATGCAATGACACTGGTGGATCCTTATGTGGTTTGTTTAGAGGAACAAACATGCAATGACACTGGTGGATCCATGTGTGGTTCATGATAAGAACACACATTCAATGACACTGGTGGATCCTTATGTGGTTTGTTTAGACGAACAGACATGCAATCACACTAGGTGGATCCATATGTGGTTTATGGAAGTAATAGACATGCAATGACTCTAGCTATGATTCAAGAAAAGAACATACATGCAATGACACTGGTGGATCCATGTGTGGTTCATGAAAAGAACAGACATGCAATGACACTAGTGGATCCTTATGTGTGGTTCATGAAAAGAACATACATGCAATGACACTGGTGGATCCTTATGTGGTTTGTTTAGAGGAACAAACATGCAATGACATTGGGTGTGGTTCATGAAAAGAACAGACATGCAATGACACTGGTGGATCCTTATGTGGTTCATGAAAAGAACAGACATGCAATGACATTGGGTGTGGTTCATGAAAAGAACAGACATGCAATGACACTGGTGGATCCTTATGTGTGGTTCATGAAAAGAACAGACATGCAATGACACTGGTGGTTCCATATGTGGTTTGTCAGGAGAACACACATGCAATGACATTGGGTGTGGTTCATGAAAAGAACAGACATGCAATGACACTGGTAGATCCTTATGTGGTTCATGAAAAGAACAGACATGCAATGACATTGGGTGTGGTTCATGAAAAGAACAGACATGCAATGACAATGATGGATCCTTATGTGTGGTTCATGAAAAGAACAGACATTCAATGACACTGGTGGATCCTTATGTGGTTTTTTAAGAAGAACACACATGCAATGACATTGGGTGTGGTTCATGAAAAGAACATACATGCAATGATACTGGTGGATCCTTATGTGGTTTGTCAGGAGAACACACATGCAATGACATTGGGTGTGGTCCATGAAAAGAACAGACATGCAATGACACTGGTAGATCCTTATGTGGTTCATGGAAAGAACAGACATGCAATGACATTGGGTGTGGTTCATGAAAAGAACAGACATGCAATGACACTGATGGATCCTTATGTGTGGTTCATGAAAAGAACAGACATGCAATGACACTGGTGGATCCTTATGTGGTTTTTTTTAGAAGAACACACATGCAATGACATTGGGTGTGGTTCATGAAAAGAACATACATGCAATGATACTGGTGGATCGTGGTTTGTTTAGAGGAACACACATGCAATGACATTGTGTGTGGTTCATGAAAAGAACAGACATGGAATGACATTGGTGGATCCTTAGGTGTTTTTTAGAAGAACACACATGCAATGGCATTGGGTGTGGTTCATGAAAAGAATAGACATGCAATGACACTGGTGGATCCTTATGTGGTTTGCTTAGAGGAACACACATGCAATGACATTAGGTGTGGTTCATGAGAAGAATAGACATGCAATGACACTAGTGGATCCTTATGTGTGGTTCATGAAAAGAACTGACATGCAATGACACTGGTGGATCCTTATGTGGTTTGTTTAGAAGAACACGCATGCAATGACACTGGGTGTGGTTCATGAAAATAACACACATCCAATGACACGGGTGGATCCTTATGTGGTTTGTTTAGAGGAACATACATGTAATGACACCGGTGGATCCACGTGTGGTTCATGAGAAGCACACACATCCAATGACACTGGTAGATCCTTATGTGGTTCATGAAAAGAACAGACATGCAGTGACACCAGGTTTGGTTCATGAAAAGAACAGACATGCAATGACACTAGGTGTTGTTGAGGAAAAGAATAGACATCCAATGACTCTAGTTGTGGTTCATGAAAAGAACACACATGCAATGACACTGGGTGTGGTTCATGAAAAGAACAAACATGCAATGACACTGGTGGATCCTTATGTGTGGTTCATGAAAAGAACATACATGCAATGACACTGGTGGATCCTTATGTGGTTTGTTTAGAGGAACAAACATGCAATGACATTGGGTGTGGTTCATGAAAAGAACAGACATGCAATGACACTGGTAGATCCTTATGTGGTTCATGAAAAGAACATACATGCAATGACATTGGGTGTGGTTCATGAATAGAACAGACATGCAATGACACTGGTGGATCCTTATGTGTGGTTCATGAAAAGAACAGACATGCAATGACACTGGTGGATCCATATGTGGTTTGTCTGGAGAACACACATGCAATGACATTGGGTGTGGTTCATGAAAAGAACAGACATGCAATGACACTGGTAGATCCTTATGTGGTTCTTGAAAAGAACAGGCATGCAATGGCATTGGGTGTGGTTCATGAAAAGAGCAAACATGCAATGACACTGGTGGATTCTTATGTGTGGTTCATGAAAAGAACAGACATGCAATGACACTAGTGGATCCTTATGTGGATTGTTTAGAAGAACACACATGCAATGACACTGAGTGTGGTTCATGAAAAGAACAGACATGCAATGACACTGGTGGATCCTTATGTGGTTTGTTTAGAGGAACACACATGCAATGACATTGGGTGTGGTTCATGAAAAGAATAGACATGCAATGACACTGGTGGATCCTTATGTGTTGTTCGTGAAAAGAACAGACATGCAATGACACTGGTGGATCCTTATGTGGTGTGGCATAATTTGATGTATTCCATGATGTATTTCATTGTACAAGACACTTTCCATTTTTATACTACTCAGTTTTGCCCTTGGTTTTTTGTGGTACTACTTAGTTTTGCCCCCCTCTCTATGTTTCGTAGAAGCCCAAACCGGTGCTCACCCTGTCTGCTACTCCCTGATTGGTTTTCACAGTTGTCACGCGGATCGTGCGCACCAACCGTTGATTCTGTGCGATCCAACGATGATCGTTGCACACGTCATGCCCTTCACAGTACAGCGTGAGACAGCATGGACGTCTCCCTCAGCGAGACTTCTACAGGAAGGAACATGATGCCGTCCATGGAAAAAATCGTCGAGCGGTCATGTCAAGTTTAATCAAGTCTAAAAAGCCTACTACTGCTACTACAACTCATGCACAAGGCAACGGGGTCATCGAGTGCACGGTTGTCGACGGGACGCTGCAATTTATTGCCACTTGATTTTAATCAGATGTATCCCATTTTTACGCAGCGCTCTCAATCTCACTTCCAACTGGGCCCTACCGCTAGTAACTTCCATGAGTCAAGCCCCCTCCTCGAGTAGATCTAAAGTTGTTAGAAATTAGTTCCACGCCACTTGCATGCAGTGGAATCGAGGTCTGCCATGAGCGTGTTTTCAATGCAGCTCTAAAGTGGAGACCGTGGCAGTTTCAAAAAAAGGGAACCGAAAAAAGGGTGGAGATCGTGGTAGCCCCCCGCCCCCACCCACCACACGTGTCTACTCGAGGACTACGAATGGTCCGGTGTTTATAACCCCCCTCGACCTTCTTCTTCCATGAGCTCGTGTCATTTCCCCCCAGTCTGTCTAGTCCTAAGACCCCAATCTACACCTGACGCGCGTGCCGAAGCTCCCTCGTTTGCACTATCTCCTTTCCTTGTGCGCCATGAAGCGTACGCGTGGAGACGATCTAGAGGTGAAGCCAGTTGAAGGCGCAACAGCAGATGGCTCGGTCGTCGCCAAGCAGGCGGAGGCGTCTTCTCCGGGCACGAACGCCGCTCGTCGCCGCGCCGTCGAGGGTGCGAACTCATCCATCCATCCAGTAGCTGCCGCCGCCACGAAAGCAAGAGGGTGGTAGCCATCGCCACGAAAGATGGTAGTAGCCATCGCCGCCGAGTAGCAGGTGGCCGACAACGTCGTGGCCAACAACGTCATGGTGCCAGCAGTAGATCTGGATGGGGGGCAGGCGGAGGCAATCCGGTGATCTACATCGACGACCCCATCACCGTTCAAGAAATCTTCGACGTAATCGCGGAGAATGATGAGTTCGAGGAGGAGGTCCCTAATGAGGAGTCCGAGGTACTACATTGCTAGCTTCTCTAGTCGCAGCCGCAGTTTGTTCATACATAGGATTTTCTCAATCGTGTACAAATTATTTTGCTCTTGAAGTAGGGTAGTATATATATGATTCGATCGGTTGATTGATGCATCTGCCATCTAGTCACAAAACCCCAATCCGTCTAGTCACAAAACCCCAATCTGCTCATCTGCCATCTAGTTGAGTGTTGATTTCGATACACAGCAGGCCTATAACATTATATTTCTATTCCGTACTGAGCCCAATGATTCAATTTTGCCCCAAAATAGTGCAATGGCATCTGATGGTCTCGTTTTCTTAGGGATGGTTAGTGGCCCTAAGGGAGCAACGCACATAAACAATATAGGTTGTGCTGTTGGTATTTTGGTTCTCCGATTCCATCGCTGAAAAAATGAGGCCCTAATTTTTTCTCATATGGAACCTAAATATATAATATTTGTATTGTTTCTGATCTATGAATGCATTGTATGATGCATTTGTATATCCCTGAATATTGTTTTGTACGATTACATTTCAATTTCTTATTGTGGCCAATGATTCAAATTTGCCCCAAAGAGAGGCAGACACATTGGTGTCAAATTTTTACAGGGATGAGTCTGCGAACCTGGGGCCATGTACAAGATCAATATAAGCTAAGCAATTGTTACTTGGTTCGCTTACACCATCTCTGTAGAAACTTATGAGGCTGCAATCTTTATTCTATATTCATAGAACTATGATATTTGAATTATCTATTCCATGCATTCATAGTGTATAAGAATTACATTTTAGTTTGTCACCAAGGCCGATGATTGAAATTTGCCCCAAAAGAGTTCAAGGGGAGACACGTATGATGGTGTCGTGTTTTAGGGATGGGTTGGTGAACCTGAGGCAGCAATGCACACAAACAATATAGGTTGTGTTGTTGGTACTTTGGTTCCCCAACTCCATCTCTGAAACAAATTATGAGGCCCTTGATTTATTCTCATATGGAACTACATATATGATCCTTGAATTGTTTCTGATCTTTTAATGATTGGTATGATGCATATGTATATGAAGGGTTTTGATCATAAGTATTTTTAACATGTACCTGAAGATTAATTGTTTGGTTTTTTATTTATAATTACAATATTTGGGCTTGTTTTTGTACCTGACTATGTATATCCCTGAATAATGTTTGGTACGATTACATTTCAATTTCTTATTGTGGCCAATGATTCAAATTTGCCCCAAAAGAGAGGCAGACACATTGGTGTCAGATTTTTTCAGGGACGAGTTAGTGAACCTGGGGCGATGTACAAGAACAATATAGGCTGTGCAATTGTTACTTGGTTCACTTACGCCGTCCCTGTAGAAACTTATGAGGCCTTAATCTTTATTCTACATTCATAGAACTATGATATTCGAATTACATATTCCATGCATCCAGTGTATAAGAATTACATTTTAGTTTGTCACCGAGGCCGATGATTGAAATTTGCCCCAAAAGAGTTCAAGGGGAGACACGTATGAAGGTGTCGTGTTTTAGGGATGGGTTGGTGAACCTGAGGCAGCAATGCACACAAACAATATAGGTTGTGTTTTTGGTACTTTGGTTCTCCAACTCCATCTCTGAAACAAATTTTGAGGCCCTAGATTTATTCTCATATGGAACTACATATATGATCCTTGAATTGTTTCTGATCTTTTAATGATTGGTATGATGCATATGTATATGAATGGTTTTGATCATAAGTATTTTTAACATGTACCTGAAGATTAATTGTTTGGTTTTTTATTTATAATTACAATATTTGGGCTTGTTTTTGTACCTGACTATGTATATCCCTGAATAATGTTTTGTACGATTAGATTTCAATTTCTTATTGTGGCCAATGATTCAAATTTGCCCCAAAAGAGAGGCAGACATATTGGTGTCAGATTTTTTTAGGGACGAGTTAGTGAACCTGGGGCGATGTACAACAACAATATAGGATGTGCAATTGTTACTTGGTTCACTCACGCCGTCCCTGAATAAACTTATGAGGCTGCAATCTTTATTCTACATTCGTAGAACTATGATATTTGAATTATCTATTCCATGCATTCATAGTGTATAAGAATTACATTTTAGTTTATCACCGAGGCCGATGATTGAAATTAGCCCCAAAAGAGTTCAAGGGGAGACACGTATGATGGTGTCGTGTTTTAGGGATGGGTTGGTGAACCTGAGGAAGCAATGCACACAAACAATATAGTTGTGATGTTGGTACTTTGGTTCGCCAACTCCATCTCTGAAACAAATTATGAGGCCCTAGATTTATTCTCATATGGAACTACATATATGATCCTTGAATTGTTTCTGATCTTTTAATGATTGGTATGATGCATATGTATATGAATGGTTTTGATCATAAGTATTTTTAACATGCACCTGAAGATTAATTGTTTGGTTTTTTATTTATAATTACAATATTGAGGCTTGTTTTTGTACCTGACTATGTATATCCCTAAATAATGTTTTGTACGATTACATTTCAATTTCTTATTGTGGCCAATGATTCAAATTTGTCCCAAAAGAGAGGTAGACACATTGGTGTCAGATTTTTTCAGGGATGAGTTAGTGAACCTAGGGCGATGTACAACAACATTATAGGTTGTGCAATTGTTACTTGGTTTGCTGACTCCATCCCTGAAGAAACTTATGAGGCCGCAATATTTATCCTACATTCACTCTGATGCAATTATTTGTCATTGTGTTGAGATGAAATGATATATGAACCGATCAAACTATTGCTGAGATGCTTTATCTTTGATATCCATGGATATATTGTCTTACATATACATGTTGTCAATTCTTGAGTTGTAATACAATTCAATCATTTGTATGAGTTCTAAGTTATGTTCTTAAAAATCAACAGGAGGATGATGATGAAGTGGACGATAGCAAGGTATCCAGGGACAACAAGAGCCACTACGTGCTGAGGCGGTTACGGTATGGGCTAATCCGTTTCCACCGTAGGGGGAGACTGTTTTGCCCATTCTATGGCAGAGCAATCAACGTGGTCCTCAACAACATGATCCAGCACGCGGAGGGTGTTGGCAGAGGCGGAGGCAGAAGGCATAGGCCGATTACCTTGGCACGGCACGCAGCCTATGGCAAATTCCTCCAGGAGTATGTCAGGACTGGCCTGTATCCCATCGACTAGGCCGCCTCCCGCCGATAAACCCCGTCTGCTAGGCGTCCGTGTCCCGCCTCTGCTGAAGCCCCTGCTTTTATTTTGTTCTAGTTAATTATTACCTGTGTGTGGCATGTAAGACAATATATCCGTGGTGTCTCTGGTGAACCTTCTATATTAATCTACTCCTTTATATGGAGTGCCTTAAAGTTTCTAGTGTTCAATTATATTTACTGATCATGCTCATGCACACTACAAAATATTTCTAGTGCTCGATTATATTATAATTGTCAAGAAATACATCAACAAGTTAAATTGGTCGAAATTTTGTATTGAAGTAACTAAATGTATCACACACATAATAAACTAGAAACTAAAATCTAGTTCAAACACATAATGTATCACCACCACTTGTTGTCGCCTTGACTTGCTTCCCTTCACCGCTTGATGTCGCCAGTCCCAAGATCCCTGCTCGCCTCGAAACCGTACATCCTCCTCGCGCTTCTTCTCCTGGGCTAGCTTGCAACCAGGGCATAGCTCTCGAAAAAACCCCGCCTTAACCATCCCATCTTTCATGGTAATGAGCTTATCAGACAACTCGTACGCCATGTAGGCGTCTCTGGCTGCATACTCGAGGCGCACCTGGCTCATCGGCTTCCACTCCCAGTAGTCGTGATCGAGTCGCTTCAATTTCTTCAGTTTTTCATATGATTTATCGATTATTTCCACTACCAGATCACCCATGCCATCCTTTGTTGGGTATGATTTGACCTTGTACAGATTTTGGATGTCGATGGGGTGCCCCTCTGGGATTTTTATCAATGCACGAGAAAGCATAATTGTGTCATTTGTGATATCCACGCTAGTGAAAGTTATCCCTTTACTACACAAGAACTCGACCAGAGCCGGACAACGCATCTCAGTTGGTTTACTACTGCACTTAGATGGTTCTATGGATGTAAGGGAACAAGGGATGCAGAAGTGGTGATCTCAAATTTAAATTTCACATACCTGCAGAAGTGGTAAACGAGGACCTCCTCATGTATGGTGATTTGCATGACAGCGATCTCTTCTGGAGGAGTTTTTCGCTTATTTGCACGGGTGTACTCCAAGTCTAGCCCCACAAACTTGTGCTTCTCTTTCTCAAGCAATTCCTCAAACCTGGCGAGAGTTGTCTCCACAGTCGCTTCATCATTTGTGTACACCACTGTCAAAGTCATGGTGCCATGGGCAGGGACTAAGTGGGTCTCTGTTGTGCGTTTCCCATCATCCATGCCTGCAAGCAAATGGGTGAAAGGAAATGCCTACAAGGAACTGCCTGCGAGAGGAAGAAGAAGATGAACCGACGGTTCCAGAACAGAGGAAGAAGAAGCGCCCAGGAAAAACTGCAGAGGAATGACTGAGGAAGAGGAATGACTGCAGAAGAAACGTGGTAACTGCAACTTTCGGTTCGAGAACTCACCGTGGTTACGTGGAGATCGTGGCAGTGCCGCCGGTTCAACAAGTGGTGCCAGTTCCTGCGAGAATATGAAATTAGCTGTGCATTTTTCTATGCGAGAAATTGAGAGAAGTCATTTATATTTTGTCTTTCATAATTAAACACAATGAAGTTGGTACATCCCAAGAGATCTGAACAAAAGAGATTTGCTAGTTTAACATACAACAACACTTACAGGCCCAACATGGCAGAACTTGGAGAGCCCCAGAACTTGAGGTACCATAGAGACCTCAGCAGAGGTGGCAGAATTGGTGCGGGTGCAACCATGGCGACGGCGCTCGGATTCTAGAGGAGGAAAACAGAATCGAGCATGGTCGACAAGGTGATAGATCTCACCGGGAACCAATTCTCGTCCCCGACCGTGCCATGGGTGCGTCCACGGTGAGGGAAAGCTCTAACTCGGGATGGGGAGGAGAGCGGGGCCGAGCAGCTTCGTCACTTCCCAGCTCTGCGCCATGGCCGCGACCATAGATTGCCGCTCCGGGGAAGAAGACGCGTAATGGATGCAGGCGCCAACACTACAAGCCTACAGGGAGGAGAGCTGGGCCGAGCAGGTTCGTCCATGTCCCAGCTCCGCGCCATGACTGCGATGCCCCACAGATTGCCGCTCCAGGGAAGAAGAAGACGCGTAATGGATGCAGGCGCCAACGCTGCAAGCCTAATTGACACCTAAGCGACAGGAGCGACACGAGCGACATAACGGCGAGAACTGACAGGGGAGCCCAACTTGACGGCCGTTAGCCTGATTTTTTGTATTGAAACATAAAGTTGAATTCGTGCCGAAAAAGACCCTCTGAGTATTTGGCACATCAACTGTAGTCATCGTGGATGATTTCAGGGAACCCGGGTACCATGTTGACTGGACACCCCAACTTTGGGCCGCAAAATGATATTATCCTCATTCACGGACTTCGAGTAGCCAAGGATATTGGCATCAAGCGCATAGTTTTCTATGGAGATTCCGACTTGGTTGCCCAGCAAGTAGCCGGCACCTGGAACACGCGGAACCCTATGATGGCGGCATATCAAGACGAAGTAGACGAAATAGCAAAGTGCTTCGATGGCTACGAAGTCAAGTACGTCAAAAGGGAGGAAAATGAGGCGGCAGATCTGTTGTCAAAGCTTGGGTCAGCCCACCGATTAATTCCATGCCAGGCGTTTTCCTAGAACATTTACGGACCCCATCAGTGAAAGGAGCGGACCTCGACAACCCGGATATAGTGGACTCATTTGTTAATACAATAACAGTGACCTCTCCGGCTTGGATGAAACTAGTCATGGACTATCTATAAGACAGAACTTTGCCCACCGACGAAGTCGAAAGCCAGCAAATAGTACGCAGGGCAAAAGGCTACGTCATCATTGATGACCAGCTTTACAAAAGAAGTACCACATGAGTTTTCCTTCGATGCGTCTCCCAGTAGCAAGGTATTGAAATCCTTAGAGAGATACATCTCGGAGATTGCGGGCATCATGCCACTCCTCGATCGTTGGTGGCTAAGGCCTTCCGACAAGGATTCTATTGTCTAACTGCCAAGTCGGACGTTGATAAGTTGGTACAAACATGCCTTGGGTGTCAGTTCTATGCAAGACAACCAAGTGTTCTAGCTAAGGAATTGCAAACAATACCAATAACTTGGTCGTTTGCAATCTGGGGCTCGACATGGTGGGACCTTTGCAGACAACACCCTGTGGATTTACACACTTGCTAGTACTAGTGGATAAGTTCACAAAACGGATTGAAGCTAAACCCATTAGAAAGCTTGATGGGGCAACATCCCTGAAATTTGTCCGGGATCTAGTGGTGAGATTTGGTCTCCCACACAGCATCATTACCGACAATGGCAGAAATTTATCTCTCGGAGAAATTGAGGAGTACTGTCATGAAAAAGGCATCAACCTTGACCTAGCATATGTGGCACATCCACAATCAAATGGGCAAGTTGAAAGGGCCAATGGACTAATTTTGTCACGGAATCAAGCCACGCTTAGAAGCACCGCTACGAAGAGCAGCTGGGGCTTGGGCGGAGGAATTGCCATCTACCTTGTGGAGTTTACGAACAACACCCAATAGATCCACCGGCTTGACTCCTTTCTTCATGGTTTATGGAGCAGAAGCCGTCCTGCCATCCGACATACTCCATGATGCACCAAGAGTCGTCGCCGCCTACAAGGAGGATGACGCTGAAGAATCCAGACGCCTATCTGTGGACCTAGTCAAGGAAGAGCACGTGCTGGCATGCTAGAGATCCGTCGTCTACCAGCAGAAGTTATGTGGCTACCATAGTTGTCGTGTAAAGCATCGCTCGTTTAAAGAGGGGGATCTGGTGCTTAGACTCAAGCAGAAGAAATCACACAAACTATCCCCGCCTTGGGAAGGACCGTTCTTCATATGCAAAGCATTGCTAAATGGTTCCTATTACCTCTTCGATATTCATGAGTTGAAAGATAGGCCAAAAATCGCAAGCGCAAGAACGTGACTCCGATGATGATTACCCGGAGACAGATTGGCCATGGAACATAGCACAGCTACGTCCCGTTTACACTTAGCACATTTCTATTATGTAATAAGTTTCTTATATGATCAATGAAATACAGCATTTGGTCCACTCATATTCTCTGAGTCTTTTACCTCCTTTAATTGTTCATTTTTGGATCATCTAAACCCTTTATGTGTAAGATTGCATTTGCACTTCTGAAAATTCCTCCTACGGGCGTTAGCTTAAGTTTTCTGGTCTACATGTTTTCTGAAGTTTTTATGTGGATTCCGGAGTAGTGACTTCTCGGCACTCAAAGCTGGTGATTTTGCTCTTAGGTTCTTGACGGTGCTATTAAGCATCATCACCTAAGGGCATAGTTCTGTGATGCGAGTCTTCTGTCTCACGAAAGGTTAAGCATACAAACTAGAATAATGGATAAGCCATCACTTGCTTAAAAATACATACATTCTGGAAACATATAAGTAGAAGGAAACTTGAGTACAAGTTTTTCCCGCCTTGGCAAAACACATATGTTTTTCCGCATACATATTGCAGAGATACATTTAATACAAATATTGTTTTTCATGGCTCTGCTGCAGGGGACTTCGTGGTGGCATCATCAGCAATAGGAGAACCAGGTCGAGATAGCTCATCAAACTCGGAAGGAGATGGGCTAGACTCAGACGAAGCCATGTCTTCATCAAGAATCTCGGCAGGCACGAAGACATCCGCCTTGACCATCTTGGAAACTCTGGTGTCGAAGCTGGTGAGGAAATTCCAAATAGCATCGCTATCGATTTCTTTCCCTTCCTCGTCTAGTTTGGGCATGCCAGAGGTCACCAGATCGATGTCGGCATTGTCCTAGTGTGCCTTGACCAAGGACATAGTCATCCTTGCACCAGCCCAGACGCAAGAGGCTTTCTAGTCCTTGACTTTCTTAGGGGCTCGGCGCAGTATTTCCGACTACTTGGCCGCTAAGTCTGCCGCCTTGATGTTTATTTCTAGAGGCTGGGATATCTCCTTGGCATGGGAAATGACGGTGCTGAAGAAGTTGTTGGCAAGAATCATGCACTGCTTGGGATCCGGAGCACCTTCACCCAAGTTGTCCAAGCCAATGGGAGCTATGGTTTGCATAAGATACAAGGATCATGAGTACAAGCAAATCAAACATTTATCCAAAATATAGAATTGACCAAGATGGGGAAAGTTACCGAAGATGCTCGTCTCAGCTTGCTTGCACGTCTCTACCAAGATGTCCCTCTCCTTCTGAACTGTCTTGTACACCTCAAGGTTCCTCTCATTCTGCTCTTTGGTATCTTGGTTCTGTTCCTTGAGTTGTGCAATTTCGTTCTTCAGGCACTACATCTCGACATCAGCAGACTCTGGCAGCACCCTCATCGCCTCTTCATGGCCCTTGATAGCATCGGCCAGGTCTTTCTTCAAGATTTTATTCTCATCGTCTAGCTCTTGAATATGCTTGGATTGCTCGACGAAGCTCTTGGCCTTGGCTATGGCCTCTATAAGATGGAAAAAGGAAAGCATTATGAGAAGACGGCATAAATGGATCCATGAGAAAAAGCAAGGAGCTGTTAAAGGAAACAAACTCTAGCTACTTTTGATTTGTTGCTTCAGGAAGGCTGTTTTACCCTATTCAAGGTCCAGTTCCTTCCACAAAGCAGCAAACCTCTCATTGGCGATAATCCTCCGTCTCTGCTCATTCTGCAAACATTGAACATACTTAGTTTCTTTAGAGCATCTAGTCAGAACTATCTAGTTTCAACTACATGCTCTGGGGCTACAGTATAAGATTTGAAAACCACTAGTGTTCTCTCTTAGAGTGTCTAGTCGGAATTATCATTCTAAACCAGAAACTCGGGGGCTACATGGACAAGTTCTACACTTAGTTATTTTGGAGCACTCAAGCCAAACTTATCAAGATTTTGCCTAAGAGCTCGGGGGCTATAGTGCAATATAGTATAAAGTAAAAAGAAGTGAAATTCAAAGACATACAATGGCAATAACTTTGAGATTGTTGGCCAGATTGGCATATGTAGTATGGAAAACACCAGCATTGTTATACACGACATCTGCCTGTGCAATAAGGTCATCCAAGCACAACATTGGAGGAGTAGCAGCCAGAGGATTTGTTGAAACTGGAGGCATGGATGATGCCCTAGCTGCCTGCTGTGTTGCCTTAGCAGTTGATGGCTCAGAGGCTCCTTCCTTGTCTGTTGCCACAACTACCTCCGCCTCCTCTCCTTCCATTACATGTTTCCCTTTCTCGGTGGCATCCTTAGCCGGAGCTTTAGCCACTTTGGAGGAGGTACTCTCCTGCGTTGCCTGACCGCTGGGAGCAACGTCCACCTCGACAGAGCCTGAGACATCAAAGATTGGATTGACATCTGTCTCCATGGTGGAGATCTCAGGGATGATGGGGGACGAAGGCCCAGCAGGACCAGAAAAAGGTTTGGCGGCAGGAGTAGGGAGAGTAGTAGCGGGAGAGGGCTTGGCAGCCACATCCCTGGTCAGCATGTCACGAATGTTTTTTGACCCTCCAACATCTCTGGAGGATCACTTCAAACTAGCACCGGCTTTCCTCCTGAAACATATAAAGTATGAGTACAAGAGTTGAAAAAAGGTATCGGCTAAAAATACAAGCCGGAGAATGAATATACTTACTCCACAGCAGGAGCCTTGGTAAGGGGAATGCCGCTGGATCTCTTCTTCTCCGCCTCTAAGGCGGCGGTGGATCGTCTGGAGACTCCACTCTCTGATTTCTTCTTCTTCTTGGCCTCGGCAGCATCGTTAGAGGTGGAGCTCTTCCGCTTTCACGCTACCGAAGCTGGCTGATCCTTGGGGGTGTCATTGTTGGACACCACTTGGATATCCTGCAGCTTGGGATCATAGACCTGGGAGGCCATATGATCTTTCGCCAAGGTTGCCAGCTGGGAAACAAAGGAGTGTTAGACTGACAACTTCAAGACAGAAAAACCTTAGAGTATATAATGAGCAACAAAGGAAACAAAAGCTACCTCTGGGCATTTGTCGTAGTCGAACATGTCATAGGTGATCTTGAAGCCATGCTTCCTGTCCTTCACCTTGGTGATGTCCTTAAGCCGGAGTTTGACAGAGTCCATGGAGAAGTTGTCCCACGAAATTCGCATGGGATCTCTCCTGTCCTGAGTATACTTGCACATCAACTCGGCGCGATGCTGCAGAGGCTAGATCCGCCTAACAAACCAGCACATGGCCAGGTCCATGCCCACCAGACCTCCATCCACGAGCCATTCGATCCGTCTTACGGCGCGACTGGCCTCATCGTCGGACGGAAGGGAGGCTGGGGTCCTCTAGGCAGGCACTTTGGTAGCGGCTCCATCGACAAAGTCGGGGTACATCTCAAGACGGTCAGGCAGGAGAATATTTGGGCCATAGAAATATGTGCGTTGCCAGCTCTTGCATGAATCACGCCCTACGATGTCGAGGAAGCGCTGGCTAGGCCAGATCTTACAGCTAATGGTTCCACAAGTCCGCAATTCATCCTTGGACTCTACAGACTCTCTCTTGACGGTGAAAAAAATATACAAACAGATCTAATCTAGGTTTGATGCCTAGATACCCTTCGCACAAAGCTACAAAGTTGCTACAGATGAGGATGATGTTATGGGAGAGGTTGTGGGGAAGTACCCGGAAGTACCGGAGGACGTCCAAGAAGAAGTCGAAGACTGGCAGGCTTACGCCTCGTACCAGCTGGGCTTTGAGGTACACCTTCTCTCTGGCTTGGGGAGAAGGAGCCACCTCGCCGGCCGGTGCCGGCCACCAGACCAAATCCTTCGCTGCGAGGAGATACCCCTCAGTGACCAGTTCTTGAAAGTCTTTGACGGAGAGGTCAGATCCCCTCCACACTCCCTTGTGGGAGTCATTGTCCTCATCAGCGGCTTCTGGCGCTGCCCATTCTTGGTCGTCACCGGTGGTATCCACCACGGCGGTGACAGGGACAACGACCCCCTCCGGCGGGACCGTCACTCCCTGAGACAGCTCTGGCATAGCCTCGGGGGCCACTGTCGTCAAAGGGATGGAGCTGCTGGAGGCCATTGTGGTGTTGGGAGTGAGTGGAGAAGAATGGGGCTCTAGCTAGGGTTTTCCAAGGAGGATCTCGAACAGACGCGCGGCTGGAGGAAGACGAAGACGAGGGAGCGAATGCGGGTAAAAATAAAATAACCTAGCTGCAGTTGAAATATATAGGCCCAATGTCAAGATTCGTGCAAAAGGATCTAATGGACAGAGCGTTGCCGACATGGAGATGAACGTGCGCGGTAATTTCACCATGACCTCCGTCTTTGCCGCTTTGCCATTTTGGATTTCGCGCGTGTAAAAACAGCTAATGATTATTCGCTGCCTTCTATGAGTTTTGAGGTAATGTAGGCTGTACCCTACGTCATCCTCCTGACAGTTGCAGTGAAGGGTCACGTCTAAAGATTCCATCGAAGGCGGAAAATGTCTAGCTCTGGAAACGAAGACTCAATGAATCTCTGGCTACATTGAGAAATCGGAGAGGATTGTAGGGTTCTTTGGGAGACCTTTGAGATATTGCTTGACGAATTGTTGGCATCACCTAGATGGAGCATTCAATACTATAAGAAAGATAGCGCAAGATCTCAAAGTCCTCCGGGGGCTACTGTTGGGGATATGCTAAATGGGTATCACCATAGTACGTCCTTATTCCGGCTAACCCAGGTGGCCCATAGTTGGTAGCAAGGCCTATGGCCTGCTGGGCAGCCCAGTTAGATGGATCCAGAAGGGAGGCCCATGCCGGATAAAGGAAGGCTACACAGGAGTCACCGACATACTCGGAGCCTTGGAGTGCAAGACACGAAAGACTAGTTTGTATTAGTGTTGGACTCTTTACATTGTCCGGCAAGGACCTTTCCCTATAAACCCTAGGTTTTGTGCCTTTATAAACCTAGATTGGTACGTACAATGTGCAACACCTCGTACAATGAACATATCTCTGTAACTCAGCGTATCACCATTATAGTGATTTAAAGCAGGAGTAGAGTTCCGCCACCATTGTGGGACTTGAACCTAGGTAAGCTGTGTTACCTCGTACCCGCCAACTCTCCACCTTACCCCACGTCTCTAAACACGCACCGTGAGGACCCCTTCATGGCGTACTCATCGGCAATACCACAACAACAAGAAATCGATTGTTGTAGTGGGACTTTTATTTTTTGTAATTCTTTTTTTAGCAGTGTGCATCCATAATGCCATTAGGGTTTTGTGTTGTTGCAGAGGTCAAGTGTAATTAGTATCTCAGCAATACTAATATATTCCCAATGTAAAAAAGACTACTAAAATAATCTCTAATAGTTGCTCCATTTTGGGGCACGTCCCATAAAAACTACCAAGCAGGATAGATTTGGGCAAAAAACAACCTCCAATGGTTTACCCATTATAGGGCAGTGCCCCACTTTTTTGCATCAACTCCATTTTTTGCTCCAAAGTGTGGCATATTTATTACCACAACACGCGGCTTCCCAACTTTCCTCCACACACGCGCGCAACCCAAGTGCCTCATGGAATCTTCATTCTGTCCTTCCTCTGGCACTGTCACGAGCTCCACGACACCACCTAGCCACCATGTAGCCACTCCCAAGCTGTCCTCGCATCAGCATGGCCCCGCCACTAACCTAATTTGGGACCTTCGCCACCATGGTCTCCATCTGCCCGTTGTTGCCTCTCCGTTGATTCGTCCACTGAGTTTCCCATGCTACAACAGAATCAGCTTCCGGCGATGGTTTTTCACCATGGACGGGCGACAGTTTTGGCTTCCTACTCCTGGAGATAGTTGTTGATAAATCGGCTTTTTTCAAAGCGGTTAGCTGAACCGTCTCTAATAGTATACACCAGACAGTTCATATAAAGGGCCACCTCTATTAATATGATTTACGCGGACGGTTTAAATAATGAACGCAGGCGGCCTAGGAGACGATCACTCATATGAACCGACTCTAGTAGGCCGGGGCGTCCGCATTTCTACAGACGTCCCGGCAAGGTTGGCGTCAGTTTCTACGAAGAACCTACTCCAGGTGTGAGGAGACGGTTAAAAACATAAGCCACCACCGCTAGACCGGAGTGTCCGAATTTCTCGGTCTGGTCTGCGTTTTTGTTTTCCTGCCCGATGCCTCCGGTATAAAACTTGGAGACTCTGAGTGGCTTTTGCACAGGTGCTTCATTTCATCAAATTACTATTGAAACCCATTACAAAGACCACATAATTGAACTAAAGCAAAACATAATTAAGTGGACCTGCAGTGCTTGGTACATCATGATCATACACAAATCAAGGGTTCAACTTACTCAAATGATAACCACACCTACATAGACTGATCATATCATCTTATTACTACAGGTTATCACAATTCTGCAAAGTTAGTACCGATGTGAGTATCGTCAAACAATGTGAAGCAGAAAATGATGACTGGTACGACTTGAAAATTCACTTTGAGAGCAAATTTATTCCAGCTTTCCTTCTCCATGACTCTATACCATTTTGCATAGGAATGGTCCAGTGGTGGCTGATACATTGCAAATGTATCTATAATTTTTGATGTTCCATGCTTGGTTTTTATCTACTTCCTTATGTTTTGTCCACACTTTGGAGTACTTTTCAAATAATTTCTTGGACTAACCTATTAACAAGAGCCACAGTGCCAGTTGCCTGTTTTCTGCTGTTTTTGGTTCTAGGAAAGTCAGAAAATCAATATTCTCGGAATTGGACGGGACAAAAGCCAAAGTTCCTATTTTATCGGAAGACTCACGGAGCCAGAATACGAGACGGAGGAGGGCCAAGGCCTGGCCACACCATATGGTGGTGCGGGCTAGCCCTGGCCACGCCACCAGGTGGTGTGGGCCCCCTGGCCGCCCACCGACCTTGCCCTCTGGCCTATAAGAAGCCTCCTGAGGCATAAACCCTAAATCATCAAGCCTCTAGCCACGAAAAGTTCCGTAGCGCTGCCGTCATCGAAGGGGAGATTTGGGGGACAGAAAGTCTTTGTCCCGGCACCCTGCTGGGACGGGGAAGTGCCCCCGGAGCCATCTCCATCGATCTCCACCACCATCTCCATCACCATTGTTGATTCCTATGATGAGGAGGGAGTAGATCTCTCTCGAGGCTAAGGGTTCTACCGGTAGCTATGTGTTCATCTCTCTCTCTATGCATGATCTTATTGAGATCATGAGCTTGTAATCTATAGATCCACCTTTCTACTCAAGTGCTTTAATAGATCTCTGCTCTCCCCATGTGTGTGAAAGTGACAGCATGCACACCATGGTGGCACTTAGGCTAGAGATTACAAATACTTGTTATGAGTTATATTTGGAGTTGGATGTCTTTATGAAATTGTGGTGTTTGTTGGACTCATCTAGTACTCAAGGTGACAGTGTGGGGTTTTCTAGATGGGAAAGATGGACTTTGAGGTGTGTTGTTATAGCCCTACCATCGATTAGAGTGTCCAACCGGAGAGTAGTTAAGAGTAGTATCATAAAGAGAAGAATATATTTATATGAGAGTGTTCACTAGTGAAAGTATGATCCCTAGGCCTTGTTTCTAAGCACTGAAACACCGTTTGCTATTAGATCTTTTACATGTTTGCTTGCTTCCTTCTTTATTTCAGTTTGCCTTTAGTCTTTTCCCACGTCAACCACACGCCATCAAGCTATTTTCTATCACCGTTACCACTTATAATTATCTATACCACTTGTATTTCACTATCTCTTCGCCGAACTAGTGCACCTATACACCTGACAAGTGTATTGGGTGTGTTGGGGACACAAGAGACTTCTTGTATCTTGATTGCAAGATTGCTTGAGAGGGGATACCTTTGACCACTTCCTCCCTGAGTTCGATAAACCTTGGGTGATCCACTTAAGGAAAAATTTGCTGCTGTTCTACAAACCTCTGCACTTGGAGGCCCAACAATTGTCTACAAGAATAGAAGTGCGTAGACATCAGTGGCATCATCAATGAGACTCGACCCGGCGAGGGGATGTTGAGGTGGTCATGAAAACCATTTCTAATCTTCTGCTATTTTCAAATAAATTAAGTTAGTGTCATATACGGAAATAAAATGCGCGAACATAAATTTGAACGGTTCTGTTATTACTTACAAGTATTCGATGTTCAACATTGTACCTCATAAGCTGATGGACAACAAGAACCCCAACACAGTCATTGTGGGTGGTCATAGTGGGTTCCCGCAAAAGCAACAGCGATAGCATTCTGTTTAGGACAGAGGCTCATTGTAGAAGGTCTAATCAATTCACCAAGGATTTTGTCACGTCCTGCAAATTCGGCACAAAACCTTGCCACTATATTTTCAGTTGAGAGCATAATATAATATAATATAATATTATCATATCTGTGCATTTTTTCTGTAACTGAATGTTGTTTGTGTGGATAAATTCCCAGAAGGCAGGGAAGAAGAAACAACAGTAATATTGTAACTCTATGAACTTGAATCTAGAAAGTATGTGCCTGTGTATCAGAGATGTAGTTTGGTATCCATGTACAATCTGATTGCACAACTACATGGATAATTAATTTGATTAGCAACAATGTGATTTTGCTCTTTACAGGTTGATGCAAGTAAGACTATAAATTCTAAATCCTTGGAAATGTTAAGGGTTGCTTACTAATCAATTACCCTGTTTGGCAAGAGGATTTACAAACCCATTGACTTGAACCTCTGCATCATAGAGTCAAAGTTAGTAGAACATAATATATATCTCAGCATACATGTCAACATACAAACTATTAGATTTAGGGCATACAAATATAACATGGCTCATTGATAAGCTTACTTTTGCGTGTGCCTTTGTCACATACGATAGTCCTGAAGAATTCCTTGTCACCATCCAAATGCACATCAATCCTTTCGCCATATTCTGCTCCATAGTGCAAGATAAGATTATCCCAGTGTTCAGCAAATATCAGTGTAGCTTGCTCTAGTTTTTCGAGCCGAAGGGGATATATATAGCCATTTGGAGTGATGATTTTCATCGTGTGACCAGTCAATTCATTGAACTGTTGCCTGATATAGCAAGGAACATACTACAAAATAAAGCATTCATTTTTAGTGACATATATAAGAACGAATCGGAGATGTTTAATTTGTGTGTTATTTTTTATACTCAAATATTCTTTACTCTGCCAAAAAAACATGGAATTTTTGTTCTTCTTATGAATAGTTAGTACTAATAATGATCTTGGTATGTTACTCATTTTGCAAGGTCCATCATTGCTGAGGCATACTAGGCAAAGAACCTACAAATAATTATGTCAACTTGGGAAATAAATTGTATTACCTCCCTTCCAAAATTGTAAACCTTTGTAGCAGTTCAACAAAATGAAAGCTTACATTTTGGACGGATTTATATGAACTGATAGCATATTTAGCCTAAAATTAGAGATAAAATAGCATGGAAACTAAATTTAAGTGCAAACTAATAAAGGAAAGAAAAAATACCGAGTAATTTAACTAATTAGTAAGTGGAAAACAAAGGAAGATCTGAAGTGGAACCATTTTTAGGGAGAGGGCGGCGACGCAGCACGGGGGATTCTCCGGTGGTAGATGTCGCAGCTGTTGGGTCCGCAGCATAGAAAACAAAAAAATTCCTACGGTGTGAACTACACGCCAAGATCTATCTACTAGGTACAAAGCAACGGGTGGACATACATCCAACAAGAACTTACCCTCGTAGACAACGAGCTTTGTTAACGAGTAGGAACTCGTGGTTGATGTAGTCGTACACTTGCCGATCTCAAGATCGTGATGAAGTCCAGCAGGTCCTGCTCCAGCACGTCCATCAGATCCAGATCCAGCTCCAGCACCACCAAGTCCAGCACCGCAAAGCAGCGGTGCATCCGTGATCGCACACACGTCCGGTACCCCAACAACCTCCGTCCCTCTCTCCAGCAAAGCGGCGGAAGAAGCAACTCCTTTCCAGATAAAGCCACTGGGAACATGTATCTCGTTAATCCGAGACCATGGGGGAATAATACTAGAGGGGGAGAGAGATCCTTCACAAGGAGTGTGTGTGAGAAGTGAGGAGGGGGTGGCCTTTTATAGGAGGAGGGGGTGCCCCTCCTTCATGGTCGGCGCATGGAGGAGGTGACCCTTCACCTCCTCCATTCATGTGGTGGTAACTCCCTCCACATAAATTTGCCCCTTCACATTCTCTTTTAAAGTCTCCACTTTAAATGCATTAAATTTCTCCAAATTTAATGCTCTCTCATTTAATAAAACTCTTTTATTAATTTTATTCAGAATTTTGTTAATTACTTTAATTAACAAACATTCACATAAAATCCCCTGCAACATTTCAATATTACATGCAGAACCAATTTCAGCAATTTCACCCAAAACAATTTCGGTGTCTATTGAAATAATTCCAGTGCTTTCTTAAATCTTTATCTGAAACATATTTGCTCCAAATGGTGTCGGTATCCCTTAAGTGTGTCACCCTACGGTTCACGAATAATGCAGACATGATCGAGACCCCTCTTAGATCAATAATCAGAAGCGGGACCTGGAGATCCATACTGACTCCTACACATTCAACGATGACTTCTGTGATCGTGAGAACCTTTAATGCTTGTAACTAAATCCCTTTGTCCCACGATATATTACATGTCCAAGATTCGATCATCGGTATCTCCATACCTAGTTTGATCTCGTTACAGACATGCACTCTTTTCTCGTTCCCGTGATATAACATTCTAGTGATCACATCACTTGCTTGCAAGCTATTTCAATGTGATATCACCGAGAGGGCCCAGAGTATATCTATCCATCATCGGGATGGACAAATCCCACTCTTGATCCATGAGCCTCAACATAACACCTTTGTATGCTCGAACCCACCTTTATAGTCACCCCATACGGTGTGACGTTTGATGTTATCAAGATACTCTTCCGGTGTTAGCAATTAACATGATCTCATGGTCTAAGGATAAAGATTACTTCGTATGATATTATAGCAATATAAACATAATGACTTTGATCGTAATGCTATACTTCGGATGAATGTTCATCACATCATTCCACCAATGGTGTGACCTTGTTATTAACAACATCCAATGTCCATGATCAGGAAACCTTGATCATCTTGTTAATCAACAAGCTAGTCTATAAGAGAGGCATAACTAGGAACCCTTTTTGTTTATTAAACACACATGTATTGATGTTTCCGATCAATACAATTCTAGCATATAAAATAAACAATTATCATAAACATGGAATAAGATAATAACCACTTTATTATTACCTCTCGGGCATATTCCCTTCAGTCTCCCACTTGCACTAGAGTCAATAATCTAGTTTGAAAAACTTTGCGTATTGAACACCTATGGCTTTCTGGTGTTGCATATACGCTATTGCTAGTGGTTAACATAATCTCTGGATCTGACAGTTTCAGGTCCGTGTGTATTTGCATGTCTCTGCGTCTCTACGCATCACTCATTCTCAAATGAGATGGCATTGTATAAATTTGGTCCTTTGGTGAGACCTTTAGTTCGTTCGGCTCAAAATATGTTGATATTATTGTCACACAATATATCTCCATAGTATTAGCCTACTTTGAACCACACCTAGTTTCATAACAAACTACTTAACACAAATGCCCTCCTATGCTGCTACTATAGCAGTCATATACTTAGCCTTTTTGTTGTAGTATCCGTCACAATGTCTCAACTTTGGAACTCATCCAAATCCATCATGGAACATCCTTTCCATTATATTGTGCCACCCATAGTCTAAATTGAGATAAATTTAATTTGTATCTTGTGACAAAACTAGTATCAATGTAACACTTTACAATGAACTACCTTTAACTATTTGTCACTTATACATTATATATTCTTAGTTCTTCAAAAGCTCATAAAAATATCTTTACTATTGTCCAATGATCATCTTATGAATCATTCTGGTATATGCTCATAACATTTAGAGCATAGGACATTCTGGATATATACATATCATGGTATAATCGATCAAAATCTTCATGTGATTTTACTCACCAAGTGTTGAAACACTTGAATCTTGATACAATCCTTTGCATGCAGCAAGAACCTTTCTTGTTGTTTCCATATTGAGCCCTTTCAATATCTCATATTGAACCCTTTCAATATCTTATATATGTATGTCTGGCACAACCATATTAGCGCCTTAATCTATCCATATAGATATTGATGACTAATATTCTGGGTTTGCCCAAGTCTTTCATCGAAATCTTATTTTAATGAAATCCTTAACTTGTGTCAATTCAAGATACATCATTTCCAATGAACAATATGTCCTCTATATAATGTATTAGAAATATGTCTCAGTGCTCCCACTTAATTTCTTGCAAATGCAAGCATCTTCATCATCTCTGATTAATTTAAACTCTTTTAACAGTTTCATCATGGTGAAGATTCCAACTCCGCTATGCTTACTTTAACTATTGAAGTTTACATGCCCTAGCACCCTTTGAATTAACAAAACCCTTCGGACCATGTCATGTACATGTCCTAGGTTACCGTTCTATTAGAAGAACCTTGTTTTGTTTATTCAACTACCATATACCAAATTATATGTAGTGGTTGCTACATTAATCCGTCAAGACTATATATCGCTATGAAAGATCAAATCTTGTCATAGTCAACTCCTTGAACATTGTCGTAAACTTCTTTCCGACATGTCGACTATTTCATAGATGTTAAACATCCATGTCTTATTTCTTTATAGATCCAAACACGACCAATAGGCTTCATGCCTTTCCGGAGGGTCTTCCAAGTTCAGAAACTTGTTTTCTCGTGTATGGATACTATCACGGATTCTATGACTTCTAGTCATTTTATGGAGTCAGGGCCCATCATCGCTTCTTTGCATGTAGTCGGTTCATCATTGTCAAAACAATAACGACTTGCTTATCAAATCTTACTATTTGATCCTTACCGACCCACACGGTTCTATAGAAACTCTAATCTCCGAGATCACACCTTTTGTAATCACGAGAGCCATGAGCATTGTAGCCGCCACCGGGACACTTTCCGGCGCTGTGCTACTTAGCACATATAGCTAAGGTTCAACAACCTCATCAAAGTTCTATTGTCCTCCCACTTAACTTTTCGCGAAAAATTCCTTCTCAAGAAACTTGACGTTCTAAGTGACAAACTCTTTTGTCCTCGGTGTTATGGAGGAATTCCCAACAAATTCTTTGGGATAACCTACAAAGACGTGCTTATCCGACTTTGGTTGTAAACATTTTACTTATGCATAGCATACCAAAATTTAAGAAAAGACAATTCGGGTTTTATCCCAAACCATAACTCATATGGTGTCATTTCAACGGATCACGATGGTTCTCTTTTCAGTGAAAAAGCGGTAGTCTCTAAAGCTTTAATCCTTAAAACATAATGGCAGTGTTATAAATGACACCTTTGATCTTACTATGTCAAACAAGGTTTGATTTGATCTCTCGAACATACCATATTCCTATGGTTTATCGGGAAGTGCAAATTCATGGAACAATTCCTGATATCTTAGGTGTTTTGCTAAACCTGTAACCCAAATATCTTCCTTTATGATCAAATCATAAACTCTTTTATTTTCTTGTTACAATGATTTTTCACTTCATCTTGAAAGTCTTTGAACAATTTTCAAATGTTTCATACTTCTTCCTTATTAAGTAAATATATAGATATATTCACTCAAATTTCTAGAGAAGCAAAAAGATCCATCGCATATGGCTACACATAATGGACTATATACATCAACATGCATAATATCCAATAAGTTAGTCATCCGTTCCTCTTTGGCCTATGGACGGAGTTTCAATTATCTCGAGGAAAGTCTCACATGCGTCAATTGATCAAAATCAAAGACTCCAAAAATCCATCAACATGGAGTTTCTTCATGTTTTCTTTCAAATATAATTTAAACAACGATGTCACTTCATAAGTGATCTTTCAATCATTTGTCTTGCGACATTTTAGCAATAGTGTTTATGGATGTGATTTCTCCAACTAGACTTGTAAAAGTTCATCCATCCTTTATGGAATACGGTAATTATTTGAACAGCCATTGTTCTCATGATACCGGAACAAAATAACAATTATTTAAACAAATCTTGAAGGCTTGGTTTGATGACAACGAAAACACAATAACACTTTATTTGTTTTCGATGAACATCATCACTCATTCTCTTGCTGGTTACTTAGGCCATTGTAGTTCGTGAATGGCGTTGTCCTGTATGACACTTCATACCAACCAATTCGGTATCCAATACCTAAGAACCACATTGTTTAACAAGCAAGGAATATAGCCATAACATGTATATCTTCTATATACCTAAGTTGGACATCTCCAACCTTTTATTTTCTGCCAAATATTTTATAGATTCTCTTTCAGCAATTCCTTTTCTTTTAAAAGAATCTATCAACATCAATAGTGGTGTCATCAACATGACACATGGTACAAAGCGTATATAGTCAAATACTAATACCTTTGGACTTGCACTTTGAAGTGGATCACCATCATCAAATGTTTGGTGTTCTTTCAAAAATGCATTCTTTAGTAATCTATTAGTGTAGTAAACATTTTACTTACATCTTCTATTCATCCTTATCATGACAACTTTCATGATCAAGCTACTATAGCCTATAAGGAAGAATCACGAGTATAATATCAGTTCCCAAAACCCTTTTGGTAGATTCGGATGCCTAGCATCTCCATCCTTCACAAATTCTCATACAATATGAGAACATGTATTTTGCTAAATTATACTCTATCATAATGCAACCAAAAACATTGTTTTAGATATCACAATATCTTTGACACATGATGGTTTCTGAAACAATTTTCAGCTCTAATATAATCTTGATATTAAAACAACATTTTTTGAATATCAATAATCATGGAGGCAAACATGATACTTTAGATACTAACATTGGAATTCTTACTCTTGATTTAATACTACTTATTAAACTTCATGGAGTAAATAGAGTTTGCTGAAAGTTTGCAATAGGACTTATAAACTTTAAATTGACATTCAAAACAGTACGATACCAGTTCGTAAAGTAAATATCCAGAATCCTATAGTTCTATTGTCTCAGTTAAAACTAAGTATAAGGTAGTGAACAGATACCAATGACTACAGCAAATTATGCAAATTCACTTCGATTTAGTTTATGACAAATTGAGTTCGACTAATCCAAATTAGAAATGAACACCCACTCAAAAACGACATCCCTCGTGCCTTTTTGGTGATTACATGAACCAAATCCACTACACCAAGTCCGATCATCACGTGAGTCGGTGTAGCTTCAAAGGCGAGCATCAATATGGTCATCACATCAACTATGTGACTCATTCTTAACCTTTCAGTCCGTGTTCCGAGGCCATGTCTGTACATGCTAGGATCGCCAAGTAAGAACCTTAGTATTTGCGTGTGTAAAACTGTCTTACACCCGTTGCATGAAAGCGTAGAGTTGAGAACACCCGATCATCACGTGATGTCTCGAAACACGATCCATAGAACGGTGCATACTTAAGGAAGAACACATTTTATCTTGATATTTAAATGAGGGATCATCTTACAATGCTACAGAAAATGCCAAACTAGCAATATAAGATGCTAACATATAATGTGTGAAGTGAGGTGATATGGTCCATGCATTTGATCTCTATCATTTGCATCGTGGTATGATCTCTATCATTCCTTTGTGTGTAAGGCCAAGGTCTATGAAACTTACACGTTAAGTGAGTTGTAAGAGTATCTATTATACATCTACTTACAACAATACCATATCAAAACACTAGCCCAGCAACGATCTAAACTAGATGCCTCTAATTTATCAATTGCAAGTTTTACGTGGCTTAGGGCTTTCGGAGATAGAACCTGTCTAACCTACGAACATGAACCACAACAAGGATAACTAAGTTATTAGCAACTCGTTGTAAATCAGATATTGACTATAGTAGGAGAGACAGACACCCGCCAGCCACTTATGCAAAACAAGTTGCATGTCGATTTGGAACCGGTCTCATGTCGATGACATGTAAGGTTGGTCCGGGCCGCTTCATCCCACTATGCCACCAATATCCAAAGTACATAGAAGATGCAATAACATGATCATCATCCCACATATAAACATATGTGTACTACCGTGCAAAGCACCCACGCATAGATCATGCTCGATACCACTTTGTTGGGTCATGACATAGAAAACAAAATTTTCCTACGGTGTGAACTACGCGCCAAGATCTATCTACTAGGTACAAAGCAACGGGTGGACATACATCCAACGAGAACTTACCTTCGTAGACAACGGGATTTGTTAACGAGTAGGAACTTGTGGTTGATGTAGTCGTACACTTGCCGATCTCAAGATCGTGATGAAGTCCAGCAGGTCCTGCTCCAGCACGTCCATCAGATCCAGCTCCAGCACCACCAAGTCCAGCACCACAAAGCAGCGGTGCATCCGTGATCGCACACACGTCCGGTACCCCGACAACCTCCGTCCCTCGCTCCAGCAAAGAAGCGGAAGCAGCAATTCCTTTCTAGATAAAGCCACTGGGAACATGTATCTCGCGAATCTGAGACCATGGGGGAATAATACTAGAGGGGGAGAGAGATCCTTCATAAGGAGGTGTGTGTGAGAAGTGAGGAGGGGGTGGCCTTTTATAGGAGGAGGGGGGTGCCCCTCCTTCATGTCCGGCGCATGGAGGAGGTGACCCTTCACCTCCTCCATTCATGTGGTGGTAACTCCCTCCACATAAATTTGCCCCTTCACATTCTCTTTTAAAATCTCCACTTTAAATGCATTAAATTTCTCCAAATTTAATGCTCTCTCATTTAATAAAACTCTTTTATTAATTTTATTCAAAATTTTGTTAATTACTTTAATTAACAAACATTCACATAAAACCCCCTACAACATTTCAATATTACATGCAGAACCAATTTCAGCAATTTCACCCGAAACAGTTTCGGTGTCTATTGAAATAATTCCAGCGCTTTCTTAAATCTTTATCTGAAACATATTTGCTCCAAATGGTGTCGGTATCCCTTAAGTGTGTCACCTACGGTTCGCGAATAATGCAGACATGATCGAGACCCCTCTCAGATGAATAATCAGAAGCGGGACCTGGAGATCCATACTGACTCCTACACGTTCAACGATGACTTCTGTGATCATGAGAACCTTTAACGCTTGTAGCTAAATCCCTTTGTCCCGCGATATATTACATGTCCGAGATTCGATCATCGGTATCTCTATACCTAGTTTGATCTCGTTACCGACATGCACTCTTTTCTCGTTCCCGTGATATAACATTCTAGTGATCACATCACTTGCTTGCAAGCTATTTCAATGTGATATCACCGAGAGGGCCTAGAGTATATCTATCCGTCATCGGGATGGACAAATCCCACTCTTGATCCATGAGCCTCAACATAACACCTTCAGTAGTATCGAACCCACCTTTATAGTCACCCTGTTATGGTGTGATGTTTGATGTTATCAAGATACTCTTCCGGTGTTAGCAATTAACATGATCTCATGGTCTAAGGATAAAGATTACTTCGTATGATATTATAGCAATATAAACATAATGACTTTGATCGTAATGCTATACTTTGGATGAATGTTCATCACATCATTCCACCAATGGTGTGACCTTGTTATTAACAACATCCAATGTCCATGATCAGGAAACCTTGATCATCTTGTTAATCAACAAGCTAGTCTATAAGAGAGGCATAACTAGGAACCCTTTTTGTTTATTAAACACACATGTATTGATGTTTCCGATCAATACAATTCTAGCATGTAAAATAAACAATTATCATAAACATGGAATAAGATAATGACCACTTTATTATTGCCCTCGGGCATATTCCCTTCAGCAGCTCCCGGGAGTAGAGGAGCCGGCGACGTGGGAGATTACAACACATGTGCGAGCGAGCTAGGTTTGAGGGCAGTGCCTGGTTAATGGTGCGGCTGGCCGGGTGGATTAAATGATGCAAAACCACCACATTTGGGGCCTCTACTGCTCATCCCCTCTCGTCGTTGTCAATGCTTCTGTTCGCCATAGATCTCCCATGGTGGCTCACCGGTGGCATGGTATCCTAGGGTGATGGCAAAAAATCGACGGACACAGCAACCTCCTTTGGCAATGAGGTGAGTGTGTCATTCTGCTCTTCCAATCTCCTCCGTCTAGGATTAGGGTTCATAGCGATTTGGGATTTTTAGATATATGCCTAATTTCTATTTAATTACAATGTAAATTTTACTTGTTAGGGTCCAACTACCGTGTATAACTCCGATTACAGCGGATTAGACGATGGATTTAACCCCGTGCGATGTAAATGTGGAGCCATTGCCGTCAAATCTGTTGCTTTTGAAGGATGTTGCACTGGCAGGAGATTCTTGTCCTGCGTAGGACATGTCGGTGGAATTAACTAGCTTAGATTTTAGTTGGTGCTCTGTGATTTCTCTTGTAGGTTGTTATTTTCCATTTCTCTTGTAGATAATTGTTTTGTATTTGCTTACATATCCTTCTCTATCATTTCTCTTGTGTTTTGGTGAAACATGTAACTTTATGCATTGGGTTGATGGTGTATGGCCAGATGCACTTAACAAATCCCTCTCTAAGCTTTGGGATATGTATACTAAAGTCATAGATGGTAGAGTGAGGAATGTTATAGACCATCTTGAAGTGAAGTTTAATTTTCAAGATGAGATTGCAAAGCTCCATGCTGATCTTAGGAATGCCCAAGATGAGGTTAAGCAGGCTGTGGAGGAGAAGCAGCTCACCCTAGCACTAAAGGCCAAAGTTGAACAAGGCTTGATTGAAGGAAGGGATGAATTAGAGCAGAAGACGGCATGCACTAGATGCATCCACTTCGAACATGCACAAATGTTTGAGGGTCAAGGCATAGAAGGACATAGATAGGTTCAAGGAAGAGAAGAAACAGTTGGAGCGCATGATTGATGATCTACTGAGCCAAAAGCAAGGACACATGTCCAAGGTTAGGAAGATGAAGGAGTTATGTGATGAGATTCTAGGTTGAACTGATGTTGTAATATCTCAGAGATCAAGTGTTGAACTATTAGTTAATTGTGAGTTGAATCCTCGGTTATTTGTGTGTTGAACCGACTTATGAAGCAAGTTCCTATTTACCTTGAATTTTTAGAATCTTTAGTATTTTTTAATATTGTTCCCTATTAAATGACTATAGAAAAGGCTAAAATACTATCCTTGCATGCAAACACTATTTAAGTTCGCATTAATCATTCTCAATATCGGAGTAAGGCATTGATACAATTTCATGAAAAGAAAAAGTTCAAACGAGATATCGGTAGGATGTTCGCACCGTAAATCAGTAACCTTCCTAGAAGATAACCCACTTATGAAGCAAGTTCCATTTTAGACCCACATATCAAGTTTTCCTATTTACCTGAAGGATATATATACTCAAAATAGGAGGCCATGAAGAAACTCTACAATTATTGACAAGCCTAAGCTTTTTTATATATTTTTGTACGAAAAGTCAATATCTAGAATTCCAGCCATTTCTAAACCACCCATCTGTGCACATAGAGCCCTTTCATCATACTACCATCTGTCTTATGCGTATCGACTTGTTGGTTTTTTCCGAAGTTTATGTGAACAACATACTCCCCCATGCAAAATTCCTTGAATTTTTGAGAAGTTTTAGTATTTTTTAATATTGTTCCCTATTAAACAACTATATAAATGGCTAAAATACAAAGGATTAAATGTATTGTGTGGAAGATAGTAGTTGCTTGCAAAAAGTAAATAGTAAACAGTAAATAGCCTGTAGATTGATGGTAAAAGAATGGACCAGGGCCCATAGTTCACTAGAGGTGATTCTCCTTCAGATAGTTGACATGTTGGGTGAACAAATTACAGCGGGGCAATTAACAGACACCGAGAAAGCATACATGCATATACTAATCATATTGACTCCTATGAGATTTGGTTGGGCATTACAACATTATACATAGACCGTAATCCAACTGCATCTATGACTAATAATCCACCTTCAGGTTATCATCTGAAACCCCTCCAGTATTAAGTTGCAAGCAACAGATAATTGCATTAAGCAAAGTGTGTAAAGTAAACAATATGATTGTTATATAAAGAAAGGATTGCTATTTTCTCCCTAGTAGCAACAGCACATCTAGTACCTTAAAGATTTCTGTCACTTCCCCAGATTCCTAGAGGCATGAACCCACTATCGAGCATAAATACTTCCTCTTAGAGTTGCTAGCATCTACTCAGCCAAGATAGCTACTAACAATGGAAAGCATGCAAGATCACAAATAACATAGACATGATAGTGTAACATCCCAAAACTTAATCCAAGGTTAATCAAGATCAAATCAACCCAATTTAGGGTTAACAAAAACTTTTCCATTTAAAATGATTAAGCATTAATATGTGCGTGCTTTTAATTTAGGAGTTGTTTTGAATTTTCCATGTTTGAGTGATCCATTGGTTGTAAAATGATTCTAAGGTGAATTAACATCATCTAGATCATTCCCGAACAAATCCCAAAGAAAAAATAAAAAGAAAAAAATAAGCAAATGGTCATTTGTGCCATTTTAACCAACTAGCCTACTTTGGCTATTCCTAGAACTCAAAACTTAAAAGAAACAATTGTGGTTCTTTGCACCCCTTGCTAGTACAAGTAGTGATGTACCAAGGCCCACTTTGTTTCATCCCAAAAACTTTCAAACACTAAATTTAAATGACATTTGAAAATTGAATGTAGTTCATATGTATAGATCACACTTATTCAAAAACCACTCAACTGAACTCCACTTTTAAAACCCAAGCACACCTAGAAGCTCAAGCATAAGATACATCACTCCACCAAAAATCAGCCCAAAATTCAAAACTCTTGTTCTTGCGGCCATTTGATCGAACAGGTGGCATGCACAAAAACTCTGCCTAACTTATACTATTTTGTGATCAAAGCATTGTCGAGTTTTTAACCTTCATTTGGTTCCCCTGTCCCTCACAGCTCTAACAAAACCCCCACCGGCCTACCCCTACGCTGGAGTAGCAGTGGAGCGCCGCCACTTTGTGGTCACCACCGGCCAGAAGCGAGCAACACGCGAGCGACCGTGTCGTGCCAAACCAGCACGTCCCCTAGCTCTGCCCAACCCTATCGCACCTCACTGCCCCTTTCCCAAGCCCAGCCAGGCCCTGGACCACTCCCCAGCCAGAGCGCGATAGCTGCCAGCACGTATCAGACCGCCCCTCGACCCCATCCCGTGCACGCCGCTCCGCCTCGACCCCAGCACCCCGCCAGACACGGCCGTGCATCGCCGCGCGACCCACAGTCACCATGCACGCCGTCGAGCACCGCCCTGTCTCCTAGAGCGCGTAACGCTCCCAACCATATGCCACCGCCCCTAGCCGCGCCATTACGCCGTAGAGCACCGTCAGGGAACCGCCCACCGTCCGCCTACCTCACACACGCCGATAGCCCCCTGTACCGCCCTCGCCAGAGACGCCCGCCCACACCTCTCGGTCTCACCGTTGTGCCTATATAAGCAGGCCTCCCCAGCACGAATTCCTCACACCATTCCACTCCCCTCTCTCCCCTGAACCTTTCCCCTCTCTCGCCGGAGCAGCTCGAGCCGTAGTTCGCCGGAATTGCACCGGAGGAGCCCGCTGCAGAGGAGGAGACGCTACCGTCGATTCCGTCCACTGCAGCCCCTGTCGTGACCTCGCCTGAGTCCGTCGTTGCCGTCCAGTTCAATCGCCCGCCTCGCCGCACTAGCTGGAGCCCTGGTACGTCCCCAGTAGACTCCCATTGGCCGTTTAGGGTTCGGTCTCGCCGGCGACGAGTCCGTCATCGACGACAACTGTGAGCCGTTGATCTGCGTTCTAATCATGTGGCCCAGATCGCTAGATACCGTTTCGGGTTTTAAGTCTCGCTGACAAGCAGGACCAACCTGTCAGCCGCCCTCTGCGCCGCTGAGCGTCACTGGGCCGGCCCAATTGCTTTCCCACGCTGACCTAGTAATTCAAATCTAGATTTTTCTATTTAGGTTTAAACTCAATTCTGTCCCTTAGTTCAAAAATCAATTCAGGAAGATTTACTAAACCAAATCAATTGATTCCAATTTTGTTAGAAAGCTACTGAAAATATCTATCCAAGCCCATTGGATTTAAATCATTTAGAGTTAGAGATATCTCCTAGTAAAAATAATAAGACAGAAGCTTTTGCACATTCAAACATTTTTATAAAATCAACCATAATAGCTTTTGAGTTGATTCCAACTCTCAACAATCACATTTAACCATACATATCTGAATATCTAATAATATTAAGGTTTACATGCAGTGACTTTGACTAGTACCAAACTAATGCTATATAGGCATTTCTAGTCACTTTAAATCATTAATTATTAAACTTGAACTTGTTAAAATGTGATCCAACCCTTAAGTCACATTACCATATGTTAGAATATGTGGTGATGACATGTGTCCACATGATCCTATATTTTAAATGGAGAATATTAAATCTTAGTTAATTTCAATGAGTAGAAATTACTTTTCTCAAATAAAAAGAATGAAGCTAGTTCATTAAACCTTGTGATGCTTGTGATGATATTAGATCATCAAATATGTGCCATAATGTGCTAAGTAGACTAGTTAAGCATTGTTTGGTGATTGTGTATTCCGTATGTATTTATAGACGATAGTACCGACCAAGCTTATGAGGAGGAGGAGTTCTACCAAGAGGAGGAGGAAGAAAACTTCAACCACTACACTACCCAAGGTAAGCCTAGCACTTCAAGTAAACTGAGCAAGCTAACACTTGCAAGTTTCTTAACTATGAAAGCTATTGTTATCAAGCTAGCACTAAGCATGCCATCTTTAACAATGCAAGCTAACCCTTGCAATCTAGATAACCTAAGCAAAGGCATTAGGCATGCTTTGGTTATACCACCTTGACTTCTACCTTTTCCAAGCTTTACTTTTCTTGACTTTACGAAAGTCCTTTAATCCTTTAGAAGGTAGCATAAAGAGTATAAAACTTGACCTATCTAGTTAGACTTAGATGTCATTCTATGGCATGAGATTGATATTAGCATCCCACATTAGTGAACACTCTTAACTTAGTAGTTAGAACAAAACTCAAAACTTGATTTACTTAGATGGGAATACTTGGTGAAAATGAATTGTGAAAACCTTGGAATGATGAGTCATTCTATTGAGATATTTTAACATGTGTTGAGACACACAAATGGTTTATGATGATGAAAATGTTGAGGCATGAGCCTTAGCCCTTTTACATAACTGATGGTTGGGTTCGGATGCGATACCATTCCAATTTTACCGTACAACCACAATACCTGAATTGGGTAAGGCTTAGCCGGAAGTTTATATGCATTAGTATTAGTTCCCTCGCGGGAGAGGTTTGAGCTAAGGCTACCTCTCAATGTTGTCCACCTATGAAGTGGTCATGGTTGGGAGGCCATACTCATAGGAGAGGTGCTTATACTAGGGTGTGTAAAGGAAAGGTTATGTTTGATTATCTGCATACTAAGTATGATTATTCAGGGTTATCCCTGACAGATGTATCGAATCTTGTGGTGAAAGTGTACCACCTATGCAGAGTGTCAAACTATTTGAATAGCCGCGTCCGCGGTTATGGACAGTTGGAGTGGCCATACTGTTCTGTTGTTAGATGTTTTCAAAATGACTTATGAAATGAATTGTGACATGACTTGACCACAACAGAGTTGTGACTATGATAATTAAGTTCCCACTTAAGTGTTTTCAAAACTTCTTTTATCTTTCTGTGTTTCTGAACTCAGCTTAGGTTTCGAACTTAACTTTATAGTTAAACTTAGAGTTAGCATTTACACTAGAACTATACTACTTGTTAGTGGTAGTTTGCGAGTACTTAAAGAGTATTCATGGCTTTTGTCCCTGGCTATTCCTATGGCCAGACTATGAAGGAGATTACCAAGATGAAGGACAGCAGGACGGCTATGATAACTAGGATCATCTCCCATCATCAGCATTGCATGTGACTCTGAAGATGGACCCCACCACTACGCTATTTATTCCGCTACTTGATTGTACTAAGACTGGATCATGAGATCCTTATTTGTGTAAGACCTTATTTATGGTTTGTAATGGATGATGTACTGTGATATCCAATCTGTTATGTCTCGCAAAAATGGTAATCCTGGGATTGCGATGTATGGCATAATAGGCATCTGGGATTAAAAATCCGGGTGTTGACAAGTTGGTATCAGAGCCATCCTGACCATAGGAGACCCTAGTTAGAATGGACGTCCAAACAAAAACTTAGTTTCAAAAACCAAAGTTAGTACTTATGAAAACTATTTCCTCTCTTACCCTTGGGAATTCTTTCTCTCCAAAAAATTCATGTTCCTCCAAATTATTACATTACTACATAAAATTTTGACACACTTGATCACTTCACTAACTTTCTCATCCTTAATTCTTATAGATGGAAACTCAGTTCAGCAAGTTCTACCAGTTGGGCAACGGAGGCCAACTGATCTTCGAGAGGGATCTGGATTCACTGTCGGAATACTTGGGACGCCCGCATCCGGAATTCCTTGGATCTCAACTTCCTAGACCCCCAGGAGGAGATTTACAATGGCTAGTCACCGCTGATCTTCGAGGCAAGATAGAAGCACCAATGTACAGGAGGATTCAGTTCTCCGTGAGGGAGAACAACTGGCTAGATGGATTAGCCAGGGCAATGCATGAAGCTCTTGCACGTCTGTGTGCCCTGAGTGTCAACCAAATCCAAGGAACCCGCTTTGCTCACTATGCAAGACGTGATTTCATGGGAATGCCCATGGAGATGCCAAGTCACCCGGAATTGAAGCGTCAAGTGGAGAACCTCGACTTCCTACTGTACGACAGATAGAAGGAGTTGGACAATGCCAGAGAGGTCGCCAACAACAACCTCGCCATTGCAGCCCAGAAGGCCCAGACTTTCTCACTGCTAGTCCAGGATCGTCAGTCTTTGCGCTGTCAACGCGCCAAGAAGGATCGCACCATCGACCATCTTCGCAAGAAGGTGGCCAACCTCGAGAAGACCATCAAGGAGCAAGAAGCTCAGCTTGCCGTGAAGGAAGAAGAAGAGGAAGGTGAAGATATCCAAGGGGATATTGACTCCTACCTCAGCAATGATGATGACTTTCTGGAGGAAGATGTCGTGGACTTCTACACCGACGATGACGACTCCGACTTCATCGACGATGAGTAGATGCACTAGAGCACTGTCGTAGCATGAGGAGTATCGGTCCCATTGTATCGTAGCTTATAGAATGGTTCTTAAAACCATCTGTTTTCCCTTTGATGTTGTGGTGTGTGTGTGTGTTTGTACCGTGTGCATTGTTTGAATGAATGCAAAGAAGTTAGTTGAAAAACCTGAGTCAAACTCAAAGTTTTATCTTTGAAACCAAAACCATGAACCTTAGAACTTTCCCTCTTACCCCTTTATCTACCTCAATCTTCAGATGACTCGTGGAAACCAAGGAGGGAGCAGCTCATCGCAAGACCCAATGCTGCAGATCCTACAGAATCTCATCGCAGACAGAGAAGCAAGCAGGGCAGAGCGCCAAGCTAATCTAGCAACACTACAACAGATCGCCCAGATGGCTCTCAACAACCAGAATCATGGAAATCAGGATCATCAAGGATCGAAGCTAAAAAACTTCCAGAATACCAATCCCAAAATCTTTAGTACCTCGGAGAACCCACTGGATGCTGATGACTGGTTGCATACAATGGAAAACAACTTAGAAGTACCTGGAGTAGATGCCAATGAGAAGGTTCTCTTTGCCACCCACTATTTGGCAGGAGATGCAAGAGCATGGTGGAACAGTATCTGCACAATGAACCATGGTTAAGTGATGACATGGGAAGCCTTCAAAATCAAGTTCAGTCGCACCCACGTGCCGCAGGGTCTAGTCACCCGAATGAGGGATGAATTCCGAGAGTTGAAGCAAGGCAGAATGACTGTAGTGGAGTACCGTGACAGATTCTTGTCCCTTGCCAGGTATGCACCTGATGAGATCAACACGGAGGCCAAGAAGAAGGAGAGATTCTTGAACGGACTACATGATGAGATGCAGACTGTCCTCGTCAACATCCGCTTTGAGGATCTCGAAGAGCTAGTAGACTCTGCCATTCAGATGGAAGGGAAACTCAACCAGGCAAATGACAACCGCAAACGTCATATGATGCAGCAATCTAGATCCAACAGTCACCAGAAGTACCATCCCAACCCCTCAGCAGGATATGCACCAAGGAACAACCGACCCCCAATGTCTCGCCCAAGCTACCTGAACCATGGCGGAGGAAATGTGAAGTCCGGAGGAAACAACAATCACTCCGGCAACACCAGCAATTTCAACCGTGCCCCTCCCAAGAGCAGCAAAAACAACAACAACACTGCACCCAGAACTGGAAGCAATGATGTGCCTATGGCAGCGAAAGACAAGTCTCAGATCACTTGTTTCGAGTGTGGAGTGAAGGGTCACTATTCAAATGAGTGCCCCAAGAAGATTGCCGCCACTGCCAATGTGAATGCCCCATCTCAACAACAGCGTCGTGTTCAACCAGGAAGAAGATTCGCCCCAGGGAACCCTCACAACCGCAACGGCCGTCTCTTCCACATGAACGCCGAAGAATCCCAAGAAGCGCCAGATGTAGTGCTGGGTATGTTTTCTATCAACTCAGTTTTAGCAAGAGTATTGTTTGATTCGGGAGCATCGCACTCATTTGTCACCAAAGAATTTGCATGCACTAGTAAGATTCACCCAACCAACTTGAAGCATGTCATGATAGTTCAAATCCCCAGTTCAATTACAAAAGCTAGAAAAATTTGCAAAGCTGTGCCTATCAGAATACATGGGATATATTTTTATGCAAACCTAATAGTACTTGGAACCAAAGGTTTGGAAGTAGTACTAGGAATGGACTAGATGTTAAGGCATAAAGGATTGATAGACTGTGCTAAGAAAGCCATCACCATGACCAGTAGCTCTGGAGTAACAGTAGAGCACATATCTGAAACCTTACCCCGTCAATTCAAGTGTAACAAGAGTCTATCCCTGCCCACCATTGACCAAGTCAGAGTAGTCTATGAATACCCCGACGTATTCCCATATGAATTGCCCGGTATGCCCCCGGATAGGGATATTGAGTTCATCATTGAACTAATCCCCGGAACTGGACCCATATCCCAGAGACCCTATAGCATGAACCCCTCAGAGTTAGTGGAACTGAAGAAGCAACTGGATGCTATGTTGGCAACAGGCTTGATTCAACCAAGTGCATTGCCATGGAGATCGCCAGTGTTATTCGTCGACAAGAAAGATGGAGGCAACCGTCTGTGCACCGATTACAGGAAGCTGAATGATGTCATCATCAAAAACAAGTACCCATTGCCAAAGATAGAGGATCTATTTGATCAGTTGACTGGAGCGAATGTATTCTCAAAGATTGATCTTAGGACTGGTTATCACCAACTTAAGATTCGTGCAACGGATATTCCGAAGATCGCCTTTACTACTCGCTATGGTTTGTATGAGTACACGGTCATGTCTTTCGGACTAACCAATGCCCCTGCTTATTTCATGAATCTCATGAATAATATCTTTATGAATTTCCTAGAAAAGTTTGTCGTTGTGTTTATCGACGATATCCTTATCTACTCCAAGTCATAAGAAGAGCATGAGCAACATCTGAGAATCATCCTTGAAACCCTTAGAGATCATCAGTTGTATGCCAAGTTCAACAAATGTGAGTTCTGGCTGAAAGAAGTAGGATTCCTAGGACATATTGTGTTTGCCGGAGGACTCGTTGTTGATCCCGCCAAGATCAAAGATGTCGAAGAATGGGAAGCCCCAACCACTCAAACCCAAGTCCGTGCATTCCTCAGATTAGCGGGATACTACCGCAAGTTCGTCGAAGGATTTTCAAGCATCGCCCGACCCATGACCCAATTGTTGAAGAAGGACAAGAAGTTTGAATGGACCGACAAATGTGAAGCTAGTTTCCAAGAGCTGAAGAAGAGATTCATTTCAGCCCCAATATTGATCATGCCAGATATCAAGAAGCCGTTTGATGTATATTGTGATGCATCCAAGATTGGTCTCGGATGTGTATTGATGCAAGAAGGCAAAGTCATCGCTTATCTGTCTCGACAACTGAAGCAGATCGTAACTATCCGACCCATGATCTTGAGTTAGCAGCCGTAGTTTTGGCATTGAAGACATGGCGTCATTATCTGATGGGTAATCGCTGTGAGATTTACTCGGATCACAAAAGCTTGAAGTATATTTTCACTCAAAAGGAGATGAATATGAGGCAAAGGAGATGGATAGAGTTAATCAAGGATTATGACCTTGACATTCACTATCACCCCGGCAAAGCCAAAGTGGTAGCGGATGCTCTTAGCAGATTGCCATGTAGGCTAAACACTATGATCAAGGAGAAGCAGCCAAGTTTGTATGAGGAGTTGGAACAGTTCAGAACTGAAATAGTTAGCAAAGGATTCTTAGCTAGCATTGAACTTCAACCCACTTTGATTATCCAAATCAAGGAAGCCCAAAAGAGAAATGAAAGTATCGACGGAATCAAACGTCGTATTGGTACAGGAAAGATACCTGGATTTACCAAAGACGAAGAAGGAGTTCTGTGGTACAAAGGCCGTATCTGTGTGCCAGCAGATTCGGAGCTGAAGCAAGTTATCATGCAACAAGCTCATGATACTCTTTATTCTATCCACCCCGGAGGAACGAAGATGTATCAAGATTTGAAAGAGCAATTTTTGTGGCACAAGATGAAGAGAGAAATCGGAAGCTACATCGCCAAGTGTGATATCTGCCAAAGAGTCAAAGCGGAACATCAGAGGCTCGCAGGACTGTTACAACCATTGCAGATTCCGGAATGGAAATGGGATTCCATCGGAATGGACTTTATCACCGATTTGCCTACTTCGAGTAGGGGAAATGACTCAATCTGGGTCATCGTTGATAGACTTTCCAAGGTAGCTCATTTTATACTTGTCAAGACAACTTACCAGAGTTCGAAGCTAGCAGAGTTGTATATTGCTAGAATTGTTAGTATGCATGGAACCCCCAAGAGCATAGTATCAGATCGAGGAACCCAATTTACCTCGAGATTTTGGCAGAAAGTCTAGGAAGGATTAGGGACCAAGTTGAATTTCAGCACCGCTTATCACCCGCAAACTGATGGACAGACGGAAAGAGTCAACCAGATTTTAGAAGATATGTTAAGAGCTTGTGTGTTAGAGTATGGATCAAAATGGGAAGACTGCCTACCTTTCACAGAATTCTTCTATAACAACAGTTATCAAGCTAGTTTGTAAATGCCACCATTTGAGTTCCTATACGGAAGAAAGTGTCATACCCCTTTGAATTGGTCGCAAGTAGGAGAGAGTCAGATCTTTGGACCCGACATTCTCCGAGAAGCCGAAGAGAAGGTTCACAAAGTCCATGAGAACCTCAAGACCGCCCAATCCAGACAGAAGAGTTATGCTGACAAGAGAAGGAGAGACCTGACTTTCAATGTCGGAGATTTTGTGTATATCAAGGTTTCACCATTGAAGGGAACCCAACGTTTTAGCCTGAAAGGAAGTTAGCCCCTAGAAATATCAGGCCTTTCAAGATTCCGAATCGCCGAGGAGAAGTATCATATCAACTGGAACTGCCTGAAGAGATGTCTGCCATCCACAATGTGTTCCATATCTCGTTACTTCGCAAATGCTTAGAAGTGCCGGAGAAGACCGAAGTATTCAAGAATATCGATCACCGAGCTGTTGATATCAACAAGGACCTAACATATCATGAAGTGCCCATCCGTATCTTGGAGGAAGCTTACAGAACCACCAGGACCAGGAGTATCAAGTTTATCAAGATTCAATGGAGCAACCATACCGAAGAAGAAGCCACTTGGGAGCGCGAAGATTACACTAGGACTGAGTTCCCAGATCTCTTTAGATCCTAGTTTTCTTTCGTAAATCTTGGGACGAGATTTTGTTTAAGGGGGTAAGGTTTGTAACATCCCAAAACTTAATCCAAGGTTAATCAAGATCAAATCTACCCAATTTAGGGTTAACAAAAACTTTTCCATTTAAAATGATTAAGCATTCATATGTGTGTGCATTTAATTTAGGAGTTGTTTTGAATTTTCCATGTTTGAGTGACCCATTGGTTGTAAAATGATTCTAAGGTGAATTAAACATCATCTAGATCATTCCCAAACAAATCCCAAAGAAAAATAAATCAAAAAGAATAAAATAAGCAAATGGTCATTTGTGCCATTTTAACCAACTAGCCTACTTTGGCTATTCCTAGAACTCAAAACTTAACAGAAACAGTTGTGGTTCTTTGCACCCCTTGCTAGTACAAGTAGTGATGTACCAAGGCCCACTTTGTTTCATCCCAAAAACTTTCAAACACTAAATTTAAATGACATTTGAAAATTGAATGTATTTCATATGTATAGATCACACTTATTCAAAAACCACTCAAATGAACTCCACTTTTAAAACCCAAGCACACCTAGAAGCTCAAGCATAAGATACATCATTCCACCAAAAATCAGCCCAAAATTCAAAACTTTTGTTCTTGCGGCCATTTGATCGAACAGGTGGCATGCACAAAAACTCTACCTAACTTATACTATTTTGTGATCAAAGCATTCTCGAGTTTTTAGCCTTCATTTGGTTCCCCTGTCCCTCACAGCTCTAACAAAAACCCCACCGGCCTACCCCTAAGCTGGAGCAGCAGTGGAGCGCCGCCACTTTGTGGTCACCGCCGGCTAGAAGCGGGCAACGCGCTAGCGACCGCGCCGTGCCGAACCAGCACGTCCCCTAGCTCCGCCCAACCCTACCGCACCTCACTGCCCCTTCCCCAAGCCCAGCCAGGCCCTGGACCACTCCCTAGCATCGCTGCCCTTTCTCTCTGCAAGCTCGCCAGAGCGCGATAGCCGCCAGCACGTATCAGACCGCCCGTCGACCCCATCCCGTGCACGCCGCTCCGCCTCGACCCCAGCACCCCGCCAGACATGGTCGTGCACTGTCTCGCGACCCACAGTCGCCATGCACGCCGTCGAGCACCGCCTCTCTCCTAGAGCGCGCAACGCTCCCGACCATATGCCACCGCCCTAGCCGCGCCATTACGCTGTAGAGCACTGCCAGGGAACCCCCCACCGTCCGCCTACCTCACCCACGCCGATAGCCCCATGTACCGCCCTCGCCGGAGATGCCTGCCCACACCTCTCGGTCTCACCGTCGCGCCTATATAAGCAGGCCTCCCCAGCAAGAATTCCTCACACCATTCCACTCTCCTCTCTCCCCTAAACCTTTCCCCTCTCTCGCCGGAGCAGCTCGAGATGTAGTTCGCCGGAATTGCACTGGAGGAGCCCGCTGCAGAGGAGGAGACGCTGTCGTCGATTCCGTCCACCGCAGCCCCTTTCATGACCTCGCCTGAGTCCGCCGTCGCCGTACGGTTCGATCGCTCGCCTCGCCGCACTAGCTAGAGCCCTAGTACGTCCCAGTAGACCCCACTGACCGTTTAGGGTTCGGTCTCGCCAGCGACGAGTCCGTTGTCGACGACGACTGAGAGCTGTTGATCTGCGTTCTAATCGTGTGGCCTAGATTGCTAGATACCGTTTCGGGTTTTAAGTCTGGCTGACAAGCGGGACCAACCTATCAGCCGCCCTCTGCGCCGCTGAGCGTCACTGGGCCGGCCCAATTGCTTTCCCGCGCTGACCCAGTAATTCAAATCTAGATTTTTCTATTTGGGTTTAAACTCAATTCTGTCTCTTAGTTCAAAAATTAATTTAGGAAGATTTACTAAACCAAATCAATTGATTCCAATTTTGTTAGAAAGCTACTGAAAAGATCTATCCAAGACCGTTCGATTTAAATCATTTAGAGTTAGAGATCTCTCCTAGTAAAAATAACAAGACAGAAGCTTTTGCACATTCAAACATTTTTATAAAATCAACCATAATAGGTTTTGAGTTGATTCCAACTCTCAAAAATCATATTTAACCATACATATCTGAATATGTAATAATATTAAGGTTTACATGCAGTGACTTTAGACTAGTACCAAACTAATGCTATATAGGCATTTCTAGTCACTTTAAATCATTAATTATTAAACTTGAACTTGTTAAAATGTGATCCAACCCTTAAATAACATTCCCATATGTTAGAATATGTGGTGATGACATGTGTCCACATGATCCCATATTTTAAATGGAGAATATTAAATCTTAGTTAATTTCAATGAGTAGAAATTACTTTTCTCAAATAAAAAGAATGAAGCTAGTTCTTTAAACCTTGTGATGATTGTGATGATATTAGATCATCAAATATGTGCCATAATGTGCTAAGTAGACTAGTTAAGCATTGTTTGGTGATTGTGTATTCCGTATGTATTTATAGAAGATAGTACCGACCAAGCTTACAAGGAGGAGGAGTTCTACCAAGAGGAGGAGGAAGAAAACTTCAACCACTGCACTACCCAAGGCAAGCCTAGCACTTCAAGTAAACTGAGAAAGCTAACACTTGCAAGTTTCTTAACTATGCAAGCTATTTTTATCAAGCTAGCACTAAGCAAGCCATCTTTAACAATGCAAGCTAACCCTTGCAATCTAGATAACCTAAGCAAAGGCATTAAGCATGCTTTGGTTATACCACCTTGACTTCTACCTTTTCCAAGTTTTACTTTTCTTGACTTTACCAAAATCCTTTACTCCTTTAGAAGATAGCATAAAGAGTATAAAACTTGAACTATCTAGTTAGACTTAGATGTCATTCTATGGCATGAGATTGATATTAGCATCCCACATTAGTGAACACTCTTAACAAAGTAGTTGAACAAAACTCAAAACTTGATTTACTTAGATGGGAATACTTGGTGAAAATTAATTGTGAAAACCTTGGAATGATGAGTCATTCTATTGAGATGTTTTGACATGTGTTGAGACACACAAATGGTTTATGATGATGAAAATGTTGAGGCATGAGCCTTAGCCCTTTTACAAAACTGATGGTTGGGTTCGGATGCGATACCATTCCAATTTTACCATACAACCACCATACCTGAATTGGGTAAGGCTTAGCCGGAAGTTTATATGCATTAGTATTAGTTCCCTCACGGGTGAGGTTTGAGCTGAGGCTCCCTCTCAATGTTGTCCACCTATGAAGTGCCCAAGATGATAGATGGTCATGGTTGGGAGGCCATACTCATAGGAGAGGTGCTTATACTAGGGTGTGTAAAGGAAAGGTTATGTTTGATCATCTGCATACTAAGTATGATGATTCAGGGTTATCCCTGGCAGATGTATCGAATCTTGTGGTGAAAGTGTACCACCTCTGCAGAGTGTCAAACTATTCGAATAGCCGCGTCCGCGGTTATGGACAGTTGGAGTGGCCATACTGTTCCGTTGTCAGATGTTTTCAAAATGACTTATGAAATGAATTGTGACATGACTTGACCACAATAGAGTTGTGACTATTATAATTAAGTTCCCGCTTAAGTGTTTTCAAAACTTCTTTTATCTTTCTTTGTTTCTGAACTCAGCTTAGATTTCGAACTTAACTTTATAGTTAAACTTAGAGTTAGCATTTACACTAGAACTATACTACTTGTTAGTGGTAGTTTGTGAGTACTTAAAGAGTACTCATGGCTTTTGTCCCTGGCTATTCCTATGGCCAGACTATGAAGGAGATTACCAAGATGAAGGACAGATGGACGGCTATGATAACTAGGATCATCTCCCATCGTCAGCATTGCATGTGACTCTGAAGATGGACCCCATCGCTACGCTATTTATTCCGCTACTTGATTGTACTAAGACTGGATCATGAGATCCGTATTTGTGTAAGACCTTATTTATGGTTTGTAATGGATGATGTACTGTGATATCCAATCTGTTATGTCTCGCAAAACTGGTAATCCTGGGATTGCGATGTATGGCATAACAGGCATCTGGGATTAAAAATCCGGGTCTTGACAGATAGAATCAATAATCAATCTGAAATAGCATCTCAATATCCATCGGATCCCCGCAAAAACAACATGTAAGATTACAAATAGATGATATTGATCATGAACGGAGCTCACAAGATCTAAACATGATAGCATAAAGGAGAAGAACCAACCATCTAGCTACTACATGGACCCGTAGTCTAGGGATAAACTACTCACGCATCACACCAAAGGCAGTCATGGTGATGAAGAAGGCCTCCAGGGTGATCTCTCCCCTCCGGCAGGGTGCTGGGAAGAACTTCAGATCCCTTCCGATCTAGGGATGGAGATGGCGGCGACTACAGACTCTTTCGTGGAATTTTGATCAGGTACTTAGGGTATTCGTCCTAGAGGAAATATATAGGCGAAGGGGCAAGGTCGGTGGAGTACCAGGTGGTGGCGCGGCTAGGGCTGGCCGTGCCACCCTAGGGTGTGGCTGCCCTGGCTCCCCTCTTCGTCTCCCCTCTGGACTCCGTATTCCTTCTGGTGAAATATTGACTTGGGCTTTTGTCCGGTCCAATTCCGAGAATATTTCCTAACTAGCTTTTCTGAAACCAAAAACAACAGAAAACAGGCAACTAGCACTGTGGCATCTTGTTAATAGGTTAGTTCCAGAAAATGTGTAAAAATACTCCAAAGTGTGGATAAAACATAAGAAAGTAGATATAAAACAAGCATGGAACATCAAAAATTATAGATACATTTGTAACGTATCACTTGCTCTAGTTTTTTGAGCCGAAGGGGATATATATAGCCATTTGGAGTGATGATTTTCATCATGCGACCAGTCAATTCACTGAACTGTTGCCTAATATAGCAAGGAACATACTACAAAATAAAGCATTCATTTTTAGTAATATATATAAGAACGAATCGGAGATGTTTAATTTGTGTGTTATTTTTTCTACTCAAATATTCTTTACTCTGCCAAAAAACATGGAATTTCCGTTCTTCTTATGAATAGTTAGTACGAATAATGAGCTTGGTATGTTCCTTATTTTGCAAGTTCCATCATTTCTAAGACATACTGGGCAAAGAACCTACAAAATATTATGTCAACTTTGGAAATAAATTGTATTACCTCCCTTCCAAAATTGTAAACCTTTGTAGCAGTTCAACAAAATGCATGCTTACATTTTGGACGGATTTATATGAACTGATAGAATGTTTAGCCTAAAATTACAGATAAAATAGCATGGAAACTAAATTTAAGTGCAAACTAATAAAGGAACGAGGAAATCACCGAGTAATTTAACTAATTAGTAAGTAGAAAACAAAGGAAGATCTCAAGTGGAACCATTTTCAGGGAGAGGGCATCGACGCAGCACGGGGGATGCGCCGATGGTAGATGTCGCAGCTCTCGGGAGTAGAGGAGCCGGCGACGTGGGAGAGTACAATACATGAAGGAGCGATCTAGGTTTTAGGGCGGCACCAGGTTAATAGTGCGGCTGGCGAGGCGGGGACAGGAGGGTGGCGCCGATGGAAGATGGCCCAGCCCGAGGAAGCAGATGGCCACGCCAATGGGAGAAGGCGCGACACAGGGGAGGGGGAGGAGGGAGGGGAGCGGGGAGCAAGGAGCATGCAGAGGCGGAGAAGGGGGTGAGTGGGTCGATTTGAATGGGGTGGGGGGAAACAGGTACAAGCAGCCAAGTTTTTCCCGCCAAACAAAATTTCTGGACCAGACGGAAATGTCCGGGTGGAGTAAATAATGCAAAACCACCACATTTGGGGCCTCTACTACTCATCCCCTCTCCTCGCTGTCAATGCTTCTCTTTGCCGTAGATCTCCTGTGGCGGCTCACCGGTAGCATGGTATCCTGGGGCGACGGCAAGAAATCAATGGACACAGCATCCTCCTTTGGCAACGAGGTGAGTGTGTCATTCTGCTCTTCCAATCTCCTCCATCTAGGATTAGGGTTCATACCAATTTGGGAATTTTAGATTTAGTCCTAATTTCTGTTTAATTACAATGTAAATTTGACTTGTTAGGGTCCAACTACCGTGTATGACTCCGATTACAACAGATTAGAAGATGGATTTAACCCCATGCGATGTAAATGTGGAGCCATTGCCATCAAATATGTTGCTTTTGAAGGATGTTGGACTGGAAGGAGATTCTTGTCCTACGTAGGACAGGTCAGTGTAATTTACCAGCTTAGATTTTAGTTAGTGCTATGTGATTTCTCTTGTAGGTTGTTATTTTCCATTTCTCTTGTAGATAATTGTTTTTTATTTGCTTACATATCCTTCTCTATCATTTCTCTTGTAGTTTGGTGAAACATGTAATTTTATGCATTGGGTTGATGGTGTCTGGCTAGATGCACTTAACAAATCCCTCTCTAAGCTTTGGGATATGTATACTAAAGTCAAAGATGGTAGAGTGAGGGATGATTTGGACCATCTTGAAGTGAAGTCTAATTTTCAAGATGAGATTGCAAAGCTCCATGCTAATCTTAGGAATGCCTAGTATGATCTTAAGCAGGCTATGGAGGAGAAGCAGCTCACCCTAACACTAAAGGCCAAAGCTGAACAAGGCTTGATTGACGCAAGGGCTGAATTAGAACAGAAGAAGGCATGCACTAGATGCATCCACTTCAAACATACACAAATGTTTGAGGGTCAAGGCAGAGAAGGACATAGATAGGTTCAAGGAAGACAATAAAAAGCTGGAGCACATGATTGATGATCTACTGACCCAAAAGCAAGGACACAGGTCCAAGGTTAGGAAGATGAAGGAGTTATGTAATGACATTCTAGGTTGAATTAATGTTGTAATATCTCATGGATCAAGTGTTGAACTATTAGTTAATTGTGAGTTGAATCCTTAGTTATTTGTGTGATGAACCCACTTATGAAGCAAGTTTCTATTTACCTTGAATTTTTTAGAATCTTTAGTATTTTTTAATATTGTTCCCTATTAAACGACTATAGAAACGACTAAAATACTATCCATGTATGCAAACACTATTTAAGTTTGCATTAATCATTCTCAATATCGGAGTAAGGCATTGATGCAATTTTATGAAAATAAAAAGTTCAAACGAGATATCGGTAGGATGTTCGCGCCATAAATCAATAACCTTTCCAGAAGATAACCCACTTATGAAGCAAGTTCCATTTCGGACCCACATATCAAGTTTTCTTATTTACCTGAAGGATATATATACTCAAAATATGAGGCCATGAAGAAACTCTACAATTATTGACAAGCCTAAGCTTTTTTTATATTTTTTCGTACGAAAAGTCAATATCCAGAATTCTAGCCATTTCTGAACCACCCATGAGTGCACATAGATCCCTTCCATCATACTACCATTTGGCTTATGCGTATTGACCTGTTGGTTTTATCCGAAGTTTATGTAAACAACATACTCCCCATGCAAAATTCCTTGACTTTTTGAGAAGTTTTAGTATTTTTTTAATATTGTTCCCTATTAAACGACTATAGAAATGGCTAAAATAATATCCTTGCATGAAAAGAATATTTAAATTCACATTACTCATTCTCAATTTTGGAGTAAGACATTTATACAGTTTCACCAAAAGAAAAAGTTCAAACGAGATATCGGTAAGATGTTTGTGTCGTAAATCAATAACCTTCCTAGAAGATAACTCACTTATGAAGCAAGTTCTATTTCAGACCCATATATCGAGTTTTCCTATTTATCTAAAAGATATATACTCAAAATATGAGGCCCTGAAGAAACTTTACTACTATTGACAAGCCTAAGCTTTTTTATTTATTTTTTGTACGAAAAGTCAATATCCAAAATTCCGGCCATTTCCGGATCACCCGTCTGTGCACATAGAGCTCTTCCGTCATACTACCATCTGGCTTATGTGTATGTTTATGTGAACAACATACTCCCCCATGCAATATTCCTTGAATTTTTTAGAAGTTTTAGTATCTTTTTAATATTGTTTCCTATTAAACGACTATAGAAACGACTAAAATACTATCCTTGCATGAATACACTATTTAAATTCACATTACTCATTCTCAATATCGAGGTAAGACATTGATACAATTTTACGAAAAGGAAAAGTTCTAACGAGATATCGGTAAGATGTTCGCGCCGTAAATCAGTAACCTTCCTAGAAGATGACCCACTTATGAAGCAAGTTCTATTTCAGACCCACATATCTAGTTTTCCTATTTACCTAAAGTATATATACTCAAAATATGAGGACCTGGAGAAACTCTACATTTATTGACAAGCCTAAGCTTTTTTTATATCTTTTCATACGAAAATTCAATATCCGGAATTCTGGCCATTTTCGGACCACCCGTCTGTGCACATAGAGCCCTTCCGTCATACTACCATCTAGCTTATGCGTATCGACTTGTTGTTTTTATCCAAAGTTTATGTCAACAACATATGATCCCATGCAAAATTTCTTGAATTTTTGAGAAGTTTTAGTATTTTTTTAATATTTTCCGCTATTAAACAACTATAGAAACAGCAAAATCCGGACACACGGTACATAAAACCGGACCTCCTGGGTCATGACTGACTTGGCAGTTAGTCCACAAAAAGCGCACCCACGTGGTATTTCTCTATTTCTTAATGTCGTCGCCCGTGGAAAACGAAGAGGAAACTCCTTTGTGCGCCCCAAGAGAAAACCCAGTAACTTACAAAAACCGTTGTGTTCGACGGTTCCAGTGAACGGCGGCTCGATTCTAGAAAGGCCAGTGGCAATTTAGGGCGGAGAAGCACACTGTGGTCACCGGAGGTTCAGTGCAGAGAAATTGTGCCCTCGTCGGCTGTTCATTAATTTCACATTGCAGATACATGTATGGGCCCGGGCTTCGGTCCTTTATGATTATTTTCTATTGTTCTTGGTCACCGGCATTACATTTCTTCATCGCTTATCTGGTTGTTTGATATTACTAAGTTGATTGTTGGTAGCATTGGTTGGCGCAGCCTTGGGCATAGCAGGGATAATAGATGAATTTGATCTCTGTTCAGTTTCAGATAAAAATATTGTGTTATTAGATGATTTTATTCATAATTTGATGGAGATGTTGTGCAACCTGATAAGTATTATATTCTAGTCTGATTGCCCTCTGTTTAGTTTCAGATAAAAAATGTTGTGTTATTAGATGATTTTATTCAGAATTTGATTAAAATGTTGTGATACATCAAGAATGGAGAACTGATGGCCTGCAAGTGCACAGGTTTGTCAGAGAATGTTTTCGCAGAAGTATTAATTCTAGTTTTTATATCGATCCCAATAAGGGCCTAATTAAGTGTATTTATGCGATATTTCTGTCGCACCCAAGGTGTCACAGGTCTTGAGTGAATTGACTACAAAAGCCTACAATGGAAGTGGTGAGTAGGAGATAGAGGAAACTTCCTTAGGAAATAAGTAAATTGCATAAAAGTAAAGATGTGGAAAGTGTGTAAACGTCCTACAGATGAGAAGTTAGGCGCGGAGAGAAACAATTCATGATGATAGTGAAAGTGCCAAATGGATAGAGTAGAATAAGTGATAGTGATAATTTTTATTTATAAGTGAGTAGGCAAGCAACCCGTATACCGACTAGGAGTCCTCATGGCCAATTCTTCCTTATCCCAATGATCCATCTGCCAGTTACCACGGCCAGGGTCAGCACATTAATTAAGGTCTTGCAACAGGATCAAGGCTTTAATCCTGATGGTTCATTGTTGTCCTCGAGTAGTACTAGCTCTTCATTGATATCGGTCGTGTCACTCAGGGGTCGCCGAATTACTATCATACAAGTTCATACCTATGAGACCTTTGGATCATGTTACCTGGTCCCTTAAATTAGATAAGATGCATTAGGCAAACATAGATAATCATTCTCACTATTAAATAAATACTACAACGATCACAAATGGATGGATTTAAAGGAGGCACAACACATCTCACCAACCCCTACATCTCCCACGCCTATGGGGATTTACTCAAACATGAGAGGAAGACAGATCAAAGACATAATTGTATTGTAAGTAAGAATCATCTCAAAGTTATTGAAGCAAACCACAATAGTGATTAAAGATCAAATCAAATACAAACCAAAGGTAGATCAAAGTATCGAACCCTAATCTTATAAGTGCCAATCTCTCCCTCTCTCTAAGTAATGATGGGAATCATGGTGGAGTGTGTGGCTTAGAGGTTGGAGATTGTCGAGGAACGAGGTGAAGTTCTTATCCTCTTCCAGATATTATCTATCCCCTCTAGATAGCTTGCGGCGGTTGTATCTTCTATTCTATAGTTCTTTTCGTCTCTCCTCTTTCATGAAAGTTGCTTGTATTGATATAAGGGAGCCGTCGGGGTGTATTACGGGCAGGCGTTGTGGGCGCGTCCTGACCATACCGATGGTCGTTATGCGTACTGAACGCCTCCAATGAAAGGGGCTCCAATTGGGGATTTACTTCTTTGGATGCAATTAGCCCATAAATGCTATTAGATCTCTAATAAATGTTCGTTACCTGAAAACTATCACAAGAAACCAAGGATTCCCTAATTGCAATGTTAACATTAGTAGAAAGGGGTAATCTTTAGTGAAATCCGGCAATAAACAAGAGGAAAATCAATAGTGAAAAGTGATGAAATTTGGAGCTATCAAGAACCCATGTAGTGTGTGCCATCACTACTTTCCCATATGCGATCCCACTAACCGGGGTGGACTGAAATTTGCAGTGTCCTTCCTGAAGGATTCATACACCGAATCTATTGCATGATCATGATTTTGTAATTTTATTGTTATGTTCTTATTTTTCTCTCTTCTAGTTGTCCCTAATTGTTTGTGTGTGACATTTATATTGTTTAAATATAGGTTGTGCCTTGCAGCTTTAAAGAACGACTTGCTGAATTGGTACGGGCAATATTATGATTGCTAAGGGTACTGGAGTGTCCAATCCCTATTACAAATCTCTATATGCAAGTACTCACTATTTGTGGGTGGAAAGGCTCTCTAACAGAGATATTCTCACCGGGCCGGGGTGGAAAGCTTTAATGCATGCTTATTTGTTATGTAAAAATGATATTGTCATGTTCACCTTTGATTTAGAATAGATGGTGTTCAATATTGAAGTGTTGTCAGATGATGGTGAGATCAAACCTTGGTCCCGTTTACCTAGTAAAGTAATTAATTAGTTATGTACTTTCTTTTGTTGTGTTATCATGTTTTTTAGATATGATAGTGAGCATTTTGTTTTTCTTTGATTAGTGTTTTATGAGGTCAAAGAGCACTGCATGCCGGCGCTAGAAGTGGCTTATTTCACATATATTGAAGACATAACTGAAAGTGAAATGGTTGAAATCTATAGACAAATTAATCTGGATGAGCAATGTATATTGATACGTGATGGTACTGAGGTCCCTCGGTACTATATCCACAGGCTAGATAGAACTGGTGTTCTAGTTTTGGTTAGTTTCCTTTTTTCATATCTCTATATTAAAAATAATTTTCAAGCATTTAGTTTTGTTTTTATGTGATGTCTAATTATTATTTTTCTCTATAGGAGGTGCCTTCTGAATTTTTTGGCAAGGAGTGGGATGCAATCCCAAAGAAAGGGACAACCTTGTACTTGACATCAGAGGACTAGAGAGGGAAGCATGATATTAAAGGAGATTACAAGAAAACCAAAGAATATGACATATGTTTCATTGATGGATGGTCTAAAATCTATTTTCTAATCAGATTATCTAAAAATTTCTTATTATTGGCCAAGATAGGAGTCACTCCTGGCTGTCTCACCATGGAAGTCACCAGCATCACTAGAAGAGTGAACCTAGACAACTATATTAACTTAGGAGTAGGAAATCCATGATCATGTTGTTTGTTTATATCAGCTAGAAACTATGGTGATCGAGAACTTGTCTTTTGTTTGTATATATGCTAGAAACTATCATGAACTTGTCTTTTGTTTGTATATGCTAGAAATATCCTGAACTTAATCTCTAGTTGTGTGTACTATGTTTTCAATTGTAAATATATGTGTGTTTATATAATGTACTTTGCTTGTGTTGTTTGAAAGATCTCTCAATAAAACTCATACCCGGGTACCCGTTAAAATATCCGGACCACCCAAATACATGAACTCCGTAAATAATTGAACCATCTGGGAATGAATATGTGGAAGCAACCCAACCACAATATCTTCAAATATATCTAACCAACAAAAGAGGAAAGTTTATTTCAAAAGTAGTCATTTGAGCTGTGACTGATAATATAAAAATGCACATCTGGCACCTCCACATTTCGAACGGTCAGAAATATCTCCCCATTCCAACAGTAAAAACCCTTGCAGCCTCCCCGAGCACGAAGACAGCGATGTTTTCATCGCGCCGCCCCACCCACCCGCATGTCCAAATGGGAGGTGTGACGTGCCTCCACGCACCGTTATCGGTGGTGGCATGGGACGCGTGTCGACGCCTCGCCTGCCCCACCGTTCCCCCATTCCGCACCCCATAGCCGAAACTCGCTTGGGACGTGCCACCACATGTCGCCCGTGCCAAAGGTAGCTCGGCCTCGCCTAGATTTGGCCGACCAACTGATCATGATGGCGAGGCCGTGAGCTCCTGCGCCATCTCTCCCATGCCCGATGTTGCTCCGCACATATTGTTTGGTGTGCCTATTTACTGCACGCCACAACGGGAGCCCGCATGGGACACGCATCGTCACCTTGGCCGCGTCAACGGGATGTTGGCCCCATCCTGGATTGGGAGACCAACGGCACACGATGGCAAGGCCAGGAGCTCCTGCGTTGCCGCTCCCGTGCTCGCTGATGTGCATGTGTTCTATGCGCCACAGCGGGAGTCCACGTGCGACGCGCCGCAACTCTTTGGCCACGCCCAACATATCTCAACCCCTTCCTGGCTTGGGAAATCAATGGCCCATGACAGCGAGGCCGGGAGCTCCCGCGCCGCTGCTCACGTGTCCGTAGCCGTTCTCGGCTACGGACAAGCACATATCCGGGCATCATCGCATATGGCTACATGGGAGCTCCGGGCGTCTTCACAGGTACCCGTTTCCATTCTGTACTACGGTCGAGCATGTTTCCGGGCATCCATTGGTGTCTGCATCGCTTGCACGACAACACCTCGCTCGCTCTGACGGTGTCACGGCCCCGCTATCATTTGGCTGAGGCATGGCTCATGATTACGAGGCCGGGAGCTCTCGTGTCGCCGTTCCCGTACGCACTACGGTCACTGAATATGGCCGAGTCTGCGGGCCATCACCGGTGTCCGCATCGCTTGTGCGGCCACACCTGTCCCGATCTGAGGGTCTCATCGCTCCTGCGTCTGTCGTCGACTCCGTGACACATTTTATATATTGAACGACTAGTAGGCACATAACTTTTTTTTATGTTCGACGACTTAGCATAATTATGTTATATATATGAACCAATTCTAGGTGTGCAAGTTGATCATATATGTGTTATATATGAACCATGTTAAAATCTTACTATTGATTTATTATCTAATGTATTAAATTAATTATCAAAAAGTTTTTTACTATTGATTTATTATCTAGAAAATTTAAAATAAAAACTTAAAAGAAAAAAATCAAGTAGAGAACTCGAACTTCAGTGGGTAGTAAAGGGGGATCAGCCCCCTGAACACCACTAGACTATGTTTGACTATGTTATGAAATTGCATCTAAAAGTTTTACGAACCAATGAAATTGCCACTTGGCGGGAGTGATGTTTTGGTTTTTTTGTTCAAAACTTCCGTAGAGGGCTTGTTTTTCAAGCCACCTCCAAAAATAAATTATTAGAGGTGGCCTAATCTTTGGACCTTCGTTGAGCTGCTTACAGACAGCTCATAATTTAAACAGCAGCCAATAAGGCGATTTTTCAGGGACTACGGGTGTTCTGCCTGCCTCTCAAATTATCAGAGTAGTATATTTGTTTGAACCGCCTCCAAAAAGGTGTTATTAGAGACAGGTGAATTATTGGCAGCGGCTTTTGCACAAAAACCACATGTGAAAATGGGTTTAGAAGGTGGTTCAAACTTTTTAGGCAAAAACACACTCCGAGTGAATGCTACAAAGCCCGGTTCTGTATTAGTGCCATCCCGCCGCCTCCACTCTGCCCCTCAACCAGCCATCCACCTGCACCTCGACCAGCTGCGTCTTCACCCCTCACTGCATCCACCTACGTGCTGCACACAATGTATTCGCACATTTTTTGCCCCCTGTTTATTTGTTTAGAACACAAATGTGTTGTGTTTGTAGATGGTTTAAATCTCATATCCCTCTTATGAGCATAGAAAAAATGAGCTCTACGGTATCTATGACTTGATGGGGCAACAAGTATGAACACAGAGGAATGTAGACCATATTGCTCGTTTCCTAGATGCTTACCATGACATTAGAGACTCATACGTGCATGAGGAGATTCCGAAGGATCTCATCACAAACTGGTGGAAGTGGAATGGCCGCCAAAACAACTAGTTATTTCTTCATTTGTATGTTCTTGTTGTTGTTTGAGATGAACTCCATGTGGTTATTTGATCATTTGTGTGCTACTTGATGATAATTAAGACTATTTAAGTTTTATTTATTTTACTACCATTTGAGTTCAAGTTTATATTCATATGTATGCCAATATTGTGAAAGAGGTGGTGGCACGACAGTCGTGCCCTATCCTGGGGCAGCCGCTGGAGCAGTCATGATGTGATGACTGCAAGTGCACAGGTCGATTGTAGCTAGTTTAGAAATAAGGGTATTAAACCCACAGATCTATTTGGTTAACGTCTTTATGCCCCTCATCACTGTCTACCAAAGGGTACTTGTAAGCCGCCTTTGATTTCAAGTAACGGGTGTTTGAAAGGTTTTTGGCTAAATGCAGAAAATGTAAATGTAGGATACACCACTGGTGTATTGTAATTAATTATAATTAGGATAACCTATTTCTTATGTGATGACATATTATGGAGAGAGATCTATAATAAGATGTTCACTACAAGGCTCGTAGGCAGTCACTTTGTTGAGCCAAGAATGAGACAATCTCTAAATATCTGAGAGCAGTCACCCATACAGACCTACACAATTAAGGGTCTTCCTGTGGATATCATAATTATCTTAGTGAATCTCTCTTTATTCCTCCTTCGACAGTGCAGGTTGCTAACCGGTGCTTCTAGTCACAATAGCTCCTGGCACAAGTCCAAACACGTCCAAAGGATTTCACCCTTTTCCTTAGACCTGAAGGCAAATGATATGTGGCCAACTACACATACCATCTATATAGAGAGATCGTACACATATCATAGATCAGTAGATCATAAACACAAGTAATAGATCATCTTTATTTCATTTCATAATAGTGCTAGGGTTTCTCCATATCCTCAAGAATGAAGGAAACTACCCACACATGTAAGCAATCAACAACATCATCATAATCAAATGGATGGATAAAAGTACGGGGATGAATCTAGTGCAAACCACAATTGAATATGGAATTACAACAAGATCTAATGAATGGAAGATGGGTATAGTGGTGGTGATGGTGATGCAGCGGTTGATGATGAATGGGATGATGCGCATCATCCAATGATTTGTGAAGCATCAAGGATTTTCCCTTTTCCAAGTTTCTCCTCTAGATCCCTTTCTGGTGCGGTTTTTCGTGGCTAGAAGTTTCTATGAATGTCAGATCTATGATCCATCTTCACGAGGTGAAAGTATTTGATGAGGCGGTCACGCTGCCATATCATACAGGAAGACGATATGGGCGCGCTCTGCCCGTACCAGTGGTCGTTAAGACCTCTGTGTCTTCCAATGCATGTGCAAATCTCCCATGTGCGAAGATAAATCAATTAAATGACTTTTATCATTTAAAAATATCATATTAGAACATAATATGATAGTTCCAATTGATATATTCATAAGAGACTTAGTAATTTGGGATCCTACTGAAACAGGGACAAAAGGTGTGCGTGCAAACGCAGTAAAATACCAAAAACCCTACTCTACTTATGCAAAAACAAAAGGTAAATATGCTTCAATTTTGGACTCATCAACTCCCCCAAGCTAGACTCTTGATCGTACCCGAGCAAGATGGTGGCTTATGGACAAGATCATCATGTTCATGATGCACAAGTCGTTGCAATAAATGAGGCAAAATTGAAACAGGAATACAATATTAGATGTAGAGTTACATTGGGAGTTTTATCACACCTTTACACATCACATGACTTAGAGGCTTCCACACCTTTTTTGTATTAATGAAGTTATAAGAAGCTTTTAGTGATTAAACATATTATATAATCATAAGGTTAAAATGGTTGAGCACTTGATTTGAGTAATGAAGATTTGTGATCATTCTTTTTCTTTTCCTCTTTTTCAAGCTTGTACTTTTCTTTTTCCTTGAAATTCTCGTGATAGCTGATCTTTTATATCTCTTATCCTCTTTTGTTTTATAAAGAAGAGCTACTTGATCATGCTGACTACTTTTTATGGATCTTGTAAACTCAAACATGTGACAATAATATGCTACCAAGATTTTTCTTCTTATAATTTAATCAATACTTTTATTGGTGTGGAAGACCCTAAAAACATAATAGTTGTACAAGTATCATAACACTCAACCTAATTCAATCATCTAATATAATAGCCATGAATCAAAAGATTACTTCAAATATCATAAAGTCCTGAAACTCAACAGATATAATTCTTTCCTTGAACAGAAGGGAGCTTGAAGATGATGCAACTAATGCAAATTCTTGAATTAAACCTAACATGCGTGCGGTAAAGTAAACATGCTAAAAATGTAAGATAGATTACAAGGTGTTATAAATCTCAACAAGCTTGGGATCAAGCCGGTGGGATCAAATAATTCCTTGCAATTATTCAATATCATGCCATTCTTCAAGGTGAAGGAGTTCTGTTGGAGACAGATGCGCAAAGTTTCTTGTTTGTATCCTCCAGGTCATATATGCAATGAAGACACTTCTGCAGATCCGAACGCAAGCGTAACATCCCTTCAGCGACTCTACTTAGTATGTCATTGAGTTCCTTCTTGCTTTCAAGATCTAAGAGGCGTTTGCGCACAATCTCCCAATGGAGGAGTTCTTCCTTGTGATACTTCTCTATCTTGCGAAGACGTTGTTCCGTTTCTAGAACGTGTGGGCTGATGGGCAGGTCCAAAAGGTTGAACTCCCAATCTTCTTATGGCTTCACGCTCATGCGTGTGTTCAGGGTAATCTTCTTTGTTGTAGAAGTGTGTCCTGTAGTCTCCTGATAAGTTCCTGCATCAGGTCGGTTAGCTTTCTTACGCTTGGGTGAAGAGTAGTTGGTGGCGATGAACTTGAGTGACTCCGTGCACCCCTTCCCATGGGGTTTCTTTGCTTCTTCTTCATCCTCAGGCTTCACCATAGCTAGATAATCTGGCTGCTTCGCCTTGAGCTTCATGGTCATCGGTTTCAATGGAGGAAGTCTAGAAGCTATTCCATGAAGGAGCCATGAGGCCTAGATCTTTGCCTTTGTCTGGAACTGGGTAGTTGATGTCTACGCACTTCTATTCTTGTAGACAGTTGTTGGGCCTCCAAGTGCAGAGGTTTGTAGAACAGCAGCAAGTTTTCCCTTAAGTGGATCACCCAAGGTTTATCGAACTCAGGGAGGAAGTGGTCAAAGGTATCCCCTCTCAAGCAACCCTGCAATCAAGATACAAGAAGTCTCTTGTGTCCCCAACACACCCAATACACTTGTTAGGTGTATAGGTGCACTAGTTCGGCGAAGAGATAGTAAAATACAAGTGGTATGGATAATTATAAGTAGTAACGGTGATAGAAAATAACTTGATGGCGTGGAAAAGGCTAAAGTAAAACTGAAATAAAGATGGAAGCAAGCAAACATGTAACAGATCTAATAGCAAACGGTGTTTCAGTGCTTAGAAACAAGGCCTAGGGATCATACTTTCACTAGTGAACACTCTCATATAAATATATCATCTTCATGATACTACGCTGAACTACTCTCCGGTTGGACACTCTAATCCATGGTAGGGCTATAATAGCACACCTCAAAGTAAGCCTTTCCCATCTAGAAAACCCCACACTGTCACCTTGAGTACTAGATGAGTCCAACAAACACCACAATTTCATAAAGACATCCAACTCCAAATATAACTCATAACAAGTATTTGTAATATCTAGCCTAAGTGCCACCATGGTGTGCACGCTGTCACTTTCACACACATGGGGAGAGCAGAGATCTATTAAAGCACTTGAGTAGCAAGGTAGATCTATAAATTACAAGCTCATGACCACAATATTATCATGCATACAGAGAGAGATGAACACATAGCTACCAGTAGAACCCTTAGCCTCGAGAGAGAACTACTCCCTCCTAATCATGGGAATCAGCAATGGTGATGGAGATGGCGGTGGAGATCGATGGAGATGGCTCCGGGGGCACTTCCCCATCCCGGCAGGGTGCCGGAACAGAGACTTTCTGTCTCCCGAATCTCCACTTCGATGGCAGTAGCACTGCGGAACTTTTCATGGATTTCTGATTGATGATTTAGGGTTTTGGTATCAGGAGGCTCTTATAGGCGAAGGAGGCAAGGTCGGTGGAGTGCCAGGGGGCCCACACCACCTGGTGGCGCGGCCAGGGCTAGCCCGCGCCACCATATGGTGTGGCCAGACCCTGGCCCTCCTCCGTCTCTGCTTCTGGCTCCGTGAGTCTTTTGGTAAAATAGGAACTTTGGCTTTTGTCCCGTCCAATTCCGAGAATATTGATTTTCTGACTTTCCTGGAACCAAAAACACCAGAAAACAGGCAACTGGCACTGTGGCTCTTGTTAATAGGTTAGTCCAAGAAATCATATGAAAAGTACTCCGAAGTGTGGACAAAACATAAGAAAGTAGATAAAACCAAACATGGAGCATCAAAAATTATAGATACATTTGCAATGTATCAACATCCCCAAGCTTAACTCCTGCTCGTCCTCGAGTAGGTAAGTGATAAAAGAAAGAATAATTTTTGAGGTGACATGCACCATCAAAGACTTGATCAAAATATTTGTAAAACATTCAAAGCTGGGATCATAGTACTTCAATCATAACATGAAAGACAAGGTTCTAGCAATAAGACAAAGAAACTATGATGCAACATGAAAATGCACAAACAAAAGATTCATGAATAACAATGGTTTGCAAGACGTTTGTTTGTTTCACATAAAGAAAACATAGCATAACTGTATTCAGCTTGTCCCTCAATAGAGTAGCAAATATAAATGCATAGGACACCTTCAAAGTTCATAAGAGTGACTAGATACAATAGTTTAAAACAAGCAATATCAAATTATGCATCAATCAACTAGTCTTGGGACAATGCACATAGGACTAAGAATGGCCACTATGCTCTCAAAGTAGGTGCATAAAGATAGAAGGTGGAGACTCAATATAATGGTGGAAGAAAGGCCTTTTTATAAAAGGAAGTAGGGATTCAAGTCTCATAAATAGCTTCCAAAAAGAATGGTACTTATAGCTTTCAGCTCTCATTGCCCCTATCATAAGCATCTTGAAGTGATTAAAGTTAAAGTGAACAAACTATGGTGTACATGCTTGACGAAGTATAAGTTAGAAATCTCATGTCCCTTGTATATGAGGGTCGTTCCTCATGCTACTCAAGTTTAGTCACCGGTAAGTTCTTGTCATCGTAAGTATATGTGTATCATAGAGAACCGCCAACGGGGTACCCCTTGCCCGATGATAGGGAAGAATCCCCATATCAAAATGACAAGGCAAGCAGACAACGAGCATCTCAACATTCTTCTTATTTACCATGGGAATATGGTGCTTTTTTCTCTCTTTCCTCTTTTCATAGTATCTCTTTTTTTCTCTTTTTTCTCAATATAGGACTCTTTTTTATAAGAAGAATGCTTCATAGAGAGCTCATTATGGTTACACTGTAGGTTTCCACCATGTCAGCATGGAATAGACCAACGGCCCAGGCGTTTCTCTAACACATATACATAACTCCATGGACTTACAAGCTCCTCTTTCATTTCACATCAACGACATCCATATACAAAAGAGCATGATATCAACTAGGTACAAGTACCACGTGCAATGTTGAAAGCGTTCCCCATGAAAGCATGGTTCTGCTAATTCCCGACAAATAAGTGCAAGGACATACAACATAGAAGACACAATGGTTCAAGTTTATTAAGGGCAAGAATAGTAAAGTGTGCCATCAAGTTCGTGAGAGCTTTAATCACTAGTTTTCTCATAACAAGTTTAATTTGGAAGGTAAACAAAAGCATGAATATACTTGGAATAGCATAAGCTAATAGGTAGGTATGGTGGACTCTTTGGAATAACTTGGTTTAAGGTGTTGGATGCATGAGTGGAACTCATACTTGGTTGTGGAGGCTAGCAAAAGACTGGGAGCGACAAACTAAGAGAGCAATAATGGCCATAATCATGCAGAGCGACAAAACATCATTGATCAAAGCATAAAGTGATACTACAAGTTGAAAACTAAAGGATCATAAAGGCTTATGGTGACTTGAGATAGTCATAACATGGTGTGAGCATGCGCCAAGTCAACCATAATAAAGCATCAAAGGAGAATACCACTATACTATGCTTTAATATGCTAAAACAACGCATGATTCATCCAAGGCATATTAAGCAATCTCAATTGTTTATAACAAGTCATGCTACAGCAAACAATACTAAGCATAAAGCCAAAATAATATCAAGCATGGCATGACAAAGCATAGGCCACAGTCAAAAACAAGCTCTCTTTACCACATAAGTATGAACTTTCCTACTCTTTTCCAAACCAAACCAAACTATTTGCAAACCAAAGTATGAAAGAGGGGGTCCAACGAATTTATTCAGCAAACTAAGCAAACGAAAAACCAAAACGAAAACAAAAAAGAAGACGCTCCAAGAACAACACAACTGTGCATGAAACAATAAAAATGAAGCGTTTGGAAGAAACATGGGATTTTTATTGATGAAGGGGGGGATGCCTTGGGCATCCCCAAGCTTTGACGCTTGTACTTCTTGGATATTTCTTGGGGTGACATGTGTGGCATCCCCAAGATTGAGCTTTAGTCCATCCTTCATCTCATTACTCATTCCTTCCATACACCTGAAATTTTTCCTTCATACAAAACTTGACACAATCTTTATTAGCAACATTAGTGCACTCAAGATAAGAGGTCTTAAGGTTCAGTTCTAACCCCAAATAAACTTCCATTAGAACACTAGCTACTGAATCACTTCCCTCAAAAAGCTCAATTCCCCAAAAGAACTCAAAAAGGAACCAACAAGAAGCAAATGCAGAAAATGGCAGAAATCTGTCAAAACAGACCAGCAGGTAAAGAACAATTTTTTCGAAGACCTTCTGTTGCTCAAATAGAAAAGTGTTGAACTAACGAAAGTTAGATAACAACCTGGGGAAGAAGCACAAAAAGTCACGCCTCAAAAAGACGTTCAGAGATTTTACACGAATTTTTACGGTGAAGCACAGAAATCTGTTTCGAGACAGCAACTTTCCCAATCATTACTTCTCTCTCATTAGAGGTTACTCTTGGCACAAAAAGCAAATAAAAAGGATAAGGAGAGGTTATTACTGAAATAATAACTTCCAAGACTCATCTAAAACTTTTGGGTTATCTCCCAATAAGTACTTTTCTTTAACGCCTTTAAGTTAGGCATGATAGTTTGAGAAGATGCTCACATAAGAAATATGAATTGAAGTAAAAGAGAGCATCAAGAAGCAAATTCAAAACACATTTAAGTCTAACCCACTTCTTATGCATAGGAATCTTGTAAAGAAACAAGTAATGAAAGCACAAAGCAACAAGCAAAGTAAAGCAAAACAAGTGCAACTTCAATACTTTCAACATAAAGAGGGGAAACTTAATATTATGGAGATGCATACAACCATGTTTCCCTCTCTCATAATAACTTTCCGTAGCATCATGAATAAAATTAACAATATAACAATCACATGAAACATTCTTATCATGAGCCACATGCATAAAAGAATTAATACTCCCCACATAAACATAGTCATTCTTATTAATTGTAGTGGGAGCAAATTCAACAAAATAGCTATCCTTATTATTCTCATCACCATAATCATCAAATATAGGAGGCATATTGTAGTCATAATTAATTTCCTCCTCAATAGTAGGTGGACTGAAAATATCATAGTCATCATTGTAATCATCATATATTGGAGGCATAGTGTCATCATAAGCAATAGAATAGCTATCTTCCAAAGCCGGTGAACTAAAAAGATCATTTTCATAAAAACTAGCTTCCCCAAGCTTAGACTTTTCCATAGCATTAGAAATAATTGTGTCCAAAGAATTCATACTAACAACATTTCTATTAGCATGCAAATAAAGTTCCATATGTTTTTTAATTTTCTCTTCAAACACTTCATGTCCTAACTCAAGATAAATACTATAAAGCTCTCTAATTTTGTTGTTGTTTTCCATTAAGCCTAACTAGTGAAAACAAGAAACAAAAAGACAAAATTGCAGAATCTAAAGGAAATAACTTCGAGTACTCACACCAGAAAATAGGCGTTTGCCGTGGGAGGCTCTTCTTCTTTAATCCTCCGGTGTGAATACCTTTTACCTTACCTCCCCGGCAACAGCGCCAGAAAATAGCTTGATGTCCACGCACTTCTATTATTGTAGACAATTGTTGGGCCTCCAAGTGCAGAGGTTTGTAGAGCAACAGCAAGTTTTCCCTTAAGTGGATCACCCAAGGTTTATCGAACTCAGGGAGGAAGTGTGTTGGGGGATACCCCCGGGTAGGGTCACGCCGGAGTATAAAGGCCGAGTTAGCCGAGGTACGGCAAGGTCAAAGCAAATGCTGGCCGAGTCAACCTCAAGGCACGCCGAATCTCGGGGTAACCTGGACCAGGGGATGTCCACCTAACTAGGTCTCAACCGACTCAAGCCGTAAGTCGGATGGATGAATCTAGCTTGTCTGCAGGAACAGGTGTGGCTGGATCAACTACGATCCGGGTCATAGCAAGCTTCTAGGAGAAGTAAGGTATCTCGCTGGTCAAAAGTAACCCCGGTACGCACAACATGAGCGAAGCGGACAGGGGCAGGACCACCGAGGCGTGGCCGACAGAGGTGACGAAGCCAATGTCGGGTGACGCAGGCGCCGCAGAGGCTCACGTAGCCTCTGCATGGATGACGCGGGGGAAAAGCGACCCGGTCGGCTTACTATTTTGGGAGGAGGCATATTCCCAGGAATATGCCTCCACGTATGCCCTAAGTGGAGACCTAGCCACCCCTATATAAGGAGGGCTAGGGCCTCTGTAGAAGGGGTTGAGTTTTGACTAGGTTGGTCTTTGAAGGGTTTATCTCTATTGGCTAGATTTTACTTGGTTCCTGAGGGCTAGCTAGAGGTGAGAGTAAGAGAGTTCCTTCTTCCTCCTCTCTCCAATACAGCTCGAGGAGCACTTGTAACCTTGGAAGTGAATCAAATACAAAGCTTCTGTGTGTGGAATCACCACACTATCCCTCCCTGGATTCCCCTAGTGCAATTAGTCCCCACCTTTAGCCTATCCATGGCATCTGCCGTGACACCACCACAACAAAGTGGTCAAAGGTATCCCCTCTCAAGCAACCCTGCAATCAAGATACAAGAAGTCTCTTGTGTCCCCAACACACCCAATACACTTTTCAGGTGTATAGGTGCACTAGTTCGGCGAAGAGATAGTAAAATACAAGTGGTATGGATAATTATAAATGGTAACGGTGATAGAAAATAACTTGATGGCGTGGAAAAGACTAAAGTAAACCTGAAATAAAGATGGAAGCAAGCAAACATGTAACAGATCTAATAGCAAATGGTGTTTCAGTGCTTAGAAACAAGGCCTAGGGATCATACTTTTACTAGTGAACACTCTCATATAAATATATCATCTTCCTGATACTACGCTGAACTACTCTCCGGTTGGACACTCTAATCCATGGTAGGGCTATAATAGCACACCTCAAAGTAAGCCTTTCTCATCTAGAAAACCCCACACTATCACCTTGAGTACTAGATGAGTCCAACAAACACCACAATTTCATAAAGACATCCAACTCCAAATATAACTCATAACAAGTATTTGTAATCTCTAGCCTAAGTGCCACCATGGTGTGCACGCTATCACTTTCACACACATGGGGAGAGCAGAGATCTATTAAAGCACTTGAGTAGCAAGGTAGATCTATAGATTACAAGCTCATGACCACAATATGATCATGCATAGAGAGAGAGATGAACACATAGCTACCGGTAGAACCCTTAGCCTCGAGAGAGAACTACTCCCTCCTCATCATGGGAATCAGCAATGGTGATGGAGATGGTGGTGGAGATTGATGGAGATGGCTCCGGGGGCACTTCCCTGTCCCGGCAGGGTGCCGGAACAGAGACTTTCTGTCCCCCGAATCTCCCCTTCAGTGGCGGCGGCGCTGCAGAACTTTTCGTGGATTTCTGATTGATGATTTAGGGTTTTGGTATCGGGAGGCTCTTATAGGCGAAGGAGGCAAGGTCGGTGGAGTGCTAGCGGGCCCACACCACCTGGTGGCGCGGCCAGGGCTAGCCCGCGCCACCATATGGTGTGGCCAGGCCCTTGCCCTCCTCCGTATCTGCTTCTGGCTCCGTGAGTCTTTCGGTAAAATAGGAACTTTGGCTTTTGTCCCGTCCAATTCCGAGAATATTGATTTTCTGACTTTCCTGGAACCAAAAGCAAAGCAGAAACAGTAATCGCACTATGGCTCTTGTTAATAGGTTAGTCCAAGAAATCATATGAAAAGTACTCCAAAGTGTGGACAAAACATAAGAAAGTAGATAAAACCAAGCATGGAGCATCAAAAATTATAGATACATTTGCAATGTATCAGTAGTGCATCAAGTAGATTTGATCTGTTGATATTAGAGGGAGGAAGACCTCTGGGAGGCTTATTAAGGGTCAGGCATAGGGAAAAACTTGTACTAGAAGAAAAAGGGTCGGCCAAGAAAAGAATCCCAATAAATAAGGAAAGAAATAAGAGAAAAAGTAAGAAAACAAAACTATAATGACCACTGGTACAGGTGGACGCCCGTACGGCGCGCCTGTACTAGGTCCTTTTCCAAAACTCGACCCTTTAACATTAGTAAGTGATAGATCCAAATTTCGACACTTTTTATCATTGTTTTTACTTTTGTTTATTGCCGGATTTCACTGAAGTTTGCCATTTCACTAATGTTAACATCACAACTAGCAAAACCTTAGTTTTTCTTATGATGGTTTTCAGGAATGAACTTTTTGGAAGATCTGATAGTATTTATAGGCTAATTAAACCTAAAGAAACATATCCCCAATTGGATACCCCTTCATTAGGAACAATTTGAGCACATAAGGACCACTGGTACGGTCAGCATGTGCACGTATGGCCTGCCGCTAGCTCTGCTATATTAATACAAGCAACTTTTGTGAAGGGGAGAGGACGAAAAACAGAACACAACCGCCGCAAACACATCTAGAAGAGGAGAGATTCGGTTTGGAGAAGGAGAAGAACATCGTCTCATTCTTTGATGATCTTTAGCCTCTAAACAATTCACTCCACCATCATCTCCATTTCTACTTAGAGAGAGAGATTGGCACTTGTAAGATTAGGGTTTGATACTTTTATCTACCTTGGTTTGTATTTGGTTCGATATTCAAACGGTATTGTGGCTTGCTACGATAACTTTGAGATGATTTCCATTTGCAATACAATTATGCCTTTGATCCATCTTCCTCTCATGTCTGAGTAAACCCCCATAGGCGTGGGAGATATAGGGGATTGGTAAGATGTGTTGTGCCTTCTTTAATTCCATCCATTTGTGATTGTTGTAGTGTTTATTAAATTGTGAGAATGAATATCTATGTTTTCCTAATGCTTTTTATCCAATTTAAGGTCCTGGGTAACATGATCCAGAGATCTCATAGGTATGAACTTGTATGCTAGCGAATCGGCGACCCCCGTGTGACACGGCCGATATCAATGAGAAGCTAGTATTACTCAAGGACAACAAGGAACCATCAAGATTAAAGCCTTGATCTGGTGGGAAGACCTTTAATGTGCTGACCATTACTGTGGTAACAGGCAGATGGATCATTGGGACTAGGAAGAATTAGCCATGAGGGAACCCAGTTACTATATGGGTTGCTTGCCTACTCACTTATAAATAAGAAATATCACAATCACTTATTCCATTATAATCATCTAGCATCTTCACTATTACCATGAACCATTTCTCTCCGCGCATAACTTCTCATCTGCAGGAACCTCGAACACTTTCCTCACCTTTACACTTTTATCTTATTTAATCCTTGCTTTTTTCCTTTACTCAAGTTTCCTCTATTATTAACTCACCCCCTTCCACATTCAACAATTGCAGTCAATTCACTCAAGACAGGTGACACCTTGGGTGTGATAGAAACGCCGCATAAAAACACTTACCTAGGCTCTTTATTGGGATCGATATAAAAATTGGAATTAATACTTCCACGAAAACATGCTCTAAAAAACATGTGCACTTGTAGGCCATCAAGATATTTTCTGTCGCCATTGCCGGGGAGCTAAGCGCTAAGTGTTGTTTCTTGACATAAGAGATTATTGACACCATCCATGATCTCCATTGAAGATAGAGGTGCCACTTGTTTGGAAGAACTTATTTACCTCCATATATTGACCGTATTACAACTGAAAGACGCCTAGAATTTATTGAAAGATTTTCTAACTCACGTACTATAGATGTGAACAGTTTGATTCCTTTGATGGCAGACTTAACCATCACCTAGGGGGCCGAAGAGCCTGAGTTACCATTGGGAGAATATGGGAATCCATCTAGGCACTTAAGAAAAATGACTATTCTTTGTCCTGATCTTGAAAGCCATGAATTTAAAATATATCCTGAGCTAATTTATATGATGAAAGAAATTGCTTTCGCAGGAAAAGAAGAGGAAGATCCTAGTAATCATTTGACGAAGGTCTATGACCTTTGTGCTACTCTTAAACTAGCAAGTCTACCAATAGAGTTAGTACTCCTTAAACTTTTTTGTTGGTCTCTGAAAGATACTGATTTTACTTGGTTAGAATCATTACCCAATCACACTATAAAAATCTAGGAAGATTGCATCCAAGAATTTATGCATAAATTTTTCTCGTTACTAAAATCATGCAGATCAAATGCAGCATTACGAACTTTTTTCAAATAATTGGAGAAAACTTTTATCAAGCATGGAATAGATATTATGGAATGATTATGAAAGTCCAGAATCATGGTTTCCATGAACATTTAATTGTCCAATATTTTAATAATGGGCTTAATGATGATACAAAAGAAATGATTGACTTATCTACGGGAGGAGCTATTTGTAACTTGATGTTGCAAGAATGCATAAAGATTTTTGAGGTAAGATACTTCAATGATGAACAATTCAATCCAGTTGAGGATATTAAACCACAAAAATGTATGTTTCATATGCCCCAGGAACTTATGCTTGAAGTTAAGATGTGCATGAAAGAAAAAAGGAATAACATTGGAACTTTTTGCAGAAAATAAAGTAGATATTCTTCAAGCTAATGTTATAGAAGATGAAATAAATATTGTGATGCAAAAGTTTAGATATCAACAAAAGCAGTTCTATGAGAAATTTTATAAATGGCTAATGACTCAATAAAAACATAAAAGAGCTAACTAAAGTTTTTGATGACTTAGGACATGCCACTAGACATTTGGATAAATACTTGAGTATGGTTAAAACTCAATGTGATCAGATTGTTGAAACTCAAGCTCTCATTTTAGACCAAGGTAATTTTAATTACAATACTGTTTCTACTAACATTGTCACCAGACATGGTATAGAGACACAGGAACCCTAGGGGCCACCTTGGTATAAAAAGAACAAGCCTGCAAGGCAAAAGAGACTCAAGAAAGGAGTCAAGAAGAAGAGGACCTTGTGGATCCTCAAGATGATATTGATTATGAAGCTCAGAAAAGAGGGCATGAGACTTCTAAAGATAAATAAGAAGAAGAAGAAGAAGAAGAAGAAGAAGGAGATAAACATAAACAATATGATTCAGGTGCTGAGACAATAGACTCAAGAGAAGAGGCTGATCTCAGAAAGGAATAGGAAGAGTAGGCTATTTCCTCAAGTGAAGAACTTACCGATAAGCAGAAACCTCTAGCGAAGAAGAAAACTAAAAAGGATGATGAACCAGTGGCAAAGGTAAAGGAGAAAGTAATACCCATTATAAAGAAAATTGCTTATCCTAATCGTGTTCACTATGAACCAGATAAAGCCATTTATGATTCTTTTGCAGAATCCCTGTGAAGCATTCATTTAGAACTTCCTTTAACTGATGCTATTCAAGTTCCTACTTATAAAAAAATTATGCGAGATATTCTTAATAGAAAAAAGAAGGTAACTAAGTCTATATCACTAATTATAAGCTTTGGTTATAAGCTTCCTGCTAAGGTTGGTGATTGATGAGTCCAAAATTGAAGCATATTTACCTTTTGTTTTTGCATAAATAGATTAGGGGTTTTGGTATTTCACTATGCTTGCGCGCACCTTTTTGCCTCTGTTTCAACAGGATCCCAAACTACTAAGTCTACTATGAACATATCAATTGGAACTGTCATATTATTTTATAATATGATATTTTTAAGTGGTAAAAGTCATTTTATTATTTACCTTCGCACCTAGGAGAATACCAAGCGAGGGGGAACCATCAGCCGTGATAAAGACCAGTGGTACGGGTGGATCTCGCCCGTACCATCCGCCTGTACCACACGTCCGCCTCATCAAATACTCTCTGCTGGCAAAGACGGCAGTGAGATCCGACATACACAGCCACCAGAAACCATGAAAAACCATATATGAAAGGGATCTGAAGGAGGAACTTGGCGGAGGGAAATCCTTGATGCTGCACGGATCATTGGAGGACATCGCATCATCCCCTTCATCGTCAACCGCTGCATCCTCATCACCATCATCACTCCCATCTCTCATCCATCAGAACTTGTTGTAATTCCAGATTCAATTATGGTTTGCACTAAATTTATCCCTGTATTTTTATCCATCCATTTGATTATGATGATGTCGTTGATTGATTTCATGTGTGAGTAGTTTCTTTGTTCTTGGGGAGATGGATAAATCCTAGCACGATTATGGACTTGCAATAAAGATGATCTATTCTTGTGTCCGTATGACTGGCTGGTCTATAATAGATTTATGATTTGTGTTTGATCTCTCTCTTTAGATGGTATGTGTAGTAAGCCACATATCATTTTCCTTCAGGACTAAAGGGAGGGAGAAATCCTTTGCACGTGTTTGGGAGCATGCCGGAATAACTTAGTGACAAATTGGCACTGGCTTGTAACCTACACGGTCAAAGGAGGATAAAGAGGGACTCCCTAAGCTAATTATGATATCCACGGGGAAACCCTTAATTGTGGTCGTTTGTATGGGTGATTGCTCTCAGACATCGGAGTGGTTATTTAGAGGTTACCTCACTCTTGGCTCAACAAAGTGGCTTCCTATGAGCCTTATAGTGAACATCTTATTATGGATCTCTCTCCACACATATCATGACACAATAAGTATGTTATCTTAGTTAATAATAATAATAATAATAATATCATGCCAGTGGTGTATCCTACATCCATGAGAATGTTTTAGCCCTATTGAGTTCAACCATGTTTTCACACAACATTGTTACTTGCTTTCTTTTAGTCATTTTAATTACTTTTATTCACATAACCAAAAACCTGTCAAACACCTTTTACTTGAGATCAAAGGTAGCTTACAAGTATCCTTTGGTGGAAAGTGATGAGGGGCATAAAGACCTTAACCAAATAGCTCTTTGTGGATACAATACTCTTATTTTGAAACTAGCTACAGTTGATCTATGCACTTGTAGCCATCAAGCTATTTTTTGGCGCTGTTTCTGGGGAGGTAAGTGCTTTTGGTATTTGTTCTTAGTTGCTTATTTCACTAATTGTTTACTAAAAGTTGTTTACTAGTTTCAGGTAAGCACCATCACTACATTCAGACTGATGAATCAGCTCGATGCAACTAAATACCTTGGGAAGTTCAATAGAGGACTCGTTAAAGAATTCCCGAGTGAGAGCGAACTAGAATACGAGGTTAACCCTTGCTGTATTGCTATTATTAAAGAGAAAACTTTTGCAGGAGATGATCCCGACGAGGATCCTTACACTCATTTAATGCATTTTACCGAGTTATGTTGGACACTTAAATTGAGAGGCTATTCTGATGATGAATTGAAACTTAAATTGTTTAGCCAATTTCTAACCAACACTGCTTTAGCTTGGTATAGAATTTTCCTTGTAGAGAAAATAGATACCTGGGAAAAACTCAAAGGAGAATTCGTATTTCCATTCTTTCCTAAGGGAAAAACTACTGAAGCAAGAAGGGCAATCACAAATTTCAAGAACCGCCCAGGTGAAGGCTTGGTAAGGGCCTTCAAAAGGTATAAGTCACTTCTTAATAAATGTCTCCATCATGATTTGCCTGAATGGTATGTTTTACATATTTTCTACAAGCGACATAATCAAGAAATTAAACATGAGCTTGACACAAATTCCGAAGGCTCTTTTATGGAGTTAAATATAACTAAAGCTTGGGAACTCCTAGAACGAATTTGTCGTAATAAAGAAACATGGGGATTTGATTTAGGCGGCGAAGGAGGTATCAAAATTGAATGTGATTGTCTCAATGTCTTATAAAGAATCTGGTAAAGTAAAAGAAACTGTTGATGAACTTCAACTTGATGATGATATTATTTTGCAAATCCTTTAGTCTTTTACAGAACATACTGAGGCTCCTAAGAAAGATTGGCTCCATTATACTCCTCCACCCTAGCCAGTTGAAGAAGTTGATCCAATAATTGTATCTCATGTTGAGCCATTAAGGGAAGCACCCTCATATGTTGAACCCCTGACTTTTCCAAGGACAGCGAGAAAACATATGATGGCTCAGCAAATCGAAGATCAACATGAAGAGGAAAGACTATTCCTCAAGACACTGGAAGAGGAGGCACAAACAAGAAAAACTAAAGAAGTAAGTATACATGAGACTAGGGAACCAATGAAGGAGGATATCTTAACCATGTTTGCACATTGCAATGCGATAGAGCTAGATACCGAAGCTTCACAATTTTTTGAAGGGAAGGTAAAAGCTAAAAAAGTTGGTAAGCCTATTCTTCCTTGTAATTTCGGTGGAACTTCTTATTATGGCCTCTACGACATAGGAATAGATGTTAATGTAATCCCCTTTAATTTTTATTTGAAAATCCAAAAAGAACTAACCTCAACTGAGTTATAGGATACTGACATGACTATAATGCTTACAGATAAGACACTCAGAGTTCCTATTGGGGGGATACCCCCGGGTAGGGTCACGCCGGGGTATAAAGGCCGAGTTAGCCGAGGTACGGAAAGGTCAAAGCGAATGCTGTCCGAGTTACCTAAAGGTAGGCCGAATCTCGGGGTAACCCGGACCAGGGGATATCCACCTAACTGAGTCTCATCCGACTTAAGCCGCAAGCCGGATAGATGAATCTAACTTGTAGGCAGGAACAGGTGTGATCAGATCAACTACGATCTGGGTCATAGCAAGCTTCTAGGAGAAGGAAGGTATCTCGCTGGTCAAAAGTAACCCTGGTACGCACAGCGTGAGCGAAGTGGATAGGGGCAGGACCATCGAGGCGTGGCCGACAAAGGTGACGATGCCGATGTCGGCTGACGCAGGCGCCGCAGAGGTTCACGTAGCCTCTCCATGGATGATGCGGGGGAAAAGCGACCCGGTCGGCTTGCTATTTTGGGAGGAGGCATATTCCCTAGAATATGCCTCCACGTATGCCCTAAGTGGAGACCTAGCCACTCCTATATAAGGGGGGATAGGGCCTCTGTAGAAGGCGTTGGTATCATTTGGATAGAGCTTTACTGGATTGATCTCTATAGGCTAGTTTTACTTGGTTCCTGAGGGCTAGCTAGCGGGGAGAGTAAGAGAGTACCTTCTTCCTCCTCTCTCCAATACAGCTCGAGGAGCACTTGTAATCTGTGAAGTGAATCAAATACAAACCTTCTGCGTGAGGAATCACCTCACTATCCCTCTCTGGATTCCCCTAGTGCTATTAGTCCCCACCTTTAGCCTATCCATGGCATGTGCCATGACACCACCACGACAGTTGGCGCCCACCATGGGGCTAGCGGCGCTAGCAGGGGTCAAGATCCGGACGGGAAACCTCATCGGCACCGGCGAACGCATCGTCTCCGGGCTTGTTCAGCACTTTGGATCCGGGCGGGCGCAAGCAAGGATCCGGCACCAGATCCGGAGGTAACACCTAAGGCACTGAGGAAAGGTAGAGGTCCTCCACTAGAGAGGCCTGAGAATGTACTAAGAGAAGCTATGGATAGCTTGGCAAACCCAGTAGCAGCAGTGGTAGATCCGGCTCAGGCACTGGCCGAGCTAGAGGAAACTAGGCAAAAAATTCTAGAGGGAGCGAAAAAGATAGCTGCGGGCTCAGCAGTCGTTGAACATGACGCTGCGTGAGTACGCAAAGGCAAATAAAGTAGATGATGTAAAAGTGAAGGGGAGAAATCTCATGAGTGAAATGAACAAAGAGGGTGATACTAGGGTTGGGGAGTCAGAGAACTGTTTGTCCGTGGGGCTGCCAAAGTATAGTACCTCGGCAAAAAACCTCAGAGCAACGAATGCAGCTGCGTCCGAGTTAGAGGGTCTAACGGGTGAAGCCCGTCAGAGACAGCAAGATAGGGTCAATGAGTTGGTTCGGATCGCGAACAGGCAAAATGAGGAATTGCTCAGGGCTAACCCGAAGAGAGCTAGGGCCTCCAAGATCGTTCATTCGGCGGTGGGTAACCCGGAGAAATCCGCTGGAGCCGCATCGTCTCCTCATGGTGGTCCTAGGAGAGAAGAGGTAGTAACCTCGGCCAGGAGAAACAAACAGATCGTTTCGTATGACCCGACAAGGGCAGGAAAAGCAAAAGAGGTATAGAGAAACGATGACCGACGAAGCATAAGCCAAGGTGAAGCTGGCTGAGGTAACCACGACCAAGGCAATGCCGGTCAAGGAAATGCTGTAAATTGCAATGCCGGACAGCGCAACTCGGCAGGACAACCGCGGCAGCGGAATATACCAAGGCAAGAGCAAAGTGCCGGCCGAGGTATGCAACAGAGAGGTGCACCACGAGAGCAAGACCGGTATAACGATGGAGATTCGGAAATGGTGAATGCAGGATACCTAAGGCCAGACTATCATGTGATAGGGTCGAGATTGGGAAGCAGGGATCTGATGCCTGATGACGCCAAGTTGAAACTGGATCGACTGTATAGGTCGGAGCAGATTGAAAGCCAGGGTCCTCCGGGTCCTGCGTGTTTTGGACCCCGTATCATGAAGGAGCCACCGGTACCTAACTTCCAGTTACCCAGAGGCACAAAGACGTATGATGGCAGTACTAAGCCGGAGGGTTGGTTGATAAACTATGCTACAGCTGTGAAAATTGCTACAGGCAACTTAAGATGGGCTGTGAGATACGTACCCCAGATGTTGGAGGGGCCAGCAAGGGTATGGTTAAACAATTTGCCACCCAGAAGTATCAACTGCTGGATCGATTTTGTGGAAATGTTTATCAGCAATTTCTCAAGTACGTATCAGAGGCCAAATAGGCCACAAACCCTAGCTATGTGTAAGCAGAGACCGAACGAGACAGACCGGGAGTTTTTAACCCGATGGTGTACCGTGCGAAACTCATGTGAGGATGTGATAGAGTCACAGGCCATAGCATGGTTTGCACAAGGGTGCAGATATGCAAGCGAGGTGTGGCAGAAGTTGCAAAGGAAAATGCCAACCACTTTGGCAGAAATGATCCGGATTGCTGATTCGTATGCTTTGGGTGATCCGACTCAACCTAGGCTCATGTCAAACGAGTCAAATGAGGAGTACTACAAGAGAGATGGAGCCGGATCGTCCCAGAGGAATGATTACAGAGGTAAAAGAAGAGATGACAGACTGGATCACCGGTACAGTTCGCAACAAGTTGCAGCTGTGAATCAAGATCAGCCCGGAGCAGGGAGCAATCATCTTCAGAAAACTGGAGGTGAATAGTGGACACCAAGAAATGATGGCAAGAAAACTTGGACGCCAGAGCAGAAGAAACAGTGGCAAGAAAAGAAGGACCGTCCGAGGTATACTTATGAGTCCATGTTGGATCAGCCGTGTAAATTTCACACGCCAAATCCGAGTAACCCAGCGGGTCATACAACGAGGCAATGCGAGTGGATACATAAGATAGGACAAGGTGGATCGGGGAATGCTCAGGCACCCTGGAATGATCAACCTCGGCAGGAGTTACCCCGGCAGCAATTGCTCTCCGGAGCAAACACGCAACAGCTAATGTTGCCTCCCCCTCCGCCGAGGTATGACAACCATGAGAGAAGGGATGCGGTGCATCAAGTAGAAAACCAGAATCAGCCGGATCAGAGGTACCCCGGAAATGAGGGCAGGAATGAGTACAGGGAGCATCATCAAAGTTACTGTGTGTTTACCACTGAGGAAACAGATAGAAAGAGCTTGCAGCGCCGACATATGGAGGTTAATGCGGTAATGCCAGCGGTGACGAGGTATATGCCTTGGTCGGACCAGGAAATTCCCTGGAACATCAAAGATCATCCCAAGCTTATGCCGAGTCCTGGTTCATATGCGTTAGTGCTGGATCCGATGTTCATTGGGCCTAACATCAATGTGAGGTTCTCCAAGGTACTGATTGACAATGGCAGTAGAATTAACATCATGTATGCGGATACAATGCGCAAGTTGGGTATCTCGGAGAACATGCTCCAAGATACAAGGACAACTTTCCACGGCATTGTGCCAGGCATCTCTTGTGAGCCAGTAGGCAAGGTCCGGGTTGACGTGTTGTTCGGCACAAGAGATAACTGCCAAACTGAGAATTTGGAGTTCGAAGTGGTGAACTTGAAAAGTGCGTATCACGCGTTACTCGGAAGACTAGCACTAAACAAGTTCATGGCAAGCTGCCACATCAGTTACTTGAAGATGAAGTTGCCCGGGCCAAACGGAGTGATTACCATTGCTGGGGATTTCCGATGTTCCATTGAGTGTGCCTTAGCCGGGTCTAACCTAGCCGAGTTAGTCGTGATTGCGCAAGAGAAAAGAAAGATCCAGGAGGTGGCGGCATTGGCTCGATCCACATAGCGAGATATGCCGCAGACCGAGTAACCCGCATGGCAGTGTCTCATTCCAAGCCACAAAGGATACCAAGAAAGTGCATGTTGATGATATGTTCCCGGAGTGCACCGTAACAATTAATGCCGGGTTAAATGATAAATAGGAAAGCGAGCTCGTCAATTTCCTCCGTGAGAATCGGGATATTTTTGCTTGGTCCACACAGGACTTGCAAGGTGTTCCGAGGGAGTTGGCCAAGCACTCTTTGAACGTGAGACCCGGAGCAAGGCCGGTGAAGCAACCTCTCCTCCGCTTCGCCGAAGATAGGAGAAAAGTCATTGGAGATGAAATAGCTCGGTTACTGGCAGCAGGATTTATCATGGAAGTACTTTACCCGGATTGGCTATCTAATCCGGTGCTGGTGGAAAAGAAGAAAGATGATCCGAACGTGGTAGTGGTTTGGCGTATGTGTATCAATTACACGAACCTAAACAAGGCCTGTCCAAAAGATCCATTTCCACTGCCAAGGATAGATCAGGTCATAGATTCAACTGCTGGATGTGAACTGTTGTCATTTATTGATGCATATTCTGGTTTCCACCAGATACCTCTGAATCCGGATGATCAAATAAAGACCGTATTTATCACCCTGTATGGGGCTTATTGCTATCGCACCATGCCGTTTGGTTTACGTAATGCAGGGGCAACGTACCAAAGATGTATGCAGAAATGTTTGCACGACCAAATAGGTCAAAATGTACAAGTGTATGTGGATGATGTGGTTATCAAGACCAAGGAAAGCAAAACGCTCCTTGACGATATCAGGCAGACATTCGCGAACTTAAGAAGGTTCCGGATGAAGCTTAACCCGGAAAAATGTACCTTCAGCGTCCCGGCTGGAAAGTTACTCGGATTTCTCGTATCCAGCCGAGGTATCAAAGTCAATCCAACTAAGATCCGGGCCATTGAGCGAATGGAACTGCCGAAGTGTCTTAACGATGTCCAGAAGTTCACTGGTTGCCTGGCATCGTTAAGTCGGTTTGTATGTCGGTTGGGAGAAAAGGCGTTGCCTCTCTACCAACTCATGAAAAAGTCGGATAAGTTCGTTTGGACGCCGTAGGCCAATGAAGCCTTTGCCCACTTAAACAAAATGATAGCCACTACACCAGTGTTAGCCTCTCCACTATCAAAGGAGCCAATGTTGCTCTATATAGCCGCAACCAACCGAGTTGTAAGTGTAGTGATTGTGGTAGAGTGAGACGAAGAGGGTAAGTCGATGCAAAGGCCAGTGTATTATCTAAGCGAGGTATTATCTGCCTCAAAGCAGAATTACCCACACTATCAAAACGTGGCCTACGGTGTCTATATGGCAGCTAAGAAGTTGAAGCATTACTTTGAGGAGCATCCCATCAAAGTAATATGTGAAGCTCCCATATCCGAGATAATGAGTAACAAGGATGCGAGTGGTAGGATTGCGAAATGGGAAATTGAACTAGCTCCCTATGCACCACAATGTGACAGAAGAGAAGCAATCAAGTCTTAGGCTGTGGCCAACTTTTTTGTGGACTGGGCTGAGGTACAATACGAACCACCGCTACCAGATCCGAACTACTGGAGGATGCACTTTCACGGGTCAGAAACAAAAACCGGGCTAGGTGCCGGAGTTGTACTTACCTCGCCAAAGAAGGAACAGCTGAAATATGTGCTGCAGATCCACTTCGTAGCATCGAACAATGTCGCTGAATATGAAGCACTTGTGCATGGGCTCAAAGTGGCAAAAGAAATTGGGATACGTCGGATCCAATGCTTTGGCGACTCGGATTTGGTAGTTCAGCAAGTGTCGGGGCTGTGGGACGCTCTTGAATCAAACATGGCATTATACAGATTCCATGTGCAGAAAATATCTGGTTACTTTGAGGGATGCGAATTTCGTCATGTACCCCGGGTGGAAAACGAAGCTGCCGACATGCTGTCTAAGCTCGGATCAACCCGATAAGCAATTCCACCGGGTGTAGCATTAGAGCACCTCAGAAAACCATCTATCAGACCGTCCCCAGAAACCGACTCAATCTACGTCCCAGAGGATACAGAATCCGGAGCTGTGCCCATGGACGTTGACATGGGAGGTGGTGTGCGAAACCCGGGGACTGTCTCAGCAAACCCGGGGACTGCCTCAGCGAACCCGGGGACTGCTCAGCGTGATCAGGTTGAAGTTATGTCGTGGATCAGATGGAAATTGATGAGGATGTGTTCCCTGTGCGAGCAATACCAGCTTGGGCACTGCCTATATTTCAATTCCTGAAAGATGGAACGTTACCCACTGAGGAGGTGCTATCCAGGCAAACTCAGAGGAGAGCAAAGGCATACACAATCGTCAATTCCGAGCTATACAAAAGGAGTGTGACCAATGTCCTCCAGCGATGCGTTGACCCGGAAGAAGGGCTTGACATCCTCCAAGATATACATCAAGGGGAGTGCGGGCATCATGCCTCGTCCCAAGCCTTGGTGGCAAAAGCTTTCCGACATGGATTCTACTGGCCAAGTGCCTTAGAACAAGCAGAAGATCTGGTGAGAAAATGCAATGGTTGTCAGAGGTATGCTACCAAGACACATATGCCTATGTCGGAACTCAAGACCATACCAATCACATGGCCATTTGCCGTATGGTGTTTGGATATGGTTGGCCCGTTCAAACCAGCAAGGGGGAATATGACTCACATTTTGGTCATGGTGGATAAGTTTACAAAATGGATCGAAGTGAAGCCAATAAGAAAGTGTGATGGAGCTACGGCCGTAACATTTCTCAAAGACATCATCTTGAGATACGGTTATCCTCACAGCATCATAACTGATAATGGCACAAATTTTGCTGAAGGAGCATTTGCACGATTCTGTCAAGATAATAAGATCTGGCTGGACGTTGCCTCCATAGCTCATCCCGCATCGAATGGACAAGTGGAAAGATCCAACGGATTTGTATTATCCGGGATAAAACCCCGGCTCATTGAGCCGCTGCAAAGATCAGCAGGGTGCTGGATAGAAGAACTACTCTGTGATCGGAGTTTAAGAACAACTCCGAATCGATCAACAGCTATACGCCATTTTTTTTTGGTATATGGGGCAGAAGCTGTATTACCAGCCGACATAGAGCATGATTCGCCTAGGGTCACCCAATACACAGAAGCCGAAGTGCAAGAAGCCCGGCAAAATGATGTTGATCTGCTGGAAGAAGCGAGAGAATTGGCATTGTCCAGATCCGCCATATATCAGCAAAATCTCCGACGCTATCATAGCCGGAAAGTAAGCCCCTGAGTTTTCTGGGAAGGCGATCTGGTGCTCCGGTTGGTACAACGTACTGTTGGTATGCATAAGTTATCCCCCCATGGGAAGGGCCATTCATTGTGAGCAAAGCACTACACAATGATTCTTATTATCTTATCGATGCAAAGCCACAGGAAAAGAACAAGGCGGACAGGTCCGGCGAGGAATCTAAGCGTCCATGGAATGTAGCTCTACTTCGTCCTTTCTACACTTAGCAGAGAAGTGTATGTATTCGAGTCTTCTCATATGTCGTTATGTATGCCGGCAATGAGCTTATCAATGAAATGTTGGCACCTCGGCGAGAACTCGGGACCGCCTTAATAATATTTGTTGTCTTTTATTATTTATACGTCAGCTGGAGTAAGTTGTTCTACTTAACTCGGATTAGTAGTGTGTGAGCACCAAAAAGCCAACTCTTCGACTTGCTGCTGTCCAACAAGAATTGGCTTCATGGCAAGCAAGAGAACAAGTTTGGAATTGCGTAGCACATGAAAAACGACTAAGGAAAAGAACTTAATCGAGCCGACGTTTGTTTTTTGGACTAACCTTGTATTTACATTCAAATTATTATGCTGAATTATTTTGAGCTAAGCCTAAAGTTTCCAAGTATTGTTAAGACAATTTTTGAAGCTTGGATTCGTCAGTCGTAAAACCGAATCAAGGTAAGCCAGAAGATTGGACGAATAAGAAAATGAAACTCGGGGACTACGCCCAAGTTAATCCGGCATAAAAACTTAGTAGCAAAATATCACATGTGTACTGGATACAATTCCACCCGGCATACCGGGGATCTAATAAATTTTAAAGTGTTTTCACTCAAGGAGCAGCAAGAGGAGGAAGTTCGGCACCATCTTCATTGTCTTCGGTGTCGGAGGCATCGCCCTCTTCATCCTCATCCGAGCCGTCTTCAACATTCTCAGCATTTTCGTCACCAGCGGCTTCCAGGAAGCTCGGACCCTCAGTCCATTCATGAATGGGAGCATATTCGATGAGGCTATGGGCGCAAGCCTGGTGCCGAGCTACCCACTCCGGGTCATTGGTCCATTTGGATCCGGTGCGCAGGCGCTTCAGGAGGTTGAGGTCGATCTTCTCGTACCACGTGAGCATGTGGTGAAGAACTGTCTCAGCTGCGGCACGTCCAGCGGACTCCCTCCAAAGGTCGAGTTGTGTATCTATTTCCATCAACTTTTCGGCAAGAGCTGCGGTTCTCTCCGGAGTGTCTTCGGCAGGCCAAAACGTGTTGAAGATTCGGACTACAACATCAAGGATATCCTTGCCATAGTTCTTGATGATCTCCACATGGGACGACAGGCTGACCAACAGGTCCTCCATGTCATAGGGAATATCTTCACCGTCAGGAGCAACGGGAGTACCCCTATCTTGGCGGAAATTAGCAACAGCGGCGCTCGCAATGGCAGTGCCCTCTAGAAATTTGCCTGAAAACGAGATAAGAGAAGCAAGTAAGGAAAAGACATGTGAAGTAACCCGGAGAAATATGCCGGATAAGGGAAAGGAACTTACGTAAAATGTGGCTGTGGATCCGGGTCAATTCCTTGGTACAGTCATCGCATCTCTTGCAGAGTTGCACAAGTTCAGTGTTCGCGGACTCAAGCTTGATGTCAGCCTCCTAGAGAAGTTCTCGGTCCTTGGCAATTTGAAGATTGAGGCGCTCAAGATCGGATTGGTGTTGCGCTTTCAATTTCATCATTTCTGCCTTTAGCTTGGCAATCTCATCATCCTTGGTTCGGAGGAGGGCAAGCTCATCGTCTTTCTTTTTGAGCTCGGCCTGATGCTGCCCTGCTTGTTCGAGAAAATGCAGCATCATATCAGGCACGGGCACACTATCTTCTAGCGATACTGAAATAGTTTGTTAACCCGGCAAAGCCGAGGTATGAATGTTTGCCGAGCCAAGGAGAAAAGGAGATAGAAAGCAGAGCAAGGTCATGCAAAAGTAACTTACCCTTGATCTGCTCCAGATTCTTCCTCATGAGCTTGTTCTCAGCTTCCACCCCAGCTGCGAAAACCGAATGATGGATTAGTTCGGCAGAAGAAGATGAAGGAAAGCAGAAAAATGTGAAGAAGAGAACTTACCCCTTTTCTCGTGCTCAGCGAGATGTGCATTATGCTTTGCGAGCAGCATTTTGTGAGTGTCCAGGAGACGCTGGAACTCAGCGCTCCGGCGGTTGGTGGTCACCTGAAAAGAGTACAAAAATATAGCTTAAGCCTTGTGCATATTCGGAGTGTACAAGATCCGGGCCAAGTGGAACTTAACCCGGCTCTAGGTGTGTGCATATTCGAAGTGTACAAGATCCGGGCCAAGTGGAACTTAACCCGGCTCTAGGTGTGTGCATATTCGAAGTGTACAAGATCCAGGCCAAGTGGAACTTAACCCGGCTCTAGGTATGTGCATATTCGAAGTGTATAAGATCCGGGCCAAGTGGAACTTAACCCGGCTCTAGGTGTGTGCATATTCGAAGTGTACAAGATCCGGGCCAAGTCAAACTTAACACGGCTCTAGGTGTGTGCATATTCAAAGTGTACAAGATCCGGGCCAAGTGGAACTTAACCCGGCTCTAGGTGTGTGCATATTCGAAGTTATCAAGGAGTTAGTTAGTTTTCTAAGGAGCATCCGGCCGAGTAACAAGTTACTCCCCCGGAGGCTCGGGGACTAATGGTTATATCACTAATATCTACAGCATGCTAAGGGAAAGGTGAAGTAACATACCTCCATCATCCGACCCGCAAGGTTAATCACCTTAGCGGTTGTGTTCATCTGAGCAGAAAATTCAGCGGGACCGAACTTTTCCGGGAGATCGTCGTTGTAGACGAACTCCGCCTTGTTCCAGTTGTTCATGAACCTGATCAAGGTCGGAGGATATCGTTCACTGCTGAGCATGTGGGGTGCCACCAAGCCCTTGGCATGTTCTTCCCTCCTCTCAACCTGAGCAAGGGCCGGGCTGGTGTGCAAGACAAGTTGCTGCACATTAGCTGGCTCGATAGGGGCGTCCTTCGGTGCTGGAGGCTTCTTGGAAAGCATGGACGCGAGAGTGCGCTGTCCAGACTCGACGGACGCTGCCCTGGCAGCCTCAGGGGCCTTCTTGCCTTTGGGCTACTGAGAGGAGGAAGTGGTTGCAGCAGATTTACCCTTGGTAGCTGCCTGGGTGCTTTCTCGCTGAGACTGAGAAGACTCGGACGAGGCGGAGGGCTTAGCGTTCTTTGCTTTGGGCTCTTTGGCGCTGGTGTCTTGGTGCTGTTTTCTTCTTCGGAGGAGGTACTAAGGTAGACTTGGTGGTAGCTGGTTGCGGTAGAGCCGAAGTGGTAGATGTCGTTGCCTCGGCTGGGCCAGTCCCCCCCGCTCCTAGGTTGCCCCCCTCTTAACGAGGTGGGTTGGAACCCGGAGCAGCCACTGAACCCTCCAAAATAGGGCTCAGCGGGCATGAATCGTCGCCACGAGGGGGAGAAGGGCTGAGTCGAAGCGGTGAAGCGATGCTAGATCCACTCTGGGGGACCTCCACCGCAGCTCTGCCGAATCAAATCGTGTCAGATGAAAAACTATAATAATGCAAGAACAAGTAAATGGCAGAGGGAAAAAGAGGCTTACGCATCCGAGGTCAGTGGCTCCTTGGGCTTCCGAGCCCTTCGTGCTGGGACCTTGGTTACAGGCTTGGAGGCAGTCTTATCCCCGGACCTCTTTCGCCTTTTGGCTGGCTGAGAAGGTCTGGAGGATGAAGTGGATGCGGCTTCCCTTTTCTTCTTCGGCGCAACCGGAACAGGGTCGCTCACGACAAGGGGAGGGTCCTCATGGATCTGCCCACTAAGGTTAGATGATGCCGGAAAAGCATAAGAAAGGGGGACAACATCAAATGCTTCCATCACCTCAACATCCAAGTCATCTTCATCGTCGGGCCAATCTCTAATAGAAGAGAGTTTACCGGTGGGTCACTTGGTCGCGTCGGCCATTGGGAGGAACATCTCCTGGTCTGGTTCTTCCTCGTCCGAGCTCTCCCGGTCAGGCGCACACTTGAGGGTGGGATCGGTGCCATCCTCGATAGTTTGCTGAAGGAATTGCTAAGGGAGAAAAAAGACAACAGAGTTAAAAATACAACAGCAACCGACCTAAGATTTAATTCGGAGAAAGCTTGTGGCACGAAACTTAATACGGGAGGAAGCCTATCCCGGCAATAGTGCTCAATTCCCCACGTCCACTCAGAGGAGAAGTCCTTGTGGGTGGTGAAGAGGGCCTTGACCCGGCGATAGATTTCCGTGTTGCTCAGCTCGAAAGATGAGGTCCGGTTGGGGTCGCGACCCCAGCTCATGTGGCACACTTTGTGAGTGCATTTCTGGAGAGGGGAGATCCAGTTGCGGACGAATGTGATCATGGCGTCCTCGTTGCGCAACCCAAGCTCCTTCAGCTCCGCGAACCTTTTGTTGACCTGGTTGGCCAACACTGTGGGTTTCTTGGGGACAACGTCCCACAACTCCGGGTTAGGAGGACCCGGAGCATAGGGGCGAAGCCGGATCAGGTATTCAGTGCCGTCGTTCCGAACATAAAAGAAGTTCCGGGCCCATCCTTTGCAGGAATCCAGCCCGGTAACCCGGGGAAAGACGGAGAGCCTCCAGGGTGAAATGGACGCAGTGCCGAACTGCGTAAGCTGCTTGTCCTCCAGGTCAAGCTGAATATTCAGAATTACGTTGCGACAAAGGCCAAAGAACCGGATCCATAGCTCCTTGGTAGGCCATAATCCGGCGTAGCCTTCGATCGTGGAGGCGAAAGTAGAGAGAGATGTGATAGCATTGGCAGGAAGGTGGTGCGGCTAGAGTTCATAGGTGTTCAACCAATCGTGGAAAAAATCGCTAACTGGTAAACCGAACCCCCGCTAGAAATGCGACTAGAACACCACATACTCACCCGGATTGGGTGAGGGGGCAAGTTCGGCGGAGGCGAGACGTGCGGTGACGCCTGCGGGGATGCGTCTGGTGCGGTAGAGCCAGTCTAGGTCATCCTGGCAGACCCAGGATCCAGCCCACACACCTCGGTCCGCCGTCGCAGCATCCTCCTCCATCTCCTGCTTGGTGACGACAAGCTCCTCTTCTGTCATCTCAAGTTCGCTGGCCTCGCTGGCGCTAGCGGCGGTGGGGGGCAGCGGCCTAGATTGACAGCGACCCGTGGCGGAGGAGGTGCGCAGCGGCGACGGTGACACGGATGCGTGTGGAAGCAGTGCGGCGGAGGCGCTGCTACTCAGACGCGGTGGCGACGGTGCTGTCGCAGGAGAAGATGAGGAAGAAGAACTAGAGGCAGAGGGGCGCAGAAGTGGGGAAAACCCCAAGGGGAGCACCCCTCCCCTATTTAACCGCTCCGTCGAGGAGGAAGTGGGATCGTGTTATGCGGATATGCCACATGGTGTGGCCGTGTATAAACCAGATGGGCCAATCAACGGAGAGCCACACAGAGGACCACAGGGTGTAGCAGATCCCATGATGTGACGCATTAATGAAGTTAACGAGGAGGCAGGCCAGACATGACGTGCGCTACAGTGATAACTGACAATTACTACAGCGGTTACTATGGCTGGCCCTTAAAATGAGGCAACCTAATGATTAGCCTCCACGTGGGAAAGCGTACGAGAGAAGGAAAGATAACCCGGATGAGATTATGGTAACCCGGCCAGCAAGTGAAAACTTGAAATGTGCCAAGGGAAAGTAAACCCATGAGATCCGAGATAAGAAGTAACTCGGAGAAGGAGCACAAAGCTCGGTGAAATTGAACCTGCTGTGGCCTTAGCGGCTAAGGCAACTAAGACCGCACTAGCTTCGGGGACTAATGTTGGGGGGATACCCCCGGGTAGGGTCACGCCGGGGTATAAAGGCCGAGTTAGCCGAGGTACGGCAAGGTCAAAGCGGATGCTGTCCGAGTTACCTCAAGGCAGGCCGAATCTCGGGGTAACCTGGACCAGGAGATATCCACCTAACTGAGTCTCATCCGAATTAAGCCGTAAGCCGGATAGATGAATCTAACTTGTATGCAGGAACATGTGTGACCGGATCAACTACGATCTGGGTCATAGCAAGCTTCTACGAGAAGGAAGGTATCTCGCTGGTCAAAAGTAACCCTGGTACGCACAGCGTGAGCAAAGCGGATAGGGGCAGGACCACCTAGGCGTGGCCGACAAAGGTGACGAAGCCGATGTCGGCTGACGCAGGCACCGCAGAGGCTCACGTAGCCTCTGCATGGATGACAGGGGGGAAAAGCGACCCGGTCGGCTTGCTATTTCGGGAGGAGGCATATTTCCTGGAATATGCCTCCACGTATGCCCTAAGTGGAGACCTAGCCACTCCTATATAAGGGGGGCTAGGGCCTCTGTAGAAGGTGTTGGTCTCATTTGGATAGAGCTTTACTGGATTGATCTCTATAGGCTAGTTTTACTTGGTTCCTGAGGGCTAGCTAGCGGGGAGAGTAAGAGAGTACCTTCTTCCTCCTCTCTCCAATACAGCTCGAGGAGCACTTGAAATCTGTGAAGTGAATCAAATACAAACCTTCTGCGTGAGGAATCACCTCACTATCCCTCTCTGGATTCCCCTAGTGCTATTAGTTCCCACCTTTAGCTTATCCATGGAATCTGTCGTGACACCACCACGACAGTTCCTATGGGAATAATTAGAGATGTTCCAATTTATGTTGGACCATATAAATATCCCATTGATTTTGTGCTTATTGATATGCCTACTAATGTTTATTGTCCTATTATTTTCGGAAGAACCTTCTTAAACACCGCAGGAGCAAACATTGATTGCAAGAGACAAACTATGTCTCTCAAGTTTGGTGAAGAGAAAATGAAATTTCACTTCTCTAAATTTGACCATAAGCCGGCTATTGAAGATTTAGACGATTATGAGTATGAAGAGGAAGGTAATATCGTTAGTCTAGCTTCAGTAGTCATTGAGACTCCTGATGATGATTTAGCAAGGAGTTTAGTCAACAATGATAATATTTTTCAAGCTGTAGAAAAATTGTAAATAGACAATTATCTTGACTCCACACCCGAGGTGGACCCCGAAATAAATCAAAAATATGAAGAACCTATAAGAAAAGGAGACGAGGCACCACCACCTCCTACTCTCAAAACTTTACCCAAGGAATTAAAATATAGGTTTCTTGAGGAAACTAATAATTTCCCTATTATTATAAGTTCTAGCCTTGCAGAGAAAGACGAGGAAAATTTAATGATGGTTCTCTGGATGCATCGGAATGCTCTTGGGTATTCGATGAGTGACTTGAAGGGGACTAGTCCCTCGATAGCCACCCATATAATATTTATGGAAGAAGGAGCCCAACAGGTCACCGACTTTCAGAGGCGACTCAAATCTCACATGAAAGAAGAGGTAAGGAACAAAATAATACATTTGTTAGATGCAGGGATCATCTTTCATGTGGAAGAAAGTGAATGGGTAAGTCCTCTTCATTGTGTTCCTAAGAAAGGTGGATTTACCATTGTTGAAAATGAACATAATGATATGATACCTACTAGAACCGTTGTTGGTCACATGATGTGTATTGACTATAGAAAACTTAATAAGGAAACTAGAAATGATCATTATCCTTTGCCGTTTATAGATCAAACTTTAGAAAGGCTAGCTATGCACTCTCATTTTTGCTACTTAGATGGTTATTCCGGTTTTTCTCAAATTGTTGTTCACCCTTATGACAACCTTTATTTGTCCTTACGGTTTATATGCCTATCGTCGGATGCCTTTTGGTCTTTGCAATGATGATACATTGCAAATGTATCTATAATTTTTGATGTTCCATGCTTGGTTTTATCCACTTTCTTGTGTTTTTCCACACTTTGGAGTACTTTTCATATGATTTCTTGGACTAACCTATTAATAAGAGCCATAGTGCCAGCTGCCTGTTTTCTGCTGTTTTTGGTTCCAGGAAAGTCAGAAAATGAATATTCTCGGAATTGGACGGGACAAAATCCAAAGTGCCTATTTTCCGGAAGTCATCGATGCCGAGAATCTGAGGCGGAGGGCTGGGGCAACCACACCACCTGGCCGCGCGGCCCAGCCTAGCCCGCGCCAGGGGGTGGTGTGGCCGCCTCTGGCACCCCCTCGGCCTCCCCTTCCGCCTATAAGATGCCCTCGGGATGAAAACCCTAAGTACCCGATCAAAAATCCACGAAAGAGTCTTTAGCCGCCGTCATCTCCATCCCTAGATTGGGAGGGATATGAAGCTCTTCCGGCACCTGAGAGAGAATTCACCGAGGCCTTCTTCATTATCATGCAAGCCTCCGGTGTGATGCGTGAGTAATTCATCCTTGGACTACGGATCCATGTAGTAGCTAGATGGCTGGTTCTCCTCCTTTGTGCTTTCATGTCTAGATCTTGTGAGCTCCGTTCATGATCAAGATCATCTATTTGTAATTCTACATGTTGTGTTTGCGGGGATCCGATGGATATTGAGATGCTATTTCATATTGATTATTGATTATATCATGTCTTTGTTATTTGTGATCTTGCATGCTTTCCATTGTTAGTAGCTATCTTGGCCAAGTAGATGCTAGCAACTTCAAGAGTTAGTATTTATGCTCGATAGTGGGTTCATGCCTCTGGTAATCTGGGGAAGTGACAGAAATCTCTAAGGTACTAGATGTGTTGTTGCTACTAGGGAGAAAACAACAATTTTTTGTTCATAGAACAATCGTATTATTTACATTACACGCAATTCATAAAGCAATAATCTGTTGCTTGCAACTTAATACTGGAGGGGTTTCGGATGATAACCTGAAGGTGGATTATTAGTCATAGATGCAGTTGGATGGTGGTCTATGTATAATGTTGTAATGCCCAATCAAGTCTCAAAGGAGTCAAGATGATTAGTATATGCATGTATTGCTTTCTCGATGTTTGTCAGTTGCCCCGCTGTAATTTGTTCACACGGCATGTTATCTATCTTAAGGAGAGCCACCTCTAGTAAACTATGGATCCCGGTCCTTTTCTTTTACATACAATCTACAAACCGTTACTGCTTTGTGTTTACTTTCTGCAAACTATTACTTCTTTCCATTCGATACGTTTAATCCTTTGTTTTCAGCAAAACACGGTGAGATTGACAACCTCATCGCAAGTTGGGGACAGAGTTCTATGGTTGTGTTGTGCAGGTCTCCACGTTGCTACTAGCACCGGTAGTGCGCCCTGCCAAGGCTCAGCTAGCAACACCTTTGGGGTGTTTCCTTGCTCCTACTGGTTCGATTAAACCTTGGTTTCATAACTGAGGGAAACTTGTTGCTGTGCTCATCATACCTTCCTCTTGGGGTTCCCAACGAGCTCTACATCAACACTGAGCCATCAAATGACCCTGCCACCTTTCAAAGGTGTATGACTGCTATATTTGTCGATTATGTTGGAAGTATTATGAAAGTATTCATGGATGACTTCTCCATTTATGGAACTTCCTTTAATCATTGTCTCCATAACCTTCATAAAGTTTTGTAGAGATGTGAAGACACTAACTTAGTCTTGAACTGGGAAAATTGTCATTTTATGGTTCAAGAGGGTATAGTTCTTGGTCACAAAATCTCAGGTAAGGGTATAGAAGTTGATAAAGCAAAGATTGAAGCAATAGAAAGCCTTCCACCTCCTCAAGATGTAAAAGGTATAAGGAGTTTCTTAGGCCATGCTGGATTTTATAGAAAGTTTATTAAGAACTTTTCAAAAACTGTTAGACCTTTAACTAACCTCCTTCAAAAGGATGTTGCTTTTAATTTTGATGAAAAGTGTCTCGTTGCTTTCAATATATTAAAACAAGCCCTTCTTGAAGCTCCCATTATAAAACCACCTAATAGGAAGAAGCCTTTTGATCTATTCTGTGAGGCTAGCCATGAATATGTGGGAGCAATTCTTTGTCAGTATGATGGTGATGATCGTAATATCATTCATCATGCTAGTCGCACCCTAAACGGGGCCCAAAAGAATTACCCTATTGCAGAAAAACAATTGTTTGGTGTGGTTTTCTCCTGTGACAAGTTTAGATCTTATATTATTGACTCTAAAGTAAGAGTTCATACTGATCATGTTGGCTTAAAAGAGATTCTTGAAAGGACTAACATTAAGCCAAGAATGATCCGTTGGACTCTACTTTTGCAAGAATTTGATTTGCAGATCTTCCAAAGGAAAGAAAAGAAGGAGGAGGCATACATGGACACTGAGGAGGTTGATCTACCTCACGTAGTGTCATCCATCTGCATACCCTCGGGAACTAAAATTCCTAAAAGGAAATTTTTGGTTTCTCTTTGAAATGGCTTTGGGAATTTTCTACAACCAGCCTTGTTTAAAGGGAAAAACAAAAAGTTGATCCAAGAATTAAAATAAGGAGAAGGTACCTAAATAAACGCATTCCCTCTCGATGAGCAAGACATTTGAAATCTTGAAAACATCTTTGTTTTGGATGATTTTATGATATTCTCTTTTTCATATTTGTATTCCTTTTGTTTTTTTGAGTGCACTGCCAGTCTTGCAAGGCCGATACGGGTGGCCGGTACGGCTGACTCTGCCTATACCATTACTCATTAAGGCATCAATACCCTCGATGCACTTTTTCACATACCGATACGATTGCGCAGTACGGGCGCATCTGCCCATACGGGTGGTCATTATCAATGCCATGTTCCCTATTCGTTCTTATTTATTGTGTCTAAAAAAAGGGGGGGCGAAGTCGGTAAAAGTCAGTATGGACGAGTAGTACGGGCGAAGCCCGCCTGTACCACTTTACCGATTGGCTATTTACCAACTTATTTCCGTCTGATTTTTGGAAACAACCCAGTACAGGCGCGTTGTACGGGCGTCCGCCCGTACCAAGTGGTCGTTACAATCGTGATTTCTTCCTTTTGCACTTATTTCTTTCTATATTAGTTGGGATTCTTTTCTTGGCCACCCCTTTTCCTTCCAATACGAATTTTCCCTACCACTGACTCCTAATAAGCCTCCCTAGAGGTTTTCCTCCCTCTTATATCAACAGATCCAATCTACTTGACATGCTACCAAGTTCAAGGCAAAGGAAAACCTCTAAACCTCATGGCTCCTTCGTGGGATAGTTTCTAGACCTCCTCCATTGAAGCCGATCACCGTGAAGCTCAAGGCCTAAGCCTGAAGAACAAGCGGTACGCATATGACTTTAATGATGATGAGGAATTCAAGACCTTCATGGAGCAAACGAAGAGAGGATGGAAGTAGCCGAATTACCTGGCTATGGTGAAGCCTGAAGACGAGAAAGCCAAGAAACCTCATGGGAAGGGATGCATGGAGTCACTCAAGTTCATCGTCATCAACTACTCCTCACCAAAGTGTAAGAAAGTTAATCGTCCTGATGCAGGAACTTGTCGGGAGACTATGGTGCATACTTTAACAACAAAGCATAGCCTATGAAATTAGCCTATCAGCCCCAAGCATAGCCCAAAACCTTATAATTTGGCCTTTTCATGGTATTGTGGCCATCGACCATGGCCTATTCAATTTAGGAGTGAGCCCATAGAATATAAGCCATGACGAATAGGGCATCCGCCCCGAGTTAGCCCAGAATCTTTTTAATTCAGCCTTTATGAGCATTTTTTGTACTCTAAGGCTGACATCTGGGACTCAAAAAATAGTCCAACATACACACATTTCTTTCAAATAGAGGTTGTCATCTGGGACCCAGCATAGACACATTTCCTGCACATAGGAGGTTGAAATCTCGGACCCAGCAAGTTTCCAAGGTTAAAATAGCGGACATGGCCAAAAAAAGTCCATCATACGCATGTTTCATTTACAGAGAGGCTGGTATGTGGGACCCAGCAGCGTGACCTTATACAAATGTTGCATCAAGAAACGTTGGCGGTACAAAACAGGGAGGTGCGAGCGAGAAAAAATTTCAGCATGCACACGTTTCTTGTAATGAGAGGCTGAAATGGGGGACCCAGCAGCATGAGCAAACACCAGATTCGTCGAGCAACGCCATCTAGTTCGGAACAGGATAGCGCTAGAGAAGAAAAAATTCCATCATACCGACGATTCTTCTAATGTGAGGCTAACATAAGGGACCCACCAACCTGAATAAACGGCTGATGCAGCGAGCAACTCTATCAAGTTCGGAACATGAAGGCGCGACCGAGGGCAAAAAATCCATCATACACATGTTTCTTCTAATGAGAGGATGACTTGTGGGGCCGAGCAGCGTGATTAAACGGTAGATGCATCGAGCAGTGCTATCAAGTTCGGAATAGGGTAGCGCTAGCGAAGGAAAAAATCCATCATACACACGTTTCTTCTAATGAGAGGATGACATGTGGGTCCTAGCAGCCTGATTATACAGTAGATGCATCGAGTAACGCTATCAAGTTCATAACAGGGTAGTGTGAGCGAAGGAAAAAAATCCATCATACACACAATTCTACTAATGAGAGGCTGACATGTGGGACCCAGCAGCCTGACTAAACGGCAGACGCATCGAGCAACATTATCAAGTTCAAATCAAGGAGGCGCGACCGAATAGTATGGTCCGTGATACATTGCAAATGTATCTATAATTTTTGATGTTCCATGCTTGGTTTTATCTACTTTCTTATGTTTTGTTCCAACTTTGGAGTACTTTTCATATGATTTCTTGGACTAACCTATTAACAAGATGCCACAGTGCCAGTTGCCAGTTTTCTACTATTTTTGGTTCCAGGAAAGTCAAAAAATGAATATTCTCAGAATTGGACGGGACAAAAGCCAAAGTTCCTATTTTACCGGAAGACTCACGGAGCCAGAATATGAGATGGAGGAGGGCCAGGGCCTAGCCACACACCCCCCCAGGCGCGGGTACCCCCCAGGCCGCGCCAGGGCATGGTGTGGGCCCCCTGGCTGGCCACCGACCTTGCCTCCTTTGCCTATATATTCCTCCTGAGGCAGAAACCCTAGAGGTTCAATCAGAAATCCATGAAAAGTTCCACGGCACCGCCACCACCGAAGGGGAGATTCGGGGGACAGAAAGTCTCTGTTCCGGCACCCTGCCGAGACGGGGAAGTGCCCCCGGAGCCATCTCCATTGATCTCCACCGCCATCTCCATCACCATTGCTGATTCCCATGATGAGGAGGGAGTAGTTCTCTCTCGAGGCTAAGGGTTCTACCGGTAGCTATGTGTTCATCTCTCTCTCTATGCATGATCTTATTGAGATCATGAGCTTGTAATCTATAGATCTACCTTGCTACTCAAGTGCTTTAATAGATCTCTGCTCTCCCCATGTGTGTGAAAGTGACAGCGTGCACACCATGGTGGCACTTAGGCTAGAGATTACAAATACTTGTTATGAGTTATATTTGGAGTTGGATGTCTTTATGAAATTGTGGTGTTTGTTGGACTCATCTAGTGCTCAAGGTGACAGTGTGGGGTGAAAGTATTTATGAGAGAGTGTTCACTAGTGAAAGTATGATCCCTAGTCCTTGTTTCTAAGCATTGATACACCATTTGCAATTAGATATGTTACATGTTTGCTTGCTTCTATCTTTATTTCAGTTTTACTTTAGTCTTTTCCCACGTCAACCACACGCCATCAAGCTATTTTCTATAACCGTTACCACTTATAATTATCTATACCACTTGTATTTCACTATCTCTTTGCCGAACTAGTGCACTTATACACCTGACGAGTGTATTGGGTGTGTTGGGGACACAAGAGACTTATTGTATCTTGATTGCAGGGTTGCTTGAGAGAGGATACCTTTGATCACTTCCTCCCTGAGTTCGATAAACCTTGGGTTCTCCACTTAAGGGAAAACTTGCTGCTATTCTACAAACCTCTGCACTTGGAGGCCCAACAACTGTCTACAAGAATAGAAGTGCATAGACATCAAGCTATTTTCCGCGCCTGCTTGGGTAGGTAAAGGTACTCACATCCTCTGGTGTGAGTGCTCGAAGTTATTTCCTTTAGATTCTGCAATTTTTTCTTTTTGTTTCTTGTTTTCACTAGTTAGGCTTAATGGAAAACAAAAAAAATAGAGAGCTTTATAGTATTTATCTTGAGTTAGGACATGAAGTGTTTGAAGAGAAAATTAAAAAACCTATGGAAATTTATTTGCATGCTAATAGCAATGTTGTTTGTATGAATTCTTTGGACACCATTGTTACTAATGCTATGGAAAAGTGTAAGCTTGGGGAAGCTAGTTTTTATGAAAATGATCTTTTTAGTTCCCCGGCTTTGGAAGATAGCTATTCTATTGCTTATGATGATACCAAACCTCCAATATATGTTGATTACAATGATGAATATGATATTTTCAGTCCACCTACTATTGAGGAGAAAATTAATGATTACAATATGCCTCCTATATTTGATGATTATGGTGATGAGAATAATAATGATAGCTATTTTGTTGAATTTGCTCCCACCACAATTAATAAGAATGACTATGCTTATGTGGAGAGTAATAATCATTTTAGGCATGTGGCTCATGATAAGAATGTTTCATATGATAATTATATTGTTAATTTTATTCATGATGCTACTGAAAGTTATTATGAGAGAGGGAAACATGGTTTTATGCATCTCAATAATATTAGGTTTCCCCTCTTTATGTTGAAAGTCTTGAAGTTGCACTTGTTTTGATCTCCTATGCTTGTCGCTTTGTGCTTTCATGACTTGTTTCTTTACAAGACTCCTATGCATAGGAAGAGGGTTAGACTTAAATGTGCTTTGAATTTGCTTCTTGATGCTCTCTTTTACTTCAATTCATATTTCTTATGTGAGTATCTTCTCAAACTATCATGCCTAACTTAAAGGCATCAAAGAAAAGTACTTATTGGGAGATAACCCAAAAGTTTTACATGAGTCTTGGAAGTTATTACTTCAGTAATAACCGCTCCTTATCCTTTTTATTTGCTTTTTGTGCCAATAGTAACCTCTAATGAGAGAGAAGTAATGATTGGGAAAGTTGTTGTCCCGAAACAGATTTCTGTGCTTCACCGTAAAAATTCATGTAAAATCTCTGTACGTACTTTTGAGGCATGCATTTTGTGCATCTGCCCCAGGTTGTTATCTAACTTTCGTTAGTTCAACACTTTTCGATTTGAGCAACAGAAGGTCTTCAAAAAAATTCGTCTTTACCTGCTGGTCTGTTTTGACAGATTTCTGCCATTATTTGCATTTGCTTCTTGTTGGTTCCTTTTTGAGTTCTTTTGGGGAATTGAGCTTTTTGAGGGAAGTGCTACAGTAGCTTGTGTTTTAATGGAAGTTTTATTGGTGTTGGAACTGAATCTAAAGACTTATTATCTTGAGTGCACTAATGTTGCTAATAAAGATTGTGTGAAGTTTTGTATGAAGGAAAAATTTCAGGTGTATGGAAGGAATGAGTAGTGAGATGAAGGATGGACTAGAGCTCAAGCTTGGGGATGCCACGTGTGTCACCCCAAGAGATATCCAAGAAGTACAAGCGTCAAAGTTTGGGGATGCCAAAGGCATCCTCTTCTTCATCAATAAAAATCCCAGGCTTCTTCCAAATGCTTCATATTTATTGTTTCATGCACAGTTGTGTTGTTCTTGGAGCGTCTTCTTTTTCTTTTTCGTTTTGGCTTTTCGTTTGCTTTGTTTTATTAGTTTACTGAATAAATTGGTTGGACCCCCTCTTTCATACATTGGTTTTCAAATAGTTTGGTTTGGATTGGAAAAGAGTAGGAAAGTTCATGCTTAAGTGGTAACGAGAGCTTGTTTTTGACTGTGGCCTATGCTTTGTCATGCCATGCTTGATATTGTTTTGGCTTTATGCTTAGTATTCTTTGCTGTAGCATGACTTGTTATAAACAATTGAGATTTCTTAATGTGCCTTGGATGAATCATTTGTTGTTTTAGCATATTAAAGCGTAGTATAGTGGTATTCTCCTTTGATGCTTTATTTGGGTTGACTTGGCACGTGCTCACACCATGTTATGACTATCTCAACGTCACCATAGCCTTTATGATCCTTTAGGTTTCAACTTGTAGTACTACTTTATGCTTTGATCAATGATGTTTTGTCGCTCTGCATGATTATGGCCATTATTGCTCTCTTAGTTTGTCGCTCCCAGTCTTTTGCTAGCCTCTGCAACCAAGTATGAGTTCCACTCATGCATCCAACTCCTTAAACCAAGTTATTCCAAAGAGTCCACCATACCTACCTATTAGCTTATGCTATTCCAAGGATATTCATGTTTTTATCTACCTTCCGAATTAAACTTGTTAGGAGAAAACTAGTGATTAAAGCTCTCACAAACTTGATGGCACGCTTTACTTTTCTTGCCCTTAATAAACTTGAACCATTGTGTCGTTTGTGTTGTATATGCCTGCACTTATTTGTTGGGGATTAGCAGAACCATGCTGTCATGGGGAACACTTTCAACATTGCACTTGTACTTTGTACCTAGTTGATATCATGCTCTTTTGTCTATGGATGTCGTCGGTGTGAAATGAAAGGGGAGCATTATGTATATGTGTTAGAGAAACGCTGGGCCGCTGGTCTAATCTATGCTAACATGGTGGAAACCTTCACCTTAACCATAATGAGGTCTATGAAGCATTCTTCTTATAAAAAAAGTCCGATATTGAGAAAAAAAGAGAAAAAAAGAGATTATGAAAAGAGGAAAGAGAGAAAAAAGCACCATATTCCCGTGGTTAATAAGAAGATTGCTGAGATGCTCTTTGTTTGCTTGCCTTGTCATTTTGATATGGGGATTCTTCCGTATCATCGGGCAAGGGTACCCCGTTGGCGGTTCTCTATGATACACATGTACTTATGATGACAAGAACTTACCGGTGACTAAACTTGAGTAGCATGAGGAGCGGCCCTCGTATACAAGGGACATGAGATTTCCAACTTATACTTCGTCAACCATATACTCCATAGTTTGTTCACTTTAACCTTAATCACTTCAATATGCTTATGATAGGGGCAATGAGAGTTGAAAGCTAAAAAAGTACCATAATTTTTGGAAGCTCTTTATGAAACTTGAATCCCTACTTCCTTCTATGAAGGCCTTTCTTGTACTTTTATGTGAGTCTCCACCTTCTACCTTTATGCACCTACTTTGAGAGCATAGTGGCCATTCTTAGTTCTATGTGCATTGTCCCAAGACTTGTTGATTGATGCATAGCTTTGATATTGCTTGTTTTAAACTATTTGTATCTAGTCACTCTGATGAACTTTGAAGGTGTCCTATGCATTTATGTTTGCTACTCTATGAGGGACAAGCTGAATGCCACTATGCTATGTTTTCTTTATGTGAAACAAACAAACGTCTTGCAAAGCATTGTTATTCATGAATCTTTTGTTTGTGCCTTTTCATGTTGCATCATATTTTCTTTGTCTTATTGCTAGAACTTTGTCTTTCATGTTATGATTGAAGTACTATGATCCCATCTTCGAATGTTTTACAAATACTTTGATCAAGTTTATGATGGTGCATGTCACCTCAAAAATTATTCTTTTTATCACTTACCTACTCGAGGACGAGCAGGAGTTAAGCTTGGGGATGTTGATACATTGCAAATGTATCTATAATTTTTGATGTTCCATGCTTGGTTTTATCTTCTTTCTTATGTTTTGTTCCAACTTTGGAGTACTTTTCATATGATTTCTTGGACTAACCTATTGACAAGATGCCATAGTGCCAGTTGCCTGTTTTCTGCTATTTTTGGTTCCAGGAATGTCAAAAAATGAATATTCTCAGAATTGGACGGGACAAAAGCCAAAGTTCCTATTTTACCGGAAGACTCACGGAGACAGAATACGAGACAGAGGAGGGCCAGGGCCTGGCCACACCCCACCCCCAGGCGCGGGTACCCCTAGGGCGCGCCAGGGCATGGTGTGGGCCCCCTGGCTGGCCACCGACCTTGCCTCCTTCGCCTATATATTCCTCTCAAGGTAGAAACCCTAGAGGGTCAATCAGAAATCCATGAAAAGCTCCACAGCGCCGCCGCCACCGAAGGGGAGATTCGAGGGACAGAAAGTCTCTGTTCCGGCACCCTGCCAGGACGAGGAAGTGCCCCCGGAGGCATCTCCATCGATCTCCACTACCATATCCATCACCATTGCTGATTCCCATGATATGAAGGGAGTAGTTCTCTCTCGAGGCTAAGGGTTCTACCGGTAGCTATGTGTTCATCTCTCTCTATGCATGATCTTATTGAGATCATGAGTTTGTAATCTATAGATCTACCTTGCTACTCAAGTGCTTTAATAGATCTCTGCTCTCCCCATGTGTGTGAAAGTGGCAGCGTGCACATGATGGTGGCACTTAGGCTAGAGATTACAAATACTTGTTATGAGTTATATTTGGAGTTGGATGTCTTTATGAAATTGTGGTGTTTGTTGGACTCATCTAGTACTCAAGGTGATAGTGTGGGGTTATCTAGATGGGAAAGATGAACTTTGAGGTGTGCTGTTATAGCCCTACCAATGATTAGAGTGTTCAACCGGAGAGTAGTTCAGAGTAGTATCATGAAGATAATATATTTATGACAGAGAGTTCACTAGTGAAAGTATGATCCCTAGGCCTTGTTTCTAAGCATTAATACACCGTTTGCAATTAGATTTGTTACATGTTTGCTTGCTTCTATCTTTATTTCAGTTTTACTTTAGTCTTTTCCCACGTCAACCACACGCCATCAAGCTATTTTCTATCACCGTTACCACTTATAATTATCTATACCACTTGTATTTCACTATCTCTTCGCCAAACTAGTGCACCTATACACCTGACAAGTGTATTGGGTGTGTTGGGGACACAAGAGACTTCCTGTATCTCGATTGCAGGGTTGCTTGAGAGGGGATACCTTTGACCACTTCCTCCCTGAGTTCGATAAACCTTGGGTGATCCACTTAAGGGAAAACTTGCTGCTGTTCTACAAACCTATGCACTTGGAGGCCCAACAACTGTCTACAAGAATAGAAGTGCGTAGACATCAGTCCGAAAGAGAAACTAACATCCAGGACCCACATGCCTCAAAAGACTTCAGCGAGTCAACATCGTGCGAGGAACCAAAAATCTTGCTTCTGCCATGTTCCAGCCAAGCTTCCTCCCTGTTTATAGTGGTTTTGTCATAGTAGAGGGCCGCGAAACCGAAAAAAGAGTTTCCCATCAGCCACGGTCGAGCCGAGAAATTCGCCGTGGAAGACGTGCCTTCTACGACGACCAACGGGCCAAGTTGTTGCGTATGGACACTTTTCTTGTAGTGTGAGTTCTACTCCGCGCTTAGCTCGTTATCTTTTAGGACTTAATCTCAAGGTTAATGTCACTACTTTGGTTTAGACTTATGAAAATTATGATCGGTTAGAAAAACAACCCTTTGGATTAAGTTCCAAACTTTTGAGAACAAGAGAAAGTGTCTTTTGACAACTTTGGTGCCATGTTTTTGTCTTAAGGGCTTAATCTTAGTAGTACTCAACCCCTCATCCACATTGTTTGACTTGATAATACCTTCTGAAAAGAATTGTTTCATGGGGCGAACTTTTTATGGTGGTTGTTGGAGATGCCAAACCTGTTTTGATCAGCTGAAAAGAGATACGACATGAGAAAAAGAATTATGAGAGTACCCAAACTTCATGGAACTAACAACTCCTATTGCCTACGAACAATCTTGAGTTCATCTCAGATTTTAGTTACGAGTTGGTTAGACATTGATAGGATTGCTAAGATGGGAATTTTTTTAGTTCCATGGGCCCAAGTACTCGAGTAAAAAAAAGGAACTACTGTCAAGATAAGAGCTGACAATATTCAATTCTTATGAGAACATTGGTATGACCTCACCACCTAAAATTAAGAAAACAAGGAAGAGATGGGGTGTTAGGTAGCCACAATTTTCGAAGTGGGTGTTAATAAAAAAGCTCTAAGTTTATCCTTCTTTTGACATCTACTTGTGCACCCTTAATTTTGACTCAAAGTGTCCTTGCTTGAAAAATATTTTTACTCTCATAAAAGAGGGGTGCTAAAAAGAATTGATTCGCAAGCCTAGCCAAAAAATTTACAGTCTCTTTTGAGTTTAAGAACTATTAGCTAGCGAGTTACTTGCAGTTAGGAAGCGTACTTAAGTGCATTTGTTCAGATATAGTATGCCCATGTTTAAGGTTGCAGGATTTGAGACAATGGAATATGATACAACCTCACACTTGTGAGTCTTTTATCTTGATTCAATTTCTCTCTATTACACATTATAGCTTTATCACTCAAGGGAGAGTAACAACTAAGCTTGGGGAAGTTGATAGCTCCAAATTTCAACACTTTTTATCATTGCTTTTCCTTTTGTTTATTGGCGGATTTCACTGAAGTTTACCTTTTTCACTAATGTTAACATCGCAACTAGCGAAACCTTGGTTTCTTGTGATGTTTTTCAGGCAATGAACATTTTTGGTAGATCTGATAGCATTTATGGGCTAATTACACCTAAAGAAACAAATCCCCAATGGGATCCCCCTTTATTAGGGACGATCTGAGCGTATAACGACCACTGGTACAGTCGGGATGCACCCATAGCGTCTGCCCGTACGGCCCGCCACTAGCTCCGTTATATCAATACAAGCAACTTTCATGAAGGGGAGAGGACGAAAAACATAACACAACCACCGCAAACACATCCAGAAGAGGAGAGATCAGATCTAGAGAAGGAGAAAAACACCGTCTCATTCTTTGATGATCTCTAGCCTCTAAACCATTCACTGCACCATCATCTCCATCTTTACTTAGAGAGAGAGATTGGCACTTGTAAGATTAGGGTTTGATACTTTGATCTACCTTGGTTTGTATTTGGTTCGATATTCAAACGGTATTGTGGCTTGCTACGATAACTTTGAGATGATTTCTATTTGCAATACAATTTTGCCTTTGATCCATCTTCCTCTCATGTCTGAGTAAACCCCCATAGGTGTGGGAGATGTAGGGGATTGGTAAGATGTGTTGTGCCTTTTTTTAATTCCATCCGTTTGTGATTATTGTAGTGTTTATTAAATTGTGAGAATGAATATCTATGTTTTCCTAATGCTTGTTATCCAATTTAAGGTCCCGGCTAACATGATCCAGAGATCTCACAGGTATGAACTTGTATGCTAGCGAATCGGTGACCCCCGAGTGACACGACCGGTATCAATGAGGAGCTAGTACTACTCGAGGACAACAAGGAACCATCAAGATTAAAGCCTTGATCTGGTTAGAAGACCTTAATTAATGTGTTGACCATTACTGTGGTAACAGGCAGATGGATCATTGGAACTGGGAAGAATTGGCCATGAGGACTCCTAGTCGGTATATGGGTTGCTTGCCTACTCACTTATAAATAAGAAATATCACAATCACTTGTTCCATTTTAATCATCTGGCACCTTCACTATTATCATGAACCATTTCTCTTCGCGCCTAACTTCTCATATGCAGGAACCTCAAACACTTTCCTCGCCTTTACTTTTATGTTATTTAATCCTCGCTTTTTCCTTATGCAAGTTTCCTCTATTATTCACTCACCCACTTCCCCCTTCAATAATTACAGTCAATTCACTCAAGACAGGTGACACCTTGAGTGTGACAGAAACACCACATAAAAACACTTACCTAGGCTCCTTATTGGGATCGATATAAAAATTGGAATTAATACTTCTGCGAAAACATGCTCTGATGAACTTGTGCACTTCTAGGCCACCAGTAAGAAATCAACCGACCAAGTGGTACGGGCAGGACCCGCCCGTATGGTCCGACCATACTGGTGATTACGACTTTGTTTTTTAGATCAAGTAATAAACCAAACAAATGAGAGAACACAGGGCAAGTAACGACCCGCCGTACGGTCGGGAGCGCTCGTACGGTGCGGTCGTACCAAAACTCTTAAATCGGGCTAGGAGTACTGACCGTTTAATGAGCTGTGGTACGGGCGGGTCCGGTCGTACCGTCTGCCCATACTAGACTCGTAAAACTAGTAGTAACTTTGGAATAACATCAAGAAACCAAAAATACAAATAGGAAAGGCAAACAATCATCCAGAACAAAGATGAATCAAGATTTCAAACATCTTATTCATCTAGAGGAAATGAGTTTACTTGGGTACCTTCGTCTCCTTTTAATTCTTGAATCAACCTTTTCTTTTTCCCTTTGAACAAGGTTGGTTGCAATAGATTGCTAAAACCATTGCAAAGAGAAATTGAAAATTTTCTTTTAGGAGTTGTAGTCCCTGAGGGTATGCAGATGGATGACACCTCTCTAGGTGGTCTGATTTCCTCAATGTCCATGGATGCTTCCTCCGGTTCTTCCTTTCTTTGGAGAATCTGTAAATCAAATTTTTGCAAAAGTAAAGTCCAACGGATCATCCTTGGCTTAATGTCGGTCCTTTCAAGTATTTCTTTCAAGCCAATACAATCAGCATGCACCCTTACCTTAGAGGCAATAATATAAGATATAAAGTTATCGCAGGAGAAAACCATAGCGATAAATTCCTTTTAGGGATTTATATTTTCGTGCCCTCGGTTCGTTAGTTGTACTCAATTTTCCCCAGCCGCTTAGTTTTTCCTCACTTTTGCCCATCTCCTTGTACGAAACTCTCACATGGTCTGAAACTTGCTGTCCGCCAGCCTTGCCGTTACATGCTAACAAGTGGGGCCGTGTTCAGTCGGGTCTCGTAGTGGACCCTCGTTTAGGGGTTCCGCGCATGAAAACAATAAATTTTTACCCTACGCCCCTGAACCCCTATACTGCCAGGACCTATCTATTAGTAATACAGTAATGGGAGGGGCTTTTCACGAACTTACCGTGGAAGACCGAAAAGCGTTGTCAATGCTCAGGGGAGCGTGGTTGATGTAGACGAGCCGAAGCTGACCTCAAGGTCGTGATGAAGTCCTTGCGCTCCTTTGGCTCCAACGACTTGAGTGCCTCAAGTGCGACACCTCGCGGTGACTTACACACGTCCGGTGCCTGACGATGACTCTCGCTTCCTCGATCCAGCAGCAGTTGCGGAAGTAGAGCTCCTGGATCCGAATCGCGCAGCGTGACGGCGCTCTGCGGTGAAGATGTCTCTTGTTCGCGCAGTCCGAACTTGGCACCACGGTCACGAGAGAGAGAGAGAATATCAAATAGAGGTCCTCCCAAAAGTGAGAAGACCTTTATTGAATATTGTGTGTATTTGTCTGGCCAAAATACCCCCACTATATATAGGGGGAGGGGAGGTACTACCTCCCTCAAAGTCCCGGGGTGGGACTAAAGGAGAGGAGGGGGAGGGGAGGCTGCCGGCCAGCCCTAGTGGGCCCTGCGCGGGGGGGTCTTAGAATAGCCGGCCACCCCCTTGCCCCTTCTCCCTCTCTCCTTTCCCTAATGGGCCCTCTCCCCTCCGGGAATTGGCCCATTAAGCCTTTTGACCTTTTAAATTGATTTTCTCTTTATTAAATAATTATGAATAAATGATTAAATCAATATTTAACATTCATTCACATATTATTCAACCTCCGTGGCTATGGAACACTTCCACCTCCACTCCGGACATCCTCCAGACTTACCGAAACCCTTCCGGTTTTCTCTCTACTATTCTTCGGTGATTCTACCGATCCTATAAACACTCTCTAAGCATCATCAAGCCCTTAAGCGTGATACCCCACGGTTCGGGAACACTCCGGACATTCCCACACCAATGATTGACAGAGGGACCTGGATGGCCATGTGACCCCTGTGTGTTCAACGAAGATCTTTCGTCATTTGAACTGGGATAGTCGTCTTGTCGTGGTGGTGTCACGGCAGATGCCATGGATAGGCTAAAGGTGGGGACTAATACACGCTAGGGGAATCCAGGGAGGGATAGTGGAGTGATTCTCCACACAGAAGTTTGTATTGCTTTCCTTTCAAGATTACAAGTGCTCCTAGAGCTGTATTGGCGAGAGGAGGAAGAAGGAGCTCTCTTACTCTTGTCTACAGTTTTTCCCTAGAACCTCAGCTCAACTAGTCACTATGGAATCATAAAACCAACTAGAGCTCAAACCCCCTTCTAGCAGAAACCTAGCCCCCCTTATATAGAGGAGGCTTGGTCCCTGCCTAGGGCATACGTGGAGGCATATTCCTAAGAATATGCCTCCTCCCAAAGTGGTAACCCGACCGGGGTGCTTTTCCCCCGCGTCATACATGCTTTAGCTACGTAAGCCTCTGCGGCGCCTGCGTCAGCCGACATGGGCGTCGTCACCCTTGTCGGCCATGACCCGGTGGTCCTGCCCTTGCTTGCTTCGCTCATGCGATGCGTCTGGGACCTTCTTTTTGACCAGAGAGATTCCTTCCTTCTCCCAGAAGCTAAGCGGGGACCCGGATCATAGTAGATCCGGCCACACCTGTTCCTGCATATAAGTTAGACAAGCACTTCCGACTTACTCCTTAAGTTGGCTGAGGCAATGTTAGGCGACCCCCCTCCTGGTCCGGGTTACTCCGTGATCCGGACTGCCTTGAGGTGACCCGGCCAGCATCCGCTTTGACCCTGCCGAACCTCGGCTAACTCGGCCCTTATACCCCGGAGTGACCCTACCCGGGGGTATCCCCCAACATTAGTCCCCGAAGCTGGTGTGGTCCTAGCGGCCTTGGCCGCTAAGGCCACATCAGGTTCATTCATGTTCGAGCCTTGGACGTTTAATTCCGGGTTAGATCTTTATCTCGGATTATATGGATTTACGTTCCCTTGGCATGTTCCAAGTTTTCACTTGCCGGTCGGGTTACCACCATGACTCGGATCTCATGGTTTTACTTTCCCTCTGCACATTCTAAGTTTTTACTTGCGGTCCGGGTTACCATGGTTCGATCCAGGCCTTGCTTCGTTCTCTCATACGCCAACCCACGCGGAGGCTAATCATCACGTTGTCTTATTTTAAGGGCCTGCACAGTAACCGCCGCAGTAATTGTCAGTTATCACTGTGCGAGGGTCACGTCATGCCTACCTCCTCGTTTACCGCATCAGTGCATCACGTCACGGGATTGCTTCTGCTCTGTGGCCCTCTGTGTGGCTCTTTTTTGATTGGCTGATGCAGGTGATACACGGCCACACCGTGTGGCTCGTTGGCATAGCGCGATCCCACTCACCCTCTCAGGGGGTGGTTAAGTAGCGGAGGGGCGCACCCCTTAGCATTTTTCCCACTTCTGCGCCCCTCTGCTCGTTGCCCTTCTCCTTCATCTTCCTAGCGACCGCGCCGCTGCCAGTGCTTCTAGCAGCAGCGGCGCCGCCGTGCTTTTCCCCGTGCCTCTGCGTCGCAGCCACCGCTGCGTGACTTCCTAGCCACGGGTCCTCGCCAATCCAGGCCTCAGATCCCCGCTGCCGCTAGCGCCAGCGAGGGTAGTGAATACGAGATAACGGAGGAGGAGCTCGTCGTCGTCGAGCAGGAAATGGAGGAGGACGCCGCCGCGGCGGACCGCGGTGTGTGGGCCGGATCATGGGTCTGTCAAGACGACCTTGACTAGCTCTACCGGACCAGACGCATACCTGTCGGCGTCGCCGCTCGTCTCCCCTCCGCCGAGCTGGCCTCCTCACCCAATCCGGGTGAGTTCGTCGTGTTCCTGTCCCACTTCCAACGGGAATTTGGTCTGCCAGCGAGCGATTTCTTCCGGGAGTGGCTTAGCACCTACCACTTGCAGCCGCACCATCTCCCAGCCAACGCTATCACCTCTCTCTCTGCCTTTGCTTCTACGATCGAAGGCTACACTGGACTATGGCCCACGAAGGAGCTGTGGATCCGGTTTTTCGGCCTTCGTCGCAACGTCATCCCCAACATCCAAGTAGAGTCGAAGGATAAGCAGCTCACCCAATTCGGAGCTACCTCCATCTCACCCCGGAGACTTTCGGTTTTCCCCTGGGTTACCGGGCTTGACTCCTGCAAAGGATGGGCCCGGACCTTCTTCTATGTCCGGAATGAGGGCACTGAAGATTTGATTCGGTTGTTGCCCTATGCTCCGGGTCCACCTGACCCGGAATTTTGGGAGGAGGTCTCCAAGAAGCCCACAGCTCTGGCCAACCAAGTTAACAAGAGGTTCGTGGAGTTGAAGAAACTCGGATTGCGCAACAAGGATGCCATGATCACGTTCGTGCGCAACCGCATCTCTCCCCTCTAGAAGCGCACCCACAAGTTGTGCCACATGAGTTTCGGCCGCGACCCCAACCGGACCTCCTCCTTCGAGCTGAGCAACACGGAGATTTTTCGCCGGGTTAAGGCCCTCTTCACCACCCACAGGGACTTCTCCGCCGAATGGACGTGGGGAATTGAGCACTTCTGTTGTGACAGGCTCCCTCCCGCGGTAAGCTTCACGGGGCAAACTTATTTCGGATCAAATATGTGTCGGGTTTTGTTGTATTTTTGATTCTGTTCCAGTTGTTCCTTCAGCAAACTCTCGAGGATGGTACAGATCCGACCCTTAAGTGGGCGCCGGACCGTGAAATCCCGGATGAGGAGGAGCCGGACCAGGAGATGTTCCTCCCTATGACCGACGCTACCAAACGACCCAGTGGTAAATTCTCTTCTCTTAGAGATTGGCCCGATGATGAGGATGACTCAGATGTTGACGTGATTGAACCTATTGAGGCTGTCCCTCTTTCTTTTGCCTTTCTGGCATCAGCTAACCCCGGTGGGCATATCCACGAGGATCCTCCACTTGCTACGGGCGAGCCGGTTCCGGTGGCGTCCAAGAAGAAGCGTGGAGCCGCATCAAGTTCTTCCTCCAAACCTTCCCAGCCCATAAGAAGAAGGCCGGAGGCAAGACTGCCTCCAAGCGGGCTGGCAAAGCCCCGGCACGAAGGGCTCGGAAACCCAAGGAGGCCGAAACCTCGGATGCGTAAGTCATTTTTCGTTGCGCAACTCACTTTTCCTTGCATCGTGGTAATTTCTCTTCTGACATTATTCTCTTCTTCAGACCTCCAGTGGAGGTCCCTCAGAGCGGATCAAGCATCTCTTCACCACTTCGATCTGGCCCTTCTCCTCCCCGTGACGACGAGTCACGTCCGTTGAGCCCTATTCCAGAGGGTTCTGCGGCTGCTCCGGGTTCCGCACTACCTCGTCGAGAGGAACGCGACCTTGGAGCGGGAGGGGTCGGTCCAGTCGAGGCGACGGCGTCCACCACCTCGGCATCGCCGCAACCAAAAACCACCGAGTCTATCTCAACACTAGCACCAGCAGCAGTTCTAGTACCAGCGACCGAGCCAGCACCAGCACCTGTTCCGGCACCAAGAAAACCAACAACAGCTCCAAGTCCAGCTACAAGAGCTCCAGTGCCAAGTTCTTCCGCCTCGTCCGAGTCATCTCAGCCTCGGCGAGGAACTACTCCAGCAGCTTCTAAGGGGAAATCCACTGCAGTTACTTCTTCCCAGCAAGCTAAGGGAAAAAAGGCTCGGATACTACCAAGTCAAGATCCGTCGAGGCTGGGCAGCGAACCCTATCATCGATGCTTCCCAAGAAAGCTCCAAAGAGCAAAGGATGTTCTGCCGAGAGCTAATGCGAGCAGATGGTTCGCATACCAGCCTAGCCCTTGCCTTGGTTGAGAGGAAAGAAGTGCACGAAGGGCTTGGTGGCACCCATATGCCCACCGGTGAGCGGTACCCTCCGAGTCTTATTGAGTTCGTCATGAACTGGAATAAGCGGAGTTAAATCCTAGCACGACGATCTCCCGGAAAAGTTCGGCCCCGCAGAATTTTCCGCCTAGATGAATACCGCCGCTAAGGCAATTAACCTCGTGGGGCGAATGATGGAGGTATGTCGTTTTTCCTTTACATGCTGTAGATAATAACCATTAGTCCCCGAGCCTCTGGTGGAGTAGCTTGTTACTCGGCCGGATGCTCGTTAGAAAACTAACGTAGCTCCATGTGAACTTCGAATATGCACACACCTAGAGCCGGGTTAAGTTCCACTTGGCCCGGATCTTGTACACTTCGAATATGCACACACCTAGAGCCGGGTTAAGTTCCACTTGGCCTGGATCTTGTACACTTCGAATATGCACACACCTAGAGCCGGGTTAAGTTCCACTTGGCCCGGATCTTGTACACTTCGAATATGCACACACCTAGAGCCGGGTTAAGTTCCACTTGGCCCGGATCTTGTACACTTCGAATATGTACCAAGCTAATTTTACACTTCTGTACTTTTTTCAGGTAACCACCAATCGCCGGAGCGCTGAATTCCAACGCCTGCTGGATACCCACAAGATGCTACGCGCAAAACATGTTGCACTTATTGCAGAACATGAAAAGAGGGGTAATTTTTCCCTCGGCACTTCTCTGTTTTTCTTCACCTTCTTCTGTCGAACTAATCTCCTCATTCGGTTTCTGTAGCTGGGGTGGAGGCTGAGAACAAGACCATGCGGAAGAACTTGGAGGAAATCCGGGGTATGTCCTCTTTTGTCCGACCTCGTAGTGTTTTCCATTTCCTCTTCTCCTTGGCTCGGCAAACATTCACTCCTCGGCTTTGCCGGGTCAACATACTATTTCAGCATCGCTTGAGGATAGTGTGCCCGTGCCTGATATGATGCTGCATTTTCTCGAACAAGCAGGACAGCATCAAGCCGAGCTGAAGAAAAAGGATGATGAGCTCGCTCTCCTCCGGACTAAGGACAACGAGATTGCCAAGCTCAAGGCTGAGATGGAGAAGATGAAGGCCCAGCACCAAACCGAGCTCCAAAAGATTGGCCAGAACTTCACAGAAGAGCGTGAGCGCCTTACTCTCCAGATCTCCAAGGACCAGGAGCTACTTAAAGAATCCGACGTCCAGCTTGGGTCGGCAAACGCTGAGCTTGAACAACTTCGCAAGAGACGTGATGACTGTATCAAGGAGTTGACCCAGATTCACAGCCACATTTCACGTAAATTCCTTTCCCTTGTCCGACATAATTCTCTGGGTTACTTCACATGTCTTTTCTTCAGCTTCTTCCTTTGCCTTGTTTCCAGGCCACTTTCCAGAGGGTACTCCTATTGCGAGCGCTGCTGTTGCTAATTTCCGCCGAGAGAGGGGTACTCCCGTTGCTCTTGACGGTGAGAGCATTCCCTTAGACATGGAGGACCTATTGGTCAGCCTGTCATCTCGCGTGGAAATCATCAAGAACTACGGCAAAGATCTCCTCGACGTTTCAGTCTGGATTTTCAACACATTCTGGCCTAGTGAGAGCGCTCCGAAGAGTATCACACTTCTTGCTGAAAAGCTGTCGGACATTGAGACCCAGCTTGACCTCTGGAGGGAGTCCGCTGGGCGTGCCGCAGCTGATACTATCCTTCACCATATTCTCACATGGTACGAGAAGATCGACCTCAGCCTCCTTACACACCGGCGCACCGGATCCAGATGGACCGATGATCCGAGGGTAGTTTCGGCGCCAGGCTTGCGCCTACAGCCTCGTCGAATATTCTCCTATCCATGATTGGGTTGAAGGACCGAGCTTCCTGGAATCCGCTGGGGACGAGCACGTTGAGAACGTTGAAGATGGGTCGGATGAGGGCGGAGAAGATGATGCCTCAGATATTGAAGACAGCGACGATGACGCCGAACTTCCTCCTCCTGCTGCTCCTTAGTTTAAAAAACTTGAAAATTTATCAGATCCCCGGTATGCCGGGTGCAACTGTATGTTGTATATGTGATATTTTGCTACTATGTTTCTATGCCGGATTAACTTGGGCGTAGTCCCCGAGTTTCATTTTCTTGTTCGTCCAATCTTCTGGCTCGGTTCGTGTCTACCTTGATTTGGTTTTACGACTTACGAATCCGAGCTTCAAAAATTGTTTTAACAATACTTAGAAACTTTTAGGCTTAGCTCAAAATAATTCAGCATAATAACTTGAAAATAAATACAGGGTTAGTTCGAAAAACAAATGTTAGCTCGAATAAATTCGTTTCCTTAGTCATTTTTCATGTGCTACGCAATTCCAAACTTGTTCTCTTGCTTGCCATGAAGCCAATTCTTGTTGGACAGCAGCAAGTTGAAGAGTTGGGTTTTTGGTGCTCACACACTACTAATCCGGGTTAAGTAGAACGACTTATTCCAGCTACCGCATAAGAAGTAACAACAAACATTATTAAGGCAGTCCCAGGAATTCTTTGCTAGGCTGCTATTTCATTGATAAGCTCATTGCCGACATACATACCGACACATGAGACGACTCGGATACATACACTTCTTAGCTAAGTGTAGAAGGGACGAAGTAGTGCTACATTCCATGGTCGCTTAGATTCCTCTCCGGACATGTCCACCTTGTTCTTTTCCTGTGGCTTTGCATCTATAAGATAGTAAGAGTCATTGTGCAATGCTTTGCTCACAATGAATGGCCCTTCCCATGGGGGGGATAATTTATGCATGCCCGTAGTATGTTGCACCAACCGGAGCACTAGATCGCCTTCCCGAAAGACTCGGGGGCACACTTTCCGGCTATGATAGCGTCGGAGATTTTGCTGATATATGGTGGATCTGGATAGTGCTAGTTCTCTCGCTTCTTCTAGCAGATCAACATCATTTTGCCGGGCTTCTTGCACTTCGGCTTCTGTGTATTGGGTGACCCTAGGCGAATCATGCTCTATGTCGGCTGGTAATACAGCTTCTTCCCATATACCAGAAAAAATGGCGTATAGCCTTTTGATCGATTCGGAGTTGCTCTTAAACTCCACAGTACCGCTGGTAGTTCTTCTATCTAGCACCCCGCTGATCTTTGCAGCGGCTCAATGAGCCGGGGTTTTATCCTAGATAATACTAATCCGTTGGATCTTTCCACTTGTCCGTTCGATGCGGGGTGGGCTACCGAGGCTACGTCCAGTCGGATCTTCTTATCTCGGCAAAAGCGTGCAAATGCTCTTTCCGCAAAATTTGTTCCATTATCAGTTATAATACTGTGTGGATAACCGTATCTCAAGATGATGTCTTTGAGAAATGTCATGGTCGTAGCTCCATCACATTTTCTTATAGGTTTCACTTCAATCCATTTTGTAAACTTGTCCACCATGACCAAAATGTGTGTCATGTTTCCTCTTGCTGGTTTGAACGGGCCAACCATATCCAAGGACCATACAGCAAATGGCCACGTAATTGGTATGGTCTTGAGTTCCGACATAGGCATATGTGTCTTGGTGGCGTACCTTTGACAACCATTGCATTTTTTCACCAGATCTTCTGCTTGTTCTAAGGCACTTGGCCAGTAGAATCCATGCCGGAATGCCTTTGCCACCAAGGCTCGGGATGAGGCATGATGCCCGCATTCTCCTTGGTGTATATCTCAGAGGATGTCAAGTCCTTCTTCCGGGTCAACGCACCGCTAGAGGACGTTGGTTACACTCCATTTTTACAACTCGGAATTGATAATCGTGTATGCTTTTGCTCTCCTCTGAGTTTGCCTGGCTAACACCTCCTCTGCGGGTAACGTTCCGTATTTCAGGAATTGGAATATAGGCAGTGCCCAAGCTGGTATCGCTCGTGGTGGGAACATCTCCTCATCAATTTCCATTTGATCTACCAGCATAACTTCAGCCGGATCACGCTGAGCAGTCCCCGGGTTTGCCGAGGCAGTCCCCGGGTTGGATGATGCAGTCCCCGGGTCTCGCGTACTACCTCCTGTGTCAATGTCCATGGGCTCAACTCTGGATTCTGTATTTTCCGGGACATAGATCGAGTTGGTTCCTGGGGATGGCCTGATAGATGGTTTTCTGAGGTGTTCCAATGCTACACCCGGTGGAATTGCCTGTCGGGTCGATCCGAGCTTCGACAACATGTCGGCAGCTTTGTTTTCCACTCGGGGTACATGGTGAAATTCACATCCCTCGAAGTAACCAGATATTTTCTGCACGTGAAATTTGTATAGTGCCATGTTTGGATCCAGGGCGTCCCACACTCCGGACACTTGCTGCACCACCAGATCCGAGTCGCCAAAGCATATTATCCGATGTATGCCAATCTCCTTTGCCACTTTGAGCCCATGCACAAGAGCCTCGTACTCAGCGACATTATTCGATGCCGCGAAATGGATCTGCAATACGTATTTTAGCTGGTCCTTCTTTGGCGAGGTAAGCACAACCCCAGCGCCTAATCCGGTTTTGGTTTTCGACCCATCAAAGTGCATCCTCCAGTAGTTCTTATCTGGTGGCGGTGGTTCGTATTGTACCTCGGCCCAATCTACAAAAAAGTCCACCACAGCCTGAGACTTGATCGCTTCTCTTCTGTCGTATTGGGGCGCATAAGGGGTTTAGGGTTTTGCACTTGGGGCGCAGCTTTCTGTTGCATCCCTCGGCCGGTGCTTTGCTCTTGCCTTGGTATATTCCGCTGCTGCGCTTGTCCTGCTCCTGCCGAGTTTCGCTGTCCGGCATTGCCGTTGGCAGCGTTCCCTTGACCGGCATTGCCTTGGTCGTGGTTACCTCGGCCAGCTTCACCTCGGCTCACACTTCGTCGATCATCATTTTTCCGCGTTTCTTTTTCTTTTCCCGCACACGTCGGGTCGTATGGGATGATCTGTTTGTTCCGTCTGGCTGAGGTTACTACCTCTTCTCTCCTTGGACCACCATGAGGTGACGATGCGGCTCCAGCGTATTTCTCCGGGTTACCCATCGCCGAATGGACGATTTTGGAAGCTCCAGCTCTCTCCGGGTTAGCTCTCAGTAGCTTTTCATTACGTGCATTACGATCCGAACCAGCTCGTTAACCCTATCTTGTTGTCTTTGACGGGCCTCACCCGTCAGACCCTCTAACTCGGACGCAGCCGCATCCGCTGCTCTGAGGTTCTTCGCCGGGGTACTATACCTCGGCAACCCCTCGGCTCCATCATCACCTTCTTTGTTCATCTCGCTCATGAGATTTCTCCCTTTTACTTTTACCGTATCAACTTTGTTTGCCTTTGCATACTCACGCAGCAGCATGTTCAGCGACTACTGAGCCGCGGCTATTTTCTTTGCGCCCTCTAGTATCTTTTGCCTAGTTTCCTCTAGCTCGGCCTGCGCCTGAGCCGGATCTACCACTGCTGCTATCGGGTTAGCCAAGCTATCCATAGCTTCTCTCAGTACGTTCTCAGGCCTCTCTAGCGGAGGCCCTCTACCTTTCCTCGGTGCCTTAGGTGTTACCTCCGGGTCCGGTGCTGGGCCCTTGCTCGCCTGCACTGGCGATCATCATCACCTCCGCATGGTCCGGGAGCGAGCGTCTGGCGCCCAAAGCCACAGTGAGGGGTGGTTCCCCCGCATCGACGACGTGGCGCGGATGAATGCATGATACGTCCACAGCAATGTAGACCTTGTGCGCACCCAACTTGACGAAGAGGCCGTTGCGCGGAAGTGGGCGCGTGCCGAAGCAACCAGCGTTGTCGCTGACGAAGTCCAGCGCTCCAAAGCGCTAAACGAGCCCGGAGATGATGCGTTCGCCGGTGCCGATGAGGTTTCCCGTCCGGATCTTCACCCCTGCTAGCGCCGCTATCCCCACGGTGGGCGCCAACTGTCGTGGTGGTGTCACGGCAGATGCCATGGATAGGCTAAAGGTGGGGACTAATACACGCTAGGGGAATCCAGGGAGGGATAGTGGAGTGATTCTCCACACAAAAGTTTGTATTGCTTTCCTTTCAAGATTACAAGTGCTCCTAGAGCTGTATTGGCGAGAGGAGGAAGAAGGAGCTCTCTTACTCTTGCCTACAGTTTTTCCCTAGAACCTCAGCTCAGCTAGTCACTATGGAATCATAAAACCAACTAGAGCTCAAACCCCCTTCTAGCAGAAACCTAGCCCCCCTTATATAGAGGAGGCTCGGTCCCTGCCAAAGTGGTAACCCGACCGGGGTGCTTTTCCCCCGCGTCATACATGCTTTAGCTACGTAAGCCTCTGCGGCGCCTGCGTTAGCCGACATGGGCGTCGTCACCCTTGTTGGCCATGACCCGGTGGTCCTGCCCTTGCTTGCTTCGCTCATGCAGTGCGTACCGGACCTTGTTTTTGACCAGAGAGATTCCTTTCTTCTCCCAGAAGCTAAGCGGGGACCCAGATCATAGTAGATCCGGCCACACCTGTTCCTGCATATAAGTTAGACAAGCACTTCCGACTTACTCCTTAAGTCGGCTGACACAATGTTAGGCGACCCCCCCTGGTCTGGATTACTCCGTGATCTAGCCTGCCTTGAGGTGACCTGGCCAGCATCCGCTTTGACCCTGCCGAACCTCAGCTAACTCGGCCCTTATACCCTGGAGTGACCCTACCCGGGGTATCCCCCCAACACGTGTCTTATTCCCTTTGTCTCTTGATACTTGCATTGCTCGAGATCTGATCAATGACATCACCATGCCGTGTTCAATCTCGTTACCGAATAATGCTACTTGACTCATTCCAACAAGTGATATCCCTGTCATCACATCACACGCTGCGCAGCTATTGGATATAACCTCTCCGAGTGGGCCCTTGAGTATCTTCCCGTCACATGGACGGACAAATCCCTCTCTTGACATATATTGCCTCTATGGTTTCCTCCGGGTACCTGAACACACCTTTATAACCACTGTATTACCAAGTGGCGCTTGATGCTATCTAAGCACTCTTGGTAGACAGTGATTGATATAGCCTCATGGTCTAAGGAATAGTCTACAAGGATCCATTTCTAATCATCGTAACTTGAACTTCGTGACATGATCGGGTCACGATGTTTAGGTTGGGTATTGGTTCATCATCTCATTCTCAGAATGAGTTGACTCCATTTCCAACTGGCATAAATGCCACATGATCAGGAAACTTGATTATATGTTGACCAATGAACCAATGACTAGAGTTTCACTGGGAACCCCTAGTTGTTTATATATCACACGTGTATTGATGTTTCCACTCAATACAGTTATAGCATGATATAAAACTTAATCATAAACTATATGAAATATGATAATAGTCCTTATAACTATTTGTCTCTAGGGCATATTTCCAACAGTCTCCCACTTGCACTAGAGTACAAATACACTAGCTGCATTTGTTCTTAATCATTGGCACCATATCCGGCAACCTGAACATGCTTGCTCATGGAAGAGGTTGAGTCTTGGGTCTGTACTTTACAGTCCCAAATCCTTTGCAACTTACTAATGTCATCTTGATTGACATTAATACTTTATCATCACATGATAACATCTGTGTGTATGCATCATCGCTGTGGCAGCATAACGAGGCCTGATTCTAGGAGCCTACAGTGACTTTAGATCAACCTCGAGGGCTTTCTCATGGGCACTGTGCCCTGGGACACATCATTCTATGTTAGAAGCGAACTAGCCCCGCCATAACATTATACAACACTTTATATGGTACTCTTATCTATTATTATAAATGTATTCATCGAAACACCAGTGCACTCTATGCAACTTTTGATGTTTTGTTCACCTCGCTTCCTACTTGACTTTAATCGGTATTTACAGGAGATTCCAACATATTCCCTTATAACATAACCCTTTATGTTTTAAGATATGTCATCCTTTATGGACTTGGAAAATATGTCTACAGTTCTCTATTAGACACTGCGGACAAACTCAGCTCAACGTTTCGTGATTCAAACTTAATCACTTTTAAGCGCTCCTTATTAGATCATATATTATGTTAAGTTATCATCATGGTTTTCTAAGATAGAACCTATGCCTTAACATAGTGGATGATGATAATCCTTTTCTTTCTTTCAACCATTGATGTTTAAACTTAATACTATTCCTAACTTGAGTTATTAAGGACTAGTTCCTTAATTAACTTGTATTCTGAAACCCTTTACAGAATCCCTTAAGGAATATTACATAATATCATAATACACCTATTATCACCTTATAAATCATTATTTATCGGTACTTGCACTTTTATTATTAACACACCTAATAATCACTCTATAAGGTCCCACTCAAAATCATGCAAATTGCATATCCACTCACTATTTTGAATAACTTCAAAATCCTTTGATCAAATATCAAACCTGGAGTTTTACTATGAGATACTAGTACTTTTACTAGTTTTCAATCCACTAGACATTCAGCACACTTGAATCAAATTCATTTGAATTTGTCCAATACTTGACAAATTGTGCTTTTGTCATTCACCCCCTTTTCCACTATGGCTTTGCAGTCATTTGGGAAAATCCAAGTAACTCCTTTTACTTGTGACATTCAGCAACGAATTGCTTTTTAATCTCAAGGGAATTTTGCTATCGGATTTCTCATAACTTTAGTTTACCATTATTTCCTTAGTAGTTTGTAGGTATGTCATATTCCAAGAATCATGACAAATGATTCACAAATGTCTCCATACTAGATATGGATTACATTTTGAATCCTACTTCATGTAGTGAAAACACTAGTGGGGAAAACACAATGATCATTTCTTTCCTTTGTGAAGAGAATCGTTCAGGAACGTTGTCTGTTGCGCTTCTCAACACTCTAATGCATGGATATGAATCCTCATCGTGTTTTTCACTATCTTCCATTTTCTCCATAATCGAGAAATATCACTAAAAGTGAGCTTTCTCAAGAATGCACCAAAATCCAAGCAATACCAGTTTTGCTTCTCTTTTGGTTTCAGCTATGGATTTCGTATTCAAAGTTTCCAATGAATACTCTACAAGGACTTATTCGCTATTGTTTTGGTTATATCAAATAACCCCAAAACTTTCATGAATTCAATTGGTTCACTATATATTCTAATTGAGTGCTAACTATTTCTAACTAATGGTCTCTACATCTACACTACAACGATTTATTTGGTGCCATCTATTTACCCTTTTTGATATCTCATATCACATTATGATGCTTTGCATTTTGACATTTCAAAACGCTTTGTATTTCACAATTTCTTCTATGCCAATCTCATAAAGTTGAATTTCATTACTTTTGATCAAATCATAGTAATTAGATTCTCTTTTATATTTATACCCTTCGTTGATGAAACACTTTGATCAAATCAAATAGTTTCAGACTTATGTTTCCTTTGGTAAACTTATTTACGTATTTAAACAATCATATAATGATAATTACCATTTTTGTTAAAACACAATACATCGAATATGTATTTACTTTTAACAATTCATTAAACACTTTGTATTCAAGTAATACACGGTGTTCAAGTTATTTTGCCGAACTTAGGTATGATTTATATGTGACAAGAAATCGAATGACTTTCACATATTATCAACATAACCTTGAATTTAAGCAATGGTTTCATTTAATAATGAATATATCATTAAGTTGGGTATTTTAAGGAATTTCAATATTTTATAAATGTTCATGTATTATCAATTAGTTTCAAACAACAAAGATAATTCACATATAATCAAACAAGATATGAACACGAATAGAAATCATTCATAAAAGTGGAACAACTATTTGTTACAAACTGATATGAATAACCGTCTCACAAAGTGTGAGACACACTAAAGAAGTTCACAATCTTTTGATTACAATAATCATCCTAAAACATAAACTAAATGATAAATGTTGAGGGAGAGTGTCGTCAGCCATCATCATCATGCTCGTCATCAACACGCAATGTCACCTCCTCTCCAGCAAGCACCTCTCATGCAGAAGGACCTGTTTTCAGCAAAACAGAACAAGTATCAAATATACTTAACACTGCAAATGTGTTTGCAAGATTATTACATTTATAAAATTGTATATCAAATATATACCTTTGTCATTGATGACCTCAGTGACAATAGGTTCAACCACCACATCTTTGAAATGTGATATGAACTCGTGGAAATCCTGTGTTTCCGCGTCGCCTCTCATAATGCAAATCCTGACTTGTGCTTGGAAGCTTGGTGGTAGCAACCGCAGCACAACTCCTATTGCAAAAGAGCTTGTGAACCAGTTGTCCAGGAAGTATGCCAGACTCATGTATGCATCAGATATGCTCAACAAGTGATCGTCTAGTGAGGAGTCGTCCTCCATCTTTATGGAGAGGAAGTCCCCCATCAGCTCATACTCCCATATGCGCACTTGTTCCACGAAATGCGATCTCAGATGTGCCATGACCATTCGGGGATTAAGACTTCCCACCATCAGCCATATCCCATCTTCCATTCCGAGGCGCATCGTTACTGATATGTATGTGGCCATCACATGACGACGGCAGCGGAGATCCCGCTGCTCCTGGGTCTCATGATAATAGGGTGGCTCCAAGTACATCTCGTAGATCATGTAATTAGCACTTTGTTCTCACCAAAGAGATCAAAAAGGCGCATGACCCATGCAGAAAAGTTGGATCCATCTAACTTGAGCTTTTCTCCTTTTTAACCAATCGTCAATAGGGAAGGTAATCTCGGGGAGAACCATTTTCTACATTTATAATTGCAAAAAGGAATTTAGACTAAGTTTATAATTAAATGAGTTAATAATAACTCCACACAGAAACACCTATCCCCATAAGGGTTCCTAGTGATAACACGACCCCTATCAGCCACATCTCCCCCGATCATCACGGCCATCAATGTGAGTTCAAGGGTGGACGCTAAACGTCGGTCACATCATTCACGCGACTCGTGCTCGATCTTTCAACCATCCGTGTTCTGAGGCCACGCTTATATACCGTGCTAGGCTCGCCAACTCAACCTTAGTGTATTCACTGTGCAACATGGCTTACACCCACTGTATGTGAACATAGATATGTCTGACACCCATGCCTGTACCATGGATCGCCTCATACCAAAGAACTTTCTTGGTGGTGCACACTAAGGGGGAACACAATCATTGGTAATTTTAACAGGGATCGTCTTATTAGGCTATCGTCGGTTATCTAATACTAGCACATAATAAGATATATAAACAATAACATTGAATGTAAATGTGATGTGATATGGTCCTTCACGTCGTGATCTCCATCCGTCGTCACCGGATTCCAAAGGTAGACACCGAGGTACCGTGTCATTCAAGGCAGTAGTCCGTCACTTCCGTGACTATCTACTACTACGTAACATAAGGTAATCACTTTTCCTTTGCCACAACCATATCACAAAGAAACACCCCCCTGCAAAACAAAGTTAGACGCTTCTACTTTATCTTTGCATGTTTTATGTGGCTGAATGGGCTTTCGCACAATAACCTTTCTTACCTACGAACTTTCAGCACAATGCTGATCAAGTAGTTGTCTCTACTACACCCCTTTCGGGGCCCTCTGTTGCAAATGTCATACCAACTAATGCGAGAGAGACAGACACCCCCCTAAGCCACTTTATACGGTACAAGCCGTATGTCAAGCGTGGACCAGTCTCACGAATGCACTCGTAAAGTCGGTTGGGGGCCGCTTCATCAAGCATTGCTGCGGTATACACAAGTACACGTGGGAGGGTAACAACTAAAAGATCAACACCCACATGCTACATCTCGTGTGTTCTACCCGTACTAGCATTACTACGCATAGATATAGCTCGAATACCACTATATGGGTTCCGTGCATGAAAACAATAAAATTTTACCCTATGCCCCTGAACCCCTGATGCTGCTAGGACCTATCTATTAGTAATACAGTAACGGGAGGGGATTTTCGCGAACTTACCCTTGAATACCGAAAAGCGCTGTCAATGCTCAGGAGAGCGTGGTTGATGTAGATGAGCCGAAGCCGACCTCAAGGTCATGATGAAGTCCTTGCGCTCCTTTGGCTCCAACGACTTGAGTGCCTCAAGTGAGACACCTCGCGGGGAGTTACACACGTCTGGTGCCTGACGATGACTCCCGCTTCCCCGATCCAGCAGCAGTTGCGGAAGTAGAGCTCCTGGATTCGAATCCCGCAGCGTGACGGCGCTCTGCGGTGAAGATGTGTCTCGTTCGCGCAGTCCGAACTTGGGACCACGGTCACGAGATAGAGAGAGAATATCAATTGGAGATCCTCCCAAAAGTGAGAAGACCTTTATTGAGTATTGTGTGTATTTATCTGGCCAAATACCCCCACTATATATAGGGGGAGGGGAGGTACTACCTCCCTCAAAGTCCCGAGGTGGGACTAAAGGAGAGGAGGGGGAGGGGAGGCCGCCGGACAGCCCTAGTGGGACCTGCACGGTGGCGCTTGGCCCAGCCGGCCACCCCCTTGCCCCTTCTCCCTCTCTCCTTTCCCTAATGGGCCCTCTCCCCTCCGAGAATTGGCCCATTAAGCCTTTTGACCTTTTAAATTGATTTTCTCTTTATTAAATAATTATGAATAAATGATTAAATCAATATTTAACATTCATTCACATATTATTCAACCTTTGTGGCTATGGAACACTTCCACCTCCACTCCGGACATCCTCCGGACTTACCGAAACGCTTCCGGTTTTCTCTCTACTATTCTTCGGTGATTCTACCGATCCTATAAACACTCTCTAAGCATCATCAAGCCCTTAAGTGTGATACCCTACTGTTCAGGAACACTCTAGACATGGTCGGGACATGCCCGCACCAATGATCGACAGAGGGACCTGGATGGCCATGTGACCCTTGTGCGTTCCATGAAGATCTTTCGTCGTTTGAACCGGGACAGTCATGTCTTATTCCCTTTGTCTCTCGATACTTGCATTGCCTGAGATCTGATCAATGACATCACCATGTCGTATTCAATCTCGTTACCGAACAATGCTACTTAACTCGTTCCAACAAGTGATATCCCTGTGATCAAATGACACGCTGCGTAGCTATTGGATATAACCTCTCCGAGTGGGCCCTTGAGTATCTTCCCGTCACATGGACGGACAAATCCCGCTCTTGACATGTATTGCCTCTATGGTTTCCTCCGAGTACCTGAACACACCTTTATAACCACTGTATTACCAAGTGGCGCTTGATGCTATCTAAGCACTCTCGGGAGACAGTGATTGATATAGCCTCATGGTCTAAGGAATAGTCTACAAGGATCCATTTCTAATCATCGTAACTTGAACTTCGTGACATGATCGGGTCATGATGTTTAGGTTGGGTATTGGTTCATCATCTCATTCTCAGAATGAGTTGACTCCATTTCCAACTGGCATAAATGCCACATGATCAGGAAACTTGATCATCTGTTGACCAGTGAACCAGTGACTAGAGTTTCACTAGGAACCCCTGGTTGTTATATATCATACGTGTATTGATGTTTCCACTCAATACAGTTATAGAATGATATAAAACATAATCATAAACTATATGAAATATGATAATAGTCCTTATAACTATTTGTCTCTAGGGCATATTTCCAACACCTCGCCATTACGTGCTGACGAGTAGGGCCACGTTCTGTCGAGTCCCATAGTGTACCCTTGTCGTTACATGCTGACAAGTGGGGCCGCGTTTAGTCGATTCCCATAGTGGACACCTCTCTCAACTTATCCAAATCAGCATCGGACCCATAGCTTATCCACGTGAGCGCCGGACCCACAACTTATCCACGTGAGCTCCGGACCCACAGCTTACCTAGGTTGGTGTTGCAAGATGGGACCCCGAGCCAGCCCCGCGCCCGCGCCCGTGCCGTTACTTTATTTTCATATAGTGAAATGTAATGCATATACGAAAATTATACACCTTTGAACTCTTTTAAATCGCACTTAGGACATGATAATGTTGTGCTAATAAAATACTAATCCTTTATCATTCTCATGGAGTGAAATATAATGCATAAACTTGCATATACAAAAATTATACACCTTTGAACTCTTTGAAATCGCACTTAATACGTGATAATGTCGTGCTAAGAAAATCTTGAGAGATTATCATTTTCATACAGTGGAATGTAATGCAAAAACTTGCATATGCGAAAATTATAAACCTTTGAACACTTTTAAATCGCACTTAATACATGATAATAATGTGCTAACAAAATTTTGAGAGATTATTATTTTCTCCCCCATTTTCGTAGAGTGGAATGTAATGCATAAACTTGCATATACGAAGTTTATACACCTTTAAACTCTTTGAAATCTCACTTAATACGTGATAATGTTGTGCTAAGAAAATCTTGAGAGATTATCTTTTCCATGGAGTGAAATATAATGCATAAACTTGCGTATATAAAAATTATACACCTTTGAACCCTTTGAAATCGCACTTAATATATGATAATGTTGTGCTAAGAAAATCTTGAGAGATTATCATTTCCATGGAGTGAAATATAATGCATAAACTTGCGTATACAAAAATTATACACCTTTGAACTCTTTGAAATCGCACTTAATACGTGATAATGTTGTGCTAAGAAAATCTTGAGAGATTGCCATTTCCATGGAGTGAAATATAATGCATAAACTTGCGTATACAAAAATTATACAGCTTTAAACTCTTTGAAATCGCACTTAATACGTGATAATGTTAGGCTAAGAAAATCTTGAGAGATTACCATTTCCATGGAGTGAAATATAATGCATAAACTTGTGTATACAAAAATTATACACCTTTGAACTCTTTGAAATTGCACTTAATACGTGATAATGTTGTGCTAAGAAAATCTTGAGAGATTATCATTTTCATATAGTGGAATGTAATGCATAAACTGGGATATACAAAAATTATACACCTTTGGACTCTTTGAAATCACACTTAGGTCATGATAATGTTGTGCTAATAAAATCCTGATCATTTATCATTTCCATGGAGTGGAATGTAATGCATAAACTTGCGTATATGAAAATTATACACATTTGAACTCTTTGAAATCACAATTAATACGTGATAATATTGTGCTAAGAAAATCTTGAGAGATTATCATTTTCATAGAGTGGAATGTAATGCACAAATTATACACCTTCGAACATGTTCCCTTCAAATTATATTCAAGTTCATTTTTATGGAGTTAAAGTACCGGTGGCATACTCGTTATTTTGCATGGATAGAGGGGTGCGCCTCGACAGATATAGGGGTTATCCTATCCGCTAGATCACAAAGGATCAACGGTGGGCACGATCCGTGTGACAACTGTCTCGACCAATTAGACCGTAGCATTGAAGATGAGCACATGTGCGAGAGATGGATACAAAGAGAGGGGAAAACTGAGTAGCACTTAAGAACCAAGGGCAAAACTGAGTACAACTTAAAAACCAAGGGCAAGACTGACAAAGGGATTCAAATAGAAAATAGAAAAGGATTTAAAAAATGGAAAATGCGTCTTTTATACAATAAAATACATCTTGGCATACATCAAACTATTTGCAATTCAAATATACACTAGTTTGACAATTATTGCCTCATTTAGACAAACTATGTTTTAGGGAGGGATTTTTGGGGATGAAGCTTGAGTAGAAAGCCATGAACCTTCATAGATAGTAGGTGATTTGAGAAGTGGTGATTTAGGTTAAAACTTGGTTTATATACATTTCTTATGGTGGCAGGTCACATAATAAGACTCCCTAGGTAGATGCCACTGTGTTTTACTCTTTTTGAATTTGTTGTGCATAAAATGACTCAATTAGCTAGCTAAAACCTATTCGTTGACTCTCTGTTGACCATCCACCGGAGGGTAAAACTGAGTATATTGCACACGAAAGTGTTAGTACTAGAGGGAAAAACTAAGTACAACCAAACTGCCAGTGTTACACTCGAGGGAAAAACTGAGTACAACTGAATTGCTAGGGTTAGACACGAGGGAAAAAACATGACTCACGGTACGTGTGTGCGGTGCACGGGGCGGTAGCAGACACGTGTGTCTGTGAACAGTGTAGTAGCATACGCGGTTACGCGGTGCACGGTAGTGCAACGAAACGTCGCTTCCCTTCTCCTTTAATAGAGGCCTCCCCACTCTCACTCATCACTCATTCGCTCACTCAACCGTCTCCACTGTCCCATCACCTTCTGCAAACCCCCAAGAAAACCCCAACCACGTCGGTGATGGAGAAGAACGGCGCGGTGGCCATCGGTGCCTCCAAGGCCGCCGGTGAGGAGGCCCATGTCCCTGCATCCTCCATAGCCGCCGGCGAGGAGGCCCCGCCGGTCTCGGGCAGATCCCGCTTGGCTGGGACCCCTACGAGGAGGTTGTTTACATAAGGCCGGAGAACCCCTACGACACCAGCATCGCCGACCCATGGTCGGAGGTAACCAGGGTTTTCTCCCCTTCCCTTGTTCTTCCCTCGTTCCCATCATTGGATGCTAGATTGTATGTTATTAGGGGTCGGCTGATCATATTTTTATAGTAGCTAATCCTCTTGTGTTAGATCTCATATTTCGATGAATCCCCCTATTCATATTTAAACCCCCTGTTCATAGTTGGGATCAGTATTCGATTTGGTTTGAGATTTGGGGAATAATCAGGAGATCTCAATCAGTTAATTTATGCAAATAATCAATCCCGATAATCAAAGTATCTCAATCATGTCCTTATTGCACTCTACTGTTTTTTCCAACAGGATGATAGCAGCGACGTCCGTAGTGACGACAAGTCTAAGGATACCAAGACTCGTCATGTGCTAAGGAGGCTGAAGTCCGACCAGTACAACAACTTCTTCGTCGGCGATGTGTACATGTGCCCCTTCTGCCCCACCAGGAGGCTCCGCGCTAGGGACTTCAACTCCCTCGTGAAGCATGCCAAGGACGTGAGGACCTGCGGCGAGTCCGTGAACATCCACGGCTTCATAGCCAAGCACCAGGCGCTCGGTCTTCACCTCCGCAACCTCCATAAGGTGGCTATCAAGGAGGGTCGCATGCCCTTGATCAAGCCCAAGGTGCCCGAGGTCAAGGGACTGGGCAGCAAGAAGTGGAGGAGGCATTAGAGGGAGGAGGCGGAGGCCCTCCTAGCAGAGGCCATGAGGGGCCACTGATCTGCTACTGCTGCTTGCGGTGACCCAGCATACCACTGCATGATGTAGTACACTATAGTCGTTGACATAACACCAATGAAACACCGTTCACTAGTATTACATCCCTCAGAGTGGTACAACAGAAACACAGCAGGTCCAAGACATGACTATAGATTACAACTCAACTCTTTACAGAAGATCCAGAGAACACTTTAGGTTAAAGAGAGAGAAAGAAGCTTCTTATAAAGAAGAATCAGAAATAATAACTCTGAACTATCTGGCTAAAAGACTAGCATCTAAACTATCTGGCTTGCAATTGCTCCTAATGCAATGCTCTACAAAAGTAGGGTTTATGGCTAGAGTATCTACTGATGACTCACAAGTATAGGGGTGTATCGCAGTATTTTCGAGGGACGTGAAACCCAATTTATTGACTCGACACAAGGGGAGCCAAAGAATATTTATAAGCCTTAACAACTGAGTTGTCAATTCAGCCACACTGAAACAATCTTGCTCACACAGTTTATCAAGAGCAACAGTTTTGTAGTAGGAATAGCAAAGTAGCAGCAGTAAAGTAAAGTAAAAGAGTAACAATAACGATGATGGGATTCGAAAAGCGGTAGGCATAGGGATGGATGGACGGGCGTTGCATGGACAAGACAATTCACATAGCAATCAGAACATAGGGCAATTGCAGATAAATAAGAATAAGCATCCAAGTACTAGATAATCCTAGGCATGTGTTCCATATATAGTCATACGTGCTCGCAATGAGAACTTGCACAACATCTTTTGTCCTGCTAGACCGTTTGCAGCGGGGCCTCAAGGGAACTACTGGCAATTAAGGTGCTCCTTTTAATAGAGCACCGGAGCAAAGCATTAACACTCCATGAACACATGTGATCCTCACATCAAAGCCATTCCCTCCGGTTATCCCAATTTACATCGCCACTGGGCCATTGGTTCCGGACAACAACGTGTGTATACAACTTGCAGATAAGACCATAAACAATACTATCATAATGAATCAATAACATGTTCAGATCTGAAATCATGGAACTCGGGCCCTAGTGACAAGTATTAAGCATAACAAGTCGCAACAAAGTCATAAAGCATTAATAAAAGATACTAGGCACCATGCCCTAACAATCTGATGCCATTACATGAACGATATCATCCAATCCCTACCATCCCCATAGCCTACAGCAGGGGATTACTCACTCATAGATGGGGGAAACATGGATGGTCGATGGAGAAGCGATGGTGATGATGATGGCGATGATCTCCTCCAATTCCCCGTCCTGGCAGGGTGCCAGAACGGAGTTTCTGGTGTTGTTTCGTGGAATCTGGTGGTGGCGGCGGAGCGGAACTCCTTCTGGAAAAACGTCGAACCCCCCTCAGTTTTTAGGTCAGAAGGCATCTTATAGGCGAAGAAGGAGACCGAGGGGGTGTGCAGGCGACCACACCTGGCCAGGCCTAGCCCACGCCGGTGTGGCTGGGCCCAGCCCACTCTCTCATATTCGCCGGGAGTCTTCCGGTGAAATAGGATTTTTGGCTTTTGTCCCGTCCAATTCCGAGAATATTCATTTTCTGACTTTCCTAGAACCAAAAACAACAGAAAACAGGCCGCTGACACGGTAGCTCTTGTTAATAGGTTAGTCCAAGAAATCATATGAAAAGTACTCCAAAGTGTGGACAAAACACAAGAAAGTAGATAAAACCAAGGATGGAACATCAAAAATTATAGATACATTTGCAATGTATCAACATCCCCAAGCTTAACTCCGGCTCGTCCTCGAGTAGGTAAGTGATAAAAAGAAAGAATAATTTTTTAGGTGACATGCACCATCATAAAATTGATCAAAGTATTTGTAAAACATTCATAGCTGGGATCATAGTACTTCAATCATAACATGAAAGACAAAGTTCTAGCAATAAGACAAAGAAACTATGATGCAACATGAAAATGCACAAACAAAAGATTCATGAATAACAATGCTTTGCAAGACGTTTGTTTGTTTCACATAAAGAAAACATAGCATAATAGTATTCAGCTTGTCCCTCATAGAGTAGCAAATATAAATGCATAGGACACCTTCAAATTTCATAAGAGTGACTAGATACAAATAGTTTAAAACAAGCAATATCAAGGTATGCATCAATCAACTAGTCTTGGGACAATGCACATAGAACTAAGAATGGCCACTATGCTCTCAAAGTAGGTGCATAAAGGTAGAAGGTGGAGACTCAATATAGTGGTGGAAAAAAGGCCTTCATAAAAGGAAGCAGGGATTCAAGTCTCATAAAGAGCTTCTAAAAATTATGGTACTTATAGCTTTCACCTCTCATTGCCCCTATCATAAGCATCTTGAAGTGATTAAGGCTAAAATGAACAAACTATGGTGTACATGCTTGACGAAGTATAAGTTAGAAATCTCATGTCCCTTGTATACGAGGGCCGCTCCTCATGCTACTCAAGTTTAGTCACCGGTAAGTTCTTGTCATCGTAAGTACATGTGTATCATAGAGAACCGCCAACGGGGTACCCCTTGCCCGATCGATACGGAATAATCCCCATATCAAAATGACAAGGCAAGCAGGCAATGAGCATCTCAGCAATCTTCTTATTTACCATGGGAATATGGTGATTTTTTCTCTCTTTCCTCTTTTCGTAATCTTTTTTTCTTTTTCTCTTTTTTATCAATATAGGACTCTTTTGTATAATAAGAATGCTTCATAGACAGCTCATTATGGTTACGCTGCAGGTTTCCACCATGTCAGCATGGATTAGACCAGCGGCCCAGGTGTTTCTCTAACACATATACATAACTCCATGGACTTGCAAGCTCCCCTTTCATTTCACACCGATGACATCCATAGACAAAAGAGCATGATATCAACTAGGTACAAAGTACCCGTGCAATGTTGAAAGTGTTCCCCATGACAGCATGGTTCTGCTAATCCCCAACAAATAAGTGCAAGCATATACAACACAGATGACACAATGGTTCAAGTTTATTAAGGGCAAGAAAAGTAAAGTGTGCCATCAAGTTCGTGAGAGCTTTAATCACTAGTTTTCTCATAACAAGTTTAATTTGGAAGGTAAACAAAAGCATGAATATACTTGGAATAGCATAAGCTAGTAGGTAGGTATGGTGGACTCTTTGGAATAACTTGGCTTAGGGAGTTGGATGCATGAGTGGAACTCATACTTGGTGGTGGAGGCTAGCAAAAGACTAGAAGCGACAAACTAAGAGAGCAATAATGGCCATAATCATGCAGAGCGACAAAACATCATTGATCAAAGCATAAAGTGATACTACAAGTTGAAAACTAAAGGATCATAAAGGCTATGGTGACTTGAGATAGTCATAACATGGTGTGAGCATGCGCCAAGTCATCCCAAACAAAGCATCAAAGGATAATACCACTATACTATGCTTTAATATGCTAAAACAACGCATGATTCATGTAACACCCTCGAATCAGCCCTATGCAAGTTTCAGAGCTTCCCGCCAAACCCGCATAGAAACGATTCAAGGACGCCCACCAGGCACTTTCGTGCGGGTGGAAAACAAAGTAATACCATTACACATTAGTCCACGATGGAACCCACAGAACATATATATACAACAACGACTCCATCAGTCAAGAATACAGATATACAATACAAATATCCAAATCACCTTGAAAACGATAGAGCGTCCGAGTACGGACAAGATGCAAATGGGGCTAAGAGCCCTGAAGAATAACCAATGGCGTCCATAACCCTGCCCAGGCCAAGCCAAAAGGGTAACCCTGCTAACGACGTCGATCTCAAACCTGCTAAAATAAAAGGGGTGCCGACAAAGGGCAAAGGAAAAAGAGGAGCGTCAGTACTGAGGCCAGTACACGGCGAGGCTAGAATTCGGCGGCTCTCGCCTACATAGGTATGGTGTATAGAAGCAGCAGAGAAGCATGCACTAAACAACCTATAGAGACTTGAAACCACTGTCGGCTATTAGAGAGGGATAAGAAAGACCTATTCAGGACCAACTTGATACTAACACCAATCATACCCATCCTGGTATTCCCCCTCGAGACCAAACGAGGAAGTCAAACCGAGGAACTCACATAGGTTGCAGTTTTATTCATTCCATTATAGTTGAAGCACTTACTAGTCAGATATAGATAGCATGAGTCATCCTGATAGCATAAGTAGTGGGCAGTTTTAGTCAACCATTCAGTTGTAGTTGTAGTACTGACAAGTCAGATACAATTAGCATGTGACATCCCAAACCCAGCAGTTGTTGGCACTTTTATTTCATTCCATTGGAGTTACAATACTTACTAGGCAGGTATAACATGACACGATACACCCCAATTCCACTAGTTGTTGGCACTTTTATTATCCATTCCATGATAGTGAAGCTGATTACTAGTCACATATTAAGTCAAATTTATAGCACTACTTTAGTTATGCTTGTCTATGATTGAGATACTATGCTCCAAGTCGTCCATAACCGCGGACACGGCTTTCAGAAAGATTTACCCTGCAGGGGTGCACAAATAGCAACACACACACGATCAACCTCGGAAAAACCAAATAAAAACCCAATGAGGCTTTCACGACAAAGCAATCATAGGATTCATAAAATATTTTAGGGGGCCACCCCACTAAGCTACCCGCAACGAAGTTGGCTGGCTCCGGAATGGACCCAGGGTTTGTGACGACGGCTGTAAACGACTGGGAACCCGAAAGTGTGACTGGGCTTGTCGATACCGCGAAAACGTGGCACGATCCAAAACAGTACATGTGCTCCACGCACAATCTTAAATAAAGCAGTAAAACATGGCATAAGTACAGGATAGTAATAAAGCCCCAAACTAGTTTGTGGCCCCAAGAAATAAGAAATGAGCCAAGCTCTGGCTAAGGGGATTCATGGTCCCATATGCGGATAGTGCGATAGTCAAGGAACAGGTATCAAGTACTTGGGGTCCTACGGGACACAAGTGAGCGTGGAAGAACCAAATAACATCTATTGCCCACCGATGCCTCTGCATTAGTTATATCTAGCAATTTAATACTTGTATTTAAAGTCATGATCCTCTCCACCGTAAAGCATATGACAACATTCCAACAACTGTGTGGTACTTCACGACATGGGATCGCACCTGAGCAAGCGACTACGACTCGCAAGACCATCTATCTACCAAACAGCAGGTAATAGGAGGTGTCCAAGGCAATATAAAGGCTGCACGGAATATATCTGGTACGGAACACTAAAGCATCACGACACGGATAACAATAGATCAACAGGAGGAAATAAAGACTATAAATGCAAAATAGGTAGAAAGGGGGAGAATGCTCGCCTGGAAAACACTGCTGAAGGTTCATATCCGGAGAACTTGTCGATACTCGCATCAACTCATCAGCCTAATCCGCGAAGAAGCAAACACTAGAAGAAACACCGGATGCAATATTTAATACTACGGCAGAAGATCCGGCATGCTTATGATATGATGCATGGCATGGCACAGATGCGGTGCAATTAGGAAATATTAAGCGGAACCGGGGTCCCAATAATTAATTACACGGTTCAAGTTATCTAGAACCCCCGCAATTTAAATGTTGTATTAACAGGGCGAAACATGGCATCGGTTCGCTACACCAATTTAAATGGAGTCCGGAATAAGACAAAAGTATCCCGCATATTGACTCCATATTTAATTATGAGGTGAATCGGCATAATGCCCCCAAACCACAACATATGAGTGCAAGCATGTACCATTATATACAGGTAGATATCATATATTATAAAAATAGAGGCCTCGGATAGGGGATCACATTAGGGTTTGACACCGATGGTCTTCGGGTTCGACGGGGTTCGACGGGATCAGTCTTCGGACTCCAGGATCGGTCTTCGGGTCCTCAACCATCAAATTCATTATGGATATCATGGCGTGCATCTCGTCTTTGGGTCAAACTTGTTCAATGTCCGGGTCTTCGGAATATCTTGTTGTCCCTGTCATCGGGAAGATCTTGACGGAGCCACGGGTAAGTGGATTCTTGGACTTGGACAGCGAGGCTTCGGACTGTCAAAACAATTGCATCCACACCATCTTGGTACCATTGCAGAGCCACTACACCATCACCAAAACAATTTACACCACCACATTACCACAACGGCCTCACGTTAGCAATAAACCGACAAGGCTAGCTGCAGAACCTTGGCTAGGATGGGGACACGCTTCCACGAGCGTCAAAGAGGACAAGGACCAGCAACGACCTAGGGATACAAGCCCGGGGCGGCACCGCTGCTTGGGCGTCGGACGACGGGGGAAGAGGTGAGGCAAGCAACAACGGTGGTGGCGGCGTGCTTCTGCAGAGGAGGTCGATGAGGAGGGCGACGAGGAAGGTGGGCTGGACGCAGGCAAGACCAGAGGAGGCCCCTGGCGGTGGCTCGTCTCGCAGACGCGCATGGGGCGGAGCGGAGGAGCGCCGGTGCCGAGGAGGTCTGTGGCGGTGCAGGATGGGTTGGGGACGGTGTAGAAGAGAGGGAGGGCGGTCGCAGCAGTGGGCCGAGGACGAGCTTGGGACAACACGACACCATGGACAGGAGGTCGAGGTCGATCTCGGAGAGACGGTAGAGGACAAGGTGTGCGTCGACAGAGGAGACCCGAGGCCAGAGGCGACGAGGCAGAGGACGGCGCAGACGAGTTAGCCAGCCACCGGCGGATAGACTTGGCGGCGGAAGAAGACGCCTGGGTCAGGGGTGACGCGGTGGTTGGCGAGCTCGGGCGGGCCGATGTCGCGGTGCTCGAAAGGAGGGAGTAGGGCGCCGGGAAAGCCGGTGGAGGCGCGGGGCACCCTGGTTGCAGATGGCGGCGGTGGGCCTCGCCGAGAGGGGGCTCGGACTCGGCGTCGATGCTGGCCGGACGAGGTCACGCGCGGTGAGGAGGAGGCGGGGAATGCTGTAGTAGGTAGGGAAGCAACGGGGGGAGAGACGCATAGAGAGGAGAGAGAGATCGCGGGCGGGGGTCGTGCGTCATGGTGGGGCCGGGCGGAAATCCCGAGGGAGTCGCGGCGCGTGATCACGTAGGGTCGGGCCAGAGTGGTTATCAGGGAGCAGGGCTGGGGTGCGCGCGATGCCGGAGGTGGGGCCAGGGCGCCACGTCGGGGTGGGGTGGAGCGTGCGCTCTCTACGGTGGCGTGTAGCACGCTTGCGTGCGCGTTGTGTGCAACCTGGCGGGTTGGTGCAGCGGCGGCAGGAGGCTGGGTGGGATCAGGTGTGGGTCTAGGGTTTGGTTGAAATGGGATGGGCCAGCCGGGGTGGTAGGTGGCCTGGCCTACGGGCTGGGCTGCCTCCCTCTCTACAACTTTTATTTAAAACATTTGTCTGTTCTTATTTGAATATAAAAGATTTTTGTAAATAATTTTAGACAAACAAAATATCCAGAGAGACTGGGTTTTATAGTTAGAAATAAAGAAGGGCATTTAGAAAACAAAGGTAGGCTTTTCGAAAATAGTTTTTAGGCAGACTTATGCATGAAGATATGACGATGCTCAAATGCAATGTGGCATGATGACATGAGCATGCTGCGCCAAACAAAAACACAGCGATTTTCTAGTAGTGGTTTTACCGGGGTGCTACAATTCATCCAAGGCACATTAAGCAATCTCAATTGTTTATAACAAGTCATGCTACAGCAAAGAATACTAAGCATAAAGCCAAAATAATATCAAACATGGCATGACAAAGCATAGGCACAGTCAATAACAAGCTATCTTTACCACTTAAGCATGAGCTTTCCTACTCTTTTCCAAACCAAACCAAACTATTTGAACACCAATGTATGAAAGAGGGGGTCCAACCAATTTATTCAGAAAACTAAGCAAACAAAGCAAACAAAAACCAAAACGAAAACGAAAAAGAAGACGCTCCAAGAACAACACAACTATGCATGAAACAATAAAAATGAAGCGTTTGGAAGAAACCTGGGATTTTTATTGATGAAGAGGGGGATACCTTGGGCATACCCAAGCTTTGACGCTTGTAGTTCTTGGATATTTCTTAGCGTGACACGCGTGGCATCCCCAAGCTTGAGCTTTAGTCCATCCTTCATCTGATTACTCATTCCTTCCATACACCTGGAATTTTTCCTTCATACAAAACTTCACACAATCTTTATTAGAAACATTAGTGCACTCAAGATAAATAAGTCTTAAGGTTCAGTTATAACACCAAATAAATTTCCATTAAAACACTAGCTACTGTAGCACTTCCCTCAGAAAGCTCAATTCTCCAAAAGAACTCAAAAAGGAACTAACAAGAAGCAAATGCAGAAAATGGCAGAAATCTGTCAAAACAGACCAGCAGGTAAAGACGAATTTTTTCAAAGACCTTCTGTTGCTCAAATCAAAAAGTGTTGAACTAAGAAAGTTAGATAACAACCTGGGGCAGAAGCACAAAAATTCATGCCTCAAAAGTACGTACAGAGATTTGACACGAATTTTTACGGTGAAGCACAGAAATCTGTTTCGGGACAGCAACTTTCCCAATCATTACTTCTCTCATTAGAGGTTCCTCTTGGCACAAAAGGCAAATAAAAAGGATAAGGAGCGATTATTACTGAAGTAATAACTTCCAAGACTCATCTAAAACTTTTGGGTTATCTCCCAATAAGTACTTTTCTTTAACGCCTTTAAGTTAGGCATAAGGAAAAACTAAAATGGATAGAATAGAAGTAAGCGGAGATAATCATGGTGAAAACATTGTTTTGTTCAATGAAATCCTTTTGTTAAGAAGGTTGATCAGGTCTTGTTACCAAAACAATTTCATATGAGACAAAACTTTGTATTCCACTAATGATTATGTTACATCAACCTTGATAGCAATGGTCCCAATCATAATAGTTTCAAAATTTTCTCTTGGTATGGGACAATATATTTCTCCCACTTGAATGCCCTCAACATGTTCAATTGAATTCAAACCATAAGTCCTTTCAATCTTCTTGGGGAAATAGACAGTATGTTCCTTGTCATTAACATTAAAAGTCATCTTTCCTTGATTACAATTAATAACAGCTCCTACAGTATTAAGAAAAGGTCTCCCAAGAATAATAGACATATTATCATCTTCATGCATTTCAAGCACAACAAAATCAGTTAATATCAAGCAATTATGAGCCACTTGAACAGGTACATCCTCACATATACCAACAGGAATAGTGGTAGATTTATCAGCCATTTGCAAAGATATATCAGTTGGTATCAGTTTTTCTAGTTGAAGCCTCTTATAGAGAGAGAAAGGCATAACACTAACTCCAGCTCCCAAATCACACAAAGCAGTTCTAACATAACTATTTTTAATAGAGCAAGGGATAGTTGGAATCCCTGGGTCTCCAAGTTTCTTAGGAACCTTACCATTAAAGGAATAATTAGCAAGCAAAGTAGAAATTTCTTCATTAAGGATCTTCCTTTTATTCGAGACAATATCCTTCATATACTTTGAGTAAGGAGGCAATTTAATAGCATCAGTCAAAGGAATTTGTAGGAATAAAGGTTTCATCCACTCACAAAACTTATTATAGTGTTCATCTTCCTTTGACTTGTGTTTCTTATCAGGGAAAGGCATAGGTTTTTGGACCCAAGGTTCTCTTTCACTACCATGTTTCTTAGCAATAAAATCTTCTTTAGTGTATTTAGTATTCTTAGTGTGGTTTTTAGGTTCTTCTTCAACTTTTTCTTCATTAGGAACTTCATTTTCTTCATTACCACTTTCAGTTTCAGCATCAGAGATAGATATACTATTAGGATCTATAGCAGGTTCAGAGGGTTCTACAATAGTTTTATGTTTCTTTTTCCTTTTCTTACGAGTAGAGCCACTATTTTCAGCTTGTTGAGAATCCTGCTCAATTCTTTTGGGATGCCCCTCAGGATATAGAGGATCCTGTGTAGCAGCACCACTTCTAGTTCTAATTTCATAAGCATGTTTTTCTTTAGCAGCATTAACTAGCAAGTCTTTTTGCACTTTAACGAGTTGATCTATTTGAGTTTGAACCCTTTGAAAGTGTTTAACAATCATTTTAACATCATTAGAGGTTCTTTCCACAATATCTTTCAACTCAACAATAGCTCTAGTGTTTTCCATTAGATGATTTTGCACCCTTTTATTATAATTATCTTGCTTAACAATAAAGATATCGAATTCTTCTAAGCATTGATCAGGAGGTTTAGAGTAGGGGATATCACCTTCATCAAAGTGTTGGAGAGAGTGTACCTCAATAGTGGATGAGTAGGGGATAGGCTTACATAGTTCTTCTATAGGAGGTAAACTCTTGACATCTGCAGCTTTAATTCCCTTCTCCTTAAGACATTTCTTAGCTTCCTTCATCACTTCATCATTTAATTCAATAACTCCCCTCTTCTTTGATGTTGGAATAGGCACTGGTATAGTAGGTTCAGGTACAATTACTTCAGGTATAGCTTGTTTAGGAGGAGTCCAATCTTCATAATTCTTACTTATTTTAGCCATTAATTCCTCAGCTTCCTTAGGAGTCCTATTCCTGAAAACACAATCAGCACAACTATCTAGGTATGTCCTAGATTCCTCGGTTAGTCCATTATAAAATATATCAAGAAGCTCATTCTTAGGTAATGGACTTCTAGCCTGTGCATGAATCAAAGCACAAAACCTTGCCCAAGATTCAGGTAATACCTCTTTTTCTCCCTGTTTAAAATCAAAAAGTTCCTGCAAAATAGCATGTCTAGCACTAGGAGGAAAAAATTTCTGCAGGAAAGTACTAATCAAGCAATCAGGGCTATCAATAGATCCAGGAGGTAAATTACTAAACCAAGTTTTAGCTTCTCCTTTCAGCGAAAATGGGAAAATCTTAGCAACAAAGTAAGTACGCATCTTAATATCATCAGAAAACAAGCCACTCATGGTAGAAAGTTCATTCATATGTGCTACCGCACTTTCATTCTTAGTCCCACAAAATGGTTCTTTCTCAACGATAGCTATGTAAGATAGATCGAGAGAGAAATCATAATATTTATCTATAATGTTTATGGGAGAAACAACAAACTTAGCAATAGGAGACAATTTGGGTCTAATAGTACGCCTCTCAAGGAGACTCTTAACAACGCTCCTATCATGCGTGTTTTTACATTCTTTAATAAATTCATCGGTCATCTCAACATAACCATCTTCAATATCATAACTCTCACTATACTCAGGAGAACTAATAGGTGTGGTAGTGTCTTCATTAGGAGTTTCAGTATTTCCAGCTATAGTTCTAGCAATCGTAGCATCTAGGAAAGGACCTAATGAACCACTCTTATCAAGCACAGTAGAAGCAGCATCATAAGCATCAGAAGTTTCAGATTCAGCAGTAGTAGCAGTGTGTGTAGCATGTGTATGTGGTGGTGTAACGAGCTTACTTATAACAGATGGTGAATCAAGAGCGAGAGGTGTTCGAACTGCACTGTTCTTGTAGTGGACGGTAAAATAGGAAACTTGCCATCACAAGACTTACCCATGATGGATGGATAGCAGTGAACAGTAGAGAATCCAAGTGAACTTGATAAATAAAGCTATGCTCCTGGCAACGGCGCTAGAAAATAGTCTTGATGACCCACAAGTATAGGGGTGTATCGCAGTATTTTCGAGGGAAGTGAAACCCAATTTATTGATTCGACACAAGGGGAGCCAAAGAATATTTATAAGCCTTAACAACTGAGTTGTCAATTCAGCTGCACCTGGAAACAATCTTGCTCATAGCAGTTTATCAGTAGCACTAGTTTTGTAGTAGGAATAGCAAAGTAGCAGCAGTAGTAAAGTAAAGACAGTAGTAACAATAGCAATAAACAGTGGGATTCGAGTGCGTTGCATGGACAAGACAATTCACATAGCAATCAGAACATAGGGCAATTGCAGATAAATAAGAATAAGCATCCAAGTACTAGATAATCCTAGGCATGTGTTCCATATATAGTCATACGTGCTCGCAATGAGAACTTGCACAACATCTTTTGTCCTCCCAGCCCGTTTGTAGCGGGTCCTCAAGGGAACTACTGGCAATTAAGGTGCTCCTTTTAATAGAACACCAGAGCAAAGCATTAACACTCCATGAACACATGTGATCCTCACATCAAAGGCATTCCCTCCGGTTATCGATTTACATCGCCGGGGCCATTGGTTCCGGACAACAACGTGTGTATACAACTTGCAGATAAGACCATAAACAATACTATCATAATGAATCAATAACATGTTCAGATCTGAAATCATGGAACTCGGGCCCTAGTGACAAGCATTAAGCATAAAAAGTCGCAACAAAGTCATAAAGCACTAATAAAAGATACTAGGCACCATGCCCTAACAATCTGATGCCATTACATGAACGATCTCATCCAATCCCTACCATCCCCATAGCCTACAGTGGGGGATTACTCACTCATAGATGGGGGAAACATGGATGGTCGATGGAGAAGCGATGGTGATGATGATGGCGATGATCTCCTCCAATTCCCCGTCCCGGCAGGGTGCCAGAACGGAGTTTCTGGTGCTGTTTCGTGGAATCTAGTGGTGGCGGTGGAGCGGAACTCCTTCTTGGAAAATGTCGAACCCCCCTGAGTTTTTAGGTTAGAAGGCATCTTATAGGCGAATAAGGAAGACCGAGGGGGTGTCTAGGGTAGCCAGACCACCCCCTGGCGCGGCCAGGCCTAGCCCGCGCGGCCAGGTGGTGTGGCTGGGCCCCACTTCGTCTCATATTCTGGCTCCGGGAGTCTTCTGGTGAAATAGGATTTTTGGCTTTTGTCCCGTCCAATTCCGAGAATATTCATTTTTTGACTTTCCTGGAACCAAAAACAGCAGAAAACAGGCAGCTAGCACTGTGGCTCTTGTTAATAGGTTAGTCCAAGAAATCATATGAAAAGTACTCCTAAGTGTCGACAAAACACAAGAAAGTAGATAAAACCAAGCATGGAACATCAAAAATTATAGATACATTTGCAATGTATCATCTACTCCTAACTAATCAAGATATTTGTCTTCACTTCAGTTGATGAATATGTTGACTTCATTGACTTTTTTGAAGAACTTGAGTTGTCAATGATGGTTTCTTGAGCATAAATTGATGTTGACATCGTCTTCAACAGCTTAAAATCTAGCAAGGGTTAAGAAGATACGGTTGAGTACGAGCGTACTCAACAAGTTCACTAAAAGGAGTTTATGATGCACTATCTCTACAGCCGCAGACCATAGGTCATAGGCAATGCAGGTTTTCGTAAACATTTCTTCAAAGGTTGCTTTTATTCTGAAAACTATGTCTGACACCCTTCACAGGTTGAACAAAACCTTCATGGGGTTCCTTTCCTTCCGCGTTCATAGCTCCTTCCCAGAACAGGGAGTAACATGTCACATTTCTTACAGTCTGTAGAGGTGCGTTACTTTACCCATGAGAGACCAACTCCTTGTTGCATAACCGAGTGATCTTTCCCTTCCACAATTCCTTGATGTAGGGCCCAGTAGGTGATCCAAGCCAATCGCTACCCTTCCCCGCGACTCTGCATGAAGACACGATCCCCCAAAACGGACTACCACGGTTACTCTTTGGGTAGCCTCTCGAAGACTCTGTAAGCAGCTTTGTCTGGCGGTCACCATCAGCTATGGTGAACTCAGACCAAGATATCTATGCACAGATAATCTAGACACCTAGCTCACGGGGAACTAAGGGGTCCCACCCATGTGCTGGATTCTCTAGACACTCCACGAGAAATCAACAACCTCACGATAAGGTCATCCGTCCATGCAAAAGGAAGAAGATCCAACTGACTTCTCCGTCCCATTCCAGATCTCATGGTTAACGCGTAATATACGGCGCTAGAATCACTGGCGACATTGGTTGTTAAGTCCTAGATATTATGTTCCTTTACCACTAGAACTGTATCAGTAGATTATTACCTCTTGGTAAATAACCCATAATCATATTATTAAGAAAATAGTGTTTTCTAACCTTTTTGAAATGCAGGTGATGACAACATTTGAGTTATAAGCATAGAAAATAATCAAAGGACATGAGCAAGTTGTGAACTTGCCTTTTGCGATTGCAAGATTATGCACTCACGGTCTTCGAGTTAATAGAAGATCCAAATTCTATAAACATCATCATTGGTCCGGTAAGGACTAATGTTTAAAGAAGCAATATGTTGTGATGCATAAGCAATGTAATGCAGTTTGGAAAACCCCGAAGTAATATTCAATATGGTGAATAGGTTAAGTTTGGGTGATTTCTTAAAGATTTAGTTTATCTATAAGTTTTCTTAAACAAATATATAAATATAAGGAACTTAATATTAACATGTATGATTCAAAGTAAGTATAACAACACCTGATTAGAGTTATTTGGTATTATGCAACTATTATGGAAGTTCATATTTTAGGTTGATAAGAGTTGAAGAACTTATTATGAGATTGTTGTTTGAAGTGGCAAAATGAATAACTTTCGAAGAAAAAGTTTCTTTGATAAGGTTTAACCAATCTTTATGGTTAATAGAATGTGATCGATGTCATTTGCGTTTGTTCAATAAGTTTAGATTTGAGATGCCTTATCACTTAATTTGGAACAAACAAAAGTTAACTATAAAAACATAATTAGATCTCGGGTGTGATGTGTTTAAAAGTATTAATAAGCTTTAAACTTTCCAGCAATCATGTTTGAAGGTATAGAATCATTCACTTTCAGCTTAAGTTAATAATGAGTTTAAATGTGATTTGTTATTATGAATATAGTTTGTCTTATTAAGGAAAGTAAATTTAGATGAATTGAATAAACTATTAGAACTAGAATCATGTTTAAGAATAGTTAAGAGATAAATAACATTCATTTTTGTGATGTTCAAAATTTAACTTAAAATTGTTGGTTTAGATCGGATTTATGATTTTAAAAGAGTTTTATAAGGTTAATAAGTTACACTTAAGTTTTATTATAGATCCAAGTTATAGTTTTGGACTTAGTGTTTAATTATTAGGGATTTAAGGTGTTATATGTAGAATTGTGATTATTATTATTTAACAGATGTTTTTATAGAATTTACAAAATAGGTATCTTACAAAATAGATAGGGATTTATTATTTTAAAATCTTGGAACCCATTGGAATAATATATTGATTATTTTTCTAATAAAGTATATTTAGTTAAGATCTTAAAAATGATTTATTTATTTATTTTTAAGTATTATTATTATTTTTACAAAATTCTATAAAGGATTAAATGTCCTTGACTACTTGTTCCAGGTTTTATTTGCAAAATAGTAGATTTATTTTTATATGCAAAAATGATTTTTTTTTATTTTTAGGACTTTTTCTTTATTTTATTAACTTTTAATTAGAGTTTTAATGTCCTTAACATTTATTTGTCTTTTATTTAACTTAAACAAGTAAAGTTTATTATTTGCTTATTTGGTTGTTTTATCCTCTTAGTAAAAGTTTACTATTTTCTTTAATTAAAAATAAAAGTACTACTTAAAGTCTTTGGAATTTCTCTAAAAATTATATTTAGTATTTTTATAATAACTAGTACTATTTTAAGAGTATAAAATTGAACTTATTTAGTTTTAACTAAAAATCCTTTAAGGAAATAAGACTTTATTTTTATCAAATTAAATTTACCTTTTAAAAAAATACAGACTATGATTTTTCTATAATAACACTCCCCTTTTGAATTGTAAAAATGAATTTTCTTCAATTTTATGTGTTTGATATATTTTTTATAAAATTCCAAAGGAATATATACCTTAAGAATAATAATTTAAAATTTAATTACCTAAAATTCCATTTGTTATTTTTTTCTTAAATAAAGGACATTTCTATGAGTCCATTGATATTTTATTTATATGTTTTTTCTATTTTATTTCTTAGAGCCATTTAAGTCCTAGGGGTATTATGGTCATTTGATAATAATTAGATTTTTCCTTTTAAAACTGGACCAAGCCCATTAGGCTGGCCTAGCCCTGATGTCAACACCCGGATTTTTAATCCCAGATGCCCGTTATGCCATACCTCGCAATCCCAGGATTACCATTTTTCCGAGACATAACGGATTGGATATCATAGTACATCATCCATTACAAACCATACATAAGGTTTTACACAAATAAGGATCTCATGATCCAGTCTTTAATACAACAAGCAGCGGAAATAAATGATAGCATAGCGGTGGGGTCCATCTTCAGGGCACAGGCAATGCTGACGAAGGCAGATAGTCCTAGTTATCATAGCCGTCCTGCTGACCATCATCTTGATACTCTCCTTCATAGTCTGGCCATGATAATAGCCAGGGACAAAAGCCATGAGTACTCTTTAAGTACTCGCAAACAATTACTAGCAAGGGTTATAATCTTAAGTTAAAGTACGGAATTTAAAGAATAACTATCAAGTTAAGTTTGAAACCTAAGTTGAGTTCTGAAACAAGAAAAGATAAAATAAAAGTCTAGAATCACTTAAGTTGGGAAGCTATTTTCATCTACACAACCCTGTTGTGGTCAAGTCAAGGTTCATCATTCAGTTCAAGTTATTTGGAAAACAGCTGACAACAAAACAGTATGGCCATTCCAACTGTCCATAACCGCGGACGCAGCTATTCGAATAGTTTGACACTCTGCAGAGGTGGTACACTTTCACCACAAGATTCGATACATCTGTCAGGGGTAACCCTAAATCATCATACTTAGTATGCAGATAATCAAACATAACCTTCCCTTTACACACCCTAGTACAAGCACCTCTCCTATGAGCATGGCCTCCCAACCATGACCATCAGTCATCTTGGCAAGCCTTTGCATAGGTGGACATCATTGAGAGGTAGCCTCAGCTCAAACCTCTCCCGTGAGGGAACTAATACTAATGCATATAAATTTCCAGCTAAGCCTTACCCAATTCAGGTAATGTGGTTGTACGGTAAATTTGGAATGGTATCACATCCAAATCCAACCATCAGTTTTATAAAAAGGGTTAAGGCTCATGCCTCATCATTTTCATCATCATAAACCAATTGTGTTTCTCAACACATGTCAAAACATCTCAATAGAATGACTCATCATTCCAAGGTTTTCATAACTCATTTTCACCAAGTGTTCCCATATAAAATGACTCAAGTTTGATCTATTCTAAAACACTAGGTTAAGAGTGTTCACTAAGGTAGAAAGGTGGGATCAATCTCATGCCATAGAATGACATCTAAGGGTTTCCAATTAGGTCAAGTTTTATACTCTTTATGCTACCTTCAAAATTAATTAAAGAACTTGGTGTACACTAAGGGGGTGTGATCAAAGTATGCTTAAGGCATCTTTACTAAACTATCTAGTTTTATTCTAGCTTGCTACAATAGCTTACTAAAGCATGTTTGCAAGGGTTAGCTTGCCACTAATAGCTTGCTACAATAGCTTGCCTTGGTTGGTGTAGTGGTTGAAGTTTTCTTCTTCTTCTTCTTGGTAGAACTCCTCCTCCTCGAAGGCTTGGTCGGTACTAGCGTCTAGAAATACATGGGGAGTGCACAATCACCAAACAATACTTAACTTAGGCTAAGTAGTAGTCTAAACCACACAATTGATGATCTATTATCATCCCAAACATCATAAGTTTTAATTCAATAGTTTCAACCTTTTTATTTTGGAAAAGTAATTTCTACTCATTGAAAAATTAACTATAATTTAATATTCACCACTAAAACATGGGATCATGTGGACACATGTCCTCACCACATATCCTAAGTCCAAAGTCACTGCCTGTAAAACTTAATATTATTACATATTTGGATAGATATGATGAAATGTGATTTTTGAGAGTTGGAATCAACTCAAAATCTAACTTGGTTGATTTTATAAAAATGTTTCAAGTTGCAAAAGCTTCTGTCTTCTTATTTTTATTAGGAGAAATCTATAACTCTAAATGAATTAAATCCAACGGGCTTGGATAGATGTTTTCAATGCCTTTCAGACAAAATTGGTTTCATGCAATTTGGATTTGTCAAACTCACAGAATTGAATTTTGAAACACTGGACAGAAACTATATTCTAACTAAAAAGAAAAATCTAGATTTGAATCTACGGGCTTTGCAGAAAGGAATGGGGGGACGGCCCGGTGGCGCTACGCAGAGGCTCTCTGCTGACAGGGGGGCCACTGGTCAGTGGCACTTAAAACGCGAAACGGTACGCGCGCTGTGGGTCGTGCGATTAGAGGCTAGATCTACGGCTGAGGGTCATCGTCGACGACAGACGGGTCACCGGCGAGCTCAAACCCTAGCGGCTCGGTGGGGGTCTACTGGGGGCATACCAGGGCTCCAGCAGGGTCGGCGATGCGGGCGAACGAAGTGGAAGACAACGGCGAGGCGAGGCATGGTCACGGCGGAGCTTGGGGTGGCCGGAATCAACGGCACCCTTCTTCTCCAGAGGCGGCGGCTCCGGCTCCAATTCCGGCGAGCTGCTGCTCCACTTGCTCCGGCGAGGGGTGGTTGAGGTTCAGAGAGGTGAGGGGAGTGGAATGGTGTGAGTCTTTGGTGTTGGGGAGGGCTCCTTTTATAGGCTCGATGGTGAGACCGAGCGAGATGGGCGGTCGACGGTGGCGACATGGCTACGGCGAGCTAGCGGCATGGCTGGGGATGGCGATCGATGGGCGGTCCCCTGGAGGTGCTCTAGCGCTTAAATGCGGCCGTAGGGGCGGTGGTATGCGGTCGGGGTGAGGTGGCGCACTGAGAGGCAGAGGCGACGGTGTCCACGGCGAGCGGTGGCTGTGGGGCTTTGGGCGGCGAACGGGGGTGTCTGGGCGTTCTCGGTCGGCGGAGCGGTGGCGCGAGCTGGTGTCGAGCAGCTTGTTCACGCTGGGATGTGGCGCTCTGCGGGCGGCGTCGGCATGGTCTGGTGGCACTGGGCGCGGCTTCTCCTCGGTGGTCCACGGCTGCTCTTGGCTCGGGGAAGGGACAGAGAGGGGCGGTGCGGCGTTGGCTACCTCCTAGACATGGCGAGGGAAGGGGGAGTGGTCTGCTGCGACGGTTGTAAGGTTGGCCGGCTAGGGTGGTGCTCGGCATGGCTTGGCATGGCCACTAGGGCATAGGAGATGTGCTGCAATTGGCCTGGTTCGATCAAAGGGGGACAGAGGGATTTAATGGAGATCAAATGGGGGAAAAACCCTGTTCAAAACAGTGAGCTAGGATTAGAGTTAGGATTCTGCCTGCCAAGTGTTTGATGAAATGGCCACAAGAGAAAAAGTTTTGAATTTTGAGTTCAAAATTTTTGGGTGATCTCCACTATTGCTAGGTAGTCTCTGGTTGCAAGGGTTTTGAAAATGGATCTCAAATACATGGTTTTTGAAATAGGGGTGATCTATGCATATGCATTAGATTCAATTTTAAACTGTCATTTAAAATAGTTTACAGAAGGTTTTTAGAAGATCAAAAGGTGGGCCTTGGTACCTCATCATGTGTACTAGCAAGGGGTGTAAAGATCCATAATTGTTTCTGTTAAGAATTGAGTACTAGGAATAGCCAAAGTAGGCATGAGAGTTAATTTTGTCAAAATGACCATTTCTTTATTTTGATTCTTTTTGATATGATTTCTTTTAGGAAAAGTTTGGGAATGATGTATATGATGTTTAAATCCCCTAAGAAACATTTTAGAAGCAAAGGATCACACAATCATGGCAATTCAAAACAACTCCTATTTTAAATGCACACATATATGAATGCTTTCATTTTAATTATGGAAAAGTTTTTGTTAATCCTAAATTTGGATTATTTGATCTTTGATAAGCTTGGATTGAAGTTTTGGGATGTTACAAACCTTCCCCCCTTAAATAAAATCTCATCCCGAGATTTACAAGAAAACTAGGAACTAAAGAGATCTGGGAACTCTGTCCTAATGTAATCCTCGCGCTCCCAAGTGGCTTCCTCCTCGGTATGGTTGCTCCACTGAATCTTGAGAAACTTGATACTCCTGGTCTTGGTGGTTCGGTAGGCTTCTTCTAAGATACGAATGGGCACTTCCCAATAGGTCAGGTCATTGTTGATTTCCACTGCTCTGTGATCGATATTTTTGAAAACTTCAGTCTTCTCAGGCACTTCCAAGCATTTGCGAAGTAATGAGATATGGAACACATTGTGGATGGCTGACATCTCTTCAGGCAGTTCTAGTTGATACGATACTTCTCCTCGGCGGTTCAGAATCTTGAAAGGTCCGATATATCTGGGAGCTAACTTTCCCTTCAGGCTAAAGCGTTGAGTTCCCTTCAAGGGTGAAACCTTGAGATATACGAAATCTCCGATATTGAAAGTCAGGTCTCTCCTTCTCTTGTCAGCATAGCTTTTCTGTCTGGATTGGGCGGTCTTGAGGTGCTCACGAACTTTGTGAACTTTCTTCGCTTCGGAGAATGTCGGGTCCAAAGATCTGACTCTCTCCTACTTGCGACCAATTCAAAGGGGTACGACACTTTCTTCCGTATAGGAATTCAAAGGGTGCCATCTGCAAACTAGCTTGATAACTGTTGTTATATGAGAATTCTGCGAAGGGCAGGCAGTCTTCCCATTTTGATCCGTATTCCAACACACAAGCTCTAAGCATATCCTCCAATATCTGGTTGACTCTCTCTGTTTGTCCATCGGTTTGCGGGTGATACGCGGTACTGAAATTCAACGTGGTTCCTAAACCTTCCTGAACTTTCTGCAAAAATCTTGAAGTAAACTGAGTTCCTCGATCTGATACGATGGTCTTGGGGGTTCCATGTAGACTAACAATTCTCGCAATGTACAGCTCTGCTAGCTTTGCACTCTGGTAGGTTGTCTTGACTGGTATGAAGTGGGCTACCTTGGATAGTCTATCAACTATGACCCAGATTGAGTCATTTCCCTTACTAGAAGTAGGTAAACCGGTGATAAAGTCCATTCCGACGGAATCCTATTTCCATTCCAGAATCTGCAATGGTTGCAACAATCCTGCAGGTCTCTGATGCTCTGATTTGACTCTTTGACAAATGTCACATTTGGCGATGTAGCTTCCGATCTCTCTTCATCTTGTGCCACCAAAATTGCTCTTTCAAATCCTGATACATCTTTGTTCCTTCGGGGTGGATAGAATAAAGAGTATCATGAGCTTCCTTCATGATAATTTCCTTCAGCTCCGAATCTGCTGGTACACAGATACGTCCCTTGTACCACAGTACACCTTCTTCGTCTTCGGTGAATCCAGGTACTTTGCCTGTACCAATATGACGTTTGATTCTGTCAATACTTTCATTACCCTTCTGGTCTTCCTTGATTTGGCTAATCAAAGTGGGTTGAAGTTCAATGCTAGCTAGGAATCCTTTGCTAACTAACTCAGTCCTGAACTGCTCCAACTCCTCATACAAACTTGGTTGCTTCTCTTGGATCATGGTGTTAAGCCTACACGGCAATCTGCTAAGAGCATCCGCTACCACGTTGGCTTTGCCGGGGTGATAGTGAATGTCAAGGTCATAATCCTTGATTAACTCTATCCATCTTCTTTGCCTCATATTCAACTCCTTCTGGGTGAAGATATACTTCAAGCTCTTATGATCTGAGTAAATCTCACAGCAATTACCCATCAAATAATGACGCCATGTCTTCAACGCTAGAACCACCGCTGCTAGCTCAAGATCATGGGTCGAATAGTTCTGCTCATGCTGCTTCAGTTGTCGAGACAGATACGCGATGACTTTGCCTTCTTGCATAAATACACATCCTAGACCAATCTTGGATGCATCACAATATACATCAAACGGCTTCTTGATGTCTGGCATGATCAAAATTGGGGCTGATATCAATCTCTTCTTCAGCTCCTGGAAACTGGCTTCACACTTGTCTGTCCATTCAAACTTCTTGTCCTTCCTCAACAATTGGGTCATTGGTCGGGCTATGCTCGAGAATCCTTCTACGAATTTGCGGTAATATCCCGCTAATCCGAGAAATGAACGAACTTGGGTTTGATTGGTTGGGGCTTCCCATTCTTCGACATCTTTGATCTTGCTGGGATCAACAGAGACTCCTCTAGCAGACACAATATGTCCTAGGAATCCTACTTCTTTCAGCCAAAACTCGCACTTACTGAACTTGGCATATAACTGATGCTCTCTCAGGGTTTCTAGGATGATTCTCAAATGTTGCTCATGCTCTTCTTCTAACTTGGAGTAGATAAGGATGTCGTCGATAAACACGACTACAAACTTATCTAAGAAATTCATAAAGATCTTATTCATGAGATTCATGAAATAAGCAGGGGCATTGGTTAATCCAAAGGACATAACAGTATACTCGTATAAACCATAGCGAGTAGTAAAGGCGGTCTTCGGAATATCCATTGCACGAATCTTAAGTTGGTGATAACCAGTCCTAAGATCAATCTTTGACAATACCTGAGCTCCAGTCAACTGATCAAATAGATCCTCTATCTTTGGTAAGGGGTACTTGTTCTTGATGGTGACATCATTCAACTTTCCGTAGTCTGTACACAGACGGTTGCCTCCATCTTTCTTGTCGACGAATAACACTGGTGATCTCCATGGCGATGCACTTGGTTGAATCAAGCCGGTTGCTAACATGGCATCCAACTGCTTCTTCAGTTCTACTAACTCTGAGGGGTTCATGGTATAGGGTCTCTGGGCTATAGGTCCGGTTCCGGGGATTAGTTCAATAATGAACTCTATATCCCTATCCGGGGGCATACCTGGCAATTCATCTGGGAATATGTCAGGGTATTCACAGACTACTCTGACTTGGTCAATGGTAGGCAGGGCTACACTTTTGTTGCATTTGAATTGACGGGGTAAGGTTTCAGAGATATGTTCTACGGTTACTCCAGAACTACTGGTCATTGTGATGGCTTTCTTAGCATAGTCTATCAGTCCATGATGCCTTGACATCCAGTCCATACCTAGTACTACTTCCAAACCTTTTGTTCCAAGTACAATTAGGTTGGCATAAAAATCTATCCCATGTATTCTGATAGGTACAGCTTTGCAAATTTTTCTAGCTTTTGTTGTTGAACCGGGGATTTGAACTATCATGACATGCTTCAGGTTGGTTGGGCGAATCTTACTAGTGCATACAAATTCTTCGGTGACAAATGAATGCGATGCTCGTAATCAAACAATACTCTTGCTAAAACTGAGTTGACAGAAAACATACCCAGACTACATCCGTGCTTCACGGCTTCTTCTGCGTTCATGTGGAAGAGACGACCGTTCTTGATTGTCTTGGTTTCGGGAAAATCTCCTGCCTGGTTGAACACGACGCCGCTGCTGAGCTGGTGCATTCACAGGGGCATTGGCGGCAGTCTTCTTGGGACACTCATTGGAATAGTGACCCTTCACTCCACACTCGAAGCAAGTGATCTGGGACTTGTCCTTGACTGCAACAGTGCAAGATTGCTGCCAGTTGGGGGCAGTGTTGTTGTTGTTGCTCTTGGGAGGGGCACGGTTGAAGTTGTTGGCGTTGCCGGAGTTGTGATTGTTTCCTCTGGGCTTCACATTTCCTCCGCTACGGTTGGGGTAGCTTGGGCGAGAATTTGGGGGTCGGTTGTTCCTTGGTGCATATCCTGGTGAGGGGTTGGGACGGTACCGGTGACTCTGGATCCAGATCGCTGCATCATCTGACGCTTGCGGTTGTCGTTTGCCTGGTTAATCTTCCCTTCCATCTGAATGGCAGAGTCGACTAGCTCTTCAAGATCCTGGAAACGGATGTTGACGAGGACAGTCTGCATCTCATCATGTAGTCCGTTTAAGAATCTCTCCTTCTTCTTGGCCTCCGTGTTGATTTCATCCGGTGCATATCTGGCAAGTGACAAGAATTTGTCACGGTACTCTACTACAGTCAATCTTCCTTGCTTCAGTTCACGGAATTCATCTCTCATCCTGTTGACAAGACCTTGCGGCACGTGGGTGCGGCTGAACTTGACCTTGAATGCTTCCCAGGTCATCACTTGGCCATGGTTCATGTTGCGGACGCTATTCCACCAAGCTCTTGCATCTCCCGCCAGATAGTGAGTGGCGAAGAGAACTTTCTCATTCTCATCAACTCCTGCAACCTCTAGGTTGTTTTCCATGGTTTGTAACCAGTCATCAGCATCTCATGGGTTTTCAGATTGGTTGAAGATTGGGGGATTGGTGTTCTGGAAGTTTTGAGTTTAGATCCATGGTGATCCTGATTTCCATGTCCTTGGTTGTTGAGAGCCATTTGGGCGATCTGCTGCAATGTTGCTAAGTTGGCTTGACGTTAAATCGCTTGCTTCACGGTCCATGATGAGATTCTGCAAGATCTGCGCATTGGGTCCTACGATGAGCTGCTCCTCCTTGGTTTCCACGAGTCATCGAAGATTGAGATAGATATAGGGGTAAGAGGAAATTCTAAGGTTCATGGTTTTGGGTTTTCAAAGTTACAACTTTGAGTTAGACTCGGTTTTCAACTAACTTCATTCTCATTCATGCAAGCAAGCACGATACAACACACACCACAACAATCAAAGGGAAAAGCAGATGGTTTGAAGAACCATTCGCAAACTATGATACAATGAGATGATACATCTCATGCTACGATGCTCTAGTGCATCTACTCATCGTCAATGAAGTCGGAGTCTTCATCATCGGTGTAGAAGTCCACAAGATCCTCTGCGGAAAATCGTCATCGCTGAGGTAGGAATCCATATCTCCTCGATGTCTTCTCCTTCATCATCTTCTTCCTTGGCGGCAAGCTGAGCTTCCGCTCCTTGACGGTCTTCTCGAGGTCGGCCACCTTCTTGTGAAGACAGGCGATGGTGCGATCCTTCTTTGCATCCGGGCGGCGAAGAGGCTGGCGATCTTGGACGGCGAGGTGAAAGTGCAGGCCTTCTGGTCGACAATTGCATGGTTCTGGTTGGCTAACTCTTTGGCATTGTCTAGTTCCTGCTATCGGTCATGAAGCAAGAAGTCAAGGTTCTCCACTTGACGCTTCAACTCTGGGTGACTTGGCATCTCCATCGGCATTCCCATGAAGTCACGTCTGGCATAGTGGGCAAAACGGGTTCCTTGAATCTTGTTGACGCTGAGGGCACATAGACGGGCGAGAGCTTCATGCATTGCCACAGCTAATCCATCTAGCAGTTGTTCTCTCTCACAGAGAACTGAATTCTCCCGGAAGTTGGTGCTTCAATGCTCCCTCGAAGATCTGCGGTGACTAGCCATTGTAGGTCTCCTCCTGGGGGTCCTGGAAGTTGAGCTCCAAGAAACTCCGGATGTGGGCGTCCCAGAAATTCTGACAGTGAATCCAGATCCCTCTCAAAGGTCAGCTGACCTCCGTTTCCCAACTGGTAAAACTTGCTAAACTGAGTCTCCATCTACAAGAATTTAGGATGAGGAGATTAGTGAAGTGATCAAGTGTGTCAAATTTTAAGTAGTAATGTAAGAATTTTGAGGAACATGTATTTTTTTTGAGAAAGAATGAGTTCACAAGGGTAAGAGAGGAAATAGTTTTTCATAAATACTCACTTTGGTTTTGAAGCTAAGTTTTTGGTTTGGACGTCCATTCTAACTAGGGTCTCCTATGGTCAGGATGGCTCTGATACCAACTTGTCAACACCTGGATTTTTAATCCCAGATGCCTATTATGCCATACCTCGCAATCCTAGGATTACCATTTTTGCGAGACATAACGGATTGGATATCATAGTACATCATCCATTACAAACCATACATAAGGTTTTACACAAATAAGGATCTCATGATCCAGTCTTTAATACAACAAGCGGAAATAAACGATAGCGTGGCGGTGGGGTCCATCTTGTGGCACGTGCAATGTCTTGTGAAGGTAGATAGTCCTAGTTATCATAGCCGTCCTGCTGGCCATCATCTTGATACTCTCCTTCATAGTCTGGCCAAGATAATAGCCAGGGACAAAAGCCATTAGTACTCTTTAAGTACTATGAACTACTACTAGCAAGGGTTATAATCTTAAGTTAAAGTACGGAATTTAAAGAATAACTATCAAGTTAAGTTTGAAACCTAAGCTGAGTTCTGAAACAAGAAAAGATAAAATAAAAGTCTAGAATCACTTAAGTTGGGAAGCTATTTTCATCTACACAACCCTGTTGTGGTCAAGTCAAGGTTCATCATTCAGTTCAAGTTATTTAGAAAACAGCTGACAACAAAACAGTATGGCCATAACAACTGTCCATAACCGCAGACGCGGCTATTCGAATAGTTTGACACTCTGCAGAGGTGGTACACTTTCACCACAAGATTCGATACATCTGTCAGGGGTAACCCTGAATCATCATACTTAGTATGCAGATAATCAAACATAACCTTCCCTTTACACACCCTAGTACAAGCACCTCTCCTATGAGCATGGCCTCCCAACCATGACCATCAGTCATCTTGGGCACTGCATAGGTGGACATCATTGAGAGGTAGCCTCAGCTCAAACCTCTCCCGTGAGGGAACTAATACTAATGCATATAAATTTCCAGCTAAGCCTTACCCAATTCAGGTAATGTGGTTTATGCAGTAAATTTGGAATGGTATCGCATCCAAATCCAACCATCAGTTTTATAAAAAGGGTTAAGGCTCATGCCTCATCATTTTCATCATCATAAACCAATTGTGTTTCTCAACACATGTCAAAACATCTCAATAGAATGACTCATCATTCCAAGGTTTTCATAACTCATTTTCACCAAGTGTTCCCATCTAAAATGACTCAAGTTTGATCTATTCTAAAACATTAGGTTAAGAGTGTTCACTAAGGTGGAAAGGTGGGATCAATCTCATGCCATAGAATGACATCTAAGGGTTTCCAATTAGGTCAAGTTTTATACTCTTTATGCTACCTTCAAAATTAATTAAAGAACTTGGTGTACACTAAGGGGGTGTGATCAAAGTATGCTTAAGGCATCTTTACTAAACTATCTAGTTTTATTCTAGCTTGCTACAATAGCTTACTAAAGCATGTTTGCAAGGGTTAGCTTGCCACTAATAGCTTGCTATAATAGCTTGCCTTGGTTGGTGCAGTGGTTGAAGTTTTATTCTTCTTCTTCTTCTTGGTAGAACTCCTCCTCCTCGAAGGCTTGGTCGGTACTAGCGTCTAGAAATACATGGGGAGTGCACAATCACCAAACAATACTTAACTTAGGCTAAGTAGTAGTCTAAACCACACAATTGATGATCTATTATCATCCCAAACATCATAAGTTTTAATTCAATAGTTTCAACCTTTTTATTTTGGAAAAGTAATTTCTACTCATTGAAAAATTAACTATAATTTAATATTCACCACTAAAACATGGGATCATGTGGACACATGTCCTCACCACATATCCTAACATGTGGGAATGAGATTTAAAGGTTGGATCAATATTACTTTGGTTTAAGTTTATTATTTAATGATTTAAAGTGACTAGAAAGGCCTATATAGCATTATTTTGGTACTAGTCCGAAGTCACTGCCTGTAAAACTTAATATTATTACATATTTGGATAGATATGATGAAATGTTATTTTTGAGAGTTGGAATCAACTCAAAAGCTAACTTGGTTGATTTTATAAAAATGTTTCAAGTTGCAAAAGCTTCTGTCTTCTTATTTTTATTAGGAGAAATCTATAACTCTAAATGAATTAAATCCAATGGGATTGGATAGATCTTTTCAATACCTTTCAGACAAAATTGGTTTCATGCAATTTGGATTTGTCAAACTCACATAATTGAATTTTGAAACACTAGACAGAAACTATATTCTAACTAAAAAGAAAAATCTAGATTTGAATCTACGGGCTTGCGCGGGAAAGGAAATGGGCCGGCCCAGTGGCGCTGTGACGGGCTCTGCTGACAGGGGTCCCACTGGTCGCTGGCACTTAAAGCAGCGAAGCGCTACACTGTGGGTAAGTCGATTAGAGGCTAGATCTACGGTGAGGGTCGTCGACGACTGACGGTCGTCAAGAGCTCGAACCCTAGCGGCTCGGTGGGGGTCTACTGGGGGCATACCAGGGCTCCAGCAGGGTCGGCGATGCGGGCGAATGAAGTGGAAGACGACGGCGAGGCGAGGCGTGGTCGCGGCGGAGCTTGGGGTGGCCGGAATCAACGGCACCCTTCTTCTCTAGAGGCGGCGGCTCCAGCTCCAATTCCGGCGAGCTGCTGCTCCACTTGCTCCGGCGAGGGGTGGTTGAGGTTCAGAGAGGTGAGGGGAGTGGAATGGTGTGAGTCTTTGGTGCTGGGGAGGGCTCCTTTTATAGGCTCGACGGTGAGACCGAGCGGGATGGGCGGTCGACGGTGGCGACATGGCTACGGCGAGCTAGCCGCATGGCTGGGGATGGCGATCAATGGGTGGTCCCCTGGCGGTGCTCTATCGCTTAAATGTGGCCATAGGGGCGGTGGTATGCGGTCCGGGTGAGGTGGCGCTCTGAGAGGCAGAGGCGGCGGTGTCCACGGCGAGCGGTGGCTGTGGGGCTTTGGGCGGCGAACGGGGGTGTCTGGGGTGTTCTCCAGGTCAAGGCGGAGAGGTGGGCGCGGGCTGGTGTCGAGCGGCGGCTTGTGCACGCGGGGACAAGGCGCGCTCTGCGGGCGGCGTCGGCATGGTCTGGTGGCACTAGGCGTGGCTTCTCCTCGGTGGTCCACGGCTGCTCTTGGCTCGGGCAAGGGACAGAGAGGGGCGGTGCGGCGTTGGCTACCTCCTAGACATGGCGAGGGAAGGGGGAGTGGTCTGCTGTGATGGTTGCAAGGTTGGCCGGCCAGGGTGGTGCTCGGCATGGCTTGGCATGGCCACTAGGGCATAGGGGATGGGCTGCAATTGGCCTGGTTCGATCAAAGGGGGACAGAGGGATTTAATGGAGATCAAATGGGGGCAAAACCCTGTTCAAAACAGTGAGCTAGGATTAGAGTTAGGATTCTGCCTGCCAAGTGTTTGATGAAATGGCCGCAAGAGAAAAAGTTTTGAATTTTGAGTTCAAAATTTTTGGGTGATCTCCACTATTGCTAGGTAGTCTCTGGTTGCAAGGGTTTTGAAAATGGAGCTCAAATACATGGTTTTTGAAATAGGGGTGATCTATGCATATGCATTAGATTCAATTTTAAACTGTCATTTAAAATAGTTTACAGAAGGTTTTTAGAAGATCAAAAGGTGGGCCTTGGTACCTCATTATGTGTACTAGCAAGGGGTGTAAAGATCTAGTGAGGGGTACAGGAGCACACCGGCCAAGTGCGCACCTCTCACTACTCTCGCCCTCTCGTGTTCTTACCGCTGCCCTGGCCCTGGCCGTCGCTGTGGTGCATGGCGAGGTAGCCGGCGCCGCTCTGACGACTGGTCCAGATCGATTCGCCTTTGGACTCCTCTCCCGCCCAGGTTGACTCCACCCTGAACCCTAGGGTTTGGTGACCCCCAGCGATGTGATGCTCCGCCGCCTCCATGATGCTATGTTATGGCTCTGGTGTCTCTGTGGTGCCGCCGCTGCTGCACACGTGACTGTGGCCGCCACCGCATGGTCTGGTGCGGGTTGTAGCGCCCTCGGGTGCTCCCCGTGCCGTCGTGCGCGCTCGCCGGTGACTCTGCTTCCTCTTCTAACTATAGCGAGGACCATGGGTGAGTTCTTCTCCTCTCCCTCTCGTATTCTCTTTCTTATCTTGCTACCCTCTAAGTGCGTGCAATATCTGAACCCTAATTATATCTGTCCATGGCATTAGGGTTTATCCCTCTGTGCTAGGGTTCATCCCTTGATGCCATGTTTATCTGAGATGGTTTCCTACAGAATCTAGTTGTGTAGAGTTCACTGCTATGATGTGGTTCTCAGTGCTGACATATATTTCTATCAGTAATCTGAACTTTACTTACTATCATGTATTATGGCTATAATCTAGATTGATATTAGTTCTTTAATTCTTGTGGATATCCTTTGGTATGAAAGAATTGGAGTTGGATATCAAATCCAATTGCTCTCTGATAATTGCAGAGAATAGAATACAGAGGTGTTAAGTATGATTCCTAATTGTTACATTAGGAAAATGATTAAGTGTTCTTTTTGAAGCATTGTATTATGGAATCCTTGGTAGAAACTGCTTGGTTAGGATGGGTTCTTGTGACACCCTCATTTGACTGGTACACAGGCTTCATCTAGATACTGACTTTTTTTATTTAGGTTCTATAATGTCTGAAAGTTGCAGAATATTTTATTGGATAAATTAGCCTATGTTGCTGGTCTGAGGCAAAGCTACAGAGAAGTAGCTGTTTTCACCTGCTGCTTTATTTCTTTGATGATCTGTGATGGATACCTCTAGGTATCAGTCCTACAGTGCTTGTGGAATTTATTTTGGTGGTTCTCAGTAGGTTTAATATGATAGATCCCTACTGTTTGAGCTGGATCCTGAAGCTACAATTACTTCCGAGGTGCTACCATCCATGGGATGTGCCCAGAAGTATCTACTTAAGACTGCTGTCAAGTTGGCTATAGAAATCTGTGTATTTCTCCAAGACTAAGGATGCATAGGCTGAGATCTTGGTAATGTTTGCAAAGATTGATTGTTTGGCTTTAGTTCAAATCCTTCTATGATGGATACACCCCACATGGGTGAACCTGAGAGGATCATGTATAAAACAACACACGCTCAGCTGAGAATTTGCATGTGATGGTTTTGTATAACTCACCACACAGGTTGCTTGCTGCTGTTGTGATGGGTTTGCTTGTGGCTTGATCTTGTGGACTGGTTCTTGTTGGCTTGATCTTGGCCTTCACCTCCTGGTGCTGCTCCTGCTCCTCCTAGTCACCTGTGATCTAGAACTTGCCCTTGCTATCCTCCTACACCACCCCCTCCTTATGTCACCATCTTGTGGTGAACTGGTAATTGATTTGGTAGAGTGGCTCGTGGTTTTGTTAAGGCTTTGGCAAGCTCAATGAACTCTGAGTGTGTGCTTGAGAAGGAGAAATGGTTTGCCTATAGCTATGCTTCGACTGAGTGCTCTGTTTGAGTGCTTGTACTGCTGATGCTGTCTTGACAGCACACTCCATGCATTTTGGTGACTGAGTTATATGGTTGTGTGGTCTGGTCATGTGGATCATTTAAAGTGAAAGTATCTTCACCTATTACCCTTTTACTAGTTACTGTGTTGGTGAAATTTGCCCCTTTCTCCTTGGCTTATGATGTGGTACTGAAGCTTTTTATATGAAATAGAACAGATGCTACATAGTGCTGAAACTTGCCCCTTTACCTAAACTCAATGATGTAAAAAGAACAGTGCACCACACTATTCACTACTAAGAGTAAAACTAACTAACTAACCCTTTATTTTCTCTTCTTGTTTTATTAGTCTTTATTTTCAGGTACCAAGAGGAAATACAGGAAGATCTTTACTAGATGTAGGAATTTAGTTATAAGTGTTTTCTTTATTCTTTTGTAATTTACTTATTCCTTTGTAAAAGACCTTGAAATATATATATATTGTTTTGTAATAAAGAATTCTTTTAGTTATTTCCTTTTTTGTAATTCCTTTTTCTATTTATTTGTTTCCTGTACTTTATTCTCATTCTCTTATTATAGAAGAACAATAATACTATATGTATTTATGTAATAATAAAGATTATCCTAATCCATTATTAAGTCTTATATATTAATCATTTTGTTTATTCATTGTAATATTTATATAACATTAATGAATTCAATAACTCATTTCTTTATTTATAATCTAATTTAAATTTCTTTTGAATTCAATTTAATCATTTGTATTCTCAAATATGAAATGATTCCCCTTGAACACAAAGATACAGTAGAGGTCATGTCGGAATCTGTCACACTCGCCCGGATGTTTACATCAGAACAAGAGAGATCCTGATCCCTTGCTAGCTTCTTTAGTTCACGCGAAAATTATCTAGATTTTCTATGCATGAATGTTATGCACACACCTCATCTCAACTTATTTCTAATCTCTAATGCTGGGATATTACAGACTCTCCCCCTTAAAATAAACTTCGCCCCCAAAGTTCGTACTCTCTTTCATGTTGGAACAAGGTGTTGACTTGTATTGATCACGGCATTTCTCAACTCCATTGTGATCATAATTGGGGATAATTGTGGTATCCCATCTCCAAATATTTTTTCCTTGAATTCTCTTCATACTTGACAATATCCACTATTGCTTCTAATTTATCCTATGGTTTCTTTTACTATAATCCTTTGGATTATAACCTTACAGTCCTCTTTAGAATTGTTTATGGACACATTTAATCCATTCCGATCAGGCTTTTCTATTACTCTACACTAGTTTATTTTGAAATACTCTCTTTACTCTTAAGGACAACCACGAGTTGTTTTCTTCTTAAACTATTCCACTAGGTTTAATCTATTATATCTCCTTCGATCTTTCATCCGGACATACTCTCGGGAATACTTTATAATGATGGCTTCTTATAGCCTTATGAAAATAAGGCTTAACCTCATCCTAACTTTGTACTTTTTCTACAACCATTAGTGAGAAAGTTGGACAACAACACTTCAGTGTTTATTGTTTACTCTCCCCCTTGGGGTTTCCTAATGGTCTATAAACTTCATGTATAATACCCATTAATTCATTAGTAAGGATATTGGTCTCCATCTAGCTTATACCTTACCTCTGGGAGGTCTCACGAAGGAATCTGTGGTATATCCACATAATTGTGGATCTCTGAAATGAATCTTCCAACATTATTTGCCTTACTCTTAACCTTCTAGACAACATTTTTCACCGGCAAATCTGTTGTTGCAAAAACGTCTCGAAAGACGACCTTTAATTTTATACTTCTTTATGTTCTTCTTAACTTAGTCCAAGTTTTATGCTCTTTAAACCTTACAAGATGGCTTGTTTAGCTACACCGCTAGGATACTAGCTTCGGATACCAGCTGTGGATCCTTCTAAGTGTATGGATTACCCTATGAACTTTGTACTTCTTATTAGCATTCTCTCTGAGTTGTGAGAGCTTGAATACCACATTTTTTCCAAAACTTCTTCTTTGCACTAATACATGATACTTTCATGATTTTGGTACAACTACTTCATTAGCTTCTAAGCAACAACACCCATTTTGAGTGACTTAATTTATTACTTCATGTTGCTCCGCACCTTTTTCGGCACTAGTAATCCTTCTTATTGCCAGCTCATAATGAGTTGGGATTAATCCATCCTTCAAAATAGTGTTGATACTCCTTATATTTGACTTCCTTCTTCATGTAAGCCTTCATCTTGAACTTCGGAACTCGTCACTCCCTTACACGAATTCCCTTTTCTATCTAGGTCTATAACATCAAGCAATAATTTGATGATGCACATGCATTTGCACACCAAGTCAAACTTCCTGTATAGATCTAGTCAATCAAGAAGATCCAAGAAAAACCAAGAAATACTCAAACATATACCATGTATTAAACATATGTCTTCAAAATCTTACAACTCCCAACCACAGCAAGACACTCCCCTGTACACTACCTCCTTATATTACAAGAGATTTCTTGCTCATGTGAGCATATTCTCACTTATTTTAGCAAGCCTCTCAAGCACTACAATACGCATTACCCAATATGAACATTATTCAAGCATGCTACTCTATGGACTACCTCCATTCTTACTTTCTTTACTCACTTCCATGCTTCTGGAATTTTCATCCACGATGGCACGGAGTTCGACGACTGCCTTCTGGTGCATCAGAACATCTAGTAGGTGCATAACCTTGAGTAGAAGTACCAAGAGTGAGATTGGCCATTGAGAAATGACTATCATACTCATTATCTCCTTCAGTATTCTTCTATCCTCCTCCAGGCGCATCTTCAAAGTAAAAGGTATTCTTTGCTTTTTCCACAATCTAGTCATACATATTGGTGTAGTAACTACTTGGACACTCTTCCAGCTCAATGGGATTATTATTTCCCCCGTATGGTCCATATGATTCTACAGGATTGTAACTGGTTTCTACTCCCTTACCCGCTCCCTAGGGTATAGCTTTTCCCATGACTTCATCATAAGACTGGCCTTCCCATCCGATATTACCTCTAACGGCATTATTGGGGTTGGGTGCATTCCATATTCTCTATTCCTCATCATATTTGGTCCATGGGTCTACTAGTTGTTGAGGTTCAACTGGATAATAGGCATAGACTTCAGAGTGTGGGTCATTAAACTCTGTTTCTTCAAACACCGCCCCTGAAAAGACTGGCTTCGGGTGCCTTGCTTCTTTAACTAACTTCTTTCTACATGCCACTGCCTTTGCAGGATCAGTGAAATCCTCAATGACCGTGTCCAACTCTTGAACTAGCACTTGATGAGTGTTATGAAACGTGTCCAGTAAAGACTTATAACGATCCATATACTCTATTGCCAGAGTAGGTTTAGTCCTTACCAAAGCAGAATGATCTAACTCTAGATCAGAACTAAGGTTTTCGTGAGGTATAGCAGTATAGGTAGTACCTGCCAATGCCTTGGAATTATGTTCCCTTATCTTGGTTATGGCTGCTACTACTGTAATCTGATAGGCTGTTGCCATACATCTTGCTTCTCCTGATGGAATTTCTCCACGCACTCCCAACTTCTTGGGTAACATGATCAAGATATGGTACTTGGCCAATATCCGTCTGTCATAGAAACTGTAAACCTTGACCAGAAGTTGAGACTTACAATCCAGGCTCCATAGAAGTTGTTTTAGAGTGATTGTCCAGTCATCTTCATAATCATCTAAGGTCTTGTTCAATACTTGAACATTCCGAGGTGGATACCAAGATGCCACTCTTGTACTGTAGATAAGAAATTATCATCAGTCATCTTGAGTTAAAACTCATGGTACTTATTTAAAATTACATAATAAAGAATCATCGAACTAGCAACATGACAGAATTATTCCCAATTGAATATCCGTCATATTTCTAGAGAACTCTTTATTATTTCTAACATCCTTCCTACAGGTTCTACCCATTTACTAGGTTTACCAACCTAGGGTCAAAGCATATGCTCTGATACCAGCTGCGGTGACCCAGCATACCACTGCATGATGTAGTACACTATAGTCGTTGACATAACACCAATGAAACACCATTCACTAGTATTACATCCCTCAGAGTGGTACCACAGAAACACAGTAGGTCCAAGACATGACTATAGATTACAACTCGACTCTTTACGGGAGATCTAGAGAACACTCTAGGTTAAAGAGAGAGAAAGAAGCTTCTTACAAAGAATAATCAGAAATAATAACTCTGAACTATCTGGCTAAAAGACTAGCATCTAAACTATCTAGCTTGCAATTGCTACTAATGCAATGCTCTACAGAAGTAGGGTTTATGGCTAGAGTGTCTACTCCTAACTAATCAAGATATTTGTCTTCACTTTAGTTAATGAATATGTTGACTTCATTGATTTTTTGAAGAACTTGAGTTGTCGATGATGGTTTCTTGAGCAGAAATTGATGTTGACATCGTCCTCAATGGCTTAAAATCTAGCAAGGGTTAAGAAGATACGGTTGAGTACGAGCGTACTCAACAATTTCACTAAAAAGGAGTGTATGATGCACTATCTCTACAGCTGCAGACCATAGGGCATAGGCAATGTAGGTTTTCATAAACATTTCTTCAAAGGTTGCTTTTCTTCTGAAAACTATGTCCGACAGCCTTCACAGGTTGACCAGAACCTTCATGGGGTTCCTTTCCTGCCGCGTTCGTAGCTCCTTCCCAGAACAGGGAGTAACATGTCACAGTTCTTACAATCTGCAGAGGTGCGTTACTTTACCCATGAGAGACCAACTCCTTGTTGCACAACCGGGCGATCTTTCCCATCCACAATTCCTTGACGTGGGGCCCAGTAGGTGATCCAAGCCAATTGCTACCCTTCCCCGCGACCCCACATGAAGACACGATCCCCCAAGACGGACTACCACGGTTACTCTTTGGGTAGCCTCTCTAAGACTCTATAAGCAGCTCTATATGGCGGCCACCATCAGCTATGGTGAATTCAGACCAAGATAGCTATGCACATATAATCTAGACACCTAGCTCGCGAGGAACTAAGGGGTCCCACACATGTGCTGGATTCTCTAGACACTCCACGAGAAATCAACATGCTCATGATAAGGTCATCCGTCCATGCGAAAGGAAGAAGATCCAACTGACTTCTCCATCCCATTCCAGATCTCATGGTTAACGCGTAATATACGGCTAGAATCACTGGCGACATTGGTTGTTAAGTCCTAGATATTATGTTCCTTTACCACTAGAACTGTATCACTAGATTATTACCTCTTGGTAAATAACCCATAATCATATTATTAAGAAAACAGTGTTTTCTAACCTTTTTGAAATGCAGGTGATGACAACATTTGAGTTATAAGCATAGAAAATAATCAAAGGACATGAGCAAGTTGTGAACTTGCCTTTTGCGATTGCAAGATTATGCACTCACGGTCTTCGAGATAATAGAAGATCCAAATTCTATAAACAGCATCATTGGTCTGGTAAGGACTAATGTTTAAAGAAGCAATATGCTGTGATGCATAAGTAATGTAATGCAGTTTGGAAACCCCGGAAGTAATATTCAATATGGTGAATAGGTTAAGTTTGGGTGAATTCTTAAAGATTTAGTTTGTCTATAAGTTTGCTTAAACAAATATATAAATATAAGGAACTTAATATTAACATGTATGATTCAAAGTAAGTATAACAATACCTGATTAGAGTTATTTGGTATTATGCAACTATTATGGAAGTTCATATTTTAGGTTGATAAGAGTTGAAGAACTTATTATGAGATTGTTGTTTGAAGTGGCAAAACAAATAACTTTTAAAGAAAAGGTTTCTTTGATAAGGTTTAACCAATATTTATGGTTAATAGAATATGATCGATGTCAATTGCGTTTGTTCGATAAGTCTGGATTTGAGATGCCTTATGACTTAATTTGGAACACACAAAAGTTAACTATAAAAACATAATTAGATCTCGAGTGTGATGTGTTTAAAAGTATTAATAAGCTTTAAACTTTCCAACAATCATGTTTGAAGGTATAGGATCATTCACTTTCAGCTTAAGTGAATGATGAATTTAAATGTGATTTGTTATTATGAGTATAGTTTGTCTTATTAAGGAAAGTAAATTTAGACTATTAGAACTAGAATCATGTTTAAGAATAGTTAAGAGATAAATAGCATTCATTTTTGTGATGTTCAAAATTTAACTTAAAATTGTTGGTTTAGATTGGATTTATGATTTTAAAAGAGTTTTATAAGGTTAATAAGTTACACTTAAGTTTATTATAGATCCAAGTTATAGTTTTGGACTTAGTATTTAATTATTAGGGATTTAAGGTGTTATATGTAGATTTGTGATTATTATTATTTAAGAGATGTTTTTATAGAATCTACAAAATAGGTATCTTATAAAATAGATAGGGATTTATTATTTTAAAATCTTAGAACCCATTGGAATAATATTTTGAGTATTGTTCTAATAAAGTATATTTATTTAAGATCTTAAAAATGATTTTTTATTTATTTTTAAGTATTATTATTATTTTTACAAAATTCTATAAAGGATTAAATGTCCTTGACTACCTGTTCCAGGTTTTATTTGTTAAAAATTAAGTTAGTATTTTTTGTAAATTAGTAGATTTATTTTTATATGCAAAAAAGATTTTTTATTCATTTTTAGGACATTTTCTTTATTTTATTAACTTTTAATTAGAGGTTTAATGTCCTTAACATTTATTTGTCTTTTATTTAACTTAAATAAGTAAAGTTTATTATTTGCTTATTTGGTTGTTCTATCCTCTTAGTAAAAGTTTACTATTTTCTTTAGTTAAAAAGAAAAGTATTACTTAAAGTCTTTGGAATTTTTCTAAAAATTATATTTAGTATTTTTATAATAACTAGTATTATTTTAAAAGTTTAAAATTGAACTTATTTAGTTTTTAACTAAAAATCCTTTAAGGAAATAAGACTTTATTTTTATCAAATTAAATTTACCTTTCAAAAAAATACAGTCTAGCATTTTTCTATAATAGCACTCCCTTTCTGAATTGTAAAAATCAATTTTCTTCAATTTCATGTGTTTGATATATTTTTTATAAAATTCCAAAGGAATATATACCTTAATAACAATTATTTAAAATTTAATTACCTAAAATTCCATTTGTTATTTTTTTCTTAAATAAAAGACATTTCTATGAGTCCATTGATATTTTATTTATATTTTTTTAGTATTTTTATTTTATTTCTTAGAGCCATTTAAGTCCTAGGGTATTTTGGTTATTTGACAATTTAATTAGATTTTTCCTTTTAAAATTGGACCAAGCCCATTGGGCTGGCCCAGCCCTAACCTAGCCCATCTGGGCTGGTCAAACCCTCTTCAGTGAGGGGTACTGGACCACATCGGCCTAGTACGCACCCCTTACTCCTCTCGCCCTCTCGTGTTCTTCCTCGACCTGCTTTCTGCATGGTGTCGACATGCGCCTCGTGCCTCTGCCATCGTTGTGTGCATGGCGAGGGTGGCCGGCAGTCTGACGAATAGTCTAGTTGGATTTGCCTTTGGACTCCTCTTCCGCCCAGGTTGACTGCACCTCGAACCCTAGGGTTTGGTGACTGCCAGTGATGTGATGCTCCGCCACCTCCATGGTGCTGTGTTGTGGCACTGGTGACTTTGTGGTGCCGCCGCTTGATACGTTGCAAACATATCTATAATTTTTTATGTTCCATGCTTGGTTTTTATCTACTTTCTTATGTTTTGTCCACACTTTTGAGTACTTTTTATACACTTTCTTGGAATAACCTATTAACAAGATGCCACAGTGCTAGCTGCCTGTTTTCTGCTGTTTTTAGTTCCAGGAAAGTCAGAAAATGAATATTCTCGGAATTGGACGAGACAAAAGCCAAAGTCAGTTTTTCACCGAGGGGGACACGGAGCCAGAATACGAGACGAAGAGGGACCAGGGGCCGCCCACACCACCTGGCCACGCGGCGAGGCCTGGCCCATGCCAGGGGTGGTACGGCCACCTAGGGCACCCTCTCGGCCTCCCCTTTCGCCTATATATCGCCTCCGATACAGAAACCCTAAGTACCCGATCAAAATTCCACGAAAGAGTCTGTAGCCGTCGTCATCTCCATACCTAGATCGGGAGGATCCAAGGTCTTCTGCACCTTCCGGAGGAGAATTCACCACAGGCCTTCTTCATCACCATGCAAGCCTCCGGTGTGATGCGTGAGTAGTTCATCCTTGGACTATGGGTCCATGTAGTAGCTAGATGGTTGGTTCTTCTCCTTTGTGCTACCATTTTTAGATCTTGTGAGCTCCGTTCATGATCAAGATCATCTATTTGTAATCCTACATGTTGTGTTTGCGGGGATCCGATGGATATTGAGATGCTATTTCAGATTGGTTATTGATTCTATCATGTCTTTGTTATTTGTGATCTTGCATGCTTTCCGTTGTTAGTAGCTATCTTGGCCAAGTAGATGCTAGCAACTCCAAGAGTTAGTATTTATGCTCGATAGTGGGTTCATGCCTCTAGTAATCTGGGGAAGTGACAGAAATCTCTAAGGTACTAGATGTGCTGTTGCTACTAGGGAGAAAACAGCAATCCTTTGTTCATAGAACAATCGTATTGTTTACTTTACACGCAATGTGTAATGCAATTATATGTTTCTTGCAACTTAATACTAGAGGGGGTTCGAATGATAACCTGAAGGTGGATTATTAGTCATAGATGCAGTTGGATTACGGTCTATGTATAATGTTGTAATGCCCAATCAAATCTCAAAGGAGTCAAGATGATTAGTATATGCTTGTATGCTTTCTCGATGTTTTTCAATTGCCCCGCTGTAATTTGCTCACCCAACATGTTATCTATCTTAAGGAGAGCCACCACTAGTGAATTATGGACCCCGGTCCTTTCTTTTACCATCAATCTACAACTACATCGCTTTACATTTACTTTCTGCAAGCTTTTACTTTCTTCCACACAATACGTTTAATCCTTTGTTTTCAGCAAAACCGGTGAGAATGACAACCTCACTGTAAGTTGGGGGCAAAGTTCTGTGGTTGTGTTGTGCAGGATTGCAACTTGGCAATAACACCTTGGAGGTGTTTCCTTGATCCTACTGGTTCGATAACCTTAGTTTCATAACTGAGGGAAACTTATTGTTGTGCTCATCATACCTTCCTCTTGGGGTTCCCCAACAAGCTTGTTATTACACGAGTTAGCACCGCTCATGCTGCACGTGGTGTAGCCTTTGCCACATGGTGCAGTCTTGAGGTTGACCCGCCCTCGGGCTCCGTCGCCTATGAGGACCACGGGTGAGTTCTTGTCCTCTCCCTCTCCTATTCTCTTTCTTATCTTGCTACCCTCTAAGTGCTTGCAATATCTGAACCCTAATTATATATGTCCACGGCATTAGAGTTTATCCCTCTGTGCTAGGGTTCATCCCTCGATGCCATGCTTATCTGAGATGGTTTCCTACAGAATCTAGTTGTGTATAGTTCACTGCTATGCTGTGGTTCTCAGTGTTGACAGATATTTCTGTCAGTAATCTGAGCTTTACTTACTGTCCTGTATTATGGCTATAATCTAGGTTGAGATTAGTTCTCTGATTCTTGTGGATATGCTTTGGTATGAAAGAATTGCGGTTGGATATCTAATCCAATTACTCTCTGATAATTGCAGAGGATAGAATACAGAGGTGTTAAGTACGATTCCTAATTGTTATGTTAGGAAAATGATTAAGTGTTCTTTTTGAAGCATTGTATTATGGAATCCTTGGTAGAAACTTCTTGGTTAGGATGGGTTCTTGTGACACCCTCATTTGAGTGGTACACAGGCTTCATCTAGATACTGACTGTTTTTTATTTAGGTTCTATAATGTCTAAAAGTTGTAGAACATTTCATTGGATAAATTAGCCTATGATGTCGGTCTGAGGCAAAGCTACAGAGAAGTAGCTGTTTTCACCAGCTGCTTTACTTCTTTGATGATCTGTGATGGATACCTCTAGGTATCAGTCCTACAACGCTTGTGGAATTTACTTTGGTGGTTCTTAGTAGGTTTAATATGATAGATCCCTACTGTTTGAGCTGTATCCTGAAGCTACAATTACTTCTGAGGTGCTACCATCCATGGGATGTGCCCAGAATTATCTACTTAAGACTGCTGTCAAGTTGGCTATAGAAATCTGTGTATTTCTCCAAGATCAATGATGCATAGGCTGAGATCTTGGTAATGTTTGCAAAGATTGATTGTTTGGCTTTAGTTCAAATCCCTCTATGATGGATACACCCCACTTGGGTGAATCTGAGAGGATCATGTATAAAATAACACATGCTCAGCTGAGAATTTGCATGTGATGGTTTTGTATAACTCACCACACAGGTTGCTTGCTGCTGCTGTGATGGGGTTTTGTATAACTCTACACTTTTTATGAAGACTCTGACTTCATCGACGATGAGTAGATGCACTAGAGCACTGTCGTAGCATGAGATGTATCATCTCATTGTATCATAGCTTGCAGAATGGTTCTTCAAACCATCTGTTTTCCCCTTTGATTGTTGTGGTGTGTGTTGTATCGTGTGCTTGCTTGCATGAATGAATGAAAAAGAAGTTAGTTGAAAAACCTGAGTTTAACTCAAAGTTTTAGATTTGAAAAACCCAAAACCATGAAACTTAGAATTTCCCTCTTACCCCTATATCTATCTCAATCTTCAGATGACTCGTGGAAACCAAGGAGGGAGTAGCTCGTCGTAGGACCCAATGCTACAGATCTTGCAGAATCTCATCGCGAACCGTGAAGCAAGCAGGGCCGAGCGTCAAGCCAACTTAGCAATATTGCAGCAGATCGCCCAAATGGCTCTCAACAACCAAGGACATGGAAATCAGGACCACCAAGGATCCAAACTCAAAAACTTTCAGAACACCAATCCCCCAATCTTTAACCAATTTGAAAACCCATTAGATGCTGATGACTGGTTACAGACCATGGAAAACAACTTAGAGGTTGCTAGAGTTGATGAGAATGAGAAAGTTCTCTTCGCCACCCACTATCTGGCGGGAGATGCAAGAGCTTGGTGGAATAGCATCCGCACAATGAACCATGGCCAGGTGATGACCTGGGAAGCATTCAAGGTCAAGTTCAGCCGCACCCACGTGCCGCAAGGTCTCGTCAACAGGATGAGAGATGAGTTCCGTGAATTGAAGCAAGGAAGAATGACTGTGGTGGAGTACCGTGACAGATTCTTGTTACTTGCCAGATATGCACCGGATGAGATCAACACGGAGGCCAAGAAGAAGGAGAGATTCTTAAACGGACTACATGATGAGATGCAGACTGTCCTCGTCAACATCTGTTTCGATGATCTCGAAGAGCTAGTCGACTCTGCCATTCAGATGGAAGGGAAGATTAACCAGGCAAACGACAACCGCAAGCGTCATATGATGCAGCGATGCGGATCCGAGAGTCACCAGTACCGTCCCAACCCCTCACCAGGATATGCACCAAGGAACAACCGACCCCCAAATTCTCGCCCAAGCTACCCCAACCGTAGCGGAGGCAACGTGAAGTCCGGAGGAAACAATCACAACTCCGGAAATGCCAACAATTTCAACCGTGCCCCTCCCAAGAGCAACAACAACACTACGCCTAGAACTGGCAGCAATGTTGTACCTGTCGCTGTCAAGGACAAGTCCTAGATCACTTGTTTCGAGTGTGGAGTGAAGGGTCACTACTCCAATGAGTGTCCCAAGAAGACTGCCGCCAATGCCCCTGTGAATTCCCTAGCTCAGCAGCAACGTCGTGTTCAACCAGGAAGGAGATTTGCCCCAGGGAACCCTCACAACCGCAACGGTCGTCTCTTCCACATGAATGCAGAAGAAGCCCAAGAAGCGCCAGATGTAGTGCTGGGTATGTTTTCTGTCAACTCAGTTTTAGCAAGAGTATTGTTTGATTCTGGAGCATCACATTCATTTGTCACCGAAGAATTTGTATGCACGAGTAAGATTCACCCAACCAACCTAAAGCATGTCATGATAGTTCAAATCCCCGGTTCAACAACAAAAGCTAGAAAAATTTGCAAAGTTGTACCTATCAGAATACATGGGATAGATTTTTATGCCAACCTAATTGTACTTGGAACCAAAGGATTGGAAGTAGTACTAGGTATGGACTGGATGTCAAGGCATAAAGGACTGATAGACTGTGCTAAGAAAGCCATCACCATGACCAGTAGTTCTTGAGTAACAGTAGAGCATATCTCTGAAACCTTACCCCGTCAATTCAAGTGCAACAAGAGTGTAGCCCTACCCACCATTGACCAAGTCAGAGTAGTCTGTGAATACCCCGACGTATTCCCAGATGAATTGCCAGGTATGCCCCCGGATAGGGATATTGAGTTCATTATCGAACTAATCCCCGGAACCGGACCTATAGCCCAGAGACCCTACACCATGAACCCCTCAGAGTTAGTGGAGCTAAAGAAGCAGTTGGATGCCATGTTAGGAACAGGCTTGATTCAGCCAAGCGCATCGCCATGGAGATCACCAGTGCTATTTGTCGACAAGAAAGATGGAGGAAATCGCCTGTGTACAGATTACAGAAATTTGAATGATGTCACCATCAAGAACAAGTACCCTTTGCCAAAGATAGAGGATCTATTTGATCAGTTGACTGGAGCCCAGGCATTCTCAAAGATTGATCTTAGGACTGGTTATCACCAACTTAAGATTCGTGCAACGGATATTCCGAAGACCGCCTTTACTACTCGCTATGGTTTATACGAGTATACGGTTATATCTTTTGTATTAACCAATGCCCCTGCTTATTTCATGAATCTCATGAATAAGATCTTTATGAAATTCCTAGATAAGTTTGTAGTTGTGTTTATCGACGACATCCTTATCTACTCCAAGTCAGAAGAAGAGCATGAGCAACATCTGAGAATCATTCTAGAAACCCTGAGAGAGCATCAATTATATGCCAAGTTCAGCAAGTGTGAGTTTTGGCGGAAAGAAGTAGGATTCCTAGGACATATTGTGTCTGCCGGAGGAGTCTTTGTTGATCCCACCAAGATCAAAGATGTCGAAGAATGGGAAGCCCCAACCAATCAAACCCAAGTTCGTTCATTTCTCGGATTAGCAGGATATTACCGCAAGTTCGTAGAAGGATTCTCGAGCATAGCCCGACCGATGACCCAATTGCTGAAGAAGGACAAGAAGTTTGAATGGACAGACAAATGTGAAGCCAGTTTCCAGGAGCTAAAGAAGAGATTGATATCAGCCCCAATTTTGATCATGCCATACATCAAGAAGCCGTTTGATGTGTATTGTGATGCATCCAAGATTGGCCTCGGATGTGTATTGATGCAAGAAGGCAAATTCATCGCGTATTTTTCTCGACAAATGAAGCAACATGAGCAGAACTATCCGACCCATGATCTTGAGCTAGCAGCCGTGGTTCTAGCATTGAAGACATGGCGTCATTATTTGATGGGTAATCGCTGTGAGATTTACTCAGATCATAAGAGCTTGAAGTATATCTTCACTCAGAAGGAGCTGAATATGAGGCAAAGAAGATGGATAGAGTTAATCAAGGATTATGACCTTGACATTCACTATCACCCTGGCAAAGCCAATGTGGCAGCGGATGCTCTTAGCAGATTGCCGGGTAGGCTTAACACCATGATCAAAGAGAAGCAACCAAGTTTGTATGAGGAGTTGGAGCAGTTCAGGACTAAGTTAGTTAGCAAAGGATTCCTAGCTAGCATTGAACTTCAACCCACTTTGATTAGCCAAATCAAGGAAGCCCAGAAGGGGAATGACAATATCGACGGAATCAAACGTCGTATTGGTACAGGAAAGGTACCTGGATTCACCGAAGACGAAGAAGGAGTATTGTGGTACAAAGGACGTATCTGTGTGCCAGCAGATTCGGAGCTGAAGGAAATTATCATGAAGGAATCTCATGATACTCTTTATTCTATCCACCCCGGAGGAACAAAGATGTATCAGGATTTGAAAGAGCAATTTTGGTGGCACAAGATGAAAAGGGAGATCGGAAGCTACATCGCCAAATATGACATCTGTCAAAGAGTCAAAGCAGAGCATCGGAGACCTGCAGGATTGTTGCAACCATTGCAGATTCCGGAATGGAAATGGGATTCCGTCGGAATGGACTTTATCACAGGTTTACCTACTTCTAGTAGGGGAAATGACTCAATCTGGGTCATAGTTGATAGACTGTCCAAGGTAGCCCACTTCATACCTATCAAAACAACCTACCAAAGTGCAAAGCTAGCAGAGCTGTATATTGCTAGGATTGTTAGTCTGCATGGAACCCCCAAGACCATCATCTCAAATCGAGGAACCCAGTTTACTTCAAGATTTTGGCAGAAAGTTCAGGAAGGTTTAGGAACCAAGTTGAACTTCAGTACCGCTTATCACCCGCAAACAGATGGACAGACTGAGAGAGTCGACCAGATCCTAGAGGATATGCTTAGAGCTTGTGTGTTGGAATACGGATCAAAATGGGAAGACTGCCTGCCTTTCGCAGAATTCTCATATAACAACAGTTATCAAGCTAGTTTGCAGATGGCACCATTTGAATTCCTATACGGAAGAAAGTGTCGTACCCCTTTGAATTGGTCGCAAGTAGGAGAGAGTTAGATCTTTGGACCCGACATTCTCCGCGAAGCAGAAGAAAAAGTTCACAAAGTCCGTGAGCACCTCAAGACCGCCCAATCCAGACAGAAGAGCTATGCCGACAAGAGAAGGAGAGACCTGACTTTCAATGTCGGAGATTTTGTATATCTCAAGGTTTCACCATTGAAGGGAACTCAACGCTTTAGTCTGAAGAGAAAGTTAGCTCCCAGATATATCGGACCTTTCAAGATTCTGAACCGCCGAGGAGAAGTATCGTATCAACTGGAACTGCCTGAAGAGATGTCAGCCATCCATAATGTGTTCCATATCTCGTTACTTCGCAAATGCTTGGAAGTGCCTGAGAAGACTGAATTTCAAGAACATCGATCACAGAGCTGTGGAAATCAACAATGCCCTGACCTATCGGGAAGTACCCATCCGTATCCTAGAAGAAGCCTACAGAACCACCAGGACCAGGAGTATCAAGTTTCTCAAGATTCAGTCGAGCAACCATACCGAGGAGGAAGCTACTTGGGAGCGCGAAGATTACATTAGGACAGAGTTCCCAGATCTCTTTAGTTCCTAGTTTTCTTTGTAAATCTCAGGACGAGATTTTGTTTAAGGGGGGAAGGTTTGTAACATCCCAAAACTTCAATCCAAGCTTATCAAGATCAAATCAACCAAAAATAGGGTTAACAAAAACTTTTTCAAATTTAATATGAAAGCATTCATATATGTGTGCATTTAAAATAGGAATTGTTTGACGTGCCATGATTGAATGATCCAATGCTTGTAAAATGTTTCTTAGGTGATGTAAACATCATATACATCATTCCCAAACTTTTCCTAAAGAAAATCAAATCAAAAAGAATTAAAAAGGAGGAATGGTCATTTTGGCAAATTTAACTCCCATGCCTACTTTGGCTATTCCTAGTACTCAAAACTTAACAGAAACAATTCTTGATCTTTGCACCCCTTGCTAGTACACATAATGCGGTACCAAGGCCCACCTTTGGATCTGCTAAAAACATTATGTTAACTATTTAAAATGATAGTTTAAAATTGAATCTAATGCATATGCATAGATCACCCCTATTTCAAAAACCATCTTTTTGAGCTCCACTTTCAAAACCCTTGCAACCAGAGACTACCTATCACTAGTGGAGATCACTCAAAAGTTTTGAAACCAAAATTCAAAACTTTCTTTCATGCGGCCATTTAATCAAACACTTGGCATGCATAATATCTACTCTAATCCTAGCTCACTGTTTACTACAGGGTTTTGCCCCCAAATGACCTTCATTTATCTCCTCTGTCCCCTCTTGATCTAACCAAACCCCTAACACCCCTCGCCCTTGTCCTAGTCACCAGGCCATGCCATGTCGAGCCATGCCTCGCCGGCCAACCCTTGCCCCGCTGCAGCAGACCATTCCCTCTTCCCTCGCCATGTCTAGGAGGTAGCCAGGAGCTCACCGCCACCTCCACATCCCTTGCTGAGCCAGGCAGCGGTGGACCACCGAGCACAAACCCGCCCTTGCCACGCACCATGCAGTGCCGCCCCAGAGCATGCTCTGTCCCTTTCGCCTGAACCGCCCCTTGGCGTAGCCTGCCCGCCGCTCCCTTGACACAGAGAACACCCCAGACACCCCGCTGGCCGCGCCTCCTCACAGCCATCGCTCGCTGGACCGCCTCTGCCTCTCAGAGCGCCACCTCGCCCAGACCGCGTGCCACCGCCCCTACGCTCGCGTTCAAGTTCTAGAGCACCGCCAGGGAACCGCCCATCGATCGCCATCCTTAGCCATGCCTCTACCCCGCCGTAGCCATGTCGCCACCGTCGACTGCCCATCCCGCTCAGTCTCACCGTCGGGCCTATAAAAGGAGCCCTCCCCGGCCTCTTCTCTCCACACCATTCCACTCCCCTCACCTCTCTGAACCTCACCCACCTCTCGCCGGAGCAAAGGGAGCAGCAGCTCACCGGAATTGGAGCCGGAGCAGCCGCGACAGGAGGAGAAGGGCGTCGTTGATTGCGACCACCCCAAGCTCCACCGCAACCACGCCTCGCCTCGCCGTCGTCTTCCATGCCGTTTGCCCGCCTCGCTGACCCCGCTGGAGCCCTGGTACGCCCCTAGTAGACCCCCACCGAGCCGCTAGGGTTCGAGCTCGCCGGCGACCTGTTCGTCGTCGACGACGACCCTCAGCCGTAGATTCCTATTCTAATCGCATGGCCCACAACACGCGTACTGTTTCGCGTTTTAAGTGCCGCTGACAAGCGGGACCCCCCTGTCAGCTGAGCCCCGCGCCGCGGAGCGCCACCGGGCTGGCCCATTTCTTTTCCCGTGCTAGCCCACCCATTCAAATATGGATTTTTCTTTTTAGTTCAATCTAGTTTCTGTCCCCTAGTTTGAAAATCAATTCAGAGAGTTTTAGAAATCCAAATTGCATGAAACCAATTTTGTCTGAAAGGTATTAAAATGATCTATCCAAGCCCGTTGGATTTAATTCAATTAAAGTTATAGATCTCTCCTAATAAAAATAAGAAGACAGAAGCTTTTGCAACTTGCAACATTTTTATAAAATCAACCAAGTTAGCTTTTGAGTTGATTCCAACTCTCAAAAATCACATTTCATCATATCTATCTAAATATGTAATAATATTAAGGTTTACATGCAGTGACTTTGGACTAGTACCAAAATAATGCTATATAGGCATTTCTAGTCACTTTAAATCATTAAATGATGAACTTAAACCAAAGTAATATTGATCCAACCCTTAAATCTCATTCCCACATGTTAGAATATGTGGTGATGACATGTGTCAACATGATCCCATGTTTTAAGTGGTGAATATTAAATGTTAGTTAATTTTTCAATGAGTAGAAATTACTTTTCTAAAATAAAAAGAAAGAAGCTATTGAATTAAACTTGTGATGCTTGTGATGATAATAGATCATCAATTGTGTGTCTTAGAATGCTATCTAGCCTAGTTAAGTATTGTTTGGTGATTGTCTACTCCGTATGTATTGTTATAGAAGATAGTACCGACCAAGCTTACGAGGAGGAGGAGTGCTATCAAGACAAAGATGAAGAAAACTTCAACCACTGCACCAACCAGGGCAAGCCACCATTAACAGTACAAGCTACCCTTAGCAAACTAGCAATACCCAAGATTAACCCTTGCAAGTGTAGTACTTAGCAACTAGAATCAAACTAGATGGTTTAGCAAAGATGCCTTAAGCATGCTTTGATCACACCCTTTTGACTACTAGTACCCCAAGTCTTACTTACAAGTTTTACTCCCCTTAGTACACAAAGTTCTTTACTTGTTTTGAAGGTAGCATAAAAAGTATAAAACTTGACCTACTTAGAAACCTTTAGATGTCATTCTATGGCATGAGATTGATCCCATCCTTCCACCTTAGTGAACACTCTTAACTTAGTATTTTAGAGTAGATCAAAAACTTGAGTCACTTTAGATGGGAACAAGTGGTGAAAATGAATTGTGAAAACCTTGGAATGATGAGTCATTCTATTGAGATGTTTTGACATGTGTTGAGAAACACAACTGGTTTATGATGATGAAAATGATGAGGCATGAGCCTTAACCCTTTTATAAAACTGATGGTTGGATTTGGATGAGATACCATTCCAAATTTACCGTACAACCACACTACCTGAATTGGGTAAGGCTTAGCTGGAAATTTATATGCATTAGTATTAGTTACCTCACGGGAGAGGTTTGAGCTGAGGCTACCTCTCATGATGTCCACCTATCGATTGCCCAAGATGGTGATAGTCATGGTTGGGAGGCCATGCTCATAGGAGAGGTGCTTATACTAGGGTGTGTAAAGGAAGGTTATGTTGGATTATCTGCATACTAAGTATGATGATTCAGGGTTACCCCGGATATGTATCGAATCTTGTGGTGAAAGTGTACCACCTCTCTGCAGTGTCAAACTATTGAATAGCGCATCCATGATTATGGACAGTTGGAATGGCCATACTGTTTCGTTGTCAGATGTTTTCTAAATAACTTGAAATGAATGATGAACTTTGAATTGACCACAACAGGGTTGTGTTTAGGATAATAGCTTCCCAACTTAAGTGATTCTAGAACTTTAATTTATCTTTCTTTGCTTCAGAACTCAGCTTAGGTTTCAAACCTAACTTTATAGTTACACTTAGCTCTAGCACTTTAACTTAGAATTATACTACTTGTTAGTGGTAGTTTGCGAGTACTTAAAGAGTACTCATGGCTTTTGTCCCTGGCTATTATCATGGCCAGACTATGAAGGAGATTATCAAGAGGATGGTCAGCAGGACAGCTATGATAGCTAGGACTATCTTCCTTCGTCAGCATTGCCTGTGCCTCTGAAGATGGACCCCACCGCTACGCTATCTTTTATTTCCGTTGCTTGTTGTATTAAAGACTGGATCATGAGATCCTTATTTGTGTAAAACCTTATGTATGGTTTGTAATGGATGATGTACTGTGATATCCAATCTGTTATGTCTCGCAAAAATGGTAATCCTGGGATTGTGAGGTATGGCATAACGGGCATCTGGGATTAAAAATCCGGGTGTTGACACAATAGCTCCGGACACACTTCCAAACATGTTCAAAGGATTTCACCATTTTCCTTAGACCCGGAGGCAAATGATATGTGGCCAACTACACATACCATCTAAAGAGAGAGATTGAACACACATCATAGATCAATAGATCATAGACACAAGTAATAGATCATCTTTATTTCATTTCATAATAGTTCCAGGGTTTCTCCATCCCCTCAAGAATGAAGAAAACTATTCACACATGGTCAATCAACAACATCATCATAATCAAATGGATGGATAAAAGTACATGGATGAATCTAGTGCAAACCATAATTGAATCTGGAATTACAACAAGATCTAATGAATGAAAGATGGGGATAGTAGTGACGATGGTGATGCAGCGGTTGATGATGAAGGGGATGATGCAATGTCCTCCAATGATCCATGAAGCAGCAAGGATTTCCCCTTCTCCAAGTTCCTCCTCCAAATACCTTTCTAGTGTGGTATTTTGTGGCTGGAAGTTTTTCTGAATGTCGGATCTGTGATCCGTCTTCGCGAGGTGAAAGTATTTGACGAAGTGGTCATGCTGCCATATCGTACGGGCAGACGGTATGGATGCGCTCTGCCTATACCAGTGGTCGTTAAGACCTCTATGTCTTCCAATGCGTGTGCAAATCTCCCAAGTGCAAAGATAAATCAATTAAATGATTTTTATCACTTAAAAATATCATATTTTACAATATAATATGATAGTTCCAATTGATATGTTCATAAGAGACTTAGTAATTCAGGATCCTGTTGAAACAAGAACAAAAGGTGCGCGCAAACGCAATAAAATACCAAAAACCTTACTCTACTTATGCAAAAAAAAGATAAATATGCTTCAATTTTGGACTCATCATGCTGTAAAATAGGACAATTGATAAAGTGACAGTCGTTTTACTGTCCAAAATCACAAAAACTGTAGCCATATTTCTAAAATCTGCCGCCCAAAAATGGGGCAGCTGATAGAGATGCTCTAAATTTTATTTTTCCAACTAAATACACATAATAGGATGTATTTCCTTAAAGTTAGCTCATTTGAAAACCTGATTTAGTAGAAGTACATAACAAACATGATAGAAATAACATCCACTATGCCATTACACAACCACTAGTTCCCTCAAAAAATTACATTGTGAAAGAATTTATATTAATTTCTTATTTATATTCAATAATGTGGCTACCTTTTGAATTGTGCTTAGTAGAAGCTTGCAAAGTGACCGCTCGTTTCCCACCATTTTTTTAAGGAGGTAAGCGATGTCAATAGTTTAGAATAGTGATATAAGCTCTCATTAGAGCAACTAATTATGTAAAATCCTGACAGACCGCACCTCACCTAGGGCCCATGTCACTCCCCACCTAGGGAAACACTAGGGAATCCTAGTCCCCATCATCTCCCTTCCCCTCCTCTCCCATGACGTGAAGCCTACAAGCGACGACAGCTATAGGGCTCTCGGATTAACCATCCGAGAATCCCTGTTATGCATATCACCATGATCCCATGATCAGTCCGTCGTGGCACACATAACCGACAAGTATCATTACAATATCCGAAACATAATGAGTGAGTCTTACAATAATGCCATTATAGCTATAGCTTACATGAGCCCCGTTAGGCTACTTACAATAATCCATGCACTTTGAGGTGGATGAGACTTTCGGCGTTGGCCTCCTCGAAACTTTTGATGGTCTCGAGAATAGTGTTCATGTTGACACCGCTCAACATCATCCGCTTCATAGTGTGCCTCAGAAGCCATTTTCCTGCTCCAGCATCAGCAAAGCCAGATCCGGAGCTGTTGAAGCTTTGGTCTTCCTGAGATTGGATATCCTAGGGAGATCTTCTTTAGACCTGACCTTTTCTTTCTCCACGATCTCCACCTCAAGGGCAGGTTGGGTGAGATTTGGTTTTTTTTGAGATTCAGAACTCTGCCGTCTGCGCGAACAAAGTAGATCCATGAATTTCTTCCGCCTTTATCATCACCACTAGGCTGGGTTGGGCAGGTTCAGTGAAACCGAGGTAGATGTCGATCTCGCCGATTGACAGGATGGTGTAGCTCGTCACGACCTTCCTAGTCGGAATCCAGTGTTCGTCGAGAAGGATGAGGGGAACATCGCTAGCATAGAGGACGCGATCGACAGTGACTGTTTTGCCGATTCCGATACGCACAGATTCCTTCCAGAACGCAGATCCGAAGGTTACTTTCTCCATGGTGGGCACCAACTGTCGTCGTATTGAAGACAAGTATGCCATGAGGGGTCCTCGAGGCGTGGAAAATGGTGGGGCATGAGACGTACGGTTATCCGGGACGATGAGCACACAAGCTTACCCAAGTTTAGATCTGACTGCGGGACGAATCCTACTCCTGCTAGCAATCCAGTATATCGACAGAGCCGGAAGTACAACATATTACAAGAGCGGTTTCGCCCATGTGAGTTATGGTTGGTAGTACGTGCCCTAAAGGCTGATCCCTAGGTCGGCTTATATAGTCACCCGACCTAGGGTTACAGGAGAGTCATTGTAACATCCCAAAACTCTAATCCAAGGTTATTAAGATCCAAATCATCAAATTTAGGGTTAACAAAAACTTTTCCATTTAAAATGATTAAGCATTCATATGTGTATGCATTTAAATTAGGAGTTGTTTTGAATTGCCATGTTTGAGTGATCCATTGGTTGTAAAATGATTCTAAGGTAAATTAAACATCATCTAGATCATTCCCAAACAAATCCCAAAGAAAAATAAATCAAAAAGAATAAACTAAGCAAATGGTCACTTTTGCCATTTTAATCACCATGCCTACTTTGGCTATTCCTAGAACTCAAATCTTAACAGAAACAATTGTGGTTCTTTGCACCCCTAGTACAAGTAGTGATTTACCAAGGCCCACTTTGTTTCACCCCAAAAAATTTCAAACACTAAATTTAAATGACAATTGAAATTTCAATGTAGTTCATATGTATAGATCACACTTATTCAAAAACCACTCAAGTGAACTCCACTTTCAAAACCCAAGCACACCTAGAAGCTCAAGCATAAGATACAACACTCCACCAAAAATCAGCCCAAAATTCAAACATTTTTCTCTTGCGGCCATTTGATCGAACAGGTTGTAGATAGAATCAAATTAGCCTAACTATTACTGTTTTTGATCAAATCTTGTCGAGCCATTTGGTGTGCATTGATCATCCTTGTCTCCCCCAAGTCCAACCAAACCAAAACCAACCCTATCTCTAGCCCCTGGCGCTAGTGCCATGCCGCCCCGATGCCATGCTCACCGGCCAACCTTGCCAATGCAGCAGCAGACCGCCAGCCCCTCTCCGCCGCTCCAGGAAGCACGGCGTGACCTCACCGCCACCCACGGTCCACCCCACGGCCACTGCTAACCCCTGGACCATTCCCCAGCCTCGTCGCCCTTTCTCTCTGCGCGCAACCACAGCGCGCCAGAGCGCCCTCACCGCCAGCACGCCATAGACCCTGCCTTGACCGCAGACCATGCACGCTGCTCCGCCTCGACCCCAACAACCTGCCAGACACGGTCGTGCACCGCCCGTGCGACCCACAGTCGTCGAACGACGCGTCGAGCACCGCCTCTATCTCCTAGAGCGCGCAACGCTCCCGACCACATGCCACCACCCCGAGCCATGCCTTTAAGCCATAGAGAACCGCCAGGAGGCAAGCCACCATCCTCCTACGCTGCCCATGCCGATAGCGCCCTGTATCATCATCACCGACGAGCTCGCAGTCGCCCCCTCGGTCCCCTCATCGAGCCTATATAAGGAGCCCTTCCCATCACCATTTCTTCACACCACTCAACTCCCCTCTCACCACTGATACTTCCCCACCTCTCGCCGGAGCCACTCGAGCCATAGTTCACTGGAATTGCACCGAAGGAGCCCGCTGCAGAGGAGGAGACGCTGTCGTCGATTCCATCCACCACAGCCCCTGCCGTGACCTCGCTTGAGTCCGCCATCGCCGTCCAGTTCGATCGCCCGCCTCGCCGTACTAGCTGGAGCCCTAGTATATCCCCAGTAGACCCCCACTGGCCGTTTAGGTTCGGTCTCGTCGACGACGATTGTGGACCGTTGATCTAGTTTCTAATCGTAGCGCCCAGATTGCCCCATACCGTTTCGGGTTTTAAGTCTCGCTGACAAGCGGGACCAACCTGTCAGCTGCCCTCTACGCCGCGGAGCGCCACTGGGCTGGCCCATTTCCTTTCCCGCGCGACCCAGTTAATTCAAATATAGATTTTTCTATTTAGGTTTGAACTCACTTATGTCCCTTAGTTCAAAAATCAATTCAGGAAGATTTACTGAACCAAATTGAGTGATTCCAATTTTGTTGGAAAGCTACTGAAAAACTCTATACAAGCCCGTTGGATTTAATTCATTTAGAGTTAGAGATCTCTCTTAGTTAAAATAACAAGACAAAAGCATTTGCACATTCAAACATTTTTGTAAAATCAACCATAATAGCTTTTGATTTGATTCCAACTCTCAAAAATCACATTTAACCATACCTATCTGAATATGTAATAATATTAAGGTTTGCATGCAGTGACTTTGGACTAGTACCAAAATAATGCTATATAGGCATTTCTAGTCACTTTAAATCATTAAATATTAAACTTATTAAAATGTGATCCAACATTTAAATCACATTCCCATATGTTAGAATATGTGGTGATGACATGTGTCCACATGATCCCATATTTTAATTGGAGAATATTAAATCTTAGTTAATTTCAATGAGTAGAAATTACTTTTCCCAAATAAAAAGAATGAAGCTAGTTAATTAAACCTTGTGATGCTTGTGATGATAATAGATCATCAAATGTGTGCCTTAGTGTGCTAAGTAGAATAGTTAAGCTTTGTTTGGTGATTGTGTATCCCGTATGTATTTATAGACGATAGTACCGACCAAGCTTACGAGGAGGAGGAGATCTACCAAGAGGAGGAGGAAGAAAACTTCAACCACTGCACAAGGCAAACTATTGTTATCAAGCTAGCACTATACCAGTGAACCCTTGCAAGCTAACACTTGCAATCTAGATAACCTAAGCAAGATGCATTAGGCATGCTTTGGTGATACCACTTTGACTATTACCTACCCCAAGGTTTATTTCCAAGCTTTTGCTTCTTTACTTTAGTAAAGTCCTTTACTTGTTTTGAAGGTAGCATAAAGAGTATAAAACTTGACCTATCTAGATAACCTTAGATGTCATTCCATGGCATGAGATTGAGATTAGCATCCCACCTTAGTGAACACTCTCAACTTAGTAGCTTAGAGCTAAATCAAAACTTGAGTCACTTTAGATGGGAGCACTTGGTGAAAATGAATTGTGAAAACCTTGGAATGATGAGTCATTCTATTGAGATGTTTTGACATGTTTTGAGAAACACAAATGGTTTATGATGATGAAAATGTTGAGGCATGAGCCTTAGCTAATTTACAAAAAACTGATGGTTGGATTCGGATGCGATACCATTCCAATTTTACCGTACAACCACAATACCTGAATTGGGTAAGGCTTAGCCGGAAGTTTATATTAGGGATATTATAACCGAGACAAGAGGGAGCTCTCTCATAGCCTGGACATTTTGGCCATCTGATCGTCCCATCTGCCTATTTCTGACCGTAGGATAACCATGTGTACCGCAGTGGGCCGAAAATCCCTGGGGAAGCTACTCTGGCCATCAAATTGGCCTTCTGCGATTAATTGTGCCCCGTATGCCCACTAAAGCCCATAGGCCATAGACATACCAAACTCAGTTTAGGACAGAAAACCTTGATTTCCAATTTACTGAAAGGGCATCGTACACTGGAGCCACTGCCCTTTCTGACCTCTCCCCTCCAGAGACCAACGGACTCCCATTACCGTCGCCGCCCCACCAGCTCCCGTAGCTCATCATCATCTCTCTGCGCTGGTGGCATACCGCCTCCCACCTCGCTGCCCTTCTCTTTGCAGCCTCTACTCCTTGCACTTCCACGACATCGGCCACCTGTAGATCGCCGCTGGTCCACCGCCCGCTCGAAGATGCTCATTGATGGCCCTCGGATCCAGTTGCTGAACAAAAGGGAGCACTCTCATGAATTGGACTTTCTTTACCGTCTGATCAAACTCTAGAAAAGTTTCGATGGTTGATCCTCCAACACTTTCCAGACTAGGCCAAATGTTTCTAGGTGATGCTACTCTGGAGGTAAAATTGGCCCGTTGTTGTTAACCGAGCCAACAACCCACTAAAGACCATGTACCGAAGGCCAACCTGGCTCACCGAGTGAATACGGTAGGATGAGAGATAAAACAGGACGTGCATGATGGAGAAAGCTACGAGATGAGAGATGTAATCTGTACTTTCCAATATATATTGCACCACAAAGCTACAAAGCGTATCCTATTTAACTACTTCCATAACAAGACACCAAACAAGATAAGCCAACAATCTTTTTATCATTGTGGTACAGCTAATGAAGTACATTACAGGTTCATTTTTCAGTCAGGTCACTGACAGCGGCATCAAGAATAAGAACCAAACACTCTATGTACACCACCACATCAAAGCAAAACATTAGCAGGATGCAGAATGCATGAGGTGATGTGACCAGACAAAACAACAATTGAACGGGCGTGTGATGGGTCACGTGCGCTGGGTTGGACACCAGCTGCACGGTGGCAAGCTGGCCAGCAAACAACCAGGACGTGGTTCAATACACCTTCCTCAAGTCTGAACACAGGAAAGGATGCTAATTGCTAAGGGCTAAGGAACTAATCAACAAACTCTTCACTCAAAGACTATATATCACGAAAAGATGGGGAAGCATATGCTATGGATTGGAAAAGTACTCACGCAACTTCCTTTTTATTTTCTTCTTCATGATTTTGATCTATTCAGAATTGTTACAAGTTGGTGGAAATATTTTTTGATTAAATTTACATCTCTAATTAATTTGAAGTTTGTTAATAATTGATAAAATATTTCTAACACCAATACATTTCTGTCGATTACAAACAATCTATAGACCTAATGGATGGGCGCAGCAACGCGCGCCATCATGATCTAGTGCATTAGTATTAGTTCCCTCGCGGGAGAGGTTTGAGCTGAGGCTACCTCTCAATGTTGTCCACCTATGCAGTGCCCAAGCTGACAGATGGTCATGGTTGGGAGGCCATGCTCATAGGAGAGGTGCTTATACTAGGGTGTGTAAAGGAAAGGTTATGTTTGATTATCTGCATACTAAGTATGATGATTCAGGGCTATCCCTGACAGATGTATCGAATCTTGTGGTGAAAGTGTAGCACCTCTGCAGAGTGTCAAACTATTCGAATAGCCGCGCCCGCGGTTATGGACAGTTGGAGTGGCCATACTGTTTCATTGTCAGATATTTTCAAAATGATTTATGAAATGAATGATGAATCTTGACTTGATCACAACAGGGTTGTGACTATGACACTAGCTTCCCAACTTAAGTGATTCTAGAACCTTGTTTTATCTTTCTTTGTTTCAGAACTCAGCTTAGGTTTCAAACTTAACTTTATAGTTAAACTTAGAGTTAGAATTTACACTAGAACTATACTCCTTGTTAGTGGTAGTTTGCGAGTACTTAAAGAGTACTCATGGCTTTTGTCTCTGGCTATTCCTATGGCCAGACTATGAAGGAGATTACCAAGATGAAGGACAGCAGGACGGCTATGATAACTAGGACTATCTTCCATCGTCAGCATTGCCTATGCCTTTGAAGATGGACCCCACCGCTACGCTTATTATTTATTCCGCTGCTTGTTGTATTAAGACTGGATCATGAGATCCTTATTGATGTAAGACCTTATTTATGGTTTGTAATGGATGATGTACAGTGATATCCAATTTGTTATGTCTTGCAAAAATGGTAATCCTGAGATTGCGATGTATGACATAACAGGCATCTGGGATTAAAAATCCGGGTGTTGACAGTCATATCCGGCTACGATACAGAGTCAGTAAAAGTACATCTTGGACTACAACTATTCCTACATGCCTAAATCGATAAGTTTTCTAGGCCTTCCCGTATCCGGATGGGCTTCCATCTTCTCTCTCTGACTGGGACGCCCGTGAAATATAGATCTAACCCAGAAGGGTGGCTCACTTTTGGGTTATATCTATGTTTCACGGGCCACCCTAGTCAGCGAGTCACAACGGGTATACCTGAAAAATATATCCCCAACAGTCGGGGCAGTGGATGTCGGGGCGGCGGCTCCAGACGGTGGAAGTGAGCCGATGCGGCGGCCTCGGGGAGCGTTTGCAGTTAGGAGGCAGAGTTGTGGCCTGCATCGTAGGGTGCTTGTCGTGGTGGTGTCACGAGAGATGCCATGGATAGGCCAAAGGTAGGGCCAATATGCACTAGAGGAATCTAGGGAGGGATAGTGTGGTGATTCCACACGCGGAAGCTTTGTATTCACTAGGTTCACAAGGTTTACAAATGCTCCTTGAGCTGTATTGGGAGAGGAGGAAGAAAGAACTCTCTTACTCTCACCACTACCTATCTCCAAGGAACCAACTACTCAGATGCCAACCCCTTCTACTGAGGCCCTAGCCCTCCTTATAAAGGGGAAGCTAGGTCTCCAATTAGGGCATACGTGGAGGCATATTCCTGGGAATATGCCTCTTCCCAAAATAGCAAACCGACCGGGTCACTTTTCACCATCGTAAGCCATGTAGAGGCTACGTAAGCCTCTGCAGCGCCAGCGTCATCCGACACAGGGCGCATCACCCTTGTCGGCCACGCCTCGGTGGTCCTTCCCTCTGTCCGCTTTGCTCATGCTCCAGCGTACAGTGACCACCTTTTGACCAGCGAGATACCTTCCTTCTCTTGCAAGCCTGATATAACCCGGATCTTACCTGGTTAATCCGGCCCCGTGGGTACCTACATACAAGTTATAAAATACCTGCCGGCATACGACAACGTTGGCCGGGACTCAGTTAGGCGGACATCCTCTGGTCCGGGTTACACCGTGATTCGGCCTGCCTTGAGGTGACTCGGCCAGCATTCGCTTTGACCTTGCCGTACCTCGGCTAACTCAACCTCTATACCCCGGCGTGACCCTACCCGGGGGTATCCCCCCAACATTACTCCCCGAAGCTGGTGCGGTCTTAGCAGCTTCAGCCGCTAAGGCCACGGCAGGTTCAATTTACCGAGCCTTTTGCTCCCTTTTCCGAGTTACCTCATAGCCCGGATTCCATGGGCTAACTTTCCCTTGGCACATTCCGAGTTTTCACTCGCTGGCCAGGTCACCTTTTAGTTTTCCGGGTTACCCTTCCTTCTCTCGTACGCTTCCCCACGTCCCACGTGGAGGGTAATCATTACCTTGCCTCATATTAAGGGCCTGCGCGATTCGCACTTATTGTCGGTGTTCTTGTTGCACACGCGTCGTCATGTACGCCCCTCGTTAACTGTATCACCACGTCGCGTCGTGGGATCCCCTGTGCCCTGTGGCCCTTCCTGTGGCTCGCCTCTGATTGGCTGACCCGGGTAATACACGGTCACACCGTGTGGCCTCGACGCATCGCACGATCCCACTACCCCCACTAGGGTGTGGTTAAATAGGGGAGGGGGCGCGTCCCTTGGGTGTTTTCCCCTTCTCGCGCCCCTCTGCCTCTCTGTCTCTTCTTCTTCCTAGCGACAGTGCCGCCACCGCATCTGCTTAGCAGCGCCGCCACCGCACCATGCCTTTTTGCACCTACCTCGCTGCCGCTTCCGTGCTGCTCCATCGCCACGGGTCCGTGCTAGTCTAAGCCCCTGCCCCCCACCTCCGATAGGGCCGGTGAGTACAGTGACTTGGAGATGACCGAAGAAGAGCTCGTCGTCGCTAAAGCAGAGATGGAGGAGGGGGGAATCCACGGAGCGTGGTGCTTAGGCCGGTTCTTGGGTGTGCCAAGACGATTTGGACTGGCTCTACCGCACCCGCCGCATCCCTGAGGGCGTGGTCGCTCGCCTCGCCTCTGAGGAGCTCGCTCCCTCACCCAATCTGGGTGAGTTCGTGGTCTTCCTATCCCACTTCCAGCGCGGCTTCGGCCTGCCCGTGAGCGATTTTTTCCATGACTTCCTCAATATCTACGAACTCCAACCTCACCATCTCCCGGCGAATGCCATCACATCCCTTTCTTCCTTCGCCTCCACCGTAGAAGGATATGTCGGTCTGTGGCCCACTAAAGAGCTTTGGATCCGGTTCTTCGGTCTGCGAAGGAATGTGATTCCGAATAAACTGCTTGACCCGGAGGACAAACATCTGACACAATTCGGTGCTTCCTCTATTTGTCCCCGAAAACAATCCGTCTTTCCCCGGGTCACGGGGCTTGATTCCTGCAAGGGCTGGGCCTGAACTTTCTTCTATGTCAGAAATGGCACAAATGAGGATCTGATTCGGCTGCGCCCCTATGCTCCGGGTCCTCCTAATCCGGATTTGTGGGACCGGGTTTCCAAGAAACCCACTATCTTGGCGAATCAAGTCAAAAAGTGGTTTCAGGAGCTGAAGGATGTGGGGCTTCACAATGAGGACGTGATGATCACATTCGTCCGCAGCCGGATCTCCCCTCTCCAGAAACGCACACACAAACTTTGCCACATGAGCTGGCGACTTGACCCCAACCGGACTTCCTCATTCGAATTGAATAACACCGAGATATTCCGCCGGGTCAAGGCCCTCTTCACGACCGACAAAGACTTCTCCGCTGATTGGGAGTGGGGGATAGAACATTTCTGCCGAGACAAATCTCCTCCTACGGCAAATCTCGTGATTCGATTTCTTTCCGAGTTATATCCTATGTTGGAGTATGATGTTTATTTGATCCCTTTGTATTTTATTCTTAGTTGTTTCTTCAGCAAACCCTCGAAGACGGCACCGAGCCTTCCCTCAAATGGGCGAAGGATCGACTTGCCCCGGACGAGGAGGAGCCGGATTAGGAAATGTTCCTGCCATTCCCGGACGCAACCAAACGACCCACTGGTAACTTCTCTTCCTTAAGAGATTGGCCTGACGATGAAGATGATTCTGACATTGAGGTGATGGAAGCATTTGACACCGTACCCCTTTCTTATGCATTTCCGGCTTCAGCTAACCCGGCAGGGCAGATCCATGAAGATCCTCCTCTCGCCACGGGTGAGCCGGTCCTAGCCGCGTCTAAGAAACAGGCTGCCACTTCCGTTGCTTCCTTCGGACCTGCCAAAACGACCAAGAGGCGAAAGAAGTCCGCCGACAAGGCCGCCACCAAGCCTCCGACTAAAGCCATAGTCCAGAGAGATCGAAAGCCCAAGGAGCCTTTGATTTCTGACGAGTAAGTCATTTTTCTCTTTGTCTAGTTCTTTGCTTCATGGTTTTTTATCTATATGCCTTTCTTTTGTTATAACTTGTTATTCATCCTTTGATTCGGTAGGGCTGCGGTGGAGGTTCCCCAGAGTGGCTCCAGCATCACTTCGCCTCTTCGGCATACCCCATGTCCCCCTCGTGATGACAACACACGCCTATTGAGCCCAATTCATGAAGGTTCTGTGGCTGCTCCGGGTCACGGCTCACCTCGTCCAGAGGAAGTCAACCTCGGAGTAGGGGGAGTGGCACGGCCGAGGTACCTGATGCTCCCAGCTCTTCATCGGCTCAGTCACAACCTGCCACCTCCGAGGTACCAATAGCACCACCACCAAGACCAGCACTAGCACAAGCACCAGCGCCAGCACCAACAGCAGCACCACAAGTACCAGCAGCACCACCAACTCCTTCCGCCTCGTCCGAGTCTTCCAAGACTTGGCGAGAAGACCCAACTAGCACCAAGGCTGCACCCAAGTCCAAATCTGCAACTCAAACCTCAGCTTCTCAGCAGTAGCCCAAGGCCAAGAAAAGTTCTGATGCCGCCAGGGCAACATCCATCGAAGCTGGACAGCGCATGCTCGCGTCCATGCTTCCGAAGAAGAATCCACCGAAGAAAGATGCCCCCTCCGGGTCAGCTAGCACGCAACTTGCATTGCACACCAGCCCTGCTGCCGCCCAAGTTGAAAGGAGGGAGGCCCACGCCAAGGGTTTGATTGCGCCCCACATGCTTAGTGGAGAGCGCTATCCTCCGGCCCTAATCGAGTACGTCAATAACTGGAACAAAGCGGAGTTCGTCAATCCCAATGACGATCTCCCGGAGAAGTTTGGGCCCGCGAAGTTTGCCGCACAAATGAACACAGCAGCCAAGGCTATCAACCTTGTCGGCCGGATGATGGAGGTACGCTACTTTGTCTTTTCTTTAGCATGCACAAGTGCTTAGAGATATATCCATTAGTCCCCGAGCCTCCAGGGGAGTAACTTGTTACTCAGCCGGATGCTTCTTAGAGAACTAGCGTAGCTCCTTAGTAACTTCAGATATGCACACACCTAGAGCCGGGTTAAGTTCCACTTGGCCCGGATCTTGTACACTTCGAATATGCACACACCTAGAGCCGGGTTAAGTTCCACTTGGCCCGGATCTTGTACACTTCGAATATGCACATGCCTAGAGCCGAGTTAAGTTCCACTTGGCCCGGATCTTATACACTTCGAATATGCACACACCTAGAGCCGGGTTAAGTTCCACTTGGCCTGGATCTTGTACACTTCGAATATGCACACACCTAGAGCCGGGTTAAGTTCCACTTGGCCCGGATCTTGTACACTTCGAATATGCACACACCTAGAGCCGGGTTAAGTTCCACTTGGCCCGGATCTTGTACACTTCGAATATGCACACACCTAGAGCCGGGTTAAGTTCCACTTGGCCCAGATCTTGTACACTTCGAATATGCACGGACATAGAGCCGGGTTAAGTTCCTCTTGGCCCAGATCTTGTACACTTTGAATATGCACCTAATTAAGTCAACTTTGCTTTTTTCAGGTCACCACCAATCGTCGGAGTGCTGAGTTTCAGTGCCTCTTGGACACACACAAGGCGCTGCGCTGGAAACATTCTGCACTTCTTGATGAGTTTGAAAAAAGGGGTAAGTTTTCTCTTTGCCTTCTTCCTTATCCTTCCTTGCTTTTCCGCCAAACTAATCTGTTATTCGGATTGGGCAGCCGAAGTGGAGGCCAAAAACACCATCATGAGGAAGAACTTGGATTAGATAAAAGGTAAGTCACTTCGGTTACTCAATTTCTGTGCTCTCTTTCCTTTCTCCTGAGCTCGGCCAATATTCATACCTCGTCTTTGCCGGGTCAACAAACTGTTTCAGCATCCCTTGAAGATAGTGTGCCTATGCCTGACATGATGCTGCATTTTCTCGAACAAGCAGGGCAACACCAGGCAGAACTTAAGAAGAAGGATGATGACCTCGCCCAACTCCGAGCCAAAGACGATGAAATTGCCAAGCTCAAGGCCAAGATGAAAAAACTTAAGGAGCTCCATAAGGTTGAGATGGACAAGGCTGGCCAAGATTTCACTGAAGAGCGAGAACGCCTCAACCTCCAACTTGCAAAGGATCAAGAGTTGCTGAAGAAGGCCGACGTCAAGCTTGGCTCGGCTAACGCTGAACTTGAAAAACTTCGGGAGAGACATGATAATTGCACCAAGGAGCTGACCCTGATCCATAGCCATATCTCTCGTAAACTCCTTTCCTTCAGCCGACATGTATTTCTCCGGGTTAAGTTCTTTTACTCACTTCACTTGTTTTCTTTTCAGGCAAGTTCCCAGAGGGTAATGCCATTGCGGCTACTGTCGTTGCCAAGTTCCACCAGCAGAGGGGTACTCCAACTGGTCCTGGATCTGAAACCATTCCCTTTGACATGGAGGACTTGCTGGTCATCCTATCCTCTCGCATTGAGATTATAAACAACTATGGTTCGGATATCCTAGACACAGCCATCCGGATCTTTCAAGCCCTTTGGCCTCAAGAGGATGTTCCGGTGGGATCCACTGCTTTGATTAACAGGGTGATGGATTGCGAGACCCAACTTGATCTCTGGAGGGAATCCGCTGCTCGTGCTGGAGCTGATATTGTCCTTCACTTTGTGCTCACATGGTATGAGAAACTAAATCTAAATCTTCTCGAGCGCTTACGCACCGGCTCAAAGTGGTCAAATGATCCGGATTGGATAGCTCGGCGCAAGGCTTGCGCCCATAACCTCATTCAGTTTGCCCCCATCCATCAATGGAACGAGGGACCAAGCTTTCTCGGCGCTGTTGACGACGAGTATGTCGAAGGTGGTTCGGATGAGGAGGAAGAGGACGAAGCCTCAGATGTCGAAGAAAATGAAGATGACGATGAAGCTGAGGCCAGAGTTCCACCTGCTGGCGCCGAGTTACCTCCTCCTGCTGCTCCTTGAGCACCAAAAAACACTTTGGAGTTTACCAGATCTCCGGTATGCCGGGTGCAGATGTATTAAGCATACTGATTATGTTTTTCTACCAAGTTATTTATGTCGGATTATCTTAGGCGTAGTCCCTGAGTTTCATTTTCTTGTTCCTTCAATTTCATGGCTCGGCTCGCGTCTACCTTGATTCGGTTTTGTGACTTACGAGTCCGAGTTTCAAAAATTGACTTAACAATACTTGGAAACTTTAGGCTTAGCTCAAAGTAATCCAGCGTAGTAAACGTGAAGTAAACATAAGGTTAGTCCGAATAACAAATGTCGGCTCGATTAAGTTCCTTTTCCTTAGTCGTTTTTCATGTGCTACGCAATTCCAAACTTGTTCTCTTGCTTGCCATGAAGCCAATTCTTGTTGGACAGCAGCAAGTCAAAGAGTTGAGTTTTAGTGCTCACACACTACTAATCCGGCTTAGGTAGAAGCAACTTACGCCAACCAACATACAAATAGCGAATACAGAAGACAACAAATATCACTAAGGTAGTCCTCGAGTTACTGCTCGAGGTGCCAAGATTTCATTGATAAACTCATTGCCGGCATACATACCGACATATGAGAGACCCGGATACACACACTTCTTTGTTAAGTGTAGAACGGACGGAGTAGAGCTACATTCGATGGACGCTTAGATTCTTCGCCGGACCTGCCCGCCTTGTTCTTCTCCTATGGTTTTGCATCGATGAGATAATAAGAGTCATTGTTCAATGCTCTGCTCACAATGAATGGCCCTTCCCATGGGGGGATAACTTATGCATGTCAACAGTACGTTGTACCAGCTGGAGTACTAGATCACCTTCCTGGAAGACTCGGGGGTTTACTTTCCAGCTATGATAGAGTCGAAGGTTTTGCTGATATATGGCAGATCTGGACAATGCTAATTCTCTCGCTTCTTCCAGCAGATCAACATCATTTTGCCGGGCTTCTCGCACTTCGGCTTCTGTGTATTGGGTGACTCTAGGCGAATCATGCTCTATGTCGGCTGGTAATACAGTTTCTGCCCCATATACCAGAAAGAATGGCGTATAGCATGTTGATCGATTCGGAGTTGTTCTTAAACTCCATAATACCGCTGGTAGTTCTTCTATCCAGCACCCCGCTGATCTTTGCAGCGGCTCAATGAGCGGGGGTTTTATCCCGAATAACACTAATCTGTTGGATCTTTCCACTTGTCCGTTTGATGCGAGGTGGGCTACCGAGGCAACGTCCAACCGGATCTTTTTATCTCGGCAGAATCGCGCAAATGCTCCTTCAGCAAAATTGGTGTTGTTATCTGTTATGATACTGTGAGGATAGCCATATCTCAAGATGATATCTTTGAGGAATGTCACGGCTGTAGATCCATCACATTTTCTTATTGGCTTTACTTCAATCCACTTTGTAAACTTGTCAACCATGACCACATATGGGTCATGTTCCCTCTCGCCGGCTTAAATGGACCAACCATAGCCAAACACCATACAGCAAATGGCCAGGTAATTGGTATGGTCTTGAGCTCCGACATTGGCATGTGTGTCTTGGTAGCATACCTCTGACAACCATTGCATTTTCTTACTAGATCTTCTGCTTGTTCCAAGGCACTTGGCCAGTAGAATCCATGCTGGAAAGCTTTTGCCACTAAGGCCCTAGACGAGGCGTGATGCCCACATTCCCCTTGATGTATGTCTCGGATGATATCAAGCCCTTCTTTCGGGTCAACACACCGCTACATGACATTCGTGACACTCCTCTTGTATAGCTCGGCATTGATAATCGTGTATGCCTTTACACGCCCCTGAACTTGCCTTGAAAGCACTTCTTCATCGGGCAAAGATCCATCCTTCAGGAACTGGAATATGGGCAGTGCCCAAGCTAGTATGGCTCGCACTGGAAACACATTCTCGTCCACTTCCATTCGATCTACCAACATAACCTCTATCGGGTCAGGCTGTACTGTCTCCGGGTTCTGCGAAGCAGTCCTCGGGTTTGCCGAAGCAGTCCCCGGGTCTCCTGAGCCACTTCTCACATCAATGTTCATGGGCACAGCTTCCGAGTCCGGATTTTTCGGGATATAGATTGACTCGGATTCGGGGGTGGCCTGATAGACGGCTTCCTGAGGTGCTCTAGTGCTACACCCGGTGGAATCGCTTGTCGGGTGGATCCGAGTTTCAATAGTACATCGGCAGCCTCATTTTCCAGTCGGGGTACATGATGGAACTCGCATCCCTCGAAGTATCCCGATATTTTCTGCACATGAAATCTGTACAGTGCCATGTTTTCATCCAAAGCATCCCATTGCCCCGAGACTTGCTGAACTACCAAATACGAGTCACCAAAGCATTGGATCCGACGTATTCCAATTTCTTTTGCCACTTTAAGCCCATGCACAAGTGCTTCATATTCTGCAACATTGTTTGATGTTGCGAAATGGATCTGCAGCACATACTTCAGCTGGTCCTTCTTGGGTGAGGTAAGCACAACTCCGGCGCCTAACCCAGTTTTCGTTTTTGATCCGTCAAAATGCATTCTCTAGTAGTTCGGATCTGGCAATGGTGGCTCATATTGCATCTCGGCCCAATCCACGAAAAAGTCGGCCATGGCCTGAGACTTGATCGCATCTCTCCCGTCGAATTGTGGAGCATAAGGGGCTAGTTCAATTGCCCATTTTGCGATCCGGCCGCTGGCATCCTTATTGCTCATTATCTCAGATATGGGGGCTTCACATATCACTTTAATGGGGTGTTCTTCAAAATAGTGCTTCAACTTCTTTGCTGCCATATATACACCATATGCCATTTTCTGATAGTGAGGATAGTTCTGCTATGATGCTGATAATACCTCGGTCAGGTAATAGACTAGCCTCTACACCGACTTACCCTCTTCATCGCGCTCTACCACTATTACTGCACTTACAACTCGGTTGGCTGTGGCTACGTAGAGCAACATTGGCTCTTTTGATAGCGGAGAGGCTAATACTGGTGCAGTGGCTAACATTTTCTTTAGCTGAATGAAGGCTTCATTGTCCTGCGGCGTCCATACGAATTTGTCTGACTTTTTCATCAGTTGATAAAGAGGTAATGCATTTTCTCCCAACCGACTTAAGGATGCCAGACAGCTAGTGAACTTCTGGACATCGTTAAGACACTTCGGCAGTTCCATTCGTTCTATGGCTCAGATTTTAGTTGGGTTAACTTCTATACCTCGGCTGGAGACGAGAACTCCGAGTAATTTTCTAGCCGAGACACCAAAGGTATATTTCTCCGGGTTAAGCTTCATTCGGAATCTCCTTAGATTCGCGAATGTTTGCCTGATATCATCAAGGAGTGTTTTGCTTTCCTTGGTTTTTATAACCACATCATCCACATATACTTGCACATTTACACTGATTTGATCGTGCAAATATTTTTGCATACATCTTTGGTACGTTGCCCCTGCATTACGTAAACCAAAAGGCATGGTGCGATAGTAATAAGCCCCATACGTGGTGATAAACGCAGTCTTTATTTGATCATTCGGGTTCAGTGGTATCTAGTGGAAACCAGAATATGCATCTATGAATGATAACAATTCACACCCAGCAGTAGAATCTATGACCTGATCTATCCTTGGCAGTGGGAATGGATCTTTTGGACACGCCTTATTCAGGTTCGTGTAATCGATGCACATACGCCAAACCACTGCCAAGTTCGGATCATCTTTCTTCTTTTCCACAAGCACCGGATTAGATAGCCAATCCGGGTAAAGCACTTCCATGATAAACCCGGCTGTGAGGAGCCGAGCTATCTCATCTCCAATGACTTTTCTCCTGTCTTCGGCCAAGCGGCGGAGAGGTTGCTTCACCGGCTTTGCTCCGGGTCTCACATTCAAAGAGTGCTTGGCCAACTCCCTCGGAACACCTTGCAAGTCTTGTATGGACCAAGCAAAGATATCCCGATTCTCACGGAGGAAGTTGACGAGCTCGCTTTCCTATTTGTCAGTTAACCCGGCACCAATTGTTACGGTGCGCTCTGGGAACAAATCATCAACAGGTACTTTCTTTGTATCTTTCGTTGCTTGAAATGAGACACTTCCATGCGGGTTACTCAGCGCCGGCATATATTGCTGTGCGGACTGAGCCAATGCCGCTACTTCCTAGATCTTTCTCTTTTCTTGTGCGATCACGAGTGACTCGGCTAGGTTAGACCCGGCTGACTCACACTCAATGGAACATCGGAAATCTCCTGCTATGGTAATTACTCCATTTGGCCTAGGCAACTTCATCTTCAGGTAACTGATGTGAAAACTTGCCATGAATTTGTTCGGGGCGACCTAACCTGAGCGTGATATGCGCTTTCTAAGTTCACAACCTCAAACTCCAAGTTCTCGATTGGCGGTTATCTCGTGTCTTAATAATCGTCAACCCGGACCTTGCCAATGGGTTCACAGGAAATGTCTGGCACAATACCATGGAAAGTTGTCCTCGTGGCCTGGAGCATGTTCTCCGAGATACCCAACTTGCGCATTGTATCCACGTACATGATATTAATGATGCTGCCATTGTCAATCAGCACCTTAGAAAATCTCAAATTGATATTGGGCCCGATGAACGTTGGGTCCAGCACCAACGCATACGAACCAGGGCTCGGCATAAGCTTGGGATGATCCTTGATACTCCACGTAATTTCCTGATCCGACCAAGGCATATACCTCGTCACTGCATTCACTTCCATATGTCAGCGTCACAAGCTCTTTCTATTTGTTTCCTCCGTGGTGAACACGCAATAACTCTGGTGATGCTCTCTGTATTCATTTCTCTCCTCATTTCTGGGGTATCTTTGATCTGGCTGATGCTGATTTTCCACCTGATGCACTGCATCCCTTCTCTCATGGTTTTCATACCTCGGCGGAGGTGGTGGCAACATTAACTGTTGCGTGTTCGCTCCGAAGAGCAATTGTTGCCGGGGTAACTCCGGCCGAGGTTGATCATTCCGAGGTGCCTGCATTCCCCGAACCACTTTGTTCAATCTTCCTCATCCACTCGCATTACCGAGTCGTGTGACCCGCTGGGTTACTCGGATTTTGCGTGTGAAATTTGCACGGCTGATCCAGCATTGCCTCATACGTATACCTCGGCCGGTCTTTCTTTTCTTGCCACTATTTCTTCTGCTCCGGCGTCCAAGTTTTCTTGCCTTCATTTCTCGGAGTCCACTATTGCCCTCTAGTTTTCTGACGCTGATTGCTCCCTGCCCCGGGTTGATCTTGATTTACAGCAGCAACTTGTTGCAAACTGTACCTGTAATCTGGTCTATCATCTCTTCTCTTACCCCGGTAATCATTTCGCCGGGATGATCCGGCTCCATCTCACTGGTAGTACTCCTTACTTGACTCGTTTGACATAAGCCGGGGTTGAGTCAGATCACCCAAAGCATACGAATCTGCAATACGGATTATCTCTGCCAGTATAGTTGGCATATCCCTTTGTAGTCTTTGCCACAACATGCTTGCATATCTACACCCTTGTGCAAACCAAGCTATGGCCTGTGACTCAATCACGCCCTCACATGAGTTTCTCACGGTGCACCAGCGGGTCAAGAACTCCCTGTCTGTTTTATTTGGTCTTTGCTTGCACATCGCTAAGGTCTGTGGCCTATTCAGCCTCTGATACGTGCTCGAGAAGTTACTGACAAACATTTCCTCAAAATCAATCCAACAATTGATACTTCCGGGCGGTAAATTGTTTAACCATACCCTCGCTAGCCCCTCCAGCATCTGAGGCACGTATCTCACCGCCCATCTCAAATTGCTTGTTGCAATCTTCACTATCGTTGCGTAGTTGATCAACCAATCCTCCGGCTTTGTGCTACCATCATATGTTTTCGTGCCTCTAGGTAACTAGAAGTTAGGTACCGGAGGTTCTTTCATGATCCGGGGCCCAAAGCACGCTGGACCCGGAGGACCTTGCGCCTCAATTTGCTCCGACCTATAGAGTCGATCCAGTTTTAACCTGGCGTCATCAGGCATCAAGTTCCTGCTTCCCAACCTTGACCCTATCACGTGATAGTTCGGCCTAGGGTATCCTGCTCTTGCCGAATCACCATCATTGTATCTATCTTGCTCTTGTGGAGCGCCTCTCTGTTGCATACCTTGGCCAGCACTTCGCTCTTGCCGTGGTATATTCTGCTGCTGCGGTTGCCCTGCACCCGCCGAGTTACGCTGTCCGGCATTGCCGTTTACAGCGTTTCCCTGACCGTCATTGCCTTGGTCGCGGTTACCTCGGCCAGCTTCACCTTGGCTGACACTTCGTCGATCCTCATTTCCCTGCACTACTTTTCCTTTCCCTGCCCTTGCCGGGTGATACATTGCAAATGTATCTATAATTTTTGATGTTCCATGCTTGGTTTTATCTACTTTCTTATGTTTTGTCCACACTTTGGAATACTTTTCAAATGATTTCTTGGACTAACCTATTAATAAGAGCCACAGTGCCAGTTGCCTGTTTTCTGCTGTTTTTGGTTCCAGGAAAGTCAGAAAATCAATATTCTCGAAATTGGACTGGACAAAAGCCAAAGTCGATATTTTCCAGGAAGATTCACGGAGCCAAAAGGAGACACGAAGGGGGGCCGCAGGGTGGCCACACCACCCCTTGGCACAGGCCAGCCCAGGCCGCGCCAGGGCATGGTGTGGGCCCCCTGGCCGGCCATCGACCTTGCCTCCTTCGCCTATATATTCCTCCCGAGGCAAAAACCCTAGATAGTCAATCAGAAATCCACGAAAAGTTTCGCAGCGCCGCCACCACCGAAGGGGAGATTCGGGGGACAGAAAGTCTTTGTTCCGGCACCCTGCCGGGACGGAGAAGTGCCCCCGGAGCCATCTCCATCGATCTCCACCGCCATATACATCACCATTGCTGATTCCCATGATGAGGAGGGAGTAGTTCTCTCTCGAGGCTAAGGGTTCTACCGGTATCTATGTGTTTATCTCTCTCTCTATGCATGATCTTATTGAGATCATGAGCTTGTAATCTATAGATCTACCTTGCTACTCAAGTGCTTTAATAGATCTCTGCTCTCCCCATGTGTGTGAAAGTGACAGCGTGCATACCATGGTGGCACTAAGGCTAGAGATTACAAATACTTGTTATGAGTTATATTTGGAGTTGGATCTTTCTATGAAATTGTGGTGTTTGTTGGAACCATCTAGAGCTCAAGGTGATAGTGTGGGGTTTTCTAGATGGGAAAGACTTACTTTGAGGTGTGCTGTTATAGCCCTACCATCGATTAGAGTGTCCAACCGGAGAGTAGTTAAGAGTAGTATCATAAAGAGAAGATATTTATATGAGAGTGTTCACTAGTGAAAGTATGATCCCTAGGCCTTGTTTCTTAGCATTGAAACACCATTTTCAACTAGATCTGTTACATGTTTGCTTGCTTCCATCTTTATTTCAGTTTACCTTTAGTCTTTTCCACGCCATCAAGCTATTTTCTATCACCGTTACCACTTATAATTATCCATACCACTTGTATTTCACTATCTCTTCGCCGAACTAGTGCACCTATACACCTGACAAGTGTATTGGGTGTGTTGGGGACACAAGATATTTCTTGTATCTTGATTGCAGGGTTGCTTGAGAGGGGATACCTTTGACCACTTCCTCCCTGAGTTTGATAAACCTTGGGTGATCCACTTAAGGGAAAACTTGCTGCTGTTCTACAAACCTCTACACTTGGAGGCCCAACAACTGTCTACAAGAATAGAAGTGCGTAGACATCAAGCTATTTTCTGGCGCCGTTGCCAGGGAGGTAAGGTAAAAGGTATCACACCGGAGGATTAAAGAAGAAGAACCTCCCACGGCAAATGCCTATTTTCTGGCGTTGTTGCCAGGGAGGGAAGGTAAAAGGTACTCACATCCTCCGGTGTGAGTGTTCGAAGTTATTTCCTTTAGATTCTGCAATTTTGTCTTTTTGTTTCTTGTTTTCACTAGTTAGGCTTAATGGAAAACAACAAAAAATTAGAGAGCTTTATAGTATTTATCTTGAGTTAGGACATGAAGTGTTTGAAGAGAAAATTAAAAAACCTATGGAAGTTTATTTGCATGCTAATAGCAATGTTGTTATTATGAATTCTTTGGACACCATTATTGCTAATGCTATGGAAAAGTCTAAGCTTGGGGAAGCTAGTTTTTATGAAAATGATCTTTTTAGTTCCCTAGCTTTGAAAGATAGCTATTATATTGCTTATGATGATACTATACCTCCAATATATGATGATTGCAATGATTAATGTGATATTTTCAGTCCACCTACTATTGAGGAGGAAATTAATTATGATTACAATATGCCTCCTATATTTGATGATTATGGTGATGAAAATAATAATGATAGCTATTTTGTTGAATTTGCTCCCACTACAATCAATAAGAATGACTATGTTTATGTGGGGAGTATGAATTCTTTTATGCATGTGGCTCATGATAAGAATGTTTCTTGTGATAGTTATATTGTCAATTTTATTCATGTTGCTACTGAAAGTTATTATGAGAGAGGTAAACATGGTTTTATGTATCTCCATAATATTAAGTCTCCTCTCTTTATGTTGAAAATTTTGAAGTTGCACTTGTTTTGCTTTACTATGCTTGTTGCTTTGTGCTTTCATGACTTGTTTCTTTACAATATTCCTATGCATAGGAAGTGGGTTAGACTTAAATGTGTTTTGAATTTGCTTCTTGATGCTCTCTTTTACTTCAATTCATATTTCCTATGTGATCATCTTCTCAAACTATCATGCCTAACTTAAAGGCGTTAAAGAAAAGTACTTATTGGGAGATAACCAAAAGTTTTAGATGGGTCTTGGAAGTTATTACTTCAGTAATAAATGCTCCTTATCCTTTTTATTTGCTTTTTGTGCCAAGAGTAACCTCTAATGAGATAGAAGTAATGATTGGGAAAGTTGCTGTCCCGAAACAGATTTATGTGCTTCACCGTAAAAATTCGTGTAAAATCTCTGTACGTCCTTTTGAGGCATGAATTTTTGTGCTTCTTCCCCAGGATGTTATCTAACTTTCGTTAGTTAAACACTTTTTGATTTGAGCAACAAAAGATCTTCAAAAAAATTCGCCTTTACCTGCTGGTCTGTTTTGACAGATTTCTGCCATTATTTGCATTTGCTTCTTATTGGTTCCTTTTTGAGTTCTTTTGGGAAATTGCGCTTTTTGAGGGAAGTGCTACAGTAGTTTGTGTTTTAATGGAAGTTTTATTGGTGTTGGAACTGAACCTAAAGACTTATTATCTTGAGTGCACTAATGTTGCTAATAAAGATTGTGTGAAGTTTTGTATGAAGGAAAAATTTCAGGTATATGGAAGGAATGAGTAATGAGATGAAGAATGGACTAAATCTCAAGCTTGGGGATATCAAGCGTGTCACCCCAAGAAATATCCAAGAAGTACAAGCGTCAAAGCTTGGGGATGCCCAAGGCATCCCCTTCTTCATCAATAAAAATCCCAGGTTTCTTCCAAACACTTAATTTTTATTGTTTCATGCACAGTTGTGTTGTTCTTGGAGCGTCTTCTTTTTCGTTTTTCGTTTTAGTTTTTCGTTTGCTTGTTTTTCTTAGTTTGCTGTATAAATTGGTTGGACCCCCACTTTCATACATTGGTTTTCAAATAGTTTGGTTTGGATTGGAAAAGAGTAGGAAAGCTCATGCTTAAGTGGTAAAGAGAGCTTGTTTTTGACCGTGGCCTATGCTTTGTCATGCCATGCTTGATATTATTTTGGCTTTATGCTTAGTATTATTTGTTGTAGCATGACTTGTTATAAACAATTGATATTGCTTAATGTGCCTTGGATGAATCATGCGTTGTTTTAGCATATTAAAGCATAGTATTGTGGTATTCTCCTTTGATGTTTTGTTTGGGTTGACTTGGCACATGCTCACACCATGTTATGACTATCTCAAGTCACCATAGCCTTTATGATCCTTTAGTTTTCAACTTGTAGTATCACTTTATGCTTTGATCAATGATGTTTTGTTGCTCTGTATGATTATGGCCATTATTGCTCTCTTAGTTTGTCGCTCCCAGTCTTTTGCTAGCCTCCACAACCAAGTATGAGTTCCACTCATGCATCTAACTCCCTAAACTAAGTTATTCCAAAGAGTACACCATACCTACCTACTAGCTTATGCTATTCCAAGTATATTCATGTTTTTGTTTACCTTCCGAATTGAACTTGTTATGAGAAAACTAGTGATTAAAGCTCTCACGAACTTGATGGCACACTTTACTTTTCTTGCCCTTAATAAACTTGAACCATTGTGTCGTCTATGTTGTATATGCTTGCACTTATTTGTTGGGAATTAGCAGAACCATGCTATCATGGGGAACGCTTTCAACATTGCACTTGGTACTTGTACCTAGTTGATATCATGCTCTTTTGTCTATGGATGTCGTCGGTGTGAAATGAAAGGGGAGCTTGTAAGTCCATGGAGTTATGTATATGTGTTAGAGAAACGCCTGGGCCGCTGGTCTAATCCATGCTGACATGGTGGAAACCTGTAGCGTAACCATAATGAGTTGTCTATGAAGCATTCTTCTTATAAAAAGAGTCCTATATTGAGAAAAAAGAGATAAAGAAAAAAAGAGATTATGAAAAGATGAAAGAGAGAAAAAAGCACCATATTCCCATGGTAAATAAGAAGATTGTTGAGATGCTCGTTGTCTGCTTGCCTTGTCATTTTGATATGGGGATTCTTCCGTATCATCGGGCAAGGGGTACCCCGTTGGCGGTTCTCTATGATACACATGTACTTATGATGACAAGAACTTACCGGTGACTAAAATTGAGTAGCATGAGGAGCGGCCCTCGTATACAAGGGACATGAGATTTCCAACTTATACTTCGTCAAGCATATACTCCATAGTTTGTTCACTTTAACCTTAATCACTTCAAGATGCTTATGATAGGGGCAATGAGAGTTGAAAGCTATAAGTACCATAATTTTTGGAAGCTCTTTATGAAACTTGAATCTCAGCTTCCTTCTATGAAGGCCTTTCTTCCACTTATATATTGAGTCTCCACCTTCTACCTTTATGCACCTACTTTGAGAGCATAGTGGCCATTCTTAGTTCTATGTGCATTGTCCCAAGACTAGTTGATTGATGCATAACTTGATATTGCTTGTTTTAAACTATTTGTATCTAGTCACTCTTATGAACTTTGAAGGTGTCCTATGCACTTATATTTGCTACTCTATGAGAGACAAGCGGAATACCATTATGTTATGTTTTCTTTATGTGAAACAAACAAATGTCTTGCAAAGCATTGTTATCCATGAATCTTTTGTTTGAGCCTTTTCATGTTGCAACATAGTTTCTTTGTCTTATTGCTAGAACTTTGTCTTTCATGTTATGATTGAAGTACTATGAACCCAGCTTTGAATGTTTTACAAATACTTTGATCAAGCTTATGATGGTGCATGTCACCTCAAAAATTATTCTTTCTTTTTATCACTTACCTACTCGAGGACGAGCAGGAGTTAAGCTTGGGGATGTTGATACATTGCAAATGTATCTATAATTTTTGATGTTCCATGCTTGGTTTTATCTACTTTCTTATGTTTTGTCCACACTTTGGAGTACTTTTCATATGATTTCTTGGACTAACCTATTAACAAGAGCCACAGTGCCAGTTGCCTGTTTTCTGTTGTTTTTGGTTCTAGGAAAGTTAGAAAATCAATATTCTCAAAATTGGACTGGACAAAAGCCAAAGTCGATATTTTCCTGGAAGATTCACGGAGCCAGAAGGAGACACGAAGGGGGGCCGCAGGGTGGCCACACCACCCCTTGGCGCGGGCTAGCCTAGACCGCGCCAGGGCATGGTGTGGGCCCCCTGGCCGGCCATCGACCTTGCCTCTTTCGCCTATATATTCCTCTCGAGGCAAAAACCCTAGATAGTCAATCAGAAATCCACCGAAAGTTCCACAGCGTCGCCGCCATCGAAGGGGAGATTCGGGGGACAGAAAGTCTCTGTTCCGGCATCCTGCCGGGACAACGAAGTGCCCCCAGAGCCATCTCCATCGATCTCCGCCGCCATCTCCATCACCATTGTTGATTCCCATAATGAGGAGGGAGTAGTTCTCTCTCGAGGCTAAGGGTTCTACCGGTAGCTATGTGTTCATCTCTCTCTCTCTATGCATGATCTTATTGAGATCATGAGCTTGTAATCTATAGATCTACCTTGCTACTCAAGTGCTTTAATAGATCTCTGCTCTCCCCATGTGTGTGAAAGTGACAGCGTGCATACCATAGTGGCACTAAGGCTAGAGATTACAAATACTTGTTATGAGTTATATTTGGAGTTGGATCTTTCTATGAAATTGTGGTGTTTGTTGGAACCATCTAGAGCTCAAGGTGACAGTGTGGGGTTTTCTAGATGGGAAAGACTTACTTTGAGGTGTGCTGTTATAGCCCTACCATCGATTAGAGTGTCCAACCGGAGAGTAGTTAAGAGTAGTATCATAAAGAGAAGATATTTATATGAGAGTGTTCACTAGTGAAAGTATGATCCCTAGGCCTTGTTTCTTAGTATTGAAACACCGTTTGCAACTAGATTTGTTACATGTTTGCTTGCTTCCATCTTTATTCCAGTTTACCTTTAGTCTTTTCCACACCATGAAGCTATTTTCTATCACCGTTACCACTTATAATTATCCGTACCACTTGTATTTCACTATCTCTTCGCCGAACTAGTGCACCTATACACCTGACAAGTGTATTGGGTGTGTTGGGGACACAAGAGACTTCTTGTATCTTGATTGCAGGGTTGCTTGAGAGGGGATACCTTTGACCACTTCCTCCCTGAGTTCGATAAACCTTAGGTGATCCACTTAAGGGAAAACTTGCTGCTGTTCTACAAACCTCTACACTTGGAGGCCCAACAACTGTCTACAAGAATAGAAGTGCATAGACATCACCGGGTCATAGGGGACTATCTGTTTGTTTCTCCTCGCCGAGGTTACCACTTCCTCTCTTCTTGGGCCACCATGAGGGGATGATGCAGCTCCAGCTGATTTCTCCGGGTTACCTATCGCTGAATAAACGACTTTGGGAGCCCCAGCCCTTGTCGGGTTAGCCCTGAGCAATTCTTCATTTTGTCTGTTAGCGATCCGAACTAACTCATTGACCCTCTCCTGTTGTCTTTGCCGAGCTTCACCCGTCAAACCCTCTAACTCAGATGCAGTTGCATCTGCTGCTCTGAGGTTCTTTGCTTAAAGTCTTTGTGTACTGACCCCACGGACAAAATGTTCTCTGACTCCTCAACTCTATTATCACCCACTTTGTTCATTTCACTGATGATGTTTCTTGATGACCCACAAGTATAGGGGGTGTATCGTAGTATTTTCGAGGGAAGTGAAAACCAATTTATTGATTCGACATAAGGGGAGCCAAAGAATATTTGTAAGACTTAACAACTGAGTTGTCAATTCAGCTGCACCTAGAAACAATCTTGCTCACAGCAGTTTATCAGTAGCAACAATTTTGTAGTAGGAATAGCAAAGTAACAGCAGTAGAAAAGCAAAGACAGTAGTAACAAAAGCAGTAAACAGTGGGATTCGAGTGCGGTAGGCATAGGGATGGATGGACGGGCGTTGCATGGACAAGACAATTCACATAGCAATCAGAACATAGGGCAATTGCAGATAAATAAGATAAAGCATCCAAGTACTAGACAATCCTAGGCATGTGTTCCATATATAGTCATACGTGCTCGCAATGAGAACTTGCACAACATCTTTTGTCCTGCCATCCCGTTTGCAGTGGGGTCTCTAGGGAACTACTGGCAATTAAGGTGCTCCTTTTAATAGAGCACCGGAGCAAAGCATTAACACTCTGTGAACACATGTGATCCTCACATCAAAGTCATTCCCTTCCGGTTATCCCGATTTCTGTTACTTCGGGGCCATAGGTTCCGGACAACAACGTGTGTATACAACTTGTAGATAAGACCAAAAACAATACTATCATAATGAATCAATAACATGTTCAGATCGGAAATCATGGCACTCGGGCCCTAGTGACAACCATTAAGCACAACAAGTCGCAACAAAGTCATAAAGCACTAATAAAAGATACTAGGCACCATGCCCTAATAATCTGATGCCATTACATGAATGATCTCATCCAATCCCTACCATCCCCATAGCCTACAGCGGGGGATTACTCACTCATAGATGGGGGAAACATGGATGGTCGATGGAGAAGCTATGGTGATGATGATGGCGATGATCTCCTCCAATTCCCCGTCCTGGCAGGGTGCCAGAACGGAGTTTCTGGTGCTATTTCGTGGAATCTGGTGGTGGCGGCGGAGCGGAACTCCTTCTGGAAAAACGTCGAACCCTCGAAGTTTTTAGGTCAGAAGGCTTCTTATAGGCGAAGAGGGAGACCGAGGGGGTGCCTGGGGCCACCACACCATGCCCTAGCGCGGCCAGGCCTAGCCCGCGCTTGGGGGGGTGTGGCCAGCCCCTGGCCCTCCTCCGTCTCGTGATCGCTCTGAGTCTTCTGGAAAAATAGGCACTTTGGCTTTTGTCCCGTCCAATTCCGAGAATATTCATTTTCTGACTTTCCTGGAACCAAAAATAGCAGAAAACAGGCAGCTAGCACTGTGGCTCTTGTTAATAGGTTAGTCCAAGAAATCATATGAAAAGTACTCCAAAATTGGAACAAAACACAAGAAAGTGGATAAAACCAAGCATGGAACATAAAAAATTATAGATACATTTGCAATGTATCAACATCCCCAAGCTTAACTCCTGCTCGTCCTCGAGTAGGTAAGTGATAAAAAGAAAGAATAATTTTTGAGGTGACATGCACCATCAAAGACTTGATCAAAGTATTTGTAAAACATTCAAAGCTGGGATCATAGTACTTCAATCATAACATGAAAGACAAAGTTCTAGCAATAAGCAAAGAAACTATGATGCAACATGAAAAGGCACAAACAAAAGATTCATGAATAAAATGCTTCGCAAGACGTTTATTTGTTTCACATAAAGAAAACATAGCATAATAGTATTCAGCTTGTCCCTCACTAGAGTAGCAAATATAAATGCATAGGACACCTTCAAAGTTCATAAGAGTGACTAGATACAATAATTTAAAACAAGCAATATCAAGTTATGCATCAATCAACTAGTCTTGGGACAATGCACATAGAACTAAGAATGGCCACTATGCTCTCAAGAAAGTGCTCATAGAATGTGTGAAGACTCAACAAGGAAATGAACAGGTTTTGAAAAGTTTGAAAGGCTTCCAAATGCTTAAAGTATGGTACTCATTAGCTTTGAACTCTCATTGCCCCTATCATAAGCATCTTTAAGTGGTTAAGGTTAAAGTGAGGTCCAATATGAGTTATATGCTTGACAGACTATAAACTGAAAATCCCAAGTCCCTTGAGTACGAGGGTCGCTCCTCATGCTACTCAACTTTAGTTACCGGTAAGTTCTTGTCATCGTAAGTATGTGCGTATCATAGAGAACCGCCAACGGGGTACCCCTTGCCCGATGATACGGAAGAATCCCCATATCAAAATGACAAGGCAAGCAGACAATGAGTATCTCAGCAATCTTCTTATTTACCATAGGAAAATGGTGTTTTTTTTCTCTCTTTCCTCTTTTCATAGATCTCTTTTTTTTCTTTTTCTCAATAGTTATCTCTCTTTTTTTATAAGAAGAATGCTTCATAGATATCATTATGGTTACGCTGCAGGTTTCCACCATGTCAGCATGGATTGAACCAATGACCAGCGTTTCTCTAACACACATACATAACCCCATGGACTTACAAGCTCCCCTTTTATTTCACACCGACGACATCCGCAAACAAAAGAGCAAGGTATCAACTGGATATATATTTACAAGTGTTGAAAGCGTTCCACGTGAAAGCACGGTTCTGCTAATCCCTAGCCTATAATTTGCAAGCATATAACTTTCATGGAGAATCACAATGGTTCAGGTTTATTAAGTGCAGGAAATAAAGTGTGACATCAAGTTCGTGAGAGCTTTACTAACTAACTTTCTCATAACAAGCAAACATTTTATTCGGAAGAAAACAAGGCATATTGAATATGCACGGAAGTAGCAAATGATGCTAATAGGTAGGTATGGTGGACACTTTGGCAATATTTGGTTTAAGGGAGTTGGAAACATGAGTAAAACACTCAGTGTAAGTGAAGGCTAGCAATAGTATGGGAGCGACAAACGAGAGAGCAATAATGGCCATAATCATGCAGAGCGACAAAACATCATTGATCAAAGCATAAAGTGATACTACAAGTTGAAAACTAAAGGATCATAAAGGCTTATGGTGACTTGGGATAGTCATAACATGGCGTGAGCATGTGCCAAGTCAACCCAAATAAAGCATCAAAGGAGAATACCACAATACTATGCTTTAATATGCTAAAACAACGCATAATTCATCCAAGGCACATTAAGCAATCTCAATTGTTTATAACAAGTCATGCTACAGCAAAGAATACTAAGCATAAAGCCAAAACAACATCAAGCATGGCATGACAAAGCACAGGCCACAGTCAAAAACAAGCTCTCTTTACCACTTAAGCATGAGCTTTCCTACTCTTTTCCAAACCAAACCAAACTATTTGAACACCAATATATGAAAGAGAAGGTCCAACCCATTTATTCAGCAAACTAAGAAAACAAAGAAAACAAAAAACCAAAACGAATACGAAAAAAGAAGACGCTCCAAGAACAACACAACTGTGCATGAAACAATAAAAATGAAGCGTTTGGAAGAAACCTGGGATTTTTATTGATGAAGAAGGGGATGCCTTGGGCATCCCCAAGCTTTGACGCTTGTACTTCTTCGATATTTCTTGGGGGGACACGCGTGGCATCCCCAAGCTTGAGCTTTAGTCCATCCTTCATCTCATTACTCATTCCTTCCATACACCTAAAAATTTTCCTTCATACAAAACTTCACACAATCTTTATTAGCAACATTAGTGCACTCAAGATAAATTAGTCTTAAGGTTTAGTTCTAACACCAAATAAACTTCCATTAGAACACTATCTACTGTAGCACTTCCCTCAAAAAGCTCAGTTCCCCAAAAGAACTCAAAGAGGAACCAACAAGAAGCAAATGCAGAAAATGGCAGAAATCTGTCAAAACAGACCAGCAGGTAAAGATGAATTTTTTTGAAGACTTTGTGTTGCTCAAATAAAAAAGTGTTGAACTAAAGAAAGTTATATAACAACCTGGGACAGAAGCATAAAAATTCACGCCTCAAAAAGACATTCAGAGATTTTACACGAATTTTTACGGTGAAGCACAGAAATCTATTTCGGGACAACAACTTTCCCAATCATTACTTCACTCTCATTAGAGGTTACTCTTGGCACAAAAAGCAAATAAAAAGGATAAGGAGCGGTTATTACTGAAGTAATAACTTCCAAGACTCATCTAAAACTTTTGGGTTATCTCCTAATAAGTACTTTTCTTTAATGCCTTTAAGTTAGGCATAAGCAAAGATTAAAAATGGATAGAATAGAAGTAAGCGGAGATAATCATGGTGAAAACATTGTTTTGTTCAATGAAATCCTTTCGTTAACAAGGTTTATCAGGTCGTGTTACCAGAACAATTTCATATGAGACAAAACTTTGTATTCCACTAATGATTATGTTACCTCAACCTTGATAGCAATGGTCCCAATCATAATAGTTTCAAATTTTTCTCTTGGTATGAGACAATTTATCTCTCCATCTTGAATGCCCTCAACATGTTCAATTGAATTCAAACCATAAGTCCTTTCAATCTTCTTGAGGAAATAGATAGTATGTTCCTTGTCATTGACATTGAAGGTCACCTTCCCTTGATTACAATTAATAATAGCTCTTGCGGTATTTAAGAAAAAGGTCTCCCAAGAATAATAGACATATTATCATCTTCAGGCATAATAGTTTGAGAGGATTCTCTCATAAGAAATAAGAGTTGAAGTAAAAGAGAGCATCAAGAAGCAAATTCAAAACACATTTAAGTCTAACCCACTTCCTATGCATAGGAATCATGTATGCAAATAAATTCGCAAAGAACAAAGTGACAGACATAGGAAGATAAAACAAGAGTGACTTCAAAACTTTCAGCACATAGAGAGGTGTTTCAATACCAGGAAAACTTCTACCACCATATTTTCCTCTCTCAAAATAATTTTCAGTAGCCTCATGAATAAACTCAACAATATAACTATCACATAAAGCATGCTTTTCATGATCTACAAGCACTAGAGCTTTATTGTAAACACTTTCAAAAGAATCCTCAGGAACATAACATTCATCCTCTTTTAGTAAGCATGGAGGACAATCAAATAATATAAGGGATAAAGAGTTACTCTCATTAGAAGGTAGGCATGGGTAGCTAATCCATTATTCCTCCTTTTGTTCATCACTCTCCTCCTCTTTTTCATCTAATGAGATTTCAGGTTCATCAATTTCTTCTTCCATAGGATCCTGCAAGGCATTAGTCTCTTCCATTTGTGGAAAGCATCTATTAAAATACTCAAGAATAGAGTCATTTTCATCCTTGTAATTATCAAAGCAAAATTTAAGTATACCATAAACCTCATATTTGTAAGGTGAATCATCAATATTTTCAAGCAAACTAGCAAGTTCAAAAGCACCCTTCCAAGCAATAAATTCTTCAATTTGTTCTGCATCATAAAAGTCATAAATTCCTTTAGAATAAGAAGATATGGTATCATTATCATTATACTCACATTGAAAAGGGAGGTGTTTATACCTCTTTCTGCAACGAGATTCATCACAACAATAAGTAACATTATAAGTAGAGCACACGTTTCTAGCAATGGTATACAATCTATCAATTTGTTCCCATAAGTGTTTCCCTTTTTGTGACAAGCGGTGTTCCTTATAATAATATTTTTGATCTTCCGTGAACCCACCTTGCCAATAAGCTTCAGTTTCAAAGAAACCAACCATTGACAACAAGCATGACAAAGCAAGACAATAATAGACCAACGAAAATAACAACTAGAGTAGGAACTAACTTTTTTTGTATTTTTGATAAAGAAAGAAGCAAACAAGGCGGAAATAAACTTAGCTTGAACAATAGTGATTCCAAGTGGACTTGATAAATAAAGCTATGCTCCCCGGCAACGGCGCCAGAAAATAGTCTTGATGACCCACAAGTATAGGGGGTGTATCGCAGTATTTTCGAGGGAAGTGAAACCCAATTTATTGATTCGACACAAGGGGAGCCAAAGAATATTTATAAGCCTTAACAACTGAGTTGTCAATTCAGCTGCACCTGGAAACAATCTTGCTCACAACAGTTTATCAGTAGCAACAGTTTTGTAGTAGGAATAGCAAAGTAACAATAGTAGTAAAGAAAAGACAGTAGTAACAAAAGCAGTAAATAGTGGGATTCGAGTGCGGTAGGCATAGGGATGGATGGACGGGCATTGCATGGACAAGACAATTCACATAGCAATCAGAACATAGGGCAATTGCAGATAAATAAGATAAAGCATCCAAGTACTAGACAATCCTAGGCATGTGTTCCATATATAGTCATACGTGCTCGCAATGAGAACTTGCACAACATCTTTTGTCCTTCCAGCCTGTTTGTAGTGGGGCCTCTAGGGAACTACTAGCAATTAAGGTGCTCCTTTTAATAGAGCACCGGAGCAAAGCATTAACACTCTGTGAACACATGTGATCCTCACATCAAAGCCATTCCTTCCGTTATCCCGATTTACATCACTGGGCCATAGGTTCCGGACAACAACGTGTGTATACAACTTGTAGATAAGACCAAAAACAATACTGTCATAATGAATCAATAACATGTTCAGATCTGAAATCATGGCACTCGGGCCCTAGTGACAAGCATTAAGCACAACAAGTCGCAACAAAGTCATAAAGCACTAATAAAAGATACTAGGCACCATGCCTTAACAATCTGATGCCATTACATGAACGATCTCATCCAATCCCTACCATCCCCATAGCCTACAGCGGGGGATTACTCACTCATAGATGGGGAAAACATGGATGGTCGATGGAGAAGCGATGGTGATGATGATGATGGCGATCTCCTCAATTCCCGTCCCAGGTGCCGAATGGAGTTTACGGTGCTATTTCGTGGAATCTGGTGGTGGCGGCGAGAACGGAACTCATACGAAAAACGTCGACCCCAAGTTTTTAGGTCAAGGCTTCTTATAGGCGAAGAGGAGACCGAGGGTGCACTGGGCCACCACACCATGCCTGGCGGCGGCCAGCCCACGCCTAGGGAGGGTGGCCAGCCTGCCCTCCTCCGTCTCGTGATTCGCTCCTGAGTCTTCGGAAAAATAGACACTTTGGCTTTTGTCCCGTCCAATTCCGAGAATATTCATTTTCTGACTTTCCTGGAACCAAAAACAGCAGAAAACAGGCAGTTGGCACTGTGGCTCTTGTTAATAGGTTAGTCCAAGAAATCATATGAAAAGTACTCCAAAGTTGGAACAAAACACAAGAAAGTGGATAAAACCAAGCATGGAACATCAAAAATTATAGATACATTTGCAATGTATCATTTCTCCCCTTTACTTTTATAACATCTACCTTATTTGCTCTTGCGTACTCGCTAGTGTCATATTCAACGACTGCTGAGCCGCGGCTATCTTTTCCGCACCTTCTAGTATTTTCTGCCTAATTTCTTCTAACTCGGCCTGTGCCCGAGCTGGATCTACCGCAGGAGCTATGGGGCTCTCTAGGCTATCTATCGCCTGCTGTAGCACGTTCTCTGGCCTCTCTAGTGGAGGACCTCTACTTTTTCTTGGTGCCTTGGGTGTTACCTCCGGATCTGGTGTCGGATCCTTGCTCACGCCAGCGCCAGGCGCCGTCATCATCACCTCGGCGCGGTCAGGGGAGCGAGTGATACACGCCCCGTGAGCCGCGCTAAGGGGTGGCTCGCCTCCCTCGACGACATGCCGCGGGTGAATGCATGACACATCGACGGCGACGTAGATCTTGTGAGCGCCAAGCTTGACGAAGAGGCCTTTGCGCGGAAGAGGTCGTTTGCCGAAGCAACCAGCATTGTCGCTGACGTAGTCCAGCACTCCAAAGCGCTGAACGAGCCCAGAGACGATGCGCTCGACGTTGGCGATGAGGTTTCCCGTCCAGATCTTCACTCCTGCTAGCGCCGCTAGCCCCACGATAGGCGCTAACTGTCATGGTGGTGTCACGACAGATGCCATGGATAGGCTAAAGGTAGGGTCAATATGCACTAGAGGAATTTAGGGAGGGATAGTGTGGTGATTCCACACGCGGAAGCTTTGTATTCACTAGGTTCACAAGGTTTACAAATGCTCCTTGAGCTGTATTGGAGAGAGGAGGAAGAAAAACTCTCTTACTCTCACCACTACCTATCTCCAAGGAACCAACTACTCAGATGTCAACCCTTTCTACTGAGGCCCTAGCCCTACTTATAAAGGGGAAGCTAGGTCTCCAATTAAGGCATACGTGGAGGCATATTTTTGGGAATATGCCTCTTCCCAAAATAGCAAACCGACCGAGTCACTTTTCGCCATCGTAAGCCATGCAGAGGCTACGTAAGCCTCTGCAGCGCTTGACGTCATAACATCGTAGCGTCACCCTTGTCGGCCACGCCTCGGTGGCCCTTCCCTCTGTCCGCTTCGCTCATGCTCCAGCGTAAAGTGACCACCTTTTGACCAGCGAGATACCTTCCTTCTCTTGCAAGCCTGATATAACTCAGATCTTACTTGGTTAATCCGGCCCCGTGGGTACCTGCATACAAGTTATAAAATACTGTAGGCTACATCGACATCGTCGGCGGGACTTAGCGGACATCCTCGGTCGGGTTACAAGTGATTCGGTCTTGAGATGACTTGCCAAGATTTGCATTTGCTTTGACCTTGCATCTCACCTAACTCGGCCTCTATACCCAACAGGACCCTACAGGTATCCCCAACAAGATCTTGAACTAGTGCCACTAGGGTGGCTGGTTTGTCAGCTTTTTTCTTTTTTCTTTTTCTTCCTTTTCGCCTTTTCGCTTAGTACGAGCATGTACATATTCTACGGACTAATGAAACTAAGCCGGTTGCTAGATCTTTCAAAAAAAATCTATATTTATTTATTTATTTATTGGATTGTGTCCATCTACGGGATATTTTCTAAAATTTGCTTGGAGTTTAGATATTACACATTGAACTTTAGTTTTCTTTTGCATTAATTAATCATTGTATGCATTGCACCTACTAGATACAGTAACAAAAAAAAGACCATTGCAAAGATTAACTTTTTTTTCAGTGAATTCGGATACTGTAGTATTTACCGTGTGTTGTGGCACCGGGCCAGTTTTGCTGGTACATAGGCGCGGGCCATTTTGGCGCCGGGCCAAATTTTGAGTTGCAAAGGCGCGGTCCAACGGAAATGCCTCCCTGCGCGTGCCTGCCACACAGCCCATATTGCATTGGTCTCGCGACGCAGCCCGCAAGGCAAGGACTTGCGCAATAATGCAGCGCACTACCATTGACAGGAGACCCGATAACGACGTCTTCCGTTTCCCCACTCGCCTCGGGCACCAACCTCTTCAACACGCAAGTGCTGCCGTAGACACTGATGCCCGGACCCACCATATCAGCGTCGCCGTCAGGCACGTTCCTCACATTGGTTGAGAGCAACTGACAGGTATGGTCACGACGCAACCCCGAACTAGTGGACCCACAAGTCATGGAGGCGAAGCGGATTCGCGCATCCAGATACTTCCGTGTCCCCCTCGACCCCTCATCATCCGCGATTCACAAAGAGGAGGAGAAATAGGCCTCCCCTTTTCCAAGGCTTTTCCCCATCTCTCTCTCTCCCACAACCGCCGCCACCGCCCAACGCACAGAAACCACGCTCCAAAAGACCAAAACCCACCGATTCCCCATGGAGAACGGCGACGAAACCCTCGCCTCCCCCACCGCCGTCGCGGGAGACGAGGTCGCCGTCTACCCCGCCAAGTCCTACGCCGCCGTCGCCGCCAACGCCGAGATCGAGGACCTCCGGGCCACCAAGCTCGACCTCGAGGAGCAGCTCGCCAACGCCGCCAAGGAGAACAAGGACCTCGCCGCGGAGGCCCACCGCCTCGAGGGGCTCTTCTCCCAGGCCCGGGACGACGTCGCCACCGCCGAGCACGCCGCCGCCACCACCGAAGGGGAGGTGGCCTCGCTCCGCGCGGAGGTCGAGCGCCTCCAGGCCCTCCTCGAACGCAAGAAGGCTGACCGTGAGGGGGATGAGCGCCAGCGCCAGGAACTCGAGGCCGAGGTGGAGACCGTTCGCCAGGCCAAGCTCAAGCTCGAGGAGGAGATCGACGCTCTGAAGACTTCCGCCGCTGCCGCCACCGTGGAGGAGAGGGAGGCTGCTCCGGACGCTGGGGCCCCGAAGGAAGATGGTCTCGCATGGCAGGCGATGGCGGCGTCCGCGGCTGCTGGCGCTGCTGTCACGGCCGCCGTCGTGCTGATCTACCTCCGCCTCAAGAGGTAATCTGGTGCTCCGATGCGCAGGAAGTTTTGCTCTGCTGCTACAGCTTATGGAAGATTTGATGAGTTTGTCGTGGCGATGCTGGTAGTACCCTACTGAGAGTAATACTATGATGACTTCTATGAGTTAGTTGCTTAATAGCCTACAGAAACATAGGTACCCGGATATCGGTTATGTTTCATCGCTGTTTTCCTTTATCACGCTACGTGCTTTTGGTGGTGACGATGAATCTCAAGACACTTTGTGAACCGAGCAAGGCTGTATGCTTGGTTATGTTATCGTTATGGTTGCTGGCTTGACGCTGTGGCTCGGCCCTTTATTTCTGTTTCAGATCTATTCATTAAATCGTTGCTGATGGTTTGCAGTTTGCATCTCTAGATGAATGTGCTTGTACTAAAATTGCTTCTGTTCTGGCTAAATTCCTTTGAACCGATTCTGTGAAATGAGTTTTAAGTTCTTGACTGCGGGGTGCTTGATGCACCGTTTATTAACTTAGTTGACTGATCTATCAAGGCATTTGCTGCTGCTTGATGCTTGTCGGATGTAGTAGTTGTGATTTTTTTTTTTTTTGTGTGTGTGTGTGTGGGGGGGGGGGGGACTGGAATCTGCTAATACAGGTTTTAAATTGGGTGAATGTTGGAATGCGATTGGTACTACATGATCCAAACTGAGTGCCGTGGTGACATTGTTTGCGTAATGCTGGGTGGCATGCTGTGCTATATTTTTGAATGCACGAGTTTCATGAAACTAGAACTTCATGATTAGATTGCATGCCATGGTGTTTGTAATGTTGTTCCTTTTGCACATCTGCAATTGTATATGACTTGTGTGCCATTTGGTCTGTTTTAAAGCCTCTTTTTAATAGTGCTGCCTTCACAAACAATGGTTTATAAAGCAGGGATCTCCCCTTGCATAGTTAGGATGCTTTAGTGAGATATATACATTGTTCACTCATGATTCCTATTGGGATTTTTGTGTTGCCTTGTGGATGTTTGGTATTTTAGATATTTGTCCTTTCTTACGTAGATTAAGATGCTTTAGTTAGATATATTTGTTGTTCACTAATGATGCCTATAGGGATTTTTGTGTTGCCTTGTGGGTGTTTGGTATTTTAGATATATATATTTTCTTGCCTTTTCTTTTTTCAGTAAATTATTATTGTCCTCTCTCAATTTTAATTGTGACATGTTTGGGAAAATGGTGTTATTCTTGTAGTGTGATGATTATCCATGCTTATGCCTTTCTTGGGCTCGTAAATGAATATCTCTTGTGCCTTTTGGTCTGTTTAAACTGAAAGCTACTTTTAATATTACTTCCTTCACAAAACAATGGTGTCAAAATAGGGAGTTCCCTTGACATATATTAGATCCCTGAGTGAGGTATATTTGCTGCTCAATCATGATGTTTGTTGTATTTTTTGTGTTTGCTTGGGATGTTAGTGTTTTGGTTAAATTTGTTCTCGTTTTTTCTTTTTTTCTGGAAATAATTTGTTCTCTCATACTCCCTCCGATCGATATTAATGTTCTCAACTTTGTCTAGATACGAATGTATCTAGTCTAAATTTGTAACTTGGTACATCTGAATCTAGATAAAGTTGAGAACAATAATATGGGTCGGAGGGAGTAATATTAAAGAGTGCTGACATGTTTTGGAAAAACTGTTCTGTTTTTGTGTTGCGTCTTGGGATCATAGATGACACACAATGCATATATCTCCTGTGCCATTAGTTCTGTTTATACTGAAAGCTACTCCCTCTGTTTCAAAATATAAGATGTTTTAGATTTGTTGAAGAAAATGTATCTAGACATATTTTAGTGTGTAGATTCGTACTAAAAGAAGTCTAGATACATTTGCTTCACAAAGCTAAAACATCTTATATTTTGAAATGGAGGGAGTACTTTTATAGCACTCCCTCACAAGATGATCCTTTATGAATATCAATTTCCCCTACCATAGATGAGATCCATGAGTGAGGTATATTTGCTGCTCACTCATGATGCTTGTATTTTCTGTGTTTGACTTGCAGATGTTTGTATTTTGGATAAATTTGTTCTTGTTTTTCTCTAGATTTTTTTTGTTCTCCTAATAATTTTAAAAAGAATGACATGTTTTCGAAAAACTGTCCTATTGTGGTGTGATGACTATCCATGCATATGCCTTTCTTCTTGGGCTCATAAATGACATGCTCGCAGCTGTTATTGCTGCTTTATCCCTGCTTGACATTCATACTCGAGGCATGTTTTTGCTGGTCATGGGCTAATGACAATGGAAGTTATGATTTGTATATTTGCCACCACTGAACACTGATTTAGTAAGTGCGGATTGTTAGGACTTCTATATTTGCTACCACTGAAGACTGGACACTGATTTAGTAAGTGCGTATTGTTAGGACCTTTAGACAAAGGGCCTGGGTTCTCATTGTGGTATGGTAGAACTCTTCTATTGGATCGGAGGGAGTACTTTAATGTGATTGATTGCAAAGTGCTGAAAACTTGTCCCTTACTTTCTGTTGAATGTGATCGATTGCAAATACTGAAAACTTATCCCTTAATTTCTGTTGCCATACATTATTTTCCCTATTTGGTGGCTGCATTGTTATTCATTGTTAGATGTCGGTGGTAGGCTCATTATTTGTTATCGAGCTATCCGAATAGTCAGTCTGAATGGAGTATAGTGCTTTTACCATTTGTTGAGGCTCAATAGTCTGTTGATTTAAAGATTGTCTTTTGTATTTATTAACACTGATAAACCCTTCCACCGCAGTTCATGGTATTACCATATTGGATCTGTTGTCGGTTCCTCCTAAACCTATATAACTTGCTTGCCTACTATAGTGACATAGTAGCTGTTTCTATGAAATGTTAGATGTTTGTGCGATTGTTCTTCACGTGTAATTCCATTCTTGGTGATATGTTTGTGATTGCTTTTCAAGCCAAGTACTTAATGTAGAACGTTTTGGCAAACTAATTAGTTTAGTTTGCCAAAAAAAATATTATGAAATATAGGTAGTTTAGATGGGTTTGAACGCCCAACTTCACCTACTCATCAGTTAATTTGGATCAGAGGGAGTATTATCTCTGCCTCTCTAGGTCAGGAAAGAAAAGATGCTTTTAGAGCATCGCTAGCAGCACCTGTAAATCGCGAGTAAAGGGCATTGAACTCTGCATTTGCGGGCTACGGTTCTGCGCGTAAATATTTAGACCTTTACTTTTGAAATCTAGCAAGATCATTCACATAGAAAGTCCTTACAAACCACATACAAACTGCCCAAAACTACATACTACGGGGACAGAAGCGAGGCACACGTCGATCAAAATCCAAGCATCGCCGAAGCTCCACGAGCGCGGCGCCATGGATGGCGCCGCCTAATCGTCGAGGATGACGAAGGGGACTCCGGGCTTGCTGGCGGCTACGCCCTCGCGAGCGTTCTCCATAGCCTAGATTATGGCTAGGCCCCGCTACAGCTCCTTGCGATCCCTGTGGAACTCGGCCTCGCGGGGCCTCCTCCGACGCCGTGAAGGTGCGTTACATCAGCTCTAGTTCTTGCTCCTCGCTGCTCGGCCAGTCGTCCTCGGTCAGCGCCCGCGTCTGCGAGGTCCCCCCGCGAGCTATCCTCGGTGTACCTTGGGGCATGCGGCGGCATCATAGGCGTCGGAGGAGCACAAAACGCCTCCGTGTTGGACGAGTGGGAGACGTCCTCCTCGTAGTACCGTCGGAGCTTTCGCGACACTGGTGCGTTGACGCGAGTGTACTTGTGGCTCGCCCGCTTCGCAGCGGCGACTGAGGCAGCCCATGAACGTGCAACGGAGCTGTGGAAATCCTTGCTCTGTGTCGGCCGCCGCCCGCCTCCATCGTCACTGCTTCCTCCGCATCAGCAACAACCCCCTCTGCTGCGGCCTCCCCCGATGCTAGATCTACGCCCCTGCATCGACACGGCCGTCGAATTGCTCGTCAGAGTTGTGGATGGCGCGGCGGCGCTAGGGTTGGGTGGACGGAGGAGTAAGGGTTCGGACCCCTACTCCCCTCTCGTCCCCCTATATGTAGAGACCGGGCGAACTCATTCACAGGCACCCGTAAAAATTGTTTACGGGCCGGCCTGAGTAGGGGCACTGCTAGCTTGCGGTGTAAGCCCACGGTGGGTTCGCGCCTGTTTACGGGTGGTGCTAGTGATGCTCTAAGCATGGACCCTCACTATGTACTCCCTCCGTTCAGAAATATAAGACTAAGCTTTGTGAATCGAATGTCTAGATATCTTTTAGTGTATAGATTCATAGATGTTTAAAGTGAACCTATAAAAAAACGTTTAGATATATTTGTTTCACAAATCTAAAATGTCTTATATTTCTGAACCGGAGGGAGTAATTCCTTAGTTCTAGAACTCTGTCTGTTACAAGGTGAGCTGTTTCCGCATGGTCACGTGTCAGCCATGGAGCTGAGTCTAGAATTTTCTCTCCACTGAGTCACGTAATGACACGTAAGGCGCCAAAACAGAACTGTTATTCTACCATCTGCGCGGGTAGCTTGCCCAGCCCGTGAAAGAGAGAGAGCACGATGAAGCACGAGCTGTGAGCTACAGTATAATTTCATAAACAGATGTCGGAAATACAAGGTGAACAAAGAACATAATGAACGGGGATAAAATTATTTGCAAGACCCCTTTGATGAATCGCTCCAAAGCTGGTAGAGAGGCAATTTCAGCCACACACCCCGTCTATTCAAGCCGTATGTACCGGTTTCAACTTGTCTTCCTAATCAAATATGAGCTTATATAAAAATCAGTTGCAGTCTTGCAGACTTTCTTTTGGCTTACGTTGTTTTGGTCGTAGCTTCTGGGTAGACTTTTTTGTGTTACATTTTTGCTCTGTGAGTTGAACCGGGGAAAAATGACCTCTTGAAGTTTTAAATCACTTTCATTGCTTTATCTACTCACTCTGTTCAGAAATACTCCCTCCGATTCATATTAATGTTCTCAGATTTGTTTAGATTTAAATGTATCTAGTCATATTTTATTGCTAGATAAATCTAAATTTAGACAAATTTAAGAATATTAATTAGAATCAGAGAGAGTTGGTCTAGATATGCATGTATCTATGTATCTAGACCGACGTGTCTTAGTGAGACTTCTCTTTTATTGTAATTTTTTTTGACTATGTGCATTCGTAAGATCACTAGAGCAATGCGTTATTGCAGGCTGGATGTAATTAATTGATATTTTTGTTATATTTTTCTTTGCGAATTCCAGTGTCAACATCAGTACAAAGAGCTTAAAAGTAATAAAAATTACAAATAGGTCATTAGACCACCTAGCGACGACTATAAACACTAGCGCGAGCCGAAGGCGCGCCGTTGTCCTCGTTCTGCATCACCGGAGCCAGGCAAAGCTTGTCGTAGTAGAGCTTGTTGTAGTAGACATATGGAAGTCGTCATGCTAAGACCACAAATGACCAACGCACTAAAGCAGCAATCATCGCTAATGATGACAATCGTAGATCGGAAGAGACTGACCTGAAAACAAACCAACGAAGACGAAAACGGACATAATCCCGGGAGATCCGCCGGACACACGACTCCACGCGCTCTCCATCGGCGCTAGATGCACCACCGGAGCGAGGATAGAGCGGAGATGACATTATTCTAACTTCAAGACGTAACCGTCACTTCAACATCCCGAAGAAAACACTAAAAAACAGGCTAAATAGAGGACGAAAAACCTCCCGCCGGCGAGAGGCCGTGGTCCGCCACACCTCCAAGGCCCTAAGGCCACCGGAGGTGGAGCAGACCGGCGATGTCGCCGACGAGGGGTGCGGAAACCCTAGATGTGTTTTCTAGGCTGGCTGCCTCTCCCTGGCGGCTCCGTATGTACTGGTTCACTGATATTTTCGTCCCCTGGCGGCTCCGTATGTACCGGTTCACTGATATTTTCGTTATATTAATATATGCTCTTTGACGGAAAAAAAATACATGTGAACCAAGTCAAATGCAAGTCCCTTGTTTCCGGCAGGAAGGAGTACTGTATAGTAAACTAATGGTAAATCGTGTTTCTTAAAAAAGAACTATCGTGAGCTAATTAAGTTAGTCTCTAAACACCTTGATAGTGATTAGTTTCATAGAACACTGCACAAATATCTTAAACGTTTTAGCAAAATTGAAATGTATGTTACTTTTTTGCTAGAACATGTTTTTTCAGCAAAAGAGAGCTTCAAGAAGTTGCTTTGATTTTCAACTTATCATTCTCAAAATCGTTCCTGAAAATACAGGGTTCAATCTTGATTACCAATATCTTGTCCGGTGCAGGTGCGTAGACGCTATATAATGGTGCACTAAGTCGTGCCACTGTTTGTAGTCGTCGCTAGGTGGTCTAATTATCTATTTATAATTCTAATTATTTTTAGACTTTTTGTACTACTGTTGAAGATTATTAATGGATCGGTGGAATTTTCAAAAAAAAAGTTGCTTGTAAGTTTTTTGTGTGCGGACATTTTACCAAACAATTGCAGAATTTCAACGTGCCTACTTCCACATCCACGATACCATGGGTGCGTAGACCCTACGTGCTGTTGCCTAATAATTAACTTATTTTTGGACTTTTTACCGAACCATTGCAGAGTTCTATCTTATGTCTTCTCCTACTTCAACAATAATAATCTTAAAACATTATACCAAACTCTTTAAAAAAAATGAAACAGTGCTAGGAGGAACTAGACACTTTTTTAATATAGTAGAAGCGGGTCGGCGTGAGAATTCCGGAAATTCGTCCCTGACGGGGATCAAACTCCGGTCGTTGGGATGCGCCAACTGCGACCCAACCACTAGGCTATTGCCTCGTTCTCATACCAAACGTCTTTAAGCTTGTGTAAAAGGATAGTACGATTCCGAGAGCATGGACGAGGCTCTCCATTTCAGCATCTTGTCTCTCTAGATTGATGGGGAAAAAGAAGAATAACATGGTAGATTTCATTAGCCGAATTGATGTTCATATGAAACTCTTTGAAGGCAAATAGCATGACAACAAATGTACAAGGAATACATTCTGAGCCTGAAGCTCATAGGAATATAGGTTCATTTTATGTGCATTACTTGGCTTTTGACAATTGGATGATCTGGCATTAATATTGACCAATACTTGCCTAGCATAATTGATGGAAGCTCAGTTACTAATTTATTTATCTATTAGTAGAAATTGGACCGCTTCATCTGGTTTGCTTGAATTTAGTCGACTGCTTAACCCGGGCAAGCATAAGAAATTCAAGGTACTTTCTTCGATCCAAATTAGTTGACTCAAATTTATCAAAATACGGGTGTATCTAATACTAAACCATGTCTAGATACAATCAAATTTAAGTCAACTAATTTGGATCGAGGGATTATTTATTTTGTCAACCTCTTTACCAACTGGTTGCATGAATCTTGCTTGTCAGTTCAACAAAATAGAGTGTTGGGAGATTGAACTTTTCTTCTCTTGAATACTCTTCACCTTAGTGAATTACTATGAGTAAGAGTGTAGCGAGTTGCTTCGGCATGATGGACTTGTGCTTGTAGTTCCTTGACGTTGTTTATTTTTTATATGGAAATTTATTTTAATCGACTCTTTACTCAGTTATAAAATTTCAGTGTCATGACACTTATGTGCTAGATGTTCTTTGCCCATATCTATAAATGATTCGAAGTGGGAAGTGAACGTATTTGTGATGTAAAATGGCGGGTAACCCGTTTTGAAAGAAGTTGTGGAAGTATATGTGCCTATCCGTACCCACAAAATGACCAGCAAGTGGCTATGCATCCACTTTTGATCTTGGAAGTATATGATCCTGCCACCGGAAAAGAACATTTTAAAATGTTAAAAGAATTATGTTAAAAAAATTCACTAGTACATATTGACAGTCTATGTGTGCATGCCAACTTTCTAGGAAAACCGATATTTTTTATCTCCCGCGTAAAAAAGATAAGAAACTATCTTATGAATATTTTTTTAGCACCGAATTTTGCCTTTTTTTCACACAACACAAACTATATCATTTTTTCGTGAAAGAACTTTGCGAGGACATAGAACATAAAGATATACATCAGACATTTTCTGTCCGGATTTTTGACATCTTTAATACGTATAAAATTTATTTAAAAAATCAGGAGGATATGCACCCGAGTGAAAAAACGCCTCGTTCAAATCGGCAAATAAATCATGAAATAATATATTTTGTCGGTTGAGACTTGCACTCTACCTAGTCTACTGAAACCGCAAATCGCAGCCGAGGTCGATTTGGGCATTTGGCACCAAATTAGCAGCTGGCCCACCTGTCGGGTCTGCGTTGGACAGGGGCCCGTTCCGCTACAGACTCGCTCGGTCGCACCGCACCAGCTCCTCTTCCTCTCACCGTGTCAGTCTCCACTGCTCCAGCGGCGGCGGCACGCTCGGCCGGCGACCACGGCCGCAGCTGCTGCCTCGCGCGCCCCGTCTCCACAGTGCTCCGACGCTCGGCCAGGACTCGGCGGCCACTGCGGCTTCGGGTCGTCTGCAACTCGGGCCCAAAATCCCCATCCCCTTTCCCCTTCCACTCCAGTCCAAAACCCCCGCACCAAATGGACAACCCTGTGCTCGTCGAGATGATCAACGACCTGCCCCTCCTCCTCGGCGACCCCGACCTCGTCCAGCGGTTACTCGACCACACCCACGCCAGGATCGACCACTACGCGGTCCTCATCGACTTGGCGACGGCCGAGCTCGAGGAACTCCGGGAGACCCCCATGGCCACGGAAGAGGACAACGGTATCGCCGTTGTGGCCGCTGCGGCAGCGCAGGAACTTGACCCAGGTCCTCGCGTTTCTCCTCGCCGTCCAGGCGCTCGCCTACGCCAGGAGCCGCTCGCGCCTCGTCCCCGGCGTTCTCCTCGCGGCCGCCTCGGCGGCTGTGGTGCCCGGGTTCAGGACCTTCGTGAGGTTCTCCGTCCTGATGCTAGGCTTCCTCTTCGCTGCTTCGCCGTGATGGGTAATGTGGCTTTGAGAATTGAGATATCAACAGAGTTTTCGAGCGCTCGTAGCTACTAATATCGGAGTACTACTTAACCTGTTCTGTCGCTGTTTGTGAAATTTCATTCTTTTTGTCTCGTATGTTACTCGCTCTGTCTTTCTGAGGATGATGAAATACAGATCTGAGACATGGTAATTGCCGAATGCTGATGCACACTATTCTAGATTTTCTGGGGTTTCCATTTCCAGTTTCGGACAGATTTTTGGCACCACTGAATCAGAAAATTTCAAAATTTCAGTTCCACCAAAGGTCTGAAAGTTTGGTGTTAAGTTTGACTGGAATTCCACCAAATATCTCACAGTAGTTATCATACTGTGTTCAGGTCACTCACGTCTCACTGAATGAATTTCTGAAATTTAGATGAACATTTAGGCAATGTTCTTATGTATTTATAGTTTTCTACCCCCGTCAACTTCTACTTTGTGGATTTGCATCAATTTGACTCTGCTTAGAATGCAGTATGAGTTGTATTCGAATTTTTATGTCATCGAATCAACAACCGGTGCTTCTTTTTCACACACATTCTTTATCACTAAATCCAATCTTGCCGATGATCCAATCCCGCCGCATTTGCCTCGCCGTGTTCGACTATAGCCCCTACCGTATCAAGCCGAGGTATAAGCTCCTCCCCTTGTCACTCCTGACCGGCCTTGTCTAAGTCAAATGATAAATGAAGTTAACTACGCTTTTGAAGACCTTTCCTATATACACCAAAAACATACTCCCTCCGTTCACAATTACCTCGCGTTCTGGGTTTAGTCAAAGTCAAACTTTACAAAGTTTGACCGAGAATATAAGCAAAAATATAGACATCTATTATTTTCGGTAAATATAATATAAAAATATAGATTATGAAAATTCTAATACAATAGATTATATATTTTTTATGTTGATATTTTTTCTTAAATATATGGTCAAAGTTTGCAAATTTTGAATTTGACTAAACCTAGGATACGAGGTAATTGTGAATAGAGGGAGTACTGGCATCTAGATACTAGTTATGTTTCGTTGCTGTTTTTTCCTTTATCATCTTACATGCTTTTGGTGGTGACGATGAATGTGTGGACACTGTCAACAGAGCAGAGCTGTATCCTTGATTCCGTTATCGTTTTGGTTGCGACCTTTATTTCTATTTCCGATCTAACCATCAAATCGTTACTTCTGGTTTGCAGTTTGCATCTCTAGATGAATTTGCTTGCTTAATACTAAAATTGCTTCTGATCTGTATACATCCTTTTAACCGATTCCTGAAATAAGTTTAATTGTTTGACATTATACCACCAATTATTAACCAACTTTACTGATCTCTTGAGGCATTTGCTGCTGCTTGATGCTTGTGGGATGTACTTGTAGAAGGATAGAGAGGGAGAGAGATTGGCGGAATATGTTGAATATATTATTGAGTTTCATGGACGAGTATATATACGCGTACAAAGGATTATGTTGGAGTACGAGTCAAGTTAGGACTGTACGTAAATAGATCCTAACTCTATCTAAACTACCATAACAACCGTATATATACCTAATACTCTAACATCCCCCCGCAGTCGTAGCGGTAGCGGCGTGAACAACTGGAACGTCGTGGACTGTCAGATTGGAGATAAACCGAAGTAGCATCCAGTAGGCTGATATCCCCCCGCAGTCGTAGCGGGAACGTCGTGGACGGTGTCGCGTCGCGGTTGCTTGGACTGTAGAGGAAGCTGGTGATGCTCAAGTGAGGTGGTAGCCCTTGAACCGATGTCAAGGGAGCCGAGAGCGTTGGGCGGTGCCATGGTCGAGGTAGCTGTGCGATGGGTCGTCGTGGTGAATGTCGGTGTCGAGGTAGCCGCACGTGAAGCCGCATGCGCATAGTGCGCGAGGAGGATGACGGAGACGCGTCGAGGCAGTCGTTGAGGGTGTCGATGCAGTCCAAACCATCGAAGACGAGGTGCGGCCATAGTTTTGCCAGAACTAGGCGCACGTCGAGGACGAACGCACACTCTGGTTTTGCCAGAACCGAGTATGCAAAGAAGAAATCATCGGTGACGCGATCGAGGCAGTCGTAGAGGGGTCGATGCCAAATAAGACGTTGTCGAAGCCGATGAAGACGAGGCGCCGATCCGAGTTTGCCAGACTCGGGAACGCGTCGGGGACGAAGGCACTCCCGATGTTGCCAGTACCAGGCGCGCGGAGGCAGGGACCATCATGAACTTGCCGCCATGTCAGAAAGATTAGCAGAGGAAGCCTCCAGAGCGGTTGCGACGCGCAGAGCGGCGAAGGGAGAGATGCCGGCGCTGTCCGCGGTTGTCGGAGTAGAGTAGCAGGTGGTGTATTCGGGGATGAGGCGATGACGTTGGCGACAAAGTTGTAGTGGACGAAGACATAGAAGGCGGCAAAACCAGCGGCGACCTGGGTTAGTCATGCTGGATGCCTAGAGTGGCGATGGGGTAGTCGGCGGGACCTGCGACGACGAGAGGGCGCCCTGCAGGTTACCTTGTGAAGCGCGGCTACGGTGCTCGAAGTACGCGAGGAAGACCCAACGACGTGACGAAGACCATGTGCAGACGACGGCGATCTGTGCCGTAGGAGATGGCGCGGTAAAAGCCGAGGCCGTCGATGCACGAGGACGGCGAACTAGACTGCGTGCAGCCATGCTACGACCCGAGGGGGCGGTATAGCTGCAGGGCGCAAGTCGATGCAGCGGCTGGGAGACCATCAGCGACGTACATGCCAAGAAAGGCGCGTTGGAAGCCGGTAGTGTGGACCAAAGGCGGCGGCGCTGCGGCTCGACGGGGCGACACAACGGCAGCCCATAGCTCGATCAGTGGTAGATGCATGCTTGGGGAAATGCTTGGTCTAGACAGGTGCTAGAATGGTTGATCAGACCGACGATGCGCCGTTGGTGCCATGGTGTGGACGACGCGTAGATCGGAGTCGATGGCGGCCTTGTCGGTGAAGTCCCGGACGATGACGGCGAAGACGATCCGTGGGGGGGGCGACCGCAGCAGCCTTCCAAGAAAAGCGTAGCAGCCGTTCGTGGTGCACAGCAGCGGAGAGAGCAGACGCACAGACGCGGTGTAGATCGTCGATGCCGATGCTCGGAGTAGAGGCGCGGCAATGACGACGGCGGTGGGCGACTCAATCCGATCTAAGATCGGTAAACAAAAAAAAACTCGATCAAGAGATCGAAAAAAAAGACTTACATGGCAGCCGATCACGGATCGGCGAACGAACCCTGCGTACGGGTCGCGCGGCTCCCGGCGGATATCATGGAGATCGACCTCCCCGGGGGGCACGGTGCGGAAGCGCGTGCGACGGCTAGGTCAAGGATCTTGCCGCTTTGATACCATGTAGAAGGATAGAGAGGGAGAGCGATTGTCGGAATATGTTGGATATATTATTGAGCCTAATGGACGAGTATATATAGGCGTACAGAGAATTATCTTGGAGTACGAGTCAAGTTAGGACTGTACGTAAACATATCCTAATTATATCTAAACTACCATAACAACCGTATATACCTAATACTCTAACAGTACTACTTCTGTTTCAAATTATCAAATGTTTTGATAGAATAAAATAGTATAGCAAAATGTTTTATAATTTAGAACAGAGGTAGTAGTACTATTAGAATCTTGGTATTACATGATGTGAATTCGAGTGCCATGGTGACATGGTGCGCGAGTGCGTGTAATCTTGGGTGGCACGAGTGCATGAGTTATGAAACAATAGCTTTATGATTAAGATTGAGTAACATAGTTTTTGTAATATATGGACGAGCTTCCCTGTAATATGATCAGAGGTAAATGTTTTTTTATTTAAGAAAAACTGAACTGCAACGACAAGAAGAAGGAAGAAGGGACTGAAATTAGCCAGTAAATATTGTGTATCATTTCAGTGATATTTAGAGGGCAGCGTCCCACTGCCGTTCTTGGTAGGGGGGTTGCACAATACAAGCAACATCCGACCGAGATTTATGGTGACCACCGAGATCAAAGAGAATCAGCCCCATGGACGTGTGACCGCCCGCCGTTGCCAATCCCTATACGCTGGAAGTAGGCTGTCGCAGCCGCCGGACGTTCACCGTCAAATGGAATTCATGGCTGCTAGAACAACAAATCAACTGGATCCGTACGGGGGTCCTCAAAGAAATCAGAAAGAGGAAAAGAGTAGTTGAAAAATGCTTGATTTAATCGAAGAACATGGAGAACGATAGCAAGTCGACCGCGCAGCTTATATGAGGAACCAATGAGAGGAGGTGGACAGAGATGAAACGGTCGTCCACCGCCAGCGGAAGGAAAGGAAACGGAAGGCCGTCTACGCCATTAATCGCGCGAATAAACATTAATGGCACCGGCGCACCGCAATGGTCTTCTGATCTTCTGGTGGCCGCCGTTCTGCCCTTTTTTTTAGTGAAGCCACTCGCCCACTCTCCCTTTGTGAACCGAGGAGCCTTGCACAAACACGTGAAGGAGGGGAACTGGGCTAAAGCGAACTGCATCGGTCCATCTAAAAATGACAGATCGATTCCTGTGGCGGCCCGATTTACGGCAAGCCTCCCAGGTCCGTTTCGGGAGTAGCGGCCCTGTTACATTGGCAGGCCTCCGGGAGTTCCGATGCATTGAAAATTAACTCGCCACATTCCGTACGACGAGTGGATGATCTGGCACGTTAAACAGCTTGATCGTACGGTCCAGAGTCTCAAATCGCTGTGGGTAAGCCTAGGAGGTTCAGTTTTACTGTTTCTTAATGATTAAGATTGAGTACCATAGTTTTTGTAATATTGTTCTTGTTGCACATCTGCAGTTAATATGTTCAGAAACGTGGACCTAGGAGAAAAAATGTGGCGGGCTATAGCTTTTTAAGTTCAAAAATTTAATCATTTTCATTGAAATATGAAAGTATTTATACAATTTAAGTGGGGTTCAAGGCCCTCACTCAACCCTCTTTGGGTTCGCCCAGCTTCAACTGAAAGCTACCTTTTAATAACTCGTCATTCACAAAAGTTGGTCCACGGATAGGTATTTCCCCTGACATAAATAAGATTCCTAAATGAGGTATATTTTATGTTCACTCATGATGCTTGTTGTTATTTTGTGTTGCCTTGTTTTTTCAAAATGGAGGATGAACCCTCGGCCTCTGCTTCGAAAAGATGCATAAACCTGGTTTTATTGATTTATTCAATAAGGACGAACAAAGGACATACATAAAAAAACCAAAGCCACCACACAACACCTACAAACCCGACAGTGGCTGAAAATCACGTCAACAAGGCCTTATGCCCGAAAAACAATGAAATCCCTCCACCAGCTAGGAACCAGAAACAATCGCATACCCCGAGATGCTCTCTAGGCCTTGTGTTTGGTATTACCCTCTCTGATCTGTCAAATAATAAGTAAAAGAAGTTGCATTCGTCTAGGCCCTAAATAAATCTTTGTAGTAATTTGTGATATATGATTTGAGTTGCTCATGTTTCTTAATTGTGCCCTCATCTTGCGCAAGAGAGTGAGTACGTTTCTTCTAGTGTCTACCATTAATAATATTATGGAAGTGTCTTGTATTACAATGTCCTTCAAAAATAAATCGAGTCTTTGATCGCCGATGCCGTTTGAGTTTATCTTTCCACAAGAAGACGTGGAATCTCCGCATTTGATTGACTTTTCATTTCAATTTCTTGCGTAGATAGAGGAGGTAATTCAACTAAAACATCTGGTTCATCGATAATACTCCTTTCGTCTGGAAATAAGTGACTTTGATTTGTCTAGATTCACATGTATCTACACACAATCGAAGTCACTTATCCGGACGATGGAAGTAGATGAAAGTCGGAACTTCTTTGTTTTAAGAATCTCGATAGTATGACATACCCATCCTTCCAGGTATTTTGCCTGTAACACATATTTTATTATCCCATTTTTGGATTGTGTTTGGATTGGGTTATGTCCTGCAAGTGGTTTCTACCGCACCTTTTTTAACCATATTGTAAAAGCCATCACGAAAAATGACATGAGACTGTATTTCGTATCCTTCCTGTTGTTATGTTTTAAGAATCCTGCTAAAATAGAGACTGTAAAAGTGAACACGCCGTTTCTTGGCACAACGCACAAGCTAGCTCAAACATTCAGGTAGCGCAAACAGGCAGGCAGATTTTTAGTCGTCGCTAGGTGGTTCAATGATATTTAATTTCTATTCCCTCCGACTTATATTATTATTCTTAACTTTATCTAGATTCGGATATACCTAGTTAAGAATTTAGACTAGATGCACTCGTATCTAGACAAAGTTAAGAACATTAATATGAACCGGAGAGAGTATTACTTTTAAGACTTTTTGTACTGCTGTTGATAATTATTAATAGATCGGTGAAATTTCGCAAAAAAAAAAGATTTCGATCTAAAGAAGAGCAGTAGCTGGGTGTTCGTGAGGCACGCACCAAAGCTGTCGATCGTCGACGCACAACGTGGTCCAAATCTTACCAAACCAAAGTGCTACAGTAGTTCCGCGCTAACGCGCACGGCCGCACCAGACTGTTTTGGCGGGCAATTTAACTTCGTGCCCGACCCAAGCCGCGCAACTCGGCCTCCCAAATCCTCGTCTCCTTTCCCCTCTCCGCTCCAGTCCAAAACCCGCAACCAAAATGGACAACCCGGTGCTCGTCGAGCTGATCAACGACCTGCCCCTCCTCCTCGACAACCCCGGCCTCGTCCAGCGCTTCCTCGACCTCACCCACGCCGGAATCGACCGCAACGCGGCACACATCGAGGAGGCGGCGGCCCAGCTCGAGGAACTGCGGGGAGTGCAGCGCGCGCTCCGGGAGACCCCAGTGAACACGGAGGAGGACACCGGGAGCGCCCTCGAGGACATCGCGGCCGGCTTCGAAACCGTCCTGCAGCAGCAGCGGCAGATGAACCAGGTCCTCGAGTTTCTTCTCTTCGTCCGGGCGGTCGCCTACGCCAGGAGCCGCTCGCGCCTCGTCCCCGGCGTGCTCCTCGCGGCCGCGTCGGCGGCTGTCTTCCCCGGGTTCAGGACCTTCGTGAGGATCTCCGTCCTGACGCTGGGCTTCCTCTTCGGCCTTCGCTTCTGATCGGCCTCGACATGGTGAGTAATGTGGCCTTGAGAAGGCAACAACGAGTTTCAGGAGCCCCAGTAACTACTTAACTTCGCTCTTGTGTAATTCCAGTTTTTGTACTACGTTACTCTCTCTATTGAGGATGGTGAACTACAGATCTGAGGCATGGTAATTTACCGAATGCTGATGCATACCTCTCGAGATTTTCTGGGGTTCTCACTTTCAGTTTCGGACAGATAAAACTGCCAAATTTCAGTTTCACCAAATGTCTGAAAGTTTTGTGACTGAAATTCCACCAATATCTCTGAAAATTATCAGACTGTGTTCAGGGCACGCACCTGTCATTGCATCAGTATCTGATGTTTCGATGAACATGCAAGTCGACTTCCTCCATATATATATATATATATATATATATATATATATATATATATATATATATATATATATATTTGTAGTTTTATGCTCACTTTCTTCTATTGTATGTGGGTTTGCATCAGTTTAACTCTGCTTAGAATGCAGTCTGAGTGCCAATCCATTTTTGATGTCGTCGAACCAGCAACTCGTGCTTCTTTTCCTCACACCTTCTTCCTTAATCCAATTAGTCGTTTCCTTCTTATACTACAATTGCTTCTGATCTGGATACATCCTCTTTAACCGATTCATGAAATGAGTTTAACTGTTTGATATGTTACCACTTACCACCGATTATTAACCTATATTTGACTGATCTCTTGAGGCATTTGCTGCTGCTTGATGTTTGTGGAATCTGGTACTACATCATTTAGATTGGGTGCCATGGTGTGCGTAATGTTGAGGCACAGTGTGGGTACTGCATGATTAGATTGCCTGAAGTGGGTGCATCATGGCGTAATGTTAGGTGGCATGGTGTGGAATTTGTTTGAACCCATGAGTTATATGAACCTATAGCTCTACGATATGGATTTTGTGCCATGGTGTGTGTAATGTTGTTCCATTTGCACTGTTTAAACTGAAAGCTTCTTTATACTAGTACTTCACAAAAGGATGGTTTTATGATATAGGGATTCCCCTAATATTGATAAGATGCATTAGTGATGTATATTTTCTGTTCACTCATGATGCTTGTTGTGTTGCCTTGCGGAGGTCAGTATGTTAGATAGTTTTGTCTACTAGCTTAATTTGAAGAGTGACATCTTTTGGAAAACTATGTTTTTCTTGTGATGTGATAGCCACTCATGCAGATGCCTTTCTTAGGCACTTAAATGCCATGCCTGCATGTGATTATGCGGTTTGGCATTGCTGAGTTATGCCAGCATCGCCTTGATACTCGAGGCACGTTTTGCTGGGTGTGGATTTATAACAACAGGGATTACGATTTGTCATCACTAATTTAGCAATTATATATTGTTGGGCTTCAGTTAGTTCAGCAATGCATATAGTATGCAAATGTGCTATATTTCTTGTTAATTTTTAGTAGGTAGACATAAATTCATTTCATGTTGCTAGTTGGTCACTCCGAGCTTCTAGACATCATAGTGCCCATGACCAGTCCTTTTAATCATCCTATTACTTACTGATTGGCAATTTCTGAACATTGTTGATTTGTCTTACAGTGTATATGTGGCCATTGTACCAACAAGTGGCTTTCTTTTGTTATGGTTGAGTTTGCCTGTAGCTAGGACCTGGAGTAAACTTTTGCATTATTCAACATATTTTGGTTCAGATTTACAAATTTCGAGGGCTCGTGTTTCGCAATATTGTTTCAGACAGCTCTATTTCCATGCATGTTACTCTCTAATTTATTTGTAACTACCTGAATCTTGTTTCGACATAATTGTAACTACTACTTGAATCTGATGTACTGCCAAGTATTATAAACTCGTCTAATACTTTCTGTTGCCATATACTATTTTCCCTATTCAGTGGCCACATTGTAATTCATCTCTAAATGCTTTCAGGCTGCTCATTTTGACATCTCGTCACCCGAATAGTCTATACGAATTGCAGACTGTAATGCGTTTATAATTTGCTAGCTACTTGTTTGGTATCTAGTCGTCCAAATAGTATGTTTGAATTAAAGATGTTTTTTAATGCATTTATCGATCCGTAAAACCCGCGTAACAGTTCATGGAGTTATCACATCTATTTTTGTTACGGATTCCCATGCTCCTCCCAAAATTGAATTAATTGCTGACTCGGTACAGTGGTACAGTAGAGTTCATATGTAAAATTAGATGTTGGTCCGTGTGATTGTTCTCTGCGCCTAGTTGCATTCTCTTGGTGACATTTTTCCATATCTAAGTACTGGTAGCTAGCTAGTTCAGTCTTGACTGACATACATTTTTTGACTAAAGAATTTTAGGGATGATCTTTGTAAACATTGTAAAGTGGAGCTTTCATTGGTTTATCAGTTAGATCTGCTCGTACCCCCGCCCCAACCAATATCGATACCATAAATATACCAATTACTCCCCGACACCGCACTAACATAGTATCAAGAGCTTACCAAGACATCATGTATGCACATTGGTAAACAAAAAAGAAAAAAGAAAAATGGCGATCAACAGCACAATTGCAGCAGCAAACAACATTGAAAACCACCAATGATGGCAACCCGGTGGTAACAGGAAAGGTGCTCCAGCAAGTATCTGTCGATGAGGGGAACGATGCATAATGTTATCATCGTTGGATCCAACCACTATGATCAAGTTTTCACCCTCGAGGAGAAGACCGAGCAAACTCCACACAATGGATTGATCAAGAAGGAAACACAACCATTGCTAGGTTCAACCAAAGAAGATCGGACCTATAGTTTTCACCCCTATAACTCGAGACCTAACACTCAAACAACATCACCCAATCAAAGCTATCATGTGTTTCCACCCCCTCCCCCGACGATCCATCATCACACAAGCGCACACACACAATTCCATTGCATCAAGTTGCACAACTAGAACCGTGCAGGCACAAAACATGTCGCTGAGAAGTGCCCTAGGGACACTGGGACAGCTGCTATCGACACAAACCCCATGATGACGAGAGTCCAGATCACCCACGCAGAGTCGTTAGGATAGTCACAACTCAAATGAGCACCTTGGACAAGGGCCTAACCCACTCATGAGAATATGGAGTACCCAATACCATTTGGGCGACCACTAAGATGTGTCAGTTGCCGTGTCGAACCGACCGATGGCATGACCTCCATACGGATATGGTCCCCTCTATACTGAGCCATGATCACAGGAAGACAATGACCATCGAAGGACCTAGAGCTTGCGCCATCCATTGACGGGAGAAGGAGGTTATCCAACTATTGCTTACACACGCCTGGTTAGGTGGACAAGGCAAGCCATCAAGACGAGACTTAGCGATGCCATGAACAGTATGTGCTGAAGTTAGGCCTTGTATGGTACATTATTGTGTTGTGCAATCAGGGGCATGGCACCGTGGGGCTGAGACACAACAACTAACCCACGCGACTTTAATCAAATCATGAGGCCTCCAACCATGCGGGGGACAATGCACTGCATGCGACCGTCACCATCATGACACCAAAAAAATTGGCGCATGCCAATGATCAACCACTCCTTAGTGTCATTGGGCATTGTTGAAAGAGCATTTCATGATCCCTGGTGTTTTGTGTATTAGATAATAACACCAAGGATAGTTTAATTGTGTGTTGAATGTTGGAGATCTTTCTCCCCAAAAGAGCTCCTGGTCAAAGCGAGCAAAAGGAATAATCCAAGGCCGGATTATCCGCCCCTGTCTAGGGCCGGATAATCCGACCCTGGCCAAATCGACTAAGGACAATAGGCACGAAGATCAGTGAGGGGGCAGATTATTGGTTGGATATTTCGCGGCGGGCCGGAGTTTTTCCCACGGACGGATTATCCGACCCCTGGCTCCGCCGGATAATCCGCTCCTTCCAAGAATCGTCCAAGGACCAAGCGGCGCGTCGCTCAGAGAAGGGGGTGGAGAATTCCCCGGATTTTCTAGCTAGGCCCAGAGTTTTTGCCCTGGCCGGGTAATCTGCCCCTCCCGATAGGCCGGGTTATCCTCTCTCCTCGTGGGAATTTCACTTAGGACTTGAGGCGCGTTGCTCTGATAGACTTTTGGTCCGGATATTCCGTTCTAGGCCGAAGTTTTTCCCCCGGCCAAAATTGGGCCAGATTATCCGGCCCAGTTGACTCCAACGGCAGCTTTTATGGGAGGGGGTACAAATACCCCTCCCCATCATCAATCTAGAGTCTCTTTGATCTAACAAAAAGAACAACACTATTGAACTACAATCCTCACAAGATCTCCACCTCCAACCATCCAAAGGCCTTGACCTTTGGGGAATAGAAGGAGGAGGCCTTGATCTACATCACCACCGAAGAGATCTTCATTTCCTCCCTTATTAATCTGAGGGGCCCTTCGATCTAGAGTTTTATTTGAATTTCTAGATCCCGGTTTTGTTATTTGATAAACTTGTTTTTATGGAAGCTTGTTGTCATCATGGGAGCCTCCAATTAAGTTGTGGATGCGTGTCCCGGTTAAGTTGTAATGGTGCTGGTTCCCGCCTCGAAGGGTACCGTATAGTGGAAAGGTGGATCATGCCAGTTGTGGCGAGATCCAGCTTAGTACCGCCCACCCCTCCAACACATATGTACTTCCCTTAACAAGGAAAAAATTGCGGTAAAACAAATCATGTGTCTCCACGTGCTCCACTCTCGGTTACCTCATTTCTCTCACCGTTTTTTACTTGTTTACTAGCTAGGTTGGCATATAGGTAAATTTATCGTAGTTGTATATCTAGAGAATTTACCTTTTGTGTCAAGCCTAAATTAAAAAAGTATTAAAATTTGAAGTAGCACTTATTCCCCTCCCTTTAGGTGTCCATACGATCCATTTCAACTGTAGCTCCATTTTGTCATTAACTATGCGGTTAATCTACTAAGCTAACATGTCCTAGGAATCGATTTCTTCCGGTGGCCCAGGGAGTTAGATTGGACCCTATAGGCTTGGAGGAGCTGACGTCTACCTGCATGCAGAGAATCTTTCCACGATCTAAAAATTTAAAATGCAATATCTCTTAAATCGTTGATCCGATCGATGATTCGTTTTCACCTCTGAATTTGTCTTGACAAGTACTTCAAAACAAGATCCTATCTTAATATGACGATATTTTCTTTGTCGTCAGCTACTAGATTAATAGTTAACAATTACCATCCAAATAACACATAGTGACCAGATAACTTTTTACATGTCTGTAACGATAACAATGATGTATATGTATAGAAATTGAGTATTTTGTCCATTCTAAAAGACGAAAAATGGTATTATCATTATATAAGGCTTATATTAGTGAGAAACAATGTTCAGAAACTCCTAATAACTATTAGATTTTAATCTGGTAACCAACTTTATTTTATCTGGTGACCATAATCTGGTAACTAGGGTAGGGGAAATAAGTTATCAAATCATATCAACATGGGATCTAGTTTCGAAGATCTCGTCGTCACAAAGCCAACCATGAAAACAGATCTAAATTACAACTGACGATTTAAGAGATAAAACATTTTGAAGTTTGAAAAGAAAAAGAAATCCACTAGACAACATGCATGTGTAAAATACCATATATAGTTCAAAAACCTGGTAGTTTTAACCCGGTAACTAGCCTGACTTTACCTGGTAACTAAAGGGAATCCCAGGTGATAGCTTGGCCATATGCATGCATGCATCGCTGAGTTGACATATTAAATCCGTGTCCACGAAATGCTAATATGGGAAACGTGCCCTAATTAGCATAGTCCTTAACTATGAGGTCGATGGGGCATTACCCCTATAGAGAAGGCCCCTCTATCCTTAGAGTGGCGGTTCATTCACTCTCAACACGTCCATTTTGTACAAAGCTCATTGGGTAGCACCCGACGGAGCTCTTTCACCCTCTTGGGCATACCATACACAAATCAAAATAACACATAGTGGGGTCATTTTCGGTGATCGTTCCTGGCTCAGACCTACACATATCCTTGCATCTTGCTTGTGATAACCCATCGTACCATGGCCTCATATCGACCTAGAAATTTATTGTCGAGAACCAAAACCCTAAACCTACACATCTAGCATATGTAAACTCTCTGGATTTATTGTCACATACACCTTCATGGCCACGTCGAGAGCGAGGAATGGTCAATAACCAGAGTGCGTGATAAATGTAAAATGTATCTATGAACTTTGTAGTATATTGATTTATATTCCATCATAGTTTCATCATGTCTATAGTTATTCTTTGAATTATAATGATTTCGGGGATTTTCCAAAAGATCTCCTTTATTTTGGTTATAAGATCTGCAAGAAAGGAAACCCATGTTTTGTATATTCTTGACTTTTAGGGAGCTTCCTGTATTCAAAATGACCTAGAATTTTTCCACAAAACTTTTTCACCAAAAGACATAGTGCACCAAAAGGAGAGGAAAAAATACTTGAGGGAAGGCCGAGAAGCTCATAGTGGCATGGCCCGGAAGCCCTGCCGTGTCATGGGGGATATGCCCCCTCGACCGATCGTCCGATCAAGCTCAATATTTCGCTTGCCTCTCTGTATTGACCTAAAACTAACTACAAATATATCCCATTTTGCGGCCGTGAAGAGAGGCAAGGTGAAACATATACAACACTAAATTAACGGCAGAACCACCTAATATTGTAGGGGAAAACGCCACCAAAGACACCACTAGTTGCTCCTTTGACTCCTCTAACATCATATCCATCGCCTCTATGATGAATAGGGAGTAGGCCACCTATATTATGGGTTTGTGGCAATAGCTTGATTTTTTAGATGGTAGGCTCGAGAAGAGCCCAACTTTAACTTAACAAAGCCATAAACCATAACGATTCTTATGATATCTCTTTAACTCTCTCCCTCTCTCTCTACTTTCTATGATTGTTTTAGAACCATATGAGTTATACCCTACATGATTGTGGTCATATATATAATTCCCTATGGTGGATATTTTGATTATGACGAGTATATAAGATTGCAATTTTCAGTATGTGTTTGATGTATTTACAAATGCAAATTATTATCTCGTTCATGTATATATGTTTTGACCGAACTAATATGTGAGGACGCGAGAGGGGGAACATGTGTGTTATATTGAGTAACTTGTAGTACAATTGGTTAGTGATAGAATATTGTGGACCTACTATGGTTTTTACCTTTTAGTTGTTGCCTCACTAGGGATAAATGATTATGTGTTTTACTTTCATCTAGTGACAACAAAGGTGATCTCGTTTTGTTTGAGGCAACAAATTTGATATTTAACATCATGTAAATTGCCTAAAGCACTACTCTGTCTATTCATAATTCTAGTATTTATCTTACTAGAGAAGTATAAGTAAGATGTGTTGCATCATATATGTGTGAGCATGTGATGGCCATATGAATGTGAATCAAACAATACATATGAGTTGCATCAATATTTATCTTGTCTTGAGAAGCTATATTCATGCCACCATGTTTATGAGAGAGTATTCAAGTGAATCCATGAACCCGAGTCTATTTTATGCATAAGAAACACCATTTATATTACTTTACACACACTTTTCTTTCAATTTTTATTTAATCTGAAAATACAAAATAGTTTTTAGCTTGCATTCGAGTTTACTTATTGTTTTCATCAATCTCGTCACCGATGCACTATTTTACACCATTGCATTTGCATTTACATTTCCTGTTATTTTTACTTTACTTTATTAGTTTAGTTTTCGTCTCGTTTACACACGGTGTGCTTGACAACCACTATAGTGGAGTCGGAGATACAAAGTAATTTAATCTTGTTTTGTAAGTTGATAGAGGATAAAGAGGGAAGGGTTATGCTATTTCACCGAAAGTTCGATATTAAACCCCGAGTCAACTCCTATAAGAAATTAAGATTACTACAACACTCTATGCTTGGAGTCCCAACGAACTGGTAGACAAGTAGAATTGTTGATCAACCCATCGGGAACCCAAATACAAAGCCTGATACCCACCAAGTTTGCAGCCCAACAGATGGTTAGGAACCTATAGTAGAATTGCCAAGAACAAAATAGGAGACGTATGCACGAACATCAATGCGGCAAGTCACATTTGATTAGACCAAGCCTGCCAAGCTAGGATGCAAATATTCTCTTGCCATGGATCAAGAATATCCATCGATGTTGTCCTAAAGCAGAAATCAACAAATCCATTGTCGTCACAAACTATAGATCGAAAATCCTTCACTGGCATTGACACCATGATCGCAACAGTGTTACCCGTGCAACCACTATGACATGGCCACCACCAAGAAGAAGGGGCCACCTCCCGGATGTCCAATCTTCTGAGATGTAAGTCCCCTCTAGGGCATGCGACTTACTGGAGGAGCATGGTCATATGAAGCTTTAAGACTCGTCACAAATGGAGTCATAAAACAAAATTGTAATATAGGATGTGTCCACGTAGGGAACCACCCACCATGGACCAATCCCCTAAAACCTATCCATCAGACCGAGCTGCACATATTAGAACTTTTTACACTCACATCATGTCGATCCACTGATGGAGCTTAGTTGAAGTAACACCAGACTTTCCCCCCGAACCCAGCAGGAGAACATATTTTTTGTATGGCAACAACTCCATGTGTACCAACTCATTGGGACTCCAACTACAGAGTGTTATAGCAAGCGTCTTTTCCCCATAAAGGTGACTCGAGGATTTATACTGAACTTTCGGGGAATTGGCTAGAGACTGTTCTTCTTTATCTTCTTCAAGCAACCTACAAAACAAAGTATTTTCCTTCTATTCCCAACTCCACCGTGTGGTTTTAAAACACAAGGTTTCGTATTAGTAAAACTAAAATAAAACTATAAATAAATAAAAGTAAAAAATCTATGACTAGACAAGGAAATTTAAAAATAAAGTTCATTTTGGGTTTTTATTTGTATTTGAACAGTGAAAGAGTTTTTGTATTTTTGGATTGAATTAGTATAGAAAATATAAAAGGCTATAAAATTGATATAAAGTAGTTTCTTATGATAAAAAGTGGATCGAAGTTCATGGGTTCGCTTGACTACTCTCTCATAAGGTGTAATGGACATAAACTGCTCAGAAAAGATATAGTATTGATAAAACTTCATTACGTGTTTGATTAGCATTTATATAGGCATCACGTCTCTTATACTCATCTAGAAAGGGAAAGCTCCAAGTGATCTAGAACTAAGAACAAACAGAGTATAGCCTTAGACACTTTAATATGATGTTTGAATATCAAATATATTACCTTGAACAAACAATATCATCGTGGATGTCACTAGATGATTATAAAACATGCATTCACTTTATCTCTAGTGAGATAACAAAAGATACATAAAAACCGTAGTGGATCTCGAGTTTTTTGTCACTACCTAATCACCACCACCATGTTACTCCATCCAATACACACATTCTCCCATACATGTTTCCCTATACAAGTTTGATCATAGCAAGTACTTAGAATTTAGGTACATAATATTCATCTAGCAATACATCTTACACATAATAGAATTCCAATCTCAAATATCAAATCATAAAACAAAGATCCACCATATAGGAATTACATAGGTGACCATAATCATTTAGGGTAGCTCATATGGTACTAGAACAATAATATATCAAGAGAGAGAGATCAAGCTATTTACACAAACCCATACTATAGAGGTGGACTACTCCCTCGTCATCATGGAGATGACATTGGAGAAGGTAGAGATCTAACCAATGGCAGCTCCGACGATGTTCCCCCTCCAATCTTCACTAGTTTCTGGCTCAGTTTTGGTGTTTTCATGTTTCTGCTTCACCTCCTTTGAGATCCCCTCGGGGGGGGGGGGTCTATTTATAGGGGTTTTAGGTCAAGACTTCGAGTTTGAGATGAAGATGGATGGTTGTGGAGGCTCAAGGAGGGAACGATCCCTATTGGGGCGACCAGCATGGTGGGTCACGCCACTAGGCCTCGTTTGGGCCTCGTGGCTCTCCTCCCGAGGTTCTGGTGCTACAACTTCTTGGCTTAGTAAAAAAATAATCCTTGAAAATTTCCTGGGCCATTTGACTTTGTTTAGGTCCCTGAAAGATAGAAATACACAGAACAGAGTTTTTCTCTCTTGCAGAGTTATAACCCAAATAAAGGGGATCATTGGTAAAAACCATAAATCAATGTAAAACATAGATATAACATTATATAAGATTCAAATACATGGGAATATATGTCAATAAACTACAAAGTTCATGTATGCATTTTGCATGCATCAACATCCCCAAGCATGAAGGTGATAAAACTAAACATGGACTTTGGAGTTTGCTTCTATATTAGATAACATAAGTCATGATCATTGCTACACAAGGTTAAATGGCTCATTCCTTAAATAATAACAAGAAAATGAGCTATGAAGTGATATCTCTTATGTACTTACATCTATGCTTAACAATATGTTAACTTGCATAATAACAAATGGAAGTACTATAGACCATTAAGCATATAAAGTGTAAAAAGGGAAACCCTATATTGGTCTTTTAGGATCATATTTTCACTTATTTCTTTTTCATTCCTGGAAACTTTAGTAACAGAAAGTAAGAAGAGAATACACATGTGCGAGATCTTTGATAAAATAAAAAGATTATAAGAGAAAGTAAAATAAAGTTTTGAGATATGTAGCTCATGTCAATGGTAAAGAGTTGGGATCCAGGCATCCTTTTTGGTTATGGTTAAAGTAAAAGAAAGTATGGTTTATATGCTTGACCTCTTACAAGTTGAATGTCTCATGCCCATTGACCACAAGTACCCAGACCACACGTAACTCAACTTAGGACTTCTGTCATAATATGCATACAATTCCAAACGAGATGGCACTGAGGTACCTATTGCCCCATTATACGAGGAGTCGTTGAGGGATTATTCATACTCATATGACAAGACAAACAGAAATGAGCATCCTTCACAATTCTTTTTATTTACTATTTGCATAGCTTTTATTTAAAGTGCTTCTTGGAATGCCCATGCTATAAATTTCCACCATGATGCAAACATGGCTTAGGTTAGCGACTCAATGCTCCCTCTGACACATATGCATACTCAAAAAGATAAGTTTTTCTCCAACTTCTTTCACATGGTAGGCATTTAGAGCCAAAAACATGATATCAACAAGTAGTGCAATGATGAAAGCGTACCCCATGTCAGCATGGTTATGCTAACACTCAAGTCATAATTTGTCAAGTACATAACTAACATAATTCCAATCACAATATGGGCCATGTTTAATTATTATGCTTTATTTCAAGTAGTTGTGCACTAGTGGTTTCACCCCACATCTTACTTTCCCATGAGCTTTAAACTATAGAAACGAGATGATTTTGAAATACTAAGACATAACACATAAAATATACTTGGAATAGAAAGTGCTATATAGGTAGGTATGGCTTACACTGTTGTAATAATTTGGTTATAAGGGATTTGGATGCACAAGTCTTTGTTTGTTTGAATATTTGGGCTGGTAAGTGGAGAAAGCCGATCATCTACAAGCATGCAAAAGTGTCCATATTACTACTCATTCTATATTATACAAAGTAACTTAAAGCTAATCATCTATGTATATAAATAAAAGGTAGTACTATATAAGTAACTTGTAGATCATCACTCATTAAAGCATATGGATCAAACAACAACATGCATAACTTGTATCTCAACTTCTACTTCCCCCTTCCCTTACTATTCTAGCATCCAACTCAATCTTTCTTTCTATTCCAGTAGCTCTTTCATACATATCTAACACAAATTCATATGGTGGTCTTCTTATTCAAAAGATAAAACATAAAAGTAAACATAAAACTAGATACAGACGCTCCAAGCTTAAGCAAAAAGTAATATGTTGCTCAAAAAACAAAATTTAGAGGTTTGCAAACTGTGAGTGTATAGGTCTAGTGGGGTGGCGTGGGCATCCCCAAGATTATGAACCATTCTTGGATAGCTCATTGTATGGTACGGTATTCTCCATTCCCCGTGAAAAAACTTCAACACAAACTTTTCTTCACATCTCTTTTCTTAGAGGTGACATTAGTGGGCACAAACATATATTGCAAGCTACCATGGAACTCCCAAATAAATTTTGGTTTGAACGTCCAGAGATTATATTAAGTTGCCAACATAAATATTGAAGGGCTTCGCAGCAGAAAACAAAAAAATCCTAGCTAGCGCAACACCACTGCCAAGATCTATCTATGAGTTAATGAAGTAACGGGAAGGAGGTTTCAATAACATACCATTGTAGACCGAAAGCATTTGCGTTCGTGGAAACATTGACAATGTATTCGTACTCGTAGATGACCTCAAGGTTACGTATTTCCTCGCACTTCACCTCTTGGCTCTTGCATGAATGGTGCCACAAGTGGCATCACCTCCGTGGTTTTGCACACGTTCGGTGCCCGATGACGACCTCCGTTCTTCCTGATCCAGCCGAGATGCAGAAGTAGACCTTCTAGAACTAGGATCCAACAGCGCGATGGTGTGCCATGGTGGTGCCAACTCTCACACGTGCAGTTCTTCTTGGAACCATACACATGAGATTCAACGGAGAGAGAGGGAAAATCCCTAAGGAAAATTGCCTTAGGAATTCCCAATTTTTCTTGTTAGTTTTCCTCTCCTATTTCCACTATATATAGGATACAAGTGAAGGAGATATGCCCTAAAGGTAAATACTAAAGGGGTTTATTATCATATCTCATTAGTACATAATATTTTTATATCATGCTATAACTGTATCAATCGGAAACATTTATACATATGTGATATATAAACAAACCAAAGGTCCCTAGTAGCCTCTATTCAACTAGTTCATTGGGCAGCTGATGATCAAGGTTTCCTGATCATGGTGCATTTATGCCAATTAACAATAAAGTCATATCATCTAGAAATAATGTGATGGACATTACCCACCGATGATTGTTGCAACATGAGCAAGTCACAAGTTCACAGTTACAATTGTCAGAAACGAAGTGTCATAATCCTTAGACCGTGAGATCATATTTAATTATTGTCGATGTTGCTTTGACTGCATCAACCATCATAACTATAACTGGGTGACTATAAAGGTGTATGTTGGGTATTCCAGAGGGGCAGGTTGAGGTGTATGTATCTAGATCAGGATTTTTCCTCCTATGTGACGGGAAGATAGATTAGGCCCACTCTATGAATTACATCCATAAGCTATAGTGCATATGACTAGGTCATGGGGATGAAATGTCACAAGAATGACTAAAGAAGTACTTGTTGGAAACGAGATTGAACAAGGTATCATGATATCTATGATAAAATCTCGGACAAGTTAGGTATCGAAGTAGCAAGGGAATTAGATTCGACGTTGATGGTCCGAAAACAATATTGACATCATGGAATGCACAAGGGTCATTATGGGTATCCCGGTCCAGCTATTTATCATTGATTTGAGATTGTATCATGCTTGTGCCATTCCCGAACCATAGGGGTAACACAATTAAGGGCATTATGATGCCTGGAGATTGTTTTGGAATTGATTGAATCACATAAGAAAAATAAGAGAGAAATCGAAGGTGTTCCGTGAGAACCGGAATCATTCCAGGAGGATCCGAAGTTTTTCGGAGTGAACCGAAAGGTATTTCAGGTCATAGGGAATTTAATAATATGTATTTGATATTAATTACTGGAATTAATATTAAATAAATTTTTAAAATTAATTTTATTGGGCAAATGCCACTAATGGGCCAAGTTCTTGAGGGAACAAGGCCCAAGAGGGGAACCACCCTTGGAAGGGGGTCACCGTCGCCCTAGGAGGGGCAGGTGGGCCTTGGCCATGTGGGGCCCATGGCCACCATGGCCGGTCGACCTCCCCTCTCTCCCTACTCCCTCGTTTAGTCCCACATGGGGGAGCTCTTGGGGAGATCATACCCCCTTCGCCCATATAAAGGGGTGCCTATGGGTGGGAATAAACACACAAATAATTCTCTAAGGAAATTTTCCTTATATAAGAAAATCTCTCTCTCTGTCATTGTCTTTTGCGGTGGCACGGTCCTTGGAAGGACTATACACGCAAGAGACAACATCGATGTGGCACGCCGCTATGCTATAGTGATTCTGGCCATGAGATCTACTCCTGCAATCTTGGCAGGGATCAGAGATCCGGGAGTCATCGTCTTTCACTATACGTGTGCGATACCTCGGGGGTGCTGCCACTTGTGGCACCAGAACATCATACGAGGACCTAGATAAGTGGTGACTTGCCAGGAGCTTCGCAACCTTGAGGTTGGATGAGTACGCTACATCATCCGCGTTCCTGCATGAGCATTAAACGCTTACGATCTACAAGGGTATGCTACCGATGTCTCTCTCCATTACAACATTTATCCTAGATAGATCCTGGCTAGGTGTGTTCTGCATATGAATTTTTTTGTTTTCTGCCATGGAACCCCTTCAGTGGTATCATAGCCGATATATGCGTAGTATGCTAGTACAAATAGACACATGCTGAATATGGGTACTAATACTCTATTTGTTACCCTCCCACGTGCATTTCTTTATATCGTGGCACTGTTTGATGAAGCGGCCTGGACCGACCTTACGCGTAATCTTACGCGAGACTAGTTCCACGCTCGACATACGGCTTGTATCTTATAAGTGGCTAGTGAGTGTCTGTCTCTCTCACAGTAGTTGATATATCATCTACAATGGAGGGCCCTAAAAGGGTTAATAGTATAGACAACTATTAGATCCATGTTGTGGTTGGAAGTTCGTAGGTAGATACGATTCTATTACGAAAGCCTAACAGCTTCATAAAACTTGCAATAGATAAAGTAGAGGCGTCTAACTTTATATTGCAGGAAGGCTTGTGATATGATATAGTTATAGTCATGAACAAGGTTTACTTTCCTATTACTAAGCTGTATAGTAGTAGTCATCACGATGATGAATGACAAGACTGGTGGCGTTGTGGACTTGGCGCTGAACTGGTGGCAAGATGGAGATCAAGCCAAAGCACCTGATGGATATCAAGGAGCACAAAGACAATGATGTCCCACAAGTATAGGGGGTGTATCATAGTATTTTCGATAAGTAAGAGTGTCGAACCCAACAAGGAGCAGAAGGTGCTGGCGAATGGCTAGGAGCAGGAATTCTCTGTAAATACTTAGCAAACGGACTTTTTAGGGGTTTTTGATAATGCAGGTAAATAAAGTACGAGTAAATAAAAGACAATAAGAATAAATGCAGCAAGTGGCCCAATCCTTTCTTTAGCAAAGGACAGGCCGGTTGTATTACTTAGGATGACCAAACGTTCTCGAGGACACATGGGGATATCGTCAAGTGCTTTCGCTTCATATAGTTGATTAATCTTCTTTAGTTTGCTAAGTGTTGTGTGGGTGAACCTGTGCTAATGTACCGACCTTCCTAGGACTAGTACATACTTGTGATTATACCCCTTGCAAGAATCCGTAAGTACAAGAAAGTAATTAAGGTAGAAACCTAACCACAACTTTAAACTCTAAGCCCCTGACGTCCCTTGTGTAATGGTTTCCTAACGGGGGTTCAGGTTTCTGTCAATCCGGCAACCCCTACGATTAGTAGCCAAATACACAATGCATTCCCCTAGGCCCATATAGGTGAAGTGTCATGTACTCGACGTTCACATGACACCACTAGAAGAAGTACATCACAACTTAAATATCAAACCATTGAATCTTTCTCAACACAATTCCACTACTAACAACATGACTTCTCCCATGTCCTCAAGAACAAAACGAACTACTCACAAGAAATCATATGGATCATGATCAGATATGAAATAATGATATGTAACAATCTAAACATAAACGATAATTCAATGGTTCACTCAATAGCATCAACTACAAGGAGTAATCAACACCGAGAAAGTTTCCCCTAAGAACTATGCAAGATTCAACCCAATTGTTACAGCGGTATGAGGTGGTGATGATGGTGCTGGTGGAGATGATGGTGGTGGTGATGATGATCCCGATGAAGTCCAGCTTGATGGTGGTGTTGATGGCGACGATCTCCCCTCTCCGGGAAGCAATTCCCCCGGCAGAATTCTGTCTGCCAGAGAGATCTTTCTCTCTCAGTGTTTTCCGCCCCACAAAGGCGGCGAAATCTTTCTGTGGTTTCTCCCCGAGTATTAGGGTTTCGGGAGGATAATATACGCTAGAGGGGAGAGCCAGGGGTGGACCAGGGCGGCCACACCACCTAGTGGCATAGCCTCGGGTGGCCCGTGCCAGGGGGTGGTGTGGGCCCCCTATGGCCCATCTCCGCTTCCCCTTCTGGCTTCCTTCGTCTTCTGGAAAAATAGGATTTTCCATGTATTTTCCCGGATTTTCTGATCTTCGTGAATTTTGCCTCCAAACAACACTTTTTCCATCAGAATCCTGACTGCAGCGGTCCATGCTCCAAAAGTCATCAACCATGCAAAAACAGATGAAATAGCATAAGTATCATCTCCTAATATGAAATATATCAATGAATAGTAGTAAATTATGATATAGAATAGTGATGCAAAATGGACGTATCAACTCCCCCCAAGCTTAGACTTCGCTTGTCCCCAAGCGAAAACTGAGCTCAATAAACATGACCTCAGGTTTATGTAGTGAAGAGTCGATAAAAGAATATGGACAAGAAGCATCACATTCATCAATGCATAAGTCATAATAGAAGACAACTCACTATTATATAACTTAACTTGCAATAAGTAAAGGAAACACAATAAAGATATATAAAATAAATCATAACTGGTAATGGCAAACTTAGCTCTCGGTCGAAGAATAGTTGACAATTTGCTGGAGTTCACAAATAACTGGTTTTCAATGATAGCTTTCAAAGTAGTAATCACCAAGATAAGAGAAATGTGCAAAACAAGGAACATAAGAAACATGATTGAATAAATCATCATATGAATGAATGAAACACAACAACTCAAAATACTTGCTGAGGTAGAAGGAAATAGGTTTACTGACTCAACTAAAAAGTAAAAGATAGGCCATTCGCAGAGGGAAGCAGGGATTTCAAGTTTCATAAAGAGCTTCCAAAAATTATGGTACTTATTAGCTTTCACCTCTCATTGCCCCTATCATAAGCATCTTTAGGTGATTAAGGTTAAAGTGACACAACTAAGAGGATATGCTTGACATGTTATAAGTTGAGATCTCATGCCCCTTACTTACGAGTACCAAACCTCATGCTACTCAACTTTAGTCACAAGTAAGCTCTTGTCATTGTAAATACATATGTATCATAGAGAACCGCCAATGGGGTACCCCTTGCACATGATACAAGAGCTATCCCATAATCAAAATGACAAGGCAAGCAAACAATGAGCATCTCAGCAATCTTTTTATTTGCTATTTGCATAGGTTTTTATTGAGGATGCTTCATAGAGTGCTCATTATGGTTATGCTGTAAGTTTCCACCATGATTAGGCATGGCTTAGGCTAGCGGCCCAAGCGTTTGTCTAACACACATATAAACTCCATGATATTACAAGTTCCCCTTTTATTTCACACCGCCGGGATCCATAAGCAAAAGAATCATGATATCAACGAGGTACAAAGTACCAGTGCAATGTTGAAAGCGTTCCCCATGATGCATGGTTCTGCTAACTTCGACTTATAAAGCGCAAGCATATACGCAACAGAGATGGACACAATGGTTCAAGTTTATTAAGTGCAAGAAAGTAAAGTGTGCCATCAAGTTCATGAGAGCTTTAATCACTAATTTTCTCATAACAAGTTTAATTTGGAAGGTAGATAAAAACATGAATTTACTTGGAAATAGCAATAGTGCTAGTAGGTAGGTATGGTGGACACAAATGTCATAGGTTTTGGTTTAATGATTGGATGCACGAGAAGCATTCCCTCTCAGTACATGTTTTTGGCTAGCAAGGCTGGGTAGCAAGCATAAGAGTTGAATGAAACAAACAAACATACAAGTGATAAAAACAAACATGCAATCTTCCTTGGAAGCACAAAAGATCTTAACTAGAGAATACTAAATTTATGAGCAAATCAAAAAAGAAAGATGATGAAATTATATTTATTTAAGAGTATTTTTATCTTTTTCATTCAATTCTCAAAATAGTGTTGCTACTAACCGAGTCAGGTTTGCCAAAACCAGCTAAATTAACTCAATGATCCCAAAGTGATACCAATACTAATGACAAGATCAATCATATAACCATGAATTGAAAACTAATATAAGATATGCAAAAGAGTAAATGATAGAACTTCTCATTAATATTCCATAATGGCAACTCACACCAAGGGATAGATAGATATCTAACGAGAGGGGGACACTTCCATAATGCAAACCATCCTACATGATAACTTCTCTATTCATGACATGACTCTACTAAAAAGGTAAAAAGATAGAAGATAGTGATATGATACCGCGGCACTCCCCCAAGCTTAGAACAAACCAAGGGGATGCCAAAACCTGATGACGAATTACTCCTTCGGTGGTGGTGTTCTCTCGATGAGCTCTTTGATTAGTTTCCCCAAGTCCTCAATCGAAGGTGAGATTACGAATCAGCTGTGAGTTTTTCTCAATATGGCTCATGATCATGTCGGGTTGAGAATTCCATCTCTTGTGATTCTTACCCACTCTTCCTCCTTGAAGTCTTCTTTTCCTGCATGGCTAGAACGAGGCAAATCCCAATTGGAGGGTAGTTTCCCCTTGGGCATATTCTGGTATTGATGCTCATGGATAAGGGTATGGAAAGGATTCTTGGTGCATGGAGGAAGTGACCGTGGAGCCAAACAGTGACACAGAGGTTTCCCTCCAGTTGACATCCATGCAGTCCTTCTGATCCTGGCAGGTTTTGCCAACACTCCAATGCTTGCAATGGTAGTGCTGGTGTGCGGATGTTGGCTTTGCTTTGCCTCCTCTTCATCTTCACTCTTGATCTCCTTCTCCTGACCGGGGTCTTGGAGATCTTCCTCCATATGCTCCTTTCCTTTATCCTTGGCGGACACCATTGTGCTTCTAACTTTCAAGAATAGTTCCTGGCAGAAACAGACCGAAATGAAAATACGACGAGAACACGATATACGAACCTTGGGGGATCTGGGGGATTATATATTACGAAGTTTTACAACAAAAGGAAGGTACTGGGAGAAAACGGGTCAGAGACGAAGTACGAGGTGGCCACACCACCTACTAGCGCGGCCAAGGGGGCCACGCCAGGGGGTGGTGTGAGCCACCCTGGCTCTGTTTCCATCCCTCTTTCGCTTCAATGCTTTCCTTATTGGATAAAAATTGCAAAAATATAACTGGATAGTATTTGCGCGAAACTTTTCTTACCAGAACTGTTACCTATTCGAAACAGACTCTGCAGGTCTCTGAATTTGGTCTTTGATAATTTTTTCTGGAGTTATAACTTGAAAAGCATCAACAGCTTCATCTTCATACTCATATTACTCGAGTCATGAAACCTTTCACTTTCTTATTACACCATTTTCTCCACTAACCTAAAAATTTCTTTCACAAAACTTCACACATTCTCATTAGCAACATTAGTGTAAGCGAGGTAATAAACCCTTTTAAGTCTAATTTCAACTGAAATCCATCAAAACATAAGCTACTATAGCAACTCCTTCCAAAAACCCAAAAAGAATTCAAAAAGGAAATCGATTTAAGAAGCAAATGCAAGAGTGGCAAAATGTGTCAAAATAGACCAGCAGGTAAAGATGAATTTTTTCAAAACTCTTCTGTTGATCAAATCAAAAATTGCAAAACTAACGAAAGTTAAATAACAACCTGGGGCAGAAGCACAAAAATTACAGCTCAATCCGACATACAGAGATCTCTCACGAATTTTTACTGTGAAGCACAAAAATCTGTTTCAGGACAACAACTTCCCCAAATCTTACTTCTCTCTCATTAGAGGTTGATCTTGACACAGAAACCAAACAAAAAGGATAAGGAGAGGTTATTACCGAAGTAATAACTTCCAAGAATCAAAGAAACAAAAACTGAAAGCAAAAGAAATATATTGGGTTGTCTCCCAAAAAGCTCTTTTTTTATAGCCATTAAGATGGGCATGATAATTTCAATGATGCTCACATAAAAATATGAATTGAAGTGAAAGAGAGCATTAAGAAGCAAAAATACACATGTTTAAGTCTAACCCACTTCCTATGCAAGGGAATTTGATAAACAAACAAGTTGTTGAAACCATAGGCTACTAGCATAGGAAGGCAAAAGAAGTGCAACATAAAAACTTTCAGCATAAAACGAGGAAACTTGATATTATTGAGATGCATAAGGACAGTCTTCCCTCTCTCATAATAACTTTCGGTATCATGCATAAATTTAATGATATAACTATCACAAGAACCATTATAGCAATGATCACTTATCCTAACAGAAAACACTGGGACACTAGCTCTCATAACACTACTTTGTGAAACAATATTAGAAGTATCCTTACAGAGGATAGTGTGTACATCTTCTACATATTTAGTGACAAAGTCTTTCACATTTGCTATTATAGGTTCATCATCCATTTGTTTATCAGGTTCAATAGCTTTATTTGTACTTTCATTTACCATACTAGCTATCATAGAATGTTCCTTTATCTTAACTGGGAAAGACATTTTCACAATGTAAGGTTCAGGTAAAACATGATTAGCAGTATAAACTTCAGTATTTCTTGCAGGAACACTCTTAGCAACATCTTTATATGGTTCATGATACTTATTCCACTTCCTTTTAGGAACTTCAATATAGGAAGCAAACGCCTTAAAATAAGATGCAATAGCTTGAGAGTCTAGACCATAAGTATTTTTAATATTTTGAAAGTCATCAGTTCCCATAAAAGATTCAATGCATTCATAGTCATAATTTATACCTAACTTTCTTCCTTTGTCATTCTCGCATGCTTCAGCATTGTCTTGAATACGGTCTAGAAGATCCCATTTATCTTCTTCTTCCATGCGAGTGAATGATCCAGCACAAGAGGCGTCCAATAAATTCTTATCATGAAGAGGGAGCCTTGCATAAAAGTTATTGATAATAATATTGTTGGGGAGTTCATGAATGGGGCATTTGAGCATTAGTAACTTCAATCTCCCCCAAGCTTGAGTTGTACTCTCTCCATCAAGAGGCCAAAAATTGTATATTTGATTGCGATCTTTATGAATCTCACTGGGAGGATAAAACTTTGAATAAAAGAGAGGTACTATTTCCTCCCATTCAAGAGCTTGACCATTCTTTAGCAGCTTATACCAGTCCTCAGCTCTTCCTTTCAGTGATAATGAGAATAACTTCTTCTTAACTTGATCTGTAGTAATACCTGCACACTTGAACAACCCGCATAATTCGTGTATAAAGAGCAAATGATCACAAAGATGGACAGTTCCATCAACATAATAGTTATCCATAACACGATCAATAATTCTTGTGGGTATTTTAAAAGTATCATTCTCAGCAGGTGGTGGTTCATCTACTACCTTAGCAGTGGTAGTAGCATTACGAAATAAAGAAACTCAGCTAATTATCCATATTGAAAATAAAGCAACTAAAAGAAGTAAACAATACTCATAGTAGAAGTTTCCTTTACCAGTTCCACTCTCCAATAGTGTTTCACTCCCCGGCAACGACGCCATAAAATAGTCTTGATGACCCACAAGTCTAGGGGGTGTATCGCAGTATTTTCGATAAGTAAGAGTGTCGAACCCAACGAGGAGCAGAAGGTGCTGGCGAATGGCTAGGAGCAGGAATTCTCTGTAAATACTTAGCAAACGGATTTTTAGGGTTTTTTGATAATGCAGGTAAATAAAGTACGAGTAAATAAAAGACAATAAGAATAAATGCAGCAAGTGGCCCAATCCTTTCTTTAGCAAAGGACAAGCCGGTTGTATTACTTAGGATGACCAAACGTTCTCGAGGACACATGGGAATATCGTCAAGTGCTTTCGCTTCATATAGTTGATTAATCTTCTTTAGTTTGCTAAGTGTTGTGTGGGTGAACCTGTGCTAATGTACCGACCTTCCTAGGACTAATACATACTTGTGATTATACCCCTTGCAAGCATCCGCAAGTACAAGAAAGTAATTAAGGTAGAAACCTAACCACAACTTTAAACTCTAAGACCCTGACGTCCCTTGTGCAATGGTTTCCTAATGGGGGTTCAGGTTTCTATCAATCCGGCAACCCCTACGATTAGTAGCCAAATACACAATGCATTCCCCTAGGCCCATATAGGTGAAGTGTCATGTAGTCGACGTTCACATGACACCACTAGAAGAAGTACACCACAACTTAAATATCAAACCATTGAATCTTTCTCAACACAATTCCACTACTAACAACATGAATTCTCCCATGTCCTCAAGAACAAAACGAACTACTCACAAGACATCATATGGATCATGATTAGAGATGAAATAATGATATGTAACAATCTGAACATAAATGATAATTCAATGGTTCACTCAATAGCATCAACTACAAGGAGTAATCAACACCGGGAAAGTTTCCCCTAAGAACTATGCAAGATTCAACCCAATTGTTTCAGCGGTATGAGGTGGTGATGATGGTGCTGGTGGAAATGATGGTGGTGGTGGTGATGATGATGATCCCAATGAAGGCCAGCTTGATGGTGGTGTTGATGGTGATGATCTCCCCTCTCCGGGAAGGAATTCCCCTCGCAGAATTCTGTTTGCCGGAGAGATCTTTCTCTCTCGGTGTTTTCTGCCCCGCAGAGGCGGTGGAATCTTTCTGTGGTCGCTCCCCGAGTATTAGGGTTTCGGGAGGATAATATACGCTAGAGGGGAGAGCCAGGGGTGGACCAGGGCGGCCACACCACCTGGTGGCGTGGCCTAGGATGGCCCGTCCCAGGGGTGGTGTGGGCCCCCTGTGTCCCATCTCCGCTTCCCCTTCTGGCTTTCTTCGTCTTCTAGAAAAATAGGATTTTCCATGTATTTTCCCGGATTTTCTGATCTTCGCGAATTTTTCCTCCAAACAGCACTTTTTCCATCAGAATCCTGACTGCAGCGATCCATGCTCCGAAAGTCATCAACCATGCAAAAATAGATGAAATAGCATAAGTATCATATCCTAATATGAAATATATCAATGAATAATAGTAAATTTTGATATAGAATAGTGATGCAAAATGGACGTATCAGACAACCATGTCATATCACATATAGATTACATGTGATGTTAATTCTGTATGTGCATCTTGTTTGTTTGCTAGTAATATATACAAAATGGTAGCAATAAATAAGATGATCTAATTAATACCAACGTAGTGTTCTCCCATTAGTGTGCACCACCAAGAAAGTATATCGTTATGAAGCATGTCATGACGATCGGGTGCTAGACATATCGACATTCGCATATAGTGGGTGCAAGCCATGTATGCACTGCAAATACACTAAAGTTGAGTTGGCGAGCCTATCATGTACAAACATGGCCTCAGAACACAGTAGATTGAAAGATCAAGCACAAGTCACATGAATGATGTGATCTACGGATATAGTCCACCCTAGCAGCTGTATCAAAGGTCGTGGTGATAGGGGATGATACAGTGTAAAGGAATCGTGTAATCACTAAACTATCTTAGGGATGATAGTTTAAGTGGGAGCTCATTTGTTAATATGATTACAAATTTGAACTCATATTATGAACTTAGTCTAAATCTTTGCAAATGTCTTGTAGATAATGTCCATTCCCCGAGTTTAGACACCTTTGATCCATTTATGAAACATGAGAAACTTAAGCTAGATGGGTCGAATTTTATCGACTGGTACCAACGCCTTAGGGAGATCCTCATATAAAACCATCTTCTCTATGTCCTTCATGAACCAGTGGAAGACTTCCCTCATGACTCCGACAGTGGAGAAGATGCGATTCCTCGTGCCCACTGTGACACCTTCATGACCGTCAAGTACACCATTATCCATGCCATGGAATCTGGCTTGAGGGTTCACTTCCATGAAATCGACACAATTGATATGCTTGATGGATTGAAGTGCATGTTCCCAGCTCAGTTAAGGGGGTATGCGATATGAGTACATGGAAGAGTTTATTTCTACCAAAATGGAAGAAAAATCCTGCTTGGAAAGCCACCTAGACACCATGGAAGAGATCCATGTTCTCCTTGTGGATGCTATGGGCAACTGGCTGACTGACAACTTTGCGATAGATGGGGTGTTGCGTTCGCTTCCTCCTAGATATAAGGATGTCGTCACAGACTATATTGTGAAAGGGATATCGTGTACCTTTCGTGATTTCATAGCCAAGATGAGGACTACCAAGGTCGAGCCCATTGCTAGGGTCATTGTCAACGAAGAAGGTATATGTTGATATACAAGTAATAAATGTTTCCATGAAACACTTATGAGGTTTTTCCAAGTATTGGATACTTAATTTTGCTTTGTTGAAAATAGGATCTTCTGCATGAGAGTTGCTGGATGGAACGAGGCGTCGATGGCGTGATGACAACAACAATCTGGTTAAAGATCGACAACACTCCTTCCCTAGAAGTTTATCATTAGGATTAGAGTATCTGAAAAAAAAGCTTTGTAATCAAGTTTGTAAACCTTATTACTGTGTCTTCCTTATTACGAGATGGTTATTCATATAAATAAGATACAATCGGTTGTTATTTTTCTATGAATAATTTCTTTTATGATTCACATCGTGATTATGAACAAGTTATTCTGTCTTTATTTTTATGATAATAGAGCATTTATGAAACACATGAAAATTGCCAAAAGATATCAGAACTCAATAATGAAATGGCACTAGAAGTTTATATTTGAATTGTTCAAATACTTTTTCAGTATAAAGTTGGATATAAAATTTAATAAGAATATCAAAGTCTCTATGATTTGATCAAAGTGACTGTGAATTCGATTTAATAATTTTGGCATAAGGACTTGTGAAAACTGTTTCACAAATTATGATTGGACAAATCAAACCGTATTGATATGTCTAAAAACATCATAGTCATAGTGTATGAGATACATATGGTAAAAAATGATCTTCTACTGGATTAACGTTAGAATTAAGAGTTATACATGGAAATAGTAAACTCCTATTTGAAAGTATAAAGAACATATGAAGATTCGTGGAAACAACACCATATGGAATATGGCAAGTTCGAGTTTCTAGAGATTTCGATAATTTAAGATTGTTACGAATAAATAAATCTTTGTAGTGTATTCTTAGGCAACTATGAATATAATTCCACAACCAAAGGAGACAAAGTTTATATTGTCTTGGCCTGGTATTTCCCCGAAAGAATGTTCTCTCAAGGAATCGTAAGTGGAAGAAAGTGAAAGATCAAAACAAGATTATTGACCTTACCTTAGATTGTCGAGTAGCACAACGGAATATGTTTTGGAACCAAAACTCTACAATAAAAGGGGAAACTAGTGATGAAGATTATAGAATTTTAGAAGAGATACTTTTACGTAAAGAAAAGTAGGATTCAAGAATATGTTATGATGCCTACAGAATTTTACTATTGATTCACTTGTCATGTTATTGTAACAAGACATACCTATGAACTACAAATAAAGAATGGTGAACCTAAAAGTACAAGAAATGACTTAGAGTCATGAATTCCCATATAAAGTTGCATTTGAGATTATAAACTAAAAGGTTACTTGATCTCATTAAGGAATGGTATTTACTTAATCCTTCCTAGTAAACTACAAAGTTGAAGGGAAGAAATGAAACTTACAAGGAAGACATAAAAGCTTGATTTGTCACAAAGGATGTTTTCGAAAAATTCAAAAGATTGACTACAATGTGTAGCGATGCTTGAAGTTTGTTGGATTTAAATTAGTAATTTGTCCAATTTGGAAATTGGTGAAGGATTGTTCAAAACTACAAGTCTTCAAGATTTGAAGAAAAGGTTGTAACTAGTACAACATGCATGGTTTGGTCAATCGTGAGATTGCTGGTATCTTGTAGAAGAAAATTCTTGATTTGATGAAAGATCAAAGAATTTTGGATATACCAAGATTATCGAGAGAGTCTGTAATTACATTAAATTGAGTGGGAGCTAAGAACTTTTCCAAGTCAAATATGTGGATGACATATTTGAGTGGGAGTTGAGTGATATCCTAGTATGTCAAATATGGAGTGCATATTTGAGTGGAAGCGTAACAACATTCTTACATATGTAATTGACATATTAAGAATAAAATGTTTGGTATTAGAAATGATTAGATAATTAGATGGATGAAATTGCATGTACATTAAACGTAAAGGATCTATAAAGATATATTAGGGTGTTTAATAAACATTAAATTTCGAAATACTTCAAGGATTCTGAAAGAAGTTCAAAAATTCCTAGTTGAGATTCTGAAAACACTTTAGAATAGAATGAATTCTTACTTCTGGAACTATAAGAAGCATTGAGTTGAACTCGATATTTATAACAATGGAGGAAAAAGTGATGCATTTCATCACCTATGCCTTGGTCATAGGTGTCCCAGATAAACCCATGTCATATATACTTGACATAATGTGACCAAAATTCTTAGTTGTAAGATCAGGTTCTTGAGTGATCAAAGTTAATCACTGAACAAGAGTTAAGTTTAGCTTGAAAGAAGCATGTTTAGGCATCAAAGTTGCAAGTATTGCATTTTGATCAAAGTCTATATAGATATATAAGTGTTAGAATACTTCAGTATTGGCAAGTATAGTTTTGGTTCAAAGAAAGTTCGACTTTTGGCTAAGTGTGTTTTATAGGTATACATGGCAACATTGAAAGTTCAATTAACTGATAGACCGTCATTGGATATGCTAGAAACCATAAGTCTCACTTTGTCACAAAAACAAATGCTTCAACACATTATATAATAGAGACTTCTATTTTTGTGCCCTCGGTTTCTTAGTTGTACTCACTTTTCCCTAGCCGCTAAACTTTTCCTCAATTTTGCCCATCTCCTTCTATGAAACTCTCACACAGACTGAAACTTGTTGTCCGTCAGCCTTTCCATTACGTGCTAACAATTGGGGCTGCGTTCTGTCGGGTCCCGTAGTGGACCCTTGCCATTACATGCTGACAAGTGAGGCCGCATTTAGTCAGTTCCCTAGTGGACACCTCTCTCCACTTATGTAGATCAGTATGGGACCCATAGCTTATCCACATGAGCGCTAGACCCACAGCTTACCCAGGTTCACTTCGGCCTCCCATTCGTCCTGGCCACAGTATGGTGTTGTCTTATGACCTATACGAAGGATGGCAATGGCAACCATGCGCTTGATGTGGACAATCAATTGGTGCAACTCGGGAGCTCAATTGGGCGTGCACTTGCTGTGGAGAATGCGGGCGGCGAGCCATTACGATGATTTAATTGGTTTATCGAGTTAATGTCTTAGCTGCAATCAAGTGAATCTATGAGGTGAAAGTCAAACTTTGAGATCTAGGGATATGGATGTATAAGAAATAAGAGAATGACATAACTCTTGAACACTTTCAAATTAAAAAAATTATAGAACTCTTAAAGTAAAAGAGTGTTTATAATTGACACAACTATTGAACACTTTCAAATTACAATTTGCACATGATAATGTTGTCCTAGGAAAATGTTGAGAGTTTACCATTTTTAGAGAGTGAAAAGTGATCCCTAATCTAAAATCTTTATGCCTCGTGCATATATGAAAATTATACACCTTCGAACATTGTGAAATCGCACTTAGGACATGATAATGTTGTGCTAAGAAAATCTTGAGAGTTTATCATTTTCATGGAGTAAAATATTATGCATAAACTTGGATATATGAAAATTATACACCTTTGATCAATGTGAAATCGCACTTAATACGTGATAATGATGTGCTAACAAAATCTTGAGAGATTATCATTTTCATATAGTGAATTGTAATGCATAAACTTGCATATACAAAAATTATACACCTTTGAACTCTTTGAAATCACACTTAGGACATGATAGTGTTTTGCTAATAAAATCCCGATCATTTATCATTTACATGGAGTGAAATAAAATGCATAAACTTGCGTATATGAAAATTATAAACCTTTGAACACTGTGAAATCACACTTAATACGTGATAATGATGTGATAACAAAATTTTGAGAGATTATCATTTTCTCCCCAATTTTCATAGAGTGGAATGTAATGCATAAACTTGCATATACGAAAATTATACACATTTGAACTCTTTTAAATCGCACTTAATACGTGATAATGTTGTGCTAAGAAAATCTTGAGAGATTATCATTTTCATAGAGTGGAATTGTAATGCACAAACTTGCATATACGAAAATTATACCCCTTTGAACACTTTCCCTTCAAACTATATTCAGAATCATTTGTTTATGGAGTTAAAGTACCAGTGGAAAACTCGTTATTTTGCATGGATAGAGGGGTGCCCCCAGAAGATATAGGGGCTATCATGTCCGCTAGATCACAGAGGATCAACAGTTGGTGGGCACGATCCGCATGACAACTGTCTCAACCAATCAGAGCATAGCAGCCAAGATGAGCACATGCGTGAGAGTTTGTGACTAAGAGAGAGGGGGAAACTGAGTAGAACTTAAAAACCAAGGGCAAAACTGAATAGAACTTAAAAACCAAGGGCAAAACTGACAAAGGGATTCAAATAGAAAATAGAAAGAGATTTAACAAATGGAAAATGCATCTTTTATACAATAAAATACATCTAGGCATACATCAAACTATTTGCAATTCAAATATACATTAGTTTGACAATTATTGCCTCATTCAAACAAACTATGTTTTGGGGAGGGATGTTTTGGGAAGAGGGTTGAGTAGAAAGCCATGAACCTTCATAGATAGTAGGTGATTTGAGAAGTGGTGATTTAGGTTAAAACTTGATTTCTATATATTTCTTATGGTGGTGGGTCAGATATAAGACTCCCTGGGTAGATGCCACTATGTTTTGATCTTTTTGAATTTGTTGTGCATGAAATGACTCAATTAGCTATCTAAAACCCATTTGTTGACTCTCTGTTGACCAGCCATCGGAGGGTAAAACTAAGTATATTGCACATGACAGTGTTAGTACTGGAGGGAAAAATTGAGTACAACCAAACTGCTAGTGTTACACTTGAGGGTATAACTAAGCACAACTAAGTCACCAGGGTTAGACACAAGGGGAAAAAATGTGACTCGTGGTATGCGTGTCACGGTGCACGGGGCAGTAGCGAACACGTGTGGCCGTGCACGGTGCAGTAGCGTAGGCGGTTACGCGGTGCACTGTGGTGCAACGAAACATCCCTTCCCTTCACCTTTATAGAGGCCTCCTCACTCTCACTCATGACTCACTCGCTCACTCACGAAACCATCTCCACTGTCCCATCACCTTCCGCAAACCCCAAGAAAACCCCAACCACGCCGGTGATGGAGAAGAACAGCACGGTGGCCATCGCCACCTCCAAGGACACCAGCGAGGAGGCCCCGTCCCCGTATAGGACCCCGTCGAGGAATCAAATGAAGCCGTCGTCGATGTCCAGACCTCCGCCCCCGCTTTTACCGTAGCTACTGGCGAGGAGGCCCCCGCCAGTCTCGGGTAGATCCCGCTCGGCTGGGACCCCTACGAGGAGGAGGATTACATTAGGCCAGAGAACCCCTATGACACCAGCATCGCCGACCCATGGTTAGAGGTAACTAGGGTTTTATCCCCTTCCCTTGTTCTTCCCCCATTCCCATTGTTGAATGATAAATCATATGTTATTAGGGTTCGTCTGTTCGTATTTTTATAGTAGCTAATCCTCTTGTGTTAGATCTCATATTTTGATGAATCCCATGTTTGTATTTCAATCCTATTTTATTTGTCCTCTGAGTTGTAGTTAAGGGATTCCCTAGTTAGTACTAGCGCCGATCTGTAGTTGGGATCAGTATTCGATTTGGTTTGAGGTTTGGGGATTGGGGAATAATCAGGGGATCTCAATCATGTCCTTATTGCACTCAACTATTTTTTCCAACAGGAGGATAGCAGCGATGTCTACAGTGATGATGAGTCCAAGGACACCAAAACTCGTCAGGTGCTAAGGAGGCTGAAGTCCGGCCAGTACGATAACTTCTTCGCCGGCGACATCTACAGGTGCCCCTTCTGCACCAGGAGGCTCCATGCCACCGACTTCAACTCCCTCGTGAAGCATGCTGAGGACGTGAAGACCTACGGCGAGTCTGTGATCGTCCATGGTTTCAGAGCCAAGCACCATGCGCTCGGTTTTCACCTCCGCAACCTCTAGAAGGTGGCCATCGAGGAGGGTTGCATGCTCCCGATCTAGCCCAAGGCGCCAAGGTCAAGGGACGAGGCAACAAGAAGTGGAGTCGACGCCAGAGGAAGGAGGCGGAGACCATGAGGGGCCACTGTTCTTGTGTTGCTGCTGCTGTAAAGCAGCTTCATTTGTATTGTCTTTGTTGAACTTGTTCGCTGCTACTGAGCAGCCTAATCGTCAAACCTTGTTAAGTACCGTACTATATGTCCTATATTAGCCGCTTTGTCTACATCTGCTATATATATCCTATATTAGCTGCTTTATCTACATCTACTCTGCTTACTGAATGTATTTATGGTGCTGGTTAGATTTGCTACTCTAGATTTGCTACCAGATTAGGAAAAAACGAGGGTCAAAAGGAACAATGAATGAAGAGAGAAGCTTCTCTACCTTTTTTTTGGGAAAAACATAACTATTAGCGAGAGAGAGGGGGAAAAGGCGCTCTTAAAAAGGCCAATCAAAAAAATTACAAAAAATAAAACTTCCAATTTAGGCGACAAGGTGCATGTTACCACCAAACGTGCCCCACATGGTCCCACACCACGTCCCCCATAACGCGTTTCCAATAAACCGGCCCCATGCATTCCCACATGGCACGACCCCACATGTCAATATAACGTGTTCCTGACCAACTGGCCCCACGTGGTGCCGTACTGCGTGGCCCCACACATCAACCAACAGTCAACCTGATGACAGCTGTCGTTCGAGCTCTTTGATGAGTTTCCGAGAAGGAGATGGGCAAAAATAAGGAAAAGTTAAGCAGCTAGAGAAAACAGAGTACAACTAACGAACCAGTGGCACGAATATATAAATCCCTATATAATAATGGTGTTAATGTCAAATATGTGACATTAATGATTTGCAAAAGAATATATAGATCCGGTAACATAGACTTAGGACAAGACGTTTCCCATGAGAAAGCATGATCAATAAACACATATGTCATATGGTTTATGATTAGTAACAATGCAACTAGATTATTTGTATTCTAGTGCAAGTGGGAGACTGAAGGAGATATGCCATAGAGGCAAATAATAAAGGGGTTTATTATCATATCTCATTAGTTTATAATAGTTTTATTACATGCTATAACTGTATCAATCAAAAACATTGATACATGTGTAATATATAAACAAACTAAAGGTCCCTAGTAGCATCTATTCAACTAGTTCATTGGTCAACTAATGATAAAGGTTTCTTGATCATGGTGCATTTATGATAACTCACAATGAAGTCATATCATCTGGAAATGATGTGATGGACATTACCCACAGACGATTTTTGCAACACGATCAAGTCACAAGTTCACAGTTGCAATTGTCAAAAATGAAGTGTCCTAATCCTTAGACCATGAGATCATATTTAATCACTGTCACCCGAGACTGCTTTAACTGCATCAACCGTCATGACCGTAACTGGGTGCTATAAAGGTGTATGTTGGGTATTCCAGAGGGCCAGGTTGAGGCGTATGTCTCGAGATCAGGATTTGTTTCCTGTGTGATGGGAAGATACACTGGTACCATTCGGTGAATTACATCCATAAGCTGCGCATCATATGACTAGGTCATGGGGATGGAATATCACAAGAACGAGTAAAGCAATAGTTATTGGAAATGATATTGAATAAGGTATCATGATATCGATGATCATATATTGGACAAGTCATGTATCGAACTAACAAGGGAATTGGATTCAACATTGATGGTTCAAAAACGACGTTGATATCATGGAATGCATAGGGGTCATTATGGGTATCCTGGTCCCACTATAGATCATTGATTCGATATCATCTCGATCATGGTTGTGCCATTTCCAAACCGTAGGGTAACACACTCTAGGGCATTACGGCATTTAGAGATTGTTCTGGAATTGATGGAATCATAGAAGAAAAAGAATAGAGAAACCAGAGGTGTTCCGTGAGAGAATCGGAATCATTCCGGGAGGATCCGAAGTTGTTTGGAGTGAACCAAAAGGTGTTTTGGGTCAAAGGGAATTTAATAATATATATTTGATATTAATTTTATTGGGATAATTCCACTAATGGGCCAAGTTCCTGAGGGAACAAGGCCTAAGAGGGGAATCACCCAATGAAGGGGGTCGTCGCCCTAGTAGGGGCGGGTGGGCTTTGGCCACTTGGGCCCATGGCCACCATGGTTGGCCGGCTACCCCCTCTTCCCTACTCCCTCGTTTAGTCCCACATGGGGGAGCTCTTGAAAGAGCACACCCTCTTCGCCTATATAAAGGGGTGCCTATGGGTGGGAATAAACACACAAATAATTCTCTAAGGAAAATTTTCTTAGAGAAGAAAATCTCTCTCTTGTTGCCTTTTGCGGTGGCAGGGTCTGTGGAAGGACTGTACACGTAAGAGACAACATCGTTGCGACAAACTGTTGTGCTATAGTGATTCTGGCTAGGAGATCTACTTCCTCAATTTTGTTAGGGATTAGAGATCCGGGAGTCGTCCTCTTGCACCGTATGTGTGCGATACCTCGGGGGTGCTGCCACTTGTGGCAATAGACTATCGTACGAGGACCTGGACAAGGGGTGAATTGCGTGGAGCTTCGTGACCTTGAGGTCGGATGAGTACGACTACATCATCCATGTTCTCGCCTGAGCACTAAACGCTTATAGTCTACAAGGGTATGTTTCCCATGTCTCTCTCCAATAATGCATTACTCTTAGATAGATCCTGGCTAGGTGTGTTTTGTGTAGGAAATTGTTTGTTTTCTACCACGGAACCCCTTCAAAAAGGAGGGACCCCCACATCCCAGCTGGCAATGTGGGACTAAAGGAGGAGGAAGGGGAGGCGCACAGCCAAGGAGGTGACCAGCAGGCCCCCCTCCCCACGCACGTGGTCCAAGGAGGCTAACTGTGGTTGGCTCCACCTACCCGCGCGGTGGCCCATGGCCAAGCCGGCGGGTGCCCCATGGGTGGCTTCCCTCTTTGACCTTTTCTCTCCAGGGATTTGGCCCGTTGGGGAAGTTACCCATTAAAATTAATTTTAAATATTATTTTTATTATTAATTCTAGTAATTAATATTAAAATCATATTTAACATTTCCTCATGATCAAAAAATCCTTTTTGATCACTCTGAACAACTTTGGACTTTACCCAGAACACTTCTGGATTTCTCTCTTCTTTCCTTCTGTGATTCCAACAACTCCATAATGATCTCAAGCATCGTATGACCATTAAGTCTGTTAACCTAAGGTTCGGTAATGTCATAGACATGATCGTATCAATGATCATTAGTGGGACTAGGATGCCCATAATGACCCCTTTGCATTCTATGATGTTCTGTCGTTTGAACTATACACTGTGAATCCAATTCCTTTTTTTTCTTCAATACATATCTTGTCTAGGATTTGATCATTGGTATCATTATACCAATCTAGTTAACGACAAGTTGACTTAATTCGTTACCATGATATCACATCATCATGACCTAGTCATTCACTGCAGCTTATTGGATGTAATGTCACCGAGTGGGCCCAGTGTATCTTCTTGTCACTCGGGAGAAAAAATCCTGATATTGATGCATACGCCTCAACATGCCCTCTGGAATATCCAACATACACCTTTATGGTCACCCTATTAGGTTATGACGGTTGATGCAGTCTAAGAAGCTATGTGTGACAGTGATTAAACACGATCTCACAGTCAGAGGAGAAGGTCTCTTAGTTTCTAACTATTACAATGGTAAACCTTGTGACTTGATCACATTGCAATACTTATATGGGTAATGTCCATCATGTTATTCTCCAATGCCATGACCTCATTCTCAACTGGCATAAATGCTCCATGATCAGGAAACCTTGCTCATCTATTGCCCAACGAAGTAGTATATATAGAGGTTACTAGGGACTTGGTTTGTTGACATACCACACATGCACCAATGTTTCCTCTTGATACAGTTATAGCACAATATGAAATTATCATGAAATAATTTAGATATGATAATAAACACATTTATTATTTGCATCTAGGGCATATCTCCTTCAAATATAATATCAAGAGATTCATAAGGAATCAACTTGACACTCAAAACAATGACTTAAACAACAAAAGACAGAATCTGTCCAAAAAACGGGACCTGCAAAACGTAATTATTTACCCTACTCAAAACAACCTTTCTGGACGTTGTATTTCGTCCCTGGTTGACTTTGATTTTGTAAGCAACGTGTGATTCTACCTTGATTGCTCCAGATTTTGCCATAAAAGAGTGATTTCCTACACATTAAAATTTAAAACAAGGATTTGCACATATTTGCAATAATTAGACATTAGTGGCAAGGCTAGAGAGACATTTTATCAATTGCTTGACTTAATATAAGATTTGAACACAAATAAAGTTGTTATTTTCATAGCCATCAATATGCCCAAGCTTAAACCTTGATCGTCCTCAATCAAGAAACCAAAAATCATAAGGAACTCAACGTTTAAACTAAAACAACGAGAAAGCAAGTTCACTTATGTATTGGTAGTATCATGCCTCCATCACTTCTTTCACCTGAATACTTAGCATAGAAAGAGTAGCGACAAGAGTATTATACAAGCTTGATAAATCAAGACAATCACAATAAAGGTTTTATAAGCATGAATAACTAGATATGGAGAAATTATACCAATTCCTATAGTTAAACCTTAGCTTGCCAAGGAACACTTGAAGATTTCATATTGGCATATTAAGAGTGAGAGATCATGTAAAAATAAGTATAGCATTGGAGTGTCTCATTAACACCCACATCAATAAATCAATACTATAAAATACTTATTTTCTATTATTTTCTTCTTTAAGAACTTTTCAACTTAGTAGTAATGAAACCATGCCAAAGACTGAGTGTGTTTAATTGGACTATGTAGGCTAGGATATAATTTCGTAACCATTCTAATCAAAAGGGTTATTCTTTCTTTTTCTTGAAACACGGACCATGAGAGTGCCATGCTTTTAACCATTATAGCAGTTTTCTGCTATGAATGTTCATTCAACTCATGGACAAAATTCAAGAGTTTCCCTATACAGATTGTTCGTAGGCCAGCGGAGTTGTGGCATACCATGAGTGTGAAAGTGGTGCAGACACACAAAAATCAATATCATACTTTTTTTAACAGGTCAAGTTTTGGCATGCATCTCAATTACCGCTAAGCATTAGTTCCATCAAACAAAAACCTTTCAAGATTACCATCAAGTTTATCATTAAATCTATGGAGTTGAGTATCTTCAAGGCCAATGTCTTAAGACAATTAAACATCACTCAAGTCATAATTTGAGACTTTTTCTTATTGTAGTTGTTTGGTAATATTATTTCTAAGTGAAGATTCGGTTAACTATGAGAACTAGAGCAAGAGCAAGCACATCCAATTAATCATACAAATAAAATCTTTACTCTAACTCTCAAGATTTACTACCACTAGCATAACAACTTAACAATACTATAAACTAGCATAATCATTCAAACTTACAAATGGGAGACATAGGACATACCTCTCATGAGTGACTTCACAATTCTCTTCCATATGACGTGTTCCTTCAAAACTCAGAGTAGATCAAAGCCATTAATAAAACTAGTCTTCTCTCTGCGCCCCGGGGGTGGCTAACAGGCAGCAAAGCCGTCATGCAAGATAAAAAGCATACTTGAGACCTTCCCCTAGGAACTAGAGTTACTAAGGTAAAATCTCAAACTTAGCTAACCGAACTCTCGTTTCTGGGTTTGTAAGCTGGCTAAAACAACTCTAAGTTGTCGAGGTGGGACTAAAATTCTAGCCTTCTAGCACATGAAACCACGGATTCTATAAGAGTTGTTTCCGCGAGCGCGTGGGAGTCGTATGTCCAAACATAAGAGACAGGTTCACATGCGTCCAATACCCACGACACAACTCATGAAGCGACTGATCCTACCAAAACTAAGGGTACAATCGATATAACTGGATAGGAAGCGTTAATCATATAGTGATATGCTTTTTGAACCACTACAAAGGATCATTCATGTAAGAATTTTTTAACACGAAGACACAAGCATATAGGAACAGAGTGCAGAACACTAAGATGCGGAAGTACACGTGAAAAAGTAAAGTGAAACATACACACGTGGCAGATAGTTGGACGACTAATCCTAGAATCCCATCTAACAATCTACATACAATTCAAACCCAAGAAAGGGGCTCGTGAAACTCGTTCGAAATTCTCTTATCTTCTCGACGAACGATGGAAGCATGCAGAAGACTACATTGAACTTCGTAAAGCCTATCTTGTTTACCCTTTGCACATCTCTTGCGTTAGTAAAAGTAGAAGGCAGGAAAAAAGTAAACGCGTAAAAAGATAGTATTGGAAGAAGAAAAACATGCAATACGCATCAGAGTCGATAGGAAGCGATACTCACACAAGACAGTAATGACTTTCGTAATAGATATTTTTGATATCTTTTTGTACACATTACAATGAAAAAAGTAAACACCTAAAAAATAAAGAAAGTATTGGAATAAGAAAAACACGCATAGGCATTAGAGTCAGTAGGAAGCGATACTCCCATGAAACAGTAATAAATTTTGTTATAGACATTTTCTATATATTTTCGTACACATTACAAACATAATAATTATAGTCTATCTAATCTAAACCTACCGACCTAGACGTCGTCATTCTAGTCCTAACTACCGGCCAAAAGCCCGTAACATTGAATAAATCTTCTACTCTGCCTTGTCCACATGGCATCCGTGTCACCATGTTCACCCTAGTGACGCGCTTCTCGCAGACGCCACGGTGGGAGGACACGGCGTCGATGTTTGTCCTTCTCCCCGTCGGTGCAGGCTTACTCATCAGCGTGGTATCCTTTCTTCTAATGGATGCGGCTCCCGCGTACATCATGGCGGGAGGACGTCACTCCGCCACAGAGCCTCTTCTTGACGTCTACGGTCTCATCATTGACATCGTGCCCCCGGTCACCGTGCCTCCTGCTTGACTTCGATGCCACGGTACTCGCGTACGCCACGGAGAGATAACATGCCGCCGACGGAAGGCCTTCTCCTTGTCGGCACCGTCAGCGCGATCTTCACCGTCATTGCAGTGGCTGCTTCTCCTCGTGGACATGATTCCCATGTATGCCACAGCTGGAGGACATCTCTCCACCGCGAGGCCGTATCCCGTCTCCGTGCTCTGTGTCAACGACCGTCCACCGTTGTGCCACCCGCTTCTCCCCGTTGATGGGGTTCACACGTACATTTGGCAAGAGGACATACCATCAACTTGAGTCGGTAGACGTACTTCGTTGTATATCACTACATTTACCTACAAAGGAACGAACCTACTCTTACGCTGCCCACCGTGCTATAGAGAAGCACGCCGCCACCCTAATCGCGTTGGATACAATAGAGCCGTCGTTTGAGGGAGTATGTGGTGTCTCTTCTAGCATGATGTGCTGGGAAGAAGGTAAGATAAACCAGCTAAATTGATGCGAGAAACCACGAAGATGGAGGAGTCTTTTATATACTAAACGCTGGTCGTGGTGCCTAGGATCCACGTACCTAGGACCCACCGCCACGTACACATATCTCATATGTGAGAATGCTCGGATGGCGAGAGATGGTGCTGTCAGCTAGACCGTAGACGTACGCGCAAACCCATGGACGTCTACAGACTAGGACGATAGCTTAGCTAGGAACGGGACCCATCGTATGACCTCACTGCGAGAACACACATACATCTACTGTCTATGGTGCCAGCTGGGACCTCTGAACGCGAGAAGTCGCGTACGCCTAGAGTCTACGACGCCACATCGGCCCTGGGTGGGCCCTACGTACAGTAGAAACCACGTGCGGCATGGGATCACGGCGCCACATCGGCTACTCACGGGCCCCATAACCGTGATAATCCGTGTCCAGCCATGCTATATGGCACCACGTCGGCTCTCGGTGGGCCTTGCCACCTGACGGGTACAATAGCGTGTCACGACGAGAACGCCCCTTACCGCGCGCGATCCTCCACTGTCGTGGTGGTGGCACGGCAGATGCCATGGATAGACTAAAGATGGGGCCAATATGCACTAGAGGAATCCAAGGAGGGATAGTGTGGTGATTCCACACACAAGCATTTGTATTTTCTCTCTATGAATGGTGGATTACAAGAGCTCCTCGAGCTGTTCGTGAGAAGGAGACTAGTTCTCTTACCCCCACTATAGTGCTCTAGAGTTCTACCTTAGACAGAATGATCGATCCCTTCTATGGAGGCCCTGGTGCTCCTTATATAGGGGAGCCCAGGTTACAAAGCTAGGACACACGTGGAAGCATATTCCTCGAATATGCCCTTTGGTTAAAGCAAGATGCCTCTTTTTACACTTTAAACGGCTAGTCAGGACCTTGGACGTAATCCTATGTGAGCCGCTTTACTTTTGGCGTCATCCGACATTAGTAGCGTCAGCCGACACTGGCTATGTCACCTTTGTCGGCCACACCCCACTAGTCCTTCCCTCTGCCTGCTTTGCTCACGCTACAGTGGACAGAGGCCACCTTTTGACCAGAGAGAGATTCCTTCCTTCCCTTGGAAACCAAGTGGTAACCCGGCCAGCGTCTAGCTAACCCGGCTACGAGGGTACCTGAAAACAAGTAGATGACATATGTTTTGTGTCAGCCAGGTTATCGTTAGGTGAGCACCCATCGGGCCGGGTTACCCCGTAAGTCGGCCTGCCTTGAGGTGACCCGGTCGGCATTAGCTTTAACTGTGCCATACCTCAGCTAACTCGGCCACTATACCCCGGCGTGACCCTACCTAGGGGTATCCCCCAACATTAGTCCCTGAAGCTAGTGTGGTCTTAGAAACTTCCGCTGATATGGCCACAGCAGGTTCCACTTACCAAAATCTGCATTTCCTTGTCGAGTTATCCTGAATCCGGCTTCTGTTTGACATTCCCTTGGCTCGACCCAAGTTACTTCTCGTTGGCTGGGTTATCGCTCATACATCCGAATCATTCTTCCTTCTCTCATACGCTTCCCCACGTCCTACGTGGAGGGTAATCATCATTTTGCCTCATTTTAAGGGTCATGCCGCCATCGTACCGCCATCGTATTGATTGTCAGAATAATCTACGCACGTCACATCGTGGCAACCCCCTTGTTAACTGTATCATCACGTCGCGTCATGGGATTCCCTGCTCCATGCGTCCCTTGGTATGGCTCGCGTCTGATTGGCTGGCTTGGCGGATACACGGCCACATCGTGTGGCCGCTCCACAACGGTTGATCCCACTACACCTCTCAGAGGCGCAGTTAAATAGGGGTCAAGGGAGGCTCTTGGGGAAGTTCCCCCACTTCGCACGTGCCCCTGCCCTCTACTTCTTCTTCTCCATAGAGACACCGATGCCGCCGCTTCTGCTTTAGCATAGCACTATCACTGCCATGCCTTGCTGCTCTTCCACGGATTCCGCGCAGGCTCTCTGCTACGGGGCCCTGCCGCTCCAAGCCATTGCCTACCACCGCAGATTGCCTTCTCAAAGATATCGACCTTGACATGACTGAGGAGGATATCATCGTTGTTGAGGAAGAGGAGGAGGAAGAAGGAGCGCACGAGCGCGGTGCTTGGGCGGGCGCTTGGGTCTACCAAGATGACATCGACTGGCTCTACTAGACCCACCACATCCCCGCAGGCATCACGTGCCGCCACGCTGCCCAAGAGCTTGCTCCGTCCCCCAATCCAGGTGAATTCGTGGTGTCCTTGTCCCACTTCTAGCGCTCTTTTGGCCTCCCAGTGAGTGACTTCTTCCACGACTTCATCACCACCTATAAGCTTTAGCCGCACCATCTCCCAGCCAATGCGATTACCCCCTTTCTTCCTTTGCATCCAGAATAGAAGGATATGTCGGCCTCTAGCCCACCAAAGAGCTTTGGATCAAGTTCTTTGGCCTCCGAAAAAACGTCATCCCCGATCCTCTTCTTGCCCCGACCGAAAAATTCTTGACCCAGTGCGGTGGAGCCTCAATTTCTCCCTACAAAAACTTAGCCTTCCCCCCGGGTTATCGGCCTTGAATCCTGCAAGGGCTAGGCCTGGACCTTCTTTTACGTTAGGAATAACACGGATGAAGATTTGATCCGGCTGCTCCCCTTCAGAATGGGTCCTCCAGATCTAACCTTGTGGGACCGGGTCCAGAAGCGGGCAACCTCCTTGGCGAATCAAGTGGACCACCGGGTCAAGGAGCTTGTCAAGCTAGGACTATGCAGTGAGGACGTCATGATCACTTTCGTCCGTAGCCGGATCTCCCCCCTACAGAAATGCTCTCACAAGGTTTGCCATTTGAGCGGTCCTCTTGACCCCAACCGCACCTCCTACTTCGAACTTAGCAACTCCGACGTATTCCGCATGGTTAAAGCTATCTTCAAGATAGAAAAGGAGTTCTCCGAGGTGTGGAAATGGGGGCTTGAGCCCTTCACCCGGGCCAACCTGCCGCCTAAGGTACGTTCTTCTTCTTATACTTTTTCTGAGTCTCGCGATACGTCGGATAGTATCCTAATTTGATCCTTTAGTATTTTTGCACTCAGTTGTTTCTCCAGCAGACAATTGAGGATGGCAAGGAGCCGACCCTCAAATGGGTGGAGGACCATGTAGAGCCGGACGGGGACGAGCCTGACCCGAAGAGATTCTTGCCTACTCCAGATAGCACCAAGCGAACCTCTGGTAAGGCCTCTTATCTAAGGGATTGTCGGATGACGATGACTCTGATGTTGAAATTATTGAGGTACTTGATCCGGTGCCCATCTCTTACGTGTTTCCGGTTACCTCGACTTCAGCTAACCCGGCTGGTCAGGTCCACGAGGATCCTCCTCTTGACGTGGAGGAGCCAGCTCGTGCCCCTTACCAGAAACGCCCAACAACCTCGGCCGCAGCTTCTGAGGCGCCTCCACCCAAGAAGAGGCAGAATAAGTACGGCGTCAAGGGTGCCGGCAAGCCTGTGCCTAAGGCCACAGTCCGGCGAGCACCCAAGCCTAGGGAACCTCCTACCTCGGCCGAGTAAGTCCTTTTACACCCTCTTCGTTTACTTTCGGGTCTTGCTTCATTCCTTTGCATTTTACCTCTTTTTCTCCTCCTAACTTGCTGTTCTTGGTTTGATTTGGCAGTGCTCCAAGGGTGATTCCCCAGAGTGGCCCCAACATCCCCTCTCCTATCCGGAGTGCTCCATCTCCCCCCGCGACGATAATGTTTGCCCGCTAACTCTATCCAAGAGGGCTCCGCGGCTACGCCGGATCTGAGCCCACCTCGTCATGAGGAGGGTAACGTTGATGCGGGGACAGTGGGGCTGCCGAGGATACGGCCATGCTAGACGCCCCCAGTTCCTCGGTTTAGCCACAACCTTCTCCTACAGAGGTGCCCTCTTCATCGGCACTGCCCTAGACTACCTCTTCTTCTCAAGTTCTAGCTTCACCAACATCTCCAGCGCTAGCACGTGTGCAAGTACCACCACCCGCCCCAGTACGAGTAGCAGCATCAGCACCAGCACCAGCAGCAACACCATCACCAACACCAGCAGCAACACCAGCACCAACACCAACAGTAGCACCAGCACCAGCACCAACAGCAGCAATGCTAGCCCCAGTGCCTAGGAAAAAATCTCAGGCGGCTGCATTCGGATCAGCTGGGTCTATCCAGGACATATTCCATCTGGCCTCGCAGGCCTCATCCGGATTAGCAACCTCAGTCCCTCTGCAGCAGCCAAAATCTGCCAGTAAGAGCAAGAAGGCGGCTGACGTAGCCAAGAGTTCGGCCTCCAAGAGTGCAAGCATCGAGTCTGGATAGCGCACGCTCGCGTCCATGACCAAGAAGGATGGCGCCGTCTCCAGGTCCTCCACCACCGGATTAGAGGTTAACAAGCAATTAACTTTGCATACTAGCTCGGCTGCTACCCAGGCCGCGAGGCGGGAAGCCCATGCTAAGGGTCTGGTGACGAGCCAGGCGCTTAGTAGGGAGAATTATAGTCCGACGCTCATCGAGTATGTCAATAACTGGAATGACGCCGAGTTCATAAACCCGCAGGATGATCTCCCAGAAAAGTTTGGTTCGGTGGAGTTCAGTACCCAGATGAACACTGCTACCAAAGCCATCTCCCTTGCTGGCCGGATGATGGAGGTAATCCCTTTTCCGTTATGCCTTTTATATGCACGAACACTTAGTGATATAGCCACTAGTCCCCGAGCCTCCGGGGGAGTAATTCATTACTCGGTCGGATGCTCTTAGAAAACTAGCTCAAGTCCTTAGTAGTTTCAAATATCCACACACCTAGAGCCGGGTTAAGTTCCACTTGGCTTGGATCTTGTAGACTTCGAATATCCACACACCTAGAGCCGGGTTAAATTCCACTTGGCCCGGATCTTGTAGACTTCAAAATCCACACACCTAGAGCCAGGTTAAGTTCCTCTTGGCCCAGATCTTGTAGACTTTAAATATCCACACACCTAGAGCCGGGTTGAGTTCCACTTGGCCTGGATCTTGTAGACTTCGAATATCCACACACCTAGATCTGGGTTAAGTTCCACTTGGCCCGGATCTTATAGACTTTAAATATCTCTTCTTATTTCTGAACCAACATTTGCTTCTCTTTTAGATCACAACCAACCACCAAACTGCTGAGTTCCAGCGCCTGCTGGACACATGTAAGGACCTTCGTGCCAAGCACGGGAAATTGCTTGGCGAGCTGAAGAAAAAGTGTAAGTTACTTCACTTTGAAATTTTTAGTCTTGCTTCTTTGTGTTAATTGTTGTCCGTATTAACTTGTCCTCCGGATTGTTCAGCCGAGGTTGAGGCTGAGAACATCATCATGCGCAAGAATTTGGCCGAGGCTACAGGTAACTCGTCTTGGTCACTTAGTTTTTGCTTACTTTTACCTTGACTCGGCAGATATTTATACCTCAGCTCTGCCAGGTCAATCCACTATTGTAGTTATAGTCCAGGATAGCATGCCTATTCCTGAAATGATGCTTCACTTTCTCGAACAAGCAGGAAAGCATCAGCCCAAATTAAAAAAGAAGGATGATGAGATTGTGTAGCTCTGCCTCAAGGATAATGAGATTACTCGGCTGAACGCCGAAATCCAAAGGCTCAAGGATCTCCACCAATCCGAGCTGGACAAGGCTGACCAGGAGTTCTCCGAGGATAAAAGCGCCTAAAGACCCAGATCGCAAAGGACAACGACATGTTGAAGGAGGCTGACGAGGGTTTAACTCACCAATGCCCATTGTTATGGACTTGGGTTTTGGAGAAGGAGGGAGCGCTGGAGACATCTATCGGCTAGCAAACAAGCACACAGGGGACTCGAAGATTTACCCACGTTCAGGCCTCGTAGAGGTCCCTACTCCTGATTGTCTGCTCGTGGAATTATCAAAGGAATCGAGGATTACAATGGTGCGCAGATGCAATCTGGCGAGGGTTGTGGAAACTAGGGTTGCGTGTGTCCTTCTCGCTGCCCCCTCCTAGCCTTTATATAGATAGGCTAGGTCTCGGGTAGCTGGTCGAGTCGGTTACAGGTTAGGGTTTTCCCCTTTAAACTTTCTATCTTTAGCTTCTTCTTGTTCTTCAAGCAATAGAGAGTCCATAGGTTACTCGAGTTCTTCATTTGGGCCCTGGCGACACCGTGGGCCTCCATGTATTCAGGCCGTATATACCAAACTCGAGTACCTATAGGGTATACCCATGCCAATAGCCCCCGAGTGTCCAGTGGAATCGCAGATTCGACTGGAGACTTTATGAAGCCTTTTGAGTGCATGACTGAGTATATTTTTTGACTGCTCTATTTATGTCATAGGGATTGTTGATGTGCGTGCCTGATTTTAACCGATGTATCGGTATCAGTTAACTACCTTAGGGTAAAACAACGCCATCTACTCGAACTCAAGTCCCCGGACTCGAATCCGGAAAAGTGCTGGTGTAATTCGACTCAAGCCGCGAAGGTCTTACAGGAGTCAAATTCCAGTATATGGGTGTGAGCACTTGACGCGTCCGTCAAGGCATGTTCATCGTACCTACAGGCACGGATATATTTTTGGTAGTGCGCAGCTTAATGCGTTGCCAGGCCTTATTCAGGTCTTATCTTCACACTGTAAGTGCGGCATCCGAATTTTATCATCGCGGAGATGATTCGGGTGACCCAGGAGATGCGATCTCTTTGTAGGGAATTTATGAGGCGGTGTCGCCATAAACTTCGAGTGTGGATGTTATCAACACACAATACTTTGCACAAATAATCATAGGGCGCGCGACCAGCGCTCCCTATGGGAGTAGCCCCCGAGTGCCTGGTTGAGTCAAAGACTCAGGCAGGGACTAAAGTACTTTTGCGACTGCTGTCGTCTTTATTTGCTTGTTTCAGTCGAATCTGCTTCCGGTGCTCCCTATGAGAGTAAACCCATGTCCATAGTCGAACCGTGCTTCGAGTGAGTGGGTTTTGCTGTGATTGTTCATGTTCCTATAAAAGAAAAAGAAAAATCATAGGGTGCACGACCAGCGCTCCCTATGGGAGTAGCCCCCGAGTGCTTGGTGGAGTCAAAGACTCGAGCAAGGACTAAAGTAATCGAAGTCTTCTGCTGTGTAGTTGTTGATGACATCAGTGCTGACGATCTCATGACCTCAGTTGCCCGCGTGAGCGAGTTTGACGGGACATGACGAGCGGTGGGTCCCACTCCCTGACTCTGATTTGACTAGGCGTGCGTAATATTTATTTTAACCGCGTCTCCTCGATTTCCACGCGTAATGGGAGTGGTGGGGGGACGGTTCATGTTTTAGCTCCTCCACGTGTCTAGCACGATGATCGCCACTTGTCCAGTAGGGTTTTTCTGAGCCGTTGGATTGCATCTTCCAGAGGTTAAGTAGTACCGCTGCGACGGTAAAATTCACATCTGCTTTCGCTCATCTTTTGCCTTCATCGCCATTGCCGCTGCTCCCCTGCTTTCTCTGCTCTCTTTTCCTCCACGGTGCTGGACCAGCTCCGTGCATTTCCCAGCTACTTTCTCCGGTCGCATCGCCGCCATGCAATGGGAAAGAAGAAGGGAGGTGCTGCGGCTAATTCCGAAGCTACCGCTGCTGCGGGGAAGAAGAAGGGCGGCTCCGCCACTGCGGGCACCAGCACCGCCGCTGACGGGAAGAAGAAGGGCACGGGCACCCGCGCCACGAATGGCGCGTGGCGTCCGTCCATCATCAAGTCCTCTGATCTTTGTCTTCTTCGTCAAGACGGAGTGCTGTCCATCGCAGTCGCCGACGCGCGCGTCCCCGGTGGTGAGATAATCCCCTCTCCTCCCACTGGTTTTCGAGTGATGTTCTTGGCATTCATCATTTGCAGCCTCTCGTTGCCCCTGCATCCCTTCTTCAGGGGCCTCCTTTGTTTTTACGGGCTTCAGCTCCATCAGCTATCCCCGAACTCTATCATCCATATCTCTTGCTTCATCACCCTCTACGAGTGCTGGCTCAGAATCGAGCCGCACTTCGGCCTCTTCAAGCACCTCTCCAAGTTGAAGTGCCAATCTGCGTTTGGCTCTTTAGTCTATGATGTAGGCGGCCGCGGAATCCACGTCGATCCATCCGCCACCTATTTTGACATCAAGCTGATGAAGTCCGTCCAAGGGTGGAGGGACAAGTGGTTCTATGTTCATGACCAGAAGGCCGACGGAGACCACTTCGGACTCGCACCTTTCGATCCCGTGATGCCGTGCAAGAGGAGGCGCTCCTGGAAGAATGTAGTCATGCCTGGCGAGTCCGTGGAGACAGATGTGCTGTATGAGCGCGTCTGCGACCTCGAGAGTAGCATAAACAAAGAGGAGGGAGGCTGCACCCTCATTCGCATGTGGTTGCACCGTCGCGTCCAGCCCCTGCAGGCCAGAGTCCACCCCATGTTTCAGTGGGTTGGCGCTGACGATGTCACTCACGTGTCTGCCGATGGCATGCCCGCGAGTGAGGTGGATAAAAGGGTTCGACTGGTGACCACATACACTGTCAAGGATGTGCTTCCTAGTGAGCCAGTCGTTCCCCCGTTCGACGCTTCTAACCCTCCTCCTGATGTACAATTGTGCTACGTAGTAGCTTAGTTTGTTGATTGCTTCTTTGCTGTTTCTTTGCTTTGTGCTGAATTTGTTGTCTGTATACATGATTGGGTAGTGTCACCCTGTATGCCCCCTCTTCCTGAGGGGGTTATCCCTCGCGAGGACTTGGAAGAGGACGAGTCAGAATCAACCGTCCTATCCGATGTGGAAGAGAAAGCCCCCGAGTCGGGTAGTCCGGATACTCGCAAGTGTTCGCGCAGCGAGGATTCTGATGCGTCGTCTCCTTCGACTCTAGAAGGTGCAGGCATTGGTGCGGGATCGCCAATCCTTGCCATTCCTGTGAGCGCCGTGGCGCCATCTTCTCGCAAGAAGATGCGACTGCCAAAGGAGTCTTTGTCAGAGTCGGGGGAACCAACCTTTGACTTTGATAAATTTGATTGGTAAGTTTTTGTTTTGTCCTTTCTGATTCTTCATTGGCTTTGCTTTGTCCTTGATGTTGGTTTTGTCTTTGTAGTCAAGAGGCGTCATCATCTTCTGGCGACGTCCAATTTTTGAAAGAATCAGGAGTCGCAACCTCAAAGGCCAAGAAAGAGGTCGAGCGTGCTCCTTCCCCTCCATTGGCGGCCCACTCCAGCACAACTCATCCAGCTCTCCGCATGAAGGGGAGCATCGAATGGTTGCCCGGATGACTGCACACCAATCAACTTCGGAGTCATTGGAGGATCATGTAAGTGTAGGATTTCTTCTTTTGATGTTGCAGTTGATGTTATCTATGCCATCTGCTGATCCTTTGTTGTGCGATAGCCCCTTGTGAAGGAAGCCGCTCACTTGGCGGAGCAAGTGGTTGCGATGGGTTGTCAGCATGCAATGCTGGAGACGCGTCATTGCATGGTCGAAAGTAAGTGTTCTTCACTTCCTCTTCTTCTCCTTTTTATATAGTCGACTGATAGTCAATCCCTTTTGTTTTGTAGATGAACATAACGCCCTCCTGCGCAACGCTGCCACCATGGAGAAAACACTCGTCGCGGCTGTGAAGGGTCACGATGAGGCAATCGCGGCACGTGGCAAGGCCCAGAGGCGTGAAGAGGATCTGCGTGCCTCCATCGCGGCCAGGGAGAAGTTGTTCGAAGAACAGCTTTTCTCAATTGCCAAGGCCCTCTCTGAAGGAAATATGCCCTGAGAGGTAATAATAAAGTTGTTATTATGTATTCCTTGTATATGATAGATGTTTATTTTACATGCTATAATTGTATTGATAGGAAACATCAATACATGTGTGTTTAATAAACAAAAAGGGTTCCTAGTCATGCCTCTCTTATAGACTAGCTTGTTGATTAACAGGATGGTCAAGGTTTCCTGATCATAGACATTGGATGTTGTTAATAACAAGGTCACACCATTGGTGGAATGATGTGATGAACATTCATCCAAAATATAGCATTATGATCAAGTCATTGTGTTTATATTGCTATAACATCATACGAAGTAATCTTTATCCTTAGACCATGAGATCATGTTAATTGCTAACACCAGAAGAGTATCTTGATAACATCAAACGTCACACCGTAACAGGGTGACTATAAAGATGGGTTCAGTGCTATGAAGGTGTTATGTTGAGGCTCATGGATCAAGAGTGGAATTTTTCAATCCAGATGACGGATAGATATACTCTGGGCCCTCTCGGTGATATCACATTAGGATAGCTTGCAAGCAAGTGATGTGATCACTAGAATGTTATATCACGGGAACAAGAAAAGAGTAAATGTCGGTAACAAGATCAAACTAGGTATGGAGATACCGATGATCGAATCTCGGACATGTAATATATCGAGAGACAAAGGGATTTAGTTACAAGCGTTAAAGGTTCTCACGATCACAGGAGTCATCGTTGAATGTGTAGGAGTCAGTACGGATCTCCAGGTCCCGCTGCTGATTATTGATCGGAGAAGGGTCTCGATCATGTCTCGCATTATTCATAACCGTAGGGTGTCACACTTAAGAGTTACCGGACACCATTTTGGAGCACATATGTTTCAGACGAAAGAATTGCAAAGCGCAGGAATTGTTTCAATAGAATCCGGAAATTGTTTTGGGTGAAATTGCAGAAGGTGGTTCTGCATGTGATATTGAAATATTGCAAGGGGCTATATGTGAATGTTTGTTAATTAAAGTAATTAACAAAATTCTGAATAAATTTAATAAAAGGGTTTTATTAAATGAGAGAGCATTAAATTTGGAGAAACTTAATGCATTTAAGTGGAGACTTTAAAAGGGAATGTGAAGAGGCATGTTAATGTGGAGGAGTTACCACCACATGAATGGGGAAGGTGAGGGGTCACCCCCCATGCGCCGGCCATGGAGAGACGGGGCACCCCCCTCCTCCTATAAAAGGCCACCCATTCCCTCCTTCTTCCTCACACCTCCTTGTGAAGGATATCTCTCCCCCTCTAGAATTATTCCCCCATGGTCTCGGATTAGCGAGATACATGTTCCCGGTGGCATTTAGTCTGGAAGGAGTTGCTGCTTCCGCTGGATTGCTGGAGCGAGGAGGTGGAGGTTGTCCGGTGGCTTGAACGTGTGTGCGAGTGTGGATGCGCTGCTGAGTTGCGGCGCTCGGACTTCCTCACGATCTTGAGATCGGCAAGTGTACGACTACATCAACCACGAGTTCCTACTCGTTAACAAAGCTTGTTGTCTACGAGGGTAAGTTCTCTATGGATGTATGTCCACCCGTTTGCTTTGTACCTAGTAGATAGATCTTGGCGTGTAGTTCACACGGTAGGAAATTTTTTGTTTTCTATGCTGCGGACCCAACACTCTCAGGTACTATGTTTGAGCTTCGACCCTCAGGCCCTCCATCGCGATGATGCCTTGGCGGGTGCACTTTCAGCAGTCGAGGACCGCAGCGCCGCCATGCAGGATATTCTTTCCAAAGCCAAGGGTGTGCTTAGTCGCCTTCGGGAGGAGTTGATGCCCAACGCTGAGGTGATCGAGAACATGAATGAGCTGGTGGAGTCTCTCGCAGGGGGTGTTCCTGCAAGCTTCAAGAACTCGCACCGTGCGGCTGGCGCGTCAATGTCACTCGCCATGGTGCAGGCCCACGGAGTCGAGGTTGATCCTGCAGCGATTTCGAAGGCGATGCCCATTAGCGCGGACGACCAGCAGGTAGTCTTTGCTCCCTTCGCGACTGCCTGTGGCAAATATGGGCCGTAGCTGATTAACACGGTTGCAAAGTACTCTGAGGAGCTGCAGCGGGCCAAGAAGGCGGCAAAGGCTGCGGCATCAGGGGCTGGCAGAAAGTCTGTGGCATCTGACACTGCCACGGACTCGATGAAGCCCCCGAAGCCGTCGAAGTCGAAGAAGCCAATCGCTCCTCAGTAGCTTTGTAATAGTTGATTAGTTTTATGCCTTTTGTTTAGAACATGCCTTTTGGCGAGTGTATCTGCTAATACTTTTGCCAATCTTGAATGCACTCGGACCTTTTGTTTGTGTGTCGATTTGATCTTCTTATTTGCTTCTTGCTTGGCTTGTGGTAGGGCACATCAAGTTATCCTTTGAGGGAACCTCAGGACTCGCTGCCCCTTGATGATACTTTGGCGCCATCACGCTCCAGGGTGGATGAGCTATCGCTGCTTTCGCGACTGCGTGACCGCGTGAAGCAGTTGGAGCGTGAATTGCCCATGCTTCGCGGTAACGTGGATGTATGGAAGTCAAAGGCAGAGAAAGCCACCGCCAGAGAGCAGTATCTGCTGGGGGAGATGACGCAGCTTGGCGACCAATTTAAGTGTTAGTTTGCTTACTCTTATCTTTTCTTTGTAGTCACTCGCGGTGATGTGCCATCCTTACGCTTCTGTTGTTGCTTTGAATAGTTGTCAGCGCGCGCCATCCACAGGATGAGAAGGACAGGATTGCCATTCGCATGCATGATCTGACTCAAGAGCAAATTCAGGAGAGTGGATACTTCTGGGTGGATCATGATCGTGCGATTGCGCTGGCGACCCTGCAGGATCGTGCGTCGCGAGTGTTGCACTTTCTGAAGAAGTTGCAGTCATGCTTGAAGAACATTTATCGGACGATGTTTCCGCTGGATGTTGCTCCCTCAAGCCTGCTGGCCCTTCTTGCCAAGTTCCAAGACTTGGCTGCGGCTCGCGAGTGTGTAAGGCAACAGCTGGTGGCTGGTGCCAAGGCCGCTCTATCGCTGGTGCGACTGCACAGGCCTGGCGTAGACGTTGCGGCAATTACGGCTGGACCCCCCGCACCACTAGTAGGTTCTGCTTGGAATATGGTGCCGCACTACCAGGCAGTGGATCGCCCAGCAGAAGAGATCGTCGACTTCTTTGAGGAACAAACCAACGTTCTCCTGTTGCAGTAGTAGCTTAGTTTGTATCCTGCACATAAGTGTACCGATGTTGTAAAGTTCGTATAAATGTTGTGTATAATTGTCTGTCAAGTATGTATAAAGAGCTTGTTAGCGTGTAAGTGCGTTGCACTATGCGACTCCTTTTCGTTAGCCTGGCCATGCGTTTATCTCAGTCCCTTGTCAACCTGTCAGGTGCGTTGCAACTGGGTTGATGTTGTGTCAAGGGTTTCGATTGATGTGCCAGTTACTCAGGATATCGCTTTTTAGTTCGTAGAACAGATGTGTATAGGGTGGCGTAGCCCCCGAGTCGATAAGTTGCGGAATAATAAAGGAAGGCACAGAGTTTTGGGGCACTTAGCTTTATTTATTCGTGAGACAATACGAAGTACAATGTGTGGCTAAGTAGCCTTGGCTAAGTGCCTTTTTTGCAATGTAAAAGAAAAAACGACTAAGGGTAGAAGCATCGCAGCTGCGCGACGTTCTAGGGATTGGAGTATGCGACTCCTGTCTCTAAATCTTGAAGGCGGTAGGCGCCACCTAGGATTACTTCTGTAACCACGTATGGTCCCTCCCAGGGGGACTCGAGCTTGAGATGGCCTTGCTGCTTTAGTCGCAGGACCAGGTCGCCTTCGACGAAGGATCGGGGGCGTAGCCTCCTACTGTGGTAGTTGCGCAGGTTCTGCTGGTAGATCGTTGATCTTTCCATGGCGATTTCTCTTGCCTCGTCGAGGAGGTCAACAGAGTCTTCGAGTGCGAGGGAGGACTCCTGCTTGTTGTAGGCGACCACGCGTGGCGCTTTGTACCGTACTTCGGCGGGTAGCACCGCTTCAGCCCTGTGGACCATGAAGAACGGGGTGTAGCCTGTAGCATTGTTTGGAGTTGTACCTAAGCTCCAAAGTACTGATTGTAGCTTGTCAGGCCAGCAACTCGCGGCTTGTTCGAGTGGTCGGAGGAGTCGTTTCTTGATGCCGCCGCAGAAGAGCCCGTTCGCCTTTTCAACCTGACCGTTGGTCTGCGGATGTGCTACCGAGGCGTGGCTGATGTTGATTCCCAGATTCTCACAGAATTCTTGGAACTCCTTGGATGTGAAGTTTGTTCCATTGTCTGTGATGATGCTGTGTGGCACTCCGAAGTGGAAGACGATGGACTCGAAGAACTTGGCGCCGTGTCTGTGATTGGTCACTGGCATGGCCTCTGTCCACTTGGTGAACTTGTCGACTGCCACCGGGAGGTAGACGTAGCCTCCTCGTGAGGACTTGGGGAGTTTGCCAACCATGTCGAGTCTCCATTGCACGAAGGGCCAGGCCAATGGAATTGGCCGGAGTTCTACGCCAGGTGCGTGCGGTTTGTCTGCAAATCGCTGGCAAGCGTTGCATTTTTGGACGATGTCCTTGGCGTCGCGCATGGCCATAGGCCAGTAGAATCCAGCTCGTAGATCTTTGGCCATGAGGGCGCGACTGCCGGCGTGGTGCCCGCTGGTCCCCTCGTGGATGTCAAGGAGGACAGCTCTTCCGTCAGCCGTGGAGACGCATCGCTGGAGTACTCATGTGATGCTGCGCTTGTACAGTTCGCCGTTGATAACAGCGAATGCCTTGGATCGCCGCGAAATGTGACGTGCATCAGTTGGGTCATCCGGTAGCCTTTTGCTGAGGAAGTACGTGATGTACAGCTGCGTGCAGGATGATTCGATCATCATGACGCTCATTGGTCCTTCGAGTCCTGTGTCCAGCTCCAGGTCGTCGAGTGCCATTGGCTCATTGGGCGGCGTAGCCCCCGAGTCCGTTGCTGCGCTTGTTTTCTTCTCTGCTGCCTTTGGCTTGATGGAGCGTTCGCAGTGTGCTCGAGAAATACCCCAGGTGGTATGGGGGCGCAGGTAGAGCCTATGTTGGCGAGTGTGTCTGCCTCTTCATTGCTTTCGCGGCCTACGTGTCGCAGTTCGCAGCCGTCAAAGTCCCCTTCGAGTGTGTCGTAGAGGTCGCGGTAGGCGATCATGTTGTTGTTCAGTGCGTCGCACTCATGCATTGTTTGGTTGACGACCAACTTGGAGTCGCCGTAAATAATGAGTCTCTTGGCGCCGCAGGCTTTTGCCATCCTCATCCCGTGTAGCAGGGCCTCGTATTCAGCTTCGTTGTTGGAGGCGGTGAACTGCATTCACCTGCACCTGCTCCGTCCTTCTGCTTGGACCCATCGAAGTGCATTGTCCAGAGGTAGGACATGTCTGGTTTGTCAGGGAGCTGGTTCTCCATCCAGTGCACGAGGAAGTCAGGGAGAACTTGCGACTTGATTGCATCGCGCTTTTCGTAAGTAATGTCTCGTGGAGACAATTCTATTCCCCAAAGCGCGACTCGTCCCGTGACGTCGGGGTTATTGAGAATATGCCCCAATGGGGCGTCGTTGACCACCACGATTTGGTGTTCCTGGAAGTAATGGCACAGTCGCCGGGCGGTCATGAAGACGCTGTACGCCAGCTTCTGGTAGTACGGGTACCACTGTTTTGTTGGCGTGAGGACCTCGCTGAGGTAGTAGACTAGGTGTTGTACCCCGTGGACCTTGTTTTCCTCGGCTCGCTCGACGACGAGCACTGTGCTGACCACCTGGTTGGTGGTGGAGATATATAGCAACAGTGGTTCCTTTTCCCGCGGGGTTACTAGTACTGGCGAGGTGGAGAGCAGGCGCTTGAGGTCCTCGAATGCCTCCTGCGCTTCGTTGGTCCACTCAAACTTTTCAGTTTTGCGGAGGAGTTGGTAGAAGGGCAGCACCTTTTCACCCATCCGACTAATGAATCGACTGAGGGCCGCGATTCGCCCAGCCAGCTGCTGAACGCCCCTTATGTTTTTTGGCTTCTCCATGGCCAATATGGCTTTTATTTTCTTCGGGTTTGCCTCGATTCCTCTTGCGGAGATGAGGTACCCGAGTAGTTGCCCGGATGGCACGCCAAAGGCGCATTTGTCCAGATTGAGCTTGATCCGGTAGCGGTCGAGGTTGGCGAAGGTTTCGCGCAAATCGTCGATTAGGGAGCCTTCCTCCTTGGTCTTGATTACTATGTCGTCGACATAGACTTGGATGTTGCGACCAAGTTGTTCCTTAAGGCAAGCCTGCATGCACCGCTGGTAGGTGGCTCCCGCGTTCTTTAGCCCGAAGGGCATTGTGTTGTAGCAGAACACACCAAAGGGCGTTGTAAATGCTATTTTCTCTTGATCTTACTCCTTCATTCGAATCTGATTATAGCCTGAGTAGGCATCGAGGAAGCAGAGGCACTCGCAGCCTGCGGTGGAGTCAATGATCTGGTCGATGCACGGCAACAGGAAGGGATCCTTTGGGCAGTGCTTATTCAGAGAGGTGAAGTCCACGCACATCCGCAAGATATCCGTGTCCTTTTTTGGTACCAGCACCGTGTTGGCGAGCAAGTGCTTTCCTTGATCTCGCGTATGAATTTGGCGTCGAGGAGTCTGTTGATATCCATTCCAACTTCCTGCACCCGTGGCTCAGATAATCGCCGGATTTTTTGCTGAACTGGTCTTGCGTCTGGGTTGACGTTGAGTGCGTGCTCAGTGAATTCCCTGGGAACTCCTGGCATGTCCGCAGGACACCAGGCGAAAATTTCCCAGTGCTCACGGAGGAATTCGACGAGCACGAGTTCCTATGCGGGACTCAAGTTGTTGGCGATGAGGGCCGTTTTGGCGGGATCCGATGGGTGCACCTGCACCTTCTTTGTGTGCACTGATGAGTCGAAAGATAAATCAAAGTAGCTTGGCGGCTTGGGGAGGCGGTATTGTCTGTCGACTCCTTCAGTCTCGCGAGTTCTTCCTGCATGCCAAAGGACTGGGAAATTTTGTTGAATTCCCTGTCGCAATTACCGGATCTCTCTAAGCTCCCGTTAACTGTGATGACGCCATTGGGACCTGGCATTTTCATTTGCAGGTAGGCGTAGTGCGGTACTGCCATGAACCTAGCGAACACGACACGTTCGAGGATGTAGTGGTACTGTGAGGGCCAGTCGACAACCTCAAAGTTGATGCGTTCATGCCGAAAGTTTTTCGGCATGCCGAAGATGACGTCGAGGTTGATTTTGCCCAGGGGATACATGCCCTTGCCTAGGACGATGCTGTGGAATGTTGTGTCTGAGGCCTCTAGGCAAGTTAGAGGGATCATCATTGCCCACAAGGTACTCGCGAATATGAGGTTGATGCCGCTTCCACCATCCATGAAGACGCGACTCATGTCGAAGCCTTCGATTTGAGCCTCGAGTACGAGGGGATAGTGGCCTAGACGAGGTACTTGAGGCGGACGATCACGTTTGTCGAAGGTGATGCAGGACTCGCTTCCGCTAAGGTACTCAGTGGTAGATGGTGGCGAGTGTGTGGCCAAGTTGACTTGGCGAGTGATGGCCTTATGCACCCGATTGGAGGGGCGTCCTTTTTGGATCATCATAGTACACATGGCCCATGGGTAGGGTTCACCTCCCTAGTGCTGGTCCGGCGCAGCTGCGTTTGGGGGCATTCCAGGTGGTGGTGGCGGAGCGCCATGTGCCACGGCGCCTGGAGCCGCTCCGTAGCCTCTCTCGACCGTGTTGCGATTCATTCGAACCAATCCCTCATGTAATTTGAGGAACTCGTGGCAGTCCTTGAGGAGGTGGCTGGACTTCTTATTTCCATCATGCTTGTTGTTGGGTCCGCAGCATAGAAAACAAAAAATTTCCTACGGTGTGAACTACACGCCAAGATCTATCTACTAGGTACAAAGCAAACGGGTGGACATACATCCATAGAGAACTTACCCTTGTAGACAACGAGCTTTGTTAACGAGTAGGAACTCGTGGTTGATGTAGTCGTACACTTGCCGATCTCAAGATCGTGAGGAAGTCCGGCGCCTAACTCAGCAAGCGCATCACTTTTCACACGTTCAAGCCACCGGACAACCTCCACCTCCTCGCTCCAGCGATCCAGCGGAAGCAGCAACTCCTTCCAGACGAAATGCCACCAGGAACATGTATCTCGCTAATCCGAGACCATGGGGAAATAATTCTAGAGGGGGAGAGAGATCCTTCACAAGGAGGTGTGAGGAAGGAGGGAATGGGTGGACTTTTATAGGAGGAGGGGGGTGCCCCTTACTCCATGGCCGGCGCATGGGGGGGTGACCCCTCACCTCCCCCATTCATGTGGTGGTAACTCCTCCACATTGAAATGCCTCTTCACATTCCCTTTTAAAGTCTCCACTTTAAATGCATTAAGTTTCTCCAAATTTAATGCTCTCTCATTTAATAAAACCCTTTTATTAAATTTATTCAGAATTTTGTTAATTACTTTAATTAAAAAACATTCACATATATCCCCTTGCAATATTTCAATATCACATGCAGAACCTTACGCAATTTCACAAACAATTTCGGTTTCTATTGAAATAATTCCTAAACTTTTTGCAATTCTTTCGTCAAACATATGTGCTCCAAAATGGTGTCCGGTAACTCTTAAGTGTGCCACCCTACGGTTCACGAATAATGCAGACATGATCGAGACCCTTCTCCGATCAATAATCAGCAGCGGGACCTGGAGATCCGTACTGACTCCTACACATTCAACGATGACTCCTGTGATCGTGAGAACCTTTAACGCTTGTAACTAAATCCCTTTGTCTCTCGATATATTACATGTCCGAGATTCGATCATCGGTATCTCCATACCTAGTTTGATCTCGTTACCGACATTTACCCTTTTCTCGTTCCCGTGATATAACATTCTAGTGATCACATCACTTGCTTGCAAGCTATCCTAATGTGATATCACCGAGAGGGCCCAGAGTATATCTATCCGTCATCTGGATTGACAAATTCCACTCTTGATCCATGAGCCTCAACATAACACCTTCGTAGCACTGAACCCATCTTTATAGTCACCCTGTTACGGTGTGACGTTTGATGTTATCAAGATACTCTTCTGGTGTTAGCAATTAACATGATCTCATGGTCTAAGGATAAAGATTACTTCGTATGATGTTATAGCAATATAAACACAATGACTTGATCGTAATGCTATACTTCGGATGAATGTTCATCACATCATTCCACCAATGGTGTGACCTTGTTATTAACAACATCCAATGTCCATGATCAGGAAACCTTGATCATCCTGTTAATCAACAAGCTAGTCTATAAGAGAGGCATGACTAGGAACCCTTTTTGTTTATTAAACACACATGTATTGATGTTTCCTATCAATACAATTATAGCATGTAAAATAAACATCTATCATATACAAGGAATACATAATAACAACTTTATTATTGCCTCTCAGGGCATATTTCCTTCAGTCTCCCACTTGCACTAGAGACAATAATCTAGTTCACATAGTGATAAATCTAACACCCATGGAGTTCTGGTGTTGATCATGTTTTGCCCTAGGGAGTACTTTAGTCAACGGATCTGCTACATTCAGGTCCGTGTGCACTTTACAAATCTTTATATCTCCATCCTTGACATGCTCGCGGATGGAGTGAAACCGGCGCTTAATATGCTTGGAATTCTTGTGAGACCTTGGTTCCTTTGCGTTGGCTATGGCTCCATTGTTGTCACAATAGATCACCATCGGGTCCAACGCACTGGGAACCACACCCAGTTCCGTAATGAACTCTTTCATCCAAACTGCTTCCTACGCCGCTTCTGAAGCAGCAACATATTCCGCCTCCGTTGTTGATCTAGCCACCACAGGTTGTTTGGAGCTCCTCCAACTAACTGCTGCTCCGTTCAAGAGAAATACGTATCCGGATTGAGACTTAGAGTCATCCGGATCAGTGTCAAAGCTAGCATCGACATAACACTTAGCGACTAGCTCTTCTTCACCTCCGTATATAAGAAACATATCCTTAGTTCTTGTCAAGTACTTAAGGATATTCTTGACCGCTATCCAGTGTTCCGAACCTGGATCAGATTGGTACCTACTAGTCAAACGAATAGCATGTGCCACATCCGGTCTTGTACATAGCATGGCATACATTATAGAGCCTATGGCTGAGGTATAGGGGATCTTATCCATTATCTCTCTTTCTTCCGCCGTAGCCAGACTTTGAGTCTTACTCAATGTCTTGCCTTGCAACATAGGTAAGAACCCCTTCTTACTTCCGTCCATATTAAACTTCTTTAATATCTTATCAAGGTATGTACTCTGTGATAGCCCAATTAGGCGTCTTGATCTATCTCTATAGATTTTAATTCCTAATATATATGAAGCTTCACCAAGATCCTTCATCGAAAATTTGTTGTTTAGATAACTTTTAACACTATTTAAAAGATCTAAATCATTTCCAATCAATAATATGTCATCCACATATAATATCAGAAATGCCACATTGCTCCCACTCACTTGTAAATACAAGCCTCTCCATAAGTTTGGACAAATCCAAACTCTTTGATCACCTCATCAAAGCGGAGATTCCAACTTCGTGATGCTTGCTTTAGTCCATAGATGGATCGCTGAAGTTTGCACACCTTATTAGCATCCTTAGGATCGACAAAACCCTTAGGTTGTATCATACACAACTCTTCTTCAATCTTACCATTGAGGAACGCAGTTTTGACATCCATCTGCCATATTTCATAATCGAAATATGCAGCAATTGCTAACATAATCCTAACCAACTTAAGCATCGCTACGGGAGAGAATGTCTCATCGTAGTCAACTCCTTGAATTTGTCGAAACCCCTTTGCGACAAGTCGAGCCTTATAGATGGTCACATTACCATCAGCATCAGTTTTCCTTTTGAAAATCCATTTATTCTCAACGGCCTTTCGGTCGTGAGGTAAGTCCACCAAGTTCCAAACTTGGTTCTCGTACATGGATTCCATCTCGGATTTCATGGCTTCTAGCCATTTGTTGGAATTCGGTCTCATCAACGCTTCTTCATACGTCGCATGGTCATCCATTTCATCAACCATGAAATTCACAACAGGATTGCCGTACAGTTCAGGAGCTACACGTGTCCTGCTTGACCTGCGAGGTTCGGTAGTGTCCTCTTTCGAAGTTTCATGATCATTATCATTAGCTCTCTCTTCATCAGGTGAAGTCAACTCCGAAACAACTTCCGGTGCTGCGCCACTCGCCATTCCATGAAGAGAAGGTTCAATAACCTCTTCGAGTTCTACCTTCCGACTACTCACACCTTTCGCGAGAAACTCCTTCTCAAGAAAGGATCCATTCTTGGCAACAAAAACCTTGCCCTCGGATCTGTGATAGAAGGTATACCCAATTGTTTCCTTAGGGTATCCTATGAGGACGCATTTTTCCGCTTTGGGTTCGAGTTTATCCGGTTGAAGTTTCTTCACATAACATCCCCAAACCTTAAGAAATGACAGCTTAGGTTTGTTTCCAAACCATAATTCATACGGTGTCGTTTCAATGGATTTAGATGGTGCCCGATTTAAAGTGAATGCAGCTGTTTCCAGTGCATAACCCCAAAATGACAGAGGTAAGTCAGTCAGAGACATCATAGATTGAACCATATCCAATAAGGTACGATTACGACGTTCTGACACACCATTACGTTGTGGTGTTCCGGCAGGCGTGAGTTGTGAAACTATTCCACAGTCTTTCATATGTGTGCTAAACTCGTAACTAAGATACTCTCCTCCACGGTCGGACCGCAGAAATTTGATCTTTCTGTTACAATGATTTTCCACTTCATTCTGAAATTCTTTGAACTTTTCAAAAAGTTTCAGACTTGTGTTTCATCAAATAGATATACCCATATCTACTCAAATCATCCGTCAAAGTAACAAAATAACGATATCCACCTCGCGCCGCCACACTCATTGGTCCACACACATCAGTATGTATGATTTCCAATAGATCTGTCGCCCGTTCCATTGAACCGGAAAACGGCGTTCTAGTCATCTTGCCAATAAGGCATGGCTCACATGTATCAAATGATTCAAAATCAAGTGATTCCAAAAGTCCATCAGAATGGAGCTTCTTCATGCGTTTAACGCCAATATGACCTAGACGGCAGTGCCACATATATGTAGATATATCATTATCAAGTTTAATCCTTTTAGCATCAACATTATGAATATGCGTAATACTGCTATCGAGATCCAACAGAAATAAACCATTCAACATAGGTGCATGAACATAAAATATATTATTCATATAAATCGAACAACCATTGTTTTCAGACTTAAATGAATAACCACTTTGCATCAAACACGATCCGGATACAATGTTCATGCTCAGTGCAGGCACCAAATAACAATTATTTAGGTTTATAACTAATCCCGATGGCATATGGAGAGGCAGCGTTCCAATGGCGATCACATCAACTCCTGATCCATTGCCGACCCGCATCGTGACCTCATCCCTTGCTAGTTGTCGCTTGTTCCGCAACCCCTGAACCGAGTTACATATATTAGCAACTGATTCGATATCAAATACCCAGGGGCTACTGCGAGTACTAGTCAAGTACACATCAATAACATGTATATCACATATACCTTTGTTTGCCTTGCCGGACTTCTTGTCCGCCAAATACTTAGGCGATTCTTCAATGGCGATCCTTGCAATAGTAGCCTCGGTGTCGACTTAGGGCCAGCTCGGGGTTTCTTTTCAGGCATGGCAGACTTGCCACCCTTCTTTCCCTTGTGCTTGCCTTTCTTGTCCTTCTTGAAACCGGTGGTCCTATTGATCATCAACACTTGATGTTCTTTCCTAATCTCCACTTCTGCAGTCTTAAGCATTGACAGAAGCTCGGGAAGGGACTTCTTCATGCCCTGCATATTATAGTTCATCATGAAGCTCTTGTAGCTAGGTGGCAGAGATTGGAGAACATGATGTATGCCTAATTCAATGGTAATCGTTATTCCCAAGGACACAAGCTTATCATCGTACCCAGACATTTTGAGTACGTGCTCACTAACGGAGCTGTTTTCCTCCATCATGCAGCTAAAAAACTTTTCTATAGCATTATAACTCTCTACGGCAGCATGGGTATCGAAAATCATTTTCAATTCTCCCATGGTATCAAAGGCATTGCCATTTTCGAAACGCTTTCGAAGTTCTGGCTCTAGCCCATACAGTATGCCGCAATGAACTAAGTTGTGGTCCTCCTGACGAGTTATGTAGACGTTCTTTTCCTCGTCAGGGGCATCAGGAGCTGGTGGGGGGCCTAGCGGCGCATCTAGCACATATTGCTTTTGTGCAGCAGTGAGGAGAATCCTCAAATTCATAGTCCAGTTGGTGAAGTTGCTACCATTCGCAGCAAGTTTCTCTTTCTCCATGAACACATTGAAATTAAAAGCAGGTGGTGCCATCTACAACAGAATTTGTAAAGTATATTTAGACTAATTTTATGATACATTGAGTTCAACTAATCCAAATTACGAATGAACTCCCACTCAAAAACGACATCCCTCGTGTCCTTTTGGTGATTACATGAACCAAATCCACTACACCAAGTCCGATCATCACGTGAGTCGGTGTAGCATCAAAGGCGAGCATCTATATGGGCATCATATCAACTATATGACTCATGCTTAACCTTTCGGTCCATGTTAGAGGCCGTATGCATGTACATGCTAGGCTCGTCAAGTAAGAACCTTAGTATTTGCGTGTGTAAAACTGTCTTACACCCGTTGTATGAAAGCGTAGAGTTGAAAACACCCGATCATCACGTGATGCCTCAAAACACGATCCACAAAACGGTGCATACTTAAGGAAGAACACATTTTATCTTGATATCTAAATGAGGGATCATCTTATAATGCTATTAAACGCGCCAATCTAGCAGTATAAGATGCTAACATCTAATGTGTGAAGTGAGATGATATGGTCCATGCATTTGATCTCTATCATTTGCATCGTGGTATGATCTCTATCATTCCTTTGTGTGTAAGGCCAAGGTCTATGGAACTTACACGTTAAGTGAGTTGTAAGAGTATCTACCATACATCTACTTACAACAATACCATATCAAAACACTAGCCCAGCAACGATCTAAACTAGACGCCTCTAATTTATCAATTGCAAGTTTTACGTGGCTTAGGGTTTCGGAGATAGAACCTGTCTAAACTACGAACATGAACCACAACGAGGATAACTAAGTTATTAGCAACTCGTTGTAAATCAGATATTGACTATAGTAGGAGAGACAGACACCCGCCAGCCACTTATGCAAAACAAGTTGCATGTCAGTCGTGGAACCGGTCTCATGTACGATGACATGTAAGGTTGGTCAGGGCCGATTCATCCCACTATGCCACCAATATCCAAAGTACATAGAAGATGCAATAACATGATCATCATCGCCCACATATAAACATATGTGTACTACCCGTGCTAAGCACCTACGCATAGATCAGACTCTGATACCACTGTTGGGTCCGCAGCATAGAAAACAAAAAAATTCCTACGGTGTGAACTACACGCCAAGATCTATCTACTAGGTACAAAGCAAATGGGTGGACATACATCCATAGAGAACTTACCCTCGAAGACAACGAGCTTTGTTAACGAGTAGGAACTCGTGGTTGATGTAGTCGTACACTTGCCGATCTCAAGATCGTGAGGAAGTCCGGCGCAACTCAGCAGCGCATCACTTTTCGCACGCGTTCAAGCCACGGACAACCTCCACCTCCTCGCTCCAGTGATCCAGATTGGAAGCAGCAACTCCTTCGACGAAATGCCACCGGGAACATGTATCGCTAATCCGAGACCATGGGGAATAATTCTAGAGGGAGAGATCCTTCACAAGGAGGTGTGAGGAAGAAGGAGGAATGGGTGGCCTTTTATAGGAGGGGTGGTGCCCCTCACTCCATGGCCGGCGCATGGGGGGGTGACCCCTCACCTCCCCCATTCATGTGGTGGTAACTCCTCCACATTAAAATGCCTCTTCACATTCCCTTTTAAAGTCTCCACTTTAAATGCATTAAGTTTCTCCAAATTTAATGCTCTCTCATTTAATAAAACCCTTTTATTAAATTTATTCAGAATTTTGTTAATTACTTTAATTAACAAACATTCACATATAGCCCCTTGCAATATTTCAATATCACATGCAGAACCACCTTCTATAATTTCACCCGAAACAATTTCCGGTTTCTATTGAAACAATTCCTGCGCTTTGCAATTCTTTCTGTCAAACATATGTGCTCCAAAATGGTGTCCGGTAACTCTTAAGTGTGCCACCCTACGGTTCGCGAATAATGCAGACATGATCGAGACCCTTCTCCGATCAATAATCAGCAGCGGGACCTGGAGATCCGTACTGACTCCTACACATTCAACGATGACTCCTGTGATCGTGAGAACCTTTAACGCTTGTAACTAAATCCCTTTGTCTCTTGATATATTACATGTCCGAGATTCTATCATCGGTATCTCCATACCTAGTTTGATCTCGTTACCGACATGCACTCTTTTCTCGTTCCCGTGATATAACATTCTAGTGATCACATCACTTGCTTGCAAGCTATCCTAATGTGATATCACCGAGAGGGCCCATAGTATATCTATCCGTCATCTGGATTGACAAATTCCACTCTTGATCCATGAGCCTCAACATAACACCTTCGTAGCACTGAACCCATCTTTATAGTCACCACATTACGGTGTGGCGTTTGATGTTATCAAGATACTCTTCCGGTGTTAGCAATTAACATGATCTCATGGTCTAAGGATAAAGATTACTTCGTATGATGTTATAGCAATATAAACACAATGACTTGATCGTAATGCTATACTTCGGATGAATGTTCATCACATCATTCCACCAATGGTGTGACCTTGTTATTAACAACATCCAATGTCCATGATCAGGAAACCTTGATCATCCTGTTAATCAACAAGCTAGTCTATAAGAGAGGCATGACTAGGAACCCTTTTTGTTTATTAAACACACATGTATTGATGTTTCCTATCAATACAGTTATAGCATGTAAAATAAACATCTATCATATACGAGGAATACATAATAACAACTTTATTATTGCCTCTCAGGGCATATTTCCTTCACTTGTCAATGTAGAAGTGCACCGTGCATGGCCCAGACAGTTTTTCTTCGATGGATGTCGCGGGTGCCTCATCACGATTGCGGCGTTGCCACACTTGCATGGTTTTCCCGGAGTCACGGTATCCACCGCTGCGGTATCCGTTGTTGCGGTTATCGTCGCGTCTATTGGCGTAGCCAGCTGCGACCATGTTGACGTCGTCGCGGTCATCGTAGATGCGCATACGGCGTTTGCCTCGGTCGGTCGCGTCTGCGCTCGATTTCTGCCTCCTCGTCAGAGTGAACACGATATTTCACCGAATCTTCTCCATCGGCCCACCGATTTGTGATTTCCATCAGGTGGTCAATGTTCTTGGGCTTTGAGCGGCCCAGCTCCTCCCTGAGCTCTATGCGACGAACGCCGCCGTTGAATGCGTCAATCGCGCGATCCTCCGAGATGTTCTCTATGGAGTTCTTGATGATGGACCACCTTTGGATGTAGGAGCGCAGCGATTCGCCCGATCTTTGCTGGCAGCATCTTAGCTCTTCGATTGATGCAGGCCGCTTGTACGTGCCCTTGAAGTTGCGCATGAAGCTGTAAACCAGCTCGTCCCAACTGCGAATGGATCCGCGTGGGAGGTTGTTGAGCCATTCTCGGGCGGCGCCTTGCAGCTGTAGCTGTAAGCATTGCGTGGCCGTGCTTCGACTGCCTCCGTGGAGCCTGACGGAGGAGATGTGGTCCTCCAGCCAGATCTTTGGGTCCTGTAGGCCGTCAAACTTCGGGTTTTCCGACGGGAGTTTGAACCTCTTGGGCATTCGCTTCTGCCTGATGGACCTACTGAAGCATCTGGCGCCGCAGAGCTCCACGTCTTCCTCTTCTGAGTCAGTTGACCAAGCATGTCGCGCCCTTGATTTGCTGATCTTGCGCTGCGTGATGTCATCACGCCGCGCAGCGTCGTCGGTGGTCGTCGTCGCGTGTCCGCCGTGCGGCGGCAGTCGGGAGAAATGGTCATCATCGGATGAGGGTGAGAGGAGTGAGGCTAGCGCTTTCTTTTTCTTTTTTTCTTTCGCTTCGGTGTTGGCTCGCGGAGGCCTCGATTAATCCCAAGCCCGCGATCGTAGATCGGTGCATGGTGGCTCGGGGATCTCCAGCCGGTGGCTAGTTGTTAAGGAGGTACATGGTGGCCGCTGCCACCGCAGCCTGTGGCGTCTTGGGGACCACATTGCCCTGTGTATCGACTGTCACAGAGCTGAAGTCGAGGACTTTTGCAGCTTCTATGTGTTCTTGCTTGGTGAGATGGTCCATCCGAGATTGCCTCTTTTTGGCGATGTATTCGTTGCCTTTTGAGGAGGATCCTCCGTGGGAGGAGAGCCCAGCACGACGAAGGCTCGACTCGTCTGCTGCTTTTTTGCGCTCCTCGAGTTGCACGATTGTTTGCACTTGGCGCTTGAATTCTTCCTTCAGGAGCCAGTGGTAGCCCATCAACAATTCTTACGGAGATCCGAAGGGTAGAGGAGTTCCTTGTAGGGCCTCACGGCAGCGAGCCCATTCATGCTCGTTGAGCCTGATCACGACGCGTTCGCCGGTTTGCTCGTTTATTATGGTTGGAGGTTCGACTGCTCCTCCGTTTTTGGCATTGGTGCGATCGCCACCGTTACCGCCGTTGGCACCGTTGCCGCCATTGCCAACAAGAGGTGGGTCGGTTCCATTACCGCGATTGCCAGTGTTATCGCGGTTGGCGGAGGTATCGCCTGTGTTGATGACGGCGCACATGAAGTGATTGGGGAAGCTGCTGCTTCCACAACTCTCAGATCCAGAGCCGTGGGCTCCATCTTCAGTGGCCAGATCACTCAGATCGGAGTTGCGACTGATGTCGCTGACCGTGTTCTCGACTGTTGTCAGGGCGTTGAGCTCACTGAGGGTGCCGATCGATGGAGTGAACCATGATGCTGGGGAAATCGACGGCACCGTCGGTTGGTCGAACATCGGCGCCCATCGACCAACTTGGAAGTGGAAGCTCCCTATTGCCGGTGACTCCATCGCCCACGGACTCGAAAGCGGGCGAGTGGCGGCGTGTGAGACGAAGTCGAACATCTTAGAACTGCGAATCTCCGCTATTGCGGAGTTGTAGAATCGCGTTGATGGGGCGGGGTCAAGAAGCGCAACATCAGCATCCCAATTCCCACCCAGACGGCGCCAATTGAGGTTTAACTCATCAATGCCCATTATTATGGACTTGGGTTTTGGAGAAGGAGGAGCACTGGAGACATCTATCGGCTAGCAAACAAGCACGTGGGAATCACAGATTTACCCAGGTTCAGGCCTCGTAGAGGTCCCTACTCCTGCTTGTCTGCTCGTGGAATTATCAAAGGAATCGAGGATTACAATGGTGCGCAGATGCAATCTGGCGAGGGTTGTGGAAACTAGGGTTGCGTGTGTCCTTCTCACCGCCCCCTCCTAGCTTTTATATAGATAGGCTAGGTCTCGGGTAGCAGGTCGAGTCGGTTACAGGTTAGGGTTTTCCCCTTTAAACTTTCTATCTTTAGCTTCTTGTTGTTCTTCAAGCAATAGAGAGTCCGTAGGTTACTCGAGTTCTTCATTTGGGCCCTGGCGACACCATGGGCCTCCATGTATTCAGGCCGTATATACCAAGCTCGAGTACCTGTAGGGTATACCCATGTCAGAGGCCGACATCAAACTTGAGTCGGTGTCCACCGAATATGAGAAGCTCAAGACAAGAAACGCTGATGGTCAGAAAGAGCTGTCTCGGATCCTCTACCACATTGCTCGTAAGTTCTCTTCTTCCTTCCTATATCTGTTTCTCCGGGTCATGTGCCCTTACTTATTTATATTGCTTGTTTCGTTCACAGGCAAGTTCCCAGAGAGCGACCCTCTTGCTTCTGCTGTTGTCGCCAAATTCCGCCTACAGCGGGGTGTCCCAGCTGGTTCTGCCTTTGAGTCTATCCCTTATGACACGGAGGACATGCTGGTGAGCCTCACCACGCATATTGAGGTCATGAAAAACTATGGCGTGGACATTATGCGAGCAGCAGTTCGGATGTTCAATGCTCTCTAGCCCACTAAGCCCACTCCCAAAGGCACAACGGCTTTTATATCCAAGCTGATGGAGTGTGAGACTTAGCTGAACTTATGGCAGGAATCTGCTGCACAAGCCGGAGCTGATACGGCGCTGAGCTTTGTTCTTTCCTGGTATGAGATGTTGGACCTTGAGCTACTCGATCGCATGCGCACCGGGTCAAAGTGGACCACTGATTCGGAGTGCATCGCTCAGCGCAAGGCCTATGTCAACAATCTCATCCAGTATGCCTTCTGCCATAGCTGGAACAAGGATCCCAGCTTCCTCGATGTAGTTGATGACGCCTATGTCTCGGATGGTGCTAATGGCGAAGAAGAAGAAGAAGAGGAAGCCTCTGAGCTTGGTGATGATACTGATGATCCGGAGGATGGGGAGGCTAACCCCAAAGATGAGGCAGGGAGCAGTGCCCTGCCTACCGACGTTGAAGTACCCCTCCTTCGACCAATGATCTGTCTCCTGCTGCTGGTCCATGAGCTATAAACACTTAATGATATTCATCAGATCCCCGATATGCCAGGTATAGTTGTATTTAGGCACAATGGTTCGTTTTGCTACAATTGCCTGTGTTTTGCTACTTTGTTATTAATGTCGGATTAACTTGGGCCGAGTCCCCGAGTTTCCTTTTCTTGTTCTTCCAATTTTTTGATTTGGCTCGCGTCTACCTTGATTTGGTTTTTGACTTACGAGTCCGAGTTTCAAAAAATTGACTTAAAAATACTTGAAACCTTGAGATTAGCTCAAAATAATCCGACGTGACATAAATAAAGTAAATACAGGGTTAGTACGAGTAACAAATGTTGGCTCGATTACGTTCCTTTCCTTGTTTTTCATGTGCTTCGCAATTCCAAACTTGTTCTCTTGCTTGCCATGAAGCCAATTCTTGTTGGACAATAGCAAAGTCGAAGAGTTGGGTTTTTGGTGCTTACACACTACTAATCCGGCTAAGACGTAGGTAGGTTAAGCCAACTGGCATATAAAAAAGTAAGTACAGGAAAGAAAATTATTAAGGTAGTCCCCGAGTTTCTGCTAGGAGTGCTGAAGTTTCATTGATATGCTCATTGCCGACATACATACCGACATATGAGTGACTCGGATACATTCACCTCTTTGCTAGGTGTAAAATGGACGAAGTAGAGCTACATTCCACGGACGCTTAGATTCCTCACAGGACCTATCCACCTTGTCCTTCTCCTATGGTTGTGCATTGATAAGATAGTACGAATCATTGTGCAAAGCTTTGCTCACAATGAAAGGTCCTTCCCATGGAAGGGATAACTTATGCATGCCAGCAGTGCGCTGCACCAACTGAAGTACGAGATCACCTTCCTGGAAAACTCGGGGGTTTACTTTCCGGCTATGGTAGCGTCGGAGATTTTGTTGATATATGGCGGATCTGGACAAGGCCAGTTCTCTCGCTTCTTCCAGCAAATCAACATCATTTTGCTGGGGTTCTCGCACTTCAGCTTCTGTGTATTGGGTGACCCTTGGCGAATCATGCTCTATGTCGGCTGGTAGTACAGCTTCTGCCCCATATACCAGAAAGAATGGCGTATAGCCGGTTGATTGATTCGGGGTTATTCTCAAACTCCACAGTACCGCCGGTAGTTCTTCTATCCAGCACCCTGCTGATCTTTGAAGTGGCTCTATGAGCCAGGGTTTTATCCCGGACAAAACCAAGCCATTGGATCTTTCCACTTGCCCGTTCGATGCGGGGTGGGCCACTGAAGCAATATCTAGCCAGATCTTCTTTTCTCGGCAGAACCTCGCAAATTCTCCTTCAGCAAAGTTTGTATCATTATCTGTTATGATACTGTGGGGACATCCGTATCTCAGTATTATGTGTTTGAGGAATGTCACCGCTGTTTCCCCATCACATTTTCTGATTGGCTTTACTTCAATCCATTTGGTAAATTTGTCCACCATAACCAAGATGTGGGTCATACCTCCCTTCGCTGGCTTAAATGGGCCAACCATATCCAAGCACCATACAACAAATGGCCAGGTAATGGGGATGGTCTTGAGTTCCGACATTGGCATATGGGTCTTGGTGGCGTACCTTTGACAGCCATTACATTTTCTCACCAGATCCTCTGCTTTCTCCAAGGCACTTGGCCAATAAAATCCATGCCGGAAAGCTTTTGCCACTAATGTTCTCCAAGATGCATGATGACCACATTCTCCTTGATGGATATCTTAGAGTATATCAAGCCCTTCTTTCGGGTCTATGCATCGTTGTAAAACACTTGTAACACTTCTTTTGTATAACTCGGCATTGATAATGGTATATGCCTTTGCTTTTCTTTGAATTTGCCTTGAGAGTATTTCATCATTCGACAAGGTTCCCTCTTTTAAGAAATCAAATATTGGTTAGCCCACGCAGGTATAGCTCGAGCAGGGAAAATATCTTCATCATTTCCATTGCATCCACCGACATAACCCTAGCTGGATCTAGCTGTATAGTCCCCGGGTTCTGCGAGGCAGTCCCCGGGTTTGCCGAAGAAGTCCCCGGGTTTGCTGAGGTGCTTCCCCAGTCTATTTCCATGGGGGTAGCTTCTGATCCGGAGAGAGCCGGGACAAAGATTGAGTCGGGCTCTGGCGACGGTATGATGGATGGTTTTCTCAGGTGCTCTAATGCAACATTGGGCGGGATTGGTTGTCGGGATGACCCCAACTTAGATAATATGTCGGCTGCCTCATTTTCACTCCAGGGTACGTGATGGAATTCACACCCCTCAAATAACCCACTTATCTTTTGAACATGGAATCTATAAAGGGCCATGTTAGCATCTAGGGCATCCCAATTGCCAGATACTTGCTGAACCACCAAATCCGAGTCTCCAAAGCATTGTATCTGACGTATTCCAACTTCCTTTGCCACTTTAAGCCCATGCACGAGAGCTTCATACTCGGCAACATTGTTTGACGCACTGAAATGAATCTGGAGGACATATTTCAACTGATCTTTCTTGGGCAAGGTAAGAACTACCCAGACCCCTAGTCCTTCTTTTAGCTTTGATCCATCGAAGTGCATTCACCAATAATTTGAATCCGGTAAAGGTGGTTCGTATTGCATCTCGGCCATATCCACAAAGAAATCTGCCACAGCTTGTGACTTGATCGCATCTCTTCTATCAAATTGTGGTGCTTATGGGGCTAACTCAATTGCCCATTTTGCGATTCGGCCACTAGAATCCTTGTTGCTCATAATCTCTGATATGGGCGCTTCACATATTGCCTTGATTGGGTGTTCCTCAAAGTAATGTTTGAGTTTCTTGGCCGCCATATACACACCATACGCCATCTTTTGGTAGTGAGGGTAATTTTGCTTTGAAACCGATAATACCTCGCTCAGGTAATATACTGGCCTTTGCATCGAGTTTCCTTCCTCGTCACACTCTACCACTACCACTGCACTTATAACTCGGTTGGTCGCGGCTATATAGAGCAACATTGACTCTTTGGGTAGTGGCGCGGCTAAAACTGGTGCAGAAGACAACATCTTTTTTAACTCGTGGAAAGCACTATCCGCCTGTGGTGTCCATGTAAATTTGTCTGCCTTTTTCATTAACTATTAGAGGGGTAATGCCTTCTCTCCCAGCCGACTTACGAACCGACTTAATGATGCCAGGCAACCAGTAAACTTCTGCACATTGTTAAGGCATTTGGGCAGTTCCATTCTTTCTATAGCTTGGATTTTCGTGGGGTTAGCTTTGATACCTCGGCTGGATACGAGAAAACCAAGTAACTTCCTAGCCGGCACACCAAAAGTACATTTCTCCGGGTTGAGCTTCATCTGGAACCGCCTTAGGTTCGCGAATGTGTACCGGATATCATCAAGGAGCGTTTTGCTTTCCTTAGTTTTTATTACAACACCATCCACATAGACTTGCACATTTCGACCTATTTGGTCATGTAAACATTTTTGCATGCATCGCTGGTATGTTGCTCCTGCATTACGTAATCCAAAAGGCATAGTGCTATAGCAATAAGCCCCATATGGGGTGATAAACGCAGTCTTTATTTGATCATCCGGATTCAGAGGTATCTGCTAGAAACCAGAATATGCATCTATGAACGACAACAGTTCACATCCAGCAGTTGAGTCTATGACCCGATCTATCCTCGACAGTGGAAATGGATCTTTTGGACACGCGTTATTCAGGTTCGTGTAATCGATACACATACGCCACACCACAGCCACATTCGGATCATCTTTCTTCTTTTCCACGAGCACCAGATTAGAGAGACAATCCGGGTAAAGTACTTCCATGATAAATCTGGCTACAAGGAGCCTAGCTATCTCGTCTCTAATGACTTTTCTCCTATCCTCGGCGAAGCGGCAGAGAGGTTGCTTCACCGGCTTAGCTCCGGGTCTCACATTCAAAGAGTGCTCGACCAACTCCCTCGGTACACCTTGCAGATCCTGTGTGGACCAAGCAAAGAAATCCCGATTCTCACGGAGGAAGTTGACGAGCTCGCTTTCCTATTTGTTGCCTAACCCGGAACCAATGATCACGGTGCGCTCTGGGAACTAATCATCAATGGGCACCTTCTTTGTGTCCTTTGTCGCTTGAAATGACACACTTCCACACGGGTTGGTTAGAGCCGGCATATGCTGCTGCACGGACTGAGCCAATGCCGCCACCTCCTGAATTCTCCTTTTCTCTTGAGCGATCATGAGTGACTCGGCCAGGTTAGATCCGGCGGATGCGCACTCAATGGAATGCCAGAAGTCTCCAGCTGCAGTGATCACCCCCTTGGTCCGGGCAACTTCATCTTAAGGTAACTGATGTGAGTGCTTGACATGAACTTGTTCAAAGCTGGCTTGCCGAGTAATGCGTGATACGCGCTTTCCAAGTTCACCACCTCAAATTCCAAGATTTTAGTCCGGTGGTTATCCCTTGTGCCGAATAACACATCAACCCGGACTTTACCAATGGGTTCACAGGAGATACCTAGCACAATGCCATGAAAAGTGGTCCTTGTCGCTTGGAGCATGTTCTCCGAGATTCCCAACTTGTGCATGGTATCCTTGTACATGATGTTAATACTACTACCATTGTCTATCAGCACCTTGGAAAACGTCACATTGATATTTGGACCGATGAATGTCGGATCCAATACCAGCGCATATGATCCAGGACTCGGCATGAGCCTGGGATGATCCTTGATGCTCAATGTGATTTCCTGGTCCGACTAAGGCATATACCTCGTCATAGCCGACATTACTGTATTTACCTCCATATGTCGGCACTACAAGCTCTTTCTGTCAGTCTCCTCCATGGTGAACACATTGTAGCTTTGGTGATGTTCCCTATACTCGTTCCTTACTTCATTACCATGATACCCTTGGTCTTGTTGCTGCTGGTTATTCACTTGATGCACTGCATCCCTTATTTTTTGATTCTCGTATCTCGGTGGAGATGGAGGCAACATCAGTTGCTGTCCGTTCCCCCCAGTGAGCAATTGCTGCCGAGGTGCTTCATTCAAGGTGCATCGTGCCGAGGTGCCTGAGCATTCCCCGAGCTACCCTGCTCTAACTTCCTCATCCACTCGCATTGCCGGGTTGTGTGATTCGCCGGACTGTTTGGACTTGGCGTATGGAATTTGCATGGCTGATCCAACATGGACTCGAATGTGTATCTCGAACGATCCTTTATTTCCTACCACTGTTTCTTCTGCTCTGGAGTCCAAGGCTTCTTGCCTTCACCCTTTTGCTGCCAGTGTTGTCCTCTAGTTTTTTGGCACTGGCTAGCGCCGGCATTGGGCTGATCCCGGTCTATAGCCGCCACCTGCTACAAGTTGTACCTATAATCCGGACGCTCATCTCTTCTTTTACCTCGGAAGTCATTCCTCCTGGATGATCCGGAACCATCTCTGTTGTAGTATTCCTCATTCGACTCGCTTGACATTAGCCGAGGTTAGGTCGAATCCCCTAAAGCATACGAATCCGCGATCCGAATCATCTCTGCCAGGGTAGTCGGCATATCGCGCTGCAACCTTTGCCACAACATACTCCCATATCTACAGCCTTGGGCAAACCACACAATTGCTTATGATTCAATTACCCCTTCACATGAATTGCGCACATTACACCACCGAGTCTGAAACTCTCGGTCTGGCTCATTCGGTCTTTGCTTGCATAACGCCAAAGTTTGTGGCCTATTCGGCCTCTTGTAGGTGCTTGAGAAGTTGCTGATGAACAACTCCTCAAAATCCAACCAACGGTTGATACTCCCTGGCGGCAAGTTGTTCAGCCAAACCCTTGCTGGTCCTTCCAACATCCGGGGTAGAATCTCACAGCCCATCTCAAGATACCCGTTGCAATGTTTACCGCAATTCCGTAATCAATGAGCCAATCATCTGGTTTGGTGCTGCCATCATATGTCTTTGTTCCTCTGGCCAGCTGGAAATTCAGTACAGGTGGTTCCCTCATGATCCGGGGTCCAAAGCATGCCGGACCCAGAGGGCCCTACACCTCGATCATCTCCGACCTATAGATTCGGTCTAGCTTCAGCCTAGCGTCATCCAGCTGCAAGTTCCTGTTTCCCAATATTGATCCAACCACATGGTGCTCTGGTCTAGGGAATCCGGCATTTTCCATTGCCGAGTAACCATCATTGTATCTATCCTGATCTGGATGACCATTTTGCTGCTGCATTGCTGGGCCAGCACTTCTCTCCTGCCGAGGTGCGTATTGCTGGTGCTGTTGCCGAGGTGCATTTTTCCCTGTGACCACCGGATTGCGCTGTTCGGCATTGCCATTGGTAGCGTTCCTCTGACCGGCATTGCCTTGGTCGCAGTTACCTTGGCCAGCTTCACCCCGGCTTGCACTGTGGCGATCCTCATCAACTTGCACTGCTTTTCCCTTTCCCGCTCTCACCGGGTCATAGGGGACCATCTGCTTGTCTCTTCTACCTGAGTTTACCACTTCTCTCCTAGGGTCATTAGCTGGGGATGATGTAGCCCCTGCATATTTTGCCGGGTTATTTCTAGCCGAATGAACTACATGCGATGTCCCGGGCTACGTCAGGTTTGCCTTGTTCATCTCCTCATTCTACTGACACGCTACCCTCAACAAGTGGTTTACTCTCTCATGTTGCCTTTCTTGGGCTTCTCCGGTTAAGCCTTTTAACTCGGACGCAGCTGTGTTGGCAACCCTGAGGTTCTTTGCCGGGGCACTATACCTCTCCAGCCCTGTAGTTACTATAGTAGTTGTCTGACCCGGCCTAGGCTCATACTCCTTGTCAATTTCAGTAATCAGGTTCCTACCTCGGATTTTTACTCCATCTATGTGGTTTGCCTTTGCATACTCCCGTAGAGTAATGTTTAGTGACTGCTGCAACTCAGCAACTTTTTTTGCACCAGCGAACATTTTCTGCCTAGTTTCTTCTAACTCAGCCTGCGCTTGAGCCGGATCTACCACTGGAGCTATGGGCATTGCCAACCTATCTATTGCCTGCTGCAGTACATTCTCTGGCCTCTCTAGTGGTGGAAATCTAGACCTTGCCTGCTTCAGCGTGACTTCCGGATCCGGCGCCAGGTCCTTGCTCCTGCGTCTGGCATCATCATCATGACCTCAACGCAGCTTGCGGGGTGAGTGATGTGCGTGCTGCGAGCTGCGCTGAGAGGTGGCTCGCCTCCCTCGACGACGTTCTGCGGATGAACGCAGGACTCGTCTATGCCGATGTAGATCTTGTGGGCGCCAAGCTTGATAAAGAGGTCGTTGCACGGTGGAGGATGCCTGCCAAAGCTCCCAATGTTGTTACTGATGTAGTCCAGTGCTGAACCAGCCCGGAGGCGATGCGTTCGCCGGTGCTGAAGATATTTCCTGTCTAGATTTTTACTCCTGTTAGCGCAACTAGCCCCGCGGTGGGCGCCAACTGTCATGGTGGTGGCACAGCAGATGCCATGGATAGGCTAAAGATGGGGCTGTGCACTAGAGGAATCTAGGGAGGGATAGTATGGTGATTCCACACACAAGCATTTGTATTTTCTCTCTATGAATCGTGGATTACAAGGGCTCCTCGAGCTGTACGTGAGAATGAGACTAGTTCTCTTACCCCCCCCCCACTACAGTGCTCTAGAGTTCTACCTTAAATAGAATGACCAATCCCCTTCTATGGAGGCCCTGGTGCTCCTTATATAGGGGAGCCCAGGTTACAAAGCTAGGGCACACGTGGAAGCATATTCCCCGAATATGCCCTTTGGTTAAAGCAAGGTGCCTATTTTTACACTTTAAACGGCTAGTCAGGACCTTGGACGTAATGCTCCGTGAGCCGTTTTGCTTTTGGCGTCCTCCGACATTGGTAGCGTCAGCCAACACTGGCTACATCACATTTGTCGGCCACGCCCCACTGATCCTTCCCTCTGCCTGCTTCGCTCATGCTACAGTGGATAGAGGCCACCTTTTGACTAGCGAGAGATTCATTCCTTCCCTTGGAAGCCAAGTGGTAACCCGACTACGAGGGTACCTGCAAACAAGATAGATCATCATAGCCGACATATGTTTTATGTTGGCCAGGTTATCGTTAGGTGAGCACCCACCAGGATGGGTTACCCCGTAAGTCGGCCTGCCTTGAGGTGACCCGGTCGGCATTCACTTTGACCGTGCCGTACCTTTGCTAACTCGGCCTCTATACCCCGGCGTGACCCTACCCGGGGGTATTCCCCCAACATCCAAGTAGATAATGACGGTGGGCCCATGGCACACGCGGGGTCCACCTTCCTGTGATGCAGGTACAATGACGTGCGCGACACCCCTCCGCGGGCTGGAATCTTTCTCCCTGACCCGCAGCAGGGCCCACCTCCTAAGAGAGCAGGGCTCCGTTGTGACCGTGCCACATGTCCTTTCCGGCGTCCATCTAATACCTTCGATCTAGATTACGGATGTAGTATAGCTTATTTTTCCCTAGTAGACCTAGGTTATCGAATCCTCGGGAAGCGAATGCGTGGTGAAGTTACTTTAACAGACCTTCAGGAGTTTTAGAATTCCTTTTGTGTTTTCACCAGACCAGTAGCTTGCATCTTTTTGTTGTTGTCGATGATGGAGAGAGAGGGCCTAGGGCGTTCGGTTTCACCTGTAGGTGTGCAAAACATCTGATGGAAATAAAAGATAAAAATAAAGTATGCATGTACTTGTTAGAGCAAGATAAATTATATGTGGGCAGTGCATCCATAATTGCTATTGCCTCCGCAACTGTTTGTAGCAATAACCTACTAGTCTCATCCATAGAAGAAAGAAAACTAATGATATGCATAGTGATGTCACCGTTAATCCCAAGCAAATCCCTCACATATAGACGTACTACCCCTTCTGTCACTGGGGTTCCCAACCTACAGACCAGTCATCACTCATACTCCCTATACCTGGCTCAACCCTCGGGGTCTTGGGTACCTGACAAGTCCTTGGATTGAGGCAAGAGAGGATACAATAATCATCATGTCATACAAACTAATACACGATCCCATCTACGATAATTCACATGCACAATTACTACATGGCTAGGCCGAAGCCCTTAGACCAAGGAGAATTACTCACACATAGAGATGAGATCAACAATCGCAAACATTGTAATACAAATCATAAGATTGATAGTAATAGTCTTAGAATGTCGCCAACCGGAGAAGAGATCTACTATTACAAGTGGTGGAATATGGCTATGGAGATGGAGAAGGGTTTGGAAATCTGGAGGCGGCTAGTGATCTGTGGCAGAGACTTCTGGATGGTGCGAACTCCGTTTTCTCGTTGCCCGAGGCTTCTTTATATAGGGGTCCCTTAACGAAAATTGTTCTGTTTGACCTAATGGTGGTGGCGCCAACTGTACGACCGGAGCTATACGGTCGGAATTTTTGCTCCGGTCGTATAGTTGGTCGTTGAAGTGCCTGCCTCCGATGTAAGGCTCCTGATTTCTTCTGGTAGTTGGAAATCTCGTATCTTTGACTTTAATGTAGTGATTCCCTCCTTTAAACAACATTATCTGTGCAAGAAAAATACAAAAAGAAAGGATTGCATACCCCTTTGAATATTACCATTAGTGGCAGGGTTTAGAGAGATATTTCATCAAGAATATGATTAATATCCATTTTAAATGTGGATGTTAGATGTCTATATTTCAGAGCCATCAACCTCCCCAAGCTTAAACTTGATCGTCCCGAGCAAGAAAACCAAAATCAAAAAGGAACTCAGCATTTAAACTGAAATAACGAGATGGTGATCTTACCTATGATTAGTAGTCTCATGTTTCCTCCACTTTACAAATCTAAAAAACTTCAGCATAGATAGAGCAATGGCAAGCATATCATATGGGTTTCATGCATCCTTATAGTGCAGCAAAATTATTGTAAGCATGGATGATTCAAATGAGTAAACTTTATTCCCTGTCAAGTAATCAACTCATAGGCTTGCCTTTGAAAAGTAAAGTATAATCATGTAAATTAAGAGTGTGAGAGTTGTCATGAAAAGCATATATACTAGAGTGTCTCAAATCTCCCACATCAATAAATCTAGTCTTTTCAAGCACTACTTTTCAATAAATTAAGAATTTCAGTTTTTAAGTAATTGAGAGCATGCCAAAAAAAATATTTAGTTTATCCGGCTGTGATGGACAATCATGGCATCACTAAGGTTTTTGTTCCTTTTGCATAATGATTTCTCATAACAGCGAGAGGAGTGATTCCATCATGATTACAGCTACCCGGGAGTGCCAAGAATCTTACCCACTATAGCATTGCTGCTACAAGTGTTTAATCAATTCATAGCCGAAATGTAGGAGTGTCCTCCATGAAGATCGTTCATAGGCTAGCGGAGTTGTCGGCATCACATGAAGTTTGACACGCATAAAGCTATATCATTCTTATGATTAACAAGTCAAACTTTGGCATGCTCACAAAAACCGCTAAACATTAATTTAATCAAACAAATCCTTTCAAAGAGAGCTATCAACTCAATCAATATTTTCAGTGGTGTTGAGTATCTCTAGAAATAAGCCTTCAAGACTAAGCACTACAACACACAAGCCTTCAATTGTGAGACTTTTTCTTACTACAATTATTTAGCAATTGTTTTAGGCAAGACTTGGTTAATTATGAGAGCTGGAACAAAACGTACCCAGTTAAATACCCATGCAAAAGAAAATCTTACGATGATACAAGGACTCACTCCACCAATATAATATCTCAACATTTACTACTAACTAGCATGAGTCTCTCAAACTTCAAAAGTGGGGAGTCATAAGGCATACCTCCCATGTTTGGTTCCACTTCTCTCTTCCTTTTTTATTTGTTTCTTGGAAAGTCAAAGTCGACTACTCTCCTGCAAATATATGGATACCTCGAGGTGGAAAGAAAAGGAAGAAAGAGAATAAGGAAAAATGGAGAAATCTTTTTGTGGTTTTTTAAGAGAGGAAAATTAAAGAATAGAAAATTGGCGGCAAAGCTCGGCTAGAAAATTTAGAAAGCAAAATAGAAAGAACTAAAGATAAAGTGTTGGGGAAACCAACACGAGTGCTTATAAACTCAAATAAAAACACAACCTCTAAATAAAAGTGAATAAACGCCAAATAAAGATACATGAGGAAACTTCCCCAAGCTTAGGCTTTTGCAAGCCCTTCAAATCATTGTGGTGGCGGGAAAAAGTCGTTACTCCAGTTTACGAATTGAGTTGAGAGGTTACTTGTTGATTCTCGGAGGTTCAAAGAGAGGTTGTGCATCCTCTCCACAGTTCCTCCAAGTCCTTGGAAATCTTGGTATGTGGCAAACCGGGTTTGTAGCCGCTCCTCTTGATAAGGAACTTCTTGCTCCTCTTCTTGGTCCTCGTCCTCTTCAGGAATCTCTTCCTCGGGCTGGTGTTGCTCAACCTGCAAATCATATAGCAAACGTCCTTCCTCGATAGAGAAAAGACCATTAGGCATAGGACCAGGGTAGATACGCCTAGATCCAGCAATATGCAGGTAATAAGCACCACCTATCCTAGTTAGCATTCCATAGGCTCTCAAGGTGGAGAAGCCAACACGTGTCTCACCTAGTACCGGTTGCAACTCACCTAGGTTGAGGCCTAGGGCAGTGGAAATCACGGTGATAACGCCTCCTCCTGTGATTGGCCCTTAGCTTTGGGAGGCTTGGTTCTCCAGGTAGTGCACAAGGATGGTGCCCAAGTTGAGTGACAAGCTGTAGTTGATGTAAGCAGCCTTTGCAAGGACTAGGATGTCCTCCTCGTTGAGTCTCGTGAACTCATTACGTGCCTGCAAAGTGTTAGCAATAACATAGAACAAATAGCGAATTGCGGGATGTTGAATATTCTTCCCCTTGTTCACTCTACTAGTGAAACTCATTATATTATAGTATTGATCGGGGGAAGGACTTAAGTCAGTAAAGGATGCATGTAAAGCATGAATATCATTTTTTGGCAAATTAAAACATGCGTACCATTCATCTAATGTCAAAGTGTAGTTGTTGTTCATCAGACGGAAAGAAATAGTATCCTCTCCTTTCCATTGTTTAACGGTGATTTGCAATGAACTAAGAAATTCAATTGTTAAGCAGCGATAAGTAGGTGCATCATTATACACAAAGTTTTGCAGGCCAGCTCTATTGCAAAGTAAATTGAAGTCATCAAAAATACCGAGTTGGCTCAATATGATGGGGAAAGCCCACTTGGTGGCCTTCACTTCGCGGTTCTTGATCCTATTGAAGCAATCACGATGGGCCTCATTCTTGAAGCATATCCCCATGCGTTCCTGAGCGGCGGCCCGAGAAGTGCTAGCGGTGGCACGAGCACGAGTTTGGCTCCTTGTGTTCATCATCTAAAACATTGAAGAAAGGAAAAATAACACTTTTTGATCCAACAACAGTAAGTGTATCATATTCCTCATCATAGCACACTAAAGAATTCTCCTCAAAATAATAATAATCTAGGCAAAAAAAATCATGGCAATTGGTTAATAGTAGGTCTCACCCTAGATTTGATAATGACAATAGATCGAAGTTGAATTTACAAAAAGTAATTGGAGGATCGGAGGAGAAACATACCGTAGATCACTTGTGTGCGAGGAAATCGAACGAAATTAAATAGAGATGGAGATCCCTTGAGTTTTTGAGAGAGTTTGGAGGTAGAAGAAAGAAAAAGGATTGAAGTTTTGGAGTTGGGAGTACCTTCCCGTGCGATTTTGTGGTCGGACGCAACTATACGGGCGGAACAATGTGTACCGGCCGTATAGTTGGCCTTTGTCAAAAATTTAGGTTTTCCTCCTGGCGGTGTAGCTATACAGACGCAGCTATACGGGCGGAACAAAATGTTCCGTCTGTATAGTTGGTCGTTAAACTGTCTATCCCTGTGAAAGAAAATTTGCAAATACATCGATATCTATACGACCAGAACTATACGACCGGAATTTTTATTCCCGCCGTATAGTTGGTCGTTAAACTCTCAGAACATATGAAAAGAAATTGTACGGGAGCATTGATATCTATACGACCGGAGCTATACGGCCGTAATTTTTATTACCGCCATATAGTTGGTCGTTAAACTCTCAGAATATATGAAAATAAATTGTATGGAGGCATTGATATCTATATGAACCGGAGCTATACGGCCGAATTTTTTATTCCCGCCGTATAGTTGGTCGTTAAACTCTCAGTACATATTGTAGAACAATTCTCGATGGCAAAGATATCTATATGGCCGGAGCTATACAACTGGAATTTTTATTTCCGTCGTATAGTTGGTCATTAAACTCTCTGTGTGCATCAACAATTTTTTGTTTCTTCCTAAACTATTTCTTTTCCTGTAACTTAGTGATATACCTTGTTTTTGACAGAAAATTGACAGTAAATATTGTCGACCAACAATAGCATTAACAAAGCAGAATTTCAAGTACTACCAAACTTCTTCTCCTCGAATGGAGTTTTCTAGCACTCTTTATTAAAGAAAAACTTAAACAAAAACTAAAAACTTAACTCAAACCTTTATTTCACATGGGTTGCCTCCCATGGAGCGCTCTTTTATGGTCAATAGCTTGACCTTGATGATACTCACTTGGGCTAGATGAGTGGAACACCCACTCCAAAGTAATTGGCCTTCAAAGTGATGGCCTCCTTTTCGTCATGCTTGGCTTTCTTATTCATGGGGAAATGAATAACAAAAGGATCCCCGCGAAGGCAATTGCAGCTTCACATTCCCTTCATGCAGATTAATCAAAGACTTAATAGTTCTTAAGAAAGGACGGCCTAATATAATAGGAGCAGTAGCATCTTCAGGCATGTCAACAATAACGAAATCAATAAGAGCGGGACAGCCTTTAATGTATACTAAAGTGTTCTCCTTAATTCCTACAGCTTGTTTGTAGGTAGAATCTGCTAGATGCAATTTTAACTCAGTGATTTCAAAGGATCCAAGATTTAACTTGTTAAAAAGACTCTTTGGAATTGTTGAGACGCTTGCACCAAGATCACAAAGTGCAGCTATCTCATTGGTTCCAATTTTAATCTTAATAGTAGGCTCAAATATGTCATCTAGTTTGACAGGTGATTTTTCAGCAATTTGCTTGTATTCTTCTTCAATCTCACGTACCTTTGTTGCTACTTGATTGACAAAATGTTAGTACATAGCTTCCTCACTAGCTTCACTTACCAAAATCTTGATGTTGATCCTTTATACGAGATCTTCAATAGCGTAGCTTGGTGAAGGAGCATTACTATAGTCAAGTTCTTTAGGCTCCTCCCTTTGGATCCTCATCATTTTGAGTTCCTCAACCGGATTGGGCTTAGCTTTACCTGCAAATTTAGCTAGAATGAGAGTTTTACTCTCGGTTATCTTACCTAGCTATGCCTCAATGATCCTTGTTCTTTCTTGAAGGGCCTGTAAATCATTTCTCAAACTAACATCTTAGTTAGATAATTTACCAAGCATAGCATCATGGTTCTCCATAATTTTAACTAGAATATTATTTTGTTCATTTTGTTAGTCTATGAAAGACTTCAGTGTTTCTTGGAGACTATCATTACTATTTCCCATATTATTATTAGAGTTACCTGCAGGACTAGCATAGTGTTTCTGAAAGTTAGGATTGTAACTCTTCTTCCAAGCATGATTATAATCATTACGAGCTACGAAGTCTATTTCTTCAATATTTGTTTCGGGAGTGGCTCTTACCTGAATTTCCTTACCTTTTACGGCTAGTATGAGCTCATCCAATTTAGCATTGAGATCTTCGTTCTCTTGTGGTGAGACAGAGTTCACCTTCTTCGTATTTGATCTTTCCACATGCCATTGGGAATGGTTGTCTTGCATATTGTCTAGCAGATGCTTTGCTTCGGTAATATTTTTACCCATAAATGTTCCTCCAGCTACAGTATCAAGCATAGACTTAGATACAGGATTAAGAGCATTTTAAAATAAATGTAGGATCAACCAATCTTCCATCCCATGACTAGGACAGTTTCTTAGGCATTCTTTCATCCTCTCCCATGCAAGCGCTAGTGGCTCACGCTCTTCCTGTCTAAAGCCAGTAATATTAGATCGAAGTTGCATAGTCTTTGCAGGTGGGAAAAATTTAGTCATAAATAAAGAAGTACATCCCACCCATGATGTAATAGTATTTTTAGGCAAAGATAGCGACCATTCTTTAGCTCTCCCTCTTGGAGAGAAAGGAAATAGACGCAATTTGACTGCATCAGGGTCAACATATTTTATACATCATATCACATATTTTAGTGAAAGTATTCAAGTGCATACCTATGTCTTCAACATCAGAGCCTCCAAATTGATTCTGTTGAACCAAACTTAAGTAACGGGGCTTAATTTCATAGTCATTAGCAGCAATTGCTGGCTGAGTTATAGGAGAACACAAATAATCATTATTGGGAGTAGCAAACTCCCCAAGCTTCTTTTCAGCCATACTTCCTATGTTTTTGGGTTTTCTTAGATAAAGAATTATAACGGTAAAAGCAAGAATTTAAAGACTAACTAATTTTTTGGTTTATCAAATAAAGACTGAAAGCAAACTAACAAAATTAAAAACAAGAATTAAAACTAGCAAGGTTCCTAATAACCTCACCAAGGTAGCTATTGCTTCCCTGGAAATAGCGCCAGAAAAAGGGTTGATACCTTCGATCCAGATTACAGATGTAGTATAGCTTCTTTTTCCCTAGTAGACCTAGGTTATCGAATCCTCGGGAAGCGAATGCATAGTGAAGTTGCTTTAACGGACCTTCAGGAGTTTTAGAATTCCTTTTATGTTTTCACCGGACCAGTAGCTTGCATCTTTTTGTTGTTGTTGATGACGGAGAGAGAGGGCCTAGGGCGTTTGGTTTCACCTGTAGCTGTGCAAAACATCTGATGGAAATAAAAGATAGAAATAAAGTATACGTGTACTTGTTAGAGCAAGATAAATTATATGTGGGCAGTGCATCCATAATTGCTATTGCCTCCGCAACCGCTTGCAGCAATAACCTACTAGTCTCATCCATAGAAGAAAGAGAACTAATGATATGCATAGTGATGTCACTGTTAATCCCAATCAAATCCCTAACATATAGCCATACTACCCCTTCTGTCACTGGGGTTCCCAACCTTCAGATCAGTCATCACTCATACTCCCTATACCTGGCTCAACCCTCGGGGTCTTGGCTACCTGACAAGTCCTTGGATTGAGGCAAGAGAGGATACAATAATCATCATGTCATACAAACTAATACACGATCCCATCTATGATAATTCATATGTACAATTGCTACATGGCTAGGCCGAAGCCCTTAGCCCAAGGAGAATTACTCACATATAGAGATGAGATCAACAATCGCAAACATTGTAATAAAAATCATAAGATTGATAGTAATAGTCTTGCAATGTCGCCAATTGGAGAAGATATCTACTATTACAAATTGTGGAATATGGCTATGGAGATGGAGAAGGGTTTGAAGATCTGGAGGCGGCTGGTGATCTGTGGCAGAGACTTCTGGATGGTGCGAACTCCGTTTTCTCGTTGCCCGAGGCTTCTTTATATAGGGGTCCCTTCACGAAAATTGTTCTGTTTTACCTAACGGTGGTGGCGACAACTATATGCCAGAGCTATACGGTCAGAATTTTTGCTCTGACCGTATAGTTGGTCGTTAAAGTGCCTACCTCCAATGTAAGGCTCCTGATTTCTTCTGGTAGTTGGAAATCTTGTAACTTTGACTTTAATGTAGTGATTCCCTCCTTTAAACGACATTATTTGCGCAGGAAAATAACAAAAAGAAAGGATTGCATACCCCTCTGAATATTAGCATTAGTGGCAGGGTTTAGAGAAATATTTTATCAAGAATATGATTAATATCCAGTTTAAATGTGGACGTTAGATGCCTATATTTCAGAGCCATCACCATCCCACGATCAAAAAGAATCAGGATGACGTGGATAACAGTTTGAGGCGAAACAATCTAGCGCTACTATTTACTCTGATTGAAAAAAGAGGCAAATGGCAATCCACTTTTTACAAATAAAGATAAAAGGAGAAATATTTTTATATTTTTGAAGGCTATGTTTAAACAAAAGAAGGATTGGCGAAAAATCAAGATACTCAAAACAAAAACAAAATGAAGGAAAAGAAAACAAAGTGTTGGAATGAGCCCACCATGAGTGTTTCAGAGCTCAGTTGGAGTCGAAGTAAAACCTCATTATTATATAAATAAATTACTTAGGGAACACACCCCCAAGCTTAGGATTTTTCAAGCCCTATTGATGCTCATTGTGGCGGTGGAGGAAATCCCTCCATGTTCTATTGGTCACTCCATTGGTTAAACTGGGTCGAGGGTTGCACGGTGTTGTCTAGAAGGTTGATGGCGAGGTTGCTCATGTTCTGAATGCTGCCTTCGAGCGCGTACATGTCCTCATATGTGGTGTAGGGTTTTTGTGGCTGCTGCTCCTACTTGGGTCCTTCTTTCTGTTATTCATCATCATCTTGTACTTTGGGCACATCCTTCTATGGTAGATTTGCTTCAACTCGCGCGTCATAATACAAACGTCCCTCCTTGATGGAGAAGAGACCGCGAGGTATACGAGCTTGGATCCATTGATAGGCTCTAGGTATATTAACAAAATATCTACCTTGTTTCTTTTTAACCATGCCACAAGCATTAAGAGTAGCAAAACCGAGAGGACGAACACCTACCAACGGTTGAAAGTTACCTATATTGATATCGAGTGCTCGGGCGAGGACAATGATCACTCCTCCATAGCAAATGGGTCCATGCATGGATATGATGAGACTCATACTCCAAATATAATACGAGAAGAGCGCTCAAGTTTGGTGTCAATTTGTATCCATGTATGGCAGCGCTTGCGAGGACCATCATGTCCTCCTCATTGACTCTTGTAAATTCACCACGAGCCTACAAGGTATTAAAAATAACATAATATAGATAGCGTACTGCAGGAAATTGAATTTGATTACCCTTAGGAATAGGGTTAAAGATTCTCATCATATTGAAATAAGTAAACAAGGTAGGATCAACCATAAAAGTAGGAGCATGAATGTCGGTATTGTTGTTGATGAACCCAAAGCAATGACTCCATTGGTCAAGGGACAAAGTTTACTCATGATTCGTTAAACAGAAAGAGATCAAGTCTCCTCCCAGTCTATATTCCTTGAAGTAAAAACTCTGATACACCATATGCTTCAATCCTCAAAGGAACTAGAGAGTAAGCCGGTGATAGATGGCAACATCTAGAAAGATAAAATCAAGAAAACCAACATTATTGCAAAGTAAATTAAAATCAAGGCCAATGCCTAGTTGATTCAAAGTATATGGACATATCCATTTGGTGGACTTTATCTCTCGGTCCTTGAGACGGTTGATATGGTTGCAGTGGGAGTCCTTGGTGAACTCGATGCCACATGATGCAAGGGTAGCATCTTCAACGAGTGTTGCGAATTGTGTTGCCAGCGCACACGAATGACTCCTTGTATTCATCTAAAAATAAAAACTTGAACTAATTAAACTTTTCATCCAACAAAATTAGGCTATGAATGATCATCTACACAATCTACAAAAGAATCTCCTCTAAAAGTCAAAACTAATCATGCTAATTAAGAAAAATGATTCATGGCAAGATCTAGGTCTAGATGGATAGTAACAAGAGATATAGCATGGTTTTGTTGTAAACAAGTGAGGGATCAGAGGAGAAACATAGTACCTTGGATCGTTGGTGTGCAAGGAATCGAACAAAAAACGAGTAGAGGTGGAGATCCAATTGAGGTGGTTTGAGGTTTGGAGGAAGAAGAAAGAGAGATCGAGCATTTGTTTTAGGTTTACCTATTCCCTGTCCGATATAGGATGGTCATCCACGTGGTACGGGCGGGAGGTAAGATCGTGGCCCACCCGTACCAAGGTTCGTTACCTTAGGATGGTTTAGATCCTATGCGGTAAACTCGATACAGGCACACGGTACGACCAGACGCCAGTACTGATGGTCATTAAGCTTGTAGTACCTTTTGTAGAAAATTGATGTTTGCTTCATGGACGCGATATGGGCTACGAGTGGAGCCGACCGTATTTGTGCTCGTTAATACTTCTATCTCTATCGACAAAAATCAAAATTTACATCTTCTCATCAACGAGGTGGTATAGGCACACGGTACGGGCGGCTTTGCCCATACTGATGGTTGTCAAAGCTTGTGAGATGCAAAAATACTCGAAAATGACAGTACATATATATAATCACATTAGTACTTACATCAGCCAAGTGTTAGTAAATAACTGGGATTGATATTTACCTTCGGCTCCTCCTTGCATAGGATCTTTGAACACTCTTTATTAGCACACAAAAACAAAAATAAAACTAAAGAAAACACTAACAAATAGACTCAATTTTATTTCACATGGTTGCCTCCCATGAAGCGCTTATAGTTAAGGTCAATTAACTCTACCCAGATGGGGATCATTTTGGATTTGGGTTTCGAAGTGGAACTCCCACTCCAAAGTAATTAGCTTGGTTATGATCTCATCATCATTAGTCTTAGCCTTCTTATTTCTAGGGAAGTGAACTATGAATGGTTCTCTAGAGGGTAATCCTACTCTCACATTTCAATCATGCAAGTTAATCAAGGCTTTAATAGTTCTTCAAAATGGCCTACCTAGAATCATAGGAACTATGGGATCTTCAGGAATATCTAGTATAACAAGATCAGTAAGTGCATGTGATGTGCTCGCCGTTCGACGTAGAGCTCGTTGGGAACCCCAAGAGGAAGGTATCATGAGCACAGCAGCAAGTTTCCCTCAGTTATGAAACCAAGGTTTAATCGAACAAGTAGGAGCAAGGAAACACCCCAAAGGTGTTACTAGCTGAGCTTTGGCAGGGGGCACTACCGGTGCTAGTAGCAACGTGGAGACCTGCACAACACAACCACAGATCTTTGTCCCCAACTTCATGGCGAGGTTGTCAATCTCACCGTGTTTTGCGGAAAACAAAGGATTAAACGTATCGAATGGAAGGAAGTAAAAGTTTGCAGAAAGTAAACACAAAGCAGTAAAAGATTGTAGATTGTATGTAAAAGACAAGGACCGGGATCCATAGTTCACTAGAGGTGGCTCTCCTTAAGATAGATAACATGCTGGGTGAACAAATTACAGCGGGGCAATTAACAAACACCGAGAAAGCAATACATGCATATACTAATCATCTTGACTCCTTTGAGACTTGATTGGGCATTACAACATAATACATAGACCGCCATCCAACTGCATCTATGACTAATAATCCACCTTCAGGTTATCATCCGAACCCTCTCCAGTATTAAGTTGCAAGCAGCAGATTATTGCTTTACGAACTGCGTGTAAAGTAAACAATACGATTGTTCTATGGATAAAGGATTGTTGTTTTCTCCCTCGTAGCAACAACACATCTAGTACCTTAGAGATTTCTGTCACTTCCCCAGATTACCAGAGGCATGAACCGACTATCGAGCATAACATTATCTCTGAGTTGCTAGCATCTACTTGGCCAAGATAGCTACTAACAACGGAAAGCATGCAAGATCACAAATAACCAAGACATGATAGAATCAATAATCAATCTGAAATAGCATCTCAATATCCATCGGATCCCCGCAAACACAACATGTATGATTACAAATAGATGATCTTGATCATGAATGGAGCTCACAAGATCTAAACATGAAAGCACAAAGGAGGAGAACCAGCCATCTAGCTACTATATGGATCCGTAGTCCAAGGATGAACTACTCACGCATCACACTAGAGGCTTGCATGGTGATGAAGAAGGCCTGTGGTGAATTCTCTCTGGCAGGTGCCGGAAGAGCTTCAGATCCCTCTCGATCTAGGGGTCGAGATGACGGCGGCTACAGACTCTTTCGTGGATTTTTGATCGGATACTAAGGGTTTTCGTCCCGAGGGTAATATATAGGCGGAGGAGAGGCCGAGGGGGTGCCGGGAGCCACCGCACCACCCCCTGGCGTGGGCCCAGCCTGGCCGCGCGGCCAGGTGGTGTGGCTGGCCCCTGGCCCTTCTCCGTCTCGTATTCTGGCACTTGATCCCTTCTGGAAAAATAGGCACTTTGGCTTTTGACCCGTCCAATTCCGAGAAATATTCATTTTCTAACTTTCCTGGAACCAAAAACAGCAAAGAAAAGCAGGCAATCGTGGCTCTTGTTAATAGGTTAGTCCAAGAAATCATAAGAAAAGTACTCCAAAGTTGGAACAAAACACAAGAAAGTGGATAAAACCAAGCATGGAACATCAAAAATTATAGATACATTTGCAATGTATCAACATCCCCAAGCTTAACTCCTGCTCGTCCTCGAGTAGGTAAGTGATAAAAAAGAAAGGATAATTTTTGAGGTGACATGCACCATCAAAGACTTGATCAAAGTATTTGCAAAACATTCAAAGCTGGGATCATAGTACTTCAATCATAACATGAAAGACAAAGTTCTAGCAATAAGCAAAGAAACTATGATGCAACATGAAAAGGCACAAACAAAAGATTCATGAATAACATGCTTTGCAAGACGTTTGTTTGTTTCACATAAAGAAAACATAGCATAATAGTATTCAGCTTGTCCCTCAATATAGTAGAAAATATAAATGCATAGGACACCTTCAAAGTTCATAAGAGTGACTAGATACAATAGTTTAAAACAAGCAATATAAAGTTATGCATCAATCAACTAGTCTTGGGATAATGCACATAGAACTAAGAATGGCCACTATGCTCTCGAAGTAGGTGCATAAAGATAGAAGGTGGAGACTCAATATAATGGTGGAAGAAAGGCCTTTTTGTTAAAGGAAGTAGGGATTCAAGTCTCATAAAGAGCTTCCAAAAATTATGGTACTTATAGCTTTCAGCTCTCATTGCCCCTATCATAAGCATCTTGAAGGTGATTAAGGTTAAAGTGACACAACTAAGAGGATATGCTTGACAAGTTATAAACCGAAATCTCATGCCCCTTACTTACGAAGACCGATCCTCATGCTACTCAACTTCAGTCACGAGTAAGCTCTTGTCATTGTAAGTATATGTGTATCATTAAGAACCGCCAACGGGTACCCCTTGCACATGATACGGGAGCTTTCCCATAATCAAAATGATAAGGCAAGCAGACAATGAGCATCTCAGCGATCTTTTTATTTGCTATTTGCATAGGTTTTTATTGAGGATGCTTCATAGAGTGCTCATTATGGTGATGCTGCAAGTTTCCACCATGATTAGGCATGGCTTAGGCTAGCGGCCAAGGCGTTTCTCTAATACACATACAAACTCCATGATCTTACAAGTTCCACTTTTATTTCACACTGCCGGGATCCGTAAGCAAAAGAACATGATATCAACGGGGTACAAAGTACAAGTGCAATGTTGAAAGCGTTCCCCATGGTACATGGTTCTGCTAATTTCAACTTATAAAGCGCAAGCATATACGCAACAAAGAAGGACCCAATGGTTCAAGTTTATTAGAGGCAAAACGTAAAGTGTGCCAAGTTCGTGAGAGCTTTAATCACTAGTTTTCTCATAACAAGTTTAATTTGGAAGGTAAACAAAAGCATGAATATACTTGGAATAGCATAAGATAGTAGGTAGGTATGGTGTACTCTTTGGAATAACTTGGTTTAGGGAGTTGGATGCATGAGTGGAACTCATACTTGGTTGTGGAGGCTAGCAAAAGACTGGGAGCGACAAACTAAGAGAGCAATAATGGCCATAATCATGCAGAGCGACAAAACATCATTGATAAAAGCATAAAGTGATACTACAAGTTGAAAACTAAAGGATCATATAGGCTATGGTGACTTTGGATAGTCATAACATGGTGTGAGCATGTGCCAAGTCAACCCAAATAAAGCATCAAAGGAGAATACCACTATACTATGCTTTAATATGCTAAAACAACGCATGATTCATCCAAGGCACATTAAGCAATCTCAATTGTTTATAACAAGTCATGATACGGCAAAGAATACTAAGCATAAAGCCAAAACAATATCAAGCATGGCATGACAAAGCATAGGCCATAGTCAAAAACGAGCTCTTTTTACCACAAAAGTATGAACTTTCCTACTCTTTTCCAAACCAAACCAAACTATTTGCAAACCAAAGTATGAAAGAGGGGGTCCAACCAATTTATTCAGAAAACTAAGAAAACCAAGCAAACTAAAAACCAAAACGAAAACGAAAAGAAGACGCTCCAAGAAAAACACAACTGTGCATGAAACAATAAAAATGAAGCGCTTGGAAGGAACCTGGAATTTTTATTGATGAAGAAGGGGATGCCTTGGGCATCCCCAAGCTTTGAAGCTTGTACTTCTTAGATATTTCTTGGCGTGACACGCGTGGCATCCCAAGCTTGAGCTTTAGTCCATCCTTCATCTCATTACTCATTCCTTCCATACACCTGAAAATTTTCCTTCATACAAAACTTCACACAATCTCATTAGCAACATTAGTGCACTTAAGATAAATAAGTCTTAAGGTTCAGTTCTAACACCAAATAAACTTCCATTAGAATACTACCTACTGTAGCACTTCCCTCAAAGAGCTCAATTCCCCAAAAGAACTCAAGAAGGAACCCACAAGAAGCAAATGCAGAAAATGGCAGAAATCTGTCAAAACAGACCAGCAGGTAAAGGCGAATTTTTTCGAAGACCTTCTGTTGCTCAAATCAAAACGTGTTGAAATAACTAAAGTTATATAACAACCTGGGGCAGAATCACAAAAAATTACAGCTCAATCCGACATACAGAGCTCTCTCACGAATTTTTACGGTGAAGCACAAGAATCTGTTTCGGGACAACAACTTTCCCAATCATTACTTCACTCTCATTAGAGGTTACTCTTGGCACAAAAAGCAAATAAAAAGGATAAGGAGCGGTTATTACTGAAGTAATAACTTCCAAGACTCAACTAAAACTTTTGGGTTATCTCCCAATAAGTACTTTTCTTTAACGCCTTTAAGATAGGCATAAGAAGCAAAGAAAGAATCAAGTGTTCTCAAATGAAGAAGCATTAAAACTAAATTTTGTTTTCATAGGAGAAGCAAAATAAATATTTTCTCTCTTTTTAGGAAAGTGTTCTATACCTTTCTTGAGTGGGAGTTGATATTTAATGGTGCCTTCTTTCATATCAATGATGGCACCAACAGTTATAAGAAAAGGTCTTCCCAAAGTAATAGGACAAGAAGCATTGTATTCAACATCCAAAACATAGAAATCAACGGGGACATAGGAATTGTTAACCATAATAAGAACATCATTAAGACTTCCCATGAGTTTCTTTTTAGCATTAGCATCAAGTGGGACATTCAAGTAACAATCTTCAAGAGGAGGAAAATCAAGCATATCATAAATCCTTCTAGGCATAATAGAAACACTACTATCAAGATCACACAAAGCTTTGAAATCAAAGTCATTCACTTTCATATTAATGATGGGTTCCCAACCATCCTCTTGTTTTATAGGAATAGAAGCTTTATGTTTCATCTTTTCTTCTTTAATCTTTATGAGAGCATCAGTAATGTGTTTTGTAAAAGCCATGTTCATAGCACTAGCATTAGGACTTTTAGCAAGCTTTTGTAGGAACTTAATAACTTCAGAGATATTGCAACCATCAAGATCAAAATCAACTTTATCATCTAAAGTAGTAGAACTATTACTAGCCTCAACACTAGTGGTGGTGATAGTAGAAACACTAATGTTTCTAGCAATTTCATCTTCTCTTTCCCACTTAGCATGTAATTCAGCTAAAAGTCTAACATTTTCATCAATTCTTACTTGTATAGCATTGGTAGCTGCAAAGGGATTGTCATTAGTTTCAGGTTTAGCAGCCATTTTATTCAAAGAAGACTGAGCTTCAGCCAAAGATGCTATATTTCTTTCAGCATTAGAGAGTTTTTCCTCAATAGTTTTATTGAAAGCAGTTTGTTTACTAATAAACTCTTTAAGCATAACTTCAAGTTCAGAGGGAGCACTGTTATTATTCTTGTAAGAATTTCCATAAGCATTACCATTGTTGGGAGGATATGGCTTATAATTGTTGTTACCAAAATTGTTCCTATAAGCATTATTACCATAAGCATTGTTGCCAAAGTTGTTATTTCTTATGAAATTCACATCAACTTGCTCTTCTTGAGCAACCAAAGAAGCTAGAGGAACATTATTTGGATCAATATGGGCTTTCCCATTAACAAGCATAGACATAATAATATCAATCTTATCACTCAAGGAGGAAGTTTCCTCAACAGAATTTACCTTCCTACCTTGTGGAGCTCTCTCAGTATGCCATTCAGAATAATTAACCATCATATTGTCCAGAAGTTTTGTTGCAGCACCCAAAGTGATGGTCATAAAGGTACCTCCAGCAGCAGAATCCAATAGGTTCCTTGAAGAATAGTTCAATCCTGCATAAAAAGTTTGGATGGTCATCCAAACAGTCAGTCCATGAGTGGGACAGTTCTTTACCAAAGATTTCATTCTTTCCCAAGCTTGAGCAACATGCTCATTATCAAGTTGTTTAAACTTCATTATTTCACTTCTCATAGATATAATCTTAGCAGGAGGATAGTATTTTCCAATAAAAGCATCATTGCACTTAGTCCAAGAATCAATACTATTCCTAGTTAAGGAATTCAACCATTCTTTAGATTTTCCTCTCAAAGAGAAAGGAAACAATTTCAGCTTAATAATATCACCATCTATATCCCTATGCTTTTGCATCTCACAAAGTTCAACAAAGTTATTTAGATGGGAAGCAGCATCTTCATTACCAATACCAGAAAATTGTTCTCTCATAACAAGATTGAGCAAAGCAGGTTTTATCTCAAAGAAAGTATTTTCAGCCACAGGTGGAGCAATAGGTGTGCTCATAAAATCATTGTTGTTGGTGCTAGTGAAGTCACACAACTTAGTGTTTTCAAGGGTAGTCATTTTTTTGGGTTTTCAAATAAGAAAGCAAACTTGTAAAACTAATTTTTTTTGTGTTTTTTGAATAACAAAACAAGCAAACAAAGCAAAAAAGAAAACTAAGCAAAACAAAAACAACAAAGTAAAGAGATTGGTTATGAGGGACTCCCCTTGTGAAGATGTCCTTGACTCCCAAGAATGGCGCCTTAAAATCTTTGATGTGCTGCTCGACGTAGAGCTGTTAGGAACCCTAAGAGGAAGGTATGATGAGCACAAAGACAAGTTTCCTCGGTTATGAAACCAAGGTTTAATCGAACCAGTAGGAGCAAGGAAACACCCCAAAGGTGTTACTAGCTGAGCTTTGGCAAGGCGCACTACCGGTGCTAGTAGCAACATGGAGACCTGCACAACACAACCACAGAACTTTGTCCCCAACTTGCGATGAGGTTGTCAATCTCACCATGTTTTGCGGAAAACAAAGGATTAAACGTATCGAATGGAAGGAAGTAAAAGTTTGCAGAAATAAACACAAAGCAGTAAAAGATTGTAGATTGTATGTAAAAGACAGGGACCGGGATCCATAGTTCAATAGAGGTGGCTCTCCTTAAGATAGATAACATGATGGGTGAATAAATTACAGCGGGGCAATTGACAAACACCGAGAAAGAAATACATGCATATACTAATCATCTTGACTCCTTTGAGACTTGATTGGGCATTACAACATAGTACATAGACCGCCATCCAACTGCATCTATGACTAATAATCCACCTTCAGGTTATCATCCGAACCCTCTCCAGTATTAAGTTGCAAGCAACAGATTATTGCTTTACGAACTATGTGTAAAGTAAACAATACGATTGTTCTATGAACAAAGGATTGTTGTTTTCTCCCTCGTAGCAACAACACATCTAGTACCTTAGAGATTTCTGTCACTTCCCCAGATTACCAGAGGCATGAACCGACTATCGAGCATAAATACTAACTCTTGGAGTTGCTAGCATCTACTTGGCCAAGATAGGTACTAACAACGGAAAGCATGCAAGATCACAAATAACAAAGACATGATAGAATCAATAATCAATCTGAAATAGCATCTCAATATCCATCGGATCCCCGCAAACACAACATGTATGATTACAAATAGATGATCTTGATCATGAACGGAGCTCACAAGATATAAACATGAAAGCACAAAGGAGGAGAACCAACCATCTAGCTACTACATGGATCCGTAGTCCAAGGATGAACTACTCACGCATCACACCGGAGGCTTGCATGGTGATGAAGAAGGCCTCCAGGGTGAATTCCCCTCTCCGGCAGGGTGCCGGGAAGAGCTTCAGATCCCTCCCAATCTAGGGATGGAGATGACGGCAGCTACAGACTCTTTCCTGGATTTTTGATCGGGTACTTAGGGTTTTCGTCCTGAGGGCAATATATAGGCGGAAGGAGAGGCCGAGGGGGTGCCGGGAGCCACCACACCACCCCCTGGCGCGGGCCTAGCCTGGTCGCGCGGCCAGGTGTTGTGGCCGGCCCCTGGCCCTTCTCCGTCTCGTATTTTGGCACTTGATCCCTTCCGGAAAAATAGGCACTTTGGCTTTTGTCTCGTCCAATTCCGAGAATATTCATTTTCTGACTTTCATGGAACCAAAAATAGCAGAAAACAGGCAGCTGGCACTATGGCTCTTGTTAATAGGTTAGTCCAAGAAATCATAAGAAAAGTACTCCAAAGTTGGAACAAAACACAAGAAAGTGGATAAAACCAAGCATGGAACATCAAAAATTATAGATACATTTGCAATGTATCAGCATGACATCCTTTGATGTTAATAACTATGTTCTCTTTGATTCCCACATCTTGCTTATAAGTAGAGTCAGCTAGATGGAGCTTCAATTCAGTAATTTATAATGGCCCAAGGTTTAGTTTATCAAATAAAATTTTAGAAATTATTGAAACACTAGCACCGAGATCATAAAGTGCAGCTATCTCATTAACCCCAATATGTATCTTAATAGTGGGCTCAAATATATCATCAAGCTTAGCTGGAAGTTTCTTAGCTAGCTTTTTATATTCCATATCTAACTCACTTACCTTTATGGCCACTTCATTTATAAATTTTTGGTATATGGCCTCATTACCTCCTACAATATCGAGATTATTTAGTGCAATCATCTTGACGAGATCTTCCACATTATAGTCTAGAGATGGTGCATTACTATAATCTAGATCTTCAGGTGGTTCATCTTCATTCTCAACCCCCCTCATCTTGAGGTCTTCAACCGGATTTGGCTTGGGATTTCCTACAAATCTTGCAAGTATGAGAGTTTGACTCTCAGCTATTTTCCCAATCGTGCCTCCACGGTCTTTGTTCTCTCCTATAGAGCCCGCACTTCATTTCTGATATCAATAGCTTGATTAGAAAGTTTTCCAATAATTGCATCATGGTTCTCTGTTGTTTTGATAAAAATATTGTTTAGTTTAGTTTGAGTTTGAATAAATGATTTAGAAGAACCTTCAAGCTGGAGATTACCATGATTTGCTCCATTACTATCATTAAAGTTGTTGTTTGGAGTACCTGAAGGATCAGAATATTGTTTTTGAAAGTTTGAGCCAAAACTTTGACTCTTCCATGCAGGACTATAAGGATTAAGGGCTATTTCCTCAATAGTGATGTTGGTGATGGCATTTATTGTGGTATCTTCCTTACCCTTTATAATAGTTAATAGCTCATATACCTTTGCTGTAAGCTCTTCATTCTTCTCCTTGGTGATTGAATTCACCTTTCTTGAGGAGGATCTTTATACAAGTCAATGAGCATGGTTGCTTTGCATATCATCAAGAAGTTGTTTGGAAAAATTTACTTGCTTCCCATGAAAGTTCCTCCTGCATCAATAACAAGCATAGACTTGGACATTAGATTAAGCCCATTATAAAATAAATGAAAGATTAACCGTTCTTCCATCACATGGATGGGATAGATCATTACAGATTTCTGCATCCTCTCCCATGCAAGCGCTAGTGGCTCGTGATCTTCCTGCCTAAAGCCAGTAATGTTAGATCGAAGTTTCATAGACTTAGATGGAGGGAAAATATTAGTCATGACAATATTAGTCCATTTCTCCCAAGAAGTAATAGTGCCTCTAGGCAAAGCTACCAACCAACCTTTTACCTTTCCTCTAAGTGAGAAAGGAAATAAACGTAGCTTGACCGCATTGAGGTAAACATATTTTATGCGCATAATATCGCATATGTTAGTAAATGTGTTTAAATGCAAACCTGAGTCCTCAGAAGCTGGACCTATAAATTGGTTCTGTTGAACCAAACTTAAAAAGTTAGACTTTATTTCATAATTCTCTGATGTGACAGCAGGCTGAGTGGTGCACGCATAAAATCATCATTAGGGGTAGCATATTCACCAATCTTCTTTTGTGCCATAATACTAATTTTTTGTGTTTTTTTAGAATAAGAAAACCAACAAAACAAGTAACTAATTTTTGGGGGGTTTTCAATTGATAACAGAAAGTAAACTAATAATAATAAATATACTAAAACAAAATTAAAACTAACTAACAAGGTCTCTATTAACCTTACCAGGATAGGGAACTGCTTCCTTGACAACAACGCTAGAAAAAGGGTTGATACCTTCGATCTGGATTACAAATGCAGTATAGTAGCTTTTTCCCTAGAAGAAATAGGTTTAATAGAATCTTGGGAAACAAATGTTGTAGGTTAAGGAGCATTTATAAGACTTGCTAGTTTGCTTAAATCTTTGTTTACTAGAACTTTGTAGTTTGCTTTTGTTATCGGGATTGTATCAATGGATGGAGATAAGCAAGGGTTGGGGTTTCCCCTGCAGCTATGCATACATATGGGATAAATATAATAATAAGCACATTCATGTGCAAATGATCTAATATAGATAGGATTTGTGGGAAGCACATCCATATATATTAAAAACCCTGCGAGACACATCCATAACATAAAGTCTCTTGGTCCAATAGTTATACCATGAAGCACTAGGCTACGAACGATTATTAAGTAAAATACAGACTGATGCGTCCATTTTGCATCACTATTCTATGTCATAATTCACTATTATTCATTGATATATTTCATATTGAGAGGTGATACTTATGTTATTTCATCCGTTTTTGCATGGTTGATGACTTTTGGAGCATGGACCGCTGCAGTCAGGATTCTGATGGAAAAGGTGTTGTTTGGAGGCAAAATTCGCGAAGATCAGAAAATCCGGGAAAATATACGGAAAATCCTATTTTTCTAGAAGACGAAGAAAGCTAGAAGGGGGCTGGAGATGGGCAATAGGGGGCCCACACCACCCCCTGGCGCGGGCCAGCCTAGGCCGCGCCAGCAGGTGGTGTGGCCGCCCTAGCCCACTCAAGGCTCTCCCCTCTGGCGTATATCATCCTCCCGAAACCCTAAGACTCGGAGAGCGACCACAGAAAGATTCCGCCGCCTCTGCGGGGCGGAAAACACCGAGAGAGAAAGATCTCTCCGGCAGACAGATTTCTGCCGGGGGAATTCCTTCCCGAAGAGGGGAGATCGTCGCCATCAACACCACCATCAAGCTGGACTTCATCGGGATCATCATCATCATCACCACCACCATCATCACCATCAGCACCCTCATCACCATCTCCATATTGCTGTAACAATTGAGTTGAATCTTGCATTAGTTCATAGGGGAAACTTTCCCGGTGTTGATTACTCTTTGTAGTTGATGCTATTGAGTGAACCATTGAATTATTTGTTTATGTTCAGATTGTTATACATCACTATTCCATCTCTGATCATGATCCATATGATTTCCTGTGAGTAGTTCGTTTTGTTCTTGAGGACATGGGAGAAGTCATGTTGTTAGTAGTGGAGTTGTGTTGAGAAAGATTCAATAGTTTGATATTTAAGTTGTGGTGTACTTCTTCTAGTGGTGTCATGTGAATGTTGACTACATGACACTTCACCTATATGGGCCTAGGGGAATGCATTGTGTATTTGGCTACTAATCGTAGGGGTTGCCGGAGTGACAAAAACCTGAACCCCCGTTAGGAAACCATTGCACAAGGGACGTAAGGGTCTTAGAGTTTAAAGTTGTGGTTAGGTTTCTACCTTAATTACTTTCTTGTACTTACGGATGTTTGCAAGGGGTATAATCACAAGTATGTATTAGTCCTAGGAAAGTCGGTACATTAACACAGGTTCACCCACACAACACTTAGCAAGCTAGAGAAGAGTAATCAACTATATGAAGCGAAAGCACTTGACAGTCTTCCCATGTTTCCTCGAGAACGTTTGGTCATCTTAAGTAATACAACCGGCTTGTCCTTTGCTGCATAAAGGATTGGGCCACTTGCTGCATTTATTCCTACTGTCTTTTATTTACTAGTACTTTGTTTACTTGCTTTATCAAAAACCCCTAAAAATCCGTTTGCTAAGTATTTGCAGAAAATTCCTGATCCATACCACTAGCCAGCACCTTCTGCTCCTTGTTGGGTTCGACACTCTTACTTATCGAAAATAATGCGATACACCCCCTATACTTGTGGGGCATCAAGACTATTTTCTGGCGCTGTTGCCGGGGAGTGAAGCGCTATTGGAGAGTGGAACTGGTAAAGGAAATTTCTACTATGAGTATTGTTTACTTCTGCTAGTTGCTTTATTTTCGTTATGGATAATTCGCTGAGTTTCTTATTTGGTAATGCTACTACCACTGCTAAGGTAGTAGATAAGCCACCACCTGCTGAGAATGATGTTTTTAAAATACCTACAAGAATTATTGATCGTGTTATGGATAACTACTATGTTGGGGATGGAACTGTCCATCCCGGTGATCATTTACTATTTATACACGAATTATGCGGGTTGTTCAAGTGTGCAGGTATTACTACAGATCAAGTTAAGAAGAAGTTATTTTCATTATTGTTGAAAGGAAGAGCTGAGGAATGGTATAAGATGCTGAAGAATGGTCAAACTCTGGAATGGGAGGAAATAGTGCCTCTCTTTTATTCAAAGTTTTATCCTCCTAGTGAGACTCATAAAGATCGGAATCAAATATACAACTTTTGGCCTCTTGATGGAGAGAGTACAGCTCAAGCTTGGGGGAGATTGAAGTTACTAATGCTCAAATGTCCCATTCATGAGCTCCCCAACAATATTATTGTCAACAACTTTTATGCAAGGCTCCCTCTACATGATAAGGATTTATTGGATGCTTCTTGTGCTGGATCATTCACTCGCTTGGAAGAAGAAGCTAAATGGGATCTTCTGGACCGTATTCAAGACAATGCTGAAGCTTGGGAGAATGATAAAGGTAGAAAGTCAGGTATAAATTATGATTATGAATGCATTGAATCTTTTATGGGAACTGATGACTTTCAAAATATTAAAAATGCTTATGGTCTAAACTCTCAAGCTATTGCTTCTTATTTTAAGGATTTTGCTTCTTACATTGAAGTGCCTAAAAAGAAGTGGAATAAGTATCATGAACCTTATAAAGACATTGCTAAGAGTGTTCCTACAAGAAATACTGAAGTTTATACTACTAATCATGTCTTACCTAAACCTTACATTGAGAAAATCCCTTTCCCATGTAAGATGAAGGAACACTCTATGGTAGCTAGTATGGTTAATGAAAGTACAAATAAAGCTGTTGAACCTAATAAACAAAGGGTTTATAAACCTATTATAGCAAATGTGAAAGACTTTGTTACTAAATATGAAGAAGAGGGACACCCTATCCTTTCTAAGGATACCTCTAATAATGTTTCACAAAGTAGTGTTATGAGAGCTAGTATTCATGTGTTTTCTGTTAGAAGAAGTGATCATTGTTACGATGGTCCTTGTGATAGCTATATTGTTAAGTTTATGCATGATACTGAAAGTTACTATGAGAGAGGGAAAAGTGTTCTTATGCATCTCAATAATATCAAGTTTCCTTGTTTTATGCTAAAAGTTTTTATGTTGCACTTGTTTTGCCTTCTTATGCAAGTAGCCTCTGTCTTCAACAACTTATTTGTTTACAAAATTCCCTTGCATAGGAAGTGGGTTAGACTTAAACGTGTGTATTTTTTCTTCTTAATGCTCTCTTTCACTTCAATTCATATTCCTATGTGAGCATCTCCAAAATTATCATGCCCATCTTAATGGCTATAAAGAAAGAGCTTTATGGGAGACAACCCAATTTGTTTTTACTTTCAGTTTGTTTTTATTTCTTTGAGTCTTGGAAGTTATTACTTTGGTAATAACCGCTCCTTATCTGTTTTGTTTGGTTTTTGTGTCAAGATCAACCTCTAATGAGAGAGAAGTAAGATTTGGGGAAGTTGCTGTCCCGAAACAGATTTTTGTGTTTCACCGTAAAAATTCGTGAGAGATCTCTGTATGTCGGATTGAGCTGTAATATTTTTGCTTATGCCCCAGGTTGTTATTTATCTTTTGTTAGTTTTGCACTTTTTGATTTGAGCAGCAGAAGATTTTCTAAAAAATTGATCTTTACCTACTGGTCTGTTTTGACAGATTTTGCCACTCTTGCATTTGCTTCTTTATTCAATTTCCTTTTTGAATTCTTTTTGGGTTTTCGGAAGGAGTTGCTACAGTAGCTTATGTTTTGATGGTTTTCAGTTGAATTTGGACACAAAAGGTTTTATCACTTCACTTATACTAATGTTGCTAATGAGAACTGTGTGAAGTTTTGTGTGAAAGAAATTTCCAGGAAGTGGAGATAATGGTGTAATAAGGAAGAGAAAGGTTTTATGACTCAAGTAATAAGTGTATGAAGATGAAGATACTGTTGTTTATTCAAGTGGTGACTCCGGAAGAATCTACTAGATACCAAATTCAGAGACCCGCAGAGTCCGATTCCAAATAGGTAACAGTTCTGGTAAGAAAAGTTCCACGAAAATACAATCCAACTATATTTTTGCAGTTTTCAGTCAATAAGGGAAGCTACAAAGCGAAAAAGGGACGGAAACGGAGCCAGGGTGGCTCACACCGGGCCCTCCCTTGGTCGCGCCACCAGGTGGTGAGTCCACCCCGGACTCCACCTCTGACTCGTTTTCTCCTAGTACCTTCCTTTTGATATGAAACTTCGTAATATATAACCCCCCGGATCTCCCGAGGTTCGTATATCGTATTTTTATTTCGATCTGTTTCTGCCAGGATATACTCTTTGAAAGTTTAGAAGCACAATGGTGTCCGCCAAGGATAAAGGGAAGGAGCCTATGGAGGAAGACCTCCAAGACCCCGGGAAGGAGAAGGAGATCAAGAGTGAAGGTGAAGAGGAGCAAGGCCAACATCCGCACACCGGCACTACCATTGCAAGCATTGGAGTGGTGACGAATGCTGCCAGGGTTAGAAGGACTGCACAGATGTAGACTGGGGGAAAAGCTCCTCGTCACAGTTTGGCTCCACGGTCACTTCCTCCACACACCAAGAATCCTTTCCATACCTTTATCCATAACCACGCAGGAAAAGAAGACTCCAAGAGGGAAGAACGGAAAAAGAATCACAAGAGCTAGGATCCACAAACTGAAATGATTATGAGCCGTATTGAGCACAACTCGGAGTTGATTCGTACTCTCACCTTCGAGATTGAGAACTTGGGGAAACTGATCAGAGAGCTCATCGAGAGGATACCACCACCACCAAAGGAGTAATTCGTCATCAGGTTTGGCATCCCCTTGGTTTGTTCCAAGCTTGGGGGAGTGCCACGGTATCACATCACTATCTTCTATCTTTTTACCTTTTTAGTAGAGTCATATCATGAATAGAGGAGTTATTATGTAGTATGGTTTGCATTATGGAAGTGTCCCCTCTCTCGTTAGATATGTATCCCTTGGTGTGAGTTGCCGTTATGGATTGTTAATGAGAAGTTCTATCATTCACTCTTTTGCATAGCTTATATTAGTTTTCAATTCGTGGTTATATGATTGATCTTGTTGTTAGTATTGGTATCACTTTGGGATCATTGAGTTAGTCTAGTTGGTTTTGGCAAACCTGGCTCGGTCAGTAGCACACTATCTTTGAGAGTTGAATGAAAAAGATAGAGGTACTCTAAAGAAATATAATTTCATCATCTTTCTTTCTTGATTTGCTCATAAGTTTAGTATTCTCTAGTTAAGATCTTTTGTGCTTCCAAGGAAGATTGCATGTTTGTCTTTATCACTTGTATGTTTGTTTGTTTCCTTCAACTCGTGTACTTGCTACCCAGCCTTGCTAGCCAAAAACCTGTATTGCGAGGGTACTCTTCTCGTGCATCCACTTCCTTAAACCAAAACCTTTGCCATTTGTGTCCACCATACCTACCTATTAGCATTATTGATATTCCAAGTAAATTCTTGTTTTATCTATCTCCCAAATTAAACTTGTTATGTGAAAATTAGTGATTAAAGCTCTCACGAACTGGATGACACACTTTACTTTCTTACATTTAATAAACTTGAGCCATTGTGCTCAGGTTGCGTATATGCTTGCGCGTTATAAGTTGTGAATTAGCAGAACCATGCTGTCATGGGGAACGCTTTCAACATTGCACTGGTACTTTGTACCAAGTTGATATCATGTTCTTTTGTCTATGGATGTCGTCGGTGTGAAATGAAAGGGGAGCTTGTAAGTCCATGGAGTTATGCATGTGTGTTAGAGAAATTCCTGGGCCGCTGGTCTAATCCATGCTGACATGGTGGAAACCTGCAGCGTAACCATAACGAGTATCTATGAAGCATTCTTCTTATAAAAAAGAGATAGAGATTGAGAAAAGAGAAAAGAAAAAAAGGAGATATTATGAAAAGAGGAAAGAGAGAAAAAAGCACCATATTCCCATGGTAAATAAGAAGATTGCTGAGATGCTTGTTGTTTGCTTGCCTTGTCATTTTGATATGGGGATTCTTCCGTATCATCAGGCAAGGGGTACCCCGTTGGCGGTTCTCTATGATACACATATTCTTACGATGACAAGAACTTACCGGTGACTAAACTTGAGTAGCATGAGGAGCGGCCCTCGTATTCAAGGGACATGAGATTCTCAACTTACAACTTGTCAATGCATATCCTCATATTTGATCACTTTAACCTTAATCACCTAAAGATGCCTATGATAGGGGCAATGAGAGCTGAAAGCTAGTAAGTATCATAATTTTTGGGAGATCTTTATGAGACTTGCAATCCCTTCTTCCCTCTTTGAAGGGCCTTTCTTTCACTTTGTAGTTGAGTCAGTAAACCTACTCCCTTCTATCTCAACAAGTATTTTGAGTTGATGTGTTTCATTCATTCATATGATGATTTATTCAATCATGTCTTATGTTCCTTGTTTTGCACATTGCTCTTATCTTGATGTTTACTACTTTGAAAGCTATCATTGAAAACCAGCTATTTGTGAACTCCAGCAAATTATGAACTATTCTTTGACCAAGAGCTAAGTTTGCCATTACCAATTATGATTCACTTTATGTATCTTTATTGTGTTTCCTTTACTCATTGCAAGTTGAGTTATATAATAATGATTTGTCTTCTATTATGATCTATGTATTTGATGAATGTGATGCTTCTTGTCCGTATTCTTTTATCGACTCTTCACTCCATAAACCTGAGGCCATGTTTATTGAGCTTAGTTTTGCTTGGGGACAAGCGAAGTCTAAGCTTGGGGGGAGTTGATACGTCCATTTTGCATCACTATTCTATGTCATAATTCACTATTATTCATTGATATATTTCGTATTGAGAGGTGATACTTATGTTATTTTATCTGTTTTTGCATGGTTGGTGACTTTTGGAGCATGGACCGCTGCAGTCAGGATTCTGATGGAAAAGGTGCTGTTTGGAGGCAAAATTCGCGAAGATCAGAAAATCCAGGAAAATATACGGAAAATCCTATTTTTCCAGAAGACGGAGGAAGCCAGAAGGGGGGCTGGAGATGGGCCACAGGGGGCCCACACCACCCCCTGGCGCGGGCCAGCCTAGGCCGTGCCAGCAGGTGGTGTGGCTGCCCTGGCCCACTCCAGGCTCTCCCCTCTAACATATATCATCCTCCCGAAACCCTAAGACTCGGAGAGCGACCACAGAAAGATTCCGCCGCCTCTACGGGGCGAAAAACACCGAGAGAGAAAGATCTCTCCGGCAGACAGATTTCTGCCGGGGGAATTCCTTCCCGGAGAGGGGAGATCGTCGCCATCAACACCACCATCAAGCTAGACTTCATCGGGACCATCATCACCACCATAATCACCATCATCACCCTCATCACCATCTGCATATTGCTGTAACAATTGAGTTGAATCTTGCATTAGTTCATAGGGGAAACTTTCCCGGTGTTGATTACTCTTTGTAGTTGATGCTATTGAGTGAACCATTGAATTATTGTTTATGTTCAGATTATTATACATCACTATTCCATCTCTGATCATGATCCATATGATGTCTTGTGAGTAGTTCGTTTTGTTCTTGAGGACATGGGAGAAGTCATGTTGTTAGTAGTGGAGTTGTGTTGAGAAAGATTCAATAGTTTGATATTTAAGTTGTGGTGTACTTCTTCTAGTGGTGTCATGTGAACGTCGACTACATGACACTTCACCTATATGGGCCTAGGGGAATGCATTGTGTACTTGGCTACTAATCATAGGGTTGCCGGAGTGACAGAAACCTGAACCCCAATTAGGAAACCATTGCACAAGGGACGTAAGGGTCTTAGAGTTTAAAGTTGTGGTTAGGTTTCTACCTTAATTACTCTCTTGTACTTACGGATGTTTGCAAGGGGTATAATCACAAGTATGTATTAGTCCTAGGAAGGTCGGTACATTAGCATAGGTTCACCCACAGAACACTTAGCAAGCTAGAGAAGATTAATCAACTATATGAAGCAAAAGCACTTGATAGTCTTCCCATGTGTCCTTGAGAACGTTTGGTCATCTTAAGTAATACAACCAGCTTGACCTTTGTTGCATAAAGGATTGGGCCACTTGTTGCATTTATTCCTACTGTCTTTTATTTACTCGTACTTTGTTTACTTGCTTTATCAAAAACCCCTAAAAATCCGTTTGCTAAGTATTTGCAGAGAATTCCTGATCCATACCACTAGCCAGCACCTTCTGCTCCTCGTTGGGTTCAACACTCTTACTTATCGAAAATACTGCGATACACCCCCTATACTTGTGAGTCATCACAGACCAAAGCATTAAGATCAGTGATGTTCTATTGTTCCTAAGTGGATCAGTAAAATACTACTATACCCCCCGTGATATCACTGGATTTCACACGTAGGCACCTTTTACCACACATATCACCTTAAACCTTGATCAATCCTCGGGGTCTTGGGTACCTGACAAGTCCTTGGATTGAGGTAAGATACCATGAGACAAATACAAATTTGTTGTGCAATCACTAGATAATATTCCCATGTAATTAGATGCACATAATCACTACAAGGCTATTCCGCAACCCACATCCCATGAGGACTACTCACACATAATAAGATCAAGCATATAAAACATTGTAGAATTACTTAGATCAATACCAAATATCCTTACAAAGTCGCCAACCACGAGGAGATCTTCAATACAAGCTATGGCTATGGATGAAGATGGAGATGATGAACTATGGTTGTGGTGAAGTGGTGTATCTTCCTCGGTGTGTTTTCATATGCAATCTGTGAATGGCTGCTCTCTCTGTGGTGGACGCGAGTCTCGAAATATATAGGACCCTTCATGAAAGTTGCTCTGTTTGACCTAGCAAAGCCACCACCATTTGGTATGGGCGGTCGATACAGGAAATCTCCACTCATATCAATGCTCGTTGACACTTCTGGACAATGGATTTTGTTCCTGGTTGACTTGGTTCTATAGGCACAGTGTGATTATCACTTGATTCCTCTAGATTTTGCCATAAAAGAGTGATTTCATGCAAATTACAATTTCAAACAAGTATTTGCACATGTTTGGAATAATTAGTCATTAGAGGCAAGGCTAGAGAGATATTTTATCAATTGCTTAACTTAATAAGACTTGAAAAGAAGTGATATAGGGTCACTTGGTTAGGGGAGTGGATGTACGACCCAACCACACAAGTTCAAGTCCCCACGGATGCAAAATTGGGTTCTTATTATTTCAAAAACGAAACTTGATGTGGGGGTTTCCCCCACCGCTTTCCTTTCAAAAGAAGATTTAAATGTGAATAAAGATGGTTTTTTTCACAGTCATCATGGTTCTCAAAAAATGTCTTCTCAAGATTGTAGGACTAGAGGTTTTACTCCCCATGTCCATAACAATAAAATCAACAAGAACAAAGGTCATATCTATTTCAACCATAACATCATTAACTCTACCCAAAGCAGACTTGGTAGAATCATCAGCAAGTAAAATATCTACAGTGCAATTTTCCATACTTTTGAGTTTAAGCAAATCATACAATTCTTTTGACAAAACTGAGACAGTAGATCCTAGATCTAATACATCATGGTGAGTTTATTTGCCAATGGTGATTAATATTTTGGAGAGCCAAGCATCCTCAAGCTTTGGTGGTATCATATTTTCATTATTGTATCTTTCTCTTTTTTTCTTTGATGACATAGTTTGCTATGTATCATCCAAATCCTACTTGGTGAACATTAATGGAAAATTTATGTAAGATATTGATAAGCTCATGCAAGCTATATCTATCAAGAACTAGTAGAGGTTCATTTTCTTCACTAAGCATTTTAACTTCCTCTACTTGTTTATCTTTATTTTCTTTTACCACCATAATGGATCATTTTTCCTCTTCCATCATGTTTAAAGTTTTCCAAGATTTATCTATTATGTCTTTCACGTATTTTATATTTTTTTCATGTTGTCTTTGAGTTTGAACAAGGTTTTTGAAGGATATTATTTATTTAGTTACATGATCTACCTTATCATTTAAGGCATCGTACTTTTCAAATTTGGCTATAAATCCTTTATTTAGTTCCTTTTGAGTGGATATAAAAGATCTAATGGTGTTTTCTAGATCATTGGAAATATTGTTACTACTAGTGTATTTATTGGGAACATAAGGTGGCCTTCCATAAGAGTTAAAGTTATTCTCATATCCAATATTACCAAAGTTTCTTATGTAGTTGACATCTACATTTTTAGTGTTGTTTCCAAAAAGATCTTGTAAAGGAACATCATTAGTATTTTGTATAGTAATGTAAGCAAGTATAGTATCAAATTTAGCAGCCAATGAATCTACTTCCTCAACAGAGTTGACTTTCCTAGAAGATTGATTGAGTGCTCTTTTAGTGTGCCATTGACTATAATTCTGTTGCATATTTTCTAGGATAGCTTTTGCTTCAGGAATGGTTTTACTCATAAATGCACCCCTAACAGCGGAATCTAGCATGCTCCTAGAAATGTAGTTCAAACCATTGTAAAAAAGTGTAAAATAGTCCATTCATTCACTCCATGGGATGGGCAAGTTCTAAGCATGACCTTTATTCTTTCCCAAGCGGTGGCTACATGTTCATTATCAGTTTTCTTAAAGGATATAATGTTATTTATGTTTTGTAGGATTTTAACAGGAGGATAATATTTCTTAATAAAGGCTCATTTAAGATTATCCTAAGAGTTTATGCTACCAGTTGGTAATGATAGTAGGCATTCTTTAGCTTTGCCTCTAAGTGAGAATGGGAATAATTTAAGTTTAACTATATCATTTTCCACATTCTTGAATTTATGCATGTCACAAATTTCACAAAAGTCATGTAGATGCATAGAGGCATATTCACTATCACTTCCCCAAATTGTTCTTTAGCAATAATATTAAGTAATCCAAGGCTTACTTCAAAACAATCAGGTTTAATTTTAGGAGTTGTGATAGGCCTTGGAATGAACTGATCATTTGATGTGTTGGTATAGTCACATAGTTTTGTATTTCTTTCTCCCATGATTTCAAGAAAATTTCAGTTATACTAATTTTTATGGATTTTTGTGTATAGTAGAAAAGTAAAAACAAGATTGAAAGTAAGCAAACAAGAGAACAAATAAAAGACAATAAACAACACAAACAAAGTTCTTTGTAAATATAAAAGAAAATAAAAGCTCACAGTGGTGCAACCTCCCCAAACTTAGGTATTTGTACAAGTTGATGAAGATGATGGTGCCACAAAATGTTCTAGCAGCTACAGTGGGAGTTTCACCACACTATAACTACTGTGATATGTCTCTTGCAATTCCCAGGCAATGGCTTCACCAAATGTTTTAGATGGAAACAACTCTATGTGTATCAACTCGTTAGGGATCCAAGTGTAGAGTGTTGTATAAAGTGTTGTAGCAAGCGTCTTTTCCCCACAAGGGTGACTCAAGGGTTTATATCGAAATCTCGGAAATTGGCTAGAGACTTCTCTTTTTTATCTTCTTCAAGCAACCTACAAAACAAAGTACTTGCCTTTTGTCCCCAACTCCATCGTGTGGTTGTCAAGCACAAGGTTTTGTATTAGTAAAACTGAAAAAAAAAACCTATAAATAAATAAAAGTAAACAATCTATGACTAGGCAAGGAAAGAAAAACAATAAAGTAAAGTTCTTTTTGGGTTTTTGTTTGTGTTTGCCAATAGTAAAAGTGTTTTTGTATTTTCTGATTTAATTAGTATATAAAATATAAAAGGCTATAAAACTGATATAAAGTGGTTTCTTATGATAAAAAGTGGACCGGGGTTCATGGGCTCACTTGATTACTCTCTCATAAAGTGTAATGGACATAAAACTGCTCAGAAAAGATATAATAATGACGAAACTTCATTATGTGTTTGATTAGCATTAATATGGGCATCACGTACTAATATAAATATGATGCAACACATCTCTCTTATACTCCCGTAGAAAGCAAAAACTCCAAGCAATCTAAAATTAAGAACAAATAAAATATAGCCTTAGGTAGTTTGACATGATATTTGAATATAAAAAATGTTATCTTGAACAAATGAGATCATCTTGGCTATCACTATATGATTATAACACATGCATTCACTTTATCCCTAGTGAGGTAACAAAATAAAGGTAAAAACCATATTGGATCTCGAGTTTTTTGTCACTGCCTAATCACCACCACCATGTTACTCCATCCAATACACATGTTCCTGCATACATGTTTCTCCATACAAGTTTGATCATAAAAAGTACTTACAAACAAGGTACATAATATGCATCTACCAATACTTATCACACATAATAGAATTACAATCTCAAATATCAAATCATAAAACAAAGATCCACCGCATAGATTACATAGATGAGCATAATCATTTAGGGCAGTTCATATGGTACTAGAATAATGAAAGATCAAGAGAGATATCAAGATACTTCCACAAACCCATAGTCTAGAGGTGGACTACTTACCTATCATATGGAGATGATGGACAATACGTTGGAGAAGGTAGAGATCCAACCAGCGGCAGCTCTGATGGTGTTTCCCCCTCCAATGTTTGCCGGTTCTGCCTCTGTTTTTGTTCTTTCGTGTTTCTTCTCCACCTCCTTCGAGATTGCCTTGGGGGTCTATTTATAGGGATTTTAAGGTCAATACTTTGAGTATGATATGACGATGGTAGGTTACAGATTGATCGAAAGATCCACTAGGCCACCGCGCCACTAGGCCTCGTGCCTCCTGATGTCTGCAAGTGCACAGATCGTTTGTAGCTAGTTTCAAAGTATAGATATCGATCCCACAGGGAGCCCAAAGGTAAGTGTTTATGGGTGAAGTCTCTGTCACACCCGAAGTTGTCACATGTCTTCGAGCGAATTGACTGCAAGTGTTGATATAAGAATCGGGTTTTGATTAAATGAGATGTATTTAAATAGAACTAAAATGTAAACTTCAGAAATATAAAGCATAAAAGTAAAGAACGACTTGGTTATTTGTTGTTTCCTGCAAATGGCAAAATAAGGCGTAGGGAGATTCAGTTCATGGTGATAGTGACTGTGCCAGGTGGACGAATAATAAATGTAACAATTATAATCTTATAAATATATGTGTAGGCGAGCAACCCATAATTAGCCGAAACTCCTCTTTGTAGTTTTCATTCCAACTTCAATAATCCTACTAGCCTATTACCAAAACCATGGTCAGAAACTAGACGATTAAGACCCTTCAGGTCTCTTAGTGATTAAGCTCCTTGGATCGGACTAATGCAATAAGCACAGTGGTTCCTCGTTATCCTCGAGTCTACTAGTTTTCCATTGATATCCCCGTGTCACCCGGGGGTTGCTGGTCCACTAGCGAACAAGATCTTATCTATGTAGAACAAAGCATCATGTTGTCTAGGCCCTTAATTGGACAACAAGCATTAGGCATCCCACAGATAGTCAAGCACACATAATATAGTAATTAGAATAAATCACAAACTAATGGAAAATATATGAAGGCACATCACATCTCACCAATCCCCTACATCTCCCATGCCCAAGGGAATTACTAACACATGAGAGAAGAATGGATCATTGATATAATCAAATAAAGGGAATTCGTTTTTATATTACCATGGAGATCCACAATAAGAATAGAAAAATATCCAACACAATTCAAGATGGGAAGAAACAATCTCAAACCCTAGTCTTGCAAGGTGGAGATCCCTCTCTCTCTCAAGTACAAGTAGTGGCTATGGGAGTGTATTGGCTAGGAGGTCGAAGATCGTGGAGCGAGATGAAGAACAACTTCCCCTTCTTCTCCGGATCTCTTCTTTCTCCCTTCTGGATGGTATGGTGGCTGTTGTGTTGTGTTTTCGTCGTCCATCCCTTCATAGAAGTTGTTCCTTTTGACAAGACAGAGGCGGCGGCAACTATATGGCGGGAACTATACGGCCAGAAAAATATTCCCGCCGTATAGTTGCTCGTTAAAGCTTCTGTATGCTCCTCTCGAGTGCTTCCAAATAGAAACTTGCTTGTTTTCTCCAGAATATTGTATTTCTCTAGTTAAAACCTTCTACTGACATTCAGAACCTAAAACCCACATTAAAAACCAAGTTTTCTTTGCTACCGAAGTATTAGCGTTAGGTAAAGCGAGAAAACGATCAAATCCGGTAGAAAACCATCAATAAAAGCAATCAAAAATGTGTTGAATCTCAAAACTATCAACTCCCCCAAGCTTAGATGTTGCTCGCCCTCGAGTGACAAGGAAATCGGGAAGAATAGCGGAGATTCGAGACTAAAAATAAAAGAACTTACAAGTTTGAATTGGTGTCAAATTCTTTTCTTCAGAATCCTTGCAATCTTAAATATGATCATACAAGTATTCACAAGATTGCACTGAGTCCACTTCCTAACCACGTATATCTTGTTTAGCAAATAAATCATATGCCCAAGCAAATGTCAAAAGTTTAGCTAGGAAAGTGAGACAAATTCTTTTGGTGTCTCTCTTCGTCGAGAGATGAAAACTTTTTGTTCTTGTTTGTTTAATCAATTAAGAGTACTCAAGTTGGCACCAAAACATTTAATTTAAAAACAACTCATCTACTCCCATGTCAAAATTTCAAGACTCTCAAAGCACATTTTTCTTTCTTTTGTCTTTCAAAAACTTCAGCTCTTTCATAGAGAAATCATGACACTATTTTTAACATGTTAATTGGGGCCGTGTTGTGCACTCGTGACCATGCCAATAAATAATTGTTTGAGCAATAATGGGTCAGAGGAGTACTACAACTTCACTTGGAACATGAAACCATGAGGAGACTAAATTTTTTACCCGTCATAGCATTGTTGCTATAGACGTTTACATAACTCAATAGTCGAAATCAAGTGGTTTCCCACATTTAGATCATTCGTTGGCCAGCAGAGTTAATAGTTCCCCATGGAGCACGATAGAGTTTTAATGACACGCGGAAAGCAATATCTTACGGTAATTATTAGAAAAAGTAGTGGCATAATCTCTACTACTTCGAAGCATCCATTTTATCAAACAATTTCATTCAAAGGTACTATCGAGTTTATTTATATTAAGCTCAAATGGGATGGAATGGTTCTAAAATCAAATTCTTTGAGCTAAACATGGACTCAAGTCATCTTTCAGATGCCTTTTCTTGTTGTAGAAATGTAGGAAGTATTTTTAACCAAGTTCATTGCTCATTCTTTAAAGCTAAAAAGGAGACACTAGCAAAGGAATAGAATTTGTAGGATAACAAGCTAAGTGGGGAGTGACTCCAGTGCAAGCGAGTAAATAATTGTAGGATCAATTTAAGGTTGCAAGGAGGGTGATGAAAGGAATGTGATACCTCCTCTTGCTTGCTTCGTTCTTGTATTTGATTCGAACCCCTTCTATATTTTCATATTGCTAAGTCACCTGAAATTGAGCAATCTCCGAGAGAAACAAAGAAACGATCTTACAAATAAAGTTACAACTATTTTTTTGTATTTTTGGTTTAGGAATGCAAAACTTAAAATAAACATGCAAATTTGAAGAAATAAAATAAATCAAAAGAAGAAATAAAAGCATGAATGCAAAGTTTGGAGGTTTTCAAACCTCCCCCAAGCTTAGGCTATTGCCAGGCTCAGTTGTTGTCGTCATTTGGCGGCTGGTGCGGATACTGCTGGTAGTAGTCAGAGAAGTGGGTCATGAAGTGATTGAAGTTGTGAGTCAAAGTACTCACATCTTCATTCACTTCCTGAAGAGTGTGGTCGATCTCCCCAACGCACTGGTTGAGCTGCTGGAATTCCTGATAGGGGACGTAGTTGTACCCCTCCTGTGGCTGGTTGGGCCATGGGTCCCAAGCTCCCCTTGCTGCTGCTGCTGTCCCTCCCAAGCAGGGTTGTGTCCCTGCTCTTCCTCCTGCTCTTGCTCATCCTCATCCTGCTGCCCTCCTTCTTCATCTTCCTCTTCATCGGGCTAGAGTTTGGCCATGATCTCCATCACTTGGTTCTTGGTGAGGATCCAAGTGTCCTTCTCCACAATCTAGAAGGCTTGGGGGCAGGGCAACTGAACCTGCTCACCCTGTGCATCACCAAGATAACTAAATTGATATGCTTGGATCCTCCGGTTAGCATGGTAAACACCAAGGAAGCTACAAGAAGTCAAATACTTGACGTCCATGAGTTTGGAGTCGTCAACAGGTTGCATAATAGGTAGTATAATATTTAATGCATGGGCAAGGTGGGTTACCAATCCACCAATGCGAATATCACCTTTGGTCTTGTTACTTTGGTGGCGAAGGTGTTGGATGAGTAGAGCTGCAGGATTGGGGCTTTGCGGTGAAGTGGGAAAGAGAGCCTTGGTGATCATCGCCATGTCCGCACTAGCCATTGAACCGGTGTCACCTCTTCCCAGTAGTGTGTTGGCGAGGAACAAAGCATAGTAGCGGATGGTTGGGTTCTGAATGGTGGACATCTTCTTCTGGTAAAATTGCCTGCCACCATTAACAGAAATAACCTCCCAAGTTTCTGCACTTGTGACGCTATAGAGGTTAGTAATAGTGGGCTCCCCAACATGAGGGAAACCGAAAGCATTGCAAAATTGTTCGAAATTTATTTCATAGTGCTATCGGTTCATGGTGAAGCTTACCATGCACATATTACCTTTCTCCTTGTGGCCGTCGTAGAAGGAGGCAAGGAACTCATGGGTAAGCTCGGTGTAGGTATCGTGGCTTGCGAAGCCAAGTACCGTCAACCCCGCCTTGTTGCACATGAGGTCAAAGTCCGCCTTCAACCCCGCCGCAGTGAGAAAGCTGTGGTCGGCCCAACATGTGGGTAACACCCTCCTCGATGAGACCATGGCCAACTTGGGGTTGCGCTCAGCTCGGGACCCCGAGATCGAGCCCTCACCCCGTTGGCGCTTGCTCGAACGAAAAAGGTTACCGATTTTGTTCATCGTGATGCATTGAAAAATTTCACCATAAAACCTTAGGCATATAGCTTCTACATGATATATGAATGATCCTACGTGGAAAAATTCAATCCTAACATGAGAAAATAATAGGAAAAACAAAATAAGCTTGAGTTCATCCACTAGATCAATGTGAGAGTTTCAACCATGGAAATCTGAAAATAAAGCATGGATAGGGAGATAAACATACCGATTTGTTGATTCCCCCACTCAAATGAACGAAATCCGCGAAGAATCAAGAGTTTTAGGTGGATTTTGAGAGGTTTGGAGAGAGAATATGAGAGAAATAATGAGGAGGGGTGGAAGACCTAGCCGCCCCAGTGCGATTTTATGGTCGCACAAAACTATACAGCCGGAACTATACGGGTGAGTGATGTTGTTCCGCCCGTATAGTTGTGGCGGCACCGTCAACTAGGGTTTCTTTATGCAGAAAACAGCTATACAGACTCAACTATACGGCCGGATCGCAATGAGCCCGTCGTATAGTTGGTCGTTAAACCGTCTGTCCCTCGAGATAAATTTCTAGAACAAGCATCAATATCTATACGACTGGAACTATACGGTCGGAATTTTTATTCCCGTCGTATAGTTGGTCGTTAAACTCTCGGTACCTTTGGGATAAATTTCTAAGAGAGGCATCGATATCTATACGACCAGAGCTATACGGCCGGAATTTTTATTCCCGCCGTATAGTTGGTCGTTAAACTCTCAATATTTTTTAGAAAAGTTTGTACAAAGGCATCGATATCTATACAACCGGAGCTATACGGCCGGAATTTTTATTCCCGCCATATAGTTGGTTGTTAAATTCTCTATGCCTTCGAGGAAAATTTGTTGATGGCAAAGATATCTATACGGCCGGAATTTTTATTCCCGTCATATAGTTGGTCGTTAAACCGTCAGTAGTCATCAAAAAATTCTATTTCTTTGAGAATACCTTCTTATCCCAAAACTTAAGGAAATACCTTATTTTTGACAGAAAACTGATAATAGAAACTGTTGACCAACATTAGCGTATTAAGAGCAAAATTTTAGCTTCTATAGATGGAAAACTCAAACTTTTATTTTTATTCTTATTCTATATTCATTCAATCGATGTTTCAACTACTTTTTGATAGCTGCATCTTCACGGGCGCGCTTCTGCAAGAATGTCTGTGAAAAAGTGGTAGGAATGCGATGGACTTTTTATTCTCTAATCTATTTTATTGATGAGATGGGTTGACTCCCATTAAGCATTTTATTAAGAATGGTTGAGTAACTCAACCTTTTTTCTGTTCTCGAATTCTTACCTTGGGTTGTCCCTTATCAAAGGCACTTACCACATGAACTCGTTTTGCCAGTGGAATATATCTTTCTCCTGCTTCTAGCTTCTTTGGAAAATATTGGATGATTTTAGCATCATAAATATTGAAGATTATCTTTCCTTTAGCACAATCAACTGATGCCCTGTAGTACTAAGGAAAGGTCTTCCAAGTATTATGGATAATTTTTCATCTTTAGGCATCTCAAGAATAATAAAATCTGTGGGAATAACATGCTCATCTATTCTAAGTAGAACATCCTCAATCATACCAACGTGTTGTTTGGTGGACTTGTCAGCCATCTGTAAAGTTATAGTGGTAGGAGAATACTCCCCTAATCCTAACCTTTTATAGAGCGGGTATGGCATTACACTAACTCCTTCTCCTAGATCACACAAGACATTGTGAATATCAGTTTTACCTATTGAGCATGAAATAGTTGGTATTCTGGGATCTCCAGACTTAGAAAACAACTTCCCATTAGCAGGATAACTGGTTACCATGGCAAAAGTTTCAGTTATTTCTTTCTTTCTACTAAGAATATCATGGAGGAATTTAGAATAAGTAGGAACTTTTATTGCATTCGCAAACGGAATTTCTAGATGAATGTCACTAAGTGCCTTTGTAAAAGAATTATAAATTACCTGATCTGGTGCTTTATTTTTTCGATCTAGGTAAGGAAGCTTTTTCTCACCTGATTTACTCTTGTCTTTTACCTTTTGTGGGGGGTCAAGATCTTTTGTTGTTTTCTTTTGTTGTTGCTTATCGCTTTTCTTCTTTTCTACTACAACAACTTCATCTTCCTTGCTTATCTCCTTTTCTTCTCTTGGATCAACTGTCTCCGCATCAAAGTCATAATGGTCATCCTGTGCATCATTTTGGTCCTCCTTGGTTTGATCTTGTGTTTCAGTTTCATCCCGAGGATCCACCAATGTATCATCTTCTTGGCTTGCTTCGAGCAAGGCTTTTTCCTTTCTCTCTTTTTCAGCTTCATATTCCGTTGGTCCTAAGGGTCCTGTAACAACTGCACCCCTTCTTGTGACAACATTAGTAGAAACATGAGTATATTTATCATCACGAATAAAAATTTGATAATTAGATGCTATTTGTTCACACAGGGTTTCAATCATACTAAGATACTTGTGAAATAATTTTATTTCTTGGCCAATCTCATCGTAATTTTCCTTGAGTTCCGCCAAAATCTTTTTGTGTTTTTGAAAATGCTTATGCAAGTTATTATGAGATTGTACTTGTCGATGTTTTAATTCTTGAAAAACTTTTCTAGTTTCATCTTCTTCAGTTAAAACTTGTAACAAATCTACTTTGTTTTCCTTAACAAGTTCAGAAGGTATACCTTTTCCTTTCATTGTTTTGCGTACCTCAGGCATAAGATCAGGAGTTATCCGAAGTATCCCTCTTTCTAGCTTAGTGCCAAAATTAGGATTATATAAAGAATCATTCTTAGCCCTAGTAGACATCAATTCCAAACATTCCTTAATAGTTAGAGTATTTATAGGCCCTCCTACTGAGAAGTCAAGCAATTCTCTACATTGAGTATTAAGACCGTGGTAAAATAAATGGCAAATAGTTAATTCAGAATAGCCATGATTAGGAATACTATTGATCATTCCAAAGAATCTTTCCCAGGCTTGTGGGTAGTTTTCTCCCACGTTCTGACTAAAATTGCCTATATTCTTTCTTAGTTCAGTTACCTTTTTAAAAGGATTAAACCTGTTTATGAATTTAACAATGTAGTTTTCCCAACATTTAATGTAATGGCGAGGGAGAGAATATAATCAGTCTAGAGCTTTACCTTTAAGAGACCAATGAAATAATTTTAGACGAGAGAAGTATCTTGGAAAACCTTTTGGTCCAAGCAATGTTATCACATTGTCGAACTCTCTAATGTGTCTTCCTGGGTCTTCATATTCCTTTCCACTAAAAGCTTTTTCCTGCAAAATTTTAATAATTCCACCATCAAATCGATATTCTCTAATTCCAGGATTAGGGAATTCTATTGGTTGTTTAAGAAACTCGGAACTTGGAGCACTATATTCTCTGAGAATTTTCTCAAGTTTCATGGGGGTTGTCCTGTAAATAGACATGATTTCTATAATATCACTTAGGTTTTCAACTTCAACTTTATTTGATCTTAAAAGTTTTTCAATAATCTCTTCGCGCCTTTGAGCAGGCAAGCGCTCAATATAATCTGGTAGATAGGTCCTATCAGAGCGTGTAGACCCTTTGTTTCCTAGGGAGAACATTTTGTAGTAGCAACACCTGAAATGTCAAAAGAAAAACACTTAGCGCTTAGCTCCCCGGCAACGGCGCCAGAAAATAACTTGATGTCTACAAGTGCACAGATCAATTGTACCTAGTTTCGAAGTATAGATATCGATCCCACAGGGAGCCCAAAGATAAGTGTTTATGGGTGAAGTCTCTATCACACCCGAATTTTTCACAGGTCTTCGAGTGAATTGACTGCAAGTGTTGAAATAAGAATGGGGTTTTGATTAAATGAGATGTATTTAAATAGAACTAAAATGTAAACTTCGGAAATATAAAGCATAAAAGTAAAAAACGACTTGGTTGTTTGTTGTTTCCTATAGATCGCAAAAGAAGGCGCGGGGAGATTCAGTTCATGGTGATAGTGACTGTGCCAGGTGGACGAGTAATAAATGTAACAATTATAATCTTATAAATATATGTGTAGGCGAGCAACCCATAATTAGCCGGAACTCCTCTTGGTAGATTTCATCCCAATTTCAATATCCTACTAGCCTGTTACCAAAACCATGGCTAGACACTAGACGATTAAGACCCTTCAAGTCGCTTAGCGATTAAGCTCCTTGGATTGGACTAATGCAATAAGCATAGTGGTTCCTCATTATCCTCGAGTCTACTAGTTTTCCATTGATATCCCCGTGTCACCCAGGGGTCGCCGGTCCACTAGCGAACAAGATCTTATCTATGTAGAACAAAGCATCATGTTGTTTGGGCCCTTAATTAGACAACAAGCATTAGGCATCCCACAGATAGTCAAGCACACATAATATAGTAATTAGAATAAATCACAAACTAATGGAAAATATATGAAGACACATCACATCTTACCAATCCCCTACATCTCCACGCCCAAGGGAATTACTCACACATGAGAGAAGAACGGATCATCAATATAATCAAATAAAGGGAATTCGTCTTTATATTATCGTGGAGATCCACAATAAGAATAGAAAAGCATCCACCACAATTCAAGATGGGAAGAAACAATCTCAAACCCTAGTCTTGCAAGGTGGATATCCCTCTCTCTCACAAGTACAAGTAGTGACTATGGGGGTGTACTGGCTAGGAGGTCGAAGATCGTGGAGCGAGATGAAGAACGTCTTCCCCTTCTTCTCCGGATCTCTTCTTTCTCCCTTCTGGATGGTATGGCGACTGCTGTGTTGTGTTTTCGTCCTCCATCCCTTCATGGAAGTTGTCCCTTTTGACAAGACAGGGGCGGTGGCAACTATACGGCGGGAACTATACGGCCGGACAAATATTCCCGTCGTATAGTTGCTCGTTAAAGCTTCTGTCTGCTCCCCTCGAGTGCTTCCAAAGAGAGACTTGCTTGTTTTCTCCAGAATATTGTGTTTTCTAGTTAAAAGCTTATGTCGACATTCAGAACCTGAAACACACATTAAAAACCAAGTTTTCTTCGCTACCGAAGTATTAGCGTTAGGTAAAGCTGCAAAACGATCAAATCCAGTAGAAACCCATCAATAAAAGCCATAAAAAATGTGTCGAATCTCACAGCTATCAGCTCCCCTCCCCAGGTTCTAGTGCTCCAGCTACTTGTCTTCACACACAAAAATTCTCGAAAAATCCCTGGGCCATTTGACTTTGTTTAGGCCATAAAAGATAAAAATACACAAAATAGGGTTTTCCTATTCTACAGAGTTATAACCCAAATAAAGGGGATCATTGATAAATCCCTATAAATGAATGTAAAATGGATAAAATATTCTATAACATACAAGTACATGGAAATATGTGTTAGTAAACTACAAATTTTATATATGCATTTTACATGCATCACCTATATTGATATAGCCAATTCAATAATATCCTAGTATGCTACCTCTCTTCCTTCTGTCCGCCCAATTTTTCTGCTGGAGCTCCGTCGTTGTATCGATCTGTTCAATGGTAAAACTCAAAGTATGACACAACCTTGTATATGTGGAAACCGAAGGTGTTATTTCATTTTTGTCGCAATGTTATTGGCAATATCGGCGTATTAATGATGATGAAAACACATATATGAACATTGATAATTGAAGAATCCCTGGAAGTAGTGAAGTAAAAAGATATTTCATTTTTGTCGCTAGTTATTAACTATATAGAAGTATTAATGATTATGAAACACATATATGAGGAATAATATTTGAAGAATCCTAGTACATATTGAACTAGAAAGATATTTCATTTTTGTCGCCATGTTATTGGCTATATAAAAGTATTAATGATGATGAAACACACATATAAGGAATGATAATCTAATAATCCTAGTAAATAGTTTTTATAATAAAATCCCATTAAATAGTGGTAGAAGGTTTATGATTGTCCATTTATTTTTTGTTCTTATTTTCGCCACTAGTGAAAATAATAAACTTAACAATTACCTATTCGATCAAATGGGCTTAAGTTTAAATTTGATTGGAATTTAATAATTTTCAAATGGTCTCCTTTATTTTTGTTATAAGTTAAGACATGAAACTCTTGGTTTTGTATATTTTTGACTTTTATAGACCTTCCCATACTCAAAAGGATGTAGAATTTTACTGCAAAACCTTTTCACCAGAAGATGAACTGTGCCAAAAGGATAGGAGAAAACAACTGAGGGAAGCCCGAGAAGCCTACCATGGTATGACCCGGAAGCCTTGCTACGCCATGGGGGATCTGCCCCCTCAAATGAACATCCGATCAAGCTTAATCCTTCATCGTATTTACCTAAAACTAACTATAAATATAACCTATTTTGTGATTGCGAAGAGAGGCAGGGCGAAACATATAGAACACTGAACCAGTGGCATAACCACCTGAGATTGGAGGGGGAAACGCCGCTAGAGACACCCCTGGTTTCTCCTTTGACTCCTTTTAACATCATTTCCATCTTGCCTCTATGATGAGAAGGGAGTAGACCACCCTAGGAAATGGGTTTGTCGCAATAGCTTGATCTTTTAGACAGTACGATCGAGAAGAGCCCAACTTTAACTTAATAAAACCACAAACCATTATGATTGTTATGATCTCTCTCTCTTTATCTCTCTCCGCCTCTCTACGTGCTATGATTATTTTAGAACCATATATGAGCTATACCCTACATGATTACGGTCATATATGTAATTCCGTTGTGGTGGATCTTTGATTATGATGAGTATATGAGATTTCAATTTTCAGTATGTGTTTGTTGTATTTGTAGATGCAAATTATTACCCCTTCATGTATGCATGTTCTGATCAAACTAATATGCGATGATATGAGAGGAGAACGTGCGTGTTAGATGGAGTAACTAGTAGTACAACTAGATAGTGAGAGAATATTTGGGACCTATTATGGTTTTTATGTTTTCGTTCTTGCCTTGCTAGGGATAAATGAATGCACGTGTTACTTTCGTATAGTGACAACAAAGATGATCTAGTGTGTTTGAGGTAGCATATTTGATATTCAACATCAACTCAAATGATTCGGTACTATGTATATTCATAATTCTAGTATGCGGAGTTTTATCTTAGTAGAGGAGTATTAGTGAGATGTGTTGCATCATATCTGTGTGAGCACGTGATGGCCATATGAATGCGAATCAAAGACTAAGTAGGAGTTGCATCAATATTTATCTTGTCTCGAGAAGCTATATTCATGCCACTGTATTTATAAGAGAGTAATCAAGTGAATCCATGAATTCCGGTCCATTTTTATGCATAATAAACAATTTTTATATTACTTTATACACACTTTTTTAGTTTTTATTTAATCTAAAAATACAAAAACACATTTTAAGCTTGCATTCATAGTTTATTTATTGTTTTCATCATTCACGTCACCGCTACACTATTTTACACCATTGCATTCATAGTTTACTTATTGTTTTCATCATTGTCGTCACTGTTGCACTATTTTACACCATTGCATTTGCATTTAAATTTCCTATTAGTTTTACTTTACTTTGTTAGTTTTGTTTTCATCTTGCTTACACGCGGTGTGCTTTACAACCACTACGGTGGAGTTCGGGATATAAGGCAATTTAATCTTGTTCTGTAAGCTGGTTGAAGAGGAAGAGGGAAATATTCTATTATTTCTCCAAATGTTTGATATTAAATCCTAAGTTATCCCTTATGAGTAAATGACGCTTACCAAAAACCCTGTGCTTCGAGTCCCAACGAATTGACAGTCAGGTAGAATTTTTTTCGGTCAACGCCCATGGGAACCCAAATACACAGACTGAAACCCAGCCACTTTTCAGCTCTAGAGATGGTTAGTGACCTAGAGTCGTATCAGCAAGAGCAAAATAGCTCACGCACGCGCGGACATCTCAGAGGTGAGTCACATTTGATTAGATCGAGCCCGCCATGGGAGGACACATATCACCTCTTGCCATAGACCAGGAAGATCCATCGATGTCTTCCTGAAACAAGAATCAACAAATCCATTGTCGTCGCGAACTATAGACCGAAAATCCTTCGCCATAGTTAATGCCACGACCGCCACGACATGGCCACCAACAAGAAGACGGGGCCAGCTCCCCGTCATCTGATCTTCCTCGATGCAAGAGCCCTCTAGGGCATGCGACTTGTTGGAGGAGCGTGGTCATAGGAAGCTTCCAGACTCGGCCCAAATGGGGTCATAAAACAAAACTGTTACATAGGATGCGCTTTACGGAACAATCCCCACACACACACACCCAAAAAAACCTGCATCTGACCAGGCTACACATACCCAGACCATTTTACACTCACATAATGTAGATCAATCCAATGGTCGGACTCAAAGCATGACGCGGTCTTGTGTAATATATGGAAATCGAAGGAGTTATTTTGTCGCCATGTTATTGGCTATATCGAAGTATTAGTGATGATGAAAATATGTAAATGAAGAATGATAATTGAAGAATCCCAGTAAGTAGTGAACTAGAAAGATATTTCATTTGTGTCGTCGGTTATTGGCTATATCGAAGTATTAATGATAATCAAATACATATACATGAAATGATAATTGAAGAATCCTAGTTCGTAGTGAACTAAAAATATATTTCATTTTTGTCGCCACGTTATTGGCTATATCGAAGTATTAATGATGATGGAACACTAGGAATGATAATTGAACAATCTAGTAAATATTCTCCTTTTCTTTTCTTATTTCAGCCACCACTGGAAATAGCGAACTTGGCAAATTTTGATTAGACCAACGGACTTAAGTTCAAATTTTATTGAAATCCACCCAATATCTGAACAAATTGGACCTTGTTGAATTTACCTTTAGTTCATATGTGGCGCTAATTAATTTCAAAGGCTGAATTTACCTTGAGTTCATGTTTCTTAACCGCTGCCTATTCTGAACGCATGACACCTCTGCCCCACAATCCCCACGCCCTTCCCCTCGCCACGCCTCAAAACTCAAAGGAAGACCGCTGGAACAACACCTCCCGTCCCAGCCCAAATGGAGAACCCGGCCAACCCGCTGCTGATGAGGGTCATCGACGAGCTACCTCTCCTCCTCGACGACTTCGACCTCGTCCAGCATCTCCTTGAGCGCGTCCATGCCCAGATCCACTGGAACGTCGTCAGCCTCCGCGAGTTGGCGCGCGGGCTCGAGGAATACCAGCGCGGCTTGGACGGCCTGCTCGTGGTCACCTCCGTGCCCTCAAGGGATTTGGTTACGATTGCGGTGGCTGAGGATGCAATCCAGATGCTCCAGCGGCAGCGGCGGCAGCTCAACACGGCCCTGGCAATGCTTGTCGTCGCCCGGGCGGTTGCCTACGTCAGGAGCCGCTCGCGCCTCGTCCCCGGCGTGCTCCTTGCAACCGCCTCGGCGGCGGTGGTGCCTAGGTTCAGGAGCTTCTTCAGGTTCTCCGTACTGACGCTGGGTTTCCTCTTGATTTCTGATCGCCCTCGTCCCCGGCGTGCTCTTCGCGGCCGCCTCGGCCGCGGTGGTACTGGTACCGGGGTTCAGCAGCAGCTTCGTCAGGTTGTCCGTCGTGATGCTGGGCTTCGTCTTCGCTTCTGATCGGCCTCGTCGTGGTGCGTAACCTGGCTTTCAGGAAGCAATAAAGGGTTTGCAGAAACTGCAACTTCGTTTGATCGATGTTTTTTTACGAGTAGTAATTTCAATTTTCTCGTCATGTTTGTTTGGTCTGTTGGTGTTGATGAGATACAGCTCTGAGACATGGTAGTTTCATTTGACCAAATTGCTCAAATTCAGCCTGTATTTTCTTTTAAATCTGATTGCTCAAATTCAGCAACATCTCACCATTAAACTCTGAATCGTGTTGAAGTTAACTCGAGGTCACATGTCACATGTGTGCCGCTGATTTTCTTTCAAGCAGAATGTCAATAGTATTTTGCTACCCACCGATTGAGCGATGGGTTTGCAACTGTCTGCCTGCATAAAAGGTAGATTTGCTGCCATGAGAACCCATATGCCTGGTTCTTTCAACTGTCCATGCACGATGAGTACTCTCGAGTCTTCAGTGTAACACCGTGATTTGCAAGATTAAGCCTCGCTCACTAAACAGGTTATGTTGCTCACTTCTTCAGAGCATACAGCATTTCAGATGACCTCTGTCTGAAACGGTTAGTTGTTCTGCAGTAGACGATAGGCCATATGTGCACTTGAGCGTCCAAATTCCAGACAATTCACCTTGTCTTATCAGAATATCGAGAACCGGCACCAAGTTTAATTGTACAAACCCACCGACAAAAGCCTCCCGCTGCTGCTACCACTACAGTCTACATGTAACTTTGATCTCACAAGGAAATAACAGAGGACGGCAACACTGTTTGGGTCCCTATCAAATTGCTTAAAATGTCAAGCCGGTCAAAGCACTGCGGAAGCGTGACGCCCTGGCCCCACCCTCCCCCATCTCCCCTTTCCCCATTTCCAGTCCAAAACCTCTGGCACACCCACGCCACGCCTGAAAACCCCACCGTCACCAGTGACCACCGTCCAGCGCCACGCCAATGGAGAACCGGCTGCCGCTGGCGGCGGCGGTGTTCAACAACCTTCCCCACCTTCTCGAAAACCCGGACCACATCCAGCCCCTCCTCAACCGCGCCTACGGCGAGCTCGACCGGAACAACGCCCTCGCCTTCGACGCGGCAGCGCGTCTCCGGGAAGCCTTGCGCGTGGAGGCCGAGCTCCTGGACCGGCTGGACCTACCCGCCGCCACGGAAGAGGACTGGGACAAGTACGACGAGATCATCGATGTGATCGAGGAGCTCGTTGCCACCGACGTGCTCATCCTGAAGCAGTACTTGCTGCTCTTCCAGGTCATCGGAGTGCTCCTTCTCGTCCGTGCCAGGAGCCGCGCGCACCTCCTCCCCCTCGTGCTCCTCGCCGCCGTCTCGGCGGCTGTGGTCGTAGACGTCTCGACAGGCGGCCGCGTGGTGCCGGGGCTCAGGAGCTTCGTCAGGCTCTTCCTCCTGATGCTGGATTTCCTCTTCGCCTTCAATCGGCCTCGTCGTGGTGGGTAAATGTGGGTTCAGGAATGCAACGCAGCACCTTCAGAAACGTAGTAGCTTCGTCTAATTGGCATATGTTCGTTTCGTCGTCTGATATTACGCGCTCTGCCGCCGATGGTGAAATAGACACCTAGGACATGTTAATTGCTGGTACACCCTGTTCGGAGAGGTGATGTTCTTCTTCTCATTCCTGTTGTTTCCTTGTAATAAGATCTGTTGCTACTTCTTCTTGTCATGCCTAGTTATCTTGGTACAGTCGCTGTTTGTCAATTCCATTTTTAAGATAAAGTTACTTGCTCTGCTGAGGATGATAAAATACAGTTATGAGACATGGTAGTTTCTGAATGTTGATACCTACCCTTCGACATTTTAATTTGTGGTTTCGGCCACATTTTTTTTTTGCCATCACTGCGATACCGAAATTCAGTCACCAAAGGTCTGCAGGTTTTATTTGAAGTTGACTGAAATTCAATCAATATCTCACTCAAACTGTGTTAACAGGAACACATTTATCATAATTTGCGGCAATTTGAGCCCACTGGCTCGATTTTGATGCGGCAATAAGAACAGGCTGGTGAAGGCATATGCGGGTAGAGGCAAGATGAAGGTGGAGGCGAAGCGCCTATTTTGTAGGGTTTTCACACATTTAGAAGACCTTTGGGGATATTTTTAATAACGAGGGGCATAAAATCTAGGCCCTTAGATGAAGATCCAAAGGTACAAGAGAGACAATGGACATGTAAGAAACAACTAGTTGTTCCTATACGTAGTTAAAATCATCAGTTTGATGGGTACTGAAATGTTATTTTCTAGAAATTTCGGCCTATACTCAAAATGAATTCAATTCAAATTTAGTCAAAGTTCACCTGAATTCGTAGAAATATGGTCATTATAAACAATTTCAAAAATCAGGTTATTTTGGTGGGCTCCAAAATTTTAAAGTAAATGATTTGAAACAACAGTCCAATGATGATGGAAAATCAGTCGTTCGCCCATAGATGAGAATCGACTCGCTTTGGCGGTCCCACTTGGTGGCACGCTCCATGTGCACTAAACAGGTTGCTTGATCACTCTTTGATAGTATACAACATTTGTAATGATCTCCCTCTGAAATAATAACAGTTCTGTGGTAGATAATATAGGCCTTATGTCCACTTGAGCAATCGTCCAGACAATTCTGCTTGTGCCATCATATTAACACTACCGCGATCGCTGGGCTGCAAATTTGATAATTTGTTTTCAGGTTTCTTTTGTTTCAGATAGCCTATTTATGTGTCTATTTGTTTTTTCTCTTTGTACTCCCTTCGTCTCAAAATAGATGTTACAGATTTATCAAATTTTGAATAAATCTAGACACTATTATTTAGTATATAGATAAATCCAAATTTTGAAAAATTTCTGACATCTATTTTGAGACAGAGTGAGCAAACGTTGTTTCTCATTGGGCTTTTGATATTTTTGCGGGGTTTTGTATTGGCATGCATTGTGTTGTGAATTTCTTTTGGTAAAAAATGCAGTTGACCCCTCCATGTGCACTTATAAGATGTTTTAGCTTTGCGAAGCGAATGTATTTAGACGTCTTTTTAGTGTGTAGTTCGGAATGAACCTATATAGTAAAGGTGTCCCAACACATTCGCTACAAAAAGCTAAAACATCTTATATTTTGTAACGGACGGAGTATTTTTTTTTATAGTAGTATGCAATTACAGCTGGTGGTGCCCCCAATTGGCAAAACAAAATTGTTCTATTGGTGGCACACATGGTGAAAATAGCTACGTAGTTATAAAGGATGAGGTGTGCTTTGCTGTTCTCCCCTTATCCCAAACTTAGTGAATTGAAAACACAAGGAGGACTAGGATTGGCCAGTACACATTCGCTTCGGTGGACATGAAAGGGTATTGGCCAATCTTGACCGTCCTTGTGTTTTTAGTTTTCCAAGTTTGCTAGAAGGGGGAGGACACCGGGGCAAATCATGTGTTGTAACCTATTTCGGTTCTCTCGCTCTCGGCGCTCCCACCCCCTCACGATCGCTCATGTCGGTTTGTCCAGGTATATATATTGCGATCGCTCGATGGAATAGAACATTTGTTGGAATTTATTCCATTTACTCATCACACGTTATCAGCACTTGCCTCTGCCAAACGAGAGCAAAAGACAAACACTTGCGATCGCTAGACAAGAAGGACGGAAAAGAAGAAGAAAAGGTGAGCAATGCATGCAGGAGGTTTCTTAGGCTTCTACATGCGTCTTCTTCGCCAGCATGGTCGACGCCATTTGACTGATTGCACGTCGCCACCATGGTGCTGATGGACTTGGCCGCCATCACCTCAATTTGCAGTGCCTTCGGCAACTTGGAGGCCATCGCCGCAATTTCTACCATGATGACCGTCGTCGCTACCGTCGCTACAACTTCCGCAGTTTTGGAGGTCACCACCATGAACATCGTCAGGGATTTGGAGTTCGCTGCGGTGGTCGCTATTGCGCTGGGACATCAAACGCCCAGTCCGGACCAGTGGCACCTCTGGTGAAGCCGGTGTCATAGCCACTGCCTGCGTGGATACTCGTCGGACTGACGGTGGAAAACCTCTACACCGACGAGGAATTAGAACCAGAGGAGATGGACGTGGACAACCCGGAGCTCGCTGTCGAGCGTCCACCACCGGCATGCCACGTGCATTGCTAGGCCTTCCCACGCCTTGCACCACCTGAGGTGCCCGTCGAGGAGGAGGCTGATCCCGCGGTACCTGAGGCGCCCGTCGAGAAGGAGGTCGATCCCGTGGCGCCCATGGCTTCCACGGTGTTGGGGCTATGCATAATAGGTATCACCATAACATAGCTCTATTCCGGCTAACCCAGGTGGCCCACAATTGGTATCAACGCCTATAGCCTGTTGGGCGGCCTAGTTAGGTGGATCCAGAAGTGAGGCTCATGATGGATACAGGAAGGCTACGATACCGACATATATGAAGCTGGAGCCTTGGAGTACAAGACACGAGGAATAGTTAGTATTACTGTAGGACTCTATAACATGTCTGGTATGGACTTCGCCCTGTAACCCTAGGATCTGGCGCTGTCGGGGGGATGACCTTCGGATACCCCAACTAGACAAGAACTATGGCAGTCGGATCACGCCCGGCTGGCTGAGCGCAGCCGGACAAGGCAAGTCAAGCCGGCTACCTCATGATGGCCGGAGCAACGGCGAAGCAGCTACAAAGCAGCGTGGAACCAATCAGGAGGACAAGGCGATATGCAGCACACGCTGCGATGCATACAGTACGACGACAAGACTGGCAACTACTCGGCCATACCGAAGACTTCGCGGGGTGACACAGGAACAGTGGCCCGATGCTGACGACAGGCTCGCACGGAGTTCACTGTGCCCACGACGACCATACCGCTTGTACCCTGATGGGACATAGTTGTACCGGATACTGTAGATGACCAGCCGGCTAGGACCACCTGTGGGGCCCGCCAGCCGGTCTGGCCAGTGTGTCCGTTGCCTCTCTACCTATATAAGGAGAGGCAAGGCCTCAGTAGAAAGGGTTGGTCTATGTGCATTTAAGACAGTAGTTCGAGAATACAGCTCAAGGAGCACTTGTAGCCCGTATATCACTCATAGTCAGATCGGCATGAGTAGGAGTTTTACCTCACCACGAGGGCTCCGAACCTGGGTACTTCCTGCGTCTAGCTACACTTGCTTGTATCCAATCCCACCTGCGGACGCCGTCGATAGCTTCCCTGCTAGTCCCCACACCTCTATCTAACCTGCTTAGGTACTGCTGTTCCTAATACAACGACAGTTGGCGCCCACCGTGGGGCAGAATGGCTTTGACCAGAGTCACGTTCCGCACGGGACCCCGCACTTCAGCCGGTGAGCGCGTGGCCTCCGTCCTGGTGCTCACGCTCGGCAAATTCGACTGCGTCATCGACAATGCTTCCTGCTTCGCCGGAACCTCCTTCCTGGCGAACGACTCCATCCTGATTTTTGGCGACTTCCCCGTCTACGTCGCCACCGTTCCGGAGCGTTTCCCTAGGGAGATCGTCTCCATCACGGAGCTGCCGCATGTGGGCAGCCGCACCTCCGTCGCTTCCTGCGGTGTCGAGGTCATGATGGCCGGCTCCAGTTCTCACCCCCGCCAGCCGCGGGAGTGAGGCACGGACGAGGGCGGAACCTCCATGCCACCGCAGCCCCGGAACCCGGTGGAGGAGGCCATTGATCGGCTCCTCACGCCGATTAACCTCGGGGACAACCCGGAGGAGGCAGAGGCCAACTTCGCCATGGAGAGACAACTCCTCCTCCAGGAGGCTATGGAGCTAGCGGCGACCCACAAGCAACTCGAGATCACCCAGCGCGAGTACGACCGCGCACACGGCCTCACTCCGGCTACCGCGGAGCTGAGCCGGCACGGCCAGGTGCGATGCCGGGGCGGCGAGCTAGGCGGAAGGATGGAAAAGGATGGGGAACCGGATCCCGCGCCCGCCCTCATCCGGCCTACCTACAGCATGCCCATCAAGAATCTGCACGCGGTGCGAGCCGTAGTGGACGAACTGCCCAACCTGGAGGGCGAGGAGTGAGCCCGCCAGCACGCTCGAGTGTAGGAGCTTCTCCGGATCACGGACGAGCAGGCTGATGCCAACCGGCAGATGCAGGAGGAACCCAGCTACTCCAAGGGGAGCAAGCCACCCGTCAACAGCAAGGGCGCGCCTCGCGACACCCAACAGTCATCCTCCCCTCAGCCGGCCAAGGCCCACAGCAAGCGTCGCGGTTTGGGCAGCAAGGGCCAGCCGCACCAGGAGCAAACGGTGAACATCAACCCACCGCCTCCCCCTCCCCCAACCGGAGCGCCAAGACGCACTGGTTCCCGTCTCTCGGGCCGAGTGGGAGCGCCCAACCCGGATCGTCCGGATGCCCGTGACCGCATCGAGCTCCTCGCTCAAGCGCATGTTACGGAGGAAGAAGACTCCACCGGACCGGTTTGTTTTGGACCCTGCATCCGGAATGAGCCGTTTCTGGATAAGTTCACCCTGCCTAGGGACACCCCCAAGTATGACAGCGGTATGAAGCCAGAAGATTGGCTGACCGACTATGCTACGGCAGTCGGCATTACCCATGGGAATAAGCGCACAGCTGTGCGCTACGTCCCCCTTATGCTAACTGGGTCGGCGAGGACATGGCACAACAGCCTCGCACCCAATAGCATCAATGCCTGGCCAGACTTTGAAAAGGTGTTTGTCTGTAACTTTAATGGCACGTACAAGCGTCCGGGACGCCCACATGACCTGGCCTTGTGCGTCCAGGGCGACCACGAGACCGACCGCGAGTACCTCGCCAAGTGGACGGAGCTGCGCAACACTTGCGAGGGCATCCTGGAGAGCCAGGCCATTGGCTTCTTCATCGAGGGATGCCGAGAAGGCACCATGCTTCGTCACCGGATACTATGTGACGAGCCGAAAACCATGGCAGAGCTCATGACGGTAGCGGACCAGTACGCCATAGCGGATGCCATCATGAAGAAGCCCCTCTGAGTAAGTGCTGACGGGCGTCCGACTTCTACGGAGCTGGCTCGTGACCGTCCGAGTAATCTGGCTGGAGAAGCCGGATCCTCTAGGCGCCACGGCAACGACAACCGGTTCCACGGGGACCGCCAGGCCGGACAACAGAAGCCCCGCTACCACATGCGGTAGGTCAATGCTACGGAGGGCGCGCCCGATGCGCCGGCTAGCGATGAAAGAAGGCAAAAGCCACGGCTCACCTTTGACCAGATGTTTGACGGCCCATGCAAGTGGCATAGCGGTCCCTTCAAACCGGCTACACACACCACCCGGAACTGCAGCTGGACTCACCAGCTAAAGGACCAGGGCTGCCAGCAACATCTTCCTCGCCCCCTCCTGGTGGACCACCACCACCGGCTAGGGGAGCTGGCAATGATGGTAACAGCGGCAATGGCGGCAACAACAACAATAGCTACCCCCAGCCGCACACCGCCTACCACATCTTCGAGATGGAGCTGGACGATAAGCACAACCGCAGGCGACGCTCCAAGGAGGTCAATGCCATCGTCTCTCCGGTCCCCCAGTACCTGAAATGGTCGGAAACCCCCATCACCTAGAGCCGAGAAGACCAGCCCGAGAAACTTCCGACTCTCGGGGGCTACGCCATGGTGCTCGACCCCCTCATCGTCTCCAACGAGCGCACCTGTCACTTCTCGCGTGTCCTCATCGACAGAGGCAGCAGCCTCAACCTTCTCTACCGGTCTTCGCTAGAGAAGCTAGGAATCCGCGAATGCGACCTGCGCCTGACTACCACAATGTTCCACGGCGTACTGCTGAGGCCGCCTTGTGCCCTGCTGGGTAAAATCCAGCTGGACGTCATCTTCGGGACCGAGGAAACCTTCTGCCGTGAGTCGATTTGGTTCGAGGTGGTAAACCTGACGAGCTCCTACCACGCTCTCCTCGGGCGCCCCGCCCTCGCCAAATTCATGGCCATCCCCCACTATGCATACCTCAAGACGAAGATGCCGGGACCAAACGGCATGATCACTGTCGCCGGCTGCTTCAGGCGGTCGATGGAGTGCGCCTCAGCCGGTTCCAAACTGGCAGAGGCCCTCATCATAGCCGAAGAGAAGCGCGTGATCATGCGCAATGTGGCCATGGCCCAGCAAGATATGCCGGCTAGCAGCAAGCCGGCTGGAGAAGGAGCTTTCCAGCCGGCAAAGGAGACGAAGAGGATCCTGCTTGACCCCTCCGACCCGACCAAGTTCATCACCATTGGTGCCAACTTGGACAGCAAATAGGAAGGCGCACTCGTCGACTTCCTTTGTGAGAATCAGGACATCTTTGCATGGTCACCCAAGGACATGCCAGGTGTACCGAGGGAGTTCGCCGAGCACTCACTTCATGTACGGCCGGATGCCAAGCCGGTCAAGCAGCCTCTGCACCGGTTCGCAGAGGAGAAGAGGAAGATTATCGGTGATGAGATCACCCGGCTCCTCGCAGCCAGGTTCATCATGGAAGTGTACCACCCGGACTGGCTGGCAAACTTAGTCCTGGTGTTGAAGAAGAACAAGACCTGGCGCATGTGTATCGACTACACTAGCCTGAACAAGGCGTGCCCGAAAGACCCATTCGCATTGCCCCGTATCAATCAAGTCATCGATTCCACGGCCGGCTGCGATTTGTTGTCCTTTTTAGATTGTTATTCCGATTACAATCAGATCCGGCTAAACCTGGCTGACCAGATAAAAACATCGTTTATCACCCCGTACGGGGCTTTCTGCTATGTAACCATGCCTTTCGGTCTGAAGAATACAGGAGCTGCCTATCAGCGCTGCATGCAGAAGTGCTTGCACTCGTAGATTGGACGAAACATGCATGCTTATGTGGACGATGTAGTCATCAAGACCAAGGAGAAGCGCACCCTCCTCGAGGACCTGGGAGAGACATTTGGCAACCTCTGGCAATACCAGATGAAGCTGAACCCAGAGAAATGTGTCTTCGGAGTCCCATCCGGTTAGCTACTCGGTTTTCTCGTCACGCAACAAGGGATTGAGGCGAATCCGGAAAAGATCGCGGCCATCGAGAGGATGCAGCCGCCCAGGAGCCTGCTTGGAGTCGAGAAGTTCACTAGATGCCTAGCCTCCCTCAGCCGTTTCGTCAGTCAGTTGGGGGAGAAGGCACTCCCGTTGTACCAGCTGATGAAGAAGACGGACAAGTTCTCCTGGACCTCGCAGGCCGACGCCGCCTTTCATGACCTCAAGCGCATGCTATCCACAGCGCCAGTTCTAGCCATGCTGGCTAGCAAGGAGCCGATGTTGCTCTATATAGCAGCCATCAGCCGGGTCGTCAGCGTCGTCCTGGTGGTGGAGCGCCCCGAGGAAGGCAAGGTCAGTCGGTTCAGCGACCCGTCTACTACCTCAGCAAGGTTCTCTCCCTCTCCAAGCAGAACTATCCCCACTAATAGAAGATGTGTTATGGCGTGTACCTGGCATGCAAGAAGCTCAAGGACTACTTCTAGGAGTATCCGATTAAGGTCATGTGCACTGCACCCCTTTCGGAAATCATCGGCAACAAGGACGCCACCGGCCGAGTCGCCAAGTGGTCCATCGAGCTCACCGCCTACTCCATCCAGTATGAGCCCCGGCTCACGATCAAGTCGCAGGCGCTGGCGGACTTCCTCATCGACTGGGCTGAGACCCAATACCTCCCACCGGTTCCGGATTTGGACCACTAGAGGATGCACTTCGACGGGTCGAAGATGCTCGGGGGCTTGGGAGCCAGCATCGTGCTCACCTCTTCCAAAGGGGACCGGCTAGAGTACGTCCTGCAGATCCACTTCAAGGCCTCCAACAACGTAGCTGAATATGAGGCACTGGCGCACGGCCTCTGGCTAGCCAGAGAGATTGGTGTCAACCGCATCCTTTGCTTCGGCGATTCGGATCTGGTGGTGCAGCAGGTATTCAGAGAGTGGGATGCCCGTGATGCAAACATGGCTCTCTACCGGTTCCACATACAGAAGCTCAGCGCTTGCTTCGACGGATGTGAATTCCATCACGTCCCTCGCATCAACAACGAGGCAGCCGATTCGCTCGCACGAATCGGATCCACCAGGCAGGCGATCCCACCTGGGGTCTCCTTGGAGCACCTGCGCAACCCCTCCATTAACCTGTCCCCCGAGTCGGATTCCATCATATGGGCAGGGAATGCCCCGGCTGATGGTGTGGCAGATGCAGAGCCAGCAGAACCTCCAAAGAAGAAGGCCCGCACCAACTCTGGCAAGTCAGTACCCTCCGGCTCGCAAGACCCGGGGGCTGCCGACTCGTCAAGCGGCTCGGGGCTGCCGTCCCGGGTACCCCATCCGGACGCCCCCCGACGACCATCAATCGGAGAGTTCAAAGCATCCTCACCGTCCAGGAGATACCATCCTGGGCACAACCCTTCATGAACTACATCGCCAACGGGGAACTTCCGGATGACGAGGTGGAGGCCAGGCAAATCCGGCGCCGCGCGCACACGTACACCATCATCAAGAAAGAATTGTACAAGCGCAGCGTGTCCGGCATCTTCCAAAGGTGTGTCGACATAGACACAGGCTACCGGCTGCTCAAGGACATCCACCAGGGCAAGTGCGGGCACCACGCTTCGTCAAGGGTGATAGTCGCCAAGGTGTTTCGCCATGGTTTCTATTGGCCCACTGCCCTCAAGGACGCCGAACAGCTAGTTCACGCGTGCAATGGGTGCCAACGCTTCGGGCAGCTCAGGCATATGCCGGCTTCGGTGCTCAAGACCATACCGATCACCTGGCCCTTTGTTGTTTGGGGCCTCGACATGGTCGGTCCCTTCAAGGGAGCGTGCGCGGGCATGACCCATCTGCTGGTGGCGGTGGACAAATTTTCAAAGTGGATCGAGGCCAAGCCCATCCAGAAGTTGGACGGGGCGACAGTCGTCACCTTGTTCACCGACATCATCAACCGGTTCGGCTACCCCAACAGCATCATCACCGACAATGGCACGAACTTCGCCAAGGGGGCCTTCACTCGGTTCTGCAGCAACAAGGGCATCCGGCTGGACCTTGCTTCCGTTGCGCACCCGCAGTCCAACAGGAAAGTCGAAAGGGCAAATGGCTTAGTACTAGGCGGCATCAAACCATGCCTCATCGAGCCCTTGGAGCAGTCGCCCAGATGCTGGATCGAGGAACTTCGGGCTGTGCTGTGGAGCCTCCGCACCATGCCGAACAGATCAACCGGCTACACCCTGTTCTTCCTCGTCTACGGCTCGGAAGCCGTCCTCTCCGTGGACATGGAGTTCGACTCTCCGCGCAAGCTCCTCTATGATGAAAGGGCCAACCAAGAGGTGCGGGAAGATGGTGTGGACCTCCTCGAGGAGGCCCACGAGCTGGCGTTGTCCAGATCGGCCTTGTACTAGCAACGCCTACACCACTACCATTCAGGCCAAATCCGCCCTATCGTGTTCCACAAAGGCGACCTAGTCCTCCGGCTGGTACAGGACACGAAGGGCATGCACAAGCTATCTCCACCCTAGGAGGGTCCCTTCATCATCAGTCGGGCACTGCCCAACGACTCCTACTACCTCATCGACGGTCAATAGCCGCACAAGAACAAGATGGACAAGTCGGATGAACAGACAGAGCGCCCCTGGAACATGGCCTTGCTCCGCCCGTTTTACACCTAGTCACCGGACAGTGTATGTATCCTGCAAACCCTATGAATGAAAATGCGGACCCCTGCGAGATGCTCGGGGGCTCCTTGCTAGAAATTTGCATGTATCTGCTTTCCGGTTCAGTTTTTCCGGCTCCGGCAACCCTTACCCGGGGGCTTGCCGGCTGGCCCGGCCTGCTAAGTCAACAAACCGGCTGAGTAGTGTGTGACAATGTGAGAGGCCCACTCTTCGTCTCAGCTACAGACCGCAACCCGGCTATCTGGCTAGCAAGAGCAAAAGCCTGAGGCATCCCACATGAAAGATGGGGAGGAGATGCGACAGACCGGGCGTTCCGGCCTCGCAACTAGCTTAAGACAATATGGCTGCTAAGCCGTTAGTACCATGCGCAATGTACTGTTAGCTCCCTTCGATTCCGGCTGCAGACCCGCAACCTGGCTGCCCGGCAAGGACGCAGCGGAAATAGCAGAGCACACGGGAAAATGACTAAGTATATAGAGAAGCACAAGCTAGTTTTCAAAAAACAAATCCGCCTTCCGGCTAAAAGTTTGGCAGACTAACCTACTAACGGGTGAGAATGTATGTATGCGTGTATATTTTTGTACAACTACTTTGAGTCGGAATTCAGGAAGAAAAGAAGAAGATTCAAAGTGCCGCCAAGTCCCGCAGCCGGTCAACCATAGTCGACACCTCTGCCACCTTGGCGGCCAGCTGCGCCATCGTCTCCGGAATTGGAGCGTCCGGCCACAAGAAGGAGAAGATGGCCTACGCCGCCTGATGAAGCTTGGTGGCCTCCTCGCCAAGAAGGACGACCAGCTCCTGGGATATCGGCTGTTCTCCCGGCCAGTTCTCCTGCAGCCGGTTGTAGGCCAGCAGGTCTACGCCGGGATAAAAGGCTGTCAGAAAAAAGGAATGTCAGATCTGGCTATCGGATCTGGAAAGATGAGGGAAGTCGGAATGGGAACTTACCCTTAGCAGTGTGCCCCACCTGCATTAGCTCCTCCACCAGGGCCCTCTCGTTCGCCGCCAGCCGCTTAACTTCCTTCTCTTGGTCCTTGTTCCGGGCCTTGAGAAGGTTGAAGGCTTCGGTCTGGCTGGCGAGGGAGGCGCCGCGCTCCTTGACGGTGGCCTCCAGAGTGTCCACCTTGGCGTGCCAGTCCTTATACTACAGCCGGAGTGTAGAATTGGACTTGCTCAGCCGGTCGTTCGCCTTCTTTAGGCGATCGATTTCCCGCTGAGCGCACACAAGGATAGCTGCGACAAAACCGGCTATCAGCAAAAAAAAGGAGAGATTCCAGATAAGAAAACTTACTCTGCGACAAAACCGGCTTCTTCTCTAAGGACCGGTTGTCGCCGGCTGCGGCCTCTAGCAGCCGGATCTCCTTCACCGCCAACTCAAGGGTGGCGGCAAGGTCCGTCAGTGAGGCGGCGGAGGAGGCATCGTCATCCACGGTGTTGGCAGCCAACGACTCCTTCACCGCGACCACCGTCGTCCTCCACTCCTCCCTCGGCTCGTCGTCAGAGTTGTCGTCACCGATAACCACGAGTTCTTTGCCGGTGGCGGCCCTCCGTGACCCCGCATAGGAGCCGTCCCCGCTCTGCGAGGTGGTCACAACCGTTTCCGGCTGGACCACCGCAGTCGGCTGGGGACCCCCCGCTCCGGCTGTAGCAGCCGGTTCAGCTCGAGGCGGTGGCGGAGGCGGCGCCTCGGAAGAAAGAGGGGCGGAGGCAGACGCGGGAGACGCGCGGGGCGGCGACCCAGTCGGTGTCCGCTCCGGGCTCGCAGCGCCAAAGGAGACCAACGTGCTGAACGGCAAAAAGAAAAGAAGCAAGACCCAAATGAGCTAAAGATAGACAACGAAAAGCACAAGGAACAGGAGACAGTAAAAACGCTAAGAAGAAGACTTACCCCTGCACCACCGGGGGCGGCCCTTTCTTCCAGCCAAGCCAGCTCGGGGAAAGAGTGCCGGTCCGGCTCCTCTTGGGAGTCGGCTCCTCCGCAACAGGTCAGCTGGCGCTGGACCGACCAGAACCTCCTCTGCCGCCACCAGACCGGCTGGAGCTGCTCCCGCTAGCGCCGGACCGACTGGAGTCACCATCCGTCGCACGGCGCCGCGACGGCTCAGGAGCCAACGCGACCTCCTCCTCCTCGTCGACCTCTGCGTGAGGGTCGGCAGCCGGCTTGTCATTCCGGCTGGGGAAGACGTCGCCGTCCCTGTCAGACTCCTCGCTAGAACGACGAGCACGCGACTCGGGCAAGTCGAGCGTGAAGTTCTGAAGAGGGGTCTCGCCCTCTTCTCGGAGGATGTAGTGGAAGATATACAAAGGACAGAAAAACAAGCAGATTAGTCGGATGGAAAAAACAGCAAGAAACTCAAAGGAAAATTCGGTTGGAAGACCTACCCGGGGCGCGCGGTTGTCGCAACTATAAGGGGTCAGCCCGAAAGTCCAGCCTTCCGGCAGCCGCTCCTTGGTGATGGTCCACAAACACTCCTTCAGATTATTGTAGCAGGGATCACGACGGGACAACCGGGTCGGGTCCAACCGGCCGGAGTAGAAGCACATCTTGTGCGCTCGCTGCTGCAGTGGCATCATCAGCCTGGACATCCAGCTAAGGGTGATGTCCAGGCCGGTCAGACCGGCGGTGACGAGGGCGCACATACGTTGCAGCATCACGTCTGACTCCGTATTCTCGCCATAGACCTTCAAGTCCCACTGCAGCCGGCTAGACTCCACGTCCTGGAACGCCGGAAGGTTGATCCGGTCCACGGTGGTGAGGTTGCGGACATAGAAATACGACTGCTGCCACAACCGTACCGTGTCGTGCATCCGAAACTTGGGGTAGCCGGTCTACGTGCGGGAGTAGATGGAGGCGCCGCTGCACGTGACCAGCGGCCCCTTCGTGAATTGGACCTGCGGCCGGACTCGGAAGAGCCGGCAGAAGAGCCCGAGATCTGGCTACATCCCGAGGCAGAAGGCTACGAAGTGCGCCAGCGTCCCGATGGCGTTGGTGCCTAGATGGTGGAGGCGGAGGTCGAAGAAGGCGAGGAAGGTGAGGAAGAACAAGTGCACCGGCAGCGTGAAACCGCAGGCCAGGTGCGAGAGGAAGACGACCCGCTCCCCCTCCGCCGGCTGCGGCAACACCTACCCCGCCGGCGCGAGCCGCACCTCCACCTCCTCCTCCGACGGCAGGACGTGGGTCGCTCGGTACTTCTGGATGTGCTCCTCCGTAACAGAGGAGCCGCACCATGCTCCGCGCTCGTCTGCCATTTCTGGTTTGCTGGGGGTGATGAACCACAAGTATAGGGGGTGTATCGCAGTATTTTCGAGGGAAGTGAAACCCAATTTATTGATTCGACACAAGGGGAGCCAAAGAATATTTATAAGCCTTAACAACTGAGTTGTCAATTCAGCTGCACCTAGAAACAATCTTGCTCACAGCAGTTTATTAGTAGCAACAGTTTTGTAGTAGGAATAGTAAAGTAGCAACAGGAGTAAAGTAAAGATAGCAGTAACAATAGCAGTAAACAGTAGGATTCGAGTGTGGTAGGCATAGGGATGGATGGACGGGCGTTGCATGGACAAGACAATTCACATAGCAATCAGAACAAAGGGCCATTGCAGGTAAATAAGATAAAGCATCCAAGTACTAGATAATCCTAGGCATGTGTTCCATATATAGTCATACGTGCTCGCAATGAGAACTTGCACAACATCTTTTGTCTTGCCAGCCCGTTTGTAGCGGGTCCTCAAGGGAACAACTGGCAATTAAGGTGCTCCTTTTAATAGAGCACCGGAGCAAAGCACTAACACTCCGTGAACACATGTGATCCTCACATCAAAGCCATTCCCTCCGGTTATCCCGATTTCTATCACTTCGGGGCCATTGGTTCCGGACAACAACGTGTGTATACAACTTGTAGATAAGACCAAAAACAATACTATCATAATGAATCAATAACATGTTCAGATCTGAAATCATGGCACTCGGGCCCTAGTGACAAGCATTAAGCATAACAAGTCGCAACAAAGTCATAAATCACTAATAAAAGATACTAGGCACCATACCCTAACAATCTGATGCCATTACATGAATGATCTCATCCAATCCCTACCATCCCCATAGCCTACAGCGGGGGAATTAGTCACTCATAGATGGGGGAAACATGGATGGTCGATGGAGAAGCGATGGTGATGATGATAGTCTCCTCCAATTCCCCGTCCCGGCAGGGTGCCAGAATGGAGTTTCTGGTGCTGTTTCGTGGAATCTGGTGGTGGCGGCGGAGCGGAACTCCTTCTGGAAAAACGTCGAACCCCCTTGAGTTTTTAGGTCAGAAGGCAACTTATAGGCAAAGAGGGAGACCGATGGGGAGTCTGGGGCGGCCAGACCACCTCCTGGCGCGGCCTGGGCTTGCCCGTGCGGCCAGGTGGTGTGGCATGGGCCTAGCCCCCTCCGTCTCGTATTCTGGCTCCAGGAGTGTTCGGGTGAAATAGGATTTTTGGCATATTTTCTGGGATTTTTCCTGATAGTTGATTTTCTGCACAAAAAGTAGACACCAATGCAATTCTGCTGAAAACAGCGTCAGTCCGCGTTAGTTGCATCCAGATCACACAAGTTTAGAGGAGAAACAATAGCAAAAGTGTTCAGGAAAGTAGATACGTTTTCGACGTATCAACTCCCCCCAAGCTTAGCTTATTGCTTGTCCTCAAGCAATTTAGTTGAAAATTGAGTGCGATAAAAGAACTTTCACGAACACATTTGCTTCATATGATGTATATATTCTCAGCATGTGATCAACTACTTAGACAATTCATAATAAGGAGTAAGCAACTAAGTTTACTTAATAGGCATTGCAAGCTATGAAGAGATTCCAACTCAAAAATAATAAGTAGCATGAAGCATAAACATAAGCAACATTACAATGCTCATAACAAGGTATGATAGAGTGGTATCTCGCTTGCCTTTGATTATGAATGCCAAGGCACCTCTGAAGTTCAAGTGATGACTAGAACTAAAGATATCAAAGACACAAGCATCAAAGTCATAACACAAATAATCAAGTAATGAGACAAGCACAAAGAATGACAACTATGCTCTCAAGAAGGTGCTCGAAGAATATGTGGAGACTCAACAAGTTCAAGAAAATGTTTTGAATAATTTGAAAGGCTTCCAAATGCTGAAAGTATGGTACTTGTTAGATTTGAGCTCTCATTGCCCCTATCATAAGCATCTTTAATGTGGTTAAGGTGAAAGTGACACAACTAAGAGGATATGCTTGACAAGTTATAAATCGAAGCCTCATGCCCCTTACTTACGAAGACCGATCCTCATGCTACTCAACTTCAGTCACAAGTAAGCTCTTGTCATTGTAAGTATATACGTATCATAGAGAACCGCCAGGTACCCTTGCACATGACACAGGAGCTATCCCATAATCAAAATGACAAGGCAAGCAGACAATGAGCATCTCAGCGATCTTTTTATTTACTATGTGCATAGATTTTTATTGAGGATGCTTCATAGAATGCTCATTATGGTTATGCTGCAAGTTTCCACCATGATTAGGCATGGGTTAGGCTAGCGGCCCAGGCGTTTCTCTAACATACATACAAACTCCATGATCTTACAAGTTCCACTTTTATTTCACACCGCCGGGATCCATAAGCAAAAGAACATGATATCAACGAGGTACTAAGTACCAATGAAATGTTGAAAGCGTTCCCCATGAAACATGGTTCTGCTAACTTCAGCTTATAAAGCGCAATCATATACGCAACAAAGAAGGACGCAATGGTTCAGGTTTATTAGATGCAAGAAAATAAAGTGTGCCATCAAGTTTGTGAGAGCTTTACTAACTAACTTTCTCATAACAAGCAAACATTTTATTCGGAAGAAAACAAGGCATATTGAATATGCACGGAAATAACAAATGATGCTAATAGGTAGGTATGGTGGACACTTTGGCAATATTTGGTTTAAGGGAGTTGGAAACATGAGTAAAACATACTCAGTGTAAGTGAAGGCTAGCAATAGTAAGGGAGCGACAAACGAGAGAGCAATAGCTGTCATAATCATGCTTGCAACAAAATAGGACTAATCATGGCATGAAAGTGATTCAAGATCCTCAAGGCAAAATAATTCATCAAGGCTTAACTGATTATTACAGCATGTGCATGCGTGAGCATGTGCCAAGTCAATTCAAATGAAACATTCAGAGGAGGATACCACGGTGTCATACCAATTTATGAATAGAGCAATGCAAGCAAACATTCATAAGACATGCTACAAACTATTAGCGAGCTGGAGCTAATCATATGAAAGCAAGAACTACTAAGCATCCGAAGATAACATACACCTTACACGAATGGGCTAAGCATGCCCACAATGATGAGTATATATACAAAAATGAAAACAAATAGAGTTCGTTACCAGCCTCTTACCATGAGTTGTCATTAATCCTCATTATTGCTCTTCACTTGTGTGGCTTGAATAATAACATGAAACCAATATCCACTGAGGACTGCTGAACCCTGTAGCAAACTCACAAAACCAAAGAAGAACGACAAATATTTTTATTGTTTTCGATTTTTAAAACAAGAACCAAAGAGGAAAAATAAGCAAAGCAAAATCTTTTTGGGTTTTTCGAATAGTTCAAACAAAGCAAAAAGGGAAAAACAAACCAAGGCGAAAAGAAGAAGAAAACCAAAGAGAAACAACAGAAATATTTTTGGTCTTTTTGTGTTTTTAGAAAGCAAAAGCAAAGAAAGAACGAAAGCTAAAAAGAGAACGAAACATGAATATACAAGGTACCGACGCAACATGATAAGGAGATGAGTGCGATGCCGGCGTACCTCCCCCCAAGCTTAGGCTTTTGGCCTAAGTGGGTATCAATCCCAAGTCGGCCAGGATGACGTGTCACCGTAGTATGACGAGGAGGTACCCTCGTCCTGGTGCGAGCTCGAGTATGTCCCTCCATAGTGAGCGGAGTGATCGTAGGAGGGTACATCCTCCTGGTGCTGCTCGTGGAAGCCCAGTAAGCGAAGCTGCTCGTCCACCTCCTCCTTGGAGCGTGACCACGGTCTCCAGTGAACACTAAACAAAGAAGGCTGCGGCAAAGGGATCTTCCTCTCATCCCCGTCAGTAAATAGCATCCTATATACTAGACTGTCCAAATCAGAAGCAGTAGTGACAAAGTGATGAGTTTTCATAGCAACAAGGTCAAGCCTTTGTGGTGCCAGTACAGTATCATTGGGGTCCACTAAAAGGCCTAATGCGTTGCCATACGCGAGGCAATGATGCCCCCATAGATTGGCCCCCTAGCAGCTAGGCGGCGAGCAATAAGTGAGCCAAGTTTGTACTGAGTATCATTGTTAAGCGCAACAGCAAGGAAGGCTAAATGATAGTTGGAGATATTACTTGTGTTCTCCCTACCTAGTATGCTAGTAGCAAGATAATATGCAAAGTATCTAAGAGCAGGGAGTTGGATATTTCTTATCTTTCCACGCTGCGCCACGCGATCATCATCATTGGTCACTCCTCGGTAAAGCTCCAGCAAATCAGCGGGTCGCCCTTGAATTTTCTTCACAGTCCCTGTCATGCTTACACCTACAATACTGCAAAATCTCTCCAAAGGCATGGTGAAGGGCATATTATAAATTTTGAACGAGACAGTCGACTGATAGGATGTGTTAGTAAACGTGAAGCTCTCAACAAAGGTTTTGGTGAGCATAGCGTATTGCTCACTCTCATCTTGCATATATGAGGTCAAACCAACCCTCTCAATCAGTAGCAAGAAATCATCAAGAATACCTGCAGCTTATAAGAAAGTAAAACAAGGAAAAGTGGATGGATGAGCATCCCCATCATCCCTTTCATTACCAATACGAGTTGTAATGAGATCTTCGTTGTATGATGGCCTAAACTGAGAGGCTGATCTTGAGGGCCTCGACCTCCTAGGTGCATCACTCTCAAATATCTCTCCAAAGGTATGGTTGTTCATGCTTGGTATTCTGAAATTTAAACACCTATTAAATAAGTGATTGCAAAGTAAATATAATGAAGGATTCTACTCATAGTGACTTGTAAGAGGCCTAAACATGCATCAAAACTATATCTCTAAGCATCAAACAAGCTTACAAGCTCTCATAACCTATCACCTACATCAGCAAAATACTCAAGATATAATCCACTAAACACAAATCTACTTGGACAAGGGGAGGAGTCACATACCAAGGAACAATTGCTCCAAATTTCAGCAAGAAAGATGGGTTGAGCAAGGAGATCGAAAAAATCGAGAGCAAGCACAGCAAGAATGCGATTTTGAGCAATGAACTGGAGCTTACTCGGAGAGAGAAGAAAGTGGCAGGTGAGAGAGTTAGTGGAGGGCCAGGGGTGGCCCACACCATGGCATGGCGCCACCCAGGGCAGGCCGTGCCACCAGGTGGTGAGCCTGCCTGGTGGGTCCCCCTAGAACCTCCCAGGTACTCCTCTGCCCCTTTTTTCACATAAAAAATTAATATGAATTTTCTAGAATTTTTCGAGGCACTTTATTTTTGGGCAATTTTCAGGCATAGAAGAATGATTTTCTGACAGACAGATTTTTTTTTGGAATAATGATGCAATGACAAAACAAGGCTAGAACTACAGAAGTTCTAAGATAATCTAACATGCAAGTAACTAACAACAAAGAAGACTAAACGAAAACAAAAACTAAAATGGATAGCAATAGAAGTAAACGGAGATAATCATAGTGAAAAGATTGTTTTGTTCAACGAAATCCTTTTGTTAACAAGGTTGATCAGGTCTTGTTACCAAAACAATTTCATATGAGACAAAAATTTGTGTTCCACTAATGATTATGTTACCTCAACCTTGATAGCAATGGTCCCAATCATAATAGTTTCAAATTTTTCTTTTGGTATGGGACAATATATTTCTCCAACTTGAATGCCCTCAACATGTTCAATTGAATTCAAACCATAAGTCCTTTCAATCTTCTTGGGGAAATAGACAGTATGTTCCTTGTCATTAACATTGAAAGTCACCTTTCCTTGATTACAATTAATAACAGCTCCTGCGATAAGAAAAGGTCTCCCAAGAATAATAGACATATTATCATCTTCAGGCATTTCAAGCACAACAAAATCAGTTAATATCAAGCAATTATGAGCCACTTGAACAGGTACATCCTCACATATACCAATAGGAATAGTGGTAGATTTATCAGCCATTTGCAAAGATATATCAGTTGGTATTAACTTTTCTAGTTTAAGCCTCTTATAGAGAGAAAAAGGCATAACACTAACTCCAGCTCCCAAATCACACCAAGCAGTTCTAACATAACTGTTCTTAATAGATCAAGGGATAGTTGGAATCCCTGGGTCTCCAAGTTTCTTTGGAACCTTACCATTGAAGGAATAATTAGCAAGCAAAGTAGAAATTTCTTCATTAGGGATCTTCCTTTTATTCGAGACAATATCCTTCATATACTTTGAGTAAGGAGGCAATTTAATAACATCAGTCAAAGGAATTTTTAAGAATAAAGGTTTCATCCACTCACAAAACTTATTATAGTGTTCATCTTCCTTTGACTTGTGTTTCTTATCAGGAAAAGGCATAGGTTTTTGGACCCAAGGCTCTCTTTCACTACCATGTTTCTTAGCAATAAAATCTTCTTTGGTGTATTTAGTATTCTTAGTGTGGTTTTCAGGTTCTTCTTCAACTTTTTCTTCATTAGGAACTTCATTTTCTTCATTACCGCTTTTAGTTTCAGCATCAGAGATAGATATAATATTAGGATCTATAGCAAGTTCAGAGGGTTCTACAATAGTTTTATGTTTTTTTCCTTTTCTTACGAGTAGAACCACTATTTCAGCTTGTTGAGAATCCTGCTCAATTCTTTTGGGATGCCCCTCAGGATATAGAGGATCCTGGGTAGCAGCTCCACTTCTAGTTCTAATTTCATAAGCATGTTTTTCTTTAGCAGCATTAACTAGCAAGTCTTTTTGCACTTTAATGAGTTGATCTATTTGAGTTTGAACCATTTGAAAGTGTTTAACAATCATTTTAACATCATTAGAGGTTCTTTCCACAATATCTTTCAACTCAACAATAGCTCTAGTGTTTTCCATTAGAAGATTTTGCACCCTTTTATTAAAATTATCTTGTTTAACAATAAAGATATCAAATTCTTCTAAGCATTGATCGGGAGGTTTAGAGTAAGGGATATCACCTTCATCAAAGTGTTGGAGAGAGTGTACCTCAATAGTGGGTGAGTAGGGAATAGGCTTACATAATTCTTCTATAGGAGGTAAATTCTTGACATCTGCAGCTTTAATTCCCTTCTCCTTAAGACATTTCTTAGCTTCCTTCATCACTTCATCATTTAATTCAATAACTCCCCTCTTCTTTGATGTTGGAATAGGCACCGGAATAGTAGGTTCAGGTACAATTACTTCAGGTATAGCTTGTTTAGGAGGAGTCCAATCCTCATAATTCTTGCTTATTTTAGCCATTAATTCCTCAGCTTCCTTAGGAGTCCTATTCCTGAAAACACAATCAGCACAACTATCTAGGTATGTCCTAGATTCTTCGGTTAGTCCATTATAAAATATATCAAGAAGCTCATTCTTAGGTAATGGACTTCCAGCCTGTGCATGAATCAAAGCACAAAACCTTGCCCAAGATTCGGGCAATACCTCTTTTTCTCCCTTTTTAAAATCAAAAAGTTCCTGCAAAATAGCATGTCTAGCACTAGGAGGAAAATTTTTCTGCAGGAAAGTACTAATCAAGCAATCAGGCCTATCAATAGATCCAGGAGGTAAATTACTAAACCAAGTTTTAGCTTCTCCTTTCAGTGAAAAGGGGAAAATCTTAGCAATAAAGTAAGTACGCATCTTAATATCATCAGAAAACAAGCCAGTCATGGTAGAAAGTTCATTCATATGTGCTACCGCACTTTCATTTTTAGTCCCACAAAAAGGTTCTTTCTCAACAATAGCTATGTAAGATAGTCGAGAGAGAAATCATAATCTTTATCTATAATATTTATGGGTGAGGCAGCAAACTTAGCAATAGGAGATAATTTGGGTCTAATAGTACGCCTCTCAAGGAGACTCTTAGCAGTGCTCCTATCATGGGTGTTTTTACATTCTTTAATAAATTCATCGGTTATCTCAACATAACCATCTTCAATATCATAACTTTCACTAGACTCAGGTGAACTAACAGGTGTAGTAGTGTCTTCATTAGGAGTTTCAGTATTTCCAGCTATAGTTCTAGCAATTGTAGCATCTAGGAAAAGACCTAATTGAAGGAAATATGCCCTGAGAGGCAATAATAAAGTTGTTATTATGTATTCCTTGTATATGATAGATGTTTATTTTTCATGCTATAATTGTATTGATAGGAAACATAAATACATGTGTGTTTAATAAACAAAAAGGGTTCCTAGTCATGCCTCTCTTATAGACTAGCTTGTTGATTAAGAAGATGATCAAGGTTTCCTGATCATGGACATTGGATGTTGTTAATAACAAGGTCACACCATTGGTGGAATGATGTGATGAACATTCATCCGAAGTATAGCATTACGATCAAGTCACTGTGTTTATATTGCTATAACATCATACGAAGTAATCTTTATCCTTAGACCATGAGATCATGTTAATTGCTAACACCGGAAGAGTATCTTGATAACATCAAACGTCACACCGTAATAGGGTGACTATAAAGATGGGTTCAGTGCTACAAAGGTGTTATGTTGAGGCTCATGGATCAAGAGTGGAATTTGTCAATCCGGATGACGGATAGATATACTCTGGGCCCTCTCGGTGATATCACATTAGGATAGCTTGCAAGCAAGTGATGTGATCACTAGAATGTTATATCATGGGAACGAGAAAAGAGTGCATGTCGGTAACGAGATCAAACTAGGTATGGAGATACCGATGATCGAATCTCGGACATGTAATATATCGAGAGACAAAGGGATTTAGTTACAAGCGTTAAAGGTTCTCACGATCACAGGAGTCATTGTTGAATGTGTAGGAGTCAGTACGGATCTCTAGGTCCCGCTGCTGATTATTGATCGGAGAAGGGTCTCGATCATGTCTGCATTATTCGTGAACCGTAGGGTGGCACACTTAAGAGTTACCGGACACCATTTTGGAGCACATATGTTTCATACGAAAGAATTGCAAAGCGCAGGAATTGTTTCAATAGAAACCGGAAATTGTTTCGGGTGAAATTGCAGAAGGTGGTTCTGCATGTGATATTGAAATATTGCAAGGGGCTATATGTGAATGTTTGTTAATTAAAGGAACTAACAAAATTCTGAATAAATTTAATAAAAGAGTTTTATTAAATGAGAGAGCATTAAATTTGGAGAAACTTAATGCATTTAAAGTGGAGACTTTAAAAGGGAATGTGAAGAGGCATTTTAATGTGGAGGAGTTACCACCACATGAATGGGGGAGGTGAGGTCACCCCATGCATGACCATGGAGAGAGGGGGCACCCCCCTCCTCCTATAAAAGGCCACCCATTCCCTCCTTCATCCACACACCTCCTTGTGAAGGATCTCTCTCCCCATCTAGAATTATTCCCCATGGTCTCGGATTAGCGAGATACATGTTCCAGTGGCATTTAAATGCGGAAGGAGTTCTGCTTCACTGGATCGCTGGAGCGAGGAGGTGGAGGTTGTCCGTGGCTTGAACGTGTGCTGCGGATGCGCTGCTGAGTTGCGGCGCTCGGACTTCCTCACGATCTTGAGATCGGCAAGTGTACGACTACATCAACCACGAGTTCCTACTCGTTAACAAAGCTCGTTGTCTTCGAGGGTAAGTTCTCTATGGATGTATGTCCACCCATTTGCTTTGTACCTAGTAGATAGATCTTGGCGTGTAGTTCACACTGTAGGAATTTTTTTGTTTTCTATGCTGCGGACCCAACAGTGGTATCAGAGTCTGATCTATGCGTAGGTGCTTAGCACGGGTAGTACACATATGTTTATATGTGGGCGATGATGATCATGTTATTGCATCTTCTATGTACTTTGGATATTGGTGGCATAGTGGGATGAATCGGCCCTGACCAACCTTACATGTCATCGCATGAGACCGGTTCCACGATGACATGCAACTTGTTTTGCATAAGTGGCTGGTGTCTGTCTCTCCTACTATAGTCAATATCTGATTTACAACGAGTTGCTAATAACTTAGTTATCCTCGTTGTGGTTCATGTTAAATAGGTTAGACAGGTTCTATCTCCGAAATCCCTAAGCCACGTAAAACTTGCAATTGATAAATTAGAGGCGTCTAGTTTAGATCGTTGCTGGGCTAGTGTTTTGATATGGTATTGTTGTAAGTAGATGTATAATAGATACTCTTACAACTCACTTAACGTGTAAGTTCCATAGACCTTGGCCTTACACACAAAGGAATGATAAAGATCATACCACGATGCAAATGATAGAGATCAAATGCATGGACCATATCATCTCACTTCACACATTATATGTTAGCATCTTATATTGCTAGTTTGGCGCGTTTGGTAGCATTATAAGATGATCCCTCATTTAGATATCAAGATAAAATGTGTTCTTCCTTAAGTATGCACCGTTTTGTGGATCGTGTTTTGAGGCATCACGTGATGATCGGGTGTTTTCAACTCTACGCTTTCATACAACGGGTGTAAGACAGTTTTACACACGCAAATACTAAGGTTCTTACTTGACGAGCCTAGCATGTACAGACATGGCCTCAGAACACGGACCGAAAGGTTAAGCATGAGTCATATAGTTGATATGATGCCCATATAGATGCTCGCCTTTGAAGCTACACCGACTCACGTGATGATCGGACTTGGTGTAGTGGATTTGGTTCATGTAATCACCAAAAGGACACGAGGGATGTCGTTTTGAGTGGGAGTTCATTAGTAATTTGGATTAGTTGAACTCAATCTATCATAAAATTAGTCTAAATATACTTTACAAATTCTGTTGTAGATGGCACCACCTGCTTTTAATTTCAATGTGTTCATGGAGAAAGAGAAACTTGTTGCGAATGGTAGCAACTTCACCAACTGGGCTATGAATTTGAGGATTCTCCTCACTGCTGCACAAAAGAAATATGTGCTAGATGCACCGCTAGGCCCCCCACCAGCTCCTGATGCCCCTGACGAGGAAAAGAACATCTATATAACTCGTCAGGAGGACCATAACTTAGTTCATTGCGGCATACTGTATGGGCTAGAGCGAACTTGACGTTTGAAAATGGCAATGCCTTTGATACCATGGGAGAATTGAAAATGATTTTCGATACCCATGCTACCGTGAGAGTTATAATGCTACAGAAAAGTTCTTTAGCTGCATGATGGAGGAAAACAGCTCAGTTAGTGAGCATTACTCAAAATGTCCGTGCAGCGATAAGCTTGTGTCCTTGGGAATAACGATTCCCATTGACTTAGGCATACATCGTGTTCTCCAATCTCCCACCTAGCTACAAGAGCTTCATGATGAACTATAATATGCAGGGCATGAAGAAGTCTCTTCGAGCTTACATCAATGCTTAAGACCGAAGTGGAGATTAGGAAAGAACATCAAGTGTTGATGATCAATAGGACCACGGTTTCAAGAAGGACAAGAAAGGCAAGCACAAGGGAAAGAAGGGTGGCAAGTCTGTTGCCACGCTGAAAAGAAACCCCGAGCTGGCCCTAAGTCCGACACCAGTGCTACTATTGCAAGGGGACTAGCCATTGGGCATAATCGCCCCAAGTATTTGGCGGACAGAAGTCCAGCAAGGCAAACAAAGGTATATGTGATATACATGTTATTGATGTGTACTTGACTAGTACTCGCAGTAGCACCTGGGTATTTGATACTGGATCGGTTGCTAATATATGTAACTTCGGTTCGGGGGCTCTGAAACAAGCGACAACTAGCAAGGGATGAGGTCACGATGCTTGAATCGGCAATGGATCAAGAGTTGATGTGATCGCCGTCGGAACGCTGCCTCTCCATATGCCATCGGGATTAGTTATAAACCTAAATAATTGTTATTTGGTGCCTGCACTGAGCATGAACATTGTATCCGAATCGTGTTTGATGCAAAGTGGTTATTCATTTAAGTCTGAAAACAATGGTTGTTCGATTTATATGAATAATATCTTTTATGGTCATGCACCTATGTGGAATGGTTTATTTCTGTTGGATCTCGATAGTAGTATTACCATATTCATAATGTTGATGCTAAAAGGATTAAACTTGATAATGATATATCTACATATATGTGGCACTGCCGTCTAGGTCATATTGTCGTTAAACGCATGAAGAAACTCCATTCTGATGGACTTTTGGAATCACTTGATTTTGAATCATTTGATACATGTGAGCCATGCCTTATGGGCAAGATGACTAGAACGCCGTTTTCCGGTTCAATGGAACGGGCGATAGATTTATTGGAAATCAAACATACTGATGTGTGTGGACCAATGAGTGTGTCGGCACGAGGTGAATATCGTTATTTTGTTACTTTCACGGATGATTTGAGTAGATACGGGTATATCTATTTGATGAAACACAAGTCTGAAACTTTTGAAAAGTTCAAACAATTTCAAAATGAAGTGGAAAATCATCATAACAGAAAGATCAAATTTCTTGTCCACCACGGAGGAGAGTATCTTAATTCTGAGTTTAGCACACATATGAAAGATCGTGGAATAGTTTCACAACTCACGCTGCGAACACCACTGGCGTAATGGTGTGTCGAGCGTCGTGTCGTACTTTATTGGATATGGTTCGATCTATGATGTCTCTGGTGACTTTGCCTCATTTTGGGGTTATGCACTGGAAACCGCTACATTCACTTTAAATAGGGCACCATCAAAATCCGTTGAAAAGACACCGTATGAATTATGGTTTGGAAACAAACCTAAGCTATCATTTCTTAAAGTTTGGGGATGTGATGTTTATGTGAAGAAACTTCAGCCGGATAAACTTGAACCCAAAGCGGAAAAATGCGTCTTCATAGGATACCCTAAGGAAACGATTGGGTATACCTTCTATCACAGATCCGAGGGCAAGGTCTTTGTTGCCAAGAATGGATCCTTTCTTGAGAAGGAGTTTCTCGCGAAAGGTGTGAGTAGTCGGAAGGTAGAACTCGAAGAGGTTATTGAACCTTCTCTTCATGAAATGGCGAGTAGCGCAGCTCCAAAAGTTGTTTCAGAGTTGACTTCACCTAATGAAGAGAGAGCTAATGATATTGATCATGAAACTCCGAAAGAGGACACTACCGAACCTCGCAGGTCAAGCAGGACACGTGCAGCTCCTGAACTGTACGGCAATCCTGTTATGAATTTCATGATTGATTAAATGGATGACCCTGCGACATATGAAGAAGCGATGATGAGCCCGGATTCCAACAAATAGCTAGAAGGCATGAAATCCGAGATGGAATCCATGTACGAGAACCAAGTTTGAAACTTGGTGGACTTACCTCACGACCGAAAGGTCGTTGAGAATAAATGGATTTTCAAAAGGAAAACTGATGCTGATGGTAATGTGACCATCTATAAGGCTCGACTTGTCGCAAAGGGGTTTTGACAAATTCAAGGAGTTGACTACGATGATACATTCTCTCCCGTAGCGATGCTTAAGTCAGTTAGGATTATGTTAGCAATTGCTGCATATTTCGATTATGAAATATGGCAGATGGATGTCAAAACTGCGTTCCTCAATGGTAAGATTGAAGAAGAGTTGTATATGATACAACCTAAGGGTTTTGTCGATCCTAAGGATGCTAATAAGGTGTGCAAACTTCAGCGATCCATCTATGGACTGAAGCAAGCATCACGAAGTTGGAATCTCCGCTTTGATGAGGTGATCAAAGAGTTTGGATTTGTCCAAACTTATGGAGAGGCTTGTATTTACAAGAAAGTGAGTGGGAGCAATGTGGCATTTCTGATATTATATGTGGATGACATATTATTGATTGGAAATGATTTAGATCTTTTAAACAGTGTTAAAAGTTATCTAAACAGCAAATTTTCGATGAAGGACCTTGGTGAAGCTTCATATATATTAGGCATTAAAATCTATAGAGATAGATCAAGACGCCTAATTGGGCTATCGCAGAGTACATACCTTGATAAGATATTAAAGAAGTTTAATATGGACGGAAGTAAGAAGGGGTTCTTACCTATGTTGCAAGGCAAGACATTGAGTAAGACTCAAAGTCTGGCTACGGCGGAAGAAAGAGAGATAATGGATAGGATCCCCTATGCCTCAGCCATAGGCTCTATAATGTATGCCAACACCGTAGGATTTTTTTGTTTTCTATGTTGCGGACCCAACACTAATGAACCACTCTTATCAAGCACAGTAGAAGCAGCATCATAAGCATCAGAAGTTTCAGATTCAGCAGTAGTAGCAGTGTGTGTAGCATGTGTATGTGGTGGTGTAACGAGCTTACTCATAATAGATGGTGAATCAAGAGCAATAGAGGTGTTCAAAACCGTACCTCTTCTTGTAGTGGATGGTAAAATAGGAACCTTGCCATCACGAGACTAACCCATGATGGATGGATAGCAGCGAACAATAGAGAATCCAAGTGAACTTGATAAATAAAGCTATGCTCCTCGGCAACGGTGCTAGAAAATAGTCTTGATGACCCACAAGTATAGGGGGTGTATCGCAGTATTTTCGAGGGAAGTGAAACCCAATTTATTGATTCGACACAAGGGAGCCAAAGAATATTTATAAGCCTTAACAACTCAGTTGTCAATTCAGCTGCACCTGGAAACAATCTTGCTCACAATAGTTTATCAGTAGCATCAGTTTTGTAGTAGGAATAGTAAAGTAGCAGCAGTAGTAAAGTAAAGACAAAGAACAATAGCGATGAACAGTAGGATTCGAAAAGTAGGCATAGGGATGGATGGACGGGCTTTGCATGGACAAGACAATTCACATAGCAATCAGAACAAAGGGCAATTGCAGATAAATAAGATAAAGCATCCAAGTACTAGATAATCCTAGGCATGTGTTCCATATATAGTCATACGTGCTTGCAATGAGAACTTGCACAACATCTTTTGTCCTGCCAGCCCGTTTGCAGCGGGGCCTCAAGGGAACTACTGGCAATTAAGATGCTCCTTTTAATAGAGCACCGGGGCAAAGCATTAACACTCCGTGAACACATGTGATCCTCACATCAAAGCCATTCCCTCCGGTTATCCCAATTTCTGTCACTTTGGGGCCATTGGTTCCGGACAACAACGTGTGTATACAACTTGTAGATAAGACCAAAAACAATACTATCATAATGAATCAATAACATGTTCAGATCTGAAATCATGGCACTCGGGCCCTAGTGACAAGCATTAAGCATAACAAGTCGCAACAAAGTCATAAAGCACAAATGAAAGATACTAGGAACCATGCCCTAACAATCTGATGCCATTACATGAATGATCTCATCCAATCCCTACCATCCCCATAGCCTACAGCGGGGGATTACTCACTCATAGATGGGGAAAACATGGATGGTCGATGGAGAAGCGATGATGATGATGATGGCGATGATCTCCTCCAATTCCCCGTCCCGGTAGGGTGCCAGAACGGAGTTTCTGGTGCTGTTTCATGGAATCTGGTGGTGGCGGCGGAGAGGCACTCCTTCTGGAAAAACGTCGAACCCACCTGAGTTTTTAGGTCAGAAGGCAACTTATAGGCGAAGAGGGAGACCGAGGGGGAGTCTAGGGCGGCCATACCACCTGGCGGCTGGGCTTGCCTGCCAGGTGGTGTGGCTGGCCCAGCCTCGCATTCTGGCTCCGGGAGTCTTCGGGTGAAATAGGATTTTTGGCATATTTTCCAGGATTTTTCCTGATAGTTGATTTTCTGCACAAAAGGTAGACACCAATGCAATTCTGCTGAAAACAGCGTCAGTCCGCTTTAGTTGCATCCAAATCACACAAGTTTAGAGGAGAAACAATAGCAAAAGTGTTCAGGAAAGTAGATACGTTTTGGACGTATCAGGGGGCGCGGCGGCAGAAGAGAGATGGTGGCCCATACCGCCGACGATGTTAAACAAGCGGCACGGCAGACTATGGCAACAGTGGCGAAGCGAGGCGACACGAGGAAGACAAGGGCGCAAGAGAGGAGAAGAGGAAGGCAACTGGGAGCGGGGAAAGTGAAGGGAGGAACCGCCCTCTCCCGGGCATCCCTTTAAAGGCCCGGAAGGGGAACCGTCCGTGGTGCCACGTGGCACCCATCGAGGCGCACCCCACTCCAACCGCTGCTTTAGATCCTGTGTGCAGACACGGGGCACGCAGAAAATCCTGGTGCGGAAACCGAAGAGCCAAGCAGCAGTTTCCCGAGGCGGCGTGCGATGAGACGTTTCACTGCCCGCTGCAGAGCAATGATGGCGCGTGCGCATGTGGCGGGCGTCAACACTGATGTCACGGGTAGTGCAACCGCCAAACCTAGGCGGCCAGAAAATTCAAAAAGATGAGGAGCGCGCGCACATTTTTCCTAAGGGCGAAATCCACATGCGCTCGGGGGCTAGTGTCGGGGGGGAGGGATGACCTCCGGATACCCCAACCGGACAAGAACTATGGCAGTCGGATCACGCCCGGCTGGCTGGCCGACGGACAAAACAAGTCAAGCGGCTACCTCATGATAGCCGGAACAGCGAGAAGCAGCCGACTACAACAGCGTAGCCGGAACCAATCAGGAGGACGGTGGCGTGTAGCACGGTCTGTGATGCATACAATGCGACGACAAGGCCGGCAACTACTCCATATCGAAGACTTGGCGGGGTGGCGTGGGAGCAGTGGCGATCGACGTGACAGCTCGCACGTTCACTTTTCCCACGACGACCATACCGCTCGTACCCTGATGGGACATAGTTGTACCGGATACTGTAGATGACCAGCCGGCTGGGACCCACCTATGGGGCCCGCCAGCTAGTCTGGCCAGTGAGTCTGTTGCCTCTCTGCCTATATAAGGAGAGGCAAGGCCTGAGTAGAAAGGGTTGGTCTATGTGCATTTAAGATAGTAGTTCGAGAATACAGCTCAAGGAGCACTTGTAGCCCATATATCACTCATAGTCAGATCGGGATGACCCACAAGTATAGGGGGTGTATCGCAGTATTTTTGATAAGTAAGAGTGTCGAACCCAACGAGGAGCAGAAGGTGCTGGCTAGTGGTATGGATCTAGAATTCTCGGCAAATACTTAGCAAACGGATTTTTAGGGGTTTTTGATAAAGCAAGTAAACAAAGTACGAGTAAATAAAAGATAGTAGGAATAAATGCAGCAAGTGGCCCAATCCTTTATACAGCAAAGGAAAGCCGGTTGTATTACTTAAGATGACCCAACGTTCTCGAGGACACATGGGAAGACTGTCAAGTGCTTTCGCTTCATATAGTTGATTAATCTTCTTTAGCTTGCTAAGTGTTGTGTGGGTGAACCTGTGCTAATGTACCGACCTTCCTAGGACTAATACATACTTGTGATTATACCCCTTGCAAATATCCGTAAGTACAAGAAATAATTAAGGTAGAAACCTAACCACAGCTTTAAACTAAGACCCTTACGTCCCTTGTGCAATGGTTTCCTAACGGGGGTTCAGGTTTCTGTCACTCCGTTAACCCCTACGATTAGTAGCCAAATACACAATGCAGTCCCCTAGGCCCATATAGGTGAAGTGTCATGTAGTCGACGTTCACATGACACCACTAGAAGAAGTACACCACAACTTAAATATCAAACTATTGAATCTTTCTCAACACAATTTCACTACTAACAACATGACTTCTCCCATGTCCTCAAGAACAAAACGAACTACTTACAATACATCATATGGATCATGATCAGAGATGGAATAATGATGTATAACAATCTGAACATAAACAATAATTCAATGGTTCCACTCAATAGCATCAACTACAAGAGTAATCAACATCAGGAAAGTTTCCCCTATGAACTATGCAAGATTCAACCCAATTGTTACAGCAATATGGAGATGGTAATGAGGGTGCTGATGGTGATGATGGTGGTGGTGATGATGATGATCCCGATGAAGTCCAGCTTGATGGTGGTGTTGATGGCGACGATCTTCCCTCTCTGGGAAGGAATTCGCCCGGCAGAAATCTGTCTGCCAGAGAGACCTTTCTCTCTCGGTGTTTTCCGCCCCGTAGAGGTGGCGGAATCTTTCTATGGTCGCTCCCCGAGTCTTAGGGTTTCAGGAGGATAATATACGCCAGAGGGGAGTGCCAGGGGTGGACCAGGGCGGCCACACCACCTGGTGGCGCGACCTAGGCTGGCCCGCGCCAGGGGGTGGTGTGGCCCCCCTGTGGCCCATCTCCAGCCCCCCCTTCTGGCTTCCTTCGTCTTCTGGAAAAATAGGATTTTCCGTATATTTTCCCGTATTTTCTGATCTTCACGAATTTTGCATCCAAACAACACCTTTTCCATCAGAATCCTGACTGCATCGGTCCATGCTCCAAAAGTCATCAACCATGCAAAAACAGATGAAATAGCACAAGTATCACCTCTCAATATGAAATATATCAATGAATAATAGTGAATTATGACATAGAATAGTGATGCAAAATGGACGTATCAACTCCCCCCAAGCTTAGACTTCGCTTGTCCCCAAGCGAAACTGAGCTCAATAAACATGGCCTCGGGTTTATGGAGTGAAGAGTCGATAAAAGAATACGGACAAGAAGCATCACATTCATCAATACATAGATCATAATAGAAGACAACTCACTATTATATAACTTAACTTGCAATGAGTACAGGAAACACAATAAAGGTCCATAAGGTAAATCATAATTGGTAATGGCAAACTTAGCTCTTGGTCGAAGAATAGTTGATAATTTGCTGGAGTTCACAAATAACTGGTTTTCAAGGAAAGCTTTCAAAGTAGTAAACATCAAGGTAAGAGCAATGTGCAAAACAAGGAACATAAGAAACATGATTGAATAAATCATCATATGAATGAATGAAACACAACAACTCAAAATACTTGCTAAGATAGAAGGGAGTAGGTTTACTGGCTCAACTTAAAAAGTAAAAGAAAGGCCCTTCGCAGAGGGAAGAAGGGATTGCAAGTTTCATAAAGAGCTCCCAAAAATTATGATACTTATTAGCTTTCAGCTCTCATTGCCCCTATCATATGCATCTTTAGGTGATTAAGGTTAAAGTGATCAAATATGAGGATATGCATTGACAAGTTGTAAGTTGAGAATCTCATGTCCCTTGAATACGAGGGCCGCTCCTATGCTACTCAAGTTTAGTCACCGGTAAGTTCTTGTCATTGTAAGCATATGTGTATCATAGAGAACCGCCAACGAGGTACCCCTTGCCCGATGATAAGGAAGAATCCCCATATCAAAATGACAAGGCAAGCAGACAACAAGTATTGTCGTGGTGGTGTCACGGCAGATGCCTGGTATAGGCTAAAGTTGGGGCCGAGTGGACGATGGAGGAATCCGGGGAGGGATGATGAAGTGAAGACCTCATACAGAAGAACTCAGAGAGACATGATATACCCAGGTTCAAGGCTCTCCTAGTGAGATAACACCTCTACTCCTGCATCTAATCTCATATATCTTGCCATGCTTGTGGCTACAATGGTGCTCCTTGAGCTGTACTCTTATGCCTCTCATGGAGAGAGCAGAGGAAGAAGAAACCATGCTCCTAGTGAGCAGAGGAGAGGAGCCCTCCAGGGGGCCTCCCGTGTAACGTTACCCCTGGTGCTCCTTATATAGGGGAGCCCAGGGGACAAGGTATGTCATCTAAAGTACTCCTATGAGCTGTCTTGTGGGGCTTGCCTAGTCAACCTGTCCTTTGTTGAGTCATTGGTCTTATCCCTTCGGCATATTCCTTAGCATCTTTAGGAGATGCTTGGCATATTCCCCAGCATCTCCCAAGATGCCTAGCATATTCCTTAGCATCTTGGACCAAAGGGGCCGAGCCAGGCAGGCGTCCCAAGACTTTGGCACGAAACTTGACTTGACTCATGGCGTGTCGATGTAGAGGTTGCTGGTGGGTCCAGGTACAAGAGAAATGACTTCCGGGACGAAGTAATTCGGCCCGGGGAAGTGAAATTCGCCCATGAGTGGAGATAATCCGGCCTGGGGATAAAACGGGGCCCAAACTGGACGATGAACAGTGCCCAGCCAGATTACCACTTAATTCGGCTTGGGCGGAGGAGCTATGAGGGCCGAGCCGGGGTTGGAGCTAACCCGGCCTGGGGCAGCTCAGCCGGGGCTTTGCTCACCTCGGCCCAGGAGGCTTCGGTCCGGGGCAGTGGCCAGGAGGTGAAGTGGTGTAGCCTCGCGGTGGGCCGAGTCTGGCTCGTGCCGGCCCACCCGGGGGTCGAGGGAGACGCGGTCGCAAGGGGATCTTGCCAGGGTGACGTGGTGGCGCCTGAGGTCGATCGTGGTGGGCCGGCTAGGCAATCCGGCCTAGCTGGGGTAGCGAGGTGGTTCGGCGGGAACTGGCGATGCGCCCGGCGATAGGTGCGGGAGACTTGGCGGGAGTCCGGATGCGCGGGAAGGTGGCGATGAGGAGGTAGCCTCGCGGTGGGCCGAGGTAAGCTGAATCCGGCCCACCCGGGGGACGAGGCTGGCGGGGGATTTCAGTTAAGCGACTTGGCGAGGAGGTGGTGCGACCTGGGAGTGCTGGCGACGAAGCAGTGTTGAGCTGGTGCCCCGTGGTGGGCCGAACCATCCATAGGCCGGCCCACCCGGGTGAAGATACCTCGGCCCAGCCTCTTTGACTGATAATTCGGTCTAGCAAAGGCAACTCTGGCCCGGGAATCTAGGGACTGGGCCGAATCAACCATACGTCGGCCCAGTGCCATTCTTCTATTTATTCCTTTCTATTTTACCTCATATCTTCATTGATAATTATCTTTCTCTACTTGCATCTCTTATCACAACACTTTTTACTCTACTGTATCACTTAATACCTCAACTCTGGGGTACCTGGGGTTATATCCCCAACATTAGTCCCCGAGGCTAAGTGGGATTCGTAGAATCGTGCATAGGCTTCCAATAAAATATCTCCAGAGTTGTTTGCTGACATTTAGTCCTTTTTCTCCATTTTAATATATCCTTGGCAAGAATTAGTCCAAATTGATTTATAGCCTTTTTGGGCGTTTATCATATGACCCTCTTTGGGTAAGTCTTTTGGCTTCTGGCCTGATTCGGCTCTAGCCTTAACCCTTTTGGGTAAGTCATTTGGCTTCTGGCCTGATTCGGCTCTGGCCTTAACCCTTTTGGGTAAGTCATTTGGCTTCTGGCCTAATTTGGCTCTGGCCTTAACTCTTTTAGGTAAGTCATTTGGCTTCTTGCCTGATTCGGCTCTGGCCTTAACCCTTTTGGGTACCTCGTTTGGCTTCTGGCCTGATTCGGCTCTGGCCTTAACCCTTTTGGGTAAGTCGTTTGGCTTCTGGCCTGATTCAGCTCTGGCCTTAACCCTTTTGGGTATCTCGTTTGGCTTCTGGCCTGATTCGGCTCTGGCCTTAACCCTTTTGGGTAAGTCGTTTGGCTTCTGGCCTGATTCGGCTATGGCCTTAACCCTTTTGGGTAAGTCGTTTGGCTTCTGGCCTGATTCGGCTCTAGCCTTAACCCTTTTGGGTACCTCGTTTGGCTTCTGGCCTGATTCGGCTCTGGCCTTAACCCTTTTGGGTAAGTCGTTTGGCTTCTGGCCTAATTCGGCTCTGGCCTTATGAATTGTGATCCGAGTTATCTCATCCGAGCTATGATTGCTGAATTATATGCCTCAAAATTGACATGAGTCTCTATTTTGAGTTACTTGACTCAAATCCGAGTTACTTGACTCAAATCCGAGTTACATGACTCAAATCCGAGTTACATGACTCAAATCCGAGTTACATGACTCAAATCCGAGTTACCTGATGGGAGTTTGAGTTACTTGACTTGAATCTGACATAAGTCTTAGATCCGAGTTATTTGGTTGATATATGATATGGCCTTACGATTGGCTGGCTAACAGCCAAAGATTTGGATCCGAGATATTGATCCGAGGTATGATTTTGGAGTTATGACATGACTTCATGATATCATGACATATTCCCATAGATATGGATCCGAGATATAGATCCGAGATTTGATATGATGATATGATAGCACATGCCATCCAAGATATGGAACAAACTGATTTGAGGTATAAGATAACCTGGTAAGCTGGGTTAAAATCCGAGTTACCCTGTAACCAGGAAATTGAAGCAAATCCGAACTACCCCTGCAGTTAGGCAAACTGAAGTAAAATCCGAGTTACCATGTAACTAGGAACTTGAAGCAAAATCCGAGTTACCATGTAACCAGGATAACCGAGGTTAAATCCGAGTTACCATGTAACCTGGAAACCTGTAGTTAGGCAATATTGAAGTAAAATCCGAGTTACCATGTAACTTGGAAACCTGTAATTTAGGCAAACTAAAGTAAAATCCGAGTTACCATGTAACCAGGCATGGTGATGCACACGCCGATCCGAGTTACGGATGACCTGGCAACCTGAAAACAGCAATCCGAGTTAAATCTGAGTTACCTGGTAATCCGGCTGACTGAGTCAAATCCGAGTTACAAGGCAACCCGGCAAGATGGAGTATAACTCTAGTTACTATGCAACTTGGTGAGTCGAGTTAAATCCGAGTTAAAAATGACTTGGTGAGCAACTTTTTAGTCCAAGACAACTTGAAGACAAAAAGCAGTGGACATATATGAGATCAAGGCATATCTTAAGTCTTTTCTGAGTTATTGTTCTATGCACGGCGACACTGAGTCCCCGAGCTACTTTTTCTACCCTTAGGTGACTCAAAAGACACGCATGCTAGCCCCCGGGTTGAGTTATCTCATCCCTGGGGTGAACAACTAGGTGATAGTCCCCGAGTGACACCCAAGGTATCTCATGTGTATGTTGGTTGAGTTATCTAGTCGAGTCACTCCCAAAGGGTCAGCTACAACTTACTATACTGTTGGTGAAGAGGTTGAGACACCTCAACAAGGGAGGCTCGATTGCCAACTCCCCTGCTCTCTGTACGTTGAGGAAGTGGATGCAGAGACCTTTGATCGATGGTGAGGCAGAGCTTGATGAAGACGTTCCCGTCCGGATGGTAACCCAACCAGCGCCGCTTATCAGCCCCACGGTGGGCGCCAACTGTCGTGGTGGTGTCACGGCAGATGCCTGGTATAGGCTAAAGTTGGGGCCGAGTGGACGATGGAGGAATCCAGGGAGGGATGATGAAGTGAAGACCTCATACGGAAGAACTCATAGAGACACGATATACCCAGGTTCAAGGCTCTCCTAGTGAGATAACACCTCTACTCCTGCATCTAATCTCATATATCTTGCCATGCTTGTGGCTACAATGGTGCTCCTTGAGCTGTACTCTTATGCCTCTCATGGAGAGAGCAGAGGAAGAAGAAACCATGCTCCTAGTGAGCAGAGGGAGAGGAGCCCTCCAGAGGGCCTCCCGTGTAACGTTACCCCTGGTGCTCCTTATATAGGGGAGCCCAGGGGACAAGGTATGTCATCTAAAGTACTCCTATGAGCTGTCTTGTGGGGCTTGCCTAGTCAACTTGTCCTTTGTTGAGTCATTGGTCTTATCCCTTCGGCATATTCCTTAGCATCTTTAGGAGATGCTTGGCATATTCCCCAGCATCTCCCAAGATGCCTAGCATATTCCTTAGCATCTTGGACCAAAGGGGCCAGTCTGAGCCAGGGGCGTCCCAAGACTGGCACCTGACGTAGGCTTGACTTGACTCGGTAGCGTGTCGATGTAGAGGTTGCTGGTGGGTCCAGGTACGAGAGAAATGACTTCCGGGACGAAGTAATTCGGCCCGAGGAAGTGAAATTCGGCCATGAGTGGAGATAATCCGGCCTGGGGATAAAACGGGGCCCAAACTGGACGATGAACAGTGCCCAGCCGGATTACCACTTAATTCGGCTTGGGCGGAGGAGCTTTGAGGGCCCAGCCGGGGGTTGGAGCTAACCCGGCCTAGGGCAGCTCAGCCGTTTCTCACCTCGGCCCAGGAGGCTTCGGTCCGAGGCAGTGGCCAGGAGGTGAAGTGGTGTAGCCCCACGGTGGGCCGAGTCTGGCTCGTGCCGGCCCACCCGGGGGTCGAGGGAGACACGGTCGTGAGGGGATCTTGCCGGGGCGACGTGGTGGCGCCTAAGGTCGATCGTGGCGGGCCGGCTGGGCGATCCGGCCCAGCCGGGGTAGCGAGGTGGTTCGGCGGGAACTGGCGATGCGCCCGGCGATAGGTGCGGGAGACTCGGCGGGAGTTCGGATGTGCGGGAAGGTGGCGATGAGGAGGTAGCCCCGCGGTGGTCTGAGGTAAGCTGAATCCAGCCCACCCGGGGGACGAGGCTGGCGGGGGATTTCAGTGAAGCGACTTGGCGAGGAGGTGGTGGCGACCTGGGAGCGCTGGCGACGGAGCAGTGTTGAGCTGGTGCCCCGTGGTGGGCCGAACCATCCATAGGCCGGCCCACCCGGGTGAAGATACCTCGGCCCAGCCTCTTTGACTGATAATTCGGTCTAGCAAAGGCAACTCTAGCCCGGGAATCTAGGGACTGGGCCGAATCAACCATACGTCGGCCCAGTGCCATTCTTCTATTTATTCCTTTCTATTTTACCTCATATCTTCATTGATAATTATCTTTCTCTACTTGCATCTCTTATCACAACACTTTTTACTCTACTGTATCACTTAATCCCTCAACTCTGGGGTACCTGGGGTTATATCCCCAACAAGTATCTTAGCAATCTTCTTATTTACCATGGGAATATGGTGCTTTTTTCTCTCTTTCCTCTTTTCATAATCTCTTTTTTCTTTTTTCTCTTTTTTTCTCAATATCTATCTCTTTTTTTATAAGAAGAATGCTTCATAGATACTCGTTATGGTTACGCTGCAGGTTTCCACCATGTCAGCATGGATTAGACCAACGGCCCAGACGTTTCTCTAACACACATGCATAATTCCATGGACTTAGAAGCTCCCCTTTCATTTCACATCGACGACATCCATAGACAAAAGAACATGATATCAACTAGGTACAAAGTACCAGTGCAATGTTGAAAGCGTTCCCCATGACAGCATGGTTCTGCTAATTCACAACTTACAAAGCGCAAGGATATACGCAACATAGGTGAGCGCAATGGTTCAAGTTTATTAAGTGCAAGAAAGTAAAGTGTGCCATCAAGTTCGTGAGAGCTTTAATCACTAATTTTCACATAACAAGTTTAATTTGGGAGGTAGATAAAACAAGAATTTACTTGGAATAGCAATAATGCTAATAGGTAGGTATGGTGGACACAAATGGCAAAGGTTTTGGTTTAAGGGATGGATGCACGAGAAGAATTCCCTCTCAGTACAGGTTTTTGGCTAGCAAGGCTGGGTAGCAAGTATAAGAGTTGGAGGAAACAAACAAACATACAAGTGATAAAGACAAACATGCAATCTTCCTTGGAAGCACAAAAGATCTTAACCTGAGAAAACTAAACTTATGAGAAAATCAAGAAAGAAGGATGATGAAATTATTTTTCTTTAGAGTACTTTTATCTTTTCATTCAACTCTCAAAAATAGTGTTGCTATTGACTGAGCCAGGTTTGCCAAAACCAACTAAATTAACTCAATGATCCCAAAGTGATACCAATACTAACAACAAGATCAATCATATAACCACGAATTGAAAACTAATATAAGTTATGCAAAAGAGTAAATGATAGAACTTCTCATTAATATTCCATAATGGCAACTCACACCAAGGGATACATATCTAACGACAGAGGGGACACTTCCATAATCCAAACCATACTACATAATAACTTCTCTATTCATGAAATGACTCTACTAATAAGGTAAAAAGATAGAAGATAGTGATGTGATACCGCGGCACTCCCCCAAGCTTGGAACAAACATGGGGGATGCCAAACCTGATGATGAATTACTCCTTTGGTGGTGGTATCCTCTTGATGAGCTCTCTGATAAGTTTCCCCAAGTCCTTAATCTCGAAGGTGACATTACGAATCAGCTGTGAGTTTTGCTCAATGCGGCTCATGATCATGTCAGGCCAAAAGTCATCAACCATGCAAAAACAGATGAAATAACATAAGTATCACCTCTCAATATGAAATATATCAATGAATAGCAGTGAATTATGACATAGAATAGTGATGCAAAATGGACGTATCAGCAGGAGTAGGAGTTTTACCTCACCACGAGGGCTCCGAACCTGGGTACTTCCTGCGTCTAGCTACGCTTGCTTGTATCCAATCCCACCTGCGGATGCCGTTGATAGCTTCCCTACTAGTCCCCACACCTCTATCTAACCTGCTTAGGTACCGACGTTCCCAATACAACGACATGTGCCTTTATAAGTCGGACATCTAGGAGCCTTTAGGGAAAGACAAGATACAACCCTCGCATAGTGAACCACACATCTATGTAACTTGGCGTATTGTCATTATAGTGATTTATAGCAGGAGTAGGATTCTGTCACCTTTGTGGGATCTGAACCTGGGTAAACTATGTTACCTCGTTACTATCAACTCGTCGCCTTATCCACCTCTCTAAACACGCTTTGGGAGGAACCCTCCATGGCGAACTTGTCGACAATACCATGACAGTTGACGCCTACACTGAAACTGTCCTCTATAGTGAAGAGTTCAAGGAGATCCAGAGCTAGGTCGATGCCTCGGAGATGCTGGCTCTGAAGAAACGGATATTTGATTCTGAACCCACATTCAAGGCCGCCATCGAGACCAAGACGGTGCAACTTGTTGAAGGAGATGCCTCCAAGTCCACTGCCATTGGCGCATCACTAGATCTCAAATAGGAAAGCGTGCTCGTCCAATTCCTCCGTGAGAATAAGGACATTTTCGCTTGGCAACCCATCGACATGAAAGGTGTTCCTAGGAAAATTTTCGAGCATAGATTAAACATCGATCCTAAAGCAAAACCAATGAAAGGACCTCTATGACACTTCGGTGATGACAAGCGATGCTACATAGGCAAGGATCTAGCTAGGTTACTTAAGGCCAATTTCATCTCAGAAGTGATTCACACCAAATGGGTGGCCACTCATTTAATTGTACCTAAGAAGCAGACCAAAGTTTTAAGGATGTGTGTTAATTATACCAGCTTAAACATATCATGTCTGAAAGATCCATTTGCTTTGCCTCGCATTGATCAAGTCATTGACTTGGCGGCTGGCTCACAACTTTTGTGCTTCTTAGATGCATACTAAGGATACCACCAGATCAAGATGCACGAGTCAGACCAATTGGCTAGTTCGTTCAGCACACCTTACGCCATGTACTGCTATGTCACGATGCCCTTTGGGCTGAAAACGTTGGTGCCACTTACCAGCGAACGATGCAGTCCTACCTTCATGACCAAATTGGTCACAACGTACATGCTTATGTGGACGATATTGTGGTGATGTCAAAGAAAGGAAATGATCTTATCATCGATTTACAAGAAACCTCTGACAACCTCCGTAAATACAACATGATGCTCAACCCTACGAAGTGTTTCTTCAGGGTTCTTGCTGTCAAATTGTTGGGTTTCATCATTTCGCATCGTGGAATTGAGGTCAACCTGAAGAAGATCAAGGCTATCCTCAACATCAAATGCCCGGCATTCATTGGAGGACATACAATGGCTCACGGTCTATGTTGTAGTTGTAAGCCGGTTCATTAGCCAACTTGGAGAGATGACAATGCCACTTTACAAGTTTCTCAATAAGGCAGACAAATTCATATGTACGGACGAGGAAGATGCTGCACTTCAAGAGTTGAAGAGAATACTCTCCTCTGTACCAATCTTGGTAGCACCGGAACCAAGAGAGCTAATGTTAATTTACATGGTGGCAACTAACCGGGTTATTAGCTTCGACGTCATGGTGGAGCGAAAGGAGCCAACGCACGAACACTGAGTTCAATGGCCATTTTACTATGTAAGCGAGATCCTGACGAAATCCAAGCAACATTACCTGCACTATCATAAGTGAGCTTATGGAGTATTCCTTGCTTCTTGGAAGTTAAGGCATTACTTCTAGGAGCACCTCATCACAGTAGTGAGCAAAGCTCCTCTATCCGACATCATCAACAATAGAGACGCCACATGATGGGTGGCGAAGTGGGGCATTGAGCTTGCCGCCTTCAAAATCACCTAGGATAAGCGTGATGCTATCAAATCTCAAGCCTTGATGGATTTTATCGCAGATTGGACAGAAACCCTAGCCGATACTCCTGTATTGGAGCTAGAGTTTTGGGTCATGCACTTTGACGGATCCAAGATGCTCAATGGCTAGGGGGCTACTGTGTTTTTGCAATCACTAACAGCAGATAAGCTCCAGTACATCCTGCAGATTCACTTCAACACCACTAACAACATGGCGGAGTATGAGGATCTTATTCATGGACTTCACGTAGCCAAGGATATTGGCATCAAGTGCATAGTTTGCTATGGAGAATTCGACTTGGTTGCCTAGCAGGTGGCTTGCACCTGGAATGCATGGAACCCTATGATAGTGTGCGGCATATCAAGACGAAGTGGACGAGATAGCCAAGGGCTTCAACACTACGAAGTCAAGTATGTCAAGAGGGAGGATAATGAGGCAGCAGATCTGTTGTTAAAGCTTGGATCAACACGCAAACAAATTCCACCTGGCGTATTCCTGGATCATCTCCGGGCACCATCTGTGAAAGGAGAAGACCTAGAAAATCCATATAGAATCGATTCATTTGTCAACACGGTTGCAGTGATCCCTCCGGTATGGACGAAACCATTCATGGACTACCTCAAAGACGGAACCCTGCCGATAGAAGAAGTCGAAAGATGGTAGATAGTACGTAGAGCAAAGGCCTATACCATCATCAACAACCAGCTATACATAAGGATCCCCACAGGTATATTCCTACGGTGTGTATCTCAACAGCAAGAAATCGAAATCCTTAGGGAGATCCATATCGGTGATTGCAGGCATCATGTCGCTCCTAGATCGAAACTCCCCAAAGCCTTCCAATAAGGATTTTACTGGCTCTCCACCAAGGCAGACACCGATAATCTAGTTGAGACATGTCTTGGGTGTCAGTACTATGCGAGGCAACCACATGTTCTAGTCTAAGAATTGTGGACCATACCAATTACATGGCCGTTTGCAGTCTGGGGGCTTGACATGGTTGGACCCTTGAAGACATCAGCTTGTGGGTTTACTCATCTGCTCGTAGAAGTTGATAAATTCACAAAATGGGTTGAAGCTAAACCCACTAGAAATCTTGATGGGGCAACTTCCCTTGAATTTGTCCAAGATCTCGTGGTGAGATTTAGTCTCCCATATAGCATCATCACCAACAATGGAAACAACCTATCACTTAGATAAGTAGAGGCTTATTGTCACAAGAAAGGCATCCTCCTTGACTTAGCATATATGGAACATCTACAATCTAATGGTCAAGTTAAAAGGGATAATGGACTAATTTTGCAGGGAATCAATGCTTGGAGGCACCGCTACATAGAGCAGCTGGAGCCTGGGGGAGGAACTACCATCTCTGTTGTGGAGTTTAAGAATAACTTCCAATAGATCCACTAGCTACACCCCCTTCTTCATGGTTTATGCAGAAGAAGCAGTCCTTCCTACCGACATCCTCACGGTTCACCGTGAGTTGCTGCCTACGAAGAATATAAGGCTGAAGAATCCAGATAACTATTTGTGGACCTGCTCGAGGAAGAACACGTTCTGGTAGCTAAGAGATCTGCCATCTACCAGCAAAATCTATGTAGCTACCATAGTCTATGTGTTAGGCATTGCTCGTTTAAGGAGGGTGATCTAGTGCTTCGCCTCAAGCAGAAGAAGTCACACAAACCATCTCCACCTTGGGAAGGAATGTTCTTCATAAGCAAAGCACTCCTCAATGGTTCCTATTACCTCGTTGATATTCCCGCATTGAAAAATAGGCCAGGCAAAGAATGAAAATGCAAGCGACTTAACCCTGATGATGACTATTCAGAGACAGATCGACCATGGAACATAGCACAGGTACGTCCTTTTTATACTTAGCATATTTCCATTATGTAATATATACCTTATATGATCAATGAAATAAAGCATCTGGTTAACTCATATTTTGAGTCTTTTACCTCCTTTAGTTATTCATTTTTAGAGCATGTAAAAATCTTTTATGCGCAAGTTTGCCTTTGTACTTGTGAAATTTCCGCCCTCGGGCATTAGCTTAACGTTTTCTGGTCTACACGTTTTATGTTGTTTTTATGTGGATTCTGGAGTAGTGATTTCTCAGAATTCAAATTTGGCGGTTTTGCTCCTTAGGTTTTCTACAATGATATTAAGTATCATCACTCAAGGGCAAGGTTCTATACTAAGAGTTTTCCATCTCATGAAAAGCCAACCATAAGAACCAGAATAATAGAAAAGCCAGCACTTGTTTAAAAATATATAAAAATTAAAACATGTTAGACTTAGTTAATAAGATAGAGGCTCGTATCCAAGTTTTTCGCCTTAATACCAGTTTTTTCCGCATTACAAAATATACAAAGACATATTAGATACAATGTTGTTTCTATGCCTCTAGTGCAGGGGACTTTGACGCAACGTCATTAGGAGTAGGAGAGCAAGCCTTGGCAATATCCTCGAAATCCGACGAGCCCAAGAAAGAGTCTGATTCTTCGAGAATATCATATGGAAGAGTCTCAGCAGGAACGAAGACGTCTGACTTAACCATCTTAGCTGAAGGGAATATTTCCTGAGAGGCAATAATAAAATTGTTATTATCGCATTCCAAGTATATGATAGATGTTTATTTTGCATGCTATAATTGTATTAATTGGAAACGTTAATACATGTGTGTTTAATAAACAAATAAAGGGTTTCTAGTTATGCCTCTCATATAAACTAGCTCGTTGATTAACAAGATGATCAAACTTTCCTGATCATGGACATTGGATGTTCTTAATAACAAGGTCGCAACATTGGTTAAATGCTATGATGAACATTCATCCAAAGTATAGAAATACGATCAAAGTCATTGTGTTTAAATTGCTATTACGAAGTAACTTTAGTCCTTAGACCATGAGATCATGTCAATCACTAACACCGGAAGAGTAACTTGATAACATCAAACGTCACACCTTAATAGGGTGACAATAAAGGTGGCTTTAGATACTCCGAAGGTGTTATGTAGAGGCTCATGGATCAAGAGTGGGATTTGTCTATCCTGATGACAGAGAGATATACTCTGGGCCCTCTCGATGGTATCACATTGATGTAGCTTGCAAGCAAGTGATAAGATCACTAGAATGTTATATCACGGGAACGAGAAAAGAGTACTTGTTTGTAACGAGATCAAACTAGGTATGCAGATACCGATGATCGAATCTAGAACATTTAATATATCGTGATACAAAGGTATTTAGTTACAAACGTTAAAGGTTCACATGATCACTAGAGTCATCGTTGAATGTTTGGGATTCAGTATGGATCTCTAGGTCACACTGCTGATTATTGATCGGAGAGGGGTCTCGATGATGTTTGCATTATTTGCAAACTGTAGGGTGACACACTTAAGGGATACTGACACCATTTGGAGAAAATATGTTTTAGATAAAGATTTAAGAAAGCACTGGAATCATTTTGATGGAAACCGAAATTGTTTCGAGTGAAATTATAGAAACTGGTTTTGCATGTGATATTGAAATGTTGCAGGGGGTTTTATGTGAATGTTTTTAACAAAATTATGAATAAAATAAATAAAATAGTTTTATTAAATGAGAGTTTGAATTAAATTTGGTGGAAATTTAATGGAGATGCGTGGACTTTTGAGTGGAGGCATGTTTATGTGAGTGGGGGCTCCATTCACATGAATGATGGAAGAGGTGGGGACACGTCCATGGCCACCAGCCATGGGAGGGGCTGTCCCTCTCCCTCCTCTCATCTCACACCTCCTCGTTAAGGATCTCTCCCCATCTAGAATTTTTCCCCCATGGTCTCGGACTAGCGAGATACATGTTCCCGATGGCTTTGTCTTAAAGGAGTTGCTGCTTCCGCTACATCACTGGAGCAAGGATGCGGAGGTTGTCGGTAGACCAGGCGTGTGTGCAATCACGGATGCGCCGCTAATTTGTGGTGCTCGACTTCCTCACGATCTTGAGATCAGCAAGCAAACGACTACATCATCCATGAGTCCAACCTTGTTACACTTTGTCACTCTTCAAGGGTATGTTCTCTATGGATGTATATCCACCTGTTGATTGTATCTAGGTAGATAGATCTTGGTGCTTAGTAGTTCACATCGTAGGATTTTTTTTGTTTTCTATGCTGCAAGCCCAACATTGGCCACATAGTTGTCGTATCCGACAAGAGAGTTCTAGATGGAGGAGCCATTAATCTCTTTGCCATCCTCATCAATGGCTGGCATGACGGAGGCAATTAGATTTACGTCGGCATCATAGTAGTGCGCTTTGGTCGGTGCTAGTGTCATTCTTGCTCCTGCCCAGATAGAGGAACCTTCCCATCTTGTGATCTTCTTGGGGTATCGGCGGAGGATCTTAGAGAACTTGGTAGCAGAATCTACCGCCTTGATGGTGATATCCAGGGATTTGGCTGATGATAGTGTTGATGAAGTTTACGGCAAGGCTCATTTGGATTTTGAGCTCCAGCATGCTTGCTCCCATATTGGTTAAAACAAGGGGTTTAAAATCACAGGTGAATCAAAATGCTATGAGTTTCAAGACAGTCAAATCCCCTAATATATTGAATGGAAAAGATAGAGAGGTGTTACCAAGCATGCTTGTCTCTTCTTGTCGGCACTCTTTTGCCAAGACGTCATGCTCCTTCTGAAGTTCCTTGAATGCTTCAAGGTTTCTAGAATTTTGCTCTACGACATCATCATTTCTCTCCTTGAGCATTTAAATCTCCTTCTTTAGATTTCCAATGGCGGTGTTGGCAGACTCTTGCATGGACTTGAGGGCTTCCTCATGCATTTTGATAGCATGGGGTAGGTCCTTCCTCAAAATCTCGTTCTTATCGTCTAGCTCTTGGATATGCTTGGATTGTTCCACAATTTCCTTGGTTTTGGCGACAACATCTGTAAGTCGGAAAGATAAAGTGATATGTTCATACTCGAAAGAAAAGCTATGAGGATATAATGACGGAGTGTCAGAAGGTGACAGACGTTTGCCCTTGGTAATCTGTTCCTTCAGGATGGTAACCTTACCCTTCTACTTGGTCAGGTCCTCCTTAAGATTGGTATACTTATCAGAGGCATCCGCTCTCCTAACATGTTCATTCTAAAGGGGTTCCGTGACAAGAAACCAAAAAAATCCTACGTAGAACACACCTAGTCAGGATCTATCTATGAGTAAAGTTGTAATGGAGAAGGTTTCGGTAACATACCCTTGTAGACCAAAAGCTTTTGACGTTCCGAGAGGAACGTTGATGAGATAGTCGATACCGTAGCTAACCGCAAGGTCACGAAGCTTCATGCAAGTCACCCCTTGTCCTGGTCCATACACGACAACCCAGGTGCTACTAATGGCAACACCTTCGAGGTTTCGCACACGTGCGGTGTACGATGATGACTTGCAGTTCCCTGATCCCTGCCAGGAGTGCGGAAGTAGATCTCTAGCTAGAATCCATGTAGCACCTCCGAGTGCTACATCGAAGTTGTCTCTTGTGTGTACAGTCCTTCTAGGGACCACGCTACCGCAAAAGCAACGAGAGAGAGAGAGAGATATTATTCTCTAAGAAAAAATGCCTTAGAGAAATATATCAATTGTTGTATTCTTTTTCCCACCAATATAGATACCTATATATAGGAGAAAAGGGAGGACTCCCTTCCCTAAAGTCTCGGGTGGGACTAAAAGAAAAGGAGAAGAGAAGGCAGCCGATTGGGCCAAGGAGCGTCGGTCGGGTGGGCTCCACTATGTGCAAGCCCAAATCCCTTCGTTACTTCGATACATGACTTGTCCGAGACCTGATCATCGTTATCTTCATACCTTGTTCGATCTCGTTACCGACAAGTGCAGTTTTACTCATTCCGTGATATTTCATCCCCGTGACTTAGTCACATGTTGTGCAACATTTATGGATGTAATCTCACTGAGTGGGCCCAGTGTATCTTCCTGTCACGTAGGTGAACAAAACCCAATCTTGATGCATAGGCCTCAACATATCCCTTTGGAATACCTGACATACATATTTATAACCACCTAGTTATGGTCATGACATTTGATGTAGTGAAAGTAGCCTTGGGTGATAGTGATTGGTATGATATCACGGTGAAAGGACTAGGATACTTAGTTTTTAACTATTCCAACAATGAACATGTGATTGTGATCGTGCTGCAATACTTATATTGGATAATGTCCATCACATCATTCACCAATAATATGGATTCATTGTCACTCAACATAAATGCACCATGATCAGGAAACCTTGATCATCGGTTGCCCAATGAACTAGTTAAATAGAGGCTACTAGGGACTCTGGTTTGTTTAATATCACACGTGTATCAATGTTTCTGCTTGATACATTTATAGCATGATACAAAACTATTATGAACTTACTAAGATATGATAATAAACACCCTTTAATATTTGCCTCTAGGGCATATATCCTTCACATTCTACACAAGACACAAACTTTAGTTTCTCTGGAGCATCTAGTTGGAAAATTTATATTTTTTCAACTAAATTCTTGGGGGCTACAGTGTCTAGTAGGAATTTTTGATTTCAAACTATAAACTTAGAGGCTACACAACAAAGTTTCACTTGGTTACTCTAAGAGAACTCAGGCCAAAAACCTATGGTTTTCTACCTAAGAGCTCAGGGGCTACAGTGGGATATATCTTAAGTGAAATACAAAGTATCAAAGGACTCACCGTGGCAATGATCCTTAGATTGTTGGTAGCACCAACAACGTTATCATGCATAATTCTTGCATTATTGCACATGATGTCAGCCTACCAGAACAGATCCTTGATGCTCAACGTAGGAGTTTTTGTGGTCGAAGGTGCCACAGCCAATGGAACTGAAGAATCCCTAACTACTCTATGATCTGATGATGAAGCTTGTTGGGAACCTGCCACCATGTTGGTTGTCGTATTTCCCGCCGCCATCACCGCCAACTCTTTTCCTTTGGGTGCAACATCCTTAGCCAGAGATCCAGCTGACTGAATCATGGGAGCACTTTCCTGCATCCCTGAGTGGTGGGAGGAGTCACTTCAATGTCGGCTGAACCCGAAGCATCCTGACTCAGATTCACATTTATCTCCATGGTGAAGGCTTCAGGTCCAGCGACGATGGAATTTCCTTCTGTGCCAACAGGCGCGTTGACGACATGGGTGGTCAGAGCAATTGCTGGAGATGATTTTGGGAGAAAATTCCTGATGTCCTTGGAAATGCGCTTTAGAGCACCAATGTCCCTCTTCCTAAAACGTACAATTTAAAATATAAGTACTAGAATGAGTAAGAGTAAGAACAAAGTCGTAGGAAAGAAGTATTTACACAGCGGTAGGTGCCTTAGTCAAAGGAATGTCGACATTTCGTGTTTTCTGTTCCTCCAAAGAGGCGGTAGATTTCTTGGGGACCCCGATCACCATTTTCTTCTTCTTGCCCTTAGCAGCAACATCAAGGGCGGGACCCTTGCGCTTTCTTGTTGCCAGGGTAGGTGGATCCTTGGAGATCTCGTCATCCGATAATACCATCACGTCCTTGAGCTTGGGGTCATGGACTTTGGGAGCTAAGTCCACATTTTCTAAACCCATGAGCTGGCAGAAGGCTTTGCCAGAAGTGTGATTAGTGGAACCAAGTCAGAGAACGTTGGAGTATAAATTATATGAGAATCAAGTTACCTCTGGACAGTTGCCATGTTCAAACATGTTGAAGGTGATAGTGAATCCATGCTTCCTATCCTTCACCTTTACCATATCCTTCATACAGATCTTGATGGAGTCACTAGAGAAGTTTCCTTGAGAAATTTGAAGTGCACTACAAAAATAGCCCCCATACCTGGCAGATTTTGGGGCGGAATAAGCCAAAAGAACCTATAAAAGTTGGTTAGGCGGCGGATGGGCTGTCACGGCACCATTTGTTTGTGGCAGCCACTTATATGTCGTGGCACACTCGATGCTGGCGGATAATGGTGTCGTGGTACATGACTGGCAAGCCTAGTGCCACTGAATGCCATGGTAGCTCGATGGAGGCTGTTATGATTGAGCCGTGGATGGTAAGCGTCGTGCTGACTGGTCAAACACATCACACTATAAGTGGTGAGACCTACCATTGCCAAGATGTTCCCTGTTAGACTCGTTTGTTTACATTTTTTGTCACCATACCCACCTTCTCGTGTGCAGCTACATAGAGAATGAAAGTGTTATGCAATTACTTTATGGCCCTTGCGAATGCGACCCAAAAAGTTGGATGTCTGCACCGCACTTGATCAAATGGCCTAGACTTGCTACTCCCCACTCCCCACTCTATATAATATAGAGGAACCCTAGCAACTAACCCATTATCAGTCCCCATATCACACAGACACCTCCAACTCAAGAACTCCACGTGCAACATCTCAACCGGGTAGCACATGACCTGGCGTTGCTGTAACATACCAGATCTTGCTCGACCGTTGGCTCGCCGGATCTCGCGCTGCCCAGCTAGGTTGAATCTTGCGCGGCCCCACCACGTCGGATCTTGCGCGGGCCTGCCGTTGGATTGTCCGATCTGCAGGTTTGGTCCTCATCTTATCATTGGCTTCCTCTTTTAGATCCGCTGCTTTTCTCTTTCTCCTCTTAATTAATCTTCTTTCATGTTCTTTTTTCAGTTCCAAGAGAAGTTACCAGCATATGGCGTGTGCTCAAACCCAGATTCATTTCGATGATGTTGGTGAGCATAGACTACTCAGTGCCGACATGATGTTGATGTCGATCGGAATAGAGAGGCGCTCAAGAAGTCTAGGATTAGATAGGATTTTTTTCCTAATTAGGTGTAGTTTTAGAGGTAGATCTGCTGAATAGAGAGGGGCTCAAGACCCTCTATGTTATTACCAGTGCTACCTCTAATTTAATGATTAGAGAGGGACTCAAATTTAGTATAATATGATATGATGTAATAAATATTTTATATATGAATAAATTGAAATGTTTGTATCGCAATGAGATTAGCAAGGTAAAATCAGTTATTGTTAATGTAATTAACTTTCACTAATGGTGGAAGGTGTAACATGGCAAATAATTCGCGGGTACGCGGCACCAAATTTCCGTCGTCTTCATTAATGTAACGAGGCATATCCTATGTCGTGCCGCGGAAGTGCTAGTTCGGTGGATCACATTGTGCCACGCCAAAAAATTCACCGACGTTCGTGAATCCCTGACGCAGTTATCCCTAGCGACTTTTTTTGCCGCGCTAGCACAGGTGCAGCGACTAAGGCTATGCCTCGAATTCTATAAGCACCAGCGCCCAGACTCCATGTTGTAGTGGTGGATCCATCCTCTCTCCATTGTACTTGTGCATCAGATCATGGCAATGCTGCAGGGGATGGATCCGTCTTGTGAACCAACACATGTCCAGGTCCAAGCCGGTCAGACCTGTGTCAACGAGCCACTCTATCCGCCTTACAATGTAGGAGGCCTCGTTGTTGGAGGGGAGGATGGCTTTGGTCCTCCAGTTGGCAGACTCAGCAGCGACACCATCGACAATCGGGGTATGTGGAGGCATAGACGGCCAGAGGAATGTCCAGACCGTAGAAATAGGTTTCCTGCCAATTCTTGACAGATTCATGGCCAACAATGTCGAGGAACCGCCGAGTTGGACGTATCTTAAATCTGATGGTCCCACATTTAGCAAGATCATCTTTGGTAACGCCAAACTCCCTCTTGATGGTGAATAAGTATAAAAATATATCTAACCTTGGCTTGATTCCTAGTTATCCCTCGAACACAGCTACAAAGTTTCTAAGTACAAGGATGCTATTTGGAGACAAGTTGTGGGAAAGAACTCAGAAGTGCTCTAACACTTTGAGGAATAAGTCAGAGACGAGGAGGGAAATTCCCGTACCAATTGAGCGTTGAGGTATACCTTTTCTCTGACTTGAGGAGAAGGAGTAACCTCGTCGGCTAGCGCAAGCCGCCAGTTGAGCCCCTCCACCGATAGGAGGTACCCCTCTGTGATGAGGTCCCCGAGTTCGGTGGCGGAGAGCTTCGACCCCCTCCACACTCCTTGATGCGAATCTGCATCTTCTTCATCTTCCTTGATATTGTCATGCGCCACCATTTTCTGGTCACCGCTGGTGGCTCATTCCACCACAGTAGTGACCCGAAGGACCAACCTTTCCGGAGGGACAGCCACCTCCATGGATGGCTCAACTTGAGCATCGGGATGCGCCACTCTCAATGAGATGTTGGAGCTCGCCATTGGAGGAGAGTAGGGTGAGGGAGGATATTGGAGTTTAGGGTTCGCTGCTCGGGATCTCAAAATGGTGCCCGTCGTGAACAAGAAGATGAAGGCTAGGGAAAGGTAGGTTAATGAAAGTAATTGCTGTCACAGTAACCTATATAACCCGAGCAATAAGATTTGTGCAAGTGGATATCCAACGGAATGGACTTGGGTGACATGTGGGAGAACGTGCATGGTAATTTCGCCATACTCCTGTAACTGCCACCAATGTTTCAGATTTCTCGTGCGAAAAAATCACAATGGCTATTTACTATCCATATGTAAGTTTCGAGGTAGTGTAAGTTGTACCCCGTGTCATCCTTCTGACAAATGTACTGGATATGTCATGTCTAAAGAATCTTTGGTATAGGCGGGTAACTACTGACTATCGAAGAAATGACTGAAGACCCAATAATTCTCTGTCTTACATATTTGAAGATGGAGCAAAAGATTTGTAGTGTTCTTTGGGAGGACTTCAAGATGTTGCTTGCCAAGATTGCCGACATCACCTAGATGGAGCATTCAAGACTTAAAGAGCAAGATGGTGCAAGATATTAAAGTTCTCTGGGGTTACTGTTGGGGATATGTATAATAGGTATCACCATAACATAGCTCTATTCCGGCTAACCCTGGTGGCCCACATTTGGTATCAAGGCCTATGGCCTACTGGGTGGCCCAGCTAGATGGATCCAGAAGGGAGGCCCATGCCGGATACAGGAAGGCTACAGTACCGCCATAGATGAAGCCGAAGCCTTAGAGTACAAAACACGAGGACTATTTAGTATTAATGTAGGACTCTGTAACCTGTCCGGTATGGACTTTACCCTATAAGCCTAGGATCTAGCGGCTTTATAAGCCGTACCTCAGTGAGCCTTTATGGCAAGACAAGATACAACCCTCGCATAGCGAACCACACAATCTCCATAACTTGGGATATTGTAATTATAATGATTTATAACAAGAGTAGGATTCCACCACTGTTGTGGGATCTAATGTGTTATCTTATACCCGGCAACTCGCTGCCTTATCCAACCTCTCTAAACATGCTTTGTGAGGAAGCCTCCATGGTGTACTTATTGACAATACCACGTCACGTGACACCCTCTCTACCGGGGTCGCTGAACCTTCCGTCTCTAACCCTGACGCATGAACTTGTGGACGTTGGTGCTACCTTATCACCGGTGAACCCGCGTAGGGACATATTCGAGAAATGAGCCGGAAGCTCCGCGGCTCCGTCATCACCTTCGCTTCGCTGTATCCATTTCATAGTGTCGCGTGAGGTGCTACTCTCCAGTCGCGCCGGCCGGCATCTGGGGGAGTGGACCTCGGTGAGGTTTGGCCTCTCCAATGGAGACTCCAATAGAGTGGCACCCGGGACGCATCTTCCCGACGGCTCTTCTTCAGAGGAGCAGGACGACGCGTCAGGGCCTTGGGCTCCTCGCCATTGAGAGAACGACAACCGGACACAAACGGAGATGGGGAGCGGTTTCCATCGGGAGAGGAGGATGTGATAGCCACACCGGGTTATGCCTTATCCATTCATCGAGCTGTTTACAAGCGTCCAGGTCCACTACGACTTGGCCAGGACTAAGGCCCGTTGGTCACATACTCACGTGCATGAGAATAAAAAGAGCTAAACGGAAAAAGGTGGTTGGAGGGACACTATATTAGGCTGTGTAGTTACAGCCTAAGTGTGTTAAAAATTTGTTTCTCTTTACTCTTAAGCTTTTTTAGCTATTTAGTTTCTGTAAATATGTGCTTGTTAGTAATTCTTAACACTTGACTATGTATTGTCTATATTTTTTAAATGTCAATATATGATTATTTGCAATTTTTAGTTACTCTATGTTGACTATACTTGATGAGAGGTATGACAACTTTTAAATTTTCACACAACTTATGGATTAACTAAATGTCAATGAATAACTTTAAGGCCTACACCACCATATGGCAACTACCTTCAATGTGCTTTAGTCTACACAAGGTTGTGTGAAGTACCATAAGAATTATGTCTACACTACTTTATAGGGATTACCTACTTGTGTTTAAAGCAAAAAATGAAGCACACATGTAAGTGAGGTCTACGTCACTCGATGGTGACTACCTCCATGTTTTTTAAAAATATGATCTACAACATGTTATGGTGATTATCTGTTTGTAGAAAGTCATACGATGGGTCGTGTAGGCTTTTCCTGGACCTTTATTTGGATCAAGCATGTTATTTTACACACTTTATTTGGGCATGGTATTTTTCATGTAGGGTATGGATAACGTATCCAAGGAAGAATTTCTCAGCTTGACATTGATGGCATAAACTATCTAACTTGGGTCATGGATGTCAAGATTAACTTGTAGGACAGGAATCAGATTAGCACTATAACCACACCTGCTTAAGGATCTCCTGCTATACCAGAACCGACAAAGTATGATTATTTGCACTTAATTCGACACCACCTTGATCCTTCTCTAAAAGAAGAGTTATTGAATAAGGAAAACCATCTATCATTGTGGGACCCCTTAAAGGATCGGTATGCTCAACGGAGATCGGTGATATTGCCTAAAGCGTAAAGTCAACAAGCACTTACCTGTTTTCAAGATTTTAAGTTTGTTGCGTCACACAACTCCGTCGTGCAATTTTGTAGGGGTTCCGCGCATGAAAACAATAAATTTTTACCTTACACCCCTGAACCCCTAATGCTGCCAGGACCTATCTATTAGTAATACAGTAACGGGAGGGGATTTTCGCGAACTTATCCTTGAAGACAGAAAAGCGTTGTCAACGCTCAGGAGAGAGTGATTGATGTAAATGAGCCGAAGCCGACCTCAAGGTCGTGATGAAATCCTTGCGCTCCTTTGGCTCCAACAACTTGAGTGCCTAAAGTGTGACACCTCACGGGGAGTTACACACGTCCGGTGCCTGACGATGACTCTCGCTTCCCCGATCCAGCAGCAGTTGCCGAAGTAGAGCTCCTGGATCCGAATCCCACAACGTGACGGCGCTCCGCGGTGAAGATGTCTCTCGTTCGCGCAGTCCGAACCTGGGACCACGGTCACGAGAGAGAGAGAGAATATCAATTGGAGGTCTTCCCAAAAGTGAGAAGACCTTTATTGAATATTGTGTGTATTTATCTGGCCAAATACCCCCACTATATATAGGGGGAGGAGGGGGTACACCCTCCCTCAAAGTCCCGGGATGGGACTAAAGGAGGGGGAGAGGTGGGGAGGCGCCCCGGCCAGCCCCCACCCATGGGCCCCACGTGGGGCAGACCCACTAGGGCCGTTGGCCACCCCCTAGGCCTCTCCTAGGGGTGTGGTCCCCTCTTGGGCCCTTTCCCCTCTGAGAAATGGCCCATTAAGCCTTTTGACCTTTTAAATTGATTTTCTCTTTATTAAATAATTATGAATAAATGATTAAATCAATATTTAACATTCATTCACATATTATTCAATCTCTGTGGCTATGGAACACCTTCCATCTCCACTCCGGACATCCTCCGGACTTACTGAAACCCTTCCGGTTTTCTCTCTACTATTCTTCGGCGATTCTTCTGATCCTATAAACACTCTCTAAGCATCATCAAGCCCTTAAGCGTGATACCCCACGGTTCAGGAACACTCCCAACATGGTCGGGACACTCCCGGACCAATGATCGACAGAGGGACCTGGATGGCCATGTGACCCCTGTGCGTTCCACAAAGATCTTTCGTCGTTTGAACCGGGACAGTCGTGTCTTATTCCCTTTGTCTCTCGATACTTGCATTTCCCGAGATCTGATCAATGACATCACCATGTCATGTTCAATCTCGTTACCGAACAATGCTACTTGACTCGTTCCGACAAGTGATATCCATGTGATCAAATCACACGCTGCGCAGCTATTGGATATAACTTCTCCGAGTGGGCCCTTGAGTATCTTTTCATCAAGTGGACGGACAAATCCCGCTCTTGACATATATTGCCTCTACGGTTTCCTCCGAGTACCTGAACACACCTTTATAACCACTGTATTACCAAGTGGCGCTTGATGCTATCTAAGCACTCTCAGGAGACATTGATTGATATAGCCTCACGGTCTAAGGAATAGTCTACGAGGATCCATTTCTAATCATCGTAACTTGAACTTCATGACATGATAGGGTCACGATGTTTAGGTTGGGTATTGGTTCATCATCTCATTCTCAGAATGAGTTGACTCCATTTCCAACTGGCATAAATGCCACATGATCAGGAAACTTGATCATCTATTGACCAATGAACCAGTGACTAGAGTTTCACTGGGAACCCCTGGTTGTTTATACATCACACGTGTATTGATGTTTCCACTCAATATAATTATAGCATGATATAAAACTTAGTCATAAACTATATGAAATATGATAATAGTCCTTATAACTATTTGTCTCTAGGGCATATTTCCAACAGTCTCCCACTTGCACTAGAGTATAAATACACTAGCTGCATTTGTTCTTAATCATTGGCACCATATATCCGGTACCCTAAACATGCTTGCTCATGGAAGAGGTTGAGTCTTGGGTCTGTACTTACAGTCCCAAATCATTTGCAACTTACTAATGTCACCTTGATTAACATTAATACTTTATCATCACATGATAACATCTGTGTGTATGCATTGTCGCTATGGCAGCAGAACGAGGCCTGATTCCAGGAGCCTATAGTGACTTTAGATCAACCTCGAGGGCTTTCTCATGGGCACTGTGCCCTGGACACATCATTCTATGTTAAAAGTGAACTAGCCCCGCCATAATATTATACAATACTTTAGATGGTACCCTTATCTATTATTATAAATGTATTCATCGAAACACTAGTGCACTCTATGCAACTTTCGATGTTTTGTTCACCTTGCTTCCTACTTGACTTTAATCGGTATTTACAGGAGTTTCCAACATATTCCCTTATAACATAACCCTTTATGTTTTAAGATATGTCATCCTTTATGGATTTGGAAAATATGTCTACAGTTCTCTATTAGACACTGCGGACAAATTTAGCTCAAGGTTATGTGATTTGAACTTAATCACTTTTAAACGTTCCTTATTGGATCATATATTATGTTAAGTTATCATCATGGTTTTCTAAGATAGAACCTATGTCTCAACATAGTGGATGATGATCATCCTTTTCTTTCTTTCAACCATTGATGTTAAACTTAATACTATTCCTAACTTGATTTATTAAGGACTAGTTCCTTAATTAACTTCTATTCTAAAACCCTTTTCAGAATCCCTTAAGGAATATTACATGATATCATAATACACCTATTATCAACTTCTACACATTATAAATCATTATTTATCGGTACTTGCACTTTTATTCTTAACATCCTTAAGAATCACTTTATAAGCTCCCACTCAAAATATGTCAATCACATATTGTTTTAGGAAGACTTTCATAGCTCCCACTCAATTTCATGCAAATTGCATATCTAGTCACTATTTTGAACAATTTCAAAATCCTTTGATCAAATATCAAATTTGGAGATTTACTATGAGACGCTAGTACTTTTACTAGTTTTAAATCCACTAGACATTAAGCACACTTGAATTAAATTCATTTGAATTCGTCCAATACTTGACAAATTGTGCTTTTTGTTGGAAATATGCCCTAGAGACAAATAGTAATAAGGACTATTATCATATTTCATATAGTTTATGATTAAGTTTTATATCATGCTATAACTGTATTGAGTGGAAACATCAATACACGTGTGATATACAAACAACTAGGGGTTCCCAGTGAAACTCTAGTCACTGGTTCATTGGTCAATAGATGATCATGTTTCCTGATAATGTGGCATTTATGCCAGTTGGAAATGGAGTCAACTCATTCTGAGAATGAGATGATGAACCAATACCCAACCTAAACATCGTGACCCGATCATGTCACGAAGTTCAAGTTACGATGATTAGAAATGGATCCACGTAGACTATTCCTTAGACCGTGAGGCCATATCAATCATTGTCTCCCTAGGGTGCTTAGATAGCATCAAGTGCCACTTGGTAATACAGTGGTTATAAAGGTGTGTTCAGGTACTCGGATGAAACCGTATAGGCAATATATGTCAAGAGCGGGATTTGTCCGTCCATGTGACAGAAAGATACTCAAGGGCCCACTCAGAGAAGTTATATCCAATAGATGTGGAGCGTGTGATTTGATCACAGGGATATCACTTGTCGGAACAAGTCAAGTATGATTGTTCGGTAACTAGATTGAACACGACATGGTGATGTCATTGATTAGATCTCGGGCAATGCAAGTATCGAGAGACAAAGGGAATATGACACGATTGTCCCGGTTCAAACAACAAAAGATCTTTGTGGAACACACAGGGGTCACATGGCCATCCAGGTCCCTCTGTCGATCATTGGTCCGGGAGTGTCCTAACCATGTCTGGAGTGTTCCCGAACCGTGGGGTATCACTCTTAAGGGCTTGATGATGCTTAGAGAGTGTTTGTTGGATCGGAAGAATCGCCAAAGAATAGTAGAGAGAAAATCGGAAGGGTTTCGGTAAGTCTGGAGGATGTCCGGAGTGGAGATGGAAGGTGTTCCATAGCCACATAGATTGAATAATATGTGAATGAATGTTAAATATTGATTTAATCATTTATTCATAATTATTTAATAAATAGAAAATCAATTTAAAAGATCAAAAGGCTTAATGGGCCAGTTCCCAGAGGGGAAAGGGCCCAAGAGGGGGTCGTACCCCTAGGAGGGGCCGAGGGGGTTGGCCAGCGTCCCTAATGGGACTTCCCCACGTGGGGCCCATGGTGGGGGCTGGCCGGTGGCGCCTCCCCCCACCTCCTCCTCCTCTAGTCCCACCCAGGGATTTTGAGGGATGTAGTACCTCCCCTCCCCCTATATAGTGGGGGTATTTGGACAGATAAATACACACAATATTCAATAAAGGACTTCTCACTTTTGGGAAGACCTCCAATTGATATTCTCTCTCTCTCTCTCTCTCTCTCTCTCTCTCTCTCTCTCGTGACCGTGGTCCCAGGTTCGGACTGCACGAACGAGAGACATCTTCATCGCGGAGCACTGTCGCGTTGTGGGCGGATCCAGGAGCTCTACTTCCGCAACTGCTGCTAGATGGGGGAAGCAGGAGTCATCGTCAGGCACCGGACGTGTGTAACTCCCCGCGAGGTGTCATACTTGAGGCACTCAAGTTGTTGGAGCCATTGGAGCGCAAGGACTTCATCATGACCTTGAGGTCGGCTTCGGCTCGTTTACATCGACCACGCTCTCCTGAGCGTTGACAACGCTTTTCGGTCTTCAAGGGTAAGTTTGTGAAAAGCCCCTCCCGTTACTGTATTACTAATAGATAGGTCCTGGCAGCATCAGGGGTTCAGGGGCGTAGGGTAAAAATTTATTGTTTTCATATGCGGAACCCTTACACTTTTGTCATTCACCCCCTTTTCCACTATGGCTTTGCAGTCATTTGGGAAAATTCAAGTATCCCCTTTTACTTGTGAGATTCAGCAACAAATTGCTTTCTAATCTCAAGGGAATTTTGCTATGGGATTTCTCAAAACTTTAGCTTACCATTATTTCCTTAGTAGTTCGTAGGTATGTCATATTCCGGTAATCATGACAAATCATTCACAAATGTCTCCATACAAGATATGGGATACATTTTGAATTCTACTTCCTGTAGTGAAAACACTAGTGGGGAAAACACAATGATCATTGTCATTGATTCTTTCCTTTGTGAAGAGAATCATTCAGGAATGTTGTCTGTTGCGCTTCTCAACACTCTGATGCAGGGTTTTGAATCCTCATCATGTTTTTCACTATCTTCCATTTGCTCCATTGATGGGGATATGCCAGATGGGGTATGCCTAGTAGAACGTTCTGATTGGGCCAAAGGTCTCATGAGTGGGCCTACAGGACGGTGACTGGAAAGCGACTAAGGAGAAGGCCTGGCGACTGGAGACTGGAGGCCTAGAAGCATATTCGAAGCCTAGTCAAATTAGGTCAAAGCCTCTTAATCCATATCTTGTTCGGTTGTAAACTGTAAACCCTAGCGAGGTGGCTCATATATAAACCTCCCTAGGGTATCCTAAGGATTTACGTTCCATCACACACCCCTTCAAGCGACTCGCTGCTTAGACGTCGAGCTCGCCGCCATTGTAACTCGCTCTCTATCAATCCAATCTAGCAGGAGTAGTTATTTACCCTCCGGGGGGGCGAACCTGGATAAATCCATGTGCATCTGCCCCCATCTCGCACCGTAGATGGCTACCAGCTCTCGCCCCTGTTTCAATCAATCGCTGCCATCAGAGCGATCGCCGTAACCATTTCCACGACGATGGGGCCCACCGTGATCGGCCGAGCTCGAAGTTCTGCAGCGAGACCCTACTCGCCGATCGATCAGCCGATTGCCACCAGCCGCATGATCGCCATCGGCGGGATCTTACAGATCCTGCCCAGTAGCTACATCCTGGCGCAGCACCCGATCACCCACAATGCGGTAATGCCGGTCGGCTCCATCAACCTCTTCGTCGGCTTCACCGGCGCGGTCGACCCAGTGGCAATGGTGATCGTTGCTAGATCGCTGATGCACCACGATCTTCTCTCAAAGGAGCAGGTCCGTTCCATCAGGAGCCTCGCCACCAAGTACGACTCGGCCGCCAGCAGCGTGGCCGGGACCAATGCCGACACGGACGACGCGGCCCTCCGCGACGACATCGACTCTGTGACCCCTGCCTCGGTCGACGGATCTATCACCATAGTGTCACAGGAGGACTCCATCACACGGGTCTCCAACCCTGAGGACTTCGAGGACTCCTCCATCCTTGGGATCTTCGACTCCGACTCTGGCTCAGAGTCCCCCGAGGACTTCTACACCAGATCCAATCGCTTCAATGCGATCTACATTGAGGGCAGCACGGTAGCGCCGCCAGATCCATTCTCCACGCCGATCCCGCCAACCGCCACGGCCACAGAGGTGGAGGAAGCCCGCCTGCGACTCGCGGAGGCGCAGCGCAACGAGATCACCGAGCGCGAGAGATTCCGCCTCGAGCAGGAAACGGCGCGAGAACTATCGCTCTACCACCAGTACCGCATCAGGACCGCCTGAACTCCAACGTCCAAGGCCGCGTCCTAAACTTCAATGACGAAAGCGACCCCGTATGTGCGGTTGAGCGCGAGTACTACGAGAACGCGCCACCAGGTGGGAGCAACCGACCACCACCAGGTGCACCAGTGACTGGGGCCCACCACCACCCATTGGTCGCACGCCCCCGCCGGACCATCCGCGAATCATAATCTCTCCACAGGCGCGCGACGCCAACGGACTCCCACTCTATTCCACCCCCATGGACATCGTCGTCACCGCTGACGCCGCGGTCGCCAACCTCGACGTCCAGGGAGAAGGCGTGCTGCTGATCTAGTACGCGAAGGCTCTACTCGCCAGGGCCGTCGAGCAACAAGCCGCGGGAGTCGACCCGCGGGGGCGAATGTATTCCCGCTCCTCGGCAAGCAGGACGGCCTCAAGCGGCCACCCCACCATCACCAACGCCATGACCTGCCCACCACCCCAGCCCCTGGTGAACCAGCCATGGGCCGCCAACCCCGTGCTCTCCACCAACGAGCCGCGACCGGTAAACAACACGGTCACCGCCAACGGGCAGCCCATCGATGCCCGCACGCATATTATCAACAACCAGGCCTGGTGGGCGCGCCAGCCCAATGACTTGAGGCACACCCTCAGTAACCGTGGCGAGCCTAAACCTAGGGGATCTCTCAGCCGAGTCGGCCCCTAGTGCTTCGGACCTATGATCCGATGGGAAAAGTACCCCGCAAACTTCAAGGCGCCCAAGGAGATCGAAAAGTACGACCCGATGAACGATCCAGCGGTCTGGCTGGATACATACCTCATGGCGATGGGAATCGCCAGCCAAACCGACCTGCTAGCCGCCTGCTACCTCCCCCTAATGATGGAGGGTGCGACTCGGCAATGGATCAACACCCTTCCCGCCGACAGCATCGACTCCTGGGAGGAAATGCGGGATGCCTTCGTCAGGCACTTCGAGGGTTCCTACACCCGTGCCACCACCATCGAGGACCTGGAGCGATGAATCCAGGGACAACGCGAATCGACCAGCCACTGGATTCAAAGGTGGCAGGAACTATGGATCAATGCCTCCGGCATCCACCCGGACACGGCGATACATTGCTTCAAGAATGCATGCCGGTACGAACCCCTGGTCGCTAAGATCAAGAGGGTCTACTGGACTCTCGACAACATCACCGACCTCCTCGAGATCGCCAAGCGTTACGCGGAGGAGGACCCCAACCAGGACTCTGACGACGAGTCGGGAGGAAGACGCCGCACCAACGGCCACGACAGTGGACGACAGCGCGACATGCGCTATAGCAACACTCGCATCACCGGCAAGCGCCGCACGGATGGGAGAGTCGACTTCGTCGCCAACACCGGCTGCGGCCAATGCGACTCCAAGAACTACCGCTGCGACGGAGGAAACTACCACGACAGCGGAAATTACCGCGACAACAACGCAGCAATGCCGAAATTCGACCCCGCTGCCCTGCTCAACCAGCCCTGCATCTACCACAGCAGGGAGGGGAAACCCGCCACCCACACCACCGCGGACTGCCATTCTCTCAAAGAGATCGAAAAGGCAAGGCGAGCAAGGGAGCACCCCAACAACAACCCGCCTCGAGACAACGGAAACGCCGTCGGCTCGCTACACACCTTCACCGGGCTCGGCACCAAACACGAGAAGAAGGTCCTCGCCTGTGCAGTCGCCATCAACGTGGTGACCCAAGTTGACATCCCTCGCTTCCTCAACTGGTCCGAACAGAGCATCACCTGGAGTCACCAGGATCATGCGCCCAGGATTGAATACCTAGGGCTAGTTGCTCTGGTGGTCAGGCCCAAGGTGGCTGACTACTGGCTGCCCAAGACACTGATGGACGGCCGGAGATCCATCAACATCATGTACCTGGACACGTTCAAGAGGCTCCAGCTCCCAGAAACAGCAATCAAGCCGACCCTGACAACCTTCCACGGCATCGTCCCTGGTCGGAAGGCGTATCCGATTGGAAAAGTGACGCTGCCAATCACCTTCGGCACACCAGAAAATTATCGCACGGAGAGGATCGTGTTCGAGCTGGTGAACTTCCACAGCCCCTACACTGCGTCCTTGGACACCAAATGTTCGCCAAAAACCCGCCTTGAACCTAGGGGATCTCTCAGCCGAGTCGGCCCCCGGTGCTTCGGACCTATGATCGGAGAGGAAAAGTACCCCGCCAACTTCAAGGCGTCCAAGGAGATCGAAAAGTATGACCCAACGTATGATCCAGTGGTCTGGCTGGATACATACCTCATGGCGATGGGAATCGCCGGCCACAACGACCTGCTAGCCGCCCGCTACCTCCCCCTGATGATGGAGGGTGCGACTCGGCAATGGATCAACACCCTTCCTGCCGACAACATCGACTCCTGGGAGGAAATGCGGGATGCCTTTGTCAGGCACTTCGAGGGTTCCTACACCCGCGCCACCACCATCGAGGACCTGGAGCGATGCATCCAGGGACAACGCGAATCGACCCGCCACTGGATTCAAAGGTGGCAGGAACTATGGATCAATGCCTCCGGCATCCACCCGGACACGGTGATACATTGCTTCAAGAATGCGTGTCGGTATGAACCCCTGGTCGCTAAGATCAAGAGGGTATACCGGATGCTCGAAAACATCACCGACCTCCTCGAGATCGCCAAGCGCTACGTGGAGGAGGACCCCAACCAGGACTCTGATGACGAGTCGGGAGGAAGACGCCGCACCAACGGCCACGACAGTGGACGACAGCGCGACATGCGCTATAGCAACACTCGCATCACCGGCAAGTGCCGCACGGATGGGAGAGTCGACTTCGTCGCCAACACCGGCTACGGCCAACGCGACTCCAAGAACTATCGCTGCGATGGAGGAAACTACCACGACAGCGGAAATTACCGCGTCAACAACGCAGCAATGCCGAAATTCGACCCCGCTGCCCTGCTCAACCAGCCCTACATCTACCACAACAGGGAGGGGAAACCCGCCACCCACACCACCACGGACTGCCATTCTCTCAAAGAGATCGAAAAGGAAAGGCGAGCAAGGGAGGACCCCAACAACAACCCGTCTCGGGACAACGGAAACGCTGGCGGCTTCGGCAACATCGTCGGCTCGCTACACACCTTCACCGGGCTCGGCACCAAACGCGAGAAGAAGGTCCTCGCCCGTGCAGTCGCCGTCAACGTGGTGACCCTGATTGACATCCCTCGCTTCCTCAACTGGTCCGAACAGAGCATCACCTGGAGTCACCAGGATCACGCGCCCAGGATCGAATACCCAGGGCTAGTCGCTCTGGTGGTCAGGCCCAAGGGGGATGACTACTGGCTGCCCAAGACACTGATGGACGGCGGGAGCTCCATCAACACCATGTACCTGGACACGTTCAAGAGGCTCTAGCTCCTAGAAACAGCAATCGAGCCGACCCTGACAACCTTCCATGGCATCGTCCCCGGTTGGAAGGCGTATCCGATTGGAAAAGTGACGCTGCCAATCACCTTCGGCACACCGGAAAATTATCGCACGGAGAGGATCGTGTTCGAGCTGGTGAACTTCCACAGCCCCTACACTGCGTCCTTGGACGCCAAATGTTCGCCAAATTCATGGCGACCCCCCACTACGCATACAACATGATGAAGCTTCCAGGGCCGAGCGGCATCATCACCGTCCACGGTGACCCCGATATGGCCGTGGAATGCGAGGACAAAGGCGACGAGCTCACCGACGCTGTCATCACCGTGGAGACTGACCACGCGGAGGAGCTCGTGAAATACGCGGGCAACATCAACAAGGACGACCCCACCATCCTAAAGAAGCCAACCGCCACGAACTCCACATTTGAGGCGACCACGCACACCTACACCATCGAGCTCGTCCCAGGCGACTCCAGCCAGACGGTCACCATTGGGGTGCACATGAGCCCCGCATAGGAAAGCGCGCTCATCGGGTTCCTCCATGAGAACCGCGACATCTTCGCATGGAAACCATCTGACATGCCAGGTGTCCCAAGGGAACTCGCTGAGCACAAACTAAACGCCGACCCCAAAGTGCGACCAGTAAAGCAGTCACTACAGCCCTTCAATGAAGAGCTCGGTTGAGCAATCGCCGAAGAAGTACAACGCCTGCTAGCCGCAGGCTTCATTCGGCCAATAAAATACTCCAAGTGGCTGGCAAACCCGGTCCTGGTTCTGAAAAAGAACAACACATGGAGAATGTGTATCGACTACACCAACCTCAACAGCGTCTGCCCGAAGGAGGAGTTCGTCCTACCGCGAATCGACTAGATCATCGACTCGACCGCGGGATCAGAGTCGCTGTGCTTCCTCGACGCGTATTCTGGTTACAACCAGATCAAAATGGCGGTCGAGGATGAGGAGAAGACGCTGTTCATCACGCCATTCGGCGCCTTCTGCTACACAGCCATGATGTTCGGCCTCAAGAACGTCGGTGCCACATACCAAAGGTGCATGCAAGAGTGCCTTGCGAGCCAAATTGGCCGCAACATTCACATCTACATCGATGATGCGGTGGTAAAATCCACCCGCCAGGATGACCTGCTCGCCGACCTAGCCGAAACCTTTGCAAACCTGCGGAGGTACAACATCAAGCTGAACCCAGGAAAATGCACCTTCGGCGTCCCCACTGGACAGCTCCTGGGATATGTAGTCTCCAAGCGAGGCATCAAAGCTAACCCCACCAAGATCGACACCATCGCGTGACTCGGGAAACCCGAGTGCCTACGCGACGTCCATAAGTTGGCGGGGCGAGTCATGGCTCTCAGCCGCTTCATTCCCCGACTAGGCGAGAAGGCAATGCCCCTCTACCTCCTGATGTGCAAGAACCCCACGTTCCAATGGGACGCGGAGGCGAACGATGCACTCAAAGCGCTGAAAGAAGTGCTGCTCGTGACCCCACTACTTGCCGCCCCAATTGACAAGAGCCAATGCTCGTCTATGTGGCGGCCTCCACTCAAGTCGTCAGCGTCGTGATGGTCGTCGAGCGGCCAGAGGAGGGCAAGGAGCACGCCATACGGCGCCCCGTCTACTACATCAGCGAAGTATTGATGGACTCACATCAGCGCTACCCGTAGTACCACAAACTGGTATACGTGGTATTCCGAGCTCAATGGCGACTCCCCCATTACTTCTAGGAGCACCCAATCACGGTGGTCTCCTTCGCACCACTTCAGGACATAATACGCAATCGCGAGGCAACTGGGCGAGTCGCCAAGTGGGCCATCAAAATCGGTGTCCACAACAACAAATACGAGCCCCGCAAAGCGATCAAGTCACAAGCCCTAGCTGATTTCCTCGCAGATTGGGAAGAAGCACAGCAGCCGGAGAAGCTACCATACCTCCACTACTGGTCGCTCCATTTTGACGGCTCCAAGAACACCGACTGCGCAGGGGTAGGGGTTATATTGACCTCCCCCAAAGGAGATAAGCTCCGCTACGTGCTCCACCTCAACTTCAAGACCTGCACCAACAACATGGCAGAATACGAGGCCCTCCTCCACGGCATGCGTGCCGCCAAGGAGATGAACATCAACCGCCTACGGTGCTATGGCGACTCCGATCTAGTTGCCAGACAAGTCGCCGGAACCTGCGATGCCATATCCCCAACAATGATAGCGTACCACCAAGCAGTAGACCAGCTGGGAGGACACTTTGATGGCTACTCCGTCGAGTGGATCGATAGGCGAAAGAACGAGGAGGCAGATGCCCTTTCCCGCATCGGGTCGGCTCGACAAACACCACCCGCAGGCGTCTTCCTCGACATCATCCACAAGCCTTCGGTCTGCCCACCGAAGGAGATCGACATCGGGATACCACTACAACCTGAGACGGCCCTAGTCGCCATGATCATGGAGCCCAGCGACTGGACGGCACCGTATGTCGCCTTCCTCGAGCACAAGATCCTCCCGAGCAACGAGGCGGAAGCACGAATGATTGTGCACCGCTGCAAATCCTTCATCATCATCAACGACGAGCTCCACAAATGCAGCATGACTGGCGTGTTCCAGCGCTGCGTATAGCCAGAAGAAGGCCGCAAGATCCTCCAAGACATCCACGCTGGCGACTGTGGCCATCACGCCGGTGCCAAGTCGCTGGTCGCCAAGGCCATGTGGCACGGTTTCTACTGGCTCTCCACGCATGCCGATGCCACCGACATCGTCCAACGATGCGTCGGGTGCCCGAAGTATGCCAACCAGACGCACCTCCCTGGTCCGACACTCAAGACCATCCCCATCACATGGCCATTCGTTGTATGGGGCATGGACATGGTCAGCCCGTTCAAGAAGGCCCCATTCGGCTTCACCCACCTCCTGGTCACAGTCGACAAGTTCACAAAATGGGTCGAGGCAAAGACGATCAAAAAGTGCGACGGCAAGACGGCCACCAAGTTCTTGCGCGAGCTCATCTACCGGTACGGCTACCCGCACAGCATCATAACGGACAACGGCACTAACTTTGCCAAGGGTGCCATGGCAGAGTTCTGCAAGGAGCACGACATACGACTCGACCTCGCCTCAATCGCCCACCCGGAGTCGAACGGCCAAGCAGAACGCGCCAACCAAAGCGTCCTCCACGGGCTCAAGCCACGACTTCAAGTGCCCCTCGAACGCACCCCAGGATGCTGGGTCGAAGAGCTCCCCTCTGTAATATGGGGAATCCGCACCTCCATCAACCGCTCCACAGGGTTTACACCCTTCTTCATGGTGTACGGTGCCGAAGCTGTGATGCCAACCGACCTGCAGCACGACTCACCTCGAGTTGCCAACTATGTCGAGGCGATAAACGAGATCGCCCGCCAAGACAGCATCGACCATATTGACGAGGCACGGGACCTAGCTCGCTCCCGCACCGCCATCTACCAGCAGGGGCTCCACCGCTACCACAGCCGCAGAGTCTGGACCCGCACCTTCCAAGAGGGCGATTTGGTCCTATGACTGGCCCAGGACAAGACGGGCATGCACAAACTCTCCCCCCATGGGAGGGGCCATTCGCCATAGGGTGAGTCCTTGGCAACGACGTCTACTACCTCATCGACATACAAGGCAATGGCCAGCTCAAGGTCGGGAGACCATGGAATGTAAACATCCTCCAAAAGTTCTATACATAGAACTCAAACTTGTACCCAGATGATATATAATGAAATTCATCCGGACCACACAAATTGTGTCTACTCTCCATACCCTTGTGCCACTCGCACTCGTACAATTAGCAATATGCTATCCACGGAAGTCAACCCTTGGTCGAGCGACCGGAACGGCTAAGTAGTGTGGCCCAAGGGCACCGCAAATATTCGGGCCTTGTGTCGTCCACGAATACGCTAACCCGGAGCCACCATCGGAGTCGCCTATCTCGACTGGCCCACCGGGCCAAGACGATCATTATGCGCTTCTCACAGCGACCTGTCCTTCCCATCCTCACACAAAGTGACTCGAACGGTTAAGTACCACGCACGGGAACTCCGTAAAAGTAGAAACCCTCACGCGGCTCGGGAACACCCCAAGTAAGAGAGCTGCCTTAGACTTGCCCAGCGACTGGTTCTCCAAACCAGGGTAAGTGACACGTTACAAACAACGCATCAGTAACTCGCAACAGGCACGCGCCCAAAACGGCTAAGTACTATACTCAGGGACTCGCCTACAAACAATCCTACTCGCGCTCGGGGACTCGCCCCTTCAGAAAACGCAAGGGACAAAGAATAAAAACCAAAGCAAAAGCATACGTATACAAACGAGTTATACCCCATTAAAGGGCGGACACGCTTGGGGACTCACTCACACAGAAATTAAACACACCACAAAATCAAGCTTGTATTGCGAGGTGATTGACTCCTCTTACTCTCATACAACATATTATTCATATTACAAGCAGTCGCCACTTGGCATATCTTACAAATCGCCTAGAAAAGCTATTTATTTCGAAGGCCCTGATGAAGAAGCGTCCATACCACCCTTGACATGAACGAATGGCTGCCACGGATTCGTCGGGTAGGTCGACAGCGACTTTGACAACACCGGCCAAAAGGGCTGCTCCGACTTCAGATCGCGATGCTCTGGCTCGGGGTCGCCTGGCGCCACCATCGTCTCTTGGTACGGCAGAAGGTCCCCCATCGCCAACACCTGATCGGCGAAGGGGGCGGCCTTGGCGGTTAGCTTCAATACCTCCGACATCTCCACCGTACTAGTCGCTGAAGGGTAGCCGCTGGTGATGTCGTCGAGGTCAAAGTCGTCGGGGAAGTGAGAAAGCCCCAGACTCAACACCGTGGTGGCCCCGTGCCTGACAGCTGAGCGCGCCATCCACTCCACAACACTGGGTACCTCCTCTAGATAGCGCCACACTTCAGTCAGCCCCCCAGGAATAACCTCGGTGGGGGACATCCCTTGAAGAACCGCCTGGACGCACAACGCCGAGGCGTTGAAGGTCTGCACCACTGGGTTGCTTTGCCCTATCACCGCTACAACTTCAGACGTTAGTGACACTATGGGTTCCCCCACTCGGGGACTTGCCGCACATGTTAAGCAAAAGAACAGCGACTCACCAAGGAGCTTCCGGCAGTTCTCGGTGACGTGCTTCTCCAGGGCGGCGTGATCGCTTTGCAGCCCCAGGATGATCGAGTCCTCGGCCTTCCGCTCCTCTTTAGCTGCAGCGACCACAACCTTCACTCTATCCTCAGAAGAAATTGAGGTCGCCTTCGCCTCCTCCAACTCCTTGATCAGCAAGTCAATATGCCCATTCTCCACATCCAGCTCGGCAATTGGGACATATCCTTCTTGGGCCTTGGAAATCACAGCCGGAAGACCATTTGAACAGAAAAGAAACAACCGTCAACACTCCGGAACACCAACAGTTCACAGCTGAAAAATGAATCAAGTACTCATCAATAGTCTCCCGGAGTCACCGGTTTGCCTCCTGTGCCACGTGCAGGTCACGCTCCAGACGCTCCTTTGCGGCATGTCGATCTTTCAACTCTCTCTGTAAGCCCTGCAAGCAGAACGAAAAGTTAGCACTTACAAAAACACAAAATAAGCATCCAGCCGCTGAAATTCAGCGACTAGACACTCGGGGACTAGCGATTAGAAGAAATTCAGTTCCTAGCCGCTGAAATTCAGTGACCAGGAACTCGGGGACTGGAGACTAGAAGAAACTCAGTGCCTAGCCGCTGAAATTCAGCGAATAGACACTTGGGGACTGGACGTACCTGAATGGCGGTGCCAAGCATCTTGTGAAGTTCTCCGGCGTCCGTCGAAGGGACCACAAAGGAGGTACGCCCGCGACGAGACCCAACGTCCTCGTCAATGATCTCTGGTCTCTGCGGAGACTGGTTGTCCGCCACGCCTAGAAACCCCTTCGCCATGAAGCGCGGAAACGTCGTTGAAGCTCTAGCTGGGGCACTAGTCGTCGGAGCCGATGGTCCCGTTGTCGGAGCTCCTGTGGCTGGCTCCGATCGGGTAACTTCCACCTCTTCGGCGCCCGCAGCAAGATCACTCCCCTTGGCACTATCTCCTGCCATAGCATCATCGGCACCGCCCCTCCATTTCTTCGCACCCTCCACAGGCGCGGCGTCTACAACAGGCTTCCTCTTCTTGGGGAGATCGCCTTCCCCTGCGGTAGCGACTGGCAGAATTTTCGCCACTGAAGGGCGACCAATCTTATTGGCGCCGGACCTGCCAAACCTCCAAAGTCAGTTTAGAAGTCAGAGGAAAAAGAGGATCAAGAATAGAAAGGGAGAACCCGAATCTTACTTGGCGAGCGGAAGATAACGCAACCCCGTGCGATATGGGCAGGTTTATCCAACTTTGGGCCTAGCTTGCGTGTCAGACCCCTTTTGAAGACATCCGAAGCCCACGACACTGCGGGCCTCTTCGATGATGAGGCCGCAGTCACAGGAACCTCCAGTTCAGAAGACGCCACCATCCTCGAAAGTCGTGGCGACTTTGATGCAGCGGCCTTAGCTACTTCATGCTTTGGCACCGTCGAAGCTGGTGGCGCTATCATCATCAGAGGAACGTCCACCTCCGCCTCGGCGCCTTCAGCCTCCGATCCCATCATCGGAACCATGCCCTCTGGGATCTTGCACAAGGTCTCAGTCATGTCGTCCTCGGACTCGTCGTCCGACTCGAACACCACCACCGACCTGGATGGTGACGTCGCTTTCTTTGCTGGCGACTTTGGCTTGCGTGAGGGTTTCACCGGCGTGGCTGTTCGCCGAGAAGTGTGCTCTTGCAAGATTTCATCGCCTTCTTCGCGTTCTTTGAGACTACAACTCGCCTCGAGCTCGTGTTGCTTCTGCATGCGAGTCTTGCAAGCTGCATGCACTGGGGGAGGAGCCTCCACCTCCTCCTCTTCCTCCTCAGAAGATTCTCCAGAGGCCCCCTCCTCGAATTCGTGGGGAACCTCTTTGTCGAGTGGGGGGAGCCAGCCCTCCAAAACCTGAAACAGCTGAGAGTGGGCACGAACAAATTTCAGACGATGCGGTTGCGAATCGCACCACGAGAATTATGACTGAAGATAAATTCAGAGAGAAGAACTTACTGTGGGGGCTTCATTCTTCACAGGCACGTACGGAGCGAGCCCGGCTGACATGGTTGTGAATTCCGCGTCAGTGATCTTCTTCAGGGAGGCCTTGTAATCTTCGGCGTCCCATGATTCCTTGCTGGTCCGAGAAGGATCATTCTTCCCGATGTACTCGTACATCTAGTGCGGTCGAGCCACCAATGGGACCAATCGCCGCTCGAACTAGCAATTGTATAGGATGATTGAAGACAAACCTTGGTCCTTCAGCTTCTGGACCTGGTCCATCATCTTCGCGACAGCCATCCTCTGATCATCGAGGAGTCTGTCCATCTTTAGCCGGCAGGGTTTGCTTCTCTCCGCGACGAACTCCGGCAGTGCTACCTCGCTGGAGGGAGTGGATTCCTTCACATAGAACCAGCTCCTCTTCCACTGGCTCGTGGCCTTCTTTGGCAGCAGGAGCTTGAGGAAGTGGGCCTTCGGCTTTAGCTGAAAGGTGACGCCTCCGGTCGCCAAGATCGGGCCGCCGGACCCTTACGTCTGATGCGGTCGTGGAAAAGCTCCAGCCACAATGGGAAGTATGGCCAGCAGCCAAGATAGCACTCGCAGAAGGCGACGAAGATCGCCAGCTGCTCGATGCTGTGCGAGCCGAGATCTGACGGCTTAATCGCATAGTATGCGCAGAATCACCGGAAGAACAGCAAGGTGGGAAATCCCAAGCCCCTCTCTAGATGGCTTGGGAAGAAGATGAATTTGCTGGTGCGTGGCTTCGGCTTGATCTCGGAAGACGCGGGGATCCACCAATTCCCCTTGCGGATGACCCCGGCGTCCTCGAAGGACCTAAGTTGCGCTGCGGTGCACTTTGACTTCCCCACGAGCCTTTTGGGGGTGCCATCGAGAAGGAAAGCGGAGTCGCTTGGTCTGGAAAGGTGTGAATCGAGGAAGACAGGAGAAATGGATGCGCGAGAATGAAAACTGCGGAGAAGGATCTACAGGATTAATCTGTCACTTCCCTTATAAGAGGATGCTACCCGCCAATCTTGGGTAGCCATTACCCACAGTAATTGTGCCGAAGTTACCGTTGGAATATCCAGCGGATAGTTTAACCAAGTTGACAGTCCAGCTCCTCCATTCGACTCACTTGCAACTAAAGCCCCGTCCACTCACTAAAACAGTGACTTGATGGTGGTTGCATTCGCCAAAGCAGCGACTGAGAACCTGGGAAAATTTCCTTGGTCTCGGTGTAGTCCACCGCCGATTCGACTGTGCGTCCAAATTGGACTCGCCTACTCTGACTGCCAAATGACCACCTGCGTCTAAATCAATGATGGCCTCAGGGACTACTGATGGGAATATGCCAAATGGGGATATGCCAAATGGGGTATGCCCAGCAGAACGTTCCGATTAGGCCAAAGGTCTCACGAGTGGGCCTGCAGGACGGCGACTGGAATGTGACTAAGGAGAAGGCCTGACGACTAGAGACTGGAGGCCTAGAAGCGTATTCGAAGCCCAGTCGAATTAGGTCAAAGCCTCCGAACCCATATCTTGTTCGGTTGTAAACTGTAAACCCTAGCGAGGTGCCTCATATATAAACCTCCCTAGGGTATCCTAAGGATTTACGTTCCATCATACACCCCTTCAAGCGACTCGCTACTTAGACGTCGAGCTCGCCGCCATTGTAACTCGCTCTCTATCAATCCAATCTAGCAGGAGTAGGTCTTTACCCTCCGGGGGCCGAACCTGGATAAATCCATGTGCATCTGCCCCCATCTCGCACCGTAGATGGCCGCCAGCTCTCGCCCCCGATTCAATCAATCGATGCCTACTGCAGCGACTCACGTGGCCATTTCCACGACATCCATAATCGAGAAATATCACTAAAAGTGAGCTTTCTCAAGAATGCACCAAAATCTAAGCAATACTAGTTGTGCTTCCCTTTTGGTTTCAGCTATGGATTTTTTATTCAAAGTCTCCAATGAATACTCTACAAGGACCTATTCGTTATTTTTTTGTTATATCGAATAACCCCAAAACTTTTACGATGATCCATACTAGATATGGAGCCGTTCTCACGAATTCAAATGGTTCACTACATTCTAATTCAGTGCTAACTATTTCTAACTAATGGTCTCTACATCTACACTACAACGATTTATTTGGCACCATCTATTCACCCACTTTGATATCTAATATCATATTGTGATGCTTTGCATTTTGACATTTCAAAATGCTTTGCATTCTACAATTTCTTTTATGCCAATCTTATAAAGTTGAATTTCATTACTCTTGATCAAATCATAGTAATTAGATTGTCTTTTATATTTATACCCTTTGTTGATGAAACACTTTGATCAAATCAAATAGTTTCATATTCATGTTTCCTTTGGTAAACTTCTTTATACATTTAAACAATCATACAATGATAATTACCATTTTCGTTAAAACACAATACATCGAATATGTATTTACTTTTAACAATTCATTAAACACTTTGTATTCAAGTAATACACAGTGTTCAAGTTATTTTTCCAAACTTAGGCATGATTTATATGTGACAAGAAATCGAATGTCTTTCACATATTATCATTATAACTTTGAATTTAAACAATGGTTTCATTCAAAATGAATATATCAGGCATTTCAATATTTTACAAATGTTCATGTATTATCAATTAGTTTCAAAAAACAAGGATAATTCACATGTAATCAAACAAGATATGAACACAAATAGAAATCATTCATAAAAGTAGAACAACTATTTGTTACAAACTCATATGAATAACCGTCTCACAAAGTGTGAGACACACTAAAGAAGTTCATAATATTTTGATTACAATAATCATCCTAAACATAAACTAAGTGATAAATGTTGAGGGAGAGCGTCGTTGGCCACCATCATCATCTTGCCATCAACACGCAATGTCACATCCTCTCCAACAAGCACCTCTCATGCAGAAGGACCTGTTTTCAGTAAAATAGAACAAGTATCAAATATACTTAACACTGCAAATGTGTTTTCAAGATTATAACATTTATAAAATTGTATATCAAATATATACCTTTGTCATTGATGACCTGAGCGACATCTGGTTCAACCAACACATTCCTGAGATATGATACGAACCGGTGGAATTCCATTGATTCCACGTCGCCTCTCATAATGCAAGTCCTGACTTGTGCTTGGTTGTAGGGTTAGGAACTGACCCAACCTTGTTAAAATATAAGGTAAGGTAGAATCCCCTGTGTTTACAATGCTAGTCCCTGGATCAATATCTAGCATCCATAGTTAAGATGTAATATCAAGAAACAAAGGTCATAATATAACTTTATAACCAGGAATAACATAATTTTATTACATCTTATATAGCTCATTTGGCTATTACATTACATTGCAGCGGAATAACTATAGTCATGGGTCCTTCATCTTCAAAGTGCCACAGGCAGATGTTGGTTGTAGACTTTGTAATCCTAATCAATCAATCTTCACTAAAATAAATCAAACCTGCAACATACAAGTTACAGCCACAAAGGGTCAATACATTTGAATTGTATTGGCAAGTGATACTATGGTAGTATAGTGGAGTCTATCATCTATATGCATTTGGCTAAGTGGAGTTGAGGCTTGCATTGCTCAAAATAGATTTTTCCTTAACATTTGAAAATACTAAGTTTTGCTTGGCAAAATCATTTTTCCCAATCAAAGATTTGAAGATCCTTTTACCAAGGCATCTCTCCATCAAAGATTGAAGAATTCAAACAACCCTTGTTCAAACCACAAGTTTTACTTAGAAATTTGAATGATGAGATTCTTGATTGCTTCCATGTCTTGATGCTCAAATTGTCCTTTACCAGGGACATGGCTAAGTACTTAGATTTTACACTCTGCAGAGGTGGTGCACTTTCCCCACAAGACTTGGTTTCCCAAGACAAGATCTTTCAGAAGCCTTCCCTTAGACCAAAATGGACGCGTTCCAACCTATCAAACACTACCACCAACTGTCCATATGGCTAAGTTCTTGCAACCTATATGATCATGGCAGAGCCCATATTGCCAAGTGGTTGCACTTGAAGCTTCTCAACATTTGACATCTCAAATCTCTTTGTTCCTGGGTGGCCATCCACAAGTGAGATACACAAGGTAAACCATAAACATGGGCCTTGTGAACCACTCAACCAAAAACCACCAAGCAATTACCATTCCACCCAGGTGATTCATTAACTTAGTTGTTTTATTAAACAAAAACACAAGTCCTCAGACTTAGTATATTTTTCCATAGTGTGAATATATATTCCACCCATGTTTTCTATTAGCTAGGCTAAGCTTGATAGTAATAGGAATCTTAACTTAGGAAGATTTCCACTAAGGTTTCATCTACTAGGTGTTACTATAGCAAGGTCTATACTTTAGCAAAAATTCCATGCAAGTTTTACTTAGCAAAATCACTAATGCATATTGAAAGTAATAGGACAAAAAGTATGAAGCATCACTTGCCTTTTTGGTAGAGGGTATAGGTTCACTCCTTGTCCTTGCAACAATCACACTCTTCAAGTCACTACAAATCAATCAAGCAAGGTACAACTCAATCTACCAATCAAGCAAAACAACACACATAAAATAACAAAGTCAAAGTAATGCATGCAAGCATGCCAAGCTTTGTTTTGTTTGAAAAGTGGTTCCTAATGGGTCATAAACATTTGAAAGCACCTAATGGTCATTTTGTAAAGTGGCAAAGTCATTTGCAAAAGGTTTCATTTTATAAACCATTTTCAAAACAAAGTGTCATTTTATGTGGTGTAGAAATATTTTTACTAAGGCATTAACCTATAGGGTTCGCCAAATATATTTTCAAACCATAAAACTTGTTGTTTAGGGTCAGAGAGTTTTAAAACAAAACATTTTCCAAAGGTTTTCTTCCAAATTCATTTTTAATAAATAAACCACATTTCTATTTGACTAGAAATGGTTTTAAATCAAAGAATCATTATTTTGTTTCACCAAAAACATTTTTGAGTCCACAAAGTGTTTCCTAGGGTCAGTAGGTTTGGTCCAAAATATTTTCCCAAAGTTTTCTTTATAAAAGTATTTTCATAACCAAAATCTTTATTTCCATTTGGCTAGAAATGGGTTAAATCAATTAACTTATCCTAAATTTCACCAAATTCATTTTTAATTCCATGGGTTGGTTCCTAGGGTCAGTAAGGTCACAACAAACCATTTTGCAAAAGTTTTAACCCTAAAATCATTTTTAAACTATTTTTCTAATCTTAGCAAGCACACAAAAGAATCTGCAAAAACAAGCAAACTAACAGATACTATTTGCTAAAACAAGGGCATGGCTGGCTAGGTCTTGCTCCACTGAATCCATTGATATAAAATTTGTAAAATTTGGACGTGTGGTTTGAAAGTTATGGATTTTACAAAACTGAACATCAATTAGATCAATTCTGTTTTAAATCAAACCAGCAGGGACACGTGTCTTGATTTTATTCGCCGGTACCGGTTCGTCTGGATCACGCTCTCTGGTGCGTTGGATCTAAGTTAGATCGAAGCGTGAGACACCGTACCTTTCGTTTAAGTTTCTATCGCGAGCGTTGGATCTAAATCCTGCGGCTATCGACCAAGCAACCATCAATCGGCAATGGCGGCGGCAAGTGGCGCTATGAGCGGGCGGAGCTGGCGATAGAGGAAGCAAGGAAGGTGGAGAGGTGGCTCACCGTGATCGCAGGGGTATGGCGAAGCTCAAGGTGGTCTTCGGGTAGCAGGGGGCGCACGGTTGTCGTCGGGATTCCTCGCCGGAGATCAAGACAGCGTCTGGCGGCTCTGTCTGTCGTCGGGGCGAAGCTAGAGGCCGCGCTAAGACAAGGTAGAGGCATGGTTAGGTGCGCACGAGGGTCGCGAGTAAGGGAGCATCATCGGGAGGTGCCGGGGAGGTCTGAGCTTACCAGGGAAGTTCGTCGGAGAAACGGCAGACGGCGGTGGCGAGTTGAGGTTGACGAAGCCGAGCTTCTAGAGCGCGTGGGAGCGAATGGAGCACACGGGTAGATGCGCCAGGAGGTGGGGAGTATGCGAGCTTGGTCGAGGAGGCAAGGGGCGGCATGGTTCGGCCGGAATTGCTGGTGGAGCTCGCTGGAGCAGAGGGAGGTGCAGAGCCGATTCGAGGCAGCCTGGTGGAAGAGGGGAGGCGGTGTTTGGGGGGAAAGAGAGAGGAGGGCGAGGAGATTTAACGAGTGTGGTCACTGCGAGGAATTACTCAGGCATTATGGCGAATTGATCGCGAGAAATCAGCGGCAGAAACGTATGTGGTGAGGAGAAGGAGTCGCAGCGAGGAAGAAGCTTGCGTGGCGGTGGGGCCGTCTCGTCAGCGATAGAGGGAAAGGTGCGGTGGGGTCCTTGCGTCGGCGACTGAACGGGTTTCTTTTTCGGTGAATAACGGTTCGCTTCGTGAGAGAGAGAGGTGGGGTCCACCTGTCAGTGGGAAAAGAAATGAGGGGGAGGGTCCACTGGTCATTGCCTGTGTGGGTCAGAAGCTGGGTGTGAATTGGTTCTTTCTGGAAGAGAACTGGGCTGGTTTGCTGGGCCTTAGTGGGCTGCTGGGTTGGGTCGGCCTAACCACATTTTTTTTTCCTATTCTGATTCTTTTTCTTTTCTGAATTTAATTTCTGTTTTGATTTTCAAACAATCAAACAAGGTTCAAAACAATTCAAACAATCATCAAACTTTGAGGGCTTGAACTGGGTTCTGTTTAGTAACTTAAACCTATTCCAGAAATAAAATAATATTTTTATTCATTTTAGGATCTATTTAATATTTAAATAAAATAGCCCTTTAGTTAATAAATTAAATAGGGTTTGATTTATTTAATAAAATTTCCATTTGAAATCCAAATATTTTCAAAACCAAATCAGTAGGTTTTATTTGAAAATAAGGAATACTTGGAAAATTTGTTTAAAACAAAATAACCTTTTATTTTAGGTTCCATTAATAATTAAATATAATGGACCTTAGTTAATAATTCAAATAGGATTTGTTTATTTAAAAACTTTATTTTGAAATCTAAAATAAAACCAAAACACTTCAGTAGGTTTTATTTGAGAAAACAAAATACTTGGAAAACTTATTTTAAAAGAATAAATAAGTTTTGATGTTTTTGGAAATAGTAAAACCTTTATTAATAAAACTTGGATATTTAAATCCTTTTTATTTTATTTTAAATAAACCTCTACTATTTTAATCAAAGCAAAACCTTTTGTTTCAAAGTCTTGGCCAAGGTTTAATTTGGCTTTATAAAATAATCTTTATTTATAAATTCTACCTTGCTTTTGAAAACCTAATCTTTTTATTTTAAAGATTCAAAATAGTAATTCCAAAACATTTTATTTTCCTTTATTAAATGTTTATATTTTTAAATCCCTTTAGGATTATTTGTTCACCAATTGGTATGGGTTTTTGGTAAGGGCTTTATTAGCTTTGTAAATTCAATTTCCTTATCTTATTATATTCATAAGATTATATTTATGGTTCCAATTTGAGTGAAACCAACTTCTATGGTCTTTCTTGATCCTTTGTGAATATTTGTTGATAAATTTTGGTATGGATCAAATCCATGAATTTGGAGATACTTTGGAAAATGATTTTTCTTCCATTAGGGTTTAGGGTCTTGGATTTATTTCCCAAATGTTCAAATTTCCAGATACATTCATTGAGGAATGCATTTCCCTTGATTTGGATTTTTGTTGAATTCAAACTTTTACCAAAGTTTGTTCAAGATGGGATTTTAAGTTTCCTTTTAGAAACAAAAAGTTTCTTTTCACCCTGATTTTCAACAAAAATTTATTTTGTTTATTTATTTTTCACATTACAAGATTTGGAAAATCTTGGGATGTGACATTGGTAGCTTGGTGGCAGTGACCGCAGCACAACGCCATTTGCAAAAGAGCTCGTCATCTAGCTATCCAGGAAGTATGCAGGCCTCATGTACACATCATGCATGCGCTCCAAGTTGTCGTTAAGTGATGAGTTCTCCTCCATCTTAATGGAGAGGAAGTCTCCCATCAGCTCATGCTCCCATATGCGTGCTTGTTCCACAAAGTGTGTCCTAAGCTATAGCATTACCGTACGAGGGTTGACATCACCCATGAAAGGCCACGGCTTGTCCACCATTTCGAAACACATTGTAACTGAAATGAAGGAGGCCATCTCCCAACGGAGATAGCGGTCTTCCCGCTGCTCAGGGGTCTCTAGGTCAATGGGCTGATCCAAATCAATCCCATCGAGTATGTAGTCGACCACGTCATTCTCTCTAAGGAGAAGCGTGGAGGCCGACCCATAGAGAAGTTTGATCCATCTCATCTGAGCTTCTCTCCTTCTAACCAATCAATCGTCAACAGGAAAGGTGGCATCGGGGAGAACTTTTCTACATTTACAATTGCAAAAGGAATTTAGACTAAGTTTATAATTAAATGAGTTAATAATAAATTCACTCAGAAACACCTATCCCCATAAGGGTTCCTAGTGATAACACGACCCATATCAGCCACATCTCCCCCGATCATCACGGCCATCAATGTGGGTTCAAGGGTGGACGCTAAACGTCAGTCACATCATTCATGCGACTCGTGCTCGATCTTTCAACCGTCCGTGTTCCGGGGCCACGCTTCTATGGCGTGCTAGGCTCGCCAACTCAACCTTAGTGTATTCGCTGTGCAATATGGCTTACACCCACTATATGCCAACGTAGATATGTCTGACACCCAGTCACCTTGGGTCGCCTCATACCGAAGAACTTTCTTGGTGGTGCACACTAAGGGGGAACACAATCATTGGTAATTTTAATAGGTATCATCTTATTAGGCTACCGTCGAGTATCCAATACTAGCACACAATAAGATATACAAACAATAACATTGAATGTAAATGCGATGTGATATGGTCCTTCATATCATGATCTCCATCCGTCGTCACCGGATTCCGGTGCCAGGGTTCTGGCGCCGTAGACACCAGGGTACCAGTGTCATTCCGGCGTGGTAGTCTGTCACCTTCGTGACTATCTACTACTACGTAACATAAGGTAATCACTTTACCTTTGCCACAACCATATCACAAAGCAACGCCCCCTGCAAAACAAAGTTAGACGCCTCTACTTTATCTTTGCATGTTTTACGTGGCTGAATGGGCTTTCGCACAAGAACCGTTCTTACCTATGAACTTTCAGCACAATGCTGATCAAGTAGTTGTCTCTACTACACCCCTTTCGGGGCCCTTTGTTGCAAATGTCATACCAACTAATGCGAGATAGACAGACACCCCCCTAAGCCAATTTATACGGTACAAGCCGTATGTCAAGCGTGGACTAGTCTCGCGAATGAACGCGTAAAGTTGGTTGGGGCCGCTTCATCAAGCATTACTGCGGTATACACAAGTACATGTGGGAGGGTAACAACTAAAAGATCAACGCTCACACGCTACATCTCGTGTGTTCTACCTGTACTATCCTTACTACACATAGATCTAGCTCTGATACCACTGTAGGGGTTCCGTGCATGAAAACAATAAATTTTTACCCTACGCCCCTGAACCCCTGATGCTGCCAGGACCTATCTATTAGTAATACAGTAACGAGAGGTGCTTTTCGCAAACTTACCCTTGAAGACCGAAAAGCGTTGTCAACTCTTAGGAGAGCGTGGTTGATGTAGACGAGCCGAAGCCGACCTCAAGGTCATGATAGAGTACTTGTGCTCCTTTGGCTCCAACAACTTGAGTGCCTCAAGTGTGACACCTCGCGGGGAGTTACACACGTCTAGTGCGTGACGATGACTCCTGCTTCCCCAATCCAGCAGCAGTTGTGGAAGTAGAGCTCCTGGATCTGAATCCCGCAACACGACGGTGCTCCGCGGTGAAGATGTCTCTTGTTCGTGCAGTCCGAACTTGGGACCACGGTCACGAGAGAGAGAGAGAGAGAGAGAGAGAGAGAGAGAGAGAGAGAATATCAATTGGAGGTCTTCCCAAATGTGAGAAGTCCTTTATTGAATATTGTGTGTATTTATCTGGCCAAATATCCCCACTATATATAGGGGGAGGAGGGGGTACACCCTCCCTTAAAGTCTCGGGGTGGGACTAAAGGAGGGGGAGAGGTGGGGAGGCGCGTCGGCCAGCCCCCACCCATGGACCCCACATGGGGCAAGCCCACTAGGGCCGCCGGCCACCCCCTAGGCCTCTCCTAGGGGTGTGGTCCCCTCTTGGGCCCTTTCCCCTCCGGGAATTGGCCCATTAAGCCCTTTGACCATTTAATTGATTTTCTATTTTAATAAATAATTATGAATAAATGATTAAATCAATATTTAACATTCATTCATATATTATTCAATCTCCGTGGCTTTGGAACACCTTCCACCTCCACTCCGGTTTTCTCTCTACTATCCTTTGGCGATTCTTCCGATCCTATAAACACTCTCTAAGCATCATCAAGCCCTTAAGAGTGATACCAATGATCGACAGAGGGACCTGGATGGTCGGGACACTCCCGCACCAATGATCGACAGAGGGACCTGGATGGCCATGTGACCCCTGTGCGTTCCACGAGGATCTTTTGTCGTTTGAACCGGGATAGTCGTGTCTTATTCCCTTTGTCTCTCAATACTAGCATTGCCCGAGATCTGATCAATGACATCACCATGTCGTGTTCAATCTCGTTACCGAACAATGCTACTTGACTCGTTTTGACAAGTGATATCCCTGTGATCAAATCACACGTTGTGCGGCTATTGGATATAACTTCTCCGAGTGGGCCCTTGAGTATCTTTCCATCACGTGGACGGACAAATCCCGCTCTTGACATATATTGCCTCTATGGTTTTCTCCGAGTACCTGAACACACCTTTATAACCACTGTATTACCAAGTGGCTCTTGATGCTATCTAAGCACTCTCGAGAGACAGTGATTGATATAGCCTCACGGTCTAAGGAATAGTCTACGGGGATCCATTTCTAATCATCGTAACTTGAACTTCGTGACATGATCGGGTCACGATGTTTAGGTTGGGTATTGGTTCATCATCTCATTCTCAGAATGAGTTGACTCCATTTCCAACTGGCATAAATGCCACATGATTAGGAAATTTGATCATATGTTGACCAATGAACCAGTGACTAGAGTTTCACTGGGAACCCCTGGTTGTTTATATATCACACGTGTATTAATGTTTCCACTCAGTACAGTTATAGCATGATATAAAACTTAATCATAACCTATATGAAATATGATAATAGTCCTTATAACTATTTGTCTCTAGGGCATATTGCCAACAAATTCAACTCTAAGTCGAGATTCTTCAACAGTGCATTTTTGGATGCGGATCTCACTGAAAAGATGCTCTCCACTTTCCATCCTAATATGAGGTTAATTGTTGAACAACATCGTAATCAAAATTATAACAAGAATTTTGAATTGATATATGCATTACTTTAGGTAGAAAATCACAATGAAATTCTTCATAAGAATAATCGTTCCCGTCCAACGGGAACATTGCCACTCTATGAAGCACATTTTAGCTCTTATAATGCCTAGAACTCCCGTGGTTCAAAGGGGAACCATAGGAGGTCTAAGGGAAAGTGGAAGCGCAATGGGAATAATAATAGAAATGAAGTTCAAAAAGGACAATAATCATTTCAAGCGAAATGATAAGAGTATCACTTCTCAAGTTATTATCAAAGTGTACAACTTCTAAGAATTTGGTATCGTTGTATCAACAATCAATCAAGGACAAGAAGGCTCAAGGGCACCGGTAGGAAGCTCACTTCGTTGGACCTATGGTCGATAGTTCTCAACGAGTTCAACAGAACATGGAGAACCATGACTAGCCTCAGCAAAACAAATGGCCAACACTTCAGAGGATTTCACTTCTATAAGCGATGTATATGGAGACCAGTTTTAATCTCCTCGTAGTCTCATAAATATTATGATGATGTCCTTACATATATTTTGTGCTGTAAAATAATTATGTCATAGAACATATGATATTGTAATAATTATGTTATTGAGAACGTAATATATTATAATACGTGAGCAGACATATATATTATGTATTGTATGTGTATATTCAATATAGTTTGGATAAAATAATTAATTTTATACCTTTTACTCTATAGAAATATTATGAAAAATACAATGGAGGATGAAATTTGTTAGTGGACAGTGGTGCCTCTAACAGAATATTATAGGAGGTTAAGTACTTCCAAACTCTAAAAAATAGTAAGGGGCGTCATGACAATTGGTGGTCGCGACACTGTCATTGTTGGTTCTGGTCATACCATATTTGCACTCCCAAATAGTATGAAGGTTATGATCAAGAGGTGTTATTGTGTTCTAATTCAACTCATAGATTCTGGGTTTTAAGGTTATGTGAAGTAATGGCTACCACATCGAAACTCATGCAGAGGATGAGGTTGAAAACCTACTCATAACTCGGAAAAAGGGTTCCGAAAGGAACACCCTTGAGAAACTTCCTACTCTATTTTATAGATTATATTATACATACGTAAAGCCAGAGCCATATTTGGTGTATAAAATGAATTTTCAAAATCTTGATAAATTCAAGATATGGCATGATCATCTAGGTCACCTGGTGTGCGGATGATGAGGAAAATTATTGACGGTTCGACTCAGCATGGCGCAACAATTTCTAATTTCTCCAAATCCTCGGATTTGTGTGCACTTCATGTGCAACTAGGAAATTAATCACTAGACCCTCATACTGAAGGTCAAGAGTGAATCCCTAAATTTCTTGAACGCATTAAAGGAGATATATGTGGTTCAATTCAATGGTTATCGAGACCATTCACTAATCACTAATCATATGTACACACACAAAATGTTATTGTGAAATCACTAATCAAGAGTATAACGTTGATAACAAGACCGCTTCTACAGAATTGTAATCTCTCAACTTCGTGTTGGGGACATGTAGTGTTACATGCCATGGAATTAATACAAATTCGACCAACTACATACTATATGACCTCTCTATTGCAGTTAGTACATGGAAATCAACCAACTATTTCCCACTTTTGAAGATTTGGCTATGTTGTGTATGTGCTGATATCACCACTTCAACGTACATCGATGGGTCCATATATAAAGATGAGTATCTATGTGGGGTACAGTTTTTCATCAATTATCGAGTACTTGGAGCCTCTAACAGGGATCTCTTCACAGCCCGGTATTCTAATTATATCTTCGACGAGGACAATTTTCCGACATTAGGGGAAGAAAAGAACCACAAAGAATATCGGGAAATAGATTAGAATATTGAAGATATTCAGTCTTTAGATCCACGTACGGATGAATCTAAAATGGAGGTTCATAGGATCATAAATTTGCAAAATATTGCAAATAATCGACTAGATGTATTTACTGACTACAAAGGTGTCACTAAATATTATGTTTCCGCTATGAATATCCTAGAGAGAGTTGAGATAGTTAAGACCACTCAACTACCCAAGAGGAAGAGAAATCTGCACAAAAAAGATAAGACATCCCAAAGCGTTCCCTTGGAATAATAACCCCTCAAATAGTAAATGTAGGTAAACCGTAGGTTGACGTTCAACCGCAGGTTGATGTTCAACCTAGTGTTGAAGAAAGACACCCGAAGGATGTTCATCATCCAGAACCCAACACAAGTATGCACACAAATATAGGTGCTATGACTTCAGAACACCTTAATTCGATTGTTAAAGGAAATCACGATGAGTCTTAAGGTATTGATGAGATTTACGAAAAATATTTTGAATCAGGAGTGTTCATAGAAAGTCTACAAATGTCAACATGTTTTTCTTCTGAAAGATTGCAAATGATCTGGCATTGGACCGTGAACCTAAAACCATGGCAGAGTGTATGAAATGCTCGGGCTGTCCCAATTGGATGGTTGCAATTGTGGATGAATTGCGCTCGCTTACCAAGAGAGGGGTATTTATTGAAGTAATGCATACTCCTCAGCACATTTCCCTGTTAGGACGAAATGGGTTTTTGTTTGAAAGAGGAACGAAAACAATAAGGCGGTGAGATATAACACGAGGCTTGTAACACGATGGTTTACACAGAAACCTTGCATCGATTTATGATGAAACATATTCTTTTGTTATGAGTGGAATAACATTCTGATACTTGGTAACGCTAGTAGTGCAAATGGATTTCCAATTGATGGATGTGGTGACCGCATATTTATATCGGTCGCTAGATGCGGATATCTACATGAAAGTTTCCGAGGGAATGAAGATTCCAGATCTGAAGGATGCTTGCAAAATGTATTTTTAGGGGTAAATCATAACTTTATTAATCAACCATGTTGGCTAAATTGCCTAATACAATCCTAGCTATTTCAGCTGGACAATCATACTCCCAGAATAAAGCATCATTCAAATTACAAGTATTGCCAAGCTTGGCTAATTCATGAGCCGCGGCATTTGCCATTCTACCACAAGCCCTCACCTCTGCTCCTGCAAACCACAAAGTTAGCTAAACCTTGAGGTTGTCAATAACTTGCCCTTGAAACGAATAGTCAGGGCCACTCCGATTGAGAGCTTGCGCTAAAAGCTGGGAATCTGTCTCAAAGACGGCACGGATTACACCAGGGTCTGCCGCCATATTAATGGTCTCCTCCATCGCCCAAAGTTCCACAGTAAGAGCATCGATGGCCATATGTGTCTTCCCTGCCTTTGTCGCAATCACAACGCCCGTGGCGTCTCTGGCGACGACCCCCCAAGAGCCCTCAGTGCGGCCTGGCGTCCAAGCTCCATCAGAGTTGAATTTGATGATACCTTCTAGTGGTGGAGACCAGCTCTCTGAAATTTTTTATGATACCTTCTAGCATTGATTGCAAAATGTATTGCATAAAGCTACAAAAGTCATTATATACATTGAACCGGTTGGGTAGAATGTGGTACAACCGACTAAGGGAGTTAATTTTGCAGAAAGGGTACTTGAACGATGATGATTGCCCGTGTGTCTTCATCAAGAAATCTACTAATGGATTTTGTATAATCTATATAAGTGGATGACTTGAATATCATTGGTGCTACACAAGATATACATGAGGCTAGTAATCATCTCAAGATGAAATTTGAGATGAAAGATTTAGGTAAAACCAAATTTTGTCTCGGTTAGCAACTTGAACATATATTTTCCAGAATATTGGTTCAACAGTCTGCATATATCCAAAAGATATTGGAGAATTCAGATTTTTTTTGGAGAATTTCAATATAGATAAATCATATCCTTCTAAAACACCTATGGTTGTTACGTCTCTTGATAGAGATAAAGACCTTTTAAACCTAAGGATGACGATGAGAAGATATTGGGACTACAGTTCCCATATCTTAGTGCAATCGGTGCACTGATGTATCTAGCAAACTGCACGAGACCTAATATAAAATTTGTAGTTAATATGTTGGCTAGATACAACGCATGGCCAACAAAAAGCAATTGGGTTGTGATACGTTGCTAACGTATCTATAATTTTTGATGTTCCATGCTTGTTTTATATCTACTTTCTTATGTTTTGTCCATACTTTGGAGTATTTTTATACACTTTCTTGGACGAACCTATTAACAAGATGCCACAGTGCCAACTGTCTGTTTTCTGCTGTTTTTGGTTCCAGGAAAGTCAGAAAATGAATATTCTCGGAATTGGATGGGACAAAAGCCAAAGTCAATATTTCACTGAGGGGAACACGGAGCCAGAAGACAAGACGGAGAGGGGCCAGGGGCCGACCACACCACAGGGTCACGCGACTAGGCCTGGCCCGCGCCACAGGGTGGTGCGGCCGCCTCGGGCACCCCCTCGGCCTCCCCTTTCACCTGTAAGAAGCCTCCGATTCAAACCCCTAAGTACCCGATCAAAATTCCACGAAAGAGTCTATAGATGTCGTCATCTCCATACCTAGATCGGGAGGGATCTGAAGCTCTTCCCGGCACCCTGTCGGAGGGGAGAATTCACCCTGGAGGCCTTTTTCATCACCATGCCTGCCTCCGGTGTGATCCGTGAGTAGTTCATCCTTAGACTACGGGTCCATGTAGTAGCTATATGGTTGGTTCTTATCCTTTGTGCTACCATGTTTAGATCTTGTGAGCTCCGTTCATGATCAAGATCATCTATTTGTAATCTTACATGTTGTGTTTGCGGGGATCCAATGGATATTGAGATGTTATTTCAGATTGATTATTGATTCTATCATGTCTTTGTTATTTGTGATCTTGCATGCTCTCTGTTGTTAGTAGCTATATTAGCCAAGTAGATGCCAGCAACTCCAAGAGGGAGTATTTATGCTCGATAGTGGGTTCATGCCTCTAGTAATCTGAGGAAGTGACAGAAATCTCTAAGGTACTAGATGTGCTGTTACTACTAGGGAGAAAACAGCAATCCTTTGTTCATAGAACAATCGTATTATTTACTTTACACACTTTGCTTAATGCAATTATCTGTTGCTTGCAACTTAATACTGGAGGGGGTTTGGATGTTAACCTGAAGGTGGATTATTAGTCATAGATGCAGTTGGATTACGGTCTATGTATAATGTTGTAATGCCCAATCAAATCTCATAGGAGTCAAGATGATTAGTATATGCATGTATGCTTTCTTGATGTTTGTCAATTGCCCCGCTGTAATTTGTTTACCCAACATGTCATCTATCTTAAGGAGAATCACCACTAGTGAACTATGGACCCCGGTCCTTTCTTTTACTATCAATCTACAATCTACTACTTATGGTTTCTGTTTACTTTCTACAAGCAATTACTATCTTCCACACAATACGTTTAATCCTTTGTTTTCAGCAAAACCGGTGAGATTAACAACCTCACTAAGTTGGGGGCAAAGTTCTGTGATTGTGTTGTGCAGGATTCCAAGTTGGAAACAACACCTTGGAGGTGTTTCCTTGCTCCTACTGGTTCGATAACCTTGGTTTCATAACTGAGGGAAAACTTGTTGCTATACTCATCATACCTTCCTCTTGGGGTTCCCCAACGAGCTCAACATATTGAGTAAGCAAGACTTTTTCTGGCGCCGTTGCCGGGGATTGAAGAAGAAGAAGCTCCCACGTCAACCACGCGCCATCAAGACTTTTTCTGGCATTGTTGCCGGGGAGTCAAGGATATCTTCACAAGGGAGTCCATCATAACCAATCTCTTTACTTTGTTTTATTTGTTTTTCTTTGTTTGCTTGTTTCTTTATCAAAAAGACACAAAAAATAGTTGTACTAGTTTGCTTACTTTATCAAAAACATAAAAAAATTGTTTCCTCGTTCTTAGCTCACCATGTTGATCCCCAAGTTCAGCCTAAAAGACCTTGCAATAGGTAGTGACTATATAATTGGAAAAGATAATATTGAAGAATTCTTTAATCATGTTAGTAAGCATGAGGATATTGATGATAGATACCTTGCAGAACTTGCTCCAAATTATGAAATTGTTGCAGCTTCTTTAGTTCACATGTTGGAAGCTAGGTTTGTTAACCTTAACCCCATAATGCAAGTAATGTTTCTTAAACTTAAAGAAATTGAGGATCCTAAAAAGAGAGATTTTATTCTGGAAACCTTGCTTAAAGAATTCTATGATGTTGCTAAGGAAGATAGAAAAGTCTTTGATTGTTTTAATATGCTAGGCTCATGTGTAGATGTTATTGGTACACGAGAAAAGATGGACAAAACCAAACCTACTTGGGAGGAAATTAAAATACCAATACCTTTTAAACTTGTTGGAATGCATGAAGCCTTAGAAAAGAATTTTGATTGGATTGTTCCTGAAAACCCGTTTGATGAAAATAGTGAACCCAAGAGCATTGAGATAGGATCCTCTAGAACTTATTTGGATGAGATACCCTGCCTTGTTGAAGATATTTCTAGTATTAATCTTAATGCTTCTTCATTTGAGAATACTTGATTCTTTTCTTGCTTCTTATGCCTAACTTAAAGGCGTTAAAGAAAAGTACTTATTGGGAGATAACCCAAATGTTTTAATTGAGTCTTGGAAGTTATTGCTTCAGTAATAACCTCTCATTATCATTTTTGTGTGGTTTTTGTGCCAAGAGTAACCTCTAATGAGAGAGAAGTAATGCTTGGGAAAGTTGTTGTCCCGAAACAGATTTTTGTGCTTCGCTGTAAAAATTCGTGAAAAATCTCTGTACATCGGTTTGAGCTGTAATTTTTTGTGATTCTGCCCCAAGTTGTTATCCAACTTTCATTATTTCAACACGTTTCAATTTGAGCAACAGAAGGTCTTCTAAAAATCGGTTTTTACCTGCTGGTCTGTTTTGACAGATTTCTGCCACTATTTGCATTTGCTTCTTATTGATTCCTTTTGGGGTTCTATTTGGGGAAATTGAGATTTTGGAGGGAATTGCTACAGTAGCTTGTGTTTTAATGGAAGTTTTACTTGTGTTGAGACTGAAAGACTTATTATCTTGAGTACACTAATATTGCTAATGAAGATTGTGTGAAGTTTTGTATGAAGGAAAATTTTCAGGTGTAGGGAAAGAATGATGTAATGAGATGAAGAATGGACTAAATCTCAAGCTTGGGGATGCCACCCGTGTCACCCCAAGAAATATCCAAGAATTACAAGCGTCAAAGCTTGGGGATGCCCAAGGCATCCCCTTCTTCATCAATAAAAATCTCAGGTTTCTTCCAAACACTTCATTTTTATTGTTTCATGCACAGTTGTGTTGTTCTTGGAGCGTCTTCGTTTTTTTCATTTGCTTAGTTTGCTTGAATAAATTGGTTGGACCCCCTCATTCATACATTAGTTTTCAAATAAGTTGGTTTGGATTGGAAAAGCATAGAAAAAGTTCATGCTTAAGTGGTATAAAGGAGCTTGTTTTTGACTGTGGCCTATGCTTTGTCATGTCATGCTTGATATTTTTTTGTCTATATGCTTGGTGATTTTTGCTGTAGCATTACATGGTATAAACAATTGAGATTGCTTAATGTGCCTTGAAAGAATCATGCATTGTTTTAGCATATTAAAGCATAGTATTGTGGTATTCTCCTTTGATGCTTTATTTGGGTTGACTTGGCTCATGCTAACACCATGTTAAGACTATCCCAAGTCACCATATCCTCTATGATCCTTTAGTTTTCGACTTGTAATATCACTTTATGCTTTAATTAATGATGTGTTGTCGCTTTGCATGATTATGGTCATTATTTCTCTCTTAGTTGGTCGCTCCCAGTCTTTTGCTAGCCTCCATAACCAAGTACGAGTTCCACTCATGCATCCAACTCCAAATAAAACCAAGTTATTCCAAAGAGTCCACCATACCTACCTATTAGCATTTGCTATTCCAAGTATATTCAAGTTTTTATCCACCTTCCGAATTAAACTTGTTATGTGAAAATTAGTGATTAAAGCTCTCACGAACTTGATGGCACACTTTACTTTTCTTGCCCCTAATAAACTTGAACCATTGTGTTATCTAAGTTGTATATGCTTGCACTTATACGTTGGGGATTAGCAGAACCTTGTTGTCATGGGGAACGCTTTCAACATTGCACTTGTACATTGTACTCAGTTGATATCATGCTCTTTTGTTTATGGATGTTGTCGGTGTGAAATGAAAGGGGAGCTTGTAAGTCCATGGGGTTATGTATGTGTGTTAGAGAAACGACTAGGCCGCTGGTCTAATCCATGCCTAATCATGGTGGAAACCTGCAGTGTAACCATAATGAGCAATCTATGAAGCATTCTTCTTATAAAAAAGAGATTGAGAAAAAGAAATGAGAAAAGAGGAAAGAGAGAAAAAAGCACCATTTTCCCATGGTAAATAAGAAGATTACTGAGATGCTCATTGTCTGCTTGCCTTGTCATTTTGATATGGGGATTCTTCTGTATCATCGGGTAAGGGGTACCCCGTTGGAGGTTCTCTATGATACACATGTACTTACTTGACAAGAACTTACCGGTAACTAAACTTGAGTAGCATGAGGAGCGGCCCTCGTATTCAAGGGACATGAGATTGCCAACTTATACTTTGTCAAGCATATACTCCATAGTTTGTTCACTTCAACCTTAATCACTTCAAGATGCTTATGATAGGGGCAATGAGAGATGAAAACTAATAAGTACCATAATTTTTGGAAGCTCTTTATGAGACTTGAATCCCTGCTTCCTTCTATGAAAGCCTTTCTTTCACTTTTATGTTGAGTCTCCATCTTCTACCTTTATGCACCTATTAAGAGAGCATAGTGGCCATTCTTAGTTTAATATGCATTGTCCCAAGACTTGTTGATTGATGCATAACTTTGATATTGCTTGCTCTTGAACTATTTGTATCTAGTCACCCTTATGAACTTTGAAGGTGTCCTATGCATTTATGTTTTGATACACTATGAGGGACAAGCTGAATACCGTTCTCATTATGCTTTCTATATGTGAAACAAACAAACGTCTTGCAAAGCATTGTTATTCATGAATCTTTTGTTTGTGCCTTTTCATGCTACAACATAGTTGCTATGTCTTATTATTAGAACTATATCTTTCATGCTATGTTAAAGTACTATGATCCCAACTTTCAATGTTCTACAAATACTTTGATCAACTTTATGATGGTGCATGTCACCTCAAAAATTATTCTTTCTTTTTATCACTTACCTACACAAGGACGAGCAGGAGTTAAGCTTGGGGATGTTGATACGTTGCTAACGTATCTATAATTTTTTTATGTTCCATGCTTGTTTTATATCTACTTTCTTATGTTTTGTCCACACTTTGGAGTATTTTTATACACTTTCTTGGACTAACCTATTAACAAGATGCCACAGTGCCAACTGCCTGTTTTCTGCTGTTTTTGGTTCCAGGAAAGTCAGAAAATGAATATTCTCGGAATTGGGCGGGACAAAAGCCAAAGTCAATATTTCACCGAGGGGAACACAGAGCCAGAAGACAAGATGGAGAGGGGCTAGGGGCTGGCCACACCACCTAGCCGCGCGACCAGGCCTGGCCTGCACCAGGGGGTGGTGCGGACGCCTCGGGCACCCCCTCGGCCTCCCCTCTGTCCTATAACAAGCCTCCGATACAGAAACCCTAAGTACCCAATCAAAATTCCACAAAAGAGTCTATAGCCGCTGTCATCTCCATCCCTAGATCGGGAGGGATCTGAAGCTCTTCCTGGCACCTTGCCTGAGGGGAGAATTCACCCTGGATGCCTTCTTCATCACCATGCCTGCCCCCGGTGTGGTGCGTGAGTAGTTCATCCCTGGACTACGGGTCCATGTAGTAGCTAGATGGTTGGTTCTTCTCCTTTGTGCTACCATGTTTAGATCTTGTGAGCTCCGTTCATGATCAAGATCATATATTTGTAATCTTACATGTTGTGTTTGCGGGGATCCGATGGATATTGAGATGCTATTTCAGATTGATTATTAATTCTACCATGTCTTTGTTATTTGTGATCTTGCATGCTCTCCGTTGTTAGTAGCTATCTTGGCCGAGTAGATGCTAGCAAGTCCAAGAGGGAGTATTTATGCTCGATAGTGGGTTCATGCCTCTAGTAATCTGGGGAAGTGACAGAAATCTCTAAGGTACTAGATGTACATTGCTACTAGGGAGAAAACAGCAATCCTTTGTTCATAGAACAATCGTATTGTTTACTTTACACACTTTGCTTAATGCAATTATCTGTTGCTTGCAACTTAATACTGGAGGGGGTTCGGATGATAACCTGAAGGTGGATTATTAGTCATAGATGCAGTTGGATTACAGTCTATGTATAATGTTGTAATGCCCAATCAAATCTCATAGGAGTCAAGATGATTAGTATATGCATGTATGCTTTCTCGATGTTTGTCAATTGCCCCACTGTAATTTGTTCACCCAACATGTCATCTATCTTAAGGAGAATCACCACTATGGAACTATGGACCCCGGTCCTTTATTTTACTATCAATCTACAATCTACTACTTACTATTTTCTATTTACTTTCTGCAAGCAATTACTATCTTCCACACAATACGTTTAATCCTTTGTTTTCAGCAAAACCGATGAGATTGACAAGCTCACTGAGTTGGAGGCAAAGTTCTGTGATTGTGTTGTGCAGGATTGCAAGTTGGAAACAACACCTTGGAGGTGTTTCCTTGCTCCTACTGGTTCGATAACCTTGGTTTCATAACTAAGGGGAAAACTTGTTGCTATACTCATCATACCTTCCTCTTGGGGTTCCCCAACGAGCTCAACATATTGAGTAAGCAGGTTGGTGTGAAGAATATTTTAAGATATCTTCAGGGCACAAAATATCTTGGTTTGTTCTATCAGAAAAATCAAGAGAGAACCATGATGGGGTATTGTGATGTGGATACTGAAGGGTTTCGCAGCAGAAAACAAAAAAAAATCCTATGTTGGAACCTCCTAAACTGCCCAAGATCTATCTATGTAGTAATGCAGTAATGGCTGAGTGTAGAGAATACATACCCTTGTAGAACATATGTAGTTAAAGTTCCTAGGGGAACGTGATTGACATAGTCGTACTCGTAGCCGACCTCAAGGTCGCGAAGCTCCTTGCAGGTCACCCCTTGCTCCTTCTTCATCGTGCAGCAGCTCCAGCTCACGACATTTAAGCGCCCCAAGTGTTGTGCCTCGTGCCTTCGTACACATCCGGCGTACGATGAGATCTCTGGCTCCTCGATCTCGCTGGGAGTGCGGAAGTTGATATCCAGCTAGGAATCCTTGCAGCGCAACGGTGTGTTGTAGGTGCTATGTCTCTTGCACGGACAATCCTTACTTGGGACCGTGCCAACGCATGGAGACTGGAGAGAGAGAGAAGGAGAAAGTCAACCAAAGGACTTTTCCAAATATTGGTGTATTTAATCCCACCCATGGGCACCCCTTTATATAGGCTAAGGGGGGTGTGCCTTTCTCAAAGGCTAAGCCATGTGGGACTAATTGCTAAAATAAAAGGTAGCAGGAGTTTTTTCCAGCCGGATGGGCCGATTTAAGCCCAACAGGACAAAGAGGGCAGCATCAGCCAGCAGCACAGGCGCCGGCTAGGTGGGCCTTCGGCAGCCCATCCCGCGCCCTGTCTCCCGCGCGCGGCGGCGAGGAGGCTAATGCCCGAGTGGGCGTGCCCGGTGTGGCGGCCCGCGAACGGAAGTCAGCGAAGGCAGCAGCCCGGGTGGGCTGAGGTCGGCGTCGGCCCACCAGGCGCGATGGCGCCCAGCGCTCTACCAGCCCGTGTGCGGCGCTTACTATCGGCCGCCCACCTTTGTGGGCTGCCAAGCCCACTCGCGGTAGCAGTTTTTTCTGCCTTTTTCCTTTTTCTAGCAGCTTTTCTCCTAGGCCATTTCCCTCCGGGGATTTGGCCTAATATGAAATTTTCTTTTATAAATCATAATTTAAATATTATTTAGAATATATTAATTCACAATTAACATATAATAAATGTATATTTAAATTCTCATTTATCCGAAAACACTTTTCCGATCTTTTCCTTTATTCCTTTCTCCAAACAACTTCGGATCTCTCCGCGAAATAATTCCGGCTTTCTCTTTCTCTACTGTGATTCCGTATTATGAATGAGCACTCTCATCGTACCCTTAAGTGTATCCCCTCATGGCTCAGGAATGCTCTAGACATGATCTATATCAATGATCAACAGAGGGACTAGGGATCCCCATGTGACCCCTATGCATTCCTGATGACAATGTCATTTGAACCGGTAAATGTAGCATCCAATTTCCTTTTTTTCTTGATACGACTTCTTCGCGATCCGATCATTGGTATCACATACCTTGTTCAATCTCGTTACCAAGAAGTTCTGTTTTACTTGTTATCGTGATATTACATCCCCGTGACCGAGTCACATGTTGCAACATTTATGGATGTAATATCACCAAGCCGGTTGTATGTATCTTTACCCGTCATGTGGGTGAACAAATCCCGGTCTTGTGGTCACATGTCATCTATTGTTCCTTTGGAATACCTAACATACACCATTATTGCCACTGTTTTACCATATGACATCTAATGTAGTCAAAGCAGCCTCAGGAAAGTGTGACTAATATGAACTCATGGTTTAAGGAAAAGGAGTCTAGATTTTAAATGTTGCAACAATGAACTATATGACTTGATCATGTCACAATCCTTCGAGGAATGTCCATCACATCATTCTCCATTGATATGTCCCTGTTGTCAATTGGCATAAATGCCCATGATCTTGAAACCCAGATCATCCTCATGACCAACGAACTAGTATGAATAGAGGCTACTAGGGACTTGGTAGTTTCATACCACATATGTAACAATGTTTCTACTTGATATAGTTATAGCACAATATGAAACTATTATAAACTAATTGAGATATGTCAATAAAAACCTATTTATTATTTGCCTCTAGGGCATATCTCCTTCAGTCTCCCACTTGTACTAGAGAGTACAAATAATCCAGCTTGCATTTTACTCACCATAAACCATATCACATATGCGTTTATTGATCATGCATGCTTATGGGAAACGTCATGTCCATGTTCTGTTTTACCAGATCATTATGTCTTTTGCAAATCATTAATGTCTTCCTAATTTTGATATTTATACCATTATCGTATAATGGGTCGAAGTATTCGTTTGGCGACAAAGTGAGACTTTGTTTCCAGTGTATATAATGATGGTCGTTTTCACTATTGTCATCTAAACTTTGAAACACACTTTGCAATCCTTTGTGTATATACGGCAGTTATGGCAGCAGAACAAGGCGGTTCCCAGGAGCCTACAGTGACTTTAGATCAAGCTCGAGGGCTTTCTCATGGGCACTATGCCCTAGGACACATCATTCTACGTTAAAAGCAAACTAGCCCCACCATAACAATATACATCATGTCAGATGGAGCCTTTATACTTCTATATCTATGTAGATCCTAGTGCATGAAATGCAACTATGCCACTTACTTTGCTTCTTGTCATTTAAGTACAAACTTAATTCTGGTTCAGTGATTAACTCAGGAATCGCTTAAAGACACGTTCTTACAGTTAAGACTTTGTCCTACCAACCAGAACCTCGGGTCACATTACGTCGAGTATTCAATATAGTTGTATAGAAGAACCTATGGCTGAGGCATAGGAGATGCAATGCATCTCATTCTTTCTTTTAACCATAGTTGCAATACTAACTCAATGCTTCATACAGTAAGAACTTCTTTCTTACCTTGTTCCATTCTGAGCTCCTTCAGAATCTTGTCTAGGACATTCTGAACATCTTTCAGAATCAAGTCTAGGAAGCATTCGACATTTGATTTTTATTAAACTCACCAATCTATCTCGATAGATCTCATTGTTTAATAACTTTCAACTTCATCCTTATTTACCTACTTAAATTTTATCAATACCAATCACATCATTCATATATGTTGTCCACATATCCCAGAATGATTTCACGCTCCCACTCAAATATGGCATACATATTTGAGATCCAGGAATTTCACTTAGCTCCCACTAAAAATTTGTCAGCTACATATTATGATTTAGCCAAGTTGATTTGCTCCCACTCAAATCCAGATCCTCTCAACAATCTTGGACATTCCAAAATTCCTTGATTACCATCAAATCGAGAATTCCACTAATGAGATTTCAATGACTATTCATTTCTCGTACTTAGGTCCACGCTTCTTTGTATTTCGTAGGTATGTCTTGTTCAAAACATGACAAGTGAATCAACAATATAATTCCACAAACTTGTAGAATATATAGTTGAATCCTACTTTCTTTAGTAAAAGTATTTACTTGAAACTTTATGATCATTATCATAAGCTTCTCCTCTATCTGTAGAGTTCGGTTTCACATAACAAATTCCATTGCGCCACTGAACAATTCAGAGGTAAGGTCAAATACCTTGTTTTGATCATTCACTTTCTTCCACCTGTATCTTCATCAAGACAAGTCAACTTTCGACAACAGCAGGTTTGCCCCTTTTGGAAGATGCATTCATAGCTTCCTAAGAATGCTCTACAAAGACTTGTTTATTCGCCACGATTTCGACTTATCAAAATCTCCAGAAACTCGAATACCTTGTTTTGATCATTCACTTTCTTCCACCTGTATCTTCATCAAGACAAGTCAACTTTCGACAACAGCAGGTTTGCCCCTTTTGGAAGATGCATTCATAGCTTCCTAAGAATGCTCTACAAAGACTTGTTTATTCGCCACGATTTCGACTTATCAAAATCTCCAGAAACTCGAATGTGCCATAACTCTTATGGTGTTGTTTCCACGAATCTTTAGACGTTCCTTATTTTTAAATGAGTGTTTGCTTATTTCGATCTCTAACTCTAAACGACAACTATAACCCCGATAAGAGATAATATTAGATCACATGTATCTAATACAAAATGATTATGATGTTCAAACATTTCAATACAATTTGAATTCGTCCAATTATCATAATTTGTGAAACCTCTTTCACAATTCCCTTTTATGCTAAACTTAACTTGAATACTTTAGTCATGTCGATCAAATCGAAGACACTTGTTAATTCAATATCCTCCTTTATTGTGAACTCATTTGAACAATTCAAATCATTTCAAATTTGTGTTTCATTAAGTAAATATGCTTATTCACTTAAATCCACAATTAACTAATGATTTCCACTATTTTTTGAAAATATGATACATCACTATGCATAAGATACAACATTTCTTCGCATATCACCATTTTACCAGAATACGGAGTTTTAATCATTCTGCCCAACGAGGCATGGTTTTGCAAAGTCTCTAGATTACGCATCTACGACCCCCGATCTTCTTGAAGAACATGCAATAACCAAAATGACTTAAACTATAGTGTTATTTCATTATTAAACTTCGGATATCTTTTAGCATTCTAATCCTTTATAAATGTTTAAACTATTATCATTAACATAGTGATGAGAATAACTCATTTATAATCGTAATGTGACCATAAGGTATTGTTCATAAGAATAGTACAACTGGCTTGTAACTCGTTCATATGAATAATCGTCTTGCCAAAAGCAAGACACACAAACAAGGATTACAAAATTATATTCAATTCCACTAATCCAAATGATAAACTTCTGAGGAAGGGGGTGATGTCGGCCATCAACCGTTTTTCTTGCCGTCATCAAGTCACGTTGCCTCAGATCCAGAAATTCTCAAGCAGATCATCTTGTTTTCTCAAAACAGGACAAGTATCAAATACTTTGCAAATTACAACAAGTTTTTGCAAGAATTACACTTATAACCTTGTATATCTTACATATACCTTTTCATCCATAACCTCCATTACAATCAAGCCCTTATAGATCGCTAAGTGATTTTCCAAATATTATGTTTTCATCCATCATGGAGAAAACTCATCCAACGGCTCATACGCTATGTGCCTTATTCTGCATAATACAAAATTATCGTCCAACTATCCATCGAATGGAGAATGGCTTATTGGATGATAATGGAGAAACACAAACATTGCGGAGTCATCGAATTATCTCCTAATGGTTATTGTATCAAGAAGAGAAGATCACCTTTTACGAGGATATCCCTCAGGCGTGGGTATTAATCTATGAAGTTGGACCCTTTTGCTAAGTTCTACATCAAGCAATATATTTCCCATGGTCGCAAAGGACCTCAATGGGATAGGCCATGATCTACTAAGATATTTGCAAATAGACATCTAGACTAAGTTCATAATATGAGTTCAATTTACAATTGATCTCCCACTAAAATTGTCATCCCCTTGATGATTTTAGTGATCACATGATCCCAATCCTCTGCACCTCCCCTGATCATCACGGCCATCAGTGCAGCCTCAAAGGTAGACATTCCCTAATGTCAATCACATCATCCATGTGACTCATGCTCGATCTTTTGATCTCTTGTGTTCCGAGGCCATGTATGTACATGCTAGGCTCGCCAAATCTAACTTGTGTGTATTTGATGTGCAACATGGCTTACACCCACTGTATGCGAACGTAGATATGTATAGCCCCTGATCATCACAGCTGGCTTCATAATGAAGAACTTTCTTGGTGGTGCACACACAAGGGGAACACGATCATTGGAATTAAATAGGGATTATCTTATTTGCTACCGTTGAGTATCTAATACTAGCACACAATAAGATGTGAAATAGGTATCAACATCATATGTGTATTGTGATATGATATGGTCCTTCTTCTTGCACCTTGATCTCCATCGAACGCTCAGGCATGATCTCCATCTTGCCCTTGGTTTGACGCCAAGTCCACGACGCCACCACCCGGTCGTTCATCGGAACAATGACTATTACTACATAACTTAGTAACATAAAAGTAAACTACTTTACCTTTGTAACGACCAATACCATATCATAATCACATGCCCTTCTGCAAAATAAAGTTAGACGCCTCTACTTTATCTATTGCAAGTTTTACGTGGTTGTTTAGGGCTTTCGCAATAGAACCGTTTCTAAACTACGAACTTTCCAACCATAACATGGATCCAACGGTTGTCTCTACTACACCCCTTTCGGGGACCTCCGTTGTAAATGTTATATCAGCTATTGAATGAGAGACAAACACCCGCTAGGCACTTATAGGTACAAGCTATATGTTGAGCATGGAACTAGTCTCGCGTACGAATACGCGTAAGATCGGTCCGGGCCGCTTCATCAAACAATACCACGATATAAACAAGTACACGTTAGAGGGTAACAACTAAAGGATCAATGCCCGCACATAACTTGTGCGTATTGGCCGTATAGCACTCATACGCATAGATCGGCTCTAATACCACTGAAGGATTCCGCAGCAAAAAACAAAAAAAATCCTACATTGGAAGCTCTTAAACTGCCCAAGATCTATCTATGTAGTAATGCAGTAACGGCCGAGCGTAGAGAATACATACCCTTATAGACCGTATGCGATTAACGTTCCTAGGGGAACGTGGTTGACGTAGTCGTACTTGTAGCCGACCTCAAGGTCACGAAGCTCCTCGCAGGTCACCCATTGCTCCTTCTTTATCGTGCAGCAGCTCCGGCTCACGACATTTAAGCGCCCCAAGTGTTGCGCCTCGTGTCTTCGTACACATGCGGTGTACGATGAGACCTCCGGCTCCCTGATCCCGTCGGGAGTGCGAAAGTTGATATCCATCTAGAAATCCCTGCAACGCAATGACGTGCTGCAGGTGTGGTGTCTCTTGCACGGGCAGTCCAAACTTGGGATCGTGCCAACGCATGGAGACTAGAGAGAGAGAGAAGGAGAAAGTCAACCAAGGGACTTTTCCAAATATTGGTGTATTTAATCCCACCCATGGGAACCCCTTTATATAGGCTAAGAGAGGTGTGCCTTTCTCAAAGGCTAAGCCATGTGGGACTAATTGCTAAAAAAAGCAGCGGGATTTTCATCCAACCGGATGGCCCAATTTCAGCCTAAGAGGAAAAAGAGGGCAGTAGCAGCCAGCAGCACAGCTGTCGGCCGGGTCCAGCGGAGGCAGCAGCCGGGGCGGGCTGAGCTCAGCGGCGTCCCACCAGGCGTGGCGGCGCCCAGCGCTCTGCCAGCCCGCGTGTGGCACTTACTACCGGCCGCCCACTTTTGTGGGCTGCCAAGCCCACTCGCGGTAGCAGTTTTTTCTGCCTTTTTATTTTTCCTTTTTCTAGCAGCTTTTCTCCTAGGCCATTTCCCTCTGGGGATTTAGCCTAATATGAAAGTTGATTTTATAAATCTTAATTTAAATATTATTTAGAATATATAAACTCACAATTAACATATAATAAATTTATATTTAAATTCCCATTTATCCGAAAAAACTTTTCCGGTCTTTTCTTTTATTCCTTTCTCCGAACAACTTCGGATCTCTCTGTGAAACAATTCCGGCTTTCTCTTTCTCTACTGTGATTCTGTCTTATGAATGATCACTCTCATCGTACCCTTAAGATTATCCCCTCATGGCTCGGGAGTGCTCTAGACATGATCTATATCAATGATCAACAGAGGGACCTGGGATGCCCATGTGACCCCTATGCATTCCTGATGACAATGTCGTTTGAACCATTAAATGTAGCATGCAATTTTCTTTTGTTTCTTGATACGACTTATTCGAGATCCGATCATTGGTATCACATACCTTGTTCAATCTCGTTACCAACAAGTTATGTTTTACTTGTTACCGTGATATTACATTCCCTTGATCGAGCCACATGTTGCAACATTTATGGATGTAATCTCACCAAGCTGGCCGTATGTATCTTTACCCGTCATGTTGGTGAACAAATCCCGGTCTTATGGTTACATGTCATCTATTGTTCCTTTGGAATACCCAACATACACCATTATTGCCACCATTTTACCAGATGATGTCTAATGCAGTCAAAGCAGCCTCAGGAAACAGTGAGTAATATGAACTCACGGTCTAAGGAAAAGGAGTCTAGATTTTAGTTGTTGCAACAATGAACTATATGACTTGATCGTGTCGCAATCCTTTGAGGAATGTCCATCACATCATTCTCCAATGATATGACCCTGTTGTTAATTGGCATAAATACCCATGATCTTGAAACCCAGATCATCCTCATGACCAACGAACTAGTATGAATAGAGGCTACTAGGGACTTGGTTTTTTCATACCACACCTGTACCAATATTTCTACTTGATACATTTATATCACAATATGAAACTATTATAAACTATTAGAGATATGACAATAAAAACCTATTTATTATTTGCCTCTAGGGCATATCTCCTTCAGATACTTATTAGATCTCCATAATGCTAAATCATAGACAAGTTTTGTCTTCTTACATGCAAGTACAACCTTCTCTTGGAACTCAAAAAAGCAAAATGTTGGTGGCTATGTCCACCAATCATTCTGAGATAATTTCTTTTTATGAAGCATCATGAGAATATATGCCTTCGTAGAATCATAAACTTTATCAAAGGTTCAAGTGGGATTGGTTCGCTGGAATCGCTCACCATTATCTATGAAGATAATGCTTCTTGTATTATATAGATGCAGACATGTTATATTAATAGCAATATTACAGAGCATATTGCTTCTAAGTTGTTTTATCCCATGAGCTACAAAAGAGTAGGGTAATAATTTGCAAATGAAGTCATGTGATAACTTCGCTGATTTGTTTACGGCATCTTTACCAAGTTCACCTTTTCATAAATATTTACATGGAATTGGTATGAGGAGACTTCGTTATCTACAAAGTTATGGATTCTCACGTAAGGTTTTTAATGAGGAAATATCAGTACAAGCATGGAAGATATATGTCATTTTGTCCTTATTTCCCCACTTGATTTATAGAAGGAGTTTTTCATGACATATTGTATCTTTCTCTTCTATTTTTCCCACATGGCTTTTCGAGGAGGTCATTTCGAGGATGGTAGGTCATAAGGACGAGCAAGGATTAGGGGGAGTGTCATCGGATTGATGACAAGTACGCCATGAGGGGGTCCTCGAGGCGTGCGGAAGAGAGGGGTGTGAGATGTACGGTGTTTCGGGACGGTGAGCACACAAGTTTACCCAGGTTCGAATCCGCCGGCTTTGGACGGATCCTACTCCTGCTAGCAATCGATGTCTGGCAGAGCCGGAATATGGGTTACAAGGGTTCTCCTATGCGAGTTGAGATTGTAGACTATTGAGGGTGCCCTAAAGGCTCTCCCTAGGACGGCTTATATAGATATTCGGCCTAGGGTTTACAGGAGAGATCTGTCCGGCTACAACTAAGAGTCGGTTACAGAGTACATCTTGAACTACAAGTAACACTATGGGCCTAAGTCGGTAAGTCTTCGGGGCCTTCTCGTAGATGGATTGGACTCTGTCTCTTCTCCCTGACTGGGCCGCTCATGAAGCAAAGCTCTAACCCGAAGTGGGCCACCCTGGTCAATGAGGAACTGTGAGGATACCCGGAAAGTATATCACCAACAGCAGCCCCCGGAAGTCTCCAAGATCCAAAGTCGGATTCATCATCGTCTAGCTTGATCTTCGGCTTGCAGAATCTTGAAGGGTTCCTGAAACTTCACAACAAAAAATACGATCTGGGTCTTAAAAATAAGTCGGACCTATCAACATGTTACTCGGACTTTCCAGCTTGATTTCAAACTAAGTCGGAACTTTGGTCTCTGACATCATCTGACACTCGTCATGGTAAAGTCACGTCATCTGACAAACACCATGTCAGCACGACCATTGGTGGGTCCGCAGTTCGCAGAACCGAGGCGTCGGTTCAATGCGTACGTGGAGACCGAGGCGACGTAATCATCACGTGGGTCCTTCCGAGTTCCTTCCACGACGCGTGGCATTTCCACAGTGTTGTTTGCACGAATCTTGGCGCAGGTAGGTGGTTATAAGGGGTGAGGATTTTTCTTCTCCTCTCTTCACCTATTCCCTTTGCTGTTTCTTATCCTCCACATCTCCCCAGCGCACAGAGCTCTCCCTCCTCCCAGATTTCCTAGCGCTGCCCATCTAATGTCACCGATGCACCAAAGAAATGGCTTCCTCTTCCTCTTCTGGCTTGGCGGCGACAGCGGCGGCGGTGACGACTGCGGCAGAGAAGGAGAGCAACCGGGGAGTCTGGATCCCGTGCCTGCTCGACGATGAGAAACTCCAAGGTGTGGAGAATGAAGGTCTCCTCCGCGCTGGCGACTGGTGGAGCGGCTTCGGCGAAACCATCCCCCACCCGCGCGCCGGCGAGCAGGTCCACTTCGGCACCCACCTCGATAGAGGTTTGTCCTTTCCTCCCTCAGAATTCTTTTCCGAGGTGATTGATGATTACGGTGTACAGCTCCACCATCTTCCCCCGAACTCCCTCTTAGAGATGAGTTCTTACGCAGCTTTGTGCGAGGGGTATCTCGGCATTAGGCCGAGTCTCACTTTGTTTTGTTTCTACTTCCATGTCCGTAGAAACTCCATCACCACCGGTAATCCTTATATTACCGGCACTATTAGCCTTTCTGTTAGACATGAGTGTAGTTATCCTCGCATTTCTGCCAGTGACTCGGTCAAACAATGGCCGGCCACTTTCTTCTACCATAAGGACATTCCCGCTCCCGGCAAAGCTACTGCTTTGCCGGCTTTCATCGACGGAGCCACCATGGCCCAACCGTCTTGGGACGAGGCTCCTTCGGCTCTCAGTGACGATCTGATCCTTGCTAAGAGGAGGATCGAATATCTGATAAAACACAAGGGCTTGAAAGGATCCGACCTAGTCCAATGCTGGGTCGCACGCCGGATCCAGCCTCTCCAACACCACGGCGACCGTCTGATGCACTCCATCACAGTGTCGAAGAATGATTCCCTCTGCATCAGTCATAAGGCTTTAAAGCCACAGGATTACATAAGCCAAATTAAATGGCTGATCAAGGAGCGGATTGCAAGGAAGATTCCGGACTTGTCTCTGGATATGCATACAGCGGAAGACCCTGTGGTTCCGGTAAATAATAAACCCTTTTATGTGTTTCACCCTTTAAGTTATTTCGCAATACTGAGATATCTTTTTTTTCCAGCTTGCCGACCTCCCCGAGTCAGAATTTGCTCCACTCGAGGGATATCCTCTAGAGTTTTCTCAGGAGGCGGAACTGGTCCCACTGCCGGACATTGTACCCAGGAAGCGCAAGGCTCCGACAGTGGCCGTCGGCACAAAGGAGGTGCCAGTCGTGAAGAGGTAACTTTCAACACAACTTCCGCCTTTGTACCTTACTCGAATTCTGCTTCCGGGATGTAATGTTTTTTATTCTATTACATTCTCAGAGCTAAGCAGCTCATCAAGGGTAAGGGGAAGGGAATTTATTCGAAGCCCTTGCGGCAGACGAAGCTAACTATCGCTTCTCATGTCGTAGCTCCTCCGACTCCTGCCCCACAACCCTCTGCAACACCGGTGATCATTCCTTTGCCGGTTGTCGCAGAAGATCCGGCTCCTCCTAAGGGGCCAGCGACCCTTGAGTCGCAGACTGACGCCACCACGGGTGGCTCAGGTTTAGATAAGGGTGAACCCTCTTCGGGTAATGATCCCTCGGCAGAGACCTTTGCTGAAAACCTCCTGAACAATCCGGGACTTTCCAAATTTGGCTTGTCTTGGAAATCTGTAGAAGAAATCCAGCTTCTGGCCCGGCAATGCATGGAGAAGAGAAATCTCTCTGCCAAAGAAGAAGCACAAGAGGCAGAAGACATCAAGTACTCCGACCTTCTTGAACAAGTCCGTCTTTGCGACGAGGGACTTAGAGCTGGTGTGCTTCCACCACCTCCGGTTATTCCACTCACCCTCGCCGAGAAGGTTACCACCGAGGTGAAAATGTGTCTGAGAAAACTCACACATGAACATCATGTAAGTCGGAATTCCAACTCACGATTTTCTTTATTGTATTTTATATCATATCCTCTAGCCCCCAAGCATGAAGTAGGATATATAATCCGGGTTTATGCTTCCTTAGGATGCCAAAGAATGAACTAGTGTAGCCCCCAAGGCTCGTGCTAACTCTGGGTATTCTGACTTACAGAAAGTTAATTCATATAACCAGGATTTGTTGAAGAACATCGGCAACAAGCGGAGAGAGATCAAAGCTCTCCGTCTTGAAAATGCTAAGCTGAAGGTCTCCAAGGATGAGGCCGACGGTAAACATTCCGAGACTCAAATCTTGTCTTTGTGTTTTCATAGTCGAATATTTTTTACTAAACTATTGTTCTTTTTGACTTACAGCACTGGTAAAACAGTCATGTGCTATGATTGAAGAGGCCGAGAACCTCAAAACCTTGGTGGTGGAGAACAAATAACTTCACCAAGAGCTGGATAAGCTCAAGGCGGATCATGAGAAGAGCATTGCTCAAGTTCTCAAATCCTCCTCCATGGCTACTGATGAGCATGATCGTAAGATTGCAGCTCAAGATCAGAGAATCTCGGATCTCAACAACGAGCTTTGCAGAGAGAAGGACCTTTCCGAGGCGCTCCGGGCTCAACTCCGGAGTCTTCGAGAAGAGAAGACCAAAGTTGACGACATCATCTTTGGTATGTTTTCCATCTTTCTGACTTGTCTATATTCTTCGACTCTTTCGATGTCGGATTTACTTAACCATTTTGTGTTATCTGTATAGGTCCTCTGAACTTGACGGACTCCACTTCCACCGAGCCTCGCACCCACCGGCTTACCCAAGTCAGTGATTTGCTTCATGACTTCCGCCAGTCCATCGAGGACTTTGGAGAAGTTCTCAAGGTTCCGGACATGCACAACATGTCGGACTTTCAGGTGTGAGACTAGGCGAAGGAGATGCCGCAGCTCATCAGGGACTGGAACATGTCCTACGCGCAATCCGTGGCGCAGAACGCTCTCACCATGGTCATGAGCCACCATGGAAACATGGAGATATGGCAAGTGACCAGAGGGTACTGCAAGGTGGATGAAGATGGCCAGGAGCAAGATATCAATGCGATCATGGACTCATGCGCCGGATATGGGTGTCGCGTGGGTGACTTAACCAGCTACAACACTCCCTTCTTCACTCGCGTGGATACACCGCCCCCGCCTCCGGAAGAAGCAGCTGAACTTTTCGATGATGAACAGACCGTATCAGATCTGAACATCTCGGATCGTTATCAAACCGAGGCCGATGCATCCAGCGAGCTGGCAGCGCCTACCTCTTCTCCTGCACCATAGATTACCAGAAACAATTGTATTATTCCGAGAAACATTATGGGTCTATAAAATATGCATTACTATAATTTTGCTAGTGCTAAGCTTTTGATCTATTCAACACTTTTGGTTTTAAACTTTTGTGTGCCTGAAATGTTTACATAAGCACTTATAGTTTTTCGTCTATACTTATCGTTTATCTGGCTTTCCGCCTCGTCCCTTTCGTGAGCCGGCTAAACCTTATGCACGGAAACTTTGCCGAGCAATGGAGCTCAATTGCTAAACCAGTTTAAACTCAGAAACAAAGCCGGCTCCCAGTACCAACAATTCACTACTTGGAAAATACCCGCATCCGGCAATCAGACAAATAACCAAAGTATAGACTAAGAACTTTAGAGTTATACCCGAAGGTGGCATTTTTAGAATCAGAAATCTAAACCAGAACAAACATGAGCATAAAGTACTTTCAAGTATTCTGGGATTTTCGACTATGACATGATCATTCGGAAATAAGATGGTAAAAACTTCTTAGAAAAAACTTGAGGCAACCAAGACTTTTATTTCTTACAAAGCATGTACATATGTATGATTACAAAGAAGGATAAACTAAGAATAAAAGGGACGTAGCTGAGCAATATTCCATGGTCTGTCTAACTCATCCGGATTTGTACTGCCTCTAGCTCTCTTTCTCTTCTTAGTAGCAGGTCTTTCTTTGACTGGCCTCATGTCAGTTAAGTAGTACGAACCATTATGCAATACTCGACTAACTAAAAAGTGCCCTTCCCATACTGGGGAAAGTTTGTGCTTTCTTTGTTGCACAAGCCGGAGAACCAAATCGCCTTTATTGAAAGATCTGTTTCTGACTCTCTGGCTATGATACTTGTGTAACTTCTGCTGATAGGCTGTTGATCTCATTTCAGCAACGACGTGAACTTCTTCGACTAAGTCAAGATCATTTTGTCAAGAAATCTCGACATCTTCTTTGATATATGTGGCCACTCTAGGAGAAGTGTGAATCAAATCACTAGGTAGAACTGCTTCTGCGCTATAGACCAAGAAAAAAGGTGTGTATCCGGTTGACCTATTCGGAGTTGTTCATAAACTCCATATTCCAGAGGGTAATTCCTCTGCCCAAGCCCCCACAGCATGTCGTAGTGGTGCTTCGAGTCTCGGTTTAGGCCCTGTAGGATTAAACCATTTGCCCTTTCGACTTGTCTGTTAGCCTGTGGATGTGCGACTGACGCAATGTCAAGCCGGATATTTTGTTTGTTGCAGAATTCGGCCAATTCTCCCATAGAGAAATTACTCCTGTTGTCCGTGATAATACTATGCGGATAACCATACCGGATTATAACATCCTCGACATATCTTTTGGATGTTGCTCCATCACAACTAGTGACGGGTTTAGCCTCAATCCATTTGGTGAATTTATCCACCATCACTAAGAGGTGAGTAAATCCACTTGGAGCACATCTAAACGGTCCTACCATATCAAGCCCCCAGACCGCAAAAGGCCATGTTATAGGTATTATTCACAGCCGATCAGCTGGAACGTGAGCTTGCTTGGCGTACTTTTGGCAGCCTTTGTACGTCTTGACTAGCCGTTCGGTATCTGCTTGAGCTGTAAGCCAGAAAAATCCGTGTCTAAAAGCTTTTGCCACTAAATATTTGGCTGCAGCATGGTGACCACACCCGCCTTCGTGGATTTCTCTTAGGATCTCCACTCCTTCTTCTGGAGATACACAGCACTAAAAAACCCCAGAAACACTCCACTTATAGAGCTCACCTTTAACTATAGTATAGGCTCTCGCTCATCGGACGATCTGCCGGCTCAGAACCTCGTCTTACGGGTAATTTGCCATCTACCAGATAATCAAGGTAGGGTTGGGTCCAGCTGGGAATTACAGCCAGGACTGCTATTAGAGGTGAGTCGGATTTGGTCAGATATTCCTCACCCACTCCCTTTATTGAGGGAACTTTGAGGTGCTCTAAAAAAGCGCCATCCGGGACCTCTTTCCGTGCAGAGCCTATCCGAGATAGTGCATCTGCTTCCTCGTTTTCTGCTCGAGGGATGTGTTGAACCTCAAACCCTTCGAACGATTTAGATAAATCATCCACGACAGCCTTATATGTTGTCATGTGTTTATTTGCATTACAAATATCCGACACTTGCTGAGCAACAAGATCCGAATCTCCATAACACATCAAACGTCAGATGCCGATATCCTTAGCAATCCGGATTCCGTGTAGCAGCGCTTCATACTCGGCAATATTGTTTGTCGCTGTGAAGTGGATCTGCAACATGTATAGAAGTTTATCTCCTTGGGGTGATTTGAGCACCACGCCAACCCCCAAGCCCCCTCGAGCCTTAGACCCATCAAAGTATAGGGTCCAATATTCCGACTCAGGGAGAGTCATATTCTCCTTCGTCTCTGTCCAATCAGCAACAAAGTCGGCAAGGATTTAGGATTTGATTGTTGTCCGGGGTTTATACTCAATATCGAAAGCTGAAAGCTCTATGCCCCATTTGGCGACGCGTCCTGTGGCGTCACTGTTGTTAATTATGTCTCTCATGGGAGCTGTGCTCACCACGGTAATCGGATGCTCTTGAAAATAGTGTCGTAGCTTACGAGATGCTAGGAAAACACCGTAAGCCATCTTTTGATAGTGTGGATACCGCTGTTTTGATTCTGTTAGGACCTGATGTCTACGCACTTCTATTCTTGTAGAAAGTTGTTGGGCCTCCAAGTGCAGAGGTTTGTAGAACAGCAGCAAGTTTTCCCTTAAGTGGATCACCCAAGGTTTATCGAACTCAGGGAGGAAGTGGTCAAAGGTATCCCCTCTCAAGCAACCCTGCAATTAAGATACAAGAAGTCTCTTGTGTCCCCAACACACCCAATACACTTGTCAGGTGTATAGGTGCACTAGTTAGGCGAAGAGATAGTGAAATACAAGTGGTATAGATAATTATAAGTGGTAACGGTGCTAGAAAATAGCTTGATAGCGTGGGAAAGACTAAAGTAAAACTGAAATAAAGATGGAAGCAAGCAAACATGTAACAGATCTAATAGCAAACGGTGTTTCAGTGCTTAGAAACAAGGCCTAGGGATCATACTTTCACTAGTGAACACTCTCATATAAATATCATCTCTTTATGATACTACGCTGAACTACTCTCCGGTTGGACACTCTAATCCATGGTAGGGCTATAACAGCACACCTCAAAGTAAGTCTTTCCCATCTAGAAAACCCCACACTATCACCTTGAGCACTAGATGAGTCCAACAAACACCACAATTTCATAAAGACATCCAACTCCAAATATAACTCATAACAAGTATTTGAAATCTCTAGCCTAAGTGCCACCATGGTGTGCACGCTGTCACTTTCACACACATGGGGAGAGCAGAGATCTATTAAAGCACTTGAGTAGCAAGGTAGATCTATAGATTACAATATCATGGTCACAATATGATCATGCATAGATAGAGAGATGAACACATAGCTACCGGTAGAACCCTTAGCCTCGAGAGAGAACTACTCCCTCCTCATCATGGAACTCAGCAATGGTGATGGAGATGGCGGTGGAGATCGATGGAAATGGCTCCGGGGGCACTTCCCCGTCCTGGCAGGGTGTCGGAACAGAGACTTTCTGTCCCCCGAATGTCCCCTTCGGTGGCGGCGGTGCGGCGGAACTTTTCGTGGATTTCTGATGGATGACTTAGGGTTTATGCATCGGGAGGCTTCTTATAGGCGAAGAGGCAAGGTCGGTGGAGTGCTAGGGGGCCCACACCACCTGGTGGCGCGGCCAGGGCTAGCCCGTGCCACCATATGGTGTGGCTAGGCCCTGGCCCTCCTCTGTTTCTGCTTCTGGCTCCGCGAGTCTTCCGGTAAAATAGGAACTTTGGCTTTTGTCCCGGCCAATTCCGAGAATATTGATTTTCTGACTTTCCTGGACCAAAAACAGCAGAAAACAGGCAACTGGCACTATGGCTCTTGTTAATAGGTTAGTCCAAGAAATCACATGAAAAGTACTCCAAAGTGTGGACAAAACATAAGAAAGTAGATAAAACCAAGCATGGAACATCAAAAATTATAGATACATTTGCAATGTATCAGGACCTCGCTGACTAACTAAGTCGGACGCTGCACCAAGTGTTCTTGATTTTCCTCCGGTCTCTCCACCACCATAACAATACTAATAACTTTGTTTGTCGCAGCAAGATAAAGCAACATCGGTTCCTATGGTTCCGGCGTAGCAAGGATAGGAGCAGATGAGAGTACTTTCTTCAGGTCTTGTAGTGCAGCTTCAGCTTCGTCAGTCCACACAAAATCCTTGTTCTTTTTCAAGAGTTTGTATAATGGTGCGGCTCTTTCACCGAGCCGGCTTACAAACCGACTGACTGCAGCGATGCAACTAGTTAGTCTTTGTACGTCCTTCAGGCAAGTTGTCCTGGAAATATTGAGTATAGCCTTGATTTTGTCCCGGTTCACCTCTATGCCTCTTTGAGACACGATGAAACCTAAGAATTTTCCGTCTGGGATTCCAAAGAAGCATTTCTTCGGATTAAGCATGATGTTGTATTTTCGTAGATTAGCGAACGTTTCCTCCAAGTAGGAAATCAGCGTTTCCTTCTTTTTGGACATCACCACAATATCATCCACGTATGCATGTACATTGCGTCTGAGTTGGTCGTGGAGGCAACGCTGCATCGTGCGCTGGTAGGTAGCTCCTGCGTTCTTCAGCCCAAAAGGCATCATAACAAAACAGAAGGTTCCGAAGGGGGTTATGAATGAGGTTTTGACTTTGTTAGATTCCTTCATCCGGATTTGGTGATAACCGGAATATGCGTCGAGAAAATAGAGGAGTTCCGAGCCTGCCGTAGAATCGATAACTTGATCAATCCTAGGCAGAGCAAACGGATCTTTTGGACAAGCCTTGTTCAAGGCAGTATAACCAACACACATCCTTAAATCAGTGGTGTCCTTTTTAGGTACCATTACAGGATTGGCCGACCACTCAGTGTGGATGACCTCTTCTATGAATCCGGCTAACTCGAGCCGCGCTAGTTCCTTAGCTATTGCCTTACGCTTTTCATCGCCGAAACATCGTAAGGACTGTTTGACGGGTTTAGCATTCGGGTTTACATTTAAAGAGTGCTCGGCAAGTTCCCTAGGTACTCCAGTCATGTTAGATGGCTGCCATGCAAAGATATCTTGATTTGCTTTGAGGAACTTGACGAGCGCGCTTTCCTATGCACTATCTAGGCCTACGCCTATCTGGGTCACCTTGGAGGGGTCATCATCCTTAAAAGGCGTCTTCTTCATCTCTTCTAATGCCTTGAACTCTGGATTCGGCTTTGTCACCTCCTTCTTTGTTGCGGGCATCTCGGACGGATCTATGCTCTTCTTGATCTCCTGGTACTCCTGGGCGTGCAGCACAGCTTCAGCAAAGGCGGCATTTCCATCCTCGCATTCTCGCACTTTCTTTGGGTCTCCCTTGATTGTGATTACGCCGTTGGGACCAGGAATTTTCATCATATTGTAAATGTAACAGACGAGCCATAAAAGCCCAGTAAGCCGGACGTCCGAATATAGTGTGGTACGCGCTCTTGAACGGGACCACTTCGAAGGAAAGTGCCTCCGGCTGATAGTTCTTTGGAGTTCCAAAGGTAACATCCAAAGTGATTTCTCCTAGGGAATTAGCTTGTCTTCCTGGGACAACTCCATGAAAAATCACAGAGCTATGGTTCAGCTGGGTCTCCGAGATCTTCATCCGGCTTAGCATTTCGACATAGAGAATAATGATACTACTGCCACCGTCCATGAGGGTCTTGGAGAAACCATAACCGTCAATAAGTGGATTGGCGATTAAGGCATATTTTTCTTGCCTATGTAGCTTAGGCGGATGATCAGCGCGGTCAAATGTGATCGCCACTTCCGACCAGTCCAGGTATTGGGGGACAGCCGGAACTGTTGCATTGAGCTCATGTAGAACTGCTTTCTTGACCTTTGCTGGTTGAGAACCGAGGAAAGTGACATAAGCGTCTTTTTTGGTCAGAAATTTTTTCTTCCCTTCCGGCTTGGGATTTGAAGCGTCGGCTTCCTCCATGTCAGAATCTTCCTTGGTCTCTTTATCTTTTTTGGGATTTTTCTTTCCCTTCTCCCGCTTAGCTCTGTAGCCAGCGGTATCATCTCTTTTAATGTCATCATTGAAACGACACTCGGTGTTTGTGTGGGACGAGCCCCCATTGGCGTCTAAGTGATGCACACATGGGTTATTGGCAATGTCGTCCCAAGTGTAGGTTTTGCCTGATTGCTGGTCTCCTCTACCTTGAACTCTCGAAGTCCCACGGCCACGCCCGCGGCCTCCGCCGCGTCCTCCTCGTCCTCCAGACCCGAAAGTAGCAGTAACCACTGCCGTTTTCGTGTTAGGTTTCTCTTTCGAGGTATTTTTGCGCTTCTGAGCTTGTTGCTTTGGTTGTTTTGCCGACAGTGGCACAGCTAGGGCGTTGAGTAATCCCTCTGCATCGTCGTCAGCATCTGCATACTCGCTCGCTGTTTCTATCATCTCTCCCAAATCAGTGACTTTGTCGCACTTCAGGCGATGACGTAGCAAACCAATTGGGAGACCTGCAATGAAAGCTTCAATCACAGTTTGATCATTTACTCCTTCACAGGAGTTCTTGGTGTCGATCCATCATCCGAGGTAATCCCGGCAAGTTTCTCTGGCTTTCTGGGTGCAACGCTGTAGGTCTCCGACCGTACAGGGCCTCCGGTATGTGGCTTCGAAATCCGAAAGAACGCACTTTGCATGTCATACCATTTGTGTATGGTGTTCTCCGGAAGTTCATTAAGCCATGATCGTGCCGTCTTCCGCAACATGAGTGGGAGATATCGGGTTGCGACCAGGCTATTTCCGCCTTTGGCAATGCAGTAGGCTTGAAAGAAATCCTGTAGCCAGGTATCTGGCCGAGCAATGTCGTCGTAGGCTTGGATATGTCTTGAGATAGCAAATCCTTCTGGGAATCTTGTGGCTCTTATGCATTGTCCGAAGCACTTAGGGCCCATGTATATATCATCATTTTCATAGCGTCGCGCCTCTATGTTGGAGTTGATCATGTGCCTTGCGTCATTCGGGGATAGAGATCGTCCCGAGTGTCGGCTGTGGCTGGGGTGCCTTGGAGCCGGACTTCGGCTTCTTCCACCACCTCCTCCACCACGATGCCCTCACTTGCCTCCCTGGGGGCTGATGCGCTCGACTTTCTATGTAGAGCTCGTTGGGAACCCCAAGAGGAAGGTACGATGAATATAGCAGCAAGTTTTCCCTCGGTTATGAAACCAAGGTTTAATCGAACCAATAGGAGCAAGGAAACACCCCAAAGGTGTTACTAGCTGAGCTTTGGTAGGGCGCACTACCGGTGCTAGTAGCAACGTGGAGACCTGCACAACACAACCATAGAACTTTTCCCCAACTTGCGATGAGGTTGTCAATCTCACCGTGTTTTGCGGAAAACAAAGGATTAAACGTATCGAATGGAAAGAAGTAATAGTTTGTAGAAAGTAAACACAAAGCAGTAAAAGATTGTAGATTGTATGTAAAGTAAAAGGACCGGGATCCATAGTTCACTAGAGGTGGCTCTCCTGAGATAGATAACATGTTGGGTGAACAAATTACAGCGGGGCAATTGACAAACACCGAGAAAGCAATACATGCATATACTAATCATCTTGACTCCTCTGAGACTTGATTGGGCATTACAACATAATACATAGACCGCCATCCAACTGCATCTATGACTAATAATCCACCTTCAGGTTATCATCCGAACCCCCTCTAGTATTAAGTTGCAAGCAACAGATTATTGCTTACTAATCTGCGTGTAAAGTAAACAATACGATTGTTCTATGAACAAAGGATTGTTGTTTTCTCCCTAGTAGCAACAGCACATCTAGTACCTTAGAGATTTCTATCACTTCCCCAGATTACCAGAGGCATGAACCCACTATCGAGCATCAATACTAACTCTTGGAGTTGCTAGCATCTACTTGGCCAAGATAGCTACTAACAAGGGAAAGCATGCAAGATCTCAAATAACAAAGACATGATAGAATCAATAATCAATCTGAAATAGCATCTCAATATCCATCGGATCCCCGCAAACACAACATGTATGAATTACAAATAGATGATCTTGATCATGAACGGAGATCACAAGATCTAAACATGAAAGCACAAAGGAGGAGAAACCAGCCATCTAGCTACTACATGGATCCATAGTCCAAGGATGAACTACTCACGGATCACACCGGAGGCTTGCATGGTGATGAAGAAGGCCTCCAGGGTGAATTCCCCTCTCCAGCAGGGTGCCAGGAAGAGCTTCAGATCCCTCCCGATCTAGGGATGGAGATGACAGCGGCTACAGACTCTTTCATGGATTTTTGATCGGATACTTAGGGTTTTTGTCCCGAGGGCAACTTATAGGCGGAAGGAGAGGCCGAGGGGGTGCCGGGAGCGGCCACACCACCCCCTGGCGCGGGCCAGGCCTGGCCGCGCGGCCAAGTGGTGTGGTGGCTCCCTGGCCCTTCTCCGTCTCGTATTCTGGCACTTGATCCCTTCCGGAAAAATAGGCACTTTGGCTTTTGTCCCGTCTAATTCTGAGAATATTCATTTTCTGACTTTCCTGGAACCAAAAACAGCAGAAAACAGGCAGCTGGCACTGTGGCTCTTGTTAATAGGTTAGTCCAAGAAATCATATGAAAAGTACTCCAAAGTTGGAACAAAACACAAGAAAGTGGATAAAACCAAGCATGGAACATCAAAAATTATAGATATACTTGCAATGTATCAACATCTCCAAGCTTAACTCCTGCTCGTCCTCGAGTAGGTAAGTGATAAAAAGAAATAATTTTTGAGGTGACATGCACCATCAAAGACTTGATCAAAGTATTTGCAAAACATTCAAGGCTGGGATCATAGTACTTCAATCATAACATGAAAGACAAAGTTCTAGCAATAAGCAAAGAAACTATGATGCAACATGAAAAGGCACAAACAAAAAATTCATGAATAACATGCTTTACAAGACGTTTGTTTGTTTCACATAAAGAAAACATAGCATAATAGGATTCAACTTGTCCCTCAATAGAGTAGCAAATATAAATACATAGGACACCTTCAAAGTTCATAAGAGTGACTAGATACAATAGTTTCAAACAAGCAATAACAAGTTATGCATCAATCAACTAGTCTTGGGACAATGCACATAGAACTAAGAATGGCCACTATGCTCTCAAAGTAGGTGCATAAAGATAGAAGGTGGAGACTCAATATAATGGTGGAAGAAAGGCCTTTTGTAAAAGGAAGTAGGGATTCAAGTCTCATAAAGAGCTTCCAAAAATTATGGTACTTATAGCTTTCAGCTCTCATTGCCCCTATCATAAGCATCTTGAAGTGATTAAGGTTAAAGTGAACAAACTATGGTGTACATGCTTGACGAAGTATAAGTCAAAAATCTCATGTCCCTTGTATACGAGGGTCGCTCCTCATGCTACTCAAGTTTAGTCACCGGTAAGTTCTTGTCATCGTAAGTACATGTGTATCATAGAGAACCGCCAACGGGGTACCCCTTGCCCGATGATACGGAAGAATCCCCATATCAAAATGACAAGGCAAAGCAGACAACGAGCATCTCAGCATTCTTCTTATTTACCATGGGAATATGGTGCTTTTTTCTCTCTTTCCTCTTTTCATAGTATCTCTTTTTTTCGTTTCTCTTTTTTTTCTCAATATAGGACTCTTTTTTTATAAGAAGAATGCTTCATAGACGGCTCATTATGGTTACGCTGCAGGTTTACACCATGTCAGCATGGATTAGACCAGCGGCCCAGGCGTTTCTCTAACACATATACATAACTCCATGGACTTACAAGCTCCCCTTTCATTTCACACCGACGACATCCATATACAAAAGAGCATGATATCAACTAGGTACAAGTACCAAGTGCAATGTTGAAAGTGTTCCCCATGAAAGCATGGTTCTGCTAATTCCCAACAAATAAATGCAAGCATATACAACATAGAAGACACAATGATTCAAGTTTATTAAGGGCAAGTAAAGTAAAGTGTGCCTTCAAGTTCGTGAGAGCTTTAATCACTAGTTTTCTCATAACAAGTGGAAGGTAAACAAAAGCATGAATATACTTGGAATAGCATAAGATAGTAGGTAGGTATGGTGGACTCTTTGGAATAACTTGGTTTAGGGAGTTGGATGCATGAGTGGAACTCATACTTGGTTGTGGAGGCTAGCAAAAGACTGGGAGCGACAAACTAAGAGAATAATAATGTCCATAATCATGCAGAGCGACAAAACATCATTGATCAAAGCATAAAGTGATACTAAAGGTTGAAAACTAAAGGATCATAAAGGCTATGGTGACTTGTGATAGTCATAACATGGTGTGAGCATGTGCCAAGTCAACCCAAATAAAGCATCAAAGGAGAATACCACTATACTATGCATTAATATGCTAAAACAACGCATGATTCATCCAAGGCACATTAAGCAATCTCAATTGTTTATAACAAGTCATGCTACAGCAAAGAATAATAAGCATAAACCAAAATAATATCAAGCATGGCATGACAAAGCATAGGCCACAATCAAAAACGAGCTCTTTTTACCACATAAGTATGAACTTTCCTACTCTTTTCCAAACCAAACCAAACTATTTGCAAACCAAAGTATGAAAGAGGGGGTCCAACCAACTTATTCAGAAAACTAAGAAAACCAAGCAAACTAAAAACCAAAACAGAAACGAAAAAGAAGACGCTCCAAGAAAAACACAACTGTGCATGAAACAATAAAAATGAAGCGTTTGGAAGAAACCTGGGATTTTTATTGATGAAGAAGGGGGATGCCTTGGGCATCCCCAAGCTTTGACGCTTGTACTTCTTGGATATTTCTTGGGGTGACACGCGTGGCATCCCCAAGCTTGATTTTAGTCCATCTTTTATCTCATTACTCGTTCCTTCCATACACCTGAATTTTTTGCTTCATACAAAACTTCACACAATCTCATTAGCAACATTAGTGCACTTAAGATAAATAAGTCTCAAGATTCAGTTCTAACACCAAATAAACTTCCATTAGAACACTAGATACTGTAGCACTTCCCTCAAAAAGCTCAATTCCCCAAAGGAACTCAAGAAGGAACTAACAAGAAGCAAATGCAGAAAATGGCAGAAATCTGTCAAAACAGACCAGCAGGTAAAGACGAATTTTTTCGAAGACCTTCTGTTGCTCAAATAAAAAAGTGTTGAACTAACGAAAGTTAGATAACAACCTGGGGCAGAAGCGCAAAAACTTACAGCTCAATCCGACATACAGAGCTCTCTCAGGAATTTTTACGGTGAAGCACAGAAATCTGTTTCGGGACAGCAACTTTCCCAATCATTACTTCACTCTCATTAGAGGTTACTCTTGGCACAAAAAGCAAATAAAAAGGATAAGGAGTGGTTATTACAGAGGTAATAACTTTCAAGACTCATCTAAAACTTTTGGATTATCTCCCAATAAGTACTTTTCTTTAACGCCTTTAAGTTAGGCATGAAAATTTGAGAAGATGCTCTCATAGGAAATATGAATTGAAGTAAAAGAGAGCATCAAGAAGCAAATTCAAAACACATTTAAGTCTAACCCACTTCCTATGCATAGGAATCTTGTATGCAAATAAATGCACAAAGATCAAAGTGACAGGCATAGGAAGATAAAACAAAAGTAACTTCAAAACTTTCAGCACATAGAGAGGTGTTTCATTACCATAAAAACTTCTACAACCATATTTTCCTCTCTCATAATAATTTTCAGTAGCCTCATGAATAAACTCAACAATATAACTATCACATAAGGCATGCTTTTCATGATCTACAAGCACTAGAGCTTTATTATAAACATTTTCAAAAGAATCCTCGGGAACATAACATTCACCCTCCTTTGATAAGCATGGGGGACAATCAAATAATGTAAGGGATAAAGAGTTACTCTCATTAGAAGGTAGGCATGGGTAGATCCATTCGTCCTCTTTTTGTCCATCACTCTCCTCCTCTTTTTCATCTAATGAGCTTTCAGGTTCAGCAATTTTTTCTTCCATGGAGGTTCTAGCAGGCGGTGGTTCACCTATTACCTTAGCAGTCATAATACTGTTCCCAAATAGGAAACTGAGTGAGCTATCCATAATGAAATAGTGATTGGAGCAGAGCTAGTCATAAAGGCAACTTAAGAAAGAAACTAAATTTTTTATGTTTTTTGATAAAGAAAGCAAACTAGTAAAACTAATTTTTTTTGTGTTTTTGAAGAACAAAACAAGCAAACAGAGCAAAAAGAAACTAAGCAAAACAAAAACAACAAAGTAAAGAGATTGGTTATGAGGGACTCCCCTTGTGAAGATGTCCTTGACTCCCCGGCAACGGCGCCAGAAAACCTTGATGCGCTTGACTTTCTACGTAGAGCTTGTTGGGAACCCCAAGAGGAAGGTACGATGAATATAGCAGCAAGTTTTCCCTCAGTTATGGAACCAAGGTTTAATCGAACCAATAGGAGCAAGGAAACACCCCAAAGGTGTTACTAGCTGAGCTTTGGCAGGGCGCACTACTGGTGCTAGTAGCAACGTGGAGACGTGCACAACCCAACCACAGAACTTTGTCCCTAACTTGCGATGAGGTTGTCAATCTCACCGTGTTTTGCGGAAAACAAAGGATTAAACGTATCGAATGGAAAGAAGTAATAGTTTGCAGAAAGTAAACACAAAGCAATAAAAGATTGTAGATTGTATGTAAAGTAAAAGGACCGGGATCCATAGTTCACTAGAGGTGGCTCTCCTTAGATAGATAACATGCTGGGTGAACAAATTACAGCGGGGCAATTGACAAACACCGAGAAAGCAATACATGCATATACTAATCATCTTGACTCCTCTGAGACTTGATTGGGAATTACAACATAATACATAGACCGCCATCCAACTGCATCTATGACTAATAATCCACCTTCAGGTTATCATCCGAACCCCCTCCAGTATTAAGTTGCAAGCAACAGATTATTGCTTTACGAACTGCATGTAAAGTAAACAATACGATTGTTCTATGAACAAAGGATTGTTGTTTTCTCCCTAGTAGCAACAGCACATCTAGTGTTGGAGATATGCCCAAGAGGCAATAATAAAAGTGGTTATTATTATATCTTTGTGTTTATGATGAATGTTTACATCCCATGCTATAATTGTATTATAAGGAAACACTAATACATGTGTGTTTTGTAAACATAAAAGAGTCCCTAGTAAGCCTCTTGTGGAACTAGCTTGTTGATTAAATGATGATCATGGTTTCCTGATCATGGACATTGGATGTCACTAATAACAAGGTTATATCATTAGGAGAATGATGTGATGGAGACACACCCATAGTGAGCGTAGCATAAGATCAAGTCATTAAGTTCGTATTGCTGTAAGCTTTCAAATGCATAGTAACCTAATCCTTCGACCATGAGGTTATGTTAATCACCATCACCGGATGGGTACTTTGATGACATCAAACACCGCTTCAGAATCGGGTGGTTATAAAGGTGTCATTGGGTATTCTGAAAGTATGTGTTGAAGCGCATGGACCAAGATTGGGATTTGTCCATCCATATGACAGATAGATATGCTCTGGGCCCTCTCGGTGGAATGTCATCTAGTTAGCTTGCAAGCATGTGACTAGGTCACAAGGGATGACATAACATGGAACGAGTAAAGAGTACTTATCAGTAACGAGGTAGAACTAGGTATGGTGATACCAACGATCAAACCTCGGATAAGTAGAATATCGCGTGACAAAGGGAATTGGTTTCGTATGTTAATGGTTCTATGATCATGAAGTCATTGTTGAGTATGTGGGAGCCGTTATGGATCTCCAGATCCCGCTGATGGTTATTGATAGGAGAGATGTCTCCATCATGTCTGCATATTCACGAACCGTAGGGTGACAGACTTAAGGTTCAGAGTTGTTTTAAGTAGATATGGAATATGCGTTGGAGACCGAATGTTGTTCGGAGTCTCGGATTGGATCTGTCCGGAGAATAAGATTCATATATTGGTGATCATTTTCTAAGTTAGGAAATGTTCCGGAGTGTTTGTATGGAGATTCTAGAAGGTTTCAGAATGTTCTGGAAGGTTCTAGAAAGATTTCTTGGAGTTTACTTGAAAACCAAGAAAGGGTCAAGGAAACCTTGTGGGGCTAGACACGGATTCGTGGGGGAGGAGGACTCCTCCCCCCCTTCCCAACCCGCCGGCCAAGGAGGGGAGTCCTACTAGGACTCCCCCTCCCATGGCGCGCCTCCCTCCTTTAAATAGAGGGAAGGGGGCGCCACCTCCTGGCTCTCTCCCATAACAAGCCCTAGCCGCCGCCTCTCTCCTCTTCCTTCGCTCTGCTCCGGCTTAGGAGAAGCCCTGCAGAATTCTCTCCACCACCACCACCACCACACCGTCGTGCTGCTGGGATTCCGTGGAGAAGATTTACTACCTCCACTGCTCGCTGGAACAGGGAGAGGAAGGTCTGCTTTGACTCCGCAGGACCGATCATGAAGCGCTGCCGGAATGCGGCGCCGGAAGGATCGTCCACACGATCTTGAGATCGGCAAGTGATCGACTACATCAACCCTGAGATCTAATCTCGTAACGCTTTCAGTTCTACGAGGGTTAGTACAGATCTATCTCGTTGCTCATGTCTAATAGATTAGATCTTGGCTTTTATCCAGATTAGATCTGGGTTTTGTTTGTTCTTGCGGTAGAAATTTTTTGTTTTTCATGCTATGAACCCATCAGTGGTATCAGAGCCTTGTCTATGCGTAGATCTGTTGCACGAGTAGAACACAATGATGTTATGGGCGTTGGTGCTCGTGCCGTCTTTTGCTTCGTGTACTTTGCATCTTGCGGTATGGTGGGATGAAGCGGCTCGGGCTAACCTTACATGTCATCGCACATGAGACTTGCTCCACGCTTGACGTGTAACTTGCTTTGCACAAGTGGCTTTGCGGGTGTCTGTCTCTCCCATCATAGTATAGATCCAATCTACACTTTGCACTTGATAGCACTTGTATCAACGTTGTGGTTCAGTTTCGTAGGTAAGATCCGTTCTTATTCGAAAGCCCCAAACCACGTAAAACTTGCAAAGAAAATTAGAGGCATCTAACTTGTTTTTGTAGGGGCTTTGTGATGTGATATGGCCATCATGTGATTGTGATTATATTTGATGTATGCAATGATCCTTGTTGTAATATGGCAACCGGCAGGAGCCTAATGGTTGTCTTTAATTCTGTTAAGACACAATGGTCTATTCATCTTGTAATAGCTTTATTCCAAGTAGTTGTAATAGTTGCTGGTGATGATGGACAACCATGAAGCGGCGCCACTGACCTTGACGCAATGCTGGTGATGATGGAGATCATGTCCGTGCTTTGGAGATGGAGATCAAAGGCATAAGAAGAAAGGGCCATATCATATCACACTAATTATGAATTGCCTATGATGTTAATCCTTTATGCATCTTGTATTGCTTAGATCACGACGGTAGCATTATAAGATGATCCCTCTCACTAAATATCAAGTAATAAAAGTGTTCGTCCTTAGTTGGCACCGTTGCTAAGACTCGTCATCTCGAAGCATCTCGTGATGATCGGATGTGATAGATTCTACGTGTGCATACAACGGGTGCAAGCCAGATTTGCACATGCGGAAACTAAGGTTAATCTTGACGAGCCTATCATGTACAGACATGGTCTCAGAACATGGAATACCAAAAGGTAGAGCATGAATCATATAAGTGATATGATGAACATGAAGATTGTTCGCCGATGAAACTACATCTTCTCTCGTGAAGATCGGACTTGGTGTAGTGGACTTGGTTCGTGTAATCACTAAGACAATTTGAGGGATGTTGTTTTGAGTGGGAGTTAACCTAGTTAATTTAAGAATTAAAGTAGAACTCAATTTTTCATAAACTTAGTCTAAACTACTTGCAAATTTGTCGTAGATTATGGCGAATCTCTCCATCAATTTCAATGCATTCCTAGAGAAAGAAAAACTTAAGAACAATGGAAGCAACTTCACGGACTGGCTCCGTGGTCTGAAGATTGTCCTCAGGGCTGGTCCGATGACCTATGTGCTCGAAGCACCGCTAGGTGACCCACCTGCAGATGATGCCATCGATGACATAAAGAATGTTTACGCCACTCGGAAAAATCATTACTCCACAGTTCAGTGTGCCATCCTGTACGGTTTAGAAACGAAGCTCCGGAAGCGTTTTGAGCACCACGACCCGTTCGAGATCATTAAGGAGCTCAAGCTCATTTTTGAGACTCACGCGGCCGTGGAGAGCTATGAGGCCTCCGAGAAGTTCTTTACCTGCAAGATGGAAGAGGGAAGCTCCATTAGCGAGCACGTGCTCACCATGTCTGGGCACGCAAACAAGCTCCAAGAGTTGGGGATAACGATTCCTAATGAGTTAGGGATTCACCGTGTCCTCCAATCACTGCCACCGAGTTATAAGAACTTTGTGATGAACGACAATATGCACTGCATGAACAAGACGTTGCCTGAACTATCGTCCATGCTGAAAACTGCTGAAGTGGAGATCAAGAAGGAGCACCAAGTGTTGATGGTCAATAAGACCACCAATTTCAAGAAACAGGGCAAGCCTAACAAAAAGGGCAACTTCAAGAAGGACGGCAAAAGACCGCTAAGAAGCCCAAGGCTGGTCCTAAGCCTAAAACCGAGTGCTTCTCTTCGCAAGGGTGCTGGTCATCGAAGCGTAATCGCCCAAGTACCGGCAGATTCAAGAATGGCAACATCAAGAAGAAAGGTATATTCGATATACATGTTATTGATGTGTATCTTACTAGTAGTCATAGTAGTGCTGGGTATTTGATCTGGTTCGGTTGCTCATATGTAACTCAAACAGAGTCATGAATAAACGAAGACTGGCAAGAGACGAGGTAACGATGCGTGTTGGAAATGGCTCCAAGGTTGATGTGATCGCCGTCGGCACGCTCCCTCTACATCTACCTTTGGGATTAGTTTTAAATTTAAATAATTGTTATTTGGTGCCTGCATTAAGCATGAACATTATATCTGGATCTTGTTTATTGCGAGACGGTTACTCTTTTAAGTCTGAGAATAAAGGTTGTTCGATTTATATGAGTAATATCTTTTATGGTAATGCACCTGAGATAAATGGTTTATTCTTATTGAATCTCGATAGTAGTGATACACATGTTCACAACATAGATGCTAAACGAATAAATTGAATGATAATTCTACATACATGTGGTAATCGCTGCTTGGTCACATTGGAGTGAAGCGTATGAAGAAACTCCATTCTGATGGACTTCTTGAATCACCTGATTTTGAATCACTTGAAAGATGTGAAGCATGTCTAATGGGAAAAATGACTAAGACTCCATTCTCTGGAATAATGGAGCGAGCTACAGACTTATTGGAAATAATACATACCGATGTATGCGGTCCAATGAGTGTAGCATTGCGTGGTGGATATCGTTATGTTCTCACTTTCACGGATGACTTAAGTAGATATGGGTATGTCTACTTTATGAAACATAAGTCCGAAACTTTCGAGAAGTTTAAGGAATTTCAAATTGAAGTGGAAAATCATCGTAACAAGAAGATTAAGTTTACGCATTACATTGCGGAGGTGAATATCTGAGTTATGAGTTTGGCATGCATTTAAAGAAATGTGGAATACTTTCAGATTGACACCGGAACACCACAGCGTAATGGTGTGTCCGAACGTCAGAATCGAACTCTCTTAGATATGGTTCGGTCTATGATGTCTCTTACAGATTTACCGCTATCATTTTGGGGCTATGCATTAGAGAACCACATTCACTTTAAATAGGGCACCATCTAAATCCGCTGAAACGACACCGCATTTAATTGTGGTTTGGTAAGAAACCTAAGTTGTCATTCCTTAAAGTTTGGGGTTGCGAAGCATATGTAAAGAAGTTACAACCTGATAAGCTTGAACCCAAAGCGGAGAAATGCGTCTTCATAGGATACCCGAAAGAAACAATTGGGTATACCTTCTATCATAGATCCGAAGGCAAAGTTTTCCTGTTAAGAATGGATCCTTTCTTGAGAAGGAGTTTCTCTCGAAAGAAGTGACTGGAAGGAAAGTAGAACTCGACGAGGTTATTGAACCTTCTCTCGGAGTTGAGAGTAGCGCAGCACCAGAAGATGTTTTTGTGCCGCCTGCACCAACTGGAGAGGAAGCTAATGATGGTGATCATGAAACTTCGAACGAAGTTACTGCTGAACCTCGCAGGTCAACGAGGGTTTGTACCACTCCTGAGTGGTATGATTCTGCCTTGAACGTCATGTTGGTGGACAACACTGATGACCCTGCGACGTATGAAGAAGCTATGGTGAGCCCAGATTCCGACAAATGGCTAGAAGCCATGAAATCCGAAATGGGATCCACGTACGAAAACCAAGTATGGACTTTGGTGGACTTATCGGATGGCCGTAAGGCTGTCGAGAACAAATGGATTTTTAAAAGAAAAACAGATGTTGATGGTAATGTTACTGTCTATAAAGCTCGACTTGTCGCGAAAGGGTTCCGACAAATTCAAGGAGTTGACTATGATGAGACTTTCTCACCAGTAGCGAAGCTAAAGTCTGTGAGGATTTTGTTAGCAATCGCTGCATATTTCGATTGTGAAATTTGGCAAATGGATGTCAAAACAGTGTTCCTTAATGGTGACATTGAGGAAGAGTTATATATGGTACAACCCAAGGGTTTTGTCGATCCTAGTGATGCTGACAAGGTATGCAAACTTCAGCGCTCCATTTATGGACTAAAGCAAGCATCCCGGAGTTGGAATTAACGTTTTGATAAAGTAATCAAAAACTTTGGATTTATACAAACTTATGGAGAATCTTGTATTTACAAGAAAGTGAGTGGGAGCTCCGTGGCATTCCTAGTACTATATGTAGATGACATATTGTTGATTGGGAATGATATAGAACTTCTTAATAGCGTCAAAACCTATTTGAATAATAGTTTTTCAATGAAGGATCTTGGCGAAGCGGCATATATTCTAGGCATCAAGATTTATAGAGATAGATCAAGACGCCTAATAACGCTTTCACAAAGTACATACTTAGACAAAGTTCTAAAGAAGTTTAGAATGGAAGAGAGCAAGAAAGGGTTCGTGCCCATGTTGTCAGGTAAGACCTTGAGTAAGACTCAAAGTCCGGCTACTGGGAAGATAGAGAAAAGATGAATAATATTCCCTATGCCTCGGCCATAGGTTCTATCATGTATGCCATGCTATGTACAAGACCGGATATAGCACATGTTGTTAGTTTGACTAGCAGATATCAAAGTGATCCTGGAATGGAACACTGGACAGCGGTCAAGAATATCCTAAAGTACCTGAATAGGACTAAGGATATGGTTCTTTCTTATGGAGGTGATGAACAGCTTGTTGTAAACGGTTACACTGATGCTAGTTGGAACACCGATCCAGATGCTATAATTGTATTATAAGGAAACACTGATACATGTGTTTATGATGAATGTTTACATCCCATGCTATAATTGTATCATAAGGAAACACTGATACATGTGTGTTTTGTAAACATAAAAGAGTCCCTAGTAATCCTCTTGTGGAACTAGCTTGTTGAATAAATGATGATCATGGTATCCTAATCATGGACATTGGATGTCATTAATAACAAGGTTATATCATTAGGAGAATGATGTGATGGACACACACCCATAGTAAGCGTAGCATAAGATCAAGTCATTAAGTTCGTATTGCTGTAAGCTTTCAAATGCATAGTAACCTAATCCTTCGACCATGAGGTTATGTTAATCACCATCACCGGATGGGTACTTTGATGACATCAAACACCGCTTCGTAACTGGGTGGTTATAAAGGTGTCATTGGGTATTCTGAAAGTATGTGTTGAAGCGCATGGACCAAGATTGGGATTTGGCCATCCATATGACGGATAGATATGCTCTAGGCCCTCTCGGTGGAATGTCATCTAGTTAGCTTTCAAGCATGTGACTAGGTCACAAGGGATGATATAACATGGAACGAGTAAAGAGTACTTATTAGTAACAAGGTAGAACTAGGTATGGTGATACCAACGATCAAACCTCGGATAAGTAGAATATCGCGTGACAAAGGGAATTGGTTTCGTATGTTAATGGTTCTATGATCACGAAGTCATTGTTGAGTATGTGGGAGCCGTTATGGATCTCCAGATCCCACTGATGGTTATTGATAGGAGAGATGTCTCCATCATGTCTGCATATTCACGAACCGTAGGGTGACACACTTAAGGTTCGAAGTTGTTTTAAGTAGATATGGAATATGCGTTGGAGACCGAATGTTGTTCGGAGTCTCGGATTGGATCCGGGACATCACGAGGAGATCCGGAATTTTTCGGAGAATAAGATTCATGTATTGGGGATCATTTTCTAAGTTAGGAAATGTTCCGGAGTGTTTGTATGGAGATTCTAGAAGGTTTCGGAATGTTCTGGAAGGTTCTAGAAAGATTTCTTGGAGTTTACTTGAAAACCAAGAAAGGTTCAAGGAAACCTTGTGGGGCTAGACACGGATTCGTGGGGGAGGAGGACTCCTCCCCCCCTTCCCAACCCGCCGGCCAAGGAGGGGAGTCCTACTAGGACTCCCCCTCCCATGGCGCGCCTCCCTCCTTTAAATAGAGGGGAGGGGGCGCCACCTCCTGGCTCTCTCCCATAACAAGCCCTAGCCGCCGCCTCTCTCCTCTTCCTTCGCTCTGCTCCGGCTTAGGCGAAGCCCTGCAGAATTCTCTCCTCCACCACCACCACACCGTCGTGCTGCTGGGATTCCGTGGAGAAGATTTACTACCTCCGCTGCTCGCTGGAACAGGGAGAGGAAGGTCTGCCGACTCGCAGGACCGATCATGAAGCGCCGAACGCGGCGCCGGAAGGATCGTCCACACGATCTTGAGATCAGCAAGTGATCAACTACATCAACCCCGAGATCTAATCTCGTAACGCTTTTGGTTCTACGAGGGTTAGTACAGATCTATCTCATTGCTCATGTCTAATAGATTAGATCTTGGCTTTTATCTAGATTAGATATGGGTTTTGTTTGTTCTTGCCGTAGAAAATTTTTGTTTTCCATGCTACGAACCCATCAGTGGTATCAGAGCCTTGTCTATGCATAGATCTGTTGCACGAGTAGAACACAATGATGTTGTGGGCGTTGGTGCTCGTGTCGTCTTTTGCTTCGTGTACTTTGCATCTTGCGGTATGGTGGGATGAAGCGGCTCGGGCTAACCTTACATGTCATCGCACATGAGACTTGCTCCACGCTTGACGTGTAACTTGCTTTGCACAAGTGGCTTTGCGGGTGTCTGTCTCTCCCATCATAGTATAGATCCAATCTACACTTTGCACTTGATAGCACTTGTATCAACGTTGTGGTTCAGTTTCGTAGGTAAGATCCGATCTTATTCGAAAGCCCCAAACCACGTAAAACTTGCAAAGAAAATTAGAGGCATCTAACTTGTTTTTGCAAGGGCTTTGTGATGTGATATGGCCATCATGTGATTGTGATTATATTTGATGTATGAAATGATCCTTGTTGTAATATGGCAACCGGCAGGAGCCTAATGGTTGTCTTTAATTCTGTTAAGACCTGCGTGTCTATTCATCTTGTAATAGCTTTATTCCAAGTAGTTGTAATAGTTGCTGGTGATGATGGACAACCATGAAGCGGTGCCACTGACCTTGACGCAATGCTGGTGATGATGGAGATCATGTTCGTGCTTTGGAGATGGAGATCAAAGGCATAAGAAGAAAGGGCCATATCATATCACACTAATTATGAATTGCCTGTGATGTTAATCCTTTATGCATCTTGTATTGCTTAGATCACGACGGTAGCATTATAAGATGATCCCTCTCACTAAATATCAAGTAATAAAAGTGTTCGTCCTTAGTTGGCACCGTTGCTAAGACTCGTCGTCTCGAAGCATCTCGTGATGATCGGATGTGATAGATTCTACGTGTGCATACAACGGGTGCAAGCCAGATTTGTACATGCGGAAACTAAGGTTAATATTGACGAGCCTAGCATGTACAGACATGGTCTCGGAACACGGAATACCGAAAGGTAGAGCATGAATCATATAAGTGATATGATGAACATGAAGATTGTTCTATGAACAAAGGATTGTTGTTTTCTCCCTAGTAGCAACAGCACATCTAGTACCTTAGAGATTTTTGTCACTTCCCTAGATTACCAGAGGCATGAACCCACTATCGAGCATAAATACTAACTCTTGGAGTTGCTAGCATCTACTTGGCCAAGATAGCTACTAACAACGGAAAGCATGCAAGATCTCAAATAACAAAGACATGATAGAATCAATAATCAATCTGAAATAGCATCTCAATATCCATCGGATCCCCGCAAACACAACATGTATGAATTACAAATAGATGATCTTGATCATGAACGGAGCTCACAAGATTTAAACATGAAAGCACAAAGGAGGAGAAACCAGCCATCTAGCTACTACATGGATCCGTAGTCCAAGGATGAACTACTCACGCATCACACCGGAGGCTTGCATGGTGATGAAAAAGGCCTCCAGGGTGAATTCCCCTCTCCTGCAGGGTGCCGAGAAGAGCTTCAGATCCCTCCCGGTCTAGGGATGGAGATGACGGCGGCTACAAACTCTTTCGTGGATTTTTGATCGGGTACTTAGGGTTTTCGTCCCGAGGGTAACTTATAGGCGGATGGAGAGGCCGAGGGGGTACCGGGAGCGGCCACACCACCTTCTGGCACGGGCCAGGCCTGGCTGCACGGCCAGGTGGTGTGGTGGCTCCCTGGCCCTTCTCCGTCTCGTATTCTGGAACTTGATCCCTTCCGGAAAAATAGGCACTTTGGCTTTTGTCCCATCCAATTCTGAGAATATTCATTTTCTGACTTTCCTGGAACCAAAAACAGCAGAAAACAGGCAGCTGGCACTATGGCTCTTGTTAATAGGTTAGTCCAAGAAATCATATGAAAAGTACTCCAAAGTTGGAACAAAACACAAGAAAGTAGATAAAACCAAGCATGGAACATCAAAAATTATAGATATATTTGCAATGTATCAGGGGCCGTTGTGATGGCTACTTGGCGGAGAGGGTGGAACAGCTGGGTTATTTCCGGCTGATCGCCGACCTCCATCCGGAACATCATTATTCCGGTTCCAGGGAGGGTCTTCATTATTCCGGTGTCCGTCGTCCGGACGGCTTGTATGTCTAGGAGGTGGCATTATTTGTCGGTCCTCCTCCCGACGTTTCTCTTTATCATCATCACTTCGATCTTTCGACTCTCGTCGGGGTAGGTTCCTCGGATTCAGTGCAGCGATTGCCTCTTTCTCCGCAACTAGGTTAACGTTACGCCAGTCACGGGCGGCTTTGTGGTGCTGTCCCGAAGATCCGGTTCTTGAATAATTGTCCTCCCGGCGATCGGAACGGTGATGCTGCTCCGGAACACGCTGGGGTCTTACGTCAGCCCATGCCGGGTCTGTGCGACACTGGTCGGAATCAGAGACCAGCTTTTGACTTCCGGACATGGCGACCTTTTGTTGCTCCAGTCCCTTGTTGAGTAGTTTGATTCCCAACCGGATCTCCTCCGGGCCTGGATTAGCCGATAGAATTTCTCGGGCTGCCACGGTATTCTGTACTGGGGTTGGATACACCCAATCCCCATTGCTGTCTTTCCGAGGCTTCCCCATCTCTTCTCCGAAAAGGATGGCATGGATCTGTGGGAATTTGTTGTCATTAGTATGACGCTTCCTGGTCTTCTGGTATTGCCTGAAGTTGTACTTCTCCACAGATGCTATGTGTTTCTTTTCCTCCTTAATGTTTTTGGCTTCATCGAGGAGTACTTGACGACGCGCTTCTAGGGCATGTGCCCTCTCGTCCAGTTCTTCAGCAGTAAGTTCTGCAGCTGTAGGAATAGGTGTGGTTAATACAGCATTGATGAGTTTACGCGCACCTTCAGTGATCACGTGTCCATCCATCGACTCTTCTTTTTTGGGCTCGTCTAGAATAAGTGCTCCATCCGAGTCTTCCTCGTATTCCTTGGCAATCACCTCCTCTGCCAGAGGGTCTTTTGTCGGGGTCTTGTTCTTCTTGTTCTTCTTCTTTGCCTTCTTGGCAGCGCCGGTAGCAAAGATGGCTTTGGGTCCGTTTCCTAGAGTCAAGCTTTGATCGGTACTTTCGGACCTCTGGATCTCGGGATTATCTCCGATTTCCATGTCATCCTGCGCTTTGGGAGAGTGTTCCCCGGATCCTTCATCCATGGCTTCTCCTTCCTCTGCAGTTTTGGAGTTATACTCCTCTTCATATTCCGCAGAGAACTTTCGGAAATCTGCTGACGTCATCGATTCATCCGAGGATGCGGGTACATCGGTGTTTGTTCCAATTGCCTCCAGCACAGAGTCGGTGTTGTCTCCAGCATCGGCAGAGCCAGATCTGGATCCCACATATCCGACGAAGTGCGACGCGTGCTTCCTGAGGAACCTGCGGCTCTCGCGATCAGCTTCGTCGAAACTTTTGATGGTCTCAAGAATTGCATCTATGCCTGAGTTTTGCATTATCATACGTCACAGCATGTACCTCAGGAAAGGCTTGTCTATCCCGGCATCATCAGAGCCAGAATCAGTGTCGTTGATATGCTCCTCCTGGATTTTGACTTCAGCAGGTGGGTCGATCTGGGATTCGGTCTCCCTAAGGAGATCCACTCCAGATTCGATTTGGACCGCTAAGTCTGCTTTAGGCTCGGATTTCTCCACTATCTCCGCAACTGGTGCGGGCTGGGTGGGATTAGGGTTTTCTGAGATCCGGAATTCTGCCGCCTCCGTGGACAAAGGGGGCCCAGAAATTTCTTCTGCCTCTATAATCACCGCTGGGGTGGGTGGGACAGGTTCAGCAAAGCCGATGTAAACATGGATCTTGCCGAAAGACATGATGGTGTAGGCAGTCACAGCCTCCCTAGCCAGGATCCAGGTCTCGTCGAGAACGATGAGAGGGACGTCGCTGGGTAGAGGATGCGACCGACGACGATAGTCTCGCCGATTCCGATTCTTGTATATTCCGCTCAGAACGCAGATCCGAAGCTCACTTGCCCCACGGCGGGCGCCAACTGTCGTCAGATTGATGACAAGTACGCCATGAGGGGGTCCTCGAGGTGTGCGGAAGAGAGGAGTGTGAGACGTAGGTGTTTCGGGACGGTGAGCACACAAGTTTACCCAGGTTCGAATCCGCCGGCTTTGGACGGATCCTACTCCTGCTAGCAATCCAGTAATACGGCAGAGCCGGAATATGGGTTACAAGGGTTCTCCTGTGCGAGTTGAGATTGTAGACTATTGAGGGTGCACTAAAGGCTCTCCCTAGGACGACTTATATAGATATCCGGCCTAGGGTTTATAGGAGAGATCTGTCCGGCTACGACTAAGAGTCGGTTACAGAGTACATCTTGAACTACAAGTAACACTATGGGCCTAAGTCGGTAAGTCTTCTGGGCCTTCTTGTAGTAGGATTGGACTCTGTCTCTTCTCCCTGACTGGGCCACCCGTGAAGCAAAGCTCTAACCTGAAGTGGGCCACCTTGGTCAGTGAGGAACTGTGAGGATACCCGGAAAGTATATCCCCAACAGGGAGTATTAGGATTTATTTTATCATGTAAATATGAGATATCCTGTGTTGTAACCGTGCGTCGGTTCTCTTGCTCCCGACGCTCTCACCCCCTCACGACCGCTCATATCGATTCTGCCTTATATTTTTGATAAAGAGCATATATTAATATCGCGAAGATACATATTACACCTAGCCTCTACAATAACATATTTTCCTAGCGGTCTTACGGATGCACACTGTCCAAAAAAGAAGAATTACAATAAAGAAGTTCCACTACAGTGATTTATTCCTTATAGCAGCAGTAGTAACACCACCAAGACAACACCAGAAGTCTAGCTCTTCCAAAAGAGACGACTCTAAAAAGGGAATAGTGCACAAGCACCGTCATCGCCCGATCATAGATCTTAAGTTTTCACCCTCGAGGAAGTACTCGCTCACAAAATAATGCCTTCAACAAGGACATTGCCAAGCACAACCAATTAAGGCTAGACTTTGGATTTTCACCATGAAAAGTAAGACTCTGAACTTCTTATGTGCTCTCGCCCCCACTTACGATGCCGCTGCTCAAAGTCACGAATCACCAAGCCAATTCCTCGTCACCATGCACAAAGACTCGAATCACCATTGTTAATCCTCAGATCTTGGCCCCGATGACATTTTCCGCTAGCTGACTTCACCATGAACGAGAAAGTGTGCCCCATGATGGTAACAGCCAGTAGAGCTTCACATCGCTCCCTCTAAAACCAAACGTTCAAAGAAAGACATGGGTGCACACGACCGAATCCCACCCGATCGAGCAATCTCAAGGCATGAATCGTCTGGGGGAGTTCGCCCGCGGAGCCTTCCGAAAAACAATACGTCAGCCAGATCGATGGTACATGCATCCGGTAGATCATCCTCTTGGCACGAGTTGGAACCCTAGGACGCCACCTTTATTCAAGTCGAGCTAGTAGCCCCCACGCCACCTGTTGGACCAGTCGCTTCGAACCTCACCGGCTAGGCCAACCGCTTAAAACCTCACCGGCTAGGCCAACAACGAGGAATAAGATGGCACAATATGGGCGGTCATCCACCAGATCTAGCCAAACAGCACAGTGAGGTGGAGTCCCCATCTCTGGTCAATGCACCGCCATGGAAGACCTCCGCCACCACCTGTGTTCCACATGCGCCACCCTAGTGATGGCCCGTATTGCGTGTAGGAGACCGTCGGAGCTTGCTCACCCTCACCCCCCATCTTTGACAGGCTGGGAGTGGCTGCCACCACCGACGAAGAATGGCGGCAGTGGCCATGGGGAGTAGATCAAGCAGTGGCTCTCTAGGGTAGGAGAGGGGCCTTTGGAGTCGCCTCGAGTGACGTGACCTAGGAGGGAGGGGAAGGAAGGGAAGGAGGAAGGCGAATGGTGGTGGGCTAGTGGCGGCGGCTCTGGTCGCTAGTAGTGAGGCGATCCGACCACTTCCTCCGGCCTTGTATATATACTGGGATCATCGATGGAATAAAATTAAGGTGACAAGTGGGATCCCAACAAAATCCCACTTCTAGTTCATTTGCCAAAGAATTTGTCAATATGAAAAAGCCATTCTAAGTACTATTAATCTAGAATTACAAAATACTTGTTAGAAAAAGGTGGCTTAACTAACGAAAGAAAGATGAAACCCGATAAAAGAAAGTGTTTTGCCTTACCTTTGAATTAATCGAAAAGGTTGCCCCAAATCGATTTTGGTGCATCCCACTCGACACCCTAAATAGAACTATTGGTGTAACCATTTGTCCACTTACTCATCACAGATATGACATCACCATTGTTTGGATTGTATCAACTTCCTTCACAAGTCAAACCGGGCACAACACTATGAAAGCGTGACACCCCGGACCCACCCTCCCCATCTCCTTTCCTCATTCCCAGTTGAAAACTCCTAGAAGGCTAGCACACCCGCACCAGGCACCACGCCAGAAACCCCACCGCACCGTGACCACCGTACAACGCCACGACAATGGAGACCCGCTTGCGGCGGCAGTTCTCAACAACCTTATTCACCTTCTCGGCAACCCCGACTTCATCCAGTCCCTTCTCGACCATGCCTATGCAAACCTTAACCAGAGCAACGTCCTTGGCTTTGAGGCGGCAGCCCGTATGATGGAAGCCCTATGGTTGGTGGCCGAGCTCCAGGCCTTACCCGTGCCCACGGAAGAGGAGAGGAACAAGTATGACATGATCCTGTTAGCCTGAACTTAAGCTCGACGATAGTTTCAGTTTGTCAGTTTACTGTAGCATTTCTAGCCCGTGAGAAAACAGTATGAACTACTTCAATTAGATGTTTGTCTGACAGAATAATATCGCGTGTGTATCACCTGTGATCACCACGAGTTAGTTCGAGGTTAGACCGTTTCTTCTGTGTTAGTTAGCCTAACTAACATGCTTGAGCTGATCGTGGGATGGCACGGTCAGTAGGTGCTCGAGGTGGCTGGTTTTCCGGTTGTCAGTTGGCAATGTGGATGTACTGAATAAAAGAAACAAGAACAGAAAAGCTGCAGTTGTTGCACACGGCACAAAACACTCGTGTTCATCGTGTCTTGCTTTTTCGAGTTGATCTTGGTTTTGATTCCACATAATCAGAGTGAGATTGAGAGAGGCAGAGACATCTGCAACCACATTTGGTATCAGAGCGGCCGTCGATCATGGTCGGCACTCCTCCACCTGCAATGCCACTAGCGGCAGCCGCTCCAAGGTCGCTCTCTGAGGGAGGAACCTCACATCATGTGCGCTCACCGAGCCACAGACGGAGCAGATCCAGGCGCGGTGGCGGTGGCGGCGAGATGGTTATCAGGGAGATCATGCGCGAGGGAGGTGGTGGCGGCGGTAGCACCACATTCCCCACCCTCACCAGGACCCATTACCGGGAGTGGGCGATCCTTATGAGGATCGCACTCCAAGGTGCTAGCCTCTAGGAGGCCATGGACTCCGGCGACGTGACGGAGCGGGCGGAGCCCCAGGTGCTTGGCGTGATCCTGCGGTTAGTCCAGCCGGAGATGGTGTCTGCGCTCGCCACCAAGGATGATGCTAAGGTTGCCTAGGATACCCTGAAAGCCTATTGGCAGAGTTGCAGTCACTCAGCGACAACACCACTTAACTTGATGCAGTCTGAAAGCTATTGTGTATGGTGCCACCGTGGTACGGCTAGATGGCGTGCTCCATCGAGACGATCCTGGATCTCAGTGCCATGTCAATTGAGGAACTAAGCGGCAGGCTCGCCACATCGGAGGGCCGTGGCGCGCTGGAGCCAGAGGATGTCGGTCGTCTGCTGCTCACCGCAGAAGAGTGGGCTACCCGCCAATAGCGTGGGCAGGGCTCATCATCGGGCTACAAGGGTGGCCCAAGGCCGAAGCCAACAGGCGGAAGCAGTGGGGAGAAAGAGAAGGGCGGTGACAGTGCGCCCTCTGGCGGCAACAATGCCACACCACGACGCGCCAGGAACTACCGCTACTGCGGCAAGCCCGGTCATTGGGCGAAGGAGTGCAGAAAGGCGCAGCCTGGTCGGCAGAAGAAGAAGCAAGAGTCTGCAAACCTGATCTAGCAGGAGGACGAGCAACAAGAAGGTCTTCTCATGGCCGTCGTCGACGAGATCATCAGGCCGCAGGCCATCTTCCTCAACGAAGAGAAGGTCATCCATGTCCCTTCCCCAGACAGCATGTGGTTCTTTGACACAGGGGTGAGTAGCCACATGACCGGCGAGCGACACATGTTTGCCACACTGGACGAAACCGTGCACGACACGGTGAAGTTCAGTGATGGCTCGCTCATGGCCATTCGTGGGCGCGGCACCATGGTCTTCCGCAGCCAAGGAGGAGAACAGCACGCACTCGCCAATGTCTTCTACATCCCCAGCCTCAAGAGCAACATCATATCTGTGGGGCAGCTCGACAAGGGTGGATGCTCCATCGGCATCAAGTCTGGGGTCATGACCATCCTCGATCCGGGCGAGCACACGGTAGCTCGCGCGAAGCGCACAGGGAACAAGCTATGCACCGGGGTGCTCACCATCGATGCTCCAGCATGTCTCCTGGCACAGGGCAGTGACGTGTCCTGGCGCTGGCACGTGCGCATGGGGCATCTGCGCTTCCGCACCCTGCACACCGTGTCGTCCAAGCAGATGGCACACGAGATGTCATCGATTGATCAGGTGGACCAATACTGTGACGGCTGCGCACTGGGAAAGCAACACTGCGCACCGTTCCGACAAGCGGCGGTGTTCAGAGTTGATCATGGCCTCGATCTGGTGCACACCGACATGTGCGGACCCATCACACCATCATCACCAAGTGGCAAAAGGTACTTCCTCCTTGTGGTAGATGACCATAGACGCTACATGTGGCTTGAGATGCTCAACACCAAGGACGAGTTGTTCCAGAGGTTCAAGAAAATTCAGGTGACGGCCGAGGTGGAAGGGAAGTGTAGGTTGCACGTGTTCAGCTTAGATCGGGGCAGAGAGTTCAATTCCATTGAATTCTGCGAGTACTATGAGAAAAGGGGGTCAAACACTTCACCACAACACCGTACTCGCCTCAGCAGAATGGTGTTGTGGAACACAGGAACCATACGATCGTTGAGATGGCACCTTTGCTTTTTGAAAGCATGGGAGCCTGCGCGTCGTGGGCGAGAGCGGAAAAGCGTACACAGTACATCCTCAACTCCTGACCACACGCATCCTGAACGGTGTCACACCATATGAGGCATGGCACGGTCGCAAGCCAAATGTGCAGCACCTGCAAACATTTGGGTGCACGGTGCATGTGAAGAAGCTCGGCTCCGGCATCACCAAATTGTCAGATCGATCGACGCGGATGATCTTCGTCGGCTACGAGGAAGGCTCCAAGTGTTACCGCGCCTACGATCCTGCCACTAAGAAGGTGCAAGTGACAAGCGATGTTCTGTTCGATGAGAACATGACATGGAACTGGGGCATGCCAAACTCCCATGCACGGCAATCCTCAGACCTGCGGAGCGCGCCCGCAGCATCAAACATGTTCACAGTGGTTTACACCGCTGAGGACGGTTCAGAGGAGATGGACATCGGCGGTGCGGCCGTGCTGACGCCGCCACCTTCGCTGGTGACGCCTGCTAAGTCGTCGCCACTCATGCCACTGGCCGAGCCACATACCCTTGACGCGGCGAGACCAGTGCGCTGGGCTACACCTCCTACACACAACGGTGCCTACGACGCTGATTCTGGGCCCATCCGCTACCGGCGTCTCTGTTAGGGATATACTTTCCGGGTATCCTCACAGTTTCTCACTGACCAGGGTGGCCCACTTTGGGTTAGAGCTTTGCTTCACGGGCGGCCCAGTCAGGGAGAAAGACGGAGTCCAATCCGGCTACAGGAAGGCCCAGAAGACTTACCGACTTAGGCCCATAATGTTACTTGTAGTAGTCAAGATGTACTCTGTAACCGACTCTTAGTCGTAGCCAGATAGATCTCTCCTGTAAACCCTAGGCCAGATATCTATATAAGCCGTCCTAGGGAGAGACTTTAGGGCAACCAATACTTTAGACCCTCAACTCGCACAGGCGAAACCCTTGTAACCCATATTCCGGCTCTGCCGTATTACTGGATTGCTAGCAGGAGTAGGATCCGTCCAAAACTGGCGGATTCGAACCTGGGTAAACTTGTGTGCTCACCGTCCCGGAATACCGTACGTCTCACACCCCTCTCTTCCCCACGCCTCGAGGACCCCCTCATGGCGTACTTTTCATCAATCCGACGATAGTTGGCGCCCACCGTGGGGCAAGTGAGCTTCGGATCTGCGTTCCAAGCGGAATCTGCAAGAATCGGAATCAGCAAGACTATCACCGTCGGTCGCATCCTCTACGCCAGCGACGTCCCTCTCATCGTTCTCGACGAGACCTGGATTCCGGCTAAGGAGGCCGTGACTGCCTACATAATCATGTCCTTTGGCGAGATCGATGTTTACATCGGTTTCGCTGAACCTGCCCAACCCACCCCAGCGGTGATGATAGAGGCAGAAGAATCTTCTGGATCCCCTTTGTCTGCGGAGGCGGCAGAGTTCCGTATCTCAGGAAACCCTAATCTCACCCAGCCCGCACCAGTTGCGGAGATAGTGGAGAAATCCGAGCCTGAAGAAGACATAGCGGTCCACGTCGAATCTAGAGTGGATCTCCCTGGAGGAGCCGGATCCCAGATCGACCCACCCGCGGAAGTCGAAATCCAGGAGGAACATATTAGTGACACTGATTCCGGCTCTGATGATGCCGGACGTATGCACCTTTCCTAAGGTACACATTACGACGTATGATACTGCAAGGCGAAAGCGCAGATGCAATTCTCGAGACCATCAAAAGTTTCGACATGGCTGATCGCGAAAGCCGCAGGTACCTCAGGAAGCACGCGTCTCACTTCGTCGGGTACGTGGGATCCGGATCCGGCTCTGCTGATGCTGGAGAAAACACCGACTCGGTGCTGGAGGCAATTGGAACAAACGCCGACGTACCCGCATCCTCGGATGAATCGATGACGTCAGCAGATTTCCGAAAGTTCTCCGCGGAATATGAAGAGGAGTATAACTCCAAAGCTGCAGAAGAAGGATAAGCCATGGATGAAGGATCACTCTCCCAAAGCGCAGGATGACATGGACGTCAGAGACAATCCCGAAGTCCAGATGTCCGAAAGTACCGATCAGAGCTTGACTCCGGGAAACGGACCCAAAGCCGTCTTTGCTACCGGCGCTGCCAAGAAGGCAAAGAAGAAAAACAAGAAGAACAAAACCCCGGCAAAAGACCCTCTGGCTGAGGAGGTGATTGCCGAGGAGTACGAAGAAGACTCGGATGGAGCACTTATCCCAGGCGAGCTGAAAAAAGAAGAATCGGTGGATGGACACATGATCACCGAAGGTGCGCGTAAACTCATCGATGCTGCATTAACCACACCTATCCCTACAGCTGCAGAACTTACTGCTGAAGAGCTAGACGAAAGGGCCCAAGCCATAGAAGCGCGTCGTCAACAACTCCTCGATGAAGCCAAAAACATCAAGGTGGAGAAGAAACGCATGGCAACCAAGGACTACATGTCTCAGTTGCATCAGAAGACACGGAAGCATCACACAGATGACAACCAATTCCCACATATCCGTGTCGTCCTTTTCGGAGATGAGATGGGGAAGCCACGGAAAGATAGCAAAGGAGATTGGGTATATCCAACCCTAGTACAGAATACCGTGGCGGCCCGAGAAATTCTATCGGCTAATCCAGGACCAGAGGAGATCCGTTTGGGTATCAAGCTACTCAACAAGGGACTGGAGCAGCAAAAGGTCGCCCTGTCCGGAAGTCAAAAACTGGTCTCGGATTCCGACCAATGTCCAATAGATCCGGCATGGGCTGACGTAAGACCCCACCGCATTCCGGAGCAGCATTATCGCCCCGAAGGACGGGAGGACAATTATTCGAGAACCGGATCGTCAGGACAGCATCGCGGGACAGCACGCGACTGGAGCAACGTCGCACCAGCGGCCGAGAAAGAGGCCATCGCTGCTCTGAATCCGAGGAATCCTCCCCGACGAGAATCTAATGATCGAAGGGGAGAATATAAAGAGAAACACCGGGAGGAGGATCGTCAAAAAATGCCACCTCCTAGACATGCAAGCCGTCCGGCTGAGCCCCACCATGGTGGGAACGACGGATGAAGAAACGACGGAAACCACGCCGGAACAAGCAGGCAGGAGGCTCGTCATAGTCAAGACCCTCCCCGGAATCGGAATAATGACGTTCCGGACGGAGGCCGGCGATCAGCCGGAAATTATCCAGCTGCCCCACCCTCTCCACCACACAGTCATCACAACGGCTCCCAAGGAGGGCAAGGAGGACGACGTGGCAAAGGAGGTGGTGGCAGAAGCCGAAGTCCGGCTCCAAGGCACCGAAGCCACAGCCGACATTCGGGACGATCTTTATCCCCGAACGACGCAAGGCACAGGATCAACTCCAACATAGAGGCTCGGCGCTACGAAAACGATGATATATACGTGGGCCCAAAGTGCTTCGGACCATGCATCAGAGCTACAAAATTCCCGGAAGGATTTGCTATCTCAAGACATATCAAAGCCTACGATGGCATTGCTCGGCCAGATACCTGGCTACAGGATTTCTTCCAAGCTTGCTGCATCGCCAAAGGCGGAAACAGCCTGGTCGCAACCCGATATCTCCCACTTATGTTGCGGAAGACGGCACGATCATGGCTCAATGAACTTCCGGAGAACACCATCCATAACTGGTATGACATGCAAAGTGCGTTCTTTCGGAATTTTGAAGGCACATATCGGAGGCCCTGTACGGTTGGAGACCTACAACGTTGCACCAAGAACTCATGTGAAGGAGTAAATGATCAAACTGCGATTGAAGCTTTCATTGCAGGTCTCCCAATTGGTCTACTGCGTCATCGCTTGAAGTGTGACAAGGTCACTGATTTGGGAGAGATGATAGAAACAGCGAGCAAGTATGCAGATGCTGACGACGCTGCAGAGGGATTGCTCAATGCCCTAGCTGTGCCTCAGTCGGCAAGACAACCAAAGCAACAAGCTCAGAAGCGCAAAAATACCTCGGAAGAAAAACCCAACGTGGAAACAGCGGTGGTTACTACCGTTTCCGGGTCTGGAGGACGAGGAGGACGTGCCGGAGGTCACGGGCGTGGCCGTGGGACTTCAAGGGTCCAAGGTAGAGGAGAACAGCAACCAGGCAAAACCTACTCTTGGGCTGACATTGCCAATAATCCATGTGTGCATCACCTAGACGCCAATGGGGGCTCGTCCCACACCAACGCTGAATGTCATTTCAATGACGACATCAAAAGAGATAACACCGCGGGCTACAAAGCTAAGCGGAAGAAGGGAAAGAAAAATCCCGAAAAGGACAAGGAGACCAAGGAAGATTCCGACATGGAGGAACTGATGCTTCAAATCCCAAGCCGGAAGGGAAGAAATCTTTCCCCACCAAGAAGGACACTTATGTCACTTTCCTCGGATCTCAACCAGCAAAGGTCAAGAAAGTAGTTCTACACGAGCTCAATGCAACAGTTCCGGTTGTCCCCCAGTATCTGGACTGGTCAGAAGTGGCAATCACGTTTGACCGCGACGATCATCCGCCTAAGTTACATAGGCGAGGAAAATATGCCTTAATCGTCAATCCACTTATTGACGGTTATGGTTTCTCTAAGACCCTCATGGACGGTGGTAGCAGCATCAATATTCTCTATGTCGAAACGCTACACCGGATGAAGATCTCGGAGACCCAGCTGAACCATAGCTCTATGATCTTTGATGGAGTTGTACCAGGAAGACAAGCTAATTCCTTGGGAGAGATTACTTTGGATGTTACCTTTGGAACTCCAAAAAACTATCGGATGGAAGCACTTTCCTTCAAAGTGGTCCCGTTCAAGAGCGCATACCACGCTATATTCGGACGTCCGGCTTACTGGGCTTTTATGGCTCGTCCGTGTTACATTTACAATATGATGAAAATTCCAGGTCCCAACGGCGTGATCACCATCAGGGGAGACCCGAAGAAAGCGCGAGAATGCGAGGACAGAAATGCCGCCTTTGCCGAAGCCGTGCTGCATGCCCAGGAGTACCAGGAGATCAAGAAGAGCATAGATCCGTCCGAGATGCCCGCAACGAAGAAGGAGGTGACAAAGCCAAATCCGGAGTTCAAGGCATCAGAAGAGACGAAGAAAGCACCGTTGAAGGATGATGACCCCTCCAAGGTGACACAGATAGGCGTAGGCCTAGATAGCGCATAGGAAAGCATGCTCGTCAAGTTCCTCCAAGCAAATCAAGATATCTTCGCAAGGCAGCCATCTGACATGACCGGAGTACCTAGGGAACTTGCCGAACACTCTCTAAATGTAAAGCCGGATGCTAAACCCGTCAAACAGTCCCTACGACGGTTTGGCAACGAAAAGCATAAGGCAATAGCTAAGGAACTAGCGCGGCTCGAGTTAGCCGGATTCATAGAAGAGGTCATCCACACTGAGTGGTCGGCCAATCCTGTAATGGTCCCTAAAAAGGACACCACTGATTTAAGAATGTGTGTTGATTATACTGCCTTGAACAAGGCTTGTCCAAAAGATCCATTCGCTCTGCCTAGAATTGATCAAGTTATCGATTCTACGGCAGGCTCGGAACTCCTCTGTTTTCTCGACGCATATTCTGGCTATCACCAAATCCAAATGAAGGAATCTGACAAAGTCAAAACTTCATTCATAACCCCTTTCGGAACCTTCTGTTTTGTTACGATGCCTTTTGGGCTGAAGAACGCAGGAGCTACGTACCAGCGCACGATGCAGCGCTGCCTTCATGACCAACTCGGACGCAATGTACATGCATACGTGGATGATATCGCGGTAATGTCCAAAAAGAAGGAAACGCTGATTTCCGACTTGGAGGAAACATTTGCCAATCTACGAAAATACAACATCATGCTTAACCCGAAGAAATGCTTCTTTGGAATACCAGCCGAAAAATTGTTAGGTTTCATCGTGTCTCAAAGAGGCATAGAGGTGAACCGAGACAAAATCAAGGCTATACTCAATATTTCTAGGCCAACCCGACTAAAGGACGTACAAAGACTAACTGGTTGCATTGCTGCGGTCAGTCGATTTGTAAGCCGGCTTGGTGAAAGAGCCACACCACTATACAAACTCCTGAAAAAGACCAAGGATTTTGTCTGGACTGACAAAGCTGAAGCTGCACTACAAGACCTGAAGAAAGTACTCTCATCTGCTCCTATCCTTGCAGCCCCGGAACCCAAGGAACCGATGTTGCTCTATCTTGCTGCGACAAATAAGGTCGTTAGTATCGTCATGGTGGTGGAGAGACCAGAGGAAAATTAGGAACACCTGGTGCAGCGTCCGACTTACTTTGTCAGCGAGGTTCTAACAGAATCAAAACAGCGGTATCCGCACTATCAAAAGTTGGCTTACGTTGTTTTTCTAGCATCTCGTAAGTTACGACACTACTTTCAAGAGCATCCAATTACCATGGTGAGCACAACTCCCATGAGAGATATAATCAACAACAGCGACGCCACAGGACGCGTCGCCAAATGGGGCATAGAGGTTTCAGCTTTCGATATTGAGTACAAACCTCGGACAGCAATCAAATCCCAGATCCTTGCTGACTTTGTCGCTGATTGGACAGAGACGAAGGAGAACATGATCCTCCTGGAGTCGGAATATTGGACCCTCTTTTTCAATGGGTCTAAGGCTCGAGGGGGCTCGGGGGCTGGCGTGGTGCTCAAATCACCCCAAGGAGATATACTTTTATATGTGTTGCAGATCCACTTCGCAGCGACAAACAATATTGCCAAATATGAAGCACTTCTGCATGGAATCCGGATTGCTAAGGATATTGGCATCCGACGTTTGATGTGTTATGGAGATTCGGATCTTGTTGCTCAGCAAGTGTCAGATATTTGTAACGCAAATAAACACATGGCAGCATATAAAGCTGTCGTGGATGATCTATCTAAATCGTTTGAAGGGTTTGAAGTTCAACACATCCCTCGAGCAGAAAATGAGGAAGTAGACGCACTATCTCAGATAGGTTCTGCGCGGAAAGAGGTCCCGGATGGCGCTTTTTTAGAGCACCTCAAAGTCCCTTCAATAAAGGGAGTAGATGAGGAATATCCGACCAAATCCGACTCACCCTTGATAGCAGTTCTGGCTGTAATTCCCAGCTGGACTCAACCCTACCTCGATTATTTGGTAGATGGCAAATTAACCGAAGACGAGGTGCTAAGCCGGCAGATTATCCGACGAGCAAAAGCCTATACTATTATTAAAGGTGAGCTCCATAAACGGAGTGTTTCTGGGGGTTTTCAGCACTGTGTATCTCCGAAAGAAGGAGTGGAAATCTTAAGAGAAATCCACGAAGGCGAGTGTGGTCACCACGCTGTAGCCAAATCTTTAGTGGCAAAAGCTTTTAGACACGGATTTTTCGCTTACGTTTCAGCAGATGCCGAACGATTAGTCAAGACGTGCAAAGGCTGCCAAAAGTACGCCAAGCAAGCTCATGTTCCGGCTGATCAGCTGCGAACAATACCTATAACATGGCCCTTTGCGGTTTGGGGGCTTGACATGGTAGGACCTTTTAAACGAGCTCCAAGTGGATTTACTCACCTCTTAGTGATGGTGGATAAATTCACCAAGTGGATTGAGGCTAAACCCGTCACTAGTTGTGATGGAGCAACATCCAAAAGATTTTTCGAGGATGTTATAATCCGGTATGGTTATCCGCATAGCATTATCACGGACAACGGGAGTAACTTTTATATGGGAGAATTGGCTGAATTCTGCAACAAGCAAAATATCTGGCTTGACATTGCGTCAGTTGCACATCCACAGGCTAACGGACAAGTCGAAAGAGCAAATGCTTTAATTCTACAAGGCCTAAAACCGAGACTCGAAGCACCACTACGACGTGCTGCGGGGGCTTGGGCAGAGGAATTACCCTATGTAATTTGGAGTTTACGAACACCTCCAAACAGGTCAACAGGATACACACCTTTCTTCTTGGTCTATGGCGCAGAAGCAGTTCTTCCTAGTGATTTGATTCATACTTCTCCTAGAGTGGCCACGTATATTGAAGAGGATGCCGAGATTTCTCGACAAAATGATCTCGACTTAGTCGAAGAAGTTCGCGTCGTTGCTAAAATGAGATCTACAGCCTATCAGCAGAAGTTACGCAAGTATCATAGCCAGAGAGTCAGAAACCGATCTTTCAATAAAGGCGAGTTGGTTCTCCGGCTTGTGCAACAAAGAAAGCACAAACTTTTCCCAGTATGGAAAGGGCCCTTTTTAGTTAGTCGAGTATTACATAATGGATTGTACTACTTAACTGACATGAGGCCAGTCAAAGAAAGACCTGCTACTAAGAAGAGAAAGAGAGCTGGAGGCAGTACAAATCCGGATGAGTTAGACAGACCGTGGAATATTGCTCAGCTACGTCCCTTTTATTCTTAGTTTATCCTTCTTTGTAAACATATATATGTACATGATTCTGTAAGAAATAAAAGTTTTGGTTGCCTCAAATTTTTTCTGAGAAGTTCTTAACCATCTTATTTCTGAATGATCATGCCATAGTCGAAAATCCCAGAATGCTTGAAAGTACTTTATGCTCATGTTCGTTCTAGTTTAGATTTCCGATTCTAAAACTACTACCCTCGGGTATAACTCTAAAGTTTCTAGTCTTTACTTTGGTTATTTGTCTGATTGCTGGATGCGGGCACTTTCCAAGTAGTGAATTGTTGGTACTAGAAGACGGCTTTGTTTCCGAGTTTAAACTGGTTTAGCAATTGAGCTCCGTTGCTCGGCAAAGGTTTTGGCAGAAGGTTTAGCCGGCTCACGAAAGGGACGAGGCGGAAAGCCAGATAAACGATAAGTAGAGACGAAAAAATACAAGTGCTTATGTAAACATTTCAGGCACACAAAAAAAAGATTCAAAGCCAAAAGTGCTGAATAGATCAAAAGCTTAGCACTAGCAAAATTAAAGTACTGCATATTTACAGATGCATCATGTTTTTCCAGAATAATACAAAAATTTCTGATCTATGATGAAGGAGTTGCCGGCTCGCTGGAGATTCTGCCTTGATATCGTTCCGAGATGTCCGCATCCAAGATGGTGCGTTCATCGTCGGAAACTTCTGTTGGTTCTTCCGGAGGAGGAGGCGGAGTAGCCACGCGGGTGAAGAAGGGGATCTCGTAGCTGGTCAGGTCAGCCACGTGACACCCATATCCGGCGCAGGAGTGCATAATGGCTTGAAGGTCCTGCTCCCGGCCGTCTTTGTCTACCTTGCAGTATCCTCTGGTCACTTGCCATATTTCCATGTTTCTATGGTGGCTCATGACCATGGTGAGAGCATTCTGCGTAGCAGTCCGCGCGTAGGACATGTTCCAGTCCTGAACAAGCTGCGGCATCTCCTTCGCCTTGTCCCGCACCTGAAAATCCGACATGCTTGGCATGTCCGAAATCTTGGGAGCTTCGCCGACGTCCCCAAGGGACTGGCAGAAGTCATGAAGCAGGTCACCGACTTGGATAAGCCGATGGGTGCGGGGCTCGGAGGAGGAAGAGTCCGTCAAGTTCAGAGGACCTATACACAAAACAAGTTAAGAAAAATTCGACGTTGATAAAAGTCGAAGAAAGAGACAAGTCAGATAGATGGAACATACCAAAAATGACGTCGTCAATTTTGGTCTTCTCCTCCCGGAGACTCTGGAGTTTAGCCCGGAGCGCCTGGGACATATCCTTTTCTCTGCCAAGCTCATTCTTGAGATCCAAGATTATTTTATCTTGAGCATCGATCTTGCGATCACGCTCATCAGTGGTCATGGAGGAGGATTCAAGGACTTGAGCTATGCTCCTTTCATGATCCGTCTTAAACTTATCCAGCTCTTGGCGAAGTCCCTTGTTCTCCACCACCAGGGTCTTGAGGTTCTCGGCCTCTTCAATCATGGCGACGGGTTGTTTCACCAGCGCTGTAATTCAAAAAGAACAAAAGTTCAGAAAAATTCGACATTGAAAATATAAGGACAAGGTTTGAGTCTCGGAATGTTTACCTTCGGCCTCATCCTTGGCAACTTTGAGTTCAGCATTTTTAAGCCGGAGAGCTTTGATCTCTCTCCGCTTGTCGCAGACATTGGTCAGTAATTCCTGGTTATAGGAACATACTTTATGTAAGTCAGAATACCCAAAGTCAGAAAGCTACTTAAGACTCGGGCTAATATTTTTGTTAAATATCAGCACGAGCCTTGGGGGCTACACTAGTTCGTTCTTTGGCATCCTAATGAAGCATAAACCCAGATTGTTTATCCTACTTCATGCTTGGGGGCTAGAGGATATGATATAAAATACAATAAAGAAAAAATAGGAGTTGGAATTCCGACTTACATATTGTTCGTGGGTGAGTTTATCCAAACCCGCGTTAACTTCAGCAGCCACCTTCTCGGCGAGAGTCAGAGGAATCACTGGGCTGTTGGAAGCTCACCAGTCCTAATCCTCTCGTCGCGGAGGCGCACTTGAGCGAGAAGGTCGGAGAACTTGACGTCCTCTGCTTCTTGCGCTTCTTCCTCAGCGGATAAAGTTCTCTTCTCCAAGCATTGCTTGGCAAGCCGCTGGATTTCTTCAGCAGATTTCTAGGACAAGCCGAACTTGGCAAGACCCGGATTGCTCAGGAGGTTTTCGGCGAAGGTTTCTGCCGAGGGATCATTACCCAAAGAGGGTTCATCCTTATCTAGATCTAACGCACTCATGGTGACGGCAGTTTGCGACCCAAGGTTCGCAGGCCCTGTTGAAGGAGTCGGATCTTCTGCAGCGTTCGGCGAGATAACCAGCGTTGCAGAAGGTTGAGGGGCAGGAATCGGAGGAGCCACGGCAGGGGAAGCTATGGTAAGCTTCGTTTGCCGTAGCAGCTTCGAAGGAATCCCTTTCCCCTTGGCCTTGACGAGCGGTTTTACTCTGAGAATGTAGTAAAAGTCAGAAAACATTACATCTCGGAAAGAAATTTGAATAAGGTGCAAAGGCGGAAGTTGTGATTGAATGTTACCTCTTCACGACAGGCACCTCTTTTGTGCCGACAGCCACTGTCGGAGCTTTGCGCTTCTTGAGCGCAAGATCCGGCAATGAAACTACCTCCACCTCCTGAGAGAACTCCGGAGGATATCCTTCGAGTGGAGCAAGTTCCGACTCGGGGAGGTCAGCAAGCTGAAAAGAAGAAAGCATATCAGTATTGCAATATAATTCTAAAATTGGAATACATAAAAAGGTGTACTGATAGAAGCTTACCGACACTACGGGGTTATCCGCCGTGTGCATGTCCAGAGAAACCTCTGGGATTCTCCTCTCGATCTGCTCCCTGATCAGCCACTTGATCTGGCTTATATAGCCTTGAGTGGTGTAGGCTTTGGAGCTGATGTGGAGGGAGTCTTTTGGAGATGACGTGATGGAATGCATCAGTCGAGTTCCGTGGTACTGGAGGGGCTGGATCCGACGTGAGACCCAGCACTGGACCAAGTCGGATCCCTTCAGATCCTTGTGTTTGATTAAATATTCGATCCGCCTCTTAGCGAGGATCAGATCGTCGGTGAGAGCCGGAGCAGCCTCGTCCCAAGAAGGTTGGGCCGTGGCGGCTCCGTCAATGAAAGTCGTCAAAGCAGTGGCTTTGCCGGGAGCCGGAATATCCCTATGATAGAAAAAGGTGGCTGGCCATTGTTTGACCGAGTCACTGGCTAGAATTTTGGGATACGCCCGGTCGCGTCTAATCGAAAAACTAATAGTGCCGGTGATATAAGGAACACCGGCGGTAATGGAGTTTCTCCGGACATGGAAATAATACCGGAAGAGAGTCAGACTCGGCCTAATGCCGAGAAAGCCCATGCACAACGAAGTATATGCGCTCATTTCTAGCAGAGTGTTGGGAGGAAGATGATGGAGTTGAACTCCGTAATGATCTATCACCTCGGAGAAGAACTCCGAGGGAGGAAAGGACAGACCTCGGTCGAGATGTGTGCCGAAGTGGACCCACTCGCCGTCGCGCGGGTTGGGGACGGTTTCTTCAAAGCCGCTCCGCCAGTCGCCGACGGCAAGAAGTCCCTCCTTCTCCACGTTCCTGAGGCCCTCCTTATTAAGAGCGCAGGGGATCCAGAGACCGCGAAATCTCTCCTTCTCCGCCACCGCTTTCGCTGTCGCCGCCGTCGCCGCTGCTGCCAAGCCGGAGGAAGAATATGAAGCCATTTCTCCGGCGAGTGATTGACCTAAAAGGGGCGGCGCTGGGAGTTCTGTGGAGGAAGAACGGGGGAGCTCTGTGCGCGCTGGGAGATTGGGAGGAGAGGAAAAGGCAAGGGACTGGTGAAAGAAGAGGAAAGAAATCCTAACCCCTTATACCCACCTAACTGCGCCAAGATTCGTGCAAATGCTACAGTGTAACCGCCACGCGTCGTGGAAGGAACTGGGAAGGACCCACGCGATGATTGTGTCGCCTCGATCTCCACGCACGCATTGAAACGGCGCCTCGGTTCCGCGGTCCGCGGACCCGCCATGCTGACGAAATGCCTGTCAGATGACATGACTTGACCATGACTTGTGTCAGGTGACGTTGGGAACCAAATTCCGGCTTAGTTTGAAACCGAGCTGAAAAATCCGAGTAACCTACTGATAGGTCCGACTTATTTTTTAAGACGGATCGTATTTTTGTTGTGAAGTTTTAGGAATCCTTCAAGATTCTGCAAGCCGAAGATCAAGCTAGACGATGATAAATCCGACTTTGGATCTTGAAGGCCTCCGGGGGCTGCTGTTGGGGATATACTTTCCGGGTATCCTCACAGTTCCTCACTGACCAGGGTGGCCCACTTCGGATTAGAGCTTTGCTTCACGGGCGGCTCAGTCAGGGAGAAAGACGGAGTCCAATCTGGCTACGGAAAGGCCCAGAAGAATTACCGACTTAGGCCCATAATGTTACTTGTAGTTTAAGATGTACTCTGTAACCGACTCTTAGTCGTATCCGGATAGATCTCTCCTGTAAACCCTAGGCCGGATATCTATATAAGTCGTCCTAGGGAGAGCCTTTAGGGCAACCAATACTTTAGACCCTCAACTCGCACAGACGAAACACTTGTAACCCATATTCCGGCTCTGCCGTATTACTGGATTGCTAGCAGGAGTAGGATCCGTCCAAAGCCGACGGATTCGAACCTGGGTAAACTTGTGCGCTCACCGTCCCGAAATACCGTACGTCTCACACCCCTCTCTTCCGCACGCCTCGAGAACCCCCTCATGACGTACTTGTCATCAATCCGACGACAGTCTCTCCTGCATCCTGGATGAGACCGAGGCAGAAGCTGAACGAGAGTCGTTCGAGTGCTGTATGCTTAGCGCAGAGGAGCTGCGAGATGTCACCGAGGCACCGGGTGACACGGCCTGGAAGGTAGCCATGGACGACGGAATGGCTTCCATCCTCGACAACAACACCTAGGTGCACTGCCCACTCCCATCGGGTCATAAGGCTATCGGGCTCGGTGGATGTACAAGGTCAAGCGCGACGCGAACGGCAACATGGTCAAGCACAAGACACGCCTCGTTGCAAAAGGCTACATGCAGTGGCAAGGCGTGGACTTCGAGGAAGTCTTCGCGCCAGTGGCTCGCATGGAGACGGTGCGGCTGCTTCTGGCGCTCGCCGCTCACTCAAGCTGGGAAGTACATCACATGGACATGAAGTCCGCTTTTCTCAATGGCGACCTGTGCGAAGAGAATGGCGACCTGTGCGAAGAGGTGTACGTTGCACAGCCGCCGGGTACATCACCGCCGGTAAGGAGCAGCAAGTCTTGAAGCTTCAGAAGGCTCTGTATGGTCTGCGGCCAGGCGCCGCGCGCGTGGTATGCCAAACTGGATGATACACTCAGAAAGCTGGGATTCACTCGAAGCCCACTGGAGCATGCAGTGTACAGGCGCGGCGACGCCACCTCGTTCCTGCTGGTTGGGGTCTACGTGACCTGATCATCACAGGGACAGATCCAGCTGCAATTGAGGAATTCAAGCTGCAGATGAAGAAGTGTTTTAGAAAGAGTGACCTTGGTCTGTTGAGCTACTATTTGGGCATGGAAGTGTCACAGACAGAGGAGGGTATCACTCTCTGTCAGAGAAGCTACGCGGCCAAGATCTTGGAGATGGCCGGACTCAGCAGCTGCGACAGCTGTAGAACGGAAATGGAATGTCGACTCAAGCTGGTCAAATATGATGGTGAAGCAGCGTTCGAGGCAACCCTCTATCGCAGCATCATTGGAAGTCTCGGGTACCTCATGAATAGCAGGCCAGACATCGCACACGCGGTCCGCATTGTCAGTAGGTTCATGGAAAGGCCGAGCACAGCTCACTGGGCGGTAGTCAAGCAAATTCTACGGTACATACAAGGCACCTTGAGCTATGGCTATCACTTCCGCACTGGCCATGGCAAGCCAGTCCTAACAGGATACAGTGACAGCGACCAGGCGGTAGACGCTGGTGACCGCAAGAGCACATCCGGATAGGTATTCTTTCTAGAGGACAACATTGTCACCTGGATTTTACAGAAGCAGAAAATTGTGGCTATCAGCTCGTGTGAAGCGGAATATGTGGCAGCAGCTGCTTCAACCTGTCAGGGGGTGTGGTCAGAGAGCCGACAAGTTCAGGCTCTTGGTAGATGACAAGTCAGCGATAGCTCTGGCAAAGAACCCTGTCCATCATGACAGGAGCAAGCACATGGATGTGAAATTTCACTTCATCGGTGAAGCAATGGAGGCGGGAGAAGTGGAGGTCATTCATGTGGGAACTCAAGAACAGCTTGCTGATCTGCTGACCAAGGCTCTTGGGCGTGTTCGATTCATTGAACTTCGTCAGAAGCTAGGTGTTGTGAAGATTAGCAAGCCAAGTTGAGCTTAGGAGGGGGAATTGTTAGGCTGAACTTAAGCTCAACGACAGTTTCAGTTCGTCAGTTTAGTGTAGTATTTCTAGCCCGTGTCAACAACAGTCTGAACTCCTTCAGTTAGCTGTTTGTCTGACAGAATAAGATCTTGTGTGTATCGCCTGTGAAATCTGTGATCACCGCGAGTTAGTTAGAGGTTAGACCGTTTCTTCTGTGTTAGTTAGCCTAGCTGGCATGCTTGAGCCGATCGTGGGATGGTGCGGTCAGTAGGTGCTCGAGGTGTCAGTTCGCAACGTGGATGTACTGAATAAAAGGAACAAGAACAGAAAAGCTGCAGTTGCACGCACTCGTGTCTTGCTTTTTCGAGTTGATCTTGGTTTTGATTCCACATAATCAGAGTGAGATCGAGAGAGGCAGAGACATCTGCAACCACAGATCCGCGCCGTGCTTGAGGCGCTCGTGGCCAGCGCCGAGTTCCTCCGGAAGCAGCAGTTGCTGCTCCTCCAGGTCATCGGGTCGCTCCTCCTGGTCCGGGCCAGGAGCCGCGCGCACCTCCTCCCCCTCCTGCTCCTCGCGGCCGTCTCGGCGGCTGTGGTCGTCTACGTCTCGACGGGCGGCGGGGTGGTGCCGGGGTTCAGGAGCTTCGTCAGGTTCTTCGTCCTTATGTTGGATTTCCTCTTCGCTTTCAACCGGCCTCGTCGACATGGGTAAATGTTGGTTTGCGAAAGCAACAGATGACTTTCAGAAACGTACAGTTATATTCCTGCCAAGGTCTAGTTTACTTCTCTCATATTTTGTTCTGTGTTCATCCAATACTCTTCAATCCGCTACAATACTCTTTCCCAAAAATACTCTTAACTTAGAAAAGAGTTTTTAATCTAGACAAAAATACGAAGAATTTGTGAGAAAATTTCGGGATTATCCTGGCTAAACCCAACGTGGTAAACGGACTATAGAGATTTTAGGGAAATCGGAATAATCTTCTCCGATCCTCACAAATACAGTAGCAAATAGGAGAGAAATAAGCGAGTCCTTGAAAAAAATATTACTTGTAGCCGCGACAAGATCGGTACTTCAGAAACTGAACGCCGCAAGAAGAATGGTAGTGGTGAAAACCAGTGCCAGGCCGGAGGTCACCGGAGCCGGCAGCGCCACAGCACCGCCGTTCTTGCTGTTGTGCGGCCTTGCGTTCGCCGCCCCACCGCCAGTGCTCCTCCCGCCGCCGCTTGCTCCACCGCCGGGGCCGCCGCCAGCCATGTGCGCATGCCCAGCAAGCTTCCTGGGACTCTGCATCTCCAGGAGCATCTCGCCTTTAGCTTCTGCAGAACAATCAGGAATTCCATGAATACATTTCGCTGTCGAAGTTCAGTTTCATAGCAAGGCTGGACCTGAAACATCAAGCGAGAATGATACTACAAAGTAGCTGCTAACCATACAACCCCTGCGCCTCCACCTGGAGATGAGGCCTCAGATGGTGATGAGCGGCGACATCAGCCACGGTGCTTCTCCCAGCTGCTGCACACCATGTACCGTGGGAAGCGAAGGCGAAGAGGAGGAAGAGAGCAAGAGTACCTTTCTTCATCTTGAGATGGACTGGTGGCCAACAGAGAAACTCCGATGTGGAGTGTGTGTGAAGGCTCCTACTTATTTCTCCTGGAGACTGGACGGTAGCTGGCTAATAAGATAAGACCACTCCACAAGTTTCTCCTTGCCTTTTTACAACAAGACCACTCCACGAGCTAATTGCATGGTGGTACCAGTTCAGCTTTTGTGCTCTCAAGAAAGGATTAAAGGGGAGATTGCAACACTTCGTCTTGTGTCTTTCTCACTTTTCAATGGGCTCACAAAATCAGGCTTAGAGCTCTGCCATGAGATTGCCAGAGATTAGCTCCGTTCCGAAACAGGCAACAGTATCAAATGCTTTTGTTCTAGTGCTATTTGGCACCACTGGTTTATCTGCTGGGGAAAGAAAGCGCAGAAGACAGAACGCGGTGATTCTAGTGTGCATATTTGTGTAGTTCGTTCACTGCTTTACGATTCGTGTTGTCAAGTTTCGTCAAATTTCATTAAGTTTTGGAAACCATTGTCCAATTTAACAAAACTGAACGAAAGAGTACCCGTGATGTAGCATGCATGCTACGATCACAACTGTGCAGCTGTTGCTGCTTTCTGCGCATGTGATAGGCACGGAGATTCGCTTATGCTCTCCCTTGGCAAGGGCCCTTTGCCAGCTCTGACCTACTCCCACAGGCACCAGGATGTCATATAAAATTATAGCAACTGTTCTTTTTTTCATCTCATTTTTTGTTAGTTACAAGATGGGAGGAAGGTCCGATCAGCGTGTCTCTTCTCTTCCCTGTGAGATGTAGTTTTCGCCGCGTGATGCCTCACGAGACACATCTCGTGATGGCCTCCCCCAGGGAATGGCCTATGTTATGTTTTGCTAACAGAGGCAAACCCTCGATGAGGGCACCTTGTGGGCTTTGAAGCGGTCCTCGAACAAGGCCGCACATAATGCAGTCTCTTGCGAGACGTAGGCGAGGACACCCCGTGACGCCTCAGCAAGGACACCTCGTGGTGTCTTGCGACGCTCATCTCGTGACGGCCTCCCCGGAAGTAAACCTCTTGTGATACTTACCTAGGCGAGGCACCCCGTGGTGCCTCGGCGAGACGTCGTGTGGACGCCACGTGACACCCTGCGGAGCACATCTCCCGATGGCCCCCTGGAGGACTTACTTCTGTTTTGTTTGGCTAACATAGACAAGTCTTCGGCAACGTGGACACCGTGTGGGCCTCGAGAGGGATCTCTCGTGAGATCCCCAACTATCTCCCTGTGGAGTAGGTCTGCTCTCGTGCCCTGCCGTGCTAGCAGGCTGCGTGCGGGGTGCGGGGTGTTAGTATGCGTTGTTGTGATTCCTGAATGCGGGTTACACAAGGACATTAAGCGCTAAGGACTTTGGCGAGCTGACGCATGCGGGGTGATCGGTCCCACGAGTCAGAGCTCCAGTCGACTTGGGCTCTGACGATGGGGCGAGCGCGTGCACCATGCCCAGGCCCCGCTCATGTGATTCGGAGTAGAGACACCATGAACGCATACAACACAGAGCACTACTTACCGGAGTAAGAGAACTTTATTTTCTCGTACAAAGATGTTCAGTAAAAAGGCGCCCTAGGATGGGCAGAGTTTCCCGTGTCATGGGGGAACTTCGCTGCAGGTGTAGCGTCGTGTGACTTTCCTGGCGAGATTTCTCCTCGGCGACGCGAAAGTGTCAACAGCCCCCGAGCCATGTGCCACAGATTCGCTTGCCTAAGGGTTGTTGTGTTCTGCTCCTGATGACGTGCCCGGTTGTGTCGCGAAGTTTCCCTAGTGGTTGATGGTGGATGGCTCGTAGCATTATCTTTTTCTTGCTTGAGCGCGTGATGGTGTATCTTTCGCGAGGCATCTCTTGTCAACGCGTACGTTGAGCTCGAGGTTTGAGGTGTTGACAAAAAAAGCAATAATTCATATGATTTAATCCGAATAATCAACTGATAAAGCATGATCATACATATACCAATTAAATAGATCACATAAACTAACATAGTAGATGAACAGATTATATTTAAATAATATAAACTTATCACATCTACACCAAACGCTAGAATAAAGAACTCTAGCAGAATCTGAAATAGAAAGTTCAGCATTACGTACGGTACAGTAGCGGCAGTAGCAGCCGCGGCGTTGGCAGCAACAGTAGCCGTAGCGGTGGCAAGGTCGTCGATGTAGAGGCTGCTAATGTCCGGAAAGAAGTCCTCGGGAAAGGAATTGTCCGTGATGGCGTCAGTAATCGCGCGGAAGCGCTCCCCAAAAACCTGATCGCCCCTCACCCGTACAGGTTCACAAGAATGCGGGGTTCCGGAGGCCTACTGTCCCGATCTGCGGTGCACGCCGCAAGCCGGGATGGGGAAGACGAAGGCGACGGCGCAATAGACTGGAAGGAGACGCGTGTGGTAAGCGATACCGATTAGGTTTAGTGCAGACGCTTATATAGCGCAAGTCAGGGAGATCGTGGGACTCAGCCCACGTCCGAGTCGGTAACAGCCCATGTTCCATAAAGACTGAAAACGGCTGACTAATTAACACGTCCATTAATGACTCGCAATTAATCCATGATTAATTTTTTCGACTAGCAAAAATAAAGCTCGGATCGGCGAGATTCCCGCAACACGCGGCACGCGCACGGGTCGTGACGAGGCGAGGCGAGACGGGCGGCGTCGGAGGAGGAGTGCGTGAGAGCTGCTCTTCTCCTCACACCTTAGTGAGTGGTGGAACAGCCTACTATATAAGAAGGTGTAACTCTCACTCAACTAGCAATATGGGACTAAACTTTGATACACTAGCACAGCCATATGCTGCCATGCACAAATGGACCAAAGGGAATTTCAAAATTTCTCTAATGGGCCAATAGCACAAAACTCGTCAAATTTCAACATGGGGCTGGTGGTAACTTTTTGAGGCTTGCCTCCCAGTTTGTCGGTTTCCTTCTTCGATGCGCTTCTTGCTTCGCGGGACGCTGATACGTTGCTAACGTATCCATAATTTTTGATGTTCCATGCTTTGGTTTTATCTACTTTCTTATATTTTGTTCCAACTTTGGAGTACTTTTTATATGATTTCTTGGACTAATATATTAACAAGAGCCACAGTGCCAGTTGCCTGTTTTCTACTGTTTTTGGTTCTAGAAAGTCAGAAAATGAATATTCTCGAAATTGGACCGGACAAAAGCCAAAGTTGTTATTTTCCCGGAAGACTCACGGAGCCAGAAGGAGAGTCGGAGAGGGGCCACAGGGTGGCCACACCACCCCTAGGCGCGGGTCCCCCTTGGCCGCGCCAGGGCATGGTGTGGGCCCCCACCGACCTTGCCTCTTCACCTATAAGATGCCTCTCGATACGAAAATCCTAAATCGTCAATCAGAAATCCATGAAAAGTTCCGATGCGCCGCCGCTACCGAAGGGGAGATTCGGGGGACAGAAAGTCTCTGTTCCGGCACCCTGCCGGGACGGGGAAGTGCCCCTGGAGCCATCTCCATCGATCTCCACCACCATCTCCATCACCATTGTTGATTCCCATGATGAGGAGGGAGTAGTTCTCTATCGAGGCTAAGGGTTCTACCGATAGCTATGTGTTCATCTCTCTCTCTATGCATGATCATGTTGTGATCATGAGCTTTGTAATCAAGTAGATCTACCTTGCTACTCAAGTGCTTTAATAGATCTCTGCTCTTCCCATGTGTGTGAAAGTAACAGCGTGCACACCATGGTGGCACTTAGGCTAGAGATTACAAATACTTGTTACGAGTTATATTTGAAGTTGGATGTCTTTATAAAATTATGGTGTTTGTTGGACCCATCTAGTGCTCAGGGTGACAGTGTGGGGTTATCTAGAGGGGAAATGCTTACTTTGAGGTGTGTTGTTATAGCCCTACCATGGATTAGAGTGTCCAACCGGAGAGTAGTTAAGAGTAGTATCATAAAGAGAAGATATTTATATGAGAATGTTCACTAGTGAAAGTATGATCCCTAGGCCTTGTTTCTAAGCATTGAAACACCGTTTGCAATTAGATCTGTTACATGTTTGCTTGCTTCCATCTTTATTTCAGTTTGCCTTTAGTCTCTTCCACGCCATCAATCTATTTTCTATCACCGTTACCACTTATAATTATCCATACCACTTGTATTTCACTATCTCTTCGCCGAACTAGTGCACCTATACACCTGACAAGTGTATTGGGTGTGTTGGGGACACAAGAGACTTCTTGTATCTTGATTGCAGGATTGCTTGAGAGAGAATACCTTTGACCACTTCCTCCCTGAGTTCGATAAACCTTGGGTGATCCACTTAAGGGAAAACTTGTCAGTGTTCTACAAACCTCCGCACTTGGAGGCCCAACAACTGTCTATAAGAATAGAAGTGCGTAGACATCAAGCTATTTTCAAGCGGCCGTTCTTGGGAGGTAAGGTAAAAGGTACTCACATCCTCCGGTGTGAGTGCTCGAAGTTATTTCCTTTAGATTTTGCAATTTTGTCTTTTTGTTTCTTGTTTTCACTAGTTAGGCTTAATGGAAAACAACAACAAATTAGAGAGCTTTATAGTATTTATCTTGAGTTAGGACTTGAATTGTCTGAAAAGAAAATTAAAAAACCTACGGAACTTTATTTGCATGCTAATAGCAATGTTGTTAGTATGAATTCTTTGGACACCATTATTGCTAATGCTACGGAAAAGTCTAAGCTTGGGGAAGCTAGTTTTTATGAAAATGATCTTTTTAGCTCCCTAGCTTTGGAAGATAGCTATTCTATTGCTTATGATGATACCAAACCTCCAATATATGATGATTGCAATGATGAATATGATATTTTCAGTCCACCTACTATTGAGGAGGAAATTAATTATGATTACAATATGCCTCCTATATTTGATGATTATGGTGATGAGAATAATAATGATAGCTATTTTGTTGAATTTGCTCCCACCACAATTAATAAGAATGACTATGCTTATGTGGAGATTAATAATTCTTTTATGCATGTGGCTCATGATAAGAATGTTTCTTGTGATATTTATATTGTTAATTTTATTCATAATGCTACTGAAAGTTATTATGAGAGAGGTAAACATGGTTTTATGCATCTCAATAATATTAAGTTTTCCCTCTTTATGTTGAAAGTCTTGAAGTTGCACTTGTTTTGCTTTACTATGCTTGTTGCTTTGTGCTTTCATGACTTGTTTCTTTACAAGATTCCTATGCATAGGAAGTGGGTTAGACTTAAATGTACTTTGAATTTGCTTCTTGATGCTCTCTTTTACTTCAATTCATATTTCTTATGTGAGCATCTTCTCAAACTATCATGCCTAACTTAAAGGCGTTAAAGAAAAGTACTTATTGGGAGATAACCCAAAAGTTTTAGATGAGTCTTGGAAGTTATAACTTCTGTAATAACCGCTCCTTATCCTTTTTATTTGCTTTTTGTGCCAAGAGTAACCTCTAATGAGAGAGAACTAATGCTTGGGAAAGTTGTTGTTCCGAAACAGAGCTTCACCGTAAAAATTCGTGTAAAATCTCTGTACGTCCTTTTTGAGGCGTGAAGTTTTGTGCTTCTGCCCCATGTTGTTTTCTAACTTTAGTTAGTTCAACACTTTTTGATTTGAGCAACAGAAGGTCTTTGGAAAAAAACGTCTTTACCTGCTGGTCTGTTTTGACAGATTTCTGCCATTTTCTGCTTCTTGTTGGTTCCTTTTTGAGTTCTTTTGGGGAATTGAGCTTTTTGAGGGAAGTGCTACAGTAGCTAGTGTTTTAATGGAAGTTTTATTGGTGTTAGAACTGAACCTAAAGACTTATTATCTTGAGTGCACTAATGTTGCTAATACAGATTGTGTGAATTTTTGTATGAAGGAAAAAAATTCAGGTGTATGGAAGGAATGATGTAATGAGATGAAGAATGGACTAAAGCTCAAGCTTGGGGATGCCACGCGTGTCACCCCAAGAAATATCCAAGAAGTACAAGCGTCAAAGCTTGGGGATGCCCAAGGCATCCCCTTCTTCATCAATAAAAATCCCAGGTTTCTTCCAAACACTTCATTTTTATTGTTTCATGCACAGTTGTGTTGTTCTTGGAGCGTCTTCTTTTTCATTTTCGTTTTTGTTTTTCATTTGCTTGGTTTTCTTAGTTTGCTGAATAAATTGGTTGGACCCCCTCTTTCATGCATTGGTTTTCAAATAGTTTGGTTTGGTTTGGAAACGAGTAGGAAAGTTCATGCTTAAGTGGTAAAGAGAGCTTGTTTTTGACTGTGGCGTATGCTTTGTCATGCCATGCTTGATATTGTTTTGGCTTTATGCTTACTATTCTTTGTTGTAGCATGACTTGTTATAAACAATTGAGATTGCTTAAGGTGCCTTGGATGAATCATGCATTGTTTTAGCATATTAAAGCATAGTATAGTAGTATTCTCCTTTGATGCTTTATTTGGGTTGACTTGGCGCATGCTCACACCATGTTATGACTATCCAAAGTCACCATAAGCCTTTATGATCCTTTAGTTTTCAACTTGTAGTATCACTTTATGCTTTGATCAATGATGTTTTATCGCTCTGCATGATTATGACCATTATTGCTCTCTTAGTTTGTCGCTCCCAGTCTTTTGCTAACCTCCACAACCAAGTATGAGTTTCACTCATGCATCCAACTCCAAATAAAACCAAGTTATTCCAAAGAGTCCACCATACCTACTTATTAGCATTTGCTATTCTAAGCATATTCATGTTTTTATCTACATTTCAAATTAAACTTGTTATGAGAAAACTAGTGATTAAAGCTCTCACGAACTTGATGGCACACTTTACTTTTCTTGCCCTAAATAAACTTGAACCATTGTGTCGTCTATGTTATATATGCTTGCACTTATTTGTTGGGGATTAGCAGAACCATGCTGTCATGGGGAACGCTTTCAACATTGCACGGGTACTTTGTACCTAGTTGATATCATGCTCTTTTGTTTATGGATGTCGTCGGTGTGAAATGAAAGGGGAGCTTGTAAGTCCATGGAGTTATGTATATGTGTTAGAGAAACGCCTGGGCCGCTGGTCTAATCCATGCTGACATGGTGAAAACCTACAGTGTAACCATAATGAGCTGTCTATGAAGCATTATTCTTATAAAAAAAGAGTCCTATATTGAGAAAAAAGAAAAAGAGAAAAAAAAGAGATTATGAAAAGAGGAAAGAGAGAAAAAAGCACCATATTCCTATGGTAAATAAGAAGATTGCTGAAATGCTCGTTGTCTACTTGCCTTGTCATTTTGATATGGGGATTCTTCCGTATCATCGGGCAAGGGGTATCTCGTTAGCGGTTCTTTATAATACGCATGTACTTATGATGACAAGAACTTACTGGTGACTAAACTTGAGTAGCATGAGGAGCGGCCCTCGTATTTAAGGGACATGAGATTTCTGACTTATACTTCGTCAAGCATGTACACCATAGTTTGTTCACTTTAACCTTAATCACTTCAAGATGCTTATGATAGGGGCAATGAGAGCTGAAAGCTATAAGTACCATAATTTTTGGAAGCTCTTTATGAGACTTGAATCCCTACTTCCTTCTATGAAGGTCTTTCTTCCACCAATACATATTGAGTCTCCACCTTCTATCTTTATGCACTTACTTTGAGAGCATAGTGGCAATTCTTAATTCTATGTGCATTGTCCCAAGACTAGTTGATTGATGCATAACTTGATATTGCTTATTTTAAACTATTTGTATCTAGTCACTCTTATGAACTTTGAAGGTGTCCTATGCAATTATACTTGCTACTCTATGAGGGACAAGCTGAATGCCATTATGCTATGTTTTCTTTATGTGAAACAAACAAACGTCTTGCAAAGCATTGTTATTCATGAATCTTTTGTTTGTGGCTTTTCATGTTGCAACATAGTTTTTTTATCTTATTGCTAGAATTTTGTCTTTCATGTTATGATTGAAGTATTATGATCCCAGCTATTAATGTTTTACAAATACTTTGATCAAGTTTATGATGGTGCATGTCACCTCAAAAATTATTCTTTCTTTTTATCACTTACCTACTCAAGGACGAGCGGGAGTTAAGCTCGGGGATGTTGATACGTTGCTAACGTATCCATAATTTTTGATGTTCCATGCTTGGTTTTATCTACTTTCTTATGTTTTGTTCCAACTTTGGAGTACTTTTCATATGATTTCTTGGACTAACCTATTAACAAGAGTCACAGTGCCAGTTGCCTGTTTTCTACTGTTTTTGGTTCTAGAAAGTCAGAAAATGAATATTCTCGAAATTGGACCGGACAAAAGCCAAAGTTGTTATTTTCCCGGAAGACTCACGGAGCCAGAAGGAGAGTCGGAGAGGGGCCACAGGGTGGCCACACCACCCCTAGGCACGGGTCCCCCTTGGCCGCGCCAGGGCATGGTGTGGCCCCCTGGCCGCCCACCGACCTTGCCTCTTCACCTATAAGATGCCTCCCGATATGAAAACCCTAAATCGTCAATCAGAAATCCACGAAAAGTTCCGCTGCGCCGCCACCATCGAAGGGGAGATTCGGGGGACAGAAAGTCTCTGTTCCGGCACCCTGCCGGGACGGGGGAGTGCCCCCAGAGCCATCTACATCGATCTCCACCACCATCTCCATCACCATTGTTGATTCCCATGATGAGGAGGGAGTAGTTCTCTCTCAAGGCTAAGGGTTCTACCGGTAGCTATGTGTTCATCTCTCTCTCTATGCATGATCATGTTGTGATCATGAGCTTTGTAATCAAGTAGATCTACCTTGCTACTCAAGTGCTTTAATAGATCTCTGCTCTCTCCATGTGTGTGAAAGTGACAGCGTGCACACCATGGTGGCACTTAGGCTAGAGATTACAAATACTTGTTATGAAATTATGGTGTTTGTTGGACCCATCTAGTGCTCAAGGTGACAGTGTGGGGTTATCTAGAGGGGAAAGGCTTACTTTGAGGTGTGATGTTATAGCCCTACCATGGATTAGAGTGTCCAACCGGAGAGTAGTTAAGAGTAGTATCATAAAGAGAAGATATTTATATGAGAGTGTTCACTAGTGAAAGTATGATCCCTAGGCCTTATTTCTAAGCATTGAAACACCGTTTGCAATTAGATCTGTTACATGTTTGCTTGCTTCCATCTTTATTTCAGTTTGCCTTTAGTCTCTTCCACGCCATCAATCTATTTTCTATCACCGTTACCACTTATAATTATCCATACCACTTGTATTTCACTATCTCTTTGCCGAACTAGTGCACCTATACACCTGACAAGTGTATTGGGTGTGTTGGGGACACAAGAGACTTCTTGTATCTTGATTGCAGGATTGCTTGAGAGGGAATACCTTTGACCACTTCCTCCCTGAGTTCGATAAACCTTGGGTGATCCACTTAAGGGAAAACTTGCTGCTGTTCTACAAACCTCTACACTTGGAGGCCCAACAACTGTCTACAAGAATAGAAGTGCGTAGACATCAGACGCCTGACTTGGGGCGCTGCTGATTTGTGCTCGACCGCCTTCCCGGGTGTGTCGGAGGTCACCCTAAGGAAGGCAATGAGCACACTTCCCTATTTGTTAGGGAGACGGGCACCAGCAGCCCCCAAGCCGCTAGCGCCCGGCTTCGCCTTCTTGGTCGGGACTCCTCCCTGAGGGTGTGCTTGTTTCTTCTTCACGGGAAGCTTAGTGACATATTCCTCGGAGGGGCATGCGGTGGCGATGTACTTGTAGACGTGGTTGATGGAGCGCCTTGCATCGCCTTCGTTGCCTTGGATGGTGATGGTGTCACTGTATCTTGGGAGCTTGACGAGGTTGTAGGCATGGTGAATTACCACCATGAACTTTGCCAGTGCGGGGTGGGCCGGGGATGGCGTTGTAGGGTAGGGCCAGGTGCGCCACGTCGAAGTCGATGAGCTCGGTGCGGTAGTTGCTGCGAGTCCCGAATGTGACAGGGAGCTTGACCTTCCCCAAGGGCATTGTCATTCCACCAGTCACTCCCAAGAAGGGCCTTGTAGGCAAGAGGCGCTCGTATGACCCTTGTATCTTCTCGAATGTTTCCATAGAGATGACGTTGAGGCATGTGCCTCCATCAATGAGTGTCTTGGAGACATCAACGTTGTTGATGGTAGGTGTGCACACTAGGGGTTACACCTACGGCCTTTGTTGACTTTGGGTGATCATCGTCATTGAAGGTTACTAGGAACTGGGACCATTTGAGCTTCGGGCCGCTTGCCACAGGTATCACCGTGACAATCTTGCGGGTGAGATTCTTAAGGTCGTTGTTGGAGAGCGGAGCATGTGCTCCTCCGACGACACATGCCATTGTTCATGGTTCTTGGAAATCTCCTGGATGACCCTCGGGAAGGTTCTTGTTTACCTCGCTGAGAGGTTGCGGGATAACTCTTGCTTGCTGATGTTGGTTGTTGTTGTAGTTTCTATTTCCCCAGTAATTGTTTGCTTGGTTGTCGCATCTGTACCCGCGGCCACCGCCACGAATCCTTCTCCTTTTATACTCGTTGCATAGCTTGTCGATCTCAAAGCAATTCTCCGTGATATGAGAGTGTGCCTTGTGGTAAGAGAAGTACAGGCGGTCGTCCTTCTCCCTGTCATTGGTGTTGTGGTGGTGTTTTTTCTCTGGCTCGACCGCGAGCACGCTCGGCGTCTTGCGCTTGGGCTCCTTGTCCTTCTTCTTGGGTGATGTAGCAGCAGTTGCTGCGTCGAGGTCGGCACACTTGGATAAGCATCCTTCCTCATCCTTGGCACACTTGTCGGCCATCTCGAAGAGTTCCATCACCGAACTGAGTTCGTCGTTCATGGAGAGCTTCTCCAACATCCTGATGTTGGTGACGCCCACGGAGAACATGGAGATGATGTTGTCATAGCTGACCCGTGGTATGCTATTGCGCACATGGCTGAAGCGTTTTATGTATTTCCGTAGCGTCTCGCAAGGCTGCTACCGCTCGGCGCGGAAGTCGTTGAGCGTGTATGGGCAATCGTACATACCTTGCGACGAATTTCTCGTAGAGGTCCTTCCACGACTTGACGGTTTCTTGGGAAGGTTGTCCATCAGCCAGGAGCAAGCAACATCCTTGAGGGCCATCGTGAACCAGTTGTCCATGACTTTGTCGTCGCCGCCCGCTGCTTGGATTCCCATCATGTAGAGCTGCAAAAACTCGACATGGTTGTCCTTGCCGTTGTAGCGCGGGGAGGTCCGACCTAAACTTGGCAGGCCACACCACCTTGTATAGCTCCTAGGTGAAGGTGAGGCAACCTTTGTTGTACGAGGTAGTTCTACCAGAGAGAGCGGCACAATTGTCGTTGCCTGCCTTGATAGCTCATGCGATGGCGCTTTCATGGCGCTGGCGACATTTCCCGATGGTGAGGCAAGCATCCTACAGTGATCTCTCGACAACTTGTGGTGAAAAGCGGTGTGAGATTGGGGTGAGTCTCTTCCTGGTCCCGATAGGTCGCGTGGGTTTTTCGTGTTTCGGTCGTGTTGAGGTGGTGCCGGAACACTGCGCGTTACTGGGTCTTCCCATGAGAACTATGTTGGTGGCAGCATCGCCAAACAGGAGCGTGTCGAGGTGATGCTGGCGACATTGACGAGCTTGGTTATGCGATGAAGCCATGCGTCACGCGCATTGGTAGCGGGCTAGTGACGCAGCAGTTCTTGTGCCATGAGTAGCACGGCTTCTAGGGAGGGATGGGTATTGCACTCACCTCCAGAAGCAGGCTCTGTGCGCTAGCGGGTATGCTCCCGCTGTTCCGCAGGGTTGTAGGGGTGTCCCTCCTCATTCCCTGCCCCCTACTCTTGATGGGGAGGGATGGCGTTAACGCAGTTGTTGTTGCCGCTAGGGTTTGGCCCTGCTTGGCGAGCGGCAGCGGCGGCGGTCTCAACCGCGACAGCGATGGCTCAACGGTAGGCACGCTCCTGACGCGCCAGTCCTGCCATGTTGATGGGGAGGTGGGAGATGTGCCTCAGCCCCCTACCTAGCGCGCCAAATGTCGGAGATTGTCTCGCCAGGGTATCTCACAAAGTACGATGTAATCGAACACTGGGGGCTAAACACGATCTCCCCAAACCTTCCCGGAGCCTGGCGAGGAAATAGAAGATAAAACACAATAAGGGGGAGACAGAGAGTTACCTAGTTTCAGGCCACCGTATGGTGTAAAACCCTACTCTTGCTTACCTAGATTGCTTTTCACTTCTTGGCGAGGTTTACAATACACGGTGCTGATCATGCGAATCAAATCTAGGGTTTCTAGAGGTAGAAGAAGCCCCTTCCTTAGGTGCCCCTCTCCCCCTTTTATAGGCGCCCTGGTCTTCTTCCTGCATTAGGGCGGGAAGGGTTCCCACATGGTGATCGACGCGGGAGTAGTTAGGGCACATCTGTCTAACCATGGACCTGGTCTACCGCCAGACGCCGTGAGCATCTTCTTCTCTGCCTCCCGACGCTCTCCTGACACAGTGAAGAGGGGTCATCTCCACTAGGTGCAGGTCATGTCGGCCATCCCTGGCTTGAGGAAGAAGAAGATCCTTTTCTTGTGCGGGGGCAAGTCAGTGGTCTCCTTCTATCTTCGCCTTGAGGCGATGGCGCCATCGCCTAAGTGCGCTTTGCGTGATTCCTTCACGTGGTGACTTTCCCTCTTCAGGGGCCCTCTCCTAGAGAGCTCTTGGGGAGATTTCACTGTTCCCTTCTTGTTGAAGAGATATATCTTGTGGAGAGGCCGCCGTGGTACCCTATCCACAGGTCCAACAAAAAGGATCAAATGATGTTATCGTTGAGTACACACACAGACACTAAGATTTTATTTTCACTACTAAAAAATACCTTATTTATTCTTTCAGAATCTAAGTTTCTCTGCTCCTCTCTATAAAAGAGAGTGAAGCACCCGCACCAAGTTTGTTTTGATCTGTTGCATAAGCATATATTCGCAAGGATCCCAACTGACCAAAAGGCAATGGATAGTATGCCCACAAACGAAGGCATCATATCTATTTTCACATGGACTCGTCATTCTTGAAAGGTAGTTTGGATCAGCATCGAATAAAGAAAGGAATGGCCATGTTCCATTTCTTTTTTTTGGAGGTCCTTTCTGGATCAATTTGGATCAGCCTCGGCACACCACCTCGTTGATTCTGGATCAATTTGGCGGAATAAATTTACAAAAATAAAAAGGTTAAATTGGAAGCGTGTTGTAACGGCGATAAAAAGCGGGCAGCAAATCAAATCAGGGAGATTTCAAAGAAGATCAGCTAATACATAAAACATAGATACTGCCGGGAAATTACAAATGAGTATGATCGTTATATAGGCAAAGAGATAGGAGGTTACCATGTAGCTAAAACACAGGAAATAACACCATTTAAAAAAAAAATACTGTATTATCATGAATTGCTAATAAAATTACTCTGTGAAGATCATAATTGCTCTCTATTGATGATAACTCGTATAATACATATGAGGATTCACAAAAAAAATGAAAGGCCCTTAGTTAGCCTGCAAATACATGACACAGGGTCAGATTTTTAACCAGTGTATGTTGGCGCCTCAACAATCAAGAAGGGTATCGCTCGCCCACTGCATCTACCATCAGAAGCTCTTGCATTTTGCTTCTAAACAATGATAGAAGTAAAACTATGTTAGTAAAAGCGTAGTTGATTGTTGCCAACCTGAGAATCATGGAAGTCAATCTTGTACATGATATACTAAATTATTGAGACATACTATCTGTGATGGGAAATCCGTCTCAGCTCTCAAGCAAGCCTCCTCGTGACCTATATATTGTGTACTTAATCGTATATGTTGATATTGCACGTGAATACCTGTCAGGCGTTTATGCTGGAACGGAACACGACGGGATGCATTTTCATGATGGAATGCATTTTCATTTACCGTGCAAATGATCCTAGACGTGTGTACCTAATATAGGCCTACAGCTCTTTTCCGTCCACTCTACCAGGGGGTTATGAATTCACATATATGGCACCACAATGTAGTTGGCTGAGTTATACAAAGGTTCACCACACAGTTCAGAATTATTTCTCCACTGATCGAAACTCATAACATAGTCTACATATGATGAATCAGGTGTTATTTCATCCCATAGATTACAATTTGATCCTACCAAGATGATTAAAAAAGTATAGCAAACAATGATGGAAGTACACACGTGCAGCTAATATAATATAAAATCTAAAAGGGTAACTACTCACATCGACCATGAGGTTACCGGCGAGAAGACCACCGCCTGGTCATGTAAGAGGGTCGACCTGCCATTCCTGGTCAAGGAGGTAGTCTTCCTTGGGGTCGCGGACGTTGAAATTGATGTGAAGGTCAAGTCACAGTGCCCCTCTCATCACCAACAGCTTGCAAGCTGCAACGAAATAGAAGATTCATGCAGAAGCTTGACAAGAGTAGGGTATACATGTGCAGAAGCAAGTAGGCTAGTCGTCAGCCAAAATAGAAGATTCATGCAGAAACTTGACAAGAGTAATCTGAAGCATATAGATCAAGGACTTGCTCAACGCATAGAACATGAGATACCATACAGATTGCACTGCACAAGCGCATACAAGTGTACTGTAGTATTTCTGCACTACAGATTACACTGCACAAGCATAAAACATGATGACCAGGAGATCCATGTTGCAGACTATACTTCATAGAAGAACATACTACCTCCAGGTTCAAGCAACCGGAAACACAATAAACCAGGTTAGACAATGAGCCGTGACTTGAAAGCACAACATTCAGTTCAAGAGAATAAAATTACTACTGCCATATGAAGGATGCTCTACAGAAAAGTAAGAGCGTGTGTGACACCTGACACGTCTGAACAAAGATATCGTCGGCAATTTAAATGCAGTCGCATTCCATGGAATAACGACATGATGCTGTCATGTCCATGCAGAAGCTGCAGCTGACAATGGATGCAGTAAGACCCATGCAAGAACAATCCATCAAAAGTTTTTGTAGAGTCTAGACAGAGACATGCTTGAGGGAGGGCTCTAACCTGAAATAGTAAGTAAAAAAACAAAACAAAACTTCACTGTAAAATTTAGCAAAGATCTGTAATCAAGTCACTGGAAGAGATGCTTAAATAATTTTCTATCTGTAATTTGATCATGAATATATGAAATAGATATGTAGAACCAGTGATACAGAAATCTCTTGAGTGTAGCGAGTCAAGTGTAAAGCGAGGATTCAATCTATTACTCAGTGTTCCCTGCTGCTTCCCTAAATTTAGACACATGAAAATTAGACGGATATAGAACTACCGCACCTGCGGTTTTGAGAGGAATATAACGCCTTAAGTTCACAAGCTTATTCCCTATAATAGATAGACGCTCTAGATTAGCACAGGAGGATAAGCCTATTAGTAGCTGAAAACAAAAATTAATAACAGATTGTTCAGATTGTCTGATGTTGCTTCAACAGACAAACAACATACTTTTTTCTTTCCAGAATTTCTTACCCTTCCTGTAATGACACTGATAACAATAGAACTCCACCATACTAAATTAAGCTTGACAACCAAACAAATTGCCATCGCCCCCACATACTTCATACCCGAAACAACCCGGATGTTTACCCGTCTCCAGCTACTCTGACGACCTTCGCGACTTGCACATGAAGGCTAAAATGTTCCAAGCTCCTTATCCAAAGAGGCCGTTTGCACATATGTTGCCAATTCCAAGAGAATACAGTGAGACTCCGAAGCGTGATGCTTGCTAGAGATCAAAGTTTTCCTTTATGCATTTGGGGATATTTGTGTAATACTCATAAGGGGCACGTAAACATGGCATAAGGGGCTAGCAAATAGGACACACATAAAGTGAAATGATGTATGATTATTACATATTTCCATATGATCAAATCGCTGGTTTTATTTGTCAACTATTTATCGTAGCTGAGCCAGTGTTCATCTCTCAGGTCTTTCACCAGGCGTAAGTCTGTACTCTGTAGCATATAATAGAGTGGCCGAGAGAAGGCAATTACCTGCAGGATGACTATGGGCGGCAAGATTGCTAGACCAGATGTCGAGAGAACGCCGGGAACACATACAAAATATGTGCTTCAGTGAACTATATATTTGAAAAAAGCTCACCTCAGATCAATGTATTCGTACAGCTCTACATTGCGGTGGTATCAACGTATACGTGCATGTAAGAGAGCCGCATATAGAAAGTGGAGTAGCTCGGACCTGCATTTCTCTAGCCGGTGACCCGGCGACTCACCAAGGTAGTATTTTTTTTTTTTCGGGCTGCTTGGAGTAATCATAGGCTGTAGCCAAAAGCAGGCCTGAAAATTTCATGGAAACAAAGAGGTAGTTCACTCATTATGTAAACTAACAATAGAAATTCAGAATTAGAAAGAAAAAAGAACTGAAGAGGAAAAAAGAAGAAATGTAAACAATCTCACCCGTGCCAAATGATCCTGCTGCGAGCCACCCACCAATGGCCAGGGAGACTCGGAGAATGACATGGGGCTTGCTTGCGGTAACTATTCAACCATAGCCTGGGAGATTGGAACCACATGTCACTGAATCAAAATATAAACAAAAGAAAAGGCATCAATGAAGTAGTTGGGGGAAACTATGGCTCTAGATTTGTTGTCCAAGAAGAAAAAGGATTTTAACCATTATATGGTGATTTTAACCAAAGCAACAATGGAACCGTCCAAATAAAAATAGTATGCATAAACCAAGAGTGTAGATTCACATGTAGGATATTAAGTATGGTATGGTATAAGAAAAGCAATAGAGCACTCACATTGGCCCTTAGGAAAAATACAGGCATGTTCCAGAAGCATAAAACAATAATACCCAAGGCACGCGGCGATAAAGCCAAAAGATCCTAATATTTCGCTCTAGACGTAAGGGCATGAGCTATACAGGATGAATTCTTGGCAGCAATAGAAGTAGGAAGACAATAACTTGCCATTGTCCACCAAAAACAAGCGTAATCAAATAATATCTTGTTTAATGGGAATTAAGGGTGTCAATGAAAACTATTCAAATTCATCACCATCAAAGTGCATTCGTAAAAGGTAGATCAAAGTACTACACGTGGTGCATATCACAGGAGACAGGGTATTAAGCCACTTGCTTTTCCTGTACACTAAGGGTGAACCTGTGTTCTGCTACATAGAATCAATAATAAATGTTAACGGCCTAAAAATAGGAATTAGGAAGTATAGTAATTTTTATTTTAGCACTAAAGTAATAGTCGTGAACAACAAATATAACTAACACATGTTTCGGCAAACACATATATCAATAAAAGGAAACCACACTATGTAGGGAACAAAATGGTGCTTCTATCCTTTATAAAGTGATATAAAGAGATAGATAAAATGTCTATGCACGGTTTTGCATGAGAGAAAGAAGCGAGGAATCCTCTTTTCGACTCTGACTCCCCCACTCCAGTCGTTGCTTTTCTTTCTGTTACTTCGAAAGTAGCTGCTTCAGCTTCAGCTCCCAGTGCATCATAAGAACTAGAAAAGTGGGGCTCTTTATCTTTCGTATACTTAGAATTATTATTATTGTAATTTACTTTTTGATTTGGATAGTTTTCGCAACTATTATATCTATTTGCACAAATACCTCGGCGGTTTCCAATCGTTAATACATAAAGCCCGACCCGAATACAAAAAAAAAGTAAGAAAAAATATGACTAAGTAAATAGCGTAGGCATATCCTGAATGTGCCTAATAGACACAATTTTTTCATAAAATAAAGATATTCAATTTGACTGGACTTAAGACTTTATTATGTTTTCTGAGAAAGAAAATGAATGCTTAGAAATGCATACAAACAGGGATTCGCAAACAAAAAAAGGAATTCGTAGTCACTTTTTCCTGTCGCGTAAAAAAAAGTCTTCTCGAGAATCCATACATCCCTTATCAGTGTATGGAGAGCTATCTCTCGAGCACAGGTTGAGGTTCGTCCTCAATGGGAAAATGGAGCACCTAACAACGCATGGTTATGACCGATTCGATAGAAAAGAGGGAATAGTGCGCATTTTTCGTTGGGGATTCCCTGGAATAAAAAAAAATCCAAGTCTTAAATGAAAGGATCTGGTTGGAATCTTAAAGTGTGGTAGAAAGAACTACATATAGTTTTTTCTACGACACTTTAGAGTCTTTCTATTATATTATAGGAGTGAAACAAAACTATAAAAAAAAATTAAAGAATAACGTTTGACGATTTATATATGAGAGGCTTGATTCACAATAATAATTCATTAGCATGGCTTACTAAATTGCAATCTCCCTTCGATCTTTATCCAAAAGGTCTTCAACATGGTATTTTGAGGCTCTCATATGTTCTCACATCCAGCCAGACCTTCAATAAAAAAATTATTAGAAGAAACTGTGAACAAACAAAATGCACCAAGCCTTCGTAATTCATGTGGTCTTCTGTACCAAGGATCATTACTTCAAAACTACTAGCCGCATCAAAACAAACTGATACATGCTTGCTTTTTTCCTGGAACCACGTAGATTATTACAACTGCAGAGAAAATTTGAGAAAGAAAAGTAAGTAGTGATTAATAAATTTGGCAACAGCAACTTATAAACTTCAGGAATTTCCAACTTACCGAGTTCAAACCAATGCCATTATGGTTGGTTAGTTTCCTGAGTCTTGATAAGCATAGCGCAGAAGCCCTCGTCCAGTTCTACCATCTTGTACAGGTCCAAACAAAATATGTGTTGAAATTTTACATTTCCACGAGGAACATATATATGTTTACAGTGGAGCTTAACAGTGCAAATTTGAGAAGCAAATACATATATTTGCATTCAAAAGTACAAACATAAAGATCAGCTGCAAGTACTCAATGCCCAACTCGCTACTGTAGAAATTTCCTTCGATGCCGATAACAACTGCAAGTACTCTCCATAAGAGCTGAAAGGTAATACGAGCTAGAAATGTCACGGGCTAACTAATAGTGGGCTCATTCAACATCCTAGCTCATTGCCCACCATAGGAACACAAAGAAAGAAAATTGAATAGGCAAGATAAGTACATACTGTACCTTCTAGGCTCATGAACATCTCTGCTACAAAATCAGTCATTTAACCTGAATATTCTTTTCTAGCACCAGCAATGGAACAAATAACTACATAGATTACTACCAAGCTAAGATATATATGTAGCTCGCATCTATCACGACATATTTCAGTTTATTATTACAGAGGATAAATATATAACCATATAACCAATTATAATTTTAGATGCATGCCTCACTATAAATTGCATTCATATTTTATTCACATCAGCCTGCCCATCTTGCCATAACCCAAAGTAATCCATTTCCACAAGAACCATGTGGTCCTATAAGACATGAATAAATTAGAGAACACAAAAACAATTTACAATGCAAATTATATTATACGTATGTTTTGTTGGATTGGAAGAATACCTTAGAGAGGTGACAAACAGCCCAAGACAGAAAAACTAATTCGCAATAGCCATGATGATAAGAAGACCCTGACCTGAAATGTCAATAGAGGAGCATTGATAAGAAAAACCCATCACAATAGAGGAGCATTGACCTAAAATGCATAGATAGAAAGAACAGTAACCCTATGTCTTACTTGTATGGCTTCTATCCCACTCGATACTCTTAATATCACTAACTTTAGCAATCCACCTGCATAAAATGTATGGCAAATTTCATGGTTCCTTATTCTAGAGTAATTCTGCCCAAATACTAAATAACGGAGAAAAACATTGCCTCGGTTTCCATATTACAAAATTCCTTCGTTTATTGTCTAACATATGCATTTATTCAAAGCAACTACCCAAATCTAGTCAAATAGACCCATACACAATACTAAAAGGAAACATGTGATGGTGTGCATTAGTCTAGGGAAACCAATACTTGGTAGGGAGATGAACATGACAATATGCACAAATAAAGAAAACAACATATTAATTGAAAGGTGATGTTTCTTACAATAGTTTCAGCTCCGCATTGCCGATGTGTTGACGCCTCTGTTTTTTCCATGTACTATGAAAGGTGATGTTTCTTACAATAGTTTCAGGTCTGCTTTGCCGTTGGGTCGACGCCTTTGCTTCTTCCATGTACTAAGCTGCAAAGAAAAGATAATCAAAACTATGTGTATGTGTGCACGCCACAGAAAGAGAAGAACCTTGATCTTGTAACCAAATGCACACACAGCCATGTTGACGTGAGGACGATTGTATGGCAACTGTTACAGCGCTCCTCCCAGCAGAGAGGCAGCTAGAGAGGATACCAATCCTGTAAAGGATGCACTCTCAGCCATGTCGACACGAGGACAACCATATGGCGATGGTGACAGCGCTCCTCCCGGCAGAGCAGCAGCGAGAGAGGAATACTAATCTTGTAACAACTGCAGTCACAGCCATGTAGATGCGAGGACGACTATCTAGGGATGGTGACGGCGCTCCTCCAGGAGTTTATGATGGCATCACCAGCTCACAATAGCGTCGTTGCTCCAGTCTGTTCCCTGGTGAACCGCTACCCAAAATTCCCAACAAAAAAAGTTATTCAATCAGACCTAGATTAATTCCAACGAAATTGATCCGGAAAAAATGCAAGCATGCAACATTACGATGAGGTCTATACACGAAAATGATCTTGCCGTGTCCACATCCTTTTGTCACACAAACAAGTAACTGACGGTCGGGCTGCCGAGCTCCATCATGTCCACCTCCGTCAGATCCATGGATCCATGGAGGGCTTCCTTGCCCGCCTCCTCGGCCAGTGATTCGTCCCCATGTAGGACGCAGCGAAGGGGTGGAGCGGCGGCCAAGGGAGGACGCCCGTGGGGGCGAGGCGGCGGCCAGGGAAGGGCGTCCGCGGGGGTGGGGCGGCGGCCAGGCTCCATAGAGGGCTTCCTCCTCCATGGAGGCTGCACGTGGGGGTGGGTGGTGGCCAGGGGAGGACGCCCGTGGCAACGGAGGCGGCGGAGGCAATGGGAGAGAAGGAGGCGGAAGAGGGCGGTCGGGATGAGAGGGAGGGAGAGGACGAGCAGTAAGGTGTGTTCGGTTTTAGAACCGGAGAACCGGAGGGGACTGAATGTTTCCATTCCGATGTCACGGGCCGGTTTCGACTCCATGTTCTATTTTATTTCGTAAACTTTTTTCGTCGACTCCATGTTCTTTCACTTCACCGCTTCTTTTTTGCGGTGCTCTCATGACGTTCCTCCTTCGTCGTGCCCACTCCATCCCCGCAACTAATCGAGAGACATGTCTATCCCCATCTCCTCTCACACCCGACCTCCACTCTCTCCTCCGGCACCAGCCCCTTTCCTCTCGCTATCCCCCGCATCAGGCGCCCCACACCTCCCCACTCCTTCTCACACCGGTCGCCTTCATTGCATCCACAGGGAGTTTTCGGCCATCACCGCCTCTGCTCGACTATCCCTATCCTCCACTGACACCGTCCACAGATCGAGAGGAAGAGTAGCAGCACAAAGACATGACGAGGTATGGATACCCAGATCTGGGCATAGAGGCCTGGATCCTAAATCATGCTTGATCTTCCTCTTTTTCGTGAATTATTTTTAATTGTTTGTTCTACATCAAGTTTCGTTTGAATCTAAGGTGACTTAATTTCATGACTATCTGTTGGATATATACATCAAGTTTCGGGTTCAGGGCATATACATACTTCATCTAGATCTTCTAACATATTGAGATAGTTTTATGTGCTGATTCCTCGCTTAGATATTTTGGAACATAGGAACAGCCAGATAATGGAGGTCTCATTCGGGAGGTAGGCGTTGTTTGCGTCCCTAACATATTGAGTTGCGCATGTGCTCATGATTATCATACGGGGCTAGGGTTTGGTTTGATTGGGAGTTTTTTTTACTCCCCTGTTTTGCTTGTTTAGCGGGTAAGAGAAGGACACCCAGGCGTCTTCAGCTGGCAGAGGTGACGACTCTGGAAGAGATGGTGCATTGGAAGATGAGGCACAGAGGAGCGAGTGGACGGACTTTTGCCTGGGGACGACTAATTTCCCATTCTCCTCAGGTATGTTGTTTAGTGCACCTATATTTGATGCCAGAGCATTGTTACGATTATATTTGGTGACCAAGTTATATAACTGGATAATCCAACAGTCTTAGCCTATTGAACTGGACATTTGACTACATTGTGATAGGATCTCTAGATTTACTCTCATTGAAGAGAGGGGATGACACTAGGAGTTGGGGCAATTTTCTGATTTTATTTCTCCACAAACTCACACACAAATGCCATGCCAACCACAGGGGTTGGGGATACATATTTATAGGCTGCTAGCCAGCCGAGAATATGCTAAATGCTAGTCCAAGATGCTAGTCTAAGATGCTGCCTAAAAGCGATCAAGGATGCTTGGTCCTTTCTTGCTCTAATCGATGTCACTAAAGCACCAAGGATGCTTGATCCTTGCTGCTCCTAACTGCCCGTCCTTGCTACAGCCCCACACAGACCCACAAAGGACACAGCCCCACAAAGACCAACAGTACAGAGGCTTATTCATCATTCTCCCCCTAAGTCTTGTGCGTTGTCTTGTGGGAAGGCTGGACCATCCCAATCCTGGAGCAGAGTCCAAGGAACGTGATCCGCCCAAGAGGCTTGGTGAGTAGGTCTGCAAGCTGATCCTTGGTGTTGATGTAGCTCGCCGTGATGCTCCCTTCATCCAAACAGCGTCGGATGAAGTGGTACCGCACTCGGATGTGCTTGCTCCGTTCGTGGAATACGGGGTTCTTCGCCAGGGCCAGAGCGGACTTGCTGTCCACCATGAGCTGCTACCGGGTGTCTCGACCGAGGAGATCACCAAGCGCCGAGCAAGCTGAGGGCCTGAGTGCTGCAGTGGAGGCCGCTATGTATTCGGCCTCGCAGCTGGACATGGCCACCACCTGCTGCTTGACCGACTGCCAGCTCACGAGGCACTTGCCGAGGAAGAAGAGGATCCCGCTTGTGCTCTTGCTGGTGTCGATGTCGCCGGCGTGGTCGCTGTACCCGACGAAGTGTGCCGCCCCAGGGCACCTAGGGTAGTAGAGGCCGTGGTCGAGAGTCCCCGCAACGTAGCGGACGATCCGCTTCACAGCCTGCTGGTGTTCCGTCGTCGGTCGCTGCATGAACCGACTAACGTAGCCGACGGAGAATGCCAAGTCCGGCCGTGTGTGGGCGAGGTAGCGAAGGCTCCCCACAAGACGCCGTGCATCAGAAGGCCCACCTCCTCCGCCGTGCTGTCGCGGCTCAGTTTCAGCCTCTCCTCCATCGGGGTGAGAGCTGGGTTGCAATCGGTGAGCCCGGCGAGCTCAACGACGCGCTTGGCGTAGGCGGTCTGTCGAAGCGTGATCCCGGAGTGGTCCTGGTGCACCTCGATCCCCAGGTAGAAGGAGAGGAGCCCCAGATCACTCATCTGGAAGGCGGCCTTCATTTCTTCCTTGAACGCCGCCACCTCTGCATCCTTGGTGCCGGTGATGACCAAGTCGTCGACGTAGACACCTACCAACAGGGCATTTCCTCCATTGCCCCGTCGGTAGACGGCCGCCTCGTGCGGGCTTTGCCCGAAGCCCATCGTCTTGAGCGTGGAGTCCAGCTTGGCGTTCCATGCCCTTGGTGCCTGCCGCAAACCATAGAGAGCCTTGCGTAGACGAAGTACCTTGCCCTCCTGGCCAGGAATCGCAAATCCCGGCGGCTGTTGCACGTAGACCTCCTCCTTCAAGTCGCCGTTGAGGAAGGCAGACTTGACATCCATGTGATGGACGCGCCAGCCCTCCTGAGCGGCTAGCGCAAGGAGGAGTCGCACGGACTCCATCCGTGCCACAGGAGCGAAGGCGTCGTCGAAGTCGACCCCCTCCTGCTGCAAGAAACCTCGGGCCACCAAGCGAGCCTTGTGCTTGACGATGGCGCCGGATTCATCCCTCTTCAGCTTGAACACCCACTTAAGGGTGATCGCCCGGTGACCTCGAGGGAGGTCAGCGAGCTCCCAGGTGCGGTTCTTCTCGACCGCATCCATCTCCAACTGCATCGCGGCTCGCCATGCCGCGTCTTGCTCCGCTTCTGCAAAAGACCGAGGCTCACCGTCGTCACATGCAAGTTGCAGTTGCGCCTCTAGGTTGCGTGGCACCGTCCGGCAGACCGCTGGTCGCCGAAGACCCTCCATCGTACGGTACCGCAACGGCTCGCCGTCGTAATACGCGTCGATGCGCTCCTCGTCGTGAGCGAGCGGGGAAGCGAACTCCACCAGGCTGCGCTCGACGCGAGCTGGTGCTGGTGTAGACGCGCCCGGAGGTGTGATCTTGGTGCCGGAGTGGACGTGCGGAGGTGTGACCGCTGGTGCTGGTGTAGACGTGCCCGGAGGTGTGACTGCTGGTGCTGGAGCACGTGGCGTCGGCGGCGTGGTGCCGTCGGTGACAGCCACGGACAGATGGAGACTTGGGAATCGAGGTAGACGCGCTCGGCGAGGAGCCGCCTGCTCCCGGCTCCCTCGAAGTGGGCGATTTCGACAATGAAGTCGCCATACGTCGGAGTCGAGCCGCCCACCGCCTTGTCCCACGTCCACCTCGCCGCCGTTGAACACAACATCTCGCGCCGGCGCACACGCCGTGTCTTCGGTCGAGGATGCGGTAGGCCTTGAGCCTCCGCGTAGCCGATGAACACTCCCGAGTGCTCGCCGTCGAGCTTGCCGATGTGGCCGAGCTCCTTGGCAACGCGAGGCGGCCAAGACCCGTAAGTGGGAGACCGCCGGCTTGCGCCCATGCCAAGCCTCGTCGGCGCCTTGCCGCCAAGTGCCTTCGTGGGTGAGCGGTTGAGGATGTAGGCGGTGGTCGCACCGCCTCCCCGAAGACAGCCGCATCCTTCTGCTGAGGAGGGCTCGCCATCCCCACAACCGTCTGGTTGCGCCGCCGACGACGCCGCTGCCGCGGCTAAGGGCGGAGTAGTGGCGCTGAATGCACTCATCAGCGCAGTACGACGCGAATTCAGCCGTCGTGAATCCGCCGCCGTTGTCGGTGCGCAGTACGCGCAGCTTGCAGCGATCGCCGCAGACGCTGATGGCGTCGCGCTTCTCCCTTCCCTTGCCGAGAAGCACCACCCGTATGTAGCGGGAGAAGTCATCGACGAGCAGCAGGAAGTAGCGTCGTCCTCCGGTGTGGCCGGAGTCACCGGTCCACACAAGTCCCTGTGCACGAGCTCGAGCTTCTCCTTAGCTCAAGCTCGCCTTTGGGAAGAGTCGCCCGCTTCACACCACGCAGACGCCGCAGAACTGCTCCACGTGTTCGAGGCACGGCATGCTCGCACCATCTCCTTGCCGCTGAGCCGCCGTAGCCTCGAAGTGAAGGTGCCAAGCGCTGCAGCTTTCGCCACGCTGCGCCCCGACGGGCGGCGAGGCGAGGGCTGTACACTGCACATCAAGGACATAGAGCCGATTTGCGCCTCTAGTTACCCATGCAAGAAGGCGACGATGGCGATCCAGATGCGCAGGATCCCGTGCTCGATCAGCACGCGCGAGCCGCTCTCATCCAACTGTCCCAAGCTGATGATGGAGTTTCTCACAGGATGTAGTAGACACCGGTGAGCATCCAGTGCTCTCCGGTCTTGGCGGCGAAGATGACGGGCCGACACCTGAATCTCCACGGCGGAGGCATCTCCAAACTTGACGGAGCCTCGCCGCGTCGGATTCGAGCTCGGAAGAACTCCGTCGACCCGATCATGTGGTGGGTGGCGCGGTGTCAAGGCACCACCCGCCCGATCTTGTCGATGCGGAGCCATTGCCGAGAAGGGCGTGTGCTTTTGGCTCGCCGAGGTGGAGGGGAGCCGATGCGCCGGTGCCGCAGGCGTAGCTCGATGCTCGCATGAGCCATGAACAAAGCCGCTCCTCTCTCACACTGCGGCGTGGGCCTGGCGGCGTCGTGGTGTCGACACTCCTTGGCCCAATGGCTGCCGCCACGATTGTGGCAGGCGTCATCTTGGGCCAACTTGGGCTGCCGCGCGCCTCCCGGCACCTCCGCTGGCGCCACCTTGCACTCGACCTGGCCGTCTTTGCGCCTTTGCGCGGTTTGCAAGGCCAATTGATGGAAGAGGACTCCCCTTCTTCCTCATCACCGTGGCGGCGTCCACCGCTCCAGTGAGGAGCAGCTTCCCAGCGGTGGTGATGGACCCCGAGGAAGCTCGCTCGTCAAGTCGACGACCTTGAGGCGACCGATTGCCTCCTCGACGACATCGTCCGAGGTCCAGCAGGATTCGATCGAGCGAGCTATCTGCCTGTACTTCGTGGGGACGCAGCGAAAGAGCTTCTCGACGGCTTTTTCCTCGTTGTAGGTGGCGTCGCCGAACCGCTCCATCTTCTGCAGCAAAGTGTTGAGACGGAGAGCAAAGTCGTCGATGTCCTCACCTGGCTTGAAAGCCAGGTCATACCACTCCTTGCGGAGTGCCTGCAGAGCGGCCTTGCGAGCACGGTCGCTGCCGATGCGCGACGCAGCGATGGCCTCCCAGGCCTCCTTGGCAGTCCGCTTGTTGGAAAGCGAGAACTGCATCTCGGGTGGGACAGCGGCGAGGAGGGCGTCCAGCGCCCGTCGATCGTCATGGTGGTCGACGTTGGCATCCTGGACTGCCTCCCACATGTGTCGCACCTTGAGCCGGACCTTCATGACCGCTTCCAAATCGACGTAGTTGGTTTTGGTAAGGGTAGGCCACCCAGCACCGGGACCAACGTCCCTGACCACAGCCCGAACCTCGTAGAGGCCACGGTCTTGGTCGTTTCGGCCGCCGCCGCCGTGCGCGCCTCCTCCTGGAGCGCCACCGCAGTGCGCGCCTCCTCCGGGGCCAAGCTCACTCTCCTCGCGCGCCACCGCCATGCACGCCTCCGGAGCGCCACCGCAGTGCTCACCTCTCCTCTGAGCGCCACCGCCATGCGCGCCTCCTCCTGGAGCGCCACCGCAGTGCTCACCTCCTCCTGGAGCGCCACCGCCGTGTGCTTGGGCATGCTCGGCTGCCCACCGCGCCCGCCCGCGTGTGTCGGCCGCTTCCGCCTGAAATGGAGCCGTTGATGCTGCCGCGCAGAGCACAGGCCTTCGCCGCTGCTGTACGTGATGCCTCCACCGCTGCTGCCGCTTCGCCTTCCGCCTGCTGCTGCCGCCGCCAGCCTTGACGCTTCGGCTGTCGCCACAACGGTTGCCGCTGCCGCCACGCCTCTCGCTGGGCGAAGCTCGGCCTCTTCCGACGCCGACGCCGAGGTAGCCGAGTGCTGAGAGCGACCTTGGGACATGGCTGGCAGCGGGGCTGTTGCGTGGAGGAGAGTTGCTGCTAACGAGCTGCTGCTCGAATCTGTGGAGAGGCCACCAGGGACAGCTTGAGCTGCTGCACTTGCCATTGGGGCTGCTGCACACCCGGTGAAGGGGATGAGCAGGAAACACTCAGCCTACAAGACAACCTCGCTCTGATACCACTTGATAGGATCTCTAGATTTACTCTCATTGAAGAGAGGGGATGACACTAGGAGTTGGGGCAATTTTCTGGTTTTATTTCTTCACAAACTCACACACAAATGCCATGCCAACCACAGGGGTTGGGAATACATATTTATAGGCTGCTAGCCAGCCGAGAATATGCTAAATGCTAGTCCAAGATGCTAGTCTAAGATGCTGCCTAAAAGCAGTCAAGGATGCTTGGTCCTTTGCTGCTCCTAACTGATGCTGCTAAAGCAGTCAAGGATGCTTGATCATTGCTGCTCCTAACTGCCCGTCCTTGCTACAGCCCCACACAGACCCACAAAGGACACAGCCCCACAAAGACCAACAGTACAAAGGCTTATTCATCACATTGCTCTATTGTGAGTTCCCCATTTCATATTGCTCTATTGTGAGTTCCCCATTTCATATTGATTTACTTGGCAGAACAGAACCATTATATACTCTTGGAGCTGAAACTAGCGTTTCTTGTAATTAAGCAATTAATTCTCGTTTAGCTACTGTTTGCTGGCTCTGTACATTATTCATTTCTTATCGTTGTCTGGTCAACATGTATAATGCCTTCGTCAGAGTTCATTAAGCATCATCGTTCTTGAATGTGGGTTCTGTAATCTTGCAGTAGTAACTATCATATCGTTTCGAATTTATCATTCTGATATTTATCTTCAGTTTCCAGTCTCTGCATTTGTAACTATAGGTTCGTTATGGTTTCCCCGCTCTAACGCACTAGGCAAATATCATGTTAGGATGCTAATCATTGTCAGGATTATTATCTGATTTTGTAAAATTTTGAACACGTTATTTTTGGGTTTTGAGTAGAAAATCTTACATGCTCTGAAATATATTTATCATTCTGATTGAGAACCTGATCTGGCCCAGTCTGAATGTGTTTTTTCTTGTTTTTGCATAGCAATGTAACCTTAATAATGTTCACATCAATCAGTACATGTCCCATCAATCATCTGTCTATTACCTGGAAATGCTATTTGTGCAAGTGTTGATCTGATGATTGGGATGTGGCAGGTGAAGCTCAAGGGTTGGGAGTGCTCTGGCAGCAAGTACTGCTGCAACCAGGCTATCATCAACTTCTTCAAGGTCTGCCAGTTTGAGAACCTCTTTGCCAAGTGCAACTACCCCGTCGCCAAGGCCTTCATCACTGCCACTGCCATGTTCGAAAATCGGGTCTTTTGCACCATCGGCATCATTGACATGCAGATTATGGAACAATGTATCTTTCACAGCCAAGTCGACGCCAAGACATCATGTAACTGATAGTCCCTTTACTCTTCTTCTCCAATGATCCAGATGATGAATATTTGGGTTGCTCTACTTCCTCTGCTTCATGGATTTCCTTTTGGCTGACTTCGAAATTAATAGCTGGTTTCTTCAGCCTGTTGCGTCTGTGTCCTGTAGCTGTTCATTTTAATGCCTAAAAGCGGCATGCTATATCAAGGCATGAGATATATGAAGAAGTCAACTCTAAATCTTACAAATTAGTAGATCTTTTTTTTGCGAAAATACAAATTAGTAGATCTAAGTTCCAGCAAGCATTGATGGTTGTGCCTGATGAGATTCTTTTAGGCTTAGCTTTCGTTAAATTCTTAGTTGTGCAATGCTGATTATCTGAGGCCTGTTGATAAGCATAGACCTGCTACCCACAATGGCACACTAAAGCAGGTGAGGGACATTTTGGTTAGTTGGGATCGATGAACAGTTTTAGGTTATTTTTTTCTTAGCATGATCTCATGAATGAAGAATGTACAGCCGCTCTAAATTTTTTTGAAGTGTTCATTCCAGTTAGCTCCATACATTCTAGTAGGAGCTTTTTCTTTCTCTTGCTTGATTTCTGGAAATATTTTATTTTGTCACGATCTCACTCATTTTGGAAATGTGAGGTGGTTTGTTGGAAGGATGCCTAATGGGGTCTAACGAGAGGCCTTTTTGCATGTATTTGTGTCCAGTGTAGATAAATGGAGTTATATCAGTTGATGCACAAAAAATCAGCTCTCTTTCTAGAATTTAGAATTATTTTGGTGCAGTGTGTTATATTGTTTGCAAGAAATGCACAATTACCCATTGCTAATGTATATTTTCTAATTCAATTTCCTTATAACTGATCAACATTTATGTTCGTTCTAAGGAAGAAAGGTGAGTTGCATACTTCAAATGTTTGTTCTTTGATCCTCTTCCCTATGTATTAGCAGTATCTACAGAACATCACATGTCCATTGCGAAATAATCTCAGGAGGTGATGCCGCGCCGGGTAGTGGTGGCCATGTCAGACCAGAAGCTGGCCGAGATCGACACCATCTTCGCCACCCAGTTTGGTATGCCCGTTCTCGACAATGGGGAGAGGTGCATCGGGGTCGTCTCCAAGAAAGACTGGCCATGGCCTCCAACAGGGTCAGTGCTCCTACTCTTCCTCATCTACACTACTTGTAGTTTCTACATGCACTTCGCATGCCTGACATATTCCGATGATACGGGTACATTTCGGGTCTTGTGCGCAATCAACAAGGATTTGGATCATGATACACTATAGGATAATGATGACTCTTCTGAAAACAATGTGCTTTTTGGTTGGAAAGAAAATGTGCATCTTGCAGGAATTGTTTGGTATCTACCAATCTCAAATTCACTTGTATAGAATTTTCTATATAAAATACATTGATGGAGAATTTGTCGACTTGGAGTACAACTACAATATGTTTCTTGTTTGATCTGTCTAACATACTATGTCAAACTCAGTTATGTGTTACAACCCTTGTTAAATTGGACTATCACTAGCTAAAGTTTCTGTTTTTGTTGGATGCCGAATCACAATAATAACCAAATTAAGCTAACCAACAACACGTTGAGGTCCCTTATGCCCCATACCTGATGTATCCTGCATGAATATTGATATTGTCAGAGAGTAATGAAGAAACCATCATGCATGTATAATGATATTGTCAGAGATTCGAAGCAGCACCCCTTGCAAAGCCAGATAATTGATTTTTTTCCACTCAGAATGCAGGATGCAACATCCTTCATAACCACTTTTTGTAGTTGAATGTTCCCAAGATTAAATATATTGAAGTCAAGGGGCGCAGTGATCATTGTTGCCACTTTATTGACAATCACGCAAGCATGCTTTCGGAATCTGCACGATGCACTTTCAATCTAGATAGTAATATCCGAGTGAAGAGTTTTAGTATCTATTCTGATTTCTTGGTCAATTATCTGTCTGCAGTTGCGATAGTTGGGAAAATCCATTCGGCTGGTGCACATGGAAATACCATAGCTTCTGTCATGCATGGTCAGTCAACTTATTCACAGAGAGGTGCCTCAGCTTGTGGTTGCCTGTTTGGGGAGGATCAGTCAACCGATCTCCTCCTCAAAAAGATGATGGAAGCCGGACGAACCCTGTATATTTGTTGCTATAAATAAGCCAATTTTTTTGATATGGAAATAAGCAAGGTCACTTGAGTTTGTGTAGCTATGTTGGTTGCTTTTGAAATTCAAAGGCGTGAAGAGCCTGTGCTTGAATTTTTTTCAACAGATTACAAGCATCAGATGTTCAGTCCCATATCTCCCTGGCCAAACTTCTATTTCTAGAGAAGTAAAGAGCAAGGTTGTGTGCAACTTTTTTCAGTTTGGACATGGCAACTGCATCTATATCATTGTTTTCTACTCCCTCCGTTTCAAAATATAAGATGTTTTAGCTTTGTGAAAGAAGTGTATCTAGACCCCTTTTAGTGTCTAGGTTCACTCTAAAAACCTAGACACTAAAAGAAGTCTAGATACATTTCATTCACAAAGCTAAAACATCTTATATTTTGAAACGGAGGGAGTACAAGTTTCAGCATGATTGTTGACCATATTAGTATGGTCAGTAGGTAACCATCTGCAACGTCCTGTAGTGAACTTTGTCTTTCTGAATTTTGATATGAAACCCAGGAAGATAAGTAGATAACCCTCTGCAACATCCTGTTTATTTTTATCCTTGTGAATTTTGATACGAGACCATCTGATTTGCGTGGATCTCCTACGAGGTTTTTTTTTTTGACTTTCTTGGCCATGCCGCAATATATAAAGAAGTTTTTAAGGTGCGCTGGTCAGTGTCATTGAAACTATCATAGTCACCCTTTGGTTCCTGGCTTCTTCTACTTACCTCAATTGTTTTCATCTCCGCAGCTCCAGCTGGAGCTCAATAAAATCATCCTTTGCTATAGCTTTCACTATCTCTGTACAATATGGTAAAAAAAATCTTGTGTAGTTTCATCTGCTATAATCTATAAAATACGAGCTTTGGAATTATATACAAAAAGGCTGCTTTCAACTATTGTACAAACTTTAGTCTGTACATTAGTGATGCAAGTTAATAGTCGACATTTTTTATTGATCCACCCTATTATTTCATCTCATTCTATTAGATTTTGTGCTCCCTATATAGCAGGTTCAGTTCTTCAGGCTTCAACTCAAATTCAGTTCTTCAGGTTTTCACTCAAACCATATAAATGTAGCTTTCTAGAACAACCATGTAAAAATCAATGATCACCAATGTTTGGAGAACAAACGGGAGGGAGGTGGCAATTCGGTGCATTGTGAGAAAACATATTTTAAAATGTCAAAAAATTTAAATAAAAAATTTCCTACGTATATATTCAAACATTTTATGTTAGTTCATAAGTTTTTGGGACAAAAGAATGTTTTATGTGTCGTGTATAAAAAAGACAGAAAAATGTCACGTGAATAGTCGTATTACTGTGACATATTTTATCTTTTTTATACGCGACACGTAAAATGTTCTCTACTTCCGAAAATTTGTAAACCAACATAAAATGTTTGAATGTATATGGGAAATTTTTTATTTAAATTTTTTGATATTTCGAAAGATATTTTTTCACAATATGTGCATTTGCACCTGCGAGCCGAAGTGAATATCCTGAACAAACGAGACTATCGGGACAATTTTATAAACGGCATTCATCACAAATGTCAAGTGTTAGTTGATGCTCAATTGTGTACTGTTTGTTTACTCCCAAACTTTTATGGGACTACATGGGTATGTAAATGAGCAAAAAGAAGTAACTAACATACTGTAGCATCCATTCGGTTTTAGGAAAAAGAAGTTGTTCCAAGTTTTCAAATTAGTATCATCGCTGCAACGCTTTAGTATTTTCTAGACATTAAGCATTGATCAGTTCTTTCGTTAAGGTGGAATACATACATGATAAAGTTGCTTGATTAAACTGATACATTGATAATACTAAGCAATGATGTTTTTTAATTACTTATAAATCTAATTTCTCAAAAAGGATTGGATGGCTTCTATTGTCATACATCTAAATTTTTATATTGCATACGGTTTTTCAAATATAACATAATATAGGATAATGTAATATAAGATAATTAAATAAATATAGAATAATAGATTACATTTTTTAATGAAATGCAAAAAATAGATCAAACAAAAAGTATAAAAATAAATATTATGACGAATAGGCGAGCTGAGGCCAGGGTTGCACATGTTGATCAACGTTTGGACAAAATTTAGATAGTGCCGGTGTTTTCTCTCCAAAGGATGATTTTTTCGCCCCGCCCTCTCTGTTGCAACGCACGGACATGTTTCCTAGTAGAAAAAAATGAAGGAACGGTAAAATCGAAGAACGGAACGAGAACCAAAACATTGCTAAATATTTCATTGATTTGAGTCTAAACTTAATCTTCTCTTCAAGTCATAATTAATATTGACAAAGAGTCAATTAAAACGGATATGATAGAGGTCAAAATCGGAGACATAATCTGAGTCAAAATCGGAGGTCAAAATCAGAGAAAAAAACATTGTTGCCGGCGGCGCGAAATTGGAGTGCTAGCCGCGCGTGCTTGGCCACCGCCATCGCCAGGCCTGCTTCACTGCGCCAACTTAGCCACCGTCACAGCCGACCTTGCTTCATTGTGCCTGCGCGCGTGCTTGGCCACCGCCGCCGCCGCTGGGCCTGCTTCGGTGCGCCACCGCCTTGTCTCGCGTTGCTGCCGCAGCGTGCTCGCGCCTCCGCCGCCCGCACATGCTTGGCCGCCCTCAGTGTCGGGCCTGCTTCACCACGCTGTCGCTGCCGGGTGTTAAGAGTATCTCACTAAAAACTTTGTTTCAATTTAAGTTTATACCGAGCTCATGTATCATTGAATTTTTTTTTGTATCAAATTCCGAAGTATTTACTTTCTGGTCTATAAATTTACAGCAAGTCGAGTGTTGTATTTGTCGTGACAACCTGATGGATTGATTTTGATGCTTGGCAACGAGAACATGCTGTGGAAGGCTGTGCAAGACTTGCCAAGAGCTAGAGCCGACACCAACGCGCCGTGGTGGCAAGAAAAAGGTGCAAGTGAATCGACGAGTTAGTATTTGGAGCTATAAGGGTTTCACATGCCTTAGTTTATATTTTATTGAAGAAGGATAGAATCTAAGCCCTTGGATGAAAATCGAAAAGCCCCAAAAAAGACAATCGACATGTTAAAACAGCTAGTGGTTTTTATCAGAGCTAATATTTTAGATATACAACTCGGTTCCCAATAGCATATGCTCCCGCATGTGAAAAATATGTTTTATGAATGCCAAAAATATGAAAAAAGTATAGACATGTACGTGTTTGTGTCCCTTGGTTATTTGCGAACTTTTACGGAAGAAACTCAAATACTATGAATTCAGTGTTAAAAAAGACAAGTTGGTTGCCAAATTTGTTGCTTATTTAGAGCACTGAAATATTATATTTTTTGGAGAACCATATATGCTGATTTTTGCGTGCAAGTTTGAAGAACACGAACGAAAGAACAAAAACTAGTGGTGGATAGATGGGATGGATGAGGTGCTGAACTAACTCGCAAGGGCTCCTGCGCGTTCCCCGCGGGCGCCGCAGGGGCGCCGCCGCCCTTCTAACCTCCCCTCCTCTCCCTCTCCGCCGCCGCTGGCGGGAGCTTTCAAGCTAAGCTCGGGAGGTGCTGGCGGCGGCGGGTTTGCCTTTTCCCGGCGTATGACGGTTCTCGCAGGGAGGATGAGACAGGCGGCGGTGTGCTGCTACGATTTGGACAGACCCCGGCCAGGCGGCGGTACGGCGGCGCTGCGACGAGGTCCTGGCATCGGAGGCTTGCGGCGGGGCGGTGCCTGGACGGCGGCGGGGCGTCCTGCAGTGGCCGACGACATGACCCAGATCTAGGCTCGTTCAGGCCCGATCTGGGTTGGGCGGGCTGGCGGCAAAGCCCACTGGCAGGAGGCAGCCATGGAGAGCTGTGGCTGGCGACGGGGGCGACACTGGTCTGCAGGGTCAGTGCAGCGACCCGGGACGGCGCGAAGGCGGTTGGGCTGCTGCTCTCTGACCCGGGCCAGGCAGGCCTACGTCAGGAGCGTGCCCTGCAGGCCAGGTAGGTCTGCTGGCTGAGAAGGCCCGACTCTTTGCACTGTTCGTGTGGCCTGGATCCGAGCCAGGTGGGCTTGGATTTGGCGCTGGAGTCCTCTTTCTACTCAGGCGAGCCTGAGATGGACAATTCCCGATCTGCTCCGCGGAGCTCTAGCCTATCCTCAGACTGGTAGCGGTCCGGTTGGCCTGGGTGACCGTGGTGGCGATGGCGCTGCTGTTTGGCAGCGGGGATCTGCAGTGGCGGCGGATCCACTGTTGGACGGAGGAGTAGGGGCTAGGGCGTGGGTTGGCGGCGACGGTGACACCCCTGCTGCAATGTGGCTGCGGGGCTTCACGAGTCCATTTGGGCTCGGCCAGGCCAGAGAGGGCCTGGTTTTCCCCTGCTGCGACATCCGGTCGGCTATCGCCCTCGGGCGGTGGAGGTAGTTCCTCCCGCGTGTTACTGTACCGCCAACACAACTGTAGTTTCTACTTTTCGGTCGTTCTAGCCTCACATCGCTGGGCACGATGAGACGACGGTGGTGACTCCAAGACCGGGATGGCATGTGTTGGTGGGCGGCGAGCTTGGTGGAGCAATACGAAGCGTCCGGGAGCGTGGTTTTTTTAGGGGTCAGGAGAAATCCTTGTCATCTTGACACTGATATGACGACGCCTACGGGTGTCGCCATCCTTCCTGAAGGGCGCCGGGTGTATCTCTTCCCCACCTCCCGTAGCCTATCAGGGGAAACCCTGTTGGGTCCGGCGCATAGAAAACAAAAAATTTCCTACGATGAGAACTATACGCCAAGATCTATGTACTAGATACAAAGCAACGGGTGGACATACATCCATGGAGAACTTACCCTCGAAGACAACGAGTTTTGTTAACGAGTAGGAACTCGTGGTTGATGTAGTCGTACACTTGCCGATCTCAAGATCGTGTGGAAGTCCGAGCGCCGCAAATCAGCAGCGCATCCATCCTCACACACACGTTCAAGCCACCGGACAACCTCCACCTCCTCGCTCCAGCGATGCAGCAGAAGCAGCAACTCCTTCCAGATGAAATGCCACCGGGAAAATATATCTCGCTAATCCGAGACCATGGGGGAATAATTCTAGAGGGGGAAAGAGATCTTTCACGAGGAGGTGTGAGGAAGGAGGAAGAGGGGGGCCTTTTATAGGAGGAGGGGGTACCCCCTCCATGGCCGGCGCCTCATGGAGGTGACCCCTCACTTCCTCCATTCATGTGGTGGTAACTCCCTCCACATTAAAATGCCTCTTCACATTCTCTTTTAAAGTCTCCACTTTAAATGTATTAAAATTCTCTAAGTTTAATGCTCTCTCATTTAATAAAACTCTTTTATTAAATTTATTCAGAATTTTGTTAATTACTTTAATTAACAAACATTCTCATAAAAACCCTTCCAATATTTCAATATCACATGCAGAACCACTTTCTGCAATTTCACCCGAAACATTTTCGGTTTCTATCGAAACAATTCCTGCGCTTTGCAATCCTTTCGTCTGAAACATATATGCTCTAAAATGGTGTCCGGTAACCCTTAAGTGTGTCATCCTACGGTTCGCGAATAATGCAGACACGATTGAGACTCCTCTTAGATCAATAATCAGAAGCGGGACCTGGAGATCCATACTGACTCCTGCATATTCAACGATGACTTCTGTGATCGTGAGAACCTTTAACGCTAGTAACTTAATCCCTTTGTCTCATGATATAATACATGTCCAAGATTCGATCATCGGTATCCAAATACCTTATTTGATCTCGTTACCGACATGCACTCTTTTCTCGTTCCCGTGATATAACATTCTAGTGATCACATCACTTGATTGCAAGCTATCTTAATGTGATATCACCGAGAGGGCCCAGAGTATATCTATCCGTCATCGGGATTGACAAATTCCACTCTCCATGAGCCTCAACATAACACCTTCGTAGCACTGAACCCATCTTTATAGTCACCCTGTTACGGTGTGACGTTTGATGTTATCAAGATACTCTTCCGGTGTTAGCAATTAACATGATCTCATGGTCTAAGGATAAAGATTACTTCGTATGATGTTATAGTAATATAAACATAATGACTTGATCGTAATGCTATACTTCGGATGAATGTTCATCACATCATTTCACAAATGCTGTGACCTTGTTATTAACAACATCCAATGTCCATGATCAAGAAATCTTGATCATCTTGTTAATCAACAAGCCAGTCTATAAGAGAGGCATAATTAGGAACCCTTTTTGTTTATTAAACACACATGTATTAACGTTTCAGATCAATACAATTATAGCATGCAAAATAAACATCTATCATATATGAGGAATACATAATAACAACTTTATTATTGCCTCTCAGGGCATATTTCCTTTAGTCTCCCACTTGCACTAGAGACAATAATCTAGTTCACATAGTGATAAATCTAACACCCATGGAGTTCTGGTGTTGATCATGTTTTGCCCTAAGGAGAACTTTAGTCAACGGATCTGCTACATTTAGGTCCGTGTGTACTTTACAAATCTTTATATCTCCATCCTTGACATGCTCATGGATGGAGTGAAACCGGCGCTTAATATGCTTGGAATTCTTGTGAGACCTCGGTTCCTTGGCGTTGGCTATGGCTCCATTGTTGTCACAATAGATCACCATTGGGTCTAAAGCACTAGGAACCACACCTAGTTCCGTTATGAACTCCTTCATCCAAACCGCTTCCTGCGCCGCTTCTGAAGCAGCAACATATTCCGCCTCTATCGTTGATCCAGCCACCACAGGTTGTTTGGAACTCCTCCAACTAACCGCTGCTCCGTTCAAGATAAATACGTATCCGGATTGAGACTTAGAGTCATCCGGATCGGTGTCAAAGCTAGCATCGACATAACACTTAGCGACTAGTTCTTCTTCACCTTCGTATACAAGAAACATATCCCTAGTTCTTCTCAAGTACTTAAGGATATTCTTGACCGCTATCCAGTGTTCCGAACCTGGATCATATTGGTACCTACTAGTCAAACTAATAGCATGTGCCACATCCGGTCTTGTACATAGCATGACATACATTATAGAGCCTATGGCCGAGGCATAGGGGATCTTATCCATTATCTCTCTTTCTTCCGCCGTAGCCAGACTTTGAGTCTTGCTCAATGTCTTGCCTTGCAACATAGGTAAGAACCCCTTCTTACTTCCGTCCATATTAAATTTCTTTAATATCTTATCAAGGTATGTACTCTGCGATAGCCCAATTAGGCGCCTTGATCTATCTCTATAGATTTTAATGCCTAATATATATGACGCTTCACCAAGGTCTTTCATCGAAAATTTGCTATTTAGATAACTTTTAACACTGTTTAAAAGATCTATATCATTTCCAATCAATAATATGTCATCCACGTATAATATCAGAAATGCCACATTGCTCCCACTCACTTTCTTGTAAATACAAGCCTCTCCATAAGTTTGGAAAAATCCAAACTCTTTGATCACCTCATCAAAGCGGAGATTCCAACTCCGGGATGCTTGCTTCAGTCCATAGATGGATCGCTGAAATTTGCATACCTTATCAGCATCCTTAGGATTGACAAAACCCTTAGGTTGTATCATATACAACTCTTCTTCAATATTACCATTGAGGAACGCAGTTTTGACATCCATCTGCCATATTTCATAATCGAAATATGCAGCAATTGCTAACATAATCCTAACCGACTTAAGCATCGCTACGGGAGAGAATGTCTCATCGTAGTCAACTCCTTGAATTTGTCGAAACCCCTTTGCGACAAGTCGAGCCTTATAGATGGTCACATTACCATCAACATCAGTTTTTCTTTTGAAAATCCATTTATTCTCAACGGCCTTTCGATCGTAAGGTAAGTCCACCAAGGTCCAAACCTAGTTTTCGTACATGGATTCCATCTCGGATTTCATGGTTTCTAGCCATTTGTTGGAATCCAGGCTCATCATCGCTTCTTCATACGTCGTAGGGTCATCTATTTCATCAATCATGAAATTTATAACAGGATTGCCGTACAGTTCAGGAGTTGCACGTGTCCTACTTGACCTGCGAGGTTCGGTAGTGTCCTCTTTCGGAGTTTCATGATCAATATCATTAGCTCTCTCTTCATTAGGTGAAGTCAACTCCGAAACAATTTCCGGTGCTGTGCTACTCGCCATTTCATGAAGAGAAGGTTCAATAACCTCTTCGAGTTCTACCTTCCGACTACTCACACCTTTCGCGAGAAACTCCTTCTCAAGAAAGGATCCATTCTTGGCAACAAAAACCTTGCCCTCGGATCTATGATAGAAGTTATACCCAATCGTTTCCTTAGGGTATCCTATGAAGACGCATTTTTCCACTTTGGGTTCGAGTTTATCCGGATGAAGTTTCTTCACATAAACATCGCATCCCCAAACTTTAAGAAATGACAGCTTAGGTTTGTTTCCAAACCATAATTCATACGGTGTCGTTTCAACGGATTTAGATGGTGCCCTATTTAAAGTGAATGTAGCGGTTTCTAGTGCATAACCCCAAAATGACAGTGGCAAGTCAGTTAGAGACATCATAGATCGAACCATATCCAATAAAGTACGATTACGACGTTCCGACACACCATTACGTTGTGGTGTTCCGGCAGGTGTGAGTTGTGAAACTATTCCACACTCTTTCATGTGTGTGCTAAACTCGTAACTTAGATACTCACCTCCACGGTCGGACCGCAAAAATTTGATCTTTCTGTTATGATGATTTTCCACTTCATTCTGAAATTCCTTGAACTTTTCAAAGGTTTCAGACTTGTGTTTTATCAAATAGATATATCCATATCTACTCAAATCATCCGTGAAAGTAACAAAATAACGATATCCACCTTGCACCGACACACTCATTGGTCCACACACATCAGTATGTATGATTTCCAATAAATCTGTTGCCCATTCCATTGAACCGGAAAACGGCGTTCTAGTCATCTTGCCCATAAGGCATGGCTCACATGTATCAAATGATTTAAAATCAAGTGATTTCAAAAGTCCATCAGAATGGAGTTTCTACATGCGTTTAACGCTAATATGACCTAGACGACAGTGCCACATATATGCAGATATATCATTATCAAGTTTAATCTTTTTAGCATCAACATTATGAATATGCGTAATACTACTATCGAGATCCAATAGAAATAAACCATTCAACACAGGTGCATGACCATAAAAGATATCATTCTTATAAATCAAACAACCATTGTTTTCAGATTTAAAGGAATAACCACTTTGCATCAAGCACGATCCGGATACAATGTTCATGCTCAGTGCAGGCACCAAATAACAATTATTCAGATTTATAACTAATCCCAGTGGCATATGGAGAGGTAGCGTCCTGACGGCGATCACATCAACTCTTGATCCATTGCCGACCCGCATCTTGACCTCATCCCTTGCTAGCTGTCGCTTGTTCCATAACCCCTGAATCGAGTTACATATATTAGCAACCGATCCTGTATCAAATACCAAAGCTATGAGTACTAGTCAAGTACACATCAATAATATGTATATCACATATACCTTTGTTTGCCTTGCCGGCCTTCTTGTCCGCCAAATACTTGGGGCAGTTGCACTTCCAATGGCCAGTTCCCTTGCAATAGTAGCACTCGGTATCAGACTTAGGGCTAGCTCGGGATTTCTTTTCAGGTGTGGCAACAGATTTGCCACCCTTCTTTCCCTTCTGCTTGCTTTTCTTGTCCTTCTTAAAACCGGTGGTCTTATTGATCATCAACACTTGATGTTCTTTCCTAATCTCCACTTCTGCAGTCTTAAGCATCGATGTAAGCTCGAAGAGAGTTCTTCATGCCCTGCATATTATAGTTCATCACGAAGCTCTTGTAGCTAGGTGGCAGAGATTGGAGAACACGATGTATGCCTAAGTCAATGGGAATCGTTATTCCCAAGGACACAAGCTTATCGGCGCATCTGCATAGCTTTGAGTACGTGCTCACTAACGAGTCGTTTCTCTCCATCATGCAGCTAAAGAACTTTTCAGAAGCATTATAACTCTCTACGACAGCATGGGTATCGAAAATCATTTTCAATTCTCACATGGTATCAAAGGCATTGCCATTTTCGAAACGCTTTCAAAGTTCTGAATCTAGCCCATACAATATGCCGCAATGAACTAAGTTGTGGTCCTCCTGACGAGTCACATAGACATTCTTTTCCTCGTCAGGGGCATCATGATCTGGTGGGGGGCCTAGCGGTGCCTCTAGCACATATTGCTTTTGCACAGCAATGAGGAGAATCCTCAAATTCATAGCCCAGTTGGTGAAGTTGCTACCATTCGCAGCAAGTTTCACTTTCTCCATGAACACATTGAAATTAAAAGCAGGTGGTGCCATCTACAAAAGAATTTGTAAAGTTTATTTAGACTAAGTTTATGATAGAGTGAGTTCAACTAATCCAAATTACTAATGAACTCCCACTCAAAAACGACACCCCTCGTGTCCTTTTGGTGATTACATGAACCAAATCCACTACACCAAGTCCGATCATCACGTGAGTCGGTGTAGCTTCAAAGGCGAGCATCTATATGGGCATCATATCAACTATATGACTCATGCTTAACCTTTCGGTCCGTGCTCCGAGGCCATGTCTGTACATGCTAGGCTCGCCAAGTAAGAACCTTAGTTTCGTGTGTGTAAAACTGTCTTACACCCGTTTATATGAAAGCGTAGAGTCGAGTACACCCGATCATCACGTGATGTCTCGAAACACGATCCACAAAACGGTGCATACTTAAGGAAGAACACATTTTATATTGATATCTAAATGAGGGATCATCTTATAATGCTACAAAAAGCGTCAAACTAGTAGTATAAGATGCTAACATCTAATGTGTAAAGTGAGATGATATGGTCCATGCATTTGATCTCTATCATTTGCATCGTGGTATGATCTCTATTATTCCTTTGTGTGTAAGGCCAAGGTCTATGGAACTTAGACATTGAGTGTGTTGTAAGAGTATCTATCATACATCTACTTACAACAATACCATATCAAGACACTAGCCCAGCAACGATCTAAACTAGACGCCTCTAATTTATCAATTGCAAGTTTTATGTGGTGATAACCCACAAGTATAGGGGGTGTATCACAGTATTTTCGATAAGTAAGAGTGTCGAACCCAACGAGGAGCAGAAGGTGCTGGCTAGTGGTATGGATCAGGAATTCTCTGCAAATACTTAGCAAACGGATTTTTAGGGATTTTCGATAAAGCAAGTAAACAAAGTACGAGTAAATAAAAGACAGTAGGAATAAATGCAGCAAGTGGCCCAATCCTTTATGCAGCAAAGGACAAGCCGGTTGTATTTCTATAGATGACCAAACGTTCTCGAGGACACATGGGAAGACTGTCAAGTGCTTTCGCTTCATATAGTCGATTAATCTTCTCTAGATTGCTAAGTGTTGTGGGTGAACCTGTGCTAATGTACCGCCCCATCCAAGACTAAATACATACTTATGATTATACCCCTTGCAAACATCCGTAAGTACAAGAAAGTAATTAAGGTAGAAACCTAACCACAGCTTTAAACTCTAAGACCCTTACGTCCCTTGTGCAATGGTTTCCTAACGGGGTTCAGGTTTCTGTCACTCCGGCAACCCCTATGATTAGTAGCCAAATACACAATGCATTCCCCTAGGCCCATATAGGTGAAGTGTCATGTAGTCGACGTTCACATGACACCACTAGAAGAAGTACACCACAACTTAAATAACAATCTATTGAATCTTTCTCAACGCAACTCCACTACTAACAACAAGACTTCTCCCATGTCCTCAAGAACAAAACGAACTACTGACAAGGCATCATATGTATCATGATCAGAGATGGAATAATGATGTATAACAATTTGAACATAAACAATAATTCAATGGTTCACTCAATAGAATCAACTACAAGGAGTAATCAACACCGGGAAAGTTTCCCCTATGAACTATAGCAAGATTCAACCAATTGTTACAGCAATATGGAGATGGTGATGAGGGTGCTTATGGTGATGATGGTGGTGTTGTTGATGATGATGATGATCCCGATGAAGTCTAGCTTGATGGTGGTGTTGATGGCGACGATCTCCCCTCTCTGGGAAGGAATTCCCCCGGCAGAAATTTGTCTGCCGGAGAGATCTTTATCTCTCGGTGTTTTCCACCCCGCAGAGGCGACGGAATCTTTCTGTGGTCACCCCCCGAGTCTTTGGGTTTCGGGAGGTTGATATACGCTAGAGGGGAGAGGCTGAGGTGGCTGGCCACACCACCTGGCGCGCCTAGGCCTGCTCACGCCATAGTGGTGTGGGCCCCTGTGGCCCACCTCCACTTCATCTTCCTGCCTCCTTAGTCTTCCTGGAAAATAGGATTTTCCTATATTTTCCGGATTTTCGATCTTCGTGAATTTTGCCTCCAAACAGACCTTTACCATCAGAATCCTCGATGCAGGTCCATGCTTCAAAAGTCATCAACCTTGCAAAAATAGATGAAATAACATAAGTATCACCTCTCAATACGAAATATATCAATGAATAATAGTGAATTAAGACATAGAATAGTGATGCAAAATGGACGTATCAACTCCCCTGCTTAGACTTCGCTTGTCCCTGCTTAAACCGAGCTCAATCAACATGACCTCAGGTTTATGGAGTGAAGAGTCGATAAAAGAATACGGACAAGAAGCATCACATTCATCAAATACATAGATCATAATAGAAGACAACTCACTATTACATAACTCAACTTGCAATGAGTAAAGGAAACACAATAAAGATACATAAAGTGAATCATAATTGGTAATGGCAAACTTAGCTCTCGGTCGAAGAATAGTTGATAATTTGCTGGAGTTCACAAATAGCTGGTTTTCAAAGAAAGCTTTCAAAGTAGTAAACTTCAAGATAAGAGCAAATGTGCAAAACAAGGAACATAAGAAACATGATTGAATAAATCACCATATTAATGAATGAAACACATCAACTCAAAATACTTGCTGAGATAGAAGGGAATAGGTTTACTGACTCAACTACAAAGTAAAAGAAAGGCCCTTCGCAGAGAGAAGCAGGGATCACAAGTCTCATAAAGAGCTCTCAAAAATTATGATACTTACTAGCTTTCAGCTCTCATTGCCCCTATCATAGGCATCTTTAGGTGATTAAGGTTAAAGTGACACAACTAAGAGGATATGCTTGACAAGTTATAAGTTGAAATCTCAAGCCCCTTACTTATGAGTACCGATCCTCATGCTACTCAACTTCAGTCACGAGCAAGCTCTTGTCATTGTAAATACATACGTATCATTGAGAACCGCCAACGGAGTACCCCTTGCACATGACACAGGAGCTATCCCATAATCAAAATGACAAGGCAAGGCATGAAGGAGCATCTCAGCGATCTTTTTATTTGCTATTTGCATAGGTTTTTATTGAGGATGCTTCATAGAATGCTCACTGTAGTTATGCTGCAAGTTTCCACCATGATTAGGCATGGCTTAGGCTAGCGGCCTAGGCGTTTCTCTAACACACATATAAACTCCATGATCTTACAAGTTCCACTTTTATTTCACACCGTCGGGATCCATAAGAAAAAGAACATGATATCAACTAAGTACAAGTACCAATGAAGTGCTGAAAGCGGTCCCCATGATACATGGTTCTGCTAACTTCAACTCATAAAGCGCAAGCATATACGGAACAAAGAAGGACCCAATGGTTCAAGTTTATTAAATGCAAGAAAGTAAAGTGTGCCTTCAAGTTCGTGAGAGCTTTAATCACTAATTTTTGCATAACAAGTTTAATTTGGGAGGTAGACAAAACATGAATTTACTTGGAATAGCAATAATGCTACTAGGTAGGTATGGTGGACACAAATGGCAAAGGTTTTGGTTTAAAGGAGGTGGATGCACGAGAAGAATACCCTCTCAGTACAAGTTTTTGGCTAGCAAGGCTGGGTAGCAAGTACAAGAGTTGAAGGAAACAAACAAACATACAAGTGATAAAAGCAAACATGCAATCTTCCTTGGAAGCACAAAAGATCTTAACTAGAGAATACTAGACTTATGAGCAAACCAAGAAAGAAAGATGATGAAATTATTTTTCTTTAGAGTACTTTTATCTTTTTCTTTTCAACTCTCAAAAAGGTGTTGCTACTGACCGAGCCAGGTTTGCCAAAACCAACTAAATTAGCTCAATGATCTCAAAGTGCTACCAATACTAACAACAAGATCAATCATATAACCACGAATTGAAAACTAACATAAGCTATGCAAAAGGGTGAATGATATAACTTCTCATTAATATTCCATAACGGAAACTCACACCAAGGGATACATATCTAACGAGAGAGGGGACACTTCCATAATGCAAACCATACTACATAATAACTCCTCTATTCATGATATGACTCTACTAATAAGGTAAAAAGATAGAAGATAGTGATATGATACCGCGACACTCCCCCAAGCTTGGAACAAACCAAGGGGATGCCAAACCTGATGACGAATTACTCCTTAGGTGGTGGTGGTATACTCTCATCTTCGTCCATTTTCCATGGTAAAGGCTTCCCATCAACGAAGGACATCGTGGTTTCCAACGTCCTGAAACTTGCAGCAGCACTTATGCGTTTAAATCTAGCCTCATACTCACAGTTTTGATTTTGAACATCATAGAACTGTGCTTGCAGTTTGTTGGTTGTTTGGCGGAGTGAAAAGACTTCATATTTGAGTTCAGCAGTCTCCTTTTGGTGCTCGGCGATGACTTTGGAACAAATCTTATGGATGATGTCCACTTCGCGCTCCGCCATCTTCCTGTACCTAAAGACTTCATGCGCTAGTGCTTCCATCCTGTCCTCCAGACTTCCTTCACCTTTAGGGCCTTGAACCTCTTTAATCCGGACCTCCCTACCTTCGAGCAATAACTCCTTGGGATGAATCTTCAATTCTCTCATGTATGGGTTGATGATATCTTCTAAGGAATCTCCCTTGGATGATCCAGAGGAAGACATTATGGCTCCAAATCTGGGATTTTTACCTGGCAGAAACAGATCGAAACAAAAGCACGAAGAAAACGCGATATACAAACCTCGGAAGATCCGAGGGGTTATATATTACGAAGTTTCATATCAAAAGGAAGGTACTGGGAGAAAACGAGTCAGAGGCGGAGTCCTGGGTGGCGTCACCACCTGGTGGCGCGGCCAGGGGTGGGCCCGCGCCATGGGGTGGTGTGGGCCACCCTGGCTCCGGTTCCGTCCCTTTTTCGCTTTGTAGTTTTCCTTATTGATTGAAAACTGTAAAAATATAGTTGGATTGTATTTTCGCGGAACTTTTCTTACCAGAACTATTACCTAGTTGGAAATGGACTCTGCAGGTCTCTGAATTTGGTCCTCAATGAATTTCTCTGGAGTTATAACTTGAATCATCAATATCTTCATCTTCATACACTTATTTCTTGAGTCATAAAACCCTTCTCTTCCTTATTACACCATTATCTCCACTTCCTGGAAATTTCTTTCACACAAAACTTCACACAGTTCTCATTAGCAACATTAGTATAAGTGAAGTGATAAAACCTTTTGAGTCCAACTTCAACTGAAAACCATCAAAACAAAAGCTACTGAAGCAACACCTTCTGAAAACCCAAAAAGAATTCAAAAAGGAGATCGAATAAAGAAGCAAATGCAAGAGTGGCTAAATCTGTCAAAACAGACCAGCAGGTAAAGATCAATTTTTTCGAAAATCTTATGTTTCTCAAATCAAAAAGTGCAAAAATAACGAAAGTTAAATAACAACCTGGAGCAGAAGCACAAAAAAATACAGCTCAATCCGACATACAGAGATCTCTCGCGAATTTTTACGGTGAAGCACAAAAAATCTGTTTCGGGACAGCAACTTCCCCAAATATTACTTCTCTCTCATTAGAGGTTGATCTTGACACAAAAACCAAACAAAACGGATAAGGAGTGGTTATTACCGAAGTAATAACTTCCAAGACTCAAAGAAATACAAACAAACTGAAAGCAAAAACAAAATGGGTTGTCTCCCATAAAGCTCTTTCTTTATAGCCATTAAGATGGGCATGATAATTTTGAAGAAGCTCTCATAAGGATATGAATTGAAGCGAAAGAGAGCATTAAGAAGCAAAAACACACGCATTTAAGTCTAACCCGCTTCCTATGTAAGGGAATTTTGTAAACAAACAAGTTATTGAAACCAGAGGCAACTTGCATAAGAAGGCAAAAGAAGCGCAATATAAAGACTTTCAGCATATAACGGGGAAACTTGATATTATTGAGATGCATAAGAACACGTTTCCCTCTCTCATAGTAACTTTCAGTATCATGTATAAACTTAACAATATAGCTATCACAAGGACTATCATAGCAATGATCACTTATTCTAACAGAAAACACAGGGATACTAGCTCTCATAACACTACTTTGTGAAACAATATTAGAGGTTTCCTTACAAAGGATAGGGTATCCCTCTTTTTCATACTTAGTGACAAAGTCTTTCACATTTTCTATCATAGGTTCATCAACCATTTATTTATCAGGTTCAACAGCTTTATTCATACTTTCATCTACCATACTAGCCATCATAGAATGTTCCTTTACCTTAACTGGAAAAGGCATTTTCTCAATATAAGGTTTAGGTAAAACATGATTAGCAGTATACACTTCAGTATTTCTTGTAGAAACACTCTTAGCAACATCTTTATAAGGTTCATGATACTTATTCCACTTCTTTTTAGGCACTTCAATATAGGAAGCAAAAGCCTTAAAATAAGAAGCAATAGCTTGAGAGTCTAGACCATAAGCATTTTTAATATTTTGAAAGTCATCAGTTCCCATAAAAGATTCAATGCATTCATAATCATAATTTATACCTGACTTTCTACCTTTGTCATTCTCCCAAGCTTCAGCATTGTCTTGAATATGGTCTAGAAGGTCCCATTTAACTTCTTCTTCCATGCGAGTGAATGATCCAGCACAAGAAGCATCCAATAAATATTTATCATGTAGTGGGAGCCTTGCATAAAAGTTGTTGATAATAATATTGTTGGGGAGCTCATGAATGGGACATTTGAGCATTAGTAACTTTAATCTCCCCCAAGCTTGAGCTGTACTCTCTCCATCAAGAGGCCAAAAGTTGTATATTTGATTCCGATCTTTATGAATCTCACTAGGAGGATAAAACTTTGAATAAAAGAGAGGCACTATTTCCTCCCATTCCAGAGCTTGACCATTCTTCAGCAGCTTATACCATTCCTCAGCTCTTCCTTTCAGCGACAATGAGAACAACTTCTTCTTAACTTGATCTGTAGTAATACCTGCACACTTGAACAACCCGCATAATTCGTGTATAAAGAGTAAACGATCACCGGGATGGACAGTTCCATCCCCAACATAGTAGTTATCCATAACACGATCAATAATTCTTGTAGGTATTTTGAAAACATCTTTCTCAGCAGGTGGTGGCTTATCTACTACCTTAGCAGTGGTAGTAGCATTACCAAATAAGAAACTCAGCGAATTATCCATAACGAAAATAAAGCAACTAGCAGAAGTAAACAATACTCATAGTAGAAGTTTCCTTTACCGCCCACTCTCCAATAGCGCTTCACCCCAACGGCAACGGGCGCAAAAATAGTCTTGATAACCCACAAGTATAGGGGTGTATCATAGTATTTTCGATAAGTAAGAGTGTCGAACCCAACGAGGAGCGTATAGTGCTAGTGGTATGGATCAGAATTCTCTCAAATACTTAGCAAACGGATTTTTAGGGTTTTCGATAAAGCAAGTAAACAAAGTACGAGTAAATAAAAGATGAGGAATAAATGCAGCAAGTGGCCCAACTTTATGCAGCAAAGGACAAGCCGTTGTATTTCTATAGATGACCAAACGTTCTCGAGGACACATGGGAAGACTGTCAAGTGCTTTCGCTTCATATAGTCGATTAATCTTCTCTAGCTTGCTAAGTGTTGTGTGGGTGAACCTGTGCTAATGTACCGCCCCATCGAAGACTAAATACATACTTGTGATTATACCCCTTGCAAACATCCGTAAGTACAAGAAAGTAATTAAGGTAGAAACCTAACCACAACTTTAAACTCTAAGATCCTGACGTCCCTTGTGCAATGGTTTCCTAACGGGGGTTCAGGTTTTCATTACTCCCCTACGATTAGTAGCCAAATACACAATGCATTCCCCTAGGCCCATATAGGTGAAATTTCATGTATTCGACGTTCACATGACACCACTAGAAGAAGTACACCACAACTTAAATAACAATCTATTGAATCTTTCTCAACGCAACTCCACTACTAACAACAAGACTTCTCCCATGTCCTCAAGAACAAAACGAACTACTCACAAGACATCATATGGATCATGTTCAGAGATGGAATAATGATGTATAACAATCTGAACATAAACAATAATTCAATGGTTCACTCAATAGCATCAACTACAAGGAGTAATCAACACCGGGAAAGTTTCCCCTATGAACTATAGCAAGATTCAACCAATTGTTACAGCAATATGGAGATGGTGATGAGGGTGCTGATGGTGATGATGGTGGTGTTGTTGATGATGATGATGATCCCGATGAAGTCCAGCTTGATGGTGGTGTTGATAGCGACGATCTCCCCTCTCCGGGAAGGAATTCCCCCGGCAGAAATCTGTCTGCCGGAGAGATCTTTCTCTCTCGGTGTTTTCCGCCTCGCAGAGGTGGCGGAATCTTTCTGTGGTCGCCCCCTGAGTCTTAGGGTTTCGGGAGGTTGATATACGCCAGAGGGGAGATGCTGGAGTGGGCCAGGGCGGCCACACCACTCCCTGGCGCGGCCTAGGCCTGCCCGTGCCATGGGGTGGTGACATGGTTATACCCGACGGGTACATAACTTCAGCATACCTGGTCCAGCCCAAGGAAGGCCCACAGCAGACATACGCTGGCCCATGAAGAGTTTCGGGTGGCCAAGGCCCATGACGCCTTCGGATCCTTGGAGAGCAAGACTAGAGTTCGAATACAACTTGTAACCTACTCAGACGCAGACCGAGACCTAGCCTCCTCATATAAAGGCTAGAGGGGCCAACGAGCAGATGATCCATACTTTCAGACACGCCCGCCAGATCGAATCATGCACCTCAGAACTTTCGGTTCCGCCAGAATCAAAGAGCGCATAATCAGAGTAGGGTTTCTCCGGGGCCTAAACTGGGTAAATCTCGTGTCCCCGTTGCTTGTCCGTTAACCGTGCTACGATCTCCAGATCCCCATCTTCTCCAAAACCCAAGTCCATAACAATGGGCATTGACGATTAAACCTCATCAATTGGTGCCGCTCAGGAATTGGGGCTGATTGTGCGGTCGTGAAGGTTCCGACCGATCGATCTACAACTCTCGGTGACGGAGAATCACCTCCTCTTCCGCTGACTTCACCGCCCACTCGCCAATTATGAAGGATTTCGAGCCCAGAGGCGACTTGACCAAATTCTGTTCGAGCTTCGCTTCCACGGGACAACCGCACCTCCGCCTCGAAGCGGTGCCCGTGCCGCCCATCAGGCCCGCTTGGGCTCGCGACCGCATACGACGCCACCATCAACAGATGAGTTCTACAGCAGCAGTACCGCAACTCCGATTCAGGTAATCCACCTTCGGATGAAGGGACCCACGGTTCAATCCAAAGCGCGCAAGCAGCTAACCAATCAAGGCGCTATCTGTGCGCCGCAATCATCCAAACCGACGAAGACATGCCTAACCCGCCGCCCAACCCCAACCCGCAGGGCAAAAACGGCGAAAATGGGGAAAACAGGGGCCACCTCATCCAACTTAGCAAAGAAGGATGGGTCAAGACGCCGCGCACAGAAAGTAAATAGTCCTCCTACCGACTCCACGTGACTGCTGATGGCATACCACTACCTCCTCATCGAGGAGCACAAGAAGCAAGTCAAGATGCAGGAGACGCCGATAAACGCAACAAAGCAGCCTCGAGTCCAAAGCGACGAGCGCGCCTCCGCCATGGGACCCGCCCAAAGACAAACGGAAATCAGGGAAACAAGCACCACTCTGGTGGAAAACATGGACCAAGGAGCGCGTGACGTGACCAACCTCCACACATCGCTCATGGATATGGACGCCGACGGCAACATCACCTCAAGACGCCACAAGCCGCGATCATGGCAGCCATCACAGATCTTGCGGCTCACCCACTCCGGAGGGGACCCAAAGGGCTATGCATAGGTCCGCACTCACCGGACTAGGACTAATCGGAGCTGCGCCCACGAAGATGCTCCACAGAGCCGAAGAAGAAAGCTCCGCCAGCGCGATCGAGCCCCACTCCCTCATCCAAGATGAAGAAGAACACGACCTTCCTCAAGGAAGAAGAGCTCAGACCGCCACAAACACGACTACGACGCTTAGAGACAAGCTTACACAGCGAAGATCGACAAAGCACGTACAACGCGCATGTTCATCCGAATCTGAGATGGATGAAGACGAAGGAGAACTCATGGGCCTGGCGTTTCAGCAGATCCGTCCTGCCAACACAGATGCCACGCAACTTTAAGCTTCCTTCGATACTCAAGTTCAACGGCACGCAAGATCCAAAGTCCCGCTCAAATGACCATCCGTCATCCGCTGCTTCACGGAGGCAACAAAGAAACCGCCATGCAATGCCTTCAGCTTGGGAGTGGTGTCATCCGACAACGGACCTTCAGCACTCGACAAACTTTCGGGTCCATGCACCATCCACTTCTACATCGACAAACAATATGGCAAAAAGAAAGCTAGCCACATGCTCAAGGACTGCCATGAAGTTCCAAACTCAACGAAGCATGGTGCGTATGAGGCAACAAGCTCCAATTCCTGCTCGAAACGCACTTGCGCCAGCGAATAGCACATGGAGCTCCTCCACCACCGCCTATTGAGGCCCACATCAACCAACAAGACCAGCAAGAAACAACGCCGGTCGCTTACCCCCACCAAAAGGAGCACTCAATATGATATAGAAGGGACGCCCCACAAACAGGTGCGTAAGAAAATCACCCGACAAATCAACATGGCCGGATAACTCCGCCGCAATCCTCGAGTACCTCGGATCGGAGTCCTGCATCACATTCACCCGCGCGGATCACCCTTGCCAGATCCCTCGCCCAGGTCATGCTGCCCTGGTGCTGGAGGCGCAGATCGGAGGCTTCGAGATGAGTCGCGTCTTCATGGACGGCGGCAGCGGCATCAACCTAATATTCGCAAGCACTCTAGCAGCTATGCGGATCCAACGTTCCACGGCATTGTCCCAGGGAAGGGCATCTTCCCCCTGGGCAAAATAGGGCTCGACGTCATCTTCGGGACACCGGATAACTTTCGGCAGGAGCTCCTAGAATTCGAAGTGGATCGGCCGCAATACCACGCCATCCTCGGGACGCGAGTAGCATTCGCAAGGTTCCCGGCCGCCCCACACCACGCATACCTACTACTCAAGATGCCAGACCAAGGGCGCCATCACGCCCACGGAGCTTCACCCGATCGGACCAATGCGCGGTGGATTTCAACAAAATCTCCCAGCCCTTCGCATGCAAGACGAGCTTGTAAGGCGCCGGCGATGTATAATGGCTACCCTCACCACCAAGCGTAACGCACCTGATATGTCTTTCGACTCCATCATCAACTCCTATAGAGTACAGTTCCATCCAATTGATTCGTCCAAGACAGCGCTAATCGCCAACGACCTCAACATCAAGATAGAAAGCGCCATTCAATTCCTCCGTGAGCGCTGGAAATTACCGGTGTCCGCGGACATGCCAGAGTTCCTGTGGAATTCGCCGAGCACGCACTCAATGTCTTCCTGCACACCAAACCAGCCAAGTCCATCCAAGACCGTTGAGCCACGAGCCGAGCTATCGGCAAGGAGATCAACAGATTTCGCAGGAGACTTCATCCGGGAAATCAAGGAAAGCGAGTGGTGGCAAACACAGAATGGTCCCAAGAAGGACACGGACATACTACGGATGTGCGGACTTCACGCCACCGAACAAACATCGCCCTAAGGACCACTTCCTCTCCTCGGATCGACCAGATCATCGATTCGACCGCAGTTGTGAGAAACTCTCCTTCCTCGACGCCTACTCAAAGCTATAATCAGATTCAACTCAAGGTCGAAGATCAAGAGAAAACGGCGCTCATCACACCGCTCGAGTATATCGCTACAACACAATGCCTTTCGGCTAAAGAACGCGGGTGCCACGCATCAAATGATGCATGCAGTGCTCGCCTCAAGGACCAGATCGGTCGCAACATCCAAGTCTATGTCGACGACATAGTCATCAAAACCAAGGAGGCAAGAACACTTATCGACGATCTCCGCGAGATATTCGACAATCTTGATCGCCACAGATCAAGCTCAATCTGTGAAAAGTGAGTCGGGCGTGTCCTCAGTCACTGCTCGGATACTTCATCTCTCAACGAGGGATCAAGTGAACCCAAGAAAATCAAAGCTATCATGACAATGGAGAAGCCGAAAACCTCAAGGGTTTCAGCAGCTCGCAGGCGAGTAGCGGCACTAAGGTGTTCATCACCACATGGGCTAGAAGGCCCTACCATTTTACCAATCGCGCAGCGCATAAGTTCGAGTGGACACCGTGGCCAACAACGATTCAAAACCTCAAGCTGCCCTTCCACCTCGCCTGCTTTGGTCACGCCTAAAAGAGCGCGAGCCCTCGTTGCAGACATAGCAGCCACACACCAGGTGGTCAAGATAAGATTGTGGTCGAACGACCAAGAAGGCAAGACCCATGGGGTACAACGCCCAATTTACTACCTCAGAGGTTCTTACTCCAACAAAACAGCGGTACCCGCACTACTGTTGGTTTCACGGCGTGTTCATGACGGCTCGACGACCGAGCCACTACTTCCAGGAGCATCAGTGATGGTTGTCAACGAGGCACCCCTAAACAAAGATCCCGAATAATCCAGAGGCCACAGGACGCTGCGGGTCTGTGGGGCATCGAACTATCACCACCGGACATCATCTACGAAGCGACACGCATCAAATCTCAAGTCCTTCGACTTTCGGTGCATTGATGGAGCTGCAGCTGCTCGACACCCTGCATATGTCGCAGTCCGGACAATGCATTTTGACGGCTCCAAACGCTAAGCCGGAGCACCTCCAGGAGTCATATTAACCTCCCCGCAAGGTGACACGATGAAGTACGCCCTTCGGATGAAATTCAGAGCCTCCAACAACGAGGCCAATACGAGGCCTCATCCATGGCATGCGGATGGCAAAATATGCGGCGAATGCGCTGGTCATCTACGGTGACTTCCAACCTTGTCGCCCAAACAGACGATGAATGAGTGCGACACGCCGAAAACATGATCGCGCATCACGCGACTATACAACGACTGAAGGAGAATTCGACGGCCGCGAACTTCGCACGCCGGAAGAGAGAGCAACGAGGAGGCCGATAGACTCGCCAACATCGGCTCCACTTGTGCAAAAGTACCACCAGGTATGTTCCTCGAGCAGATCTCGTGCCATCCATCAAGCGGAAATTCCCAAGGATCACCCGAAGAAGCGAACACTCGGGGCTACGCTACCTGAAGGTCAAGAAGGACCCGAAAAGTTGGATACCGAAGTCGCCATGGTCAACCTGATGCAGGTCATGGCAGTCGAAGAAACCTGGACACGCCCATACCTCCAGTTCCTGCTAAACGGAAACTTACCAGACAACCCGACAGATGCCCGGCGCATATCTCGTCGGTCAAAAGCCTTCACCATCATCAACGGCGAATCGCATAAACGCAGCATTACAGGCGCCCTACAACGGTGCGCCACCATCAGCGATGGCAAGACCATACCCAAGATATCCACGAGGGCATCCGCGCCACCACGCAGCCGCCTTTGTCGCCAAAGCTCACGAGCAGGATTCTATTGGCCAACGCCATGAGCGACGCAGCGACATCGTCCAAGATGCAACGAGTGCCAACGGTTCGCCGACAAACCGCACGCACTGGGTCCGAACTTCACCCATACCCATAGCTTGGCCTTTTGCTCAATGGGGCCTTGACATGATCGGCAACCGCCAAAATCCTCAAAGGGAGGACACGCTTCCTCTTGGTCGCAATGACAAATTCACCAAGTGGATCGAGGCCATGCCAATCAACCAAAACGGCAAACCGCCGCCAAATTCTTCAATCCATAGTCTATAGAATTCGTGACTTCGTGAAGGACTCGGATTAATATCACGACGCCTCAAAGGCACCCGCAAACAAACGGGCAGTGGAAAGGCCAACGCCTAATCGGCGCCGGCATCAAGAAACGCCTCATGAGCTCACTCGAGCACAAAGTCGCAATCGGACGAAGAGCTACCGTCGTCCTCAGAGCTTACTTAACCACGCCAAACAGCTCCACCGCCACACACCGCTCTTCATGGTACACGGAGCCGAGGTCATGCACCAGCCGGCACGCCACCAGTGCCCCACGAAGTCGTCGCCATAGCGAAGCCGAATCCACGGCCGATTCAAGATGCCGCGACACACTCGACGGCACGGATATAGCAGCTAGATCCGCGGTGTACCAAAGAAAGTCTCCGCAACTATCACAGCCGCCGCGCCAAGGTCCTTCGTCAAGGAGACCTTGTCTTGCGACTCAAGCAAAAGCGATCGAATAAACTCGAGTCGCCATGGAAGGACCCTATGCCATCACCGAGGTCATCCTGTGGCGCTTATCGCCTCAAGCACGTGGAGTCCGGAGTCGATACTCCAACCCATGGAACGCCTCGCACTGCGATTCTACCCATAGCAATGGGCAATGTACCCTTTTACTTTCAATAAGGCTTACGCCAAGGCTACTCAGCCAACCATGTACCTCCTCCATTACGCTACAAATAAAGCTAAGTGTCTCGCCCCAACCTTCGCTGACTATTTCTCCGCAACTTTGATTACATGCTACTAACGCACTGGGCTCCCCACCTCACGATTTCATCGACCGAGGACAAAACGTACACCGAGTAGTCAATGACCGCCAGCAAACGAAAAGGGCACGATTAAATCAAAGCACTACGTGCTCGGGCTCCCCACCTCACGATTTCATCGACCGAGGACAAAACGTACACCTGAGAGTCACCACGCCAGCTAACGAAAAGGGCACGATTTAATCAAAGCATCGCGTGCTCGCTAACAAGCAAACCTTTACAACAAAGGGCATACACGCCCAGCCGCAATATACAAATTTTACATCTATCTGCTTATTTTCAGGTTCTACCTATTCGCAGAATAGCCTAAGCACGCTGCTCAAACAAATTCCATAACTGTTCGCATATCGCTTACAGCCAGAATGCGGACGATATTCCACTCGCCACCATCTGCCGAGGAGGTGGCCCACCGCCACAAACAGCCAAATCTACATCGTATGGCGCACCTCACAAGAGACAAGGCAGCCTTCACCCTGCGACAAGTTGCCGCCGCACCAGCTCCTTGACATTGCCGGCACCAAACTTCGCCAGAAGGCTCGCAAGGGTCGCCGGCACGCCATCCAACGGAAACATGACGCAACACCGAGGACAAATATCGCACTGGCGGAGCACCCGCGAAATCGAAAGACGCGATCCTGCACCGTCGCTAGAACCATGGCACGATCGCGATCCATCCAAAAGAAGCCACCGCTTCCATGTCCCGTTGAGTCAAACAATTGACTCAACAGCAATGCGCCCTTTTCTTCCTTCGAGCGAGATTCGCACATAACAAAGACATAACAAGAGTAAGGCCAGCAGGCTCACCAAGAACTAAGCTACGGCCCAAAGAAGGATCAACTTACACCGCAGCTGCTCGGACAGCCGACCCAGCTCCACCATCAAGTATTCCTCTCGCTGCACTACGGTCCGCTTTGGACTTCCAAACGCCAAGACGACCACGTAGCCCAAGCAAATCCTCTCCAAGTTAAGACGCGATCCCAAGAAAAGCGAAGCGAGGAATCATCCAACGATGCTCGCAAGGGCCTTTCGGATGAAGTACCAACTGGTCAACACCAAGGAACCTAAAGGTAAGAAAAGAAGGCACATGACACTCAGCCAAAGATAAAGCCCAACTCGAGGAATTATTCAATACAGCATCATGGCTCAAGAATGGTCCTACAAAAGATATTTACAGAAAAGTAAACTACATACTACCCTACACCTCCTATGCCTAAGGCGAGGACACCGAGTCGCCTCAGAGCCGACCATTTAGTTTTGGCCTCGCCTCATGCCGCAGCACTCGCATAACAAGTCAATGAGCTTGGGCCCATATCGTCTGCAATGAGCGAGTAAGCAGCAAAGGCTACCTCTGATCCATCCGCAGCCGGCATCCGAGAAGTGATCTGGGCAAGTCCAGCTCCGCCCCAGCCGCCATGGCTATCGCCAGCCCGACGGACGCCGATGCCCTTCGCTATGCGCTTATCGCTGCGTAGCGCTTGGCCGACAGAGCTCCGCCAGAGCACCCACATCTTCAAGGGTTGCACCTTCGGAAGAGCTCTTGGTAGAAGCGACCAAGGACCTCCTTTGCCTTGGCAAGGAGTTGACGACGGTGGAGCGGTCTTCGACCGCCACGCTGGCATCATCCAGCACTCTGCTCCAGAGCACCACGGTTAAACTCGATGCCTCGCATCCGAGACAAAACAGAAGAAAACATGAAGAAAAGCAACATAGAAGAGGACCCAAGAAAAAGGAGCACGTGCAAAAGCTAGCACTCACCAAATTGCCTTGGCAGCAGCCATGAGCTTCTCCGCCCTCTCACGACTCCACGGCTTCCTCACAGCTCACAGGCGCTTTTCGCCTCAAATGCAGCTTCGGGCCTTCGCCCAATTGGCCAAGGCTCTTCTTCAGAGCATCAACTCACGGAGAGAGTCGTTATGCTCCTCAGATTTACAACAAGCAAGTGTCAACAAACAGGACCAAGACATAGCAAGATGAGTACTCCATGACAGATGAATACCTTGTACCGCCAGCTTCACCTCCAGCCGTGTGTCCTCCACCAGCCGCTTGGCCTCTCTGGACACAAGGCTGCAGGAAAAGCAATAGCAGAAGAGCATGACTTGGGGCTCTACCAAAACAAAGAAGCAAACACAACATCAAGACACGACGACGCCCGGGCCCCGTGACATGAACCAGAAAACTTACGTGTCTAAAGCATAACCCGCAGTCTGCCACGAAATTCTGAGGCGCAACCACCAGCCTCTCCTGCACAAGAGGAACTGTGCAGCACCACCAAGTCGCCACCGCTCATGGAGGCGGCGACGCAATGTTCGACTCCCCATCATCTCAAGGCTTCCATCACTCGAGCCATAGGATTGCCTACATACGAATCAATCAACACAAAGCAAAAATAACAAGTGATCAAAAGACAACAAGGGCAATAAGCACACTTACGAGCCCAACGCCAGTCAAAGATAGAGAAGCCCTCCGGCCCTCTTCTCCTCCTTCTTCTCCTCCTTCTTCTTCCTTCTTCCGCTTCTTTGGCGGGTGCGGAGCAACAGCTCGCACAGAACGACAGGAATAGGAGAAGACGAACCTCGAACATCATCATGACGCCAAGACCCCGAGGATTCCTCGAGTCGGAGGAGTCGAGGCATCCAAGACTCGCCGAGTCCGTGATCGCCACTCAATGGTCTTCACTGATTCGCGGCATCCTCCGCCAGAGATCACGCCAAGGAAGCTCGACACGGAATCCACCACTTCATTATCCGGCATTCAGATACCTTTCGGCAATGGTGGCGCCATGCCCGCACTTTGAAGCTCTACAAGATGAGAAGAAACTTTGTTAGCAAACAAAGGACACAAGTACACAACGACAAAACATAAGGGAAGCACTATGTGCGCAATCTACACCTTTTGGCACGGCTAACGCCGATTTACGAAGGGCGGAGTCAACGACTTCCCGGATTTCGCCGGCCTTGAACTTCAACAGACGCCAAGAGCCCTGTCAAGTTCCACCTCGGAGATTTTCTCACTGAACCCTCGCCGGATCACGGCGCCAGAGTAAAGAAACATCGGTGCGCTCTCAAGAGGCCGCACCCGACGCCAAGAAACGTCCGGATGATGTCGACACCATTCACCTCCTTCTCAGAATCAATTGAGCTCCTCCACCCGACGGCATAAGGCCTCTATCTCCGCCACCTCACCATCTAAGATCTGGTTTTTCCAGGATCTTTTCTTCACAATCAATCGAGGGGTCAAAAGGCACAAGACCAAAATCTTGCCCAGCAAAGACGGAGTCACGGATGTAGAACCATTTCTCCGCCAAGATCGGACAGATTCGACATGGAGAAGGAAAATAATTGGACATCGGGACTAAGAGAGATGATGAAACCCCCAATGGGATACACACCATCCGAACCAGACCGCTTCCTCACTAATACAGCTTCCTAAAAGGCCAAAGTGCTCAATGCCAAGCCAACACTGCAAAGTGTGATAAAGCACGCGATGTGGAGAAGAGAATTGGGAGACAAATGATGGAGTTGAACCCCATAGAAGAAGAGCAGTCCAATGGCGGAAGTCATGGACGGATACGAAAACCCACGCAAAACAAAGGCGATTTAACATAACCCGTACCCAGATGGGGGACGGGGATTACCTCATTGCCGGGAGTCTCACGTCATTCAAGGCGGGATCAGCTCCGCCAGGCAGCTTGCGAAGATCGCCTCCGCTGCTCTCGATCGCCGCCACCACCATCGGTGACACGAGCAGCGGCGCGCTTCTTCTTGCCTCCGCAGCGCTGGTCCCAACCGCAGATGAGGATTTATTCTTCCCATGGCGCTTACGGGCGTGGAGGCGCTACAACGACGAAGACAAAGGAAATGCGAAGGAACTCTCAAAGACGCAGCAAGAATCGCCGAGAAGGAAGCAATGGATGATGAACTGCGGTAAAAACATACCACGATTTCACCATAGATTATAACAGCAAAGACGACGACGCCGCTGGCCCATCGAGAAGACCTAACGCCAACGGCAGATCTGGCCGCATACGCAGTCAAGACCAAAACGAACTGTTGTTCCCACGACGCCCACTATGCGCGGAAATCGAGGAAACGCCAGAATCATCTCACGCCGCTGCGGACCGGTCAATTCAAAGTCGAAGTGGGACCCACACTTCGCCAAGTCAAGTCATCTTCGCGCAGCAGACGCTTGAGGTCATCGATCGTCAAGAGACGATGTCATCAAAATCTATACTAGCACCAACTTCGCCACGCCTAAGAGTACTCACTGAATCTACGATTCGACTAAATACTGGGCTACTCCTATCGAGCGCTGGTCGCGCACCCGATGTACTTCCGGTCACGACGCCCACGAGATTTTTCTACTACCGCTGCATGATACAAGACTCGAAGTCTCTCGCCGAGTTCACGACTCCGCCAGACACTCGGGGCTACTCCAAACCGGAGCGATGGCCGCTCACACACAAGAGCTTCGAGTCCCACGCCGAGTCCATGACTCCACCACGGACTCGGGGCTACTCCCATAGGGAGGAAGGATTTCAGCATCCGAATTTTCGAGTCCTACGGACTAAATAATCGAGCAATGCTTGCACTAAATCTCCGCCGAGTTCACGACTCAATGCACACTGGGTTACTCCCATAGGAGCGCTGGTCGCACACCCTATGAAATCTTCGATCGCGATCTTCGGATCCGCATGCAAAAACTTTTCGCAACTCGCCACAATTAATGCTAAGTGAGTAACATCCTCCTTGGCCACCAAACACCTCCGCGGTGATAAACATTCGATGTCGCGGCTCGACGCAAAGATAAGACCTACATGATATCATCCGATGGCTCGCAACGCACTGACTACGCCTCGCTAGTATGAACTGCATCAGCAGTACGATGAAAATCCCGACGGACGCTGGGTACACCATTTAAAATCACCGAATTCCACTCGTAAGTCCTCCGCCCGAGTCGAATTACGCTAGCATATGTTCCGGTTCGAGTCGAGGGACTTGCACCTGAAGAAGATCGTGTTGTTTTGTCCTAAGACGATTAATCGACTCGATCCGCCGGGTGAGTCGTGCACACGCATCAACAATCCCTACACATTCTCTTGAAAGACAGAGTTACACCGAAGGATTGAAGAGTCTCACCGATCTACGATTCGATCAACACTGGGCTATCGACATGGTTATACCCGACGGGTACATAACTTCAAAGCATACCTGGTCCAGCCCAAGGAAGGCCCATTACATATATACGCTGGCCCATGAAGAGTTTCGGTGGCCAAGGCCCATGACGCCTTCGGATCCTTGGAGAGCAAGACTAGAGTTCGAATACAACTTGTAACCTACTCAGATCGGTACCGAGACCTAGCCTCCTCATATATAAAGGCTAGAGGGGCCAACGAGCAGATGATCCATACTTTCAGACACGCCCACGCCAGATCGAATCCAAGACTCAGAACTTTCGGTTCCACCGTAATCAAAGAGCGCATGCTGTGAGTAGGGTTTTCCCTCCGGGGGCCTAAACCTGGGTAAATCTCTTGTCCCCTGGTTGCTTGTCTGTTAACCGTGCCACGATCTCCAGCATCCCCATCTTCTCCAAAACCCAAGTCCATAACAATGGGCATTGACGAGATTAAACCTCGTCAGGTGGTGTGGGCCCCCTGTGGCCCACCACCACTTCATCTTCTGGCCTCCTTAGTCTTCTAGAAAAATAGGATTTTCTGTATATTTTCCTAGATTTTCTGAGCTTCGCGAATTTTTTCTCCAAACAGCACCTTTTCCATCAGAATCTTGACTGCAGCGGTCCATGCTTCAAAAGTCATCAACCATGCAAAAATAGATGAAATAACATAAGTATCACCTCTCAATATGAAATATATCAATAAATAATAGTGAATTAAGACATAGAATAGTGATGCAAAATGGACGTATCACGTGGCTTAGGGCTTTTGGAAATAGAACCGGTCTTACCTACGAACATGAACTACAACGAGGATAACCAAGTTATTAGCAACTCGTTGTAAATCAGATATTGACTATAGTAGGAGAGACAGACACCCGCCAGCCACTTATGCAAAACAAGTTGCATATCAGTCGTGGAACCGGTCTCATGTACGATGACATGTAAGGTTGGTTCGAGCCGCTTCATCCCACTATGCCACCAATATCCAAAATACATAGAAGATTCAATAACATGATCATCATCGCCCACATATAAACATATGTGTACTACCCGTGCAAAACACCTACGCATAGATCTGGCTCTGATACCACTGTTGGGTCCGCAACATAGAAAACAAAAAATTTCCTACGATGAGAACTATACGCCAAGATCTATCTACTAGATACAGAACAACGGGTGGACATACATCCATGGAGAACTTACCCTCGAAGACAATGAGTTTTGTTAACGAGTAGAAAGTCGTGGTTGATGTAGTCGTACACTTGCCGATCTCAAGATCGTGTGGAAGTCCGAGCGCCGCAAATCAGCAGCGCATCCGTCCTCGCACACACGTTCAAGCCACCGGACAACCTCCACCTCCTCGCTCTAGCAATGCAGCGGAAGCGACAACTCCTTCCAGACGAAATGCCACCGGGAACATGTATCTCGCTAATTCGAGACCATGGGGGAATAATTCTAGAGGGGGAAAGAGATCCTTCACAAGGAGATGTGAGGAAGAAGGAGGAAGATGGGGGCCTTTTATAGGAGGAGGGGGGGTACCCCCTCCATGGCCGGCACCTCATGGAGGTGACCCCTCACCTCCTCCATTCATGTGGTGATAACTCCCTCCACATTAAAATGCCTCTTCATATTCTCTTTTAAAGTCTCCACTTTAAATGCATTAAAATTCTCTAAGTTTAATGCTCTCTCATTGAATAAAACTCTTTTATTAAATTTATTCAGAATTTTGTTAATTACTTTAATTAACAAACATTCACATAAAAACCCTTGCAACATTTCAATATCACATGCAGAACCACTTTCTGCAATTTCACCCGAAACATTTCTGGTTTCTATCGAAACAATTCCTACGCTTTGCAATCTTTTCGTCTAAAACATATGTGCTCCAAAATGGTGTTCGGTAACCCTTAAGTGTGTCACCCTACGGTTCACGAATAATGCAGACATGATTGAGACTCCTCTCAGATCAATAATCAGAAGCGAGACCTGGAGATCCATACTGACTCCTGCATATTCAACGATGACTTCTGTGATCGTGAGAACCTTTAACGCTAGTAACTTAATCCCTTTGTCTCATGATATAATATATGTCCGATATTTGATCATCGGCATCCAAATACCTAGTTTGATCTCGTTACCGACTGATACGTTGCAAATGTATCCATAATTTTTTATGTTCCATGCTTGGTTTTATATACTTTCTTGTGTTTTGTTCCAACTTTGGAGTACTTTTCATATGATTTATTGGACTAACCTATTAACAAGATGCCACAGTGCCAGTTGTCTTTTTTCTGCTGTTTTTGGTTCCAGGAAGTCAGAAAATAAATATTCTCGGAATTGGATAGGACAAAAGCCAAAGTTACTATTTTCCCAGAAGACTCACGGAGCCAGAAGGAGAGTCGGAGAGGAGCCATAGGGTGTCCACCCCCTTGGTGCGAGCAACCCTAGGTCGCGCTAGGTCATGGTGTGGGCCCCCTAGACGGCCACCGACCTTGCCTCTTTCGCCTATAAGAGCCTCCTGATGTAGAAACCCTAAAGAGTCAATTGGAAATCCACGAAAAGTTCTCAAGAATACCGCCAATCAAGGGGAGATTCGGGGACAAAATCTGTCTTAAGACTTCCGGACGGGAAGTGCCCTTGAGCCATCTCCATCGATCTCCACCACTATCTCCATCACCGTTGCTGATTCCCATGATAAGGAGGGAGTAGTTCTTCCTCGAGGCTAAGGGTTCTACCGGTAGCTATGTGTTCATCTCTTTCTATGCATGATCTTATTGAGATTATGAGCTTGTAATCTATAGATCTACCTTGCTACTGAAGTGCTTTAATAGATCTCTGCTCTCCCCATGTGTGAGAAAGTGACAACGTGCACACCATGGTGGCACTTAAGCTAGAGATTGCAAATACTTGTTATGAGTTATATTTGGAGTTGGATGTCTTTGTGAAATTGTGGTGTTTGTTGGACTCCTCTAGTACTCAAGGTGACAGTGTGGGGTTTTCTAGATGGGAAAGATGAACTTTGAGGTGTGCTGTTATAGCCCTACCGTTGATTAGACTATCCAACCGGAGAGTAGTTAAGAATAGTATCATAAAGAGAATATATCTATATGAGAGTGTTCACTAGTGAAAGTATGATCCCTAGGCCTTGTTTCTAAGCACTGAAACACCGTTTGCTATTAGATCTGTTACATGTTTGCTTGCTTCTATCTTTATTTCAGTTTTACTTTAGTCTTTTCCATGTCATCAAGCTATCTTCTATCACCGTTACCACTTATAATTATCCATATCACTTGTATTTCACTATCTCTTCGCCGAACTAGTACACCTATACACCTGACAAGTGTATTTGATGTGTTGGGGACACAAGAGACTTCTTGTATCTTAATTGCAGGGTTGCTTGAGAGGGGATACCTTTGACCACTTTCTCCCTGAGTTCGATAAACCTTGGGTGATCCACTTAAGGGAAAACTTGCTGCTGTTCTACAAACCTCTGCACTTGGAGGCCCAACAACTGTCTACAAGAATAGAAGTGCGTAGACATCAAGCTATTTTCTGGCGCCGTTGCCGGGGAGGTAAGGTAAAAGGTATTCACACCAGAAGATTAAAGAAGAAGAACCTCCTACGGCAAACGCCTATTTTCTAGCACCGTTGCCGGGGAGGTAAGGTAAAATGTTGTGACCTTGTTATTAACAACATCCAATGTCCATGATCAGTAAAGCTTCATCATCTTGTTAATCAACAAGCTAGTCTATAAGAGAGGCATAACTAGGAACCCTTTTTGTTTATTAAACACACACATATTAACGTTTCCGATCAATAAAATTATAGCATGCAAAATAAACATCTATCATATACGAGGAATACATAATAACAACTTTATTATTGCCTCTCAGGACATATTTCCTTCAAACCCTAGGACCAGTCCGGGCAGCAGCGTTGTTATCGTCGCTTCCTTCTTAGAGGTGCTACTTGGTATGCGACGCTTTGGGGCGCTAGGAGCATGGTGAGAATTCTTCGAAGGGCGCAACAATTGCGGGTCATCATCGTTTTCGCCGAGCCTTTCTCTTCCTTTCCTTTTTTCCTTTCTTTGTTGTTTCCTTTGGGCGTTGTGCTGTCTGGCCCAGCAGCAGTCTCAATCGTGGTTGCTATATTTATATAGCTAGACGTATGCCTCTTTCGAGGAGAACAAAAACTAGTGTACAAAATTTCAGGTTATTATTTATTTTCTATTTATTATGAATGTATTATTCATCTGGAAGCATACGAGCGGTGGAGGCAAAAAATAGGTGGAAGGGAATCGACGAGTTAGTATTTGGAGTTATAAGGGTTTCACATGGAGAAGGTCCATTTGGAGCCCGTCCTCCATGCATGACTTTATTTTTTTTGAAACAATTCAAATTTAAAGATTCATAAAAAACCAAAAAGATGCCGAGATATAAATAATGATTTATAATACGTTGCAAAAAATCAAGTGAAAATATTTTATATTATGGCCTCAGAAAAAAAGTCAAAAATTCCAGATTTGGGCATGAACACTGCAATTTTCAATGGGCCTCCATTTTTCTTGAAATTGTCATATTTGTCTTTTTTACTGCGTCCGAAATACAAGGTATTTTCCATTTAAAATTTGGAAACATGTATCTCATATTATTGACTGCACGTAGGTATTTTTTTCAAAAATATGTGCTGCTTTTTTAAAAAAAGGGCTCCAGGATGGACGACCTCCAAACTTATTTTCCGGGTTCACATGCCTTAATTTATTTTATTGAAGAAGGATAGAATCTAAGCCCTTAGATGAAGATCCAAATGCCTAAAAAAAGACAATCGGCATGCTAAAACAGCTAGTGGTTTTTATTAGAGCTAATATTTTAGATATACAACTCGGCTCCCAATGGCATATGCTCCGGCATCTGAAAAAATGTTTTATGGACCCGTATTTATAGATATGATAATGAGAAAACTTGATACATCCAATACCCACAACAAAACCTTCTCAGGTTAGAAATTAAGAAAAAATCATTTCAACGGTTTTTTCAAAACCTTCTCAGTTTGAAATTCGACTAGATCCAAATTAAGTTAAATTAAAATTAAAATTTTGTTAAAGTTCGCAAAAATTCATTGAAACTTGGCAGGGGCCATACAAAACTACTTTTATTGGCACCAAAATTTAAATCTTTGACCTTTTTAGAACATCACTTAGACCATATTTTGACAGAACATCACTTAGAGCAAATTTAGGGCAGTTCTCTCTCGAAGTCTCCGTTCTCTTAACAGAGGCACTGCGACTGTTTCGGTCCCTAATCTAACTTCCTTTCCAAGTAAGCACAGCACTGCGAAGGCGTGACACACTGACACCACTGTCCCCACCCCCTCCTTTCCCCATTTCCAGTCCAAAACCCCAACCCCAACGCCACGCCTGGAAACTCCAAAGCGCACTCCCCCAACCCCAAATCCCTGCAGGCTGCAGGCCCTCCTCCGCCCCCAATGGAGAACCCGCTGGCGGCGGTGGTGATCGACAACCTGCCCCACCTCCTCGACAACCCCGACCTCGTCCAGCGCCTCCTCGACGACGCCCGCGCAGACCTCCACCTGAACGACGTCTTCCTTGTCGAGGCGGCAGCCCATCTCAGGGATTGCTGGGCATACCAGGCCGAGCTCCGGTCCTTCCCCGAGGCCACGGAGGAGCAAAGAATCGAGTGTGCGGTGCACGTGGCAGTGGCCTTGGCGAGCTGCGATTTCTTCCTGAAGCAGCACCGGCTGATCGCCCAGCTCGTCAGGTCGCTCCTCGTCGTCCGGGCGGCCGCCACCGCCATGAGCCGCGCGCACCTCATCCCCGGCCTGCTCCTCACGGCCCTCTCGGCGGCTGTGGTCGTGTACGTCTCTACGTGGGGCGGCGTGGTGCCGGGGTTGAGGAGCTTCGTGAGGTTCTCCCTCCTGATGCTGGGCTTCCTCTTCGCCTCCGATCGGCCTCCTCGTGGTGGTGGGTAAATGTGGGTTCTTTGAGAAAGCAGCAACCTTCAGAAACGGAGTTAATTTCGTCTGATGGGCCGTTTCGTCAGATTTTGGTTGCTGGTTTTCTTACGCGCTGTGTGGCTAATTTAGGGTTTAGGGACATCTGAGACATGTTAATTGCTGGCACACTCTGTTGTTCAGAGAAATCGATTTATGTTGATGCCCCGCTTGCCGTTCCCCTGGTTTTCTGGCACCAACGATTCGTAGTTTTGCTTCTCGCAAAAAAAAAAAAAACCGATTCGTAGTTTTGCAGCTTGATTGCTGCTACACATTGTGCTGCTGCTTTAACCCGTGAACTTCGTTTAATCTCTGTTTGTTAACTTCATTTTTCTCGTCAACTTATACTGAGACAAGGCAGCTGCTGAATGCTGATATAACATACTGTTCAGATTCGAGAGACGCTTAAGGTGATCTCATGTTCCCTTTTATCCTGGCCAGTTCCGATCCTTTTTCTGCACGTTTCTGTGCGCTAATGAAATTCGTAAGTTTGCATCGCTTTGACTGATTTATACTACTCTCCCGATCCAAATTAATTGACTTTGATTTATTTAGATTTGGATGTATCTAGACATGTTTTAGTGTTAGATACATTCGAATGTAGGCAAATCCAAGTCAATTAATTTGGGTCGGAGGGAGTAGTAACATATATTGCTTGGTCTGTCATCTGTGAGCCTGTGACAATTGAAACCTGCGGTATAGATTTGTAGATGCTGTTTCTAATTGTGCTTCTCTGCTTCAATCTGGTGATGCCCTGGTGCTAGCTTCTGAATGGTTGTACATAGACTTAAGTTCTGGATGAGCTTGGCCTGTACAGGCAGGACAGACATGCGACGACGGTTGTTACACTTACAACTCCACGGAGAGGTCAATCGGGACGCACTCTGCCGCCTATATAGTATACATATATACGTTCAAACCAAGTAGCCAACCCGTCCTCCATCTGCATATGGCTCCATTTCAACGGTACAGGCCAATACCCCCCAAGCCGCAGTCCCAAAATCGTAGAGCCATCATTTCCAGTGAAGAACGAGCTGGGGCATTCAGAAATATGGAGATCGAAGGGGCCATCGAGCACGACGGGGAGGCGGAGGCGCTCGGCCACCTCGAGCTCGTAGAAGACGACGAGGCAGTCGAAGAGGTGAACGACGTGGATGCCGAATTTCTCGATGACATGGAGGCAGAGTTGGGCGACACCCTCTACCGTGACACCTTCGCCGTGCTCGAGACAGCTCGCGTCCGGGTCCGGGCTCGCCGGGCCATAGAGCGAGGACACGCATCACCACGTTGAGAGAAAATCGCATTTTGCTATGCAACGGCTTTAAAAAACTATCACAATTCAGAAAATTTACAAAAAACTACTAAACCGAAGCCTAATAGTCGCAAAAACTACCAGTTCTGTGTAATCGGTCATCTTAATTCGTTTGACACAGTTTCAGAAAGGATGGCCTACTGTCAGGGCTGACGTGGCACATGTATTTTGCAAAATAGTCCTTCTAGCATTATAATTTTATTTTAGTTATTATTTTTCTTTTTTATCCTTTTTTTCTTAAAAAAACATTTTTTTCACCACAGAGTCCGTTGACCAAATCGCAGAGAGGTGTTCCCGTTCCTCGCGCCACCGCCCTGCTCTGCCGCGGCAACCTGCTTCTCCCTGCCGCCATCCACTGTTGCGCATGGTGCCGCGGCCGCCTCCAGCCGCCGCCCCTGCCCCGCGCCCTCCGCTCGTCGCCGGCCCCGTCCCGTGCTGCCATGGCCGCCTCCATCCACCGCGTGCTACTCCCCTCTTTGGCATCGTACCAGTGGAGCACGAGCTCGCCGCCCTGTGGCCTCCCGCCCTTGCGCTCGCGGCTCGCTAGCCCGCCGAGGACGGCGGCACCGTGTGCCTCGAGCTCCTTCCACCACGACGGCGGCGCCCTGCACCTCTCCAGGCCGAGGATGACGGAGACGACAGCGTCCTGCCCCTCCCCTCTCCATGGCCGGTGGCTAGAGGTTAGGGTTAACCTCACTACCATGGTCCACTTGGCAGAGAGAGGAGAAAGGGAGGGGTATGACAAGTGGGTCCCACACACTTTGGCAAAAAGACCCTAAAATATTTAACCAGTCTATCATGTGTACCTCAACCTATTAGTCCGTGCCACGTTAGCCTGGCAGTGGGCCATTGAAATGGAAATGGACGTCGCCTAGAGGGGAGGTGAATAGACGTTTTAAAAATATTACGGTTTAGGCTCTAATAAATGCGAAATAAAATTTAACATTTAATTTATCAAGCCAAAACCTATATTCACTAGGTTCACTAAGTGCACCGACAACCTAGGCTACGCAAGACAAGCAACAAGGTGATAACAAGATATAATACTTCAAGCACGATGGCTATCACAATATAAATTGCATAAGTAAAGGGTTTGGTTGAGAGATAACCAATGGACGCGGAGACGATGATTTGTTTTCGTGAAATTCACTTCTAAAGAAGCTATGTCTCCGTTGGAGAGGTGCGGGGGCGTAATGTACTTCGAATGCCACAAGTGGCTCACCTCGAGGTGTGGTGACTCGATGCTCACCCAACACCACACAAGACCTCACCCCAAGATGCGAAGGCACGCAATCTACCGACGCCACAAAAGGCTCATCGTATTCTCTCGTGAGCTCGCCATAAAGGCCTACTCACGTTCCACTATGGGACACGTGAGGGCGGTCACCGAACCCGTACAAGGCTTGGGGCAAACTCCACAACTCAATTGGAGGGCTTCCAAGAAACGCCACAAAGGCTCCACAATGCCACAATAGGTCAACAAGCTTGGAGAAACTCCACAACTCAATTGGAGACCCTAAGAACAGACCACCACTCCACACAACTGTCTAGGGTTCCAAGAACCCAAGAGAAACAAGCCCAAGGGCTTGAACTCGCCGAATCTCCGAGGAGAACTCAAACCTATGCACCAAATGCAAGAGGCAAGTCATTCTCTCTCAAATTCCACCAAAGCTACAAAAGCAATTAGGGGAATAAGAGAGGAAGAACACAAGAGGAGAACATAAAACTCTTCAAGATCTAGATCCCAAGGATTCCTACACAAAGAAGGGATTTGGTTTGGTGGGGTTGTAGATCTAGATCTCCTCTCTCAAATCCCTCAAAAAGATGCAAGAATAATAGGAGGGAGAAGGGGAGAGGACAAGCTCTTCAAGGTCCACAATGGAGGAGAGAGAAAGCCAAAACCCAAGAAAGAGCAAGTTTTTTTCCCGAAGGGGAAGGGGAGCTCCTTTTAAAGGGCTCCCCGATCTGCCCGTTACTCACAGATACACGCACAGCCGGTAGTACCGGTGGGTGGCCGGTACTACCGATGGCACTCAGCCAAAGGTCCAAAAACGAGGTGCAAACGAACACAAAAACGAGGCTGGCCAGTACTACCGGTGGGTCACCGGTACTACCGCCCAAGATTCTGACCAAAGTACTATCAAATAGCGCATACCAAGACAGAGAGAGTACTGAACCAAAATCGGGTTTACCGAAATTTGGTCCAGAGTTAACACCGGTACTACCGGCAGCAAAATTCCCTAGCGGTACTACCGGTGGCCTGCCGGAACTACCGGTCAGGCAGAAACTCCAGAACCAAAACTGCCACAACTTTTGTATCCGAGCTCCAAACGAGATGAAACCAATTTTGTTGGAAAGACAACGATGTGTAGAAAATACCATGAATATATATGTGAGTTACCTCCCAAGGTGTGGAGCCGGAAAAACCCGCAAGATCAAAAATGCAATAAGATATGCAAGGGAAAACCGTTTTTGATGAACTAGAGCTTGTTATGAAGATAACCACAAGCTCTAGATCCTCACATGGACAAGAACCAAACAACAACCAAGAAAGATGATGCTATGTATGCAAAGGTTTGAGCTCTCTCCGAAAGATACGAACAAGTCACCCACTCGAGATCCCCTCTTGATAGTACGGCTAATCTATACTAAACCCGGTCTCCCAACACTATAAGAGACCGGTAAAATAGAAACCCTATCAAGATCATACCTTTGCCTTGAGCATCCCACTTGAGCTTGATGTAGACGATCTTGTCACCTTCAAGATGGAACACCTTTCTTGATTGCACTTGCTTGCACTTGCTTGATGGAGTCTTGAGAAATGCTCCCCCATCCTCCATGGGGAAGCCTCTTCTTCGAACTTGTCTTCATCATTCCATGATTGCCGAGGATGGAAAGCTTCAAGCATGAGATCTTCTAGAGATGACGCATCTTGAGCTTGCACTTCAATTCTTGATGATGTCTTGAAGATAGCCATGAGGAACTCCATCTTCTTCTTCTTCTTCTTCAAGACATACTTGATCTTCTTCCTCTTCTACTTGATTCCAATAGGAACAAAGCCCTTGGATGATGCTTCTTCTTTTTCATCCTTGAAACCAACATATGGTCCAAGCGTTTGACCAACCTACAAGTGAAACTCAATTTGCACATTAGTCCATAGGGATTGTCATTAATTACCAAAACCACATATGGGGGGCATACATGCCCTTTCAACCATTGATACGTCCATTTTGCATCACTATTCTATATCATAATTTACTGTTATTCATTGATATATTTCATATTAATAGATGATACTTATGTTATTTCATCTATTTTTGCATGGTTGATAAATTTTTGGAGCATGGACCGCTGCAGTCAGGATTCTGATGGAAAAGGTGCTGTTTGGAGGCGAAATTCGCGAAGATCAGAAAATCCGGGAAAATACATGGAAAATTCTATTTTTTCAGAAGACGAAGATTGCCAGAAGGAAAAGTGGAGATGGGCCACAGGGGGCCCACACCACCTCGGCGCGGCGACCCTAGGTCGCGCCACAGTGGTGTGGCTGCCCTGCCCACTCTGCTCTCGCCTTTGGCGATATTATCCTCCAAAACCCTAAGACTCGGGAGCGACCACAGAAGATTCCGCCGCCTCAAGGGATGAAAACACCGAGAGAAAGATCTCCCAGCATGTAATTCTGCCAGGGGAATTCCTTCCCGAAGATGGGAGATCGTCGCCATCAACACCACCATCAAGCTGGACTTAATTGGGATCATCATCATCATCATCACAATCATCATCTCCACTAGCACCATGATGACCCACAAGTATAGGGGGTGTATCGCAGTATTTTCGAAGGAAGTGAAACCCAATTTATTGATTCGACACGAGGGGAGCGAAAGAATATTTATAAGCCTTAACAACTGAGTTGTCAATTCAGCTGTACCTGGAAACAATCTTGCTCACAGCAGTTTATCAGTAGCAATAGTTTTGTAGTAGGAATAGTAAAGTAATAGTAGTAGTAAAGTAAAGACAGTAGTAAGAATTGCAGTAATAGTAGGATTAAAGCGCGATAGGCATAAGGATGGATGGACGAGCATTGCATGGACAAGACAATTCACATGGCAATCAGAACATAGGGCAATTGCAGATAAATAAGATAAAGCATCCAAGTACTAAATAATCATAGGCATGTGTTCCATATATAGTCATACGTGCTCGCAATGAGAACTTGCACAACATCTTTTGTCCTGCCAGCCCATTTGCAGCGGGGCCTCAAGGGAACTACTGGCAATTAAGGTGCTCCTTTTAATAGAGGACCGGAGCAAAGCATTAACACTCCGTGAACACATGTGATCCTCACATCAAAGCCATTCCCTACGGTTATCCTGATTTCTGTCACTTCGGGGCCATTGGTTCCGGACAATAGCGTGTGTATACAACTTGCAGGTAAGACCATAAACAATACTATCATAATGAATCAATAACATGTTCAGATTTGAAATCATGGCACTCGGGCCCTAGTGACAAGCATTAAGCATAACAAGTTGCAACAAAGTCAAAAAGCACTAATAGTAGATACTAGGCACCATGCCCTAACAATCCGATGCCATTACATGAACGATATCATCCAATCCCTACCATCCACATAGCCTACAATGGGGGATTACTCACTCATAGATGGGGGAAACATGGATGGTCGATGGAGAAGCGATGGTGATGATGATGGCGATGATCTCCTCCAATTCCCTGTCCCGACAGGGTGCCAGAATGGAGTTTCTGGTTCCGAATTGCGGAATCTGGTGGTGGCGACACAGCGGAACTCTTTTTGGAAAAATGTCGACCCCCCCTGAGTTTTTAGGTCAGAAGGCAACTTATAGGCGAAGAGGGAGACCGGGGTTGTGCAGGCGGGACCACCACTGGCGCGGCCAGCCCAAGGCAGCCTGTGACGGTGGTTTAGGCTCAGCCTAGCCCCACTCCGTCTCGTATTCTGGCTCCGTGAGTCTTCTGGCGAAATAGGATTTTTGGAATATTTTCCAAGATTTTTCCTGATAGTTGATTTTCTGCACAAAAACTAGACACCAAGGTAATTCTGCTGAAAACAGTGTCAGTTCGTGTTAGTTGCATCCAATTCATACAAGTTTAGAGTCGAAACAATAGCAAAAGTGTTCGGGAAAGTAGATACGTGTTGGACGTATCACATCATCATCACCACTTCATACCGCTGTAACAATTGGGTTGAATCTTGCATAGTTCTTAGGGGAAACTTTCCCGGTGTTGATTACTCCTTGTAGTTGATGCTATTGAGTGAACTATTGAATTATTGTTTATGTTCAGATTGTTACACATCATTATTTCATCTCTGGTCATGATCCATATGATGTCTTATGAGTAGTTCGTTTTGTCCTTGAGGACATGGGAGAAGTCAGGTTGTTAGTAGTGGAATTGTGTTGAGAAAGATTCAATGGTTTGATATTAAGGTTGTGGTGTTTTTCTTCTAGTGGTGTCATGTGAACATCGACTACATGACACTTCACCTTTATGGGCCTAGGGGAATGCATTGTGTATTTGGCTACTAATCGTAGGGGTTGCCAGAGTGATAGAAACCTGAATCCCCGTTAGGAAACCTTTGCACAAGGGACGTCAGGGTCTTAGAGTTTAAAGCTGTGGTTAGGTTTCTACCTTAATTACTTTCTTGTACTTGCGGATGCTTGCAAGGGGTATAATCACAAGTATGTAATAGTCCTAGGAAGGTCAGTACATTAGCACAGGTTCACCCACACAACACTTAGCAAACTAAAAAAGATTAATTAACTATATGAAGCGAAAGCACTTGATGATATTCCCGTGTGTCCTCGAGAACATTTGGTCATCTTAAGTAATACAACCGGCTTATCCTTTGCTAAAGAAAGGATTGGGCCACTTGCTCCATTTATTCTTATTGTCTTTTATTTACTCGTACTTTATTTACCTGCATTATCAAAACCCCCTAAAAATCCGTTTGCTAAGTATTTACAAAGAATTCCTGCTCCAAGCCATTCGCCAACACCTTTTGCTCCTCGTTTGGTTCAACACTCTTACTTATCGAAAATACTACGATACACCCCCTATACTTGTGGGTCATCAAGACTATTTTCTGGCGCCGTTGCCGGGGAGTGAAGCGCTATTGGAGAGTGGAACTGGTAAAGGAAACTTCTAGTGTGAGTATTGTTTACTTCTGTTAGTTGCTTTATTTCAATATGGATAATTCGATGAGTTTCTTATTTCGTAATGCTACTACTACTGCTAAGGTAGTAGATGAACCACAACCTGCTGAGAATGATACTTTTAAAATATCTACAAGAATTATTGATCAGGTTATGGATAACTATTATGTTGGACATGGAACTGTCCATTCCGGTGATCATTTGCTCTTTATACACGAATTATGCGGGTTGTTCAAGTGTGCAGGTATTACAACAGATCAAGTCAAGAAGAAGTTATTCTCATTATCACTTAAAGGAAGAGCTGAAGAATGGTATAAGCTGCTGAAGAATGGTCAAGCTCTTGAATGGGAGGAAATAGTGTCTCTCTTTTATTCAAAATTTTATCCTCCTAGTGTGATTCATAAAGATCGGAATCAAATATACGACTTTTGGCCTCTTGATGGAGAGAGTACAACTCAAGCTTGGGGGAGATTGAAGTTACTAATGCTCAAATGTCCTATTCATGAGCTCCCCAACAATATTATTATCAATAACTTTTATGCAAGGCTTTCTCTCCATGATAAGGATTTATTGGATGCTTCTTGTGCTAGATCATTTACACGCATGGAAGAAGAAGCTAAATGGGATATTTTAGACCGTATTCAGGACAATGCTGAAACATGGGAGAATGACAAAGGAAGAAAGTCAGGTATAAATTATGTTTATGAATGCATTGAATCTTTTATGGGAACTGATGATTTTCAAAATATTAAAAATGCTTATGGTCTAGACTCTCAAGCTATTACAACTTATTTTAAGGCTTTTGCTTCCTATATTGAAGTTCCTAAAAAGAAGTGAAATAAGTATCATGCACCTTATAAAGACATTGTTAGTAGTGTTCCTGCAAGAAATACTGAAGTTGATACTACTAATCATGTTTTACCTGAACCTTACATTGAGAAAATACCTTTCCCAGTTAAGATAAAGGAACATTCTATGATAGCTAGTATGGTTAATAAAGTACAAATAAAGCTGTTGAACCTGATAAACAAATGGATGATGAACCTATAATAGCAAATGTGAAAGACTTTGTCACTAAATATGTAGAAGAGGGACACACTATCCTTTGTAAGTATGCGCCTAATATTGTTTCACAAAGTAGTGTTATGAGAGCTAGTGTCCCCGTGTTTTTTGTTAGGATAAGTGATCACTGCTACAACGGTTCTTGTGATAGTTATATCATTAAATTTATGCATGATACTGAAAGTTATTATGAGAGAGGGAATACTGTTCTAATGCATCTCAATAATATTAAGTTTCCTTGTTTTATGCTGGAAGTCTTTATGTTGCACTTCTTTTGCCTTCCTATGATAGCAACCTCTGGTTTAAACAATTTATTTTCTTACAAAATTCCCTTGCATAGGAAGTGGGTTAGACTTAAACATGTATATTTTTGCTTCTTGATGCTCTCGTTTACTTCAATTCATATTCTTATGTGAGCTTCATTGAAATTATCCTGCCCATCTTAATGACTATAAAGAAAGAGCTTTTTGGGAGACAACCCAATTTAGTTGTGCTTTCAGTTGTTTTTGTTTATTTGAGTCCTGGAAGTTATTACTTGGGTAACAACCTCTCCTTATCCTTTTTGTTTGGTTTTTGTGTCAAGATCAACCTCTAATGAGAGAGAAGTAAGATTTGGGGAAGTCGCTGTCCTGAAACAGATTTTTGTGCTTCACCGTAAAAATTCGTGAGAGATCTCTGTATGTCGGATTGAGCTGTAATTTTTTATGCTTCTGCCCCAAGTTGTTATTTAACTTTCGTTAGTTTTGAACTTTTTGATTTGAGCAACATAAGAGTTTCGAAAAAATTGATATTTACCTGCTGGTCTGTTTTGACAGATTTTTGTCACTCTTGCATTTGCCTCTTAAATCGATTTCCTTTTTGAATTATTTTTGGGTTTTCGAAAGGAGTTGCTACAGTAGCTTATGTTTTGATGGATTTCAGTTGAAACTGAACTTAAAAGGTTTATTACCTCACTTATACTAATGTTGCTAATGAGTATTGTGTGAAGTTTTGTGTGAAAGAAATTTCCAGGTTATTGAAGAAAATGGTGTAATAAGATAGTGAAATGTTTCATGACTCAAGCAATATGCGTATGAAGATGAAGATATTGATGTTATTCAAGTGGTGACTCCGGAAGAATCTACTAAATGCCAAATTCAGAGACCTGCAGAGTCCTTTTTTGAATAGGTAACAGTTCTGGTAAGAAAAGTTCCGCGAAAATTCTGTCTAGTTATATTTTTGCAGTTTTTATCCAACAAGGAAATCTACAAAGCGAAATAGGGACGGAAACGGAGCCAGGGTGGCTCACACCACCCCCTGGCATGGGCCCCCCTGGCCGTGCCAGCAGGTGGTGTGGCCACCCCGGACTCCGCCTCCGACCCGTTTTCTCCCAGTACCATCCTTTGGTTGTAAAACTTCGTAATATATAATCCCCTAGATCTTCCGAGGTTCGTATATCGTGTTCTCGTCGTGTTTTCGTTTTGAGCTGTTTCTGCCAGGAACTATTCTTAAAGTTTAGAAGAACAATGGTCTCCGCCAAAGATAAGGGAAAAGAGTGTTGGAATTATGCCCTAGAGGCAATAATAAAGATGTTATTATTATAATTCTTGTTCATGATAAAGTTTATATTCCATGCTAGAATTGTATTAAGCGGAAACTTTAATACTTGTGTGGTTTGTGAACAACACCGTGTCCCTAGTACGCCTCTATGGACTAGCTCATTGATCAATGATGGTTAAGGTTTCCTAACCATAGACATGAGTTGTCAATTGATAATGAGATCATATCATGGGGAGAATGATATGGTGGACAGACCCAAACTAAGCAAAGCTATTAGATCGTTTCATCGTGTTCGTCTTTGCGAAGCTTTTCTCATGTCAAATATTGTATTCCTTAAACCATGAGATAATACAACTCCCTGGTATCGGAAGAAAGCTTTGAGGTCATCAAACGTCATCCTATGAGAGGGTGATCATAAAGGTGTCTCTCAGGTGATCGGAAAGTATCTGTTGGGTTGTATGTATCGAGATGGATTTGTCCCTCCCAAGTCAGAGAGATATACTTCGGGCCCACTCGGTAATCGATATCAACACCGCTTGCAAGCATGTGGTTAAGGAGTTAATCACAAAGTGATATCAGATTACGGAACGAGTAAAGTACTTGCTATGAACGAGATTGAACTAGGTATGATGATACCGACGATCGAATCTCGGGCAAGTAAAATATCGCGAGACGAAGGGAATATATATATGGGATTGATTGAATCCTGGCATCGTGGTTCATCCGATATGATCATCGATGAATGTGTAGGAGTCAATATGGGTGCCTGCACTCGCTGTTGATTATTGATAGAAGATCATGTCTGCATATTCTCGAACCCGCATGGTCACACACTTAACGTGTCTCGACGCTAGGATAGATTGGATACTTGGTTTATGAATTTTTGTTCGGAGTCTCGGATGGGATCCGGGACATCACGAGAGGTTCCGGAGTGGTCCGGAGAATACGATTCATATAAGGCGGCAGTTTTTGGAGTTCGGAATTGTTCCAAGTTAATCGGTATTGTACCTAAGCTTCTAGAACCTTCCTAAGGGGACCAACGTGGCCCCACCTTCCGGGAGGGGGCATGGGCCTATGAGGGAGTGTCCTGGCAGACAATAGGGGCACAAGGCCCCATAGGGCCCAGCCGATCCTAGATAAGTTTAAATCGCTTAAACTAGAGATAAGATAGGGTTTCTAGAAGGAGAGTTTAAATCGCTTAAACTAGAGATAGGCTTGGAGTATGGGCTGGCCGCACCCTCTATATATAGAGGGCTGGTGCGCCCCCTCCCCCCCAACACACACCTTCCTCCAAACCCTAGTTGCCCTGCTGCCCTCCTCTCTCCCTCCCGACTGTTTGTAGGCGAAGCCCTGCGGCAGAAATTCTCTACCATATACACCACGCCGTGTTGTAGATCCAATCTATCTCTACCCTACTTGCTGGTCCAAGGAAGGAGGAGACGCCGAGGTGCACGCAGCATCTCACGGAGGCACCGCCACTTGTGGTGCTAGATCGGATCGGATCGCGAGGAGGAGAAGCGAGTACGACTACATCACCCACGCTCCGATTTAACGCTCACGTGCGAATCTTCAAGGGTATGAAGATCTAATCCAATCTCTCGTTGTTTGCATCTCCTAGATTAGATCTTGGCTTTCCTCCGCTCGCTCCGTAGAAAATTTTGATTTACTATGCCGCATAACCCTTCAGTGGTATCAGAGCTAGATGTATGCGTAGATGTGATTCACGAGTAGAACGCAACATGGTTGTTGCGGGCGTTGATGTTTTCTGTTGCAAGCCTCTTGTTTGTGTTCTTCTTATGACGCGATAGTGAGATTGAAGGTCCAGGCCAACCTTACGCGACGTCGTCATGAGACCAGCTCCGCACTTGACGGTGGCTTGTACCATACATGCGGCTGGTGGATGTCCGGGTTTCTCACTATAGTTGTCATGGGATTAACACCGAGTTTGGCAACCATAATATCACCGCTGTGGCTTTCCGTAGGTAAGAATCGTTCTTAGCATCTACTCCCATAAGCCACGTAAAACATGCAACAACAAAGTAGAGGCGTCTAACTTGTTTTTGTAGGGAGTGTTTTCTGTGATATGGTATGGCCCAAGATGTGATGTGTATATTGTATGCGATGATCATGTTTTGTAATGCTTCACAACTTGCATGTCGATGAGTACACAACCGGCAGGAGCCATATGGTTGTCTTTATAATTGTGTATGACCCATGAAGTCAACTTCTTATACGCCATGTAATAGCTTTACTTTATCGCTAAGTAGTTAGCAATAGTTGTAGTTGCTATTCGTGGTGGAGGCAATCATGGTGGAGTGATGGAGATCATGCCGGAACGCACAAGATGGAGATCATTGCGCGAAGATTGGCTATACCATGTCACATAAAGTTATATGCATGTGATGTTTATCCTTTTATGTATCTTATTATGCTTAGATCGCGACGGTAGCATTATAAGATGATTCCTCACTTAAAGATCAAGATAAAACTGTGTTCTCTAAGTATGCACTGCTATGAAAGTTCGTCGTGTCCAAGCATCACGTGATGATCGGGTGCTATAGACTCACGCCACATACAACGGGTGCAAGCCAGTTTTGCACACGCGAAATACTTGGTCTAACTTGACGAGCCTAGCATGTACGACATGGCCTCGAACACAAGAACTGAAAGGTTAAGCATGAGTCATATGAATGATATGATCGACACTTCGTTGTCCACCATTGAAACAACATCTCTTCTCGTGATGATCGGATTAGGTGTGGTGAATTTGGATCGTGTTCACTAAACAACTTGAGGGATGTTGAATTTAGTGGGAGTTCATCTAGTAATTTGATTAAGTTGAACTATTTATCATGAACATAGTCTAAATTGTACTTGCAAATCATAGATCACATGGCCAAGTCCAACTTCAACTTCAACGCTTTTGCTGAGAAAGAAAAGCTTAGAAACAATGGGTCTAACTTCACCAACGGTTCCGCAATCTAAGAATCATTCTGTCGGCGGACAAAGGACTATGTCCTTGAGAAAGCGTTAGGTAACCCCTCAGCAACTACCGGCTGATGAGAAAGCTGTCTATCGATCAAGAAAGATGATTATGGTGTGATTAAGAGCACCATGTTGTTTGCTATGGAACCGAACTTTAAAATCGTTTTGAAAACTATCCCGGCCCTTTGAGATTCTCGAGGAGCTGAAACCATGTTTCGCACTCAGCCCGCTCGAGAGATATGAGATCTCCGAGAAGTTCTTTAACCGCAAGATGGAGGAAGGAGTTCCGTTAGTGAGCACGCCATTAAGATGTCGGGCTACACTCAACGCCTTGAGCAATCGGACTGCAAGATTCTAGAGGAGCTCAAGATTTACAGGTGGTTCTGCAATCACTCCTCCCGGCTACAAAAGTTCAGAGTGACTCATAATCAGATTGGTTCCATCGACGATCACCGAGCTCTTCGCAGTTGAAGGCTGCGGAGGTGGACATCAAGAAGGATAATCATGTGTTGATGGTCAACAAGCCCTCCTTCAAGAAAGGTAAAGGTGCAAAGAAGCCCTTCAAGAAAGGCGGCAAGCGTTGCCCTGCCGAGAAGAAGAAGCTCAAGTCTGGTCCCAAGCCGGACATCGAGTGCTTCTATTGCAAGGACAAGGGTCATCGGAAGCGCACTTGTCCAAGTACTTAGCGGACATGAAGGTCGGCACCATCAAAGGTATATTTGATATACATGTTATTGATGTTTTCCTTACTAGCCCTCATTGTAGTGCCCGGGTATTTGATACTGGTTCGTTGCTAATATTTGTAACTCAAACAGAGCTACGGAATAGACGGCGCCATAGGGATGAGGTGATCGCGCTGCTGGCAACGGATCAAGAGTTGATGTGATGGCCGTCGCACGCTCTCCTTAGTTTTACCTTCGGATTAGTTTTAAACCTTAATAAATGTTATTATGTGCTCGTTGAGCATGAACATTATTTCTGGATCGTGTTTATTGCAAGACGGTTATTCAATTAAATCGGAGAATAATGGTTGTTCTATTTATATGAGTAACATCTTTTATGGTCATGCACCTCTTGTGAATGGTTTATTTCTTCTAAATCTCGAAAGGGATGAAACACACATCCATAACATTGAGGCTAAGAGATGCAAAGTAGATAGTGATAATACTACTTATTTGTGGTAATCATTGCCCAGGTCATATTGGTGTAAAGCGCATGAAGAAACTCCATTCGATGGACTTTTGGAGTCTCTTGATTTTGAATCATTTGACACATGCGAACCATGCCTCATGGGCAAGATGATCAAAACCCGCTTCTCCGATAATGGAGCGAGCAACGGACTTGTTGGAAATCATACATACCGATGTATGCGGACCGATGAGTGTTTCGACGCGCGGTGGATATCGCTACTTTCTCACTTTTACCGATGACTTAAGTAGATATGGGTATATCTATTTAATGAAACATAAATCTGAAACATTTGAAAAGTTCAAAGAATTTCAGAATGAAGTGGAGAACCATCGTAATGTAAAGATTAAGTTTCTACGATCCGATCGTGGGCGAATATTTGAGTTATGATTTTCACGCATCTCAAAGCAAGTGGAATCGTTTCACAACTCACGCCACCTAACACCACAACAAGAATGGTGTGTCTGAACGCTAATCGAACCCTATTAGATATGGTCCGATCGATGATGTCTCTTACTGATTTGCTGTTATCATTTTGGGGTTATGCATTAGAAACCGCTGCATTCACTTTAAATAGGGCTCCATCTAAATCCGTTGAGACGACACCGTATGAACTATGGTTTGGTGCTAAACCTAAGTTGTCGCTTAAAGTTTGGGATGCGGCTTACGCCAAGAAGTTGATGCACAAGCTCGAACCCAAAGCGGAGAAATGCGCCTTCATAGGATACCCTAAGGAAACTATTGGGTATACCTTCTATCACGTAACCGAAGGCAAAGTGTTTGTCAGAAGAACGGTTCCTTTCTTGAGAAGGAGTTTCTCTCGAAAGAAGTGAGTGGGAGGAAAGTAGAGCTAGACGAGGTTATTGAACCTTCTCTTGAATTGAGAGTAGCGCAGCACCTGAAATTGTTCCAAAGGTCACCGCACCAACAATAGAGGAAGCTAATGACAAGGATCATGAAGCTTCGACGATGTCGCCATCGAACGTCCGCAGGTCGACAAGGTCGCGTGCCCTCCCGAGTGGTACGGCAACGCTGTCTTGACTGTCTGTGTAGTAGAAGACTGCGAACCTACGAACTATGAGGAAGCGATGATGAGAGCAGACTCTGAGACAGGGGTAGCAGCCATGAAATCTGAATTGGGATCCATGAGCGAAAACCAAGTATGGACTTTGGTGGATCCTCCTAGCGGCCGAAAGGCCGTTGAGTGCAAATGGATCTTCAAGAAGAAAACGGACGCGATGGTAATGTTACCGCCCATAAAGCACGGCTTGTTGCGAAAGGTTTTCGACAAGTTCAAGGTGTTGACTACGATGAGACTTTCTCTCCCGTAGCGATGTTTAAGTCCATTCGGATTTTATTAGCAATTGCGCTTTCATGATTATGAAATATGGCAAATGGATGTCAAGATCGCTTTCCTCAATGGCAACATTGATGAAGAGTTGTATATGATGCAACCCAAGGTTTTGTCGATCCTAAGGATGCCGATAAAGTATGCAAACTTCAGCGCTCCATTTATGGATCAAGCAAGCGTCTCGAGTTGGAACCTTCGCTTGATCAAGTGATCAAGAGCTTTGGATTTGTTCCAAATTTCTACTAAGCTTGCATCTACAAGAAAGTGAGTGGAGCTCGGTGACGCTTCGGTACTATATGTGGATGACATATTGATTATTGGAAATGACATCAACATGCTTAACGATGTGAAGAGTTATTTGAACAAGTGTTTTTCAATGAAAGACCTAGGTGAAGTTTATATATTGGGCATCAAAATCTATAGAGATAGACAAAGACGCTGATAGCTTTAAGCCGGTACATACCTAGACAAAGTTCAAAAGGTTTAGGATGGATAAGGCATTGAAAGGTTCAAAGGCCTATGTTGTTAGGTAAGATATTGAGCAAGGCTCAAGTGTCCAAACGATAAATGATAGGGAAGCTATGAGCAAAGTGCCTTATGCCTCGCCATAGGTTCCATCATGTATGCCATGGTACTAGACCGATGTGTCCAATGCTCTTAGTTTGACGAAAGCAGATATCAAAGTGATCCAGAGTGGAACATCGACAGCCGTGAAGAACATCCTAAGGTACCTAAATAGGACTAAAGAAATGTTCTTAGTCTATGGGGTGATGACAGCTGTCAGAAAAGGTTACGTCGATGCTAGTTTCGACAACCGACAAGGATGATGCTAAATCTTATGTGATACGTGTATATTTTGAATGGAGGAGCTGTGAGTCGAGAAGTCGCAAGCAAAGCGTGGTCGCAGGATCTACAAGAGAAGCGGAATACATGGCTGCTGCAGAAGCGTCAAGTGAAGGAGTTTGGATCAGGACTTCATCACTGAGCTTGGCGTGGTTCCAAGTGCATTGGACCCACTGGAGATATTGTGTGACAACACTGGCGCCATAGCACTCGCTAAGGAACCAAGATATCATCCAAAGACCAAGCATATCAAGTGCAAGTTTCATATAATCCGAGATTATATAGCAGATGGAGATCTGAAGATCAGCAAAGTACATACAGATCTGAATGTCGCAGATCCATTGACTAAACCTCTTCCACGTGTAAAACATGATCAGCACCTCAGTGCCATGGGTGTAAGATTGTTGCCAAATGTAAACTAGATTATTGACTCTAGTGCAAGTGGGAGAGTGTTGGAATTATGCCCTAGAGGCAATAATAAAGATGTTATTATTATAATTCTTGTTCATGATAAAGTTTATATTCCATGCTAGAATTGTATTAAGCGGAAACTTTAATACTTGTGTGGTTTGTGAACAACACCGTGTCCCTAAATGCGCCTCTATGGACTAGCTCATTGATCAATGATGGTTAAGGTTTCCTAACCATAGACATGAGTTGTCAATTGATAATGAGATCATATCATTGGGAGAATGATATGGTGGACAGACCCAAACTAAGCAAAGCTATTAGATCGTTTCATCGTGTTCGTCTTTGCGAAGCTTTTCTCATGTCAAATATTGTATTCCTTAGACCATGAGATAATACAACTCCCTAGTATCGGAAGAAAGCTTTGAGGTCATCAAACGTCATCCTATGAGAGGGTGATCATAAAGGTGTCTCTCAGTGATCGGAAAGTATCATTGGGTTGTATGTATCGAGATGGGATTTGTCCTCCCAAGTCGGAGAGATATACTTGGGCCCACTCGGTAATCGATATCAACACCGCTTGCAAGCATGTGGTTAAGGAGTTAATCACAAAGTGATATCGGATTACGAAGTAAAGTACTTGCTATGAGCGAGATTGAACTAGGTATGATGATGACGATCGAATCTCGGGCAAGTAAAATATCGCGAGACGAAGGGAATATATATATGGGATTGATTGAATCCTGGCATCGTGGTTCATCCGATATGATCATCGATGAATGTGTAGGAGTCAATATGGGTGCCTGACCCCTGTTGATTATTGATAGAAGATCATGTCTCATATTCTCGAACCGCATGGTCACACACTTAACGTGTCTCGACGCTAGGATAGATTGGATACTTGGTTTATGAATTTTTGTTCGAGTCTCGGATGGGATCCGGACATCACGAGAGGTTCCGAGTGGTCCGAGAATAAGATTCATATAAAGGCGATGCAGTTTTTGGAGTTCGAATTGTTCCGGTTAATCGGTATTATCTAAGCTTCTAGAACCTTCCGGAAGGGGACCAACGTGGCCCCACCTTCCGGGAGGGGGCATGGGCCTATGAGGGAGTGTCCTGGCGCATTGGGCCAGGGCACAAGGCCCATAGGGCCCAGCCGATCCTAGATAAGTTTAAATCGTTTAAACTAGAGATAAGATAGGGTTTCTAGAAGGGAGAGTTTAAATCGTTTAAACTAGAGATAGGCTTGGAGGATGGGCAAGGGCTGGCCGCACCCCCCCTCTATATATAGAGGGCTGGTGCACCCCCTCCCCCCCAACACACACCTTCCTCCAAACCCTAGTTGCCCTGCTGCCCTCCTCTCCCCCTCCCGACGGTTTGTAGCCCCGCCCGCAGAAATTCTCCACCATATACACGCCCGTCGTGTTGTAGATCCAATCTATCTCTCCACCCTACTTGCTGGTCCAAGGAAGGAGGAGACGCCGAGTGCTGCGTGTGCATCTCACGGAGGCACCGCCACTTGTGGTGCTAGATCGGATCGGATCGCGAGGAGGAGAAGCGATGCGACTACATCACCCACGTTCCGGACGTTCGCATTGTCTGAATCTTCAAGGGTATGAAGATCTAATCCAATCTCTCTCGTTGTTTGCATCTCCTAGATTAGATCTTGGCTTTCCCTCTGTTCGCTTCCGTAGAAATTTTTGATTTACTATGTTGCGAAACCCTTCAAAGAGCCTATGAAGGAAGATCTTCAAGACCCTGGCCAGGAGAAGGAGATCAAGAGTGAAGAGGAGGCAAAGAAAAGCTAGCATCCGCACACCGACACTGCCATTGCAAGCATTGGAGTGGTGGCGAACCCTGCCAAGATCAAAAGGACTGCACGGATGTCGACTGGAGGGAAGCCTCCGCATCGCTGTTTGGCTCCACGGTCACTTCCTCCACGCACCAAGAATCCCTTCCATACCCTTATCCATGAGCAACAGTTCCAGAATATGCCCAAGGAGAAACTACCCTCCAATTGGGATATGCCTCGTTCTAACCATGCAGGAAAAGAAGACTTTAAGGAGGAAGCGTGGGGAAAGAATCGCAAGAGCTGGAATTCGCAACCCGACATGATCATGAGCCGCATTGAGCAAAACTCGGAGTTGATTCGTACTCTCACCTTCGAGATTGAGGACTTGGGGAAACTAATCAAAAGGCTCATCGAGAGAATACCACCACCACCGAAGGAGTAATTCGTCATCAGGTTTTGGCATCCCCTTGGTTTGTTCCAAGCTTGGGGGAGTGCCGCGGTATCATATCACTATCTTCTATCTTTTTACCTTTTTAGTAGAGTCATATCATGAATAGAGAAGTTATCATGTAGGATGGTTTGCATTATGGAAGTGTCCCCCCTCTCGTTAGATATCTATGTATCCCTTGGAGTGAGTTGCCGTTATGGAATATTAATGAGAATTTCTATCATTTACTATTTTGCATATCTTATTATAGTTTTCAATTCATGGTTATATGATTGATCTTGTCATTAGTATTGGTATCACTTTGGGATCATTGAGTTAATTTAGTTGGTTTTGGCAAACCTGGCCCGGTCAGTAGCAATACTATTTTTGAAGAGTTGAATTAAAAAGACAAAAGTACTCTTACAGAAATATAATTTCATCATCTATCTTTCTTGATTTGCTCATAAGTTTAGTATTCTCTAGTTAAGATCTTTTGTGCTTCCAAGGAAGATTGCATGTTTGTTTTTATCACTTGTATATTTGTTTGTTTCCTTCAACTCTTATGCTTGCTACCCAGCCTTGCTAGCCAAAAACCTGTACTGAGAGGGAATACTTCTCGTGCATCCAATCCTTAAACCAAAAACCTATGCCATTTGTGTCCACCATACCTACCTGTTGGGTCCGCAGCATAGAAAACAAAAATTTTCCTACGATGAGAACTATACGCCAAGATCTATCTACTAGATACAGAGCAACGGGTGGACATACATCCATGGAGAACTTACCCTCGAAGACAACGAGCTTTGTTAATGAGTAGGAACTCGTGGTTGATGTAGTCGTACACTTGCCGATCTCAAGATCGTGAGGAAGTCTGAGCGCCGCAACTCAGCAGCGCATCCGCACTCGCACACACGTTCAAGCCACCAGACAACCTCCACCTCCTCACTCCAGCGATCCAGCGGAAGAAGCAACTCCTTCCAGACGAAATGCCACCGGGAACATGTATCTCACTAATCCGAGACCATGGAGGAATAATTCTAGAGGGGGAGAGAGATCCTTCACAAGGAGGTGTGAGGATGAAGGAGGGAATGGGTGGCCTTTTATAGGAGGAGGGGGGGGGGTGCCCCCTCTCTCCATGGCCGGCGCATGGGGGGTGACCCCTCACCTCCCCCATTCATGTGGTGGTAACCCCTCCACATTAAAATGCCTCTTCACATTCCCTTTTAAAGTCTCCACTTTAAATGCATTAAATTTCTCCAAATTTAATGCTCTCTCATTTAATAAAACTCTTTTTATTAAATTTATTTATAATTTTGTTAATTACTTTAATTAACAAACATTCACATATAGCCCCTTGCAATATTTCAATATCACATGCAGAACCACCTTCTGCAATTTCACCTGAAACAATTTCCGGTTTCTATTGAAACAATTCCTGCACTTTGCAATTCTTTCGTCTGAAACATATGTGATCCAAAATGGTGTCCGGTAACTCTTAAGTGTGCCACCCTACGGTTCGCGAATAATGCAGACATGATCGAGACCCTTCTCCGATCAATAATCAGTAGCGGGCCTTGGAGATCCGTACTGACTCATACACATTCAACGATGACTCTTGTGATCGTGAGAACCTTTAACGCTTGTAACTAAATCCCTTTGTCTCTCGATATATTACATGTCCGAGATTCGATCATCGGTATCTTCATACCTAGTTTGATCTCGTTACCGACATGCACTCTTTTCTCGTTCCCGTGATATAACATTCTAGTGATCACATCACTTGCTTGCAAGCTACCCTAATGTGATATCACCGAGAGGGCCCAGAGTATATCTATCCGTCATCTGGATTGACAAATTCCACTCTTGATCCATGAGCCTCAACATAACACCTTCGTAGTACTGAACCCATCTTTATAGTCACCCTGTTACGGTGTGACGTTTGATGTTATCAAGATACTCTTAGGTGTTAGCAATTAACATGATCTCATGGTCTAAGGATAAAGATTACTTATGATGTTATAGCAATATAAACATAATGACTTGATCGTAATGCTATACTTCGGATGAATGTTCATCACATCATTTCACAAATGCTGTGACCTTGTTATTAACAACATCCAATGTCCATGATCAGGAAACCTTGATCATCTTGTTAATCAACAAGCTAGTCTTTAAGAGAGGCATAACTAGGAACCCTTTTTGTTTATTAAACACACATGTATTGATATTTCCTATCAATACAATTATAGCATGCAAAATAAACATCTATCATATACAAGGAATACATAATAACAACTTTATTATTGCCTCTCAGGGCATATTTCCTTCAGTCTCCCACTTGCACTAGAGACAATATTCTAGTTTATATAGTGATAAATCTAACACCCATGGAGTTCTGGTGTTGATCATGTTTTGCCCTAGGGAGTACTTTAGTCAACGGATCTGCTACATTCAGGTCCGTGTGCACTTTACAAATCTTTATATCTCCATCCTTGACATGCTCGCGGATGGAGTGAAACCGGCGCTTAATATGCTTGGAATTCTTGTGAGACCTTGGTTCCTTGGCATTGGCTATGGCTCCATTATTGTCACAATAGATCACCATTGGGTCCAACGCACTAGGAACCACACCTAGTTCCGTTATGAACTCCTTCATCCAAACCGTTTCCTGTGCTACTTCTGAAGCAACAACATATTCCGCCTCCATCGTTGATCCAGCCACCACAGGTTGTTTGGAGCTCCTCCAACTAAGTGCTGCTCCGTTCAAGAGAAATATGTATCCGGATTGAGACTTAGAGTCATCCGGATCAGTGTCAAAGCTAGCATCGACATAACACTTAGCGACTAGCTCTTCTTCACCTCCGTATACAAGAAACATATCCTTAGTTCTTCTCAAGTACTTAAGGATATTCTTGACCGCTATCCGATGTTCAACACGGATCAGTTGGTACCTACTAGTCAAACTAATAGCATGTGCCACATCCGGTCTTGTACATAGCATGGCATACATTATAGAGCCTATGGCTGAGGCATAGGGGATCTTATCCATTATATCTCTTTCTTCCGCCGTAGCCGGACTTTGAGTCTTACTCAATGTCTTGCCTTGCAACATAGGTAAGTACCCCTTCTTACTTCCGTCCCTATTAAAATTCTTTAATATCTTATCAAGGTATGTACTCTGTGATAGCCCAATTAGGCGTCTTGATCTATCTCTATAGATTTTAATGCCTAATATATATGAAGCTTCACCAAGGTCCTTCATCAAAAATTTGCTATTTAGATAACTTTTAACACTGTTTAAAAGATCTATATCATTTCCAATCAATAATATGTCATCCACATATAATATCAGAAATGCCACATTGCTCCCACTCACTTTCTTGTAAATACAAGCCTCTCCATAAGTTTGGACAAATCCAAACTCTTTGATCACCTCATCAAAGCGGAGATTCCAACTCCGGGATGCTTGCTTCAGTCCATAGATGGATCGCTGAAGTTTGCACACCTTATCAGCATCCTTAGGATCGACAAAACCCTTAGGTTGTATCATATACAACTCTTCTTCAATATTACCATTGAGGAACGCAATTTTGACATCCATCTGCCATATTTCATAATCGAAATATGCAGCAATTGCTAACATAATCCTAACCGACTTAAGCATGGCAAGGGAGAGAATATCTCATTGTAGTCAACTCCTTGAATTTGTCGAAACCCCTTTGCGACAAGTCGAGCCTTATAGATGGTTACATTACCATCAACATTAGTTTTTCTTTTGAAAATCCATTTATTCTCAACGGCCTTTCGATCGTGAGGTAAGTCCACCAAGGTCCAAACCTGGTTTTCGTACATGGATTCCATCTCGGATTTCATGGCTTCTAGCCATTTGTTGGAATCAGGGCTCATCATCGCTTCTTCATACATCGCAGGGTCATCTATTTCATCAATCATGAAATTCATAACAGGATTGCCGTACAGTTCAGGAGCTGCACGTGCCCTGCTTGACCTGCGAGGTTCGGTAGTGTCCTCTTTCGGAGTTTCATGATCAATATCATTAGCTCTCTCTTCATTAGGTGAAGTCAACTCCGAAAGAACTTCTGGAGCTGCGCTACTCACCATTTCATGAAGAGAAGGTTCAATAACCTCTTCGAGTTCTACCTTCTGACTACTCACACCTTTCGCGAGAAACTCCTTCTCAAGAAAGGATCCATTCTTGGCAACAAAGACCTTGCCCTCGGATCTGTGATAGAAGGTATACCTAATCGTTTCCTTAGGGTATCCTATGAAGACGCATTTTTCCGCTTTGGGTTCGAGTTTATCCGGCTGAAGTTTCTTCACATAAACATCGCATCCCCAAACTTTAAGAAATGACAGCTTAGGTTTGTTTCCAAACCATAATTCATACGGTGTCGTTTCAACGGATTTAGATGGTGCCCGATTTAAAGTGAATGCAGCTGTTTTCAGTGCATAACCCCAAAATGACAGAGGTAAGTCAGTGAGAGACATCATAGATCGAACCATATCCAATAAAGTACGATTATGACGTTCTGACACACCATTGCGTTGTGGTGTTCCGGCAGGCCTGAGTTGTGAAACTATTCCACAGTCTTTCATATGTGTGCTAAACTCGTAACTAAGATACTCTCCTCCATGGTCGGACCGCAAAAATTTGATCTTTCTGTTACGATGATTTTCCACTTCATTCTGAAATTCTTTGAACCTTTCAAAGGTTTCAGACTTATGTTTCATCAAATAGATATACCCGTATCTACTCAAATCATCCGTGAAAGTAACAAAATAACGATATCCACCTCGCGCCGACACACTCATTGGTCCACACACATCAGTATGTATGATTTCCAATAAATTTGTCGCCCGTTCCATTGAACCGGAAAACGGCGTTCTAGTCATCTTGCCCATAAGGCATGGCTCACATGTATCAAATGATTCAAAATCAAGTGATTCCAAAAGTCCATCAGAATGGAGTTTCTTCATGCATTTAACGCCAATATGACCTAGACGGCAGTGCCACATATATGTAGAAATATCATTATCAAGTTTAATCCTTTTAGCATCAACATTATGAATATGAGTAATACTACTATCGAGATCCAACAGAAATAAACCATTCAACGTAGGTGCATGACCATAAAAGATATTATTCATATAAATCGAACAACCATTGTTTTTAGACTTAAACGAGTAACCACTTTGCATCAAACACGATCCGGCTACAATGTTCATGCTCAGTGCATGCACCAAATAACAATTATTTAGGTTTATAACTAATCCCGACGGCATATGGAGAGGCAGCGTTCCGACGGCGATCACATCAACTCTTGATCCATTGCCGACCCGCATCGTGACCTCATCCCTTGCTAGTTGTCGCTTGTTCCGCAGCCCCTGAACCGAGTTACATATATTAGCAACCGATCCCGTATCAAATACCCAGGTGCTACTGCGAGTACTAGTCAAGTACACATCAATAACATGTATATCACATATACCTTTGTTTGCCTTGCCGGCCTTCTTGTCCGCCAAATACTTGGGGCGATTGCTTCAATGGCGATCCCTTGCAATAGTAGCACTCGGTGTCAGACTTAGGGACAGCTCGAGGTTTCTTTTCAGGCGTGGCAACAGATTTACCGCCCTTCTTTCCCTTCTGCTTGCCTTTCTTGTCCTTCTTGAAACCGGTGGTCTTATTGATCATGAACACTTGATGTTCTTTCCTAATCTCCACTTCTGCAGTCTTAAGCATTGATGTAAGCTCGAAGAGACTTCTTCATGCCCTGCATATTATAGTTCATCACGAAGCTCTTGTAGCTAGGTGGCGAGATTGGAGAACACGATGTATGCCTAAGTCAATGGGAATCGTTATTCCCAAGGACACAAGCTTATCGGCATCTACATTTTGAGTACTTGCTCACTAACGGAGCTGTTTTCCTCCATCATGCAGCTAAAGAACTTTTCAGAGCATTATAACTCTCTATGGCAGCATGGGTATCGAAAATCATTTTCAATTCTCCCATGGTATCAAAGGCATTGCCATTTTCAAACGTTTGAAGTTCGCTCTAGCCCATACAAGATGCCGCAATGAACTAAGTTGTGGTCCTCCGACGAGTTATATAGACGTTCTTTTCCTCGTCAGGCATCAGAGTGGTGGGGCCTAGCGCGCCTCTAGAACATATTGCTTTTGTGCAAGAGGAGGAGAATCCTCAAATTCATAGCCCAGTTGGTGAAGTTGCTACCATTCGCAACAAGCTTCTCTTTCTCCATGAACACATTGAAATTAAAAGCAGGTGGTGCCATCTACAACAGAATTTGTAAAATATATTTAGACTAAGTTTATGATAGATTGAGTTCAACTAATCCAAATTACTAATGAACTCCCACTCAAAAACGACATCCCTCGTGTCCTTTTGGTGATTACATGAACCAAATCCACTACACCAAGTCCGATCATCACGTGAGTCGGTGTAGCTTCAAAGGCGAGCATCTATATGGGCATCATATCAACTATATGACTCATGCATAACCTTTCGGTCCGTGTTCCGAGGCCATGTCTGTACATGCTAGGCTCGTCAAGTAAGAACCTTAGTATTTGCGTGTGTAAAACTGTCTTACACCCGTTGTATGAAAGCGTAGAGTCGAGAACACCTGATCATCATGTGATGCCTCAAAACACGATCCACAAAACGGTGCATACTTAAGGAAAAACACATTTTATCTTGATATCTAAATGAGGGATCATCTTATAATGCTACCAAAAGCGCCAAACTAGCAATATAAGATGCTAATGTGTGAAGTGAGGTGATATGTTCCATGCATTTGATCTCTATCATTTGCATCGTGGTATGATCTCTATCATTCCTTTGTGTGTAAGGCCAAGGTCTATGGAACTTACACGTTAAGTGAGTTGTAAGAGTATCTATCATACATCTACTTACAACAATACCATATCAAAACACTAGCCCAACAACGATCTAAACTAGACGCCTCTAATTTATCAATTGCAAGTTTTACGTGGCTTAGGGCTTTCGGAGATAGAACCGGTCTTACCTATGAACATGAACCACAACGAGGATAACCAAGTTATTAGAAACTCGTTGTAAATCAGATATTGACTATAGTAGGAGAGACAGACACCCGCCAGCCACTTATGCAAAACTAGTTGCATGTCAGTCGTGGAACCGGTCTCATGTACGATGACATGTAAGGTTGGTCCGGGCCGCTTCATCCCACTATGCCACCAATATCCAAAGTACATAGAAGATGCAATAACATGATCATCATCGCCCACATATAAACATATGTGTACTACCCGTGCAAAGCACCTACGCATAGATCAGGCTCTGATACCACTGTTGGGTCCGCAGCATAGAAAACAAAAAATTTCCTACGATGAGAACTATACGCCAAGATCTATCTACTAGATACAAAGCAACGGGTGGAGATGACAATGGAGTTGATGGCGGCGGGTAGCACTTCGGCGTCGATGAATGGATGGGCGGTGTCTCAGATGGTAGGTGATCTCTCCTTTATATAGGGCATCTGGGGGTAATAGGGTTTTGGAGGTCTTCTCTTGTGAACTCGATATGGCGCCTTTCACGAAAGTTGTTTAGTTTGATCTGAAGGAACACCGACATATGGTATGGTCGCATAGTATGGTTGGGCGCCACCGTATGGCTACTCGTTGAGTCTTGATTTGGTAGATTTCAGTGGCATGTTGACTTGGGCATGTTTCATGATACCACGTGCCGGTTAACAATATTGTGCCGGTTACAAGGGATTATATTGGCCTAACACGAACCGACCTAGCCTATTAAAAACCGACTCAAACACGTGAACATGTTGTACAAGAAATATTCTAACACAGAGGGAGGCGCACGACGGCGGATATGGCCCCTGTGCGAAGTATTTCCCGCGACGGCAACAAGAGGGGCGTAGCCAGGGGGCTCGATTCCGGGCCGGAGGGAAGCGCACGGCCTGAGAAAAGGAGCAGCAGGTCGGCAGACGGACGAGGGTGGGTTAAGGGCGGCACGCTAGACCTTGTCGGTAACGGGAGGGGCGCCTGAGCTAGCGGGGACGATAGGGGTTGCGATGTGAAACAAGTGGTTGGGCATCTCCTACCTCCTTTTCTGACATGACAACATATGGGTAGAATTTGCCTCTTACCATATTTTGTGTCCATCTACCATATATGGGTAGGAGGTCACAAAAAATAGGGGATCACCCAAATTTTTATGGTGGGGATCACTTACCCATAAGTTGTTGTAGCAAGTTTTTTACCTTATCAGAGCATCTTCACTCGCCCCCCTAAAGGCCCCCTAAGGGTGAAATGGGGGCATCATCGCAGAAAAACTCGCTCAACCCTCCCCCAAAACCGAAATGATGTCGGCGCAGCCCAACTAAACATCCGGCGCCCCCCAGGCCGAACCCAACTTGAAAAGGTTGGCGGGCCAGCCCTATCGGTGGGACACCAAAATCTTTCCTCCCTTTCTCCTCTCTTTTCCCTCCCTTTTTCCTCCATGCCGCCTAGTCTTGCCACCCCCTGTCGTCACCCACTTCCGCCATTTCCCCGCCCAACCTCTCCCCTACCGTGCACCACCCGCCGCCACCACCATGCCGCTGAAGAGGTACCAAGCTCCCCACACGTCGGCTCCCACGAAGAAAGGGAAGGCCGACCAGTAGTGGCCGGAGGGGATGACCTACACGGAGTGGGCGTTCAACATCCAGCGCCGGCAAGTGAAGAACGCCGGCCGTCGGCTGAGAGAGAAGAACTCGAGTCTGTGTAGGGCGGTGGAGGCGCAGGCGAAGCAGACCCATACAACCACTCTTACAGCGCAATGTGTAGCCGCCATGGCGGGAATGAAGGCTGCCTCCACATCCTCGGAAGCTAGAGCAGCGTCTCCTCCGTTTGATTTTTGTACTCCTCGCATGTTTATTTTTACTATCGATGGACTTGTATTCCGGTGGTTTGTGGCGATTGCATCGCCTGAACTATGATGTGCCCGGTGGCAACAAAACTATGTTTAACTTCCGGTGACCTTTTGAATGTTTGAATTTGCAATTGCGATTGGGGGCCCAGTTTAGGGGTGGTGGCTAGGAGGCGGTGACCCCCTGATAGGAGGTACCTGCGTCGTCTCCCCTCATAAGGCTAACCGCTAGACCCCGTATGTGGGGGGGGGGCAAGTGGAGATGCTCTTAGCCATAAAGTGGTGTTTGGGCCTCTTACCCATATATGGGTAACCTGTTGGAGTTGCTTTAAGGAATGTAAATATTTTTAAATTTGGCACCAGAGCATCCATTCACCACCAACATCGCCTTATAGCCTATGTCGGTGGATTATGCTGGAGTCTCCACTGTTGGGTCCGCAGCATAGAAAACAAAATTTTTCCTACGATGAGAACTATACGCCAAGATCTATCTACTAGATACAAAGCAACGGGTGGACATACATCCATGGAGAACTTACCCTCGAAGACAACGAGCTTTGTTAACGAGTAGGAACTCGTGGTTGATGTAGTCGTACACTTGCCGATCTCAAGATCATGAGGAAGTCCGAAGTCCGAATCGGCGCATCCGCATCAAGACTTCGCACACGCTCAAGCCACCGACAACCTCCACCTCCTCGCCCAAAGGATCCAAATGGAAGGTGAACTCCTTCCGCATTTAAATGCCACTGGAACATGTATCTCGCTAATCCGAGACCATGGGGAATAATTCTAGGGGAGAGAGATCCTTCACAAGGAGGTGTGAGGATGAAGGAGGGAATGGGTGGCCTTTATAGGAGGAGGGGTGCCCTCTCTCCATGGTCAAGCATGGGGGTGACCCTCACCTCCCCCATTCATGTGGTGGTAACCCCTCCACATTAAAATGCCTCTTCACATTCCCTTTTAAAGTCTCCACTTTAAATGCATTAAATTTCTCCAAATTTAATGCTCTCTCATTTAATAAAACTCTTTTTATTAAATTTATTCAGAATTTTGTTAATTACTTTAATTAACAAACATTCACATATAGCCCCTTGCAATATTTCAATATCACATGCAGAACCACCTTTTGCAATTTCACCCGAAACAATTTCTGGTTTCTATTGAAACAATTCCTGCGCTTTGCAATTCTTTCGTCTGAAACATATGTGCTCCAAAATGGTGTCCGTAACTCTTATGTACCACCCTACGGTTCGCATGAATAATGCATACATGATCGAGACCCTTCTCCGATCAATAATCAGCAGGGACCTGGAGATCCGTACTGACTCCTACACATTCAACGATGACCCCTGTGATCGTGAGAACCTTTAATGCTTGTAACTAAATTCCTTTGTCTCTCGATATATTACATGTCCGAGATTCGATCATCGGTATATCCATACCTAGTTTGATCTCGTTACCGACATGCACTCTTTTCTCGTTCCCGTGATATAACATTCTAGTGATCACATCACTTGCTTGCAAGCTATCCTAATATGATATCACTGAGAGGGCCTAGAGTATATCTATCCGTCATCTGGATTGACAAATTCCACTCTTGATCCATGAGCCTCAACATAACACCTTCGTAGTACTGAACCCATCTTTATAGTCACCCTGTTACGGTGTGACGTTTGATGTTATCAAGATACTCTTCCGGTGTTAGCAATTAACATGATCTCATGGTCTAAGGATAAAGATTACTTCGTATGATGTTATAGCAATATAAACATAATGACTTGATCGTAATGCTATACTTCGGATGAATGTTCATCACATCATTTCATAAATGCTGTGACCTTGTTATTAACAACATCCAATGTCCATGATCAGGAAACCTTGATCATCTTGTTAATCAACAAGCTAGTCTATAAGAGAGGCATAACTAGGAACCCTTTTTGTTTATTAAACACACATGTATTGATGTTTCCTATCAATACAATTATAGCATACAAAATAAACATCTATCATATACAAGGAATACATAATAACAACTTTATTATTGCCTCTCAGGGCATATTTCCTTCATCCACCGCAACCAAAACCTTACGATATTATAAAATCCTTGAAAATCAAATAAAATCAAATCCTCAAAAATATGAACTATGTCATTGTTAACATTATATCAATTAGACAGGTCTGCACGTTCGAGATCTGGTGACCCCCTCTCAATTGATAACTAGGAGGTCATCAGCTAGAGGAGAGCCACCGGAGATCAGCGTTGGAAGGTGGGAGCCCTAGGAGAGTTAGATCGCTTTTCCTCTCCTGGCGGATCAAGGGAAAAAGAATGTGCGAGGAGTTAAATCTCGGTCATTCCTCCTTGAAATAGGCATTCGTCTAGATATATTAATGTAGCAACCACCCGATAAAATAGAGAACAATGTTGGGGCAAACAACACAAGCCAATCCCAAAAGAAAATGAAGAAGAAATAAAATAAAATAAAGCCTACATCCACGGTTTAACGAAAACGGAGATAACTCATAATTGTTGCGCCCTTCGAAGAAGTACCACCACACGTCTAGCATTCCAAAGCGTCGTGTACCAAGTAACACCTCCAAGAAGGGGAGTGACGATGACACTACTGCCCTAACTTGCCATGGGGTTTCCCCTGGTACGCAATGAGAGGTGGAGAAGAGGTACACCCAGTGTCCTTCAGGAAGGACGGCAACACCCGTAGGCGTCACTGTGTTGGTGTCAATACTACAAGGATTTCTCTTGACCCCTAAAAAAACCACACTCCCAAAGACTTCGGAATGCTCCACCAAGCTAGCCGCCTACATGCACGTGCCACTACGGTCTTGAAGTCGCCACCGTCGTCTCACCGTGACCCATGGTGCGAGGCTGGTAAGATTGAAGAAGAGGAAACTTCGGCGAGGATTGGCATGACATCAACACGTGGGAGGGAACTACCTCCACCGCTAGAGGGCGGTAGCCAACCGGATGCAGCAGCAGGGCAAACTAGGCCCTCTCTGGCCCAACCGATCCTGAATAGGCTCGTGAAGCCCCGCCATAGCACTGCAGCAAGGGTGCCATCGTGCATGCAATTCCCAACGCTAGGACCTACTCCTCCGTTCACCAGGGGATCCGCCAGCTCTGCAGATTCCTACCGCCAAGTAGAAACTCCGTCACCACTGAGCTCACCCGGGCCTGCCAGACCGCTGTCGGTCTGGGGAACATTCTCGCACCCACAGAGCATCAAGCACAACCACCATGTGCTCAACGACACGGCCAAACGCAACCAAAGTCATCCCATGGATAGCAGAAGGGTGACGAGTATGACGGACACAACACATCTGTGTCACCGACAAGTCATCCCTTGCAAAGCCTCATGCATATGCCAGGTGGAAAACCAGACCTAGGCCCGAATCTGGCGCCTCAACCCCACCTAGGACCGAGGTGTTGCTCCCGAGCGCACACCACGGCGCGGCTGCCAAACCCGCTCGGCCTAGATAGGGCTCGAAGGGTCCTAGATCTGGACCGCAAGCCATGTCGCCCGTTGCCGCCTACCTGCAGAGTGCCCGCCACCGCCCGCGCCATGTGTCACCAGAACCTGACGTTCCTCCTTGCATGTCGCCGCTGGCCGATCCCCCGTCGTCACGGAGCGCCGCCACAGGTCGAGCCACCCCTGCGAGCCCCTCCTGCGCATGGTGAAGAAATATCCCGCTGCCGCTGCAACTTCCCGGGCTTTGCCCATCGGTGAACGCCGACGACGGCGGGGTGAGGGGAGGAGAGGAGAGGGGGGCTTCGCCTCGGCCGCCCGAGGCGATGCGAGACGGGATTTTTTACACCTGCTATCCAAGGGTTCGAGAATATGAAATCGTTGTGTACTCTCAAATCTTGGGCATTCACTACATGCTATATTTTCGAACAAGTAATAACAGGTAAACCGGAACGATATGTGTCGGACACAATCATAGAAATAAACAGTGTCAAGTTTAATTTGAATCTATTTTTATGTGACGCTTCTACACTCAAATGCGCGCCACTTAGAGCTTCTCCGGCAGGCGCTATAAAAAACTGGTGCTGTAAAACGGCTTTCGAGCGCGCGCTAACAGGACGCAGCGCGTGGCACCGATGAGAGCTTCACTGGACGCTGTAGTTTACAGCCCGCGCATAGCACGCGAAAGCAGCCCCCACCAGACGCTGCAAACTACAGCGCGGCGCGAACAACATTCCCACATTTGTATGCACTCAAACAAGATCAAACAAACCAACTAAAAATCAACATTAAATTGTCTACTTATTACAACACAACCAATAGTATAGCAATACAACAAATTGTTTTTCCACGATACAAATAAAGTACCTATTGTTATCCATTCCATTTCCACCACTCCTCCATAAGATCGTGTTGAAGCTCATCATGCGCATCATTGGATCGAATGGAATGATATGAGGCAATGAAACGATTCAACCTTTGTTCTGTCCTCCTCACTTGCACGGGGACTCCCATTAATTCATAATGGGTATGGTCAATATCTTTGTCATGATCGTCCTCTATGATCATGTTATGCATGATGACACATGCGTTCTTGATATACCAAAGATAATCTTGATCCCAAAATCTCGCCGATGATTTTCTGATAGGTGCTATGACCAAGCTCTCCGGCGGTATTCCTCCGTTGTTGAAAATACTTATCATGCTTCATCACCTCCTCCGCTATGTGTTTGAACAACCCGATGCTCATCCGAAACACCGACAAAAGTAGCTCTCGGGAAATGTCGCATTTTCATTAAAATACATCCGCATCAACTTGCTGTGGCCTTCGATTCGTTCCCTCCACAACTTATGCCTGCCAAAAACCGAGCCACCAACCTTCGGCATTTTATTGGCGCGCGCAGCCATGAGCATGCAAATGTTATCCTCTTCCTCAATATCAAATTCATCGTCGAACGAATCATAGGAAGAGCTCAATTACAAACATAGGGAATAATTGAGCTATTTTTTGTTCTAGCAACTACAACAGAAATCTACATAACATGGGGCTTGTCGGCGGCGGCACATACCTTGCGGGCATTTTGGTGAGCAGGTAGGGTGCGACATGTTGCGTCATGGGTAGAAGAGGACATCGTCGCTGCTGAGGTCGGCGCAGCGACACGACAGCACAACGCTACCAAATCCGGCCGATGGCGGCGACGGTTGGCCAGATTTACCATCGGCGACGGCGGTCGGGAGAGCCACCCAGAGGCGCAGCGGCGGCAGATCTAGAGCGGCGGTGGTCTAATCGGCGCGGCACGGCGCGGCGGGGGATTAATCGGCATGGCGGCGGCGGACTGAAATGGGGAAGGAGAAGTGCGGGCTTGGGTGATTTTTCAGAGGTAGTTGGGCGTCGCACGCGAACAAGAGCAATAGCGCGCGCTGCAGTCAACGCTCGAGATATGTCGCGGTGGATAGCATAAAACGCAGTGCTCCGAAAATATTTTACAGCGCACAGTTTTTTGCAGCGCCTGCTGGAGGGGTCAAAAACGCGTCTCGCGCTGTATATCGGCGGTTATTATACGCGTTATACGTCTGCTGGAGATGCTCTTAGGTTCCATCCCTTCCATGTTTGTCTGCATAATTTTAGCCTTCTTTTACTTGGTTGTTTATTGTTTATGCGCGTTTCCTTTCCTGTTCGACCATGATGGCATTGACAGCCCAAGCTACCCCGCGACCTGCTGGATCGTCCTAAACATCTTTTCTACTCTCTCCGACCAAAATTAGTTGACTCAAATTTATCAAGATACGAATATATCTAATACTATATTATATATAGATATAATCGAATCTAGACAAATATAAGTCATCTAATTTGAGTCGAAGGAAGTATTATGTTTGAGTCAATGCATGCATGGTTATGCTGATGTAGTAAGAACGTGTTTTTCATAATTTCAGTCGATCATTTTTCATGCCCATATGCCGGCCCAGTGTCGCGCTCAGCGATCTGCATATCAGGCGCGTCCATGGGTGTCATTATGAGAGATCAGTAGAGAATAATTGAGCTCGAGCTATGTAATAATTGTGATGGCAACAGCGTTGTGACGGCGACAACGTTGTGATGTCAACCCTTGTCTGGCGGCTATGCATGCTTCTAATCTTTGTTTGCCTATCTCATCATCCTCTCACTTTTCACCATTACCAGTGTCGTTCTTAATCCATTGTCTGGCGGCTAATGCATCGTTGTAATATTTGTTTGTCTAATTCTTCACTTAGCTTTCATCGCTATCAGTGTCTGATACCCACTCTGTCCTAAAATAAAGTCAGTTGAGTTTGTCTAGATTCACGTGTACCTATATACCAAAATATGTTTAAATACATTTAAATCTAAACAAACCCACGTCACTTAATTTGGAACGGAGGGAGTATAACATACGGACTAGTTAATCACGTGTTACCAGTTCGGCCGGCCTTTCCTCGAAGAGCGCATACCCACTTCTCAATGAGAATTGCAAGGCTGCAACATTGCCTTACACGTGTAAGAGCATAACGTCTCAAAATAAATTTAATTTAATTTTGCAACTTTTTACAGATAAGTGATTCATTTGTTTTACAACGCAACAATTTAAATAAATTCATACAATCCAATTATAAAATACAAATAAATTGAAGTTCAACTTGATCAAACCTAGGTCGTGTTTGACCATCCCCTGATCCTCCACGAATACTTTACAAGATCATTCTGCATATTAGTAGGAAAACATTACTGGTGGCGTTTAATCCGGACGCAGCCAATCTCACGCCACTAGTAACTGATAGTGGTGGCGTGTGAAGGGAATGCCACCAGTAAATTTGCACTAGTGGTGTTCCAGCAGTAATCTTCTCACTAGTGGCGTGTTATATGAATGCCACGAGTAGTAACCTTAATAGTGGCGTTTTTATTTATGTAATGTCACTAACTTTAGTTCGAAAATTAAAAAAATATACTGGCAATATTTAATATAGCAGCAATATCAAATAACAGAACAACAGGACACAACAATAATCAACAACAATATCAACATCAAATATTGATTCTCGTCAATTGATTCTACAAGGTTTAATTTCTAACCCGACATCAATTGATTCTCGTCTCTTCCCTTGGGGAAACTCGCTTTACACATCGACCAAGTTCTATAAGTTTATTTTTGCTCAAGCCCCTCGCGACCCAGCTCTGCAAATGATTTGGAAATCCAAGTGTTTGCCAAAGCTTTGTGTTTTTACTTGGTTACTTCTAAAGGATCGTTTAAATACCAAAGATTTGATGGCTAGAAAAAGTTGGCAGATGGACTCTGGCCCTTCCGTGTGTGCTATGCACAAATCAGAGTATTGAAACAAGAGATCATTTATTTTTTCAGTGTCCATTTGTTGTTGCTTGTTGGAGCTTTATTAACATACAATGGGACTGCTCCCTTGCTATCTCTCCTCGGTTCATCTCAGCCAAGAGAAATTTTGATGGGCCTTGCTTCTTTGAGGTTGTTACGTGTGCTGCATGGAATGTATGGAAGGAGCGGAATGTGTATATTTTCAAAAACCAAAACCCGTCGTTTGATCGTTGGAAGGTTCGATTACAGAGTGATCTCTTGCTGCATAAGCATCGAGCGAAGACAGGGGTGGTGCAACCCCTTTTGGATTGGGTCCTCTCTACTTTTACTTAATTATGCTGCCCTTTCTTCTTTTTTATTTTCTACCTCCCTGATGTAATCTGCTCATTTGTACACTTGGGACCATCTTGTATTCATAAATAAAGGAAAATATATATACCGTAGGGGCTTCCCCTACGGTCATGATCTTCAAAAAGAAAATATCAACATCAAATATTCAATATAGTAGCAATATCAAATAACAGAACAACGGGATACATCAATAACAAATATTGAATCTAACTAGATAGTTCTACCACTAATTAAGGGAATGGTTTTCAAAGTCAGAAGACTCTGAGTTGTTGGGATCTCGTATGAGAAATAGATGATGCCATGAGTATTGTCGAGGTAGATCCTCAACCTCATCCCGACATCCATTCTGTACCTTTCTACCAATTCTATCCATCGAGGTCCAGTAAATTAAGTTCGGTTCGGCTCATTGATGATTAGAACCTTTTAGGTCTTGTTGGGTACCGTCTCTTGCACCAAGGTGACCTCAAATTATCCCTCCTGATTGATTTCTCTCTTCACATGGTCAAAAAAGTCATGTATTGCGTAGCAAGAGATGATCTTAGAAAAAATTATAAGAAAACAATAGTCAGCTTTTAGTACCATCCTAACCAGTTTCAATCAAAATGCATGCAAGTATATAAATCATAATTAAGGTAAACATACTGCCATAGTCTCAAAATATTCGATAAGAACTATGATAAACTTCTTATCCTGACAACTTTCGTGGCTACAATTGACACATGGATACATTTGCTGTATGACCATTTACATGTATTAATATATTAAAATAGACATGGTGCCTCTTCTACAATAAAATCCTTGCTATAATAGAACCAAGATGAACAAAAAACAAGTTCAAGTACCCATAGCTGTAAAGCCTCATATAAAGACACACAAGGAAAAACGAGTACCTACAAGACCAAATAAATCAAATGCGCAAGCAATGTGCATGGACATATCTCATAGTCGAAATGTGCAACAATGGCTAGAATGATCCGTATAGATTTAAGCATCGCTACGGGCGAGAAAGTCTTGTCGTAGTCAACTCCTTGAACTTGTCGAAAACCTTTTGCAATAAGTCGAGCTTTATAGATGTGAACATTTCTATCCATATCAATCTTCTTCTTATATATCTATTTGCACTCGATGGCTTTAAAAACATCAGGCAGGTCAACCAAGTTCCAAACTTGATTGTCTCCCATGGACTCTATCTCGGATCTCATGGCAATCAGCCATTTCTCAGAGTCTGGGTCCACCATCGCTTCTGCATAGGTCGCAGGCTCATCATTGTCTAACAATAATAGTTCCCACGCTTTGTGGAGCCTCACCGACCTTCATAGTTGTGGTGCTTCTATTGCCACGGGTTCCTCAACTTGTTCTGCTACAATAGCATCACTCGTAGAAGCATCCCCGACTGGCTCATCTCGAATTTCTTCAAGTCGCACCGACCTTCCACTTGTTCCCTTTGTGAGAAACTCTTTCTCTCGGAAAACACCACTACGAGCAACAAACACTTTGCCCTCTTCTCGGTTGTAGAAGTAATACCCTAAGATTTCCCTTGGATATCCCACGAATATGCATTTACCCGATTTGGGTGTTAGCTTGTCCGACTGAAGTGGCTTGACAAATGCATCACAACCCCAAATCTTTAGAAAAGACAAACTAGGATTCTTTCCAGCCCATATCTCATATGGTGTCTTAACTACGGATTTAGAAGGTACCCTGCTTAGTGTGAAAGCTCCTGTTTCTAGAGCGTAACCCCAAAATGATAATGGTAAATCCGACTGGCTCATCATCGAACGGACCATGTCCAACAAAGTTTAATTGTGTCGTTCGGAGACCCCGTTTCTTTGAGGCGTTCTAGGCGGCCTGAGCTATGGAACAATTCCGCAACTCTTAAGATGATTGCTAAATTCGTGACTCAAATATTCACCTCCATGATCAGATCGCAAGGCCTTTATTTTCTTTCCATGTTGATTCTCTACCTCACTCTGAAACTCTTTGAACTTTTCAAAAGTTTCAGATTTATGCTTCATCAAGTAGACATAGCCATATCTACTGAAATCATCAGTAAAAGTAATGAAGTAGTGATATCCTCCTCTGGCTGTCGTGCTCATTGGTCCACATACATCAGTATGTATGAGTTCCAACAAGTCTGTCGCTCTCTCGGGAAAACCTGTAAAAGGCGTCTTGGTCATCTTTCCAAGTAAACAAGCTTGACATGTCTCGTATGATTCAAAATTAAACGAAGTTAGAAGACCATCACCATGGAGCTTATTCATGCGCTTTTCACTTATATGCCCCAAACGACAATGCCATAAATAGGTATGACTCAAATCATTAGGCCGAAGCCTCTTAGCACTAACATTGTAAATAGATGCATCATCAAGATTTAAAATAAATAACCCATTCACAATGGGAGCATCAGCCACAGACATAGCATTCTTAGAGATTACATAACCATTGTATGTACTCGCGAATGAATAACCATCCATCATCAAACATGAAGGTGATAAAATGTTTTGACCCATACTAGGAATGTAATAACAATTATTTAACTCCATAATAAATCCTGACTGAAGGTGAAGCTCCATGACGCTGACGAATAATGCAGCAACCCTTGCTTTATTTCCGACGCGAAAGTCCACTTCGCCTTTCTGCACTTCTCTAGTCCTTTTTAGCCCCTACATCAAATTGCAAATATGAGAAACCGATCTGGTATCAAATACCCAAGAGCTAACATAAGAATCTGCGAGAAAAATGTCCACAATATTTACAACAAGCGTACCAAAGTGGGAAGTACTCTTACTTCCACTCTTCTTCAAAGAAGCCTGGTACTTGCTGCAGTTTCTCTTCCAGTGGTCATATTTATGACAAAAGAAACACTCAGTGTCTCCTGCAGGTCCAACCTTTTGCTTGGGTGTAGGGTTTGGCTTAGGGATCGTATCCTTAGCCTTGCCCTTCTTCTTCTGCCAAGAAGTGCCCCTTTTCTTGAAGCTAGGCTTGTTCTGCACAGCCATCACATGGCCGTGCCCTGCACTCTTCTTAATGTCACATTCTGCTGTTTTCAGCATCCCCCATAACTCATTAAGGCCCTTCTCCACCCCATGTATATGGTAGTTCGAAATGAAATGCCCATAGCTAGATGGAAGAGATGCCAAAATGAAATTAGTAGCCAACTCTTGGCCTAATGGAAAACCAAGTTTTTCCAAAGTATGACTGTAACCAACCATTTTGATCACATGGGGGCCTACAGCCGCTCCCTCTGCCAGCTTGCATTCCACAAAGGACTTAGCAACATTGTACCTCTCAGTCCTAGCCTGAGTCTGGAACATGTCCTTAAGCGTGACGATCATATCGTATACTTCCTGATCCTCAAATTGCTTCTGAAGATCAGGTTCCATGCATGCAAGCATAAGACAACTAACCTCAAGAGATTCATCACATGCTTTCTTGTAGGCGTTCTTAAGGGAAGCAGTTGCATTATCAACAGGTTCTTACGGGATTGGGGTATCCAGAACATTTTCCTTTTTATCAGACCTGAGAACAATTCTCAGGTTACGGACCGAGTCTGAAAAGTTTGTTCCATTTAGTTTATCTTTTTCAAGAAACAAACGCAAAGCAAAAGGTGATGAAGTTTTTGGTGCCATTGATCTACAACATAAAAAACATGCAAAATACTAAGCCATGTAACCATGAAAGAGTAAAACATATTAAACAATTTAATAGCATATACTCCCACTTAAATCAACATCCCTCTATTGATACTAAGTGATTCAAGATCCACAATTAACAAGTCGACTAGTGAGCTTTAGCATCACTGCTAGAAGACAAGGTAAATCGGTAAACAACTTTTTCTAATCATATCACATATGACTCTTGTTGTTGGGTGATATCTCTATGTCAAAACTAGGCGCCCAACCTTTATGCCCCAAGGTCCTTAATTGTTAAGACCTTGTTAAGCTCACAAACCCTTATGCGTGTAGGTATTCAATACAAACCCATCCAGCAAGGAAAACCGCGACACCCTAATTTCATAGACCCACCAACGATTGTACAGGGCATAGGATGGTGCAAGGATTGGTTGGGAGGGCATGGTTTAACTTAAACTTTTTGAGGGATCGTTCTACTTCTATCATCTAAGCATGCATAGTAGTAAACGTATAAGAATAACATTCACATAGATGTAATACAGTATGGCCCATTTTCTCATGGTGATCTCCATCTCCATAGAACCTGTCCACCATTGCTATTATTCCTAACAACTAGTAATCAAAATTACATGGTATTTGGATCATCACAAGGTGGCACGCAGGCCATTACAATAATTGACAACACATTTGGCTCCATCCGTGTTACCCTACTCACGACACGCAGGTCATGAAAAAATACATACATGCATCACATACATTTTGGGCCATACTAATCACATATATCCTGCAAAATCAAGTTGTGCATGGAATCACATTCTACCGGATCATGTGAAATCACAGCACCTAGGAACCTTAACGAGATACAAAAGGGGCTACGACTAAGGGGGTCTAGGGGGAGAATATCATTTTGCGGCCTGAAAGTTGGGGCACCCAGGCAACGCGGTACCCAAGTTGATTTTAATCACCGCGATTCGAAAAGTTGGGGCGCCAATTGCTGAGAGGGGTGTTTCGAGTGAATGATGGCCAAACCCAATATTTTCAAATCGCGCCCGTTAAGTCAGGATATTCCGTTACACTAGTTCCTGTTGTGCCCCTTCTTCGCCGGTCACTCCTCTTAGCCACCCTGCACATGCTGTAGGGGCAAATCCACTACTATACTTTCCTAACTCTCAACACTGAATCTTGCTGCGGCGGTGGTGGTCCCTTTTCTTCCCTTCCCCGACCCTAAATCTGCCGGTGGTGGAGGACCTTTTTTCTCCCTCCCGCGACACTGAATCCGACGGCAGTGGCCCAGCATGTCTTGCAAGGCGAAGGTTGTAGCTACGTCACTGACTGATTTGGGTCTATCAGGGCCCAAGTCTGGGGCTCAACACGAAGCAGCGGCGAGATCTTCAGCCCCGGTTAGCGAGGAGGCCAACAAGGATTCTGCTCCCAAGGTACCTACGAGCAGCGGGTTGAAGAGAAAAGCAAGGCCGAAGGCGGATTGTTCGGCTCTGGTGGGCGGATGCGGCACCCAGATCTCGAAGAAAAAAACCCGGGAGAAGAGCGAGAGGTGAATTTTTCTTATCTGTGCCTTATCTTGCAAGTAGATTAGTTACGGCATAATAGAATCGAATGAACTGAAAAATTCCCCTTTTTAATCAAATTAGGCACAACTTTGGTACAAGGGACCTATATGAGTTCACAGTTCATGTTCGCTAATACACTGCAAAACTTGATTTTGGTTGCGAGAGGGTTGTTCGGGCAAGATGTGCATCTGCTTGTGAATTGCAAAGAGGTTGTGTCTGTTTTGCAACTGGTAGATATGCTTGCCGCTAGAATTCCCTGGGGTTCTAGACAGAGGACAAAATTGGTGTGGCACAACATGAATGATACCTATCAGCAAATTGAGCACTCCCATGAGCTTTAGATGGTTTGGGAGTGTTGTGCAGCTGATCGTAAGGTGAGTTGAAGCGATGATTGATGATATGTATGCAGATGCTGGAGATCTTGCTGCCAGAGCTTCGGCTCCTAGAGAATACGGACCAATAGATGCTGATCTAGATAAGTTCAGTATACGCATAGAGGTGGATTCATACATGGAAAAACTTGATGAGGGAGTTAATAAGCCAGTTTCGTCATGTACTGTGGAGATCACTGTCGATTCCAAAAACATAACTCTTGATGAAATTAGAGATATGATCGGTAAGGAAATCAGTATTGGCCCTAAGCAGATGGCAAAAATCCGGTGGTGGCATCATAAGAAGCAGCAAGTCATAGATGTTTTGGATACTGAAGATCTTATGCAGATTATGCGACGAAAGAAGCGAACCAGGAAGGCGTTCTTCCTTGGTACCATTTCTGATGTTGTTGAACAGGTTATAGTGGATGTAGAGGCCCCTGTAGTGGCTGAACAGAATGAGGTGGTCGACGTTGATGAGATCTGATGAGAGCTGCTACCCTAGGCTTGTCATATGGACCGTGGGGTTCCCCTGCCTGTATTTGTAATATTGGCTGCTGTTGTATTTAGAGCGTGTTTCTGTGATTATGTTTGTTGAGAGATTGCGATATAATGTTGTGCGAGCTGTTGAGATTTTCGGACATGTCACTCACTAAAACCATCGTTGTTGTAATAAGACATAAGTACATTGTAGTTGACATGATTATGTTTCTTAAGATGACGACTGCATTTGTTTCAAGTATTATGTTTGTTGGGACATTGTAATGTAATGTTTTGTGAAACCATGACTGGACAAGTGATGCATAAATACATTGTAGTTGACATGATTATGTTTCTTGAGATGATGTACTGTACTTGTTTCTGTTATTTTGTTTGTTGAGAGATTGTAATGTAATGTTTTGTGAAACCATGACAGGACAAGTGATGCATAAGTACCTTGTAATCGACATGATTTTGTTTCTTGAGTTGATGTAATATACTTGCTCCATGATTATGTTTGTTGAGAGATTGTAATGTGATGTTTTGTGAAACCATGATGTGATTATGTTTGTTGAGAGATTGTAATGTAATGTTTTGTGAAACCATGACCGAAGAAGTGATGCATAAGTACCTTGTAGTTGACATGATTTTGTTTCTTTAGATGATGTAATATACTGGTATATTTTCGTTAGGAAATGAAATTGGGATGGAGGGAGTACAGGTTTAATATTTGAAATAAGAATGTATGAAGAGAATCCATATTAGGCAGGAGACAGTAATCCAGGGAAAGGGCATGGTATCCATTAAACTATTGTAACATGCCAATTTAGTCATTGTTGCAGTGATAGAAGGGCTGCTCTCTCTCTCTCTCTCTCTCTCTCTCTCTCTCTCTCTCTCTCTCTCTCTCTCTCTCTCTCCGATGCCGGCCCTGTCGCCTGCGACAACGCATTCGCCATGATGTCCTTGAATAGCGAGGACGACCAGTCAAGCAGTGACAACCTTCTCTCTGACATCGAGTATTCCTTCCATGATGTGAGTTCCTCTGTTTTCTCGGGCTAGGGTTAGGCAATGGTAAATCTCTCGATCTGAGCTCCATATGTGCATGCAATCATGTTCGATTTCAGCTTTGCGTTTACCTATAGGTACCACAGACGATCTACGACTCTGAATGGGAGGGCCTAGATCTCGATGGAGAAGTGCCATGTGACCATGGGCTAAAACTGAGGAGATATGTTGCATTCGAAGGCAGTAACACTGGGAGAAGGTTTTTGGGCTATACAAATCAGGTTTGTTTACATTATGTGCAACTGTGACATGAAGTAAAAAGTATCGTGCATGTTCATAACACTATAGTGTGTGTGTTTTTAGGTTGGCCCGGTGTGTAAAGCAGTAGAGTGGGTGGATCTTGAGTGGCCAGATGCACTTAAGAAATGTTTGGCACAGTTATGGGAGATGTATGAGTTGGAAAGGTCGGGGAGATTTACTGATGTAAGTGATGCAGCTGAAAAAAATTACAAGCTGTCGGTACGAAATAAGGAGGTGGAACAAGAAATCGAGAATTTGCAGTCAGAGCTAACTGACGAAATCAATGGGATCTTGGTTGTTGGAACTGCAAAGAAGCTTTAGGATAGTCATAGGCTGCTGATTCATAATGCAGAAAAGAGAGGGATCATCTCAGGGAAGACAAGAAGAAGCTAGAGTACTACATTGCGGATCTGTTGAAGGAACTGAAGAAGGCGCGCGAGGGTGAACAAGGACAGACTATAGAGGATAAAGGAAATTCGAGATGAATAATTTATGTTGTGCCAATGCCTGAAACTAGTTAACTGTAAGACTTGTAGTTGCGCTTTCTTAACTAAGCCAAACTCAATCCTCGAGCAAACTAATTTCAGACGAACACACATATTGTGCATAGAGTTAAGTTCACGCTTACAAAATCATCATTGCAGAGGATAAACCAGGCAGTTTAGTATTAAATAGACATATGTTGTGTTCAAGCGAGCCTGGCCCGGAGCTGCTTGTTTTCCTCCCTAAGATCGGCCAGCTCCTTCAGTACTTTGTCGTGCTTCAGCTGTAGGTTCCAGCGCTCCGTTAGGGATTGGAGAAGTTGGTCCATAGCAATACGATTTTCCTTCAAGATCCCTTTCATGATCTCCATCTGCTTCCTAACCGAGGTGCGACCTTCACTGTGTAGCTTCGCCCAGCCGGTGTTTAACTCCTTCAGTTTCTTTCACTTGTCAAAAAGGACCACGACTTTGGCACGCAGGTGGTCAAAGGCCAGTTTCTGGGAATTCTACTTCTCCCTTTGGATTGCTATATTGTCATTTAGCTAGGTCGCCAGGTTTTAAGGTGCCCGAATTCCATCTCAACAACTGGATCATGACAGATCACACACTTCCAGACGTTGGCGACTTCACCTTCCTCAACCTCGCCACTGGTCATTGCTTCAAGACAAATCTAATGGACGTCCATCACAGGTTCAAATTCACATCCGATATATATATAACATTAATTTATTGGTATTTTCCATTGTAAACATCTTAGTGCTAACTGAAGCCCTCTTCTTCCAAAAGATTCTACTTCGTTGGTGTTTCTCGTGGCGTCATCGTGCTTGCTCAGAGGGTGGAGCCGTACTAGATTCAGCTTCTGAACCCAATAACTCATAAGTCTAACACTGAGTTTCAAGCACACATACCATCTGATCTTCTGCAATCTGTCATCGTGACAAAGTCCCTGACGATGGTGTTCGTTTGCACTGATTATCTAGATCATATTGCATGGGCAGATGAGAGCACCCCAATGAGGCAAATCAATGAATCATTTGGAGAAGGATTGTATTCGCCACCTCCTGGTACGCTTCTGGACTGCATGATGGCATTCCAAGGGGAAGTATATGCATTACTTGAGAATGGAGACATCTTGTCGACCAACATCCAGTTAGAGCAGCGCACGAGCACTGTCACGATGGCCAAAATAATTTCAGCCCCAGTCTTCGAACAGGTACATGGAACTTACAAATTTTACCTTGTGGAGTCAGATGGTGATCTGCTTCTTGTGTTGAACGGGGATTTTGCCAAAGGGAAACCGGTGTTGTACCGGGTGGACACAGAGAACCGCTCTCTCGAGGCCGTCTGTGACATTGGAAGTCGTGCCCTCTTTGTTGATTACAATCGGTCTATCTCCATTGACACCAGGTTACACCCCACAGTCAAACTCGGTTGCATATACTGTAGGAATTATATCAGACTATACAATCATGAGGTTCAAGCCTCGGAAGAGGAACCAACAATGGTAATGCATGGCTTGAGTCTGGAACATACACCAAGGCCTTACCCTCTAGACGAGATACTGGCAGCACATTGCAGACGGGGAGGGTTCTCTAAACATGTGTTGCAGCACGCAGGAGTCGCCACCAACGCAATATATAGGGGAGAATGAATCCTATATTCATCCTAGGTTATTTGCTAGCATTTTCAGGTCTATTTTTCGAAGTAGAAATTTGTACTGTATTTATATTATTTCGATCAGCAGTATGCGTATTACCTTTAAGACAAAATTGTAATGTATTTAATTTTAGTACTTTCAGAATTCAAAGTATTTATTTTTAGTAGCTTCTTTCAGAATTCTCTGTGTTCGACAGCCGGAGCCGGCGGCGGGCATCAACTCAGCGCCGGAATTCAGGTTCCACATGGAAAATTGCTTAATAATTTGTTGGTGGGCGGCACCAGCCCTCGAACCTGGGATGCGCACCGTCGAAGGTGGAGGAGGCGGGCCCGCTAGTCAGAAAACATGCCACGTCGGCATCCCCTGTTTCTGATGCCCGTTAAAAAAAGAAAACACGCCACGGCATCATCCCCTGTTTTTGATGGTGTTGCTACAATCGACGGTACATGGTGGCATAGAAATAATATCGTATAAACATAAGGGCACAGTCGTCAACATTTCTAAAATGAAACCCGGGCTCCTACCTGTCCTGGTACATTTCCCGATGAGGTGGATAGCCAGAACCGATCTTTTTAATATGTTCGCACTCTTATGCTGAGAAGTGAAATAAAGATTGAGCGGTTAATGCAACGAGTGTCGAATTATTATCCTCTAAGAAAATGAGAGATGGTTATTTTCACGCGTGACCATAGTCCAAACCTACTGTCAGTCTTTCACTCCCCTTCTCCGACAAACCACAGTTCACCTTGCATAACTCCTTCGCGCCACACCACCTATGGTAACATGGCCCCGCCTAAGTAGCCACCGCCGCCGCCACGACAGCTGCCGAAACTGGGGTATTTAGCCCCTCTAAGGCAGGCTATGAAGCTCTACTTCAAGGCCGGTCTCCCATTGCCCTCGCCAGGTGGATGATTTCCCCGAATGTGCCGAATTGGCCGCGGCAGCGATGGCGGCGTTGTCGGTGCCAGATGCGGCAAGCGGGGCCAAGAGAGCGATGTGGAGAAATCGCACGACGGCATTACGACATGCTCTAGGCAGTGGGAACAAGGTACGTATCAAATCATGCACGAGAGCATGCCACCGAGGGTACATACCCTCGAACAGGGTAGCGCCAAGGTCTAGGAACACTCGCATCCACGCTTCAGCATGTGCTACCTTACCGCAGTGGGGGAGGCTGGGAACACGCCGTCTGCGGCAAAGACGCTCCATCCTACGCACCGTCGGAGGCCGTACCATGGTGGCGACCAAGCGTCTACACTCAGCATGCTGGATTGTTTGATAGCCGGAGCCGGCGGCGGGCATCAGCTCAGTGCCGGAATTCAGGTTCGAGTTCACACGGACTTACGATCCCAAGAAGGAGATGCCGAATTTCAGTTTCGAAGAAATTGTTGCGGTGGCGCGGATGGTCCAACTAAACCAGGACTGACGCATGCAAATCGCTCGTGCATGAATGATGCAGATTTCTTATAGTTTGGCGGGAAGGCAATAGATCAGTTTGGGTTAAATGATCAAAGAACTTATGTCCTCTCAAGGCAATTGGCCAGCCAACTTTTCTGGTGGAGATCTGTAGTTTCTTCAGTGTAGAATAGTTAAGTTCAGACTGAAGAATGACTTTTGTAGATGAAATGCTAACAAATTGTTCTATAAACCAGTAGGAACTTTAGCCCACTTTTGTGCAGGTATAAAACCCTTTTGTATGGAAGTACTACTATTGTAAGCAAATACTATCAAGTATCTATTTCCTTCAATTACTAGTCGTGGTTAAATCCAGTTAACTAGCATTTTTTTATCCCAGACTACAGATTTTGCGTCTGCTGTCTGCGCTGTAAACCATTTTCCCTTTGTCTTGTGTTGTCTGCAAAATGGTCCTGTAGTTCAATGTGTTACAAATATAGCTACCTTGTACTTGAAGAGGAGATGGACTATATTTTCCTGGCATCCACAGAATTGACATTACTCATTGCCAGACCACCCTCTTTTCATGAGGTTATCCTTGGTTATTCACAGAAATTATAAAGCACGGTGTTTAACTACATCGATTCAAACTATTACACACACATACACTACATCAAATTCATTACCCACACATACTACATCGATTCAAACTATTACACACACATACTACTTCAAACTATTACACACACATACTACATCGATTCAAACTATTACACATTTTTAGTCGATGCTAACTTCCTGCTATGCTCTCCATACTACAAATTCATTAGCCACACATACCACGGAAATTCACTAGAGCTCTGTCTTCACTCGAGGGAAATCAGAACCACCAGCTTGTCCAAGCCCAGTTCCCCCACCGAAACTGTGTGCACCGTCGCGAAACGGTGGTGGTCCTGTGCCACTGATCCTTCCAGGCCAACACTACAGGCGACGAGGACGCTTTCTGGCAGCCTCTTCGGGGCCCTGAATGCCATGTACTGATTCCAGAACCTCCTCCAGGTGGATGATGACCGGGTGCTTCTAGCAAAGCTATCGCCCTGCCCTGCTTGGAATCTGCACCTCGTACATCTTAGGAATGGCGTCAGGATCTTTCAGCCATGCCTTTACCTCGATGACCCATATATCGCTCGGTGGCACGATTTCCACCAGCTCGCCGCCAAGGCTACTGACGACCTGCTTGAGGGCCTCCGGCTCCCAAGCATCCAATGGGAGGCTGTCAAAGCCGAGTTTGGAGAAGAAACAAAGCTGCCCTAAGCGATCGTCCCACCCACAGGCATGATGCCAACGCATGAAGCTCATTTTCTCCCCACAACACTCGAAAGAACGGGAAGAATGCAGAACACGCTCGGTGTCTGAGCTGTGCTCGAACTGGATGAAAAAATTGAATGGCAGCACGCATACCTCAATCTTGACCTCATTTCATCTGATCCCAAAACGAGACCTGAAAGCCGACAACAACTCTGTCAGCGACACGGCAGGACTGACGCCCAGCACGGTGGCCATGAGAGCATGGCCGTTGAACTGCTATGCCAGGGCTACCATGCCTGGGGGTGCATGGTAGCACACAACTTCCCGAGGCCAGTCACCGGCCTGGATCGTCCGATGGGACGCGCTCCGCCATGTGAGAAGGACTAGCCAGAGGCGAGATATTAGTCTGGGGACACGAAGCTCCGATAGGACGGACGATGCGACGGTGATGGCTGCGAGCTTCGAATATAGGCGTGGGAGGTTGACCGGACATGGCAGGGATGCAAATTAGAGCAAGTGCGAGCTCCGATCTGAGACGAGCAGCCGGAGCTAAGCAAATGTTATGGGAGGGGAGCAGGAGAGAAGACCAGAGCAGAGCAAAGAAATAGATCTTGTCCACTCAGGGATCTGGTCCACGCAGGGGTAAGCTAGTCCACGAGCACAAAAGATAACGGGGAATACTGACAGGGCGGGCCAAGAAGAGTTGACCTAACGTCGGTATTTGAGTTCAACCGTTTTTCGTCTGGTTCAAATGACCGTTTGGCTGTTAGATTTGTATTCACCCCCATTTGGCCCTTCTGGACAATTCGCGATTCTACTACGACCCCTCCGTGTGATTGATGACAACTCGGGTACCACGGTGCACTCGCCCGGGAAGTTTGGTACCGCAAACAAATAATCCCGTCTAGGGGGTCTCCCCCTGCGGGGTTTGAAGGGGCAGCGCCCCTCGCGGTACATCGATCTATACAATTTTCTTTAAGGATTTTGATCGGCAAATCAAATTTACCATAAACTGACTATTGTTCCGATTCGACCAAACTCCTTTGATCACAGTACATCGATTCAGATCTAGTTCCCGACTCGATCAATTAGATTGATCTTCGCGTGATTCAATATGATTTATGTGTCACTGTCTACCCCGATGGCAGAAACCGACCGGTAGGGGTAAGTCATTCGACGACCTTAGAATCACGATCATGGAAAGCAAGATCATAGATCAATCCTGAACCACCGCCATACAAACGATCACATCATTCATATGAATCTGCACATCACCATATGCAAACTTCCTGAACCTATGACTGAACACCATTGGGTCTGATACCACTTTAGGGTAATGGGTAGGCTACACTAGCATAAATCAAAAAAATTCTACCGCGTCAACTAGGAATACTGATGTCATAGATCACGTGATTACCACTAGACATGCTGTTGCGGAACTCGATGAATCACGTCGGAGCAATGTAGATGTTCTACGTCTCCTCCTCGTCCTCGTCCCACGAGCATCTCCCCTTTGTGCGGCTCGTCCAAGTGCTACAGCTGCAGCACCTCCGAGGTATCCACACGTCTAGAGTGGAAGCCGTCACACGCTAGACTGCTAGGTCTGCTCATGCAACACAGGCGTAAGAGGAGTGGCGGCTGGGTAGAATTGCTCAACCCTATTCAGCTCGCCTCACTCTCTCTTATATAGGCATCCCTGGTGGGCTTCTACATTAGTAGCCTAAGCTTGGTATAATTTAGATCCAATCCTCATTAGGCTTGCAGCCCCTAAAGTGTGTGACCCTATAGGTTCATATACGCATATACATGACACGAGTACACTTACTCCATCAATAGTTGGTAGCGGCCTCTAGCAAGACGTGCCAACTCCTAAACGCATATAAAGATCATTTGAACGAACCATCACAAGGTTGAGTACATGTATTTCCCTTTGCCACACGATATTTGGTCTAGCTCCAAGCTGACCTCTCTTTCTCGATACTGTGATTCAGAATCCCTTTACTAGGTTAACTCTTAACCATATGTAGCACGACCATGCATTTCTGGATCCGATAACTCGAGGGGCCTAGAGATATCTCTCTCAAGTAGAGAAGGGCAAATCCCATCTTGACTGACCTATGCCTTGCAACATGTATCAGGACAAACCTAAAAGCTACCTTTATAACTACCTAGTTATGGAGAAGTGTTTGATAGCCCAAAGTAGGTCGATCCACATCTCAAGTACATGCGACAATCTCAGGTCTAAGGACAAAACGTACATGATGTGTATAGAGAGCTGCAAGTATTATTGCCAGTCTCAAGTTGGGTCAGTCCAATCCCATGTTCATAACATGTGTCCACATCATTGGTTTGACATCTCCATGTCTATGACTTACGAAACATAGTCATCAACCAATCAATGTGCTAGTCTAATATTCACGTGTGTCCTCACATGAACTCTGACTAGGGACAACTATTAGATAACCATACAAGTAAAGAGTTTCACAAAAAATTCACATAATTGCCAATCAATACAAGTTGCCGGATATATTGATATTCAAGGAACATTATAAAAACTCATGGATACATATGAAATACAATCATCTCTATGATTGCCTCTAGGGCATATTTCCTTCAATTATGTGCATCTAGATCATGGGAGTATTGTATTTTGTTTGAAATTGAGAATTGTATCTTTTGTTTCTTTGTCTCTTGTCTCGATCTGTGGACTTGTAGGTACCCAAGATCCCATAGATTGATAAAGGCTTGAGGTGAGATACTTGGCTAGCGGTGATCTCATAGGAACCTTAGTGACAGAAAGGGTAGTACGGTCTTTGCTTAGCAACCCATTCGGGATCACAACAACATCACCACTTAAAGCTTTGATCTGTGTTTTACACCTAATAATTGTTTGTAGCCTGTTGCTTCAGTGTGCACTCGGTTGGATTAAAAGACTATTGCTATGCCCGCTGCATCACGGGTGCTCTAGTATATTAGGATGTGTTTCCCACAAGAGATTATCTCTGTTCAAACATTATACATGACTATGCTTATTATTATTATCTTCTATCCCATATGATGTGCAGTTGCAGGTGGATCTTCAACCCTGACCTATCTCCATCCATTGATTCAACCCATTATAAAGTAAACTAGATTGGTCCGGTAAACTAAGGTAAAGAAACAAAAAAGTCTTGTAGACCTGTCCTTTTTATTTCCTTTTAGCATTTCTTTCCGAGGTTCGATTAAACCTAGGTCTTCTAGGGAAAAAGCTATTATACTACATTCGTGAATCTGGATCAAAGGTATCAACCCTTTTTCTGGTGCCGTTGTCGGGGAAGCAATTTTGCTATCCTAGTGAGGTCACTAGAGACCTTTTTTTAGTTTTATTATTAGTTTGTAGTTTAATTCTTGTTATTAGTTTAATTTCTTGTTATCTATTTGAAAACCCAAAAATATTATTTACTTCTTATTTGTTTTCATTAATTAAAGCCTAACCTTTTAAGTCATGGCTCAAAAGAGATTGGGGGAGTATGCTACTCCCACCGATGATTTTATTCGTGCACCCATCACTCAGCCTGCACATCATGCGGAAACATGTGAGATAAAGCCTAACCTTTTAAGTTTGGTTCAACAAAACCAATTTGGGGGCTCATCTTCTAAAGATTCAGGTTTGCTCTTAAACACTTTCGCTGAAATTTGTGTCATGATGCGTATTAAGGATGTAGATCCAAATGCTGTTAAATTAAGATTGTTTCCTTTCTCTCTTAGAGAAAATGCTAAGGATTGGTTGCTAGCTCTACCAAAGGGCACTATTAAATCTTGGGAGGAATGTACTAATTTGTTTATGACTAAAATTTTCCTCCCAACTAAGACTATGTAGCTAAGATCCAACATTACAAGCTTTAGACAAGAAGACCGTGAGCCACTAGCGCTTGCATGGGAACTGATGAAAGAAGCCGTAATGAATTGTCCTAGTCATGAGATGGAAGAGTGGATTATATTACATTTGCTTTATAATGGTATTAATCCAATGTCTAAGTCTATGCTAGATACTACAATAGGAGGAACAATCATGGGAAAGCAAGTGAGTGTTGCAAATAAGTTACTTGATGATATGCAAAACAACCATGCCCAATGGCATGTGGAAAGAACCTCGAAGAGAGTAAGTTCACTTACTAAGGTAAATAATGAAGAGCTTACATCTAAGGTAGACGAGCTGCTTAGCATAGTAAAGGGTAAAGAAGATGATAATATCATTTTGCGGCTCAAAAGTTGAGGCGCCCAGGCAACGCGGTACCTAAGTTGCCTGTAATCAGCCGCAATGACCACAGTTGGCATGCCAAATACTCAGAGGGTCTTTTTCGACACGAATTCAACTTTATGTTTCAATACAAAATATCATACTAACGCCCGTCAAGTTGGGCCCCCCTGTCAGTTTTGGTTGTTATGTCGCTCCCGTTGCTTAGGCGTGGTGGTTGTCACGTAGGCTTGCAGCGCTGACACAGTTGATAGGACAGCACGACCAGCCCAGTGTATTGACGTGATAAAACAGGGCACAAATATCGTCGTTATTATTATTTTTTGTTTACTCAGAAGCTGGAACGACCACCACCACGCGTCTCTCCATTGGACTTCCATCCCTATTGTTAACCACCACCTTAGAAACGCATTGACGGTTCCACCGTTCCCTTTCTCACAGAAACCACTCTTATTCTTCCTGTCATCTGTCCTCTTTCCGTCTTCTCCTTGCCGCTATGAAAGGTCGTCGCACTCTAGAGACAAGCTTCATTGCCCATGATAATAAGAAGATAGACATCGTCTACACCAACGAGGAAGAGACAGTGGTGCGAGTCCTGAGGATGTACGAGGGTTGGCTTGAGATAGACGAGGACAAGTTTGTGGGATTGGACCTCGAGTACACACCGGAGAACCCATATGAAGGGAATGAAGTCGCCGTCGTTCGACTGGCCATGAGGAAACACGTCCTCATCTACCACTTCTCCCGGTTTGTAGATCTGCTCGCTGTAGTTAACCGCTTTTAGGGTTTTCTCCTCTTGTTCTTTATCCATTTGCTCATCTTGCAACTACTGAATTTTATTTAGGACCAAATAAATTATGACAAGCCAATGTTGAGAGTCTTGATCTTGCATTTACTAAACTTTTAAAAATTATATTCAGATGATGATCTTGCATTGATAAAACATTTGTAGTTACAAATTTTGGTGATGACAAACTACATACTTTCAGGACTAACAAGAATTGTCCGGCGCTGCGCCAGTTTCTTGAAGAAAAAGGAATTGTTTTCTACACTATCGACAATACAACTGATTTTTGGAAATTTCATCAAGAGGGAATTACAATTCTTGCGCACAACTGGATCGATATTCAGAGTCTTGTCAAGATCATAGGGGGATCGAGGAAGGATGGAATGGCTACACTCGCAACTATAATCCTCGATGAGTCGGACGATAGAATGAAGGTAGATTTCCCTATGGATAGGCACGATTTCTGGAGGAGTGGCCGTTGTCTGATATAAACCTAAAGTATGCAGCCATAGATGCTTACGTGACCTACCAGCTATACAAGAAGATCCATTTCTTTCTACATTACCTCGTGTTTTGCCCTAGTTGCAAGAAGGAAGATGAGCTTAGGGGAGCCCTTTGTAGAAAATGTAGAATAGTTGAGTTTGAAGCTACATATGCAAAGAAAATGGCTGCATCTGAAGCAACTGACATAGAGGCTGTGGAAGCAGCTGATAGAGAGGCTGCAGCTGAAGCAGCAAACAGAGAGGCAACATCTTCTAGCGGCAATAATCAGGCTTGTGATGCACCGCTAATTATGCCGCAGGATGCTGAAGATAGGGAAGCCAAGTTAGATTCCAAGTGGGATGAACTTTGTGAGCTGTGGAGCACCAAAAAAGTAAGATCCACTAGAATGATGACAGTTAGTCGCCTAGGAACGATGGCAAGCGCCTCAAGTGTTCTGATGAGAAGTGAATTAAATTTTACTCCTTTGTGTTATGTTTCTATTTTGTGGAACTCAGTTAGCCTGTCAAGATGGCTAGCGCCTCAAGTGAGAGTAGTAAAATAAATTTTACTTCTTTGTGTTATGTTTCTGTATGTATCTGGTAGCTTGTCAAGATGGCAACTCATTAATTGGCAGTTTGAAAGAGTACCTTTTTCCTCTCTCGCTAAACAAATATGTTTCATTTTGCCCAAATTGGTAGCAAATCTAGAGCAGCTTCTCTCTTTGATCATTCGTTCCCTTTTGGACCTCTTTTTGGCCCGATCTGGTAGCAAATCTAGAGCAACAAATCACACCAGGCAAAATACATTCATTCAGAAAACAAAACAAATGTAGATATGGCTATGCGCAGCTAAATAGGATATGGAGATAGAGAGTAGGTTGCTTAACGAGGTTTGATACATTGGCTGATCAGCAGCCATCACATGCAAAATATACAAAATCAAAAGAAGCTGCTTAGTAGCAGCAACGACGGACACATTCAACCCCTCCTTGCATGCGCCTGCGCCTCCGCCCTCTGGCGCTTCCTCCACTTCTTGCTGCCTAGTCCCTTGATCTTGGGGGCCTTGGGCTTGATCGGAGGCATGCGACCCTCTTTGATGGCCACCCGCTGGAGGTTTCAGAGGTGAATCCCGAGAGCCTGGTGTTTAGCAATGTAGGCGTTGACATTCATGGTCTGGCCGACTTTGGGGGTGCCAGATCTTGAGCCCTCTACATGCATCACGGTGCAGTTGAAGTCGGTGTCGGCGAGTCTCATCCTGTAGAAGGGGCAACTGTAGATGTTGCCAGCGGAGAAGGCATCGTACTGGCCGGCCTGCAGCCTCCTCAGCACCTGACGAGTCTTGGTGTGCCTGGACTCGTCATCGCTGCAGATGTCGCTGCCGTAAACCTATTGGAAGAAAATAAAAAGGGAGGATTAGATGATGTAAGAAGATCGAGCAATCGAAATGCGAACAAGCGAACCCTAATAAACCAAGATCTAGCATCCAACAATGGGAACGGAAGAAGAACCAGGGAAGGGAGCAAACCCTAGTTACCTCCGACCACGGGTCATCGATGCCAATGTCGTAGGGGTTCACCAGAGCGATGTACTCCTCTAGATATTAGGGGTCCTAGAAGAGCTATATCTGCTCGTGACCAGTGGGGGCCTCCTTGCCAGCTTCGGCCTCCTCGCTGGCGGCTACGTCAGTAGCGGGGACGGGGGCCTGGACGGGAACGGCGGATGCCATCGATGCCTCAACAGGGCCTGGATGGGGACGGTGGATGCTTTCAACACGTCGAGGGGGACCAAGACAGATATGGGGCCTCCTCGCCGGTGGCCTTGGAGGCGACGATGGCCACCACATCCTCATTCGCCATCGCCAGCACAGATAGGGTTTTCTCGGGAGTTTGCAGAAGCTGGTGGGACAGTGGAGAGGGTTGCGTGAGGAGAGTGAGCGAGAGTGAGAGTGGGTATGTGGAGAGGGGCTCTATAGTTAACGTAAATGGAAGCAATGCACGTTTTGCACTGCACCGCGACACGCCACGCAGACGCCACGTTTTTCCTGTGCCATGCATGACAGTTCTGTATTCAGCCGCATGCAAAGGGCGCCGACACAATTTCTATGTATGAAGTTTGACACGGCCATAAAATTGGCGATAATTAAAAGGGGAAATGTAGAGGAGGAGGTAGGTGGCTGTACGGCGAGATTTGTGGGGTCGTGCTAGATCGGGTAGAGGGATGTGTGGATGACTGCGAGGGACTCGATGAAGGCGGACACGTTAGGTCTCGTCGAGCCCCCCCTGAGATCCATTTCTCAGCTCTTCGGCCTCCGACTAACATGTGGAAGTTTCTTACGGTGGGGCCTAGTTGGAAGTGAGATTGAGATCCACTGCGTGAAAATGGGATATGTCTTATTAAAATCAAGTGGCAATAAATTGCAGCTGCCCGTCGACGACTGTGCACTCGATGATGCATGTGTTGTGGCGTAGTAGTAGCAGTAGTAGGCTTTTCAGAGTTGATTAAACATGACATAACCACTCGACGACTTTTTCCATGGACGGCTTCGTGTTCCTTCTTGTAGAAGTCTCGCTGAGGGATACGTCCGTGCTGTCTCACGCTGCACTGTGAAGGGCACGACGTGTGCAATGATCCTCGTTGGATCACACAGGATCAATGGTAGGTGCGCACGGTCCACATGACAACTGTGTCAACCAATCAGGGCGTAGCAGATAGAGTGAGCACAAGTTTGGGCCTCTACGGAAGAGAGAGAGAGGGCAAAACTGAGTAGTATCAAAAACCCAAGGGCAAAACTGAGTAGTATAAAAATGAAAGTGAGTGTCTTGTACAATGAAATACATCATGGCATACATCAAATTATGCCAAGATGGATCCACTAGATTTCATTGGATGTGTGTTCTCATAAACCACATGGATCCACTAGAGTTCATTGGATGTGTGTTCTTCTCATAAACAACATGGATCCACTAGAGTTCATTGGATGTGTGTTATTGTCATAAACCACATGGATCCACTAGAGTTCATTGGATGTGTGTTCTTCTCATAAACCACCTGGATCCACTAGAGTCATTGCATGTGTGTTCTTTTCACAAACCACATATGGATCCACCAGAGTCATTGCATGTCTGTTCTTTTCACAAAGCACATATGGATCCATCAGAGTCATTGCATGTATGTTCTTTTCATAAACCACATATGGATCCGCCAGAGTCATTGCATGTCTATTCTTTTCATAAACCATAGCTAGAGTCATTGGATGTGTGTTCTTTTCACAAACCATATGGATCCACTAGTGTCATTGCATGTGTGTTCTTTTCATTAACCACATATGGATCCACCAGAGTTCATTGCATGTGTGTTCTTTTCATTAACCACATCTAGAGTCATTGCATGTTCGTTCTTTTCACAAACCACATAAGGATCCACCAGAGTCATTGCATGTGTGTTATTTTCATAGACCACATATGGATCCACCAGTGTCGTTGCATGTGTGTTATTTTCACAAACCACATATGGATCCACCAGTGTCATTGCATGTGTTGTTCTTTTCACAAACCACGATTAGAGTCAATGCATGTGTGTTCTTTTCACAAACCACATAAGGATCCACCAGTGTCATTGCATGTGTTTTCTTTTAATAAACCACAACTAGAGTCATTGCATGTGTGTTCTTTTCACAAACCACATATGGATCCACCAGTGTCATTGCATGTGTGTTCTTTCCATTAACCACAGCTAGAGTCATTGCATGTGTGTTCTTTTCACAAACCACATATGATCCACCAGTGTCATTGCATGTGTGTTCTTTTCATTAACCACAGCTAGAGTCATTTCATGTGTGTTCTTTTCACAAACCACATATGGATCCACCAGTGTCATTGCATGTGTGTTCTTTTCACAAACCACATATGGATCCACTAGTGTCATTGCATGTGTGTTCTTTTCATTAAACACATATGGATCCCCTAGTGTCATTGCATGTGTGTTCTTTTCATTAACCACAACTAGTATCATTGCATGTGTGTTATTTTCATAGACCACATATGGATCCACCAGAGTTCATTGCATGTCTATTCTTTTCACAAACCACATATGGATCCAGCCGAGACATTGCATGTGTGTTCTTTTCACAAACCACATATGGATCCACCAGTGTCATTGCATGTGTGTTATTTTCATTAACCACATATGGATCCCCTAGTGTCATTACATGTGTGTTCTTTTCATTAACCACAACTAGTGTCATTGCATGTCTTTTCTTTTCATAGACCACATATGGATCCACCAGAGCTCATTGCATGTATGTTCTTTTCACAAACCACATATGGATCCACCAGAGTCATTGCATGTTTGTTCTTTTCACAAACCACATATGGATCCACCAGTGTCATTGCATGTGTGTTCTTTTCATTAACCACAGCTAGAGTCATTGCATGTGTGTTCTTTTCACAAACCACATATGGATCCACCAAAGTCATTGCATGTGTGTTATTTTCATAAACCACATATGGATCCACCAGTGTCATTGAAATGTGTGTTCTTTTCATAAACCACATGGATCCTAACCTTAGGAGAGCCCTAACCTTAGCCCCCAATGGTGGACGTTAGATCGAGTCTTCTAGAAGGTATGCCCTAACACAGTTGTTCTGCATGACGATTGTTACATACCATTCGATCGAGGCGCTTGGATGATTGGGATGGTTCTTTGTAAGAGCGATCCATGAGTAGGCTATTCTGCGACATGATTGGCCACGCTTAATGTCCACTTGCTCTAGACAAACTGGCAACACCGGGCGCTCCCCTTTTGCGAGTGTCACGACTCACGAGTTCCGTGGGCCATATGCCAGTGTCATGTCCCCTTTACTTCTCTTCCTCCCCATACTTCTCTTCCTTCCCCTCGAAGCCACTTTCCCCACTTCTCTCCCATCCTGCCGTAGCCGCAAGCCGACGGCGCCTCCAGCCATCTCTCAGATACATTGCAAATGTATCTATAATTTTTGATGCTCCATGCTTGGTTTTATCTACTTTCTTGTGTTTTGTACACACTTTGGAGTACTTTTCATATGATTTCTTGGACTAACCTATTAACAAGAGCCACAGTGCCAGCTGCCTATTTTCTACTGTTTTTGGTTCCAGGAAAGTCAGAAAATGAATATTCTCGGAATTGGGCAGGACAAAAGCCAAAGTGCCTATTTTTCCGAAAGACATCTGAAGCTAGAATACGAGACGGAGAAGGGCTAGGGGCCGTCCAGACCACCTGGCTGCACGGCCAGGCCTGGCCCGCGCCAGGGGGTGGTCTGGCCGACCCCAGCACCCCCTTAGCCTCTCCTTCCGCCTATATATTGCCCTCGGGACCAAAACCCTAAGGACCCGATCAAAAATCCACGAAAGAGTCTGTAGCCGCCATCATCTCCATCCCTAGATCGGGAGGGATCTGAAGCTCTTCCCGGCACCCTGCCGGAGAGGGGAATTCACCCTGGAGGCCTTCTTCATCATCATGCAAGCCTCCGGTGTGATGCGTGAGTAGTTCATCTCTGGACTACGGGTCCATGTAGTAGCTAGATGGCTGGTTCTCCTCCTTTGTGCTTTCATGTTTAGATCTTGTGAGCTCCATTCATGATCAAGATCATCTATTTGTAATTCTGCATGTTGTGTTTGCGGGGATCCGATGGATATTGAGATGCTATTTCAGATTGATTATTGATTCTATCATGTCTTTGTTATTTGTGATCTTGCATGCTTTCCGTTGTTAGTAGCTATCTTGGCCAAGTAGATGCTAGCAACTCCAAGAATTAGTATTTATGCTCGATAGTGGGTTCATGCCTCTGGTAATCTGGGGAAGTGACAAAGATCTCTAAGGTACTAGATGTGCTGTTGCTACTAGGGAGAAAACAACAATCCTTTATTCATAGAACAATCATATTGTTTACTTTACACGCAATTCGTAAAGCAATAATCTGTTGCTTGCAACTTAATACTGGAGGGGGGTTCAGATGATAACTTGAAGGTGGATTATTAGTCATAGATGAAGTTGGATGGTGGTCTATGTATAATGTTGTAATGCCCAATCAAGTTCCAAAGGAGTCAAGATGATTAGTATATGATTGTATGCTTTCTCGATGTTTGTCAATTGCCCCGCTGTAATTTGTTCACCCAGCATGTTATCTATCTTAAGGAGAGCTACCTCTAGTGAACTATGGATCCCGGTCCTTTCTTTTACATACAATCTACAAACTATTTACTGCTTTGTGTTTACTTTCTGCAAACTATTACTTCCTTCCATTCTATACGCTTAATCCTTTGTTTTCAGCAAAACCGGTGAGATTGACAACCTCATCGCAAGTTGGGGGCAAAGTTCTATGGTTGTGTTGTGCAGGTCTCCACGTTGCTACTAGCACCGGTAGTGCGCCCTGCCAAGGCTCAACTAGCAACACCTTTGGGGTGTTTCCTTGCTCCTACTGGTTCGATTAAACCTTGGTTTCATAACTGAGGGAAACTTACTGCTGTGCTCATCATACCTTCCTCTTGGGGTTCCCCAACGAGCTCCACATCAACACCGAGCCATCAAGTATTTTTCCGCGCCGCTTGGGGAGTCAAGGACATCTTCACAAGGGGAGTCCCTCATAACCAATCTCTTTACTTTGTTATTTTTTTTGCTTAGTTTACTTTTGGTTTGTTTGCTTGTTTCTTTATCAAAAACACAAAAAAATTAGTTTTACTAGTTTGCTTTCTTATTTGAAAACACAAAAAAATGACTACTCTTGAAAACACTAAGTTGTGTGACTTCACTAGCACCAACAACAATGATTTTATGAGCACACCTATTGCTCCACCTATGCCTGAAGCTACTTTCTTTGAGATAAAACCTGCTTTACTCAATCTTGTTATGAGAGAACAATTTTCTGGTATTGGTAATGAAGATGCTGCTGCCCATCTAAATAAATTTGTTGAACTTTGTGCGATGCAAAAGCATAGGGATATAAATGGTGATATTATTAAGCTGAAATTGTTTCCTTTCTCTTTGAGAGGAAAAGCTAAAGAATGGTTGAATTCCTTAACTAGGAATAGTATTGATTCTTGGATTAAATGCAAAGATGCTTTCATTGGAAAGTACTATCCTCCTGCTAAGATTATATCTATGAGAAGTGAAATAATGAAGTTTAAACAATCTGATAATGAACATGTTGCTCAAGCTTGGGAAAGAATGAAATCTTTGGTAAAAAATTGTCCCACTCATGGACTGACTGCTTGGATGATCATCCAAACTTTTTATGCAGGATTGAACTACTCTTCAAGGAACCTATTGGATTCTGCTGCTGGAGGTACCTTTATGACCATCACTTTGGGTGCTGCAACAAAGCTTCTGGATAATATGATGGTTAACTATTCTGAATGGCATACTGAAAGAGCTCCACAAGGTAAGATGGTAAATTCTGTTGAGGAAAACTCCTCCTTGAGTGATAAGATTGATATTATTATGTCTATGCTTGTTAATGGGAAAGCCCATATTGATCCAAATAATGTTCCTTTAGCTTCTTTGGTTGCTCAAGAAGAGCAAGTTGATGTGAACTTCATAAGAAATAACAATTTTAGCAACAATGCCTACATGAATAATTTTGGTAACAACAATTATAAGCCATATCCTCCCAACAATGGTAATGCTTATGGAAGTTCCTACAACAATAATAGGAGTGCTCCCTCTGAACTTGAAGTTATGCTTAAAGACTTTATTAGTAAGCAAACTGCTTTCAATAAAACTATTGAGGAAAAACTCTCTAATGCTGAAAGAAATATAGCATCTTTGGCTGAAGCTCAATCTTCTTTGAATAAAATGGCTGCTAAACCTGAAACTAATGATAATCCCTTCGCAGCTACTAATGCTATACAAGTTAGAATTGATGAAAATGTTAGACTATTAGCTAAATTACATGCTAAGTGGGAAAGAGAAGATGAAATTGCTAGAAACATTAGTGTTTCTACTATCACTACCACTAGTGTCGAGGCTAGTAATAGTTCTACTACTTTAGATGATAAATTTGATTTTGATCTTGATGGTTGCAATATCTCTGAAGTTATTAAGTTCCTACAAAATCTTGCTAAAAGTCCTAATGCTAGTGCTATGAACATGGCCTTTACAAAACACATTACTGATGCTCTCATAAAGATTAAAGAAGAAAAGATGAAACATAAAGCTTCTATCCCTATAAAACAAGAAGATGGTTGGGAACGCATCATTAATATGAAAGTGAATGATTTTGATTTCAAAGCTTTATGTGATCTTGATAGTAGTGTTTCTATTATGCCTAGAAGGATTTATGATATGCTTGATTTGCCTCCACTTGAAGATTGTTATTTGAATGTCACACTTGATGATAATGCTAAAAAGAAACTCATGGGGAGTCTTAATGATGTTCTTATTATGGTTAACAATGCCTATGTCCCCGTTGATTTCTATGTTTTGGATGTTGAATACAATGCTTCTTGTCCAATTACTTTGGGAAGACCTTTTCTTAGAACTGCTGGTGCCATTATTGATATGAAGGAAGGCACCATTAAATATCAACTCCCACTTAAGAAAGGTATAGAACACTTCCCTAAAAAGAGAGAGAAGATTTCGTTTGCCTCTCATATGAAAACAAAATTTGCTCTTAATGCTTCTTCATTTGAGAACACTTGATTTTTTTCTTGGTTCTTATGCCTAACTTAAAGGCGTTAAAGATAAGTACTTATTGGGAGATAACCCAAAAGTTTTAGATGAGTCTTGGAAGTTATTACATCAGTAATAACCGCTCCTTATCCTTTTTCTTTTTCTTTTTGTGCCAAGAGTAACCTCTAATGAGAGAGAAGTAATGATTGGGGAAGTTGCTGTCCCGAAACAGATTTCTGTGCTTCACCGTAAAAATTCGTGTAAAATCTCTGAACGTCCTTTTGAGGCGTGAATGTTTTTGCTTCTGCCCCAGGTTGTTATCTAACTTTCGTTAGTTCAACACTTTTTGATTTGAGCAACATAAGGTCTTCGAAAAAATTCGTCTTTACCTGCTGGTCTGTTTTGACAGATTTCTGCCATTTTTTGCATTTGCTTCTTGTTGGTTCCTTTTTGAGTTCTTTTGGGGAATTGAGCTTTTTTAGGGAAGTGCTTCAGTAGCTAGTGTTCTAATGGAAGTTTATTGTTGTTAGAACTGAACCTTAAGACCTATTATCTTGAGTGCACTAATGTTGCTAATAAAGATTGTGTGAAGTTTTGTATGAAGGAAAATTTTCAGGTGTATGGAAGGAATGAGTAATGAGATGAAGGATGGACTAAAGCTCAAGCTTGGAGATTCCACGCGTGTCACCCCAAGAAATATCCAAGAAGTGCAAGCATCAAAGCTTGGGGATGCCCAAGGCATCCCCCTCTTCATTAATAAAAATTCCAGGTTTCTTCCAAACGCTTCATTTTTATTGTTTCATGCATAGTTGTGTTGTTCTTGGAGCGTCTTCTTTTTCATTTTTGTTTTGGTTTTTTGTTTGCTTGGTTTGCTTAGTTTGCTGAATAAATTGGTTGGACCCCCTCTTTCATACATTGGTTTTCAAATAGTTTGGTTTGGTTTGGAAAAGAGTAGGAAAGTTTATGCTTAAGTGTTAAAGAGAGCTTGTTTTTGACTGTGGCCTATGCTTTGTCATGCCATGCTTGATATTGTTTTGGATTTATGCTTAGTATTCTTTGCTGTAGAATGACTTTTCATAAACAATTGAGATTGCTTAATGTGCCTTGGATGAATCATGCGTTGTTTTAGCATATTAAAGCATAGTATAGCGGTATTCTCCTTTGATGCTTTATTTGGGTTGACTTGGCACATGCTCACACCATGTAATGACTATCTCAAGTCACCATAGCCTTTATGATCCTTTATTTTTCAACTTGTAGTATCACTTTATGCTTTGATCAATGATGTTTTGTTGCTCTGCATGATTATGGCCATTATTGCTCTCTTAGTTTGTCGCTCCCAGTCTTTTGCTAGCCTCCACAACCAAGTATGAGTTCCACTCATGCATCCAACTCCCTAAACCAAGATATTCCAAAGAGTCCACCATACCTACCTATTAGCATATGCTATTCCAAGTATATTCATGTTTTTGTTTATCTTCCAAATTAAACTTGTTATGAGAAAACTAGTGATTAAAGCTCTCACGAACTTGATGGCACACTTTACTTTTTTGCATCTAATAAACTTGAACCACTAGGTCCTTCTTTGTTTCGTATATGCTTGCGCTTTATAAGTTGAAATTAGCAGAACCATGTATCATGGGGAACGCTTTCAACATTGCACTTGTACTTGTACCCCGTTGATATCATGTTCTTTTGCTTATGGATCCCGACGGTGTGAAATAAAAGTGGAACTTATATGATCATGGAGTTTGTATGTGTGTTAGAGAAACGCCTGGGCTGCTAGACAATGAGCACTCTATGAAGCATCCTCAATAAAAACCTATGCAAATAGAAAATAAAAAGATCACTGAGATGCTCATTGTCTGCTTGCCTTATCATTTTGATTATGGGATAGCTCCTGTATCATGTGCAAGGGGTACCCCGTTGGCGGTTATTTATGATACATATGTACTTACAATGACAAGAGCTTACTTGTGACTAAAGTTGAGTAGCATGAGGTTCGGTCTTCGTAAGAAAGGGGCATGAGATTTCGGTTTATAACTTGTCAAGCATATCCTCTTAGTTGTGTCACTTTAACCTTAATCACTTCAATATGCTTATGATAGGGGCAATGAGAGCTGAAAGCTATAAGTACCATAATTTTTGGAAGCTCTTTATGAGACTTGAATCCCTGCTTCCTTCTATGAAGGCCTTTCTTCTACCATTATATATTGAGTCTCCGTCTTCTATCTTTATGCACCTATTTTGAGAGCATAGTGGCTATTCTTAGTTCTATGTGCATTGTCCCAAGACTAGTTGATTGTTGCATAACTTGATATTGCTTGTTTTAAACTATTTGTATCTAGTCACTCTTATGAACTTTGAAGGTGTCCTATGCATTTATATTTGCTACTCTATGAGGGACAAGCTGAATACTATTATGCTATGTTTTCTTTATGTGAAACAAACAAACCTCTTGCAAAGCATTGTTATTCATGAATCTTTTGTTTGTGACTTTTCATGTTGCATCATAGTTTCTTTGTATTATTGCTAGAACTTTGTCTTTCATGTTATGATTGAAGTACTATGATCCCAGCTTTGATTGTTTTACAAGTACTTTGATCAAGTTTATGATGGTGCATGTCACCTGAAAAATTATTCTTTCTTTTTATCACTTACCTTTTCGAGGACGAGCAGGAGTTAAGCTTGGGGATGTTGATACATTGCAAATGTATCTATAATTTTTGATGCTCCATGCTTGGTTTTATCTACTTTCTTGTGTTTTGTCCACACTTTGGAGTACTTTTCATATGATTTATTGGACTAACCTATTAACAAGAGCCACGGTGCCAGCTGTCTGTTTTCTGCTGTTTTTGGTTCCAGGAAAGTCAGAAAATGAATATTCTCGGAAATGGACGGGACAGAAGCCAAAGTGCCTTTTTCCGGAAGAAATCTGAAGCCAGAATACAAGATGGAGAAGGGCTGGGGGTCGGCCACACCACCTGGCCGCGTGGCCAGGCCTGGCCCACGTCAGGGGGTGGTCTGGCCGACCCCAACACCCCCTCGGCCTGTCCTTCCGCCTATATATTGCCCTCAAGACCAAAACCCTAAGGATCCGATCAAAAATCCACGAAAGAGTCTGTAGCCGCCATCATCTCCATCCCTAGACCGAGAGGGATCTGAAGCTCTTCCCGGCACCCTGCCGGAGAGGGGAATTCACCCTGGAGGCCTTCTTCATCATCATGCAAGCCTCCGGTGTGATGTGTGAGTAGTTCATCTCTGTACTACGGGTCCATGTAGTAGCTAGATGGCTGGTTCTCCTCCTTTGTGCTTTCATGTCTAGATCTTGTGAGCTCCGTTCATGATCAAGATCATCTATTTGTAATTCTGCATGTTGTGTTTGTGGGGATCCGATGGATATTGAGATGCTATTTCAGATTGATTATTGATTCTATCGTGTCTTTGTTATTTGTGATCTTGCATGCTTTCTGTTGTTAGTAGCTATCTTGGCCAAGTAGATGCTAGCAACTCCAAGAGTTAGTATTTATGCTTGATAGTGGGTTCATGCCTCTGGTAATCTGGGGAAGTGACAGAAATCTCTAAGGTACTAGATGTGCTGTTGTTACTAGGGAGAAAACAACAATCCTTTGTTCATAGAACAATCGTATTGTTTACTTTACACGCAATTCGTAAAGCAATAATCTGTTGCTTGCAACTTAATACTGGAGGGGGTTCGGATGATAACTTGAAGGTGGATTATTAGTCATATATGCAGTTGGATGGCGGTCTATGTATAATGTTGTAATGCCCAATCAAGTTCTAAAGGAGTCAAGATGATTAGTAAATTGTTATATGCTTTCTTGATGTTTGTCAATTGCCCCGCTGTAATTTGTTCACCCAGCATGTTATCTATCTTAACGAGAGCCACCTCTAATGAACTATGGATCCCGGTCCTTTCTTTTACATACAATCTATAAACTATTTACTTCTTTGTGTTTACTTTCTGCAAACTATTACTTCCTTCCATTCGATATGCTTAATCCTTTGTTTTTAGCAAAACCGGTGAGATTGATAACCTCATCGCAAGTTGGGGGCAAAGTTCTGTGGTTGTGTTGTGTAGGTCTCCACGTTGCTACTAGCACCGGTAGTGCGCCCTGCCAAGGCTCAGCTAGCAACACCTTTGGGGTGTTTCCTTGCTCCTACTGGTTCGATTAAACCTTGGTTTCATAACTAAGGGAAACTTACTACTGTGCTCATCGTACCTTCCTCTTGGGGTTCCCCAACGAGCTCCACATCAACACCGAGCCATCACTCTCCTGCAGCCACCCCATTCCCCCACCCCCCTCTCGCCATGGGTTCAAGGGGAGACGGTAAGGAAACACGTCGTGACGACATGGACGGTGATTTTGATGCGATTCATCCCATCTCTATCATCTATGGCCAATTATCTATTTTGAGCTAGATCTACTCTGTTTACTCATGCATGTATGATGTGTTAGGCCAACCAGACGCTGTACGACTCTGACTATCATGTTTTAGCGGAGGAAGACAATCCTCCACTATGTAAACATGGATATGTGACGGCTAAATTTGTAGCATTCGAAGGACGAAATGCAGGCAGGAGGTTTTTATGGTGTCAAGGACATCGTGCAATGATGCAAGGCAGAAGTTGCGGTGTTGTCAAATGGGTAGATCCAGAGTGGCCCAAATCGATGCAGAAAACCCTGGACAAACTATGGGATATGACTGTTGAGTTGAAAGAATCCATAGTCAGCTCACTTCTTGACAGTGCTGAGATGAAGCTATTTGACCAAGTTGACACAACCAAGCTTAACCGAGATCTCAGGAGGGTGCAAGACAAGGTTAGCAAAGTCGAGAAGGAGAGGGACATGGCGTTGGCCCTGAAGGCTAAATCAGAGCCAGAACCAACTCAAGCAAGGAATGAACTTCACTAGGCCAAAGTCCTGCAGTTCACAACTACAAGTATTGACAAGTGCATGAGGATAAATGCAGAGAAACAATTGAAGCTATGCAAGGAAGATGCTAAAAGGAAGGAGCAGACGATTTGATCCTTGCTCTCACAGGAAGATGTGCATCGGGCTAAGATTAGGAAGATCAAGGAGATGTGTGATAACTAGTTCTATTTAGCTTGAGCTCCGTGATTTTTTAAGTTGTAATAGTAGTACTTGTTGACCTAGCAGTCTAAACTAGTGGTCCCGGAGTCCTGGGAGAAAAACAATTGGTCGCCTGTTAATCTTTCTCAACCCTATATTACTTCCTTTTGTCTGATCATGGTGGTATTCTGACATTGGTGGTTTGTTTAAATGTAATCTACATGGATTGTGCCGCATGCAAATGGCACAACCAAAATTTATAAAGTGGAAGCACGTACACGTTGGATCAGTCATTGCATGTAGGGGATGCAGGAGTAGGGAGGCGTTGAGATAGATGAGCTCAAGATTAGGCTCGAAAGTGGTACCGATTTCCTCATCATATGGGCATTATCGGTTGCCATTGCTGTTTATATTTCCATGTCGTTGTGCAGCAGCTGAAATAAGTTGCTGTTTCATGGAGTGTAGCAGCTTAAATAATTTATTTCTGTGCCACTTACATTCCATCGAATTTGGAGACCTCCTGCTCCTCAGTAATCGTGGAACCAGTGCTGCGTATTTTTGGATAGTAGTGGCACAATCACAATTTCGGATTCAACTACTGACTCGGGCGTTTCCAAACCCTAAGTCACGGTACATTTTACTCCGAGAACATGGGTAGATTGTTTTGCCCCCCAAAGTTCCACACACAGAGTTCCAGAATTTAATCGAATTACATATATAGGTTAAAGTTCAACACATTATTATGCATCTTCATTTCCAGTAGCCTTCTTCCCCCGCCTAGGTGCCAAGCCTTCATGTCCACTGGCTTCTTCATTTCCTGCCTTCTTCCTCTTCCTCGGTGCCAATTTTCTTAGCTTCACGTACTCTGCATCGCCAGGACAATAAGCACCAGAATCATGTCCAACATCATCTTTCCACTCGTTTTTATTTTCTTCCAACAACAAAATGACTGACCCGGCAGTCATGTTTCTAACATTGCGACGCTTCCTGTCAAAGAAACAGGATTGTTGCATAACTGCCAATATCTACAGAGTAAATAAAACAAAAATTACAATTCAGCACAAACATGCAAGCCCCAAGAGACTTTTGCTTACCAAGAGCTAATTGGGTTCGAGCGACCACCCTGTCCAAGAATAGAAGGGCGACTCCCAGTTGCAGCAGCTTCCACATCTAGTACATCACAATTCAGCCCAAACATGCAAGCTGAAGCATACCTTTTCATCAACCCAATTAGCTGACTATCACACGTTAGAGGAACCATGATGCCTCGTTCATCCATGAAGCTGAACTTTGCAGTCTGCTTCGGCCATAGTTCATCATGATTATGCAGAGCAGCAACCATACCAGGGATAGTGCAGATTTGCGTAGGCGCTTCTTCCATCGTGATACAATGGTGTCCATACAACTTGCCCTTCACCCTTGTTGATTTAGAGTCGTACCTGAAGAGGGCTACCGTAACCAGGTAAGGGTGGTCCGTGGATATCCCACTTGACAGAAAACTATGGACAAAATATGTTTGTCAGCGTTGGGCTAACAAACGATTTTAGGTTTAGTAGCCAGCTAGCAGTTATAATTAGTGCGAATAGCAAAGAGAAGGGTAGCTCACCCGCATATAGCCAGAACTTCTTCTTCCTTGATAGTAGGATCTGCCATCCTTCGAGCTGCTTAGCTCGTCGGCGATGGAGGTAGGCTAGAGCCTTGCAACGGCGGCTACGACATGCGCCATTGGAGCTCGGGATCAGCGAATGGGCGCAACAACTAGGCACAATAACTTGGCACCAGAAGTCAAATGTCCGAAGGGATCGTTCTGCTTGGAGGGTGGATTTGGATGCCACCGGTGCTAGGGGAAAGGAGGGAATGGATTTGTGAAATTGGTCAACGCATCCAAGCCACTTAGTTCCTCGATTTTCCTAAGAGGTTGCCGCGTTGGCGCTCGCGTCACGGATAGATGACCGACATGTGGGTCCCGACCGTCTACTTCACATGGTAGTTTAACAGAATATTTGAATTTGGTAGGGGTGAGATGAGTTTGCCTTGAAATGGTCCTTCTCAGTAGTTGGCAGCCCAACTTTACGAAATGCGGCAATTACAGGAAACTTGGGTACCGTGATGCACTCGCCTAGGAACTTTCAGGCCGCAAACCAACAAGCCCAAAGAAGATACCCAAGTTAATGTTATCGCTACCGATGTTAATGATTTTAATTTTATAGCTCGCACTCCTTTTAATCCTGCATGGAAAAATAATTATGCTTCCAATGTTCAAAAATATCATTCTAATCCTGCAGGAGCTCCTTATAATAATTATGATAACACTAATGGAGCAAATCATGGCAATATCTCATTCGAGCAAACTATTAGAACATTTATACAAGCTCATACCGAGCAAAATAATATGCTTATTAAAATCACAGAGAACCGAAAGTAGTATAGGAAAATTATCTAACTAGGCCGTTGCAATTAGAAATGATATGCAGGCTCTACAGGAAAGGACAAAGACCATGGAGGCTCAGCTATGTAAGGTAGCTGAGAGCCAAGCTCTCATACTAGCAAAGTTTGCTGGAAAACCCGAGCCAAATCTGGTAGAAGACCTCAAGATGATGAGGGTGGTAACAAGAGAATAGAAACCCGAAGAGCTAGATTATAGCAACACGCCAACACCGGCATATACCATGGAAGATTTATTAAAGATGACCACCATGAAGAATCCAGGTATAGAACAAGGTAATGATGCTATGTACCAACAATTTATACAACAAGTAGCATCTAAAGTTCGTGATTTAGAGATGGAGTCTAAAAGACTAGCTGATAAGCTTCCAGCTAAGCTAGATGACATATTTGAGCCCAGTATTAAAATTAAGTTGGGGGTCAATGAGATATCCGCACTTTGTGATCTTGGTGCGAGCGTCTCAACAATTCCAAAAGCTTATTCAACAAATTAAACTTGGGGCCATTTGTTACAACTAAATTGAGACTCCATCTAGATGATTCAACTTATAAACAAGCTGTTGGGATTAAAGAAAATATAGTCATTGAAATTAAAGGTAGCCCCGCTCTTATTGATCTTGTTATTGTGGACATGCCTGAAGATCCCATAGCACCTATAATTCTAGAAAGGCCATTCCTAAGAACTATTAATGCTTTGATTAATTTACATGAATGGAAAGTGAAAATATGGCTACCATCTAGAGATCCTTTTACAGTCCACTTCCCAAGGAAAAAAAAGGCCAAGCCTAATGATGATGATGGTGCAATTACTTTAAAAGACAACTATTTCGGAGTGGGTGTTCCACTTTTTAAACGTAAGTGATTGCCATCATGCATGGTCAAGCTAATTGACCTTAACTAAAAGCACTTCATGGGAGGCAACCCATGTGAAATATTTTTTTTCTTTATGTGTTAGTTTAGTTTAGTTTTGTTTTTGTTTTTAATAAAGAGTGTTCAAGAAGACCTTTGGAGAGAGGAGAAGAAATAAGGTAATCCTCTATATTTTATTTTACTAACACATGGCCTAAGAAGTATTGCTAGATCTTTGCTTAGCATATTTGCTGTTATTTTGTCCTTTGATAAGATGTGCAAAGGCACACAGAGCTTCTAATCAAAATTTTAAGATTTTGTAGCTCACAGTGCTCTTAACGATCACTGGTACGGCCGGAAGGGACCGTACTGTGCGCCCGTACCACATCAAGTCGAAGGAAGATAGAAATTATGATTTTTGCCATAGGTATCGTCTTTGATAACAACCATCGGTATGGTGGACGCTTGTCAGCATGGCGCAGTACCTTACCCTCGAGCAAACATCAGATTTCAAGCAAAGGTACTAAACCGATAACGACCAATCTTATGGGCGTGCGTGACCACCCGCGCGCCCGTACCGAGTGCACCGCCTGGGAGCAGCTGTCGCCCCCAAGGTATGTCACCCTGTACGGCGGGCTCCGGCCGTACCGCCCACCTGTACCACGTACGCGGCTGCCATATTCAGCCTAAGGAGGTAACCTAAAAATCCCCAAAATCAATCTTTATCTTTCTTATTCCTCCAAACTCAAAACTACCTCAATTAGATATTCAAATTTACTCAATCTTTCTTCAATTCCTCGCACTCATTCGATCTAAGGTATGATTCTCCTCCGATCCTCAACTTATTTGTGCAAAAGCTTCACTCAATCTTTCATCATTGCCAATCTAGACTTTGTTCTTGATTCAATCTTGATATTGAGCATGCTTAGTATTGTTTTAGAGGAGTTTCTTTTGTAGTAGTGTAGGGAATCACTTATGCTATGTTTCTTTTGGACCAAAAGTTTATTAGCAATTTTATTTACTTTGTCTTATTTTTATAATTATTAGATGAACATGAGGTGACAAGGGGTAACCTCGGCAATGTCCATGGTGAAGAACTTAGGGTTTCGCGGAAAAGAGAACACTGGGGATTTTATCGGATGTCAGGAAAACAATGGAGTCAAAGTCGCTTGAATATTAGGAAATCACACTATTACAAGTTTCCTGGGAGATTTTCTAGTACCCTCGCTTGAGCTTCTCCCGTCCTATATATAATAGGCCAGGTCTCAAAGCTGTATGCAGATAGGTTTTACATACATGCGATTACAATAGCAACTCATTGTCGGTTCAGAAACTCTTTCCTAATACAATTAAAGTCTTTGTCGGCTGCTTCCTTGGGCTATCATCTGAAATCTTCATGGGCTGTAAGCCTTTTACCCAGCATAGGGCAGCAAATCATAAGCATCCAAGTAATCGTACCTATGTCAGTAGCCCCCGAGACTCTACTTGAACCATAGTTTCAGGTTGAGTCTCAAAGTTTCTTTTTCCTTTATTTTTATCTATTTTTATGTTTTTATAGGGATTTGGTACAACGAGTTTGATGCTTCCGACGGATTGGGAATCAGTTAATTGCTCCTGGGCAAAAACAAGGTTGTCCTACATCAAATTCAAGTCCCTAGGCCTGAACTCGAAATTTACTACTGGTGTAATTCAGTTTGGGCCACTGAGGTCTTATCAAATACTGAATCCCAGTTTTATTTTATTGGGTACCCAACGCGTCCGTCGGGATTTTTTATCGTATCGTTGATACAAATATTTTACTGGCAGAGCGCATTCTTGTGCGATTACCAGGCCACACAAGACGAATCTTGGGGTCTTACCTTCATGTTTCTGAACATGGCATTCGGATTTTTTGTCGCGTTTGGGCGTGATCCAAGATTTTTTTGGTTTTCTGGCGGTTGGCTTGCTGAGCTGACAATTTTTCTGACTTATATCAGATAGTTTTAATGCTTTATGCTAACTCCCGACGGGAGTAATCTTTTTGAGGATACCTTTTGAGGATACATTAATGTAAAACTCATAGGTATTTTCAATCATGAACATTTTTGTTTTAATCATACATAATTGGATTTCTATCAGTGCCTTGCGCCTATCTCGATGGGAGTAACCCGAGGCTATGTTCGGATGCCTGTATCTGGTCATAGGCTCATAGTTGTTGTTTGCTTGATGGAAAACATAGATCTTTTGAACGGATATAATCAATAAAGAACTTAAGGTATGAAAAAACTTATCTTTTATACATAAGGCGAAAAACCGATGATACATTATTTTTGGGAGATGGAGCCTAGCCGTTGGCCTAGATATTCTGGCTTAAGAAGACGAACCGTAAATCTTATTGTATTGCAAGTAATCTTATGCGTAAAAGCATTGTAGCTACGCTATGTTCCATGGATTGGAGTATTTGACTCCTCTCTTCTTGTCTTGTAGTCGATATGCTCCTCCAGGGATAACTTTTGTGACGATCTATGGTCTTCCCATGGCGATTCTAACTTTTGGTGTCCATCTTGTTTGAAGCGAAGAACTAGGTCCCCTACTATGAAGGACCTAGGCCACAATCATCGACTGTGGTAATTGTGCAAGTTTTGCTGGTACATAGTTGCTCTTTGTAGGGCTTCATCTCCAGCTTCACCAAGTGCATCCACATCATCTTCGAGTGCTTCTCTTGATTCCTCTTCATCATATGCAGCTACTCTTGGGGATTCATGTGACACCTCAATAGGAAGCATGGCTTCTGCGCCGTGGACCAGAAAGAAAGGTGTCTCTTGTGTCGAATTATTTGCAGTTGTACATAAACTCCATAAAATAGATGGTAATTCATCAACTGATGTCTACGCACTTCTATTCTTGTAGACACTTGTCGGGCCTCCAAGTGCTGAGGTTTGTAGAACAGCAGGAAGTTTCCCTTAAGTGGATCACCCAAGGTTTATCGAACTTAGGGAGGAAGTGGTCAAAGGTATCCCTCTCAAGCAATCCTGCAATCAAGATACAAGAAGTCTCTTGTGTCCCCAACACACCAAATACACTTGTCAGGTGTATAGGTGCACTAGTTCGGCAAAGAGATAGTAAAATACAAGTGCTATGGATATAAGACAACGGTGCCAGAAAATAGCTTGAGGGCGTGGAAGAGACTAAAGGCAAACTGAAATAAAGACGGAAGCAAGCAAACATGTAACAGATCTAGTTGCAAACGGTGTTTCAATGCTTAGAAACAAGGCCTAGGGATCATACTTTCACTAGTGAACACTCTCATATAAATATCTTCTCTTTATGATACTACTCTGAACTACTCTCCGATTGGACACTCTAATCCATGGTAGGGCTATAATAGCACTCCTCAAAATCTGCTTTCCCCATCTAGATAACCCCACACTGTCACCTTGAGTGCTAGATGGTTCCAACAAACACCACAATTTCATAGATACATCCAACTCCAAATATAACTCATAACAAGTATTTGTAATCTCTAGCCTAAGTGCCACCACGGTGTGCATGCTGTCACTTTCACACACATGGGGAGAGCAGAGATCTATTAAAGCACTTGAGTAGCAAAGTAGATCTACTTGATTACAAAGCTCATGATCACAATATGGTCATGCATAGAGAGAGATGAACACATAGCTACCGGTAGATCCCTTAGCCTCGAGAGAGATCTACTCCCTCCTCATCATGGGAATCAGCAACTATGATGGAGAAGGTGGTGGAGATCGATGGAGATGGCTCCGGGGGCTCTTCCCCATCCCGGCAGGGTGCCGGAACAGAGACTGCCTGTCCCCCGAATCTCCCCTTCAGTGGCGGCGGCGCTGCAGAACTTTTTGTGGATGGAGGCTCGATTCCCTAGGGTATCTGGACTGGGAGGCTTATTATAGGCGAAGAGGCGAGGTCGGTGGCCGGCCAGGGGTCCCACACTATGCCCTGGCGCAGCCTAGGGCTGCTCATGCCAAAGGGTGGTGTGGCCGCCCTGTGGCCCCCCTTCGTCTCTCCTTCGGACTCCATGTGTCTTCTAGTAAAATATTGACTTTGGCTTTTGTCCCGTCCAATTCCGAGAATATTCATTTTATGACTTTCCTAGAACCAAAAACAACAGAAAACAGGCAACTGGCACTGTGGCATCTTGTTAATAGGTTAGTCCAAGAAAGTGTATAAAAATACTCCAAAGTGTGGACAAAACATAAGAAAGTAGATATAAACCAAGCATGGAACATCAAAAATTATAGATACGTTTGCAACGTATCAACATCCCCAAGCTTAACTCTTGCTCGTCCTCGAGTAGGTAAGTAATAAAAAGAAGAATAATTTTGGAGGTGACATGCACCATCATAAACTTGATCAAAGTATTTGTAAAACATTGATAGCTGGGATCATAGTACTTTAACATAGCATGAAAGATATATTTCTAACAATAAGACATAGCAACTATGTTGTAACATGAAAAGGCACAAACAAAAGATTCATGAATAACAATGCTTTGCAAGTCGTTTGTTTGTTTCACATAAATAAAACATAGCATAGTGGCATTCAGCTTGTCCCTCATAATGTAGCAAAACATAAATGCATAGGACACCTTCAAAGTTCATAAGGGTGACTAGATACAAATAGTTTAAGAACAAGCAATATCAAAGTTATGAATCAATCAACAAGTCTTGGGACAATGCACATTAAACTAAGAATGGCCACTATGCTCTCTCAATAGGTGCATAAAGATAGAAGATGGAGACTCAACATAAAAGTAAAAGAAAGGCCTTCATAGAAGGAAGCAGGGATTCAAGTCTCATAAAGAGCTTCCAAAAATTATGGTATTTATTAGCTTTCAGCTCTCATTGCCCCTATCATAAGCATCTTGAAGTGATTAAGTTTAAAGTGAACAAACTATGGAGTATATGCTTGACAAAGTATAAGTTGGAAATCTCATATCCCTTGAATACGAGGGCAGCTCCTCATGCTACTCAAGTTTAGTTGCCGGTAAGTTATTGTCGTAGTAAGTACATGTGTATCATAGAGAACCGCCAACAGGGTACCCCTTGCCCGTTGATACGGAAGAATCCATATATCAAAATGACAAGGCAAGCAGACAATAAGCATCTCAGCAATGTTCTTATTTACCATGGGAAAATGGTGCTTTTTTCTCTCTTTCCTCTTTTCTCACCTTTTTTTCTCAATCTCTATCTCTTTTTTTGTAAGAAGAATGCTTCATAGATTGCTCATTATGGTTATGCTACAGGTTTCCACCATGATTAGGCATGATTTAGACCAGCGGCCCAGGCGTTTATCTAACACACATACATAACTCCATGGACTTACAATCTCCCCTTTCATTTCACACCGACGACATCCATAAACAAAAGAGCATGATATCAACTGGGTACAATGTACAAGTGCAATGTTGAAAGCGTTCCCCATGATAGCATGGTTCTGCTAATCCCCAACATATAAGTGCAAGCATATACAACATAGACGACACAATGGTTCAAGTTTATTAGGGCCAAGAAAAGTAAAGTGTGCCATCAAGTTCGTGAGAGCTTTAATCACTAGTTTCCTCATAACAAGTTTAATTTGGAAGATAGATAAAAACATGAATATACTTGGAATAGCAAATGCTAATAGGTAGGTATGGTGGACTCTTTGGAATAACTTGGTTTTATTTGGAGTTGGATGCATGAGTGGAACTCATACTTGGTATGGAGGCTAGCAAAAGACTGGGGGCGACCAACTAAGAGAGCAATACTGGCCATAATCATGCAAAGCGACAAAACATCATTAATTAAAGCATAAAGTGATATTTCAAGTCGAAAACTAGATGATCATAGAGGCTATGTTGACTTGGTATAATCTTAACATGGTGTGAGCATGCACCAAGTCAACCCAAATAAAGCATCAAAGGAGAATACCACAATATTATGCTTTTATATGCTAAAACAACGCATGATTCTTTCAAGGCACATTAAGCAATCTCAATTGTTTATAACATGCCATGCTACAACAAAAATCACTAAGCATAAAGCCAAAACAATATCAAGCATGACATGATAAAGTCTAAGTCAGAGGAAAAAACAAGCTCCTTTTTACCACTTACGCATGAAACTTCCTACTCTTTTCCAACTCCAATCAAAAACTAAAGCTAAACGTAGTGCTAGCAAAGGAGAACACTCGTAGAACAATAAGAGTGAAAACTAGTGTGTTCCAAAAGAAGTGTGCTGGAATCCAACCAACTTATTCAAGCAAACAAAGCAAAAGAAAACAAAAAATGAAAAATAAGACGCTCCAAGAACAACACAACTGTGCATGAAACAATAAAAATGAAGTGTTTGGAAGAAACCTGAGATTTTTATTGATGAACAAGGGGATGCCTTGGGCATCCCCAAGCTTTGACGCTTGTACTTCTTGAATATTTCTTGGGGTGACACGGTGGCATCCCCAATCTTGAGCTTTTGTCCATACTTCATCTTCTCACATTGTTCTTCCCTACACTTTAAAATTTCCTTCATACAAAACTTCACACAATCTTCATTAGCAACATTAGTGCACTCAAGATAATAAGTCCTTTGGTTCAGTTTCAACACAAGTAAAACTTCCATTAAAACAAAAGCTAATGTAGCACTTCCTTTAAAAAATTCAAATGATCAAAGAGAACTCAAAGAGAAAGAGATTAAGAAGCAAATGCAAATAATGGCAGAAATCTTTTAAAACAGACCAGAAGGTAAAAACCAATTTTTCAATGACCTTCTATGCTCAAATCGAAAAGTGTTGAACTAACGAAAGTTGGATAACAACCTGGGGCAGAAGCACAACAAATTATAGCTCAAACCGACATATAGAGATTTTTCACGAATTTTTACAGCGAAGCACAAAAATCTATTTCGGGACAACAACTTTCCCAAGCATTACTTCTCTCTCATTAGAGGTTACTCTTGGCACAAAAAGCAAATAAAAAGGATAAGCAAAGGTTATTACTGAAGCAATAACTTCCAAGACTCATCTAAAACTTTTGGGTTATCTCCCAATAAGTACTTTTCTTTAACGTCTTTAAGTTAGGCTTGATAGTTTGAGAAGATGCTCACATAAGAAATATGAATTGAAGTAAAAGAGAGCATCAAGAAGCAAATTCAAAGCACATTTAAGTCTAACCCACTTCCTATGCATAGGAATCTTGTAAAGAAACAAGTCATGAAAGAACAAAGCAACAAGCATAGTAAAGCAAAACATGTGCAACTTCAGGACTTTCAACATAAAGAGGGGAAACTTAATATTGTTGAGATACATAAAAACCATGTTTCCCTCTCTCATAATAACTTTCAGTAGCATCATGAATAAAATTAACAATATAACTATCACATGAAACATTCTTATCATGAGACACATGCATAAAAGAATTAATAATCTCCACATAAACATAGTCATTGTTATTAATTGTAGTGGGATCAAATTCAACAAAATAGCTATCATTATTATTCTCATCACCATAATCATCAAATATAGGAGGCATATTGTAATCATAATTAATTTTCTCCTCAATATTAGGTGGACTGAAAATATCATATTCATCATTGTAATCATCATATATCGGAGGTATTTTTTGAGGTGAAACAGTAGGGAGAATCCCCACTGCAATTTTTTATTTTAAGGTATGAGTATGTTACATAGATAAATACAGATAGACTTTTGATCTAAGGAAGATCAAAACAGTAAAGTAAAACCATTCTAAGATGTGTAAAATCTACCCTATCCCTGATCTAATTGCTGGTTCAGCCAGGCTTTGAATTTCTCCTTGTATTTTACTTTGATTCTGAACTGTAACCATCTCATTTCTTGATAGAAGATTGCTTTCCATCTTTCAAGTGTGGGTCTTTTGTCATTAAAAATCTTCTCATTTCTGCATATCCATATACCCCAGGTAATCATGATAATGATTTCCATTGCAAATGGTAGGTGTAACTTTTCTTTGATGTCTGAAATAGCTTCCAATCCTGTTAGGTTTGCATTTCTGTTTCTGTAAATATGGTCCCAGCATTTGTTTGCAAATGAACATTCCCAGAATAGATGATTTACTTATTCTTCCAAGTAACAACTGGAAGTTACACAGTTCTAGTCAGGCAGGATGAACTACTTTCTTTTCAGAAGATTCCTTGTATTCAATCTGTCCAGAAGCAGAATCCAGAAGAAGAACTTGTGTTTATTTTGGCAAGAGGATGTCCATACCCATGAGAAGTGTGGTGGTGATGGTGAATATCCAATCATGGTTGAGTAGGCCTTTTTTACTTCAAATTTATCTAACCCCCAAATATAGCTCCAATTATCATGGGTATCCCCATGAGTGGTATGCATGATTTCCTGGCACCTTTCTTCCATGATAATAAACTCAAAGTATGCTTACTGAGAGAGTGGTAGGTGAAAATTATCCTCTAAGAAATCAGCATGTAAGAAGTCATGTACACTGATATTTGAAATCTTAGCATAGGACAGAAGGTGCGTGAATTTATTCATCAGGCACTCATCTTGCCAAAGGTCAGACCAGAAATAAGCAGACTTTCCTGAATTCAGATTGCACTTAGCCATGCCTTTAAAATTATCAATTAATTTGATATGAGATTTCCACCAGAATGATCCTTCCATGCTTCTTCCAGGTAGTTTTCCATATTTGTAGTAATTTTCCCATATGAGATGAACCCAAGGGATGTCATGGTGATTGTAGAATTTGTCCAAGTTTTTTAGAAGGAGGGCAGTATTTTTAATCTGTAGGTTTAGCACCCCTAGACCCCCCTGATTTTTAGGACGATAGATTTTATCCCAAGACACCAGAGCTTGTCCTTTTGCTTGAACATCTTCAGTCTTCTTTCTCCATAGACAATGTCTCATGTATTTTATAATTTGATCCTTGATGGCAATTGGTACCTCCAAACAACTCATGAAAAATAGAGGGAGTGAGGACAGAATAGATTTTACCAGTTGCAATTTTCCTCCATAGTTCAAGAAATCAGCTATACCACATAATCTTCTTTCAACTCTTTGAACAATGGGCAAAAAGTGCTCCATAGATGGTTTTGAAATGCTTAGTGGTAAACCAAGGTAGGTGAAAGGGAGGCTACCAGTTTGACAATTGATTGTCATAGCAAAATGCATTAACCTATCATTACATAAGTTTATTGGCATCATGCTAGATTTCAAATAGTTGACTTTGAGCCCAGTGGAATTTGCAAATGTTTGAAGAAGTGCTTTCAAGCACAATAATTGAGTAGCATCTGCCTTAAGTACCACCAATGTATCATCAGCATATTGAATAACAGGGAAATCACTGTTGGGTGGTCCATCTATAGGTGGTGTTAGAAGGTTCATATGCATGGCTTTATTCAGGACAGATTGTAGAAGGTCAGCAGCAAGAACAAATAGTAGTGGTGAAAGAGGGTCTCCTTGTCTCACACCTCTCCTGCAATAGAACTTTTTCCCAGGCACTCCATTTAGTAGGATTTCAGAGGTTCCAGATTCAAAGATCATTTCTATCCATTTGATCCATTTCCTTCCAAATCCTCTAGCTTTAAGGATATTTATGATGGCAGAGTGATCAATTATATCAAATGCCTTATCAAAATCAAGTTTTAGAATTAGAATTTCCTCCTTTGACTTGTGGCATTGGAATAGGTATTAAAATGCCCATCCAAGGCAATCCTGAATAGATCTATTATTGAGAAAACCATATTATTTTTTGTGCACCAATTCTAGAATAACAGATTGCAGTCTATTTGCCAGAAGTTTGGTAATGATTTTCAACACACAGTTCAATAAGGAAATTGGTCTGAAATCAGCAGAGGTAGAAGGGCATGTGACTTTAGGAATGAGAGTAATGTAGGATGAGTTGATGCTCTCAAGAGAGACATTCTCATTGAAGAAATCATGAATCAGTAATTTGATATCATTTCCAATGATTGACCAGCAGCTTTTGATAAATTCATTATTAAAACCATCAGGCCCAGGTGACTTGTCATTTGGCAAATCAGAGATAACCTCCTCAATTTCCTTGTCAAGAAAAGGTTTTTCAAGTGAATTCTTCATCTCATCAGTCATTCCATTTCCATAGAAATCTGCTAGGTTGTAATGCATCTCAGTTTTGATTGATGTACCCATTCTTGCTCTGAAGTCATTCCAAAGAATATCAGCCTTGTCATAGTGATTGAAAAATTCCTGGCCATTTTCATTCTTGATCGTTGAGATATAATTGTGCCTATAACTGATGGTAGCTTTGGAGTGAAAAAACTTTGTGTTTTCATCCCCTAGTTTCACCCATTTAATTTTTCCTCTTTGTTTCCAATAGGTGTTTTGGTTCTATATGGGATTTCAGGATATCTCTGAGGTGCCATTCATTGATGGTTAAGGTTCTAGATTCTTCAAGTAGATCTAGAAGGTCAATTGTGTCATTCACCTTAGCAATTTGGTCCCTTAAGCATGGTAACTGCTTGGCCCATATCTTGATGCCTCTCCTCACATTTTTCAATTTGGCACATATTCTTTTTGCGAAGTCCTGATAATTCACTGGTAAATTCCAGGCATTTTGCACAATCATCTTATAATCAGAATGATGAAGCCAGTAGTTTTCAAATCTAAAAATTTGTTCCTTGGGAATGTTAGTTCCAATAGAGATGACACAAGGTAGATGATCAGAAGTAGGCTTGGATAAGGGGGTAACCGAAGTATAAGGATATTTGGTTGTCCATGAGCTAGAAGTAAAGAACCAATCAAGTCTTTCCAGAAGTGGATCTTTTTGCATGTTACTCCAAGTGAATTTCCTTCCTTTCAATGGTAGCTCAATAAGTCCTAGGTTGCTGATAGCATCATTGAAAAGCATAGTTTCATTAACATCCTCCCACTTTTATTTCTATCAGTAAGTCTTCTGATAAGATTAAAATCCCCTAAGACAAGCCAGTCTACATTATCAGGCATAGAGATGTTGGAAAACCAGTCCAAAAATTCAATTTTCCTATCTGCTTGACATGGACCATAGATATTTGTAAGAGTCCAGGAGTCATTGGATAATTGTGAGGTGAAAGTGACAGAAGTGGAGAATTCATTTTGGAAAGCTCTGATGCCATTAAATAATGAACTACACCAGATGATGATGATCCCTCCAGAAGCACCAATTGAAGGTAGGAAGTCAAAGCTGTCAAACTTATTTGGAAAGAATTTCTTTAAATAATTGGTATCAAAGATTTCTCTCTTGGTTTCTTGTAGACAAATGATATCACATTCAGATTCAATGATTTTGCTTTTTAATGCCAACCATTTCTTCTCAGAGTTAATTCCTCTGAGATTCTAGTTCAGAATCTTCCAATTTCTGTTGTTACTCATTGATAAACAGGTTGAGTGAGTATTGGGGTGACACAAGGTTTGTAGTCACACAAACAATATTGTAAATATCATAGGGTACTGAATTCATAAACATGCATAACAGCATAAAGGTCTTAAACAACTCATAACAGACTCCAAGGGTAAATGATCTAGTCACAAAAGGATAGTATTTTGCAGACATTAACAACATTATTTAGGTGCTTTCTTCTTAGACTGCTGTCCACAAGATTCAGCAGCTCCACCTTTCTTCTTGCTTGGAAGGTTTGAGTCAGAACCAGTCTTCTTTGGTCTAGGTTTTCCAGGTGGCTTGATGATCATATCATTGAGCCTGCTCTTCTTCATCAGCCTTTTCTCAAGCTCCCCCTCCTTAACCTTGCAAAATGAATCCGCAAGGTTCTTATCAACTTTATTACTGAGACAGGGTGGTGCAGCATTGCAAGAGAGACAATTAGGATCAGAACAATTCACATGGCTTTTAAATCCCCCATTAAGTTCCACAATTCTGGGGCTCCTTCTCACCTCAGAGTCCACCAATGGTTCTTTACCCCTCCTCTTTTTTGCAGGAGCATTTGGCACCATCATGTTTGATGGGGATTCATTCAGGCAGTAAGGAGGCATCTGTCCAACACATTCATCAGGGATAATGAAAGTGAAAGTATTTTCTTCTGCAATTGGCTCTTTAATAATATCCCAAAGGGGAGAAGTAAGAAAGTGTCTTGCCCAACTGAATTTTTCAGGAGTGATGAGCATGAGGGTGATAAAGTTAAACCAACTTACATGGATATCACATTGCAGATTGCCTTATATCGGAGGTATAGTATCATCAAAGTAAATTTTCTCTTCCGTGCTTGGGGGACTAAAAATATCATGCTCATCAAAACTAGCTTCCCCAAGCTTAGACTTTTCCATAGCATTAGCAATAATGGTGTTCAAAGAATTCATACTAATAACATTGCTATTAGCATGCAAATAAAGTTCCATAGGTTTTTTAATTTTCTCTTCAAACACTTCATGTCCTAACTCAAGATAAATACTATAAAGCTCTCTATTTTTTTGTTTTCCATTAAGCCTAACTAGTGAAAATAAAAACAAGAAACAAAAAGATATGATTGCAGAATCTAAAGGAAATAACTTCGAGCACTCACACCGGAGGATGTGAGTACCTTTTACCTTACTCCCCGGCAACGGCGTGAGAAAATAGCTTGATGTCTACGCACTTCTATTCTTGTAGACAGTTATTGGGCCTCCAAGTGCAGAGGTTTGTAGAATAGTAGCAGGTTTCCCTTAAGTGGATCACCCAAGGTTTATCGAACTCATGGAGGAAGTGGTCAAAGGTATCCCTCTCAAGCAACCCTGCAATCAAGATACAAGAAGTCTCTTGTGTCCCCAACACACCCAATACACTTGTCAGGTGTATAGATGCACTAGTTCAGCAAAGAGATAGTAAAATACAAGTGGTATGCATATAAGACAACGGTGCTAGAAAATAGCTTGAGGGCGTCGAAGAGACTAAATGCAAACTGAAATAAAGATGGCAGCAAGCAAACATGTAACATATCTAGTTGCAAAAGGTGTTTCAATGCTTAGAAACAAGGCCTAGGGATCATACTTTCACTAGTGAACACTCTCATATAAATATCTTCTCTTTATGATACTACTCTGAACTACTCTCCGGTTGGACACTCTAATCCATGGTAGGGCTATAACAACACTCCTCAAAGTCCACTTTCCCCATTCTAGATAACCCCACACTGTCACCTTGAGCGCTAGATAGTTCCAACAAACACCACAATTTCATAGAGACATCTAACTCCAAATATAACTCATAACAAGTATTTGTAATCTCTAGCCTAAGTGCCACCATAGTGTACACGCTGTCACTTTCACACACGTGGGGAGAGCAGAGATCTATTAAAGCACTTGAGTAGCAAAGTATATCTACTTGATTACAAAGCTCATGATAACAATATGATCATGCATAGAGAGAGAGAGATGAACACATAGCTACCGGTAGAGCCCTTAGCCTCGAGAGAGATATACTCCCTCCTCATCATGGGAATCAGCAATGATGATGGAGATGGTGGTGGAGATCGATGGAGATGGCTCCGGGGGCACTTTCCCATCCCAGCAGGGTGCCAGAACAGAGACTTTCTGTCCCCCGAATCTCCCCTTCAGTGGCGGCGGCGCTGCGGAACTTTTTGTGGCTGGAGGCTCGATTCCCTAGGGTTTCTGGATCGGGAGGCTTCTTATAGGCGAAGAGGCGAGGTCGGTGGCCGACCAGGGGGCCTACACCATGTCCTGGCACGGCCTAGGGCTGCCTGCGCCAAAGGGTGGTGTGGCTGCCCTGTGGCCCCCCTTCGTCTCTCCTTCGTACTCCATGTGTCTTCCGGTAAAATATTGACTTTGGCTTTTGTCCCGTCTAATTCCGAGAATATTCATTTTTTGACTTTCCTGAAACCAAAAACAGCAGAAAATAGGCAACTCACACTGTGGCATCTTGTTAATAGGTTAGTCCAAGAAAGTGTATAAAAATACTCCAAAGTGTGGAAAAAACATAAAAAAGTAGATATAAACCAAGCATGGAACATCAAAAATTGTAGATACGTCTGCAACGTATCATCAACCCATGCTCCTTTTGCTTTGTCAAGTGGTGCTAGTAGTCTTTTCTTGAGTTCAGCAGTAACTAGTCCATTGTCTTTTTCTACTTGTCCATTTGTTTGTGGGTGAGCTATGGAGGCGTAGCTTACTTTGATGCCCATCTCTTAGCAGTACTCCTTGAACTCATTGGAAGTGAAGTTAGTCCCATTGGCTGTGATGATGCTGTCCGGTATGCCGAACCGAAATACTATGGATTTAATGAAATTCACAGCCGAAGTTCCGTCTTGGGTGGTGACAAGCATTTCTTCTATCCATTTAGTAAATTTGTCGACTGCTACTAGCAGAAAGACGTGTCCTGACGATGATTTGTGAAGTTTTCCCACCATATCGAGTCCCCACTAAGTGAAGGGCCAAGCCATAGGTATAGGATTTAACTCAGCGGCGGGTGCTCCGGGCTTTGTTGCAAACTGTTGACATGCTTCACATGTTCTGACAATATCTTTTGCATCTTGAACTGCAGTGAGCCATTAAAATCCTGCTCTGAATGCTTTGGCAGTAATTGCTCGGCTACTAGCATGATGACCACAAACTCCTTCATGTATATCTTTGAGTATGGTTTTTCCGTCTTCGGGTGTCACGCAGCGCTGCAACACACCCGAAATACTTCTCTTATACAACTCCCCTTTGATTATTCTGAAGTCCTTCGATCTTCGGGTGATTCGCCGGGCTTCTATCACATCTTTGAGTAGTTCACCCTTAGTCATATATGCTATATACGGCCACATCCAGGTAGGTTCAATTAGCATGACCTCTCCAATGTCCTGTTCTTCTTCTTCGATGGCCTCTTCTATGTTCTTGGTCGCCGTTGGAGCCCCCGAGTCTTTTTGCGAGTGTCTCTTTTTTCCTGCTTTTGGTGCTACGACCTCAGAGACTCTTTTTGCTTTGACCCGATCGCTCCGTTATTTCTTCCCAACAAACCCCAAGTGGCACTAGTAAGCACAAGGATCCGATGTTTGCTAGATTGTCGGCTTCTTCATTGCTTGCTCTTCCTATATTTGATACTTTGCATCCATCAAATTGAGCTTCCATAATGCCATATAGATCGCGGCAAGCAATCATATTATCGCTGACAGCGTCGCACTTGTTCATTGCTTGCTGTGCCACAAGATTGGAATCTCCAAAGATTTTGAGGCGAGTTGCACCGCAAGCTTTGGCCATTCGCATGTCGTGCAACAAGGCCTCATATTCAGCTTCATTATTGGATGCGTTTGCAAAGCTCATTCGAAGTATATAGCGCATTTTGTCGCCTTGTGGTGATACTAGTATGACTCCTGCCCCTACTCCTTCCGTTCTTTTTGATCCATCAAAGTACATTGTCCAGGCACTAGAAAGGTCAGATGGACCCGCACATTGCAACTCTGTCCATTTTGTGATAAAATCTGGCAAAACTTGTGACTTGATTGCTTTGCACTTCTCATACGTGATATCTTGAGGGGATAATTCGATGCCCCATAGAGAGACATGCCCAGTTGCTTCTGGATTATTGAGGATGTTTGACAAAGGTGCTTCATTAACCACTATGATCGGATGTTCTGAAAAATAATGGCGTAGCTTTCGTGTTGTCATAAATACCCCATATGCTAGTTTTTGGTAATGTGGTTACCTTTGTTTGGATGGCGATAAGACCTTTCTCAGGAAGTAAACTGGCCTTTGTACACCATGGGTTTTCCCTTCATTGGGTCGCTCCATGACCAAGACCGTGCTGACCACCTGATTTGTGGCAGCGATATAAAGCAGTAAGGGCTCTTTTTCTTTTGGCGACATGATGATAGGAGATGTTGAAAGTGTCCTTTTAAGATCTTCTAAGGCGTGTTGAGCTTCTTCCGTCCATTCGAATTTCTCCGATTTCCTCATGAGGGCGTAAAATGGCAATGCTTTTTCTCCTAATCTTACAATGAAACGACTGAGTGCCGTTACTCGCCCCGCTAGCTGCTGTACGCCATGTAGATTTGTTTGCTTTTTCATTGTAAAAATTTCTTGTATTTTCCCGGGATTAGCCTCGATTCCTCTTGCTGATACCAAATATCCGAGGAGTTGCCCTGCCGGGACTCTAAAGGAACATTTCTTCGGGTTCAGTTTGATGCTAAACTTGTCGAGATTTTTGAATATTTCTTCGAGGTCCTTGAGGAGTGCAGATCATTGTCTTGATGTAACTATAACGTCATCGATATATACTTGTACGTTTGTGCCTATTTGGCTTCCCAAATATTTCTGCATCATCCACTGATATGTTGCTCCAGCGTTCTTGAGGCCAAAGGGCATTGTTGTGTAGAAGAATACACCATAGGGCGTGATAAATGCCGTTTTCTCCTGATCTTATTCCTTCATCCTAATCTGGTGGTATCCTGAGTAAGCATCCAATAAAGAAAGACGTTCGCATCCCGCAGTTGCGTCGATTATTTGGTCGGCAATGGGAAGTGATCTTTTGGACAATGTTTGTGCAATGTAGTAAAGTCGATGCACATCCGAAGTTCCGTAGTATTTTTCTTTGGAAGGCATACATGAGTTGCGACCCACTCTAATTTTGTTAGTTCTTTGATAAAGTTGGCGCCAGTAAGGTGATGGATCTCCTTTCCAATGGTTCTACAAAGTGACGAAGCAGTTATTTTATTGGCTTCGCCTTTGGATCCAAATTTAATGCGTGCTTAGCGAGTTCCCTGGGAATTCCCGGCATGTTAGAAGGTAGCCATGCGAAGATCTCCTAGTGCTCACGGAGGAACTCGATGAGCACACATTCCTATGCAGGACCAATATTGGAAGCCACAAATGTTGTTTTCGTCGGGTCGATAGGGTGGATCTGTACTTCCTTTCTGTCCTTTGAAGTGTCAAAAGCCTGATCGGGATTGACACACACACTACTTCCAGTGGTTCTACAATTGCTGAAGTTTTGAGTTTTTTGAACTCCGTTGCCATCCTGAAAGATTCAGAAATTTTGTTGAACTCCCGATCACAATTGTTGGCACGTGTGAAGCTTCCTTTTACCGTGATGATTCCTTTTGGTGCTGGCATTTTCATGACTAGGTACGCATAATGCAGAACTGCCATGAACCGTGCAAAAGCTGGTTGTCCCAAGATCGCATGATATTGTGATGGCCAGTCCATGACTTCGAATTCGAGTTTTTCTTGCCTGAAATTTACTTTGGAACCAAAAACAATGTCAGAAAATACTTTTCCTAAAGGAATTTCTGCTTTACCTGGTACTATTCCGTGGAAAGATGTTTCTATTGGCACGAGATTGTCTAGGGGGTAGCCCATTGTTCTCAGTGTTTTTGTGTAGATCAGATTTATGCTGCTTCCTGCGTCCATGAAGACCTTGCTCATATCGAACCCGCCAATTTGTGCTTCTACTATCAAGGCTGAGTGACCTGGTCGTGCGACCCGAAGCGGGTGATCAGCTCTACTAAATGTGATCTTGCTCTGACTAGTGGAGATATTCGGGTGTGGTTGATGTTGCTGTTTCCGCCATATTAATTTGTCTTGTGATGAGCTTGTAGGTTATATTGGATGGACGTCCTTTCTGAATCATGGACATTGCTCCTTTTGACCTGGGGTATTCATTTCTTCGGTCAGTTGTGTTTTGTGGTAGTATTACTAGTGATGGTGGTGCACCGATGGCTAATGTGCCAGCGTAGATGCGTATCCTTGGTTTGCCACTTCGGTTTCTTCTGCATTACATAGCTCCTGCATCTTCAAGAATGTTCGGCAGTCTTTCATGAGGTGGTTAGATTATCGTCTGCCTGCTGAGTCGACGTAAAAATGCATATTACAAGGTCCTTCTAGCATTTGCATCACGAACATGGGTGGGTCTCGTTCTCTTGGCTGATACCTCTGTGCTGAATGGCTTCCTCCGACGTCATCCCTGTTCTAGCGGTATCCGCTGTTGTAGTCGTTGCTTTTGTTGTTACCTTCACCCGAGAAAACGGCTGCGACAAAACTTGGTCCCATGTTTCCATCGTTATTCCTTCTTCTTCTATTGTTGCTGAGCTTATCCCTGTCTTCTTCGGGTGATCGCGTACGCTTATTATGCAATGCGTCTTCTCCATCAGCCCAGCAATTTGCTATTTCCATTAATTATGAGATTGTTTTCGGTTTCACCTGTCCTAGTTCTTCTATGAATTCTCAGTGACGAAGGCCATCGTTGAAGGTATCGATGGCCCTTTCATCGGATATAGACTTAGCGGAGTTTTTTATGATATTCCATCGTTGGATAAATGCTATTATTTATTCCCCGGATTTTTGTTTGCATGCCCACAACTGCTCCAAGGATGCATGTCGTTTGAATGTAGATTGGAAGTGATGGATGAACTTATCTTCCAGGTCGTTCCAGCTACCGATGCAATCTTCAGATAACTGTCTGAGCCATGATCTTGCGGCACCGGTGAGATGTAGTTGTAAGCTTTGCATTGCGGTAGTTGTGGAGCCGCCTTGTAATTTGACAGTGGCCAAATAATCTGCTAACCACGCTTCGGGTTCCTGGAGTCCATCGTACTTTTAGCGGTCCTGTGGAAGTTTGAAGTCCTTGGGTACTGGGGTTTTGCGAATCCGCTGAGTGAAATAGCTGGCCCCGCATAGCTCATAATCTTCTTTGTTGTATCCATCATGGTATCATCGGTTGCCGTTTTCATCTCTTGATCCATCGCTGCTGTGTTGCGTGTTGTTGTTCCTTGTGTTTCTTCGCGGCTCGGGTCCTACGAGGTGTGCATGGTTTGGCGATCGAGATCATCGGGTGTGTCCCACTTGCCAAGGGCTGCTACGACAGCGTGGGGATCTATCGGGCTGTCGCGTGGTTCCTTGCTCTGCTTCTGCGAGAGAGGCTCCCACCATGCCAAGGTTCATCAAGGCGGAGTGATGGAGGGCTGCATAGGGATCGTCGGGTGCGAGCTGAGTTGTGATCAAATATGTTTGCGCGGCCACAGTGGCTGCTTGAGCTGTTTTTGCCTTGATGTTTCCTGCTTAGTCAATCGACATGAATGATAGGTCGAGATCTCGGATGAGTCCACTTCTTTCTGCTTCAGGGATATGTTGCAGACGAGATGTTCCCCTTCTTGTCGGTGATCCTCCTGTTATGCTCCCTGATCCTCGGGTAGAGCTTAACTGTGCCCGTCGTAAGCTGGATTTGTCGGCTAATCTCTTTCTTTTGTCGAGTTGCCTCTGCATCCTGAGTAGGTCTCTCGTCTTGTGATGAAGCAGATACTGGTATGCTAATAGATCCTCAAGTGAAGCATCCGCTGTCATCCGAACTGCTCCCGAAATTTCTTCCCTTTCTTTTTGCCATGCCGATGCTGGTAGCCGAAGAGTTTGCCTCTCTCCTCTATGCGGTTCTCCGCCTCTTCCTTGGACTATGCTGTTATATGTCATCTCTCCTCTGTTTGCATGGTCCCCTTCATTGTCGTGATTTCCTGCATTGTCATCTGATAAAATATCATTGGGGTTGAGGATAGGGTTACCGTTAGAGTCGTGGTGTTGAGGTATTCCCGTTGACCATGCACACTTGGTGGCGCGTTATGCGTGGGACGATGGCATTATCTTCTGCTTCAAAGGATGCACTGATAAAATTCTGAGATTGTAGTTCTGGATAGATCTTCGCCATCCTTTCTTCGAAGTCAACGTTTTCGCTGCTTTCTTCGGGTTCTGAATTTGCTGGGTTTGCTTCGCGTGGTGGAGTTGACTGAGGACCTGATCCGAGGGAGAGATTACCATGAAGGCCATCAAGGTCCCCTAGATCCATCTTGGTTTGCTCACTTTCTTCGCCTGCTTTGATCTGCACTGTGACATCCGTGGAGGTTCTGACAGATGATGCTGGTACTGCCGTAGGAGTAGGTTTTTCCACCAATGGTTCTGATGTGATCAGGGCCGAAGGGTGCGATTCTTGTGGGTCTTCTACTTGGAAGTGGAAGCTTCCGATGATTAGATCGGATCCGCTGTTGAAATCGGCGGGAACCAATAGAGGGGTGGGCGGGTGTGGATCTGCTTTTGTCGGTTGATGCTTGGTGGAGAGCGGTCTGCCGAATCCATGGTTCCAGCATTCAGGCATCCCATAGACGGCGCCAATTGACGAGGGGTAACCTTGGAAATGTCCATGGTGAAGGACTTAGGGTTTCACGGAAAAGAGAACGCTAGGGATTTCGTCGGATGTCAGGAAAATAATGGAGTCAAAGTCGCCTGAATATTGGGAAATCGCACTATTACAAGTTGCCTGGGAGATTTTCTGGTACCCTCGCTTCGGCTTCACCCGTCCTATATATAATAGGCCGGGTCTCAAAGCTGTATGCGGATAGGTTTTACATACATGCGATTACAATACCAACTCATTGTCGGTTCAAAAACTCTTTCCTAATACAATTAAAGTCTTTGTCGGCTGCTTCCTTGGGCTATCATCTAAAATCTTCATGGGCCGTAAGAATTTTACCTAGCATAGGGCAGCAAATCATAAGCATCCGAGTAATCGTACCTATGTCACGAGGAGTCATACACGTGAGATGGCTGCGGAATCCTCCGCACCACCCATTGAGACATTAACCCCCGATTTACTTGGCATCGAGTTCACCAAGGAGTTCCAGCTATACCGTTTCGATCATCTCAAGCTCTGAGAAATCAAGTCCACCAAGTGGGTGTGTCCTTATATCCTGAACCAACTTGGCATTTGTGCTAATTTCGATTTACTTTGCAACAATGTTGGTTTGTATGATTTTGTCTTTCAGGATGTTGCCATGTATTGCCGCTTGATGCTTGAGTTCTTAAGCACCTTGACACACACAGTGGATCCTTACGGTTGTACTGAGAAACAAAGGCCCAGAGTTGATCGCATCAATTTCCTCCTTATGAACTATGAGTACACTTTGACGCTCAGCCAATGGGCTCAATGCTTTTGGTTTTCCAACAACATCACCGATGTATGCACAACTACCTTTGTTTTAGATCCTTCCCCTATTCAATACTTTAAAGTAATGAAGATTCATGGAAACACACCCAAGGGGAACAAAATTGCTCACCCTACTATTCGATATTTATTTTATATGATTGCTAACACTTTGCAGGCACGTGGTGAGTTTACTAGAGTTAATGAGGAGGACATATTGATCCTCTCAAAAGCTGCTATTATTAATTGTAACTTAACGGCAAATTTGGGCTCTCTTCTCGTGTTTTACCTGGAGCATCAGACTCTTCAATCTCGAGGACCCATATGTGAAGGAGGAGCTGTGACCATTCTTGCACGTGCACTTCGCATCAACCTAGGTAACATCCAACCGTTGACAGGAAGTCACCTCTCGGTCTTTCTACTCTAAGAGCATGTGGTATGATTTCTAAAAATTATGGTAGATATTTCTTTGATGTATCTGGAGCGGATCACTTGATCCCGGCTCCTTTGCCTAACTATTTATTCTCTATCGAGGATGGACGTTTGCGTTTTGATGCGTAGGCCGAAGCTAAACTACCCCAACACGAAATACCCATGGGAGGAGGAGAAGATGAAGAAGTAGAACAAGGAGGACCAGAACAAGATGAGCATCCACCAAACTACTACACCACCTATGAAGACATCTATGGACTCGAAGGAAATATTCAAAACATGAACAACCTCTCCATTAACCTTCGAGATGCTACTACAAGCCTCGCCACCCAGTTCCATGATTGGAACAGCCAATGGAACGTGGGAGATTATCCACCACCACAATGAGCAACAAAAGGGCTTGCAAAAGCCTGAGCTTGGGGATGTGTTCCCTCGGCAAATTTATTTGTGTAATAATGAGGTTGTACTCCAGCTCCTTGAGAGCTTTGAAACAGTCGTGTTGGCTTGTTCCAACACTTTGCTTTTTAGTTTGATTTTGGTTTTTTTTTGTTTTTATTTTATTAAAACCCTTGCTTGGTCGCAAGTTCTTTTCTATTCTTTAAACCCATATCCTCAAAAATACAAAAGATTTTTCCGTTCTTCCTTTTTCGTCAATGTGGATTCGCAATTTGCCTCTTTGCTTGAATATCATTATGAGAGTAATCATGTTTGAGTTTTGAAGGAACACATCCCTATAAGGAAGAGGATCATGAAGTTACTTATGAGAGGTATGTCCTATGTCTCCCACTTATGAAGTTTGAGTTGTTTATCTTAGCTAGTGGGAAGTAATTTAATATGGTTAGAGTAAGGCTTTTTATTAGTATGATGAGTAGTTGTTGAAGCTCTTGCTCTAGTTCTTTTAGTTAACCATGTCTTGCCTTGGAAATAATATTGCCAAACAAGTACAATAAGAAAAATTCTAAAATTTATGACTTGTTTGATGAATGATTATCTTGAGAGTATACCCTTGATGATACTTAACCCCATAGATATTTTGATAGTCTTGACGACACTCATGAAAGGAGTTGTTTGATTGAAATAAAGTCTAGGGGTAATTGTGATGCATGCCAAATCTAACCTTGTGGATCAAACTGTGGCACTAGCTCAAAAAAAAGAAGCGAGACAACTTTGTTCTATGTCTCTAATGTAGACCTTTGGGATGCCAACAACTCCGCTAGCTTTTGAACAATCTATGGTATAACCCCGGATTTTGGCTATGAGTTGATGACATCAGTGGCATACGTGTCAATATATGGGCAAAAGTATTGGTATTCTTATAGGTTGTGAAAACACTTGCAAAAGAAACATCCAGTGATCCTTGAAAGAATAAAAAAAGATATCTATGAGGATCCACATAACAAGTCCTTGGCATGGTCTCAGTACTACTTTTCGAGTTTTTCTTGAAAAATAATGATTGGATTAGAAGTGTTTTTGATAGACTTGATTTATTGATGTGGGTGTAAATAAGACACTTCATTGTTATACTACTTAGGACATGAAACTCTCTTACTTAATTATGTTATTTAAACATTCTAGTGTTCCTTGGCAAGCTGAGAGTTAATTAGAAGAATTGGATTGATTGCTATACTTCTAGTTACTTATACTTATATTAAACTTTACTTTGATTGTCTTGACTTACCGAAGCTTGTATAGTACTCTTGTCATCTCTCTAACTTTGATAAGCCTCACAAATGAATGAAGTGCTGAGCACATATGATTGCCAACCGTAAGTGAATTCTTATTCTTCTTGTTTTAAGTTTAAGTGTTGAATTCCTTATAGTTCTTGTGTTTCTTCTTGCTCGAGGGCGATCAAGGTTTGAGCTTTGGGGAAGTTGATGGCTCCAAAATTAGCCATCTTCTACCACGTTTAAACATTGTTTTTGGTCAAGCAATTGCCAAGAAACTCTCAATCCTTGCCACTAGTGACTAATTATTGCAAAGATAGGAAAAACCTCTCTTTGAATTATGTTGTGTAGGAAATCATGGTTTTTAATGCAAAGTAAGGAGTCATAATGAAGGTTTATCAGGAAGTTCACATGGCCAAGTAATTGGGGAGTCGTTCCAGGGCATCAGCAAGCTTAACGACCATTGGTACGGGCAGGGCCCGACCGTACCATCCACCTGTACTAGGTGGCGACAGTTTCATCTCGTCAAACCCTACAACTTTCGTGAAGATGCCTATATATTTTGAGGCTCCAGCTGCCGGCCAGAGAGCTGCCATTCTCAGATTACATCACAACACCACCAAAGGAGATCCACACCATTGGTCATCCATTGTTCATCACTTCCACCATCCATCCATCCACTAGCCATAGCCATTGTTTTGTACTTTAGATCTCCTTGTGATTTGGTGACCATTGTAAGAATATTTGATTTCAATCTAAGTATTTGTATTATGTTTTCTATCTTCGATCTATTTGTTATGAGTGAGTAGTCCTCACGGGCTGCGGGTTGGGGAGAAACCTCTTAGTGATTATGTGCATCTAGATCATGGGAGTATTGTATTTTGTTTGCAATTGAGATTTGTATCTTTTGTTTCTTTATCTCTTGTCTCGATCTGTGGACTTGTAGGTACCCAAGATCCAATAGATTGATAAAGGATTGAGGGAGATACTTGGCTAGTGGCGATCTCATAGGAACCTTAGTGACAGAAAGGGTAGTACGGTCTTCGCTTAGCGACCCATTCGGGATCACAACAACATCACCACTTAAAGCTTTGATCTATGTTTTACACTTAATAATCGTTTGTAGCCTGTTTCTTTGGTGTGCACTTGGTTGAATTAAAGGAATATTGCTATGCCTTCTGCATCATGGAGGCTCTAGTATATTAGGATGTGTTGCCCACAAGAGATTATCTCGGTTCAAACATTATACATGACTATGCTTATTATTATATTCTATCCCATATGATGTGTAGCTGCAGGTGGATCTTCAACCCTGGCCTATCTCCATCCATTGATTAAACCCATTATAAAGTAAATAAGGTAAAACGAACAAACAAAGTCTTGTAGATATGTCCTTTTTATTTCCTTTTAGCATTGCTTTCTGATACATTGCAAATGTATCTATAATTTTTGATGTTCCATGCTTGGTTTTATCCACTTTCTTGTGTTTTCCCCACACTTTGGAGTACTTTTCATATGATTTCTTGGACTAACCTATTAACAAGAGCCACAGGGTGCCTACTGCTGTTTTTGGTTCCAGGAAAGTTAGAAAATGAATATTCTCAGAATTGGACAGGACAAAAGCCAAAGTGCCTATTTTTCCGGAAGTCATCAGATGCCAGAATACGAGACGGAGAGGGGCCAGAGGCCAGCCACACCACCTGGCCATGCAGCCAGGCTTGGCCCACGCCAGGGGGTGGTGTGGTGGCCCCTGGAACCCCCTTAGCCTCTCCTTCCGCCTATATATTGCCCTCGGGACAAAAACCCTAAGTACCCGATCAAAAATCCATGAAAGAGTCTGTAGCCGCTGTCATCTCCATCCCTAGATCGGGAGGATCTCAGCTCTTCCCGCACCCCGCCGGAGAGAATTCACCACGAGGCCTTCTTCATCACCATGCAAGCCTTCGATGTGTTGCGTGAGTAGTTCATCCTTGGACTACGGATCCATGTAGTAGCTAGATGGCTGGTTCTCCTCCTTTGTGCTTTCATGTTTAGATCTTGTGAGCTCCGTTCATGATCAAGATCATCTATTTGTAATTATGCATGTTGTGTTTGTGGGGATCCGATGGATATTGAGATGCTATTTCAGATTGATTATTGATTCTATCATGTCTTTGTTATTTGTGATCTTGCATGCTTTCCGTTGTTAGTAGCTATCTTGGCCAAGTAGATGCTAGCAACTCCAAGAGTTAGTATTTATGCTCGATAGTGGGTTCATGCCTCGTAACTGGGAAGTGACAGAAATATCTAAGGTACTAGATGTGATGTTGCTACTAGGGAGAAAACAACAATCCTTTGTTCATAGAACAATCGTATTGTTTACTTTACACACAGTTCGTAAAGCAATAATCTGTTGCTTGCAACTTAATACTGGAGGGGGTTCGGATGATAACCTGAAGGTGGATTATTAGTCATAGATGCAGTTGGATGGCGGTCTATGTATAATGTTGTAATGCCCAATCAAGTTCCAAAGGAGTCAAGATGATTAGTATATGCATGTATTGCTTTCTCGATGTTTGTCAATTTCCCGGTTGTAATTTGTTCACCCAGCATGTTATCTATCTAAGGAGAGCCACCTCTAGTGAACTATGGATCCCGGTCCTTGTCTTTTTCTTTACATACAATCTATAAACTATTTACTGCTTTGTGTTCACTTTCTACAAACTTTTACTTCTTTCCATTCGATACGTTTAATCCTTTGTTTTCCGCAAAACACGGTGAGATTGACAACCTCATCGCAAGTTGGGGACAGAGTTCTGTGGTTGTGTTGTGCAGGTTTCCACGTTGCTACTAGCACCGGTAGTGCGCCCTGCCAAGGCTCAGCTAGCAACACCTTTGGGGTGTTTCCTTGCTCCTACTAGTTCGATTAAACCTTGGTTTCATAACTGAGGGAAACTTGCTGTTGTGCTCATCATACCTTCCTCTTGGGGTTCCCAACGAGATCTACATCAACACCACACCAGCATTTTTCTGGCGCCGTACACTGAGCCATCAAGCATTTTTATGGTGCCGTTGCCGGGGAACGAAGAAAAAGAAGCTCCCACGTCAACTACATGCCATCAAAGATTTTTCTGGCGCCGTTGCCGGGGAGTCAAGGACATCTTCACAAGGGGAGTGCCTCATAACCAATCTCTTTACTTTGTTATTTTTGTTTTGCTTAGTTTCTTTTTGCTTTGTTTGCTTGTTTCCTTATCAAAAACACAAAAAATTAGTTTTACTAGTTTGCTTTCTTATTTGAAAACCCAAAAAAAATGACTAGTCTTGAAAACACTAAGTTGTGTGACTTCACTAGCACCAACAAAAATGATTTTATGAGCACACCTATTGCTCCACATGTGCCTGAAGATACTTTCTTTGAGATAAAACCTGCTTTTCTCAATCTTGTTATGAGAGAACAATTTTCTGGTATTGGTAATGAAGATGTTGCTTCCCATCTAAATAACTTTGTTGAACTTTGTGAGATGCAAAAGCATAGGGATGTAGATGGTGATATTATTAAGCTGAAATTGTTTCCTTTCTCTTTGAGAGGAAAAGCTAAAGAATGGTTGAATTCCTTAACTAGGAATAGTATTGATTCTTGGACTAAGTGCAAAGATGCTTTCATTGGAAAATACTATCCTCCTGCTAAGATTATATCTATGAGAAGTGAAATAATGAAGTTCAAACAAATTGATAATGAGCATGTTGCTCAAGCTTGGGAAAGAATGAAATCTTTGGTTAAGAATTGTCCCACCCATGGACTGGCTGCTTGGATGATCATCCAAACTTTTTATGTAGGATTGAACTATTCTTCAAGGAACCTATTGGACTCTGCAGCTGGAGGTACCTTTATGACCATTACTTTGGGTGCTGCAACAAAACTTCTGGATAATATGATGGTTAATTATTCTGAATGGCATACTGAGAGAGCTCCACAAGGTAGGAAGGTAAATTCTGTTGAGGAAACCTCCTCCTTGAGTGATAAGATTGATATTATTATGTCTATGCTTGTTAATGGGAAAGCCCATATTGATCCAAATAATGTTCCTTTAGCCTCTTCGGTTGCTCAAGAAGAGCAGGTTGATGTGAACTTCATAAGAAATAACAACTTTGGCAATAATGCTTATAGGAGTAATTTTGGTAACAACAATTATAAGCCCTACCCTCCTAGTAATACTTATGGTTATAGTGGTAAACCTGGATTACCTACCGAAGGAAGAATTTTAGAAGTTGAAAGAGCCACTAAAAACTTCATGCAAATGCAATATGAGCAAAATAAACTATTTACTAAAACTATGGAGGAACAATCTACCATCTTGAAGAACATTAGCCATCAACTTGAGAGTCTAAATAGGGAAATTCCTAGTTTACAATTGAAACTCTCTAATGCTGAAAGGAATATATCATATCTATCTGAAGCTCAATGTTCATTGATTAATAAAATGGCTGCTAAACCTGAAACTAATGAGAATCCCTTTGCAGCTACTAATGCTATACAAGTAAGAATTGATGAAAATGTTAGACTATTAGCTGAATTACATGCTAAGTGGGAAAGATAAGATGAAATTGCTAGAAACATTAGTGTTTCTACTATCACCACCACTAGTGTTGAGGCTAGTAATAGTTCTACTACTCTAGATGATAAGTATGGTTTTGATCTTGATGGGTGTAATATCTCTGAAGTTATCAAGTTCCTACAAAAGCTTTCTAAAAGTCCTAATGCTAGTGATATAAACCCGGCCTTTACAAAACACATTACTGATGCTCTCATAAAGATTAAAGAAGAAAAGATGAAACATAAAGCTTCTATTCCTATAAAACAACAAGATGGTTGGGAACCCATCATTAATATGAAAGTGAATGACTTTGATTTCAAAGCTATATGTGATCTTGATAGTAGTGTTTCTATTATGCCTAGAAGAATTTATGATATGCTTGATTTGCCTCCACTTGAAGATTGTTATTTTAATGTCCCACTTGATGGTAATGCTAAAAAGAAACTCACGGGGAGTCTTAATGATGTTCTTATTATGGTTAACAATGCCTATGTCCCGTTGATTTCTATGTTTTGGATGTTGAATGCAATGCTTCTTGTCCTATTACTTTGGGAAGACCTTTTCTTAGAACTATTGGTGCCATTATTGATATGAAAGAAGGCACCATTAAATATCAACTCACACTCAAGAAAGGTATAGAACACTTACCCAAGAAGAGAGAGAAGATTTCTTTTGCTTCTCCTATGAAAACAAAATTTGGTCTTAATGCTTCTTTATTTGAGAACACTTGATTCTTTTTCTTGCTTCTTATGCCTAACTTAAAGGCGTTAAAGAAAAGTACTTATTGGGAGATAACCCAAAAGTTTTAGATGAGTCTTGGAAGTTATTACTTCAGTAATAACCGCTCCTTATCCTTTTTATTTGCTTTTTGTGCCAAGAGTAACCTCTAATGAGAGAGAAGTAATGATTGGGAAAGTTGCTGTCCCGAAACAGATTTCTGTGCTTCACCATAAATATTCCTGTAAAATCTCTGAACGTCTTTTTGAGGCGTGAAGTTTTGTGCTTCTGCCACAGGTTGTTATCTAACTTTCATTAGTTCAACACTTTTTGATTTGAGCAACAGACGGTCTTCGAAAAAATTCGTCTTTACCTGCCGGTCCGTTTTGACAGATTTCTGCCATTTTCTGCATTTGCTTCTTGTTGGTTCCTTTTTGAGTTCTGTTGGGAAACTGAGCTTTTTGAAGGAAGTGCTACAGTAGCTAGAGTTATAATGGAAGTTTATTTGGTGTTATAACTGAACCTTAAGACTTATTTATCTTGATTGCACTAATGTTGCTAATAAAGATTGTCTGAAGTTTTGTATGAAGGAAAAATTTCAGGTGTAGGGAAGGAATGAGTAATAAGATGAAGGATGGAATAAAGCTCAAGCTTGGGGATTCCACACGTGTCACCCCAAGAAATATCCAATAAGTACAAGCCTCAAAGCTTGGGTATGCCCAAGGCATCCCCCTCTTCATCAATAAAAATCCCAGGTTTCTTCCAAACGCTTCATTTTTATTGTTTCATGCACAGTTGTGTTTTTCTTGGAGCGTCTTCTTTTTCGTTTAAGTGTTGGTTTTTCGTTTGCTTTTGTTTTCTTAGTTTGCTGAATAAATTTGTTGGACCCCCTCTTTCATACATTGGTTTGCAAATAGTTTGGTTTGGTTTGGAAAATAATAGGAAAGTTCATGCTTATGTGGTAAAAAGAGCTCGTTTTTGACTGTGGCCTATGCTTTGTCATGTCATGCTTGATATTGTTTTGGCTTTATGCTTAGTATTCTTTGTTGTAGCATGACTTGTTATAAACAATTGAGATTTCTTAATGTGCCTTGGATGAATCATGCATTGTTTTAGCATATTAAAGCATAGTATAGTGGTATTCTCCTTTGATGTTTTCTTTGGGTTGACTTGGCACATGCTCACACCATGTTATGACTATCTCAAGTCACCATAGTCTTTATGATCCTTTAGTTTTCAACTTGTAGTATCACTTTATGCTTTGATCAATGATGTTTTGTCGCTCTGCATGATTATGGCCATTATTGCTCTCTTAGTTTGTCGCTCCCAGTCTTTTGCTAGCCTCCACAACCAAGTATGAGTTCCACTCATGCATCCAACTCCCTAAACCAAGTTATTCCAAAGAGTCCACCAAACCTACATACTAGATTATGCTATTCCAAGTATATTCATGCTTTTGTTTAGCTTCCAAATTAAACTTGTTATGAGAAAACTAGTGATTAAAGCTCTCGCGAACTTGATGACACACTTTACTTTTCTTGCCCTTAATAAACTTGAACCATTGTGTCGTCTATGTTGTATATGCTTGCACTTATTTGTTGGGAATTAGCAGAACCGTGCTTTCATGGGTAACACTTTCAACATTGCACGGGTACTTGTACCTAGTTGATATCATGCTCTTTTGTATATGGATGTCGTCGGTGTGAAATGAAAGGGGAGCTTGTAAGTCCATGGAGTTATGTATATGTGTTAGAGAAACGCCTGGGCCACTGGTCTAATCCATGCCGACATGGTGGAAACCTGCATCGTAACCATAATGAGCTGTCTATGAAGCATTCTTCTTATAAAAAAAGAGTCTTATATTGAGAAAAAGAGAAAAATAAAAAAAAGATATTATGAAAAGAGGAAAGATAGAAAAAAGCACCATATTCCCATGGTAAATAAGAAGATTGCTGAGATGCACGTTGTCTGCTTGCCTTGTCATTTTGATATTGGGATTCTTCCGTATCATCGGGCAAGGGGTACCCCGTTGGCGGTTCTCTATGATACACATGTACTTACAATGACAAGAACTTACCGGTGACTAAACTTGAGTAGCGTGAGGAGAGGCCCTTGTATACAAGGGACATGAGATTTCTAACTTATACTTCATCAAGCATGTACACCATAGTTTGTTCACTTTAACCTTAATCACTTCAATATGCTTATGATAGGGGCAATGAGAGCTGAAAGCTATAAGTACCATAATTTTTGGAAGCTCTTTATGAGACTTGAATCCCTGCTTCCTTCTATGAAGGCCTTTCTTCCACCATTATATATTGAGTCTCCGTCTTCTACCTTTATGCACCTACTTTGAGAGCATTGTGGCCATTCTTAGTTCTATGTGCATTGTCCCAAGACTAGTTGATTGTTGCATAACTTGATATTGCTTGTTTTAAACTATTTGTATCTAGTCACTCTTATGAACTTTGAAGGTGTCCTATGCATTTATATTTGCTACTCTATGAGGGACAAGCTGAATACCATTATGCTATGTTTTCTTTATGTGAAACAAACAAACGTCTTGCAAAGCATTGTTATTCATGAATCTTTTGTTTGTGCCTTTTCATGTTGCATCATAGTTTCTTTGTCTTATTGCTAGAACTTTGTCTTCCATGTTATGATTGAAGTACTATGATCCGAGCTTTGAATGTTTTACAAATACGTTGATCAAGTCTTTGATGGTGCATGTCACCTCAAAAATTATTCATTCTTTTTATCACTTACCTACTCGAGGACGAGCAGGAGTTAAGCTTGGGGATGTTGATACATTGCAAATGTATCTATAATTTCTGATGTTCCATGCTAATGTATCTATAATTTTTGATGTTCCATGCTTGGTTTTATCCACTGTCTTGTGTTTTGTCCACACTTTCGAGTACTTTTCATATGATTTCTTGGACTAACCTATTAACAAGAGACATAGTGCCAGCTGCCTGTTTTCTGCTGGTTTTGGTTCCAGGAAAGTCAAAAAATGAATATTCTCGGAATTGGACGGGACAAAAGCCAAAGTGCCTATTTTTCCGAAATTCATCAGATGCTAGAATACGAGATGGAGAGGGGCCAGAGGCCGGCCACACCACCTGGCCACTCGGCCAGGCTTGGCCCGCGCCAGGGGGTGGTGTGGTGGCCCCTGGCACCCCCTCGGCCTCTCCTTCCGCCTATATATTGCCCTTGGGACGAAAACCCTAAGTACCTGATCAAAAATCCATGAAAGAGTCTATAGGAGCCGTCATCTCCATCCCTAGATCGGGAGGGATCTGAAGCTCTTCCCGGCACCCTGTCGGAGAGGGGAATTCACCTTGGAGGCCTTCTTCATCACCATGAAAGCTTCCGGTGCGATGCGTGAATAGTTCATCCTTGGACTACGGATCCATGTAGTAGCTAGATGGCTGGTTCTCCTCCTTTGTGCTTTCATGTTTAGATCTTGTGAGCTCCGTTCATGATCAAGATCATCAATTTGTAATTCTGCATGTTGTGTTTGCGGGGATCCGATGGATATTGATATGCTATTTCAGATTGATTATTGATTCTATCATGTCTTTATTATTTGTGATCTTGCATGCTTTCCGTTGTTAGTAGCTATCTTGGCCACGTAGATGCTAGCAACTCCAAGAGTTAGTATTTATGCTCGATAGTGGGTTCATGCCTCTGGTAATCTGGGGAAGTGACAGAAATATCTAAGGTACTAGATGTGCTGTTGCTACTAGGGAGAAAACAACAATCCTTTGTTCATAGAACAATCGTATTGTTTACTTTACACGATTCAGAAGCAATAATCTGTTGCTTGCAACTTAATCTTTGGAGGGGTTCGGATGATAACCTGAAGGTGGATTATTAGTCATAGATGCAGTTGGATGGCGGTCTATGTATAATGTTGTAATGCCCAATCAAGTTCCAAAGGAGTCAAGATGATTAGTATATGCATGTATTGCTTTCTCGATGTTTGTCAATTGCCCCGCTGTAATTTGTTCACCCAGCATGTTATCTGTCTAAGGAGAGCCACCTCTAGTGAACTATGGATCCCGGTCCTTGTCTTTTTCTTTACATACAATCTATAAACTGTTTACTGCTTTGTGTTTACTTTTTGCAAACTTTTACTTATTTCCATTCGATACGTTTAATCCTTTGTTTTCCGCAAAACTCGGTGAGATTGACAACCTCATCGCAAGTTGGGGACAAAGTTTTGTGGTTGTGTTGTGCAGGTCTCCACATTGCTACTAGCACCGGTAGTGCGCCCTGCCAAGGCTCAGCTAGCAACACCTTTGGGGTGTTTCCTTGCTACTACTGGTTCGATTAAACCTTGGTTTCATAACTGAGGGAAACTTGCTTCTATGCTCATCATACCTTCCTCTTGGGGTTCCCAACGAGCTCTACATCAACACCGCACCAACATTTTTCTGGCGCCGTACACTGAGCCATCACTTTCCGAGGTTCGATTAAACCTAGGTATTCTAGGAAAAAGCTATTATACTACATCTATGAATCTAGATCAAAGGTATCAGTCCGTATGAAATCTTATGATGGTCATGTCTTTGATAAATATGTAGGCACACCTTATGGTAATGATTACCATTGGGCCATTTGGGTTCCTAAGATACTTGTGACTAACAAAATAGGATACATTCAACAATGGGTACCTAAGACCATGCATTGGTTTCTTGTAGGACTATGCTTCCAGTGGGAGAAGATGGGTGGTTGATAGTGGTGCCACTAGTCATATGACCAGGAGCAAGGAGATGCTTAATGAGATGAAACCAAATACTTCCAACATGTGTGTCACTTATGGAGATGGATCAACCTCTAAGGTATTGGGTTTGGGAAAGGTAGTGGTCACACCGGATATTTCCATTATGGCCATTATGCTTGTCAAAATACTTTCCATTCATTAACTTACACTTATGGGTGTTGTACCCTACTTTGACCCTAAGGTGGCGATTCTCATGTGGAGCAAGACTCTCTCTATAGCCTTTGTTGGGCATGCCGAGAATGGTTTGTATGTGGTGGATTTTGCGAAGAAACCCACACCTACCGCGGCTCTCCTAACGGCTAAACCTGACGGGGGATGGCTTTGGCATCTCCGTTTGGCCCACGTCAATATGAGGTCTTTGCAAAGTCTCTACACAGGAGGTCACATCCTTGGACTAATCGACAATGTTCGTTTTGCTAAAGATTGTGTGTAGGGCTTGTATTGAAGGAAAGCTCCATGGGACGTCTCATCCCCCCCATGATGGTCACTATTCTGATGGGATTCTAGAGGTTCTTCATATGGACCTCTTTGGTCCTCCATATTTTGATAGTCTTGGGGGAAAGAAGTATTGCTTGGTTATTGTGGATGACTACTCAAGATATACTTGGTTATATTTCTTCAAGAAGAAGATTGAGACTCAACAAACCATCATCGACTTTGCCATTAGAAGTGACAATGGTACCGCATTCAAGAACTACACCTTGGATGAGTTCCTTAGTGATGAGGGCATTAGACATCAATATTCCTCTACATATACTCCTCAACAAAATGGTGTGGAAGAAAGGAAGAACCGAACTCTTTTGGATATGGCAAGAACCATGATTGCAGAGTTCAAGGCTCCATATAATTTTTGGGTTAAAGCTATCTCGATCGCTTGTCACATTTCCAACCGTGTTTATCTTCACAAGTACTTTAACAAGACCCCTTACGAGATCCTCCCCGGAAAGAAGCTAAGCATCCACTACCTTCGAGTGTTTGGGTGTAAGTTCTATATTCTCAAGGAGGGTAATCGGTTATCTAAATTTGAGCCTAGAGCTATTGAAGGTATCTTTGTTGGCTATGCATTGGACGCCGACACTTATAGAGTATATAACAAGTCCATTGGGCAAGTTACAATCTCTTATAACATGAAGTTCAATGAAAAAAAGGCTCCCAAGTGGGGCAATTTGATCTTGGTGATGTAGGTGATGAAATTCCTCCTCAAGCCATAAGAAGAATGGGTGTGGTATCTTTACGCCCCGTTGAGGAGCCCCTTATGGTGGAAGGAGAAAGACAATTCTCTACACAAGTGGATCCTTGATAACCCCCAAGTGCAAGGGATCACCATAGTACAACTTGATAAGTATTTGAGTGTCGAACCCACGAGGACCTGAAGGTAAACTATCTATTCTCTAAAGCCCTATAACCCACTTATATGGACTTTTATGCAAAGCTAGGATCTAGAGTGTGTATGTGTGGTTGTTTTACTATTAACTAGAATACGGTAAATTGTGGGAAGTAATTACTATGAATAAACTAGTGCAAGTAAAATAGATCTAGTGAAGTGGAATGATGTCAAGTTTTCTCAAGGGAGTAAATGTTTAGGAAAATTGTTGTTTAATTCATTTGGTTGTCACAATTAGTGAAACACATATTATAGCTAGATGCATCAGTACTAAACACAATAAAGCATAACGAACTTGATGATTAAAATCCCAAGGCACTATAATCTAGAGCAACAATAGGATTAATTAAGGACATGTGTCTAGCAGGTGACACTCCTAACCATCACATCTAACTTATATGTATAGAGTCTATTGTTTCTTCTAGGTGGAGCCCTAAATCACGAAGTAGAAACGTAAATTAACTACCACACACCCTATTGATTGGTCCCTGAGCCAAGTTAATGTGCTAACAAGGGATTCATTAAGACAAATATGTCTAACCATCACTTTAAGTTCTAAGGTCCCTAATATATTCCCCGTTAATTAACCATGAATTAATATATCATGCATATAAGACTTGGAACACGGTTTCTGTTCAATTCCCTCCATTCCTCCTCCTAACAACATGTAATGGTGATAAACTTATGCATCCCCCAATATATGTGTGCACTCATATATCAGTACATAAGACCATCATAGAAGATAACAAACTTGTATGCAACCAAAATTAAATAGATCACAATTGCCATGAACAATCACTACTCAAACATCAAAATAGAGATACAATAAATCTTGGGAAAGTAAAATATTGTCTCATACATCATGTTTTTCAAGAGATTATAGTAGGTATATGGAGGGGATCTCTCTGTAGATGGTGATGGAGATGTGCCTCTCCATGGGGGAGTGGCGGCCACGCGAGGAGAGGAGGCGGCGCCGGCGGCAGGGAGGCGCTGGCGCCCTCCTATGGCGACGGCTACGCTTGGGGAACACCACCCCTTTGCCTCCTTCCTTGGAGCTTCTTGGTGATGTAGATGAGTCCTCCCCCTTGTAGATGGAGGCTAAGGGGGAGGAAAATTTGTGGCTTGTGGTGGCTGCCTCCAAAATAGGGTTTCCCCTCAATATATAGTGGTACAGGCTTCACTGGGGCCATCGGATCAAAATCCTTGGATCCAAGGGCTCTTGGGAACCTCTAGAACCTTCATGGTGACTCCTAGAAAGTCCCAAAAGTCTCCAAATTCTTGTCTTGGCCGAATTGATTCCATATGGCAAGAGTTTGAGTTAACCACGTCACCAACTTCGGAATCCCAAAATTGCTTCTATACCTTTCACTAATCAGGGATTTTTTGGAGCGTACAAACTCCGTTTCGGATGATTCTTTGACTCTCATTAGTACGTATTGCAATTTCCCACAACTTTTATGTTGATCACTTTTTCATTTGCCGTCATCTTCAAGCTCTTACGAGTCCATCTTTGAAAAGTTTTCAGCAGGACATATTCCAGGAAACTCCAAATACCGCCATATTGAGCGATTTTTTTCCATATTCATCTTTTTCCTACATAAAAAGTGTAAAACAAGAACTTGTGCACTTTTGCAACTATTAGTATGTTAGTCACAATAATATAATAAAGCTACAAAATGATAAGCATTTTAGCACAATAAACTACAAAGTTCATTATGCATTTTACATGCATCAATCCCTCACCTACTCAAGATCTTCATCAACCCCATAGCCATCAAGATACTATGATTGAAGAGATGGCTCATGATCAAGTGAATGAAGGGTGTGTATAACCCCATGTTGACCAAGGTCAAGCTCATGAATATGGACAAAGTCAAAATGTCAAGCAAGCTCAAGAAGAGGAGAAAGCTCAATTTGAAGGTCAAGACAAGGATCAAAATAGTGGTGATGACCAAGTAGTTTCTCAAGTGTCCCATGATGAAGATCAAGCTTGTCATGAATAAAAAAGGATTACCAAGCTCATTCGTGAAGGACATATCCTTGAAAATATTGTTGGTGATCTTGAAAGGGATGTTTCTACTCGTAATCAAGTCACAAACTTTGCTGGCCATAGTGAATTTGTTTCTTGTGTAGAACCCCCAAAGGTGTTTGAAGTGCTTGAAGACTCGGATTGGCTTGATGCCATGCATGAAGAGTTACACAACTTCAAGCACAACAAAGTGTGGACATTGGTGGAGAGACCCAAGGATTTCCAAAATGTCATTGGGGCCAAGTGGATTTTCAAGAACAAGCAAGATTCTAGTGGAATGGTCACTTGTAACAAGGCAAGATTGGTGGATCGAGGCTTCTACCAATTCGAGGGTATCGACTATGGTGAAAAAAATTCTCCCATTGCTCGCCTTGAATATATTCGTATCTTGCTTGCATATGCATCTCATCATAATTTCAAGTTGCAACAAATGGATGTTAAAAGTGCATTTCTTAATGATCCCTTAAATGAGTTGGTATATGTCAAGCAACCTCCGGGTTTTGAGGATCCCAAGTTTCCGAACCATGTCTACAAGCTTGATAGGGCACTCTATGGACTTAAACAAGCTCCACATGCGTGGTATGAGTACCTTAGAAAGTTGTTGGCAAACCATGGGTTCGAAGATGGGATAATCGACCCCACTCTTTTTACTAATAGAGTTGGAGGAAACTTGTTTATATGGCAAATCTATGTTGATGATATTATCTTTGGTTTTCCTAACAAATATTTCAATGATGTGTTTGCTAAGCTAATGACCGATGAATTTGAATTGTCTATGATGGGAGAATTGCAATTCTTTCTTGGATTTGAAGTCAATCAAGTGATTGGAGGTATATTCATTAACCAAGACAAATATATTCAAGATATGCTCAAGAGGTTCAAGTTGACAGATCTCAATGTATCCAAGACTCCCATGCCTCTCAAATGTGACCTCACTTTTGACACTCATGGTAAAGATGTGGATCAAAAGGTATATCATTCTATGATTAGTTCTTTACTCTATTTTTTGCATCTAGACAGAATATCATGTTGAGTGTGGGTATTTGTGCATGGTTTCAAGACACCCAAAAGAAATCCACCTTGTGGCGGTTAAGCGAATCTTTAGATATTTAGTTGATACCCCAAACTTTGGATTATGGTACCCCAACGGCCCAATCTTTGCACTTCATGGATTCACAGACTCGGATTGGGTGGGAGTTAAAGGTTGAAGGAAGTCAACCTCTAGGGCTTACCAATTCCTTGGTAGGTCCTTGGTGTGTTGGTCATCTAAGAAGCAAAATGGCATCACCTTGTCATTCGTTGAGGCCGAGTATATTGCAGCCACGAGTTATTGTGCTCAATTGTTGTGGATGAGGCAACCATTGAAGGATTATGGTGTCACTTGTGACAAAGTGCCTCTTCTTTGTGACAATGAAGTGCAATCAAGATTTCCTACAACCTGGTGCAACACATAAGAAGGAAGCATATTGATATTCATCATCATTTCATCTGGGATCATGTGACTAGTGGAGACGTTGACCTCTCATATGTTAGCACCGAGAAGAACCTTCTAGATTTGTTCACCAAGCCCCTCAATGAAAGAAGATTCCGAGAATTAAGTCATGAACTAAATATCATAGAGTCGAGAAATGTGGCTTGATATCATGCACCCATATCCATCCTTTAATGTGTTTTCTATCTAGGTGTAGGCATGGAAATAGGGGGAGTGTGGTCCTAATTGATTGGGATAACCCTCCCACGTTGAGACAATCATTCTCTTAATATCATTTCATGATATGTGAGCTTCAATGACGAGTGTTGTTAATGGACCCAAGATATATCTTTGTGGTTCCAAGCCAAGTATACTCAAACATGGTGGCTTCAACCACTGACCCTTAAGTTTTGAGGGATTGGACCTTATTGAAACTTTATTGAATATTATCTTAGTTGAGTTCATATGGAATTTGTTTGGTTTTTCTATTTGGATCCTATTTGATTTCCGTTCGAGTTCTCACCAGTTCGAAAATCAATCCTAAGCCTTCTCCTATATCCCCAAACCTTGATGTCTACTCGTTGCTTGTCCTGTTTTTTCTAGTGTTTTATGGCTAAGGATGCCAGAGACTCCGGGTTCTAACCCTAGAGACTCTGGTGGTACGGACACTCCAGCCTTAGGGTTCGGAGACTTTGGCCTGGCCAGTTTTGCTACATAGAGATAAGGGACATCGAGGTGGGGGTAACTTCTAGTTACTCATCTCCACCCCGACTCCCCTCCTCTCACCACCTCCCGTCACCTCCTCCGCCTAGCGCCACCGAGGCCGACACTGCCCCCGGATCCATCGCCACCGCCGGCCTGCCACCTCACTCTACCAATGGGCATCTTCACCACTGGCAAAGCACCTCCATGGAGCTAGATTTTCCTTACTCCCTCTTCTTCCACTCTAGGGTTTACCCCTAAGTGCATTTGAGGTCTAGGGAACACTTATACCCATGGAATTCATCATATTGCAGCAATGCCAGCCATCTTGTGTCGATTGGAACTCCGATCTATTGCATGGGTGGTTTGCCCAAGATCCTATGCCTCTAGCCAAGTCTCTAGGCCCGAGACTCTGGCCTTCATGGCCAGAGACTCCGATGGTGCAGAGACTCTGGCCTCATCTAGAGACTTTGGGGCTGGGATGCAGAGACTGCAGGCTTTTCCCCTACAACTGTTCTGAGTTCCTCTCTTCACTCCTTCATACATCTCTGGAAAATCATACTTATCCCCCTGCTTTCCTCCCTCTCTCTCTTGTGTGTTCATAGGTGGTTTTGGTAGCTATCATCCTCGTCGTACCAAGTCCAAGACTCCGAACTATGGGGGGAACCCTCGCAAGGCTGCTAGTCGTCACCAGTTTGAAAGTAGAGATGAATATACAACAAGGCAAGAGACCAAGAAAAACTTGTCACTTCACAAGAAATAAGAAGACCGCCTCCAGCGCAAGGAACTAGGTAAGAAGAGGAAGTATGGCAATCTCACCACCCTCAAGAAGTTGAAAACTGATGAGTATAGGATCATGAGGAGGCAGCTGTTCTATGAGATGTCAAACAACAATCTAGATAGTCGTTTTCGGAGGCGTGAGCAGTTCTTGATCATGACTAAGGTATATGATCACTTATCCATGAATAAGCCCATGTGTTCGCAACGTCCTCTTAACATTTCCTTCATGGAAAGCAAGTCCTATTTCCAGGATTCTCTTTGGATTACCAGGCAGCTTGGATTGCATGATCTCATGAAATTTCAGCAAGACTACAACATTTAGATTGTGCATCAGTTCTTTTCCACTCTCATGTTTGGAGACAGGAACAAGATTCCTATGACCTAGATGATTGGCGAGGTCCATTGTGACTCCAACTTCATTGAGTTTTCCGAGGTCTTGTAATATCCATTCGAAGGCAAGAATTCTTCAGTTGGTCTAAGGATGCATGAGACTTTCGTCCTTGAGTATAACAATAAGCCTCTTACTCTCTACTCCAAGCAAGGAACCTCAAGCCTCCATTTCACATTGTGATTCGCATGTTCCGTGGAAACATCTATCCTAAAGCTGGCAACCTTGACGATATTCTTGGAGCTTTGGTCCCTCTCATGGCTCATGCTCACTCTGTGTATATCAATGGTCCCGAAGCTGTTTCCACTCCCCTGGATGTCATGTACTTTATCTACATGGATTTGGCCATCAATATTGTCAAGAAGAAGACTCCCACCTATGCTCCCTATGTCATGAGACTTGTGCTCTCCCACTTTGCAAAGATTAACTTGCCTTCCCCGCTTGTCGGTATTCCTCGAGTAAGCATGCTCTTCTCCAATTGCAACGTAAGGCTCCATCTACTATAGTGGATTCTCGTGGATATATTATTCCCATGCCAGCTAGTGATGATGAGATTGGAGAAGAAGAGGAGGACAAACCCTCCCTCTGATAGCCTGATTCGGTCTAGGAGGAAGAATGCTAGTAATTCAAGGATGCCTCCGCTTTCTTGTGAGTATGTGAGAGGGGAAGTGACATGGGGTGATCACGACAATTACCATTGTTATGGACTTGGGTTTTAGGGAAGAGTGGTGCACTGGAGCCTTCGTCGGCTAACAGACAAGCAACACGAGGACACGAGGTTTACCTAGGTTCAGGACCCCGGAGGGAAAACCCTACTCCTGGTTGTCTGCTCTTGATTGATGGATGAACCTAAGTATTACAATGGGGGTGCCTTGATGGTGATGATGCGTAGATGTAATCTGGTGGGTGTATGTGCTAGGGTTTGCGATGTATAGATTCGTTGTCTTTTGTGGGAGGTGTAGAGTTGTCCTGATCGGCAGCCACTCCTAGCCTTTATATGAGAGGCTAGGTCTCAGGTACCGTGACCGACTAGGTTACAAGTTAGATTTGAACTCTAGTCTTGACCTTTCCTTGTCTTGTGCACTTGGAGTCGGTGTCCATCTGGGCTTCGTATCAGCTAAACCGCCATGGGCTTCATGGACCTTGGTAGGTTGCTGAGTGGATCTTATGTTGGGCCGCACCAGGTAGGCTATAGTTGGGTGCCTATTGGGCATACCTACGTTACGAAGTGCAGAAGACCTCTTTTTGGGAGAGGATGCTCCTTTGCATGAACATTGACATCCGCAAGGGGAAATATTATGCTTACAAGAGGGGCAGGAAGATTCTACAGATATTGAAGAAATGGGATGATGATGAGGAAGAAGGATCCTCTCAGCCACAAGCCTCTCACACTCTCTCTCTTATGGTTGATGGGCATAAGGCCATGTTAATTAGAAGTTGTTTGAGGATTATGCCTCTTCTGCTCACTATGGCAAGGGCCCCGCTACTGATGATCCTCAGTATTCTGAGGAGAGCTCGAAAGAGGAAGAGGAGGACAAGGATGACAAGTGATGTGTTTGGGGCGTGTAGATTCACTCTTCTCCCCCTTTTTGGTGTCTCGATGCCAAAGGGGGAGAAGGTGCTCTATTAGGTTGTTCACGGGATTTGCATGGGTGGCACAAGTTTCTTGCTTTTCTGTTTGCCTATTTGTGAAATTCGTTCCATGTTATCTTTCATTTGAGAACTATGTGTTTGTGTTATGTTTTAACTCCATCTGTATGTGGTAAGACAAGCGTGCCATGCTAGTATTTATATACGTTTACCTTGCCTTACCTTTTGTGTAAGTATATGCCTTGATGCTTTATCCTTCTACTTGCACTTGTACCCGTTCACCTAATTTAGGTGAGTGTTGTTCCTAATTTTTGTGCACTTGTATTCAAATGCAACATATCGAATGTGCACATATCTAGGGGAAGCCTCTCTATATCTTGTGAACCTTGTTTTGCAATATTATGATTGTCTATTTTTCGGTGCAAATCATCGTGTTGTCATCAAACACCAAAAGGGGAGATTGAAAGGGTTTTCCCCTTCTTAATGATGTTTTGGTGTTTATTGTCAACACAAGTGAGTTTTTGCTGTGTGCTAAGTATCTTGCGGGTCATAATATTAAAAAGGCACATGACGATGTTCAAACTCTCAAAGGAGAAAATATCAGAAAATAATCAAGTGAGGTTGCCTGAAATGGAAGTGGTTTGAATAGAAGGTGCCATGAGTCTGGAGACTCCGGGCCGCAGGACCGGAGCCACCGGTGTGCTTGGCCAGAGACCCCGGTCTAGTCTCACGACCTGTCTCCGACCCTCCGGGGATTGCTCGTAGTACACCCCTTCGAATTGTGGCCTGTAGTGGAGCTCCTCACGGGAGAATCCGGTGATGGTGCCCGAAGTCTCTCGCCAGGTCTTCGTCCCACCCATTTTTACTCCTAGTATACACCTGCGGAGACTGGGCTAGAGTCAAGTGTTGTACCCCAGAGACCCCGTCAGGCTGGAGACTCCGGCCTTGAAGACCGGAGACTCCGGGATTAGTTGTTTGGAACAGCTCTTTCCCTAGAGCCTATATAAGCACCCCCTTGTTCCCTAAGTGAATACTATGTCTTTCACTCTCTATCCTCAATTGTTGCCGAGCTCAAATCTCCAAGATCTCCATCCCTAGCCACTAGAACTTGATTACCTAGACCTAGATTTCCACCAAGGGGATTTGTGTTTCCCCACCATTTGTGTAAGAAGTTGTTGCTCTAGGGTTTGAGGAAACCCTAACTTGAAGAAGTCGCCCTCCATAGCTCATCCTCGTGTGTAAGAGCTTTGAGGTCGTCTTGGGAACCTCCAATTCAGTTGTGGAGAAGTACCCCAAGGATTTGTACAAGGTTTAGATCACCGCCTTCAAGGCCACCGCATAGTGGATCGTGTGCTTGCCTTGAGGCTGGTGCACGAGAGAATTGGGTGAGACCTTATGTTGTGCTAGTGGTCTTAGTACTACCCACCCCTCTAACTGAGATGTACTTCTCCTCAAAAGAAAGAAACTTCGGGAAAACATATATGTGTCAACTCTCGATTATTTCTATCATTTATCCTCTATTATTGTTGTTGCATGCTTGCTTCTCATATAGGTTCTATCATCTAGTTGCATATCTAGAGAACTTACTTTGTGTCAAGACTTAAATTGAAAAGAAGCTAAAAATTGAGTTGTGCCTATTCAGCCCCTCTAGTCGCTTATACCGATCTTTTAGCAGGACCTCTAAGAAAGCCACCACCTCTTTGGAGGCGGAGAAGAGAAGAAATACCTCTGACATCTCATTGGCAAAAATGCCCATTGTGATGTAAGCGCCTTGTTCATTTGACTTCATTTGTTTTTACCTCTTATATTACTTATACTTTGAATCATACATTTCACCAAGAAGACCACTGTGAAGGGAAACGGGTAGGATACACTAGCATAAAATCAAAATTTTCTACCGCGTCAACCAGGAATACTATTGTCATAGATCACGGGATTACCACTAGACGCGCAGTTGCGGAACTCGATGAAGCACGTCGGGGCAGTGTAGATGTTCTATGTCTCCTCCTCGTCCTCGTCCCACGAGCAGCTCCCCTTTGCGTGGCTCGTCCAAGTGCTACAACTGTAGCACCTCCGAGGTATCCACACGTCCGGAGTGGAAGCCGTCACACACCAGACTGCTAGGTCTGCACGTGAAACACAGGCGAAAGAGGAGTGGTGGCTGGGTGGAATGCTCAACCCTATTCAGCTCGCCTCACTCTCTCTTATATAGGCATCCCTGGTGGGCTTCTATATTAGCAGCCCATTAGCAGCCTAAGCCTGGTCTAATTCGGATCCAATCCTCATTAGGTTTCCAGCCCCTAAAGTGTGTGACCCTATAGGTTCATACATGTATAGTCATGACACGAGTACACTTACTCCGTCAATAGTTGGTAGCGGCCTCTAGCAAGACGTGCCAAATCCTAAACGCATATAAAGATCATTCAGACGAACCATCACAAGGTTGAGTACATGTCTTTCCCTTTGCCTCATGATATTTGGTCTAGCTCCAAGCTGACCTCTCTTTCTTGATACTGTGATTCGGAATCCCTTTACTAGGTTAACTCTTAACCATATGTAGCACGACCATGCATTTCTGGATCCGATCACTCGAGGGGGCCAGAGATATCTCTCTCAAGTAGAGAGGGGCAAATCCCATCTTGATTGACCAATGCCTTGCAGCATGTATCAGGACAAACCCGAAAGCTACCTTTATAACTACCCAGCTATGGAGTAGTGTTTGATAGCCCCAAAGTAGGTGAATCCACATCTCAAGTACATGTGACAATCTCAGGTCTAAGGACAAAATGTACACGATGTGTAGAGAGAGATGCAAGTATTATTGCTAGTCTCAAGTTGGGCCAGTCCAACCCCATGTTCATAACATGTGTCCACATCATTGGTTTCACATCTCCATGTCTATGACTTGCGAAACATAGTCATCAACCAATCGATGTGCTAGTCTAATATTCACGTGTGTCCTCACATGAACTCCGACTAGGGACAATTATTAGATAACCATACAAGTAAAGAGTTTCACAAACAATTCACATAATTGCCAATCAATACAAGTTGCCTGGTATATGGATATTCAAGGAACATTATAATAACTCATGGATACACATGAAATACAATCATCTCTATGATTGCCTCTAGGGCATATTTCCTTCAGTCTCCCACTTGCACTAGAGTCAATCTAGATAGTATCTAATACCTATTGCTCTTGTGTGTGCTTCATGCGCAGGCTACGGGAGTGGCTTAGTCAAGGGATCAGCAACATTTGAGTCTGTATGTATTTTGCATAACATGACACTACCATCATCTATGAACTCACGAATCAGATGGCAACGCATGCGAATATGTTTGTTCTTCTGGTGTTGTCTAGGTTCCTTGGCTTGTGTAATAGCACCATTGTTGTCACAATAAGCGTCCAAGGGATTGGACAAGCCCTGAACCACACCAAGAGCGATCAGGAAATTCCTAATCCAAATAGATTCCTTTGCAGCCTCTGAGGCAGCAATATATTCAATTTCTGTTGAAGAGGAGGCCACTGTATCTTGCTTGGAACTTTTCCAGCTCACAGCACCACCATTCATGACAAACACATAACCTGATTGCGATTTCAAGTCATCTGAGTCGTTAAGGTAACTCGTATCTGTGTAACCCTTTACACTGAGTTCAACCTGACCTCCATAAACTAGGAACATATCCTTAATCCTTCTCAAGTACTTAAGGATATTCTTTACCGCTGTCTAGTGACTCTCACCTGGATCAGCCTGGTATCTGCTCATAACACTTAGAGCATAGGAAACATCTGGGCGAGTACATGTCATTGCATACATGATGGATCCAATAGCCGAAGCATATGGAACCCTACTCATGCGCTCTCGCTCATCAGTGGTCGAAGGACACTGAGTCTTGCTAAGTTTAATGCCGTGAGACATGGGCAAGAACCCCTTCTTAGCCTCTTCCATGCTGAACCGTTTCAACACTTTGTCAATGTACGTACTCTGGCTTAATCCAATTAGCCTCCTTGATCTATCTCTATAGATCTTGATACCCAGAATATATGCCGCTTCTCCTAAGTCCTTCATAGAAAAACTATTTTTCAATGAGGTCTTAACAGACTCGAGCATAGGAATGTCATTTCCAATCAGTAATATGTCATCTACATATAAGATTAGAAATACAAGCGATTTCCCATTTTCTTTATTATACACACAAGGTTCTTGTTTGTTTTTGATGAAGCCAAACTCCTTTACAACTTCATCAAATCGAATGTTCCAACTCTGAGATGCTTGCTTCAGCCCATAAATAGACTTTTGAAGTTTGCATACCTTTCCAGCATTGTTTGGATCGACAAAACCTTCGGGCTACATCATATACACATCCTCAGTAAGGATTCCATTTAAGAAAGCCGTCTTGACGCCCATCTGCCATATCTCATAATCGAAATATGCAGCAATGGCTAGAATGATCCGTATAGATTTAAGCATCGCTACGAGCGAGAAAGTCTCATCGTAGTCAACTCCTTGAACTTGTTGAGAACCTTTTGCAACAAGTCGAGCTTTATGGATGTGAACATTTCCATCCATATCAATCTTCTTCTTATAGATCCACTTGCACTCAATGGCTTTAAAACCATCAGGCATGTCAACCATGTTCCAAACTTGATTGTCTCCCATGGACTCTATCTCGGATCTCATGGCAATCAGCCATTTCTCAGAGTCTGGGTCCACCATCGCTTCTGCATAGGTCGCAGGCTCATCATTATCTAACAATAATAACTCTCGCGCTCGACCTTCGTGGTTGTGGTGCTTCTATTGCCATGGGTTCCTCAACTTGTGCTGCTACAATAGCATCACTCGTAGAAGCATCCCCGATTGGCTCATCTTGAACTTCTTCAAGTCGCACCGACCTTCCACTCGTTCCCTTTGTGAGAAACTCTTCCTCTAGGAAAACACCGCTACGAGCGACAAACACTTTGCCCTCTTCTTGGTTGTAGAAGTAATACCCTAAGGTTTCCCTTGGGTATCCCACAAAAATGCACTTATCCGATTTGGGTGTTAGCTTGTCCGACTGAAGTCGCTTGACAAATGCACCACGACCCCAAATCTTTAGAAAAGACAAACTGGGATTCTTTCCAGTCCACATCTCATATGGTGTCTTAACTACGGATTTAGACGGTACCCTGTTTAGTGTGAAAGCTGCTGTTTCTAGCGCGTAACACCAAAATGATAATGGTAAATCTGACTGGCTCATCATCGATCGAACCATGTCAAACAAAGTTCGATTACGCCGTTCAGAGACCCCGTTTCTTTGAGGCATTCCGGGCGGCGTGAGCTGTGGAACAATTCCGCAACTCTTAAGATGATTGCTAAACTCGTGACTCAAATATTCACCTCCGCGATCAGATCGCAAGGCCTTTATTTTCATGCCACGTTGCTCTACCTCATTCGGAAACTCTTTGAACTTTTCAAAAGTTTCAGACTTATGCTTCATCAAGTAGACATAGCCATATCTACCGAAATCATCAGTGCAAGTAATGAAGTAGTGATATCCTCCTCTGGCTGTCGTGCTCATTGGTCCACATACATCAGTATGTATGAGTTCCAACAAGTCTGTCGCTCTCTCGGGAAACCCCGTAAAATGCGTCTTGGTCATCTTTCCAAGTAAACAAGCTTGACATGTCTCGTATGATTCAAAATCAAACGAAGTTAGAAGACCATCACCATGGAGCTTCTTCATGCACTTTTCACTTATATGCCCCAAACGACAATGCCATAAATAGGTAGGACTCAAATCATTTGGCCGAAGCCTTTTAGCACTAACATTGTAAACACATGCATTATCAAGATTTAAAATAAGTAACCCATTCACAATGGGAGCATCATCCACAAACATAGCATTCTTAGAGATTACACAACCATTGTTTGTACTCGCGAATGAATAACCATCCCTCATCAAACATGAAGATGATAAAATGTTTCGACCCATACTAGGAATGTAATAACAATTATTCAGTTCCATGATAAATCCTGACGGAAGGTGAAGTTGCATGACGCCGACGAACAATGCAGCAACCCTTGCTTTATTTCCGACGCGAAAATCCACTTCGCCTTTCTGCACTTCTCTAGTCCTTATTAGCCCCTGCATCGAATTGCAAATATGAGCAACCGATCCGGTATCAAATACCCAAGAGTTAACATAAGATCTGCGAGAAAAATGTCCACAACATTTACAACAAGCGTACCTGAGTGGGAAGTACTCTTACTTCCACCCTTCTTCAAAGAAGCCTGGTACTTGCTGCAGTTTCTCTTCCAGTGGCCATATTCATGACAAAAGAAACACTTAGTGTCTCCTGCAGGTCCAGCCTTTTGCTTGGGTGCAGGGTTTGGCTTAGGGATCGTATCGTTAGCCTTGCCCTTCTTCTTCTGCCAAGAAGTGCCCTTTTTCTTGAAGCTAGGCTTGTTCTGCACAGCCATCACATGGCTATGCCCTGCACACTTCTTAATGTCACATTCTGCTGTTTTCAGCATCCCACATAATTCATTAAGGCCCCTCTCCATCCCATGCATATGGTAGTTCGAAATGAAATGCCCATAGCTAGATGGAAGAGATGCCAAAATGAAATCAGTGGCCAACTCTTGGCCTAATGGAAAACCAAGCTTTTCCAAAGTTTGACTGTAACCAACCATTTTGATCACATGGGGGCCTACAGCTGCTCCCTCTGCCAGCTTGCATTCCACAAAGGACTTAGCGACATTGTACCTCTCAGTCCTAGCCTGAGTCTGGAACATGTCCTTAAGTGCAACGATCATATCATACGCTTCCTGATCCTCAAACTGCTTTTGAAGATCAGCTTCCATACATGCAAGCATAAGACAACTAACCTCAAGAGATTCATCACATGATTTCTCGTAGGCATTCTTAAGGGCAGCAGTTGCATTATCAGCAGGTTCATCCGGGATTAGGGTATCCAGAACAGTTTCCTTTTTCTCAGCCCTGAGAACAATTCTCAGGTTATGGACCCAGTCCGAATAGTTTGTTCCATTTAGTTTATCCTTTTCAAGAATCAAACGCAAAGCAAAAGGTGATGAATTGTTCGATGCCATTGATCTACAACAAAAAATACAAAATACTAAGCCATGTAACCATGAAAGAGTAAAACATATTAAACAATTTAATAGCATATACTCCCACTTAAATCAACATCCCTCTATTGATACTAAGTGATTCAAGATCCACAATTAACAAGTCGACTAGTGAGCTATAGCATCACTGCTAGAAGACAAGGTAAATCAGTAAGCAACCTTTGCTAATCATATCACATATGACTCTTGTTGTTGGGTGACATCTTTATGTCAAAACTAGGCGCCCAACCTTTATGCCCCAAGGTCCTTAACTGTTAAGATGACCTTGTTAAGCTCACCAACCCTTATGCGTGTAGGTATCCGATACAAACCCATCCAGCCAAGGAAAACCGCGGCACCCTAATTTCATAGACCCACCAACGATTGTACAGGGCACAGGATGGTGCAAGGTTTGGTTGGGAGGGCATGGTTTAACTTAAACTTTGTGAGGGATCGTTCTACTTCTATCATCTAAGCATGCATAGTAGTAAAACGTATAAGAATAGCATTCACATAGATGTGATACAGTATGGCCCAATTTTCTCATGGTGATCTCCATCGCCATATAACTTGTCCACCATGATGATCTCCATCTTCATGCTCTATGCGAGCCATCCTCCAAGTGATGAGTTCTCCAAGAACTAATACAAGCTATTACTCCTAACAGCTAGTAATCAAAATTACATGGTATTGGGATCATCACAAGTTGGCACGTAGGCCATTACAATAATTGACAACACATATGGCTCCAGCCGTGTTGCCCTACTTACGACACGCAGGTGATGAAAAAATACATACATGCATCACATACATTTTTGGGCCATACTGATCACATAAATCCTGCAAAAACAAGTTGTGCATAGAATCGCATTCTACCGGATCATGTGAAATCGTGACACCTATGAACCTTAATGTCATACCAAAAGGGGGCTACGATTAAGGGGGGTCTAGGGGTCTCCCCTGGGGTTCAAGAAGCGCCCTCAGTATCTATACAATTTTCTTTAAGGATTTTGATCGGCAAATCAAATTTACCATAAACCGACCATAGTTCCGTTTCGACCAAACTCCTTTGATCACGTTACGTCAATTCAGATCTAATTCCCGATTCGATCAATCATATTGATCTTCGCGTGATTCAAAAGGATTTATGTGTCACTGTCTACCCCGATGGCGGAAACCGACCGGTAGGGGTAAGTCGTTCGACGACCTTAGAATCACGATCACGGAAAGTAAGATCATAGATCAATCTAGAACCACCGCCATACAGATGATCACATCATGCATATCAATCTACATATCACCATACGCAAACTTCCTGAACCTATGACTGAACAGCATCGGCTCTGATACCACTGAAGGGAAACGGGTAGGCTACACTAGCGTAAAATCAAAATTTTCTACCGCGTCAACCAGGAATACTATTGTCATAGATCACGGGATTACCACTAGACGCACAGTTGCGGAACTCGATGAAGCACGTCGGGGCAGTGTAGATGTTCTACGTCTCCTCCTCGTCCTCGTCCCATGAGCAGCTCCCCTTTGCGCGGCTCGTCCAAGTGCTATAGCTGTAGCACCTCCGAGGTATCCACACGTCCGGAGTGGAAGCCGTCACACGCCAGACTGCTAGGTTTGCACGTGTAACACAGGCGGAAGAGGAGTGGCAGCTGGGTGGAATGCTCAACCCTATTCAGCTTGCCTCACTCTCTCTTATATAGGCATCCCTGGTGGGCTTCTACATTAGCAGCCCATTAGCAGCCTAAGCCTGGTCTAATTCGGATCCAATCCTCATTAGGCTTCCAGCCCCTAAAGTGTGTGACCCTATAGGTTCATACACGTATAGTCATGACACGAGTACACTTACTCCGTCAATAGTTGGTAGCGGCCTCTAGCAAGACGTGCCAACTCCTAAACGCATATAAAGATCATTCGGACAAACCATCACAAGGTTGAGTACATGTCTTTCCCTTTGCCTCATGATATTTGGTCTAGCTCCAAGCTGACCTCTCTTTCTCGATACTGTGATTCGGAATCCCTTTACTAGGTTAACTCTTAACCATATGTAGCACGGCCATGCATTTCTGGATCCGATCACTCGAGGGGCCCATAGATATCTCTCTCAAGTAGAGAGGGGAAAATCTCATCTTGATTGACCGATGCCTTGCAGCATGTATTAGGACAAACCCGAAAGCTACCTTTATAACTACCCAGCTACGGAGTAGTGTTTCATAGCCCCAAAGTAGGTCGATCCACATCTCAAGTACATGTAACAATCTCAGATCTAAGGACAAAACGTACACGATGTGTAGAGAGAGCTGCAAGTATTATTGCTAGTCTCAAGTTGGGTCAGTCCAACCCTATGTTCATAACATGTGTCCACATCATTGGTTTGACATCTCCATGTCTATGACTTGAGAAACATAGTCATGAACCAATCGATGTGCTAGTCTAATATTCACGTGTGTCCTCACATGAACTCCGACTAGGGACAATTATTAGATAACCATACAAGTAAAGATTTTCACAAACAATTCACATAATTGCCAATCAATATAAGTTGCCTGGTTATGGATATTCAAGGAACATTATAATAACTCATGGAAACACATGAAATACAATCATCTCTATGATTGCCTCTAGGGCATATTTCCTTCACACTAGTGCTTTGAAGGACACCTCCAAGGATATACAGGAGATTTTCCCGAAATCATCTCCATCCACTGCTCCTTCCACTCCCACTACCATTATTCCTTCTAGGTCAAGAGGAACTTCATCCATTGCAGCTCCAGAGGCCTCCACCATGGATGTTGGGGGATACCCCCGGGTAGGGTCACGCCGGGGTATAAAGGCCATGTTAGCCGAGGTATGGCAAGGTCAAAGCGTAAGTTGGCCGAGTCACCTCAACGCAGGCTGTTGGGGATATACTTTCCGGTATCCTCACTGTGCCTCACTGACCAGGTGGCCCACTTCGGGTTAGAGCTTTTCTTCACGGGTGGCCTAGTCAGGGAGAAGAGACAGAGTCCAGGCCGGCTATGGGAAGGCCCATAAGACTTACCGACATAGGCCTGTTATGTTACTTGTAGTCCAAGATATACTCTGTAACCGACTCTTAGTCGTAGCCGAACAGGTCTCTCCAGTAAACCCTAGGCCAGATATCTATATAAGGAATCCTAGGGTAAGCCTTTAGGTCAACCCTCACAATAGTCTACAATCTCAACTCGCACAGGCGAAACCCTTGTAACCCATATTCCGGCTCTGCCGTATTACTGGATTGCTAGCAGGAGTAGGATCCGTCCAAAGCCGGCAGATTTGAACCTAGGTAAACTTGTGTGCTCACCGTCCTAGAATACTGTACGTATCACACCCCTTTGTTCTGCATGCCTCGAGGACCCCCTCATGGCGTACTTGTCACCGTCGGGCAAGTGAGCTTCGGATCTGCGTTCCAGGTGGAATCTACAAGAATTGTAATCAACGAGACCATCGCTGTCGGTCGCATCCTCTACGCCAGCGACGTCCCTCTCATCGTTCTCGACGAGACCTGGATTCCGGCTAGGGAGGCTGTGACTACCTACACCATCATGTCTTTCAGTGAGATCGATATGTACATCGGTTTTGCTGATCCTGCCCCACGCACCCCAATGGTGATAATAGAGGCAGAAGAAATTTCTGGCTCCCCTCTGTTCGTGGAGGCGGCGGAGTTCCGGATCCTAGAAAACCCTAATCCCACCTAGCTTGCACCAGTTGCGGAGATAGTGGAGAAAACTGATCCTGAAGCAGATCTCACAGTACAAGTCGAATCTGGAGTGGATCTCCCTGAGGAGGCCAAATCCCAGATCGACCCATCCGCCGAGGTCGAAATCCAGGAGGAACAAGTCAACAACATAGGTTCCGGCTCTTCCAACGCCAGAACAGATCAACCCTTCCCGAGGCATACGTTGAGGCGCATGATGATGAAAGACGCAAGCGTGGATGAGGTTCTCGAAACCATCAGGATTTTCTTGGAAGCCCACAAAGAAATCCACAACTACCTTAGGATGCACACATCGCACTTTGTCGGATATGTTGGATCCGGATCCAGCTCTGCCGATGCTGGAGACAACGAAGACTCGGTGCTGGAGGTGATCAGAACAAACGTCGACTTACCGGCATCTTCGGATGATTCCATGATGTTGGTAGATTTCCGAAATATTCTCCGAAGAATACAAAGAAGAGTATAACTCCAAAGCTACAGAATAAGGAGAAGCCATGGACGAAGGATCTGGAAAAAACTCTCCTAAAGCACAGGATGGCATGGATCTCGGAGCTAACCCCGATATCCAGATGTCCGAAAGTAACGATCAGAGCTTGACTCTGGGAAACGGACCCAAAGCCGTCTTTGCTACCGACACTGCCAAGAAGGAAAAGAAGAAGAATAAGAAGAACAAGACCCCGTCAAAAGATCCTCCAGCAGAGGAAGCGGTTGCCGAGGAATACGAGGAAGACTCGGATGGAGCTTTAATCCTAGAAAAGCCCAAAGAATATTCGATGGATGGACACGTGGTCACTGTTGGTGCCCGTAAGCTCATCGATGATGCATTAAATACACCCATCCCTACTGCGGCAGAACTCACTTCTGCAGAATTGGAAGAAAGGGCTCAGGCCCTAGAAGCGCATCGCCAAGTACTCCTAGATGAAGCCAAAAACATCGTGGAAGAGAAGAAGCGCATGGCTACTGCGGAGAAGCTCATCTCTCTGCAGCATTAAAAGGCCCGGAAAGGCCACGTACGGGCCAACAAATTTCTGGAAGTACGCAAGGTTCTGTTTGAAGGAGATCTGGGGATGCCTCGGCTCGACAATAATGGAGATCTGGTGTACCCAACACCAGTACAGAACACCACTGTGGGTCGAGATATCCTGGAAAATAACCTAGGCCCAGAAGAGGTTCGTTTGGGCATAAAGCTACTTACCAAAGGTCTAGAGCAGCAGAAGGTCGTGAAATCCGGGAGCGGAAAACTGGTTTCTCAATCTGACCAATGTCGCACGGGGGCTGGAATAACATTAGGCCCCAACGGATGCTAGAACAGCATCATCGTTCCGACCGTGAGGAAGATAACTACTCAAGAACCGGATCTTTAGGCCAACGGCACAAAACCGCACGTGATTGGAGCAATGTTGCCCTAGCCTCATAGCGAGACGTAGTTGTAGTGCTGTATCTGAGACACCCTACCCGACGAGAGTCGAGCAATCACAGGGAATTAGACAAAGAGAAACGTCGGGAGGAGGATCGTCAAAGAATGCCACCTCCTAGACATACAAGCCGTCTGGCTGAACCTCACCAAGATGCGGGGAACAACGAACGAAGGAACAACGGACACGGTGCCGAGTTAAGCCGGCAGGAGGCTCATCGTAATGAAGACCCTCCCTGGAACCGGAATAATGACGTTCCGAATGGAGGCCGGTGATCAGCCGGAAACAATCCACCTAATCCACCCTCTCCACCAAGTAGCCACCACAACGGTTCTCAAGGAGGCCAAGGAGGGCGTCGTGGCGGAGGAGGTGGTGGCAGAAGCCGAAGTCCGGCTCCACCGCAGCCACAACCGTCAATCAGGACAGCGGTCTCTGTCACCAAGTGACACGAGACATCGGATCAACTCTAACATAGAGGCGCGGCACTATGAGAACGAAGAAATCTATGTGGGTCCAAAATGCTTTGGACCATGCATTAGAGCAACAAGATTCCTGGAAGGATTCGCTATCTCAAGGCACATCCAGCCCTATGACGGTGTAGCTTGGCCAGATACTTGGATCCAGGATTTTTTCCAGGCTTGCTGCATTGCCAAAGGCGGAAATAGCTTGGTCGCAACCCGATATCTCCCACTTATGCTGCGGAAGACGACATGATCCTGGCTCAATGAACTTCCGGAGAACACCATCCACAACTGGTATGACATGCAAAGCATGTTCTTTCGGAATTTCGAAGGAACATATTGACGGCCCTATACGGTAGGAGACCTACAGCATTGCACCTAGAAGGCCGGAGAAACTTGCCAAGATTACCTCGGACGATGGATCGACACCAAGAACTCCTATGACGGAGTAAATGACCAAACTGTGATTGAAGCTTTCATTGCAGGACTCCCAGTTGGTTTACTACGTCATCGCTTGAAGTGTGACAATGTCACTGATTTGGAAGAGATGATAGAAACAGCGAGCAAGTATGCAGATGCTGACGATGATGCAGAAGGACTACTAAACGCCCTTGCTGTGCCACAGTTGGCAAAACAACAAAAGCAACAAGCTCAGAAGCGCAAGAACACCTCGGAAGAAAAACCCAACACGGAAACGGTAGTGGTCACTTCTACTTTTGGGTCTGGAGGACGAGGAGGGCGCGGCGGTGGCCGTGGACGTGGTCGTGGGACATCAAGAGTCCAGGGTAGAGGAGACTAGCAACCTGGCAAAACCTATTCCTGGGCTGACATTGCCAATAACCCGTGTGTGCATCATCTAGATGCCAACGGGGGCTCATCTCACACAAATGCTGAGTGTTGTTTTAACGATGACATAAAGAAAGACGATACCGCTGGCTACAGGGCTAAGCGGAAGAAGGGAAAGAAGAATCCCAAAAAAGAGAAAGAGACCAAGGAAGATTCCAACATGGAGGAAGCCGACCCTTCAAATCCCAAGCCGGATGGAAAGAAGAACTTCCCAACGAATAAGTACACTTACATCACTTTCCTTGGATCTCAACTAGCTAAGGTCAAGAAAGCAGTTCTGCATTAGCTCAACGCAACTATTCCGGCTGTCCCACAATTCCTGGACTGGTCGGAAGTGGCAATCACCTTTGACCGTGTTGATCATCCGCCTAAATTGCATAGGCGAGGAAAATATGCCTTAATCCTCAATCCACTTATTGACGGATATGGTTTCTCCAAGACCCTCTGATATGTTGCAAACGTATCTATAATTTTTGATGTTCCATGCTTGTTTTATATCTACTTTATTATGTTTTGTCCAAGCTTTGGAGTACTTTTACACATTTTCTGGAACTAGCCTATTAGCAAGATGCCACAGTGCTAGTTGCCTATTTTCTTCTGTTTTTGGTTCCAGAAAAGCCAGAAAATGAATATTCTCGGAACTGGACTGGACAAAAGCCAAAGTTGATATTTTACCGGAAGACTCACGGAGCCAGAAGAAGAGACGGAGAGGGGCCAGGGGCTAGCCACACCATGTGGTGGCGCGGGTCCCCCTGGCCGTGCCACCAGGTGGTGTGGGCCCCTGGTCCACCCTCTGACATCGCCTCTTTTGCCTATAAGAAGCCTCCGATGCAGAAACCCTAAATAATCTAGCCTCCAGCCACGAAAAGTTCCGCAACGCTACCGCCACCGAAGGGGAGATTTAGGGGACAGAAAGTCTCTATTTCAGCACCCTGCCGGGACGGGGAAGTGCCCCCGGAGCCATCTCCATCGATCTCCACCACCATCTCCATCGTCGTTGCTAATTGCCATGATGATGAGGGAGTAGTTCTTCCTCGAGGCTAAGGGTTCTACCGGTAGCTATGTGTTCATCTCTCTCTCTCTTTGCATGATCATATTGTGATCATGATCTTTGTAATCAAGTAGATCTACCTTGCTACTCAAGTGCTTTAATAGATCTCTAGCTCTCCCCACGTGTGTTAAAGTGATAGCATGCACACCATGGTGGCACTTAGGCTAGAGATTACAAATATTTGTTATGAGTTATATTTGGAGTTGGATGTCTCTATGAAATTGTGGTGTTTGTTGGAACCATCTAGCGCTCAAGGTGATAGTGTGGGGTTATCTAGATGGGGTGCTGTTATAGCCCTACCATGGATTAGAGTGTCCAACCGGAGAGTAGTTCAGAGTAGTATCATAAAGAGATGATATTTATATGAGAGTGTTCACTAGTGAAAGTATGATCCCTAGGCCTTGTTTCTAAGCATTTAAACACCGTTTGCAACTATATCTGTTACATGTTTGCTTGCTTCCATCTTTTTGCCTTTAGTCTTTTCCTCCCGTCAAGCTCTTTTCTGCCACCGTTGTCTTATATCCATACCACTTGTATTTCACTATCTCTTCGCCGAACTAGTGCACCCATACACCTGACAAGTGTATTGGGTGTGTTGGGGACACAAGAGACTTCTTGTATCTTGATTGCAGGGTTGCTTGAGAGGGATTTGACCACTTCCTCCCTGAGTTTGATAAACCTTGGGTAATCCACTTAAGGGAAACTTGCTACTGTTCTACAAACCTCTGCACTTGGAGGCCCAAAAACTGTCTACAAGAATAGAAGTGTGTAGACATCACCCTCATGGACGACAGCAAGAGGATCAATATTCTGTATGTCGAAATGCTATGCTGGATGCGTATCTCGGAGACACAACTGAACCACAGCTGGGTGATCTTTCACGGAGTTGTCCCAGGAAGACAAGCAAATTCCCTGGGAGAGATCACTTTGGATGTCACCTTTGGTACTCTAAAGAATTATCGGACAGAAGCACTTTCCTTCGAAGTGGTCCGTTCAAGAGGGCCTACCATGCTATATTCGGACGTCCGGCTTACTGGGCTTTTATGGCTCGTCCGTGTCACATTTACAATATGATTAAAATTCTAGGTCCCAACGGCGTGATCACCATCAGGGGAGACCCGAAGAAAGCGCGAGAGTGCGAGGATGGAAATGCCGCCTTTGCTGAAGTCGTGTTGCACGACCAGGAGTACCAGGAGATCAAGAAGACCATTGACCCGTCCGAGATGCCCGCGACCAAGAAGGAGGTGACAAAGCCGACTCCAGAGTTCAAGGTATCGAAAGAGATGAAGACGACGCCGTTGAAGGATGATGACCCCTCCTAGGTGACCCAGATAGGTGTAGGTTTAGACAGCGCATAGGAAGGCGCGCTCGTCAAGTTTCTCAAAGCAAATCAAGATATCTTCGCATGGCAGCCATCTGACATGACCGGAGTACCTAGCGAACTTGCCGAGAACTCTCTAAATGTACACCTAAACGCTAAACCCATCAAACAGTCCTTACGACGTTTTGGCGATGAAAAGCGAAAAGCAATAGCTAAAGAACTAGCTCGGCTAAAGTTAGCCGAAATCGTAGAAGAGGTCATCCACACTGAGTGGTCGGCCAATCCTGTAATGGTCCCTAAAAAGGACACCACTGATTTAAGGATGTGTGTTGATTATACCGCCTTGAACAAGGCTTGTCCCAAAGATCCGTTCGCTCTACCTAGGATTGATAAAGTTATCGATTCTACGACAGGCTCGGAACTCCTATGTTTTCTCGACGCATATTCCGGATATCACCAAATTAGGATGAAGGAATCAGACAAAGTCAAAACTTCGTTCATAACTCCCTTTGGAACCTTCTGTTTCGTTACAATGCCTTTTGGGCTCAAGAACGCAGGAGCTACCTACCAGCGCACTATGCAGCGTTGCCTCCACGATCAAATCGGATGCAATGTACATGCATACATGGAAGACATTGCGCGGATGTCCAAAAAGAAGGAAACCCTAATTTTTGACTTGGAGGAAACATTCGCTAATCTACGAAAATACAACATAATGCTTAACCCCAAGAAATGTTTCTTTGGAATACCAGCCAAAAAATTGTTGGGTTTCATTGTGTCTCAAAGAGGCATAGAGGTGAACCGCGACAAAATCAAGGCTATTCTCAATATTTCCGGGCCAACTCGCCTGAAAGACGTTCAAAGACTAACTGGCTGCATTACTGCAGTAAGTGATGACCCACAAGTATAGGGGATCGCAACAGTCTTCGAGGGAAGTAAAACCCAATTTATTGATTCGACACAAGGGGAGCCAAAGAATATTTATAAGCCTTAACAACTGAGTTGTCAATTCAGATGCACCTAGAAACAGTCTTGCTCACAGCAGTTTATCAGTAGCAACAGTTTTGTAGTAGTAATAGCAAAGTAAAAGCAGTAGTAAAAGTAAAGACAGTAGTAACAATTGCAGTAAACAGTAGGATTAAAGCGCGTAGGCATAGGGATGGATGGACGGGCGTTGCATGGACAAGACAATTCATATAACAATCAAAACATAGGGCATTTGCAGATAAATAAGGTAAAACATCCAAGTACTAAATAATCATAGGCATGTGTTCCATATATAGTCATACGTGCTCGTAATGAGAACTTGCACAACATCTTGTGTCCTGCCCGCCCGTTTGCAGTGGGGCCTCAAGGGAACTACTAGCAATTAAGGTGCTCCTTTTAATAGAGCACCGGAGCAAAGCATTAACACTCCATGAACACACGTGATCCTCATATCACATCCATTCCCTCTGGTTATCCCGATTATTGTCACTTTGGGACCTTTGGTTCCGGACAATAACATGTGTATACAACTTGCAGGTAAGATCATAAACAATAATATCCTCATGAATCAATAACATGTTCAGATCTGAAATCATGGCACTCGGGACCTCTCGCAAGCATTAAGCATAACAAGTTACAACAAAGTCAAAAAAGCACTAATAATAGATACTAGGCACCATGCCCTAACAATCTGATGCCATTACATGAACGATCTCATCCAATCCCTGCCATCCCCATAGCCTACAACGGGGGATTACTCACTCATGGATGGGGGAATCATGCATGGTTGATGGAGAAGCGATGGTGATGATGATGGCAATGATCTCCTCCAATTCCCCGTCCCGGCAGGGTGCCAGAACAGAGTTTTTGGTTCCGAATCGTGGTATCTGGTGGTGGTGGCGCAGGGGAACTCTATCTGGAAAAACGTCGAAACCCCCTGAGTTTTTATGTCAAGGGGAATCTTATAGGCAAAGAGGGAGGCCGAGGAGGTGCCCGAGGCGGCCACACCCCTCCCAGGAACGGCCTGGGCTGGCCCGCGCGGCTAGGGGGTGTGGGCCCCTCGTGGCCCTCCTCCGTCTCGTCTTCTGGCTCCGTGAGTCTTTTGGTGAAATAAGATTTTTGGCATATTTTCCGGGATTTTTCCTGATAGTTGATTTTCTGCACAAAAACTAGACACCAAGGTAATTCTACTAAAAACAGCGGCAGACCGTGTTAGTTGTAGCCAAATCACACAAGTTTAGAGGAGAAACATTAGCAAAAGTGTTCGGGAAAGTAGATACGTTTTGGATATATCAACTCCCCCAAGCTTAGCTTATTGCTTGGCCTGAAGCTATTCAGTTGAAAATTGAGTGCGATAAAAGAAACTTTCACGAACACATTTGCTTCATAAGATGTATATATTCTCAGCATATGATCAAATACTTAGGCAATTCATAATAAAGAGTATGCAAATAAGTTTACTTAATAGTCATTGCAAGCTATGAAGAGATTCCAACTCAAAATAATAAGTAGCAGGAAACATAAACAGAAGCAACATTGCAATGCTCATAAAAAGGTATGATAGAGTGGTATCTCGCTTGCCTTTAATTGTAGAGCAAACATAAATGCCAAGGCACCTATGAAGTTCAAGTGAAGACTAGAAGTAAAGATATCAAAGATACAAGCATCAAAGTCATGACACAATTAACCAAGTTTTGATACAAGCACATTACACTCAGAATGACAACTATGCTCTCAAGAAAGTGCTCATAGAATAAGTGGTGACTCAACAAGGAAGTGAAAAGGTTTTGAAAAGTTTGAAAGGCTTCCAAATGCTGAAAGTATGGTACTCATTAACTTTGAGCTCTCATTGCCCCTATCATAAGCATCTTTAAATGGTTAAGGTGAAAGTGAGGTCCAATATGAGTTATATGCTTGACAAACCATAAACTGGAAATCTCATGTCCCTTGAGTATGAGGGCCGGTCCTCATGCTACTCAACTTTAGTTACCGGTAAGTTCTTGTCATAGTAAATACATGTGTATCATAGAGAACCGCCAACGGGGTACCCCTTGCACATGATACAGGAGTTATCCCATATTCAAAATGACAAGGCAAGCAGACAATGACCATCTCAGCAATCTTCTTATTTACCATGGGAAAATGGTGCTTTTTTCTCTCTTTCCTCTTTTCTCATCTTTTTTCTTTTTCTCAATCTCTATTTCTTTTTTTATAAGAAGAATGCTTCATAGATTGCTCACTATGGTGATGCTGCAAGTTTCCACCATGATTAGGCATGGCTTAGGCTAGCGGCCTAGGTGTCTCTCTAACACATATACATAACTCCATGGACTTACAAGATCCCCTTTTATTTCACACCGACGACATCCGTAAACAAAAGAGCATGATATCAACTGGTATATATTTATAGGTGTTGAAAGCATTCCCCGTGAAAGCACGGTTCTGCTAACTCCCAGCCTATAATTTGCAATCATATAACTTTCATGGACAGTCATGATAGTTCAGGTTTATTAAGTGCAAGAAATAAAGTGTGCCATCAAGTTCGTGAGAGCTTTACTAACTAACTTTCTCATAACAAGCAAACATTTTATCTAGAAGAAAACAAGGCATACTGAATATGCATGGAATAGCAAATGATGCTAATAGGTAGGTATGGTGGACACTTTTTGTAATATTGGTTTTGGGGAGTTGGAAACACGAGTAGATCTCATACTCAGTGCAACTGAAGGCCAGCAATAGAAAGGGAGCGACAAACGAGAGAGCAATAACTGTCATAATCATGCTTGCAACAAAATAGGACTAATTATGGCATGAAAGTGATTCATGAACCCTGAGGCAAAATAATTCATCGAGGCTTAACTGATTATTGTTTCAGTCATATGCATGCATGAGCATGTACCAAGTCGATTCAAATGAAACATTCAGAGGAGGATACCACAATGTCATACCAAGTTAAGAATAGAACAATGCAAGCAAACATTCATATGACATGCTACAAACCATTAGCAAGCTGGAGCTAATCATAAGAAAGCAAGAACTACTAAGCATCCATAATAACATACACCTTACATGAACAGACTAAGCATGCCCACAATGATTAGTATATGTACAAAAATGAAAACAAATAGAGTTCATTACCAGCCTCTTACCACACCTCAAGTTGTCATTAATCTTCATTATTGCCCTTCACTTGTGTGGCTTGAATAATAACATGAAACCAAACTCCACATAGGACTACTAAACCCTGCAACGAACTTCACAAAACCAAAGAAGAACAGCAAATATTTTTGGTATTTTCGATTTTCAATGCAAGAACCAAAAGGAAGAACAAGCAAAGCGGAATATTTTTGGGTTTTTCGAATAATCAAAACAAATCTAAAAGAAAGAAGCAAACCAAGGCAAAAAGATAAAGAAGCAAGCAAAGAGAAATAACGAAAATATTTTTGGTCTTTTTGTGTTTTGGAAAGCAGAAATAAAGCAAGAACAAAAACTAAGGAGAAAACGGAACAAGGATATACAAAGTACCGACTAAACATGATATGTAGATGAGTGTGATGTCGGTATACCTCCCCCCAAGCTTAGGCTTTTGGCCTAAGTGGGTATCAACCCCAACGCGGGTAGGAACTCCAAGCTGGTGGGTCATCATAAGAATGATCGTAGTTAGGCCCTTGCGAAGAAGAAGAAGCTCCCTAATCATAGACGGGCTGCTGGTATGAAGACTCCCCCTCATTCGAAGGCTGGACCGAATCATCTGTAATCTCCCTTCCAGTATCTTGCTCTTGCTGGGAGAGCTCCCCTAGATATGTATCGAGCTCTTCCTCAGTGAGTGACCATCCTACCCTGGCATAAGGGTTAAACAAAGCAGGTGCAGGCAAAAGAACAACACGTTTGGACTTACCCCTTCTCCAACTAGCCTTGAGGAGGGTTATTTCATAAGATAAATCACTCAAATTAGCCTAGGAAGAAACCAATTTATGTTGTATCATGGAATTAAGGTCAAGCCTCTCTATAGGAAACTGTAGGTCTAAATGATGAGGCGCTACACCATACAAAGCTAATAAACGAGAGGCGATGATGCCTCCACAAATTCCACCTTTCTCGCGGTTAGCAGCAAGATAGAAAGCTATCAATGCACCCAAATTATAAGTCCTATCTCGTTTTAAGGCAGCTGAGATGAAGGCTAGATCATATGAGGATAATTTACTAGCAGTTTTCCTAGCGAAAACACACTTGGCAATAAAGTAAGCAAAGTATCGAATAGACAGGGGATGAATTTTACGAATTTTACCACTCTCCTTTGAGAAGCTGCTCCCTTGGCAAATCTCTGCGTACAAGTCCATGAGTGGTGTAGGCAGCTCTCTAATTCTTTCACACGAACTCCACTGTGGTACTTTAATAGCTGCACAAAAATCATCAAAAGGGAGATCGACAACTATATTGTAAATTTTGTCATGAACCATGGGGTTAGGCAAGGAGGAACTAAATCAAAAATCCTGCACCACATACATAGTTAGTTTCACAAGTTGGTATGGTTCATCTCCCACAAAATGCTCCAATCCTGCATTAGCAATTAAAGCATGGAAATCTTGAGAAGTCCCTGTAGCCCTCATGAATTCGGGGCATGGATAGATAGAAGGAAATACTTCCTCCTCACGGTGAACCTTCATAACCGCAGGCACCCTTAATTCATGTTTGTTAAGTTGGTGTTCATTCATCTCCTTTTCTGAAATTTTAGACAACCATCATACAAGTGATTGCAAAGTTATTCATAATGGAAAGAACTACTTATAGGGACTTGTAACAGGCCTAAACATGCATCAAAACAATTTCTCTAAACATTGAACAAGCTTACAATCTCACATAACCTGTCACCTATAGTAGCAAAATACTCAAGATATAATGCACTAAACACAAATCTACTTGGACAAGCGGAGGAGTCACATACCGGAGAACAAATGCTCCAAATTTCAGCAACAAAGATGGGCTGAGCAAGGAGATCAAAAAATCGCGAGAAAGAACAGCAAGAACGTGAGTTTGAGCAATGAACTGATGTTTTCTCGGGAGAGAGAAAGGAGTGGCAGGATGGAGAGTAAGTGGAGGGCCAGGGGTGGCCCACAACATGGCTAGGCGCGCCCCTGGGGTGGCCGCGCCACCAGGTGGTGTGCCTGCCTCGTGGGCCCCTCTAGGTCACTCCAGGTACTTCTCTGCCCCTCTTTTGACCAAAAATTTAATATGAATTATCTGGAATTTTTGTGACACTTTATTTTTAGCAATTTTTAGGTATTGATGAATAATTTTCTAGAAGAAAGATAATATTGGAATGATGTAATAACAAAACAAAACTAAAACTTCAGAAGTTCTAAGACACTCTAATATGCAAGCAACTAGTAATAAAAAAGTAAACTAAGTGAAAGCAAAAATTAAAATGGATAAACTAAAAGTAAGCAAAGATAATCATGGTGAAAACATTGTTTTTGTTCATTAAAATCCCTTTGTAACAAGATTGATCAGGTCTTGTTACCAAAACAATTTTATATGAAACAAAACTTTGTATTCCACTAAATTATTATGTTACCTCAACCTTGATAGCAATGGTCCCAATCATAATAGTTTCATATTTTTCTCGTGGTATGGGACAATATATTTCTCCAACTTGGATGCCCTCAATATTTTCAATTGAATTTAAGCCATAATTCTATCAATCTTCTTGGGTAAATAGACAATATGTTCCTTGTCATTAACATTAAAAGTTACCTTTCCTTGATTGCAATTAATAACAGCTCCTGCAGTATTAAGAAAAGGTCTCCCAAGAATAATAGACATATTATCATCTTCAGGCATTTCAAGCACAACAAAGTCAGTTAATATCAAGCAATTATGAGCCACTTGAATAGGAACATCTTCACATATACCAACAGGAATAGTAGTAGATTTGTCAGCCATTTGTAAAGATATATCAGTTGGTATTAATTTCTCCAATTGAAGTCTTCTGTAGAGAGAAAAAGGCATAACACTAACTCCTGCTCCCAAATCACACATATACCAACAGGAATAGTAGTAGATTTGCTAATTATTTTTAATATAGCATGGAATAGCTGGAATCCCTGGGTCTCCAAGTTTCTTTGGAACCTTACCATTAAAGGAATAATTAGCAAGCAAAGTAGAAATTTCCTCATTAGGGATCTTCCTTTTATTAGAGACAATATCCTTCATATACTTTGATTAAGGAGGTAATTTAATAGTATTAATTAAAGGAATTTGCAAAAATAAAGGTTTCATCCACTCACAAAACTTATTATAGTGTTCATCATCCTTTAACTTGTGATTCTTATCAAGAAAAGGCATTGGTTTTTGAACCCATGGTTCTCTTTCACTACCATGTTTATTAGCAACAAAATCTTCCTTAGTATACTTAGCATTTTTATTGTTCCTTTCAGGTTCTTCTTCAATTTCTTTTTTATCAGGAGCATCATTTTTCTCATTACCACTCTCAGTTTCAGCATCAGAGACAGATATACTATTAGGATCTTTAGCAGGTTCAGAAGATTCTACAACTGTTTTATGTTTCTTTTTCTTTCTCTTAAAAGAAGTACCTCTATCTTCAGTTTGTTGGGAATCTTGCTCAATTCTTTTAGGATGCCCCTCAGGATATAGAGGATCCTGGGTGGCAGCACCACTTCTAGTTCTAATTTCATAAGCATGTTTTTCTTTAGAAGCATTAACTAGCAAATATTTTTGTACTTTAATAAGCTGATCAATTTGAGTTTGAACCACTTGGAAATGTTTAACAAGCATTTTAACATCATTAGAGGTTCTTTCCACAATATCCCTTAACTCAATAATAGCTCTAGAGTTTTCCATCAAATGATTCCGCACCCTTTTATTAAAATTATCTTGCTTAACAATAAAAATATCAAATTCTTCCAAGCATTGATTAGGAGGTTTAGAATAAGGAATATCACCTTCATCAAAATGTTGGAGAGAGTGTACCTCAATAGTGGATGAGTGGGAGATTGGCTTACATAATTCTTCTATAGGAGGTAAATTCTTCACGTCTTAGCTTTAATACCCTTATCCTTAAGACATTTCTTAGCTTCCTTCATCACTTCATCATTTAGTTCAATAACTCCTTTCTTCTTTGGTGTTGGTGTTGGCTCAGGCACAGTTAACTCAGGTGTAGGTGTCTCAGGCGTAGTTGGCTCAGGTGAAGTCCAGTCATCATAATTCTTGCTTATTTTAGCCATTAATTCCTCAGCTTCTTTGGGAGTTCTCTTCCTGAAAACACAATCAGCACAACTATCCATGTATGTCCTAGATTCTTCAGTTAGTCCATTATAATATATATCAAGAAGCTCATTTTTAGGTAATGGACATCCAGCCTATGCATGAATCAAAGCACAAAACCTTGCCCATGATTCATGCAATATCTCTTTTTCTCCCTGTTTAAAATCAAAAAGTTCCTGCAAAATGGCATGTCTAGCACTAGGAGGGAAATATTTCTGAAGGAAAGTACTAATCAAGCAATCAGGGCTATCAGTAGATCTAGGAGGTAAATTATTAAACCAAGCCTTAGCTTCTCCTTTAAGTGAAAAAGGGAAAATTTTAGCAACAAAGTAGGTGCGCATCTTAATATCATCAGAAAATAGGCCACTCATGGTAGAAAGCTCAGTCATATGTGCTACAACACTTTCATTCTTAGTCCCACAAAAAGGTTCTTTCTCAACAATGGTTATGTAAGATAAATCAAGAGAGAAATCATAATATTTATCTTTAATGTTTATGGGAGATGTAGCAAACTTAGTATTAGGAGATAATTTGGGTTTTATAGTACGCCTCTCAAGGAGACTCTTAATAGCACTTTTACCATGAGTATTTTTACATTATTTAATAAATTCATCATTCATTTCTATATATCCGTCTTCAATATCATAGCTCTCTATAGACTCAGGTGAATTGACAGGTGTAGTAGTGCCTTCATTAGGAGTTTCAGTATTTCCATCTATAGTTCTAGCAATCGTAGCATCTAGGAAAGGACCTAATGAACCACTCTTATCAAGCATAGTAGAAGCAGCATCATAAGCATCAGAAGTTTCAGATTCAGCAGTAGTAGCAGTATGTGTAGCATGTGTATGTGGTGGTGTAAGGAGCTTACTCATCATAGATGGTGAATCAAGAGCAACAGAGGTGTTCAGAACCGTACCTCTCCTTGTAGTGGATGGTAATATAGGAACTTTTCCATCACGAGACTTACCCATGATGAATGGATAGCAGCGAACAATAGTGATTCCAAGTGAACTTGATAAATAGAGCTATGCTCCTCGTCAACAGCTCCAGAAAATAGTCTTGATGACCCACAAGTATAGGGTATCACAATAGTCTTCGAGGGAAGTAAAACCCAATTTATTGATTCGACACAAGGGGGGCCAAAGAATATTTATAAGCCTTAACAACTAAGTTGTCAATTCAGCTGCACCTGGAAACCGTCTTGCTCATAGCTGTTTATCAGTAGCAATAGTTTTGTAGTAGTAATAGCAAAGTAAAAGATGTAGTAAAAGTAAAGACAGTAGTAACAATTGTAGTAGACAGTAGGATTAAAGCGCGGTAGGCATAGGGATGGATGGACGGGCGTTGCATGGACAAGACAATTCATATAACAATCAAGACATAGGGCATTTGCAGATAAATAAGGTAAAACATCCAAGTACTAAATAATCATAGGCATGTGTTCCATATATAGTCATACGTGCTCGTAATGAGAACTTGCACAACATCTTTTGTCCTGCCAGCCCATTTGCAGTGGGGCCTCAAGGGAACTACTAGCAATTAAGGTGCTCCTTTTAATAGAGCACAAGAGCAAAGCATTAACACTCCGTGAACACACGTGATCCTCATATCACAGCCATTCCCTCTGGTTATCCCGATTATTGTCACTTCGGGGCCTTTGGTTCCAAACAATAACATGTGTATACAACTTGCAGGTAAGATCATAAAAAATAATATCCCCATGAATCAATAACATGTTTGAAGGGTTCGCGGCATAGAAAACAAAAAAATTCCTACAATGAAAACTATACGCCAAGATCTATCTACTAGATACGGCAACGGGTGGATATACATCCATGGAGAACTTACCCTCGAAGACAACAATGTTTTGTTAACAAGTAGGAACTCGTGGATGATGTAGTCGTACGCTTGCCAATCTCAAGATCGTGTGGAAGTCCTAGCGCCGCAAACCAGCAGTGCATCCGCACTCACACACACGTTTAGGCCATCGAACAACCTCCGCCTCCTTGCTCTAGCGATGCAGCGGAAGCAGCAACTCCTTCCATACGAAATGCCACCGGGAACATGTATCTCGCTAATCCAAGACCATGGGGGAATAATTCTAGAGGGGGGGAGAGATCCTTTACGAGGAGGTGTGAGGAAGAAGGGTGAGAGGGGTGGCCTTTTATAGGAGGAGGGGGGTACCCCTGCCATGGCCGGCGCCCCATGGAGGTGACCCCTCACCTCCCCCATTCATGTGGTGGTAACCCCCTCCACATAAAAGTGTCCCTTAACATTCCTCTTTAAAGTCTTTACTTTAAATGCATTAAATTTCTCCATATTTAATGCTCTCAAATTTAATAAAACTCTTTTATTAAATTTATTCAGAATTTTTTTAATTACTTTAATTAACAAACATTCACATAAAACCCCTTGCAACATTTCAATATTACATGCAGAACCAATTTCAGCAATTTCACCCGAAACAGTTTTGGTGTCTATTGAAATAATTCCAGCGCTTTGCAATTCATTCGTCTGAAACAAATTTGCTCCAAATGGTGTTGGTGTCCCTTAAGTGTGTCACCCTACGGTTCGTGAATAATGCAGGCATGATCGAGACCCCTCTCAGATCAATAATCAGAAGCGGGACCTGGAGATCCATACTGACTCCTACACTTTCTATGATGACTTCTGTAATCGTGAGAATCTTTAACATTTGTAACTAAATCCCTTTGTCTCGCGATATATTACATGTCCGAGATTCGATCATCGGTATCTCCATACCTAGTTTGATCTCGTTACCGACATGTACTATTTTCTCATTCCCGTGATATATCATTCTAGTGATATTAACACTTTCTTGCAAGCTAACCAATGTGATATCACCGAGAGGGCCTAGAGTATATATATATCTGTCATCGGAATGGACAAATCCCACTCTTGATCCATGAGCTTCTACATAACACTTTCGTAGCACTGAACCACCTTTATAATCACCCTTTCACGGTGTGACAGTTGATGTTATCAAGATACTCTTCCAATGTTAGTGATTAACATGATCTCATGGTCTAAGTACTAGGATTACTTTGTTAGATGTTATAGCAATATAAACACAATGACTTTGATCGTAGTGCTATATTTCGGATGAATGTTCATCACATCATTCCACTAATGTTGTGACCTTGTTATTAACAACATCCAATGTCCATGATCAGGAAACCTTGATCATCTTGTTAATCAACGAGCTAGTTTATAAGAGAGGCATAAATAGGAACTTTCCTTTTGTTTATTAAACACACATGTATTAATGTTTCCAAATTAATACAATTATAGCATGCAAAATAAACATCTATCATATACTTGGAATAAGTATAATAACAACTTTATTATTGCCTCTCAGGGCATATTCCCTTCAGTCTCCCACTTGCACTAGAGACAATAATCTAGTTACATTGTGATAAATCTAACACCCATGGAGTTCTGGTGTTGATCATGTTTTGCTCCAGGGAGAGTTTTAGTCAACGGATCTGCTACATTGAGATCCGTATGTACTTTACAAATCTTTATATCTCCATCCTTGACATGCTCACAGATGGAGTGAAACCGGCACTTAATATGTTTGTAATTCTTGTGAGACCTTGGTTCCTTTGTGTTGGCTATGGCTCCATTATTATCACAATAGATTACCATTGGATCCAACGCACTAGGAACCACACCCAGTTTGGTAATGAACTCGTTCATCCAAACCGCTTCCTGTGCTGCTTCTGAAGCAGCAATATATTCCGCCTCTGTTGTTGACCTTGTTACCACGGGTTGTTTGGAGCTCCTCCAACTAACTGCTGCTCCGTTCATGAGAAATACGTATCCGGATTGAGACTTAGAGTCATTCGGATCAGTGTCAAAGCTAGCGTCAACATAACAATTAGCGACCAGCTCTTCTTCACCTCCGTATACAAGAAACATTTCCTTAGTTCTTCTCAAGTACTTAAGTTTATTCTTGATCGCTATCCAGTGTTCCAAACCTGGATCAGATTGGTACCTACTAGTCAAACTAATAGCATGTGCCACATCCGGTCTTGTACATAGCATGGCGTACATTATAGAGCCTATGGCTGATGCATAGGGGATCTTATCCATTATCTCTCTTTCTTCCGCCGTAGCCGGACTTTGAGTCTTACTCAATGTCTTGCCTTGCAACATAGGTAAGAACCCCTTCTTACTTTCGTCCATTTTAAACTTCTTTAAAATCTTATCAAGGTATGTACTTTGCGATAGTCCTATTAGGTGTCTTAATCTATCTATATAGATCTTTATGCCTAATATATATGACGCTTCACCAAGGTCTTTCATAGAAAATTTGCTGTTTAGATAACTTTTAACACTATTTAAAAGATCTAAATCATTTCCAATCAATAATATGTCATCCACATATAATATCAGAAATGCCACATTGCTCCCACTCACTTTCTTGTAAATACAAGCCTCTCCATAAGTTTGGACAAATCAAAACTCTTTGATCACCTCAGCAAGCTCATCAAAGTAGAGATTCCAACTCCGTGATGCTTGCTTCAGTCCATAGATGGATCGCTCAAGTTTGAACACCTTGTTAGCATCCTTAGGATCGAAAAACCCTTTGGTTGTATCATATACAACTCTTCTTCAATATTACCATTGAGGAATGTAGTTTTGACATCCATCTGCCATATTTCATAATCGAAATATGCAGCAATTGCTAACATAATCCTAACTGATTTTAGCATCGCTACGAGAGAGAATGTCTCATCGTAGTCAACTCCTTGAATTTTTCGAAACTCTTTTGTGACAAGTCGAGCTTTATAGACGGTTACATTACCATCAACATCCGTTTTTCTTTTGAAAATCCATTTATTCTCAACGGCCTTTCGGTCGTGAGGTAAGTCCACCAAGGTCCAAACCTGGTTTTCGTACATGGATTCCATCTCAGATTTCATGGCTTCTAGCCATTTGTTGGAATCCGAGCTCATCATCGCTTCTTCATACGTCGTAGGGTCATCTATTTCATCAATCATGAAATTTACAATAGGATTCCCATACAGTTCAGGAGTTGCATGTGTCCTGCTTGACCTGCGAGGTTTAGTAGTGTCCTCTTTCGGAGTTTCATGATCACTATCATTAGTTCCTGCTTCATTTAATTTGTTGGGGTTCCGCGTATGAAAACAATAAATTTTATCCTACGCCCCTGAACCCCTGAAGCTTCCAGGACCTATCTATTAGTAATACAGTAATGGGAGTGGCTTTTTGCAAACTTGCCCTTGAAGACCAAAAAGCATTGTCAACGCTCAGGAGACTGTGGTTGATGTAGACGAGCCGAAGCCGACCTCAAGGTCGTGATGAAGTCCTCGTGCTCCTTTGGCTCCAACGACTTGAGTGACTCAAGCGCGACACCTCGCGGGGAGTTACACACGTCCGGTGCCTGACGATGACTCCCTCTTCCCCGATCCAGCAGCAGTTGCGGAAGTAGAGCTCCCGGATCCGAATCCCACAGCGCGATGGCGCTCCGCGGTGAAGATGTCTCTCATTCGCGCAGTCCAGTCTTGGGACCATGGTCACGAGAGAGAGAGGGAGAGGGAGAAAATATCAATTAGAGGTCCTCCCAAAAGTGAGAAGACCTTTATTGATTATTGGTGTATTTTATTTGGCCAAATACCCCCACTATATATAGGGGGAGGAGGGGGTACACCCTCCCTCAAAGTCCTGGGGTGGGACTAAAGGAGAGGAGGGGGAGGGGAGGTCGCCGGCCACCTAGTGGGCCCCACGCGGGGGGTGCTAGGCCTAGCAGGCCACCCCTTGCCCCTTCTCCCTCTCTCCTCTCCCTAATGGGCCCTCTCCCCTCCGGGAATTGGCCCATTAAGCCTTTGACCATTTAAATTGATTTTTCTCTTTATTAAATAATTATGAATAAATGATTAAATCAATATTTAAAATTCATTCACATATTATTCAACCTCCATGGCTATGGAACACCTTCCACCTCCACTCCGGACATCCTCCGGACTTACCGAAACCCTTCCGGTTTTCTCTCTACTATTTTTCGGTGATTCCACCGATCCTATAAACACTCTCTAAGCATCATCAAGCCCTTAAGCGTGACACCCCACGGTTCGGGAACACTCCAGACATGGTCGGGACACTCCCACACCAATGATCGACAGAGGGACCTGGATGGCCATGTGACCCCTGTGTGTTCCACGAAGATCTTTCGTCGTTTGAACCGGGACAGTCGTGTCTTATTCCCTTTGTCTCTCAATACATGCATTGCCCGAGATCTGATCAATGACATCACCATGTCGTGTTAAATATCGTTACCGAACAACGCTACTTGACTCGTTCCAACAAGTGATATCCCTGTGATCAAATCACATGCTGCGCAGCTATTGGATATAACCTCTCCAAGTGGGCCCTTCGAGTATCTTCCCGTCACATGGACGGACAAATCCCACTCTTGACATATATTGCCTCAATGGTTTCCTCCGAGTACCTGAACACACCTTTATAACCACTGTATTACCAAGTGGCGCTTGATGCTATCAAAGCACTCTCGGGAGACAGTGATTGATATAACCTCACGGTCTAAGGAATAGTCTACGAGGATCCATTTCTAATCATCATAACTTGAACTTCGTGACATGATCGGGTCATGATGTTTAGGTTGGGTATTGGTTCATCATCTCATTCTCTGAATGAGATGACTTCATTTCCAACTGGCATAAATGCCACATGATCAGGAAACATGATCATCTGTTGACCAATGAACTAGTGACTAGAGTTTCACTGGGAACCCCTAGGTTTTTGTATATCACACGTGTATTGATGTTTCCACTCAATACAGTTATAGCATGATATAAAACTTAATCATAAACTATATGAAATATGATAATAGTCCTTACTACTATTTGTCTCTAGGGCATATTTCCAACAGTCTCCCACTTGCACTAGAGTACAAATACACTAGCTGCATTTGTTCCTTAATCATTGGCACCATATCCGGTACCCTGAACATGCTTGCTTATGGAAGAGGTTGAGTCTTGGGTATGTACTTTAAAGTCCCAAATCCTTTGCAACTTACTAATTTCACCTTGATTAACATTAATACTTTATCGTCGCTATGGCAGCAGAACGAGGCCTGATTCCAGGAGCCTACAGTGACTTTAGATCAACCTCGAGGGCTTTCTCATGGGCACTATGCCCTGGGACATATCATTCTATGTTAAAGGAGAACTAGCCCCGCCATAACATTATACAACACTTTAGATGGTACCCTTATCTATTATTATAAATGTATTCATCGAAACACCAGTGCACTCTGTGCAACTTTCGATGTTTTGTTCACCTCGCTTCGTACTTGACTTTAATCGGTATCTACAGGAGTTTCCAACATATTCCCTTATAACATAACCCTTTATGTTTTAAGATATGTCATCCTTTATGGATTTGAAAACATGTCTGCACTTCTCTATTAGACACTACGGACAAACTCAGCTCAACATTCTGTCATTTGAACTTAATCACTTTTAAACGTTCCTTATTTGGATCACATATTATGTTAAGTTATCATCATGGTTTACTAAGATAGAACCTATGTCTCAACATAGTGGATGATGATCGTCCTTTTCTTTCTACCAACCATTGATGTTAAACTTAATACTATTCCTAATTTGAGTTATTAAGGACATGTTCCTTAATTGACTTCTATTCTGAAACCCCTTTCAGAATCCCTTAAGGAATACTACATAATGTCATAATACACCTATTATCAACTTCTACATCTTATAAATCATTATTTATAAGTATTTGCACTTTTATTCTTAACACACTTAAGAATTACTCCTATAAGCTCCCACTCAAAATATGTTCCTACATATTTGAATTTGAGACTTATATTGCTCCCACTCAAAAAATATGTCAATCACATATTGTTTTAGGAAGACTTTCATAGCTCCCACTCAATTTTATGCAAATTGCATATCCACTCACTATTTTGAATAACTTCAAAATCCTTTGATCAAATATCAAGCTTGGAGATTTACTTATGAGATACTAGTACTTTTACTAGTTTTAAATCCTTAGACATTCAGCACACGTGAATCAAATTCATTTGAATTTGTTCAATACTTGACAAATTGTGCTTTTGTCATTCACCCCTTTTTCCACTATGGCTTTGCAGTCATTTGGGAAAATTCAAGCAACTTATTTTACTTGTAAGATTTAGCAACGAATTGCTTTCTAATCTCAAGTGAATTTTGCTTTTAGGATTTCTCATAATTTCAGTTTACCATTATTTCCTTAGTAGTTCGTAGGTATGTCATATTCCAATAATCATGACAAATGATTCACAAATGTCTCCATACAAGATATGGATTACATTTTGAATCCTACTTTATGTAGTGAAAACACCAGTAGGGAAAACACAATGATCAATATCATTGATTCTTTCCTTCTATGAAGAGAATCGTTCAGGAACGTTGTCCGTTGGGCTTCTCAACACTCTGATGCAGGGTTTTGAATCCTCATCGTGTTTTACACTATTTTCCATTTGCTCCATAATTGAGAAACATCACTAGAAGTGAGCTTTCTCAAGAATGCACTAAAATCCAAGCAATACGAATTTTGCTTTTCTTTTGGTTTCAGCTATGGATTTCATATTCAAAGTTTCCAATGAATACTCTACAAGGACTTATTCGCTATTGTTTTGGTTATATCGAATAACCCCAAAACTTTCACGAATTCAAATGGTTCACTACATTCTAATTGAGTGCTAACTATTTCTTAACTAATGGTCTCTACATCTACACTACAACGATTTGTTTGATGCCTTCTATTCACCCACTTTGATATCTAATATCACAATGTGATGCTTTGCATTTTGACGTTTCAAAACGCTTTGCATTTCATAATTTTCTTTTAGGCCATTCTTATAAAGTTGAATTTCATTACTATTGATCAAATCATAGTAATTAGATTCCCTTTTATATTTATACCCTTTGTTGATGAAACACTTTGATCAAATCAAATAGTTTCATATTCATGTTTCCTTTGGTAAACTTCTTTACACATTTAAACAATCATATAATGATAATTACCATTTTCGTTAAAACACAATACATCGAATATGTATTTACTTTTTAACATTTCATTAAACACTTTGTATTCAAGTAATACATGGTGTTCAAGTTATTTTGCCAAACTTAGGCATGATTTATATGTGATAAGAAATCGAATGACTTTCACATATTATCAGCATAACTTTAAACAATGGTTTTCATTCCGTAATGAAATATCATTTAAGTTGGGTATTTTAAGGCATTTCAATATTTTACAAATGTTCATGCATTATCAATTAGTTTCAAAATAACAAGGATAATTCACACATAATCAAACAAGATATGAACACGAATAGAAATCATTCATAAAAGTAGAACAACTGTTTGTTACAAACTCATATGAATAACCGTCTCACTAAGTGTGAGACACACTAAAGAAGTTCACAATCTCTTGATTACAATAATCATCCTAAAACATAAACTAAGTGATAAATGTCGAGGGAGAGTGTCGTTGGCCATCATCATCATGCTCGCCATCTACACGCAATGTCACCTCCTCTCCATAAAGCACCTCTCATGCAGAAGGACCTGTTTTCAGCAAAACATAACAAGTATCAGATATACTTAACACTGCAAATGTGTTTGCAAGATTATAACATTTATAAAACTGTATATCAAATATAAACCTTGTCATTGATGACCTGAGCGACATCTGGTTCAACTAACACATTCCTGAGATGTGTCACGAACCGGTGGAACTCCATTGATTCTGCATCACCCCTCATTACGCAAGTCCTGACTTGTGCTTGGTAGCTTGGTGGCAGCGACCGCAGCACAACGCCGTTTGCAAAAGAGCCCGTCATCTAGCTATCCAGGAAGTATGCAGGCCTCATGTACACATCATGCATGCGCTCCAAGTGGTCGTCCAGTGATGAGTTCTCCTCCATCTTAATGGAGACGAAGTCTCCCATCAGCTCATGCTCCCATATGCGTGCTTGTTCCATGAAATGTGTCCTAAGCTGTAGCATCACCAAACGAGGGTTGACATCACCCACAAAAGGCCACAGCTCATCCACCATTCTGAAACGCATGGTAACTGAAATGAAGGAGGCCATCTCACGACGGAGATAGCGGTCTTTCCGCTGCTCTGGGTCTCTAGGTCAGTGGGCTGATCCAAATCCATCCCGTCGAGTATGTAGTCGACCACGTCATTCTCGCTAAGGAGAACGTGGAGACGTGCAACCCATATGGAGAAGTTTGATCCATCTAATATGAGCTTCTCTCCTTCTAACCAATTAATCGTCAACAGGAAGGTGCCATCTACATTTATAATTGCAAAAGGAATTTAGACTAAGTTTATAATTAAATGAGTTAATAATAACTCCACTCAGAAACACCTATCCCCACAAGGGTTCCTAGTGATAACACGACCCCTATCAGCCACATCTCTCCCGATTGACACAACCATCGATGTGGGTTCAAAGGTGGATGCTAGACATTGGTCACATCATTCATGCGACTCGTGCTCGATCTTTCGACCATCCGTCTTCCGAGGCCATGCTTCTATGGCGTGCTAGGCTCGCCAACACAACCTTAGTGTATTCGTTGTGCAACATGGCTTACACCCACTGTATGCGAACGTAGATATGTCTGACACCCAGTCACCCAGGGTCGCCTCATACCGAAGAACTTTCTTGGTGGTGCACACTAAGGGGGAACACAATCATTGGTAATTTTAATAGGGATCATCTTATTAGGCTACCGTCGAGTATCTAATACTAGCACACAATAAGATATACAAACAATAACATTGAATGTAAATGCGATGTGATATGGTCCTTCACGTCGTGATCTCCATTCGTCGTCACCGGATTCTGGCACCAGGGTTCCGGCGTGACTATCTACTACTACGTAGCAAAAGGTAATCATTTACCTTTGCCACTACCATATCACAAAGCAACGCCCCCCTGCAAAACAAAGTTAGACGCCTCTACTTTATCTTTGCATGTTTTACGTGGTTGAATGGGCTTTCGCACAAGAACCGTTCTTACCTACGAACTTTCAGCACAACGCTGATCAAATAGTTGTCTCTACTACACCCCTTTCAGGGCCCTCTGTTGCAAATGGTATACCAACTAATGCGAGAGAGACAGACACCCCGCTAAGCCACTTTATACGGTACAAGCCGTATGTCAAGCGTGGACCAGTCTCGCGAATGAACGTGTAAAGTCGGTTGGGGGCCGCTTCATCAAGCATTACTGCGGTATACACAAGTACACGTGGGAGGGTAACAACTAAAAGATCAACGCCCACATGCTACATCTCGTGTGTTCTGCCGCATTTAGCATTACTATGCATAGATCTAGCTCGATACCCGCTGGGGTTCCGTGTATGAAAACAATAAATTTTACCCTACGCCCCTGAACCCCTGAAGCTGCCAGGACCTATCTATTAGTAATACAGTAATGGGAGGGGCTTTTCGCGAACTTACCCTTGAAGACCGAAAAGCGTTGTCAACGCTCAGGAGAGTGTGGTTGATGTAGACGAGCCGAAGCCGACCTCAAGGTCGTGATGAACTACTCGTGCTCCTTTGGCTCCAACGACTTGAGTGCCTCAAGCGTCACACCTAGCGGGGAGTTACACACGTCCGGTGCCTGACGATGACTCCCGCTTCCCCGATCCAGCAACATTTGTGGAAGTAGAGCTCCCAGATCCGAATCCCGCAACGCGACGGCGCTCCGCGGTGAAGATGTCTCTCATTCGCGTAGTCCAGACTTGGGACCATGGTCACGAGAGAGAGAGGGGGAGGGAGAAAATATCAATTAGAGGTCCTTCCAAAAGTGAGAAGACCTTTATTGATTATTGGTGTATTTTATTTGGCCAAATACCCCTACTATATATAGGGGGAGGAGGGGGTACACCCTCCCTCAAAGTCCCGGGGTGGGTCTAAAGGAGAGGAGGGGGGAGGGGAGGCCGCCGGCCACCTAGTGGGCCCCACGCGGTGGGGGGGGGCTATGCCCAGCAGGCCACCCCCTTGCCCCTTCTCCCTCTCTCCTCTCCCTAATGGGCCCTCTCCCCTCCGGGAATTGGCCCATTAAGCCTTTGACCATTTAAATTGATTTTTTCTCTTTATTAAATAATTATGAATAAATGATTAAATCAATATTTAACATTCATTCACATATTATTCAACCTCCGTGGCTATGGAACACCTTCCACCTCCACTCCGGACATCCTCCGGACTTACCGAAACCCTTCCGGTTTTCTCTCTACTATTCTTCGGTGATTCCACCGATCCTATAAACACTCTCTAGCATCATCAAGCCCTTAAGCGTGATATCGCACGATTCGGGAACACTCCAGACATGGTTGGGACACTCCCGCACTAATGATCGACAGAGGGACCTGGATGGCCATGTGACCCCTGTGCGTTCGACGAAGATCTTTCGTCGTTTGAACCGGGACAGTCTTGTCTTATTCCCTTTGTCTCTTGATACTTGCATTGCCCGAGATCTGATCAATGACATCACCATGTCATTTTCAATCTCGTTACCAAACAACGCTACTTGACTCGTTCCGACAAGTGATATCCTCGTGATCAAATCACACGCTGTGCAGCTATTGGATATAACCTCTTCGAGTGGGCCCTTCGAGTATCTTCCCGTCACATGGACGGACAAATCCCGCTCTTGACACATATTTCCTCAATGGTTTCCTCTGAGTACCTGAACACACCTTTATAACCACTGTATTACCAAGTGGCGCTTGATGCTATCAAAGCACTCTCGGGAGATAGTGATTGATATAGCCTCACGGTCTAAGGAATAGTCTATGAGGATCCATTTCTAATCATCATAACTTGAACTTCGTGACATGATCGGGTCACGATGTTTAGGTTGGGTATTGGTTCATCATCTCATTCTCGGAATGAGATGACTTCATTTCCAACTGGCATAAATGCCACATGATCAGGAAACATGATCATATGTTGACCAATGAACCAGTGACTAGAGTTTCACTAGGAACCCCTAGTTGTTTGTATATCACACGTGTATTGATGTTTCCACTCAATACAGTTATAGCATGATATAAAACTTAATCATAGACTATATGAAATATGATAATAGTCCTTACTACTATTTGTCTCTAGGGCATATTTCCAACACATTTGGTGAAGTCAACTCCGGAACGACTTCCGGTGCTGCGCCACTCGCCATTTCATGAAGAGAAGGTTCAATAACCTCTTTGAGTTCTACCTTTCGACTACTCACACCTTTTGCGAGAAACTCTTTCTCTAGAAAGGATCCATTCTTGGCAACGAAAACCTTGCCCTCGGATCTATGATAGAAGGAATACCCAATTGTTTCTTTAGGGTATCCTATGAAGACGCATTTTTCTGCTTTGGGTTCGAGTTTATCCGGTTGAAGTTTCTTAACATAAACATCGCATCCCAAACTTTAAGAAATGACAGCTTAGGTTTGTTCCAAACCATAATTCATACGGTGTCGTTTCAACGGATTTAGACGGTGCCCGATTTAAAGTGAATGCAGCGGTTTCCAGTAACCCCAAAACGACAGTGGCAAGTCAGTCAGAGACATCATAGATCGAACCATATCCAATAGAGTACGATTACGATGTTCCGACACACCATTACGTTGTGGTGTTCGGGCAGGCGTGAGTTGTGAAACTATTCCACACTCTTCCATGTGTGTGCTAAACTCATAACTTAGATACTCACCTCCACGGTCGGACCGCAGAAATTTGATCTTTCTATTATGATGATTTTCCACTTCATTCTGAAATTCCTTGAACTTTTCAAAGGTTTCAGATTTGTGTTTCATCAAATAGATATACCCATAGCTACTCAAATCATCCATGAAAGTAACAAAATAACGATATCCACCTCGCGCTGACACACTCATTGGACCGCATACATCAGTATGTATGATTTCCAATAAATATGTCGCCCATTCCATTGAACCGGAAAATGGCGTTCTAGTCATCTTGCCCATAAGGCATGGCTCACATGTATCAAATGATTCAAAATCAAATGATTCCAAAAGTACATCAAAATGGAGTTTCTTCATGCGTTTAACACCAATATGACCTAGACGGCAGTGCCACATATATGCCGATATATCATTATTAAGTTTAATTCTTTTAGCATCAACATTATGGATGTGCATATGAGTACTATCGAGATTCAATAGAAATAAACCATTCATCACGGGTGCATGACCATAAAAGATATTATCCATATAAACCGGACAACCATTTTTTTCAGATTTAAACGCATAACCACATTGCATCAAACAAGATCCAGATATAATGTTCATGCTCAGTGCAAGCACCAAATAAAAATTATTTAAGTTTATAACTAATCCTGATGGTAGTGGAGAGGCAGCATTCCGACGGAGATCACATCAACTCTTGATCCATTGCCGACACGCATCTTGACCTCACCCCTTGCTAGCGGTCGCTTGTTCCGCAGCCCCTGATTCGAGTTACATATGTTAGCAACCGATCCGGTATCAAATACCAAGGTGCTACTGCGAGTACTAGTCAAGTACACATCAATAACATGTATATAATATATACCTTTGTTTGCCTTGCCGGCTTTCTTGTTTGCCAAAAACTTGGGGCAGTTGCGCTTCCAATGGACAGTCCCCTTACAATAGTAGCACTCGGTATCAGACTTAGGACCAGCCCAGGATTTCTTTTCAGGCGCAGCAACAGATTTTCCGCCCTTCTTTACCTTCTGTTTACCCTTCTTGTCTTTCTTGAAACCGGTGGTCCTATTGACCATCAACACTTGATGTTCTTTCCTAATCTCCACTTCTACAGTCTTAAGCATTGACAGAAGCTCGTGGAGAGTCTTCTTCATGCCCTGCATGTTATAGTTCATCACGAACATCTTGTAGCTAGGTGGTAGAGATTAGAGAACATGATGTATGCCTAAGTCAATGGGAATCGTTATTCCCAAGGACACAAGCTTATTGGCGTACCCAGACATTTTGAGTACGTGCTCACTTATAGAGCTGTTCTCTTCCATCATGCAGCTAAAGAACTTTTCTGAAGCATTATAACTCTCTACGGTAGCATGGGTATCGAAAATCATTTTCAATTCACCCATGGTATCAAAGGCATTGCCATTTTCGAAACTCTTTCGAAGTTCTGGCTCTAGCCCATACAGTATGCCGCAATGAACTAAGTTGTGGTCCTCTTGACGAATCACATAAACATTCTTTTTCTCCTCATGGGCATCAGGAGCTGGTGGGGGCCTAGCAGCGCTTCTAGCACATATTGATTTTGTGCAGCAGAGAGGAGAATCCTCAAAATCATAGCCTAGTTGGTGAAGTTGCTACCATTCGTAGCAAGTTTCTCTTTATCCATGAATACATTGAAATTAAAAACAGGTGGTGCCATCTACAACAGAATTTGTAAAGTTTATTTAGACTAAGTTTATGATAGATTGAGTTCAACTAAACTCCCACTCAAAAACAACATCCCTCGTGTCTTTTTGGTGATTACATGAACCAAATCCACTACACCAAGTCCGATCATCACGTGAGTCAGTGTAGCTTCAAAGGCGAGCATCTATATGGGCATCATATCAACTATATGACTCATGCTTAACCTTTCGGTCCGTGTTCCGAGGCCATGTCTGTACAATCTAGGCTCGCCAAGTAAGAACCTTAGTACTCGTGTGTGTAAAACTGTCTTACACCCAAAATATGATCGTGGATTCAAGTAGACCCGATCATCACGTGATGTCTTGAAGCGATGAAACATAAACGGTGCATACTTAAGGAAGAACACATTTTTATCTTGATATTTAAATGAGGGATCATCTTATAACCCTACTAAAACGCCAAACTAGCAATATAAGATGCGAACATCATATGTGTAAAGTGAAATGATATGGTTCTTGCATTTGATCACTACCATATGCATCGTGGTATGATCTTTATCATTCCTTTGTGTGTAAGGCCAAGGTCTATGGAACTTACATTTTAGGTGTGTTGTAAGAGTATCAACTATACATCAACTTACAACATTACCATATCATGACACAAGCACAGCAATGATCTAAACTAGACGCCTCTAATTTATCAATTGCAAGTTTTACGTGGCTTAGGGCTTTCAAAGATAGAACCGTTCTTACCTATCAACATGGAACCATAACGATGATAACCAAATTATTAGAAACTCGTTGTAAATCAGATATTGACTATAGTAGGAGAGACAGACACCCACCAGCCACTTATGCAAAACTAGTTGCATGTCAGTCGTGGAGCCGGTCTCATGTGCGATGGCATGGAAGGTTGGTCCGGGCCGCTTCATCCCACTATGCCACCAATATCCAAAGTACATATAAGAAGCAATAACATGATCATCACCGCCCACATACTCTTATGTGTTCTACCCGTGAAAAGCACCTACGCATAGACCTAGCTCTGATACCACTAAAGGGTTCGCAGCATGGAAAACAAAAAATTTCCTATGATGAGAACTATACGCCAAGATCTATCTACTAGATACAAGCAACGGATAGATATACATCCATGGAGAACTTACCCTCGAAGACAACAAAGTTTTGTTAACGAGTAGGGACTCGTGGATGATGTAGTCGTACGCTTACGGATCTCAAGATCGTGTGGAAGTCCTAGCGCCGCAAACCAGCAGCGCATCCGCACTCGCACACACGTTCAGGCCACCGAACAACCTCCGCCTCCTCGCTCCAGCAATGGAGCGGAAGCAGCAACTCCATCCAGATGAAATGCCACCGGGAACATGTATCTCGCTAATCCAAGACCATGGGGGAATAATTCTAGAGGGGGAGAGAGATCCTTCACGAGGAGGTGTGAGGAAGAAGGCTGAGAGGGGTGGCCTTTTATAGGAGGAGGAGGGTACCCCTCCCCATGGCCGGCGCCCCATGGAGGTGACCCCTCACCTCCCCCATTCATGTGGTGGTAACCCCCTCCACATAAAAGTGTCCCTTAACATTCCTCTTTAAAGTCTTTACTTTAAATGCATTAAATTTCTCCAAATTTAATGCTCTCTCATTTAATAAAATTCTTTTATTAAATTTATTCAGAATTTTGTTAATTACTTTAATTAACAAACATTCACATAAAACCCCCTGCAACATTTCAATATTACATAAAGAACCAATTTCAACAATTTCACCCGCAATAGTTTCGGTGTCTATTGAAATAATTCCAGCGCTTTGCAATTAATTCGTCTGAAACATATTTGGTCTAAATGGTGTTGGTGTCCCTTAAGTGTGTCACCCTACGGTTCGTGAATAATGCAGACATGATCGAGACACCTCTCAGATCAATAATCAGAAGCGGGACCTGGAGATCCATACTGACTCCTACACTTTCTACGATGACTTCTGTAATTGTGAGAATCTTTAACATTAGTAACTAAATCCCTTTGTCTCACAATATATTACATATTCGAGATTTGATCATCGGTATCTCCATACCTAGTTTGATCTCGTTACCGACATGTACACTTTTCTTATTCCTGTGATATAACATTCTAGTGATCTTATCACTTTCTTGCAAGCTAACCAATGTGATATCACCGAGAGGGCCCAGAGTATACCTATCCGTCATCGGGTTCGAAAATCCCACTCTTGATCCATGAACTTCTACATAACACTTTCGTAGCACTGAACCCACCTTTATAATCACCCTTTCACGGTGTGACGTTTGATGTTATCAAGATACTCTTCCAGTGTTAGTGATTAACATGATCTCATGGTCTAAGGACTAGGATTACTTTGTTAGATGTTATAGCAATATAAACACAATGACTTTGATCGTAATGCTATACTTCGGATGAATGTTCATCACATTATTCCACTAATGTTGTGACCTTGTTATTAACAACATCTAATGTCCATGATCAGGAAACCTTAATCATCTTGTTAATCAACGAGCTAGTTTATAAGAGAGGCATAACTAGGAACTTTCCTTTTGTTTATTAAACACACATGTATTAACGTTTCCAAATTAATACAATTATAGCATGCAAAATAAACATCTATCATATACTTGGAATATGTATAATAACAACTTTATTATTGCCTCTCAGGACATATTCCCTTCAGTACGACCGCGCGGTACAGGCGCACCCCCCCCCCCCCACGTACTGATGGTCGTTATCAAAATGATGACTTCCTTCTTCTATTTCTCGTTTACACATTTAAAAAAATTAATATTATTAAGAAGTTGCGAAGTCAGTACGGGCAGGACCCGCCCGTACCACTTAGTCGGTTGGCCTTTTACCGACTTCAGATGCGTCCGCTTTTGAAGCGACCCATTACTGGCGTATTATTGCGTCGCCCGGCCATGACTGGTCGACCCAAATTTCCTTCTTTTGCACTTATTTGTTTCCTTATTTGTTAGGATTCTTTTTATGGGTGACCCTTTTTCCCCCAGCACGAATTTTACCTTGCCTCTAACTCTTTATAGGTCTCTTTAGATATCCACCTCTCTCTTATATCAACATATCTAATCTACTTGATGCGCTACTCGATTCAAGGCAAAGGCAAGCCTCTAAACCTCATGGCTCATTCATGGGATAGTTTCGAGACCTCCTTCATCGAAGCTGATGATCGTGAAGCTCAAGGCCTAAGCCCGAAGGACAAGCGGTACACGTATGATTCCGATGATGATTCTGAAGACGAGGAGTTCCAGATCTTCATGGAGCAATCAAGAGGGGTTGGAAGAAACCGGACTGCTTGGCGATGGTGAAGCCCAAAGATGAGGAAGAAGCTAAGAAACCCCATGGGATGGGGTGCACGGAGTCGCTCAAACTCATCTCCATCAACTACTCGTCACCAAAGCGTAAGAAGTCTAACAACTCCACTGCAGGAACCTATCAGGAAACTATGGCCATACATCAACAACAAAGAAGATCACCACAAACGCGCGCATGAGCGTGAAGCCGCAAGAGGACTGGGGCTTCAACCTTCTAGACGTACCAGTTGGTATGCACGTCCCAGACAATGAACAACGCATCAACAAGATAGAGAAGTACCAAAAACAAGAACTCGTCCACAGGGAGATCATGCGCAAGCGCCTCTTGGATCTTGAAGACAAGAAGGAACTCGATGAGATGATGAGCAAAGTCGCTGATGGGATATTTCTCTTGCATTCGGATCTACAGAAGTGTCTCCAACGCATATCTTCCCTGGATAGGACAAACAAGAAGCTCCGAGCGGCACTCTCCAACAATACCTCTTCACCATGAAGCACGCCATGGTATCAAATAATCACAAGGGACTATTTGATCCACCCTGCTTGATTCCAAGCTTGGGGGGATCTGAGAGAATCTTGTAATCTATCTTACAGTTTTTAGCATTTTACTTTTCTGTACACATGGTTAGGTTTAAATTTCCAAATTTGCATTAGTTGCATCAACTTCAAGTTCCCTTTGTTCAAGAGAAGAATTATATTCGTTGAGTTATGAGACTTTATGATAACTGAAGTTGTGTTTGATTTATGATTATTATATTAGATGGTTGAACTAGGTTGAGTGTTATGATACTTGTACATCAGTCATAATTTTAGGGACTTCCACACCTATAGAAGTATTGATTAAGTTATGAGAAGAAGAGTTCTGGTAGCATATTATGATTAAGAGTTTTTAAATGCCATTGAAGTAGTGAGCATGATCAAACACCTTACTGAAAAGAAGAATAGAAAAAGGGATCAAGGAAAAATATGGATATGCATGTATCAAGAAAGAAAAAGAAAGCAGCTATCAAAAGAATCAAGCATATTAAAAGAGAGAGAAAGAAGACAAAGAAAATGATCATGAATCTTCACTATTAAACTTAGAGCTACAAATCTCTAAACTCCGTGATTATATGATATGTTGAATCACTAGTAGCTTCTTATAATTTCATTAATACTAGGAAAAGGTGTGGAATACTCTAAGTTATGTAATGTGTAAGGGTATGGTAATACTCGCGATGTATCTCTACATCCGATGTTGTATTCTTGTTTCAATTTTTGCCTCATTTATTGTAGTCTCGTGTCTCATGAACATGATGATCTTATTCATAAGCCACCATCTTGCTCGGGGACGAGCAAGATCCTAGCTTGGGGGAGTTGATGTGTCCAAAATTGAAGCATATTTACCTCTTGTTTTTGCATAAATAGATCAGTAGGAATTTTTGTATTTCACCGCGCCTACGCGTGCTATTTCATTCTTGTTTCAACAGGATCCCAAATCATGGAGTCATAGATGAACATATCAATTAGAGCTGTCATATTGTGTAATTATATGATATTTCTAAGTGATAAAAGTCAGTTTATGAATTTACGTTCACACCTGAAAAAATAACAAACAAGGAGGAGGCATCAGCACCGATAACGACCACTGGTATGGGCGGAGCCCGCCCATACCGTCCGCCTGTACTTGGCGCCATCGTGACCGCCTCATCAAATAGTTTCTCCTGGCAAAGACAAGAAAAATATCTGACATTCACAGCCACCCGAAACCACGAAACACCACATCCGACAAGGATCGGAAGGAGGAGTTTGGCTGGGGGAAAATCCCAGCTGCTTCGTGGATCATTGGATGACAACGCATCATCCTCTTCACCATCAACCGCTGCATCTTCATCACCACTATTACTCCATCTTTCATCTATTAGATCTCTTTGTAATTCCAGATCCAATTATGGTTTGCATTAGATCTACCCCCGTACTTTAATCCATCCATTTGATTATGATGATGTTGTTGATTTCTTCCATGATTGAGTAGTTCCTTTGTTCTTGGGGAGATGGAGAAACCCTAGCACTACTATGAACTTGTAATAAAGGTGATCTATTCTTGTGTCCATATGACTTGCTTGTCTATTATATAATTATGACTTGTGTTTGATTTCTCTCTTTAGATGATATGTGAAGTCGACCACATATCATTTGCCTTCAGGACTAAAGGAAGGAAGAAACCCTTTGGACGTGTTGTGGAAGCGTACCCGGAGTGCCCCATGATAGATTGGCGCCGGCTCATAACCCACATGGTCAAAGGGGGATCGAGAGGGACTCCCTAAGCTAATTACGATATCCATTGGGAAACCCTTAATTGCGGTGACCTGTATGGGTGATTGCTCTCAGACATTAAAGTGGTTATTTAGAGGTGACCTCACACTTGGCTCAACAAAGTGTCTTCCTACAAGCCTTGTCGTGAACATCTTATTATGGGGCTCTCTCCACACATATCATAACACAAGAAGTATGTTATCTTGATTACATCTAATAATAGTACTATGCTAGCGGTGTATCCTACATCCCCGAGAACGTTTTAGCCCTATTAAATTCAACCATGCTTTCATATAGTCTTGTTACTTGTTTTTCTTTTACTTGTTTTAATTACTTTACTGCAAACAACCATAAACAATTCAAACATCCTTTACTTGATATCAAAGACAACTTACAAATATTCTTTGGTAAATAGTAACAAGGGGCATAAAGACCTTAACCAATAGCTCTCTGTGGGTTCGATATCTTTACTTCAAAACTAGCTACAATTGGTCCGTGCACTTGCAGTCATCAGGTATCCTCATTACTATAACCATACCATGATCTAGGAAACTTGATCATCTTTGAAAATTAGCCAATCTTGCCCACGAGACTAGGAAGACTTGGTGTTTATAACTTCACACGTGCTTTCGAGTTTTATTTTGATTCTCAAATTAAGACATAGAGCAGTTATATCATAAAGAATAAATACAATTATGCATATAGGAAAAGCAAATAAACATCTATTTTCCTCTAAGTCACATTTCCAACAAGTGTATCATGCTTAGCATTTCTCTTGCTAGAATTGTAGGATTTTAGGTTCATGCTTACCTTGTTAACCTACCGTAGGACATCATGCCTACTAGCTAGCTCCTCTAACTTGTCTGCTCCCTTGGTGGTTAAAATTTACATGATATGGATGCATCTTACCAATATTTCCATGTTCTAGCTATGTATGTCCGCAAACTTTCAATGGTTTGGGAAGCTTATCTACCAGAGTTTGTCCTTAATAGGATGGTTAAGCTCATGAACATCGAGGTAAGTTGTCGCAACAGGTTTAGAGAAAGCCAAATGTAGAAGATTGCCAATGATGTTCTTCACTTCACTAGGATCATAATGAACACTCTTCATTTGTACAACCACGTCAAAAAGTGGAGAATAAAGTGGAACCAAATATGAAAGATTAGAGAGAGGCGGCGCGAGATGGTGTTTGGACCGTACAACCATTATGATCTATGAGGAGGAGAACCCGAGACAGCACCTCATGGTAATATAGCATGGCACTATTTCACTTGTTCGCAACCACTTATTGATCCACACTAACACACTGTCTTCTTAATCTTAGGTATGCCTAAATCATGTTGACAAATTGAGCTAGCCCATACTGAACTATGCTCATATGAAGAAGTCCTAGTATGCTCATTCTAGTCAACTCTTCGGTTCATGCTTGCTTGTCAAGGCTATAGAAATCCTTGTGGACAACACTGCTAAAGGTGGCGTCTATACTAAGATGACAACATCTTTCAGGAGGGCCTAGCTTAGGACCTAGTGACCCATGCACTTTGATTAGTATCATTGTTTTTTTACTCATTTGTTATTGTTGGTGAGGATGACATGTTCATGAGATCATGTATATTTTGGGAGGTGGTCTGATATCCCTCTATTTTTGGACTTGATGAAAACTTATCTATGGTCTATAATATTGGGGGATGTGGTATATATTAACCACTCTGATAATGAAATTGCGATGCATCACGAGCTATAGTTTCTTAACTGATGGTGTGTCTATCGTTAGGGTAGTACCGCCCTCCTTTGAGGACATGATTATATGAATTCCCTAGTAGCTATTTGGTATTGAGTTGATGAGTGTTGGATAACCTCACCACTCAATTGTAAAGAGGTTACCACATCAACCAATTGCTTGCAAACCAAATATTCAACACATGCATCTGCCTTGACTAGAATAAAAAATATAGTCAACCAACCACCATGTGTCATGTTCCTATCCTCATGAGGAAACTAGAATGAATGCAACGAAACAACATAGAGAAAATGGCCTAAATTACGTTTTAGACAGGGCATTTCCCCATGACCATGTTTCAAGGAGCTTAAAAAAGATACAGGCTAACAAGCATGACATATTGCGCGTGTTTGGTTTCCCACGGAGGTCCTCACATTTGGTGGGCCGAAATTCATGTGTTTGGTTTCCCGAGCCGCATGCATTTCTCACACAGCACAAAATATAAAACATGGCAAAAGTTGGCCCGCTGGAAACACCCAAATCAGTCGTTTCCATGAAGCCTGGTTGTACGTGTTGGAAGGCGTGAGAGACGGGAAGTTTCGGCATAACTGCTCTCTTCACTCCCCTCACCGCCCAGAACACTCCCCTTACCCCTATTTCGGAGTGGTCCTCCATGGCCCGCGCACCTCCTTCTCTCCATCTGTGCTGCCCCTCGCCATCAGCGAAAATACGTCACAACAACTATGGGTAGCCTCCCAACTTGAGATTGGATGTGAGGCGGATTTGGTTCAGGCGCTCAAGTATTCCTTCCAGTCTACAGGAGACCTCACGCAACGAGGGAGACAGGGGCAGCAGCAGTCGCCGAGACTCTGTCATCAGAAGCCGCCTCTGCGGCGCGGAGACCTCAAGTACGTCCATAGGGAACACGGCGCTCTTCGCTGGCCTTACCATGGAATCCTTGATTAGCTTTTTTCTGCCAATGCTGGCTCACACAACCCTAGCACCCGACACGTAGTATTCAGACATGGCGCCGCCGGCTGCCACTCCCGGACCATCAACGGAGGCTCTCAACTCCACTATAAGTTTACCTCACATATTCGATGTGCGTCTAGCATTTGATTTGTACTTGTATTGATCAAATCCAGTGTGCTAGGTTCGAATCGATTAGAGTTTATTAGTTTTACTCGAGCAAGTTAGGAGTAGCTTATACTTTGGCATTAGGTTTGCCTCGATTTGAATCAATTGGATGTACATTATATTTATTTTTGGCGTATTTACGATTTGAGAATTTTTTGTATTACCAATTTAGGGATTAGTACTCGCACATTTCGACAATGAGAAATTGTACTTGTGCATCCCCAAATTGGAGATTTTCCTATGTAGTACTAGTTTTCTTGCTAGTACTATGTAAACTCGGTATTTTAAAATTGGGAATGCACTTTACTTGTAGTTGTCATTGTACTAATCTTGCTAGTATTTGTACAGTGTCTCTGTAATTAACCTCTTACGTCCTTATGTAGAAACTGACAAGGTTGTGAAGTTGGACTGTGAGACGGTGGGAAGGGGTCGTTCCCCTAGTGGGGTATCGGGACATGCTCCTGATGATCCGTTGGGCTCAGGTGTTGAAGCCAGAGGTGCCTGGTAGGAGAGGGCACGCTACAGCCTCAGAACATGCATGGTCGTCAGCCAAAGCTGGGTCACTACCTCAGGGCACTGGTTCCTTGTCGGTGCATCGTCCAATTGGACGGGTATGACTTGCACATGCTTGTCATCCGCCGGCGCTCCAGAAGAGCCTGAAGGACTGGATCAGGATCCCTCTTCCTCGCGTCGTGCTGGTGTCTGCCTATCGCTGGTGCGACGAATAAGTGCATGTGGACTACTTCGACGGCCAGGTGGTTCTGAAAAAGAATTGGTCGGAGATCGCCTACAAGTACGACCTGGAGCGGCACGCCGTCATAGAGCTCAAGCTTCAGCCTTCGTCCTGAAGATCATGATCTATAAGGCCAGCTCCTCCAACGCTAGGCAATACACCTGCCCTGACCCTGACTAGACGGCGTCCTAGTGTCATGTGATCATCACCTGTTAAGATATGTAAGTAGTAGTAGTAGTACTCTGTTGGTGAACAACTTAACTTGTGATGGCTTTTGCTAAGGGATTAAACCCGGTTCAGGGGCATGGAATACCCCTCGTAATGTTTCTTTTGATCGGGTGTGTTAGAAAGAACCCTGATTATGAGGTGCAGGTGTTCTAGAAGCTGGTAAGTAAGAAGTTTATGTATGTTATAGTGTGTGTTCTGGTCTTATGTGTGATGTCTGAAATATGGTGGTAAGATCACCTAAATCAAAATAGATAAACATAACCCAAATGATCACGTGCAAAATACGCAACCATACAACAGTGAATTTCATCGCCAGCGAAATAGATCACAAATCCATGCAAACAAACAACATGCAAAAATTGCACCGATGTGGACGACCAAACGAGATACTGTACCAAAGTTGGCGTAAGCTCAATCTCACTGGATGCAACATTTAGCGGGCCATGTGATAAGATCAGAAATCCTGGCCCGATTGATTAACCAAACACGCGCATTATTATCCGACATGGGTTTCTCTCCCTCTCGGAATTATTCACACCGCTGGAAAACGTGGTGCCAGATCTTCTAGATACTGCAATATTGTCAAACCTAATGTGTACCAACATGTTTGTTCTCATTCAGTTCAGCTTCAGCTTGACGCCAGCATAGCGGTAGGACTACAGCTGTACATGAGTTTCTCCCTCTCGGCTCACACCGCTGGAAAACATGGTGCCAGATCTTGTAGATACAGCAATATTCAAACACATCCACATGGAGCCAGGAGTAATCTGGTGTGACATGCCATCTCTGGGATACGGAGAGAATCCGACAATTAAGGACACAGCACCGTGCCATACTTGTGTTGATCCGCAGGCCACACAGAGCGAAAAAATGGCTCCCGTGCATCACACTTTCCCCCACCGCCCACCGGACATATAGAGGTTGCCTGGCTAGGCTAGCAGAACAAGTGGCCACTGTTGGCGCCGCGTTGCGCTTGCGCCTCTATAAAATGGTCGGTTCTCGTCTCCATCATCCGCACCACTCCTTCCACACCACACTCCAAATCAGACACCGCGCCGCTCCAGAACCCAACAAGCGCGTACCGGTGGCGTGATGGACGGCGACGCAGCCACCAGGACGGCACGCAAGCAGGTGGTGCTGTACCCCTCGCCCGGCATGGGCCACCTTGTCTCCATGATCGAGCTCGGCAAGCTCTTCGCTGCCCGCGGCCTCGCCGTCACCATCGTCATCGTCAAGCTGCCGTTCGAAGACACCGGCGCGAGGGGCCCTTTCCTTGCTGGCGTCACCGCGGCCAACCCCTCCATCACCTTCCACAGCTTCCCGCAGGTCGAGCTCCCGCCCGTCCAGTCCGACCACCCCGAGGCGATAACCTTCGAGGTCGCCCGCGTCTCCAACCCCCACCTCCGCGACTTCCTCGCCGCGGCCTCCCCTGCCGTCCTCGTGGTGGACTTCTTCTGCAGCGTCGCCCTCGATGTCGCCGCGGAGCTTGGCATCCCCGGGTACTGCTTCTTCACGTCTGGCGCCGAGGCTCTCTGCGTTTTCCTCTATCTCCCGGTCCTGCACGCTCAGACCACGGCGAGCTTCCGGGACATGGGCGAAGAGCTGGTGCACGTACCGGGAATCTCCTCGTTCCCGGCATCGCACGCGCTCAAGCCGCTCATGCACCGTGACGACGCGGCATACAGGGGGTTCCTGAGCGTGTCCCCTTACCTGTGCCGCTCCCAGGGCATCATCGTCAACACCTCCCGCTCGCTCGAGCCGCGCGCAGTCGAAGCGATCGCCGCCGGGCTCTGCACGCCTCCGGGCCTCCCGACGCCTCCAGTCTACAGCATCGGGCCGCTGATCAAGTCGGAGGAGGTGGGCGTGAAGCACGGCGAAGGGTGCCTCGCCTGGCTGGACTCGCAGCCCAAGGACAGCGTGGTTTTCCTCTGCTTCGGGAGCCTGGGCGTGTTCGGCGCCAAGCAGATCAGAGAGATAGCCGTCGGCCTGGAGGCAAGCGGCAAGAGGTTTCTGTGGGTCGTGCGGAGCCCGCCCAGCGACGACCCGGCGAAGAAGTTCCAGAAGACGCCGGAGCCGGACCTCGACGCTCTCCTCCCGGAGGGCTTCCTGGACCGGACCAAGGGCAGGGGTCTGGTCGTCAAGTCGTGGGCGCCGCAGCGTGACGTGCTGGCGCACGACGCAGTGGGTGGATTCGTGACGCACTGCGGGTGGAACTCCATTCTAGAGTCGGTCATGGCCGGTGTGCCCATGGTGGCCTGGCCACTGTACGCGGAGCAACGGATTAACAGAGTGTTCCTAGAGAAGGAGCTGGGCCTGGCCGTGGCGGTGGAAGGGTACGACAAGGATGTCGTCGAAGCCGACCAAGTGGCGTCCAAGGTGAGCTGGATGATGGACTCTGACGGCGGGAGGGTGCTCCGTGAGCGGACGCTGGCGGCGATGCGGCAGGCCAAGGAGGCGCTGCGCGAGGGCGGGGAATCGGATGTGACTTTGGCACGGCTCGTGGAGGGATGGATACTTGCTTGACATGACACGGCGAGATAAGGTGGGCCTGACGTGTACTATCACAAACCGCCACACCGCCAACAGAAAAAATGGTGATGTGCGGGGTGTTCGGGCCAAAAGATTTCACCGTCTGTGGAAATAATCAACGATGTTGATGTGTTACTACTACAGTATACATTTTCAGTTCACTAATTTCGGTATCTTCCACTTTACATGTTGCTGCAATCATCATACACTTATCACCAGATCATCAAAATTACACACACAAATAGGTCTCCCTTAATGACCACGCTTAAAACATCTAACTAATCACGGCAAACTTCAGAAATATATTTGTGTTGTTCATAGAGTAGACTGAATTAGAACTGTTGTGTTCAGTCTTTGCGATAGATTATGATAATCTACTACTCCCTCCGTTTCATAATATAAAATGTTTTAGCTTTATGAAAAGAGTGTATCTAGACTCCTTTTAGTTTTAGTGTCTAGGTTCACTTCAAAACTAGATGAACCTTTTCCGCAAAAAAAAAATCTAAATAAACCTAGACACTAAAAAAGATCTAGATACACTTTATTCACAAAGCTAAAACGTCTTATATTTTAAAACGGAGGGAGTAGCTTTTTCTTAACCATCATATTTTCTGCCTTTATCCAAAAAAAGACCGTCATATTTTCTAACTATCTTAGTCTACATGTGAAGGGAAACATTGTCAGCATGTGAGCCGTTGTGTTTTTTGTCCCATAGTTTGGCAACCGGTGATCACACGTCGACGTGTGAGCGAAATCTCAGTTGATGTTTGACCCGTTGGATCTTTACGACACCGGCTAAGAGCATATGCTATACTCCGCACAATAAATAAGTCAGATATAGGATCTACGTCATGAAAACCAAAGCGAAAATGGCCAAGTTTTGACAGCTAAGACAACTTAAGAGAAACAAACAAACATGTCTTCACACTGGTCGGTCACTGTCAATGACTTCTCCTCCACGCCACGCTACTACCGTGTCACACCCCTCTCTCCTGGCGAGCCCACCACCACGGCCATGGCCGGAGCCACCGGACAGAAGGCGTGCGATCTACCATATCTCGGTAGCGGGTGGACTGTGTTAGGGGCGATCTGGCTTGATCTTGATCACTAAGAGATCCATTCTTCTCCTCGATGAGAAGGATGCCGTGGTTGATAGATGCGATGCCAATAGATCGATCTGCAATGGGATGATTTTGACTTTCGAGGAGCACAAGCTGTTGATCGGGCCCAAATCTGATGACGTGACGAAGACCTTGTCACGTTTCATGTACCACGTCGCGCACCGTCCTTGGCACGTGTGTGCAATGCGGTTGAGCTTGGGTCCCCGACCGGTCGGTCATCAATGGTGGCCCCCGTGATAGAGGGTCTGCGTGATGAGGCTCGGCACAACATTGTTCCAGCGCCCACGAGCCATTTTAGCCCGCAGCGGTTCCCCGTCTCCCCGGTTCGCTTTAACCCTAGACCAGTGACGGTATGTGGTGTTGTTTTCGTGACCCCCTCCCCCCCATCCAGATCCACATCTCCGTCTGCGTTTGAGACAGCAAGGTGGCGAGGGGTGAGATCCGGCGACCCTAGATCGTTCGCACAGGTGGTTGCTGAACCACCACAGAGGAGGATGAACCTCAGTTTCGAGAACAGCCACAGTTCCCCACCTCGAAACAACAACCTGCCCCAGTTCAACGACTCGTGTGGGCGATATATCTCTGATGCTGATCGCCGTGAAGAGGAGAGACGATGAGAGGAGGAAAGGAGATGGAATGAGGAGCGGGGAAGAGAGGAGGATTGGCGCTGTGAGGATGATAGGCGTCAGGCGGATGAAGCGTCGCAGATCGGACGAGCGTGCTCGTCTAGATGAGGAAAGGCGTCGCGCATATGAGAGGCGCCGACAAGATGAGGAAAGGCGTCGCGCATATGAGAGGCGCCGACAAGATGAGGATCTCTGTCGTGTTGAAACCCTTCACACCTCTGAGAGGATGGCAAGAGAGAGGGTGTTGCTTGAGCGCAGACGTAAGTAAGAAGAAGCTCGATCCACCAACAGAGATCGTTGGGCGCACAAGCAGGATATGCAAGGAGGGTCTGATGTCTCTGCTACCTCGACTCGTTAAGATGCAAGTGCTCCTATAGATGTTCCGGTGGTGGTGAGACAAGATGTCGCTGCTCCTTCAATTCCGGCGAGCGCTTCAATTCCGGTGAGTGCTCCCTCGTGTCAGCAGCAAATTGCAGGTACTAGTTAGGTTCCCTCTTATTCTAGATCTATTACGACGGTGAGTCTAGTACCGGTGGGGTCCTCTGTACCTCCACTAGCTCCAGTTACTGAGGTTGCTCGTCAAAATTTGGAGAGGGAGGTAGTTGATGTTAATGATATTAGGTGTGAGAACTGTGGCAGAGATCATCAGCTTGCTGTTTGTCAAACAATGGATCCATGGGACTATGTTGCTCCGTTCTTTGGTTGCTCTGATTTTGACCAAGGCTTCTACTCGATTCCTGCGATTGAGATTGATGTGCAACCTATGAAACAACTGAACTATACCCACATAATTGTGGAGAAAGGGGAAGTGAATTGTAGAGTTTCTTCATCATGGTTGTCTCAACGTCTGAATTTAGAACTAGGTTCCCAAATGCCAGATGCATTGATGGCTGTCTCACTTTGGTCACTTCTACATGAAAACTTTGCCTGAAGCTTTGATTAAACTGCAAAAATGGACCGGGGATATTGAACCTTTTGCTGTAATTTAAGAAGCATGGTTCAGAATTAAAGGGATTCAGATGCAATTCAGAAACAGATCCACAACCTTCTATGTTGCTAGTCTGGTTGAAAAACCTCTGATGCTAGACAAAAAAATCTGAGAAATTATGCATATATGAGAGTCAAGATTGGATGTCAGGATGTTTCTTTGGTGCCCAATTCAAGAATTGGGGAGATCAAGAAGGGTTTTTATGAATTCCAGTACATCAAGGAGATTTTTGATCCTAATGTTACCCCTTTAGATCAGGCTACACAACTAGCTACTACTGATGAGAATGGTGAGCAACAGGGAACTCCAAAAAGACAAAGGACAAATAATTAGCTGTTAATGATGAAAATGCAGGTGGTGGTGGTGATGGATCTAATCTTTCCATACCTAAGAATAAAAGAGGCAGGTGGTCGACAAGCTGGGAATTTGACTGAAGCCTGTGCTCAGATTAGCAACAATAAGGGCAAAAATATTGTGCAAGATGATGACCTCTCTTTTGTCTCCTTCTCTTTTGAAGCTAGAATGACTCCTTTTCTGGGAGAAAATGGTCAAGGATGTAGTTAGGGGGGCTCTGCTGCTATGGATATTGATCAACAGGGTTTTATCCATCATCATAATTTGTCTGAGATTCATCAAGAAGTGGTTGCTTCCGTGGCCTAGGAGAATATTACTGATGTGGGTACTCATAGAGAGCAAAGTGATGATCCTAGTTTCACAGACTTTGTTAACAATATAGTAAACTCTAGCAGTGTGATAAAGTTTTTGAACTTAGAAAGCAATACAAGCACTTACTGGATCCGATCCAGGAGGGTGTGAAAATCAACGATGTTCATGTTGTTGATAGAAATGAGGATATGGATGATGAAAACAGTGAGGAGCAGGTAGACTATGGTGATAGTGATTCAGAAAGGGGATTTGGTTCTGAGGAAGAAAGTGGTTTCATTGTTGGAGTTGTTCTTGGACTTGCTACTCCTATTCTATCTCAAGAATATAGGGCTGTGGCGATACCTTTTTCTGGCTCTCAACCAGAAGCTGATTCTACTCAAGAGGAGATGGAAGATAAGGAGATAGTTTCTGAGGATATCCCTACCAGAGCAATCTCAAGATTGGTTGCTCAGCTTGGGGCCCATATGAGAATGGATCTGTGAGCAGGTAATCAAGCTGCTGCTAGAAACCTTGAAGGTACCAATCCTACTTCATCTAATTCTTTTGCTGTTTTAGATGCTAATGATGTTTTCAGTAGAGTTCTTTAGATGTGTGTTGACCCTTCCTCTTTTGATTTCGAAAAGTTAATTTCATGCAAGATTTAGAAGTTACTAGGCATAATCTAGCTAATAAATGAAAAACCTTCTCGGATAATGTTTCTGAACAAACTAAACAATTTGTCTTGATGGAGTTTGGTGAGAAGGATGAGGATTTGGAAGGTTTTACTCCTGTTTTTTCAAAAAGGCAGGAAGAAGATTAGATATGCTTGTAAGATCAGTTTTGGAAAAGCACAATCCCAATCTGGTGCTTCTTCCAGAGGAGCACAATCACAATATAATTCTTCCTCAGTGAAGGTACACAATGATCACCCTTTGAGTGGCATTGTTACTAGAACCAGAGTGAGGAAAAAAATCCAAAATTCCAATGATTCGTGCCAGTTTGAATTCCAGAGGTGTGGGTAAGAAGGGTATGAGTGTGTTTTTGACTGATTTGATCAAGGAACAAGGTTTGGACTTTGTGGGGATGCAAGAAACCATAAAAAATATTATTATAAAGACTTTTTAAGGAGAATTGATCCTTTGAATCGATTCTCCTAGAAATTTATTTCCTCTGTTGGTAGGACTAGTGGCATCCTAGGAGGTTTCAGTAATCAAAGGTTTAATATCTGCAATACTTTTACAAGCAGATTCTTTGTGAAGGTTGACCTGTTTGATCTGAAAATTTAAACCAATTGGAGTTAGGTCATTGTGTATGGTGTCATGGTGTGGAACACAGCAGTGCCATCGGGGATAGCATCAGAGGGGACAATAAGGATGCTATCGGTGGCTACTCGCAATGGGTTGGGCACAGATACTACAAACACAGTGATGTACCCAGGTTCGGAGCCCTCTTGGCGAGGTAAAACTCCTACTCGTACAAGGATCTACTATATTGGGGGTGAATGCCCAATACAAGTGCTCCTTGAGCTGTTTCCCTAGCTGCTATGGCGAGCTAGAGGAAGAAGAAGAACTATCAGAGTGAACTTGAGTCTACTTGAGCTTACCTAGAACCCTAGCTCTACCCTCCATTATATACTAGCTGGTAGAGGTAGGTTACAATGTGGGTTGTAGGGTTTACTGTTTGGGCTTCGGGTTTACAAAGAGGGCTAGCTGGACGGGCTTAGCCAGTGGGCCAGGACCCAGTCAAGCCTCCATTACAGGGGACAGTGCTACAGTGTCCCAGTGTCGGTGCTTTGGGCATCACCTGGCGCTTTACTCATCATCTGGCGTTTTACTCGTCATCTGTTGCTTTAGCAGTCAACCGACATCCCTCTCCTCAGCTTCCAGCTTTGGCGCAGTTGTCTTGTAGCACCGGCAGGGTGGTGCGCCAGCTGTCCAGTCAGAGGGGGCGCTCAGCAAGGAGCGTCACTCCCTCTGTATCCTGGCCAGCGGATCTGAGGTAGCCTGGTAGAGGCGGCCATCCAACCGGCTCTTCTGGACACTCGGCTAGAGGGGCCAGCCAGGAAACCTTGAGGCTAGACCGTTTGGGGTGGTCCACCCGGTTGTAGTCCTTTGTCTTGTGGCCATCCGTCCAGGCATCCCTGGAGCCGACCAGTTGGACTTGGCTTGCCCTACCCGGGGGTCATCCCCCGACACTAGTCCCTGAGCGCGTTTGGACTACGTCTTGTGGAGAAGTTCTTGCGTGCTCATTTACTAAACTGAAATGATTAGCGATGAAAAAACTAGTTGCAAATTTGTCTTGAAGTTTTTTTATTGTCCAGATTGATATGCTTGTTGTTTCTCAGCTGGAGTTCACCGGCTATGGAATCGGTGGCCCACCCATAGCGTGTGAGTAGCGATTGAATCAACCGGCTGCCGCATCCGGAGAAGGGAGATGGATCACCTAGTCGTTGAGGTCAGTGCTTACGCTAGCCACGCCTGGCGCCTCTGGCACATGTTGCGTTAGTTTAACCTCTTGGTCAGCCGCAGTAGTTTTCGGTAACTGCACGCACGTCTTCATCATTGCGGTTTCTTAGGGATCGTGCGCATGCCTCGCCTCCCGTAGTAATGCCTACGAGATCCTCTGCGATTGTTGCACTGGCGCACGGGATCCGTAACTGAAGCGTCATGGGGGAGTGAGAGGTTGCTTGCCACGTGGTGGAAGGGAGCATGAGAGGCATGCTCGTCCTGCGCGTGATAAATAGGGCGGGGGGGGTCCCACTTCATCTTCCTCCTGCTGCTTGTCGTTCATGCCCTTGCGCTCTACCTCCTCTTGCTCTTGCTCTTTGCCTCTTTTTGTCCTTGCACCGTCAGTTCTTGGTCGCCGGCGCCGCCACGTCTCCTTGTGACGACAGGACCATTCTTCTCCACCACGGCCGCCGCACCCAAAGAAATCCTGTCGGAGCAGGGAAGAGGTTGGTGCGGTTCATATGTCACCGAGGATCTCATACTCAAGTACCGGCAGGGGAAGTTCATCCCGTCAGTGTGGGTGGTGAAGCACCACCTTGCGCCGAAGGGGGAGCAGGTCCCCAGCTGATGACCCACAAGTATAGGGGGTGTATCGCAGTATTTTCGATAAGAGTGTCGAACCCAACGAGGAGAAGAAGGTGTTGTCTAGTGGTATGGATCAGGAATTCTCTGCAAATACTTAGCAAACATATTTTTAGGGGTTTTTGATAATGCAGGTAAATAAAGTACGAGTAAATAAAAGACAATAAGAATAAATGCAGCAAGTGGCCCAATTGTTTATTCGGCAAAGGACAAGCTGGTTGTATTACTTAAGATGACCAAACGTTCTCGAGGACAGACGGGAAGACTGTCAAGTGCTTTTGCTTCATATAGTCGATTAATCTTCTTTAGCTTGCTATGTGTTGTGTGGGTGAACCTGTGCTAATGTACCGACCTTCCTAGGACTAATACATACTTGTGATTATACCCCTTGCAAACATCCGTAAGTACAAGAAAGTAATTAAGGTCGAAACCTAACCACAACTTTAAACTCTAAGACCCTGACGTCCCTTGTGCAATGGTTTCCTAATGGGGGTTCAGGTTTCTGTCACTCCGGCAACCCCTACGATTAGTAGCCAAATACACAATGCATTCCCCTAGGCCCATATAGGTGAAGTGTCATGTAGTCGATGTTCACATGACACCACTAGAAGAAGTACACCACAACTTAAGTATCAAACTATTGAATCTTTCTCAACACAACTCACAAGACATCATATGGATCATGATCAGAGATGGAATAATGATGTATAAAAATCTGAACATAAACAGTAATTCAATGGTTCCACTCAATAGCATCCACTACAAAGAGTAATCAACACCGGGAAAGTTTCCCCTATGAACTATGCAAGATTCAACGCAATTGTTACAGCAATATGGAGATGGTGATGAGGGTGCTGATGGTGATGATGGTGGTGGTGATGATGATGATGATCCCGATGAAGTCCAGCTTGATGGTGGTGTTGATGGCGACGATCTCCCCTCTCCGGGAAGGAATTCCCCCGGCAGAAATCTGTCTGTCGGAGAGATCTTTCTCTCTCAGTGTTTTCCGCCCCGCAGAGGCGACGGAATCTTTCTATGGTTGCTCCCCGAGTATTAGGGTTTCGGGAGGATTATATACGCCAGAGGGGAGAGCTGGAGGTGGGCCAGGGCGGCCACTCCACCTGGTGGCACGGCCTAGGCTGGCCCGCACCAGGGGGTGGTGTGGGCCCCCTGTGGCCCATCTTCACTCCTCCTTCTGGCAGTATTCATCTTCTGGAAAAATAGGATTTTCCATATATTTTCCTGGATTTTCTGATCTTCGCGAATTTTGCCTCCAAACAACACCTTTTCCATCAGAATCCTGACTGCAGCGGTCCATGCTCCAAAAGTCATCAACCATGCAAAAACAGATGAAATAACATAAGTATCACCTCTTAATATGAAATATATCAATGGATAACAGTGAATTATGATATAGAATAGTGATGCAAAATGGACGTATCAACTCCCCCAAGCTTAGACTTCGCTTGTCCCCAAGTGAAACTGAGCTCAATAAACATGGCCTCAGGTTTATGGAGTGAAGAGTCGATAAAAGAATACGGACAAGAAGCATCACATTCATCAATACATGGATCATAATAGAAGACAACTCACTATTATATAACTTAACTTGCAATAAGTAAAGGAAACACAATAAAGATACATAAAGTAAATCACAATTGGTAATGGCAAACTTAGCTCTTGGTCGAAGAATAGTTGATAATTTGCTGGAGTTCACAAATAACTGATTTTCAAAGATAGCTTTCAAAGTAGTAAACACCAAGATAAGAGCAATGTGCAAAACAAGGAACATAAGAAACATGATTTGAATAAATCATCATATGAATGAATGAAACACAACAACTCAAAATACTTGCTGAGATAGAAGGGAATAGGTTTACTAACTCAACTAAAAAGTAAAGAAAGGTCCTTCACAGAGGGAAGTGGGGATTTCAAGTTTTATAAAGAGCTTCCAAAAATTATGGTACTTACTAGCTTTCAGCTCTCATTTCCCCTATCATAGGCATCTTTAGGTGATTAAGGTTAAAGTGACACAACTAAGAGGATATGCTTGACAAATTATAAGTTGAAATCTCATGCACCTTACTTACGAGTACCGAACCTCATGCTACTCAACTTCAGTCACAAGTAAGCTCTTGTCATTGTAAATACATATGTATCATAAAGAACCGCCAACGGGGTACCTGTTGCACATGATACATGAGCTATCCCATAATCAATATGACAAGGCAAGCGGACAATGAGCATCTCAGTGATCCTTTTATTTGCTATTTGCATAGGTTTTTATTGAGGATGCTTCATAGAGTGCCCATTATGGTTATGCTGCAAGTTTCCACCATGATTAGGCATGGCTTAGGCTAGCGGCCTAGGCGTTTCTCTAACACACATATAAACTCCATGATCTTACAAGTTCCCCTTTTATTTCACACCGCCGGGATCCATAAGCAAAAGAATCATGATAACAATGAGGTACAAAGTACCAGTGCAATGTTGAAAGCGTTCCCCATGATACATGGTTCTACTAACTTCAACTTATAAAGCGCAAGCATATACGCAACAAAGATGGACACAATGGTTCAAGTTTATTAAGTGCAAGAAAATAAAGTGTGCCATCAAGTTCGTGAGAGTTTTAATCACTAATTTTCTCATAACAAATTTAATTTGGAAGGTAGATAAAGACAATAATTTACTTGGAATAGCAATAATGCCAATAGGTAGGTATGGTGGACACAAATGGTAGAGGTTTTTGGCTTAGGGAATGGATGCATGAGAAGAATTCCCTCTCAGTACAGGTTTTTGGCTAGCAAGGCTGGGTAGCAAGTATAAGAGTTGAAGGAAACAAACAAACATAAAAGTGATAAAAACAAACATGAAATCTTCCTTGGAAGCACAAAAGATCTTAACCAGAGAATACTAGACTTATGAGCAAATCAAGAAAGAAAGATGATAAAATTATATTTCTTTAGAGTACTTTTATCTTTTCATTCAACTCTCGAAAATAATGTTGCTAATGACCAAGACAGGTTTGCCAAAACCAACTAAATTAACTCAATGATCCCAAAGTGACACCAATACTAACAACAAGATCAATCATATAACTATGAATTGAAAACTAATATAAGATATGCAAAAGAGTAAATGATAGAACTTCTCATTAATATTCCATAATGGCTACTCACACCAAGGGATACATATCTAACGAGAGAGGGGACACTTCCATAATGCAAACCATCCTACATGATAACTTCTCTATTCATGATATGACTCTACTAAAAATGTAAAAAGATAGAAGATAGTGATGTGATACCGCGGCACTCCCCCAAGCTTGGAAAAAACCAAGGGGATGCCAAACCTGATGACGAATTACTCCTTCAGTGGTGGTGGTATTCTCTTGATGAGCTCTTTGATTAGTTTCCCCAAGTCCTCGATCTCGAAGGTGAGATTACGAATCAGCTATGAGTTTTGCTCAATGCGGCTCATGATCATGTTGGGTTGAGAATCCCAGCTCTTGCGATTCTTTCCCCACTCTTCCTCCTTGAATTTTTCTTTTCCTGCATGGCTAGAACGAGGCAAATCCCAATTGGAGGGTAGTTTCCCCTTGGGCATATTCTGGTATTGATGCTCATGGATAAGGGTATGGAAAGGATTCTTGGTGCGTGGAGGAAGTGACCGTGGAGCCAAGAAGTGACGAGGAGTTTCTCCCCCAGTCTGCATCCGTGCAGTCCTTCTAACCCTGGCAGGTTTTGTCACCACTCCAATGCTTGCAATGGTAGTGCCTGTGTGCAGATGTTGTCCTTGCTCCTCTTCATCTTCACTCTTGGTCTCTTCCTCCTGACCGGGGTCTTGGAGATCTTCCTCCATAGGCTCCTTTCCCTTATCCTCGGCGGACACCATTGTGCTTCTAAACTTTCAAAAATAGTTCCTGGCAGAAATAGATCAAAACGAAAATACGACGAGAACACGATATACGAACCTCGGGGGATCCGGGGGATTGTATATTACGAAGTTTCACAACAAAAGGGAAGTACTGGGAGAAAATGGGTCAGAGACAGAGTCCGAGGTGGCCACACCACCTGGTGGCATGGCCAGGGGGGCCCTGCCAGGGGGTGGTGTGAGCCACCCTGGCTCCGTTTCCGTCCCTCTTTCGCTTTGTAGCTTCCCTTGTTGGCTAAAAACTGCAAAAATATAACTAGACAGATCTTTCACGGAACTTTTCTTTACCAGAACTGTTACCTATTCGAAAACGGACTCTGCAGGTCTCTGAATTTGGTATTTAGCAGATTCTTCCGGAGTCACCACTTGAATAACATCAATATCTTCATCTTCATACACTTATTGTGAGTCATGAACCCTTTCACTTTCTCATTACACCATTATCTCCACTAACCTGGAAATTTCTTTCACACAAAACTTCACACAGTTCTCATTAGCAACATTAGTATAAGTGAAGTGATAAAGCCTTTTGAGTCCAATTTCAACTGAAAACCATCAAAACAAGAGCTACTGTAGCAACTCCTTCTGAAAACCCAAAAAGAATTCAAAAGGAAATCGATTAAAGAAGCAAATGCAAGAGTGGCAAAATCTGTCAAAACAGACCAGAAGGTAAAGATCAATTTTTTAGAAAATCTTCTGTTGCTCCAATCAAAAAGTGCAAAACTAACGAAAGTTAAATAACAACCTGGGGCAGAAGCACAAAAAATTACAGATCAATCCGACATACAGAGATCTCTCACAAATTTTTACGATGAAGCACAAAAATCTGTTTTAGGACAGCAACTTCCCCAAATCTTACTTCTCTCTCATTAGAGGTTGATCTTGGCACAAAAACCAAACAAAAAGGATAAGGAGAGGTTATTACCAAAGTAATAACTTCCAAGACTCAAAGGAAAAAAAACAAACTGAAAGCAAAAATAAATTGGGTTGTCTCCCAAAAAGCTCTTTCTTTATAGCCATTAAGATGGGCATGATAATTTGATGAAGCTCACACAAGAATATGAATTGAAGTGAAAGAGAGCATTAAGAAGCAAAAATACACACGCTTAAGTCTAACCCACTTCCTATGCAAGGGCATTTTGTAAACAAACAAGTTGTTGAAACCAGAGACTACTAGCACAGTAAGGCAAAAGAAGTGCAACATAAAAACTTTCAGCATAAAACGAGGGAACTTGATATTATTGAGATACATAAGAACACTTTTCCCTCTCTCATAATAGCTTTTAGTATCATGCATAAACTTAACAATATAACTATCACAAGGGCCATCGTAACAATGATCAGTTATCCTAACAGAAAACACAGGAATACTAGCTCTCATAATACTACTTTGTGAAACAATATTAGAGGCATCCTTACCAAGGATAGTGTGTCCCTCTTCTACATATTTAGTGACAAAGTCTTTCACATTTGCTATTACAGGTTCATCATCCATTTGTTTATCAGGTTCAATAGCTTTATTTGTACTTTCATTAACCATACTAGCTATCATAGAATGTTCCTTTATCTTAACTGGGAAAGGGATTTTCTCAATGTAAGATTCAGGTAAAACATGATTAGCAGTATAAACTTCAGTATTTCTTCCAGGAACACTCTTAGCAATATCTTTATAAGGTTCATGATACTTATTCCACTTCTTTTTAGGCACTTCAATGTAGGAAGCAAAAGCCTTAAAATAAGAAGCAATAGCTTGAGAGTCTAGACCATAAGCATTTTTAATATTTTGAAAGTCATCAGTTCCCATAAAAGATTCAATGCATTCATAATCATAATTTATACCTGACTTTCTTCCTTTGTCATTCTCTCATGCTTCATCATTATCTTGAATACGGTCCAGAAGATCCCATTTAGCTTCTTCTTCCATGCGAGTGAATGATCCAGCGCAAGAAGCATCCAATAAATCCTTATCATGAAGAGAAAGCCTTGCATAAAAGTTATTGATAATAATATTGTTGGGGAGCTCATGAATGGGACATTTAAGCATTAGTAACTTCAATCTCCCCCAATCTTGAGCTATACTCTCTCCATCAAGAGGCCAAAAGTTGTATATTTGATTCCGATCTTTATGAATCTCACTAGGAGGATAAAACTTTGAATAAAAGAGAGGTATTATTTCCTCCAATTCAAGAGCTTGACCATTCTTCAACAGCTTATACCATTCCTCAGCTCTTCCTTTCAGTGATAATGAGAATAACTTCTTCTTAACTTGATCTATAGTAATTCCTGCACACTTGAACAACCCGCATAATTCATGTATAAAGAGTAAACGATCACCGGGATGGACAGTTCCATCCCCAATATAGTAGTTATCCATAACACGATCAATAATTCTTGTAGGTATTTTAAAAGTATCATTCTCGGTAGGTGGTGGTTCATCTACTACCTTAGCAGTGGTAGTAGCATTACGAAATAAGGAACTCATCGAATTATCCATAATGAAAATAAAGCAACTAACAGAAAAAAATAATACTCATAGTAGAGGTTTCCTTTACCAGTTCCACTCTCCAATAGCGCTTCACTCCCCGGCAACGGTGCCAGAAAATAGTCTTGATGACCCACAAGTATAGGGGGTGTATCGCAGTATTTTCGATAAGTAAGAGTGTCGAACCCAACGAGGAGCAGAAGGTGCTGGCTAGTGGTATGGATCAGGAATTCTCTGCAAATACTTAGCAAACGGATTTTTAGGGTTTTTTGATAGTGCAAGTAAATAAAGTATGAGTAAATAAAATACAATAAGAATAAATGCAGCAAGTGGCCCAATCCTTTATTTAGCAAAGGACAAGCCGGTTGTATTATTTAAGATGACCAAACGTTCTCGAGGACACATGGGAAGACTGTCAAGTACTTTCGCTTCATATAGTTGATTAATCTTCTTTAGCTTGCTAAGTGTTGTGTGGGTGAACCTGTGCTAATGTACCGACCTTCCTAGGACTAATACATACTTGTGATTATACCCCTTGCAAACATCCGTAAGTACAAGAAAGTAATTAAGGTAGAAACCTAACCATAGCTTTAAACTCTAAGACCCTGACGTCCCTTGTGCAATGGTTTCCTAACGGGGGTTCAGGTTTCTATCACTCCGGCAACCCCTACGATTAGTAGCCAAATACACAATGCATTCCCCTAGGCCCATCTAGGTGAAGTGTCATGTAGTCGACGTTCACATGACACCACTATAAGAAGTACACCACAACTTAAGTATCAAACTATTGAATCTTTCTCAACACAACTCCACTACTAACAACATGACTTCTCCCATGTCCTCAAGAACAAAACGAACTACTCACAAGACATCATATGGATCATGATCAGAGATGGAATAATGATGTATAAAAATCTGAACATAAATAGTAATTCAATGGTTCCACTCAATAGCATCAACTACAAAGAGTAATCAACACTGGGAAAGTTTCCCCTAAGAACTATGCAAGATTCAACCCAATTGTTACAGCAATATGGAGATGGTGATGAGGGTGCTGATGGTGATGATGGTGGTGATGATGATGATGATGATCCCGATGAAGTCCAGATGATCGTGGTGTTGATGGCGACGATCTCTCCTCTCCAAGAAGGAATTCCTCTGGCAGAAATCTGTCTACCGGAGAGATCTTTCTCTCTCGGTGTTTTCCGCCCCGTAGAGGCGGCAGAATCTTTCTATGGTCGCTTCCCGAGTAATAGGGTTTCGGGAGGATTATATACGCCAGAGGGGAGAGCTGGAGGTGGGCCAAGGCGGCCACACCACCTGGTGGCGTGGCCTAGGCTGGCCCGCGCCAGGGGGTGGTGTGGGCCCCCTGTGGCCCATCTCCACTCCTCCTTCTGGCAGTCTTCGTCTTCTGGAAAAATAGGATTTTCCATATATTTTCCTGGATTTTCTGATCTTCGCGAAGTTTTCCTCCAAATAGCACCTTTTCCATCAGAATCCTGACTGCAGCGGTCCATGCTCCAAAAGTCATCAACCATGCAAAAATAGATGAAATAACATAAGTATCACCTCTTAATATGAAATATATCAATGAATAACAATGAATTATGATATAGAATAGTGATGCAAATTGGAAGTATCACCCACCCATAACCCGGCAAGGTTGTGGTCTTCCTCGTGCACTTTGCCCGCGGCTTCGGTTTGCCGGCGGGCAGGTTCCTCCTTGATCTCTTTGGTATGTTAGACCTCCAACTTCATCATCTGGGGCAAATGCCATCGTGCAGCTGTCGCATCATGCGGCTTGCTGCGAGGCTTACTTGGGGGTTCTCCCATATACGACAAACTTCCTCAAGTTCTTTAATTTCAAGGTTCAGGTGGTGGGGAAGGACGGGGCGCTGACAGAGACCGGCCGCTGCGCCATCTACCCACGACCGTCGTCCGTGATGCTGCTGCTAGACATCCTCGACACGGTGAAGCTGTAGTAGCGCTCGAATTTCTACGTGCGTAATGCCACCAATGTCGACTGGATCCGACTGCCGCCCTTTGCCAACGTCCCATCTACCCAGAAGGCCTGGACTGCAAAGTGTCTGGGAGCCTAGAAGGACATGGACTAGATGGCGACTCGGCTGAAGGTGTTGGTGGAGAGGGAGCGGCTCACCGCCTGGTACATCTCCTTGTCCTGGATGACGTGACGCATGCTTCCGCTGATGGAGCGGTCGCACAAGATGTGCCACCTCTCTGGCTCCGATGACCCCATGCGGGTCTCCCGGCTAGAGGTGCTGCATGGGCTCCTCCGAGAGTGGCTTGCCACGATCTCGAAGGAGGATCTGGAGGAGGACTAGAGCTTCTCCTGCGAGTCGTTCCGCCAGGGCCGGCTACCGCCGAAGGTTGGTTTTCTTTTTCTTTTCTGGGTGGACTTTTCCCAAAGGGTTTCTTCTTGCTACTTATCGACCCCTTTTGAGTAGATTTTCACGGCACAACTAGCGGAGGACGGCATGGGCGACCAGGAGCTTCCCCTCTTATTGGTCGAGCTCAAGCCGCAGAAGTGTCTGCAGACAGAGCTGGAGCACTTCCCCACCTGGGCGAACGAGGGTTATGAGGACCCGCCAGGTGAGTGTTTTCTTCTTGCATTCGCTTTCTTGGCCATTTTCTTTAGCCAGATTCTTGATGTCTTTATTTTTGCTGGTGTAGACGCGCATGGTGAGGACGCGGGGCCTTCCACTGCCGCCTCGGGGAGGGCAAGGGGGAAGCGTGTGGCTTCGGCCAGCGCCGCCCCGTGGGTGGTGGTGCGAAGAGGTCTCGCCGGTCGAGGGCCATGGTCGTCACGCCCAGCGTTCCCGCGTATGTGCCCTTGGTGTTTTCTGTATAATCGTTGACTTGTCCTTTTGCCTAGCTCATTCTTGTTTTCTTTGTGTAGCAAGGCGATGCCGTTGGGTGGATCCACGACCATCGCCACCGTGTCCCTCTTGCTCCAGCTGGAGCTGAGGGGTCGATCACCCTTTACACGCCATCGAGGCCATTGGCTGAGCCATCCCAGCTTTCCATGCCTCTGCATCACTCCCCGGCCACATCTAGACTTTCTCAGATGTTGGCGGCTGGGGGTGATGTCGCTGCTCCTCCACTCCAGCTGATGGAGGGGGTGGATGTAACATCCCAGCATTAGAGCTTAGAAATAAGCTGAGCTCAAGTGTGTGCATTGCATTCATGCATAGAAAATCCGGATAATTTTCACGCTTTTAATTAAAACTTTCCAAAGTGATTGAAGCTTCCCTTAACTTGGTGGAATTGAAGTAGATCATCAAGTTGACTGCGATAAGTTTCAATATGACCTTTGCTAAAACCTTATCTTTGGGTAATATAATTTGATCTAAGGGTAGATCAAAGGTAATAAAACTAAGTCACAACACACTACTTAATAAGAAGTACTAGATCTTTTAAAGATCATGACATGGTATTTAATCCAATAACTTAAGGTTGAATACTTAATCTTTTAAAATATTATATCAAGGTACCATTCACAACAAAACCTGAATATCTAGTTAAGTATATAACTTAAGTAAAGAAACTCTATAACTAAATCTTGATACACTTGCTTGCCATAGTTATTCCTACCATGGGTATCATGGTGGTTCTTAAATATTAACTCTTATTACAAATAGAGTAGAAAAGGAAGTCAAGCCAAGACCATCCAGCACATACTCTTAATATGATATTAAGAGGTGAGATTCCTATTCAACCAAGCCCTAGTATCAAGTGATCATCAGTGTTGAGTGATCAATTCTTGACCTAGAACTTATTAGCCTTTAGCTTTGACCTATTATGTTGACCTTCTAAAGACCATAAGTAAGTTAATAAGAAGAAGGAACTAGTATGGTGGAGTGTTCCATCATCAATAGAATGTGATCCTTAGTGGAGATCAAACCATTTGATGTTGGAGGAGTTAACTCACTCATGAGTTAACTAGAAGAAGTATCTACACCCAAGAAGTAACTGGTGCTTGAGGAGCCATGAGAAGGTTAGTAGTATGAGTACATCAAATAATAATCTTGGTAAGTCAAGTGGATAAAAACTTAGAGTAAGCTTGCTTAACAAGATAAGCCTATAGAGAGACTAGTACAAGTCTACTACTTAATTGAGTATCGATCTTGATCAGATAATTAGAAGCCTAAGCTTTGCTTGATCAAAGGTTGGTGGTAATTATTCTCAAGTCATTTGAGAATAGATTATCAGCTGATAAAGAAGAGTTGTGAGTATACCAAATTAGGCAAAACCCAAGTAATATAAATCATCTAGCTTGATCATGAGTGGTCAAGCTAGGGTATGATGAAGTATATGGTGTGGGTTGTATGGAGTAGTTGGAGGAATAGTAGCTTAACCAAGCTACTACATGAAAAAGATTGTTAATGGAGAGTAGTACCATACCTATTCCAGAGGATTGATATCACATGAGACATAGAGAGAACTATAATCTTGCAAGCCTTGGAAGTAGTTGCAAGATGGATTTAAAGGAGTTAATGGATGGAGTTAGAAACAACTACATTGATGGATTCATCCAGGGTAGTTAAGAAGTGCAAGTTGTGTAGTAAATTAAGAATGTTACAAGAGTGGATTAATGAAGTTAGAACTAATTAGAGGAATGACTTCCTCAAGGGTAGTTTAGAAATGGAAGTCATATGTTCTAGAATAAGAGTGAAGGAGGAATATTGTTGAAGTGGCATGACCATGTCATCATATAATGATGGATATGGTGGAGTTTGATGATTAACATATTTAGGAAGAAGTGATATTTGTGACCAAGGTAAGAGAGTTTTATAGAGTATATTTAGGAATGGTATTCCTTATCTAAAAGATATGCTTAGTGAGATCTTAAGGTAGGAGTGTTTGAGAAACCCTTAACCAACAGTATATCAAGCCATGACAGAACCATGTCTACCTCTTTGTTTAAAACCCTAGAATAAAGAGGGTAGTTAAATCAATTCCTATTTTTAAGCAGCCAATGGATAGTATCTCTTAGTCAGATAAAATGTCTAAGAGATAAGTAGATTACCAGTTGAGAGTGTATTGATGGAAGGCTTGTCCACCTTATTGTTTTAAACTTTAATAGAAACCTAGACCCATAACGATCGAGGCCACATTAAGAAGTAATCTCTGCAGCTCACTCTAAGTTGAGATATCATTCAGGATTATAAATTCTGGATAAATCCTTAAACCTTGCTCCCTAGCAACATTCGTTAATAAACTTGAGGTTAGTGTATCCTCTAGGGTCCATAGTAAGTGTGGTATTGGAAACCCTAAATATATGTTGCTGGGCATTGAGATCACATGAGCCACATGAATGATAATGGTTATACCGCATTATATAATATACTTCTATCAAAACATTAATCACACTTAAGAAAGTAGTGAACAACTAGTTCAAGAAGTGATCCATGCTTACTTTGAAAATAAGTAGAATGGTTATGAAGAAATTGTAATGGAATCTGAATAAAGGAAATTTCAAACTTTAAGAACCCTAGGATTTAAACCAACATATAATATGGTTATTAAAAGAGGTTAAGTATACATATATTCCATGCCTATCATTCACCATCTTGAGTCATTACCATTACAAATATCATGGTGAAAATCAGAACAATTCCATATGATTTGTTTTAGAAGAAGCAAATCCCTAAAACCCTAATTTATATTTACTTTACTAAATAAAAGAACCCTTCATATAGTTATGAATACATTTATACACAATAAGAAAGGGAGAGGAAATAGTTATAATTCCTTTATACAACAATATTTATAACTTACAAAATCTCTAGATATTTAAATACTTGAGGAAATCCATATTTGAAAACCTTTAGTGAAAATAGAAAATAGAAATAGAAAAGGAATCAGTAAATAATCAAACAGAATCAGGCCGCAGCCCATCTCTTACACGCCGCCTAGTGCAGTAACCAGCATCTTTCACTACTTAGCCACGGCCCAGCATAATCCCAACAACAGCCTGGATCACCTCTTCTCTCTGACTGACAGGTGGCACCAGATGGAGGACCTCGGGTTAAGGCTGAAAACATGCCAGGGGTTTTTTCGCAAGATCCCATCGTCATTGTCTTCCTCATCGAATGGAAGCAGCTCGCTGGCGAGAGCTCTGCCGTTCGCTGTCACTGAGATGACCGCCGTGCTACGATTCATCCTACCGATGTCGCCATCGTCTATAAGAACCCTGTACACGCAGACAGCAAGCCTCGTTTTCCCTTCTTCCTCATCCTCTCTTATCTGCTGTAAACCTAGCTCACCGAGGCTCGAAGAAACCGATGTTCCTGAGCTCCCCTTGGAGTTCTGAGCGCACCATTGGACTTGCCTCGATGTCCTCATTCTCCCTATCCAGGCCACGGAAGCCGAAGAGCCCCTTGTCAAGCCAATCGACACCTCACCTCCGCTGCCATTCACCGGCATTCACCATCGATTCCGAGCTCGCCTCGCCTTGTCGTCATGTTTGCAAGCTTCCTGGTAAGTCACCGAGTCTTCTAGTACCCTCCTCGACTTCCCTTTCGTTTTGTATCACCCTCACACCGTAGCCCGTCGTCGGTCGCCGCAGAAGGTGGTCGCCGGAGTAGCTCCGGTGACCAATATGGGGCGGCGCCACTACCACTTGGACGACCGCCTCGGTCTCCTCTTCCTCGTACACATAACCACGCTTGCTAGGACACAGTAGTTCGCCGCTGGTGGTCTCGATCTGGCGGTGGAGGCCATCGCTGATGTCACCATGACGGCATGTTGACATCATGTCAACCCAGTCAGTCGGTTTAACCCGGTCCGCGCCAATGTGGCATGCCGACGTGGCCATTGGCCCATAGGTCAGTGACCCTGGCTGGGGTTGGGTGCGATGTAAAAGGTATTTCTCTGTTTAAAGTCTAATTAGAAAATGAATTAACAATATAAATTCAAATCTAAATAATTTTCAGGAATTTAATAAAATGATTAAATCTTAGAAATGCAATATCTTTTGTGTTATAATTTAGAAAAATATATATTATATAAAAAATGTTCATAAAAATAAATTCTATATTATAAACATATAATCATATTTTATTTTCCAATTTAAATAAGATAATTGTTATTAATAATAAATAACCTATTAAGGATTAATCTTTTAAAATATATACTCTATAATTTAAAATTTAAAAAAATAAGTATAATATATCAACATTTTTAGAAAAAGAAAATATACATTTATAAATTTATTTTGTACATTTTTGTATAGTTAACTAAGTGTTTATTATTTATTTAGTATTTATAAAGTAATAAACTTATAAAAAACATATCTTATTATTTATAAATCATAATTTTTTTATAATATACCAAAATGATCAAAAAAATACAATCTATACTTTAAAATATCATATTCCATAATTGAAGTCAAATAAAAGGTAAGGTCTAATAAATCTTATTTAAATACTTTTCTTTTATTTTAACCTATTAAAAATATGAAAACCTTTATTATTGCCTTTATTATTATTTGTTTAAAGTCTAAAAGTGTAATAACAAGTTAGTTGGTGTTTATAAAAAGTCGGAATAAATCCAACCCCTTTAAAATGTAATTCCTAAAGACACCATTCAAAGTAGTTATATTTTATTCCTTAAAAAGATTTTATCCACTATAAAATCAACAAAAATAGTGTATTGCTTGTCTTGAGGATTCTCCCCATCCATGAAATCACCAAGCTATTATTCACTAATTATTTTACCAGTTTAGGAATCCACCTAAAGAATTAAACCAAGTTTTTAAGTAATTTTAGCAATACCCTATCTATGCTTATAAAATATAAGCATTAATAAGAAAGTAATTCTATTCACTTATAACTTTAATAAAACACCACCTCATTCAAGTAATAATACTTAAATTCTAACTTTGTGGAATTTTAAGAAGTCAACCATCTACAATGTGGTGCCTTATTCAAAACATGTAAATCTCCACCACTTGTGTTATGATTGTTTAATGTAGTAGTGTTTTCCTCTTTAATAATCTTAGCTAATAAGAAACCTTAAAAGTGTAAATTCATGATTGAAATGCTTTCACTTCTGATGTAACCTTTTCATCAAAAGTAATTCTTTTAAAAGTAAATATAAATGAACTCTACATTTGTCTTTAATTCTCTAAGGTTATAATAGAAACCTTGACTAGAATAAAGTTTGAATCAATTGTCAACATCTTGGATGCTGTGTCATTGAATGTTACTTGTCTCTTTCACCTATTGTATCTCACACACACTCACAAGCCTTAATCATAAGCACAGGTGTGAAGCTAGTATAAAAGTGCTACACATTCCAAAGAACTCATCACAAGCTTCAAATCCTAGATCGGATACGATTAGTCCGGGGATTCGCGTTTATCAAAATTGCATTACATTACTTATGCATACTTGCATCCTACTTCTTTAAACATTCTTCCTTATCGAACCAATGATGTTGTTTATAGAATTTAAATCTTCTATTGTCTTGAAGACCGTGAGTGCATAATCTTGCAATCACAAAAGGCAAGTTCACAACTTGCTCATGTCCTTTGATTATTTTCTATGCTTGTAACTCAACTGTTGTCATCACCTGCATTTCAAAAAGGTCGAAAACACTATGTTTATAATTAACTTGAAGTATCGGTTACTGATCCCGGGTGATCAGCTAATCTATTATAACTGGCAATGGAAACGCCATTGTACAAGAATGTATCATCTAGGATTTAACAACCAATGTTGCCAGTGATTCTAGCACCGTATATTACGTGTTAACCATGAGATTTGGAATGGGACGGAGAAGTTAGCTGGATCTTCTTCCTTTTGCATGGACGAATGACCTAATCATGAGGCTGAGGATTTCTCGTGGAGAAACCTAGCACATGGGTGGAACCCCTTAGTTTCCCGTGATTTTGGTGTCTCGATATCTTGAGAGGTTGTCAGTGGTTTAGCTGGTCCTTTAAAGGAGCTTGCCAGGGCATAACCGTCTCATAGAGTCTTCAAGTGCCGACCAGAGTTATAGTCGGTCCTATAAGGGGCTTGACAGAGGTGGGGCAAGTCCTGTAGGATCGTGTCTTCATACGGGGTCACGGACAGAGGCAGTGATTGGCTTGGATCTTAGACCGGGCCCCATACCAAGGAAGTATGGACAAGCTCTAGACTTGGATGTGCAACAAGGCTAAGGTCTCTCATGGGTAAAGCAATGCACCTCTACAGAGTGTAAGAACTGTGACATGTTACTCCCTGTTCTAGGAAGGAGCTACGAACACGGCAGGAAAGGAACTCCATGAAAGTTCTGGTCAACCTTTGAAGGCTGTTGGACATAGTTTTTAGAATAAAAGCAACCTTTGAAGAAATGTTTACGAAAACCTGCATTGCCTATGACCTTTGGTCTATGGCTGTAGAGATAGTGCATCATACACTCCTTTTTAGTGAACTTGCTGAGTATGCTCGTACTCAACCGTACCTTCTTAACCCTTGCTAGGTTCTAAGCCATTGAAGACGACGTCAACATCAATTTCTACTCAAGAAACCATCATCGACAGCTCAAATTCTTCAATAAAGTCAAAGAAGTCAACCTATACATCAATTGAAGTGAAGACAAAGTTCCTGATTAGATAGGAGTATACTCTAGCCATAAAACCTACTTCTGTAGAGCATTGCTTTAGTAGCAATTGCAATTCAATTAGTTTAGGTGCTAGTCTTAGTCTTAAGTTAGTCCTGAGTTTTATTTCTGGTTCTTCTTCGTAAGAAGTTTCTTTCTCTCTATTTAACCTAGAATGTTCTCTGGATCTTTTGTAAAGAGTCGAGTTGTAATCTATAGTCATGTCTTGGACCTGATGTGTTTCTGTTGTACCACTCCAAGGGATGTAATACTAGTGAATGGTGTTTCATTGGTGTTATGTCAACGGCTATAGTGTACTACATCATGTAGTGGTATGCTGGGCACCACAGCTGGTATCAGAGCATATGCTTTGACCTTAGGATTAAAACCCTTTTAGAAAGCTCTGTAGGTTGGATAGTGACTATAGGAGCCATCTTATCTAAAGCAAAACTGGTGATGGATATCCACTTGAGGATAAACCTTGTCACACTTAAGTTGGATGTTTTTGTTATCTTTCTTAAGGATTATTTATATGTCTTCTCTAGAGAAATGCCATTTTAGAGTAGCTCTAAATAGGTATAACACCACTAAGATATCTTAAGTAAGTTAAAATATCAAAAAAGACTACGACTAAGTTTAGGATATAATGTGTAGTAGTATTAGTGATGGAGTCTATAGGTAGAATCCCTGTGAAGTAGCAGAATCTTACCACTAGTTGATACCACTATACCCCTTAAGGTAGACCATTAGAGTATGCATAGATACAATAGGTAGTAAATCATGTGGATTCACTTGAGAATTCTAAGTGATGAAGTAGGATTTGGTTTAGAATCAATAACAACAAGATAAAAAAAGAGTCGTCATGGTGAGATTAGCTTCCCAATCATGATGACTAGGTAAATCCTAACAAGTTCGTGGTGAGAATAGCTCCGAGACCATGATAAGTCTATAAGTAGGATAAGTACTCAGTAAATAATCTTGAAATAGAAGTAAGTAAAGAACAACGTAGGTCTATGATATAAGTCATAGGTATTATAATATTACGATGATTTTTGGATTAATGTAGTGAATACAATTTTGTTAGTAGTTTTGAGAGATCATGTGAGGATAGTTTACGATAGAATGGAAAAGTTGTAGTCTTTAATACTTCCGAAAGAAACGTAAGAGGTTAGTGAGAACAAAAGTGAGACCACTTTGCTCAAAATTTTCCTGTTGCAACTGAGCAATTTGGGTAGATATTGAGACAAAGAAAAGTTTAATCCTTAAGTGCTAAGTATCACAAAATAAACCTATACTAGGAGGTGTCATATACTACACAGCTAAGCCTGCATTTTTGAGATGTTTTACTCAACTACTATATTACGGGCTTAGAATACTGTGTGTTATATGTACCACATTTGTATTTCTTCGTTTTTCTTGGATATTCTTGATTGACTAGATCTGTGCATAAAGTTTGACTTGATGTGCAAATGCATGTTGCATCATCAAGTTATTACTTGATGTTATAGACCTAGATAGAAAAAGGGAATTCATGTAAGGGAGTGACGAGTTCCGAAGATCAAGATGAAGACTTGCACGAAGAAGGAAGCTAAATATAAGGTGTATCAACACTATTTTCAAGGATGGATTAATCCCAACTTATTATTAGTTGGTAACAAGAAGGAATGTTAGTGGAGAAAAAGCTGGAGAGCAACATGAAGGAATGAATTTAAGTTCACTCAAGATAGGTGATGTTGCTCATGAGTTAATGAAGTAGTTGTTCCAAGTCCATGGAAGTAACAGGAAAAGGAGCAAAGAGGAAGTCTTGAAATAGGGTGGTATTCAAGCTCTGACAACTCGGAGAGAATGCTAGTAGTAAGTCCAGAACCTATAGGGTAATCCATACACCAAGGAGGATCCACAGCTGGTATCCGTAGCTGGTACCCTATTGGTTTAGCTAATTAGGTCATCTTTGTATGATTTAAAGAGCATAAAACTTGGCCTAAGTTAAGAAATACATAAAGAAGTATAAAATTAAAAGCGAACAACTTTCGAGACATTTCGTGAAATCCGGCTTATCAGTAATAAATAGTGTCCAAGAAGATAAAAGTAAGACAAGTAATGTTAGAAGATTCATTTTGGAGATCCACAATTGTGTGGATGTACCACAGGTTCTTTCATGAGACCTTCTAGATGTAAAGTATAAGCTGGACAGAGACCGATATCCTAACTATGCAGTTAATGGGTATTATACATGAAGTTTAGAGACCATTAGGAAACCCCAAGGGGGAGAGTAAACAATTAACACTGAAGTGTTGTTGTCTGACTTTCTGAGTAAAGGTTGGAGACAAAGTACTAGGCTATGATGAGGTTAAGCCTTATTCTTATAAGGATACAAGAAGCCATCATTATAAAGTAGTTCCGAGAGTATGTCTGGATGAATGACGAAGGAGATATAATAGATTAAACCTAGCGGACTAGTTTAAAAAGAAACAACTCGTAAGTTGTCCTTAATAAGGAGTAGAGCTATATGGTAAGTTAGAAACAATAGTGGATATTGTCGGAATGAAAAGATTTCAAGGAAAAAGATCTGGATACGGGATACCACAATTATTCCCAATTGTGATCACAATGGAGTTGAGAAATACCGTGACCAATACAAGTCAACTCCTCATTCAAAAACGTAAGAGAGTACGAACTTCGGGACGAAGTTTATTTTAAGGGGGAGAGTCTGTAACATCCCAGCATTAGAGCCTAGAAATAAGCTGAGCTCAGGTGTGTGCATTGCATTCATGAATAGAAAATCCGGATAATTTTTGCACTTTTAAATAAAACTTGCCAAAGTGATTGAAGCTTACCTTAACTTGGTGGAACTGAAGTAGATCATCAAGTTGACTGCGATAAGTTTCAATATGACCTTTGCTAAAACTTTATCTTTGGGTAATATAATTTGATCTAAGGGTAGATCAAAGGTAATAAAACTAAGTCACAACACACTACTAAATAAGAAGTACTAGATCTTTTAGAGATCATGACATGATATTTAATCCAATAACTTAAGGTTGAATACTTAATCTTTTAAAAGATAATATCAAGGTACCATTCACAAGAAAACCTGAATATCAAGTTAAGTATATAACTTAAGTAAAGAAACTCTATAACTAAATCTTGATACACTTGCTTGCCATAGTTATTCCTACCATGGGTATCATGGTGGTTCTTAAATATTAACTCTTATTACAAATAGAGTAGAAAAGGAAGTCAAGCCAAGACCATCCAACACATACTCTCAATATGATATTAAGAGGTGACATTCCTATTTAACCAAGCCCTAGTGTCAAGTGATCATCAGTGTTGAGTGATCAATTCCTGACCTAGAACTTATTAGCCTTTAGCTTTGACCTATTATGTTGACCTTCTAAAGACCTTAAGTAAGTTAATAAGAAGAAGGAACTAGTATGGTGGAGTGTTCCATCATCAATAGAATGTGATCCTTAGTGGAGATCAAACCATTTGATGTTGGAGGAGTTAACTCACTCATGAGTTAACTAGAAGAAGTATCTACACCCAAGAAGTAACTGGTGCTTGAGGAGCTATGAGAAGGTTAGTAGTATGAGTACATCAAATAATAATCTTGTTAAGTCAAGTGGATATAAACTTAGAGTAAGATTTCTTAACAAGATAAGCCTATAGAGAGACCAATACAAGTCTACTACTTAGTTGAGTATAGATCTTTATCAGACAATTAGAAGCCTAAGCTTTGCTTGATCAAAGGTTGGTGGTTATTATTCTCAAGTCATTTGAGAATAGATGATCAGATGATAAAGAAGAGTTGTGAGTATACCAAATTAGGCAAAACCCAAGTAAGATAAATCATCTAGCTTGATCATGAGTGGTCAAGATAGGGTATGATGAAGTATATGGTGTGGGTTGTATGGAGTAGTTGGAGGAATAGTAGCTTAACCAAGCTACTACATGAACAAGATTGTTTTATGGATGGTAGTACCATACTGATACGTCCAAAATGTATCTACTTTCCTGAACACTTTTGCTATTGTTTCTCCTCTAAACTTGCGTGATTTGGATGCAACTAACACGGACTGACGCTGTTTTCAGCAGATTTACCATGGTGTCTAGTTTTTGTGCAGAAAATCAACTATCAGGAAAAATCCCGGAAAATATGCCAAAAATCCTATTTCCCCAAAAGACTCCCGGAGCCAGAATACGAGATGGAATGGGGATGGGGCCCAGCCACACCACCGCGTAAATGGGCTGGGCAGCAGCGCCAGGTGGTCTGGCCCAGACCCCCTCGGTCTCCCTCTTCGCCTATAAGATGCCTTCTGACCTAAAAACTCAGGGGGGTTCGACGTTTTTCCAGAAGGAGTTCCGGTCTGCCGCCACCACCAGATTCCACGATTTGGAACTAGAAACTCCGTTCTGGCACCCTGCCGGGACGGGGAATTGGAGGAGATCATCACCATGATCATCACCATCGCTTCTCCACCGACCATCCATGTTTCCCCCATCTATGAGTGAGTAATCCCCCACTGTAGGCTATGGGTATGGTAGGGATTGGATGTGATCGTTCATGTAATGGCATTAGATTGTTAGGGCATGGTGCCTAGTATCTACTATTAATGCTTTTTGACTTTGTAGCGACTTGTTATGCTTAATGCTTGTCACTAGGGCCCGAGTGCCATGATTTCAGATCTGAACATGTTATTGATTCATTATGATTGTATTGTTTTTGGTCTTACCTGCAAGTTGTATACACACATTGTTGTCCGGAACCAATGGCCCCGAAGTGACAGAAATCGGGATAACCGGAGGGAATGGCTTTGATGTGAGGATCACATGTGTTCATGGAGTGTTAATGCTTTGCTCCAGTGTTCTATTAAAAGGAGCACCTTAATTGCCAGTAGTTCCATTGAGGCCCCGCTGCAAACGGGCTAGCAGGACAAAAGATGTTGTGCAAGTTCTCATTGCGAGCACGTATGACTATATATGGGACTCATGCCTAGGATTATCTAGTACTTGAATGCTTTATCTTATTAATCTGCAATTGCCCTATGTTCTGATTGCCATGTGAATTGTCTTGTCCATGCAACGCCCGTCCATCCATCCCTATGTCTACCGCACTCGAATCCTACTCTTTACTACTATTGTTATTACTGTCTTTACTTTACTACTGCTATTACTTTACTATTCCTACTACAAAACTGTTGCTACTGATAAACTGTTGTGAGCAAGATTGTTTCCAGGTGCAGCTGAATTGACAGCTTAGTTGTTAAGGCTTATAAATATTCTTTGACTCCCCTTGTGTCGAATCAATAAATTGGGTTTCACTTCCCTCGAAAATACTGCGATACACCCCCTATACTTGTGGGTCATCAAGACTATTTTCTGGCGCCATTGCCAGGGAGCATAGCTTTATTTATCAAGTTCACTTGGATTCTTTATTGTTCGGTGCCATCCATCCATCATGGGTAAGTCTCGTGATGGCAAGGTTCCTATTTTACCATCCACTACAAGAAGAGGTACGGTTCTGAACACCTCTGTTGCTCTTGATTCACCATCTGTTATGAGTAAGCTCGTTACACCACCACATACACATGCTACACACACTGCTACTACTGCTGAATCCGAAACTTCTGATACTTATGATGCTGCTTCTATTGTGCTTGATAAGAGTGGTTCATTAGGTCCTTTCCTAGATGCTACGATTGCTAGAACTATAGCTAGAAATACTGAAACTCCTAATGAAGACACTACTACACCTGTTAGTTCACCTGAGTCTAGTGAGAGTTATGATATTGAAGATGGTTATGTTGAGATGATCGATGAATTTATTAAAGAATGTAAAAACACCCATGATAGGAGCGCTGCTAAGAGTCTCCTTGAGAGGCGTACTATTAGACCCAAATTGTCTCCTAATGCTAAGTTTGCTGCTTCTCCCATAAACATTAAAGATAAACATTATGATTTCTCTCTTGATCTATCTTACATAGTATTGTTGAGAAAGAACCTTTTTGTGGGACTAAGAATGAAAGTGCGGTAGCACATATGACTGAGCTTTCTACCATGAGTGGCCTGTTTTCTGATGATATTAAGATGCGTACCTACTTTATTGCTAAGATTTTCCCCTTTTCACTGAAAGGAAAAGCTAAAACTTGGTTTACTAATTTACCTCCTGGATCTATTGATTGCCCTGATTGCTTGATTAGTACTTTCGTGCAGAAATATTTTCCTCCTAGTGCTAGACATGCTATTTTGTAGGAACTTTTTGATTTTAAACAGGGAGAAAAAGAGATATTGCCTAAATCATGGGTAAGGTTTTGTGCTTTGATTCATGCACAGGCTGGAAGCCCGTTACCTAAGAATGAGCTTCTTGATATATTTTATAATGGACTAACTGAAGAATCTAGGACATACCTAGATAGTTGTGCTGATTGTGTTTTCAGGAATAGGACTCCCAAGGAAGCTGAGGAATTAATGGCTAAAATAAGCAAGAATTATGAAGAATGGACTCCTCCTGAACCACCTATACCTGAAGTGATTATACCTGAACCAACTATTCCAGTGCCTATTCCAACATCAAAGAAGAGGGGAGTTATTGAATTAAATGATGAAGTGATGAAGGAATCTAAGAAATTTCTTAAGGAGAAAGGAATTAAAGCTGCAGATGTCAAGAATTTACCTCCTATTGAAGTGTTATGTAAGCCTATTCCCTACTCATCCACTATCGAGGTACACTCTCTCCAACACTTTGATGAAGGTGATATCCCTTACTCTAAACCTCCTGATCAATGCTTAGAAGAATTCGATATCTTTATTGTTAAGCAAGATAATTTTAATAAAAGGGTGCAAAATCATCTAATGGAAAACACTAGAGCTATTGTTGAGTTGAAGGATATTGTGGAAAGAACCTCTAATGATGTTAAAATGATTGTTAAACATTTTCAAATGGTTCAAACTCAAATAGATCAAGTTATTAAAGTGCAAAAAGACTTGCTAGTTAATGCTGCTAAAGAAAAACATGCTTATGAAATTAGAACTAGAAGTGGTGCTGCTACCCAGGATCCTCTATATCCTGACGGGCATCCCAAAAGAATCGAGCAGGATTCTCAACAAGCTGAAAATAGTGGTTCTACTCATAAGAAAAGAAAAAAGAAACATAAAATTATTGTAGAACCCTCTGAACCTGCTAAAGATCCTAATAGTATATCTGTCTCTGATGCTGAAACTGAAAGTGGTAATGAAGAAAATGATGTTCCTGATAAAGAAAAAGTTGAAGAAGAACCTGAAAAGCACACTAAGAATACTAAATACACTAAAGAAGATTTTATTGCTAAGAAACATGGTAGTGAAAGAGAGCCTTGGGTCCAAAAACCTATGCCTTTCCCTGATAAGAAACACAAGTCAAAGGAAGATGAACACTATAACAAGTTTTGTGAGTGGATGAAACCTTTATTCTTGCAAATTCCTTTGACTGATGCTATTAAATTGCCTCCTTACTCAAAGTATATGAAGGATATTGTCTCGAATAAAAGGATGATCCCTAATGAAGAAATTTCTACTTTGCTTGCTAATTATTCCTTTAATGGTAAGGTTCCAAAGAAACTTGGAGACCCAAGGATTCCAACTATCCCTTGCTCTATTAAGAATAGTTATGTTAGAACTACTTTGTGTGATTTGGGAGCTGGAGTTAGTGTTATGCCTTTCTCTCTCTACAAGAGACTTCAACTTGAAAAACTAATACCAACTGATATATCTTTGCAAATGGCTGATAAATCTACCACTATTCCTGTTGGTATATGTGAGGATGTACCTGTTCAAATGGCTCATAATTGCTTGATATTAACTAATTTTGTTGTGCTTGAAATGCATGAAGATGATAATATGTCCATTATTCTTGGGAGACCTTTTCTTAATATTGCAGGAGCTGTTATTAATTGTAATCAAGGAAAGGTGACCTTCAATGTTAATGACAAGGAACATACGATCTATTTACCCAAGAAGATTGATAGGACTTATGGTTTGAATTCAATTGAACATGTTGAGGGCATTCAAGTTGGAGAAATATATTGTCCCATACCAAGAGAAAAATTTGAAACTATTATGATTGGGACCATTGCTATCAAAGTTGAGGTAACATAATCATTAGTGGAATACAAAGTTTTGTCTCATATGAAATTGTTTTGGTAACAAGACTTGATCAACCTTGTTAACAAAAGGATTTCATTGAACAAAACAATGTTTTCACCATGATTATTTCTGCTTACTTCTATTCTATCCATTTTAGTTTTTGCTTTCGTTTAGTTTTCTTTTCTGTTGTTAGTTGCTTGCCTGTTAGAGTGTCTTAGAACTTCTGAAGTCCTAGCCTTGTTTTGTCTTTGCATCATTCGAAAAAAATCTTTCTGTCAGAAAATCATTCATCTATGCCTGAAAAATGCCCAAAAATAAAGTGTCTCGAAAAATTCAATAAAATTCATATTAAATTTTTGCGTGAAAAAAGGGGCAGAGGAGTGCCTGGAAGGTACCAGGGGGCCCACTAGGCAGGCACACCACCTGGTGGCGCGGCCAGCCCTGGGGCGCGCCTGCCTATGGTGTGGGCCACCCCTGGCCCTCCACTCACTCTCTCACTTGCCACTTTCTTCTCTCTCCCAAGTAGACACCAGTTCATTGCTCAAAATCGCGTTCTTGCTGTGCTTGCCCTTGATTTTTCGATCTCCTTGCTCAGCCCATCTTTGCTGCTGAAACTTGGAGCATTTGTTCGCCGGTATGTGACTCCTCCGCTTGTCCAAGTAGATTTGTGTTTAGTGGTTTATATCTTGAGTATTTTGATGCTGTAGGTGACATGTTATGAGACCTTGTAAGCTTGTTTGATGCTTAGAGATATAGTTTGGATGCATGTTTAGGCCTCTTACAAGTCTCTATGAGTAGTTCCCTTCATTATATTCACTTTGCAATCACTTGTTTAATAGATGTTCAAATTTCAGAATAGAAGATGAATGAGCATCAACTAAACCAACATGAACTGTGGGTGCCTGAGGTTATGAAGGTTCACCGAGAGGAGGAAGTTTTTCCTTCTATCTATCCATGCTCCAAATTCATGAGAGCTATAGGAATTTCCCAGGATTTCCATATTTTGGTTGCTAATGCAGGATTGGAGCACTTTTTGGAAGATGAACCTTATCAATTTGTGAAACTAACCATGTCTGTAGTGCAGGACTTTCAATTTAGTTACTCTTTGCCTAACCCCATGGTCGACTACAAAATTTACAATATAGCTGTCGACCTTTCTCTCAATGACTTTTGTGCAGCTATTAAGGTACCTCAGTGGGGATCATGTCGTAGGATTAAAGAGAGACCTGCACCACTCATGGATTTGTACGCAGAAATTTGCCAAGGGAGCAGCTTCTCGAAGGAGAGCGGGAAAATCTGTAACATTCATCTCCCCTCCATTCGCTACTTTGCCTACTTTATTGCCAAGTGTGTTCTTGCTAGGAAAACTGCCAATAAGTTATCTTCTTATGATCTAACATTCATCTCTGCTTCTCTTAATCGAGATAGGACTTACAACTTGGGTGCTTTGATAGCTTTCCGTCTTGCTGCTAACCGCGAGAAAGGTGGAATTTGTGGGGGCCTCATTGCTTCTCGTTTACTAGCATTGCATGGTTTTAATTCCATGATACAGCATAAGTTTGTTTCCTCATGGGCTAGTTTGAGTGAGTTGTCTTATGAAATGACCTTTCTCAAAGCTGGTTGGAGAAAGAGCAAGTCTGAGCGTGTTGTTCTTTTGCCTGCACCTGTTTTGTTTAACATTGATAACAGGGTACGATGGTCCCTCATGGAGGAGGAGTTTGATACGTACTTGGGAGAGCTCTCTCAACAGGAGCAGGATACTAGAAGGGAGGTCACAGATGACTCGGTCCAGCCCTCGAATGAGGGGGAGTCTTCATATCAGCAACCTACCTATGATTGGCGAGCTTCTTCTTCTTCTTCTCAAGGGCCCAACTTCGATCATGCTTACAATGATCCGCCTGCTTGGAACCCTTACTCGTATTTGGATTGACACCTACTTAGGCCAAAAGCCTAAGCTTGGGGGAAGGTACGCCGACATCGCACTCATCTCCATATCATTTTGTGTCGGTGCTTTGTATATTCATGTTACGTTCTCTTTTTAGCTTTCGTTCTTTCTTTGCTTTTGCTTTCTAAACACAAAATTACCAAAAATATTTCTGTTGTTTCTCTTTGTTTGCTTCTTCTTTTTGCCTTGGTTTGTTTTTCCCTTTTTTCTTTGTTTGAACTATTCGAAAAACCCAAAAAGATTTTGCTTTGCTTGTTTTTCCTTTTTGGTTCTTGTTTTAAAAATCGAAAACACCACAAATATTTGTTGCTCTTCTTTGGTTTTGTGAGTTTGTTGCAGGGTTCAGCAGTTCTTAGTGGAATTTGGTTTCATATTGTTATTATTCAAGCCACACAAGTGAAGGGCAATAATGAGGATTAATGACAACTTGAGGTGTGGTAAGAGGCTGGTAACAAACTCTATTTGTTTTCATTTTTGTACATATACTCATCATTGTGGGCATGCTTAGCCTGTTCATGTAGGGTGTATGTTATTTATGGATGCTTAGTAGTTCTTGCTTTCATATGATTAGTTCCAGCTTGCTAATAGTTTCTAGCATGTCATATGAATGTTTGCTTGCATTACTCTATTCATAACTTGGTATGACACCGTGGTATCCTCCTCTGAATGTTTCATTAGAATTGACTTGGCACATGCTCACGCATGCATATGACTGAAATAATCAGTTAAGCCTCGATGAATTATTTTGCCTTGAGGGTCTTGAATCACTTTCATGCCATGATTAGTCCTGTTTTGTTGCAAGCATGATTATGACAGCTATTGCTCTCTCGTTTGTCGCTCCCTTACTATTGCTAACCTTCACTTACACTGAGTATGTTTTACTCGTGTTTCCAACTCCCTAAAACCAAATATTGCCAAAAGTGTCCACCATACCTACCCATTAGCATCATTTGCTATTTCCATGCATATTCAATATGCCTTGTTTTCTTCCAAATAAAATGTTTGCTTGTTATGAGAAAGTTAGTTAGTAAAGCTCTCACGAACTTGATGGCACACTTTATTTCCTGCACTTAATAAACCTGAACCATTGTGACTGTCCATGAAACTTATATGCTTGCAAATTATAGGCTGGGGATTAGCAGAACCGTGCTGTCACGGGGAACGCTTTCGACACCTGTAAATATATACCCAGTTGATACCATGCTCTTTTGTTTGTGGATGTCGTCGGTGCGAAATAAAAGGGGAGCTTGTAAGTCCATGGAGTTATGTATGCGTGTTAGAGAAACGCTTGGGCCGCCGGTCTAATCTATGCTGTCATGGTGGAAACTTGCAGCGTAACCATAATAAGTATCTTTGAAGCATTCTTCTTATAAAAAGAGAGAGAGAGATAGCTATTGAGAAAAAGAAGAAAAGAGATTTGAGAAAAGAGGAAAGAGAGAAAAAGCACCATTTTCCCATGGTAAATAAGAAGATTGCTGAGATACTCATTGTCTGCTTGCCTTATCATTTTGATATGGGGATCCTTCCGTATCATCCGGCAAGGGGTACCCCGTTGGCGGTTCTCTATGATACGCACGTATTTATGATGACAAGAACTTACCAGTAACTAAAGTTGAGTAGCATGAGGAGCGGCCCTCGTACTCAAGGGACATGGGATTTCCAGTTTATAGTCTGTCAAGCATATAACTTAGATTGGACCTCACTTTCACCTTAACCATATTAAAGATGCTTATGATAGGGGGAATGAGAGCTCAAAGCTAATGAGTACCATACTTTCAGCATTTGGAAGCCTTTCAAACTATTCAAAACCTTTTCATTTCCTTGTTGAGTCTCCACATATTCTATGAGCACCTTCTTGAGAGCATAGTTGTCATTCTTAGTGTAATGTGCTTGTCTCAAAACTTGATTATTTGTGTTATGACTTTGATGCTTGTATCTTTGATATCTTTACTTCTAGTCTTCACTTGAACTTTAGAGCTGCCTTGGCATTCACAATAAAAAGGCAAGCGAGATACCACTCTATCATACCTTGTTATGAGCATTGTAATGTTGCTTATGTTTATGTTTCATGCTACTTATTATTTTTGAGTGGGAATCTCTATATAGCTTGCAATGCCTATTAAGTAAACTTAGTTGCATACTCCTTATTATGAATTGTCTAAGGAGTTGATCACATGCTGAGAATATATACATCATATGAAGCAAATGTGTTCGTGAATGTTTCTTTTATCGCACTTAGTTTTCAACTGAATTGCTTGAGGACAAGCAATAAGCTAAGCTTGTGGGGAGTTGATACGTCCAAAACGTATCTACTTTCCCGAACACTTTTGCTATTGTTTCTCCTCTAAACTTGTGTGATTTGGATGCAACTAACACGGACTAACGCTGTTTTCAACAGATTTACCTTGGTGTCTAGTTTTTGTGTAGAAAATCAACTATCAGGAAAAATCCCGGAAAATATGCCAAAAATCCTATTTCACCAGAAGACTCCCGGAGCCAGAATATGAGACGGAGTGGGGCTGGGGCCCAGCCACACCACCTGGCCGTGTGGGTTGGGCCTGGCCATGCCAGTGGGTAGTCTGGCCGCCCCAGACACCCCCTCGGTCTTCCTCTTCGCCTATAAGATGCCTTCTGACCTAAAAACTCAGGGGGGTTTGGCGTTTTTCCAGAAGGAGTTCTGCTCCGCCACCACCACCAAATTCCATGATTCGGAACCAGAAACTCCGTTCTGGCACCCTGGCGAGACGGGGAATTGGAGGAGATCATTGCCATCATCATCACCATTGCTTCTCCATCGACCATCCATGTTTCCCCCATCTATGAGTGAGTAATCCCCCGCTGTAGGCTATGGGGATGGTAGGGATTGGATGAGATCGTTCATGTAATGGCATCAGATTGTTAGGGCATGGTGCCTAGTATCTACTATTAGTGCTTTTTGAATTTGTTGCGACTTGGTATGATTAATGCTTGTCACTAGGGCCCGAGTGCCATGATTTCAGATCTGAACATGTTATTGATTCATTATGATAGTATTGTTTTTGGTCTTACCTGCAAGTTGTATACGCACGTTGTTGTCCGGAACCAATGGCCCCGAAGTGACAGAAATCGGGATAACCGGAGGGAATGGCTTTGATGTGAGGATCAAATGTGTTCATGGAGTGTTAATGCTTTGCTCCGGTGTTCTATTAAAAGGAGCACCTTAATTTCCAATAGTTCCCTTGAGGTCCCGCTGCAAACGGGCTGGCAGGACAAAAGATGTTGTGCAAGTTCTCATTGCAAGCACGTATGACTATATATGGGACTCATGCCTAGGATTATCTAGTACTTGGATGCTTTATCTTATTTATCTGCAATTGCCCTATGTTCTGATTGCCATGTGAATTGTCTTGTCCATGCAACGCCCATCCGTCCATCCCTATGCCTACCGCACTCGAATCCTATTGTTTACTGCTATTGTTACTACTGTCTTTACTTTACTACTGCTATTACTTTACTATTCCTACTACAAAACTGTTGCTACTGATAAACTGCTGTGAATTGACAACTCAGTTGTTAAGGCTTATAAATATTCTTTAGCTCCCCTTGTGTCGAATCAATAAATTGGGTTTCACTTCCCTCGAAAATACCGCGATACACCCCCTATACTTGTGGGTCATCACATACCTATTCCAGAGGATTGATATCACATGAGATATAGAGAGAACTATAATCTTGCATGCCTTGGAAGTAGTTGCAATATGGATTTAAAGGAGTTAATGGATGGAGATAGAAACAACTACATTGATGGATTCATTCAGGGTAGTTAAGAAGTGCAAGCTGTGTAGTAAATTAAGAATGTTACAAGAGTGGATTAATGCAGTTAGAACTAATTAGAGGAATGCCTTCCTCAAGGGTAGTTTAGAAATGGAAATCATATGTACTAGAATAAGAATGAAGGAGGAAAATTGTTGAAGTGGCATGACCATGTCATCATATAATGATGGATATGGTGGAGTCTAATGATTAACCTATTCAGGAAGAAGTGATCTTTGTGACCAAGGTAAGAGAGTTTTATAGAGTATATTTAGGAAAGGAATTCTTTATCTAAAAGATAAGTTTAGTGATATCTTAAGGTAGGAGTGTTTGAGAAACCCTTAACCAACAGTATATCAAGCCATGCTAGAACCATGTCTACCTCTTTGTTTAAAACCCTAGAATAAAGAGGGTAGTTAAATCAATTCCTATTTTTAAGCAGCCAATGGATAGTATCTCTTAGTCAGATAATATGTCTAAGAGATAAGTAGAATACCAGTTGAGAGTGTATTGATGGAAGCCTTGTCCACCTTATTGCTTTAAACTTTAATAGAAACCTAGACCCATGAACCATCGAGGACACATTAAGAAGTAATCTCTGTAGCTCACTCTAAGTTGAGATATAATTCAGGATTATAAATTCTGGATTAATCCTTAAACCTTGCTCCCTAGCAACATTCGTTAATAAACTTGAGGGAAGTGTATCCTCTAGGGTCCATAGTAAGTGTGGTATTGGAAACCCTAAATAGATGTTGATGGGAATTGAGATCACATGAGCCACATGAATGATAATGGTTATACCCCATTATATAATAGACTTCTATCAAAACATTAATCACACTTAAGAAAGTAGTGAACAACTAGTTGAAGAAGTGATCCATGCTTACTTTAAATATAAGTAGAATGGTTATGAAGAAATTGCAATGGAATCTGAATAAAGGAAATTTCAAACTTTAAGAACCCTAGGATTTAAACCAACATATAATGTGGTTATTAAAAGAGGTTAAGTATGCATATATTCCATGCCTATCATTCACCATCTTAAGTCATTACCATTACAAATATCATGGTGAAAATCAGAACAATTCCATATGATTTGTTTTAGAAGAAGCAAATCCCTAAAACCTTAATTTATATTTACTTTACTAAATATAAGAACCCTTCATATAGTTATGAATATATTTTTACACAATAAGAAATGCAGAGGAAATAGTTATAATTCCTTTATACAACAATATTTATAACTTACAAAATCTCTGGATATTTAAATCCTTGAGGAAATCCATATTTGAAAACCTTTAGTGAAAATAGAAAACAGAAATAGAAAAGGAATTAGTAAATAATCAAACAGAATCAGGCCGCACCCCATCTCCTACATGCTGCCTAGCGCAACAACCAACATCTTTCACTCACTTAGCCGCGGCCCAGCACAAGCCCAACAGCAACCCGGTATCCTCTCCTCTCTGACTAATAGGTGGGACCAGATGGAGGACCATGGGTTAAAGCTGAAAACACGCCAGGGGATTTTCCGCAAGATTGCGTCATCATCGTCTTCCTCATCGAATGGAAGCAGCTTGCTGGCCAGAGCTCCGCCATTCGCCATTGCTGAGATGACCGCCATGCTACGATTCGTGCTACCGACACTACCATCATCTATAAGAACCATGTACATGCAGAGAGCGAACCCCTTTTTCCCTTCTTCCTCCTCCTCTCTTATCCGCTGTAAACCTAGCTCGCCGGAGCTCTGAGATGCCACCATTCCTGAGCTCCCCTTAGAGTTCTGAGTGCACCACTAGACTTGCCTCGATGTCCTCGTTCTCCCTAGCTAGGCCACAGAAGCTGGAGATCCCCCAATCAAGCTAATCGACACCTCACCTCCGCCGCCATTCACCGATGTTCACCGTCGATTTCGAGCTCGCCTCGCCTTGTCGTCACCTTTGCGATCTTCCTGGTAAGTCACAGAGTCTTCCAGTACCCTCCTCGACTTCCCTTTAGTTTTGTATCACCCTCACGCCATAGCCCGTCGTCGGCCGCCGCAGAAGGTGGTCACCGCTACCACTTGGACCGCCCCGGTCTCCTCTTCCTCGTACACATAACCACGCTTGCTAGGACACAGTAGTTCGCTGCCGATGGTCGTGATCTGGCGGTGGAGGCCATTACTAATGTCACCGTGATTTCATGATAAGTCGACGCAGGTCAACCCATCATCCGGTTTGACAGTCCGCGCTAACGTGCATATGCCGTGTATTATTGGCCCATGGTCGCTGACCTTGGCTAGGGTTAAAAGTGTAAAAGGTATTCCTCTATTTAAAGTCTAATTAGAAAATGAATTAACAATATAAATTCAAATCTAAATAATTTTTAGGAATTTAATAAAATGAATTAAACCTTAGAAATGCAATATCTTTTGTTTAAATTCAGAAAAATATATATTATATATCAAAATGTTCAGAAAAATAAATTCTATATTATAAACCTATTATCATATTTTATTTTCCAATTTAAATAAGATAATAATTATTATTAATAAATAACCTATTAAGGATTAATCTTTTATAATATATATTCTATAATTTAAAATTCAGAAAAATAAATATAATATATCAACATTTTTTTAAAAAAAAATATACATTTATAAATTTATTTTGTACATTTTTATACTTAACTAAGTGTTTATTATTTATTTATTATTTATAAATTAATAAACTTATAAAAACATATCTTATTATTTATAAATCATAAAATATTTATAATATACCAAAATGAAAAAATAAATACAATCTATACTTTAAAAATATCATATTCCATAATTGAGGTCAAATAAAAGGTAAGGTCTAATAAATCTTATTTAAATCCTTTTCTTTTATTTTAACCTATTAAAAATATGAAAACCTTTATTATTGCCTTTATTCTTATTTGTTTAAAGTCTAAAAGTGTAATAACAAGTTTAGTCAGTGTTTATAAAAAGTCAAAATAAATCCAACCCCTTTAAAATGTAATTCCTAAAGACACCATTCAAAGTAGTTATATTTTATTCCTTAAAAATATTTTATCCACTATAAAATCAACAAAAATAGTGTATTGCTTGTCTTGAGGATTATCCTTATCCATAAAATCACCAAGCTAGTATTCACTAATTCTTTTACCAGTTTAGGAATCCACCTGAAGAATTAAACCAAGTTTTTAAGTAATTTTAGCAATACCCTATCTATGCTTATAAAATATAAGCATTAATAAGAAAGTAATTCTATTCACTTATAACTTTAATTAAACACCACCTCATTCAAGTAATAATACTTAAATTCTAACTTGGTGGAAAGTTAAGAAGTCAACCATCTACAATGTGGTGCCTTATTCAAAACATGCAAATCTCCACCACTTGTGTTATGATTGTTTAATGTAGTAATGTTTTCCTCTTTAATAATCTTAGCTAATAAGAAACCTTAAAAGTGTAAATTCATGATTGAAATGCTTTCACTTATGAGGTAACCTTTTCGTCAAAAGTAATTATTTTAAAAGTAAATATAAATGAAATCTACATTTGTCTTTAATTCTCTAAGGTTATAATAGAAAGCTTGACTAGAATAAAGTTTGAATCAATTGTCAACATCTTGGATGATTTGTCATTGAATGTTACTTGTTGCTTTCGCCTATTGTATCTCACACATACTCACAAGCCTTAATAAGAATCACAAGTGTGAAGCTAGTATAAAAGTGCAACACATTCCAAAGAACTCATCATAGGCTTCAAATGCTAGATCGGATACGATTAGTACGGGGATTCGCGTTTATCAAAATTGCATTACATTACTTATGCATACTTGCATCCTGCTTCTTTAAACATTCGTCCTTATCGAACCAATGATGTTGTTTACAGAATTTAAATCTTCTATTGTCTTGAAGAACGTGAGTGCATAATCTTGCAATCACAAAAGGCAAGTTCACAACTTGCTCATGTCCTTTGATTATTTTCTATGCTTGTAACTCAACTGTTGTCATCACATGCATTTCAAAAAGGTTGAAAACACTATTTTCATAATTAACTTGAAGTATCGGTTACTAATCTAGGTTGATCAGCTAATCTATTATAACTAGCAATGGAAACGCCATTGTACAGGAATGTATCATCTAGGATTTAACAACCAATGTCGCCAGTGATTCTTGCGCCATATATTACGCGTTAACCATGAGATTTGGAATGGGATAGAGAAGTCAGCTGGATCTTCTTCCTTTCGCATGGACGAATGACCTGATCATGAGGCTGAGGATTTCTCGTGGAGAAACCTAGCACATGGGTGGAACCCCTTAGTTTCCCGTGATTTTGGTGTCTAGATTATCTTGAGAGGTTGTCAGTGGTTTAGCTGGTCCTTTAAGGGAGCTTGTCAGGGCATAACCGTCTTATAGAGTCTTCGGGTGCCTACCAGAGTTATTGCCGGTCCTATAAGGGGCTTGACAAAGGTGGGGCAAGTCCTGGAGGATCGTGTCTTCATGCGGGGTCGCGGAGAGGGGAAGTGATTGGCTTGGATCTTAGATCGGGCCCCATACCAAGGAAGTATGGACAAGCTCTAGACTTGGTTGTGCAACAAGGCTAAGGTCTCTCATGGGTAAAGCAACGCACCTCTACAGAGTGTAAGAACTGTGACATGTTACTCCCTATTCCGAGAAGGAGCTACGAACACATGAGGAAAGGAACTCCATGAAAGTTCTGGTCAACCTATGAAGGTTGTCGGACATAGTTTTCAGAATAAAAGCAACCTTTGAAGAAATGTTTACAAAAACCTGCATTGCCTACGACCTTTGGTCTATGGTTGTAGAGATAGTGCATCATACACTCCTTTTTAGTGAACTTGCTAAGTATGCTCGTACTCAACCGTACCTTCTTAACCCTTGCTAGGTTCTAAGCCATTGAGGACGACATCAACATCAATTTTTGCTCAAGAAACCATCATCGACAGCTCAAATTCTTTAATAAAGTCAAAGAAGTCAACCTATACAGCAATTGAAGTGAAGACGAAGTTCCTGATTAGATAGGAGTAGATACTCTAGCCATAAAACCTACTTCTGTAGAGCATTGCTTTAGTAGCAATTGCAAGTCAATTAGTTTAGATGCTAGTCTTAGGCTTAAGTTAGTCCTGAGTTCTATTTCTGGTTATTCTTTGTAAGAAGTTTCTTTCTCTCTATTTAACCTAGAATGTTTTCTGGATCTTTTGTAAAGAGTCGAGTCGTAATCTATAGTCATGTCTTGGACCTGCTGTGTTTCTGTTGTACCACTCTGAGGGATGCAATACTTGTGAACGGTGTTTCATTGGTGTTATGTCAATGACTATAGTGTACTACATCATGAAGTGGTATGCTGGGTCACCATAGTGGAGCCGGTCCTGAGAGATGCCCAGATTGGTTCGGCCGCCTACCAGGTGGATGAGCCCATGGAGGTGGTGCCAGAAGCCTCCATGTAGCCGTGTTCCGGCTCCAGGGAGGCAAGCATTGAGGCCCATGTGGTAGCGGCGGAGGTGGCACGGGTCGCTACTAGCAATGATGATAACCTCCAAGTGACTAGCTGGCGACTAGCCTGGGCTGCGCTGACACCGGACAATGTCCTGGTGCGGCTTTCCGAGTCGGTGTCCATCGCCCTTGGCCAGGCCTGCCACCTAGTGGAGGTGATGGAGCAGGAACTTGGCCAGGACAAGGCGCTGGGGTTTCGTTGGAGGTAAATGTCTCCTTGTGGTTTTGTTACTTTTCCTCATCCGATTTCCCCGTTCTCTTTTTCACTTTCCCTTCTCTGCAGAAAGCTTTTGCTGAGGCAGCGAAAAACACGCAGGACCTGGGGCATAAGATTGCTTGCTCTGCCGTGGCTTGCGCGAATTTTCACGTTTTTTGTTGACCATCGGGTACCCTCCTGCAGCGATGATAGAGAACAGGGAGTGGGAGATCGAACTGCTGAAGGAGGAGGTTCTCTAGCTGCAGGAGTCCAACAACACTCGCCAGTTTCAAATTAACGAACTGGTGGGGAACTAGAAGAAATTAGAGATTATAGTCGGCCAGGCTAAGAAAACTACTGGCATTCGCTCTGACACTATCAAGAACCTCGAGGAGCTGCACAAGAAGCAAGAGGAGGCGCTGAAGGACGCGAAGGCCCGAGAGAAGGCCTCACAGGTGGAGGTGAAGCAGTTGTCCGAGATTGTCGTTAGTAAGTCATTCTTCATCTGCCAAGATTATTTTTTTCTTGCTGGAGCTGGCCGTAACAACTATTGGTTGACTGGGTTTAGCCCACTACCCTGAGGCGACTGACCAAGCTCTTGCCCGCGTCTCTGCTTGCTCAATATGTTGAGCTCATTGGGGAACCCCAAGAAAGTATGATGAGTATAGCAACAAGTTTTCCCTTAGTTATGAAACCAAGGTTATCGAACCAGTAGGAGCAAAAAACACCTCCAAGGTGTTGTTTCCAACTTGGAATCCTGCACAACACAACCACAGAATTTGTCCCCAACTTACAGTGAGGTTGTGAATCTCACCGGTTTTGCTGAATACAAAGGATTAAACGTATTGTGTGGAAGATAGTAATTGCTTGCAGAAAGTAAACAGAAAACAGTAAATAGTTGTAGATTGATGGTAAAAGAATGGACCGGGGTCCATAGTTCACTAGTGGTGATTCTCGTTAAGATAGATGACATGTTGGGTGAACAAATTACAGCGGGGCAATTCACACACATCGAGAAAGCATACATGCATATACTAATCATCTTGACTCTTATGAGATTTGATTGGGCATTACAACATTATACATAGACCGTAATCCAACTGCATCTATGACTAATAATCCACCTTCAGGTTATCATCTGAACCCCCTCCAGTATGAAGTTGCAAGCAATAGATAATTGCATTAAGCAAGTGTGTAAAGTAAACAATATGATTGTTCTATGAACAAAGGATTGCTGTTTTCTCCCTAGTAGCAATAGCACATCTAGTACCTTAGAGATTTCTGTCACTTCCCCAGATTCCTAGAGGCATGAACCCACTATCGAACATAAATACTCCCTCTTGGAGTTGCTAGCATCTACTCAGCCAAGATAGATACTAACAACAGAGAGCATGCAAGATCACAAATAACAAAGACATGATAGAATCAATAATAAATCTGAAATAGCATCTCAATATCCATCGAATCCCCATAAACACAACATGTAGGATTACAAATAGATGATCTTAATCATGAACGGAGCTCACAAGATCTAAACATGGTAGCACAAAGGATAAGAACCAACCATCTAGCTACTACATGGACCCGTAGTCCAAGGATGAACTACTCACGCATCACACCGGAGGTACGCATGGTGATGAAGAAGCCATCCAGGGTGAATTCTCCCCTCCGACAGGGTGCCGACAAGAGCTTCAGATCCCTCCCGATCTAGGGATGGAGATGACGGTGACTATAGACTCTTTCATGGAATTTTGATCAGGTACTTAGGGTTTCTATATCGGAGACTTCTTATAGGCGAAAGGGGAGACCGAGGGGGTGACCGTGAGGCACCTAGGAACGGGCAAGCTGCCATGCCAGGGGGTGTGGCCCCCTCGAGGCCCTTCTCTGTCTCGTCTTATGGCTCCGTGTTCCCCTCGGTAAAATATTGACTTTGGCTTTTATCCCGTCCAATTCCGAGAATATTCATTTCCTGGCTTTTCTGGAACCAAAAACAGCAGAAAACAGGCAACTGGCACTGTGGCATCTTGTTAATAGGTTAGTTCTAGCAAATGTGTAAAAAATACTCCAAAGTGTGGACAAAACATAAGAAAGTAGATATAAAACAAGCATGGAACATCAAAAGTTATAGATACGTTTGCAACATATCAACATCCCCAAGCTTAAGTCCTGCTCGTCCTCGAGTAGGTAAGTGATAAAAAGAAAGAATAATTTTTGAGGTGACATGCACCATCACAATCTTGATCAAGGCATATTGATAGATGGGATCATATTACTCTAACATAGCATGACAGATATAGTTCTAACAATAAGACATAGCAACTATGATGTAACATGAAAAGGTACAAACAAAAGATTCATGAATAACAATGCTTTGAAAGACATTTGTTTGGTTCACATAAAGGAAACATAATGAGAATGGTATTCATCTTGTCCCTCATAGTGTAGCAAAACATAAATGCATAGGACACCTTCAAAGTTTATAAGGGTGACTAGATACAAATAGTTTAAGAACAAGCAATATCAAAGTTATGAATCAATCAACAAGTCTTGGGACAATGCACATTAAACTAAGAATGGCCACTATGCTCTCTCAATAGGTGCATAAAGATAGAAGATGGAGACTCAACATAAAAGTAAAAGAAAGACCTTCATAGAAGGAAGCAGGTATTCAAGTCTCATAAAGAGCTTCCAAAAATTATGGTACTTATTAGCTTTCAACTCTCATTGCCCCTATCATAGGAATCTTCAAGTGATTAAGGTTAAAGTGACACAACTAAGAGGATATGCTTGACAAGTTATAAGTTGAAATATCATGCCCCTTGCTTACGAGTACCGAACCTCATGCTACTCAACTTCAGTCATAAGTAAGCTCTTGTCATTGTAAGTACATATGTATCATAGAGAACCACCAACGGGGTACCCCTTGCCCCATGAAACAGGAGCTATCCCATATCAAAATGACAAGGCAACAGATAAAAAGAATCTCAGTGATCTTTTTATTTGCTATTTGCATAGGTTTTAATTGAGGATGCTTCATAGAATGCTCATTATGGTTATGCTGCAAGTTTCCACCATGATTAGGCATGGCTTAGGCTAGCTACCAGCGCTTTCTCTAAGACACATACAAACTCCATGATCTTACAAGTTCCCCTTTTATTTCACACCGCCGGGATCCATAAGCAAAAGAATAATGATATCAACGGAATAATAAGTGCAATGTTGAAAGCGTTCCCCATGATACATGGTTCTGCTAACTGCAAGTTATAAAGAGCAAGCATATACGCAACAAACATGGACACAATGGTTCAAGATTATTAAGTGCAAGAAAGTAAAGCGTTCCATCAAGTTCGTGAGAGCTTTAATCACTAATTTTCACATAAAGAGTTTAATTCATAAGGTAGATAAAAACATGAATATACTTGGAATAGCAAATGCTAATAGGTAGGTATGGTGGACTGTTTGGAATAACTTGGTTTTTTTGGAGTTGGATGCATGAGAGGAACTCATACTTGGTATGGAGGCTAGCACAATGGCCATAATCATGCAAAGCGACAAAACATCATCAATTAAAGCATAAAGTGATATTACAAGTCGAAAACTAAAGGATCATAGAGGCTATGGTGACTTGGTATAGTCATAACATGGTGTGAGCATGCGCCAAGTCAACCCAAATAAAGCATCAAAGGAGAATACCACAATACTATGCTTTAATTGAAGGAGTTATGCCCTAGAGGCAAATAATAAAGTGTATTATTTGATAAGACTCCTATATGTTCATAATACGTTTCATACTGTGCTATAATTGTGTTAATACGAAATGTTAATACACGTGTGGTATGTAAACAAACCATGTCTCTAGTTACCTCTAGCTAACTAGTTCATTGGTCATGAGGATGGTCTAAGTTAGATCATGGGCATTTATGCCAATTGACAATGGGGTCATGTTATTAGTTGAATAACATGATAGATAAACATCCAACTATTATATCTTAATGAGATCTAGTTACAAAGTTCACCGTTGATGATAAAACCTCGCAACCTGATCCTTTGACTGTGAGGTAATGCAAATCACCATTCCGGAAGAAGCTTTCATGGTTATCAAGAATCATCTTGTAAAAGGGTGATCAAAAAGGTGCCACTCAGGTTTTGCAAAGGGATGTGTTGAGGAGTACATATCAAGACCAAGATTTGTCTAGTCCATGTAATGGACAGATACATGTGGCCATCTCGATGACGTTGCATTAATGAAGCTTGCAAGCATGTGACTTGGTCACAAAATGTAACGACGCAAGAACGAGTAAACAAGTTCATTGGTAACGAGACCGAACTAAGGTATGGGGATACCGAAGATCAAGTCTCGAATGAATTAGGTATCATATGACAAAGGGAACGGGAAACGACTATCTCACGGTTCGAGCGATTGTATTCATGAAACACACGGGGGTCACATGGCCATCCAGGTCCCTCTATTGATCATTGATGTGAGAGTAGTCTCGATCATGTTCGGAGTGTTTCCGAACCGAAGGATGTCACTCTTAAGGGTAGGGACGCTTAGGGTAGATGAGGTATCGTAGGAGAAATAGAGAAAGAGAAACCAGAATAGTTCCGGGTAACATCCGATGGAGACCGGAATGGGTCCGGAAGATGTTCCAGAGTGAAGGAATAATACAATATGTGTATTTGAATATTAATTGGAGAATTAATATTAAATATATATTTTATTTTATTATTAAAGGCATCATAATGCTAACGGGCCTCACCCGAAGGGAGGCCCAATAGGGCATGGCGCCTAGGGAGAGGGGGGCCAGCCGGCCTAAGCTTAGTGGGCCGCCCCAATGGAGCCCACCTAGGGCTGGCGGCTGCCCCTAGGTAGCCGGCGGGTGTGGGGTTTAGTCCCACACCGCCTAGCCCTAGGGTGGTGCGCCCTCCTCCACTATATATAGGGGTCTCCACTCCCCCTTTGGAATCACCCCATTCCCTCTCATTCTCTCTCTCATCCATTGAGGACTTATCTGTAATATTGGGGAGGACCTCGTGGGTGAGTTCTCCACCTTCACACCACCTCGTGTGATCTGCAATCCGGCGTCTACTTCTTCCACTGCTCGGCTGGATTGGAGTCCGGTTGACGTCTCCTGCACCAGACGTGTGACGAACTTCGGAGGCACGACACTTGGGGTGCTGCTTGTCTTCATCAATATACGCCTTCCTGCGTAAGGCGTGCCTCGGTCTTCAAAGGTATAAATACATATCCCTTCTCCATTACTTATGTCTACATAGTGTAGATCCTGGTATTAGTGTTCGAGTAGATAGAATTTTTTTGTTTTCTGGTACGGAACCCTACATTAATATGCTAAAACAACGCATGATTCTTTCAAGGCACATTAAGCAATCTCAATTGTTTATAACATGTCATGCTACAGCAAAAATCACTAATCATAAAGCCAAAACAATATCAAGCATGACATGACAAAGCATAGGCCACAGCCAAAATCAAGCTCCTTTTTTTCCTCTTAAGCATGAACTTTTCCTACTCTTTTCCAATCCAAACCAACTTATTTAAAAACTAATGTATGAATGAGGGGGTCCAACCAATTTATTCAAGCAAACTAAGAAAACAAAAACTAAGAACGAAAACAAAGACACTCCAAGAACAACACAACTGTGCATGAAACAATAAAAATGAAGTGTTTGGAAGAAACCTAAAAAAATTTATTGATGAAGAAGGGGATGCCTTGGGCATCCCCAAGCTTTGACGCTTGTACTTCTTGGATATTTCTTGGGGTGACACGGGTGGCATCCCCAATCTTGAGCTTTAGTCCATTCTTCATCTCACTACATCATTCTTTCCCTACACCTAAAAATTTCCTTCATACAAAACTTCACACAATCTTCATTAGCAACATTAGTGCACTCAAGATAATAAGTCTTTTGGTTCAGTTTCAACACAAGTAAAACTTCCATTAAATCACAATCTACTGTAGCACTTCCTTTAAAAAGTTCAAATTATCAAAGAGAACTCAAAGAGAAAGAGATTAAGAGGCATATGCAAATAATGGCAGAAATCTGTCAAAACAGACCAGCAGGTAAAAACCAATTTTTTCGAAGCCCTTCTATTGCTCAAATCGAAAAGTGGTGAACTAACAAAAGTTGGAAAACAACCTGGGGCAGAAGCACAAAAAATTACAGCTCAAACCGATGTACAGAGATTTTTCACGAATTTTTTACAGCGAAGCACAAAAATCTATTTCGGGACAGCAACTTTCCCAAGCATTACTTCTCTCTCATTAGAGGTTACTCTTGGCACGAAAAATCACACAAAAAGGATAAGGAGAGGTTATTACAGAGTCAATAACTTCCAAGACTCAACTAAAACTTTTAGGTTATCTCCCAATAAGTACTTTTCTTTAACGCCTTTAAGTTAGGCATGAGAAGCAAGAAAAGAATCAAGTATTCTCAAATGAAGAAGCATTAAGAGCAAATTTTGTTTTAATAGGAGAGGCAAAATGAATCTTTTCTCTCTTCTTAGGTAAGTGTTCTATACCTTTATTTAGTGGAAATTGATATTTAAAGGTGCCTTCTTTCATATCAATAATAACACCAACAGTTCTAAGAAAAGGTCTTCCCAAAATAATAGGACAAGAAGCATTGCATTCAACATCCAAAACATAGAAATCAACAGGGACATAGGAATTGTTAACCATAATAAGAACATCATTAATACTCCCCATCAGTTTCTTTTTAGCATTATCATCAAGTTGGACATTTAAATAACAACCTTCCAATGGTGGCAAATCAAGCATTTCATAAATCTTTCTAGGCATAATAGAAACACTACTATCAAGATCACATAAAGATTTGAGATCAAAATCATTTACTTTCATATTAATGATTGGTTCCCAACCATCTTCTAATTCCATATGAATAGAAGCTTTATGTTTCATCTTTTCTTCTTTAATTTTTATGAGAGCATCAGTAATGTGTTTTGTAAAGGCCATATTCATAGCACTAGCATTAGGACTTTTAGCAAGCTTTTGGAGGAACATAATTACTTCAGAGATATTGCAACCATAAAGATCAAAATCTTAATTATCATCTAAGGTAGTAGAGCTATTGTTTCCCATGTTTCGAAGAATTTCAACATTTTTATTAGAAAAGGTTCCATTGGATTTACTAGCTTCAACATTAGTGGTAATGATAGTAGAAATACTAATATTTCTAGCAATTTCATCTTCTCTTTCCCACTTAGCATGCAATTCAGCTAATAGTCTAACATTTTCATCAATTCTAACTTGTATGGCATTAGTAGCAGCAAAGGGATTTTCAATAGTTTCAGGTTTAGCAGCCATTTTATTCAAAGAAGATTGTGTTTTAGACAATAATGCTGTATTTCTTTCAGCATTAGAGAGTTTTTCCTCAATAGTTTTATTGAAATCAGTTTGTTTACTAATAAAATCCTTAAGCATAACTTCAAGTTCAGAGGGTGCACTTCTATACTTGTTGTAGGAATTTTCATAAGCATTGCCATTATTGGGAGGATATGGCCTATAATTATTATTATCAGAATTATTCCTGTAGGCATTGTTGCTAAAATTGTTATTTCTTATAAAGTTCACATCAACTTGCTCTTCTTGAGCAACCAAAGAGGCTAAGGGAACAAGATTTGGATCAATATGAGCTTTCCCATTAACAAGCATAGACATAATAACATCAATTTTATCACTCAAGGAGGAGGTTTCCTCAACATAATTTACCTTATTACCTCGTGGAGATCTCTTGGTGTGCCATTCAGAATAGTTAACCATCATATTATCCAGAAGCTTTGTTGCAGCACCCAAAGTGATGGTCATAAAGGTACCTCTAGCAGCAGAATCCAGTAGATTTCTTGAAGAATAATTCAATCCTGCATAAAAGGTTTGGATAATCATCCAAGCAGTGAGTCCATGAGTAGGACAATTCTTTACCAAAGATTTTATTATTTCCCAAGCTTGAGCAACATGTTCATTATCAGATTGTTTAAATTTCATTATTTCACTTCTCATAGATATAATCTTAGCAGGAGGATAGTATTTTCCAATGAAAGCATCTTTGCATTTTGTCCAAGAATCAATACTATTTCTAGTTAGGGATTGCAACCACTCTTTAGCTTTTCCTCTCAAGAGAAAGGAAACAATTTAAGCTTAATAATATCCCCATCTATATCCCTATGTTTTTGCATCTCACAAAGTTCAACAAAGTTATTAAGATGAGCAACAACATCTTCAGTACCAATTGCAGAAAATTGTTCTCTCATAACAAAAATGAGTAAAGCAGGTTTAATTTCAACAAAGTAGCTTCAGGAACAGCTGGAGAAATACGTGTGCACATGAAATCATTGTTGTTGGTGCTAGTGAACTCACACAACTTAGTGTTTTCAAGAGTAGTCATTTTTGTGTTTTTAATAAAGTAAGCAAACTAGTACAACTATTTTTTTGTGTGTTTTTGATAAAGAAACAAGAAAACAACGCAGAAATAAACTAAGCAAAACAAATAAAACAAAGTAAAGAGATTGTTTATTAGGGACTCCTCTTGTGAAGATGTCCTTGACACCCCGGCAACGGCGCCAAAAAAAGTCTTTCTTACTCAATATGTTGAGCTTGTTGGGGAACCCCAAGAGGAAGGTATGATGAGTATAGCAACAAGTTTTCCCTTAGTTATGAAACCAAGGTTATCGAACTAGTAGGAGCAAGGAAACACCTCCAAGGTGTTGTTTTCAACTTGGAATCCTGCACAACACAACCACAGAACTTTGTCCCCAACTTACAATGAGGTTGTCAATCTCACCAGTTTTGCTAAATACAAAGGATTAAACGTATTGTGTGGAAGATAGTAATTGCTTGCAGAAAGTAAACAAAAAATAGTAAATAGTTGTAGATTGATGGTAAAAGAATGAACCGAGGTCCATAGTTAACTAGTGGTGATTCTCCTTAAGATAGATGACATGTTGGGTGAACAAATTATAGCGGGGCAGTTGACAAACATCGAGAAAGCATACATGCATATACTAATCATCTTGACTCCTATGAGATTTGATTGGGCATTACAACATTATACATAGACCATAATCCAACTGCATCTATGACTAATAATCCACCTTCAGGTTATCATCCGAACCCCCTCCAGTATTAAGTTGCAAGCAACAGATAATTGCATTAAGCAAAGTGTGTAAAGTAAATAATACGATTGTTCTATGAACAAAGGATTGTTGTTTTCTCCCTACTAGCAACAACACATCTAGTACCTTAGAGATTTCTGTCACTTCCCCGGATTCCTAGAGGCATGAACCCACTATCGAGCATAAATACTCCCTCTTGGAGTTGCTAGCATCTACTCGGCCAAGATAGATACTAACAACGGAGAGCATGCAAGATCACAAATAACAAAGACATGATAGAATCAATAATCAATCTGAAATAGCATCTCAATATCCATCGATTCCCCGCAAACACAACATGTAGGATTACAAATAGATGATCTTGATCATGAACGGAGCTCACAAGATCTAAACATGGTATCACAAAGGAGAAGAACCAACCATCTGGCTACTACATGGACCCGTAGTCCAAGGATGAACTAGTCATGCATCACATCGGAGGCAGGCATGGTGATGAAGAAGGCATCCAGGGTGAATTATCCCCTCTGGCAGGGTGCCGAGAAGAGCTTTAGATCCCTCCTGATCTAGGGATAGAGATGACGGCGGCTACAGACTCTTTCGTGGAATTTTGATTGGGTACTTAGGGTTTCTATATTGGAGACTTCTTATAGGCGAAAGGGGAGACCGAGGGGGTGCCCGAGGCGGCGGCAACCCCCCAGGCGCGGGCCAGGCCTGGCCACGCAGCCAGGGGTGTGGCCTGATGGCTCAGTGTACGACGCTAGAAAAGTGCTGGTGCAGTGTTGATGTAGAGCTCATTGGGAACCCCAAGAGGAAGGTATGATGAGCACAGCAGCAAGTTTCTCTCAGTTATGAAACCAAGGTTTAATCGAACCAGTAGGAGCAAGGAAACACCCCAAAGGTGTTGCTAGCTAAGCCTTGGCAGAGCGCACTACCGGTGCTAGTAGCAACATGGAGACCTGCACAACACAACCACAGAACTTTGTCCCAACCTTGCGATGAGGTTGTTAATCTCACCATGTTTTGCGAAAAACAAAGGATTAAACGTATCGAATGTAAGGAAGTAATAGTTTGCAGAAGTAAACACAAAGCAGTAAACAATTTATAGATTGTATGTAAAAGACAAGGACCGGGATCCATAGTTCACTAGAGGTGGCTCTCCTTAAAATAGATAGCATGCTGGGTGAACAAATTACAGCGGGGCAATTGACAAACATCGAGAAAGCAATACATGCATATACTAATCATCTTGACTCCTTTGAGATTCGATTGGTCATTACAACATTATACATAGACCGCCATCTAACTGCATCTATGACTAATAATCCACCTTCAGGTTATCATCTGAACCCCCTCCAGTATTAAGTTGCAAGCAACATATTATTGCTTTACGAACTGCGTGTAAAGTAAACAATACGATTGTTCTATGAACAAAGGATTGTTGTTTTCTCCCTAGTAGCAACAACACATCTAGTACCTTAGAGATTTCTGTCACTTCCCCAGATTACCAGAGGCATGAACCCACTATCGAGCATAAATACTAACTCTTGGAGTTGCTAGCATCTACTTGGCCAAGATAGATACTAACAATGGAAAGCATGCAAGATCACAAATAACAAAGACATGATAGAATCAATAATCAATCTGAAATAGCATCTCAATATCCATCGGATCCCCGCAAACACAACATGCAGAATTACAAATAGATGATCTTGATCATGAACAGAGCGCACAAGATCTAAACATGAAAGAACAAAGGAGGAGAACCAGCCATCTAGCTACTACATGGATCCGTAGTCCAAGGATGAACTACTCACGCGTCACATCGGAGGCTTGCATGGTGATGAAGAAGGCCTCCAGGGTGAATTCCACTCTCCGGCAGGGTGCCGGGAAGAGCTTCAGATCCCTCCCGATCTAGGGATGGAGATGACGGCGGCTACAGACTCTTTCATGGATTTTTGATCGGGCACTTAGGGTTTTCGTCCGGAGGGCAATATATAGGCGGAAGGGGGGCCGAGGGGGTGCTTGGGCTGGCCACACCACTCCTGGCGCGGCCAATCCTGGCCCGAGCGGCCAGGTGGTGTGATGGCCCCCTGGCCCCTCTCCGTCTCGTATTCTGGCATCTGATGACTTCCGGAAAAATAGGCACTTTGGCTTTTGTCCCGTCCAATTCCGAGAATATTCATTTTCTGACTTTCCTGGAACCAAAAACAGCAGAAAACAGGTAGCTGGCACTGTGGCTCTTGTTAATAGGTTAGTCCAAGAAATCATATGAAAAGTACTCCAAAGTTGGAACAAAACACAAGAAAGTGGATAAAACTAAGCATGGAACATCAAAAATTATAGATACATTTGCAATGTACCAACATCCCCAAGCTTAACTCCTGCTCGTCCTCGAGTAGGTAAGTGATAAAAAAGAAAGAATAATTTTTGAGGTGACATGCACCGTCAAAGACTTGATCAAAGTATTTGTAAAACATTCAAGGCTGGGATCATAGTACTTCAATCATAATCATGAAAGTAAAGGTTCTAGCAATAAGACAAAGAAACTATGATGCAACATGAAAAGGCACAAACAAAATATTCATGAATAACAATGCTTTGCAAGACGTTTGTTTGTTTCACATAAAGAAAACATAACATAATAGTATTCAGCTTGTCCCTCATAGAGTAGCAAATATAAATGCATAGGACACCTTCAAAGTTCATAAGAGTGACTAGATACAAATAGTTTAAAACAAGCAATATCAAGTTATGCATCAATCAACTAGTCTTGGGACAATGCACATAGAACTAAGAATGGCCACTATGCTCTCAAAGTAGGTGCATAAAGGTAGAAGATGGAGACTCAATATAATAGTGGAAGAAAGGCCTTTTTATAAAAGGAAGTAGGGATTCAAGTCTCATAAAGAGCTTCCAAAAATTATGGTACTTATAGCTTTCAGCTCTCATTGCCCCTATCATAAGCATCTTGAAGTGATTAAGGTTAAAGTGAACAAACTATGGTGTACATGCTTGACGAAGTATAGGTTAGAAATCTCATGTCCCTTGTATACGAGGGTCGCTCCTCATGCTACTCAAGTTTAGTCACCGGTAAGTTCTTGTCATTGTAAGTTCATGTGTATCATAGAGAACCGCCAACGGGGTACCCCTTGCCCGATGATACGGAAGAATCCCCATATCAAAATGACAAGGCAAGCAGACAACTAGCATCTCAGCAATCTTCTTATACCATGGGAATATGGTGCTTTTTTCTCTCTTTCCTCTTTTCATAATCTCCTTTTTTTCTCTTTTCTCTTTATAGGACTCTTTTTTATAAGAAGAATGCTTCATAGACAGCTCATTATGGTTACGCTGCAGGTTTCCACCATGTCAGCATGGATTAGACCAGTGGCCCAGTGCTTTCTAACACATATACATAACTACATGGACTTACAAGCTCCCCTTTCATTTCACACCGACGACATCCATATACAAAAGAGCATGATATCAACTAGGTACAAGTACCAAGTGAAATGTTGAAAGCGTTCCCCATGAAAGCATGGTTCTGCTAATTCCCAACAAATAAGTGCAAGCATATACAACATAGACGACACAATGGTTCAAGTTTATTAAGGGCAAGAAAATTTAAGTGTGCCATCAAGTTCGTGAGAGCTTTAATCACTAGTTTTCTCATAACAAGTTTAATTTGGAAGGTATACAAAAGCATGAATATACTTAGAATAGCATAAGCTAGTAGGTAGGTATGGTGGACTCTTTGGAATAACTTGGTTTAGGGAGTTGGATGCATGAGTGGAACTCATACTTGGTTGTGGAGCCTAGCAAAAGACTGGGAGCGACAAACTAAGAGAGCAATAATGGCCATAATCATGCAGAGCGACAAAACATCATTGATCAAAGCATAAAGTGATACTACAAGTTGAAAACTAAAGGATCATAAAGGCTTATGGTGACTTGAGATAGTCATAACATGGTGTGAGCATGCGCCAAGTCAACCCAAATAAAACATCAAAGGAGAATACCACTATACTATGCTTTAATATGCTAAAACAACGCATTATTCATCCAAGGCACATTAAGCAATCCCAATTGTTTATAACAAGTCATGCTACAGCAAATAATACTTAGCATAAATCCAAAACAATATCAAGCATGGAATGGCAAAGCATAGGTCACAGTCAAAAACGAGCTCTTTTTACCACATAAGCATGAACTTTCCTACTCTTTTCCAAACCAAACCAAACTATTTGCAAACCAATGTATCAAAGAGGGGGTCCAACCAATTTATTCAGAAAACTAAGCAAACAAAAGAAAATGAAAAACCAAAACGAAAACGAAAAAGAAGACGCTCCAAGAACAACACAACTTTGCATGAAACAATAAAAATGAAGCGTTTGGAAGAAACCTGGAATTTTTATTGATGAAGAAGGGGATGCCTTGGGCATCCCCAAGCTTTGATGCTTGTACTTCTTGGATATTTCTTGGGGTGACATGCGTGGCATCCCCAAGCTTGAGCTTTAGTCCATCCTTCATCTCATTACTCATTCCTTCCATACACCTGAAATTTTTCCTTCATACAAAACTTCACACAATCTTTATTAGCAACATTAGTGCACTCAAGATAAATAAGTCTTAAGGTTCAGTTCTAACACCAAATAAACTTCCATTAGAACACTAGCTACTGTAGCACTTCCCTAAAAAATCTCAATTCCCCAAAAGAACTCAAAATGGAACCAACAAGAAGCAAATGCAGAAAATGGCAGAAATCTATCAAAACAGACCAGCAGGTAAAGACGAATTTTTTCGAAGACCTTCTGTTTCTCAAATCAAAAAGTGTTGAACTAACGAAAGTTAGATAACAAACTGGGGCAGAAGCACAAAAATTCACACCTCAAAAAGACGTGCAGAGATTTTACATGAAGTTTTACGGTGAAGCACGGAAATCTGTTTCGGGACAGCAACTTTCCCAATCATTACTCTCTCTCATTAGAGGTTACTCTTGGCACAAAAAGCAAATAAAAAGGATAAGGAGAGGTTATTACTGAAGTAATAACTTCCAAGACTCATCTAAATTTTTTGGGTTATCTCCCAATAAGTACTTTTCTTTAACGCCTTTAAGTTAGGCATAAGAAGCAAAGAAAGAATCAAGTGTTCTCAAATGAAGAAGCATTAAGACCAAATTTTGTTTTCATAGGAGAAGCAAAAGAAATCTTCTCTCTCTTCTTAGGGAAGTGTTCTATACCTTGCTTGAGTGGGAGTTGATATTTAATGGTGCCTTATTTCATATCAATGATGGCACCAACAATTATAAGAAAAGGTCTTCCCAAAGTAATAGGACAAGAAGCATTGTATTCAACATTCAAAACATAGAAATCAACGGGGACATAGGCATTATTAACCATAATAATAACATCATTAAGACTCCCCATGAGTTTTTTTAGCATTATCATCAAGTGGGACATTCAAATAATAATCTTCAAGTTGAGGCAAATCAAGCATATCATAAATCCTTCTAGGTATAATAGAAACACTACTATCAAGATCACATCAAGCTTTGAAATCAAAGTCATTCACTTTCATATTAATGATGGATTCCCAACCATCTTCTTGTTTTATAGGAATAGAAGCTTTATGTTTCATCTTTTCTTCTTTAATCTTTATGAGAGCATCAGTAATGTGTTTTGTAAAGGCCATGTTCATAGCACTAGCATGAGGACTTTTAGCAAGATTTTGTAGGAACTTATTAACTTCAGAGATATTGCAACCATCAAGATCAAAACCATACTTATCATCTAGAGTAGTAGAATTATTACTAGCCTTAACACTAGTAGTGGTGATAGTAGAAACACTAATGTTTCTAGCAATTTCATCTTCTCTTTCCCACTTAGCGTGTAATTCAGCTAATAGTCTAACATTTTCATCAATTCTTACTTGTATAGCATTGGTGGCTGCAAAGGGACTGACGAGGGTTTAACTCATCAATGCCCATTGTTATGGACTTGGGTTTTGGAGAAGGAGGGAGCGCTGGAGACATCTATCGGCTAGCAAACAAGCACACAGGGGACAAAGATTTACCTAGGTTCAGGCCTCGTAGAGGTCCCTACTCCTGCTTGTCTGCTCGTGGAATTATCGAAGGAACCGAAGGTTACAATGGTGCACAGATGCGATCTGGCGAGGGTGATGGAAACTAGGATTGCGTGTGTCCTCGTCGCTGCCCCCTCCTAACCTTTATATAGGGAGGTTAGGTCTCGGGTAGCAGGTCGAGTCGGTTACAAGTTAGGGTTTTCCCCTTCAAACTTTCTATCTTTAGCTTCTTCTTGTTCTTCAAGCAATCGAGAGTCCATAGGTTACTCGAGTCCTTCATTTGGGCCTTGGCGACACCGTGGGCCTTTACGTATTTAGGCCGTATATACCAAGCTCGAGTACCTGTAGGGTATACCCATGTCAGGGATTATCATTAGTTTCAGGTTTAGCAGCCATTTTATTCAAAGTAGATTGAGCTTCAGCTAAAGATGCTATATTTCTTTCAGCATTAGAGAGTTTTTCCTCAATGGTTTTATTGAAAGCAGTTTGTTTACTAATAAAGTCTTTAAGCATAATTTCAAGTTCAGAGGGAGAACTCCTATTATTGTTGTAAGAATTTCCATAAGAATTACCATTGTTGGGAGGATATGGCTTATAATTGTTGTTACCAAAATTACTCCTATAAGCATTATTTCCAAAGTTGTTGTTTCTTATGAAGTTCACATCAACTTGCTCTTCTTGAGCAACCAAATAAGCCAAAGGAACATTATTTGGATCAATATGGGCTTTCCCATTAACAAGCATAGACATAATAATATCAATCTTATCACTCAAGGAGGAGGTTTCCTCAACAGAATTTACCTTCTTAACTTGTGGAGCTCTCTCAGTATGCCATTCAGAATAATTAACCATCATATTGTCCAGAAGTTTTGTTGCAGCACCCAAAGTGATGGTCATAAAGGTACCTCTAGCAGCAGAATCCAATAGGTTCCTTGAAGAATAGTTCAATCCTGCATAAAAAGTTTGGATGGTCATCCAAGCAGTCAGTCCATGAGTGGGACAATTCTTTACCAAAGATTTCATTCTTTCCCAAGATTGAGCAACATGTTCATTATCAAGTTGTTTAAACTTCATTATTTCACTTCTCATAGATATAATCTTAGAAGGAGGATAGTACTTTCCAATGAAAGCATCTTTGCACTTAGTCCAAGAATCAATACTATTCCTAGTTAAGGAATTCAACCATTCTTTAGCTTTTCCTCTCAAAGAGAAAGGAAACAATTTTATCTTAATAATATCACCATCTACATCCCTATGCTTTTGCATCTCACAAAGTTCAACAAAGTTATTTAGATGGGAAGCAGAATCTTCATTACCAATACCAGAAAATTGTTCTCTCATAACAAGATTGAGCAAAGTAGGCTTTATCTCAAAGAAAGTATCTTCAGGCATAGGTGGAGCAATAGGTGTGCTCATAAAATCATTGTTGTTGGTGCTAGTGAAGTCACACAACTTAGTGTTTTCAAGAGTAGTCATTTTTTTGGGTTTTCAAATAAGAAAGCAAACTAGTAGAACTAATTTTTGTGTGTTTTTGATAAAGAAACAAGCAAAGAAAACAAAAAGAAACTAAGCAAAACAAAAATAACAAAGTAAAGAGATTGGTTATGAGGGACTCCCCTTGTGAAGATGTCCTTGACTCCCCAGCAACGGTGCTAGAAAAATGCTTGATGGCTCAGTGTACGGCGCCAGAAAAGTGCTGGTGCGGTGTTGATATAGAGCTCGTTGGGAACCCCAAGAGGAAGGTATGATGAGCACAACAGCAAGTTTACCTCAGTTATGAAACCAAGCTTTAATCGAACCAGTAGGAGCAAGGAAACACCCCAAAGGTGTTGCTAGCTGAGCCTTGGCAGGTATGCATCATCGGTGCTAGTAGCAACGTGGAGACCTGCACAACACAACCACATAACTTTGCCCCCAACTTGCGATGAGGTTGTCAATCTCACCGTGTTTTGTGGAAAACAAAGGATTAAACTTATCGAATGGAAGGAAGTAATAGTTTGCAGAAAGTAAACACAAAGCAGTAAACAGTTTATAGATTGTATGTAAAAGACAAGGACCGGGATCCATAGTTCACTAGAGGTGGCTCTCCTTAAGATAGATAACATGCTGGGTGAACAAATTATAGCGGGGAAATTGACAAACATCGAGAAAGCAATACATGCGTATACTAATCATCTTGACTCCTTTGAGATTCGATTGGGCATACAACATTATACATAGACCGCCATCCAACTGCATCTATGACTAATAATCCACCTTCAGCTTATCATCCGAACCCCCTCTAGTATTAAGTTGCAAGCAACAGATTATTGCTTTATGAACTGCGTGTAAAGTAAACAATACGATTGTTCTATGAACAAAGGATTGTTGTTTTCTCCCTAGTAGCAACATCACATCTAGTACCTTAGAGATTTCTGTCACTTCCCCAGATTACTAGAGGCATGAACCCACTATCGAGCATAAATACCAACTCTTGGAGTTGCTAGCATCTACTTGGCCAAGATAGCTACTAACAATGGAAAGCATGCAAGATCACAAATAACAAAGACATGATAGAATCAATAATCAATCTGAAATAGCATCTCAATATCCATCGGATCCCCGCAAACACAACATGCAGAATTACAAATAGATGATCTTGATCATGAACGGAGCTCATAAGATCTAAACATGAAAGCACAAAGGAGGAGAACCAGCCATCTAGCTACTACATGGATCCGTAGTCCAATTATGAACTACTTACGCATCACACCGGAGGCTTGCATGGTGATGAAGAAGGCCTCCAGGGTGAATTCCCCTCTCCGGCAGGGTGCCGGGAAGAGCTTCAGATCCCTCCCGATCTAGGGATGGCGATGATGGCGGCTACAGACTCTTTCGTGGATTTTTGATCAGGCACGGAGGGTTTTCGACCCGAGGGTAATATATAGGCAGAAGGGGAGGCTGAGGGGGTGCCTGGGCTGGCCACACCACCCCTGGCGCGACTAGGCCTGGCCCGTGTGGCTAGGTGGTGTGGTGGCCCCCTGGCCCCTCTCCGTCTCGTATTCTGGCATCTGATGACTTCCAGAAAAATAGGCACTTTGGCTTTTGTCCCGTACAATTCCAAGAATATTCATTTTCTGACTTTCCTGGAACCAAAAACAGCAGAAAATAGGCAGCTGGCACTGTGGCTCTTGTTAATAGGTTAGTCCAAGAAATCATATGAAAAGTACTCCAAAGTTGGAACAAAACACAAGAAAGTGGATAAAACTAAGCATGGAACATCAAAAATTATAGATACATTTGCAATGTATCATGGCCCCCTCGAGGCCCTTCTCCGTGTCGTCTTCTGGCTCCGTGTTCCCCTCAGTAAAATATTGACTTTGGCTTTTGTCCCGTCCAATTCCGAGAATATTCATTTCCTGGCTTTTCTAGAACCAAAAACAGCAGAAAACAGGCAACTGGCACTGTGGCATCTTGTTAATAGGTTAGTTCCAGAAGATTTGTAAAAATACTCCAAAGTGTGGACAAAACATAAGAAAGTAGATATACAACAAGCATGGAACATAAAAAATTATAGATACGTTTGCAACATATCAGTGCTCGAGGTAGACACTGGGTGGGATCTGTGCCTTGAGGAGTTGGTTGCAGTGGTGAGTGAGGAGGCTGGCCGGCTACGGACTGCTACCCTGGACATCTTCTCCTACCTTTGGCCTGGCGCAGCCCTGCCTCCTACGATCGATGCCTTGTGTATCAAATTTGGCCATGCTGCTAATCTTTTGGACACGACGCGAGAATGGGCGGCGCATGACAGTGCAGATATGGTGCTCGCATTGCTGAAGTCCTGGTACCCTGACGTGGATCTTCGGCGCCTTTCCTGAGCGTTCCGGCAAGGAACCAATTATGACCAGCTTCGCTTTGAGGTCCCTGACATCCTCTCTTACGGTGTCAAGATAGGGAGATTCGTCCAGCTGGATCCGGACTTCAGTGACCCGGAGAGGCCAGAGGCATTCCGCTTTGTTCCACCGTCTATCGACCCGGCTCAAGCTGTCGTGCCAAGATCCTACCCGGCTAGCACCGATGGTGCCTCCAGCAGCCAACCTCCAGCGCCTACCTCTGGTCCTTCTTTTGAGCCTTAAGCCTGATCCCTGGAATGCCAGGAGTATTTGTATCCTATGCAACTTGTCGTTAGCTTGCGTGAATAACTTGTCCTTGTTGAACTCTAATGGGAGCTTCGTCTCCCTTTATAATATCGTCTAATGCTCTTTTGTTTGCACTTTCTGATTGTTTTGATCTGCCTTCGCCATTTGCGAGCTTTTGTGTGGGGGCGCGAGAGTGCACCTAGAGGGTGTAGCCCTCGAGGTTCGGGCTAGCTAGAGAATCTAGCCGGGTCAAAGCTCCTTTGTGTTGTCGCTGTTTGCAGGTCTTTGTTGTGGGGGCGCAAGAGTGCACCCATTGGGTGTAGTCCCCCAGGTTTGGGCCGGCTAGAGAATCTAGCCGAGTCGAAGCTCCTTCCTGCCTTCTACCGTCCATGGGGGGGTGATCAGCACCCGGCCCTAGTACTAGGCTTAGATTTTGACTCGTGCAAAAAATAAAACACAAGTAATGGTTGCTACGTTAGATGTGCATAAGAGGAACATAGTTTGTAGTTCATTCATTAAGGCTGGAAACTTTGCCATTTAGCGCTAGGCCAACTTTGTCCTTTTCCCAGTGAGCATTGTTCATATAAGTTGTGTCCTTGCCGGCCGCGAGCCGGGTTACGATCTACAGCCGAAACCGAAGGGGTAGCTAGTGAACGTACTATACGATACTTTAGATTTCCATTATCAGCGTCAAGCGAGCGAGCACAACCGGAACATCCATACGTTTTTGTTTTCCTTATGACTTTTTGTGTAGGGGTCCTCGAGCTTTCTACTCTTGCCGGGTCTGTCAGCTGGATTGTGGTTTACAACCAGAACCGAAGAGGAAGCCCTTAGAGACACATACAGTACTTCGCCGTTTGGAATGCGCGGTCGTCTGGGCCACCCAGCGAGTCCCCGGGAGAGATCGCCGGATCCGGGGTTAAAAAATAATGCAGCCGGAAAATGCCAAATGATGCAGCAAGAAATGCCAAATGATTATGGAGTCCCCGAGACTGTGTCGAGGCTCCTCAACTTGTTCATTACATAGAAGTAAGATACATACACTTCTTGTTCATGTGTAAAATGGGCAAAGCAGGTTCGCATTCCATGGACACTCAGTTTCTTTGCCGAAACAGTCTATCTTGTTCTTTGCCGGCTGGCGGGCATCGATGAGGTAGTATGAGTTGTTCTGCAGCTCTCGGCTGATGATGAATGACACTTCCCAAGGGGATACATCTTGTGCATCCCCTTGGTGTCTTGTACCAGTCGCAGCACTAGGTCACCCTCTCGAAACGAGACGTGGCAGATCTGGCTAGCGTGGTAGCGGCGCAGGTTCTGCTGGTAGATGGCAGATCTGGACAAGGCCAGTTCGCGCACCTCTTCGAGGAGGTCGACACTATCCTCACATGCTTCCTTGGCTTGCTGCTCTGTGTATAATAGCTTGTGAGGTGTGTCAAACTCGATGTCAGTTGGCAGGACCGCCTCCGCCCCATAGACGAGGAAGAATGGCGTATAGCTAGTAGAGCAGTTTGGTGTGGTGCCCAAACTCCATAGTACAACCGGCGGCTCTTCTATCCAGCATTTAGAGGATCTCATCAATGGCTCGATCAGCCGGGGCTTGATTCCGGCTAAGACCAGGCCGTTTGCTCGCTCGCACTGCCCATTGGACTAGGGGTGCGCAATGGAGGAGAGGTGCAGGCGAATGCCCTTTCTCCATAGAAGCGCACGAAGGCCCCTTTGGTGAAGTTCGTGCCATTGTCGGTGATGATGTTGTTGGGGTAGCCGAAGCGTGTGATCATGTCTATGAAGAACTTGATCACTGTTGGTCCGTCTAGCTTCTTGATTGGATTTCCCTCAATCCACTTGGTGAATTTGTTCACTGCCACTAGCAAGTGTGTCATGCCGGATCACACCGTTTTGAAGGGGCCGACCATATCCAACCCCCAGATGGCAAATGGCCAGGTGATGGGGATTGTCTTGAGGGTCACAGCCAGAGAGTGCTTTTGCTGGTTGAATCACTGGCACCCATTGCATGCCTTCACCATTTGCTCGGCGTACTCTAGCACCGTAGGCCAGTAGAACCCATGGTGGAATGCCTTTGCCACTATGGCTCGTGATGATATGTGGTGTCCACACTCGCCTTGGTGAATGTCCACCAGCATCCAGATTCCTTCTTCTTGGCTCACGCAGTGCTGATAGGTTCCTCCGACACTACGCTTGTACAACTCATTGTTGATGATGGTATATGCACTTGCTCTGCACTTTACTTGCCTCGCCTCCACCTCTTCGTTAGGTAGTTCTCCCTTGGCCAGGAAGTCCATGAATGGTTTGGCCATGCGAGGATTTCCTCGCGCACGATTGGCTCGGGTTCGTCGGGAGGCCTCCCGGGTGGAAGTGTGGAGCCGGCAGTCCCCGGGCTGCTAGAGCCGACTAGGAGTGTCGCGTCCTTCGACCCGATAGTCCCCGAGATTGGCGCGGCAGTCCTTGGGTCCTTTGTGACAACTTCTCGCCGCTTGGAGCGGGCAGTTCCCGGGTCCGTGTCCAGGATGATGGAGTCAGATTCCGGATCCAGAGTGATGGACGGCTTATGCAGGTGCTCGAGGGAGACTCCAGGAGGAATTGCTTGCCTTGTTGAACCAACACGGGCGAGTGCATCGGTGGCCTCATCATTGGCTCGGGGAACATGGTGGAACTCGCACCCTTCAAAGTAGGCACACAACTGTTGCACGAAGAAGCGGTACAGGGCCATGTTTGCATCCTTGGCATCCCAATCACCTGATACTTGTTGTACCACCAGGTACGAATTGCCAAAGTAGAGGATGCACCGGATGCCGATCTCTTTTGCCATTTTGAGGCCATGGACTAGCGCTTCGTACTCGGCGACATTGTTGGATGCAAGGAAGTGGATCTCCAGCATGTAATCCAGCCGGTCTACTTTTGGAGAGGTGATGACGACTCCGGCTTCGAGCCCCCCGTACATCTTGGAGCCATCAAAGTGCAGCTTTCAATGTGTGGAGTCCGGAACCGGCGGAAGGTACTAAGTTTCTGCCCAGTCCACCAGGAAATCCGCTAGTGCTTGAGACTTGATCGTCATTATTGGCTCGTACTGGATGCTGTGGACGGCGAGCTCTATTACCCATTTCACCACCTGGCTTGTGGCATCCTTGTTGCCGATGATCTCCGATAGTGGCGCTAGCACCACCAACCAGATGGAGTGCTCTTGGAAGTAGTGCTTTAGTTTCTTAGCGGCCATGTATACACCATACACTAGATTTTGGTAGTGAGGGTAGTTCTGCTTTGATACAAGAGTACCACACTCAGGTAGTACACCGGGCGCTGCACCGGCTACGCCTTTCCTTCTTCCGGCCTCTCAACCATGAGTACGACACTGATGACTCGGTTGGTAGCTGCAATGTACATCAGCATTGGCTCCATTGTAGTGGGGGGCGCCAGTATTGGTGGGGAGGAGAGAATGCGCTTGAGGTCATGGAAGGCCTCATCCGCATGCGCCGTCCAGACGAACTTGTCCATTTTCTTCATGAGCTCGTATAGTGGGAGTGCTTTCTCGCTGAGCCGGCTAACAGACCGGCTGAGGGAGGCTAGGCACTTGGTGAACTTCTGCATGTCGTGTAGGTTCTATGGTGGCATGCGCTCGATTGCGCCAATCTTCTCCGGGTTGGCCTCAATCCCTTGTTCTGGCCGGCTGGAGCACCGAAGATGCACTTCTCCGGGTTCATCTTCATCTGAGACCCATGGAGGTTAACGAATGTTTACTTCAGGTCTTCGAGGAGTGTTCGGTGCTCCTTTGTCTTGACCAAAACATCATCTATGTAGGCGTGCATGTTTCTGCTGAGCTGCAATTGCAGGCACTTCTGCATGCAGCGTTGGTATGCTGCCCCTGCATTTTTTAGTCCAAACGGCATGGTGGTATAACAGTAAGCCCCATACAGGGTGATTAATGATGTCTTTATTTGATCAGCAGGGTTTAGCCGGATCTAGTGGTAGCCAGAATAGGCATCCAGAAACGACAGCAGTTCACAGCTGGTTGTGGAGTCGATCACTTGATCTATCCTTGGAAGGGAGAACGGATCTTTGGGGCAGGCCTTGTTGAGGCTGGTGTAGTCAACACACATGCGCCAAGTCTTGTTCTTTTTTAACACCAGCACTGGGTTTGCCAGCCATTTCAGGTGGAAAACCTCCATGATGAATCCGTCTGCAAGGAGCCGGGTGATTTCTTCACCAATCGTTCTTCTCTTTTCTTCTGCGAAGCGGTGTAGAGATTGCTTGACCGGTTTTGCATCCGTCCTGACATGTAAAGAGTTCCCGGCGAGCTTCCTCGAAACACCAAGCATGTCCTTGGGGGACCATGCGAAGATATCCCGATTCTCACGGAGGAAGTCGACGAGCACGCTTTCCTATTTGCTGTCAATGCCGTCTCCGACTAGGACGAACTTGTCTGGCTCGGCCTCGTTGAACAAAATCTTCTTTGTGCCCTTGGATGGCTTGAACTACACCTCCTTGGCTAGCTTTAGCTCGCCAGCCGGCATGTCCGTCTGCTGGGCCACCATGTTCTGCATGATGATGCGCTTCTCCTCCGTGATGATCATGGCCTCGTCTAGCTTGGAGCCATCTGTGGCGCATTCCACCGACCGCCTGTAGTCACCGGCGATGGTGATCATGCCCTTGGGCCTAGGGAGCTTCATATTGAGGTACACGTAGTGTGGCACCGCCATGAAATTGGTGAGCGCTGGGCGTCCAAGGATGGCGTGGTATGTGTTGAAGAGGTTGACCACCTCAAACCAGATGGGCTCACGGCAGAAGTTGCCTTCCGTGCCGAAGATGATGTCCAGCCGGATCTTGCTGATGGGAAAATGTGATGGACCTGGGACAAATCCGTGGAAGGAGGTGCTAGACCACTCCAGCTGAGACTCACTGATACCCAGCCGGTCTAACGAGCTACAGCACAGGAGGTTGATGTTGCTTCCTCCATCCACGAGGATGCGCGAGAACCTGTAGGAGTGCTTCTTGGAGACGATGATGGGATCCAGGACCATTGCATAGGTGCCCGGGTGCGGCAGCACAGCCGGCTGGTCCTTCCTGCTCTTGGTGATCTCTTGCTGAGACCAGTATAGGTACAGAGGAACGGGGGGAACGATTGCATTCATCTCCGCCTCGCGGTGCCTATGCTTGGTCTCTGGCTCGATGGTGATGTGGTAGTTGCCTACCCGGCAAGGGTAGTCACCCTCATCCTCGTCTTGGTGTTTCTGGCGCTCGCGGTTGTCCTATGGCCCATCGGCTGGCAGAGGCGGCGGTGGTGGTGCTAGCCCGCAAACCTGGGTCATTCTCTTAGTCCAGGTGCACTGGCGAGTTGTTTGTGTAGCCGGCTTGTTTCCACCATTGTGGAACTTGCATGGCCCATCTAGCATTAATTCGATGGTGTACTTGGGCCGTGGAGGCCGGTCATCGTGCTTCTACCTCCGGCTACCGCCCGCAGCCGGATCCTCTTGGACGGCTGCCACCTGCTTGGACCCGTAACAGTTGTCCAATTGTCCATCCTTTCTTTTGCCATGGTGGTTGTCGTGGGCATGCCGCCTGGAGCCGCTATGATGCCCATCCGGCTGGTGCCGGTCCGTGGAGTTATCCATGATGATCTTCCCTTGGTCACCCACCACGATGGCCTTCTTCATCGCCACGTCAGGGGTGGCATACTTGTCCGTGATGGCCATGGCCTGAGCCATGGTTTCGGGTTCCACCTGGCTGAGCTTGTGCTTGAGTATGGTGCCGTCTCTACGGCCATTGACAAAGAAGTCAATGGCCTGGTGCTCGCGCACCCCTTCACAGGAGTTGTGCATTCTTGTCCACCGGGTAAGGTAGGAGCGGGCATACTTGTCTTTGCCTTGAACGCACAGGGCGAGCTCACGGGGCCGCCCAGGGCGCTTGTAGGTGCCAGTGAAGTTGTGAATGAACTCCTGCTCGAAGTTGACCCAGGCGTTGATGCTGTTATCGGGGAGACTGTTTAGCCAGGTTCTTGCTGAGTCGAGGAGCATGAGGGGGACATAGCGCACCGCTATGTGCCGATTGCCAGTGGATATGCCCACCACAGTGACATAGTCCACCAACTAGTCTTCTGGCTTGACCGAGCCATCGTACTTTGGCGTGTCTCTTGGGAGTGAAAATCCCTTTGGAAATGGTCCGTTCCCTGTCAGACGAGACTTGTGCGGCGCGAGGCTACTTTCAGTTTCGTCAGCCGGTTGGTGACGTTGCCCTTATCTAGCTCCATCATCCGGAGCGCGGTTTCTGCTAGTGACTGCTGCAGCGTCAGGAGGATGGTGCCCGCGTGGGCGGTTGTTCTATCTCGCTTTGTTTGGAGAGGAGGTTTTGCTTCCACTAGGTGCTGGATCCGTCGTCCGACGAGGTGGCTGGCTCTTGCTGTTTCCTCCTAGGCTGAGTCCCGCTTCAGCCTGTTGCTTGTTGGCCGTGGCTACAAGGAGCTGGACGTGCGCCTACTGGCAGCGTAGCTCATTGCCCTCTAGGTGGCTTAGTTCAGTGGTGGCCGCTGTAGTGGCCCTCATGTTCTTGGCGGGAGTACTGTAAACTAGTTGAACCGCGAGGGTACGTGGGTCAGCAGCAAGGTCCAGCTCCAAACCGAGGTTGCGGCCCTGGGGCGGAATCTGCCGGTTGGCACCGGGTAGGTGGGCGAAGCCGTGGGCGGTGTTGTACTAGCGAATGGTTGCACTCAGCCGACACTGGGCGACGGTGACCTTGTTGGCTTCCTCTAGAAGGATTTGGCGGGTGGCCTCCAGCGCAGCTACAGCCATTGCTGGATCTGCCTTAGGGACGACGGGGTTGCGGAGGTGCTAGATGGAGGTGGTCAGCGGATCTTGGTCTTGCTCGCGCGGGGCGGAGCTGCTTCCTGCCATGTTGCACTCTAGAGGTGGTCGGCGACCTTCACCTAAGCCGGCCATCATGACCTCCACGCTGCCGCTAGCGACGCGTGGAGCAGAGAAGCCAGGCGGCGCAACAGAGACGGTGAAAACCTCGGGAGGGAAGGCCTCAGCGATAGTGGCGACATAGACGTGATGCTCACCGAAGTGCATGATGGAGCCACCACTAGGGAAGCTCTCCCTAGTGAAGCATGATGCGTTGTCCATGACGCAGTCAGAGGAGCTGAGAGTGAGGATGAGGCTAGAGGAGACTCACTCACTGGCGATGAGCGGAAGTCCCGTGCGAAAGATGACCCCAACTGAAGTGTTGTGCCCCACATAGGCGCCAACTGTCGTGGTGTGGAACACGGCAGTGCCATCGGGGATGGCACGAGAGAGGACAATCAGGATGCTATCGGTGGCTACTCGCAATGGCTTAGGCACAGATACTGCAAACACAGTGATGTACCTAGGTTTGGAGCCCTCTTGGCGAGGTAAAACTCCTACTCTTGCAAGGATTTACTATATTGGGGGCGAATGCCCACTACAAGTGCTCCTTGAGCTGATTTCCTAGCTACTATGGGGATCTAGAGGAAGAAGATGAACTATCAGAGTGAACTTGAGTCTACTAGATTACGTAGAACCCTAGATCTACCCTCCCTTATATACTAGCTGGGAGAGGTAGGTTACAATGTGGGTTCTAGGGTTTACTGTTTGGGCTTCGGGTTTACAAAGCGGGCCAGATGGACGGGCCTAGTCGGTGGGCCAGGACCTAGTCAAGCCTCCAGTACAGGGAGGACATGCTACAGTGTCCTAGCGTCGGTGCTTTGGGTGTCACCCGCGCCGGTGCTTTGGGCGTCACCCGACGCTTTAATCATCATCCAATGCTTTACTCGTCAACTATTGCTTTAGCGGTCAGCCGATAGCGCTCTCCTCAGCTTCCAACTTTGGCGCTTTGGCACATTTGTCTTGTAGCGCCGGCAGAGCGGCACGCCAGCCTGTTCAGTCAGAGGGGGCGCTCAGCAAGGAGCATCACCATCTCCGTATCCTAGCCAACGGATCCGAGGCAGCCGGGTAGAGGCAGCCATCCAGCCGGCTCTTTTGGCCACCCAGCTAGATGGGCCAGTCGGGAAACCTTGAGGGCGGACTGGTTGGGGCGGTCCACCCGGTTGTAGTGCTTTGTCTTGTGGCCATCTGGCTAGGCACCCCTGGAGCCGGCCAGTTGGGCCTGGCTTGGCCTACACGAGGGTCATCCCCCTGACATATGGTGCTGCACAAGATAAGGATAAGGAATATTTCTTGGTAGAACTGGGTGATATTTGTAGGAACCAGCAACTACCTTTGTTGGTTGGTAGGGATTTCAATATTCTCAGATTCTCTACAGAGAAAAATAAAGGGGGCGGGCTTGGTAAATGGTCTGATATTTTCAACTCTGTCATAAATAATTGTGAGATGAGGGAGATTCATACATCTAGAGGTAATTACACTTGGTCTAATAATCAAGCTATTCCAACTTTGGAAAACCTTGACAGGTTCTTGATGAGCAAAGATTGGGAGATTTTATTCCCTTTGACAACTGTTCACAAGTTGACCAGAGATATCTCTGATCATAATACCATTGTGCTAGATGCTATGGAATGGAGGGAGAAAAGATGTAGAAATTTCAGATTTGACCAAAGATGGCTAAAAGAGGAAACTTTCAGTGGAGTCGCACGAGAACTCCAAATCTAGCGGGGCCGCACGTGTAATGCAATCCACTTTGTCTTCCTCCGCCAGACGTAGCCTGAGACACAAGTAGAATGACACGAAGCCCATCCTGGAGAAGGCCATGTGTGTTACGGTAGAGAAGAACCTCTCTGGTAAGTTGTCCTCCTCTGTTGCGGTTGATTCTGCTTTTCTAGCTCTTCCTGCGTTGCCAGATTCCCATTTTCTTGATGTGTCTCTTGATTATGTTTTTTCTCTCAATCCCACAAGTGAGTCTTATGAGCTTATTTCTTTGATTCATGCTAAAGAAATGGCCCAAGCAACGCTAGCAGCGGCTAGTGAGAGACAGCGTGTGGAGGCGTCCAACGCCGCATCTTCATCTCTAACTGTGAGTGTCACATAGCCCACCAGTGCGGTGAAGATGATGGCGATGGTAGAAGGACAAGAACAGGGGAGAGTGCCTCCTCCATATCCTACTCCTGGTAAAACCCATGCGTCGTAGGAAAGGAGTCTCGATCTCTAGTCTGCTAGGTCCCCGTACGAACCTGCACAAAACTCCTGCTCACTAAGCACGAGCTGCAAGCGAGCAGCTCAAATGAGATCCCTCGGCTGGAACATCAGGGTATTCTGGCGCAGAGGGCACCGAAATCATTTGCATGACTACTTGCACAAAGACCAAGATAGATATTGTTTTTCTTTAGGAAACTATTTGTCAAGATTTTTCTCCCCAAGAACTAGAGAGCCTAGAACCTGGGGACGAACATTTCTGGTCTTGGCTCCCTACCAACGGTAGATCGGGGGGTTTACTTCTTGGCATTGGAGATTCCATGTTTGAGGTGGGAGACACCAACAAAGGGGTTCCAGTTTCTCCATAGGGGTTCCATAGGGGTTCCAGTTTCTTCTTCACCTTTATAGGAGTGTACGGTCCCGTGGATCATTCGAACTCACTCCGTTTCTTAGAGGAAATGGAAGCCACGGTGCGATCAACCAGATATCTGTGGCGATCTCTGGAGATTTTAACCTTATTCGCGGACAAGCCGATAAGAGCAATCATAATACTAATTGGCAGCGTCATCAACATGTTCAACGATTCCATCACCCATTTGCAACTTAGAGAAATATCACACTCGGGAGCGAGATTCCCCTGGTCTAATCACCAGCTGAACCCCATTAGAAGTGTTCTTGATCGGGTTTTGGTGTCGCCAAAATGGGACGACAAATTTCACTTGCCCACCCTCTGGACGGAACCTAGTATAGGTTCAGACCATACGCATTTGATTCTTGATACAGGGGAGCACGAGATGCATAAGCCTAGTCATTTCTTTTTTGAGAATGGATGGCTACAATCCCCTGGTTTCTTCAACCTTTTGGCTTCCAAGTGGGCCCACTCGCTTTAGCAGCCCATGCGTAGACGAGATGTTATGGACCTATGGCACTCCCAATCAAACTCCCTGCATAGATTCTTGAAAGGATGGGCATCTAATAACTGTAGAGTGGCCAAAGCAGAAAAAGGTGATCTACTTCAACAAATCCAAGAGATGGATCGGTTGGCATATGCCTCTATGTTGGATAAGGATGGTTGGGCACATATATACCACTTATAAAATTGCCTAGTATGTATTTTCCAAAGAGAGGAAGAGTACTGATGCCAGCGTGGTCGTGTGCGATGGACTTTGCTAGGTGATGCTAACACCAAGTTCTTCCATGCGATCGCCAATGGTAGGAGGAGGAAGTTCTTCATCAAATGCCTGAATTCGCCAGGAGGAGTGATCTCCTAATTCCAAGCCATTCAAGACCATATCTACTCCTTCTACCGTGACCTTATGGACTCAGAAGAACCCCTCCTTCTCTTGGTTATACATGATCTCTGGACAGAGGAACATAGAGTTTCTGCTTTGGAAAATGAAGTGCTTGCGCTGACCTTTTCCTATGAGGAACTTGACTTAGTGCTCAAGGATACGAATACTAACACGTCTCCTGGCCCCGATGGTTTTCCTGTAGCCTTCTTCAAGTTTTTCTGGCATTTTCTCAAATCTTTGGTGCTTAATATTCATAACAATTTGATGTTGGGTAGGGTGAATGTTTCTCATCTTAATTTTGGTATCCTCTCTCTGATTCCAAAAGTTCCTGGGACTGATACATTAAACTCTTCCGCCCCATCGCCCTCATTGATGTTCTCTTCAAGCTAATTTCTAAAGCTCTAGCGTCGGGATTAGCTGCGGTAGCACACCGCACTATTTCGTTATCTCGACATTCATCAAGGGTCGCCTTATTGATGATGGAGTTTTAGTGCTCCATGAAATCATTCACGAACTGGTTACCAAGAAGTCAAAGCCATCATTCTCAAGCTGGATTTTGAGAAAGCTTACGATCGAGTAAGCTAGCCCTTTCTTCGTGAGGTCCTGATTCGAAAGGGATTCAATTCAGGACTAGTCGATAGATTGGTGCAGCTAGTCACAGGGGAAAATAACGATTAACATCAATGGGTATGTTGGCCCTTCCTTTAGAAACAAGAGGGAAGTGCGTCAGGGTGACCCTATATCCCGTCTTCTCTTTGATTTCATGCTTGATGCTCTTAATGCTATCTTGGACGCGACATCGTTTGCTGGTCCCATTGTGGGGTGGTTTCTCACCTAATCCCTGGAGGGGTTTCCCGCCTCCAATATGCTAACGACACGATCCTTCTTCTGGACCTTCATGATCTTTGCCTTGCCAATTTGAAGTTCTTACTTCTTTGTTTCGAAATCATCTTGAGTCTAAAAATAAACTTCCTCGAGAGTGAGGTTCTTGTGTTAGGAGTGGTGTAGAGTGAGCAAGATAGGGTAGCTAGGCTCCTTAACTATAGAGAGGGAACCTTCCCTTTCTCCTATCTAAGCTTCCCTATGGCTGACCAAAACCTTACTATGGCATACTAGGAGAGCCTCATTGATGTGGTGGGTCACAAAGTTGAACCTTGGAAAGGTTGTTTCATGTCCTCGGCTGCTAGGCTTACTTTGGGTAACGCCTCCCTTTCTAGTCTCCCCATTTTCTGCACGGGTTTGTTCCTTCTGGTTGATGGCACCCATGCAGGATTTGACAAACATATTGCTAGTTTCTTTTGGGAGGGGGTGACTGATAAGAGGAAATATCACTAGGTGAACTGCCCTGATGTATGTAGACTTAAGGACCAGGGGCTTGGGGTGATTAAATCTAGGCTCCTCAATGTCTCCCTAATCCTCAAATGGATATGGAGATTGAACAATCCCGTAGAGAGCCAAAATCTATGGTACATGCTGCTTATGGCTAAATATCATAATGCCCCCAACATCCTTACCGTGCATAGACAAGGTGGATCTCAATTTTGGAGAAACCTGAATAGAATCAAGCACCTCTTCCACTTAGGGGTGAGGTTTGCCCTTGGGAATGGTCTTAGAATTCGTTTCTGGGCTGACTGGTGGATGGGGGAGGCCCCCTTCGCCGCCGGATTTCGTAGACTGTTTGATATTCGTTTTGAGCCAAAGTTGATAGTGGCACAAGCCTTTAGTACCGTTGGCTGGAATATAGATTTTAGAAGGACGTTTGTCCAAGAGGAATTTTCCATGTGGGAAGAGCTTACTCAGGAACTGACCGAAGTTCAACTCTCTGAGGAAGTGGAATCCTTCTCCTGGGCCTTGGAACTGTCTAGAACCTTCTCGGTGTCTTAGATGTACATAAAACTCATTGTAAGGACTAGTCATCCTTTAGACAGAACAATCTAGAAGGCCAGCCTTCCTCTAAAGATTAGAATCTTCACATGGCATCTCTCTAGAGGGAGGTTACCTCAACGAGCTGATCCTCGAGCGTCTGATGGCAAGTGCTACCTTTATGGGAAAGTAGAAACTGTATCCCATATATTCTTCTGATGTGTGTTGGCATAGTCCTGCTGGAAATCCTAGATGTCAGCTGGAGTCCAGCGTCATTTGCTGAATTCATGTCTATTTTTCTCTCCCTTTCTGTGAAAGCTAGACGTCTCGTTTGGATCTTATTCGTCGCTCAATGTTGGGCCTTGTGGAATATTCACAATAAGTTTGCCAACGAGCACAAGTTTCCTAACCAACTAGCTGATTGTGATTTTAAATCCTCTATCTTCATGCAGTTGTCGAGACCTCTGTGTAAACAGAAGGACCTCGATGGACTCTGACTGTTGTTGGAGGGAATGCGGAAGATTCATCGTGACACCTACTCTCCTCCTTAGACCCAAAGTCTTCATGTCGCAGTTTAAGCTTAGCTTAGCTTGCCGTTTGTTGAACATGAGCGAGACGAGTGATGTCTCGTCTTTTGTGTGTGGTTGGTGGCTTGGCCACCCTTAAACTTCTAGTTTGTGTGTTGAGAGGTCCTTTGGCCCTCGCGTCTCTGATCGGGCTGTTTTTATTATGTATAACTTCTGGCTTTATTAATTTAGTCCGGCGTCTTCTGGTGACTTTTATCTAAAAAAAATAGGCAAAAAACTCTACTTTGTTCTTCACATTTTTTAATTTTGTGTAGGTCACATATGACCAGATAATTCTTTGAAACTCAAAATTTGCATACTAGACATCTATATTGACTTATATACTTTTCAGAATTTTCTTAAGTGCAGAAAATGAAGCTTTTCGTATATATTTTTTTCTAGAAAAACACTTGTTTCTTGTAGCCCGAGCTCCATTTGAAGTTTTCGGCAAAGACTGTTGTATATTCTGTGATAGTAGGCTATAGCTAGCAAATCTATACGGCGCGTCATGACAAAAGTGATCAGTTAGCATCTTACAAAATCATGAATATATCCGCACGAGTATACGACAAGGAAATTGCTACTGATACACAAGCAATGACATCACCGCCATTGGGCATCGGATCTTCATGTACATTTTGGAATTTATTACTGTACAATCATCAGGGGCTCGCTTGGGTGGAACGTACAGCAAGTGACAGGTGGGGCCCAAAATGTTTCCATTTGTCATCGATGACGTTGCGACATCCTTGTCGTTGGAAGTCCTTGTGATATGTCCAGTTCACAGTCCTCTTCAAGCTGTCAACTAGAGGCAAGAAACTTTTGTGCCCATGCATTTGGTTTCCGGCCGGTTATCTGGAAGGGCCAAAGTAAGGATGCGAGTCCAACCATTCCACACACTTTTTTGAGGTATGGCCACAACGACGGATTTTATTAATTTGTAATCAAGCTTACATCATCCATGATTATAGCATTAAGGAAGTCGGGACAGACATGGAACCCTCCACTCTACTCGCTATCAAATGAGCTGCCTTATTGGCCTCCCCCTAGGACAACGACAAAACGAACATGAGCAAGCTACGACATTGGAAAGCACAATCTTCAAAAATCGCCGCAGCTGGACCAATTCCACACACTTGACCATGCCATGGTTGCCACGGCTACATCACCGTACTCTACATTATCTGTTAATGTTTTTGGTAATTACTACTCCCACCATTATTTATTATTTCGTGTTCTAGGATTTTTCGGATTCAAACTTTGTCAACTACTAAAAATATATCACCATTCATTATTCTAAATACATATAATATAAAAATACAATTGACGAAGTTTTTAATACTATAAGTTTTACATCGTAGATACTTTTATTTTTTACTAAATATTTGATCAAACTTCAAAAAATTTGACTTTAACTAAACCCAGAATTCAATCTAATTATGAACGGAGGGAGTACTCCCTCCAATTTATAATACTCAATACATTTGAATCTAGACAACGTAAAATCCCAATTTATAATACTCACTGCATTTGAATCTAGACAAAATAAAATCAGTTATTTCTAAATGGAGGGAGTAAGTCTAAATCAGCAATATTTATTTTGGCACAGAGCGAGTACTATACATATGGCAATGTATTATCATACTGGAAGTGTGAGTACCAAGTAGCCAAGCAACGTGCAAGACTCCTGCCGCTATCTAGACAGGCGTACTGGCACAGACAGGCCAGAGTTTTCTCTATAAATACTCGATTCGATAGCCGTGAATCTCCAACTCCACCCGTTCTCTACTCGACACTAAAACAAACGCAGCATTGCCAAGAGCAAGATGGGCGTCGCCACAATCAGCACGGTGCCCCGGAAGCTGGCGGTGCTCTACCCGTCACCGGGCATGGGCCACATTGTCTCCATGATCGAGCTCGGTAAGATCCTCGTCGCACGCGGCCTCGCCGTCACCATTGTCGTCATCGATCTGCCGAACAACACCGGCTCAAGCGCAACAGGGCCCTTCCTTGCCGGGGTCTCCGCCGCCAATCCTTCCATCTCCTTCCATCGTCTCCCGCAGGTCAAGCTCCCACACGTGGAATCCAGGCACATCGAAACGTTAAACTTCGAGGTCGCCCGCGCTGCCAACCCACACCTGCGTCATTTCCTCGCCGGCATATCGCCGGACATTTTCATTGCTGATTTCTTCTGCCATGTCGCCCTCGATGTTGCCTCGGAGCTTGGCATTCCCTTCTACTTCTTCTTCACCTCCGGCGCCGAGGTCCTGGCTGTCCTTTTGCATCTCCCGGTCCTTCACTCTCAGACCACAGCGAGCTTCCAGGACATGGGTGAGGAGCTCGTGCACGTTCCTGGAATTCCCTCATTTCCGGCGTCGCACTCCATGCTGCCAATCATGGACCGTGACGACGCAGCCTACATGGCATTCGTGAACGTGTGCAGCGACCTGTGCCGCTCCCAGGGCATCATCGTCAACACCTTCCGCTCGCTCGAGCCGCGGGGCATCGAGGCCATCGCCGCCGGGCTCTGCACACCTGCTGGACTCCCGATCCCTGCAGTCTACTGCATCGGGCCGCTGATAAAGTCGGAGGAGGTGGGCGTGAAGCGTGCCGACGAGTGCATCGCGTGGCTGGACACGCAGCCCAAGGACAGCATGGTGTGTTAGCACAGCCCCTCGTCGCTGACTGCTTTCCAGCGACCACAACGATGAAGTTCCGACGAGACGATTTCGGAGACACGCACGTATCCGATAACTTCCAGTCTGTCGAAATACACGCGTTCTGATAGCCTAATCAATCCTTTGACCAGCTAGTATACTCACACGCACCCACACGAAAACCAGATTGTATTGCCAAAGGCTTGTCTAGATCCTTGTGGTTTTCTTTATTCCTTCAACTTACACGATGTGGTTTACAATCAGAGTTACATATATATATAGCAGGATTAGCTAAACCGTACTAGCTAGGAATCCTAGTCTCATACGTACATGAGCTCTACTAGTAAACAAACTGGCTAGTCTACTCGGAACGGATCACTCGTATACGAGCCGTATACGATGGAGCGCAACAACGTGCTTATTTCCAACAATCACCCCCTAAGCATGACTTGCGCTTCACTTCGACCTGGATCCCAAATACGCCAGCTGTTTCTTGCCGGCGTCATCCACGGCAGTGCTTTCGCTGCTCCAGGTATCATCCTCCATGTCACCGACTTTACCTTTCCCGGCTTCTCCATAACTTGACGTCGACCCTCCTCGTTCGCGTCCTTCTTTTCCGCGTCCTCCTTGTCGATGTCGTCCATGACCGTGTCTTCGGTCTTCATCGGTTCCTTGATGAGCAAACACTGTCTTTTATGCTCCATCTTCACTAGATTATTAACCATCCAAAATTCCTTCTTCGGATAGCTATCCAACACGCCTCGCATGCGTGCTCGCGTCGGTCGTAGTCGTCTCATCTCCAGTGCAGTCGGAGGCATCACGACATACTCTTCTGCACCCGATATAGTGCTTGCTTCTTCAGTTGTGGATCCTCCATTTGCTGGCTGAGGTCCCTGTCGCTCTCTCGCGACTTGCCGATGTGATCTCGCCGAATTACATTCTCGACGGGATTCACGTAACAGTTACTAGCAAAACTAGCTAGCTCCTTACCCGATGGATGCAAATCTGGCTGATACTTTTGGCCGTCATGTACCCACCTACAAGGAAACTCACGTGTAGCTAGAACAAATGGTTCTAGACACACTCCACGCTCTTCCTTTCTTTTTCTTGCTGGGATTTCTAACTTCAGCCCGTCTAGTACAGTAGAAACCGGGCTTCCATCAGACCCTGAGCCGACCCGACCTCCTGTGCTTGGTCCGTCAACGTGTAGGCTGCGTGGTGGCGTCAATGGACCACCAGCTGTAGCTTCATTTGGCCTTGTTAATTCTTCACGTGAAGCACTTCTTTCCTGCTTGACTTCTTCACATGAAGGACCTCTATCTTGGCTAACAACAGCTGGGTTGCAGCTGCTCACTAGACCAGAAGGTCCAGAGGTTCCTGGCCTCTCTGTCGCTTGGCCCACCGAGTGAGCGCCTGCGTCTGGCAATTTTTGCCGAACGCCAGTTCCTGGATGCTGGTCATCGGAAGCGGCACTACCCGCCCGATCTCCAGAATGTCCAACATCAGCACCAGTTGCGCTTGTTGGTCCACCACGGATACTGTCTTCTAGCGACGCCAGAGTTTCTGAATTCTCAACACCTGATTCTGCTCGGGCACGTCCATCTGAGACATGTGCACTCTTTCCCGGCTGACCTTCCTCGAGTGCATGTTCAAGATCACCACAAGTAGCGGTAAAAATCTTCTCCCGGTATACCGTTTCTTTGAAGCCCCAACTCCATGACTTCTCCTCCTCAAAGACAACATCGCCCGTGACAACCACCTTATTTGTATAGGGATTGCACACACGGTATGTCTCTGAGCCTTCATCATAGCCAGTCATGATCATTGGAGAACGTCGAGTCGCCAATTTGCTTTTATGGCCGGACTCCGTCTTGACATGCGCCACGCATCCAAAAGTGCAAAGATGATCAACCGATGGCTTTTTCCAATACCATGCTTCGTACGGAGTCATACCAAGCACACTCTTGGTCGGTGCCCTATTCAGCAAATAGACCGCCGTGTTGACAGCCTCACCCCAGAACTTTCCTGGCAAGCATTTGCTTTTCATCATGCTCCTCGCCAAGGCCACCACGGTTTTATATTCACCCTCCTCAGCTATGCGTAGGGATTTTTTCTTCCCCTCCGCCTCGACCTCTCCGGCTTCCTTGATCTTCTCGAATGCATGTAGAGCGTGATCCTTACTTTTCATCAACACAATTCACATGTATTGACTGTGATCATCCACCACAAGCATGAAGAATTCATTGCCGGACGGGGTTGCGGGTGAAATTGGACCGCATACACCGCCATGAACGAGTCCCAAAGCTTCACTTGCCTAAATCGTAGCTTCACGCGGAAACGGGGCACTCCGTTTCTCGTGATCCTCACATGGTAGATCGTGATCCACTTGCGCCACAATCTCCATACCCGGTGATGTAGGATCCTACTCATCCTTCAGCTCAGTTACTTCGAGCATCAGCATCATCGGTCCATCATCTCCTTCCTAGGCGATGAGAGCCATCTCCTTCAGCGGTTTCTTGCAATCCTTCTTGAAGTGACCGAGATCGCCGCAGTTATGACATCTTACTTTCTTAATGTCAAACTTCCTCCGCGGCGGAGCGTCGTCCTCGTCCTCCCCTGCGGTATACTTTTTCGCTGAGCGAGAAGCTTCTTTATCACTCCTGCTTCCGGATCCTTGATCGCCCTTTTCTTTGGCGACCACCGCCTGCCACTGGGCACGGGTAAGCATCACGTGCTCTTCCGGTACCGCATCACCATAGGTGATCTTCATCCGCTCGTCATGAGCTTTCAATCGTCCAACCAGATCATCCGCCGTGAGAGTCTTGAGATCAACGCACTGCTCGATCGCCGACACAACGGACAAGTAACGCGGCGGCGCTGCGTGCAGGAAACGCCGAACGACTGAGATCTCTTCGAGCTTCTCACCGAGCGCGCGAATCCCATTGACCAAAGTGGCTACCCTCGAGGCAAACGCGTCCAGCGTCTCGTCTCCTCCCATCTCCAGATTCTCGTACTTCTTCTGCAAGGTTTGTAGGGTTGCTTCGCGGACACGCTCGTGCCCAAGATTTAGCGTCTTGAGCGCCTCCCACGCCTCCTTTGCAGATTTCTTCGAGATTAGGTGCTGCATCACGTCCGTCGGCATCACCGAGCCGATGGCCATGAGTGCCTGCCGGTCCTTGCGGTACTTCGACGCGCCCTTCTTGAACTCGTCGCCGTCGAGATCGACAGCCTCCCATAGATCGTTGGACTCTAGCGCCCACTCCATCTGGGTCGCCCACATCGTGTAGTTGTCGCGGTTGTACCGCGGATACTGCGTCATCACCTGCGCAGCAAATCCTTTAGCCACACCGGAATACTCGCCCACATCCATCGTTGTTGCGACCTCCCGTTACGAGGAGATCCTTTACGAGGCTCTGATACCAATTGTTAGCACAACCCCTTGTCGCCGACTGCTTTCCGGCGACCACAACGATGAAGATCCGACGAGACGATTCCGGAGACACGCACGTATCCGATAACTTTCAGTCCGCCGAGATACACGCGTTCTGCTAGCCTGATCAATCCTTTGACCAGCTAGTATACTCACACGCACGCACACGAAAAACAGATTGTATTGCCAAAGGCTCGTCTCGAGCCTTGTGGTTTTCTTTATTCCTTCAACTCACACGATGTGGTTTACAATCAGAGTTACATGTATATATATAGCAGGATTAGCTAGACCGTACTAGCTAGGAATCCTAGTCTCATACGTACATGAGCTCTACTAATAAACAAACCGGCTAGTCTACTCGGAACGGATCACTCGTATACGAGCCGTATCCGATGGAGCGCAACAACGTGCTTATTTCCAACATGGTGTTCCTCTGCTTCGGCAGCCTCGGCCGGCTCAGCGCTAAGCAGATCAGGGAGGTGGCGCTCGGGCTAGAGGCAAGCGGGCAGCGTTTCCTCTGGGTCGTAAAGAGCCCGCCCAACGATGACCCAGCGAAGAAGTTCGAGAATCCTTCGGAGAAGCCGGACCTCGACGCCCTCCTCCCAGAGGGTTTCCTGGACCGGACCAAGGACAAGGGGCTGGTGGTCAAGTCGTGGGCGCCGCAGCGCGACGTGCTGATGCACGACGCGGTGGGCGGGTTCGTGACGCACTGTGGGTGGAACTCGGTGCTGCAGTCCGTCATGGCGGGCGTGCCGATGCTGGCGTGGCCGCTGTACGCGGAGCAGCGTATGAACAAGGTGTTCCTTGACGAGGAGCTTGGGCTAGCCGTGGCAGTGGAAGGGTATGACAAGGAGGTGGTGGAGGCCGGGGAGGTGGCAGCGAAGGTGAAGTGGATGATGGACTCTGATGGAGGGAGGGTGATCCGGGAGCGTACGCAGGCGGCGATGCGGCAGGCGAAGAAGGCTATGGGCGAGGGCGGGGAGTCGGAAGTCACGTTGGCGGGACTAGTAGACGCGTGGACGATACTTGCTTGACGTTGGTGGACTCAGTTATGCAGAGACCTGATGAGTGATAACGCACATGGACATGGATGTGCGTCAGCGCGTGTATGGTTTATTATTCTCCGTGGCACAATAATACATGTCTTTATTTCGAAAAAATAATACTCCCTCTATCTTAAAATGGTGTCACAGGTTTGTTAAAATTTAGGTAAATAATGGTCTATATTTATCTAAATTTTAATAAATCTGCGACGTCTATTTTAGGACTGCTACCTTCGGTCTACGGATTACAAATTGACGGGCACTTGCACCAGCCACATGCAACACCCTCCCGCATGTGTTATGGTCAAAAATAGAAAATGAGTTTAGTGTTTAGCATAAAAGATAAAATAGATGATGTCATCGGATTAAATACGAAATCTGAAAATTCAAAATGGTTTATAGCTCAATCTTTTATCCGATTTATGAACCCTTTTTATCATTGGACTAGTCTCGGCGAGATCTTCAAAGTAAATCCCATGTTGATATGTTTCGACAACTTTTTTCCCTAAAAATTATTCAAGTGAATAGACGGTTAAAAACTTTTACGAGATAGTCTTAACAAAGGCGGAATAAAATTAGCGTTTACTTTGTAGAGAACAAAACCTATGAATACTATGGTTCATCTATGTGCACCAACTACTTATGCTAAGCAAGACAAATAACAAGGTGATAGCAAGATAGATTACTTCAAACACGAAGTATGTCACAATATAAAGTGCATAAATAAAGTGCTTGGGTATAGAGATAACTGAGGTACACGGAGACGACGATGTTTTACCGAGTTCCTCCTTACAAGGGAGCACGTCTCAATGGAGGGATGGGCGGTACCAAGACCACCAACACCACAAGAGGCCTCACCCTATTCTGCCGAGCACCCACCACACGGCAAGTATCCGATCCACTATGAGACAATTGAGGACGGTCACCAAACCCGTACAAAATTGGGATAAGCTCCACAATTTAATTGGAGGCTCCTAATAATCACCACCAAGGCCACTAACTTGGAGAGAGATCCACAACTTAATTAGAGTCCCCAAAACTCACCACAAAGGCCACACAACCATCTAGGGTTCCAAGAACCCAAGAGTAATAAGCTTCTTGATTTCACCAACCAAATCCTCTGAGGAGAACTCAAATCGATGCACCTAATGCAATGGCAATTCCTTCACTCTCAAATTTCACCAAAGCAACAAAAGCTATTGGGGGAATAAGAGAGAAAGAACACAAGAGGAAAACCACATAAGTCTCCAAGATCTAGATCCCAAGATATTCCCCTCACTTAGTGGAGAGATAGATTGATAGGATTGTAGATCTGGATCTCCTCTCTTCTTTCCCTCAAAGAGATGCAAGAATTATGGGAGGAAGAGGGAGGAATCAAGCTCAAGAGAATCAACAACGGAGGAGGCAAAGATCTCAAAAGGATGGGGAACCATTGGGGAAGAAGACCCCTTAAATAGGTCCCCCCAAATTCAACCGTTGCATCCCAAAAACGCGATTGCCGGTACTACCGGACTTTTCCTAGTCCTACCGGACATTCCCTGGATTCCTGGGTCACCCAAACGCACTTTTTTGACAGGAAATCCCGGTACTACCAGACTTTTTCCTAGTACTACCGGAATCCCTGGGATTCCTGGGTCGCCAAACGCACTTCTCTATGTCAAACCCGGTACTATCAGACTATTTTCCGGTACTACGGGATTTTCGGAACCACCGAACACTTAGTACGAAAACGGCAATAATTTTTGCATCTGTACTCCGATTTCGATGATCTTGGGCTCGTTTCGAAGAGGACAACAAGCACTATAATATCATGCATAGAAACATCATTGTCGAATCACGAAGATAAAACCACAAAATGAAAGGTTTGACCTCTCTAAAAGAGACAAATCGGTAAAACCTCCAAAACACAAAACACAATAACTCGAACTTGAAAACTCCGATTAGGTTGAAACCAATTTTGTTGGAAAGATACAAAAAAAAGTTGTATCCAACAAAAATGGAAATATTGGATACCACCAAGGGAGAAAATATCAAGTATATATATGTGAGATATCTCCCAAGGTCTGAAGCCGGAAAACCCGCAAGATCAAAAACGCAATAAGATAGAGGGGAAATCCATTTTTCATGAACTAGAGCTTGTTATGAAGATTACCATGAGCTCTAGAACCTCACTTGGATAAGATCTATATAACAACCAAAAAATATGATGCTAGGTATGGAAAGGTTTGAGCTCTCTCAGAAGGATACTGAAAGTGCATGTGTGCCCCCATGTCTGGTTTTGGTAATTAATGACAATCTTTATGGACTTATGTTTGAATTGAGTTTTAATTGTAGGATTTGTCCATAGGCAATGCTTAAACCATATGTTGGCTTCAAGGTTGGGAGAAGAAGAAAGTGAAGAAGATCAAGTGATGACCATGTTCAAGGAGTGATCCAAAGATTGTTCATGTGAGAGTTGAGCCTATAGCAAGTGTGTCTTGAACAATAAGATGGTGTGATATATCTTGTGTACCTCCAAGACACCAACATGATGAAGAAAGAAGAAATGAAGTACTAGTTCAAGATGATTCATCTCGAAGACATTATTTGCTTGAAGCTTGCCATCCTATGGTGTTCATGGATATGTGAAGATATGCCCAAGAGAGAAGCTCTGCCATAGTGGAATATGAGGGAACAATTTGAAGTCTTCACCAAGTTAGTGCAATCAAGAAAGGTGTTCCATCTTGAGATAGACAAGATTGTCGTCATCAAGCTCAAGTGGAATATGCGCAAGGCAAAGGTATGTTATTGATAGGGTTTCCTTCTTACCGGTCTCGTGGTGTTAGTTGGAGAGACCGGTTTATAGGATGGATAGCCGTACTATCAAGAGGGGCTCTCGAGTGAGTAACTTGATCATATCCTTCGGAGAGAGCTCAAATCTTTGCATACTTAGCATCATATTTCTTGGTTGTTATTTGGATCTTATCCATGTGAGGTTCTAGAGCTTGTGGTCATATTCATAACAAGCTCTAGTTCATCGAAAACGGATTTCATATGCGTTCTCTATTGCGTTTTCGATATTGGAGGTTTTACTGGTTTGTCTTTTAGAGATAGGTAAAACCATCCATTATTTGGTTATTACTCATGTGAGGATTTATAGCTTGTGTTAATATTCATAACAAGCTCTAGTTCATTGAAAATGGATTTCATATGCATTCTCTATTGCGTTTTCGATATTGGAGGTTTTACTAGTTCATCTTTTTGAGAGAGGTCAAACCACTAGTAGAAAATAGGCCTTTGGTTCGGGCCACTAGTCCCGGCCGTGGCTGGGGCCGGGACTAATGGTACAAACCAGACGGTCCGAGGACGCCAAGGATCTTTGTCCCAGCCTGTAAGGGATCATTAGTCCCAGTTTGAGATACAAACCGGGACTAATGGGTCTAGGCATGCCCGCGTGGTCCTGGCAAAGCTATTAGTCCCGGTTTGTGTCTCAAACCGGGACTAATAGTCTGGCCCTATATATACTACACCCAACCCTCCACTATCTCCTATTTTTTTCCTATGTGAGGTGGGTATAATTTTGTGCTAATTTTTTTCTTCATATGCACTAGAGGTGTTCGGTGAAATGCTTGTTAGTGCGATGCCACTTGAGTTCACACAAGACAAAACATGATATGAGGTGCTAGAGCCACACTTAAGTTTTCTCATATTTGTTTCCAGGTGTCCTAAAAGGTTAGCAAGTATTTTCTCGTTTAGACTGCGCGGTAGTAATTTTATCATCGTGATTGCATTTGATATATATGGTTGTACGATGCAGATGAGTCATCCATGGATGTACGGTGACCGATGCTCTGACGCTTACAGAGAAGGCGTGCGTTCTTTTCACCTTGTGGCCGAGGCGAACAAGCGGCGGGATGGTTTTATGTATTGTCTATGTGTTGAATGTCGAAATGAGCAGGCTCACACTTCCTCAAGAGTCATTCAGAGCCACCTGCTTCAGTCTGGCTTCATGTCCGGCTATAATGTTTAGACCAAGCACGGAGAAAGAGGGGTTATGATGGAGGACATCGATGAAGAAGAGAACGATGATGACAACTACCGATCTATGTTTCCTGAATATGCTGATACCACAATGGAAGATAATGAAGAAGAACGGGAACAAGATGAGCCCGCTGATGATCTTGGTCGGGTCATTTCTGATGCAAAGCGAGACTGCGACACAGAAAAGGAGAGGTTGCAGTTCGAGAAGATGTTACAGGACCACAACAAATTGTTGTACCCAACTTGTGAAGATGGCCAGAAGAAGCTGGGTAGCACACTAGAATTGCTGAAGTGGAAGGCAGAGACCGGTGTGACTGACTCGGGATTTGAAAAGTTGCTAGTAATAATGACTGCTTCCAAGAAATAACGAATTATGCTCCAGTATGTACGAAGCAAAGAAGGTTGTCTGCCCTCTAGGATTAGACGTGTAGAAGATACATGCATGCCCTAATGATTGCATCCTCTACCGAGGTGAGAAGTATGAGAATATGGATAAATGCCCAGTTTGCACTGCATTGCGTTATAAGATCAGAAAAGATGACCCTGGCGATGTTGAGGGCGAGCCACCCAGGAAGAGGGTTCCTGCCAAGGTGATGTGGTATGCTCCTATAATACCACGGTTGAAACGTTTGTTCAAAAACAAAGAGCATGCAAAGTTGTTGCGATGGCACATGGAAGACCGTAAGAAAGACGGGAAGTTGAGGCACCCTGCTGATGGTCGGCAGTGGAGAAAAATCATGAGGGACTTCCCGGACTTTGCTGGTGATGCAAGGAACTTATGGTTTGATCTACAACCTTTTGGGGAGCAGAACTGCAGTCACAACACCTGGCCCATGACTCTATGTATCTACAACCTTCCTCCTTGGTTGTGCATGAAGCAGAAGTTCATTATGATGCCAGTGCTCATCCAAGGCCTGAAGCAACCCGACAACAATATTGATGTGTATCTAAGGCCATTACTTGATGAAGTTTTACAGTTGAGGGCCAAAACAAGTATACGTGTGTGGGATGAGCACAAACAGCAGGAATTTGACCTACAAGCATTGATGTCCGTAACCATCAATGATTGGCCTACTCTTAGTAACATTTCAGGACAGACGAACAAATGATACAATCCATGCACACACTATTTAGATGAGACTGAAAGTATATATCTGGATAAATGTAGGAAGAATGTGTACCCGTACAATCGTCGTTTTCTTCCGCCAAGTCATCACTTAAGGAAGAAAGGCAAGCATTTCAATGGCAAGGAAGAAACCCGGACGAAGCCTGTCCCCCGTACTGGTGCTGATGTATTTGGTATGGTCAAGGATTTGGATGTAATATTTGGGAAGGGTCATGGAGGACAACCTGCTCCGAAAGACGCTGACAGACACACACCCATGTGGAAGAAGAAATCTATATTTTGGGAGCTACCCTATTGGGAAAGTGCACGAGGTCCGCTCTGCAATCAACGTGATGCACCTGACGAAGAATCTTTGCATGAATATTCTAGGCTTCCTGGGCTTGTATGGGAAGTCAAAAGATATCCAGGCAGCATGGGAGGACCAGTAACATTATAAAGAAGAGAAGGAAATCTTTTTTGAAGTCCTTTTCAGTATCAAGGTCCCGTCTGGCTTCTTGTCGAATATAAAGGGAATAGTAAATATGAAAGAGAAAAAATTTCAAAACCTAAAGTCTCATGACTGCCACGTGCTTATGACGCAATTGCTTTCGGTTGCATTGAGGGGAATTCTACCAGAAAATGTTCGACTAGCCATTGTGAAGGTATGTGCATTCCTCAATGCAATTTCTCAGAAGGTAATCAATCAAGAAAGTCTATCAGGGTTACAAATTGATGTGGTCCAATGTCTGGTCAGCTTCGAGTTGTTGTTCCCGGCATCCTTCTTCAATATTATGATGCACCTCCTAGTTCACCTAGTCGAAGAGATTAGAATTCTCGGTCCTGTGTTTCTACACAATATGTTCCCCTTCGAGAGGTTTATGGGAGTCTTAAAGAAATATGTTCATAACCGTGCTAGGCTATAAGGAAGCATCTCCAAGGGCTATGGAACAAAGGAGGTCATTGAGTTTTGTGTTGACTTTCTTCCTGACCTTAAGCCGATTAGTGTTCCTGAATCTCGGTATGAGGGGAGGATGACTGGAAAAGGCACACTAGGAAGGAAATCAATGGTATGTAGGGACGAGCATTCTTTCACTCAAGCACACTACACAGTTCTACACAATTCCACTATGGTGGCTCCGTATATCGAGAAACACAATAATATTTTACGCTCTGAAAACCTGGGGAAGCCTGACTGCTTGATTAAAGGGGAACACGAGAAGAATTTCGGCAGTTGGTTGCAGACACATCTCATGAATAACACCACTGTTGGAGATCAGTTATACTCGTTGGCCAGGTTACCATCTTCGACTATATGTACTTTCCAAGGATACGAGATAAATGGGAATACATTTTACATGATTACCCAAGATAAAAAGAGCACCAGCCAAAACAGTGGTGTCCGCTTTGATGCAACAGATGACAATGGGTAGAAGGACACATATTATGGGTACATAGAGGAGATATGGGAACTTGACTATGGACCTACTTGTAAGGTCCCTTTGTTTCGGTGCAAATGGGTCAAGCTGACAGGAGGAGGGGTACATGTAAACCAAAAGTACGGCATGACAACAGTGGATCTCAACAATCTTGCGTACATGGATGAACCATTCGTCCTAGCCAACGATGTGGCTCAGGTTTTCTATGTGAAGGACATGTCTACCAAACCGAGAAAAAGGAAAGATAATCAAAAGAATACAGAATACGATGATCCAAAGCGCCACATAGTTCTTTCAGGGAAAAGAAACATCATGGGAGTGGATGACAAGACATACATGTCAGAAGATTACAATAAGTTTCATAAAATTCCGCCATTCAAAGTGAAAACTGACCCAAGCATCCTGTTAAATGATGAAGATTCTCCATGGCTACGGTGTAGAAGAAAACCACAACACTAGATGTTGGTGATGTGTAATAATGTATTAAAACTTTTATTTGAGACATAAATCTATGTAATGCATTAAACCTTTTATTTGAGACATAAAGGCCCCCTTTCATGTAATACATCTTGCTCAATCAAACTGGACATCGACGACTGGGTTCTGAGCCACGAGAGGTGGTCACCCAAAGAGAAGGAACCATCACAGGAGCATAGCTCGGGTGAGGTCCTAGAAGATGCTGCCAGGTATTAGAAAACCTGACCTCCAACACATACATATAGCGGCGGACCTGCTCGTCCTCCTCCCTGACACGCCTCCGTACCACCTCCTCGGGGGCCGGCTCCCTCTGCACCGCTCCTAGATCATGCGACCGCCACCAAAGAAGCTCTGGGTCGACGACGGGACCCGGATTCCTCACCAGGCTACGCGTCCCGGAAGGTAGCACCTCCTAGTGCCAGCCCGGCGAAGCCCAGTCTCGGACATGCCCGATGGAGCCTAGTACTCTGCCGTCGTTGCCGCCGAGTCATGGACGAACACGCGGGGGCATCCTAAAGTAGGAGGCGGGAAATGTGTGGATGTGTGGTATTAATGATGGTCGCCGACCTATATATAGAGGGAAAGGGCGGGAAAATGTGGCGGGAAAAACATATGGCAGGAAAACATGGCGGGAAAACATGGCAGGAAATATGTTTAGCCCCGGTTGGTGTTTCCAACCGGGACTTTAGTCTTGGTTGAAGAAAACCAACCGGGACTTAAAGGGTGAGTGTCGACACTATGACAGGGGTGAGTGTCGACATTATGTCGTGAGTGTCGATACTATGTTGTGCTGTTTTAATCTATAAATAGGCATCCCTGTGAAGTTATCAACTGCAAACAAGATGGTGTGAAAGAGCAGGGACAACACACTACGACCAACTTCAGGGAGATGCCGCCAGAGCCCTGTCCTCCGGCATCTCTCTGAAGCTGGCCATAGAGGCACTCTCTAATATGTGAAATTAGTTAGCTCCCTGACATACTGATCTAGGTAGAGAAGTTATGAACTACAAGAGCAGGGACAACACTATGGCCAACTTCAGGGAGATGCTGCCGGAGCCCAGTCCTCTGGCATCTCTCTGAAGCTGGCCATAGAGGCACTCCCTAATATGTGAAATTAGTTAGCTCCTCGACATATTGATCTAGGTAGAGAAGTTATGAACTATAAGAGCAGGGACAACACTATGGCCAACTTGAGGGAGATGCCGCTGGAGCCTAGTCCTCCGACATCTCCAACAAGTTAGCCATAGATGTACTCCCTAATATGTGAAATTAGTTAGCTCCTCGGCATAAGTATAGAACATCTTCATAATTCGGGAAAGTTGTAGAGAGACCAACACTAGTAGGAAACGATCCATTAGTCCCGGTTTCTAACTGGGACTACAGAATCGGGACTAAAGTCCCCCTTTAGTCCTGTCGGTCCAGCCACAATCTGGGACTAACACTCAAGACATTTATTATTATTAAAAAACTGGGACTAAGAAATCGGGACTAAAGTCCCCCTTTAGTGATACTCATATCTAGCCTTATAGTACACAACTTCATGGTCATCTTTATCTTCGTCATCATCGTTGTCGTCATCGATAGGTGCACGCGGCTAGATCCTAAGCCTAGCCATGGCATATTCTATTTAGAATAATTATTTTATAAAACATAAAATATATTTGAATTACTTATTCAAATTCAAGCATTTTTTATGTTAAAAGTTTAGTGAGATTCAAAAATATGCAAAATATAATAGTTAATGCACTTTTAAATTGAAAATGAAAAAAATGGTTAATAGTTTCACTACTTAGAATAATTATTTTATAAAACAGAAAATAGATTTGGATTAATTATTCAAATTCAAGCATTTTTATGTTAAAAGTTTAGTGAGATTCAAAAATATGCAAATTATAATAGTTAATGCATTTTTAAATTGAAAATGGCAAAATGGTTAATAGTTTCACTAGTTAGAATAATTATTTTATAAAAGAGAAAATAGATTTGGATTACTTATTCAAATTCAAGAACTTTTCATGTTGAAATTTTTCTCAAATTCATAAGTATGCAAAACCTGTATAATTCAAATGTTTAAAAATATAATAGTTACAAATTGAAATATTTGAAAAAATAGGCGCCAAATTAGGCCCAACACGCGCAAATTTGGGTCTTTAGTCCCGGCCCAAAACATCAGCTGGGACTAAAGGCTCTCTTGATTAAAAGCAAAAAGCCTTTAGTCTGGTGCGTATCGAACCAGGACTAAAGAACCCCCTTTAGTCCCGGTTTGTGCCACGCACCGGGACTAAAGGGTGGGGGGTATTTATTGCGCTGCTTCTTTCTCGATCGAATCCATCGACCGGAGCACATCGCGAGCAGCTGCGTATACGCTGACAGGCTGCCAAATCGCCTCCCCGAGCCACGGCGCCTCCTCTCGCCGTCACGAGCTCCGCCACTGCCCCGGCCACCGCGCCTCCCCTCGCCGTGGCCGCCCACGCTGCCACGAGCTCCGCTACCTCCCCGTCCGCCACCACCCCGGCCACCGTGCCTCCCCTCTTCGTGGCCCGCACGCCACGAGCCCGCCACGCCCTAGTTGCCTCGCTCATGATGCCGCCGGTATATATTTTGTATATAGAAATATTTGTAAATAGGAATATTTGTATATAGAAATATTTGTATATAGAAAATATTTGTATATAGGAAATATATTTTTGTATATAGAAAATATTTGTATATATGAAATATTTGTATATAGGAAATATTTGTATATAATTTTTTTGTATATAGGAAATATTTTTTTTGTATATAGGAAATATATTTTTGTATATAGGAAATATTTGTATATAGAATTTTTTTGTATATAGGAATTATTTGTATATAGGAAATATATTTTTGTATATAGGAAATATTTGTATATATGAAATATTTGTATATAGAAAATATTTGTATATAGGAAATATTTTGTATATAGGAAATATTTGTATATAGAATTTTTTTGTATATAGAAAATATTTGTATATAGGAAATATTTTGTATATAGGACCCCCGGACTTAGGGTTAGTGTGGTGGTGCTCACGAGCCCCCAGACTTATGGTTAGAGTGGTGGTGCTCGCGGGTCACCCGGACTTAGGGTTAGGGTGGTGGTGCTCGTGGGAGACCGGACTTAGGGTTAGGGTGGTGGTGCTCGCGAGGGACCAAACTTAGGGTTAGGGTTAGGGCGGTGCTCGCGGGCCCTCGGACTTAGGGTTAGAGTGGTGGTGCTCGCGGGCCCCCGGACTTAGGGTTAGAGTGGTGGTGCTCATGAGCCGCCCGGACTTAGGGTTAGAGTGGTGGTGCTCGCGCGTCGCCCGGACTTAGGGTTAGGGTGGTGGTGCTGGCGGGCGACCGGACTTAGGGTTAAGGTGGTGGTGCTCGTGGCCCCCAGACTTAGGGTTAGAGTGGTGGTGCTCGCGGGCCACCCAGACTTAGGGTTAGGATGGTGGTGCTCGCGGGCCCCCAGACTTAGGGTTAGGGTGGTAGGGTGCACTAGAATTTTGCTATTGTTTAGTTTTATTGTAGCAAATTAGGTGTACATATTATTATTTAGTATTGTTTTATATTGTGTGCATTTTTGCAGAAAACTATGGATCCACCTAGTCCAATCCGCAGAGACCTGGAACAAGAAATTCTCAATAATATGATCAACGACGCCGCCATGTTCATCCACCCGAATCTCCATCGATGTATCTAAACCCCTCCAGTGAGGGTGAGGAGGTCGGCCGAAATGACCAGGGAGAAGCCGATGGATCCGATGATGGAGAAGCCGACGACTCCGATGATGGAGAAGCCGACGCCTCCGGTGGACCCTTAACTAAGTCCGACGAGGTATATATATGAAGTCCGGTGATGAGTAGATGCATTAATTGAGTTGTATATATATAAATTGACGAATGTTTCTTCTCTTAGGCCTCCACATCGAGCCAAAAATATTCCAAACAAGGCCCGGCCAAAAAGTTGGACGCATCTACGCGTTATACAATTACACGGGTATCACCACGGGGTGAACCATTGGAACCCGAAAAGGCTAAAACTGTATTTGTACAACAATGCGGAGTTATGGTTAGGGATCGCATCCCGATCACCATTCGAGAGTGGAATAGGACAAAAGGGGCGGGAGAGGGTGAGTATGTCGCTGACAGGTACAAAGAGGGTCTTTGGACGTCATGACACATTTCACCCTGCCAGAATTTGAGGATAAAGCCGACTGATGGCTCGGTGTTGATGTGGAGCTCGTTGGGGAACCCCAAGAGGAAGGTATGATGAGCACAGCAGCAAGTTTCCCTCAGTTATGAAAATAAGGTTTAATCGAACCAGTAGGAGCAAGGAAACACCCCAAAGGTGTTGCTAGCTGAGCCTTGGCAGGGCGCAATACCGGTGCTAGTAGCAATGTGGAGACCTGCACAACACAACCACGGAACTTTGCCCCCAACTTGCGATGAGGTTGTCAATCTCACCAGTTTTGCTGAAATCAAAGGATTAAACGTATCGAATGGAAGGAAGTAATAGTTTGCAGAAAATAAACACAAAGAAGTAAACAGTTTGTAGATTGTATGTAAAGAAAGGACCGGGATCCATAGTTCACTAGAGGTGGCTCTCCTTAAAATAGATAACATGCTGGGTGAACAAATTACAACGGGGCAATTGACAAACATCGAGAAAGCAACACATGCATATACTAATCATCTTGACTCCTTTCGAACTTGATTGGGCATTACAACATTATACATAGACCGCCATCTAACTACATCTATGACTAATAATCCACCTTCAGGTTATCATCCGAACCCCCTCCAGTATTAAGTTGCAAGCAACAAATTATTGCTTTACGAATTGCGTGTAATGTAAACAATACGATTGTTCTATGAACAAAGGATTGTTGTTTTCTCCCTAGTAGCAACAACACATCTAGCACCTTAGAGATTTCTGTCACTTCCCTAGATTACCAGAGGCATGAACCCACTATCTAGCATAAATACTAACTCTTGGAGTTGCTAGCATCTACTTGGCCAAGATAGCTACTAACAACGGAAAGAATGCAAGATCACAAATAACAAAGACATGATAGAATAAATAATCAATCTGAAATAGCATCTCAATATCCACCGGATCCCCGCAAACACAACATGCAGAATTACAAATAGATGATCTTGATCATGAACGGAGCTCACAAGATCTAGACATGAAAGCACAAAGGAGGAGAACCAGCCATCTAGCTACTACATGGACCCGTAGTCTAGAGATGAACTACTCACACATCACACTAGAGGCTTGCATGATGATGAAGAAGGCCTCCAGGGTGAATTCCCCTCTCTGGCAGGGTGCCGGGAAGAGCTTCAGATCCCTCCCGATCTAGGGATGGAGATGAGGGTGGCTATAGACTCTTTCGTGGATTTTTTATCGAGTACTTAGGGTTTTGGTCCCGAGGACAATATATAGGCGGAAGGAGAGGCCGAGGGGTGCCGGACCACCTGCTGGCCAGGCCTAGCCGCGCGGCCAGGTGGTGTGGCCGGCCCCCAGCTCTTCTCCGTCTCGTATTCTAGCATCAGATGTCTTCCGGAAAAATAGGCACTTTGGCTTTTGTCCCGTCCAATTCCGAGAATATTCATTTTCTAGCTTTCCTGGAACCAAAAACAGCAGAAAACAGGCAGCTGGCACTGTTGCTCTTGTTAATAGGTTAGTCCAAGAAATCATATGAAAAGTACTCCAAAGTGTGGACAAAACACAAGAAAGTAGATAAAAAACCAAGCATGGAACATCAAAAATGATAGATACATTTGCAATGTATCAACATCCCCAAGCTTAACTCCCGCTCATCCTCGAGTAGGTAAGTGGTAAAAAGAAAGAATAATTTTTGAGGTGAAATGCACCATCAAAGACTTGATCAAAGTATTTGTAAAACATTCAAAGCTGGGATCATAGTACTTCAATCATAACATGAAAGACAAAGTTCTTGCAATAAGACAAAGAAACTATGATGCAACATGAAAAGTCACAAACAAAAGATTCATGAATAACAATTCTTTGCAAGACGTTTGTTTGTTTCACATAAAGAAAACATAGCATAATAGCATTCAGCTTGTCCCTCATAGAGTAGCAAATATAAATGCATAGGACACCTTCAAAGTTCATAAGAGTGACTAGATACAAATAGTTTAAAACAAGCAATATCAAGTTATGCATCAATCAACTAGTCTTGGAACAATGCACATAGAACTAAGAATGGCCACTATGCTCTCAAAGTAGGTGCATAAAGATAGAAGGTGGAGACTCAATATAATGGTGGAAGAAAGGCCTTCATAGAAGGAAGTAGGGATTCAAGTCTCATAAAGTGCTTCCAAAAATTATGGTACTTATAGCTTTCAGCTCTCATTGCCCCTATCATAAGCATCTTGAAGTGATTAAGGTTAAAGTGAACAAACTATGGTGTACATGCTTGACGAAGTATAAGTTAGAAATCCCATGTCCCTTGAATACGAGGGCTGCTCCTCATGCTACTCAAGTTTAGTTACCGGTAAGTTCTTGTCATCGTAAGTACATGTGTATCATAGAGAACCGCCAACGGGGTACCCCTTGCCCGATGATATGGAAGAATCCCCATATCAAAATGACAAGGCAAGGCATAACGAGCATATCAACAATCTTCTTATTTACCATGGGAATATGGTGCTTTTTTCTCTCTTCCTCTTTTCATAATCTCTTTTTTTCTTTTTCTCTTTTTTTCAATATAGGACCTCTTTTTTTAAGAAGAATGCTTCATAGACAGCTCATTATGGTTTACGCGCAGGTTTCCACCATGGTCAGCATGGATTAGACCAGTGGCCCAGCGCTTTCTAACACATATACATAACTCCATGGACTTACAAGCTCCCCTTTCATTTCACACCGACGACATCCATATACAAAAGAGCATGATATCAACTAGGTACAAGTACCCGTGCAATGTTGAAAGCGTTCCCCATGACAGCATGGTTCTGCTAATTCCCAACAAATAAGTGCAAGCATATACAACATAGACGACACAATGGTTCAAGTTTATTAAGGGCAAGAAAAGTAAAGTGTGCCATCAAGTTCGTGAGAGCTTTAATCACTAGTTTTCTCATAACAAGTTTAATTCCGAAGATAAACAAAAGCATGAATATACTTGGAATAGCATAAGCTAGTAGGTAGGTATGGTGGACTCTTTGGAATAACTTGGTTTAGGGAGTTGGATGCATGAGGGGAACTCATACTTGGTTGTGGAGGCTAGCAAAAGACTGGGAGCGACAAACTAAGAGAGCAATAATGGCCACAATCATGCAGAGCGCCAAAACATCATTGATCAAAGCATAAAGTGATACTACAAATTGAAAACTAAAGGATCATAAAGGCTATGGTGACTTGAGATAGTCATAACATGGTGTGAGCATGCGCCAAGTCAACCTAAATAAAACATCAAAGGAGAATACCACTATACAATGCTTTAATATGCTAAAACAACGCATGATTCATCCAAGGCACATTAAGAAATCTCAATTGTTTATAACAAGTCATGCTACAGCGAAGAAAACTAAGCATAAATCCAAAACAATATCAAGCATGGCATGGCAAAGCATAGGCCATAGTCAAAAAAAGCTCTCTTTACCACTTAAGCATGAACTTTCCTACTCTTTTCCAAACCAAACCAAACTATTTGGAAACCAATGTATGAAAGAGGGGGTCCAACCAATTTATTCAGCAAAATAAGCAAACAAAGCAAACAAAAAACCAAAACGGAAACAAAAATAAGACGCTCCAAGAACAACACAACTGTGCATGAAATAATAAAAATGAAGCGTTTGGAAGAAACCTGGGATTTTTATTGATGAAGAAGGGGGATGCCTTGGGCATCCCCAAGCTTTGACGCTTGTACTTCTTGGATATTTCTTGGGGTGAGATGCGTGGCATCCTCCCAAGCTTGAGCTTTAGTCCATCCTTCATCTCATTACTCATTCCTTCCATACACCTAAAATTTTTCCTTCATACAAAGCTTCACACAATCTTTATTAGCAACATTATTGCACTCAAGATAATAAGTCTTAAAGGTTCAGTTCTAACACCAAATAAACTTCCATTAGAACACTAGCTACTGAAGCACTTCCCTCAAAAAGCTCAATTCCCCAAAAGAACTCTAAAAGGAATCAACAAGAAGCAAATGCAGAAAATGGCAGAAATCTGTCAAAACAGACCAGCAGGTAAAGACAAATTTTTTCGAAGACCTTCTGTTGCTCAAATAAAAAATTGTTGATCTAAAGGAAGTTATATGGCAACCTGGGGCAGAAGCACAAAAATTCACGCCTCAAAAAGACGTCCATAGATTTTACACGAATTTTTACGGTGAAGCACAGAAATCTGTTTCGGGACAGCAACTTTCCCAATCATTACTTCTCTCTCATTAGAGGTTACTCTTGGCACAAAAAGCAAATAAAAAGGATAAGGAGGGGTTATTACTAAGGTAATAACTTCCAAGACTCATCTAAAACTTTTTGGTTTATCTCCCAATAAGTATTTTTCTTTAACGCCTTTAAGTTAGGCATAAGAAGCAAGAAAGAATCAAGTGTTCTCAAATGAAGAAGCATTAAGAGCAAATTTTGTTTTCATATGAGAGGCAAAAGAAATCTTCTCTCTCTTCTTAGGGAAATGTTCTATACCTTTCTTGAGTGGGAGTTGATATTTAATGGTGCCTTCTTTCATATCAATAATGGCACCAACAGTTCTAAGAAAAGGTCTTCCCAAAGTAATAGGACAAGAAGCATTATATTCAACATCCAAAACATAGAAATCAACGGGGACATAGGCATTGTTAACCATAATAAGAGCATCATTAATACTCCCCATTAGTTTCTTTTTAGCATTATTATCTAGTGGGACATTCAAATAACAATCTTCAAGTGGTGGCAAATCAAGCATATCATAAATCCTTCTAGGCATAATAGAAACACTACTATCAAGATCACATAAAGCTTTAAAATCAAAGTCATTCACTTTCATATTAATGACGGGTTCCCAACCATCTTCTTGTTTTATAGTAATAGAAGCTTTATGTTTCATCTTTCCTTCTTTAATCTTTATGAAAGCATCAGTAATGTGTTTTGTAAAGGCCATGTTCATAGCACTATCATTAGGGCTTTTAGTAAGCTTTTGTAGGAACTTAATAAATTCAGAGATATTGCAACCATCAAGATCAAAATCAAATTTATCATCTAAAGTAGTAGAACTATTACTAGCCTCAACACTATTGGTGGTGATAGTAGAAACACTAATGTTTCTAGCAATTTCATCTTCTCTTTCCCACTTAGCATGTAATTCGGCTAATAGTCTAACATTTTCATCAATTCTCACTTGTATGGCATTAGTAGCTGCAAAGGGATTATCATTAGTTTCAGGTTTAGCAGCCATTTTATTCAAAGAAGATTGAGCTTCAGCCAAAGATGCTATATTTCTTTCAGCATTAGAGAGTTTTTCCTCAATAGTTTTATTGAAAGCAGTTTGTTACTAATAAATTCTTTAAGCATAATTTCAAGTTCAGAGGGTGCACTCCTATTATTGTTGTAGGAATTTCCATAAGCATTACCATTGTTGGGAGGATATGGCTTATAATTATTGTTACCAAAATTATTCCTATAAGCATTATTGCCAAAATTGTTATTTCTTATGAAGTTCACATCAACTTGCTCTTCTTGAGCAACCAAAGAGGCTAAAGGAACATTATTTGGATCAATATGGACTTTCCCATTAACAAGCATAGACATAATAATATCAATCTTATCACTCAAGGAGGAGGTTTCTTCAACATAATTTACCTTCTTACCTTGTGGAGCTCTTTCAGTATGCCATTCAGAGTAATTAACCATCATATTATCCAGAAGCTTTGTTGCAGCACCCAAAATGGTCATAAAGGTACCTCCAGCAGCAGAATCCAATAGGTTCCTTGAAGAATAGTTTAATCCTGCATAAAAAGTTTGTATGATCATCCAAGCAGTCAGTCCATGAGTGGGACAATTCTTTACCAAAGATTTCATTCTTTCCCAAGCTTGAGCAACATGTTCATTATCAGATTGTTTAAACTTCATTATTTCACTTCTCATAGATATAATCTTAGCAGGAGGGTAGTATTTTCCAATGAAAGCATCCTTGGATTTAGTCCAAGAATCAATACTATTCCTAGTTAAGGAATTCAACCATTCTTTAGCTTTTCCTCTCAAAGAGAAAGGAAACAATTTCAGCTTAATAATATCACCATCTATATCCCTATGCTTTTGCATCTCACAAATTTCAACAAAGTTATTTAGATGGGCAATAGCATTTTCATTACCAATACCAAAAAATTGCTCTCTCATAACAAAATTGAGTAAAACAGGTTTTATCTCAAAGAAAGTAGCTTCAGGAACATGTGGACCAATAGGTGTGCTCATAAAATCATTGTTGTTGGTGCTAGTGAAGTCACACAACTTAGTGTTTTCAAGAGTAGTCATTTTTTGTGTTTTTGGAAAAGAAAGCAAACTAGTAAAACTAATTTTTGTGTGTTTTTGATAAAGAAACAAGCAAACAAAGCAAAAAGAAACTAAGCAAAACAAAAATAATAAAGTACAAAGATTGGTTATGCGGGACTCCCCTTGTGAAGATGTCCTTCACTCCCCGGCAACGACGCCAGCAAAATGCTTGATGGCTCGGTGTTGATGTGGAGCTCGTTGGGGAACCCCAAGAGGAAGGTATGCTGAGCACAGCAGCAACTTTCCCTCAGTTATGAAACCAAGGTTTAATCGAACTAGTGGGAGCAAGGAAACACCCCAAAGGTGTTGCTAGCTGAGCCTTGGTAGGGCGCACTACCAGTGCTAGTAGCAACGTGGAGACCTGCACAACACTACCACAGAACTTTGCCCCCATCATGCGATGAGGTTGTCAATCTCACTGGTTTTGCTGAAAACAAAGGATTAAACATATCGAATGGAAGGAAGTAATAGTTTAGAGAAAGTAAACACAAAGTAGTAAACAGTTTGTAGATTGTATGTAAAGAAAGGACCGTGATCCATAGTTCACTAGAGGTGGCTCTCCTTAAGATCGATAACATGCTGGGTGAACAAATTATAGCGGGGCAATTGACAAACATCGAGAAAGCAACACATGCATATACTAATCATCTTGACTCCTTTGGAACTTGATTGGGCATTACAACATTATACATAGACCACCATCCAACTGCATCTATGACTAATAATCCACCTTCAGGTTATCATCCGAACCCCCTCTAGCATTAAGTTGCAAGCAATAGATTATTGCTTTACGAATTGCGTGTAATGTAAACAATACGATTGTTCTATGACTAAAGGATTGTTGTTTTCTCCCTAGTAGCAACAGCACATCTAGTACCTTAGAGATTTCTGTCACTTCCCCAGATTACTAGAGGCATGAACCCACTATCAAGCATAAATACTAACTCTTGGAGTTTCTAGCATCTACTTGGCCAAGATAGCTACTAACAACGGAAAGCATGCAAGATCACAAATAACAAAGACATGATAGAATCAATAATCAATCTGAAATAGCATCTCAATATCCATCGGATCCCCGCAAACACAACATGTAGAATTACAAATAGATGATCTTGATCATGAACGGAGCTCACAAGATCTAGACATGAAAGCACAAAGGAGGAGAACCAGCCATCTAGCTACTACATGGACCCGTAGTCTAGAGATGAACTACTCACACATCACACCAGAGGCTTGCATGATGATGAAGAAGGCCTCCAGGGTGAATTCCTCTCTCCGGCAGGGTGCCGGGAAGAGCTTCCGATCCCTCCCGATCTAGGGATGGAGATGAGGGTGGCTATAGACTCTTTCGTGAATTTTTTATCGAGTACTTAGGGTTTTGGTCCTGAGGGCAATATATAGGCGGAAGGAGAGGCCGAGGGGGTGTTGGGGTCAGCCAGACCACCCCTGGCGCGGGCCAGGCCTAGCCGCGCGGCCAGGTGGTGTGGCCGGCCCCCAGCTCTTCTCCGTCTCGTATTCTGGCATCAAATGTCTTCCGGAAAAATAGGCACTTTGGCTTTTGTCCTATACAATTCCGAGAATATTCATTTTCTGGTTTTCCTGGAACCAAAAACAGCAGAAAACAGGCAGCTGGCCCTGTGGTTCTTATTAATAGGTTAGTCCAAGAAATCATATGAAAAGTACTCGAAAGTGTGGACAAAACACAAGGAAGTAGATAAAACCAAGCATGTACCATCAAAAATTATAGATACATTTGCAATGTATCACCGACACAGCTGCATTGAGGAACAAAGTCAAGGATTGGACTCTTACGAAGATGGCCGAACTATTCAAGAACTGGAAGAAATCATTATGGCAAAAGTATCAGAAGAAGAAGACTCCTCCTCAATTTGAATCCTATCTAACAAAGCAGCAATCTAACTAGGATGCATTTGTGAAGTACAAGGAGTCAGAAGCTGCTAAGGAAAAGTCGGAAACAAACAAGTTAAATGCCGTGAAGAAGAAATATCACCATCACCTGGGGCCAGGGGCACGCGACTGCCATGCCAAAGTGGGATGCTAAAGTGAATGAGTTGCTCGCTAAAGGGATCACTCCAGAACCAATACGCGAAGAATGGGATTGAGGGCAAGAAATTGGTTCCTTAGGCATGGGAGAGTATGACGAGAATACAGGGGACCTTATTTGTAGTGATGGGATTAGGATACCCCGGGAGACATGGTAGAGAGTGGTGAAGGAAATTAAAGAGGGGACTACAAAGTTCTATCTCGATAGAGAGAATGACTTGCTGACAAAGGCCCTCGGGAATAAAGAATACGGAGGACGAGTACGAGGCCTTGGCCCTACTTATACTTGGGAGATGGGGTTTCCCAAAGACAGAGATAGTTATAGGAGCCGAGAGAGAGCAAAGAGGCGACGACAGGAGGAGGATGGAGACAGGTCCACCGAGTTGCTAGGAACACTTCGAATTCATCAGCAACAGATTGACGAACTTCGAGGAGTAGCATGCCTGCAAGATCCTGCACTCGATATTACCGCTGTCCCATCTCAGCGGAGAAGTAGCATGGCTGAATTGGAGGTCCCGGCTGATGATGCACGGATGGTAGATGGTGGTCTCGGCTACCCCGTGGATGGAATCAAGGAGCAGACATCTTGTGAGCTCTATCAGAAGGTGAAGAACCTATCCATCAAGGTGGCGGTCGGATGTGCTTTACCTTGTCCACCTAACGCACGCTGGCATGGCCGTGAGATTCTAGCTGGCTATGCTAAAGTTGGGGTGGATGAAATTGGAACGGGGTGGGACTCAATGGAGTTTGACATTCCTGGACCTGAATGTGAGAGGACACTCGGAGAAGTATTGGGTGGTATCATTCTATGGGACAAGAACAATATCAAGCTTCCAGGCTCAACTCCAAGGCCAACACCGCCTCCGATTCGTTGCATGTCACCTTTACCTCCATCACCTCCAAGAAGCCCACCCCATGACTACGACCACCACAGCTCGGGTCCATCTCGATCTCCGCCGTAGGGTCAGCCGTCATCGCCACCTGCTAAGGACAATAAGAGAAAGCGTGCTCCGTTGATGAGTACTAAATGAAACAACATCCAAAAACGACAAATGTCGCCCCTCCCAAGAGTACCACATAAGAATCTTCCCATCATACCTTATGATCGTACTGAAGAGGAAACCATAGCGATCGCAAAGGCTGAATGTGTTACGCAGCTTCAAAAGAAGAAACCTGAGCCCGCCCCGATATACACCGAGAAGCAAAAAAGCGTATGCACTTGGTTTTTTGAACACAAAATCGCAGTATGACTTGCACCATAAGCCAGATGACTATCTACGCACGCTTCAAAAGTATGTGAAGAAGAGCAAATCAAGTAAAAGTGCAAGCGGGAGCAAAGCATCAAGTCAAAGTGCAACCGGGAAAATAAAGGACGTCCCCTAGCTCAGGGAATAGGCCAAAAAATCGATCCCACCCCTCAGGGTTGCATGCTATGACATTCCCCAGCAGGATATGGAAGGAGCTGCAAAGCTTGCGACCTCTATGAATGTGACTATTGAGGAACTGCTAGGTTTGCAGGACGACGAGTTACCCAAGGCTGATGTAGTCCCTCAATATGTCCTAGGGATGTCGTTGGTCACCCCAGAGAGGTTACAACAACTGAACACAAATGCGGAGTTTACATAACTGGTACTTGAAATACGCAAAGGAGGAGAGAATAATGATCATGGCAAAAGTACCACATGACTACTACTTCCGAGAAGAAGAGGTCCATGTTGAGTTTCCAGAATCTTTCAGTTATACGCTTTCGACGTCCTCGACAAATCTATCATGAGTTGTTATTGTCTGTAAGTTGTTGAAGTCATTGTCTACATATAAGTTGTTCAATTTTTCAGTTATTCAGTTTATTGCATGTAATTATCCTCATTATATCCTTTTGTACTCTATTATTATGCAGAATGAAGATGCAGGAATGTAAAAGAAGGTCACTCTTTAGTGTTGGGTTCATTGACCCAGATAAAATACATATAACGACACTAACGGATAAACCCAAGGAGATGGAGGAAAACCTTCTAAGGTTTCTAACGGAGCAAATTTTCTGTGACCACATACTGTTTCCTTACAATTTCAAGTGAGGGTCATACTCTGGTGTACACATTCACTTTTGCTTACTCAACTTAAGTGTTATTTATGAGTTACTGATGTGTATATAAACGTGTGTGCATATTCCACTGGATTCTTCTAAAAAATCAACTTGATAAGGGAAGACTTGAAGTCATGGACCCATTAAAAAGACCCCTGGAACAGTTTAGAGACATGCAGGACACGCTCCAGAGGTAATTTTCGTGCTACATCGGTCTCTTTCGTTGATTTCCTAAGATATCACGTAATAAATAACTCATTCATTTTCTTTAATGGGTTACGGGTGCGGTTACGGGTCACTTCAACAGTGCGGTTACGGGTCACTTTAGTGAGAAGCTGACGTTTAAGCTAGTCTCGGTAAGTTGTACACACATCCCTTTACTTCTATAGTTTTAATACAATTATGATGCTAGAATATTATTTTGATTGAATTCTATTCTCGTAAATTGCGCTAGGCAACCACCCAGGACGAATCTATGTGGATTCTACGTTTGTGAGTTTATTCGCATGTTTACCACTGAGCACAAAAATTATAAAGTCGATGTAAGAAATACATTCACAACATTATTTTTATTACCATCACTTTTTGTTATCATGATTGGTATTAAGATATTGATATCCTTTTCTTATATATAGTTTGATAGAATGCGGGATAAGCTCCTACTAGAGCAACGCATACTAGGAATTGTTGAAGAACTGGCAGGATTCTTGATGAAAGAGATGATAGATGATGCTGGAGAATTTAGTGTGAATAGGCACTACCAATGATCCCCTGACCGTGTAATTGAATAGACGGGCTCTAGTCCCGGTAACTGTGATGTCTCCATGTAACTATCATGTATATATTTGTGTATGCTTGATCCTAATGGTTCTCCATGTAAATATCATGTATATATTTGTATGTTCTAGTCCTGGTAACGTGTACGGTATGTGGTAGCATAGAAATCTACTTTGAAAATGAAAAAAGAAACAAAATGAATTCTCTGCCGCGGCAGAGAAAGGAGCCAAAACTCTGCTGCGGCAGAGAACCACTAGTCCCGGTTTGTAATATCAACCGGTACTAATGGGGATGAACCTAGCGCACACAGGGGCGTCCACGTGGATGCCCATTGGTCCCGGCTGGTAAGCAGGCCAGGACTAGTGGGTGGGCCTTTAGTCCCGCCTCTCTAGTCCCGGTACCGCAACCGGGACTAAAGGCCCTTATGGGCCAGGACTATAGGCCCGTTCTCCACTAGTGAACCTTTCATAATTTGGTTCTATACTCCCTTGCTATACTATGATGTTTTTCTGTATTATCTTGTATATCTTATTGTCCTCTTTAAAACGAGTCCAAGATCATCAAAATCAGAGTTCGGATGCAAATGTTATGGTTTTTTTCGTATAGGTATTTCTGCCAGTTTTTGTAAGACCGGAGATTCCAGACTAAATCTCTAGCCTATCTCCGGACCATGTACTGAATGTCCCCCACTTTGTCCCTGTTTGGCCTAGGTACACCAGAGACACCGGTCCCAGTTCGGAGACTCCGGACCGGGCGATTCATGGGTCTAACGGTTGGATTTCTAGGGACCTATTTAAGGGGCCCTTCTTCCCTAATGGTTCTCCAACCTTTCTTGCAAGTTTTCCCCTCCATTGTTGACCTCCTTGAGCTTGCTATCCCTCAATCCCTCCTATGATTCTTGCATATTCTTGACAGATTTGAAATAGGAGATCTATATCTACAACCCCACCAATCAATCTCTCCTCTAAGTGAGGGGAACATCTTGGGATCTAGATTTTGGAGTCTTTTATGGATTTCCTCCATTGTTCTTCCCCTCTTATTCCCCCATAACCTTTTGTAGATTTGGTGGAATTTGGGAGAGAAGGAATTGAGAACTTATTGTGTTCTTGCCATTGCATTTGTTGCATCAGTTTGAGTTCTCGGTGAGGATTTGATTGGGTGAAAGCTGAGAATCTTTTTACTCTTGGGTTCTTGGAACCCTAGACGGTTTAGTTGTATTGCAGTTTTGTGGATTTCTTGGGGCCTCCAATTAAGTTGTGGAGATTTCACCAAGCTTGTTTCTTGGGAGCCTCCAATTGAGTTGTGGAGAAGTGCCCCAATCTTGTGAGAGGTTCCGGATTGCCATCGACAATTGCAACTATAGTGGAAGTGTGGATCGATCCCGTTCGGGTGAGATTCACCGGAGAACAAGGGGGACTTTTTTGGCGTTGGTGGTTCGAAATCACCCCTCTCCAAACGAGACGTACTCCATTATTGGGAGGAACTCGGTAAAACTTTGTCGTCTCCGCGTGTCTCGGTTATCTCTATACCCGAGCTCTTACTTATGCAACTTACTTTGGGATAGCCTTCGTGCTTGAAGTCTATATCTTGCTATCACATAGTTGCTTGTCTTTCTTAGCATAAGTTGTTGGTGCACATAGGTGAACCCTAGTTGTTCTAGGTTTTGTGCTTGACAAAGTAAACGCTAGTTTCATTCCGCCTTTGTTGAGACCCTCTCGTAAAAGTTTTAAATCGCCTATTCACCCCCTGCTAGGTGACATCCTTGTACTTTCAATTGGTATCAGAGCCCGATCTCTCATTTTAGGCTTCACCGCCTTGAGAGCAAAGATGTCGGATAGGGGATTAGTCCATGATGACATTTTGATATTCAATGGGACAAATTATGATGTTTAGAAGTCTCGTATGCTTATTCATTTTCGGGCCATGGACCCAAATTTGGAGAGGATTGTAGATATAGGTTTTTATCATCCAATGGATTTCCGGAATCTATCTTGTGAGGATGAGAAAAACTTATATCTCGATGCTCAAGCTTCTAATGTGCTTGTTAATGCTTTGAGCTATGTAGTGAGTTCTTCAATCATACCTTTTTGGAGCGCTCATGAGTTATGGACAAAACTTCAAGATAAATATGATGTGTCCAACATTATTAAGGATGATTGTATTGCTTCCACTTTTAGTCGTGATGAGTTCTCATCTTCTTCCACTTCACCAAAGTGTGGCAAGACATAAGGTAATGATATGGTGAGTGGTGATGAATATTGCAATGTTGATAGTAAGCTTACTCTTGATGATCCTTCATCTCTATATCATTGCAACGCTTCATCTTTGGACTTAAAAATGTCTAGCACTATATATGATTTACATGCTAGTGTTGATAGTCCTTGCATATCATGTATAAATTGCCTCAATAGATCTCATGATGATATGCTCTCTTTGCCTTGTTGCCATAATATAAATGCTTCTATTTCCTCTAGTTGTTTTGTGCCTAACAATGTAGAGGAAATCGAAGATTCTATTGGTAAAGACATGATTTTGAATGGAGCTTCAAGTAATTCTTCATCATCATCATCTCACGGTTCCCACCTATACCTTATGGCTAGGGATTCAAAGGTAACTCCTACTTTGGAACCCAATACCTCTTCTAATGATGAGGATGAGGATAATGAGGAAAAACATATTAATGTTGATGATTTATATGAAAAGGGTGAGGTTGTTTATCATGCTCTTATTAAGAATAATATTGCTTGATCTAACTTCGCTGAAATCTTGGACTTTGCTATTAAGAGCAAAGAACATATTGATAAGTTAGAAGCACAAATTGAGGAGCATGAGAACACCATTGATAAAATGAGTAGCCTTGAGCGTGAGTATGCTAACAAAATTGCAAATATAAGAGAAGATCTTGAAGAGGAGCAAACCACTAAGGAATCTCTTGAGGAAGCTTTTGCTCAAGATATGTCTAGAGTGAATGAATCTAATGATAGAGATCTTGAGGTGGAAAGTGATCTCAAAAGTAAAAATGATGAGCTTCAAGTTCTTATGTTAAACTCCTTGAGGATTTTGAGCACCTCAAAAATGGCTCTAGGGTTATCAAGGGTGAGCTCATCAAACTCACCGAGTCACATGAGCAACTTAAAGCTTCTTACTCAAAAGAGCTTTTGAAGTTTCCCTCACCTCTTGCAATTAATTATGATGCTTGTGCTACTAACTCTATTTCTTGTGAAGCATCTATTTTGAAGGAGAATGTTGAGCTAAGGGCTCAACTTGAGTTGCTAACTAGCAAGTATGGTAAAATTGGAAGAAAGTCATGAAAAGCTCTCTAGATCTAATGGGGATCTTCTAGCATCCATGATAGGCTAAAGTTAGCTCATAACGCTAGATGTACAAAGGTAACATCTTGTGGGCCTCATGTGATCACTAGGACAATATCTACTAATAATGCTATATCACCATGTGCTAGTCCTTGTAATTCATCCACTCACATTATTGCTAAATCTTGTGATAAATTACATTCTTTGCCTTGTTGATCCAGCAATGAAATTTCTACTTCCTCTAGTGTATGTGTTGTCACAAACCATGTAGAGGAAATCAAGGAGCTCAAGGCTCAAGTCACTTCTTTGAAGAGGGACTTGAAAAGGGGTCATGAAGGGAGGGCCACACTCAACAAGATCTTGAGTGTGCAAAAATTCCCAAATGACCAGAGTGGGATTGGATTCAAATCCAATGTCAAGAACAAGTCCACTATCAAGAATAAGTCCAAGAGAAACAATAATAAGGGCCAAGAACAAGTCAAGAATTCGGCCAAGATTGTTTGCTTCAAGTGTAAAATTGAACGACACCATGTTAGATCTTTCCCTTTGAAGAAGAAGCCTCTTGGTGAGAAGCAAAAAGGGAAGCGGCCTCTAGTTCAAGGTCATGACCAATCTCAAGTTGGAGAAAGGCCTCTTCCCAAGAAGATTCAAGCTAATGCTCCCATTGTGGATAAATCAAGTGAAAATAATGAGAAGAGAAGAACTTGCTACTTATGTTGTGAGAAGGGTCACATATCTTCCTATTGCACTATTGGTAACTCCTCATCCAACCCAATCATGATTGATGGTGTTTATTCTCTTAGGAAGGATGAGGTTGGCAATGTGTTTGCCAAATATGTTGGTACTCAAAGTGGTGTCAAGAAGAGAACCATTTGGGTTGTCAAGCCTATTATGACTAACTTCTTAGGACCCAACTTGGCTAGGGACCATCAAGCTAAAACTTGATCAATAGGTGTTTGTTGGAGGGCATTGGAGACTTTGCTACATCATGAATAATTAAGGGGACTTAAATTGTACTCTCTCAAGCCAAGTCATTTATATTATCATATCTCTATCATATATCCATTGCTCCTCCTTGCGGTAACATGTTCTCAACTCTTTTACATTGAAAGTTACTTGCCCCTTATGCATGTGTTAGTTTTGTACCTTGCATTTTTTTGTATATGTTGTGCTTTCTACTTGCTTAACTTGAGAAATTAAGCTTGTGTATGTTGGCTTGCACACCATGTATGTGTTCTATGTTTGAGTCTATTGCATCTTGTTTATATCTTAGTTGGCTCTTGCGGGAGATTAATGGACAATCCTATTTTGGGGGAGTGTGTTGTCCTTTGGGGCACCTCATAATACTAAATGTGTGTACATGAGGAATACCACTTAGAATTGATATTTCAATATTATTTAGTCTCTACGTGGTATGCCATGCTCATGAGAAATTCAAATTCTATAATATCCATTAATTAATGTTCTCTAGTTGTATTTTATTTGCCTCTTCTGAGAGGAAATGTTTTATCACATTATGGGGGAGTAATATTGACGAGGGATAACCTCGACAATGTCCATGGTGATGGACTTGGGGTTTCGCAGAAAAGAGAACGCTGGGGATTTCGTCGGATGTCAGGAAAAACGATGAAGACAAAGTCGCCTGAATATTGGGAAAACACACTATTACAAGTTGTCCTCTAGATTTCGAGTACCCTACTTGGGCTTCTCCCGTCGTATATATAATAGGCCGGGTCTCAAAGCTGTATGCGGATAGGTTTCATACACGCGTAATTACAAAACCAACACAATGTCGGTTCGTGGTTTCTTTTTTAATATAATAAAAGTCTTTGTCAGTTGCATTCCTGGGCTGTTATCTGGAATCTTCATGGGCCATAGGCCTTTTACCCAATGCAGGGTAGCGAATAATGAGCATCTGAGTAGTCATACCCATGTAGCCCCCGAGACTCTGCCTGAACCGCAGTTTCAGTTTGAGTCTCAAAGTTTCTTTTTCCTTTCTCTTTATTGCTTTTTGCATTTTGTAGGGATTTGTACAACGAGTCTGATGCTTCCGACGGATCAGGAATCAGTTAATTTCTCCTGGGCAAAAACAAGGTTAACCTACATCAAATTCAAGTCCCCAGGCTCGAATCCGGAATTTGTAACTGGCGTAATTCAGTTCGAGCCGCTGAGGTCTTACCGAATAATGAATCCTAGTTTTCTATTTTTATCAGGTACCCAACACGTCCGTCGGGATTTTTCATCGTATCAGTGATACAGATTTTTTACTAGCAGAGCACATTCTTGTGCGATTACCAGGCCACATAGGACGAATCTTGGGGTCTTACCTTCATGTTTCTGAACACGACATTCAGATTTTTTGTCGTGTCTGAGCTTGATCCAAGGTTTTTTGGATTTTTTGGTGGTTGGCCTACTGGGTCATCACTCTTTCTGATTATATCAGATAGTTTTATTATTTTATACAATCACGCGATGGGAGTAACACCTTTTTGAGGATACACTAGTGTAAAACTCAAAAAGGTTTTTGCAATTATCAATATACTTCATAGACAACTTGAATTTCTATCACGTGCGCGCTAGAGCTCCCGATGGGGAGTAGCCCCAGAGACTATGTTCGGATGCCTGTATCTGGACATAGGCTCATAGTTGCTGTTATCTTGATGGAAAGCATTGATGTTTGGAAAAAAAATTAAGGTACAAATAACTTATCTCTTCATATATAAGGAAAAAATTGACGGTACATTATTCTTTTGAGCAGATGGCTACTAGACTTTATCCTGGACATCTTGTCTTTAATAAGCCGAACTGTAACTCTTATCATATTGCACATAATCTTATGCGTAAAAGAGCCGTAGCTATGCTACGTTCCATGGATTTGATTAATTTACTCATGTCTTCTTGTATTGTAGTCGATATGCTCCTCCAGGAATAACTTCTGTGATGATGTATTTTCCTTCCCATGGCGATTATAACTTCTTGTGACCATCTTGCTTGATGCGAAGAACTATGTCCCCTACTACGAAGGACCTAGGCCGTAATCTTCTGCTATGGTAATTGCCAGGTTTTGCTGGTACATAGTTGCTCTTTGGAGGGCTTCATCCCGAGCTTCATCAAGCGCATCCACATCGTCTTCAAGTGCTTCTCTTGATTCCTTTTCATTATATGTAGCTACTCTTGGCGATTCATGCGATACCTCAACTAGAAGCATGGCTTCCGAATCATGGACCAAGAAAAAAGGCGTCTCTTGCGTTGAATTATTTGGAGTTGTACGTAGACTCCATAATACGGATGGCAATTCATCCACCCATGCTCCTTTTGCTCTGTCAAGTGGTGCCAATAGACTCTTTTTTAGTCCAACAGTAACTAATCCATTGGCTTTTTTGACCTGTCTATTTGTTTGTGGGTGAGCTATCGAACCGTAGCTTATTTTGATGCCCATCTCCTGACAGTATTCCTTGAACTCATTGGAAGTGAAGTTGGTCCCATTATCCATGATGATGCTGTTTGGTATGCCAAACCGGAATACTATGGATTTGATAAAATTCACAGCCGAAGTTCCATCTTGGGTGGTCACATGCATTGCTTCAATCCATTTAGTAAATTTGTCGACTGCTACTAGCAGAAAGACATGTCCTCCTGGCGATGATTTGTGAAGTTTCCCCACCATGTTGAGTCCCCACTAAGCGAAAGGCCAGACCAAGTGTATGGGATTCAGCTCAGCGGCGGGTGCTCCAGGCTTTGTTGCGAATCATTGACATGCCTCACATGTTCTGACAATGTCTTTTGCATCTTGTACTACAGTGAGCCAATAAAATCTAGTCCTGAATGCTTTTGCAGCAATTGCTCGGCTACTAGCATGGTGACCACAAACTCCTTCATGTATATCTTTTAGTATAATTTTTCCTTCTTCAGGTGTTATGCAATGTTGTAACACACCCGAAATACTTCTTTTGTATAGTTCTCCTTTGATTATCCTGAAGGCCTTCGGTCGTCGGGTGATTCGCCGGGCTTCTATCACATCCTCTGGTAGCTCTCCTTTAGTCATATATGCTAAATACGACTGCATCCAGGTTGGTTAAATTAGCATGACCTCTTTGATTTCTTGTTTTTATTCTTTGATGGCTTCTTCTATGCTCTTGGCCTCTGAAGTAGCCCCTAACTCTTTTTGCGTTTTTTCTTTTTCCCTGTTTTCGGTGCTACAACCTCGGAAAATCTTTTCGCTTTGATCAATCGCTCCATTATATCCTCCCAAAAACACTTGGTGGTATTGGTAAACACAATGATCCAATGTTTGCTAGATTGTCGGCTTCCTCATTGCTTGCTCTTCCTATGTGTGATACTTCACACCCATCGAATTGAGCCTCCATGATGCTATATAAGTCGTGATAAGCAATCATATTTTCGCCGAAAGCATCACACTTGTTCATTGCCTGCTGTGCCACAAGATTGGAATCACCGGAGATTTTGAGGCGAGTTGCACCGCAAGCTTTGTCCATCCGCATGCCATGCAACAGGGCCTCGTATTCTGCTTCTTTATTGGATGCGTTTGTAAAGCTCATCCGAAGAATATAGCGCATTTTGTCGCCTTGCGGTGATATTAGTACGACTCCTGCTCCTTCTCCCTCCGTTCTTTTTGATCCATCAAAGTACATTGTCCAGGCACTAGAAAGATCTTGTGGACCCGCACATTGCAACTCCGTCCACTCTGTGATGAAATCTGGCAGAACTTGTGACTTAATTGCTTTGCGCTTCTCATAAGTGATATCGCTAGGGGATAATTCGATGCCCCATAGAGAAACACGCCTGGTTGCTTCTGGATTGCTCAGGATGCTTGACAAAGGTGCTTCGTGGACCACTATGACCGGGTGCTCCGAAAAATAGTGGCAGAGTTTTCGTGCTATCATAAATACTCCGTATGCTAGTTTACGGTAGTGTGGGTACCTTTGTTTAGATGGTGATAAAACCTCGCCCAGGAAATAAACTGGTCTCTGTACGCCGTGGGTCTTTCCTTCTTCGGGTCGCTCTACGACCAGGACCATGCTGACCACCTAATGTGTAGCAGCAATATAAAGGAGTAAAGGTTCCTTATCTTTTGGAGAGATGACAATGGGGGAGGTCGAAAGTGTTCGTTTAAGATCTTCAAAGGCATGCTGAGCTTCTTCTGTCCATTCAATTTTTTTTGATTTCCTCATGAGGGCGTAGAATGGCAGCGCTTTGTATTTTTTCGGGATTAGCCTCGATCCCTCTAGCTGATACCAAATATCCGTGGAATTGCCTGATACGTCCATTTTGCATCACTATTCTATATCATAATTTACTGTTATTCGTTGATATATTTCATATTAAGAGATGATACTTATGTTATTTCATCTGTTTTTGCATGGTTGATGACTTTTGGGGCATGGACAACTGTAGTCAGGATTCTGATGGAAAAGGTGCTGTTTGGAGGCAAAATTCACGAAGATCACAAAATCCGGGAAAATACATGGAAAATTCTACTCTTCCGGAAGACGAAGATTGCTAGAAGGGGGAGTGGAGATGGGCCACAAGGGGCCCACACAACCCCTGGCGCGGGCATCCCTACACCGTGCCAACAGGTGGTGTGGCCTCCCTAGCCCACTCCAGGCTCTCCCCTTTGGCGTATATTATCCCCTAAAAAACCTAATACCAGGGGAGCGACCACAGAAAGATTTCGCCGCCTCTGCGGGGTGGAAAACACCAAGAGAGAAAGATCTCTCCGACAGACAGAATTCTGCCGGGGGAATTCCTTCTCGGAGAGGGGAGATCGTCGCCATCAACACCACCATCAAGTTGGACTTCATCAGGATCATCATCATCATCATCATCATCATCAACACCAGTACGATCATCACCACTTCATACCGTTATAACAATTGGGTTGAATCTTGCATAGTTCTTAGGGGAAACTTTCCCGGTGTTGATTACTCCTTGTAGTTGATGCTATTGAGTGAACCATTGAATTATCATTTATGTTTAGATTGTTACATGTCATTATATCACCTCTGATCTTGATCCATATGATGTCTTGTGAGTAGTTCGTTTAGTTCTTGAGGATATGGGAGAAGTCATGTTGTTAGTAGTGGAATTGTGTTGAGAAAGATTCAATTGTTTGATATTTAAGTTGTGGTGTATTTCTTCTAGTGGTGTCATGTGAATGTCGACTACATGACACTTCACCTATATGGGCCTCGGGGAATGCATTGTGTATTTGGCTACTATTCGTAGGGGTTGCCGGAGTGATAGAAACTTGAACCCCCGTTAGGAAACCTTTGCACAAGGGATGTCAGGGTCTTAGAGTTTAAAGTTGTGGTTAGGTTTCTACCTTAATTACTTTCTTGTACTTGCGGATGCTTGCAAGGGGTATAATCACAAGTATGTATTAGTCCTATCAAGGTCGGTACATTAACACGGGTTCACCAACACAACACTTACCAAACTAAAGAAGATTAATCAACTATATGAAGCGAAAGCACTTGACGATATTCCCGTGTGTGCTCGAGAACATTTGGTCATCTTAAGTAATACACCTGGCTTGTCCTTTGCTAAAGAAAGGATTGGGCCACTCGCTGCATTTACTATTATTGTCTTTTATTTACTCGTACTTTATTTACCTGCATTATCAAAAACCCCTAAAAATCCGTTTGCTAAGTATTTGTAGAGAATTCCTGCTCCAAGCCACTCGTCAACACCTTCTGCTCCTCGTTGGGTTCGACACTCTTACTTATCAAAAATACTGCGATACACCCCTATACTTGTGGGTCGTCAAGACTATTTTCTAGCACCGTTGCTGGGGAGTGAAGCGCTATTGGAGAGTGGAACTGGTAAAGGAAACTTCTATTGTGAGTATTGTTTACTTTTGTTAGTTGCTTTATTTTCAATATGGATAATTCGCTGAGTTTCTTATTTCGTAATGCTACTACCCCTGCTAAGGTAGTAGATGAACCACCACCAGCTGAAAATGATACTTTCAAAATACCTACAAGAATTGTTGATCGTGTTATGGATAACTACTATATTGGAGATGGAACTGTCCATCCTGGTGATCATTTTCTATTTATACACAAATTATGTGGGTTGTTCAAGTGTGCATGTATTATAACAGATCAAGTCAAGAAGAAGTTATTCTCATTATCACTGAAAGGAAGAGCCGAGGAATGGTATAAGCTGCTGAAGAATGGTCAAGCTCTTAAATGGGAGGAAGTAGTTTTTATTCAAAATTTTATCCTCCTAGTGAGATTCGTAAAGATCGAAATCAAATATACAACTTTTGGCCTCTTGATGGAGAGAGTACAGCTCAAGCTTGGGGGAGATTGAAGTTACTAATGCTCAAATGTCCTACTCATGAGCTCCCCAACAATATTATTATCAATAACTTTTATGCAAGGCTTTCTCTTCATGATAAGGATTTATTAGATGCCTCTTGTGTTGGATCATTTACACGCATGGAAGAAGAAGATAAATGGGGTCTTCTAGACCGTATTCAAGACAATGCTGAAGCATGGGAGAATAACAAAGGAAGAAAGTCAGGTATACATTATGATTATGAATGCATTGAATCTTTTATGGAAACTGATGAGTTTCAAAATATTAAAAATGCTTATGGTCTAAACACTCAAGCTATTGCAACTTACTTTAAGGCTTTTGCTTCTTATATTGAATTTCCTAAAAAGAAGTGGAATAAGTATCATGCACCTTATAAAGATATTGCTAATAGAGTTCCTGCAAGAAATACTGAAGTTTATACTACTAATCATGTTTTACCGGAACCATACATTGAGAAAATGCCTTTCCCATTTAAGATAAAGGAACATTCTATGATAGCTAGTATGGTTAATTAAAGTACAAATAAAGCTGTTGAACTTAATGAACAAGTAGCTATTGAACCTATGATAGCAAATGTGAAAGACTTTGTCACTAAATATATGGAAGATGGCCACACTTTTCTTTGTAAGGATACTTCAAAAACTGTTTCACAAAGTAGTGTTATAAGAACTAGTATTCCTGTGTTTTCTATTAGGATAAGTGATCATTGCTACAATGGTTCTTGTGATAGTTATATTGTTAAATTGATGCATGATACTGAAAGTTATTATGAGAGAGGGAAATGTGTTCTTATGCATCTCAATAATATTAAGTTTCCTCGCTTTATGCTAAAAATCTTTATGTTGCACTTGTTTTGCCTTTCTATGCTAGCAGTCTCTGGTTTCAACAATTTATTTACAAAATTCCCTTGCATAGGAAGTGGGTTAGACTTAAACATGTGTATTTTTGCTTCTTGATGCTCCCTTTTACTTCAATTCTTACTCTTATGTGAGCATCATTAAAATTATCATGCTCATCTTAATGGCTATAAAGAAAGAGCTTTTTGGGAGACAACCCAACATATTTCTTTTGCTTTCAGTTTTTATTTATTTGAGTCTTGGAAGTTATTACTTCGGTAATAACCTCTCCTTATCCTTTTTGTTTGGTTTTTGTGTCAAGATCCACCTCTAATGAGAGATAAGTAAGATTTGGGAAGTTGCTGTCTCGAAATAGATTTTTGTGCTTCACTGTAAAAATTCGTGAAAAATCTCTGTATGTCAGATTAAGCTGTAATGTTTTGTGCTTCTGCCCCAGGTTGTTATTTAATTTTCGTTAGTTTTGCACTTTTTGATTTGAGCAACAGAAGATTTTCGAAAAAATTGATCTTTACCTGCTGGTCTGTTTTGACTGATTTTTGCCACTTCTGCATTTGCCTCTTAAATCGATTTCCTTTTGGAATTCTTTTGTGTTTTCGGAAGGAGTTTTTCAGTAGCTTATGTTTTGACGGATTTCAGTTTAAATTGAACTTAAAAGGTTTATTACCTCGCTTATAATAATGTTGCTAATGAGAATTGTGTGAAGTTTTGTGTGAAAGAAATTTGTAGGTTATCGGAGAAAATGGTGTAATAAGAAAGTGAAAGGTTTCATGACTCGAGAAATATGAGTATGAAGATGAAGATATTGATGTTATTCAAGCGGTGACTCCGGAAGAATCTACAAGACCAAATTCAGAGACCTGCAGAGTCCGTTTTTGAATAGGTAATAGTTCAGGTAAGAAAAGTTCCGCGAAAAGTTTGTCAAGTTATATTTTCGCAGTTTTTATCCAACAAGGAAAGCAATGAAGCAAAAGAGGGACGGAAACGGATCCAGGTTGGCTCACACCACCCCCTAGCGCGGGTCCCCCTGGCCGCGCCAGCAGGTGTTGTGGCCACCTCGGACTCTGTCTCCGACCTGTTTTCTCCTAGAACCTTCCTTTTGTTGTAAAACTTCGTAATATATAATCCCCCGGATCACTCGAGTTTTGTGTATCCTGTTCTTGTCGTGTTTTCGTTTCGATCTGTTTTTGACAGGTAGAGTCCCTGTTTTGGAGCCACCATGTTTTCCTCGGGATCAACAAAGGAAGATTCTTCTGTGGATATCATCGACCCGTACATGCATGAGTTGAAGATTCATCCCAAGGAGTTGTTGCTCGAAGATGGGGAGGTACAGATAAAAGAAGTTCAGGGCCCTAAAGGTGAAGGAAATCTGGAGGACAGGATGGAAGCACTGGAGCAACAAGTCTTTAGGTATAGGAAGATGGCAGAACGCGAAGTGGACATCATCCATAAGATTTGTTCCGAACTCATCGCCAAGCACCAAAAGGAGACTTCTGAGCTTAAGGATGAAATTCTCTTGCTCCACCAAACAACCAACCAACTACAAGCGCAGATCTACGACGTGCATAATCAAAACTGTGAGTACGAGGTTAGGTTTAAACGCATAAGTGTTGCTGCAAGTTTCAGGATGTTAGAGACCATGATGTCTTTTGTTGATGGGGAGACCTTACCATGGAAGTCAGAGGATGACGAGAGAACAGCACCACCACCGAAGGAGTAATTCGTCATCAGGTTTTGGCATCCCCTTGGTTTGTTCCACGCTTGGGGGAGTGCCGCGGTATAACATCACTATCTTCTATCTTTTTTACCTTTTTAGTAGAGTCATATCATGAATAGAGAAGTTACCATGTCGGATGGTTTGCATTATGGAAGTGTCCCCCTCTCGTTAGATATTTTGTATCTCTTGGTGTGAGTTGCTGTTATGGAATATTAATGAGAAGTTCTATCTTATACTCTTTTGCATATCTTATGTTAGTTTTCAATTTATGATTATGTGATTGATCTTGTCGTTAGTATTGGTATCACTTTGGGATCATTGAGTAAATTTAGTTGGTTTTGGCAAACCTGGCTCGGTCAGTAGCAACACTATTTTGATAATTGAATGAAAAGATAAAAGTACTCTAAAGAAATATAATTTCATCATCTTTCTTTCTTGATTTTCCCATAAGCTTAGTATTCTCTAGTTAAGATCTTTTATGCTTCCAAGGAAGATTGCATGTTTGTTTTTATCACTTGTATGTTTGTTTGTTTCCTTCAACTCTTATGCTTGCTGTAGCACCCCGGGTAAAACCACTACCAGAAAATCGCTTGTGTTTGTGCATCATCATGGCGACAGGCTCAGGTCATCATGCCACATTGTATTTAAGCATCGTCATATCATCATGCATATGTCTGTCTAAAACTATTTCCGAAAAGCCTATTTTGTTTTCCACTAGCCCTTCTTATTTCAAAGTATCAAGTCGGTTTGTCCTGATCTTTGTTTGGACTAAAAACTATTTATAAATCTTTTACAATTGAAAAAAAAAACTATTTTTGTCGGGGAGGCAGTCCAACCGGTCAAGCCAAAAGCCCAACCGGCCAGACCACCTACTACCCGGCCCAACCCACCGAAACTACCCCTAAAACCCTAACCCTAGATCCCTTTTTGCCTAACCCTAATCCCCACCCAAACCCTAGCTATCCTAGCTCAACTTCCCCTATAGCCGCCACCACCCCCAATTCTTCTCCCGCTCGGCCACAACCACACCCGACGCGACACCCACGCACACAGCGCGCGGCACACGAAGCCCTGCCACGATGCCCTGGCCCACCACTCTCTCACACACATCGCACTCCCGCGACCCACCCCGAGCCCCGCTTCCTCCCCATCGTGAAGTCCCAGCGCCGCCAGCACCCAAGACCCGCTCGCCCCCAGGCCGCGACCTCGCCTCCGTCGTGGTCGGGCGCCCTCCCTCCTCTATCTTCCTTCCTTTCCGCCGCCAATCCCGCGGTGCCTCATCTCCTCGCCGCCCAAGATACCGGCGGCCGCCTCGCGAGCTTCCACCCCACCGTCGAACCGAGCTCCCCGGCACCGCCCCAGGACGCCCGTCCACCCCTACGTCGTCGTCTGCCACCTCGACCTCCTGGCCGCCTCCGCCGCGGACGCTAGCGCCACCCCATGAACCTCTCTCTGCCAGCCTTCTCCCCCTCGTTTGTGGCCCCTCCACCGCCCCTTCGGCCGTCACGCTCCAGCGCCGCCCGCGCCCTTCCACTGGTGCCGTGCATCTCGCCTGCGCCGGGATCTACAGCACACCGACGCTCCTCCATGGTGCCCCGCCACTGCCGACTCTGCTCCTGCCACCATGTCTATTTCCACCGACGGGCACCTCTCCAAGTTCTGCAAGGTGCCGTCCTTTGCACCGAGTCCTGCAGCTCCTTTGTGTGTTCATCTTCGCACGGGAGAGCTCCTGTTGTCCTCGAATGGGCACAATTTTTTTTGTCAAGACCTTGCTTTGGGCATTAACGATAAGAGCTTCTGGAGATGCATCGTCGCAAGCCAAGAACCTTCGTGATCTGCCAAGATCGTCCACCGAGAAATACAAGTCCCCAAACCGATGATCAAAGAGAACCATCTCGGAACGCCATGACCTACTACCCCGACCACCAAAGACGGAACTCCAAGTACGCCTTTTCGGACGCCGAGATCCCGAAGCCCTGGATCCGAAGACCGATCCCGAACCCCTGGAACCAAGATCGCCGAACCCATGTGTGACCCTTATCCGAGAACCCTATTTTATAAATTGTCAACTATATAAATTGTTGCATATTTAATTGTTCATGTTGCATACATATTGTGGGGTTTGGGGGCCTTATGCCGATTCACCTAAAAATTAAATATGGGGTCCATATGCGGGCGATTCTAGTCTTACTTTGGCCCCATTTAAATTTGTATAGCGAACCGGTGCTATGTTTTGCCTTGTTAATACAACATTTAAAATGCGGGGTATTTAAACAACATGAACATATTAATTAATTGTCGGGACTTCGGTTCCACTTAATATTGCCTAATTGCATTGCATCTTTGCCATGCCATACATCATACATGCATCATGCCTGATCTTCTACCGTAGTATTAAATAATGCATCCGGTGTTTCTGCTAGTGCTTTGCTTCTTCACGGATTAGGCCGACGAGTTGATGCGAGTGTCGACCCGATCTTCGGATGAATCTTTGGCAATGTTTTTCAGGCGAGCAATCTCCCCCTTTCTACCTATCTTACTTTTATAGTATTTATTCCCTCCTGTTGATCTATTGCTATCTATGTTGCGATGCTCTAGTTTTCATACCCGTGATATCCCTTGCAGTCTTATATTGCCTTGGACACATCCTATTACCTGTTGTTTGGTAGATAGTTGGACTTGCGTGTCGTAGTCGCTTGCTCAAGTGCTGTTGCGTGTCGTCAAGTACCACAGTTGTTGGAGTATTGCCATATGTTTAATGTTGAAGATGATCATGGCTTTAATTATTGTTTAATAACTAAAAGTGAAAGTAGGTAAATGCAGAGGCACCGGTGGGTAATAGACAATATTTGGATTTTAACCGCTCACTGGTGTCCCGTAGGACCCCGAGTTCTTGACACCTGTTCCGAGATCGAGCGCGCTAACCACAGGTGGGGTGTGTGGGCACCCCCATCGATTTAGTACCTGATTTCAAGTACTGTACTGGGGGCCACAAAGTAGTTTGGGGCTTTATTACTATCCTGTACTTATGCCATGCTTTACTGCTTTATTTATGATTGCGCGTGGAGCGCGTCTTTTGGAACCCGTGATACGTTTTCGCTGTATCGACAAGCCCACCACACTTTCGGTTCCCAATACATACCGTCGACACAAACCCCGAGTCCGTCTCGAGACCGGCCGACTTCACATGGTAGCTTAGTGGGGTGGCCCCCCGTGCTTGCTTTGGGTCTGGGAAACGTCGTGTCCGAAACCCCGTCGACATACCGTTGGGTGTATGTTTTGTGATCTTGTACCTACCTGATCTGACAACAAGGGTGTAGGTGCCTGTGGAAACTTTGGTGCACCCCTGCAGGGTTAAATCTTTTCGAGAAGCCGTGTCCGCGGTTATGGACGACTTGGAGCACAGTTCTCGATCATAGAAACTATAACTAAAGTTTACTATTATAATTTGACTTGTATCCGATATGACTAGTAATCAGCTTCACTACAACGGAATGGCTAAATAAAAGTACCAACAACTGCTGGGTTCGGAATATCTCATGCTAATTGTATCTGACTAGTAAGTGTCGCAACTACAACGGAATGGTTAACTAAAAGTGCCCACTGCTTATTATATCAGGATGACTATCTATACCTGACTAGTAATTGGTGTAACGATAACTGAATAAATAAAACTGCCAACTGTGTGAGTTCCTCGGTTGACTTCCTCGTTTGGTCTCGAGGGGGAAATACCAGGATGGGTATGTTTGGTGGTAGTAACAGGTTGGTTCCGAATAGGTCTTTCTTATCCCTCTCTGATAGCCGCCAGCTGTATCGAGTCTCTATAGGTTGTTTAGTGCATGCTGCGCTGCCGCTTCAGTCCACTATACCTATGTAGGCGAGGACCGCCGAATTCTAGTCTCGCCGTGTACTGGCCTCAGTATTGACTGCTCTCTCCTTTTTCCTTTGCCCTTTGTCGGCACCCCTTTTGTTTAAGCAGGTTTTGAGATCGACGTCGTTAGCAGGGTTACCCTTCCGGCTTGGCCTGGGCAGGGTTATGGACGCCATTGGTTATTCTTCAGGGCTCTTAGCTCAATTTGCATCTTGTCCGTACTCGGACGCTGTATCGTTTTCAAGGTGATTTGGATCTTTGTACTGTATATCTGTATTCTTGACTCATGGAGTCGTTGTTGTATATACCTGTTCTGTGGGTTCCATCGTGGACTATTATGTAATGATATTACTTCGTTTTCCACCCGCACGCAAGTGCCTGGTGGGCACCTTTGAATCGTTTCTATGCGGGTTTGGCGGGTATCGCTAAAACTTGCATAGGGCCGATTTTGAGGGTGTTACAGAGTGGTATCAGAGCTCAGTAGTTGCGATACCCCACTGGTCCAGCCTGTAGGATAACCTAGCTAACGGTCATTGTAGAGTGTCAAAACTATTTTGGAAAAACCGGTTGGATAGATCTGATTAGGTCTGCTTTTACTTCTTACCTCTCTGCTATTCTTTTCTTACCTTTGCGAGTTTTGAATCTACCTCTTATCTTTTCTTCGAGTCCAGGATTTCTCGTGGTTGGGTTTCTGTCGTACCCTTTAGGGTTTCGCTTCTTTCCTATTATAACGATGGTGCTACAAACCTCTTATCTGCATCTCGTGTGGTGTACCCTTCATCCAATCCTTTTGTTCTTGAACTCTTTATCTATATGTGTACCTTGCTGGATATCCGTATCGTTGAAAAATATATGAGAAGGACGAGCATTGGTGAAGTTGGAGTATACCTTGAGCATGTGTTGTTCATGCCAATGGAACCATTGCGAAACCTAATCGTTATGTATTTTCATAAAAATTTCTTTAGTATCTTCCGGTGTTTTCCAACGTGATGACCTCATCTACATCAGATCCAATGCAGAGCTTGCACCACCCCTTTGTTCTGAATGCCGCTTATGAAGATCTTCCTTCTAAATTTCGAGAGTTGTGTAGCATGATTTTCCTATTCATGTATAGAGTTAATAGTTTGGGTACGGGATGGACTGATCACCCTAACCGACTCTTACTGTTCACTCTTGTACATCGAACTAGGGGATCAATGTAATTTTTCCTCTTCTCATGGAAGTTAGAGGTGGCCTTATCTTTTGATAGCTCTACCTTCGTCCTTTGTTTCTCCGAAGTGTTCTCTCGACGAACATGAGCACCAACCCTTGTTGGTGGTGTCGCCGATTTCAAGATGGAGAAGGAATCATTGTTAGTAGTGTCGCGATGATCTACACGAAGCAAGAAGATTCAAACCGTCGGCCTTCTTCCCCGTACCAGGAGGCGGATCTCGAGGGCGAGATCCATTGTTAGTGGTGTCGAATTGTAGCACCCCGGGTAAAACCACTACCAGAAAATCGCTTGTGTTTGTGCATCATCATGGCGACAGGCTCAGGTCATCATGCCACATTGTATTTAAGCATCGTCATATCATCATGCATATGTCTGTCTAAAACTATTTCCGAAAAGCCTATTTTGTTTTCCACTAGCCCTTCTTATTTCAAAGTATCAAGTCGGTTTGTCCTGGTCTTTGTTTGGACTAAAAACTATTTATAAATCTTTTACAATTGAAAAAAAAACTATTTTTGTCAGGGAGGCAGTCCAACCGGTCAAGCCAAAAGCCCAACCGGCCAGACCACCTACTACCCGGCCCAACCCACCGAAACTACCCCTGAAACCCTAACCCTAGATCCCTTTTTGCCTAACCCTAATCCCCACCCAAACCCTAGCTATCCTAGCTCAACTTCCCCTATAGCCGCCACCACCCCCAATTCTTCTCCCGCTCGGCCACAACCACACCCGACGCGACACCCACGCACACAGCGCGCGGCACACGAAGCCCTGCCACGATGCCCTGGCCCACCACTCTCTCACACACATCGCACCCCCGCGACCCACCCCGAGCCCCGCTTCCTTCCCATCGTGAAGTCCCAGCGCCGCCAGCGCCCAAGACCCGCTCGCCCCCAGGCCGCGACCTTGCCTCCATCGTGGTTGGGCGCCCTCCCTCCTCTATCTTCCTTCCTTTCCGCCGCCAATCCCGCGGTGCCTCGTCTCCTCGCCGCCCAAGATACCGGCGGCCGCCTCACGAGCTTCCACCCCACCGTCAAGCCGAGCTCCCCGGCACCGCCCAGACGCCTGGCCCGCCTCGCATCGTTATGCGCCACCTCGACCTCCTGACCGCCTCCGCCGCGGACGCTAGAGCCACCCCATGAACCTCTCTCTGCCGGCCTTCTCCCCCTCGTTTGTGGCCCCTCCACTGCCCCTTCGGCCGTCACGCTCCAGCGCCGCCCGCGCCCTTCCGCTGGTGCCGTGCATCTTGCCTGCGCCGGGATCTGCAGCACACCGGCGCTCCTCCATGGTGCCCCGCCACTGCCGACTCTGCTCCTGCCACCATGTCTATTTCCACCGACGGGCACCTCTCCAAGTTCTGCAAGGTGCCGTCCTTTGCACCGAGTCCTGCAGCTCCTTTGTGTGTTCATCTTCGCACGGGAGAGCTCCTGTTGTCCTCGAATGGGCACAATTTTTTTTGTCAAGACCTTGCTTTGGGCATTAACGATAAGAGCTTCTAGAGATGCATCGTCGCAAGACAAGAACCTTCGTGATCCGCCAAGATCGTCCACCGAGAAATACAAGTCCCCAAACCGATGATCGAAGAGAACCATCTCGGAACATCATGACCTACTACCCCGACCACCGAAGACGGAACTCCAAGTACGCCTTTTCAGACGCCGAGATCCCGAAGCCCTGGATCCGAAGACCGATCCCGAACCCCTGGAACCAAGATCGCCGAACCCATGTGTGACCCTTATCCGAGAACCCTATTTTATAAATTGTCAACTATATAAATTGTTGCATATTTAATTGTTCATGTTGCATACATATTGTGGGGTTTGGGGGCCTTATGCCGATTCACCTAAAAATTAAATATGGGGTCCATATGCGGGCGATTCTAGTCTTACTTTGGCCCCATTTAAATTTGTATAGCGAACCGGTGCTATGTTTTGCCTTTTTAATACAACATTTAAAATGCGGGGTATTTAAACAACATGAACATATTAATTAATTGTCGGGACTTTGGTTCCACTTAATATTGCCTAATTGCATTGCATCTTTGCCATGCCATACATCATACATGCATCATGCCTGATCTTCTACCGTAGTATTAAATAATGCATCCGGTGTTTCTGCTAGTGCTTTGCTTCTTCACGGATTAGGCCGACGAGTTGATGCGAGTGTCGACCCGATCTTCGGATGAATCTTTGGCAATGTTTTTCAGGCGAGCAATCTCCCTCTTTCTACCTATCTTACTTTTATAGTATTTATTCCCTCTTGTTGATCTATTGCTATCTATGTTGCGATGCTCTAGTTTTCGTACCCGTGATATCCCTTGCAGTCTTATATTGCCTTGGACACATCCTATTACCTGTTGTTTGGTAGATAGTTGGACTTGCGTGTCGTAGTCGCTTGCTCAAGTGCTGTTGCGTGTCGTCAAGTACCACAGTTGTTGGAGTATTTCCATATGTTTAATGTTGAAGATGATCATGGCTTTAATTATTGTTTAATAACTAAAAGTGAAAGTAGGTAAATGCAGAGGCACCGGTGGGTAATAGACAATATTTGGATTTTAACCGCTCACTGGTGTCCCGTAGGACCCCGAGTTCTTGACACCTGTTCCGAGATCGAGCGCGCTAACCACAGGTGGCGTGTGTGGGCACCCCCATCGATTTAGTACCTGATTTCAAAATCTTGTCTTGGGGCCACAAAGTAGTTTGGGGCTTTATTACTATCCTGTACTTATGCCATGCTTTACTGCTTTATTTATGATTGCGCGTGGAGCGCCTGTACTGTTTAGGAACCCCGTGATACCTTTTCTCTGTATCGACAAGCCCAGTCACACTTTCGGGTTCCCAGTCGTTTACAGCCGTCGACACAAACCCTGAGTCCGTCTCGGAGACCGGCCGACTTCGTTACGGGTAGCTTAGTGGGGTGGCCCCGCTTGCTTTTGGGTCTGGAAGCGTCGTGTCCGAAACCCCGTCGACATACCGTTGGGTGTATGTTTTGTGATCTTGTACCTGATCGACAACAAGGGTGTAGGTGTGCGTGGAAACTTTGGTGCACCCCTGCGGTTAAATCTTTCGAGAAGCCGTGTCCGCGGTTATGGACGACTTGGAGCACAGTTCTCGATCATAGACAACTATAACTAAAGTTTACTGTTATAATTTGACTTGTATCCGATATGACTAGTAATCAGCTTCACTACAACGGAATGGCTAAATAAAAGTACCAACAACTGCTGGGTTCGGAATATCTCATGCTAATTGTATCTGACTAGTAAGTGTCGCAACTACAACGGAATGGTTAACTAAAAGTGCCCACTGCTTATTATATCAGGATGACTATCTATACCTGACTAGTAATTGGTGTAACGATAACTGAATAAATAAAACTGCCAACTGTGTGAGTTCCTCGGTTGACTTCCTCGTTTGGTCTCGAGGGGGAAACACCAGGATGGGTATGTTTGGTGGTAGTAACAGGTTGGTTCCGAATAGGTCTTTCTTATCCCTCTCTGATAGCCGCCAGCTGTATCGAGTCTCTATAGGTTGTTTAGTGCATGCTGCGCTGCCGCTTCAGTCCACTATACCTATGTAGGCGAGGACCGCCGAATTCTAGTCTCGCCGTGTACTGGCCTCAGTACTGACCGCTCTCTCCTTTTTCCTTTGCCCTTTGTCGGCACCCCTTTTGTTTAAGCAGGTTTTGAGATCGACGTCGTTAGCAGGGTTACCCTTCCGGCTTGGCCTGGGCAGGGTTATGGACGCCATTGGTTATTCTTCAGGGCTCTTAGCTCAATTTGCATCTTGTCCGTACTCGGACGCTGTATCGTTTTCAAGGTGATTTGGATCTTTGTACTGTATATCTGTATTCTTGACTCATGGAGTCGTTGTTGTATATACCTGTTTTGTGGGTTCCATCGTGGACTATTATGTAATGATATTACTTCGTTTTCCACCCGCACGCAAGTGCCTGGTGGGCACCTTTGAATCGTTTCTATGCGGGTTTGGCGGGTATCGCTAAAACTTGCATAGGGCCGATTTTGAGGGTGTTACAGAGTGGTATCAGAGCTCAGTAGTTGCGATACCCCACTGGTCCAGCCTGTAGGATAACCTAGCTAACGGTCGTTGTAGAGTGTCAAAACTATTTTGGAAAAACCGGTTGGATAGATCTGATTAGTTCTGCTTTTACTTCTTACCTCTCTGCTATTCTTTTCTTACCTTTGCGAGTTTTGATTCTACCTCTTATCTTTTCTTCGAGTCCAGGATTTCTCGTGGTTGGGTTTCTGTCGTACCCTTTAGGGTTTCGCTTCTTTCCTATTATAACGATGGTGCTACAAACCTCTTATCTGCATCTCGTGTGGTGTACCCTTCATCCAATCCTTTTGTTCTTGAACTCTTTATCTATATGTGTACCTTGCTGGATATCCGTATCGTTGAAAAACATATGAGAAGGACGAGCATTGGTGAAGTTGGAGTATACCTTGAGCATGTGTTGTTCATGCCAATGGAACCATTGCGAAACCTAATCGTTATGTATTTTCATAAAAATTTCTTTTGTATCTTCCGGTGTTTTCCAACGTGATGACCTCATCTACATCAGATCCAATGCAGAGCTTGCACCACCCCTTTGTTCCGAATACCGCTTATGAAGATCTTCCTTCTAAATTTCGAGAGTTGTGTAGCATGATTTTCCTATTCATGTATAGAGTTAATAGTTTGGGTACGGGATGGACTGATCACCCTAACCGACTCTTACTGTTCACTCTTGTACATCGAACTGGGGGATCAATGTAATTTTTCCTCTTCTCATGGAAGTTAGAGGTGGCCTTATCTTTTGATAGCTCTACCTTCGTCCTTTGTTTCTCCGAAGTGTTCTCTCGACGAACGTGAGCACCGACCCTTGTTGGTGGTGTCGCCGATTTCAAGATGGAGAAGGAATCATTGTTAGTAGTGTCGCGATGATCTACACGAAGCAAGAAGATTCAAACCGTCGGCCTTCTTCCCCGTACCAGGAGGCGGATCTCGAGGGCGAGATCCATTGTTAGTGGTGTCGAATTGTAGCACCCCGGGTAAAACCACTACCAGAAAATCGCTTGTGTTTGTGCATCATCATGGCGACAGGCTCAGGTCATCATGCATCATTGTATTTAAGCATCGTCATATCATCATGCATATGTCTGTCTAAAACTATTTCCGAAAAGCCTATTTTGTTTTCCACTAGCCCTTCTTATTTCAAAGTATCAAGTCGGTTTGTCCTGATCTTTGTTTGGACTAAAAACTATTTATAAATCTTTTACAATTGAAAAAAAACTATTTTTGTCGGGGAGGCAGTCCAACCGGTCAAGCCAAAAGCCCAACCGGCCAGACCAGCTACTACCCGGCCCAACCCACCGAAACTACCCCTGAAACCCTAACCCTAGATACCTTTTTGCCTAACCCTAATCCCCACCCAAACCCTAGCTATCCTAGCTCAACTTCCCCTATAGCCGCCACCACCTCCAATTCTTCTCCCGCTCGGCCACAACCACACCCGACGCGACACCCACGCACACAGCGCGCGGCACACGAAGCCCTGCCACGATGCCCTGGCCCACCACTCTCTCACACACATCGCACCCCCGCGACCCACCCCGAGCCCCGCTTCCTTCCCATCGTGAAGTCCCAGCGCCTCCAGCGCCCAAGACCACAGACCCAGGCCGCGACTCTGCCTCCCGTGGTCGGCGCCTCCTCCTCTATCTTCCTTCCTTTCCGCCGCCAATCCCGCGGTGCCTCGTCTCCTCGCCGCCCAAGATACCGGCGGCCGCCTCGCGAGCTTCCACCCCACCATCGAGCGGAGCTCCCCGGCACCGCCCCAGGACGCCCGTCTGCCCCTGCATCGTTGTCTGCCACCTCGACCTCCTGACCGCCTCCGCCGCGGACGCTAGAGCCACCCCATGAACCTCTCTCTGCCGGCCTTCTCCCCCTCGTTTGTGGCCCCTCCACCGCCCCTTCGGCCGTCACGCTCCAGCGCCGCCCGCGCCCTTCCGCTGGTGCCGTGCATCTTGCCTGCACCGGGATCTGCAGCACACCGGCGCTCCTCCATGGTGCCCCGCCACTGCCTACTCTGCTCCTGCCACCATGTCTATTTCCACCGACGGGCACCTATCCAAGTTCTGCAAGGTGCCGTCCTTTGCACCGAGTCCTGTAGCTCCTTTGTGTGTTCATCTTCGCACGGGAGAGCTCCTGTTGTCCTCGAATGGGCACAATTTTTTTTGTCAAGACCTTGCTTTGGGCATTAACGATAAGAGCTTCTGGAGATGCATCGTCGCAAGCCAAGAACCTTCGTGATCCGCCAAGATCGTCCACCAAGAAATACAAGTCCCCAAACCGATGATCGAAGAGAACCATCTCGGAACGCCATGACCTACTACCCCGACCACCGAAGACGGAACTCCAAGTACGCCTTTTCGGACGCCGAGATCCCGAAGCCCTGGATCCGAAGACTGATCCCGAACCCCTGGAACCAAGATTGCCGAACCCATGTGTGACCCTTATCCAAGAACCCTATTTGATAAATTGTCAACTATATAAATTGTTGCATATTTAATTGTTCATGTTGCATACATATTGTGGGGTTTGGGGGCCTTATGCCGATTCACCTAAAAATTAAATATGGGGTCCATATGCGGGCGATTCTAGTCTTACTTTGGCCCCATTTAAATTTGTATAGCGAAACGGTGCTATGTTTTGCCTTGTTAATACAACATTTAAAATGCGGGGTATTTAAACAACATGAACATATTAATTAATTGTCGGGACTTCGGTTCCACTTAATATTGCCTAATTGCATTGCATCTTTGCCATGCCATACATCATACATGCATCATGCCTGATCTTCTACCGTAGTATTAAATAATGCATCCGGTGTTTCTGCTAGTGCTTTGCTTCTTCACGGATTAGGCCGACGAGTTGATGCGAGTGTCGACCCGATCTTCGGATGAATCTTTGGCAATGTTTTTCAGGCGAGCAATCTCCCCCTTTCTACCTATCTTACTTTTATAGTATTTATTCCCTCCTGTTGATCTATTGCTATCTATGTTGCGATGCTCTAGTTTTCGTACCCGTGATATCCCTTGCAGCCTTATATTGCCTTGGACACATCCTATTACCTATTGTTTGGTAGATAGTTGGACTTGCGTGTCGTAGTCGCTTGCTCAAGTGTTGTTGCGTGTCGTCAAGTACCACAGTTGTTGGAGTATTGCCATATGTTTAATGTTGAAGATGATCATGGCTTTAATTATTGTTTAATAACTAAAAGTGAAAGTAGGTAAATGCAGAGGCACCGGTGGGTAATAGACAATATTTGGATTTTAACCGCTCACTGGTGTCCCGTAGGACCCCGAGTTCTTGACACCTGTTCCGAGATCGAGCGCGCTAACCACAGGTGGGGTGTGTGGGCACCCCCATCGATTTAGTACCTGATTTCAAGTACTGTACTGGGGGCCACAAAGTAGTTTGGGGCTTTATTACTATCCTGTACTTATGCCATGCTTTACTGCTTTATTTATGATTGCGCATGGAGCGCCTGTACTGTTTAGGAACCCCGTGATACCTTTTCGCTGTATCGACAAGCCCAGTCACACTTTCAGGTTCCCAGTCGTTTACAGCCGTCGACACAAACCCTGAGTCCGTCTCGGAGACCGGCCGACTTCGTTACGGGTAGCTTAGTGGGGTGGCCCCCCGTGCTTGCTTTGGGTCTGGGAAACGCCGTGTCCGAAACCCCGTCGACATACCGTTGGGTGTATGTTTTGTGATCTTGTACCTACCTGATCTGACAACAAGGGTGTAGGTGCGTGGAAACTTTGGTGCACCCTCGTTAAATCTTTTCGAGAAGCCGTGTCCGCGGTTATGGACGACTTGGAGCACAGTTCTCGATCATAGACAACTATAACTAAAGTTTACTGTTATAATTTGACTTGTATCCGATATGACTAGTAATCAGCTTCACTACAACGGAATGGCTAAATAAAAGTACCAACAACTGCTGGGTTCGGAATATCTCATGCTAATTGTATCTGACTAGTAAGTGCCGCAACTACAACGGAATGGTTAACTAAAAGTGCCCACTGCTTATTATATCAGGATGACTATCTACACTTGACTAGTAATTGGTGTAACGATAACTGAATAAATAAAACTGCCAACTATGTGAGTTCCTCGGTTGACTTCCTCGTTTGGTCTCGAGGGGGAAATACCAGGATGGGTATGTTTGGTGGTAGTAACAGGTTGGTTCCGAATAGGTCTTTCTTATCCCTCTCTGATAGCCGCCAGTTGTATCGAGTCTCTATAGGTTGTTTAGTGCATGCTGCGCTGCCGCTTCAGTCCACTATACCTATGTAGGCGTGGACCGCCGAATTCTAGTCTCGCCGTGTACTGGCCTCAGTACTGACCGCTCTCTCCTTTTTCCTTTGCCCTTTGTCGGCACCCCTTTTGTTTAAGCAGGTTTTGAGATCGACGTCGTTAGCAGGGTTACCCTTCCGGCTTGGCCTGGGCAGGGTTATGGATGCCATTGGTTATTCTTCAGGGCTCTTAGCTCAATTTGCATCTTGTCCGTACTCGGACGCTATATCATTTTCAAGGTGATTTGGATCTTTGTACTGTATATCTGTATTCTTGACTCATGGAGTCGTTGTTGTATATACCTGTTTTGTGGGTTCCATCGTGGACTATTATGTAATGATATTACTTCGTTTTCCACCCGCACGCAAGTGCCTGGTGGGCACCTTTGAATCGTTTCTATGCGGGTTTGGCGGGTATCGCTAAAACTTGCATAGGGCCGATTCTGAGGGTGTTACACTTGCTACCAGCCTTGCTAGCCAAAAACCTGTACTGAGAAGGAATGCTTCTCGCACATCCAATCCTTAAACCAAAAGCTTTGCCATTTGTGTCCGCCATACCTATCTACTAGCACTATTGCTATTCCAAGTAAATTCATATTTTTATCTACCTTCTGAATTAAACTTGTTATGTGAAAATTAGTGATTAAAGCTCTCACAAACTTGATGGCACACTTTAATTTCTTGCACTTAATAAACTTGAACCATCGTGTCCATCTTTATTGCATATATGCTTGCGCTTTATAAGTTGAAGTTAGCAGAACCATGTATCATGGGGAATGCTTTCAACATTGCACTTATATTCCGTTGATATCATGATTCTTTTGCTTATGGATCCCGACGGTGTGAAATAAAAGGGGAACTTGTAAGATCATGGAGTTTGGATGTGTGTTAGAGAAACGCCTGGGCCGCTAGCCTAAGCCATGCCTAATCATGGTGGAAACTTGCAGCATAACCATAATGAACACTCTATGAAGCATCCTCAATAAAAACCTATGAAAATAGCAAATAAAAAGATCGCTGAGATGCTCATTGTCTGCTTGCCTTGTCATTTTGATTATGGGATAGCTCCTGTATCATGTGCAAGGGGTACCCTATTGGCGGTTCTCTATGATACATCTGTATTTACAATGACAAGAGCTTACTTGTGACTGAAGTTGAGTAGCATGAGGTTTGGTACTCGTAAGTAAGGGGCATGAGATTTCAATTTATAACTTGTCAAGCATATCCTCTTAGTTGTGTCACTTTAACCTTAATCACCTAAAGATGCCTATGATAGGGGCAATGAGAGATGAAAGCTAATAAGTACCATAATTTTTGGAAGCTCTTTATGAAACTTGAAATCCCTGCTTCCCTCTACAAAGGGCCTATCTTTTACTTTTTAGTTGAGTCAGTAAACCTATTCCCTTCTATCTCAGCAAGTATTTTGAGTGGTTGTGTTTCATTCATTCATTCATTCATATGATGATTTATTCAATCATGTTTCTTATGTTCCTTGCATTGCACATTTGCTCTTATCTTAGTGTTTATTACTTTGAAAGATATCATTGAAAACCCTTTATGTGTGAACTCCTGCAAATTGTCAACTATTCTTTGACTAAGAGTAAAGTTTGCCATTACCAATTATGATTTACTTTATGTATCTTTATTGTGTTTCCTTTACTTATTGCCAGTTAAGTTATATAATAGTGAGTTGTTTTCTATTATGATTTATGTATTGATGAATGTGATGCTTCTTGTCCGTATTCTTTTATCGACGCTTCACTCCATAAACCTGAGGTCATGTTTATTGAGCTCAGTTTTCGCTTGGGGACAAGCGAAGTCTAAGCTTGGGGGGAGTTGATACGTCCATTTTGCATCACTATTCTATATCATAATTTACTATTATTCATTGATATATTTCATATTAAGAGATGATACTTATATTATTTCATCTGTTTTTGCATGGTTGATGGCTTTGGGAGCATGGATCGCTGCAGTCAGGATTCTGATGGAAAAGGTGCTGTTTGGAGGTGAAATTCGCGAACATTAGAAAATCCGGGAAAATACATGGAAAATTCTATTTTTCCAGAAGACGAAGACTGCTAGAAGGGGGAGTGGAGATGGGCCACAGGGGACCCACACCACCCCCTAGCGCGGGCAGCGCTAGGCCGCACCAGCAGGTGGTGTGGCTGCCCTGGCCCACTCTAGGCTCTCCCCTTTGGCGTATATTGTCCCCTCGAAAACCTAATACCAGGGGAGCGACCACAGAAAGATTCCGCCGCCTCTGTGGGGCAGAAAACACCGAGAGAGAAAGATCTCTCTGGCAGACAGAATTCTGCTAAGGGAATTCCTTCCCGGAGAGGGGAGATCGTCGCCATCAACACCACCATCAAGCTGGACTTCATCGGGATCATCATCATCACCACCATCATCACCACTTCATATCACTCTAACAATTGGGTTGAATCTTGCATTGTTCTTAGGGGAAACTTTCTCGGTGTTGATTATTCCTTGTAGTTGATGCTATTGAGTGAACCATTGAATTATCGTTTATGTTCAGATTGTTACATATCATTATATCACCTATGATCTTGATCCATATGATGGCTTGTGATTAGTTCATTTAGTTCTTGAGGACATGGGAAAAGTCATGTTGTTAGTAGTGGAATTGTGTTGAGAAAGATTCAATGGTTTGATATTTAAGTTGTGGTGTATTTCTTCTAGTGGTGTGATACATTGCAAATGTATCTATAATTTTTGATGTTCCATGCTTGGTTTTATCTACTTTCTTATGTTTTGTCCACACTTTGGAGTACTTTTCATATGATTTCTTGGACTAACCTATTAACAAGAGCCACAGTTCCAGCTGCCTATTTTCTACTGTTTTTGGTTCCAAGAAAGTCAGAAAATGAATATTCTCGGAATTGGACGGGACAAAAGCCAAAGTTGATATTTTACCGGAAGTCATCTGGAGCCAGAATACGAGACGGAAAAGGGCTAGGGCCCGGCGACACCTCCTGGCCGCGCGGCCAGGCCTGGCCCGCGCCAGGGGGTTGTCTGGACGACCCCAGCACCCCCTCGGCCTCTCCTTCCTCCTATATATTGCCTTCGAGACCAAAACCCTAAGTACCCGATCAAAAATCCACGAAAGAGTCTATAGCCGCCGTCATCTTCATCCCTAGATCGGGAGCGATCTGAAGCTCTTCCTGGCACCCTGCCGGAGAGGGGAATTCACCCTGGAGGCCTTCTTCATCATCATGCAAGCCTCCGGTGTGATGCGTGAGTAGTTCATCTCTGGACTACGGGTCCATTTAGTAGCTAGATGGCTGGTTCTCCTCCTTTGTGCTTTCATGTTAAGATCTTGTGAGCTCCGTTCATGATCAAGATCATCTATTTGTAATTCTGCATGTTGTGTTTGCGGGAATCCGATGGATATTGAGATGCTATTTCAGATTGATTATTGATTCTATCATTTATTTGTTATTTGTGATCTTGCATGCTTTCCGTTGTTAGTAGCTATCTTGGCCAAGTAGATGCTAGCAACTCCAAGAGTTAGTATTTATGCTCGATAGTGGGTTCATGCCTCTGGTAATCTGGGGAAGTGACAGAAATTTCTAAGGTACTAGATGTGTTGTTGCTACTAGGGAGAAAACAACAATCCTTTGTTCATAGAACAATTGTATTGTTTACATTACACGCAATTCGTAAAGCAATAATCTGTTGCTTGCAACTTAATACTAGAGGGGGTTCGGATGATAACCTGAAGGTGGATTGTTAGTCATAGATGCAGTTGGATGGCGGTCTATGTATAATGTTGTAATGCCCAATCAAGTCTCAAAGGAGTCAAGATGATTAGTATATGCATGTATTGCTTTCTCGATGTTTGTCAATTGCCCCGCTGTAATTTGTTCACCCAACATGTTATCTATCTTAAGGAGAGCCACCTCTAGTGAACTATGGATCCCGGTCCTTTCTTTTACAAACAATCTACAAACCGTTTACTTCTTTGTGTTTACTTTCTGCAAACTATTACTTCCTTCCATTCGATACGTTTAATCCTTTGTTTTTAGCAAAATCGGTGAGATTGACAACCTCATCGCAAGTTGGGGACAAAGTTCTGTGGTTGTGTTATGCAGGTCTCCACGTTGCTACTAGCACCGGTCGTGCGCCCTGCCAAGGCTCAGCTGACAACACCTTTGGGGTGTTTCCTTGCTCCTACTGGATTGATAACCTTGGTTTCATAACTGAGGGAAACTTATTGCTGTGCTCATCATACCTTCCTCTTGGGGTTCCCCAACGAGATCATTAATACACGAGTCAGCATGGTGTCATGTGAACATCGACTACATGACACTTCACCTATATGGGCCTAGGGGAACGCATTGTGTATTTGGCTACTGATCGTAGGGGTTGCCGGAGTGACAGAAACCTGAACCCCCATTAGGAAAACCTTTGCACAAGGGATGTCAGCGTCTTAGAGTTTAAAGTTGTGGTTAGGTTTCTACCTTAATTACTTTCTTGTACTTGCGAATGCTTGCAAGGGGTATAACCACAAGTATGTATTAGTCCTAGGAAGGTCGGTACATTAGCATAGGTTCACCCACACAACACTTAGCAAACTAAAGAAGATTAATCAACTATATGAAGCGAAAGCACTTGACGATATTCCCGTGTGTCCTCGAGAACGTTTGGTCATCTTAAGTAATACAACCGGCTTGTCCTTTGCTAAAGAAAGGATTGGGCCACTCACTGCATTTACTATTATTGTATTTTATTTAATCGTACTTTATTTACCTGCATTATCAAAAAACCCTAAAATTATGTTTGCTAAGTATTTGCATAGAATTCCTGCTCCAAGCCACTCGTCAACACCTTCTTCTCCTTGTTGGGTTTGACACTCTTACTTATCGAAAATACTGCGATACACCCCCTATACTTGTGGGTCATCATTGCCCTACCGGGACTCCAAAGGAACATTTCTTCGGGTTCAGTTTGATGCTAAACCTCTCGAGATTTCTGAATGTTTCTTCTAGGTCCTTGATCAGCGCAGATCCTTGACCTGTGATAACTATGACTTCATCAATATACACTTGCACGTTTGTGCCTATTTGGCTTCCCAGGCACTTCTGCATCATCCGATGATATGTTGCTCCAGCATTCTTGAGGCCAAACGACATTGTTGTGTAGCAGAATACGCCATAAGGCATGATAAACGTTGTTTTCTCCTGATCTTCTTCCTTGATCCTAATCTGGTGGTATCTTGAGTAAGCATCCAAGAAAGAAAGACGTCACATCCCGCAGTTGCATCGATGGTTTGGTCGATTCGCGGCAATGGGAAGTGATCTTTTGGGCAATGCTTGTTTAGTGCAGTAAAGTCGATGCACATCCGAAGTTCTGTAGTGTTTTTCTTTGGAACACATACTGGGTTTGCGAGCCATTCTGATTTCATTAGTTCTTTGATAAAATTGGCATCAGTTAGGCGATGGAGCTCCTTTCCAATAGCCTTGCGTTTTGGTTCTACGAAGCGTCGAAGCGGTTGCTTTATTGGTTTTGCCTTTGGATCTAGATTTAATGCGTGCTCAGTGAGTTCCCTGGGGATTCCCGGCATGTCATAAGGTAGCCATGCAAAAATATCCCAGTGCTCACGGAGGAACTCGACGAGCGTGATTTCTTATGCGGGATCAAGATTAGAAGCCACGAATGTTGTTTTCGTCGGGTCAGCGGGGTGGATCTGTACTTCTTTTGTGTCTTTTGCCTTGTCAAAAGCCTGATCGAGATTGACACGTGTTACTTCTAGAGGTTGTGCGTTTGCTGAACTCTTAAGTTGCTCAAACTCCGTTGCCATCCCGAAAGATTCAGAATTTTTGTTGAACTCTCGATCACAGTTGTCTACACGTGTGAAGCTTCCTTGTACCATAATAATTCCCTTTGGTGCTAGCATTTTCATTACTAAGTATGCATAATGTGGTACTGCCATAAACCGTGCAAAGGCTGGTCATCCCAGGATAGCATGATATTGTGATGTCCAATCCATGACTTCAAATTCAAGTCTTTCTCGCCTGAAATTTATCTTGGAACCAAAAACAACGTCAAGAAAAACTTTGCCTAAAGGGATTTCGTCTTTACCTGGTACTATTCCGTGAAAGGATGTTTCTGTTGGAGCGAGATTATCCAGGGGGTAGCCTATTGTTCTCAACGTTTTTGTGTAGATCAGATTTATGCTGCTTCCTGCATCCATAAAGACCTTTCTCATATTGAACCCGCCGATTTGTGCTTTGACTATCAGGGCTGAGTGACCCGGTCATGGGACCCGAAGTGGATGATCGGCTCTGCTGAATGTGATTTCTTGCTGTGACCAATGGAGATATTAGGGTGTAGCTGATGTTGCCACTGGTAGTGGTGGTGCTCGTTGTTTTGATCGTTTGTGTTTTGTGGTGGTGCCACTGGTAGTGGTGGTGCACCGATGGCTAATGCACCAGGCGTGGATGTGTATCCTCAATTTGCTGCTTCGGTTGCCTTTGCGTTGCATAACTCCTGCATTTTCAGGAATGTTCGGCAGTCTTTCATCAGGTGATTGGACTATCGTCTACCTGCTGAGTCGACGTAAAAATGCATATTGCAGGGCCCTTCCAGCATTTGTATTGCATACATAGGTGGGTCTCGTGCACTTGGCTGATACCGTTGTGCGGACTAGCTTCCTCCGACGTCGTCCCTGTTCTAGCGGTATCCGCCGCTATGGTCGTTGCTCCTATTATTACCCTTCCCCAAAAAACCTACTACGACGTAACTTGGTCCCGTGTTTCCATCATTGTTCCTTCTTCTATCATTGCCACGTTTATCCCTATCTTCCTCAGGTGACCGTGTGCGTTTGTTATGTAGCGTGTCCTCTCCATCAGCCTAGCGGTTTGCTATCTCCATTAACTGTGATAATGTCTTTGGTTTAACCCGTCCTAGTTCTTCTATGAATTCTTGGCGACAGAGGCCGTTGTTGAAGGCGTCGATGGCCCTTTGGTCAGATATGGATTCAACTGAGTTTTTGATACTATTCCACCACTGTATGAACGCTCTTATTGATTCTCTAGATTTTTGTTTGCATGCTCGCAATTGCTCCAAGGATCCTGGTGGTTTGAATGTAGAGTGGAAATGTCGGATGAATTTATCTTCCAGGTCATTCCAGCTGCTAATTGAATCTTCGGGTAACTGCCTCAACCATGATCTTGTGGTGCCGGTGAGATGTAGTTGTAGACTTTGCATTGCGGTAGTTGTGGAGCCACCTTGTAATTTGATGGTGGCCAAATAGTCTGCTAACCAGGCTTCGGGTTCCTGAAGTCCATCGTATTTGTGACGGTCGTGTGGAAGTTTGAAGTCATTGGGTATCGAGGCCTTGTGAATCCTCTACGTGACTGATGACCCACAAGTATAGGGGGTGTATCGCAGTATTTTTGAGGGAAGTGAAACCCAATTTATTGATTCAACACAAGGGGAGCCAAAGAATATTTATAAGCCTTAACAACTGAGTTGTCAATTCAGCTGCACCTGGAAACAATCTTGCTCATAGCAGTTTATCAGTAGAAATAATTTTGTAGTAGGAATAGCAAAGTAATAGCAGTAGTAAAGCAAAGACAGTAGTAACAAAAGCAGTAAACAGTGGGATTCGAGTGCGGTAGGCATAGGGATGGATGGACGGGCGTTGCATGGACAAGACAATCCACATAGCAATCAGAACATAGGGCAATTGCAGATAAATAAGATAAAGCATCCAAGTACTAGATAATCCTAGGCATGTGTTCCATATATAGTCATACGTGCTCGCAATGAGAACTTGCACAACATCTTTTGTCCTGCCAGCCCGTTTGGCGGGCCTCTAGGGAACTACTAGCAATTAAGGTGCTCCTTTTAATAGAGCACCGGAGCAAAGCATTAACACTCCATGAACACATGTGATCCTCACATCAAAGCCATTCCCTTCCGGTTATCCCAATTTTTGTCACTTCGGGGCCATAGGTTCCGGACAACAACGTGTGTATACAACTTGCAGATAAGACCATAAACAATACTATCATAATGAATCAATAACATGTTCAGATCTGAAATCATGGCACTTGGGTTCTAGTGACAAGCATTAAGCACAACAAGTCGCAACAAAGTCATAAAGCACTAATAAAAGATACTAGGCACCATGCCATAACAATCTGATGCCATTACATGAACGATCTCATCCAATCCCAACCATCCCCATAGCCTACAGCGGGGGATTACTCACTCATAGATGGGAGAAACATGGATGGTCGATGGAGAAGCGATGGTGATGATGACGGCGATGATCTCCTCCAATTCCCCGTCCCGGCAGGGTGCCAGAACGGAGTTTCTGGTGCTATTTCGTGGAATCTGGTGGTGGCGGCGGAGCGGAACTCCTTCTGGAAAAACATCGAACCCCCCCAGAGTTTTTAGGTTAGAAGGCTTCTTATAGGCGAAGAGGGAGACCGAGGGGGGCCTGGGGCCACCACACCATGCCCTGGCACGACCAGGCCTAGCCCGTGCCTAGGGGTGGTGTGGCCAGCCCCTGGCCCTCCTCCGTCTCGTATTCTGGCTCCGTGAGTCTTCCGGAAAAAAGGCACTTTGGCTTTTGTCTCGTCCAATTCCAAGAATATTCATTTTCTGACTTTCCTGGAACCAAAAACAGCAGAAAACAGTTAGCTATCACTGTGGCTCTTGTTAATAGGTTAGTCCAAGAAATCATATGAAAAGTACTCCAAAGTGTGGACAAAACACAAGAAAGGAGATAAAACCAAGCATGGAACATCAAAAATTATAGATACATTTGCAATGTATCAACATCCCCAAGCTTAACTCCTTTCGCCCTCGAGTAGGTAAGTGATAAAAAGAAAGAATAATTTTTGAGGTGACATGCACCATCAAAGACTTGATCAAAGTATTTGTAAAACATTCAAAGCTGGGATCATAGTACTTCAATCATAACATGAAAGACAAAGTTCTAGCAATAAGACAAAGAAACTATGGTGCAACATGAAAAGGCACAAACAAAAGATTCATGAATAACAATGCTTTGCAAGACGTTTGTTTGTTTCACATAAAGATAACATAGCATAGTGGCGTTCAGCTTGTCCCTCATAGAGTAGCAAACATAAATGCATAGGACACCTTCAAAGTTTACAAGAGTGACTAGATACAAATAGTTTGAAACAAGTAATATCAAGGTATGCATCAATCAATAAGTCTTGGGACAATGCACATAGAACTAAGAATGGCCACTATGCTCTCAAGAAAGTGCTCAAAGAATGTGTGGAGACTCAACAAGGAAATGAACAGGTTTTGAAAAGTTTGAAAGGCTTCCAAATGCTGAAAGTATGGTACTCATTAGCTTTCAGCTCTCATTGCCCCTATCATAAGCATCTTTAAATGGTTAAGGTTAAAGTGACACAACTAAGAGGATATGCTTGACAAGTTATAAATCGAAGTCTCATGCCCCTTACTTACCACGACCGATCCTCATGCTACTCAACTTCAGTCACAAGTAAGCTCTTGTCATTGTAAGTATATACGTGTCATAGAGAATCGCCAACGGGTACCCCTTGCACATGATACAGGAGCTATCCCATAATCAAAATGACAAGGCAAGCAGACAATGAGCATCTCAGCGATCTTTTTATTTACTATGTGCATAGATTTTTATTGAGGATGCTTCATAGAATGCTTATTATGGTTATGCTGCAAGTTTCCACCATGATTAGGCATGGCTTAGGCTAGCGGCCCAGGCGTTTCTCTAACATACATACAAACTCCATGATCTTACAAGTTCCACTTTTATTTCACACCGCCGGGATCCATAAGCAAAAGAACAGGATATCAATGAGGTAAAGTACCAATGCAATGTTGAAAGCGTTCCCCATGATACATGGTTCTGCTAACTTCAACTTATAAAGCGCAAGCATATACGCAACAAAGAAGGACGCAATGGTTCAGGTTTATTAAGTGCAAGAAAATAAAGTGTGTCATCAAGTTCGTGAGAGCTTTACTAACTAAATTTCTCATAACAAGCAAACATTTTATTCGGAAGAAAACAAGGAATGATGAATATGCACAGAAGTAGCAAATGATGCTAATAGGTAGGTATGGTGGACACTTTGGCAATATTTGGTTTTAGGGAGTTGGAAACATGAGTAAAACATACTCAGTGAAGGTGAAGGCTAGCAATAGTAAGGGAGCGACAAACGAGAGAGCAATAATGGCCATAATCATGCAGAGCGACAAAACATCATTGATCAAAGCATAAAGTGATACTACAAGTTGAAAACTAAAGGATCATAAAGGCTTATGGTGACTTTGGATAGTCATAACATGGTGTGAGCATGTGCCAAGTCAACCCAAATAAAGCATCAAAGGAGAATACCACTATACTATGCTTTAATATGCTAAAACAACGCATGATTCATCCAAGGCACATTAAGCAATCTCAATTGTTTATAACAAGTCATGCTACAGCAAAGAATACTAAGCAAAAAGCCAAAACAATATCAAGCATGGCATGACAAAGCATAGGCCACAGTCAAAAACAAGCTCTCTTTACCACTTAAGCTTCATACTCTCTTCCAATCCAAACCAGACTATTTGAACACCATTGTATGAAAGAGGAGGTCCAACCAATTTATTCAGCAAACTAAGAAAACAAAGCAAACGAAAAAACAAAACGAAAACGAAAAAGAAGACGCTCCAAGAACAACACAACTATGCATGAAACAATAAAAATGAAGTGTTTGGAAGAAACCTGGAATTTTTATTGATGAAGAGGGGATGCCTTGGGAATCCCCAAGCTTTGACGCTTGTACTTCTTGGATATTTCTTGGGGTGACACGCGTGGCATCCCCAAGCTTGAGATTTAGTCCATCCTTCATCTCATTACTCATTCCTTCCGTACACCTGAAATTTTTCCTTCATACAAAACTTCACACAATCTTTATTAGCAACATTAGTGCACCAAGATAAATAAGTCTTAAGGTTCAGTTCTAACACCAAATAAACTTCCATTAGAGCACTAGCTACTGTAGCACTTCCCTCAAAAAGCTCAACTCCCCAAAAGAACTCAAAAAGGAACCAACAAGAAGCAAATGCAGAAAATGGCAGAAATCTGTCAAAACTGACCAGCAGGTAAAGACGAATCTTTTCGAAGACCTTATCTTGCTCAAATCAAAAAAGTGTTGAACTAACTAAAGTTAGATAACAACCTGGGGCAGAAGCAAAAAAATTCACGCCTCAAAAGGACGTACATATATTCTACACGAATTTTTACGGTGAAGCACAGAAATCTGTTTCAGGACAGCAACTTTCCCAATCATTACTTCTCTCTCATTAGAAGTTAATCTTGGCACAAGAAGCAAATAAAAATGATAAGGAGCGGTTATTACTGAAGTAATAACTTCCAAGACTCATCTAAAACTTTTGGGTTATCTCCCAATAAGTACTTTTCTTTAATGCCTTTAAGTTAGGCAAAAGCAAAAACTGAAAAAATGGATAAAATAGAAGTAAGCAGGGATAATCATGGTGAAAACATTGTTTTTTTCAATGAAAATCCTTTTGTTAACAAGGTTGATCAGGTCTTTCTACCAAAACAATTCCATATGAGACAAAACTTTGTATTCCACTAATGATTATGTTACCTCAACCTTGATAGCAATAGTCCCAATCATAATAGTTTCAAATTTTTCTCTTGGTATGGGACAATATATTTCTCCAACTTGAATGCCCTCAACATGTTCAATTGAATTCAAAACCATAAGTCTATCAATCTTCTTGGGGAAATAGATAGTATGTTCCTTGTCATTGACATTGAAGGTCACCTTCCCTTGATTACAATTAATAACAGCTCCTGTAGTATTTAAAAAAAGGTCTCCCAAGAATAGTAGACATATTATCATCTTTAGGCATAAAAGTTTGAGAGGATGCTCTCATAAGAAATATGAGTTGAAGTAAAAGAGAGCATCAAGAAGCAAATTCAAAACACATTTAAGTCTAACCCACTTCCTATGCATAGGAACCGTGTATGCAAATAAATTCACAAAGAACAAAGTGACAGGCATAGGAAGATAAAACAAGAGTGACTTCAAAACTGTCAGCACATAGAGAGGTGTTTCAATACCATGAAAACTTCTACAACCATATTTTCCAATCTCATAATAATTTTCAGTAGCCTCATGAATGAACTCAACAATATAACTATCACATAAAGCATGCTTTTCATGATCTACAAGCACTAGAGCTTTATTATAAACATTTTCAAAAGAAACCTCAGGAACATAATATTTATAAGCCTTAACAACTGAGTTGTCAATTCAGCTGCACCTGGAAACAATCTTGCTCACAGCAGTTTATCAGTAGCAATAGTTTTGTAGTAGGAATAGCAAAGTAACAATAGTAGTAAAGCAAAGACAGTAGTAACAAAAGCAGTAAATAGTGGGATTCGAGTGCGGTAGGCATAGGGATGGATGGACGGGCGTTGCATGGACAAGACAATCCACATAGCAATCAGAACATAGGGCAATTCCAGATAAATAAGATAAAGTATCCAAGTACTAGATAATCCTAAGCATGTGTTCCATATATAGTCATACGTGCTCGCAATGAGAACTTGCACAACATCTTTTGTCCTGCCAGCCCGTTTGCAGCGGGGCCTCTAGGGAACTACTAGCAATTAAGGTACTCCTTTTAAAAGAGCACCGGAGCAAAGCATTAACACTCCGTGAACACATGTGATCCTCACATCAAAGCCATTCCCTTCCGGTTATCTCGATTTCTGTCACTTCGGGGCCATAGGTTCCGGACAACAACGTGTGTATACAACTTGCAGATAAGACCATAAACAATACTATCATAATGAATCAATAACATGTTCAGATCTGAAATCATGGCACTCGGGCCCTAGTGACAAGCATTAAGCACAACAAGTCGCAACAAAGTCATAAAGCACTAATAAAAGATACTAGGCACCATGCCCTAACAATCTGATGCCATTACATGAACCATCTCATCCAATCCCTACCATCCCCATAGCCTACAGCGGGGGATTACTCACTCATAGATGGGGGAAACATGGATGGTCGATGGAGAAGCGATGGTGATGATGACGGTGATGATATCCTCCAATTCCCCGTCCCGGCAGGGTGCCAGAACGGAGTTTCTGGTGCCGTTTTGTGGAATCTGGTGGTGGCGGCGGAGCGGAACTCCTTCTGGAAAAACATCGAACCCCCCAGAGTTTTTAGGTTAGAAGGCTTCTTATAGGCGAAGAGGGAGACCGAGGGGGTGCCTAGGGCCACCACACCATGCCTCGGCGCCAGCCCAGCCAGCCTGGGGTGGTGGCCAGCCTCGCCCTCCTCCGCCTCAGATTCTGCTCCATGAGTCTTCCGAAAAATAGGCACTTTGGCTTTTGTCCCGCCCAATTCGAGAATATTCATTTTTGACTTTCCCGAACCAAAACAGCAGAAAAGGCAGCTGGCAATGCTGTTTTGTTAATAGGTTAGTCCAAGAAATCATATGAAAAGTACTCCAAAGTGTGGACAAAACACAAGAAAGGAGATAAAACCAAGCATGGAACATCAAAAATTATAGATACATTTGCAATGTATCAGTGACACAGCTAGCTCCGCATAACTCGTGATCGTCTTTGTTGTATCCGTGCTGGTATCGTCGACTGCGGCTTTCATCTCTGGGTCTGATGCTCCTGTGCTAGGTGTTGTCATTTCTTGTATTGCTTCGTGGCTCGGATCGAATGATATGCGCCTGGTGTGGTGATCGAGATCATAGAGTGTGTCCTATTTGTCGAGGACTGTTATGACAACGTGGGGATCTTTGTGTGAGTTCTTGTTCTTCTTCCATGAGTGAGGCTCCTACCATGCCGAGGTTCATCAGGGTGGAGCGGTGAAGGGCCGCACGTGGATCGTCGGGTGCCGTTGAGTGGCGATCAGATATGTTTGCACGGCCACAATGGCTGCCTGGGCTGTTTTTGCCTTGATGTTTCCTACTTGATCGATTAACATGAATGATAGGTCGAGATCTTGGATGATTCCACTTCTTTCTGCTTCGAGGATATTCTGTAGTCGAGATGTTGGCCTTCTTGGTGGTGCTTCTCCTGTTACACTCCTTGAACCCCGAGTAGAGCTTAATTGTGCCCGTCGTAAACTAGATTCATCGGCTAATATTTTTCTTTCATCGAGCTGTCTTTGCATCCGAAGTAGGTCTCTATTCTTGTGGTGGAGCAGATATTGGTATGCCAATAGATCCTCATGTGAAGCATCCGCCGTCATTGGGATTACTCCCGAAATTGCCTCTCTTGCTTTTTGCCATGCCGATGCTGGTAGCCGAAGTCCTTGTCTCTCTCCTGTGTGAGGTTCTCCGCCTCCTCCTTGGACTATGCGATTATCTGCTATTTCTCCTCCGTTTCTGTGTTCTCCTTCATTGTCGTGGTTTCCTGCATGGTCATCTCATAAAATATCACCGAGGTTGATAATAGGGTTACTGTTTTTGTCGCGTGGTGTTGAGGTATCTCCGTTCATCATGTACACTTGGTGGTGTGTTGTGCGTGGCCTAATGGCGTCGTATTTTGCTTCTGCAGGTGTGTTGGTAGTGCTTCAAGATCGTAGTTCTGGATAGATCGCCGCCATCCTTTCTTCAAAGTCGACGTTTTCACTGCTTTCTTTAGGTTCTAAGTTTGTCGGGTTTGCTTCATGTGGTGAGATTGGCTGGTGGCCTTCTTCTCCTGCTTTGATCTGTGCTGAGATGTCCGTGGAGGGTCTAACGGATGATGCTGGTACCGCTATGGGTGTAGCTTTTCGCATCGACAGTTCTGATGTGATTAGGGCCGAAGGGTGTCATTCTTGCATGTTGTATGCTTGGAAGTGAAGGCTTCCGATGATTAGATTGGATCCGCTGTTAAAATCGGCGGGTACCAATAAAAGGATGGGAGGGCGTGGTTTTTCTTTCATCGAGTTGATGCTTGGTGGAGAGCGTTCCACCGAATCCGTGTTTCTAGCATTCAGGTTTCCCACAGACAGCGCCAATTGACGAGGGGTAACCTCGACAATGTCCATGGTGATGGACTTGGGGTTTCGCCGAAAAGAGAACGCTGGGGATTTCGACGGATGTCAGGAAAAACGATGAAGACAAAGTCGCTTGAATATTGGGAAAACACACTATTACAAGTTGTCATCTAGATTTCAGGTACCCTCGCTTGGGCTTCTCCCGTCCTATATATAATAGGTCGGGTCTCAAAGCTGTATGCGGATAGATTTGATACACGCGTAATTACAATACCAACACAATGTCAGTTCGTGGTTTCTTTCCTAATACAATCAAAGTCTTTGCTGGTTGCTTCCCTGGGCTGTTATCTAGAATCTTCATGGGACGTAGGACTTTTACCCAATGTAGGGTAGCGAATAATGAGCATCCGAGTAGTCATACCCATTTCAAATATACTTTGTGCATATTACAAACCGAGAAAATGGGAATAGTTGAGGTTGTGTTACATAGAATTGATATTGGAAATTATCTAGTTCCTATGTGGCACATGAGCTCAAACAAGTTCTATTTGGTTTAATTCTTTTATTCCTCATCTTTTATATCTTGTTGGTGAGAGCCTTCCTTGGTATGGGTTCATCATATATTAATTCTTATATCTAAGTTGGCAAGAATTTTTCCTCTAGTTATTATAATCATTGCTTTGCATAATTGTTTAACTAGTTGAAACTCTCAAGGATCTCTTTCATGTCTTGAATTTAACTCTTATCTTTTGACATGTGCTTTCTCGTTGTGAATATGATCATGGATATATTTGTTACCTACCACCCAGAAATATTTGCATATTCCTTGTCCGTGGACAATGAGTACTATAATGAGTGGTAGATATATTAGATCATGTTCACGTTGGCTTTTGCTTTATTTGCCTTATCCATTGCCAAGAATTTGTTGTGTTTTGTCTCCCGTGTCTTCCTCGACTCTTGTGGATCTTTCTTTGTCTTCAAATAGTCTAGTGGTCTATTTAAATTAGGTAGAGTTGATGATCCCATTTATGTTTATTTTGTATTCAAATGCAAAACCTTAAATAATGCACTAATCATGGGGGAGTTCTCCTATATTATTTAGAACACTCCTTTTATGCTTCTTCATGACATGTTTTGATCCATACCATGTTTTATGTCTTTGGAAGATAAATATTTTCTTTGGTACTTTGTGCCATCTTGAAAAGTGTTGAGAGTTTGGTTCTTTTGTTGGAACCATTTTTTAATTGGTATTTTTTCTTGGGAGTTGGTTTTGTCTCATTGCTTGTTTCGTGTTTTGACCTTCTGGAATGAGATAAATCCTCGAGCATTTGTGTTTTTATCTATCTTTTGCTCTTTTGGCTTTTGTCTAGTTCATTTGTTGAACTTGTGATCTTTCATGTGTTGAATTGGTTCTTTGATACAATTTGGACACCTTTTGTCGTATCACACTTTATCTGTGCCATCTCAATCCACTCGGTGTTGTTGTTCAAATTGTATCTCCTTTTTTGGTTCTTGAAAGTCTTGTGCATGCATATTTACTAAATGTATAGTTATGGTATGTTTGCTTTCTTTGGTTCAATATATAGGGGAAACTGCACCAAATCCTATTTTAGATAATATGTGCATGAAATTCAATTACATATCAATATGCACATGTTTCTGTAGAGTTTGTCCTATGTATTGTAGTGTATCTAACTACTTTGGACCCAATGAGTTTTGGGACCATTGTGTACTTGAATGTGTTTTAGGTACATTGGAGATACATTGGATGCTTGTATCAATAATAAGAAGATGTGGTGACTAAATGATAATTGGAGGTAAGCTAGGATGATCAACAAAATCATATCTATTACATCCTACCAATGGTATCTTGGTAACAAGTATCCCTCTCATGCATACTCTTCTAGCATCCAACCTTTGTGGTTGCATCTTGGCATTATTTCCTTCAGTTGCTTTTATTGTGGTTCTTGCAAGATTTTATTGTATCATCCTTATTATTATATGAGTAAGTTGAGATGAATGCATATTTTGGGGAGTATATTGATACGTCCAAAACGTATCTACTTTCCCGAACACTTTTGCTATTGTTTCTCCTCTAAACTTGTGTGATTCGGATGCAACTAACGCGGACTGACGCTGTTTTCAGCAGAATTGCATTGGTGTCTACTTTTTGTGCAGAAAATCAACTATTAGGAAAAATCCCGGAAAATATGCCAAAAATCCTATTTCACCAGAAGACTCCCGAAGCCAGAATACGAGATGGAGAAGGGGCCGAGCCACACCACTGGCCAAGCAGCAAGCCAGCCGTGCTGGGTGTCGCCGCCCTAGACCCCCCCTCATTCTCCCCATTCGCATATAAGTTCCCTTCTGACCTAAAAACTCAGGGGGGTTCGACGTTTTTCCAGAAGGAGTTCCGCTCCGCCGCCACCACCAGATTCCACGAAATAGCACCAGAAACTCCGTTCTGGCACCCTGCCGGGACGGGGAATTGGAGGAGATCATTGCCGTCATCATCACCATCACTTCTCCATCGACCATCCACGTTTCTCCCATCTATGAGTGAGTAATCCCCCGCTGTAGGCTATGGGGATGGTAGGGATTGGATGAGATCGTTCATGTAATGGCATCAGATTGTTAGGGCATGGTGCCTAGTATCTTTTATTAGTGCTTTATGACCTTGTTGCGACTTGTTGTGCTTAATGCTTGTCACTAGGGCCCGAGTGCCATGATTTCAGATCTGAACATGTTATTGATTCATTATGATAGTATTGTTTATGGTCTTATCTGCAAGTTGTATACACACGTTGTTGCCCGGAACCTATGGCCCCGAAGTGATAGAAATTGGGATAACCGGAAGGGAATGGCTTTGATGTGAGGATAACATGTGTTCACGGAGTGTTAATGCTTTGCTCCGGTGCTCTATTAAAAGGAGCACCTTAATTGCCAGTAGTTCCCTTGAGGCCCCGCTGCAAACGGGCTGGCAGGACAAAAGATGTTGTGCAAGTTCTCATTGCTAGCACGTATGACTATATATGGAACACATGCCTAGGATTATCTAGTACTTGGATGCTTTATCTTATTTATCTGCAATTGCCCTATGTTCTGATTGCTACGTGAATTGTCTTGTCCATGCAACGCCCGTCCATCCATCCCTATGCCTATCGCACTTGAATCCTACTGTTTATTGCTATTGTTACTACTGTCTTTACTTTACTGCTGCTACTACTTTGCTATTCCTACTACAAAACTATTGCTACTGATAAACTGCTGTGAGCAAGATTGTTTCTAGGTGCAGCTGAATTGACAACTCAATTGTTAGGGCTTATAAATATTCTTTGGCTCCCCTTGTGCCGAATCAATAAATTGGGTTTCACTTCCCTCGAAAATACTACGATACACCCCCTTTACTTGTGGGTCATCAAGACTATTTTCCGCGCCTGCTGTGGAGCATAGCTTTATTTATCAAGTTCACTTGGATTCTCTATTATTCGCTGCTATCCATCCATCATGGGTCAGTCTCGTGATGGCAAGGTTCCTATTTTACCATCCACTACAAGAAGAGGTACGGTTCTGAACACCTCTGTTGCTCTTGATTCACCATCTGTTATGAGTAAGCTCGTTACACCACCACATACACATGTTACACACACTGCTACTACTGCTAAATCTGAAACTTCGATGTCGCTTCTCATGCTTGATAAGAGTGGTTCATTAGGTCCTTTCCTAGATGCTACGATTGCTAGAACTATAGCTGGAAATACTAAAACTCCTAATGAAGACACTACCACACCTGTTAGTTCACTTGAGTCTAGTGAAAGTTATGATATTGAAGATGGTTATGTGGAGATGACCGATCAATTTATTAAAGAATGTAAAAACACCCATGATAGGAGCGCTGCTAAGAGTCTCCTTGAGAGGCGTACTATTAGACCCAAATTATCTCCTATTGCTAAGTTTGCTTCTTCTCCCATAAACATTATAGATAAAGATTATGACTTCTCTCTCGATCTATCTTACATAGATATTGTTGAGAAAGAACCTTTTTGTGGGACTAATAATGAAAGTGCGGTAACACATATGAATGAACTTTCTACCATGAGTGGCTTGTTTTCTGATGATATTAAGATGCGTACTTACTTTGTTGCTAAGATTTTCCCCTTTTCACTGAAAGGAGAAGCTAAAACTTGGTTTAGTAATTTACCTCCTGGATCTATTGATAGCCCTGATTGCTTGATTAGTACTTTCCTGCAGAAATATTTTCCTCCTAGTGCTAGACATGCTATTTTGTAGGAACGTTTTGATTTTAAACAGGGAGAAAAAGAGATATAGCCCGAATCATGGGCAAGGTTTTGTTCTTTGATTCATGCATAGGCTAGAAGTCCATTACCTAAGACTGAGCTTCTTGATATATTTTATAATGGACTAACTAAAGAATCTAGGACATACCTAGATAGTTGTGCTGATTGTGTTTTCAAGAATAGGACTCCCAAGGAAGCTGAGGAATTAATGGCTAAAATAAGCAAGAATTATGAAGACTGGACTCCTCCTAAACCAGCTATACCTGAAGTGATTATACCTGAACCAACTATTCTAGTGCCTATTCCAACATCAAAGAAGAGGGGAGTTATTGAATTAAATGATGAAGTGATGAAGGAAGCTAAGAAATTTCTTAAGGAGAAAGAAATTAAAGCTGCAGATGTCAAGAATTTACCTCCTATTGAAGTGTTATGTAAGCCTATTCCCTACTCATCCACTATCGAGGTACACTCTCTCCAACACTTTGATGAAGGTGATATCCCTTACTCTAAACCTCCTGATCAATGCTTAGAAGAATTCGATATCTTTATTGTTAAGCAAGATAATTTTAATAAAAGGGTGCAAAATCATCTAATGGAAAACACTAGAGTTATTGTTGAGTTGAAAGATATTGTGGAAAGAACCTCTAATGATGTTAAAATGATTGTTAAACACTTTCAAATGGTTCAAACTCAAATAGATCGACTCGTTAAAGTGCAAAAAGATTTGCTAGTTAATGCTGCTAAAGAAAAACATGCTTATAAAATTAGAACTAGAAGTGGTGCTGCTACCCAGGATCCTCTTTACCCGGAGGGGCATCCCAAAAGAATTGAGCAGGATTCCCAACAAGCTGAAAATAGTGGCTCTACTCGTAAGAAAAGGAAAAAGAAACATAAAACTATTGTAGAACCCTATGAACCTGCTATAGATCCTAATAGTATATCTATTTCTGATGCTAAAACTGAAAGTGGTAATGAAGAAAATGAAGCTCCTAATGAAGAAAAGTCGAATAAGAACCTAAAAAGCACACTAAGAATACTAAATACACTAAAGAAGATTTTGTTGCTAAGAAACATGGTAGTGAAAGAGATCCTTGGGTCCAAAAACCTATGCCTTTCCCTGATAAGAAACACAAGTCAAAGGAAGATGAACACTATAATAAGTTTTGTGAGTGGATGAAACCTTTATTCCTGCAAATTCCTTTGACTGATGCTATTAAATTGCCTCCTTACTCAAAGTATATGAAGGATATTGTCTCGAATAAAAGGAAGATCCCTAATGAAGAAATCTCTACTTTGCTTGGTAATTATTCCTTTAATGGTAAGGTTCCAAAGAAACTTGGAGACCCAGGGATTCCAACTATCCCTTGCTCTATTAAGAACAGTTATGTTAGAAATGCTTTGTGTGATTTGGGAGCTGGAGTTAGTGTTATGCCTTTCTCTCTCTATAAGAGGCTTCAACTAGAAAAATTAATACCAACTGATATATCTTTGCAAATGGCTGATAAATCTACCACTGTTCCTATTGGTATATGTGTGGATGTACTTGTTCAAGTGGCTCATAATTGCTTGATATTAACTGATTTTGTTGTGCTTGAAATCCCTGAAGATGATAATATGTCCATTATTCTTGGGAGACCTTTTCTTAATACTGCAGGAGGTGTTATTAATTGTAATCAAGGAAAGGTTACTTTCAATGTTAATGACAAGGAACATACTGTCTATTTCCCCAAGAATATTGAAAGTACTTATGGTTTGAATTCAATTGCACATGTTGAGGGCATTCAAGTTGGAGAAATATATTATCCCATACCAAGAGAAAAATTTGAAATTATTATGATCGGGACCATTGCTATCAAGGTTGAGGTAATATAATCACTAGTGGGATACAAAGTTTTGTCTCATATGGAATTGTTTTGGTAACAAGACCTAATCAACCTTGTTAACAAAAGGATTTCATTGAACAAAACAATGTTCTCATTATGATTATCTCCGTTTACTTCTATTTCTATCCTTTTTAGTTTTTGTTTTTGTTTAGTTTTCCGTTTTTGTTTTTAGTTGCTTGCATATTAGAGTGTCTTAGAACTCCGGTAGTTCTAGCCTTGTTTTGTCATTGCATAATTTTCCAAAAAAAAATCTGTCTGTCAGAAAATCATTCTTCTATACCTGAAAATTGCCCAAAATTAAAGTGCCTTGAAAAATTCTAGAAAATTCATATTAAATTTTTACGTGAAAAAAGGGGCAGAAGAGTGCCTGGAAGGTACCAGGGGGACCCACCAGGCATGCACACCACCTGGTGGCGTGGGTTGCCCTAGGTGGCGCCATGCCATGGTGTGGGCCACCCCTGGCCCTCCACTAACTCTCTCACCTGCCACTTTCTTCTCTCTCCCGAGTAAGCTTCAGTTCATTACTCACAATTGCGGTCTTGCTGTGTTTGCTCTCGTTTTTTTCGATCTCCTTGCTCAGCCCATCTTTGTTGCTGAAATTTGGAGTACTTGTTCCCTGGTGTGTGACTCCTCCCCTTGTCCAAGTAGATTTGTGTTTAGTGGATTAAATCTTGAGTATTTTGCTGTTGTAGGTGACAGATTATGAGAGCTCGTAAGCTTGTTTGATGCTTAGAGATATAGTTTTGATGCATGTTTAGGCCTCTTACAGGTCCCTATGAGTAGAATCCTTCATTATATTCACTTTGCAATCACTTGTTTAATAGGTGTTTAAATTTCAGAATACCAAGCATGAACAACCATACCTTCGGAGAGATATTTGAGAGGGATGCACCTAGGAGGTCGAGGCCCTCAAGATCAGCCTCTCAGTTTAGGCCATCATACAACGAAGATCTCATTGCAACTCGTATTGGTAATGAAAGGGATGATGGGGATGCTCACCCATCTACTTTTCCTTGTTTTACTTTCTTACAAGCTGCAGGGATTCTTGATGATTTCTTGCTATTGATTGAGAGGGTTGGGTTGACCTCATATATGCAAGATGAGAGTGAGCAATACGCTATGCTTACCAAAACCTTTGTTGAGAGCTTCACGTTTACTAACACGCCATATCAGTCAACTGTCTCTTTCAAAATTTATAATCTGCCCTTTACCATGACATTGGAAAGATTTTGTAGTATTGTAGGTGTAAGCATGATAGGGACCGTGAAGAAAATTCAAGGGCGACCCGCTGATTTGCTGGAGCTTTACCGAGGGGTGACCAATGATCATGACTGCGTGGCGCAACGCGGAAAGATAAGAAACATCCAACTCCCTGCTCTCAGATACTTTGCATATTATCTTGCTACTAGCATACTTGGTAGGGAGAACACAAGTAACATCTCCAACTATCATTTAGCCTTCCTTGATGCTGCGCTTAACAATGATACTCGGTACAACCTTGGCTCGCTTATTGCTCGCCGCCTAGCTGCTAGGGGGCCTATCTATGGGGGCATCATTGCCTCGCGTATGGTCAATGCATTAGGCCTTTTAGTGGACCCCAATGATATTGTACTGGCACCACAAAGGCTTGACCTTGTTGCTATGAAAACTCATCACTTTGTCATTGCTGCTTCTGATTTGGACAGTCTAGTATATAGGATGCTGTTTACTGACGGGGATGAGATGGAGATCCCTTTGCTGCAGCCTTCTTTGTTTAGTGCTCACAGGAGACCGTGGTCGCGCTCCAAGGAGGAGGTGGACGAGCAGCTTCGCTTACTGGGCTTCCACGAGCAGCACCAGGAGGATGTACCCTCCTACGATCACTCCGCACACTACGGAGGGACGTACTCGAGCTTGCACCAGGACGAGGGTACCTCCTCGTCATACTACGGTGACACGTCATCCTGGCCAGCTTGGGATTGATACCCATTTAGGCTAAAAGCCTAAGCTTGGGGGGAGGTACGCCGACACCGCACTCATCTCCTTATCATGTTGCGTCGGTACTTTGTATATTCATGTTTTGTTTTCTTTTTAGTTTTCGTTCTTTCTTTGCTTTTGCTTTCTAAAACACAAAAAGACCAAAAATATTTCTGTTGTTTCTGGTTTGCTTCTTCTTTTTGCGTTGGTTTGTTTTTTCCCTTTTTGCTTTGTTTGAACTGTTCGAAAAACCCAAAAAGATTTTGCTTTGTTTGCTTTTCCTTTTTGGTTCTTCCTTTAAAAAATCAAAAACACCAAAATATTTGCTGTTCTTCTTTGGCTTTGTGAGTTTGTTGCAGGGTTCAGCAGTCCTCAGTGGATATTGGTTTCATATTATTATTCAAGCTACACAAGTGAAGAGCAATAATGAGGATTAATGACAACTTGAGGTGTGAGGCTGGTAACAAACTCTATTTGTTTTCATTTTTGTACATATACTCATCGTTGTGGGCATGCTTAGTCTGTTCGTGTGAGGTGTATGTTATCTTTGGATGCTTAGTAGTTCTTGCTTTCGTATGATTAGTTCCAGCTTGCTAATAGTTTGTAGCATGTCATATGAATGTTTGCTTGCATTACTCTATTCATAACTTGGTATGACACCGTGGTATCCTCCTCTAAATGTTTCATTTGAATTGACTTGGCACATGCTCATGCATGCACATGACTATAATAATCAGCTAAGCCTCGATGAATTATTTTGCCTTGAGGATCTTGAATCACTTTCATGCCATGATTAGTCATATTTTGTTGCAAGCATAATTATGATAGCTATTGCTCTCTCGTTTGTCGCTCTCTTACTATTGCTAGCCTTCACCTTCACTGAGTATGTGTTACTCATGTTTCTAACTCCCCAAAACCAAATATTGCCAAAGTGTCCACCATACCTACCTATTAGCATCATTTGCTACTTCTGTGCATATTCAATATGCCTTGTTTTCTTCCGAATAAAATGTTTGCTTGCTATGAGAAAGTTAGTTAGTTAGTAAAGCTCTCACAAACTTGATGGCACACTTTATTTTCTTGCATTTAATAAACCTGAACCATTGCGTCCTTCTTTGTTGCGTATATGCTTGCGCTTTATAAGTTGAAGTTAGCAGAACCATGTACCATGGGGAACGTTTTCAACATTTCATTGGTACTTAGTACCTCGTTGATATCATGTTCTTGTGCTTATGGATCCCGGCGGTGTGAAATAAAAGTGGAACTTGTAAGATCATGGAGTTTGTATGTATGTTAGAGAAACGCCTGGGCCGCTAGCCTAAGCCATGCCTAATCATGGTGGAAACTTGCAGCATAACCATAATGAGCATTCTATGAAGCATCCTCAATAAAAATCTATGCACATAGTAAATAAAAAGATCGCTGAGATGCTCATTGTCTGCTTGTCTTGTCATTTTGATTATGGGATAGCTCCTGTGTCATGTGCAAGGGGTACCCCGTTGGCGGTTCTCTATGATACGTATATACTTACAATGACAATAGCTTACTTGTGACTGAAGTTGAGTAGCATGAGGATCGGTCTTCGTAAGTAAGGGGCATGAGACTTCGATTTATAACTTGTCAAGCATATCCTCTTAGTTGTGTCACTTTAACCTTAACCATTTAAAGATGCTTATGATAGGGGCAATGAGAGCTCAAAGCTAACGAGTACCATACTTTCAACATTTGGAAGTCTTTCAAACTATTCAAAACCTTTTCCTTTACTTGTTGAGTCTCCACATATTCTTTGAGCACCTTCTTGAGAGCATAGTTGTCATTCTTTGTGTTTGTCTCAAAACTTGATTATTTGTGTTATGACTTTGATGCTTGTATCTTTGATATCTTTACTTCTAGTCTTCACCTGAATTTCAGAGGGCCCTAAATCAAAGAAAAGCGAGATACCACTCTATCATACCTTTTTATGAGCATTGTAATGTTGCTTATATTTGTGCTTCATGCAACTTATTACTTTTGAGTTGGAATCTCTTCATAGCTTGCAATGCCTATTAAGTAAACTTAGTTGCATACTCCTTATTATAACATCCCAAAACTTTAATCCAAGTGATCAAGATCCAAATCATCAAAATTAGGGTTAACAAAAACTTTTCCAATCAAAAATATGAAAGCATTCATATGTGTGTGCATGTAAATTAGGAGTTGATTTGAATTTCCATGATTAAGTGATCCATTGCTTGTAAAATGATCTTTAGGTGAAATAAACATCATCTAAATCATTCCCAAACTTTTCCCAAAGAAAAACAACTCAAAATGAATAATTGAAGTGAATGGTCATTTTGGCCAAATTAACTATCATGCCTACTTTGGCTATTCCTAGTACTCAAAACCTAACAGAAACATTTGTGGATCTTTACACCCCTTGCTAGTACACATAATGAGGTACCAAGGCCCACCTTGTGATCTGCTAAAAACAATCAAATACTAATTTTAAATGACAGTTTAAAAATGAATCTATTTCATATGGGAAGATCCCACTATTTCAAAAACCACTCAAACAAGTTCAATTTTCAAAACCCTTGCAACCTACCTAGTACTAGTGGAGATCACTCAAAAATTTTGAACCCAAAATTCAAAAGTAAAGTTCATGCGGCCATTTCATCAAACACTTGGCAGGCAGAATTCAAACAAAACAAAATTCACTATTTTAAATAGTGTTCTGGCCAAACTTGTCTCCCATTTGACCCCCATTTGCTCCCATTGTCTCCTAATGATCTAACCATGCAATTACACCCCACTCCCCTACCCCTAGTGACCTTGCCATGCCATGCCGAGCCCCACCTCGCTGGACAACTTGGTCGCCGCCGCAGCAGACCACCTCCCCCTCTCTCTCCATGTCTAGCAGCTAGCCAGCACCTCACCATCGCCCACTGTCCCCTCCACGAGCTAGGCCCAGCCGTGGACCACCGAGAAAACCCCGCGCCCAGTGCCACCGCCATAGCACGCCAGAAGGCCGACCAAGACGCTGCACAAGCAAGCCGCTGACCGCAGAAGACGCGCCCACCGTGACGCCACGACCTGTGGAGCACGCCAGACACCCCATTCGCCATCCAACACCTCACACCGCCGCCTTCAAGTCCCGCTTTCAGGCCAGCGCTCAGCCTGACCGCTTACCACCACCCCTAAGCCTGCATTAAAGTCCTAGAGCATCACCAGGAGACCGCGTGTTGATCGCCACCCTCAGCCATGCTGCTAGCAGCCCGTAGCCATGTCGCCACCGTTGCCTGCCCATCCCTCTCGGTCTCGCCGTCGAGCCTATAAAAGGAAAGCACCCCCAGCCATTTGCAGCACACCACTCCACTCCCCTCACCTCACTGATCGTCCCACACCTATAGCTGGAGCACGGGGAGCAGCAGCTCGCCGCAATTGTACCGGAGCATGCCGCCTCTGGGGGAGAAGGGCGCCGCTGATTGCGACCACCCCCGGAGTTGCCTCGACCGTCCCTGAGCTCGCCGTCGACCACCAGTCCGTTTGCCCGCCTCGCCGTCGTTGCTGGAGCCCTGGTACGCCCCCTATGCACCCCCACTGAGCCGCTAGGGTTAGAACTAGCCGGCGATAGGTCCGTCGTCGACGATGATCCACAGCCGTTGATCCCTACTCTAATCCAACGTCCCATGTTGCCCCGTATCGCTTCGCGCGTTATGAGCCGCTAACTGGTGGACCCCCTATCAGTTGAGCCCCGTGCTGCAGAGTGACACTGGGCCGGCCCATTAGCGTTTCCCGCGCGACCCAGTTAGTTTGAATTAGGATTTTTCTTTTTAGTTTAAACTTAGTTCTGTCCCTTAATTCAAAATTCAATTCAGAGAGATTTACAAATCCAAATGAAGTGATTCCAATTTTGTTAGAAAGCTACTGAAATGATCTATCCAAGTCCATTGGATTTAGTTCATTTAGAGTTATAGATCTCTCCTAGTAAAAATAATAAAACAGAAGCATTTGTACCTTGCAACATTTTTATAAAATCAACCAAGTTAGCTTTTGAGTTGATTCCAACTCTCAAAAATAACCTTTCATCATACCTATCTCAATATGTAATAATATTAGGATTTACATGCAGTGACTTTGGACTAGTACCAAAATAATGCTATATAGGCATTTCTAGTCACTTTAAATCATTAAATAATGAACTTAAACCAAAATATTATGATCCAACCCTTAAATTACATTCCCACATGTTAGAATATGTGGTGATGACATGTGTCCACATGATCCCATATTTTAAGTGGTGAACATTAAATCTTAGTTAATTTTTCAATGAGTAGTTTCTAAAATAAAAAGGAGGAAACTATGGAATAAAACTTGTGATGCTTGTGATGATAATAGATCATCAATTGTGTGCCTTAGAGTACTAATTAGACTAGTTAAGTATTGTTTGGTGATTGTGTACTCCGTATGTATTTAATAGAAGATAGTACCGACCAAGCTTACGAGGAGGAGGAGTGCTACCAAGAAGAAGAAGAAAACTTCAACCACTACACCAACCAAGGCAAGCTATTGTTAGAAAGCTATAATTAAGCTAGATGAATGAGCAAAGATGCCTTAGGCATGCTTTGGTCACACCACTTTGACTATTACTACCCCAAGTATTACCTTACAAGCTTTACTTCCTTTACTTTACACAAAGCCCCTTACTTGTTTTGAAGGTAGCATAAAGAGTATAAAACTTGACCTATTTAGATAAGCTTTAGATGTCATTCTATGGCATGAGATTGAACCCATCATCTTTCCACCTTAGTGAACACTCTTAACTTAGTAGTTTAGAGTAGATCAAAACTTGAGTCACTTTAGATGGGAACAATTGGTGAAAATGAATTGTGAAAACCTTGGAATGATGAGTCATTCTATTGAGATGTTTTGACATGTGTTGAGAAACACAAATGTTTTATGATGATGATGTTGAGGCATGAGCCTTAGCCCTTTTATAAAACTGATGGTTGGATTCGGATGCGATACCATTCCAAATTACCGTACAACCACACTACCTAAATTGGGTAAGGCTTAGCCGGAAAGTTATATGCATTAGTATTAGTTCCCTCGCGGGAGAGGTTTTAGCTGAGGCTACCTCTCAATGTTGTCCACCTATGTAGTGCCAAAGATGACTGATGGTTATGGTTGGGAGGCCATGCTCATAGGAGAGGTGCTTATACTAGGGTGTCTAAAAGGAAAGGTTATGTTTGATTATCTGCATACTAAGTATGATGATTCAGGGTTATCCCTGACAGATGTATCGAATCTTGTGGTGAAAGTGTACCACCTCTGCAGAGTGTCAAACTATTCGAATAGCCACGTCCGCGGTTATGGACAGTTGGAATGGCCATACTGTTTTGTTGTCAGATGTTTTCAAAACAACTTATGCATGAATGATGAATCTTGACTTGACCACAACAGGGTTGTGTTTATGATAATAGCTTCCCAACTTAAGTGATTCTAGAACTTTATTTTATCTTTCTTTGCTTCTGAACTCAACTTTGGTTTCAAAGTTAACCTTATAGTTAAACTTACATTTAGCACTTTAACTTAGAATTATACTACTTGTTAGTGGTAGTTTGCGAGTACTTAAAGAGTACTCATGGATTTTGTCCCTGGCTATTCTCATGGCCAGACTATGAAGGAGACTACCAAGATGATGGCCAGCAGGACGGCTATGATAACTAGGACTATCTGCCTTCGTCAGCATTGCCTGTGCCCCTGAAGATGGACCCCACCGCTACGCTTATCTTTTATTTCTGCTGCTTGTTGTATTAATACTGGATCATGAGATCCTTATTTGTGTAAGACCTTATGTATGGTTTGTAATGGATGATGTACTGTGATCTCCAATCCGTTATGTCTCGCAAAAATGGTAATCCTGGGATTGCGAGGTATGGCATAATGGGCATCTGGGATTAAAAATCCGGGCGTTGACAAGTTGGTATCAGAGCCATCTTGACCATAGGAGACCCTAGTTAGAATGGACGTCCGAACAAAAACTTAGTTTCAAAACCAAAGTGCGTATTTACGAAAAACTATCTCCTCTCTTATCCTTGGGAATTCTTCCTTTCTCAAAAATTCATGTTCCTCAAAATTCTTACATTAGTACTTAAAATTTGACACACTTGATCACTTCACTAATTTCCTCATCTTAATTCTTGTAGATGGAGACTCAGTTCAGCAAATTTTACCAGTTGGGAAACGGAGGTCAGCTGATCTTCGAGAGGGATCTGGATTCACTATCGGAGTTACTGGGACACCCAGATCCGGAGTTTCTTGGAGCTCAACTTCCAGTACCCCCAGGAGGAGATTTACAGTGGCTTGTCACCGCTGATCTTAGAGGAAGCATCGAAGCACCAACATCCAGGAGAATCCCGTTCTCCGTGAGAGAGAACAACTGGCTAGATGGATTAGCTAGGGCAATGCATGAAGCTCTCGCACGTCTATGTGCCCTCAGCGTCAATAAAATCCAAGGAACCCGTTTTGCTCACTATGCAAGACGTGACTTCATGGGAATGCCGATGGAGATGCCAAGTCACCCAGAGTTGAGGCGTGAAGTGGAGAATCTTGATTTCTTGCTGCACGATGATACATTGCAAATTTATCTATAATTTTTGATGTTCCATGCTTGGTTTTATCCACTTTCTTGTGTTTTGTTCCAACTTTGGAGTACTTTTCATATGATTTTTTGGACTAACCTATTAACAAGAGACACAATGCCAGCTGCCTATTTTCTGCTGTTTTAGGTTCCAGGAAAGTCAGAAAATGAATATTCTCAGAATTGGACGGGACAAAGCCAAAGTGCATATTTTTCCGGAAGGGATCAAGTGCCAGAATACGATACGGATAAGGGCCAGGGAGCCACCACACCACCTGGCCGCGCGGCCAGGCCTGGCCCACGCCAGGGGGTGGTGTGGCTGCTCCCAGCACCCCCTCGGCCTCTCCTTCCACCTATATATTGCCCTCAGGACGAAAACCCTAAGTACCCGATCAAAAATCCATGAAAGAGTTCAGAGTCAGCTCATCTCCATCCCTAGATCGGGAGGATCTGAGCTCTTCCGGCACGCCGGAGAGGGGAATTCACCCTGGAGGCCTTCTTCATCACCATGCAAGCCTCCGGTGTGATGCGTGAGTAGTTCATCCTTGGACTACGGATCCATGTAGTAGCTAGATGGATGGTTCTCCTCCTTTGTGCTTTCATGTTTAGATCTTGTGAGCTCCGTTCATGATCAAGATCATCTATTTGTAATTCATACATGTTGTGTTTGCGGGGATCCGATGGATATTGAGATGCTATTTCAGATTGATTATTGATTCTGTCATGTCTTTGTTATTTGTGATCTTGCATGCTTTCCGTTGTTAGTAGCTATCTTGGCCAAGTAGATGCTAGCAACTAGTATTTATGCTTGATAGTTGGGTTCATGCCTCTGGTAATCTGGGGAAGTGACAGAAATCTCTAAGGTACTAGATGTGCTATTGCTACTAGGGATAAAACAACAATGCTTTGTTCATAGAACAATCGTATTGTTTACTATACACGTAGTTCGTAAAGCAATAATCTGTTGCTTGCAACTTAATACTGGAGGGGGTTCGGATGATAACCTGAAGGTGGATTATTAGTCATAGATGCAGTTGGGTGGCGGTCTATGTATTATGTTGTAATGCCCAATCAAGTCTCAAAGGAGTCAAGATGATTAGTATATGCATGTATTGCTTTCTCGGTGTTTGTCAATTGCCCCGCTTTAATTTGTTCACCCAACATGTTATCTATCTAAGGAGAGCCACCTCTAGTGAACTATGGATCCCGGTCCTTTCTCTTTACATACAAACTACAACTGTTTACAGCTTTGTGTTTACTTTCTGCAATCTTTTACTTCTTTCCATTCGATACGTTTAATCCTTTGTTTTCCGCAAAACACGGTGAGATTGACAACCTCATCGCAAGTTGGGGACAAAGTTCTGTGGTTGTGTTGTGCAGGTCTCCATGTTGCTACTAGCACCGGTAGTGCGCCCTGCCAAAGCTCAGCTAGTAACTCCTTTGGGGTGTTTCCTTGCTCCTACTGGTTCGATTAAACCTTGGTTTCATAACTGAGGGAAAACTTGCTGCTGTGCTCATCATACCTTCCTCTTGGGGTTCCCAACGAGCTCTACGTCGAATCCAGAGCACATCAAGATCTTTTTCCGCGCCGTTGCAAGGTGCAAGGACATCTTCACAAGGGGAGTTCCTCATAACCAATCTATTTACTTTGTTGTTTTTGTTTTGCTTAGTTTCTTTTTGCTTTGCTTGCTTGTTTCTTTATCAAAAACTCAAAAAAATTAGTTTTACTAGTTTGCTTTCTTTACCAAAAACACCAAAAAATATTAAGTCTCCGTTAGTTGTCACCGCTTCCTTAGCTCACCATGTTGATCCCTACATTCACCCTGAAAGAACTTCCAATTGGTTGTGGTTCTATAATTGGGAAAGATAATATTGAAGAATTCTTTAATCATGTTAGCAAACATGAAGATACTGAGGATAGATCACTTGCAGAACTTGCTCCAAACTATGAGATTGCTGCAGCTTCTTTAATTCACATGTTAGAAGCTAGGTTCGTTAACCTCAACCCCTTAATACAAGTAATGTTTCTTAAGCTTAAATAAATTGAGGATCCTGAAAAGAGGGATTTCATTTTAGAAAGTTTGTTTAGGGAGTTCTATGATGTTGCCAAGGAAGCTAGGAAAGTCTTTGAACGTTTCAATATGCTAGGCTCATGTGTAGATGTTGTTGGTACACAAGAAAAGATGAACAAAACCAAACCTAATGGGGAGGAACCTAAGATACCAACACCCTTTAAACTAATAGCAATACATGATGCCATTGAAAAGAATCTTGATTGGATTATTCCTGCAAACCCTTTTGATGAGAATAGTGAACCTAAGAGCATTGAGATAGGATACTCTAGAACTTATTTGGATGATATACCTTGCCTTGTTGAAAATATTTCTGGTATTGATCTTAATGCTTCTTAATTTGAGAACACTTGATTCTTTCTTTGCTTCTTATGCCTAACTTAAAGGCGTTAAAGAAAAGTACTTATTGGGAGATAACCCAAAAGTTTTAGATGAGTTTTGGAAGTTATTACCTCAGTAATAACCTCTCCTTATCCTTTTTATTTGCTTTTTGTTCCAAGAGTAACCTCTAATGAGAGTGAAGTAATGATTGGAAAAGTTGTTGTCCCGAAACAGATTTCTGTGCTTCACCGTAAATATTTGTGAGAGAGCTCTGTATGTCGGATTGAGCTGTAATTGTTTGTGCTTCTGCCCCAGGTTGTTATCTAACTTTCGTTAGTTCAACACTTTTTGAGTTGAGCAACAGAAGGTCTTCTAAAAAATTCGTCTTTTCCTTCTGGTCTGTTTTGACAGATTTCTGCCATTTTCTGTATTTGCTTCTTGTGGGCTCCTTTTTTGAGTTCTTTTGGGGAATTGAGATTTTTGAGGGAAGTACTACAGTAGCTAGTGTTCTAATGGAAGTTTATTTGGTGTTAGAACTGAACCTTAAGACTTATTTATATTGAGTGCACTAATGTTGCTAATAAAGATTGTGTGAAATTTTGTATGAAGGAAATTTTTCAGGTGTATGGAAGGAATGAGCAATGAGATGAAGGATGGACTAAATCTCAAGCTTTGGGATGCTATGCGTGTCACCCCAAGAAATATCCAAGAAGTACAAGCGTCAAATCTTGGGGATGCCCAAGGCATCCCCTTCTTCATCAATAAAAATCACAGGTTTCTTCCAAACGCTTCATTTTTATTGTTTCATGCACAATTGTGTTGTTCTTGGAGCGTCTTCTTTTTCGTTTTCATTTTGGTTTTTAGTTTTCTTGGTTTGCTTAGTTTTATGAATAAATTGGTTGGACCCCCTCTTTCATACATTGGTTTGCAAATGGGTTGGTTTGGTTTGGAAAAGAGTAGGAAAGTTCATACTTATGTGGTAAAAAGAGCTTGTTTTTGACTGTGGCCTGTGCTTCGTCATGCCATGCTTGATATTGTTTTGGCTTTATGCTTAGTATTCTTTGCTGTAGCATGACTTTTTATAAACAATTGAGATTTCTTAATGTGCCTTGGATGAATCATGCGTTGTTTTAGCATATTAAAGCATAGTATAGTGGTATTCTCCTTTGAAGCTTTATTTGGGTTGACTTGGCGCATGCTCATACCATGTTATGACTGTGTCAAGTCACCATATCCTTTATGATCCTTTAGTTTTCAACTTGTAGTATCACTTTATGCTTTGATCAATGATGTTTTGTCGCTCTACATGATTATGGCCATTATTGCTCTCTTAGTTTCTTGCTCCCAGTCTTTTGCTAGCCTCCACAACCAGTATGAGTTCCACTCATGCATCCAACTCCCTAAACCAAGTTATTCCAAAGAGTCCACCATACCACCTACTAGCTTATGCTATTCCAAGTATATTCATGCTTTTGTTTACCTTCCAAATTAAACTTGTTATGAGAAAACTAGTGATTAAAGCTCTCACGAACTTGATGGCACACTTTACTTTAGTTGCCCTTAATAAACTTGAACCATTGTGTCGTCTATGTTGTATATGCTTGCACATATTTGTTGGGAATTAGCAGAACCATGCTTTCATGGGGAACGCTTTCAACATTGCACTTGGTACTTGTACCTAGTTGATATCATGCTCTTTTGTATATGGATGTCGTCGGTGTGAAATGAAAGGGGAGCTTGTAAGTCCATGAAGTTATGTATATGTGTTAGAGAAACGCCTGGGCCGCTGGTCTAATCCATGCTGACATGGTGGAAACCTGCAGCGTAACCATAATGAGCCGTCTATGAAGCATTCTTCTTATATAAAAAAGAGTCCTATATTGAGAAAAAAGAGAAAAGAAAAAAAGATACTATGAAAAGTGGAAAGAGAGAAAAAAGCACCATATTCCCATGGTAAATAAGAAGAATGTTGAGATGCTCGTTGTCTGCTTGCCTTGTCATTTTGATATGGGGATTCTTCCGTATCATCGGGCAAGGGGTACCCCGTTGGCGGTTCTCAATGATACACATGTGCTTACAATGACAAGAACTTACCGGTGACTAAACTTGAGTAGCATGAGGAGCGGCCCTCGTATACAAGGGACATGAGATTTCTGACTTATACTTCGTCAAGCATGTACACCATAGTTTGTTCACTTTAACCTTAATCACTTCAAGATGCTTATGATAGGGGCAATGAGATCTGAAAGCTATAAGTACCATAATTTTTGGAAGCTCTTTATGAGAGTTGAATCCCTACTTCCTTTTATAAAGTCCTTTCTTCCATCATTATATTGAGTCTCCACCTTCTACCTTTATGCACCTACTTTGAGAGCATAGTGGCCATTCTTAGTTCTATGTGTATTGTCCCAAGACTAGTTGATTGATGCATAACTTGATATTGCCTGTTTTAAACTATTCTATCTAGTCACTCTTATGAGCTTTGAAGGTGTCCTATGCATTTATATTTGCTACTCTATTGAGGGACAAGCTGAATACTATTATGCCATGCTTTCTTTATGTGAAACAAACAAACGTCTTGCAAAGCATTTTATTCATGAATCTTTTGTTTGTGCCTTTTCATGTTGCATCATAGTTTCTTTGCTTATTGCTAGAACTTTGTCTTTCATGTTATGATTGAAGTACTATGATCCCAGCTTTGAATGTTTTACAAATACTTTGATCAAGTCTTTGATGGTGCATATCACCTTAAAAATTATTCTTTCTTTTTATCACTTACCTACTCGAGGACGAGCAGGAGTTAAGCTTGCGGATGTTGATACATTGCAAATGTATCTATAATTTTTGATGTTCCATGCTTGGTTTTATCCACTTTCTTGTGTTTTGTTCCAACTTTGGAGTACTTTTCATATGATTTCTTGGACTAACCTATTAACAAGAGCCACAGTGCCAGCTGCCTATTTTCTGCTGTTTTTGGTTCCAGGAAAGTCAGAAAATGAATATTCTCGGAATTGAACGGGACAAAAGCCAAAGTGCCTATTTTTCCTAAGGATCAAGTGCGAATATGAGACGGAGAAGGGCCAGAGCCACCACACCACCTGGCCAGGCTGGCCAGCCAGGGGTGGTGTGGCCGCTCCCGGGACCTCCTCGGCCTCTCCTTCCGCCTATATATTACCCTCGGGATGAAAACCCTAAGTACCCGATCAAAAATCCACGAAAGAGTCTGTAGCCACCGTCATGTCCATCCCTAGATCGGGAGGGATCTAAAGCTCTTCCCGGCACCCTGCCGGAGAGGGGAATTCACCCTGGAGGCCTTCTTCATCACCATGCAAGCCTCCGGTGTGATGTGTGAGTATTTCATCCTTGGACTACGGATCCATGTAGTAGCTAGATGGCTGGTTCTCCTCCTTTGTGCTTTCATGTTTAGATCTTATGAGCTCGGTTCATGATCAAGATCATCTATTTGTAATTCATACATGTTGTGTTTGCGGGGATCCGATGGATATTGAGATGCTATTTCAGATTGATTATTGATTCTATCATGCCTTTGTTATTTATGATCTTGCATGCTTTCCGTTGTTAGTAGCTATCTTGGCCAAGTAGATGCTAGCAACTCCAAGAGTTAGTATTTATGCCCGATAGTGGGTTCATGCCTCTAGTAATTTGGGAAGTGACAGAAATCTCTAAGGTACTAGATGTGCTGTTGCTACTAGGCAGAAAACAATAATCCTTTGTTCATAGAACAATCGTATTGTTTACTTTACACGCAGTTCGTAAAGCAATAATCTGTTTCTTGCAACTTAATACTGGAGGGGGTTCGGATGATAACCTGAAGGTGGATTATTAGTCATAGATGTTGTAATGCCCAATCAAGTCTCAAAGGAGTCAAGATGATTAGTATATGCATGTATTGCTTTCTCAGTGTTTGTCAATTGCCCCGCTGTAATTTGTTCACCCAACATGTTATCTATCTAAGGAGAGCCACCTCTAGTGAACTATGGATCCCGGTCCTTTCTCTTTACATACAATCTACAACTGTTTACTGCTTTGTGTTTACTTTCTGCAACCTTTTACTTCTTTCCATTCGATACGTTTAATCCTTTGTTTTCCGCAAAACACGGTGAGATTGACAACCTCATCGCAAGTTGGGGACAAAGTTCTGTGGTTGTGTTGTGCAGGTCTCCACATTGCTACTAGCACCGGTAGTGCGCCCTGCCAAAGCTCAGCTAGTAACACCTTTGGGGTGTTTCCTTGCTCCTACTGGTTCAATTAAACCTTGGTTTCATAACTGAGGGAAAACTTGCTGCTGTGCTCATCATACCTTCCTCTTGGGGTTCCCAACGAGCTTTATGTCGAACGACGAGCACATCACACGACAGACAGCAGGAACTGGACAATGCCAGGGAGTTAGCCAACCAGAACCATGCCATTGCCGACCAGAAGGCCTAGACTTTCGCACTGCTCGTCCAGGACCGCCAGTATCTTTGCTGCACCATCGCCCATCTTCGCAAGAAGGTGGCCGACCTCGAGAAGACCATCATGGAGTAGGAAGCTCAGCTTGCCGCCAAGGAAGAAGAAGATGAGGGTGAAGACATCCAGGGAGACATGGATTCTTACCTCAGCAATGATGATGACTTTCTAGAGGAGGATGTTGTGGACTTCTACACTGACGATGAGGACTCCGACTTCATCGACGACGTAGATGCACTAGAGCACTGTCGTAGCATGAGATGTATTGGTCCCACTGTATCGTAGCTTGCAGAATGGTTCTTCAAACCATTTGTTTTCCTTTGTTTGTTGTGGTGTGTGTTGTATCGTGTGTTTGTTTGCATGAATGAAATGGAGTTAGTTGAAAAACCTGAGTCTAACTCAAAGTTTAGCTTGAAACCAAAACTATGAACCTTAGAATTTCCCTCTTACCCCTTTATCTACCTCAATCTTCAAATGACTCGTGGAAACCAAGGAGCAAGCAGCTCGTCGCAGGACCCAATGCTGCAGATCTTGCAGAATCTCATCGCAAACAGAGAAGCAAGTAGGGCAGAACGCCAAGCTAACTTAGCAACATTGCAGCAGATCGCCCAGATGACTCAACAACCAAGGGCATGGAAATCAGGATCACCATGGATCCAAACTCAAAACTTTTCAGAATACCAATCCCCCAATCTTCAACCAATCTGAAAACCCATTAGATGCTGATGACTAGTTATAGACAATGGAAAACAACCTAGAAGTTGCAGGATTTGATGAAAACGAGAAAGTTCTCTTCACCACCCACTATCTGGCGGGAGATGCAAGAGCTTGGTGGAATAGTATCCGCAATATGAACCATGGTCAGGTTATGACATGGGAAGCATTCAAAGTCAAGTTCAGCCGCACCCACGTGCCACAGGGTCTAGTCAACCGAATGAGAGATGAGTTCCGTGAATTGAAGCAAGGAAGAATGACTGTGGTGGAGTACCGTGACAGATTCCTATCACTTGACAGATATGCACATGATGAGATCAACACGGAGGCCAAGAAGGAGAGATTCTTGATGAGATGCAGACTGTCCTCGTCAACATCCGTTTTCAGGATCTCGAAGAGCTAGTCAACTCTGCCATTCAGATGGAAAGGAAGATTAATCAGGAAAACGACAACCGCAAACATCGTATGATGCAGCAATCAGGATCCAGCAGTCACCGGAAGTACCGTCCCAACCCCTCACCAGGATATGCACCAAGGAACAACCGACCCCCAATATCTCGCCCAAGCTACCCCAACCGTAGCGGAGGCAATGTGAAGTCCGGAGGAAACCATCACAACTCCGGCAACACCAACAATTTCAACCGTGCACCTCCCAAGAGCAACAACAACAACAACACTACACCCAGAACTGGCAGCAATGTTGTGCCTGTCGCAGCAAAGGACAAGTCCCAGATCACTTGTTTCGTGTGTGGAGTGAAGGGTCACTACTCCAATGAGTGTCCCAAGAAGACTGCCGCCAATGCCACTATGAATGCCCCAGCTCAATAGCAGTGCCGTGTTCAACCAGGAAGAAGGTTTACCCCAGGGAACCCTCACAACCGCAACGGTCGTCTCTTCCACATGAACACAGAAGAAGCCGAAGAAGCGCCAGATGTATTGCTGGGTATGTTTTCTGTCAACTCAGTTTTAGCAAGAGTATTGTTTGATTCGGGAGCATCGCATTCATTTGTCACCGAAGAATTTGCATGCACTAGTAAGATTCACCCAACCAACCTGAAGCATGTCATGATAGTTCAAATCCCCGGTTCAACTACAAAAGCTAGAAAATTTTGCAAAGTTGTGCCTATCAGAATACATGGGATAGATTTTTATGCCAACCTAATAGTACTTGGAACCAAAGGATTGGAAGTAGTACTAGGTATGGACTGGATGTCAAGGCATAAAGGACTGATAGAATTAAGAAGAAGTATTATCAGAGCCTTAAGGTTTGGATTGAAACTAATTTAGACAGGAGATAGCTGATTAGAATTTATCCCTCTTCTTTGAGGTGGAATGAGTCTTGTAAATATTCTTTTGTAACTCTCTACAATATATAAAAATTGCAGTGGGGTCTTTTTGCCCTACTGTTTTACCCTCAAAAAATAAAGGACTGATAGACTGTGCCAAGAAAGCCATCACCATGACCAGTAGTTCTGGAGTAACAGTAGAACATATCTCTGAAACCTTACCCCGTCAATTCAAGTGCAACAAGAGTCTAGCCCTACCCACCATAGACCAAGTCAGAGTAGTCTGTGAATACCCGACGTATTCCTAGATGAATTGCCAGGTATGCCCCCGGATAGGGATATTGAGTTCATTATCGAACTAATCCCCCGAACCGGACCCATAGCCCAGAGACCCTATAGCATGAACCCCTCAGAGTTAGTTGAGTTGAAGAAGCAGTTAGATGCCATGTTAGCAACAGGCTTGATTCAGCCAAGCGCATCGCCATGGAGATCACCAGTGTTATTCATCGACAAGAAATATGGAGGCAATCGTTTGTGTACAGATTACAAAAGGTTGAATGACGTCACCATCAAGAACAAGTACCCCTTGCCAAAGATAGAGGATCTATTTGATCAGTTGACTGGAGCCCAGGTATTCTCAAAGATTGATCTTAGGACTGGTTATCACCAACTTAAGATTCGTGCAACGGATATTCCGCAGACCGCCTTTACTACTCGCTATGGTTTATACGAGTATACGGTTATGTCTTTTGGATTAACCAATGCCCCTGCTTATTTCATGAATAAGATCTTTATGAATTTCCTAGATAAGTTTGTAGTTGTATTTATCGACGACATCCTTATCTACTCCAAGTCAAAAGAAGAGCATGAGCAACATCTGAGAATCATCCTAGAAACCCTGAGAGAGCATCAGTTATATGCCAAGTTCAGCAAGTGTGAGTTTTGGCTGAAAGAAGTTGGATTCCTAGGACATATTGTGTCTGCCGGAGGAGTCTCTATTAATCCCGCCAAGATCAGGGATGTCGAAGAATGGGAAGCCCCAACCACTCAAACCCAAGTCCGTGCCTTTCTCGGATTAGCAGGATACTACCGCAAGTTCATCGAAGGATTCTCGAGCATCGCCAGACCCATGACCCAATTGTTGAAGAAGGACAAGAAGTTTGAATGGACTGACAAGTGTGAAGCCAGTTTCTAGGAGTTGAAGAAGAGATTGATATCAGCCCCAATTTTGATCATGCCAGACATCAAGAAGCCATTTGATGTATATTGTGATGCATCCAAGATTGGTCTCGGATGTGTATTGATGCAAGAAGGCAAAGTCATCGCGTATCTGTCTCGACAACTGAAGCAGCATGAGCAGAACTATCCGACCCATGATCTTGAATTAGCAGCCGTAGTGCTTGCATTAAAGACATGGCGTCATTATCTGATGGGTAATCGCTGTGAGATTTACTCGGATCACAAGAGCTTGAAGTATATTTTCACTCAGAAGGAGCTGAATATGAGGCAAAGGAGATGGATAGAGTTAATCAAGGATTATGACCTTGACATTCACTATCACCCCGGCAATGTGGTAACGGATGCTCTTAGCAGATTGCCGTGTAAGCTAAACACCATGATCAAGGAGAAGCAACCAAGTTTGTATGAAGAGTTGGAGCAGTTCAGAACTGAATTAGTTAGCAAAGGATTCTTAGCTAGCATTGAACTTCAACCCACTTTGATTAGCCAAATCAAGGAAGCCTAGAAAGGGAATGAAAGTATCGATGAAATCAAACGTCGTATTGGTACAGGAAAGGTACCTGGATTCACGGAAGACGAAGAAGGAGTACTATGGTACAAAGGACGTATCTGTGTGCCAGCAGATTCAGAGCTGAAGCAAGTTATCATGAAGGAAGGTCATGATACTCTTTATTCTATCCACCCCGAAGGAACGAAGATGTATCAGGATTTGAAGGAGCAATTTTGGTGGCACAAGATGAAGAGAGAAATCGGAAGCTACATTGCCAAGTGTGATATCTGTCAAAGAGTCAAAGCAGAACATCAGAGACCTGCAGGACTGTTGCAACCATTGCAGATTCCGGAATGGGAATGGGATTCCGTTGGAATGGACTTTATCACCGGTTTGCCTACTTCCAGTAGGGGAAATGACTCAATCTGGGTCATAGTTGATAGACTGCCCAAGGTAGCCCACTTCATACCTGTCAAGACTACCTACCAGAGTGCAAAACTAGCAGAACTGTACATTGCTAGGATTGTTAGTCTGCATGGAACCCCCAAGACCATAGTATCAGATCGAGGAACCCAGTTTACCTCGAGATTTTGGCAGAAAGTTCAGGAAGGATTGGGAACCAAGTTGAATTTCAGCACAACGTATCACCCGCAAACAAATGGATAGACTGAGAGAGTCAACCAGATCTTAGAGGATATGCTTAAAGCTAGTGTGTTGGAATACAGATCAAAATGGGAAGACTGCCTGCCTTTCGTAGAATTATCATATAACAACAGTTATCAAGCTAGTTTGCAGATGGCACCATTTGAGTTCCTACACGGAAGAAAGTGTCGTACCCCTTTGAATTGGTCGCAAGTAGGAGAGAGTCAGATCTTTGGACCCGACATTCTCCGAGAAGCCGAAGAGAAGGTTCACAAAGTCCGTGAGCACCTCAAGACCGCCCAATCCAGACAGAAGAGCTATGCCGACAAGAGAAGGAGAGACTTGACTTTCAATGTTGGAGAATTTGTATATCTCAAGGTTTCACCATTGAAGGGAACCCAACGCTTTAGTCTGAAAGGAAAGTTAGCCCCCAGATATATTGGGCCATTCAAAATTCTGAACCGTCAAGGAGAAGTATCTTATCAACTGGAACTACCTGAAGAGATGTCAGCCATCCATAATGTGTTCCATATCTCGTTACTTCGCAAATGCCTGGAAGTGCCAGAGAAGACTGAAGTTTTCAAGAACATCGATCACAGAGTCGTGGAGATCAACAATGATTTGACATATCGTGAAGTACCTATCCGTATCTTGGAAGAAGCTTACCGAACCACCAGGACCAGGAGTATCAAATTTCTCAAGATTCAATGGAGCAACCATACCGAGGAGGAAGCCACTTGGGAGCGCGAATATTACATTAGGATGAAGTTCCCAGATCTCTTTAGTTCCTAGTTTTCTTTGTAAATCTCGGGACGAGATTTTGTTTAAGGGGGGGAAGGTTTGTAACATCCCAAACTTTATCCAAGTGATCAAGATCCAAATCATCAAAATTAGGGTTAACAAAAACTTTTCCAATCAAAAATATGAAAGCATTCATATGTGTGTGCATGTAAATTAGGAGTTGATTTGAATTGCCATGATTAAGTGATCCATTGCTTGTAAAATGATCTTTAGGTGAAATAAACATCATCCAAATCATTCCCAAACTTTTCCCAAAGAAAAACAACTCAAAATGAATAATTGAAGTGAATGGTCATTTTAGCCAAATTAATTATCATGCCTACTTTGGCTATTCCTAGTACTCAAAACCTAACAGAAACATTTGTGGATCTTTACACCCCTTGCTAGTACACATAATGAGGTACCAAGGCCCACCTTGTGATCTGCTAAAAACAATCAAATACTAATTTTAAATGACAGTTTAAAAATGAATCTATTTCATATGGGAAGATCCCACTATTTCAAAAACCACTCAAACAAGTTCAATTTTGAAAACCCTTGCAACCAGAGACTACCTAGTACTAGTGGAGATCACTCAAAAATTTTGAACCCAAAATTCAAAAGTAAAGTTCATGCGGCCATTTCATCAAACACTCGGCAGGCAGAATTCAAACAAAACAAAATTCACTATTTTAAATAGTGTTCTGGCCAAACTTGTCTCCCATTTGACCCCCATTTGCTCCCATTGTCTCCTAATGATCTAACCATGCAATTACACCCCACTCCCCTACCCCTAGTGACCTTGCCATGCCATGCCGAGCCCCACCTCGCTGGCCAACTTGGTCGCCGCCGCAGCAGACCACCTCCCCCTCTCTCTCCATGTCTAGCAGCTAGCTAGCACCTCACCACCGCCCACTGTCCCCTCCCCGAGCCAGGCCCAGCCGTGGACCACCGAGAAAACCCCGCGCCCAGTGCCACCGCACCATGCCGAGCACGCGCCAGAGCACCGCACCCGGCACGCGTGCACAAGCCGCCGCTCGACCGTAGCCCGTGCCCACCGCGTCACCACGACCTGTGGAGCACGCCGTCAAGCCGCCACGCCGGCCAGAGTGCCAGCTCCGCCCGACCGCTTACCACCGCCCCTAACCCCGCATTAAAGTCCTAGAGCACCGCCAGAAGACCGCGTGTCGATAGCCACCCTCAGCCATGCCGCTAGCAGCCCGTAGCCATGTCGCCACCGTCGCCTGCCCATCCCTCTAGGTCTCGCCATCGAGCCTATAAAAGGAGGGCACCTACAGCCATTTGCAGCACACCACTCCACTCCCCTCACCTCACTGATCATTCCACACCTCTAGCCGGAGCACGAGGAGCAGCAGCTCGCCAGAATTGTACTGGAGCAGGCCGCTTCTGGAGGAGAAGGGTGCCGCTGATTGCGACCACCCCCGGAGTTGCCTCGACCGTCCCTGAGCTCGCCGTCGACCACCAGGCCGTTGCTCGCCGCCATGTCGTTGCTAGAGCCTGCACGCCTATGCACCCCCACTGAGCCGCTAGGGTTAGAGCTCGTCGGCGATAGGTCCGTCGTCGACGATGATCCACAGCCGTTGATCCCCACTCTAATCCAATGTCCCACGTTGCCCCGTACCGCTTCGCGCGTTATGAGCCGCTGACTGGTGGACCCCCCTGTCAGTTGAGCCCCGCGCTGCAGAGTGACACTGGGACGGCCCGTTAGCATTTCCCGCGCGACCCAGTTAGTTTGAATTAGGATTTTTCTTTTTAGTTTAAACTTAGTTCTGTCCCTTTAATTCAAAATTCAATTCAGAGAGATTTACAAATCCAAATGAAGTGATTCCAATTTTGTTAGAAAGCTACTGAAAAGATCTATCCAAGCCTGTTGGTTCTAATTCATTTAGAGTTATAGATATCTCCTAGTAAAAATAATAATACAGAAGCATTTGTACCTTGCAACATTTTTATAAAATCAACCAAGTTAGCTTTTGAGTTGATTCCAACTCACAAAAATCACCTTTCATCATACCTATATGAATTTGTAATAATATTAGGATTTACATGTAGTGACTTTGGAATAGTACCAAAATAGTGCTATATAGGCATTTCTAGTCACTTTAAATCATTAAATAATGAACTTAAACCAAAATAGTTATGATCCAACCCTTAAATTACATTCCCACATGTTAGAATATGTGGTGATGACATGTGTCCACATGATCCCATATTTTAAGTGGTGAACATTAAATCTTAGTTAATTTTTCAATGAGTAGAAATTACTTTTCTAAAATAAAAAGGAGGAAACTATGGAATAAAACTTGTGATGCTTGTGATGATAATAGATCATCAATTGTGTGCCTTAGAGTACTAATTAGACTAGTTAAGTATTGTTTGGTGATTGTGTACTCCGTATGTATTTATAGAAGATAGTACCGACCAAGCTTACGAGGAGGAGGAGTGCTACCAAGAAGAAGAAGAAGAAAACTTCAACCACTACACCAACCAAGGCAAGCTATTGTTAGCAAGCTATAATTAAGCTAGATGAATGAGAAAAGATGCCTTAGGCATGCTTTGGTCACACCACTTTGACTATTACTACCCCAAGTATTACCTTACAAGCTTTACTTCCTTTACTTTACACAAAGCCCCTTACTTGTTTTGAAGGTAGCATAAAGAGTATAAAACTTGACCTATTTAGATAAGCTTTAGATTTCATTCTATGGCATGAGATTGAACCCATCATCTTTCCACCTTAGTGAACACTCTTAACTTAGTAGTTTAGAGTAGATCAAAACTTGAGTCACTTTAGATGGGAACAATTGGTGAAAATGAATTGTGAAAACCTTGGAATGATGAGTCATTCTATCGAGATGTTTTGACATGTGTTGAGAAATGTTTTATGATGATGATGTTGAGGCATGAGCCTTAGCCCTTTTATAAAACTGATGGTTGGATTCGGATGCGATACCATTCCAAATTACCGTACAACCACGCTACCTAAATTGGGTAAGGCTTAGCCAGAAAGTTATATGCATTAGTATTAGTTCCCTCGCGGGAGAGGTTTGAGCTGAGGCTACCTCTCAATGTTGTCCACCTATGCAGTGCCCAAGATGACCAATGGTTATGGTTGGGAGGCCATGCTCATAGGAGAGGTGCTTATACTAGGGTGTGTAAAAGGAAAGGTTATGTTTGATTATCTGCATACTAATTATGATGATTCAGGGTTATCCCTTACAGATGTATCGAATCTTGTGGTGAAAGTGTACCACCTCTACAGAGTGTCAAACTATTCGAATAGCCGCGTCCGTGGTTATGGACAGTTGGAATGGCCATACTGTTTCGTTGTCAGATGTTTTCAAAACAACTTATGCATGAATGATGAATCTTGACTTGACCACAATAGGGTTGTGTTTATGATAATAGCTTCCCAACTTAAGTGATTTTAGAACATTATTTTATCTTTCTTTGCTTCTGAACTCAACTTAGGTTTCAAAGTTAAACTTATAGTTAAACTTAGATTTAGCACTTTAACTTAGAATTATACTACTTGTTAGTGGTAGTTTGCGAGTACTTAAAGAGTACTCATGGCTTTTGTCCCTGGCTATTCTCATGGCCAGACTATGAAGGAGACTACCAAGATGATGGCCAGCAGGACAGCTATGATAACTAGGACTATCTGCCTTCGTCGGCATTGCCTGTGCCCCTAAAGATGGACCCCACCGCTACGCTTATCTTTTATTTCCGCTGCTTGTTGTATTAAGACTGGATCATGAGATCCTTATTGTGTAAGACCTTATGTATGGTTTGTGATGGATGATGTACTATGATCTCCAATCCGTTATGTCTTGCAAAAATGGTAATCCTGGGATTGCGAGGTATGGCATAACGGGCATCTGGGATTAAAAATCCGGGTGTTGACACTTATTATGAATTGTCTAAGTAGTTGATCACATGCTGAGAATACATACATCATATGAGGCAAATGTGTTCGTGAAAGTTCTTTTATCGCACTCAGTTTTCAACTGAATTGCTTGAGTACAAGCAATAAGCTAAGCTTGGGGGAGTTGATCCGTCCAAAACGTATCTACTTTCCCAAATACTTTTGCAATTGTTTATCCTCTAAACTTGTATGATTTGGATGCAACTAACGTGGACTGACGCTGTTTTCAGTAGAATTGCATTGGTGTCTACTTTTTGTGCAGAAAATCAACTATTAGGAAAAATCCCAGAAAATATGCCAAAAATCCTATTTCACCAGAAGACTCCCAGAGCCAGAATATAAGACGGAGGGGGGCTGGGCCCAGGCCACACCACCTGGCCACGCAGGCAAGCCCAGGCCGCGCCAGGGGGTGGTCTGGCCGCCCCAGACTCCCCCTCGGTCTCCCTCTTTGCCTATAAGTTGCCTTCTGACCTAAAAACTCAGGGGGTTCGACGTTTTTCCAGAAGGAGTTCCGCTCTACCACCACCACTAGATTCCACGAAACAGCACCAGAAACTCTGTTCTGGCACCCTGCCAGGACAGGGAATTGGAGGAGATCATCGCCATCATCATAACCATCGCTTCTCCATCGACCATCCATGTTTCCCCCATCTATGAGTGAGTAATCCCCCATTGTAGGCTATGGGGATGGTAGGGATTGGATGAGATCGTTCATGTAATGACATCAGATTGTTAGGGCATGGTGCCTAGTATCTTCTATTAGTGCTTTATGACTTTGTTGCGACTTGTTATGCTTAATGCTTGTCACTAGGGCCCGAGTGCCATGATTTCAGATCTGAACATATTATTGATTCATTACGATAGTATTGTTTATGGTGTTACCTGCAAGTTGTATACACACGTTTGTCTGGAACCAATGGCCCCGAAGTGACAGAAATCGAGATAACTGGAGGGAATGGCTTTGATGTGAGGATCACATGTGTTCATGGAGTGTTAATGCTTTGCTCCGGTGCTCTATTAAAAGGAGCACCTTAATTGCCAGTAGTTCCCTTGAGGCCCCGCTGCAAATGGGCTGGCAGGACAAAAGATGTTGTGCAAGTTCTCATTGCGAGCACGTATGACTATATATGGAACACATGCCTAGGATTATCTAGTACTTGGATGCTTTATCTTATTTATCTGCAATTGCCCTATTTTCTGATTGCTATGTGAATTGTCTTGTCCATGCAACGCCCGTCCATCCATCCCTATGCCTACCGCACTCGAATCCTACTCACATCGCTATTGTTATTACTGTTTTTACTTTATCGTCATTGCTACTTTTGCTATTCCTACTACAAAACTGCTCTTGATAAACTGCTGAGCAAGATTGTTTCAGTGCAGCTGAATTGACAACTCAGTTGTTAAGGCTTATAAATATTCTTTGGCTCCCCTTGTGTCGAATCAATAAATTGGGTTTCACTTCCCTCGAAAATACTGCGATACACCCCCTATACTTGTGGGTCATCATATATAAAAATCATATTTATGATTCACCAATCCCACATATGCCAATCTAGCATTTCTATTGCCAATCATTTCCTCAATTTCTCTCATGTGCAATATGGATGAATTTGCAAGGCATATCTGTTCTTTATGATACTTGTTGCCTTTCCCAATGCATTCCAACTATCTCTTGTTCCCTTGTGATAGTTGTGATGTATTTCTTGGTGTTTGAAGGTCATTGATGTTCAATAAGATAAATTTGAGCCTTTGGCCATGGTTTCTAGCAAAAATATTATTGGCATTATCTATGAGTTTTGTTTGGATATCCTGTTCATTCTTGAGTATCCATTTTGTGTGTGTACATGCTTATTTGTGGATGTATATCTTGGTGATTGTTGTCTACCTAGAACCTTATACACATGATTATGGCTAAACCTCTAGTTGATATCCTTGTGCTTTGGAGTCCACCTTGTGCTCCTGTTTATTCTTTGGTGGCTCCAAAAGTTTTACTTTGAGTACTTGACCTCTTCATTTGCATCTTTTGGAACTCATTGGTATTAAGAAAGTTGATCTCTCATGCCTTTGTGTTGTTATGTAAGTTTGGGGAGCAAGGATACCATGTTTATGTACTTTGCATTCAAAGCAATTATTATTTGGTGCATAAACCTTGGGGAGCTTTCCTAATTTACCTAAGAACACGCATTTGCTTTCTTGTTCTTGTTTGCTATTTTGTTTGCTTATGGGGAGTTAGGATTCCATAATTGTGCACCTTGTTGTGCATGAAACTTGGGGAGCTTACTATTTTCATCTAAATACTCATTTGCTCTCATCATACTATTTTCTCTCTTGCTAGTGCTCATGGTTTAAATGATATATAAGGAAAGAGGATGCCATGTTATGCATATTGTATTCAAATGCAAATTATAATTTGTGCACAAACTTTGGGGAGTCTCATCATATTATTTAAATCACTCTCTATCGACCTTATCATAATATATATCCTTCTTTTTCTATCTTTGTTTTGTGAAGTGGTTCTTTGGATCTTTTGATTGCCTGCTTCATTTGTTGATGCTTCTTCACCATTTCATTTCTTTACAATTGTTGGATAATAAATTTAGTTTGATTCCATCTAGGTATTCGTCATTGGATACGTGTGTTTGATTCCACTCATATTATGATAAATGCACACCATGTGGAGGAACTCTTACTAAATTGTTCTTCTAAAATTTTCCTCCCATTTCGGCAATCGATGACAATGGGGAGAATTTTTAGAGTGTTTAAGGGAATTAGGTTTTATTCTTTGAGTTTTCTAATTAAACATTTTCCTCTTGTGCTTTGCATCTTAGTGTGTTGCTTTGCATGTTGAATATATCGAGGAAACTCCACCATCGGTAATGGTTGGCAATATATGCAATGAAATTAAAGTCCATCCACACGTGCATAGATTGTGGGGGAGTTTTCTCTATATTGTGGTTATACTAACATCAAATACTTGTGTAGTATTTGATGTTAGCACAACGATTTGTTCGGTTAATTCCTTATATAAACCCTATCAAAGGGATTGTCATCAATTACCAAAATGGGGGAGATTGAAAGTGCATGTGTGCCCCTATGTCTGGTTTTGGTAATTAATGACAATCTTTATGGACTTATGTTTGCATTGAGTTTTACTTGTAGGATTTGTTGGAATTTTTCCTAATAAAGGCCCACCCCATTTATATTATTCAACAATTCCTGAAATCCTAAGGCCCACTTGGCCCATTCATGCAAGGCAAGAGGTGGGACAAAAATTTAGTCCCACATTGCTAGTTGAGTGGAAGTTGGACCAGCTTATAAGGCGAGATCTTCCACCACTTGTACGATCTTGAGAAGAGAAGACATATACACGCGCGCTCCTCCTCCTCTGCCCGCCTCGCCACGCCTCACCTTGCCTCACCTCGACACGCGCGCTCCGCGAGTTGCCGGAATGCCTCGACCAAGAGATTCTCTTTCTTTTTGCCACACATGAATGGATAATAGTTTGAATAGTCTGCATGAGTGGATGTTTAATACGAATTCCGTGGAGATTTAATTCGAGATTAGTGGAGGCTGTTCGGCTTCGGATGATGCCTGTTCGTTTCCTCTCCCAACACCAACTATTCGCCTGCTTACCCATGCCTATACGAGTCAAATACACCAACACACACCCTTGCGCCTCCAATTCTAGAGCACTACGCTTCCTAGATCTTCCCCATCCTGTCTTGCGGCGTGCACCACGAGCTAGGACAGTAGGTCTCCGAGACCCTGCTTCTTCGAGTCCTGTACGGGAGAAGGGCGATAATGTTTTTAGGGAGCGCTACCAGTAGCGACTACTGAATTCATCATGGACTCCTTCACAGATAGCGACTATGCCGACATCTTCCCCAACAACGATTTCTTCCCCGACATCAACAACCTTTTCCTCGATAACATGGCTGACGACGGTGCGAACGCTAACGCGAACACCGGCGGTTCCTCTGCTGTGATGTATATCATCTTCCTCAGTCTTGTTTATCATATTAAGATAGTCTGTCGTATCTTCTGGTCTTTTTCTATTTTTCTGCCTATGTTTTATCTATCTTCTAGTATGGTTAAATCTCTTGGAAAAATGCTCTTTTACTCAACAATCCAAAAACCTTATGATAGGCAATTTGGTCCAAGTGGTTTTGTTGCTTCTGTGAAGCCACCTGTCTTTGAGGGTACGCATTATAAGAGGTGGCACGTGAGAGCAGTTCTCTGGTTTTAGAACACGAACTGCTATGATGCCACTCTTGGCAAGCCTGAGGGAGAGCTTACTCCTGCTCAGGAACAAGTTTTCCGAAAAACTAATACCCTGTTCAAGGCTGCTTTGCTGTCTATTCTCGGGGAGAACATTGTTGGACCCTATATGTCGTTTGATAATGGCAAGGACATGTGGACTGTGCTCGAGGCCAAGTTTGGAGTCTCGGACACTGGCAGTGAACTGTATGTCATGGAACAACTCTATGACTACAAGATGACTGATGACCACTCCGTGGTAGAGTAGGCTCATGAAATACAATCACTGGCCAAGGAGCTTGAGCACTTCCCTTGTGTGTTACCAGACAAATTCATTGCTAGGGGCATTATTGCCAAGCTTCCCCCTTCGTGGAGGAAGTTTGCTACTTCCTTGAAACACAAGAGACAAGAGTTTTCCATATCAGATCTCATTGGAACTCTTGATGTAGAAGAGAAGGCGAGAGAAAAATACACACGTGATCGAGGTGCTGAGGGAGGTTCAAGTGCCAACCTGGTACAGAAAAAGAACTTCCAGTCTCACAAGTTCAAGAACAAGGGAAAGTTTGATGGAAAGAACTAAGCCTCACAGTCTACTAGTTTCAAGAAGAATACTGATAAGAAGAAATGTGCTTGTCATGTGTGCGGTGATCCTGATCATTGGGCTCCTGCTTTCCCCAACCGCTTTGACAAGCGCCAGCATGGAAAAGGCAGCAAGACTGCTAATGTTGTCATGGGCTACGTTGAGATGAAAGATGTTGGGTATGGTATATTACCTACTGTACTTTCATTATGTCATTGTCCTGATTGGTGGATTGACACAGGCGCTAATGTACATGTTTGTTCTGATGTTTCCATGTTTTCTTCATATCAGGTCAGAGGGACTTAGTCCGTGCTGATGGGAACGGCTCGCATGCTTCTATTCATGGTGCTGGTACGGTCGATCTGAAGTTCACTTCAGGAAAGACCGTGCGCCTGAAGAACGTGCATCATGTTCCCTCAATAAATAAGAATCTTGTTAGTGGATCACTTCTATGTCATGATGGCTACAAGATTGTATTTGAATCCAATAAATTTGTATTGTCTAAGTTTGGAACATTTATTGGTAAAGACTATGAGTGTGGAGGTTTGTTCCGCCCGTCACTATCAGATGTGTGTAATAAAGTCGTGAATCATGTTTCATCTGATCTTGTATCAAATGTATGACATTGACATCTTTGTCATGTTAATTTTGGTTGCATGACGCAGTTAGCTAAAATGAATTTAATCCCAAAATTCACTACTGTGAAGGGATCTAAATGCCAAACTTTTGTGCAAGAGAAGCAACCTCGCAAGCCACGTACGATTGCAAAGGTGAGAGATTAGGCACCACTAGAGCTCATACATTCAGATCTTTGTGAGATGAATGGTGTGTTGACAAAAGGTGGAAAAAATATTTCATGACATTGATCGATGACTCTACGAGATATTGTCATGTGTTTCTTCCGAAATCAAAAGATGAGGCTTTAAGTTTCTTCAAAATCTATAAAGCTAAAGCGGAAAACCAACTTGATTGAAAGATTAAGAGGCTTAGGTCTGATCGTGGTGGAGAGTATTTTTCCAACGGTTTTGATTCTTTTTGTGCGGAACATGGTATAATCCATGAGAGGACGCCTCCAGACTCGCCCTAATCAAACGAGGTAGCCGAAAGAAAGAACCATACTCTAATAGATTTGGTTAGCTCCATGTTAGACACATCGGGTCTCTCCAAGGAATGGTGGGGGGAGGCATTACTGACTGCATGTCATGTCCTATACCGAGTTCCCACTAAGAACAAAGATATCACTCCATTTGAAGAATGGGAAAAGAAAATATTAAATCTCTCTTACTTATGAACTTGGGGCTGTCTGGCAAAGGTTCATGTGCCAATCCCAAAGAAGCGCAAACTTGGACCAAAAACCGTGGATTGTGTTTTTATGGGATATGCTTTTCATAGCATCGCCTATAGATTCTTCATAGTAAAAATCTGGAGTACCAGACATGCATGTTGGTACAATCATGGAGTCAAATGATGTGACTTCCTTTGAGGATATCTTTCCCATGAAGGATATACCTAGCTCATCAAATTAGGAGATACCTGACTCATTGAATCAGAAAATACCCACAATTCCTGAACATACCATTCCCATTGAACACTCAAAAAACCTGAGGAGGATGATAATGAAACTCCTAAGAGGAGTAAGATACAGAGGACTATAAAGTCTTTTGGTAATGATTTCATTGTGTACCTTGTGGATGATAATCCTACTTCTATTTTAGAACCCTATGCATCTCCTGATGCTGACTACTTGAAGGAAGTCGTTCATAGTGAGATGGATTCCATCTTAGCAAATGGAACATGGGAGATCACTGATCGTCCTTATGGGTGCAAACCTGTAGGATGCAAATGGGTGTTTAAGAAGAAACTTAGGCCTGATTGTACTATTGGTAAGTACAAGGCAAGACTTGTAGCCAAGGGTTATACCCAAAAATAATGTGAGCACTTCTTTTATATCACTTGTAGCCAGATTGACCACCATTCGCGTACTACTATCTTTGGCTACCTCACATGGTCTTCTTATTCATAAAATGGACGTTAAGACGGCTTTCCTAAATGGAGAGTTGGACGAGGAAATTTATATGGATCAGCCAGATGGATTGGTAGTGAGTGGCCAAGAAGTAAAAGTGTGTAAGTTGTTGAAGTCTTTATATGGCCTGAAACAAGCACCTAAATAGTGGCACGAGAAGTTTGAGAGAACCCTAACCACTACAGGCTTTGTTGTAAACAAAGCTGACAAATGTGTGTACTATCGCTATGGTGGGGGCGAGGGAATCATTCTATGTTTGTATGTTGATGACAAACTGATTTTTGGGACCAATCTTAATGTGATTAAGGAAGTCAAGGATTTCTTATCTCAGTCTTTTGAGATGAAGGATCTGGGAGTAGCTGATGTTATCTTGAACATCAAGCTATTGTGAGATGATAATGGTGGGATCACACTACTTCAGTCTCACTATGTGGAAAAGATCTTGAGTTGCTTTGGGTATAGCAACTACAAGTCTTCTCCAACACCTATGATCCTAGTGTGTTACTTTGAAAGAATAGAGGTACTGCTAGAGATCAATTGACATACTCTCAGATTATTGGGTCACTTATGTATTTAGCTAGCGCTACGAGGTCTGACATCACTTTTGATGTGAGTAAACTCAGTCGGTTTGTTTCAAATCCTGGAGATGATCATTGGCAAGCTCTTGAGAGAGTCATGCGCTATCTAAAAGGCACTGCGAGCTATGGCATTCACTATACTAGGTACCCAAGGGTGCTGGAGGGCTATAGTGATTCAAATTGGATATCTGATGCTGATGGGATAAAGGCCACGAGTGGATATGTATTTACACTTGGTAGTGGCGCTGTTTCTTAGAAGTCTTGCAAGCAGACCATCTTAACAAGGTCAACTATGGAAGCAGAACTCGTAGCATTAGACATAGACAGTGTTGAAGCAGAGTGGCTTCATGAACTCTTGATGGACTTACCTGTGGTTGAGAAACCTGTACCTGCAATCCCAATGAACTGTGATAATCAAACTATGATTGTTAAAGTGAATGGTTCTAAGGATAAAATGAAGTCCTCAAGACATGTGAAGAGGAGATTGAAATCTTTCAGGAAAATGAGAAACTCTGGAGTTATTGCGTTGGATTATATCCAAACATCTAAGAATCTGGCAGATCCCTTCACAAAGGGTCTATCACGCAATGTGATAGAAAATGCATCAAAGGAGATGGGTATGAGACCCACAATATAAGTTTTCCATAGTGGTAAACAACTCTATGTGATCAGAGCTCCCGTGAATTAGAATTGGCATACAAGTTGTTGGTTAACTGAGAGGAAAATATCCCTACTTTAACCACCACTCCGTGAAGATGCAATACTTTCCTATTCTGCATGGTAGGTTGATTTATCTTGATGTGTTCTAAGTGGCTTAGTTTAAGCAGAGATGTTGCCCTATAGAACATCTTTTGAAGAACAGACCTATATGAGTATGATTGTTAAACGTGCAGTCTATGAGAGTTGGGTTCTCTCTAATAAACCCATCAAAGGCTATGGAGTGTGACGCATAAGCTCCACCCGAGGGGAAGTCCCATGGCAGCCCAGTATTGGTCAAGGCTTTGTGTAAAGCTAGAATGCAACAAACTTGTAGTTCAAGGCATAGTCCACTGTACAAGTTGCAAACTAGTGTAGCATAGAGTTCTAGGTGGAAGTTCAACTTAACAGTCTCCACTAGTACTAGTATATAAACAATGTTTGGAACCATAGGCAAATTTTGGTGTGCCTCTAGGATCTAGTGGGGGTTTGTTGGAATTTTGCCTAATAAAGGCTCAACCCATTTATATTATTCAACAATTCCTGAAATCCTAGAGGCCCACTTGGCCCATTCATGCAAGGCAAGAGGTGGGACAAAAGTTTAGTCCCACATTGCTAGTTGAGTGGAAGTTGGACCAATTTATAAGGTGAGATCTTCCACCACGTGTACGAGCTTGAGAAGAGAAGACATATACATGCAGCTCCTCCTCCTCTGCCACCCGCCTCGCCACGCCTCGTCACGGCACGCGGGTGCCACGGGTTGCGGGAATGTCTCGAGCCGAGAGCTTCTCTTTCTTTTTGCCATGCATGAATGGTAATAATTTGAACAATTTGCGTGAGTGGATGTTTAATACGAACTCTGTGGAGATTTAATTCGAGCTTAGTGAAGGATGTTTAGCTTCGGTCGATGCCTGTTCGTTTCCTCTCCCAACACCGACTGTTCGCCTGCCTACCCATGCCTAAAAGAGTGAGAGGTTGCTCCTCTCCTCAGATACACCAACGCACACCCTTGCGCCTCCAGTTCCAGAGCACTACGCTGCCTAGATCTTTCCCATCCCATCTTGCAGCGTGCACCGTGAGCTGGGACAGTAGGCCTCTGAGACCCTGCTGTTTTGAGTCCTGTACGGAAGAAGGGACATAAGGTTTTTGGGGAGCGCTACCAGTGCGACTACTGGCTTCATCACTGACTCCTCCACAGATAGCGACTGCACTAACGTATTCCCCAATGATGATTTTCCCCCGACATCAGCAACCTTTTCCTCGATAACATGACTGATGACGGTGCTAACGCTAACACGAAAACCGGCGGTTCCTCTGCTGTTATTTATATCATCTTCCTCGTTCTTGTTTATCATATTCTGATAGTCTGTCGTATCTTCTGGTCTTTTTCTATTTTTCTTCCTGTGTTTTATCTATCTTTTACTATGGTTAAATCTCTTGGAAAAGTGCTCTTTTACTCAACAGGATTTGTCCATAGGCAATGCTTGAACCATATGTTGGCTTCAAAGTTGGGAGAAGAAGAAAGTGAAGAAGATCAAGTGATGACCAAGGTGTTCAAGGAGTGATCCAAAGATTGGTCATGTGAGAGTTGAGCCTATAGAAAGTGTGTCTTGAAGAATAAGATGGTGTAATATCTCTTGTGTGCCTCCAAGACACCAACATGATGACACTAGTACAAAACCAGGCATTAGAGACTGTGATCCGAGCCGGTTTGACACAAACAACATTTGAACCGTCGCCCTCCCAGGACCTCAGCTGGTTTAAATTTCTGACCCGTTTTCAAGAGTTTTAGAGCCTGTTAGAAATAATAACCGTCTATGGTACACGAGACGGACGAAAGCAACAACCGTCTGCCCGACATGCTTAGCCAGTTTGTTATCACAGCAGTCTCTCTATTGGAGACGTTTTGTTATTCCAGCCGTCGCTGAGTCGGTGGAGCCGGATGAGAATTAAAACCGTCTCCGTTACTTGAGACGGACGAAAATAGCACCCGTCTGCCTCACTTTCATAGCCTGTTTGGTATTACAACCATCTCCGTTAGTTGAGACGGCTGATAATAGTAACCGACTGAGCTCTTATTTTTACCCGTAGATGCCAGAGAGTACTGTTCCCGCCAAAATAAAACTAATTAAAATTCCCTTTATTCAAAAGTTCATAACAAACAGATTCAACATAGCCATATATACATAAGTTGCATAACAAACTGATTAAACATAAGTTCAACATATCCATATATATAGAAAAGCAGAGCAGTACTGTTCAACATAACCATACATACAAAAGTTTATCCACCAACTGATTCAACATTAGAGACTGCAGAAAACAAAAGGAAAAAGGATTCAACATATCTCATGCTGATTCATCAAATCGATGCTCGTAGTAGTGCACATCATCATCAAGCACTGTAATTAGGGCATGTCTTGCCAATGTCCCTTATCTCATGAGCCTTGGTCACACTCGAACTAAAAGAACTTGATCACGGTTACCGACAAGAATCGGTGGTTTGCCAGATAGTTACAATCATCAGGATCGTCAAACTTCATGTACACCCTGCCATTCTGATCAACTGCCAACTTGTACTTCTCAGGCCAAACATGAACCACATGATAAGCATGAGTGATGTGGTGAGGAGAGTAAACAAAATGAACTTTCACAGCCAACACTCCCTGGTTGTGCTGACCCTCCACAATACCTAATATACTCATTGTTGTCGCAGACATTATTAGGTTCTGACTTGTCTCCAGGCCAATGAATAAATCATCACAACCCTCTACTGGAAGTGGGAGACTTTTAACAGCTGAATGATAAAATTGAAAGGTGTCTTCAACCAGTGGAAGAAGATCGAGGCATACTAGCTTGTAAATCTTCACACGCTTCTCATCAAATTTGAAAGTGTATTGCAGTGCCTCCTCAAGTTTCGTAGTAGCATTAGAATTAGTTGGCCTAACAAGAAGCTGGCATTCAATGTTGTGATTCACAACAAATTCGAAGTTGTTGCCAATGAGCTTGTGAATAACATGAAGACCTTCGAAAAGTCCATCCGGATCCCAACAGCAGACTGTTTTCACTAGAAACATGTCATCAATCGGACCAGGAGCTGCACCTAGAAGGTTCATAATTATCCTAGAAACGTGATGACTCATCTCTTCAGGTGAACCAGACATGTTGTCTTCCCCAGTCCCCTAAGATAGAAAAAAATTAACTATGAAAATATGAACAAACAAATTAATCAAAGAAAATCTTTAAAAAATGTCCTAAAAGGTTTATTTGTTGTTGAAAACAAGTTGGATATCCTTTGCCTTATTGTATACTATGCATGCACGATACTACTATTTCACGTAAAAAAACAGTAAACTAATACGATACAACTGATATCCTTTTGCCAATCAGATTTAACAGTTTACTTAGGTAGCAAAAATTTCCTAGTTAATTAGATTAAAACTATGGTATGTATCCACATGACATCTAATTGACTAGTTTATTAAACATGCACAAATATTATGGAATACACGAGAACTAGTATTTATGAGAGATACAAAAAACCCTAAAATGAACAGTAAACATTGTGATTTATATTACTTCATGTATCAAAAGAGAACGAGAGGGATCCGATAGGGAAGAATTGCTAACCTGATTATCCGCTCTGAAGAACTTCCGCTCAGACTCTCAGAATGGACGCAGAGGGAAATCAAGAAGGGGATCTTGACATTGCTTAACATAGAGGGCAAAACAAAAGATAGTGCGAACACACGGCTTGAAGCTCTGAAAATCAGAGGGGAAGAAACATCATCTATTAAGCTGGATAAACCAACAAAAAGGCCACCCAGGGTGAGTTATGTCTGCGACAAAGAAGAGGCAAAAGAATTATGTGAATCTTTATATGGCATGCATTTTCCAGTGGGCTATGGCGCCAACATGCAAAGGATTGTTTCAAGGAAAGAAAACAAAGTAACGGGCATGAAGTCTCATGATTGCCATATCATGATGACACAGACGCTCCCTGTCGCAATAAGGGGTATCTTGACACCACATGTTCGAGATACTGTAACGAAGTTGTGTGAATTTTTCAACATAATTTCTCGGAAGGTGATTGATCCTAATACACTGGATGAGCTATAGAGAAATGTGGTGGAGACTATATGCAATTTGGAGACGATATTCCCTCCGTGATTCTTCGATATCATGGTGCATCTCATTGTCCATCTTGTGTACAAGATAAAGATGTGTGGTCCTGTTTATCTGTGAAGCATGTATCCCTTTGAACGCTTCATGGGAATTCTTAAGCACTATGTAAGGAATCGAGCACGTCAGGAGGGAAGCATCGTCGAGGGGTATGTAATCGAAGAGGTTGTTGAGTTCTGCATGGATTACATGGCACACCTTGACCCGATAGGCGTGCCTAGGTCCATCCATGAGGGAATGCTTACTGGTTTCAGAATGAGTGGAAAGATCAAGATCACTCCGAGTGCCATTTTATATGCTCAGGCTCATTTTTGTGTGCTAAATCACATGGACCAAGTAACTCCATACATGGAAGAACACACTGCCCTTCTAAAAGCAATGCATCCCACTAGAAGTTCTATCGAGAAACTCCACATTGCCCAGTTCAACACATGGTTCACTGAGCGACTACGTAATGTCGAAAATAAAGATCCAACCATTGCTTCTCTAGCGAGAGGCCCAACATGGGAGGTCAGACAATTTCAGGTGTACAAGATCAATGGGTACACATTTGCTACGAGGAAAAAAGATCGCACAACAACAACAACGCAAAATAGTGGTGTCTGCTTAGAAGATGACAAGAAAGATCTATACTACGGATACATAGAAGAGATTTGGGAGCTAGACTATGTGGATTTCAAATTTGCATTGTTCCGTTGTCATTGGGTTACTATGAGTCAAGTGACTCCAAATGACAATAGGCATACTACAGTGAACCTCGATCATACAGCTTACAAGAACGAGCCATTCATACCAGCTAACTTGGTTCATCAAGTCTTCTACATAGTTGACCCGAAGAATAAGAGTAGACATGTAGTTATGCCATCAAAAAGGAGCATCGTGGGTGTGGACGGTGTGATCTCCGAGGAAGAGTATAACAAGATCGATGACTTTCCTGGATCTTCGTCCTCGTTAAAGGAAAGAGATCACGACGAGGTTATTCCGGAAGAGCCGTACATTCGAGATGAAGATCCCGAAGCATGAAAGCGCGTGATAATGTAATTTCTAGGAAAATTCGTAATATGTAATAATATTTATATGACTTTGGGAGAATATTTGTATCGGTTTATCCACTGAGCACGTTTGTATTATCGTATAATTGTTTCTGTTCAAATCCGGGAGGTCCGGATAATTCCAGAGCTTCACTCCGGATTTTGACAGGGAAGGTTTTGTGGCCGGGTTCCCCGCATTCGGACGGTATGGATTTTGTGTCGGGGGGTCCAGATTTACTTGTTTTAGAGACGGTTCAAAATTTGAAACGGCTACGGGTTTTGGGTAATCTTTCCACTTGAATGAATGGAATATTCATATTTGGGTAAGTCTATAACCACATTACTTCATAACAAAATTTAAAACTAGCAAATCAATAGAGACGGCTTGTATGTTTGGAAAAGTTTAGAAACAAACATTTAGAAACTAGACATTTTTTGCTTTCAAAAAAAACATTTAGAAACTAGAAAATCAATAGGTTAAGGGGCTGCATGCATGCATGCATGTTCTTAACAAACATTTAGAAACAAGTTTTATCACTTGTAGTAATATATGATGACTCCGACGCCGTCTGCCACACCCGCGGGGAATTCTCTGGCATATATTAAACGAGTAGCTCGATGATGAACATCATCTCAAGGTTCCTACGCGAAGTGTTCCTGCCAGTAAGGAGTATGGCTTGTCCAACTTGCAGATTTTCTTCTTGAATGAAGTTCTTCCATGCCTCCTTGTTGAAAGCGATGCGGCCATCTGTTTCCGTCTTGTACGGAACTATGCTAACGCCACCTGCTTCAACGCGTACTCCAACCAAGCCTTCTCTAGGAATCCCAAGAGAAGGAACCATCCTCAACCGAAGTTTCTAAAAAACCAAAAGTTAGATATAGGTTGTTATAATTAATTCCACACAAAAAATAAAATAAAGAAAATGCATGAGTGGTAATTAATTTGAAAAGGATACCATCCTGCTTTGCTTAATATTCGTCCTTGTCAAGCGAGTGACAAATGGCAACCCGATGAAGGAATTTTTTGGAGGGAAGTTCTCATTGAGGTAATTCTCCTCACTATGGGTAAGATGGCATCTTTGAGAGATAACTAGAATGGGTTCATCCTCCTCCTCGTCACTATCGTCACTACTATATTCCTCCTCGCCGCCGCTATTGAAATAGACGACACTGATCCATGGCCCAGGAGCTCCCATTGCAAAACCAAGGTACAGACCTGCAGTGAGACGGTTCTGGTTAATGAACCTCCTCCATTCTACACCTGCAATGCGAGTCAGTGTTCGCTCTTTGTGCACTTCAACCTCGTATGTTCGCCCAAAAGCTTGGAATTGCACGCTAGATCTTGTTATGCGATTAAACTCCAACCTTACATTGCATGGGACAGTCTTTACATGAAAAAGAGCACAAATTAGATTGTAAATTGTAGCATATAAAAGGGTTAATATTATACAAGCATTTTATGTATTACATATATACCAGTGAATGCTCAAAGTGACCCTCTATGAGATGGACACCGAATAGTGAGCCCGTTGAAGAACCGTCGTAGTCACTGAAACATACTTGACACGGTGCCATATCTACTAAAATCAACAAAGAAGCTAGATCAACTATGTGAAAATAACAATTGATATACATTTATTCATCAATTCATCTACAATAAACTACAACATAAATCCCCTAACTAAACCGACCGGGGAGATCGAGAGGGACAGTTAGCGGAGATGATCAAGTAATAAAACCCTCGCATTAATTTATACTACCCATTCTTATATACATTTAGTCACTAACAATTCTTACAGAAATGAAGGGGTGACTCACCTACAGCGTAGAGCAGGATGTGGGATGGGGCTGCTCTCGGTGTGTGGGGGGCGTCTCGGCGACGGGGTACAGCAGCTCAGAGATTGATCAAGCGGCAACCAGAATATCAAACCGTGGCAACGGATGGGGTCGGGAGCGGATCCACCATGAGCGGATCAGGGCGGCGACAGAATTGGAAGTGAGTGGAGGGGGAGAGGTAGAGTTGGGAAAGGGGGGATTATATATAATAAAGAGATGGGCAGGCCAGGGAGCGGGGAGGCCACATGCACGAAATTAACACATGCATTGTACTAGAAATACTAAACAAATAAAGTATAATTTTAGGCTTTATTAAGACAAATCTCTGTGAAATAAACAGTTTCCGGAAGGTCTATAAAAATCCGGACCCTCTGAAACACACCCTTTGAGCATTCCTTGGAGAAATATTAATCTATACTTTGTAGTTGCATTTTTTAAATTGAATTACAACTTAATGCTGCAAATGTGATTTTATAGAATATTTTAAAATTTTATTTGGTATTGTTTCGAATTAAATGAATATTTGGCTATTTAGCGGATATAAATTGATATTTGAAGTAAGCATGCATAAAAAAGATTTAAAATGGATGGAAAATCATATTTGAGTACCTATATAAGTACATTAGCTCAATTCATAAGCTTACAATAGAAATCATTAGATATCTTGGCTAAGTTTGTAGCTACATAGGTAGTTATAGGGATTTTGAATTTTAATAATATCTAAAAAATGTAAAAAAAATATGAAACTTGCCAAGTGTCCATTTTAAGGTACCTATATAGTGTGGTAAGTATATTAAAAAAATTTAAGACAATTTCACCAATGTTGAGTTTCAACAAGTACATCTGGTTAGGAGTCATCTTAACTTTCAGGGTAGAATCCTAGGTTTTTGCCACGTGATATATTTGCTTCAACATAAGGACCTTATATTAGTTGTAGGACTTCATTTAGCAATGCTAAGACTATAGGAACCGTTGTTAACCCTTTTGTTTTGGAAAAATTGCATTTCTTGAGTTTTGGCCAAATCCGGAGTGTATGGGTTTTGTGCCGGAGGGTCCGGTTATAGTACTATTGGAGACGGTTTTAATTTTTGACCGTCTCTAGCATGTTTTCCAGAACTTCTATTGGCAGCCAAACTAAGTTGGTTTTGGGTAATATTTCCACTTGAATGGATGGAATATTCATATTTGGGCTGAACTGAATAGGGATGGGATTAATATGGCCATTTTATGGCTTCAATCTTGGACTAAATAGGGCTATTTGATTATGGCTTGAAACAAGCAAAATAAACCTAGATATGTAAAGCATATATGGGGGCATTATCATGCATGGAACCAGAAAAGATAATAATTCAAAATTCTGTGAAGAACTGAATAGGGCTGGATTAATATGGCCATTTTATGGCTTCAATCTTGGGTTGAAATGGGTGGTTTGATTATGGCTTCAAACAAGCAAAATAAACCTAGATATGTAAAGCATATATGGGGGCATTATCATGCATGGAACCAGAAAATATAATAAATGGTGGGTTCCGGATTTTTATGGACCAGAAAAAATATATGGGGGCATTATCATGCATGGAACCGTATACTCTCTCTAGTGGCCTTGTTCCGTAGGGATTTCGTGGCACCTTTGAGTGGCTTGTCAACGGCGGGTTTGTGAATACCATGCTTCTTGAAGGCTTTGCCTGATGTGTAGGTATTTTTGGTGACATTCTCAATGAATGCTTGAATGTATGGGGCATAGACCAGTGACTTCCGACGATCAACAATGTTCCTCCTTATCTCTTGATACAAGAGATCCATGACATCAACCTTTCCTTTCTTCCCATGTAGGATGTACCAAAGGAGGTTTTTTGCATATCCACGTATGTAAGAGGTGTCTCCTGCCTTTGGATACAAGGTCCACCGAAAAAGCTTGTGCAGTGTGTCAAAGAAGGGCAAGAGGCCTTTGATATGCCCATGCACTAAACCTTGGCCAGCAGATGTGCTACTAGGAAAGTAGCACCCATCCAGTTCAGAAGGCTTCTTTGTGAGCTCATCCTCATGGAGACGGAAGAAACTGATGTCATTTTGTTTCACCACACGCAGGCCTAGTGCTTCAGCAAATTTACTAAGTGGAGCCCGATGTTCTTTATTCCTAGTCATCCACCAAAAATGCTTGTTGTGATCCTTCTCAAGATAAAGGGTAGCATAGAACTGTGTCACCACGTCTTCGTCGTAGTGATGCTTGAACTGCATGATGTCCACTAATCCCAGGCGATCACAAGTTTCAAATATACCGGCAAACTTTATGTTTTCCTTGATGTGCTCAAAGTCTATTGCTCTTTGAGGAGCAATCTTAGTGTCAAGTGCAAGAATAATCTCTTCAAAGATCTTCTGCTGAATTACTGTGCGGAACATTGGGCCACACCTTCTCTCTTTCTTCAGATCATACTGATTCTGATCCCAACGAAGACTTTCATACTTCCGCTTAGTCATTGCCGTCAAGGTTCTTGGGTTTTAGGCAATACTCTGCGAGCAACGGAGTTCCGCTGCTTCTTGGCCCTCTTTGTCTGGGGATTATTTGATGAGCTAGTTACCATTGAATCAGCACACCTCTTCGCGGTTCTTTTAGGATTAGCCCTCCTAGAAACACCATTAGCCCTCTCCATAACCCCTTCTTGTTCAAGCTCATCCTCACTTGAACCTATCATATAAGATATGAAAAGGAATTTAATTAGTTCACAAAATGTTAGAAGAATTACCTTGCTATTTTTGTTGCAAAATTTTAGATATCAACCTATCAGTGTAAGTGCTTCATTTTCTATCAGTGTAAGCAAGTAAAAATCACATATAATTTCAATTTGCAGGATCTGGCAAACATTTAATAACAATACTAAAGGATGGAAATACTAAAACCAGCAAATTCTATTGCAGGACAGCAAGCAAACAATATGTGTTTACATGAAAAGGGTTATGTACCTGATTTAGAAGACATTATGACGACGAGGAGAGCGTGGTGGCATGGGCAGAGGCTAGCAAGGGGGAGGATCACGGCAGCACCAGAGCAGTAACGGGAGCGGCGGCGACGGCGACGGTGACGGCGGTGCCTAGGGTTCGTCGGATACCTCTGTCTTGAAGAACAGAGGAGGAAGAACGGGATACTTTTTCAAGTCAAACATATTCAAACATATTAGAGGAGGTTAAAAATACAAACCGGCTCTATTTCACCCACAGAGACAGGTGAAAATTTGAACCGTATAAGGTCCACAGAAGCTCGATACGCGGCGTTGGATTTCACTTGGACGGCCCAAATCGAGTATTGTTAGAGACGGCTGTGAATTTCGGCCGTCTGCGGGAGCAAATCCTAGTCCCATAGTTGGCGGCAAAACTGGAAATTTTCAGTTTCCATCGAAATATTTTGTATTCGCCTGCTCAAACGAAAATCCACTCAAACTCCTCCCCATCACCACTCTTCCTCTTTCTCTCCGCGTGCTATTCCCCTCCTTCTCTTTCGCCGCTGCCGCCGCTGCCCTTCCTCGCCTCCCCCTCCCCCGCTGCTCCCCCTCAGGCCCGCTGCCTTTCTTTTCCCTGGCACTGCGGGGTCCACGCAGCAAGATCCCCCTCTTCTCCATGCCGCCGCCGCTGCCGTCCCTCGCCTCCACCGTGCTCCCCTCCCCCTAGTCCACGCATCTCGACGCAGCCCGATCCCCCTCTTCTCCATGCCCAAATGGAAGCCTCCCTGTCGGCACGTCGCAGTACCAGGAAGAGGGACGCCGCCGCCACCGGCCTCGATGAGGATCAAGAGCCAAGCCACAGCAACAGTGAGGACGAGGGTAGGAACAAAGAGACCACGACGTCGCCATCAAGCAACTCGCCGGATCCTAGCAGCAGGTAATCCTTGTTCTTCCTCTTGGCTCCTGCTAGTTTTCTTCCTGTTCTTCGCTCCTGCTAGTTTTCTTGTTGTTCTTGCCCAAATGTATGCTTTGTAGCACAGTACCAGAGAGTGAGGAACCCTATACTTCTTGTATGCTATGTGAAACATCCATGGGCTTCTTAGTTAATTTTCTTAACATTTTAGGAGTAGTGCTAATTAATCTATCAATGAGTGATTCTCTGTTCTCTTACCATTATCTGAAAGTTAACACTAAAATAAAATAGAATAAATACTTTGAAGAGATTTATTTTGATGTATACAGAACCAAAGGCACACAATAATGTAGACTTCATTTCTGCTTTTTATTAGCTTTATGTTTTGAAAATAATCAATAGATCTAGGACTTGGTTTTTGATCACATTATCACATGAAAATTTGTGGAAATTTGCTTGGTTATAGGTTTATTAATCCATGGGATTAACACATTTGTCTTTGCTACTTTTGTTAATTTCCTGTGTGGAATTAACACATTTGTATTTGTTACTTTTGAACTTGGCAGTGAGTGGTTTTTGTGTTTGTCAAATTTAGAAACATCCATGGGCTTCTTAGATAATTTTCTTAACATTTTAGGAGTAGTGCTAATTAATCTCTCAATGAGTGGTTATAGGTTTATTGATCTCTCTGCGTAGTACATTATTGTTGCCTAACTGAATTATACTTATTAGTTTATCCATTTTAGCTTCACAGATTTTGTTAGTGATTTATATATAGTGACTATATGTGTATATTGTTTGCTTCTATCTCATATACATGTTTTTGATTTGTATAGGAGTGGCTCTACCTCGCAGCCGATATCCAAGCAAACCAGGTCAAAAAAAGCAAAACACGCATGTGATGGTCGTGGGAAATCTACAAGGCCAGAATCTAGGTATGTCGTGACCAAAATCGATCCTGACAACGGAGGTCCGTTGAAGCCGGATGCCGCAAGAAAGAAGTTCAAAACTATTTGCGGGATCGTAGCATGAGAACGAGTGCGCATCAACCTTCCCAGCTGGAAGAAAGTATCCAAGGATGACCGTGCTTTCATGAAGGGGGAGATCCTCAAGAACTTCATCATCAGAGATGATGATGACAAGAATCGTGTTGAGCGGGCAGCTTTAATGACCGCTAATAAAGCCTCGAAGACATGGAAGTCCAAGCTCGTGAATGAGTACGTGTTTCAAAATCTAACACCCTTTGAAGTGTGGCCGCAGATTACCGAAGAGGTTTGGTATGAGTTCAAAAAGTTGAAGTCCTCCGATGAGTTCATAGCCAGAAGTGATGCAGCTAGAGCCCTTGCCTTGACAAACAGCAACCCCCACAAAATGGGGACTGCTGGGTATGCCGGCATGTCCGACATATGGGAGAAGCAGGATGCGGAGGCAGTGGCGACCGGACGCCCGCCACCATTTTCAAAAATTAAAGATACGAGGGCAACAAGATTTGTTAGAGCTAGAAGTAAATCTGACGGTAGTACGGGCCATGTGCCTGCTTTGGTTAGGGCTAAGGACATTTCAGTCTACAACAAATTGGTAAGTCTTCAGCATGATGTATTGTTTTTTTATATATTGATTTCATAACAGCATTTTCACTTCAGTTAATTTTTTTTTATATTTATGTAGAAGGAAGCTGATGAGAAGAATAAAAAAGGTGAGTTCCATGGAGCTGTCCTATTAGAGGGGTTGGGAAACAAAGAGCACCCTGGTCGCACGAGGGGGTAGGTTCTATAGCCCCATGGAAAATAGGCCGCAACTGGTCTCTAGAAGACAAGCGTGCGTGCAAAAGAGCTAAGCAGGCCCTTTTTGAAGAAAACATGAAGAAAAGGCTTAAGGCAGAAATAATAGCAGAGTTAACAGAAAAGGTACCGCCACCGTCGACGTCGACAGAGGATGTTCTTCCCATTGCTGACCTACGTCGGAGTAGCTGTGCTTCCACTATAGCCGGTACTGCTGATACGGTGGGGAGCTATCCTTGTGATCGCATAACGGTAATTAAACCCATTGATCATCTGAAGTACAGATTATGCATTTTCAAATATATGAAATCATAGTTGACATAAATTTCTTATATGTAGGTGGCCACCGTCTGCCAGCTTAGAGCAAGGAAAGTCGGCTCCGATGTATTCGAGACGGCTGCTTGGGGCCAAGTGCATTCCCCAAAGGAAGGGCAGAAGATACACAACAACCAACTTGACAACGGTTTTGCTAGGGTCAACGTCGATGATGTCGTTGAGGGCTTCGGTGAGATCGAGCTGCCGATCCCTAGCGAAGAGATGGTTACTCTGTCTGAGGCCAAGGGGAGCTTCACCCAGTGGCCCAAGGCAGATATCCTTCTAGTCGGCGGCCAGCCAAAGCCAAAGCCGGTCTTGACTGACCTCTCACCAGCAACATGTACTCCCAAGATCAAGGAAGCACCAACTATTCAAGTTGATGCTGAACAGACAAGTACCCCAACAAGTGTTGCTGCCAAGACTAGAGTCCAAGTTGACTTCTTCCCAACACCAGCAACTTATAACACTATGGAAGAGCCCCTCCCCTCGCCGAACATGCCAGAGACGTCGACACCGCCAGCTCCTGTACAAGATAAAGCACCTACCCCCTTACAAAACAACCCCCCCCCCCTCCCTCGTGCACCATCCCGGCAGGACTGCAGGAGTCCTTGTTGACAAGGTTCCCCTTGCCCCGAAGAAAGCTACAGAGACACAGCCACTAGCCCCCAAGAATGCTCCTACCCCCTCTACTAGTGTGCCCAAGCCACCAACTGTTGTAGAAGCAGCCAAAGCTCCTACCCCCGCTTGTGTTTCCTCGACAACCCCTAAAGCTGCCCAGCCAGCAATCCCAGATAGGACGACACGCTCCTCACAAGCACAGATACTGCCGCCACTTGCTGCAAAACCCAAGCCTGCAATGAAACCCAAGGGTAAAAAGGGGGCAGCGCAAAAGATCACGCCGGTTGACGCTACCAAATTGACCGGCAATGCGCTGGCAGATTATATATAAGGTCGGTGATCTGCCGGAGGCTGATATACACCCTACGTACAAGCCCGGGGAAAAGCTAATACACAATTCGACGAGTGTTACCTCAGAGTATGGATGGGCTTGTGCATCATTGCAGAATTACTACTTGAATAATTTCAAGAAGTCAGAGAATGACCAAGTCTCGGGATTCATGGTTAGGTGCAAACCTGAACACTTTCTGAATGACTGTTTGTGCGCATTCCAAGTCACTTGAGAGGACTTGTTTCTCTTGTTCAATTTTAAATCCTTTGACGCCAGCATAGTGAAATGCAGTGCATTGTGAGTATTTTATTATTATTTATCAATTAATGCATCAATAATTTACACTTCATTCATGTTCTGTCTTTACATGTGTATAGGTACTACTATCAAAAAGCCAGAGCAGCAGGTAAAAAAATAGTCTTTGTCGACCCCTACCTAGCTTCTGAACAAAGTATGAATTCTTGCGAAAGGTTTGTCGAGGATTACATCATCCTTGTGTTAGAGAAGAGCTTCCAGGATCATAAGGAGTCAGTATTTTGGTCTTTTAATTCAAAGTAAGCTATCTTCATCCAGTGGCCCAAGCACATTTTTGAATTTTGTTGCATTAAATTATTATATATCTTTACAATGTTGATCTTCTGAAAAGATTTCCTAATGTTTGGCAAAATATAGCACTGACAGTGATAATGTTACTGTTGAATGGATGATATTTCCAAGGAAATTGATGTTGTGCAATTTGACTTGTGTTCTTGTTCTTTTAGGGATAACTGGATTCTTATCACTATCTTACTGCTGGATGGAAATATCCATTATGTTGATTCTTATCTTGGGAGGAATGAAAGGAACTACGATGTTGTAACCAAGCTTCTAGACAGGTATATCTAATCCTCTGCCATCCTAACACTTCATGGTAATGTTGTTGTCCTGTCATTCTGTGAAACATGTAGGCCAGCCTTGTTAGGAATTTGTGATTTTCTCATAAAATATTGATCACCTTTTCAAAAATTGATGTTAGAGATTTTGGAAGTTGTATTTGACATTTTGAACTTGGCAGTGAGGGTTTTTTGTGTTTGACAAATTCAGAAACATCCATCTGCTAATCTCTCAGTTTTATGATTTTCTATTCCTGCCATATCTGAAAACAGTAAAATAAAATAGCACAAAGTTTATTTTGATGCATAGTCCATCTACAAAATATCTACAAGAGAGAAAAATAAAATAAAATTTGTTCATATATTTCTGTCTGCCTTGTAATACAAAAGATTGTATAATTGTTTCTTTGCCCTTCTTAGATGTCTTCAAGTAATTCACAACCAAGGAGTTCATGCACTGCCTACATATCCCTAACTCATCACCTGGATGGATGTTCCGGTTAGTTTCCTCTACCCAGCTACCACTTGTACATACGTATCCGTGCATATTGAATTTATATCTTGTTGATTGGTTATTTCTATGCCCTATGTATGTCTCAGTGCCACCAGCAGCCTTCGGCGACTGCGTTTTGTGGATTCTATGTTCACAACCATATGAACATCATGATGAGCAGAGATTTGACACCTAAGTCGGAATGCGAGGTATTCAAACATCCTTTTCTTATGTTGACATATTGTTCTTAATCGTTTACCTGTTTTGATCATGATTTCGTTTTCCTAGCATTCGAGGATCGACATGAATGAACTACCTCAGACAAAGCTAGCAATGATCCGCATGGAGCTTGCCGGGTTTTTGGTTTAGCACGTGCTCCAAGAAAACGCAGAGTTCCACCATGACGGAAACTAGTACATGTGAACTATGAGAGAGAAAACTGTCAAGTCATCAAACTGTGTATTCATGTGACGGTCGATCTTTAACACTTTGCCATGGAATTTGTGCATCTTGTGTGTGATGAACATGAAACTGGTCACTTGGTTTGGTGCAGTATTAATGCCACTTGGTTTGGTGCAATAACCTGTGATTTGACTGGAGCATCTTGTGTGATGAAGAAACCTGAATGACCTGCATATAGCCATATATATAGTGTTGAGGGGCTACTGAGTAAAACTGATGGCTCTGAATAATTCCGGACCATCCGGACAAATGAGCCGGCTTTAAATTCTACTCGTCTCCGATGAAAAATATTTTAGAGGCTGTCATTCTTTTCAACCGTCTCCGATGAAAAACATATTAGAGGCTAGTGTTATTTTTCACCGTCTCGAATGGAAAAAATATTAGAGGCTAGTGTTATTTTTCACCGTCTCGGATGGAAAAAATATTAGAGGCTGGTGTTATTTTTCACCGTCTCGGATGGAAAAAATATTAGAGGCTGGTTCTATTTTTAACCGTCTCCGATGCAAAAAATATTAGAGGCTGGTATTATTTCCAACCGTCTCCGATGCAAAAAATATTAGAGACCCGTGTTATTATTAACCGTCTCCGATGCAAACATATTAAAGACTCGTGATATTCTGAGCCGTCTCCGATGGAGAGACGGTTGTTTTTGTAGCCTGGCTACGATGGAGAGACGGTTGTTTTTAGCAACCGGCTGCGGGCTGTTTTTAGAGCCGTTTCCTGAAACCGGCTGAGGGGGTGGATATCTCTAGACACACATGTCTAGAGGCAGATGGGATAACCGGTTGTGGCCCATGTACCAGAACCGGCTCCAATGGCTGGTTTTGTACTAGTGTGAAGAAAGAAGAAATGAAGTACAAGTTCAAGATGATCCATCTCGAAGACATCATTGGCTTGAAGCTTTCCATCCTATGGTGTTCATGGATATGTGAAGATATGATCAAAAGAGAAGCTCTACCATTGTGGAATATGTGGGAACAATTTGCAAGTCTTCACGAAGCTAGTGCAATCAAGAAATGTGTTCCATCTTGAGATAGACAAGATCGTCGAAAATGTATGTTCTTGATAGGGTTTCCTAATTACCGGTCTCATGGTGTGAGTTGGAGAGACCGATTTATAGGATAGATAGCTATACTATCAAGAGGGGCTCTCGAGTGAGTAACTTGATCATATCCTTCGGAGAGAGCTCAAACCTTTGCATACTTGGCATCATCTTTCTTGGTTGTTATTTGGATCTTATCTATGTGAGGTTATAGAGCTTGTGGTAATATTCATAACAAGCTCTAGTTCATCGAAAACGGATTTTATATGCGTTCTCTATTGCGTTTTCGATATTGGAGGTTTTACCGATTTGTATTTTAGAGATAGGTAAAACCTTCCATTATTTGGTTCTTACTCATGTAGGATTTAGAGCGTGTATTAATATTCAGAACAAGCTCTAGTTCGTCGAAAACGGATTTCATATGCATTCTCTATTGTGTTTTTGATGTTGGAGGTTTTACCAGTTCGTCTATTTGAGAGAGGTCAAACCTTTCGTAATTTGGTTCTATCCTCCCTTTCTGTACTATTATGTTTTTCTGTATGATCTTGTAGAGCTTATTTTCCTCTTTAAAACGAGCCCAAGATCATCAAAATCGAAGTCTGGATGTAAAAGTTATGGTTATTTTTGTATTGGTCTTTCTGCCAGTTTTTCTAAGACCGGAGATTCCGGACTAAATCTCCGGCCTATCTCCGGACCGCGTACTGAATGTGCCCCTATTTGTCCCTGTTTGGCCTGGGTACACCGAAGACTCTGGTCCCAGTCCGGAGACTTCGGACCGGGCAATTCCTGAGCCTAACTGTTGGATTTTTAGGGACCTATTTAAGGGGCTCTTCTTTCCGAATGATTCCCCAACCTTTCTTGCAAGTTTTTCCCTCTATTGTTGACCTTCTTGAGCTTTCTATCCCTCAATCCCTCCTATGTTTCTTGCATATTCTTTAGGGATTTGAAAGAGGAGATCTAGATATACAACCCCACCAATCAATCTCTCCTCTAACCGAGGGGAACATCTTGGGATCTAGATCTTGGAGTCTTTTGTGGATTTCCTCCATTGTTCTTCCTCTCTTATTCCCCCATAAGCTTTTGTAGCTTTGGTAGAATTTTGGAGAGAAGGACTTGAGCACTTGTTGTGTTCTTTCCATTTCATTTGGTGCATCAGTTTGAGTTCTCGGTGAGGATTAGATTGGGTGAAAGGTGAGAAGTTTTTTACTCTTGGGTTCTTGAAACCCTGGACGATTTAGTTGTATTGTAGGTTTGTGGATTTCTTGGGGCCTCCGATTAAGTTGTGGAGAATTATCTAAGCTTGTTTGTTGGGAGCCTCCAATTGAGTTGTGGAGAAGTGCCCCAATCTTGTGAGAGGTTCCGGATTGCCACCGAAAAGTGCACCAATAGTGGAAGTGTGTATCGATCCCGTTGGGGTGAGATTCACCGGAGAACAAGGGAGGGCTTTTGTGGCATTGGTGGTTTGAAACCACCCCCTCTCCAAACAAGACATACTCCATTGTTGGGAGGAACTCGGTAAAACATCATCGTCTCCGCGTGCCTTGGTTATCTCTATACCCGAGAGCTTACTTATGCAACTTACTTTATGGTAGCCTTCGTGCTTGAAGTCTATATCTTGCTATCACATAGTTGCTTTGTCTTGCTTAACATAAGTTGTTGGTGCACATAGGTGAACCCTAGTTGTTCTAGGTTTTGTGCTTGACAAAGTAAACGGTAGTATAATTCCGCCTTTGTTGAGCCCCTCTCGTAAAAGTTTTAAACCACCTATTCACCCCCTCTAGGAGACATCCTTATACTTTCAGATACGATAGAGTTACTCACTCGAGAGCCCCTCTTGATAGTACGACTATCTATCTTAAACCGGTCTCCCACTAACAATATGAGACTGACAAAAGGGAAAACATATCAAGATCATACCCACTAGTACAAACACGTTACTTAGAGACATCAATTTCCCATAGGCCTCAGCCGGTTTCTTTTTCCAGCTCAAGCGCATAGCCTCTACGAGAACACCACCTGAGTCAGTTTTCCTGTACAGATCTAAGATACATGACCTCGGAGGGTGCAAAAAGAGAAACGCCTCTAAGATGTACGAGCTGGAGACAACTAGTATTCATGAGTGCTTGCAAGATGTCCTCATCCTTAGACGGCCCCAAGTAGGAACCGTCTCCAATAGTCACGCACCTGGAGTCAGATTGAAATAAATATTGTCGCCAGAACTAGGATGTCTCGAAGAGGTTAGTTAAAGTGACCGTCTCTAGTGTGTATATATAAACCCTTTTAAATAGTACACAACAATCATAGCTAACATGCCACATAAGCATGATTCAGCAGCCAGATAGACAGATTAACTCAAGTACTTCAGCAACCAGTCAAAAGAAGACCATTATATTAACAAATAACATTAGCCAGATAGTTGGGGAAATCCATACATATTTATCCATTACTTTATGGCAGTACATACAAAGTGGAGTCCATACGTCAAACAAGCATAATTAGTACTCTCTAATCGGAACTCTGCGTATGAACAAACACTTGCATATGATTAGACTAAATCCAGAGAAAGAAATCAAATATAAAGAAGAGTAGAGAGGAAGTAAGAACCTGTAGGCGGGAGTTCCTCCGTACTCTGCCTCTGGAACTGCCATTGAGTCTACACTGATTCAGTCTAGATCTAGGAGGCGGTGCAAAACCCTAACCGCTTCTGCGTGACAACTCTTAGAGGCGGTTCTTATTATCATCCATCTGAGGTGCACTCTCGGGGACTCCACATGGCAGGACAACCAGTTATGTTGTAACTGCACATGTCAGGCAACAAAATCACGGTAGCTTGTAACAATAACCGTCTCATTTTGCTCCTAGTCTTAGAGAAGATTGTTTGTAACGACCATCTAAAGTTCCATACTGAGCCGCTCTTTTTATTAGCCGACTCCCATCGGTCCATTTTGTGAGTCGGCTACGATAAACAACCGCCTAGAAACTTAGTAGAGGCGGTCGTCTGCAAACAACCGGCTGAGGGTGACAAACAGAGGAGATTTTTTTCGTACTTGGGACAAACCGTCTGAGTCCACTATCTCTAAGTAACGAGTTTATACTAGTGACATTTACCTTGAGAATTCTACTTGAGCTTGATGTAGATGATCTTGTCATCCTCAAGATGGAACAACTTTCTTGATTGCTCTTGCTCGTGCTCGCTTGATGAAGACTTGTGACTTGCTCCCCCATACACCATCAGAAAACCACTTATTTGAGCTTGTCTTCATCGATCCATGATCACCGAGGATGGCAAGCATCAAGCATGTGATCTTCTAGAGATGGCGCATCTTGAACTTGCACAACTTCATTTCTTCTTGAGTATTGACTCATTCTTCGTGTTGATCAACCTTGAATCATCTTCTTTATTCAACATGATTCCAATAGGCCCAAAGCCCTTGGACATTGCTTCTTCGTCTTCATTTCTTCTTCCTTGAAGCCAACACATGGTCCAAGCAATACCAATGGACAATTTCTACAAGTGTAACTCAATGCAAACATTACTCCATAGAGTTTGTCATTAATTACCCAAACCACACGTGAGGGCAGCCATGCTCTTTCAGTTATCCACTCTACCAATGGGTTCTGTGTTTGAGTTTTTGTATGTGTGCGAAAACATAAATGTGAACCCCTCTGATTTAGAATCCATTTTCATTGAGTCGACGACAAAGAGTGCTATCCTAACACCTAGACTACCGTGTCCAAATCAAATAAGTCTATCACAACTTTAATTAACTGAAATGAAGATAATCAGGGCTTAAAATATATAATGGCCACAAAGAGAACTAAAGTTATCCTAAAAATTGTACAAAGTTATTCACAAAGATAAACAAAAGTTATTCATGACATTGTATAACAATTACCCACTAGTAACAGGAGAGTTATCCATGCTTCAACATGTAAGTTACCCTCCCAATAACATGTAAGTTATCCACCACTACAAAACAAATTACCTATAAATAGAATACACAAGTTATTCTAGCAGCTCAGCTTCATCGCCCGTCTCCGCGAGCGGCATACAGGCAACTCAACCTCGAAAGGCTGCCGCGTCAAACATCAAGAATATTTTTTAAAGGAATTAAATCTAAGCTCTTTTACATACGATATAATAAATGAGTTCTTATGCTCCACCCAACCACCACTCTAAGTTGTAGTGAACAAACATAATGCGTAACCAATAGTCTAGCGGCTTGGTTTCATCGTCAATCGCCGCTACAATGATGTATAGGTGGAGAAGTCTCAAAGGGTGTCAGGGTACCGAGCCTTTGCTACCACTAAGGATAACGAAGTCTCAGTACCCTAACACCTAGGCTAACATGTCCCAATTAAACTAGCATGTGGATCATATTTAATTAACTAAACTAAAATACATTGGGCAACCGAGGTTTCATGAGGAAAAAAAATATAAAAGTTACCCACATGAGAAATGCAAGAATGCCTCGACCTAACTCCTTTATATGCGAGTAACTTATATATTATAAGGTGGATAACTTACATACTAGGATATGGACAAAAAATGTGTTAGGGGTGGATAAATTTTTGGTCCAATTTTTTTATCAAAACATATCAACATGAGATCTAGTTTCGAAGATCTCATCGCGATTAGCCCAACGGTGAAAACGGATCCTAAATCGAATAAATTATTTGATCTATAAAACATTTTGAATTTTAGATTTGATCCTTAGCTAACTTTGATTTTGTTTTGTCATTTAGTGCCATGAGCATTGTGCACTACACACGCATCCGCCAGGTTTGGAATTTCTCGGAATGCTCGCTACATAGAGTTCCCACTATTTTAAGACCAAGGGAGTAATAATAATGTCATTTTTTCACTCTCAATGGAAACAAAGCGTTTTTCCAGCTTTAGTCGTATGCGTTGAGACTGCCTTACCATCGGGGAATGGTTGAAAATTTAAAGAATCAGTTTTTTCGCGTAACATGAAGTTTTCAGACATGTTATCTTCCTTAAAAATTGAAGTGATATGACAATAAATAACATTGTTATTCCTTATGGAACAATAAATTTATATTTATTGTATATTTATTGGTATGCAATAAGAGTTGATGTTTGTGCTATGTATTTTAATCGTGCACCACCATCTTTTTTGGAAAAAGAGTATATATTAATATCACAGAGATACTAATTACACTTAGCCTCTGCAACAATGCATGCTCTATTGGCCTTATGTGTGGGGTCCCCCGGATTTATTATCCGATAAATCCCTGTTATGTACCTATCCATGTTCCCATGATAAGTGAGCCATGAAACATAACCAACAAGTATCATTACAACATCCAAAACTTAACGAGAATAAGACTCACATTGATGCCATTATGGCTACATAATCTTCAGCACTAGACCTTCATCAAATGAAGATCCCAATCATGTCTTAACCTACATGCAACTGTATGGGAAGACAGCCTAGCTCACATAGACGTCAACGACTCCATTATCCTTTGTGCTTCTGAAAGTCTGGCCAAGTAAATAGTCAGAGATAATGACGTGAGTACTTTTGATGGTACTCGCAAACCACCAAGATAAGGTAAATAAGATAATGCAGTTTGGCTATGGCGATAGCTCTAACTAGGGTTGTTTTTTTCAAAAGCCAAGTTTCTCTTGTAGATATGACATCTCTATATCTTTGTTGAAAAGAGTTTTGGAAACATGTCTCCATTTTAAAAGCTGGATAGCTCCATATCCTTGTCAAAAGCCTTTTTGAAAACATTTTAAGAGTGAAAACCCTTTTTAAACATATTCGACCATTCATGGTCAAAACAAAACCTTAACCTCATGTTCTTGAGTGACCAAGTCACATCCTTTTTATCTTTTCCAAACCATCTCTTGGGTACTCCTAGCAATCACCTTTCCATCTGTCCTTTACCGTGGACATGGCTATTCAAATAGATTATACTCTGTAGAGTTTGTGCACTTTACCCACAAGAATAAATACATCCGTCGGGATTCAACCACAGCCCGTTACACATGGTACACGGGGGTTCGGATAATCAAACAAAACTTTTCATTTGTCGACCCTAGCAAAGGCACCATTCCCTTTTGGGTTTGACCTCCCCGGAAATGAATATGTGGCTCACCGTACCATAGTCCTTTCTTCTGTACACGCGTATACCCAAACCGCAGTATGGGAAATACCTTGATTTGTTGACTCCACTTCTTCCGTACTCCTAGTCATACCGTCCGCGAGAGACCCAATTGTTGCACTGGCCCTTGTCAGTGGCATCCGCTAACCCCAGATCCAAACACCTTTATGTGGGGAAATCCCGGAATTCAGGATATTTCTCCCCATAACACGTGTAGGGGCAGCCCATGCTAAATCAAACAAACTATGAGCTACGCCCCAGCTCCTGAGATAATGTGGTTGCACGGATAAGTTTTTCCGGTAAAGGCATAGAACGTCCCTTCTCAACATCAATTTCATCATTCTCATCCTTCCTCATCACTTTTCTTTCTTTAAAATATACACTTGGAAGTGATGCCTCTTCCCAAGGATTTTTCCAAAACATTTGTAGCGGGCATACTCTCGATCTAAAGGATATGATAGGTTGTTCACAATGGCAAATGCCCTTCTGGACACTGATACGTTGCTAACGTATCTATAATTTTTTATCTTCCATGCTTGGTTTATATCTACTTTCTTATGTTTTGTCCACACATTGGAGTACTTTTTATACACTTTCTTGAACTAACCTATTAAACAAATTCCATAGTGCCAGCTGCCTGTTTTCTGCTGTTTTTGGTTCCGGGAAAGTCAGAAAATGAATATTCTCGGAATTGGACGGGACAAAAGGCAAAGTCAATATTTTACCGAGGGGGACACGGAGCCAGAATACGAGATGGAGAGGGCAGGGCGCCCACACACACTGCCACGCTGGCCCGCTCTAGGGGGTGGTGTGGCCACCTAGGGACCCCCCTCGGCCTCCCTTTTCACCTATAAGATGCCTCCCAGACAGAAACCGTAAGTACCCGATCAAAATTCCACGAAAGAGTCTGTAGCCGCTGTCATCTCCATCCCTATATCGGGAGAGATCTGAAGCTCTTCACAGCACTCTGCCGGAGGGGAGAATTCACCCTGGAGGCCTTCTTCATCACCATGCAAGCCTCCGGTGTGATGCGTGAGTAGTTCATCCTTGGACTACGGGTCCATGTAGTAGCTAGATGGTTGGTTCTTCTCCTTTGTGCTACCATGTTTAGATATTGTGAGCTCTTTTCATGATCAAGATCATCTATTTGTAATCATACATGTTGTGTTTGCGGGGATCCGATGGATATTGAGATGCTATTTCAGATTGATTATTGATTCTATCATGTCTTCGTTATTTGTGATCTTCCATGCTCTACGTTGTTCGTAGATATCTTGTCCGAGTAAATGCTAGCAACTCCAAGAGGGAGTATTTATGCTTGATAGTGGGTTCATGCCTCTAGTAATCTGGGAAAGTGACAGAAATCTCTAAGGTACTAGATGTGCTGTTGCTACTAGGGAGAAAATAGCAATCCTTTGTTCATAGAACAATCGTATTGTTTACTTTACACGCAATGCTTAATGCAATTATCTGTTGCTTGCAACTTAATACTGGAGGGGGTTCGGATTGATAACCTAAAGGTGGATTATTAGTCATAGATGCAGTTGGATTATAGTCTATGTATAACGTTGTAATGCCTAATCAAATCTCATAGGAGTCAAGATGATTAGTATATGCATGTATGCTTTCTCGATGTTTATCAATTGCCCGGCTGTAATTTGTTCACCCAACATGTCATCTATCTTAAGGAGAACCACCACTAGTGAACTATGGATCCCGGTCCATTCTTTTACCATCAATCTACAACTATTTACTGTTTTTTGTTTACTTTCTACAAGCTATTACTATCTTCCACACAAGACATTTAATCCTTTGTTTTCAGCAAAACCGGTGAGATTGACAACCTCACTGTAAGTTGTGGGCAAAGTTCTGTGGTTGTGTTGTGCAGGATTCCAAGTTGGAAACAACATCTTGGAGGTGTTTCCTTGCTCCTACTGGTTCGATAACCTTGGTTTCATAACAGAGGGAAAACTTGCTGCTATGCTCATCATACCTTCCTCTTAGGGTTCCCCAACGAGCTCGATATATTTTGAGCCATCAATCACTTTTTCTGGCGCCGTTGCCGGGGAGTCAAGGACATCTTCACAAGGGGAGCCCCTCATAACCAATCTCTTTACTTTGTTATTTTTGTTTTGCTTAGTTTATTTTTGCTTTTTTTGCTTGTTTCTTTATGTAAAACACAAAAAACTAGTTGTACTAGTTTGGTTTCGTTATTAAAAACACAAAAAAATTACTACTCTTGAAAACACTAAGTTGTGTGACTTCACTAGCACCAACAACAATGATTTCATGTGCACACCTATTGCTCCACCTGTTCCTGAAGCTACTTTCTTTGAAATTAAACCTGCTTTACTCAATCTTGTTATGAGAGAACAATTTTCTGGTATTGGTACTGAAGATGTTGCTGCTCATCTAAATAACTTTGTTGAACTTTGTGAGATGCAAAAGCATAGGATATAGATGGGGATATTATTAAGCTTAAATTGTTTCCTTTCTCTTTGAGAGGAAAGCTAAAGAATGGTTACAATCCCTAACTAGAAATAGTATCGATTCTTGGACTAAATACGAAGATGCTTTCATTGGAAAATACTATCCTCCTGCTAAGATTATATCTATGAGAAGTGAAATAATAAAGTTTAAACAATCTGATAATGAACATGTTGCTCAAGCTTGGGAAAGAATGAAATCTTTGGTAAAGAATTGTCCCACTCATGGACTGATTGCTTCGATGATTATCTAAACCTTTTATGCAGGATTGAACTATTCTTTAAGAAATCTACTGGATTCTGCTATTGGAGGTACCTTTATGACCATTACTTTGGGTGCTGCAACAAAGCTTCTGGATAATATGATGGTTAACTATTCTAAATGTCACACCAAGAGACCTCCACCAGGTAAGAAGGTAAATTCTGTTGAAGAAACCTCCTCCTCGAGTGATAAAATTGATGTTATTATGTCTATGCTTGTTAATGGGAAAGCTCATATTGATCTGAATCATGTTCCTTTAGCCTCTTTGGTTGCTCAAGAAGAGCAAGTTGATGTGAACTTTATAAGTAATAATAATTTTAGCAACAATGCCTACAGGAATAATTTTGGTAATAATAATTATAGCCCATATCCTCCCAATAATGGTAATGCTTATGGAAATTCCTACAACAATAATAGGAGTGCTCCCCCTGAACTTGAAGTTTTGCTTAAAGATTTTATTAGTAAACAAACTGCTTTCAATAAAACTATTGAGGAAAAACTCTCTAATGCTGAAAGAAATATAGCATCATTGGCTGAAGCACAATCTTCTTTTACTAAAATGACTGCTAAACCTGAAACTATTGAAAATCCCTTTGTTTCTACTAATGCCATACAAGTTAGAATTGATGAGAATGTTAGACTATTAGCTGAATTGTTTGCTAAGTGGGAAAGAGAAGATGAAATTGCTAGAAATATTAGTGTTTCTACTATCACTACCACTAGTGTTGAAGCCAGTAATAGCTCTACTACTTTAGATGATAATTATGATTTTGATCTTGATGGTTGCAATATCTCTAAAATAATTAAGTTCCTACAAAATCTTGCTAAAATTCCTAATGCTAGTACTATGAATATGGCCTTTACAAAACACATTACTAATGCTCTCATAAAAATTAAAGAAGAAAAGATGAAACATAAAGCTTCTATTCCTATGAAACTTGAAGATGGTTGGGAACCCATCATTAATATGAAAGTGAATGACTTTGATTTCAAAACTTTATGTGATCTTGATAGTAGTGTTTATATTATGCCTAGAAGGATTTATGATCTGCTAGGTTTGCCACCATTGGAAGATTGTTATTTAAATGTCCCACTTGATGATAATTCTAAAAATAAACTCATGAGGAGTATTAATGATGTCCTTATTATGGTTAACATTACCTATGTCCCTGTTTATTTCTATGTTTTGGATGTTGAATGCAATGCTTCTTGTCCTATTACTTTGGGAAGACCTTTTCTTAGAACTATTGGTGCCATTATTGATATGAAAGAAGGCACCATTAAATATCAACTTCCACTCAAGAAATGTATAGAACACTTCCCTAAGAAAAGGGATAAGATCCCTTTTTCCTCTCCTATGAAAACAAAATTTGCTCTTATTGCTTCTTCATTTGAGAACACTTGATTCTTTTCTTGCTTGTTATGCCTAACTTAAAGGCGATAAAGAAAAGTACTTATTGGGAGATAACCCAAAAGTTTTAGATGAGTTTTGGAAGTTATTACTTTTGTAATAACCGCTCCTTATCCTTTTTATTTGCTTTTTGTGCCAAGAGTAACCTCTAATGAGAGAGAAGTAATGCTTGGGAAAGTTGTTGTCCCGAAACAGATTTTTGTGTTTCACTGTAAAAATTCGTGTAAAATCTCTGTACGTCGTTTTGAGGCGTGCATTTTTGTACTTCTGCCCTAGGTTGTTATCTAACTTTCGTTAGTTCAACACTTTTCGATTTGAGCAACAGAATGTCTTCGAAAAAATTGGTTTTTACCTGGTGGTCTGTTTTGACAGATTTCTGCCATTATTTGCATTTGCTTCTTGTTGGTTTCTTTTTGGGTTCTCTTTGGGGAATTGAGCTTTTCAAGGTAAGTTATGCAGTAGCTTGTGTTTTAATGGAAGTTTTATTGGTGTTGAAACTTAACCTAAAGACTTATTATCGTGAGTGCACTGATGTTGCTAACAAAGATCGTGTGAAGTTTTGTATGAAGGAAAAAATTTAGGTGTATGGAGAGAATGATGTAATGAGATGAAGAATGGACTAAACTTCAAGCTTGGGGATACCACCCCGTGTCACCCCAAGAAATATCGAAGAAGTACAAGCGTCAAAGCTTGGGGATGCCCAAGGCATCCCCTTCTTCATCAATAAAAATCTCAGGTTTTTGCCAAACACTTCATTTTTACTGTTTCATGCATAGTTGTGTTGTTCTTGGTGCGTCTTTTTTTTTTTCATTTGTTTGGTTTTCTTAGTTTGCTTGAATAAATTGGTTGGACCCCCTTTATCATACATTAGTTTTCAAATAGTTTGGTTTGGATTGGAAAAGAGTAGGAAAAGTTCATGCTTAAGTGGTAAGAGAGCTTGTTTTTGATTGTGGCCTATGCTTTGCCATGTCATGCTTGGTATTGTTTTGGATTTATGCTTAGTGATTGTTGCTGTATCATGACATGTTATAAACAATTGAGATTGCTTAATGTGCCTTGAAATAATCATGTGTTGTTTTAGCATATTAAAGCATAGTATTGTGGTATTCTCCTTTGATGCTTTATTTGGGTTGACTTGGCGCATGCTCACACCATGTTATGACTATCCCAAGTCACCATAGCCTTTATGATCCTTTCGTTTTGACTTGTAATATCACTTTATGCTTTAATTAATGATGTTTTGTCGCTTTGCATGATTATGGCCATTATTGCTCTCTTAGTTAGTCGCTCCCAGTCTTTTATTAGCCTCCATAACCAAGTATGAGTTCCACTCATGCATCCAACTCCAAATAAAACCAAGTTATTCGAAAGAGTCCACCATACCTACCTATTAGCATATGCTATTCCAAGTATATTCATGTTTTTATCTACCTTCCGAATTAAACGTGTTATGTGAAAACTAGTGATTAAAGTTGTCATGAACTTGATGGCACACTTTACTTTCTTGCACTTAATAATCTTGAACCATTGCGTCCATGTTTGTTGTGTATATGCTTGCGCTTTATAAGTTGAAGTTAGAAGAACCATGTATCATGGGGAACGCTTTCAACATTGCACTTATTATTCCATTGATATCATGACTCTTTTGCTTATGGATCCCGACGGTGTGAAATAAAAGGGGAACTTGTAAAATCATGGAGTTTGTATGTGTGTTAGAGAAACGCCTGGGCCGCTAGCCTTAGCCATGCCTAATCATGGTGGAAACTTGCATCATAACAATAATTCGCACTCTATGAAGCATCATCAATAAAAACCTATGCAAATAGCAAATAAAAAGATCGCTGAGATGCTCATTGTCTGCTTGCCTTGTCATTTTGATTATGGGATAGCTCCTGTATCATGTGCAAGGGGTACCCCGTTGGCGATTATGTATGATACATATGTACTTACAATGACAAGAGATTACTTGTGACTGAAGTGGAGTAGCATGAGGTTCGGTACTTGTAAGTAAGGGGCATGAGATTTCAACTTATAACTTGTCAGGCATATCCTCTTAGTTGTGTCACTTTAACCTTAATCACCTAAAGATGCTTATGATAGGGGCAATGAGAGCTAAAAGCTAATAAGTACCATAATTTGTGGGAGCTCTTTATGAGACTTGAATCCCTCCTTCCTTCTATGAAGGCCTTTCTTTACTTTTATGTTGAGTCTCCACCTTCTATCTTTATGCACCTATTGAGAGAGCATAGTGTCCATTCTTAGTTTAATGTGCATTGTCCCAAGACTTGTTGATTGATGCATAACTTTGATATTGCTTGTTCTTAAACTATTTGTATCTAGTCACCCTTATGAACTTTGAAGGTGTCCTATGCATTTATGTTTTTCTACTCTATGAGGGACAAGCTGAATGCCACTATGTTATGTTTTCTTTATGTGAAACAAACAAACGTCTTGCAAAGCATTGTTATTCATGAATTTTTTGTTTTTGCCTTTTCATATTACAACATAGTTGCTATGTCTTATTGTTAGAACTTTATCTTTCATGCTATGTTGAAGTACTATGATCCCAGCTATCAATGTATACTTTGATCAAGTTTATGATGGTGCATGTCACCTCAAAAATTATTCTTTCTTTTTATCACTTACCTACTCGAGGACGAGCAGGAATTAAGCTTGGGGATGTTGATATGTTGCTAACGTATCTATAATTTTTGATGTTCCATGCTTGGTTTATATCTACTTTCTTATGTTTTGTCCACACTTTGGAGTACTTTTTATACACTTTCTTGGACTAACCTATTAACAAGATGCCACAGTGCCAGCTGCTTGTTTTCTGCTGTTTTTGGTTCCAAGAAAGTTAGAAAACGAATATTCTCGGAATTGGACGAGACGAAAGCCAAAGTCAATATTTCACCGAGGGGGACACAGAGCTAGAATACGAGACGGAGAAGGTCCAGCGTCCGCCCACACCACCTGGCCACATGGCCAGGCCAGGCCTGGCCCGCGCCAGGGGGTGGTCTGGCCGCCTAGGGCACCCCCTCGGCCTCCCCTTTCGCCTATAAGATGCCTCCGATACAGAAACCCTAAGTACCTGATCAAAATTCCACGAAAGAGTCTGTAGCCGCCGTCATCTCCGTCCCTAGATCGGGAGGAATCTGAAGCTCTTCCCGGCACCCTGTCGGAGGGGAGAATTCACCCTAGAGCCTTCTTCATCACCATACAAGCCTCCGGTGTGATGCGTGAGTAGTTCATCCTTGGACTACGGGTCCATGTAGTAGCTAGATGGTTGGTTCTTCTCCTTTGTGCTACCATGTTTAGATCTTGTGAGCTCCGTTCATGATCAAGATCATCTATTTGTAATCATACATGTTGTGTTTGCGGGGATCCGATGGATATTGAGATGCTATTTCAGATTGATTATTGATTCTATCATGTCTTTGTTATTTGTGATCTTGCATGCTCTCCGTTGTTAGTAGATATCTTGGCCGAGTAGATGCTAGCAACTCCAAGAGGGAGTATTTATGCTCGATAGTGGGTTCATGCCTCTAGTAATCTGGGAAAGTGACAGAAATCTCTAAGGTACTAGATGTGCTGTTGCTACTAGTGAGAAAACAGCAATCCTTTGTTCATAGAACAATCGTATTGTTTACTTTACACGTAATGCGTAATGCAATTATCTGTTGCTTGCAACTTAATACTGGAGGGGTTCGGATTGATAACCTGAAGGTGGATTATTAGTCATAGATGCAGTTGGATTATGGTCTATCTATAATGTTGTAATGCCCAATCAAATCTCATAGGAGTCAAGATTATTAGTATATGCATGTATGCTTTCCCGATGTTTGTCAATTGGTCCGCTATAATTTGTTCACCCAACATGTCATCTATCTTAAGGAGAACCACCACTAGTGAAATATGGACCCCGGTCCATTCTTTTACCATCAATCTACAACTATTTACTATTTCTGTTTACTTTCTGCAAGCTATTACTATCTTCCACACAATACGTTTAATCCTTTGTTTTCAGCAAAAACGGTGAGATTGACAACCTCACTGTAAGTTGGGGGCAAAGTTCTGTGATTGTGTTGTGCAGGATTCCAAGTTGGAAACAACACCTTGGAGGTGTTTCCTTGCTCCTACTGGTTCGATAACCTTGGTTTCATAACTGAGGGAAAACTTGCTGATGTTCTCATCATACCTTCCTCTTAGGGTTCCCCAACGAGCTCGATATATTTTGAGCCATCAGACACCAAGTAATAACTTGGAGGAGCCAAGTTATCAGCGTAATAGTAGTAAACAAAACATGCAGGTAAATAATGCAGTTTATAAGGGAGATACAAAACATGTAATAAAAGGAGTAGGATAAGTATCAGGATTCAAGAAGGGTAGCTTGCGTATGATCCACAATAAGTCAATGGACTTCTTCTTAGAAAACCAATAATAATAAGATGATCCCTTCTTGACGTCAACACAAACACAACTATCGTCGTTATCAAGTATACATGCAAACAAGCAATACCACAATCAATACAAGGTAAACAAGCATCATTGCAATACAGCATACAAACATACAATACACCACTAACTTCAGTAAGTTTGGTTAACTTGGGATTATAGCAAGTGGAATTACTTTAATTGGATTAGTGGAATTGCTTTTATGATTAGTAGTCCAAAACTACTTCAATAAGAGGTTTTTAACCAAGGCCTTGTTTAGTATGATAGAAATGTGCAAGAGATATCATCAGATAGGTTTTGATACAAAAAAACCACCAAAAGTGGTTTCATTATTTTATGACTTTTAATTATTTAGTTATTGAGTTTCTAGCGAAATAAACCCTAGTTTTGGGGGATAAATCACCTGAAAAGATATGTAAGTCCAAAAATTATTTCCTTGGACGGGTTTGAAGTATTTTGAGTGATGGTTCACTGAGAGTGCGAATCACTCCAAAATAATTGCCAGAATGCCCTTGGAAAAATCCCAAAGTCAGTTATATAGTTATTTTGTTATTTTCACCAGATTAATTCTATAGAGGATTTTTTTATGATTCCAAGGTCACATGTTAGGTATCTAAAATACCTTTCATAGAAATTGGATTAACCCATTTTGGAGTTGTAGATCTCATGGAATGATTTATTTGGTGAAATAACCCCATGCAGAAGGGTTTAAATCAGTAAAAATCACTAGATGCTCAAATAAATCTGAGCTCCTAGAATTAAATGGGCCTTGGTTTGCATGTTCTATATGAGTTGGATTTAGATCAGAATAATTTTTATTTTGGCCTATAGAAATTATCAAAGGCAGATTAGGGCTGATTTTGTTATTTCTACTATAGGCAAACCATGAGGCCTTTTGGATTTAGGTCAAAGGTACATGCAGGGTATCTCTGATAACTCACAATACAATGTGGATTTACCCTAATTGTATCTATCCAACTCTCCGGAAGATTTATTTAGTGAAATGGGTAATTATTTGTAATTTAATTCTCTGAAAATATACAAATTTTTATCTTGGATAAATGTTTGGGCTGCATGTTGAAGAAATCATTCAGGAACATTAGGAATTTTAGATCTGTCCATTTGCAAGCATAGTTTATTTTCAAATGGATTCAATCCTAAGAGGTAAAATCTAGATCAGTTAAAAAGATTAAAGGTTTGTGGAAATAAAAATGATAAGGGGCCAAATCTGAAGGGAAATGGGCCATCCCGAAGTGGATCTGGCCCAAAAACTTTGGGTGAGCGCGTGCTGCGGCTTAAACCTGATGGGGGTGGCCCGCTGGTCAGTGAGAGGTGGGGTGAAGGGGTATATGGGATCTAGGACCATTGGATTAGATGCCAATCGACGGTGCTAGCTTCGTCTCCAACCTCGCGTTGCTACGACAGAGGGGAAACCATAGACGACATCGGGGACGAGAAGGGAGCTCACCTGAGGGCTCGGGGAGTGGCAAGGAGTTTATGAGGCGACGTGGTGGTCGATAGCAACTCCAGGGAGGGGTGATGATAGGTGTTTTGGCGAGATATGGCAGCTCGAGCGCGGTCAACCGAGAGGAGCTTGACGATGAATCTCTAGTGTCAGTCCTGGGCCAAAAAGAGATAGAGGGTTGGAGAGGGGAGTAGAGGAGAGGGAGCGATACTCGGTTTTCAAAAATGGCCAAGAGCTCTTGTTTCTCTTCTTCTGGCCATGATAAGGTAGATGGGGAGGATTGGTGCTCGAGGGTGTGAAGTGGGAGGGAGAGGGGGCAAATGAGCGGGGGGAGGGATGCTGGGGTGGCCTCTGCCCTTTTATTTTGAGCTGAGCATGTCCATGGTGGACCATGCCTATGGGAGCAAGAGGGAGGGGGGAGAACCAGGGTTTGGTTCCTGTGGGAGGTTCTGTGGTCGTGTGGGTGCCATAGTAGGGCAGTGAGGGGTGGAGGAGCAGCGGAGTACAAGCTACCACTCCACCTTTTCATTTCGTCCATGAAAGAAAAATGGGGTAGAGAGGAGAGCTAGAGTAGCTAGGGTTACAGCAGGGGTGCAGAGTGGGGTGGTGTGGGACCGTGACTCAACCTGAGAGGTAGAGAGAGGCTGTTGTAGCTGATGTGAGGAGTAAAGTTCAAGTTTTGGTGGGATGTGCATTGTCTCTCTTTTCCTCATACTCCAAGCACTAAATGATAATGAGAGGAGGGAGATACAATAATGCTACAATAGAGCACGACCAAATGGGTGAGTTATGGTGGCTGGTTTCATCCCAAGTGGTTTTGAGGGGTTTTAAGAAGGATTAAGCAAGAGTGGTCATGTTTTGATCATTTAGGGCTTTAGTTGGTATTACAAGAATTTAAATGGTTCCAGATGGTGATAAGAGGGTGTTGGCATGAATTTCAGAGTAGGGAGGATGTGGAGAGATCACTTGATGGATGTTTAGAATGGTTTACTAACAAGAGATTTGAATTTATGGGTTTTTTGGTGATCTTGTTGGTTATTATCTCGATGCATAGTTTGAGAAGCCATAGATGATGACTCAGGTATCCAAATACTTCATGGGGTATACGGTTTGATAGAGCCATTGATGTAGATCATCATAGTTCAGAAAGTTAGAGTTGATCAAGCTTGGGATTTTCTAGAAGTTTAACCAAAGTTTGATAAAAATAAGAATGTCAGGACAGATTATTAATTTGCCTCACAAACCTTGTGGGTTTAGGAAGCATGGAGCCCCAAATGCATCAAGTAAGGCATGGGTAGGTAGACACTTATGAGTAGAACACACTCATGCAAGTATTTCATCAAAAGAAGATAGTATGAAGATGTGAGCTTCTGCCAAAGTAGGCTTGTTGACAAGATTTGCAGAAATAGTTAATTTATTGCCTTCAAAACCATCAAGAAAAAGTGGGTCAAAGGATGATTTTATCCTAGGCAATAGTGGGATTTGTAAGTGTTTAGGATGGTTGGTTCAAATGGATTTCCAAAAATGTACAAGGGTTGCAAAGGAGAGAGTCCCAAATTAGTGATGTTGATAACAGTTTCAGACTTAGCCAAATTTCGAGAGATTTGGAGTTTTTGACTAGGTCACAAAAGGTGATGTTTTTGAGAGGATGAAATGGTCCACACTCATCACCAAGTGGGTAATGTTGTAGAGTGTATTAAGTAGAAATGATTCATGGCTTGGGTTGATCCTTTTGGCTATAAAGGCTATAAGAAGGAGATGATTTCAAAAAGGAGTTTATTAAGGAAAACACAAGGTCACTTGAGTGACTAAGGACCAAGGAAAGCTTGGGGAAGTTGGGTAATGGATCCATTGATCAAGGTAGATCATAGGAGATGGCGAGACATCTCCCAAGGATGATGGTAAAGGTGGCATTAGGATTTAGATCAAGAGTTAGGGGTTTTAAGTAGCTTATCAGAGATGATCCTGATGATAGATGGATGGGTTTATCTTATGCTAGGTTTTTATGATTCTACTCAAGGGAGTAGAGGTTTCTTGGATTGGGTAGTTAGATGCTAAAGAATTTTCCTTGGTTATCTCACACTACTTCCTAAATAAGCAGATCAAACAGCAGATGAAGGCAATTCATCTAACAACTATCTTAAGTCCACTACTAGGGGTACCTTCAAGCTTAGCTTGAGGTAAATATGGGTATTTTGAAAAGGTTCTATTTTGAAGTAGGTATGAGTACTTGGTACTTCTACCAAGATTGGAATCCAAAGGTTTTATAAGATTTTTAGAAAACTAGAGGTAAGATCATTTGAAGTTCTATCCTAATAAATAAGGAGATTATATCATATAGACCTCCATAGGTTTGCTAATATAGATACTAAAATACTTGTTGTAACAAGGCATCTTGGATTTTGTTTTTAAAATGTCAGAACATTTCAGAATATGCAAAATAAGCCAAGACACTTCTTTTGTTAAATAGTTTTTCTCAACTGAGGTTGAGGTAAGGAGTATAACATCCACTTCACATTCAGGTGTAGAAGTACAAATAGACAAGCAATCATTTCATCATCAAGCAAGAAAAAGTTTCTGTTCCCCCTGATTTTTGCATTCTAGACAACTAAGCAAGGTTACTGAAATTGGGATGTTACAGACCTTTCCCCCTTAAAATAATCTCATCCCGGGATTCAGGAGAGGTAAGGTTGGGGGAGATGCGTCGAGGGGGTTGTACTATGTCTATGGTAACTCAGCAATACTAGGCTTACCACAAGCTTACTACATCAGTATCGGGTCTTTGCTTGGTTACTTCTTCTTCTGGAGAGGTTGAGAGTCCAATTCAGAAGATGCTGGTGGAATCATCGGGTTGCTTCATCTTGATCTTCGGAGATGTTGGTAGAGTTCTTGTATAGCTTGAGGGGGGTAGGCTTCCACTCTAGTTGGTGGAGGTTGATCTTCTTCTTTTTCTTTCCTTCTGGAGCTTGGTCATCTTGATGGGTCGAGGTTTCGTAGGTTGTATTCAAACAAGCGCTTAAACTATTATAGTGGGAAAGACACAGTCTTTACCCCTTAGGGCGAAACTACGGGAGTTTCAAGCTAGTGCAGTTCTTCCTTCTTGAGATGAGAGGGTTGGCAATTGTAGTTTATCATGCTTCGGTAGTCCGGAGAGGATTCTATTGTGACTCCTAGGTTAGCTTCGGAGCGTTATAGGTCAGGGACATCCCTATTACAAACACATGGAGGTAGCACAATACAACTTATGGAAGTGGCATAATGACGACATAGATAAAGGCGACCTCACAGGCGTCGCTCGGAACACAGAGGACTAGTTTACCGCAAACTAAGGTTCTTGACATCCAAAGGTTTCTAGTTTATGACTAGAGATCCTAACTCTCGAGTTTGTGCTAACGAGATATACTTAAGTTAGAGATATTGCTTGATTTCTGGAGCTTGAGTTGCAGGGATGCTGGGGACTAGTTGACCTTCTTCTTGCTGAAGATTGGGGTTTGGTACGGAGGGTGGAGTATGTTGGTTGGTCTTGAAGCCTTGACATTCTCGGGTTAGCGGACGTTCTTCTTCTTCAGTCAGGGAAATGGTTTTTCCAAGGAGTGAATGGCTGATGGCTCAATGCACGGCGCCTAGAAAAATGCTTGATGGCGGTGTTGATGTAGAGCTCGTTGGGAACCCCAAGAGGAAGGTATGATGAGCACAGCAGGAAGTTTCCCTCAGTTATGAAACAATGGTTTAATCGAACCAATAGGAGCAAGGAAACACCCCAAAGGTGTTACTAGCTGAGCTTTGGTAGGGCGCACTACCGGTGCTAGTAGCAACGTGGAGACCTGCACAACACAACCACAGAACTTTGTCCCCAACTTGCGATGAGGTTGTCAATCTCACCATGTTTTGCGGAAAACAAAGGATTAAACGTATCGAATGGAAAGAAGTAAAAGTTTGCAGAAAATAAACACAAAGCAGTAACAGTTTATAGATTGTATGTAAAGAAAGAGGACCGGGATCCATAGTTCACTAGAGGTGTCTCTCCTTAAGATAGATAACATGCTGGGTGAACAAATTACAGCGGGGCAATTGACAAACACCGAGAAAGCAATACATGCATATACTAATCATCTTGACTCCTTTGAGACTTGATTGGGAATTACAACATAATACATAGACCGCCATCCAACTACATCTATGACTAATAATCCACCTTCAGGTTATCATCCGAACCCCCTCCAGTATTAAGTTGCAAGCAACAGATTATTGCTTTACGAACTGCATGTAAAGTAAATAATACGATTGTTCTGTGAACAAAGGATTGTTGTTTTCTCCCTAGTAGCAACAACACGTCTAGTACCTTAGAGATTTATGTCACTTCCCCAGATTACCAGAGGCATGAACCCACTATTGAGCATAAATACTAACTCTTGGAGTTGCTAGCATCTACTTGGCCAAGATAGCTACTAACAACGGAAAGCATGCAAGATCACAAATAACAAATACATGATAGAATCAATAATCAATCTGAAATAGCATCTCAATATCCATCGGATCCCTGCAAACACAACATGCAGAATTACAAATAGATGATCTTGATCATGAACAGAGCTCACAAGATCTAGACATGAAAGCACAAAGGAGGAGAACCAGCCATCTAGCTACTACATGGATATGTAGTCCAAGGATGAACTACTCACGCATCACACCGGAGGCTTGCATGGTGATGAAGAAGGCCTCCAGGGTGAATTCCCCTCTCCGGGAGGGTGCCGGGAAGAGCTTCAGATCCCTCTCGATCTAGGGATGGAGATGACGACGGCTACAGACTCTTTCATGGATTTTTGATCGGGTACTTAGGGTTTATGTCCCGAGGGCATCTTATAGTCGGAAGGGGAGGCCGAGGGGGTGCCAAGGGCCACCACACCTACCCCTGGCGCGGGCCCAGCCTGGCCCCGCGGCTAGGTGGTGCGGCCGGCCCTCTGGCCCTTCTCCGTCTCGTATTCTGGCACTTGACGACTTCCGGAAAAATAGGCAATTTGGCTTTTGTCCAGTCCAATTCCGAGAATATTCATTTTCTAACTTTCCTAGAACCAAAAACAGCAGAAAACAGGCAACTGGCACTGTGGCTCTTGTTAATAGGTTAGTCCAAGAAATCATATGAAAAGTACTCCAAAGTTGGAACAAAACACAAGAAAGTGGATAAAACCAAGCATGGAACATCAAAAATCATAGATACATTTGCAATGTATCAATGGCGAGGTTGCCAAAATAGCTCTTTCTAGGGGGAGACGCTCCTGGTCCAAAGACTTCTTAGCCTCTTCTTTAAGAATTTTCCGATACTTCTTGTCCTTCCGAGGAGTGGGAGCTTGGGGTGTTTTGGGAGCCTTTGGCATCGAGGCCACACGCTTTTTGGTGGGGAAATCGCGAGAGAAGTGACCGGGTTGACTGCAAGTGAAACAATTAATGCAATTTGGCTCAAACTTTCCTCAGGGTTGCTTCTTAGCTTGGATGACTATAGCCTTACGAATCTACCCAACAAACGGGTAGGTCATTTGACAGGAACATGGTCTTGACTCTCGCAGAGAAAGAAGGTGATGATCTGGGTTGGGCAACCCTCTAGAGGATGGAGGCCTCCACAGTTTGGTTAGTTTCCTAAGCACTTGCTGGCTTGATGTCCTTCTTCTCCGCAATGGCTACATGCTTTCTTCTGGCTTCCAGTCTTCATGGCCATCTTGAGTGGGTTTACACTTGTCGGGGTTAATCCTTCTAGCTAGGGGACTAATCTAGGTTAGTAGGTTAGCCTCCTGAGTCAAACGCAGAGAGATTAGTGAGGCATCAAACTAGAAGGTAGCGATTTGTGGTCTTCGCAGGGATCTGTAGAAAGTATAGGCTTCGTAGGTTGCAATTAGGGGGGTACTAGCAGCCATCCAGCGTTCGAGACCAACGCTAGACATTAGGAGGTGCGGTCATTCGGTATGTTGTCATTCCAGGTTGGGTCTGATGCAACATCTTGGGTAAAACGCACAAGAGCTAACCATAAGCAATCATAATAAACCAAGTGAGTTTCATACATAACAAATGATGAGTCCAAAATTGAAGCATATTTAAGTATATAAATTATTCATATTATCACTCATTACATGCTACATCTATCTACAACTATGCCTATTATGTATGAATACTAGTTCTAATTCATCTCCACATGGGCTTTGCACATTAGTAGTTTTATTAGGATTTTATTACCTTTTTCTTGTCTTTGATTTGTGTGTAGGTGCTATGAACAATCATGGATAAAACGAGCCAATTTCAATGTAGAGGAGTTTCAGGCACCAGACTTAGCCATTGGAGGGGAGGAAAAATTGGATTTTTCCATCAAAGCCAAATGAATATACAAGGCCATGGTGTTGTATCCCTGATCCATATGAAACCGATGAGCCAAAGAACACCTCAATCGGAGTCTATATGAAGAAATGGTGGCCAAAACATTGTGGAGTACTGTAGGCGTAATGACCACTAGTACGACCGGAGCCTGGCCGTACCGCCCTCCGAAGGCTTCGTTTCGTCAAACAGAACAACATTTATGAAGGCCCAATGGGCATATTCGAATAATAGCTCCGTCGGTTCGCAAAACCGACCTCCACATGCCTATTTAAAGAGAGGAAAACTCTAGAACAATGGGGGATTCACCACACCTCAGGGGCAGAGCTCTTCTTCTCCGTCACCTCCATAGCCGCCGCACACAAGATCCACATCTCCACACCATCAAGCAATAGGAGGAGAAGGAGGTGCCCCCACCTTCACAGCGTGCACCATTCATCATCATCATCATCATCATCATCTCCAATGGCGTCTCCATCTCTGATACATTGCAAATGTATCTATAATTTTTCATGTTCCATGCTTGGTTTTATCCACTTTCTTATGTTTTGTTCCAACTTTGGAGTACTTTTCATATGATTTCTTGGACTAAACCTATTAACAAGAGCCATAGTGCCAGCTGCCTGTTTTCTGCTGTTTTTGGTTCCAAGAAAGTCAGAAAATGAATATTCTTGGAATTGGACGAGACAAAATCCAAAGTGCCTATTTTTCCGGAAGTCATCAGATGCCAGAATACGAGACGGAGAGGGGCCAGAGGCCGGCCACACCACCTGGCCATGCGGCCAGGCTTGGCCCGCGCCAGGGGGTGGTGTGGTGGCCCTTGGCACCCCCTCGGCCTCCCCTTCCGCCTATATATTGCCCTCGGGACGAAAACCCTAAGTGCCCGATCAAAAATCCACGAAAGAGTCTGTAGCCGCCGTCATCTCCATCCCAAGATCGGGAGGGATCTGAAGCTCTTCCCGGCACCCTGCCGGAGAGGGGAATTCACCCTGGAGGCCTTCTTCATCACCATGCAAGCCTCCGGTGTGATGCGTGAGTAGTTCATCCTTGGACTACGGATCCATGTAGTAGCTAGATGGCTGGTTCTCCTCCTTTGTGCTTTCATGTCTAGATCTTGTGAGCTCCGTTCATGATCAAGATCATCTATTTGTAATTCTGCATGTTGTGTTTGTGGGGATCCGATGGATATTGAGATGCTATTTCAGATTGATTATTGATTCTATCATGCATTTGTTATTCGTGATCTTGCATGCTTTCTGTTGTTAGTAGCTATCTTGGCCAAGTAGATGCTAGCAACTCCAAGAGTTAGTATTTATGCTTGATAGTGGGTTCATGCCTCTGGTAATCTGGGGAAGTGACAGAAATCTCTAAGGTACTAGATGTGCTGATACTAGGGAGAAAACAACAATCCTTTGTTCATAGAACAATCGTATTGTTTACTTTACACGCAATTGTAAAAGCAATAATCTGTTGCTTGCAACTTAATACTAGAGGGGTTCGGATGATAACCTGAAGGTGGATTATTAGTCATAGATGCGCTTGGATGGCGATACATGTATAATGTTGTAATTCCCAATCAAGTTCCAAAGGAGTCAAGATGATTAGTATATGCATGTATTGCTTTCTCGATGTTTGTCAATTGCCCCGCTGTAATTTGTTCACCCAGCATGTTATCTATCTTAAGGAGAGCCACCTCTAGTGAACTATGGATCCCGGTCCTTTTTCTTTTACATACAATCTACAATCTTTTACTGCTTTGTGTTTACTTTCTGCAAACTATTACTTCCTTCCATTCGATACGTTAATCCTTTGTTTTCAGCAAAACACGATGAGATTGACAACCTTATCGCATGTTGGGGACAAAGTTCTGTGGTTGTGTTGTGCAGGTCTCCACGTTGCTATTAGCACCGGTAGAGCGCCCTGCCAAGGCTCAGCTAGCAACACCTTTGAGGTGTTTCCTTGCTCCTACTAGTTCGATTAAACCTTGGTTTCATACTGAGGGAACTTGCTGTTGTGCTCATCATACCTTCCTCTTGGGGTTCCCAACAAGCTCTACATCAACACCGCTCTAGCTTTTTTCTGGCGCCATACACAGAGCCATCAAGCATTCTTCTCGCGCCGTTGCCGGGGAGTCAAGGACATCTTCACAAGGGGAGTCCCTCATAACCAATCTCTTTACTTTGTTATTTTTGTTTTGCTTAGTTTCTTTTTGTTTTGTTTGCTTGCTTTGTTATCAAAAACACAAAAAATTAGTTTTACTAGTTTGCTTTCTTTACCAAAAAAACAAAAAAATTAAGTCTCCTTTAGTTGTCACCTCTTCCTTAGCTCACCATGTTGATCCCTAATTTCACCTTGAAAGACCTTTCAATTGGTAGTGGTTCCATAATTGGGAAAGATAATATTGAAGAATTCTTTAATCATGTTAGCAAACATGAAGATACTGAGGATATATCCCTTGCAGAACTTGATCCAAACTATGAGATTGCTGCAGCTTCTTTAATTCATATGTTAGAAGCTAGGTTTATTAACCTCAACCCCTTAATGCAAGTAATGTTTCTTAAGCTTAAAGAAGTTGAGGACCCTGAAAAGAGGGATTTTATTCTAGAAACTTTGTTTAAGGAGTTTTATGATGTTGCCAAGGAAACTAGAAAAGTGTTTGAACGTTTCAATAAGCTAGGCTCATGTGTAGATGTTGTTGGCACACGAGAAAAGATAAACAAAACCGAACCTAATGGGGAGGATCCTAAGATACCAATACCCTTTAAATTAGTAGCAATACATGATGCCATAGAAAAGAATCTTGATTGGATTGTTCTTGCAAACCCTTTTGATGAGAATAGTGAACCTAAGAGCATTGATAGAGGATCCTCTAGAACTTATTTGGATGATATACCTTGCCTTGTTGAAAATATTTCTGGTATTGATCTTAATGCTTCTTCATTTGAGAACACTTGATTCTTTCTTTGCTTCTTATGCCTAACTTAAAGGCGTTAAAGAAAAGTACTTATTGGGAGATAACCCAAAAGTTTTAGATGAGTCTTGGAAGTTATTACTTCAGTAATAACCTCTCCTTATCCTTTTTATTTGCTTTTTGTGGCAAGAGTACATCTAATGAGAGAGAAGTAATGATTGGGAAAGTTGCTGTACCGAAACAGATTTCTGTGCTTCACCATAAAAAATCGTGTAAAATCTCTGAACGTATTTTTGAGGCGTGAACTTTTGTGCTTCTGACCCAGGTTGTTATCTAACTTTTGTTAGTTCAACACTTTTTGATTTGAGCAACAGAAGGTTTTCGAAAAAAATCGTCTTTACCTGCTGGTCTGTTTTGACAGATTTCTGCGATTTTCTGCATTTGCTTCTTGTTGGTTCCTTTTTGACTTCTTTTGGGGAATTGAGCTTTTTGAGGGAAGTGCTTCAGTATCTAGTGTTCTAATGGAAGTTTATTTGGTGTTATAACTGAACCTTAAGACTTATTTATGTTGAGTGCACTAGTATTGCTAATAAAGATTGTGTGAAGTTTTGTATGAAGGAAAAATTTCAGGTGTATGGAAGGAATGAGTAATGAGATGAAGGATGGACTAAAGCTCAAGCTTGGGGATGCCACGCGTGTCATCCCAAGAAATCTCCAAGAAGTAAAAGCGTCAAATCTTGGGGATGCCCAAGGCATCCCCTTCTTCATCAATAAAAATCCCAGGTTTCTTCCAAACGCTTCATTTTTATTGTTTCATGCACAGTTGTGTTGTTCTTGGAGCATTTTCTTTTTTGTTTTCGTTTTGGTTTTTTCGTTTGCTTTTTGTTTGCTTAGTTTTCTGAATAAATTGGTTGGACCCCCTCTTTCATACATTGGTTTGCAAATAGTTTGGTTTGGTTTGGAAAAGAGTAGGAAAGTTCATTCTTATGTGGTAAAAAGAGCTTGTTTTTGACTGTGGCCTATGCTTTGTCATGCCATGCTTGATATTGTTTTGGCTTTATGCTTAGTATTCTTTGCTGTAGCATGAATTCTTATAAACAATTGAGATTGCTTAATGTGCCTTGGATGAATCATGCGTTGTTTTAGCATATCAAAGCATAGTATAGTGGTATTCTCCTTTGATGCTTTATTTGGGTTGACTTGGCGCATGCTCACACCATGTTATGACTATCTCAAGTCACCATAAGCCTTTATGATCCTTTAGTTTTCAACTTGTAGTATCACGTTATGCTTTGATCAATGATGTTTTGTCGCTCTGCATGATTAAGGCCATTACTGCTCTTTTAGTTTGTCGCTCCTAGTCTTTTGCTAGCCTCCACAACCAGTATGAGTTCCACTCATGCATCCAACTCCCTAAACCAAGTTATTCCAAATAGTCCACCATACCTACCTATTAGCATATGCTATTCCAAGTATATTCATCCTTTTGTTTACCTTCCAAATTAAACTTGTTATGAGAAAACTAGTGATTAAAGCTCTCACGAACTTGATGGCACACTTAACTTTTCTTGCCCTTAATAAACTTGAACCATTGTGTCGTTTATGTTGTATATGCTTGCACTTATTTGTTGGGGATTAGCAGAACCTTGCTTTCATGGGGAACGCTTTCAACGTTGCACTTGGTACTTGTACATAGTTGATATCATGCTCTTTTGTATATGGATGTCGTCGGTGTGAAATGAAAGGGGAGCTTGTAAGTCCATGGAGTTATGTATATGTGTTAGAGAAAAGCCTGGGCCGCTCGGCTAATCCATGCTGACATGGTGGAAACCTGCAGCGTAACCATAATGAGCTGTCTGTGCAGCATTCTTCTTATAAAAAAAGAGTCCTATATTGAAAAAAAAGAGAAAAGAAAAAAAAAGATATTATGAAAAGAGGAAAGAGAGAAAAAAAGAACCATATTCCCATGGTAAATAAGAAGATTGCTGAGATGCTCGTTGTCTGGTTGCCTTGTCATTTTGATATGGGGATTCTTCCGTATCATCGGGCAAGGGGTACCCCGTTGGCGGTTCTCTATGATACACATGTACTTACAATGACAAGAACTTACCGGTGACTAAACTTGAGTAGCATGAGGAGCGGCCCTCGTATACAAGGGACATGAGATTCCTAACTTATACTTTGTCAAGCATGTACACCATAGTTTGTTCACTTTAACCTTAATCACTTCAAGATGCTTATGATAGGGGCAATGAGAGCTGAAAGCTATAAGTACCATAGTTTTTGGAAGCTCTTTATGAGACTTGAATCCCTACTTCCTTTTATAAAAAGGCCTTTCTTCCACCATTATATTGAGTCACCATCTTCTACCTTTATGCACCTACTTTGAGAGCATAGTGTCCATTCTTAGTTCTATGTGCATTGTCCCAAGACTAGTTGACTGATGCATATCTTGATATTGCTTGTTTTAAACTATTGTATCTAGTCACTCTTATGAACTTTGAAGGTGTCCTATGCATTTATATTTGCTACTCTATTGAGGGACAAGTTGAATGCTATTATGCTATGTTTTCTTTATGTGAAACAAACAAACGTCTTGCAAAACACTGCTATTCATGAATCTTTTGTTTGTGCCTTTTCATGTTGCATCATAGTTTCTTTGTCTTATTGCTAGAACTTTGTCTTTCATGTTAAGATTGAAGTACTATGATCCGAGCTTTGAATGTTTTACAAATACTTTGATCAAGTCTTTGATGGTGCATGTCACCTCAAAAATTATTCTTCCTTTTTATCACTTACCTACTCGAGGACGAGCAGGAGATAAGCTTGGGGATGTTGATACATTGCAAATGTATCTATAATTTTTGATGTTCCATGCTTGGTTTTATCCACTTTCTTGTGTTTTGTTCCAACTTTGGAGTACTTTTCATATGATTTCTTGGACTAACCTATTAACAAGAGCCACAGTGCCAGCTACCTGTTTTCTGCTGTTTTTGGGTCCAGGAAAGTCAGAAAATGAATATTCTCGGAATTGGACGGGACAAAAGCCAAAGTGCCTATTTTTCCGGAAGTCGTCAGATGCCAGAATACGAGACAGAGAGGGGCCAGAGGCAGGCCACACCACCTGGCCGTGCGGCCAGGCTTGGCCCGCGCCAGGGGTGGTGTGGTGGCCCCTGGCACCCCCTCGGCCTCCCCTTCCACCTATATATTGCCCTCGGGACGAAAACCCTAAGTGCCCGTTCAAAAATCCACGAAAGAGTCTGTAGCCTCCATCATCTCCATCCCTAGATCGGGAGGGATCTGAAGCTCTTCCCGACACCCTGCCAGAGAGGGGAATTCACCCTGGAGGCCTTCTTCATCACCATGCAAGCCTCCGGTGTGATGCGTGAGTAGTTCATCCTTGGACTACGGATCCATGTAGTATCTAGATGGCTGGTTCTCCTCTGCATGTTGTGTTTGTGGGGATCCGATGGATATTGAGATGCTATTTCAGATTGATTATTGATTCTATCATGTCTTTGTTATTTGTGATCTAGCATGCTTTCCGTTGTTAGTAGCTATCTTGGCCAAGTAGATGCTAGCAACTCCAAGAGTTAGTATTTATGCTCGATATTGGGTTCATGCCTTTGGTAATCTTGGGAAGTGACAGAAATCTCTAAGGTACTAGATGTGCTGTTGCTACTAGGGAGAAAACAACAATCCTTTGTTTATAGAACAATCGTATTGTTTACTTTACACGCAATTCGTAAAGCAATAATCTATTGCTTGCAACTTAATACTGGAGGGGGGTCGGATGATAACCTGAAGTTGGATTATTAGTCATAGATGCAGTTGGATGGCGGTCTATGTATAATGTTGTAATGCCCAATCAAGTTCCAAAGGAGTGATGATGATTAGTATATGCATGTATTGCTTTCTCGATGTTTGTCAATTTCCCTGCTGTAATTTGTTCACCCAGCATGTTATCTATCTTAAGGAGAGCCACCTCTAGTGAACTATGGATCCCAGTCCTTTTTATTTTTCATACAATCTTCAATCTTTTACTGCTTTGTGTTTACTTTCTGCAAACTATTACTTCCTTCCATTCGATACGTTAATCCTTTGTTTTTAGCAAAACACGGTGAGATTGACAACCTCATCGCAAGTTGGGGACAAAGTTTTGTGGTTGTGTTGTCAGGTCTCCGTGTTGCTACTAGCACCGGTAGTGCGCCCTGCCAAGGCTCAGCTAGCAACACCTTTGAGGTGTTTCCTTGCTCCTACTAGTTCGATTAAACCTTGGTTTCATACTGAGGGAAACTTGCTGCTGTGCTCATCATACCTTCCTCTTGGGGTTCCCAACGAGCTCTACATCAACACCGCTCCAGCATTTTTCTGGCGCCATACATAGAGCCATCAATCTCTCTCTCCCTTGTCTTAGATCTTGTAATTGTAAGATTGAACATCATTGTGACTTCATTGATATATTCATCTATGTTTTGTTTTTCATCCATGTGTGATTGATTGATTAGGTTCTAGGTTGAGGTTTAATCTAGTGCGCTAAGTGAGAATGTGTCTGTGATCCAAGTATTCAATTACATGAGTCACAAAGATGAGTTCATGGGATCCGTTGGTCCGGAAGTGTACGTTTGCCTCACGAGTGACATGCGAGAATCATGAATAGTACACACAGTGTGACAGCCCGGTAATCGAGTGGGGAACATTTAGTTTTTTAAGGAATCTCTTCTATACAATGGATCACACATATATTCGCCCATCTAGTACTAGTGAGACCAAAGTGTAGAAACCCTCTCTCATTCCATACAATCCTACAACTACAACTCCTTTAGTTTAGTTCTTGATCTAGTTTACTTTCAGTACTTTATTTACCTTATTACTAGTTACTTTAAATCTCTCTTATTTACTATTATTCGGGCGACTTATAGTGTAGACTATTTTCAAACACCAATTTGGGTGTGAACGTGGCTGCATTGACAACGTGGCTGCATGATTGTGTTGTTCCCATTTGCAAAGCTTCTAAGGGACAAACTTTATAAATAATTTGATGCTAAAAGTACTGCAATAACCCTTTTATTGATCATAGGAAATCTAGGCATTAACAAACAAGTTTACACCCGAAGGTGCCAATAGTTCTTAAGCACTACCAAACGCATCCAGGGACGATACATGACTCTACCCTATGCTAGGCAGGTGAGTATGGTAGGTGCAAGTGACTACTCGGAAGGTGTATCCTCAACTTCTCTGTCGACTCTAGATAGGGTGTGAAGTCTGTCTACTGTAGATCCGCGGGGGTGTGGGTGATATTCAGCTCGTCCTCGGTGTAGGTGAGGGTGTTGCCTTCCCAAGGTGCAGAGTCAACCGTTGGTTCTTCCAGAGTTGGGGTGGTGCAATGGGGATATACTCATGGAGGGAGAGGTGATCGTCTTAAATCTTGGGATTTTCCGTTTTAGGGGTTGGGGGCATGGTTGTGGACAACTTCCTTTCCAGGCGAGCATTGGCATCTTTTAGTCTTCTCTCCCGGATACAGAGTATGGCGAGATCCATCTACATGAGAAGATTCTCACGACGGGTCTTGTCGAGATCCTCCTGGTGACGTTGAAGCAGATACTCCATGTTCTCTAGCTGATTTCCAATGCATCAGGTGAGGAAAGACTCAGTGGGGAGTCCATCCTTATCGCGCTTACCAAAAAGGTAATAAGGGGTTTACTTCAGCTCATCTTCATGAATCTTGCAGAGAAGCACCATGATCTCCTGTATGGCTCGCACAACACCATCAACCCAGTTGCGGTCGATGAAGGTGAATATGGTAGGCTCGATGTCGGCTTCACGAGCGAGAATAATGGCCTTTATTACCCATTATGTCACACTAGTTTTGCTACGAGCGAGTTTAGTTCCATCAATTCTTGGCGGGGGTCGGTTGACTATCTTCAACAGGTCATGCAGTTTCTCTTCAAAGGGACAAAAATTGTCTCCAATGAGATAAGCTCTGAACAAGAAGGGGCCATCTACAATAGTTTTTAATTTGGAGTTGGGTTAGTGGAAAGTGTGCAAAGTTTTAAGATTTAGAAACTCATCTTAGCGCCAGTAGTTTTTAGAATAGATGGGGAAGAGATGTAAGCATTTTTGCAAATAGGCATCTCTTTTTCCCTTATCTTATAGAAAATAGGTTTTTCGATTCTTGTCTAACGCCCATGCTAACTAAGGTCTCCTACAGTGAGGATGGATTTGATACCATGTTTGTGGGGTCCCCCGGATTTATTATCCCAGAAATCCATGTTATGCACCTATCCACGTTCCCATGATCAGTGAGCCGTGGAACATAACCGACAAGTATCATTACAACATCCAAAACATAATGAGAATAAGACTTACATTGATGTTATTATGGCTACACAATCTTCAATAGCAGATCTTTATAAAACACAGAGCCCAATCATGCCTTAAACTACAGGCAACTTACTAGGAAGACGGCCTAGCTCGCATATATGTCAATGACTCCATTATCCTTTGTGCTTTTGAAAGTCTGGCCAAGTAAACAGCCAGGGACAATGCCAGTGAGTACTTTTGAAGGTACTCGCAAACCACCAAGATAACAAGATAATGTAGTTTTGCTATGGCGAGATAGCTCTAACTAGGGTTGTTTTTGAAAATCCTAGTTTCTCTTGTAGACATGGCATCTCTATATCTTTGTCAAAAAGAATTTTGAAAACATGTCTCTGTTTTAAAAGCTGGATAACTCCATATCCTTGTCAAAAACCTTTTTGAAAACATTTCTAGAGGGAAAACCCTTTTTAAACATCTTCGACCATTCATAGTCAAAACAAAACCTTAACCTCATGTTCTCGTGTGACAAGTCACATACTTCTTCTGTTTCCCAAACCATCTCTTGGGTACTCCTAGCAATCACCTTTCCAACTGTCCTTGACCATGGACACGGCTATTCAAATAGATTATACTCTGTAGAGTTTGTTCACTTTACCCACAAGAATCAATACATCCACCGGGATTCAACCACAACCTGGTACACATGGTACACAAGGATTCATAAAATCAAACATAACATTTCATTTGTCGACCCTAGCAAAGGAACCATTCCCTTTTGGGTTTGACCTCCTCGGAAACGCATATGTGGCTCACCGTATGTCAACACCCAGATTTTTAATCACAAATGCCTGTTATGCCATACATCGCAATCCCAGGATTACCATTTTTGCGAGACATAACAGATTGGATATCATAGTACATCATCCATTACAAACCATAATAAGGTCTTACAACAATTAAAGGATCTCATGATCTAGTCTTAGTACAATCAAGTAGCGGAATAAATAGCATAGCGGTGGGGTCGATCTTCAGAGTCACAGGCAATGCTGACGATAGGAGATAGTCCTAGTTATCATAGTCGTCCTACTGTCCTTCATCTTGGTAGTCTCCTTCATAGTCTGGCCATAGGAATAGCTAGGGACAAAAGCCATGAGTACTCTTTAAGTACTCGCAAACTATCACTAACAAGTAGGATAGTTCTAGTAGGAATGCTAACTCTAAGTTTATTTGTAAAGTTAAGTTTGAAACATAAGCTGAGTTCTGAAACAAAGAAAGATAAAATAAAGTTTGAAAACACCTAAGTGGGAACTTACTCATCATAGTCACAACTCTGTTGTGGTCAAGTCATGTCACAATTCATTTCATAAGTTGTTTTGAAAACATCTGACAAGTCATCATAGTCACAACTCTGTTGTGGTCAAGTCATGTCACAATTCATTTCATAAGTTGTTTTGAAAACATCTGACAACGGAACAGTATGGCCACTCCAACTGTCCATAACCGCGGACGCAGCTATTCGAATAGTTTGACACTCTGCAGAGGTGGTACACTTTCACCACAAGATTCGATACATCTGTTAGGGATAACCATGAATCATCATACTTAGCATGCAGATAATCAAACATAACCTTTCCTTTACACACCCTAGTATAAGCACCTCTCCTATGAGCATGGCCTCCCAACCATGACTATTTGTCATCTTGGGCACTTCATAGGTGGACAACATCGAGAGGTAGCCTCAGCTCAAACCTCTCCCATGAGGGAACTAATACTAATGCATATAAACTTCCGGCTAAGCCTTACCCAATTCCGGTATTGTGGTTGTACGGTAAAAATGGAATGGTATCGCATCCGAACCCAACCATCAGTTTTATAAAAGGGCTAAGGCTCATGCCTCAACATTTTCATCATCGTAAACCATTTGTGTTTCTCAACACATGTCAAAACATCTCAATAGAATGACTCATCATTCCAAGGTTTTCACAAGTCATTTTCACCAAGTATTCCCATCTACCGTAAATCAAGTTTTGGTTTAGCTCCAAACTAAGTTAAGAGTGTTCAATAATGTGGGATGCTAATCTCAATCTCATGCCATAGAATGACATCTAAGTATAACTAAATAAGTCAAGTTTTATACTCTTTATGCTACCTTTAAACAAGTAAAGGACTTTGGTAAAGTAAAGGAAGTAAAGCTTGTAAATAGAACTTGGAGTAGGTATAAGTCAACATGAGGTAACCAAAGCATGCCTAATGCATTTACTTAGGTTATCTAGCTTGCAAGGTCTAGCTTGCATTGTTAATGATGGCTTGCTAGTATAATACTTGCAAGTGTTAGCTTGCCAATAATAGCTTGCCTTGTGTAGTGCAGTGGTTGAAATTTTCTTCCTCCTCCTCTTGGTAGAACTCCTCCTCCTCGAAAGCTTGGTCGGTACTATCGTCTATAAATACATACGGAATAAACAATCACTAAACAATACTTAACTAGTTTACTTAGAACACTAAGGCACACATTTGATGATCTAGTATCATCTCAAACATCACAAGGTTCAGTTAACTAGCTTCATTCTTTTTATTTGAGAAAAGTAATTTCTACTCATTGAAATTAACTAAGATTTAATCTTCTTCAATTAAAATATGGGATCATGTGGAGACATGTCATCACCACATATTCTAACATATGGGAATGTGATTTAAAGGTTGGATCACATTTTAGTAAGTTCAAGTTTAATAATTAATGATTTAAAGTGACTAGAAATGCCTATATAGCATTATTTTGGTACTAGTCCAAAGTCACTACATGTAAACCTTAATATTATTACATATTCAGATAGGTATGGTAAAATGTGATTTTTGAGAGTTGGAATCAACTCAAAATCTATTATGGTTGATTTTATAAAAATGTTTGAATGTGTAAATGCTTCTTTCTTGTTATTTTTACTAGGAGAGATCTCTAACTCTAAATGATTTAAAGCTAACGGGCTTGGATAGATATTTTCAGTAGATTTCTAATAAAACTGGAATCACTCAATTTGGATTTGTAAAACTCTCTGAATGGATTTTTGAACTAAGGGACATAATTGATTTAAGTCTAAAATAAAAAATCCTAATTTGAATTACTAGGTCAACACGGGAAACTAAATGGGCCGGCCCAGTGGCGCTCCGCATGTCAGTGGCACTTAAAACCCGAAGCGGTACGGGGCGATCTGGGCCACACGATTAGAACACAGATCGACGGCTCACGGTCGTCATCGACGACGGACTCGTCGCCGGCGAGACTGAACCCTAAACGGTCGATGGGGGTCTACTGGGGACGTACCAGGGCTCCAGCTAGTGCGGCGAGGCAGGCAAACGAACTAGTGGATGACGGCGGGCTTAGGCAAGGTCACGGCAGGGGCTGAGGTGGATGAAATCAACGGGGACTTCTCCTCCTCTGCAGTGGCTACCTCCGGTGGAATTCCGGCGAACGGCGGCTCGAGCGGCTCCGGTGAGAGAGGGGAAACAGTCAGTGGAGAGAGGGGAGTGAGATGGTGTGAAGAAATGGTGCTGGGGTGGCCTCCTTATATAGGCTCAACGGTGAGGCAGTGAGGTATGGTCGTGGCTCGTTGGTGACGGTGATACAGAGGGCTACCGACGTGGGCGTGGTAGGCGGACGGTGAGCGGTCTACTGGCGGTCCTCTATGGTGTAATGGCACGGCTAGGGATGGTGCCTAACGGTCGGGAGCTTCCCGTGCTCTGGGAGACAGAGGTGGTGCTCGATGCAGCTCCCGGCGACTGTGGGTCGCACGGCGGTGCACGACCATGTCTGGCGGGTTGCTGGGTTAATGGCGGAGCGGCGTGCACGATTTGATGTCGGGGCGTGGTCTGTGGTGTGCTGGTGGCGATCGCGCTCTGGCGCGCTCTGGCTGCACGCAGAGAGAAAGGGCGGCACGGCTCTGGGGTGGTCCAGTGGCTGGCAGGGGCTGTGGGGTGGACTATGGGCGGCAGTGAGGTCACGCCTCACTCCCTGGAGGGGCGGAGAGGGGCTAGTGGTTGCCTGTGGCTTGTGCATGTTTGGCCGGCGAGCATGGCATCGGGGTGGCGTTGCACTGGAGCCAGGGGCTAGGGATAGGGGTGGTTTTGGTTTGGTTGGGCCTGGCGGAGACCAAGGTGATCAATGTGCATCAATTGGATTGAGAAGATTTGCTCCTAAACAGGATTAGTTAGGCCATTTTTTGTCTGCCTGCCAACTGTTCGATCAAATGGCCACATGAGAGAAACTTTTGAATTTTTGAAAGATTTTTGGTGGAGTGATTCATCTCATGCTTAAGCATCTAGGTTTGCTTGGGATTTTGAAATGGAGTTCATTTGAATGGTTTTTGAAAAAGTGGTATCTATACATATGAAATAGAATCAATTTTCAAATGTCATTTAAATTTAGAGTTTGAAAGTTTTTGGGATGAAACAAAGTGGTCCTTTGTACATCACTACTTGTACTAGCAAGGGGTGCAAAGATCCACAATTGTCTCTATTAGGATTTGAGTGCTAGGAATGCCCAAAGTAGGCTAGGTGATTAAAATGGCAAAAGTGACCATTTGCTTATTTAATTCTTTTTGATTTCTTTTTCTTTGGGATTTGCTTGGGGATGATCTAGATGATGTGTAATTCACCTTAGAGTCATTTTACAACTATTAGATCACTCAATGATGGCAATTCAAAACAACTCCTATTTTACATGCACACACATATGAATGTTTAAAGATTTTTAAATGGAATTTTTTTTGTTAACCCTGAATTGGGTAGATTTGATCTTGATCACTTGGATTAAAGTTTTGGGATGATACAAACCTTCCCCCCTTAAACAAAATATCGTCCAGAGATTTAAGAAAGAAACTAGGAACTAAAGAGATCTGGGAACTCAGTCGTAATGTAATCTTCTCGCTCCCAAGTGGCTTCTTCTTCGGTATGGTTGCTCCATTGAATCTTGAGAAACTTGATACTCCGGGTCCTAGTGGTTCTGTAGGCTTCTTCCAAGATACGGATGGGCAGTTCACGATATGTCAGATCCTTGTTGATATCAACAGCTCGGTGATCGATGTTCTTGAAAACTTCGGTCTTCTCCGGCACTTCCAAGCACTTGCGTAGTAACGAGATGTGGAACACATTGTAGATGGCAGACATCTCTTCAGGCAGTTCCAGTTGATAAGATACGTCTCCTCTGCGATTCAGAATCTTGAAGGGTCCGATATATCTGGGGGTTAACTTTCCTTTCAGACTAAAACGTTGGGTTCCCTTCAATGGCTAAACCTTGAGATATACAGAATCTTCGACATTGAAAGTCAGGTCTCTCCTTCTCTTGTTAGCGTAACTCTTCTATCTGGATTGGGCGGTCTTAGGGTGCTCACGGACTTTGTGAACCTTCTCTTCGGCTTCTCGGATAATGTCGGGTCCAAAAATCTGACTCTCTCCTACTTGCGACCAATTCAAAGGGGTACGACACTTTCTTCCGTATAGGAACTCAAATGCGGCCATTTGCAAACTGGCTTGATAACTGTTGTTGTATGAGAATTCTGTGAAAGGCAGACAATCTTCCCATTTTGATCCATACTCTAGTACACAAGCTATCAACATATCCTCTAGGATTTGATTGACACTTTTAGTCTGTCCATCGGTTTGCGGGTGATAAGCGGTGCTGAAATTCAACTTGGTTCCTAATCCTTCTTGGACTTTCTGCCAAAATCGCAAGGTAAATTGGGTTCCTCGATCTGATACTATGGTCTTGGGGGTTCCATGCAAACTGACAATTCTAGCAATGTACAACTCTGCTAGCTTCAAACTCTCGTAGGTTGTCTTGACAGGTATAAAATGAGCGACCTTGGAAAGTATGTCAACGATGACCCAGATTGAGTCATTTCCCCTACTAGAAGTAGGCAAACCGGTGATAAAGTCCATTCCGACAGAATCCCATTTCCATTCCGGAATCTGCAGTGGTTGCAACAGTCATGCGGGTCTCTGATGCTCCGCTTTGACTCGTTGACAGATATCACACTTGGCGATGTAGCTTCCGATTTCTGTCTTCATATTGTGCCACCAAAATTGCTCTTTTAAATCCTGATACATCTTCGTTCCTCCGGGGTGGATAGAATAAAGAGTATCATGAGCTTCTTGCATGATAACTTGCTTTAGTTCCGAATCTGCTGGCACACAGATACGACCTTTGTACCACAGAACTCCTTCATCATCTTCGGTGAATCCAGGTACCTTTCCTGTACCAATACGACGCTTGATTCCGTCGATACTTTCATTTCCCTTCTGGGCTTCCTTGATTTGGCTAATCAAAGTGGGTTGAAGTTCAATGCTAGCTAAAAATCCTTTGCTAACTAACTCCATTCTAAACTGCTCCAACTCCTCATACAAACTTGGTTGCTTCTCCTTGATCATGGTGTTTAGCCTACACGGCAATCTGCTAAGGGCATCCGCTACCACATTGGCTTTGCCGGGGTGATAGTGAATGTCAAGGTCATAATCCTTGATTAACTCTATCCATATCCTTTGCCTCATATTCAGCTCCTTCTAAGTGAAAATATACTTCAAGCTTTTGTGATCTGAGTAAATCTCACAGCGATTACCCATAAGATAATGACGCCATGTCTTTAGTGCCAAAACTACGGCTGCTAATTCAAGATCATGGGTCGGATAGTTCTGCTCATGCTGCTTCAGTTGTCGAGACAGATACGCGATGACTTTGCCTTCTTGCATCAATACACATCCGAGACCAATCTTGGATGCATCACAATACACATCAAATGGCTTCTTGATATCTGGCATGATCAATATTGGGGCTGAAATCAATCTCTTCTTCAGCTCTTGGCAACTTGCGTCACATTTGTCGGTCCATTCAAACTTCTTGTCCTTCTTCAACAATTGGGCCATTTGTCTGGCTATGCTCGAAAATCCTTCAACAAACTAGCGGTAATATCCCGCTAATCCGAGAAATGCACGGACTTGGGTTTGAGTGGTTGGGGCTTTCCATTCTTCAACATCTTTGATCTTGGCGGGATCAACAGCGACTCCTCCGGCAGACACAATATGTCCTAGGAATCCTACTTCTTTCAGCCAAAACACACATTTGCTAAACTTGGCATATAGCCGATGCTCTCTAAGGGTTTCAAGGATGATTCTCAGATGTTGCTCATGCTCTTCTTCTCACTTGGAGTAGATAAGGATATCATCGATAAACACAACGACAAACTTATCCAGAAAATTCATAAAGATCTTATTCATGAGATTCATGAAATAAGCGGGGGCATTGGTTAATCCAAAAGACATGACCGTATACTCGTATAAGCCATAGCGAGTAGTGAAGGAAGTCTTCGGAATATCCGTTGCACGAATCTTAAGTTGATGATAACCAGTCCTAAGATCAATCTTAGAGAACACTCTGGCAGCAGTCAACTGATCAAATAGATCCTCTATCTTTGGCAAGGGGTACTTGTTCTTGATTGTGATGTCATTCAGCTTCCTATAATCTGTGCACAAACAGTTGCCTCTATCCTTCTTGTCAATGAACAACACGGGCATTCTCCATGGAGATGCGCTTGGTTGAATCAAGCCTTTCTCCAGCATAGCATCCAATTGCTTCTTTAGTTCCACTAACTCTGACGGGTTCATGTTATAGGGTCTCTGAGCTATGGGTCCGGTTCTGGGGATCAGTTCAATAATGAACTGAATATCCCGATCCGGGGGCATACCGAGCAATTCATCTGGGAATACGTCGGGGTATTCACAGACTACTCTGACTTGGTCTATGGTGGGTAGGGCTAGACTCTTGTTGCACTTGAATTGACGGGGTAAGGTTTCAGATACATGCTCTACTGTTACTCCAGAGCTACTGGTCATGGTGATGGCTTTCTTGGCACGGTCTATCAATCCTTTATGCTTTGACATCCAATCCATCGCTAGTACTACTTCCAAACCTTTGGTTCCAAGTACTATTAGACTGGCATAAAAATCTATCCCATGTATTCTAATAGGCATAGCCTTGCAATTTTTTTTAGTTTTTGTAGTTGAACCGGGGATTTGAACTATCATGACATGCTTCAAGTTGGTTGGGTGAATCTTACTAGTGCATGCAAATTCTTCGGTGACAAATGAGTGCGATGCTCCAGAATCAAACAACACTCTTGCTAAAACTGAGTTGACAGGAAACATACCCAGCACTACATCTGGCGCTTCTTGGGCTTCTTCGGCGTTCATGTGGAAGAGACGGCCATTGTGGTTGTGAGGGTTCCCTGGGGCAAATCTTCTTCCTGGTTGAACATGACGCTGCTGTTGAGCTGGGGCATTCACATTGGCAGTGGCGGCAATCTTCTTCGGGCACTCATTGGAATAGTGACCCTTCACTCCACACTCGAAACAAGTAATTTGAGACTTGTCTTTTGCTGCCACGGGCACAGCATTGCTTCCAGTTCTAGGTGCAGTGTTGTTGTTGTTGTTGTTGCTCTTGGGAGGTGCACGGTTGAAATTGCTGGAGTTGCCGGGGTGATTTTTGTTTCCTCTGGATTTCACATTTCCTCCGCTATGGTTGGGGTAGCTTGGGCGAGACATTGGGGGTCGATTGTTCCTTGGTGCATATCCCGCAGAAGGGTTGGGACGGTACTTCTGGTGACTGTTGGATCCAGCTTGGTGCATCATACGATGTTTGCGGTTGTCGTTTGCTTGATTAATCTTCCCTTCCATCTGAATGGCAGAGTCAACTAGTTCTTCGAGATCATCAAAACGGATGTTGACGAGGACAGTCTGCATCTCATCATGCAGTCTGTTCAGGAATCTCTCCTTCTTCTTGGCCTTCGTGTTGATCTCATCAGGTGCATACCTGGCAAGGGACAAGAATCAGTCATGGTACTCCACTACAGTCATTCTGCCTTGCTTCAATTCTCGAAATTCATCCCTCATTCGAGTGACTAGACCCTACGGCACGTGGGTGCGGCTGAACTTGATTTTGAAGGCTTCCCATGTCATCACTTGACCATGGTTCATTGTGCGGACGCTGTTCCACCATGCTCTTGCATCTCCTGCCAAGTAGTGGGTGGCAAAAAGAACCTTCTCGTTGGCATCCACTCCTGCTACTTCTAAGTTATTCTCCATTGTCTGCAACCAGTCATCAACATCCAGTGGGTTCTCTAAAGTACTAAAGATTGGGGGATTTGTATTCTGGAAGTTTTTGAGTTTGGATCCATGATGATCCTGATTTCCATGGTTCTGGTTGTTGTGAGCCATGTGGGCAATCTGCTGCAGTGTTGCTATATTAGCTTGGCACTCTGCCCTGCTTGCTTCACGGTCTGCAATGAGAGTCTGCAGAATCTGCAGCATTGGGTCTTGCGATGAGCTACTCCCTCCTTGGTTTCCACGAGTCATCTGAAGATTGAGGTAGATAAAGGGGTAAGAGGGAAAGTTCTAAGGTTCATGGTTTTGATTCCAAAGTTAAAACTTTGGGTTTGACTCAGGATTTTACAACTAACTTCTTCTCATTCATTCAAGCAAAGGACACGATACAAACACACACACACACACCACAACATTAAAGGAAAACAGATGGTTTTAAGAACCATTCTGCAAGCTACGATACAACGGGACTGCTATTCCTCATGCTACGGTAGTGTTCTAGTGCCTCTACTCGTCATCGATGAAGTCGGAGTCATCATCGTCGGTGTAGAAGTCCACGGCATCTTCCTCTAGAAAGTCATCATCATTGCTAAGCTAAGAGTCCATATCTCCCTAGATGTCTTCACCTTCCTCTTATTCTTCTTTTGCTGCGAGCTGAGCTTCTTGCTCCTTGATGGTCTTCTCGAGGTCGGCCACCTTCTTGCGAAGACGATCGATGGTGTGATCCTTCTTGGCATGTTGACAGCCAAGGGACTGACAATCCTTGACTAGCAGTGAGAAAGTCTGGGCCTTCTAGGCGGCAAGGGCGAGGTTGTGGTTGGCGAACTCTCTAGCATTGTCTAATTCCTTCCGTCTGTCTTACAGTAGGAAGTCAAGGTTCTCCACTTGATGCTTCAACTCCGGGTGACTTGGCATCTCCATGGGAATTCCCATAAAATCACGCCTTGCATAGTGAGCCAAGCGGGTTCCTTGGATTTGGTTGACACTCAGGGAACACAGACGTGCAAGAGCTTCATGCATTTCCCTGGCTAATCCATCTAGCCAGTTGTTCTCTCTCACGGATAACTGGATCCTCCCGGACGTTCGTGCTTCTATCTTGCCTCGAAGATCAGCGGTGACTAGCCATTGTAAGTCTCCTCCTGGGGGTCCAGGAAGTTGAGCTCCTAGGAATTCCGGATGCGGGTGATGGCTCAATGCATGGCGCCCAGAAAAGTGTTGATGGCTCGTGGTTGATATAGAGCTCGTTGGGAACCCCAAGAGGAAGCTATGATGAGCATAGTAGCAAGTTTCCCTCAGTTATGAAACCAAGGTTTAATCGAACCAGTAGGAGCAAGGAAACACCCCAAAGGTGTTACTAGATGAGCTTTGGCAGGGCGCACTACCGGTGCTAGTAGTAACGTGGCGACCTGCATAACACAACCACAGAACTTTGTCCCCAACTTGCGATGAGGTTGTCAATCTCACCGTGTTTTGCGGAAAACAAAGGATTAAACGTATCGAATGGAAAGAAGTAAAAGTTTGCAGAAAGTAAACACAAAGCAGTAACAGTTTATAGATTGTATGTAAAGAAAGAGGACCGGGATCCATAGTTCACTAGAGGTGGCTCTCCTTAAGATAGATAACATGCTGGGTGAACAAATTACAGCGGGGCAATTGACAAACACCGAGAAAGCAATACATGCATATACTAATCATCTTGACTCCTTTGAGACTTGATTGGGCATTACAATATAATATATAGACCGCCATCCAACTGCATCTATGACTCATAATCCATCTTCAGGGCCAAAACAATATCAAGCATGGCATGACAAAGCATAGGCCACAGTCAAAAACAAGCTCCTTTTACCACATAAGCATGAACTTTCCTACTCTTTTCCAAACCAAACCAAACTATTTGCAAACCAATGTATGAAAGAGGGGGTCCAACCAATTTATTCAGAAAACTAAGCAAACCAAGCAAACTAAAAACCAAAACAAAAACGAAAAAGAAGACGCTCCAAGAAAAAACACAACTATGCATGAAACAATAAAAATGAAGCGTTTGGAAGAAACCTGGAATTTTTATTGATGAAGAAGGGGATGCCTTGGGCATCCCCAAGCTTTGACGCTTGTACTTCTTGGATATTTCTTGGGGTGACACATGTGGCATCCCCAAGATTGAGCTTTAGTCCATCCCTCATCTCATTACTCATTCCTTCCATACACCTGAAAATTTTCCTTCATACAAAACTTCACACAATCTCATTAGCAACATTAGTGCACTTAAGATAAATAAGTCTTAAGGTTCAGTTCTATCACCAAATAAACTTCCATTAGAACACTAGCTACTGTAGAACTTCCCTCAAAAAGCTCAATTCCCCAAAAGAACTCAAAAAGGAACCAACAAGAAGCAAATGCAGAAAATGGCAGAAATCTGTCAAAACAGACCAGCAGGTAAAGACGAATTTTTTCGAATACCTTCTGTTGCTCAAATCAAAAAGTGTTGAACTAACGAAAGTTAGATGACAACCTGGGGTAGAAGCACAACAAATTACAGATCAATCCGACGTACAGAACCCCTAACTAATTTTTACGGTGAAGCACAAGAATCTGTTTCGGGACAGCAACTTTCCCAATCATTACTTTACTCTCATTAGAGGTTACTCTTGGCACAAAAAAGCAAATAAAAAGGATAAGGAGCGGTTATTACTGAAGTTAGTAATAACTTCCAAGACTCATCTAAAACTCTTGGCTTATCTCCCAACAAGTACTTTTCTTTAACGCCTTTAAGTTAGGCATAAGAAGCAAAGAAAGAATCAAGTGTTCTCAAATGAAGAAGCATTAAAACCAACTTTCTTGCCCTTACCTCTCTTATTTTTATTCTTAACCTTTGGGAAAATGTGATTTTTTGGTGGAGAAGAGAGGTGCATGGTCCCCTTTCCCACATCTATTATTGCTCCAAGGAGTTCTAATAGGGACCTTCCAAGTGTAATTTGTCCTTTTCCTGCACATTCAATAACAAGATAATCAGTAGAAATCATTTTCCCAAGGATCTTTGTAAACACTCCTTCAGCTATTCCAATAGGAAATAAGGTAGAATTATTAGCAAGAGATATTTCTTTTTCTCCTTCAGTAAGCCCCCAAAGATTCAAAGTTTCATAAATATCTTTGGGCATAAGACAAAATTCAGACATGATACCGCAGCGGGCTTGGAAAGTTTCAGTGTTTATCTCAATCTTTACTGTAGGGAGCCACTTTGATGGTTCAGAATTTATTGGAACATAATTGTGATGCTCCCTAAGCGTATTATAGCGACTTTCTAAGCTAGTAGTGCTAGCCTCAAGAGTGTTCAACCTAGCAAATATTTTTGCGAAAGAAATATCAGTTTGGCTAGGCATGTTGTAAGTGAGGATCAATTTCTTTATAGCATTAATAGCATCATCCTCATTACATTGGAGGAAATCTCCTCTCACAACAGCATCTAAAGCATATCTATAGCAAAGTGCAATCCCAAGGTAAAAACTGCTAAGGAACAAGCTTTGAGTCATTTTAGGCTTAGTTTTTTCATGTAGATCAGAGATTCTAGACCAAGCTTCCTTAAAACTTTCCTCAATTCCTTGTTTAAAAGTGAAAATCATTTCCTCGGGTGACATAGTGATTGGAGCAAGGCTAGACATAGTGGCAACTCAAGATAGGAACTAATTTTTTTGTGTTTTTGAAATAAGAAAGAAAACTAGTAAAACTAATTTTTTTTGTGTTTTTTGAAGAACAAAACAAGCAAACAAAGCAAAAAGAAACTAAGCAAAACAAAAACAACAAAGTAAAGAGATTGGTTATGAGGGACTCCCCTTGTGAAGATGTCCTTGACTCCTTAGCGCCCGGAAAATCGCTTGATGGCTCAATGCATGGCGCCCAGAAAAGTGTTGATGGCTCGTGGTTGATATAGAGCTCGTTGGGAACCCCAAGAGGAATCTATGATGAGCATAGTAGCAAGTTTCCCTCAGTTATGAAACCAAGGTTTAATCGAACCAGTAGGAGCAAGGAAACACCCCAAAGGTGTTACTAGATGAGCTTTGGCAGGGCGCACTACCGGTGCTAGTAGTAACGTGGCGACCTGCATAACACAACCACAGAACTTTGTCCCCAACTTGCGATGAGGTTGTCAATCTCACCGTGTTTTGCGGAAAACAAAGGATTAAACGTATCGAATGGAAAGAAGTAAAAGTTTGCAGAAAGTAAACACAAATCAGTAAAAGATTGTAGATTGTATGTAAAAGACAAGGACCGGGATCCATAGTTCACTAGAGGTTGCTCTCCTTAGATAGATAACATGCTGGGTGAACAAATTACAGCAGGGCAATTGACAAACACCGAGAAAGAAATACATGCATATACTAATCATCTTGACTCCTTTGAGACTTGATTGGGCATTACAATATAATACATAGACCGCCATCCAACTGCATCTATGACTAATAATCCACCTTTGGGTTATCATCCGAACCCCCTCTAGTATTAAGTTGCAAGCAACAGATTATTGCTTTATGAACTGCGAGTAAAGTAAACAATATGATTTTTCTATGAACAAAGGATGGTTGTTTTCTCCCTAGTAGAAATAGCACATCTAGTACCTTAGATATTTCTGTCACTTCCCCAGATTACCAGAGGCATGAACCCACTATCGAGCATAAATACTAACTCTTGGAGTTGCTAGCATCTACTTGGCCAAGATAGCAACTAACAACGGAAAGCATGCAAGATCACAAATAACAACAACATGATAGAATCAATAATCAATCTGAAATAGCATCTCAATATCCATCGGATCCCCGCAAACACAACATGTATAAATACAAATAGATGATATTGATCATGAACGGAGCTCATAAGATCTAGACATCAAAGCACAAAGGAGGAGAACCAGCCATCTAGCTACTACATGGATCCGTAGTCCAAGGATGAACTACTCACGCATCACACCGGAGGCTTGCATGATGATGAAGATGGCCTCCAGGGTGAATTCCCCTCTCCGGCAGGGTGCGAGGAAGAGCTTCAGAGCCCTCCCGATCTAGGGATGGAGATGACGGCGGCTACAGACTCTTTCGTGGATTTTTGATCGAGCCCTTAGGGTTTTCATCCCGAGGGCAATATATAGGCGGAAGGAGAGGCCGAGGGGGTGATGGGAGCCACCACACCACCCCCTTGCGCGGCCCAGCCTGGCCGCGCAGCCAGGTGGTGTGGCCGGCCCCTGGCCCTTCTCCGTCTCGTATTCTGGCACTTGATCCCTTCCGGAAAAATAGGCACTTTGGCTTTTGTCCCGTCCAATTCCGAGAATATTCATTTTCTGACTTTCCTGGAACCAAAAACAGCAGAAAACAGGCAGCTGGCAGTGATGACCCACAAGTATAGGGGGTGCATCGCAGTATTTTCGATAAGTAAGAGTGTCGAACCCAACGAGGAGCAGAAGGTGCTGGCTAGTGGTATGGATCAGGAGTTCTCTGCAAATACTTAGCAAACAGATTTTTAGGGGTTTTCGATAAAGCAAGTAAACAAAGTACGAGTAAATAAAAGATAGTAGGAATAAATGCAGCAAGTGGCCCAATCCTTTATGCAGCAAAGGACAAGCCGGTTGTATTTCTATAGATGACCAAACGTTCTCGAGGACACATGGGAAGACTGTCAAGTGCTTTCGCTTCATATAGCTGATTAATGTTCTCTAGCTTGCTAAGTGTTGTGTGGGTGAACCTATGCTAATGTACCGCCCCATCCAAGACTAATACATACTTGTAATTAGATCCCTTGCAAACATCCGTAAGTACAAGAAAGTAATTAAGGTAGAAACCTAACCACAACTTTAAACTCTAAGACCCTTACGTCCCTTGTGTAATGGTTTCCTAACGGGGGTTCAGGTTTCTGTCACTCCGGCAACCCCTACGATTAGTAGCCAAATACACAATGCATTCCCCTAGGCCCATATAGGTGAAGTGTCATGTAGTCGACGTTCACATGACACCACTAGAAGAAGTACACCACAACTTATATAACAATCTATTGAATCTTTCTCAACGCAACTCCACTACTAACAACAAGACTTCTCCCATGTCCTCAAGAACAAAACGAACTACTCACAAGACATCATATGGATCATGATTAGAGATGGAATAATGATGTATAACAATCTGAACATAAACAATAATTCAATGGTTCACTCAATAGCATCAACTACAAAGAGTAATCAACACCGGGAAAGTTTCCCCTATGAACTATGCAAGATTCAACGCAATTGTTATAGCAATATGGAGATGGTGATGAGGGTGCTTATGGTGATGATGGTGGTGGTGATGATGATGATGATCCTGATGAAGTCCATCTTGATGGTGGTGTTGATGGCGACGATCTCCCCTCTCCGGGAAGGAATTCCCCCGGCAGAAATCTGTCTGCCTGAGAGATCTTTCTCTCTCGGTGATTTCTGCCCCGCAGAGGCGGCAGAATCTTTCTGTGGTCGCTCCCTGAGTCTTAGGGTTTCGGGAGGTTGATATACGCCAGAGGGGAGAGGCTGGAGTGGGCCAGGGTGGCCACACCACCTCCAGGCACGGCCTAGGACTGCCCGCGCCATGGGGTGGTGTGGGCCCCCTGTGGCCCACCTCCACTCCATCTTCTGGCATCTTTAGTCTTCTAGAAAAATAGGATTTTCCATATATTTTCCCGGATTTTCTGATCTTCGCGAATTTTGCCTCCAAACAACACCTTTTCCATCAGAATCCTGACTGCAGCGGTCCATGCTCCAAAAGTCATCAACAATGCAAAAATAGATGAAATAACATAAGTATCACCTCGCAATACGAAATATATCAATGAATAATAGTGAATTAAGACATAGAATAGTGATGCAAAATGGACGTATCAACTCCCCCAAGCTTAGACTTTGCTTGTCCCCAAGCGAAACTGAGCTCAATAAACATGACCTCAGGTTTATGGAGTGAAGAGTCGATAAAAGAATACGGACAAGAAGCATCACATTCATCAAATACATAGATCATAATAGAAGACAACTGACTATTATATAAGTAAACTTGCAATGAGTAAAGGAAACACAATAAAGATACATAAAGTGAATCATAATTGGTAATGGCAAACTTAGCTCTTGGTCGAAGAATAGTTGATAATTTGCTGGAGTTCACAAATAGCTGGTTTTTCAATGATAGCTTTCAAAGTAGTAAACATGAGGAAAAGAGCAATGTGCAAAACAAGGAACATAAGACATGATTGAATAAATCATCATATGAATGAATGAAACACAACAACTCAAAATACTTGCTGAGATAGAAGGGAGTAGGTTTACTGACTTAACTAAAAAGTAAAAGAAAGGCCCTTCGCAGAGGGAAGCAGGGATTGCAAGTCTCATAAAGAGCTCCCAAAAATTATGATACTTACTAGCTTTCATCTCTCATTGCCCCTATCATAGGCATCTTTAGGTGATTAAGGTTAAAGTGATAAAATATGAGGATATGCATTGACAAGTTGTAAATTGAGAATCTCATGTCCCTTGAATACGAGGGCCGCTCCTCATGCTACTCAAGTTTAGTCACCGGTAAGTTCTTGTCATTGTAAGCATATGTGTATTATAGAGAACCACCAACGGGGTACCCCTTGCCCGATGATACGGAAGAATCCCCATATCAAAATGACAAGGCAAGCAGACAACAAGTATCTCAGCAATCTTCTTATTTACCATGGGAATATGGTGCTTTTTTCTCTCTTTCCTCTTTTCATAATATCTTTTTTTTCTTTTCTCTTTTTCTCAATCTCTATCTCTTTTTTTATAAGAAGAATGCTTCATAGATACTCGTTATGGTTACGCTGCAGGTTTCCACCATGTCAGCATGGATTAGACCAGCAACCCAGGTGTTTCTCTAACACACATGCATAACTCCATGGACTTACAAGCTCCCCTTTCATTTCACACCGACGACATCCATAGACAAAAGAACATGATATCAACTTAGTACAAAGTACCAGTGCAATGTTGAAAGCGTTCCCCATAACAGCATGGTTCTGCTAATTCACAACTTATAAAGCGCAAGCATATACGCAACATAGGTGAGCACAATGGTTCAAGTTTATTAAGTGCAAGAAAGTAAGGTGTGCCATCAAGTTCGTGAGAGCTTTAATCACTAATTTGCACATAACAAGTTTAATTAGGGAGGTAGATAAAACAAGAATTTACTTGGAATAGCAATAATGCTACTAGGTAGGTATTGTGGACAAAAAATGGCAAAGGTTTTGGTTTAAAGGAGGTGGATGCACAAGAAGAATTCCCTCTCAGTAGAGGTTTTTGGCTAGCAAGGCTGGGTAGCAAGTATAAGAGTTGAAGGAAACAAACAAACATACAAGTGATAAAAACAAACATGCAATCTTCCTTGGAAGCACAAAATATCTTAACTAGAGAATACTAGACTTATGGGCAAATCAAGAAATAAAGATGATGAAATTATTTTTCTCTAGAGTACTTCTATCTTTTTCTTTTCAACTCTCAAAAAGGTGTTGCTACTGACCGAGCCAGGTTTGCCAAAACCAACTAAATTAACTCAATGATCCCAAAGTGATACCAATACTAACAACAAGATCAATCATATAACCACGAATTGAAAACTAATATAAGCTATGCAAAAAGAGTGAATGATAGAACTTCTCATTAATAATCCATAACGGAAACTCACACCAAGGGATACATATCTAACGAGAGAGGGGACACTTCCATAATGCAAACCATACTACATAATAACTCCTCTATTCATGATATGACTCTACTAATAAGGTAAAAAGATAGAAGATAGTGATGTGATACCGCGGCACTCCCCCAAGCTTGGAACAAACCAAGGGGATGCCAAACCTGATGACGAATTACTCCTTAGGTGGTGGTGGTATCCTCTCATCTTTGTCCGTCTTCCAGGGTAAAGGCTTCCCATCAACAAAGGACATCGTGGTTTCCAACATCCTGAAACTTGCAGCAGCAGTTATGCGTTTAAATCTAGCCTCATACTCACAGTTTTGATTTTGAACTTCATAGAACTGTGCTTGCAGTTTGTTGGTTGTTTGGCAGAGTGAGAGGACTTCATCCTTGAGTTCAGCAGTCTCCTTTTGGTGCTCGGTGATGAGTTCAGAACAAATCTTATGGATGATATCCACTTCGTGCGCCGCCATCTTCCTGTACCTAAAGACTTCTTGCTCCAGTGCTTCCATCCTGTCCTCCAGACTTCCTTCACCTTTAGGGCCTTGAACCTCTTTAATACGGACCTCCCCACCTTCGAGCAACAACTCCTTGGGATGAATCTTCAATTCTCTCATGTATGGGTTGATGATATCTTCTAAGGAATCTCCCTTGGATGATCCAGAGGAAGACATTGTGGCTCCAAATCTGGGATTCTACCAAGCAGAAACAGATCGAAACAAAAGCATGACGAAAACACGATATACGAACCTCGGAAGATCCGGTGGGTTATATATTACGAAGTTTCATATCAAAAGGAAGGTACTGGGAGAAAACGAGTCGGAGGCGGAGTCCTGGGTGGCCTCACCACCTGGTGGCGCGACCAGGGGTGGGCCTGCGCCATGGGGTGGTGTGGGACACCTCGGCTCCAGTTCCGTCCCTTTTTCGCTTCGAAACTTTCCTTATTGACTGAAAACTGCAAAAATATAGTTGGATTGTATTTTCACGGAACTTTTCTTACCAGAACTATTACCTATTTGAACACAGACTCTGCAGGTCTCTGAATTTGGTATCTAGTAGATTCTTCCCTTGAATACCATTGATATCTTCATCTTCATATTTTTATTAGTTGAGTCATAAAACCCTTCTCTTCCTTATTACACCATTATCTCCACTTCCTGGAAATTTCTTTCACACAAAACTCCACACAGTTCTCATTAGCAACATTAGTATATAAGAAGTGATAAAACCTTTTGAGTCCAACTTCAACTGAAAACCATCAAAACAAAAGCTACTGAAGCAATTCCTTCCGAAAACCCAAAAAGAATTCAAAAAGGAAATCGAATAAAGAAGCAAATGCAAGAGTGGCAAAATCTGTCAAAACAGACCAGCAGGTAAATCTTCTGTTGCTCAAATCAAAAAGTGCAAAACTAACGAAAGTTAAATAACAACCTGGGGCAGAAGCACAAAAAATTACAGCTCAATCCGACATACAGAGATCTCTCATGAATTTTTACGGTGAAGCACAAAAAATCTGTTTCGGGACAGCAACTTCCCCAAATATTACTTCTCTCTCATTAGAGGTTGATCTTGACACAAAAACCAAACAAAACGGATAAGGAGCAGTTATTACCGAAGTAATAACTTCCAAGACTCAAAGAAACAAAAACAAACTGAAAGCAAAAACAAATTGGGTTGTCTCCCATAAAGCTCTTTCTTTATAGCCTTTAAGATGGGCATGATAATTTTGAAGAAGCTCTCATAGGGATATGAATTGAAGTGAAAGAGAGCATTAAGAAGCAAAACACACACACATTTAAGTCTAACCCACTTCCTATGCAAGGGAATTTTGTAAACAAACAAGTTATTGAAACCAGAGGCAACTTGCATAAGAAGGCAAAAGAAGTGCAACATAAAAACTTTCAGCATAAAGCGAGGAAACTTGATATTATTGAGATGCATAAGAACAATTTTCCCTATTTCATAGTAACTTTCAGTATCATGCATAAACTTAACAATATAGCTATCACAAGGACCATCAGGGCAATGATCACTTATTCTAACAGAAAACACAGGAATACTAGCTCTCATAACACTACTATGTGAAACAATATTAGAGGTATCCTTACAAAGGATAGAGTGTCCCTCTTTTTCATATTTAGTGACAAAGTCTTTCACACTTGCTATTATAGGTTCATCAACCATTTTTTTATCAGGTTCAACAACTTTATTTGTACTTTCATTAACCATACTAGCTATCATAGAATGTTCCTTTACCTTAACTGGGAAAGGCATTTTCTCAATGTAAGGTTCAGGTAAAACATGATTAGCAGTATAAACTTCAGTATTTCTTGAAGGAACGCTCTTAGCAATATCTTTATAAGGTTCATGATACTTATTCCACTTCTTTTTAGGCACTTCAATGTAAGAAGCAATAGCTTGAGAGTCTAGACCATAAGCATTTTTAATATTTTGAAAGTCATCAGTTCCCATAAAAGATTCAATGCATTCATAATCATAATTTATACCTGACTTTCTACCTTTGTCATTCTCCCAAGCTTCAGCATTGTCTTGAATATGGTCTAGAAGGTCCCATTTAGCTTCTTCTTCCATACGAGTGAATGATCTAGCGCAAGAAGCATCCAATAAATCTTTATCATGTAGAGGGAGCCTTGAATAGAAGTTATTGATAATAATATTGTTGGGGAGCTCATGAATGGGACATTTGAGCATTAGTAACTTCAATCTCCCCCAAGCTTGAGTTGTACTCTCTCCATCAAGAGGCCAAAAGTTGTATATTTGATTCCGATCTTTATGAATCTCACTAGGAGGATAAAACTTTGAATAAAAGAGAGGCACTATTTCCTCCCATTCCAGAGCTTGACCATTCTTCAGCAGCTTATACCATTCCTCAGCTCTTCCCTTCAGTGATAATGAGAATAACTTATTCTTAACTTGATCTATAGTAATACCTGCACACTTGAACAACCCGCATAATTCGTGTATAAAGAGTAAATGATCACCGGGGTGGACAGTTCCGTCCCCAACATAGTAGTTATCCATAACACGATCAATAATTCCTGTAGGTATTTTGAAAACATCATTCTCATCAGGTGTTGGCTTATCTACTACCTTAGCAGTGGTAGTAGCATTACCAAATAAGAAACTCAGCGAATTATCCACAACGAAAATAAAGCAACTAGCAGAAGTAAACAATACTCACAGTAGAAGTTTCCTTTACCAGTTCCACTCTCCAATAGCGCTTCACTCCCCGGCAACGGCGCCAGAAAATAGTCTTGATGACCCACAAGTATAGGGGGTGTATCATAGTATTTTCGATAAGTAAGAGTGTCGAACCCAACGAGGAGAAGAAGATGCTGGCTAGTGGTATGGATCAGGAATTCTCTGCAAATACTTAGCAAACGGATTTTTAGGGGTTTTCGATAAAGCAAGTAAACAAAGTACGAGTAAATAAAAGACAGTAGGAATAAATGCAGCAAGTGGCCCAATCCTTTATGCAGCAAAGGACAAGCCGGTTGTATTTCTATTGATGACCAAACATTCTCGAGAACACATGGGAAGACTGTCAAGTGCTTTCGCTTCATATAGCTGATTAATCTTCTCTAGCTTGCTAAGTGTTGTGTGGGTGAACCTGTGCTAATGTACCGCCCCATCCAAGACTAATACATAATTGTAATTAAATCCCTTGCAAACATCCGTAAGTACAAGAAAGTAATTAAGGTAGAAACCTAACCATAGCTTTAAACTCTAAGACCCTTACGTCCCTTGTGTAATGGTTTCCTAACGGGGGTTCAGGTTTCTGTCACTCCGGCCCATATAGGTGAAGTGTCATGTAGTCGATGTTCACATGACACCACTAGAAGAAGTACACCACAACTTAAATAACAATCTATTGAACCTTTCTCAACGCAACTCCACTACTAACAACAAGACTTCTCTCATGTCCTCAAGAACAAAACGAACTACTCGCAAGACATCATGTGGATCATTATCAGAGATGGAATAATGATGTATAGCAATCTGAACATAAACAATAATTCAATGGTTCACTCAATAGCATCAACTACAAAGACTAATCAACACCGGGAAAGTTTCCCCTATGAACTATGCAAGATTCAACGCAATTGTTACATCAATATGGAGATGGTGATGAGGGTGCTGATGGTGATGATGGTGGTGATAGTGATGATGATCCCGATGAATTCCAGCTTGATGGTGGTGTTGATGGAGACGATCTCCCCTCTCCGGGAAGGAATTCCCCCGGTAGAAATCTGTCTGCCGGAGAGATCTTTCTCTCTTGGTGTTTTCCGCCCCGCAGAGATGGCGGACTCTTTCTGTGGTCGCTCCCTGAGTCTTAGGGTTTCGGGAGGTTGATATATGCCAGAGGGGAGAGGCTGGAGTGGGCCAGGGTGGCCACACCACCTCCAGGCGCGACCTAGGCCTGCCCGCGCCATGGGGTGGTGTGGGCCCCCTGTGGCCCACCTCCACTCCATCTTCTGGCATCTTTAGTCTTCTGGAAAAATAGGATTTTCCATATATTTTCCCAGATTTTCTGATCTTCGTGAATTTTGCCTCCAAACAGCACCTTTTCCATCAGAATCCTGACTGCAGCGGTCCATGCTCCAAAAGTCATCAACCATGCAAAAATAGATGAAACAACATAAGTATCACCTCTCAATACGAAATATATCAATGAATAATAGTGAATTAAGACATAGAATAGTGATGGAAAATGGACGTATCAGGCACTGTGGCTCTTGTTAATAGGTTAGTCCAAGAAATCATATGAAAAGTACTCCAAAGTTGGAACAAAACACAAGAAAGTGGATAAAACCAAGCATGGAATATCAAAAATTATAGATACATTTGCAATGTATCAGCGGGCATCCCAAGTACTCCGACAGTGAATCCAGACCCCTCTCGAAGATTAGTTGACCTCCGTTGCCCAACTGGTAGAACTTGCTGAACTGAGTTTCCATCTATAAGAATTAAGGATGAGAGAGTTAGTGAGGTGATCAAGTGTGTTAAGTTTTATGTAGTAATGTAAGAATTTGGAGGAACGTGAATTTTTTTGAAAGAAAGAATTCCCAAGGGTAATAGAGGAAATAGTTTTTCAGAAATACTCACTTTGGTTTTTGAAACTAAGTTTTTGTTCGGACGTCCATTCTAACTAGGGTCTCCTATGGTCAGGATAGCTCTGATACCAACTTGTCAACACCAGGATTTTTAATCCCAGATGCTTGTTATGCCATACATCGCAATCACAGGATTACCATTTTTGAGAGACATAACATATTGGATATCACAGTACATCATCCATTACAAACCATAATAAGGTCTTACAACAAATAAAGGATCTCATGATCCAGTCTTAGTACAATCAAGTAGCGGAATAAATAACGCATCGGTGGGGTCCATCTTCAGAGTCACAGGCAATGCTGACGATGGGAGATAGTCCTAGTTATCATAGTCGTCCTACTGTTCTTCATCTTGGTAGTCTCCTTCATAGTCTGGCCATAGGAACAGCCAGGGACAAAAGCCATGAGTACTCTTTAAGTACTCGCAAACTATCACTAACAAGTAGGATAGTTCTAGTAGGAATGCTAACTCTAAGTTTATTTGTAAAGTTAAGTTTGAAACTTAAGCTGAGTTCTGAAACAAAGAAAGATAAAATAAAGTTTGAAAACACCTAAGTGGGAACTTAGTCATCATAGTTACAACTCTGTTGTGGTCAAGTCATGTCACAATTCATTTCATAAGTTGTTTTGAAAACATCTGACAACGGAACATTATGGCCACTCCAACTGCCATAACCGCGGACGTGGCTATTCAAATAGTTTGACACTCTGCAGAGGTGGTACACTTTCACCACAAGATTCAATACATCTGTCAGGGATAACCCTGAATCATCATACTTAGTATGCAGATAATCAAACATAACCTTTCCTTTACACACCCTAGTATAAGCACCTCTCCTATGAGCATGGCCTCCCAACCATGACCATCTGTCATCTTGGGCACTTCATAGGTGGACAACATCGAGAGGTAGCCTCAACTCAAACCTCTCCCGCGAAGGAACTAATATTAATGCATATAAACTTCCAGCTAAGCCTTACCCAATTCCGGTATTGTGGTTGTACGGTAAAATTGGAATGGTATAGCATCCGAACCCAACCATCAGTTTTATAAAAGGGCTAAGGCTCATGCCTCAACATTTTCATCATTGTAAACCATTTGTGTTTCTCAACACATGTTAAAACATCTCAATAGAATGACTCATCATCCCAAGGTTTTCACAAGTCATTTTCACCATGTATTCCCATCTAGAGTAAATCAAGTTTTGGTTTAGCTCCAAACTAAGTTAAGAGTGTTCACTAATGTGGGATGCTAATCTCAATCTCATGCCATAGAATGACATCTAAGTCTAACTAGATAAGTCAAGTTTTATACGCTTTATGGTACCTTTAAACAAGTAAAGGACTTTGGTAAAGTAAAGGAAGTAAAGCTTGTAAATAGAACTTGGAGTAGGTATAAGTCAACATGAGGTAACCAAAGCATGCCTAATGCATTTACTTAGGTTATCTACCTTGCAAGGTCTAGCTTGCATTGTTAATGATGGCTTGCTAGTATAATACTTGCAAGTGTTAGCTTGCCAATAATAGCTTGCCTTGTGTAGTGCAGTGGTTGAAGTTTTCTTCCTCCTCCTCTTGGTAGAACTCCTCCTCCTCAAAAGCTTGGTCAGTACTATCGTCTATAAATACATACGGAATACACAATCACCAAACAATACTTAACTAGTCTACTTAGCACACTAAGGCACACATTTGATGATCTAGTATCATCTCAAACATCACAAGGTTTAATTAACTAGCTTCATTCTTTCAAACATCACAAGGCACACACTCGGTGATGGTGATACAGAGGGCTACCAACGTGGGCGAGGTAGGTGGACGGTGGGCGGTCTGCTGGCGGTCCTCTACGGCGTAATGGCGTGGCTAGGGGAGGTGCTTGACGGTCAGGAGCTTCCCGTACTCTGGGAGACAGAGGCAGTGCTCGATGCGGCTCCCGACGACTATGGGTTGCGAGGCGGTGCACGGCCGTGTCTGGCGGGTTGCTGGGTTGATGGCGGACCGGCGTGCATGATTTGATGTCGAGGCATCGTCTGTGGCGTGCTGGCGGCGATCGCGCTCTGGCTGCACGCAGAGAGAAAGGGCGGTGCCGCTCTAGGGTGGTCCAGTGGCTGGCAGAGGCCGTGGGATGGACCGTGGGAGGCGGTGAGGTCACACCTCACTCCCTGGAGCGGTGGAGAGGGGTTGGTGGTCGCCTGTGGCTTGTGCACGTTTGGCCGGCAAGCATGGCATCGGGGCGGCATTGCACTAGCGCCAAGGGATAGGGGTGGTTTTGGTTTGGTTGGGCCTGGGGAGACCAAGGTGATCAATGTGCATCAATCTAGGTTTGCTTGGGATTTTGAAATGGAGTTCATTTGAGTGGTTTTTGAAAAGGTGGTATCTATACATATGAAATAGATTCAATTTTCAAATGTCATTTAAATTTAGAGTTTGAAAGTTTTTGGGTTGAAACAAAGTGGTCCTTGGTACATCACTACTTGTAGTAGCAAGGGGTGCAAAGATCCACAATTGTCTCTGTTAGGATTTGAGTGCTAGGAATTCCCAAAGTAGGCTAGGTGATTAAAATGGCAAAAGTGACCATTTGCTTATTTAATTCTTTTTTATTTCTTTTTCTTTGGGATTTGCTTAGGAATGATCTAGATGATGTGTAATTCACCTTAGAGTCATTTTACAACAATTAGATCACTCAATGATGGAAATTCAAAACAACTCCTATTTTACATGCACACACATATGAATGTTTAAAGATTTTTAAATGGAAAAGTTTTTGTTAACCCTGAATTGGATAGATTTGATCTTGATCACTTGGATTAAAGTTTTGGGATATTACACCGTACCACCCTTCCGTACACGCGTATACCCAAACCACAGTTTGGGAAATACCTTGATTTGTTGACTCCATTTCTTCCATACCCTTAGTCATACCATTCACGGGAGACCAATTGTTGCACCAGCCCTTGTCAGTGACATCCGCTAACCCTAGATCCAAAGATCTTTACATGGGTAAAACCCATAAATTCAGGGGATTTCTCCCCCATAGCACGTGTAGGGGATGCCCATGCTAAAGCAAACAAACTACGAGCTACGCCCCAGCTCCTGGGTAATGTGGTTGCACGGATGAGTTGTTCCGGTAAAGGCGTAGAACATCCCTTATCAACATCAAGTTCATCATTCTCATCCTTACTCATCACTTTTCTTTCTTTAAAACATCTACTTGGAAGTGATGCCTCTTCCCAAGGGTTTTTCCAAAATATTTTCAAAACATTTGTAGCAGGGTAATCCCCAAAACAGTTTTTGTTTGTCAAATCCGAGGTTTCCAACGAGGTAGGATGTTAAACATCATACTCTCGATCTAAGGTGTATGATCAGTTGTTCGCAACGGAAAATGCCCTTTTGGACACCAAGTAATAACTTGGAGGAGCTAAGTTATCAGTGTAATAGTAGTAAACAAAACATGCAGATAAATAATGCAGATTATAAGGGAGATACAAAACAGATAATAAAAGGAGCAGGACAAGTATCAGGATTCAGGAAGGGTGGCTCTCCTATGATCCGCAATAAGTCCTTGGACTTCTTCTTAGAATACCAATAATAATACTAATAATAAGATGATCCCTTCTTCTTGATGTCAACACAAACGCAATTATCGTCGTTATTGAGTATACATGCAAACAAGCAATACCACAATCAATACAAGGAAAACAAGCACCACTGCAATATATCATACAAACATACAATACACCACTAACTTGAATAATTTTGGTTAACTTGGGATTATAGCAAGTGGAATTACTTTAATTGGATTTGTGGAATTGCTTTTATGATTAGTAGTCCCAAACTACTCCAATAAGGGGTTTTTAAGCAAGGACTTGTTTAGTATGATATCAATGTGCAAGAATGATATCATCAAATAGGTTTTCATACAACAAAGCCACCAAAAGTGGTTTCATTATTTTATGACTTTTAATTATTTAGTTATTGAGTTTCTAGTGAAATAAACCCTAGTTTTAGGGGATAAATCACCATAAAAGATATGTAAGTAAATTTTTTTTCCTTGAATGGGTAGGTAGTACTTTGAGTGCTGGTTAACTCAGAGTTGGAATCACTCCAAAATACTTACCAGAATGCCCTTGAGAAAATGCCAAAGTCAGTTTTGTAGTTAATTTGTTATTTTCACCTGATTAATTCTATAGAGGCTTTTGTTATGACTCCAAGTAAACATGTTAGTTATTTAAAATAACTTTATGTAGAAATTGGATTAACCCATTTTGAAGTTACGGATCTCATGGAATGATTTATTTGGTTAAATAACACCTTGTAGAAGGGTTTAAATCACTAGATGGTCAAATAAATCTGAGCTCATGGGATTAGATGGGTCTTGGTTTGCATGTTATCTGTGAGTTGTATTTAGATCAGAATACTTTTTATTTTTTCCTAGATAAATTATCAAAGGCATAGGACTAATATTGTTATTTTTACTATGGGCAAACCATGAGGCCTTTTGGATTGAAGTCAAAGGTACATGCAGGGTATCTCTGATAACTCACAGTACAAAGTGGATTTACCCTAATTGGATCTACCAACTCTCTAGAAGATTTATTTAGTGAAAAGGGTAACTAATTGTAATTTAATTCTCTAAAAATATATAGATTTTATCTTGGGTAAATGTTTGGGCTGCGTGTTGAAGAAATCATTCAGGAACTTTAGGAATTTTAGATCTATCCATTTGTAAGCATAGTCCATTTTCAAATGGATTTAATCCGAAGAGGTAAAATGCAAATCTATTAAAAATATTAAAGGTTTGTGGAAATAAAACTGATAAGGGGCCATATCTGAAGGGAAATGGGTCGTCCCGGAGTGAATCCGGTCCAAAAACTTCACGGGTGAGCACGCGCTGAGACTTGAACATGACGGGGGTGACCTACCGGCCAGTGAGTGGTCGGGCAAAGGGGTATAGGGGATCAAGGACCGTTGGATTAGATGCTGATCGACGGTGCTGGCTTCGTCTCCCACCTAGCGTTGTTGCGGCGGAGAAAACCCTAGACGGCGTCGGGGAGGAGCAGAAAGCTCACCTGAGGGCTCGGGAAGAGGAGACACGATGTTCCCCGTCGACTCCGAGGAGGGGCGGCGTTAGGGGTTTTAGCAAGATACGGTGGCTAGAGCGCAGTCGATCGAGAAGACCTCATCGGAGCTTGACGGTGAGGCTCGGGCATCGGTCCTGGGCCAAAAATAGATAGAAGGTTAGATGCAGGGGTCAAGGGGAGCTCAGGAAGGACACATGCATGGAGAGGGGAGTAGAGGAGAGGGAGCTATACACAGTTTTCAAAAATGTCTGAGTGCTCATGTTTCTCTTCTTATGGTCAGGATAAGGTAGAGGGGAGGAGTGGTGCTCGAGGGTGTGAAGTGGGAGGGAGAGGGGAAAATGAACAGGAGGAGGGGTGCTGGGGTGGCCTTTCCTAGGTTTTTATGATTCTACTCAAGGGAGTAGAGGTTTCTTGGATTGGATAGTTATATGCTAAAGAATGTTCCTTGGTTATCTCACACTACTTCCTAAATAAGTAGATCAAACAGCATATGAAGCCAATTCATCTAACGACTATCTTAAGTCCACTACTAGGGGTACCTTCAAGCTTAGATTGAGGTAAAGATGGGTATTTTGAAAAAGTTGTGTTTTGAAGTAGGTAAGAGTACTTGGTACTTATACCAAGATTGGAATCCAACGGTTTTATAAGTGTTCTAGAAAACTAGAGGTAAGATCATTTGAAGTTCTATCCTGATAAAATAAGGAGATGATATCATATAGATCTCCATAGTTTTGCTAATAGAGATACTAACATACTTGTTGTAGCAAGGCATCTTGGCTTTTGTTTTTGAAATGTCAGAACATTTGAGAATATACAAAATAAGACAAGATACTTCTTTTGCTAAATAGTTTTTGTCAATTGAGGTTGGGGTAAGGAGTATAACATCCACTTCACAATCAGGTGCAGAAGTACAAACAGACAAGCAATCATTTCATCATCAAGCAAGAAAAAGTTTTAGTTACCCCTAATTTTTGCATTCTGGACAACTAAGCAAGGTTACTGAAATTGGGATATTACATTATGGATACACATAACCCATAGAGAAGGAAGAAGAGTTACAAAAAGAAAAGTCCTGCTATAGAGAACTATTCCTCAAAGCAACGACACTAACACAACCAGAACAACATGACTAGTCCAACCACTCTAATAGAAACACCTTCAAGAAGAAAACAGTGCACAAGCGCCATCGTCGCCCGATCAAAGATCATAGGTTTTCACCCTAGAGAAAGTCCTTACTTGCAAAACAATATCTTCAACAAGGTCATTGCCATACACAACCAATTAAAGCTAGGCCTTGGATTTTCACCCTGCAAGGTAAGACTGGGAACTCCTCCAGTGTTATCACCACCGCAAACAGTCGCTGCTACAAGTCACAGATCACGCAGCCAATTCCTCATCGCCACAAAGACTCAAATCACCATCGATAACCTCATGTTCTAGCTTTCCTGACATTCTCCACATCTGACTTACCATGCATCGTCGAAGACATGACACATGATGGTAAAAAAGGCAAAACTTCGTAACCCTCCCGCTGAAACCAAACGACCAGAAAAATATGGGTGCGAACGACCGAATACCTTCCGATCCAGCAATCTCCAGGCATGATGCGCCCATGGGAGTTCGCCAGTGGAGCCTTCCGGAACTCGCCTCTCCAGTCCATATCAACGATGGTAGGCAACAAGCAGATCTTTGTTTTCGTGCTAAATGAACCCTAGTACCGCCACCATTATTCTGGCCGAACCAGCAGTCCCCACACCGATGGCCAGCTTCCGGCGAGCAGAACGAGCGGTTCAACCAATGGCCCTTTCGAGCCCATGACCGAACCTAGAGATTGAGCCGATGCTAGGAGCAGCATCGCCACCGAGTAACCTACACCTCTAGGACAGCACCAGATCCCATCTTCTCCTTTGCACCTCCCATCTTAGATGCCAGCCTGCGCCGCTAGAGCACCGCCGCCCGTAGCCCGGAACCACCGGCGTAGCCCCAAGGTGTCTGCCCCCCGCGTGAAGGAGATCGACGAAGGCCGCGCAAACTGCCCGTCACCTTCGCCGACCAAGGCATGGCTGCCACCGCCGAGCAGGAAGAGGGCACGGCGGCATCGGCCGGAGGAAGAGGGCCCGATGACGGCCTTCTAGGGTTTGGAGGTGGACGCCCCGGAGTCGCCTCACGCGAGCGACCAGGTGGCGGTGGCGGTGGCCAGATTTGTTTTGCACCTCAACTCTCGATTGTAAGCTCAATCATGCACCACCATCTATCTTTCCACCTCCTAACAAATAGTCCCTCCGTTTAAACTATATAAGATGTTTTAGTTTTTGTGAATAGAATGTATCTAGACCTATTTGATGTGTAGATTCGGAGTGAATCTACACATAAAAGGAGTCTAAGTACATTCATTTCATAAAAATTAAAACATTTTATATTTTTTGCGACAGTGGAGTATGTGAGATATATTAGCAAGCGAAAATTCATAATCTATACATAAAAGGAGTCTAAATACCTTCATTTCAGAAAAAATAAAACATCTTATATTTTTTGCGACAGGGGAGTACGTGAGATATATTAGGAAGCAAAAATTTATAAAATATTGCGCACCACCTTATATAACATACGTTGATGTTTGTGGTACGCTTTCTAACTAGAAGGACATCGCGCACGATTGTTGCGCACGTTTTCCACATGTTGGTTTTTGTATTTTCGATTTTGGCTCCATGCCAAGGGTCTACTTCTTATTTAGTCAAGCGCAATGGAGAAAATGCCGAGATGTATGACAAAAGCACACTATTGAATTGAATGTATCGTGTATTTGTGGGTGGAATTCAAGAGTGAGAAGAAAAACAATGCTACTATGACACAAATATGGGAGGCGGCAATTCGGCCCATAATAGATACAAATGCACCTATTGTGAAAACATATTTTGAAATGCCAAAAAATTAGAAAAAAGAATCCTACATATACAATCGAATATTTTATGCTGGTTCACAATTTTTCGGGACGAAAGAACATTTTATTTGTCGTGTATAAAAAAGACAAAATATGTCATGTGAATAGTCGTATTCCTGTGATATTTTTTGTCTTTTTATACACGACACATAAAATATTCTTTCATCTCGAAAACTTGTGAACCAACATAAAATGTTTGAATATATATGCGAAATTTTTGATTCGAATGTTTTGGCATTTTAAAAAATATTTTCTCACAACGGGTGCATTTGCACCTGCGAGCCGAAGTGAATATCCCATAAATTTGGTACTATGTACTCTACACACATGAATCTACGTGGCTGCTCTAGGATAAATAACGCATACCCTTTTGCAACATGATTTTTATATTTGAACACTATACGATGTGAAGGGAACCTAAATGACAATCATGGCTATCATTGTCATACAAAAACATCACTATGACGCATACCCTTTTGCAACATGATTTTATATTTGAACACTATACGATGTGAAGGGAACCTAAATGACAATCATGGCTATCATTGTCATACAAAAACATCACTACTTGATATTACTGTAATACAATGGTTGCAGAAATTCCAAAATACAAGCCGAGATGAGCAGCTAAACACTAAGCTTGGTTAGAGAAGTTGCAGCTGTGACAAAGATGGCATTAGCATTTTGAAGTTTGTATCTGATGTGAACAGTGGTAAAGGAATTATATCTTATTCCAATTTGCCAAAAGATTATTCTCTTCATATTTGCCAGCAATAGGATTTCTCTGAAAAACATTTTGTAGGAAATATTCAGAAGAGTCTGCCATCTTGGGAAAAAAGCGTTGTTATCACAGAGGAGGGAGGAGATGGGACCTGCTGAGAATAAGGTAGAGCGGACATCCATGGAGACTTCAGCAATATGTGGTTGCCAAGTGCAGATGCTTGGCGAGTTGTCTTGCAAGCGAGGGACACCTCCGTGACACAACACCTTCAGTCAAGCAACCATGTCTGGCTATTGTTGAAAACTATTTCAAAATATGGCCCCATAGCTCAACGCCGAGCACCTTGGAGCCACCCAACGTCGAGCCAAAATCTTGGCCCAGCTAGCACACGAAACACCGACTGGCAGCATGGCTGCAAACATCAGGGAATAATGAGAATTTTTGAATTGCTTGCCAAAGAATGAGTTGCAAACATGTATTGTAAAAATGTGCCTGGACTAAATAACAAATGTTCTACACCAGCAAGAGTAGCATCATTAGCATGTTACCTATAAAATATAAAATGCTGGCAGAAGAGCGGATTACACACATAAAGCTGGGCTATACGTGAACATGAATATGTTTGTTTGAGATAAGATGGACAAACTAAACATTTGAACCAAAAACCAATAATATCACCAGTAGATGTAAAATAGTGTTCCCACATTTTGGTAGAAGCAAACTTGTTGTCCTTCATGTTCCTCAAAACAAAAATCCCCTACAAATACTTTTTCACATGATCTTTCTAACCAAATGAAGCAGCTCAGACATATAATTCTACTCATTTAGACTAATGGATATTTTTAGAACATATCCCCTCCAAGTCACAAGCATGTGATATTTTCAATGTTGACGGTCTCCAAACATATCTTTGACTGTTGATTTCTACTGTTATATGTGTACATGATCTATTAATCAAAAGTAGGAGAACAAAAATTAGGGGGGGCATGGAGGGGACCTGTATTGTCTAGGCTTGTCACAGCTAGATTTGCGGGTGCCAAGTGGATGCCGACAACCTGGGAACTAGAGCATCAAGGAGGCTCATAGAGGAGGACGAATAGTGCATCCTCGGATCCTACTGTTAGTACTGAACTGGCCGAGAAATGTGCCGAGGAGGATTTGCATGGGATGGTCAACGTCATGGATGACTACCTCTACGACCTGCACCTCGCACCTCCCTGCTCTGCCTCGTCCAAGGAGAGAGAAAAGACAGGGTAGGGCCATTGATGGAGTTGACCTCACGGAAAGGAGAACGGACGGCATGTCGACCACCGGATCCGGCATTTCCACGTGCCACTTCCCATGTGCTCCTCCTGGCCTGCTTTGGTGGCGAGCCGACCGCAGCAGCAAAGGCGATGGTTGCATGGCTGAATCAGTTCAATTTTGTCTAAACTATCAAGCAATCGACAAGCTGCAATGGAATACTGAGTAGTGCTGCTATTTCATGAAGAATGATGGAAGTTGTGCTCATAGAAGTATATATCAATAATTCTAGATCTAGTTGTCAACACCCGGATTTTTAATCCCAGGTGCCCGTTATGCCATACCTCGCAATCCCAGGATTACCATTTTTGCGAGATATAACGGATTGGATATCATAGTACATCATCCATTACAAACCATACATAAGGTCTTACACAAATAGGGATCTCATGATCCAGGTCTTAATACAACCAGCAGCGGAAATAAAAGATAGCGTAGCAGTGGGGTCCATCTTCAGGGGCACAGGCAATGCTGACGAAGGCAGGTGGTCCTAGTTATCATAGTCGTCCTGCTGACCATCATCCTGATAATCTCCTTCATAGTCTGGCCATGATAATAACCAGGGACAAAAGCCATGAGTACTCTTTAAGTACTCGCAAACTATTACTAGCAAGGGTTATACTTCTAAGTTAAAGTGCTGAATTAAAAGAATAACTATCAAGTTAAATTTGAAACCTAAGCTGAGTTCTGAAATAAGAAAAGATAAAATAAAAGTCTAGACTCACTTAAGTGGGGAAGCTATTTTCATTAACACAACCCTATTGTGGTCAAGTCAAGGTTCATCATTCATTTCAAGTTATTTAGAAAACATCTAACAATGAAACAGTATGGCCATTTCAACTGTCCATAACCGCGGACGCGGCTATTCGAATAGTTTGACACTCTGCAGAGGTGGTACACTTTCACCACAAGATTCGATACATCTGTCAGGGATAACCCTGAATCATCATACTTAGTATGCAGATAATCAAACATAACCTTCCCTTTACACACCCTAGTATAAGCACCTCTCCTATGAGCATGGCCTCCCAACCATGACCATCAGTCATCTTGGGCACTGCATAGGTGGACAACATTAAGAGGTAGCCTCAGCTCAAACCTCTCCCGTGAGGGAACTAATACTAATGCATATAAATTTCCAGCTAAACCTTACCCAATTCAGGTAATGTGGTTGTACGGTAAATTTGGAATGGTATCGCATCCGAATCCAACCATCAGTTTTATCAAAAGGGTTAAGGCTCATGCCTCATCATTTTCATCATCATAAACCAATTGTGTTTCTCAACACATATCAAAACATCTCAATAGAATGACTCATCATTCCAAGGTTTTCATAACTCATTTTCACCAAGTGTTTCCATTTAAAGTGACTCAAGTTTAATCTATTCTAAAACACTAGGTTAAGAGTGTTCACTAAGGTGGAAAGGTGGGATCAATCTCATGCCATAGAATGACATCTAAGGGTTTCTAATTAGGTCAAGTTTTATACTCTTTATGCTACCTTCAAATTAATTAAAGAACTTTGTATAATCTAAGGTGGGGTAAAACTTGTCCATGAGACTTGGGGCATTAATAGTAAAAAGGGGTGTGATTAAAGCATGCTTAAGGCATCTTTGCTAAACCATCTAGTTTATTCTAGCTTGCTAACCATAGCTTGCTAAGGTAAGTTTGCAAGAGTTAGCTTGCCCTGCTAATAGTAGCTTGCCTTGGTTGGTGTAGTGGTTGAAGTTTTCTTCTTCTTCTTTTTGGTAGAACTCCTCCCCCTCGAAGGCTTGGTCGGTACTATCGTCTAGAAATACATAGGGAGTGCACAATCACCAAACAATACTTAACTAGGCTAAGTAGCATTCTAAAGCACACAATTGATGATCTATTATCATCACAAACATTACAATTTTTAATTCAATAGTTTTAATCTTTTTATTTTAGAAAAGTAATTTCTACTCATTGAAATGTTAACTAAAATTTAATATTCACCACCAAAATATGAGATCATGTGGACACATGTCCTCACCATATATTCCACAGGTGGGAATGAGATTTAAAGGTTGGATCAATATTACTTTAGTTTAAGTTTATTATTTAATGATTTAAAGTGACTAGAAATGCCTATATAGCATTATTTTGGTACTAGTCCAAAGTCACTACCTGTAAACCTTAATATTATTACATATTTGGATAGATATGATGAAATGTGATTTTTGAGAGTTGGAATCAACTCAAAAGCTAACTTGGTTGATTTTATAAAAATGTTTCAAGTTGCAAAAGCTTCTGTCTTCTTATTTTTATTAGGAGAAATCTATAACTCTAAATGAATTAAATCCAACGGGCTTGGATAGATCTTTTCAATACCTTTCAGACGAAATTGGTTTCATGCAATTTGGATTTGTCAAACTCATAGAATTGAATTTTGAAACACAGGACAGAAACTATATTCTAACTAAAAAGAAAAATCCTAGATTGAATTTCCAACGCTGAGAGGAAATGGGCAGTCCAGTGGCGGCACTGCGGCAGAGCTCAGCTGACAGGGTCCCACTGGTCAGCAGCACTTAAACGCTAAACGGTTGATACGCTGTGGGTCGTGCGATTAGAGGCTAGATCTCTGGTGAGGGTGCGTCGTGGCAGACGGGAGTCACCGGCGAGCTCAAACCCTAGCGGCTCGGTGGGGGTCTACTGGGGGCATACCAGGGCTCCAGCGGGGTTGGCGATGTGGGCGAACAAAGTGGAAGACGACGGCAAGGCGAGGCGTGGTCGCGGCGGAGCTTGGGGTGGCCGGAATCAACGGCACCCTTCTCCTCCAGAGGCGGCGGCTCCGGCTCCAATTCCGGCGAGCTGCTGCTCTACTTGCTCCGGTGAGAGGTGGGTGAGGTTCAGAGAGGTGAGGGGAGTGGAATGGTGTGAGTCTTTGGTGCTGGGGAGGGCTCCTTTTATAGGCTCGACGGTGAGACCGAGCGGGATGGGCGGTCGACGGTGGCGACATGGCTATGGCGAGCTAGCGGCATGGCTGAGGGTGGCGATCGATGGGCGGTCCCCTGGCGGTGCTCTAGCGCTTCAATGCGGCCGTAGGGGCGGTGGTGTTCGACGCGGTTCCTCGGGGCTGCTGGTCGCGAGGCTGCGAACAAGGATGTCTGGGCGGTTGCTGGGCCTGCTGCGGTTGCTGCCACGCAAGGCTAGGGCTTGGCGAGGCCGGTGCTGCTCTAGCGGGCGCGACGCTCCGGGGTGATCTGCACGGCAGACAGAGACATGGGCGCGAGCAACTGGGGCTTGTCCTCCGCTCGATATTGGTCGGGGGCTGGTCGAGGCAGTGCGGTGTGATGGCGCCTGTCTACCAGCGGGCGAAGGAGAGCGCGGGGTGGCTTTGTGCGAGATGTCCATGGTCGACCTGGCGCATGGCGTCGGGAGCAACCTTAGGGAGAGGAGAGAGAGCTAGGGCCGGGGTTTGAGCTGGGGGGACAGGGGGACCGAGTTAGGCCCAAATGGTGACAAGAAGTACTACACACTAGAGTGTTTTGACAAATGTTTGATCTGTGTCTGCCACCTGTTCGATGAAATGGCCGCAAGAGACCAAAGTTTGAATTTTGAGTTCAAAAATTTTGGGTGATCTCCACTATTGCTAGGTAGTCTCTGGTTGCAAGGGTTTTGAAAATGCAGCTCAAATACATGGTTTTTGAAATAGGGGTGATCTATGCATATGCATTAGATTCAATTTTAAACTGCCATTTAAAATAGTTTCTAGAATGTTTTTAGAAAATTAAAAGGAGGGCCTTGGTACCTCATTATGTGTACTAGCAAGGGGTGTAAAGATCCAGAATTATTTCTGTTAAGAATTGAGTACTAGGAATAGCCAAAGTAGGCATGAGAGTTAATTTTGTCAAAATGACCATTCCTTTATTTTAATTCTTTTTGATTTGATTTCTTTTAGGAAAAGTTTGGGAATGATGTAGATGATGTTTAAATCACCTAAGAAACATTTTAGAAGCAAGGGATCACACAATCATGGCAATTCAAAACAACTCCTATTTTAAATGCACACATATATGAATGCTTTCATTTTAATTATGGAAAAGTTTTTGTTAATCCTAAATTTGGATGATTTGATCTTTGATAAGCTTGGATTGGAGTTTTGGGATGTTACACTAGTAAAACTGACAATGTTCTTATAATATTTTCCTAGAACAAGCTCGTCCTTATTCCTTTCATGGACACCACTATGGAGACGCTAACCCGTGAATCTGTATTTCACACACGAGCCAACATTTTCTGAAACCAACAGGCACAAAATATTTGTGCCGTTCATGCATTATTTGTTCTCTTCCTTGCATGTTATTTATGTGGCGGGGGTTCAAATCTGAGCAGCATATGACACCAAATCCGTACCGCAGACATGGAGGTACTACTTGGACGGAAATTAATGGGAATTAATGGTTGTGATTGATCATGGGCAGTAAAGAGGAGAAGGTACTGGTAACGTACCTGATAAAGTGCTCGGAGATTGTGCCGGGGGAGAGGCGGCCGAAGAACTCCAGATGCTGGTCATGGAGACAAAGAGGGAGACGTTGGAGTCCCATGGCGACGCCCATCTGGCCGAGGTAGTTCATCACAGCCATCCCCGTACGGAAGCCCATCAGGAAGGGGGAGAAGGGCAGCAGGAAGTCGGGGCGAGGATAGCGCTTCCACAATCGTGTGCTCCTCCCCGAGCTGCAGCTTCTCACCAGATCCACGCGCCTCCGTGCTCTGTGTATAGTTTGACGGGAGGAGAAGTGATGGCTCAAAATATATCGAGCTTGTTGGGAACCCCAAGAGGAAGGTATGATGAGCACATCAGCAAGTTTTCTCTCAGTTATGAAACCAAGTTTATCGAACCAGTAGGAGCAAGGAAACAACTCCAAGGTGTTGCTAGCAACTTGGAATCATGCACAACACAACCACAGAACTTTGCCTCAACTTATAGTGAGGTTGTAAATCTCACCGGTTTTGCTGAAAACAAATGATTAAACATATAGTATGGAAGATAGTAATTGCTTGCAGAAAATAAACAATAAACGGTAAACAATAGATGGTATATGAATGGTAAAAGCATGGATCAGGGTCCATAGTTCACTAGAGATGTTTCTCCTTAAGATAGATAATATGTTGGGTGAACAAATTACAGCGGGGCAATTGACAGATTTGAGAAAGCATAACAATGCATATACTAGACATCTTGACTCCTATGAGATTTGATTAGGCATTACAATATTATACATAGACCATAATCCAACTGCATCTATGACTAATAATCCACCTTCAGGTTATCATCCGAAACCCCTCCAGTATTAAGTTGCAAGCAACAGATAATTGCATTAAGCAAAGTGTGTAAAGTAAACAATACGATTTCCTCATGGATAAAGGATTGTTGTTTTCTCCCTAGTAGCAACAGCACATCTACAACCTTAGAGATTTCTGTCACTTTTCCAGATTACTAGAGGCATGAACCCACTATCGAGCACAAATACTCCCTCTTGGAGTTGCAAGAATCTACTTGGCCAAGATAGCTACTAACAACAGAGAGCATGCAAGATCAGAAATAACATAGACATGATAGAATCAATAATCAATCTCAAATAGTATCTCAATATCCATCGGATCCCCACAAACATAACATGGAAGATTACAAATAGATGATCTTGATCATTAACGGAGCTCATAAGATCTAAACATGATAGAACAAAGGAGAAGAACCAACCATCTAGCTACTACATGGACCCGTAGTTGATACGTTGGAAACGTATCTATAATTTTTGATGTTCCATGCTTGTTTTATATCTATTTTCTTATGTTTTGTCCACACTTTGGAGTATTATTGCACATTTTCTGGAACTAACCTATTAACAAGATGCCACAGTGTCAGTTGCCTGTTTTCTGTTGTTTTTGGTTTCAGAAAAGCTAGTAAGGAAATATTCTCGGAATTGGACCGGACAAAAGCCCAAGTAAATATTTCACCAGAAGGAACATGGAGTCCGGAGGGGAGACGAAGCGGCGAACCAGGGCAGCCACACCTGGTGGTGGCGCGGGCTGCCCTAGCCACGCCACTAGGGGGTGTGGGCCCCCTGGCGCTCCACCGACCTTGCCCCTTTGCCTATACATTTCCCTCGGGACGAAAACCCTAAGGGACGGATCAAAATGCCACGAAAGAGTCTGTAGCCGCCATCATCTACATCCCTAGATCGGAAGGGATCTGAAGCTATTCCCGACACCTTGCCGGAGGGGAGAGATCACCCTGGAGGCCTTCTTCATCACTATGCCTGCCTCCGGTGTGATGCGTGAGTAGTTCATCTCTGGACTACGGGTCCATGTAGTAGCTAGATGGTTGGTTCTCCTCCTTTGTGCTACCATGTTTAGATCTTGTGAGATCCGTTCATGATCAAGATCATCTATTTATAATCCTACATGTTGTGTTTGCGGGGATCCGATGGATACTGAGATACTATTTCAAATTGATTATTGATTCTATCATGTCTTTGTTATTTGTGATCTTGCATGCTTTCCGTCATTAGTAGCTATCTTGGCAGAGTAGATGCTAGCAACTCCAAGAGGGAGTATTTATGCTCGATAGTGGGTTCATGCCTCTAGTAATCTGGGAAAGTGACAGAAATCTCTAAGATACTAGATGTGCTGTTGCTACTAGGGAGAAAACAACAATCCTTTATTCATAGAACAATCATATTGTTTACTTTACACACTTTGCTTAATGCAATTATTTGTTGCTTGCAACTTAATACTGGAGGGGGTTCGGATGATAACCTGAAGGTGGATTATTAGTTATAGATGCATTTGGATTATAGTCTATGTATAATGTTGTAATGCCCAATCAAATCTCATAGGAGTCAATTGCCCCGCTGTAATTTGTTCACCCAACATGTTAACTATCTTAAGAAGAATCACCTCTAGTGAACTATGGACCCCGTTCCATTCTTTTACCATCAATCTATAATATATTTACTGTTTTCTGTTTACTTTCTGCAAGAAATTGCTATCTTCCACACAATACATTTAATCCTTTGTTTTCAGCAAACCGGTGAGATTGACAACCTCACTATAAGTTGGGGGCAAAGTTTTGTGCTTGTGTTGTGCAGGATTCCAAGTTGGAAACAACACCTTGGAGGTGTTTCCTTGCTCCTACTGGTTCGATAACCTTGGGTTAATAACTGAGATAAAACTTGCTACTGTGCTCATCATACCTTCCTCTTGGGGTTCCCCAACGAGCTCGCTACATTTTGAGCCATCAAGCACTTTTTCTGGTGCCGTTGCCGGGGAGTCAAGGACATCTTCACAAGGGGAGTCCCTCATAACCAATCTATTTACTTTGTTTTTTGTTTTGCTTAGTTTATTTTCTTCTTTGTTTGCTTGTTTCTTTATCAAAAATACAAAAAAATATTTTCTACTATAGTTGTTATTTTTGTTGGTCTGTTATTGTCTTGCTTTATCATGCTCTCTATCAATGGTTGGTTTCTTTGAAACTAGATCTTATTGGCAAGATGGGTTCATGGAAGAACAAAAATATTATTAGGAACACCGCTTGTCACAAAAAGGGAAACTCTTATGGGAACAAATTGATAAATTGTGTACCATTGCTAGAAACATGTGCTCTACTTATAATGTTACTTATTTCTTTGATAAATCTTGTTGTTATAGGAGGTATAAACACCTCCCTTTTCAATGTGAGTATAATGATAATGTTACCGTATCTTCATATGTTAAGGGAAATTATGACTTTTATGATGTGGAACAAATTGAAGAATTTATTGCTTGGAAGGTTGCATTCGAACTTGCTTATTTTCTTGAAAATACTGATGATGCACCTTATAAATATGAGGTTTATGATATACTTAAATTTTGCTTTGATAATTACAAGGAAGAAAATGGCTATATTCTTGAATATCTTAATAGATGCTCTCCAACAATGGAAGAGATTAATGCCTTGTAGGAGCCTATGGAAGAAGAAATTGCTGAAACTGGAAGCTCATTGGATGAAAAAGAGGAGAGTGATGATCAAGAGGAGGAAGAATGGATCTACCCATTCATACCTTCTAATGAGAGTAACTCTTTACCCCTTACATTATTTGATTATCCCCCATGCTTACCAAAGGAGGATGAATGTTATGTGATACGTTGCTAACGTATCCATAATTTTTGATGTTCCATGCTTGGTTTTATCTACTTTCTTATGTTTTGTCCACACTTTGGAGTACATTTCATATGATTTCTTGGACTAACCTATTAACAAGAGCCACAGTGCTAGTTGCCTGTTTTCTACTGCTTTTGGTTCTAGAAAGTCAGAAAATGAATATTCTCGGAATTGGACCGGACAAAAGCCAAAGTCATTATTTTCCCGGAAGATTCATGGAGCCAGAAGGAGAGACGAAGGGGGGCCACAGGGTGGCCAAACCACCTCTAGGTGTGGGTCCCCCAGGTCGCACCAGGGCATGGTATGGGCCCCCTGGGTGCCCACCGACCTTGCCTCTCCGCCTATAAGATGCCTCCCGATGCAAAAACCCTAAATCGACAAGCCTCCAGCCACGAAAACTTCCGCAACGCCAGCGCCACCAAAGGGGAGATTCGGGGGACAGAAAGTCTCTGTTCCGGCACCCTGCCGGGATGGGGAAGTGCCCCTGGAGCCATCTCCATCAATCTCCACCACCATCTCCATCGCCGTTGCTGATTCCCATGATGAGGAGGGAGTAGTTCTCTCTCGAGGCTAAAGGTTCTACCGGTAGCTATGTGTTCATCTCTCTCTCTCTATGCATGACCTTATTGAGATTATGAGCTTGTAATCTATAGATCTACCTTGCTACTCAAGTGCTTTAATAGATCTCTGCTCTCCCCATGTGTGTGAAGTTGATAGTGTGCACACCATGGTGGCACTTAGGCTAGAGATTACAAATACTTGTTATGACTTATATTTGGATTTGGATGTCTTTATGAAATTGTGGTGTTTGTTGGAACCATCTAGTGCTCAAGGTGACAGTGTGGGGTTATCTAGATGCGGAAAGCGAACATTGAGGTGTGCTGTTATAGCCCTACAATGGATTAGAGTGTCCAACCGGAGAGTAGTTCAGCGTAGTATCATAAAGAGAAGATATTTATATGAGAGTGTTCACTAGTGAAAGTATGACACCTAGGCCTTGTTTCTAAGCATTGAAACACCGTTTGCAACTAGATCAGTTACATGTTTGCTTGCTTCTATCTTTATTTCAGTTTGCCTTTAGTCTCTTCCACACCATCAAGATATTTTCTTGCACCGTTGTCTTATATCCATACCACTTGTATTTCACTATCTCTTCGCCGAACTAGTGCACCTATACACCTGACAAGTGTATTGGGTGTGTTGGGGGCACAAGAGACTTCTTGTACCTTGATTGCAGGGTGATGGCCCAAATTATATCGAGCTCGTTGGGGAACCCCAAGAGGAAGGTATGATGAGCACAGCAGCAAGATTTCCCTCAGTATGAAACCAAGGTTATCAATCCAGTAGGAGCAAGGAAACACCCCAAAGGTGTAGCTAGCCGAACGTTGGCAGGGCGCACTACCGGTGCCAGCAGCAACGTGGAGACCTGCACAACACAACCACAGAACTCTGTCCCCAACTTGCGATGAGGTTGTCAATCTCACCGGTTTTTCTGAAAACAAAGGATTAAACGTATCGAATGGAAGGAAGTAATAGTTTGCATAAAGTAAACACAAAGTAGTAAACAGTTTGTAGATTGTATGTAAAAGAAAAGGATCGAGATCCATACTTTACTAGAGGTGGCTCTCCTTAATATAGATAACATGCTGGGTGAACAAATTATATCGGGGCAATTGACAAACATCGAGAAAGCAATACATGCATATACTAATCATCTTGACTCCTTTGGAACTTGATTGGGCATTACAACATTATACATAAACCGCCATCCAACTGCATCTATGACTAATGATCCACCTTGAGGTTATCATCTGAACCCCCTCCAGTATTAAGTTGCAAGCAACAAATTATTGCTTTACGAATTGCGTGTAATGTAAACAATACGATTGTTCTATGAACAAAGGATTGTTGTTTTCTCCCTAGTAGAAACATCACATCTAGTACCTTAGAGATTTCATCACTTCCCAGTTACGAGGCATGAACCCACTATCGAGCATAAATACTAACTCTTGGAGTTGCTAGCATCTACTTGGCGAAGATAGCTACTAACAACAGAAAGCATGCAAGATCACAAATAACAAAGACATGATAGAATCAATAATCAATCTGAAATAGCATCTCAATATCCATCGGATCCCCGCAAACACAACATGCAGAATTACAAATAGATGATCTTAATCATGAACGGAGCTCACAAGATCTAAACATGAAAGCACAAAGGAGGAGAACCAGCCATCTAGCTACTACATGGACCCGTAGTCCAGAGGTGAACTACTCACGCATCACACCAGAGGCTTGCATGATGTTGATGAAGGCCTCCAGAGTGAATTCCCCTCTCCGGCAGGGTGCCGGGAAGAGCTTCAGATCCCTCCCGATCTAGGGATGGAGATGACGGCGGCTGCAGACTCTTTCGTGGATTTTTGATCGGGTACTTAGGGTTTTCGTCCCGAGGGTATCTTATAGGCGAAAGGAGAGGGCGATGGGGTGTTGGGGTCGGTCAGACCACCCCCTGGTGCGGGCCAGGCCTAGTCGCGTGGCCAGGTGGTGTGGCCGTCCCCAGCCCTTCTCCGTCTCGTATTCTGGCATCTGATGACTTCCGGAAAAATAGGCACTTTGGCTTTTGTCCCGTCCAATTCCGAGAATATTCATTTTCTGCCTTTCCTGGAACCAAAAACAGCAGAAAACAGGCAGCTGGCACTGTGGCTCTTGTTAATAGGTTTGTCCAAGAAATCATATGAAAAGTACTCCAAAGTGTGGGAAAAACACAAGAAAGTCGATAAAACCAAGCATGGAACATCAAAAATTATAGATACATTTGCAATGTATCAACATCGCCAAGCTTAAATCCTGCTCGTCCTCGAGTAGGTAAGTGATAAAAAGAAATAATAATTTTTGAGGTGACATGCACCATCAAAGACTTGATCAAAGTATTTCTAAAACATTCAAAGCTGGGATCATAGTATTTCAATCAAAACATGAAAGACAAAGTTGTAGCAATAAGACAAAGAAACTATGATACAACATGAAAAGGCACAAACAAAAGATTCATGAATAACAATGCTTTGCAAGACGTTTGTTTGTTTCACATAAAGAAAACATAGCATACTAGTATTCAGCTTGTCCCTCATAGAGTAGCAAATATAAATGCATAGGACACCTTTAAAGTTCATAAGAGTGACTAGATACAAATAGTTTAAAACAAGCAATATCAAGATATGATCAATCAACTAGTCTTGGGACAATGCACATAGAACTAAGAATGGCCACTATGCTCTCAAAGTAGGTGCATAAAGATAGAAGGTGGAGACTCAATATAATGGTGGAAGAAAGGCCTTTATAAAAGGAAGTAGGGATTCAAGTCTCATAAAGAGCTTCCAAAAATTATGGTACTTATAGCTTTCAGCTCTCATTGCCCCTATCATAAGCATCTTGAAGGTGATTAAGGTTAAAATGACACAACTAAGAGGATATGCTTGACAAGTTATAAACCGAAATCTCATGCCCCTTACTTATGAATACCAAACCTCATGCTACTCAACTTTATTCACAAGTAAGCTCTTGTCATTGTAAGTACATGTGTATCATAAAGAACCGCCAACGGGGTACCCCTTGCACATGATACAGGAGCTATCCCATAATCAAAATGACAAGGCAAGCAGACAATGAGCATCTCAGCGATCTTTTTATTTGCTATTTGCATAGGTTTTTATTGAGGATGCTTCATAGAGTGCTCATTATGGTGATTCTGCAAGTTTCCCCCATGATTAGGCATGGCTTAGGCTAGCGGCCCAGGCATTTCTCTAACACACATACAAACTCCATGATCTTACAAGTTCCACTTTTATTTCACACCGCTGGGATCCGTAAGCAAAAGAACATGATATCAACAGGGTACAAAGTACAAGTGCAATGTTGAAAGCGTTCCCCATGATACATGGTTCTGCTAATTTCAACTTATAAAGCGCAAGCATATACGCAACAAAGAAGGACCCAATGGTTCAAGTTTATTAGATGCAAAAAAGTAAAGTGTGCCATCAAGTTCGTGAGAGCTTTAGTCACTAGTTTTCTCATAACAAGTTTAATTTGGAAGGTAAACAAAAACATGAATATACTTGGAATAGCATAAGCTAGTAGGTAGGTATGGTGGACTCTTTGGAATAACTTGGTTTAGGGAGTTGGATGCATGAGTGGAACTCATACTTGGTTGTGGAGGCTAGCAAGACTGGGAGCGACAAACTAAGAGAGCAATAATGGCCATAATCATGCAGAGCGACAAAACATCATTGATCAAAGCATAAAGTGACACTAAAAGTTGAAAACTAAAGGATCATAAAGGCTATGGTGACTTGAGATAGTCATAACATGGTGTGAGCATGTGCCAAGTCAACCCAAATAAAGCATCAAAGGAGAATACCACTATACTATGCTTTAATATGCTAAAACACCGCATGATTCATCCAAGGCACATTAAGCAATCTCAATTGTTTATAACAAGTCATGCTACAACAAAGAATACTAAGCATAAAGCCAAAAAAATATCAAACATGGCATGACAAAGCATGGGCCAGAGTCAAAAAACAAGCTCTTTTTCCACATAAGCATGAACTTTCCTACTCTTTTCCAATTCAAACCAAACTATTTGCAAACCAATGTATGAAAGAGGGGGTCCAACCAATTTATTCAGAAAACTAAGCAAACAAAATCAAATGAAAACCAAAAAAAAACGAAGACGCTCCAAGAACAACACAACTGTGCATGAAACAATAAAAATGAAGCGTTTGGAAGAAACCTGGGATTTTTATTGATGAAGAAGGGGGATGCCTCGGGAATCCCCAAGATTTAACGCTTGTACTTCTTGGATATTTCTTGGGGTGACACGCGTGGAATCCCCAAGATTGAGCTTTAGTCCATCCTTCATCTCATTACTCATTCCTTCCATACACCTGAAATTTTTCCTTCATACAAAACTTCACACAATCTTTGTTACCAACATTAGTGCACTCAAGATAATAAGTCTTAATGTTCAGTTCTAACACCAAATAAACTTCCATTAGAACACTAGCTACTGTATCACTTCCCTCAAAAATCTCAATTCCCCAAAAGAACTCAAAAAGGAACCAACAAGAAGCAAATGCAGAAAATGACAGAAATCTGTCAAAATAGACCAGCAGGTAAAGACGAATTTTTTCGAAGACCTTATGTTGCTCAAATCAAAAAGTGTTGAACCAAAGAAAGTTAGATAACAACCTGGGGCAGAAGCACAAAAATTCATGCCTCAAAAAGACGTTCAGAGATTTTACACGAATTTTTACGGTGAAGCACAGAAATCTATTTCGGGACAGCAACTTTCCCAATTATTACTTCTCTCTCATTAGAGGTTACTCTTGCCACAAAAAGAAAATAAAAAGGATAAGGAGCGGTTATTAATGAAGTAATAACTTCCAAGACTCATCTAAAACTTTTGGGTTATCTCCCAATAAATACTTTTCTTTAACGCCTTTAAGTTAGGCATAAGAAGCAACAAAAAGGATCAAGTGTTCTCAAATGAAGAAGCATTAAGACCAAATTTTGTTTTCATAGGAGAGGCAAAAGAGATCTTCTTTGTTTCTTAGGGAAGTGTTCTATACCTTTCTTTAGTGGGAGTTGATATTTAATGGTGCCTTCTTTCATATCAATAATGGCACTAACAGTTCTAAGAAAAGGTCTTCCCAAAGTAATAGGACAAGAAGCATTGCATTCGACATCCAAAACATAGAAATCAACAGGGACATATGCATTGTTAACCATAATAAGAACATCATTAAGACTCCCCATGAGTTTCTTTTTAGCATTATCATCAAGTGGGACATTCAAATAACAATCTTCAAGTGGAGGCAAATCAAGCATATCATCAATCCTTCTAGGCATAATAGAAACACTACTATCAAGATCACATAAGGCTTTGAAATCAAAGTCATTCACTTTCATATTAATGATGGGTTCCCAACCATCTTCTTGTTTTATAGGAATAGAAGCTTTATGTTTCATCCTTTCTTCTTTAATCTTTATGAGAGCATCAGTAATGTGTTTTGTAAAGGCCATGTTCATAGCACTAGCATTAGGACTTTTAGCAAGCTTTTGTAGGAACTTAATAACTTCAGAGATATTGCAACCATCAAGATCAAAATCAAATTTATCATCTAAAGTAGTAGAACTATTACTAGCCTCAACACTAGTGGTGGTAATAGTAGAAACACTAATGTTTCTAGCAATTTCATCTTCTCTTTCCCACTTAGCATGTAATTCAGCTAATAGTCTAACATTTTCATCAATTCTTACTTGTATAGCATTAGTAGCTGCAAAGGGATTATCATTAGTTTCATGTTTAGTAGCCATTTTATTCAAAGAAGATTGAGCTTCAACCAAAGATGCTATATTTCTTTCAGCATTAGAGAGTTTTTCCTCAATAGTTTTATTGAAAGCAGTTTGCTTACTATTAAAGTCCTTAAGCATAACTTCAAGTTCAGAGGGTGCACTCCTATTATTGTTGTAGGAATTTCCATAAGAATTACCATTGTTAGGAGGATATGGCTTATAATTGTTGTTACCAAAATTACTCCTATAAGCATTTTTGCCAAAATTATTATTTCTTATGAAGTTCACATCAACTTGCTCTTCTTGAGCAACCAAGGAGGTTAAAGGAACATTATTTGGATCAATATGGGCTTTCCCATTAACAAGCATAGACATAATAATATCAATCTTATCACTCAAGGAGGAGGTTTCCTCAACAGAATTTACCTTCCTACCTTGGGGAGCTCTTTCAGTATGCCATTCAGAATAATTAACCATCATATTTTCCAGAAGTTTCGTTGCAGCACCCAAAGTAATGGCCATAAAGGTACCTCCAGCAGCAGAATCCAATAGGTTCCTTGAAGAATAGTTCAATCCTGCATAAAAAGTTTGGATGATCATCCAAGCAGTCAGTCCATGAGTGGGACAATTCTTTACCAAAGATTTCATTCTTTCCCAAGCTTGAGCAACATGTTCATTATCAGATTGTTTAAACTTCATTATTTCAGTTCTCATAGATATAATCTTAGCAGGAGGATAGTACTTCCCAATGAAAGCATCTTTGCATTTAGTCCAAGAATCAATACTATTCCTAGTTAAGGAATTCAACCATTCTTTAGCTTTTTGTCTCAAAGAGAAAGGAAACAAAGTTATTTAGATGGGCAGCAGCATCTTCATTACCAATACCAGAGAATTGTTCTCTCATAACAAGATTGAGCAAAGCAGGTTTTATCTCAAAGAAAGTATCTTTAGGCACAAGTGGAGCAATAGGTGTGCTCATAAAATCATTGTTGTTGGTGCTAGTGAAGTCACACAACTTAGTGTTTTCAAGAGTAGTCATTTTTTTTGGGTTTTCAAATAAGAAAGCAAACTAGTAAAACTATTTTTTTTGTGTTTTTGATAAAGAAACAAGCAAACAAAGCAAAAAGAAACTAAGCAAAACAAAAATAACAAAGTAAAGAGATTGGATATGAGGGACTCCCCTTGTGAAGATGTCCTTGACTCCCCGGCAACGGCGCTAGAAAAATATGCTTGATGGCCCAAATTATATCGAGCTCGTTGGGGAACCCCAAGAGGAAGGTATGATGAGCACAACGGCAAGTTTTCCCTCAGTATGAAACAAAGGTTATCAATCTAGTAGGAGCAAGGAAACACCCCAAAGGTGTAGCTAGCCGAACGTTGGCAGGGCACACTACCAGTGCCAGCAGCAACGTGGAGACCTGCACAACACAACCACAGAACTCTGTCCCCAACTTGCGATGAGGTTGTCAATCTCACCGGTTTTGCTGAAAACAAAGGATTACACGTATCGAATGGAAGGAAGTAATAGTTTGCAGAAAGTAAACACAAAGTAGTAACAGTTTTGTAGATTGTATGTAAAAGGAAAGGACCGGGATCCATAGTTCACTACAGGTGGCTCTCCTTAAGATAGATAACATGTTGGGTGAACAAATTACAGCGGGGCAATTGACAAACATCGAGAAAGCAATGCATGCATATACTAATCATCTTGACTCCTTTGGAACTTGATTGGACATTACAACATTATACAAAGACCGCCATCCAACTGCATCTATGACTAATAATCCACCTTCAGGTTATCATCCGAACCCCCTCCAGTATTAAGTTACAAGCAACAGATTATTGCTTTACAAATTGCATGTAATGTAAACAATACGATTGTTCTATGGACAAAGGATTGTTGTTTTCTCCCTAGTAGAAACATCACATCTAGTACCTTAGAGGTTTCTGTCACTTCCCCAGATTACCAGAGGCATGAACCCACTATCGAGCATAAATACTAACTCTTGGAGTTGCTAGCATCTACTTGGCCAAGATAGCTACTAACAACGGAAAGAATGCAAGATAACAAATAACAAAGACATGATAGAATCAATAATCAATCTGAAATAACATCTCAATATCCATCGGATCCCGGCAAACACAACATGCAAAATTACAAATAGATGATCTTGATCATGAACGGAGCTCACAAGATCTAAACATGAAAGCACAAAGGAGGAGAACCAGCCATCTAGCTACTACATGGACCCGTAGTCCAGAGATGAACTACTCATGCATCACACCGGAGGCTTGCATGATGATGAAGAAGGCCTCTAGAGTGAATTCTCCTCTCCGACAGGGTGTCGGGAAGAGCTTTAGATCCCTCCCTATCTAGGGATGGAGATGACGGCTGCTACAGACTCTTTCATGGATTTTTGATCGGGTACTTAGGATTTTTGTCTCGAGGGCATCTTATAGGCGAAAGGAGAGGCCGGGGGGGTGCTACGGTCAGCCAGACCACCCCCTGGCATGGGCCAGGCCTGGCCGTGTGGCTAGGTGGTCTGGCCGGCCCCCAGCCCTTCTCCGTCTCGTATTCTGGCATCTGATGACTTCTGAAAAAATAGGCACTTTGGCTTTTGTCCTGTCCAATTCCGAGAATATTCATTTTCTAACTTTCCTGGAACCAAAAACAGCAGAAAACAGGCAGCTGGCACTGTGGCTCTTGTTAATAGGTTAGTCCAAGAAATCATATGAAAAGTACTCCAAAGTGTGGGCAAAACACAAGAAAGTGGATAAAACCAAGCATGGAACATCAAAAATTATAGATACATTTGCAATGTATCACAGGGTTGCTTGAGAGGGGATACCTTTGACCACTTCCTCCCTGAGTTCAATAAATCTTGGGTGATCCACTTAAGGGAAAACTTGATGATGTTCTACAAACCTCTGCACTTGGAGGCCCAACAACTGTCTACAAGAATGGAAGTGCGTAGACATCAAGCTATTTTCCAAGCGCTGCCGGGAGGTAAGGTAAAAGGTACTCACATCCTCCGGTGTGAGTGCTCGAAGTTATTTCCTTTAGATTCTGCAATTATATCTTTTTGTTTCTTGTTTTTATTTTCACTAGTTAGGCTTAATGGAAAACAACAACAAAAATTAGAGACCTTTATAGTATTTATCTCGCGTTAGGACATGAAGTGTTTGAAGAGAAAATTAAAAAACCTATGGAACTTTATTTGCATGCTAATAGCAATGTTATTAGTATGAATTCTTTGAACACCATTATTGCTAATGCTATGTAAAAGTCTAAGCTTGGGGAAGTTGGTTTTGATGAGCATGATACTTTTAGTACCCCAAGCACGGAGGAGAAAATTTACTTTGATGATACTATGCCTCCAATATATGATGATTACAATGATGAATATGATATTTTCAGTCCACCCACCATTGAGGAGAAAATTAATTATGACTATAATATGCCTCTTATATTTGATGATTATGGTGATGAGAATAATAATGATAGCTATTTTGTTAAATTTTCTCCCACTATGATTAATAAGAATGACTATTCTTATAGGGAGAGTAATAATTCTTTTATGCGTGTGGCTCATGATAAGAATGTTTTATGTGATAGTTATATTCTTAATTTTATTCATGTTGCTACTAAAAGTTATTATGAGATAGGGAAACATGGGCTTATGTATCTCAACATTATTAAGTTTCCCCTCTTTATGTTGAAAGTCTTCAAGTTGCACTTGTTTTGCTTTCTAATGATTGTTTCTTTGTGCTTTCATGACTTGTTTATTTAAAAGATTCCTATGCATAGGAAGTGGGTTATACTTAAATGTGCTTTGAATTTGCTTCTTGATGCTCTCTTTTACTTCAATTCATATTTCTTATGTGAGCATCTTCTCAAACTATCATGCCTAACTTAAAGGCGTTAAAGAAAAGTACTTATTGGGAGATAACCAAAAGTTTTAAATGAGTCTTGGAAGTTATTACTTCAGTAATAATCGCTCCTTATCCTTTTTATTTGCTTTTTGTGCCAAGGGTAACCTCTAATGAGAGAGAAGTAATGATTGGGAAAGTTGTTGTCCCAAAACAGATTTATGTGCTTCACCGTAAAAATTCGTGTAAAATCTCTCTACGTTATTTTGAGGCGTGAATTTTTGTGCTTCTGCCCCAGGCTGTTATCTAACTTTCGCTAGTTCAACACTTTTCCATTTGAGCAACAGAAGGTCTTCGAAAAATTTATCTTTATCTGCTAGTCTGTTTTGACAGATTTCTGCCATTATTTGCATTTGCTTCTTGTTGGTTCCTTTTTGAGTTCTTTTGGGGAACTGAGATTTTTTAGGGAAGTGCTACAGTAGCTTTTGTTTTAATGGAAGTTTTATTGGTGTTCTAATAGAACCTAAATACCTATTATCTTGAGTGCACTAATGTTGCTAATAAAGATCGTGTGAAGTTTTGTATGAAGGAAAAAATTTAGGTGTATGGAAGGAATGAGTAATGAGATGAAGAATGGACTAAAGCTCAAGCTTGGGGATGCCACGCATGTCACCCCAAGAAATATCCAAGAAGTACAAGCGTCAAAGCTTGGGGATGCCCAAGGCATCCCCTTCTTCATCAAAAAAAATCCCAGGTTTCTTCCAAACAATTCATTTTTATTGTTTCATGCATAGTTGTTTTGTTCTTGGAGCGTCTTCTTTTTCGTTTTTGTTTTGGTTTTTAGTTTGCTTGGTTTTCTTAGTTTGCTGAATAAATTGGTTGGACCCCCTCTTTCATACATTGGTTTTCAAATAGTTTGGTTTGGATTGGAAAAGAGTAGGAAAGTTCATGCTTAAGTGGTAAAGAGAGCTTATTTTTGACTGTGGCCTATGCTTTGTCATGCCATGCTTGATTTTGTTTTGGCTTTATGCTTAGTATTCTTTTCTGTAGCATGACTTGTTATAAACAATTGAGATTGCTTAATGTGCCTTGAAAGGATCATGCGTTGTTTTAGCATATTAAAGCATAGTATTATGGTATTCTCCTTTGATGCTTTATTTGGGTTGACTTGGCACATGCTCACACCATGTTATGACTATCCCAAGTCACCATAGCCTTTATGATCCTTTAGTTTTCAACTTGTAGTATCACTTTATTCTTTAATTAATGATGTTTTGTCGCTTTGCATGATTATGGCCATTATTGCTCTTTTAGTTGGTCGCTCCCAGTCTTTTGCTAGCCTCCATAACCAAGTATGAGTTCCACTCATGCATCCAACTCCAAATAAAACCAAGTTATTCCGAAGAGTCCACCATACCTACCTATTAGCATTTGCTATTCCAAGTATATTCATGTTTTTATCTACCTTCCAAATTAAACTTGTTATGAGAAAACTAGTGATTAAAGCTCTGACAAACTTGATGGCACACTTTATGTTTCTTACCCTTAATAAACTTGAACCATTGTGTCGTCTATGTTGTATATGCTTGCATTTATATGTTGGGGATTAGCAGATCCATGTTGTCATAGGGAACGCTTTCAACATTGCACTTGTACTTTGTACCTAGTTGATATCATGCTCTTTTGTCTATGGATGTCGTCGGTGTGAAATGAAAGGGGAGCTTGTAAGTCCATGGAGTTATGTGTGTGTGTTAGATAAACGCCTGGGCCGCCGGTCTAATCCATGCCATCATGGTGGAAACCTGCAGCTTAACCATAATGAGTTGTCTATGAAGCATTCTTCTTATAAAAAAAGAAAGAGTCAGATATTGAGAAAAAAGAGAAAAAGAAAGAAAAAAAAGAGATATGAGAAAAGAGGAAAGAGAGAAAAAAGCACCATTTTCCCATGGTAAATAAGAAGATTGCTGAGATGCTCGTTGTTTGCTTGCCTTGTCATTTTGATATGGGGATTCTTCCGTATCATCGGGCAAGGGGTACCCTGCTATGTTCTCTATGATACACATGTACTTACTATGACAAGAACTTACCGGTAACTAAACTTGAGTAGCATGAGGAGCGGCCCTCGTATTCAAGGGACATGAGATTTCCAACTTATACTTTGTCAAGCATATACTCCATAGTTTGTTCACTTTAACCTTAATCACTTCAAGATGCTTATGATAGGGGCAATGAGAGCTGAAAGCTAATAAGTACCATAATTTTTGGAAGCTCTTTATGAAACTTGAATCCCTGCTTCCTTCTATGAAGGCCTTTCTTTTACTTTTTTGTTGAGTCTCCACCTTCTACCTTTATGCACCTACTTTGAGAGCATAGTAGCCATTCTTAGTTCTATGTGCATTGTCCCAAGACTTGTTGATTGATGCATAACTTTGATATTGCTTGTTTTAAACTATTTGTATCTAGTCACTCTTATGAACTTTGAAGGTGTCCTATGCATTTATGTTTGCTACTCTATGAGGGACAAGCTGAATGCCACTATGCTATGTTTTCTTTATGTGAAACAAACAAACGTCTTGCATAGCATTCTTATTCATGATCTTTTGTTTGTACCTTTTCATGTTACAACATAGTTGCTTTGTCTTATTGCTAGAACTTTGTCTTTCATGTTATGATTGAAGTACTATGATCCCAGCTTTGAATGTTTTACAAATACTTTGATCAAGTTTATGATGGTGCATGTCACCTCAAAAATTATTCTTTCTTTTTGTCACTTACCTACTCGAGGTCGAGCAGGAGTTAAGCTTGGGGATGTTGATACGTTGCTAACGTTTCCATAATTTTTGATGTTCCATGCTTGGTTTTATCTACTTTCTTATGTTTTGTCCACACTTTGGAGTACTTTTTATATGATTTCTTGGACTAACCTATTAACAAGAGCCACAGTGCTAGTTGCCTGTTTTCTGCTGCTTTTGGTTCCAGAAAATCAGAAAATAAATATTCTCGGAATTGGACAGGACAAAAGCCAAAGTCGTTATTTTCCCGGAAGATTCACGGAGCCAGAAGGAGAGACGAAGGGGGGCCACAGGGTGGCCTAACCACCTCTAGGCACGGGTCCCCCTAGGCCGCGCCAGGGCATGGTGTGGGCCCTTTGGCTGCCCACCGACCTTGCCTCTCCGCCTATAAGATGCCTCTCGATGCAAAAACCCTAAATCAACAAGCCTCCAGTCACGAAAAGTTCCACAGCGCCGCCGCCACTGAAGGGGAGATTCAGTGGATAGAAAGTCTCTGTTCCAGCATCCTGCCGGGACGGCGAAGTGCCCCCGGAGCCATCTCCATCGATCTCCACCACCATCTCCATCGCCGTTGCTGATTCCCATGATGAGGAGGGAGTAGTTCTCTCTCGAGGCTAAGGGTTCTACCGGTAGCTATGTGTTCATCTCTCTCTATGCATGATCTTATTGAGCTCCTGAGCTTGTAATCTATAGATCTACCTTGCTACTCAAGTGCTTTAATAGATCTCTGCTCTCCCCATGTGTGTGAAGTTGACAGTGTGCACACCATGGTGGCACTTAGGCTAGAGATTACAAATACTTGCTATGAGTTATATTTGGAGTTGGATGTCTTTATGAAATTGTGGTGTTTGTTGGAACCATCTAGTGCTCAAGGTGACAGTGTGGGGTTATCTAGATGCGGAAAGCGAACTTTGAGGTGTGATGTTATAGCCCTACCATGGATTAGAGTGTCCAACCGGAGAGTAGTTCAGCGTAGTATCATAAAGAGAAGATATTTATATGAGAGTATTCACTAGCGAAAGTATGATCCTAGGCCTTGTTTCTAAGCATTGAAACACCGTTTGCAACTAGATCGGTTACATGTTTGCTTGCTTCCATCTTTATTTCAGTTTGCCTTTAGTCTCTTCCACACCATCAAGCTATTTTCTCGCACCGTTGTCTTATATACATACCACTTGTATCTCACTATCTCTTCGCCGAACTAGTGCACCGATACACCTGACATGTGTATTGGGTGTGTTGGGGACACAAGAGACTTCTTGTATCTTGATTGCAGGGTTTCTTGAGAGGGGATACCTTTGACCACTTCCGCCCTGAGTTCGATAAACCTTGGGTGATCCACTTAAGGGAAAACTTGCTATTGTTCTACAAACCTCTGCACTTGGAGGCCCAACAACTGTCTACAAGAATATAAGTGCGTAGACATCATTATGTTCCTATGGATTCTTTTGAAAATGTTTATAATAAAGCTCTAGATAATGGTCCTATATTGGTTGATAATATTAATTGTACTACTATTGAAAATGAGATTGATCAGTCATCTTGTTATAAAATTGTTAAAAGTGGGTGACATGGGTATACCCTACAGGTACTCGAGTTTGGTATATAAGGGCCAAATACGAACAGGCCCACGGTGTCGCAAAGGCCCAGATAAAAGGACTCGAGTAACCTGCGAACTCTCGATTGCTTGAAGGACAAGAAGAAGCTAAAGATAGAAAGTTTGAAGGGGAAAACCCTAACTTGTAACCGACTCGACCTGCTACCCGAGACCTAGCCTATCTATATAAAGGCTAGGAGGGGGCGGCGAGGAGAACACACACAACCCTAGTTTCCACAACCCTCGCCAGATTACATCTGCGCACCATTGTAACTTTCGACTCCCTCAATAATTCCACGAGCAGACAAGTAGGAGTAGGGACCTCTACAAGGCCTGAACCTGGGTAATCCTTTGTCCCCTGTGTGCTTGTTTGCTAGCCGATAGATGTCTCCAGCGCTCCCTCCTTCTCCAAAACCCAAGTTCATAACAATGGGCATTGACGAGTTAAACCCTCGTCAATTGGCGCCGTCTATGGGAATTGGGAGTGCTGATGTTGCGGCTTCTTTGGCCCCATCAACCGCGATCTACAACTCCGCAACAGCGGAGATTCGTCATCTCTTCGGCGCCTTCGACTTCACCGTCCACACGCCGGCCACCCGCCCGGCCTTCGAGTCCGTGGGCGACGGAATCAGCCCGGTGATTGGGAGCTTCCGCTTCCAAGTTGGTCAGATGGGCACGCTTCGCATGCCTGATCAGCCGACAACACCGGCGATAGCCCCAGCATCATGGTTCCCTCAGCGAGCTCAACGCTCCGGTGGTAGTCGAGAACACGGTCAGCGACAGCAGTCGCGACTCCGATCTAAGCGATCTGGCCACTGAAGATGGAACCTATGGTTCCGGATCTGAAAATTGTGGAAGCAACAGCTTCCCCAATCACTTCATGTGCGCCGTCATCAACGCAGGCGACACCTCCGCCAATCGCGGCAACGGTGGTAACACCGGCAACGACACCGATCCACCCAATCGCGGCAACGGTGGTAACACCGGCAACGGCACCGATCCACCCAACGCCGGCAACGGTGGCAACGGCGGTAACGGTGGCAACGGAGGAGCAGTCGAACCTCCCAGCATGATCAATGAGCAAACTGGCGAACGTGTCGTGATCAGGCTCAACGAGCAAGAGTGGGATCGCTGCCGCGAAGCCCTATGGGGTGCACCTCTACCCTTTGGCTCCCCGCAGGAACTGCTGATGGGCTATCATTGGCTTCTAAAAGAAGAATTCAAGCGCCAAAAATAGGCAATCGCGCAACTTGAGGCGTGTAAGAAGGCAGCGGACGAATCGAGCCTTCGTCGTGTTGGGCTCTCCTCCTACGGAGGATCCTCCTCAAGAGGCAACGAGTACCTCGCCAAGAAGAGGCAGTCACGGATGGCTCACCTCACCGAACAAGAGCGCATAGAATCCGCGAAAGTCCTCGACTTCGGCTCTATGACAGTCGACACGAGAGGCAACGTGGTTCCCAGGACACCGCAGGCCGTGGTGACAGCAGCCACCATGTACCTCCTCAATAACCAGCCGCCAGCTGGAGATCCCCGAACTGCCATGCACCAATCTACGATCGCGGGCTTGGGGCTAATCGAGGCCGCCCTCGGCAAGGAGCCAGTACCAGACCCAAAAAAGGGCAAAACGCTACTCCTCGCCATCATCCAGCGATGACAATCACGACCTATCTCGATGACGCCGCTCACGGCGACACGACCGCGACTACGATGCACGCGATGACCTCACACAACGCAAGATCGACAAGTCAAGGGGACGACATGCTCGGTCGACTGACTCAGAAGAGGAAGATGGGAAGCTCTGCGGCGCCAGATGCTTCAGCAGATCCATTAGGCAGAAGCGAATGCCTAAAGGGTTCAAACTCCCATCGGAGAACCCGAAATTTGACGGTCTACAGGACCCTAAGATCTGGCTGGAGGACCACATCTCCTCCATCAGGCTACACGGAGGCAATCGAAGTACTGCCATGCAATGCTTGCAGCTACAGCTGCAGGGCGCCGCCCGGGCATGGCTCAATAACCTCCCACACGGATCCATTCGCAGTTGGGATGAGCTGATCTACAGCTTCATGCGCAACTTTAAGGGCATGTACAAACGGCCCGCCTTAATCGAAGAACTGAGATGCTTGTTGGGTCCGCAGCATAGAAAACGAAAAATTTCCTACGGTGTGAACTACACGCCAAGATCTATCTACTAGGTACATAGCAAACAGGTGGACATACATCCATAGAGAACTTACCCTCGAAGACAACGAGCTTTGTTAACGAGTAGGAACTCGTGGTTGATGTAGTCGTACACTTGCCGATCTCAAGATCGTGAGGAAGTCCGAGCGCCGCAACTCAGCAGCGCATCCGCACTCGCACACACGTTCAAGCCACCGGACAACCTCCACCTCCTCGCTCCAGCGATCCAGCGGAAGCAACAACTCCTTCCAGACGAAATGCCACCGGGAACATGTATCTAGCTAATCCGAGACCATGGGGGAATAATTCTAGAGGGGGAGAGAGATCCTTCACAAGGAGGTGTGTGGATGAAGGAAGGAATGGGTGGCCTTTTATAGGAGGAGGGGGGGCCCCCTATCTCCATGGCGGCGCATGGGGGGGTGACCCCTCACCTCCCCCATTCATGTGGTGGTAACTCCTCCACATTAAAATGCCTCTTCACATTCCCTTTTAAAGTCTCCACTTTAAATGCATTAAGTTTCTCCAAATTTAATGCTCTCTCATTTAATAAAACTATTTTATTAAATTTATTCAGAATTTTGTTAATTACTTTAATTAACAAACATTCACATATAGCCCCAATATTTCAATATCACATGCGTAACCACCTTCGCAATTTTACCAAAACAATTTCGGTTTCTATTGAAACAATTCCTGCGCTTTGCAATTCTTTCGTCTGAAACATATGTGCTCCAAAATGGTGTCCGGTAACTCTTAAGTGTGCCACCCTACGGTTCGCGAATAATGCAGACATGATCGAGACCCTTCTCCGATCAATAATCAGCAGCGGGACCTGGAGATCCGTACTGACTCCTACACATTCAACGATGACTCCTATGATCGTGAGAACCTTTAACGCTTGTAACTAAATCCCTTTGTCTCTCGATATATTACATGTCCGATATTCGATCATCGGTATCTCCATACCTAGTTTGATCTCGTTACCGACATGCACTCTTTTCTCGTTCCCGTGATATAACATTCTAGTGATCACATCACTTGCTTGCAAGCTATCCTAATGTGATATCACCGAGAGGGCCAAAGTATATCTATCCGTCATCGGATTGACAAATTCCACTCTTGATCCATGAGCCTCAACATAACACCTTTGTAGCATCGAACCCATCTTTATAGTCACCCCATTACGGTGACATTTGATGTTATCAAGATACTCTTCCGGTGTTAGCAATTAACATGATCTCATGGTCTAAGGATAAAGATTACTTCGTATGATGTTATAGCAATATAAACACAATGACTTGATCGTAATGCTATACTTCGGATGAATGTTCATCACATCATTTCACAAATGCTGTGACCTTGTTATTAACAACATCCAATGTCCATGATCAGGAAACCTTGATCATCCTGTTAATCAACAAGCTAGTCTATAAGAGAGGCATGACTAGGAACCCTTTTTGTTTATTAAACACACATGTATTGATGTTTCCTATCAATACAATTATAGCATGCAAAATAAACATCTATCATATACAAGGAATACATGATAACAACTTTATTATTGCCTCTTAGGGCATATTTCCTTCAGTCTCCCACTTGCACTAGAGACAATAATCTAGTTCACATAGTGATAAGTCTAACACCCATGGAGTTCTGGTGTTGATCGTGTTAAACCCTAGGGAGTACTTTAGTCAACGGATCTGCTACATTCAGGTCCGTGTGCACTTTACAAATTTTTATATCTCCATCCTTGATATGTTCGCGGATGGAGTGAAACCGGCGCTTAATATGCTTGGAATTCTTGTGAGACCTTGGTTCCTTGGCGTTGGCTATGGCTCCATTGTTGTCACAATAGATCACCATCGGGTCCAACGCACTGGGAACCACACCCAGTTCCGTAATGAACTCTTTCATCCAAACTGCTTCCTGCGCTGCTTCTGAAGCAGCAACATATTCCGCCTCCGTTGTTGATCCAGCCACCACTGGTTGTTTGGAGCTCCTCCAACCAACTGCTGCTCCGTTCAAGAGAAATACGTATCCGGATTGAGGCTTAGAGTCATCCGGATCAGTGTCAAAGCTAGCATCGACATAACACTTAGCGACTAGCTCTTCTTCACCTCCGTATACAAGAAACATATCCTTAGTTCTTCTCAAGTACTTAAGGATATTCTTGACCGATATCCAGTGTTCCGAACCTGGATCAGATTGGTACCTACTAGTCAAACTAATAGCATGTGCCACATCCGGTCTTGTACATAGCATGGCATACATTATAGAGCCTACGACTCAAGCATAGGGGATCTTATCCATTATATCTCTTTCTTCCGCCGTAGCCGGACTTTGAGTCTTACTCAATGTCTTGCCTTGCAACATAGGTAAGAACCCCTTCTTACTTCCGTCCATGTTAAACTTCTTTAGTATCTTATCAAGGTATGTACTCTGCGATAGCCCAATTAGGCGTCTTGATCTATCTCTATAGATTTTAATGCCTAATATATATGAAGCTTCACCAAGGTCCTTCATCGAAAATTTGCTGTTTAGATAACTTTTAACACTGTTTAAAAGATCTAAATCATTTCCAATCTATAATATGTCATCCACATATAATATCAGAAATGCCACATTGCTCCCACTCACTTTCTTGTAAATACAAGCCTCTCCATAAGTTTGGACAAATCCAAACTCTTTGATCATCTCATCAAAGCGGAGATTCCAACTCCGTGATGCTTGCTTCAGTCCATAGATGGATCGCTGAAGTTTGCACACCTTATTAGCATCCTTAGGATCGACAAAACCCTTAGGTTGTATCATATAAAACTCTTCTTCAATCTTACCATTGAGGAACGCAGTTTTGACATCCATCTGCCATATTTCATAATCGAAATATGCAGCAATTGCTAACATAATCCTAACCGACTTAAGCATCGCTACGGGAGAGAATGTCTCATCGTAGTCAACTCCTTGAATTTGTCGAAACCCCTTTGCGACAAGTCGAGCCTTATAGATGGTCACATTACCATCAACATTAGTTTTCCTTTTGAAAATCCATTTATTCTCAACGGCCTTTCGGTCGTGAGGTAAGTCCACCAAGTTTAAAACTTGGTTCTCGTACATGGATTCCATCTCGGATTTCATGGCTTCTAGCCATTTGTTGGAATCCGGGCTCATCATTGCTTCTTCATGTGTCGCAGGGTCATCCATTTCATCAATCATGAAATTCATAACAGGATTGCCATACAGTTCAGGAGATGCACGTGTCCTGCTTGACCTACGAGGTTCGGTAGTGTCTTCTTTCGGAGTTTCATGATCAATATCATTAGCGCTCTCTTCATTAGGTGAAGTCAACTCCGAAAAAACTTCTGGAGCTGCGCTACTCGCCATTTCATGAAGAGAAGGTTCAATAACCTCTTCAAGTTCTACCTTCCGACTACTCACACCTTTTGCGAGAAACTCCTTCTCAAGAAAGGATCCATTCTTGGCAACAAAAACCTTGCCCTCGGATCTGTGATAGAAGGTATACCCAATTGTTTCCTTAGGGTATCCTATGAAGACGCATTTTTCCGCTTTGGGTTCGAGTTTATCTGGTTGAAGTTTCTTCACATAAACATCGCATCCCCAAACCTTAAGAAATGACAGCTTAGGTTTGTTTCCAAACCATAATTCAGACGGTGTCGTTTCAACGGATTTATATGGTGCCCGATTTAAAGTGAATGTAGCGGTTTCCAGTGCATAACCCCAAAATGACAAAGGGCAAGTCGATCGAGACATCATAGATCGAACCATATCCAATAAAGTACGATTCTGACGTTAGACACACCATTATGTTGTGGTGTTCCGCGAGCGTGAGTTGTGAAACTATTCCACAGTCTTTCATATGTGTGCTAAACTCGTAACTAAGATACTCTCCTCCACGGTCGGACCGCAGAAATTTGATCTTTCTGTTATGATGATTTTCCACTTCATTCTGAAATTCTTTAAACTTTTCAAAAGTTTCAGACTTGTGTTTCATCAAATAGATATACCCATATCTACTCAAATCATCCGTGAAAGTAACAAAATAACGATATCCACCTCGCGCCGACACACTCATTGGTCCACACACATGTCACTACTATAGAAAGGCTTATAACCTCTAGGTGGTTAGTGACGAGCAAAATTGTGCCTGTCACTAGTATGTATTACCAGCGACAGGCAAAGATATGTCCGTCACTAGTACAAAACACTAGTGACGAGCATATAAAACTGACTGTCACTAGTATTCTTTGTGGAGTCCGGCTGCATGGAAAAATCACTTAGTGGCAGGCGTCTATAAATGTCTGTCACTGGTAAAGCTATGGATAGTGACAGACTCCAAATATGCCCGTTACTAGTACTAAAAGTATAGACATCTCTAAAGACCTATCACCAGAATTTCCGTAATTTGTTTGTTTTTAAAAATGTTCATGCATTATTTAATCCATTCTGTCGTGCGTATTTATTGCAACTAAGAAAATATAGCAGTCAGCTGGCCCGTACATGGTCCGTTTGGATATTTTTTCTAAGCGGGTCACGCACGCACCAGCACCAACCAGATCCTATTTTATTTCCGAGCGGAACAAGATCCAGGGACTACGAGTAATGAAAGGAAAAACAAACACGCGAGGCCATTGCTTCAGAGGCATACGCTCCTATGCTGGGCGGCCCACCATCTCGGACGAACGAGGTCCAAGCGGAGTCGGGATCGATGCGACAATGCAGTTTTTGAGTCTTGTTCGGCTCAAGATTCTCAAGTCCCCAACCGCCGCCGCCGCCACCGCCCGAGGACGGCGCCCTGCACTCCAACACCACCGCGCCGCTTGGGGACTCCGCCCTGCATACCAACATCGCACCGCCCGTCCCCGGGACGCGAGGACGCCCTACCGCTGAGGCGTCATGTCTGAAGCTTCTTGCTTCCTCCGTGCACCGCCAGCCTCCTGCCGTCGGCATCCTAAACCTCCCCTCAGCGACGCATCTCAGGCCTCCCTCCCCAACGCGTCCTAGGTTCGTATTCCCCATTCTGATGTTACCCAAATACTGCCATAGGAGCGAAAGCATTCTATTGTTCTACGCAAACTGAACCACAAACAATATTCTACTCATGTGTGCCAGAGGAGGAACTAGAGCGTCTGATGTAATTTTTCTAGGCAAACAGCTAGGGAAAGGGAAAGTAGCTGAAATAACTGCTTCACACTGTCAGTAGCAGGAATGTAAGGTTTTATAGTTCGTAGCTACACAATTCCAACTAATTAAAGCTTAGCAATGTTTACTCAACAAACCTGGATTATATGAAATTAAATAGCTGCTTTCAGGGTTAAGGCAGTTGGAGCCTTGCAGTTGGAGGTTACTTGTATGTTGAAGCAGCTTTGTGTTGTTTTTGTAGGACATACTAAGTCGTTTTATTTTGTTCTACTAGAAGCTCGTCTTGCTTATTTTGATGCATGTCCCAATCTCATGGTTTTACTGCTTAACTGTTAGAAATATAAGTCAAATCATTTGTTGTATTTATTTTGACGAGAGCAACCCGTAGAACCATAAGAGCGAGCTTGTCATACTGTTGATTGGAATGTATGGTGTTACACTGCATCACTTACACACTTCTAGCGCATAGTAAATAAAACTAAATAACTTGCTTTCGGGATTAAGGTGATTGGTATATTGGAGTTGAAGGTAACTTGTACGTGCAAGCAGCTATGTGGTGTTAGTAGTCAAAGAACATCCTAAGTTGGTTTCCTTTGTTTACCTGGAAGTTGATCTTGATTGTTTTGATGTATTGTGTAATCTCATGGTTTTATGGCTCAACTGGTTTGACCTGTAAGCGAAGCACTTGTCGAGATACTATTTTGATGTGGCCGCTGGCCTGTAATCTCATCGTTTTACTGCTCAACTGGTTAGTACTATAAGTCAAGCACTTTTTGTGTTACTAGATATATTTAATTTTCTTCTCCTGTAAGTATCACATTTTCAACAGTGACATACTCAGTTGTTTTCCTTTGTTCTAGTAGAAGCCCTTCTTGCTTGTTTTGATGTATGCCCTGACCTCATGGTTTTACTACTAAAGTATTAGAACTATAAGTCAAATCATCTTCAAACTGTTTGTAGGAATGGAAAAATCTTCTGAATCTAGGGTTTTCTGTGGCGGTGATGACTCGCCGGAGGTTCATGATTCAGGCACAAATGCGGCTACAACCCAATTGATCAAGTATGCAGGATCACCGAATGAGGTATGTGGCATTTTATTCTGTTTATTTAGTTTCTTTGCTTCTTGGATGTGGCCGGGTACTTGATCTGGTTCTTGGTTGTGGACTTATACTTGACTCGCTTCTTGGTTGCCCTGTTCTGGTTCTTGCTTGTGGATTCTGTTCGTATACTAGATCACTCCGACATCCTTGTCACTGACATCAATGTCCCCTTTCCACATTCTACTCGTAAAATTAAATAGAATTGGATGGCCATTCAATTTGTAGTGCTAACTTTGCCGCCTGTAAGAACCGTCTACCTATAGATACTGGTAGTATAATGTATGTGCATATTTATATGTGGAGGAATACTAACAATTGAATATTTCACCAACTAGATGCATGTCCGTGAGTACAAAAAAGAGTTGATCACATGTTTTCCATGCGTGTCTCTGGGTTGCACATGGCATTGTACCTGTCTCTATATTCTATATTTGTATTTTCTCTATATACACTTTTTAATACAATTTTGTGACGTTGAAAAGATATATCAGATCCTCTGTCATCACTGGATTACTTTGTGTCTATGCACCCATAGTTGACCTAAGAAATGTGCATCATGTTTTCCAAAATATTTTGGGTAGTTCTCATATTTGGTTTCCACATGAGAGTGAAACTATAGTAGCTTCATATTGTGTACAAAATGGAGTTTGGCAAATGAATGACTGGGAAGTAGAAAGCAGTACGCAAAACAATGCTATGTTAGATGAATCAGGAAACTGAAAATAATTATTTTGACAATTTTTTACCTGTTGGCCTCACAAAATTCAGGCGAAAGCAGGCACTTCAGAATGTAGCCATCATGGGCTTGCAGTTTATGGAGTGGCTCAAAGCTGGTGATTATCTAAGTAGAAGGTTTCATCATCTTGAAAATGCATAAATCATGAGTGTATAATGGTAGGTAGGTCAGCTGAAACACTGACCTAAGTACCCTTAAGTAAGCACCAAACGTAGCATGTCCTACAGTTATTTGTAGCGACAACCATACTCACATCCCACATTCAACATATGTAGATGATTGTTGTCTGGTTCATGAAATGTAATTGCTGCTTCTTGTAATACCGTCTATGTTTCCATAGAAATATTTCTACACTCTTATCTACATACCTTTGTAAGATTTACCTCCTTGTTGCTAAGTCCACTCTTCTTAATTCACGGACAAATAATAGAGAAAGCTGATTTTAATGCCACTATTTGATTTTTTTGTTTAAAATTTCTTTATTCTCCAACATGTGCTCATCCACCTGGTGCCATTGCTCACAATTATATGCTTATTTCCTTGTTTGTATCAGGTTAAACACGTCATCAATGTTCTGCGTGATTCTGGTCTATACAAGGAAGACATGATGAAAGAAGTTGCACCTCAACAAGATGATGGGAATGTAGAACATTGAAAGAGACCTGCAGCTATTCATATGACCATAATACATGTAACTGATTAAGCCTTTGTTATTCTATGATAGTTTGCAAGTTCTGATGCCAACGTGTTATCTGTGCAAATATGATGCCACATTGGGTTGTGAACATATCTTATTGTGCTATTTAAAATATTTGTGGATAATGCATTTTATTTTATCACATCTTATTGTGCTATCTGCAATATTCGTGGAAAACATATTTATTTTTTCTACTATCAAAAATAAAATTAGTGACGGGCAAGATAATGGGTATGTCACTACAAAGCCCACAGGGTTGCAGCTGTTGATCACAACCAGTGACATGCATCTCTTTTGCCCGTCACTAGTATGCACATACTAGTGACATGCACTTGCCTGTCACTGGTAGCCTCATACTAGTGACTAGTCATCAGTGACAGACGCTTTGCCTGTCACTAATGGGTCTTTTGTGCACGTCACTGATAGCCTATTCTGCAGTAGTGTGTGTATGTATGATTTCCAATAGATCTGTCGCACGTTCCATTGAACCGGAAAACGGCGTTCTAGTCATCTTGCCCATAAGGCATGGCTCACATGTATCAAATGATTCAAAATCAAGTGATTCCAAAAGTCCATCAGAATGGAGTTTCTTCATGCGTTTAACGCCAATATGACCTAGACGGCAGTGCCACATATATGTAGATATATCATTATCAAGTTTAATCCTTTTAGCATCAACATTATGAATATGCGTAATACTACCAACAGAAATAAACCATTCAACATAGGTGCATGACCATAAAAGATATTATTCATATAAATTGAACAACCATTGTTTTCAGACTTAAATTAATAACCACTTTGCATCAAACACAATCCGGATACAATGTTCATGCTCAGTGCAGGCACCAAATAACAATTATTTAGGTTTATAACTAATCCCGATGGCATATGGAGAGGCAGCGTTAGAAGCGATCACATCAACTCTTGATCCATTGCCGACCGCATCGTGACCTCATCCCTTGCTAGTTGTCGCTTGTTCCAGAGCCCTGAACCGAGTTACATATATTAGCAACCGATCCCGTATCAAATACCCAGGTGCTACTGCGAGTACTAGTCAAGTACACATCAATAACATGTATATCACATATACCTTTGTTTGCCTTGCCGGACTTCTTGTCCGCCAAATATTTGGGGCAGTTGCGCTTCCAATGTCGAGTCCCCTTGCAATAGTAGCACTCGGTGTCAGACTTAGGGCCAACTCGGGGTTTCTTTTCAGGAGTGGCAACATACTTTCCACCCTTCTTTCCCTTGTGCTTTCCTTTCTTGTCCTTCTTGAAACCGGTGGTCCTATTGATCATCAACACTTGATGTTCTTTCCTAATCTCCACTTCTGCAGTCTTAAGCATTGACAGAAGCTCGGGAAGAGACTTCTTCATGCCCTGCATATTATAGTTCATCACAAAGCTCTTGTAGCTAGGTGGCAGAGATTGGAGAACACGATGTATGCCTAAGTCAATGGGAATCTTTATTCCCAAGGACACAAGCTTATCGGCGTACCCAGACATTTTGAGTACGTGCTCACTAACGGAGCTGTTTTCCTCCATCATGCAGCTAAAGAACTTTTCTGTAGCATTATAACTCTCTACGACAGCATGGGTATCGAAAATCATTTTCAATTCTCCCATGGTATCAAAGGCATTGCCATTTTCGAAACGCTTTCGAAGTTCTGGCTCTAGCCCATACAATATGCCGCAATGAACTAAGTTGTGGTCCTCTTGACGAGTTATATAGACGCTCTTTTCCTCGTCAGGGGCATCAGGAGCTGGTGGGGGGCCTAGCGGCGCATCTAGCACATATTGCTTTTGTGCAGCAGTGAGGAGAATCCTCAAATTCATAGCCCAGTTGGTGAAGTTGCTACCATTCGTAGCAAGTTTCTCTTTCTCCATGAACACATTGAAATTAAAAGCAGGTGGTGCCATCTACAACAGAATTTGTAAAGTATATTTAGACTAAGTTTATGATATATTGAGTTCAACTAATCCAAATTACTAATGAACTCCCACTCAAAAACGACATCCCTCGTGTCCTTTTGGTGATTACACGAACCAAGTCCACTACACCAAGTCCGATCATCACGTGAGTCGATGTAGCTTCAAAGGCGAGCATCTATATGGGCATCATATCAACTATATGACTCATGCTTAACCTTTCGGTCCGTGTTCCGAGGCCATGTCTGTACATGCTAGGCTCGTCAAGTAAGAACCTTAGTATTTGCGTGTGTAAAACTGTCTTACACCCGTTGTATGAAAGCGTAGAGTTGAGAACACCCGATCATCATGTGATGCCTCAAAACACGATCCACAAAATGGTGCATACTTAAGGAAGAACACATTTTATCTTGATATCTAAATGAGGGATCATCTTATAATGCTACCAAACGCGCCAAACTAGCAATATAAGATGCTAACATCTAATGTGTGAAGTGATATGATATGGTCCATGCATTTGATCTCTATCATTTGCATCGTGGTATGATCTCTATCATTCCTTTGTGTGTAAGTCCAAGGTCTATGGAACTTACACGTTAAGTGAGTTGTAAGAGTATCTATTATACATCTACTTACAACAATACCATATCAAAACACTAGCCCAGCAACGATCTAAACTAGACGCCTCTAATTTATCAATTGCAAGTTTTACGTGGCTTAGGGCTTTCGGAGATAGAACCCGTCTAACCTACGAACATGAACCACAAAGAGGATAACCAAGTTATTAGCAACTCGTTGTAAATCAGATATTGACTATAGTAGGAGAGACAGACACCCGCTAGCCACTTATGCAAAACAAGTTGCATGTCAGTCGTGGAACCGGTCTCATGTACGATGACATGTAAGGTTGGTCCGGGCCGCTTCATCCCACTATGACACCAATATCCAAAATACATAGAAGATGCAATAACATGATCATAGTCGCCCACATATCAACCATATGTGTACTACCCGTGCAAAGCACCTACGCATAGATCAGGCTCTGATACCACTGTTGGGTCTGCAGCATGGAAAACAAAAAATTTCCTACGGTGTGAATTACACGCCAAGATCTATCTACTAGGTACAAAGCAAACGGGTGGACATACATCCATAGAGAACTTATCCTTGAAGACAACGAGCTTTGTTAACGAATAGGAACTCGTGGTTGATGTAGTCGTACACTTGCCGATCTCAAGATCGTGAGAAAGTCCGAGCGCCACAACTCAGCAGCGCATCCGCACTCGCACACACGTTCAAACCACCGGACAACCTCCACCTCCTCGCTCCAGCGATCCAGCGGAAGCAGCAACTCCTTCCAGACGAAATGCCACCGGGAACATGTATCTCGCTAATCCGAGACCATGGGGGAATAATTCTAGAGGGGAAGAGAGATCCTTCACAAGGAGGTGTGTGGATGAAGGAGGGAATGGGTGGCCTTTTATAGGAGGAGGGGGGTGCCCCCTCTCTCCATGGCCGGCGCATGGGGGTGACCCCTCACCTCCCCCATTCATGTGGTGGTAACTCCTCCACATTAAAATGCCTCTTCACATTCCCTTTTAAAGTATCCACTTTAAATGCATTAAGTTTCTCCAAATTTAATGCTCTCTCATTTAATAAAACTCTTTTATTAAATTTATTCAGAATTTTGTTAATTACTTTAATTAACAAACATTCACATATAGCCCCTTGCAATATTTCAATATCACATGCAGAACCACCTTCTGCAATTTTACCCGAAACAATTTCTGGTTTCTATTGAAACAATTCCTGCGCTTTGCAATTCTTTCGTCAGAAACATATGTGCTCCAAAATGGTGTCCAGTAACTCTTAAGTGTGCCACCCTACGGTTCGCGAATAATGCAGACATGATCGAGTCCCTTCTCCGATCAATAATCAGCAGCGGGACCTGGAGATCCGTACCGACTCCTACACATTCAACGATGACTCCTGTGATCGTGAGAACCTTTGACGCTTGTAACTAAATCCCTTTGTCTCTCGATATATTACATGTCCGAGATTCGATCATCGGTATCTCCATACCTAGTTTGATCTCGTTACCGACATGCACTCTTTTCTCGTTCTCGTGATATAACATTCTAGTGATCACATCACTTGCTTGCAAGCTATCCTAATGTGATATCACCGAGAGGGCCCAGAGTATATCTATCTGTCATCTGGATTGACAAATTCCACTCTTGATCCATGAGCCTCAACATAACACCTTCGTAGCACTGAACCCATCTTTATAGTCACCCTGTTACGGTGTGACGTTTGATGTTATCAAGATACTCTTCCGGTGTTAGCAATTAACATGATCTCATGGTCTAAGGATAAAGATTACTTCGTATGATGTTATAGCAATATAAACACAATGACTTGATCGTAATGCTATACTTCGGATGAATGTTCATCACATCATTTCACAAATATTGTGACCTTGTTATTAACAACATCTAATGTCCATGATCAGGAAACCTTGATCATCCTGTTAATCAACAAGCTAGTCTATAAGAGAGGCATGACTAGGAACCCTTTTTGTTTATTAAACACACATGTATTGATGTTTCCTATCAATACAATTATAGCATGCAAAATAAACATCTATCATATACAAGGAATACATGATAACAACTTTATTATTGCCTCTCAGGGCATATTTCCTTCAGTCTCCCACTTGCACTAGAGACAATAATCTAGTTCACATAGTGATAAATATAACACCCATGGAGTTCTGGTGTTGATCATGTTTTGCCCTGGGGAGTACTTTAGTCAACGGATCTGCTACATTCAGGTCCGTGTGCACTTTACAAATCTTTATATCTCCATCCTTGACATGCTCGCGGATGGAGTGAAACCGGCGCTTAATATGCTTGGAATTCTTGTGAGACCTTGGTTCCTTGGCGTTGTCTATGGCTCCATTGTTGTCACAATAGATCACCATCGGGTCCAACGTACTGGGAACCACACCCAGTTCCGTAATGAACTATTTCATCAAAGCGCTTCTGGCTTACGAGCGAACATATTCCGCCTCCGTTGTTGATCCAGCCATCACAGGTTGTTTGGAGCTCCTCCAACTAACTGCTACTCCGTTCAAGAGAAATACGTATCCGGATTGAGACTTAGAGTCATCCGGATCAGTGTTAAAGCTAGCATCGACATAACACTTAGCGACTAGCTCTTCTTCACCTCCGTATACAAGAAACATATCCTTAGTTCTTCTCAAGTACTTAAGGATATTCTTGACCGCTATCCAGTGTTCCGAACCTGGATCAGATTAGTACCTACTAGTCAAACTAATAGCATGTGCCACATCCAGTCTTGTACATAGCATGGCATACATTATAGAGCCTATGGCTGAGGCATAGGGGATCTTATCCATTATCTCTCTTTCTTCCATTGTGGCGGACTTTGAGTCTTACTCAATGTCTTGCCTTGCAACATAGGTAAGAACCCCTTCTTACTTCCGTCCATATTAAACTTCTTTAATATCTTATCAAGGTATGTACTCTGCGATAGCCCAATTAGGCGTCTTGACCTATCTCTATAGATTTTAATGCCTAATATATATGAAGCTTCACCAAGGTCCTTCATCGAAAATTTGCTGTTTAGATAACTTTTAACACTGTTTAAAAAATCTAAATCATTTCCAATCAATAATATGTCATCCACATATAATATCAGAAATGCCACATTGCTCCCACTCACTTTCTTGTAAATACAAGCCTCTCCATAAGTTTGGACAAATCCAAACTCTTTGATCACCTCATCAAAGCGGAGATTCCAACTCTGTGATGCTTGCTTCAGTCCATAGATGGATCGCTGAAGTTGGCACACCTTATTAGCATCCTTAGGATCGACAAAACCCTTAGGTTGTATCATATACAACTCTTCTTCAATCTTACCATTGAGGAACACAATTTTGACATCCATCTGCCATATTTCATAATCGAAATATGCAGCAATTGCTAACATAATCCTAACCGACTTAAGCATCGCTACGGGAGAGAATGTCTCATCGTAGTCAACTCCTTGAATTTGTCGAAACCCCTTTGCGACAAGTCGAGCCTTATAGATGGTCACATTACCATCAACATCAGTTTTCCTTTTGAAAATCCATTTATTCTCAACAGCCTTTCGGTCGTGAGGTAAGTCCACCAAGTTCCAAACTTGGTTCTCGTACATGGATTCCATCTCGGATTTCATGGCTTCTAGCCATTTGTTGGAATCCGGGCTCATCATCGCTTCTTCATATGTCACAGAGTCATCCATTTCATCAATCATGAAATTCATAACAGGATTGCCGTATAGTTCAGGAGATGCACGTGTCCTGCTTGACCTGCGACGTTCGGTAGTGTCCTATTTTGGAGTTTCATGATCAATATCATTAGCTCTCTCTTCATTAGGTGAGGTCAACTCCGAAACAACTTCTGGAGCTGCGCTACTCGCCATTTCATGAAGAGAAGGTTCAATAACCTCTTCGAGTTCTACCTTCCGACTACTCACACCTTTCGCGAGAAACTCCTTCTCAAGAAAGGATCCATTCTTGGCAACAAAAACCTTGCCCTCGGATATGTGATAGAAGGTATACCCAATTGTTTCCTTAGGGTATCCTATGAAGACGCATTTTTCCGCTTTGGGTTCGAGTTTATCTGGTTGAAGTTTCTTCACATAAACATCGCATCCCCAAACCTTAAGAAATATGACTTAGGTTTGTTTCCAAACCATAATTCATACGGTGTCGTTTCAGCGGATTTAGATGGTGCCCGATTTAAAGTGAATGTAGCGGTTTCTAGTGCATAACCCCAAAATAGCGGTGGCAAGTCGATCGGAGACATCATAGATCGAACCATATCCAATAAAGTACGACACGACGTTCGACACACCATTACGTTGTGGTGTTCCGGTGTGAGTTGTGAAACTATTCCACGATCTTTCATATGTGTGCTAAACTCGTAACTAAGATACTCTCCTCCACAGTCGGACCGCAGAAATTTGATCTTTACATTACGATGATTTTCCACCTCGTTAAAATTCTTTGAACTTTTAAAAGTTTCAGACTTGTGTTTCATCAAATAGATATACCCATATCTACTCAAATCATCTGTAAGTAACAAAATAACGATATCCACCTCGGCAATGACACACTCATTGGTCCACACACATCGGTATGTATGAATTCCAATAGATCATGCCCGTTCCATTGAACCGGAAAACGGCGTTCTAGTCATCTTGCCCATAAGGCATGGCTCACATGTATCAAATGATTCAAAATCAAGTGATTCCAAAAGTCCATCAGAATGGAGTTTCTTCATGCGTTTAACGCCAATATGACATAGACGGCAGTGCCACATATATGTAGATATATCATTATCAAGTTTAATCCTTTTAGCATCAACATTATGAATATGCGTAATACTACTATCGAGATCCAACGGAAATAAACCATTCAACATTGGTGCATGACCATAAAAGATATTATTCATATAAATCGAACAACCATTGTTTTCAGACTTAAATGAATAACCACTTTGCATCAAACACGATCCGGAAACAATGTTCATGCTCAGTGCAGGCACCAAATAACAATTATTTAGGTTTATAACTAATCTCGATGGCATATGGAGAGGCAGCGTTCCGACGGCGATCACATCAACTCTTGATCCATTGCCGACCCGCATCGTGACCTCATCCCTTGCTAGTTGTCGCTTGTTCCGTAGCCCCTGAACCGAGTTACATATATTAGCAACCGATCCTTTATCAAATACCCAGGTGCTACTGCGAGTACTAGTCAAGTACACATCAATAACATGTATATCACATATACCTTTGTTTGCCTTGCCGGACTTCTTGTCCGCCAAATACTTGGGGCGATTCTTCCGGTGGCGATCCCTTGCAATAGTAGCACTTTCGGTGTCGGACTAAGGGCCAGCTCGGGGTTTCTTTTTCGAGCGTGGCAAATGACTTGCCACCCTTCTTTCCTTGTGCTTGCCTTTCTTGTCCTTCTTGAAACCGGTGGTCCTATTGATCATCAACACTTGATGTTCTTTCCTAATCTCCACTTCTGCGTCTTAAGCATTGTGAAGCTCGGAAGAGACTTCTTCATGCCTGCATATTATAGTTCATCACGAAGCTCTTGTAGCTAGGTGGCGGAGATTGGAGAACACGATGTATGCCTAAGTCAATGGGAATCGTTATTCCCAAGGACACAAGCTTATCGGCGTGCCAGGACATTTTGAGTACGTTCTCACTATCGGATCTGTTTTCCTCCATCATGCAGCTAAAGAACTTTTCGTAGCATTATAACTCTCTCTGGCAGCATGGGTATCAAAAATCATTTTCAATTCTCCCATGGTATCAAAGGCATTGCCATTTTTTCAAACGCTTTCAAGTTCGCTCTAGCCCATACAATATGCCGCAATGAACTAAGTTGTGGTCCTCTGACGAGTTATATAGACGTTCTTTTTCCTTGTCGAGGCATCAGAGCTGGTGGGGGCCTACCGCGCATCTAGCACATATTGCTTTTGTGCAAGATGAGGAGAATCCTCAAATTCATAGCCCAGTTGGTGAAGTTGCTACCATTCGCAGCAAGTTTCTCTTTCTCCATGAACACATTGAAATTAAAAGCAGGTGGTGCCATCTACAACAGAATTTGTAAAGTATATTTAGACTAAGTTTATAATAGATTGAGTTCAACTAATCCAAATTACTAATGAACTCCCACTCAAAAATGACATCCCTCGTGTCCTTTTGGTGATTACATGAACCAAATCCACTACACCAAGTCCGATCATCACGTGAGTCGGTGTAGCTTCAAAGGCGAGCATCTATATGGGCATCATATCAACTATATGACTCATGCTTAACCTTTCGGTCCATGTTCCGAGGCCATGTCTGTACATGCTAGGCTCGTCAAGTAAGAACCTTAGTATTTGCGTGTGTAAAAATGTCTTACACCCGTTGTATGAAAGCGTAGAGTTGAGAACACCTAATCATCATGTGATGCCTCAAAACACGATCCACAAAATAGTGCATACTTAAGGAAGAACACATTTTATCTTGATATATAAATGACGGATCATCTTATAATGCTACCAAACGCGCCAAACTAGCAATATAAGATGCTAACATCTAATGTGTGAAGTGATATGATATGGTCCATGCTTTTGATCTCTATCATTTGCATCGTTGTATGATCTTTATCATTCCTTTGTGTGTAAGGCCAAGGTCTATGGAACTTACACGTTAAGTGAGTTGTAAGAGTATCTATTATACATCAACTTACAACAATACCATATCAAAACACTAGCCCAGCAATGATCTAAACTAGACGCCTCTAATTTATCAATTGCAAGTTTTACGTGGCTTAGGGCTTTCGGAGATAGAACCTGTCTAACCTACGAACATGAACCACAACGAGGATAACCAAGTTATTAGCAACTCGTTGTAAATCAGATATTGACTATAGTAGGAGAGACAGACAGCCGCCAGCCACTTATGCAAAACAAGTTGCATGTCAGTCGTGGAACCGGTCTCATGTACGATGACATGTAAGGTTGGTCCGGGCCGCTTCATCCCACTATGACACCAATATCCAAAATACATAGAAGATGCAATAACATGATCATAGTCGCCCACATATCAACCATATGTGTACTACCCGTGCAAAGCACCTACGCATAGATCAAGCTCTGATACCACTGTTGGGTCCGCAGCATGGAAAACAAAAAATTTCCTATGGTGTGAACTACACGCCAAGATCTATCTACTAGGTACAAAGCAAACGGGTGGACATACATCCATAGAGAACTTATCCTCGAAGACAACGAGCTTTGTTAACGAATAGGAACTCGTGGTTGATGTAGTCGTACACTTGTCGATCTCAAGATCGTGAGAAAGTCCGAGCGCCGCAACTCAGCAGTGCATCCGCACTCGCACACACGTTCAAACCACCGGACAACCTCCACCTCCTCGCTCCAGCGATCCAGCGGAAGCAGCAACTCCTTCCAGACGAAATGCCACCGGGAACATGTATCTCGCTAATCCGAGACCATGGGGGAATAATTCTAGAGGGGGAGAGAGATCCTTCACAAGGAGGTGTGTGGATGAAGGAGGGAATGGGTGGCCTTTTATAGGAGGAGGGGGGTGCCCCCTCTCTCCATGGCCGGCGCATGGCGGGGGTGACCCCTCACCTCCCCCATTCATGTGGTGGTAACTCCCCCATTCCCTTTTAAAGTCTCCACTTTAAATGCATTAAGTTTCTCCAAATTTAATGCTCTCTCATTTAATAAAACTCTTTTTATTAAATTTATTCAGAATTTTGTTAATTACTTTAATTAACAAACATTCACATATATCCCCTTGCAATATTTCAATATCACATGCAGAACCACCTTATGCAATTTTACCCGAAACAATTTCCGGTTTCTATTGAAACAATTCCTGCGCTTTGCAATTCTTTTGTCTGAAACATATGTGCTCCAAAATGGTGTCCGGTAACTCTTAAGTGTGCCACCCTACAGTTCACGAATAATGCAGACATGATCGAGACCCTTCTCCGATCAATAATCAGCAGCGGGACCTAGAGATCCGTACTGACTCCTACACATTCAACGATGACTCCTGTGATCATGAGAACCTTTAATGCTTGTAACTAAATCCCGTTGTCTCTCGATATATTACATGTCCGAGATTCGATCATCGGTATCTCCATACCTAGTTTGATCTCGTTACTGACATGCACTCTTTTCTCGTTCCCGTGATATAACATTCTAGTGATCACATCACTTGCTTGCAAGCTATCCTAATGTGATATCACCGAGAGGGCCCAGAGTATATCTATCCGTCATCTGGATTGACAAATTCCACTCTTGATCCATGAGCCTCAACATAACACCTTCGTAGCACTGAACCCATCTTTATAGTCACCCTGTTACGGTGTGACGTTTGATGTTATCAAGATACTCTTCCGGTGTTAGGAATTAACATGATCTCATGGTCTAAGGATAAAGATTACTTCGTATGATGTTATAGCAATATAAACACAATGACTTGATCATAATACTATACTTCGGATGAATGTTCATCACATCATTTCACAAATGCTGTGACCTTGTTATTAACAACATCCAATGTCCATGATCAGGAAACCTTGATCATCCTGTTAATCAACAAGCTAGTCTATAAGAGAGGCATGACTAGGAACCCTTTTGTTTATTAAACACACATGTATTGATGTTTCCTATCAATACAATTATAGCATGCAAAATAAACATCTATCATATACAAGGAATACATAATAACAACTTTATTATTGCCTCTCAGGGCATATTTCCTTCAGCACTCGCCACCATCCACCACTGAGTACCTCAGTGGCAGTGAGTCGTGCACTACCTTCGACAAACACGACCACCCGCCTCAAGTACCTCGCCTAGGTCATTGCCCCCTCGTACTCGAGGCGCAAATTGGAGGCTTTGACATGAGTCACGTCTTCATGGATGGCGGAAGCGGTATCAACCTCATATTCGCGAGTACCTTGCGAGCAATGAGGATCCCTCTAACCTGCTTGGAGGCATCGGACACAATGTTCCACGGCATCGTCCCAGGGAAAGGCGTATACCCCCTAGGCAAAATCAACCTCGACGTCATCTTTGGCACGCCAAAGAACATCTGGCATGAGCGCATCGACTTTGAGGTCGTCGACTGGCCCTCACAATACCATTGTATCCTTGGGCGCGTCGCATTCGCCAGGTTCATGGCAGTACCCCACTACGCCTACCTGTAGATGAAAATGCCAGGTCCCAACGGTGTCATAACGATCAACGGGAACTTTGAGCGATCTGACGCTTGCAACAGGGAATTTAACAGAATCTCCCAGTCCTTCAGCATGCAGGAGGAACTCGCAAGACTGAAAGAGACGACAGACAACAGTCTGCCTCCCGTGAGTAGGCCAAGCTCACTTGATCTCTCCTTTGACTCATCCGTGCACACAAAGAAGGTGCAGGTCCATCCATCGCATCCCGCCAAGACGACCCTCATTGCCAACAACTTGAGTCCCGAATAGGAACTCGCGCTCGTCGAATTCCTCTGTGAGCACTGGGAAATTTTTGCCTGGTGTCCTACGGACATGCCAGGAGTTCCCAGGGAATTCGCCGAGCACGCACTCAACGTCAACCCCGACGCAAGGCCAGTCAAGCAAACAATCAGGCGACTGTCTGAGCCACGAGCGCAGGCAGTCGGAATGGAGATCAACAGACTCCTTGAGGCCAAGTTCATACGCGAGATCAAAGAAAGCACTTGGCTCGCCAATACGGTGCTGGTACCAAAAAAGGACACGGATATCCTACGGATGTGCGTGGACTTCACTTCTTTAAACAAGCACTGCCCAAAAGATCACTTCCCGCTGCCACGGATCGACCAGATCATCGACTCCACCGCTGGATGTGAGCGCCTCTGCTTCCTCGACGCCTACTCAGGCTATAACCAAATTCGAATGAAGGAGGAAGACCAGGAGAAGACAGCGTTTACAACGCCCTTTGGTGTGTTCTGCTACAACACGATGCCCTTCGGACTAAAAAACGCGGGAGCCACCTACCAGCGGTGCATGCAGGCTTGCCTCAAGGAGCAACTGGGTCGCAACATCCAAGTCTATGTCGACGACATAGTAATCAAGACCAAGGAGGAAGCCTCCCTAATCGACGATTTGCGCGAAACCTTCGCCAATCTCGATCGTTACCGGATCAAGCTCAATCCGGACAAATGCGCCTTCGGCGTACCATCTGGGCAGCTACTCGGGTATCTCATCTCCGCGAGGGGGATCAAGGAAAACCCGAAAAAGATAAAAGCCATACTGGCCATGGAGAAGCCAAAGAACATAAGAGGCGTCCAGTAACTAGCTGGACGGATCGCGACACTCAGTCGATTTATCAGTCAGATGGGTGAAAAGGCGCTGCCCTTTTATCAGCTCCTCCGCAAAGCTGACAAATTCGAGTGGACCAATGAAGCGCAAGAAGCATTCGAAGATCTCAAGCGCCTACTAGCCACCTCGCCAGTACTGGTGACTCCACGAGAAAGGGAACCACTGTTGTTGTACATCTCCGCCAGCAACCAGGTGGTCAGCACAGTGCTCATCGTCGAACGAGCCGAGGAAAACAAAGTCCACGGCATACAACGCCCGGTATACTACCTCAGCGAGGTCCTCACGCCAACAAAATAGCGGTACCCGCACTACCAGAAGCTGGCGTACGGCGTCTTTATGACCGCCCGACGACTGCACCACTACTTCCAGGAACACCCAATCGTGGTAATCAACGACGCCCTGTTGGGGCATATCCTCAATAACCCCGACGCCACGGGGCGAGTCGCGCTTTGGGGAATAAAGCTGTCTCCACGAGACATCACATACGAAAAACGCGACGCCATCAAGTCGCAAGTGCTCCCTGACTTTCTCGTGTATGGATGGAGAACCAGCTCCCGGACAAGCCAGATATGTCCTACCTCTGGACAATGCACTTCGATGGGTCCAAACGGAAAGACGGAGTAGGCGCAGGTGTCATATTGACATCACCTCAAGGGGACAAGCTGAAATATATCCTGCGAATGCAGTTCACAGCCTCAAACAACGAGGCTGAATACGAGGCCCTGTTGCATGGGATGAGGATGGCAAAAGCCTGTGGTGCCAAAAGGCTCATCATATATGGCGACTCCAAGTTGGTCGTCCACCAAACAATGCACGAGTGCGACGCGCTGAACGACAACATGATCGCATACCGTGACCTTTACGATTCACTCGAGGGAGACTTTGATGGTTGCGAGTTGCGACACATAGGTCACGAAAGCAACGAGGAGGCGGACACACTCGCCAACATAGGCTCTACCTACGCCCCCATACCACCTGGGGTATTTCTCGAGCGCATATGCGAACGCTCCATCAAGCCAAAGGCCGCAGAGAAGAAAACAAGCGCAACAACGGACTCGGGGGCTACGCCACCCAATGAGCCAATGGCACTCGATGACTTGGAGCTGGATACAGGACTTGAGGGACCAATGAGCGTCATGATGATCGAGCAATCTTGGATGCAGCCGTACATTACGTACCTCCTCAGCAAGAGACTACCGGACGATCCGATAGATGCACGGCACATCGCACGGCGCTCCAAGGCATTCGCCGTTCTGAACGGCGAACTTTATAAACGCAGCATCAGAGGAGTGCTACAACGATGCGTCTCCATGGCTGACGGAAGAGCAATTCTCCTCGACATCCATGAAGGGACCTGCGGGCACCACATAGGCAGTCACGCCCTCGTCGCTAAAGCTCTACGAGCTGGATTTTACTGGCCCACGGCCATGCGCGACGCCAAGTACATAGTCCAAAAATGCAATGCTTGCCAGCGATTCACGGACAAGCCACACGCACCAGGCGCAGAGCTACGGCCTATTCCATTGGTCTGGCCCTTCGCACAATGGCGGCTCGATATGGTTGGCAAGCTGCCAAGATCCTCGCGTGGAGGCTACGTCTACCTCTTGGTTGCAGTCGACAAATTCACCAAGTGGATCGAGGCCATGCCAATGACGAACCAATCAGGGCACAACACAGTCAAGTTCTTCGAGTCCATCGTCTACCGCTTCGGCGTGCCGCACAGCATCATTACCGACAACGGGACGAACTTCACATCCAAGGAGTTCCAAGAATTCTGCGAGAACCTGGGGATCAACATCAGCTATGCCTTAGTAGCGCATCCACAGACCAACGGTCAGGTGGAAAAAGAAAACGGGCTCGTCTACAGCGGCATCAAGAAGCGACTCCTGCGACCACTCGAACAAGCGGCGGGTCGCTGGCCAGATGAGCTGCAATCCGTACTCTAGAGTCTACGTACAACTCCAAACAGCGCCACGGGCTACACGCCATTCTTTATGGTGCATGGAGCAGAAGCAGTACTACCCGCCGAGGTACGGTACAAGGCGCCGCGCGTGGTCACCTACAGCGAACAAGAGTCATCCCTTGCACTCGAAGGCTTTGTCGACCTCCTCGATGAAGCAAGAGAAATCGCCGCAGAAAGATCTACGATCTACCAGCAGAACCTGCGCAACTACCACAGTAGAAGGCTTCGCCCCAGATCCTTCGTCGAAGGTGACCTGGTCCTGCGACTGAAGCAGCAGGGACATCTCAAGCTCGAGTCCCCTTGGGAAGGACCATACGTGATTACAGAAGTAATCCCAGGTGGCGCCTATCGCCTTCAAGATTTAGAGACAGGAGTCGCATACCCCAACCCTTGGAATGTCGCACAACTGCGACGCTTCTACCCTTAGTCGTTTCTTTACTTTTACATCGCAAATAAGGCTACTCAGCCACACATTGTACCTCCCACTGTTCTCCGAATAAATAAAAGCTAAGTGCCCCAAAACTCTGCGTTTCTCCTTTACTCTGTCAATTTTACACTCGGGGGCTGCACCACCCTACTTGCATCTGTTCTTCGAACCAAAACACGATATCCTGAGTAGCTGGCACATCAATCGAACCCCTTAACACAAACTCAACCCAGCTGCAACGCACCTGACAGGTTGACAAGGGACTGAGATAAAAGATGACCAGGCTAACGAAAAGGACTCGCATAAAGTGCAACGCACCTTGAGTTCACAAAGCTCCTTATACACATTTCGACAACAAATTATCTACAACATCTGTACGACCTTTATAACACAAGTACACTTATGTGTAGGATACAAATTTAGCTACTCTTGCAATAGATGAATGTTGGTTTGCTCCTCGAAAAAGTCGACAATCTCCTCTGCTAGACGGTCCACCGCCTAATAGTGCGGCACCATATTCCAGGAAGATCCCGCTGGTGGCGCTGGCGGTCCAGGAGCAATGGCAGCAACATCCACGTCAGGCCTGTGCAATCGCACAATTGAGAGGGCAGCCTTGGCACCAGCCACTAACTGCTGCCTCACGCATTCGCGAACCGCGGACATATCTTGAAACTTGGCAAGGAGAGCCAGCAGGCTTGACGGAGCGTCGTCCAGCGGGAACATTACCCGATAAATGTTCTTCAAGCACGGCTACGACTTCTTCAGGAAGAGCAGCACTCACGATGCGCGATCCTGTAGGGTCGCCAACGCAGCCGCATGATCATGATCTACCCAGAAGTATCCGCTCTCCTGAAGTTGCTCCTGGGTGATATCATGAAGGCGAATGGCAATTCTATCCTTCTCCTCCTGTGGACAGCGCGCGCTAACAACTACACGAAGCAGCATCAATAGCATGAGTACAACGTACTGCTGCAGGTAACTACAAAGGAAAAGATGAGAATAAGCAAACTAACACTTAAACTGGTCGCCCAGCTGCGTCACCTCGCCAAGCAGATACTGCTCACGGGCGGCGGCCTTTTCAGCCTTCGACTTCCACACGTCCTTTCTACCACGGATCACGGGCAACTCACGCTCCAGCTGCTTAACGTGATCACGAAGTCGTGAAAGCAAGGATAGCTCCTCTACCCTGGAGCGCGGTGGTGATACTGTATCCTCAAGAGATGGCGAGTCCTGGGTTCCCCCCATAGGACCACTTGATGTACCCTACCACAAAGTCAAGACAGAGGCAAATAAGGCGACCAACTTAACACAAAGGCAAAAGTAACAGATGCGTTCAGGATCAGCATAAAGTATTCACAAACACACTCGCCAGCAGGCATGTTCTCAGACCAAAAGGACAATTCATCAACTATTACAAAAAGCTAACTACGGAGCAGCCGGCTTCTTCGACTTCGACGGCTTCAGGGGCTTCATCAAGTCCGTGGCAGTATCAGACGCCACTGACTTTCCGCCGGCCCCTGGGGCCGAAGCTTTCGCCGCCTTCTTGGCACGTTGGAGCTCCTCCGAATACTTGGCAATGGTATTTATTAAGGAATGGCCATATTTGGCACAGGCAGTCGCGAAAGGAGCAAAGACTACCTGCTGACCGTCTGCGCCAACAGGCATCGCCTTCGACACCACAGAGGGATCTATCTCGACTTCGTGGGCTTGCACCATGGCGAGTGACATGGTCGTGCCAGCCGCGCAGAGGGAGTTCTTGTAGGTGGCAGGCACACCCCCGGCGAGTGACCCCACCAGCTTGTCCATATTATCGACCAGCTCCACCTTCGGCATCAACTCCTCCCGGAGGCGACTAAGGGTGACCTTGGCCTTGGACAATGTATCTTGGATAGCGGCGCTTCGGTCCTCGACTGCAGACACCGCGCCTGCCAGAGCGTCATCGTGACGAAGGGTATGTGGGTCAAAGCTCAAGTCACCAACATCTGCACAGAAAACACACACATGGATCAAACCTCTAGCGCCACCGGCAAAACTCTAGATACAGAGAAGGACAACAATAAAATATCTACCAGCAAAGGTACCTGAGAGGGCCTTGGCGACTGAGAACAGTTGCTCTTCGAACAACTTTTCCCTGGCGGCAAAGGAGGCACGCAGATCTTCTTTGCGCTTCTGTGCATCATCACGAGCCGCGATTGCCTCGTCGCGCCCCTTCACAACTGTGGCTAATGTCTTTTCCAAGGTGGCGACGTTGCACAGTAAAGAGTTATGCTCAGCTACATGGCAATCAAAGGTTGACTATCAGTCGACTATACCAAAAAAGGAGAAGACGAAAAAGAATAAGTGTAGAACACTCACTTTCGACCACGCGGTGACGCGTCTCCAACAGTGCATGCTGGCGACCCATCGCCATCACCTGCTCCGCCACTTGCGCGACTTCCTTTATAAGGAGCTATCGCACAAACAAGGAATCAGAGAGGGCAACAGAGAACGTCGACTGCCACACTAAAAAGAAGGAAAAATATACTTACATGGTCCTCCAGCGACTCCGAAGAAATTCGCTGAACCGTCATCCGAGCAACCATTCGATGCTCCTCTACGTGAGGAGAACTTGAAGAATTATGCCCGGAGTGGGCCTCCGTCAGAGGGGAAGGAGCACGCTCGACCTTTACCTTGGCCCTTGAGGTCGCGACTCCCGATTGTTTCAAAAACTCGACGTCACTAGAAGATGACGACGCCTCTTGACTACAAGACCAAATCCACATAGATAAAGGGCAAACTCCAGGGCAAGGCCAACAAGAAAATGGAAAAGAATGAATGAACTTGCAAACTTACCAGTCAAACTTGTCAAGATCAAACGTGGCCTCCTTCGACTCCGACGAAGACTCCTTGGGCAATTGCATCTTCTTGCGAGAAGACGGTGCGACAGCCCTCACAAGAACGGCTGGAATGGGCGACTCCGTGCCAACAGCCGTGCCTTCTGGAGTCGAAGGAGTCGACGCATCGGAATCCTCGCTACGCGAACGCTTGCGAGTATCTGGGCTCTCGGACTCGGGGGCTTCCTCTTCCACATCAGAAGGGACAGTCGACTCAGACTCGTCCTCTTCCAAAGCTTCGCCAGGAATAATCCCCTCAGGAAGAGGAGGCATAGAGGGCGACACCGCCCAATCCGACATACAGACAGCAAAGATCAGCAAAAAGAACAAGTAAACAACAGAAAGGCAATCGCGAAAATAAGCTACTGCGTAGCACAACTGTACCTCAGGAGGGGGATTCGAAGCATCAAACGGAAGAACGACTGGCTCACTCGGCAGCACATCCTTGCCAGTGTACTTCGTGACCAATCGAACCCTCTTATCCACCTCACTCGCGGACATGCCATCGGCAGACACGCGAGTGGCATCATTAGCGCCACCCAATTGAAACATGGGATGGACACTGGCTTGGAGAGGCTGGACGCGACGGTGCAGCCAAGTCCTGATAAGGGCGCAGCCTCCCTCTTCTGCACCTATGCGACTCTCAAGGTCGCAGACATGTTGATACAGCACGTCTGTCTCCGCGAGTTTGCCAGGCATAACTACGTTCTTCCAAGAATGCATCTTCTTGCACGGAGTCACGGGATCGAAGGGCACGAGTCCAAAGTGCTCATCTTTGGCCTTCTGATCACGGACATAGAACCATTTGTCCCTCCATCCCTGGACGGACTTGCTGAGCTTAATGTCGAAGTAGGTGGCGGATAAGTCGACATGGATTCCGCAACCACCTACGTCGTAAACTAAAGAGCCAGATGCGGACTGACGCTTCAATATAAACAAGCGCTTGAAAAGACCAAATTGTGGCTCAATTCTGAGCCAGCACTCGCAAAGAGTGATGAAGCAGGTGATGTGGAGGATAGAATTTGGGGACAGCTGATGGAGCTGGAGCCCATAGAAACAAAGAAGACCCCTAAAAAAGGGGTGGAGAGACAAAGAGAGACCGCGATTTTAAGTGACTAGAACTTCTATCAACTACTATTCTAGCACACAGCTGTGCCATGTGTTTATTCTATTATATTCTTTAGGTATTCCTTTGAATAACTCATCTTTTCAGGTAAGACAATTTGAAGATCTTCTTAGTCAGCCTGACGAATGCGAGAAACATCACTCGAAAACCAGCGGGAGGAGCAGGAATGGTCTCACCGCTAGGGACGCGCACATCAGCGATTGCTGCAGAGATAACTCCGTCTTGGCGAAGAAGACGGAGATCCGACGCCTTGATAATGGAGGGGCGCCATGCACCATTGGTCACGCGAGTGCCCGCGACCTTCTTCTTCACGCCGGCAGCGGCGCTGGTGCCCGCAGCAGCGGAGCCACCCTTCTTCTTCGTCGCGACGATGGTGGCCGCGGAATCAGCGGCATCACCTCCTTTCTTTTTCCCCATTGCGCGGTGGCGATGAGAGTGCAGAAAGTAGCTTGGAAACGAGCGGAGGTGGTCCAGCACTGTGGAGGAGATGAGCGCAGGGAAAAGTAGAAGAACAGCAGCAATGGCGATGGCAGCAAGGAAGAAAGAGCGCAGATGGAAAATTACCGCCGCAGCGCCGCTACTTAAATTCTAGGAGATGCAATCCAACGGTTGACAAAAACCCTATTGGACGCGTGGCACGCATCGTGGTGGACACGTGGAGAAGAGGAAGCGCGAACCATCCCCCCACTTCTCCCATTGTGTGCGGAAATCGAGGAGGTGTAGTTAAAATAAAGATTACACACGACCCGTCAAATCAAAGTCAGGAAGTGGGACCCACCGCTCGTCACGTCCCGTCAAACTCGCTCACGCGGGCAACTGAGGTCATACAAGCGTCAACAATGACGTCATCATAGCTACCAAGTGGAAAATTTGACTACTTTAGTCCTTGATGGAGTCTTCGACTCCACCAAGCACTCGGGGACTACTCCCATAGGGAGCACTGGCCGCGCACCCTACGCTTTTTCTTTTCTTATTGCAGGAATGTGGGCAATCACAATCAAACCCAATCACTCGAAACACGGTTCGGTTATGGACATGGGTTACTCCCATAGGGAGCGCCGGAAACAATTTCGACTGAAACAAGTAAGCAAAAGATGACAGCAATTGCAAAAATGTTTTAGTCCTTGCCTAAGTCTTCGACTGAAACAAACGAGCAAAAGACGACAGCAGTCACAAAGGTTCTTTAGTCCCTGCCTGAGTCTTCGACTCAACCAGGCACTCGGGGGCTACTCCCATAGGGAACGCTGGTTGCGCACCCTATGATTATTTGCATAAAAACTGTGTGTTGATAACATCTACACTCACAGCTCATGGCGACACCGCCTCATAATTTTCCCTACAAAGAGACTACGTCTCCTGGGTCGCCCGAATTGTCTCCGCGATGATAAAATTCGGATGTCGCGCTTACAACGTGAAGGTAAGACCTAAATAAGGCCTGGCAATGCATTTAACTACGCACTACCAGAAATATATCCATGCCTACAGGCACGATGAACATGCCTTGATGGACGCGTCGAGTGCTCACGCCCATATAACTGGAATTCGACTCCTGTAAGACCTCTGTGGCCTGAGTCGAATTACGCCAGCACTTTTTCGGATTCGAGTCCGGGGACTCGAGTTCGAGTAGATTGCATTGTTTCACCCTAAGGTGGTTAACTGATACCGATACGTTGGCTATATCAGGCACGTATATCAACAATCCCTATGACGCAAATAAAAGCAGTCGAAAATGTACTCGTTCAGGCACTCGAAGACTTCAAAAAGTCCCTAGTCGAATCTGCGATTCCACTGGACACTCGGGGGCTACTGACATGGGTATACCCTACAGGTACTCGAGCATGGTATATACGGTCCAAATACGAACAGGCCCACGGTGTCGCCAAGGCCCAGATGAAAGGACTCGAGTAACCTGCGGACTCTCGATTGCTTGAAGGACAAGAAGAAGCTAAAGATAGAAAGTTTGAACGGGAAAACCCTAACTTGTAACTGACTCGACCTGCTACCCGAGACCTAGCCTATGTATATAAAGGCTAGGAGGGGGCAGCGAGGAGAACACACACAACCCTAGTTTCCACAACCCTCGCCAGATTACATTTGCGCACCATTGTAACTTTCGACTCCCTCAATAATTCCACGAGCAGACAAGCAGGAGTAGGGACCTCTATGAGGCCTGAACCTAGGTAAATCCTTTGTCCCCTGTGTGCTTGTTTGCTAGCCGATAGATGTCTCCAACGCTCCCTCCTTCTCCAAAACCCAAGTCCATAACAATGGGCATTGACGAGTTAAACCCTCGTCAGTGGATCTGAAGGTTTTAATCCCACTATTTTTGAGCTTGATAAAAATTATGTGTTTGTAGATCACGAAAACCATGCTTTATGTGATAGTTATATTGTTGAGTTTATTCAAGAGGCTACTGATATGAGAGAGGAAAATATGGTTGTAAAAGTTTTCATGGTACTGAAACACCTCTCTATGTGCTGAAAGTTTTGAAGTTACTCTCGTTTTATCTTCCTATGCCTGTCACTTTGTTCTTTGTGAATTTATTTGCGTATAAGATTCCTATGCATAGGAAGTGGGTTAGACTTAAATGTGTTTTGAATTTGCTTCTTGATGCTCTCTTTTACTTCAATTCATATTTCTTATGTGAGCATCAGTGAAATTATCATGCCTATCTTAATGGCTATAAAGAAATAACTATTGGGAGATAACCCAAATTTTTAGTCAATAAGTTTTTCTTTTGTTGAGTCTTGGAATTTATTTCCTCTGTCATAACCTCTCCTTATCCTTTTTGTGTGGTTTTTGTGCCAAGAATAACCTCTAATGAGAGAGAAATAAGACTTGGGAAAGTTGTTGTCCTGAAACAGATTTTTGTGCTTCGCTATAACAATTCGTGAAAAATATCTGTATGTCAGATTAAATTGTAATTTTTTGTGCTTCTGACCCAGGTTGTTATCCAACTTTTGTTAGTTCAACACTTTTCGATTTGAGCAACAGAAGGTCTTTGAAAAATCGGTTTTTACCTGCTTGTCTGTTTTGACAGATTTCTGCCATTATTTGCATTTGCCTCTTAATCTCTTTCTCTTTGAGTTCTCTTTGATCACTTGAACTTTTAAAAGGAAGTGCTACAGTAGCTTGTGTTCTAATGGAAGTTTTACTTGTGTTGAAACTGAATATAAAGACTTATTATCTTGAGTGCACTAATGTTTCTAATGAAGATTGTGTGAAGTTTTGTATGAAGGAGATTTTAAAGTGTAGGGAAGGATAATGTGATAAGATGAAGTATGGACAAAATCTCAAGGTTGGGGATGCCACCCGTGTCAACCCAAGAAATATTCAAGAAGTACAAGCGTCAAAGCTTGGGGATGCCGAAGGCATCCCCTTCTTCATCAATAAAAATCTCATATTTCTTCCAAACATTTCATTTTTTATTGTTTCATGCACAATTATGTTGTTCTTGGAGCGTCTTCATTTTGTTTTTAGTTTTCGTTTGCTTAGTTTACTTGAATAAATTGGTTTGACCCCCTCATTCATATATGATAGTTTTCAAATAAGTTGATTTGGATTGGAAAAGAGTAGGAAAGTTCATGCTTAAGTGGTATAAAAGGAGCTTGTTTTTGACTGTGAGTTAGACTTTATCATGTCATGCTTGATATTGTTTTGGTTTTATGCTTAGTGATTATTGATGTAGCATGACTTGTTACAAATAATTGAGATTGCTTAATGTGCCTTGAAAGAATCATGCATTGTTTTAGCATATTAAAGCATAATATTGTGGTATTCTCCTTTGATGCTTTATTTGGGTTGACTTCGCACATGCTCACACCATGTTAAGACTATACCAAGTCACCATAGCCTCTATGATCATTTAGTTTTTGACTTGTAATATCACTTTATGCTTTAATTAATGATGTTTTGTTGCTTTGCATGATTATGTCCATTATTGCTCTCTTAGTTGGTCGCTCCCAGTCTTTTGCTAGCCTCCATACCAATTATGAGTTCCAGTCATGCATCCAACTCCAAATAAAACCAAGTTATTCCAAAGAGTCCACCATACCTACCTATTAGCATTTGCTATTCCAAGTATATTCATGTTTTTATCTACCTTCCGAATTAAACTTGTTATGTGAAAATTAGTGATTAACACTCTCACGAACATGATGGCACACTTTACTTTTCTTGCACTTAATAAACTTGAACCATTGTGCCTATCTATGTTGCGTATATGCTTGCGTTTTGTAAGTTGTGAATTAGCAGAACCATGCTATCATGGGGAACGCTGTCAACATTGCACTTTATTCAGTTGATACCATGTTCTTTTGCTTATGGATCCCGGTGGTGTGAAATGAAAGGGGAGCTTTTAAGGCTCATGGAGTTCGTATATGTGTTAGAGAAACGCCTGGGCAGCTAGTCTAATCCATGCCTAATCATGGTGGAAACCTGCAGCGTAACCATAGTGAGGAATCTATGAAGCATCCTCTATAAAAAAAGAAGCCTATGAAAATAGGAAAGAAAAAAGGAAAAAAAGAGAAGCCTATGCAAATAGGAAATAGAAGGATGCTGAGATGCTCATTGTCTGCTTGCCTTGTCATTTTGATATGGGGATTCTTCCGTATCATCGGGCAAGGGGTACCCCGTTGGCGGTTCTCTATGATACACATATACTTACAATGACAAGAACTTACTTGCGACTAAACTTGAGTAGCATGAGGAACGGTCTTCGTAAGTAAGGGGCATGAGATTTTCAGCTTATAACTTGTCAAGCATATCCTCATATTTGTAGACTTTAACCTTAATCACCTAAAGATGCTTATGATAGGGGAAATGAGAGCTGAAAGCTAATGAGTACCATAATTTTTGGAAGCTCTTTATGAGACTTGAATCCCCGCTTCCTTCTATGAAGGCTTTTCTTTTACTTTTATGTTGAGTCTTCATCTTCTAGCTTTATGCACCTATTGAGAGAGCATAGTGGCCATTCTTAGTTTAATATGCATTGTCCCAACACTTGTTGATTGATTCATAACTTTGATATTGCTTGTTCTTAAATTATTTGTATCTAGTCACCCTTATGAACTTTGAAGGTGTCCTATGCATTTATGTTTTGCTACACTATGAGGGACAAGCTGAATACCATTCTCATTATGTTTTCTATATGTGAAACAAACAAATGTCTTTCAAAGCATTGTTATTCATGAATCTTTTGTTTGTACCTTTTCGTGTTATAACATAGTTGCTATGTATTATTGTTAGAACTATATCTTTCATGCTATGTTAAAGTAGTATGATCCTAGCTATCAATGTTTTACAAATACCTTGATCAAGATTGTGATGATGCATGTCACCTCAAAATTATTCTTTTCTTTTTATCACTTACCTACTCGAGGACGAGCAGGAGTTAAGCTTGGGGATGTTGATACGTTGGAAATGTATCTATAATTTTTGATATTCCATGCTTGTTTTATATCTACTTATGTTTTGTCCACACTTTGGAGTAATTTTGCATATTTTCTAGAACTAACCTATTAACAAGATGCCATAGTGCCAGTTGCCTGTTTTCTGCTGTTTTTGGTTTCAGAAAAGCTAGTAAGGAAATATTCTCGGAATTGGACCGGACAAAAGCCCAAGTCAATATTTCACCAGAAGGAACACGGTGTCCGGAGGGGAGACGAAGCAGGGAACCACGGGCTGCCCTAGCCGCGTCACCAGGGGTGTGGGCCCCCTAGGGCTACACCGACCTTGCCCCTTCGCCTATATATTTCCCTCGGGACGAAAACCCTAAGGACCGGATCAAAATTTCGAGGAAAGAGTTTGTAGCCGCTGTCATCTCCATCCCTATATCGGGAGGGATCTGAAGCTCTTCCCGGCACCCTGTCAGAGGGGAGAGATCACCTTGGAGGCCTTCTTCATCACCATGCCTACCTCCGATGTGATGCGTGAGTAGTTCATCTCTGGACTACGGGTCCATGTAGTAGCTAGATGGTTGAATCTCCTCTTTGTGCTACCATGTTTAGATCTTCTGAGCTCCGTTCATGATCAAGATCATATATTTGTAATCCTACATGTTGTGTTTGTGGGGATCCGATGGATATTGAGATGCTATTTCAGATTGATTATTGATTCTATCATATCTTTGTTATTTGTGATCTTGCATGCTTTCCATTGTTAGTAGCTATCTTGGCGGAGTAGATGCTAGCAACTTGATACGTCCATTTTGCATCACTATTCTATATCATAATTTACTATTATTCATTGATATATTTCATATTAAGAGATGATACTTATGTTATTTCATCTGTTTTGCATGGTTGATGACTTTTGGAGGATGGACCGCTGCAGTCAGGATTCTGATGGAAAAGGTGCTGTTTGGAGGCGAAATTCGCAAAGATCAGAAAATCCGGGAAAATACATGGAAAATTCTATTTTTCTAGAAGACGAAGGATGCCAGAAGGGGGAGTGGAGTTGGGCCAGAGGGGGCCCACACCACCCCCTTGCACGGGCCACCCTAGGCCGTGCCACCAGGTGGTGTGGCCGCCCTAGCCCACTCCTGGCTCTCCCCTTTGGCGTATATTATCCCCACGAAATCCTAAACCTGAGGGAGCGACCACAGAAATATTCCGCTGCCTCTGCCGGGCACAAACTACAGAGAGAGAAAGATCTCTCCGGTAGAGAGAATTCTGCCGAGGGAATTCCTTTCCGGAGAGGGGAGATCATCGCCATCAACACCACCATCAAGCTGGACTTCATCGGGATCATCATCATCATCATCACCACCATCATCTCCACTCCATACCGCTGTAACAATTGGGTTGAATCTTGCATAGTTCTTAGGGGAAACTTTCCCGGTGTTGATTACTCCTTGTAGTTGATGCTATTGACTGAACCATTGAATTATTGTTTATGTTCAGATTGTTACTTATCATTATATCATCTCTGGTCTTGATCCATATGATATCTTGTGAGTAGTTCGTTTAGTTCTTGAGGACATGGGAGAAGTCATGTTGTTAGTAGTGGAATTGTCTTGAGAAAGATTCAATGGTTTGATATTTAAGTTGTGATGTATTTCTTCTAGTGGTGTCATGTGAACGTCGACTACATGACACTTCACCTATATGAGCCTAGGGGAATGCATTGTGTATTTGGCTACTAATCGTAGGGGTTGCCGGAGTGACAGAAACCTGAACCCCCATTAGGAAACCTTTGCACAAGGGATGTTAGGGTCCTAGAGTTTAAAGCTGTGGTTAGGTTTCTACCTTAATTACTTTCCTGTACTTGCGGATGTTTGCAAGGGGTATAATCACAAGTATGTATTAGTCCTAGGAAGGTCGGTACATTAGCACATGTTCACCCACACAACACTTAACAAACTAAAGAAGATTAATCAACTATATGAAGCGAAAGCACTTGACGATATTCCTGTGTGTCCTCGAGAACGTTTGGTCATCTTAAGTAATACAACCGGCTTGTCCTTTGCTGAAGAAAGGATTGGGCCACTTGCTGCATTTATTCTTACTGTCTTTTATTTACTCGCACTTTATTTATTTGCATTATCAAAAACTCCTAAAAATCTGTTTGCTAAGTATTTACAGAGAATTCCTGCTCCAAGCCATTCGCCAACACCTTCTGCTCCTCGTTGGGTTTGACACTCTTACTTATCAAAAATACTGCAATACACCCCCTATACTTGTGGGTGATCAAGACTATTTTCTGGCGCCGTTGACGAGGAGTGAAGCGCTATTGGAGGGTGGAACTGGTAAAGGAAACTTCTACTATGAGTATTGTTTATTTCTGTTAGTTGCTTTATTTCAATATGGATAATTCGATGAGTTTCTTATTTCATAATGCTACTACCACTGCTAAGGTAGTAGATGAACCACCACCTGCTGAGAATGATACTTTTAAAATACCTACAAAAATTATTGATCGTGTTATGGATAACTATTATGTTGGAGATGGAACTGTCCATCCCGGTGATCATTTGCTCTTTATACACGAATTATGCGGGTTATTTAAGTGTGCAGGTATTACAACAGATCAAGTCAAGAAGAAGTTATCCTCATTATCACTGAAAGGAAGAGCTGAGGAATGGTATAAGCTGCTGAAGAATGGCCAATCTCTTGAATGGTAGGAAATAGTGCCTCTCTTTTATTCAAAATGTTATCCTCCTAGTGAGATTCATAAAGATCGGAATCAAATATACAACTTTTGGCCTATTGATGGAGAGAGTACAACTCAAGCTTGGGGGAGATTGAAGTTACTAATGCTCAAATGTCCTCTTCATGAGCTCCCTAACAATATTATTATCAATAACTTATATGCAACGATTTCTCTTCATGATAAGGATTTATTGGATGCCTCTTGTGATGAATCATTTACACGCATGGAAGAAGAAGCTAAATGGGATCTTCAAGACCGTATTCAAGATAACGCTGAAGCATGGCGGAATGATAAAGGAAGAAAGTCAGGTATAAATTATGATTATGAATGCATTGAATCTTTTATGGGAACTGATGATTGTCAGAATATTAAAAATGCTTATGGTCTTGATTCTCAAGTTATTGCAAATTGCTTTAAGGCTTTTGCCTCTTATATTGAAATTCCGAAAAAGGAATGGAACAAGTATCATGCACCATATAAAGATATTTTTGATTATGTTCCTGTTAGAAGTACTAAATTTTGCACTATTGATCACATCTTACCTGAACCTTATATCGAGAAAATACCCTTCCCGGATAAGGTGAAGGAGCATCCTATGATAACTAGTGTAATTAATAAAAGTACAAAGAAACTGTAAAACCTGATGAACAAATAAACATTGAACCTGTAGTAGCAATTGTGAAAGACCCAGTCACTAAAAATGTAGAAGATGGACACATTGTCTTCTATGAGGATGCTTCTAATATCGTCTCACATCCAAATAGAACTAAAAAGGATAGTGTCCCTGTGCTTTCTATTAGAATTGGTGATCATTGCTATTATTTTTTGTGATATTGGTGCAAGTTCAAGTGCTATTCCTTATGAGCTTTATAAAGAAAGTATGCATGAAATTAGTCCTTGTGAACTAGAAGAGATCGATGTGGTTATTCACCTTGCTAATAGAGAGACCATCTCTCCAATTGGTATTGTAAGAGATGTGGATGTTCTTTGTGGTAAGATTAAATATCCTGCTAATTTTCTAGTACTTGGTTCAGCTGCTAGTAAAACCTATCCTATCATTTTTGGTAGACCTTTCTTGAACACATGTGGAGCCATTATAGACTATAAAAGGGAGAAAATTTTAACTAAATTTGATGGGGAATCTTATGAGTTTAATTTTTCAAAATTTACTAAAGTTCCTTGTGAAAATGAAGCCCCTGATGAGGATTTTAGAGTTGAACAACTTGCTTCTATCTCTCTTGCTCCTAACAGTGCTTTGCAGCAATTTATGGAAGACCACGAAAGTGAAATCTTCATGGAAGAAAGAAATGAGATTGACGAGATTCTTCGTCGTCAACCAAAGATGCTTAAGCATAACTTGCCTGTGGAAGATTTGGGTACCACATTGCCACCTAAAACGGATCCGGTTTTCGATCTAAAACCTTTACCCGATGATCTTAAATATGCTTACATTGATGATAATAAAATATATCTTGTTATTATTAGTTCTAAACTTTCAGGGAAGGAAGACGAAAGATTATTGGAGGTATTGAAGAAACACCCAGGAGCTATGGGCTATACTCTGGATTATTTAAAGGGGATTTATCCTACTATATGTCAGCATGCTATCAATATAGAACCAGATGCAAAGCCAGTGGTAGAACATCAATGTTGTTTAAATCCTAAGATGAAGGAAGTGGTAAGAAACGAGGTATTAAAACTCCTTCATGCTGGTATTATTTATCCTATTGCTGATAGTGAATGGGTTAGTCCTGTTCATTATGTCCTAAAAAGGGGGAATTACCATTATGCCTAATGATAATGATGAGCTTATTCCCCAAATAATAGTAGTAGGTTATAGGATGTGCATTGATTTCAGAAAAGTTAACAAAGTTACTAATAAAGATCATTACCCACTACCTTTTACTGATCAAATGTTAGAAAGGTTGTCTAAAAAGACCCATTTTTTGTTTTCTTGATGGATACTCTAGGTTTTCTCAAATTGCCGTTAAATAACATGATCAAGAGAAAACTACTTTTACATGCCCTTATGGAACCTATGCTTATAGACGTATGCCTTTTGGTTTGTGTAATGCTCCTGCTACTTTTCAAAGATGCATGTCTACTATCTTTCATGGTTTTTGTGAGGAAATTGTGGAAGTATTCATGGATAACTTTTCCATCTATGGAACTTCTTTTGATAATTGTCTGCATAACCTTGATAAAGTTTTGCAGAGATGTGAAGAAACTAATCTTGTTCTTAATTGGGATAAATGCCACTTCATGGTCAATGAAGGGATTGTCCTCGGACATAAGATTTCTGAAAGAGGCATAGAAGTTGATAAAGCTAAAGTTGAAGCAATTGAGAAAATGTCCTATCCAAGAGACGTCAAAGGTATTCATAGTATCCTTGGTCATGCTGGTTTCTATAGAAGGTTTATTAAAGATTTCTCTAAGATATCAAAACCCCTCACTAATCTTCTTCAAAAGGACGTACCCTTTGTTTTTGATGATGATGATTGTAAGGAAGCTTTTGAAACTCTAAAGAAGGCCTTAACTACTGCTCCTATTGTCCAACCACCTGATTGGAGCTTACCCTTTGAAATCATGTGTGATGCTAGTGATTTTGCTGTAGGTGCTATCCTTGGGCAATGAATAGGTAAAATGTTAAAAGTTATCCATTATGCTAGTAAGACTCTTGATGCAGCTCAAAAGAATTATGCTACTACTGAAAAAGAATTCTTAGCTATTGTCTTTGCTTGTGATAAGTTTAGACCTTATATTGTTGACTCAAAAGTTACCATTTATACTGATCATGCTGCTATTAAGTACCTTATGACGAAGAAAGATGCTAGGCCTAGGCTTATTAGATGGGTGCTGCTCTTACAAGAGTTTGACCTACACATTGTAGATAGGAAAGGTGCTGAAAATCCTGTTGTTGATAATTTATCTCGATTGGAAAACATCTCTTTTGATCCTATGTCTGTTAATGATAGTTTCCCAAATGAACAGTTGGCTGCAGTAGGGGTAAGCTCGCGAGGGAGCCCTTGGTATGCTGATTATGCTAACTTTATTGTCTCCAAGTATTTGCCTCCAACTTTTATAGCTCAACAAAGAAGGAAGTTCTTTTACGATTTGAGGCATTATTTTTGGGATGACCCACATTTATATAAAGAAGGAGTACATGGTATTATGCGAAGATGTGTTCCAGAATATGAACAAAAGGAGATATTGCGGAAATGTCATGGTAGTGCCTATGGAGGACATCATGCGGGAGATAGAACCGCACAGAAGGTGCTACAATCAGGTTTTTACTGGCCTACCCTTTTTAAAGATGTGGGGCCCCTGGAATAATCATCCGAGAATCCCTGTTATGCATACACCACGTTCCCATGATCAGTGAGTCGTGGAACATAACCGACAAGTATCATTACAACATCGGAGACATACCGAATTATAAGACTTACATAAAGGCCGTTATGGCTACATCAATAATCATCAACGGAACTTCATCAAGCGTAGAGTCCGATCCATGCCTTAACCTATAGGCAACTAACTGGGAGAACGTCCTAGCTCGCATAGTCGCCAACATCATCCTCTTCTTGATATATGACCAAGTTAATAGCCAGGGACAATGCCAGTGAGTACTTTGAATGTACTCGCAAACCACCCTAAGAGAATAATAATAACAAGAGGGTATGCAATATGGTTGTGGTAGTAGGAGGGCTCCAAGAGAGGTTCTTTTCTCAATTAGTTTCTCTTGTAGATATAGCATCTACATATCTTTGTTGAAAACTTTTGTAAAGCATTTTGGAAACCATTTTTAACATTAGGACTAGGTCACCCATTTGTTCCTTTCTCCCGGTCGTCCCACGACCAAATTCCTTTCTGACCATCCCATGGTCAAAACCTTTCTCCTTTTCGACCATCCCATGGTCAAAATATTTTCAAAGCCTTTGCTTTTCCGAAATCCTTTTTGAAAACAAAACCAGCACCGCTCTACAGCAACCTTCCCAACCGTCCATGACCGTGGACGCGGCTATTTGAATAGATTTACACTCTGCATAGGTTGTACACTTTACCCACACCATCCGAGTACACTACCCTGATCTACACCGATCGTGGGTCAAGTAACCGATCAAGACTCTCTGGATGCCCACTCCAATATAAGTGCCTACCCTATGAGTGTTGTTCCCCTCAATATCGGGACGTCGGGTACCGAGGACCAATCGGACCGCATTGTGCACTTCCCAAGTGTTGCGCTTTCAATGAGGGGCTCATAGTAACACGTGGAGGTCCGTAAACCCTTCATTCCTTCTCTAGGTCGATGTCTCACATGGACCCTTATGTGAGAAGACCCACCCTCCAGGGATTTTTATCCCCTGTAGTTGTTGTGAGGCAGCTTATACCAGAGTAAACAAATATCAAATCCAGCCCTGTCCCATTCCAGAGTAATGTGGTTGCACAGGGTTAAGTTGTTATAGCTAAACTGCAAAGAACCGGGTGCATTTTTGTAAACCTTTTTCCTCCAGCTTTCCTTCAGCATTTTTGTAAAACAAAAACCTTTTTCTTTCTCAATATCTCTTGGGAGGTCCCACCTCACCAAGGTTTTATCATAAAACATTTGGTAAAACTTTTTCCGGGGTCTTCCCATCCTCTAGCTTTGCTTTGGCTAAATCGGGGGTCTCCAAAGGGTATGGTGTATTACACCATCTACCACACTAGGTACAAGTAGGTGTCATCAAGGGGGTTGTACTTAATAGTACACAAGTGTAATAGTTCGGAGGAGCCAAACCACTACCATATACATCAACATACACCAAAACAATGCAATTTTAAATAAACAGAAGATAAGACATGCATTAGTGAAACAGTAGGACAAGGCTTATGAGCAAGAAGGTGGCTTGCCTGATGATCAGCAATATGGCAGTATGTCCCTGGACTTCTCCTTAGAAAACCATCATACCAATAATAACTGAAATAGAATAACCCGATGCTTGAGTAAATGGCACCGAGAGTCACACAACTTGTCCCGCATATGCACTTAATTCACATAACTTGGAATGAACTAACAAGTCAAAAAACTTGCGAACCCGGGCACCCGTGATCACAAAACCGATGAACTGTGTGGTTTTTGGCCACAACCGGTCAAAGGCAGACTAAATTTTTACAAAATTTAAAAATTCTAGGCTATACAAATTTACAAATGTGTGATGTATTATAGATCCACACCGATATTTGTTATTTAAATTTGTACTTGTATATATTCCCTCTATTATTTAATCATGGTTATAATACTGTTATATCGAGTTGAGTATCCTTAAGGTAGACCAAGTCTACAATAAAACATGCTAACAACTAGTCTTACCTATATATATGATGAAAATTTGTTCTGTAGAAGTATGAGGGGGTTATTGTAAAATTTTAGTCTGTCTATGACCGGTTTTGGTCAAAAACCACCTAGTTGATCGGTTTTCTGACCACGGGTGTATGAGCTCACAAGTTGCGTGACTTCTTAGTTTAGTTTGTAAGTTATGTGACTTAAGTGCACATGCGTGACAAGTTGTATGACTCTAGTGCCATTTACTCCTCGATGCTTCCTTCTTCTCGGCGTCACACAAACGCAACTATCGCCGATATCGAGCATACATGCAAACAAACAAGTCCAAAATCAAACAAGGCATTCAAGCATCAAAACCATACAGCAAGAAAAACATACCACACATTACTCAATTCAGTAGGTTTTGAGAGGATTGGATTTAGGAGATTGAGATGGCCTTGGAGAAGGGAATGAACACCCCTTAGGGTTTATTGTCGAGGAACTACCTAAGAGTGGTTTTGGACCAATGACATATTCTATATGATACCATTGTGTAAAAATGATACCAACAGATAGGAGTTGATAAAATGAAGCCAACAAAAGTGGTTTCACTAATTTATCACTTTTCTTTAATTTATTATGAATATTCTAGTGATAAAAGTTCTAGTTTTAGGAGATAATTCACCAGAAAAGTTCTAGAGCTCCAAAAATTATTTCCTTGGATGATTCTATAGGGTTTGATGTACTGAATAGCTGAGAGTTGGAATCAAGTCAAAATAATTTCCAAAATGCCCTCAGGAAATTCCCAAATGCAGTTCTGTGGAGTTTTTGTATTTTTCACCAAATGAAATCTATAGAAGCTTTTGATTTGATTCTAGGGACATATGGTAGGTATTTAGAATACCTTTCTGTAGAAATTGGAAGAAACCTATTTGGAGTTGCAGAGCTATTGTGGTCAAAATATTGGTGAATTAACCATGCACAGAATTGTTTAATTCACCCAAAATCAAAGAGAGCACAGAAAATATTGAGATCCTATATTTTGGTTGGACTTATGTTTTAGGAACTAGGAGAGTTGGATTTAGGTCAGTACCTATTTTAATTTGGCCCAGAGAAAATCTTAAAGTCAAACAGGGGCTATTTTTGTTATTTTTACTACAGGCAGAATGTAACTCAAGTGGATATGGGATCAAAACTCCTAGATGGGGGAAAGGAATATCTATCAGATACAATTGGATTTATTCCAGTTAGGTTTATAGAATTTGCTAGGGAATTTATTTAGTGAAGAGGATACTTGTTAGTATTTTAAATCTCAGAAAATTATCAAAATAAACTTGGTCAAAGTATTGGTACTGCATGTTCAAGGGAAACAGCCAAGAACCCTAGGAATTTTAGATCTAGGCAGTTGGAGTCATTTTCTATTTTCTTTTGCATTTAAAGTAAACGGTAAATTTAGATCTACCAAAGAAATTAAAAGAAAAAGGGCAGGGGCTACTGGGATAGGATCTGGGTTAAATGGGCCGGTCGGAGGGGATTTGGCCCACGGCGGGCGAGCCAGCACACGGGTGGTCTGTTTTCAAATCTGGGGTGCAGGGCCCACTGGTCAGAGGTGGTGGCTAGCAAAAGGGGTATCACCGGATCTCGGCCGTCCGCACAAAAAGATCCGACGGCGCGGGGCCATCTTCTTCCTCCATCTGCGCAAAACAGAGGGGAAACCCTAGGAAGAGGCAGTGCTACTGGGGAGCTCACCTGAGGCCGTTCTGATAGCAGGGAAGGCGGGGAGGCGACGCGGTGCAAGACGACGACCTCGGCAATGGGCGAGACGGGTGGTTTTGGTGCAGATCCTAGGTCGCGCGCGTCCGTGACGGCAGGGATGGCTCGGGAGCACGGCGGGGCATGCCTGGGAGCCTGCATGTCATCCTGGGGGTTGTTTAGCTAAGTTGCAGAGGTGGTGGAGGTCCAGTGATGGCCTCTAGTGAGGCCTCCGAGGCTCATCTCAGTCGGGCTCGACGGGGACGCTCACCTCGGGCCTGCGCCAGTGGAGGCGGCTTCGGTGTTCCTCCAGCAGGGAGAGGGCACAGGGAGGTAGCTCAGCTCCAGCATATACAGAAAGAGAGTAGATAGGGAGTTGGGAGAGGTCGGGGGCGACGGGGAGCTTCACCCTTGAGGAAGGCCGATGGGAGATCTTTCTCTTCCCTAGGGCGATGGGGAGCCTTGGGGATGGATCTGGAGCTTGGAGACGGGTAAGTAGAGGGGAGAGGGGGCAAATGAGGGGTAGAGGGGAGAGTTGGGTGGCCTGGGGGTATTTAACCCAAGAGGAGATGTCCATGGTGGCACAAGTCCATGGTAGGACAAGGGGAGGGAGATGGCCATCCATTGGGCGTGTAGGGCGGTGGAGAGGGCACTGGGGTCGTGCAGGGGACAGAGAGGAGGTGGGGGTGGAGTGCTGCAAGAATTAAAGACAAGATGTGACCAATGTGTGCATCTCTCCTTCCTCCAATCACTAAAGACAAGGGTAAGAGGGTTGCTACAGTGATGCTACAGTGTATCTCGACCAGAGGGATGAGAGGTGTGTTGTGCAAGTTTGTTTGACCAGAATGGTGGAGGTTTGGTGGGATTTTGATTTGAGGATATGCTTACTTGGCAATTATGATCAAATAGGAGGTTATGAAGAAAGTCCAAAAACTTGCATTGGATCATATGAAGGAATGGTACTGGGAGATAGATGAGGTTAAGGGACCTCTCTAGGAATTATTTGTGATTTTTCTAAGGATTTTAAGTCCACTTAAAATCATTCATTCAAAAAGTACAGAAGTAGTTTCTAGAAGATCATTTGATAATTTTACATTGTACAAGTGGAGTTTTTGGTTTGATATGGTCCCAAATGTGAATACACACTTAGGGGAATTTTCCCAAGATTTATTGAGGCTTAAAAGTATTTAAAACTAGTATTATTCTATTTCTGCCATCTTAGAAAATAGGCAAGAAGAAATAATAAAGCTCTTCAAAAATATTTATTTTTGATATGGGAAGGTAGGTTATGATATATGGATCTCGATTGAGCCAAAATTTGAGGAAGTGTTTTGGCAAAAACCAAACTTTCCATTGTGGATGAAGTTTTGGGGTTTTTGTCTATTATATTAATTAAATAGATTTGGGACCATGATAATTATGGATAATATTTGATAAATCTTGATGATAAGGGTAGATGATCTAGACAAGGTGTAGCAATAATTTGCAACCTTGGGAATTGGAAATCCAACTTGAATTAGATGGAAAAACAAAGAGTTGAGCATCTAGGGTGATGTTATTTTCATACCACCAAAACCTTGTTGGATCTTGGAGCCCAGAGCTCACCTTGATGCAAGGGATAGATTGATAGTTATCCCAAGTCATATAGATGATCATGGCAGAAGGAGTTTGGATTTGTTACATTTGAGGTGGTCTAGAAGTGATGGCAAACTTTGTTGAAAATAAGGCTGCCATACCAGATGAGTCATGATGCCTTATAAACCATGTGGGTTTAAGAAGCACAGAGATCCACTTGGAACAAGTGAAATAGATGTTGATAGACCTATATGAGTGGAACACAATCCATGTAAAGAGTTGGTCCATAGAAGGTGGGATGGTGGTGTGAGCTTCTATCAAAGTAGGCATGATGACTAGATTTGCAGGAATAGTTATTTTCTTGCCTGCAAAACCATCAAGAACAAGTGGGTTGAAGGATTATTTAACCAAGGGAAAGAGTGGGCCTTGGTAATCCTTAGGATGTTTAACAAGAGGGTTCAGGTGCATTACCAAAAGTGCACAAGGGTTGAGAAAGGGAGACATCCAAAAAGGTGATGTTGGAAATAGTTTTCCAGACAGCCAAATTTGGCAGACTTAGGGTTTTTTACTAGAATGTGGGTGGTGATGATTTTTCTGGGTTGCAGGGTACCAAAGCATCATCAAGTAGATGATGTTGAAGTGTAGATTGAGTAGAAAGGATCCTTGCTTGATACTGGTCTTCAAAGACTTGGAAGCTCCTTTGAGGGATCACTTCAGAAGGGGTCTGGTTAGAGGTGTTAGATGATCACCTAGTAGCTAGAGATCAGATCCTTCTTTGAACTCTTGCTTAGGGTGTGGTGATTTGGAAACCTCTTGATCCTAGTGATGAGCTCCTAGAGTATCTCATACTACTTCTAGGCAATCAAGTCAAACAGCAGATTAAGGCAACTCATCTTGTAGACAAATCAACTACTACTAGGGTTACCATCAAGCTTAGCTTGAGGTAAGGATGGGAAAATTTGAAATGTTGGAGTTTGAGTAAGGTAAGAGTCCTGGGTATCCCTACCAAGAGTTGAATTCAAAAGTTTTATACAAGGTTTTGAGAATCCTAGAGGTAGGAGTAGTTGAAGGTTTTGTCTTGAAAACATAAGGAGATTATATTATATATCTCTCCATAGTTTTGTCAATAGAAGCTACTAAAATAGTTTTGGTTACATAAGCATCTTGGCTCATGTTTTGAAATGCTAGAACATTTGAGAATATGTAAAATGAGCCAGGATAGTTTTGTTAAATAGCTTTTTGACAACTGTTGTTAAGGTAAGGAGTATATCATCTAATACACATTCATATGCATAAGCATATCTAAACAACAAGAAAACACTTCAGCATTAAACAAAAAAAAAATTGTTCCCCCTGATTTTTGCATTCTAGACAACTAATCAGGGTTGCTAAAATTGGGTTGTTACAGACCTTTCCCCCTCAAAAGAATCTCGTCCCGAGATTCAGGAGAGTAGGATTAGGGGATTTTGAGTCAGGTTGATACTAGGTGTCTTACGCGTACTATCCTATGGACTCCGTATTTGAACGTGACTACTCTACCGATGAACTTGAGCTTCCGTCTTCCGGGATGCACGGAGAGTTGAGTAGAGTCTAGTCCCGATTGAGAGGGATGACCTTCTTTTCCTTTCGGACTCTATATCTCGAGGGCTTAGACTGGGCAGACTATCTCGATGCTGAACCTCACGGGGTACTCGTCGGAGGATAGAATCTATAGCTGGGAGTACCTCTGTCTAAGGATTCACAACTCTTCCTTACGATTGTAGCGTATCCTATTTAACGATTTTAGGGTCAGGACTCTTGAGGTTTCTCCTGGCAGAGGGTTATTCTATTTTGTGGGAAAGACACAGTCTTTCCCCCTTAAGATTAAACTAGGGTAGCACGGGGATAGCACATTCCTTTCTTCTTGGAGTCGTAGAATCTTCAGTTAGTTTTGCTTCTGATGTCTCACGGGTTGTTGTTTGGTGAGAAGGCGGCAAGTCTGGCGGTCTTTCTGAAGCATCCTCGGGTAGATATTCTTCTGAAGATTGAGTGGGAAGATGTAGTCTTTCCACCTTGGAGCTTCACTAAGTTGCTTTAGGAGTGGTGCGAATCTTCTGTCTAGGAGTGCTGCCTAGCGATTAGCGGAAAGTTGTCTTCTTTCTGGGTCTTGATTGGAGTCTTCTAGTGACGTTCTAGTGATTCAACCCCTTTCGTGGGTGGCTTCCTAACAAAGTTTGATGGGTTTGGCTTAGGGTGGGTTAGCGGTTAACAACTCTCTTGCTAGTCTTCGGACAAGGTAGGGTAACTAACGTCATAGAAAACATCTTCACTTGAACTCTTTGTGTTGCTTTTGCTCGATGGTGGAGTAAACTTCGTGTCTTCATGTGTCCTTGTCTTCAGGGAACTGAAGTATTATGGCCTTCTGGTGAGGAGCTTATTGTTGTTTGGGTAGGGTCGACTAGAATAGTTAGTCTCTTGAGGGGGTCGGAAGCTCTAATATACCGAAGGTTGGTGGAGTTAGCTCTTTACTTGTTGGCTTAGTTAGTAGGTATTGCGGTTTCTTGTGGATATTGAGGATCCTTCGGTGATCGACTTCCGGCTTCAACGAGATTCTTGTTGTAGTAGACTGAGGAACTAGGGAGTGTGGTGCTATTGACGAGTCTTGCGAGGTGAGTTTGACGAGGTATGCCGTCCCGCTGAAGTGAAATCTTCTAGTTGATTCTGACTTGACGATGTCGAACTCCTGGTTCTTGTGATGCTTTTTTCTCTCATATATTCTCGAGGTTAGTCTGGGTCTCATTACCGACAGCTAACATAGGGGTTTCCTGAGTTACTAGATTGGTTATCGCTCTTCGATTCACATTTTTAAGGAGGTCAAAGCAAACTAGAACATTGCAAACAAGGCTAACAGAGCAAGAGAATCGCAATGTCCTCGGCAAACATCACACATCAAGCAACACAGGATGCACTTAGGCAAGCAAACACGGTCAACTCTAGGGACCAAGGAGTTAACTACTCGCGATGTAGGGGAATCCTATTCTTAGGACTGTTGACCCTTGATATCGTCTTTCTTCAAGTCGGAGTCACTATCTTGCAGATGAAGCCTCCGTCGTATGTTGGATGCTTCTTTATACTGCAACATCTGATGACGTCTGATTGTGAGGATTCTGCTGGTAGAGCGATATTGTAGTCTCCTGGTGTTTGCTGGTAGTTGCTTCTCTTCATCTCGTCCTCATCGTCTTCACCTGGTTCTAGATCCTAGTTATTTAAAGTCCGTAGGTTTGAAGTTTGGACGAGAGTTGGAGGAAACCATTTTCAAAAGCATTTACTTAGAGTAAGAGAAGAAGTAGAACTTTTTGAAACTCATTGGGAAACTAGTTTTTCGTAAGCCGGGGTTTTCGAAATAAGGTTCCTGTCTAGCGACCAGGCTAACTAAGGTTCTCCTACAGTCAGGATGGCTCTGATACCAAGTCTATGGGGCCCCCGGATTAATCATCCGAGAATCCATGGTATGCATACACCACGTTCCCATGATCACTGAGCCGTGGAACATAACCGACAAGTATCATTACAACATCCGAGACATACCGAATTACAAGACTTACATAAAGGCCGTTATGGCTACATCAATAATCATCAGCGGAACTTCATCAAGCGTAGAGCCCGATCCATGCCTTAACCTATAGGCAACTGACTGGGAGAACGTCCTAGCTCGCATAGTCGCCAACATCATCCTCTTCTTGATATCTGACCAAGTTAATAGCCAGGGACAATGCCAGTGAGTACTTTGAATGTACTCGCAAACCACCCTAAGAGAATAATAATAACAAGAGGGTATGCAATATGGTTGTGGTAGTAGGAGGGCTCCAAGAGAGGTTCTTTTCTCAAGTAGTTTCTCTTGTAGATATAGCATCTACATATCTTTGTTGAAAACTTTTGTAAAGCATTTTGGAAACCATTTTGAACATTAGGACTGGGTCACCCATTTGTTCCTTTCTCCCGGTCGTCCCACGACCAAATTCCTTTCTGACCATCCCATGGTCAAAACCTTTCTCCTTTTCGACCATCCCATGGTCAAAATATTTTCAAAGCCGTTGCTTTTCCGAAATCCTTTTTGAAAACAAACCAGCACCGCTCTACAGCAACCTTCCCAACCGTCCATGACTGTGGACGGGGCTATTCGAATAGATTTACACTCTGCAGAGGTTGTACACTTTACCCACACCATCCGGGTACACTATCCTGATCTACACCGATCGTGGGTCGAGTAACCGATCAAGACTCTCCGGATGCCCACTCCAATATAAGTGCCTACCCTATGAGTGTTGTTCCCCTCAATACCGGGACGTCGGGTGCCGAGTACCAACCGGAGCGCATTTTGCACTTCCCAAGTGTTGCGCTTTCAATGAGGGGCTCATAGTAACGTGTGGAGGTCCGTAAACCCTTCATTCCTTCTCCAGGTCGATGTCTCACATGGACCCTTATGTGAGAAGGCCCACCCTCCGGGGATTTTTATCCCATGTAGTTGTTGCGAGGCATCTTATACCACAGTAAACAAACATCAAATCCAGCCCTATCCCATTCCAGAGTATTTTGGTTGCACAGGGTTAAATTGTTATAGCTAAACTACAAAGAACCAGTTGCGTTTTTGTAAACCTTTTTCCTCTAGCTTTCCTTCAGCATTTTTGTAAAACAAAAACCTTTTTATTTCTCAATATCTCTTGGGAAGTCTCACCTCACCAAGGTTTTATCATAAAACATTTGGTAAAACTTTTTCCGGGGTCTTCCCATCCTCTAGCTTTGCTTCAGCTAAATCGGGGGTCTCCAAAGGGTATGGTGTATTACACCATCTACCACACTAGGGACAAGTAGGTGTCATCAAGGGGGTTGTACTTAATAGTACACAAGTGTAATAGTTTGGAGGAGCCAAACCACTACCATATACATCAACATACAGCAAAACAATGCAATTTTAAATAAATAGAAGATAAGACATGCATTAGTGAAACTGTGGGACAAGGCTTATGAGCAAGAAGGTGGCTTGCCTGATGATCAGCAATATGGCAATATGTCCCTGGACTTCTCCTTAGAAAACCATAATACCAACAATAACTAAAATAGAATAACCTGATGCTTCCTTCTTCTCGGCGTCACACAAACGCAACCATCGCCGATATCGAGCATACATGCAAACAAACAAGTCCACAATCAAACAAGGAATTCAAGCATCAAAACCATACAACAAGAAAAACATACCACACATTACTCAATTCAGTAGGTTTTGAGAGGATTGGATTTAGGAGATTGAGATGGCCTTGGAGAAGGGAATGAACACCCCTTAGGGTTTATTGTCGAGGAACTACCTAAGAGAGGTTTTGGACCAGTGATATATTCTATATGATACCATTGTGTAAAAATGATACCAACAAATAGGAGTTGATAAAATGAAACCAACAAGAGTGGTTTCACTAATTTATCACTTTTCTTTAATTTATTATGAATATTCTAGTGATAAAAGTTCTAGTTTTAGGAGATAATTCACCAGAAAAGTTCTGGAGCTCGAATAATTATTTCCTTGGATGATTATGAGAGGATTGGATTTAGGAGCTGAGAGTTGGAATCAAGTCAAAATAATTTACAGAATGCCCTCAGGAAATTCCCAAAGGCAGTTCTGTGGAGTTTTTGTATTTTTCACCAAATGAAATCTATAGAAGCTTCTGATTTGATTCTAGGGACACATGGTAGGTATTTAGAATACTTTCTGTAGAAATTGGAAGCAACCTATTTGGAGTTGCAGAGCTACTATGGTCAAAATATTGGTGAATTAACCATGCACATAATTGTTTAATTCACCAAAAATAAAAGAGAGCACAGAAAATATTGAGCTCCTAGATTTTGGTAGTACTTATGTTTTACGAACTAGGAGAGTTGGATTTACGTCAGTACCTATTTTAATTTGGCCCAGAGGAAATCTTAAAGTCAAACAGGGGCTATTTTTGTTATTTTTACTATAGGCAGAATGTAACTCAAGTGGATATGGGATCAAAACTCCTAGATGGGGGAAAGGAATATCTATCATATAAAATTGGATTTATTCCAGTTAGGTTTATAGAATTTGCTAGGGAATTTATTTAGTGCAGAGGGGAGAGCTGGGTGGCCTGGGGGGTATTTAACCCAAGAGGAGATGTCCATGGTGGCACAAGTCCATGGGAGGACAAGGGGGAGGGAGCTGGCCATCCATTGGGCGTGTAGGGCGATGGAGAGGGCACTGGGGTCGTGCAGGGGACAGAGAGGAGGTGGGGGTGGAGTGCTGCAAGAATTAAAGATAAGATGTGACCAATGTGTGCATCTCTCCTTCCTCCAATCACTAAAGACAAGTGTAAGAGGGTTGCTAGAGTGTATCTCAACCATAGGGATGAGAGGTGTGCTGTGCAAGTTTGTTTGACCAGAATGGTGGAGGTTTGGTGGGATTTTGATTTGAGGATTTGCTTACTTGGCAATTGTGATCAAATAGGTGGTTATGAAGAAAGTCCAAAAACTTGCATTGGATCAGATGAAGTAATGGTAATGGGAGATAGATGAGGTTAAGGGACCTCTCTAGGAATTATTTGTGATTTTTCTAAGGATTTTAATTCCACTTAAAATCATTCATTCAAAAAGTACAGAAGTAGTTTCTAGAAGATCATTTGATAATTTTACATTGGACAAGTGGAGTTTCTGGTGTGAGATGGTCCCAAATGTGAATACACACTTAGGGGAATTTTCCCAAGATTTATTGAGGCTAAAAAGTATTTAAAACTATTATTATTCCATTTCTGCCATCTAAGAAAATAGGCAAGAAGAAATAATAAAGCTCTTCAAAAATATTTATTTTTGATATGGGAAGGTAGGTTATGATATATGGATCTCGATTGAGCCAAAAGTTGAGGAAGTGTTTTGGCAAAAACCAAACTTTCCATTGTGGATGAAGTTTTGGGGTTTTTGTCTATTATAGGAATTAAATAGATTTGGGGCCATGATAATTATGGATAATATTTGATAAATCTTGATGATAAGGGTAGATGATCTAGACAAGGTGTAGCAATAATTTTCAACCTTGGGAATTGGAAATCCAACTTGAATTAGATGGAAAAACAAAGAGTTGAGGATCTAGGGTGATGTTATTTTCATACCACCAAAACCTTGTTGGATCTTGGAGCTCAGAGCTCACCTTGATGCAAGGGATAGATGGATAGTTAGACCAAGTCATATAGATGATCATGGCAGAAGGAGTTTGGATTGGTTACATTTGAGGTGGTCTAGAAGTGATGGCAACTTTGTTGAAAATAAGGCTGCCATACCAGATGAGTCATGATGCCTTATAAACCATGTGGGTTTAAGAAGCACAGAGATCCACTTGGAACAAGTGAAGTAGATGTTGATAGACCTATATGAGTGGAACACAAAAGAGTTGGTCCAGAGAAGGTGGGATGGTGGTGTGAGCTTCTATCAAAGTAGGCATGATGACTAGATTTGCAGGAATAGTTATTTTCTTGCCTACAAAACCATCAAGAACAAGTGGGTTAAAGGATGATTTAACCAAGGGCAAGAGTGGGCCTTGGTAATCCTTAGGATGGTTAACAAGAGGGTGCAGGTGCATTACCAAAAGTGCACAAGGTTTGAGAAAGGGAGACATCCAAAAAGGTGATGTTGGAAATAGTTTTCCAGACTTAGCCAAATTTGGCAGACTTAGGGTTTTTGACTAGAATGTGGGTGGTGATGATTTTGCTAGGTTGCAGGGTACCAAAGCATCATCAAGTGGATATTGTTGAAGTGTAGATTGAGTAGAAAGTATCCTTTCTTGATACTGGTCTTCAAAGACTTGGAAGCTCCTTAGAGGGATCACTTTAGAAGGGGTCTGGTTAGAGGTGTTAGATGATCACCTAGTAGCTAGAGATCAGATCCTTCTTTGAACTCTTGCTTAGGGTGTGGTGATTTGGAAACCTCTTGATCCTAGTGATGATCTCCTAGAGTAGCTCATACTACTTCTAGGCAATCAAGTCAAACAGCATATCAAGGCAACTCATCTTATAGACAAATCAACTACTACTAGGGTTACCATCAAGCTTAGCTTGAGGTAAGGATGGGAAAATTTGAAATGTTGGAGTTTGAGTAAGATAAGAGTCCTGGGTATCCCTACCAAGAGTAGAATTCAAAAGTTTTATACAAGGTTTTGAGAATCCTAGAGGTAGGAGTAGTTGAAGGTTTTGTCTTGAAAACATAAGGAGATTATATTATATATCTCTCCATAGTTTTGTCAATAGAAGCTACTAAAATAGTTTTGGTGACATAAGCATCTTGGCTCATGTTTTGAAATGCTAGAACATTTGAGAATATGTAAAATGATCCAGGATAGTTTTGTTAAATAGCTTTTTGACAACTGATGTTAAGGTAAGGAGTATATCATCTAATACACATTCATATGCATAAGCATATCTAAACAACAAGAAAACACTTCAGCATTAAACAAAAATTTTTTTGTTCCCCCTGATTTTTGCATTCTAGACAACTAATCAGGGTTGCTGAAACTAGGATGTTACAAAAGATGCAAGAAATTTGTCTTATCATGTGATGAGTGCCAACGAGTTGGTAACATTTCTAGATGCAATGAGATGCCTCTGAACTACTCTCTAGTTATTGAACCATTTGATTGTTGGGGATTCGACTTTATGGCTCCTTTCCCTCCTTCAAAAGGTTATACCCATATTCTTGTTGTTGTGGACTATGTTACTAAATGGGTAGAAGCCATAGCTACAAAAAGTGCTGATGGGGAGACCTCTTTAAAGATGCTTAAGGATAGTATGTTTCCTAGGTTTGGAGTGCTTAGGTATCTTATGACTAATGGAGGTTCTCATTTCATTCATGGTGGTTTTAGAAAGACCCTTGCTAAATATGATGTTAATCATAGAATTGATTCACCTTATCATCCTCAAACTAGTGGGCAAGTAGAGCTATAAAATAGAGAAATTAAATCCATCTTGCAAAAGACTGTTAATACATCTAGGAAAAATTGGGCTAAAAATTTGAATGGTGCCTTATGGGCTTATAGGACTGCCTATAAAAATCCTATGGGAATGTCTCCTTACAAAATGGTTTATGGGAAAGCTTGCCACCTGCCTTTAGAATTAGAACACAAAGCTTATTGGGCAGTAAAAGAACTTAATAGAGACTGCAAACTTGCTGGTGAGAAAATATTATTTGACTTAAGTTCGTTGGATGAATGGAGGAGTAAAGCATATGAGAATGCTATACTCTTTAAGGAAGAAGTTAAAAGATGGCATGACAGGAGAATTCTTAAGAGAGAGTTCCATGTTGGTGAGAAATTTCTATTGTATAGGTCTCGTCTCAGATTTTTTGCAGGGCTACGTTCTAAATGGGAAGGATCTTTTGTTATCGAAGAAGTATATCATTCAGGTGCAACAAAAATTTCTTATGTAAAAGATAACACTACACAAGTGGTGAATGGTCAGCGACTCAAGCACTATATTGCTAGAGATTCTTACAATGAAGATATTGATGCTATTCAAGTAGTAACTCCGGAAAAATTTATCAAAGACCAAATTTACAGACCTGCAGGGTCTGTTTTCGAATAGGTAATAGTTCTGGTAAGAAAAGTCCGTGAAAATTTTGTCAAGTTATATTTTTGTAATTTTTATCTAACAAGGAAAGCAAAGAAGAGAAATAGGGACGGAAACGGAGAAAGGGTGGCTCACACCACCCCCTGGCGTGCCCCCTTGGCCGCGCCAGCAGGTGGTGTGGCCACCCCGGAGTCCGTCTCCGACCCGTTTTCTCCCAATACCTTCCTTTTGTTGTAAAACTTCATAATATATAATCCCCCGAATCCCCCGAGGTTCATATATCGTGTTCTCGTCATGTTTTTGTTTCGATCTGTTTCTGCCAGGAATTATTCTTAAAGTTTAGAAGCATAATGGTCTCCGCCAAGGATAAGGGAGAGAAGCCTGCGGAGGAGGATCCCCAAGACCCTAGGCAGGAGAAGGATATAGATGAAAAGGAGGCAAAAAAAGCCAGCATCCGCACACTGGCACTACCATTGCAAGCATTGGAGTGGTGGCGAACCCTGCCAAGATCAAAAGGACTTCATAGATGTCGTCTGGAGGGAAGCCTCTGCGTCACTGTTTGGCTCCACGGTCACCTTCTCCACGCACCAAGAACCCCTTCCATACCCTTATCCATGAGCATCAATTCTAGAATATGCCCAAGTAGAAATTACCCTCCAATTGGGATATGCCTCGTTCTAACCATGCAGGAAAATAAGACTTCAAGGAGGAAGAGTGGGGAAAGAATCATACGATCTGGATTGACAACCTGACATGATCATGCACCACATCAAGCACAACCCAGAGTTGATTCGTACTCTCACATTCAAGATTGAGGACTTGAGGAAATTGATCGAAAATCACATCGAGAGAACACCACCACCACCGAAGGAGTAATTCGTCATCAGGTTTTGGCATCCCCTTGGTTTGTTCCAAGCTTGGGGAGTGCCGCGGTATCATATCACTATCTTCTATCTTTTTACCTTTTTAATAGAGTCATATCATGGATAGAGGAGTTATCATGTAGGATGGTTTGCATTATGGAAGTGTCCCCCCTCTCGTTAGATATCTATGTATCCCTTGGTGTGAGTTGCCGTTATGGAATATTAATGAGAAGTTCTTTCATTTACTCTTTTGCATATCTTATATTAGTTTTCATTTTCTGTTATATGATTGATCTTGTTATTAGTATTGGTATCACTTTGGGATCATTGAGTAAATTTAGTTGGTTTTGGCAAACCTAGCTTGGTCAGTAGCAACACTATTTTGAGAATTGAATGAAAAGATAAAAGTACTCTTAAGAAATATAACTTCATCATCATCTTTCTTGATTGGCTCATAAGTTTAGTATTCTCTAGTTAAGATCTTTTGTGCTTCCAAGGAAGATTGCATGTTTGTTTTTATCACATGTATGTTGGTTTGTTTCCTTCAACTCTTATGCTTGCTACCCAGCCTTGCTAGCCAAAAACCTGTACTAAGAGGGAATGCTTCTCGTGTATCCAATCCTTAAACCAAAACCTATGCCATTTGTGTCCATCATACCTACCTACTAGAACTATTGCTATTCCAAGTAAATTCATGATTTTATCTACCTTCTGAATTAAACTTGTTATGTGAAAATTAGTGATTAAAGATCTCACGAACTTGATGGCACACTTTACTTTCTTGCACTTAATAAACTTGAACTATTGTGCCCATCTATGTTGCGTATATGCTTGCGCTTTGTAAGTTGTGAATTAGCAGAACCATGACGTCATGGGGAACGCTTTCAACATTGCACTTTATTTAGTTGATATCATGCTCTTTTGTTTATGGATATCATTGGTGTGAAATGAAAGGGGAGCTTGTAAGTCCATGGAGTTATGTCTGTGTGTTAGAGAAACTCCTGGGCCGCTGGTCTAATCCATGCCTAATAATGGTGGAAACCTGCAGCGTAACCATAATGAGCAATCTATGAAGCATTCTTCTTATAGAAAAGGTAGAGATTGAGAAAAAGAGAAAAAGAAAAAAGAGATGAGAAAAGTGGAAAGAGAGAAAAAAGCACCATTTTCCCATGGTAAATAAGAAGATTGCTGAGATGCTCGTTGTTAGCTTGCCTTGTCATTTTGATATGGGGATTCTTCCGTATCATCGGGCAAGGGGTACCCCGTTGGCAGTTCTCTATGATACACATATACTTACTATGACAAGACCTTACCGATGACTAAACTTGAGTAGCATGAGGAGCAGCCCTCGTATTCAAGGGACATGAGATTTTCAACTTACAACTTGTCAAGCATATCCTCATATTTGATCACTTTAACCTTAATCACCTAAAGATGCCTATGATAGGGGCAATGAGAGCTGAAAGCTAATAAGTACCATTATTTTTAGAAGCTCTTTATGAAACTTGAAATACCTGCTTCCCTCTGTGAAGGGCCTATCTTTTACTTTTTAGTTGAGTCAGTAAACCTATTCCCTTCTATCTCAGCAAGTATTTTGAGTTGTTGTGTTTCATTCATTCATATGATGATTTATTCAATCATGTTTCTTATGTTCCTTGTTTTGCACATTTGCTCTTATCTTAGTGTTTACTACTTTGAAAGCTATCATTGAAAACCCTTTATGAGTGAACTCTTGCAAATTGTCAACTATTCTTCGACAAAGAGCTAAGTTTGCCATTACGAATTATGATTTACTTTGTGTATCTTTATTGTGTTTCCTTTACCTATTGCAAATTAAGTTATATAATAGTGAGTTGTCTTCTATTATGATTTATGTATTGACGAATGTGATGCTTCTTGTCCGTATTATTTTATCGACTCTACACTCCATAAACATGAGGTCATGTTTATTGAGCTCAGTTTTTGCTTGGGGACAAGCAAAGTCTAAGCTTGGGGGAGTTGATACGTCCATTTTGCATCACTATTCTATATTATAATTTACTGTTATTCATTGATATATTTCATATTAAGATATGATACTTATGTTATTTGATCTGTTTTTGCATGGTTGATGATTTTTGGAGCATGGACCGCTGCAGTCAGGATTCTGATGGAAAAGGTGCTGTTTGGAGGCGAAATTCGTGAAGATCAGAAAATCCGGGAAAATACATGGAAAATTCTATTTTCCAAGAAGACGAAGGATGCCAGAAGGGGGAGTGGAGTTGGGCCACAGGGGGCCCACACCACCCCCTGGCATGGGCCACCCTAGGTCGCGCCACCAGGTGGTGTTGCCGCCCTGGCCCACTCGTAGCTCTCCCCTTTGGCGTATATTATCCCCATGAAACCCTAAACCCGAGGGAGCAACCACAGAAAGATTCCGCCACCTCTACGGGGTGGAAAGTACAGAGAGAGAAAGATCTCTCTGACAGAGAGAATTCTGCTGGGGAATTCCTTCTCGGAGAGGGGAGATCGTCGCCATCAACACCACCATCAATCTGGACTTCATGAGGATCATCATCATCACCACCACCATCATCTCCACACCATACCGTTGTAACAGTTGGGTTGAATCTTGCATCGTTCTTAGGGGAAACTTTCCCGGTGTTGATTACTCCTTGTAGTTGATGCTATTGAGTGAACCGTGGAACTATTGTTTGTGTTCAGATTGTTACTTATCATTATATCATCTCTGATCTTGATCCATATGATGTCTTGTGAGTAGTTCGTTTACTTCTTGAGGACATGGGAGAAGTCATGTTTTTAGTAGTGGAATTGTGTTGAGAAAGATTCAATGGTTTGATATTTAAGATGTGGTGTATTTCTTCTAGTGGTGTCTTGTGAATGTCGACTACATGACACTTCACCTATATGGGCCTAGGGGAATGCATTGTGTATTTGGCTACTAATCGTAGGGGTTGCCGGAGTGACAGAAACCTGAACCCCCATTAGGAAACCTTTGCACAAGGGATGTTGGGGTCTTAGAGTTTAAAGTTGTGGTTAGGTTTCTACCTTAATTACTTTCTTATACTTGCGGATGCTTGCAAGGGGTATAATCACAAGTATGTATTAGTCCTAGGAAGGTCGATACATTAGCACAGGTTCACCCACACAACACTTAGCAAACTAAAGAAGATTAATCAACTATATGAAGCGAAAGCACTTGACGATATTCCCGTGTGTCCTCGAGAACGTTTGGTCATCTTAAGTAATACAACCGGCTTGTCCTTTGCTGAAGAAAGGATTGGGCCACTTGCTGCATTTATTCTTACTGTCTTTTATTTACTCACACTTTATTTATTTGCATCATCAAAAACCTCTAAAAATCCGTTTGCTAAGTATTTACAAAGAATTCCTGCTCCAAGCCATTCGCCAACACCTTCTGCTCCTCGTTGGGTTCGACACTCTTACTTATCAAAAATACTACGATACACCCCCTATACTTGTGGGTAATCACAACTCCAAGAGGGAGTATTTATGCTCGCTAGTGGGTTCATGCCTCTAGTAAACTGGGGAAGTGACAAAAATCTCTAAGGTACTAGATGTGTTGTTGCTACTAGGGAGAAAACAACAATCATTTGTTCATAGAACAATCATATTGTTTACTTTACATACTTTGCTTAATGCAATTATCTGTTGCTTGCAACATAATACTGGAGGGGGTTCGGATGATAACCTGAAGGTGGATTATTATTCATAGATACAGTTGGATTACGGTCTATGTATAATGTTGTAATGCCCAATCAAATCTCATAGGAGTCAAGATGATTAGTATATACATGTTTGCTTTATCGATGTTTGTCAATTGCCCCGCTATAATTTGTTCACCCAACATGTCAACTATCTTAAGGAGAATCACCTCTAGTGAACTATGGACCCCGGTCCATTCTTTTACCATCAATCTACAATTTATTTACTGTTTTCTGTTTACTTTCTACAAGCAATTAATATCTTCCACACAATACGTTTAATCCTTTGTTTCAGCAAACCGGTGAGATTGACAACCTCACAGTAAGTTGGGGGCAAAGTTCTGTGGTTGTGTTGTGCAGGATTCCAAGTTGGAAACAACACCTTGGAGGTGTTTCCTTGCTCCTACTGGTTCGATGACCTTGGTTTCATAACTGAGGGAAAACTTGCTACTGTGCTCATCATACCTTCGTCTTGGGGTTTCCCAACGAGCTCGATACATTTTGAGCCATCAGTAGTCCAAGGATGAACTACTCATGCATCACTCCGGAGGATTGCATGGTGATGAAGAAGGCCTCCAGGGTGATCTCTCCCCTCCGGCAGGGTGCCGGGAAGAGCTTCGGATCCCCCAATCTAGGGATGGAGATGGCGGCGGCTAAAGACTCTTTCGTGGATTTCTGATTGGGTACTTAGGGTTTTCGTCCCGGGAGGTTTTTATAGGCGAAGGGGCAAGGTCGGCGGAGCACCAAGGGGCCCACACCCCCTGGTGGCACGCCCCTGGCCACGCGGCCACCAGGTGTGGCCGCCCTAGTGTGCCACTTCGTCTCCCCTTCGGTCTTTGTATTGCTTCGGGTAAAATATTGACTTTGGCTTTTATCCCGTCCAATTCCGAGAATATTTCTTTACTAGATTTTATGAAACTAAAAATAGCAGAAAATAAGCAACTGGCACTGTGGCATCTTGTTAATAGGTTAGTTCCAGAAAATGTATAAAAATACCTCAAAGTATGAACAAAACATAAGAGAGTAGATATAAAACAAGCATGGAATATCAAAAATTATAGATACATTTACGACGTATCAACATCCCCAAGCTTAAGTCCTGCTCGTCCTTGAGTAGGTAAGTGATAAAAAAGAATAATTTTTGAGGTGACATTCACCATCATAATCTTGATCAAGGTATTTGTAAAACATTGATAGCTGGGATCAAAGTACTCTAAACATAAGCATGAAAGATAGAGTTCTAACAATAAGACATAGCAACTATGTTGTAACATGAAAAGGTACAAACAAAAGATCATGAATAACAATGCATTGAAAGACGTTTGTTTGTTTCACATATAGAAAACATAATAAAAGTGGTATTAAGCTTGTCCCTCATGGTATAGCAAAACATAAATGCATAGGACACCTTCAAATTTCATAAGCGTGACTAGATGCAAATAATTTAAGAACAAGCAATATCAAAGTTACGAATCAATCAACAAGTTTTGGGACAATGCACATTAAACTAAGAATTACCACTATGCTCTCTCAATTGGTGCATAAAGATAGAAGATGGAGACTCAACATAAAAGTAAAAAAGAAAGGCCCTTCACAAAGGGAAGCAGAGATTCAAGTTTCATAAACAGCTTCCAAAAATTATGGTACTTATTAGCTTTCATCTCTCATTGCCCCTATCATAAGCATCTTGAGGTGATTAAGGTTAAAGTGAAACAAATATGAAGATATGCTTGACGAGTTATAAGTTGAGAATCTCATGCCACGTGCTTACGAGTACCGAACCTCATGCTACTCAACTTCAGTCACAAGTAAGTTCTTGTCATTGTAAGTACATGTGTATCATATAGAACCGCCAACGGGGTACCCCTTTCCCCATGATACAGGAGCTATCCCATATCAAAATTACAAGGCAATAGACAATGAGCATCCCAGCGATCTTTTTATTTGCTATTTGCATAGGTTTTTATTGAGGATGCTTCATAGAATGCTCACTATGGTTATACTGCAAGTTTCCACCATGATTAGGCATGTCTTATGCTAGCCACCCAGGCGTTTCTCTAACACACATACAAAATCCATGAGCTTACAAGCTCCAATTTTATTTCACACCGTCGGGATCCATAAGCAAAAGAACATGATATCAGCTGAATAATAAGTGCAATGTTGAAAGTGTTCCCCATGACAACATGGTTCTGCTAACTCACAACTTATAAAGCGCAAGCATATAAGCAACATAGATGGACACAATGGTTCAAGTTTATTAAGTGCAAGAAAGTAAAGTGTGCCATCAAGTTTGTGAGAGCTTTAATCACTAAATTTCACATAACAAGTTTAATTTGGAAGGTAGATAGAAGCATGAATATACTTGGAATTATTTAACACACCATGTAAAGGAATTTACAGTGGACTCTTTGGAATAACTTGGTTTTCTTGGGGGTTGGACGCATGAGTGGAACTCATACTTGGTACAGGTGGAGGCTAGCAAAAGACTGGGAGCGACCAACTAAGAGATCAATAATGGCCATAATCATGCAAAGCGGCAAAACATTATTAATTAAAGCATAAAGTGATATTACAAGTCATAAACTAAATGATCATATAGGCTAAGGTGATTGGTTCATAGTCTTAACATGGTGTAAGCATGTGCCAAGTCAACCCAAATAAAGCATCAAAGGAGAATACCACAATATTATGCTTTTGTATGCTAAAAAAATGCATGATTCTTTCAAGGCACATTAAGAAATCTCAATTGTTTGGAACAAGTCATGCTAAAGCAATAATCACTAAGCATAAAGTCAAAGCAATATGAATGCGGGGGTAAACAACCTCCTTTTGTACCACTTATAAGCATGAAACTTCCTACTCTTTTCCAACACAAATCAACTTATTTGAAACCACATATGAATGCGGGGGTCCAAAAAATTTATTTAAGTAAACCAAACAAAAGAAAACTAAAAACAAAAATAAAGACGCTCCAAGAATAACACAATTGTGCATGAAACAATAAAAATGAAGTGTTTGGAAGAAAACCAGATTTTTATTGATGAAGAAGGGGATGCCTTGGGCATCCCCAAGCTTAGATGCTTATACTTCTTGAATATTTCTTGGGGTGACACGGGTGGCATCCCCAAGCTTGAGCTTTTGTCCATACTTCATCTCATCATATTATTCTTCCCTACACTTTAAAATTTCCTTCATACAAAAACTTCACACAATCTTCATTAGCAACATTAGTGTATTCAAGATAATAAGTCTTTAGGTTCAGTTTCAACACAAGTAAAACTTCCACTAAAACACAAGCTACTGTAGCAATTCCTTCTAAAAGCTCAAGTGATCAAAGAGAACTCAAGCAGAAAGAGATTAAGAGGCAAATGCAAATAATGGCAGAAATCTATCAAAACAGACCAGCAGGTAAAAACCGATTTTTTCGAAGACCTTCTGTTGCTCAAATAGAAAAGTGCTAAACTAACGAAAGTTAGATAATAACCTGGGGCATAAGAACAAACAAATACAGCTCAATCCGACGTATCGGGATTTTTCACGATTTTTTATAGTGAAGCACAAAAAATCTGTTCCAGGACAGCAACTTTCCCAAGTCTTACTTCTCTCTCATTAGAGGTTATTCTTGGCACAAAAACCACAAAAAAAGGATAAGGAGAGGTTATTACTAAAGATATAACTTCCAAGACTCAACAAAATAAAAACTTACTGAATAAAAATTTGGGTTGTCTCCCAAAAAGCTCTTTCTTTATAGCCATTAAGATAGGCATGATAAATTTCAATGATGCTCACATAACAATATGAATTGAAGTAAAAGAGAGAATCAAGAAGAAAATGTACACATATTTAAGTCTAACCCACTTCCTATGCAAGGGAATTTTGTAAGAAAATAAATTATTGAAACCAGAGGCTAGTAGCATAGGAAGGCAAAACAAGTGCAATATAAAGACTTTCTGCATAAAGCGAGGAAACTTAATATTATTAAGATGCATAGAAACATTTTTCCCTCTCTCATAATAACTTTCATTATCATGCATAAATTTAACGATATAACTATCACATGAACCATTGTGCCAATGATCAGTTATTATGACAGAAAACACAGGGACACTATCTTTCCTAGTTCCACTAGGATGTGAAACAATACTAGAAGTATCCTTACAAAGGATAATGTGCCCATCTTTTACAATTTTAGAGACAAAGTCTTTCCCAATTGCTACTGCGGGTTCAACATCTATTTTTTCGTCAGGTTCTATAGATTTCTTTGTACTTTTGTTAACCATACTAGCTATCATAAAATGCTCATTTACCTTAATAGGGAAAGGTATTTTCTCGATGTAAGGTTCAGGTAAAATATGATCAAGAGTATAAACTTCAGTATTTCTAGCAGGAACACAATTAACAATATCTTTATATGGCTCATGATACTTGTTCCATTTCTTTTTTTTTTGAATTTCAATATAAGAGGCAAAAGCCTTAAAACAATTTGCAATACTTTGAGAATCAAGACCATAAGCATTACTAATATTATGAAAGTCATCAGTTCCCATAAAATATTTAATGCATAATCATAATTTATACCTGACTTTCTTCCTTTATCATTCTCCCATGCTTCAGCATTGTCTTGAATACGGTCTAGAAGATCCCATTTAGCTTCTTCTTCCATACGTGTAAATGATCCAGCACAAGAATCATCCAATAGGTCCTTATCATGAAGAGAAAGCCTTGCATAAAAGTTACTGATAATAATATTATTAGGAAGCTCATGAATATGATATTTGAGCATTAGTGACTTCAATCTCCCCCAAGCTTGGGCGGTACTCTCTCCATCACGAGACCAAAAGTTGTATATTTGATTCCGATCTTTATGAATCTCACTAGAAGGATAAAATTTGGAATAAAAGAGAGGTACAATTTCCTCCCATTCAAGAGATTGGTCATTCTTTAGCATCTTATACCATTCCTTAGCTCTTCCTTTCAATGATATAGAGAATAAATTTTTCTTAACTTGATCTGTTGTTATACCTGCAGACTTGACCGCATAATTCGTGTATAAAAAGCAAATGATCACCGGGATGGACAATTCCATCTCCAAAATAGTAGTTACCCATAACACGATCAACAATTTTTGTAGGTACTTTAAAAGGATCAATTTTAGTAGGTGGTGGTTCATCTACTACCTTAGCAGTGGTAGTAGCATTTCGAAACAAGAAACTAAGTGAATTATCCATATAGAGAATAAAGTAACAAAAAGAAAATAAAAATACTCACATTAGAAGTTTCCTTTAGTAGTTCCACTCTTCAATAGCGATTGACTCCCCGGCAACGGCGCCAGAAAAAAAGGCTTGATGGCTCAAAATATATCGAGCTCGTTGGGAACCCCAAGAGGACGGTATGATGAGCACAACAGCAAGTTTTCCCTCAGTTATGAAACCAAGGTTATCGAACCAGTAGGAGCAAGGAATCAACTCCAAGGTGTTGTGATGGCCCAAAATATATCGAGCTCGTTGGGGAACCCCAAGAGGAAGGTATGATGAGCACAGCAGCAAGTTTTGCCTCAGTACGAAACCAAGGTTATCAATCCAGTAGGAGCAAGGAAACACCCAAAAGGTGTAGCTAGCTGAACGATGGCGAGGGCGTGCCACTAAGAAAGAACGTGGAGACCTGCACAACACAACCATAGAACTCTGTCCCCAACTTGCGATGAGGTTGTCAATCTCACCGGTTTTGCTGAAAACAAAGGATTAAACATATCGAATGGAAGGAAGTAATAGTTTGCAGAAAGTAGACACAAAGCAGTAAACAGTTTATAGATTGTATGTAAAAGAAAAGGACCGGGATCCATAGTTCACTAGAAGTGGCTCTCCTTAAGTTAGATAACATGCTGGGTGAACAAATTACAGCGAGGCAATTGACAAACACCGAGAAAGCAATACATGCATATACTAATCATCTTGACTCCTTTGAGACTTGATTGGGCATTACAACATTATACATAGACCGCCATCCAACTGCATCTATGACTAATAATCCACCTTCAGGTTATCATCCGAACCCCCTCCAGTATTAAGTTGCAAGCAACATATTATTGCTTTACAAATTGCATGTAATGTAAACAATGCGATTGTTCTATGAACAAAGGATTGTTGTTTTCTCCATAGTAGCAATAGCACATCTAGTACCTTAGAGATTTCACTTCCCAGTTACGGAGGCATGAACCCACTATCGAGCATAAATACTAACTCTTGGAGTTGCTAGCATCTACTTGGCCAAGATAGCTACTAACAACAGAAAGCATGCAAGATCACAAATAACAAAGACATGATACAATCAATAATCAATCTGAAATAGCATCTCAATATCCATCAAATTCCCGCAAACACAACATGCAGAATTACAAATAGATGATCTTGATCATGAACGGAGCTCACAAGATCTAGACATGAAAGCACAAAGGAGGAGAACCAGCCATCTAGCTACTACATGGATCCATAGTCCAAGGATGAACTACTCACGCATCACACCGGAGGCTTACATGATGATGAAGAAGGCCTCCAGGGTGAATTCCCCTCTCCGGCAGGGTGCCGGGAAGAGCTTCAGATCCCTCCCAATCTAGGGATGGAGATGACATCGGCTACAGACTCTTTTGTGGATTTTTGTTCGGGTACCTAGGGTTTTCGTCCCGAGGGCATCTTATAGGCGAAAGGAGAGGCCGAGGGGGTGCTGGGGTCAGCCAAACCACCCCCTGGCACGGGCAGGCCTGGCCACGTGGCCAGGTGGTGTGGCCGGCCCCTAGCCCTTCTCCGTCTCGTATTCTGGCATCTGATGACTTCCGGAAAAATAGGCACTTTGGCTTTTGTCCGGTCCAATTATGAGAATATTCATTTTCTGACTTTCCTGGAACCAAAAATAGCAAAAAATAGGCACCTGGCACTGTGGCTCTTGTTAATAGGTTAGTCCAAGAAATCATATGAATAGTACTCCAAAGTGTGGACAAAACACAAGAAAGTGGATAAAGCCAAGCATGGAACATCAAAAATTATAGATACATTTGCAATGTATCAACATCCCCAAGCTTAACTCCTGCTCGTCCTCGAGTAGGCAAGTGATAAAAAGAAAGAATAATTTTTGAGGTGACATGCACCATCAAAGACTTGATCAAAGTATTTGTAAAACATATAAAGCTAGGATCATAGTACTTCAATCATAACATGAAAGACAAAGTTCTAGCAATAGGACAAAGAAACTATGATGCAACATGAAAAGGCACAAACAAAAGATTCATGAATAACAATGCTATGCAAGACGTTTGTTTGTTTCACATAAAGAAAACATAGCATAATAGTATTCAGCTTGTCCCTCATAGAGTAGCAAATATAAATGCATAGGACACCTTCAAAGTTCATAAGAGTGACTAGATACAAATAGTTTAAAACAAGCAATATCAAGATATGCATCAATCAACTAGTCTTGGGACAATGCACATAGAACTAAGAATGGCCACTATGCTTTCAAAGTAGGTGCATAAAGATAGAAGGTGGAGACTCAATATATGATGGTGGAAGAAAGGCCTTCATAGAAGGAAGTAGGGATTCAAGTCTCATAAAGAGCTTACAAAAATTATGGTACTTACAGCTTTCAACTCTCATTGCCCCTATCATAAGCATCTTGAAGGTGATTAAGGTTAAAGTGACACAACTAAGAGGATATGCTTGACAAGTTATAAACCGAAATCTCATGCCCCTTACTTACGAAGAGCGAACCTCATGCTACTCAACTTTAGTCACGAGTAAGCTCTTGTCATTGTAAGTACATGTGTATCATAAAGAACCACCAACGGGGTACCCCTTGCACATGATACATGAGCTATCCCATAAAAATGACAAGGCAAGCAGATAATGAGCATCTCAGCGATCTTTTTATTTGCTATTTGCATAGGTTTTTATTGAGGATGCTTCATAGAGTGCTCATTATGGTGATGCTGCAAGTTTCCACCATGATTAGGCATGGCTTAGGCTAGCGGCCCAGGCGTTTCTCTAACACACATACAAACTCCATGATCTTACAAGTTCCACTTTTATTTCACACCGCCGGGATCCGTAAGCAAAAGAACGTGATATCAACGGGGTACAAAGTACAAGTGCAATGTTGAAAGCGTTCCCCATGATACATGGTTCTGCTAACTTCAACTTATAAAGCGCAAGCATATACACAACAAAGAAGGACCCAATGGTTCAAGTTTATTAAGGGCAAGGAAAGTAAAGTGTGCAATCAAGTTCGTGAGAGCTTTAATCACTAGTTTTCTCATAACAAGTTTAATTTGGAAGGTAAACAAAAGCATGAATATACTTGGAATAGCATAAGCTAGTAGGTAGGTATGGTGGACTCTTTGGAATATATTGGTTTAAGGAGTTGGATGCATGAGTGGAACTCATACTTGGTTGTGGAGGCTAGCAAAAGGCTGGGAGCGACAAACTAAGAGAGCAATAATGGCCATAATCATGTAGAGTGACAAAACATCATTGATAAAAGCATAAAGTGATACTACAAGTTGAAAAACAAAGGATCATAAAGGCTATGGTGACTTGAGATAGTCATAACATGGTGTGGTCATGTGCCAAGTCAACCCAAATAAAGCATCAAAGGAGAATACCACTATACTATGCTTTAATATGCTAAAACAACGCATGATTCATCCAAGGCACATTAAGAAATCTCAATTTTTTATAACAAGTCATGCTACAACAAAGAATACTAAGCATAAAGCAAAAACCATATCAAGCATGGCATGATAGAGCATAGGCCATAGTCAAAAACGAGCTCTTTTTACCACATAAGCATGAACTTTCCTACTCTTTTCCAATCCAAACCAAACTATTTGCAAACCAATGTATGAAAGAGGGGGTCCAAACAATTTATTAATAAAACTAAGAAAACCAAGAAAACTAAAAACCAAAACGAAAACGAAAAACAAGACGCTCCAAGAACAACACAACTATGCATGAAATAATAAAAATGAAGCGTTTGGAAGAAACCTGGGATTTTATTGATGAAGAAGGGGATGCCTTGGGCATCCCTAAGCTTTGACGCTTGTACTTCTTGGATATTTCTTGGTGTGACACGCGTGGCATCCCCAAGCTTGAGCTTTAGTCCATCCTTCATCTCATTACTCATTCCTTCCATACAGCTGAATTTTTTCCTAAATTTGAAACTTCACACAATCTTTATTAGCAACATTAGTGCACTCAAGATAATAGGTCTTAAAGTTCATTTCTAACACCAAATAAACTTCCATTAGAACACTAGATACTGTAGCACTTCCCTCAAAAAGCTCAATTCTCCAAAAGAACTCAAAAAGGAATCAACAAGAAGCAAATGCAGAAAATGGCAGAAATCTGTCAAAACAGACCAGCAAGTAAAGACGAATTTTTTCGAAGACCTTATGTTGCTCAAATAAAAAAGTGTTGAACTAACGAAAGTTAGATAACAACCTGAGGCAGAAGCAAAAATATTCACGCCTCAAAGAGACGTTCAGAGATTTTACAAGAATTTTTACGGTGAAGCACAGAAATCTGTTTTGGGACAGCAACTTTCCCAATCATTACTTCTCTCTCATTAGAGGTTACTCTTGGCACAAAAAGCAAATAAAAAGGATAATGAGCGATTATTACTGAAGTAATAACTTCCAAGACTCATCTGAAACTTTTGGGTTATCTCTCAATAAGTACTTTTCTTTAACGCCTTTAAGTTAGGCATATGAAGCAAGAAAGAATCAAGTATTCTCAAATGAAGAAGCATTAAAATTAATACCAGAAATATATTCAAGAAGGCAAGGTATATCGTCCAAATAAGTTCTAGAGGGTCCTCTCTCAATGCTCTTAGGTTCACTACTTTCATCAAAATGGTTTTCAGGAACGATCCAATCAAGATTCTTTTCTATGGCTTTATGCATTGCTACTAGTTTAAAGGGTACTGGTATCTTAGGTTCCTCCCCATTAGGTGCGGTTTTGTTCATCTTTTCTCGTGTACCAACAACATCTACACATGATCCTAGCATATTGAAATGTTCAAAGAATTTCCTAGCTTCCTTGGCAACATCATAGAACTCCTTAAACAAAGTTTCTAGAATAAAATCCCTCTTTTCAGGCTCCTCAATTTCCTCAATCTTAAGAAACATTACTTGCATTAAGGGGTTGAGGTTAACAAACCTAGCTTCTAACATGCGAATTAAAGAAGCTGCAGCAATCTCATAGTTTGGAGCAAGTTCTGCAAGGGATCTATCCTCAGTATCCTCATGTTTACTAACATGATTAAAGAATTCTTCAATATTATCTTTCCTAATTATAGAACCTCTACCAATTGAAAGGTCTTTCAGGGTGAATTTAGGGATCAACATGGTGAGCTAAGGAAGAGGTGACAACTAAAGGAGACTTAATTTTTTTGTGTTTTTCAAATAAGAAAGCAAACTAGTAAAACTATTTTTTTTTGTGTTTTTAATAAAGAAACAAGCAAACAAAGATAAAAAGAAACTAAGCAAAACAAAAATAACAAAGTAAAGAGATTGGTTATGAGGGACTCCCCATGTGAAGATGTCCTTGACTCCCCGGTATCCATAGTTCACTAGAAGTGGTTCTCCTTAAGATAGATAGCATGTTGGGTGAAGAAATTAGAGCGGGGCAATTGACAAACACCGAGAAAGCAATACATGCATATACTAATCATCTCTACTCCTTTGAGACTTGATTGGGCATTACAACATTATACATAGACCGCCATCCAACTGCATCTATGACTAATAATCCACCTTCAGGTTATCATCTGAACCCCCTCTAGTATTAAGTTGCAAGCAACAGATTATTTCTTTATGAATTGTGTGTAATGTAAACAATACGATTGTTCTATGAACAAAGGATTGTTGTTTTCTCCCTAGTGGCAACAGCACATCTAGTACCTTAGAGATTTCTGTCACTTCCCCAGATTACCAGAGGCATGAACCCACTATCGAGCATAAATACTAACTCTTGGAGTTGCTAGCATCTACTTGGCCAAGATAGCTACTAACAACAGAAAGCATGCAAGATAACAAATAACAAAGACATGATAGAATCAATAATCAATCTGAAATAGTATCTCAATATCCATCGGATCCCCGCAAACACAACATGCAGAATTACAAATAGATGATCTTGATCATGAACGAAGCTCACAAGATCTAGACATGAAAGCACAAAAGAGAAGAACCAGCCATCTAGCTACTACATGGATCTGTAGTCCAAGGATGAACTACTCACGCATCACACCGGAGGCATGCATGATGATGAAGAAGGCCTCCAGGGTGAATTCCCCTCTCCGGCAGGGTGCCGGGAAGAGCTTTAGATCCCTCCCGATCTAGGTATGGAGATGACGGTGGCTACAGAATCTTTCGTGGATTTTTGATCGGGTACCTAGGGTTTTAGTCCCGAGGGCATCTTATAGGCGGAAGGAGAGGCCGAGGGGGTGCTGGGGTTGGCCAGACCACCCCCTGGCGTGGGCCAGGCCTGGCCGCACGGCCAGGTGGTGTGGCCGGCCCCCAGCTCTTCTCTGTCTCGTATTCTCGCATCTGATGACTTCCGGAAAAATAGGCACTTTCGCTTTTGTCCCGTCTAATTTCGAGAATATTCATTTTCTGACTTTCTTGGAACCAAAAACAGCAGAAAGCAGGCACCTGGCACTGTGGCTCTTGTTAATAGGTTAGTCCAAGAAATCATATGAAAAGTACTCCAAAGTGTGGAGAAAACACAAGAAAGTGGATAAAACCAAGCATGGAACATCAAAAATAATAGATACATTTGCAATGTATCATGTTGCTAGCAACTTAGAATCCTACACAACACAATTGCAGAACTTTCCCCCAACTTACAGTGAGGTTGTCAATCTCACTGGTTTTTCTGAAAACAAAGGATTAAACGTACAGTGTGGAAGATAGTAATTTCTTATAGAAAGTAAGCAGTAAACGGTAAACAGTAGATGGTATATGAATGGTAAAAGCATGGACCGGGGTCCATAGTTCACTAGAGGTGTTTCTCCTTAAGATAGATAACATGTTGGGTGAACAAATTACAGCGGGGCAATTGATAGATTTGAGAAAGCATAACAATGCATATACTAGACATCTTGACTCCTATGAGATTTGATTGGGCATTACAACATTATACATAAACCGTAATCCAATTGCATCTATGACTAATAATCCACCTTCAGGATATCATCCGAACCCCCTCCAGTATTAATTTGCAAGCAACAGATAATTTCATTAAGCAAAGTGTGTAACCTAAACAATACGATTGGCCCATGGACAAAGGATTGTTGTTTTCTGCCTAGTAGCAACAGCACATCTACAACCTTAGAGATTTCTATCACTTCCCTAGATTACTAGAGGCATGAACCCTCTATCGAGCATAAATACTCCCTCTTGGAGTTGCAAGCATCTACTTGGCCAAGATAGCTACTAACAACGGAGAGCATGCAAGATCACAAACAACATAAACATGATAGAATCAATAATCAATCTGAAATAGTATCTCAATATCCATTGGATCCCCGCAAACACAACATGTAAGATTACAAATAGATGATCTTTGTAACACCCCAAAAATATTAATCAAGATTATCAAGTTCTAATTACCCAAGTTTACGGTTAACAAAAACTTTTATTATTAAATTTAATATGAGTGTATGTGTGAATTGCATTAGTGTATGAATGAGTGCAATTGCCATGTTTGATTGCTACAAATGATAAGTAATGGTTTAAAGATGAATACAACATCATCTAGGCCATTTACAAACAAAATCAAAAGAAAAGAAAATCAAATATGAATCATATGATCAAATGGTCATTTTGACCAAAATTATCCACTAGACCACTTTGAGTGTTTCTAGTCAAACATTTCTAACAGAAACTTTCCCAATTCTTTTCACCCCTTGCTAGATCAAGTAGAAGTGAACCCAAGCCCACTTTACAAAGTGACAGAAACTAAATTCAAATATAATTGAGACACAATTCAAAATTGAATCAAGTGTATGTACTTAGATCACCATTTTTCAAAAACCACTCAAATCAATTCACCTTGGCAAACCCAAACAACCATAGACTATCAAGCAAGTACTCAGAACACTCACCAAATTTAATCCAAAATTTCAAACTTTGAATTCATGCGGCCATTTGGTCGAGCACCTGGTAGACACAGAAAACAATTGCCTAACTTTTACTGTTCTGAGCAGTGATCATTCGCCATTAGTGCCTTAAATCTCTCCCCTGGTCTCCCCTAGCACCCAACCTTGTAGTGGACACACTCCCCCTTTGTCGTTTTCACTAGTGTCGTGCCGCCTGAGCTCACCGTGCCAGTCTACCAAGCCCCGCTCGCCACAGCTAGCGCCACCCTCTCCCACGATGTCCAGGAGACAGGCAACCCTCCACCGCCACCCTCTGTCCACCCCTAGACCAGGGACACACCATGGACCAGGCGTGATCGCCGTTCCCACCTCTCTGTCCGCCATGCCGAGAGTGCGCTAGAGCGTCGCAACCAACACGTGCACATAGACCGCGCCTCACCCTCTCCACGCGTGCCCGCACTCACCGTGACCCCAGCTACCCCCAGACACGCCCGTTCACCACCGCGTGGATCGTAGACACTATGCGTCGTCTCGAATGCTGTCGTTCCCGCACAGAGCACGGACCGCTCCTGACCGTTCTCAACTACCCCTTGTCGCGCCATCACTCGCATGACAACCACCCTGAAGCACCGCGTCGACCCCTACCCTCAGCCATGCTGATAACCCTCTGTAACGATGTCGCCGACGAGCCCGAGCCATGCCGCGTTGTCCCTCTCGCCGGTGTATAAATAAAGACCACCCCAGCCCTCATTCGCCACACCATCTCACTCCCCTCTCTCACACAAACCTCCCACACCCTTCCCCGGAGCAAGGCGAGCACCAGCCGCTGGAATTTCACCAGAGCCCGCCGCTGTAGAGGAGGAAGGAGCCTGTTGATTACGACCACCCCAGGAGCGCCCGCGACCACCATTCGAACCGCCGTCGATGACAAACTCATTTGCCCCCATCGCCGCCCCTAGCTGGAGCCCTGGTGAGCCCCCACGTACCCCCACCGTCCGTGTTAGGGTTCAGTCTCGCCGGAGCTGTGCGACGGAGACAACGATGCTCAGCCGTCGATCGTGCTCTAATCGCACGACCCAGATTGAAGCTTACCGCTTCGGGTTAGATTAGTCGCTGATGCATGGGACTGTTTTGTCAGTAGCCCGCTGCGCGCACGCCGCATTGCTGGGCCGGCCTAGTTAGTTTCCCGCGCAGAGCCCGCTGATTCAAATAAGCTTTTTCCATTTTAGTTAAAACTAGATTTTGTCAGTAGATTCAAAAATCAATTCAAAGAGATTCACTAAACCAAATTGCATGATTCCAATGTTGTTAGAAAGATATTCAAAATATCTATCCAAGCCTGTTGGATTCAAACCATTTGAAATTATGGATCACCTATAGTAACAATAACAAGACAGAGACTTTTCCACCTTCAAACATTTTTTAAAATTCAACCATAAATGATTTTGAGTTGATTCCAACTCTCAAAAATCACACTTAACAAGATATATCTGAATATGTAAAAATATTTAGATTTACATGCAATGATCTTGGACTAGAACTAAAAGAATGTTACATAGGCATTTCTATTCACTTTAATTGTATTAAATAGTAATTTTAAAACTTTATAAAATATGACCAACACTTTAAATCACATTCCCAAGTATTAGAATATGTGGTGATGACATGTGTCAATATGATCCCATATTTTAATTGGAGAATATTAAATCTTAAGTATTTTCAATGAGTAGAAATTACTTTTCCAAAGTAAGATAAATAAGACTAGGTCTTTATTTCATGTGATGTTTGTGATGATGCTAGATCATCAAGCGTGGGCCTTAGTGTGCTAAATAGAAGTAGTTAAGTATTGTTTGGTGATTGTGTACCTCGTATTCCTTTATAGACGCTAGTACCAACCGGGCTCCGAGGAGGAGGAGTACTACGAAGAAGAAGAAGAAGAAGAAGAGAACTTCAACCACTACACTACTCAAGGCAAGCCTAACACTGCAAGCTAGAACTATGCAAGCTAACACTTGTCAACTTCATAACTATGCAAGCCATCCTTGCAAGATAACCTATGCAAGATGCATTAGGCATGCTTTGGTTATGCAACCTTGATTATACCAATCCCAAGTTTTACTTGCAAGCTTTATTCTTTTACTTTTACCAAAGTTCTTTACCTTTAGTTAGTGATTTGTGAGTATTGGAAAACTAGGATATATACCATAAAGAGTATAAAACTAGTCCTAAGTAGTTATACTTGGATGTCATTAAAAGCATAAAACTAGATTTGGATAGTTACACTTGATTAGCACCCTCATTAGTGACTACCCTCAACTTTAGTGGCTAGTGCTAAGCATAAAAGTTGATCACTTTAGATGGGAATACTTGGTGAAAATGATTATGAAAACCTTGGAATGATGATTCATTCTATTGAAATGTTTTGACATGTGTTGAGAAACACAATGGTTGATGATGAAAATGTTGAGGCATGAGCCTTGGCCCTTTTTAAAATCTGATGGTTGGGTTCGGATGCGATACCATTCCAATTTTACCATATAACCACAATACCCGAATTGGGTAGGGCTTAACTTTAAGTTTATATGCCTTAGTATGGGTTCCCTCGCGGAAATAGGTTGAGCTGAGGCTACCTCGTGAATGTGAATGTCCACCTATGCAGTGCCCAGGATGGCAGATGGCCATGGCTGGGAGGCCAAGCTCATAGGGGAGGTGCCTATACTAGAGTGTGTAATTGAAAGGTTATGATTTATTATCCGCATACTAAGTATGATGATTCAGGGTTATCCCTGATGGATGTATTGAATTTTGTGGTGAAAGTGTACCACTGATACGTCTAAAACGTATCTACTTTCTCGAACACTTTTGCTATTGTTTCTCCTCTAAACTTGTGTGATTTGGATGCAACTAACACAGACTGACGTTGTTTTTAGCAGAATTACTTTGGTTTCTAGTTTTTGTGCAGAAAATCAACTATCAGGAAAAATCCCGGAAAATATGCCAAAAATCCTATTTCACCAGAACATTCCCGGAGCCAGAATATGAGACGTAGTGGGGCTGGGGCCTAGCCACACCACCTGGTCGCAGTGCACAGCAGCCACGCCAGTGGTGGTCGCCCTGCACCCCCTCGGTCTCCCTCTTCGCCTATAAGATGCCTTCTGACCTAAAAACTCAAGGGGGGTCGACGTTTTTCTAGAAAAAGTTCCGCTACGCCGCCACCACTAGATTCCGCGATTCGGAACCAGAAACTCCGTTCTGGCACCCTGCCGGGACGGGGAACTGGAGGAGATCATCGCCATCATCATCACCATCGCTTCTCCATCGACCATCAATATTTCCCCCATCCATGAGTGAGTAACCCCCCGCTGTAGGCTATGGGGATGGTAGGGACTGGATGAGATCGTTCATGTAATGGCATCCGATTGTTAGGGCATCGTGCCTAGTATCTTTTATTAGTGCTTTTTGACTTTGTTGCAACTTGTTATGCTTAATGCTTGTCACTAGGGCCCAAGTGCCATGATTTCAGATCTGAACATGTTATTGATTCATTATGATAGTATTGTTTATGGTCTTACCTGCAAGTTGTATACACACATTGTTGTCCGGAACCAAAGGCCCTGAAGTGACAACAATCAGTATAACCGGAGGGAATGGCTTTGATGTGAGGATCACATGTGTTCACGGAGTGTTAATGCTTTGCTTCTGTGCTCTATTAAAAGGAGCACCTTAATTGCCGGTAGCTCCCTTGAGGCCCCGCTGCAAACGGGCTGGCAGGACAAAAGATGTTGTGCAAGTTCTCATTGCGAGCACGTATGACTATATATGGGACGCATGCCTATGATTATCTAGTACTTGGATGCTTTATCTTATTTATCTGCAATTGCCCTATGTTCTGTTTGCTATATGAATTGTCTTGTCCATGCAACGCTCGTCCATCCATCCCTATGCCTACCGCACTCGAATCCAACTGTTTTCTGCTATTGTTACTATTTTCTTTACTTTTACTACTGCTATTACTCTACTATTGCTACTACAAAACTGTTGCTACTGATAAACTGCTGTGAGCAAGATTGTTTCCAGGTGCAGCTAAATTGACAACTCAGTTGTTAAGGCTTATAAATATTCTTTGGATCCCCTTGTGTCGAATCAACAAATTGGGTTTCACTTCCCTCGAAAATACTACGATACACCCCCTATACTTGTGGGTCATCAAGACTATTTTCTGGTGCCGTTGCCGGGGAGCATAGCTTTATTTATCAAGTTCACTTGGAATCACTATTGTTCGCTGCCATCCATCCATCATGGGTAAGTCTCGTGATGGCAAGGTTCCTATTTTACCATCCACTACAAGAAGAGGTACGGTTCTAAACACCTCTGTTGCTCTTGATTCACCATCTGTTATGAGTAAGCTCCTTACACCCCCACATACACATGCTACACACACTGCTACTACTGCTAAATCTGAAACTTCTGATACTTACGATGCTGCTTCTACTGTGCTTGATAAGAGTGGTTCATTAGGTCCTTTCCTAAATGCTACTATTGCTAGAACTATAGCTAGAAATACTGAAACTCCTAATGAAGACACTACTACACCTGTTAGTTCACCTGAGTCTAGAGAGAGCTACGATATTGAAGATGGTTATATTGATATGACCGATGAATTTATTAAAGAATGTCAAAACACTCATGACAGGAGTGCTATTAAGAGTCTCCTTGAGAGGCGTACTATAAAACCCAAATTGTCTCCTAATGCTAAGTTTGCTGCATCTCCCATAAACATTAAAGGTAAGGATTATGATTTCTCTCTTGATCTATCTTACATAGCTATTGTTGAGAAAGAACTTTTTTGTGGGACTAAGAATGAAAGTGCGGTAGCACATATGACTGAGCTTTCTACCATGAGTGGCCTGTTTTCTGATGATATTAAGATGCGCACCTACTTTGTTGCCAAAATTTTCCCTTTTTCACTAAAAGGATAAGCTAAAACTTGGTTTAATAATTTACCTCCTGGATCTATTGATAGCCCTGATTGCTTGATTAGTACTTTCCTGCAGAAATATTTTCCTCCTAGTGCTAGACATGCTATTTTGCAGGAACTTTTTTATTTTAAATAGGGAGAAAAAGAGATATTGCCTGAATCATGGGCAAAGTTTTGTGCTTTGATTCATGCATAGGTTGGATGTCCATTACCTAAGAATGAGCTTCTTGATATATTTTATAATGGACTAACTGAAGAATCTAGGACATACCTAGATAGTTGTGCTGATTGTGTTTTCAGGAATAGGACTCCCAAGGAAGCTGACGAATTAATGGCTAAAATAAGCAGGAATTATGAAGACTGGACTCCTCTTGAACCAGCTATACCTGAAACAATTATACCTAAACCATCTATACCTGCGCCTATACCAACATCGAAGAAGAGGGGAGTTATTGAACTAAATGATGAAGTGATGAAGGAAGCTAAGAAATGTCTTAAGGAGAAGGGAATTAAAGTTGCTGATGTCAAGAATTTACCTCCTATAGAAGAATTATGTAAGCCAATTCCCCACTCATCCACTATTGAGGTACACTCTCTCCAACATTTTGATGAAGGTGATATTCCTTACTCTAAACCTCCTGATCAATGCTTAGAAGAATTTGATGTTTTTATTGTTAAGCAAAATAATTTTAATAAAAGGGTGCAAAATCATCTAATGGAAAACATAAGAGCTATTGTTGAGTTGAAGGATATTGTGGAAAGAACCTCTAATGATGTTAAAATGCTTGTTAAACATTTTCAAATGGTTCAAACTCAAATAGATCAACTTATTAAAGTGCAAAAAGACTTGCTAGTTAATGCTGCTAAAGAAAAACATGCTTATGAAATTAGAACTAGAAGTGGTGCTGCTACCCAGGATCCTCTATATCCTGAGGGGCATCCCAAAAGAATCAAGCAGGATTCTCAACAAGCTGAAAATAGTGGGTCTACTCGTAAGAAAAGAAAAAAGAAACATAAAATTATTGTAGAACCCGTTGAACCTGCTAAAGATCCTAATAGTATATCTATCTCTGATGCTGAAACTGAAAGTGGTAATGAAGAAAATGATGTTCCTGATAAAGAAAAAGTTGAAGAAGAACCTGAAAAGCACACTAAGAATACTAAATACACTAAAGAATATTTTATTGCTAAGAAACATGGTAGTGAAAGAGAGCCTTGGGTCCAAAAACCTATGCCTTTCCCTGATAAGAAACACAAGTCAAAGGAAGATGAACGCTATAACAAGTTTTGTGAGTGGATGAAACCTTTATTCTTGCAAATTCCTTTGACTGATGCTATTAAATTGCCTCCTTGCTCAAAGAATATGAAGGATATTGTCTCGAATAAAAGGAAGATACCTAATGAAGAAATTTCTACTTTGCTTGCTAATTATTCCTTTAATGGTAAGGTTCCAAAGAAACTTGGAGACCCAGGGATTCCAACTATTCCTTGCTCTATTAAGAATAGTTATGTGAGAACCGCTTTGTGTGATTTGGGAGCTGGAGTTAGTGTTATGCCCTTCTCTCTACAAGAGACTTCAACTTGAAAAACTAATACCAACTGATATATCTTTGCAAATGGCTGATAAATCTACCATTATTCCTGTTGGTATATGTGAGGATGTACCTATTCAAGTGGCTCATAATTGCTTGATATTAACTGATTTTGTTGTGCTTGAAATGCCTGAAGATGATAATATGTCTATTATTCTTGGGAGACTTTTTCTTAATACTACAGGAGCTGTTATTAATTGTAATCAAGGAAAGGTGACCTTTAATGTTAATGACAAGGAGCATACTGTCTATTTCCCCAAGAAGATTGATAGGACTTATGGTTTAAATTAAATTGAACATGTTGAGGGCATTCAAGTTGGAGAAATATATTGTCCCATACCACGAGAAAAGTTTGAAACTATTATGATTGGGACCATTGCTATCAAAGTTGAGGTAACATAATCATTAGTGGAATATAAAGTTTTGTTTCATATAAAATTGTTTTGGTAACAAGACCTGATCAACCTTGTTAACAAAAGGATTTCATTGAATAAAACAATCTTTTCACCATGATTATCTCCACTTACTTCTATTCTATCCATTTTAGTTTTTGCTTTCGTTTAGTTTTCTTTTATGTTGTTAGTTGCTTGCTTGTTAGAATGTCTTAGAACTTCTGAAGTCCTAGCCTTGTTTTGTCTTTACATCATTCAAAAAAATTCTTTCTGTCAGAAAATCATTCATCTATGCCTGAAAATTTCTCAAAAATAAAGTGTCTCGAAAAATTCCAGAAAATTCATATTAAATTTTTACGTGAAAAAAGGGGCAGAGGAGTGCCTGGAAGGTACCAGGGGGCGCACCAGGCAGGCACACCACCTGGTGGCGCAACTAGCTCTAGGGCGCGCCTACCTATGGTGTGGGCCACCCCTGGCCCTCCACTCACTCTCTCACTTGCCACTTTCTTCTCTCTCCCGAGTAAACACCAGTTCATTGCTCGAAATCGCGTTCTTGCTGTGCTTGCCCTCAATTTTTTTTATCTCCTTGCTCAGCCCATCTTTGCTGCTGAAATTTGGAGCATTTATTCTCCGGTATGTGACTCCTCCGCTTGTCCAAGTAGCTTTGTGTTTAGTGGTTTATATCTTGATTATTTTGTTGTTGTAGGTGACAGGTTATGAGAGCTTGTAAGCTTGTTTGATACTTAGAGATATAGTTTTCATGCATGTTTAGGCCTCTTACAAGTCCCTATGAGTAGTTCCCTTCATTATATATTCACTTTGCAATCACTTGTTTAATAGATGTTTAAATTTTAGAATAGAAAATGAATGAGCATCAACTAAACCAACATGAACTGAGGGTGCCTGAGGTTATGAAGGTTCATCGAGAAGAGGAAGTTTTTCCTTCCATCTATCCATGCTCCGAATTCATGAGAGCTGTAGGAATTTCCCAGGACTTCCATACTTTGGTTGCTAATGCAGGATTGGATCACTTTTTGGAAGATGAACCTTGTCAATTTGTGAAACTAACGATGTCTGTAGTGCAGGACTTTCAATTTAGTTACTCTTTGCCTAACCCCATGGTCCACTACAAAATATACAATATTGTTGTCAACCTTTCTCTCGATGATTTTTGTGCAGCTATTAAGGTACCTCAGTGGGGATCATGTGGACGGATTAAAGAGCGACCTGCACCACTCATGGACTTGTACACAGAGATTTGCCAAGGGAGCAGCTTCTCGAAGGAGAGCGGGAAAATCCCTAACATTCATCTCCCAACTATTCGCTAGTTTGCTTACTTTATTACCAAGTGTGTTCTCGCTAGGAAAACTGCTAATAAGTTATCCTCATATGATCTAGCATTCATCTCAGCTGCTTTAAAATGAGATAGGACTTATAACTTGGGTGCCTTGATAGCTTTCCGTCTTGCTGCTAACCGCGAGAAAGGTGGAATTTGTGGAGGCCTCATTGCCTCTCGGTTATTAGCTTTGCATGGTTTAGTGCCTCATCATCTAGACCTACAGTTTCCCATAGAAAGGCTTGATCTTAATTCCATGATACACCATACATTTGTTTCTTCTTGGGCTAATTTGAGTGATTTGTCTTATGAAATAACCTTTCTCAAGGCTGGTTGGAGAAGGAGTAAGTCCGAGCGATTTGTTCTTTTGCCTGCACCTGTTTTGTTTAACCTTGATAACAGGGTAGGATGGTCCCTCACGGAGGAGGAGTTTGATACATACTTGGGAGAGCTCTCTCAACAGGAGCAGGATACTCGAAGGGAGGTCACGGATGATTCGGTCCAGCCCTCGAATGAGGGGGAGTCTTCATATCAGCAGCCTACCTATGATTGGGGAGCTTCTTCTTCTTCCCAAGGTCCTAACTACGATCATGCTTACAATGACCCGCCTGCTTGGAACCCTTACTCGTATCTGGATTGACACCCACTTAGGCCAAAATCCTAAGCTTGGGGGGAGGTACGCCAACATCGCACTCATATCCATATCATTTTGCATCGGTACTTTGTATATTCATGTTTCGTTCTCTTTTTAGTTTTTGTTCTCTCTTTGCTTTTGCTTTCTTAAAACACAAAAAGACCAAAAATATTTCTATTGTTTCTCTTTGTTTGCTTCTTATTTTGGCCTTGGTTTGCTCTTTTTGCTTTGTTTGAACTATTTGAAAAACCCAAAAAGATTTTGCTTTGCTTGTTCTTCCTTTTTGGTTCTTGTTTTTAAAAATCGAACACACCAAAAATATTTATTCTTCTTCTTTGGTTTTGTGAGTTTGTTGCAGGGTTCAACAGTCCTCAGTATAATTTGGTTTCATGTTATTATTCAAGCCACACAAGTGAAGGGCAATAATGAGGATTAATGACAACTTGAGGTGTGGTAAGAGGCTGGTAACAAACTCTATTTGTTTTCATTTTTGTACATATACTCATCATTGTGGGCATACTTAGCCTGTTCGTGTAGGGTGTATGTTATTTATGGATGCTTATTAGTTCTTGCTTTCATATGATTAGTTCCAGCTTGCTAATAGTTTGTAGCATGTCTTATGAATGTTTGCTTGCATTACTCTATTCATAACTTGGTATGACACTGTGGTATCCTCCTCTGAATGTTTGCTCACGCATGCATATGATTGAAATGATCAGTTAAGCCTCGATGAATTATTTTCATGCCATGATTAGTCATGTTTTGTTGCAAGCATGATTATGACAGCTATTGCTCTCTCGTTTGTCGCTCCCTTACTATTGCTAGCCTTCACTTACACTGAGTATGTTTTACTCATGTTTCCAACTCCCTAAAACCAAATATTGCCAAAAGTGTCCACCATACCTACCTGTTAGCATCATTTGCTATTTCCGTGCATATTCAATATTCCTTGTTTTCTTCTGAATAAAATGTTTGCTTGTTATGAGAAAGTTAGTTAGTAAAGCTCTCATGAACTTGATGGCACACTTTATTTCCTGCACTTAATAAACCTGAACCATTGTGACTGTCCATGAAAGTTACATGCTTGCAAATTATACGTTGGGTATTAACAGAACTGTGATGTCACGGGGAACGCTTTCGACACCTGTAAATTTATACCAAGTTGATACCATGCTCTTTTGTTTGCGGATGTCGTCGGTGTGAAATAAAAGGGGATCTTGTAAGTCCATGGAGTTATGTGTGTGTGTTAGAGATACGCCTGGGCCGCCAGTCTAATCCATGTTGTCATGGTGGAAACCTGCAGCGTAACCATAATAAGTATCTATGAAGCATTCTTCTTTAAAAAAAGAGAGAGAGATAGCTATTGAGAAAAATAAAAAAAGAGATTTGAGAAAAGAGGAAAGAGAGAAAAAGCACCATTTTCCCATGGTAAATAAGAAGATTGCTGAGATACTCATTGTCTGCTTGCCTTGTCATTTTGATATGGGGATCCTTCCGTATCATTGGGAAAGGGGTACCCCATTGGTGGTTCTCTATGATACGCACGTATTTATGATGACAAGAACTTACCGGTAACTAAAGTTGAGTAGCATGAGGAGCGGCCCTTGTACTCAAGGGACATGGGATTTCCAGTTTATAGTCTATCAAGCATATAACTCAGACTGGACCTCACTTTCACCTTAATCATATTAAATATGCTTATGATAGGGGCAATGAGAGCTCAAAGCTAATGATTACCATACTTTCAGCATTTGGAATCCTTTCAAACTATTCAAAACCTTTTCATTTCCTTGTTGAGTCTCCACATATTCTATGAGCACCCTCTTGAGAGCATCATCATTAGCACCGCTTCTCCATCGACCATCCATGTTTCCCCCATCCATGAGTGAGTAATCCCCCGCTGTAGGCTATGGGGATGGTAGGGATTGGATGAGATCGTTCATGTAATGGCATCAGATTGTTAGGGCATGGTGCCTAGTATCTTTTATTAGTGCTTTTTGACTTTATTTCAACTTGTTATGCTTAATGCTTGTCACTAGGGCCCGAGTGCCATGATTTCAGATCTGAACATGTTATTGATTCATTATGATAGTATTGTTTATGGTCTTACCTGCAAGTTGTATACACACGTTGTTGTCCGGAACCAAAGGCCCCGAAGTGACAGCAATCGGGATAACCGGAGGGAATGGCTTTGATGTGAGGATCACATGTGTTCACGGAGTGTTAATGCTTTGCTCCGGTGCTCTATTAAAAGGAGCACCTTAATTGCCAGTAGTTCCCTTGAGGCCCCGCTGCAAACGGGCTGGCAAGACAAAAGATGTTGTGCAAGTTCTCATTGCGAGCACGTATGACTATATATGGGACGCATGCCTATGATTATCTAGTACTTGGATGCTTTATCTTATTTATCTGCAATTGCCCTATGTTCTGTTTGCTATATGAATTGACTTGTCCATGCAACGCCCGTCCATCCATCCCTATGCCTACCGCACTCGAATCCTACTGTTTTCTGCTATTGTTACTACTGTCTTTACTTTTACTACTGCTATTACTCTACTATTTCTACTACAAAACTGTTGCTACTGATAAACTGCTATGAGCAAGATTGTTTCCAGGTGCAGCTGAATTGACAACTCAGTTGTTAAGGCTTATAAATATTCTTTGGCTCCCCTTGTGTCGAATCAATAATTTGGGTTTCACTTCCCTCGAAAATACTGCGATACACCCCCTATACTTGTGGGTCTTCAACCACCTCTGCAGAGTGTCAAACTATTCGAATAGCCGCGTCCGCGGTCATGGACGGTTGGAGTGGCCATACTGTTCCATTGTCAGATGTTTTCAAAAATGACTTATGAATTGAACTATGACCTTGACTTGACCACAACAGGGTTGTGGACATGAAAACTAGGTTCCCACTTAAGTGATTAAATTAGATTCTTTACTTTTGAACTCTTATGAAATAAATCTGGCTTTTTGCATATAAACCTAGAGCTTAAGATTCCTACTAGAAATACCTTACTTGTTAGTGATAGTTTGTGAGTACTTAAAGAGTACTCATGGCTTTGTCCCTGGCTATTCCCGTGGCCAGACTATGAGGAGGACTACTAAGAAGATGGACAGCAGGAGGTCTATGATAACTAGGATGGTCTCCCATCGTCAGCATTTCCTGTGACCTTGAAGATGGAGCCCCTACTACGTTTACTTTCCGCTGCTTTGATTGTATTAAGACTGGATCATGAGATCCTTTATTTGTAAGACCTTTATTATGGTTTGTAATGGATGATGTACTATGGTACCAATTCTGTTATGTCTCGCAAAAATGGTAATCCTGGGATTGCGATGTATGGCATAATAGGCATCTGGGATTAAAAATCTGGGTGTTGACAAGTTGGTATCAGAGCCATCCTGACCATAGGAGACCCTAGTTAGAATGGACGCTTGAACCAAAATAAATTAGTTTCAAAGCAAAAGAAGTGAGTATTTATGAAAACCTATTCCCACTCTTATCCTTGAAGATTGTTTCAAAAAAATTCATGTTCCTCAAAAATTCTTGCATTCCTACATAAAATTTGACACACTTGATCAACCCACTAACTTGCTCACCCTAAATTCTTATAGATGGAGGTCAAGTATAGCAAGTTCTACCAGCTGGGAAACAGAGGCCACCTGATCTTTGAGAGGGATCTAGATGCACTCACAGAGTATCTTGAGCGCCCGCACCCGGAGTTCTTTGGGGCACATCTCAACGATCACGTAGGAGGAGATCTATAGTGGTTGATAGTTGCAGATCTCAGACGCAAGATGGAAGCACCCACCTCGGAGAAGATCCAATTCAGCTTGAGGGAGAACAACTGGCTAGATGGACTAGCCAGGGCTATGCATGAAGCTCTTGCCTGTCTGTGTGGACAAAACATCAACCAGATCAGTGGAACTCGCTTTGCTCACTACACAAGGCGTGATTCTATGGGAATGCCCTTGGAGATGCCAGGACACCCGGAGCTGAAGCACCAGGTGGATAATCTTGACTTCATGTTGTATGATAGACATAAGGAGTTGGACAACGCCCACGCCCACGCCAGCCACAACCATGTCATTGCATTCAAGAAGGACCAGACCCTCGCCATCCTCGCCAAGGAGCTCCAATCACCTTGTCGTCAGCGTGACAAGAATGATCACATCATCAATCGTCTTCGCAAGAAGGTGGCCACTCTCGAGAAGACCATCCATGAACAGGAGATCCAGCTTCAAGCAAAGGAGGAGGAAGGTGAAGATATTCGTGGAGATCTCTAATCTTACCTCAGTGATGATGACGACTACCTGGAGGACGATGCCATGGAGTTCCACACTGATGATGATGATTCCGCCTTCATTGATGATGATTAGATGCACTTGAGCACTACCGTAGGAGTGAGTCGTACCGGTCTCATTGTATCATAGTTTCATAGAATGGTTCTTAAAACCATTTGTTTTCTATTTGTGTTGTGGTGTGTGTTTGTATTGTGTGCTTTGAATAAATGAATGAGAGGAAGTTTTTAGTTTGCAAAAATCTGAGTCAAACTCAAAGTTTAAAGCTTTTGGAAAACAAATCCATGAACCCTAGAAATTTCCCCCTTGTCTCATTATCTATCTCAATCTTCATATGACTCGCAGAAATCCTGGAGGAAGCAGTTCATCTCAGGACCCAATGCTGTAGATTCTGCAAATGTTAGTTTCTGATCGTGAAGCTAGTAGAGCCGAACATCAAGCCAACTTAGCCACTCTTCAATAGATAGCTTAGATGACCCACAATAATCAAGCCACGGAAACCAGGATAACCATGGATCCAAGCTCAAGAACTTTCAAAACACCAATCCCCCTATATTTAATAAGTCTGAAGAGCCCTTAGATGCTGATGACTGGTTGCAAACCATGGAGAACAACTCAGAGGTTGCAGGAGTTGAGGCTAATGAAAAAGTACTGCTTGCCACTTATTATTTGGCAGGAGATGCAAGAGCCTGGTGGAATAGCACTCGTACCATGAACAGAGGTCAGATGATGACTTGGGATGAGTTCAAAATCAAGTTCAGTAGGACCCATGTGCCTCCGGGTCTGATTAAGAGGACGGGGGATGAGTTCGGAGATTTGAAACAAGGAAGGATGACTATGGTGGAATACCGTGACAAATTCTTATCTTTAGCTAGATATGCCCCTGATGAGATTGACACGGAAGCAAAGAAGAAAGAGAGATTCCTGAACAGACTGCATGATGAGATGCAAACCGTGCTAGTCAACATTCCCTTTGATGATCTTGAAGCTTTAGTGGACTCTGCCATTTAGACGGAAGGGAAGATAAACCAAGCCAATGACAATCGCAAGCGCATGATGATGCACCAGTCTGGATCCCACCATACCCAGAAGTATCGCCCCAACCCGTCTGCAGGATATGCCTCAAGAAACAACAGACCCCCTATGTCCCGTCCAAACTATCCCAATCATGGCGCAGGAAACTTGTGTTGGGTCCACAGCATAGAAAACAAAAAAATCCTACGATGAGAACTACACGCCAAGATCTATCTACTAGGTACAAAGCAACGGGTGGACATACATCCATCGAGAAATTACCCTCGAAGACAACGAGTTTTGTTAACGAGTAGGAACTCATGGTTGATGTAGTCGTACACTTGCCTCTCAAGATCGTGAGGAAGTCCGAGCAGGTCCGGCTCCAGCACGTCCTTCAGATCCAGCTCCAGCACCACCAAGTCCAGCACCGCAAAGCAGCGGTGCATCCGTGATCGCACACATGTTCGGTACCCCGACAACCTCCGTCCCTCTATCCAGCAAAGCAGCAGAAGCAGCAACTCCTTTCCAGATAAAGCCACCGGGAACATGTATCTCGCTAATCCGAGACCATGGGGGAATAATACTAGAGGGGGAGAGAGATCCTTCACGAGGAGGTGTGAGGAAGAAGGGGAGTGAGGGGGGCCTTTTATAGGAGGAGGGGAGGGTACCCCTCCACATGGCTGGCGCCTCAAGTGGTGACCCTTCACCTCCTCATTCATGTGGTGGTAACTCCCTCCACATAAATTTGCCCCTTCACATTCTCTTTTAAAGTCTCCACTTTAAATGCATTAAATTTCTCCAAATTTAATGCTCTCTCATTTAATAAAACTCTTTTATTATTTTTATTCAGAATTTTGTTAATTAATTTAATTAACAAACATTCACATAAAACCCCCTGCAACATTTCAATATTACATGCAGAACCAATTTCAGCAATTTCACCCGAAACAGTTTCGGTGTCTATTGAAATAATTCCAGCGCTTTCTTAAATCTTTATCTGACACATATTTGCTCCAAATGGTGTCGCTATCCCTTAAGTGTGTCACCCTACGGTTCGCGAATAATGCAGACATGATCGAGACCCCTCTCATATCAATAATCAGAAGCGGGACCTGGAGATCCATACTGACTCCTACACATTCAACGATGACTTCTGTGATCGTGAGAACCTTTAACGCTAGTAACTAAATCCCTTTGTCTCGCGATATATTACATGTCCGAGATTCGGTCATCGGTATCTCCATACCTAGTTTGATCTCGTTACCGACATGTACTCTTTTCTCGTTCCCGTGATATAACATTCTAGTGATCACATCACTTGCTTACAAGCTATCTTAATGTGATATCACCGAGAGGGCCCATAGTATATCTATCCGTCATCGGGATTGACAAATTCCACTCTTGATCCATGAGCCTCAACATAACACTTTCGTAGCACTGAACCCATCTTTATAGTCACCTTGTTACGGTGTGACGTTTGATGTTATCAAGATACTCTTCCGGTGTTAGCAATTAACATGATCTCATGGTCTAAGGATAAAGGTTACTTCGTATGATGTTATAGCAATATAAACATAATGACTTTGATCGTAATGCTATACTTCGGATGAATGTTCATCACATCATTCAACTAATGTTGTGACCTTGTTATTAACAACATCCAATGTCTATGATCAGGAAACCTTGATCATCTTTTTAATCAACAAGCTAGTCTATAAGAGAGGCATAACTAGGAACCCTTTTTGTTTATTAAACACACATGTATTGATGTTTCCGATCAATACAATTATAGCATGCAAAATAAACATTTATCATAAACATGGAATAAGATAATAACCACTTTATTATTGCCTCTCGGGCATATTCCCTTCAGTCTCCCACTTGCACTAGAGTCAATAATCTAGTTTGAAAAACTTTGCGTATTGAACACCTATGGATTTCTGGTGTTGCATATACGCGATTACTAGTGGTTAACAAAATCTCCGGATCTGACAGTTTTAGGTCCGTGTGTATTTGCGTGTCTTTGCGTCTCTACGCATCACTCATTCTCAAATCAGATGGCATTGTATAAATTTGGTCCTTTGGTGAGACCTTTAGTTCGTTCCGGTTAAAATATGTTGATATTATTGTCACAAAATATATCTTCATAGTATTAGCCCACTTTGAACCACACCTAGTTTGATAACAAACTACTTAACACAAATGCCCTCCTATGCTGCTACTATAGCAGTCATATACTTAGCCTTATTTTTGTTGTAGTATCCGTCACAATGTCTCAACTTTGGAACTCATCCAAATCCATCATGGAACATCCTTTCCATTATATTGTGCCACCCATAGTCTAAATTGAGATAAATTTAGTTTGTATCTTGTGACAAAACTTGTATCAATGTAACACTTTACAATGAACTACCTTTAACTATTTGTCACGTATACATGATATATTCTTAGTTCTTCCAAAGCTCATAAGAATATCTTTACTATTGTCCAATGATCATCTAATGGACCATTCTAGTATGTTCTCATAACATTTAGAGCATAGGACATTCTGGATATATACATATCACAGTATAATCGATCAAAATCTTCATGTGATTTTACTCACCAAGTGTTAGAACACTTGAATCTTGATACAATCCTTTCCATGCAGCAAGAACCTTTCTTGTTGTTTCCATATTGAGCCCTTTCAATATCTCATATATGAATGTTTGGCACAACCATATTAGCGTCGCTATCTATCCATATAGATATTGGTGCCTAATATTCCGGTTTTGCCCCAAGTCTTTCATCTAAATCTTATTTTAATGAAATTCTTAACTTGTGTCAATACAATATACATCCTTTCCAATCAACAATATGTCCTCTACATAATGTATTCGAAATATGTCTCAGTGCTCCCACTTAATTTCTTGCAAATGCAAGCATATTCATCATCTCCGATGAATTTAAACTCTTTTAACAGTTTCATCATGGTGAAGATTCCAACTCCGCTATGCTTATTTCAACTATTGAAGTTTGCATGCCCTTTTAGCATCCTTTGAATTAACAAAACCCTTCGGACCACCTCATATACACGTCCTAGGTAACCGTTCCATTATAAAAACCTTGTTTTGTTTATTCAACTACCATATACCAAATTATATGTAGTGGTTGCTACATTAATCCGTCAAGACTATATATCGCTATGAAAGATCAAATCTTGTCATAGTCAACTCCTTGAACATTGCCGTAAACTTCTTTCCGACATGTCGACTATTTCATAGATGTTAAACATCCATGTCTTATTTCTTTATAGATCCAAACATGACCGATAGGCTTCATGCCTTTCCGGAGGGTCTTCCAAGTTTAGAAACTTGATTTCTCGTCTATGGATACTATCATGGATTCTATGACTTCTAGTCATTTTATGGAGTCAGGGCCCATCATCGCTTCTTTGCATGTAGTCGGTTCATTATTGTCAAAACAATAATGACTTGCTTATCAAATCTTACTATTTGATTCTTACCGACCCACACGGTTCAATAGGAACTCTAATCTCCGAGATCACACCTATTGTAATCACGGGAGCCAGGAGCATTGTGGCCGCCACCGGGACACTTTCCGGTGCTGCGCTACTTAGAACATATAGCTAAGGTTCAACAACCTTATCCAAGTTCTATTGTCCTCCCACTTAACTTTTCGTGAAAAATTCCTTCTCAAGAAACTTGACGTTCCAAGTAACAAACTCTTTTGTCCTTGGTGTTATGGAGAAATTCCCAACAAATTCTTTGGGGTAACCTACAAAGACGTGCTTATCCGACTTTGGTTATAAACATTTCACTTATGCATTGCATACCAAAATTTAAGAAAAGACAATTCGGGTTTTATCCCAAACCATAACTCATATGGTGTCATTTCAACGGATCACAATGGTGCTCTTTTCAGTGTAAAAGCGGTAGTCTCTAAAGCTTCAATCCTTAAAACATAATGGCAGTTTTATAAATGACACCTTTGATCTTACCATGTCAAACATGGTTTGATTTCATCTCTCGAATATGCCATACTCCTATGGTTTATCGGGAAACACAAATCATGGAACGATTCATCAAATCTTAAGTGTTTTGCTAAACATGTAACTCAAATATCTTCCTTTATGATCGAATCATAAACTCTTTATTTTCTTGTTACAATGATTTTCCACTTCATCTTGAAAGTCTTTGAACAATTTTCAAATGTTTCATACTTCTTCCTTATTAAGTAAATATATAGACCGTATTTACTTAAATTTCTGGAGAAAGCATATGAAGCAAAAAGATCCATTGCATATGGCTACATATAATGGACTATATACATCAACATGCATAATATCCAATAAGTTAGTCATCCGTTCCTCTTTGGCCTATGGATGGAGTTTCAATTATCTCGAGGAAAGTTTCACAAGCGTCAATTGATCAAAATCAAAGACTCCAAAAATTGCATCAACATGGAGTTTCTTCATGTTTTCTTTCAAATATAATTTAAAACAGCGATGTCACTTCATAAGTGATCTTTTAATCATTTGTCTTGCGACATTTTAGAAATAGTGTTTATGGATGTGATTTCTCCCACTAGACTTGTAAAAGTTCATCCATCCTTTATGGAATACGGTAATTATTTGAACAACCATTATTCTCATAATACCGGAACAAAATAACAATTATTAAAACAAATCTTGAAGGCTAGGTTTGACGACAATGAAAAAACACAATAACACTTTATTTGTTTTTGATGAACATCATCACTTATTCTCTTGCCAGTTACTTAGGCCATTGCAGTTCATGAATTGTGTTGTCCTCTATGACACTTCATACCAACCAATTCGGTATCCAATACCGGTATCCAATACCTAAGAACCACATTATTGAACAAGCAAGGAATACAACCATAAGATGTATATCTTCTATATACCTAAGCTGGACATTTCCAACTTTTTCTTTTCTGCCAAATATTTTATAGATTCACTTTCATCAATTCCTTTTCCTTTTAAAAGAATCTATCAACATCAATAGCGGTGTCATTCACATGACACATAGTACAAAGCGTATATCGTCAAATACTAATACCTTTGGACTTGCACTTTGAAGTGGATCACCATCATCAAATGTTTGGTATTCTTTCAAAAATCCATTCTTTAGTAATCTATTAGTGTAGTAAACATTTTACTTACATCTTCTATTCATCCTTATCATGACAACTTTCATGATCAAGCTACTATAGCCTATAAGGAAGAATTGCGAGTATAATGTTAGTTCCCAAAACCTTTTTGGGAGATTCGGATGCTTAGCATCTCCATCCTTCACAAATTCTCGTACAATATGAGAACATGTATTTTGCTAAATTATACTCTATCATAATGCAACCAGAAATATTGTTTCAGATATCACAATATCTTTCACACATGATGGTTTCTGAAACAATTTTCAGCTCCAATATAATCTTGATATTAAAACAACTTTTGAATATCAATAATCATGGAGGCAAACATGATACTTTAGATACTAACATTGGAATTCTTACTCTTGATTTAATACTTCTTATTAAACTTCATGGAGTAAATGGAGTTTGCTGAAAGTTTGCAATAGGACTTATAAACTTTAAATTGACATTCAAAACAATACGATACCAGTTCGTAAAGTAAATATCCAGAATTCTATAGTTCTATTATCTCAATTAAAACTAAGCATAAGGTAGTGAACAGATGCCAATGACTACAACAAATTATGCAAATTCAGTTCGATTTATTTTATGATAAATTGAGTTATAATAATCCAAATTAGAAATAAACTCCCACTCAAAAACGACATCCCTCGTGTCCTTTTGGTGATTACATGAACCAAATCCACTACACCAAGTCCGATCATCATGTGAGTTGATGTAGCTTCAAAGCGAAACATCTATATGGGCATCATATCAACTATATGACTCATGCTTAACCTTTCGGTCCATGTTCCGAGGCCATGTCTGTACATGCTAGGCTCGCCAAGTAAGAACCTTAGTACTCGCATGTGTAAAACTGTCTTACACCTGTTTGTATGAAAGCGTAGAGTCGAGTACACCCAATCATCACGTGATGTCTCGAAACACGATCCATAAAACGGTGCATACTTAAGGAAGAACACATTTTTATCTTGATATTTAAATGAGGGATCATCTTACAATGCTACAGAAAGCGCCAAACTAGCAGTATAAGATGCTAACATCTAATGTGTAAAGTGAGATGATATGGTCCATGCATTTGATCTCTATCATTTGCATCGTGGTATGATCTCTATCATTCCTTTGTGTGTAAGGCCAAGGTCTATGGAACTTACACGTTGAGTGTGTTGTAAGAGTATCTATCATACATCTACTTACAACAATACCATATCAATACACTAGCCCAGCAACGATCTAAACTAGACGCCTCTAATTTATCAATTGCAAGTTTTACGTGGCTTAGGGCTTTCGGAGATAGAACCGTTCTTACCTACGAACATGGAACCACAACGAGGATAACCAAGTTATTAGCAACTCATTGTAAATCAGATATTGACTATAGTAGGAGAGACAGACACCCGCCAGCCACTTATGCAAAACTAGTTGCATGTCAGTCGTGGAACCGGTCTCATGTACGATGACATGTAAGGTTGGTCCGGGCCGCTTCATCCCACTATGCCACCAATATCCAAAATACATGAAAGATGCAATAACATGATCATCATCGCCCACATATAAACATATGTGTACTACCCGTGCAAAGAACCTACGCATAGATCAGGCTCTGATGCCACTGTTGGGTCTGCAGCATAGAAAACAAAAAAATTCCTATGATGAGAACTACACGCCAAGATCTATCTACTAGGTACAAAGCAACAGGTGGACATACATCCATCGAGAACTTACCCTCTAAGACAACGAGTTTTGTTAACGAGTAGGAACTCGTGGTTGATGTAGTCGTACACTTGCCGATCTCAAGATCGTGAGGAAGTCCGAGCAGGTCCGGCTCCAGCACGTCCTTCAGATCCAGCTCCAGCACCACCAAGTCCAACACCACAAAGCAGCGGTGCATCCGTGATCGCACACACGTCCGGTACCCCGACAACCTCAGTCCCTCGCTCTAGCAAAGCAGCAGAAGAAGCAACTCCTTTCCAGATAAAGCCACCGGGAACATGTATCTTGCTAATCCGAGACCATGGGGGAATAATACTAGAGGGGGAGAGAGATCCTTCACGAGGAGGTGTGAGGAAGAAGGGGAGTGAGGGGGGCTTTTATAGGAGGAGGGGAGGGTACCCTCCCCATGGCTGGCGCCTCAAGAGGTGACCCTTCACCTCCTCATTCATGTGGTGGTAACTCCCTCCACATAAATTTGCCCCTTCACATTCTCTTTTAAAGTCTCCACTTTAAATGCATTAAATTTCTCCAAATTTAATGCTCTCTCATTTAATAAAACTCTTTTATTATTTTTATTCAGAATTTTTTTAATTACTTTAATTAACAAACATTCACATAAACCCCCCTGCAACATTTCAATATTACATGCAGAACCAATTTCAGCAATTTCACCCGAAACAGTTTCGGTGTCTATTGAAATAATTCCAGCGCTTTCTTAAATCTTTATCTGACACATATTGGCTCCAAATGGTGTCGGTATCCCTTAAGCGTGTCACCCTACGGTTCGCGAATAATGCAGACATGATCGAGACCCCTCTCAGATCAATAATCAGAAGCGGGACACAGATCCATCGACTCCTACACATTCAACGATGACTTCTATGATCGTGAGAACCTTTAACGCTAGTAACTAAATCCCTTTGTCTCGCGATATATTACATGTCTCCATACCTAGTTTGATCTCATTACGGACATGTACTCTTTTCTCGTTCCCGTGATATAACATTCTAGTGATCACATCACTTGCTTTCAAGCTATCTTAATGTGATATCACCAAGAGGGCCAGGAGTATATCTATCCGTCATCGGGATTGACAAATTCCACTCTTGATCCATGAGCCTCAACATAACACTTTCGTAGCACTGAACCCATCATTATAGTCACCCTGTTACGGTGTGACGTTTGATGTTATCAAGATACTCTTCCGGTCTTAGCAATTAACATGATCTCATGGTCTAAGGATAAAGGTTACTTCGTATGATGTTATAGCAATATAAACATAATGACTTTGATCGTAATGCTATACTTCAGATGAATGTTCAGCACATCATTCAACTAACGTTGTGACCTTGTCATTAACAACATCCAATGTCTATGATCAGGAAACCTTGATCATCTTGTTAATCAACAAGCTAGTCTATAAGAGAGGCATAACTAGGAACCCTTTTTGTTTATTAAACACACATGTATTGATGTTTCCGATCAATACAATTATAGCATGCAAAATAAACATTTATCATAAACATGGAATAAGATAATAACCACTTTATTATTGCCTCTCGGGCATATTCCCTTCAACTTGAGGTCTGGAGGAAACCACAACAATAACCTTGGCAACTCCAATAACTTCAACCGTGCACCGCCCAAGTCCAACAACAACAACAACAATACTGCCCCAAGGACTGGAAGCAATGTTGTGCCTATTGCAGGAAAAGACAAGTCCTTGATTACTTGCTTTGAATGCGGAGTCAGGGGTCACTACTCCAACGAGTGCCCCAAGAAGATTGTAGCAACCACCAATGTGAATGCACCCACTCAGCAGTAGCGCCGTGTTCATTCTGGAAAGAGATTTGCCCCAGGGAACTCGCTCAACCGCAACGACCGCCTGTTCCACATGAATGATGAAGAAGCTCAAGAAGCGCCAGATGTCGTACTGGGTATGTTTTCTGTTAACTCGGTACTTGCAAGAGTGTTGTTTGATTCTAGATCATCGCACTCATTTGTTATAGAAGAATTTGCATGCACTAGTAAGATTCAAACAACAAAATTGAAGCATGTTATGATAGTTCAAATACCTGGTTCAACCACCAAAGATAGAAAAATTTGCAAGGTTGTACCTATCAGAATCCATGGAATAGATTTTTATGCTAATCTAATAGTACTTGGAACCAAAGGTTTGGAAGTAGTACTAGGAATGGATTGGATGTCGAAACATAAAGGATTGATCGACTGTGCCAAGAAAGCCATAACCATGACCGATGCACCGAGTATCGATGAGAGCATGTATCTAAGACACTGCCCCGTCAATTCAAATGCAACAAGAGTCTAGCCCAACCAACCCTAGACCAAGTCAGAGTAGTCTGCGAATACCCCGACGTATTCCCAGATGAATTGTCCGGTATGCCCCCAGATCGGGATATCGAGTTCATCATCGAACTAGTTCCTGGAACTGGACCCATAGCTCAGAGACCTTATAGTATGAACCCATCTGAATTAGTGGAGCTGAAGAAGCAACTTTATGCTATGTTGGAGAAAGGTCTAATTCAACCAAGCGCATCGCCATGGATATCGCCTATTTTGTTTGTGGATAAGAAAGATGGAGGTAACCATTTGTGCATGGATTACCGGAAGCTGAATGATGTCACCATCAAGAACAAGTACCCACTACCGAAGATAGAGGATATGTTTGACCAGTTGACTGGTGCCAGAGTGTTATCTAAGATTGATCTTAGAACTGGTTATCATCAACTCAAGATTCGTGCAACAGATATCTCAAAGACCGCCTTTACCACCAGATATGGATTGTATGAGTACACTGTCATGTCTTTTGGATTAACCAATGCCCCCGTTGTTTTTATCGATGATATTATGATCTATTCCAATTCAGAAGAAGACCATGAGCTACACCTGAGAACCATCCTTGAAACCCTTAGATAACATCAGTTGTATGCTAAGTTTAGAAAATGTGAGTTCTGGTTGAAGGAAGTAGGATTCCTAGGACATATCGTGTCGGTGGGAGGAATTGCTATCGATCCCACCAAGATTAAGGATGTTGAAGAATGGAAAACCCCAACCACTCAAACCCAAGTCCGCGCATTTCTCGGATTAGCGGGATATTACCGCAAGTTCGTAGAAGGATTTTCAAGCATCGCAAGACCGCTGACCCAACTGTTGAAGAAGGATCAGAAGTTTGAATGGACAGACAAATGTGAAGCAAGTTTTCAAGAGCTCAAGAAGAGATTGATTTCAGCATCAATCTTGATTATGCCTGATATCAAGAAGCCTTTTGACGTGTATTGTGATGCATCCAAGATTGGACTCGGATGTGTGTTGATGCAAGTAGGCAAGGTCATATCATATCTGTCTAGACAACTGAAGCAACATGAGCAAAACTACCCTACCCATGACCTTGAACTGGCAGCCGTAGTTTTAGCTTTGAAGACCTGGTGTCATTACCTTATGGGTAACTATTGTGAGATTTATTCGGATCACAAGATTCTGAAGTATATTTTCACCCAGAAGGAGCTGAACATGAGGCAAAGGCGATGTATAGAGTTAATCAAGGATTATGACCTTGACATTCACTATCACCCCGGCAAAGCCAATGTGGTAGTGGATGCTCTTAGCAGATTGCCGTGTAGATTAAACACCATGATTAAAGAAGCCCAGCCAAGTTTGGATGAAGAGTTGGAGTAGGTTAGAATGGAGCTAGTTAGCAAAGGATTTTTAGCTAGCATAGAACTTCAACCCACTTTGATCAGTCAGATCAAGGAGGCGCAGAAAGGAAATGCAAGTATCGACGGAATCAAGTGCCGTATCGGTACAGGGAAGGTACCCGGATTCACCGAAGATGAAGAAGGAGTTTTGTGGTACAAAGGACTTATTTGTGTACCAGCAGATTCCGAGTTGAAACAAGTTATCATGCAGGAAGATCATGATACTCTTTATTCTATCCATCCCGGAGGAACAAAGACGTATCAGGATTTGAAGGAGCAATTTTGGTGGCACAAAATGAAGGGAGAAATCGGAAGCTACATAGCCAAGTGTGATATCTGTCAGAGAGTCAAAGCGGAACATCAGCGACCCGCGGGACTTTTGCAACCATTGTAGATTCCATAATGGAAATGGGATTCTGTCGGAATGGATTTCATCACCCGTTTTCCTACCTCTAGTAGGGGAAATGACTCTATTTGGGTCATAGTGGATAGACTGTCTAAGATAGCCCATTTTATACCTGTCAAGACCACCTACCAGAGTTCGAAGCTAGCAGAGTTGTACATTGCTAGAATAGTCAGTTTGCATGGAACCCCTAAGACCATAGTATCGGATCGAGGAACCCAGTTTACCTCAAGATTTTGGCAGAAAGTCCAAGAAGGATTAGGAACCAAACTGAATTTCAGCATAGCTTATCACCCACAAACCGATGGACAAACTGAAAGAGTCAACCAAATATTAGAAGATCTGTGGATAGCTTGTGTGCTAGAATATGGATCAAAATGGGAAGATTGTCTGCCTTTCATAGAATTCTCATACAACAACAGTTATCAAGCCAGTTTGCAAATGGCCCCCTTTGAATTTCTATATGGAAGGAAGTGCCGTACCCCCCTGAATTGGTCGCAAGTAGGAAAGAGTCAGATTTTCGGACCCGACATCCAACGATAAGCCGAAGAGAAGGTTCACAAAGTCCGTGAACACCTCAAGACCGCCCAATCCAGACAAAAGAGTTATGCTGACAAAAGACGTCGAGACTTGACCTTCAATGTCGGAGATTTTGTGTATCTCAAAGTATCACCCTTGAAAGGAATGCAGCGTTTTCAACTCAAAGGGAAGTTACCCCTAGATATATTGGACCCTTCAAGATTTTGAATCGGTGAGGAGAAGTATCATATCAACTGGAACTGCCAGAAGAGATGTCATCCATACATAATGTGTTCCATATCTCGTTACTTCGCAAATGCCTAGAAGTTCCAGAGAAGACCAAAGTTTTCAAGAACATCGATCACCGAGCCATAGATATCAACAAGGATCTGACATATCGTGAAGTACCCATTCGTATTTTGGAAGAATCCTTCGGAACCACCAGGACCCGGAGTATCAAGTTTCTCAAGATCCAGTGGAGCAACCATACTGAAGAAGAAGCTACTTGGGAGCGAGAAGATTACATTAGGACTGAGTTTCCAAATATCTTTAGTTCCTAGTTTCTCTTAAATCTCGGGACAAGATTTTTGTTTAAGGAGGGAAGGTTTGTAACACCCCAAAAATATTAATCAAGATTATCAAGTTATAATCACCCAAGTTTAGGGTTAACAAAACTTTTATTATTAAATTTAATATGAGTGTATGTGTGAATTGCATTAGTGTATGAATGAGTGCAATTGCCATGTTTGATTGCTACAAATGAGAACTAATGGTTTAAAGATGAATACAACATCATCGAGGCCATTTACAAACAAAATCAAAAGAAAAGAAAATCAAATATGAATCATATGATCAAATGGTCATTTTGACCAAAATTATCCACTAGACCACTTTGAGTGTTTCTAGTCAAACATTTCTAACAGAAACTTTCCCAATTCTTTTCACCCCTTGCTAGATCAAGTAGAAGTGAACCCAAGCCCACTTTACAAAGTGACAGAAACTAAATTCAAATCTAATTGAGAAACAATTCAAAATTGAATCAAGTGTATGTACTTAGATCACCATTTTTCAAAAACCACTCAAATCAATTCACCTTGGCAAACCCAAGCAACCATAGACTATCAAGCAACTACTCAGAACACTCACAAAATTTCATCCAAAAATCCAAACTTTGAATTCATGCGGCCATTTGGTCGAGCACCTGGCAGACACAGAAAACACTTGCCTAACTTTTACTGTTCTGAGCAGTGATCATTCGCCACTAGTGCCTTAAATATCTCCCTTGGTCTCCCCTAGCACCCAACCTTGAGTGGACACGCTCCCCCTTTGCCGTTTGCACCAGTATCATGTCGGTCGACCAAGCCCCGCTCTCCACAGCCAGCGCCGCCCTCTCCCACGATGTCCAGGAGACAGGCAACCGTCCACCGCCACCCTCTATCCACCCCTAGACCAGAGACACACCATGGACCAGGTGTGATCATAGTGCCCACCTCTCTGTCTGCCATGCCGAGAGCGCTCCAGAGAGCCGCAGCCGACACATGCACACACGCCGCTCCTCGTCCTCTCCACACGTGCTCGCACTCACTGTGACCCCAGCTACCCCCCAGACACCCTCGTTTGCCGCCGCGTGGATCGTAGACACTATGCGTCGTCTCGACGCCGCCGTTCCCGCACAGAGCACGGACCGCTCCCGGCCGTTCTCAATCGCCCCTTGCCATGCCATCACTCGCATGACAACTGCCCTGAAGCACTGCGTCGACCCCTACCCTCAGCCATGCCGATAGCCCTCTGTAACAATGTCGCCGACGAGCCCGAGCCATGCCGCGCTGTCCCTCTCGCTGGTGTATAAATAGAGGCCACTCCAGCCCTCATTCGCCACACCATCTCACTCCCCTCTCTCTCACAAACCTCCCACACCCTTCTCCGGAGCAAGGCGAGCACCAGCCCACCGGAATTTCACCAGAGCCCGTTGATTGCGACCACCCGAGGAGCCGCCGTGACCACCATTCGAACCGCCATCGACGACAACCTCATTCGCCCCCATTGCCGACCCTAGCTGGAGCCCTGGTGAGCCCCCACGTACCCCCACCGTTCGCGTTAGGGTTCAGTCTCGCCGGAGCTGTGTGGCGGAGACGACGATGCTCAGCCGTCGATCGTGCTCTAATCGCACAGCCTAGATTGAAACTTACCGCTTCGGGTTAGATTAGCCGTTGATGCGTGGAACTGTTTTGTCAGCAACTCGATGCGCGCGCCGCGTAGCTGGGTCGGCCCAGTTAGTTTCCCACGCAGAGCCCGTTGATTCAAATACGCTTTTTCCATTTTAGTTAAAACTAGATTCTGTGAGTAGATTCAAAAATCAATTCAAAGAGATTCACTAAACTAAATTGCATGATTTTAATGTTGTTAGGAATATATTTAAAATATCTATCCAAGCCTATTGGATTCAAACTATTTGAAATTATAGATCACCTATAGTAACAATAATAAGACACAGACTTTTCTACCTTCAAATATTTTTTAAAAATCAACCATAAATTCTTTTGAGTTGATTCCAACTCTCAAAAATCACATTTAACAAGATCTATTTGAATATGTAAAAATATTTAGGTTTACATGCAATAATCTTGGACTAGAACTAAAAGAATGATATATAGGAATTTCTAGTCACTTTAATTGTATTAATAGTAATTTTAAAACTTTATAAAATATGACCAACACTTTAAATCACATTCCCAAGTATTAGAATATGTGGTGATGACATGTGTCAATATGATCCCATATTTTGCTTGGAGAATATTAAATCTTAAGTATTTTCAATGATTAGAAATTACTTTTCCAAAATAAGATAAATAATACTAGGTGTTTATTTCATGTGATGTTTGTGATAATGCTAGATCATCAAGTGTGAGTCTTAGTATTCTAAATAGAAGTAGTTAAGTATTGTTTGGTGATTGTGTACCTCGTATTCCTTTATAGACGCTAATACCGACCCGGGCTACGAGGAGGAGGAGTACTATGAAGAAGAAGAAGAAGAAAACTTCAACCACTTCACTACTCAAGGCAAGCCTAACACTGCAACCTAAAACTATGCAAGCTAACACTTGCCGACTTCATAACTATACAAGCCATCCTTGCAAGATAACCTATGCAAGATGCATTAGGCATGCTTTGGTTATGCAACCTTGATTATACCAATCCCAAATTTTACTTGCAAGCTTTATTATTTTACTTTTACCAAAGTTCTTTATATTTAGTTAGTGATTTGTGAGTATTGGAAAAATAGGATATCATAAAGAGTATAAAACTAGGCCTAAGTAGTTATGAAAGAGTATAAAACTTTAGTGGCTAGTGCTAAGCATAAAAGTTGATCACTTTAGATGGGAATACTTGGTGAAAATGATTATGAAAACCTTGGAATGATGGTTCATTCTATTTAAATGTTTTGACATGTGTTGAGAAACACAATGGTTGATGATGAAAATATTGAGGCATGAGCCTTGGCCCTTTATAAAATCTGATGGTTGGGTTCGGATGCGATACCATTCCAATTTTACCGTACAACCACAATACCCGAATTGGGTAGGGCTTAACTGGAAGTTTCTATGCCTTAGTATAGGTTCCCTCGCGGAAAGAGGTTGAGCTGAGACTACCTCGTGAATGTGAATGTCCACCTATGCAGTGCCCAAGATGGCAGATGGTCATGGCTGGGAGGCCAAGCTCATAGGGGAGGTGCCTATACTAGAGTGTGTAATTGAAAGGTTATGATTGATTATCCGCATACTAAGTATGATGATTCAGGGTTATCCCTGACAGATGTATCGAATTTTGTGGTGAAAGTGTACCACCTATGCAGAGTGTCAAACTATTCGAATAGCCGCGTCTGCGGTCATGGACAGTTGGAGTGGCCATACTGTTCCGTTGTCAGATGTTTTTAAAAATGACTTATGAATTGAACTATGACCTTGACTTGACCACAACAGGGTTCTGGACATGAAAACTAGGTTCCCACTTAAGTGATTAAATTAGATCCTTTACTTTTTGAACTCTTATGAAATAAACCTGGCTTTTTGCAAATAAACCTAGAGCTTAAGATTTCCTACTAAAACTACCTTACTTGTTAGTGATAGTTTACGAGTACTTAAAGAGTACTCATGGCTTTGTCCCTGGCTATTCCCGTGGCCAGACTATGAGGAGGACTACCAGGAAGATGGACAGCAGAAGGTCTATGACAACTAGGATCATCTCCCATCATTAGCATTGTTTGTTACCCTGAAGATAGATCCCCTACTACGTTTACTTTCCCGCTGCTTTGATTGTATTAAGACTGGATCATGAGATCCTTTATTTGTAAGACCTTTATTATGGTTTGTAATGGATGATGTACCGTGGTACCAATTCTGTTATGTCTTGCAAAAATGGTAATCTTAGGATTGCGATGTATGGCATAATAGGCATCTGGGATTAAAAATCCGGGTGTTGACAATCTTGATCATGAACGGAGCTCACAAGATCTAAACATGATAGCACAAAGGAGGAGAACCAACCATCTATCTACTACATGGACTCGTAATCTAAGGATGAACTACTCACGCATCACTCCAGAGGCTTGAATGGTGATGAAGAAGGCCTCTAGGGTGATCTCTTCCCTCCGGCAGGGTGCCGGGAAGAGCTTCGGATCCCCCCGATCTAGGGATGGAGATGGCAGCGGCTACAGACTATTTCGTGGATTTTTGATCGGATACTTAGGGTTTTCATTCCGGGAGCTTTTATAGGCGAAGGGGCAAGGTCGGTGGAGCACCAAGGGGCCCACACCCCCTGGTGACGCACCCCCTGGCCACGCGGCCACTAGGTGTGGCCGCGCTGGTGCGCCACTTCGTCTCCCCTTCGGTCTCCGTATTGCTTCAGGTAAAATATTGACTTTGGCTTTTGTCCCGTCCAATTCCAAGAATATTTCTTTACTAGCTTTTCTGAAACTAAAAATAGCAGAAAACAGGCAACTGATACTGTGGCATCTTGTTAATAGGTTAGTTCCAGAAAATGTATAAAAATACCTCAAAATGTGAAGAAAACATAAAAAATAGATATAAAACAAGTATGGAATATCAAAAATTATAGATACGTTTACGACGTATCAAGAAGCAGGGGTAGTCGACTCCTCCGCGGCCGCCGCTTCCTCGATGTCAGCGTTCGCCGCCTTGCGGGCCTTAACCGCCACACGTTCTCTCTTCTTCTTTTTGATAACCCCATGCGTTGACCCAAGCCAAATAAAAATCAAAACATAAGGTAGCTCGGCACGTAAGTGGCAGCACGCTATCTCACTAGCAAAAATGAAAACCGAAGCAAGCATCGGGCTTCAAAACCATGGAGCTTAGAGCTCTTCTAACATGTGCACCATCTTCTATCTTTCCACCTCCTAACAAATCTCTCACAAATAACAAAAACTTACCAAAAATCCTTTAAGCTACGAAAAACAACAAAATGAGCCGATCGAGACATAGATTACATGCGAAATGTAGTGAATAAGGCATTGTTTGTTGGGCTCCCGTAAAAGCAAAAGCCTAACCAAACATCTATTCTTTAGCGGATTTGTGAGAAGCACTTCTCATAAAGGTTACGGCTTTTCCTTTGATCCATCCATTTATAATTTTGTATTCTTTTGGTGGAAGCTTAACGAGGAATGGACCAATGACTTAGATCTTGTGACTATGCTAGTGGATGCTAAACACAAAGTCTAGTGTCTTCTATACTAAAAATATTCGTATCGTGTACTAGTGGAGTCCGCGGAACCATGGGAAAGAGGCCATCTTTGAATATGAAGAACTCAATAGCCACGAATGCTATACTCCCTCCATCTCAAAATAAAGGTTCGTCAAAATTTAGATAAATTTATATACTTTCTCCAGTCTTAAGTTTTTCTAGATTTGGATGTATCTAATTAAATATTTAAACTAGATGCATTTTGTATATAGATAAAGTTGAGAACATTAATATATATGGACTTGGGGCTATCATGTCACGGTATGAGTAAGTACTCCACCCGGACGGTCGATCTCTCTCCTCCCCTCATGTACATCTTGCCCTCTCTAACTAGTATATCAATTAACACGAAAACCAGTTGAGGCCAAGGCTGTTTATATCAATCTAGAAACTTTGTCATGGTATCACAGCCCCTCCTCTCCCTGACCTAGTTGCCTACACCGCCGCCGCAGCAGTCTTCCCTGCCGTCGCTGTCATAACTCGCCGCTGCCGTAGCATGCCTACCGCCGCCGCCAAAATCCCAAAAACCTCAAACCGCCGCTGCTGCGAAGAACCCTAGAAATCACAAACCCAAAAAACTTTAGCCACAACCTCAAAAACACAAATCCGCTACAATCTCCTATTGCCCCGTTGATAAAACCCTAGAAAAGCTCGAGAAAATCTTACTGCTGTTGTTTCCCTTCTGCCGCTGCTGTAATACATCGACATGACGTCCTCATCAGCTTCGTCCGTGGCGGCCCTGTCCGCTGCCCTTGGAGCACCGCCGGCTCAGCTCCTCACCCATGACAACGCCTTGATCTGGAAGGCTCTGGTCATCCCCGCGCTGCGTGGTGCCTGAGTCCTGAATCTCATGAAGGGACTAGAGAAACCCCTGGGTGAAGAGATTGAAGTTGAACTTTCAGATGGAAAGAAGATGACAGTTGAAAACACTGAGTATGTTGCTTGGATTACTCGCGATCAACAGGTCCTAAGGTACATCTTGAATTCCATATCACCTGATATTTTATCACATGTCGTTGGTCTTGAAACTTCTACGGAAGTATGGAGGGCGCTTGAGGCTCTTCCAACAATGACATCACGTTCTCGGACTCAACAACTCCGTTCTGCTTTGAATGACACAAAGAAAGGTGATGTCTCTGCAGAAAAATGTGTTGCCAAGATTAAAACCATAGCTTCTGAGCTTGCTACTGCTAGCCAGCTCTTGGATGATGATGAACTTATTTGGTCTATATTGCACGGTCTTGGTGATTCCTACAATACACTGAAAATTGTTGTTAATGTCAACCCCAATACTACTCTCACTAATCTTTTTAGTCAGTTGCAAGAGTTTTATGAGCTTCATAAGGTGAATGCTGGTGGAGAAGTATTTGTCTCGTCTACCAACATAGAACGACATGGTGATCCTCCACCCCCACGCCGACACCAGGATGACCAGCACTAAGGTGACTGTGGCTACCAGGAGGACCGTGGTCACCAGTATCAGGAGGATCGTGCCCGCCAGGATAATCGTGGACGTGGTTATGATGATCGTCGCGGGTATGATGACCATCGCGACAGGTATGACGATCGACGTGATGGAGGTGCTGATCGTCGCTATGATGATTGATGTCATCGTCATGATGATGATGGTAGTAGACGCTGAGATGATGGTGGTCGCCGTGATGATGGTCGTCGTCGTGGTAGTGCACCCACCCCTTATGTCAATGTCACTTGTCAGATATGTAAGATCCATGGTCATCCTGCAAATGACTGTTGGTGGAGGTTTCAGAACAACTGTGACCATCGTGATGATGGTGATCGTGGTGACAAGGGTGCCAACATGGTTTCATATGGTGTGGGCATAAACTGGTACTCTGACACGGGTGCCACAAACCATGTTGCAAATAAGATGAGCAAGCTTTCCTTCCAAGAGAGGTATGCAGGACATGATCAAGTCCACACAACAAATGGTAAAGGTATGCAAATTTCTCATATTGGTCATTCAATGTTGCACACTCCCCATATCTCTTTACATCTTAGAGATATTCTCCATGTTCCAAATGCATCTAAGAATCTCCTCTCTGTTCATAAACTTACTCTAGACAATGATGTCTTTCTTGAATTTTACCCATATTTTTTCTTGATTAAGGATCGGGCCACAAGGAGAACTCTGTTTAAGGGTCCATACCATGATGGCCTCTACCCTCTTGTGCCCTTGTCTATCGGGTTGTCTTCCAAGAAAGCTTTCATTACAATAAAATCGTCTCCTTCTACATGGCATCGCCGTCTAGGACATCCGTCCTCCTTTGTGGTTCAACAAATTCTTAGAAAACATCATATATCTCATTTGCCAGAAATAAACCTATATATTTGTGATTCTTGTGAACTATCTAAGAGCCATCAACTACCATATCCTATCTCTACTAGTGTATCCACTGTTCCTTTGAACAAGTCTTTTCTAATATATGGGAACCAGCACCTAGTTCTGCTGGCAAATATTCATATTATATAAGCTTTATTGATGATGTTAGTAAATTTACTTGGATCTATTTGCTGAAGAAGCATTCTGAAGTTTATCAAGTCTTTCTTAATTTCTAGCAACTTGTTGAAAGGAAGTTTGATAGAAAAATTGTTACTATGCAAATTGATTGGGGTGGTTAATATGAAAAATTCCATGGTTTCTTCCAAAAAGTAGGCATCACTCATCATGTCTCTTGTCCATATGCACATTAACAAAATGGTTTAGCAGAACGTAAGCATCGTCATATTGCTGAAGTTGATCTTGCCTTACTTGCACATGCATCTATGCCTCTCAAGTTTGTGGATGAAGCTTTTCTCACAACCACTTTTCCCACTAACTTACTTTCTAGTAAGGTTATCAATTTTGACACTCCTGTTCAACATCTTCTTCATACTAAATCCAACTATGATTCTCTTAGGATTTTTGGCTGCGCTTGCTGGCCTAATCTTCACCCTTACAATAATAAGAAACTTGCTTTCCGCTCCACTAAGTGTATGTTCCTAGGCTATCTCGTCATAAAGGAGTAAAATGTCTAGACACTAAAACATGACATGTTTACATCTCGAGGGATGTAGTGTTTGATGAAAATTTCTTCCATTTTGCTGATTTGCATCCAAATGCTGGCACACGCCTTAAACAAGATATTCTCTTGTTACCTAAAGATAGTCGGGAGACACACATTGATGATCATATGAGTTTGCACATTATTCCTGAGGTTACTAATCTTGGTCAAGTTGCCCTAGAAAATGTTGTGATTGCAGATACCGTTGAAATCCAACAAACAGCAGGAGAAAATTCTAGCTCAAACGGTGTCGAAACTAGTTCAATTGATGCAGATACAAATTCATAGCAAAACAGTCAAACTTTCTCGGACCTAGTGAGTACTAATCTTGGTGGATATTCTCTTGGTACACAAGCCTCCAATGAGGATGACTCCCGCCTGTGTGAACGAGGGGGCATGCACACATCGTTGTGGCCGCGTAGGGGCACGTCGTTGTCACCGCACAGGCGCATGCCATTGTCGTCACGGACACACATCATCGTGCGCACGCAGGTCGCTGTCGCCAACACGACCACCTAGGCATGAGCGCACGTCGCCATCCCGGTCTCCCTCTCTCGCTCCAGGTGAGACATCGCTATCAACCCGGTACCACGATTCGTGTGGAAGAGAAGAAAATGACGGCGAAAATGTTATGGGCGCAGGATCTTCTGCAACTGCTGTTTCTTCACCAACTCAGTCACCAGATCCTCAGATGGTCACACATCTTCAAAGAGGTATAAGAAAAACAAGACAATACATTGATGGTACTATTCGATATGGCTTCTTTACAAGTATAGGTGAACTGTCTACACTATCAGAAGCTCTCTTAGATGATCGTTGGCACAAAGCTATGACTGAAGAATATCATGCTCCATGGAAAATAAAACTTAGCGTCTTGTTCCTACCAATTCTACTAAAAATCTTATTGACTGCAAGTGGGTATACCGTGTGAAGAAAAATGCAGACAATACAGTTGATAGATACAAGGCTCGTCTGGTTGCAAAAGGTTTTAAACAGAGATATGGCATACACTATGAAGATACTTTTAGTCCTGTTATCAAGGCAGCTACTATTAGACTTGTTTTGTCAGTGGCTATTTCAAGAGGCTGGAGTTTAAGGCAGCTAGATGTCAAGAACGTGTTTCTTCATGGCGTTCTAAAAGAGGAGGTCTATATGAAACAACCCCCGGGTTTTGAAGATTCTCAAGTTCCATACTTTATATGCAAACTTGACAAAGCTCTTTATGGTCTCAAACAGCCCCCAGAGCTTGGTATTCCAGGCTAAGTACAAAACTGCAAACACTTGGCTTTATTCCATCTATAGCTGACACTTCACTTTTTCTCTATAAAAAGTCAGGTGTCATGATATTTTTTCTAATTTATGTTGATGATATTATACTCACCAGCTCGTCAGACCAAGCGATCACTACTCTGCTGCATGATCTCAAAGATGACTTTGCTCTCAAGGACTTGGAAATCTACATTTTTTCTTCGGTATTGAGGTAAAAAGGTCAATGATGGGTTACTTCTTACACAGGAAAAATATGCTACTGATCTTCTTACAAAGGTTGGTATGAGATTGTGTACACCATGTCCTACCCCTTCGTCTTCAACTGAGAAGTTGTCTCTTGATGAGGGAACTCCTCTTGGCCCTGATGATATGAGTGAATACATAAGAATTGTGGGTGGCTTACAATACTTGACATTGACACGACCTGACATATATTTCTCTGTTAATAAGGTTTGTTAATTTTTACATGCTCCAACTACATCTCATTGGACAGCTGCCAAAAAAATCATGAGATACATTCAGGCCACTCTAAAGACTAGGCTCACTTTTCAGAAGTCCTCCTCCAGTCTTCTTAGTGCTTTCTCTGATGCAGATTGGGTAGGTTGTCTTGATGATAGGAGGTCTATAGGAGGCTTTACTATATTGATCTCCTGGAGTGCCAGAAAACAAGCTACTGTTTCTAGATCAAGTACTGAAGTAGAATACAAAGCTCTAGCAAATGCCACGGCTAAGTTAATATGGGTTGAGCTCTCCTTGGTGAGCTTGGTGTTACACTGAAGGGAAAAACCATATATATGGTGTGATAATCTATAAACTACATACTTGTCTGCAAATCCTGTTTTACATGCAAGGAATAAGCACATTGATATTGATTTTCACTTTGTTAGAGAGAGAGTTACAAATAAGTTATTAGAGATCAAGTACATTTCAAGCAAAGATCAAGTTGTAGATGGTTTTACAAAGGCATTGTCAGTCAGAGATCTTGATGTGTTTAAGCGTAATCTCAACCTCTCACAAGGTTGTGATTAAAGGGGGCTTTTAAACAATATGTGTAACAAGTTTTGTAATATGTGGCTAGGAGTAGTTGAGGCTGTCACATCACGGTATGGAGTAAGTACTCCACCCGGACGGACTCCTCCCGATCGGTTATGATCGATCTCTCTCCTCCCCTCATGTACATCTTGCCCTCTATAACTAGTATATCAATTAACACGAAAACCAGCTAAGGCCAAGGCTATTTATTCCAATCTAGAAACTTTGTCACTAAATAGTGTCTAGATTCATCCAATGACAAATCAGCAACATCTATTTTGAGACGGATGGAATAGATTATACTTTTCTACCGTGAAGCATAGTCTTAAAGAGGGCAACTAGAAATTGTTAGTGACAATGAATAGTTCAAATCCCGTCCCATTACTGTGTAGCCCATATGGGCCATATGGGTTCGCTCCTATACAAGTCGGAAGATTCTGAAGGGTTCATACCATGACTGTACTGGAAGATTCCAGTTGGAAGCTTGACGTCATGACCTGATGAATTCATTTTAGCTTCTAGCACATGACATAATCCTCTTTCATTGTAAGAAACTAGCACTTGTTTAGAATGTGTCTCTGTAGATTCTATGTCTATTGGCGTCGCTCCTGACCCTCTGATCTTCTCTTGACACAAACCACATGCAACCTCGTCATCTTAGTGCCTCATTTTCCCAAGTGGCATTGATTCCTTGAGATATAGCTTGACTTGGTGCCATCCACCTCCGAAAGACATGGTGATTATTGTAAGGAATGCGTATGTGATCATGGGATTTCGCTAGGACGAGATTCAAGAGAGCTTGAATTTATAAAGGTCGATCCTATAATGTTGTTATTGACACAAAAGTGAAATCAAGATTTTCTAATGTTGCATATGATGTTTCAAAATGTTGCAATTAAGCTCATAATTTTGCGGCGACTAGGGCTCAAAAAAGATCGAAATGAAGACGCAAAATGGAAAAGATGATGAAGGGAAGGTTGTACATGATCGTTTGATGACGCCCTGCGATATTTACATATTTTACCATACCACCTGGACCTAACATGTTAGTCTTATCTAAGAAAACATACAAAATTCTAAAATACGGTAAACCATGTTAAATTTTTTTCTGTACAGGGTATTCCAATAGAACTTTCACCAGATGGGGTAATATGTGTCACAAATGCACAACTATGGGGTAAAAGGTGGAATTCACTCTAAAATAGATGTATTTTTTTTACTGTCCAATATAAAAATTATCTTTTTTTCTAGACACTATCATGGTTTTGAAATTACAATCATTGGAAACTGCACCTTTTTAAATCCATTTCGAATAAGTATCAACAACATACATATTATTGCAGTAAGTATCTATTAAATTTTGAGGGTCACAAACTTTTTTTAACGAGTCAAAAGTTTTGCCTTATCTATTATTATTAATTAAGAAGAAGATGTCCATTTTATTAGCGGAAAATTGGATGAAAACCACAAACATAACGGAAATGATGAAATATTGGTAATACACAAGCAATGACGTTTAGCGAGGAACATGTATGCATGTGCGCAGCTGCTGTGTGTAGATCGATCATTCTCCACCAGTAATGCTCCGTATTAATTAAACAACAAAGGTAGCAGCCTGGAAGGAGTACTAGATTATACTACTAGTTAAAAATACTTACTAGGTTTCGGTGGTGAACTGATTCTGCGATGGGAATGGGACGCAAAGTCTGTTCCATTTGTCATCGATGACGTTGTAAACATCACTCTGTTAATCTGTTTGGACATAAGTCATGTGCAAGTTCAAACACGACTCCCACCTGAACCTGGGCACGCGATAGGAACCTTGATCGTCAGTTGCGCCTCTATAAATGTTCGACTCGTCTTCATCAGTCCCATCTCCAGTCATCCTGCTCTCTGTCATTCCAAACTGAAACTTGCACTCCCATCGCTCAGGAACTACAAGATCTACTAGTAGTATATATCGCTGTCAACATGGACGGCACGGCAACCACAACCACCATGAGTCCCCGTAAGCCGGTGGTGCTCTACCCGTCGCCGGGCATGGGGCACCTGGTCTCCATGATCGAGCTCGCCAAGCTCTTCACGGCTCGCGGGCTAGTCGTCACCATCGTAGTCATCGATCCGCCGAACAACACAAGCGCTACGGGCCCCTTCCTGGCCGGCGTCTCCGCCGCCAACCCTTCCATCTCTTTCCACCGTCTACCGCAGGTCAAGCTCGCGGAGTCCGAGCACCCCGAGATGCTAACCTTCCAGCTCGCCCGCCTCTCCAACCCGCACCTCCATGACTTTCTCGCTGGCGCCTCGCCAGCCATCCTCGTGGTGGACTTCTTCTGCAGCGCCGCTATGGACGTAGCCGCGGAGCTCGGCATTCCCGCCTACTTCTTCTGCACCTCTGGCGCCCAGGTCCTGGCTTTCTTTATGCATCTCTCGGTTCTGCACGGGAAAAGCACGGCGAGCTTCCGGGAGATGGGCGAAGAACTGGTGCACGCGCCGGGAATCCCCTCCTTCCCGGCGTCGCACTCCATCCAGCCGCTCATGAACCGTGACGGCCCGGCCTACAAGGAGCTCCTGAGTGTGAGCACCAAGCTTTTCGACTCCCAGGGCATCATCGTCAACACCTTCCACTCGCTCGAGCCGCGTGCCGTCGACACGATCGCCGCCGGGCTCTGCACACCTCCCGGTCTCTCGACGCCTCCGATCTACTGCATCGGGCCGCTGATCAAGTCGGAGGAGGTGGGAGTGAAGCGCGGCGACGAGTGCCTGGCGTGGCTGGACACGCAGCCCAAGGCGAGCGTGGTGTTCCTCTGCTTCGGCAGCCTGGGGCGGTTCAGCGCCAAGCAGACCAGGGCGGTGGCCGCCGGGCTGGAGGCGAGCGGGCAGAGGTTCCTGTGGGTGGTGCGGAGCCCGCCCAGCGAAGATGACTCGGCGAAGACGAAGTTCGAGAAGCCAGCGGAGCCGGACCTGGACGTGCTCCTCCCCGAGGGTTTCCTGGATCGGACCAAGGGAAGGGGCCTCGTCGTCAAGTCGTGGGCGCCGCAGCGCGACGTGCTGGCACACGACGCGGTGGGATGTTTCGTGACACACTGCGGTTGGAACTCGGTGCTCGAGTCGGTCATGGCGGGCGTGCCAATGTTGGCGTGGCCATTGTACGCCGAGCAGAAGATGAACGTGGTTTTCCTGGAGCAGGAGATGAGGCTGGCCGTTGCGCTGGAAGGGTACGACAAGGAGCTGGTGGAGGCCGAGGAGGTTGCCAAGAAGGTGAGGTGGATGATGGACTCGGAGGGCGGGAGGGTGCTCCGGGAGCGCACTCTGACGGCGATGCGGCAGGCAAACGACGCTCTGCTCGAGGGAGGGGAGTCGGGGGCGACGTTGGCGGGGCTGGTGGATGCTTGGGTTCAAGCTTGACATGGGAATGTAAAGGCTCACTTTGTGCAGAAGGACAATGGTGAGCGGGATGTGGTCACGTGCAACATCGTCTCCAATTGATCGTGATAAAAAGAAATGTTTAGTCCTTAACGTGTGATTTTTTTCAAAAAAAACCTTTATTATTACTCAAATGATAATCCCTCCGTTCGGGTTTATAGGGGTAATAGCGTTTTTGAAGAAATTCCGAAAAATTAGGCTAACTTAAGCATTTATTGTCCTAATTTACTTCCCTACAATTACTCGAATGATCCATTTTCCCCTCTGGTTGATTATTTATGCATGCATGCGGTGTGAAAATAGTGGACTTTCATTTGCATGCGTTGTGAACTTGTTGCATGGTCGTGTAGTGTCTTAATTGTGCGCATCCATCAAGGCTAAATTAGTGTGCTTCACTCTTTTTCATAGCCAAACCACCTAGGCCTTGGCGTTCTGGTAATTTAGCCCTATAAACCCGAACGGAGGGAGTAGTTAAGTCTTGCACACTTTTCCGGACAAATAAAAGTTATTTATTTCCGGACAGAGGGAGCAGTACTTCTTCAATTCCGGTGCACAACTTATAACCGAATGTGTGAAAGCAACCTTCACCCATTGCCCGAGGTAAGCGAACAAGGTGGCTGATGGAAGTAACTAGGCAAGCCCAGTGTGCAGGACTTTAGGTAAAAAAGTGTAATGCTTCAATTATTTCCGAACAGATCAAGTAATTTCTTTGTGGTATTTTATCAATGACGATTTGGTGGTCCGGATTGATGATTGCAAGAGGCCATTCTTGAGAGCTATAGCCTCAGCGGTGTCGATGCCTTGAGGTGAGCATGGACTATCAGATGGTTTGCCGCCCGATGAACATGCCTTTGGAATCTCAAAAGCACAACCTTTGAAGATCCACTTCTAGTAACATCACCAATCATGCACCAACATTCAACGCATCACTTGTAGGTTTCTCCCAGCCATGCCTCTTTATTCCCTTATGTTTCTTCGCTGCCATCTGTTTAAAAATATTACTTCCTCCAATCCATAATAAGTGTACTAAATCAGCGACACGATATTATGGGATCGGAGGAGGTAATTGATATCACTTAGCTAGAATTTTCCCATTAAGTTGTTAGCATCATTCCCACTATATATACCATGCGCCTGTTGGGGAATTAGCACACTCAAACATGATCTAAAAATACTAACCAGAATAAGATGTAAATGTTAGCACCACTCATGTACCAAATTCACGGATCATTGCTCAATTACGAAAGAAAACATATCCATCAAACATATATGGAGAAATAGATTTGTCCCAACCGAGGATGAGTTTTGGGTGCTCTCAGCACACAAGTAACGGAAATCTACAGGTAGGCAGGATAAGTCCTATGTGCTCTCAGCATATATGTGTAGCAACAAACAAATCAACACAAAGGGACACCAATACTTTTTTACGTGAAAAATCTCTCAACTTTAGAGGAAAAACCATGAGCCGAAAACACCCAAATTTTCTTCCACTATTATCAAATGAGGATACAACATGTTCTTCTCTAGAGAGTACTAGAGGATCCCATACATCAAGATAGTACGGATCTTGGATGCCAATAACAAGATTTGGGACACAAGAGCTAGATATTGGAACAATCTCACCAAAGATGGTGGAACCATAGCTTCAAGGAGACAAGGTAGTGCATCTGGACGTCACGACCTTGTGGGCAGAGCCCGGCGCTTAATTTAGGTTATTCCGTCAACTTTTTACTCTTCCCTTCTCTATTGGGTTTCTTTCCAATGGAGGCTAGCCAGGATTTTCATCACTCCACCTTGTGGTGGCTGGATAGGAGGCTTATCCTCTCGCTTCCCTCATGTGCAATGTCTAAAATGACCCTTGGTCATAACCCTAAAGGTTTGTGGGCTCTTGCAACTATTTGGACCACCTGAAAGGCTTCATAAAACAATCTTCTCACAACCTACATGAGGAGGATACCCAACATTCTCCCCCATCCGACTCATGTGGCGGACCGCCATGCCCGCTTCCTTGCAACATACAAGCAGCTTCTCACTTAGCAATATCTTGGTCATAATATCTGAGTCATTCTTGTCGGTATGGATCTTCTCAAGTTTCAACAACTTGAAGCTCACAACATCTCGAATCCAATGATATCTTACATCAATGTGCTTGGTTTGAGAGTGATGTTGGGGATATACTTTCCGGGTATACCCAATGTGACTCGCTGACCAGGGTGGCCCACTTTGGGTTAGATCTTTGCTTCACGTGTGGTCCAGTCAGGGAGAGAAGACGGAGGTCCATCCGGCTACAGGAAGGCCCGGAAGACTTACTGACTTAGGCTTGTATAGTTACTTGCAGTCCAAGATGTACTTTGTAACCGACTCTGTATCATAGACGGATAGGTCTCACTTGTAACCCTAGGCCGGATATCTATATAAGCCATCCTAGGAACCATCCTTTAGGGAACCCAACAACTTACAACCTCAACTCGCACAGGCGAAACCTCTCTTGTAATCTGTACTTCTGGCTCTATCATATTACTGGATTGCTAGCAGGAGTAGGATTCGTCCAATGTTGGTGGATTTGAACCTCGGTAAAGCTTGTGTGCTCACCATCCCGGAACACCATCGCCTCACACTCCCTTTATCCACACGCCTCGAGGACCCCCTCTCGGCGTACATGTATTCAATCCGACGACAGTTGGCACCCACTGTGGGGCAGGTGAGTTTCGGATCTGTGTTCTGGGTGGAATCCGCGTGAATCGGAATCGGCAAGACAATCGCCGTCGGTTGGGTCCTCTACGCCAGCAATGTCCATCTCGTCCTTCTCGACGAGACTTGGATTCTGGCTAGGGAACCTGTGACCACCTACACAATCATGTCCTTTGGCGAGATCGATGTTTACCTCAGTTTCGCTGAACTTGCCCAACCCACCCCACCGGTGATGATAGAGGCAGAAGAAATTTCTGGATCCAGTTTGTCCGCGGAGGCAGCAGAGTTCCGGGTCTTAGAAAACCATAATCCCACCCAGCCCGCACCTGAAGCGGAGATAGTGGACAAAATCAGATCTGAAGCAGATCTCCCCAAGGAGGCCGAATCTCAGGAATATCTAAGCAGCAACAACTCTGGATCCGGCTCTGCCGATGCTGGAGCAGGAAAATCACTCCGGAGGCACACGTTGAGGCGGATGTTGCTGCACAGAAACACCGGCTAGAAGAGATCCTTGAGACTATCAAAAGTTTCAAGGAATCCAACGAAGAAAGTTGCAACTACCTCAGGGCGCACGCATCGCACTTTGTCAGATATGTTGGATCTGAATCTGGATCTGCCGATGCTGGAGATGACAACGACTCGTGCTAGAGGAAATTGGAATGAACATCGACTTACCGGCATCTTCGGATGATTCCATGACGTTGGCATAATTCTTAAAGTTCTTCGCGGAAATTGAAGAGGAGATCAACTCCAAGGCTGCGGCAGAAGGAGAAGCTATGGATCAAAGCCCCTACAATAGTATGGATGAAGGTTCTGGAGAAAACTCTCCTGAATCGCATGATGATATGGATCTCGGAGACAAACCTGACGTCCAGATGTCCGAGAGTATTGATAGAAGCTTGACTCTAGGAATTGGACCCAAAGCCGTCTTTGCTACCGGTGCTACAAAGAAGGCAAATAAGAAGAAGAAGACTCCGGCTAAAGATCCTCAACTAATGAGGTGATAGACGAAGAATACGAAGAGGACATAGATGGAGCTTTGATCCTTAATGAGCCAAAAGGCACTCTGTTGGATGGACACGTGGTTACTCCTGGTGCTCGTAAGATTCTTGGAGACACACTCACCACACCTATCCCAACAGCCACAGATCTTACACCTGCGGAGTTGGAGGATAGGGCCCAAGCCCTAGAAGCGCATCACAAAGTACTCCTTGATGAAGCCGCTCATATCCTCGAGGAGAAGCAGTGCCTTGCAGCTGCGGGATAACCTAGTTCCCTACAGCATCAGAAGACCCGGAACGGCCCTGAGCTGGCTAATAAAAATCCATAAGTTCAAAAAACCCTTTTCGAAGGAGACATTGCCATGGGAAAACCTCAGGTTGATAGCAAGGGAAACCGGGTGTGTGTGAAGGGAATATGCCCAAGAGGCAATAATAAAGTTGTTATTATCTTATTCCATGTTTATGATAAAAGTTTATTTTACATGCTATAATTGTATTAATTGGAAACGTTAATACATGTGTGTTTAATAAAAAATACAAGGTTCCTATTAATGCCTCTCATATAAACTAGCTCGTTGATTAATAAGATGATCAAGGTTTCTTCATCATGGACATTGGATGTTGTTAATAACGAGGTCACAACATTGGTGAATGATGTGATGAACATTCATCCGAAGTATAGCATTACAATCAAAGTCATTATGTTTATATTTCTATAGCATCATACGATGTAATCTTTATCCTTAGACCATGAGATCATGTTAATTGCTAACACTGGAAGAATACTTTGATAATATCAAACGTCACACCGTAACATGGTGACTATAAAGATGGGTTCGGGTATTATGAAAGTGTTATGTTGAGGCTCATGGATCAAGAGTGGAATTTGTCCATCCCGGTGACGAATAGATATACTCTGGGCCCTCTCGGTGACATCACATTAGTTAGCTTGCAAGCAAGTGATGAGATCACTAGAATGTTATATTATGGGAACAAGAAAAGAGTGCATGTCGGTAACGAGATCAAACTAGGTATTGAGATATCGATGATCGAATATCGGACATGTAATATATCGCGAGACAAAAGGATTTCATTACTAGCATTAAAGGTTCTCACGATCACATAAGTCATCGTTGAATGTGTGGGAGTCCGTATGGATCTCCAGGTCTCGCTTCTGATTATTGATCTGAGAGGGGTCTCGATCATGTCTGCATTATTCACGAACCGTAGGATGACACACTTAAGGGTTTCCAAACACCATTTGGAGCAAATATGTTCTAGACGAAAGAATTGCAAAGCGCTGGAATTATTTCAATAGATACCAAAATTGTTTCGGGTAAAATTGCTAAAATTGGTTATGAATGTGATATTGAAATGTTGCAGGGGGTTTTATGTGAATGTTTGTTAATTAAATAATTAACAAAATTCCAAATAAAATTAATAAAAGAGTTTTATTAAATGAGAGAGCATTAAATTTGGAGAAATTCAATGCATTTAAAGTGGAGACTTTAATAGAGAATGTGAAGGGGCATATTTATGTGGAGGGGTTACCACCACATGAATGAGGGAGGTGGAGGGGAACCCCCTCCTCCTATAAAAGTCCCCCTCTCACTCCTTCACACTCACACCTCCTCGTGAAGGATCTCTCTCCCCCTCTAGAGTTATTTCCCCATGGTCTCGGATTAGCGAGATACATGTTCCCAGTGGCATTTCGTCTGGAAGGAGTTGCTGCTTCCGCTGCATCGCTGGAGCAAGGAGGTGGAGATTGTTCGGTGGCCTTAACGCGTGTTTGAGGACCGATGCGCTGCTGATTTGCGGCGTTAGGACTTGCACAAGATCTTGAGATCGGCAAGCGTTCGACTACATCATCCACAAGTTCCATCTCGTTAACAAAGCTTTGTTGTTCTTCGAGGGTATGTTCTCTGTGGATGTATATCTACCCATTGCTTGTATCTAGTAGATAGATCTTGGCGAATAATAGTTCCCATCATAGGAAATTTTTTGTTTTCTATGATGCGAACCCAACGGTGGTATCAGAGCCAGATATATGCGTAGATGCTTTGCATGGGTAGAACACATATGAGTATGTGGGCGCAGGTGATCATTTTATTGCATCTTCTATGTATTTTGGATATTGGTGGCATAGTAGGATGAAACGGCCCGGACTAACTTTACATGTCCTCGCACATGAGACATGTTCCATGCTTGGCATGCAACTAGTTTTGAATAAGTGGCTAGCAGGTGTTTGTCTCTCCTACAATAGTCAATATCTGATTTACAAAGAGTTGCTAATAATTTGGTTATCATCGTTGTGGTTCCATGTTCATAGGTATGAACGGTTCTATCTTCGAAAGTCCTAAGCCACGGAAAACTTGCAATTGATAAATTAGAAGTGTCTAGTTTAGATCATTGCTGGGCTAGTGTCATGATATGGTAATGTTGTAAGTTGATGTATAGTTGATACTCTTACAACACACCTAATGTGTAAGTTCCATAAACCTTGGCCTTACACACAAAGGAATGATAAAGATCGTACCACGATGCACATGATAGTGATGAAGTGCAAGAACCATATCATTTCACTTTACACATTTGATGTTTGCATCTTATATTGCTTGTTTGGCATTTTAGTAGCATAATAAGTTGATCCCTCATTTAGATATCAAGATAAAAATGTGTTCTTCCTTAAGTATGCACCGTTTTATGGATCGTGTTTCGAGACATCACGTGACGATCGGGTGTACCCGACTCTACGCTTTCATACAACGGGTGTAAGACAGTTTTACACACGCGAGTATTAAGATTCTTACTTGGCGAGCCTAGCATGTATAGACATGGCCTCAGAAAACGGACCGAAAGGTTAAGCATGAGTCATATGGTAGATATGATGCCCATATAGATGCTCGCCTTTGAAGCTACACCGACTCACGTGATGATCGGACTTGGTGTAGTGAATTTGGTTCATGTAATCACCAAAACAACTCGAGGGATGTTGGTTTTGAGTGGGAGTTCATTTGTAATTTGGATTAGTCGAACTCAATTTTTCATACTCTAAAATCAAAGTGAATTTGCATAATTTGTTGTATTCATTGGCATCTATTTACTACCTTGTACTTAGTTATAATTGAGATAATAGAACTATAGAATTCTAGATATTTACTTTACAAACTGGTATCGTATTGTTATGAGTGTCAATCTAAAGTTTAAAGTACTATTGCAAACTTTCAGCAAAACCTCACTTACTCCGTGAAATTCAATAAATAGTATTGGATCAAGAGTAAAAATTCTATTGTTAGTATCTAAAGTATCATGTTTGCCTCCATGATTCTTGATATTCAAAAGTTATTTTTTAATATCGAGGTTCTCTAGGAGCTAAAATAATTGTTTTAGAAACCATCATGTGTGGAAGATATTTTGATATCTGAAACAATGTTTATGGTTGCAATATGATAGAGTATAATTTAGCAAAATACATGTTCTCTTATTGTATGAGAATTTGCAAATGTTGGAGACGCTAGACGTCCAAATCTCCCAAAAAGGTTTTTTGGAACTGACATTATACTCACGATTCGTCCTTATAAGCTGTAGTAGCTTGATAATGAAAGTTGCCATGATAAGGATGAATATAAGATGTAGGTAAAATGTTTACTACACTTAAAGATTACTAAAGAATGGATTTTTGAAAGAACACCAAACATTTGATGATGGTGATCAACTTCAAAGTGCAAGTCCAAAATTATTAGTATTTGACTATACATGCTTTGGATTATGTGTCATATGTATGGCGCCACTATTTATGTTGATAGATTCTTTTAAAAGGAAAATAAAATGTTGAAAGAGAATCTATAAAATATTTGGTAGAAAATAAAAGACTGGAAATGTCCAGCTAAGGTATATAGATGATATACATGTTATGGTTGTATTCTTTGCTTGTTAAACAATGTGGTTCTTGGGTATTGGATACCAAATTGGTTGGTATGAAATGTCATACAGAACAACACAATTCATGAACTACAATGGCCTAAAAAACTAGCAAGAGAATATGTGATGATGTTCATCAAAAACAAATAAAGTGTTATTGTGTTCATTGTTGACATAAAAAACTTGCCTTCAAGATTTGTTTAAATAATTGTTATTTTGTTCCGGTATTATGAGAACAATGGTTGTTCAAATAATTACCATATTCCATAGAAGATGGATGAACTTTTACATGTCTAGTTGGAGAAATCACGTCCATAAAACTAATGCTAAAATGTCGCAAGACAAACGACTGAAAGATCACTTATGAAGTGACATCACCGTTTAAATTATATTGGAAATAAAACATGAAGAAACTCCATGTTGATGGATTTTTGGAGTCTTTGATTTGATCAAATGACGCTTGTGAGACTTTCCTCGAGATAATTGAAACTCTGTTCATAGGCCAAAAGGGAACGGGTGACTAACTTATTGGAAATTGTGCATATTGATGTATATAGTCCATTATATGTAGCCATGTGCAGTGGATCTTTCGACTTCATATGCTTTATCCGTAAATTTGAGTGAATATATTTGTATATTTACTTAATAAGGAAGAAGTATGAAACATAAAATTGTTCAGATACATTCAAGATGAAGTTAAAAATCATTGTAACAAGAAAATAAATAAGTTTATGATTCAATCATAAAGGAAGATATTTGAGTTACATGTTTAGCAAAACACCTAAGATTTGAGGACTGTTCCATGGATTTGCATTTCCCGATAAACCATAGGAGTATGGTATGTTCGAGAGATCAAATCGAACCTTGTTTTACATGGTAAGATCAAAGGTGTCATTTATAAAACTTCCATTATATTTTAAGGATTAAAGCTTTAGAGACTACCGCTTTTACACTAAAAAGAGCATCATCGTGATCCATTGAAATGACACCATATGAGTTATGGTTTGGAATAAAACCTGAGCTATCTTTTCTTAAATTTTGGTATGCTTGGCATAAGTAAAATTTTTACAATCAAAGTCGGATAAGCACGTCTTTGTAGGTTATCCCAAAGCAACAGTTGGGTATTCCTCCATAACACTGAAGACAAAAGAGTTTGTCACTTTGAACGTCAAGTTTCTTGAGAAAGGAATTTTTCGCAAAAGTTAAGTGGGGGGACAATAGAACTTTGATTAGGTTGATGAACCTAAGCAACATGTTCTAAGTAGCGCAGCGCCAGAAAATGTCCCGGAGGCGGCTAAAATGCCCATGGCTCCCGTGATTACAAAGGTTGTGATCTCGAAGATTAGAGTTCCTATTGAACCATGTGGGTCGGTAAGAATCAAATAGTAAGATTTGAAACAATAGTCGTTATTGTTTTGACAATGATGAATCGACTGCATGCAAAGAAGCGATGATGGGCCCTGACTCCATAAAATGACTAGAAGTCATAAAATCCGTGATAGTATCCATACACGAGAAATCAAGTTTCTGAACTTGGAAGACCCTTTGGAAAGGCATGAAGCCTATCAGTCGTATTTGGATCTATAAAGAAATAGATGTGGATGTTTGACATCTATGAAATAGTCGACATATTGGAAAGGAGTTTACGACAATGTTCAAGGAGTTGACTATAACAAGATTTGATCTTTCATAGCGATATTTAGTCTTGACGGATTAATGTAGAAACCACTATATATAATTTGGTATATGGTAGTTGAACAAACAAAACAATGTTCTTCTAATAGAATGGTTACCTAGGACATGTACATGACACGGTCCGAAGGGTTTTGCTAAATCAAAGGATGCTAAAAGGGCATGCAAACTTCAATGGTTGAAGTAAGCATAGCGGAGTTGGAATCTGCACCATGATGAAACTGTTAAAAGAGTTTAAATTCATCGGAGATGATGAAGATGCTTGCATTTGCAAGAAATTAAGTGGGAGCGCTGAGACATATTTCTAATACATTATGTAGATGACATGGTGTTGATTGGAAATAATGTATCTTTTGTTGACACAGGTTAAGAATTTCATTAAAATTAGATTTTGATGAAAGACTTGGGCAAAAATCGGAATATTAGGCATTAGTGACTATATGGATAGATTGAGGCGCTAATATGGTTATACCAAACGTACATATATGAGATATTGAATGAGTTCAATATAGAAACAACAAGAAAGGTTCTTGCCGCATGAAAAAGGTTGAATCAAGATTCAAGTGTATTGACACTTGGTGAATGAAACGGGATTCAAGTGTTTTGACACTTGATGAGTGAAATCACATGAATATTTTGATCAATAATATATACTGTGATATGTACATATCCAGATATGTCCTATGCTCAAAATGTTATGATCATATACTAGAATGACTCATAAGATGATCATTGGACAATAGTAAAGTATATTCTTATGATCTTTGGAAGAACTTAGAATATGTTATGTATATGTGGCAAATAGTTACAAATAGGTCATTGTAAAGAGTTACATTGATACTAATTTGCCACAAGATACACATTAAATTTATCTCAATTTAGACTATGGTGGCACAATGTAATGGAAATGATGTTCCATGATAGATTTGGATGAGTTCCAAAGTTAAGACATTGTGAGGAATACTACAACAAAAGGCAAAGTATATGACTGCTATAATAGCAGCAAAGGAGGGCATTTATGTTAAGTAGTTTGTTATCAAACTACGTGTGGTTCAAAGTGGGCTAATACTATGAAGATATATTGTATGACAATAATATCAACATATTTTAACCCAAATGAACTAAAGGTCTCACCAAAGGACCAAATTTATACAATGTCATCTCATTTGAGAATGAGTGATGCGTAGAGACGCAAAGATATGCAAATACACACGGACCTGAAAGTTTCAGATCTGTAGATTATGTTTACCACTATAAAACACGTATATACAACACCAGAAACCCATAGGTGTTGAATGCGCAAGTTTACAAACTACATTATTGACTCTAGTGCAAGTGGGGGACTGAAGGGAATATGCCCGAGAGGCAATAATAAAGTTGTTATTATCTTATTCCATGTTAATGATAAAAGTTTGTTTTGCATGCTATAATTGTATTAATTGGAAACGTTAATACATGTATGTTTAATAAACAAAATACAAGGTTCCTAGTAATGCCTCTCATATAAACTAACTCGTTGATTAACAAGATGATCAAGGTTTCCTGATCATGGATATTGGATGTTGTTAATAACAAGGTCACAACATTGGTGAATGATGTGATGAACATCCATCTGAAGTATAGCATTACGATCAAATTCATTATGTTTATATTGCTATAACATCATATGAAGTAATATTTATCCTTAGACTATGAGATCATGTTAATTGCTAACACCAGAAGAATGCTTTGATAACATCAAATGTCACATCGTAACAGGGTGACTATAAAGATGGGTTCGGGTATTCTGAAAGTGTTATGTTGAGGATCATGGATCAAGAGTGGAACTTGTCCATCCCGATGACGGATAGATATACTCTGGGCCCTCTTGATGATATCACATTAGTTAGCTTGCAAGCAAGTGATGAAATCACTAGAATGTTATATCACGGGAACAAGAAAAGAGTGCATGTCAGTAACGAGATCAAACTAGGTATTGAGATACCGATGATCGAATCTCAGACATGTAATATATCGCGAGACAAAGAGATTTAGTTACTAGCATTAAAGGTTCTCATGATCACAGAAGTCATCGTTGAATGTGTGGGAGTCGGTATGGATCTCCAGGTCCCGCTTTTGATTATTGATTTGAGAGGGGTCTCGATCATGTCTGTATTATTCGCGGACCGTAGGGTGACACACTTAAGGAATACCAAACACCATTTGGAGCAAATATGTTCTAGACGAAAGAATTGCAAATCCCTGGAATTATTTCAATAGACACTGAAATTGTTTCGGTTAAAATTGCTGAAATTGGTTCTGCATGTGATATTGAAATGTTGCAGGGGGTTTTATGTGAATGTTTGTTAATTAAAGTAATTAACAAAATTCTGAATAAAATTAATAAAAGAGTTTTATTAAATGAGAGAGCATGAAATTTGGAGAAATTCAATGCATTTAAAGTGGAGACTTTAATAGAGAATGTGAAGGGGCATATTTATGTGGAGGGGTTACCACCACATGAATGAGGGAGGTGGAGGGGAACCCCCTCCTCCTATAAAAGGCCCTCTCTCACTCCTTCACACTCACAACTCCTCGTGAAGGATCTCTCTCCCCCTCTAGAATTATTTCCCCATGGTCTTGGATTAGCGATATACATGTTCCCGGTGGCATTTCGTCTGGAAGGAGTTGCTGCTTCCGCTGCATCGCTGGAGAAAGGAGGTGGAGATTTTTCGGTGGCCTGAACATGTGTGCGAGGACGGATGCGCTTCTGATTTGCGGCACTAGGACTTGCACACAATCTTGAGATCGGCAAGTGTTCGACTACATCATCCACGAGTTCAATCTCGTTAACAAAGCTTTGTTGTTCTTCGAGGGTATGTTCTCTATGGATGTATATCCACCCATTGCTTGTATCTAGTAGATAGATCTTGGCGTATAATAGTTCCCATCGTAGGAATTTTTTGTTTTCTATGCTGCGAACCCAACAGTATGGCATACCGGTAGAAAATGTTGTTGCGGCCAAGGATCTCTTGGCAAACAATCCAAGTATAGACCAGGTCCATCTAAGTGTGAAGCTACTCAAAGGCCTGGAACAATAGAAGGTCACCATGTCCAGAAGCGGAAAGTTGGTCTCCAAATCCGACGAATGGCTCATGGACACTGGTCGACAGCAAGACATAAGGCCCCGGCAGGAGCCCGAACGACGCTACTGTTCCGACCCCCGGGAGGACAACTATTCAAGAACCGGATCTTCAGGACATCAGCACAAACCCGCATGAAGCTGGAGCAACATTGCCCCGGCCGTAGAGCGAGACGTCATGGCAGCAATGGTACAACAGCAATCTCCCCGATGGTAGTCGAATAACCATAGGGAGTACGAAGAAGCAAAACATCGGGAGCAGGACCAACAAAGAATGCCCCTCCTAGACATACAAGCCATCCGACTGAGCCACGTCATAATGACGACAACGTTGAACAAAGGAATGAAGAACACCACGTTGGATCAAACCGGCATGGTGGCCATCATCATGAAGCCCCAGCTGGGGGTAATAATCCACCACCACCCTCCCCGCCAAGCAGCCACCATAGTGGCTACCATGGATGCTAGGGGACGCCGCGACAAAGGTGGTGGCAGAAGAAGCAGAAGTCCGGCTCATGGGCACCGTAGCCACATCGAACAACCAAGACGGCACTCTCTGTCACCAAATGATGTCAGGTACCAAATCAAATCAAACATAGAGGCACGACGCTATGAGTCGGATAATATCTATGTGGGTCCAAAATGCTTTGGACCGCGCATATCACAGACGAACTTTCTGGAAAGATTTGCTATCTCAAGACACATTGAAACCTACAACGGTGTGGCTCGGCCAGACGTCTGGCTCTAGGACTTCTTCCAGGCCTGCTGCATCACCAAAGGAGTAAACATCTTGGTCACGACCCGGTATCTCCCTCTTATGCTGAGGAAGACGGCTCGATCATGGCTCAATGAACTCCCGGAAAACACCATCACAATTGGTATGACATGCAAAGTGCTTTATTTTGGAACTTCAAGGGAACATACATGAGGCCCTGCATGATCGGAGACCTGCAGTGGTGCACCCAGAAACCCGGTGAAACTTGTCAGGACTACCTCGGATGATGGATCGACACAAAGAACTCCTGTGAGGGAGTAAACGACCAGACCACGATCGAAGCTTTCAACGCGATACTTCCAATCAGATTACTATGTCATTGCTTAAAGTGCAACAAACTGACTGATTTGGGGGAGATGATAGAGACGGCAAGCAAATACGTTGATGCCGACGATGATTCAGAGAGACTGCTAAATGTACTAGTTGTGCCACAGTCGGCTAAGTAGCCAAAGCAGCAGTCCCCAAAATGCAAGAACACCTCGAAAGAAAAATCCAATCTGGAAGCTGCGACAGTCAATGCAACTTTCGGGTGTGGAGGACGAGGAGGCCGCGGAGGCGGCCGAGGACGAGGCCCTGGAACTTCCAGAGTCCAAGGTAGAGGAGACCAGCAACCTGGCAAAACCTACTCTTAGGCTAACATTGCCAACAATCTATGCGTGCATCACCTAGACGGTAATAGGGGCTCGTCCCACACCAATGTTGAGTGTCATTTCAATGACAACATCAAGAAAGACGAATTACTAGCTACATGGCCAAGCGATGGAAAGTAAAGAAAAATTCCGACAAAGACAAGGAGTCCAAGGAAGATTCTGACATGGAGGAGGCAGAACCTTCAAATCCCAAGTCGGATGGAAAGAAGACCTTCCCAACCAAGAAAGACACATATGTCTTCTTCCTTGGATCCCAACCAGCTAAAGTCAAAAAGGTAGTGATGCATGAGCTTAATGCAACTGTTCCCGCTATCCCTTAGTATCTGGACTGGTTGAAAGTAACAATCCACTTATTGATGGCTATGGGTTCTCCAAGACCCTCATGGATGGTGGTAGTAGCATCAACATCATCAACGTCAAAACACTACGCCGGATGAGGATATCGGAAACATAACCGAATCACAGCTTCGTGACATTTCATGGGGTTGTCCCTGGAAGACAAGTGAACTCTCTAGGAGAAATCACCTTGGATGTTACTTTTGGAACTCCAAGGAACTACCGGACGGAAGCACTTTCCTTCGAAGTGGTCCCGTTCAAGAGCGCATACCACGCTATCTTTGGGCGTCTGGCTTACTGGGCTTTTATGGATCGCCCTTGTTATGTTTACAACATGATGAAAATTTTAGGTCCCAATGGCGTCATCACGATCCGGGGAGACCCGAAGAAGGCATGAGAATACGAGGATGGAAATACCGCCTTTGCTAAAGCCGTACTACACGCCGAGGAGTACCAGCAAATCAAGAAGAACATCGACACGTTCGAGATGCCCGCTATGAAGAAGGAGGTAACAAATCCGACTCCGGAGTTCAAGGAATCTATCGTGGTGGTGTCACGGCAGATGCATGGATAGGCTAAAGGTGGGGACTAATAGCACTAGGGGAATCCAGGGAGGGATAGTGAGGTGATTCCCCACCCAGAATGTTCGTATTCGATTCACTTCCAAGGTTACAAGTGCTCCTAGAGCTGTATTGGCGAGAGGAGGAAGAAGGAACTCTCTTACTCTCACCCACAGTTAACCCGTACAAGACCAACTAGAGATCAACCCTTAGAACCTAAAACCAATCAGAATCGCCCAGCCCCTTCTACAGAGGCCCTAGCCCTCCTTATATAGGGGTGGCTAGGTCTCCCCTTAGGGCATACGTGGAGGCATATTCCAGGGAATATGCCTCCTCCCAAAATAGCAAACCGACCGGGGTGCTTTTCCCCTGCGTCACCCATGCAGAGGCTACGTGAGCCTCTGCGGCGCCTGCGTTAGCCGACACGGGCGTCGTCACCTCTGTCGGCCACGCCTTGATGGTTCTTTCCCTGTCCGCTTCGCTCATGCAGTGCGTACCAGGGCTTCTTTTGACCAGCGAGATTCCTTCCTTCTCCTAGAAGCTAGATACGACCCGGATCATAGTTGACCCGGCCATACCCGTTCCTGCATACAAGTTAGATTCATCTATCCGCTCCTTTGCTTAAGTCGGATGAGACTCAATTAGGTGGACACCCCCTGGTCCGAGTTACCCCGAGACTCGGCCTGCCTTGAGGTAACTCGGCCAGCATTCGCTTTAGCCTTGCCGAACCTCGGCTAACTCAGCCTTCATACCCCAGTGTGACCCTACCCGAGGGTATCCTGTAGGGGTTCGTAGCATGGAAAACAAAAAATTTCTATCGCATACAAACAAACAAGCCAAGATCTATCTACTAGATTGCAGCAACGAGTCGATAGAGGAACTCACCCTCGAAGATTCCAAAGCGGTTAACGAGAGCAGATTCTCGTGGGTGATGTAGTCGTTCTCTTTCCGATCTCAAGATCGCGTAGACGATCCTTCCAGCGCCACGCCCGTTGCAGCGCCCCGCAATCGGTCACACGTTCGGTACTCGTACGAAGACCTTCCTCTCCCTTGTTCCAAAGCGGCGGAGGTTGTAGCACTCTCCTCGCGATTCCTAAGAAGACAACGGCGTGGTACTGGAAGTAGAGGAGATCCCGAGGCTTCGCCTTAAGCTGGTGCAGTATGGTGGAGCTTATGAGAGAGGCTATTAGTGGTCTAGTAATTAGACACACCAATTAGAAGGCTCTAAACCAATTAGAAGGCTCTAAACTGGCTAAAGCAATTAGAAGCTCTAAACCAAAACGGCTCTAAACCGAGGTAGAAGATAGGAACTTGTGTGTGTGCTAGGAGGGAGCCCCTGCCCTCCTTATATAGGTGGGAGGGCTGGCGGCCAAGGGAGGGAGTGGAGTCCCTCCCCAACTTGGCTTGGGTGGGGCGCCGGCTTGGGGAGGACTCCCTCCCCAACTCGGCTTCACCTCCTCCTCTTTTCCCACTTCCCAAAATTGCCGTTTGACTTTCAAACTAGCCGTTTGACTTTTCAAACTAGGATTTGAATAAACCCTTTATTTCGGACAGCGAATACACTTAGTACATGATGCAATCATTCCAACTTACAATGACACATTCATGTACCCTTCCCTCCGAGTCTTGACATTCCGAACATTCTAGAACATTCCGATGAAAACACGGAACCATTCCCCAACTCCGAAATGGGACTTTCCTTATATGAATCTTATTCTCCGGACCATTCCGGATCTCCTCGTGATATCCGAATCCCATTCAAACTCGAACAACATTCGGTCTCTTTCTCATAATACCATAACTACTCAAACAACGTCGAATCCTTAAGTGTGTCTCCCTACGGTTCGTGAATTATGCGGACATGATCGAGACACTTCTCCAACAATAACCAATAGAGGAATCTGGAAATTCATATGGCTCCCACATATTTCTCGATTACTTTGCATCGAATGAACCACTTACATATGATACCAATTTCCCTTTGTCTCACGATAGTTTACTTATCCGAGGTTATGATCGTCGGTATCTCATACCTAGTTCAACCTCGTTCGATAAGTACTCTTTTCTCGTTCGTGATATGTGATCCCTTGTGAGCCAGTCACATGCTTGCAAGCTAATTGGATGACATTTCACCGAGAGGGCCAGTATATCTATCCGTCATATGGATGGACAAATCCACTCTTGATCCATGTGTTTCAACCAATACTTTCCGAACACTCAATGCCACTTTTATAGCCACCATTACGGTGTGGTGTTTGATGACATCAAAGCATCCATCCGGTAAAGGTGATATGCATGATCTCATGGTCGAAGGAATTAGGTTACTATGTATCAGAAAGCATATAGCAATTGAACTATTGAAATGACTTGATCTTTATGCTACGCTTATCTATAGGAGTATGTCCATCACATCATTCTCCTAATGATATGACCCTGTTGTTAATAACATCTCTATGTTCATGATCGGAAACAATGATCATATATTAACCAACAAGCTAGTTTAACAAGAGGCTTTACTAGGGACTCTTATTTTAGTTTACAAATCACACAAGTATTAATGTTTCCGGTTAATACAATTATAGCATGGTATGTAAACATTTATCATAAATATGAAGATATGATAATAACCACTTTATTATTGCCTCTTGGGCATATCTCCAACAGTCTCCCACTTGCACTAGAGTCAATAATCTAGTTTCAAACCTTTGTGTTTTCAACACCTATGGCTTTTACATTGTTGTATGTACACGATTGCTAGTGGTTAATCGATCTCCGGATCGCACTTCCAGTCGTGTGTAATTGCATGTCTTTGCGTCTCTCATCACTCATTCTCTAATGAGATGGCTTTGTATGATTTGGTCTTTCGGTGTGACCTTTAGTTCTTTGGGGTTAAAACATGTTGATAATATTGTCGCACAATATATCTTCATAGTATTATCCTGTGAACTACACCTAGTTTGATAACAAACTACTTGACACAAATGCCCTCTTTTGCTGCTATAATAGCAGTCATATACTTAGCCTTTTGTTGTAGTATCTGTCACAATGTCTTAACTTTGGAACTCATCCAAATCCATTATGGAACTCACTTTCCATTATATTGTGCCACCCTTAATTTAGATTGAGATAAACTTAATTTGTACTTTGTGACAAAACTAGTATCAATGTAGTACTTTTACAATGAACTAACCATCTATTTGTCACTTCTACAAATAATATACTCTTAGTTCTTCCAAAAGATCATAAGAATATCCTTACTATCGTCCAATGATCATTTTATGAATCATTCTGGTATATGCTCATAATATTTATAGCATAGGACATATCTGGATTTGTACATATCACAGTATGATTGATATAAATACTCTTTGTGATTTCATACATCAAGTATCAATCTATACTTGAATCTTTGTTTCACTTACCAAGTGCCAATACACTTGAATATATCATCAACATTGAACTCTTTCAATCCTTTCTGTGCAACAAGAACCTTTCTTGTAGTTTCTATATTGAATTCATTTCAATATCTTGTCTATGTACTTCTGGCACAACCATATTAGCGTCTATTGATGCCAAATATTTGGGTTTTGCCTAAGTCTTTCATCGGGATGAAATTCTTAATATGTGTTAATAAAAGATACATTATTTCCAATCAACAATATGTCTTCCACATAATGTATTAGAAACATGTCTTAGCGCTCCCACTTAATTTCTTGCAAATGCAAGCATCTTCATTGTCTCCGATGAAATTAAACTCTTTTAACAGTTTCATCATAGTGAAGATTCCAACTCCGCTATGCTTACTTCAACCATTGAAGTTTGCATATGCTTTTAGCATCCTTTGAATTAACAAAACCCTTTGGACCGTGTCATGCACACGTCCTAGGTAACCATTCTATTAGAAGAACTTGTTTTGTTTATTCTACTACCACATAACAAATTATATGTAGTGGTTGCTACATTAATCCGTCTAGACTAAAAATCGCTATGAAAGATCAAATCTTGTCATATACAACCTTTGAACATTGTTGTGAACTCTTTCCCAACATGTCGACTATTTCATAGATGTGAAACATCCATGTCTACTTCTTTATAGATCCAAACACAACTGCAAGGTCTTACACCTTTTTGAGGGTCCTTCAAGTTCAAAACTTGATTTCTCGTGTATGGAACTATCACGGATTATATGGCTTCAAGCCATTTGACGGAGTCAGGGCCCATCATCGCTTCTGTGCATGTAGTAGGTTCATTATTCTCAAATAATGATTCAACCCTCAAATCTTGGTATTTGATTGTTCATCCGACCTACTTGTTTCAATAGAAACTTAGACCTCCGTGACCACAACCTTTGAGGCACGTGAGCCATGAGCATTGTTGCTGCCTCCGGAACACTTTTCGGTGTTGCGCAACTTTGCACATATAGCTAAGGTTCCTTTAACCTTATCAACGTTCTATTGTCCTCCCACTCATCTTTTCACGAAAAATTCCTTCTCAAAGAAACTTGACGTTCTAAGTGACAAACACTTTTGTCTCCGGTGTTTATGGAGGAATACTTAATAGTAATACAAAGACAGGTTTATCCGACTTTGGTTGCAAACATCTTTCTTATGCAAAGCATACCAATGTTTAAGAAAGGACTACTTGGGTTTTATCCCAAACCATAACTTTATATGGTGTCATTTCAGCGGATTATGATGGAGCTCTTTTCAGTGGAAAACGGTAGTCTCTAAAGCTTTTAATCTTTAAAAATATAATGGCAGTTCTATGAATTACACCTTTGATCTTTACCATGTCAAACAAGGTTTAATTACATATCTCGAACGCTCCATACTCTTATGGTGTTTCGGGAAATGCAAATCCACGGAACGATTCCTTAAATCTTAGGTATTATGCTAAACTTGTAACTCAAATATCTTCCTTTATGATCTTATCATAAACTATTTATATTCTTGTTACAATGATTTTGCACTTCATCTTAAAATTCTTTGAACTTTTCAAATATTTCACACTTCATCCTTATTAAGTAAATATTCATATATTCACTCAAATTTTCGGAGAAAACATATGAAGTTGAAATCCATCGCTCTTGACTACACATAATGGATTTCGTACAACAATATGTACAAGTTCCAATAAGCTAGTCCATCGTTCCCTTTTGGCCTATGAACGAAGTTTTAATTATCTCTAGGAAAGTTTCACAAACGTCATTTGATCAAAATCAAATAGACTCCAAAATTCCATCCATATGGATTTTCTTCATGTTTTCTTTCCAATAATTTAAACGGCGATGTCACTTCCTAAGTGATCTTTCAATCAATTTGTCTTTCGACATTTTTAGCACTAGTTTTATGGATGTGATGTCTCCAATGAGATTTGCGAATCATCCATCTTCTATGGATTACGGCAATTATTTGAACAACCCTTTTGTTCTCATAATACCTGATAAAACAAATCTTGAAGGCAAGCTTTGATGTTTAACGAGCAACACAATAACCCTTTATTTTGTTCTCGATGAACATCATCACATATTCTTTTGCTAGTTACTTAGGCCATTGTAGTTCATGAATTGTGTTGTTTCGTATGACGATTCATACCAACAAATTAAGAACCACATTGTTTAATAAGCAAAGAATATAGCCATAACATGTATATCATCTATATACTTTAAACTGAACAATTCTAGTCTTTTCTTTTCTGCCATATATTTATGAGATTCTCTTTCAGTATTTCCTTTTCTGTTTGAAAGAATCTATCAACATCAATAGTGGAGTCATACATATGACACATAATCCAAAGCGTGTATAATTAAATACAAATGTCTTTGGACTTGCACTTTGAAGTAGATCACCATCATCAAATGTTTGGTGTTCTTCCAAATTCCTTTCTTTAGTAATCTCTTGGTGTAGTAAACATTTTACCTACATCAAATATTCACTTTATCATGGAATCGTCCATGATCAAGCTACTTTTAGCTTATAACGATGAATTATGAGTATAATGTTGCTATCCAAAACCTTTTGGAGGATTAGGACAACTAGTGTCTCCAACCTTTTGCAAATTCTCATCAAAATATGAGAACATGAACTTTGCCATATTATACTCTATCATGTTGTAACCAAAACTTTGTTTCAGATATCACAATATCTTCCACACATCATGGTTTCTGAAACAACTCTTTCAGATCCTAGATAACCTTGATATTAAGACAATCTTTGAATATCAAGAATCATGGAGACAAACATGATACTTATATACTAACATTTGGAATTGTTACTCTTGATTTAATACTAATTATTAAACTTCATGGAGTAACTGAACTTACTGAAAGTTTGCAATAGGACTTTTAAACTTTAGATTAACACTTCAATACAATACGATACCAGTTCGTAAAGTAACTAACCAGAATTCTATAGTTCTATCATCTCAATTTTAACTAAGCGCAAGGTGGTAAACGGATGCCAATGACTACAACAACTATGCAAATTCACTTTGATTTAGTTTATGATAAATTGAGTTCTAATTAAAATTAATCTAGGTGAACTCCCACTCAAAACAATATCCCTCACATTGTTTTAGTGATCACACGAACCAAATCCACCACATCAAAACCGATCATCACGAGAGTTGATATAGCTTCAATGGCGAACAATCAACATGTTCATCATATCTACTATATGACTCATGCTCTACCTTTTGTAATCCGTGTTCCCGAGGCCATGCGTACATGCTAGGCTCGTCAAGATCAAACCTTAGCTACCGTGATAAGCAAATCTGGCTTGCTTATGTTGTATTCACCAGCGGAATCAAAGACACCCGATCATCACGTGGTGCTTGAGCGAAGCTTTGGCAACGGTGCATACTAAGGGTGAACACTTTAGAACTTGAAATTTATGTGCATGAGGGATCATCTTATAATGCTACCGCTGCCTACTAAGCAATACAAGATGCATAAAGGATTAACATCACATGCAATTCATAATATGTGATATGATATGGCCTTTCTCTTTGTGCTTCCGATCTCCATCTTCAAGCACGAACATGATCTCCATCATCACCGGCATAGCATCAAGGTCAATGACGCTTCTTCATGGTTGTCGTCCACCAGCTTCAACTATTACAACTATTTTGAATAGACACGCAGGTCTTAACGAAATTAAAGACAACCATATGGCTCTGCCGTTGCCAACTTACAATAAGGAACATTGCATACATCAAATATAATCACAATCATGGCCATATCACATCATCAGACACCCCTGCAAAACAAAGTTAGACGCTTCTACTTTCTTTGCATATTTTACGTGGTTTGGGGCTTTCAATAAGTGTCGTTCTAACTTACGAACAAGAACCACAACATTGATACTAGCATTGTTGATTACCCGTTGTAAATTGGATCTTTACTATGCTAGGAGAAACAGCACCCATAAAGCCACTTATGCAATACAAGTTGCATGTCAAGCGTGGAGCAAGTCTCATGAACGATGTCATGTAAGGTTAGCCGGGCTTCATCCCAACATACCGCAGATGCAAAGTACACAAAAGCAATCTACAATAAAGCATCAACGCCCAATGACCATTGTGTTCTACTCGTCTGCAACAGATCTACATATAGACACAGCTCGATACCCTTTGAGGGGTTCGTAGCATGGAAAACAAAAAATTTCTATCGCATACAAACAAACAAGCCAAGATCTATCTACTAGATTGCAGCAACGAGTCGATGGAGGAACTCACCCTCGAAGATTCCAAAGCGGTTAACGAGAGCAGATTCTCGTGGGTGATGTAGTCGTTCTCTTTCCGATCTCAAGATCGCTTAGACGATCGTTCCAGCGCCTCGTTCGAGCGCTCCCTTGATCGGTCACGCTCGGTACGACTTAAGACCTTCCTCTCCTTGTTCCAAAGGCAGCGGAGGTTGTAGCACTCTCCTCGCGATTCCTAAGACAACGGCGTGGTACCTAAGTAGAGGGAGATCCCATGAGCTTCGCCTTAAGCGGTCTGCGAGTATGGTGGAGCTTATGAGAGAGGCTATTAGTGGTCTAGTAATTAGACACACCAATTAGAAGGCTCTAAACCAATTAGAAGGCTCTAAACCGCTGGCTAAAGCAATTAGAAGCTCTAAACCAAAACGGCTCTAAACCGGAGGTAGAAGATAGGAACTTGTGTGTGCTAGGAGGGAGCCCTGCCCCTCCTTATATCGGTGGGAGGGCCGGCGGCCAAGGGAGGAGTGGAGTCCCTCCCCAACTCGGCTTGGGTGGGGCGCCGGCTTGGGGAGGACTCCCTCCCCAACTCGGCTTCACCTCCTCCTCTTTTCCCACTTCCCAAAATTGCCGTTTGACTTTCAAACTAGCCGTTTGACTTTTCAAACTAGGATTTGAATAAACCCTTTATTTCGGACAGCGAATACACTTAGTACATGATGCAATCATTCCAACTTACAATGACACATTCATGTACCCTTCCCCCTCCGGAGTGCCGGACATTCCGGAACATTCTAGAACATTCCCGATGAAAACACCGGAACCATTCCCCAACTCCGAAATGGGACTTTCCTTATATGAATCTTATTCTCCGGACCATTCCGGATCTCCTCGTGATATCCCGAATCCCATTCGAAACTCCGAACAACATTCGGTCTCTTTCTCATAATACCATAACTACTCAAACAACGTCGAATCCTTAAGTGTGTCTCCCTACGGTTCGTGAATTATGCGGACATGATCGAGACACTTCTCCGAACAATAACCAATAGAGGAATCTGGAAATTCATATGGCTCCCACATATTTCTACGATTACTTTGCGATCGAATGAACCACTTACATATGATACCAATTTCCCTTTGTCTCACGATAGTTTACTTATCCGAGGTTATGATCGTCGGTATCTCTGCATACCTAGTTCAACCTCGTTACCGATAAGTACTCTTTTCTCGTTCCCGTGATATGTGATCCCTTGTGAGCCAGTCACATGCTTGCAAGCTAATTGGATGACATTTCACCGAGAGGGCCCAGAGTATATCTATCCGTCATATGGATGGACAAATCCCACTCTTGATCCATGTGTTTCAACCAATACTTTCCGAACACTCAATGCCACTTTTATAGCCACCCTGTTACGGTGTGGTGTTTGATGACATCAAAGCATCCATCCGGTAAAGGTGATATGCATGATCTCATGGTCGAAGGAATTAGGTTACTATGTATCAGAAAGCATATAGCAATTGAACTATTGAAATGACTTGATCTTTATGCTACGCTTATCTATAGGAGTATGTCCATCACATCATTCTCCTAATGATATGACCCTGTTGTTAATAACATCTCTATGTTCATGATCAGGAAACAATGATCATATATTAACCAACAAGCTAGTTTAACAAGAGGCTTTACTAGGGACTCTTATTTTAGTTTACAAATCACACAAGTATTAATGTTTCCGGTTAATACAATTATAGCATGGTATGTAAACATTTATCATAAATATGAAGATATGATAATAACCACTTTATTATTGCCTCTTGGGCATATCTCCAACATATCCCCCAACACTAGTCCCCGAAGCTGGTGCGGTCTTAGCTGCCTTCGCTGCTAAGGCCACATCAGGTTCAATTCCACCGAGCTTTGTGCTCCTTCTCCGAGTTTCCTCCTTATCTCGGATTCTTTGGATTTACTTTCCCTTGGCACATTCCAAGTTTTCTCTCGCTGGCCGGGTTACCACCTTATCTCGGATCCCATGGGTTTACTTTCCCTTGGCACATTCCAAGTTTTCACTTGCTGGCCGGGTCACCACGTTCTCATTCGGATCGCTTTTCCTTCTCTCGTACGCTTCCCCACGTGGAGGCTAATCATTAGGTTGCCTCATTTTAAGGGCCAGCCACAGTAACCGCTGCAGTAATTGTCAGTTGTCACTGTGGCGCATGTCACGTCTGGCCTGCCTCCTTGTTAACCGCATCAATGCATCACGTCATGGGATCAGCTACACCCTGTGGCCTTCTGTGTGGCTTGCTGCTGATTGGTCGATGCGGGCTATACACGGCCACACCGTGTGGCGCACCCGCATGACACGATCCCACTTCCCCCTCGAGGGAGTGGTTAAATAGGGGCTGGGCGCACCCCTTAGGTCTTTTCCCCCTTCCGCGCCCCTCTACCTCTAGCTCTTCTTCTTCTTCGTATTCCCTGCGACAGCGCCGCCGCCACTGTTTCTAAGTAGCAGCACCGCCGCCGCACTGCTTCCCCACACCTCTGCATTGCCGCCACTGCTATGCACCTCCTCCACCACGGGTCGTTGTCAATCTAGGCCACTGCCCCCCTCCGCTGCTAGCGACAGTGAGGGCAACGAACTGGAGATGACAGAAGAGGAGCTCGTCGTTGCTGAGCAGGAGATGGAGGAGGACACCGCGACGGCGCACCGTGGTGCGTGGGATGGCTCCTGGGTCTGCCAGGACGACCTGGACTGGCTCTACCGCACCAGGCGCATCCCCGCCGGAGTCACTGCGCTCCTTGCCTCTCCCGAACTCGCCCCCTCACCCAATCCGGGTGAGTTTGTGGTGTTCTTGTCACACTTCCAGCGGGGGTTCGGTTTACCAATTAGCGACTTTTTCCACGATTGGTTGAATACCTACGAACTCCAGCCGCACCACCTTCCTGCCAACGCAATTACTTCTCTTTCTGCCTTCGCCTCCATGATCGAAGGCTATGCCGGACTATGGCCCACGAAGGAGCTATGGATACGGTTTTTCGGCCTTCGTCGTAATGTCATTCCAAACATTCAGCTTGATCCGGAGGACAAGCAGCTCACTCAATTCGGAGTTGCGTCCATCTCACCCCAGAGGTTCTCTGTCTTTCCCTGGGTTACCGGGCTAGATTCCTGCAAAGGATGGGCCCGGACCTTCTTCTATGTTCAGAATGAAGGCACTGAAGATTTGATCTGGCTTTGCCCCTATGCTCCGGGTCCTCCTAACCCAGAGTTATGGGACGTTGTCCCCAAGAAGCCCACAGTCTTGGCCAACCAGGTCAATAAAAGGTTCATGGAGCTGAAGGAGCTCGGGTTGCGCAACGAGGACGCCATGATCACATTCGTCCGCAACCGGATCTCCCCTCTCCAGAAGCGCACTCACAAGGTGTGCCACATGAGCTGGGGCCGCAACCCCAACCGGACCTCGTCCTTCGAGCTTAGCAACACAGAAATCTACCGCCGGGTCAAGGCGCTCTTCACCACCCACAAGGACTTCTCCTCTGAGTGGACGTGGGGAATTGAGCATTATTGCCGGGATAGGCTTCCTCCCGTGGTAAGCTTCGTGCCACCAACTTTCTCCGAATTAAACCTTATGCCAGTTGCCGTTGTATTTTTAACTCAGTTGTCGTTTTTCTCCCTTAGCAATTCCTTCAGCAAACTATCGAGGATGGTACAGATCCCACCCTCAAATGTGCGCCTGACCGGGAAAGCTCAGACGAGGAAGAACCGGACCAGGAGATGTTCCTCCCAATGGCCGACGCGACTAAGCGACCCACCGGTAAACTCTCTTCTATTAGAGATTGGCCCGATGATGAAGATGACTCGGATATCGAGGTGATGGAAGCTGTTGACATTGTCCCCCTTTCTTATGCTTTTCCGGCATCAGCTAACCCCGGTGGGCAGATCCACGAGGACCCCCCCTTGCTACGGGTGAACCTGTTCCGATAGCGCCAAAGAAGAGGCGTGGAGCTGCATCAAGTTCCTCCTCCGGACCTTCTCAGCCCGCCAAAAGGCGAAAGAAGTACGGAGACAAAACCGCCTCCAAGCCAGCAGGCAAGGCTCTGGAAACCCAAGGAGCCCCTGACCTCAGATGCGTAAGCCTCTTTTCCCTCTGCAACTTATTCTTCCTTGCATTGTTTTAGTTTCTCTTCTGACATTATTTGATTCCACAGTGCTACAGTGGAGGTCCCCCAGAGTGGATCTAGCATATCTTCGCTGCTCCGACTTAGCCCTTCTCCCCCTCGTGACGACGAGTCATGCCCGCTGAGCCCTATTCTAGAGGGTTCTGCGGCTGCTCCGAGTTCTATTCCACCTCGTCAAAAGGGGGTAACCTTGGAGCGGGGGAGACCGGCCCAACCGAGGCGGCGACATCCACAACTTCGGCTTCGCCGCAACCAGCAACTACCGAGACTACCTCAGCACCAGCACCAGCTCCAGCACCAGCACCAGCAACCACTCTAGCACCAGCACCAACTCCGGCAGCAAGAACTTCAGCAGCAGCACCAATTCCAGCAACAAGAGCACCAGCGCCAAGCTCCTCTGCCTCGTCCGAGTATTCTCAGTCTCGGCGAGGAAGTACCCAGGTAGCTCCTAAGGGAAAATCTGCTGCAACCACTTCCTCCTCTCAGCAGCTCAAAGGCAAGAAAGCCCCTGACGCCACCAGGGTAGCGTCCGTCGAGTCTGGACAGCGCACCCTCGCGTCCATGCTTGCCAAGAAACCTCCAGCGCCGAAGGACGCCCCTGCCGAGCCAGCTAATGCGCAGCAACTTGCTCTGCACACCAGCCCGGCCCTTGCTCAGGTTGAGAGGAGGGAAGCGCATGCCAAGGGCTTGGTGGCGCCCGACAAGCTCAGCGGTGAGCGATATCCTCCGACCTTGATCGAGTTTATGAACAACTGGAACAAGGCGGAGTTCGTCTACAACAACGATCTCCCAGAGAAGTTCGGTCCCGCCGAGTTCTCTGCTCAGATGAACACAGCCGCTAAGGCGATTAACCTCGCGGGTCGGATGATGGAGGTACGTTACTTCACCTTTTCCTTAGCATGCTGTAGATATTGGTGATATAACCATTAGTCCCCGAGCCTCCGGGGGAGTAACTTGTTACTCGGCAGGATGCTCCTTAGAAAACTAACGTAGCTCCTTGACAACTTCAAATATGCACACACCTAGAGCCGGGTTAAGTTCCACTTGGCCCGGATCTTTTACTCGAATATGCACACACCTAGAGGGTTAAGTTCCACTTGGCCCGGATCTTGTACACTTCGAATATGCACACACCTAGAGCCGGGTTAAGTTCCACTTGGCCCGGATCTTGTACACTTCGAATATGCACACACCTAGAGCCGGGTTAAGTTCCACTTGGCTCGGATCTTGCACACTTCGAATATGCACACACCTAGAGCCGGGTTAAGTTCCACTTGGCCCGGATCTTGCACACTTCGAATATGTACACACCTAGAGCCGGGTTAAGTTCCACTTGGCCCGGATCTTGTACACTTCGAATATGCACACACCTAGAGCCGGGTTAAGTTCCACTTGGCCCGGATCTTGTACACTTCGAATATGCACACACCTAGAGCCGGGTTAAGTTCCACTTGGCCTGGATCTTGTACACTTCGAATATGCACACACCTAGAGCCGAGTTAAGTTCCACTTGGCCCGGATCTTGTACACTTCGAATATGCACACACCTAGAGCCGAGTTAAGTTCCACTTGGCCCGGATCTTGTACACTTCGAATATGCACACACCTAGAGCCGGGTTAAGTTCCACTTGGCCCGGATCTTGTACACTTTGAATATGCACAAGGCTTAAGCTAGATTTTTGTACTCTTTTCAGGTGACCACCAACATTGGGCGCTGAGTTCAGCGTCTTACAGATACTCACAAAATGCAGCTCGCAAAGCACAATGCACATCTCGCTGAGCACGAGAAAAGGGGTAAGTTCTCTCCTTCACATTTTTCTGTTTTCCATCATCTTTTTCTGCCGAACTAACCCATCCTTCGGTTTTTGCAGCTAGGGTGGAGGCTGAGAACAAGCTTATGAGGAAGAATCTAGATCAGATTAAGGGTAAGCTACTTTTGTCCGACCTTGTTTTGCTTTCTATCTCCTTTTCTCCTTGGCTCGGCAAACATTCATACCTCGGCCTTGCCGGGTTAACAAACAATTTCAGTATCGCTGGAAGATAGTGTGCTCGTGCCTGATATGATGCTGCATTTTCTCGAACAAGCAGGGCAGCATCAGGCTGAGCTCAAGAAGAAAGACGATGAGCTTGCCCTCCTCCGAACCAAGGATGACGAGATTGCCAAGTTAAAGGCACAAATGAAGAAGATGAAAGCGCAGCACCAAACCAAGCTTGAAAAGGCTGGCCAGGACTACACCGAAGAGCGTGAGCGCCTCAATCTCCAAATTGCCAAGGATCGAGAACTTCTCCAGGAGGCCGACGTCAAGCTTGAGTCGGCGAATGCTGAACTGGTGCAGCTCCGTAAAAGACATGATGATTGTACCAATGAATTGACCCGGATCCATAGCCACATTTTACGTAAGTTCCTTTTCCTTATCCGGCATATTTCTCTGGGTTACCTCACATGTCTTTTCATCACTCGCTTCTCTTGTCCTGTTTTTAGGCAAATTTCTAGAGGGTACTCCCATTGAGAGCACCACCGTTCCCAATTTCCACCGAGATAGGGGTACACACGTTGCTCCTGACGGTGAAGACATTCCCTATGACATGGAGGACATGTTGGTCAGCCTGTCATCTCGCGTGGAAATCATCAAGAACTACGGCAAGGATCTCCTTGATGTTGCAGTCCGAATCTTCAACATGTTCTGGCCTGCCGAAGACACTCTGGAGAGAATCGCAATTCTCGCTGAAAAGCTGACGGAAATCGAGACCCAGCTCAACCTTTGGAGGGAGTTCGCTGGACGTGCCGCAGCTGAGACCGTTCTTCACCACATACTGACGTGGTATGAGAAGATCGACCTCAACCTCCTGACGCACCTGCGCACCGGATCCAAATGGACCAATGACCCGGAGTGGGTAGCTCGGCACCAGGCTTGGGCCCATAGCCTCATCGAATATGCTCCCATTCATGAATGTACTGAGGGACCGAGCTTCCTGGAAGTCGCTGGTGACGAAGAGGTTGGGAACATTGAAGATGGCTTGGATGAGGATGGAGAGGACGATGCCTCGGATATCGAAGACGGCGAAGATGACGCCGAACTTCCTCCTCCTGTTGCTCCTTGAGTGAAAACACTTGAAAACTTATCAGATCCCCGGTATGCCGGGTGGAATTGTATTCAGTACACATGTGATATTTTTCTACTAAGTTTTTACGCCGGATTAACTTGGGCGTAGTCCCCGAGTTTCATTTTCTTGTTCGTCCAATCTTCTGGCTCGACTCGTGTCTACATTGATTCGATTTTACGACTTACGAATCCAAGCTTCCAAAATTGTTTTAACAATGCTTGGAAACTTTAGGCTTAGCTCAAAATAATTCAGCATAATAATTTAAAAGTAAATACAAAGTTAGTCCGAAAAACAAACGTCGGTTCGATTAAGTTCTTTTCCTTAGTCGTTTTTCATGTGCTACGCAATTCCAAACTTGTTCTCTTGCTTGCCATGAAGCCAATTCTTGTTAGACAGCAGCAAGTCGAAGAGTTGGGTTTTTGGTGCTCACACACTACTAATCCGAGTTAAGTAGAACAACTTACTCCAGCTGACGTATAAATAATAAAAGACAACAAATATTATTAAGGAAGACCCCGAGTTACTGCTCGAGGTGCCAACATTTCATTGATAAGCTCATTGCCGGCATACATACCGACATATGAGAAGACTCGGATACATACACTTCTCTGCTAAGTGTAGAAAGGACGAAGTAGGGCTACATTCCATGGACGCTTAGATTCCTCGTCGGACCTGTCCGCCTTGATCTTTTCCTGTGGCTTTGCATCGATAAGATAATAAGAATCATTGTGCAATGCTTTGCTCACAATGAATGGCCCTTCCCATGGGGGGGATAACTTATGCATGCCAGCAGTATGTTGTACCAACCGGAGCACCAGATCGCCTTCCTGAAAGACTCGGGGGCTTACTTTCCAGCTATGATAGCGTCGGAGATTTTGCTGATATATGGCGAATCTGGACAATGCCAATTCTCTTGCTTCTTCCAGCAGATCAACATCATTTTGCCGGGCTTCTTGCACTTCGTCTTCTGTGTATTGGGTGACCCTAGGCAAGTCATGCTCTATGTCGGCTGGTAATACAGCTTCTGCCCCATATACCAGAAAAAATGGCGTATAGCCTGTTGATCGATTCGGAGTTGTTCTTAAACTCCACAGTACCGCTGGTAGTTCTTCTATCCAGCACCCCGCTAATCTTTGCAGCGGCTCAATGAGCCGGGGTTTTATCCCGGATAATACTAATCCGTTGGATCTTTCCACTTGTCCGTTTGATCCGGGATGAGCTACCGAGGCAACGTCCAGCTGGATCTTCTTATCCTGGAAGAATCGCGCAAATGCTCCTTCAGCAAAATTTGTGCCATTATCAGTTATGATACTGTGAGGATAACCGTATCTCAAGATAATGTCTTTGAGAAATGTTACGGCCGTAGCTCCATCACATTTTCTTATAGGCTTCACTTCAATCCATTTTGTAAACTTATCCACCATGACCAAAATGTGAGTCATATTCCCCCTTGCTGGTTTGAACGGGCCAACCATATCCAAACACCATACGGCAAATGGCCACGTGATTGGTATGGTTTTGAGTTCCGACATAGGCATATGTGTCTTGGTAGCGTACCTCTGGCAACCATTGCATTTTCTCACCAGATCTTCTACTTATTCTAAGGCACTTGGCCAGTAGAATCCATGCCGGAACGCTTTTGCCACCAAGGCTCGGGACGAGGCATGATGCCCGCACTCCCCTTGATGTATATCTCGGAGGATGTCAAGCCCTTCTTCCGGGTCAACGCATTGCTGGAGGACATTGGTCACACTCCATTTGCATAGCTCGAAATTGATGATTGTGTATGCCTTTGCTCTCCTCTGAGTTTGCCTAGATAACACCTCCTTAGTGGGTAACGTTCCATCTTTCAGGAATTGAAATATAGGCAGTGCCCAAGCTGGTATTGCTCGCATAGGGAACACATCCTCATCAATTTCCATCTGATCCACCGGCATAACTTCAACCGGATCACTGAAGTAGTCCCGGGTCTGCGCGAGGCGTCCCAGGTTCGCGAGGTCCTGGGTTTGCCGATGCGATCCCGGGTTTTCGCACCACCTCCCATGTCAATGTCCATGGGCACAGCTCCGGATTCTGTATCTTCCGGGACATAGATTGAGTCGGTTCCTGGGGACGGCCTGATAGATGGTTTTCTGAGGCGTTCCAATGCTACACCCGGTGGAATTGCTTGTCGGGTTGATCCGAGCTTCGACAGCATGTCGGCAGCCTCATTTTCCACCCGGGGTACATGGCGAAATTCACACCCCTCAAAGTAACCAGATATCTTCTGCACATGAAATTTGTACAGAGCCATGTTTGGATCAAGGGCGTCCCACAATCCCGATACTTGCTGTATTACCAAATCCGAGTCGCCAAAGCATAGTATCCGACGTATCCCAATCTCTTTTGCCACTTTGAGCCCATGCACAAGTGCTTCATACTCAGCGACATTGTTTGATGCCGTGAAATGGATCTGCAGCACATACTTCAGCTGGTCCTTCTTTGGCGAGGTAAGCACAACTCCGGCGCCTAGCCCGGTTTTTGTTTTTGACCCGTCAAAATGCATCCTCCAGTAGTTCGGATCTGGTGGCGGTGGTTCATATTGTACCTCAGCCCAGTCCACAAAAAAGTCCACGACAGCTTGAGACTTGATTGCTTCTCTTCTATCATATTGTGGCGCATAAGGAGCTAGTTCAATGGCCCATTTTGCAATTCTGCCACTTGCATCTTTGTTACTCATTATCTCGGATATGGGAGCTTCACATATTACTTTGATGGGATGCTCCTCAAAGTAATGCTTTAACTTCTTAGCTGCCATATAGACACCATATGCCACCTTTTGATAGTGTGGGTAGTTCTGCTTTGAGGCAGATAATACCTCGCTCAAGTAATACACTGGTCTTTGCACCGACTTACCCTCTTCGCCGCGCTCTACCACAATCACTGCACTTACAACTCGGTTGGTTGCGGCTATGTAGAGCAACATTGGCTCCTTTGATAGTGGAGAGGCTAACACTGGTGCAGTGGCTAACATCTTCTTTAAGTGGGCAAAGGCTTCATCGGCCTGTGGCGTCCAAACGAACTTATCCAACTTTTTCATGAGTTGGTAGAGAGGCAATGCCTTTTCTCCCAACCGACATACAAACCGACTTAACGACGCCAAGCAACCAGTGAACTTCTGGACATCGTTAAGACACTTCGGCAGTTCCATTCGTTCAATGGTCCGGATCTTAGTTGGATTAACTTTGATACCTCGGCTGGAAACAAGAAATCCGAGTAATTTCCCAGCCGGGACACTGAAGGTACATTTTTCCGGGTTAAGCTTCATCTGGAACCTTCTTAGGTTCGCGAATGTTTGCCTGATATCGTCAAGGAGCGTTTTGCTTTCCTTGGTCTTGATAACCACATCATCCACGTATACTTGTACATTTTGACCAATTTGGTCGTGCAAACATTTTTGCATACATCTTTGGTACGTTGCCCCTGCATTACATAAACCAAACGGCATGGTGCGATAGCAATAAGCCCCATACGGGGTGATAAACGCAGTCTTTATTTGATCATCCGGATTCAGAGGTATCTGGTGGAAACCAGAATATGCATCAATGAATGACAACAGTTCACATTCAGCAGTTGAGTCTATGACTTGATCTATCCTCGGCAGTGGAAATGGATCTTTTGGACACGCCTTGTTCAGGTTCGTGTAATCGATACACATACACCAAACCACTGCCACATTCGGATCATCTTTCTTCTTCTCCACCAGCACCGGATTAGATAGCCAATCCGGGTAAAGTACTTCCATGATAAATCCTGCTGCTAGTAACCGAGCTATTTCATCTCCAATGACTTTTCTCCTATCCTCGGCGAAGCGGCGGAGAGGTTGCTTAACCGGCCTTGCTCCGGGTCTTACGTTCAAAGAGTGCTCGGCCAACTCCCTCGAAACACCTTGCAAGTCCTGTGTGGACCAAGCAAAAATATCCCGATTCTCACAGAGGAAGTTGACGAGCTCGCTTTCCTATTTATCATTCAACCCGACACCAATTGTTACGATGCGCTCTGGGAACATATCATTGACAGGCACTTTCTTAGTATCCTTTGCGGCTTGGAACAAAATGCTACCATGCGGGTTACTCAACGCCGGCATATACTGCTACGCGGACTGAGCTAATGCCGCCACCTCTTGGATTTTTCTTTTCTCTTGCGCAATCACAAGTGACTCGGATAAGTTAGACCCGACTGAGGCACACTCAATGGAACATCGGAAATCTCCAGCAATGGTAATCACTCCATTTGGCCCGGGCAACTTCATCTTCAAATAACTGATGTGGCAGCTTGCCATGAACTTGTTCAATGCTGGTCTTCCGAGTAACGCGTGATACGCACTTTCCAAGTTCACCACCTCAAACTCCAAATTCTCAGTTCGGCAGTTATCTCTCGTGCCGAATAATATGTCAACCCGGACCTTGCCTATGGGCTCACAAGAAATGCCGAGCACAATACCATGGAAAGTTGTCCTTGTAGCTTGGAGCATGTTCTCCGAGATACCCAACTTGCGCATTGTATCCGCATACATGATGTTAATGCTACTACCATTCTCAATAAATACCTTGGACAACCTCACATTGATGTTTGGCCCAATGAATGTTGGATCCAGCACCAACGCATACGAACCAGGACTCGGCATAAGCTTGGGATGATCTTTGATGTTCCATGTAATTTCCTGGTCCAACCAAGGAATATACCTTGTCACCGCTGGCATTACCGCATTAACCTCCATATGTTGGTGTTGCAAGCTCTTTCTATCGGTTTCCTCTGTGGTAAACACACAGTAACTCTGATGATGCTCCCTGTACTCATTCCTCCCCTCATTTCCGGGGTTCCTCTGATCCGGCTGATGCTGGTTTTCTACTTGATGCACTGCATCCCTTCTCTCATGGTTATCATACCTCGGCGGAGGGGGAGGCAACATTAGCTGTTGCGTGTTCGCTTTGGAGAGCAATTGATGTCAGGGTAACTCCTGCCGAGGTTGATCATTCCGGGGTGCCTGAGCATTCCTCGAACCACCTTGTTCTATCTTGCGCATCAACTCACATTGCCTCATTGTATGACCCGCTGGGTTACTCGGATTTGGCGTGTGAAATTTACACGGCTGATCCAACATCGACTCATAAGTGTACCTCTGACGGTCCTTCTTTTCTTGCCATCGCTTTCCGCTGGCATCCAAGTTTTCTTGCCATCATTCCTTGGTGTCCATTGTTGCCCTCCAGTTTTCTGACGTTGATTGCTCCCTGTTCTAGGCTGATCTTGATTCACAGCTGCAACTTGTTGCGAATCAGACGTGATCCGCCCGTCATCTCTCCTTTACCTCTGTAATCATTCCTCCGGATGATCCGCTCCATCTCTCCGGTAGTACTCCTCATTCGACTCATTCGACACGAGCCTAGGTTGAGTCGGATCACCCAAGCGTCTGAATCAGCAATCGGATCATTTCGCCAAAGTGGTTGGCATTTTCCTTTGCAACTTCGCCATGTACCGCTTGCATATCTGCATCCTTGCACAAACCACGCTATGGCCTGTGACTCTATCACGCCCTCACATGAGTTTCTCACGGTACACCGCCGAGTCAAAAACTCCTGGTCCGTCTCATTCGGTCTTTGCTTGCACATAGCTAGGGTCTGCGGCCTATTTGGTCTCTGATATGTACTTGAGAAATTGCTGATGAACATTTCCTCAAAATCGATCCAGCAGTTAATACTTTCGGGTGGCAAATTGTTCAACCATACCCTTGCTGGCCCCTCCAACATCTGGGGTACGTATCTCACAGCCCATCGCAAGTTGCCCGTAGCAATTTTCACAGTCGTAGCATAGTTTATCAACCAATCCTCCGGCTTAGTGCTGCCGTCATACGTCTTTGTGCCTCTAGGTAACTGGAAGTTAGGTACCGGTGGCTCTTTCATGATTCGGGGTCCAAAACACGCAGGACCCGAAGGACCTTGACTTTCAATCTGCTCTGACCTATACAGTCGATCCAGTTTCAACCTAGCGTCATCCGGCATCAGATCCCTGCTTCCCAATCTCGACCCTATCACATGATAGTCCGGCCTTGGGTATCCTGCATTCACCATTTCCGAATCTCCATCATTATACCGGTCTCGCTCTCGTGGCGCATCTCTCTGTTGCATACCTCGGCCGGCACTTTGCTCTTGCCTTGGTATATTCCGCTGCTACGATTGTCCTGCCGAGTTGCGCTGTCCGGCATTGCCATTAACAGCGTTTCCTTGACCGGCATTGCCTTGGTCACGGTTACCTCGGCCAGCTTCACATCGGCTTACACTCTGTCGATCGTCATTTCTTTCTACCTCTTTTGCCTTTCCTGCCCTTGTCGGGTCATACGGAACAATCTGCTTGTTTCTCCTGGCCGAGGTTACTACCTCTTCTCTCCTAGGACCACCATGAGGGGACGATGCGGCTCCAGCGGATTTCTCTGGGTTACCCACCGCCGAATGAACGATCTTGGAGGCCCCAGCTCTCCCCGGGTTTGCCCTGAGTAGTTCCTCATTTTGCATGTTCATGATCCGAACCAACTCATTGACCCTATCTTGCTGTCTCTGACGGGCTTCACCCGTTAGACCCTCTAACTCAGACGCAGCTGCATCCACTGCTCTGAGGTTTTTTGCCGGGGTACTATACTTCGGCAGCCCTACGGACAAACAGTTCTCTGACTCCTCAATCCTAGTGTCACCCTCTTTGTTCATTTCACTCATGAGATTTCTTCCCTTTACTTTTACAACATCTACTTTATTTGCCTTTGCGTACTCAAGCAGCGTCATGTTCAACGACTGCTGAGCCGCAGCTATCTTTTTCGCTCCCTCTAGAATTTTCTGCCTAGTTTCCTCTAGCTCGGCCTGTGCCTGAGCCGGGTCTACCACTGCTGCTACTAGGTTTGCCAAGCTATCCATAGCTTCTCTCAGTATATTCTCAGGCCTCTCTAGTGGAGGACCTCTACTTTTCCTCGGTGCCTTAGGTGTTACCTCCGGATCTGGTGCCGGATCCTTGCTTGCACCTGCACCTGGCGCAGTCATCATCACCTCAACACGGTCTGGGGAGCGAGTGATACGCGCCCCGTGAACCACGCTAAGGGGTGGCTCCCCTGCGTCGATGACATGCCGCGGATGAACGCATGATACGTCCACATCAACGTAGAGCTTGTGCGCACCGAGCTTGACGAAGAGGCCGTTGCGCGGAAGTGGGCACGTGCCGAAGCATCCAGCGTTGTCGCTGACGAAGTCCAGTGCTCCAAAGCGCTGAACGAGCCCGGAGACGATGCGTTCGCCGGTGCCGATGAGGTTTCCCGTCTGGATCTTCACCCCTGCTAGCGCCGCTAGCCCCACGGTGGGCGCCAACTGTCGTGGTGGTGTCACGGCAGATGCCATGGATAGGCTAAAGGTGGGGACTAATAGCACTAGGGGAATCCAGGGAGGGATAGTGAGGTGATTCCCCACACAGAATGTTCGTATTCGATTCACTTCCAAGGTTACAAGTGCTCCTAGAGCTGTATTGGCGAGAGGAGGAAGAAGGAACTCTCTTACTCTCACCCACAGTTAACCCGTACAAGACCAACTAGAGATCAACCCTTAGAACCTAAAACCAATTAGAATCGCCCAGCCCCTTCTACAGAGGCCCTAGCCCTCCTTATATAGGGGTGGCTAGGTCTCCCCTTAGGGCATACGTGGAGGCATATTCCAGGGAATGTGCCTCCTCCCAAAATAGCAAACCGACCGGGGTGCTTTTCCCCCGCGTCACCCATGCAGAGGCTACGTGAGCCTCTGCGGTGCCTGCGTCAGCCGACACGGGCGTCATCACCTCTGTCGGCCACGCCTCGGTGGTCCTGCCCCTATCCGCTTTGCTCATGCAGTGCGTACCGGGGCTTCTTTTGACCAGCGAGATTCCTTCCTTCTCCTAGAAGCTAGATACGACCGCCATACAAGTTAGATTCATCTATCTGGCTCACTGCTTCAGTCGGATGAGACTCAATTAGGTGGACACCCCCTGGTCCGGGTTACCCCGAGACTCGGCCTGCCTTGAGGTAACTCGGCCAGCATTCGCTTTAGCCTTGCCAAACCTCGGCTAACTCGGTCTTTATACCCTGGCGTGACCCTACCCGGGGGTATCCCCCCAATATCATCGGAAGAGACGAAGACGACACTGTTGAAGGATGATGATCCCTCCAAGGTGACACAAATAGGCGTAGGTTTAGGACACGCATAGGAAAGCGCACCCATCGAGTTCCTCAAAGCCAATAAAGATATCTTCATAAGGCAGCCATCTAACATGACCAGAGTACCTAGGGAACTTCCCGAGCACAACCTAAATATATACCCAGACGCTAAACCCGTCAAACAGTCTGAAAGGGCATGTGGGCCCACATGTGTGGTTTTGGTAATTGATACATTGCAAATGTATCTATAATTTTTGATGTTCCATGCTTGGTTTTATCCACTTTCTTGTGTTTTGTCCACACTTTGGAGTACTTTTCATATGATTTCTTGGACTAACCTATTAACAAGACCCACAATTGCCGCCTTTTTCTGCTGTTTTTGGTTCTAGGAAAGTCGAAAATGAATATTCTCGAATTGGACGGGACAAAATCCAAAGTGCCTATTTTTCCGAAGTCATCGATGCCGAATACGAGTGAGGAGAAGGGCGGCCACACGGCCAGGCCCGGCTGCGCTGGGTGGTCTGCCGACCAAAGACCTCGGCCTCCTTCCACCTATAAGATGCCCTCGGGATGAAAACCCTAACTACCTGATCAAAAATCCACGAAAGAGTCTGTGGCCGCCGTCGTCTCCATCCCTAGATCGGGAGGGATCTGAAGCTCTTCCTGGCACCCTGCCGGAGAGGGGAATTCACCCTGGAGGCCTTCTTCATCATCATGCAAGCCTCCGGTGTGATGCGTGAGTAGTTCATCCTTGGACTACGGATCCATGTAGTAGCTAGATGGCTGGTTCTCGTCCTTCGTGCTTTCATGTCTAGATCATGTGAGCTCCGTTCATGATCAAGATCATCTATTTGTAATTCTGCATGTTGTGTTTGTGGGGATCCAATGGATATTGAGATGCTATTTCAGATTGATTATTGATTCTATCATGTATTTATTATTTGTGATCTTGCATGCTTTCCGTTGTTAGTAGGTATCTTGGCCAAGTAGATGCTAGTAACTCCAAGAGTTAGTATTTATGCTCGATAGTGGGTTCATGCCTCTGGTAACTGGGAAGTGATGAAATCTATAAGGTACTAGATGTGATGTTGCTACTAGGGAGAAAACAACAATCCTTTGTTCATAGAATAATCGTATTGTTTACTTTACACGCAATTCGTAAAGCAATAATCTGTTGCTTGCAACTTAATACTGGAGGGGGTTCGGATGATAACCTGAAGGTGGATTATTAGTCATAGATGCAGTTGGATGGCGGTCTATGTATAATGTTGTAATGCCCAATCGAATCTCAAAGGAGTCAAGATGATTAGTATATGCATGTATTGCTTTCTCGATGTTTGTCAATTGCCCCGCTGTAATTTGTTCACCCAGCATGTTATCTATCTTAAGGAGAGCCACCTCTTGTGAACTATGGATCCCGGTCTTTTCTTTTACATACAATCTATAAACTGTTTACTGTTTGTATTTACTTTCTACAAACTATTACTTCCTTCCATTCGATATGTTTAATCCTTTGTTTTTAGCAAAACCGGTGAGATTGACAACCTCATCGCAAGTTGGGGAAAAAGTTTTGTGGTTGTGTTGTGCAGGTCTCCACGTTGCTGCTGGCACCAGTAGTGTGTCCTGCCATCGTTCAGCTAGCTACACCTTTGGGGTGTTTCCTTGCTCCTACTAGATTGATAACCTTGGTTTCACACTGAGAGAAAACTTGCTTCTGTGCTCATCATACCTTCCTCTTGGGGTTCCCCAACGAGCTCGATATATTTTGGGCCATCAAGCATATTTTCTGGCGCCGTTGCCGGGGAGTCAAGGACATCTTCACAAGGGGAGTCCCTCATAACCAATCTCTTTACTTTGTTATTTTTGTTTTGCTTAGTTTTTTTTGCTTTGTTTGCTTGTTTTGTTATCAAAAACACAAAACAATAGTTCCTACTATAGTTGTTATTTTCGTTGGTTTGTTATTGTCTTGCTTTATCATGCTTTATATCAATGGTTGGTTTCTTTGAAACTGAACCTTATTGGCAAGGTGGGTTCACGGAAGAACAAAAATATTATTATAAGGAACACCGCTTGTCACAAAAAGGGAAACACTTATGGGAACAAATTGATAAATTGTATACCATTGCTATAAACATGTGCTCTACTTATAATGTTACTTATTGCTTTGATAAATCTTGTTGCTGTAGGAGGTATAAACACCTCCCTTTTCAATGTGAGTATAATGATAATGTTACCATATCTTCTTATGTTAAAGGGAATTATGACTTTTATGATGTGGAACAAATTGAAGAATTTATTGCTTGGAAGGGTGCATTTGAACTTGCTAGTTTGCTTGAAAATACTGATGATGCACCTTATAAATATGAGGTTTATGATATACTTCAATTTTGCTTTGATAATTACAAGGAATAAAATGGCTATATTCTTGAATATCTTAATAGATGCTCTCCACCAGCGGAAGAGACTAATGCCCTGCAGGAGCCTATGGAAGAAGAAATTGTTGAAACTAGAAGCTCATTGGACAAAAAAGAGGAGGAGAGTGATGATCAAGAGGAGGAAGAATGGATCTACCCATTCCTATCTTCTAATGAGAGTAACTCTTTACCCCTTACAATATTTGATTGTCCCTCATGCTTACTAAAGGAGGATGAATGTTATGTTCCTAAGGATTCTTTTGAAAATGTTTATAATAAATCTCTAGTGCTTGTAGATCATGAAAATCATGCTTTATGTGATAGTTATATTGTTGAGTTTATTCATGAGGCTACTGAAAATTATTATGAGAGAGGAAAATATGGTTGTAGAAGTTTTCATGGTACTGAAACACCTCTTTATGTGCTGAAAGTTTTGAAGTTACTCTTGTTTTATCTTCCTATGCCTATCACTTTGTTCTTTTGTGAATTTATTTTCATACAAGATTCCTATGCATAGGAAGTGGGTTAGACTTAAATGTGTTTTGAATTTGCTTCTTGATGCTCTCTTTTACTTCAATTCATATTTCTTATGTGAGCATCTTCTCAAACTATTATGCCTAACTTAAAGGCGTTAATGAAAAGTACTTATTGGGAGATAACCCAAAAGTTTTAGATGATTCTTGGAAGTTATTACTTCAGTAATAACCGCTCCTTATCCTTTTTATTTGCTTTTTGTGCCAAGAGTAACCTCTAATAAGAGAGAAGTAATGATTGGGAAAGTTGTTGTCCCAAAACAGATTTCTGTGCTTCACCGTAAAAATTGTTGTAAAATCTTTGAACGTACTTTTGAGGCGTGAATTTTTGTGCTTCTGCCCCAGGTTGTTATATAACTTTCGTTAGTTCAACACTTTTTGATTTGAGAAACAAAAGGTCATCAAAAAATTCGTCTTTACCTGCTGGTCTGTTTTGATAGATTTCTGCCATTTTCTGCATTTGCTTCTTGTTGGTTCCTTTTTGAGTTCTTTTGGGGAATTGAGCTTTTTGAGGGAAGTTCTTTAGTAGCTAGTGTTCTAATGGAAGTTTATTTGGTGTTAGAACTGAACCTTAATACCTATTACCTTGAGTCCACTAATGTTGCTAATAAAGATTGTGTGAAATTTTTTATGAAGGAAAAATTTTAGGTGTATGGAAGGAATGGGTAATGAGATGAAGGATGGACTAAATCTCAAGCTTGGGGATGCCACGCGTGTCACCCCAAGAAATATCCAAAAAGTACAAGCGTCAAAGCTTGGGGATGCCCAAGGCATCCCCTTCTTCATCAATAAAAATCCCAGGTTTCTTCCAAACGCTTCATTTTTATTGTTTCATGCACAGTTGTGTTGTTCTTGGAGCGTCTTCTTTTTCGTTTTCATTTTGGTTTTTTGTTTGCTTTTTTTTTCTTAGTTTGCTGAATAAATTTGTTGGACCCCCTCTTTCATACATTGGTTTGCAAATAGTTTGGTTTGGTTTGGAAAAGAGTAAGAATGTTCATACTTATGTGGTAAACAGAGCTTGTTTTTGACTGTGGCCTATGCTTTGTCATGCCATGCTTGATATTGTTTTGGCTTTATGCTTAGTATTCTTTTCTGTAGCATGACTTGTTATAAACAATTGAGATTTCTTAATGTGCCTTGGATGAATCATGTGTTGTTTTAGCATATTAAAGCATAGTATAGTGGTATTCTCCTTTGATGCTTTATTTGGGTTGACTTGGCACATTCTCACACCATGTTATGACTATCTCAAGTCACCATAGACTTTATGATCCTTTAGTTTTCAACTTGTAGTATCACTTTATGCTTTTACCAATGATGTTTTTTCGCTCTGCATGCTTATGGCCACTATTGCTCTCTTAGTTTGTCGCTCCCAGTCTTTTGCTAGCCTCCACAACCAAGTATGAGTTCCACTCATGCATCCAACTCCCTAAATGAAGTTGTTCCAAAGATTCCACCATACCTACCTACTAGCTTATGCTATTCCAAGTATATTCGTGCTTTTGTTTACCTTCCAAATTAAACTTGTTATGAGAAAACTAGTGATTAAAGCTCTCACGAACTTGATGGCACACTTTACTTTTTTGCATCTAATAAACTTGAACCATTGGGTCCTTCTTTGTTGCGTATATGCTTGTGCTTTATAACTTGAAATTAGCATAACCATGTATCATGGGGAACGCTTTCAACATTGCACTCTTACTTTGTACCCCGTTGATATCATGTTCTTTTGCTTATGGATCCCGGCGGTGTGAAATAAAAGTGGAACTTGTAAGATCATGGAGTTTGTATGTGTGTTAGAGAAATGCCTGGGACTCTAGCCCAAGCCATGTCTAATCATGGTGGAAACTTGCAGCATCACCATAATGAGCACTCTATGAAGCATCCTCAATAAAAACCTATGCAAATACAAAATAAAAAGATCGCTGAGATGCTCATTGTCTGCTTGCCTTGTCATTTTGATTATGGGATAGCTCCTATATCATGTGCAAGGGGTACCCCGTTGGCGGTTCTTTATGATACATATGTACTTACAATGACAAGAGCTTACTTGTGACTAAAGTTGAGTATCATGAGGATCGGTCTTCGTAAGTAAGGGGCATGAGATTTCAGTTTATAACTTGTCAAGCATATCCTCTTAGTTGTGTCACTTTAACCTTAATCACCTTCAAGATGCTTATGATAGGGCAATGAGAGCTGAAAGCTATAAGTACCATAATTTTTGGAAGCTCTTTATGATACTTTAATCCCTACTTCCTTTTATGAAGGCCTTTCTTCCACCATTATATTGAGTCTCCACCTTCTATCTTTATGCACCTACTTTGAGAGCATAGTAGGCATTCTTAGTTCTATGTGCATTGTCCCAAGACTAGTTGATTGATGCATACCTTGATATTGCTTGTTTTAAACTATTTGTATCTAGTCACTCTTATGAACTTTGAAGGTGTCCTATGAATTTATATTTGCTACTCTATGAGGGACAAGTTGAATACTATTATGCCATGTTTTCTTTATGTGAAACAAACAAACGACTTGCAAAACATTGTTATTCATGAATCTTTTGTTTGTGCCTTTTCATGTTGCATCATAGTTTCTTTGCCTTATTGCTAGAGCTTTGTCTTTCATGTTATGATTGAAGTACTATGATCCCAGCTTTGAATGTTTTACAAATACTTTGATCAAGTCTTTGATGGTGCATGTCACCTCAAAAATTATTCTTTCTTTTTATCACTTACCTACTCGAGGACGAGCAGGACTTAAGCTTGGGGATGTTGATACATTGCAAATGTATCTATAATTTTTGATGTTCCATGCTTGGTTTTATCCACTTTCTTGTGTTTTGTCCACACTTTGGAGTAATTTTCATATGATTTCTTGGACTAACCTATTAACAAGAGACACAGTGCCAGCTGCATGTTTTCTGCTGTTTTTGGTTCCAGGAAAGTCAGAAAATGAATATTCTCGGAATTGGACGGGACAAAAGCCAAAGTGCCTATTTTTCCAGAAGTCATCAGATGCCAGAATACGAGACGGAGAAGGGCTGGGGGCCGGCCACACCACCTGGCCGCGCGGCCAGGCCTAGCCCACGCCAGGGGGTGGTCTGGCCGACCCCAGCACCCCCTCGGCCTCTCCTTCCGCCTATAAGATGCCATCAGAACGAAAACCCTAAGTACCCGATCAAAAATCCACGAAAGAGTATGTAGCCGCTGTCATCTCCATCCCTAGATCGGGAGGGATCTAAAGCTCTTCCCGGCACCCTACCGAAGAGGGGAATTCACCCTGGAGGCCTTCTTCATCATCATGCAAGCCTCCAGTGTGATGCGTGAGTAGTTCATCCTTGGACTACAGATCCATGTAGTAGCTAGATGGCTGGTTCTCCTCCTTTGTGCTTTCATGTCTAGATCTTGTGAGCTCCGTTCATGATCAAGATCATCTATTTGTAATTCTACATGTTGTGTTTGCGGGGATCCGATGGATATTGAGATGCTATTTCAGATTTATTATTGATTCTATCATGTCTTTTTTATTTGTGATATTGCATGCTTTCCGTTGTTAGTATCTATCTTGGCCAAGTAGATGCTAGCAACTCCAAGAGTTAGTATTTATGCTCGATAGTGGGTTCATGCCTCTGGTAATCTGGGGAAGTGACAGAAATCTTTAAGGTACTAGATGTGCTGTTGCTACTAGGGAGAAAACAACAATCCTTTGTTCATAGAACAATCGTATTGTTTACTTTACACGCAATTCGTAAAGCAATAATCAGTTGCTTGCAACTTAATACTGGAGGGGGTTCGGATGATAACCTGAAGGTGGATTATTAGTCATAGATGCAGTTGGATGGCGGTCTATGTATAATGTTGTAATGCCCAATCGAATGTCAAAGGAGTCAAGATGATTAGTATAGGCATGTATTGCTTTCTCGATGTTTGTCAATTGCCCCACTGTAATTTGTTCACCCAGCATGTTATCTATCTTAAGGAGAGCCACCTCTAGTGAACTATGGATCCCGGTCTTTTCTTTTACATACAATCTATAAACTGTTTACTACTTTATGTTTACTTTCTGCAAACTATTACTTCCTTCCATTCGATACCTTCAATCCTTTGTTTTCAGCAAAAGCGGTGAGATTGACAACCTCACCGCAAGTTGGGGACAGAGTTCTGTGGTTGTGTTGTGCAGGTCTCCATGTTGCTGCTGGTACCAGTAGTGCGCCCTGCCATCGTTCAGCTAGCTACACCTTTGGGGTGTTTCCTTGCTCCTGCTGGATTGATAACCTTGGTTTCGTACTGAGGGAAAACTTGCTGCTGTGCTCATCATACCTTCCTCTTGGGGTTCCCCAACGAGCTCGATATATTTTGGACCATCAGTAATTAATAACAATCTTTATGGACTAATGTGTGTATTAAGTTCCACTTGTAGAAATTGTCCATTGGCATTGCTTGGAGCATGTATTGGCTCCAAGGTAGATAAAATGAAGAAGATGATGCGTTGTGCAAGCTCGAAATGCGCCATCTCTAGAAGATCTCATGTTTGATGCATGCCATCCTCGGTGATCATAGATCGATGAAGACAAGGTCAAGGTATGCTCAAGGCAAAGGTATTCTTGATAGGTTTTCCCTTTTTCCAGTCTCGGGTTGGTAGTTGGGAGACCGGGTTTAGGATAGATAGCCATACTATCAAGAGGGGCTCTCGAGTGAGTAGCTCAATCATATCCTTTGGAGAGAGCTCAAACCTTTGCATTCTTAGCAACATCTTTCTTGGTTGTTTATTGATCTTATCCATGTGAGGATATAGAGCTTGTGGTAATCTTTATAACAAGCTCTTGTTCATCAAAATCGGATCTCCCTTTTATATCTTGTTGCGATTTTGTTCTTGGAGGTTTTCTGGATTCTCATCGAGTGAGGTATCTCACATTATAATACTTGATACATTCTCACTTGGTGATATCCAATATTTCCAACAAAATTGGTTTTGGATCAATCGGAGTTACCAAATTAAAGTTATCGCATTTTGAATATTTGCCTTTATTTGATTTAAAAAGAAAAAACAGGGAATCCGTTTTTATTGGGCCAGGCGGTACTACCGCATGTAGTATCGGCTGCACCTAGGCAGTAGCCTTTCTTCTTTGCCTGGCCCGGTTGCGCCAACCGGTAGCACCATCCTAGCGTGGTAGTACTGCCCGGGCGGGCCAGTACTACTGGTCGACCCAGCTGCTACCCAGCTCCGTGCCGTGCTGCCTTGCTCCGCTTCCACCGCTTGGGCTGCTCCCGCGCAAGGCCCACTGTGCTGCCGCCACTCTCTTTGCTTCCACGCGTTGACCAGCGCCTCACCTCGCCACGATCCCTTTCCTGTGTGCTCGCCTTGATCCCGCGTGCTCGCTTGCTCTTGCTCTGCGTCACTCGCTAGAGGATCCCTTACGTCGCTCGTGTTGCTGGGCTAGCCCGCCAAGCTCGCCTGGCCCCTGCCACGCAGCGCACCTTGCCGCTCCCTGCTCCCACCCACCGCCTCGCTCTCTCGCCCTGTTCGATTCCCAGCTCGATGTGTTTGAAGGGAATATGCCCGAGAGGCAATAATAAAGTGGTTATTATCTTATTCCTTGTTTATGATAAATGTTTATTTTTCATGCTAAATTGTATTAATTTGGAAACGTTAATACATGTGTGTTCAATAAACAAAAGGAAAGTTCCTAGTTATGCCTCTCTTATAAACTAGCTCGTTGATTAACAATATGATCAAGGTTTCCTGATCATGGACATTGGATGTTGTTAATAACGAGGTCACAACATTAGTGGAATGATTTGATGAACATTCATCCGAAGTATAGCATTATGATCAAAGTCATTGTGTTTATATTACTATAACACCATACGAAGTAATCCTAGTCCTTAGACCATGAGATCATATCAATCACTAACACTGGAAGAGTATCTTGATAACATCAAACGTCACACCGTGAAAGGGTGATTATAAAGGTGGGTTCAGTGCTACGAAAGTGTTATGTAGAGGCTCATGGATCAAGAGTGGTATTTTTCCATCCCGGTGACGGATAGATATACTCTAGGCCCTCTCGGTGATATAACATTGGTTAGCCTGCAAGCAAGTGATGAGATCACTAGAATGTTATATCACGGGAACAAGAATAGAGTACATGTCGGTAACAAGATCAAACTAGGTATGGAGATACCGATGATTGAATCTCGTACATGTAATATATTGCTAGACAAAGGGATTTAGTTACTAGTGTTAAAGGTTCTCACGATCACAGAAGTCATTGTTGAATGTGTAGGAGTCAGTATGGATCTGCAGGTCCCGCTTCTGATTATTGATCTGAGAGGGGTCTCGATCATGTCTGCATTATTCGCGAACCGTAGGGTGACACACTTAAGGGATACATGTTCCAGAGAAAATAATTACAAAGCGCTGGAATTATTTCGATGGAAACCGGAATTGTTTCGGGTGAAATTGCAGAAACTGGTTCTGCATGTCATATTGAAATATTGCAGGGGGTTTATGTGAATGTTTGTTAATTAAAGTAATTAACAAAATTCTGAATAAAATTAATAAAAGAGTTTTATTAAATTAGAGAGCATTAAATTTGGAGAAATTTAATACATTTAAAGTGGAGACTTTGATGGAGAATGTGAAGAGGCAAATTTATGTGGAGGGGGTTACCACCACATGAATGGGGGAGGTGAAGGGTCACCTCCATGGGGCAGCGGCCATGGGAGGGGTACCCTCCCCTCCTCCTATAAAAGGCCCCCCCTCTCCTCACTTCTCACACACACCTCCTCGTGAAGGATCTCTCTCCCCCTCTAGTATTTTCCCCCATGGTCTCGGATTAGCGAGATACATGTTCCCGGTTGAAAGGATCGTATGGGCACCTAGAGGGGGTGAATAGGTGCTACTCCAAATTTTACTCTTTTTCAATTTAGACTTTGACACAAAAGGTAAATTCTCTAGATTATGCAACTAAGGTGAATTTACCTATATGTCAACCTAGCACAAGAACTAAGCAAGAACTAGATAAGTAAAGTGCGGTAAAGGATAGAAGTAACCAAAGTGGAGCGCTCGGAGACACAAGGATTTGTTTCCCGTAGTTCCTTCCTTTTAAGGGGAAGTACGTCTACATTTGGAGAGGGGGTGGTATCAAACCACCAATGCCACGAGAGGCCTCCCTTGTTCTCCGATGAACCTCACCCCAAGGGGTTCGATTCACCTCTTCCACTATACGGCAACCTTCGAGGTGGAAGCCGACACCTTTACAACGAGTTCGGGGCACACGTCCACAACTTAATTAGAGGCTCCCAAATACAAGCAAGCTGTCAAACAATCAAAGACAAGCTTGTAAGAACCAAATCAAAACCTAGGGTTTCCAAACAAACACTAGAGCATGGGGCCCTCAAGTGAATGAGGGGAAATGAAGATCTCTCTTGGTGAAGATGTAGATCAAGGCCTCCTCCTAAGATTCTCCAAAGATCAATGACTTTGGATGGTTGGATGAAGAGATCTTGTTGATTTGGTGGGTCAAATGGACATGGTGTTCTTGAGGTGGGCGAGCAGCTGGAGGGAGGGGATAAGGTCCTCTATTTATAGCCCTTCGCACTAGTGAACCGTTTTCTGACCGTTGGAGAAGATTCATACCGGAGACTCCGGTCAGCACACCGGAGACTCCGATTAATCTCCGGACCAGCCTCCGGACCGTCAAACTGAATGACCTAGCCCACTTGTGAGCCAAGTGGACCGGAGACTCCAGTCCCTCTACACCGGAGACTCCGGTCTGAGGCACGGACCGGAGACTCCGGACCTTCCTCTAGACCACCTCTCTGGCTGACCCAGGCAGGAAAACAGAAGCCCCCTCCGGAGACTCCTGGGGAAACTCCGGACCACACCGGAGACTCTGTTCTTGGTAGACCGGAGACTCCGGTCTGGAATTCCCAAGAGACAAGTAACTATGCAGGGAATGTTCTGTAGGCCAATGGTCCTTTTCACTTTGTAAAATATCAACCTGTAGACAATAGCAATCTGTAAAAAAGGGTCTACTAGTTGTTAACGAACACCAAAAGTGATTATGACAGTAAATGTCCTTTCAATCTCCCCCTTTTTGGTGTTCGATGACAACTAGTGATTTTGCATGAAAAATAGTTTGCAATGACTTATGAGAGAGTATGCGCATGCTCCCCCTGCCTATGTGCACAAAGATAAACATGTAAAGCAAGCATGGTAGGTAGAACATGGATAAAACACATAGTTCTCACACGAGTTACAATAATGTAGGAGCACCCACAGAGTCACACACAAATAGCAAATAGTGTCTCGCAATAACATAAGGCAAATAGATGCGAAAGTCGAGATAGCAAATAAGAATCAAAGCAAAGCCCAAGCCCATGCAAATCCCGATGACAATGTCTTCTCCCCCTTTGGCATCGAGACACCAAAAAAGGTAAAAGACCTAAGCTAGTGCCCCAACGGATCAGTAGTCCTCGTCATCATCCTCCTCGTCCTCCTCATCCATATCCTGATCCTCATCATCGTCATCATAGTCCTCATCACCATCTGGAGCTGCAGTCCCTTTGTCGTGAGGGCGAGAAGAGGACGTGCCTTGGTACCCATACCCAGAAGTGACATCAGAAAAGGTCTTCCAATCCACCAAGCTATCTTGTTGGGCATTCCATGCCCCAAAAGAAAGAGTGTAGTCTGACTCGATGGATGGCTGAGCTCCATGCTCGTTAGTGTACTCATCCTCACCTTCCTCATCATTCGCTTCACCCTGAGCCTTGATCTCCTTGAGTAGTTTCTCGATGCGACGGTTGCTCTTGTAGGAAGCATGATGTTGCTTACGGATGTCCACATTCATGCAACACAGGGTCCTCTCCCAAAATGAGGCCTTCTTGACCTTCTCATGTACATAGTCACGTGTCATGGGAGGAAGAGGTGCATTGGAAGCATTCTTCCTCCAAGCCCTAGGAGGAGAGGGGGCCCTCTCGGTCTCTAAGATCTCCTCCTCCACATGTGCATGGGAGCGTCTAGGAGGAGCCCTTGTTTCCCCTTTCTGCTGCAGAGATACGAGAGTGTGCTCGGTAAGGTTGGGAGGCAAAGCAAGCGAAGAACCATGTTCCTGAGTGTTGATGAGTCTCATGACCAGTGGTGCATATGGTGGGGCCTTCTTGTATAAGATGGCATGGTACATCTCCTCAAATATGTAATCCATAACATCAATAGGATCAGCATCTGCATCGGGGACACCCATGTAAATCCTGTGGGCATGATACGGCAAGTTGACCAAACCACATCTGATGGCATCATCATTCCTAGCACTAGGGGAAATGGTCTAGCGGAAGATCCTCAACATCATATTGTAGAGAGGCTTGAGTCCCTTGGACCCCCCCCCACAACACCCTCACTACCATATAAATGGGCAAGCTTGTTCTTGTTCACCCCAAGAGCTGCTGAGTGCATGCGTACTCCAACATGAGTAGACACCCTTGGAATGTCTCAAAGATGGCCTCACCAAAGTCATAGAAAGTTGCAGAACAACGGTGGTTGCCAGTCATCCAAGTCATAGTCCTGGCTTGGTCAGTCCCAAACACAACTGTGGCGTAGAACTGTTGCACAAGGGTGATGTTGTAGTCTTCACGGAGCTCCATCAAATTGAACAGCCCCAACTTCTCACTAATCCACAGTGCATCAGATAAGTAGGGGCTCTTCCTCATCTTCTCAACACTCAAGTACTTCTGGGGGCACACGTGGGATCTCTTGAGCATGCTGTAAATGTCTTTCATAAAGACAACTTGCTCCTTCCTCCAATAGCATGGGTCATCACTGGTGCGAGACAAGGCATAGAAATTAGTCTTCCACAGCTCACGGTACTCCTTCTTAGACATGCGGGCCAAAGACTGAAGGTTGTCGTATTTTGCCCTCTTGGCATGGTTCTCTTCCTTAACCCTTTCCTACTCCCTCCGCATATAGGCTGCATCACGGGCCTACTGTCTACGGTTGGATGGCGCACAATGTACTGACCCTCAGACTCATCATAGCGAGGATCCCCTCTCTTCATCTTGGCTTTGGTGCGAGGAGGACGACGAGAGCCAGAACCTGTGAAAAGCAGCGAGGGAGATAGCATGGAGGTAAGTATATATGTCCCAAGGAGGCAACACAGGACCCTTGAGGCCATGCAAGATATGTCAGATTCAAACCACACCGGAGTCTCCATGGTCCACACCGGAGTCTCCGGCTCAGACCGGAGTCTCCAGTCCAAGGGACCGGAGTCTCCAGCCTGCACCAGAGTCTCCGGCCCTTGGGCTGGAGTCTCCGGTCGGGAGACTCGGGGGAAGATCAGGGAGGCTCCAATGGTGTTGAATCCAACAGATCGGGCAGGGTAACAAGGGTGCAGTACTCGTGTGCACGCAAACAAGGGATTCCCATGGGCAAAAATAGTACCAATCCTCAAAAACAAAGCAAGGGAAGAACCCTAGGTGAGAAAAGAGGAGGAGAGGTACCAGATCTGTCCATGGGATTGATTCCACCGGTGGGAATCACCCAATGGTGGAGGGGAGATGATTGGATGGCGGCACGGTGGATCCCGGGGGCTTCTTGACCTCCAGGAGGAGATTTGGAAGAGGAGGCGACAGGGTAGAGAGGGGAGGACGGGGGTGGATGAATGAAACTGCTATTTCAGTTCACCCTGTCCTCCCTTTAAGTGGACAGAAACTGTCCGGACCGGAGCCTCCGGCCCACACCGGAGACTCCGGTGTGAACACACCGGAGACTCCGGTCCTCCTCTTCCAAAAACTCCAAGATATGTGTATGGGTACATATATTAGATAGAGAGAGTTTTCAAGACAGAGAGTAGGCTTGGGTTAAGATGTCATACTGTGAAAAGTCAAGAAAACCACAAAAATCTATTCAAATGTTCATTAATGCACCAAATAAACCCGAACTAAGAACCAACTTATCAAATGAGAAGAGGGTGGTGGCTGAAGCCACCATGTAGGAGTTTGTGGCATGAAACCACGAAGAATTATCCTTGGGTCCATAGCCACTACTCATCAATGACACTCACATATCACTAAATGATACTAAGAGGATTGAATTTCTTAATTTTGGCATTATGGGGGGAGGGATAGTCCAATGAATTATAACCGCACTCCCCCTATCTCCATGCCTGCACCTACACCAAATATGGGTCAAGACATATGTGAGTATGCAAGGTAATCAAGTCAAACTCCTAGAATCCACGATATTTAGTTCATTCCTCAAATAACAAAACCTTGCTTCATCAAGTGGCTTCGTGAAAATGTCGGCAAGTTGGTCTTTGGTTGACACATATGATAGCTCAATATCACCTCGAGCAACATAATCTCTAATGAAGTGATGACGAATCTCAATATGCTTTGTTCTTGTATGGTCCACTAGCTTATATGCAATCTTGATAGCACTTTCATTGTCACATAGAAGAGGCATTTTGTCACAATGGACACCGTATTCCTTTAAAGTTTGCCTCATCCATAGCAATTGTGTACAAGCACTAGCAACTGCCACATACTCGGCTTCGGTGGTGGAAAGAGATATACAATTTTGCTTCTTAGAAGACCAACACACCAAGGACCTCCCAAGGAATTGGAAAGCCCCGGAGGTTGATTTTCTATCATCCTTGTCACTATCCCAATCCGAATCTATGTACCCACAAAGATAGAAAGTTGAGCCCCTAGGATACCAAATACCATAGTTTGGGGTATGAACCAAATATCGAAAGATTCTCTTGACTGCCATCAACTGACTTTCTTTAGGAGCCACTTGATATCTTGCACACACTCCTACACTCAACACAATATCGGGTCTAGATGCACAAAGGTAAAGCAAAGAGCCAATCATGGACCGGTATACCTTTTGATCCACATCTTTACCATTTGGGTTTAGTTCAAGATGAGTCTTTGTTTCCATGGGAGTGGGAGCTCCATTTAGGTCTTTCATGTTGAATCTTTTGAGCATATCTTGAGTATACTTGGCTTGGTTGAAGAATGTTCCTCCTCTCACTTGCTTGATCTCAAAACCAAGAAATACTCTCAATTCTCCCATCATAGACATCCTGAACCTTTCAGTCATAAGCTTTGATAATTCATCATTAAAAGCTTTGTTAGATGAGCCAAAGATAATATCATCTACATAAATTTGGCATACAAAAAGTTCCCCATTGACCTTCTTAGTAAAAAGAGTGGGATCGATTTTCCCAACCTCAAACCCACGATCTAACAACAACTCTCTAAGGTGCTCATACCACGTGCGTGGGGCTTGCTTGAGCCCATAGAGTGCCTTATCGAGTTTGTATACGTGGTTTGGAAAGTTGGGATCCTCAAACCCCGGGGGTTGTTTCACATATACCAACTCATGCAATGGACCATTAAGAAATGCACTTTCTACATCCATTTGTTGTAGTTTAAATTTATGATGTGCCGCATAAGCAAGAAGGATACGGATGGACTCAAGGCGAGACATGGGTGTATAAGTCTCTCCATAATCAATGCCTTCAATTTGAGAGAACCCTTGTGCAACCAATCTTGCCTTGTTCCTCACCACAATTCCCTGCTCATCTTGCTTGTTCTTGAAAATCCACTTGGTGCCTATAACATTGTGGCAATCTTTTGGCTTTTCAACTAACTTCCATACTTTGTTTCTCTCAAAGTTGTTGAGCTCTTTGTGCATTGCATCCAACCAATCCAAATCTTCAAGGGCTTCCCATACTTTCTTTGGTTCCACCATGGAAATGTGTGCTTGGTGCTCACCAAAGTTCTTTAGTTGAGCTCGAGTAGATATACCTCTTCTTAGACCTCCTACCACATTCTCAAGAGTGTGGTCTCTTAATTCCAATATTCTATCCATTCTAGCTTGGCGACGAGTTTCGATCTCCTTGTTGTTTCTTGGGGGGGTCACTTCATCATTTTGGTCCTCATCTTGACCATCAACTTGACCTTGATCATCATTGGAATCATTCTCTCCTATTGGAGGCAAAGATTGACCTTGGTCTTGATCAAGAATACTTCTAGATAGGCATTGAGCTTCCCTTATGGCAGTTTCTATAGATCTTCCTTGTGTAATAGACTTAGCACCATTGGAAATTCTGGAAAATGGAGACTCAAGTAACTCTTGGCTAGAGGTTTCTTATTGATCAGCGGGTTGAGGGTCCACAACTTGTCTTTGGCATGGGTCATTGTCCTCCTCGATAGGATCTTGTTGATGTTGTGAAGATGAGGGCTCCACTTGAGTAGAGCATAGTTCTTCTCGATCCGCCATAAGGGGTTCCTCAACAAGGCGGATGAAGCCCGCACCCATTCTTCCTATGGCATCCTGAGGCATTTCATCATCTACATCACAGACATCAACACACCCCGCTTGGGGACCATCATATTCTTCAAACACCACACTACAAGATTCTATGACAATTCTAGAGAGCTTGTCATAAATTCTATAAGTGTGGGATTCGAGACCATAACCAACAAAAATACCCTCTAATGCTTTGGAATCAAACTTGGATAAATGAATACCATTAATGCGATAAAAGGACTTACAACCAAACACCGGAAGTAAGAAACATTGGGATTGTTACCGGTAAGGATTTCATATGGAGTCTTGATCAATTCTTTGCGGAGGTAGAGACGGTTTGATGCATGGCATGCGGTGGAGATAGCTTTTCAGCCCCAAAATTGTATGGAGATTTAAATTCCGCCAACATAGTCCTTGCCATATCAATAAGAGTCCGGTTCTTCCTCTCGGCTACACCATTTTGTTGAGGGGTATATGCAGCAGAATATTGATGTTTTATTCCCTCATCACTAAGAAATCCATTCAATGTGTAGTTCTTGAACTCGGTACCATTGTCACTTCTTATTGTTAATATTGGGACATTGTGTTGATGTTGAGCCATGTTGATGAAGTCAATGAAGTTCTCTCGGGTCTCAATTTTTAACTTGAAGAAATATACCCAAGTGTGTCTTGAGTAGTCATCAACAATCACCAAACAATATTTCTTCCCACCAAGACTCGCATGAGAAGGAGGACCAAAAATATCCACATGAAGGAGCTCCAAGATCCTCTTGGACTTGATGTAGTTCTTTGGCTTGTGGGGATAATCATGCATTTTTCCATCAACACATGCCCTGCAAACACGATCTTTGGCAAAGCAAACATTTTCCTTTAGTCCAACAATATTACCATCCTTGTGGAGGCTTTGCAAAGTTCTCATGTTGACATGGGCTAGACGGCGATGCCAAAGCCAACCCACATCGGCCTTTCCAAATAAGCACATCGTACTTATAGTGGTTTTCCTTGAGAAGTACACCACATACAAGTCATTCTTGACGTACCCAACGAAAGCAACCTTTAGAGACTTGCTCCACATGAGGATCACCATATCATTATCAATAAAGACGGCAAAACCCATATTTCCAAGAGCACGGACTGAAAGTAAATTGTAGCCAAGGGTCTCAACAAGCATGACGTCCACAAGAGTGATATCATGTGCAACCACAACTTTGCCGAAACCCATTACCTTAGACTTTGACTTGTTGGCATATGTCACAGATATTTGATCAACATTTGGTCTCAACTCCTTGACACTAGACGCGCTTATGGTCATATGACTTGTGCATCCACTATCAAGGACCCATTTTGACCCCCCGGAAGCATAGGTCTACAAAAGATCAAACTAGTTTTTAGGTACCCATTTTTCAATGGGTCCTCTTTTGTTAGCGACAAGGGTCTTGGGAACCCAAATAGACCACACAATATAACCATCAAATGGGTCAACATATTGTGCATACACATCACCATAATAATCTCGCATTAAAACATAGTTAGGGTTAGCACTACCCGCAAAATCATCATGAGACATAGTTTTGCCACTTGTGGTCTTACTTCCCACAATGACCTTGTTCTTTTCTTGGGTGGGCTTGGCCTTCTTCTTCTTGTTGTTCTTTTTCTTCTTGGCTTTAGAGATAAAGCCAATGCCTCCTTTTTCACCAATTGGCCTTTGCTTGCTTAAGAGGTCATCAATAGACATGTTTCCTTTTGGAAAGGTGGTCTTAGCTAGCTCCCCCTTCAACCTAGCATGTTCTTCAAGAGTATTTGTACAACTAGAAGGAATGAACGTACTAGGTGCGGGGGTATTGATCAATTGAGTTTGAAGCTTTTCATGAGACTTTGTGAGTGACAACAGTTCACTCTCCAAGGCCTTGTGAGCCTTGTCAAGTGTCCTAAAGTCCTCGACAAGTTTTTCATGAACAATATCAAACTCAATCTTGTACTTTTTAGCCTTTTTGTATTTAGCAATACCATGATCACGTTCCTTGATGAGTTTATTAATAATGACATCATTAGCTTCATCAAGACCCTCTAGTTTAGTTTCAAGAGATATTCTAGTTTCTTGTTCTTCTTCTAGAGCATTATTTAGATCTTCTACCTCAATCATGTGCTCTCTTCCTAATTGGCACCTCTCATCTAGAAATTCTTGTGTGTGTGAAAGTTGATTTAAGAGTTCCACAACATGTTTCTTGTGTTCCCCTTGCAAGTTGTTCATGAACACATCAAAAGCAACTAATTCCTTTTTGACCTCAAGAGATAACTCATCATCAAAATCACCATTGATTAAGGAGGTGGAGTGTGATGATGGTAATACCTCTGTTCCTCTTGCCATAAGGCAAGTGACGTTCTTGTTGGAGATATTCTCATTTGGAGAGTCGAAGAGTGAGAATGAAGGAGTAGAGGTAGTAGCAAGAGCCGCCACACCACTTGATGTATCCTCTTCTTCATCTTCATCATCATCATCGGAGGAGAAATCTTCATGTGTGATCAAGACAATTTCTCTCGGCTTCTTGGTGGTTGAGTTCCTTTTGATGAAGGGTTTCTTATAAGGAGCTTTGGAGGTCTTTTTCAACACAAGTTTACCCCCATGATATTCTCTTTTCTCATAGGGACAAGCTGCAACGAAGTGATAGCGGTCACCACAATTGTAACAAGTTCTCAACTTGGACTCATTATCTCTTCTCCCATTGGGGTTGCTTCTTCGTTGCACTTCCATCTTGGCCTTAGCGGGATCTTTCCAAAAGTTTCTTGCATAGAAGGCCACGTATTCACCATGAGCAACCTTGACATCTTCGGGATGGCTCATTGAAAGTCCCTCATCACTTCCTTCATCTTCATCATACTCCACAACCTTGGCCTTCAAGGCAAGATTGACACCACTAATCATTCCAATGGCATGAGCATGGGCGTCTTTGGCATTCTTGGCAGCAACCTTGAAGGCGGCCATCTCTTGCATAACTTCATTGGAGGTCATGAGGTGGTAGTTGTGTCTTCATTGGAGACTCTTCAAGTCAGTAGGCTCGAAGGGCATGAGTGCACTCACATAATTCCTCTTGATCCAAGCATCATCAATGTGAGAGGCACCAACATTCCTGAAGGCGGTGGCTGTTGATTTGAGTCTTCGATACATATGTTCATGATACTCACCATCCTTCATGAAGAAACCTTCGGCCTCATTGCTTAAAGCATCATATCTATTTCTTCTCATACTCTCATTGCCAACAAACAAGTCAATGAGAGCATCCCAAGCTTCCTTGGCGGTGTTGTAGTGCTCAATGTGGGGGAAATCCTTTGGTCCCACTCCAAGTTGGATCATGTGCAAGGTAGTCGCATTGAGTTGGCTATTGACCACTTCTCTTCTAGTCAAGTTGGTTGGATCCTCAATTTTGAGTCCTTCTTCAATAATATTCCATAAATCAATGCAAGAGCTGCGCACATGAGATTTCATTAAAAGTTGCCATTGAGCAAAAGTATGTGCAGCTAACTTAGGTGGGTCGCCTCTATTATTTATATGTGGGTGAGGGATAGGAGGGTCGGGAGAGTACCATCCGGGAACCGCATGGTGCTCTTCCTTCCCATCACCCTTTTTGGTGATGGAGTTGGTGGAATTAGGTTCATCCCCCGCCACTTCCTCCAAAGGCTTAGCCGGAGCATTAGCTTTTGGGTTTGGTGGTGGTTACTCTTGAGGGGGAGGAGGTGAGGTTTGCTTATCCCTAACAAGCTGCTCAACAAGTTGACGCAATTGTTGGATTTCATTTCCCAAGGTAGAGCTCAAGCTTGTTTCTAAATTCTTGAGATCTACCATGGTCACCGAATGGCTAGCCTCACTTTCTCCCTCCTCTGGGTTTCCCATAATCTCTTAGGCGGTTAAGCCCGAATAAAAAGTCGAGGCTCTGATACCAATTGAAAGGATCGTATGGGCACCTAGAGGGGGGGTGAATGTGCTACTCCAAATTTTACTCTTTTTCAATTTAGAGTTTGACACAAAAGGTAAATTCTCTAGATTATGCAACTAAGGTGAATTTACCTATATGTCAACCTAGCACAAGAACTAAGCAAGAACTAGATAAGTAAAGTGCGGTAAAGGATAGGAGTAACCAAAGTGGAGCGCTCGGAGACACAAGTATTTGTTTCCCGTAGTTCCTTCCTTTTGAGGGGAAGTACGTCTATGTTTGGAGAGGGGGTGGTATCAAACCACCAATGCCACGAGAGGCCTGCCTTGTTCTCCGATGAACCTCACCCCAAGGGGTTTGATTCACCTCTTCCACTATATGGAAACCTTCGAGGTGGAAGCCGACACCTTTACAACGAGTTCAGGGCACACATCCACAACTTAATTGGAGGCTCCCAAATACAAGCAAGCTGTCAAACAATTAAAGACAAGCTTGTAAGAACCAAATCAAAACCTAGGGTTTCCAAAGAAACACTAGAGCATGGGGGCCCTCAAGTGAATGGGGGGACATGAAGATCTCTCTTGGCAAAGATGTAGATCCAGGCCTCCTCCTTCGATTCTCCAAAGATCAATGACTTTGGATGGTTGGATGAAGAGATCTTGTTGATTTGGTGGCTCAAATGGACATGGTGTTCTTGAGGTGGACGAGCAGTTGGAGGGAGGGGATAAGGTCCTCTATTTATATCCCTTCGCACTAGTGAACCGTTTTCTGACTGTTGGAGAAGAGTCAGAGCAGAGACTCTAGTCTGCACACCGGAGACTCCGGTCTACACCGGAGACTCCGGTCAATTTCCGGACCAGCCTCCGGACCATCAAACTGAATGACCCAGCCCACTTGTGAGCCAAGTGGACCAGAGACTCTGGTCCCTCTACACCGGAGACTCCGGTCTGAGGCACGGACCGGAGACTCCAGACGTTCCTCCGGACCAAGCTCCGGACCACCTCTCTGGCTGACCAGGCAGGAAAACAGAAGCCCCCTTCAGAGACTCCTGGGGAAACTCTGGACCACACCGGAGACTCCGGTCTTGGTAGACCGGAGACTCCGGTCTGGAATTCCCAAGAGACAAGTAACTATGCAGGGAATGTTCCGCAGGCCAATGGTCCTTTTCCCTTTGTAAAATATCAACCTGTAGACAATAGCAATCTGTAAAAAAGGGTCTACTAGTTGTTAACGAACACCAAAAGTGATTATGACAGTGAATGTCCTTTCACCGGTGGCTTTATCTGGAAAGGAGTTGCTGCTTCTGCTGCTTTGCTGGAGCAAGGGATGGAGGTTGTCGGGGTACCGGACGTGTGTGCAACCACGGATGCACCGCTGCTTTGCGGTGCTAGACTTGGTTGTGCTGGACTTGCTAGAGCTGGATCTAATGGATGTGCTGGAGCTAGACCTGCTTGACCTGCTAGACTTCATCACGATCTTGAGATCAGCAAGTGTACAACTATATCATCCACGAGTTCCATCTTGTTAACAAAGCTTTGTTGTCTTTGAGGGTATTTTCTCTATGGATGTATATCCACCTGTTGCTTGTATCTAATAGATAGATCTTGGCGTATAATAGTTCCCATCGTAGGAAAAAAATTGTTTTCTATGTTGCGAACCCAACAGTGGTATCAGAGCCTGATCTATGCGTAGGTTCTTTACATGGGTAGAACACATAAGAGTATGTGGGCGATGATGATCATGTTATTGCTTCTTTCATGTATTTTGGATATTGGTGGCATAGTGGGATGAAGCGGCCCGGACCAACTTTACATGTCATCACACATGAGACTGGTTCCACGTCTGACATGCAACTAGTTTTGCATAAGTGGCTGGTGGGTGTCTGTCTCTCCTACTATAGTCAATATCTGATTTACAACGAGTTGCTAATAACTTAGTTATCATCGTTGTGGTTCCATGTTCGTAGGTAAGACCAGTTCTATCTTCGAAAGCCCTAAACCACGTAAAAACTTGCAATTGATAAATTAGAGGCGTCTAGTTTAGATTGCTGCTGGGCTAGTGTCATGATATGGAAATGTTGTAAGTTGATGTATAGTTGATACCCTTACAACATACTTAACGTGTAAGTTCCACAGACATTGGCCTTACACACAAAGGAATAATAGAGATCATACCACGATGCATATGATGGTGATCAAATGCATGGACCATATCATCCCACTTTACACATATGATGTTCGCATCTTATATTGTTAGTTTGGCGCTTTTAGTAGCATTATAAGATGATCCCTCATTTGGATATCAAGATAAAAATGTGTTCTTCCTTAAGTACGCTTTGTTTATGTTTTGCCGCTTCAAGACATCACGTGATGATCGTGTGTACTTGAATCCACGATCATATTTCAGGTGTAAGACAGTTTTACACACACGAGTACTAAGGTTCTTACTTGGTGAGCCTAGCATGTACAGACATGGCCTCAAAACACGGACCGAAAGGTTAAGCATGAGTCATATAGTTGATGTGATGCCCATATTGATGCTCCCCTTTAAAGCTACACCGATTCACGTGCTGATCGGACTTGGTGTAGTGCATTTGGTTCATGTAATCACCAAAAAGGCACGAGGGATGTCATTTTTGAGTGGAAGTTCATTTCTAATTTGAATTAGTCAAACCAAATTTGTCATAAACTAAATCAAAGTGAATTTGCATAATTTGGTGTAGTCATTGGCATCTGTTTACTACCTTATGCTTAGTTTTAATTGAGATAATAGAACTATAGAATTCTGGATATTTACTTTACGAACTGGTATCGTATTGTTTTGAATGTCAACTTTAGAAGTCATATTGCAAACTTTCAGCAAACTCTATTTACACCATGAAGTTTAATAAGTAATATTAAATTGAGAGTAAGAATTCCAATGTTAGTATCTAAAGTATCATGTTTGCCTCCATGATTCTTGACATTCAAAAGTTATTTTTAATATCGAGGTTATCTAGGAGCTGAAAGAATTGTTACAGAAGCCATCATGCGTGGAAGATAGTTTGATATCTGAAACAATATTTATGGTTGCATTATGATAGAGTATAATTTAGCAAAATAATGTTCTCATATTGTATAAGAATTTGTGAAGGTTGGAGACGCTAGGCATCCTAATCTACCAAAAAGGTTTTGGGAACTAACATTATACTCGCAATTCTTCCTTATAGGCTATAGTAGCTTGATCATGAAAGTTGTCATGATAAGGATGAATAGAAGTCATAAGTAAAATGTTTACTACACTAATAGATTACTAAAGAATGGATTTTTGAAAGAACACCAAACATTTAATGATGGTGATCCACTTTAAAGTGCAAGTCCAAAGATATTAGTATTTAACTATATACACTTTGTACTATGTGTCATGTGAATGACACCACTATTGATGTTGATAGATTCTTTTAAAAGAAAAGGAATTGCTGAAAGAGAAGCTATAAAATATTTGGCAGAAAAGAAAAGGTTGGAGATGTCGAACTTAGGTATATAGAAGATATACATGTTATGGATGTATTTTTTGCTTGTTAAACAATGTGGTTCTTAGCTATTGGATACCGGTATTGGATACCGAATTGGTTGGTGTAAAGTGTCATACAGAACAACACAATTCATAAACTGCAACAGCCTACGTAACTAGCAAGAGAATAAGTGATGATGTTCATCGAAAACAAATAAAGTGTTATTGTGTTTTTCGTTGTCGTCAAACCTAGCCTTCAAGATTTGTTATAATAATTGTTATTTTGTTCTGATATTACAAGAACAATGGTTGTTTAAATAATTACCGTATTCCATAAAGGATAGATAGACTTTTACAAGTCTAGTTGGAGAAATCACATCCATAAATATTATTGCTAAAATGTCATAAGACAAATGATTGAAAGATCACTTACGAAGTGACATCGATGTTTAAATTATATTGGAAAGAAAACATGAAGAGACTCCATGTTAATAGATTTTTGGAGTCTTTGATTTTGATCAATTGACGCTTGTGAGACTTTCCTCGAGATAATTGAAACTCCGTCCATAGGCCAAAGAGGAACGGATGACTAACTTATTGGATATTATACATATTGATGTATATAGTCCATTATGTGTAGCCATATACGATGGATCTTTTCACTTCATATGCTTTCTCCAGAAATTTGAGTGAATATATCTATATATTTACTTAATAAGGAAGAAGTATGAAACATTTGAAAATTGTTCAAAGACTTTCAAGATGAAGTGAAAAATCATTATAAACAAGAAAATAAAAGAGTTTATGATTTGATCATAAAGGAAGATATTGACTTACAGGTTTAGCAAAACACCTAAGATTTTAGGAATTGTTCCATGAATTTGCACTTCTCGATAAACCACGAGAGTATGGTAAGTTCGAGAGATCAAATCATACCTTGTTTGACATGGTAAGATCAAAGGTGTCATTTATAAAACTGTCATTATGTTTTAAGGGTTAAAGCTTTAGAGACTAGCGCTTTTACAGTGAAAAGAGCACCATCGTGATCCATTGAAATGACACCAGATGAGTTATGGTTTGCGATAAAACCTAAATTGTCTTTTCTTAAATTTTGGTATGATATGCATAAGTAAAATGTTTACAACCAAAGTCAGATAAGCACGTCTTTGTAGGTTATCCCAAATAATTTGTTGGGAATTCCTCCATAACACCAAGGACAAAAAAAATTGTCGCTTGGAACATCAAGTTTCTTGAGAAGGAATTTTTGTGAAAAGTTAAGTGGAAGGACAATAGAACTTTGATAAGGTTGTTGAACCTTAGCTATATGTGCTAAGTAGCGCAGGGCCATAAAGTGTCCCGGAGGCGGCTAAAATGCTCATGGCTCCCGTGATTACAAAGGTTGTGATCTCGGAGATTAGAGTTCCTATTGAACCATCTGGGTCAGTAAGAATCAAATAGTAAGATTTGAAACAAAAGTCGTTATTGTTTTGACAATGATGAACCGACTGCATGCAAAGAAGTGATGTTGGGCCCTAACTCCATAAAATGACTAGAAGTCATAGAATCCATGATAGTACTCATACACGAGAAATCAAGTTTTGAACTTGAAAGACCCTCCGGAAAGGCATGAAGCCTATCAGTCTATTTGTTTCTATAAATAGACATGGATGTTTGACATCTATGAAATAGTCGACATGTCGGAAAGGAGTTTACAACAATGTTCAAGGAGTTGACTATGACAAGATTTGATCTTTCATAGCGATATTTAGTCTTAACGGATTAATGTAGCAATCACTACATATAATTTGGTATATGGTAGTTAAATAAACAAAACAAGGTTCTTCTAATAGAATGGTTACCTAGGACATGTACATGACACGGTCCAAAGGGTTTTGTTAAATCAAAGGATGCTAAAAGGGCATGCAAACTTCAATAGTTGAAGTGAGCATAGCGGAGTTGGAATCTTCACCATGATGAAAATGTTAAAGGAGTTTAATTTCATCGGAGACGATGAAGATGCTTGCATTTGCAAGAAATTAAGTGGGAGCGCTGAGACAAATTTCCAATACATTATGCAGAGTACATATTGTTGATTGGAAATGATGTATATTTTATTGACACAAGTTAAGAATTTCATTAAAATAGGATTTTGATGAAAGACTTGGGCAAAACCGGAATATTTGGCATAAAAATCTATATGTATAGATTGATGCGCTAATATGGTTGTGCCAGACGTACATATATGAGATATTGAAAGGGTTTAATATGGAAACTACAAGAAAGGTTCTTGCTGCATGGAAAGGATTGTATCAAGATTCAAGTGTTTCAACACTTGGTGAGTAAAACCACATGAAGATTTTGATCAATTATACCATGATATGTATATATCCAGATATGTCCTATGCTCTAAATGTTATGAGCACATACCAGAATGATTCATAAGATGATCATTGGACAATAGAAAGATATTTTTATGAGCTTTGGAAGAACTAGGAATATATCATGTACTCCCTCTGTTCGGAAATATAAGACATTCTAGCTTTATGAAACGAATGTATCTAGACACCTTTTAGTGTATATGTTCAATTCGAACCTCTACGAACCTATACACTAAAAGACGTCTAAATACATTCGATTCAGAAAGCTAAAATTTCTTATATTTCCGATTAGAGGGAGTATAAGTGACAAATAGTTAAAGGTAGTTCATTGTAAAGTGTTACATTGATACTAGTTTTGTCACAAGATACAAATTAAATTTATCTCAATTTAGACTATGGGTGGCACAATGTAATGGAAAAGATGTTCCATGATGGATTTGGATGAGTTCCAAAGTTGAGACATTGTGACAGATACTACAACAAAAGGCTAAGTATATGACTGCTATAGTAGCAGCAAAGGAGGGCATTTATGTTAAGTAGTTTGTTATCAAACTAGGTGTGGTTCAAAGTGGGCTAATACTATGAAGATATATTGTATGACAACAATATCAACATATTTTAACCCTAACAAACTAAAGGTCTCACCAAAGGACCAAATTTATACAATGCCATCTCATTTGAGAATGAGTGATGCGTAGATACGCAAAAACATGCAAATACACACGGACCTGAAACTGCCAAATCTGGAGATTATGTTAATCACTAGCAATCACGTATATGCAACACCAGAAAGCCATAAGTGTTCAATACGCAAAGTTTTTCAAACTAGATTATTGACTCTAGTGCAAGTGGGAGACTGAAGGGAATATGCCCAAGAGGCAATAATAAAGTGGTTATTATCTTATTCCATGTTTATGATAAATGTTTATTTTGCATGCGATAATTGTATTAATTTGGAAACATTAATACATGTAAACACAAGGAAAGTTCCTAGTTATGCCTCTCTTATAAACTAGCTCGTTGATTAACAAGATGATCAAGGTTTCTTGATCATGGACATTGGATGTTGTTAATAACAAGGTCACAACATTAGTGGAATGATGTGATGAACATTCATCTGAAGTATAGCATTACGATCAAAGTCATTGTGTTTATATTGCTATAACATCATATGAAGTAATCCTAGTCCTTAGACCATGAGATCATGTCAATCACTAACACTGAAAGAGTATCTTGATAACATCAAAAGTCACACCGTGAAAGGGTGATTATAAAGGTGGGTTCAGTGCTACGAAAGTGATATCACATTGGTTAGCTTGCAAGCAAGTGATGAGATCACTAGAATGTTATATCACGGAAACAAGAAAAGAGTACATGTCGGTAACAAGATCAAACTAGGTATGGAGATACCGATGATCGAATCTCGGACATGTAATATATCGCGAGACAAAGGGATTTAGTTACTAGCGTTAAAGGTTCAAATGATCAGAGAAGTCATCGTTGAATGTGTAGGAGTCAGTATGGATCTCTAGGTCCCGCTTGTGATTATTGATCTGAAAGGGGTCTCGATCATGTCTGCATTATTCGCGAACCATAGGGTGACACACTTAAGGGATAACGACACCATTTGGAGCAATCATGTCTGCATCTTGGCGTATAATAGTGTAACATCCCAAAACTTTAATCCAAGTGATCAAGATCAAATCTACCCATTTTAGGGTTAACAAAAACTTTTTCTATTTCAAAATCTTTAAGCATGCATATGAATGTTGCATTTAAATAGGAGTTGTTTGAAATGCCATGATTGAGTGATCTATTGATTGTAAAATGACTCTAAGCTGAGTTACACATCATCTAGATCATCGCCAAGTAAATCCCAAAGAAAAGGAAATAAAAAAGGAATTAAATAAAGAAATGGTCACTTTTGCCATTTTAATCACCTAGCCTACTTTGGCTATTCCTAGCACTCAAATTTAAACAGAAACAAATGTGGATCTTTGCACCCCTTTCTAGTACAAGTAGTGATGTACCAAGGCCCACTTTGTGATCTCCCAAAAACATTCAAACTCTGAATTTAAATGACATTTGAAAATTGAATCTAGTTCATATGTCTAGATACCACTTTTTCAAAAACCACACAAATGAACTCCATTTCAAAATCCCAAGAAAACCTAGATGCTTAAGCATAATATGAATCACTCCACCAAAAATCTTCGAAAAATTCAAATTTTTTCTTCATGCGGCCATTGTGTCGAACAGGTGGCATGCACAAAATTTCTGGCCTAACTAATACTGTTGCCAATTGATCTCTTGTCCCCCATTCTACCCTCTCTGCTCTTCCATGTCTCCCCCAGCTCTAACCAAACCCTCACCGGCCTACCCCTTAGCCTGGAGCAGTAGTTGCGCGCTACCCAAATATGATCGTCGTAGGCCAAACACGGGCAATGATACATTGCAAATGTATCTATAATTTTTGATGTTCCATGCTTGGTTTTATCCACTTTTTGTGTTTGGTCCACACTTTGGAGTACTTTTCATATGATTTCTTGGACTAACCTATTAACAAGAGACATAGTGCCAGTTGTCTGTTTTCTGCTGTTTTTGGTTCCAGGAAAGTCAGAAAATGAATATTCTCGGAATTGGACGGGACAAAAGCAAAAGTGCCTATTTTTCCGAAAGTCATCAGATGCCAGAATACGAGACGGAGAAGGGCTGGGGGCCGGCCACACCACCTGGCCGCACGGCTAGGCCTGGCCCGCGCCAGCGGGTGGTCTGGCCGACCCCAGCACCCCCTCGGCCTCTCCTTCCGCCTATAAGATGCCCTCGGGACGAAAACCCTAAGTACCCGATCAAAAATCCATGAAAGAGTCTGTAGCCGCTGTCATCTCCATCCCTAGATCAGGAGGGATCTGAAGCTTGTCCCGGCGCCCTGCCGGAGAGGGGAATTCACCCTAGAGACCTTCTTCATTATCATGCAAGCCTCCGGTGTGATGCGTGAGTAGTTCATCCTTGGACTACGGATCCATGTAGTAGCTAGATGGTTGGTTCTCCTCCTTTGTGCTTTCATGTTTAGATCTTGTGAGCTCCGTCCATGATCAAGATCATCTATTTGTAATTCTGCATGTTGTGTTTGCGGGGATCCGATGGATATTGAGATGCTATTTCAGATTGATTATTGATTCTATCATGTCTTTGTTATTTGTGATCTTGTATGCTTTCCGTTGTTAGTAGCTGTCTTGGCAAAGTAGATGTTAGCAACTCCAAGAGTTAGTATTTATGCTCGATAGTGGGTTCATGCCTCTGGTAATCTAGGGAAGTGACAGAAATCTCTAAGGTACTAGATGTGTTGTTGCTACTAGGGAGAAAACAACAATCCTTTGTTGATAGAACAATCGTATTGTTTACTTTACATGCAATTCGTAAAGCAATAATCTGTTGCTTGCAACTTAATACTGGAGGGGGTTTGGATGATAACCTGAAGGTGGATTATTAGTCATAGATGCAGTTGGATGGCGGTCTATGTATAATGTTGTAATGCCCAATCGAATCTCAAAGGAGTCAAGATAATTAGTATATGCATGTATTGCTTTCTTGATGTTTGTCAATTGCCCCATTGTAATTTGTTCACCCAACATGTTATCTATCTTAAGGAGAGCCACCTCTAGTGAACTATGGATCCCGGTCTTTTCTTTTACATACAATCTATAAACTTTACTGCTTTCTGTTTACTTTCTACAAACTATTACTTCCTTCCATTTGATACGTTTAATCCTTTGTTTTCAGCAAAACCGGTGAGATTGGCAACCTCATCGCAAGTTGGGGACAGAGTTCTATGGTTGTGTTGTGCAGGTCTCCACGTTGCTGCTGGCACCGGTAGTGCGCCCTGCCATCGTTCAGCTAGCTACACCTTTGGGGTGTTTCCATGCTCCTACTAGATTGATAACCTTGGTTTCGTACTGAGGGAAAACTTGTTGTTGTGCTCATCATACCTTCCTCTTGGGGTTCCCCAACGAGCTCGATATATTTTGGGCCATCAAGCATATTTTCTGGCGCCGTTGCCGGGGAGTCAAGGACATCTTCACAAGGGGAGTCCCTCATAACCAATCTCTTTACTTTGTTATTTTTGTTTTGCTTAGTTTCTTTTTGTTTTGTTTGCTTGTTTCATTATCAAAAACACACAAAAAATTAGTTTTACTAGTTTGCTTTCTTATTTGAAAACCCAAAAAAATGACTACTCTTGATTTTATGAGCACACCTATTGCTCCACCTTTCTTATTTAGTTGTGTGACTTCACTAGCACCAACAACAATGATTTTATGAGCACACCTATTGCTCCACCTGTGCCTGAAGATACTTTCTTTGAGATAAAACCTACTTTACTCAATCTTGTTATGAGAGAACAATTTTCTGGTATTGGTAATGAAGATGATGTTGCGCATCTAAATAACTTTGTTGAACTTTGTGAGATGCAAAAGCATAGGGATGTAGATGGTGATATTATTAAGCTGAAATTGTTTCCTTTCTCTTTGAGAGGAAAAGCTAAAGAATGGTTGAATTCCTTAACTAAGAATAGTATTGGTTCTTGGACTAAGTGCAAAGATGCTTTCATTGGAAAATACTATCCTCCTGCTAAGATTATATCTATGAGAAGTAAAATAATGAAGTTTAAACAATCTGATAATGAGCATGTTGCTCAAGCTTGGGAAAGAATGAAATCTTTAGTAAAGAATTGTCCCACTCATGGACTGACTGCTTGGATGATCATCCAAACTTTTTATGCAGGATTGAACTATTCTTCAAGGAACCTATTGGATTTTGCTGCTGGAGGTACCTTTATGACCATCACTTTGGGTGTTGCAACAAAACTTCTGGACAATATGATGGTTAATTATTCTGAATGACATACTGAGAGATCTCCACAAGGTAGGAAGGTAAATTCTGTTGAGGAAACCTCCTCCTTGAGTGATAAGATTGATATTATTATGTCTATGCTTGTGAATGGAAAGCCCATATTGATCCAAATAATGTTCCTTTAGCCTCTTTGGTTGCTCAAGAAGAGCAAGTTGATGTGAACTTCATAAGAAATAACAATTTTGGCAATAATGCTTATAGGAATAATTTTGGTAACAACAATTATAAGCCATGTCCTCCCAACAATGGTAATGCTTATGGAAGTTCCTATAACAATAATAGGAGTGCTCCCTCTGAACTTGAAGTTATGCTTAAAGACTTTATTAGTAAGCAAACTGCTTTCAATAAAACTATTGAGGAAAAACTCTCTAATGCTGAAAGAAATCTAGCATCTTTGGCTGAAGCTCAATCTTCTTTGAATAAAATAGCTGCTAAACCTAAAACTAATGATAATCCCTTTGCAGCTACTAATGCTATACAAGTAAGAATTGATGAAAATGTTAGACTATTAGCTGAATTACATGCTAAGTGGGAAAGAGAAGATGAAATTGCTAGAAACATTAGTGTTTCTACTATCACCACCACTAGTGTTGAGGCTAGTAATAGTTCTACTACTCTAGATGATAAATTTGATTTTGATCTTGATGGTTGCAATATCTCTGAAGTTATTAAGTTTCTACAAAAGCTTGCTAAAAGTCCTTATGCTAGTGCTATGAATATGGCCTTTACAAAACACATTACTGATGCTCTCATAAAGATTAAAGAAGAAAAGACGAAACATAAAGCTGCTATTCCTATAAAACAAGAGGATGGTTGGGAACCCATCATTAATATGAAAGTGAATGACTTTGATTTCAAAGCTTTGTGTGATCTTGATAGTAGTGTTTCTATTATGCCTAGAAGGATTGATGATATGCTTGATTTGCCTCCTCTTGAGGATTGTTATTTGAATGTCCCACTTGATGATAATGCTAAAAAGAAACTCATGGGGAGTCTTAATGATGTTCTTATTATGGTTAACAATTCCTATGTCCCCGTTGATTTCTATGTTTTGGATGTTGAATACAATGCTTCTTGTCCTATTACTTTGGGAAGACCTTTTCTTATAACTGTTGGTGCCATCATTGATATGAAAGAAGGCACCATTAAATTTCAACTCCCACTCAAGAAATGTATAGAACACTTCCCTAAAAGAGAGAAAATATTTCTTTTGCTTCTGCTATGAAAACAAAATTTGGTCTGAATGCTTCTTCATTTGAGAACACTTGATTCTTTCTTTGGTTCTTATGCCTAACTTAAAGGCGTTAAAGAAAAGTACTTATTGGGAGATAACCCAAAAGTTTTAGATGAGTCTTGGAAGTTATTACTTCAGTAATAATCGCTCCTTATCCTTTTTATTTGCTTTTTGTACCGAGAGTAACCTCTAATGAGAGAGAAGTAATGATTGGGAAAGTTGCTGTCCCGAAACAGATTTTTGTGCTTCACCGTAAAAATTCGTGTAAAATCTCTGAATGTATTTTCGAGGCGTGAATTTTTTTGCTTCTGCCCCAGGTTGTTATCTAATTTTTGTTAGTTCAACACTTTTTGATTTGATCAATAGAAGGTCTTCGAAAAAATTCGTTTTTACCTGCTGGTCTGTTTTGACAGATTTCTGCCATTTTCTGCATTTGCTTCTTATTGGTTCCTTTTTGAGTTCTTTTGGGGAATTGAGATTTTTGACGGAAGTGCTACAGTAGCTAGTGTTCTAATGGAAGTTTATTTGGTGTTAGAACTGAACTTTAAGACCTATTATCTTGAGTGCACTAATGTTGCTAATAAAGATTGTGTGAAGTTTTGTATGAAGGAAAAATTTCAGGTGTATGGAAGGAATGAGTAATAAGATGAAGGATGGAATAAATCTCAATCTTGGGGATGCCACGCGTGTCACCCCAAGAAATATCCAAGAAGTAAGCGTCAAAGCTTGGGGATGCCCAAGGCATCCCCTTCTTCATCAATAAAAATCCCAGGTTTCTTCCAAATGCTTCATTTTTATTGTTTCATGCACAGTTGTGTTGTTCTTGGAGCGTCTTCTTTTTCGTTTTCATTTTGGTTTTTTGTTTGCTTTTGTTTGCTTAGTTTTCTTAGTAAATTGGTTGGATCCCCTCTTTCATACATTGGTTTGCAAATAGTTTGGTTTGGTTTGGAAAAGAGTAGGAAAGTTCATACTTATGTGGTAAAAAGAGCTTGTTTTTGACTGTGGCCTATGCTTTGTCATGCCATGCTTGATATTGTTTGGGCTTTATGCTTAGTATTCTTTGATGTAGCATGACTTGTTATAAACAATTGAGATTGCTTAATGTGCCTTGGATGAATCATGCGTTGTTTTAGCATATTAAAGCATAGTATAGTGGTATTCTCCTTTGATGCTTTATTTGGGTTGACTTGGCACATGCTCACACCATGTTATGACTATCTCAAGTCACCATAGCCTTTATGATCCTTTAGTTTTCAACTTGTAGTATCACTTTATGCTTTGATCAATGATGTTTTGTCGATCTGCATGATTATGGCCATTATTTCTCTCTTAGTTTGTCGCTCCCAGTCTTTTGCTAGCCTCCACAACCAAGTATGAGTTCCACTCATGCATCCAACTCCCTAAACCAAGTTGTTCCAAAGAGTCCACCATACCTACCTACTAGCTTATGCTATTTCAAGTATATTCATGCTTTTGTTTACCTTCCAAATTAAACTTGTTATGAGAAAACTAGTGATTAAAGCTCTCACGAACTTGATGGCACACTTTACTTTTTTGCATCTAATAAACTTGAACCATTGGGTCCTTCTTTGTTGCGTATATGCTTGTGATTTATAACTTGAAATTAGCATAACCATGTATCATGGGGAACGCTTTCAACATTGCACTTGTACTTTGTACCCCGTTGATATCATGTTCTTTTGCTTATGGATCCCGGCGGTGTGAAATAAAAGTGGAACTTGTAAGATCATGGAGTTTGTATGTGTGTTAGAGAAATGCCTGGGCCACTAGCCTAAGCCATGCCTAATCATGGTGGAAACTTGCAGCATCACCATAATGAGCACTCTATGAAGCATCCTCAATAAAAACCTATGCAAATACCAAATAAAAAGATCGTTGAGATGCTCATTGTCTGCTTGCCATGTCATTTTGATTATGGGATAGCTCCTATATCATGTGCAAGGGGTACCCCGTTGGCGGTTCTTTATGATACATATGTACTTACAATGACAAGAGCTTACTTGTGACTAAAGTTGAGTAGCATGAGGATCGGTCTTCGTAAGTAAGGGGCATGAGATTTCGGTTTATAACTTGTCAAGCATATCCTCTTAGTTGTGTCACTTTAACCTTAATCACCTTCAAGATGCTTATGATAGGGGCAATGAGAGCTGAAAGCTATAAGTACCATAATTTTTGGAAGCTCTTTATGAGACTTGAATCCCTACTTCCTTTTATGAAGGCCTTTCTTCCACCATTATATTGAGTCTCCACCTTCTACCTTTATGCACCTACTTTGAGAGCAGTGGCCATTCTTAGTTCTATGTGCATTGTCCCAAGACTAGTTGATTGATGCATAACTTGATATTGCTAGTTTTAAACTATTTGTATCTAGTCACTCTTATGAACTTTGAAGGTGTCCTATGCATTTATATTTGCTACTCTATGAGGGACAAGCTAAATACTATTATGCTATGTTTTCTTTATGTGAAACAAACAAACGTCTTGCAAAGCATTGTTATTCATGAATCTTTTGTTTGTGCCTTTTCATGTTGCATCATAGTTTCTTTGTCTTATTGCTAGAACTTTGTCTTTCATGTTATGATTGAAGTAATATGATCCCAGCTTTGAATGTTTTACAAATACTTTGATCAAGTCTTTTGATGGTGCATGTCACCTCAAAAATTATTCTTTCTTTTTATCACTTACCTACTCAAGGAAGAGCAGGAGTTAAGCTTGGGGATGTTGATACATTGCAAATGTATCTATAATTTTTGATGTTCCATGCTTGGTTTTATCCACTTTCTTGTGTTTGGTCCACACTTTGGAGTACTTTTCATATGATTTCTTGGACTAACCTATTAATAAGAGCCATAGTGCCAGCTTCCTGTTTTCTGCTATTTTTGGTTCCAGCAAAGTCAGAAAATGAATATTCTCGAAATTGGACGGGACAAAATCCAAAGTGCCTATTTTTCCGGAAGTCATCAGATGCCAGAATACGAGACGGAGAAGGGCTGGGGGTCGGCCACACCACACAGCGTGGCGAGCTGGCTCACGCCAGGTGGTCTGCCAACCCCAGCACCTCTCTCCTTCCACCTATAAGATGCCCTCGGGACGAAAACCCTAAGTACCCGATCAAAAATCCACGAAAGAGTTTGTAGCCGCCATCATCTCCATCCCTAGATCGGGCGGGATCAAAAGCTCTTCCCAGCACCCTGCCGGAGAGGGGAATTCACCCTGGAGGCCTTCTTCATTATCATGCAAGCCTCCGGTGTGATGCGTGAGTAGTTCATCCTTGGACTACGGATCCATGTAGTAGCTAGATGGCTGGTTCTCCTCCTTCGTGCTTTCATGTTTAGATCTTGTGAGCTCCGTTCACAATCAAGATCATCTATTTGTAATTCTGCATGTTGTGTTTACGGGGATCCGATGGATATTGAGATGCTATTTCAGATAGATTATTGATTCTATCATGTCTTTATTATTTGTGATCTTGCATGCTTTCCGTTGTTAGTAGCTATCTTGGCCAAGTAGATGCTAGCAACTCCAAGAGTTAGTATTTATGCTCGATAGTGGGTTCATCCTCCGTAATGGGAAGTGACAGAAATCTCTAAGGTACTAGATGTGCTGTTGCTACTAGGGAGAAAACAACAATCCTTTGTTCATAGAACAATCATATTGGTTACTTTACACGCAATTCATAAAGCAATAATCTGTTACTTGCAACTTAATATTGGAGGGGGTTCGGATGATAACCTGAAGGTGGATTATTAGTCATAGATGCAGTTGGATGGCGGTCTATGTATAATGTTGTAATGCCCAATCGAATATCAAAGGAGTCAATATGATTAGTATATGCATGTATTGCTTTCTCGATGTTTGTCATTTGCCCTGCTGTAATTTGTTCACCCAGCATGTTATCTATCTTAAGGAGAGCCACCTCTAGTGAACTATGGATCCCGGTCCTTTCTTTTACATACAATCTTTAAACTGTTTACTGCTTTGTGTTTATTTTCTGCAAACTATTACTTCCTTTCATTTGATACGTTTGATCCTTTGTTTTCAGCAAAACCAATGAGATTGGCAACCTCATCGCAAGTTGGGGACAGAGTTCTGTGGTTGTGTTGTGCAGGTCTCCACGTTGCTGCTGGCACCGGTAGTGCGCCCTGCCATTGTTTAGATAGCTACACCTTTGGGGTGTTTCCTTGCTCCTACTGGATTGATAACCTTGGTTTCGTACTGAGGGAAAACTTGCTGTTGTGCTCATCATACCTTCCTCTTGGGGTTCCCCAACGAGCTCGATATATTTTGGGCCATCAGGCAACGCTCACCAGGCCGCTCCGCGCCAAACTAGCATGCCCACTAGCTCCGCCCAACCCTACCGCACTCCCCTGTCCACCCCTCGATCACTGCCAGCCCCTGGATGACCCCAGGGCAGGGCCGCCCTTTCTCTCTATGCCATGTGCAGCGCATGCCAGAGCGCCCTCACTGCCAGCACGCCCTAGACCGCGCCTCGACACCAAATCGCATGCGCCGCTCCGCCTTGACCACACCAACCCGCCAGACACGGCCATGCACCGCCGCGCGACCCACAGTCGCCATGATCACCGTCGAGCATCGCCTCTGTCTCCCTGAGCGCGGGAAGCTCCCGACCAATTGCCACCGCCCCTAGTGTCGCCTTTACACCATAGAGGACCGCCAGCAGACCGCCGCCCACCGTCTTCCTACCTCGCCCACGCCAGTAGCCCCCTGTATCGCCGTCACCAACGAGCCGCGCCCATACCTCACTACCTCACCATTGAGCCTATATAAGGAGGCCACCCCCAGCCTCAATCGCCACATCATTCCACTCCCCTCTCTCCAGTGACCGTTTCCCCTCTCTCGCTGGATCCGCTCGAGTAGCACATCACCGGAATTCCGCCGGAGGTAGCCGCTACAAAGGAGGAGACGTGGTCGTCGATTTCGTCCACCTCAGCCCCTGCCGCGACCTCGCCTGAGTCCGCCGTCATCCACCAGTTTGTTTGCCCACCTCACCGCACTAGCTGGAGGCCTGGTACGTCCCCAGTAGACCCCCACCGACCGTGCTAGGGTTCAGTCTCGCCGGTGACGAGTCCGTCGTCGACGATGACCGTGGACCGTTAGATCTTGTTCTAATCGTGTGGTCCTCAGCGCCCCGTACCGCTTCGCGTTTTATGAGTCACTGACAGGCGGGACCCCCCTGTCAGCAGCCCTTAGCGCTATGGAGTGTACATGGGCCGGCCCATTTAGTTTCCCGCGCTGACCCAGTGAATTCAAATTAGGATTTTTTTATTTTAGACTTAAATCAATTATGTCCCTTAGTTTAAAAATCAATTCAGGGAGTTTTACAAATTCAAATTGAGTGATTCCAATTTTGTTGGAAAGATACTGAAAATATCTATCCAAGCCCGTTGGATTTAAATCATTTAGAGTTATAGGTCTCTCCTAGTAAAAATAACAAGACAGAAGCTTTTGCACATTCAAACATTTTTATAAAATCAACCATAATAGCTTTTGAGTTGATTCCAACTCTCAAAAATCACATTTAACCATACCTATCTGAATATGTAATAATGTTGAGGTTTATATGCAATGACTTTAGACTAGTACCAAAATAATGCTATATAGGCATTTCTAGTAACTTTAAATCATTAATTATTACACTTAAACTTATTAAAATGTGATCCAACCCTTAAATCACATTCCCATATGTTAGAATATGTGGTGATGACATCTGTCCATATGACCCCATATTTTAATTGGAGAATATTAAATCTTAGTTAATTTCAATGAGTAGAAATTACTTTTCTCAAATAAAATAAATGAAGCTAATTCATTAAACCTTGTGATGCTTGTGATGATAATAGATCATGAAATGTGTGCCTTAGTGTGCTAAGTAGACTAGTTAAGTATTGTTTGGTGATTTTGCATTCCGTATGTATTTATAGACGATAGTACCGACCAAGCTTTCGAGGAGGAGGAGTTCTACCAAGAGGAGGAGGAAAAAAACTTCAACCACTTCACTACCCAAGGCAAGCCTAGCACTTGCAAGTATTATACCTAGCAAGCCATCATTAATAATGCAAGCTAACCCTGGCAAGCTAGCTAACCTAAGCAAAGGCATTAGGCATGCTTTGGTTATATCATTTTGGACTTATACCTATTCCAAGTTTTATTTACAAGCTTTACCTTCTTTACTTTACCAAAGTCCTCTACTTGTTTTAAGGTAGCATTAAGAGTATAAAACTTGACCTAGCTAGTTAGATTTAGATGTCATTCTATGTCATGAGATTGAGATTAGCATCCCACATTAGTGAACACTCTTAACTTAGTAGTTGGAACTAAACCAAAACCTAATTCACTTTAGATGGGAATACTTGGTGAAAATGATTTGTGGAAACCTTTTAATGATGATTCATTCTATTGAGATGTTTTGACATGTGTTGAGAAACACAAATGGTTTATGATGATGAAAATTTTGAGGCATGAGCCTTAGCCCTTTTATAAAACTGACGGTTGGGTTCGGATGCGATACCATTCCAATTTTACCATACAACCACAATACCTTAATTGGGTAAGGCTTAGCCGGAAGTTTATATGCATTAGTATTAGTTCCCTCGCGGGAGAGGTTTGACCTAAGGCTACCTCTCAATGTTGTCCACCTATGCAGTGCCCAAGATGACAGATGGTCATGGTTGGGAGGCCATACTCATAGGAGAGGTGCTTATACTAGAGTGTGTAAAGGAAAGGTTATGTTTGATTATCTGCATACTAAGTACGATGATTCAGGGTTATCCCTGATAGATGTATAGAATCTTGTGGTGAAAGTGTACCACCTCTGCAGAGTGTCTAACTATTCGAATAGCCGCGTTCGGGGTTATGGACAGTTGGAGTGGCCATACTGTTCCATTGTCAGATGTTTTCAAAACTACTTATGAGATGATTTGTGACATGAATGGACCACAACAGAGTTGTGACTATGATGACTAAGTTCCCACTTAGGTGTTTTCAAGCTTTATTTTATCTTTCTTTGCTTCTGAACTCAGCTTAGGTTTCAAACTTAACTTCACAATTAAACTTAGAGTTAGCATTCCTACTAGAACTATCTTACTTGTTAGTGATAGTTTGCGAGTACTTAAAGAGTACTCATGGCTTTTGTCCCTGGCTATTCCTATGGCCAGATTATGAAGGAGATTACCAAGATGAAGGACAGCAGGATGGCTATGATAACTAGGACTATCTCCCATCGTCAGCATTGCCTGTGACTCTGAAGATGGACCCCATCGCTACGCTATTTATTCCGCTACTTGATTGTACTAAGACTGGATCATGAGATCCTTATTTGTGTAAGACCTTATTATGGTTTGTAATGGATGATGTACTGTGATATCCAATCTGTTATGTCTCGCAAAAATGGTAATCCTGGGATTGCGAGGTATGGCATAACAGGCATCTGGGATTAAAAATCTGGGTGTTGACAAGTTGGTATCAGAGCCATCCTGACCATAGGAGACCCTAGTTAGAATGGACGTCCGAACAAAAACTTAGTTTCAAAAACCAAAGTGAGTATTTATGAAAACTATTTCCTCTCTTACCCTTGGGAATCCTTTCTCTTCAAAATTCATGTTCCTCCAAATTCTTACATTAATACATAAAACTTTGACACACTTGATCACTTCACTAATTTTTCTCATCCTAAATTCTTATAGATGGAAGCTCAATACAGCAAGTTCTACCAGTTGGGCAACGGAGGCCAACTGATCTTCGAGAGGGATTTGGATGCACTGTCTGAGTTCTTGGAGCGTCCTCATCCGGAATTTCTTGGAGCTCAACTCCCGGGTCCACCAGGAGGAGATTTGCAATGGCTAGTAACTGTTGATCTTCGAGGCAAGATAGAAGCACCAGTATCTAGGAGGATTCAGCTCTCCGTGAGAGAGAACAACTGGCTAGATGGATTAGCCAGGGAAATGCATGAAGCTCTCGCATGTCTGTGTGCCCTGAGTGTCAACCTAATCCAAGGAACCCGCTTTGTTCACTATGCAAGGCGTGATTCCATGTGAATGCCGCTAGAAATGCCAAGCCACCCAATTCTGAAGCGTCAAGTGGAGAACCTCGACTTCCTACTATACGACAAACAGAAGGAGTTGGACAATGCTAGAGAGCTCGCCAACAACAACCTTGCCATTGCCACCAGAAGGCCCAGACTTTCTCACTACTAGTCCAGGATCGTCAGTCTCTTTGCCGTCAGTGTGCACAGAAGGATTGCACCATCGACCGTCTTCGCAAGAAGGTGGCCGACCTCGAGAAGACCATCAAGGAGCAAGAAGCTTAGCTTGCAGCAAAGGAAGAAGAAGAGGAAGGTGAAGATATCCAAGGGTATATTGACTCCTACCTCAACAATGATGATGACTTTCTGGAGGAGGGTGCCGTGGACTTCTACACTGACGATGACGACTCCGACTTCATTGATGATGAGTAGATGCACTAGAGCACTAGCGTAGAGTGATGAGTATCGGTCCCATTGTATTGTAGCTTACAGAATGGTTCTTAAAACCATCTGTTTTCCTTTGATGTTATGGTGTGTGTGTGTGTTTGCACCGTGTGCTTTGCTTGAATGAATGAAAATAAGTTAGTTGCAAAACCTGAGTCAAACTCAAAGTTTCAGCTTTGAAATCAAAACCATGAACCTTAGAACTTTCCCTCTTACCCCTTTATCTACCTCAATCTTCAGATGACTCGTGGAAACCAAGGAGGGAGCAGCTCATCGCAAGACCAAATGTTGCAGATTCTACAGACTCTCATTGCAGACCATGAAGCAAGCAGGGCAGAGCGCCAAGCAAATCTAGCAACACTGCATCAAATCGCCTAGATGGCTCACAACAATCAGAACCATGGAAATCAGGATCATCATGGATCCAAACTCAAAAACTTTCAGAATACCAATCCCCCAATCTTTAGCCAGTTTGAAAACCCACTGGATGTTGATGACTGGTTGCAGACAATGGAGAACAACTTAGAGGTAGCAGGAGTGGATGCCAACGAGAAAGTTCTTTTTGCCACCCACTATCTGGCAGGAGATGCAAGAGCATGGTGGAACAGCATCCGCACAATGAACCATGGTCAAGTGATGACATGGGAAGCCTTCAAAATCAAGTTCAGCCGCACCCACGTGCCACAGGGTCTAGTCACCCAAATGAGGGATGAATTCAGAGAGTTGAAGCAAGGCAGAATGATTGTAGTGGAGTACCATGACAGATTCCTGTCCTTAGCAAGGTATGCACCTGATGAGATCAACACGGAGGCCAAGAAGAAAGAGAGATTCCTGAACGGACTGCATGATGAGATGCAGACTGTCCTCGTCAACATCCGTTTCCAGGATCTCGAAGAGCTAGTCGACTCTGCCATTCAAATGGAAGGGGAGATTAATCAAGCGAACGATAACCACAAACGTCGGATGATGCACCAAGCTGGATCCAACAGTCACCAGAAGTACCATCCCAAACCTTCTGCGGGATATGCCCCGAGGAACAATCGACCCCCAATGTCTTGCCCAAGCTACCCCAACCATAGTGGAGGAAATGTGAAGTCCGGAGGAAACAACAATCACCCCGGCAACTCAAGCAATTTCAACCGTGCACCTCCCAAGCCCAACAACAACAAAAACAACAACAACACTGCACCCAGAACTAGAAGCAATGATGTGCCTGTGGCAGCAAAGGACAAGTCTCAGATTACTTGTTTCGAGTGTGGAGTGAAGGGTCAATATTCCAACGAGTGCCCCAAGAATATTGCTGCCACTGCCAATGTGAATGCCCCAGCTCAACAGTAGCGTCGTGTTCAACTAGGAAGAATATTTTCCCCAGGGAACCCTCACAACCGCAATGTCCGTCTCTTCCACATGAACGCCGAAGAAGCCCAAGAAGCGCCAGATGTAGTGCTGGGTATGTTTTCTGCCAACTCAGTTTTAGCAAGAGTGTTGTTTGATTCTAGAGCATCGCACTCATTTGTCACCGAAGAATTTGCATGCACTAGTAAGATTCACCCAACAAACTTGAAGCATGTCATGATAGTTCAAATCCCTGGTTCAACTACAAAAGCTAGAAAAATTTGCAAAGTTGTGCCTATCAGAATACATTGGATAGATTTTTATGCCAATCTAATAGTACTTGGAACCAAAGGTTTGGAAGTAGTACTAGGAATGGATTGGATGTCAAAGCATAAAGGATTGATAGACTGTGCTAAGAAAGCCATCACCATGACTAGTAGCTCTGGAGTATCAGTACAGCATATCTCTGAAACCTTGCCCCGTCAATTCAAGTGTAACAAGAGTCTAGCCCTGCCCACCATTGACCAAGTCAGAGTAGTCTGTGAATACCCCGACGTATTCCCAGATGAATTTCCCGGTATGCCCCTGGATAGGGATATTGAGTTCATTATTGAACTAATCCACGGAACCGGACCCATAGCCCAAAGACCCTATAGTATGAACCCCTCAGAGTTAGTGGAATTGAAGAAGCAGCTAGATGCTATGTTGGCAATAGGCTTGATTCAACCAAGCGCATCGCCATGGAGATCGCCAATGTTATTCGTCGACAAGAAAGATGGAGGCAACCGTTTGTGCACAGATTATAGGAAGCTGAATGACGTCACAATCAAGAACAAGTACCCATTGCCAAAAGATAGAGGATCTATTTGATCAGTTGACTGGAGCAAATGTGTTCTCTAAGATCGATCTTAGGACTGGTTTTCACCAACTTAAGATTCGTGCAACAGATATTTCGAAGACCGCCTTTACTACTCGTTATGGTCTATACGAGTATACGGTCATGTCTTTTGGATTGACCAATGCCCCTGCTTATTTCATGAATCTCATGAATAAGATCTTTATGAATTTTCTGGATAAGTTTGTCGTTGTGTTTATCGATGATATCCTTATCTACTCCAAGTCAGAAGAAGAGCATGAGCAACATCTGAGAATCATCCTTGAAACCCTGAGAGAGCATCGGTTGTATGCCAAGTTCAGAAAATGTGAGTTTTGGCTGAAACAAGTAGGATTCCTAGGACATATTGTGTCTGCCGGAGGAGTCGTTGTTGATCCCGCCAAGATCAAAGATGTCAAAGAATGGGAAGCCCCAACCACTCAAACCCAAGTCCATGCATTTCTCGGATTAGCGGGATATTACCGCAAGTTCGTTGATGGATTTTCAAGCATCGCCAGACCCATGACCCAATTGTTGAAGAAGGACAAGAAGTTTGAATGGACCGACAAATGAAGCAAGTTTCCAAGAGCTGAAGAAGAGATTGATCTCATCCCCAATATTGATCATGCCAGATATCAAGAAGTCGTTTGATGTGTATTGTGATGCATCCAAGATTGGTCTCGGATGTGTATTGATCCAAGAAGGCAAAGTCATCGCGTATTTGTCTCAACAACTGAAGCAGCATGAGAAGAACTACCCTACCCATGATTTTGAGTTAGCAGCTGTAGTTTTGGCATTGAAGACATGGCATCATTACCTTATGGGTAATCGCTGTGAGATTTATTCAGATCACAAAAGCTTGAAGTATATTTTCACTCAGAAGGAGCTGAATATGAGGCAAAGGAGATGGATAGAGTTAATCAAGGATTATGACCTTGACATTCACTATCACCCCGGCAAAGCCAATGTGGTAGCAGATGCCCTTAGCAGATTGCCGTGTAGGCTAAACACTATGATCAAGGAGAAGCAGCCAAGTTTGTATGAGGAGTTGGAGCAGTTTAGAACTGAGCTAGTTAGCAAAGGATTCTTAGCTAGCATTGAACTTCAACCCACTTTGATTAGCCAAATCAAGGAAGCCCAGAAGGGAAATGAAAGTATCGACGGAATCAAACATCGTATTGGTACAGGAAAGGTACCTAGATTCACTAAAGACGAAGAAGGAGTTATGTGGTACAAAGGTCGTATCTGTGTACCAGCAGATTCGGAGCTGAAGCAAGTTATCATGAAAGAATCTCATGATACTCTTTATTCTATCCACCCCGAAGGAACAAAGATGTATCAAGATTTGAAGGAGAAATTTTGGTGGCACAAGATGAAGAGAGAAATCGGAAGCTACATCGCCAAGTGTGATATCTGTCAACGAGTCAAAGCGGAACATCAGAGGCCCGCAAGACTGTTGCAACCATTGCAGATTCTGGAATGGAAATGGGATTCCGTCAGAATGGACTTTATCACCGGTTTACCTACTTCTAGTAGGGGAAATGACTCAATCTGGGTCATCGTTGATAGACTGTCCAAGGTAGCTCATTTTATACCTGTCAAGACAACCTACCAGAGTTCGAAGCTAGCAGAGTTGTACATTGCTAGAATTGTTAGTCTGCATGGAACCCCCAAGACCATAGTGTCAGATCGAGGAACCCAATTTACCTCGAGATTTTGGCAGAAAGTCCAAGAACGATTAGGAACCAAGTTGAATTTCAGCACCGCTTATCACCCACAAACTGATGGACAGACTGAAAGAGTCAACCAAATCTTAGAAGATATGTTGAGAGCTTGTGTGTTAGAATATGGATCAAAATGGGAAGACTGTCTGCCTTTCGCAGAATTCTCATACAACAACAGTTATCAAGCCAGTTTGCAAATGGCACCATTTGAGTTCCTATATGGAAGAAAGTGCCGTACCCCTTTAAATTAGTCGCAAGTAGGAGAGAGTCAGATCTTTGGACCCGACATTCTTCGAGAAGCTGAAGAGAAGGTTCACAAAGTCCGTGAGCACCTTAAGACCGCCCAATCCAGACAGAAGAGTTATGCTGACAAGAGAAGGAGAGACCTGACTTTCAATGTCGGAGATTTTGTATATCTCAAGGTTTCGCTATCGAAGGGAACCCAACGTTTTAGTCTGAAAGGAAAGTTAGCCCCTAGATATATCGGACCTTTCAAGATTCTGAACCGACAAGGAGAAGTATCGTATCAGCTGGAACTGCTAGAAGAGATGTCAGCCATCCACAATGTGTTCCATATCTCGTTACTTCGCAAATGCTTAGAAGTGTCGGAGAAGACCGAAGTTTTCAAGAACATCGATCACCGAGTTGTTGATATCAACAAGGATCTGACGTATCATGAAGTGCCCATCCGTATCTTGGAGGAAGCTTACAGAACCACCAGGACCAGGAGTATCAAGTTTCTCAAGATTCAATGGAGCAACCATACCGAACAAAAAGCCACTTGGGAGCGAGAAGATTACATTAGGACTGAGTTCCCAGATCTCTTTAGTTCCTAGTTTTCTTTCTTAAATCTCGGGACGAGATTTTGTTTTAGGGGGGAAGGTTTGTAACATCCCAAAACTTTAATCCAAGTGATCAAGATCAAATCTACCCATTTTAGGGTTAACAAAAACTTTTTCTATTTAAAAATCTTTAAGCATGCATATGAATGTTGCATTTAAATAGGAGTTGTTTGAAATGTCATGATTGAGTAATCTATTGATTGTAAAATGACTCTAAGCTGAATTACACATCATCTAGATCATCCCCAAGCAAATCCCAAAGAAAAAGAAATAAAAAAGGAATTAAATAAAGAAATGGTCACCTAGCCTACTTTGGCTATTCCTAGCACTCAAATTTAAACAGAAACAAATGTGGATCTTTGCACCCCTTGCTAGTAAAAGTAGTGATGTACTAAGGCCCACTTTGTGATCTCCCAAAAATATTCAAACTATGAATTTAAATGACATTTGAAAATTGAATCTAGTTCATATGTCTAGATACCACTTTTTCAAAAACCACCCAAATGAACTCCATTTCAAAATCCCAAGCAAACCTAGATGCTTAAGCATAAGATGAATCACTCCACCAAAAATCTTGCAAAAATTCAAATTTTTTCTTCATGCGGCCATTATGTCGAACAGGTGGCATGCACAAAATTTTTGGCCTAACTAATATTGTTGCCAATTGATCTCTTGTCCCTCATTATACCCTCTCTGCTCTTCCCTGTCTCCCCCAGCTCTAACCAAACCCTCACCGGCCTACCCCTTAGCCTGGAGCAGCAGTTGCGTGCTGCCCAAATATGGTCATCGCCGGCCAAACACGGGCAACGCTCACCAGACCGCGCCGCGCCAAACTAGCATGCCCATTAGCTCCGCCCAACCCTACCGCACTCCCCTGTCCACCCCTCGATCACTGCTAGCCCCTGGACCACCCCAGGGCAGCGCCGCCCTTTCTCTCTGCACCATGCGCAGCGCACGCCAGAGCACCCTCGCCGCCAGCACGCCCCAGACCGCGCCTCGACACCAAATCACGTGCTCCACTCCGCCTTGACCACACCAACCCGCCAGACACGGCCGTGCACCGCCGCGCGACCCACAGTCGCCATGATCACTATCGAGCATCACCTCTGTCTCCTAGAGCGTGGGAAGCTCCTGACCAATTGCCACCGCCCCTAGCATCACCTTTATGCTGTAGAGGACCGCCAGCAGACCGCCCACCGTCCGCCTACCTCACCCACGCCGGTAGCCCCCTGTATCGCCGTCACTGCCTCACCGTCGAGCCTATATAAGGAGGCCACCCCCAGCCTCAATCACCACACCATTCCATTCCCCTCTCTCCACTGACTGTTTCCCCTCTCTCGCCGGAGCTGCTCGAGCAGCACATCACCGGAATTCCACTGGAGGTAGCCGCTGCAGAGGAGGAGACGTGGTCGTCGATTTCGTCCACCTCAGCCCCTGCCGCGACCTCGCCTGAGTCCGCCGTCGTCCACCAGTTCGTTTTCCTACCTCACCGCACTAGCTGGAGCCCTGGTACATCCCCAGTAGACCCCCACCGACCGTGCTAGGGTTCAGTCTCGCCGGCGACGAGTTTGTCGTCTCCGACGACCGTGGACCGTTAGATCTTGTTCTAATCGTGTGGTCCTCAGCGTCCCGTACCGCTTCACGTTTTATGAGTCACTGACAGGCGGGACCCCCTGTCAGCAGCCCTCAGCGCCGTGTAGTGTACACGGGCCGGCCCATTTAGTTTCCCGCACTGACCCGGTTAATTCAAATTAGGATTTTTCTATTTTAGACTTCAATCAATTCTGTCCCTTAGTTTAAAAACCAATTCAGGGAGTTTTATAAATCCAAATTGAGTGATTCCAATTTTGTTCGAAAGCTACTGAAAATATCTATCCAAGACCGTTGGATTTAAATAATTTAGAGTTAGAGGTCTCTCCTAGTAAAAATAACAAGACAGAAGTTTTTGCATATTCAAACATTTTTATAAAATCAACCATAATAGCTTTTCAGTTGATTCCAACTCTCAAAAATCACATTTAACCATACCTATCTGAATATGTAATAATGTTGAGGTTTATATGCAGTGACTTTGGACTAGTACCAAAATAATGCTATATAGGCATTTCTAGTCACTTTAAATCATTAATTATTACACTTAAACTTATTAAAATGTGATCCAAGCCTTAAATAACATTCCCATATGTTAGAATATGTGGTGATGACATGTGTCCGTATGATCCCATATTTTAATTGGAGAATATTAAATCTTAGTTAATTTCAATGAGTAAAAATTACTTTTCTCAAATAAAATAAATGAAGCTAATTAATTAAACCTTGTGATTATAATAGATCATCAAATGTGTGCCTTAGTGTGCTAAGTAGACTAGTTAAGTATTGTTTGGTGATTTTGCATTCCGTATGTATTTATAGACGATAGTACCGACCAAGCTTTCGAGGAGGAGGAGTTGTACCAAGAGGAGGAGGAAAAAAATTCAACCACTTCACTACCCAAGGCAAGCCTAGCACTTGCAAGTATTATACCTAGCAAGCCATCATTAATAATGCAAGCTAACCCTTGCAAGCTAGCTAACCTAAGCAAAGGCATTAGGCATGCTTTGGTTATACCATTTTGGACTTATACCTATTCCAAGTTTTATTTACAAGCTTTACCTTCTTTACTTTACCAAAGTCCTCTACTTGTTTTAAGGTAGCATTAAGAGTATAAAACTTGACCTAGCTAGTTAGATTTAGATGTCATTCTATGGCCTGAGATTGAGATTAGCATCCCACATTAGTGAACACTCTTAACTTAGTAGTTGGAACTAAACCAATACCTAATTCACTTTAGATGGGAATACTTGGTGAAAATGATTTGTGGAAACCTTGGAATGATGATTCATTCTATTGAGATGTTTTGACATGTGTTGAGAAACATAAATGGTTTATGATGATGAAAATTTTGAGGCATGAGCCTTAGCCCTTTTATAAAACTGGCGGTTGGGTTCGGATGCGATACCATTCCAATTTTACTGTACAACCACAATACCTTAATTGGGTAAGGCTTAGCCGGAAGTTTATATGCATTAGTATTAGTTCCCTCGCGGGAGAGGTTTGAGCTGAGGCTACCTCTCAATGTTGTCCACCTATGCAGTGCCCAAGATATGGGATCATATGTAATAATGTTGAGGTTTATATGCAGTGACTTTGGACTAGTACCAAAATAATGCTATATAGGCATTTCTAGTCACTTTAAATCATTAATTATTACACTTAAACTTATTAAAATGTGATCCAACCCTTAAATCACATTCCCATATGTTAGAATATGTGGTGATGACATGTGTCTATATGATCCCATATTTTAATTGGAGAATATTAAATCTTAGTTAATTTCAATGGGTAGAAATTACTTTTCTCAAATAAAATAAATGAAGATAATTCATTAAACCTTGTGATGCTTGTGATGATAATAGATCATCAAATGTGTGCCTTAGTGTGCTAAGTAGACTAGTTAAGTATTGTTTGGTGATTTTGCATTCCGTATGTATTTATAGACGATAGTACCGACCAAGCTTTCGAGGAGGAGGAGTTCTACCAAGAGGAGGAGGAAAAAAATTCAACCACTTCACTACCCAAGGCAAGCCTAGCACTTGCAAGTATTATACCTAGCAAGCCATCATTAATAATGCAAGCTAACCCTTGCAAGCTAACTAACCTAAGCAAAGGCATTAGGCATGCTTTGGTTATACCATTTTGGACTTATACCTATTCCAAGTTTTATTTACAAGCTTTACCTTCTTTACTTTACCAAAGTCCTCTACTTGTTTTAAGGTAGCATTAAGAGTATAAAACTTGACCTAGCTAGTTAGATTTAGATGTCATTCTATGGCATGAGATTGAGATTAGCATCCCACATTAGTGAACACTCTTAACTTAGTAGTTGGAACTAAACCAAAACCTAATTCACTTTAGATGGGAATACTTGGTGAAAATGATTTGTGGAAACCTTGGAATGATGATTCATTCTATTGAGATGTTTTGACATGTGTTGAGAAACACAAATGGTTTATGATGATGAAAATTTTGAGGCATGAGCCTTAGCCCTTTTATAAAACTGACGGTGGGGTTCGGATGCGATACCATTCCAATTTTACCGTACAACCACAATACCTTAATTGGGTAAGGCTTAGCCGGAAGTTTATATGCATCAGTATTAGTTCCCTCGCGGGAGAGGTTTGACCTGAGGCTACCTCTCAATGTTGTCCACCTATGCAGTGCCCAAGATGACAGATGGTCATGGTTGGGAGGCCATACTCATAGGAGAGGTACTTATACTAGAGTGTGTAAAGGAAAGGTTATGTTTGATTATCTGCATACTAAGTATGATGGTTCAGGGTTATCCCTGACAGATGTATAGAATCTTGTGGTGAAAGTGTACCACCTCTGCAGAGTGTCTAACTATTCGAATAGCCGCGTCCGGGGTTATGGACAATTGGAGTGGCCATACTGTTCCATTGTCAGATGTTTTCAAAACTACTTATGAGATGATTTGTGACATGAATGGACCACAACAGAGTTGTGACTATGATGACTAAGTTCCCACTTAGGTGTTTTCAAGCTTTATTTTATCTTTCTTTGCTTCTAAACTCAGCTTAGGTTTCAAACTTAACTTCACAATTAAACTTAGAGTTAGCATTCCTACTAGAACTATCTTACTTGTTAGTGATAGTTTGCGAGTACTTAAAGAGTACTCATGGCTTTTGTCCCTGGCTATTCCTATGGCTAGACTATGAAGGAGATTACCAAGATGAAGGACATCAGGACGGCTATGATAACTAGGACTATCTCCCATCGTCAGCATTGCTTGTGACTCTGAAGATGGACCCCACCGCTACGCTATTTATTCCGCTACTTGATTGTACTAAGACTGGATCATGAGATCCTTATTTGTGTAAGACCTTATTATGGTTTGTAATGGATGATGCACTGTGATATCCAATCTGTTATGTCTCGCAAAAATGGTAATCCTGGGATTGTGAGGTATGGCATACCTGGCATCTAGGATTAAAAATCTGGGTGTTGACAAATAGTTCCCATCATAGGAAATTTTTTGTTTTCTATGCTGCGAACCCAACAGTGTTGCCAAGTCGGGAGCTGTAGTACCAGGCCCATCCGGTACTACTGGCTCATTCAGTGTAAAAGATCCCCAACAGGCTGATTCCCTACCCCCTTTAAATAGCTTTCTCCCTCTCCTTTTTGAGGTGTTCTTCCTCAATATTTCTCAAGCCCTTTTACCCTATTTGACTTAATCTCTTGGCTTGATTTCTTCACACCCCTCCAATGATTCTTGCCAATATTTGAGGGGAAGATAGAGGAGATCTAGATCTACATTTTGACCAAACCAAATCACCTCTTTGTGAGTCAATCTTTGGGATCTAGATCTTTGGAGGATTTTGTGTTCCCCTCTGTGTTCTTCCTCTCTTGTTCCCCCAATTGATTTAGTAGCCTTGTTGGAACTTGAGAGTGAAGGTTTGGGGCATCTTTGTGGTGTTCTTGCCATTTGCATTAGGTGCATCGGTTTGTGTTCTCTTGGAGGATTTGGTTGGTGATATTCAAGAAGCTTGTCCCTCTTGGGTTCTTGGAACCCTAGACGGTTGTGTGGCCTTTGTGGCATGTTCTTGGGGCCTTCAATTAAGTTGTGAAGCTCTCCCCAAGATTGAGGCCTTGGTGGCGATTATTGGGAGCCTCCAATTAAGTTGTGGAGATAGCCCCAATCTTGTACGGGTTTGGTGACCACCCTCAAGTGTCCCATAGTGGAACGGGTGCTTGCCGCGTGGTGGGTGCTCGGGAGAATAGGGTGAGGCCTTTGTGGCGTTGGTGTCTTAGTACTTCCGACCCATCCAACGCGATGTACTCCCTTGTTGGGAGGAACTCGGTAAAATATTGTCGTCCCCATGTGCCTCGGTTATCTCTATACCCGAGATCTTTAGTTATACACTTTACATTGTGATAGCCATCGTTCTTGAAGTAATATATTGATATCGCATTGTTGCTTGTCTTGCTTAGCATAAGTTGTTGGTGCACATAGGTGAACCTATATCTAGGCTTTGTGCTTGACAAAAGAAAACACTAGTTTTATTCCGCCATTGTTAAGTCCATCTCGTAGAAGTTTTAAACCGCCTATTCACCCCCCCCCCTCTAGGCAACATCTGTGATCTTTCACAGTCCTTATGACATTTCGGTGATGAAAAGCACAAAGCAATAGCTAAAGGACTAGCTCGACTCGAGTTAGCCGGATTCATAGAAGAGGTCATCCATATTGATTGGTCGGCCAATCTTGTAATGGTCCCTAAAAAGGACACCACTGGTTTAAGTATGTGTATTAATTATACTACCTTGAACAAGGCGTGTCCCAAAGATCCGTTTGCTCTACCTAGAATCGATCAAGTTATCGACTCGACGGTAGGCTCGGAACTCCTATGTTTTTTCGACGCATATTCCGGATATCACCAAATTCGGATGAAGGAGTCAGACAAACTAACCATAGTCATAGGTTCCATATAGGTTAACAAATGATCACCTAAAGTGCGAAGGATCTTAACACCTACAGGGAGAAATACTTCTGTGTGGGAATAATATCAAAACTAGTTCTCATTACAATAACAACACTGATTGGTAAGATTATTTCTAATGTCATATAACTGAAGATTTTAAGAGAAAAAATAGATCACTCTGTCTCAAATTCTGCACAAACATCATAGAAATTTTGGGCACTGCGAACCGACTAATCTACTCTTAGGTACTCACTTCCCATAGGTAGGAAGTTTTATGTAGCAACTCAATCATTCTAACTCGTTCTAAAAAAACTTGAGCAAAAACCTACCAGATCTAGAATCAGAACACGTAAGTGTATTGAAACCAAACTTGTGTCTGATGGAAGCCAAGAGAAGGGAGGGAAGTAGTGGAGAGAGCGATATGGGTTTGGGGCAACACTTACATGGGCCAAGGTGAGGTGGAAAAGGTGCTACCACCATGGCCGTTGATGGAGGAGAGCGACGACATCCACGAAAGAGAGCAGCGACATCCACAACGACAAAGGAAAGGGTGATAGAGGAGAGAGAAGGGGGAGGAGAGAGAGAGGAGAAGAATTCATGGCCTTCTCCCTCGTCCCCCTCAACTCGATGTCACTAGCGCGCCGACCAATGCTCCGCCGCTAGGAAGGTGTGAGATGGGAAGAGAGGGTCTACGATAGAAAAAGAAACGGGAGAGAGAGAGAGTTTGCAGCGGCCGAGGGGGAAGGGTGGTAGAGGAGAGACCAGGGGAGGAGATAGTAGAGAGGAATCCATGTCCTTCCCCTATCGTCCCTCCTCAACTCCGTGTCACTACCGCATCACCTGATGCTCTGCCGCCAGGGAGTTGTGAGATGGGAAGAGAGGGCCTGGGATAGAAAAAGGAACGAGATAGATAGAGAGCGAGAGTTCACAGCTTTGGTCGGGGAAGTTTCCGGAGAAGAAGGGAGGGCAATGCTGGAGTAGGTCATAGACAGTGTCTTGTTGATGCAGACCCTGGCTAGGGGTGTAGGAGCGACGTAGGCAGCGCATGTGAACAAAGAGGGGGAGGGAGGGGTAGGGCAAATGGGGAAGGAACAGTAGAGGTGGGTCCACGCTCTAAATTTTTGTACGTGTAGAGGTAAAACCCAACCACTGGTTCAGGGGACAAGCTAAACGGGACCAGTGACAGGCGCGTAAAAATCGCAAGCGATAGTGAAAAAAAGTTCAAGTCCACCAGCTCAATGTATGCTCGAGATGGATTTCAGCTAAGATTCGATGGCCCTAAATGCACCTGACGGGATTGATCTCATCAGGCTGGGTACTTTTTTTGAATATATATATTTCTATATATGAAGGTAGGGGAAAAGCCTGACCTTATGGTTACAGCAGAGAGTACATAGGGCAACAAAAATTTACAACCTTCTTGGATCCAGGGGTGGTAGGATTAAAAGAAATTGCAAAAAAGATGGCCTCAGTGATTCTCAAATAAATTAGCCTATTTTGTTAGCTTTGGCTTCTGTTTCTCTGATCTATGTGCCCACAGAGATAGGTATTGAGCAATGTTATGCAGTAACAGTGTTCTGTTTGTTTGCCTTTGATTGAAAACCCGATCATTCCTAGCATGCCAAAGTGCTAGCTAGTAAGCATGCAGCAATGCATATTGGCTAGGTTTTAGCATCTTGCCCCTGAATATCGCACAAGGATGAAATTGGAGATGCTTTGCTGGCAGTGTCCGCAATCTGTAGTTTATCCTAAACCCAATCAGCTTTTCTACAGTGTAGTGCAATATGCTCAGAGGTTTCTAGGGCCGACACTGACCACATCCTCCATCACTGCACCACTTCTTAGTTACATGTTACTCTTGGTGTTTAGCCAGCCCCTAAAGGCTAGCTATAGGAAAATCTTATGCCTGTAGCTTTTATCCAAATTGTTATATGTTGATCCAAATTCTACAAAGTAGAGGCCAACTTCTGACGGAGCGGAGCGAGGCCCGTCGCCGGAGGCTTGGTACGGATCGTTGATAACCTAGGTTACCACCATTATATATACCTCTTGTAAGCCACCGGCTGGGATAAGTTGCACCTGTGAAATCCCCGACGTTGTGTAAACACTCCCCAAGTGAAGATTCGATGGCTGGCGCCTGTGGTTTTTTCCCTCTCTTTGTTTGAGAGGGTTTTCCACGTTAAATCTGTGTCCCCCTTGCTGCGATTTTATTTTCATTCTTCATTATTTACTTTTCACAAAGCTAACAAGTGGTATCAGAGCCCCAGGTTCTAATCTAGGGTTTGCGACATGTTGTCATTGAAGTTCGATCTATCGTAGCTGGACTACTCCACAAGATTCTGCTTGTGGCAGGTGAAGATGCAGGCGATTCTCGCCCAAACATCAGATCTAGATGAAGCGCTGGATGGATTCGGGGAAAAGGATGCTAAGAGCTGGTCTGACGAAGAGAAGCAGAAGGACCGTAAGGCTTTGTCTATGGTTCAACTTCATCTATCCAATAATATTTTGTAGGAAGTCTTGACAGAGAAATCTGTTGCTGCCCTTTGGGGGAAACTGGAATCGATCTACATGTCAAAGGATCTAACCAGTAAGATGCATGTGAAGATGAAGTTGTTCTCGCATAGATTGCAGGAAGGTGGATCGGTAATGAATCACTTATCTCTTTTCAGAGAGATTATTTCTGACAATCTATGGAAGTAAAATATGATGATGAGGATCTAGCTCTATTACTCTTATGCTCGCTGCCTAGTTCTTATACACACTTTTGTGATACTATGTTGTTGAGACGTGATAAAATAACCATTAATGAAGTACAAGATGCCCTCAAACAGAGGGAAAAGATGAAATCTATGGTGCAGGCAGATGGGGCGTCTTCCAAGGCTGAAGCTCTGCAGGTTCGTGGCAGGACCGAGCAGAGATCTAACAACTATGGCAACCGAGATAAGAGCAAAGACGGCAGAAGTCGTTCGAAGTCCAAAGGAAAGGACAAGTTCTGCAGGTATTGTAAGAAATCTAATCATGTTATTGATGATTGTTGGAAGCTGCAGAATAAGGAGAAAAAGAACGGTACTTACCAACCGAAAGATAAGGATCAAGGTAATGGTAAGGCTGCTGATGTTTCTGGTGATAGTTCTGATGGTGAATGTTTAGCCGTTTTTGCTGCTTGTGCTTCTCGTGATGATGAATGGATTCTTGACACTGCATGTTCGTTTCATATTTGTTGTAACAAAGATTGGTTCAGTTCATATGAGTATGTGCAGACTGGAGATTTTGTATGTGTGGTGAATGACAATCCATTCCATATTGTCCGAGTTGGATCTGTTAAGATCAAGACACATGATGGCGTGACGCGTACGTTGGATGAGGTGAAGCACATACCAAGCATGGCCAGAAATTTGATCTTCCTGAGTACCATGGACGTTGATGGATACAAGTACGCCGGTGGGCGTAGGTTGTTGAAGGTATCAAAAGGTTCTCTTATTCACATGATAGGTGATATGAATTCTGCTAAGTTATATGTTCTTAGAGGTAGCACTTTGTCTGGTATTGCTGCTGCTGTTACTTCTAATGATTCTGATGATTGTGGTAAAACCAATCTGTGGCATATGCGTCTTGGGCATATGAGCAAACATGGCATGGCAGAGTTGGTTAAGAGAGAGTTGATTGATGGTTGCAACTTGGGTAAGTTTGAGTTCTATGAGCACTGCGTTTTTGGTAAGCATAAAAGAGTTAAATTCAATGCTTCCGTTCATACCACCAAAGGCATTTTATATTATGTGCATGCTGATGTTTGGGGGCCTTCCCGTAAGACATCTATTGGTGGTGCTAATTACATGCTTACTAGCATTGATGACTACTCAAGAAAGGTGTGGCCATATTTTCTGAAACATAAATCTGATGTTTTTGATGCTTTTAAGAAGTGGAAAGTTATGGTAGAAAAGCAAACTTAAAAGAAGGTAAAGGTACTACGTACTGACAATGGTATGGAATTCTGTTCTAATGAGTTTGAGGAGTTTTGCAGTAATGATGGTATGATTAGGCACCACACCATCCCTTACACTCCTCAGCAGAATGGCGTGGCTGAGCGCATGAACAGGACCATCATCTCGAGGGCTCGTTGTATGTTGTCCAATGCAGGTATGCATAGACGTTTCTGGGCTGAAGCAGCCAACATAGCGTGTTACCTCATCAACATGTCACCTTCTATTCCACTTGAGAAGAAAACCCCTATTGAGGTATGGTCAGGTTTGCCTGCTGATTATTCACAGTTGAGAGTTTTTGGTTGCACTGCTTATGCTCACGTTGATAATGGAAAGTTAGAGCCTAGAGCTGTTAAGTGCATGTTCCTTGGTTATGGTTCAGGAGTTAAGGCATATAAACTATGGAATCCTGAAACTAAAAAGATTTTGTTGAGTAGGAACATTGTTTTCAATGAATCCGTTATGTATCATGACAGCTTGCCATCTGATCCCTCTCATGTTGCTATTGGAGAGGAGGGAGTTTGTGTGCAGGTGGAGCACCTGCAGAAATCTGTTGTTAATGATGTTGGCATTGACGATACTCATGAGGAAAATATTGATGATGATGTTGTTCAACACTCACCTACTGTTTTGCAGCAGCCACAGGAATCTATTGCTGTTGATAGACCGAGGCGTAACATAGTTCCCCCTCGTCATTTAATTGAAGAGTGTAATCTTGCTCATTATGCTTTAAGTTGTGCTGAACAGGTGGAGCATGATACTGAACCTGCTACATACAATGAGGTTGTTGCATCCGTTGACCGCGAGAAGTGGGTTTCTGCTATGCAAGAAGAGATGCAATCGCTTGATAAGAATGGCACATGGGAAGTTGTGCGCTTGCCCAAATAGAAGAAGGTCGTCCACTGTAAGTGGATATACAAGAGAAAGGAAGGTGTGTCTCCTAATGAGCCTCCAAGGTTTAAGGCAAGGTTAGTAGCAAAAGGTTTTAGCCAGATTCCAGGTATTGATTATAATGATGTTTTCTCTCAGGTTGTGAAGCATAGTTCTATTCGTGCTTTCTTTGGTATTGTTGCTATGCATGATCTTGAGCTTGAGCAGCTAGATGTAAAGATTGCTTTTCTACATGGTGAACTGGAGGAGGAGATTTACATGGACCAACCTGAAGGGTTCATAGTTTCTGGAAAGGAGGATTTTGTGTGCAAATTGAAGAGGTCACTTTATGGTTTGAAGCAATCTCCAAGACAGTGGTACAAAAGGTTTGATTCATTTATGATCTCACAAGGTTTTAAGAGGTCTCAGTTTGATAGATGTGTTTATATAAAGTTTGTTAATGGATCACCTATTTACTTGTTGTTATATGTTGATGATATGTTAATTGCTGCCAAGAGCATGAAAGAAATCACTACTTTGAAGGCACTCCTAAGTAGTGAATTTGAGATGAAAGATCTTGGTGCTGCTAAGAAAATCCTAGGTATAGAGATTAAACGGGACAGAAAATCTAGGTTGTTGTTTCTTAGTCAGCAAAGTTACGTTGAGAAAGTTCTTCAACGTTTTAATATGCATGATGCAAAGTCTGTTAGTACTCCTGTTTCTCCTCACTTTAAATTGTCAGCATTACAATGTCCTAGTTCTGATGAAGATATTGAGTACATGTCTTGAGTTCCTTATTCTAGTGTTGTTTGTTCCTTGATGTATGCCATGGTTTGTTCTTGCCCTGATTTATCATATGCTATGAGTTTGGTGAGTTGTTACATGGCTAATCCTGGTAAAGAACATTGGAAAGTTGTTCAGTGGATTTTCAGGTACCTCCGTGGCACATCGAATGCTTGCTCGAAGTTTGGCAAGACTGATGAGGGACTCGCAGGCTATATGGATTCAGATTTTGCTGCCGACTTAGATAAGAGAAGGTCCCTCACAGGTTATGTGTTCACGGTAGGTGGATGTGCCGTGATTTGGAAGGCAACGCTGCAACCAGTTGTTGCTTTATCTACAACCGAAGCAGAATATATGGCTGTTGCTGAAGCTTGCAAAGAGTCTGTTTGGTTGAAAGGTTTGTATGCTGAGCTTTGTCAGGATGATTCTTGCATTAACCTGTTCTGTGACAGTCAAAGTGTTATTTACCTTACTAAGGATCAGATGTTCCATGAGAGAACAAAGCACATTGATATCAAGTACCATTATGTTCGTGACATTGTTGCACAAGGTACACTAAAGGTATGCAAGATAAGCACTCATGATAATCTTGCTGATATGATGACAAAGCCTGTTCCTGTTGCTAAGTTTGAGCTATGCTCAAGCTTAGTTGGTATAACTGCTTAGCCCAAGTGGCTGTTGGCGCCGAAAGTGTTTTCTTTGTTTGATCAGGGGGATGATTACTATTGATGCTACAAGAAGAAATTTATCTCAAGGTGGAGTTTGTTATATGTTGATCCAAATTCTACAAAGTAGAGGCCAACTTCTGACGGAGCGGAGCGAGCCCCGTCGCCGGAGGCCTGTCGCCCGAGGCTTGGTACGGATCGTTGATGATCAAGGTTACCACCGTTATATATACCTCTTGTAAGCCGCCGGCTGGGATAAGTTGCATCTGTGAAATCTCCAGCGTTGTGTAAACACTCCCCATTATAGTGAAGATTCGCTGGCTGGCGTCCGTGGTTTTTTCCCTCTCTTTGTTTGAGAGGGTTCTTCGTTATTTACTTGTCGCAAATCTAACACAAATCCATTTTGCAGGTGCCCAAATCATTCCACGGTCGTTGAATAGTTTGTACAGATCTCTTGTCTGTGATGGTTTATCAGTTGTAATCATCAATCTGGAGTCCCCTGCCCCATGTGTACTTGGTGTAAAGCTGGTTAGAACAGAAACTGTTCTTAGCTGGGTTTCAGCAGTCATAGACAGTAGGTGGTGTAGGTTGATTTGCCGGGCTGGGTATTCACCGGGTTTAACCTATTAGTTAATTGCATCAAGTATCTATTGAATTTAGTAGATAGTCACAAACTCACAATGCGTCAAACATAATGAAAAGGATGAAGTGCTGGTAATACACAAGCAATGACGTATAGCGAGGAACATATATAAATATATGCATGTGCGCAGCTGTGTGCAGATCGATCATTCTCCACTAGTAATGCCCCATATTAATTCGATTAATTAAACAACAAAGGTAGCAGCCTGGAAGGAGTACTAGATTACTGGTCAAAAATAATTGATTCCGGTGGTGAACTGATTCTGTGATAGGGCGGACGCAAAGTCTGTTCCATTATTTGTCATCGATGACGTTGCAACATCGCTCTTGTCTTGACGCAAGTCATGTGCAAGTTCAAACACGACTCCCACCTGAACCTGGGCAGGCGATAGGAACCTTGGTCGTCAGTTGCGCCTCTATAAATGTTTCGATTCGTCTTCATCAGACATCAGTCATCATCTCCATCTCCAGTCATCCTGCTCTTGCTCTGTCATTCCAAACAGAAACTTACACTCCCATCGCTCAGGAACTACAAGAGTACCGTTGTTGTCGACATGGGCGGCATCGCAGCTACAACGAAGCCGCTGGTGCTCTACCCGTCGCCGGGCATGGGGCACCTGGTCTCCATGATCGAGCTCGGCAAGCTCTTCACGGCTCGCGGACTAGCCGTCACCATCGTAGTCATCGATCCGCCGAACAACACAAGCGCTACGGGCCCCTTCCTGGCCGGCGTCTCCGCCGCCAACCCTTCCATCTCTTTCCACCGTCTACCGCAGGTCAAGCTCGCGGAGTCCGAGCACCCCGAGATGCTAACCTTCCAGCTCTCCCGCCTCTCCAACCCGCACCTCCATGACTTCCTCACTGGCGCACGACGCGGTGGGGTGCTTCGTGACACACTGCGGCTGGAACTCGGTGCTCGAGTCGGTCATGGCGAGCGTGCCGATGCTGGCGTGGCCATTGTACGCCGAGCAGAAGATGAACGTGGTGTTCCTGGAACAGGAGATGAGGCTGGCCGTTGCGATGGAAGGGTACGACAAGGAGCTGGTGGAGGCCGAGGAGGTTGCCAAGAAGGTGAGGTGGATGATGGACTCGGAGGGCGGGAGGCTGCTAAGGGAGCGCACTCTGACGGCGATGCGGCAGGCGAACGACGCTCTGCTCGAGGGAGGGGAGTCGGAGGCGACGCTAGCGGGGCTGGTGGATGCTTGGGTTCATGCTTGACATGGGAAATGTAAAGGCTCACTTGTGCAGAGGGACGGTGGTGAGCGGGATGTGGTCACGTGCAACATCGTCTCCAATTCATCGTGATAATAAGCAATGTTTAGTTCTTATAAGTGTGATTTTTTTACAAAAAAACAACCTTTATTATTACTCAAATGATACTAGTTAAGTTTTGCACACTTGGCTTGCCTAGCTACTTCAATCAGTGTTATGGTACTACTCGTGATTACTCGATTATGTGGACAGTAATTTGGGAATTATATCAGGATACAAAAGGACATAAGAACATTCTCCGCCGCCGCCGCTAGTCCTGATCCCTAGGATACTCCTTCAGAAGACATGTCGCTCTCTAAGTAGTGGTGGTCGTTGCTGTTCTGGTCTTCGGTTGGATCCAGTGCGGGCCAAGGAATTTGCGATTGGGCTGAGCGATCCTCTTGGGCCTTGTATTGCGAGGGATGAGGCCCATGTCATCGCTCTGCTTGACTGTCGAAGTAGAGGCGCTGACATCCCCCCTTCCTTGTGTAATGGTTTGTCCCCAAGTTGTTGCAGCTGGGAAGCGTTGTTGAAGCTCGACAGCGTCCTCCCATGTGATGTCCATCACTACAGGATCGGACCACTGCACCTGGACTTGCTCCTTCATCCCGTTTGATGTGCACCGCCAACGGCGAGCTAGAATCTTCACTGGTGTAATCACTATGTCAGGTGGTTCAGGAAGATTCAGGGAAGCTGGAGTACCTGGCAATAGCACTTTGCGAAGTTGCGACACGTTGAACACAGGATGAATCTTTGATAATGAGGGGAGCTGCACTTCATAGACCACTGGATTGATACATTTGATGATCTTATATGGCCCAAAGTACCGGAATGCCAGCTTGTGGTTGGCCCGGCGTGCAACTGAAACTTGCACATAAGGTTGAAGCTTGATGAAGACGGACTCTCCTACAGTGAAGGTATGAGGAGTCCTGTTTTTGTCAGCTTGCCGTTTCATTTGCTGCTGGGCATGATTAAGGTTGTGTTGAAGAACCTCTTGCATTAGTTTTCGCTCCTCGAGCCAGTCTTGTAGTGGTTGGAACTGACAGACTGAATCAACTTCGATTTCCCAATGTCGTGGCTCATGGCCGTAGAGAGCAACAAAGGGAGAAGTCTTTAGTGTAGAGTGGTAACTTGTATTGTACCAGAACTCTGCTAAAGACAGCCACAAACTCCATTTGCGGGGACATGCATGAGCGAAACAATGAAGGTATATCTCCAAACAATGATTGACCCGTTCCGACTGCCCGTCGGTAGCTGAGTGATAAGCTGAACTCATACGAAGATCATTACCCAATGAGGAGAAAAGTTCCTTCCAGAAACGACTTGTAAAGATGGGGTCACGATCAGATACCATAATCTTGGGCAAACTGTGTAATTTGAAGACATTATCCAGGTATGCGGTTGCTACTTTGGCTGCAGTGAATGGATGATGGAGAGGACATGTGAACTTATCGACGACGACCATGATACTATTCACAGAGCCAGAAGTGGGCAAACCCTCGTTGAAGTCCATCGTCACCATTTGCCACGCGCCATCAGGAGTTGGTAAAGGTTCAAGCAGACCTGGGTATTTGACCCTCTCAGGTTTTGCTTGTTGGCATATCAGACATGATTGCACTGCCCCTTTTATGTGTGTCTTCATCTTTGGCCACGCAAACAGACGACGAATGCATCTATAAGTTATTGGGAGTCCTGAATGGCCCCCTATGCTGATGGAATGGAAAGCATTGATAATGGAATTCTGCATTTTTGGAGAACCTCCCAACCAGATACGGTTCTGAAAGTACAGAATGTTATCACGTAACTGAAATCTTCCTTTTGGATCAGGCTGAAGCTGCAGTTTATGAATCCAGCGACTAGCATGCGGATTAGAAGTGTAACTTTGCTTTACATCTTCAAGCCAGGCAGGTTGACAAACAGATATAGTAGCCAGTTTTTCATCGCCATGATGTTGACGACGAGAGAGAGCATCTGTGGCTCTGTTATCATCACCCTTACGATAACATATCTTATACTGAAGCCCCAAAAGTTTTGTGAAGGCTTTTTGCTGCCAAACCGTCGTCAATTTTTGTTCCTCCAAATGTATCAGACTTTGTTGATCAGTTCGAATCAAAAACTCTCCATTGTGTAGATAAGGGCGCCATTGTTCGACTGCCATGAGAATGGCTAGACACTCTTTCTCGTAAGTTGAGAGTCCGCGATGACGTGGCCCAAGTGGTTTGCTCATATACGCAATGGGGTGCCCTTCTTGTTGCAGTATTGCTCCCACGCCGGTATCACACGCATCGGTGTCAATAACAAATGACTTGGAAAAGTCTGGCAGTTTGAGAACTGGTGCTTCAATGAGGCCCTTCTTCAATAGCTGAAATGATGTTTCCGTCTCTTGGGTCCACACACAAGGAGCATGTTTCTTTAGTAGATTGAAGTGTGGCCGAGCTAGAATACCAAAATTCTTTACGAAGTTGCGATAGTATCTAGCAAGGCCTAAAAAGCTCCTGACATCTTTGCTGGACCGGGGAGTTGGCCAATTTTCCACTTTAGCTATCTTAGTTGGATCAGAAGACACACCAGTTGCATTGATGACGTGACCTAAATAAGCAATTTGTTCCTGCCCAAAAGAACATTTAGACAGTTTAATCTGCCAGTGATCGCTCTTGAGAAGTTGAAACACTTTTGTGAGATGATGCACATGCTCTTGAAGTGTCTGGCTGTAAACTAGGATGTCGTCGAAGAATACCACTACACACTTCCTGAGTAAGGGTTGTAATGTATTGTTCATCGCACCTAGAAATGTTGCAGGAGCTCCAGCCAAACCGAATGGCATAACCTTATATTCCCAATGACCTGAATGTGTTTGAAATGCTGTTTTGAACTCCTCCCCCTCAGCCAATCTGATCTGGTGATAACCGGCGCGTAAGTCTAGATTGGAAAACCACTTTGCGCCTGCTAATTCATCAAGTAGCTCATTGATGATTGGTACAGGGTACTTGCTGATCACAGTCATGGAATTCAGAGCGCGATAATCAACACAGAGGCGCCAGGTACCATCTTTTTTCTTCACTAAAATGGCCGGTGAAGAGAACTGGCTAGTTCTCTTTTGAATGACACCGGACTGCAGAAGTTCAGAAACTTGCCTTTCTATTTCTGACTTTAATTCTGGCTTGTGTCAATAAGCACGCATGTTAACTGGTTGAGCTCTTGGCATCAAAGGTATTCGATGATCACAGTCACGTCGAGGTGGCAGTGTATTTGGTTCATTGCAAATCTCCGAGAACTGATGAACAACTGCCTGAATCTCTGATGGTGTTATTTCTTCAGTGATGACCTGACCATCCATTGCATACACATGTATGAGATGGGCTGCTGATCCCTGTTTGCAAATGGTCTGCTGAAAGCACATTTCATGTTTTCCTGTGTTTTGTGTGTTAGATGACAATACTGTAGAGATTTCTCATGTGCGCTAAGTGTGCAGGAGGTTTGGGGGGGCGGATTATCCGCCCCACCGTCCTACCTCATTGTTCAAAGGCTGCCAAGGCGCATCACCCAGAGAGGGGCGGATTATTGCCCGGAAAATCCGGACTGGGGGTGGTTTTTCCTCCCCAGGCCGGATAATCCGGCTATCGCATGGGTCGGATAATCCGCCCCCCAGAATTTGAACAAAGCATGGCAAGGCGCATCGCTCAGAGTCCGATCGGATTTTTGCCCAGAAAATCCGAACTAGGGCGGTTTTTCCTCCCCAAGCCGAATAATCTGGCCTTCACATGGGGCCGGATAATCCGGCCCCCAGAAGCTGATCAAGTGCAAACTCTGCGCGACACTCAGAGAGGGGGCGGACTATCTGCCAGATATTCCGAGTCTAGGGCGGAATTTTCCCTAGGCCGGATAATCCGGCCCTCACTTGGGCCGGATAATCCGGCCCCCAAAGTCTCCAACGGCTGGTTTTGGAAGGGGGTATAAATATCCCTTCTTTCCCAATGTTCAGAACCCTTGATTCATTCGAAATTGTTCAGACACTGTGTAAGAGCTCTCATTCTAGATCTCCTACTTCAACCACCCGAAGGCTTCAACCTTTGGGGGAATTGAAGGAGGAGAGAATCGTCATCGTCATCACGAATCAAGCGCATCAACTCCTCTCCATTCATTTGGAGAAATCCCTGATCTAGTATTCTTGTCAATATCTAGATTTGTTCTTTGTTATTGATAACTTGTTCTTATGGCAGCTTGTTGTCATTACGGGAGCCTCCAAGTTGATTGTGGAGTTGTGCCCCGCTAGTTGTGTAAAGGCACCGGTACCCGCCTCGAAGGGTCCCTATAGTGGAAAGGTGGATCAGGCCTTTGGTGGCGGGATCCATCGGAGAACAGGGTGAGGCCTATTGTGGCGTGGTGGTCTTAGTACCTCCCACCCCTCCAACGCATACGTACTTCCCTTAACAAGGAAGGAACTGCGGTCAAATAAATCATGTGTCTCTGTGTGCTTCATTTCGGTTTACCCGTTTCTCTTCCACTCGCTCTTTACGTGCTAGTAGATAGGTTTGCATATAGGGAAATTCCACCTAATAGTATATCTAGAGAATTTACCCTTTGTTCTAAGCCTAAAATTGAAAAAGCATTAAAATTTGAAGTAGCACCTATTCACCCCCCCCCCCTCCTTTAGGTGCCCATACGATCCATTTCAATTGGTATCAGAGCCCCGGCTCTTTATTCGGGCTTAACCGCCTAAGATAAGTATGGGTACCAAGGGAGATGGGGATGAGGCTGTGGATAAGGTCACAATGGATGATCTCAAGACATTGGAAACAACCTTGTTGAAATCCTTTGAGGACAAGATAGAGGAGATGAATCAAATGATTGCTCGTCTCACATCATCCATAGCCCCATCTCCATCCTCCTCTGAGGCCGCCACACCATCATCCAAGGATAAGGCTAACACCGGATCCAAGGATGATGAAGTGGTAGGTGAAAAACATAATGGTTCCACCTCCAAGAAGGGAACTGGTAAGGAGGAATATAGTGAGGTTCGTCACTTATATTCCCCCGATCCACCTATCCCTCATCCTCATATAAACAATAGGGGTGATCCACCCAAGCTTACTGCATCCTCTTTTAATCAATGGCAATTCTTAATGAAGTCTCATGTTTGTAGCTCCTCAATTGAACTATGGAGGATTATTGAAGAGGGTCTTCATATTGGAGATCATTACAATCTGACAAGAAGAGAAGTTGTGGATAGCCAATTGAATGCTACGGCTCTCCACATGATACAACTCGGTGTGGGTCCCAAGGACATGCCCCACATTGAACATCTCAACACAGCTAAAGAAGCTTGGGATGCCCTCACCGATCTCTTTATTGGGAATGAAAGCATGAGAAGGAATAGGTATGATGCCCTTAGTAATGAAGCTGAGGGATTCTACATGTTGGATGGTGAAAACCATGAAGACATGTATAGAAGACTCAAGGGCATTGCAACAACATTTAGAAAGCATGGAGCCACTCACATTGATGATGCGTGGATAAAAAGAAAATATGTGAGTGCCTTAATGCCTTTCGAGCCAACGGACTTGAAGAGCTTGCAAGGTAGACACAACTACCATCAAATGACATCCAATGAAGTCATGCAAGAAATGGCATCATTCAAAGTTGCTGCGAAGAATGCTGAAGATGCCCGGGCTCGTGCTATTGGAATGCAAAAGGGTGTAAATGTTGCTCTAAAAGCTAATGTTGTTGAGCAAGAGGAGGATGAAAGAGCTTTTGAGGGGGCCTCCATGGACTGCCCCGATGAAGTCAAGCATGCTCATGGTGAGTATATGGCGTTTTATGCAAGAAACTTTTGGAAGGATCCTGCCAAGGCCAAGTCGGAACTCGAGCGCAAGAATGGGTCAAGTGGAAGAAGAGAAAGTGGCCCAAAACTGAGAACATGCTACAATTGTGGAGATAGGCTGCACTTTGTAGCCAAGTGTCCTTATCAAAATAGAGAAGACAATGGTGGCAGGCTCATTCTTAAAGAAAAATCCAAAGCACCTAAGAAGAAGCCATTTATTAAAAAGAGTGGCCCCTACAAGAAGCAACCCAAGATCGTCTTAGTGGCACAAGAAGAATACTCCTCTACAAGTGAAGATGAAGAGGATGAAGATAGTTCTCGCGAGGTGGCTGCTATAGCCACCACATCGACTCCATCATATCTCTTCGACTCGCCAAACGAGAACGTCATCAACAACAACGCCACTTGCCTTATGGCAAGAGGGTCCGAGGTATCAAGTTCTAGCTCTTCATTTCCTAAGACTAACATAATTTTGGATATGGATGATCAAGATAGTCTTAAAATGAAATAAGAAGTTATTGCTTTGGACAACTTTTTCACTAACCTGCAATGTGAGCACAAACTCCATTTTGATGCTCTTATGAGTCAACTTGCTCAAGCCGAAGATCTTCTTGAAGAAAAGGCGTAATCGAAGAGAAGATGCCTTGGAGATAGCTTCTTTGAAGAATGCCTTGGAAGAAGAAGAGGAAGCTCGAGTATCTTTGGAAGAGAGACTCGAATCCATTGAGGAGTCACATGAAGAAGTTGTGGCTCAGCTCATCAAAGAACGTGGCAATACTCTTGCCAAGGTAAAGAAACTAAAGAAAGAAAAGACTGGATTTGGGGCTGCTCATGCTAGACTCTTAGAGAAGTTTGATAAACTTGAAAGTGCTCACAAGGCATTGAAGAGTGATCACTCTACTCTAAATGAGTCTCATGATCAGCTCCAAACTCAATTGAAGTTGTATGATGTGCCAAGTACCTCTACATCATCTTATGGAAAAGAAGATCTTGCAAGAGGTTCTCAACACAAAGGTAAAGAGGTTCTTGATGAGATACTGAGCAAGCAAAGGACAAACAATAGAAAAGAAGGTCTTGGTTACATTCCCAAGACAAAGAACAAGAAAAACAAGAAAAAGAAGAAGAAGAAGAAGAAGAAGAGCAAGACTGCTCAATCAAAGACTAGCAACATCACTAATGACAAGTCTAACTATGATGGTTTTGCAGGGGCTAACAATCCTAACTTTGAATTATATTGCGATTATTATGGTGATGTTTATGCTAGTTATGTAGGCTCTTATGATTGTTACATTCCTTGGTCTATTTGGGTTTCCAAGACCCTTGTCACTAACATGAGAGTACCCATTGAAAAATGGGTACCTAAAACCAAGAAATAACTTTCTTGCAGGGCTATGATTACGGTGGGTCTAAATGGGTACTCAATAGCGGGTGCACGAGTCATATGACCGGAAGCAAGGAGATCATCACGGAGATGCGACCAAATCATGATCATATAACTGTCTCCTATGGTGATAAGTCAAAATCTGAGGTATTGGGTCTCGGCAAAGTTGTGGTGGCTCACGATATCTCTCGTGGACGTCATGCTTGTTGAGACCCTCGGGTACAACTTACTTTCAGTTCGCGCCCTTGGTAAGATGGGCTTTGCAGTTTATATTGATGCTGATTTGGTTGTACTCTTGTGGAGAAAGTATCTAAAAGTCGCTTTCGTGGGATATGTCGAAAATGACCTGTACGTGGTGGACTTTTTGGGGAAAACCACTACAGGCCCGATGTGTCTTTTCGGAAAGGCTGGCGTGGGTTGGCTATGGCATCACCGACTAGCCCACGTCAATATGAGAACTTTGCAAAGTCTCCACAAGGGTGGCCACATCCTTGGACTAAAAGAAATGTCTCCTTTGCCAAAGGTCGTGTTTGTTGGGCTTGTGTTGAAGGGAAAATGCATGACTCTCTTCATCGTAGGAAGACTATCGTCTCGTCAAAAAGGATCTTAGAGCTCCTTCATGTGGACCTCTTCGGACCTCCATCTCATGCAAGCCTCGGCGGGAAGAAGTACTGTCTTGTGATCGTTGATGATTACTCAAGATACATGTAACACCCCGTCCACTCCTGGGCCCGGGGGGTGTCACTCCTGGGAGCTTAATAGGATATCTAGACTGGCCCCACAGACCAACACTAGTCTTTTCTGGCGCACTTTGTCCTCACTCGTGCGCACCCGGTTACCCATTTCCCGGTCGGTCACCCATCCTAGAATTTCTCTAGGCCAAGCACGCTTAACCTTAGAGTTCTTTTCGAATGAGCTTCCGGAAAAGAAGTTGCAACTTGTTGATATGGGTATCCTATCAATCCTATTAAGCCATGTGCCTGGATCTCACATACACCCACCCTTTAGAAGATCGATGCCCTCATCGATCAAGCACACCCCAGGAACGTTCCCTCTTGGCACGCGTCTGTGCGTCCAGTGTCGGCACATGTGCCATGCCGTGTCCACTCAGCTACCGCCATGCTCCACATGTCCCGCCATCGACCCCGCACACACCCGTAATCGCAAGGGTCGGCTCGATACCACTTGTAACACCGTCCACTCCACGGGCCGGGGTGTCCTCTGGCAACAATAGGATATCTAGGCGGCCCCACAGACCAACACTAGTCTTTTCTGCACTTTGTCCTCACTGCGTGCTTTTGATTACCATTTCGATCGGTCACCCATCCTAGAATTTCTCTAGGCCAAGCACGCTTAACCTTAGAGTTCTTTTCGAATGAGCTTCCAGAAAAGAAGTTGCAACTTGTTGATATGGGTATCCTATCAATCCTATTAAGCCATGTGCCTGGATCTCACAATACACTTGGGTTTATTTCTTCAAGTTGAAGAGTGAAACTCAAGAAACGGTCATCGACTTCGCCAACGAGGTTCAACGTCAACACAACGTCCCTATTTTGGCTATAAGAAGTGATAACGGCTCTGAGTTCAAGAACTACACCTTAAATGAGTTTCTAAGTGAAGAGGGGATTACCATCAATATTTCGCTGCGTACACCCCTCAACAAAATGGTGTAGCCGAGAGGAAGAATCAAACTCTAATGGACATGGCAAGGTCAATGCTAGCCTAATTCAAGTCTCCATATAACTTCTGGGCTGAAGCAATCTCTACCGCTTGTCACTCATCCAACCGGTTATACCTCCGTAAGATCTTGGACAAGACTCCGTATGAAATACTTACCAGGAACAAGCCAAACATTTCATACTTTCAGGTATTCGGGTGTAAGTGTTTCTTTCTCGTCAAGGGAGTTCGTTTATCTAAGTTTGAATCTAAGGCTCTAGAAGGTATTTTTGTTGGTTATGGTGCCGAATCCCACACTTATAGAGTCTACAATAAGCTCTTCGGAACTGTTGTAGAATCTTGTAGTGTGGTGTTCGAGGAAAATGATGGTTCTCGTGCGGAGCAAGTTGGTGTTTGTGATGCAGATGTTGAAATACCCCAAGATGCCATAAGAAGAATGGGCGTGGGATTTTTCCACCCCATTGAGGAACCCCTTGTGGCGGATCGGGAAGGACAATGCTCTACTCATGTAGAGCCCTCGTCTACACATACTCAACATGTTCCAACCAAGGGAGCAACTTCTACACCATCTCCATCAACTGCTGAAGGTCAAGATGTTCCAGAAAGCTCCAGGCCGGATTATCCGGTGGACACCGGATTATCCGGCCACCCCGCTCCTGACGACCACATTGCTCCTGATGCTGAAGATATAGATGCAAGCTCCAGGCCAGATTTTCTGGCCAGCCCCGGATTATCTGGCCCCTCGCTAGTTCAAGCAAATCCTAGGCGGCCTGATGAAGCTGCTACAAGTTTTCCCAGGCCGGATTATCCGGCCACTCCATCGGCCGGATTATCCGGCCCTGACTCACTTGTTGTTCAGCAGACTCCTGTTACGGCTGCTGACTCATCTCAAGGGCACGCTTCATCCCCGCCTACTACTGTTATCCCAGATTCTAATCAAGGTCGAGCAAATGATTCCAATGGATATTCAAGTGATGAAACTACTCCACCAAGAGACAACAAACTTATTGAACTTCGTCGCAAGGCTCGGGCTGATCGGAACCTTGAGTTAAGGGGTCACACCCTCAACAAGGTTGTTGGTGATCTTCGACGAAGGGTTTCTACAAGAAGGGAATTGTCCAGTTTTGGTGAGCATCAAGCTCACATCTCAATGGTGGAACCCAAGAAGGTATTTGAAGATCTTGAAGATCCGGACTGGGTTGTTGCTATGCATGAAGAATTGAATAATTTCGAGCGCAACAAGGTCTGGAAACTCGTGGAGAAACCCAAAGATTGTCGCAATGTTATCGGCACCAAATGGATATTTAAAAACAAGCAAGATGAGAATGGCATTGTTGTGAGGAACAAGGCAATACTTGTGGCACAAGGCTACTCTCAAGTTGAGGGCATTGACTTCGGCGAGACCTATGCTCCAGTGGCTCGCCTTGAGTCCATCTGCATCCTTCTTGCTTATGCTGCCGATAACAATTTTAAATTGCAGCAAATGGACGTCAAGAGTGCTTTCCTTAATGGTCCTCTACATGAGTTGGTATATGTAAAGCAACCCCCGGGATTTGAGGATCCTAACTTCCTGAACCATGTCTACAAACTCGATAAGGCACTCTATGGCCTTAAACAAGCCCCACGCGCGTGTTATGAGCACCTTAAAGAGCTTTTGCTAGACTGTATTCAAGTTGGGCAAATCGATCCCACTCTTTTTACTAAGAAGGTTAAGGGGGAGCTCTTCATATGCCAACTATATGTAGACGATATCATCTTTGGTTCTACTAATAAATCTTTTAATGATGAATTTTCAAAGCTTATGGCTGACAGGTTTGAGATGTCTATGATGGGGGAATTACGGTTCTTTCTTGGATTCGAGATCAAGCAACTTAGAGAAGGAACCTTCATCAATCAAGCAAAGTACATCCAAGACATGCTCAAGAGATTCAAGATGACGGATCTTAATGGTGTCGCCACCCCGATGCAAACAAAATGTCATCTTGAACTTAACCCACATGGTAAAGATGTGGACCAAAAGGTATACCGGTCCATGATCGGCTCTCTTCTTTACCTCTGCGCATCTAGACCCGATATTGTGTTGAGTGTGAGGGTGTGTGCAAGGTATCAAGCAGCTCCTAAAGAAAGCCACTTAGTGGCGGTCAAGAGGATCTTTCGATATTTGGTTCATTCCCCTAACTTTGGTCTATGGTATCCCAAGGGATCCAATTTCTCTCTATGTGGTTATACTGATTCAGATTGGGCTGGTGATAAGGATCCACTTCTAGAGTTTGTCAATTCTTGGGAAGATCTCTAGTGTGTTGGTCATCTAAAAAGCAGAATTGTATCTCTCTCTCCACCACTGAAGCTGAATATGTTGCTGCTGCTAGTGCTTGCACTCGGTTATTGTGGATGAGGCAAACTTTAAAGGAATACAGTGTCAATTGTGACAAAGTGCCTCTTTTATGTGATAATGAAAGTGCAATCAAAATTGCGTACAATCCGGTACAACACACAAGGACAAAGCATATTGAGATTCGGAATCATTTTATTCGAGACCATGTTGCTCGAGGCGATATTGATCTATCTTTTGTGAGCACGAAGAACCAACTTGCTGATATTTTTACGAAGCCACTTGATGAAGCAAGATTCTGCTACTTGAGGAATGAGCTAAATATCATTGATTCCAGGAGTTTGTCTTGATTACCCATGCACTCACTCGTACATCTCAGTCTTATTTGGTCTAGATGTGGGCATGGATATAGGGGGAGTGTGGTCCTAATTCATTGGGCTAACCCTTTCCCCCATAATGCCAAAAGCAAGATAAATCATTTCTCTTAATATCATTTTGTGATATGTGAGCTTATTGATGAGTATTGGTCGTGAACCCAAGATATATCTTCGCGGTGTCACACCATACACTCCAACAAGGTGGCTTGACCCGCCTCTCCTTGAGGAGGATTGGATTTTTATGGATCTTTTTGGTTGTTTTTGCTCTCTCATGTTCTTATGGGAATCACACTCAATCTTGGCTCTTATTTGATTTGGATCTTGCAATTTTGAGTGTCTAGTACCATCCCAGTTTGGTTCTCTTAATCCTAAGCCTTTCCCTACCCCTAAGCCATCTATTCTTGCACACAAGTCCCTTGTACACCTTGTGGGGGTGTTGTTTGGGGACGCGCGGGCATGATTCTGTGTACAACAGAAATTCAGATTTGAGGCCGGATAATCCGGCCCAAGTGTTGGCCGGATAATCCGGCCCTGGCGGATTTCGTCTTAAAGGGCAGGGCTCGGGGGGAAGGGCTCATAACGAGCAGCACTTCTCCCCCAACCCTCTCCTCCTCCTCGGCCCGCCGCCCCCACCCTCCCGGGCCTCTCACGGATTTTCCGGGCCTCCCCGGATCTTCTTCTCCGCGCCTCCGGGTACCTTCTCCTCTGCGTTCTTCCTCCAATGAGTGAGGGTAACTCCCTCTCTCCCCATCTTTGGCTAGATGTGTTATTTTTTGGGTGGAACGTTGTCTAGAAGGATGTTTTTTTCGCATAAAAATATAGTCTTGCAGTTTCTAGACCCGATCTACTTTTTTGCATTCAATCTAGGTGAAGTCGAAAATTTCTGCCAGGGCCGGATTATCCGCCCCTGGCCAGGCCGGATAATCCAGCCTGACAGATTCAACTCTGGTTCAGTTTCACCATGGAGTGTGCATTGAGTAGATTTGTCTTATGAACTTTTTGACTACTTTTTCCGTGCTCTCTCCTGGACTTGTGTGTATGCTTATCCCCATGCTATCACCCTTGTTCTCCTCACAGGTGGTTCCAGTGTTCCTAAGACCTACAAGCGCCGCCCTCGCGGTAAATACTTTCGGGACGACGGACATGGTAACTTAGTGGATGAGGTTGAGTTGAGGAGAAGAAAGAACGAAGAGAAGCGCATGGCTGAACAAGTAAAGAGAACTAGAAAGGGGGTGTCCAAAAGGAAGGGCAAGGTGCCCAAGATCAACTACAAGGCTTTGGATGTAGTCACCTATTCCTCCATCCGTCACCGTGATTTGTTTGCAGAGTTGCCTCGTGATGATGAGGTGGGGGATGCTTGTTTTTGGTGTGCTGAATAGAAAGGTATTGTTGAAGTTGTGTATGCCAGGCTGAACATTAGGCCTATGCACCCGCTGGTTCTTGCTGAGGCTTTGGAGAAGCCCCACCTTGTGGATGCCATGTATGTGGCTGAGCGTATGGGGCTGCACCATCTCATGTCTCTCTAGTGCTCCTATGACTCTGAGGTGGTGAAGCCGTTCTTTTCCACTTTGGTTATTTGTGGCGATGAGCATCGCACCATGAAGTGGATGACTCATGACAGGACTATGAATGTTGATTTCCTTGTGTTTGCTGAGGTTCTTGGATACAATTTCCATAGCAGGGATAGGGCAAGTGGCCACCGTATCATCACTCAGCTGAAGCCCAACAAAGATGCAGCTCTCTCTCCTTGCACCATGGACAATGGCATTGTGGGCACTCTTGCTAGTCTGGCTCCTATCTATGCTGCTTTGGTCAGTCTCTTCCGTGATTCCATCACTCTAAGTGGAGGCAACAATGATAGCATCCGTGGTCACCTTGTTCAGCTCCTTGCTTTCTCCCATGAGGTTGCCTCGTGCGAGGATGAGTCCATGCAATACAAGCTGGATGTGATAGACTTCATCTACCATGAACTGATTGATGCTATGTTCAACTGGCTGTCCATTCCTTATGCTCCCTACATTATGATGCTCATCAGGCACCTGCTTCCTTCTGAAGATTTCTACATTGATGTGGTGCATAAGGCCAAGAAGATATACACCAAGGTTCGGAAGACCTCTCACCCCTCTTCTGCTCCTGAGGGTCTCATGAGGGATGCTCGTAGGCCTCCAGTGCCTCCTGCTGCCCGTGAGATCAAGCAGCTGAACTGGTTCCAGCGGCACATCCTTTGCATGGGCGTGGACACACGCAAGGGTCAGTATGAGGCATACAAGCAGCGCCATGAGTTAGCTCACTCTCAGCAGCTCATCCTTCACCATGTGTCCGGTGCTTCTAGTGACCCCCCGGCTCCTACACCTCCCACACCATATGCTCGGTGGAACTCTTCTTCCAGGCTAAACTATGGAGAGCTGGAGCGTCACTTGTTCCCCTCTGCAGCCACTGCTGATGATGAGGATGATGACACCGAGGAGCTTGAAGATGAGGACGAGTATGAGGACGACGAGTGATCCCTTGGGGCGCTAGCATCGCTCTTCTTCCTTTTTGGCGTCTCGATGCCAAAGAGGGAGAAGTAGTTCTATTAGGGTCTTCGAGGATTTGCATGGGTCGAGCATAAGCACTTGCATTTTTCTATTTGTTGTTTTCTCCCTTATGCCCATTTAGCGTTAAACTTTAAATTTGTGCTTTGTGGTTTGTTTGAGACTCTATGTCAGTGGTTGTCTGGATTTATCTCATGGATTATGCTTATGGATTCATCTATTCATTTCCTACTATGCTAGAAATCTTTATCAAGGAAGGCGCTTATATTGGTTATCACGTTGATAATTGTGGCTATTTCAAGGATGCCTCTCTCCCTATCTCGGTGGTATGATTATGTTGTTCATATGTCAATGGAATAGATTCACCTATTTGTGTGCATTTGTATTCAAATGCAAAATTCTAATATGCACACATTGAGGGGGAGTCTCTTCCATGTTTATTGCTAGTAGTCTTGTGATCCTTTCCTGCAAATCCTAGTATTGTTATCTAACACCAAAAAGGGGAGATTGAAAGAACATTTCATGTTTTCCTGTGTTTTGTGTGTTAGATGACAATATTGTGGAGATTTCTCATGTGCGCTAAGTGTGCTGGAGGATTGGGGGCCAGATTATCCGCCCCACCAAGGACCGGATAATCCGTCCTACCTCATTGTTCAAAGGCTGCCAAGGCGCGTCACCCAGAGAGGGGGGGGATTATTGCCCGTAAAATCCGGACTGGGGGCGGTTTTTCCTTCCCAGGCCGGATAATCCGGCTATCGCATGGGCCGGATAATCCGGCCCCCAGAATTTGAACAAAGCATGGCAAGACGCGTCGCTCAGAGTCCGGTCGGATTTTCGCCCGGAAAATCCGAATTGGGGCGGTTTTTCCTCCCTAGGCCGGATAATCCGGCCTTCACATGGGGTCGGATAATCCGGCCTCCAGAAGTTGATCAAGTGCAAGCTCTGCGCGACACTCAGAGAGGGGGCGGACTATCTGCCGGATATTCTGAGTCTGGGGCAGAGTTTTCCCTAGGCCGGATAATCCGGCCCTCACTTGGGCCGAATAATCCAGCCCCCAAAGTCTCCAACGGCTGGTTTTGGAAGAGGGTATAAATATCCCTTCTTCCCCAACGTTCAGAACCCTTGATTCACTCGAAATTGTTCAGACACTGTGCAAGAGCTCTCATTCTAGATCTCCCACTTCAACCATCCGAAGGCTTCGATCTTTGGGGGAATTGAAGGAGGAGAGAATCGTCATCGTCATCACGAATCAAGCGCATCAACTCCTCTCCATTCATTTGGAGAAATCCCTGATCTAGTATTCTTGTCAATATCTAGATCTTGTTCTTTGTTATTGATAACTTGTTCTTGTGGCAGCTTATTGTCATTACGGGAGCCTCAAATTTGATTGTGGAGTTGTGCCCCGCTAGTTGTGTAAAGGCACCGGTACCCGCCTCGAAGGGTCCCTATAGTGGAAAGGTGGATCAGGCCTTTGATGGCGGGATCCATCGGAGAACAGGGTGAGGCCTATTGTGGCGTGGTGGTCTTAGTACCGTCCACCCCTCCAACGCCGCGTGCTTCACTTCGGTTTACCCGTTCTTCTTCCACTCGCTCTTTACTCGCTAGTAGATAGGTTTGCATATAGGGAAATTCTACCTAATAGTATATCTAGAGAATTTACCCTTTGTGCTAAGCCTAAAATTGAAAAAGCATTAAAATTTGAAGTAGCACCTATTCACCCCCCTCCTCTAGGTGCCCATACGATCCATTTCATCTGCAACTCTGAAACAGATATTGCAGCACACTGAATGTTGGCTGGACAGTGTCCTTGTAACTGAAATTGTTTCCCAACAGTTTCAAATTTTAGAATCTTGCCCACCCAATCAATACTGGGATTGTGCTCTTCGAGCCAATCCATTCCTAGGATGACGTCATATGTTCCTAGGGGAAGAATTTTTAGATCGGTGCAGAACTGTTGTCCTTGAGATAGCCAATTGCATTGAGGAATAAAAGACTGGCAGGGGTATTGAGAACCATCCGCAACATGCACACGACATGGTGTATTCAGGGAAACTGCTCCCGGCAATTGATCTGCTAATTGCTTGTTGATGAAGGATGTGGAGCTGCCAGAGTCCACAAGGATCCATATCTCATGCCCTTGGAGGACTGCGTGAAGCTGAATCACTCTAGCCGAACCATTCACAACTCCGGCAAAAGCCTAAACCGAGATAGAGCATGCAATTTCAGCTTCTTCAGTAGGACTATCAGGCTGCTCTTCGCCTGTAAGTTCTTCAGAGGAAAACAAGGCCAGCAGTTCTTCTACGATATGCATTTGAACTGTTGACGGGCAGGTGTGCTCACGGCCCCAGTGCTCTCCGCACTTGAAGCACAGTCCCTTGGCACGGCGATAGTTGCGGAGGGCAGTGATCTTGTCATCGTTTGAGTTGCGGGCGCTCTCAAGACCTCGGTGATGCTCAGCTTTATTAGAGTTCTTGACTACAGGTGTATACGAATGTATTGGGAAATTCTTTGCAGGAACTCTGACGTTTCGATGCTCAAGATACTGCTGACACTGATAGGGGTCTCCTTCTGCAACTTCTTGTAAGAGTGCCAAAGAGCAAGCCATGTCCAGATCATTTGGGCGTTGCACCATCACCACAGCGCGAATATCCGGACGAAGGCCCTCGATGAAACGTGTCAAAAAGTAATATGGGTGAGTGCAATCAGAATATAAAACTAGATGTTTAATAAGTACATCAAATCTCTCAATATACTCAGCTACGGTAGTGCTCTGTTTAATGGAATAAAACTAGCGTATCAGCAACTGGTGTCGATCACGATCGAAACGGGTGCAGAGGAGGGAAGTAAACGAAATCCAGTCCAGTCCAGTCAATTTTTTGATGACGGACTGCAACCAGATCCCGGCCGCTCCCGTGAAGTGCAAAGTGGACATGGGCACCCAGTATGAATCGTGAATAGAAAACATGTGAAAATACTGCTCTACAAGAGTCTTCCACAGGTTTGGGTTCTCTCCACTGAACTGAGGAAAATGCATCGTGGGTGCAGTGTTGCCGAGACTAGCCATTATTTGACTAGATATCAAATTGGCATCAGCTAGAGTAGTGGGCATAGGATTTTGGAGGAAAATCATACCCGTGACCGGAGGCACCGCCGATGAAGTCGAGTTCATCAGCAAGTTACCCCTAGGGAGAGTTCCCTCGCCGTGGCCGATTTGCCCGTGGATCTCCTTGGTGTGGAGCGTAGAGGAATTGACGGCGATATAGGGCACCGCCGATCCACCAGTAGCTGCAGCCGCGTGAGGACGGGCTTTCTGAAGATCTGTTACCGTTGCTTGGAGCTGAGCGAAGCACGCCTCAAGGTCTGGCTTCCAGGCGCACAGATCGGAGAGCTACGACGTCTGCGCATCAAGCTTTTGCTCCAGCTTGTTGTTAGCTGCCTTGAGCTCCTCCTTGGTGGACAGTGTTAGCTTTGCGATAAGTAAAACGAAGAACGAAAATAAAATTATAGCGAGGGGGACACAGATTTAACGTGGAAAACCCTCTCCAACAAAGAGAGGGGAAAAACCACGGGCACCAGCCAGCGAAACTTCACTATATCGAAGAGTGTTTACACAACGCCGGGGATTTCACAGATGCAACTTATCCCAACCGGCGGCTTACAAAAAGTATATATAGCGGTGGTAACCTAGGTCATCAACGATCCGTACCGCGCATCGGCGGGCCTCGCTCCGCTCCGTCAGAAGTTGGCATTTACTTTGTAGAATTTGGATCAACATATAACAGACAGCACCGCCTCCTTCAGCTCGATCGAGTCTTGCTTCATGCGATCCAGATATTCCTTGAGCGTCGGATCCATGGTGTCGAGGAGTCGTTGCCGTTCGGCGGTGTAGCGATGAGTTTCCAGCACGGATTTGCTCTGATTTGGTGGGTGTGAGGGATCGAGAGGCTAATCTGATACCAGATGTTATGGTACTACTCGTGATTACTCGATATTCGTGTCTGTAAGAGAGATAAATCCAGATATTGTCCACATAATCGAGTAATCACGAGTAGTACCATAACAATCAGCCACTTCGTTCGCTCATCTCGGACAATGGGTGAAGGTTGCTTTCACAAATTCAGTTATAAGTTGTGCATCAAACTCAAGAAGTATTTTTTTCTAAACGATCCAGCAACTGCTGGCTTTCGATTTCATTAGTAGGTAGATATGCAAATGCTCGTACTAGGTGAAAAGGAAGAAAAAGAAGAGAATGAAAAGGCTAACAAACCAGCCACCCTTGTGGCACTAATTCGTCATCCCTACGGGGCAACACTACCACCCTACCTCGTAGGGCCATGGCAGCCACGCTTCCCGAGGCCGCCGCCTCGGCGCACTTCCACCGTCCGGAGCCGTCGCTCCGGTATCCACCACCAGGACCACGGAGCCACCGCACACGACAACCGCAGACCCTTCACACCGTGAGGCTAAGAGACTCCAAAGCGACGCCTCCAACAAAGTAACGATGTGTGTGCGTCGCCGCCGTCCGCTCTAGAGATCATAGGTTTTCACCTAGAGAGACTTTAGGCACTCGCATCGATAGAGGATTGTAGCTTCCAAATGACGCGATCAAGAAGAAGAACGACACCCTAGGGCGTCACCGTTGCCGGCGGCACCTAAGTACAAGGATTTCACCCGGAGTGCGATCTCGACCCCAAACCCCACAAGAGGGCCTATGCTAGGGATTAGCAAGCCGAATATTGTGGCTCCGTCGCCTGCCACCAATCTGTAGGGTAACGGGTAGGCTACACTAGCGTAAAATAAAAAATTTCTACCGTGTCAACCAGGAATACTATTGTCATAGATCACAGGATTACCACTAGACGCGCAATTGCGGAACTCGATGAAGCACATCGGGGCTGTGTAGATGTTCTACGCCTCCTCGTCCTCATCGAGCAGATCCCCTTTGCGCGGCTCGTCCAAGTGCTACAGCTGCAACACCTCCGAGGTATTCACACATCCGGAGTGGAAGGTCACATGACAGACTGCTAGGTCTGCACGTGCAAGACAAGCGTGAGAGGAGTGGCGGCTGGGTGGAATGCTCAACCCTATTCAGCTCGCCTCACTCTCTCTTATATAGGCATCCCTGGTGAGCTTCAATATTAGCAGCCCATTAGCAGCCTAAGCCTGGTCTAATTTGGATCCAATCCTTATTAGACTTCCAACCCCTAAAGTGTGTGACCCTATAGGTTCATACACGTATAGACATGACACGAGTACACTTACTCCATCAATAGTTGGTAGCGGCCTCTAGCAAGACGTGCTAACTCCTAAACGTATATAAAGATCATTCGGACGAACCATCACAAGGTTGAGTACATGTCTTTCCCTTTGCCCTACGATATTTGGTCTAGCTCCAAGCTAACCTCTCTTTCTCGATACTGTGATTTGGAATTCCTTTACTAGGTTAATTCTTAACCGTATGTAGCACAGCCATGCATTTCTAGATCCGATCACTCGAGGGGCCCAGAGATATCTCTCTCAAGTAGAGAGGGGCAAATCCCATCTTGATTGACCAATGCATTGCAGCATGTATCAGGACAAACCCGAAAGCTACCTATATAACTATCCAGTTATGGAGTAGTGTTTGATACCCCCAAGGTAGGTCGATCCACATCTCAAGTACATGTGGCAATCTCAGGTCTAACGATAAAACGTACACGATATGTAGAGAGAGATACAAGTATTATTGCCAGTCTCAACTTGGGTCAGTCCAACCCCATGTTCATAACATATGTCCATATCATTGGTTTGACATCTCCATGTCTATGACTTGCAAAACATAGTCATCAACCAATCGATGTGCTAGTCTAATATTCACGTGTGTCCTCACATGAACTCCGACTAGGGATAACTATTAGATAACCATACAAGTAAAGAGTTTTACAAACAATTCACATAATTGCCAATCAATGCAAGTTGCCTGATATATGGATATTCAAGGAACATTATAATAACTCATGGATACATATGAAATACAATCATCTCCATGATTGCCTCTAGGGCATATTTCCTTTACAATCCCAAACACATCTCCCGTCGAGGTGCCTGACCCCCTGATACGTCCATTTTGCATCACTATTCTATGTCTTAATTCACTATTATTCATTGATATATTTCGTATTGAGAGGTGATACTTATGTTATTTCATCTGTTTTTGCATGGTTGATAACTTTTTGGAGCATGGACCGCTACAGTTAGGATTCTGATGGAAAAGGTGCTGTTTGGAGACAAAATTCGCGAAGATCAGAAAATCCGGGAAAATATACGGAAAATCCTATTTTTCCAGAAGACTAATGATGCCATAGATGGAGTGGAGATGGGCCACAGGGGCCCACACCACCCCATGGCGCGGGCAGCCCTAGGCCGCGCCAGGAGGTGGTGTGGCCACCCTGGCCCACTCCAGCCTCTCTCCTCTAGCGTATATCATCCTCCCAAAACTCTAAGACTCGAAGAGCGACCACAGAAAGATTCCGCCGCCTCTGCGGGATGGAAAACACCGAGAGAGAAAGATCTCTCCGGCAAACAGATTTCTGCCGGGGGAATTCCTTCCCGGAGAGGGGAGATCGTCGCTATCAACACCACCATCAAGCCGGACTTTATCGGGATCATCATCATCATCACCACCATCATCACCATCTCCATATTGCTGTAACAATTGCGTTGAATCTTGCATTAGTTCATAGGGGAAACTTTCCCGGTGTTGATTACTCTTTGTAGTTGATGCTATTGAGTGAACCATTGAATTATTGTTTATGTTCAGATTGTTATACATCATTATTCCATCTCTGATCATGATCCATATGATGTCTTGTGAGTAGTTCGTTTTGTTCTTGAGGACATGGGAGAAGTCTTGTTGTTAGTAGTGGAGTTGTGTTGAGAAAGATTCAATAGATTGTTATTTAAGTTGTGGTGTACTTCTTCTAGTGGTGTCATGTGAACATCGACTACATGACACTTCACCTATATGGGCCTAGGGGAATGCATTGTGTATTTGGCTACTAATCGTAGGGGTTGCCGGAGTGACAGAAACCTGAACCTCCGTTAGGAAACCATTGCACAAGGGACGTAAGGGTCTTAGAGTTTAAAGTTGTGGTTAGGTTTCTACCTTAATTACTTTCTTGTACTTACGGATGTTTGCAAGGGGTATAATCGCAAGTATGTATTAGTCTTGGATGGGGCGGTACATTAGCACAGGTTCACCCACACAACACTTAGCAAGCTAAAGAAGATTAATCAACTATATGAAACGAAAGCACTTGACAGTCTTCCCATGTGTCCTCGAGAACGTTTGGTCATCTTAAGTAATACAACCGGCTTGTCCTTTGCTGCATAAAGGATTGGGCCACTTGCTGCATTTATTCCTACTGTCTTTTATTTACTCGTACTTTGTTTACTTGCTTTATCGAAAATCCCTAAAATCCGTTTGCTAAGTATTTGCAGAGAATTCTGATCCATACCACTAGCCAGACCTTCGCTCCTCGTTGGGTTTGACACTCTTACTTATCGAAAATCTGCGATACACCCCTATACTTGTGGGTCATCAAGACTATTTTTTGCGCCGCTTGCGGGAGTGAAGCGCTATTGGAGAGTGGAACTGGTAAAAGAAACTTCTACTGTGAGTATTGTTTACTTCTGCTAGTTGCTTTATTTTCGTTATGGATAATTCGCTGAGTTTCTTATTTGGTAATGCTACTACCACTGCTAAGGAAGTATATAAACCACCACCTGCTGAGAATGATGTTTTCAAAATACCTACAAGAATTATTAATCGTGTTATGGATAACTACTATGTTGGGGATGGAACTGTCCATCCCGGTGATCATTTACTCTTTATACACGAATTATGCGGGTTGTTCAAGTGTGCAGGTATTACTACAGATCAAGTTAAGAAGAATTTATTCTCATTATCATTAAAAGGAAGAGCTGAGGAATGGTATAAGATGCTGAAGAATGGTCAAGCTTTGGAATGGGAGGAAATAGTGCCTCTCTTTTACTCAAAGTTTTATCCTCCTAGTGAGATTCATAAAGATCGGAATCAAATATACAACTTTTGGCCTCTTGATGGAGAGAGTACAGCTCAAGCTTGGGGGAGATTGGAGTTACTAATGCTCAAATGTCCCATTCATGAGCTCCCCAACAATATTATTATCAATAACTTTTATGCAAGACTCCCTCTACATGACAAGGATTTATTGGATGTTTCTTGTGCTGGATCATTCACTCGTATGGAAGAAGAAGCTAAATGGGATCTTCTGGACCGTATTCAAGACAATGCTGAAGCTTGGGAAAATGACAAAGGTAGAAAGTTAGGTATAAATTATGATTATGAATGCATTGAATCTTTTATGGGAACAAATGACTTTCAAAATATTAGTAATATTTATGGTCTTGATTTGCAAGTTATTACGAATTGCTTTAGAGCTTTTGCTTCCTATATCGAAATTCCAAAAAGGGGATGGAACAAATACCATGCACCTTACAAAGATATTGTTGACTATGCTCCTATTGGAAGTGTTGAGTATTGCATTATTGACCCCATCTTACCTGAACCTTATATTGAGAAGATTACCTTCCCCGAAAAGGTAAAAGACCATCCTATGATAACTAATGTAATCACCAAAAGTGAAAAAAGAACTGTAAAACCTGATGAACAAATAAACATTGAACCTGTGGTACCAATTGTGAAAGACCTTGTCACTAAAAGCGTAGAAGACGGGCACATAGTTTTTTGTGAGGATGCTTCTAATATTGTTTCACATCCCAATAGAACTAAAAAGGCTCGTGTTCCTATGCTTTCTGTTAGAATTGGTGATCATTGCTATTATGGTTTATGTGATATTGGTGCAAGTTCCAGTGCTATTCCTTATGAGCTTTACAGAGAAATTATGCATGAAATTAGTCCTTGCGAGTTGGAAGAGATTGATGTGGTCATTCACCTTGCTAATAGAGAGACCATCTCTCCAATTGGTATTGTACGAGACGTGGAAATTCTTTGTGGTAAGATTAAGTACCCTGCTGATTTTCTAGTACTTGGTTATGCTGCTAGTAAAACCTACCCTATCATTTTTGGTAGACCTTTCTTGAGTACTTGTGGAGCTATTATTGATTGCAAGAGGGAGAAAATCTTGACTAAGTTTGATGGGGAATCTTATGAGTTTAATTTTTTGAAATTTGCTAAAGAACCTTGCGAAGAGGAAACCCATAATGAGTATTTTAGGGTTGAACAACTTGCTTCTATTTCTCTTGCTCCTAACAATGCTTTGCAGCAATTTATGGAAGATCATGAAAGTGAAATATTCATGGAAGAAAGGAATGAGATTGACAGGATTCTCCGTGATCAACCTATGATGCTTAAGCACGACTTGCCTGTAGAAGACTTGGGTACCACGATGCCACCTAAAAGGATCCGGTTTTGATCTAAAACCTCTCCCGATGATCTTAAATATGCTTATATTGATGATAAAAGATATATCCTGTTATTAGCGCTAAACTTTCGGGGAAGGAAGAAGAAAGGTTATTGGAAGTTTTAAGGAAACATCATGAGCTATGGGTTATACTCTGGATTTAAAGGATTTCACCTACTATATGTTAGCATTCTATCAACATAGAACCGGATCTGAAACCAGAGTGGAGCACCAACGACGTTTAAATCCTAGGATGAAGGAAGTGGTAAGGAATGAGGTATTGAAACTCCTTGATGCTGGTATTATTTACCCTATTGCTGATAGTGAATGGGTTAGTCATGTTCATTGTGTTCCTAAAAAGGGAGGTATTACCGTTGTCCCTAATGATAATGATGAGCTTATTCCTCAAATAATAGTGGTAGGCTATAGGATGTGCATCGATTTTAGGAAAGTCAATAAAGTTACTAAGAAAGATCACTACCCGCTTCCTTTTATTGATCAAATGTTGGAAAGGTTGTCTAAAAAGACCCATTTTTGTTTTCTTGATGGTTATTCTGGTTTCTCTCAAATTGCTGTCAAACAACAAGATCAAGAAAAACTACTTTTACTTGCCCTTACGGAACTTATGCTTATAGACGTATGCCTTTTGGTTTATATAATGCTCCTGCTACCTTTCAAAGATGCATGTCTGCTATTTTTCATGGTTTTTGTGAGGAAATTGTGGAAGTGTTCATGGATGATTTTTCTGTCTATGGAACTTCTTTTGATAATTGTCTGCACAACCTTGATAAAGTTTTGCAGAGGTGTGAAGAAACTAATCTTGTTCTTAATTGGGAGAAATGCCACTTCATGGTTAATGAAGGGATTGTTCTTGGGCATAAAGTTTCTGAAAGAGGCATAGAAGTTGATAGAGCTAAGGTTGAGGCAATTGAGAAGATGCCATGTCCAAGAGACATCAAAGGTATTCGTAGTATTCTTGGTCATGCTGGTTTCTATAGGAGGTTTATTAAAGACTTCTCTAGGATATCAAAACCTCTCACTAATCTTTTTCAAAAATATGTACCCTTCGTTTTTGATGATGATTGTAGGGAAGCTTTTGAGACTCTTAAGAAAGCTTTAACTACAACCCCTATTGTTCAACCACCTGATTGGAGTTTACCCTTTGAAATAATGTGTGATGCTAGTGATTTTGCTGTAGGGGCTGTCCTTGGGCAACGTATTGATAAAAAGTTAAATGTTATCCATTATGCTAGTAAGACTCTAGACGCTGCTCAAAGGAATTATGCCACTACTGAAAAGGAATTTCTAGCTGTTGTTTTTGCCTACGATAAGTTTAGACCCTATATTGTGGACTCAAAAGTAACCATTCATACTGATCATGCTGCTATTAAATATCTTATGACGAAGAAGGACGCTAAGCCTAGGCTTATTAGATGGGTACTGCTTTTACAAGAGTTTGATCTACACATAGTAGATAGGAAGGGTGCTGAAAACCCTGTAGCTGATAATTTATCTCTTTTGGAAAACATCTCTTTTGACCCTATGCCTGTTAATGATAGTTTCCCAAATAAACAGTTAGCTGCAGGGGTGAGCTCACGAGGAAGCCCTTGGTACGCTGATTATGCTAACTTTATTGTCTCCAAGTATTTGCCTCCAACTTTTATAGCTCAGCAAAGAAGAAAGTTTTTCTATGATTTGAGGCATTATTTTTGGGATGACCCACACTTATACAAAGGAGTGGATGGTATTATGCGAAGATGTGTTCCAGAATATGAACAAAAGGAGATATTGCGTAAATGTCATGGTAGCGCCTATGGAGAACATCATGCAGGAGATAGAACTGCACAAAAGGTACTACAATCAGGTTTCTACTGGCCTACCCTTTTTAAAGATGCAAGAAAATTTGTTTTATCTTGTGATGAATGTCAGCGTGTTGGTAATATTTCTAGACGCAATGAAATGCCTATGAACTACTCTCTAGTTATTGAACCTTTTGATTGTTGGGGATTTGACTTTATGGGTACTTTCCCTCCTTCGAAAGGCTACACTCATATTCTTGTTGCCGTTGATTATGTTACTAAGTGGGTAGAAGCCATTCCTACAAAGAGTGCTGACGGGGAGACTTCTCTAAAAATGCTTAAGGATATTATCTTTCCTAGGTTTGGGGTGCCTAGGTATCTCATGACTGATGGGGGTTCTCATTTCATTCATGGTGGTTTTAGGAAGACCCTTGCTAAATATGATGTTAATCATAGAATTGCTTCAGCTTATCACCCCCAAACTAGCGGGCAAGTAGAGTTATCAAATAGAGAAATTAAATCTATCTTGCAAAAGAATGTTAATAGGTCTAGAAAAAACTGGGCTAAGAAGTTGAATGATGCTTTATGGGCTTATAGAACGGCTTACAAAAATCCTATGGGAATGTCTCCTTATAAAATGGTTTATGGGAAAGCTTGCCACCTACCCTTAGAATTAGAACACAAAGCTTACTGGGCAATGAAAGAACTAAATAGAGATTGTAAGCTCGCTGGTGAGAAAAGATTATTTGACTTAAGTTCTCTAGATGAATGGAGGAGTGAAGCCTATGAGAGTGCTAGGCTCTTTAAGGAAAAAGTTAAAAGATGGCATGACAAGCGAATACTTAAGAGAGAATTTCATGTTGGTGAGAAAGTTCTATTGTATAGGTCTCGTCTCAGATTTTTTGCAGGTAAGCTACTATCAAAATGGGAAGGACCTTTCATCATTGAAGAATTATACCGTTCAGGAGCAATACAAATTTCTTCTCTAAAAGATAATACTACACAAGTAGTGAATGGACAGCGACTCAAACAATATATTGCTGGAGATTCTTACAATGAAGATGTTGATGCCTTTCAAGTTATAACTCCGGAGAAATTCATCGAGGACCAAATTCAGAGACCTGCAAAGTCTGTTTTCAAATAGGTAATAGTTCTGGTAAGAAAAGTTCCGCGAAAATACAATACAACTATATTTTTGCAGTTTTTAGTCGATAAGAAAAGATACGAAGCGAAAAAAGGGACGGAAACGGAGCCAGGGTGGCTCACACCACCCTGTGGCGCGGGCCCACCCCTGGCCGCGCCACCAGGTGGTGAGTCCACCCCGGACTCCGCCTCGTTTAAATCAAGACCTTCCTTTTGTTATGAAACTTCGTAATATATAACCCCCCCGGATCTCCCGAGGTTCGTATATCGTGTTTTCGTCGTGTTTTTGTTTCGATCTGTTTCTGCCAGGACATACTCTTTAAAGGTTTAGAAGCACAATGGTGTCCGCCAAGGATAAAGGAAAGGAGCCCATGGAGGAAGATCTCCAAGACCCCAAGCAGGGGCTGGTACCTTTAGTCTCTTGCCCTGCATCAACGGAAGCCCTACAAGTCAGTAAGGAGTTTTGCGATAAGTACCGAGACTTGCAGAGGAAGGTGGACATGCTTCAATGGGAGAATAATAGGCTTCGCAGGATGCTGGAAGATTTCCTCACGTCAACTAAGAAAATATTACCACCACCACCAAAGGAGTAATTTGTCATCAGGTTTGGCATCCCCTTGGCTTGTTCCAATCTTGGGGGAGTGCCGCGGTATTACATCACTATCTTCTATCTTTTTACCTTATTAGTAGAGTCATATCATGAATAAAGGAGTTATTATGTAGGATGGTTTGCATTATGGAAGTGTCCCCTCTCTCGTTAGATATGTATCCCTTGGTGTGAGTTGCCGTTATGGAATATTAATGAGAAGTTCTATCATTCACTCTTTTGCATAGCTTATATTAGTTTTCAATTCGTGGTTATATGATTGATCTTGTTGTTAGTATTGGTATCACTTTGGGATCATTGAGTTAATTTAGTTGGTTTTAGCAAACCTGGTTCGGTCAGTAGCAACACTATTTTTGAGAGTTGAAAGAAAAGATGTATACCCTAGAAAAATAATTTCATCATCTTTCTTTCTTGATTTGCTCATAAGTTTAGTATTCTCTAGTTAAGATCTTTTGTGCTTCCAAGGAAGATTGCATGTTTGTCTTTATCACTTGTATGTTTGTTTGTTTCCTTCAACTCTTATACTTGCTACCCAGCCTTGCTAGCCAAAACACTGTACTGAGAGGATTTCTTCTCGTGCATCCACCTCCTTTAAACCAAAACCTTTGCCATTTGTGTCCACCATACCTACCTATTAGCATTATTGCTATTCCAAGTAAATTCTTGTTTTATCTACCTCCCAAATTAAACTTGTTATGTCAAAATTAGTGATTAAAGCTCTCATGAACTTGATGGCACACTTTACTTTCTTGCACTTAATAAACTTGAACCATTGTGCTCACATATGTTGCGTATATGCTTGCGCTTTGTAAGTTGTGAATTAGCAGAACCATGCTGTCATGGGGAACGCTTTCAACATTGCACTTGTACTTTGTACCAAGTTGGTATCATGTTCTTTTGTCTATGGATGTCGTCGGTGTGAAATGAAAGGGGAGCTTGTAAGTCCATGGAGTTATGCATGTGTGTTAGAGAAACGCCTGGGCCGCTGGTCTAATCCATGCCGACATGGTGGAAACCTGCAGCGTAACCATAACGAGTATCTATGAAGCATTCTTCTTATAAAAAAATAGATAGAGATTGAGAAAAAGAGAAAAAAAAGAGGTTATGAAAAGAGGAAAGAGAGAAAAAGCACCATATTCCCATGGTAAATAAGAAGATTACTGAGATACTTGTTGTCTGCTTGCCTTGTCATTTTGATATGGGGATTCTTCCGTATCATCGGGCAAGGGATACCCCGTTGGCGGTTCTCTATTATACACATATGCTTACGATGACAAGAACTTACCGGTGACTAAACTTGAGTAGCACGAGGAGCAGCCCTCGTATTCAAGGGACATGAGATTCTCAACTTACAACTTGTCAATGCATATCCTCATTTTTGATCACTTTAACCTTAATCACCTAAAGATGCCTATGATAGGGGAAATGAGAGCTGAAAGCTAGTAAGTATCATAATTTTTGGGAGCTCTTCATGAGACTTGTAATCCCTGCTTCCCTCTTTGAAGGGCCTTTCTTTTACTTTGTAGTTGAGTCAGTAAACCTACTCCCTTCTATCTCAGCAAGTATTTTGAGTTGTTGTGTTTCATTCATTCATATGATGATTTATGCAATCATGTCTTATGTTCCTTGTTTTGCACATTGCTCTTATCTTGATGTTTACTACTTTGAAAGCTATCATTTAAAACCAACTATTTGTGAACTCTAGCAAATTATCAACTATTCTTCGACCAAGAGCTAAGTTTGCCATTACCAATTATGATTCACTTTATGTATCTTTATTGTGTTTCCTTTACCTATTACAAGTTGAGTTATATAATAGTGAGTTGTCTTCTATTATGATCTATGTATTTGATGAATGTGATGCTTCTTGTCCGTATTCTTTTATTGACTCTTCACTCCATAAACCTGAGGCCATGTTTATTGAGCTTAGTTTCGCTTGGGGACAAGCGAAGTCTAAGCTTGGGGGGAGTTGATACGTCCATTTTGCATCACTATTATATGTCTTAATTCACTATTATTCATTGATATATTTCGTATTGAGAGGTGATACTTATGTTATTTCATCAGTTTTTGCATGGTTGATGACTTTTTGGAGCATGGATCGCTGCAGTCAGGATTCGGATGGAAAAGGTGCTGTTTGGAAGCAAAATTCGCGAAGATCAGAAAATCCGGGAAAATATACGGAAAATCCTATTTTTCCAGAAGACTAAGGATGCCAGAGATGGAGTGGAGATGGGCCACAGGGGGCCCACACCACCCCATGGCGCGGGCAACCCTAGGTCGCGCCAGGAGGTGGTGTGGCCACCCTGGCCCACTCCAGCCTCTCTCCTCTGGCGTATATCATCCTCTCGAAACCCTAAGACTCGGAGAGTGACCACAGAAAGATTCCGTCGGCTCTACGGGCGGAAAACACCGAGAGAGAAAGATCTCTCTGGCAGACAGATTTCTGCCGAGGGAATTCCTTCCCGGAGAGGGGAGATTGTTTCCATCAACACCACCATCAAGCCGGACTTCATCAGGATCATCATCATCACCACCACCATCATCACCATCAGCACCCTCATCACCATCAGCACCCTCATCACCATCTCCATATTGCTGTAACAATTGCGTTGAATCTTGCATTAGTTCATAGGGGAAACTTTCCCGGTGTTGATTACTCTTTGTAGTTGATGCTATTGAGTGAACCATTGAATTATTGTTTATGTTCAGATTGTTATACATCATTATTCCATCTCTGATCATGATCCATATGATGTCTTGTGAGTAGTTTGTTTTGTTCTTGAGGACATGGGAGAAGTCTTGTTGTTAGTAGTGGAGTTGTGTTGAGAAAGATTCAATAGATTGTTATTTAAGTTGTGGTGTACTTCTTCTAGTGGTGTCATGTGAACGTCGACTACATGACACTTCACCTATATGGGCCTAGAGGAATGCATTGTGTATTTGGCTACTAATCGTAGGGGTTGCCGGAGTGACAGAAACCTTAACCTCCGTTAGGAAACCATTGCACAAGGGACGTAAGGGTCTTAGAGTTTAAAGCTGTGGTTAGGTTTCTACCTTAATTACTTTCTTGTACTTACGGATGTTTGCAAGGGGTATAATCGCAAGTATGTATTAGTCTTGGATGGGGCGGTACATTAGCACAGGTTCACCCACACAACACTTAGCAAGCTAAAGAAGATTAATCAACTATATGAAGCGAAAGCACTTGACAGTCTTCCCATGTGTCCTCGAGAACGTTTGGTCATCTTAAGTAATACAACCGGCTTGTCCTTTGCTGCATAAAGGATTGGGCCACTTGCTGCATTTATTCCTACTGTCTTTTATTTACTTGTACTTTGTTAACTTGCTTTATCGAAAATCCCTAAAAATCCGTTTGCTAAGTATTTGCAGAGAATTCCTGATCCATACCACTAGCCAGCACCTTCTGCTCCTCGTTGGGTTCGACACTCTTACTTATCGAAAATACTGCGATACACCCCCTATACTTGTGGGTCATCACCCCCAAACCCGCTCCTGATCCCTGGACCCCGACTTCCTTGCCGATGCTATGGAGATCCTCTACACAACCCTACTAATGCAACAGGCGCATCAACCATGCTAATGCCAAAGACGTTGATCTGGGGCCGCCGCCCTAGCTTCCATCCCGCCGAGAGAACGCCAGGCCAGAGAAGGGCCCGCGCGTCCCGGCCATGCGCAGCACTGCCGCGCCATCGAGTCTGCATAGCCCTACTGATGCAGCTGCCGAAGTTGCCAATCCGGGTCGTCGCCATGGCTTCCTCCCTGCCAAGAGCACGCTAGGCCAAAGGACCTGTGCACCCCGGCCAAGCGCAGCACCGCATTAACCGCTTAGGGCCACGGCCAACCTCAAGAAGACGGCTTCGCACAACCAAGTTGTATCCACGCCGCCATCCTCTCCGGCAACCACCGACACCAGCACGCCACCAGCTAGAGACATCGGGCCCATATCAGGCCCGCTCGAGCCCAGATCAGGCCCGCATGACCAAGCTCGTGGCAGCCCTGCATGGCTCCCATCGGGCCACCGATGCTGCCTCCAGCAAGATGCTGCGACCAGCCGCCATCTCCGCAACCTGTTACCCAGGCGACCGCCGGTGCGAGGTCCCCTTCTCACCTGTTAGACCACCTACGTCGGAGAAGAACGGGCCCCGCCGCTATCGCTCCGCATGGGCTTTGCCCGGCTGAAGCCACCGGCGACGGCGGGGGGGGGGGGGGGCGGAGGTGGAGGAGGGGGGCCAGCGGGCTGCTGGTCGTGGGAGCCGCCTATATCGCCCATGGGGAGAGGGCGACGCGAGCTTAGCTTGTCAAGCAGTAATTTCTTTGTGGCACCGTGTCAATGATGATTTGGTTGTCCGAATTGATGATTGTAAGTGGCCATTCTTGAGAGCTATAGCCTTAGTTGTGTCGATGTCGTGAGGTGAGCATGGACTATCCGTGTTACAACGCACATCAATTTGGACTAACTCGTCACTACATGAATTAGCGTCATACCAGTCTAGATCCACTGGAGTCCACAACCAAATAAGACATTTGGCCTAACTCAACCCAAAAAACTAACCTAATAGGTAAGGTTTGCCCCACCTTATAAGTGGGTTTCCTCACATCCAATTTTCAGTGTGGGCTAAACCTAATAATCCGCTGGTTTGCCGCACCAATGAACATGTCTTTGGAATCTCATAAGCACAACCTTTTGAAGATCCACTTCCAGTAACATCACCAATCATGCACCAACATTCAGCATATCACTTGTAGGTTTCTCCCAGTCATGCCTCTTTGTTCATTTATGTTTCTTCCCTGCCACCTGTTCAAGAACGTTACTCCCTCCGATCTATAATAAGTGTACTAAATCAGCGACACGGTATTATGGATCGGAGAAGGTAATTGATATCACTTAGCTAGAATTTTCTCCCTTAAGCTGTTAGCGTCATTCTCACTATAGTAAAGCATTAACGTATGATTTGAGCTTTGTTATCCTTCTGTAACATGAGAGTACTGGACCATGATGGCGCGCGTTGTCGCGCCCGTCCATATTAAAAACAAGCTGTAAATTAAGAAGACAAATATGGGGCAACACAAATAGTATGACATTGTTTATTACTCTAAAAGCGTTACATCAACCGCAGTTACACCATCCACAAGGGAGTGAATAAAATCTTGACGATCATCCATAAACAAAAGGTTTATGATGCCTGGAAATGCAAGCTAAATTGTAATAAGCTTAAGTGGGGAGTATCCAAAGGTTGCCTCTCGAATTTCTCTTGACAGGGCGGAGCATTCCTAGACGATCACATCAGCTGGTCCGAGATTTACTTTTTTTTCACGCTATAAACTAAAAATGATCCTATAGTTGGAACGTATAATCTTCGGGTGGTAGCCGACATGCTATGCTAGCCATAGACATTGGCTAATTGCAAACATTTTTGCATCGGCGCTTGCATGCTTCTCTTGTATGTAATTGACTTGAAAACTATCTGATAGGGAACCCCAGGGTCAGTAGTCTGATCAGATTAAAGTTGACCCAAGCATGATTAGAGAATGTCCCAGATGTAAGGTAGCTTTCCCACTGACATAATCTAGAAGCATTGTTATTAGCTCAAGTAGTTGGAGAGTGCTTTGTATCCTGGGGAGAGGGAAAACAACGGATGTTAGAGAAATCATAAGCATCACAATGGGGCGCCAACAGAAGAATGAGTAGTAGAAGCAATAAAATCAAATTGATAAAATTTATTAAGTTTGCATAGCGTAGCAATGCCAAAATTCCTTAAACCACATATATTATTAAAGTTTAACATATGTTCTTTCTAACATCCTTTCTTCACAAGACTTTTTCAGATTCAATATATTTCCCTCAAGATACTATATATAATCGCTTCATATAAATAGATTTTTTCCAAAGATCTGTAAAGTATTAACATGGAAAAGCCTAGTGGAAATCCTTCAGGACATAATTCATTGCAGCTAACCTTTTCATGGTTCTAAAAACAATAACCGAGCAGAATGAATTTTTTTAAGGAAAAACATGTCTTTGAGAAATTAGTTTACTAACGACAAAGGAGACAGTTTAGCTAGATATCGAGGAATAAACACTGGCATGCAACGCAGCTACCAATCATCCATAAGTGGACAAAGTATCAAGTGGCTGAATGGACTAACAACAAAGTGCAAGTCCTAGGGAAATAGGATTAATGAATCAAATCGGTAGATATATTACTTTTCAGCCAATGATTTAGTCAGTATAGTAAGAGGACGAATAAACATGAAGGCTACACCAAGCCATAATCTGCAAACATTAGATGGTATGTTATTATTTCAGATATCACATTAAGAGTAATAAATAACAAGCGGAACATTTTTAGAAAAAGATTACTGGTAGAGCTTGCAGACAGATCAGCAACAAACCCGGAGTAACATAGTAAATAATCCTAAGAATATCCGTATTGTACATATATATAACATCAGCTGAGCCAGAAAGGAACACATGTCAAGTATTTAGCTTCGAAGAATGTATCTCCCGTGAACCAAATGCCATGGCAAGAAACAAGATAGTACTGGCTAATATGCTAAGCCATGGGCACCTATACAACATATTTGACGTCTTTAGGGTTTCCACGTGATACCAATAATTTTGCTAAAACTGAATACATCAGTTAACAAACCTGGTAAAATCAACATTATATCATACCACTCGCTAAAAAGGAAGAAATAATAATCCTTGATAAGATCTGAGCAAACCTGGGCTAGTCTGTCAAAGTCGCATTATATTTTCAAACCAGTGCTATCAACAAGGTTACAGGGATGGGACTCTCTATAGGAACACTCTGCATAGAAGGCCACATGGAAATGTGTCGGACTAAAAATTTAGAGAATTTATTAGAAGATCCTTAAAGATGCAGAATTACCATGACAGATAGGCATAAATCTTGGGGGTGACCACCAACAAACTATTTGGAAAGGCACATGGATAAATCACAATATGGACGAGCTTCCCTGAAATATGATCAGAGGTAAATATTTTTTTATTTAAGAAAAACTGAACTGCAACGACAAGAAGAAGGAAGAAGGGACTGAAATTAGCCAGTAAATATTGTGTATCATTTCAGTGATATTTAGAGGGCAGCGTCCCACTGCCGTTCTTGGTCAGGGGGGTTGCACAATACAAGCAACATCCGACCGAGATTTATGGTGACCACTGAGATCGAAGAGAATCAGCCCCATGGACGTGTGACCGCCCGCCGTTGCCAATCCCTATACGCTGGAAGTAGGCTGTCGCAGCCGCCGGACGTTCACCGTCAAATGGAATTCATGGCTGCTAGAACAACAAATCAACTGGATCCGTACGGGGTCCTCAAAGAAATCAGAAAGAGGAAAAGGGTAGTTGAAAAATGCTTGATTTAATCGAAGAACATGGAGAACGATAGCAGGTCGACCGCGCAGCTTATATGAGGAACCAGTGAGAGGAGGTGGACAGAGATGAAACGGTCGTCCACCGCCAGCGGAAGGAAAGGAAACGGAAGGCCGTCTACGCCATTAATCGCACGAATAAACATTAATGGCACCGGCGCACCGCAATGGTCTTCTGATCTTCTGGTGGCCGCCGCTCTGCCCTTTTTTTTTTAGTGAAGCCACTCGCCCACTCTCCCTTTGTGAACGGAGGAGCCTTGCACAAACACGTGAAGGAGGGGAACTGGGCTAAAGCGAACTGCATCGGTCCATCTAAAAATGACAGATCGATTCCTGTGGCAGCCCGATTTACGGCAAGCCTCCCAGGTCCGTTTCGGGAGTAGCGGCCCTGTTACATTGGCAGGCCTCCAGGAGTTCCGATGCATTGAAAATTAACTCGCCACATTCCGTACGACGAGTGGATGATCTGGCACGTTAAACAGCTTGATCGTATGGTCCAGAGTCTCAAATCGCTGTGGGTAAGCCTAGGAGGTTCAGTTTTACTGTTTCATAATTTGTTTTTAGAACTTTTCTTTAGCAGCAGGAGCCACCAGTTTTGATACGGTCGATCGAAAGTTATATCCTAGCCCATTGGCTTCTTCTCTCTACGAATTCTCAAGCCCAATAGTCCAAGGACAAGCCTATAATCGAATTGGAGGCCTAGGCAGGGGGACGATCTTCTGATCAACGGCCCAAAGCTGGCCACGCCGTACTTTGTCGTGGCAGAGGACTCGCTCCGGTTTCTGGCCGGACCGAGCGATGCAGTGGAGACGGCCGCCGCTGCCACCGTCCTGCCCTCCCCTCGGACGCGCCCCGCTCGATTCGAGATCGGCACGACTATGCGCTTGCGGCTCGTCGACAACGCCGCCCTCCGTGGCTCCGCGCCCATGGAGATGGAGCCACCGCAGTTCTGCCTTCACGGGCTCCGGTCAGGTTCTCCGTATGGGCGGCTGTCCAGAGTTGCCCAGTACGCGTTGCTCATGCGGTGGTAAGTCTTAATTTCTTTTATTTCCTTCAACATTCGGCATTTAACTGCAGCCTGTAAGATGAATTCGTAAACTGAAGATAGCTAAAACATCTGAAAATGAAAGCTAGTGCATCCTCTTACTATACAGGATATGTCGACTTTCGACAATGTGATCTTCAAACATTTATAATTTATATAGTTATTTACACACAGACATGTAAAATGTGCATTTCAAACCAAAACTGGAATTAGAAGGAGAAGCTTTCTCTTCTAAGCGCTTACAATCTTTACACTACATCGATACAGGAAATATCAGTTAACTCTCGAATTGCTCTTCAAGTCCCAAAGAACAACGTAGCACAATTACATCAACAGTAGTAAAAAGGGATCAATGAAGATGTACAATGTGTACAGAGATAGGAACCAAAACTGATCCTAGGTATTATGATGACGCTGAGCGAAGTTCTACCAGTGAAGCGTACACTCCATCTTTTATATCCATCAGCTCCTGGTGTCTTCCTTTCTCCGCTATGGCACCATCCTTGAGAACTGCGATTATATCAGCACCTTTGATCGTCGAGAGGCGGTGCGCCACAACAATAGTGGTCCTGCCAACCATCACATGATCTAAGGCATCCTGCACAATCCGCTCAGACTCAGCATCCAAGGCACTAGTCGCCTCATCAAGTAGTAGTATCTTAGGATCTTTCAGTATGGCCCTCGCAATAGCCACTCGCTGCTTCTGGCCACCGGATAGCTGTATCCCTCTTTCCCCAACGGTGGTGTCATATCCTTGGGGAAGGCTTGATATGAACCCATGTGCATTTGATGCCTTCGCCGCTGCAATGAGCTCCTCCTCGTTGACTTCCCCATCCTTACCATAGGCTATGTTCGCACGGATTGTGTCATTGAAGAGTACAGGCTCTTGGCTCACCAGCCCCATTTGGTCCCTCAACCAACTGATGTTTAAGCTCTTGATTTCCGTTTCATCCAATGAAATGGTACCTGAATCGGGATTGTAGAATCGCTCTAACAGTCCGATTACTGTTGACTTGCCGCTACCACTCTCCCCAACAAGTGCAACAGTCTGTATAAAACCATAATAAAAGTAAACTGTTAAGAACATCACTGTAGAAGATCTATCAATTTGACCAGGATAGGAAAAGTAGGCTAACCTTGCCGGAGGGAATGTGCAGGGTAAAGTCACTGAAGATCTGAATATCTGGGCGAGTTGGGTACTTGAAGCTGACATGTCGGAAATCAATATTGCCCTTGACCTCTTCTAGTGTCAAACCCTCATTACTACTTGAGTTGATTTCAGGCTTTCGGTCTAGTAAAGCAAATACGGAGATAGCTGAATCCTTTGCTTTTGTTGAATCTGTGGCCATTGCACTTGATTGAGATACACCCATAGTCGCTAAAACTAGTGCAAAGAAAACCTGCAAATTTCTTAACTATGTGAAATTCACTTCGTGGAGGTAGTGACTGGTTTAGGATGGAGGATTAAGACTGAAAAATCTGAATATGAAGAAGACAAATCATGAAGAAGAAACATTACTTCTGAAATAATGCATTTACATACCTTGAAAACAGCCCCAAAATCTGATTGGCCATGGCGCACAAATTGTGCTCCAACATAGAAGCAAAGACCGTACGTAAGGTACAGCATCAAGAATGAGAAACCAAATCCAATGCCTCCAACTATTCCTGTTCTGACTCCTTGATTCATTGATGCTTCACATTTATGGTCATATATTGTTGTAATTCTTTTTGCAGAACAAAAAGAAGCTACGGTCCTGATACTACTAATCGCATCAGTGGCCACTTGACTTGCGTCTTCATACATCATCTAGAGAACCAGCAATTCATTATCAGTAACTTAACAAGTTTTCATATTGTGAAGAATAATTATCTAGAGTACTGCTGTTGATGAAAAAATCGACTGCACTTTATAAACTTGATCGAATCCTCTTTAACTTATCTTAATATTATATAAATGGGAGTTTTTAGTGGTTCGTCCTCCTCTCCCACCTCTCTATTGCACCTTTCTAAAAGTATCCAGCAAAAAACTAACAAGCTAGCTGACTGAACACATCGATCTTACCAAACTAAGTTCAGCACTTCCTAAAAAGTCCATAACGAATTGGAGCATGGCACAGGGCAAAAAAGAAATCATGACTAGGCATGGCTATGGAGCCGAGGGCACAATGTTAGGTATTTAGCCGATCATGAAAGTGGATGCATGATGTCGACCAAGGCGGAAGTCGGATGAGGGCGACAGCGCAGGAGAGATGTGAAGCAGGCTGAGTCGATGAATGGCTTAACGTAATCAGTGATAAATATTTTTTTTACTGTAGAGAAGCACAGGGTATTTGATAAGTTAGTAGTTCTATTTTGATAGTTAGAAACTGAACATGCTCTACATTATTACACCCTTCGTTTTCCTAAAAGGTGTCGTTTTGGACCGAGACAAAAAAAATTGTTGTGCCCAGTGGTCATAGTTGCACCATGCTTATGTCCAACGCAAAAGCCAAAAGCTTATATGGAACTGCAGAGCGTAACATTTATTAATTATTTGCACGATATCATATCACTAGAAGAACAGCATAATGGCTTTGTTTGATGGATTACCTTGGCATCTTGACTGAAACCCTTCAGGAACTTCACTTGGGCGTAACCTTGAAGACCCACTAATGGAACGACACAGAGGATGATCAAAGAGAGCTTCCAGTCAGTTATCACAGCAATGACAAATCCTGTGATAAGTGTAGCGATAATCTGAACTGTTAAGGCCAAGTTATCTCCAACTAAACGGCGCACATTCAAAGCATCAACTGATAGTCTTGCACCGAGTGCTCCACTGTAAGATAAAATTCGGCAGTTAGGACCTGAAAGTAAAGCTAACAGAATCTACAGGATAAAAAAAAAGAGAGAGAAAAGCTGTAACAAACCTGGAATTCGTAGGATCATCAAACCAAGCAACTTCTTGATGCACAATGCTTCGAAATGACATTGAACGGATCCGCTCTATAAGCTTCCCTCCCGCTATCCCAAACAAGAAGAGCTCTGCTGGTATTGAGATTATCGACAAGATACCCAGCACAAGACACATCAAAGCCCAAAAACTAGAATCCTTTCTGAGTTTATCTGGTGGCTCATAGAATGTTTTGATGGCACTGCCAATCATTATACCAAATATTGGGAAAAGCACTCCATGAACTGCTGCAGCTAGGGATCCTAACAGAATAATATGTACCTCTGGCTTGTTAAGACGTGCTAGCCGTCCCATAGGAGCTTTCTTTGGAACCTCACCATTACCATCCAGCTCTCTCTGATTCTCTCCATGTGTACCATTTTCTTCAGGCAATTCAATTGCGCCGGGCAGCCCGAAGGGGAGGGTGAAAGAATGCCCACTACTATTCCCTGCAGAACCTCTACTAATCGACCGCTTCAATGACAAGCTTGTACTCTTAGACCTTGGATCCAACCTTCGGTGGTCTACTTTCTGCTCTCCTTCACGACTTTCTTGAAGTTGAATAAGTTGAGAGTACGCACCAGCTGGATTTAGCACTAATTCATCGTGGGGACCTATACAAAACATACATTTTGAGTAGGAAAATTTTCAGTTTAAATAAAATATGCCAAAGAGGTGGTATATATAAAATGTGAGTGATGGGAATGGAATCATGACCTTGTTCAACTATCTTTCCTTGTTGAACAACTGATATGCAATCAGCATTCCTGACAGTAGTCAGACGATGTGCAACCACAAGCGTCGTTCTGTCCACCATGATCCTATTTAGTGCCTCCTGAACTATCCTTTCTGACTCCACATCCAATGCGCTAGTAGCCTCATCTAACAAAAGTATTTTGGGGTTTTTAATGATTGCTCTTGCAATTGCTATCCTTTGCTTTTGTCCCCCTGAAAGCTGAGCACCACGTTGGCCAACCAGTGTGTCATATCCCTGGTACAACATAAAGGTAAATAAATATTAATTAGCACTTGACTCAAACCGGAGAACTTGCATTTACAAAACTTATTGAATGTGTCACGCACATTTGGTAACTTATCAATGAAATTTGCTGCATTGGCGAGCTCAGAAGCTCTCTTAATCTCTTCAAATGTTGCGTCTTCTTTGCCATACATTATATTATCTTTAATTGAGGTCATAAAGAGCAAGGGCTCTTGGCTAACAAGACCAATTTTCCCTCTTATTGAATCGAGCTGTAAACTCTTGATATTGATCCCGTCAATCAAAACCTCACCAGCCTGCGGATCGTAAAATCTTTCTACAAGACTAATCACAGTTGACTTGCCACTTCCACTCTCTCCAACTATAGCCATTGTAGTGCCACTAGACACATGTAAGGAGAATCCATCAAATATCAGTTGCTCGGGTCTTGCTGGGTAGCTAAAATACACATCCTTCAGCTCAACATCACCCCTGATATCTTGTAACTGCTTACCAGTCCTGTCATCAGGATCAATCTCTGGTTTCCTCTTGATTGTTGTGAACAATCTGTGTGCTGCAGATTGTCCTTCTGCAAAGGCTGCCATACAAGGGGTTGCACTGCCTAAAGACCTGCGACACACATTTGGAAATTATCACTATCAGTGGGTGATGTGAAGCATCATTATGATATGAATTCTACTTCAGGGTAATAACTCACATCGCCCCAGTCATGATAGCTAACAATATACCGATGACTAATCCTCCATTGTATCCTTTGGTAAGTATCAACTTTCCACCGTACCATATGGCTAAACCATAGCTAGAGAAGAATATCAAGAAAACAGAACCCATGCCAAAACCATTGGCAAGTCCTTCGTTCACAGTAGTCTTGTATGCTTTGTGTATGAGCTTATTGTACATTCCGATGGCGCGCTTCTCCCCATTGAAAGAGACAACCTATTTTACAGGTATGGTCACAAGATAATTGGTGAGTACTCAAGAAGTCAGAACCAAGAACCCCTCTTGTTCCCTAGGAAACGTTTATACTGGATTTCATTTAAACTGATGCGAGAACTGAGCTTACTGTTTTGATGGCTCCAATTGTCTGTTCAACAACATTCCCTGCATCACCATATGCTTCTTGACCTTTGCTAGAGATTGTAGATAGAATTTTTGCCACTGCTCCTGCAGCAAATACAACTGGAGGTATGCATGCCAACAAGACAAGAGATAGAAGCCATCCTTTGATAAAAGCTACTACGAAACCACCGATGAAAGTAGCCACAAGTTGTAGAAACTTGCCAACCTGCAGTATTCGATTTTGTCAGTTTTTTATATGAGTTGGAATGTAATGAACACGAATTTACTACTGTGCTCTTCATTTGAATTGGAGAAAGTCCTTACCTTCTCACCAATTGCATCCTGAACTAGCACAGTATCACCAGACATCCTTGAAACTATCTGCCCAGTTGTCATTTCTACGTCAAAGAATGATATATCCTGTCTCAAGACAGATTTGAGGTACAGAGATCGAATGCGTGTCGCCTGCCTTTCGCCGGTAATTGTCCAGCATGCGACCTCTGCACAGGACAAGTTGGTTTGAAAGTTATTCTTCCTTGACATGAAAACTATATGACTTAAGCATATATGGAATCCTGTTTCATCTTATCCTTCAGTTCGCTTATGTAAACAGAGTTCTGGCGCCACATTTGCTGTTAAAATTTTCATATGTTTCTCCATCTGGCACCTTTCAGTTGAAACATAAAACATGTGGACCCTGTTTTTTCCTATATTCATCGTTTTTGCTACTTATATTCTTTGGACAAGAATTTTAGGAACACAAATTGGACTTTGCACCACGGTGACAAGTTGCAAATTTGAAATACTAATAGGGTATTAAACTCGTTATTTCCCAGTCTCCCTGAGATAGCAATTATGTTGAGTAACTAGCAGAAACTATGATCAGCAGCCAGCAGGTACTGTAAGGTACAAACACATATGGAGCTGACGAAGTCTGCTCATACTTACGGAGAAAGGAGACCACTGCTGTTCCGACGCCCAAGTAGACAAAGCTCAGAACGGCCTGCAAAAACGAGATGACAACAGGGTGAAACTAGTCCATGTCTTTATTGTCTTTTACAATAATGTAATACAGTATATGCAAGGAAATAAATGTAACTATACTGTGCAAGTGACTGTTAGTTGATACATGGTTAAGAACTCAGGTTGCTAGAAATTCTTGCGAAATGTTAGAGACTGGCTATGACAAATCCACAACGACCAGATGCGTTAACTTGATGTAAACTCGGAATACAATAAAATGTGCTGATAACTTGATATTCAGTCGTGAATCCCGAGTTCTAATGTTTATAGATCTGTGTAGGACGCGAGCCTGTGTGGAGCAGTTAATCTAGTTCCTGCTAGAGTAACATTGATTTCTTCAAGCTGGAATTATGGGCAAAATTGGTAACAGATCGATCATTTTTTTTTTCTTTCATGATATTGGTGGCAAACTGGTACTGAGAAAGAAAGTGCAATACGACAAGTGTGGCAGCATCTCGTTAAAAAAAAAGACAAATGTGACAGTGGATCATAGGTGTCCCGTTTCCGAGTTTCAGGAGAGGAAAAAAAATACTGCACGGATCTCTTTGGCAGAGCTTGGGATCCTTTGATCATGAAAAGATTCCACAATCTGCGGGCAGGTGCTTATATCTTAGTTTAATGCTAATCCATGTGAAATCTCTTCTACAATACTAATAAATTGTACAGTACTGAACTGGAATGATCTGCAAGGCACTTCAGAAACGTCGTTTTCACACAAAAACACAAGTGTAAAGCCATTGAAAATCCTCTCTAAACTCTGCTCGAAAATTAAGGAAACAACCTGCAATCCTGCATGGTGCATGCTTCGGGGAAAATGAGGAAGGACTGAAGGAGGCCAGGAGGGGAGCCTCCACCAGAGATTAGCTCAGTTCTTCCTTCAGACGGAAAGAAAAATGAATGGAAGGAAATGGGAAGCGGATGCAAAACTAGAGGCAAAACCGCGAAAGGAACAAATAGCGGCAAAAGTCAACATCTACACGGCCCATCCGACCATCGTTCTCCGGGCAGAAATGGGAACAATGATTCGCCGGAGCTTTCTCGAGATAATACTACTTCGGCCAAGCTCGATCGAGTGTGCGTGCCGACTGCCGAGGGTGGAAGAAGCCGAGCTGGTCGAAAAGGTGGTGGCTGGCCAGCGAGACAGGCTCATCTTCCTTCAAAAAAAAAGAGAGAGACAGGCTCACCTTGTTGACGCGGTCGAGGACGTTGTCGGTGGTTGCGCCGCCGAAGGCGTCGATGAGGTCGCCGAAGATGACGGTCATGAGCGGCTGCGAGACGCCGTTGCCCAGCGCGGCCACCGTCCCGACGAGCATCAGCAGCAGGTCCGTGCTGTCGGCGTACCGGAACATCCCCGTGAAGGACACCCTCTTCCCGTGGTCGACGCCGACCTCCTCCTTCTTCTTTGTGCCGCCATTATCCCTCTCGGTCGCCGCCGCTGCGTCCATTGCTGGTGTGTGCACAACGCACGGCTTTTCTCTAAGCCTGACTACTACGGCTCTACTGCTACTTTGCAGGGTATTTATGGGGTCGTTTGCTTGCTTGGCCTGCTGCTGCCGGTCAATTCTCAGGGCGTACACACACGTGGGAGGAAAGGCGGAGGAATATTGCACCACGACTGTATCCTTCTGTTGCCAGATTGGGGTATCCCGCGACGCAAATACATTATGGATACATACATTGAAATATCTTGAAGAAAATACAGTACTACTAGAAGAGTTACGATTTTGTAGCGTGTACAGTTTCAGATTCAAACTGCCGGACACTGTGATGCCCTCGCGTTTTCAGTTCTGCCAACGTCATCTTCGAGCATAACTCATCAGGGTTTTGGTATTATCATCAGCCCATGCTATGCCATCATCGAATGCCACGCTACAAGTGCAAGTACTAATAGTTAGGTGGCTTTTATCTGAAAGTCTGACTTGTAAAACCAAATGACTCAATAATTCAATTTTGACCATTTCTAGATAACTCTCGAAAGATACAACTATTTTCACATCACACAGTTAAAAAATTAATTTTCTTTGAACACCAAGAACATCCAGAAAACAGAGTCTTAAGCTTTTTGTTTTGCAATGATAGTGTCTTTGAGCTGGCTCTACACTAAAAGTTGACAATAGACGTGTTAAAATTATCGTCAAATTAGGCTTATCGGCCGGTCGGAATCCTGGGAACGGTTGGGTCCGCCTATGACCGTGCGCATGGATTCAAGAGTGTAGTTATTCTTGTAATTTTCAAGACTTGTATTTTTGTAGCACCTTTGTTGTAAGCCTACATATCTAGATTGACCAAATGTTTTTTCCTTTTAGAAAATTAACAGAGTGGATATTTATTACTAGTATACAAATATACCCCCTACACTAAAATGTTTTTGATCTTTTACTATCTTAAATATCTATTTTCACAACAAAAAAAGTCTTGCTAATATTTAAGTCAGAGTGCAATATTTGATATGATGGAAATATTTTCAAGAAAATTCTAATTACTCGCAATTTAACCTTTTATATGCTAAGTTAAAGTAGCCGACGTGTTTTAGTTTCTGAAAATATTAGAAGCTCTGTCCTAAGTCAAACCGCCTTAAATTTGACTAGGTTTATGGAAAAATATCAACATCTAAAAACCAAATCAATATGATTAGATTAGATACATCGTATACTAAGTTTTTGTATTGTTTCTATTTCTATTAGACAGTTAAGACGTTGATGATTCTTTATAAACTTGGGCAAACGTTAAATTTTAAATTTAGGACAAAACTAATACGCCATGCATTCTAGGGTTTCCTCAGCTAAGAATATCTAATACTATTTTAACTTTTCTTGCGTTTTTATTCGTTATTGAAGGATGATCCAAATTCAATTAAGGAGGCTAACTTCTGACGAGCTAGAGGAGTCCACCGCTATATATATACACCTCTTGTAAGATGCCGGCCAGGAGGAGTCGCATCTGTGAAGTTTCGTTGGTTGCGTCCGTGGTTTTTCCTCTTTTTTAAAGTGATTTTTCCACGTTAAACATGTGTCTCCTTGTTATAATTTTATTTTCGTTTTTTATTATTTGCTTATCGCGTTTATAACATTAACATACATCCGTGTGTTATCAGACCAACACATTGGTCCACGTGCACGAGATTCATATAAGTATAGTCTCGTTCTCAACTCCCATACGGCTACTCGTAGTCCGTAAACAAACTTATCGGTACAAAACGTTCGGCAACAGATGGCACCCTGTTTGTACTTACTTTGTACTACTATCCAGGTCGCATTTAGGCCTTTTATAATGGACCGTTTCTTAGCACGCTATCATAGGCAGTGTCATATTCTAAGAAACGGTCTCTACAATGGGCTGTCTTTTAAGGGTGTATCTTATGAGTTCATGCATTTAATGATTTGGGGCTCATGCATGCATAGGATTGGGCTATCCATTTTTTCTGCCTATGGTTGTGTGCAGGAGGTGTAGCTTAGCTAAGATACAACACCACTCTTTCATCATTAACTATAGTGCCACATAAGCAAATTGCCTAGAATATAGAGCTAAGATACACCCATTGTGAAAAGCCTTACGGAGCGGCCAACGTCAGTGGCGGAGCTAGCCCAATTAGGCCTTTCACAATGGAAGTCTCTAAGCGCGGTATCATAGGCAAAATGCCTATGTGGCACATATTTAATGAAGAAAGAGAGTGGTGTTGTATCTAGCTAAGATAAACCTCTTGCACGTAGTCATAGGCAAAAATAAGTAGTAGACCAATCACATGCATGCATGAGACTAAAATCATTAAATTAAGATACAACCTTAAGAAACAATGCATTGTAGAGGATGCTTCTTAGACATTTATTTTGTTTATGGTAACGTGCTAAGAAACCCTCCATTGTTAGGTTAGTCCTAGTGAGAGTATCATAACTAGTATCATGCATGTCATGTTGGCAAAAATCTGATGTGGCACAATAATTAATAAAGAAAGAGATGATTAGAATATCATAGGTAGATACCGTATCATAGCACGTAAAACTAAAAATGTTCATGCAAATAAATCTTGTACACAATTTTGCATTAAGATTCTACAAATTATTAAATATCGTACTAGTATAATACTAACATATAATACAATGCACTATGGAGATAGTATCATACACTAGTATCGTATGTATAATACTAGTAGTATGATACTATCACTATGATCAGCCTTAAAGGTCTTAGCTAGCCTGGACAAACTACAAAGCGTTCTGACCAATGGTTCTTTGTCCATTAAATTTTCCGATTAACTAGTCTGTACTTTCAAAAACTACACGAGATAATCTAGCTAGAGCCCGGGCGGGCAACTGCCCGGCCTTGCCGGGCTGAAGCTCCGCCACTGGCCAACGTGTAAGCGCGAGGATTGGACGTCAGCTGTACGCAGTGCTCCCAGTATATATTTTTGTGGTGACGTCAGGGCATGCGTAGGCGCCCCAGCAAGTGGGGGTGTGGACTCTGGGAATATTTTGGTTTAGGCCAAGGCATGGTGCAAAGGTCAACGATTCGAACGTGGTCAGGCGGAACGCAGGGTCACCGATGGAACACGTCGGCAGACGGCAGAGAGTGAGGGACAGGACAGGGAGCTTGACGGCGGATTGGAGGAAGGAGAGCGGCGCCCAACCGTGGACATGGAAAAGTGGCAGAACCGCCTCTTGCGGTGCCGTGGACTGATCCTTCGGTTCTCCCTCCATGACACAGGTCTTACTTTGGACTATGAATGAGGTGTTGGTTGTTCCGTCTAAAAAACAAAATGTCAAATCTTTGCGGGGCAAGTGAATTGGTGGTCAACTTTACAGATTTGTTTTAGCTACTAGTAAATTTATACTTCCTCTATTCCAAAAAGTGTTTTGAGCAAAACAGTTGTGCACCAACATGCTGTCTGTGTTTTGAGCAAAAACACAAGTATTTTGTGCGGTTCTAACTAAACCATGGTCAAATATGATGACAAAAATGGAAATGTAGCATTTGCAATTAGGTGGGGCAATTCAAGATTCCATTCCCGTCAAAATAATCCAAGATTCCATTTCCGTCAAAATAATTCAAGGTTCCACCATAGCACGTGTTGTGAAGTAGTGTAAAATCGATTCTTCAAATATCAAAAATAAATTTACATATCTAGCTAACTAGATCATGTGCTTTCATGCAGTAGTCTGTAGGTGCTGCATTTGGTGACCTAATCTCTTGTCATTTAGTGGTAACCACTAACCAGGCTGGATGGATACATCAGAGATAGAAAAAGCTAGTGGCTAGTTTTGTCCCTGCTAATAATGGAGCTAGCACCGCAAACCTTGCTCAAATTGATGTACTGCCCGTAACAGGGTCTCTAATTCTCTATCGTCCCAAATACTTACTAGTTATAAGTACGGTGGACTTCCCAGCACGTAGAAGTAGCTTTTCTGCGATTAATGGTAGGTACCAGTCGTACATGTAAACATGCATGCACGAAGTACTTGTTCTCGAAGAAAGGCCTCAGGTCAGTGACTGCCTGACAGGACTTATGGTCAACGATGCTTAAAAAACTAGTAACTCCATTAGCCTTTTCCTTTCTTGGATTTAGAATTTAACATATTGATAAGGGATCGGAGGACAAGAATAGAAACATAGAACAATGCTTGGAGGCCAAGGAAGAACTTTGGCACCACTTGTCGCACTCATTGGCCGCCTGGTCAAGTGGTCTGTTGACATGTGAGCTTGATTCTTATAATCTTATATTTTGTGTATACATCAAACAGTTTTGACTTGGGCTGGGCGAGGAAAAATATATGTTCCTCACCAAGCACCTCGAAGGCTCCAAGGACAAAATGCATGCACCTAGCTTGAACAAATGAATAAAGGATCTCCCAGACTTTATGTGATGTCCAGATTTTTAAGTACACTTGGCAGTGCTCCTGTCGGTTGCTCCTAAAAAAGATTTTTAAGTACACCTGAATAAAAGGATCATTCCTGAAGTCTAACTCTACCTCTGTCCCAAAATGTAATTTTTTTTTGCTAGTTGTTTTATAGCCTACTAAATAGTCTAGGATTTTGTAGTTCAGATCAACCCATCCAGCCAAAAGTTAGTTCGCTATCTCACTCACATTACATCCTGAGAAGGTGTACTAATCATATAGAAAAATTACCAAACGACACACAACGCCGCAAAGCGGTAAGGTGCCTGCTAACAAGAGGTGCTAGCTCCTGAAAAACAGAAAACTCTAATCTTCGTCCAGCCATGCTTGAGGCGGCGGCTGTGGGAAGTCAAAGCTTTCGGTCTTAAGGAGACCCGCTAAGACCCACCTATCAGACTCCTCTCTGATCTTCGTCCTGATAGTTAACGTTGCCAGGTAGCTCTGATGAAGATCACATCATTCTGGTGCCTCCAGATGCACCAGAAGACCAAGATAAGTGTCGTCAACAAGTCTCGATGGGTCGCTGCTGAGCAGGTCCTGGTAGTCCACCAGTGAATCAAATCGGTATCTAGGGTGGGCTGCCACTCCGGGCGGCCCCAACGCTGCAAATGCCATCCTAAGACCTCCTTAGAGGCACACAACCCAAGAGGAGGTGCTGCAAGGTCTTCCGATGTTGGTCACAAAGCGGGCAAGCCGCTGAGTGCGCCAGTTGACGATGCTGAAGCCTATCAGTCATCCAACATCTATTCTTGGAGACAAGCCACACGAAGAACTTACAACTGAAAGGCGCTCATGCTCTCCATATCTGGTGCGTGTGACTTGAGGAAAGGTGGTGCGCATGAAGAATGTCTTGTAAGCCAACTTCGAATAGACTCCATCATTGGTCCAGTGCCACACCGGCTTGTCCTCGCTATCTGATGAGAGTGGAATTCTCCCAAGCGTGTGCTAGAGAAGGAAGAACTCGGCCAGCGCCTCTAGACCTAAGTCCAGGCCACAGTACAAGAGCCATGCAACCGCGAGGCTGTTCTTAACCAACCATACATTCGCTTGTCTCGCTGATACTTTGGCCGCAAGAGTAGGGCAATGTCAACCACTACCGATGGTGAAGCAAGTGGCCACCTCAAAGATCTCTCGGGATAGCGGGGGTATCTGAAGGTTGAACTCCGCCCACATCCTTGTGGGGTCAGCATGTTGCAACCATGCCCATCAACATCTGAGAGCAAGGTTAAGGAGATGGATATTCGGGATGCCTAGGCCTTCGTAAATCTTGGGAATGACCGTCGTATCCCATGCTACGAGACAATGCCCATTGTTGACTTCTGGTGACCCTTCCATAGGAAGGCCCTGCAAAGCTTTAAGAAAGCCTCCAAGGTCTTCTTCCACCGCCTCTCCTACTTCCCCCTACCACAGCCAAGTTTGGTAGCCATGGCCATTAACATTGGATCGAGAGGTGGGTGACTTGGCCTCCCCCGGTCACGGGGAGAGATAGAGGCCGGAGAGAAGGAGGCAGGGGCACGACGACACCTATCACCACCACCGTACTCGCTCGAGGACTTTGTAGTCGACCTGTCCATATTTGAGTTTGGTGTCACCATCCATGTGGGCGAGTCACAAGAGAGGATACAACTCCCTACCAAGTTCGCATTCGTGCTCGACGGGCAAGACCCTAGCAAACTCACACAGCAGGAGGCTGTGTCTGATCCATGGAGGTGTTTTTTGACCGCCTAGACCAGATCTACCTGCGCCATGGATGGCCGGAGTTTGCTCACGCGCATTCCCTTGCTGTCAGGCACTTCCATCTCTTCACATTCGATGGCTACTACATGCTCACCAATGATGACCCACAAGTATAGGGGGTGTATCGCAGTATTTTCGAGGGAAGTGAAACCCAATTTATTGATTCGACACAAGGGGAGCCAAAGAATATTTATCAGCCTTAACAACTGAGTTGTCAATTCAGATGCACCTGGAAACAATCTTGCTCACAGCAGTTTATCAGTAGCAACAGTTTTGTAGTAGAAATAGTAAAGTAACAGCAGTAGTAAAGCAAAGACAGTAGTAACAAAAGTAGTAAACAGTGGGATTCGAGTGCGATAGGCATAGGGATGGATGGACGGACGTTGCATGGACAAGACAATTCACATAGCAATCAGAACATAGGGAAATTGCAGATAAATAAGATAAAGCATCCAAGTACTAGACAATCCTAGGCATGTGTTCCATATATAGTCATACGTGCTCGCAATGAGAACTTGCACAACATCTTTTGTCCTACCAGCCCGTTTGCAACGGGGCCTCTAGGGAACTACTGGCAATTAAGGTGCTCCTTTTAATAGAGCACCGGAGCAAAGCATTAACACTCCGTGAACACATGTGATCCTCACATCAAAGCCTTTCCCTTCCGGTTATCCCGATTTCTGTCACTTTGGGGTCGTAGGTTCCGGACAACGACATGTGTATACAACTTGCAGATAAGACCAAGGACAATACTCTCATAATAAATCAATAATAAGTTCAGATCTAAAATCATGGCACTCGGGACCTAGTGACAAGCATTAAGCACAACAAGTGGCAACAAAGTCATAAAGCACTAATAAAAGATACTAGGCACCATGCCCTAACAATCTGATGCCATTACATGAACGATCTCATCCAATCCCTACCATCCCCATAGCCTATAGGGGGGATTACTCACTCATAGATGGGGGAAACATGGATGGTCGATGGAGAAGCGATGGTGATGATGATGGCGATGATCTCCTCCAATTCCCCATCCCGGCAAGGTGCCAGAATGGAGTTTCTGGTGCTGTTTCATGGAATCTGGTGGTGGCGGCGGAGCAGATCTCCTTCTGGAAAAACATCGACCCCCCCGTAGTTTTTAGGTCAGAAGGCTCCTTATAGGCGAAGAGAGAGGCCGAGGGGGTGCCTGGAGGGCCCACACCACCCCCTGGCGTGGCCTGGCCTGGCCCGCGCCACCAGGTGGTGTGGCCACCCCAGGGCTCTTCTCCGTCTCAGATTCCGCTCTGAGTCTTCGGGTGAAATAGGATTTTTGGCATATTTTTCGGGATTTTTCCTGATAGTTGATTTTCTGCATAAAAAGTAAACACTAAGGCAATTCTGCTGAAAACAGCGTCAGTTTGCATTAGTTGCATCCAAATCACACAAGTATAGAGGAGAAACAATAGCAAAAGTGTTCGGGAAAGTAGATACGTTTTGGACGTATCAACTCCCCCCAAGCTTAGCTTATTGCTTGTCCTCAAGCAATTCAGTTGAAAGCTGAGTGCGATAAAAGAAGTTTCACGAACACATTTGCTTCATATGATGTAAATATTCTCAGCAATGTGATCAACTACTTAGACAATTCATAATAAAGAGTATGCAACTGAGTCTACTTAATAGTCATTGCAAGCTATGAAGAGATTCCAACTGAAGAATAATAAGTAGCATGAAGCACAAACATAAGAAACATTACAATGCTCATAAAAAGGTATGATAGAGTAGTATCTCGCTTGCCCTTTGATTATGAATATTAAGGCACCCCTGAAGTTCAAGTGATGACTAGAAGTAAAGATATCAAGGATACAAGCATCAAAGTCATAACACAAATAATCAAGTAATGGAACAAACACAAAGAATGACAACTATGCTCTCAAGAAGGTGCTCAAAGAATATATGGAGACTCAACAATAGAAGAAAAAGGTTTTGAATAATTTTGAAAGGCTTCCAAATGCTGAAAGTATGGTACTCGTTAGCTTTGAGCTCTCATTGCCCCTATCATAAGCATCTTTAATGTGGTTAAGGTGAAAGATACACAACTAAGAGGATATGCTTGACAAGTTATAAATCGAAGTCTCAAGCCCCTTACTTACAAAGACCGATCCTCATGCTACTCAACTTCAGTCACAAGTAAGCTCTTGTCATTGTAAGTACATGCGTATCATAGAGAACCGCCAACGGGGTACCCCTTGCACATGACATGGGAGCTATCCCATAATCAAAATAACAAGGCAAGCAGACAATGAGCTTCTCGGCGATCTTTTTATTTACTATGTGCATAGATTTTTATTGAGGATGCTTTATAGAATGCTCATTATGGTTATGCTGCAAGTTTCCACCATGATTAGGCATGGCTTAGGCTAGCGGCCCAGGCGTTTCTCTAACATACATACAAACTCCATGATCTTATAAGTTCCACTTTTATTTTACACCGCCGGGATCCATAAGCAAAAGAACATGATATCAACTAGGTACAAAGTACCTATGAAGCGTTGAAAGCGATCCCCATGATACATGGTTCTGCTAACTTCAACTCATAAAGCGCAAGCATATGCGCAACAAAGAAGGACGCAATGGTTCAGGTTTATTAAGTGCAAGAAAATAAAGTGTGCCATCAAGTTCGTGAGAGCTTTACTAACTAACTTTTTCATAACAGGCAAACATTTTATTCGGAAGAAAACAAGGCATATTGAATATGCACGGAGGTAGCAAATGATGCTAATGGGTAGGTATGGTGGACACTTTGGAAATATTTAGTTTAGGGAGTTGGAAACTTGAGTAAAACACTCAGTGGAAGTGAAGGCTAGCAATAGTAAGGGAGCGACAAATGAGAGAGAAATAACTGTCATTATCATGCTTGCAACAAAACAGGACTACTCATGGCATGAAAGTGATTCAAGATCCTCAAGGCAAAATAATTCATCAAGGCTTAATTGATTATCACAGTCATGTGCATGCGTGAGCATGTGCCAAGTCAATCAAATGAAACATCCAGAGGAGGATACCATAGTGTCATACCAATTTATGAATAGAGTAATGCAAGCAAACATTCATGAGACATGCTACAAACTATTAGCGAGCTGGAGCTAATCATAAGAAAGCAAGAACTATTAAGCATCCAAAGAAAACATACACTCTACATGAACGGACTAAACAAGCTCACAATGATGAGTATATGTACAAAAATGAAGACAAATGGAGTTCGTTACCAGCCTCTTACCACGCCTCAAGTTGTCATTAATCCTCATTATTGCTCTTCACTTGTGTAGCTTAAATAATAATATGAAACCAATAATCCACTAAGAACTGTCGAACCCTGTAGTAAACTCACAAAAACCAAAGAAGAACGACAAATATTTTTGGTGTTTTCGATTTTTAAATAAGAACCAAAAGAGAAAAACAGGCAAAGGAAAATCTTTTTGGGTTTTTCGAATAGTTCAAACAAAGCAAAAAGGGAAAAACAAACCAAGGAAAAAAGAAAAAGCAAACCAAAGAGAAACAACAAAAATATTTTTGGTCTTTTTGTGTTTAAAAAAAAGCAAAAGCAAAGAAGAGCGAAAACTAAAAAGAGAACGAAAACATGAATATACAAAGTATCGACGCAACATGATATGGAGATGAGTGCGGTGTCGGCGTACCTCCCCCCAAGCTTAGGCTTTTGGCCTAAGTGGGGTATCAATCCATGTACGAATAGGGGTTCCAAGCGGGAAAATCTTGGTAAGAATGGTCGTAACTGGGCCCATGAGAGGAAGAAGAAGCTCCCCAATCATAAGCGGGCTGCTGATATGAAGACTCTCCCTCATTCGAGGGCTGGACCGAATCATCCGTGACCTCCCTTCTAGTGTCCTGCTCCTGTTGGGAGATCTCTCCCAAGTACGTGTCAAGCTCCTCCTTAGTGAGGATGACGAGGTTTAATCTCGTCAATGCCCATTGTTATGGACTTGGGTTTTGGAGAAGATGGGGATGCTGGAGATCGTGGCACGGTTAACAGACAAGCAACCAGGGGACACGAGATTTACCCAGGTTCAGGCCCCCGGAGGGAAAACCCTACTCGCTTGTATGCGCTCTTTTATTACGGCGGAACCCGAAGGTTCTGGTCTTGGATTCGATCTGGCGTGGAGGTGTGTATGTCGTAATCGCAGGGTGTAATCGTTGACCCCCTCGTTGGACCCTCCTAGCCTTTATATATGGGGAGGCTAGGTCTCAGGTACCGATACGAGTAGGTTACAAGTTGTATTCGAACTCTAGTCTTGCTCTCCAAGGATCCGAAGGCGTCATGGGCCTTGGCCACCCGAAAATCTTCATGGGCCAGCGTATGTCTGCTGTGGGCCTTCCTTGGGCTGGACCAGGTATGCTGAAGTTATGTACCCGTCGGGTATAACCATGTCAGTAGCCCCCGAGTGATCAGTTGAATCGTAGATTCGGCTGAGGACTCTTCAGTCTTTCGGGTGCAGCTCTGTCTTTCAAGAGAATGTGTAGGGATTGTTGATGCGTGTGCCTGACTCACCCGACAGATCAGGGTCAGTTAATCGTCTTAGGACAAAACAACACGATCTTCTTCAGGTGCGAGTCCCTCGACTCGAACCCGGAACATATGCTGGCGTAATTCGACTCAGGCCGCGGAGGACTTATAGGAGTGGAATTCCAGTGTTTTTAAATGATGTACCCAACGCGTCCGTCGGGATTTTTCATCGTACCTGCTGATGCAGTTCATACTAGCGAGCGCGATCGGTGCGTTGTCAGGCCATCAGATGATATCTGTAGGTCTTATCTTTGCGTCGCAGACGCAGCATCCGAATGTTTATCACCGCGGAGGTGTTTCGGGTGGCCAAGGAGGATGTTACTCACTCAGCATTAATTGGGGCAGAGTTGCCGAAAAGTTTTTGCATGCGGATCCGGAAGATCGCAGTCGAAGATTTCGTAGGGTGTGCGGCCAGCGCTCCCTATGGGAGTAGCCCCCGAGTGTCTGTTCGAGTCGTAGACTCGAGCGGAGACTTTTAGTGCAAGCATTGCTCAGCTGTTTAGTCCGTAGGACTCGAAAATTTTCGGATGCTTGAATCCTTCCTCCCTATGGGAGTAGCCCCCGAGTCCGTAGTGGGGTCGTGGACTTGACGTAGGACTCGAAGCTCTTGTGTGTGAACGGCCATCGCTCTAGTTTGGAGTAGCCCCCGAGTGTCTGGCGGAGTCGTAGACTCGGGCAGAGACTCGAGTCTTGTATCATGCAACTGTCATGGGCGTACCGCTGACCCGGAAGTACATCGGGTGCGCGACCAGCGCTCCTGATAGGAGTAGCCCCCGAGTATTTAGTCGAATCGTAGATTCGAGTGAGTACTCTTAGCTTTGTAGCCGAAGTTGGTGCTAGTATAGCTTTTGATGACGTCAGTGCTGACGATCGATGACCTCAAGCGTCTGCTGCGCCAGAGATGACTTGACTTGACGAAGCGTGGGTCCCACTTCCTGACTTTGAATTGACCGGTCACGCGCGGCGTGGAGATGATTACGGCGTTTCCTCGATTTCCGCGTGTAGTGGACGTCGTGGGAACGACGGTTCATTTTGGTGCTGACACGTGTACGGCCAGATCTGCCGTTGGCGTTAGGTCTTCTCGATGGACGGCCAGCATGCGTCCTCTTTGCTGTTATAATCCGTGGTGAAATCGTGGTTTGTTTTCACTGCACCAGTTCTTGCGTTTTACTGCCTCCTTGCGCTCGAGCGATTCTTGCTGCGTGCTGAGAGTTCCTTTCGCATTTCCTTTGTCTTCGTCGTTGGCAACGCCACCACCGCCGTAGCGCCATGGGGAAGCCAAAGAAGTCTTCGTCTGCAGTGGGGACCAGCGCCGCCGGAGGCAAGAAGGGCGCCGCCGCTGCTCGTGTCACCGATGGTGGCTGGCGGCGATCAGAGACGCGGGAGAGTGATCTCCGCAAGCTGCGCGAGCGGAGCCTGATCCCGCAGGATACGACGGCCGTGAGGCTCCCCGGCAATGAGGTAATCCCCCGTCCCCCATCTGGGTATCGGGTTATGTTTGTCGCCTTCGTTTTGCGTGGGTTTGCGTATCCAGTCCATGACTTCCTTCGTGGACTGCTCTTTTTCTATGGGGTTCAACTCCATCATCTGTCTCCCAACTCCCTTCTCCACATTGCGTGTTTTATCACGCTTTGCGAGTGTTGGCTTGGCATTGAGCCGCACTTTGGCCTCTTCCGGAAGCTTTATTCCGTGAAGAGGCAGTCTGGTTTGGATGGTGTGTATCCCATTGGGGGTTTCATCATCTCCCTCAGTCCCAATGTGCAATTCTTTTCCTTTTCCATGTCCGAATCTGTCCAGTATTGGCGGAGGAAATGGTTTTACATCCGTGACTCCGTGCTGCCTGGGCAAGATTTTGGTCTTGTTCCTTTTGACCCCTCCCAGTTGATTGTGAAGAAAAGGTCCTGGAAAAACCAAATCTTGGATGGTGAGGTGGCAGAGATAGAGGCCTTGTACCGTCGGGTGGAGGAGCTCCAATTGATTCCTGAGAAGGAGGTGAACGGTGTCGACATCATCCGGACGTTTCTTGAGCGTCGGGTGCAGCCGCTCCAAGCGAGGGCGCATCCGATGTTCCTGTACTCTGGGCGCCGTGATCCGACGAGGGTTTCGAGTGAGAAAATCTCCGAGGTGGACCTTGACAAGGATCTTCGCGTGCTGTTGAAGTTCAAGGCCGACGAAAAAATTCCGGGGAAGTCGCTGACTCCTCCCTTTTCTTCGACGTTGGTCGTGCCGAAGGTGTAGATTTGCGCACGTAGTGCTTCCCTTTTATTTTTGTCAGTTGTGTACTTGTGTCCTTTGTTTGCTAACAAAGTTTCTTCTCATCTTGTAGAGCTTCAAAGTGCCAGGCATGGTACCACCATTGCCCGAAAGGTATCCGAATGCCCCGGATAATGAAGTGGTGGATTCCGTGTCCGAGCTTCCGTCGGCGCGATCTCCGGTGGAGGATGCCGACGATTCGGGTGAGGATCATTCGCTCGAACGATCACTGAGCTCTAGCGAGTCGTCAGATGCCTCGACTCCTCCGACTCCCAGGAATCCTCGGGGTCTTGAGCGTCATGATGATGTTCAGGGGGGTTCTTCCTCTCCCATTCCTGCCATTCCTGTGCGAGCTGTTGCTCCGCACCCGCCAGCAAAGCGGAAGAAGGAAGAGAAGAAGGAGGAGAAGAAGGAGGAGAAGAGGGAGGAGAAGAGGGCCCGGAGGGCTTATCCTATCTTCGACCTGAGCGCGTTGGGCTCGTAAGTGTTCTTGTTGCCACTGTTGTCTTTTGTTCACTTGTTATTTTGGCGCCTGTGTTGATTGATTCGTATGCAGGCAATCCTCCGACGGCTCTAGTGATGGAGCGCGCGAGATGATGGGGGAGTCGAACATTGCGTCGCCTCCTCCGCAGGCGATGGCGACTTCGGGTGGCGCCGCTCCGGATCCTCCTGTGCAGGAGAGGCTGGTGGTTGCGCCTCAGAATTTCGCAGGCGGGCCTGCGGGTTCGCCTTCGGAGCACGTAAGTTTTTCTGCTTCATGTCACGGGGGGAGCCCCCGGGCGTCTTCGTGTGCTGATGTTGTGTTTGCTTCTTTGTTTTGGGCGTAGCCCCCAAGTCCTGCTCTTACTGCTATTGCCTTTTCCTGCAGCCTTGTGTCCGAGAGGCCAAGCGGCTGGTGGAGGAGCGCCTGACGCTGGAGGCGAAACTGCGGCAGCTGCAAGGTATTCGTCTGCCTTGTAGTACTTGGCTTATTTATCCTGGTCTTGTTTGTTGACACTTGCTTGTTGTAAATGTAGAGGAGCATAACGACTCTCTCCGTGAGGTTGATGCTCTGAAGAAGAGCCTTGGCCAATCGGAGCAGAAGGCCGAAGCTGCCGCTGAGGCGAAAGAGCGCCTTGAGCTGGAGCTGACGAAGGCAGCCGAAGCGAAAGAGCGTCTGCAGCAGGAAGCCGCAGGTCGTGAGAGGGGGGCGGCGGAGAAGCTCATGGCTGCTGCCAAGGCTATTTCGGGTGAGTGTTTGCTTTTGCACTTGCTCCTTTTTCTGCGGGTCTTCTTCTATGTTAACTTTCTTCATGTATTCGTCTTTTTGTCTCAGATGCCGCAGGCATCGAGTTCGACCGCGGTGCTCTGGAGCACGGGAGTGCTCTGGATGATGCCACTGTAGCGGTCGAAGACCGCTGCAGCACCGTCGTCAGTTCCCTTACCAAGGCGAAGGAGGTCCTTGGTCGCTTCTAGCAGGAGCTCTTCCCGAAGGGCGCAACCCTGGAAGATGTGGGTGCCCTGGCAGAGGCTCTGTCAGCCGAAGCGCTGCGGCATAAGCGCAAGCGAAGGGCATCGACGTCCATGGCTGGCGGTAGGCAGAGCTGGACTTGCCCCAGATCACTTCTCGGATGCCGACGGCTGCGGATGGATAAGAGGTAGCCTTCGCCGCCTACTCCGCTCGTTGCAGACGATATGGGCCCAAGCTCATTGACTTGCTGTCTGAGTACGCGCTGCGGCAGCAGGGCGAGGCCAAAGCTAGGCAATCTGGCTCTGAGGCGACTCGGAGTCCTGCGCCTTAGGCATAGGAGATGTAGGGTAGTATGTAGTTTACTTTTGCTGTAAATATCTTTTGTAGCACCATCCTTGTGCCACGCAGATGTATTTTAATGAATTCCTCCGAGTTGAGCTTTTCCCTTGGCTGAATGTCATGTGCTTTCTTTTTCTTTGCTATAGGTTCCTTGGTGTTGACCGGTTGACACGTCATCCGAAAGGCCCTTGCGAGCATCATTGGATGATTCCTCGCAGCTCGCGTTTCTTCGAGATCGCGTGCGCAGCTTGGAGAGAGACTTGCTTGGGTTGCGCGGTCGCGCTAATGTTTGGAAGTCCAAAGCAGATCGTAGTGCAGCCAGAGAGGAGTACTTGATGGCGGAGCTGGGTCGGCTGTCCGAGCAGCTGCAATGTAAGTTGATCCTTCTTTTCGAGCTGTAGCTCAGTTCTTCGGGTTAGCCTGCTGGCCTTACTCTTGTTTTGTACGGTTGTCGCAGGTGCCAATCTTGCTCCGAGGGAAGAAAAGGAGCGTATTGCTGTTCGAGTCAATTGCTTGACTCAACAGGACATGGAAGCCGGCGGCTTCTTCTGGATGGATCGCGATTGCGCCATAGTTCTGGCGACGGTGCAGGATCGTGTCTACCAGGTTTCGCGGGTGCTCCGCCAGTGCGATATCGCCGTCTCGGTGCTGCACATCATGTTTCCGTTGGATGGCGTGCCGACGACCCTTGCAGGTCTTCTGGCGAAGTTTCGGAGTACCAGCAATGTCAAGGAGCTGGTGCGGCAGCAGCTTGTCGCAGGGGTGAAGGCTGCCTTGTCTCTTGTGAGGGTGCACCGCCCTGATGTAGATTTGGCTGCTGTGGCGACTGGGCCACCTCCTCGACCAGATGGTGGTGAGTGGAATATGCGTCCGCATTACGCGGCTGTAAGGCAGTATGCCGAACAGATTGTAGATTTGTTTGAGCAGCGTGCTCAGGATATTCTTCAGAATAGGTAGGACCTGAAAATAAACAGATAGATGTAAAATTTGTATATTGCGGCTGGGCGTGTATGTGCCCTTTGTTGTAAAGGTTCTCTTGTTAGCGAGCACGCAGTGCTTTGATTTAGTACATGCCCTTTTCGTTTGCCTGACGTGGTCAGCTACTCAGGTGTACACATTTTGTCCTCAGTCGATGAAATCGTGAGGTGGGGGGAGCCCCCGAGCATGCAGTGCTTTGATTTAGTACGTGCCCTTTTCGTTTGCCTGACGTGGTCAGCTACTCAGGTGTACACGTTTTGTCCTCAGTCGATAAAATCGTGAGGTGGGGGGAGCCCCCGAGTGCGTATGTAGCATGTAATAAAGTTGCAGAGAAATAGTCAACCGAAGGTTGGGGCGAGACACTTAGCTTTTATTTGCATCGTAATGAAGGAGGTACATGGTTCGGCTGAGTAGCCTTGGCTGTAAGCCTTATTGAGAGTAAAGGGGGTACACTGCCCATTGTTATGGGTAGAATCGTCGCAGGTGCGAGACGTTCCACGGGTTGGAGTATGCGACTCCAGACTCCACGTGCTTGAGGCGATAGGCGCCACCTGGGATGACTTCGGTGATGACATAGGGTCCTTCCCATGGCAAATCGAGTTTGTTCGGTCGCTTTTGCTTGAGTCGCAAGACGAGGTATCCTTCGACGAAGGACCTGGGGTGCAGCCGGCGGCTGTGATAGTTGTGGAGACTTTGCTGGTACACCGCGGATCTAGCTGCTGCTATATCCCGTGCTTCGTCGAGTGTGTCGACGGCATCTTCGAGTGCAGCCGTGGATTCGGCTTCGCTGTAAGCGACGACTCGTGGAGCCTGGTGGCGTACTTCGGCTGGTAGCACAGCCTCAGCTCCGTGCACCATGAAGAACGGTGTGTAGCCGGTGGAGCTGTTTGGCGTAGTTCGTAAGCTCCATAGGACAGACGGTAGCTCGTTCGTCCAGTTTCCAGCCTTATGCTCGAGTGAGCTCATGAGGCGCTTCTTGATGCCGGCGCCTATTAGGCCGTTGGCCTTTTCCACTTGCCCGTTTGTTTGCGGGTGCGCTACTGAGGCATACGTGATGTTGATTCCGAGGCCTTCGCAGAAGTCCTGGAATTCTTCGGAGATGAAGTTCGATCCGTTGTCGGTGATGATGCTGTGTGGTACGCCAAATCGGTAGACAATGGATTCGAAGAACTTGACGGCGGTTTTGCCCTTCTGGTTGGTGACTGGCATGGCCTCGATCCACTTGGTGAATTTGTCGACTGCGACCAAGAGGAAGACGTGTCCTCCCTTCGAGGATTTTGGCAGTTTGCCGATCATGTCAAGGCCCCATTGAGCAAAAGGCCAAGCTATGGGTATGGGTCGAAGTTCGGACCCAGGTGCGTGCGGTTTGTCGGCGAACCGTTGGCACCCGTTGCATCTTCGGACGATGTCCTTTGCGTCGCTCATGGCCGTTGGCCAATAGAATCCTGCTCGTAGAGCTTTGGCGACAAAGGGAGGCGGTACTGCGTGGTGGCCGCAGATGCCCTCGTGGATATCTTGGAGTATGGTCTTGCCATCGTTGATGGTGACGCACCGTTGTAGGACGCCTGTAATGCTGCGTTTGTACAGCTCGCCGTTGATGATGGTGAAGGCTTTTGACCGACGAGATATGCGCCGGGCATCTGTCGGGCTGTCTGGCAATTCTCCGTTTATCAGGAACTGGAGGTATGGACGTGTCCAAGTTTCTTCGACTGCCATGACCTGCATCAGGTTGACCATGGCGACTTCGGTATCCAACTTTTCGGGTCCTTCATGACCTTCGGGTAGCGTAGCCCCCGAGTGTTCTGCTTCTTCGGGTGATCCCTTGGGGAATTTCCGCTTGATGGATGGCACGCAGATCTGTTCGAGGAACACACCTGGTGGTACCTTTGCACAAGTGGAGCCGATGTTGGCGAGTCTATCGGCCTCCTCGTTGCTCTCTCTTCCAACGTGCCGAAGTTCGCAGCCGTCGAATTCTCCTTCGAGTGCGTTGTATAGTGCGCGGTATGCGATCATGTTTTCGGCGTGTGTGTCGCACTCATTCATCGTCTGCTGGACGACAAGGTTGGAGTCACCATAGATGACCAGGCGCGTTGCGCCGCATATTTTTGCCATCTTCATGCCATGGATGAGGGCTTCGTATTCGGCCTCATTGTTGGAGGCTCTGAATTTCATCCGAAGGACGTACTTCATCTTGTCACCTTGCGGGGAGGTCAGTATGACTCCTGCCCCTGCTCCGGCTTCGCGTTTGGAGCCGTCGAAATGCATTGTCCAGGATTGCGACATGTCTGGGGTGTCAGGCAGCTGCAGCTCCATCCAGTGCACCAGAAAGTCCGGAAGAACTTGGGATTTGATTGCGTGTCGCTTCTCGTAGATGATGTCCAAGGGTGATAGTTCGATGCCCCACAGGGCCACGCGTCCTGTGGCCTCTGGGTTGTTCAGGATGCTGTTGAGGGGTGCCTCGTTGACGACCATCACCTGATGCTCCTGAAAGTAGTGGCTCAGTCGTCGAGCCGTCATGAACACGCCGTAGGCCCGACCACAGTAGTCGGTACCGCTGTCTTGTTGGAGTGAGAACCTCGAGGTAGTAAATTGGGCGTTGTACCCGTGGGTCTTGCCTTCTTGGTCGTTCGACCACGAGTCATGCTAACCACCTGGTGTGTGGCTGCTATATACAGCAACAAGGGCTCGCGCTCTTTTGGCGTGACCAAAACTGGCGAGGTGGAGAGGAGCCGCTTGAGGTTTTCGAATGCGTCGTTGGCTTCTGGTGTCCACTCGAACTTATGCCTTTGCGGCAAATGGTAAAATGGTAGGGCCTTCTCACCCATGCGGTGATGAACACCTTAGTGCCGCTACTCGCCTACTGAGCTGCTGAACGCCCTTGAGGTTTCTCGGCTTCTCCATTGTCATGATAGCTTTGATTTTCTTTGGGTTTGCTTCGATCCCTCGTTGAGAGATGAAGTACCCGAGCAGCTGACCGAGGGGCCTTGAAAGCGCACTTTTCTGGATTGAGCTTGATCCTGTAGCGATCGAGGTTGTCGAACGTCTCGCAGAGATCGTCGATAAGTGTTCTTGCCTCCTTGGTTTTTATGACTATGTCGTCGACATAGACTTGGACGTTGCGACCGATCTGGTCCCTGAGGCAGGCCTGCATGCATCGCTGGTACGTGGCACCCGCGTTCTTTAGCCCAAAGGGCATTGTGTTGTAGCGGTATACTCCGAACGGTGTGATGAACGCCGTTTTCTCTTGATCTTCGACCTTGAGTGAATATGGTTATAGCTTTGAGTAGGCGTCGAGGAAGGAGAGTTTCTCACAACTGCGAATCGATGATCCGTCGATCCGAGGGAGAGGGAAGTGGTCCTTAGGGCAGTGTTTGTTCAGTGACGTGAAGTCTACGCACATCCGCAGGATGTCCGTGTCCTTCTTCGGGACCATCACTGTGTTTGCCAGCCACTCGCTTTCCTTGATTTCCCGGATGAAGTCTGCTGCGAGTAATCTGTTGATTTCTTTGCCGATAGCTTCGGCTCGTGGCTCCGACAGTCTTCGGATGGACTGCTTGACTGGCTTGGTGTCTGGGAATACATTGAGGGCGTGCTCGGCGAATTCCCTGGGAACTCCTGGCATGTCCGCAGGACACAAGTCGAAGATTTCCCAGCGCTCACGGAGGAATTCGATGAGCGCGCCTTCCTATGCGGGGCTGAGGTCGTTGGCGATCAGCGCCATTTTGGAGGCATCCGTTGGATGGACCTGCACCTTCTTGGTGTTGATGGTGGAGTCGAAAGACATGTCAGGTGCATTCTGCTTGGTGACTGGGGGTAGCCCATTGTCTGTTACTTCGCGGAGCTTGACAAGCTCGTCTTGCATGCCGAAAGACTGGGAGATTTTGTTGAAATCTCTGTCGCATTGGTCCGATCGGGTGAAGCTCCCGTGGACTGTGATGACGCCCCTTGGTCCTGGCATCTTGAGTAGTAGGTATGTGTATTGTGGGACGGCCAAGAACCTTGCGAATGCTACGCGTCCCAGGATGGCGTGGTATTGCGACGGCCAGTCCACCACTTCGAATTCTAGGCTCTCCTGCCGAAAGTTGTCCGGTGTCCCGAAGATGATGTCGAGCCCTATTTTGCCCAGGGGGAAGATGCCCTTCCCTGGGACAATGCCGTGGAACATTGTGTCTGATTGTTCCAGGCTGCATTGCGGGATCCGCATGGCTGCTAGAGTGCTTGCGAACATTAGGTTGATGCCGCTGCCGCCGTCCATGAACACGCGACTCATCTTGAAGCCTCCGATCTGCGCCTCCAGCACCAGGGCAGCATGACCTGGGCGAGGGATCTGGCAAGGGTGATCCGCGCGAGTGAATGTGATGCAGGACTCCGATCCGCTGAGGTACTCAGGGATTGCAGGCGGAGTTGTCACGGCCATGTTGATTTGTCGGGTGATTTTCTTCTGCACCCTGTTTGTGGGACGTCCCTTCTGTATCATGTTGAGTGCTCCTTTTGGTGGGGGGTATGCGACCCCGGCGTTGTTTTGCTTGATGCGGTTGATGTGGGCCTCAATAGGCGGCGGTGGAGGAGCTCCGTGTGCTATTTCGCTGGCGCAAGTGCGTTCGAACGCAGGAATTGGAGCTTGTTGCCTCATCTGTACCATGCTTCGCTGAGTTTACGGAACTCATGGCGGTCCTTGAGCATGTGGCTAGCTTTCTTTTGCCATCTTGTTTGTCGATGTAGAAGTGGATGGTGCATGGACCCGAAGTTTGTCGAGTGCTGAAGGTCCGTTGTCGCGATCGCGGCGTTGCAGCATCGCGTTAGTCGTCCGTTGTCGCGGAAGTTTCCGCTCGGTATCCTCATTTATTGCGGCTGATGTCGTTATGGCGGTCGGCGTAGCCGCTGCGACCATGTCGGGTCCGTCGCGGTCCTCGTGAATCGCGGTCTCCTCTTCTTTGCGGCGTTCGCGTCGTCGGCCGTAGTCGTCCTCTTCATCTGATTGCGCCCACTGGATGCAATCTTCGCTGTCTGCCCAACTGTTGGCGATTTCCATGAGTTGGTCGAGTGTCTTGGGCTTTACACGTCCAAGTTTCTCCTTGAAGTCTGGGCGTTTGACGCCGTCCCTGAAGGCGTCGATGGCCCGCTCTTCGGAGATGTGTGCTGTGGAGTTCTTGGTCGTAGACCAGCATAATATGTACGAGCGAATAGATTCACCCGTTCGCTGAGTGCAGGCTCGCAACTCTTCAATTGAGGCGGGCCTCTTGCTGGTGCCTTTGAAATTTCGGATGAAGCTATAAGCGAGCTCCTCCCAGCTTCGGATGGATCCTGATGATAGGCTGCTGAGCCAGACCCGCGCCGCGCCTGTTAGCTGCAGCTGAAGGCATTGCATGGCGGTTTCTTTGTTGCCTCCGTGAAGCTTGACGGATGACAGATGGTTGCTGAGCCAGGACTTTGGATCTTGCGTGTCGTTGAACTTCGGAGTATCCGAAGGAAGCTTGAAGTTGCGTGGCATCTGTGTTCGCCGGACGGATCTGCTGAAGCATCGAGCCCCGCAGAGTTCTCCTTCGTCTTCATCCATCTCAGATTCGGATGAGCATGCGCGTTTTGCGCGTGCTTTGTCGATCTTGCGCTGTGTAAGCCTGTCTCTGGCGTCGTAGTCGTGTTTATGGCGGTGCGAGCTCTTCTTCCGTCGAGGAAGATCGTGTTCTTCTTCATCTTTGGATGAGGGAGTGGGGCTCCGGTCGCGTCTGGCCGGAGCTTTCTTCTTTGGCTCCGTAGGAGCGTCTTCGTGGAGCGCGGCTCCGATTAGTCCTAATCCGGTGAGTGTGGATCTATGCATGGCCCTTTTCGGATCGCCCTCCGGAGGTGGGTGAGCCGCGAGATACATAGTGGCTGCCATGATCGCAGCTTGTGGCGTCTTCGGGGTAATGTTGCCGTCGGCGTCCATATCCATGAACGATGTGTGGAGAGTTCGGGTCACGTCATGCCGTTCCTTCGGGTCCATGTTTTCCACCCGAGAGCGGTGCTTGTTTCCCTGGTTTCCGTTCGTGCTAGAGCCGGGTCCCATGGCGAAGAGCGCAGCTCGTCTCGCACTGGACTCAGAGGCTGCTTTCTTGCGTTTGTCGAGCGTCTCCTGCATCTTGACTTGCTTCTTGTGCTCCTCGATGAGGAGGTAGTGGTATGCCATCAGCAGATCACGTGGGGAGTCCAGAGGTAGGACTACTTCGCCTGCGACGGCGCGGCGTGCTTCGGCCCATCCTTCTTTGCTAAGTTGGATGAGGTGGCCCCTGTTTTCGCCGTTTTCGCCGTTTCTGTCCTGCGGGTTGGGATTGGGCGGCGGGTTAGGCGTTTCCTCGTCGGTTTGGATGATCGCGGCGCACAGATAGTGCCTGCAGATTGGTTGGCTGCTGCCGCAGCTTTCGGATCCGGAACCGTAGGTCCCTTCATCCGAAGGTGGATCGCACAGATCGGAGTCGCAGCTGCTGCTGCTGTAGAACTCATCTGTTGATGGTGACGTGCGTAGCACGGGGTGTGGAGCCCACGAAGCGGGCCTGATGGACGGCACGGGCACCCGCTCAGGGAGGCGGAGGGTGCCGGTTGTCCCACAGAAGCGAAGCTCGAACAGAATTTCGAGTCCGTCGCCTACGGGCTCGAAATCCTTCATGGTATCCGGCGAGTGGGCGGTGAAGTCGAAAGCGCCGAAGAGGAGGTGATTCTCCGTCGCCGAGGAGTTGTAGATCGATCGGGTCGGGACCGTCACGACCGCACAATCAGCAACCCCAATTCCCACAGACGGCGCCAATTGACGAGGTTTAATCTCGTCAATGCCCATTGTTATGGACTTGGGTTTTGGAGAAGATGGGGATGCTGGAGATCGTGTCACGGTTAACATAAAATCAACAAGGGGACACGAGATTTACCCGTGTTCAGCCCCGGGAAAACCTACCGCTTGTGCGCTCTTTTATTATGGCGGAACCGAAGGTTCTGAGGTGCGTGATTCGATCTGGCGTGGAGGTGTGTATGTCGTGTCGCGAGGGTGTAATCGTTGACCCCTCGTTGGACCCTCCTAGCCTTTATATATGGGGAGGCTAGGTCTCGGTACCGATCTGAGTAGGTTACAAGTTGTATTCGAACTCTAGTCTTGCTCTCCAAGGATCCGAAGGCGTCATGGGCCTTGGCCACCCGAAAATCTTCATGGGCCAGCGTATGTCTGCTGTGGGCCTTCCTTGGGCTGGACCAGGTATGCTGAAGTTATGTACCCGTCGGGTATAACCATGTCAGAGGAACCATCCTTCCCTGTTATCAAGGTTAAACAAAACAGGTGCAGGCAAGAGAACAACACGCTCGTACTTGCTCTTTCTCCAACCAACTTTGAGAAAGGTTATTTCATAAGACAACTCACTCAAACTAGCCCACGAGGAAATAAATTTATGTTGTATCATGGAATTAAAATCAAGCCTCTCTATGGGAAACTGTAGGTCTAGATGATGAGGCACTAAACCATGTAATGCTAGTAAACGAGAAGCAATGAGGCCTCCACAAATTCCACCTTTCTCACGGTTAGCAGCAAGACGGAAAGCTATCAAAGCACCCAAGTTGTAAGACCTATCTCGTCTAAGAGCAGTAGGGTTAAATGCTAGATCAAACAAAGATAACTTATTGGCAGTTTTCCTAGCAAGAACACACTTGGCAATAAAGTAGGCAAAGTAGCGAATGGAGGGAAGATGAATGTTACGGATTTTTCCATTCTCCTTCGAGAAGCTACTCCCTTGACAAATTTCTGCATATAAATCCATGAGTGGTTTTGGTGTCTCTTTAATCTTCTTACATGATCCCCATTGAGGTACCTTAATGGCTGCACAAAAATCACCAAGAGAAAGATTGACAGCAATATTGTAAATTTTGTAATGGACCATGGGGTTAGGCAAAGAGTGACTAAATTGGAAATCCTGCACCACGGACATGGTTAGCTTCACAAATTGACAAGGTTCATCTTCCAAGAAGCGCTCTAACCCTGCATTAGAAACCAAAGTGTGGAAATCTTGTAGAATTCCTGCAGCTCTCATGAACTCAGGGCATGGATAAATGGAGGGAAAAACTTCCTCCTCCCGACCTTCATGACCTCAGGTACCCAAAGCTCATGTTGGTTTAGGTGGTGTTCACTCATCTTCTATTCTGAAATTTAAACACTTATCAAACAAGTGATTGCAAATTAAATATAATGAAGGATTCTACTCATAGGGACTTGCAAGAGGCCTAAACATGCATCAAAAATATATCTCTAAGCATCAAACAAGCTTACAAGCTCTCATAACCAGTCACCTACAGCAGCAAAATACTCAACATATAATCCACTAAACACAAATCTACTTGGACAAGGGGAGGAGTCACATACCAAGGAACAATTGCTCCAAATTTCAGCAAGAAAGATGGGCTGAGCAAGGAGATCGAAGAAATCGAGAGAAAGCACAGAAAGAACACGATTTTGAGCTATGAACTAGAGCTTACTCGGGAGAGAGAAGAAAGTGGCAGGTGAGAGAAGTAGTGGGGGGCCAGGGGTGGCCCACCAGGCGCCACCCAGGGCTGGCCGCGCCACCACATGGTGTGCCTGCCTGGTGGGCCCCCCTGATACCTACCAGGTACTCCTCTGCCCCTTTTTTCACGTAAAAATTTAATATGAATTTTCTGAAATTTTTCGAGACACTTTATTTTTGGGCTTTTTTTCAGAAATAGAAGAATGATTTTTCTGACAGACAGATTTTTTTTCTTTTGGAAACATGATGCAAAGACAAAACAAGGCTAGAACTACGGAAGTTCTAGCATGCAAGCAAACTAACAACACAAAGAAAACTAAACGAGAGCAAAAACTAAAAAGCAAAAGGTAAAAATAAACGGAGATAATCATAATGAAAACATTGTTTTGTTCAATGGAATCTTTTTGTTAGCATGGTTGATCAAGTCTTGCTACCAAAACAATTGCATATGAGACAAAACTTTGTACTCCACTAATGATTATGTTACCTTAACCTTGACAACAATGGTCCCAATCATAATAGTTTTAAATTTTTCTCTTGGTATGGGACAATATATTTCTCCAACTTGAATACCCTCAACATGTTCAATTGAATTCAGACTATAAGTCCTTTCAATCTTCTTGGGGAAATAGATAATATGTTCCTTTTCATTAACATTGAAGGTCACCTTTCCTTGATTACAATTAATAACATCTCCTGCAGTATTAAGAAAAGGTCTCCCAAGAATAATAGACATATTATCATCTTCAGTCATTTCAAGCACAACAAAATCGGTTAATATCAAGCAATTGTGAGCCACCTGAACAGGTACATCCTCACATATACCCATAGGAATATTGGTAGATTTATCAGCCATTTGCAAATATATATCAGTTGGTATCAATTTTTCAAGCTGAAGCCTCTTATAGAGAGAGAAAGGCATGACACTAACTCCAGCTCCCAAATCACACAAAGCAGTTCTAACATAACTGTTCTTAATAGAGCAAGGGATAGTTGGAATACCTGGGTCTCCAAGTTTCTTAGGAACCTTACCATTGAAGGAATAATTAGCAAGCAAAGTAGAAATTTCTTCATTAGAGATCTTCCTTTTATTCGAGACAATGTCCTTCATATACTTTGAGTAAGGAGGCAATTTAATAGCATCAGTCAAAGGAATTTGCAAGAATAAAGGCTTCATCCACTCACAAAACTTATTATAGTGTTCATCTTCCTTTGACTTGTGTTTCTTATTAGGGAAAAGCATAGGTTTTTGGACCCAAGGTTCTCTTTCACTACCATGTTTCTTAGCAATAAAATCTTCTTTGGTGTATTTAGTAGTCTTAGTGTGGTTTTCAGGTTCTTCTTCAACTTTTTCTTCATTAGGAACTTCATTTTCTTCATTACCACTTTCAGTTTCAGCATCAGAGATAGATATACTATTAGGATCTATAGCAGGTTCAGAGGGTTCTACTACAATTTTATGTTTCTTTTTTCCTTTTCTTACGAGTAGAACCACTATTTTCAGCTTGTTGAGAATCCTGCTCAATTCTTTTGGGATGCCCTTCAGGATATAGAGGATCCTGGGTAGCAGCACCACTTCTAGTTCTAATTTCATAAGCATGTTTTTCTTTAGCAGCATTAACTAGCAAGTCATTTTGCACTTTAACGAGTTGATCTATTTGAGTTTGAACCATTTGAAAGTGTTTAACAATCATTTTAACATCATTAGAGGTTCTTTCCACAGTATCTTTCAACTCAACAATAGCTCTAGTGTTTTCCATTAGATGATTTTGCACCCTCTTATTAAAGTTATCTTGCTTAACAATAAAAATATCAAATTCTTCTAAGCATTGATCAGGAGGTTTCAAGTAAGGGATATCACCTTCATCAAAGTGTTGGAGGGAGTGTACCTCAATAGTGGATGAGTAGGGAATAGACTTACATAATTCTTCTATAGGAGGTACATTCTTGACATCTGCAGCTTTAATTCCCTTCTCCTTAAGACATTTCTTAGCTTCCTTCATCACTTCATCATTTAATTCAATAACTCCCCTCTTCTTTGATGTTGGAATAGGCACAGGAATAGATGGTTCACGTACATTTACTTCAGGTATAGCTTGTTTAGGAGGAGTCCAATCTTCATAATTCTTGCTTATTTTAGCCATTAATTCCTCAGCTTCCTTAGGAGTCCTATTCCTGAAAACACAATCAGCACAGCTATCTAGGTATGTCCTAGATTCCTCGGTTAGTCCATTATAAAATATATCAAGAAGCTCATTCTTAGGTAATGGACTTCCAGCCTGTGCATGAATCAAAGCACAAAACCTTGCCCAAGATTCGGGCAATACCTCTTTTTCTCCCTGTTTGAAATCAAAAAGTTCTTGCAAAATAGCATGTCTAGCACTGGGAGGAAAATATTTCTGTAGGAAAGTACTAATCAAGCACTCAGGGCTATCAATAGATCCAGGAGGTAAATTACTAAACCAAGTTTTAGCTTCTCCTTGCAGTGAAAAGGGAAAAATCTTAGCAACAAAGTAAGTACGCATCTTAATATCATCAGAAAACAAGCCACTTATGGTAGAAAGTTCATTCATATGTGCTACCGCACTTTCATTCTTAGTCCCACAAAAAGGTTCTTTCTCGACAATAGCTATGTAAGATAGATCAAGAGAGAAATCACAATCTTCATCTGTAATGTTTATGGGAGAAGCAGCAAACTTAGCGGCAGGATATAATTTGGGTCTAATAGTACGCCTCTCAAGGAGACTCTTAGCAATGCTCCTATCATGGGTGTTCTTACATTATTTAATAAACTCATCGGTCATCTCAACATAATCTTCTTCAATATCATAACTCTCACTAGACTCAGGTGAGCTAACAGGTGTGGTAGTGCCTTCATTAGGAGTTTCGTTATTTCCAGCTATAGTTCTAGCAATCGTAGCATCTCGGAAAGGACCTAATGAACCACTCTTATCAAGCACAGTAGAAGCAGCATCATAAGCATTAGAAGTTTCAGATTCAGCAGTAGTAGCAATTTGTGTAGCATGTGTATGTGGTGGTGTAACGAGCTTACTTATAACAGACGGTGAATCAAGAGCAACAGAGGTGTTCAGAACCGTACCTCTTCTTGTAGTGGATGGTAAAATAGGAACCTTTCCATCACGAGACTTACCCATGATGGATGGACAGCGGCGAACAATAGAGAATCCAAGTAAACTTGATAAATAAAGCTATGCTCCCCGGCAACGGCACCAGAAAATAGTCTTGATGACCCACAAGTATAGGGAGTGTATCGCAGTATTTTCGAGGGAAGTGAAACCCAATTTATTGATTCGACACAAGGGGAGCCAAAGAATATTTATCAGCCTTAACAACTGAGTTGTCAATTCAGCTGCACCTGGAAACAATCTTGCTCACAACAGTTTATCAGTAGCAACACATTTGTAGTAGGAATAGTAAAGTAACAGCAGTAGTAAAGCAAAGACAGTAGTAACAAAAGCAGTAAACAGTGGGATTCGAATGCGGTAGGCATAGGGATGGATGAACGGGCGTTGCATGGACACGACAATTCACATAGCAATCAGAACATAGGGCAATTGCAGATAAATAAGATAAAGCATCCAAGTATTAGACAATCCTAGGCATGTGTTCCATATATAGTCATACATGCTCGCAATGAGAACTTGCACAACATCTTTTGTCCTACCAGCCCGTTTGTAGCGGGCCTCTAGGGAACTACTGGCAATTAAGGTGCTCCTTTTAATAGAGCACCGGAACAAAGCATTAACACTCCTTGAACACATGTGATCCTCACATCAAAGCCTTTCCCTTCCGGTTATCCCGATTTCTATCACTTCGGGGCCATAGGTTCCGGACAACGACGTGTGTATACAACTTGCAGATAAGACCAAGGACAATACTATCATAATGAATCAATAATAAGTTCAGATCTGAAATCATGGCACTCGGGCCCTAGTGACAAGCATTAAGCACAACAAGTGGCAACAAAGTCATAAAGCACTAATAAAAGATACTAGGCACCATGCCCTAACAATCTGATGCCATTACATGAACGATCTCATCCAATCCCTACCATCCCCATAGCCTACAGTGGGGGATTACTCACTCATAGATGGGGGAAACATGGATGGTCGATGGAGAAGTGATGGTGATGATGATGGCGATGATCTCCTCCAATTCCTCGTCCCGGCAGGGTGCCAGAACGGAGTTTCTGGTGCTGTTTCGTGGAATCTGGTGGTGGTGGCGGAGCGGAACTCCTTCTGGAAAAATGTCGAACCCCCCGTAGTTTTTAGGTCAGAAGGCTCCTTATAGGCGAAGAGAGAGGCCGAGGGGGTGCCCGGGGGGCCCACACCACCCCCTGGCGCGACCTGGCCTGGCCCGCGCCACCAGGTGGTGTGGCCACCCCAGGGCTCTTCTCCGTCTCGTATTCTGGCTCCTAGAGTCTTCAGGTGAAATAGGATTTTTGGCATATTTTCCGGGATTTTTTCTGATAGTTGATTTTCTGCATAAAAAGTAAACACCAAGGCAATTCTGCTGAAAACAACGTCAGTTCGCATTAGTTGCATCCAAATCACACAAGTATAGAGGAGAAACAATAGCAAAAGTGTTCGGAAAAGTAGATACGTTTTGGACGTATCAACCATCAAGGTCTTCGACGACGCCATGACCCATCCATACTAACACAACGATGATAAGGAAAGCGATGAGGACATGGCAATGATAAGTTGCAAACATATCTATAATTTTTGATGCTCCATGCTTGTTTTATATCATTTGTCCTATGCTTTTCTACACTTTGAGGTGTTTTTATACACTTTCTAGAACTAACCTATTGACAAGATGCCACAGTGCCAGTTGCCTGTTTTCTGCTGTTTTTGGTTTCAGAAAAGCTAAAAATGAATATTCTTAAAATTGGACGGGACAAAAGCCAATATGCCTATTTTTCCCGGAGCAACATGGAAACACGAAGCAGAGACGGAGTAGGGCACCAGGGTGGGCACACCCTATGGTGGCACGGGCCAGCCCTGGTGGCGCCACCAGGGGGTGTGGCCCCCCTGGCTGCCTCCTCGCCTCGCCTCTTCGCCTATAAGAAGCCTCCCGATGAGAAAACCCTAAATCATCCAGGAGAAAGCCACGAAAACCTCCACAGCACCGCCGCCACCGAAGGGGAGATTCGGGGGATAGAAAGTCTCTGTTCCGGCATCCTGTCGGGATGGGGAATTGCCCCCGGAGCCATCTCCATCGATCTCCACCACCATCTCCATCGTTGTTGTTGATTCCCATGATAATGAGGGAGTAGTTCTTCCTCGAGACTAAGGGCTCTACCGGTAGCTATGTGTTCATCTCTCCCTATGCGTGATCTTATTGAGATCATGAGCTTTGTAATCTATAGATCTATTCTGCTACTCAAGTGCTTTAATGAATCTCTGTTTATTCCCACGTGTGTGAAGTTGACAGTGTGCATACCGTGTGGCACTTTGGCTAAGGTTACATAAATACTTGTCATGAGTATAATTTGAGTTGGATGTCTCTATGAGATTGTGGTGTTTGTTGGAACCATCTAACGCTCAAGGTGATAGTGAGGGGTTATCTAGATGGGGAAAGCAAACTTTGAGATATGCTGTTATAGCCCTACCGTGGATTAGAGTTATACAACCGGAGAGTAGTTCAGAGTAGTATCATAAAGAGATGATATTTATATGAGAGTGTTCACTAGTGAAAGTATGATCCCTAGGCCTTGTTTCTAAGCATTGAAACACCGTTTGCAACTAGATCTGTTACATGTTTGCTTGCTTCCATCTTTATTTCAGATTGCCTTTAGTCTCTTCCTACCTGTCAAGCTCTTTTCTGACACCGTTACCATTTATAATTATCCATACCACTTGTATTTCACTATCTCTTCGCCGAACTAGTGCACCTATACACCCGACAAATGTATTGGTATGTTGAGGACACAAGAGATTTCTTGTATCTTGATTGCAGGGTTGCTTGAGAGGGATACCTTTGACCACTTCCTCCCTGAGATTGATAAACCTTGCGTGATCCACTTAAGGGAAACTTGCTGCTGTTCTACAAACCTCCGTACTTGGAGGCCCAACACTGTCTACAAGAATAGAAGCGTGCATAGACATCAGGCAACACTAGGGTTTAGTGGCTTGTTATGTACTAAGTACGTAATAATCTATGTAGCAATGATTTGCAATGAAAATTTCCATTCTCGCTGATGCTGAAGGCAGTTCCCGCGCGATTCCACCACTTTCCTGCCATTTTTCCCTCTCGCAATGGCTATATATCGACCAATTTTGGATCATCGTTCACCATTGCCATCTCCCTCCTCGAGTCGGAGTCGGGAAACCCACCACACGTACCATGGCCACCGGCCGACGTTGTCTTCACGATTGGGATGCATGCGCCTTGTATGAGGCGAACTATCCAGCGCCTCCGGACTCATACTACACCGGTGGGTGGAGGTTGAGCACCTGAGGCATCCTGATCCCACCAGTGCCCCAAGGTCCGGATCTGCTGGCGACCATTCAACACGAGCACAAGGTGCGGTTGACGCCAGAGCAGCGGTCAAATCCGCAGTGGGATCCCGACAACCTAGCCAGGTGGATCGAGTTCTTTCGCAAGTGTCAGGAGAGCGATCTCGCCAGGTACTACGGCAACGGCCCGCCGCCGACGGACAACGACAATATCGGGCGTAGGTTCTGGTTTAGCGTGTTAGGCCGCACACTGGACTCCATCATGGACTACATCACTGCTGGGAACTACTGGCGCCTCCACCAACCTCCTTCGGCGCTTCTTCCCCAGAGCACTAGGCCACTGCCACCCCTTGGTTAACCTCACCTAGGACGATGACGAGTAGGTGCCGCCGGAGTCACCATAGGTGCAGGAAACAACGAAAGCCAGCGTCGTAGTTAGTTCATTGTACCGTTGTATTTTGCTTTTTTTTTCTTATATGTAATTTATCTTTTGGTTAACGAAAGTGTGTTGAATTAAAAAACGATAGGCAAACTAGGACAATTTGGGTCGGGCCGCAGGACGCAATGACATGGCGCCACGGAAGGGTACCTATTTTCTGTCTGGGACCTGAACAAAATGGACCGAAACGGACCGTTTTGGTGTTCTAAATAGGTCGTGCCAATGGAGACGTCCTGAGTACTTACTTGCTTTAGAAGAAACGCCAGCGGGTCTGTGACAGCCTGACTGGGACGTGCTCGTACATATGGTCAATCTGCATGGAATTTTCAATTTCTGTTAGCAGCTTCCCGTCGAGAATTTAAAACTGCCAAAGAGAGGAAGAAGAGTGGAAATGCGGGAACAATGCTTGGAGACCACGGAGATAATTTTGGCAAACCACTTGTCGCACTGACTCACTGCCTGGTCATTTTAACATGTGACGTGAGCCTGATCCTTACGTAATCGTACGTGTTGTAGGCGTATATGTCAAATAGTTTTAACTTCTCACTTGGAAAAAGGAATATTTCTGACCAAAAGCTTCGACGAGAAAATGAATCTATCAGACTATATGAAATCCAAATTTTTGGTTGGAAGATATATACGCTCTCGTACTTCGATGTATCTATACACATCCAGGTCAGTTATTTTTGAACGGAGAAAGTATTATTCTGTCATAGAAGACGTGAAAGCTCCGTCTCTTATACAAAATGTGAAGAAATCGCATCCCGTTAGCTTTCGGGTCTTGCTCTTGCATTGTTGATGTAGCTGATCAACTACACACGTGCAAGCGCCGCGCCCGGGTTGGGAGTAATCGCGGATTAGAAGGGTTGACCTTGACCACGCTGCTGCGGGTACCCGACTTTCCAAAGAGTACCGGAGCATACAGCGCCTGACTGATCGAGACGTACGGACCACGGTACTACTTGAACTGCAGATGCGCCGCCCTGGCCGCCGTGGTGTTCGATTGGTCGTCGTCGCTGTTTAGTTAGGCAGATGAGATCCACGTACCTGGTTTCTACAGTACACATTATCCAAGGCGTGCTAGCTTCGCCTTGCATGCATTTTTTTTTTGTTCAGATACGACGTGAAGGAGTTGGTGGTAGCACCAGATGAGATGGGCGCCGGAATTTCCTTCCAGTTCCACCCTGATCAGCTCTGTTTCTGTGCAGCTCACTTGCGCATGCATGCACCCGCGGATGCTTGGTCTCCAAGGCCCATGCTTGGCTCTCAAGGCGCCGGTCAACTCGATTATTATTTAACGAGAATATATGCTGATCGGGCGGCACCCCGTCGGCCCGTCCGCTTGTTACTGGCATGATTCCCCTGGTCCTCATCGATCCATTCACTCAGTAAATAAAAATAACCTTCTGGTCTATCTCGCCGTACTCGAAACAGATAGCCGCGCCGCGCGCGATCGCCTGCACGTTCCGGGATATATCGCACCACATGCATGGTAAACAGCCGTTGAATCAGGTACTGTTTGAACCGTACGGCCTGCCGCCGTGATTCTGCAGGCTGCAGGTGGTCTCACAATCCTGTAATTTGGCCTGACCGTGATACGCGCTGCCCCATCTTTCGTTGTTAGGACGATCTTCTAGAAGGAAGCCCTGCTAGCTAGGTACGTACCTACCTACTAGCATTGTGTGCTCTGTCTGTGTCATGTCCGGGAGCGGTTATTCGCTGGCTGTTGGAATCTCCCGCTTTTTGTTTGTTGTTGGGAACGCGCACGCACGTCACATGCGCACGCACCGCGCGTTCGAGCGTGGAGACCAATAATTTACCGCTGGATGTCACGTACTGTACTATGCAGAATCTTTGAGATCTTTCATTCACAAGTTCAGACACCCACGCATAAAACCATGAATTAGGGTTTCACACAGCAAAACTATTTGAGCCATCCATAACGTTTAAGTGGACAAGGTGAAGCCTCGCCATGGAAAAAACGCCCACGGCCCACACAAGTGGCCCGGTTGTGCCTAGCCCGGCCAGGTTAACGTGGAATGGACTCCATGCACCATTTGGCGATCCCCTATCTAGCCCTCTTTGCGTCAGTGATACCCGTACCCCCTCTGCTTATATGGGCTTGGCCTATTTACTTATTTCTCCATTTTTTCACGGTAGTTTATTGTTCAGGCGCCACTTTTGTTCCATAAGTTTTTTATTACTGGTTCGCTCAGGAAAAATGACCGGTTTTTCTTGTTATTTTTAATTTAAAAAATATATATATTCGTGGAAATAATCATGAATTTTTATAAAATATTTGGGAGTTTGAAAAAGTTCTCGAATTTGGAACAAATCAGATATGAAAAAAGTTCAAATTTTGAAAATTTGAAATAATTTAAGAATTGTTTAGATTTTAAAATAATCAAAACTAAAAATGTTCAAATTTTAAATATGTTTAGATCTGAATAATGTTCAAATTTTTCAAAAAGAAACAACATAAAAATGATTTAAAAATAAAAAGAACAATAAAAACAAATAGAAAAAACATAAAAGAAAACCAGAGAAAAAATTACCCGAAGATTCTAGAACTTTCCTAAAACTGGAGCAAACCAAAACTGGAAGTATACTGGAAAACAGACATGGATCAGACCACTTAGGGGTATTTTTAAAATAATCAAAACATATGTAGCTGACCTCTTAGGGGTATTCGTGGAAACAATCGTGATTTTTTATAAAATATTTGGGAGTTTGAAAAAGTTCACGAATTTGGGGAAAGAATCAGATATGATAAAAGTTCAAATTTGAAAATGTCTAAATTTTGTAATAATATTCTAATTTAAAATTGTTGAGATTTTAGAATAATCAAAATTTAAAAGGTTCAAATTTAAAAAATGTTTACATTAAAAATGTTTTTTTCAAAAAGAAACAACATAAAAAGATATAAAAAATAAAAAACGTACAAGAAAAAACATAGAAGAAAAAACAAAGAAACCAAGAAGAAACTTTTCTAAAACCGGAGAACCAAAACTGGAAGTATACCGAAATATAAATATTACCTAGGAGAGGGTACAACGTCGTGCGGATAGATTCTCTCATACGCGATCATCATAAGCTATGATCAATCTGCATGGCCAAGCGCAAAGACGATGGCAATTCCCTTCCGTATGAAGCCGCTTCAAGATCGTTCCTTTGCGGTAGCCAGTCATTTCGAGCAGCCCCCTTCCTTCCCTGCCGCACAACAATCCTTGGCCGCCGCCGCGCCAAGCCCTCCTCCCCCTCGCGTCCTCTTGCCCCCATGCCGCCACCTTCTTGGCCGGGACCTTCCAGGATTAGGAGGAGGAGCAGAACCCTAGCCGCCGGCCCGACGACCTCTCTCCCCTTCCCTTTCCTCTTCCCTACCACCCGCCCGCCCCACATCTTCCCCATTGATGCCACAATCCCATCCCTCAACCCCGCTCGGTTGCCTCTGATGAGCATCGTCGCCACCCACATTCCCCTACTTACCCGCCGACACACCATCCTAGATCCTCCCCTGTTGGTCATGGGTGATCCCCCACACTGGGGCTGGAAGAACTGAGGAAGAACCTGCAATTCAAGGTGCCGAATAAGCTGTAATTTCCCCCTTCCCTTCTTCCTCTCGATCTCACCCTCCCTTTGGATTGATTCAACCATTGCCATCCTCAAGATGGCTAGCAACAACACTGGTGTGGTCTATCTCACAATGCTATCTCACCATTTTTAATTGTTTCATCTCCAAAGTGTTGAACTGCAGATAGTGATTAAATTAGGCAGTCGGTTGCCCATTGTTGTGTTTCGTGGTATGTGCCTTCACTCGAATTCCACTTGCACATACATCAGAGTGGAAGAAGAGGAACATATGTAGCTGACCTCTTTTTGATACGTGTGTTCATCATTGAATTAGTGAACTAGTTTCTATAAATTGCTCATATTGTTGCATTTTCTCTCCACCTCTCTCCGTTGTGGATTCGTTGCTTACATTATTGACTCAATTGATTTGCTGTCAACTTGAGAAGTTAGAAGCATGACTGAAAGCAGTTACGCTCAAGCTTATCTGAAGCGCATGGAGATATTTTAGATGTTACTAATACATGTGTGTTTTCTTCGTGTGATCTTAATTTTCCGTGGCCATTAGAAGGCTTACTGTCTACACCATACATTACTTGTGACAATATTTTCACATTTTTGTAAATGTATCTACGATGCTACTGGATGAGTGACTGGATTCAACTGATCTCGTTGGACAATAGTACTTGCTTTTTCCCCTGGAGTATCCATCATTTTTCATACTTAACTAGATAAATTGTGAAGAGGAAGTACTTATGTCTAAGAAATCTTCAATGGAATTTGAGTCATGCATATACTCTGCTTTTTAGGACTTTGACATGTTTACTCATTGTTTCAGACATGCAATACTTTCTAGATTTTTCCTCTATAGCATGGGTATGCATGCAGTTTCATATGCTGAAATAGATCTTTGCTAAAGATGATTAGTCAGCAACTCTCCGTTTTTATCAAAAGATGTATATTTTTCTCGATTGCAATCTGTTTTCACGGTATGCTAGTAATAGTGACTGAGCTGAATATCTTGTTGTTCTGTAGGTTCATTGTGATCTCTTCGCTCCCTCCTTGGTGATGAGCAATGATGATGAAATGGTTATGAAGCTAGTTAAAGACCATCTCGGAGATATATACATATCAGTATCTCTTGATTGAAATTAGCTGTAAAATATTCACACAAGCACCAGAGAAGCGAATGAGCTATATATATGTATTGTAGGGGTTCGTAGCATGGAAAACAAAAATTTTCTATCGCATACAAACAAACAAGCCAAGATCTATCTACTAGATTGTAGCAACGAGTCGATGGAATAACTCACCCTCGAAGATTCCAAAGTGTTTAACGAGAGCAGATTCTCGTGGGTGATGTAGTCGTACTCTTTCCGATCTCAAGATCGCGTGAAGCGATCCTTCCGTAGCCGCGTTCCGCAGCGCTCCATGATCGTCCTGCGTTCGATCGTGAAGACCTTCCTCTCCCTTGTTCCAAAGCAGCGGAGGTTGTAGCACTCTCCTCATGATTCCGCAAACAACGGCATGGTACCGGAGGTAGGGAAATCCAGCAGGCTTCGCCTTAAGCAGTGCAGTATGGTGGAGCTTATGAGAGAGGCTATTAGTGGTCTAGTAATTAGACACACCAATTAGAGGGCTCTAAACCAATTAGAAGGCTCTAAACCGAATAGCTCTAAACCGGGGTCTAGATCTAGGGTTTAGTTTAGAGGATAGGAAACTTGTGTCTCTAGGAGGAGCCTGCCCTCCTTATATAGGTTGGAGGGCTGGCCAAGGGAGGAGTTCCTCCCCAACTCGGCCTAGGGAGGTGCCGCCAAGGGAGGAACCCTCCTCCAACTCGGCCTCCACCTCTCCTCCTCTTTTCCCACTTCCCAAAAGCTGCTTGACTTTCAAACTAGCCGTTGACTTTTCAATTTAGGATTTAAATAAATCCTTTATTTGGGACAGCAAGAATACTTAGTACATGATGCAATCATTCCAATATGTAATGACACACTCATGTACCCTTCCCTCCGGAGTGCCGGACATTCCGGACCTTCTAGAATGTTCCCTGAAAACACCGGAATCATTCCGCTACTCAAACGGACTTTCCTTATATGAATCTTATTCTCCGGACCATTCCGGATCACCTCGTGATATCCGGATCCCATCCGAGACTCGAACAACATTCGGTCTCTTTCTCATAATACCATAACTACTCAAACAACGTCAATCCTTATGTGTCTCCCTACGGTTCGTGAATTATGCGGACATGATCGAGACACTTCTCGAACAATAACCAATAGAGGAATCTGGAAATTCATATGGCTCCCACATATTTCTCACGATTACTTTGCGATCGAATGAACCACTTACATACGATACCAATTTCCCTTTGTCTCACGATATGTTACTTATCCGAGGTTATGATCGGTATCTCTGCATACCTAGTTCATCCTCGCATCGATAAGTACTCTTTCTCGTTCCGTGATATGTGATCCCTTGTGACCAAGTCACATGCTTGCAAGCTAATTGGATGACATTTCACCGAGAGGGCCCAGAATATCTATCCGTCATGTGGATGGACAAATCCCACTCTTGATCCATGTGTTTCAACCAATACTTTCCTAACACTCAATGCCACCTTTATAGCCACCGTTACGGTGTGGTGTTTGATGACATCAAAGCATCCATCCAGAAAGGCAATATGCATGATCTCATGGTCGAAGGAATTAGGTTACTATGTATCGAAAGCATATAGCAATTGAACTATTGAAATGACTTGATCTTTATGCTACGCTTGTCTATAGGAGTATGTCCACCATATCATTCTCCTAACGATATGATCTTGTTGTTGATAACATCTCAATGTTCATGACAAAGAAACCACATCATCAATCAACCAACAAGCTAGTGAAGTATAGAGGCTATACTAGGGACTTCAAATTAGGTTTACAAATCACACAAGTATTAATGGTTTCCTTGTTAATACTATTATAGCATGAATGTAAACATTTATCATAAACACAAAGATATATAATAATAACTACATTTATTATTACCTCTAGGGCATATCTCCAAGTCTCCCACTTGCACTAGAGTCATCTAATCTAGATTACATGGTAATATACCAACACCCATGGCAGTTTGGTGTTGGTCATGTTTTGCCCTCGGAGAGGTTTAGTCAACGGATCCGCCACATTCAGATCTGTGTACTTTGCAAATCTTTATATCCCCATCCTGGATATGTTCTCGAATAGCGTGAAAACGTAGCTTGATATGCTTCACTTCTTGTGTGACCTTGGTTCTTGCGCATTGGCTATGGCCCATGTTATCACAAAGAGATAGACATTGGGTCCAGCGCACTTGGAACCACACCCAGCTCTGTAATGAACTCTTTCATCCATATCGCTTCTTGTGAAGCCTCCGGCAGCCATGTATTCCGATTCAGTTGAAGATCTCGCCACAACGCTTTGCTTCGCACTCCTCCAGCTAATCTGCACCATTCAAAATAAATACGATCCAGTTGTGATTTAGAATCATCCGGATCGGTGTTCCAACTAGCATCGGTGTAACCATTAACAACGAGCTGTTCATCACCTCCATAAGAAAGAACCATATCCTTAGTTCTTCTCAAGTACTTAAGGATGTTTTTGACATTGTCAATGATCCACTCTGGATCACTTTGATATCTGCTAGTTAAACTAACGGCATATGCAATGTCGGGTCTAGTACATAGCATGGCATACATTAGAGATCCTATGGCTGATGCATAGGAGTCTTACTCATCCTTTCTCTATCTTACGATGTCGGACTTTGAGTTTTACTCAAGGTCGATTGAAACATGGGCAAGAACCCTTTCTTGCTATCTTCCATTCCAAACCTCTTTAGAACTTTGTCCAAATATGTACTTTGTGACAATGATATTTGCGTTCGATCTATCTCTATAAATCTTTATGCCTAATATGTAAGCTTCGCCAAGATCCTTCATTGAAAAACTATTATTCAAATACTCTTTGACACTATTAAGAAGGTCTACATCATTCCCAATCAACAATATGTCATCCACATACAGATTAAGAATGCTCTGAGCTCCCACTCACTTTCTTGTAAATACAAGCTTCTCCATAAGTTTGTATAAAACCAAAACTTTTGATTACCTTATCAAACGTTTGATTCCAACCAGGATGCTTGCTTCAATCCATAGATGGACCGTTGAAGCTTGCATACCTTGTTAGCATCTTTAGGATCGACAAAACCTTTGGGTTGCATCATATACAACTCTTCATCAATGTCTCCATTGAGGAATGCTTTTGACATCCATCCGCCATATCTCATAATCATAATATGCAGCGATTGCTAATATAATCCTCAGACTTTAGCTTCGCTACGGTGAGAAAGTCTCATCGTAGTCAACTCCTTGAATTTGTCGAAACCCTTTGCGACAAGTCGAGCTTTATAGACGATAACATTACCATCAGCATCTGCTTTCTTCTTGAAAATCCATTTGTTCTCGACAGCCTTCCTACCATCCGTAAGTCCACCAAAGTCCATACTTGGTTTTCGTACATGGATCCAATCTCGGATTTCATGGCTTCTTGCCATTTATTGGAATCTGGGCTCATCATCGCTTCCTCATATGTCTGGGGTCATCGGTGTTGTCCACCAACATGACATTCATAACGGAATCATACCAATGGAGTGGTACGAGTTCTCGTTGACCTCGAGGCTCAGAGCAACTTCAACCAAGTTTCATGATCACTATCATTAGCTTCCTCTCTTATTGGTGCAGGCACCACGGGAACTTCTTCCGGGTTTGCGCTACTGCAATTTCGAGAGAAGGTTCGACAACCTCGTCGAGTTCTACTTTCCTTCCAACACCTCTTTCGAGAGAAATTCCTTCTCTAGAAAGGATCCATTCTTAGCAACGAAGATTTTGCCTTCGGATCTATGATAGAAGGTATACCCAATAGTTTCCTTCGGTATCCTATGAAGACGCATTTTTCCGCTTTGGGTTCAAGCTTGTCCGCTGTAACTTCTTTACATAGGCTGCATCCCCAAACTTTAAGGAGCGACAATTTAGGTTTCTTCCCAAACCATAATTCATATGGTGTCGTTTCAACGGATTTAGACGGTGCCCTATTTAAAGTGAATGCGGCTGTTTCTAATGCATAACCCCAAAATGATAGTGGTAGATCTGTAAGTGACATCATAGAACTAACCATATCTAAGAGAGTTCGATTCTGACGTTCGGACACACCATTACGCTGTGGTGTTCCCGGCGGTGTCAATCAAGCTGAAAGTATTCCACATTTCCTTAAATGTTCGCCAAACTCGTAACTTAGATATTCACCCACGATCGAACGTATAAATTTAATCTTCTTGTTACGTTGATTCTCTACCTCACTTTGAAACTCCTTAAACTTCTCGAAAGTTTCGGATTTATGTTTCATGAAATAGATATACCCATATCTACTCAAGTCATCCGTGAAGGTAAGAACATAACGATAACCAACTGCGATGCTACACTCATTGGACCACACACATCGGTATGTATGATTTCCAATAAGTCCGTAGCTCGCTCCATCATACCGTAAAATGGAGTCTTAGTCATTTTACCCATCGACATGCCTCGCATCCTTCAAGTGATTCAAAATCAAGTGATTCAAGAAGTCCATCGAATGGAGTTTCTTCATACGCTTCACTCCAATGTGACCAAGGCAGCGATTGCCACATATAGGTCGAGTTATCGCTTGATTTCAAACGTTTAGCTTCAATGTTATTAATATGTGTATTTCCACTATCGAGATTCAATATGAATAGACCATCTATCAAAGGTGCATGTGCATGAAACATGTTACTCATATAAATCGAACAACCATTATTCTCGGATTTAAACAAGTAACCGTCTCGCAATAAACAAGATCCAGATATAATGTTCATGCTTAACGCAGGCACCAAATAACAATTATTTAAGTATAAAACTAATCCCGATGGTAGATGAAGAGGTAGCGTGCCGACCGCGATCACATCAACCTTTGATCCGTTTCCTACGCGCATCGTCACCTCGTTCTTCACTAGCTTCCGTTTATTCTGCAGCTCCTGTTTCGAGTTACAAATATGAGCAACCGAACCAGTATCAAATACCCAGGCACTACTACGAGTACTAGTGAGATACACATCAATAACATGTATATCAGATATACCTTTCTTCTTGATGTTGCCGTTCTTCAAATCCGCCAAGTACCTTGGGCAATTCCGCTTCCAGTGACCTTCTCCCTTGCAGTAAAAGCACTCAGTTTCAGGCTTAGGTCCAGCCTTGGTCTTCTTCGTCGGTATGGTAACTTTCTTACCACCCTTCTTGAAGTGTCCCTTTTGCTTAGACTTGCCTTTCTTGAATTTGGTGGTCTTATTGACCATCAACACTTGGTGCTCTTTCTTGATCTCCACTTCTGCAGATTTTAACATAGCAAACAGTTCTGGCAACTCTTTGTTCATGTTCTACATGTTGTAGTTCATCACAAAGTTCTTGTAACTTGGTGGTAGTGATTGGAGGATGCGGTAAACCCCCAAAGTATTAGGAATCACTATACCCAAACTTTGAAGTTTATTTATGCCTGCGGACATCTTAAGCACATGCTCACGACCAGCTACCCTCTTCCATCTTGCGTTAAAGAACTTTTCAGAAGCTTCATAACTTTCAATTGCCGCATGAGTCTCAAAGATTAATTTGAGATCCTCGACAATATCATATGGATCGACTCTTCAAATCTTTTACGAGCTCGATTCTAAACCATACAAGATAGCACTGAACTATGGAGTCTTGATTCTTCCGAGCGAGGTAAACATTCTTTACTTCATCGGTAGCATCAGGCTGCAGTGGGTCACCTAGCGGTGCATCCAGACATAGGTCAAATTACCACTGTGAGGACAATCCTCAAATTGGAACCAATCCATGAAGTTGCTTCCATTGTTTTTCAACTTTTATTTCTCTAGGAACGGATTATAATTGATGGTAGGGTCTGCCTTTGATCTTCAACATATTTTCAATAGTTTAGAATAAGTTTATGACAAATTGAGTTCAAATTAATTAATGAAATTAAACTAGGTGAACTCCCACTCAAAACAACATCCCTCACATTGTTTTAGTGATCACACGAACCAAATCCACTACATTAACACGATCATCACGAGAGCTGATATAGTTTTAATGGCGAACAATCATCATGTTCATCATATCTACTATATGATTCATGCTTTGCCTTCGGCGATCCGTGTTCTGAGGCCATGTCCGTACATGCTAGGCTCACAAGATCAAACCTTAGCTTCCGCATAAGCAAATCTGGCTTGCTTACGTTGTATTCACCATGAATCAAAGACACCCGATCATCACGTGGTGCTTGAAGACAAGCTTTGGCAACGGTGCATACTAAGGGTGAACACTTTAGAACTTGAAATTTATGTGCATGAGGGATCATCTTATAATGCTACCGTCTACTAAGCAATACAAGATGCATAAAGGATTAACATCACATGCAATTCATAATATGTGATATGATATGGCCTTTCTTCTTTGTGCTTCCGATCTCCATCTTCAAGCACGAACATGATCTCCATCATCACCGCATAGCATCAAGGTCAATGGCGCTTCTTCATGGTTGTCGTCCACCAGCTTCAACTATTACAACTATTTTGAATAGACACGCAGGTCTTAACGAAATTAAAGACAACCATATGGCTCCGCCGGTTGCCAACTTACAATAAGGAACATTGCATACATCAAATATAATCACAATCATGGCCATATCACATCACGGCACACCCCGCAAAACAAAGTTAGACGCTTCTACTTTCTTTGCATATTTTACGTGGTTTGGGGCTTTCCATAGGTGTCGTTCTAACCTGAACAAGAACCACAACATTGATACTAGCATTGTTGATTACCCGTTGTAAATTGGATCTTTACTATGCTAGGAGAAACAGGCACCATAAAGCCACTTATGCAAAACGAGTTGCATGTCAAGCGTGGAGCAAGTCTCATGAACGATGTCATGTAAGGTTAGCCGGAGCTTCATCCCAACATACCGCAAGATGCAAAGTACACAAAAGCAATCTACAATAAAAGCATCAACGCCCACAATGACCATTGTGTTCTACTCGCAACAGATCTACATATAGACACGGCTCGATACCCTTTGTGGGGTTCGTAGCATGGAAAACAAAATTTTTCTATCGCATACAAACAAACAAGCCAAGATCTATCTACTAGATTGTAGCAACGAGTCGATGGAATAACTCACCGAAGATTCCAAAGTGTTTAACGAGCAGATTCTCGTGGGTGATGTAGTCGTACTCTTTCCGATCTCAAGATCGCGTGAGCGATCCTTCCGGCGCGTTCCCATGGCGCTCCGCAGTCGGTCACACGTTCGGTTTTCGACGAAGACCTTCCTCTCCTTGTTCCAGCAGGCGGAGGTTGTAGCACTCTCCTCGCGATTCCAGACAACGGCGTGGTACCGGAGGTAGAGGGAAATCCCAGCAGGCTTAAGCCGGTGCGGTATGGTGGAGCTTATGAGAGAGGCTATTAGTGGTCTAGTAATTAGACACACCAATTAGAGGGCTCTAAACCAATTAGAAGGCTCTAAACCAATAGCTCTAAACCGGGGTCTAGATCTAGGGTTTAGTTTAGAGGATAGGAAACTTGTGTGTCTAGGAGGAGCCTGCCTCCTTATATAGGTTGGAGGGCTGGCGGCCAAGGGGAGGAGTTCCTCCCAACTCGGCCTAGGGAGGTGCGCCGCCAAGGGAGGAACCTCCTCCAACTCGGCCTCCACCTCTCCTCCTCTTTTCCCACTTCCCAAAACTGCTTGACTTTCAAACTAGCCGTTTGACTTTTCAATTTAGGATTTAAATAAATCCTTTATTTGGGACAGCAAGAATACTTAGTACATGATGCAATCATTCCAATATGTAATGACACACTCATGTACCCTTCCCCTCCGGAGTGCCGGACATTCCGGGACCTTCTAGAATGTTCCCGATGAAAACACGGAATCATTCCGCTACTCCAAACAGGACTTTCCTTATATGAATCTTATTCTCCGGACCATTCGGATCACCTCGTGATATCCCGGATCCCATCCGAGACTCCTAACAACATTCGGTCTCTTTCTCATAATACCATAACTACTCAAACAACGTCGAATCCTTAAGTGTGTCTCCTACGGTTCGTGAATTATGCGGACATGATCGAGACACTTCTCAACAATAACCAATAGAGGAATCTGGAAATTCATATGGCTCCCACATATTTCTACGATTACTTTGCGATCGAATGAACCACTTACATACGATACCAATTTCCCTTTGTCTCACGATATGTTACTTATCCGAGGTTATGATCGTCGGTATCTCTGCATACCTAGTTCATCCTCGTTACTGATAAGTACTCTTTTCTCGTTCCCGTGATATGTGATCCCTTGTGACCAAGTCACATGCTTGCAAGCTAATTGGATGACATTTCACCGAGAGGGCCCAGAATATCTATCCATGTGGATGGACAAATCCCACTCTTGATCCATGTGTTTCAACCAATACTTTCCGAACACTCAATGCCACCTTTATAGCCACATTACGGTGTGGTGTTTGATGACATCAAAGCATCCATCCAGTAAAGGCAATATGCATGATCTCATGGTCGAAGGAATTAGGTTACTATGTATCAGAAAGCATATAGCAATTGAACTATTGAAATGACTTGATCTTTATGCTACGCTTGTCTATAGGAGTATGTCCACCATATCATTCTCCTAACGATATGATCTTGTTGTTGATAACATCTCAATGTTCATGACAAAGAAACCACATCATCAATCAACCAACAAGCTAGTGAAGTATAGAGGCTATACTAGGGACTTCAAATTAGGTTTACAAATCACACAAGTATTAATGGTTTCCTTGTTAATACTATTATAGCATGAATGTAAACATTTATCATAAACACAAAGATATATAATAATAACTACATTTATTATTACCTCTAGGGCATATCTCCAACAGTCTCCCACTTGCACTAGAGTCATCTAATCTAGATTACATGGTAATATACCGAACACCCATGGCAGTTTGGTGTTGGTCATGTTTTGCCCTCGGGAGAGGTTTAGTCAACGGATCCGCCACATTCAGATCTGTGTACTTTGCAAATCTTTATATCCCCATCCTGGATATGTTCTCGAATAGCGTGAAAACGTAGCTTGATATGCTTCAGCTTCTTGTGTGACCTTGGTTCTTGCGCATTGGCTATGGCGCCCATGTTATCACAGTAGATAGACATTGGGTCCAGCGCACTTGGAACCACACCCAGCTCTGTAATGAACTCTTTCATCCATATCGCTTCTTGTGAAGCCTCTGAAGCAGCCATGTATTCCGATTCAGTTGAAGATCTCGCCACAACGCTTTGCTTCGCACTCCTCCAGCTAACTGCTGCACCATTCAAAATAAATACGTATCCAGATTGTGATTTAGAATCATCCGGATCGGTGTTCCAACTAGCATCGGTGTAACCATTAACAACGAGCTGTTCATCACCTCCATAAGAAAGAACCATATCCTTAGTTCTTCTCAAGTACTTAAGGATGTTTTTGACCGCTGTCCAATGATCCACTCCTGGATCACTTTGATATCTGCTAGTTAAACTAACAACATATGCAATGTCGGGTCTAGTACATAGCATGGCATACATTAGAGATCCTATGGCTGATGCATAGGGAGTCTTACTCATCCTTTCTCTATCTTCTGCCGATGTCGGACTTTGAGTTTTACTCAAGGTCGTATAAACATGGGCAAGAACCCTTTCTTGCTATCTTCCATTCCAAACCTCTTTAGAACTTTGTCCAAATATGTACTTTGTGACAATGATATTTGGCGTTTCGATCTATCTCTATAAATCTTTATGCCTAATATGTAAGCTGCTTCGCCAAGATCCTTCATTGAAAAACTATTATTCAAATACTCTTTGACACTATTAAGAAGGTCTACATCATTCCCAATCAACAATATGTCATCCACATACAGTATTAAGAATGCTACAGAGCTCCCACTCACTTTCTTGTAACGCATGAAAATGTTTTAGATCTTCTCTTCCAATTTCAAGCACTATGCGAGTAACTTTCGTAATTATATGCACTATGTTCCTTCCTACAAATCTTGTAGTAGGATTGTTCTATAGTTCACACTACAGGTGCTTTTTATTTGAATGCTACTTCTGTTTCTTTGGATTACCGTTGAACTATATTTTTGCATCAAAAGCTCATAAATGTTATAGTAGGGTTCTTCTATAGATTCCCACTACTGATGTTGGTGCCTTTTTGTTTTCATAATGAAAATAGAACTATTCCTAGTCCTTTATTTGTTCTTGGGGAGTAATTAGCCATAAATTACAGAGACGAAGATCATGTTAGTTACTCCCTCCGATCCATAATTCGTGTCACTGATTTAGTATAACTTTATAACTTGTTAATTAACTGATCTTGTGGCAGTCTTTTTCAGCGTTCCCCATTGACTTAATATTCTTGTGACAAGTATCTGCTGGAAGGTTTGTCTAGATCTATATTCAAATCTTATGTACTTACAAGTTTCTACTCGAATTGTTGATTTAATTTACTGCCATTTTTACCAAGGCAGTGAGGTTTAACATTGCCCTGCAATTTTCTATATGTTCATATAATTAGATAGGTTTCTGGAATTATGTGGTCGGGGTACGCTGCTCGGTTTGGATAGAGATTCATAAGTTTTTCAGATTTTGCAATGCGAGAAATGATAACTTCTTTTTGATCTTTTTATCAAGCTATATAGTATGTCGTTAATTTACCTGTCTACTAACTTGTTTTTATCAACATGTAATAACATCTGTCACCATTCTGATATAACTAGAGTAACCAACCCGAAATAATCAGTTTTACCAATCTTGTTTTGATGTTTTTATCAACTTATATAGTAGTTGATTCACTAGCACCGATGGAATTCAGCCTTTTTTGATTAACTTGACACTTCATTTTGATCAACTTGCTAGTGATGTTCTTATCAACTAGTTTCGTGTCTATTAATTTTGCTTCACAAACATGTATTATCATTTTTGCTCACCAACCCCCTGTTATTGGAGTTATCGACCTTTTTTCGATGTTCTTATCAAGCTAATTCAACGACTTTTTATATAATCAGATTGACCAATCTTGTTTTGATGTTTTTTACCAAGTTACATAGTGTGTATTTGAATTACTAACATCGATGAAATTCTTGTTTTTTGATCAACCTGAAGCTTCGTTGTGACCAACTTGCTAGTGTTGTTCTTATCAAACTAGTTCCGTGTCTATTATTTTTTGTTAGACAAACATGTATTATCATTTTTACTCACCAACACTATGTAATTAGAGTTACCGACCTTATTTTGATGTTCTTATCAAGCTATTTCATCGGCTTGTATATAATCGCAGTGACCAATATTGTATTGATGTTTTTATCAAGTTTTATAGTGTGTAGTTGAATCACTAGAGCTGATGAAATTTTTATTTTTTATCAACCTGAAGCTTCATTGTGACCAACTTGCTAGTGATGTTCTTATAAAATTAGTTTTGTGCCTATTTTCATTTTTCTTCACAAAACATGTATTATCATTTTTGCTCACCAGCCTCGTGTAATTAGAGTTACCGACCTTATTTCGTTCTTCTTATCAAGCTATTCACCGACTTGTATATAATCACAGTGACCAATCTTATTTTGAAGTTTTTATCAAGTTTTATAGTGTGTAATTGAATCACTAGCGTCGATTAAATCCTGCTTTTTGATCAACCCGAAACTTCATTGTGACCAACCTGCTAGTGATGTTCTTATCAAACTTGTTCTTTGTCTATTTATTTTTGCTTAACAAACATGCATTGTCATTTTTGGTCACCGACCCTATGTAATTAGAATATCCAACCTTATTTCGATATTATTACCAAGCTATTTCACTAATCTTTATATAAATAGTGTGACCAATCTTGTTTTGAAGTTTTTATCAAGTTTATAGTGTGTAGTTGAATCACTAGCGCCGATGACATCCTGCTTGTTTGATTAACCTGAAACTTTATTGTGACCAACTTGCTAGTCATGTTTTTATTAAACTACTTCCGTGTCTATTAATTTTGCTTCACAAACATATATTATGATTTTTGCTTACCAACACTATGTAATTAGAGTATCCAACCTAATTTCGATGTTCTTATGAAGCTATTTCGACAACCTTATATAACCAGAGTGGCCAATCTTGTTTTGGAGTTTTTATCAAGTTTTATAGTTTGTAGTTGAATCACTAGCGCAGATGAAATCCTGCCTTTTTTTATCAACCTGAAGCTTCATTGTGACCAACTTGCTAGTGATGTTCTTATCAAACTAGTGTTGTGTCTATTTAATTTTGCTTGACAACCATGTATTATCATTTTTGTTGACCAACCCTATGTAATTAGAATATCCGAAGTTATTTCGATGTTGTTATCAAGCTATTTCACCAACCTTATATACTAGAGTGACCAATATTGTATTGATGTTTTTATCAAGTTTTATAGTGTGTAGTTGAATCACTAGCGCCAATGAAATCCTGCCTTTTTTGATCAACCTGAAGCTTCATTGTGATCAACTTGCTAGTGATGTTCTTATCAAACTAGTTTTGTGTCTATTTAATTTTTCTTGACAAACATGTATTATCATTTTTTCTCACCAACCCCATGTAATTACAATATCAAACCTTATTTCGTTGTTCTTATCAAGCTATTTCACCAACCTTATATAAGCAGAGTGACCAATCTTGTTTTGAAGTTTTTATCATGTTTTATAGTGTGTAGTTGAATCACTAGCGCCGATGAAACCTACTTTTTGATCAACCTGAAGCTTCATTGTGACCAACCTGCTAGTGATGTTCTTATCAAACTAGTTCTGTGTCTATTTATTTTTGCTTGACAAACATGCATTGTCATTTTTTGTCACCAACCCTATGTAATTAGAATATCCAACCTTATTTCGATGTTATTATCAAGCTATTTCACCAATCTTATATAACCAGAGCGACTAATCTTGTTTTGAAGTTTTTATCAAGTTTTATAGTGTGTAGTTGAATCACTAGCGCCAATGAAATCCTGCTTGTTTGATCAACCCGAAACTTCATTGTGACCAACTTGCTAGTCATGTTTTTATTAAACTAGTTCCGTGTCTATTAATTTTGTTTCACAAATGTGTATTATGATTTTTGCTTACCAACCCTATGTAATTAGAGTATCCAACCTAATTTTGATGTTCTTATGAAGCTATTTCAACAACCTTATAGAACCCCACGATGTCAGAGACAACAATGAATATTTTATATGTGGTAGAGGGGAAGAACAATGGACTACTAAGGGTGAGTCTAAAGCACATAATTTCTTTAGATTGCATTCCATATGTGTACTCTGTTGTGCCTTGGCTGCAAGGATACAAATTTCCTGTAGATCAAAATGGCGCAATGTTTATCAAGTTTGACAATGCTGAACATGCAAATATATTGACAAGGAGCCACTATTTTGTTCATGGCATTTCTGTCAAGTTTTATACAATTGAAAATGTCACTAATGAGAACTTCATGTATGACAAAGCCAAGAGGTGTGCAGTCTACAACAGGATCAGCAATGAAGACCATTTTGAGTGCCTTGGATTTATAGGATGAAACTCTTGGCATCTTCTATGTTTGTTTGGTCTGCCTTTTGCATTATGTACAAATCAAATGATCTCTTTTATCTGTCGATGGCGACTTTCTTTTTGCTATAAGATACATAATGTATGACCTTTTATGTATTGAACCTATCGCGTGTTTTTAAGTGGTATGTATTTTTGTTTTGTTTCTCCTTGTGTGTGACAGTTTTAATTTATCCCATGATTGTTCAGCTTAACATGTACCCCACAAGATCCCACAAGATTTTTTTGGCAAAGCCCTGATGTTTTACTTTTGTCACATAATGTAAATTCTAGACATTACATTTCTTTTTAAATAAAAGTATGTTATTTTTAAAAGAAATATTGTTTCAACGGGAAGAAGGGAATTGTACAAAAGAAGTATATTGTTTCAAAGTGACAAGTCAATCTTTTTTGAAAGTGACAAGCCAATCTATTTGAAAGTGACAAGTCAATCTATTTGAAAGTATACTGCTATTCCCCTCCTTTTTTTTCACCCTAAAATATCACTGTCCTAAAAAGAAAATTGTACAAGAAAATTCATAAGTAGGAAGCGTCAGGTAAAGAGAATTGTACAGAAAGGGAACGTACTGTGCTGGTCCAGGAAAACGTGGCATCCAAAAACGGAAAGCTGGGAGTTATCCAAAAATGAAACGCTTGGTCGGAACCTGACCGCGCGAGTTTGATCAGGCGGTCGACCGCCAGCTAGAATCGCCCTCGTGCGGAGGCTATAGATGTCAAAAAGTAAATGCACACGATCTGTGGGTAGCAGGATTCGTGGCTGCACTCTCTTCTTGAGTGCAACATGATGAGGTGTGTGTGGACACTAGCGCCACAGGACATAACTGATCCGACTAAGTACACTTGGCTAGCGACGATGTTTACAGTTCTTCTGCTAGATGATATAAGTGTCGTCAAAATTACGTTTATATCTGTTCCGCGCCGCTGTTTTTGTTGAAAAAAAATCTATTTACAATACACCGTATCCGTGTTTTGCAGTATCGCGGAATGCGATATCTGCTAGAGATGTTCTTATCTCATTATTTCCTAACGTTCGTCTTTCCAGCCTGCATACAACCAAATTATAGTCCCAAGTAGTAGCCCATGCAGCGTCGGTGTTAGTTTTTCTTTCTTGCTGGTCTCGCTTTCTGCAGAAAAAAAAGCGATCGGTAATATAAACGAAAAATGGATTTGGAGATGGGAGGTATCGATCCCCCTTCCTCTAATATCTAATAAGCATTAATTAGTACTCTAATCCTCATTTACAACACCTTTATTGAATTAAGCTACTGTACTGTATCCTTATTTTAATTTCAGTCTTACATTCTGAATTGTTCGAAACATAGACTAGCCCCTTAGTGATCTTGGATGTTTGCCTTGAACTGGATCAATTATTGCGCATTTGATTGCACAAGTATGAAATAATCAAGTTCATTGCAGGAGCATCGATCTGTTTCACCTTTCACGAGCTGCGGCCAGAGCGCGGACACGACGGAGACTTCAGGTCGAGGATGCATGAGTGCGAAGCAGCCTAACCATTGGAGGGAGCTCAGAGCAGGCCGTAGGAGGGAGCACGACCGTGGAGCGCGGAGCAGGAAGGCCGGCCGTCCGGAGCCAGGCGAGCGGACTTGGAAGAACGTGACTGCACGAGCTTGTCGCGTCAGGATCCCTCTGACGGCGGAAGAGCGCGACTGCACTAGCGAGCGCAGAGGAGGCCGGACTGCGGGATCCTTCCGGCGGCGACCTGGAGTCGGAGGACACAGGCGCGGATTCCTCCAATGACGACCTGGTGCGGGAGCTGGCGTGGAATGGCCTAGGGGGATTGCAGCCCTTCGGAGAGCTGTCGCAGGATCGCAACCGCTGTTGAGCTAGTCGTGGGAGCCGGAGGCGCGGGATCCCCCGACGGCGACCTGGCGCACACGGGACCTGCCGCGGGAGGACGGACGTGGAGCGTGGGGACGACGGAGACGAGATGGAGAAGATCTCAGCTTGAATTTTGAATTTGAGGACTAAATTTGTAATGTTTTGCATGTATGAAGGTATTTTTTACAAAATCAGTTTTGTTATACGGCCGCATCAATTAATCCGGACCGGAGGGAGTATTAATATTGATTAACCGTGATTAAGAACCAATGTAACACTTTTCTGAGGGAGAAAGAGGGAGCTGTGGAGATGGTGGAAAATTTGAAGGTGTCACACGCACAAAGAGCTGGTGGGCCTAACAATGTGTGGGTTAGAGCGCAACGAGTTATAAAAGCTTTTTTTGGTCTGTCAAGTATAAGCGATTGACTTCGGCTTGCGTGCCGACCTGGCCTGATCATGTGAATTGGGTTGTCTTTTGCCTAGCATCCCCGCTCACACGGTAAGCTCGAAGAATATGAGCCCTAGCTCATCGAAGATGCCGCTGTCCTTGGAGGATGAGGGTCTCCTAACCGAGATCCTCCTCCGCATGTCCTCAGAAGTCAGAACCATGCTCTCTCCCACGTCTGCAAGCATTGGTGCAACCTCGTTTAATCCGACTCCGACAACTTCCTTCTCCACTTCCGCGCCCACCGCCACCATGCCCTCAGCCCTTTGCTTCTGGGTGTCCTCACCGAGGCAACTGCATCATCAGCTTCCGCCATACATTGATTGCCCAAATCGCATCTCGCTTGGACGGTTCTACATGCAGATGGACAATGTCGACCAATGTGTGGTCGCTGGATGTGGGTAAGGCCTCGTGTTGATTCTCAACATCACCTGCCCGTAGGTCGAGGTGTGGGATCATGTCACGGGCTACCATACCAGCACCGCATAGAAGGTGTCAAGTATATTCCGGGTATAGACATGACGAGTTCATAGAAGTTAGTGGCGTTATCCCAATAGGCCGAACCGTAGTGATACCGCATATGTGTACCGCAAAACGGATATTCCGTGAATATTCGATTGTCTTCTTCACGGGGTCATCTTCCTCCTAGGTCTTGATGTGCTCCCGTTTCTGTTTCGAGCTCTGCCACTCGCCGCTGTTGTGCTATGCGCCGGCCATGAGCGGTCGGTGTTCAACCGTCGGAGGGTGGCCGGGGCACGCTCGGGAGCGCCAGAACCTGACGAGGCACACAACCGTGGCTACTGCGCGCCTTCTTGTTGCTTGTCACAGCCTGCCTGTATGCGTTGCGTGCTGCTTGGCGCTGCCTGTGACTGCATGCTATTGTGTGCCTGCGTGCGGGATGACGGCGAGGTGCGCGTGCGGGACACCCGGCGGCAGCCGCGGCATCGTCGGGATGGCCAGAATCGGCGGCAGTGGCAGAGACGTGTACGGAGACACTGTAGCTGAATATTTCTTCCGTCAACCGTCTTTTTGTTTGCAGTAAACCGCATCGGGAGCCCTTCATACTGAAAATATGCAGCACGGAAGCACCCATTTGCGGTGAATCGCAAAAATATTCCGATGCGGTACGGTATCTAGAAAGCCATTTTTTCTGCGTCGTACCGTAAATTGGCGGTTATTTTGTGGGACAAGGCTAGCTCCGGTATCTGCTAGAGATGCTCTAGAGACGAACGAAGCCGTGTCCATGTGTTGTTTTTGTGTTACAGAGTCGGCCATGGAGGATGAAGGAATGACAAAGATTTTTTCGTCTTGAATTACCATGCTCAACTTGCTCAATCCATGTTGTGGTTCATATCTCTGAAAAAACCAGAGCAGCCAGAACCAAACACTTGGGGGAGGGGGTGATGCTCTTAGGCATCTGACAATGCATGATTTGGCGTGGAATCACCCAGCCATGACCATGAAACCAAGTACAGTGGCAGTCGGATATGCTGGCAGTGGAGAAGATCTCGTCTGCCATGCAACTAGTCTCGACCTCAATCGTGCTGCTTCGGAGGGAATCTTAAGATCTTCGGGTCGAGCGATGGTGTCACTGTTGGGCCACACAGAGAAAAACAAAACTTTTTTCTACACGGTGATCCCAAGATCTAGCTGAGGTAGTATGCCACGAGAATTACCACTAGACGCGCGGTTACGGAATCGATAAAACACGTCGCTTGATGCAGTACAGTCCTCACGACCCGTTCCGGTTCCACGATCGTCGAAGTGCTAAACGTACAACACCTCCGCCGGTATCCACACGTACGAGGAGGAGCACCGACAATGGACTGCTAGGTCCGGTACAACGGCGACAGGACGGACTGGGGCTAGGGTTTCCAACACATGGAGTGACCTAACTATGTGCTCTAAGCACCTATGCCCCAGCTTATATAGGGAGTGAAAGTGGGCTCCACACACTTGTGGCCCATTCACTAAAGGCCCTATATTAGTCACTGCGAGTCCAACTCACTGACTCTGTCCGTTTCCTTTCTGTGTCCAACCCAAATGTGCTCCTGCTCTTAAGTGTGTGACCTGACAGGCTCATGGTGACCCGGACACGATCCGAGTCTCACTCGTGAACGATCAGTTGGTAGCAACTCCTAGCAGAACGTGCCAACTCCCAAGTATCAAAGAGTCATGACGACATACCTTCCAATGCGACTTTCGTCTGAGTCCCTTTGCCTCACGATATACCTTGTTAAACTATAGGCGAATAATCGTGATCCCTTAAATAGTTCGACTCTCTTTCTCGATCCGAGATAAGTGATTCATCTGACTAACTCTTAGTCGGTCGCCTCGGTTAACACTTAACCAAGTCACGCATGGCCATGCTTTCCGAATCATATCTTCCGAGAGGGCCCAGAGAATATCTCTCCAGATGAAGGGGCAAAATCCCATCTCGGTTATTCACATCACGTAGCTTGATTCTCAGTCGACCCGAACTCCGCCGTTTTAACTGCCTAGTGACGGAACAACGTTTGCCAGAACCTAAGCCGGTGATCCTCAACTCGGACTGTGCAATAACCTCAGGTCTAAGGATTACACTGATTGAGACATGCAAATGACGACTTGATCGTTGCATCTTAATATGGGCCAGTTCGACTCACTAAACTCTTTAGCCGAATCCGTGTAAGTCGGAATAGCATCTCCATGCTCATGACAAGTGGAACCTAGTCATCTGCCGACTTTCACATTGATCTAAGTTGTGTGTCCAGCACAACCTCAATGACCAAGGACAATTAGCATAAACAACATGAATATATAGTTCCACAATCGAATCACATATTCGATGATACATATCAGTAGTTCATACATGGACTATAACTTTATGAATACATTGAGAAATATCATCAACCATGATTGCCTCTAGGGCATTTTCCCAACAGTCTCCCACTTGCACTAAAGTCAATCATCCGACATCACATGTCTAGGCATCTAATGCCCATAGCTCTCAAGTGCGCCTCATGCTTCGGCTATGGAAGTGGCTTTGTCAACAGATCCGCAATGTTTGCATCCGTGTGTACCTTGCATAACTTGATATCACCTTGTTCCACGAACTGGCGAATAAGGTGGTACCGCATGAGTATATGTTTGTTCTTCTGGTGTTGTCTAGGTTCCTTGGCTTGTGCAATAGCACCATTGTTGTCACAATACACGTCTAATGGATTGGACGAGCCCTGAACCACACCAAGATCCATGAGGAAATTCCTCATCCAAACGGCTTCCTTTGCCGCCTCTGAGGCAGCAATATACTCAGCCTCTGTCGTAGACGCAGACACCGTCTCTTGCTTGGAACTCTTCCAGCTCACAGCCCCTCCGTTTATAACAAACACATATCCGGATTGCGAACGAGAATCATCCGAGTGAGTGAGATAACTCGCATCCGTGTAACCCCTTACACTGAGTTCATCCTCACCTCCATAAACCAGGAACATATCCTTAGTCCTTCTCAAGTACTTGAGGATATTTTTAGCCGCTGCCCAGTGGATTTCTCCAGGGTCAGCCTGGTACCTGCTCACAACACTTAGAGCATAGGAAACATCCGGCCTAGTACAAATCATAGCGTACATGATGGATCCGACTGCAGAAGCATACGTAATCGCACTCATCCGACTTCGCTCATCAGTTGTCGAAGGACACTGAGTCTTGCTAAGTTTTACGCCATGGGACATCGGTAAGAACCCCTTCTTAGACGATCCCATGTTGAACTTCTTAAACACTTTGTCCAAATATGTACTCTGACTCAATCCAATGAGCCGCTTTGATCTATCTCTATAGATCTGGATTCCTAGTATGTAAGTCGCCTCACCCAAGTCTTTCATCAAAAAACTCTTTTCCAATGATTCCTTGGTCTCTTGCAACATCTGGACATCATTTCCAATCAGTAATATGTCATCCACATATAAGATAAGAAAGTTTACTTTGCTCCCACTAAACTTCTTGTATAAACAAGAATCATGATCACTCTTGATGAAGCCAAACGATTTGACTACCTCATCAAAGTGAATGTTCCAACTCCGAGATGCTTGCTTCAACCCATAAATGGATTTCCGAAGTTTGCATACCTTGTTAGCATTAGCCGGATCGACAAAACCCTCGGGCTGTATCATATACACGTCCTCGGTTAAATTTCCATTAAGGAAAGCCGTCTTGACATCCATCTACCATATCTCATAGTCGAAATAGGCTGCTATAGCTAACATGATCCAAACTGATTTAAGCATCGCTACGGGTGAGAAAGTCTCATCGTAGTCAACTCCTTGAACTTGTCGGAACCCCTTCGTGACAAGCCGTGATTTATAGACAGAAATATTTCCATCCATATCAGTTTTTTTCTTAAAGACCCATTTGCACTCGACGGGTCTTGCACCGTCTGGCAAATCAACCAAGTTCCAAACTTGATTTTCATCCACGGACTTTAACTCGGATCTCATGGCTCCAAGCCATGACTCAGAATCAGAACCCACCATCGCTTCCGAATAAGTTGCCGGCTCATCACTGTCTAACAGTAACACATCACGAACACTTCGCAATCTGGCCGATCTTCACAGTGTCGGTGCTGTTTCTGGCTCAGGTACCATGACCGACTCAACCTCCAAGGATTTTGCCGACTCGCTACTGGCCGGCACCTCTCGAATTTCCTCGAGTTGCACCATGCTCCCACTGACTCCCCGACTGAGAAACTCTTTCTCAAGGAAGACACCATTCCGAGCAACAAACACTTTGCCCTCTTCTCGGTTGTAGAAGTAGTAACCCAAGGTTTCCCTCAGATATCCTACGAAAATACACTTATTCGACTTAGCTGTAAGCTTGTCCGACTGAAGTCGCTTGACAAAGGCTTCACAACCCCAAATCTTAAGAAAAGACAAACTCGGCTTCTTGCCAGTCCACATCTCATGCGGTGTCTTCTCTACCGACTTTGATGGTACTCTGTTTAGTGTGAACGCTGCAGTTTCTAGACAATAACCCCAAAATGATAAAGGCAGATCTTTCCGACTCATCATTGATCGTACCATGTCCAACAAGGTCCGATTTCTCCTTTCCGACACACCGTTTCTCTGCGGTGTTCCTGGAGGAGTGAGCTGGGGAACTATTCGACAACTCTTCAGATGGTCATCAAACTCATGGCTCATGTACTCGCCTCCTTGGTCCAACCGAAGAAACTTTATTTTCTTGCCGAGTTGATTCTATACCTCATTCTAGAATTCCTTGAACTTTTCAAAGGCTTCCAACTTATGTTTCATCAAGTAGATATATCCATACCTACTCAAATCATCCGTGAAGGTAATGAAGTACTCATAACCACCTCTAGCTGTCGTGCTCATTGGGCCACATACATCACTATGTACTAGTCCCAATAAGTCGGATGCCCTTTCACAACTCTTTGTAAAAGGTGTCTTGGTCATCTTGCCGAGTAGGCAGGATTCACATGTCTCGAATGACTCCAAGTCGAACGAAGTTAGGAGTCCATCATCATGGAGCTTCTTCATGCGTTTCCAACTTATATGACCAAGCCGACAATGCGAAAAGTAAGTCATATTCAGATCATTTGGTTTCAACCTTTTCACATTTATATTATAGACAGATTCACTATCAAGATTCAAAATAAATAACCCGTCCTAGACGGGTGCAAAGCCGTGAAACATATCATTCAAATATAAAGAACAACCATTATTCTTAATATTCGACTCATAGCCTTGTCTCATCAAACATGAGGCAGAAATAATGTTTTGACTAAGCACTGGAACATAATAACAATTATTCAGTTCCATTAAGAATCCGGAAGGTAAATGAAGTTGCATCGTGCCAACTTCCAACGCAGCGACTCTCGCTTTGTTGCCGACTCGAATGTCAACCTCGCCTCTCGCCACGCCCCTAGTTCTTACCAGTCCCTACAATGAGTTGCAGATGTGAGTAACTGATCCGGTATCATATACCCAAGAACTACCAGGTGCATCAGCAAGATAAATGTCTATAACATTGCAAACAAGCGTACCTGAGCCGGAAGTCACACCTCCACTCTTGGCTTTATTAGCCAGATACTTGCTGCAATTCCTCTTCCAGTGGCCATCCGCCTTGCAGTAGAAGCAAGTGGATCCGGCTGTAGGAGATGGCTTAGTCCCCGAGGAAGCACTTTGGACCGGGTCCTCAGCCTTACCTCCCGACTTAGCCTTCTTCTTCTTAGTCCAAGAACTCTTCTTGAACTTAGCCTTATTCTGTACCATCAACACTTGACTGGCACATTTCTTGAGATCCGCCTCAGCCTGGTTGAGCATCCCATGTAATTCAGTGAGCTTCTTATCCATACCATGCATGTGGTAGTTCGATATGAACTGACCATACGCACTAGGAAGAGAGTTCAGAATCATGTCCGTAGCGAACTCTTCGCTAATGGGGTAGCCAAGCCTTTCCAGAGACTGCACGTAACCAACCATCTTGATCACATGCAGACTCAGTGGATCGCCATCCTTAAGCTTGCAGCTCAACAAAGCCTGAGAGACTTGATACCTCTCAGTCTTTTCCTGAGCCTGGAACATACTTTTGAGGCTTTCAATCATATCGTAGGCCTCAACATTCTCGAACTGCTGTTGCAAGTCCGGTTCCATGTGAGCAAGCATAAGACAACTAATCTCCATGGATTCATCACAAATCTGACGGTAGGCATTGGTGGCTGCGACAGTCGCATTCTCATTCGGCTCATCTGGAAGTGGGTTGTCTAGGACATGGTCCCTCTTTTCTTGCTTAAGAACAATTCTCAGATTACGATACCAGTTGGTGAAGTTAGTTCCATTTAGCTTATCTTTCTCTAAGATGGTTCTCAAAGCAAAACTGGAAATCTGAGGAAGACTGCTAGGTGCCATTGATCTACAACAGAAAAAATGCAAAACACTTAAGACATGTATCCATAAAAGAGCAAGCATATTAAACACTTTAATACTTATGCTCCCACTAGAACCAACACCCCTCCGATGGTTGCTTAGTGATTCAGGACCCTAAATAAGCAAGTCGACCAGTGAGCTTTAGCATCACCGCTAACCGTCAAGTGATCTAGGTAGACAACTCCTTGTCAATCGTATCTCATACGACTCCTGTTGGATGGGTGGCATCACATGCCCCGGCTCCCATCCGACTTTTCCCCGAGTCCCACAACCGTTGTGATAGACCCGTCTAGATTACCAAGTGCTTCCGCTGTAAGAGTCTGACTCGAACCCACCTAGTCGGAAATAATTGATAGCACCTCAATTTTATGAGCCCACTACCAAAAATGTCCGACTTGTGATGGTGCAGCACTGGCGGGGAAACCGACTAGACCTTTGAGGGATTACTTTCTACCAACTATCTAATAGAGGTAAAACAGAGACATAACAATAACACAAAATAAAGCAATTATAATGTGAAATGGTATGGCTCTCTTCATGGCGATCTCCATCTCCACGAAGCTTGTAATTCGACTCGTGACAACTCTTGTCACGTGCCGCCTTACACCATGTAGCCGGCTTGTACATCGACTTGCATGCCATCCGGGTTCTCCAAACAGCTACACTAGCTAGTAATGTAAATTACATAGAGAATCCGACACGCAGGTTGTTATACAATAAAATGACAGCACCTAGGCTCCAGCCGGCTGACAAAAAACCGTGATACGCAGATCACGTATGGATTACACAAATCACATGCACATAAGCCATACCATTCACAACATCATCCTGCAAAAACAAGTTATGCATAGATACGATATCTACCGGCGTTGAGAAACTCGCAACAACATCTAAGGCGCTACGACAGGGCGAAGCCGGCGGTCCCGTTGAGAAACAATTTTATCCAAATCTGATCCGGACTCCGATTCGATCACTGCATCCGGATTTACGTGTCATAGTCTACCCCGATGGCGGAAGCCGACCGATAGGGGTATGTCGTTCCACGACCTTAGCAGTTAGATCACGGAAACCAGATCATCCATTCCCCCGAGTACAGTTGATCCAATCAACTTTGTACAAAACCGATCTATCTCATAGATCGACCACCAAAACTGCAAGTAGATCCAATCTAACGCCAACCGCATATCACATATGCGCGATCTCGAGCCTAAAACTAGAAGCTAACACTCTGATACCACTGTTGGGCCACACAGAGAAAAACAAAACCTTTTCCTACACGGTGATCCCAAGATCTAGCTGAGGTAGTAGGCCACGAGAATTACCACTAGACGCGCGGTTGCGGAATCGATGAAGCACGTCGCTTGATGCAGTGCAGTCCTCATGATCCATTCCGGTTCCACGATCATCGAAGTGCTGAACATACAACACCTCCGCCGGTATCCACATGTACGAGGAGGAGCACCGGTGATGGACTGCTAGGTCCAGTACAGCGGCGACAGGGCAGACTGGGGCTAGGGTTTCCAACACATGGAGTGACCTAACTATGTGCTCTAAGCACCTATGCCCCAGCTTATATAGGGAGTGAAAGTGGGATCCACACACTTGTGGCCCATTCACTAAAAGGCCTATATTAGTCACTACGAGTCCAACTCACTAACTCTGTCCGTTTCCTTTTTGGGTCCAACCCAAATGTGCTCCTGCTCTTAAGTGTGTGACCCGATAGGCTCATGGTGACCCGGACACGATCCGAGTCTCACTCGTGACCGATCAGTTGGTAGCGGCTCCTAGCAGAACGTGCCAACTCCCAAGTACCAAAGAATCATGACGACATACCTTCCAATGCGACTTTCTTCTGAGTCCCTTTTGCCTCACAATATACCTTGTCGAACTATAGGCGAATAATCGTCATCCCTTAAATAGTTCGACTCTCTTTCTCGATCCGAGATAAGTGATTCATCCGACTAACTCTTAGTCGGTCACCTCAGTTAACACTTAACCGAGTCACGCATGGCATGCTTTCCGAATCATATCTTCCGAGAGGGCCCAGAGAATATCTCTCCAGATGAAGAGGCAAAATCCCATCTCGGTTATTCACATCACGCAGCTTGATTCTCAGTCGACCCGAACTCTGCCGTTATAACTTCCCAGTGACGGAACAACGTTTGACAGAACCTAAGCCGGTGATCCTCAACTCGGACAGTGTAATAACCTCAGGTCTAAGGATTACATTGATTGAGACATGCGAATGACGACTTGATCGTTGCATCTCAATATGGGTCAGTCCGACTCGCTAAACTCTTTAGCTGAATCCGTGTAAGTCGGAATAGCATCTCCATGCCCATGACAAGTGGAACCTAGTCATCTGCCGACTTTCACATTGATCTAAGTTGTGTGTCCAGCACAACCTCAATGACCAAGGACAATTAGCATAAACAACATGAATATATAGTTCCACAATCAAATCACATATTTGAGGATACATATTAGTAGTTCATAGATGGACTATAACTTTATGAATACATTGAGAAATATCATCAACCATGATTGCCTCTAGGGCATTTTCCCTACAGTCACTGCGGTGTCACGTTCTCTCTTGAGAGCATCATTTGTGGAGCAGCGTTGGAGGGTAGATGATAAGGGCTAACCTCAAGGGTGGCCCGATCTTCACGGATCTCGTGGTCAAATCGATGGGAAAAGCGAGGGAAAAGGAGAAGGTAGCGGAAGCAAACACACACCTCGCAAAAAACACAATGAACACACACAAAACTCACATGATACAAGGCCAATTTCTCTCACCGGCAGCCACCGGTCCGATAGAATCCTCGCAAGGAAAGATCGGTCAACATGCTTGATGACTACAAGTGCATAGATCAATTGTAGCTAGTTTCGAAGTAAAGATATTGAACCATAGAGAGCTATTGGTAAAGGTCTTTATGCCCCTCGTTACTCTCTACCAAAGGATACTTATAAGATGCCTTTGATCTCAAGGAAAGGGTGTTTGAAAGGTTTATGGTTGTTTACAGAAAAGTAATTAAAACAAGTAAAATAAAACAAGTAACAAGTTTGTATGAAAGCGTGGTTGAACTCAATAGGGATAAAACATTCTCGAGGATGAAAGATACACCACTAGCATAGTGTTATTGTTATATGTAATCAAGATAACATACTCCTTGTATCATGAGATGTGTAAAGAGATCTCCATAATAAGATGTTCACTACAAGGCTCGTAGGAGGCAACTTTGTTAAGCCAAGAGTGAGGTCACCTCTAAATAACCACTGTGATGTCTGTGAATAGTCACCCATACAAACCACCGCAATTAAGGGTTTCCCCGTGGATATCGTAATTAGCATAGGGAGTCCCTCTTTTATCCTTATTTGACCGTGTAGGTTATGAGCCGGTGCCAATATGTCACGGGGCCATTCCGGGTACGCTTCCAAGACACGTCCAAAGGATTCCTCCCTCCCTTTAGTCCCGAGGGAAAAATGATATGTGGCCGACTACACATACCATCTAAAGAGAGAGATCAAACACAAATCATAATTATATCATAGACGGGTAAGTCATATGGACACAAGAATATATCATCTTTATTACGAATTCATAATAGTGCTAGGGTTTCTCCATCTCCCCAAGAACAAGGGAACTACTCACTCATGGAAGCAATCAACAACATCATCATAATCAAATGAATGGATAAAATTACGGAGGTAGATCTAATGCAAATAACAATTGAATCTAGAATTACAACAAGATCTAATAGATGAAAGATAGGGGTAATGGTGGTAATGGAGATGCAGTGGTTGATGATGAAGGGGATGATGCGTTGTCCTCTCATGATCCTTGAAGCAACTGGGATTTTCCCCAGCCAAGTTCCTCCTTCAGATCCCTTTCAGATGTGGTTTTTCGTGGTTTCTGATGGCTGTGAATGTCGGATCTCCTTCTCATCTTTGCTAGGAGAAAGTATTTCACGAGGCAGTCACGATGGCACTTGGTACGGGCGGATGGTATGGGCGGGCTCCGCCCATACCACTGGTCGTTATCGGTACTGACTGCTCCTCCTTGCTTAGTATTCTCCCAGGTGCGAAGGTAAATCCATAAAATGACTTTTATTACTTAAAAATATCATATAATTGCACAATATGACAGTTCCAATTGATATGTTCATAGACTCAATGATTCGGGATCCTGTTAAAACAAGAACAAAATGGCGCGTGCAAACGCGATGAAATACAAAGATCCCTACTCTATTTATGTAAAAACAAAAGGTAAAAATGCTTCAATTTTGGACTCATCAACTCCCCCAAGTTAGGCTCTTGCTCGTCCCTGAGCAAGATGGTGGCTTATGTACAAGATCATCATGTTCACAAGACACAAGTTGTTACAATAAATGAGGTAGAAATTGAAATAGGAATACAACATAGGATGTAGAGATACTTCGGGGGTATTACAATACCCTTACACATTTCATAACTTAGAGGCTTCCACACCTTTTCTAGTATTAATGAAATCATAAGAAGCTGCTAGTGAGTCAAAATATGATATAATCACATAGTTTAGAGATATAGGGAACTAAGTTTAGTAATGAAGATTCATGATCATTCTTTTTCTTCTATGTTTGATTCTTTTGATAGCTGCTCTTTTTTTTCAATAACTGTATGTCTATATTTTTACTTGCTCCCATTTCTCCTTTTCTTGTAGTATAGCTATTTGATCATGCTCACTACTTTAATGGCTTTCAAAAACTCTTAATTATAATATGCTACCAGAATTCTTCTTCTCATAACTTAATCAATACTTTCATTAGTGTGGAAGTCCCTAAAATCTTGACAGTTATACAAGTATTATAACACACATCCTAGTTTAATCATCTAATATAATAATCATGAATCAAACACAACTTCAATTATCATAAAGTCTCACAACTCAACAGATATAAATCTTCTCTTGAACAAAGGGAGCTCGAAGTTGATGCAACTAATGCAAATTCGGGAATTAAAGTCTAACATGTGTGCTGAAAAGTAAACATGCTAAAACTGTAAGATAGATTACAAGGTTCTCACAGATCCCCCAAGATTGGAATCAAGTCGGGTGGATTAAATAATCCCTTGTGATTATTCGGTACCATGGCATCTATCATGGTGACGTAGTTTTGTTGGAGACCGCCGCGCGAAGCTTCTTGTTTGTCTCTTCTAGAGCGGATATGGGTCGAAGACACTTCTGTAGATCTGAACGCAAGAGGAACATCCCATCAACGACCTTGTACATCACGTGAGTTCCTCCTTGTCTTCAAGATCCAAAAGATGCTTGCGCACGATCTCCATGTGGATGAGATCTTCTTTCTAGTACTTCTCTATCTTGTGAAGACGGTGTTCAGTGTCTGGGACATGCGCGCCGACTGGCATGTCCAGAAGGTTGAACCCCCAATACTCTTGTGGCTTCACTCTCATGTGCATGTTCATGGTGATATTCTTTGTTGTTGAGGTATGTGGCATAGTCTCCTGATAAGTTCCTGCATCGGGAGGGTTAGCTTTCTTACACTTTAGTGAAGAGTAGTTGACGATGATGAACTTGAGTGACTCTGTGCACCCCTTCCCATGAGGTTTCTTGGCTTGTTCCTCATCTTCAGGCTTCACCATAGCCAGGTAGTCCGGCTGCTTCCATCCCCTCTTCAATTGCTCCATGAAGATCTTGAACTCCTCGTTGTCAGAATCATCATCAGAATCATAGGTGTACCTCTTGTTCTTTGGGCTCAGGCCTTGAGCTTCACGATCATCAGCTTCAATGGAGGAGGTCTGGAAACTATCCCACGAAGGAGCCATGAGGTTTAGAGGCTTGCCTTTGTCTTGAACTGGGTAGCGCATCAAGTAGATTAAATATGTTGATATAAGAGAGAGAGGGACCTCTAAAGAGGATTATTAAGGGTTAGGAGTAGGGAGAAACTCGTATTGGAAGAAAAAGGATCGCCCAAAAAAAGAATCCCAACAAGTATGGAAACAAATAAGTGCAAAAGAAGAAAATTATGATCATAACGACCAGCTGGTACGGGTGGAGTGCCCGTACCAGGGTGTTTCCAAAAACACGCCGCGATGAAGTCTGTAATAGTCAACCGACTAAGTGGTACGGGCGGCTTCCACCCGTACTGCCCATCCTTACTGACTTTGCAGCTTCAGTTTTTTGAACTCAAACAGATAGAAGAAGAAGGGCACAGAACTGATAACGACCAGCCGTACGGAGGGCTACGCCCGTACGGCACCGTCGTACCAGTTTTGACAAAAAAAACGAGGGCACCAGTGGGCTTAACGACCAGCAGTATGGGCGGATCCAGCCATACCGCCCGCTCGTATCGACCTTGTAAGACCGGCAATGAACTCAGAAAAATGGAGGGAATGCAGATATGTAAAAATAAACAACAGAAAACCATCCAGAACAAAGATGTGTGCAGGATTTCATAAGCTTAGATCATCGAGGGAACATGAACTCATTTGAGTATCTTTTTCTTCCTCTCTTCGAATAAAATTGGTTGTAGAAAATCACCAAAACCATTGCAAGAAGAAATAGAGAGCTTCCTTTTTGGTGGTCTGGTTCCCATAGGTATATACATGGATGACACCTCCTTAGGATGAGAAATTTCTTAAGTGTCCAAGATGTTTCCTCCATCTTTTCCTTTCTTTGTAGGATCTGTAAATCAAATTCTTGCAAAATTAAAGTCCAATGAATCATTCTTGGCTTAACACCAGTCCTTTCTAGGATTTCTTTTAAGCCAACACGATCAATGTATACTCTTACTTTAGAGTCCATGGTATAAGATCTAAACTTATCACATGAGAAAACCACTGCGAAGAATTCTTTTTATGCCATAGGGTAGTTCTTTTGGACCCTCTTTAAGGTGCGACTAGCATGATGAATGATATTAAGATCATGACCATCATACTGACAAAGAATTGCTCCTACAGCTTCATGACTAGCCTCGCAAAATAGCTCAAAAAGTTTCTTCCAATTAGGTGGTTTTATAATGGGAGCTTCAAGGAGAGCTTGTTTTAATATGTTGAAAGAAGTAAGATACTCTTCATCAAAATTAAAACGAACATCCTTTTTAAGAAGGTTAGTTAAAGGTCTAGTAATTTTTGAAAAAATCTTAATGAACCTTTTATAAAATCCCACATGACCTAAGAAGCTTCTTATACCTTTTAGGTCTCAGGGAGGGGGTAACCTTTATATTGCTTCAATCTTTGATTTGTCGACTTCTATGCCCTTGCCTAAGACTTTGTGACCAAGCACTATGCCTTCATGAACCATAAAATGGCATTTTTCCTAGTTCAAGACTAAGTTAGTGTCTTCACATCTCTACAAAACTTTATGAAGATTATGGAGGCAATGATTAAAGGAAGTTCCATAAACAGAGAAGTCATCCATGAATACTTCCATAATACTTTCAACATAATCAGCAAATATAGCATTCATACATCTTTGAAAAGTGGCAGGAGCATTGCAAAGACCAAAGGCATACAGCGATAAGCATAAAGGCCATAAGGACAAATAAAAGTAGTCTTAAGTTGGTCATCAGGGTGAACAGTAAATTGGGAAAACCGGAATAGCCGTCTAAGTAACAAAAATGAGAGTGCATATCAATCCTTTCTAAAGTTTGATCTATTAATGGTAAAGGGTAGTGGTCCTTCTGAGTTTCCTAATTAAGTTTTCTATAGTCAATGCACATCCTGTGACCAACAATAGTTCTAGTAGGTACCATTTCATTATGTTCATTTTCGACAACCGTAAACCCACCTTTCTTAGGAACACAATGAACAAGACTTACCCATTCACTCTCTTCTACATGAAAGATGACGCATGCATCCAACAAACATATTATTTTTTACCTCCTCTTTCATGCGAGGTTTAAGACGTCGCTGAAAGTCTGCGACCGGCTGAGCTCCTTCTTCCATGAATATTCTATGGGTGGCTATCGAAGGACTAATCCCCTTCAAGTCACTCATCGAATACCCAAGAGCATTTCGATGCATACGGAGAACCTTCATTAAATTTTCCTCCTCTTTCTCTACAAGGTTAGAACTTATAATAACAGGAAATTTATTGGTGTCATCAAGAAACCTATGTTTTAGTTCCTTTGGTAAAGTTTTAAGGATTGGAGGAGGAAGAGCCTCGTCTCCTTTCCTTATGGGTTCTTCATATTTTTGATTAATCTCGGTGTCCACCTCAGGTGTGGAGTCAAGATAATCATCCATTTCAGCTTTTTCTATGTCCTAGAGGATATTATTATTATTGACTAAACTTCTTGCTAAATCATCGCCAGGAGTCTCGATGACTATTGAGGCTAAATTTACGATATTACCTTCTTACTCATGTTCTTACTCATCATCATCATCCAATTCTTCAATAGCCAGTGACATGTGTATGATTACTCGGATGCTCACTATTCGCTACCCTACATTGGGTAAAAGGCCTACGGCCCATAGAGATTCCAGATAAAAGCCCAAGGAAGCAACCGACAGAAACTTCTTATTGTATTAGGAAAGAAATCATGAACCGACATTATGTTGGTATTATAATCACGCGTGTATGAAACCTATCCGCATACAACTTTGAGACCCGGCCTATTATATATAGGGCGGGAGAAGCCTAAGCGAGGGTACCGAAATCTAGAAGACAACTTGTAATAGAATGTTTCCCCAATATTCACGCGAGTTTGTCTTCATTGTTTTCCCTGACATCCGACGAAATCCCCAACATTCTCTTTTCTGCGAAACCCCAAGTCCATTATCATGGGCATTGCCTAGGTTACCCCTCGTCAACTGGCGCCGCCTGTGGTAAACTTGAATGCTGGAAACATGGATTCGTCAGAACGCTCTCCACCAAGCATCAACTCAACAAAAGCAGATCCACGCCCACCGACCCGTAAAGTTTCCCGCAAATCAATAGAAGTACAGGAACCTCCCGCTGAATCCTCAATGGAAGTCGAGGCATAGATCGAAGATGGCAATGAAGGCGGGGAAGTCGAGATGAATCTGGGGGATCTTGATGGTCTCTATGAAAATCTCTCCTTCGGATCCGACCCACCATTCACGCCACCACGTGAAGCAAGCCCAGCTAATTCAGAACTCGAAGAAAGTAGCGAAAGCATCGACTTTGGAATTCAGATGGCGGAAATTTATCCAGAGCAAAAGTTGATGGACTTCACTAGCTCATCCGACAGTGTCTCCATTGGTGAAAACGACGACGTTACCAGTCTATACGCCACTCAGCACCAAGTATATGTGATCATCGGAGATGCCATGACCTAGCAAGACTCCAATATTAACCCAATTCTGAACCCCGATGATATCCTTTCAAGCCATAGTGCAGGAAGCAATGACAATGAAGGAAGTCAAGGAAACGAAGAAGATCCAATAGTCGACTGAGAAAACAGAGAAGAAGAGCAGCCACACGAAGATGAGAGGCAAACCCTCAGCTTACCAGCCAGCGCATGGGAGAAAGCGAGAGTAGCAATTTCGGGTACAACCCCAATGGCAATATATGCCACTCAGGAAGATCTATTGGCATACCAGTATCTGCTGCACTACAAAAAGAGAAAAATCCTCAGGATGCAAAGGCAGCTCGACAAATGGAAGAGGGTAACCGACGAATCCAGCTTACGAAGGGCACAACTAAGCTCCACCCGGGGATCAAGAAGCGTCGCAGGAGGAGTATCGCCAAGAAGAGGAACGTCTAGATTAAGAAGTATACCGGAAGAAGAGAGAAGCGGATTAATTCGAGACCTTGATCTCTCGTTTATGTCGATAGATCAAGATGGAAACATCAAAGCAAAAATAGCCCAGGCAGCTATTGTGGCCGCACAAACATATCTAATTACGACACAACCTGCACCCGATGATCCCTATGCAGCCCTCCATCGATCTGCCCTGATGAACCTCAGTTTGGTGGGAGAAACTCTTGTGCAAGCAGATAAAGAAACCACGAGGCAACGTGACCAATCCCCACACCGTCACAATAGCCCTCGACAAGGAGGTCACACCTGGCGATCGTGGTCGCCACATCGGGTCCACTTTTCTGAACAAGAACCACGCAACGACGCAAGAAACAACATCACCCAGCGAAGGATTGATCGATCACGAGAAGAGCACAACACCTGAAGATTCCATGACGACGAAAGCAAGGATGAACAAGAATTATGCGGGGCCAGCTGCTTTACCCGACGGGTTCACAAAACTCCGGTACCAAAAGATTTTAAGCTACCCCGAGACCGACAAAAATACGACGGCCTCCAAGAACCCGAAGCATGGCTGACAGACTATCTAGCGATGGTCAGATTACAAGGAGGATCCAAAGCCACGTCAATGCAAAGCCTCCAGCTCCACCTAACCGGTGCGGCACGCTCCTGGCTAAAGCAGTTACCAGAAGATTCCATCCGCAGTTGGAATGATCTTGAAGACAAATTCATCAGGAATTTTCAATCCACATTCAAGCGACCCGCATCTTTAGAGCAATTACGTGCCTGCAAGCAAAAGCTAGGAGAATCAATAAGCGCCTTCATCCAACAATGGAACATTACCAAAAATTCGGCTGAAGCAATATCCGACGAAAGAGCGGTCGACGCCTTCAATGATGGTCTCCGTCGACAGGAATTCATTAAAGAACTAGGACGGTCAAAGCCAAAAACAATTTCACAACTGATGGAAATAGCCAACCGCTGGGCTGATGGAGAGGATGCAGTACACAACAAAAGGGCTCGTTCATAGTCAAAGGCAGCTTCAGCCGCGCAGACAGCTGCGATCGAGAATTTAACAAAATCTCGGAATCCTTCGGGATGGAGGCGGAACTTGGACGGCTAAAGTTGGCGGATGAAGGATCGACGCACGAAGGACACACCCGCAAGAAGAAAACATCGGAAGAGCAAGCACGCGACAGCCTCGCAAAAAGCAATGTACGCGGCCTCCAATAAACGGTCCCGCATAAGAAGACCCACTGATTGAAGCCAAAGTCTCTTCGAGATAGATTCTACTTAGATACACCTTGATTTCAACAAAGGCCAACGGCCAGGCGATCACGCCACCACAATGTACTCTCACCCATTGATATGAATAACTAAAGAAAGTATTCCGCGACAAACTTCCACGGCACAACAACTTGCCAGTTTTCCCCGTATGAGAATACAACATATAATCAAAATCTCGTATAAAACATACGACCTTTTTGACAAGTATAAAGTGTTTTTACACAAAGTACAAAGGCGAAGCAAGTTAATAATTAGATAGGGAAATTTACAAAAAAAATTCATCTGCCTCCAAACATTTTCGGACGATCCTAATTGCAGGTCTACGAGCAACGGCATAATGAGGCGCCATATCAATAAGACCACCATCGGAAGGAGAAGGTAGCCATGAAGACACGTCATCCAAGTATAGTGTCGGATGATGCACATGCACCCAGGAAAGAGCGAGCTTAGCACCCGCCACAAGCTGAAGCTTCACAAAATGATGGATCTTCTCACCCTGTTGAAATTTTGCAATCAAATCCATCAAGGTTTGAGGCTGAGGATCCCAAGGAAACATGACATTATAAGTAACGGCCAGAGATCTGCGGCAGCACTCGATGAATTGCTCCAACTCCGACAGGCGGTCCTGAAGCAATGCTACGGTGTAGGCGCGGCGGTGATTAGTCCAAAAGTTTGTCTCAGAACTTCGGGAAGCAGACACAAGAGCCTGCATTCGATTGTGCAGATGTTGGGTCTCGTCCCTATCGCACAATTGGATGCCTAGAAATCAAGAAGACAAAAAAAATCAATCTCCCACAAGGCGGAAGAGGCAACAAAAGAAAAAAGAAGGAGCCCAAGTACTTACACAATAGCCTCTCACTCTCCCTGGAGATCTCTTCCAAGAAAACAGCCTCACGATTGAGAGCTTGGCGTGTTTTCGACTGGGAGACATCAACCATCGATTGCACAACCCGCAATTTTTGTTCAAGTTTATTCACTTGTTCTATCTTTTTAGCATATAGCAGCGGGTCCACCATACGCACGATGACAGGACCGATCGCACCCGCTACAGCAGAGGGCACAACAACATCTGACGGTTGCGCGGAACCAGAAGGAGCTGACGAATCACTCAAGATCTGGCAAGACAAAAGAAGTATACAAAACACTCAACATGCAAAGGCAAGATCACACGCATATATTCACAAGCTGTTTCGAAGCAAAAGGAAGCCGGACAAGTTCAGAATCTATTACAATAAGGGAAGACACGACAAACAATTACAAAATAAGGGCCTATGGGGCTGCGTCCTTCAAATATAAAGTGGCACTAGCAGAAGGAGCACTAGCTACAATAGCGGTAGGGGTAGCCGAAGAAGGAGCGCCGGACGCAGTAAGAGGAGTCGAGGAAGGGGCAGCCAATCTCCCTAAACCCGAGACCAGACCCAGGAGCAGCCGAGAATATTTTCTGGCCCTTTTAATATGCGGCTTCAGGTCAACTTCTTTGCCACTGGAGGTGATCGGGACAGAGGAGATAAACTTCTCCAGTCGACCTGCTCGCCATGCACCATCGCCAGAGCCATCAAAGTTTCGACACCGCTCCTTGATTGCGTCAGACTATAACCAACAAGGGGGCCAGGATCAGCACCAAAAATGGCGACAAGATCATTCAGGTCCTCCGTCATATCCGTGGTTGGAAATACTTCAGCATGGAGCTTCTTGAAGGTGCGGCGTGAATGGACAAGCAGATTGTGCCCATGAACGATGTTAGCCTCCAAAGTGCTAACAACATCCAATAAAGGATCAACCTTCTTATCGTCGTCCAACGTCAGGTTCTGGCCAGTCATCTCTGACAAACAAAAAGAGAAGCAGAGGTCGGCAATCAAAAGAAAGAAATGAAACAAAAAACACGCACAAATCGAAACTTACGGGTCAGCGAGTTATTTAAGGCCTCCAGGCGCTGCCGCAGATTTGCATCTCGAGCAGCGACTTGCCTGGCCACTTCATCAGCATGAGCTTTCGCCCTCTGATTGGCCTCCTCGGTAGCTCGAAGCCTGCTTTCCAGCTCATTGGCACACTTTATCGCCTCATCCCGAATAATCGCGGATTGCTTGGTAGCGACTGAAGGAGTGAAACGCAAAAAATGAGGATGAACATGTTTACAGGGAAATTACACAAGCGATCAGTACTTACCTTTCAGCTCTTCGGCGTCGTCACGGATCCTTATAAAGCAAGTGTCCATACCGACCATCTCATGCATCAAAGGCTGAGCAAGGGAAAAACATAGCAAAATGATATAATGGCAGACTAAATATATGAGGAAGGAAAAAAATTGGCGTCAAAAGTAACTTACATCCTTCATGTCCACATCAACAGGTGCTTCATATATCACCACCCCTTTACCCGCCATTTTCCTCCTTTTTTGTGGTGGCGGCTTGGATGAAGCGGCGACATCTTTCTGGACCTCTTTCTCCACAGGAGACAAAATTTTCTCTTTCGGCTCCGCCAATGGCGGAGGGGTCTTCCTTGTGGAGTAGCCCACAGATGTGGGAAGAGGAGAAGTAGGAAGACCTTCGTCGTCACTACAAAAGACACGACCAATAGTAAGCATCAGCAGTAAAAAACACTCGGTGAAAACAGAAAAAGGAGAAAGCAAATATTTACGAAGACACATCCTGTGCAATACGAAACAAGTTCATCCGGGAAGGAGCAGCTGCGATCGGAGAAGTGCCGAAGGGCTTGGAAGCAGTCGAGTCATCCGAATCCTCGACCCTTTCCACAGCAAAAGGGTGCTTCCTCTTTTCGCCAGCACGCTCCACGCGGAAATCCCCAAAGCCAGCCGAAGGAAGAGATTGCGTCTTCGACGATGAGTCAGACGCAGAAATATCCCCCTCCTCATCTGCGGCAGTCCCAGTCATAGGGAGATCGTCGGATGCAGAAGGGTGGACAACGGGGCTCACCACTTTCAGGAAGGGGGGGAAGTGAGCTCAGGTGATCAAAGTCCTACAGAAAGCGAAAGAATTGAAAAAATGCATCTATAAAACAGAAGACAAGGAAAAGACAAAAGCAAAGAAAATGCACCTCGGGAAGACGTTTCTTCTTTCCGAAAGGATCTACAAGGCAAGTCGAAGGAACCGTTTTCTTCACCGTTAAAGTTGTGAAGCTCCAGACTCTCTTCTCATATAGCTTAAGGGCAAGGTCCTCCGAGGAAATTCTCATTGGGTCCTTCTTCCCAATATACGCCCACATACCGGACAACCGGGCTTGGAGAGGCTGGACACGGATCCGCAAAAAATAAGCCAGGACCTAGAGACCCGACAATTCTTTGCCAACCTCATGCTGTAGTTCAGAAATACGATCAACAAAGGGCTGGATTTCGGCCATTTCCTCAGCAGAGGGACGCTGATCCCAGGAGTCGAGTTTACGATAGACTTTTTTAGGTTCAAAGGGGGATAACCCGAAAGATGGGCCTTCGAGTGGCTGGTCCTTCACATAGAACCACTTAGACTTCCAACCTTGGACAAAATCCGTGAGTTTGAAGTCTAAGTAATCAACGTCAGAACGGACAGAAAAATGGCGCCACCAACATCATGGACAATGGTGTCAGTAGCGTTGCGGCGAACATAAAAGAAGTATTTTCAAAGGCTCCAATGGGGATGAATCCCAAGGAAACACTCGCAAAGAGTGACAAAACAAGCAACATGGAGGATGGAATTGGGCGTGAGCTGATAAAGCTGCACGCCATAAACGAATAGAAGGCCTCGGAGAAATTCATGAACAGGGAGAGAAAAACCGCGGAAGAGGAAGGACAAGAACATTACCCTCCAGCCATGCTCGGGGATGGGAGCAGCTTCGTCGTCGGGGAGCTTGAAGGAGCCCTCCATCAGGAGGACGGAGTTCCGTGCCTCGTGGAGCTCCCGTGTCGTGCACTTGCTGGGAGCCCACCAGACGACCATTTTCCTGGTGGCCTTTGCGGCGGCAGCGGAAGTCCCAGCAGCTTTGCTTTTGCCCATGGTGGCGGAGCAAGGAAAGCAGGGCACAAAAATCAAAGTCCACAAGAGGCAAGAGCGCAAGGAGGAACAAGGAGCAGAGGGAGGCTAGGTGAAACATTAAAAAGCACATCCCTTCCCTTATAAAGAGCAACAACGCAAGGACATAACCGTACGATGCAAAATCGAAACGACATAGGATTGCACGATGATGACACGTGTTTACAAAGGAAAAATATAAAAGAAGTTATAACTGCATTAAAAATGGAGAACAGCGTGTGACGCCTCGATTCTCGCACAGCGAGGGGACGTGCAGTCAAGAATCTCCGCTTAAAACGCCATCACGTGTCATCATTGCTGCGCATGGGCCCATGTTTGACACGTCCCATCATGGCGTGTTTTTTTGAAAACTAACAGCATCAGATACGTCATCACTGATGTCAAAAAGAAGCACTACAACAAAAATTGCGGCTTTCTCAAAGTATGACCCGAAGAAATTATATTGGAGTCGAAGTAAATTCCTCCAGGAGAAGATTTGAGACTACACTTGAAATATACAATATTACGAGGCATCCTCGGGGGATACTCCTATCGGGAGCACTGGTCGTGCACCCGACAAAAAATTATAGAAACAATGACGCATTTTTTCGAGCCTATTTCTTGGTACACATATCCAAACATAGCCTTGGGGGCTACTCCTATCAGGAGCGCTAGCGCGCACCTAATAAAGAAAAATCACGGAAGCATCCAACGATAAATACTCCTATCGGGAGCAGGATACGGAAAGTAAAACAAAACTCTCGGTTCACGCTCAGACGCAGGAAAAAATCCAAATGCCATGTTCAGAAACATGAAGATAAGACCCTAGGATTCGTCCTGTTTGGCCTAGTAATCGCAAAAGAATGCACTCTGCCAGTAAAAATCCGTATCAACGATACGATGAAAAATCCTGACGGACGCATTGGGTACCCGATAAAAAATAGAAAACTGGAATTCAGTATTCGGTAAGACCTCAGCGACTCGAACTGAATTACACCAGTTACAAATTCTGGATTCAAGCCTGGGGACTTGAGTTTGATGTAGGACAAGCTTGTTTTTGCCCAGGAGCAATCAAATGATTCCCGATTTGTCGGAAGCATCAGACTCGTTGTACCAAAATCCCTACAAAAAATAAAATCAAACATAATAAAAGAAAGAAGAAAACTTTGAGACTCAACCTGAAAACTTTGGATTCAGATAGAGTCTCGGAGGCTACTGACATGGGTATGATTACTCGGATGCTCACTATTCGCTACCCTACATTGGGTAAAAGGCCTATGACCGATAGAGATTCTATATAAAAGCCCAAGGAAGCAACCAACAGAAACTTCTTATTGTATTAGGAAAGAAATCATGAACCGACATTATGTTGGTATTGTAATCACGCGTGTATGAAACCTATCCACATACAGCTTTGAGACCTAGCCTATTATATATAGGGCGGGAGAAGCCTAAGCGAGGGTACCGAAATCTAGCAGACAACTTGTAATAGAGTCTTTTTCCAATATTCAGGCGACTTTGTCTTCATTGTTTTCTTGGACATCCTACGAAATCCTCAGCGTTCTCTTTTCTGCAAAATCCCAAGTCCATTATCATGGGCATTGCCGAGGTTACCCCTCGTCAGTTGGCTTATGGTCAAATTTGGAAAAATGAAAATCCATTTTTTCTTCATCAAACTTGAGGGACACGGTTTGTCTCTTGCGATCTATGTTTGCTCCTGCGGTATTTAGAAAAGTTCTTACAAAAATGATGGGACAATAAATATCAGTAGGCATATCAATAAGCACAAGATCAATGGGATATTTGTATGGTTCAACACAAATTGGAACATTTCTAATTATTCCCATGGGGACTCTGAGTGTTTTATCTGCAAGCATTATAGTCATTTCCGTATCTTCCAGCTCGGCTGGAGTTAATTCATTTTGAATTTTTAGATAAAAATTAAAAGGGATAACATTAATAGCTGTACCGATGTCACAAAGGCCATAATAGGAAGTTCCTCCGAAAGTGCAAGGGAGAATAGGCTTACCAACTTTTTTGGCTTTTACTTTTCCTTTGATGAATTTCGAAGCTTCAATATCTATCTCAATTACATTGCAGTGTGCAAACATGGTTAAAATATCTTCCTTTATTGATGCCTCTGCCTCTTGTACACGTTCTTCTTCAGTTTTCCTTGTTTGTGTCTCCTCTTCCAGCTCCTTGAGAAATAATTCTTCTGTTTGTGTTGATCCTCTAGTTCCTGAGCCATCATATGTTTTCTCACTGTCCTTGGGAAAGGAAAGGGTTCAACATATGGGGATTCCTCCTTTAACTGTTCGATAGGGGCTGTGATTATTGGATCATCTTCTACAATTGGCTTGGGTGGCGGAGTATAATGAAGCCAGTCTTTCTTAGGAGCTTCAATATGTTCTATAAAAGACTGAAGGATTTGCAAAATAATATCATCATCAAGTTGCAGTTCATTAGCAGTTTCTTTTACTTTACTGGAGTCTTTATAAGCATTGAGACAATCGTATTTAATTTCTATACCTCCTTCGCCTCCTAAATCAAATCCCCATGTTTCTCTATTACGGCGAATTTGTTCTAAAAGTTCCCAAGCTTTAATTATAGTTAACTCTATGAAAGAGTGCGGTGACCCAGCATACCACTGCATGATGTAGTACACTATAGTCGTTGACATAACACCAATGAAACACCGTTCACTAGTATTACATCCCTCAGAGTGGTATAGCAGAAACACAGCAGGTCCAAGACATGACTATAGATTACAACTCGACTCTTTACAAAAGATCCAGAGAACACTCTAGGTTAAAGAGAGAGAAAGAAACTTCTTACAAAGAAGAATTATAATAATAACTCAGAACTATTTAGAGACTAAGACTAGTAACTGAACTAATGGACTTGCAATTGCTGCTATTGCAATGCTCTACAGAAGTAGGTTTTATGGCTAGAGAATCTACTCCTATCTACTTAAGAACTTTGTTTTCACTTCGGTTGATGTATATGTTGACTTTGTTGACTTTATTGAAGAACTTGAGCTGTCGATGATGGTTTCTTGAGCAGAAATTAATGTTGACGTCGTCTTCAATGGCTTAGAACCTAGCAAGGGTTAAGAAGGTACGGTTGAGTATGAGCGTACTCAGCAAGTTCACTAGAAAGGAGTGTATGATGCACTATCTCTACAGCCACAGACCATAGGTCATAGGCAATGCAGGTTTTCATTAACATTTCTTCAAAGGTTGCTTTTATTCTGAAAACTATGTCCGATAGCCTTCACATGTTGACCAGAACCTTCGTGGGGTTCCTTTCCTACCGCGTTCGTAGCTCCTTCCCGGAACAGGGAGTAACATGTCACAATTCTTACACTCTGCAGAGGTGCATCACTTTTCCCACAAGAGACCTTAAGCTTTGTTCCAATTGATATCATATAATTGCACAATATGACAGTTCCAATTGATATGTTCATATATGACTGAATGATTTGGGATCTTGTTAAAACAAGAACAAAATGGTGCATGCAAATGCGGTGAAATACAAAGATCCCTACTCTATTTATGTAAAAACAAAAGCTAAAAATGCTTCAGTTTTGGACTCATTAGTGCTCCCTTCGATCCCAAGCAGAGAGGTAAGGACACATTGGAGAGGGTCTTAACAACTACGCTCACGCACTCGCAAACGTAGGCCTTATACAACGATGGATGCACGATGAAAACTCTAACGAGGTTGGTGACGATAGTTGGTCCCCTTGGTAAAGGGGATGAGGCAAACTAGAGATTCCACAAAGGGGGTTGTCTTTAGTCTATCATCTATGCCTAAGGTGTACAATGAGGGGTGGGGGCTCTATATATAGGCCAGCCACTAGAATGGGGGTAGTTTGGGCATAAAACTAGGTTTTGGAATGGACTAGAGGGGTACATGGGCCGAAGGCCTAGCTGGCACCACGCAGGCCCATCACTAACACCGGAGACTCTGAGCTGGCCGAAGACTCTAGGGTCGACGTCGCTCTCCGGGGTAGACTTCGGGGTGGCGGACAGAGAGCTCCAAGTAGCGGCTAGAGTCCTATCCGGAGTCGTGGGGCGGCGACTCTGGTGCAGAGGGTCGGAGACTCCAGGGTGGCCGGAGACTCCGGTGTTGGAGGCCGGAGACTCTGGGGTGGCTAGAGACTCCGGTGTTGGAGGCTGGAGACTCCGGGCTTCAGGGCCAAAGACTCTGGTGCTTCTGCTTCTTCTTCTTTTGTTTTCTATTCCAAGCCTCCGTCTTATCGGGCTTGGTGGACCTGTCTTCCTCCCTTGCCTCCGTACTTGTCCGTGTGAACTTATCATGATAATGGGACAGAGTATGAAGTAGTATACCATTCAATAGGGTAGGAAGTGGGTTCACATAGAGGAATAGATTCACCTTTGGAGTCCATGACGACTTGGCATAAGTTGTAGACCTTGACGTGGTAACGACCGTAGGTTGGGCTACATTATCTCCCCCTTCAAAAAGAGACATCCTCGACTCTACATGCTCATCACACACTATAAGAAGTCAAGATACCTTCTTGATCATGCGGTTTGCTGGCTCGTGGTTGACATCGAGCTTGTTGGGGAACCCTAAGAGGAAGGTATGATGATCACAGTAGTAAGTTTCCCTCAGTTATGAAACCAAGCTTATCGAACCAGTAGGAGCAAGGAAACACCTCCAAGGTGTTGTTTCCAACTTGGAATCCTGCACAACACAACCACAGAACTTTGCCCCCAACTTACAGTGAGGTTGTCAATCTCACCGGTTTTGCTAAACAGAGGATTAAACATATTGTGTGGAAGAAAGTAATAGCTTGTAGAAAGTAAACAGAAAACAGTAAACAATTGTAGATTGATGGTAAAAGAAAGGACCGGGGTCCATAGTTCACTAGTGGTGGTTCTCCTTAAGATAGATGACATGTTGGGTGAACAAATTATAGCGGGGCAATTGACAAACATCGAGAAAGCATACATGCATATACTAATCATCTTGACTCCTATGAGATTTGATTGGGCATTACAACATTATACATAGACCATAATCCAACTAGATATATGACTAATAATCCACCTTCAGGTTATCATTGAACCCCCTCTAGTATTAAGTTGCAAGCAAAATATAATTGCATTAAGCATGGCATGTAAAGTAAACAATAAGATTGTTCTATGAACAAAGGATTGTTGTTTTCTAGTAGCAACAACACATCTAGTACCTTAGAGATTTCTGTCACTTCCCCAGATTACTAGAGACATGAACCCACTATCGAGCATAAATACTCCCTCTTGGAGTTGCTAGCATCTACTCGGCCAAGATATCTACAAACAACGGAGAGCATGCAAGATCACAAATAACAAAAACATGATAGAATCAATAATCAATCTGAAATAGCATCTTGATACGTTGCTAACGTATCCATAATTTTTGATGTTCCTGTTGGGGGGATAACCCCGGGTAGGGTCACTCCAGGGTATAAGGGCCGAGTTAGTCGAGGGTCGGCAAGGTCAAAGCGGATGCTGGCCGAGTCACCTCAAGGAAGGCCGGATCACGGAGTAACCCGGACCAGGGGGTCGCCTAACATTGTCTCGTCCGACTTAAGGAGTAAGTCGGAAATGTTTGTCTAGCTTATATGCAGGAACAAGTGTGGCCGGATCAACTGTGATCCGGATCCTCGTTTGGCTTCTAGGAGAAGGAAGGAATATCTCTGGTCAAAAAGAAGGCCCGGTGCGTACTGGATGAGCGAATAAAGCAAGGGCAGGACCACCGGATCGTGGCTGACAAGGGTGACGACGCTCACGTCGGCTGACGCAGGCGCCGTAGAGGCAACGTCGCTAAAGCAAGAGTGGCGTGGTAGCACCCCTGTCGGGTTACTAATTTGGGAGGAGGCATATTCTTAGGAATATGCCTCCACGTATGCCCTAGGCCAGGACCGAACCACCCCTATATAAGGGGGAGGGGTTGGGGTTCTGGTAAGGGGGTTGGGTCTTTTCAGATACATAGCAAGTTGAGCACTAGTGGATCTAGGGTTCTCGAGGCTAGTTGGTAGGCAAGAGTAAGAGAGTTTCTTCTTCCTCCTCTTGTCAATATAGCTCAAGGAGCACTTGTAATCTGAGAGATAGAACATCAATACGAAGCTTCTGTGTAGAGAATCACTCTACTATCCCTCCCTGGATTCCCCTAGCGCATATTAGTCCCCACCTTCAGCCTATCCATGGCATCTGCAGTGACACCACCATGACAGTTGGCGCCCACCGTGGGGCTAGCGGCGCTAGCAGGGGTGAAGATCCGGACGGGAAATTTCATCGGCACCGGCGAACGCATCGTTTCCGGGCTCGTTCAGCGCTTCGATGTGCTGGACTACGTCAGCGACAACGTTGGCTGCTTCAGCATGGGCCCCCTTCCGCGCAACGGCGTCTTCGTCAAGCTCGGCGCGCACAAGGTCTATGTGGCCGTGGACGTGTCTTGCGTTCATCCGCGTCGCGTCGTCGATGCGGGGGAACCACCCCTCACTGTGGCTCGCGGGGCGCGTATGATCGCTCCCCGGACCATGCAGAGGTGATGATGACTGCACCAGGCGCGCGAAGGATCCGGGCGCAACCGGAGGCAACACCCAAGGCACCAAAAGCTAGGGGTCCTCCGCTAGAGGCGAAACGTCTTGAGGAAGCTATGGATAGCTTGGCTAACCCAGTGGCAGCAGTGGTAGATCCGGCTCAGGCACAGGCCGAGCTAGAGGAGACCCGGCAAAAGATACTAGAGGGCGCGAAGAAAATAGCAGCGGCTCAGCACTCGTTGAACATGACGCTGCGCGAATATGCGAAAGCAAACAAGGTTGATGCAGTGAGGGTAAAAGGGAGAAACCTCATAAGCGAGATGAACAGAGAAGGTGATGATGGACCAGAAGGGTCGGAAAACTATCTGTCTGGGGTTGCGAGTATAGTACCCGGCGAAGAACCTCGAGCAGCGAGAGCCTTGTGGCGTCCGAGCTAGAAAGTCCGTGGTGAAGCCCATAAAAGATAGCAAGACCGGGTTAACGAGCTGGTTCGGATCGCGAACATGCAGAATGAGGAGCTGTTGAGAGGTAACCCGGAGAGAGTTGGAGCTTCTAAAATCGTCCATTCGGTGATGGGTAACCCGGAGAAATCCGCTGGAGCTGCATCATCGCCTCATGGTGGCCCTAGAAGAGAAGAGGTAGTAACCTCGGCCAGATGGAACAAGCAGATCGTTCCATACGACCCAACGCGTGCGGGAAAGGAAAAAGAGATACGGAAAAACGACGATCGACGAAGTGTGAGCCGAGGTAACCACGACCAAGGCAATGCCGGTCAAAGGAATGCTGTCAACGGCAATGCGGACAGCGAACCAGTGGGGCGGGTCAATCGCAGGCGGTGAATGCACCAAGGCAAGAGCAAAGTGCGGCCGGGTATGCAAGAGAGGAGCACAACTGAGAGCAAGACCAATACAACGATGGAGACTCGGAGATGATGAATGCGGGATATGCTAGACGGACTATCATGTGATAGGGTCGAGATTGGGAAGCAGATTTGATGCGGATGACCAAGATTGAAAGCTGGATCGCTTTGTATAGGTCGAACAGATCGAATGTCAAGGTCCTCCGGGTCCAGCGTGCCGGACCCTGGATCATGAAGGAACCGCCGATGCCAATTTCCAATTACCCGAGGCACAAAGGCGTATGATGGCGATCTGAAGCGGAGGATTGGCTGATAAACTACATAGCAATTGTGAAAATTGCGGTAGCAACTTGAGATGGGCTGTCGATCATTACCCCAAATGTTGGAAGGTCCGGCTAGGGTGTGGCTGAACAATTTGCCACCGGAAGCATCAATTGCTGGATAGATTTTGAAGAAATGTTTATCAGCAACTTCTCAAATCGTGTCGGAGACCGAATAGACCATGCAGACCACGGCAATGTGCAAGCAGAGAGCTAACGAAACGGACCGTGAATTCTTGACCCGGTGGTGTACCGTGAGAAACTCGTGTGAGGGAGTCATAGAGTCACAGGCTATAGCGTGGTTCGCACAAGGATGTAGATATGGCAGCGAGTTATGGATGAAATTGCAAAGGAAAATGCCAGTCACCTTGGCAGAGATGATCCGGATCGCGGATTCCTATGCTTTGGGAGATCCAACTCAACCCAGGATCGCGTCGAACGAGTCAAATGAGGAGTACTATCTGAGGGACGGATCCGGGTCATCCCGGAGGAACAATTACAGGGGAAAAAGGAGAGACGATAGACCGGACCATCGATATGGCTCGCAACAAGTTGCGGCCGTGAATCAAGATCAGCCCGGGGCAGGGAGCAACCAACGCCAAAGAACGGGAGGGCAATGGACTCCTCGAAACGATGGCAAGAAAACGTGGACTCGGCGGAAGAAGCAATGGCAAGAAAAGAAAGATCGTCCGAGGTATACCTACGAGTCAATGTTGGACCAGCCGTGCAAGTTTCACACGCCAAATCCGAGCAGCCCGGCGGGTCACACGACGAGACAATGTGAATGGATGCGCAAGATAGAACAAGGTGGTTCGGGGAATGCTCAGGCACCTCGGAATGATCAACCTCGGCAGGAGTTACCCCGGCAGCAAGTGCTCTCTGGAGCAAACACACAGCAACTGATGTTGCCTCCCCCTCCGCCGAGGTATGACAACAGTGAGAGAAGGGATGCAGTGCATCAGATAGAAAACCAGCAACAACCGGATCAGAGGTACTCCGGAAACGAGGGAAGAAATGAGTACAGGGAACATCACCAGAGCTATTGTGTGTTCTAGCAAAGAGAAGCAGATAGGAAGAGCTTGCAGCGCCGACATATGGAGGTTAACGCGGTTATGCCTGCAGTGACGAGGTATATGTCTTGGTCGGACCAGGAAATTACGTGGAGCGTCAAAGATCATCCCAAGATTATGCCAAGTCCGGGCTCGTATGCACTAGTGTTAGATCCGACGTTCATTAGACCAAACATTAATGTGAGGTTCTCCAAGGTACTGATCGACAATGGCAGTAGCATTAACATCATGTATGCGGATACGATGCGCAAGTTGGGCATCTCGGAGAACATGCTCCAGGCTACAAGAACAACTTTTCACGGTATCGTGCCCGGCATATCCTGCGAACCCATAGGCAAAGTCCGGGTCGACATGCTATTAAGTACGAGGGATAACTGCCGAATCGAAAATCTGGAGTTCGAAGTGGTAAACCTGGAGAGCGCGTATCATGCATTACTCGGGAGACCAGCGCTGGGCAAATTCATGGCAAGTTGCCACGTTGGTTATCTGAAGATGAAGCTGCCCGGGCCAAGTGGGGCAATTACTATCGCTGGGGATTTCCGACGTTCCATTGAGTGCGCCTTAGCCGGGTCTAACCTAGCCGAGTCACTCGTAATTGCCCAAGAGAAAAGAAAAATCCAAGAAGTGACGACATTAGCTCAGTCCGCGCAGCAGTATATGCCGGCGTTAAGTAACCCGCATGGAAGCGTTTCATTTCAAGCCGCGAAGGACACCAAGAAGGTCCCGGTGGATAACGTGTTTCGGGAGCATACCGTGACAATTGGGGCCGGATTAACTGACAAATAGGAAAGCGAGCTCGTCAACTTCCTCCGTGAGAATCGGGATATTTTTGCTTGGTCCACACAGGACTTGCAAGGTGTTCCGAGGGAGTTGGCCGAGCACTCTCTGAATGTAAGACCCGGAGCAAGGCCGGTGAAGCAGCCTCTCCGACGCCTCGCCGAGGATAGGAGAAAGGTCATTGGTGACGAGATAGCTCGGTTGCTAGCAGCAGGATTCATCATGGAAGTGCTGTATCCGGATTGGCTCTCTAATCCGGTGCTGGTAGAAAAGAAAAAGGATGATCCGAACGTGGCGGTGGTTTGGCGTATGTGTATCGATTACACGAACCTGAACAAGGCGTGTCCAAAGGATCCATTTCCACTGCCGAGGATAGATCAGGTCATCGACTCCACCGCGGGATGTGAACTGTTGTCATTTATTGACGCTTATTCCGGTTTCCACCAGATACCTCTGAACCCGGATGATCAAATAAAAACCGCCTTTATTATCCCGTACGGGGCTTATTGCTATCGCACTATGCCGTTTGGTTTACAAAACGCAGGAGCAACGTACCAATGATGTATGCAAAAATGTTTGCACGATCAAATAGGTCAAAATGTACAAGTCTACGTGGATGATGTGGTTATCAAGACCAAGGAAAGCGCAACGCTCCTTGACGACATAAGGCAAACATTCGCGAACTTGAGGAGATTCCAGATGAAGCTTAACCCGGAGAAATGTACCTTCGGTGTCCCGGCTAGGAAATTACTCGGATTTCTCGTCTCTAGCCGAGGTATCGAGGTTAATCCAACTAAGATCCGAGCCATCAAACGAATGGAGCTGCCGAAGTGTCTCAATGACGTCCAGAAGTTCACTGGATGCCTGGCGTCGTTGAGTCGGTTTGTATGTCGGCTAGGGGAAAAGGCACTGCCTCTCTACCAACTCATGAAAAAATCAGATAAATTCGTTTGGACGCCGCAGGCCGATGAAGCTTTTACCCACTTAAAAAAGATGTTGGCCACTGCCCCAGTGTTAGCTTCTCCACTGTCGAAGGAGCCAATGTTGCTCTGCATAGCCGCAACCAACCGAGTTGTAAGTGCAGTGATTGTAGTGGAACGAGATGAAGAGGGTAAGTCGGTGCAGAGACCAGTGTATTACTTGAGCGAGGTATGCGCCTCAAAACAGAACTACCGCATTTTCAAAAGGTGGCATCTGAGTTTATATGGCAGCAAAGTTAAAGCACTACTTTGAGGAGCATCCCATCAAAGTGATATCTGAACCCCATATCCGAGATAATGGGTAACAAAGATCTGACGGCAGAATTGCGAAATGGGCAATTGAGCTAGCACCATCTGGCCTTGATGCGATAGAAGAAGCGATCAAGTCCCAGGCTGTAGCGGACTTTTTCGTGGATTGGGCCGAGGTACAATACGAACCACCGCCACCGGATCCAAACTACTGGAGGATGCACTTCGTCGGATCGTAGACCAAAACCGGATTAGGCGCCGGGGTTGTGCTTACCTCACCAAAAAAGGATCAGCTCAAGTACGTATTGCAGATCCATTTCGCGGCATCGAACAATGTCGCTGAATACGAGGCTCTTGTGCATGGTCTCAAAGTGGCAAAGGAAATTGTCATAAGACGGATGATCTGCTTTGGCGACTCGGATCTAGTAATACAACAAGTGTCCAGAGTGTGGGACGCCCTGGATCCAAACATGGCACTATACAAATTTCATGTGCAGAAAATCTCGGGTTACTTTGAGGGATGTGAATTTCATCATGTACCTCATGTGGAAAACGAAGCTGCCGACATGCTGTCGAAGCTCGGTTCGACTCGACATGCAATTCCACCGGGCGTTGCATTGGAGCACCTCAGAAAGCCATCTATCAGGCCATCCCCAGGAACTGACTCAATTTATGTTCTGGAAAACGCGGAATCCGGAGCTGAACCCATGGACATTGACATGGAAGGTAGTGCGCCGAACCCGGGGATTGCCTCGGCAAACCCGGGGACTACCTCGGCAAACTCGGGGACTACCTCGGCAAACCCGGGACTACCTCACCAGACCCGGGGACTGTTCAGCGTGATCCGGTTGAAGTTATGCCGGTGGATTGGATGGAAATTGATGAGGAGATGTTCCCTGCACGAGCACTACCAGCTTGGGCACTGCCTATATACAAGTTCTTGAAAGATGGAACGTTACCCACTGAGGAAGTGCTAGCCAGGCAAACTCAGAGAAGGACCAAAGCTTACACAATCATTAATTCCGAGCTGTACAAGCGGAGTGTAACAAGTGTCCTCCAGCGGTGTGTTGGTCCGGAAGAAGGACTTGACATCCTCCGAGATATACACCAAGGAGAATGCGGGCATCACGCCTCATCCCGGGCCTTAGTGGCAAAGGCATTCCGACATGGATTTTATTGGCCAAGCGCCTTGGAGAAGGCCGAAGATCTGGTGAGAAAATGCAATGGTTGCCAAAGATACGCCACCAAGACACATATGCCTATGTCGGAACTCAAAACCATACCAATTACATGGCCATTTGCTGTGTGGTTCTTGGATATGGTTGGCCCGTTCAAACCAGCAAAAGGGAACATGACGCACATTCTGGTCATGGTGGACAAGTTTACAAAATGGATCGAAGTGAAGCCTATAAGAAAATGTGATGGGGCTACGGCTGTGACATTTCTCAAAGACATCATCTTGAGATACGGTTATCCTCATAGCATCATAACCGATAACGGCACCTATTTTGCTGAAGGAGCATTTGCGATTACGCCGAGATAAGAAAATCCGACTCGACATAGCCTCGGTAGCCCACCCGCATCGAGCAGACAAGTGGAAAGATCCAGCGGATTAGTGCTATCCGGATAAAACCCGGTTCATTGAGCATTTGCAAAGATCAGCGGGTGCTGGATAGAAGAGCTACCAGCTATATTGTGGAGTTTAAGAACAACTCGAATCGATCAACGGCTACCGCCGTTCTTTACAGTATATGGGGCGAAGCTGTATTACCGGCCGACATAGAGCATGATTCCTAGAGTCACCCAATACACGAAGCGAAGTGCAAGAAGCCCGGCAAAATGATGTTGATCTGCTGGAAGAAGCGAGAAGGCGCATTGTCGGATCCGCCATATATCAGCAAAATCTCCGACGCTATCATAGCCGGAAAGTGTGCCCCTGAGTCTTCCGGAAAGGCGATCTGGTGCTCCGGTTGGTACAGCGTACCACTGGCATGCATAAACTATCCCCCCCATGGGAAGGACCATTTATCATGAGCAAAGCATTGCACAATGACTCTTACTATCTCATAGATGCAAAGCCACAGGAAAAGAACAAGGCGGACATGTCCGGAGAGGAATCCAAGCGACCATGGAATGTATCACTACTTCGTCCCTTCTACACTTAGCTAAAGAGTGTATGTACCCGAGTCATCCTCTTATGTCGGTATGTATGTCGGCAATGGGTTTATCAATGAAATAGCAGGGCCTCGAGCAGTAACTCGGGGACTGCTTTAATAAATGATTCTTGTTACTTTTTATGCATTAGCTGGAATGACTCGTTTCGCTTAACCCGGATTAGTAATGTGGGAGCACCAAAAACCCAACCCTTCGACTCGCTGCTGTCCAACAAGAATTGGCTTCATGGCGAGCAAGGGAACAAGTTTGGAATTGCGTAGCACATGAAAAACTACTAAGGAAACGATCCTATTCCAGCTAACGTTTGATTTTTTTTCGACTAACCCCGTATTTACTTTCAAGCTATTATGTTGAATTATTTTGATCCAAGCCTCAAAGTTTCTCAGTATTGTTAAAACGATTCTTGAAGCTCGGATTCGTAAGTCGTAAAACCGAATCAAGGTAGACACGGATCGAGCCGAAGAATTGGACGAACAAGAAAATGAAACTCGGGGACTACTCCCAAGTTAATCCAGCATACAAGCATAGCAGCAAAATATTAGGTATTCAGCATACAATTGCACCCGGCATACCAAGGATCTGATAAATTTTCAAGTTTTTTCAACTAAGGAGCGGCAGGAGGAGGAAGTTCGGCGTCATCATCACTGTCTTCGATTTCTGAAGCAGCATCTTCTCCGTCATCTCCTGACCCATCCTCCACGTTCTCCATCTGCTCCTCCTCGCCGGAGTCCAGAAAGCTCGGCCCCTCAACCCAGTCATGGACTGGAGAATATTCGATGAGGCTGTAGGCGCAAGCCTGGCGCCGAGCTACCCACTCCGTATCATCGGTCCATTTGGATCCGGTGCGTCGACGGGTGAGGAGGCTCAGATCGATTTTCTCGTACCATGAAAGGATATGATGGAGAAGGGTATCTGCCGCGGCACGCCCAGCGGATTCCCTCCAGAGGTCAAGTTGAGTCTCAATCTCCATCAGTTTTTCCACAAGGAGCATGATCCTTTCGGGCGTCCTCGCTTGGCGAATGTGTTGAAGATCCGGACCCATAGCGTCGAGGAGAACTTTTCCATAGTTCTTGATAGTTTCCACCGGTGACACGCTAACCAACAAGTCCTCCATGTCCAAGGGATGCTCTCACCATCAGGAGCGATGGGAGTACCCCTCTCTTGGCGGAATTTGGCAACGGCAGCACTGGCGATGGCAGTACCCTCCGGAAAGTTATCTGAAAATAAGGAAAGGGAGGATGCTGAAGCAAAGGCATATGAGTTAACCCGGAAAACTGCGTCGGGCAAGGAAAAGAGACTTACGTGAGATATGGTGATGGATCTGGGTCAACTCATGGATACAACTATCGCGTCTCTGCCGAAGTTGTTCAAGCTCGGCAAGCGCCGACCCAAGCCGGACTTCGGATTCCTTGACCAGATCTTGGTCCTTGGAGATCTGAAGGGTAAAGCGCTCATGCTCTTCGGTGAAGTTCTGGCCAACTTTCTGGAGCTAGGTTTTGTGTTGGGCCTTCATCTTCTCCATCTCGTCCTTGAGTTTGGCTATCTCGCCGTCCTTGGTCCGGAGGAGGGCAAGCTCATCGTCCTTCTTCTTCAGCTCGGCTTGATGCTGTCCTGCTTGTTCGAGAAAATACAGCATCATATCAGGCACGAGCACACTATCCTCAAGCGATACTGAAATAGTGTGTTGACCCGGCAAAGCTGAGGAGTGAATGTTTGCCGAGCCAAGAAAAAGAAAGAATGGAAAACACAGCGACGTTGGCCGAAAGGGGACATACCTCGGATTTCCTCCAAGTTTTTCCGCATAATCTTGTTTTCAGCCTCCACCCCAGCTGCAAAAAACCGAATAAGGAGGTTAGTCCGGCAGAAGCAAACAAAATGGTGAGGTGTTAAGGGAGGAAATTACCTCTCTTTTCATGCTCCGCGCCAAGTGCAACGTGTTTTGCGCGCAAGATCTTATGGGTATCAAGCAGGCGCTGAAACTCGGTGCTCCGATGGTTGGTGGTTACCTAACAAAGGAACAGGCGTGTAAAGTTAGTTGTGTGCATATTCGAAGTATGCAAGATCCGGGCCAAGCGGAACTTAACCCGGCTCTAGGTGTGCGCATATTCGAAGTGTACAAGATCCGGGCCAAGCGGAACTTAACCCGGCTCTAGGTGTGTGCATATTCGAAGTGTACAAGATCCAGGCCAAGCGGAACTTAACCTGGCTCTAGGTGTGTGCATATTCGAAGTGTACAAAATCCGGGCCAAGCGGAACTTAACCCGGCTCTAGGTGTGTGCATATTCGAAGTGTACAAGATCCGGGCCAAGCGGAACTTAACCCGGCTCTAGGTGTGTGCATACTCGAAGTGTACAAGATCCGGGCCAAGCGGAACTTAACCCGGCTCTAGGTGTGTGCATATTCAAAGTTTACATGCAACTACGTTGATCTTCTAAGGAGCATCCGGCCGAGTAACAAGTTACTCCGCCGGAGGCTCGGGGACTAATGGTTATTATCTACAGCATGTAAAGAAGAAACAACGTACCTCCATCATACGCCCAGCGAGGTTAATGGCCTTGGCGATGGTATTCATCTGAGCGGAAAATTTAGCTGGGCCGAACTTTTCCAGGAGATCGTTGTTGTAGACGAACTCCGCCTTATTCCAGTTCATGACAAACTCGATGAGGCTCGGAGGGTACCGTTCGCCAGTGGGCATGTGAGGTGCCACCAAGCCCTTGGCGTGAGCTTCTTTCCTTTCAATCAGGGCAAGAGCCGGGCTAGTGTGAAGAACCATCTGCTGCGAATCAGCTGGCTCGGCGGGAGGATCCGTCGTTGCTGATGACTTCTTTGGAAGCATCGACGACAAGGTTCGCTGCCCAGCCTCGACGGAGGTGGACTTGCCTTTGGCCTACTGGGAGGAAGTGACCATAGTGGATTTGCCCTTGGAAGCCACTAGAGTGGGTCCTCGCCGAGCTTGAGATGACTCGGACGAGGCAGATGAACTTGGCACGGGAGCTTTGGTGGCTGGCGCTGGAGCTGCTATTGGTTTCTTTGGATCCGGGACAGGCGATGGTTCGGTGGCTGGTGCTGGAGCTGCTGCTGGTGCTGGAGTTGCGGTAGACTTGGTAGTTGCTGGTTGCGGCAATGCCGAAGTGCCGGACGCCGTTGCCTCGGCCGATCCGACCCCTCCCGATCCGAGCTCGCGTCCTTGTGAAGGAGGTACTGCGGAACCCGGAGCGGCTGCAGAGCCCTCTGGAATAGGGCTCAGCGGGCATGACTCGTCGTCGCGGGGAGGGGAAGGACTAGACCGAAGAGGAGAGGAGATGCTCGATCCGCTCTGAGGGACCTCCATAGGAGCCCTGCAAGAGAACATAATGTCAGGAGTGAAATTACCCCGAAGCAGGGAGAAGTGTGTTGCGCAGTGAAAAAAGAACTTACACATCCGAGGTCTCTGCCTCCTTAGGTTTCCGGGCCCTCCTTGCCGGGGCTTTGCCTACCCGTTTGGAGGCAGTCTTGTCTCCGGCCTTCTTTTGCCTTTTGGAAGGCTGAGAAGGTTTGGAAGAAGAACTCGACGCGGTTCCGCGCTTCTTCTTTGACGCCGCCGAAACAGGCTCGCCCGTGGCAAGGGGAGGATCCTCGTGGATGTGCCCACCGGGGTTAGCTGATGCCGGGTAAGCAAAAGAAAGAGGGACAACCTCAACGGGTTCAATCACATCGATATCCGAGTCATCCTCATCGTCGGGCCAATCTCTAAGAGAAGAGAATTTACCGCTGGGTCGTCTGGTGGCATCGGGTGTGGGGAGGAACATCTCCTGGTCCGGCTCCTCCTCGTCCGGAATTTATCGGTCTGGGGCCCACTTAAGGGTTAGATTCGGGCCATCCTCGAGGGTTTGCTGGAGAAACAGCTGAGAAAAAAGCACAAGGAGCAAAGTCAAGAATGGGATAAGAGCCGACATGAAATTGATCCGAGATAAGTTTACCCTTGAAGCTTCGCGGGAGGAGCACATCCGGCAGTAATGCTCAATTCCCCACGTCCATTCGGCAGAGAAGTCCTTATGGGTGGTGAAAAGAGCCTTGACCCGGCGGAAGATCTCCGTATTGCTCAACTCGAACGAGGATGTTCGGTTGGGGTCGCGACTGAAGCTCATATGGCACAACTTGTGAGTGCGCCGCTGAAGGGGAGAGATTCGGTTGCGCACGAATGTGATCATGGCATCCTCGTTGCACAATCCGAGCTTCTTCAGCTCTGCAAACCTTTTGTTCACTTGGTTGGCCAGAGCCGTAGGTTTCTTGTCAACCTCCTCCTAGAAATCCGTGTTAGGGGGACCCGGAGCGTAGGGCAGCAACCGGATCAAATCTTCTGTGCCTTTGTTCCGGACGTAGAAGAAGGTCCGGGCCCATCCTTTGCAGGAGTCAAACCCGGTGACCCAGGGAAAGATTGAATACCTCCGAGGCGAGATCGAGGTAGCTCCGAACTGAGTTAGCTGCTTGTCCTCCGACTCGACGTGGATATTGGGGACGACGTTGCGGCGGAGGCCGAAGAACCGGATCCACAGCTCCTTCGTAGGCCATAGCCCGGTGTAGCCCTCGATCGAAGAAACGAAAGCGGACAGAGAGGTGATGGCGTTTGCCGGGAGATGATGTGGTTGCAGGTGATAGGTCCGGATCCAGTCCCGGAAGAAATCACTCACTGGAAGCCCAAATCCCCGTTGGAAATGGGATAGGAAAACGACGAACTCACCCGGATTGGGTGAGGGGGCCAACTCCAAGGAGGGGAGATGAGCTGCGACGCCGGCGGGAATGCGCCGGGTCCGGTAGAGCCAGGAGATGTTGTCCTCGCAGACCCGAGGGCCGCCCACGGCCACGCGTCCGCCATGTCCCTCCATCTCCTGCTCAACGATGATGAGCTCCTCCTCCGTCATCTCGATTCCTGTCCTCGCTGGAGCTGGCGGCGGGGCTCTGTGGTTTAGACCGGCGAGGACCGTGGCTAAGCAGGCGCATCGGTGATCGCGGTGCGGAGGAACGGAGAAAGTGCGGCGCGGCGCTGCTGCAACCGCGGGCGGCGCGTTGCGAGGAAGAAGAAGAGGAATGGGCGGGGCGGAGATGGAAAAGTTCTAAGGGCGTGCCTCCCTATTTAACCGCCCCCAGTCATCAACGAGTGGGATCGTGCTGCGCGGGAAAACCACACGATGTGACCGTGTATCACCAGCATCGACCAATCAGAGAGGAGCCACACCGGGGGCCGCAGAGTAAATGTGATCCAATGACACGACGTGCGATTCGCGGTAAGCGAGACAGACATGACGTAACCCCCGCATAGTAATCACTGACATTTACTGCGGTGGTTACTGCGCAGGCCCTTAAAATAAGGCAACGTAATGATTAACCGTTACGTGGGTTGGCGTACGAGAGAAGGAAGCAAGGCCCGGATCGAGCCACGGTGGTAACCCGGCCGGCAAGTGAAAACTTGAACCGTGCGGAGGGAAAGTAAAACCAAACGATCCGAGCCAAAATGGTAACCCGACCGGCAAGTGAAAACTTGGAACGTGCGAAGGGAACGTAAATCCATACAATCCGAGACAAGAAGTTAACCCGGAACTAGACGTCCGAGGCTCGCATACGAATGAACCTGATGTGGCCCTAACGACCAAGGCCGCTAAGGCCGCACCAGCTTCGGGGACTAATGTTGGGGGGATAACCCCGGGTAGGGTCACTCCGGGGTATAAGGGCCAAGTTAGCCGAGGGTCGGCAAGGTCAAAGTGGATGCTGGCCGAGTCACCTCAAGGCAGGCCGGATCACGGAGTAACCCGGACCAGGGGGTCGCCTAACATTGTCTCGTCCGACTTAAGGAGTAAGTCGGAAATGTTTGTCTAGCTTATATGCAGGAACAGGTGTGGCCGGATCAACTGTGATCCGGATCCTCGTTTGGCTTCTAGGAGAAGGAAGGAATATCTCTGGTCAAAAAGAAGGCCCGGTGCGTACTGGATGAGCGAATAAAGCAAGGGCAGGACCACCGGATCATGGCCGACAAGGGTGACGATGCTCACGTCGACTGACGCAGGCGCCGCAGAGGCAACGTCGCTAAAGCAAGAGTGACGTGGGGGGAAAAGCACCCCTGTCGGGTTACTAATTTGGGAGGAGGCATATTCTTAGGAATATGCCTCCACGTATGCCCTAGGCCAGGACCGAACCACCCCTATATAAGGGGGGGGGGGTTGGGGTTCTGGTAAGGGGGTTGGGTCTTTTCAGATACATAGCAAGTTGAGCACTAGTGGATCTAGGGTTCTCGAGGCTAGTTGGTAGGCAAGAGTAAGAGAGTTTCTTCTTCCTCCTCTTGTCAATACAGCTCAAGGAGCACTTGTAATCTGAGAGATAGAACATCAATACGAAGCTTCTGTGTAGAGAATCACTCTACTATCCCTCCCTGGATTCCCCTAGCGCATATTAGTCCCCACCTTCAGCCTATCCATGGCATCTGCCGTGACACCACCACGACAGTTCCATGCTTGGTTTTATCTACTTTCTTATGTTTTGTTCCAACTTTGGAGTACTTTTTATACACTTTCCTGGACTAACCTATTAACAAGATGCCAAAGTGTCAGTTGCCTGTTTTCTGCTGTTTTTGGTTCCAGGAAAGTCAGAAAATCAATATTCTCGGAATTGGGCCGGACAAAAGCCAAAGTCGATATTTTACCGGAAGACTCACGGAGCCATAAGACGAGACGGAGAGGGGCCACAGGGTGGCCACACCATATGGTGGCAGGGGCTAGCCCTGGCCGCGCCACCAGGTGGTGTGGGCCCCCTGGCCTCCCACCGACCTTGCCTCTTCGCTTATAAGATGCCTCCCGATGCAAAAACCCTAAATAGTCCAGCCTCCAGCCACAAAAAGTTCTGCAACCTTGCCGCCACCGAAGGGGAGATTGAGGGGATAGAAAGTCTCTGTTCCGGCACCCTACCGGGACGGGGAAGTGCCCCCGGAGCCATCTCCATCGATCTCCACCACCATCTCCATCACCATTGCTGATTCCCATGATGAAGAGGGAGTAGTTCTCTCTCGAGGCTAAGGGTTCTACCAGTAGCTATGTGTTCATCTCTCTCTCTCTCTCTATGCGTGATCATATTGTGATCATGAGCTTTGTAATCAAGTAGATCTACCTTGCTACTCAAGTGCTTTAATAGATCTCTGCTCTCCCCATGTGTGTGAAAGTGACAGTGTGCACACCATGGTGGCACTTAGGTTAGAGATTACAAATACTTGTTATGAGTTATATTTGGAGTTGGATGTCTCTATGAAATTGTGGTGTTTGTTGGAACCATCTAGTACTCAAGGTGACAGTGTGGGGTTATCTAGATGGGAAAAGCAAACTTTGAGGAGTGCTGTTATAGCCCTACCATGGATTAGAGTGTCCAACCGGAGAGTAGTTCAGCGTAGTATCATAAAGAAGAATATATTTATATGAGAGTGTTCACTAGTGAAAGTATGATCCCTAGGCCTTGTTTCTAAGCACTAAAACACCGTTTGCTATTAGATCTATCACATGTTTGATTGCTTCTATCTTTATTTCAGTTTTACTTTAGTCTTTTCCACTCCATCAAGCTATTTTCTATCACCGTTGATGGCTCAATGCATGGCGCCCAGAAAAGTGCTGGTGCGTGGTTGATGTAGAGCTCGTTGGGAACCCCAAGAGGAAGGTATGATGAGCACAACAGCAAGTTTCCCTCAATTATGAAACCAAGGTTTAATCGAACCAGTAGGAGCAAGGAAACACCCCAAAGGTGTTGCTAGCTGAGCCTTGGCAGGGCGCACTACCGGTGCTAGTAGCAACGTGGAGACCTGCACAACACAACCACAGAACTCTGTCCCCAACTTATGATGAGGTTGTCAATCTCACCGTGTTTTGCTTAAAACAAAGGATTAAACGTATCGAATGGAAAGAAGTAAAAGTTTGCCGAAAGTAAACACAAAATAGTAAACAGTTTATAGATTAAATGTAAAATAAAAGGACCGGGATCCATAATTCACTAGAGGCGTCTCTCCTTAGATAGATAACATGTTGGGTGAACAAATTACAGCGGGGTAATTGACAAACATCGAGAAAGCAATACATGCATATACTAATCATATTGACTCCTTTGGAACTTGATTGGGCATTACAACATAATACATAGACCGCCATCCAACTGCATCTATAACTAATAATCCACCTTCAAGTTATCATCCAAACCCCCTCCAGTATTAAGTTGCAGGCAACAGATTATTGCTTTACGAACTGCGTGTAAAGTAAACAATACGATTGTTCTATGAACAAAGGATTGTTGTTTTCTCCCTAGTAGCAACAACACATCTAGTACCTTAGAGATTTCTGTCACTTCCCCAGATTACCAGAGGCATGAACCCACTATCTAGCATAAATACTAACTCTTGGAGTTGCTAGCATCTACTTGGCCAAGATAGCTACTAACAACGGAAAGCATGCAAGATCACAAATAACAAAGACATGATAGAATCAATAATCAATTTGAAATAGCATCTCAATATCCATCGGATCCCCACAGACACAACATGCAGAATTACAAATAGATGATCTTGATCATGAACGGAGCTCACAAGATCTAAACATGAAAGCACAAAGGAGGAGAACCAGCCATCTAGCTACTACATGGATCCGTAGTCCAAGGATGAACTACTCACGCATCACACCGGAGGCTTGCATGGTGATGAAGAAGGCCTCCATGGTGAATTCCCCTCTCCGGCAGGGTGCCGGGAAGAGCTTTACATCCCTCCCGATCTAGGGATGGAGATGACGGTGGCTACAGACTCTTTCGTGGATTTTTGATCGGGTCCTTAGGGTTTACGTCCTGAGGGCATCTTATAGTCGGAAGGGGAGGCCGAGGGGGTGCCAGGGGCCACCACACCACCCCCTGGCGTGGGCCAAGCCTGGCCGTGCGGCCAGGTGGTGTGGCTGGCCTCTGGCCCCTCTCCGTCTCGTATTCTGGCATCTGATGACTTCTGGAAAAATAGGCACTTTGGCTTTTGTCCCGTCCAATTCTGAGAATATTCATTTTCTGACTTCCCTAGAACCAAAAATAGCAGAAAACATGCAGCTGGCACTCTGGCTCTTGTTAATAGGTTAGTCCAAGAAATCATATGAAAAGTACTCCAAAGTGTGGACAAAACACAAGAAAGTAGATAAAACCAAGCATGGAACATCAAAAATTATAGATACATTTGCAATGTATCAACATCCCCAAGCTTCCTGCTCGTCCTCGAGTAGGTAAGTGATAAAAGAAAGAATAATTTTTGAGGTGACATGCACCATCAAAGACTTGATCAAAGTATTTGCAAAACATTCAAAGCTGGGATCATAGTACTTCAATCATAACATGAAAGACAAAGTTCTAGTAATAAGCAAAGAAACTATGATGCAACATGAAAAGTCACAAACAAAAGATTCATGAATAACAATGCTTTGCAAGACGTTTGTTTGTTTCACATAAAGAAAACATAGCATAAAAGTATTCAACTTGTCCCTCAATAGAGTAGCAAATATAAATGCATAGGACACCTTCAAAGTTCATAAGAGTGACTAGATACAATAGTTTAAAATAAGCAATAACAAGTTATGCATCAATCAACTAGTCTTAGGACAATGCACATAGAACTAAGAATGGCCACTATGCTCTCAAAGTAGGTGCATAAAGGTAGAAGGTGGAGACTCAATATAATGGTGGAAGAAAGGCCTTTGTAAAAGGAAGTAGGGATTCAAGTGTCATAAAGAGCTTCCAAAAATTATGGTACTTATAGCTTTCAGCTCTCATTGCCCCTATCATAAGCATCTTGAAGTGATTAAGGTTAAAGTGAACAAACTATGGTGTACATGCTTGACGAAGTATAAGTCAGAAATCTCATGTCCCTTGTATACGAGGGCCGCTCCTCATGCTACTCAAGTTTAGTCACCGGTAAGTTCTTGTCATTGTAAGTACATGTTTATCATAAAGAACCGCCAACGGGGTACCCCTTGCCCGATGATACGGAAGAATCCCCATATCAATATGACAAGGCAAGCAGACAACGAGCATCTCAGCATTCTTCTTACGTACCATGGGGATATGGTGCTTTTTTCTCTCTTTCCTCTTTTCATAATCTCTATTTTCTCTTTTTTCTCAATATGGGACTCTTTTTTTATAAGAAGAATGCTTCATAAACAGCTCATTATGGTTATACTGCAGGTTTCCACCATGTCAGCATGGATTAGACCAGCAGCCCAAGCGTTTCTCTAACACATATACATAACTCCATGGACTTACAAGCTCCCCTTTCATTTCACACCGACGACATCCATGTACAAAAGAGTATGATATCAACTAGGTACAAGTACCAAGTGCAATGTTGAAAGTGTTCCCCATGAAAGCATGGTTCCGCTAATTCCCAACAAATAAGTGCAAGCATATACAACATAGACGACACAATGGTTCAAGTTTATTAAGGGCAAGTAAAGTAAAGTGTGCCATCAAGTTCGTGAGAGCTTTAATCACTAGTTTTCTCATAACAAGTTTAATTTGGAAGGTAAAGAAAAGCATAAATATACTTGGAATAGCATAAGCTAATAGGTAGGTATGGTTGACTCTTTGGAATAACTTGGTTTAGGGAGTTGGATGCATGAGTGGAACTCATACTTTGTTGTGGAGGCTAGCAAAAGACCAGGAGCGACAAACTAAGAGAGCAATAATGGCCATAATCATGCAGAGCGACAAAACATCATTGATCAAAGCATAAAGTGATACTACAAGTTGAAAACTAAAGGATCATAAAGGCTATGGTGACTTGAGATAGTCATAACATGGTGTGAGCATGTGCCAAGTCAACCCAAATAAAGCATCAAAGGAGAATACCACTATACTATGCTTTAATATGCTAAAACAACGCATGATTCATACAAGGCACATTAAGCAATCTCAATTGTTTATAACAAGTCATTATACAACAAAGAATACTAAGCATAAAGCCAAAACAATATCAATCATGGCATGATAGAGCATAGGCCACAGTAAAAAACGAGCTCTTTTTACCACATAAGTATGAACTTTCCAACTCTTTTCCAAACCAAACCAAACTATTTGCAAACCAATGTATGAAAGAGGGGGTCCAACCAATTTATTCAGCAAACTAAGCAAACCAAAGCAAACGAAAAACCAAAATGAAAACGAAAAATAAGACGCTCCGAGAACAACACAACTGTGCATGAAACAATAAAAATGAAGCGTTTGGAAGAAACCTGGGATTTTTATTGATGAAGAAGGGAATGCCTTGGGCATCCCCAAGCTTTGAAGCTTGTACTTCTTGAATATTTCTTGGGGTGACACGTGTGGCATCCCCAAGCTTGAGCTTTAGTCCATTCGTCATCTCATTACTCATTTCTTCCATACACCTGAAATTTTTCTTTCATACAAAACTTCACACAATCTTTATTAGCAACATTAGTGCACTCAAGATAAATAAGTCTTAAGGTTCAGTTCCAACACCAAATAAACTTCCATTAGAACACTAGCTACTGTAGCACTTCCCTCAACATGCTCAATTCCCCAAAAGAACTCAAAAAGGAACCAACAAGAAGCAAATGCAGAAAATGGCAGAAATCTGTCAAAACAGATCAGCAGGTAAAGACGAATTTTTTTGAAGACCTTCTGTTGCTCAAATCAAAAAGTGTTGAACTAACAAAAGTTATATAACAACCTGTTGCAGAAGCACGAAAATTCACGCCTCAAAAATACGTTCATAGATTTTACACGAATTTTTACGGTGAAGCACATAAATCTGTTTCGGGACAGCAACTTTCCCAATCATTACTTCTCTCTCATTAGAGGTTACTTTTGGCACAAAAACCAAATAAAAAGGATAAGGAGAGGTTATTACTGAGGTAATAACTTCCAAGACTCATCTAAAACTTTTGGGTTATCTCCCAATAAGTACTTTTCTTTAACGCCTTTAAGTTAGACATAAGAAGCAAAGAAAGAATCAAGTGTTCTCAAATGAAGAAGCATTAAGACCAAATTTTGTTTTCATAGGAGAAGCAAAATAAATCTTTTCTCTCTTTTTAGGGAAGTGTTCTGTACCTTTCTTGAGTGGGATTTGATATTTAATGGTGCCTTATTTCATATCAATAATGGCACCAACAGTTCTAAGAAAAGGTCTTCCCAAAGTATTAGGACAAGAAGCATTGCATTCAACATCCAAAACATAGAAATCCACGGGGACATAGGAATTGTTAACCATAATAATAACATCATTAAGAGTCCCCATGAGTTTCTTTTTAGCAATATCATCAAATGGGACATTCAAATAACAAACTTCAAGTGGAGGCAAATCAAGCATATCATAAATCCTTCTAGGCATAATAGAAACACTACTATCAAGATCACACAAAGCTTTGAAATCAAAGTCATTCACTCTCATATTAATGATGGGTTCCCAACCATCTTCTTGTTTTATAGGAATAGAAGTTTTATGTTTCATCTTTTCTTCTTTAATCTTTATGAGAGCATCAGTAATTTGTTTTGTAAAGGCCATGTTCCTAGCACTAGCATTAGGACTTTTAGCAAGCTTTTGTAGGAACTTAATAACTTCAGAGATATTGCAACCATCAAGATCAAAATCATACTTATCATCTAAAGTAGTAGAACTATTACTAGCCTCAACACTAGTGGTGGTAATAGTAGAAACACTAATGTTTCTAGCAATTTCATCTTCTCTTTCCACTTAGCATGTAATTCAGCTAATAGTCTAACATTTTCATCAATTCTTACTTGTATAACATTAGTAGCTGCAAAGGGATTATCATTAGTTTCAGGTTTATCAGCCATTTTATTCAAAGTAGTTTGAGCTTCAGCTAAAGATGCTATATTTCTTTCAGCATTAGAGAGTTTTTCCTCAATAGTTTTATTGAAGGCAGTTTGTTTACTAATAAACTCTTTAAGCATAACTTCAAGTTCAGAGGGAGCACTATTATTATTGTTGTAAGAATTTTCATAAGCATTACCATTGTTGGGAGGATATGGCTTATAATTGTTGTTACCAAAACTATTTCTATAAGCATTATTACCATAAGCATTGTTGCCAAAATTGTTATTTCTTATGAAGTTCACATCAACTTCCTCTTCTTGAGCAACCAAAGAGGCTAAAGGAACATTATTTGGATCAATATGGGCTTTCCCATTAACAAGCATAGACATAATAATATCAATCTTATCATTCAAGGAGGAGGTTTCCTCAACAGAATTTACCTTCCTACCTTGTGGAGCTCTCTTAGTATGCCATTCAGAATAATTAACCATCATATTATCCAGAAGTTTTGTTGCAGCACCCAAAGTGATGGTCATAAAGGTACCTCCAGCAGCAGAATCCAATAGGTTCCTTGAAGAATAGTTCAATCCTGTATAAAAAGTTTGGATGGTCATCCAAGCAGTCAGTCCATGAGTGGGACAATTCTTAACCAAAGATTTCATTCTTTCCCAAGCTTGAGAAACATGCTCATTATCAAGTTGTTTAAACTTCATTATTTCACTTCTCATAGATATAATCTTAGCAGGAGGATAGTATTTTCCAATGAAAGCATCTTTTCATTTAGTCCAAGAATCAATACTATTCCTAGTTAAGGAATTCAACCATTCTTTAGCTTTTCCTCTCAAAGAGAAAGGAAACAATTTCAGCTTAATAATATCACCATATATATCCCTATGCTTTTGCATCTCACAAAGTTCAACAAAGTTATTTAGATGGGAAGCAGCATCTTGCTCTCTCATAACAAAATTGAGTAAAGCAGGTTTTATCTCAAAGAAAGTATCTTCAGGCATAGGTGGAGCAATAGGTGTGATCATAAAATCATTGTTGTTGGTGCTAGTGAAGTCACACAACTTGGTATTTTCAAGAGTAGTCATTTTTTTGGGTTTTCAAATAAGAAAGCAAACTAGTAAAACTATTTTTTGTGTGTTTTTGAATAACAAAACAAGCAAACAAAGCAAAAAGAAACTAAGCAAAAAAAATAACAAAGTAAAGAGATTGGTTATGAGGGACTCCCCTTGTGAAGATGTCCTTGACAAGACTCCACGGCGCTTTAAAAATGCTTGATGGCTCAATGCACGACGCCCAGAAAAGTGCTGGTGCGTGGTTGATGTAGAGCTCGTTGGGAACCCCAAGAGGAAGGTATGATGAGCACAGAAGCAAGTTTCCCTCAATTATGAAACCAAGGTTTAATCAAACCAGTAGGAGCAAGGAAACACCCCAAAGGTGTTGCTAGCTAAGCCTTGGCAGGGCGCACTACCGGTGCTAGTAGCAACGTGGAGACCTGCACAACACAACCACAGAACTCTGTCCCCAACTTGCGATGAGGTTGTCAATCTCACTATGTTTTGCTAAAAACAAAGAATTAAACATATCGAATGGAAAGAAGTAAAAGTTTGCATAAAGTAAACATAAAACAGTAAACAGTTTATCGATTGAATGTAAAACAAAAGGACCGGGATCCATAGTTCACTAGAGGTGGCTCCCCTTAGATAGATAACATGCTGGGTGAACAAATTACAGTGAGGCAATTGACAAACATCGAGAAAGCAATACATGCATATACTTATCATCTTGACTCCTTTGGAACTTGATTGGGCATTACAACATAATACATAGACCGCCATCCAACTGCATCTATGACTAATAATCCACCTTCCGGTTATCATCCGAACCCCCTCTAGTATTAAGTTGCAAGCAATAGATTATTGCTTTACGAACTGCGTGTAAAGTAAACAATACGATTGTTCTATGAACAAAGGATTGTTGTTTTATCCCTAGTAGCAACAGCACATCTAGTACCTTAGAGATTTCTGTCACTTCCCCAGATTACCAGAGGCATGAACCCACTATCTAGCATAAATACTAACTCTTGGAGTTGCTAGCATCTACTTGGCCAAGATAGCTACTAACAATGGAAAGCATGCAAGATCACAAATAACAAAGACATGATAGAATCAATAATCAATCTGAAATAGCATCTCAATATCCATCGGATCCCCGCAAACACAACATGCAGAATTACAAATAGATGATCTTGATCATGACACAAGATCTAAACATGAAAGCACAAAGGAGGAGAACCATCCATCTAGCTACTACATGGATCCGTAGTCCAAGGATGAACTACTCACGCATCACACCGGAGGCTTGCATGGTGATGAAGAAGGCCTCCAGGGTGAATTCCCCTCTCCGGCAGGGTGCCGGGAAGAGCTTCAGATCCCTCCTGATCTAGGGATGGAGATGACGGCGGCTACAGACTCTTTCGTGGATTTTTGATCGGGTCCTTAGGGTTTACGTACCGAGGGTATCTTATAGTCGGAAGGGGAGGCCGAGGGGGTGCCAGGGGCCACCACACCACCCCTTGGCGTGGGCCCAGCCTGGCCGCGCGGCCAGGTGGTGTGGCCGGCCTCTGGCCCCTCTCCGTCTCGTATTCTGGCATCTGATGACTTCCGGAAAAATAGGCACTTTGGCTTTTGTCCCGTCCAATTCCAAGAATATTCATTTTCTGACTTTCTTGGAACCAAAAACAGCAGAAAACAGGCAGCTGGCACTGTGGCTCTTGTTAATAGGTTAGTCCAAGAAATCATATGAAAAGTACTCCAAAGTGTGGACAAAACACAATAAAGTGGATAAAACCAAGCATGGAACATCAAAAATTATAGATACATTTGCAATGTATCAACCGTTACCACTTATAATTATCTATACCACTTGTATTTCACTATCTCTTCACCGAACTAGTGCACCTATACACCTGACAAGTGTATTGGGTGTGTTGGGGACACAAGAGACTTGTATCTTGATTGCAAGGTTGCTTGAGAGGGGATACCTTTGACCACTTCCTCCCTAAGATCGATAAACCTTGGGTGATCCACTTAAGGGAAAACTTGCTGCTGTTCTACAAACCTCTGCACTTGGAGGCCCAACAACTGTCTACAAGAATAGAAGTGCGTAGACATCACATCTCAATATCCATCGGATCCCCGCAAACACAACATGAATGATTACAAATAGATGATCTTGATCATGAACGGAGCTCACAAGATCTAAACATGGTAGCACAAAGGAGAAGAACCAACCATCTAGCTACTACATGGACCCGTAGTCCAGGGATGAACTACTCATGCATCACATCGGAGGCTTGCATGGTGATGAAGAAACCCTCTAGGGTGAATTCTCCCCTCCGGCAGGGTGCCGGGAAGAGCTTCAGATCCCTCCCGCTCTAGGTATGGAGATGACGGTGGCTACAGACTCTTTCGTGGAATTTTGATCGGGTACTTAGGGTTTCTGTATCGGAGGCATCTTATAGGCGAAAGGGGAGGCCGAGGGGGTACCCTAGGCGGCCACACCACCCCCTGGCGTGGGCCAGGCCTGGCCACGCGGCCAGGTGGTGTGGGCGGCCCCTGGCCCCTCTCCGTCTCGTATTCTGGCTCCATGTCCCCCTCGGTGAAATATTGAATTTGGCTTTTGTACCGTCCAATTCCGAGAATATTCATTTTCTGACTTTCCTGGAACCAAAAATAGTAGAAAACAGGCAGCTGCCACTATGGCATCTTGTTAATAGGTTAGTCCAAGAAAGTGTATAAAAAGTACTCCAAAGTGTGGACAAAACATAAGAAAGTAGATATAAACCAAGCATGGAACATCAAAAATTATAGATACGTTTGCAACGTATCACGGTTCACCATATAGTCATCCTCGAGAAGATTGATTTAACAACACTTCAATGTTCCTTCAATTTCCATGAAGTCTACAAAGATCACAACAAACGCGAAGCAACACTCAAAGAGTAGCCAATTCATGAATATTATAGCATGAGTCCTAAAGTAGAAGGAAGTCACCTTATGATGTAGAGATAGCTCGTTTAAGGGAAGCCATAGGTAACTCTCTTCGGGTAGTCGTGTAAACTTGTGGTCCATGGAGGTTGACGCGTAATCAATGTACCTTCACACAACAAAGACCAATCAAAATATTTCCGTGCATGATAGAGGAGCATGTCATTTGTGGCATGTACATTCTTGTTCACAACACTATTAGCACAATACACGTATAGAAAACGGGATGCATATGCAAGGTCAAAGTGCATGGAAATCGTTTGAACATCATCCAAATGTGGGAACTCAAAAACTCCATATAACGTCCTAGTGTGGCACTCAAAGCAATTGACTAAAATTTTGATTAAGATCTTTCATGCAAATATAGGAGAATTTGACAAAAACACATGAGGAAGAATATCCAAAACAACATCATAATGTATGCAAACCAACCATTGGAAAGAGAAATTGTTCAGTATGTTGGATGCCATACACAAATCATCAAAAGCAAAGATCATGGGCATATGAGTATCACAAGCGGAAGCTAAAACAACATGTTTGCAAACAAACCATATGAAAGAGCAAATGTTCCTTATGTTTATTGCAGCAACTATACGAGATACTTTGAAGTTCTCATGACAATACATGCTCATGATGGCATTATGGTTGCACACAAAACATCGGAAAGAGAAATTGTTCAACATTTTTGTTGCAACACAAAAAGCATTAATATCCAATAGCAAAGGAACATGACTGTCACAAGGTGGAAGAATACCATCAACGTGCTTGCAAGGAAACCATAGGAAAGAGTATTTTTCAATATGAATAATGCAAAAGGTATCAGAGATGGGTTTGATCTTGAACTCACTTGTGGGATGCTCTCTAGAGCTCTTTTTGTCAACTTGTGCTCAACCGAGGTTGACATTCTAGTGCGGCTACCTACACATATCATACACAAAAGGAAGAACGTGTGTGTATGGTAGAGAAATACATCATCCATGATGACATATATCTTCTTGTGCACATCACCATTAATATAAATCAATTGTAAAATATATGCATGGTGAGTATGCAAGTGGGGGACATGCTTATCATGGCAATCATCAAAATCTCCAAAATTTGAGAAAGCTATGGGGGCCATCTCAATAGAAAACATATGATAATTATTTTTGCAAGCAAAACAAGTGAAAGAGCAATTATTATTCATCTTATTGCAAGCAACATGAGAAATTGAATAACTATCATGACAAGGCATGTCCGAAGCAATATCATGGTTCCCGACAAACATAGGGAAAGAGAAATTGTTCATCAAGTTTGTCATAACACGAGGATCATTCTTAACATCATTGCAAGAAAAACATTGGAAAGAACAATTTTTCAACATATTGCAAGCAACAACGGGAAATATGAAACGTTTGTAGCATGGCATGTCTATGGCAACATCATCACAATCAAATAATTTCACATGCTGAACATTATGCAAAGGCAAAGTATCACATGGAAACATGAATGAGTCATATGTAATGCCACAAATATCATACATAGCATGCCAATCATCACAAGTCAACATGTCCACTAGTAGGATCATGGCATCATCGACACCCTTATGTTTACCTTGTTCATACCTCTCATATGAAGTGGGTGTTGTGGTAGAATTGGCCTCCATGTGGATGATTTCGTCTTCTTTATGTAGCCATGGCGTAGCATCATGTTCATGCACCATGTACATCTTATCCATTTGAGGCATCATAATCTCGAGGCGTGTCGATTCCTGATCCATGGAACCTAGCACATCATGAGGAAACACACTAGAGGTAGAGGGTAAGTCGTTAGAAATCAAAATGTCCTCACATGACCTATCAACTACCACTCTCAACTCACTCGGTGTATCACTCATGCCTTCAAGTGGAAGCACTCAATCTCACATATGGTGGAGTCACTCATCTCACTCTTTTTCTCACTCAATTGGGCTAAGTGGCTCTCATACACACATGGGATTGGTACCACATCGCTCAAGAATATAGGGATAGGCTCGGTTCTCTCAACTCCATGCGCCTCCTTTGGTTAAGGGAAAATCACATGCTCACCATTCTCAACTCTATCGCCTTCAATGTTTGATGCCATAAGATGGTCATCGCTCGCCTCCATGGTCGAAGGGAAAATCCCATGCTCGACCATGATGTCGCCATCTTGTTGTAGTGGTGGAAGTAGGCTCATGTTGTTGTCGAGAGCGGTGCTCGGATCGACTTCATCAATATGTGGCATTGGCTTCCTCCATCTTGACATGTAGACACTTGGCGTGGCGCTTTCTCATCCTCTTCCATGTCCATCTTGGCTTGTGTAGACATCATCTTGACGTACTCGTCCAACTTGGAGAAGTAGATATCTTCATCCTCCTCATACATGAAGTTGCATGCGTCATCTAGGACATCAAGTTTTAGCGTTGAAGCTTGATGGCGTGGAAGAAGGCTTGCTCTTGGTGCCATCTTGGCGGTGGCACTAGTAGTGGAAGGTTCCTTTTGATGGTGTCGACGGAGGTCATTGGTGTGCCTTGCCAAAGGTTAATGTAGGTGGCCCACTTGGTCATCCACATGACGCTCGTGACAATGCTCCTTTTCCTTGGCACTCTTCTTGTGCTTGTGGCACTTTCTTGAGGTAGACTCGTTAATGTTGGCGAGAATGCTCATGTTCTTGGCGAATTTATCGTCCATGTTGCACTTGAAGATGTCGAGGGTGCTTTGGAACTTGTCCATTTGATGGTGGACCTTGGCATTCTCCAGGTGGAGGATCCGTCTTGGTCGATGCGACTTGAGGAGCTTGTCGTTGTCGTTCTTGAAGTCATCCATGCTTGGGGAGTCATTGTTGTTGTAGAACTCCATATCACCCAATCATGTGGAGCCATTGTCGATGTAGTGCTCCAACATGTCATCCATGCTTGTGGAGGCATAGGCATGGTGGCTCATCGTGGATTCGTCATAGAAATCCTCCTCGGTTCCAGAGTCCCTAGACATGCTTCATATGACCAAGTGGTGTAAAATGGAAGTGGTAGAGGGTGTTAGGGATGTAATGTCAAACCTTACTTTACCTTGGAACATAGTATTGTGCAAGTGGCCACACTTGAGAGCAATCAAAACCAAGTAAAGTGAAGTTCACGCGGAACAGCAAAACCAACTAACCACTAAAAACACACACACACACAAAGCATATGGTGGATAGGTATGAAAGGTGGCATGTCCAAGAACATTCCGAAATCAATATATTGTAATGGCAAGTAAAGAACCACGATGATCACAAAGAAAAACAAGGCAATCCACTAGATAGGAAATATGTACAAGGAGACACACACAGTGGGATAAATGAGACTTGTGCGACGGAGAAATTGAGCTAAGAACCAAATGATTACCTAGCGAATACTTTAAGCTCGTGTCGCACAAGTTCAAGGAGAGATGCTAGTTCGATTGCAATAAATTGGTGGGCTACAAGAAATGCACAATAAGTACCACCTATATGATGTTCATCGAGCTTGCGCTTCCTATTCTATGAGGCACTTGTTTTTTCCTTCTTTTCCTTTTTCTATTTTTTCACTCTTTTCTTTTTCACTTGTCTCTTCCTTGTGCCAACAACTATACAACATAACTATATGAGATAGTGCTCACAACTTTTGCTTGGAATTCTACAAGGTATCAAATGTGTATAGCCCAAGAAATCATAGGAGGAACTAGTCTCAATAGGTGTTTGTTGGTCGCAAATATAGTGTAGCTCACAAAGGAATGCAAGTGGGGAGAACTCGCAGAATTTTTATACCTTTCATCATCGATCTTCACCCTTTATTATTGGATTCCACCTTGCTCATGGAATTTGGATGGAGTAGATAGCATGAACCACTTGGATTATGATGTAGATCTCCTTATCCTCTTCTAAACTAGCTAAAGAACACAAAAATCCGAGTCCGGATACAAAAGTTATGCTCAAAATCGTGCAACTGATTTGTTGTCTATAGGGGGGCGGAGACTCCGGTCTGAGTTCACTAACCCCGGAGACTCCGGTCCGGTAGATTTTTGGACATCAAGAACTCGTTCGGGACACATTTTGGGCAGAAAAACTCGAACCAAACCCCCAAACCTCAAATTAATGGGAGAAATCAAGTAATTTGGCTATGGGAACGCAGGAGAAGATAGATCAACAAGTTTAGTAAGCAATCCATGGATCAAAACCTACCTGACATAGATATGATTACTCGGGTGCTTATGTTTTGCTACCCTGGTTATATAAAGGCTCATGGCCCATGAAGACTCAAGATGAAGGCCCAAGAAGCATCCTATAGAAGCTTTAGTTGTATTAGATAAGGAAATAGGAACCGATGTTGTGTTGGTGTTGTAATCATAAATATGTAACCTATACGCCTTTGGGACCTGGCCTATTATATATAGGCTGGGAGAAGCCAACAGAGAGGTATTGAAAAACTCCCAAGCAATCTGTAATTGTATTGTCCATCGATAATCAGGCGACTTTGACTCCCTTGTTTGCCTGACATCCGAAGAAATCCCCAGCATTCTATTTTCCCCAAAACCCTAAGTCCATAACTATGGGCATTGCTGAGGTTACCCCTCATTAATTGGTGTCGTCTCTGGGAAAGTTGAATGCTGAAATCATGGATTTGGCGGCCCCTTTTCATCAAGCATCAATCCAATAGAAGAGGCACCATGCCCACCCACCCATATCTCAGTACCCGCCGATTTCAACGACGGATCTGATCTCATCATCTGTCGTGGAAATGGCCACGACAGTCGCTACCACTGGCAGCGATTGATTGTAACATGAGAAAGAGTTGGTGTCCATCTGCGATGCGAGATGGGGGCAGATGCACATGGGTTTACCTAGGTTCGGCCCCCCGGAGGGTAAAGACCTACTCCTGCTAGATTAGATTATTGGAGAGTGAGTGACAGTGGTGGAGAGCTTGGCGTCTAAGCAGCGAGTCGCTTGAGGGGGTGTATGATGGAACGTGAGTCCTTAGGATACCCTAGGGAGGTTTATATAGGAGTCACCTCGCTAGGGTTTACAAGTTACAACCGAGCCAGATATGGACTCAGAGGCTTTCTGACCTAATCCGACTAGGCTTCAGATATGCTTCTGGGCCTTTAGCTTCCAGTTGCCAAGCTTCTCCTTCAGTCGTAGTCCAGTCGCCATCCTCCAGGCACACTCACAAGCCCTTCGGCCCAATCGGAACGTCCTGCTGGGCATACCCCCTTTGGCATATCCCCATCAGTAGTCCCCGAGGCCATCGTTGATTCAGGCGCAGGTGTCCCTTTAGCGATCGAAGTAGGCGAGCCCAATTTGGACGCTCAGTCGAGTCGGCGATGGACTCCATTAGAACCAAGGAGAATTTCCCCAGGTTTCCACTCGCCACCCCGACGAATGTTTCTGATGTCAAGTCGCCGCTTCGGCGAGTGGAGAATACTAGCGGGTAGCGGGGTGGAATGGAGGAGTTGGACCATCAGTTCTAGTCAAACTATCCATTGGAATTTCCAATGGTAACTTCGGCGCAATTACCTTGAGTAACGGCTACCCCGATTTTGGCAGGTGGCGTTCCCATATAAGGGGAGTGATGATTCAGTTCTGTGAATCCTTCCCCGCATTCTTCATTCTCCCATACGCATTCTTCCTGTCTTCAATCTTCCTGCCTTCAACCTTCCGATTCGTCTTTTCCGCACCGTGCGATTCCATGTCCTACCTGATGGTGCCTCCCAAAGGCTCATGGGGAAAATCCAAATGCACCATAGCCTAGCTCAAGTCCTTCGAGGACGCCGGAGTCCTCTGCAAGGGGAACTGGCGGGTTCCCCCTCCTCCAAGACTGAGCCGAAGCCGCGAGCCGGCGAATTCATCTGCTTCGCCAGCCATCTAAAAGGGGTCTGGGATTCCCCACCTCGTTCTTCTTCCGGCGCTTCTATGCGAATTATGCGATCAAACCGTCGGATCTCGGCCTGCACAGCATCGAGCAGCTGGCGATCTTCGTCGCCTTCTGTGAGTGCTATCTCGGCTGCAGACCGTATTTTCCGTGGTTGGAGCTCTTCCATGGCCGCATCGGGCGCGAGGCGTCCGGTGGCTTGATATTGGCCGCAGGTGGCGTCACGTTCCAATTGAAGCCGAAGGCTAATTTCATCAAGCTCCTTCTGCCGAAGAAGGCCGCCAGCGAGTGGAAGAAGAGCTGGTTCTATGTAAAAGAATCCACTCCCTCCGGCGAGGTGGCACTTCCCGAGTTCGTCGCCAAGAGGAGCGAGCCTCGCCGGTTGGCACCGAATGAGCTTCCCGAAGACCATAGGATGGCCGTCGCAGAAATGATGGACCAGATCCAGAAGCTGAAGGACCAGGGGTTGACTTCGATCAACCTTTACAACTGCTGGCTCGTGCGGCGCCTGGTTCCGGTAGCGGCTCAGCCGCATTGGATGTATGAATACAGCGGGAAGCACGACCCCTCCCGAACCAGCAAGGAATCATGGGAGGCCGAGGACTACAAGGCCGCCCTAAAAAGATTACTGACGCGGAGTTCACCAGCGTGTCGGTCGGGCTCGCCCCGTATACTCCTGTGAAGAATGAAGCCCCCATAGTAAGTTTTCTCTCTAGTCGCTATTTCCGCACCTCAATTCTCAGTCGCTGCATTTGGTGTTTACTTGTGGTGGTTCTCAGATGTTTCAGGTGTTGAAAGGCTAGCTTCCTCCGCTCGATGAAGAGGTTCTCCAGGAGCTCGAGGAGGACTCCGAGGGGGACTCTTCCGACAGCGATGGGGAGGAGGAGGAGGAGGTTCCTCCCCCAGCGCCTGTGGCTCACAAGACCCGCATGCAGAAACAACGTGAGTTCGAGGCAAGTCGCAGCCTGGATGAACACGACGGAGGCGACGAGGTCGTGCAGGAGCACACATCCCAGTGTACTGCTACACCGTCGAAGCTCGTACACAAGCCCAAGTCACTAGTGTCAGGGGGATGGTCCCCAGGTACCCCAACCGGATAAGAAACAAGACAGCGGATAGCGTCCGGCTGGCCAGATGTAGCCGGACAGGGTAAGACAGGCCGGCTATCACCCGGTAGCCGGATCAGGAAGAGACAGCCAGATACGATGACGTAGCCGGACCCAATCAGCGAGATAGTACGACGTGCGTATCAGTGCATACCGAAGACTTTGCGAGGGTGACGCAGGAACAGTGGCCTGTGCTGACGACGGGCTCGCACGGCGTCCACAGCCATACCTTACGTAGACTCCGATAAGACATGCCATACTGGATACTATAGATGACTAGCCGGCCGGGACCCGCCTATGGGGCCCGCTAGTCGGACTAGCCAGTGAGACCTTTGCCTCTCTGCCTATATAAGGAGAGGCAAGGCCTCAGTAGAAAGGGTTGGTCATACAACATTTAAGGCAGTAGCTAGCACATACAGCTCGAGGAGCACTTGTAGTTCGTGTATTCCACGTAGTCAGATCCGGCAGGAGTAGGGGCTTTACCTCACCACGAGGGCCCCGAACCTGGGTACTTCTTGTGTCCCGCTACACTCACTCGTACCCAATCTCGCCTGCGGACGCCGTCAATAGCTTCCCTGCTAGTCCCCACACCTCCATCTAACCTCTTCAGGTACTGCCGTTCCCAATACAACGACAGTTGGCGCCCACCGTGGGGCTAGATGGCTTCGACCGGAGTCACGTTCCGCACGGGACCCCACACTTCAGCCGGTGAGCGCGTGGCCTCCGGCCTGGTGCTCACGCTTGGAAAGTTCGGCTGCGTCATCGACAACGCCTCCTGCTTCGCCGGAACCTCCTTCCCAGTGAACGGCACCGTCCTGCTATTCGGCGATCTCCTCGTCTACGTCGCCACCGTCCCAGAGCGTTTCCCTAAGGAAATCGTCTCTGTCACGGAGCTACCGCGCTCAGGCGGCAGCGCCTCCGTCGCACCCCGCGGCGTGGAGGTCATGATGGCTGGTTCCAGCTCGCATCCCCGCCAGCCGCGGGAGCGAGGCGTGGACGAGGTCGGAACTTCCGTCCCCCCGCAGCCTCGGAACCCGGTGGAGGATGCCATTGATCGGCTCTTGACGCCGGTTAACCTCGGGGATAACCCGGAGGAGGCGGAGGCTAACTTCACCATGGAGAGACAGATCCTCCTCCAGGAGGCCATGAAGCTGGCAGTAGCCCGCAAGCAACTCGAGATCACTCGGCGCGATTACGACCGCGCACACGGCCTCACTCCGGCTACCGCGAAGCCGAGCCGGCGTGGCCAGGTACGGCGTCGGGGCGGTGAGCTGGGTGGTAGGATGGAAAAGGAGGGGGAACCAGATCCCGTGCCTGCCCTCACACGGCCCACCTACAACACGCCCATCAAGAACCTGCACGCGGCGTGAGCCGCGGCGGAGGAGCTACCCAGCCCGGAGGGCGAGGGCGAGCCCGCCAGCACGCTCGCATGCAGGAGCTCCTCCGCGTCGCGGACGAGTAGGCTGGTGCCAACCGGCAAATGCATGAAGACCTTAGCTACTCCAGGGGGAGCAAGCTACCTGCCAACAGCAGGGGCGCGCCGCGTGACACCCAGCAGGCGTCCTCCCCTCAGCCGTCTAGGCCCCGCAGTAGGCGTCGCAGCTCGGGCAATAGGGGCCAGCCGCGCCAGGAGCAGATGGTGAACAGCAACCCGCCACCCCCCCACGACCAGCCGGAGCACCCAGACCAGCCGGTTCCCGTCTCTCGGGCCGGGTGCGAGCGCCCAACCTGGATTGTCCGGATGCCCGCGACCGCATCGAGCTCCTCGCTTAAGCGAGCATCACAGAGGAGGAAGATTCGACCGGCCCAATTTGTTTTGGACCCTGCATCCGGAACGAGCCGTTTCCGGATAAATTCTCCTGCCGTGGACACCCCCAAATCTGACAAAGATGAAGCCGAAGAGGCGGTTGATCGACTACGCTACGACAGTCGGCATCGCCCACGAGAACAAGTGCACAGCCGTGTGCTATGTCCCTCTCATGCTAACCGGGTCGGCAAGGACATGGCTTAATAACCTCGCGCCCAATAGCATCAATGCCTGGCCTGACTTCAAGAAGGTGTTTGTCCGCAACTTCAACGACACGTACAAACATCCAGGGCGCCCCCGCGACCTGGCCTTGTGCGTCCAGGGCGACCGCGAGACCGACCGCGAGTACCTCGCCAAGTGGACGGAGCTGCGCAATACTTGCGAGGGCATCCTGGAGAGCCAAGCCATCAGCTTCTTCATCGAAGGTTGCCGAGAGGGAACCATGCTTCGCCACCGGCTACTGTGTGACGAGCCGAAAACCATGGCGGAGCTCATGACGGTTGTGGACCAGTACGCCACGGCGGATGCCGCCATGAAGAAGCCCCTCCGAGTAAACACGGACGGCCGTCCGACTCCCACGGAGACGGCTCGCGACCGACCAAGCAACCCGGCAGGAGAAGCCGGATCCTCCAGACGCCACGACAACGACAACCGGTTCATGGGGACCGCCAGGCTGGATAGCAGAAGCGTCGCTACCACGCGCGGCAGGTCAATGCTGTGGAGGGCGCGCCCGATGCACCGGCTAATGAGGCAAGAAGGCAGAAGCCACGGATCACCTTCGACCAGATGTTTGACGGCCCGTGCAAGTGGCATATCGGTCCCTTCAAACCGGCTACGCACACCACCCGGAACTGCAGCTGGACCCGCCAGCTAAAGGACCAGGGCAACCAGCTCGTTTCCGCCTCCCCACTGGTGGACCCCCACCACCGGCTAGGGGAGCTGGTAATGATGGCAACGGCGGCAATGGCAACAACAACAACGGCTACCCCTAGCCGCACGCTGCCTACCACATCTTCGAGACGGAGCAGGACGACAAGCACAGCCGCAGGCGACGCTCGAAGGAGGTCAACGCCATCGTCTCTCCGGTCCCCCAGTACCTGAACTGGTCGGAAACCCCCATCACCTGGAGCCGGGCGGATCAGCCTGAGCATCTGCCGACTCCCGGGGGCTACACCATGGTGCTCGACCCTCTCATCGTCTCCAACGCACGCACCTGCCAATTCTAGCGCGTCCTCATCGATGGAGGCAGCAGCCTCAACCTCCTCTACCAGTCCTCGCTGGAGAAGCTGGGCATTCGCGAAAGCGACCTGCGCCCGACTACCACGACGTTCCACGGCGTATTGCCAGGGCCAGCTTGCACCCCGCTAGGAAAAATCCAGCTGGACGTCATCTTCGGGACCGAGGAGAACTTCCGCCGCGAACCAATCTGGTTCGAGGTGGTAAATATGACGAGTTCCTACCATGCTCTCCTCGGGTGCCCTGCCCTCGCCAAGTTCATGGCCATCCCCCATTACGCATACCTCAAGACGAAGATGCCGGGACCCCACGGCGTGATCACCGTCGCCGGCTACTTCAGGCGGTCGATGGAGTGCGCCTCAACCAGTTCCAAACTGGCAGAGGCCCTCATCATAGCCGAAGAAAAACGCGTGATCATGCGCAATGTGGCCATGGCCCAGCAGGACATTCCGGCTAGCAGCAAACCGGCTGGAGAAGAAGCTTTCTAGCCGGCAAAGGAGATGAAAAGGATCCTGCTCGACCCCTCCGATCCGACTAAGTTCGTCACCATTAGTGCCGGCTTGGATAGCAAATAGGAAGGCGCGCTCGTCGACTTCCTCCGTGAGAATCGGGACATCTTCGCATGGTCCCCCAAGGACATGCCGGGTGTGCCGAGGGAGTTCGCCGAGCACTCACTTCATGTGCATCTGGATGCCAAGCCGGTCAAGCAATCTCTACGCCGGTTCGTAGAGGAGAAGAGAAAGATAATCGGTGACGAGATTACCCGGCTCCTTGCAGCCGGGTTCATCATGGAAGTGTACCACCTGGACTGGTTGGCGAACCCAGTCTTGGTGCTGAAGAAGAACAAGACCTAGAGCATGTGTATCGACTACACCAGCCTGAACAAGGCGTGCCCGAAAGACCCCTTCGCCTTGCCCCGTATCGATCAAGTCATCGATTCCACGGCCGGCTATGATTTGTTGTCTTTTCTAGATTGTTATTCCGGGTACAATTAGATCCGGCTAAACCCGGCTGATCAGATTAAGACATCATTTATCACCCCCTATGGGGCTTTCTGCTATGTAACCATGCCTTTCGGCCTAAAGAACGCAGGCGCCACCTATCAGCGATGTATGCAGAAATGCTTGCACTCGCAGATAGGCCGAAACATGCACGCTTACGTGGATGACGTGGTCATCAAGACCAAGAAGAAGCGCACCCTCCTCGAGGATCTAGGAGAGTCATTTGGCAACCTCCGCCAGTACCAGATGAAGCTGAACCCAGAGAAGTGCGTCTTCGAAGTACCATCCGGCCAGCTACTCGGTTTCCTCGTATCACAACGAGGTATCGAGGCGAATCCGGAGAAGATCGTGGCCATCGAGAGGATGCAGCTGCCCAGGAACCTGCTTGGGGTCCAGAAGTTCACCGGATGCCTGGCTTCACTCAGTCGCTTCGTCAGCCGGCTAGGGGAGAAAGCACTCCTGTTGTACCAGCTGATGAAGAAGACGGACAAGTTCTCCTGGACTTCGCAAGCCGATGCCGTGTTTCACGACCTCAAGCCCATGCTATCCACAGCACCGGTTCTAGCCACGCCAGCTAGCAAGGAGCCGATGTTGCTCTATATAGCAGCCATCAGCCGGGTCGTCAGCGTCGTCCTGGTGGTGGAGCGCCCCGAGGAAGGCAAGGCTCAGCCGGTTCAAAGACCCATCTACTACCTCAGCGAGGTCCTCTCCCTCCCTAAGCAGAACTACCCCCACTACCAAAAGATGTGCTACGGTGTGTACTTGTCATGCAAGAAGCTCAAGCACTACTTCCAGGAGCACCCGATTAAGGTCGTGTGCACTGCACCCCTTTCGGAAATCATAGCCAACAAGGACGCCACCGGCCGAGTCGCCAAGTGGGCCATCGAGCTCGCCGCCTACTCCATCCAGTACGAGCCCTGGCTCACGATCAAGTCGCAGGCGTTGGCGGACTTCCTCGTCGACTGGGCCGAGACCCAGTATCTCCCACCGGTTCCGGATTCGGACCACTGGCGGATGCACTTCGACGGGTCGAAGATGCTCGGGGGCTTGGGAGCCGGCATCGTGCTCACCTCGCCCAAAGGAGACCGGCTGGAGTATGTGCTGCAGATCCACTTCAAGGCCTCCAACAACATAGCCGAATACGAGGCACTGGCGCACGGGCTCCAGCTGGCCAAGATGATCGGTGTCAACCGGATCCTGTGCTTCGATAATTCGGATTTGGTGGTGGAGCAGGTGTCTGGAGAATGGGACGCCAGAAACGCAAACATGGCTCTCTACCGATTCCACATCCAGAAGCTCAGCGCCTCCTTCGACGGGTGCGAATTTCACCACGTCCCTCGCACCAACAACGAGGCAGCCGATGTGCTCTCTAAGATCGGATCCACCAGGCAGGTATCCCACCAGGGGTCTCCTTGGAGCACCTGCGCAAGCCATCCATCAACCCGTCACCAGAATCAGACTCCATCATCTAGGCAGGAAGCGTTCCGTCTGACAGAACGGCAGAAGCAGAGCCGGCAGAACCGCCGAAGAAGAAGACCCGCACCAATTCCGGCCATGCAGTGCCTTCCGGCTTGCAAGACCCGGGGGCTGCCGGCTTGCCTAGTGGCTTGGGGGCCGCCGTCCCGGGTACGCCACCCGGATGACCCCCGACATCCGTCAGCCGGAGGACAGGAGCATCCTCGTCATCCGGGAAGTGCCATCCTGGGCACAGCCCTTCATGAGCTACATCGCCAATGGAGAACTCCCGGACGACGAGGTGGAGGCCAGGAAAATCCGACACCGTGCGCACATGTACACCATCATAAACGGCGAGCTGTACAAGCGCAGCGTATCCGATATCTTCCAAAGATGTGTTGATGTGGACACGGGTTACCGGCTACTCAAGGATATCCACTAGGGCGAGTGCGGGCACCACGCTTCATCAAGGGCGATAGTCACCAAGGCATTCCGCCATGGTTTCTATTGGCCCATCGCCCTCGAGGACGCTGAGCAGCTGGTCCGCGCATGCAATGGGTGCCAACGCTTCGGGCAGCTCAGGCACATGCCAACTTCGGTACTCAAGACCATACCGATCACTTGGCCCTTCGCGGTTTGGGGCCTCGACATGGTCGGTCCTTTCAAGAGAGCACGCGCGGGCATGACCCACCTACTGGTAGTGGTGGATAAGTTCACAAAGTGGATCGAGGCCAAGCCTATCCGGAAGCTGGATGGGGCAATGGTTGTCACCTTCTTCATCGACATCATCAACCGCTTCGGCTACCCCAACAGCATCATCACCCACAACGACACGAACTTCGCCAAGGGGGCCTTCGCCCGGTTTTGCAGCAACAAGGGCATCCGACTGGACCTTGCCTCTGTCACGCACCCGCAGTCCAACGGGCAGGTCGAAAGAGCAAACGGCTTGGTACTAGCCGGCATCAAGCCACATCTCATCGAGCCGTTGGAGCGGTCACCCGGATGTTGGATCGAAGAGCTTCCGGCTGTGCTGTGGAGCCTCCGCACCACGCCGAATAGGTCAACCGGCTACACGCCATTCTTCTTGGTCTACGGATCGGAAGCCGTACTCTCCGCCTACATCGAGTTCGACTCCCCTCACAAGCTCATGTACGACGAAAAAGCCAACAAAGAGGCGCGGGAGGACGGAGTGGACCTCCTAGAGGAGGCCCACGAGCTGGCCCTGTCCAGATCAGCCCTGTACCAGCAGCGACTACGTCGCTACCATTCAAGCCGGATTCGCCCAGTCGCATTCCGCGAAGGCGACCTGGTTCTCCGGCTGGTGCAAGACACGAAGGGCATGCACAAGCTATCACCACCCTGGGAGGGCCCCTTCATCATCAGCCGGGCACTGCCCAACGACTCCTACTACCTCATCGACGCACAGCATCCGCACAAGAACAAGATGGACAAATCAGACGAGGAGACCGAGCTTCCCTGGAACGCGGCCCTACTATGCCCGTTTTACACCTAGTCGCCAGGCAGTGTATGTATCTCGAAAACCCTATAAATGAAAATGCAGACCCCCACGAGAATCTTGGGGGCTCCTTACTAGAAATGTGTGTGCACATGTTTTCCGGTTCAAATTTTCTGGCTCCGGCAACCCCTACCCGGGGGCTTGCCGGCTGGCCCGGCCTGTTAAGTCAACAAACCGGCTGAGTAGTGTGTGCCGGTGTTGGAGGCCCACTCTTCGTCTCAGCTACAGACCGCAACCCGGCTGTCCGGCTAGCAAGAGCAAAAGCCCGAGGCATCCCACACGAAAAACGGGGAGGAGACGCGACAGATCGGGCGTCCCGGCCCTGCAACTAGCTCGAACCAATCCATCTGCTAAGCCGTTAGTACCATGCGTAATGTACTATCAGCTCCCTTCGATTCCGGCTGCAGACCGCAACCCGGTTGCCCGGCAAGGACGCAGCAAAAACAGCAGAGCACACGGGAAAGCGACTAAGTGTCTAGAAAGGAGCAAGCCAGTTTTCGAAAAAACAAGCCGTTTTCCGGCTACAATTTGACAGACTAACCTACTAACCTATGTGGACATGTGTGTATGCGTATGTACATTCTTGTCCGACTACCTCGAGTCGGAATTCAGGAGAAGGAAAGAAGATTCGAAGTCCTTGCCTTCATCAAGCACTCCGAATCTCGGGGGCTACACCCACTGGAGGCCGCCGCCTAGTGGAATCTTAGTTCCTGACCGCTAAGGGCATTTAGCCGGCCGTCGAGCCTGTGTGAGGGCAAGGGCAGGAGCAAGAAAGACAGAAAAATTGAAGCACTGCTACGCCAGCTACTCAATCTAGGTTACACCAGTGGTGCGCCGCGCCCCCATCGAATAAAGTTCCCCGGTCAAGGCGTTAATCTAAAGCGCCGATCGACGAGGCTAGTCGGATAAAGTTAGAAGACTTGGGAGAAATGAGAAAGATTCAAGCACACAGCTCGCCACTCTCGAATCTCGGTTACACTAAGCAGGCCGCCCACTAGGTGCAGTTCGTCCGGCTAAGAGTGTGTAGCCAGGCGAAGCAAGCCGGCAAAAACATCAAAAGGAAACTCAACGCACAAGTTAATAGACTCAAGAATTTCAACGATTAACAAACAAAAAGGAGACAAAGCTCCCATAAGTTATCCGGCGTCAAAGACAGCCGGTACAAGCAGACAAGGTTCGTGAACATGTAACATAAGACAAATACACCCGGCATGCCGGGGCAAAAACTAGACGGCGGGGCCCTTGCCGTGAGGGAGATCTTGGCCGGCAGAAGCTTCGGGCGGAGGAGGAGGCGCAGAGCTCGATCCGGTTCCGGCGCCTGCGGGCGGCGGCATCGGGCCCTCCACATCAGGAGTACCGACGGACTCCGAGTCGGTGAGCGCCTCGTCGGGATCCACGTAATCGGCGATCTTGATGGCGGATCCGCGGAGCTCCGAATGGGCTTGGCGGATGGCGGCAAGATCGGCCCCGGCACGGAAGCCACCGTCGATCTTCTCGACGCGGGCGTCCTTGTACCAGGAGAGCATGAGGGCCAGAGCCATCTACTCGCCTCGCCGCCGCTAAGTCCCGGTCCACCGCAGCCGGCACCTCTCCCACCTTCGCCGCCAGCTGCGCCATCGTCTTCGGAACCGGAGCCTCCGGCCACATGAAGGAGAAGACGTCCCGTGCCGCCTGATGAAGCTTGGCAGCTTCCTCGCCAAGAAGGACGACGAGCTCCTAGGCCGTCAGGCTCCCGCCGCCTTCTCAGAGCCATTGTAGGCCAGCAGGTCTATGCCGGGGTAAAAGGCTGTCAGAAAAAAGGGTCAGATCCGGCTACCGGATCCAGAAAGAAAGGAGGACGGGAAAAGGAACTTACCCTTGGCAGTGTGGCCGACTTGCATCAGCTCCTCCACCAGCGCCTTCTCCTTGATCGCTAGCCGTTTGATCTCCTTCTCTTGGTCCTTGTTCTAGGCCTCAAGAAGGGTGAAGGCCTCGTCCCGGCTAGAGAGCGAGGCGTTGCGCTCCTTGACGGTGGCCTCCAGACCGTCCACCCTCGCGTGCCAATCCTTGTTCTGCAGCCGCAAAGTGGAGTTGGACTTGCTCAGCCGGTCGTTCACTCTCTTCAAGCGATTGATCTCGCGCTGAGCGCACACAAGGATGGCTGCAACAAAACCGGCTATCAGTAAAAAAACAAGCTGGGTGAAGCGAACTTACTCTGGGAAGTCCCGTTGGCGGTAGCAAGCTTCTGCTCCAACGTCCGGTTCCCGCCGGCTGTGGCCTCCAACAGCCGGATCTCCTTCACTGCCAGCTCAAGCGTGGCGGCAAGGTCTGACAGCGAGGCGGTGGAGGAAGCGTCGTCGTCCATGGCGTTGACGGCCAAGGACTCCTTCGCCGCGACCACCGTCGTTCGCCATTCCTCCCCGGGCTCCTTGTCGGAGTTGTCATCGCCAACAACGACGAGCTCCTTGCCGGCAGCCCCCCGCGCGCCCACTCAAGAGCCTTCCGGCTGGGAGGGCTCCGCTTCCGGCTGGGGACCTTCCGGCTGAGCGGAGGCGGTTGACTCAGCTCGAGGGGGAGGCGAGGGCTGCACGTCAAATAAATGAGGGGCGCCGGTTGGCGCAGTCGGGGCATGGGGCGGCGACCCGGCCGGCGCTCGTGCCGGGCTCGCTGCTCCAAAGGAGACCAGTGTGCTAAAAAGAAAGAGGGAAGGCAAAAGCAAAACAAACCAAAGTCAGAAAAAGAAGAAAAAGGGGCAAGCGGACAGAAAGCGCTGAAAGATAAAGGGGGAGAGAAAAATGTACCCCGGCACAACCGGGGGCGACCCCTTCTTCAGGCCAAGGCGGCTTGGCAGCAGGGCGCCGGACCGGCTCCTCCTCGGATCCGGCTCCTCCGTCGCAGGCCGACGGGAGCCGGAACGACTAGAGCCGCTCCTGCCTGCCTCGCCGTCCATCGCGGAGCGCGTCGCCGGGTCCATGGTCGGCGCGGCCTCCTCCTCCTCATGCACCTCCACGTGCGGGTCGGCAGTCGACTCGTCATTCCGGCTGGGGAAGGCATCACCGTCCCCGTCCGATTCCTCGCCGGACCGCCGAGCACGCGGCTCGGGCAAGTCAGGCGTGAATACCTCGAGGGGAGCCTCGCCCTCCTCGCGAAGGATGCAGGCGAAGATCTGCCGAATACAAGAAGTACGTCAGACCGAACAAGGAAACAACACAGAAAGAGCAAATAAAGTTTCCGGCTATAAGAACTTACCCGGGGCGCACGGTTCTCCCGGCCAGGGCACCGATCAACGTCAATTCTCCGCAGCCGCCTTGTTGATCGTCCACAACCACTCCTTCAAGTTGTGGTAGCGGGATCATGGCGACAGCCGGGTCAGGTCCAGCCGGACGGAGTAATAGCACATCTTGTGCGCCCGCTGCTGCATCGGCATCATCAGCCGGGACATCCAGCTAAGAGTGATGTCCTGGTCGGTTAGCTGGCAGGTGACGAGGGAGCGCATGCGCTGCAGCATCGCGTCCGTCTCCGCCCTGTCGCCATGGAACTTCAAGTCCCAGTTCTGCCGGCTGGACTCAACATCCTGGAAGGCCGGAAGATTTATCCGGTCGACGTTGGTGACGTTCTTAACATAGAAGAACGACTGCTGCCACAGCCGTACCGTGTCCTAGAGCAAGAACTTGGGGTAGCCGGATTAGGAGCGGGAGTAGATGGAGGCGCCGCCGCAGACGACTAGCGGCCCCTTCGTGTACTGCACCTACGGCCGGACTCGGAAGAGCCGGCAGAAGAGCCCGAGATCCGGCTGGATCCCGAGATAGCTCTCGTAGAACGCCATGAAGTGCGCCAGCGTCCCGATGGCGTTGGTGCCAAGGTGGTGAAGACGAAGGTCGAAGAAGGCGAGGAACGTCAAGAGGAAGGGGTTCACCGGAAGGGCGAACCCGCGTGCCAGATAGGAGAGGAAGACGATGCGCTCCCCCTCCACCGGGTGCGGCGACACCTCTCCCGCCGGCGCCAACCGCACCGCCACCTCCTCCTCTGACGGGAGAACGCGGGTGGCGTGGTACTTCTGAATGTGGTCCTCGGTGATGGAGGAGCCGCACCAAGCCCCGCAGTCGGTGGCTGTAACTACCTCGGTGAATTACGCTCTTAGTTACAAGCCTGGATGAGCGGAAATGGTTAAAATAGTACGGTGGGGCCAAATGCCACTCACAGGTAGACCTTTCGGCCGTCCTAACCATTTCCAAACATCGGGACAAGAACGAGCGGCGTAATCGGCAGGCGAAGGGATCAACTACTAAAAAAATGCCACTCACACAAATGAGTATGTATGCAAGCCACCATACAACAGTCCTCAGAGCCATTCCATCTAAAAAAATAGAAATATTGCAATGCCATACGGCAAGATCCAAATATCCTAGATAGATATAATAGTTTAGGATATCTCCTCATACATCAAACATCAGAGTATCAGGCGGAAGCGGAAAACAAGATCCGAGTACGGATAAGAAGCAAATCGGCATAAGATGCCCCATAAATAAACACATCCCGCCCACAGATCTCACGGATCCCCGTTCCCGGAATCTCTACACCGAGTGGTCGTTGCCCACATTGTTCGTCTCCTCCACCCAGTATCCATCTTGCGAGTTTACCTGTTCATCTGAATCAAACAATTTATCGTGTGAGACCCTAGGGGTACTCAGCAAGTCTTTATGCTTCTAAAGGGGACACAACCTGGGGTGACGCAATTGCAGCAAAAGATAATACCTAACAATTCTATAGATACTCGCTATCCATCCGCCTAACCAAAGATAGACGGATGTTCGTGAATTAATAACAACAGTTATAACCGTAATATTAACAGATCCATCCTCCTCCTCGCTTACCAACGAGGAAGCGGACGAACAACCCCCCATCCGTTGGCAGTTTTATTATCCATTCCATGAGTGTTGCACTATTTACTAGTCAGGTACTTAGTCAAATTAAAAGCGGTACTTTAGTTATACTTGTCTATGATCGAGAAACTGTGCTCCAAGTCGTCCATAACCGCGGACACGGCTTTCAGAAAGATTTACCTCAAGGGTGCACAAATAGCAACACACACTCGATCAACCTCGGAAAACCAAATTAAAACCCAACGAGGCATTCACGACAAAGCGATCACAGATTCAGAATGTTTCAGGGGCCACCCCATTAGGCTACCCGAACGAAGTTGGCGGCTCCGAGACGGACCCAAGGTTTGCGTCAATGGCTGTAAACGATCGGGAACCCGAAGTGTGACTAGGCTTGTCGATACCGCGAAAACACTCGCATCCAAAATAGCAGGTGCTCCTCGCACAATCTTAAATAAAGCAAGAAAGCATGGCATAAGTACAGATAGTAATAAAGCCCCAAACTACTTGTGGCCCCAAGAAATAAGAATGAATCAAGCTCTGGCTCGGGGGTTCATAAGCCTCCGGATGTGGATAGCGAATATTCAAGGAACAGGAATCAAGTACTCGGGGTCCCACGGACACAAGTGAGCATGAAGAACCAAATAGCAGATATTGCTCACCGTGCCACGTCATTAGTTATCCCATTACTACTCAAGTTAAGTTGTTTAGGTACCTCGTTATCCATCGACACTCACATGCCCTACACATGCGTTTCTCGACCCGCATGGCTCAAACAACTCCTGTAGTAATGGCTCATGGGATGGAGGAACAAGCTTCGGTGGGGTTTAAAAGTAAAGGCTATGCAGTACTTGGGATTCAGTTTAATGCAATCGCGACTCAAATATGCAAGAATAAGATAGAGGCAATAGGTACTATATGTATGCAAGCATGTGGTAGTGCTTGCCTGGCAGCTCAGTTGAAGCGAGGGACGGATCTGGGTAGTGCTCCTGGGTCTCTTGATATATCCCCGCCAAATCGGCCTATTCAAGAAGAACCAAACAAACAAGGGCCAACATAAATAGAGTGCACAAGCATATGAATTAAAATGCGACAAGCAAACAATCATGCCATGATGAATGATGCACAATTTGCATGGCAATAATGTAGCATGGCATGGGTGAGGTGTGGAATACAAGAATAAAGCATTTTATGGAGTTTTAGTCACCTTTTCTCCTCAAATAAGTTGCTGTATACTTCATATATATATGATGCATGCTGCAATTCAGAACATGGAATGCATAGATAGAACGGGCTCGTCGCGCTGATCGATTTAGACATATTATTTGTCAAATTCGGAGTTATAAAACAAAAGTTATTAATTAATTAAGGCAAAGGGCATTTTATTGTAATTTTGATCAACTCGAAATTTAAAGTGTTCAAATAATATTTTGAATGGCATATTTGAAATCCTCACATTTTTATGATCTCAAAACATATATTACATGTTTAATTTGGAATTATATTTTAAAAGATATTTGAAAACAGATTTGAATTTGAAATTTAAAACAAATTTGAAAAGTTTAAATTAAAACAGAAAAAACAGTAAACCTTTTGTCACTCAGCCCAGACCTAGCCACATGCGACAAGTGGGGGCTGTATCGCTGGCGACACAAGCAATGTGTGTGTTTTTTCACCGCTTCAGACCAAGAGGTGGGGCGACCTGGGCTGACAGGTCCACTAGGCCAGCCGGTAGGCGACACGTGGTGGATCCGGGGGACCGCGGGCTGAGGCTGGAAGAACTAGGGGGGCTTAACTGCAAAACGGACGCGGAGGCTGACGGTGGGGCTCGATGGTACCGCGGGTTGAGCCGGCAAAAACGCAGGGGGTTAAGCGCAAAAAGGGGCCACGGCCACTGTGGATCTTCTCTGTGTTACTGACGACCGATCGGTGTCCGCCCGCGCGGAGCGCGGCGCGCGGGGCTCGAACCCGGGTCATGAGCGTCTGGCTGCGGTGGTAGCAAGGCTGGCTCGGGGAGTTAACAGGAGGAGGTTTGGGGCCTAGGTGAGGTGCTAGGGCGCTGAACTGGCAGACAACGGCGAGCAGCGACGCAGTGGGCGTTCAATAAACGATCAAGGCGGGCTAGGCGACGGCAAGGCGGAAACTGTCAAGGGGGAAGAGAGGCTCACCGCGGGGGTAACGGTGGAGTTGGATCGGGCCGAAGCGCAGAGGATCGTCGACGAGGCGCATTTAACGGGCGGCTAGGGTTTCGCCGGGCGTCTCGATGCTTGGCGGAAGTGGAGCTCCTCCTCTCCTCGGCGGTACAGGCGGCAGCGGGTGGTCCTCGTCCTTCCTCGACAACCACAGCTCCTCGCCACCGGCTGCAAGAGGGGAGACGATGGAGACCGACGGATCGCCGGCCGGTGGAGAGAAAAGTAGAGGGGAAGGAGAGATGGTTGCGGCACGAGGCCAGGGGGGTTTGGTAAGGCAGAGGAAGGAGGGGAAGGGATAAGGGCAAGCCTGGAGGGAGGCGATGCCGTGGGGGCGGTGTAAAAGGTGGCTCGGCCACCTTTCCACCTGCCCTCACGTGCTCGTCGTGGGGGGTCAGCAGAGGGGCTGCCAGTGGGCCTAGGCGAGAGGAGGGACCGGCTCGGAGCTAGGTTCGTCGGGTGGGGCTGCTGTGGCAGGGAGAGCGAGCTAGAGAGAGAGAGCTAGGGTAGGAGGGAGAGGCTCGGGTTAGGGTTTTCTAGGGATGGGGTAGGGTAGCTGAGGTGTGGGGCCGAGGAGAGAGGGTGGCCAGGTGGGGCCATCATGGTAGGGAGAGGGGACACCTCGGCATGGAGTGGTTAGGGTGGGGTGTGGCTTAGAGAGGAGGGATTAGAGAGAGGGGTAGGGAGATGGTTTAGGGTTTTTAGGGATAAAGGTTGAATATGCCCACACATGGCTTGCATGGATGGGGATGGGTGTAGGGTTTTTAACATGAACCAAACAAGATCAAGCATGAAGGGGGTAGAGAGAGAGATGGTGGTGAGGGATGGAGATGACCCCAAAAAGAGAAAAAAAACCACTTAAACCAAGAGTAAAACAAATGGCTAAAGGTGATGGTACTCTTGCATGGCCCATGCAAATTAATAAATGCCATGTATTATCCTTGTGAAAACAATAATGATGCTATGGCATTATTCTTATGCATTCCCAAGAAGTGGAATCAAGGCCAAGCAAAAGAATTTATAGAATTAGATCCACCCCACCCACATGAGCTAGAATAAAATCAAAAGAAAAAGAGAAACAAGCTCATGAATAATGGGATGGTGGAATTATAAGGTGGTGACAAAGAAAGGTGGTGGAGTTGGAATAAAAGATATGCCCCCAACTCAACTTGGGCATTAAACATTATATCAATAACCAAATACAATATCAAGAGGCAAATACAATTAATAATGCATATGCGAGAAGAACCAAAGCAAGAGGGTTTTATATGATGCTCAAATGCAAGGTGGCATGATGACATGAGCATGATATAATTATGATGCAACAATTATATATAGGAAGAAGCCATTATCTTACTAGACCAAGTAGCATTACAATTGTTAGACAATTGGGATGCTACAACTCTCCCCCACTAAACAAGAATCTCGCCCCGAGATTCTAGGAAGAAGAATAAGACTCAAAGAGGGTAGGATACTTGGCACGGAGCTCATCTTCATGTTCCCAAGTGGCTTCATCAACAGAATGGTGCGACCACTGCACCTTGCAGAACTTGATGGACTTGTTGCGAGTCCTTCTTTCTACGACTTCAAGGATTTTTATGGGGTGTTCTTGATAAGACAGGTCTTCTTGGAGATTGATAAGCTCATGGTCCACGGTCCTGCCGGGATCCTTGAAGCACTTCTTGAGTTGAGAGATGTGGAAAACATCATGGACCTTGAGTTTTTCCGGGAGCTCAAGAGCATAAGCAACTTCTCCTCTTCTTCCACGAATTTTGAATGGACCGATGTATCTAGGAGCCAGCTTTCCTTTGATACCAAAGCGGTGCGTGCCTCTCATGGGAGTGACACGAAGGTAAACGAGATCACCAGGGACATACGCCATGTCCGTGTGCTTTCTATCATAATTGCTCTTCTAGCGACTTTGAGCAATCTTCAGATTTTCAAGAATGATGTGAACCTTCTCCTCCGCTTGAGTTACAATGTCGGGGCCAAACAATATTCTTTCTCCTGCACCCGACCAACCAATCGGAGTTCTGCATTTGCAACCATAGAGAGCCTCAAATGGTGCCATCTTTAGACTTTTCTGGAAGCTATTGTTGTAAGAGAATTCAGCATAAGGAAGACATTCTTCCCACTTCATGACGAAAGAGATGACGCAAGCACGGAGCATATCTTCCAGAATCTGATTGATCCTTTCAACTTGTCCTTGCGACTGAGGGTGGTAAGCTGTGCTGAAGTTCAATTTTGTTCCCAAAGCATTTTGGGAACTTTCCCAGAACTTGGAAGTGAAGATGCTTCCACGGTCTGAACTGATCTCAAGAGGAACCCCATACAGAGATACAATTCTGATATAGAGCTCACCAACTGAATTGCGTAAATTGTTTCCTTGACGGGAAAGAAGTGAGCCACTTTAGAAAGCCTGTCAATGACAACAAAGATTGCATTGTTGCCCTTCTGCGACCTTGGAAAACCAGTGATGAAGTCCATCTCTACTTTCTCCCATTTCCATTCCGGGGGTTTCAATGGCTGTAGAAGACCGGAAGGTTTCTGATGGACAGCTTTAACTCTGCGCACATCACACTCCGAGACATACTTGGCACAATATCGCTTCAATCCCGCCACCAATATTGTGTTTTCAAGTCCATGTACATCTTTGTGCTGCCAGGTGGATAGAAAGAATGTAATCATGCCTCCTTGAGAACTTGCTCTCAAACCCAGGTAGTTCGGAACAAACATCCGGTGTTCAAAGAAAAGCGTGCCTTGGTCATCGACGTGGAAGGACTCATACTTCGGAAGCTGAAGGTTGGAGATGATCTTTTTGGTGTACGGATCACCAAGTTGAATGGAGCGAACCTTTTCTTCCAAGAGAGGGGTTGCCAGAAGGTTCAGAAGATACCCTTGATCCACAATTTCAAGGTTGAGCTGACGGAATTCCTCGCACAAGAGCGGCTGTTGTTCTTCCAACATGAGGTTGCTGACATAAGCTTTGCGGCTGAGAGCATCGGCCATGACATTAGCTTTGCCCGGAGTGTAGTTGATGGTCAAATCGAAATCATTGATTGCTTCAATCCACCTCCTCGATTTAAGATTGAGATCAGGCTGTGAAGATATACTTTAGACTCTTGTGATCAGAAAAGATTTCACAACGGTTGCCAAGCAAGTAATGCCTCCATACTTTCAAAGCAAAGACAACTGCTACGAGTTCGAGGTCATGTGTAGGATAGTTGATCTCATGCGTCTTCAACTGTCGAGAGGCATAAGCAACAACTTGTTTTTCTTGCATAAGGACCGCACCCAATCCTTGCAAAGATGCGCCGAATATCTGGAAAGGCTTGGATGTATCTGGAGGAACCAAGACTGGTGTGGAAGTGAGCTTCTCTTTGAGTGTTTCAAAGCTTGCTTGACATGCAGGAGTCCAAAGGTATTTCTTGCCTTTCTTGAGGAGATCGGTAAGAGGCTTCGCTATCTTCGAAAAGTTCTGAACGAAGCGACGGCAATAACTAGCCAAACCAAGGAAGCTCCGGACTTCTTTGACATTTGCAGGAGGAAGCCAGTCAACAATTGTCTTTACAGTTTCCGGGTTGACGGCAATGCCCTTGGCAGAGATGACGTGACCAAGATAGGTGACTTGAGGCAGCCAAAACTCACATTTGGAGAACTTTGCATATAGACGGTTCTCACGAAGCTTGTTTAGGACACACCGAAGGTGTTCTTCATGTTCTTCCTTTGACTTAGAATAGACTAGGATGTCATCCAGATAGACCACAACGAACTTATCAAGATACTCCATGAAGACCGAGTTCATAAGCCTCGAGAAGGTGGCAGGTGCGTTGGTGAGACCGAAAGACATGACCGTGTACTCATACAGGCCATAGCGGGTGGTGAAAGCTGTTTTAGGAACATCTTCCTTGCGAATCTTGATTTGATGATAACCACTTCTCAAGTCAAGCTTAGAGAATACCACAGCTCCAGCTAGCTGATCGAAGAGATCATTAATCCGTGGAAGGGATATTTATTCTTGATGGTTTTAGCATTGAGAGCCCGATAGTCAACACAAAGTCTATCAGTCTTGTCTCGCTTCTTCACAAAGATGGTTGGGCTACCCCAAGAAGAAGTACTGTGTTGAATGAAACCCAACTTCTCTTGTTCATCAAGCTGACGTTTGAGTTCAGCCAACTCAGTAGGACCCATTTTATAAGGCCGCTTGGAGATAGGAGCCGTTCCAGGTTCAAGCTCAATTACAAACTCAACCTCACGATCCGGAGGCATACCTGGCAACTCTTCAGGAAAGACATCTGGGAACTCACAGGCCACCGGAACACTCTGAATAGCTTCCCATACAACATCATACATATCAATTGGCCCTAGTACCTTAACCAATCACGGTTAATCAAAATGTGAATTCACCGAGGTAGTTACAATTGGTATCAGAGCCATCCCGCCCTTCAGGGTCTCAGCCAAATGGTCGTTGTCAGTCTAGCAAATATTTTTGGTAGCGATGTATACTAGGGAAAAACAACAACGTGAGAGTAGGACTGCTTCCATTTTTCTTCTTACCCACCCACCCACCCTTTTCTGGTAAGGAAGTGTAACGTTTTCAATCCTCTTCTAAAAATTCAAACTAGGATTCGCGTGTTCTGGGTTTCCGTAGTACCATAGAAAGTATGTGTGTGTGTGTGTAATTCTTTATCTATCTGTTGCATCCAATTTGTTATCACAATCTGCCTTTGGTTATCAACTGTTGGTACATTCCATACTGACAGGCTTTTGAAAACCGGCGCGATCTATCTGACTCCTTGTTAACCGGTGCCATCTTCTTAAGGGTGTTCTTCCTTCCAGCATGCTTGCACAGAATGTGGAGTTGCTAATCGCTACCTGATAAGTGATTTTGCGCATCTATTGGTATTTTAATGCCGAAAAATGCGGAAAAATTTTCTTTGATACATTTGTGTTTCCACACTCCTTTCCAGTCGTGTGCGAAACATTATCTATCTCCCTTTTATCAGCATGTCCATGCTAACCCATTCTTTTGTCACCGGCGCTTAATCCTGGAGTTTCTTTTCATCTCCAATTCTCTTGGGCTAATTACATAACATGTGTCGATCCGATGCTAGTGATTGTAATTTGGTTCTCGGCATAGCTATATGACACTTATCATGAGTGGAATATGGAAAATGCAATCACCACTATCCTCCAAATGGTGACGGTTATCTCCTGTGATTTTGAGTACACCGTGATCATATCTATGCATATTCAAGCATCTTTGGCAATCCGGAGTTTCTCAAAGCACTACGGCAGTCTATCATCTGTCCATCATGCTGCACATCTTTTTGAACTCCATATCTGCAAAATTCTCTTTGAGACGAGGGAATTGCATCTTTCCGTCTCTGGTAGCTTTGCTTGAGGTATGAGCTATCATCGTTTCTTTATCCAAGATCTCTTTATCTTTGTAACCGGTGATCCAATCGACAATGTGAACCAGGTGACATCTCTTTTTCTTCCAAGGACCAGATAATCTATTCTTCCAGTGCATCTTCTTCAACACGAACCCGTGCTCTTAATATTGATCTTTCTAAGAGCGTTGAGCTCAGGAAGTGTTCGAGCATTTGTTCGTTTCTCTCGCCTTTTGAACTTGGTATTCTGGGAATATCCTGTTAATCCATGGTGGTATATGTTGATAATATGCTTGCCTATTCGATATCAATGGAAGGACATGGAAGATCATCTGTGTCTCTTTCTCTCAAGCTTCGTGAGCACTGCCTGTGTGCAAAGTCTCAAAGTGAGAACTCTGACTTTTTGAAGTCACCTATCTCGGCCACGTCCTTCTGCTAAATAGATCGCTTCAATTCTGGAATCAGCAAGTTCATTGTTAATTCCATCTTCCATCTTCAATCAAACCTAGAGTCTTTCCTTGTTGGCAAGTTATCATCGTTGTTCCGCTAAAGATTTTCCTCAAGACTGCTAAATCTTTCTCAATCATTTCAAGAAGAACATGGAGTTCTTTCACCTCAGTCTCGTCAAGTAATCTCTTGAAACCCTCTCGCTCTGTCGTCTATGGTCAATCCACCGGAGGCCATGAAGACCTTTCAGATCTTGTATTCCTTCTGTTCAAGTTGGTGCTATCTTTTCTGTAGCTGTTGAATCTTGCAGTTCTTCTTCGTAATCTTCCTTCATATCTTTCTGGTGGCTTGGTACTTCAGACATGACGACAACATCATCATCTTTATCTATCTATGAATCCGGCGAATCGTTTGCATTTATCCTTGTTTTCTAACGAAGTTCCATGAGTTATTGTCAATACCTTCAGTCTGTTTCGGTAGTTGGGTTGCATGGTTTTCTTATTCATGTGCGGAGTAATGCTTTGAGTGCGGGATGGAGTAGCTACCATACCAATACTCTTATCATTCGCTCTTGTACATTGAATTGGTGAATTAATGTGATTTCACTCATTCCACGGAAGTTAGAAGTGGCCTTATCCCTTGATACTTTTACTTCCGTCCTTGTTTTTCCGGAGTGCGCTCTCGAAGAAAGTAATCAATAATCTCTTGTTGGTGGTCTGTCTATTCTAGATGGAGCAAAATCTACAATTATCTGGTGGAAACAAACGCAAACTCCTTTCGGTCCTCGTCTTTCTACCGATGCTCTACATCCACAAACAAGATGAAAGGAAACTATCTCTCTCTTTGTTTCATCAATCCTTTTTCTGTGGTAAAGCCAATTATGGTTGATGCCATCAGCCGCAAATCTATTGCGTTAGCCTCAAGGCTAAAGAAAGCAATAAGTATCTCTACAATAAACTCCAGATCCTCCATATTCTTTGCTTCTCGGGATTCCACCATGATCTGGCTTCACATCCGTCTCTAGAAGTTATATCCGCGCACCTCAATTGCGTGATCCTTTGGTTTTACCGGCGCAAGAAGAATCTAATCCGACGATGTCTAACTAAATCTTTCTGTTGATATCAAGGGACTCTATTGTTTGAAGGCAATATTGTTTCCGTACTTCTTTTCTCAAATCTGAGAGCAGATACGATGCTATTGTCTTAGTGGTTCAAAACCTCTCCAACCTAGCTCTTTCTTCCGGCGAGTCAAAGATTTCATCATCTCTAGTATCGGTAAATCTTTAATTTTAACGGTGTGTTTTTCTTTAGTCATGATACATCATCTTGTCTTTTTCTTTCACAAGTGGTTCTATTCTTTTATCATGTTTCTTGAGAAAACCGGAGCTATGTCCATCCTATCCTTCTTGTCTCACGACAATCCTTCAACTCTTCTAACTGTTGTTTCTCAAGCAAAACGCAAGACTCGCAGCAAGTCTAGCAAGTTATTCCGTTGTTCATCAACTTGGGAACGTGAGGGTCACCTTCGTTCGAACACCGCCTCTCCTTGCGTTGTTTTCTTTTTCCTAGGAATCTCGGGGCGAGATTCTTGTTTAGTGGGGGAGAGTTGTAGCATCCCAATTGTCTAACAATTGCAATGCTACTAGCCTAGTCTATATAAATGCTACTTCCTATATATAATTGTTGCATCATAATTATATCATGCTCATGTCATCATGCCACCTTGCATTTGAGCATCATATAAAACCCTCTTGCTTTGGTTCTTCTCGCATATGCATTATTAATTGTATTTGCCTCTTGATATTGTATTTGGTTATTGATATAATGTTTAATGCCCAAGTTGAGTTGGGGGCATATCTTTTATTCCAACTCCACCACCTTTCTTTGTCACCACCTTATAATTCCACCATCCCATTATTCATGAGCTTGTTTCTCTTTTTCTTTTGATTTTATTCTAGCTCATGTGGGTGGGGTGGATCTAATTCTATAAATTCTTTTGCTTGGCCTTGATTCCACTTCTTGGGAATGCATAAGAATAATGCCATAGCATCATTATTGTTTTCACAAGGATAATACATGGCATTTATTAATTTGCATGGGCCATGCAAGAGTACCATCACCTTTAGCCATTTGTTTTACTCTTGGTTTAAGTGGGTTTTTTTCTCTTTTTGGGGTCATCTCCATCCCTCACCACCATCTCTCTCTCTACCCCCTTCATGCTTGATCTTGTTTGGTTCATGTTAAAAACCCTACACCCATCCCCATCCATGCAAGCCATGTGTGGGCATATTCAACCTTTATCCCTAAAAACCCTAAACCATCTCCCTACCCCTCTCTCTAATCCCTCCTCTCTAAGCCACACCCCCACCCTAACCACTCCATGCCGAGGTGTCCCCTCTCCCTACCATGATGGCCCCACCTGGCCACCCTCTCTCCTCGGCCCCACACCTCAGCTACCCTACCCCATCCCTAGCAAACCCTAACCCGAGCCTCTCCCTCCTATCCTAGCTCTCTCTCTCTCTAGCTCGCTCTCCCTGCCACAACAGCCCCACCCGACGAACCTAGCTCCGAGCCGGTCCCTCCTCTCGCCTAGGCCCACTGGCAGCCCCTCTGCTGACCCCCCACGACGAGCACGTGAGGGCGAGGTGGAAAGGTGGCCGAGCCACCTTTTTACACCGCCGCGTCCCCCACGGCATCGCCTCCCTCCAGGCTTGCCCTTATCCCTTCCCCTCCTTCCTCTGCCTTACCAAACCCCCCTGGCCTCGCGCCGCAACCATCTCTCCTTCCCCTCTACTTTTCTCTCCACCGGCCGGTGATCTGTCGGTCTCCACCATCTCCCCTCTTGCAGCTGGTGGCGAGGAGTTGTGGTTGTCGAGGAAGGACGAGGACCACCCGCTGCTTCGCCCTGTACCCGCCAGCGAGGAGGAGGAGCTCCACTTCCGCCCACAAGATCGAGACGCCTGACGAACCCTAGCCCGCTGCTCATCCGCCTTGACGATCCTCTGCGCTTGCCTGATCCAACTCCACCACCGTTCCCGGTGAGCCTCTCTTCCCTTGATAGCTTCCGCCGCCAGACCGCCTAGCCCCGCCGATCGTTTGCCGAACACCCACCGTCGCTGCTGCCGTTGTCCGCCAGTTCCCGCCGCACCTCACCTCACCTAGGCCCCAAACCTCCTCCTGTCAACTCCCCGAGCCACCGTGACTGCTACCACCAGCAGACACGCCCGCGACCCGGTTCGAGCCTCATGCAGGCCGCGCTGGGCGACAACGATCGGTCGTCAGAATACGTAGAAGATCCAAAGGCGTGGCCCCTTTTTGCGCTTAACCCCCTGCGTTTTTGCCGGCTCAACCCGCGGTAACATCGAGCCCCACCGCCAGCCTCCGCGTCTGTTTTGCAGTTAAGCCCCCCTAGTTCTTCCAGCCTCAGCCCGCGGTCCCCCGGATGCACCACGTGTCGCCTACCGGGCTGGTCACAAGACTGCGTGGACCCATGAGGGTCACGGCCCCACCTGTCGACCTCTTGGTCTAGGACAACCATGTGAGAAAAACCTGTTCAAGTCAGGTCACCAACACTCGGCTCCACTTGTCACTGTCTGTGGCTAGGTCTGGGCTGAGTGACAAAAGGTTTACTGTTTTTTCTGTTTTAATTTAAACTTTTCAAATTTGTTTTAAATTCAAATTCAAATCTGTTTTCAAATATCTTTTAAAATATAATTCCAAATTAAACATGTAATATATGTTTTGAAATCAGAAAAATGTGAGGATTTCAAATATGCCATTCAAAATATTATTTGAACACTTTAAATTTAGAGTTGATCAAAATTACAATAAAATGCCCTTTGCCTTAATTAATTAATAACTTTTGTTGTATAACTCCAAATTTGACAAATAATATGTCTAAAATGATCAGCTCGACGAGACTTTTCTGTTTATGCATTCCATGTTCTGAATTGCAGCATGCATCATATAAATATAAAGTTTACAACAACTTATTTAAGGATAAATGGTGACTAAAACTCCATAAAATGCTTTATTCTTGTATTCCACACCTCACCCATGCCATGCTACATTATTGCCATGCAAATTGTGCATCATTCATCATGGCATGATTGTTTGTTTGTCGCATTTTAATTCATATGCTTGTGCACTCTATTTATGTTGGCCCTTGTTTGTTTGGTTCTTCTTTGAATAGACGTTGAGCAGGGGATATATCAAGAGACCCATGAGCACTACCCAGATCCGTCCCTCGCTTCAACTGAGCTGCCAGGCAAGCACTACCACATGCTTGCATACATATAGTACCTATTGCCTATATCTTATTCTTGCATCATTGAGTCGCGATTGCATTAAACTGAATCCCAAGTACTGCATAGCCTTTACTTTTAAACCCCACCGAAGCTTGTTCCTCCATCCCATGAGCCATTACTACAGGAGTTGTTTGAGCCATGCGGGTCGTAGAACAGCATGTGTAGGGTATGTGAGTGTCTGATGGATAACGAGGTACCTAAACAACTTAACCTGAGTAGTAATGGGATAACTAATGACAGTGGCACCGGTGAGCAATATCTGCTATTTGGTTCTTCATGCTCACTTGTGTCCCGTAGGACCCCGAGTACTTGATTCATGTTCCTTGAATATTCGCGCTATCCACATCCGGGAGGCTTATGAACCCCCTGAGCCAGAGCTTGATTCATTCTTATTTCTTGGGGCCACAAGTAGTTTGGGGCTTTATTACTATCCTGTACTTATGCCATGCTTTACTGCTTTATTTAAGATTGTGCGAGGAGCACCGTATTGTTTTGGATGCGGAGTGTTTTCAAGGGTATCGACAAGCCCAGTCACACTTTCGGGTTCCCGATCGTTACAGCCATTGACGCAAACCTTGGGTCCGCTCTCGAACCGCCCAACTTCGCTATGGTAGCCTAATGGGTGGCCCCTCAAACATTTATGAATCATGTGATCGCTTGTCGTGAATGCCTCGTTGGTTTTGATTTGGTTTTTCCGAGGTTGATCGAGTGTGTGTTGCTATTTGTGCACCCCTAGGTAAATCTTTCAAAGCCGTGTCCGCGGTTATGGACGACTTGGAGCATGGTCTCGATCATAGACAAGTATAACTAAAGTACCGCTTTTAATTTGACTAAGTACCTGACTAGTAAATAGTGCAACGCTCATGGAATGGATAATAAAACTGCCAACGGATGCGGGGCTGTTCGTCCGCTTCCTTGTTGGTAAGCGAGGAGGAGGATGGATATGTTAATATTACTGTTATAACTGTTGTTATTAATTCATGGACATCCGTCTATCTTTGGTTAGGCGGATGGTTAGCGAGTATCCCTAGAATTGTTAGGTATTATCTTTTGCTGCAATTGCGTCACCCCAGGTTGTGTCCCCTTTAGAGGCATAAAGACTTGCTGAGTACCCCTAGGGTCTCACACGATAAATTGTTTGATTCAGATGAACAGGTAAACTCGCAAGATGGATACTGGGTGGAGGAGACGAACGATGTGGGCAACGACCACTCGGTGTAGAGATTCTGGGAACGGGGATCCGTGAGATCTGTGGGCGGGATGTGTTTATTTATGGGGCATCTTATGCTGATTTGCTTCTTATCCGTACTCGGATCTTGTTTTCCGCTTCCGCCTGATACTCTAATGTTTGATGTATGAGGAGATATCCTAAACTATTATATCTATCTAGGATATTTGGATCTTGCCGTATGGCGTTGCAATATTTCTATTTGTTTAGATGGAATGGCTCTGAGGACTGTTGTATGGTGGCTTGCATACATACTCATTTGTGTATGTAGTTGATCCCTTCACGCCGACACGCCATTGCTCTTGTCCCGATGTTTGGAAATGGTTAGGACGGCCGAAAGGTCTAACCGTAATATTAACAGATCCATCCTCCTCCTCGCTTACCAACGAGGAAGCGTACGAACAACCCCCCATCCGTTGGCAGTTTTATTATCCATTCCATGAGTGTTGCACTATTTACTAGTCAGGTACTTAGTCAAATTAAAAGTGGTACTTTAGTTATACTTGTCTATGATCGAGAAACTGTGCTCCAAGTCGTCCATAACCGCAGACACGGCTTTCAGAAAGATTTACTGCAGGGTGCACAAATAGCAACACACACTCGATCAACCTCGAAAAACCAAATCAAAACCCAACGAGGCATTCACGAAAGCGATCACAGGATTCAGAATGTTTCAGGGGCCACCCCACTAAGCTACCCGCAACGAAGTTGGCCGGTTCCGAAACGGACCCAGGGTTTGCGTCAGTGGCTGTAAACGACCGGGAACCCGAAAATGTGACTGGGCTTGTCGATACCGCGAAAACACTCCGCTTCCAAATAAAGACAGTGCTCCTCGCACAATCTTAAATAAAGCAAGAAAGCATGGCATAAGTACAGATAGTAATAAAGCCCCAAACTACTTGTGGCCCCAAGAAATAAGAATGAATCAAGCTCACTCGGGGGTTCATAAGCCTCCGGATGTGGATAGCGCTAATATTCAAGGAACAGGAATCAAGTACTGGGTCCCACGGACACAAGTGAGCATGAAGAACCAAATAGCGATATTGCTCACCGTGCCACCGCCATTAGTTATCCCATTACTACTCAAAGTTGTTGTTTAGGTACCTCGTTATCCATCAGACACTCACATACCCTACACATGTTGTTCTATGACCCGCATGGCTCAAACAACTCCTGTAGTAATGGCTCATGGGATGGAGGAACAAGCTTCGGTGGGGTTTAAAAGTAAAGGCTATGCAGTACTTGGGATTCAGTTTAATGCAATCGCGACTCAAAGATGCAAGAATAAGATAGAGGCAATAGGTACTATATGTATGCAAGCATGTGGTAGTGCTTAGTCAGCTTGAAGCGAGGGACGGATCTGGGTAGTGCTCCTGGTCTCTTGATATATCCCCGTCGCCTATTCAAGAAGAACCAAACAAACAAGGGCCAACATAAATAGAGTGCACAAGCATATGAATTAAAATGCGACAAGCAAACAATCATGCCATGATGAATGATGCACAATTTGCATGGCAATAATGTAGCATGGCATGGGTGAGGTGTGGAATACAAGAATAAAGCATTTTATGGAGTTTTAGTCACCATTTATCCTCAAATAAGTTGCTGTAAACTTTATATTTATATGATGCATGCTGCAATTCAGAACATGGAATGCATAAACAGAAAAGTCTCGTCGAGCTGATCATTTTAGACATATTATTTGTCAAATTTGGAGTTATACAACAAAAGTTATTAATTAATTAAGGCAAAGGGCATTTTATTGTAATTTTGATCAACTCGAAATTTAAAGTGTTCAAATAATATTTTGAATGGCATATTTGAAATCCTCACATTTTTCTGATTTCAAAACATATATTACATGTTTAATTTGGAATTATATTTTAAAAGATATTTGAAAACAGATTTGAATTTGAAATTTAAAACAAATTTGAAAAGTTTAAATTAAAACAGAAAAACAGAACTTTTGTCACTCAGCCTCCACCTAGCCACAGATGACAAGTGGGGGATCCGGGGACCGCTATCGAGGCTGAAGAACTAGGGGGGCTTAACTGCAAAACGGACGCGGAGGCCGACGGTGGGGCTCGATGGTACCGCGGGTTGAGCCAGCAAAAACGCAGGGGGTTAAGCGCAAAAAGGGGCCACGGCCACTGTGGATCTTCTCGTATTCGTGACCGACCGACGTCCACTCGGGCCTTGGAGCGCGCTGGGCTCGAACGGTCAGCGGGCGTCAAGGCGGGTGGTAGCCAGGCTGGCTCGGGAGTTGACAGAGGAGGTTTGGGGCCTAGGTGAGGTGCTAGGCAGTGACGGGAACTCGCGCATAACGACGCGACGACGCGCATGCTCGAAACGATCGGCGGGGCTAGGGCGGTACGGCGAGGCGGAAACTGTCAAGGGGGAAGAGAGGCTCACCGCGGGGGTAACGGTGGAGTTGGATCGGGCCGAAGCGCAGAGGATCGTCGACGAGGCAGACGAACGGCGGGCTAGGGTTTCGTCGGGGCGCCTGCATCGTGGCGGAAGTGGAGCTCCTCCTCCTCGCTGGCGGGTACAGGGCGAAGCAGCGGGTGGTCCTCGTCCTTCCTCGACAACCACAGCTCCTCGCCACCGGCTGCAAGAGGGGAGACGGTGGAGACCGACGGATCGCCGGCCGGTGGAGAGAAAAGTAGAGGGGAAGGAGAGATGGTTGCGGCGCGAGGCCCGGGGGGGTTTGGTAAGGCAGAGGAAGGAGGGGAAGGGATAAGGGCAAGCCTGGAGGGAGGCGATGTCGTGGGGGACGCGGCGGTGTAAAAAGGTGGCTCGGCCACCTTTCCACCTCGCCCTCACGTGCTCGTCGTGGGGGGTCAGAGGGCTGCCAAAGGGGCCTAGGCGAGAGGAGGGACCTGCCTGAGCTAGGTTCTGGGTGGGGCTGCTGTGGAGAGGAGAGCTAGAGAGAGAGAGCTAGGGTAGGAGGGAGAGGCTCGGGTTAGGGTTTGCTAGGGATGGGGTAGGGTAGCTGAGGTGTGGGGCCGAGGAGAGAGGGTGGCCAGGTGGGGCCATCATGGTAGGGAGAGGGGACACCTCGGCATGGAGTAGTTAGGGTGGGGTGTGGCTTAGAGAGGAGGGATTAGAGAGAGGGGTAGGGAGATGGTTTAGGGTTTTTAGGGATAAAGGTTGAATATGCCCACACATGGCTTGCATGGATGGGGATGGGTGTAGGGTTTTTAACATGAACCAAACAAGATCAAGCATGAAGGGGGTAGAGAGAGATGGTGGTGAGGGATGGAGATGACCCCAAAAAGAGAAAAAAAACCCACTTAAACCAAGAGTAAAACAAATGGCTAAAGGTGATGGTACTCTTGCATGGCCCATGCAAATTAATAAATGCCATGTATTATCCTTGTGAAAACAATAATGATGCTATGGCATTATTCTTATGCATTCCCAAGAAGTGGAATCAAGGCCAAGCAAAAGAATTTATAGAATTAGATCCACCCCACCCACATGAGCTAGAATAAAATCAAAAGAAAAAGAGAAACAAGCTCATGAATAATGGGATGGTGGAATTATAAGGTGGTGACAAAGAAAGGTGGTGGAGTTGGAATAAAAGATATGCCCCCAACTCAACTTGGGCATTAAACATTATATCAATAACCAAATACAATATCAAGAGGCAAATACAATTAATAATGCATATGCGAGAAGAACCAAAGCAAGAGGGTTTTATATGATGCTCAAATGCAAGGTGGCATGATGACATGAGCATGATATAATTATGATGCAACAATTATATATAGGAAGAAGCCATTATCTTACTAGACCAAGTAGCATTACAATTGTTAGACAATTGGGATGCTACAACTCTCCCCCACTAAACAAGAATCTCGCCCCGAGATTCTAGGAAGAAGAAGAAGACTCAAAGAGGGTAGGATACTTGGCACGGAGCTCATCTTCACGTTCCCAAGTGGCTTCATCAACAGAATGGTGCGACCACCGCACCTTGCGTAACTTGATGGACTTGTTGCAGTCCTTCTTTCACGACTTCAAGGATTTTTATGGGGTGTTCTTGATAAGATGTGTCTTCTTGGAGATTGATAAGCTCATGGTCCACGGTCCTGCCGGGATCCTTGAAGCACTTCTTGAGTTGAGAGATGTGGAAAACATCATGGACCTTGAGTTTTTCCGGGAGCTCAAGAGCATAAGCAACTTCTCCTCTTCTTCCACGAATTTTGAATGGACCGATGTATCTAGGAGCCAGCTTTCCTTTGATACCAAAGCGGTGCGTGCCTCTCATGGGAGTGACACGAAGGTAAACGAGATCACCAGGGACATACTCCATGTCCGTGTGCTTTCTATCATAATTGCTCTTCTGGCGACTTTGAGCAATCTTCAGATTTTCAAGAATGATGTGAACCTTCTCCTCCGCTTGAGTTACAATGTCGGGGCCAAACAATATTCTTTCTCCTGCACCCGACCAACCAATCGGAGTTCTGCATTTGCAACCATAGAGAGCCTCAAATGGTGCCATCTTTAGACTTTTCTGGAAGCTATTGTTGAAAGAGAATTCAGCATAAGGAAGACATTCTTCCCACTTCATGCCGAAAGAGATGACGCAAGCACGGAGCATATCTTCCAGAATCTGATTGATCCTTTCAACTTGTCCTGCGATCGAGGGTGGTAAGCTGTGCTGAAGTTCAATTTTGTTCCCAAAGCATTTTGGAAACTTTCCCAGAACTTGGAAGTGAAGATGCTTCCACGGTCTGAACTGATCTCAAGAGGAACCCCATATAGAGATACAATTCTGTTGATATAGAGCTCAGCCAACTGAATTGCAGAAATTGTTTCCTTGACGGGAAAGAAGTGAGCCACTTTAGAAAGCATGTCAATGACAACAAAGATTGCATTGTTGCCCTTCTGCGACCTTGGAAAACCAGTGATGAAGTCCATCTCTACTTTCTCCCATTTCCATTCCGGGGGTTTCAATGGCTGTAGAAGACCGGAAGGTTTCTGATGGACAGCTTTAACTCTGCGGCAGACATCACACTCCGAGACATACTTGGCACAATATCATTTCAATCCCGGCCACCAATATTGTGTTTTCAAGTCCATGTACATCTTTGTGCTGCCAGGGTGGATAGAAAGAACAGAATCATGCGCCTCCTTGAAAACTTGCTCTCTCAAACCTGGGTAGTTCGGAACAAACATCCGGTGTTCAAAGAAAAGCGTGCCTTGGTCATCGACGTGGAAGGACTCATACTTCGGAAGCTGAAGGTTGGAGATGATCTTTTTGGTGTACGGATCACCAAGTTGAATGGAGCGAACCTTTTCTTCCAAGAGAGGGGTTGCCAGAAGGTTCAGAAGATACCCTTGATCCACAATTTCGAGGTTGAGCTGACGGAATTCCTCGCACAAGAGCGGCTGTTGTTCTTCCAACATGAGGTTGCTGACATAAGCTTTGCGGCTGAGAGCATCGGCCATGACATTAGCTTTGCCCGGAGTGTAGTTGATGGTCAAATCGAAATCATTGATTGCTTCAATCCACCTCCTCTGACGAAGATTGAGATCAGGTTGTGTGAAGATATACTTCAGACTCTTGTGATCAGAAAAGATTTCACAACGGTTGCCAAGCAAGTAATGCCTCCATACTTTCAAAGCAAAGACAACTGCTGCGATTTTGAGGTCATGTGTAGGATAGTTGATCTCATGCGTCTTCAACTGTCGAGAGGCATAAGCAACAACTTGTTTTTCTTGCATAAGGACCGCACCCAATCCTTGCAAAGATGCGTCACAGAATATCTGGAAAGGCTTGGATGTATCTGGAGGAACCAAGACTGGTGTGGAAGTGAGCTTCTCTTTGAGTGTTTCAAAGCTTGCTTGACATGCAGGAGTCCAAAGGTATTTCTTGCCTTTCTTGAGGAGATCGGTAAGAGGCTTCGCTATCTTCAAAAAGTTCTGAACGAAGCGACGGCAATAACTAGCCAAACCAAGGAAGCTCCGGACTTCTTTGACATTTACAGGAGGAAGCCAGTCAACAATTGTCTTTACAGTTTCCGGGTTAACGGCAATGCCCTTGGCAGAGATGACGTGACCAAGATAGGTGACTTGAGGCAGCCAAAACTCACATTTGGAGAACTTTGCATACAGACGGTTCTCACGATGCTTGTTTAGGACACACCGAAGGTGTTCTTCATGTTCTTCCTTTGACTTAGAATAGACTAGGATGTCATCGAGATAGACCACAACGAACTTATCAAGATACGCCATGAAGACCGAGTTCATAAGCCTCGAGAAGGTGGCAGGTGCGTTGGTGAGACCGAAAGACATGACCGTGTACTCATACAGGCCATAGCGGGTGGTGAAAGCTGTTTTAGAAACATCTTCCTTGCGAATCTTGATTTGATGATAACCACTTCTCAAGTCAAGCTTAGAGAATACCAAAGCTCCAGCTAGCTGATCGAAGAGATCATTAATCCGCGGAAGGGGATTCTTGATGGTTTTAGCATTGAGAGCCCGATAGTCAACACAAAGTCTATCAGTCTTGTCTCGCTTCTTCACAAAGATGGTTGGGCTACCCCAAGAAGAAGTACTGTGTTGAATGAAACCCAACTTCTCTTGTTCATCAAGCTGACATTTGAGTTCAGCTAACTCAGCAGGACCCATTTTATAAGGCCGCTTGGAGATAGGAGCCGTTCCAGGTTCAAGCTCAATTACAAACTCAACCTCACGATCCGGAGGCATACCTGGCAACTCTTCAGGAAAGACATCTGGGAACTCACAGGCCACCGGAACACTCTGAATAGCTTAAGGAGAGGATCCATAGCTAACTCATTCTCATTTGCAAATTTGTGAGAAACAAAAGAATGCGATGCACCAGAATCAAACAAAACTCGTGCAGGGACTGAGTTAATGGAAAGCATACCCATCACAACTCCAGGTGCATGCTCAGCTTGAGCGGCGTTGACACAGTTGGCACGAGCAACAGTAGACCCAGGCTTGGTGTTGATGTTGAGAGCCCGAGGTGGTGGTGCACGAACCATAGGAGAGCTTGCCGCAGGTCTTGGAGGTGGTGGAGGAAGAGCTTTGCTGTTCAATGGACAGTTCCGGTTGATGCCTGTGTTTCCACAAGTGTAACAAGCACTGTGTGGACGTGGAGCAACGTAGCTGTGACTCCGCCAGCGCCTAGGGTAGTTGTGGTTGTAGCCCCGGGAGCAGCAAAGGAGGAAGTTTGGTGGCCTTGCCGTGTAGCTTGGAGGTCTTGGTGGAGCCGGGAGCGACGGTGGGGTGTTAGGAACCCAGAAACGACGCTTAGAAGGAGTTGACATAGCTGAAGAGCTTGCTGCATCGCGATTGTGTTTCTTTGACTCCTCAAACACTTGCCTACTTGCTTCTTCCTGCAGAGCTGTATGCTGAAGTTCCAGAAAAGACGCCGGCCTTGCATGTGTGATTGCATATTTAATCGATGCATTGAGCCCTTGCCGAACTCTCTTTGCTTCTTCTTGTCATCAGAGATCTCATCGCCACCATAACGAGAAAGGTTCATGAAGTTTCTGATGTAGGTATTGACATTGTCATTGCCCTGCTTGAGGTTGAGAAACACTTCCTTCATCCTCTCCATGACAATTTCTGACAGATACTGCTCTTTGAAAGCTCCAGTGAACTGTTCCCAAGTAGGTTGAAAACCAGTGTAGTTTGCCTTAAGGTAATTCTCCCACCACAGAGTTGCATCTCCCTTCAGAAGGTGAGTGGCACATTTTACCCATTCTTGCTCAGGAACATCAGCAGTCACCAGTAACCTTGACATCTCACGCAACCAATCATCAGCATCAAGTGGTTGATCGGACACATCAAATTGGCGTGGGTTGAACTTCAGGAAGCTTTTGATGTCTCCTCAATTGGGAGGTGGAGGTAGCGGAACAAACTCATTCCTCCTGACACTTTCTTCAAAACGCTGCTGGTTCTGCTGCATTGCTGCCAAGGCATTGGCGATGCTTGACAACGCGGCCCCCAGTTCAGGTTGTATGTCCTCCTCAGAATGGCATGGTGGTGCCATCCTATGATTGATATAAAACACAAGTCAGTACCATAATGGAGAATAATAATAATCCAAAATAGTACCAAGATGGAATTAACCAAGATTAAAGGATACAATTTACTAAGATGATATTAAAATATCAACAAAGTTCAAAGCACCTAGAAGATATTAAGCATATCGCATAACGATCGAAAAGGAGTGTGGAAGCACTGAATGTATCAAAGAAAATTTTTCCGCATTTTCGCATTAAAATACCAATAGATGCGCAAAAAATCACTTATCGGTAGAGATTAGCAACTCCACATTCGTGAAAGCATGCTGGAAGGAAGAACACCCTTAAGAAGATGGCACGTTAACAAGGAGTCGATAGATCGCTACCGGTTTTCAAAAGCCCGTCAAGATGGAATGTACCAACAGTTGATAACCAAAGGCAGATTGTGATAACAAATTGGATGCAACAGATAGACAAGGAATTACACACACACACACACTTTCTATGGTACTACGGAAACCCAGAACACGTGAATCCTAGTTTGAATTTTAAGAAGAGGATTGAAAACGTTACACTTCCTTACCAGAAAAAGGTGGGTGGGTGGGTAAGAAGAAAAGTGGAAGCAGTCCTACTCTCACGTTTGTTTTTCCCTAGTATACATAGCTACTAAAATATTTGCTAGACTGACAACGACCATTTGGCTGAGACCCTGAAGGGCGGGATGGCTCTGATACCAATTGTAACTACCTCGGTGAATTACGCTCTTAGTTACAAGCCTGGATGACTGGAAATGGTTAAAATAGTACGGTGGGGCCAAATGCCACTCACAGGTAGACCTTTCGGCCGTCCTAACCATTTCCAAACATCGGGACAAGAACGAGCGGCGTAATCGGCAGGCGAAGGGATCAACTACATACACAAATGAGTATGTATGCAAGCCACCATACAATAGTCCTCAGAGCCATTCCATCTAAAATAAATAGAAATATTGCAACGCCATACGGCAAGATCCAAATATCCTAGATAGATATAATAGTTTAGGATATCTCCTCATACATCAAACATCAGAGTATCAGGCGAAAGCGGAAAACAAGATCCGAGTACGGATAAGAAGCAAATCGGCATAAGATGCCCCATAAATAAACACATCCCGCCCACAGATCTCACGAATCCCCGTTCCCGGAATCTCTACACCGAGTGATCATTGCCAACATCGTCCGTCTCCTCCACCCAGTATCAATCTTGCGAGTTTACCTGTCCATCTGAATCAAACAATTTATCGTGTGAGACCCTAGGGGTACTCAGCAAGTCTTTATGCCTCTAAAGGGGACACAACCTAGGGTGACGCAATTGCAGCAAAATAAAATACCTAACAATTCTATAGATACTCGTTATCCATCCGCCTAACCAAAGATAGACGGATGTCCGTGAATTAATAACAACAGTTATAACCGTAATATTAACAGATCCATCCTCCTCCTCGCTTACAAACGAGGAAGCGGACGAACAACCCCCCATCCGTTGGCAGTTTTATTATCCATTCCATGAGTGTTGCACTATTTACTAGTCAGGTACTTAGTCAAATTAAAAGCGGTACTTTAGTTATACTTGTCTATGATCGAGAAACTGTGCTCCAAATCGTCCATAACCGCGGACACGGCTTTCAGAAAGATTTACCCTGCAGGGGTGCACAAATAGCAACACACACTCAATCGACCTCGGAAAAACCAAATCAAAACCCAACGAGGCATTCACGACAAAGCGATCACAGGATTCAGAAATGTTTCAGGGGGCCACCCCATTAGGCTACCCGCAACGAAGTTGGCCGGCTCCAAGACGGACCCAAGGTTTGCGTCAATGGCTGTAAACGACTGGGAACCCGAAAGTGTGACTGGGCTTGTCGATACCGCGAAAACACTCCGCATCCAAAATAAAGACAGTGCTCCTCGCACAATCTTAAATAAAGCAGTAAAGCATGGCATAAGTACAGGATAGTAATAAAGCCCCAAACTACTTGTGGCCCCAAGAAATAAGAATGAATCAAGCTCTGGCTCAGGGGGGTTCATAAGCCTCCCGGATGTGGATAGCGCGAATATTCAAGGAACAGGAATCAAGTACTCGGGGTCCTACGGGACACAAGTGAGCATGAAGAACCAAATAGCAGATATTGCTCACCGGTGCCACTGTCATTAGTTATCCCATTACTACTCAGGTTAAGTTGTTTAGGTACCTCGTTATCCATCAGACACTCACATACCCTACACATGCTGTTCTACGACCCGCATGGCTCAAACAACTCCTGTAGTAATGGCTCATGGGATGGAGGAACAAGCTTCGGTGGGGTTTAAAAGTAAAGGCTATGCAGTACTTGGGATTCAGTTTAATGCAATCGCGACTCAATGATGCAAGAATAAGTTACTTGGTCTAGTAAGATAATGCCTTCTTCCTATATATAATTGTTGCATCATAATTATATCATGCTCATGTCATCATGCCACCTTGCATTTGAGCATCATATAAAACCCTCTTGCTTTGGTTCTTCTCGCATATGCATTATTAATTGTATTTGCCTCTTGATATTGTATTTGGTTATTGATATAATGTTTAATGCCCAAGTTGAGTTGGGGGCATATCTTTTATTCCAACTCCACCACCTTTCTTTGTCACCACCTTATAATTCCACCATCCCATTATTCATGAGCTTGTTTCTCTTTTTCTTTTGATTTTATTCTAGCTCATGTGGGTGGGGTGGATCTAATTCTATAAATTCTTTTGCTTGGCCTTCATTCCACTTCTTGAGAATGCATAAGAATAATGCCATAGCATCATTATTGTTTTCACAAGGATAATACATGGCATTTATTAATTTGCATGGGCCATGCAAGAGTACCATCACCTTTAGCCATTTGTTTTACTCTTGGTTTAAGTGGGTTTTTTTTTCTCTTTTTGGGGTCATCTCCATCCCTCACCACCATCTCTCTCTCTACCCCCTTCATGCTTGATCTTGTTTGGTTCATGTTAAAAACACTACACCCATCCCCATCCATGCAAGCCATGTGTGGGCATATTCAACCTTTATCCCTAAAAACCCTAAACCATCTCCCTACCCCTCTCTCTAATCCCTCCTCTCTAAGCCACAGCCCCACCCTAACCACTCCATGCCGAGGTGTCCCCTCTCCCTACCATGATGGCCTCACCTGGCCACCCTCTCTCCTCGGACCCACACCTCAGCTACCCTACCCCATCCCTAGCAAACCCTAACCCGAGCCTCTCCCTCCTACCCTAGCTCTCTCTCTCTCCAGCTCGCTCTCCCTGCCACAGCAGCCCCACCCGACGAACCTAGCTCCGAGCCGGTCCCTCCTCTCGCCTAGGCCCACTGGCAGCCCCTCTACTGACCCCCCACGACGAGCCCGTGAGGGCGAGGTGGAAAGGTGGCCGAGCCACCTTTTTACACCGCCGTGTCCCCCACGGCATCGCCTCCCTCCAGGCTTGCCCTTATCCCTTCCCCTCCTTCCTCTGCCTTACCAAACCCCCCTGGCCTCGCGCCGCAACCATCTCTCCTTCCCCTCTACTTTTCTCTCCACCCGGGCGATCCGGTCTCCACCTCTCCCTCGCAGCCGGTGGCGAGGAGCTGTGGTTGTCGAGGAAGGACGAGGACCACCCGCTGCTTCGCCCTGTACCCGCCAGCGAGGAGAAGGAGCTCCACTCCCGCCTGATGCCAGACGCCCGACGAAACCCTAGCCGCCGTTAAATGCCTCGTCGATGATCCTCGCCGCCCGATCCAACTCCACTGTACCCTCGCGGTGAGCCTCTCTTCCCTGACAGTTTCCGCCGCCATACCACCCCTAGCCCGATCGTTTCGAACGCCGTCTTCGTTGCGTTGTCCGCCAGGTTCCCGCGCCTAGCACCTCCTAGGCCCCAAACCTCCTCCTCAACTCCCGAGCCAGCCGTATGGCTACCACCTGCAGCGCCACGCGACCGGGTTCGAGCCAGCGCTCCGCAGGCGGACACCGTCGATCGTCGAATACGAAGAAGATCCACGATGGCGTGGCCCCTTTTGCGCTTAACCCCCTGCGTTTTTGCCGGCTCAACCCGCGGTACCATCGAGCCCCACCGTCAGCCTCCGCGTCCGTTTTGCAGTTAAGCCCCCCTAGTTCTTCCAGCCTCAGCCCGCGGTCCCCCGGATCCACCACGTGTCGCCTACCGGCTGGCCGCGCGCGCCGTGGACCCGCGAGGCTGCCGGCCCCACCTGTCAGCCTCTTGGTCTAGGACAGCCGCGGTGAGAAAAACCTGTTGCCTGACGTGTCGCCCGTCAGCCCCACTTGTCCTTTGTCGTGGCTAGGTGCAGGCTGAGTGACAAAAGGTTCTACTGTTTTCATTTTAATTTAAACTTTTCAAATTTGTTTTAAATTCAAATTCAAATCTGTTTTCAAATATCTTTTAAAATATAATTCCAAATTAAACATGTAATATATGTTTTGAAATCAGAAAAATGTGAGGATTTCAAATATGCCATTCAAAATATTATTTGAACACTTTAAATTTCGAGTTGATCAAAATTACAATAAAATGCCCTTTGCCTTAATTAATTAATAACTTTTGTTGTATAACTCCAAATTTGACAAATAATATGTCTAAAATGATCAGCTCGACGAGACTTTTCTGTTTATGCATTCCATGTTCTGAATTGCAGCATGCATCATATAAATATAAAGTTTACAGCAACTTATTTAAGGATAAATGGTGACTAAAACTCCATAAAATGCTTTATTCTTGTATTCCACACCTCACCCATGCCATGCTACATTATTGCCATGCAAATTGTGCATCATTCATCATGGCATGATTGTTTGCTTGTCGCATTTTAATTCATATGCTTGTGCACTCTATTTATGTTGGCCCTTGTTTGTTTGGTTCTTCTTCGAATAGACGCTGAGCAGGGGATATATCAAGAGACCCAGGAGCACTACCCAGATCCGTCCCTCGCTTCAACTGAGCTGCCAGGCAAGCACTACCACATGCTTGCATACATATAGTACCTATTGTATCTATCTTATTCTTGCATCATTGAGTCGCGATTGCATTAAACTGAATCCCAAGTACTGCATAGCCTTTACTTTTAAACCCCACCGAAGCTTGTTCCTCCATCCCATGAGCCATTACTACAGGAGTTGTTTGAGCCATGCGGGTCATAGAACAGCATGTGTAGGGTATGTGAGTGTCTGATGGATAACGAGGTACCTAAACAACTTAACCTGAGTAGTAATGGGATAACTAATGACAGTGGCACCGGTGAGCAATATCTGCTATTTGGTTCTTCATGCTCACTTGTGTCCCGTAGGACCCCGAGTACTTGATTCCTGTTCCTTGAATATTCGCGCTATCCACATCCGGGAGGCTTATGAACCCCCCCTGAGCTAGAGCTTGATTCATTCTTATTTCTTGGGGCCACAAGTAGTTTGGGGCTTTATTACTATCCTGTACTTATGCCATGCTTTACTGCTTTATTTAAGATTGTGCGAGGAGCACTGTCTATTTTGGATCGGAGTTTCGCATGTCGACAAGCCAGTCACACTTCGGGTTCCCGATCGTTTACAGCCATTGACGCAAACCTTGGGTCCGTCTCGGAGCCGGCCAACTTCGTTGCGGGTAGCCTAATGGGGTGGCCCCCTAAAACATTTCTGAATCCTGTGATCGCTTTGTCGTGAATGCCTCGTTGGGTTTTGATTTGGTTTTTCCGAGGTTGATCGAGTGTGTGTTGCTATTTGTGCACCCCTGCAGGGTAAATCTTTCTGAAAGCCGTGTCCGCGGTTATGGATGACTTGGAGCACGGTTTCTCGATCATAGACAAGTATAACTAAAGTACCGCTTTTAATTTGACTAAGTACCTGACTAGTAAATAGTGCAACACTCATGGAATGGATAATAAAACTGCCAACGGATGGGTCTGGGAAACTAGAGTAGGAGAGAATTACTGTTTCATGCTCTGATAACAATTGTAACTACCTCGGTGAATTACGCTCTTAGTTACAAGCCTGGATGACTGGAAATGGTTAAAATAGTACGGTGGGGCCAAATGCCACTCACAGGTAGACCTTTTGGCCGTCCTAACCATTTCCAAACATCGGGACAAGAACGAGCGGCTTAATCGGTAGGCGAAGGGATCAACTACATACACAAATGAGTATGTATGCAACCCACCATACAACAGTCCTCAGAGCCATTCCATCTAAAAGAAATAGAAATATTGCAACGCCATACGGCAAGATCCAAATATCCTAGATAGATATAATAGTTTAGGATATCTCCTCATACATCAAACATCAGAGTATCGGTGAGCGAAAACAAGATCCGAGTACGGATAAGAAGCAAATCGGCATAAGATGCCCCATAAATAAACACATCCCGCCCACAGATCTCACGAATCCCCGTTCCCGGAATCTCTACACCGAGTGATCGTTGCCAACATCGTCCATCTCCTCCACCCAGTATCCATCTTGCGAGTTTACGTGTCCATCTGAATCAAACAATTTATCGTGTGAGACCCTAGGGGTACTCAGCAAGTCTTTATGCCTCTAAAGGGGACACAACCTGGGGTGACGCAATTGCAGCAAAAGATAATACCTAACAATTCTATAGATACTCGCTATCCATCCGCCTAACCAAAGATAGACGGATGTCCGTGAATTAATAACAACAGTTATAACCGTAATATTAACAGATCCATCCTCCTCCTCGCTTACCAACGAGGAAGCGGACGAACAACCCCCATCCGTTGGCAGTTTTATTATCCATTCCATGAGTGTTGCATTATTTACTAGTCAGGTACTTAGTCAAATTAAAAGCGGTACTTTAGTTATACTTGTCTATGATCGAGAAACTGTGCTCAAAGTCGTCCATAACCGCGGACACGGCTTTCAGAAAGATTTACCCTGCAGGGGTGCACAAATAGCAACACACACTCGATCAACCTTGGAAAAACCAAATCAAAACCGATCGAGGCATTCACGACAAAGCGATCACAGGATTCAGAAATGTTTCAGGGGGCCACCCCATTAGGCTACCCGCAACAAAGTTGGCCGGCTCCGAGACGGACCCAAGGTTTGCGTCAATGGCTGTAAACGACTGGGAACCCGAAAGTGTGATTGGGCTTGTCGATACCGCGAAAACACTCCGCATCCAAAACAGTACAGGTGCTCCTCGCACAATCTTAAATAAAGCAGTAAAGCATGGCCTAAGTACAGAATAGTAATAAAGCCCCAAACTACTTGTGGCCCCAAGAAATAAGAATGAATCAAGCTCTGGCTCAGGGGGGTTCATAAGCCTCCCGGATGTGGATAGCGCGAATATTCAAGGAACAGGAATCAAGTACTCGGGGTCCTACGGGACACAAGTGAGCATGAAGAACCAAATAGCAGATATTGCTCACCGGTGCCACTGTCATTAGTTATCCCATTACTACTCAGGTTAAGTTGTTTAGGTACCTCGTTATCCATCAGACACTCACATACCCTACACATGTCGTGTTCTCGACCCGCATGGCTCAAACAACTCTGTAGTAATGGCTCATGGGATGGAGGAACAAGCTTCATGGGGTTTAAAAGTAAAGGCTATGCAAGATTGGGATTCAGTTTAATGCAATCGCGACTCAATGATGCAAGAATAAGATAGAGGCAATAGGTACTATATGTATGCAAGCATGTGGTAGTGCTTGCATGGCATCGATTGAAGCGAGGGATCTGGGTAGTGCTCTGGTCTCTTGATATATCCCCCTTTCGCCTATTCAAGAAGAACCAAACAAACAAGGGCCAACATAAATAGAGTGCACAAGCATATGAATTAAAATGCGACAAGCAAACAATCATGCCATGATGAATGATGCACAATTTGCATGGCAATAATGTAGCATGGCATGGGTGAGGTGTGGAATACAAGAATAAAGCATTTTATGGAGTTTTAGTCACCATTTATCCTCAAATAAGTTGCTGTAAACTTTATATTTATATGATGCATGCTGCAATTCAGAACATGGAATGCATAAACAGAAAAGTCTCGTCGAGCTGATCATTTTAGACATATTATTTGTCAAATTTGGAGTTATACAACAAAAGTTATTAATTAATTAAGGCAAAGGGCATTTTATTGTAATTTTGATCAACTCGAAATTTAAAGTGTTCAAATAATATTTTGAATGGCATATTTGAAATCCTCACATTTTTCTGATTTCAAAACATATATTACATGTTTAATTTGGAATTATATTTTAAAAGATATTTGAAAACAGATTTGAATTTGAATTTAAAACAAATTTGAAAAGTTTAAATTAAAACAGAAAAAACAGTAAACCTTTTGTCACTCAGCCCAGACCTAGCCACAGACAGTGACAAGTGGGGCCAGGGTCCAGGCGACAACAGTCTGAAACAGGTTTTCTCACCTCGGCTGTCCTAGACCAAGAGGCGAGTAGTGGCGGCCTGGGTCCACACGGCCTTGGCCCAGCCGGGCGACACGTGGTGGATCCAGGACCGCGGGCTGAAGGCTGGAAGAACTAGGGGGCGCAAAGCAAACGGACGGAGGGCGGTGGGGCTCGATGGTACCGCGGGTTGAGCCGACAAAAACGCAGGGGGTTAAGCGCAAAAAGGGGCCACGGCCACTGTGGATCTTCTCATATTCTTGAAGACACCGATCGGTGGTTATCTTGGTGGCTCGGGGAGTTAGCCGGGGAGGAGGTTTGGGGCCTAGGTGAGGGCTAGGCGGCGCGGAACGGCGAACTTGGCGAGCAAGCGCCACGGTGGGCGTTCGACGAACGATCGGCGAGGCTAGGCGTGCGAGGCGAACCGTAAGGGGAAGAGAGGCTCACCGCGAGGGTAACGGTGGAGTTGGATCGGGCCGAAGCGCAGAGGATCATCGACGAGGCAGACGAACGGCGGGCTAGGGTTTCGTCGGGGCGTCTCGGTACTGTGGCGGGAGTGGAGCTCCTTCTCCTCGCTGGCGGGTACAGGGCGAAGCAGCGGGTGGTCCTCGTCCTTCCTCGACAACCACAGCTCCTCGCCACCGGCTGCATGAGGGGAGACGGTGGAGACCGACGGATCGCCGGCCGGTGGAGAGAAAAGTAGAGGGGAAGGAGAGATGGTTGCGGCGCGAGGCCAGGGGGGTTTGGTAAGGCAGAGGAAGGAGGGGAAGGGATAAGGGCAAGCCTGGAGGGAGGCGATGCCGTGGGGGACGCGGCGGTGTAAAAAGGTGGCTCGGCCACCTTTCCACCTCGCCCTCACGTGCTCGTCGTGGGTCGATGGAGGGGCCGGTGGGCCTAGGCGAGAGGAGGGACCGGCTCGGAGCTAGGTTCGTCGGGTGGGGCTGCTGTGGCAGGGAGAGCGAGCTAGAGAGAGAGAGAGCTAGGGTAGGAGGGAGAGGCACGGGTTAGGGTTTCCTAGGGATGGGGTAGGGTAGCTGAGGTGTGGGTCCGAGGAGAGAGGGTGGCCAGGTGAGGCCATCATGGTAGGGAGAGGGGACACCTCGGCATGGAGTGGTTAGGGTGGGGCTGTGGCTTAGAGAGGAGGGATTAGAGAGAGGGGTAGGGAGATGGTTTAGGGTTTTTAGGGATAAAGGTTGAATATGCCCACACATGGCTTGCATGGATGGGGATGGGTGTAGGGTTTTTAACATGAACCAAACAAGATCAAGCATGAAGGGGGTAGAGAGAGAGATGGTGGTGAGGGATGGAGATGACCCCAAAAAGATAAAAAAACCACTTAAACCAAGAGTAAAACAAATGGCTAAAGGTGATGGTACTCTTGCATGGCCCATGCAAATTAATAAATGCCATGTATTATCCTTGTGAAAACAATAATGATGATATGGCATTATTATTATGCATTCCCAAGAAGTGGAATCAAGGCCAAGCAAAAGAATTTATAGAATTAGATCCACCCCACCCACATGAGCTAGAATAAAATCAAAAGAAAAAGAGAAACAAGCTCATGAATAATGGGATGGTGGAATTATAAGGTGGTGACAAAGAAAGGTGGTGGAGTTGGAATAAAAGATATGCCCCCAACTCAACTTGGGAATTAAACATTATATCAATAACCAAATACAATATCAAGAGGCAAATACAATTAATAATGCATATGCGAGAAGAACCAAAGCAAGAGGGTTTTATATGATGCTCAAATGCAAGGTGGCATGATGACATGAGCATGATATAATTATGATGCAACAATTATATATAGGAAGTAGCCATTATCTTACTAGACCAAGTAGCATTACAATTGTTAGACAATTGGGATGCTACAACTCTTATTGTAACTACCTCGGTGAATTACGCTCTTAGTTACAAGCCTGGATGACTGGAAATGGTTAAAATAGTACGGTGGGGCCAAATGCCACTCACAGGTAGACCTTTTCGGCCCTAACCATTTCCAAACATCGGGACAAGAACGAGCGTAATCGGCAAAGAAGGATCAACTACATACACAAATGAGTATGTATGCAAGCCACCATACAACAGTCCTCAGAGCCATTCCATCTAAAAGAAATAGAAATATTGCAACGCCATACGGCAAGATCCAAATATCCTAGATAGATATAATAGTTTAGGATATCTCCTCATACATCAAACATCGAGTATCAAAGGAAGCGAAAACAAGATCCGAGTACGGATAAGAAGCAAATCGGCATAAGATGCCCCATAAATAAACACATCCCGCCCACAGATCTCACGAATCCCCGTTCCCGGAATCTCTACACCGAGTGATCGTTGCCAACATCGTCCGTCTCCTCCACCCAGTATCCATCTTGCGAGTTTTACCTGTCCATCTGAATCAAACAATTTATCGTGTGAGACCCTAGGGGTACTCAGCAAGTCTTTATGCCTCTAAAGGGACACAACCAGGGTGACGAATTGCAGCAAAGATAATACCTAACCATTCTATAGATACTGCTATCCATCCGCCTAACCAAAGATAGACGGATGTCCGTGAATTAATAACAACAGATTATAACCGTAATATTAAGATCCATCCTCCTCCTCGCTACCAACGAGGAAGCTTTAACAACCCCCATCCGCTAGTTTTATTATCCATTCCATGAGTGTTGCACTATTTACTAGTCAGGTACTTAGTCAAATTAAAAGCGGTACTTTAGTTATACTTGTCTATCATCGAGAAACTGTGCTCCAAGTCGTCCATAACCGCGGACACGGCTTTCAGAAAGATTTACCCTGCAGGGGTGCACAAATAGCAACACACACTCGATCAACCTCGGAAAAACCAAATCAAAACCCAACGAGGCATTCACGACAAAGCGATCACAGATTCAGAATGTTTCAGGGGCCACCCCATTAGGCTACCATAGCGAAGTTTGGCTCGAGACGGACCCAAGGTTTGCGTCAATGGCTGTAAACGATTTGGAACCCGAAGTGGACTGGGCTTGTCGATACCAAAAACACTCCGCATCCAAAATATAGTACAGTGCTCCTCGCACAATCTTAAATAAAGCAAGAAAGCATGGCATAAGTACAGGATAGTAATAAAGCCCCAAACTACTTGTGGCCCCAAGAAATAAGAATGAATCAAGCTCGCTCGGGGGTTCATAAGCCTCCTGGATGTGGATAGCGCGAATATTCAAGGAACAGGAATCAAGTACTCGGGGTCCTACGGGACACAAGTGAGCATGAAGAACCAAATAGCAGATATTTCTCACCGGTGCCACTGTCATTAGTTATCCCATTACTACTCAGGTTAAGTTGTTTAGGTACCTCGTTATCCATCAGACACTCACATACCCTACACATGCTGTTCTACGACCCGCATGGCTCAAACAACTCCTGTAGTAATGGCTCATGGGATGGAGGAACAAGCTTGTGGGTTTAAAAGTAAAGGCTATGCAGTACTTGGGATTCAGTTTAATGCAATCGCGACTCAATGATGCAAGAATAAGATAGAGGCAATAGGTACTATATGTATGCAAGCATGTGGTAGTGCTTTCCTGGCAGCTCAGTTGAAGCGAGGGACGGATCTGGGTAGTGCTCCTGGGTCTCTTGATATATCCCCTGCTCAGCGTCTATTCAAAGAAGAACCAAACAAACAAGGGCCAACATAAATAGAGTGCACAAGCATATGAATTAAAATGCGACAAGCAAACAATCATGCCATGATGAATGAGGCATAATTTGCATGGCAATAATGTAGCATGGCATGGGTGAGGTGTGGAATACAAGAATAAAGCATTTTATGGAGTTTTAGTCACCTTTTCTCCTCAAATAAGTTGCTGTATACTTCATATTTATATGATGCATGCTGCAATTCAGAACATGGAATGCATAGATAGAACGGGCTCGTCGCGCTGATCGATTTAGACATATTATTTGTCAAATTTGGAGTTATAAAACAAAAGTTATTAATTAATTAAGGCAAAGGGCATTTTCTTGTAATTTTAATCAACTCGAAATTTAAAGTGTTCAAAATATATTTTGAAGGGCATATTTGAAATCCTCACATTTTTCTGATTCAAAAACATATATCATATGTATTATTTGGAATAATATTTTAAAAGTTATCTAAAAACAGATTTGAATTTGAATTTAAAACATTTCCTGGAAAATTTAAAACAAAACAGAAATCCAGAAAACTTTTGTCACCCGGCCCAGTGCTAGCCAGAGCCACCGACAAGTGGGCCAACTGCTGACCGGCGACAGTAGAGATCATTCTCACAGCTATTTCTAGCCAATCGACGACGGTGGGCTAATTTGGAGACCCACGTGACAAGTGCGAACGCGGAGACCCAGTGGGCCAGAGCGGGAGCGCGGGTTACGGTCTATAAAAATTGCGGGGCGTTTTTGTAAAGTGGACAGGGAGGCTGACTGGTGGGGCTCGGTGTACCGCGGGTTGAGGCGAAAAATAAAAAGGAGGGGCTATTTGCAAACGACCACCGGCCCATACTGTTGTTCTTCTCTCGACCATGGTCGATTTCGTCGCGACAATGAGCGGTGCGCGGGGAACTCGATCCGGGGACCTGGGGCTCGAGCGCGGAGGCGGTAACCAATGCGGCTGGTTGAGGGTTGGTGTCAGCAAGGTGGATGGGGGCTAGATATGCCGTCTGCGAGGCGCTACGCCGAGTGAACGCAGCGACCGCCGGCGCGCAGAGGGTGTTTGGTGTATGGTCCGGCGCGGCCAGACAACGACAGCGAAGAGGGGGGTGTCTGGGAGGTACAGGGGCTCACCGCGGGCTCGACGGAGGGCTCGGATCGAGGCAGGGAGCTGCGGAGCGGCGAGGTTGCAGACGACCCGGATCTAGGGTTTGCGGCGGAGCGGTGAGGGTTCTGGCGGCAGCAGGGCGTCGTCTTCTTGCTGGCGTGTTCTGGGCGATGCAGAAGAACCTCCTCGGTCTCCTTGATCACCTCCACATCGCGCTCTCCGGTCGGAACGATGGAACGGCGGTGGTACTGGCGGGGACCGGCGAGAGGGGAGATGGCATCGGTGGAGAAGAAGGGGAAAGAGGGCAAGGCCCTGGGGTGGATCTGGGAGAGACAGAGGAAACGTGAAGAAGGAGGAAAGCGAGAGAGAGGGAAGAGGGGCGTCGTGGGGCTCGGGTTAGATAAAAAGTGGCTTCGGCCCTTATCTCCTTCTCCTCTCACGTGCTCGAGCTGGCTCGGCGTGAGCAGGACAGGGACAGAGAGAGGGGCTGCAGGTGGGCCGAGGAAGAGAGAAGGGAAGGTGGGGCTGGCACGGCAGGTAGAGAAAGAGAGAGAAGAGGGGCTCGGGTTAGCTATGGCTAGGGTTAGGAGAGGTGGTCTTGGGTTAGGGTGAGCTAGGTTAGGTGGAGCCAGGTGGATGGGTTAGGGGGTGGCTCGGTTTTGGCTAGAGGGGGTGGTATGGTAGATGGTGATAGTGGGGTAGGTGATTAGGGTTAGGGTTTTGGATAGAGTCATAAAGAGAGGGAGAATTAAGGGTTAGATATGTTCTACCAAGGTCATGCAAGGGTTAAGGTGAAGCTATGGTGATGGTTTAAAGGAGGGTAAGGCTTGATACACATGACAAGGACAAAGAGCAAGAGGAGGAGGTGTAAGAGAGAGAGAAAGAGATGTTTAACAAAAGGGAAGATCCACTCAACCAAAGGGAAAACAAAAGGGGAAAAGATGGTGGTGAAGATTTGCATGGCCCATGCATGTGTAATAAATGCCATGTTTTATTCTTGTGACAACAAAATAAATATCCATGGCCTTTATACATATGCATTCCAAAATATGGTGTAAGGCCAAGCTACGGCTTTATAGAATTAGATCCTCCCAACCCACATGAGCTAGAATAAAAATCAAAAGAAAAGAATTACAAGCTCATGGGTTATTGGAATGGTGGAAGTATAAGGTGATGACAAGGAAAGGTGATGGAGTTGAATAAAAGATATGCCCCCAACTCAACTTGGGCATTTAAACAATATATCAATAACCAAATACAATATCAAGAGGCAAATACAATTTACAATGCATATGAGGGAAGAACCAAAACAAAAAGGGTTTTATATGATGCTCAAATGCAAGGTGGCATGATGACATGAGCATGATATAATTATGATGCAACAATTATATATAGGAAGTAGCATTTATATAGACTAGGCTAGTAGCATTGCAATTGTTAGACAATTGGGATGCTACAAATCTCCCCCACTAAACAAGAATCTCGCCCCGAGATTCCTAGGAAAAAGAAAACAACGCAAGGAGAGGCGGTGTTCGAACGAAGGTGACCCTCACGTTCCCAAGTTGATGAACAACGGAATAACTTGCTAGACTTGCTGCGAGTCTTGCGTTTTGCTTGAGAAACAACGGCGAACGACGCGCACGGTGGGCGTTCGACGAAACGATCGGTAGGGCTAGGGCGGTACGGCGAGGCGGAAACTGTCAAGGGGGAAGAGAGGCTCACCGCGGGGGTAACGGTGGAGTTGGATCGGGCCGAAGCACAGAGGATCGTCGACGAACGGCGGGCTAGGGTTTCGTCGGGGCGTCTCGGTACTGTGGCGGAAGTGGAGCTCCTCCTCCTCGCTGGCGGGTACAGGGCGAAGCAGCGGGTGGTCCTCGTTCTTCCTCGACAACCACAGCTCCTCGCCATCGGCCGCAAGAGGGGAGACGGTGGAGACCGACGGATCGCCGGCCGGTGGAGCGAAAAGTAGAGGGGAAGGAGAGATGGTTGCGGTGCGAGGCCAGGGGGGTTTGGTAAGGCAGAGGAAGGAGGGGAAGGGATAAGGGCAAGCCTGGAGGGAGGCGATGCCGTGGGGGACGCGGCGGTGTAAAAAGGTGGCTCGGCCACCTTTCCACCTCGCCCTCACGTGCTCGTCGTGGGGGGTCAGCAGAGGGGCTGCCAGTGGGCCTAGGCGAGAGGAGGGACCGGCTCGGAGCTAGGTTCGTCGGGTGGGGCTGCTGTGGCAGGGAGAGCGAGCTAGAGAGAGAGAGAGAGCTAGGGTAGGAGGGAGAGGCTCGGGTTAGGGTTTGCTAGGTATGGGGTAGGGTAGCTGAGGTGTGGGGCCGAGGAGAGAGGGTGGCCAGGTGGGGCCATCATGGTAGGGAGAGGGGACACCTCGGCATGGAGTGGTTAGGGTGGGGGTGTGGCTTAGAGAGGAGGGATTAGAGAGAGGGGTAGGGAGATGGTTTAGGGTTTTTAGGGATAAAGGTTGAATATGCCCACACATGGCTTGCATGGAGGGGGATGGGTGTAGGGTTTTTAACATGAACCAAACAAGATCAAGCATGAAGGGGGTAGAGAGAGAGATGGTGGTGAGGGATGGAGATGACCCCAAAAAGAGAGAAAAAAACCCACTTAAACCAAAAGTAAAACAAATGGCTAAAGGTGATGGTACTCTTGCATGGCCCATGCAAATTAATAAATGCCATGTATTATCCTTGTGAAAACAATAATGATGCTATGGCATTATTCTTATGCATTCCCAAGAAGTGGAATCAAGGCCAAGCAAAAGAATTTATAGAATTAGATCCACCCCACCCACATGAGCTAGAATAAAATCAAAAGAAAAAGAGAAACAAGCTCATGAATAATGGGATGGTGGAATTATAAGGTGGTGACAAAGAAAGGTGGTGGAGTTGGAATAAAAGATATGCCCCCAACTCAACTTGGGCATTAAACATTATATCAATAACCAAATAAAATATCAAGAGGCACATACAACTAATAATGCATATGCGAGAAGAACCAAAGCAAGAGGGTTTTATATGATGCTCAAATGCAAGGTGGCATGATGACATGAGCATGATATAATTATGATGCAACAATTATATATAGGAAGTAGCCATTATCTTACTAGACCAAGTAGCATTACAATTGTTAGACAATTGGTATGCTACAGTGGCCATTTCCGGCTGGTGGAGAGGAGCAGCGACGGAAGAGTGGCGGTGGTTATCCGTGGCGTCGATGTGTGTGTGGTGTGTATTGCGAGAAGGCAAGTGCAGAAGCAGAACCTGCAGGGGAGAAGAAGACTGCAGCGGGGGAGCGAAGGAAAGGAACTGCCTCCCCCGCGGTGTCCCTTTAAAGGACTGGAAGGGCAACCGTCGACGGGGCCACGTGGCGCGCACCCGGGTAACCCACACCCCAACCGCCGCCTAGATCCTGTGTGCCAGGGCAGGAGGCGCAGAAGATCCCGGAGCAAGAACCGAAGCGCCGGACAGCGGTTTCCCGAGGCGATGTGCGACGGGACGTTACGCTGCCCGCCGCAGTGCAATGATGGCGCGTGCGCACGTGGCCGGCGTCATCACTGACGCCACAAGTAGCGCAACCGCCAGGCGCAGCCGGATACAAATTCAAAATTGGGAGGGAGCGTGCGCACATTTCGCCTAACGGTGGAATCCACACGTGCTCGGGGGCTAGTGTCAGGGGGATGGTCCCCAGGTACCCCAACCGGATAAGAAACAAGACAGTCGGATAGCATCCGGCTGGCCAGATGCAGCCGGACAGGGTAAGACAGGCCGGCTATCACCCGGTAGCCGGATCAGGAAGAGACAGCCAGATACGGTGACGTAGCCGGACCCAATCAGCGAGACAGGACGACGTGTGTATCCGTGCACGGTACGCCCTGTACGATGACAAGACTGGTAACCACCCAACCATACCGAAGACTTTGCGAGGGTGACGCAGGAACAATGGATTGTGCTGACGACGGGCTCGCACGGCGTCCACTGTACCTACGACAGCCATACCGCTCGTACTCCGATAAGACATGCCATACTAGATAGTGTAGATGACTAGCCGGCTGGGACCCGCCTGTGGGGCCCGCCAGTCGGACTAGCCAGTGAGACCTTTGCCTATCTGCCTATATAAGGAGAGGCAAGGCCTCAGTAGAAAGGGTTGGTCATACAGCATTTAAGGCAGTAGCTAGCACATACAGCTCGAGGAGCACTTGTAGTTCGTGTATTCCATGTAGTCAGATCCGGCAAGAGTAGGGGCTTTACCTCACCACGAGGGCCCCGAACCTGGGTACTTCTTGCGTCCCGCTACACTCGCTCGTACCCAATCTTGCCTGCGGACGCCGTTGATAGCTTCCCTGCTAGTCCCCACACCTCTATCTAACCTCTTCAGGTACTACCGTTCCCAATACAACGACAACTAGCGAAGAAGCCAATGTCGTCGTCCAAGTCGGTGGTGGTGTTTGAGTCAGATGACGACTCCGACGATGAAGACACCCCCGAAGTCTCGCGCAAAGCCCCAAAGGACGCGATCCCGACGAAGGGGTTGGAGGGAGAGGACACCGAGGCAGTGGTAGAGGTTCCCCTAGCGGTGATTGCGCCAACGGTTTCAGGGGTTTCAAGTTAGGAAGCGGCTGAGGTCGTCACGTCTAAGTCGCCGCAGCCGTCGAGGGCGCCGCGTCTTCGGAGCCGGAGATTTCGGCGACTGCGGCTTCATCGTCGAGGAAGCCCGCGGTGTCGTGGGCTTCAGACGTCTTCGAGAGGGGCTCACTCGCAAGTTGGGTCCAGAATTGGACAAGCCTACCCACATCAGCACCGGGCTTCACGTTCTCCCGGTCGCTAAGTGAGTATTGGTTCTTCATTCCGACTTGCCTCTTGTTTTTGTATTGTGTTATATTGACTGTGGGGATTCGGGCAGATTTGGAGCCAAGAAGATTGGTCGTCCTTCGGTGGCAAAGATTCCGTCGGCCGCCACCACGGGAGAGGGCGACCTCCCCAAGGAGAGAAGATCCACCGGAGATGTAGCGACCACGGAAGGCGCGAAGAAGCAGAAGGGGGGTGCCGATGATGCCACAGCCATGGACGGCGCCACGGAGCCCGATGTTGTGGCAGTCACCGAAGAAGTGGTGGTGGCACGATCGGAGCCAGTCTTGGATGCGGCCGTGCCGGAAGCGCCGGCCCCGACAACCAGTGCCCCTGCCAGAGCGTCGGTGACGTTCCCGCGCTTCATGGCTAGGGGGTTTCCGGGCGTGGCGGACACCCAGTCTCCGAAGAGTCCGGAGATCGTGGATGCGTACATTGGGTCCTGTCGTGGGCGCACTTCCTTCACGATCCCGTCGACTGACGCCGGAGAACTTCACTGGATGCTTGGTGCCACTATTCAGGTATGTCCAGTCCCCGAGTTCTTAGTCGCTGAATTTCAGCGGCTGGGAACTGAACTTCTTTCTACTCTCCAGTCCCTGAATTCCTAGTTGCTGAATTACAGCGGTTAGGAATTGAACTTTTTTCCTACTCTCTAGTCCACGAGTTCTTAGTCGCTGAATTTCAGCGGCTGGGAACTGGATGTTGATTTTGGTAAGTGCTGAGGTGTGTTGTTTGTTTGCAGGGTTTGCAAAGGGAATTGACCGATCGGCAGGCCGCGAGGGAGCACTTGGAGCGTGATCTGCGCGAAGCGCAGGAGGCGAACCAGTGGCTTCAGGAAACTATTGGTGAGTGTCTGCTTTTTTGTCCTTTCCTCTGTCAAGTGTGAACTATTGGTGTATGGCACGCTGATGGTTTCTCTTTTAGATGGTTTCCCGGCTGCGATTTCCAAGGCCGGCGAAGGGTATGTTCAAGTTGCCGAGCTGGACGCGGCGAATGGACGAATTGCCTCCCTGATCCAAGACTTGGAGGAGGCGAGAGCGGCCTCAGTTTCTTCGGAGGACCGAGCGAAGGCTTCTATCGCTGCGGCTGAGGAGGAACGCAAAGCCACGGATTTGATCATCGTGGGGCTGCACAACGAGCAAGCCGCCTTGGAGAAGCATGTCACGGAGAACTGTTGCAAACTCCTTGGTGAGTCTTCGTCTTTGCCTAACTTGTTCGGCGAGTCCCTGATTGGGGATGTCCGTAGTTTCACTGACGTCTGATTTTGCACCTGTGATAGGCCAAAGCGACCTGGTGGTTCGGACCTTCAACGCTTCATAGTGCGTGACTGCCGTGGTGAACGCGACCACGGCTTCGGCGTTATGTGTCCAAGAGGTTCTTCAAGGCATGTCCCCCACCGAGGTTATTCCTGGGGGGCTTACGGAGGTGTGGCGCTATCTGGAGGAGGTGCCTGTCGTCGTGGAGTGGATGGCGCGCTCGGCGTTCAGGCACGGGGCCACCACAGCATTGAGCTTGGGTCTCGCCCACTTCCCCGACGACTTCGACCTTGACGATGTGACGAGTGGCTACCCATCGGTGACCGGCACGGTGGAGATGTCCGAGGTACTGAAGCTGACTGCAAAGGCCACCCCTTACGCCGTTCGGGTCCTGGCTATGGGGGATCTGCTGCCATACCAGGAGACGGTGTTGGCGCGTGGTGACCCCGAGCCGGAGCATCGTGATATGAAGTCGAAGCATCCCTTCCGGTCGGCGTTGTCGAAGTCACTGACGACATACCCGACGAACCTGTGGAAGCCTTTTGTTCGTGTCAAGGGGGGTGGCGGTGCTTCTTCATCAGGACCTGTGGAATAAACAATGTAGTTGGGCAGTTTGTGATGTATGCCAAGTGGCGACTGCTGTAATGTATTTTGTAATGTATGCTAAGGGGAGTCAATCGACTCGTATTGCGACCAGGATTGTGTGGTGTGTTTATTTTTGATTGAGCGAGTCCCCGAGCATCTCCGCCCTTTAATGGGGCGTAACTCGATTGCACACTTTTGTGTTTTGTTTTGGTTGTGCATTGTTTTATCTCTCGCATCTTCTGAGTGGCGAGTCCCCGAGCACGAGTAGGATTGATTTGTAGGCGAGTCCCCGAGCGTGGTGCTCAACCATATTGGCCGTGTTCCTGTCCTAGGTTGTTAATGCGTTGTTTGTAACGCGTCTCCTCCCCTGGCCCGGAGAGCCAGTCGCTTGGCGAGTCCAAGGCAGCTCTCTTACTTGGTGTGTTCTCGAGCCGCGTGGGGGTTCCCGTTTTGCGGAGTCCCCGTGCGTGGTACTTAACCGTTCGAGTCGCTTTGCGCGAGGATGGGAGGGACAGGTCGCTGTGAGAAGCGTATACCGGTTGTCTTGGCCCGGTGGGCCAGTCGGGCTAGGCGACTCCAATGGCAGCTCCGGGTTGGCGTTTTCGTGGATGACCCAAGGCCCGAGTATTCCCGATGCCCTTGTGCCGCACTACTTAGCCGTGTTGGTCGCTCGACCAGAGGTTGACTTCCGTGAGTAGCATATTGCTAATATGTACGAGTGCGAGTGGCACAAGAATATGGCGAGTAAACACAATTTGTGCGATCTGAATGAATTTCATTATATATGCCAGCTGAGTACAATTTGAGGTTCTAAGTATAGAACTTTCTGAGGAGGTTTACATTCCATGGCCTCCCGACCTCAAGCTGGCCATCACCCCGTATGTCGATGAGGTAGTAGGCATCATTGTCGAGGACTTGTCCTATGGCGAATGGCCCCTCCCATGGGAGGGAGAGTTTGTGCATGCCTTTCTTGTCTTGGGCCAGTCGTAGGACCAGGTCGCCTTCCTAGAAGGTGCGAGTTCGTACTCGGCGGCTGTGGTAGCGGCGGAGTCCTTGCTGGTATATGGTGGTGCGAGAGCGAGCCAGGTCGCGTGCCTCGTCAAGTTGATCAATGCTGTCTTGGCCGGCGACCTCGTTGGTCGCCTCGACGTAGTTGACAACTCGAGGTGAATCGTGCTCTAGGTCAGTTGGCATTACGGCCTCGGCGCCGTACACCATGAAGAAGGGTGTGAACCCAGTGGAGCGATTGACGGAAGTGCGGATCCCCCATATCACGGAGGGGAGCTCATCAACCTAGCATCCTGGGGTGCGCTCGAGGGGCACCTAGAGTCATGGCTTGAGCCCGTGGAGGACGCTCTGGTTGGCGCATTATGCTTGGCCATTCGACTCCGGGTGGGCGACTAAAGCGAGGTCGAGTCGTATGCCATGTTCTTCACAAAATTCCGCCATGGCCCCCTTGGCGAAGTTGGTGCCATTGTCTGTTATGATGTTGTGCAGGTAACCGTATCGGTAAATGAGCTCGTGTAAGAACTTGGTGGCCGTCTTGCCGTCGCACTTTTTTATTGGCTTGGCCTCGACTTATTTGGTGAACTTGTCGACCGCCACCAAGAGATGGGTGAAGCCAGATGGGGCCTTCTTGAACGGGCCTACCATGTCCATGCCCCATACGGCGAATGGCCATGTGATGGGGATGGTCTTGAGTGCCGAACCAGGGAGGTGCGTCTGGTGGGCGTACTTCTGGCACCCGACGCATCGCTGGACGATGTTGGTGGCGTCGACGTGTGCGGTGAGCCAGTAGAAACCGTGCCGCATGGCCTTGGCGACTAGCGACTTGGCACCGGCGTGATGGCTGCAGTCGCCGGCGTGAATGTCCTAGAGGATCTTGCGACCTTCTTCTGGTTGTACGCAGCGCTGGAACACGCCAGTCACGCTGCGTCTTTGGAGCTCGCTGTTGATGATGACGAAGGATTTGCAGCGGCGCACGATCATTCGCGCCTCCATCTTGTTGCTTGGTAGGATTTTGTGCTCCAGGAAGGCGACGTATGGTGTTGTCTAGTCGCTAGGCTCCACAACCATGGCGACTAAGGCCGGTTCTGGTTGCAGTGGTATCCCGACGTCGATCTCTTTTGGTGGGCTAACCGACGGTTTGTGGATGATGTCGAGGAAGACGCCTACTGGTGGCGCTTGTCGGGTCGATCCGATGCAGGAAAGGGCATCTGCCTCCTCGTTTTTGCGCCCGTCGATCCACTCGACGGAGTAGCCGTCGAAGTGTCCTCCCAACTGGTCTACCGCTTGGCGGTATGCGATCATTGTTGGGGAGACGGCATCGCACGTCCCGGCGACTTGGCCGGCGACTAGGTCGGAGTCGCCATAGCATCGTAAGCGGTTGACGTTCATCTCCTTAGCGGCTCTCATGCCGTGAAGGAGGGCCTCGTATTCTGCCATGTTGTTGGTGCAGGGCTTGAAGTTGAGGTGGAGCACGTAGCGGAGCTTGTCTCCTTTGGGAGAGGTCAGTATGACCCCAGCCCCTACGCCGTTGGCATTATTGGAGCCATCAAAATGGAGCGACCAGTAGTGGAAGTACAGGAGCTTCTCTGGCTGCTGTGCTTCTTCCCAATCTGCGAGGAAATCAGCCAGGGCTTGTGACTTAATCGCTTTGCGGGGCTCGTATTTGATGTTGTGGACGCCGATTTCGACGGCCCACTTGGCGACTCGCCCGGTCGCCTCACGATTGCGTATTATGTCTTGCAGGGGTGCGGAGGAGACCACCGTGATCGGGTGCTCCTGGAAGTAGTGTGGGAGTCGCCGCTGAGCTCGGAATACCGCGTACACCAGTTTTTGGTACTGCGGGTAGCATTGTCGTGAATCTGTCAGGACTTCGCTGATGTAGTATACAGGGCGTTGTATGAGGCGCTCCTTGCCCTCCTCCGGTCGTTCGATGACCCTCATGGCACTGATGACTCGAGTGGAGGCCACGATGTAGACGAGCATTGGCTCTTTGTCGAGTGGAGCGGCGAGGAGTCGAGCCGCGAGTAGCACTTCTTTGAGCGCTTTGAGTGCGCCGTCGGCTTCCACGTCCCATTGGAACGTGGGGTTCTTATGCATCAGGCGGTAGAGGGGCATTGCCTTCTCGCCTAGTCGGGGGATGAAGCGACTGAGAGTCGCAACTCGCCCTGCCAACTTCTGGACGTCGCGCAGGCACTCGGGTTTCCTGAGTCGCACGATGGTGTTGATCTTGGTGGGGTTGGCTTTGATGCCTCGCTTGGAGACTACATATCCCAGGAGTTGTCCGATGGGGACACCGAAGGTGCATTTTCCGGGGTTCAGCTTGATGTTGTACCTCCGCAGGTTTGCGAAGGTTTCGTCGAGGTCGTCTTGGCGGGTGGATTTTACCACCACATCGTCGATGTAGACATGAATGTTGCGGCCAATTTGGCTCGCTAGGCACTCCTGCATGCATCTCTAGTATGTGGCGCCGGCGTTCTTGAGGCCAAACGTCATGGCCGTGTAGCAGAAGGCGCCGAATGGCGTGATGAACGCCGTCTTCTCCTCGTCCTCAACCGCCATCTTGATCTGGTTATAACCAGAGTAAGCGTCGAGGAAGCACAGCGACTCCAATCCTGCGGTCGAGTCGGTGATCTGATCGATGCGCGGTAGGACGAACTCCTCCTTCGGGCAGGCGCTGTTGAGGTTGGTGTAGTCGATACACATTCTCCATGTGTTGTTCTTTTCTAGAACCAGGACTGGGTTTGCTAGCCACTTGGAGTATTTGATTGGCCGAATGAAGCCTACGGCTAGCAGGCGCTATACTTCTTCGGCGATTTCTCGACGGCGCTCTTCATTGAAGGGCCGTAGCGACTGTTTTACTGGTCGCACTTTGGGGTCGGCGTTGAGTTTGTGCTCAGCGAGTTCCCTCGGGACACCTGGCATGTCGGATGGCTTCCATGCGAAGATGTCGCAGATCTCACGGAGGAAACCGATGAGCGCGCTTTCCTATGCGGAGCTCATGTGCGCCCTGATCATGATTGTCTGGCTGGAGTCGCCTGGGACGAGCTCGACGATGCGGGTGTGCGTGGTCGCCTCGAACGTGGAGTTCGCGGCGGTTGGTTTCTTCAGGATGGTGGGGTCGTCCTTGTTGATGTTGCCCGCGTATTTCGTGAGCTCCTCCGTGTGGTCAGTCTCCCCAGCGATGACGGCATCGGCGAGCTCGGCTCCTTTGTCCTTGCATTCCACGGCCATGTCGGGGTCGCCGTGGATGGTGATGATGCCGCTTGGCCCGGGGAGCTTCATCCTGTTGTAGGCGTAGTGTGGGGTCGCCATGAACTTTGCGAATGCCTGGCGACCCAGGACGCAGTGGTAGGGGCTGCGGAAGCTCGCCAGCTCGAATACAACCGTGCGGTAGTTTGCCAGAGTGCCAAAGGTGATTGGCTGTGTCACTTTTCTGATCGGGTATGCCTTCCAACCGGGGACGATACAGTGGAAGGTTGTCAGGGTTGGCTCAATGGCTGCTTCTGGGAGCTGGAGCCTCTTGAACGTGTCCAGGTACATGATGTTGATGGAGCTCCCACCGTCCATTAGTGTCTTGGGCAGCCAGTAGTCGGCCACCTTGGGCCTGACTACCAGGGCGACTCGACCTGGGTATTCGATTCTTGGCGCATGGTCCCGACGACTCCAGGTGATGCTCTGCTCGGACCAGTTGAGGAAGCGAGGGATGTCGACCTGTGTCACCACGTTGACAGCGACCGTGCAAGCGAGCACCTTCTTCTCGCGCTTGGTGCCAAGTCCGGTGAAGGTGTGTAGCGATCCGACGGCGGTGTCGAAGCCGCCGCCATTCCCGTTGTCCCGAGGTGGGTTGTTATTGGGGTCCTCCCTTGCTCGTCTCGCCTTCTCAATCTCTTTGAGAGAGTGGCAATCAGCGGTGGTGTGGGTGGCGGGTTTTCCCTCCCTGCTATGGTAGATACAGGGCTGATTGAGTATGGCAGCAGGGTCGAATTTCAGCCTCGCTGTATTGTTGGAGCGGTAGTTTCCGTTGTCGCGGTAATTTCCTCCGTCACGGCGGTAGCTCTTGGGGTCGCGCTGGCCGTAGCCGGCGTTGGCGACGAATTCGACTCTCCCGTCCGTGCGGCGCTTGCCGGTAATGCGGGTGTTGTTGTAGCACATGTCGTGTAGGCGCCCACTATCATGGATGTTGGTTCGGCGTCTTCCTCCCGACTCGTCGTCGGAGTCTTGGTTGGGGTCCTCCTCCGTGTAGCGCTTGGCAATCTCAAGGAGGTCGGGGATGTTGTCGAGCATCTGGTAGACCCTCTTGATCTTAGCGACAAGGGGTTCGTACTTGCACGCGTTCTTGAAGCAATGTATCGCCGTGTCTGGGTGGATGCCGGAGGCATTGATCCATAGTTCTTGCCATCTTTGAATCCAGCGGCGAGTCGACTCGCGTTGTCCCTGGATGCATCGCTCTAGGTCTTCTATGGTGGTGGTGCGGGTGTAGGAGCCCTCGAAGTGCCTGATGCAGGCGTCCCGCATTTCTTCCCAGGAATCGATGCTCTCGGCGGGGAGGGTGTTGATCCATTGCCGAGTCGCACCCTCCATCATCAGGGGGAGGTAGCGAGCGGCGAGCAGGTCGGTGTGGCCTGCGATTCCCATTGCCATGAGGTATGTGTCCAGCCAGACAGCGGGATCGTACGTCGGGTCGTACTTTTCGATCTCCTTGGGTGCCTTGAAGTTGGCGGGATATTTTTCCCCACGGATCATGGGACCGAAGCATTGTGTCCTGACTCGACTGAGCAAGCCTCTTGGTTCCGGGTCGCCACGGTTGTTGAGGGTGTGCCTCAAGTCGTTGGGCTAGCGCGCCCGCCACGCCTGGTTGTTGATGATGTTTGTTCGGGCATCAAGGGGATGCCCGTTGGCGGCGACCGTGTTATTCGCCGGTCGCGGCTTGTTGGTGGACAGCGCGGGGTTGGCGGCCCGTGGTTGGTTTGCCAGGGGCTCCGGTGGTGGGCAAGTCAATGTGTTGGCGATGGTGGGGTGGCCGCTTGATGCCGCCACGCTTCTTGAGGCGAGTACATCCGCCCGCTGGTCGACTCCATGACTTGTTGCTCGGCAGCCACGGCGAGTAGGGCCTTGGCGTACTGGATCTGTAGCGCGTCGTTGCCTTGGACATCAAGGTTGGCGATCGCGGCGTCGGCCGCGACGACGTTATCCATCGGGGTGGAGTATAGTGGCAGTCCGTTGGCGTCACGGGCCTTAGGCGAGATGATGATCCGCGGTTGGTCCGGCGGGGGCGTGCGACCGGTGGGTGGTGGAGGGGCTCCGGTCGCCGGTGTGTCGGGTGGTGGTCTCGCAGGGTTGCTTCCGCCTGGCGGCGTGTTCTCGCAGTATTCGCGCTCGGCGGCGCGTGCGGGGTTGCTTTCGTCGTTGAAGTTTAGGACGCGGCCCTGGATGTTGGAGTTCAGGCAGGTCCTGATGCAGCGCTGGTGATAGAGCGATAGCTCCCGCGCCATTTCCTGCTCGAGGCGGTATTTCTCACACTCAGCGAGTTCGTTGCGTTGCGCCTCCGCGAGCCGCAGGCGGGCTTCCTCCACCTTTGTGGCTGTCGCAGTCGGCGAGATCGGCGTGGCGAACGGATCTGGCGGGGCGGCCGTGCTGCCCACCATGTAGATCGCATTGAAGCGATTGGATCTGGCGCGGAAGTCTTCGGGCGATTCCGAGCCGGAGTCAGAGTCGAAGATCTCGAGGATGGATGGGTCCTCAAAATCCTCTGGGTTGGAGACTAGCGTGATGGAGTCCTCTCGTGATGCGGCGGTGATAGATCCGTCGACCGAGACAGGGGTCGCGGAGTCAGCGTCATCGTTTAGGGCCTCGTCGCTGGTGGCAGCGTTGGTCTCGGCCGCGTCGCTGGCGGCCGAGTCATACTCGGTGACGAGGCTCTTGATGGAGCGGACCTACTCCTCCGAGAGCAGATAGCGGTGCGGCGGTGATCCGCCGACGATCACCGTTGCAGCTGGGTCGACCGTGCCGGTGAAGCCGACGAAGAGGTTGATGGAGCCGACCGGCATCACCGCGCCGTGAGTGACCGGGCGTGACCCCGGGATGTAGCTGCTGGGCAGGATCTGTAAGATCCCGCCGATGGCGATCATGCGACCAGTGGCGAGCGGCCGATCGATCGGCGAGTAGGGTCTCGCCACAGAACTCAGGCCAGTCCCGCTATGCCCCACGGTGGGCGCCACTGTCGTGGAAATGGCCACGGCAGTCGCTGCCACTGGCAGCGATTGATTGTAACGTGAGGAAGAGTTGGCGGCCATCTGCGGTGCGAGATGGGGAGGATGCACATGGGTTTACCCAGGTTCGGCCCCCGGAGGGTAAAGACCTACTCCTGCTAGATTAGATTATTGGAGAGCGAGTTACAGGGGTGGCGATCTCGGCGTCTAAGCAGCGAGTCGCTTGAGGGGGTGTATGATGGAACGTGAGTCCTTAGGATACCCTAGGGAGGTTTATATAGGAGTCACCTCGCTAGGGTTTACAAATTACAACCGAGCCAAATAAGGACTCGGAGGCTTTCTGACCTAATTCGACTGGGCTTTAGATATGCTTCTAGGCCTTCAGCTTCCAGTCGCCAGGCTTCTCCTTCAGTCGTAGTCCAGTTGTCATCCTCCAGGCACACTCACAGGCCCTTCGGCCCAATCGGAACGTCTTGCTGGGCATACCCCCTTTGGCATATCCCCATCATCATCAGAAGTTTCCACTTTCAAGTAGAGGAACCCGAAGAACCGCACCTTTCGGCTCTGATATCATCGGGGCCGTTGGTCGAAAAATCTGCACCTACGGTGATACCTGTATCTTCTGTCGGATCAATCGCAGAAGCTACACTCCAGGCAGAGAAATATGAAGAAAACATTGAAAACACAGCAGATCTAGGGGATCTTGATGGTCTTTACGATGATCTCTCCTTTGGATCAGACTCCCAGCCAACTACGCCACGTGGATCAAGCCTGTTAAACACGGAACCCGAAGAAAGTGGTGAAAGTATCGACTTTGGAATCGGGATGGCTAAAATCTACCTAGAACAGGAACCGCTGGACTTCACTGATCCCCAAAGCAGTGTCTCCCTCGGACCCATGATGATGTCACTAGTTCATATATAATGCACCACCAAGTATGCGTAATCATCGGGAAACCTCAACGCAACTCGACTCCAACGGTAACCCTATCCTTGATCCTAATGGTAACTTGTGAGATAGTAATGCAGGGGACGATGAAAATGAAGGAGACCCGACGAACAACCGCATAATCCCAGGAGGAGAAGAACCACGTAGAGGTGAGCGAAAAACTCTCTGGCTACCAGCCGAAGCATGGCAAAAAGCAAGGGCGGCAATTTCAGGCGCAGTCCCAATGACGGCCGAGGCCACCCGCAAAGATCTACTAGCATACCAATACTTGCTTCATCACAAAAGAGAGACTTGCTAAGGATGTAGAGGCAACTCGACGAAAGAAAAATACTAGCTGACGAATCCAGCCTTCGGTGGCCTCAGCCAAGGAGAGGAGCCTCGAGACTACAAAATATCCCTGAAGCTGAAAGAAACAAACTAACCAGAGACCTCGATTTTTCATCTATGTCGGTAGATCCAACAGGTCACATCAAAGCAAAAACAGCTCAAGCCGCAATTGTTGCTGCATAAACATACCTGCTCACAACTCAACCAGCATCGGACGATCCCCGTGCAGCTCTCCATCGATCCACTCTAATGAATCTCAGTATGGTGGGTGCATCCCTTGCGCAGACAGAACAAGGAGTTGTACATCAACCTGACAGATCCCCACACCGTCGTAGCAGCCCTCGGTAGGTGGGACACACCCGACGATCTCGGTCACCACATCAGGCGCACTTCTCTAGATCTGAGCCACGAAACAACCTCACACAACACATGAATGACGGATCAAGGGATGAGGGTCGTAGCCGAATATACTACAACAGCGACAGCAAAGACGATTATGAGTTATGCAGAGTCAGCTGCTTTACCCAACATGTTCGCAAGACCCTAGTACCTAAGGATTTTAAACATCCTCGCGACCGCTAGAAGTACGACAGCCTACAAGAACCTGAAGCTTGGTTAGCAGATTATCTGGCCACCGTCAAGTTACAGGGTGGCTCCACAGCGACCGCAATGCAGAGCCTGCAGCTGCACCTAACCGACACCACACGGTCATGGCTCAGATAGCTACCCAAAGATTCCATCAGCAGCTGGAATGCCCTTGAAGATAAGTTCATCCGACATTTTCACTCCACATTCAAGTGACCCGCATATCTTGAGCAATTACGAGTGTGAAAACAGAAACCTGGAGAATCAATAAGAGCCTTCATTCAGTGATGGAACATCATCAAAAACTCAGCTGAGGCCATATGCAACAAAAGGGCAATCGACACCTTTAACAATGGCCTCCGCTGTCGAGAATTCATAGAAGAACTAGGACGGGTCAAGCCCAAAACAATTTCATAGCTAAGAACAGAGAGGATGCAGTACACAACAAGCGAACACGTTCACCCAAAGAAGATAGGGACAGACGTAACACTGACAGAATACAAAGGAACAACGACGGACATGGGGGACCAAGCTATGTTGCAGGTAGTTTCTCGGGAGATGACAACCAAGGAAACAATGATTACAATAGTGGGCATCATAACAATAGGGATGACGTCGGAGGAAATCAACCAACACAGCAATATCAGCCAAGAACTCGAGACCCACCAATGTCCACAATGCAGATGTTGGAGGGACCCTATAATATGCAACTTTTACATCGAGTCAACGGGAAAAAGGCGATCCAACCATCTCATGAAGGACTAGCGAATGTTTTTAAAGATGCAAGAACTATGAAACACAAAGGCAACCGAAGCAGCAAGCCAAGGATACACCACTACGTGGCATGTTATCCATCGGCACACCACCACCAACACCGCCGTTGCACCCGCCAGCAGGGCAGCCACAAAATACAACAAATCAAGAAAATGAATACCCTAGGTCCAAGGGAGCAATGTCAATGATTCAAAAAGGGCGCCCATCCAATAGGATCCAGAAGCTTATTACAAGACAAGTCAACATGGCAGAAATGGCGCCACCAGCCACACCCGAATATCTCCGTTGGTCAGAATAGGAAATCACATTCAGCGTAGCTAATCATCCACTTCGAGTACCGTGATCGGGCCACTCAGCCTTCATATTAGAAGCACAAATGGGTGGATTTGACATGAATAAGGTCTTCATGGATGCAGGAAGCGGCATCAACCTGATTTACGCCAAGACACTAAGGGTGATGAATTGCTCTTTAACAAATCTAGCACCAATAGAAACATCCTTCCATGGCATAGTACCAGTTAAGGCCGAAATTCCTTTAGGTAAAATAACTGTTAACGTTGTTTTTGGATCCAAGGAAAATTTTAGGAGAGAAAAGCTCGAGTTTGAAGTCATGGACTGGCCATCACAGTATCATGCGATCCTGGGTCGCCCAACTTTTGCACGATTCATGGCAGTACCACATTATATGTACATAGTTATGAAAATGCTAGCCCCAAAAGGGGTCATAAGAGTAAAGGGCAGCTTCACACGATCCGACAATTGCGACCGAGAGTTTAACAAAATCTCTGAATCATTCAGGGTGGCAACTAAGTTCGAGCAGCTAAAAATGTCAGCAACCATGGAACCTCTAGTGGTAGTGCGTGTCAATCCCGATCAGGCTTTTGACACTACGAAGGATACAAAGGAAGTACAAATCCACCCTACTGATCCGAAAAAGATGACCTTTGTGGCTTCCAATCTTGATCCCGCATAGGAAAACATGCTCATCGAGTTCCTCCGTGAGCACTGGGAGATTTTTGCATGGCTACCTTCTGACATGCCAGGAATTCCCAGGGAACTTGATGAGCATGCATTAAACTTGGATCCAAAGGCGAAACCAGTAAAACAGTCGCTTCGCCGCTTCGCAGAGCCAAAACGAAAGGCCATTGGAAAGGAGCTACATCACCTAACCAACGCAAAATTCATCAAGGAATTGAAGAAAGCAGAGTGGGTCGCAAATCTAGTATGTGTCCTAGAGAAAAATACAAAATAACTACAAATGTGCATTGATTTCACCGATCTGAATAAGCATTGTCCAAAGGATCACTTCCCACTATCGCAAATCAATAAGATAATCGATGCAACCACGGGGTGCAAACGTCTTTATTTTTTAGACGCATATTTAGGATACCATCAAATTCGTATGAAAGAGGAAGATCAGGATAAAACAACATTTATCACGCCCTATGGTGTATTCTACTACACAACAATGCCCTTTGGCCTCAAAAATGCTGGGGCAACATATCTACAGATGATGCAGAACTACCTAGGAAGTCAAATTGGCACAAACGTACAAAGTTTACATCGATGATGTCATAGTCACAACAAAGCAAGGATCCTCTCTTAGCAATGACCTCCGAGAGATGTTCGAAAACCTCAACAAGTTTTGCATCAAGCTCAACCCGATGAAATGTTCCTTTGGAGTCCCTGCAGGGCAACTCCTCGGATATCTCGTATCAATAAGAGGAATAGAAGCCAATCTCGAGAAAACACAGGCAATCCTAACAATAAAAAAACCAACGAATCTTCAAGGTGTACAACAGCTAGCTGGGCGAGTCGCAGCACTCAGTCATTTTATCGACCGTCTAGGCGAAAAATCACTACCGTTCTATGCCCTTATGAGGAAATTAGATAAATTTGAGTGGACGAAAGAATCTCAACGTGCCTTTGAAGATCTCAAGAAAACACTTTCGACATCTCCTGTCATCATGTCTCCATGAGAAAAAGAGCCACTACCTCTCTACATTGCTGCCACTAATCAGGTGGTCAGCACAGATTTGGTCATAGAACGACCCGAAGAAGGGAAAACCCACGGTGTTTAGAGAACAATTTATTTTCTAAGTGAGGTCCTCTCTCCATCCAAGCAAAGATACCCGTACTATCAGAAACTAGCATATGGAGTGTTGATGACAGCGTGGAAGTTGCGTCATTATTTTTCGGAACATCCAATCATAGTAGTCAATGAAGCGCCTCTATCCAATATCCTCAATAATCTAGAAGCAACCGGACGCGTCTCTTTATGGGGCATTGAGCTATCCCCTCGAGATATCACGTACGAGAAGCGCAAAGCAATTAAATCATGGATTTTGCCTGACTTTATTACTGAATGGACTGAACTGCAGTGCGCGGGCCCATCGGACCTTTCTAGCACATGGACAATGTATTTCAATGGATCAAAAAGTACACAAGGATCATGAGCAGGAGTCATATTATTATCACCACAAGGCGATAAAATGCGATACATACTTCGGATGAGCTTCGCAAATGTGTCCAATAACGAAGCTGAGTACGAGGCCTTGTTGCATAGTATGCGTATGGCTAAATATTGCGGTGCAACTCTCCTCAAGATATTCGGTGACTCCAATCTTGTGGCACACAAGCAATGAACAAGTTGTTGGGGTTTGCAGCATAGAAAACAAAAAAATTCCTACGATGAGAACTATACGCCAAGATCTATCTACTAGATACAGAGCAACGGGTGGATATACATCCATGGAGAACTTACCCTCGAAGACAATGAGTTTTGTTAACGAGTAGGAACTCGTGGATGATGTAGTCGTACGCTTGCCGATCTCAAGATCGTGATGAAGTCTAGTAGGTCCGGCTCCAGCACGTCCTTCAGATCCAGCTCCAGCAAGTCCAGCACCACCAAGTCCAGCACCTTAAGCGCGGTGCATCCATGATCGCACACACGTCCGGTACCCCGACAACCTCCGTCCCTCGCTCCAGCAAAGCAGCGGAAGCAGCAACTCCTTTCCAGATAAAGCCACCGGGAACATGTATCTCGCTAATCCGAGATCATGGGGGAATAATACTAGAGGGGGAGAGAGGTCCTTCACGAGGAGGTGTGAGGAAGAAGGGGTGTGAGGGGGGCCTTTTATAGGAGGAGGGGGGTACCCCTCCCCCATGGCCGGCGCCCCATGGGAGGGTGACTCCTCACCTCCCCCATTCATGTGGTGGTAACCCCTCCACATTAAAATGCCCCTTCACATTCTCTTTTAAAGTCTCCACTTTAAATGCATTAAGTTTCTCCAAATTTAATGCTCTCTCATTTAATAAAACTCTTTTATTAATTTTATTCAGAATTTTTTTAATTAATTTAATTAACAAACATTCACATAAAACCCCTGCAACATTTCAATATTACATGCAGAACCAATTTCAGCAATTTCACCCGAAACAGTTTCAGTGTCTATTGAAATAATTCCAGCGCTTTCTTAAATCTTTATCTGAAACATATTTGCTCCAAATGGTGTCGGTATCCCTTAAGTGTGTCACCCTACGGTTCGCGAATAATGCAGACATGATCGAGACCCCTCTCAGGTCAATAATCAGAAGCGAGACCTGGAGATCCATACTGACTCCTACACATTCAACGATGACTTCTGTGATCGTGAGAACCTTTAACGCTAGTAACTAAATCCCTTTGTCTCGTGATATATTACATGTCCGAGATTCGATCATCGGTATCTCCATACCTAGTTTGATCTCATTTCCGACATGCACTCTTTTCTCGTTCCTGTGATATAACATTCTAGTGATCACATCACTTGCTTGCAAGCTATCTTAATGTGATATCACCGAGAGGGCCCAGAGTATATCTATCCGTCATCGCGATTGACAAATTCCACTCTTGATCCATGAGCCTCAACATAACACCTTCGTAGCACTGAACCCACCTTTATAGTCACCCTGTTACGGTGTGACGTTTGATGTTATCAAGATACTCTTCCGGTGTTAGCAATTAACATGATCTCTTGGTCTAAGGACTAATATTACTTCGTATGATGTTATAGCAATATAAACATAATGACTTTGATCGTAATGCTATACTTCGGATGAATGTTCATCACATCATTCCACCAATGTTGTGACCTTGTTATTAACAACATCCAATGTCCATGATCAGGAAACCTTGATCATCTTGTTAATCAACGAGCTAGTTTATATGAGAGGCATTACTAGGAACTTTATATTTTGTTTATTAAACACACATGTATTAACGTTTCCAATTAATATAGTTATAGCATGCAAAATAAACATTTATCATAAACATGGAATAAGATAATAACCACTTTATTATTGCCTCTCGGGCATATTCCCTTCAGTCTCCCACTTGCACTAGAGTCAATAATCTAGTTTGAAAAACTTTGCGTATTGAACACCTATGGCTTTCTGGTGTTGCATATACGCGATTGCTAGTGGTTAACATAATCTCTGGATCTGACAGTTTCAGGTCTGTGTGTATTTGCATGTCTTTGCGTCTCTACGCATCACTCATTCTCAAATGAGATGACATTGTATAAATTTGGTCCTTTGGTGAGACCTTTAGTTCGTTCGGGTTAAAATGTGTTGATATTATTGTCATACAATATATCTTCATAGTATTAGCCCACTTTGAACCACACCTAGTTTGATAACAAACTACTTAACACAAATGCCCTCCTTTGCTGCTACTATAGCAGATATATACTTAGCCTTTTGTTGTAGTATCCGTCACAATGTCTCAACTTTGGAACTCATCCAAATCCATCATGGAACATCCTTTCCATTACATTGTTCTACCCATAGTCTAAATTGAGATAAATTTAATTTGTATCTTGTTACAAAACTAGTATCAATGTAACACTTTACAATGAACTACCTTTAACTATATGTGACTTATACATGATATATTCTTAGTTCTTCCAAAGCTCATAAGAATATCTTTACTATTGTCCAATGATCATCTTATGAATCATACTAGTATGTGCTCATAACATTTAGAGCATAGGACATTCTGGATATATACATATCATGGTATAATCAATCAAAATCTTCCTATGATTTTACTCACCAAGTGTTGAAACACTTGAATCTTGATACAATCCTTTCCATGCAGCAAGAACCTTTCTTGTTGTTTCCATATTGAACCCTTTCAATATCTCATATATGTATGTCTGGCACAACCATATTAGCGCCTCAATCTATCCATATAGATATTGATGCCTAATATTCCGGTTTTGCCCAAGTCTTTCATCGAAATCTTATTTTAATGAAATTCTTAACTTGTGTCAATACAAGATACATCATTTCCAATCAACAATATGTCCTCTACATAATGTATTAGAAATATGTCTCAATGCTCCCACTTAATTTCTTGCAAATGCAAGCATCTTCATCATCTCTGATGAATTTAAACTCTTTTAACATTTTCATCATGGTGAAGATTCCATACTTCAACTATTGAAGTTTGCATGCCCTTTTAGCACCCTTTGAATTAACAAAACCCTTCGGACAATGTCATGTACACGTCCTAGGTAACCGTTCTATTAAAAGAACCTTGTTTTGTTTATTCAACTACCATATACCAAATTATATGTAGTGGTTGCTACATTAATCCGCCAAGACTATATATCGCTATGAAAGATCAAATCTTGTCATAGTCAACTCCTTGAACATTGTTGTAAACTTCTTTCTGACATGTCGACTATTTCATAGATGTTAAACATCCATGTCTTTTTCTTTATAGATCCAAAAATGACCGATAGGCTTTACGCCTTTCCGGAGGGTCTTCCAAGTTCAGAAACTTGATTTCTCGTGTATGGATACTATCATGGATTCTATGACTTCTAGTCATTTTATGGAGTCAGGGCCCATCATCGCTTCTTTGTATGTAGTCGGTTCATCATTGTCAAAATAATAACGACTTGCTTATCAAATCACACTATTTGATTCTTACCGACCCACACGGTTCAATAGGAACTCTAATCTCCGAGATCACAACCTTTGTAATCATGGGAGCCATGAGCATTGCGGCCACCACCGGGACACTTTCCGGCGCTGCGCTACTTAGCACATATAGCTAAGGTTCAACAACCTTATCAAAGTTCTATTGTCCTCCCACTTAACTTTTCACAAAAAATTCCTTCTCAAGAAACTTGATGTTCCAAGTAACAAATTCTTTTGTCCTCGGTGTTATGGAGAAATTCCCAACAAATTCTTTGGGATAACCTACAAAGACGTTCTTATTCGACTTTGGTTGTAAACATTTTACTTATGCATAGCATACCAAAATTTAAGAAAAGACAATTCGGGTTTTATCCCAAACCATAACTTATATGGTGTCATTTCAACGGATCATGATGGTGCTCTTTTCAGTGTAAAAGCGGTAGTCTCTAAAGCTTCAATCCTTAAAACATAATGGCATATTTATAAATGACACCTTTGATCTTACCATGTCAAACATGGTTTGATTTCATCTCTCGAATATGCCATACTCCTATGGTTTATCGGGAAACACAAATCATGGAACAATTCCTCAAATCTTAAGTGTTTTGCAAAACATGTAACTCAAATATCTTCCTTTATGATCGAGTCATAAACTCTTTATTTTCTTGTTACAATGATTTTCCACTTCATCTTGAAAGTCTTTGAACAATTTTCAAATGTTTCATACTTCTTCCTTATTAAGTAAATATATAGATATATTCACTTAAATTTCCGGAGAAAGCATATGAAGCAAAAAGATCCATCACATATGGCTACATATAATGGACTATATACATCAACATGCATAATATCCAATAAGTTAGTCATCTGTTCCTCTTTGGCCTATGGACGGAGTTTCAATTATCTCGAGGAAATTTTCACAAGCGTCGATTGATTAAAATCAAAAACTCCAAAAATTCCATCAACATGGAGTTTCTTCATGTTTTCTTTCCAATATAATGTAAAACAACGATGTCACTTCATAAGTGATCTTTCAATCATTTGTCTTGCGACATTTTAGAAATAGTGTTTATGGATGTGATTTCTCCCACTAGACTTGTAAAAGTTCATCCATCCTTTATGGAATACGGTAATTATTTGAATAACCATTGTTCTCATAATACCGTAACAAAATAACAATTATTTAAACAAATCTTGAAGGCTGGGTTTGATGACAACGAAAAAACACCATAACACTTTATTTGTTTTCGATGAACATCATCACTTATTCTCTTGCTAGTTACTTAGGCCATTGCAGTTCATGAATTGCGTTGTCCTGTATGACACTTCATACCAACCAATTCGGTATCCAATACCGGTATCCAATACCTAAGAACCACATTGGTTAACAAGCAAGGAATACAACCATAACATGTATATCTTCTATATACCTAATCTGGACATTTCCAACTTTTTCTTTTCTGCCAAATATTTTATAGATTATCTTTCAGCAATTCCTTTTCCATTTAAAAGAATCTATCAACATCAATAGTGGTGTCATTCACATGACACATAGTACACAGTGTATATAGTCAAATACTGATACCTTTGAACTTGCACTTTGAAGTGGATCACCATCATCAAATGTTTGGTATTCTTTCAAAAATCCATTCTTTAGTAATCTATTTGTGTAGTAAACATTTTACTTACATCTTCTATTCATCCTTATCATGACAACTTTCATGATCAAGCTACTATAGCCTATAAGGAAGAATGACGAGTATAATTTTAGTTCCCGAAACCTTTTTGGGAGATTCGGATGCCTAGCATCTCCATCCTTCACAAATTCTCATACAATATGAGAACATGTATTTTGCTAAATTATACTCTATCATAATGCAACCAAAAACTTTGTTTCAGATATCACAATATCTTCCACACATGATGGTTTCTGAAACAATTCTTTCCGCTCCTATAAAATCTTGATATTAAAACAACTTTTGAATATCAATAATCATGGAGGCAAACATGATACTTTAGACACTAACATTGGAATTCTTACTCTTGATTTAATACTACTTATTAAACTTCATGGAGTAAATAGAGTTTGCTGAAAGTTTGCAATAGGACTTATAAACTTTAAATTGACATTCAAAACAATACGATACCAGTTCGTAAAGTAAATATCTAGAATTCTATAGTTCTAGTATCTTAATTAAAACTAAGCATAAGGTAGTGAACAGACGCCAATGACTACAACAAATTATGCAAATTCACTTTGATTTAGTTTATGACAAATTGAGTTCGACTAAACCAAATTAGAAATGAACTCCCACTCAAAAACGACATCCCTCGTGCCTTTTTGGTGATTACATGAACCAAATCCACTACACCAAGTCCGATCATCACGTGAGTCGGTGTAGCTTCAAAGGCGAGCATCTATATGGGCATCATATCTACCACATGACTCATGCTTAACCTTTCGGTCCATGTTCCAAGGCCATGTCTGTACATGCTAGGCTCGCCAAGTAAGAACCTTAGTACTCGCGTGTGTAAAATTGTCTTACACCCGTTGTATGAAAGCGCAGAGTCGAGTACACCCGATCATCATGTGATGTCTCGAAACACGACCCATAGAACAGTGCATACATAAGGAAGAACACATTTTTATCTTGATATCTAAATGAGGGATCATCTTATAATGCTACTAAAACGCCAAACTAGCAATATAAGATGCAAACATCTAATGTGTAAAGTGAGATGATATGGTCCATGCATTTGATCTCTATCATTTGCATCGTGGTATGATCTATATCATTCCTTTGTGTGTAAGGCCAAGGTCTATGGAACTTACACGTTGAGTGTGTTGTAAGAGTATCTATCATACATCTACTTACAACAATACCATATCAAGACACTAGCCCAACAATGATCTAAACTAGACGCCTTTAATTTATCAATTGCAAGTTTTACGTGGCTTAGGGCTTTCGGAGATAGAACCATTCTTACCTACAAACATGGAACCACAATGAGGATAACCAAGTTATTAGCAACTCGTTGTAAATCAGATAATGACTATAGTAGAGAGATGACACACCAGCCACTTATGCAAAACTAGTTGCATGTCAGTCATGGAACCGGTCTCATGTACGATGACATGTAAGGTTGGTCCGGGCCGCTTCATCCCACTATGCCACCAATATCCAAGATACATGAAAGAAGCAATAACATGACCATCATCACCCACATATAAACATATGTGTACTACCCGTGCAAAGCACCTACGCATAGATCAGGCTCTAATACCACTGTTGGGGTTCGCAGCATAGAAAACAAAAAATTTCCTACGATGAGAACTATACGCCAAGATCTATCCACTAGATACAGAGCAATGGGTGGATATACATCCATGGATAACTTACCCTCGAAGACAATGAGTTTTGTTAACGAGTAGGAACTCGTGGATGATGTAGTCGTACGCTTTCCGATCTCAAGATCGTGATGAAGTCCAGCAGGTCCGGCTCCAGGACGTCCTTCAGATCCAGCTCCAGCAAGTCCAGCACCACCAAGTCCAGCACATAAGCGTTGGTGCATCCGTGATCCTTTACACGTCGGTACCCGACAACCTCTGTCCCTCGCTCCAGCAAAGCAGCAGAAGCAGCAACTCCTTTCCAGATAAAGCCACTGGGAACATGTATCTCGCTAATCCGAGACCATGGGGGAATAATACTAGAGGGGGAGAGAGATCCTTCACGAGGAGGTGTGAGGAAGAAGGGGTGTGAGGGGGGCCTTTTATAGGAGGAGGGGGTTACCCCTCCCCCATGGCCGACGCCCCATGGGAGGGTGACTCCTCACCTCCCCCATTCATGTGGTGGTAACCCCTCCACATTAAAATGCCCCTTTACATTCTCTTTTAAAGTCTCCACTTTAAATGCATTAAGTTTCTCAGAATTTAATGCTCTCTCATTTAATAAAACTCTTTTTATTAAATTTATTCAGAATTTTGTTAATTACTTTAATTAACAAACATTCACATAAAACCCCCTGCAACATTTCAATATTACATGCAGAACCAATTTCAGCAATTTCACCCGAAACAGTTTCGGTGTCTATTGAAATAATTCCGGCGCTTTCTTAAATCTTTATCTGAAACATATTTGCTCCAAATGGTGTCGGTATCCCTTAAGTGTGTCACCCTACGGTTCGCAAATAATGCAGACATGATCGAGACCCCTCTCAGATCAATAATCAGAAGCGGGACCTGGAGATCCATACTGACTCCTACACATTCAACGATGACTTCTGTGATCGTGAGAACCTTTAATGCTAGTAACTAAATCCCTTTGTCTCGCGATATATTACATGTCCGAGATTCAATCATCGGTATCTCCATATCTAGTTTGATCTCGTTGCCGACATGCACTCTTTTCTCATTCCCGTGATATAACATTCTAGTGATCACATCACTTGCTTGCAACATATCTTAATGTGATATCACCGAGAGGGCCCAGAGTATATCTATCCGTCATCGGGATTGACAAATTCCACTCTTGATCCATGAGCCTCAACATAACACCTTCGTAGCACTGAACCCACCTGTATAGTCACCCTGTTACGGTGTGACGTTTGATGTTATCAAGATACTCTTCCGGTGTTAGCAATTAACATGATCTCATGGTCTAAGGACTAAGATTACTTCGTATGATGTTATAGAAATATAAACATAATGACATTGATCGTAATGCTATACTTCGGATGAATGTTCATCACATCATTCCACCAATGTTGTGACCTCGTTATTAACAACATCCAATGTCCATGATCAGGAAACCTTGATCATCTTGTTAATCAACGAGCTAGTTTATATGAGAGGCATTACTAGGAACTTTATATTTTGTTTATTAAACACACATGTATTAACATTTCCAATTAATATAGTTATAGCATGCAAAATAAACATTTATCATAAACATGGAATAAGATAATAACCACTTTATTATTGCCTCTCGGGCATATTCCCTTCACAAGTGTGACGCTATCAACGACAACATGGTTGCCTACCACGATCTGTATAGCATTACGGAAGCCCAATTTGATGGATGTGAAGTATTGTACATAGGAAGTGCAAGCAATGAGGAAGCCTACAATCTGGCAAACATCGGGTACTTATGCCTACCAATTCCACCCGGATTTTTTTGGGAAGAAATAACAGAGCACTCTATTAAGGCCAAGAGAGTTTCTGAGGTCATAGCACCCAAGATAGGGAAAAATATCAAGTCACGAAAGGACTCGGGGGTTGCACTAGCAAGCGAAGATATAGAGGAAACCCCCCAAGAAGAGCCAGAAGTCGGTCAAGTCATGATAATATAGCCTACATGGATGCATCCATACATAGCATATATGACTCAAGAAGAACTCCCCTAAGACGTGATGGAAGCTCGACGAATCACCCGAAGATCAAAAGCCTTTAGAATCATTAAGGGAGAATTATATAAAATAAGTATCTCGGGTGTGCTACAACGATGTGTCACACCCGATGAAGGAAAGATTATACTCAAGGACATACATGAAGGAGTGTGTGGTCATCACGCTAGTAGCCGGGCAATTGCCGCCAAAGAATTCATGGCAGGATTCTACTAGTTCATAGTAGTACAAGATGCAAAGGATATAGTTAGAACATGTGAGGCATGTCAGCGATTCACAACAAAACCTGGCTCACCTGCTGCTGCATTAAATCCCATACCCCTTGCTTGGCCATTCGCTTAGTGGGGACTTGATATGGTGGGTAAACTTCACAAACCATCTCTAGGAGGACACGTCTTTCTGCTAGTAGAAGTCGACAAATTCACTAAATGTATTGAAGCAATGCCTATTACCGGCCAGGATAGAACTTCGGCTGTGAATTTTATCAAGTCAATAGTGTTTCAATTTGGCGTGCCAAACAGCATCATCACCGACAATGGAACTAATTTTACTTCCAATGAGTTCAAGGAATACTGCCAGGAGATGGGTATAAAAGTAAGTTATGCCTCAGTTGCTCACCCGCAAACTAATGGGCAAGTGGAAAAAGCCAATGGCCTCATAACTGTTGGCCTCAAGAAAATATTACTAGCACCACTCGACAGAGAAAAAGGAGCATAAATTGATGAGTTACCATCTGTTTTGTGGAGTTTGCATACTACTCCAAATAATTCGACACAAGAAACAACCTTCTTTCTGGTCCATGATGTTGAAGTTGACCTTCCAGTCGAAGTATCTCATGAGTCTCCACGGGTCACTGAATACGATGAAGAAGCGTCAAGAGAAGCACTTGAAGACGATGTTGATGCACTTGATGAAGCCTGCGATATTGCCTTACAAAGGGCCACTATATATCATCAAAACTTGCACAACTACCACAGACGATGACTTTGTCCTAGATCCTTCGTTGTAGGAGACCTAGTTCTTCGCCTCAAGAAAGATGGACACCGTAAATTGGAGTCACCTTGGGAAGGGCCTTACATCGTTACAGAAGTTATCTCGAAACAACTATGGTGTTTTTACACTTAGAATTTATGTTTTCTCGCAATTTAAATTACAATAAGGCCTACGGTCTGGCTTCTTAGCCAGAATATTATTCAATAAAGGCCAACGGCCAGGCGTACCCGCCGAACCATGTATCTTTGGCTTCAGATTATAAATAAAAGATAAGTTCTCCATACTCAGACTTTTTTATTATTTTCTTGATCCACACAACAAGGGTTTTTTATAAAGACACTTAGAAAATTTGCGAGCATTTCTCTGATGAAGCTAACAAAAATTATGAGCCTATGTACAAATACAGGCATCCGAACATAGCCTCAGGGGCTACTCCCATCGGGAGCGCTGACGCACACCCGATAGAAAATTATATTATGCATATAAGGTCAAACAATTGTGACCTAGAGAAATATCAAAAGCCTATGAGTTATACTTCAATGTATCCTCAAAAGGTTACTCCCATCGGAAGATTCTGTAAAAACCATATGACAAAACAAAAAGCTGATAAACTTCATCAATTCCAACAGCCAAACAAGGCAGTCGATAAAAATTATACAAATATCTCAGATTGCGTTTGACGCGATAAAACTCCGAATGTCGTGTCCACCACATGAAGATAATGTTGGAAATATTCCCTAGAGACAAATAGTAATAAGGACTATTATCATATTTCATAAAGTTTATGATTAAGTTTTATATCATGATATAACTGTATTGAGCGGAAACATCAATACACGTGTGATATATAAACAACCAACGATTCCTAGTGAAACTCTACTCACTGGTTCATTGGTCAACAGATGATCAAGTTTCCTGATCATGTGGCATTTATGCCAGTTGGGAATGGAGTCAACTCATTCTGAGAATGAGATGATGAACCAATACCCAACCTAAACATCATGACCCGATCATGTCACGAAGTTCAAGTTACGATGATTAGAAATGGATCCTCGTAGACTATTCCTTAGACCGTGAGGCTATATCAATCACTGTCTCCCGAGAGTGCTTAGATAGCATCAAGCATCACTTGGTAATATAGTGATCATAAAGGTGTGTTTAGGTACTCGGAGGAACTGTAGAGGCAATATATGTCAAGAGCGGGATTTGTCCATCCACGTGACAAAAAGATACTTAAGGGCCCACTCAAGAGAAGTTATCTCCAATAGCAGCGCAACGTGTGATTTGATCACAAGGATATCACTTGTCAGAACGAGTCAAGTAGCATTGTTCAGTAACAAGATTGAACACGACATGGTGATGTCATTGATTAGATATCGGACAATGCAAGTATCAAGAGACAAAGGGAATAATACATGACCGTCCCGGTTCAAAGGACAAAAGATCTTCGTGGAACGCACAGGGGTCACATGGCCATCCAGGTCCCTCTTTCGATCATTGGTCCGGGAGTGTCCCGACCATGTATGGAGTGTTCCCGAACTGTAGGGTATCACGCGTAAGGGTTTGATGGTGCTTAGAGAGTGTTTATAGGATCGGAAGAATCACCGAAGAATAGTAGAGAGAAAACTGGAAGGGTTTCGGTAAGTCCGGAGGATGTCCGGAGTGGAGGTGGAAGGTGTTCCATAGCCACGGAGATTGAATAATATGTGAATGAATGTTAAATATTGATTTAATCATTTATTCATAATTATTTAATAAAAGATAAAATCAATTTAAAGGTCAAAAGGCTTAATGGGCCAATTCCAGAGGGAAGAGGGCCCACTAGGGAAAGGCAAGAGGGAGAAGGGCCAGAAGGGGTGGTCGGCGCCCTAGTGGGCCAGCCCCCCCCCTGCACAGGGCCCATGGGGGTGGTCGGCAGCGCCTCCCCCTCCCCCTCTCCTCTCCTTTAGTCCCACCCCGTGACTTTGAGGGAGGAAGTACCTCCCCTGCCACTATATATAGTGGGGGGATTTGGCCAGATAAATACACACAATATTCTATAAAGGTCTCCTCACTTTTGGGGAGACCTCTAATAGATATTCTTTCTCTCTCTCTCTCTCGTGACCGTGGTCCCAAGTTCGGACTGCGCGAACGAGAGACATCCTCACCGCGGAGCGCCGTCGCACCGCGGGATTCGGATCCAGGAGCTCTACTTCCACCACTGATGCTAGATCAGGGAAGCGGGAGTCATCGTCAGGAACCGGACGTGTGTAACTCCCCGCGAGGTGTCACACTTGAGGCACTCAAGTCGTTGGAGCCGCAAGAGCGCAAGGACTTCATCACGACCTTGAGGTCGGCTTCGGCTCATCTACATCAACCATGCTCTCCTGAGCATTGATAATGCTTTTCGGTCTTCAAGGGTAAGTTCGTGAAAATCCTCTCCCGTTAATGCATTACTAATAGAAAGGTCCTGGCAACATCAGGGGTTCAGGGGCGTAGGGTAAAAATTTATTGTTTTCATATGCGGAACCCCTACAGTGGTATCAGAGCTAGATCTATGTGTAGTAATGCTAGTACGGGTAGAACACACGAGATGTAGCGTGTGGGCATTGATCTTTTAGTTGTTACCCTCCCACATGTACTTGTGTATACCGCAGTAATGCTTGATGAAGCGCCCCCCAACCGACTTTACGCTTTCATTCGCGAGATTGGTCCACCCTTGACATACGGCTTGTACCGTATAAAGTGGCTTAGAGGGTGTCTGTGTCTCTCGCATTAGTTGGTATGCCAGTTGCAACGGAGGGCCCTGAAAGGGGTGTAGTATAGACAACTACTTGACCAGCGTTGTGGTGACAGTTTGTAGGTAAGAACAGTTCTTGTGCGAAAGCCCATTCAGCCACGTAAAATATGCAAAGATAAAGTAGATGCGTCTAATTTTGTTTTGCAGGGGGCGTTGCTTTGTGATATGGTTGTGGCAAAGGTAAAGTGATTACCTTATGTTATGTAGTGGTAGATAGTCACGGAGGTGACGGACTACCACCTTGAAAACACCGGTACCACGGTGTCTCTGGGCGCCGAACCACAGTGCGAATCCGGTGACGACGGATGGAGATCACGACGTGAAGGACCATATCACATCGCATTTACATTCAATGCTATTGTTTGTATATCTTATTGTGTGCTAGTATCAGATACTCGACGGTATCCTAATAAGATGATCCCTATTAAAATTACCAATGGTTGTGTTCCCCCTTAGTGTGCACCACCAAGAAAGTTCTTTGGTATGAGGCAAGCCATGATGATCGGGTGTCAGACATATCTACATTCGCATACAGTGGGTGTAAGCCATGTTACACGGCGAATACACTAAGGTTGAGTTGGCGAGCCTAGCACGTTACAGAGACGTGGTCTCAGAACACGGATGGTTGAAAGATCGAGCACGAGTTGCATGAATGATGTGACCAATGTTTAGCGTCTACCCTAGAACCCACATTAATGGCCGTGATGATCGGGGGAGATGTGGGGAAAAGGGGTTGTGTTATCACTAGGAACCCTTCAGGGGATAGGTGTTTCTGAGTGGAGTTATTATTAACTCATTTAATTATAAACTTAGTCTAAATTCCTTTCGCAATTATAAATATAGAGATGGATCACCGTGAAGCTTACTTTGTCATTGAGGAATGGGTAATGGGTGAGAAACTTAGGCTTGATGGATCCAACTTCCCTAGTTAGCTTGTGCGCTTGAATGATCTCCTTACTAGGAATCATGTGGTAGACTACATACGCCGCATGATGGATTTGACTGAGCCAGACCACTATGAGACCCCACAAGAGCTGGCAGACCGCTACTATCATCAAGAGATGTCCACCTACACTCAGATAATAATGCGTTACGGGATGGTGGATGAACTCCATCCGCTCATGGGTGATCTTGATCCATATTCGATGGTGGATCAGCTGAGAGCAGAGTTCATAAGCCATGTGCGCACGTGGAAGCACGAGCTGCTTGGAGAGTTCCTTTCCATATAGATAGAGGAGCACACATGTCTGAAGGGTAACTTGGAGCGCATGCTTTATGCACACATGAGACTGGTTCACTTCGTGGACTACTGGATGGATGATCCGTTTGCGATAGGCGTGCTGCTTCGATCGTTGCCTCCCAACTACGAAGGACATGTCCGGAGTAACATCATGAGTAGGATACGGAAACATTGGATTTCCAAGAGTTCATATTATGTTTCAAGAACGTAAAGGTTGAACCAATCACCGGTGAGGTCATCAATGATATAGGTATATATTTGATATACGATTTTATAAATGTTATAATCTTGCAAACACATTTGCAGTGTTAAGTATATTTGATACTTATTCTGTTTTACTGAAAACAGTTCATTCTGCATGAGAGGTGCTTGCTGGAGAGGAGGTGATGTTGCGTGTTGATGGCGAGCATGATGATGATGTCCAACGACACTCTCCCTCAACATTTATCACTTAGTTTATGTTTTAGGATGATTATTGTAATCAAAAGATTGTGAACTTATTTAGTGTGCCTCACACTTTGTGAGACGGTTATTCATATGAGCTTGTAACAAACAGTTGTTCCACTTTTATGAATGATTTCTATTTGTGTTCATATCTTGTTTGATTATATGTGAATTATCCTTGTTGTTTGAAACTAATTGATAACACATGAACATTTGTAAAATATTTAAATGCCTTGAAAAATACCCAACTTAATGATATATTCATTTTGAATGAAACCATTTTTTAAATTCAAAGTTATGTTGATAATATGTGAAAGACATTCAATTTCTTGTCATATGTAAATCATGCCTAAGTTCGGCAAAATAACTTGAACACCATGTATTGCTTGAATACGAAGTGTTTAATGAATTGTTAAAAGTAAATACATATTCGATGTATTGTGTTTTAACAAAATGGTAATTATCATTATATGATTGTAATGCGTAAAGTAGTTTACCAAAGGAAACATAAGTATGAAACTATTTGATATGATCAAAGTGTTTCATCAACAAAGGGTATAAAGATAAATGAGAATCTAATTACTATGATTTGATCAATAGTAATGAAATCCAACTTTATAAGATTGGCATAGAAGAAATTGTGGAATGCAAAGTGTTTTGAAATGTCAAAATGCAAAGCATCACAATGTGATATTAGATATCAAAGTGGGTGAATAGAAGGCGCCAAATAAATCGTTATAGTGTAGATGTAGAGACCATTAGTTAGAAATAGTTAGCACTCAATTAGAATATATAGTGAACCATGAGAATTCATGAAAGCGGCTCCATATCTGGTATGGATTGTCGTAAAAGTTTTGGGGTTATTTGATATAACCAGAACAATAGCGAATAAGTCCTTGTAGAGTATTCATTAGAAACTTTGAATACGAAATCCATAGCTGAAACCAAAAGAGAAGCAAAACTAGTATTTCTTGGATTTTGGTACATTTTTTAGAAAGTTCGCATTCAGTGATATTTCTCGATTATGAAGCTTTTGGAAGATAGAGTGAAACACGATGAGGATTCAAAACCCTGCATCAGAGTGTTGAGTAGCGCAACGGAAATAGTTCATGAACGATTCTCTTCACAAAGGAAATAATCAATGATAATGATCACTGTGTTTTCCTCACTAGTGTTTTCACTACATAAAGTAGGATTCAAAATATAACCCATACCTTGTATGGAAACATTTGTGATGATTCTTGGAATATGACATGCCTACGAACTACTAAGGAAATAATGGTAAACTAGAATTATGAGAAATCCTAGAAGCAAAATTCCCTTGAGATTAGAAAGCAATTTGTTGCTGAATCTCACAAGTAAAAGGGGTTACTTGAATTTTCCCAAATGACTGCAAAGCCATGTGGAAAAGGGGGTGAATGACAAAAGCACAATTTGTCAAGTATTGGACAAATTCAAATGAATTTGATTCAAGTGTGCTGAATGTCTAGAGGATTTAAAACTAGTAAAAGTACTAGTATATCATAAGTAAATCTCAGTTTGATATTTGATCAAAGGATTTTGAAGTTGTTCAAAATAGTGAGTGGATATGAAGTTTGCATGAAATTGAGTGGGAGCTATAAAAGTCTTCCTAAAACAATATGTGAATGACATATTTTTGAATGGGAGCAATATAAGTCTCAAATTCAAATATGTAGGAACATAGTTTGAGTAAGAGTAGTGACTCATACCCAAATATGGTAGGAACATATTTTGAGTGGGAGCTTATAGAATGATTCTTAAGTGTGTTAAGAATAAAAGCGCAAGTACCGATAAATAATGATTTATAAGGTGAAGCTGATAATAAGTGTATTATGATATTATGTAGTATTCCTTAAGGGATTCTGAAAAGGGTTTTTAGAATAGAAGTTAATTAAGGAACTGGTCATTAATAACTCAAGTTAGGAATAGTATTAAGTTTAACATCAATGGTTGAAAGAAAGAAAAGGATGATCATCATCCACTATGTTGAGAAATAGGTTCTCCCATCGGGAGATTCTGTAAAAACCATCCGACAAAAGAAAAAGTTGATAAACTTCAGCAATTCCAACAGCCAAACAAGACAGTCAATAAAAATTATACAAATATCCTGGATTGCGCCTGACGCAATAAAACTTCGAATGTCATGTCCACCACATGAAGATAATGTTGGAAATATGCCCTAGAGACAAATAGTAATAAGGACTATTATCATATGTCATAAAGTTTATGTTTCAGTTTTATATCATGCTATAGCTGTATTGAGAGGAAACATCAATACACGTATGATATATAAACAACCAAGGGTTCCTAGTGAAACTCTAGTCACTGGTTCATTGGTCAACAGATGATCAAGTTTCCTGATCATGTGGCATTTATGCCAGTTAGGAATGGAGTCAACTCATTCTGAGAATGAGATGATGAACCAATACCCAACGTAAACATCATAACCCGATCATGTCATGAAGTTCAAGTTACAATGATTAGAAATGGATCCTCGTAGACTATTCCTTAGACCGTGAGGCTATATCAATCACTGTCTCCCGAGAGTGCTTAGATAGCATCAAGCGTCACTTGGTAATATAGTGATTATAAAGGTGTTTTCAGGTACTCGGAGGAACTGTAGAGGCAATATATGTCAAGAGCGGGATTTGTCCATCCACGTGAGAAAAAGATACTTAAGGGCCCACTCAAGAGAAGTTATATCCAATAGTTGTGCAGCGTGTGATTTGATCACAGGGATATCACTTGTCGGAACAAGTCAACTAGCATTGTTCAGTAACGAGATTGAACACGACATGGTGATGTCATTGATCAGATATCGGGAAATGCAAGTATCGAGAGAAAAAGGGAATAAGACACGACCGTCCCGGTTCAAACAACGAAAGATCTTCGTGGAACGCATAGGGGTCACATGGCCATCCAGGTCCCTCTTTCGATCATTGGTCTGGGAGTGTCCCGACCATGTCTGGAGTGTTCCCGAACCTTAGGGTATCATGCTTAAGGGTATGATGATGCTTAGAGAGTGTTTGTAGGATCAGAAGAATCACCGAAGAATAGTAGAGAGAAAACCGGAAGGCTTTCGGTAAGTCCGGAGGATGTCCGGAGTGGAGGTGGAAGGTGTTCCATAGCCATGGAGATTGAATAATATGTGAATGAATGTTAAATATTGATTTAATCATTTATTCATAATTATTTAATAAAAGAGAAAATCAATTTAAAGGTCAAAAGGCTTAATGGGCCAATTCTGGAGGGAAGAGGGCCCATTAGGGAAAGGCAAGAGGGACAAGGGCTAGAAGGGGTGGCCGGCGCCCTAGTGGGCCATCCCCCCACGTGGGGCCCATGGGGGTGGCCGGTGGCGCCTCCCCCTCCCCTCTCCTCTCCTTTAGTCCCACCCCGGGACTTTGAGGGAGGTAGTACCTCCCCTCCCCCTATATATTGTGGGGTATTTGGCCAGATAAATACACACAATATTCAATAAAGGTCTCCTCACTTTTGGGGAGACCTCCAATTGATATTCCTCTCTCTCTCTCTCTATCTCGTGACCGTGGTCCCAAGTTTGGACTGCGCGAATGAGAGACATCTTCACCGCGGAGCGTTGTCGTGCTGCGGGATTCGGATCCAGGAGCTCTACTTCCGCAACTGCTGCTGGATCGGGGAAGCGGGAGTCATTGTCAGGCACCGGACGTGTGTAATTCCCCGCGAGGTGTCACACTTGAGGCACTCAAGTCGTTGGAGCCGCAGGAGCGCAAGGACTTCATCATGCCCTTGAGGTCAGCTTCGGCTCGTCTACATCAACCACGCTCTCCTGAGCGTTGACAACGCTTTTTGGTCTTCAAGGGTAAGTTTACGAAAAGCCCCTCCTGTTACTGCATTACTAATAGATAGGTCCTGGCAACATCAGGGGTTTAGGGGCGTAGGGTAAAAATTTATTGTTTTCATACACGGAACCTGTACAGATAAGACCCCGAGATTTGTCATGTGTGGCCTGGTAATCGCACAAGAATGTGCTCTACCAGTAAAATATATGTATCGACGATACGATGAAAAATACCGATGGACACGTTGGGTACCCGATAAAATAGAACCGGAATTCAGTATTCTATAAGACCTCAACGGATCCAACTGAGTTACGCCAGTTAAAATTCCGAGTTCAGGTCCAGGGACTTGAATTTGATGTAGGTCCATAGTGTCTTTGCCTAGGAGCAATTAACTAATTCCCGATCCGTCGGATGCATCGGGCCTATTATACCAAATCCCTATAAAGCTGGAAAAATAAAGACAGTTCGTAAAATCTCAAATCATAAAGACTGAAAACATCTTTGAGATTTAACCAGAATCTACGATTCGGGTATAGTCTCGGGGGCTACTGACATAGATATGATTACTCGAGTGCTTATGTTTTGCTACCCTGGCTGTATAAAGGCTCATGGCCCATAAAGACTAAAGATGAAGGCCCAGGAAGCATCCGATGGAAGCCTTAGTTGTATTAGATAAGGAAATAGGAACCGATATTGTATTGCTGTTGTAATCATAAATATATAACCTATCTGTATACGGCTTTGGGACTTGGCCTATTATATATAGGCTGGGAGAAGCCAATAGAGAGGTACCAAAAACTCCCAAGCAATCTGTAATAGTATTGTCCATCGATAATCAGGCGACTTCGACTCCCTTATTTGCCTGACATCCGATGAAATCCCCATCATTCTCTTTTCCGCAAAACTCTAAGTCCATAACTATAGGCATTGCCGAGGTTACCCCTTTTCACTACCAAAACTTACTCAAATCACAGATCGATCCAAAACATGATTTGGGGCTATTTTTGGTGGAATTTTTGATTTTATGGGGAAAAGACCAAATCGATGAGAAATACGTTTGACCAAAAGTTGCTGATACCATATGATAAGGGGTTACCTCAAGGGTGGCCCGATCTTTACGGATCTCGTGGTCAAATCGATGGGAAAAGCGAAGGGAAAGGGAGAAGGTAGCAGAAGCGACCACACCTCTCGTGAAGAACACGATGAACACACGCAAAACTCACACGATACAAGGATAATTTATCTCACTGGTGGCCACTGGTCTGATAGAATCCTTGCAAGGAAAGATCGGTCAATGTGCTCCCTTTGATCCCAAGCAAAGAGGGAAGAACACCTTGGAGAGGGTCTTGACAACTATGCTCACGCACTCGCAAACGTAGGCCTTGTACAACAATGGATGTGCGATGCAGACTCCGACGAGGTTGGTGACGATCGGTCCCCTTGGTAAAGGGGATGAGGCAAAACTAGAGATTCCACAAAGAGGTTGTCTTTAGTCTATAATCTATGCCTAAGGGGTACAATGAGGGGTGGAGGCTCTATATATAGGCCAGCCACTAGAATGGTGGTACTTTGGGCATAAAACTAGGGTTTGGAACGGACTAGAGGGGTACATGGGCCGAAGGCCCAGCTGGCGGTGTGCAGGCCCATCACTAATGCCGGAGACTCTGGGTGCACGGGCCAGAGACTCCGGGGTCGATGTTGCTCTCCGAGGTAGACTCCGGGGTGGCGGACAGAGAGCTCCAAGCAGCGGACGGAGTCCTGGGGGCAGAGGGCCGAAGACTCCAGGGTGGCCGGAGACTCCGGTGTTGGAGGCCGGAGACTCCGGGGTGGCTGGAGACTCCGGTGTAGAGGGCCGGAGACTCCGGGGTGGCTGGAGACTCTGGTGTAGAGGACCGGAGACTCTGGGGTGGCTAGAGAATCCAGTGTTGGAGGCCGGAGACTCCGGTGCTTCAGCTACTTCTTCTTCCGTCTTCTCTTCCAAGCCTCCGTCTTATCGGGCTTGGTGCTCCAGTCTTCCTCCCTTGTCTCTGTACTTGTCAGTGTGAACCTATCATGATAATGGGACAGAGTATGAAGTAGTATACCATTCAATAGGGTAGGAAGTGGGTTCGCATAGAGGAACGAATTCACCTTTGAGTCCATGACGACTTGGCATAAGTTGGAGACCTTGATGTGGTAACGACTGTAGGCCGGGCTACATCAGCAGAGGCAAGAGGTGGAGCGGCTTCGTCTTGCATGGAGTATTCGGTGGAGGTGCCAAGTCATGCCTAGCCGGCAGGTGCTACGCTCATTCATGTCTGGTTCGGTAGGTGCTACGCACGATAAATCTTTCAGAGGTCTCTAGCTTCGTCTGTTGACGGGATCTAGCGACATGGTGCCGGGAGGTCTCGGGGTGGCGATCACACGTGCTTGGATGGATGTGCACAGGGCGGTGGCGCACCGTCTGGAGTCAATGGCATGCCTCACAAGGTTAGTGCATTGATCTCTCCAGAAATTGTTTTTTTTAGATTCCAGAAGTTGGATATGTGGAAGAAGGCAGCAGCTAGGACTTTCTGAAGCGTGTCCGCTGGTACACGTTGAGGGTCTCTCGGATCGGTTGTGCCATTTGCTCACAATTGAGCAACTTGTCGAGATCTTCGGTTTTAGATTATGTGCTTTGGTGAGATGTCAGGAATATTTGCCCTCTTCATAGACACCCCCTTCATCGGGTTGTAGGATTAACAAGTTATCGTTAGTTTTGGTAGGATTCGGGTTGATCTTTATAAATTTTTTTAAAATAATCTAATAAAGCAGGCTATATGTATCTCTTGGCTACAGAGGCCGAGACTTCCCCTATTTCGTAAAAGAAAAAGATCTCGTCCGCCAAAACACCATCTGTATGTCACAACGATATTTTGATAGAGATACGGGTTCATGCATTCTCGCAATGGAGATCGGGCTACATGTAGCCCCTATATTTTCTGAATTTAAGAACTTGATTTTAAAGTATCAAAAAATTATGAAAAATAAATTCTAGCATAGATAATGATTTACTTTATGCAAACCAATATGTGGTTGGGTGGTTATACCTCCAGCCTACCAGAGTTGCATAAAATGCAGAATTGGGGACGACGTTTTCGTCACGAGGCGTCCGTGGTGATTTCGTCAATCTCAAAACCCGATCCGCTGGCTAAGTCTCTCGGAGGCTCATAGGGATAGGGCGTGCGTTCATAGAAGTGTGTGCATGTACGTGTTGTGATCGTCTACGATTGTACAGTGTTTCTAAAAAAAATATATACTCTACTAAACATACAAAAAATTGGACCTAAAATACCTTATGTTTTGGTCTCAATAAAAATAATAAAATCTGATAGAATTTAGTGGTTTGAAATTGGCATCGTTCGCTACTTTAGGTATTAGATTTTGACATTTTTATGCAGCCCAAAATACAAGGTATTTCATGTTGAGATTTTTTCACTGTGGCAGAGCACATTATTTTCTACGTCTAAAATTTTTGCTCAGAATTTTTCGAAACTTCAAAATACAAATTTCCAAAGGTTAAAAAAAAAAGCTCCATTGTCTTAGATTTATCAAAAAATTGAATGTATCCATATATTAAAATATGTTTAGATTCATGCAAATTTTGACAAATTTGTGATATCATTATTTTCAGGGGAGGGAGTAGTAACTACAGTTTTTTATTCAGGACATCTTTTTTTTCCAAAGCTACCTTCTCGGTAGCCTATAAAATAAGTTCAGCACCACACACTTCCATTCAGAACCTCAAAATGGGCCATAGTCCTTTCCACGCTTCCACTTTCATCATTTGGCAACCGACGTGATGAAGCTATAAAATGCTCGAGACTGGATACAGATACTCATGGCGCAATCACATTTATGTCATAAGCTTAATGCTTGCTTGGGCCTTCCGTAAAATCTAGATTTCTCTTCTTCTTTTTTTGCAATTTTCCCTACAGCCTTCTCTCCAGACTCTTATGAAGCAAGGTCCATATACAGACACAGACCACTCAGAGGAGACGGAGATATCCGGAAGCAAGTTTCCTTTCATCAAGATCTTCGGCTCGAGAAGCTTGCAGTCGCTGCAACCATACCTCACTCACCGACAAGATCTCAGCACCACAAGAAAGAAAAATGTCCCCATCCCAGTTGCAGAACGGAGTCCTGCAGAATATGGCATTGTCACTGCCCTAAATCTGACGGATCATGCCAGAGAGCGGAAAACCAATTTGCAAGATCAGAAGGTTGATAAGCCATTGTCATTTGTCAACTTGGTACCTGCATCAAATTGTAACGCCAAATTTAATGTAGGAGAACCTAATAGTGCACGTGCAGCAAGTAGCGAGCCAGTGCATGAGTACCCCTGCAACAACACAGGGAACTATGTACTAGCAAATCTAGCATACAAGTGTGCAACGGGTTATTTCAGACTAGAAGTTGGAATTCACAGCATGGCTATTAAATTTCTGATATCAAAGGAAAGCTTCAGATACGAAAAAAGAGTATGCCCACCCTTTCTTTCCCTTTCACGAGTTGCCTCTTGTATCAGATACTATGCAAGATACTAGAAACTACTTGATTTAAATGCTGCAATAAATAAGAATGATATGTTTCAAGATCCTTTGATCTCAGAAACACCAGGGAAGTGTACATCCCTGGTTAACTGTCTGATGGTTACCATTTGCGCCATCAAGGTCTCAGCAAAACCATTATATATATATGGGTATAAAGTGATGATAGCCCAACCTGAGAGCTGCAAGCTCATGAATCCAAGCTCAAATATCTCTTCCATGGAAGAGCCTCTGCTTCCTTTAGTCCACAGCGATCAAAAGTACTCTTCTTTGAAGCAAGACAGAAGCAAATCCTGGGATGTCCCAAACAGGTGTGAAACTTCCTTTCATCCAGAGAGTAATGTCAAAGGTAACTCCAGTGCCCCCAATCATCCTCCAGCCACTAGAGAAAACACCAACATAGTATCCACACCGACTTTGCAGAGGGTGCGTTCTTCACCTTCTATGTTCACATCAATCAAAGAAGCTCCATGTGCACATGAGCTTGACGAGCAAAGCCATGCTGCACAATACAGACCGTCAGTTACAAGGCAGGCCATTGTCAGTGTCATCCTATACATCTCAATAGGAGTCATTGTGTACATGACAAATGTTGAAGGCTTCAAGGGAAAATCCACGTTTAAGTTAGTGGATGGTCTTTACTTCACCATCATAAGCTTGTGCACCATTGGGTACGGTGACATAGTCCCTTGCACTACCTTCACGAAGGTATTCACATGCTTGTTTCTACTAATAGGTGTTCGCTTTGTTGACATTATGTTAAACGGGCTGTTGACAAATGTGCTTGACAAGCAAAGAACAGTCCTGCTTAGCACAATGGATGATAATAAGCTCAACAAGGTATTTGACACCTACATGATTGATGCTGAAAAGAAAAGGTCAAGAGGGAAGATGAAAGTACTGCTTGCACTAGGCATTGTTGCAGGATCTATCTCAGTTTGTACAATCATAGTACATGAGGTCGAGGGCCTAAATTGGATTGACAGCTTCTACCTATCAGTCATTTCTGTGACAACAGTTGGTTATGGGGATTATGGCTTCTCAACAACAGCCGGAAGGCTCTCTGCGACTGTTTGTTTGTTGGTGAGCACTTTCGCAGTTGGCAAAGCATTCTTGTTCCTAACAGATCTAAGGATGGATAGAAGGAACCGACGAACTACTAAATGGATCCTCCAGAAGAAAAGGGACAATGAGCCACTTGTTGCAGACCTTGATAATGATGCATCTGTAAGGTATTGTAATTTTTTCATCAATTATCATGTTACTTAACATGCGCTTCTAGTTTACCGCTGTCTTGAATTCAATGATTACATCATCCTATTTCCTCATGAGAAAGTCAATTTTATCTGACGATAGGACCTTCCATAATTTGTTGCACGACGAAGAGCTAACAATTTGTCATTCCTTTTATCTCAATTTTTTTTGTCATCCCTTTTACCAAATACGCAAGGAAACAGTAAATACAACACAAACATGGTCAATATTTTAATTTAGAAATTAGAAGACATCTATGCATAGAAAATCTACAAAAGTATGCTGCATGTGTATGTCCCTACTACCTGCATGGCCGCATACAAGGTACACGAGATATCATCCTGACTCCATAGCATGCATTCATGTTTTGCAAAAAATTTCAAGAGTTTCAATGATTTAACTGTTAGAACATTTTGTGTATAACGAAAATAAGCCGACAGTGACCTTTTTCCTAAAATATATGTCAGAAATCAAAAAAGGGAGACACTATAGTTGTTGTACAGGGGCAAGGCCAGATACTTGTGATATGCATTAAGACCTCACAATCTTACATGGAATTTACTTTTCATCAGTTCATCTCAACTTCTGCCTTTTTCTTATTAGATTAATTCAAAAGTATGTCATCATGTTTCATTACAGAGTAACTGTGCCTTCTATATTCAAGCAAAGGTGCCTAGTCATTAACGTGTGATGCATTCTTCCTGTGCAACAGTAAATCAGACTTTTTGATCTACAAGCTGAAAGAGATGGGAAAGATCGATGAGAAAGACGTGACAGTGATCTCAGACCAGTTTGATCAGCTAGGCCTAGCAAAATGTGGAAATGTTGCCCTTGCCGACATAATTGTAAACTTATGACTATTTATTATGCAAATTAGAGAAATACCTCATACCACAATGATAGATACCGTCTGATACTTTGCTAATTAGCTATCAAAACCAGCACACATATGTGTAACCTATTTAATAGCATTCATATTACAAGCACTCAGAACACTGTCTATTACAGTTGATCTTGCAATCATACATTGTGGTATACAATTGAACTTGGAGTTGTATATTCTTGTAATGTGATTGAACTAAAAGTCCAAACGCTGGCTGGATGAACTCAATCACAGCAACAACTTCAGGGTTTCTTACATATTCTCACCCGGGTTGTATGGATATGTAAATAAGGATACAAGAAAGAACTTGATAATATGAGATTTGTGCAGTGATTGAAGCAATTAGACAACTTACCATTGAAAGGGACAGGGCTAGATATTATGAACTCAATGTTTTCTTGTTTGCCATCACCTCAAGCCATTAGATCCGGTGTCACTTACTGTATTATCCAAAATCTTCGCAATCCTGGAAAATTCGGTTACTGTGATGAAGCTCAAGCCTATATGTTGTAGAAACGCAAAAACTACAAAACACAAAACAGAAAAGAATGCATTCTGAACTTATCGTCCACCCCTTCAAGACTCACCTTTCTCTAGTTTCAGTTATAAGCTTCAATAGTGGACAGTTTTTGCCATTTGCCACTCATCGACTGCTGAATGTCCACATCTGTTGCTAATTGGGAATTGACATACTGCTCAATTTCACATTCTAACGAATTCAGCTGCGAAACAATATGCTCTACAAAATCATCATATGCAGAATGATCCTTCGTGATGCTTGTTGGGTCATGATCCTTGGAAAATGTGAAGCTATCAACCATCTGAAGTTCACTTTTCTCAGAGTGGCTGGACAAGTCTGTATATACCACATTTTTCATCTCAGCAGACCTCTTTTCAACTGATTTGGGAAGAGAATCAGTTTCGTCCACCCCATCATCAACTTTACCAGAAAAAACTCTTATCTCGCTATTGGAGTCTTCTACATTAGGCATCCCTGGACGCAATGCGTGTTCAATTAACATATTCTGCTTCACCGAAATAGCCTGGATAAAATAAAGTTTCAAACACATAGATGGATGAGGTTAAGAAACAAATAATGAGTGGGAGTGGTATACTGGATACATGAGATGTGATTTATGTGCTTGTTATATGACATGTTTGAAGGAAAAGCTTGTAACAGTCATACTTGATGTAATCCGAAATTTTTTCACAACAGTATGACATTGTCATGCGATTTTGGCACGAGTAAGAGAATGTATATCAATTTTCGCAACCAAAAAAATATCATATATCGCATGATGATAAAACAACATGTCACTCACCTCACTAATCTTTGTGGAAAGCTTGTCAAGCAGCTCAATCCGCCCTTTTATGTTCTCCAGAGCTTTGGTCAACTTCTTCTTTTGCACAAGTAGGTCCACTGCCTCATTCTCTCTGCCCATCCGGACACTGACCACGGCTCTGTTCTTAAGATTCTCGGCGGCCTCGGTCAAGCGCACAAGCCTTACCCTAGCGCTATTTGCTAGTACAAGAACAAAATACAGTCATTTTCTAAACTAGGATGATGCGCACTTGTGCAGCGAGTAGTGTAGCAAAACATAAGCTCACTTATGCAGCGAGTAGTGCAACAAAACATAAACTAGGATTATGTTGTACCTTTGGATTGGGTGAGGTCTGCTTCGGCGTGGAGTTGGAGGAGCTGCTCCCGCAGCCCCTCGAACGTCGGCGGGGCCGGGTCGCCGCCTCGGCTAGATGCGACCAGGACGAACCGCCGTGGCGTGGGCCTGGCGCGCCTCCACCATGCCCCCGCGGCAGGAGGCGGCAGGGGTAGCGGCGCCACTAGCAACGACGGGAAGACCATCTCTTGGCTAGTCCTCTGTACCTCCTACTCCTACGGGCCCTCGCAGCCAAACGGCGCCCCACCGGCCAAACGAAACGCTAAGGTCCGAAAGCGGAAAGATAGGACTACGTAACCTGCCTTTGAAGACGTAACAACACTGTTGCGCTCCCGTACGCAATCGACCTGCGAGCGGAAAGTCGCGGGCAGTCACGATTCAGATAACACGTCAGTTCGGAAATCACAAGTTCTTCACCAGCTAGCTACCAGTCAAAAGCTGGTACGTAAAAAAAGTTCTTGTAAAGATCACACACGGACGAAGCCGCTCGAAATCTGTTGGTTAAGTCCAACCTGACGGTCCATCTTGACGACGGCCGGTTGCAACGGGTGGGTAAATTCGCTATATAGCATCAGCTCCCCCGTACAACGCCGGTGTTTCTCTCCCTCGGTTCCCTCCGCGAGCAGTAACATTTTCCCCAGGGAGCTAGCAGATCGATGCCGGCGCATGGCGGACGACGATCCTGCATTCCTGCTGCTGATAAAACAAGGTCAAATCTTCCTCTCTGTTAACTGTCGCAATGCATTGCGCCATTTTGCCGGTACGACTCAGAGTTTTCAGCCTTGGATCTCTTTGTATGGATTCTTTGTTCGCGTTACGTGTTGATATAATGATATTCAGATACTGCTAGCAATGAGTATGTGAAGTACGGTGTTCCCTTTGTATACGCGTCTCCTCTTTCTTTGCTTCGTGCGTGCTGATATATACGACTATACTCCTAATTCACACGCTTGCTGTCGCTCTGTACGCAGGATTGCACAGGGCAAAAAGTGTACTGTACGCACGCCCATGACGTTCAGTGAAACCTGAAATTTCTTTCCTGAATCCAGTCGACAGCCGAATCAATTAGCACAGGCGGTGGCTGTGCAGATAAGGCAAATCACAAGGAATGCAAGGTACGCAAAACAGCCCCCGTACAAATATAGACGGATGGACCTGCAGGTTTATGAGCTGCGCGGACACTCGACCGGTAGGTCGGCGTAATGCACACATGAGCAGCAGGCAGGTGAACACATTAACTCGCATCTTACATGCATCCATCAGTAACACCGAATGTCTTTACTATCCATACACATCCATGTAGTATTAATTTTGTCGCACAGACCAGTCACCAGATCGAGAAGCAATCCCTGTGCAGTGGAGTATCAAGCTACTCGTATGATCAACTTATTCTAGTAGCTAACTGATTCGCGGTTAGCTAACACTGACTTAAGAGTGCACAGCTGTGAGAAATCATCGGCTAGCTAGCGCCACCTTGATCGTTCTTGTGACCAGCGGCGAGGTAATCGGCGAACTGGCTCTCACTGACCAAAGAATCGAGAAACGAGGTGAACGTGTCGTCGTCCACCATCGGGCACCCCATGACGTCGTCGAAGCGGCCTCCACGAGCAGCAGCACCGTAGTCGGCAATGAACTGATCACCGAATCCGTCGAAGCCAGGGACGACGTCGAGCCTCATTGGCGCTGCGAACGTGAAGTCGTCATCGCCTCCGTCGGCTGGGCTGTCACGGGCGTCGCATCCAGCTGCGGCGGCCGACGAGGTTGGTTGCACTGCCGGGGGAGCCGGAGGTCCCGCCGGTTCGACAGCGGCCGCCACCGTCTTGTCGGCAGCAGCGGGGGCGGCCGCAGTGGCGTGAGAGCGCCCGGACGGCGCCGTCTTGCGAGAAGCAGCAGCACCGGCGAGCGGCATGTGCGTCCGCGGGTCGAGGCCCTGGGCGATGAGCTTCTTGCTGAGGTGCGAGTTCCAGTAGTTCTTGATCTCGTTATCCGTGCGCCCCGGCAGCCTCCCGGCGATCAGCGACCATCTGCGTGCACGCGCACGCGCGGTTACTACTCTGCACATGGTACGCGTGCGTGTATGGCATTTCGGTGAGCTAGTTGCGTGCACGCACCGGTTGCCGAGGACGCGGTGGAGGCGGAGGATGAGGTCCTCCTCGTCGTCGGCGATGGGCCCGCGCTTGATGTCCGGCCTGAGGTAGTTCATCCACCGGAGGCGGCAGCTCTTGCCGCAACGCAGGAGCCCCGCGCGCCGCGGCAGCGTCCGCCACCGTCCCTCCCCCTCCCGCTCCACGAACCGCGCCAGCACCTCGTCCTCCTCCGCCGTCCAGGGGCCCCGCTTCAGCGGCGCCGCCGCTGTCGCCGCCTGGTCCTCGGCGCTCCGGGCTGCATCCTGCGCCGGCCGCGGCTTCCGTCGTGCCATCGCAGTCGATCGGGCTCTGCTCCGTACGTACGCACGCGGGGAGAGACGCAGAGGGATGGCTAGCTTTGGGGTTTGGACTTTGGCTCCTCACTCGACTGCTTCGCTTGCTTTCGAGACTCGAGCGCGCTGGAAAGAAGCCTTTCTGTTTCTGTTTCTGGGACGGGTTTGGTCGCTTTTCCCGCCGTGCGCCGCGGCGCCACCGCCCCGGAGAGGCAACGGTCGGTGGGGTGGTTTGTCCCTTCTGCGCGGCGCTCTGTTCCGTTTTCGGAAACGGATGAATTCATTGTGTGGCGATTCTGATTGAGCTGCACGACCACGCCGTGTCACGCTCACGCTCTACCCGATCGGGCCCAAACCAGAAGAGACGGATAATTGTACTGGGTCCCTCCAAAATTAGAACGTACCACAACCATATATCGCAGCCATATCCAGTCAAACCTGTAAAATATGTTGTACCGGTCCAAAAATGATTAAAAAATAGCCAAAGCAGATACCGCAAAACTGATCAAAACCGCAATTTTTTTACGGTTTTCCGGATATCAACTAACATATACCCCATATATCCAGTTTCTTCGGTCTATTTTGCAATTTTTCCCGGACGGTCAACGCTCACGGAGATAAAATTTCTGAACGCGCCGCCGCTAACCAAATTCCGACGAGGTGGTTCGATTTCCTGCATCAATCTACAATTACGGGTAAGGATATTCGATCCCCAACATCTATTTCTAATTTTTGAGCCACCGAACCCGTCCGTCCGCACGTGCGAGGTCGCCGTCGCTTGCAGCAGCTGCGTCTATGTCCGTTGCCAATAATGATGTTGTGCATCTAGCGCGCGAGCTATGGCCGGACCACGTCGAAGCGCGACAACTCGTTATACCAGCGTCAGGCGAAGGGAGCTCGTGAGCCGACACAAGCAGCTGCGAGCTTGTTCACAGAACTCGAGCAGAAAATTTGATCGGAAATGTCCTGCGTACGACAGAATATGTACTATTCACATACGACTAGACTCGCTAGGGACTCCATATGATCTGGTCCATATACTGACTCGTGCTAATATGAGGCTAATCGTACAAAACCATCGGACAAATTCTATCGTACGTATAGCACTGCTCAAATTTGATACCATGCGCTTGTTCATGTCCCGTCTCAACTTAACCTTCTTCAAAGGAGCACGGCCAACCGAGCGTATGAACGGATAGTCGTGAGTACCTCAGATTTGCGTGCGGGTAAGAGGAAGAAGATGACCGAATATTCGAAAGTATATTCTGTTATGCGGTATGTGCGGTATCTGTTTCGCGCAAACGTTTTTCAGTCAAAAAACGCTTTACAATTTACCGCATCCGTGTTTTGCAGTACCGCGGGATGCAGTATCTGCTAGAGATGCTCTGATGCCAATAAGACCAGACCCAACGTGAAGCCGAATCGTGATGCTACGCCTTCCAATCCCTTGGGTTGGCCTCAGTCGAAGGGTTTGTTAATTTGCGGTCCGAAAACTTAGAGGGGAGTCCAAGTTGCTTGTAATCTCACAGAGAGTATGTAGTAGCTTCGTCAATTGCCCAGAAAGACTAGATGGGATGAATACAAATCTAACAGGCAAACGATCGTTTGAACCAGACAAAAAACAGGTGAACTCAAATACCACCATTACGTCAACTCTTCTTGGTCCGCTCTGTCAGTATTGGGTTTTGCGGGACCAATTGCAGGTGCCGCTTGTCACTCTACCCATTACCTTGCTCAGTTCCGGCTGCTCGTCTGATTGGAGCTCGTTGTTGCTCTCTTTGCATTCTCGTCATGTCCGGTTTCCCTCCCACGCCCCTAATTGAAACTCGTTGCCGTCGTTGTCGCATCCTCGTTTCTAGTCGCCATATCAGAGCTTCGCCTCCCCAACCTATCCTATCACCTCTGGCTAGTCCTTCTCGCATAGCGGAGCGCAGCCCGTCAGGCGATCCGGACCAATGATCGGCCTCGAGCGGTTGCGTGTTATCGCGCACCCCAGGCATGGTTGCCCTGGCAGAGGAGTTCGACGACCATGCTCTCATGGTCACTGTGCTGGGCGTACATCTCGTTGTGTTGACGGTAGACTTGATATCGGCTTTCAGGTCTCGTTTTGGAATCAGACAAAAAATGGTCAAGATTGAGCTATGCGAGCCGTCATTCGATTTTTTCATCCGGTTCGAGCACAGCTCAAGACAATGAGCATGTTCTGCATTCTTCCCTTTTTTCGAGTGTCGTGGGGACAAAATGAGCTTCAGGCACTGGCATCACACCTGTGGGTTGGACGATTGTTTGGGGCAGCTTCGTTTCTTCTCAAAACTTGGCTTTGACGGTCTCCCTTTGAATGCTTAGAACTGGAGGTCCTCAAACAGGTCGTTAGTAGCCTTGGCGGTGAGCTGGTGAAGATTGTGCCACCGAGCGACAGATGAATCATCGAGATAAATGTGTGGCTGAAAGATCCAGACACCATTCCTAAGATGTACGAGGTGGAGATTCTAAGAAGGACAAGACGACAGCTATGCTGGAAGCATACGGTCATCATCCACCGGAGAAGGTTCTGAAATATGTACATAGCATTCAAGACCCTGACGAGACGACTAGAAAGCGTCATCGTCTCCTACAGTGTTGGCCTAGAAGGATAAATAGCACAGGACCACCACCGTTTTACGAGGACGCACACAATTTTGGTGGAGGAACTGGGCGTGAACAAGCTGATGGTTCTAGTTTCCCTCGAGTAAAGACAGAGGTTTAGTGAATCTGAAAAATTGCTGACTTGAGAGTGGAGCAGGCTGGATTAAACATATGTAATAGTTTAAATGATTGTACTATGTGTGAATGATGAATTTGTAGTATGTGTAGTCTAGTTCTAGTGAAAATACAATCTGTTGTGCCTGAAATTGCTTGACTATAATATTCACCGAGTTTTGTTTAAAATGGTGCATGATTTTGTATGGAACATATATGAATAAACCACGCGAAATCAGTACATAAATATTGTCTGAATTTTGTGGTTTAAGTATGACAGTTAACTGAATTTAACGGTGAGTAGTAATTGAATAAATAGATATTTAATAGTATTTAGTTACGTCAATACTAATTCGATACAAAAGTATATGATACCTACACAAAAGTTTCTAAAAGTTTCTGAACAACGCGTCAGCATTGCATCTAGAAAAGCCATTCTTTAGAGTTAGTTTGAACTAATTGTTCTTCACTGAAGAAACTGCAGATCTTCACGAGAAAAGTTGACTGGTTAATTGTCTTGAGAGGCCGTAAGTTTAGTGATCACTCAACTTGAACTGACTTTTTCCCTTCCCGCCAAATTTCAAGAGATTCGCGCCCACCGCGCTTGAACCCGGCATGATTTAGTACGAACGCCCACGCCGCCGCAACGATTTATTCAACCGTGAACTCTGACATCTCATGGCAGGGTCGTAGGTCCATGTGAATCTGAACCTAAAATTTGGCTCTGAGTTGTTGCTCGTCGTTCACCTAGTGGGTGTTGCTAATTGCAGCTCGACTCGGCGTTGCTCTTTTTTTGTTTTTTATATTTATTTTTTTATATCTCATTTTAAGCTATGAATATTATCATAATTATGATTAAAAGCGGTGAACATTTTCCAAATATTTCTAAAAAAAATTAAAAATTGTGGATAGAAATTAAAATTTCATGAAAATTTCAAAAAACATGATTTGTTTTTGAAAATTCATGAACTTTTTTTGAAAACTCATGAACCAAAATTCAAAAATCATAAACTAATTTTCAAAAATCATGAACAAAATTCAAAAATTATGAACCAACTCAAAAAAATCATGAACCACATTTAAAAAAAATCATGAATCAATTTCAAAATTCATGAACAAATTTCATCCATGTCAAGTCTAGAAATCTGTGTCAGTCTTTTATGTTTGCCCAAGTAAAAAAGATAGACTGGATTATGTGATGCATCATGCATCCACATTAGTTCAGTTCCACCTTGAACATTCCTTTTTCAGCTGTATCTTGAGAATTCAGACACCAACACAATGAACTGATTATGGAAACTTGTACGGGCTCCTGCTACTCTATTCTAGTAGCTTTATGCAAGATCTACTCTATTCTAGTAGCTTTATGCAAGATTCATGTAATGATTCAGAGTGTTTTCTTCATCTAAGAATAGCAACAATAATATAAAATACCTAGATCCTTGATTTCTTACCATGCTAGTACAACATGTGGACTTCCAAGAGGCATAATTTGAAAGAAAGAGAACCTGCTGGCTTGCTGTCGGTGGTGTCTTCATGCGTCTACAGAGGCAGCTTGGTGGTGCTGTCGACGGGAAGTTGGAAGTCCATGAAGACGGCGGCCGCGTGCGGTACACTGGCGATGGCCAACAACCATGTGTTGCCCTAGTCGAGTGCGGCCTAGACCGAGGCAAAGCGGAGGCGGCAGGCATCATCGCCACCCGATGGTTCTGCTGCTTAATGCGAGAGGAGGAGGAGGTCTGAGAACGGGATCTCGTCGATGCCATTGTTTAGATCTCGGAGTCATCCAGGTTGGAGCCCGCGACGGGAGGAAGAGTGGTACGTCGCGGTGAAAGAAGGAGAAGACCCCGGCGGGGGCAGGTCGCAGCCGCAGGGCGACGCGAGAAGGGCAACGACGTAGGGTGGCGGTAGGCGCGCGAGAACGATGGGGCGGTGTAGGCGGGGCGAAATCGTGTGATCCGCCTCCTCGATCTGGAACAAACGCGGCCTCCTAGAGTAGAGAAACCGGCAATTCCCACTTACCGGTGGCAAAGCAGTGTAATTAGCTAAGCGATGGACTGCCTACCATTAGATTCGAATCATAAGGTCCCGATTGTTCCAATGTTTGATGTCAAAGTGTCAAAGTACAACCCAACTTCTTTTTAATAGTAAAGATATCTGATTTACAACGAGTTGCTAGTAATCTGGTTATCACCGTTATGGTTCCATGTTCGTAGGTAAGACTGGTTCTATCCTCGAAAGCCCTAAGCCACGTAAAAAGATGCAATTGATAAATTAGAAGCATCTAGTTTAGTTTTTGCTGGGCAAGTGTCATGATATGGTAATGTTATAATTTGAAGTATAGTTGATACTCTTGGAAATTATAGCATACCTAACGTGTAAGTTCCATAGACCTTGGCCTTACACATAAAGGAATGATAAACATCGTACCATGATGCACATGATAGTGATCAAGTGCAAGAACCATATCATTTCACTTTATGCATATGATGTTTGTTTGCATCTTATATTGCTTGTATGACACTTTATTAGCATTATAAGATGATCCCTCATTTAGATATCAAGATAAAATATGTTCTTCCTTAAGTATGCACCGTTAAAAAAGTTTGTCGTTTCAGGACCCCACGTGATGATCAGGTGTTTTTGACTCTACGCTTTGATACAATGAGTGTAAGACAGTTTTACACACGCGAGAACTAAGGTTCTTACTTAGCGAGCCTAGAATGTACAAACATGGCCTCGGAACACGGACCGATAGGTTAAGCATGAGTCATATGGTTGATATGATGTCCATATAGACGCTCGCCTTTGAAGCTACATCGACTCACGTGATGATCGGACTTGGTGTAGTGGATTTGGTTCATATAATCACCAAAACAACTCGAGGGATGTTGGTTTTGAGTGGGAGTTCATTTGTAATTTGGATTAGTCGAACTCAATTTATCATAAACTAAAATCAAACTGAATTTGCATAATTTGTTATAGTCATTGGCATCCATTTACTACCTTGCGCTTAGTGTTAGTTGAGATAATAGAACTACAGAATTCTGGATATTTACTTTACGAACTAATATCGTATTGTTTTAAGTGTCAATTTAAAGTTTATAAGTCCTATTACAAACTTTCAGCAAATTCTATTTACTCTATAAAATTTAATAAATAGTATTAAATCAAGAGTAACAATTCCAGTGTTAATATCTAAAGTATCATGTTTGTCTCCATGATTCTTGATATTCAAAAGTTGTTTTAATATCGAGGTTATCCAGGAGCTGCAAGAATTGTTTTAGAAACTATCTTGTGTGAAAGATATTGAGATATATGAAACAATGTTTAGGTTGCAGCATGATAGAGTATAATTTGGCAAAATACATGTTCTCATATTGTATGAGATTTTGCGAAGGTTGGAGACACTAGGCGTCCTAATCTCCCAAAAAGGTTTTGGGAGCTGACATTATACTCGCGATTCACCCTTATAGGCTATAGTAGCTTATCATGCAAGTTGTCATGATAAGGATGAATAGAAGATGTAGGTAAAATATTTACTACACTAAAAGATTACTAAAGAATGGATTTTTAAAAGAACGCCAAACATTTGATGATGGTGATCTACTTCAAAGTGCAAGTTCAAAGGTATTAGTATACATGCTTTGGACTTTGTGTTATATGCATGGCGCCACTGTTGATGTTGATAGATTCTTTTAAAAGGAAAAGGAAATGCTGAAAGAGAATCTGTAAAATATTTGGCAGAAAGAAAAGACTGGAAATGTCTAGCTAAGGTATATAGATGATATACATGTTATGGTTGCATTCTTTGCTTGTTAAACAATGTGGTTCTTAGGTATTAGATACCGAATTGGTTGGTATGAAATATTATATAGAACGATACAATTCATGAACTACAATGGCCTAAGTAACTAGCAAAAGAATATGTGACGATATTCATCGAAAACAAATAAAGTGTTATTGTATTCATCATTGACATCAAAGCTTTCCTTCAAGATTTGTTTAAATAATTGTTATTTTGTTCCAGTATAATGAGAAAAATGGTTGTTCAAATAATTATCGTATTCCATAGAAAATGGATGAACTTTTACAAGTCTAATTGGAGAAATCATGTCCATAAAACTAATGCTAAAATGTCACAAGACAAATGATTGAAAGATCACTTACGAAGTGACATCGTTATTTAAATTATATTGGAAAGAAACTCCATTTTGATGGATTTTTGGAGTCTTTTGATTTTGATCAACTGACGCTTGTGAAACTTTCCTCGAGATAATCGAAACTTCGCTCATAGGCCAAAGAGGAACGGATGACGGATGACTAACTTATTGGAAATTGTGCATGTTGATGTGCATAGTCCCTTATGTGTAGCCATGTGCGATGGATCTTTTTGCTTCATATGCTTTCTCTAGAAATTTGAGTGAATATATTTGTATATTTACTTAATAAGGAAGAAGTATGAAACATTTGAAAATTGTTCAAAGACTTTCAAGATGAAGTGGAAAAATCATTGTAACAAGAAAATAAAGATTTTATGATTTAATCATAAAGGAATATATTTGAGTTATAGGTTTAGCAAAACACCTAAGATTTTAGGAATTGTTCCATGAATTTCATTTCCCAATAAACCATAGGAGTATGGTATGTTCGACAAATCAAATCGAACCTTGTTTGACATGGTATGATCAAAGGTGTTATTTATAAAACTGTCATTATGTTTTGAGGATTAAAGCTTTAGATACTACCGCTTTTTCACTGAAAAGAGCACCATTGTGATCCATTGAAATGACACCATATGAATTATGGTTTGGGATAAAACCGGAGTTGTCTTTTCTTAAATTTTGGTATGCTATCCATAAGTAAAATGTTTACACCCAAAGTCGGATAAGCACGTCTTTGTAGGTTATTCCAAAGAATTTGTTGGGTATTCCTCCATAACACCGAAGACAAAAGAGTTTATCGCTTGGAACATGAAGTTTCTTAAAGAAGGATTTTTCACAAAAGTTAAGTGGGAGGACAATAGAACTTTGATAAGGTTATTGAATCTTAGCTATACGTGCTAAGTAGCGCAACGACGAAAAGTATCTCGGTGGAAGCCACAATGCTCATGGCTCCTGTGATTACAAAGGTTGTGATCTTGGAGATTATACATATCAGAAATGAGTTTACGATAATGTTCAAGGAGTTGACTATGATAAGATTTGATCTTTCATAGCTATATTTAGTCTTGACGGATTAATGTAGCAACCACTACATATAATTTGGTATATGGTAGCTGAACAAACAAAACAATATTCTTCTAATAGAATGGTTACCTAAGACGTGTATAGGACATGGTCCAAAGGGTTTTGTTAATTCAAAGGATGCTAAAAGGGCATGCAAACTTCAATGGTTGAAGTGAGCGTAACGGAGTTGGAATCTTCATTGTGATGAAAATGTTAAAAGGGTTTAATTTCATCAGAGACGATGAAGATGCTTGTATCTGTAAGAAATTAAGTGGGAGCGCTGAGACATATTTCTAACACATTATGTAGAGTATATATTGTTGATTGGAAATGATGTATCTTTTATGGACACGAGTTAAGAATTTCATTAAAATTAGATTTTGATGAAAGACTTGGGTAAAACCGGAATATTTGGCATTAATGTCTATATGGATGGATTGAGGCGCTAATATAGTTATGCCAAACGTACATATATGAGATATTGAAAGGGGTTCAATATGGAAACAACAAGAAAGGTTCTTGCTGCATGGAAAGAATTAATCAAAATTCAAGTGTGTTGACACTTGGTGAGTGAAATCACATGTATAATTTGATCAATAATGTATACCATGATATGTGCACATCCAGATATGTCCTATGCTCTAAATGTTATGAGCATATACTAGAATGATTCATAGGATGATTATTGGACGATAGTAAAGATATTCTTATGAGCTTTGGAAGAACTAATAATATATCATGTATAAGTGACAAATAGTTGAAAGTAGTTAATTGTAAAGTGTTACATTGATACTAGTTTGTCACAAGATACAAATTAAATTTATCTCAATTTAAACTATGGGTGGCACAATGTAATAGAAAGGAAATTCCATGATGGATTTGGATGAGTTCCAAAGTTAAGACATTGTGACAAACACTACAAAAAAGGCTAAGTATGTCACTGCCATAGTAGCAGCAAAAGAGGGCATTTGTGTCAAGTAGTTTGTTATCAAACTAGGTGTGGTTCACAGTGGGATAATACTATGAAGATATATTGTACCACAATACTATCGACATGTTTTAACACAAAAGAACTAAAGGTCTCACCAAAGTACTAAATTTATACAATGCCATCTCATTAGAGAATGAGTGATGCGTAGATACACAAAGACATGCAAATACACACGGACCTGAAAATGTCAGATCCGGAGATTATGTTAACCACTGACAAATGCATATATTCAACACCTAGCTGTTGTATATACAATTTTATAAACCAGATTATTGACTCTAGTGCAAGTGGGAGACTGAAGGGAATATGCCCGAGATGCAATAATAAAGTGGTTATTATCTTATTCCATGTTTATGATAAATGTTTATTTTGCATTCTATAATTGTATTAATTGGAAACGTTAATACATGTGTGTTTAATGAACAAAATACAAAGTTCCTAGTAATACCTCTCATATAAACTAGCTCGTTGATTAACAAGATGATCAAGGTTTCCTGGTCATGGACATTGGATGTTGTTAATAACGAGGTTACAACATTGGTGGAATGATGTGATGAACATTCATATGAAGTATAGCATTACGATCAAATTCATTATGTTTATATTGCTATAACATCATACAAAGTAATCCTAGTCCTTATACCATGAGATCATGTTAATCACTAACACCGAAAGAGTATCTTGATAACATTACACGTTCCACCGTAAAAGGGTGACTATAAAGGTGGGTTCAGTGCTACGAATGTGTTATGTAGAGGCTCATGGATCAACAGTGGTATTTTTCCATCCCGATGACGGATAGATATACTCGGGGCCCTCTCAGTCATATCATATTGAAATAGCTTGCAAGCAAGTGATGAGATCACTAGAATATTATATCACGGGAACAAGAAAAGAGTGTATGTCACTAACGAGATCAAACTAGGTATGAGGATATCGATGATCAAATCTCGGACATGTAATATATCGCGAGACAAAGGGATTTAGTTACAACGTTAAAGGTTCACATGATCACAAGAGTCATTATTGAATGTGTGGGAGTCAGTACGGATCTCCAGGTCCCGTTGCTGATTATTGATCGGAGAGGGGTCTTGATCATGTATGCATTATTCGCGAACCGTAGGGTGACACAATTAAGTAATACCGACACCATTTGGAGCAAATATATTTCACGTAAAGATTTAAGAAAGCGTTGGAATCATTTTGATGGAAACCATAATTGTTTCGGGTGAAATTGCAGAAACTGGTTCTGCATGCGATATTGAAATGTTGCAGGGGTTTTTATGTGAATGTTTGTTAATTAAAGTAATTAACAAAATTCTGAATAAAATAAATAAAATAGTTTTATTTAATGAGATCTTGAATTAAATTTGGTGGAAATTTAATGCATGTGTGAGTGGAATTTTGAGTTGAGACTTTTTATGGGAGTGGGAGCTCCACCCACATGAATGTGGAAGAGGTGGGGGCACCCACCATGGCTGCCATGCCATGGCCCTTGGCTGCCCCCTCTCCCTATAAAATGCCCACCTCTCCTCCTCTCACAACACACCTCCTCGTGAAGGATCTCTCTCCCCCTCTAGAAATTATTCCCCATGGTCTCGGATTAGCGAGATACATGTTCCCGGTGATTTTATCTGGAAAGGAGTTGCTACTTCCGCTGCATCACTAGAGTGAGGACGCGGAGGTTGTCGGGGTACCAAACGTTAGTGCGATCATGGATGCACCATTTCTTTGCGGTGCTGAACTTGGTGGTGCTGGACTTGGTGGTGCTGGACCTGCTGGACTCGCTGGACTTCATCATGATCTTGAGATCGGCAAGCGTTCGACTACATCATCCACGAGTTCCATCTCGTTAACAAAGCTTTGTTGTCTTCGAGGGTATGTTCTCTATGGATGTATATCCACCCGTTGCTTGTATCTAGTAGATGGATCTTGGCGTATAATAGTTCCCATTGTAGAATTTTTTTTGTTTTCTATGCTGCAAACCCAACAAGCTATATGTGCTAAGTAGCGCAACACCGAAAAGTGTCTCGGTGACAACCACAATGCTCATGGCTCCCGTGATTATAAAGGTTGTAATCTTGGAGATTAGAGTTCCTATTTGAACTGTAGGTGTCGGGTAATAATCAAATAGCAAGATTTGATAAACAACTCGTTATTGTTTTGATAATGATGAACCGACTGCATGCAAAGAAGAGATGGGCCCTGACTCCATAAAATGACTAAGAAGTCATAAAATCCATGATAGTATCCATACACGAGAAATCAAGTTTCTGAACTTGGAAGACCCCCCGGAAAGGCATGAAGTCTATCGGTCGTATTTGGATCTATAAAGAAATATACATGGATGTTTGACATCTATGAAATAGTCGACATGTTGGAAAGGAGTTTACGATAATGTTCAAGGAGTTGACTATGACATGATTTGATCTTTTGTAGCGATATTTAGTCTTGACGGATTAATATAGCAACCACTACATATAATTTTGTATATGGTAGTTGAACAAACAAAACAAAGTTCTTCTAATAGAATGGTTACCTAGGACATGTACATGACATGGTCCAAAGGGTTTTGTTAATTCAAGGGATGCTGAAAGGGCATGCAAACTTCAATGGTTGAAGTAAGCATAGGGGAGTTGAAATCTTCACCGTGATGAAACTGTTAAAAGGTTTAATTTCATCGGAGACGATGAAGATGCTTGCATTTGCAAGAAATTAAGTGGGATCATCCAGACATATTTCTAATACATTGTGTAGAGGAAATATTTTTAATTGGAAATGATGTATCTTTTATTGACACGGGTTAAGAAATTCATTAAAATTGGATTTCGATGAAATACTTGGGCAAAACCATAATATTTGGCATCATTGTCTATATGGATAGATTGAGGCGCTAATATGGTTGTGCCAGATGTACATATATGAGATATTGAATGAGTTCAACATGGAAACGAAAAGAAAGGTTCTTTCTGCATGGAAAGGGTTGAATGAAGATTCAAGTGTATTGACACTTGGTGAGTGAAATCACATGAATATTTTGATCAATAATATATACCATGATATGTAGCTATCTAGATATGTCCTATGCTCTAAATGTTATGTGCATATACTAGAATGATTCATAAGATGATCATTGGACAATAGTAAGGATATTCTTATGATCTTTGGAAGAACTAATAGTATATTTATGTAGAGGTGAAAAATAGTTACAAATAGTTCATTGTAAAGTGTTACATTGATACTAGTTTGTCACAAGATACAAATTAAATTTATCTCAATTTAAACTATGGGTGGCACAATGTAATGGAAGGTAGGTTCCATGATGGATTTGGATGACTTACAAAGTAGATACATTGTGACAGATACTACAACAAAAGGCTAAGTATATGACTGCTATAGTAGCAGCAAAGGAGGGAATTTGGTTTAGTAGTTTGTTATCAAACTAGATGTGGTTCATAGTGGGCTAGTACTATGAAGATATATTGTGCGACAATTATATCAACATGTTTTAACCCAAAGGAACTAAAGGTCTCACCAAAGGACTAAATTTATATAATGTCATCTCATTAGAGAATGAGTGATGCATAGAGACGCAAAGACATGCAAAGACACGCGGACCTAAAAATTTAAGATCTGGAAATTATGTTAACCACTAGCAAATGTGTATATACAATACCAGAAAGCCATAGGTGTTGAATGCGCAAGCTTACAGACTAGATTATTAACTCTAGTGCAAGTGGGAGACTGAAGGGAATATGCCCGAGAGGCAATACTAAGGTGGTTATTATCTTATTCCTTGTTTATGATAAATGTTTATTTTGCATGCTATAATTGTATTAATTGGAAACGTTAATACATGTGTGTTTAATAAACAAATAAAGAGTTCCTAGTTATCCCTCTCTTATAAACTAGCTCGTTGATTAACAAGATGATCAAGGTTTCCTGATCATGGACATTGGATGTTGTTAATAACAAGGTCACAACATTGGTTGAATGGTGTGATGAACATTCATCTAAAGTATAGCAATATGATCAAAGTCATTGTGTTTAAATATCTATAACATCATACGAAGTAATCCTAGTCCTTACACCATGATATCATGTCAATCACTAACACTAGAAGAGTAACTTGATAACATTAAACGTCACACCGTAACAGGGTGACTATAAAGGAGGGTTCAGATACTCCGAAGATATTATGTAGAGGCTCATGGATAAAGAGTGGGATTTTTCCATCCCGATGATGGATAGATTTACTCTGGGCCCTCTCGGTGATATCACATTGAGATAGCTTGCAAGCAAATGATGTGATCACTAGAATGTTATATCAGGGGAATAAGAAAAGAGTGCATGTCGGTAACGAGATCAAACTAGGTATGGAGATACCGATGATCGAATCTTGGACATGTAATATATCGCGATACAAAGGGATTTAGTTACGATGTTAAAGGTTCACACGATCGCTAGAGTCATTGTTGAATGTGTGGTAGTCAATACAGATCTCTAGGTCCCGCTACTGATTATTGATCGGAGAGGGGTATCGATCATGTCTGCATTATTCATGAACTGTAGGGTGACACACTTAAGGGATACCAACACCGTTTGGACCAAATATGTTTTAGATAAAGATTTAAGAAAGCGCTAGAATCATTTCGATGGAAACCGAAATTATTTCGGGTGAAATTGCAGAAACTGATTCTGCATGTGATATTAAAATATTGCAGGGGGTTTTATGTGAGTGTTTGTTAATTAAAGTAATTGACAAAATTCTGAATAAAATAAATAAAATAGTTTTATTTAATTAGAGCTTGCATTAAATTTGGTGAAAATTTAATGCATGTGTGAGTGGAATTGTGAGTGGAGGCTTTTTATGGGAGTGGGAGCTCCACCCACATGAATGTGGAAGAGGTGGGGGCACCCACCATGGCTTCCACGCCATGTCCCTTGGCTGACCCCTCTCCCTATAAAAGGCCCCCCCTATCCTCCTCTCACAACACACCTCCTAGTGAAGGATCTCTCTCCCCCTCTAGAAATTATTCCCTATGGTCTCAGATTAGCGAGATACATGCTCCCGATGGCTTTATATGGAAAGGATTTACTTCTTATGATGCATCACTGGAGTGAGGACGTGGAGGTTGTCGGGGTACTGGACATGTGTGCGATCACGGATGCATCGCTGCTTTGCGGTGCTGGACTTGGTGGTGCCGGACCTGTTGTGTTCGCTGGACGTCATCATGATCTTGAGATCGGCAAGCGTTCAACTACATCATCCACGAGTTCCATCTCGTTAACAAAGCTTTGTTGTCTTCGAGGCTATGTTATCTATGGATGTATATCCACCCGTTGCTTGTATCTAGTTGATAGATCTTTGCCTATAATAGTTCTCATCATAGGATTTTTTTTGTTTTCTATGCTACGAACCCAACAAGCTATATGTGCTAAGTAGCGCAGCACCAAAAAGTGTCTCGGTGACGACCACAATGCTCATGACTCCCGTGATTACAAAGGTTGTAATCTTGGAGATTACAGTTCCTATTTGAACCGTATGCGTCGGGTAACAATCAAATAGCAAGATTTGATAAACGAGTCATTATTTTTTGAAAATGATGAACCGACTTCATGCAAAGAAGCGATGATGGGCCCTGACTCCATAAAATGACTAAGAAGTCATAAAATCCGTGATAGTATCCATACACAAGTAATCAAGTTTCTGAACTTGGAAGACCCTCCGGAAAGGCATGAAGTCTATTGGTTGGATCTATAAAGAAATAGACATGGATGTTTCACATCTATGAAATAGTCGACATGTTGGACAGGAGTTTACGATAATGTTCAAGTAGTTGACTACGACATGATTTGATCTTTCGTAGCGATATTTAGTCTTAACGGATTAATATAGCAACCACTACATATAATTTTGTATATGGTAGTTGAACAAACAAAACAAAGTTATTATAATAGAATGGTTACCTAGGACGTGTACATGGCACGGTCCGAAGGTTTTGTTTATTCAAAAGATGCTGAAAGGGCATGCAAACTTCAATGGTTGAAGTAAGCATAGGGGAGTTGGAATCTTCACCGTGATGAAACTATTAAAAGGTTTAATTTCATCGGAGACGATGAATATGCTTGCATTTGCAAGAAATTAAGTGGGAGCGTTGAGACATATTTCTAATACATTATGTAGAGGACATATTTCTAATTGGAAATGATGTATCTTTTATTGACACGGATTAAGAATTTCATTAAAATTGGATTTCGATGAAAGACTTGGGCAAAACCAGAATATTTGGCATTAATGTCTATATGGATATATTGAGGCGCTAATATGGTTGTGTCAGTCGTACATATATGAGATATTGAATGAGTTCAATATTGAAACGACAATAAAGGTTCTTGCCGCATGGAAAGGGTTGAATCAGATTCAAGTGTATTTACTCTTGGTAAGTGAAATCACATGAATATTTTGATCAATAATATATACCATGATATGTACATATCCAGATATGTCCTATGCTCTAAATGTTATGTGCATATAGTAGAATGATTCATAAGATGATCATTGGACAATAGTAAGGATATTCTTATGAGCTTTGGAAGAACTAAGAGTATATTTATGTAGAGCTGACAAATAGTTACAAATTGTTCAAGTGTTACATTGATACTAGTTTGTCACAAGATACAAATTAAATTTATCTCAATTTAAACTATGGGTGGCATAATGTAATGAAAGGGAGGTTCCATAATGGATTTGGATGAGTTCCAGAGTTGATACATTGTGACAGATACTACAACAAAAGGCTAAGTATATGATTGCTATAGTAGCAGCAAAGGAGGGAATTTGGTTAAGTAGTTTGTTATCAAACTAGGTGTGGTTCACAGTGGGCTAGTACTATGAAGATATATTGTGCGACAATTATATCAACATGTTTTAACCCAAAGGAACTAAAGGTCTCACCAAAGGACTAAATTTATATAACGCCATCTCATTAGAGAATGAGTGATGCGTAGAGACGCAAAGACATGCAAATACACGCAGACCTAAAAATTTCAGATCTAGAAATTATGTTAACCACTAGCAAACACATATATACAATACTAGAAAGCCATAGGTGTTGAATGCACAAGTTTATAGACTAGATTATTGACTCTAGTGCAAGTGGGAAACTGAAGGGAATATGCCCGAGAGGCAATAATAAAGTGGTTATTATCTTATTCCTTGTTTATGATAAATGTTTATTTTGCATGCTATAATTGTATTAATTGGAAACGTTAATACATGTGTGTTTAATAAACAAATAAAGAGTTCCTAGTTATGCCTCTCTTATAAACTAGCTCGTTTATTAACAAGATGATCAAGGTTTCCTGATCATGGACATTGGATGTTGTTAATAACGAGGTCACAACATTGGTTGAATGGTGTGACGAACATTCATCCGAAGTATAGCAATATGATCAAAGTCATTGTGTGTAAATTGCTATAACATCATACAAAGTAATCCTAGTCCTTATACCATGAGATCATGTCAATCACTAACACTAGAAGAGTAACTTGATAACATCAAACGTCACACCATAACAGGGTGAATGTAAAGGAGGGTTCAGATACTCCGAAGGTGTTATGTAGAGGCTCATGGATAAAGAGTGGGATTTGTCTATCCCGATGACGGATAGATATACTATGGGCCCTCTCGGTGATATCACATTGAGATAGCTTGCAAGCAAGTGATGTGATCACTAGAATGTTATATCACGGGAACGAGAAAAGAGTGCATGTCGGTAACGAGATCAAACTGAAGGAAATATGCCCTAAGAGGCAATAATAAAGTTGTTATTATGTATTCCTTGTATATGATAGATGTTTATTTTGCATGCTATAATTGTATTGATAGGAAACATCAATACATGTGTGTTTAATAAACAAAAAGGGTTCCTAGTTATGCCTCTCTTATAGACTAGCTTGGTGATTAACAAGATGATCAAGGTTTCCTGATCATGGACATTGGATGTTGTTAATAACAAGGTCACAGCATTTGTGAAATGATGTGATGAACATTCATCCGAAGTATAGCATTACGATCAAGTCGTTATGTTTATATTGCTATAACATCATACAAAGTAGTCCTAGTCCTTAGACCATGAGATCATGTTAATTGCTAACACCGGAAGAGTATCTTGATAACATCAAACGTCACACCGTAACAGGGTGACCATAAAGGTGGGTTCAGTGCTATGCAGGTGTTATGTTGAGGCTCATGGATCAAGAGTGGAATTTGTCAATTCCGATGACGGATAGATATACTCTGGGCCCTCTCGATGATATCACATTAAGATAGCTTGCAAGCAAGTGATGTGATCACTAGAATGTTATATCACGGGAACGAGAAAAGAGTGCATGTCGGTAACGAGATCAAACTAGGTATTTGGATACCGATGATCGAATCTCAGACATGTATTATATCATGAGACAAAGGGATTAAATTGCTGACGTTAAAGGTTCTCACGATCACAGAAGTCATCGTTGAATATGCAGGAGTCAGTATGGATCTCTAGGTCCCGCTTCTGATTATTGATCTGAGAGGAGTCTGAATCATGTCTGCATTATTCACGAACCGTAGGGTGACACACTTAAGGGTTTCCGGACACCATTTAGGAGCACATATGTTCCAGACAAAAGGTTTGCAAAGCGCAGGAAATGTTTCGATAGAAACAGGAATTGTTTCGATAGAAACCAGAATTGTTTCGGGTGAAATTGCAGAAAGTGGTTCTGCATGTGATATTGAAATGTTGCAAGGGGTTTTATGTGAATATTTGTTAATTGAAGTAATTAACAAAATTCTGAATAAAATAAATAAAAGAGTTTTATTAATTGAGAGTTGCATTTAATTTGGTGGAAATTAAATACATGTGAGTGGGATTTTGGGTGGAGGCCATGTTTATGTGAGTGGAGGTTCACCACATGAATGAAGGAGGGGAGGAGTCCCCTAATGCGCCGGCTATGGGAGGGAGGGTCTCCTCCTCCTATATAAAGCCCCCTCTCCCTCTCACAAACTACACCTCCTCGTGAAGGATCTCTCTCCTCTAGATATTCCCCATGGTCTCGGATTAGCGAGATACATGTTCTGGTGGCCTTAAGGCGGAAGGAGTTGTTGCTTCTGCTGATTCGCTGGAGCGATGAGGTGGAGGTTGTCCGGTGGCTTGAACGTGTGTGCGAGGACGGATGCGCTGCTGATTTGCGGCGCTCGGACTTCCACACGATCTTGAGATCGGCAAGCGTACAACTACATCAACCACGAGTTCCTACTCGTTAACAAAACTCGTTGTCTTCGAGGGTAAGTTCTCCATGGATGTATGTCCACCCGTTGCTCTGTATCTAGTAGATAGATCTTGGCGTATAGTTCTTATCGTAGGAATTTTTTTGTTTTCTATGCTGCGAACCCAACTGTGGTATCAGAGCCTGATCTATGCGTAGGTGCTTTGCACAGGTAGTACACATATGTTTATATGTGGGCGATGATGATCATGTTATTGCATCTTCTATGTACTTTGGATATTGGTGGCATAGTGGGATGAAGCGGCCCGGATCAACCTTACATGTCATCGTACATGAGACCGGTTCCACGACTGACATGCAACTAGTTTTGCATAAGTGGCTAGCGGGTGTCTGTCTCTCCTACTATAGTCAATATCTGATTTACAACGAGTTGCTAATAACTTGGTTATCCTCGTTTTGGTTCATGTTCGTAGGTAAGACCGGTTCTATCTCCGAAAGCCCTAAGCCACGTAAAACTTGCAATTGATAAATCAGAGGCGTCTAGTTTAGATTGTTGCTGGGCTAGTGTCTTGATATGGTATTGTTGTAAGTAGATGTATGATAGATACTCTTACAACTCACTTAACGTGTAAGTTCCATAGACCTTGGCCTTACACACAAAGGAATGATAGAGATCATACCACAATGCAAATGATAGAGATCAAATGCATGGACCATATCACCTCACTTCACACATTAGATGTTAGCATCTTATATTGCTAGTTTGGCGCTTTTGGTTGCATTATAAGATGATCCCTCATTTAGATATCAAGATAAAATGTGTTCTTCCTTAAGTATGCACCGTTTTGTGGATCGTGTTTTGAGGCATCATGTGATGATCGGGTGTTCTCGACTCTACGCTTTCATACAACGGGTGTAAGACAGTTTTACACACGCGAATACTAAGGTTCTTACTTGATGAGCCTAGCATGTATAGACATGGCCTTGGAACACGGACCAAAAGGTTAAGCATGAGTCATATAGTTGATATGATGCCCATATAGATGCTCGCCTTTGAAGCTACACCGACTCACGTGATGATCGGACTTGGTGTAGTGGATTTGGTTCATGTAATCACCAAAAGGACATGAGGGATGTCGTTTTTGAGTGGGAGTTCATTAGTAATTTGGATTAGTTGAACTCAATCTATCATAAACTTAGTCTAAATATATTTTAAAAATTCTGTTGTAGATGGCACCACCTGCTTTTAATTTCAGTGTGTTCATGGAGAAAGAGAAGCTTGCTGCAAATGGTAGCAACTTCACGAACTGGGCTATGAATTTGAGGATTCTCCTCACTGCTGCACAAAAGCAATATGTGCTAGAGGCGCCGCTAGGCCCCCCCCAGCTCCTAATGCCCCTGACGAGGAAAAGAACGTCTATATAACTCGTCAGGAGGACCACAACTTAGTTCATTGCGACATACTGTATGGGCTAGAGCCAGAACTTCGAAAACGTTTCGAAAATGGCAATGCCTTTGATACCATGGGAGAATTGAAAATGATTTTCGATACCCATGCTGCCGTAGAGAGTTATAATGCTTCTGAAAAGTTCTTTAGCTGCATGATGGAAGAGAATAGCTTTGTTAGTGAGCACGTACTCAAAATGTCTAGGTACGCCGATAAGCTTGTGTCCTTGGGAATAACGATTCCCATTGACTTAGGCATACATCATGTTCTCCAATCTCTGCCACCTAGCTACAAGAGCTTCGTGATGAACTATAATATGCAGGGCATGAAGAAGTCTCTTCCCGAGCCTCTGTCAATGCTTAAGACTGCAGAAGTGGAGATTAGGAAAGAACATCAAGTGTTGATGATCAATAAGACCACCGGTTTCAAGAAGGACAAGAAAGGCAAGGAAGGAAAGAAGGGCGGCAAAACTGCCGCACCTGAAAAGAAACCCCGAGCTGGCCCTAAGTCCGACATCGAGTGCTACTATTGCAAGGGATGGCCATTGAAGCATATCCCCAAGTATTTGGCGGACAAGAAGGCCGGCAAGGCAAACAAAGGTATATGTGATATACATGTTATTGATGTGTACTTGACTAGTACTCGCAGTAGCACCTGGGTATTTGATACGGGATCGGTTGCTAATATATGTAACTCGGTTCAGGGGCTGCGGAACAAGCGACAACTAGCAAGGGATGAGGTCACGATGCGGGTTGACAATGGATCGAGAGTTGATGTGATCGCCGTCGGAACGCTGCCTCTCCATATGCCATCGGGATTAGTTATAAACCTGAATAATTGTTATTTGGTGCCTGCACTGAGCATGAACATTGTATCCGGATCGTATTTGATGCAAACTGGTTATTCGTTTAAGTCTAAAAACAATGGTTGTTCGATTTATATGAATAATATCTTTTATGGTCATGCACCTGTGTTGAATGGTTTATTTCTGTTGGATCTCGATAGCAGTATTATGCATATTCATAATGTTGATGCTAAAAGGATTAAACTTGATAATGATATATCTACATATATGTGGCACTGCCGTCTAGGTCATATTGGCGTTAAACGCATGAAGAAACTCCATTTTGATGGACTTTTGAAATCACTTGATTTTGAATCATTTGATACATGTGAGCCATGCCTTATGGGCAAGATGACTAGAACACCGTTTTCCGGTTCAATGGAACGGGCGACAGATTTATTGGAAATCATACATACTGATGTGTGTAGACCAATGAGTGTGTCGGCGCGAGGTGGATATCGTTATTTTGTTACTTTCACGGATGATTTGAGTAGATACGGGTATATCTATTTGATGAAACATAAGTCTGAAACCTTTGAAAAGTTTAAAGAATTTCAGAATGAAGTGGAAAATCATCATAACAGAAAGATCAAATTTCTGCGGTCCGACCGTGGAGGAGAGTATCTTAGTTACGAGTTTAGCACACATATGAAAGACTGTGGAATAGTTTCACAACTCACGCCTGCCGGAACACCACAACGTAATGGTGTGTCAGAACGTCGTAATCGTTCTTTATTGGATATGGTTCGATCTATGATGTCTTTGACTAACTTGCCACTGTCATTTTGGGGTTATGCACTGGAAACCGCTGCATTCACTTTAAATAGGGCACCATCTAAATCCGTTGAAAAGACACCGTATGAATTATGGTTTGGAAACAAACCTAAGCTGTCATTTCTTAAAGTTTGGGGATGCGATGTTTATGTGAAGAAACTTCAACCGGATAAACTCAAACCCAAAGCGAAAAAATGCGTCTTCATAGGATACCCTAAGGAAACGATTGGGTATACCTTCTATCACAGATCCGAGGGAAAGGTCTTTGTTGCCAAGAATGGATCCTTTCTTGAGAAGGAGTTTCTCGTGAAAGGTGTGAGTAGTTGGAAGGTAGAACTCGAAGAGGTTATTGAACCTTCTCTTCATGAAATGGCGAGTAGCGCAGCACCGGAAGTTGTTTCGGAGTTGACTTCACCTAATGAAGAGAGAGCTAATGATATTGATCATGAAACTCCGAAAGAGGACACTACCGAACCTCGCAGGTGAAGCAGGACACGTGCAGCTCCTGAACTGTACGACAATCCTGTTATGAATTTCATGATTGATGAAATAGATGACCCTGCGACGTATGAAGAAGCGATGATGAGCCCTGATTCCAACAAATGGCTAGAAGCCATGAAATTCGAGATGGAATCCATGTACGAAAACCAGGTTTGGACCTTGGTGGACTTACCTCACGATCGAAAGGCCGTTGAGAATAAATGGATTTTCAAAAGAAAAACTGATGCTGATGGTAATGTAACCATCTATAAGGCTCGACTTGTCGCAAAGGGGTTTCGACAAATTCAAGGAGTTGACTATGATGAGACATTCTCTCCCGTAGCGATGCTTAAGTTAGTTAGGATTATGTTAGCAATTGCTGCATATTTCGATTATGAAATATGGCAGATGGATGTCAAAACTGTGTTTCTCAATGGTAATATTGAACAAGAGTTGTATATGATACAACTTAAGGGTTTTGTCGATCCTAAGGATGCTGATAAGGTGTGCAAACTTCAGCGATCCATCTATGGACTGAAGCAAGCATCCCGGAGTTGGAATCTCCGCTTTGATGAGGTGATCAAAGAGTTTGGATTTGTCCAAACTTATGGAGAGGCTTGTATTTACAAGAAAGTGAGTGGGAGCAATATGGCATTTCTGATATTATATGTGGATGACATATTATTGATTGGAAATGATATAGATCTTTTAAACAGTGTTAAAAGTTATCTAAACAGCAAATTTTCGATGAAGGACCTTGGTGAAGCTTCATATATATTAGGCATTAAAATCTATAGAGATAGATCAAGACGCCTAATTGGGCTATCGCAGAGTACATACTTTGATAAGATATTAAAGAAGTTTAATATGGACGGAAGTAAGAAGGGGTACTTACCTATGTTGCAAGGCAAGACATTGAGTAAGACTCAAAGTCCGGCTACGGCGGAAGAAACAGAGATAATGGATAAGACCCCCTATGCCTCAGCCATAGGCTCTATAATGTATGCCATGCTATGTACAAGACCGGATGTGGCACATGCTATTAGTTTGACTAGTAGGTACCAATCTGATCCGGTTCGAACCTTTGGATAGCGGTCAAGAATATCCTTAAGTACTTGAGAAGAACTAAGGATATGTTTCTTGTATAATGAAGGTGAAGAAGAGCTAGTCGCTAAGTGTTATGTCGATGCTAGCTTTGATCCGGATGACTCTAAGTCTCAATCCGGATCGTATTTCTCTTGAACGGAGCAGCGATTAGTTGGAGGAGCTCCAAACAACCTGTGGTGGCTGGATCAACGACGGAGGTGGAATATGTTGTCGCTTCGTTGAGCGGTACAGAAGCGGTTTGGATGAAGGAGTTCATAACGGAACTAGGTGTGGTTCCTAGTGCGTTGGACCCAATGGTGATCTATTGTGACAATAATGGAGCCATAGCCAACGCCAAGGAACCAAGGTCTACAAGAATTCCAAGCATATTAAGCGCGGTTTCACTCCATCTGCCAAACATGTCAAGGATGGAGATATAAAGATTTAAAGTGCACACGGACCTGAATGTAGCATCCGTTGACTAAAGTACTCCTAGGGCAAAACATGATCAACAGAACTCCATGGGTGTTAGATTTATCACTATATAAACTAGATTATTGTCTCTAGTGCAAGTGGGAGACTGAAGGAAATATGCCCTGAGAGGCAATAATAAAGTTGTTATTATGTATTCCTTGTATATGATAGATGTTTATTTTGCATGCTATAATTGTATTGATAGGAAACATCAATACATGTGTGTTTAATAAACAAAAAGGGTTCCTAGTTATGCCTCTCTTATAGACTAGCGTGTTGATTAACAAGATGATCAAGGTTTCCTGATCATGGACATTGGATGTTGTTAATAACAAGGTCACATTATTTGTGAAATGCTGTGATGAACATTCATCCAAAGTATAGCATTACGATCAAGTCATTATGTTTATATTGCTATAACATCATACAAAGTAGTCTTAGTCCTTAGACCATGAGATCATGTTAATTGCTAACACCGGAAGAGTATCTTGATAACATCAAACGTCACGCCGTAACAGGGTGACCATAAAGGTGGGTTCAGTGCTATGCAGGTGTTATGTTGAGGCTCATGGATCAAGAGTGGAATTTGTTAATCCCGATGACGGATAGATATACTCTGGGCCCTCTCGGTGATATCACATTAAGATAGCTTGCAAGCAAGTGATGTGATCACTAGAATGTTATATCACGGGAACGAGAAAAGAGTGCATGTCGGTAACGAGATCAAACTAGGTATTTGGATACCGATGATCGAATCTCGGACATGTATTATATCATGAGACAAAGGGATTAAATTGCTGACGTTAAACGTTCTCACGATCACAAAAGTCATCGTTGAATATGCAGGAGTCAGTATGGATCTCCAGGTCCCACTTCTGATTATTGATCTGAGAGGAGTCTCAATCATGTCTGCATTATTCGCGAACCGTAGGGTGACACACTTAAGGGTTGCCGGACACCATTTAGGAGCACATATGTTCCAGACAAAAGGTTTGCAAAGCGCAGGAAATGTTTCGATAGAAACTGGAATTGTTTCGGGTGAAATTGCAGAAAGTGGTTCTGCATGTGATATTGAAATGTTGCAAGGGGTTTTATGTGAATGTTTGTTAATTAAAGTAATTAACAAAATTCTGAATAAAATAAATAAAAGAGTTTTATTAATTGAGAGTTGCATTTAATTTGGTGGAAATTAAATACATGTGAGTGGGATTTTGGGTGGAGGCCATGTTTATGTGAGTGGAGGTTCACCACATGAATGAAGGAGGGGAGGAGTCCCCCCCCTCATGCGCCGGCTATGGGAGGGGAGGGGTCTCCCTCCCTCCTATATAAAGCCCCCCTCTCCCCTCTCACAAACTACACCTCCTCGTGAAGGATCTCTCTCCCCCTCTAGATATTCCCCCATGGTCTCGGATTAGCGAGATACATGTTCCCGGTGGCCTTGCGTCTGAAAGGAGTTGCTGCTTCTGCTGATTCGCTGGAGCGAGGAGGTGGAGGTTGTCCGGTGGCTTGAACGTGTGTGCGAGGACGGATGCGCTGCTGATTTGCGGCGCTCGGATTTCCACACGATCTTGAGATCGGCAAGCATACGACTACATCAACCACGAGTTCCTACTCGTTAACAAAACGTGTTGTCTTCAAGGTTAAGTTCTCCATGGATGTATGTCCACCCGTTGCTCTGTATCTAGTAGATAGATCTTGGCGTATAGTTCTCATCGTAGGAATTTTTTTGTTTTCTATGCTGCAGACCCAACACAAACTAGGTATGGAGATACCGATGATCGAATCTTGGACATGTAATATATCGCGATACAAAGGGATTTAGTTACAACGTTAAAGGTTCACATGATCACTAGAGTCATTGTTGAATGTCTGGAAGTCAGTACGGATCTCCAGGTCCCACTACTGATTATTGATCGGAGAGGGGTCTCGATCATGTCTGCATTATTCATGAACTATAGGGTGACACACTTAAGGGATACCGACACCATTTGGACCAAATATGTTTTAGATAAAGATTTAAGAAAGCGCTAGAATCATTTCGATGGAAACCGGAATTGTTTCGGGTGAAATTGCAGAAACTGATTCTACATGTGATATTGAAATGTTGCAGGGGTTTTATGTGAATATTTGTTAATTAAAGGAATTAACAAAATTCTAAATAAAATAAATAAAAGAGTTTTATTAAATGAGATATTGTATTAAATTTGGTGGAAATTTAATGGAGGTGAGTGGACTTTTGAGTGGAGGCATGTTTATGTGAGTGGGAGCTCCACCCACATGAATGATGGAAGAGGTGGGGGCTCAACCTTGGCCGCCGACCATGAGAGGGGCTTCCCCCTCTCGCCTATAAAAGGCCTCCCACTCCTCCTCTCATCTCACGCCTCTTCGCGAAGGGTCTCTCTTCCCTCTAGAAATTTTTGCTCATGGTCTCGGATTAGCGAGATACATGTTTCCGGTGGCTTTGTCTGGAAAGGAGTTGCTGCTTCTGCTGCATCGCTGGAGCGAGGATGCGGAGTTTATCGGGGTACCGGACGTGTGTGCGATCATGGATGCACTGCTGCTTTGCGGTGCTGGACTTGCTGGTGCTAGACCTGCTGGACTCGCTGGACTTCATCATGATCTTGAGATCGACAAGTGTACGACTACATCATCGACGAGTACAACCTCATAATGCTTTGTATCTCTTCAAGGGTATGTTCTCTGTGGATGTATATCCACCCGTTGATTGTATCTAGGTAGATAGATCTTGGTGCTTAGATGTTCACATCATAGGAAATTTTTTGTTTTCTATGCTGCGAACCCAACAATTTCATCCCTAATAACCACTTCAACGATCATAATCAAGCCAATTTGATCCATCACACTTAAGGATTTCCCCATGGATATTGATATAAGCTTAGTGAATCCCTTCTTATTCCTGTTACCTGCATGAATATCATGCCGGCACGTTATGACACTTAGCACCGTACGTACTACCATATGACCAATGGTAGTTTCCTCTCCGGTCCTAGAGGCAAATATTACATGGTACACTTCACATAATATCAAGAGATAAAATTAACACATGCTCATGAACTGAACTTATAGATCATCTTTATTTTACATCATAATATTGCTAGGGTTTCTCCATCTCTCCCCAACAACAAGGAGGCAATCAAAAATATCATCATGAATATATGAAATGAATACGAGTAGATGGATGATAATAAGTGAAAATCCACAATAGCAATTTTAATTACAACAAGATGGAGGTAAATGAGATGGGGAATGGTGATGGTGATGAAGATGCAGCGGTTGACGATGATGGAGATGATGCCCAAGAGTCCGATGATCCGTGCAGCAGCAAGGATGATGTCCTATGCAAGTTTCCTCTAAAGTTCCATTCTAGAGGTGAGGTTTTTGCCTTTTTTGCTGGCTCTGAATCTTAGGTCCCATATTTGTCTTCGCCAGATGAGATTATTTGACGAGACAAAGCGTCTGCCACATGGTACGGGCGCGTGGTACGAGTGGGGTACACCTGTACCGATGCTCATTAACCCTTTAGTCGCTTCTCCTGGTGTTTGCCTTTCTCCCAGGTGCATGGTAAACATAATAATGACTTTTATCTCTTCAGAAATACCATATTTTGTCCAATATGACTGCCAAAAGTGATAGATTCATCAATGCCTCAATATTTGGGGATCCTGTGGAAACATACATAAAAGGTGCGCGCGAGCGCCGTAAAATACATAAATCCTACCGTTACTCATGCAAAAACATAAAGTAAACATGCTAAAAAATGCACTCATCAACTTCCCCAAGCTTAGCCACTTGCTCGTCCCTGATAACAATAGGAGCTTCAAAGGGAAAAGTAATCATGTTCATGAAGATCGAGTTGTTAAAATATATGAGACTTTTGAAGTAACAATTATAATATTGGATATAGAATCACATCGTGAGATCTTTCACACTCCCACATATATAATGACTTAGAGGCTTCCACACATTTGTACTAATAGTTCATATGAAGATTAACATTAGCATACCACCAAATCATCAAGTTCAACTGAACGAGTTTGCGAGGTGACCTCAAACTTATTTAGGACTTCACATATCCACTTGAGATTAAAAAATATGAATGGTATCTTTCATTTCCTCTCATGATAACGTATATGTCTGTTGCTCTTTGCACATGTTTAGCTGCATACTTCTTTTCTCTTTCTTTCCCTTGTATTGCTTGTGCAAAGAGGCTAGACATATTTTAATCCCCATGAGAAAACTCAAAACAGATCAATACAAGGTATTAACTTCCAAACTGAGTACGAAATAATTCACAGTTGAGGTTTGAGTATCTACCTCTACTTGTACTCACTCTATAATTTCTTGATAGAACAACCTCTTTATTTTATTATCAGGAGTAAATAATAGAGCTAGATTGTTTCAGATCAAACTGCTATCCACGGAGTAAGTAATAGAGCTAGATTATCAGGACGCCGAAAAGGACACGCGACGACATCGCAAAGGAGCCCTGCTATCCCGTGAGGCGGGCCCCGCTATGGGCCATGGTGAAATATTCTAGACCACGTATGTGTGTCGCGCTCGCCATCGTACCTCGTGTCACAGGAAGGTGGACCACGCGCGTGCCATGGGCCCGTCGTCATTGTATGTGGGTAGAGTTTCTCTCTATCGAAGGTGTTTCAGGCGCGATATGCCTTCGCACCCGCAGGATGGCGAGACCCACCTCTAGCCGACGTGGCAATGTGGGACTTTACCAGCCACGGTTTATCGCGGACATGGGGCCAGCCCAGATTCGACTAGGGCCATAAATCGATGCCAGTCATAGCTTCTCGCGGATGTGGGACTCATCTAGAGACGATGTGGTGATGGAGACCCATGTTTTCTGTCAGCATAGACCGTAGACGACGCGGGTAGTTGATAGCTGTGAGATTCGACACATTTTTTATGGATTTTGTTGATGGTTTTCTCCCGGATTTGATTGTTTTCTGGCTTTACCTAACGCTGATACTTCGGTAGCAAAGAAAACTTGGATTTTAATGTGTGTTTCAGGTTCTGAATGTCAACAGAAGGATTTAACTAGAGAAATACAATATTCTGGAGAAAACAAGCAAGTCCCACTTTGGAAGCACGCGAGGGGAGCTCACGGTGGGAATGGACATACAGTTGCCGCCGCCTCCGTCTTATCAAAAGGGACAACTTCCGTGAAGGGACGGGGGACGAAAACAGAACACAGCAGCCGCCACACCATCCAGAAGAGAGAAAGAAGAGATCCGAAGAAGAAGGAGAAGACGTTCTTCATCTCGCTCCACGATCTTTGATCTCCTAGCCAATACACCCCCATAGCCACTACTTGTACTTGAGAGAGAGGGATCTCGACCTTGCAAGACTAGGGTTTGAGATTTTTTCTTCCCATCTTGAATTGTGTTGGATATTTTTCTATTCTTATTGTGGATCTCGACGGTAATACCAAGACGAATTCCCTTTATTCAATTATATTGATGATCTGTTCTTCTCATGTGTGAGTAATTTCCTTGGGCGTGAGAGATGTAGGGAATTGGTGAGATGTGATGTGCCTTCATATATTTACCTCCAATTTGTGATTGATTCTAAATACTATAATATGTGTGCTTGACTATCTGTGGGATGCCTAATGCTTGTTGTCCAATTAAGGGGCCAGAAAACATGATACCTTGTTCTACATAGATAATATATTGTACGCTAGTGGACCGGTGACCCCTGGGTGACACAAGGATATCAATGGAAAGCTAGTTGACTCGAGGATAACGATTAACCACTGTGCTTGTTGCATTAGTCCAATCCAAGGAGCTTAATCGCTAAGCAACCTGAAGGGTCTTAATCGTCTAGTGTCTGACCATGGTTTTTGTAGCAGGCTAGTAGGATTATTGAAGTTAGGATGAAATCTACCAAGAGGAGTTCCGGCTAATTATGGGTTACTTGCCTACACATATATCTATAAGGTTATAATTGTTACATTTACCATTCATCCACCCGGTACAACCACTATCACCATGAACTGAATCTCCCCACGCCTTCTTTCGTCATTTGCAGGAAACAACAAACAAGCAAAGCCGTTCTTTACTTTTATACTTTTTATTTCTGAAGTTTACATTCTAGTTTTATTTAAATCTATCGCATTTAATCAAAACCCATTCTTACTTCAACACTTGCAGTCAATTCACTCGAAGACATGTGACAACTTCGGGTGTGACAGAGACTTCACCAATAAACACTTAACTTTGGGCTCCCTGTGGGATCGATATCTGAACTTCGAAACTAGCTACAAACGATTTGTGCTCTTGGAGTCATCAAGCTATTTTCTAGCGCCGTTGCCGGGGAGCTAAGCGCTAAGTGTTTGTCTTTTGACATTTCAGGTCTTGCTACTACAAAATGTTGTCCTTAGGAGACAAAGGGTCTACATGCTCTGGTAGGACTTATCTGTCAGATTATATTGAGCGCGTGCCTGCTCAGAGGCGTGAAGAAATTATTGAAAAACTTTTAAGATCAAATAAATTTGAAGTTGAAAAGCTAAGTGATATTATGGAAATTATGTCTATTTATAGGACAACTCCTATGAAACCTGAGAAAACTCTCAGGGAATACAGTGCTCCAAGTTCTGAATTTCTTAAACAACCAATAGAGTTCCCTAATCCTGGAGTTAGAGAATATCGATTTGATGGTGGAATTATTAAAATTTTGCAGGAGAAAGATTTCAGTGGAAGGGAAGATGAAGACCCAGGAAGACATATTAGAGAGTTTGATGATGTGATAACATCGCTTGGACCAAAAGGTTTTCCCAAAGACTTCTCTCGTCTTAAGTTATTTTGATGGTCTCTTAAAGGTAAAGCTCTAGACTGGTTATATTCTCTCCCTCGCCATTACATTAAATGTTGGGAAAGATGCTAAATTCATAGACAGGTTTCTTCCTTTTAAAAAGGTAACTGAACTAAGAAAGAACATAGGCAACAATAGTCAGAACGTGGGAGAAAACTACCCACAAGCCTGGGAAAGATTCTTTGGAATGATCAATAGTATTCCTAATCATGGCTATTCTGAACTAACAATTTGCCATTTATTTTACCATGGTCTCAATACTCAATGTAGAGAGTTGCTTGACTTCTTAGCAGGAGGATCAATAAATACTTTAACTATTAAACAATGTTTGGAATTAATGTCTACTAGGGCTAAGAATGATTCTCTATATAATCCTAATTTTGGTATTAAGCCGGAAAAGGGATACTTCGGATAACTCCTAATCTTATGCCTGAGGTACGCAAAACTATGAAAGAAAAAGGTATACCTTCTGAACTTGCTAAGGAAAACAATGAAGATTTGTTCCAAGTTTTTACTGAATAAGATGAAACTAGAAAAAAATTCAAGAATTAAAACACCGACAAGTAAAATCTCATAACAATTTGCATAATCATTTCCAAAAACACAAAAAGATTTTGGCAGAACTCACTGAAAATTATGATGAGATTGGCCAAGAAATAAAACTGTTTCACAAGTACCTTAGTATGATTGAAACTCAGTGTGAACAAATAGCATCTGGTTATCAAATGTTTCTTTGTGAAGACAAAGATATTTCTATTTTTGCTAATGTTGTCACCAGAAGGGGTGCAGTTGTTACAGGACCTTTAGGACCACCGGAATATGAAGCCAAAAAAGAGCGAAAGGAAAAAGCCTTGCTCGAAGCAAGCCAAGAATATGATACATTGGTGGATCCTCAAGATGAAGTTGAAACCCAAGAAAAAAACAAGTAAGATCAGAATGATGCACATGATGATCATTATGACTCTGATACAGAAATGATTGATCCAAGAGAAGATAAAGAAACAAGTAAGGAAGATGAACTTGTTGTAGTAGAAAAGAAGAAAAGCAATAAGCAACAACAAAAGAAAGCAACGAAAGAGCCTGACCCCTCCAAAAAGGTAAAAGACAAGAGTAAGTCAGGTCAGAAAAAGCTTCCTTATCCTGATCAAAAAAAGAAAGCACCGGATGAGGTAATTTATAATTATTTTACAAAGGCACTTAGTGACCTTCAACTGGAAATCCCATTTGCGGATGCGATCAAAGTCCTTACTGATGGTAAATTCCTTTGTGATATTCTTAGTAGAAAGAAAGAAATAACTGAAACTATTGCCATGGTAACTAGCTATCCTGCTAACGGGAAGCTGTTGTCTAAGTCTGGAGATCCCGGAATACCAACTATTTCATGCTCAATAGGTAAAACTGATATTCACAATGCCTTGTGTGATCTAGGAGCAGGGGTTAGTGTAATGCCATACTCCCTCTATAAAAGGTTAGGATTATGGGAGTATTCTCCTACAACTATCACTTTACAAATGGCCGACAAGTCCACTAAACAACCTGTTGGTATGATAGAGGATGCCTTACTTAGGATAGGTGAACATGTTATTCCCACTAATTTTATTATTCTTGAAATGCTAGAAGATGAAAGATTATCTATAATACTTGGAAGACCCTTTCTTAGTACTGTAGGTGCATACGTAGATTGTGCAGAAGGGAAGATAATCTTTAATGTTTATGATGCTGAAATCATCCGGTATTTTCCAAAGAAGCTAGAAGTAGGAGAAAGATATGTCCCACCAGCAAAACGAGTTCACGTGGTAAGTGCCATTGATAAAGGGCACCCAAAGGTAAGAATTCGAGACGAGAGAAGAGGTTGAGTTATTCAACAATTCTTAATAAATGCTTAATGGGAGTCAACCTATTTTCGTCGATTTAGTAAAATAAAGAATAAAAAGTTCATCGCATTCCTACCACTTTTTCACAGACATTCTTGCGGAAGCGTGCCCGTGAAGATGCATGCGGTGACCCAACATACCACTACATGATGCAGTACACTATAGTCGTTGACATAACACCAATGAAACACCGTTCACTAGTATTACATCCCTCAGAGTGGTACAACAGAAACATAGCAGGTCCAAGACATGACTATAGATTACAACTCGACTCTTTACAAAAGATCCAGAGAACACTCTAGGTGAAAGAGGGAGAAATAAATCTCTACAAAGAAGAACCAGAAATAATAACTCATAGCTATCTGGCTAAAAACACTAACATCTGAACTAATTGGTTTGTAATTGTTGCTAATGCAATGCTCTACAGAAGTAGGTTTTATGGCTAGAGTATCTACTCCCATCTAATCAGGGACTTCGTCTTCACTTTAGTTGATGTATCTGTTAACTTCATTGACTTTATTGAAGATCTTGAGTTGTCGATGATGGTTTCTTGAGAAGAAATTGATGTTGGTGTCGTCTTCAACGACTTAGAACCTAGCAAGGGTTAAGAAGGTACGGTTGAGTACGAGCGTACTCAACAAGTTTACTAAAAAGGAGTGTACGATGCACTATCTTTACAGCCACAAACCAAAGGTCGTAGGCAATGCAGGTTTTTGTAAACATTTCTTCAAAGGTTGCTTTTATTCTGAAAACTATGTCTGACAGCCTTCACAGGTTGACCAGAAACTTCATGGGGTTCCTTTCCTGCTGTGTTCGTAGCTCCTTCGCGGAACAGGGAGTAACATGTCACAGTTCTTACACTCTGCAGAGGTGCGTTACTTTACACATGAGAGACCTTAGCTTTGTTGCACATCTGAGTTATAGGCTCGTTCACACTTCCTTGGTATGAGGCCCACTCTAAGATCCAAGCCAATCATTGCCCTTCTCCGCGACCCCGCCCGAAGACACGATCCCCCAAGACGGACTACCACGGTTACTCTTTGGGTAGCCTCTCGAAGACTCTATAAGCAGCTCTGTCTGGCGGTCACCATCAGCTATGGTGAACTCTGACCAAGACAGCTATGCACAGATAATCTAGACACCAATATCACGGGGAACTAAGGGGTCCCACCCATGTGCTGGATTCTCCACGAGAAATCAACATCCTCACGATAAGGTCATCCGTGCATGCGAAAGGAAGAAGATCCAGCTGACTTCTCTGTCCCATTCCAGATCTCATGGTTAACGCGTAATATATGGCGCTAGAATCACTGACGACATTTGTTGATTAAGTCCTAGATATTATGTTCCTTTACCACTGGAACTGTATCAATAGATTATTACCATTTGGTAAATAATCCATAATCATATTATTATGAAAATAATGTTTTCTGACCTTTTTGAAATGCAGGTGATGACAACATTTGAGTTACAAGTATTTGATAAAAAATAACCAAAGGACATGAGCAAGTTGTGAACTTGCCTTTTGTGATTGCAAGATTATGCACTCACGGTCTTCAAGATACTAGAAGATCCAAAATCTGGAAATAGCATCATTGGTTCAGTAAGGACTAATGTTTAAAGAAGCAATATGTTGTGATGCATAAGTAATGTAATGCAGTTTGGAAAACGTGAATTCCCGGAATAACCGTATCAAATCTAGGATTTGGAAACTAGGAATGGTTTCTTTAGAATGTGTTTCACTTTTATATTAGCTTCACATTCGTGCTTCTTATTAAGACTTGTGAGAGTGTGTAAAACAATATGTAAATATAACAAGTGGCATGTAATACTAAAGCATTAAAATGGGGCATGGTATTTAAAAGATTTCTTAAGCAAGATTCCTAATCAATTAGAGATTTTAAAGAAGTGTTTAACATGCAAAGTATAAAAGTGAAGTATAATAATATTCTAAGATTGAGATAAATTGTTACTTGGTAGTTATGACGGATGATGGTGTAATAGGTTGTTAAGAGTGAAAGAGTTTATCTATAAAGTTGTTGTTTGACATGGTAAAACGAATAACTTTTGAAGAAAAGATTTCTCTGTTAGAGTTGAAACAACCTTTGTGGTGAATCAAAATGTGATCGATATTGTTTGCGCTTATCCGATAAGCGTGGATTTGAGATGCCTTATGACTTAATTTGGAACAGACAAAAGTTAACTATAAAAAAATAAATATTCTTTAGGCATTAGGCATGATTTGGTGTACCAAGTTTAACTTAAAACATAAGTAGATTTAGGATGTGATGTGTTTAAATTATTATTGGGTTTCTAGGGTTATGGTAAGTATGATCAAGAGTGTGAATTCATTCACTTTCAATTTAAGTGAATGATATGTTTGAATGTGATTTACTATTATGAAAATGATTTGTATTATTAAAGAAAGCAAGATGATCTCATTAATGTGTTAGGGTTTTAAAATCATGTTAAGCATGGTTAAGAGATAAAGAGTATTCACCATCCATATAGGTGAATGATGTTGATAATTTACTTGAATTGTTGGTTTATCTTGGAGTTGTGGTTTTTAAAGGAGTTTTATAAAGTTAATAAGTTATTTTTAAGTATTATTATAGATTCAAGTTATGGTTTTGGAAGTAGTATTTAAATGTACAAAATTTATAGTTTTTATATAAAATTGTGATTATTTCTTATTTAAGAAATGTTTTTAAAGAATTTACCAAATAGATAATAAGGATTTATTACTTAAGAATCTTAAAATGTGTTGGAATAATATAACTAGTAATTTTCTAGTAAAACATACTTATTTAAGATCTTAGAAGTGAATTTTATTTAATTTTAGGTTATATCCTTATTTTTATAAAATTCCACAAAGAATTCTATATCTTTAAAAATTTGCTTCAAGTTTTATTTGTAAACAAATTAAGTTAGTATTTTTATAAAATATTAGATTCATTTTCATATGCAATAATGATTTTTATTTATTTTTAGTGAAATATCACTTAGACTTTAGTGATGTTGACATTTATTTGTATTTTATTTAACTTAAAAAGTAAAGTTATATTTTTCTTAGGTAGATATTATTTTTGTGATCATTCCAATATATTATATGTATTTTTAGGATTTTTCTAGTGATAAAATTCTTCTAGGGTTATTTTTTGAATTTCGCATTTGGTTTATTAGTTATTTTGAAATATTCATTTTTCTTTTCCTATAAAACTAACTCTGGCCCGTGGGCTGGTTAAGACCAACTCGGCCCAATTGGGCCTGGGGTCAAACCCCACCCTAACCCAACACCTCTCCTCTCTCCTCTCCCTTATGCATGCACACACTCGATCCTCTCGTTCCTCTCTCTGTCTGCACGATGCGCCGCTGCCAGCGCAGCTCCGGCTGGTCACCGGCCAAATCTAGCACCACCGCCTGTTGATGAGGCCCTCCTCCATCAATTCATGTCGCCTCGTTGCTGCCCTACTTCCCTGTCCACGCCTCCATGAAACCCATGCCCCCACAGCTTGGGTCACCGACGCTGAGGATGGGGCGACCCGGCATCCCCTAGTCCTTGCCGTCACCGACGCGTGCCTCCAAGTCGAGGCCGTCCCGTGGCCCTGCTAAGGATGCACAGGCTGAAGCTGCTATTGGATAAGAACAAATGCTTTATGCTGCCTAAGTATCCCTATGATGATCTTTTCATACCACTGTATGCATATCTAAGGATATCTTTTCACCACACATTATTTTCCTAATGGATCTAGTAAGAACATATGCTGTGAAGATGGATAATTACCTATTACTGTGAAGGTTTCTTGGATCTTGTTCGGGATGGTTGAGTGGTTGATCCTAACTAGATTTTATGAATGTTTGTGGCTTTCTCCTCTGTCTCCTTCTAGTGTAGCTGCTGCTGCCCTTTTCTTCACATGAACCTCCTCTTCCTCGAGTTCCTGATGTGAATCTTGATCACATCTTTCCTTTCTACTGCTACTTGTGTTACTTCTTTGAACATGGCAAGAATATGTGTGGATGAGCTTGTGGAAATGGAATAGCTGATGGTGGGTGTAGAGAAATGGATCTGAGGAGAGATATGGATCATCTTCTAGCTGAGCTGCTACGGTTGGTTACTTTTTGAATACTACCCGGTGCTGCCCTGAGGTGTTGACAACACAACAGCTGCATGTTATAGTGTAAGATGCCTGCCTGTCTATTGCTAGGTTTGGATCAGATCAAGTACATCCTGATATTTCTTGGGGGTTTTACCTTTTGCCTTTTACTAATCTGGTGAAACTTGCCCCTCTCTTAGGCCAGTGATGCATATAGTCTAAGGAAAAAATCTGGATAAGAACAAATACTACTCTTTGGACTCTCTTTTACTCTGCTCAATGATGTGAATAGCAATGCATTTCATTGCCAAACTGAGAGCACACTAATTAACACTAACCCCTTTCTTTTTGTCTTATTTAGTCTTTGTTTTCAGGTACCAAGAAGAAATACAGGAAGATCTTTACTGGATGTAGGAATTTAGTTATAGGTGTTTTCTTTATTCTTTAGTAATTTACTTATTCCTTTGTAAAATACGTTGTAATATATATATATATTGTTTTGTAATAAAGAATTCTTTTAGTTATTTCATTTCTGTAATTCCTTTTTCTATTTATTTGTTTCATGTACTTTATTTTCATTCTTTTATTATAAAAGAACAATAATACTATATATATATATGTAATAATAAAGATTATCCTTTTCCATTATTAAGTCTTATATATTATTCATTTTATTTATTCATTGTAATATTTATATAACATTAATGAATTCAATAACTCATTTCTTTATTTATAATCTAATTCAAATTTCTTTTGAATTCAATTTAATCATTTGTATTTTCAAATATGAAATGATCCCCCTCAAACACAAAGATACAGTAGAGGTCTTGTCGAAGTCTATAACACTTGCCCAGATTTTTCCATCAGAACAAGAGAGATACCGATCCCTCACTGGCTTCTTTAGTTTTGCGTGAAAATTCCTCGGATTTTCTTATGCATCAATGCAATGCACACACCTCATCTTAGCTTATTTCTGAGCTCTAATGCTGGGATGTTACAGACTCTCCTCCTTAAAATAAACTTCGTCCCTGAAGTTCATACTCTCTTACGTTTCGGAATAAGCCGTTGACTTGTATTGATCACAACATTTCTTAACTCCATTGTGATCATAATTGGGGATAATTGTGGTATCCCGTCTCCAAATATTTTTCCTTGAATTCTCTTCATACATGACAACATCCAATATCGCTTCTAATTATCCTATGATTTCTTTTACTATAATCTCTTGGATCATGTCCTTATAGTCCTATTTAGGATTGGTTTGGGACACATTTAGTTCATTCGAATCAAGCTTTCCTATTACTCTACATTGGCATGTATTGGAATACTCTCTTTACTCTTAAGGACAACTTACGAGTTGTTTCCTTCTTAAACTAGTCCACTTGGTTTAAGTTGTTATGTCTACTTCGATCATTCATCCGGACATACTCTGGGAAATACTTTATAGTGATGACTTCTTATAACCTTATGAGAATAAGGCTTAACCTCATTATTACTTTATACTTCTTCTCCAACCTTTAGTCAGAAAGTTAGACAAGAACACTTCAACATTAGTTGTTTACTCTCCCCCTTGGGGTTTCCTAATGGTCTCTAATCTGCATATATAATATCCATTAACTCAACAGGAAGGATATTGATCTCTGTCCAACTTATACTTTACCTCTACCAGGTCTCATGAAAGAATCTGCAGTACATCCACACAATTGTGGATCTCCGAAATGAATCTTCCAATGTTACTTGTCTTACTTTTAATCTGCTGGATAGTACTTTTAACCAGCAAATCCGATGTCACAAAAACGTCTCGGAAGCCGTTCGCTTTTAGTTTTTATACTTCTTTATGCCTTTATTAACTTAGGCCAAGTTTATGCTCTTTAAATCATATCAAGATGATCTAATTAGCTAAACCGCTAGGATACCAGCTACGGATACCAGCTGCGGATCCTCCTATGTGTATGGATTACTGATACGTCCATTTTGCATCACTATTCTATGTCATAATTCACTGTTATTCATTGATATATTTCATATTAAGAGATGATACTTATGTAATTTCATCTGTTTTTGCATGGTTGATGACTTTTGGAGCATGGACCGCTGTAGTCAGGATTCTGATGGAAAAAGTGCTATTTGGAGGCAAAATTCGCGAATATCAGAAAATCCAGGAAAATATACGGAAAATCCTATTTTTCCAGAAGACGAAGGATGCCAGAAGAGGGAGTGGAGATGGGCCACAGGGGGCCCACACCACCCCCGGCGCGGGCTGCCCTAGGCCGCGCCACTAGGTGGTGTGGCCGCCCTGGCCCACCTCTGGCTCTCCCCTCTGGCGTATATATTCCTCCCGAAACCCTAAGACTCGGGGAGAAACCACAGAAAGATTCCATCGCCTCTGCGGGGCAGAAAATATCGAGAGAGAAAGATCTCTCCGGCAGACAGATTTCTGCCAGGGGAATTCCTTCCTAGAGAGGGGAGATCGTCACCATCAACACCACCATCAAGCTTGACTTCATCGGGATCATCATCATCATCACAATCATCATCATCAACACCCTCATCACCATCTCCATATTGTTGTAACAATTGTGTTGAATCTTGCGTAATTCATAGGGGAAACTTTCCCGGTGTTGATTACTATTTGTAGTTGATGCTATTGAGTGAACCATTGAATTATTGTTTATGTTTAGATTGTTATACATCATTATTCCATCTCTGATCATAATCCATATGATGTCTTGTGAGTAGTTCGTTTTGTTCTTGAGGACATGGGAGAAGTCATGTTGTTAGTAGTGGAGTTGTGTTGAGAAAGATTCAATAGTTTGATATTTAAGTTGTGGTGTACTTCTTCTAGTGGTGTCATGTGAACGTCGACTACATGACACTTCACCTATATGGGCCTAGGGGAATGCATTGTGTATATGGCTACTAATCGTAGGGGTTGCCGGAGTGATGAAACCCTGAACCCCCGTTAGGAAACCATTGCACAAGGGACGTAAGGGTCTTAGAGTTTAAAGCTGTGGTTAGGTTTCTACCTTAATTACTTTCTTGTACTTACGGATGTTTGCAAGGGGTATAATCACAAGTATATATTAGTCCTAGGAAGGTTGGTACATTAGCACAGGTTCACCCACACAACACTTAGCAAGCTAAAGAAGATTAATCAACTATATGAAGCGAAAGCACTTGACAGTCTTCCCATGTGTCCTCAACAACATTTGGTCATCTTAAGTAATACAACTGGCTTGTCCTTTGCTGCATAAAGGATTGGGCCACTTGCTGCATTTATTCCTACTGTCTTTTATTTACTCGTACTTTGTTTACTTGCTTTATCAAAACCCCCTAAAAATCCGTTCGCTAAGTATTTGCAGAGAATTCCTGATCAATACCACTAGCCAGCACCTTCTGCTCCTCGTTGGGTTCGACACTCTTACTTATCGAAAATACTGTGATACACCCCCTATACTTGTGGGTCATCAAGACTATCTTCTGGCGCCATTGCCGGGGAGTCAAGCGCTATTGGAGAGTGGAACTGGTAAAGGAAACTTCTACTGTGAGTATTGTTTACTTCTATTAGTTGATTTATTTTCGTTATGGATAATTCGCTAAGTTTCTTATTTGGTAATGCTACTACCACTGCTAAGGTAGTAGATAAACCACCACCTACTGAGAATGATGCTTTCAAAATACCTACAAGAATTATTGATCATGTTATGGATAACTACTATGTTGGGGATGGAACTGTCCATCCTGGTGATCATTTACTCTTTATACACGAATTATGCGGGTTGTTCAAGTGTGCAGGTATTACTATAGATCAAGTTAAGAAGAAGTTATTCTCATTATCACTGAAAGGAAGAGCTGAGGAATGGTATAAGCTGCTGAAGAATGGTCAAGCTCTGGAATGGGAGGAAATAGTACCTCTCTTTTATTCAAAGTTTTATCCTCCTAGTGAGATTCATAAAGATCGGAATCAAATATATAACTTTTGGCCTCTTGATGGAGAGAGCACAACTCAATCTTGGGGGAGATTGAAGTTACTAATTCTCAAATGTCCCATTCATGAGCTCCCCAACAATATTATTATCAATAACTTTTATGCAAGGCTCCCTCTACATGACAAGGATTTATTGGATGCTTCTTGTGCTGGATCATTCACTCGCATGGAAGAAGAAGCTAAATGGGATCTTCTAGACCATATTCAAGATAATGCTAAAGCTTGGGAGAATGACAAAGGTAGAAAGTCAGGTATAAATTACGATTATGAATGCATTGAATCTTTTATGGGAACTGATGACTTTCAAAATATTAGAAATGCTTATGGTCTTGATTTACAAGTTATTACGAATTGCTTTAGGGCTTTTGCTTCTTATATTGAAATTCCAAAAAGGGGATGGAACAAGTACCATGAACCTTATAAAGATATTGTTGACTGTGTTCCTATTGGGAGTGCTGAGTATTGCAGTATTGATCCCGTTTTACCTGAACCTTATATTGAGAAGATTCCTTTCCCAGATAAGGTAAAGGATCATCCTATGATAACTAATGTAATCACCAAAAGTGAAAAGAGAACTGTAAAACCTGATGAACAAATAAACGTTGAACCTGTGGTAGCAATTGTGAAAGTCCTTGTCACTAAAAGCATAGAAGATGGACACATAGTCTTTTGTGAGGATGCTTCTAATATTGTTTCACATCCTAATAGAACTAAAAAAGCTAGTGTCCCTGTGCTTTCTGTTAGAATTGGTGATCATTGCTATTATGGTTTATGTGATATTGGTGCAAGTTCTAGTGCTATTCCTTATGAGCTTTACAGAGAAATTATGCATGAAATCAGTCCCTGTGAATTGGAAGAGATTGATGTGGTTATTCACCTTGCTAATAGAGAGACCATCTCTCCAATTGGTATTGTACGAGACGTGCAAGTTCTTTGTGGTAAGATTAAGTACCCTGCTGATTTTCTAGTACTTGGTTCAGCTGCTAGTAAAACTTATCCTATTATTTTTGGTAGACCTTTCTTGAGTACTTGTGGGGCTATTATAGATTGCAAAAGGGAGAAAATTTTGACTAAGCTTGATGGGGAGGCTTATGAGTTTAATTTCTCAAAATTCGCTAAAGAGCCTTGTGAAGAGGAAACCCATAATGAGGATTTTAGAGTTGAACAACTTGCTTTTATTTCTCTTGCTCCTAACAATGCCTTGCAGCAATTTATGGAAGATCATGAAAGTGAAATCTTCATGGAAGAAAGGAATGAGATTGACAAGATTCTTCGTGATTATCCTAAGATGCTTAAGCATAACTTGCCTGTAGAAGACTTGGGTACCACATTGCCACCTAAAAAGATACGGTCTTCGATCTAAAACCTCTCCCTGATGATCTTAAATATGCTTATATTGATGATAAAAAGATATATCCTGTTATTATTAGCTCTAAACTTTCAGGAAAGGAAGAAGAAAGGTTATTGGAGGTTTTGAGGAAACACCGAGGAGCTATGGGCTATACTCTGGATGATTTAAAAGGGATTTCACCTACTATATGCCAGCATTCTATCAACATAGAACCAGATGCAAAGCCAGTAGTAGAGCACCAACAACGTTTAAATCCTAGGATGAAGTGGTAAGGAATGAGGTATTGAAACTCCTTGATGCTGGTATCATTTACCCTATTGCTGATAGTAAATGGGTTAGTCCTGTTCATTGTGTTCCTAAAAAAGGAGGTATTACCGTTGTTCCTAATGATAATGATGAGCTTATTCCTCAAAGAATAGTAGTAGGCTATAGGATGTGCATTGATTTTAGAAAAGTCAATAAAGTTACTAAGAAAGATCACTACCCGCTTCCTTTTATTGATCAAATGTTGGAAAGGTTGTCTAAAAAGACCTATTTTTGTTTTCTTGATGGTTATTCTGGTTTCTCTCAAATTGCTGTTAAATAACAAGATCAAGAAAAAACTACTTTTACTTGCCCTTACGGAACTTATGCTTATAGACATATGCCTTTTGGTTTATGTAATGCTCCTGCTACTTTTCAAAGGTGCATGTCTGCTATCTTTCATGGTTTTTGTGAGGAAATTGTAGAAGTGTTCATGGATGACTTTTCTGTCTATGGAACTTCTTTTGATAATTGTCTGCATAACCTTGATAAAGTTTTGCAGAGATGTGAAGAAACTAATCTTGTTCTTAATTGGGAGAAATGCCACTTCATGGTTAATGAAGGGATTGTCCTTGGGCATAAAGTTTTTGAAAGAGGTATAGAAGTTGATAGAGCTAAGGTTGAGGCAATTGAGAAGATGCCATGCCCAAGAGACATCGAAGGTATTCGTAGTATCCTTGGTCATGCTGGTTTCTATAGAAGGTTTATTAAAGACTTTTCTAGGATATCAAAACCCCTCACTAATCTTCTTCAAAAAGATGTACCCTTCATTTTTGATGATGATTGTAAGGGAGCTTTTGAAACTCTTAAGAAGGCTTTAACTACAGCCCCTATTGTTCAACCACCTGATGGGAGTTTACCCTTTGAAATAATGTGTGATGCTAGTGATTTTGCTGTAGGTGCTGTCCTTAGGCAACGGATTGATAAAAAGTTAAACGTTATTCATTATGCTAGTAAGACTTTAGACGATGCTCAAAGGAACTATGCTACTACTGAAAAGGAATTTCTAGTTGTCGTTTTCTCTTGTGATAAGTTTAGACCCTATATTGTAGACTCAAAAGTCACCATTCATACTAATCATGCTGCTATTAAATACCTTATGACAAAGAAGGACGCTAAGCCTAGGCTTATTAGATGGGTGTTGCTTTTACAAGAGTTTGATCTACATATAGTAGATAGGAAAGCTGCTGAAAACCCTGTAGCTGATAATTTATCTCGATTGGAAAACATCTCTTTTGACCCTATGCCTGTTAATGATAGTTTCCCAAATGAGCAGTTAGCCGCAGTAGGGGTAAGCTCGCGAGGGATCCCTTGGTATGCTGATTATGCTAACTTTATTGTCTCCAAGTATTCGCCTCCAACTTTTACAGCTCAGCAAAGAAGGAAGTTCTTCTATGAGTTGAGGCATTATTTTTGGGATGACCCACACTTATACAAAGAAGGAGTGGATGGTATTATGCGAAGATGTGTTCCAGAATATGAACAAAAGGAGATATTGCGTAAATGTCATGGTAGTGCTTATGGAGGACATCATGCAGGAGATAGAACTGCACAAAAGGTGCTACAATCAGGTTTCTACTAGCCTACCCTTTTTAAAGATGCAAGAAAATTTGTTTTATATTGTGATGAATGTCAGCGCGTTGGTAATATTTCTAGACGCAATGAAATGCCTATGAACTACTCTCTAATTATTGAACCCTTTGATTGCTGGGATTTGACTTTATGGGTCATTTCCCTCCCTCGAAAGGTTATACTCATATTCTTGTTGCCGTTGATTATGTTACTAAGTGGGTAGAAGCTATTCCTACGAAGAGTGCTGATGGGGAAACTTCTCTAAAAATGCTTAAGGATGTTATCTTTCCTAGGTTTGGAGTGCCTAGGTATCTCATGACTGATGGGGGTTCTCATTTCATTCATGGTGGTTTTAGAAAGACCCTTGCTAAATATGATGTTAATCATAGAATTGCTTCAACCTATCACCCCCAAACTAGCGGGCAAGTAGAGTTATCAAATAGAGAAATTAAATCCATCTTGCAAAAGACTGTTAATAGATCTAGAAAAAACTGGGCTAAAAAGTTGAATGACATTTTATGGGCTTATAGAACTGCCTACAAAAATCCTATGGGGATGTCTCCTTATAAAATGGTTTATGGGAAAGCTTGTCACCTACCTTTAGAATTAGAACATAAAGCTTACTGGGCAGTTAAAGAGCTAAATAGAGATTGTAAGATTGTAAGCTCACTGGTGAGAAAAGATTATTTGAATTAAGTTCTTTAGATGAATGGAGGAGTGAAGCCTATGAAAATGCTAGGCTCTTTAAGGAAAAAGTTAAAAGATGGCATGACAAGCGAATACTTAAGAGAGAATTTCATGTTGGTGAGAAAGTTCTATTGTATAGGTCTCGTCTTAGATTTTTTGCAGGAAAGCTACTGTCAAAATGGGAAGGACCCTTCATTATTGAAGAAGTATACCGTTCAGGAGCAATAAAAAATTCTTCTTTAAAAGATAATACTACACAAGTAGTGAATGGGCAACGACTCAAACACTATATTGCTGGGGATTCTTATAATGAAGATGTTGATGCCTTTCAAGTTATAAATCCAGAAAAATTTATCAAGGACCAAATTCAGAGACCTGCAGAGTCCGCTTTCAAATAGGTAACAATTCTGGTAAGAAAAGTTCCGTGAAAATACTATCCAACTATATTTTTGCAGTTTTCAGTCAATAAGGAAAGCTACAAAGCGAAAGAGGGACAGAAACAGAGCCAGGGTGGCTCACACAACCCTGTGGCGCAGGCCCATCCCTAGCCGCTCCACTAGGTAGTGAGGCCACCCTAGACTCCGTCTCTGACCCGTTTTCTCCCAGTACCTTCCTTTCGTCATGAAACTTCGTAATATATAACCCCTAGGATCACCCGAGGTTCGTATATCGTGTTTTCGTTTCAATCTGTTTCTGACAGGTAGAGTCCCAGATTTGGAGCTACAATGTCTTCCTCTGGATCAGCTAAGGAAGATTCTTTAGAGGATATCATCAACCCATACATGAGGGAGTTGATGATTCATCCCAAGGAGTTGTTGCTTGAAGATGGGGAACTCCGGATAAAAGAGGTTCGATGCCCTAAAGGTGAAGGAAGTCTGGAGGACAGGATGGAAGCACTGAAGCAAGAAGTCTTTAGGTACAAGAAGATGGCGGAGCGCGAAGTGGATATCATCCATAAGATTTGTTCCGAACTCATCGCCGATCACCAAAAGGAGACTGCTGAACTCAAGGATGAAGTCCTCTCACTCCGCCAAACAACCAACAAACTGCAAGCACAGTTCTATGACGTTCAAAATCAAAACTGTGAGTATGAGGTTAGGTTTAAACGCATAAGTTGTCAGGGGGATGATCCCCGGGCACCCCACCTGAATAAGCAACAGGACAGTCGGATCTCTTCCGGCTGACCAGATGCAGCCGGACAGGGTAGGACGAGTCGGCTACCACCTAGTAGCCGGATCATGAAGAGGCAGCCGGATACGATGACGTAGCCGGATCCAATCAGAGGGACAGGACGACGTGCGTATCAGTGCACGGTACGCCTTGTACGACGACAAGACGGGCAACCACCCGCCCATACCGAATACTTGGCGTGGCTGACGCGGGAACAAAGGGCTGTCGACGACGGCGTGACGCGCCCATCAGTGCACGACACCATACCGCTCATACACCGATGTGACATACCATGCAGGTATAGATGACTAGTCGGCTGGGACCCGCCTGTGGGGCCCGCCAGTCGGACTAGCCAGTGAGACCCTTGCCTCTCTTCCTATATAAGGAGAGGGAGGGCCTCAGTAGAAAGGGTTGGTCTCAGTTCATTTAAAGCAGTACCTAAAGAATACAGCTCAAGGAGCACTTGTAGTTCGTGTATTCCACATAGTCAGATCCGGCAGGAGTAGGGGCTTTACCTCACCACGAGGGCCCCGAACTGGTACTTTCTTAAGGCCCCGCCACGCCGTCAGATCCAATCTCGCCACGGACGCCGCCGATAGCTTTCCGCTAGTCCCTACACCTCTATCTAACTTTTTAGGTACCGCTGCTCCCAATACAACGACGATTGGCGCCACTGGGGCTAATGGCTTCGACCGAGTCACGCTCCGCACGGGACCGCACTTCAGCCGGTGAGCGCGTGGCCTCCGGCCTGGTGCTCACGCTCGGCAAGTTCGACTGCGTCATCGACAACGCCTCCTGCTTCGCCGGAACTTCCTTCCCGGCAAACGGCACCGTTCTGATATTCGGCGATCTCCCCGTGTACATCGCCACCATCCCGGAGCGTTTCCCTAGGGAAATCGTCTCTGTCGCGGGGCCGCCATGCTCAAGCGGCGGCACCTCCGCCGCACCTCGCGGCGTGGAGGTCATGATGGCCGGATCCAGCAGCCCGCCAAGCCGCTGGAGCGAGGCATGGACGAGGTTGGAACTTGTGCTCCCCCGCAGCCTCGGACCCCGGTCGAGGATGCCCTTGATCGGCTCCTGACGCCAGTTAACCTCGGGGACAACCCGGAGGAGGCGGCGGCCCACTTCACCATGGAGAGATGATCCTCCTCCAGAGGCCATGGAGCTGGCAGCAATTTCGCAAGCAATCGGAGATCACTAGACGCGAAATCGACCATACACGGCCTCACTCCCGGCTACCAAAGCGAGCCGGGCGCTGCCAGGTACGACATCGGGTGGTGAGCTAGGCGCAGGATGGAGAAGGACGAGAACCGGATCCGCGCCGCCTTACACGCCCACCTACAAGACGCCCATCAAGAACTTGCGCGAGCGAGCCGCAGCAGAAGAACTACCCAGCCTGAGGGCGAGGAGCGAGCCCCAAAGACGCTAGATCCAGAGCTCCTCCGATCGCGACGAAAGGCCGGGCGCCAACCGGCAGACGCAGAAGACCTTAGCTACTCCAGAGAAGCAGGCTACCCGCCAACAGCAGGGCGATCGCGACACCCAAAGAAAGCGCCCTCCCTCAGCCGCTAGGGCGTGTAGCAGCGCCGCAACTCCGCAACAGGGCCAGCCACGCCAGAGCAGACGGTCAACAAGAACCCGCCACCTCCACCACTAGCCGGAGCACCTGCACCAGCGGTTCCTCATCTCGGGCGGGTGGGCGCCAACCCGGATTGTGCGGATGCCCGCGATCAAGATCGAGCTGCTCGCTCAAGCGTCACGGAGGAGGAAGATTCTACCGACCAGTTTGTTTCGACCGCATCCGAACGAGCCGCTTCCGGATAAATTCTCCCTGCCGTGGACACCCCTGGCACGACAAAGAACATGAAGCCGAAGATCGGGTCGACCGACTACGCACGGCATCGCCCACGGGAATAAGCGCACAGCCGTGCGCTACGTCCCTCTCATGCTAACCGGGTCGGCAAGGACCTGGCTCAATAGCCTCGTGCCCAACAGCATCAACGCCTGGCCTGATTTGGAGAAGGTGTTCGTTCGCAACTTCAACGGCACGTACAAGCGCCCAGGGCGCCCGCGTGACCTGGCCTTGTGCGTCCAGGGCGACCACGAGACCGACCGCAAGTACCTCGCCAAGTGGACGGAGCTCCGCAACACTTGCGAGGGCATCCTGGAGAGCCAAGCCATCGGTTTCTTCATCGAAGGATGTCGAGAGGGCACCATGCTTCACCACCGGCTACTGTGTGACGAGCCGAAGACCATGGCGGAGCTTATGACGGTTGCCGACCAGTACGCCACGGCGGATGCCGCCATGAAGAAGCCCCTCCGAGTAAATGCGGAAGGCCGTCCGACTCCCACGGAGCCGGCTCGCGACCGTCCGAGCAATCCGGATGGTGAAGCCGGATCCTCCAGACGCCACGGCAACGACAACCGGTTCCACGGGGACCGCCAGGACAGGCAACAGAAGCCTCGCTACCACGCGCGGCAGGTCAATGCTGTAGAGGGTGCGCCCGACGCACCGGCTAACGACACAAGAAGGCAGAAGCCCCGGCTCACCTTCAACCAGATGATTGACGGCCCGTGCAAGTGGCATAGCGGTCCCTTCAAACCGGCTACGCACACCACCCGGAACTGCACCTGGACTCGCTAGCTAAAGGACCAGGGCAACCAGCCTTGTCTCCCGCCTCCCCCACCGGGTGGAACCCCACCACCGGCTAGGGGAGCCGGTAATGATGGTAACTGCGGCAATGGCGGCAACAACAACAACGGCTACCCCCAGCCGCATGCCGCCTACCACATCTTCGAGACAAAGCAGGACGACAAGCACAGTCGCAGGCGATGCTCCAAGGAGGTCAACGCCATCGTCTCTCCGGTCCCCCAATACCTGAACTGGTCGGAAACCCCAATCACCTGGAGCCGGGCAGATCAGCCTGAGCATCTGCCGACTCCCGGGGGCTATGCCATGGTGCTCGACCCCCTCATCGTCTCCAACGCGTGCACCTGCCGATTCTCGCGCGTCCTCATCGACGGAGGCAGCAGCCTCAACCTCCTCTACTAGTCCTCGCTAGAGAAGCTGGGCATTCGCGAAAGTGACCTGCGCCCGACTACCACGACGTTCCACGGCGTACTGCCGGGGCCAGCCTGCGCTCCGCTGAAAAAAATCCAGCTGGACGTCATCTTCAGGACCGAGGAGAACTTCCGCCGCGAACCAATCTGGTTCGAGGTGGTAAATTTGACGAGCTCCTACCACGCTCTCCTCGGGCGCCCCGCCCTCGCCAAGTTCATGGCCATCCCCCACTACGCATACCTCAAGACGAAGATGCTAGGACCCCACGACGTGATCATCGTCGCCGGCTGCTTCAGGCGATCGATGGAGTGCGCCTCAGCCGGTTCCAAACTAGCAGAGGCCCTCATCATAGCCGAAGAAAAGCGCGCGATCATGCGCAATGTGGCCATGGCCCAGCAGGACATCCCGGCTAGCAGCAAACCGGCTGGAGAAGGAGCCTTCCAACCGGCAAAAGAGACGAAGAGGATCCTGCTCGACCCCTCCGACCCGACTAAGTTCGTCACCATTGGTGCCGGCTTAGACAGCAAATAGGAAGGCGCGCTCGTCGACTTCCTCCGTGAGAATCGGGACATCTTCGCATGGTCTCCCAAAGACATGCTGGGTGTGCCGAGGGAGTTCGCCGAGCACTCACTTCATGTGCGTCCGGATGCCAAGCCGGTCAAGCAACCTCTCGCGGTTCGCAAGAGAAGAGAAAGATAATCGGTGACGAGATCACCCGCTCCTCGCAGCCGGGTTCATCATGGAAGTATACCACCCGGACTGGCGGCGAACCCGCCTTGGTGTTGAAAAGAACAAGACCTGCGCATGTGTATCGACTACACTAGCCTGAATAAGGCGTCGAAGACCCTTCGCTTTGCCCCAGATCGATCAAGTCATCGATTCCACGGCCGGCTGTGATTTGTTGTCTTTTCTAGATTGTTATTCCGGGTACAATCAGATCCGGCTAAACCCGGCTGATCAGATCAAGACATCATTTATCACCCCCTACGGGGCTTTCTGCTATGTAACCATGCCTTTCGGCCTAAAGAACGCAGGCGCCACCTATCAGCGATGCATGCAAAAATGTTTGCACTCGCAGATAGGCCAAAACATGCACGCTTACGTTGATGACGTAGTCATCAAAACCAAGGAGAAGCGCACCCTCCTCGAAGATCTAAGAGAGACATTCGGCAACCTCCGCCAGCATCGTATGAAGTGAACCCGAAAAGTGCATCTTTGAGTACCATCCGGCCAGCTACTCGGTTTCCTCGTATCTCAACGAGGCATCGAGGCAAATCCGGAGAAGATCGCGGCCATCGAGAGGATGCAACCGCCCAAGAACCTGCTTGGAGTCCAGAAGTTCACCGGATGCCTGGCTTCCCTCAGTCGTTTCGTCAGCCGGCTGGGGGAGAAGGCACTTCCGTTGTACCAGCTGATGAAAAAGACGGACAAGTTCTCCTGGACTTCGCAAGCCGACACCGCGTTTCACGACCTCAAGCGCATGCTGTCCACAGCACCGGTTCTAGCCACGCCGGCTAGCAAGGAGCCGATGTTGCTCTATATAGCAGCCACCACCGGGTCGTCGCCGTCCCGGTGGTGGAGCGCCGAGGAAGGCAAGGCTCAGCCGGTTCGAGACCCGTCTACTACCTCAACGAGGTTCTTCCTCTCCAAGCAGAACTACCCCCACTACCAAAAGATGTGCAACGGCGTACCGCATGCAAGAAGCTCAAGCACTACTTCCGTGAGCACCGATCAAGGTCGTGCATCGCACTTTCGAAATCATCGGCAACAAGGACGCCACCGCCGTCGCCAAATGGGCCATCGAGCTCGCCATTACTCCATCCAAGACGAGCCCGCTCACGATTAAGTCACAGCGATGGCGGATTTCCTCCGATCGGGCCGAGACCCAGATTCCCACCGGTTCCGGATTCGACCATTGAGGATGCACTTGACGGGTCGAAGATGCTCGGGGCTTGGGAGCCGCATCGCGGCTCACCTCGCCCAAGGGAGACCGGCTGGAGTACGTGTTGCAGATCCACTTCAAGGCCTCCAACAACGTAGCCGAATACGAGGCACTAGCGCACGGGCTCCGGCTGGCCAAGGAAATTGGCGTCAACCGGATCCTGTGCTTCGGCGATTTGGACTTGGTGGTACAACAGGTGTCCGGGGAATGGGACGCCAGAGATGCCAACATGGCCCTCTACCGTTCCACATCCAGAAGCTCAGCTCCTCCTTCGACGGGTGCGAATTTCATCACGTCCCCCACACCAACAACGAGGCAGCCGACACGCTCTCCAAGATAGGGTCCACCAGGCAGGCCATCCCACCAGGGGTCTCCCTAGAGCATCTGTGCAAGCCATCCATCAACCCGTCGCCGAAATCAGATTCCATCATCGGCGGCCGGGGCAGCGGAAGCGGAGCCGGCAGAACCACCAAGGAAGAAAACTCGCGCCAACTCCGGCCAGGCGGTGCCCTCCGGCTCATAGGACCCGGGGCCGGCCGACTCGCGCGGTGGCTCGGGGGCTGCCGTCCCGGATATCCCACCCGGATGTCCCACCGACACCCGTCAGCCGGAGGACAGGAGCGTCCTCGTCATCCGGGAAGTGCCATCCTGGGCACAGCCCTTCATGAACTACATCGCCAACAGCGAACTCCCGGACGACGAGGTGGAGGCCAGACAAATCCGACGCCGTGCGCATACATACACCATCATAAACAGCAAGCTATACAAGCGTAGTGTATACAGTATCTTCCAAAGGTGTGTCGATGTAGACACAGGCTACCGGCTACTCAAGGACATCCACCAGGGCGAGTGTGGGCACCACGCTTCGTCAAGGGCGATAGTCGCCAAGGCGTTTCGCCATGGCTTCTATTGGCCCACCGCCCTCGAGGATGCCGAGCAGCTGGTCCGCGCGTGCAATGGGTGCCAACGCTTCGGGCAGCTAGGCACATGCCAACCTCGGTGCTCAAGACCATACCGATCACCTGGCCCTTCGCGGTTTGGGGCCTCGACATGGTCGGGCCCTTCAAGCGAGCTCGCGCGGGAATGACCCACCTGCTGGTAGCGGTGGACAAGTTCACAAAGTGGATCGAGGCCAAGCCTATCCGGAAGCTGGATGGGGCGACGGTTGTTACCTTCTTCACCAGCATCATCAACTGCTTCGGCTACCCCAATAGCATCATCACTGACAACGGCACGAACTTCGCCAAGGGGGCCTTCGCCCGGTTCTGCAGCAACAAGGGCATCCGGCTAGACCTCACCTCCGTTGCACATCTGCAGTCCAACGGGCAGGTCGAACGAGCAAACGGCTTGGTGCTAGCCGGCATCAAACCATGTCTCATCGAGCCGTTGGAGCGGTCACCCGGATGCTGGATCGAAGAACTTCCGGCTGTGCTGTGGAGCCTCCGCACCACACCGAATAGGTCAACCGGCTACACGCCATTCTTCCTGGTCTATGGATCGGAAGCGGTCCTCTCCGCCGACATCGAATTCGACTCCCCCCGCAAGCTCCTCTCGACGAGCAGGCCAACAAGGAGGCACGGAGGACGGGTAGATCTCCGAGGAGGCCCGCGAGCTGGCCCCTGCCCAGATTCGCCTTCAGACCAAGATAACCACGCCGCTACCATTCCAGCCGGATTCGCCCGCATTCCGCGAGGGTGACCTGGTTCTCCTGGTGCAAGACACGAAGGGCATGCACAAGCTATCACCACCGAGAGGGCCTTCATCATCAGCCGGCGTTGCCCAACGACTCTTACTACCTCATCGATGCACAAGAGCGCAAGAACAAGATGGACAAATCGGACGAGGAGACCGAACGCCCTGAACGCTGCCTCTGCGCCTGCTTTTACACCTAGTCGCCAGACAAAGGAGAAGGAAAGAAGATTCAAGTCCTTGCCTTCATCAAGCGCCCAATCTGGGGGCTACACCATCGGTGCGCCAGGCGCCTCGGAATCTTGTATTTCTGGACGACTAAGGCGCGAGCCGGCCGTTCGAGCCTGTGAGGGAAAGGGCGGAGCAATAAAGACAAGATTCAAGCACTGCTATGCCAGCCACTCAATCTCGAGGCTACACCCAGGAGCCGCCGCCCCACTGAATGTTAGTTCCCGGTGAAGGCGCCCAACCGACGAAAGCAACCACTGGGCGAGGCCAATCGGATAAAGTTAGAAGAACGGGGAAGAACAAGGAAGATTCGAAGCACCTGGCTACGCCAGCTACTCGAATCTTGGGCTACACTCAGCAGTGGCGCGCCCCCACTAGAGCTGTAGTTTGTCCGGCTAAAAGTGTGTAGCCGGACTAGGTCAGCCAGGCGAAGTGAGCCGGCAAAGATATCAAAAGAAAATTCAAGACACAAGTGAAGGAAGACTCAAGAATTCAATATTAACAAGCAAAAGGGAGAAGAAGCTCCCGAGAGTTACCCGACATCAAAGATAGCCGGTACAGACAGACAAGTTTCACGATAATCTAAAACAAGAGAAATACACCCGGCATCCCGGGGCAACAGCTAAACGGCAGGGGCTTTGCCGTGGGGGAGTTCCTGGCCGGCAGATGCTGGAGGCGGGGGAGGAGCCGTAGTGCTTGTTCCGGCTTCGGCGCTGGCGGGCGGCGGCACCAAGGGCTCCGCATCCGGAGTGTCGGGGGACTCCGAGTCGGTGAGCACCTCGTCCGGATCCACGTAGTCGGTGATCTTGATGGTGGACCCGTGAAGCTCCGGATGGGCTTGGCGGATGGCGGCAAGATCGGCTCCGGCGCGGAAGCCCCCGTCGATCTTCTCGACGCGAGCATCCTTGTACCAGGAAAGCATCAGCGCCAGGGCCATCTCCGCTCCACCCCGCGCCGCCAGATCCCGCAGCCGGTCCACCGCAGCCGGCACCTCTCCCACCTTCGCCGCCAGCTGCGCCATCGTCTCCGGAACCGGAGCCTCCGGCCACATAAAGGAGAAGATGTCCCCCGCCACCTGACGAAGCTTTGCGGCCTCCTCGCCAAGAAGGACGACGAGCTCCTGAGCCGGCTGCGCCCCGCCGCCTTCTCCAGCCTGTAGGCCAGCAGGTCTATGCCGAGGTAAAAGGCTGTCAGAAAAGAGGAGTCAAATCCGGCTACCGGATCCGGAAAGAAAAGAAGACGTAAGAAAGAACTCACCTTTGGCAGTGTGGCCGACTTGCATCAGCTCCTCCACCAGCACCTTCTCCTTGACCGCTAGTCGTTTTATCTCTTTCTCTTGGTCCTTGTTCTGGGCCTCGAGAAGGGAGAAGGCTTCGCCCCAAGCGGTAAGCGCGCCTTTGACGGTAGCCTCCAAGCCGTCTACTCGCGTGTGCCGGTCCTTGTTCTGCAAGCGCAATGTGGAGTTGGACCTGCTCAGCCATTCGTTCGCTTTCTTCAAGCGATCGATCTCATGCTGGGCGCACACGAGGACAGCTGCAACGAAGCCAACTATTTTTTTTTAAAAAGAGCCAGACGGATAAGGCGAACTTACTCTATGAGGTCCCGTTGGCAGCAGCAAGCTTCTGCTCTAGGGTCCGGTTCCCACCGGTTGTGGCCTCAAGCAGCCGGATCTCCTTCACCGCCAGCTCGAGCGTGGCGGCAAGATCCGACAGCGAAGCGGCGGAAGAGGCGTCGTCGTCCACGACGTTGACGGCCAAGGACTCCTTCGCCGCAAGCACCGCTGTTTGCCACTCCTCCCCGAGCTCCTCGTCGGAGTCGTCGTCGCCAACCACGACAAGCTCCTTGCCAGTAGCCCCCCGCGCGCCCATGAAGAAACCTTCCGGCTGGGAGCGATTCACTTCCGGCTAGGGACCCTCCGGCTGGGAGGAGGTAGCCGGCTCAGCTTGAGGAGGAGAAGGAGGCTGCGCCTCAGAGGAAGGGGAGGCGCCGGTTGGATCAGTCGAGGCGCGAGGCGGCGACCCGGCTGGCGTCCGAGTCAGGTTCGCGGCGCCGAAAGAAACCAGTGCGCTAAAGGGAAAGAGGAAAAGACAAGAGCAAAACAGGCTAAAGTCAGAAAAGCAAGGACAAGGACAAACAAACAGAAAGCAGCGAGGGATGGGGGAGAAAAACGTACCCCGACACGACCGGGGGCGGCCCTTTCTTCCGGCCAAGACGGCTTGGCGGCAGGGCGCTAGTCCGGCCCCTCTTCGGAGCTGGCTCCTCCATCGCAGGCCGACGGGAGCCGGAATGGCTGGAGCCGCTCCCTCCTGCTTCGCCGTCCGTCGCGGAGCGCGTCACCGGCTCCGCAGTCGGCTCGTGCACCTCCGCGTGCGGGTCGGTGAACGGCTCGTCGTTCCGGCTGGGGAAGGCATCGCCGTCCCCATCCGATTCTTTGCCGGATCGCCGAGCGCGCGGCTCGGGCAAGTCCGGCGCGAACACCTCGAGAGGAGCGTCGCCCTCCTCGCGAAGGATGCAGGCAAAGATCTGGCAAATGCAAAAGGTCAGCCAGACAGAACAAGGAGACAACACAGAGGGAATAAGCAAAAATTCCGGCTACAAGAACTTACCCGGCTGTAGGGCACCAGGCTGAACTTCCAGTTCTCCGGCAGCCGCTCCTTGCTGATCGTCCACAACCACTCCTTCAAGTTCTGGTAGCGGGGATCACGGCGCGACAGCCGGGTCGGGTCCAAATGCCGGAGAAGCACATCTTGTGCGCCACGCCGCAGTAAGATCATCACCGACATCCAGCTAAGAGTGATGTCCCGACCGGTTAACTGGCAGGTGACAAGGGAACGCATGCGTGCCAGCATCATGTACGTCTCCGCCTTGTCGCCGTAGATCTTCAGATCCCAGTGCTGCCGGCTGGACTCGACGTCTTGGAAGGCCGGCAGGTTTATCCGGTCGACGCCGGTGACGTTCTTGACATAAAAATATGACTGCTGCCACAGCCGTACCGTGTCCTGGAGCAAGAACTTTGGGTAGCCGGATTGGGCGCGGGAGTATATGGAGGCGCCGCCGCAGACAACTAGCGGGCCCTTCGTGTACTGCACCTGCGGCCGAACTCGGAAGAGCCGGCAGAAGAGCCCGAGATCCGGCTGGATCTTGAGGTAACTCTCGCAGAACGCCATGAAGTGCGCCAGCATTCCGATGGTGTTGGCGCCGAGTTGGTGGAGGCGAAGGTCGAAGAAGGCCAGAAAAGTCAGAAAGACGGGGTGGAGCGGCAGCGCAAACCCGCGCGCCAGGTGTGAGAGGAAGATAACACACTCCCCCTCCGCCGGATGCGGCAACACTTCCCCCACCGGCGCCAACCGCACCGCCACCTCCTCCGCCGGCGGGAGGACGCGGGTCGCGCGATACTTCGCGATCTGATCCTCAGTGATGGAGGAGCCGCACCAGTTTGCGGCCGCCATTTCCAGAGAGGAGAAGGAGCAACGAGGAGTGACGGTGGCCCGTAACGCCGACAGCGAAGAAGCGGCGCAGAAGGCAAGAGCACAGGAGCAGCAGCACGCGAGAAGGAGAGAAAGATTGCAGCGGGGGAGCGAAGGAAAAGAACTGCCTCCCCCGCGGCGTCCCTTTAAAGGGCCAGAAGGGCAACCGTCGGCGGGGACACGTGGCGCGCATCCGGGCATCCCACATCCCAACTGCCGCCTAGATCTCGTGTGCCGGGACAGGATGCGCAGAAGATCCTGGAGCGAGAACCGAAGCGCCGGACAAGGCCTTCGAGGCGACGCGACGCGTACGCCTGCCGCCGAGAGCAATGATGGCGCGGCGCTACAGGCGGCGCGGCCAAGACCGACGCTATGGTAGCGCAACCGCCAGGCCCAGCTGGATGAAAATTCGAAAAGCAAGAAGGAGCGTGCACACATTTCGCCTGAGGGCGGAATCCACACGCGCTCGGGGGCTAGTGTCAGGGGTATGATCCCCGGGCACCCCACCCGAATAAGAAACAGGACAGTCGGATCTCTTCCGGCTGACCAGATGCAGCCGGATAGGGTAGGACGAGCCGGCTACCACCCAGTAGCCGGATCATGAAGAGGCAATGATACGACGACGAGCCGATCCAATCAAAGGGACAGACGACGTATGACGATTGCACGGTATGCCTCAGACGACGACAAGACGGGCAACCACCGCCCATACCGAAGACTTGGCGTGACGGAACAAAGTGGCATGTGCCGACGACGGCTCGCATGGCGCCCATCAGTTTCACGACAGCCATACCGCTCATACACCAATGTGACATATCATGCCGGGTACTGTAGATGACTAGTCGGCTGGGACCCTCCTGTGGGGCCCGCCAGTCGGACTAGCCAGTGAGACACTTGCCTCTTCCTATATAAGGAGAGGGAGGGCCTCAGTAGAAAGGGTTGGTCTCAGTTCATTTAAAGCAGTAGCTAAAGAATACAGCTCAAGGAGCACTTGTAGTTTGTGTATTCCACATAGTCAGATCTGGCAGGAGTAGGGGCTTTACCTCACCACGAGGGCTCCAAACCTGGGTACTTCTTCCGCCACGCCGCCAGATTCCAATCTCGCTCATGGACACCGTCGATAGACTTCCTGCTAGTCCCCACACCTCTATCTAACCTTTTTAGGTACTGTCGTTCCCAATACAACGACATAAGTGTTGCTGCAAGTTTCAGGTTGCTGGAAACCACGATGTCCTTTGTTGATGGGAAGCCCTTACCCTGGAAGTCGGACGAAGATGAGAGGATACCACCACCACTGAAGGAGTAATTCGTCATTTGGTTTGGCATCCCCTTGGTTTGTTCCAAGCTTGGGGGAGTGTCGCGGTATCACATCACTATCTTCTATCTTTTTGCCTTATTAGTAGAGTCATATCATGAATAGAGAAGTTATCATGTAGGATGGTTTGCATTATGGAAGTGTCCCCTCTCTCGTTCGATATGTATCCCTTGGTGTGAGTTGCCGTTATGGATTATTAATGAGAGGTTCTATCATTCACTCTTTTGCATAGCTTATATTACTTTTCAATTCATGGTTATATGATTGATCTTGTTGTTAGTATTGGTATCACTTTGGGATCATTGAGTTAATTTAGTTGGTTTTGGCAAACCTGGCTCGGTCAGTAGAAACACTATTTTTGAGAGTTGAAAGAAAAGATAAAAGTACTCTAAAGAAATATAATTTCATCATCTTTCTTTCTTGATTTGCTCATAAGTCTAGTATTCTCTAGTTAAGATCTTTTGTGCTTCCAAGGAAGATTGCAAGTTTGTCTTTATCACTTGTATGTTTGTTTGTTTCCTTCAACTCTTGTACTTGCTACCCAGCCTTGCTAGCCAAAAACTTGTACTGAGAGGGAATTCTTCTCGTGCATCCACTCCTTTAAACCAAAACCTTTGCCATTTGTGTCCACCATACCTACCTATTAGCATTATTGCTATTCCAAGTAAATTCTTGTTTTATCTACCTCCCAAATTAAACTTATTATGTGAAAAGTAGTGATTAAAGCTCTCACGAACTTGATGGCACACTTTACTTTCTTGCACTTAATAAACTTGAACCATTGTGCTCACCTATGTTGCATATATGCTTGCGCTTTATAAGTTGTGAATTAGCAGAACCATGCTGTCATGGGGAACGCTTTCAACATTGCACTGGTACTTTGTACCTAGTTGATATCATGTTCTTTTGTCTATGGATGTCGTCGGTGTGAAATGAAAGGGGAGCTTGTAAGTCCATGGAGTTATGTATATGTGTTAGAGAAACGCTCGTCATTGGTCTAATCCATGCTGACATGGTGGAAACCTGCAGCGTAACCATAACGAGCATCTATGAAGCATTCTTCTTATAAAAAAGAGATAGAGATTGAGAAAAAGAGAAAAGAAAAAAAAGACATATTATGAAAAGAGGAAAGAGAGAAAAAAAGCACCAGATTCCCATGGTAAATAAGAAGATTGCTGAGATGCTTATTGTCTGCTTGCCTTGTCATTTTGATATGGGGATTCTTCCGTATCATCAGGCAAGGGGTACCCCGTTGGCGGTTCTCGATGATACACATATGCTTACGATGACACGAACTTACCGGTGACTAAACTTGAGTAGCATGAGGAGCGGCCCTCGTATTCAAGGGACATGAGATTCTCAATTTACAACTTGTCAATGCATATCCTCATATTTGATCAATTTAACCTTAATCACCTAAAGATGCCTATGATAGGGGCAATGAGAGCTGAAAGCTAATAAGTATCATAATTTTTGGGAGCTCTTTATGAAACTTGCAATCCCTGCTTCCCTCTGCGAAGGGCCTTTCTTTTACTTTTTAAGTTGAGTCAGTAAACCTATTCCCTTCTATCTCAGCAAGTATTTTGAGTTGTTGTGTTTCATTCATTCATATGATGATTTATTCAATCATGTTTCTTATGTTCCTTGTTTTGCACATTGCTCTTATCTTGATGTTTACTACTTTGAAAGCTATCATTGAAACCAATTATTTGTGAACTCCAGCAAATTATCAACTATTCTTCGACCAAGAGCTAAGTTTGCCATTACCAATTATGATTTACTTTTTGTATCTTTATTGTGTTTCCTTTACTCATTGCAAGTTGAGTTATATAATAGTGAGTTGTATTCTATTATGATCTATGTATTGATGAATGTGATGCTTCTTGTCCGTATTCTTTTATCGACTCTTCACTCCATAAACCTAAGGCCATGTTTATTGAGTTTAGTTTCGCTTGGGGACAAGCGAAGTCTAAGCTTGGGGGGAGTTGATACGTCCATTTTGCATCACTATTCTATGTCATAATTCACGGTTATTCATTGATATATTTCATATTAAGAGATGATACTTATGTAATTTCATCTGTTTTTCCATGGTTGATGACTTTTGGAGCATGGACCGCTGTAGTCAGAATTCTGATGGAAAAGGTGCTGTTTGGAGGCAAAATTCGCGAAGATCAGAAAATCTAGGAAAATATACGGAAAATCCTATTTTTCCAGAAGACGAAGGATGCTAGAAGAGGGAGTGGAGATGGGCCACAGGGGGCCCACACCACCCCGTGGCGCGGGCTGCCCTAGGCCGCGCCACCAGGTGGTGTGGCCGCCCTGGACCACCTCTGGATCTCCCCTCTGGCGTATATATTCCTCCCGAAACCCTAAGACTCGGGGAGCGACCACAGAAAGATTCCGCCGCCTCTGCGGGGTGGAAAATACCGAGAGAGAAAGATCTCTCCGGCAGACGGATTTCTGCCGAGAGAATTCCTTCCCGGAGAGGGGAGATCATCGCCATCAACACCACCATCAAGCTGGACTTCATCGGGATCATCATCATCACCACCATCATCATCATCAACACCCTCATCACCATCTCCATATTGCTGTAACAATTGTGTTGAATCTTGCATAATTCATAGGGGAAACTTTCCCGGTGTTGATTACTATTTGTAGTTGATGCTATTGAGTGAACCATTGAATTATTGTTTATGTTTAGACGGTTAGACATCATTATTCCATCTCTGATCATGATCCATATGATGTCTTGTGAGTAGTTCGTTTTGTTCTTGAGGACATGGGAGAAGTCATGTTGTTAGTAGTGGAATTGTGTTGAGAAAGATTCGATAGTTTGATATTTAAGTTGTGGTGTACTTCTTCTAGTGGTGTCATGTGAACGTCGACTACATGAGACTTCACCTATATGGGCCTAGGGGAATGCATTGTGTATATGGCTACTAATCGTAGGGGTTGCCGGAGTGACAGAAACCTGAACCCCCGTTAGGAAACCATTACACAAGGGACGTAAGGGTCTTAGAGTTTAAAGCTGTGGTTAGGTTTCTACCTTAATTACTTTCTTGTACTTACCGATGTTTGCAAGGGGTATAATCACAAGTATGTATTAGTCCTAGGAAGGTTGGTACATTAGCATAGGTTCAACCACACAACACTTAGCAAGCTAAAGAAGATTAATCAACTATATGAAGCGAAAGCACTTGACAGTCTTCCCATGTGTCCTCAAGAACGTTTGGTCATCTTAAGTAATACAACCGGCTTGTCCTTTGCTGCATAAAGGATTGGGCCACTTGCTGCATTTATTCCTACTGTCTTTTATTTACTTGTACTTTTTTACTTGCTTTATCAAAAATCCCTAAAAATCTGTTTGCTAAGTAATTGCAGAGAATTCCTGATCCATACCACTAGCCAGCACCTTCTGCTCCTCGTTGGGTTCGACACTCTTACTTATCGAAAATACTGTGATACACCCCCTATACTTGTGGGTCATCAATTACCCTATGGGTTTTTCACTTCTTATTGGCATTCTCTCTGAATTGTCAGAGCTTGAATACCACCCTTATTCAAAGACTTCTTCTTTGCACTGATTCATGATACTTCCATGAACTAGGTACAACTACTTCATTAGCTTTTTAGCAACACCACCCAGTTTGAGTAAACTTTAATTCATCTTTTAATGTTGCTCCACACCCTTTTCAACACTACTATTCCTTCTTATTGCTAGCTCATAGTGAGTTGGGATTGATCCATCCTTCAAAATAATGTTGATACACCTTATATTTAGCTTCCTTCTTCGTGCAAGTCTTTATCTTGATCTTCAGACTCGTCACTCCCTTACACGAATTCCCTTTTCTATCTAGGTCTATAACATTAAGTAATAACTTGATGATGCATCATGCATTTGCACATCAAGTCAAACTTCATGCACAGATCTAGCCAAACAAGAAGATGCAAGAAATCCAAATGTGGTACATATAACACACATTATTCTAAGCCCATAATATAGTAGTTGAGTATAATACCTCTAGAATTCAGGCTTAGCTATGTAATGTATGACACCTCCTAGTATAGGTTTACTTCGTGATACTTAGCACTTAAAGTTTAACTACTCTTTGTCTCAATATTTACCCAAACTGCCCAACTAGAACAGGATAATTTTTATAAAGGTGGTCTCACTTTGGTTCTGACTAACCTCTTACCTTTCTTTCACTACTAGTAAGGACTACCAATTTTCCATTCTATCGTAAACTATCCTCACATGATCTCTCAAAACTACTAGCAACATTGTAGTTACTACCTTAATCCAAAAATTATCGTGATATTATGACACCTATGACTTCTATCATAGACCTACACCGTTCTTTACTTACTTCTACTTCAAGATTATTTACTACACACTTGTCATTTTTAAACCTATTCCATGGTTTTAGAGTTAATCTCACCATGATCTTGTTATGATTTACATGTTCCTCGGGATTTGAGAACTAATCCCATCATGATAATTCTTATTATTAACTTATGGTTGTTGATTCCCAACCAAATTCTACTTCATCACATAGAATTCTCAAGTGAATGCCACATGATTTGTTTCCCATTGTATCTATACCTGCTCTAATAGCCTACCATATATGGTATAGTTGTATCAACTAGTGGTAAGATTCTGCTACTTCACAGGAATTCTAAATATGGACTCCATCACTAATACTACTCCACATGATATCCTAATCCTAGTCGTGATCTTCTTTGATATTTTAACTTACGTAAGATATCTTAGTGGTGTTATACCTATTTAGAGCTACTCTAAAATGACAATTCTCCAGAGAAGATAGATAACTAATCTTTAAGAAAGATGACAAGAACATCCAACTTAAGTGTGACAAGGTTTATCCTCAAGTGGATACCATCACAAGTCTTGGTTTAGATAAGATGGCTCCTATAGTCACTATCCAACCTATAGATCTTCCTAAAAGGGTTTTAATCCTAAGGTCAAAGAATATGCCCTGATACCAGCTGCGGTGACCCAGCATACCACTGCATGATGTAGTACACTATAGTCGTTGACATAACACCAATGAAACATCGTTCACTAGTATTACATCCCTCAGAGTGGTACAATAGAAACATAGCAGGTCCAAGACATGACTATAGATTACAACTCGACTCTTTACAAAAGATCTACAGAACACTCTAGGTGAAAGAGGGAGAAATAAATCTCTACAAAGAAAAACCAGAAATAATAACTCAAAGCTATCTGGCTAAAAAGACCAACATCTGAACTAATTGGTTTGCAATTGCTGCTAATGCAATGCTCTACAGAAGTAGGTTTTATGGCTAGAGTATCTACTCCCATCTAATCAGGGACTTCATCTTCACTTCAATTGATGTATTTGTTGACTTCATTGACTTTATTGAAGATCTTGAGCTGTCGATGATGGTTTCTTGAGCAGAAATTGATGTTGGCGTCGTCTTCAATGACTTAGAACCTACCACGGGTTAAGAAGGTAAGGTTGAGTACGAGCGTGCTCAGCAAGTTCACTAAAAGGAGTGTATGATGCACTATCTCTACAGCCATAAACCAAAGGTCATAGGCAATGCAGGTTTTTGTAAACATTTCTTCAAAGGTTGCTTTTATTCTAAAAACTATGTCCAACAACCTTCACAGGTTGACCAGAACCTTCATGGGGTTCCTTTCTTGCCGCGTTCGTAGCTCCTTCCCGGAACAGGGAGTAACATGTCACAGTTCTTACACTCTGCAGAGGTGCATTACTTTACCCATGAGAGACCTTAGCTTTGTTGCACATCCGAGTTATAGGCTTGTTCACACTTCCTTGGTATGAGGCCCAGTCTAAGATCCAAGCCAATCGCTGCCCTTCTCCGTGACCCGCATGAAGACACGATCCCCCAAGACGGACTACCATAGTTACTCTTTGGGTATCCTCTCAAAGACTCTATAAGCAGCTCTGTCTGGCTGTAACCATCAGCTATGGTGAACTATGACCAAGATAGTTATGCATAGATAATCTAGACACCAATATCGCGGGGAACTAAGGGGTCCCACCCATGTGCTGGATTCTCGACGAGAAATCAATAGCCTCACGACAAGGTCATCCGTCCATGCAGAAGGAAGAAGATCCAACTGACTTCTCCGTCCCATTCCATATCTCATGGTTAACGCGTAATATACATCGCTAGAATCACTGGCGACATTGGTTGATTAAGTCCTAGATATTATGTTCCTTTACCACTAGAACTGTATCATAGATTATTACCATTTGGTAAATAATCCATAATCATATTATTATGAAAATAGTGTTTTCTGACCTTTTTGAAATGCAGGTGATGACAACATTTGAGTTACAAGTATTTGATAAAAAATAACCAATGGACATGAGCAAGTTGTGAACTTGCCTTTTGTGATTGCAAGACTATGCACTCACGGTCTTCAAGATAATAGAAGATCCAAAATATAGAAATAGCATCATTGGTCCGGTAAGGACTAATGTTCAAAGAAGCAATATGTTGTGATGCATAAGTAATGTAATGCAGTTTGGAAAACGCGAATTCTCGGAATAACCGTATCAAATCTAGGATTTGGAAACTAGGAATGGTTTCTTTAGAATGTGTTTCACTTTTATATTAGATTCACATTCATGCTTCTTATTAAGACTTGTGAGAGTGTGTGAAATAATATGTAAATATAACAAGTGGCATGTAATACTGATGACCCATAAGTATAGGGGTGTATCGCAGTATTTTCGATAAGTAAGAGTGTCGAACCCAACGAGGATCAGAAGGTGTTGATGAGTGTCTTGGAGTAGGAGTTCTCTGTAAATACTTAGCAAATGGATTTTTAGGGTTTTTTGATAATGTAGATAAATAAAGTGCGAGTAAATAAAAGACAATAAGAATAAATGCAACAAGTGGCCCAATCCTTTCCTTAGCAAAGGAAAAGCTGATTGTATTACTTAAGATGACCAAACGTTCTCGAGGACACACGGGAATATCGTCAAGTTCTTTCGCTTCATATAGTTGATTAATCTTCTTTAGTTTGCTAAGTGTTGTGTGGGTGAACCTGTGCTAATGTACCGACCTTCCTAGGACTAATACATACTTGTGATTATACACCTTGCAAGCATCTACAAGTACAAGAAAGTAATTAAGGTAGAAACCTAGCCACAACTTTAAACTCCAAGACCCTGACATCCCTTGTGCAAAGGTTTCCTAACGGGGGTTCAGGTTTCTGTCACTCCGGTAACCCCTACGATTAGTAGCCAAATACACAATGCATTCCCCTAGGCCCATATAGGTGAAGTGTCATGTAGTCGACGTTCACATGACACCACTAGAAGAAATGCGCCACAACTTAAATATCAAACTATTGAATCTTTCTCAACACAATTCCACTACTAACAACATGACTTCTCCCATGTCCTCAAGAACTAAATGAACAAGTCACAAGACATCAAATGGATCAAGATCAGAGATGAAATAATGATATGCAACAATCTGAACATAAACGATAATTCAATGGTTCACTCAATAGCATCAACTACAAGGAGTAATCAACACCGGGAAAGTTTCCCCTAAGAACTATGCAAGATTCAACCCAATTGTTACAGCGGTATGGAGTGGTGATGATGGTGCTGGTGGAGATGATGATGGTGATGATGATGATGATGATCCTGATGAAGTCCAGCTTGATGGTGGTGTTGATGGCGACGATCTCCCCTCTCCGGAAGGAATTCCCCCGGCAGAATTCTGTCTGTCGGAGAGATCTTTCTCTCTCTGTAGTTTTCCACCCCGTAGAGGCGGCGAAATCTTTTTGTGGTCGCTCCCCGGTATTAGGGTTCCATGGAGATAATATACGCCTGAGGAGGGAGCCTGGAGTGGGCCAGGGTGGCCACACCACCTGCTGGCGCGGCCTAGGGCTGCCCGCGCCAGGGGGTGGTGTGGCCCCCCTGTGGCCCATCTCCACTCCCCCTTCTGGCAATCTTCGTCTTCTGGAAAAATAGAATTTTCCATGTATTTTCCCGAATTTTTTGATCTTCGCGAATTTTGCCTCCAAACAGCCCCTTTTCCATCGTATCCTCGATCGCAGTCCATGCTCCAAAAGTCATCAACCATGCAAAAACAGATGAAATAACATAAGTATCATCTCTTAATATGAAATATATCAATGAATAACAGTAAATTCTGATATAAAATAGTGATGCAAAAGTGACGTATCAATTCCCCCCAAGCTTAGACTTCGCTTGTCCCCAAGCGAAAACTGAGCTCAATAAACATGACCTCAGGTTTATGGAGTGAAGAGTCAATAAAAGAATACAGACAATAAGCATCACATTCATCAATACATAAATAATTATAGAAGACAACTCACTATTATATAACTTGTCTTGCAATAAGTAAAGGAAACACGATAAAGATACAAAAAGTAAATAACAATTGGTACTGGCAAACTTAGCTCTTGGTCGAAGAATAGTTGACAATTTGTAGGAGTTCACACATAAAGGGTTTTCAATGATAGCTTTCAAAGTAATAAACACTAAGATAAAAGCAATGTGCAAAACAAGGAACATAAGAAACATGATTGAATAAATCATCATATGAATGAATGAAACATAACAACTCAAAATACTTGCTGAGATTGAAGGGAATAGGTTTACTGACTCAACTAAAAAGTAAAAGATAGGCCCTTCTGATGTCTACGCACTTCTATTCTTGTAGACAGTTGTTGGGCCTCCAAGTGCAGAGGTTTGTAGAACAGCAGCAAGTTTCCCTTAAGTGGATTACCCAAGGTTTATCGAACTCAGGGAGGAAGTGGTCAAAGATATCCCCTCTCAAGCAACCCTGTAATAAAGATACAAGAAGTCTCTTGTGTCCCCAACACACCCAATACACTTGTTAGGTGTATAGGTGCACTAGTTCGGCGAAGAGATAGTAAAATACAAGTGGTATGGATATAAGACAACGGTGGCAGAAAATAGCTTGATGGCGTGGAAGAGACTAAAGGCAAACTGAAATAAAGATAGCAGCAAGCAAACATGTAGCAGATCTAGTTGCAAACGGTGTTTCAATGCTTAGAAACAAGGCCTAGGGATCATACTTCACTAGTGAACACACTCATATAAATATCTTCTCTTCATGATACTACTCTGAACTACTCTCCGGTTGGACACTCTAATCCATGGTAGGGCTATAACATCACACCTCAAAGTAAGCCTTTCCCATCTAGATAACCCCACACTGTCACCTTGAGCACTAGATGGTTCCAACAAACACCACAATTTCATAGAGACATCCAACTCCAAATATAACTCATAACAAGTATTTGTAATCTCTAGCCTAAGTGCCACCATGGTGTGCACACTGTCAACTTCACACACATGGGGAGAGCAAAGATCTATTAAAGCACTTGAGTAGCAAGGTAGATCTATAGATTACAAGATCATGTTCTCAATAAGATCATGCATAGAGAGAGATGAACACATAGCTACCAGTAGAACCCTTAGCCTCGAGAGAGAACTACTCCCTCCTCATCATGGGAATCAGCAACGTCAATGGGGATGATGGTGGAGATCGATGGAGATGGCTCCGGGGGAACTTTCCCGTCCCGGCAGGGTGCCGGAACAGAGACTTTCTGTCCCCTGAATCTCCCCTTCGGTGGCGGCGGCGCTGTGGAACTTTTCGTGGCAGGAGGCTTGATGATTTAGGGTTTATGCATCGGGAGGCTCTTATACGTGAGAGGGGAGACCGAGGGGGTGTCGGAGGGGCCCACACCACCCCCTGGCGCGGCCTGGCCTGGCCCGCGCCACCAGGTGGTGTGGCCACCCTCTGGCCCTTCGCCGTCTCGTATTCTGGCTCCAAGTGTCCCCCAGTAAAATAATAACTTTGGCTTTTGCCCCGTCCAATTCCGAGAATATTTATTTTCTGACTTTCTGGAACCAAAAACAGCAGAAAACAGGCAGCTGGCACTGTGGCTCTTGTTAATAGGTTAGTCCAAGAAATCATATGAAAAGTACTCCAAAGTGTGGACAAAACATAAGAAAGTAGATAAAACCAGGCATGGAACATCAAAACTTATAGATACATTTGCAATGTATCAAAGATGCTCAAGAAGCAAGGGGAAGACATCCAAGCTTCTCTGGACAAACTTGATCATCGCATCAAGAAAGTCAAGGTAAAGTCTCTAGGGTCTTCTAAACATATTGAATTATTGTGTCGCTATCTGGACTAGATGTATCTAAAGATAATGAAGGGGCTAGAATCCAACCTCAACATTAGCCTCTGGTCCATCAATGCTGAGAAGCAGACAATTGAGATTTATAAGGCACTCATGGAGCAATTGGAGACAGTTAGTGAGCAACACCAAATTCGCATCTTGATCCTGGAAGCAACAAACAAGACTCTTCGTGCAAGCCTTCGCATATTTAGAACTTCTTCTCCCGCGAACTAAGAACGCCACGGTATCAAATAATCACAAGGGATTATTTGATCCACCTGGCTTGATTCCAAGCTTGGGGGATCAGTGAGAACCTTGTAATCTATCTTATAGTTTTAGCATGTTTATTTTCCTACACGCATGTTAGGTTTTAATCCAGAATTTGCATTAGTTGCATCAACTTCCAGCTCCCTTTTGTTCAAGAGAAGATTTATATCTATTGAGTTTCGAGACTTTATGATATTTGAAGTTATCTTTTGATTCATGATTATTATATTAGATGATTGAACTAGGTTGAGTGTTATGATACTTGTACAGTTGTCATGATTATAGGGACTTCCACACCAATAAAAGTATTGATTAAATTATGAGAAGAAGAATTTTGGTAGCATATTATAGTCACGAGTTTTGAAAAAGCCATAAAGGTAGTGAGCATGATCAAGTGGTTGTACTAATAAAGAGGAGAATAAGAGAAGAAGAAAAGATAAGAGAATTAAAAGAACATCTATCAAAAGAATCCCCCCAAAAAAGATACAAGAAAAAGAATGATCATGAATCTTCATTACTGAAATCAAGAGCTCAGTCAGTTTAACTTTATGATTATATGATATGTTGAGTCACTGAAAGCTTCTTATAACTCCATTGATACTAAAAGGGTGTGGAAGCCTCTAAGTCCTGTGATGTGTAAGGGTATGATAATACCCCTGAAGTAACTTTACATCTGATATTGTATTCATGTTTCAATTTCTGCCTCATTTATTGTAATGACCCACGAACATGATGATCTTGTCCATAAGCCACCATCTTGCTCGGGGACGAGCAAGAGTTTAGCTTGGGGGAGTTGATGAGTCCAAAATTGAAGCATATTTATGTTTTGTTTTTGCATAAATATTTTTTGTATTTCACTGCGTTTGCACGCACCTTTTTGTCCTTGTTTCAACAAGATCCCATATTACTAAGTCTCTTATGAATATATCAATTGGAACTGTCATATTATGATATTTATAAGTGATAAACGTCATTTATTGATTTACCTTCTCACCTAGGAGAATACCAAGCGAGAGGAAAGCATTTGTTGTGGTAACAACCAGTGGTACAGGCAGAGCCCGCCCATACCACGCGGCGTCGCGTTCGCCTTATCAAATACTTTCTCCTAGCAAAGACGGCGGAGAGATCTGATATTCAGAGCCACCATAAACCACGAAAAACGACATCAGAAAGGGATCTAAAGGAGAAACTTGGAGAAGGGCAAATCCCCGCTGCTTCACGGATCATTGGAGGACATCGCATCATCCCCTTCATCATCAACCGCTGCATCTCCATCACCATCACTACCCCCATCTCGCATCTATTAGATCTTGTTGTAGTTCTAGATTCAATTGTGGTTTGCACTAGATTTATCCCCATACTTTTATCCATCCATTTGATTATGATGATGTCATTGATTGCTTCCATTTGTGAGTAGTTCCTTTGTTCTTGGAGATATGGAGAAACCCTAGCACTATTATGAATTGAAATAGAGATGATCTATTCTTTGTCCATATGATTGTCTGGTCTATGATAGATTTATGATTTGTGTTTGATCTCTCTCTTTAGATGCTATGTGTAGTCGGACACATATAATTTTCCTTTGGGAGTAAAGTAAGGGGGAAATCCTTTGGACGTGTTTGGAAGTGTGCCCGGAGAGCTTCGTGACAATTGGCGTCAGCTAGCAACCTACACGGTCAAAGGAGGATAAAGAGGACTCCCTAAGCTAATTACGATATCCACGGGGAGACCCTTAATTGCGGTGGTTTGTGTGGGTGATTGATCTCAGACATCGCAGTGATTATTTAGAGGTAACCCCACTCTTGGCTCAATAAAGAGGCTTTCTATGAGTCTTGTAGTGAACATCTTACTATGTATCTCTCTCCATACTTATCATGACACAAGAAGTATGTTATCTTAATTAAAAATAATAATAACATGCTAGTGGTGTATCCTACATCCCTAAAAACGTTTTAGCCCTATTGAGTTCAACCACGTTTTCACACAACCTTTTTACTTACTTTCTTTTACTTATTTTAATTATTTTTCTGCACTTAACCAAAAACCTGTCAAACACCCTTTAGCTGAGATAAAAGACAGTTTACAAGTATCCTTTGGTGGAAAGTGGTAAGGGACATAAAGACCCTAACCAAATAGCTCTTTGTGGGTATGATACTCTTATTTTTAAACTAGCTACAATTGATCTATGAACTTGCAGCCATCATCAGGCCTGTACGTTTTCAGACCTTTGGCCGCTTATGCGGCCTACCATTATTCTGACCTCCACTGACGGACTTTTACTATTTATTGGGCCCATTTGTTGGCTGGCATATTTGCGTATTGTAAAACTATCGTGTAATTCTTGTTTTAAATAGTCTGTTAATATTTCGGCCCGCTAATGGCCACACGAGGATCACCATATTACATAAACATATTTCTTTTAAAATTTATTACAAACCAGAATTTCAACAAAAACAAGACGAAACATTACAAAGACATCGCCAGACATGGGTTGGAACATGATTTCTGCTACAGAGCTTATATCACCATATAAGTAACAATTGGCTTACCATGACAGCTATAGAAGAGATTATCAAGTAGACGCAGTGGCGGAGCCGAGAATATTTTTGAGCCTGGGTGAACCCCTAAGCTAAAAGTGCAAGAATTTGAAAACTGTTGTTGGATATTCAAATAAATTGGGTATCATATTTTTTTATTGTTTTTGTAGTTATGCTACACTTTTTTCTTTCAAAATTGCCTTATTATATCTAAAACTTGAAGGGCCTCTATAATTAGCAGATTGAAAATTTTGTACTTTTGGATTGACGGACCTTAATATTTAGCACTGATCTAATGGTTAGCAAAAAGCAAAAAGGAGGATTTTAATGAAATTTGGACTTTGGTTGGAAAATGATGATTAGGCAATTCTGCAATTGAATATTTTAGTGCAATTTTAATTTAAAAAATACGAACTGGTTATCCTAAGAAATATACAATTATATATTTACATATTTCTAGACCTAAAATAAATTATATATACACACAAAATCATACAACGATATTTTTTATATTTATGCGACTTAGTTGACTTACAAATACCTATGTGCATAGAAATAACAATCCAAATGAAAATCTTAATCTTGTCTTGGGCTACTGACACGAATTAGGTTAGACGTGAATTAGTTCAGGCATGCCCTGGGTGTGTTCATTCAATGTATTATGTATAGTAGCTAGATTAGAACTTTGATCGATTTTGCGGCTACACAAACACGTGTAGCCCATCATCTGCTCTTACGCGCAGGCATCTCATCTCCAACCAGTGCAGCTACGCGCCTATGTACAGAAAACTTCGGAACGAATCCCACTGTCGAATTGTCTTAGAGACTTGCTCGGGCAAACAACACTGCGAAAGTATACGGCTCGGCTAGCAAAAATATCAATGCAGCAAGGCATCACAGATCGGACCCCGGGCAGCTGCCCAGGCTCGCCGGGCCCTGGCTCCGCCCCTGAGTAGACGGTCAGTCCAATCTTGTTGATCTTTAAGTTCTTGTATCTTCTCACGTGTAATCGTAATTATTCCATATATTTCCTTTATTTCTTACTCAATTAAATTAATTATTTAGAGTGCGGCTGTAACAATTCTTTGTGCTGGAAAACTAGAATAGTGGGCATAGTGGGCCGATGCAAGCAATAACCACTGCCGCTGTTGTTTTGTGAAATAACCTCAATACTTAACGTAGGATTTCTCCCTTCTGCCCCCATAGCTTCATGTGTAGGCTGAAACAAAGAAAACCAGTCAGCATAGCGTACCAGCTAAATGGCGGCCATCTTATATATAAAATAATTCTAATGTATCATTTTACAGAAACAATCAATGATGTGCCTTGTACATCTCTTTCCGAAATAACAGGAACAAGCGACGTTCTGGACCGATGCGTACATGTGCCAGTATCATAGCCGCTCTATGGAAAAAACACTACAGATTATTTGCATGCTGAAACTAAGACATATTAAGTTAGAGCAGCAAAGCAGGCCAAAAAACACTATGTTTGTTATCAAAGAACATTGTAGTGGGTATTTCTATGGACTTTGCTGTAGTGTTTTTTCTATAAATATCTTTGTTATAGTGGTAACACACTCATTTTACGTTTATTTGATTTGAAAGTCTTTTGTTCGAATCGCATGTGCGTGCATATATATATATATATATATATATATATATATATATATCTTAGGTTTACAATTTTTTATTTTAGCAATATCGTATTACGGAGAGACTGGCATCACAGACCCACTAGCCTGCAGCGTCCCTCGAGCTTTTTTGAGGGCGGTTTGAAAAAAATCTTTAAATACTTGTACAGAGAGGCTGACATTAGGGACCTACCAAACAGAACATACAAGGCTACATCAGGGACGCACAAGACAAAACATACTAGAGAGGCTATCACAAGGGCCCCAACAGTAAGACCATACACGGCTACCACGGTTAAAATAGAGGATGAGGCCAAAAAAAGTCCATCATACACATGTTGCACTTACAGAGAAGCTGACATGTCGGACCCAGCAGGCCCAAGCATAACCCATGAAATTAGCCTATCAGCTCCAAGTATAGCCCAAAACCTTCTAATTCGTCATTTTCGTGGTCTTGTGGCACTGACCATAGCCCATTCAATTTAGTAGTGAGCTCATGGAATATAGCCCACGACGAATAGGGCATCCGCCTCGAGTTAGCCTAGAATCTTTATAATTTGGTCTTTATGAGCATTTCCCCCTTCACCCCCAAAAACGCTCCGCCTGCTGTTTAACGTTTCTAATGTACGAAGTGTTTCTTGTGTAGTGGCAAGGCAGACAGTTGACTGTTGATGATCGAGGCCTCAAGTTCTAATCCTAGGCAATTCATGTTATTGTAGACTAATATTTTTTGTACTACGAGGCTGAAATCTAAGACCTGAAAAAATAATCCAATATACACATATTTCTTTCAAATAGAGGTTGTCATCTAGGACCCAGCATAGACATGTTTCATGCACAGAGGAGGCTGACATCTGGGACCCAGCAAGTTGCTAAGGACAAAACATCGAACACGGCAAAAAAAGTCCATCATACACATGTTCCATTTACAGAGAGGCTGATATGGTCAAAACAGTGAACGAGGCCAAAAAAAGTCTATCATACGCACGTTTCATTTACAAAGAGGCTGATATGTGGGACCCAGCAGCGCGACCTTATATAGATGCTGCATCGAGCAACGTTGTCAGTTTGAAATAGAGAGGCGCGAATGAGAAAAAAGTTCAACATGCACACGCTCGTTATAATGAGAGACTAAAATGGGGGACCCAGCAGCGTGACACAATGGCAGATCGTCAAGCAACGCTATCTAGTTCGGAACATGGTAGCACTAGAGAAGTTTTTTTTCCATCAAACCCACGATTATTCTAATGTGAGGCTGACATATGGGACCCACCAGCCTGAATAAATGGCTGATGCAGCGAGCAATGCTATCAAGTTCAGAACACGAAGGCGTGACCGAGGGAAAAAATTCCATCATACATATATTTCTTATAATGAGAGGATGACACGTGGGGCCCAGCAGCATGATTAAACAGTAGATACATCGAGCAGCGCTATCAAATTCGGAATAGGGTAGCGCGAGCAAAGGAAAAAATTCTGTCATACACACGCTTCTTCTAATAAGAGAATGACATGTGGGTCCTAAACGGTAGATGCATCGAGCAAGACTATAAAGTTTGGAATAGGGTAGCGCGAGCAAAGGAAAAAATTCCATCATACACACGATTATTCTAATGAGAGGCTGACATGTGGAACCCAGTAGCCTGACTAAACGGCAAATGCATCGACAATGTTATCGAGTTTAAATCAGAGAGCCACGACCGACAAGTATGGTTCGCTAGAGACACTGACGTCCGGGACCACACGCCTCAAAAGACTTCGACGAGTTAACATCACGCGAGGAACCGAAAATCTTGCTTCTACCACGTACTGGCCGAGCTTCCTCCATGTTTTAGTGGTTTTGTCATAGTAGAGGATCGCGAAACTGAAAAAAGTTTCCCATTGGCCATGGTCGAGCCGAGAAATTTGTGGTGGAATACGCGCCTTCTACAATGACCGATGGGCCAAGTCGTTGCGGATGGACACTTTTCTTGTAGTAGAAGGAGGCGCTAATTATCATGACGTCCACGGCGATGTACGACCTGCAGAATTATTAGTCTTTCTCCATGGTGGTTGACGATCCTATACTTCACGTTCAGCTTTGCAAGCAAGATAAAACAAACGAATGATGGTACGATATTCCTTATAGTATAATATGTTCTGAATATACTTATTTAAACCACTAAATAAACGTGCAAGCATTTGTTCCGTATTTTTAACAATACCACAACGAACCATCCGAGTTTGCAATTCCTGATAATATTCTTCTACAATTTTTTTTTCTTGTTCTAAACGAGTCAATTTCTTTAGCAAATCTTGTTGATAAGTGGGAGGTACAAAACACATACGCATAACAGTTTTTAAAGCAGTCCAAGTGCTAGGAACATTAGCATGATTTAAACGATAATATTCAGACCACCAAAGTGAAGCAAAATTTGTAAACTTGCAAGTAGCAGCACTAACACGCATATTCTCAAGGTATCTTAAACATGAAAAACACTAGTCTATCCAATTCACATGTAAGATATGCACCAGGGTTATATTTACCCTTACAAGATGGAATATTTAACTTAAACTTTGCAACATGATCATCATTACGTACCGGTGGTTGAGCATTGCGGTAGTAATGCTGAGGATGGCCTACAAGTTGTTCGACATACTCGTCTAACTCATTATCGTCTTCATACTCGTACTCACCATCCTCTTCATATTCTGCGAAAGCTTTAGCCATATAGCGGCGGTAGCCGGTGGTGCAGCAGCTGCGGCGATGGCAGCAGGAGGTGGTGCAGCTGAAGCGGGAGCAGACAAACCAGCGGTATGGTGTCCCACAAGTGGAACGCGTCGCTCAAGTCCCACCTAGTCAGGTAAATGCCACTGATGACGTGGTGTAGCAGCATGTGCAGGTGCGGGTAACCTGCTGAGGACCTCCTGAAACTTGACGTCGAGCTTGTCGTTGAAGGATTTCTCTAGCCCTTCTATCTTGTTAATGGTTTCGTTGAGCTTGACATCAATATCCTCCAGTCTTGAATAAACATCTTGCGCACGCCTGATGGCTCAATATATATCGAGCTCGTTGGGAACCCTAAGAGGAAGGTATCATAAACACAGCAACAAGTTTTCCCTCAGTGGTGAAACCAAGGTTATCGAACCACTAGGAGCAAGGAAACACCTCCAAGGTGTTGTTTCCAACTTGGAATCCTGCACAACACAACAATAGAACTTTGCCCCCAAGTTACAGTGAGGTTGTCAATCTCACCGATTTTGCTGAAAACAAAGTATTAAACGTATTGTGTGAAAAATAGTAATTGCTTGCAGAAAGTAAACAGTAAAACAGTAAATAGATTGTAGATTGATGGTAAAAGAATGGACCGGGGTCCATAGTTCACTAGAGGTGATTCTCCTTAAGATAGCTGACATGTTGGATGAACAAATTACAGTGAGGCAATTGACAGACACCGAGAAAGCATACATGCATATACTAATCATCTTGACTCCTATGAGATTTGATTGGGCATTACAACTTTATATATAGACCGTAATCCAATTGTATCTATGACTAATAATCCACCTTCAGGTTATCATCCGAACCCCCTTCAGTATTAAGTTGCAAGCAACAGATAATTGCATTAAGAAAAGTGTGTAAAGTAAACAATACGATTGCTCCATGAACAAAGGATTGTTGTTTTCTCCCTAGTAGAAATAGCACATCTAGTACCTTAGAGATTTCTGTCACTTCCCCAGATTACTAGAGGCATCAACCCACTATCGAGCATAAATACTCCCTCTTGGAGTTGTTAGCATCTACTCGGCCAAGATAGCTACTAACAACGGAAAGCATGCAAGATTACAAATAACATAGACATGATAGAATCAATAATCAATCTGAAATAGGATCTCAATATCCATCGGATCCTCGCAAACACAACATGTAATATTATAAATAGATGATGTTGATCATGAACGGATCTCACAAGATCTAAACATGGTAGCACAAAGGAGGAGCGAACCAACCATCTAGCTACTACATGGACCCGTAGTCCAGGGATGAACTACTCACGCATCACACCGGAGGCAGGCATGGTGATGAAGAGGGCCTCCAGGGTGATCTCTCCCCTCTGGCAGGGTGCCAGGAAGAGCTTCAGATCCCTCCCGATCTAGGGATGGAGATGGCGGCGGCTACAGACTCTTTCGTGGAATTTTGATCGGGTACTTAGGGTTTTTGTCTCGGGAGGATTATATAGGCAAAGGGGCAAGGTCGGTGGAGCACCAGGGGGCCAACACCCCCTGGTGGCACGCCCCCCCAGGCCGCGTCGCCACCACGTGTGGCCGCCCTGGTGCGCCACTTCGTCTCCCCTCCGGACTCCGTGTTGCTTCGGGTAAAGTATTGACTATCGCTTTTGTCTGGTCCAATTCCGAGAATATTTCCTTACTAGCTTTTCTGAAACCAAAAACAGCAGAAAACATGCAACTGACACTGTGGCATCTTGTTAATAGGTTTGTTCTAGAAAATGTGTAAAAATACTCCAAAGTATGGACAAAACATAAGAAAGTAGATACTAAACAATCATGGAACATCAAAATTTATAGATACGTTTCCAACATATCAACATCCCCAAGCTTAACTCCTGCTCGTCCTCGAGTAGATAAGTGATAAAAAATAATAATTTTTGAGGTGACATGCACCATCATAATCTTGATCAAGGTATTTGTAAAACATTGATAGCTAGGATCATAGTACTTTAACATAGCATGAAAGATATAGTTCTAACAATAAGACATGGCAAATATGTTGTAACATGAAAAGGCACAAACAAAAGATCCATGAATAACAATGCTTTGCAAGACGTTTGTTTTTTTCACATATAGAAAACATAATGAAAATGGTATTCAGCTTGTCCCTCATAGTGTAGCAAAACATAAATGCATAGGACACCTTCAAAGTTCATAAGGGTGACTAGATACAAATAATTTAAGAACAAGCAATATCAAAGTTATGAATCAATCAAAAAGTTTTGGGACAATGCACGTTAAACTAAGAATGACCACTATGCTCTCTCGATAGGTGCATAAAGATAGAAGATGGAGACTCAACACAAAAATTAAAAGAAAGGCCCTTCATCAAAGGAAGTAGGGATTCAAGTCTCATAAAGAGCTTCCAAAAATTATGGTACTTATTAGCTTTCATCTCTCATTGCCCCTATCATAAGGATCTTTAGGTGATTAAGGTTAAAGTGAACAAATATGAGGATATGCTTGACAAGTTATAAGCTGAAAATCTCATGCCCCTTACTTACGATTACCCTTCCTCATGATACTCAAGTTTAGTCACAGGTAATTTCTTGTCATTGTAAGTACATGTGTATCATAGAGAACCACCAACGGGGTACCCATTGCCCAATGATACAGAAGAATCCCCATGTCAAAATGACAAGGCAAGTAGACAATGAGCATCTCAGCAATCCTTTATTTCCTATTTGCATAGGCTTCTTTTTTTCTTTTTTTCCTTTTTTCCCTATTTGCATAGGGGCTTTTTTATAGAGGGTGCTTCATAGATTGCTCACTATGGTTACGATGCAGGTTTCAACCATGATTAGGCATGGATTAGACCAGCCACCCAGGTGTTTCTCTAACACATATACAAACTCCATGAGCCTTACAAGCTCCCCTTTCATTTCACACCGCCGGGATCCATAAGCGAAAGAACATGATATCAAATAAATAAAGTGCAATGTTGAAAGCGGCCCCCATGATAGCATGGTTATGCTAATTCACAACTTACAAAACGCAAGCATATACGCAACATAGATGGGCACAATGGTTCAAGTTTATTAAGTGCAAGAAAAGTAAAGTGTGCCATCAAGTTCGTGAGAGCTTTAATCACTAATTTTCACATAACAATTTTAATTCGGAAGGTAGATAAAAACATGAATATACTTGGAATATCAAATTCTAATAGGTAGGTATGGTGGACTCTTTTGGAATAACTTGGTTTATTTGGAGTTGGATGCTTGAGTGGAACTCATACTTGGTATCGAGGCTAGCAAAAGACTGGGAGCGACCAACTAAGAGAGCAATAATGGCCATAATCATGCAAAGCGACAAAACATTAAAGCATAAAGTGATATTACAAGACGAAAACTAAATGATCATAGAGGCTATGGTGACTTGGTATAGTCTTAACATGGTGTGAGCATGCGCCAAGTCAACCCAAATAAAGCATTAAAGGAGAATACCACAATATTATTGACATGGATATACCCTATAGGTACTCGAGCTTGGTATATACGGCCTAAATACGTAGAGGCCCACGGTGTCGCCAAGGCCCAAATGAGGAACCCGAGTAACCTACGGACTCTCGATTGCTTGAAGAACAAGAAGAAGCAAAAGATAGAAAGTTCAAAGGGGAAAACCCTGACTTGTAACCGACTCGACCTGCTACCCATGACCTAGCCTATCTATATAAAGGCTAGGAGGGGGCGGCGAGGAGGACACACACAACCCTAGTTTCCACAACCCTCGCCAGATTGCAGCTGCGCACCATTGTAATCCTCGATTCCTTCGATAATTCCACGAGCAGACAAGCAGGAGTGGGACCTCTATGAGGCTGAACCTGGGTAAATCTTCGAGTCCCCTGTGTGCTTGTTTGCTAGCCGATAGATGTTTCCAGCGCTCCCTCCTTCTCCAAAACCCAAGTCCATAACAATGGGGATTGATGAGTTAAACCCTCGTCAATTGGCGCCGTCTGTGGGAATTGGGAGTGATAATGTTGCGGCTTCTTCGGCCTCAACCGCGATCTACAACTCTGCAACAACGGAGATTTGCTAGCTCTTTGGTGCGTTCGACTTCACCATCCACACGCCAGCCACTCGCACGGCTTTCGAGTCCGTGGGCGACGGAATCAGCCTGGCGATCGGGAGCTTCCGCTTCCAAGTTGGTCAGGTGGGCACGCTTCGCATGCCTGACCAGCTGACGGTACCATCGATTGCTCAAGCATCATGGTTCCCTCCATCGATCGGCACCCTCAGTAAGCTCAACGACCCGACAACAGTCGAGAATACGGTCAGCGACAGCAGTCGCGACTCCGATCTGAGCGATCTAGCAACTGAAGAGGGAGCCTACGGCTCCGGATCTGAGAGTTGCGGGAGCAACAACTTCCCCAACCACTTCATGTGGGCCGTCATCAATGCGGGCGACACCTCCGCCAATTGCGACAACACAGGCAACGGTGGCCATGAAACCGACCCGCCAAACGGCGGACCAACCAACGGCGGCATCCCCAATGGAGGACCACCACCAAACGGCGGCCCCACCAACGGCGCCCCCGTCAACAATGGAGGAGCAGTCGAACCTCCAGCCATGATAAACGAGCAAACTGGCGAACGCGTCGTGATCAGGCTCAACGATCTCGAGTGGGCCCGTTGCCGCGAAGCCCTACGAGGCCATCCTCTACCTTTCGGTTCCCCACAAGAACTGCTGATGGGCTACCACTGGCTCTTGAAGGAGGAATACAAGCGCCAGCTACAGACAATCGTGCAACTCGAGGCGTGAAAAAAGGCGGCTGATGAATCAAGCCTCCAACGAGCCGGGCTCTCCTCCCACGGAGGATCCTCCTCAAAGGGCAACGAGTACATCGCAAACAAGAGGCGATCCCGGATAGCTCATCTCACCGAGCAAGAATGCATAGAAGCTGCAAAGGTCCTCGACTTTAGCTCTATGACAGTCGACAGACGGGGCAATGTGGTCCCCAAAACACCGCAGGCTGCGGTGACAGCAGCCACCATGTACCTCCTCAACAACCAGCCGCCGGCTGGAGATCCCCGAGCTGCCATGCACTGATCCACGATCTCAGGCTTGGGAATAATCGAAGCTGTCCTCGACAAGGAGCCAACACCGGAGCCAAAAAAGGCAAAACGCTAGCAAAGCGCTACTCCTCGCCCTCATCCAGCGACGACAGTCATGACCTGTCCCGACGCCGCCGCTCACGGTGACACGACCACGACTATGATGCGCGCGATGACCTCAAGCAGCGCAAGATCGACAAATCAAGGGCGCGACGTGCTCGGTCGATTGACTCAGAAGACAAAGATGTGGAGCTCTGTGGCGCCAGATGCTTCTACATCTAGAGGTGGTCCATCATCAAGAACTCCACAGAGAACATCTCGGAGGATCTCGCGATTGACGCATTCAACAGCGGCGTACGCCGCATAGAGCTCAGGGAGGAGCTGGGCCGCTCGAAGCCCAAAACCATCGACCACCTGATGGAGATCGCGAATCGATGGGCAGATGGAGAGGATTCGGTGAAGAATCGTGTTCACTCCAACGACAAGGCAGAACTCGAACGCAGACGTGACCACCGAAGAAAACGCCGCATGCGCATCTACGATGATCGTGACGACGTCAACATGGTCGCAGCCGGCTACACCGACAGACGCGGCGACAACCGCAATAGCGGCTACCACAGCGGTGGATACCATGACTCCGGAAAGACCATGCAAGTGTGGCAGCGCCGCAATCGTGATGAGGCACCCGTGACATCCATTGAAGACAAGCTGTCCGGGCCATGTACGGTGCACTTCTACATCGACAAGCATGATGGAAAGAAGAAGTCCAGCCACCTCCTCAAGGATTGCCGTGAGTTCCTCAAACGACATGAGGGCTTGGTTCAGATGAATCACAACACAGTCGAAAGGGGCTACGGAGCCGCTCCAGGTGCCGTGGCACATGGCGCTCCGCCACCACCACCCGGACTACCCCCAAATGCAGCTGCACCGGACTAGCACCAGGGAGGCGAACCATACCCACGAGCCATGGGTACCATGATGATCCAAAAGGGACGCCCCTCGAATAGGATGCAGAAGGCCATCACTCGCCAAGTCAACTTGGCCACAAACGCGCCACCATCTACCACTGAGTACCTCAGCAGAAGCGAGTCCTGCATCACCTTCGACAAGCGCGATCATCCGCCTCAAGTACCTTGTCCAGGCCATTGTCCCCTCGTACTGGAGGCGCAAATCGGAGGTTTCAACATGAGCCACGTCTTCATGGACGACGGAAGCGGCATCAACCTTATATTCGCGAGTACCTTGCGGGCAATGATGATCTCTCTGACTTGCTTAGAGGCCTCAGACACAACATTCCACGGCATCGTCCCAGCCAAGGGCATGTATCCCCTTGGAAAAATCAACCTCGACGTCATCTTCAGCACGCCGAAAAACTTTCGGTGCGAGCACATCGACTTTGAGGTCGTCGACTGGCCTTCACACTACCACTGCATCCTCGGACGTGTCGTGTTCGCTAGGTTCATGGCAGTACCACACTACGCCTATCTGCAGATGAAGATGCCAAGCCCTAATGGCGTCATCACAATCGACGGGAGCTTCGAGAGATCTGACAGTTGAGATAGGGAATTCAACAGAATCTCCTAGTCCTTCGGCATGCAGGAAGAACTGGCGAGACTAAAGGAGTCGACAGACAACAGTCTGCCTCCCCTAAGCCGACCAAGTTCGCCTGATCTATCTTTCGACTCATCGGTGCACACAAAGAAAGTTCAGGTCCACCCATCGGATCCCGCCAAGACGACCCTCATCGCCAACAACTTGAGTCCCGCATAGGAACTTGCGCTCGTCGAATTCCTCTGTGAGCACTGGGAAATTTTTGCCTGGTGTCCAGCGGACATGCCAAGGGTTCCCAGGGAATTCACCGAGCACGCACTCAACGTCAACCGAGACGCAAGGCCAGTCAAGCAAACAATCCAGCGATTATCTGAGCCAAGAGCAAAGGCAGTCAGAATGGAGATCAACAGACTCCTCGACGCCAAATTCATACGCGAGATCAAGGAAAGCATTTGGCTCGCCAACACGGTGCTAGTGCCAAAAAAGGACACGGACATCCTGCGGATGTGCGTGGACTTCACTTCTTTGAATAAGCATTGTCCGAAGGACCACTTCCCGCTACCGCGAATCGACCAGATCATCGACTCCACCACGGGGTGCGAGCGCCTCTACTTCCTCGACGCCTACTCAGGCTATAACCAGATTCGAATGAAGGAGGAAGATCAAGAAAAAACAGCGTTTACAACGCCTTTTGGTGTGTTCTGCTACAACACAATGCCCTTCGGGCTAAAGAACGCAGGAGCCACCTACCAGCGGTGCATGCAGGCTTGCCTCAAGAACCAACTCGGTCGCAACATTCAAGTCTATGTCGACGACATAGTAATCATGACCAAAGAAGAAGCCTCATTAATCGACAATTTGAGCGAAACCTTCGCCAACCTCGACCGCTACCGGATCAAGCTCAATCTGGACAAATGCGCCTTCGGTGTACCATCTAGGCAACTACTCGGGTATCTCATCTCCGCGAGAGGAATCGAGGCAAACCCGAAGAAAATAAAACCAATACTGGCCATGGAGAAGCCGAAAAACATAAGGGGTGTCCAGCAACTTGCTGGGTGAATCACAACTCTCAGTCGATTTATCAGTCGGATGGGTGAAAAGGCACTGCCCTTCTACCAACTCCTCCGCAAAGCTGACAAATTCGAGTGGACCAATGAGGCGCAGGAAGCATTCGAAGACCTCAAGCGCCTGCTATCCACCTTGCCAGTACTGGTGACCCCACGAGAAAGGGAACCGTTGTTGCTGTACATCTCCGCCACCAACCAGGTGGTCAGCACAATGCTCGTAGTCGAACGAGCCGAAGAAAACAAGGTCCACGGGGTGCAGCGACCAGTCTACCACCTCAGCGAGGTACTCACACCAACAAAGCAGCGGTACCCGCACTACCAGAAACTGGCGTACATCGTCTTCATGACGGCTCGACGACTGCGCCACTACTTCCAGGAACACCCAATCATGGTAGTCAACGACGCCCCGCTTGGGCACATCCTCAACAATCCCGACGCCACCGGACGAGTCGCACTTTGGGGAATCGAACTGTCTCCACGAGACATCACATATGAAAAACGCGACGCAATCAAGTCGCAAGTTCTCCCTGACTTCCTTGTGCACTGGATGGAGAACTAGCTCCCCAAAAAACCAGATATGTCCTACCTCTGGACAATGCACTTCGACGGATCCAAGCGGAAGGACAGAGCTGGCGCAGGTGTCATACTGACATCGCCCCAGGGGGACAAGCTGAAATATATCGTGCGAATGCAGTTCACCGCCTCCAACAACGAAGATGAATATGAGGCCCTGCTACACGGGATGAGGATGGCAAAAGCCTGCAGCGCCAAGAGGCTCATTATATACGGCAATTCCAAGCTGGTCGTCAACCAAACAATGCATGAGTGCGATGCACTGAACAAAAACATGATCGCCTACCCCGACCTCTACGACACACTCGAAGGGGATTTCGACGGTTGTGAGCTGCGGCACATAGGACGCGAAAGCAACAAAGAAGCGGACACACTCGCCAACATAGGCTCTACCTGCACCCCCATACCACCTGGGGTATTTCTCGAGCGCATCTGTGAATGCTCCATCAAGCCAAAGGCCGTAGAGAAGAAAACAAGCGCAACAACGGACTCGGGGGCTATGCCGCCCAATGAGCCAATGGCACTCGACGACTTGGAGATGGACACAGGACTCGAAGGACCAATGAGCGTCATGATGATCGAGCAATCCTGGACTCAACCGTACATCATGTACATTCTCAGCAAGAGGATACCGGACGATCCGACTGATGCACGACACATCGCGCAGCGATCCAAGGCATTCGCTGTTATCAACGGAAAACTATACAAGCACATCATCACAGGAGTACTCCAACGATGCGTCTCCACGGCCGATGGAAAAGCTGTCCTCCTCGACATCCATGAGGGGACTTGCGGGCATCATGCCGGCAGTCGCGCCCTCGTTGCCAAAGCTCTACGAGCTGGATTCTACTGGCCCATGGCCATGCGCGACGCCAAGGACATCGTCCAGAAATGCAACGCGTGCTAGCGATTCGCGAACAAGCCGCATGCAGCTGGCGTAGAGCTTCGGCCAATTCCATTGGCCTAGCCCTTTGCACAATGGGGACTCGACATGGTCGGTAAACTCCCAAGGTCCTCACGAGGAGGCTATGTCTACCTCTTGGTCGCAGTCGACAAATTCACCAAGTGGATAGAGGCCATGCCGGTGACTAACTAGTCAGGAGCCAGCGCAGTCAAATTCTTCGAGTCCATCGTCTACCACTTCGGAGTGCCACATAGCATCATCACGGACAACGGGACAAACTTCACATCCAAGGAGTTCCAAGAATTCTGTGAGAATCTGGGAATCAACGTTAGCTATGCCTCCGTGGCAAATCCTCAGACGAACGGTCAAGTCGAAAAAGCTAACGGGCTCGTCTGCGATGACATCAAGAAGCGCCTCCTCAGGCTACTCGAATAGGCCGCTGGCTGCTGGCCGGACGAGCTGCAATCGGTACTCTGGAGCCTGCGCATAACTCCAAACAGCGCCACAGGGTACACCCCGTTCTTCATGGTGCACGGGGCCGAAGCGGTGCTACCCGCTGAAGTTCGATACAAAGCACCACGTGTGGTCGCTTACAGCGAGCAGGAGTCAACCCTGGCACTCGAAGACTCCGTCGACCTCCTTGACGAGGCAAGGGAAATTGCCGTGGAAAGATCAACGATCTACCAGCAGAACCTGCGCAACTACCACAGTAGGAGGCTACGCCCCAGATCCTTCGTTGAAGGCGACCTCGTCCTGCGACTGAAGCAGCAAGGACACCTCAAGCTCGAGTCCCCCTGGGAGGGACCATACGTGATTACAGAAGTAATCCTAGGCGGCGCTTATCGCCTTCAAGATTTAGAGACAGAAGTAGCATACTCCAACCCCTGGAACGTCGCGCAGCTACGACGCTTCTACCCTTAGTCGTTTTTTACTTTTACATTGCAAATAAGGCCACTCAGCCAAGGCTACTTAGTCACACATCGTACTTCGTACTCTCCTGCGAATAAATAAAGCTAAGTGCCCCAAAACTCTGTGTTCTCCTTTATTTTTTGCATCTTATCCACTCAGGGGCTACGCCAGCCTATACACATCTGTTCTATGAACTAAAACGCGATATCCTGAGTTGCTGGCACACCAATCGAAACCCTTGGCACACATCAACCCAGTTGCAACGCACCTGACAGGTTGACAAGGGACTGAGATAAGTGCATGGCCAGGCTAACGAAAAGGAGTCGCGTAGTGCAACACACTCACAAAACATACACGCTAACAAGCTCTTTATACATCATCGACAATCAATTATGCACAGCATATATATGAACTTTACAACATTGGTACACTTATGTGCAGGATACAAACTAAACTACTATTGCAATAAGAGAACGTTGGTTTTCTCCTCGAAGAAGTCAACGATCTCCTCTGCTAGGCGATCCATCGCCTGATAGTGCGGCACCATATTCCAAGCAGAACCCGCTGGTGGCGCAGGTGGACCAGCCGCAATTGCCGCAACGTCTACATCAGGCCTATGCAGTCGCACCAGCGATAGAGCGGCCTTGGCACCAGCCACCAACTACTGTCTTACACACTCATGAATGGCAGCCAGGTCTTGGAACTTGGCAAGGAGGGCCAGCAGGCTCGATGGAGCAACATCCAGCGGAAACATCATCCGATAGATGTTCTTCAAGCATGATTGCGACTTCTTCAGGAAGTGCAGCACTCGCGACGCATGATCCTGCAGGGTCGCCAGTGTGATTGCACGATCATGATCCACCCAGAAATATCCGCTCTCTTGAAGCTGCTCTTGGGTCAGGTCATTCATGCGAATAGCAATCCTATCCTTCTCATCCTGCGGATGGCGCGCACTGACAACTATACAAGGTAGAAGCGGTAGTATGAGGACAACACACCATCGCGAGTGACTACAAGGAAAAGATAAGAGTAAGAAAGCTAACATTTAAATTGGTCGCCCAACTCCGTCACCTCCCCCAACAGATATTGTTCTCAGGCGGTGGCCTTCTCTGCCTTCGATTTCCATACATCTGCGTTACCGCGGAGTACGGGCAATTCACGCTCCAACTGCTTCACGCGATCACGAAGTCGCGAGAGCAGAGACAGCTCATCCACCCTTGAGCGCGGCGGTGCCGAAGTGTCATCAAGGAGTGGCGAATCCTGAGGTTCCCTCAAAGGATCACTTGATGTGCCCTATCACAAGCCAAGAAAGAAGCAATAAGAAGACCAAATCGATGCACAGACAAAAGATTCAAGTGCATTCAAGATTAGCAAAAGTATCAGCAGATACACTCGCCAAAAGGCATGTTTTCGACAAAAGACATAAGCTATCCAACTATTACAAAGCTACTGAGGAGCAACTGGTTTCTTCGACTTCGACTTTGGCTTTGGGGGCCTCATCGAGTCCATGGCGGTATCAGACGCCACTGACTTTCCGCCGGCCCTTGACGTCGCGGCCTTTGCCGCCTTCTTGGCTCGCTGCAGCTCCTTAGAGTACTTTGCAACTGTGTTGATCAGTTGTGGCCCATACTTGCCACAGGCAGTCGTGAAAGGAGCAAAGACTACCTGTTGGCCGTCCGCGCTAATGGGCATTGCCCTTGAGACCGCTGCAGGATCAACATCGACTCTGTGGGCCTGCACCATAGCAAGTTACATTGACGCACCAGCCGCACAGAGCGAGTTCTTGAAGCTTGCAGGGACGCCCCTGGCAAGAGACTCCACCAGCTCGTCCATGTTCTCGATCAGCTCAGCCTTGGGCACAACCTCTTCTCGGAGGCGACTGAGGACGCCCTTGGCCTTGGAGAGCACATCTTGAACAACGGCGCTGCGGTCCTCGACTGCTGAAAGAGCACCCGCCAAGGCATCGTCACGACGGAGGGCCTGAGGGTCGAAGCTCAAATCGCCAGCATCTGTACATAAACCCACACATGGGCACGAAAGTCAGCGCCAACAATAAATTCAAACAGAGAACAATAATGATAACCAAGCAAGGTACCTGAGCGGGCCTTGGCAATCGAGAAAAGCTGTTCTTCGAACAACTTCTCCCTAGCTGCGATGGAGGCACGCAGATCCTGTTCGCGCTTTTGCGCCTCGTCACGCGTCGCGATTGCCTCATCGCGGCTCTTCACAGCCGCAGTGAGTGTATTTTCCATGGTAGCGGCGTTGCGAAGAAGGGCATTATGTTCAGCTGCAAAACAAAACAACAGGGATAGACTATCAGTCGATTACATAACAGCGATGCAGTAGAACAAGAAGTAAATGGCACTTACTTTCCACCACGCGATAGCGCGTATCCAGCATGGCATGCTGGCGACCCATCGCAAGCACCTGCTCCGCCAGGTGAGCGGCTTCCTTCACAAGGAGCTGTCGAAAAAAGGAAAACACCAGAAGATCAGGAGATGACACAGATAAAATCAACTTCAATATCAGAAGAAGAGATGCTATACTCACATGATCCTCCAATGACTCCGAAGTCGATTGATGAGCAGTCATCCGAGCAACCATCCGATGCTCCCCATCATGCGGAGAGCTGGAAGAGTTATGCCTGGAGTGGGCCGCCAATGGAGGGGAAGGAGCACGCTCAACCTCTTTCTTGGCCCTCGAAGTTGCGACTCCTGATTCTTTGAGAAATTGGACATCGCCAGAAGATGAGGACGCCTGCTGACTGCAAGACCAAACCAACATCAAGAAAGGGCAACTTCAAATAAGAACCAACAAGGAAGACTCGAATACTTACCAATCAAACTTATCAAAGTCGAAGGTTGGATCCCCCGACTCTAACGATGACTCCTTCGGCAGCCGCATCTTCTTGCGAGAAGATGGTGCCATGACACTCACAGGAATGGCAGGGATTGGCGACTCCGCACTAACGCCTTCACCTTCCGGAGTCGAAGGAGACGATGCATCAGAATCCTTGCTGCGTGAACGCTTGCGAGTATCTGGACTACCCGACTCGGGGGCTTCCTCCTCCACATCAGATGGGACGGTCGACTCCGACTCGTCCTCTTCCAAGGCTTCACGAGGAATAACCCCCTTAGGAAGAGGGGCATACAGGGTGACACCTCCCAATCCTACACACAGACCACAATTTAGCACAAAGTTAAGAATCAACAAAGAAGCATTCGACAAACCAAGCTACTACGTAGCACAACAATACCTTAGGAGGAGGGTTAGCAGCATCGAACGGAGGAACGACTGGTTCACTGGGAAGCACATCCTTGACGGTGTACTTGGTGACCAGTCGCACCCTTTTGTCTACCTCACTCGCAGACATGCCATCGGCAGACACGCCAGTGACATCGTCCGCGCCAGCCCACTGGAACATGGGGTGGACTCTGGCCTGTAGGGGCTGGACGCGACGGCACAGCCATGTGCGAATGAGGGCGCAACCTCCCTCCTCTTTGCCCATGCAACTCTCGAGGTCGTAGACATGCTCGTACAGCACATCTGTCTCCATGGACTCGCCGGGCATGATTACATTCTTCCAGGAGCGCCTCCTCTTGCACGGCGTCGCAGGGTCGAAGGGCGCGAGTCCAAAGTGGTCTCCGTCGGCCTTCAGGTCGTGGATGTAGAACCACTTGTCCCTCCATCCTTGGACAGACACCGTGAGTTTGATATCAAAGTATGTGGCGGAGGAGTCGACGTGGATACCACAGCCGCCTACATCATAGACTACGGAGCCAGACGCCGATTGGCGCTTCAACTTGAAGAGGCGCTTGAAGAGGCCGAAGTGCGGCTCGATTCTGAGCCAGCACTCGCAAAGGGTAATGTAGCAAGCTACGTGGAGAATGGAATTGGGGGACAGATGATGGAGCTGGAGCCCGTAAAAACAGAGAATGCCCCAGAAGAAAGGATGCAGGGGCAACGAGAGGCCGCGGATGATGAACGATAGGAACATCACCCGAAAACCGGCAGGAGGAGAGGGGATTACCTCGCCGCCAGGGACGCGCGCGTCAGCGACTGCGAATGACAAAACCCCGTCTTGGCGAAGAAGACAAAGTTCTGAGGACTTGATCACAGATGGACGCCACGCGCCATTCGTGACGCGAGTGCCCGTGCCTTTTTTCTTTCTGTCGGCGGCGGTGCTGGTGCCCGTAGTGGAGGAGCCGCCTTTCTTCTTTATTGCAGCAGCGGCAGCGGCGGAATCGGCCGCAACACCTCCCTTTTTCTTCCCCATTCCACGGCGGCGATGTGACCGGAGGAAGTAGCTAGAAAATACGCGGGGCTGGTCCAGCGTCGCGGAGGGAAAAGAGCGCAGAGAAGCAGAGGAGCAGCGGCAATGGCGATGGAGGCAAAGGATGAAAGGAAGTAGATGTGAATTTTACCGTCGCTGCATTGCTACTTAACCCCCTGGAAGATGCAATCCAACGGCTCAGAAAAACCCTATTAGTTGCGTGGCATTCATCGAGCTCGACACGTGGTGGACCTGAAACGCAAACCGTCCCCCACTACTCCCATTACGCACGGAAATCGAGGAGGCACAGTTAAAATAAAGATTACACACGCTCGGTCAAATCAGAGTCAGGAAATGGGACCCGCCGCTCGTCACGTCCCGTCAAACTCGCTCACGCGGGCAACTGAGGTCATGTAATCGTCAGCACTGACGTCATCAAAAACTACGCAGCAGAAGACTTCGATTACTTTAGTCCTTGCTCGAGTCCTCGACTCCACCAAGCACTCGGGGGCTACTCCCATAGGGAGCGCTGGTCGCGCACCCTATGATTTTTCTTCTTCTTTTGTAGGAACATGGACAATCAAAGCAAACCCAATCACTCGAAACACGGTTTGACTATGGACATGGGTTACTCCCATAGGGAGCGCCGGAAGCAAATTCGACTGAAACAAGTAAACAAAAGACGACGGCAGTCGCAAAAGTTCTTTAGTCCCTGCTTGAGTCTTCGACTCAACCAGGCACTCGGGGCCTACTCCCATAGGGGCGCTGGTCGCGCACCCTATGATTATTTGTACAAAATACTGTGTGTTGATAACATCCACACTCGAAGCTTATGGCGACACCGCCTCATGATTTTTCCCTACAAAGAGACTATGTCTCCTGGGTCACCCGAATCGTCTCCGCGATGATAAAATTTCGGATGCCGCGCTTACAACGTGAAGATAAGACCTGAATAAGGCCTGGCAACGCATTTGCTGTGCACTACCAGAAATATATCCGTGCCTGCAGGTACGATGAACATGCCTTGACAGACGCGTTGAGTGCTCACACCCATACACTGGAATTCGACTCCTGTAAGACCTCCGCGGCTTGAGTCGAATTACACCAGCACTTTTCCGGATTCGAGTCTGGGGACTCGAGTTCGAGTAGATGGCGTTGTTTTACCCTAAGGTAGTTAACTGATACCGATATATTGGTTAAATCAGGCACGCGCATCAACAATCCCTATGACACAAACAAAGCAGTCGAAAAATATACTCAGTCATGCACTCGAAAGGCTTCATAAAGTCTCCAGTCGAATCTGCGATTCCACTGGGCACTCAGGGGCTACTGACATGGGTATACCCTACAGGTACTCGAGCTTGGTATATACGGCCTGAATATGTAGAGGCCCACAGTGCCGCCAAGGCCCAAATGAGGAACTCGAGTAACCTACGGACTCTCGATTGCTTGAAGAACAAGAAGAAGGTAAAGATAGAAAGTTCAAAGGGGAAAACCCTAACTTGTAACCGACTCGACCTGCTACCCGAGACCTAGCCTATCTATATAAAGGCTAGGAGGGGGCGGCAAGGAGGACACACACAACCCTAGTTTCCACAACCCTCGCCAGATTGCATCTGCGCACCATTGTAATCCTCGATTCCTTCGATAATTCCACGAGCAGACAAGCAGGAGTAGGGACCTCTACGAGGCCTGAACCTAGGTAAATCTTCGAGTCCCCTGTGTGCTTGTTTGCTAGCCGATAGATGTCTCTAGCGCTCCCTCCTTCTCCAAAACCCAAGTCCATAACAATGGGAATTGATGAGTTAAACCCTCGTCAATTATGCTTTTATATGCTAAAACAACGCATGATTCTTTCAAGGCACATTAAGCAATCTCAATTGTATGTAACAAGTCATGCTACATCAATAATCACTAAACATAAAGTCAAAACAATATCAAGCATGACATGATAAAGTCTAAGTCACAGTTAAAAACAAGCTCCTTTTATACCACTTATAAGAATGAACTTTCCTACTCTTTTCAAATCCAAATCAACCTATTTGAAACTATGTATGAATGCGGGGGTACAACCAATTTATTTAAGCAAACCAAGCAAACGAAAACTAAAAACAAAAATGAAGACGCTCCAAGAACAACACAATTGTGAATGAAACAATAAAAATGAAGTGTTTGGAAGAAAACTAACATTTTTATTGATGAAGAAGGGGATGCCTTGGGAATCCCCAAGCTTTGACACTTGTACTTCTTGAATATTTCTTTGGGTGACACGGGTGGCATCCCCAAGCTTGAGCTTTTGTCCATACTTCATCTTATCACATTACTCTTCCCTACACTTAAGATTTCCTTCATACAAAACTTCACACAATCTTCATTAGCAACATTAATGTACTCAAGATAATAATTCTTTTGGTTCAGTTTCAACACAAGTAAAACTTCCATTAAAAAACAAGCTACTGTAGCACTTCCTTCAAAAAGTTCAAGTGATCAAAGAGAACTCCAAGAGAAAGAGATTAAGAGGCAAATACAAATAATGGCAGAAATCTGTCAAAACAGACCAGCAGGTAAAAACCAATTTTTTCGAAGACCTTCTGTTGCTCAAATCGAAAAATGTTGAACTAATGAAAGTTGGATAACAACCTGGGGCAGAAGCACAGAAAATTACAGATCAAACCAACGTATAGAGATTTTTCACGAATGTTTACAACGAAGCACAATTTTTTTTTTCGGGACAGCAACTTTCCCAAATCTTAGTTCTCTCTCATTAGAGGTTACTCTTGGCACAAAAACCACACAAAAATGATAAGGAGAGGTTATTACTGAAGAAATAACTTCCAAGACTCAACAAAAGATTCCTAACGAAATTTGGGTTATCTCCCAATAAGTGCTTTTCTTTAACGCCTTTGAGCTAGGCATAAGAGGCAAAAATCAAGTATTCTCAAATGAAGAAGCATTAAGACCAAATTTCTTGCCCTACCTCTGTTACCTTTATTCTTATCCTTGGGGAACGTATGATTGTTTGGTGGAGAAGCAAAATTCATGATGCCCTTTTCCATATCTATTATTGCTCCAAGGAGTTTTAGTAGGGATCTTCCAAGTGTAATTTGTCCTTTTCCTACACATTTAATAACAAGATAATCTGTAGACACCACTTTCCCTAGAATATTTGTAAACACTCCTTCAGCTATTCCAATGGGTGATATTGTGGCATTATTAGCAAGAGATATTTCTTCTCCCCCTTCAGAAAGTCCCCAAAGACTCAAAGATTCATAGATATCTTTAGGCATAAGACATAATTCAGACATGATATCACAACGAGCATAAAAAGTTTCATTATTTATAACAACTTTTACTGTAGGAAGCCATTTTGAAGATTCAGAATTTATTGGAACATAATCATGATGCTCTCTAAGCATGTTATAGCATTCTTTTAAACTAGCTGTGTTGGTCTCAAGAGTGTTTAGTCTAGCAATGATGTTTATAATGGAGGAATCAGATTTGCTAGGCAAGTCATATGTTGTAACCAACCTTTTTGTAGCATTAAAAGCTTCACCCTCATTGCATTGGAGGAAATCTCCTCCTACGACAACATCCAGAGCATATCTATAGCAAAGAGTAGTTCCAAAGTAAAAACTGCTAAGAAACAAGCTTAGAGTCATTTTAGGTTCAGTTTTTGCATGTAATTCAGAGATTCTAGACCAAGCTTCTTTGAAACTCTCTTCAATTCCTTGTTTGAAAGTAAAAATCATTTCCTTAGGTGACATAGTGATTGGAGCAATGCTAGACATAATAGCAACTTTAGATAGAAACTAATTTTTTTTGTGTTTTTAATATAAAGAAGCAAACTAGTAAAACTAAATTATTTTTGTGTGTTTTGATAAAAGAAACAAGCAAACAAAGCAGAAATAAACTAAGCAAAATAAATAAAACAAAGTAAAGAGATTGGTTATGAGGGACTCCCCTTGTGAAGATGTCCTTGACTCCCCGGCAACGGTGCTAGAAAAAGGCTTGATGGCTCATAATATATCGAGCTCGTTGGGGAACCCCAAGAGGAAGGTATGATGAGCACAACAACAAGTTTTCCCTCAGTGATTAAACCAAGGTTATCGAACCCGTAGGAGCAAGGAAACACCTTCAAGGTATTGTTTCCAACTTGGAATCCTGCACAACCATAGAACTTTGCCCCCAACTTAAAGTGAGGTTGTCAATCTCATCGATTTTGCTAAAAACAAAGTATTAAACATATTGTGTGGAAGATAGTAATGGCTTGCAGAAAGTAAACAATAAAACAGTAAATAGATTGTAGATTGATGGTAAAATAATGGATCGGGGTCCATAGTTCACTAGAGGTGATTCTCCTTAAGATAGTTGACATGTTGGGTGAATTATACGTCCAAAACGTATCTACTTTCCCGAACACTTTTGCTATTGCTTCTCCTCTAATTTGTGTGATTTGGATACAACTAATGTGGACTAATGCTGTTTTCAGCAGAATTGTTTTGGTGTCTTGTTTTTGTGCAGGAAATCAAATTTCAGGAAAAATCCCGGAAAATATCGCAAAACTCCTATTTTACCAGAAGACTCACGGAGCCAGAGGAGGAGACGAAGAAGAGTCACGAGGGGCCCACACCCCCTGGCCGCGCAGGCTAGGCAAGGCCACGCCAGGAGGTGGTGTGGCCGCCTTAGACTCCGCCTCGACCTCTTCTTTCGCCTATATAAGCCCTCTGACCTAAAATAGACGGGGGGTTTGCCATTTTTCTAGATAGAGTTCCACTGCATCGCCACCACCAGATACCACGATTCGGAACCAGAAACTATGTTCTCGCACCTTGCCGGGACAGGGAATTGGAGGAGATCATCACCATCACCATCATCATCACCATCGCTTCTCCATCAACCATCCATGATTCCCCCATCCATGAGTGAGTAATCCCCTGCTGTAGGCTATGGGGATGGTAGGGATTGGATGAGATCGTTCATGTAATTGCATCAGATTGTTAGGGCATGGTGCCTAGTATCTATTATTAGTGCCTTTTTGACATTGTTGCAACTTGTAATGCCTAATGCTTGTCACTAGGGCCCGAGTGCCATGATTTCAGATCTGAACATGTTATTGATTCATGATGATAGTATTGTTTATGATCTTACCTGCAAGTTGTATACACATATTGTTGTCCATAACCAAAGGCCCCAAAGTGACAATAATCAGGATAACCGGAGGGAATGGCTGTGATATGAGGATTACGTGTGTTCATGGAGTGTTAATGCTTTGCTCCGGTGCTCTATGAAAAGGAGTACCTTAATTTCCAGCAGATTCCCTTGAGGCCCCGCTGCAAATGGGCTGGCAGGACAAAAGATGTTGTGCAAGTTCTCATTACGAGAACGTATGACTATATATGGAACACATGCCTATGATTATTTAGTACTTGGATGCTTTACCTTATTTATCTGCAAATGCCCTATATCTTGATTGTTATATGAATTGTCTTATCCATGCAACACCTGTCCATCCATCCCTATGCCTACCGCGCTTTAATCCTACTATTACTGCAATTGTTACTACTATCTTTACTTTTACTACTGCTATTACTTTGTTATTGCTATTACAAAACTATTGCTACTGATAAACTACTGCGAGCAAGATTGTTTCCAGGTGCAGCTGAATTGACAACTCAGTTGTTAAGGCTTATAAATATTCTTTGGCTCCCCTTTTGTCGAATCAATAAATTGGGTTTTACTTTCCTCGAAAACTGTTGCGATCCCCTATACTTGTGGGTCATCAAGACTATTTTAGCACCGTTGCCGGGGAGCATAGCTCTATTTATCAAGTTCACTTGGAATTTCTATTGTTTGCTGCCATCCATTCATCATGGGTAAATATCGTGATGGCAAGGTTCCTATATTACCATCCACTACAAGGAGAGGTACGGTTCTGAACACCTCTGTTGCTCTTGATTCACCATCTATGATGAGTGATCTCCTTACACCACCACCACACACACATGCTACACATACTGCTACTTCTGCTGAATCTGAAACTTCTAATACTTATGATGCTGCTTCTATTGTGCTTGATAAGAGTGGTTCATTAGGTCCTTTCCTAGATGCTACGATTGCTAGAACTATAGCTAGAAATACTGAAACTCCTAATTAAGACACTACTACACCTGTCAGTTCAATTGAGTCTATAGAGAGATATGGTATTGAATACGTATATATAGAAAGGACTGATGAATTTATTAAAGAATGTCAAAATACTCATGGTAAAAGTGCTATTAAGAGTCTCCTTGAGAGGCGTACTATAAAACCCACATTATCTCCTAAAGATAAGTTTGCTACATCTCCCATAAACATTAAAGATAAGGATTATGATTTCTCCATTGATTTATCTTACATAACCATTGTTGAGAAAGAACCTTTTTGTGGGACTAAGAATGAAAGTGCTAGCACATATGACTGAGCTTTCTACCATGAGTGGCCTATTTTCTGATGATATTAAGATGCGCACCTACTTTGTTGCTAAAATTTTACCTTTTTCACTAAAAGGAGAAGCTAAGGATGGGTTTAATAATTTACCTCCTGGATCTATTGATAGCCCTGATTGCTTGATTAGTACTTTCTTTTAGAAATATTTCCCTCCTAGTGCTAGACATGCCATTTTGCAGGAACTTTTTGATTTTAAACAAGGAGAAAATGAGATATTGCCTGAATCATGGGCAAGGTTTTGTGCTTTGATTCATGCACAACCTGGATGTCCATTACCTAAAAATGAGCTTCTTGATATATATTATAATGGACTAACTGAAGAATCTAGGACATACCTAGATAGTTGTGCTGATTGTGTTTTCAGGAAGAGAACTCCCAAAGAAGCTGAGGAATTAATGGCTAAGATAAGCAAGAATCATGATGATGACTGGACTTCACCTGAGTCAACTACACCTGAGTTAGCTGTGCCTGAGCCAACACCAACACCAAAGAGGAGGGGAGTGATTGAACTAAATGACGAAGTGATGAAGGAAGATAAGAAATGTCTTGAGGAGAAGGGTATTAAAGCTGAAGATGTGAAGAATCTACCTCCTGTAGAAGAATTATGTAAGCCAATCTCCCACTCATCCACTATTGAGGTACACTCCCTCCAACATTTTGATGTAGGTGATTTTCCTTATTCTAAACCTCCTGATCAATGCTTAGAAGAATTTGGTATCTTTATCGTAAAGCAAGATATTTTTAACAAAAGAGTGCAAAATCATTTGATGGAAAACTCTAGAGCTATTATTGAGTTAAAGGATATTGTGGAAAGAACCTACAATGATGTTAAAATGCTTGTTAAACATTTCCAAATGGTTCAAACTCAAATTGATCAGCTTATTAAAGTACAAAAAGATTTGCTAGTTAATGCTTCTAAAGAAAAACATGCTTATGAAATTAGAACTAGAAGTGGTGCTGCCACCTAGGATCCTCTATATCTCGAGGGGCATCCCAAAAGAATTAAGCATGATTCCCAACAAATTGAAAATAGTGGTACTTCCTCTAAGAGAAAGAAAAATAAACATAAAACAGTTGTAGAATCTTCTGAACCTGCTAAAGATCCTAATAGTATATCTATCTCTGATGCTGAAACTGAGAGTGGTAATGAGAAAAATGACGCTCCTGATAAAGAAGATATTGAAGAAGAACCTGAAGGAACACTAAAAATGCTAAGTACACTAAGGAAGATTTTGTTGCTAATAAACATGGTAGTGAAAGAGAGCCCTGGGTTCAAAAACCAATGCCTTTCCCTAATAAGAAACAAAGGTCAAAGGAAGACGACCACTATAATAAATTTTGTGAGTGGATGAAACCTTTATTTTTGCAAATTCCTTTAATTGATGCTATTAAATTGCCTCCTTATTCAAAGTATATGAAGGATATTGTCTCTAATAAAAGGAAGATCCCTAATGAGGAAATTTTTACTTTGCTTGCTAATTATTCCTTTAATGGTAAGGTTCCAACGAAACATGGAGACCCAGGGATTCCAAATATTCCATGCTCTATTAAAAATAATTATGTTAGAACTGCCTTATGTGATTTGGGAGCAGGAGTTAGTGTTATGCCTTTTTTCTCTACAAAAGACTTCCATTGGAGAAATTAATACCAACTGATATATCTTTGCAAATGGCTAATAAATCTACCACTATTCCTGTTGGTATATGTGAGGATGTCCCTATTCAAGTGGCCCATAATTGCTTGATATTAACTGAGTTTGTTGTGCTTGAAATGCCTGAAGATGATAATATGTCTATCATTCTTGGGAGACCATTTCTTAATACTGCAGGAGCTGTTATTAATTGCAATCAAGGAAAGGTAACTTTTAATGTTAATGACAAGGAGCATACTATCTATTTCCCCAAGAAGATTGATAGGAATTATGGCTTAAATTCAATTGAAAATACTGAGGGCATCCAAGTTGGATAAATATATTGTCCCATACCACAAGAAAAATATGAAACTATTATGATTGGGACCATTGCTATCAAGGTTGAGGTAACATAATCATTTAGTGAAATGCAAAGTTTTGTTTCATATATTGTTTTGGTAACAAGACCTGATCAACCTTGTTAACAACGGGATTTTAATGAACAAAACAATGTTTCACCATGATTATCTTTGCTTACTTTTATTTTATCCATTTTAATTTTTGCTTTCACTTAGTTTACTTTTCTATTACTAGTTGCTTGCATATTAGAGTGTCTTATAACTTATGAAGTTTTAGTTTTGTTTTGTTATTGCATCATTCCAAAATTATCTTTCTGCCAGAAAATCATTCATCAATACCTAAAAATTGCTAAAAAAATAAAGTGTCTCGAAAAATTCTAGAAAATTCATATGAAATTTTTACGTCAAAAAAGGGGAAGAGAAGTACCTGGAGTGACCCAGGGGGGCCACCAAGAAGGTACACCACCTGGTGGCGCGGCCACACCAGGAGCACGCCTGGCCATGGTGTGGGCCACCCCTAGCCCTCCACTTACTCTCCCTCCTGCCACTCCTTTCTCTCTCCCGAGAAAACATCAGTTCATTGCTCAAACTCGCGTTCCTGCTGTTCTTGCTCGTGATTTTTCGATCTCCTTGCTTAGCCCATCTTTGCTGCCGAGATTTGGAGCATTTGTTCTCCTGTATGTGACTCCTCCGCTTGTCCAAGTAGATTTGTGATTAGTGGATTATATCTTGAGTATTTTGCTACTGTAGGTGACAGGTTATGTGAGCTTGTAAGCTTGTTCAATGCTTAGAAAAATTGTTTTGATGCATGTTTAGGCCTCTTACAAGTCCCTATAAGTAGTTCCTTTCATTATGTAATCACTTTGCAATCACTTGTATGATGGTTGTCTTAAATTTCAGAAAAAGGAGAGATGAACAATCATACTTTTGGGGAAGTATTTGAGAGAGACACACCTAGGAGGGCAAGGCCTTCAAGATCAGCATCTCAATTTAGGCTAGCATATAATGAAGATCTTATTGCACCGTGCTTTGGCAATGAAGGGGATGAGGGAGATGCTCATCCATCCACCTTCCCTTGCTTTGCCTTTTTGCAAGTTGCAGGGATCCTTGATGATTTCCTAATTCTTGTTCAGAGGGTTGGTCTAAACACTTACATGCAGGATGAGAGTGAGCAATATGCCGTGCTCACCAAAACTTTCGTTGGAAGTTTCACTTTCACTAACACCCCTTATAGGTCAACTGTTTCGTTCAAAATTTATAATATGCCTATTACCATGCCATTGGAAAGTTTTTGCAGCATTATAGGCATGACTGGGACAGTGAATAAGATCCAAGGTCGACCCGCTGATTTGTTGGAGCTCAACCGAAGTGTGACAAATTACGATGACTGCACAGCTCAGCGCGGGAAGATAAGGAACATTCAACTCCCAGGTCTTAGATATTTTGCTTATTATCTTGCCACTAGCATTCTTGGTAGGGAGAACACTAGTAATATTTCTAATTATCATTTAGCCTTTCTTGTTGCTGCACTTAATAATGATACCAAGTATAATCTTGGTTCTCTCATTTCCCGTTGCTTAGCTGCTAGAGGACCCATTTATGGGGGAATTATTGCCACACGCATGGTTGCTGCCTTAGAACTTTCTGTTGATCCTAATGACACTGTGTTGACACCACAAAGGCTTGATCTTCCTGCTATGAAAACACATCACTTTGTTACTTCTGACTCTAGTACCGAGAATTTTGTTTACAGGATGTTGTTTACTAACGAAGATGAGAGGGAAATTCCTTTGCCATAGTCCACTTTGTTCAGTATTTGCAGGATGCCATGGTCGCGTTCCAAGGAGGAGGTGGACGAGTAGCTCCGCTTGCTTGGTTTCCACGGGCAGCACCAGGGGGTGTGCCTTCTTACGACTACTCTACGCACTATGCTGGGGCGTCCTCGAGTTCATATCAGGATGAAGGCATTTCTTTGCCATATTATGGAGGCGCTCCTTCCTGGCCAGCTTGGGATTGATACCCACTTAGGCCAAAAGCCTAAGCTTGGGGGGAGGTATACCGACATCACACTCGTCTACATATCATGTTCAGTCGGTACTTTGCATATTCACGTTTTGTTTTCTTTTGAGTTTTTGTTCTTGCTTTATTTCTGCTTTCCAAACACAAAAACACCAAAAATATTTTTGTTATTTCTCTTTGTTTGCTTCTTTGTCTTTTAGCCTTGGTTTGCTTCTTCCTTTTAGCTTTGTTTTGATTATTCGAAAAAACCCAAAAAGATTTCGCTTTGCTTGTTCTTTCCTTCGGTTCTTGCCTTTAAAAATTAAAAACCCAAAAATATTTGTTGTTCTTCTTTGGTTTTGTAAAGTTCGTTGCAAGGTTCAGCGGTCCTCAAAGATTCCTTGGAGATTGGATTTATCTTATTATCCAAGTCACACAAGTGAAAGGAAATAATGATTTGTGACAACTCGAGGTGTGGTAAGAGGCTGGTATGAACTCTATTTGTTTTCATTTTTGTACATATACTCATCATTGTGAGCATGCTTAGTCTGTTTATGTAAGGTGTATGTTATTTAATGGATACTTAGTGGTCCTTGCCTGCTTATGATCAGTTCCAATCCATTATTAGTTCATAACATGTCATATAACTCTTTGCTTGCATTGTTCTATTCATATCTTGGTATGAAATTGTGGTGTTCTCCTCTGAATGTTCTATTTGAATTGACTTGGCACATGCTCATGCATGCATATGACTAAACAAAAGGTCAGTTAAGCCTTGATGATTTATTGTGCCTCGGAGTTCTTGTGTCACTTTTATGCCATTATTAATTTTATTTTGTTGCAAGCATGATTATGGCAGTTATTGCTCTCTCGATTGTTGCTCCCTTTCTTTTGCTAGCCTTCACTTGTGCTAAGTACTTTACTCGTGCATCCAACTCCCTAAAACCAAAGTTGTCAAAAAGAGTCCATCATATCTACTTATTAGCATTATTTCTATTCCTTGCATGTTTATTATGCTTTGTTTTCTTCCAATAAAAATGTTTGCTTGTTATGTGAAAATTAGTGATTAAAGCTCTCACGAACTTGAAGGCACACTTTAATTTCTTGCACTTAATAAACTTGAACCATTGTGCCCATCTATGTTGCATATATGCTTGCGCTTTGTAAGTTGTGAATTATCAGAACCATGTTACCATGGGGAACGCTTTCAACATTGCACTTTATTCTAGTTGATATCATGTTCTTTTGCTTATGGATACCGGCGGTGTGAAATGAAAGGGGAGCTTGTAAGGCTCATGGAGTTCGTATATATGTTAGAGAAACACCTGGGCGGCTGGTCTAAGCCATGCCTAATCATGGTAGAAACCTGCAGCATAACCATAATGAGCAATCTATGAAGCATCCCTTATATAAAAAAACCTATGCAAATAGGAAAGAAAAAGGGAAGAAAAAAAGAGAGACATATGCAAATTGGAAATAAAAGGATTGCTGAGATGCTCATTGTCTGCTTGCCTTGTCATTTTGATATGAGGAATCTTCCGTATCATCGGGCAAGGGATACCCCGTTGGCGGTTCTCTATGATACACATGTACTTACAATGACAAGAACTAACGTGCGACTAAACTTGAGTAGCATGAGGAATGGTACTTGTAAGTAAGGGACATGAGATTTTCAGCTTATAACTTGTCAAGCATATCCTCATATTTGATCACTTTAACCTTAATCACCTAAAGATGCTTATGATAGGGGCAATGAGAGCTCAAAGATAATGAGTACCATACTTTTAACATTTGGAAGGCTTTCAACTTTTAAATCTTTTTTTTTACTTTTATGTTGAGCCATCATTTATTCTTTGAGCACCTTCCCGAGAGCATAGCTATCATTCTTAGTGTAATGAGCTTGTCTCAAAACATGGTTAATTATGGAGCATGGATTTTATACTTGTACACATGGGTACATGAGCTATCCCACCATTAAAATGTTCCTTGAGATTGGTGCAGATTGGAAACTAGCTAGTCATAGGGCTACTGTTCATTCTGACCATTTTTTCACCATTCTTTGTCTTGCTTTTTCTCTCTCTCATCCTCTCCACGTTCTCTCTCCTCTTTTTTAACACTAAAAAAGATTGGTACAGATTGGGAGCGAGCTAGTCATAGGCTACCGTTCTACACATCGGCAGCACGGCTAGCTCTTCACTGTGCGGCAGACAGGTGTGTGGGGCTGTGTGACAGCATGCTCGGAGGCACTATGGCACGGGCACGGCATGGCGCACCCGGTCGGCGCAGCGAGCAAGCGCGGGGCTAAAGCTTGGCACGACGAGCAGCTCGGTAGCAGCCTCGCTCGGCATGACAAGGGGACGGCGGCGTGCATGGACAGTTGGTCCAGCTGTTGTGCGGCACGAGACTGTGAGTGGTCGAGACGCGGACGAGCGCGCGGCTGCCATGGGCTGCGGCGCTGGCATCTCGTGTTATTGCTAGCTCCGGGTGGGGGCGGCCATGCAGCCATCTGCAGGAGGCGTGCAAGTGTGGTGGGCACGCGGGCGCAGCGACCTAGGCTCTGACGGGCGCAGTCGATGGTGATCACGTGCACCGTCCAGCTTGAGCTGCTCGACGTAGACGACTATGGGAACCTGGAACACCGTGCTCTACTACTGCGCACGGAAGGTGTTCGACGGATTGACGCACAACAACGAGGAGCTTGTGCATGTTCTCGACGATGGTCTCCGGTAGCTCCCGCTCCGGCACGATCTCCCGCTCGGCATTCTGGATGAGAAAGAGCTCGTGGACCTTGAGCTTATGTTTCGTTGCGCCGTCAGTAGCACTGGCACGGTGGCACATCGTCGGACTACAGGAACATGCCCATGGGGCTGCGCACGGAGTAGTCAGACACGGCGAATTAGAACTGCTGAAGCACGACCAACACCACGCGTAGGACAAGGACGGGCAGCTCGCCGGCCACGTCCAGCAGGTCTCGCCTGCCTGGATAGGGACGTGAACACAACCAGAGACTCAGCATCAGGTCCGGAGCTGGCCCGCACGATGGCAACCATCACTACTCTCTGCTCTGCTCTAGAACAATCAGGTCCGGAGCTGCTCTATAACCAAAGCTCCTAATTTATGGGACTCAAAATCATGACGAAAGCAAGGAAGAACTTGCCAACTTGGCCACGGTTTATAGCACATAGATTTTTTTTTTGACAGGAGCACATAGAAAATACTATGATGAGATCGATACTTGGAGAGGCAGACATCCGCAACTACCGGGTTGGTAGGACCCATGTAGCCTTTTACGTCCACTCAGTGCAGAGTTTGATGCCTGTACTGTTGCCTTTATGTCTTATCACTGTAGATCGTAGGATGGAGAAAAAAAGAGCACTGCTAGCACTTGCCAATCTCAAAGCACCTATCAACGATTTTGATAGCTACCACACCCATGTACAAGCACAAATGTATTTCCTTTAATTATGACATAACTTTGACACTTGTATCTTTGATATGTTTATTTCTAGTCTTCACTGAACTTCAGAGGTGCCTTGGCATTTATGTTTTGCTCCAAAGAAAGGCAAGCGAGACATCACTTTATCATATCTTCTTATGAGCACTACAATCCTGCATAAGCTTATGTGTCATGTTGCTTATTATTAATGAGTTGGAATCTCTTTGTAGCTTGCATGACTACTGGGTAAACTTATTTGCATACTCTTTATTATGAATTGCTTAAGTATTTGATCATATGCTGAGAATATATACAGCTTATGAAGCAAATCTGTTCGTTAAATTTTCTTTTATCGCACTCAGTTTCCAATTGAATTGCTTGAGGACAAGCAATAAGATAAGCTTGGGGGAGTTGATACGTCCAAAACGTATCTACTTTCCTGAACACTTTTGCTATTGTTTCTCCTATAATTTGTGTGATTTGAATACAACTAATGCGGACTAACGTTATTTTTAGAAGAATTGCCTTGGTGTCTTGTTTTTGTGCAGGAAATCAACTTTCAGGAAAAATCTCAGAAAATATCACAAAACACCTATTTTACTAGAAGACTCACGGAGCCAGAGGAGGAGACGAAGAAGAGCCACGAGGGGCCCACACCCCCTGGCCGCGCGGGCCAGGCCAGGACGCGCCAGGAGGTGGTGTGGCTGCCTCGGACTCTGCCTCGACCTCTCCTTTCGCCTATATAAGCCCTCTGACCTAAAACAGATGGGGGGTTCGACGTTTTTCTAGATAGAGTTCCGCTGCGCCGCCACCACCAGATACCGCGATTCGGAACCAGAAACTCCGTTCTAGCACCCTGCTAGGATGGGGAATTAGAGGTCATCATCACCATCGTCATCACCATCGCTTCTCCATCAACCATCCATGATTCCCCCATCCATGAGTGAGTAATCCCCCGCTGTAGGCTATGGGGATGGTAGGGATTGGATGAGACCGTTCATGTAATTGCATCATATTGTTAGGGCATGGTGCCTAGTATCTATTATTAGTGCTTTTTGACATTGTTGCAACTTGTTATGCCTAATGATTGTCACTAGGGCCCGAGTGGCATGATTTCGGATCTGAACATGTTATTGATTCATGATGATAATATTGTTTATGATCTTACCTGCAAGTTGTATACACATATTGTTGTCCGTAACTAAAGGCCCCGAAGTGACAATAATCAGGATAACCGGAGGGAATGGCTGTGATATGAGGATTACGTGTGTTCATGGAGTGTTAATGCTTTGCTCTGGTGCTCTATTAAAAGGAGTACCTTAATTTCCAACAGATTCCCTTGAGGCCCCGCTGCAAACGGGCTGGCAGGACAAAAGATGTTGTGCAAGTTCTCATTACGAGAACGTATGACTATATATGGAACACATGCCTATGATTATTTAGTACTTGGATGCTTTACCTTATTTATCTGCAAATGCCCTATATCTTGATTGTTATATGAATTGTCTTGTCCATGCAACGCCCGTCCATCCATCCCTATGCCTACCGCACTTTAATCCTACTTTTACTGCAATTGTTACCAATGTCTTTACTTTTACTACTGCTATTACTTTGCCATTGCTATTACAAAACTGTTGCTACTGATAAACTACTGCGAGCAAGATTGTTTCCAGGTGCAGCTGAATTGACAACTCAGTTCTTAAGGCTTATAAATATTCATTGGATCCCCTTGTATCAAATCGATAAATTGGGTTTTACTTCCCTCGAAGACTTTTACGATCCCCTATACTTGTGGGTCAGTAGTGAACAAATTACAGCGGGGCAATTAACAGACACCGAGAAAGCATACATGCATATACTAATCATGTTGACTCCTATGCGATTTGATTGGGCATTACAACATTATACATAGACCGTAATCCAACTACATTTATGACTAATAATCCACCTTCAGGTTATCATCTAAACCCCCTCCAGTATTAAGTTGCAAGTAACAGATAATTGCATTAAGCAAAGTGTGTAAAGTAAACAATACGATTGCTCCATGAACAAAGGATTGTTGTTTTCTCCCTAGTATCAACAACACATCTAGTACCTTAGAGATTTCTGTCACTTCCCCAGATTACTAGATGCATGAACCCACTATCGAGCATAAATACTCCCTCTTGGAGTTGCTAGCATCTACTCGGCCAAGAGAGCTACTAACAACGGAAAGCATGCAAGATCACAAATAACATAGACATGATAGAATCAATAATCAATCTGAAATAGCATCTCAATATCCATTGGATCCTCGCAAACACAACATGTAAGATTACAAATAGATGATCTTGATCATGAACGGAGCTCACAAGATGTAAACATGGTAGTACAAAGGAGGAGAACCAACCATCTAGCTACTACATGGACCCGTAGTCCAGGGATGAACTACTCATGCATCACACCGAAGGCAGGCATGGTGATGAAGAGGGCCTGTGGTGATCTCCTCCCGTGAGGTGCCGGGAAGAGCTTCAGATCCCTCCCGATCTAGGGATGGAGATGGCGGCAGCTACAGACTCTTTCATGGTATTTTGATCGGGTACTTAGGGTTTTCGTCCTGGGAGGATTATATAGGCGAAGGGGCAAGGTCGGTGGAGAACTAGGGGGCCCACACCCCCTGGTGGCGCGTCCCCCAGGCCGCGCCGCCACCAGGTGTGGCCACCCTGGTGTGCCCCTTCGTCTCCCCCCAGACTCCGTGTTGCTTCGGGTAAAATATTGACTTTGGCTTTTATCTGGTCCAATTCCGAGAATATTTTCTTACTAGCTTTTATAAAACCAAAAACAGCAGAAAATAGGCAACTGGCACTATGGCATCTTGTTAATAGGTTAGTTCCAGAAAATGTGTAAAAATACTCCAAAGTATGGACAAAACATAAGAAAGTAGATACTAAATAAGCATGGAACATCAAAAATTATAGATATGTTTCCAACGTATCAACGCCCTACCAAGATGTTGTTAAAGTGAGCATGCATCTCTTCATTCGTCATGTTTGCCGGGTCAAGAGGTAGGTGTCCAGGTCCTGCCATGGTTAGTACTAAAAAGCACAGGTGTATATGCCTACGAGTAAGGAAATATGGTGGAAGCACGCGTAATCTGTCAAGCAATATATAAAGCTCTTACAAGTTCTTACCAAACAGGAGGAAAAGGTGATGTGCAACCGCATGGATTAGTGGTTCTCGAGATTGAACCGAGCGATTACCACGAGTCGACACAACGCACGTGGAGAAATCTGCGGAGCTCTAGGAAGGCTTAGCAAAGGAGGTTAGCAATTATCAAAACAACAATGCAAAGTTAAAAAGATACTCAACGACGGTATTGTGCTGGCCCTAGGATAGACCGTACTAGAGACGCAATCCTAGAGCACTAACGATGTCACGACGTGGCATAACAAGCAATGGTGCACTGATATGGCACCTTGAAAAGCGAATCGAGATGTCCAAAATCACTATGATGGCGAGTGTCTAGAACTGATCTACGGATCTAAAAATAGGGTATCCCCGAAATTTTTTGTTGAAAATTTTCTACCGTGCTCCGGAAAGTGCGCATTCACCAAAAAATGTTGCTATAACGGCCCATGGAGAAAAGTGGTCCCCAAGGCCGAAAACTAGTATAGCCAGAAAAAAATTCGGAGGCTTTCCCAGACTTTTTTTTGCTCTCCTTCTGGACTTGCGGCCAAACTTTTAACTCAACACGGACTTAGATGATAGCACGGAACAACCAGGAAGGAAAGAAAAATAATAAGGAACGAAAAACTCTACTCGGACACATGCCACAATAGGAAACTAGAACGGATCTGTGTTGCGGTAGGAAGACGGTGGCAGAGGTTAGGGTTTATGGCGGTGACAAGTGGTGGAGGCGAAAAATTGTGGTGGACGTGGTGGTGGGATTATGACAATGGCGGTGATCTGCGAGTGCGATGGCGGTGACTAACGTGACCATAACTTAAAACTCTAAGGGGCGAGACACTAAGACCAACAACTCGCTGCGATGATGCACACACAAATTCAACGATACGAAATTGAAAAGATAATGCAAGGCGGAGATTGGTGTTGGTATGGGTAGATCTAACTCTAATTATATTTTTGGATTTTTCGTGGGTTATAGGTAAAATAGATCTACACTAGGAAAAACTATAAATCCCACCGAGTAACCTAAAATCTGATACCACTTGATAGGGCAAAGGTGTCCGCTCTTCCGATGATATGGAGATAGTCGATTTAGGTGGAATTCAGGCTTGACGATCCGACTACACGTGCGAGCACGAGCGCTAATGCAATCACTAGGACATTCTCCTAGAGATTACCGATCTTGCGGAAGCACAATCAGCCTGACCAGTGAGGGTCTTTATTCCTACCTAAAATCGAAAACAAGAACTAATATTGTAATCAAGATATTGTAGATAAAGATGAAAGCTTTATTGAATAAGGTGGGATCCTGAATAGGTGTGAAGTACAGGAGGTCTCTGCGACACTCAAGCCTTGGCAAAGTTGCAATGATGTCTAACTTTTAGTCTAAACAAAATCCGAGTCTAAACAATGACCTAATGGACGTATATATGGAGGGGCGAAGGGGGATGCGTCCAACCTTGGGAGAGGCGGCCAGAAATCCTTCCTAAGTCGGTTTCCTCCACTTATACGGACTCTAAAAATTCAGCCTAAAAAGTTGTACGAAAATTATATGGGTTTGGCCCATTAATAAAAGGTGATGCAACACCATATGACTATATGGACGAAATTATGAAGTGGTAATATCTTGGTTTCGTCCATATCTTCATCTCTCGTTATTGTGGCTTGAAAGTTCTGAAATCTTCACTTGTAGCGTCATCTTCCATCCTCTCAAGTTTGTTGCCTTCTCCATGCATGATCATGCTCCATTGATTATCCTTCATGTCATTGGTAGGTCCATCATTCCTAAGTAACATAAACATATCTGATTTAGGCAGCATCATATTCTCATATACATTAGGAAGAGTTCCTAGAAATGAAAGTACCTGATAATTAAGTAGACGTGCACAAGCTCTTGTGAGAGGTCCTTGCAATGGTACTTTAGGTGCAGTGGTTGTATCAGTAGTAGGTATGTCTTCATCATGTCCCCTTGCCATGATAAAAGGAGGCCTAGGTTGGTACTTGTAGATAGGGAGGAGGGAGGCTTAGAAGGGAAAGAACTAGCTGAGTTCTTTCCAGGGAATATATTCTATAATTGTGTGATCATCCATCAGATAGTTGATAGTTGCAGGACATAGGGATCCGCACATCGCGACCTGAACCTGGGTAAAAAACTTGTGTCTCTATGTGATTGTGTGTTTGTCTTGCTTGCCGATCGAGCTTGCCGGACATTGCGCCCCTGACCGAACTAAAAATGGGACCTCCCATCCCCGGTGTCGAAATCTCGGACACGACACAAACGAACTCACACACAATGAAACCGGTGACACATGCAACATAAGCACATAGCTGTTGGCTCACTCCGGTGGATACCGGTCCAATACAGTCCCTAGGATCGGTATTGATTAAGACTCTCTCTTGAATCCAATTGGTGAGGGATAGGAACCTTGGTGAGATCTTGATAGTTTTCAAAGAGACCACTAAATTGAAATATCTTTTACAACTTAGATGCTCAAGGGCAAAATCCAAAGAGGGTTGTCATAATATGTCTTCCTTGGTAGGAAGTTGAGACCAAAACTAGATAGGATCCTCTAAGGGGTAGTTCTTATAGTTCTATTATCAAGTCTATGGTTTACAATAGATGGGGGTGGACTATATACAGGCCATCCACTAAACAAGGGGTAGTTTAGGCATGAAATAGGAAGTTTGGTTGAATTGGGTGTTACATGGGATGAGGCCCAACAGGCTTCAGTGGCCTAGCATCACTTAGGCTGGAGACTCTAGTGTAGTGGGGCCGGAGACTCCGCTGTGGCTAGAGACTCCGCGGTGTCTCCAGGGTAGACTCCAAGTTCAAGTGTGTAGATCTTGTAAGTGGGGGCGGATTCTGGGCCAGAGTCCTGGAGGTCTCTAGGGTTTGTCTCTAGGGGGTGTACTGGGAGCTCCCAGCGTCGGTACGGAGTCCTGGACAGACACTCTGGTGTGTAGTGCCAGAGATTCCGGTGTGTAGGTTCCGGTCCTGGGGCACCAATTTCTTCAGCTTCTCGTCCACCTCCTTGTTCTTCTCCCGTGGTGGCTTGTCGATGATTTGGAGCTTAGTACCTAAGTACACATAGTGTATTTGCATGACGTAGCAAGCCATTCAATGGAGTATCAAAATCAGCAAGGATAGGAGCAAGTTAACCTTGTCATGAAGGATCTTGGCTCGAGGGCGAGTCATAGGACCACTTGGAGGACTTGGTGGTGTAGATGTACGGAAGTCCATAGGACATGCTGCATCAAGTATATATTATCTCATCACTTTAATTCTAGGGTTTGTAAGAATAGATCTGAAATTTTCTTATAGCCATAGGTTTATTTGTATGCTTATTTTGTTAAGGGTGGGTCTAAACTGTGCATGGAAACATAGAGTTGATTTACTCTTTGGATCACTATGACATAATATACATATGCCCTAGTTAAAAAAGAGTATAGATTATCCACTTATTTCCCTCTAGAATCAAGTAGGAATTATGCTCATCAAAAGAATGGGATACTTGAGATGAATTTATGAATAGAACTCTAGGAATTAGTCAAAAGTAGGTAAAATCTAAAACTTCAAAAGGATGATATTCGGGATAATAGAGATACCTATTGATCATGATGATCCACAAACCATTTGAGTTGGATATGAGTCGATGCTTTGATATTAACGGTACTTCTATTGTAATGGTTGAACTCATTGAGAAACAAAATCTGAATATAGTGGAATATTCAGATAAGGGTAAAATCAAATCATGGGTGAAAGTGGGATTTCATGAACCTTTACCTAAAGGTATGGAAACCGCTCAAATATATATTGCTTTTATGTATCTCCTATTGTAGCATGTCTATCCGTGAATTGATACATGTGGGAATGGTTGGATCTGAATGACACCTGAACTTGAGGATCTTACGGGCTCTTTCAACCACGATGAGAATGATCATATCTATAGGCCTATTACCAAAAAAAAACCAGCACATTACGCTCCCATGAATATACCAAAGTCATGCCTTTGGAAATACTAGGAAATATCATATTCAAACTATTGAAGGTTAATCTAGTGAGTTTAGTATGATCATTTTATGAATAGCTTGCCTATATTTGGCTACTCACTAGTCTAGTACTAACCATTTATCAACAAGGTTTACTTCAACTAGAATGTAGTTGAAGATACTAGTTTTCCTAGCTAAGGTTGGTAGTGGCTTGTGGTACAAACTTTTAGACATTTCTGTTAGCACAAGGAATGATTATTAGTTGCACCTTAAGCTTACTTAATATCAACTAGGAATATTGAATAACTTTGAGTATTGTCAGAATATCATCGACTCCCAAGGTGAATTGATGGTAATAATGTGGTTTTGACCATATGTCAAGCTTGATAAGACTTTGGGATGATTACTTGTTTATCAAGTATGCTCACAAAGATTAAATCCATAGGATGTTACTTAAAGCTTAGTATTAAGTATATATATCATCCTTATGATTATTTGGATTGGGAATGTCAGATAAAGAAAAATTGGTAATTCAAAACTTAGATAGATGGTTGATAGACTTAGTTGATCTTCTTGTTACTTGACTCTTATCATTCACAAGTGTTGGTACATGAGATAATGTTTAAGATAAGATAGGATAAGATAAGGATAGGTTTGATTTCTGTTGTGAGATGCGTTTGTTTATTAGTTCAATATTGTTTACGAGTCTAACATCTATTGCTCCTATCATAGAAGCTTATGAAAGATTATTTCAAAGTTTTTAACACTCATACTGATGAGCTAGTCCTAAATCATAAGTTTAAGTGAAACTTAAATTACTTTGACAAGTTCTATTAAAAAGTTTTTAATTTCCCCAAATATTATATGAATGAATGCAATGCACACAACTATGTTCTACACATTTCGAGTCTCTTGAACTACCTGATATTACATCGGCCCATGCTGCTGCCTTTAGAGGTGTTGCAGCCTATGGAGGCATCGCCGTTTACTGTGAGTGTCCTGGCAGCTTCAAGACCGCCTATCGTCCTAGCGCTCTGCCTCCGTACGCGTCGATCACCAAGTCGGCGCCATCTTCTTCAAGAAACCCTAACAGTTGTGGAAACAAGAACACCACCACCGGTGGTGGACGCAATATCATATGCCAACTGTGTGGCATCCCGGGTCACCACCAAGGCCTAGAAGAGGGAGCACTGCCAGGGCGAGAGGGTAGTTGATGCGCAACTGCCAGGATCAAGACCCCTTGGTGCTTAAGTTTGTCATGGATCCTAAGGTGATGGTGTACCACGACGTGAGAGATGACAACATCCCTGAAGACGGCATCACTGTGTTTGTCTCCAACAACGACGAGTAGTTTAACTGGCTATATATAGTTAGTATAATATTATTTTATGAACGTAAATAATAATGCTATTTTCTGTTATACGTTGTTCTGTTATATGCTGCTACTATTTTGCAATATGATTTTACTGTCAAATTCAATAAAATCAGAAGTTTTTTATTCTCGGAAATCACGCTAGTGGCGTACCGGTGTGGCCACATATTCACATGCCACTGGTATGCCACATACCAGTGGCGTGTCTCAGATACCTCACCAGTATTAAATTTCAGAGATGTAACACTAGGCTAGCGCTGGAATTCGAGGCTCGACTCTCGAAAGCTCATTCAACTTTTTTTACGACTAAAGGCCTTTCATTGATTAACCAGGAGAGTTAGAATCTTTGGCTATGGTGCTAGCTAGCTCCTCGGACACGTTCCTCAGCCAGCATGCCGTGAGTTGCTGAGTTTGTCCCACAAACGCGAGGATGTGACTGGCTTTATTCTGGGACCGAGGAAATTTATAAACCGGAACCATTCTCTCTAAACACCTCAACCTACTAATTTCTCATATGTAACACCTTTAAATATGTCAGATCATCATTCTTGATTGAGCATTGCATCAATGCCATGTGTTGATTGTCGTTTTCCTTTCCGGTGTTTCTGCTTCTTCTCGGTAGACCTCGGATTTGATGTGAGCAACGAGATCGAGCCCAAGATTGAAGATCAAGATCAACACCATCGAAGGATATCCCAACACATGATATAATCCTATGCTTTCAAAGTATTTCATTCTTGCCATGTGCATATGATTCCAAAGTCTTTTATCGATAGATACAACAATCCTATCTGATGCATGTTACCTTTGTAGCCTATATTCCCCGATCCACTGCTCCTAGCATAACTAGGGTTTGGCTTATGAGCTTCGCTAGAGCTGTTTATATCTGTTGTGCTTAGCCAAGCTTAGCTGTTACTACTGGTCCATCCGGTTGATGAATTAGAGCTGCGAATGAACCTAGTTGGACAAGATGGCGTGGTATGATCAGAGATGATAGTTAAACATGCTAAGGCTTGTATGGGAGGCCACGTCGAGTTGTGGTTTTTGCAGTCCCATACTTTCCACCACTAGGATCTGAGTTCTTGCCTCTTGAACCAAGACGAGCGTACAACCACACGGGGGCCTGGAAACCCCCTCGACCAACTAACTTGCCTAGTAGATTCAATGAGTCACATAGTTCGGGCGTTCCATTTGACATATGCATTCTGGTTGTTCTCAAAGGCGGTGGAGGAGTTGCATTCATACAGGTAGGTAAGCGTGGCCGGAAACAAGAGAGGCACGTCCTTTGTAATCTTGAACCCTGCGCACATCTCTAGGGACCGACTTCGGGACTTGACCCGTTACGGCAGCATCTCCTTAGGGCGTGACTCATGGTCTCGGCGAAAGCAAGGTAAAGGTCGTGGTCAACCACTCTCTGCCGGCCTTCCAAGGAAGTGGGCTAATGTTAACTGGCACTAAGAATCATTTGGTACGTGTGGGTAAAGTTGTGCACCCCTGCAGGGTAATAATCTTTTCGAAAAGTCGTGTCCACGGTTATGGATGACTTGGGAACGGATGTGATGATCATAGAGAACTATAACCTAATCATAAAACTTGACAAGAGAAGTGAGGTGTGCTTAAGGATGCTTCCTCAGGGATCGAGGGGGTGATCCTAGTTGGTAGGTTCAGCTGATAAAGATTCGGTGGATATCAAAAGAAGATCAAAGCTAGAGATATCGTTTTCTTATCCCCTTTTAAAAGGTTATATTTAGTCCAACTTCTTCTCCCTCTTTTACAAAGAAAGTTAGCTTTATGCAAAGTAACCCCACCAGCCATAAGTCTTGCGGAGTACACCCTGTACTCAGCCTTGCTTTGTTGATACTTTTGCAGCAGGTAAGTATTACCATAGAAGAAGAGTTTGTTACGGCATCGACATCGACGAGTAGCTTGGGGTCCCTGGTCGGCAGCCTGGAATCTATGGATTGGGACGTCATCGTTATGCTTCAGGCCTCTTAGGCCATTTGTTAAGTTTGCTATACTTAATAGCATAATTTTCCTTCTGTTGTTTGATGTTTGTGGTCAGTGACCTCTGCTTTTAATATTTTGGTTCTTTGCTCAGTTATGAGCTTGCTATAATAATTTTTGTGTCGTAGGGTCACTGTAATGTTACCAATTTTCTCTCTATACGCTTGTGAGATTTAGGTTAGGCTTATATCAAACAGAGGTCTGGGATTTGTCTAGCCTTAATCTTGGGGGTGTCACGGGTTTTTGGCGCTAGAAGGAGGGCCAACTGTAGGAAAACCTTTCTACTGGTCGATGTTGAGTCTAGTGCTTGTGAAAACTATTTTAGCTAAAAAGCATTTGCAAAAACTCTGGTATGCTTCTTTTTCTCCTTATCCAGTTTCGCTCTAACTCTGGGTCATCTTGTCTTGTGTTGACTTTAAAAAAAATTCGCTACCTCGTCTCGTCTTTCAAAGCTTAGGTCCCTTTTTGGCATGTCGTTTCTCAACCAGTGGACCTAGTGTTGAGTTCTCCAGAGTCAGTTGTGTGTGTGTTCCTTGTTTCCCTTTGCTCTGCTCCAGTTGAGAGATTCCTTTCCATCATGATCTCTCTATCTTATGGGCCCATAACATTGTGTTGATGCTTCCATAGTGTTCTGTTCAAGGTTTTGAGGTTACCTTTCGCCTCGTGTGCCTCCTTTTTATTTGTTTGGGTACTTCAGAAGTTGTTTCTTCTCTTGTAAGCTACATTGTGGTTACTACCTTGTAGTACCCTCTGTGCTACCAAGATAGTAATTACTCCTTTCTCGGGTTTTAACCCTTAGGCTTGAACTGAAGATCCCTGATTGTGCTGAATTCTGGTGTTGTGCATTTTGCACATGAAGCTGACCTTTAACCCAAGATCCATTTTGTCGACCCCTGTTGTTAATGTCGAAACATTACCTCAGGATGGCTAGTACCTTCTAGTACAACCTTCAAGCTTGTGGTTATTGTCATGATTTAGTTGTGATAATCAAGGACTTCCCCTACCACATGCTATGGTAGATTTTCTTTAATGGAACCAAATAGATCATGACAAGAGTACTCCTCGTGAGATTCACTTCTATATTCGTGACTCTGCCACACCTCCCTTTTCTTCATTGGTCCTCGGAAGATTGTTGACTTATGTGTCCACGTCTTGGGATTCTATCCTGAGCATGTCCCTTTTTTCCTTGTTGTTTCCGACCTTTGTATACCAGTTGGTAGTCAAGTAGTAAATGTGCATAGGTGTGTTTCGATGCAAGATACTCTTGTGGTCCATCAAGACAAACCATCTCGGGATGTCAGGAGACACAAACTCTAGTACCTTGTCATTTTTAGGACCAAGACAAAGTGTTGTAACTCGCAGATCAATGAGAATTGATTAGCTTCTGATCTATTCTACCTTAAAGTATCACACCCTTATATATTAAGAGGTCGCGTTGAGTTTCATGACCCTCTTAATGAAGTGATCCTTTTGTATCAAAAGTAGTTCAACAACTTGGTTATCCGTATCTCTATATCCCCAGAAGCTCTACTTAAGCCGTTAGTAGAGGTTCATCTTTCGAAGTCTGTGGTTGTGTTCTTTCTGTTGTATGCTTTCCTTTTCAGAAGGTAAAATCTTCTGAAACTCCATGGTCTCAATCCTTATGAAGACCAATTGTCTAACAACTTGAAAACCATATCCTTTTGTTTCCTCCGTTACGTTGACGTGTTTCATGCTGGTTGGCTCTAGAGATGTTATGAAACATCTATCCATGAGTTGACCATGAAATACTCTGTTGTGGTTTTGTGTCATTCCCTCTTTTCTTTAGTGTGTGTGCAGCTACCTCGAGGAAATGAAGCGTTTCATTCATTCAATACTGGTGGCATGGATCAACCTCTTCAAGAAAGTCGTCGAAGTCTAGTGTAACCCTGTTTCTTCTATCTTCCTACCTAGGAATCTCGGGACGAGATTCTGTTAAGGGGGATAGAACTGTAACACCTTTTAATATGTCATATCATCATTCTTGATTGAGCATTGCATCAATGCCATGTGTTAATTGCCGTTTTCCTTTCCGGTGTTTCTGCTTCTTCTCGGTAGACCTTGGAGTTGATGTGAGCAACGAGATCGAGTCCAAGATTAAAGATCGAGATCAACACCATCGAAGGATTCGATGAACTATGCCAAGCAGATGAACCCGAAGATCTATAGTTGAGTATCAACAGGCAAAGGCAAGCATAGCCCCACACATGATATAATCCTATGCTTTCAAAGTATTTCATTCTTGCCATGTGCATACGATTCCAAAGTCTTTTATCGATAGATACAACAATCCTATCTGATGCATGTTACCTTTGTAGCCTATATTCCCTGATCCACTGCTCCTAGCATAACTAGGGTTTGGCTTATGAGCTTCGCTAGAGCTATTTATATCTGTTGTGCTTAGACAAGCTTAGGTGTTACTGCTGGTCCATCCGGTTGATGAATCAGAGCTGCGAATGAACCTAGTTGGAGAGGATGACGTGGTATGATCAGAGATGAAAGTTAAACATGCTAAGGCTTGTATGGGAGGTCACGTCGGGTTGTGGTTTTTGCAGTCCCATACTTTCCACCACTAGGATCTGAGTTCTTGCCTCTTGAACCAAGACGAGCGTACAACCACACGGGGGACTGGAAACCCCCTCGACCAACTAACTTGCCTAGTAGATTCCATGAGTCACATAGTTCGGGCATTCCATTCGACATATGCATTCTGGTTGTTCTCAATGGTGGTGGATGAGTTGCATTCATACCGGTAGGTAAGCGTGGCCAGAAACAAGAGAGGCACAGCCTCCGTAATCTTGAACCATGCACACATCTCTAGGGACCGACTTCGGGACTTGACCCGGTACAGCGGCATCTCCTTAGGGCATGACTCATGGTCTCGACAAAAGCAAGGTAAAGGTCATGGTCAACCACTCTCTGCCGGCCTTCCAAGGAAGAGGGCTAATGTTAACTGGCACTAAGAATCGGTTGGTACGTGTGGGTAAAGTTGTGCACCCCTACAGGGTAATAATCTTTTCGAAAAGCCGTGTCCACGTTTATGGATGACTTGGGAATGTACGTGATGATCATAACCTAATCGTAAAACTTGACAAGAGAAGTGAGGTGTGCTTAAGGATGCTTCCTTAGGGATCGAGGGGGCGATCCTAGTTGGTAGGTTCAGCTGATAAAGATTCGGTGGATATCAAAAGAAGATCAAATCTAGAGATATCGTTTTCTTATCCCCTTTTAAAAGGTTCTATTTAGTCCAGCTTCTTCTCCCTCTTTTACAAAGAAAGTTAGCTTTACGCAAAGTAACCCCACCAGCCATAAGTCTTGCAGAGTACACCCTGTACTCAGCCTTGCTTTGTTGATACTTTTGCAGCAGGTAAGTATTACCATAGAAGAAGAGTTTGTTATAGCATCAACCTCGATGAGTAGCTTGGGGTTCCCGGTTGGCAACCTGGAATCTATGGATTGGGACGTCATCATTATGCTTCAGGCCTCTTAGGCCATTTGTTAAGTTTTCTATACTTAATAGCATAATTTGCCTTCCGTTGTTTGATGTTTTTGGTCAGTGACCTCTGCTTGTAATATTTTGGTTCTTTGCTCAGTTATGAGCTTGCTGTAATAATTTTTGTGTCGTAGGGTCACTGTAATGTTACCAATTTTCTCTCTATATGCTTCTAAGATTTAGGTTAGGCTTATATCAGACAGAGGTCTAGGATTTGTCTAGCCTTAATCTTGGGGGTGTCACATCGTATACAATGAACATGTCGCGACTTCCCCGTTCTAGCAAGAAGTATACGGTTTACGACTTCCGAACAATCAATTTCAACAACGAAAGATTTATCTATCCAGTGAAGAGTTAACTGAATTCCTTCTTCAATAGCAGCCAGTTTAGCTTCAAGAGCATCCTCGCAATGAACAAGGGAGCGAAAGGCCGCAAAGATGACGACACCTTCATGGTCGCGGAGAACCATACCTGTACCAGCAGTGTCATCTGTGGATAAAAAGGAGCCATACACATTCAGTTTCGCATGTCCCATCGTTGGCGGGCACCATGATTTAGGTACTTCTAGATGTCTTGATCGTTCCTTGTCTTGGCTCACCGGCTTGACGGAGTAAAATACTACTCCCTTCCCTTTGAAAATATCCACTTCCGGTTGTTGGTTGATCAGGAGAATAGATTCCACATAACTGCACAGGAACCTGCGAGAACCCTCCATCGATGGTGCTGGCTTTGAGTGTGTGATTTCATTCCTAACATACTAAATGCGTCAGAGTAGCATCAGCAGCATGAGCTGCTGCACCTCATTGAGTGGATGGAGTAGATTAAGCAGCCATTCCTTTCCTTCAAAGCTTATTGATGTTACAGTAGGAAGGTCCCAACACTCGTCCATTGCTTTCCATAAAAGTTTAGCCTATGGGCATCGCACAAGAGCATGTCATGTGTCCTCGGGCTCCTGAAAACAGATAGGAAAAACTCAGTGGTATCCATGTGTCGGCGTTGCTTTTTAGTTTCAGTAGCCAGTGTGTTAGTACTCCTTCCGTTTCAAAATATAAGATGTTTTAGCTTTGTGAAGCTAATGAATCTAACTCCTTCTAGTGTGTAGGTTCACTCCGAACCTACATATTAAAAATCTATCTTGTCTAGCTGCCAGGCAACAAAGTCTTGATCAAAACATTGTGATGGCTTGATCTTTAGTATAACCTGCACGTTGATGGCTCAGTGTTGATGTAGAGCTCATTGGGAACCCCAAGAGGAAGGTATGATGAGCACAGCAGCAAGTTTCCCTCAGTTATGAAACCAAGGTTTAATCGAACTAGTAGGAGCAAGGAAACACCCCAAAGGTGTTGCTAGCTGAGCCTTGGCAGGGCGCACTACCGGTGCTAGTAGCAACGTGGAGACCTGCACAACACACCCACAGAACTCTGTCCCCAACTTGTGATGAGGTTGTCAATCTCACCGTGTTTTGCTGAAAACAATGGATTAAACCTATCGAATGGAAAGAAGTAATAGTTTGCAGAAAGTAAACACAAAGCAGTAAACAGTTTGTAGATTGTATGTAAAAGAAAGAACCAGGATCCATAGTTCACTAGAGGTGGCTCTCCTTAAGATAGATAACATGCTGGGTGAACAAATTACAGCGGGGCAATTGACAAACATCGAGAAAGCAATACGTGCATATACTAATCATCTTGACTCCTTTGAGACTTGATTAGGCATTACAACATTATACATAGACCGCCATCCAACTGCATCTATGACTAATAATCCACCTTCAGGTTATCATCCGAACCCCCTCTAGTATTAAGTTGCAAGCAACAGATTATTGCTTTACGAATTGCGTGTAATGTAAACAATACGATTGTTCTATGAACAAAGGATTGTTGTTTTATCCCTAGTAGCAATAGTACATCTAGTACCTTAGAGATTTCTGTCACTTCCCTAGATTACTAGATGCATGAACCCACTATCGAGCATAAATACTAACTCTTGGAGTTGCTAGCATCTACTTGGCCAAGATAGCTACTAACAACAGAAAGCATGCAAGATCACAAATAACAAAGACATGATAGAATCAATAATCAATCTGAAATAGCATCTCAATATCCATCGGATCCCCGCAAACACAACATGCAGAATTACAAATAGATGATCTTGATCATGAACGGAGCTCACAAGATCTAGACATGAAAGCACAAAGGAGGAGAACCAGCCATCTAGATACTACATGGACCCGTAGTCCAAGGATGAACTACTCACGCATCACACCGGAGGCTTGCATGGTGATGAAGAAGGCCTCCAGGGTGAATTCCCCTCTCCGGTAGGGTGCCGGGAAGAGCTGCAGATCCCTCCCAATCTAGGGATGGCGATGACGGCGGCTACCGACTCTTTCGTGGATTTTTGATCGGGTACCTAGGGTTTTCGTCCCAGGGGCAATATATAGGCGGAAGGAGAGGCCGATGGGGTGCCTGGGCTGGCCACACTAGCCCTGGCGCGGCCAGGCCTGGCCCGCGCGGCCAGGTAGTGTGGTGGCCCCCTGGCTCCTCTCCGTCTCGTATTCTGGCATCTGATGACTTCTGGAAAAAGAGGCACTTTGGGTTTTGTCCCGTCCAATTCCGAGAATATTCATTTTCTAACTTTCCTGGAACCAAAAACAGCAGAAAACAGGCAGCTGGCACTATGGCTCTTGTTAATAGGTTAGTGCAAGAAATCATATGAAAAGTACTCCAAAGTGTGGACAAAACACAAGAAAGTGGATAAAACCAAGCATGGAACATCAAAAATTATGGATACATTTGCAATGTATCAACATCCCCAAGCTTAACTCCTGCTCGTCCTCGAGTAGGTAAGTGATAAAAAGAATGAATAATTTTTGAGGTGACATGCACCATCAAAGACTTGATCAAAGTATTTATAAAACATTCAAAGTTGGGATCATAGTACTTCAATCATAACATGAAAGACAAAGTTCTAGCAATAAGACAAAGAAACTATGATGCAACATGAAAAGGTACAAAGAAAAGATTCATGAATAACAATGCTTTGCAAGATGTTTGTTTGTTTCACATAAAGAAAACATAGCATAATAGCATTCAGCTTGTCCCTCATAGAGTAGCAAATATAAATGCATAGGACACCTTCAAATTCATAAGAGTGACTAGATAGAAATAGTTTAAAACAAGCAATATCAAGTTATGCATCAATCAACTAGTCTTGGGATAATGCACATAGAACTAAGAATGGCCGCTATGCTCTCAAAGTAGGTGCATAAAGGTAGAAGGTGGAGACTCAATATAATGGTGGAAGAAAGGCCTTTATAAAAGGAAGTAGGGATTCAAGTCTCATAAAGAGCTTCCAAAAATTATGGTACTTATAGCTTTCAGCTCTCATTGCCCCTATCATAAGCATCTTGAAGTGATTAAGGTTAAAGTGAACAAACTATGGTGTACATGCTTGACAAAGTATAAGTTGGAATAATGTGTCAAGCTCCTCCTCAACATCCTGGCTTGGTTCAATGTCATCCTCCCCTCCCCTTCCCTAGCCGCTGCTAGCCTCTCGTCGCTGGTGATCTTCTCCGCTGGCGGCCCTCTCCATTTTCTACTCCAACCAATCTATCCACCTTCTCCCCCTCTTTGTTTCTATACCCTGTGTTTTCCCTAATCATGTTGCCTCCGACATGGTGTTGGAAGGCGACGTACACCAATGCGGATGATCTTGCACAGAACCATGTCAAGGAAGGCACGATTTGCATCTAGTCGAATTGGATGACGTTGATGAATTCCAAGGGTGCGGGGATTATTGGAAGATGTCTGATTGATAACGAGGTGATCTCGTTGGGATCTGAGGTAACTTTATCCTCTCATATCGCCTTGGTAGGTGTATGCATGACTTCGCCTTCTGGTGATCATTCGTTGGTCTGGTCCGAGACCAACACTAAAGATTTGGATAGAAGTCCACCGAATGATCTAGATCGGGATCCGATTGTTTCAGATCATCCAGCTGGGAAGCAGGTCTGGAAAATTACTTATTCTACTATCAAGGATTTAGATCGGGGGCGGATGAAAGCATATGATGGGACGTTGGTTCTATGGAATAAATGTAAGTGGTTAGTCCTTAAGAATGCATAAGGTTCGCCGATCTCCCGCAGATTTCTGAAGAACAACGACTGTTTTAGTCTTGGGGCCAAACTGCACTTCCCTGTTCATGTGGTCAGAATGGGTGTGCTGCTTCTTTTCAAATACAAGGCTAAGTTGTCGTCTGGAATTATCGCTGATCTAGGAAAGGTTGCTGAGTTTGGGCCTCAGTTGAAGGATGTCTCCACAAAAACCTTTGACAAGGATGATTCTTCACCGTATGCAATTTTATCCAATGAGAGAATTCAAGAGATTGATTTGCCCCTTTCTGTTCACTCAGCTATTTCTATGGGCTTGGACTTTTCTCATGGTTATAATTTTGCCAAAGAAGTGAGGAAAATATTTCATTATGAAGTTCATCCCTATGCTAATTCTGGACATTTTATTTTAGTGGTTTCCTTTGGAAGAGCTAATTTCAGACTTGATGAAGACACTATCGCTATTGCTCTTGAGGCTGTGATTGGGGGGTTTTGTGGTCAACTGAAAGTTTCTCTGTTACAAGATAGAGTATTTTCTTTTTGTGTCTCTTCGAAGGTTGTGGGGTTCCACATTATGAAGCTTCGTAGATTCTCCTGTGAACAGTTCAAATGCTTCTTTCATTTATGGGGGAGAGGTGGACCGAACTAGAAAAAAGAGTTTGCTTCATGGAAAAAGGAAAATAATTCTGAATGGACGCTTGTTAGCCCATACAAGAAGAGAGCTCAAAGAGCCTTGGAGGCGATGATAGGTAAGAAGCCTAAATCTATATTAAGATCAGCATTTTCTCATAAGAAGAAACTGGTGTTTGCTGATTCCTTGAGCTATTCCGCATGCCTGGGATATAGTGATCCGCAGGTTAATAAGAAAAAGGGGGTAATTCTACCCGAGGCTTTGTTATCGGTTGCTGATCCAGGAATTACTTTTGGGTCTATGGAGCAGTCTTCCTCCACTCAACAAATAGTTTTAGAGGAGGTGCACTTGGTTCAGTAGGCAGAATTGGGGAAGGAAGTACCAAGTGATTTCTGCGCGGGGATTACAACTTCGAATGTCTTTGCTCTGTCTATGATGGGCCCTCATCCCATCGACAATGGTTTAAAGCCCATTTGTACTGATTCCAATTCAGATCCTGAGGGTGATATTGTGTTTGAGAAAATGATTGATGACATGGTTTATAGGGTGCTGAATTGTGGAAATTGTTTGGGGATGGGCCATAAAACTAAATATTGCACTAGCAAAATTCGATGTAGGGCCTGCTACCACTATGGTCATGTAAGTAAGAACTGTCTCATTAAACGGGCGAAGGATGCGCAGCAGTGGGTGCCTAAAGAGACGATATCTACCATCGATCGTCAAGATTCTTGTAAACCCCTAAACCCTACCGACTCGTCTCCTCGCCTCCATAATCGCACAGATCAATCTAGCATCCCTTCTCCCCCGATGAGCTCTCTGCCATGGCAAAGTTCTGCACCGGGGTTGGCCAAATCTGCCAACTCCTCTTCGATGGCGGTGTATGAGTTGGATCCTATGCCATGGGTGCCGGCAGGGCACCACATCATTGATGGCGGCCCAACACGTCTTCCTCGTACCTTCTACAATCCTGGTGATACTCCGCCTCACCGCCATGACAATTACTGTGTGGCCTACATCGAGCCGCAGCAACCCCAAGGTAATGGTTTTTGGCGTGATGAGATTGCTCAATTCATTCAAAATCACCTAGGGTTGGATGTGATGGATGCGCAACCTTGGTTATTTGGAGTTGGTCTGTTTGAGATGCGTAGTTCGGCTGCTCGTCAGATACTGGTTCAGCATGCACCTAGACATACTGGTTCAGCATGCACCTAGACAGATTCAGGACAATGTTTTTGTTAGGTTCACAAATCATGATGAGGGACAGTGTCATAGGGGTGCTCAGGGTTTTAGAAACGGTTGGTTGCTTTTACTTAGTGTCCCGCTTGATTATAGAAATGACTTTGACATATCAAACGTTGTGGCAACTTTTGGTCGTTTCATTGACTGGCACCGTAATGATAATCTGATGGCTAGAACCTTGGTTTATGCATCTTTCAACTCACCACAGACTGTGCCCAAGGACATAGTTTTTGGTCAATTTGCCAATGTTGGTGGGAACCGTTAGTCTTGGATTGCGGCAGTGTTCGTTCTCACAGCTGAATTTGCGGATGTGTTGCCAATGGATGAGGACCCAATGCCACTTGATGGAAATCCACATCCATTGCCTGGTAAATTGTTCCTAAACATGCACAACTTTGTGATGCCACATTATCCTGAGATAGGATGGAATGAAGTGCCTCTTGATAACGAGGATGAGATACAGGCTGATCAACAGCAGAATGACGATCAGCAGCCTGTTTTTGAACCAGTTGTGGAGGAGTTGGTCCAGGATTCCATTGTTGATGACCCTTCTGCTGATACATCTTCTTCTTCAGTACAGTTTCTTCGGGAGGAGATTATACAGGATCTTCAGGAAGTAAATCAGCCAGGGGATCTACAGATGGTTCAGCCTAATCAGGGTAGTGACATTATATCGTATGCTCCTGTTCAGCCTAATGAGCAGGCAAAGTTTTTGTTTCAGTTTCAGAATGGAAACTCTATTCAGTTGGCTATTGGACCTACGTTTATTGGACCAGAGTTACCACCTGAGATGATTTGGGACATATTGTCTCAATCAATGATGCCTCAGCTGTTATCCTGCACCTTGCCTATTGCCCTAAGTACTTGTCCTTTCAAGGTTATCATCTCCTCCAAGCGTAGCTGGGCTATAGCCTTTGAGGAATACGTCACTTTCAGCCCCCCAGGGAAAGAGGCGGCTATCCTCAGGATGCTTTCGCCTCTACGACGTCCGGCTGCTAGATCAATTTGCTTCTCGGAGGTTGGATCCGCGTCCAACGTGCAAATCAAAGAGATCGAACCGCTTCAGTTTTCGGCTTCGGCAATCCCTTCACCGGCAAAGAAACGCTGCTCTCGTGTAACAAAGGCAAAGAAGGCAGAAACCCCATTGGTTGACACCTCTGTTCACAGATGCACCAGGGGCATGGTTAAAAACGATGGGTGCAGGCCCAAGCCGGTCATGGATGGATCTCGGAAGCCAGTAAAGCACACCAAGGTTCAGGCTAGGCAGAATGCTAAGAAGCAGCATCGGAAGGAAGAGGAGCCGAAAGAAGTTGAAGAAGATGTTGAAGCAGACCTCCCCCCAGTTACACCTTTACATGTACTACAGAACGTGGGTATCAATCTTGGAATTGAACCTACAAAGCTGACAAAGGATACGCTTGAAGCAGCTCCTGGAAGTGAAGACATATCGGACTCTTTAAATGAGTAAGGCAATGGAAATCATGCAGCCGTTGACAAGGTTTAGTCCATGTTACGACGCTGTATGCTTGCAGTTATTCTGGGTTTGGGTTGGTCCTCATGCTGCTAAGTTGCGTTCTTCTTGTTTATGTCAGTCAGTGTTTTCTGTGTCAGTCTGTGAGTCTGTCAGTTTCTCAGGATTTTATATGTCGCATGTTGTCGTTGTCTTTGGACCTGGTCATATTTATTATATTTGGGTCAGACTAAATGTTAAGTGTTTGGTCTATTTGGATGCTGCTATTACTTGTTTATTCAATGGCGAAAATGTATTATCGTAAATGGCGTATTTTATGCTGGAACGTCAGAGGTTTAAATTCAGAGCCGAGGAAAAGGGCGGTTAGAGCCAAGATTGAGGAGAGTGATTGTGCCATTGTATGTTTACAAGAAACAAAATGCACCTTCTTTGATCAGTGTTCTATTAAAAAATTTTGTCCAAAACGTTTTGACAACTTTGCCTATGTGCCTTCTATGGGTGCGTCAGGTGGCATCCTGGTTTCATGGAATTCTACAATTTTCTCTGGCTGTCTTGTTAACACAAAGCGGTTTGGCATTTCTATTCAGTCTATTTCAACTCATAACAGTGAAATGTGGATGCTGACCACAGTTTATGGACCTTGCCACGGAGTTGAAAGAGACCAGTTTGTGTCCTGGCTGTATAGTCTGAATATTTAGCCACTGACTAATCATCTTTTGCTGGGAGATTTTAACTTTATTAGATCATAGGATAATCGCAACAAGCCAGGTGGAAACATATCTAATATGTTGAAATTTAATGATATAATAGGCCATCTCGGCCTCTTGGAACTTCCTATCAAAGGACGGTCATACACATGTTCTAATATGCAGCAAGAACCATTGTTGGAACAACTCGATTGGTTCTTTACTAGCCCTAACTGGAGCTCTAGCTATCCTAATACTATGGTTCTGCCGTTGTCGAAGCCGGAGTTTGATCACACCCCTTGTGTGGTTAATATAGACACTCATATTTCCAGGGCCAAAATCTTTCAATTTGAAAATTATTGGGTAGATATGCCAGGTTTTATGGACCGTGTTAAAAAGTCTTGGGAAAAACCTTCGCGCAAGTAGTCTTCTGTGGCAGTGTTGGTTGACAAGTTAAAAACACTTCGGTATGATCTGAGAAAATGGCACAAAGGTTTGTCCAAGTTGAAGCTGTTAATTCAAAAGTGCAGCCAAGTCATTTTCATTCTAGATTCATTTGAAGATAAGAGGCCTCTGTCTACCACATAATTTAATTTCAGAAAGGTTGTCAAACTTCATTTAGAGGAGTTGTTGCTCGCAGAGTGTCATTATTGGAAGAAAAGATGTACAGTTTGATGGATTAAGGTGGGTGAGGATAACACAAATTTTTTTCACGCTATGGCAACTGAGAGGTTCAAAAGGAATACGATTGTTTCTTTGAGAAGTGTTGATGGTTCAGAAATTACAGACCATACAGAGATGGCTGGGATGCTATGGGCTAGTTACAAAGGCTGAATGGGCTCCACAGAGGGTATTGATATGCAATTTAACCTGAGTAATTTAATTACTAGAGTGGATGGTTTGGATGTTTTGTCTAAGCCTTTTGAGAAATAGGAGATGGATGACATTATTAAATACATGCCGGATGATAAGGCTCTAGGTCTAGATGGTTTTAATGGCTTGTTCTTAAAAAAGTGTTGGCCCATTGTTCAGAAGGAATTCTATGCTCTTGCTCACGATTTTCATGGCAGGAAAATTAGTCTGCAAAATATTAATAGTTCATTCATCACGCTGATACCTAAAAAAGGGTCTCCTGAGAGTGTCAATGATTATAGACCGATTTCACTTACAAGTGTTTGCCTTAAATTTTTGACCAAACTTGCTGCAAATAGACTTCAGGATCATATTTTGAATTGCATCCACAAGAATCAATATGGTTTGATTAGGACAAGGACTATGCAGGACTGTGTGGCTTGGGTTTATGAGTATATATACTTATGTCAACTTTCAAATAAGCCTATACTTATAATCAAATTAGATTTCGCCAAGGCTTTTGATACTCTAGAGCATGAGGCCATTCTGAAAATTTTAGAGCACAAAGGCTTTGATAACACTTGGATCCATTGGATGAGGGAGGTCCTTTCGTCTGGAACATCATCCATCTTGTTAAATGGGGTGCTAGGGAAGCAATTTGTGTGTAAAAGGGGGGTTAGGCAGGGAGACCCCCTCTCCCCCCTCTTATATGTTAGTGGGGGTGACCTTCTGCAGTCTGTCATCAATAATGCACTTCAGCAAGGAATTCTCAGACTTCCTATCACCACAAATGAAACTGAATTTCCTGTGGCACAATATGCGGACGATACTATTTTGCTTATGTAGGCTCAGATGGATCAAGTGGTTGCTCTTAAGGAAATTCTACATAAGTTTCGGCTATCCGCAGGGTTGAGAGTGAACTTCCAGAAGTCTCTGATAATCCCCCTAAATGTGGATCCTGTTGAGGTGGATGCACTGGCTTCGGTTTTGGACTGTCGGGTTGGATCGTTGCCTTTTCCTTACTTAGGTCTGCCCTTAGGAACAACTAAGCCGTGCATAAAGGATCTGCTACCTTTGGTTAATAGCCTCGAACGTAGGTTAACAGCTACCTCAATTTTTCTATCACAAGGTGCACAATTGCAGCTTATTAATTCTGCCTTATCTTCGATGCCGTTGCACTTTCTGTTATCCTTGAACCTACCCATAGGTTTGACTGAACAACTTGACAGAATATTGCGACAATGTCTTTGGAGAGATAAAGATGGACCAAATCCTTCTTTAGCTGCATGGGAAATGGTGTGTAAACCTAAAGTAAAGGGTGGTCTGGGAATTGTGAATTTTCATAAAAAAATGAAGCATTGTTAATGAAACATCTGGACAAGTTTTATAACAAAAATCAGACTCCTTGGGTTCAGTTGATATGGAGTTCTTACTACAGGGACTCTATTCCAGACAGAGCTAAGCCCCGCGGTTCGTTTTGGTGGAGGGACATTGTCAAACTTCAGAGCAATTTTAAACAAGTGGCTATTGGGCAATGGTACAACCTTCTCCTTTTGGCGGGATAATTGTAATTTTTTGGGATCAAATCAGCCTTTGGCAACTCGTTTTCCACGTCTCTTGTCCTATGTGCTCAGCCCTGACATGTTAGCGCCAGAGGTGTTTGCCACAAATGATTTCTACTCTCTTTTTTACCGACCGATCTCAGCTCAGGCCTATGATGAGTTGGTGTTGTTACAGCAAGGAATGATGGATCATCCCATTTCTGATGATAGAGATAGTTGGGAGTATACGTGGGGACAGAAATATTCCTCGGCTTCTTACTATGCGCACCTACATGATCATTTGGTGGTGCCGGCGGTGTATAAATGGATCTGGTCCTCCTCTTGTGTGATGAACTTAAAAGTTTTTTCTTGGTTACTTCTCAGCGATCGACTAAATACTAGAGACATGTTGATTCGTAGAAACTGGAAGGTGACAGAGGAGAAACATTGTGTTCTTTGCCCTGGACATATTTATGAGGACAAAATTCATTTATTCTTCACTTGTAATTTTAGTCAAAGGGTATGTCACTACCTTCAGATTACTTGGCCCATGGGAGATGATATTCAACCAATAGTTGCTGCTGCCAAAAAGGATTTTGGGAAACCTTTCTTTATGGAAGTTATGATCATGGCATGTTGGAATATTTGGAAACAACAAAATGGGAAGATATTTGAGCATGAGAGGCCTACTTTTGCTAAATGGAGAAGTAACTTTATACATGATATTACTTTTCTCCAACACAGAATTAAGCATAAGCATAAGGCGGAACTTATAGCTTGGATATCCTCTCTCTTGTAAATGTTTTCTTGGCTAGATTACTATTCTCTGTAGTCTATTGTAAGTAACTCCCTTCTTCCTTTTCCCATTCTTTGTATATATTCTGTACAGTGGGTTAGTGGTGGAATAAATTTTTGCTGTGGGTTTTTTGCCTCATAGTCCTTGTTGCTTCAAAAAAAGTATAACTTAGGAATCTCATGTCCCTTGTATATGAGGGCCGCTCCTCATGCTACTCAAGTTTAGTCACCGGTAAGTTCTTGTCATCGTAAGTACATGTGTATCATAGATAACCGCCAACGGGGTACCCCTTGCCCGATGATACAGAAGAATCCCCATATCAAAATGACAAGGCAAGCAGACAACGAGCATCTCAACAATCTTCTTATTTACCATGGGAATATGGTGCTTTTTTCTCTCTTTCCTCTTTTCATAATCTCTCTTTTTTTCTTTTTCTCTTTTTTCTCAATATAGGACTTTTTTTATAAGAAGAATGCTTCATAGACAGCTCATTATGGATTAGACCAGCGGCCCAGGCGTTTCTCTAACACATATACATAACTCCATGGACTTACAAGCTCCCCTTTTATTTCACACCGACGACATCCATAAACAAAAGAGCATGATATCAACTATGCACAAGTACCAAGTGCAATGTTGAAAGCGTTCCCCATGATAGCATGGTTCTGCTAATCCCCAACAAATAAGTGCAAGCATATACAACATAGACGACACAATGGTTCAAGTTTATTAAGGGCAAGAAAAGTAAAGTGTGCCATCAAGTTCGTGAGAGCTTTAATCACTAGTTTTCTCATAACAAGTTTAATTTGGAAGGTAAACAAAAGCATGAATATACTTGGAATATCATAAGCTAGTAGGTAGGTATGGTAGACTCTTTGGAACAACTTGGTTTAGGGATTTGGATGCATGAGTGGAACTCATACTTGGTTGTGGAGGCTTAGCAAAAGACTGGGAGCGACAAACTAAGAGAGCAATAATGGCCATAATCATGCAGAGCGACAAAACATCATTGATCAAAGCATAAAGTGATACTACAAGTTGAAAACTAAAGGATCATAAAGGCTATGGTGACTTGAGATAGTCATAACATGGTGTGAGCATGCGCCAAGTCAACCCAAATAAAGCATCAAAGGAGAATACCACTATAGTATGCTTTAATATGCTAAAACAACGCATGATTCATCCAAGGCACATTAAGCAATCTCAATTGTTTATAACAATTCATGCTACAACAAAGAATACTAAGCATAAAGCCAAAACAATATCAAGCATGGCATGACAAAGCATAGGCCACAGTCAAAAACGAGCTCTTTTTTACCACATAAGCATGAACTTTCCTACTCTTTTCCAAACCAAACCAACCTATTTTCAAACCAATGTATGAAAGAGGGGTTCCAACCAATTTATTCAGAAAACTAAGCAAACCAAGCAAACGAAAAACCAAAACAAAAACGAAAAAGAAGACGCTCCAAGAACAATACAACTGTGCGTGAAACAATAAAAATGAAGCGTTTGGAAGAAACCTGGGATTTTTATTAATGAAGAAGGGGTGCCTTAGGCATCCCCAAGCTTTGACACTTGTACTTCTTGGATATTTCTTGGGGTGACACGCATGGCATCTCCAAGCTTGAGCTTTAGTCCATCCTTCATCTCATTACTCATTCCTTCCATACACCTGAAAACTTTCCTTCATACAAAACTTCACACAATCTTTATTAGCAACATTAGTGCACTTAATATAATAGGTCTTAAGGTTCAGTTCTCACACCAAATAAACTTACATTAGAACACTAGCTACTGTAGCACTTCCCTCAAAAAGCTCAATTCCCCAAAAGAACTCAAAAAGGAACCAACAAGAAGTAAACGCACAAAATGACAGAAATCTGTCAAAACAGACCAGCAGGTAAAGACGAATTTTTTCGAAGACCTTCTGTTGCTCAAATCAAAAAGTGTTGAACTAACGAAAGTTAGATAACAACCTGGGGCAGAATAACAAAAATTCACTCCTCAAAAAGACGTTCAAAGATTTTACACGATTTTTTACGGTGAAGCACAGAAATCTGTTTCGGGACAACAACTTTCCCAATCATTACTTCTCTCTCATTAGAGGTTACTCTTGGCACAAAAAGCAAATAAAAAGGATAAGGAGCGGTTATTACTGAAGTAATAACTTCTAAGACTCATCTAAAACTTTTGGGTTATCTCCCAATAAGTACTTTTCTTTAACGCCTTTAAGTTAGGCATAAGAAGCAAGAAAAAGGATCAAGTGTTCTCAAATGTAGAAGCATTAAAACCAAATTTCTTGCCCTTACCTCTCTTACTTTTATTCTTAACCTTGGGGAAAATATGATTGTTTGGTGGAGAATAAAGGTGCATGGTCCCCTTTCCCACATCTATTATTGCTCCAAGGAGTTCTAATAGGGACCTTCCAAGTGTAATTTGTCCTTTTCCTGCACATTCAATAACAAGATAATCAGTAGAAATCATTTTCCCAAGGATCTTTGTAAACACTCCTTCATCTATTCCAATAGGTAATATGGTAGCATTATTAGCAAGAGATATTTCTTTTCCTCCTTCAATAAGCCCCAAAGATTCAAAGATTCATAAATATCTTTGGGCATAAGACAAAATTCAAACATGATATCACAGCGAGCTTGAAAAGTTTCAGTGTTTATCTCAATCTTTACTATAGGGAGCCACTTTCATGGTTCAGAATTTATTGGGACATAATTATGATGCTCCCTAAGCCTATTATAGCAATCTTTTAAGCTAGCAGTGCTAGTCTCAAGAGTGTTCAATCTAGCAAAAATTCTTGCGAAAGAAATATCAGTTTGGCTAGGAAAGTTGTAAGTAAGGATCAATTTCTTTATAGCATTAATAGCATCATCCTCATTACATTGGAGGAAATCTCCTCCCACAACAGCATCTAAAGCATATCTATAGCAAAGAGCAATCCCAAGGTAAAAACTTCTAAGGAACAAGCTTTGAGTCATTTTAGGCTCAGTTTTTTCGTGTAGATCAGAGATTCTAGACCAAGCTTCCTTAAAACTTTCCTCAATTCCTTGTTTAAAAGTGAAAATCATTTCCTCGAGTGACATAGTGATTGGAGCAAGGCTAGACATAGTGGCAACTTGAGAAAGGAACTAATTTTTTTTGTGTTTTCAAATAAAGAAAGCAACTAGTAAAACTATTTTTTTTTGTGTTTTTGATCAAGAAAACAACCAAACAAAGCAAAAAGAAACTAAGCAAAACAAAAATAACAAAGTAAAGAGATTGGTTATGAGGGACACCCCTTGTGAAGATGTCCTTGACTCCCCGGCAACGGCGCCAAAAAATGCTTGATGGCTCAGTGTTGATGTAGAGCTCGTTGGGAACCCCAAGAGGAAGGTATGATGAGCATAGCAGCAAGTTTCCCTCAGTTATGAAACCAAGGTTTAATCGAACCAATAGGAGCAAGGAAACACCCCAAAGGTGTTGCTAGCTGAGCCTTGGCAGAGCGCACTACCGGTGCTAGTAGCAACATGGAGACCTGCACAACATAACCACAAAACTCTGTCCCCAACTTGCGATGAGGTTGTCAATCTCACCGTGTTTTGCTGAAAACAAAGGATTAAACGTATCAAATGGAAAGAAGTAATAGTTTGCAGAAAGTAAACACAAAGCAGTAAACAGTATGTAGATTGTATGTAAAAGAAAGGACCAGGATCCATAGTTCACTAGAGGTGGCTCTCCTTAAGATAGATAACATGCTAGGTGAAAAAATTACAGCGGGGCAATTGACAAACATCGAGAAAGCAATACATGCATATACTAATAATCTTGACTCCTTTGAGACTTGATTGGGCATTACAACATTATACATAGACCGCCATCCAACTGCATCTATGACTAATAATCCACCTTCAGGTTATCATCCGAACCCCCTCCAGTATTAAGTTGCAAGCAACAGATTATTGCTTTACGAATTGCGTGTAATGTAAACAATACGATTGTTCTATGAACAAAGGATTGTTGTTTTCTCCCTAGTAGCAACAGCACAGCTAGTACCTTAGAGATTCCTGTCACTTCTCCAGATTACCAGAGGCATGAACCCACTATCGAGCATAAATACTAACTCTTGGAGTTACTAGCATCTACTTGGCCAAGATAGCTACTAACAACGGAAATCGTGCAAGATCACAAATAACAAAGACATGATAGAATCAATAATCAATCTGAAATAGCATCTCAATATCCATCGGATCCTCGCAAACACAAATGCAGAATTACAAATAGATGATCTTGATCATGAACGGAGCTCACAAGATCTAAACATGAAATCACAAAGGAGGAGAACCAGCCATCTAGCTACTACATGGACCCGTAGTCCAAGGATGAACTACTCACGCATCACACCGGAGGCTTGCATGGTGATGAAGAAGGCCTCCAGGGTGAATTCCCCTATCTTGCAGGGTGCCGGGAAGAGCTTCAGATCCCTTCCGAAGCTACAGACTCTTTCGTGGATTTTTGATCGGGTACTTAGGGTTTTCGTCCCGAGGGCAATATATAGGCGGAAGGAGAGGCCGAGGGGGTGCCTGGGCTGGCCACACCACCCCCTGGCGCGGCCAGGCCTGGCCCGCGCGGCCAGGTGGTGTGGTGGCCCCCTGGCTCCTCTCCGTCTCGTATTCTGGCATCTGATGACTTCCGGAAAAATAGACACTTTGGCTTTTGTCCCATCTAATTCCGAGAATATTTATTTTCTGACTTTCTTGGAACCAAAAACAGCAGAAAATAGGCAGCTGTCATTGTGGCTCTTGTTAATAGGTTATTCCAAGAAATCATATGAAAAGTACTCCAAAGTGTGGACAAAACACAAGAAAGTGGATATAACCAAGTATGGAACATAAAAAATTATGGATACATTTGCAATGTATCACACGTCGATAGGCAGGAAGGTTTGGCATATGTGTTGTTCGTTCCAATGTCCATCAGGTAATAGCAGTTTAGACACCCACTTCATTCTACATCTTCCTTTAGGTGTAATTGGTTGATAAATTGTTGTTCGAGGGATCCAAGGATCATGCTATATGCACACATTGGTACCATCTCCAATTCGCCAAATAATCCTTTTTAAAGCTCCAGGCCGTACTCAATGGCGTGCCATGTGGAGGAGGCATTGCCAGCAAAAACTGTATCAGTGAGAACACCATTAGGGTAGTATTTCGCTCGTAGAACACGCGTGCACAGGCTGTCGGAGTTCTCGATCAATCTTCATGCTTGTTTGGCCAACAAAGCCTGATTGAATAACTGCATAGCACGAAAACCAATCCCACCATCTGTCTTTGGCCTTACATGCAGTCCCATGATATCTAGTGTGTACAATGTTGCCCCTGTTTTGCACCCCACCAATAGCTCTTGATCATTTTTAATAAATCATCACAAAGACCGATAGGTAGCTTGAAGTCACCCATGATAAAAGTAGGCGGAGCTTGTGCCACAGATTTTATCAGAGCTTCGTTCGTGCCTTGAGAAATATCGCCCCATTCTAGGAGTCTCTTTGCTAATTCTTCATGAAGGTTTTGGAACTTGCCTCGGCTCATGCGCCCTTCAAGAGTAGGAATTCCAATATATTTTGATTCAAAAACAGATTGTGGGATTTGGAGCACGTGTTTAATTTCCTTCTATGTCACCACCGAACAATAAGGACCAAAAAGGATAGAGCATTTGTTCAGATTGACTAGTTGACCTGTACCTTGAGCATAAGTATTAATAACCCATTTAACATATCCAGCTTGTACCCCATCTGCCTTGAAAAATAATAGTGTATCATCAGCAAAAATCAAATGAGAGATTCTGGGGGCTCAGCGACAAACTTTTAAAGACGTAATACAATTTTCATTCATTTCTCGTTGGAGGAGAGCAAACATCCCATCAGCCACGAACAAGAATAGAAAGGGTTAAAGCGGATCTCCTTGACATAAACCCCTCGAGGGAGAGAATGAGTCCAACATGGCTCCATTGAATTTTACTAAGTAGCTCTCTGAGGTGACACATGCCATAATCCCATCAATCCACCGGTGGGAAAAGCCCAAACCTTGCATCGCACTCTTCAAGAATTTTCAATCAACCCTGTCATACGCCTTTTATAAATCCAATTTATAGGCATAATAATTATTATTCAGATTCTTGTCATTATCCATAAATCCACTAGAGCATTATCTGTAATAAGTCTGCCAGGTACAAAAGCACTCTGATTAATAGATATGATCTCTCCCAAGATTGGTCGTAATCGATTCACAAGACATTTTGCAACCACCTTATAAAGCACGATGCAAAGGGAGATAGGTCTAAACTCCTTTAGCTCATAAGGTTGGTCGACCTTTGGGATTAATACAATGGTCGTGTGATTGACCTTTTGTAGCATAATACCAGTTGCAAAGAAAAATTGAACCACTGCTGTGACTTGTTCCTTCATAGTGCCCCAGTTGCGCTGAAAAAATGAGCATGAAAACCGTTTGGTCCAGGCGCCTTTAATGGGCCTATCTGGAAGAGAGCATCAACAATTTCTTGATCACTAAAGTCACGACATAGCTCCGAATTCATCTTCTCTATTACCTTTGCCTCAAAGAGCAGGACAATCTCATCAGGATTCAAATTAGGGTGACAAATAAATAGGTCCCAGAAAAAGGAGGTCGCCATTTCTTCCATATCTGGCACCTCTGTAACCCACTCGCCTTTTGAATTTCTAAGATTCTTGATCTTATTCTTCTTAGCTCGCCAAACAGTCTTATTGTGGAAGAACTTGGTATTTATGTCCCCCTCTTTTAGCCAGTTCACCCCGAGATCGCTGCAGCCATAACATTTCTTCTTTATATAAGAGCTTGTTCATTTTATCTGCCACCCGGTGTACCTTCTCAGCCCCAGATTGCAATAGATACTCTAACTCAGCTCGTACCTTCTCTAGCTCATGAAGAATGTTGCCAAATTTGTGTTTGCTCCAACCCTGCAAATAGGACATTACCTTGCCGAGACATGAGGGTATGGCATTCAGGTCTGACTTGTCCCCATCGCTATCCCATGCTTGCGCAATAATCTCCGGCAGATCTTTTTTTTTTTTTTGAAATGGACGCTTTATTACTGAAGTAATGTTTACACCCGGCCTTTACATAGCTAGGATGCACACAGCCGATCAACCACACACCAAGTGATCAAAGCAAAAGTACCAGCATTACAAAACTTGCTAGGAAAATATAAAAAATGCCACGAGCTATGGCAGATCTATATGCAGATCACGCTGCCATCCATGTCAGGAGAAAATATCCCTCGCCATGTCCTCCAATCGCATAGACCCCTCAACAAAAAAGTCGCGAAACTCCATACGTTGGAGAGTAGTCCATGATCAGAGGGTAGCCGTGGATCGATAGATCACCTACAGGGAAGAAGATACAATGTTATTAAAAATCTTGTCATTTCTACATAGCCAAAGCGACCAAATAATAGCAAGCACTCCCACCCTAAACAAAGTCCCGTATTTATTATGTATCTCATGCAACTAGTTACCAAATACATTGGCAAACGAGCGTGAAGGATATAAACCAGAGGCTACTTGGATGATTGACCATATAGTACGAGCAAATTTACACTGTAAGAATAAATGTTAGATTGTCTCATTATGGTGACAAAAAACGCATTGTGTAGTTCCATGCTAATTCCTCTTAACAAGATTATCTTTTGTTAGAATGACCCATTTACGGAGATACCAAGTGAATATCTTTGTTTTAAGGGTTAATTGGATAAACGCCACTATAATTTCTGGCTATTTGAGAAACACCACTATAACTTTTGTCTTTTGAAAAACACCACTAGAATTCACTGTATGTTTCATAAACACCATTATGCCCACTTAAACACATGTACCAAACATTATACTATGTATTTCAGTCATATATACGTATACATGGTGGGGCCACTCGAATCAGCCTTTTTTTACAACATTGGGATAAAACCGTGAGAGAATAAAAGTGGAGAACACGATCGTACAACCGTAGGTTCAACACTCATAACAGGTTCACCCGGATCAAAGTATTATGCAGACAAAAACCATACAATATGGCTCAGACAAATGGCCATCACGTACATGCAGAAAACCTTCAAGCACAGTACCAGGTGCAAATGGCCATCAGATGCATGCATCAATATAGCTCTAGGTCCAAAGCACCGTCTCACAATGTATCATCTCACAAAATAGAATTCGCTAATTTGCCAAAAAAAGAAGGCTGTTTTGAATTACCCAACTATGTATACGTATATGCGACTAAAAATATGGATATATTGTTTGGTATGTGTTTTTAAGTGGACATAATGACGTCTATGAAATATATAGAGAATTGTAGTGGTATTTTTTTAAAAGATAAAAGTTGCAGTAGTGTTTCTTAAATAGCCTGAAATTGCAGTGGTATTTTCATCTTCCAAATTTTACTATTATCATCGACTCTAATATCAGGTTGGATCAAGGCTCTATACAATGAGTAAACAAAAAATTTACCACTCTCCAGTAGTTTCCATTTGAACTCGTCCACACCATCCGACAGTTGTATCGTGGATAAACATAATAAAATATTTTTCCAAGATACCACTTTAGGACCTATGAGACTTTGTCTGAAAGACACATTAGGAGGATTAGTTTCCATTACTGTGGAAAGTCTATCTACTTTGTGCCTAACAATCGAATATGGAGCTGGATATTGTTCATGGAGAGAAGTTTGACCAAGCCATTTATCTTCCCAGAACCTAATCTGCGATCCATCCTAAATATTAAAAACACCAAAATTGAAGAAATGCTTTTTGGATGCCATTAGTCCCGCCCAAAAGTGTGAATCACTGGCTTTCCAAACCACTTGAGACACAACTTTGGCGCCAACATATTTCCTCCATAGAATGGTTTGCCATACACCATCTTCTTTAAGTAGTTTGAAAAGACATTTACCTAGAAGCGCGGTGTTTTTGACTTGTAAATCATGTATGTCTAGTCCACCATATTCTTTTGGTCAGCAAACCACATTCCATCTGGCCCATCAATATTTCTTTTTTTCATTATCCCCTTGCCAAAGAATCTTGATCGGAAATAATCCACTTTCTTTAAGACACCTTTTGATAGCTAGAAAAACGAGATCATATATAGTACCATATTGGTGAGTACTAAATTTATGAGTACAAGTCTTCCGCCAAGGGATATCAATTTACCTTTCCAACTATTAAGACATTTTTGGAGTCTTTCCTCAATAATTTTGCATTCAGCAATCGTGAGACACCGATAGTGGATCGGTATTCCTAAATAGTTGATTGGAAATTTCCCTTGACCACAACTGAATAGTTCAACATATAGGTGGGCCTCATTTTGAGCCTCTCCAAAACAATACAAAACACTCTTATGGAAGTTTATTTTCAAACCAGAGAGTTTCTCAAATGCTGATAATATTAATTTCAGATTCTTAGCTTTCTCCAGGTCATGTTCCATAAATAAGATTGTATCGTCATCGTATTGAAGAATTGAGAGACCACGATCAACCAGACGGGGAACTAATCCTTCAACTTAGCCATCAACCTTGTCTCTCTCAATAAGGATAGCCAACATATCAGCCACTATATTAAATAGTATAGGCGATAATGGATCCCCCTGTCTCAGCCCTTTTTTTGTATGGAAGTATTTGCTAGTGTCGTCATTGACATTGATGGCAACACTACCACCAGACACAAAAGACTACATGAGAGCACACCACTCCTCTAAAAAACCTTTCAGACGGAATGTTTGCTGAAGAAAAGACCAATTAACTTTGTCATATCTCAAAGTCAATCTTGAATAGTACACCATTTAATTTCTTTGAGTGTAGTTCATGGATTATTTCATGCAGGATTAGTACACCATCTATTATGTTTCTTCCTTGCATGAAAGTAGTTTGAGATGGGCGTACAACATCGTCAGCTACAGAATTTAGTCTAATTATAGCAACTTTTGTGAAGCTCATTCCCAAAAAAGCTCGTATTGCTAACACCGCCTCTTATTTTGTATCGGTTGTTCTTGCACAAGCTTAACCATGATTGGACAATGATCTGAACAAGGATAAGATAGATGTACTATAGCCGCATCATCAAATAGATTTCGCCAATTGTCATCCGCCACTGCCCTATCTCTAAACGGACCTTCACATTTCTGCTGGAAGCCCTCTTGTTATCAAAAGTATATGGAACACCTTGGAAACCCAAATCAGTCAGCTCACAGGCCATCAACACATCCCTAAATGCAGATATCTAACTTTCAGATCTGGGAGTGATTGATAGATGTTCACACTGCCATAGGGCTTCATTGAAATCTCCCATTATCATCCATGGTAAATCATACTTAGATTTTAGGTCATGTATGGAATTCCACATGAGGTAACGGTTTTCTATTCTAGGTTCACCATATACACATGTCAATCTCCACATCACACTAGAAGGCGAGGCACGAACATATGCATCAATATAATTTTCATTCATATCTTTTATTTCCACATATAGCTGATCATCCTAGAATAGAGCAAGGCCTCCACTACGACCAGAACTGCTAACACCAGCAAAACCTCGAAGGCCTAAACAATTACGGAGATGACACACTTTTTCCTTGCTTTGTCTAGTCTCACATAATAACACAAGATGAGGATGATGCACTTGTGCTAGGGACACAAGATCTTGAACTGCCCGGGAGCCCCCAATACCTTGGAAGTTCCAGTTGAAGTAAACCATTGCTCCTGATGGGGCACAACATATGGCCCCTTCAGTTGACCGGCAGCCCCATGACCGGTTGCTTCCAAAACCACCAGAACCTCCATAAACACACCCTCTCCATCCCATAGTGTCTCTCCACCCAAGTTCTGATTGTCTTCGCTTTTCTCTGTTGACTCCTTATCACTTTCCTGAGAGCCTGCTACGAGCGCAGACAATCGACTGAACTCTGGTTTCACTACAAGAAAATTTGGCTTTTACAACGGAAGATTTTTGTGGTTGAAGACCCGTTTTTCGTGGCTAAAAAGTCTTCTACGACAGATGTCCATCGTGGTAAAAGCCCCATCACAAAAGAATCTACCACGTTTTTTTCCCTGACCATGGCGGATCGCACTCTTCAGCCACAAAAACTTGTTCCGTCGTAGATCTGTTCGCCAACCCTGTTGACTCCTGACGTCATGCAAGATGCCACGTGGCGAACACCGTTAATGCCTAGTTACCGCCATTAACGGTCAGAGAAATCATGGCAGAAGCCAGGCCGAGACAAGGCCTGCTAAATATTAAGTGGGCCGGCCCATGAGGAGAGCACAATAGGAAGAAGGCCCGTTACTATTTCGTCCAGCACTATTTGAAATGGGCCAACTAGTGCAGCCATCCGCGACCCGTGAACTTTCAGGACCGACAATATTTCAGTCTATAGAAGGCCCACCTTGGTCCAATACTGTGCGACCCATTCTCAGCCTAGGCCAAGTCTATCCGTTAATATTAAGGCCTTTTGTCGGCCCATCACTGTTCTCGCACCCATCATGGGCCCTTACGGCCCTCTACAGTTACGGCCCTTTGTTGTTCTAGACATTCACTATTCCGGCCTTCTACTATTCAGTCCCATAAATGGGCTACTAACTTTCTTTCCTGCTAAAGTTCTGGCCTCCTGCTTGTCTGGCCTTGTTACTGTTTCTGGTCTGTTACAGTTCTGGCGTCCTATAGTTTTCCTGTACTTTTCTGGCCTTTCATTGTTCTAGCATTTTACTGTTCTATTCTTTTGCGGTCAGATTCTACATATAATGGCCTCAGTGTAGGCCCATCACTGTTGATTGGTGGCCCATCAACGACTGATAAAATGTTGTGGGCCTGCTACCATTTAAGCCTATCTAACTTAGATCCATTGCCAGGACATAAATGTGTATAAACAAAGAACACAAGTTCTCTAAAATGCTAAATAAATTCTAGAACTGTGGAAAAAAACTTATAACTGGAAAATTAGTAAATTATTACAGTCCTAAAAAAATCCGTAGCTTGTAAAGCATCATCGGAGTACAACACAACCGATAAACAATATAATCTTAGTTTAAAAAATGTTCCTTTTAGGGAGCTCGCGCCGCCTCACATGTAACGATGGGATTACCACGAGACTTGTTGAGGATATTATTAAGTAGATTCTCCGTCAAAGCTTGCCTGTTTTTCAACTCAGATAACTCCTTCCTTGCTATGGAGACTACAGCCGCATCACTACCTTGGAGGATACCAACAAGGAGCTACGCACCGCGGTGTTACATGCCATGGCGCCATAGTGATCTACTACAATCACGGTATCAAATAATCGCAAGGGATTATTTGATCCTGCCTGGCTTGATTCCAAGTTTGGGGAGATCTTTAAGACCTTGTAATCTATCTAATAATTTTTACATTACTATTTTAGTTTTGCATTAGTTCAAACTAGAAATAAAGTTTGCATCATTAGAATTCCCTTCAGGAATAGTCGATCCCTTTTATGAAATCCCGAGTTTATTATTATATATGGAGCAATATTGAGTTTGTTCTTATCTTATTGGATATATGAATGGCTTGAGTATAATTTTACTTTCACTTGATGATAGCAATAGGAGCCTTCCACACCATTGGTATTAATGGAACACATAAATATAATTTGGTCAATATGTTGTAAGTCTACGACTTGATTTACAAAGAAAAACTATCTATGCAATTAAGTTGAAAAAGAAACCTTGAACAAAGGAAAATTAAAATGCCATCAAAATAGAGTGAGAACAAGTCAAGGTAGAATCTTCAAGTCATAATGATGCTTCATATACAATTGGAATTTGATAATTAAGATCGTTAAACTTTGAATTCCTACATGAAGTGGAATGTATGGGTAGCTCCTGGCACATCATTTAAACAAAAGTGTGAGCATATACACAAAAGAGAAGAAAAGAAAGAAGAAAAAGAGCGAGTGTGCAAAGAGCAAATAGTCATATACCACTACATTGTAGTATGACAAAGAGACACTTTTGAGATTTTTAATCCCAAGTGAATACATTGATCCTAAAACACTTGGGACTACCTCGCTAACTCATTTGGTTGAATCAGATACTTTTACATTATGTTGAGATTCATCTTTTATGAACTGTTGATAACTAAGGTGTGGAAGCCCGCTAATACTATTCAGATGGTTCAACTAAGGTACTATTCATGAACTCATTCCTATGTATCGTATATGATAAACACATGCTGCAACTGCCTCATTTATTTTATTGACTCAGCGTCATGAATATGAGGATCACATGCATTAAGATAAACTTGCTTAGAACGAGCAAGAGTATAAGCTTGGGGAAGTTGATGAGTGCATATTTGCGTCATGTTTTACACTATTATTTTGCATTGTAGATGTAGGATCTTGGTATTTTACGGTGCTCGCGTGCATATTTTATGTCTATTTTCACCAGGATCAGGACTGATGATGGATCCAATGGACACAATTCTTGGAGCAGTTGTACTGACGAGAAAAGGAGTCAAAAATAACGTAAATCGCTTATTTGGGAAATATTAATAATAGCAGAAGAAAACCCAAAGCGAACAAAGGAGACAGACAGTTCAACGACCAACTATACGACCGGAATAAATTTTCCTATCGTATAGTTTCAGTCGTATAGTTGGTGCCGCCACCGCCTCCTCAAATATTTTCACCCCGTGCAACTAGATCAGAGGCGACATACAAAACACCCAGAAATCACCGAAACCTCACCTCCGGAAGGCATCTAGAGGGGGAACTCATCCACCGAGGATCCATCTTCGCCCTGTGTAGATCCGAGAGGCTAAGGCAGCGATCTTCTTCATCCACCGCTGCATCACCACCATCTCCATCCATCCCATCTACATATTGTCTAGATATTATTGTAATTTCCGTACTTGTTGTGGATTTATGCAAGTAGTATTCATCTATGATAGATTCCATTGTTATTTTGCTCCATGTCTGAGTAGATCATCAGTTCTTGGGGAGATGGAGAAACCCTAGTATGAGATTGAAATAATATAAAGTTTATTATGATATTCATCGCTATGACCATGTGTTAGATTGTTTTCATCTTGATGTTGAGAGAAGTCGACCTCTCAATATTTGCCTCTCATGGGGACTTGATGGAGGGAACTACTTGTTGGTAGACGGAGGTGTGTTAGCACTTACAGTGACTATAAAGCTGTTGGCACTTGATGATCCACAAGTATAGGGGGTGTATCGCAGTATTTTTGATAAGTAAGAGTGTCGAACCCAACGAGGAGAAGAAGGTGTTGACAAGTGGATTGGATCAGGGATTCTCTATAAATACGTAGCAAACAGATTTTTAGGGGTTTTTGATAATGCAGATAAATAAAGTGTGAGTAAATAAAATACAATAATGATAATTGCAGCAAGTGGCCCAATCCTTTCTTTAGCAAAGGACAAGCCGGTTGTATTGCTTAAGATGACCAAACGTTCTCAAGGACATATGGGAATACTGTCAAGTGCTCTCGCTTCATATAGTTGATTAATCTTCTCTAGTTGGATAAGTGTCGTGTGGGTGAACCTGTGCTAATGTACTGACCTTCCTAGGACTAATACATACTTGTGATTAAACCCATTGCAAGCATCCCCAACTAGAAGAAAGTAATTAAGATAGAAACCTAACCATAGCCTTAAACTCTGAGATCCTACACTCCCTTGTGCAAAGGTTTCCTAACGGGGGGTTCAGGTTTCTGTCACTCCGGTAACCCCTACGATTAGTAGCCAAATACACAATGCATTCCCCTAGGCCCATAAAGGTGAAGTATCATGTAGTCGATGTTCACATGACACCACTAGAAGAATAACACCACAACTTAATTATCAAACCATTGAATCTTCCTCAACACAATTCCACTACTAACAACATGACTTCTCCCATGTCCTCAAGAACTAAATGAACTACTCACGAGACATCATATGGATCAAGATCAGAGATAAAATAATGATAAGTAACAATCTAAACATAACAATAATTCGATGGTTCCACTCAATAGCATCAACTACAACAAGTAATCAACACCGGGAAACTTTCCCCTAAGAACTATGCAAGATTCAACCCAATTGTTACAGCGGTATGGAGTGGTGATGATGGTGCTGGTGGAGATGATGATGCAGATGATGATGATGATCCCGATGAAGTCCATCTTGATGATGGTGTTGATGGCGACGATCTCCCCTCTCCGGGAAGGAATTTCCCTGGCAGATTTCTGCCTGCCGGAGAGCTCTTTCTCTCTCTACAGTTTTCTGCCCTGTAGAGGTGGCGGAATCTTTCTGTGGTCTCTCTACGAGTCTTAGGGTTTCGAGGGGATTATATGTGTCAGAGGGCGATGCCAGAGGTGGGCCAAGGTGGCCACACCACCTCGTGGCGTGGCTAGGGCTAGCCCGCGTCAGGGGGTGGTGTGGGCCCCATGTGGCCCATCTCCACTTCCCCTTGTGGCTTCCTTCGTCTTTTGGAAAATAGGATTTTCCATATATTTTCCGGGATTTTCTGATCTTCGTGAATTTTGCCTCCAAACAGTGCCTTTTCCATCAGAATCCTGGCTCCGGTGGTTCATCCTCCCAAAATCATCAATCATGCAAAAATAGATGAAATAACATAAGTACCATCTCTTAATATGAAATATATCAATGAATAACAATGAATTATGATACACAATGGTGATGCAAAATGGACATATCAACTCCCCCCAAGCTTAGGCTTCGCTTGTCCCTAAGCGAAAACTGAGCTCAATAAACATGTCCACATGTTTATGGAGTGAAGTGTCGATAAAGAGAATACAAAAAAGAAGCATCACATTCATCAATACACAAATCATAATAGAAAACAACTCACTATTATATAATTTAACTTGCAATGAGTAAGGGAAACACAATAAAGATGCATAAAGTAAATCATAATTGGTAATGGCAAACTTTGTTCTTGGTGATAGAATGGTTAACAAATTGCAGGAGTCAAACATAATGGGTTTTCAATGATAGCTTTCAAAGTAATATCCACTAAGATAAGAGCAGTGCACAAAACAAGGAACATAAGAAACATGATATATCATCATATGGGTGATTGAATCACAACAACTCAAATGATTGCTTAATATAGGAAGGAATAGGTTTACTGACTCAACTAAAAAGTAAAAGATAGACCTTTTTGCAGATGGAAACAGGGATTTCAAGTTCATAAAGAGCTTCCAAAAATATGGTACTTACTAGCTTTGACCTCTCATTGCCCCTATCATAAGCATCTTTTAGGTGACTAAGGTTAAAATGAACAAATATGAGGATATGCTTGGCAAGTTATAAGTCGAAAATCTCATGCCCCTTGCCTACGAGTCTTGGACCTCATGCTACTCAACTTTAGTCACAAGTAAGTTCCTCTCATTGTAAGTACATGTGTATCATGGAGAACCGCCAATGGGGTACCCCTTGCCCCATGATATAGGAGCTATCTCATATCAAAATGACAAGGCAACAGACAATGAGCATATCAGTGATCTTTTTATTTGCTATTTGCATAGGTTTTTATTGAGGATGCTTCACAGAATGCTCACTATGGTTATGCTGCAAGTTTCGACCATGATTAGGCATGGCTTAGGCTAGCCGCCTAGGCGTTTCTCTAACACATATACAAACTCCATGAGCTTACAAGCTCCACTTTTATTTCACACCGTCAGGATCCATAAACAAAAGAATCATGATATCAACTGAATAATAAGTGCAATGTTGAAAGCGTTCCCCATGACAACATGGTTCTGCTAATTCCCAACTTATAAAGTGCAAGCATATACGCAACATAGATGGACACAATGGTTCAAGTTTATTAAGTGAAAGAAAGTAAAGTGTGCCATCAAGTTTGTGGGCGCTTTAATCACTAGTTTTCACATAACAAGTTTAATTTGGAAGGTAAATAAAAAAATGAATTTACTTGGAATAGCAATAACGCTAATAGGTAGATATGGTGGACGCAAATGGCATAGGTTTTAAGTTTTAGGATTGGATGCCCGAGAAGCATTCCCTCTCAGTACAGGTTTTTGGCTAGCAAGGCTAGGTAGCAAGCAATAAGAGTTGGAGGAAACAAACAAATATACAAGTGATAGAAATGATCATGCAATCTTCCCTGGAAACACAAAAGATCTTAACTATAGAATACTAAGCTTATGAGCCAAACAAGAAAGAAAGATGATGAAATTATATAACTTACAAGTACTTTTCTCTTTTCCATTCAATCCTCTAATAGTGTTGCTACTGACCATAGCTAGGTTTGCCAAAACCAATCTCCATTTACTTAATGATCCCAAAGTGATACCAATACTATCAACAAGATCAATCATATAACAGGAATTGCAAACTAAAATAAGATGTGCAAAAAGTAAGTGATAGAACTTCTCATTAATATTCCATAATGGCAACTCACACAAGGGATACATAGATATCTAACTAGATGGGAGATACTTCCACAATGCAAACCATCCTATATGATAACTTCTCTATTCATGATATGACTCTACTAAAAAGGTAAAAAGATGAAAGATAATGATGTTTTACCGCGGCACTCCCCCAAGATTGGAACAAACCAAGGGGATGCCAAAACCTGATGACGAATTACCTCTTCGGTGGTGGTGGTGTTCTCTCGATAAGCTTTTCAATCAATTCCCTCAAATCCTCAATCTCGAAGGTGAGAGTACGAATCAACTCCGAATTGTGCTCAATGCGGTTCATGATCATGTCGGGCTGTGAATCCCAGCTCTTGCGATTCTTTCCCCACTCTTCCTCTTTGAAGTATTCTTTTCCTACATGGTTAGAACGAGGCATATCCCAATTGGAGGGTAGTTTCTCCTTGGGCATATTTTGGAATTGTTGCTCATGAATAAGGGGATGGAAGGGATTCTTGGTGCGTGGAGGAGGTGACCGTGAAGCCAAGCAATGGCACGGAACCTTTCCTCCACTGGACATCCATGCAGTCCTTTTGAACTTGGTAGGATTTTCCACCACTCCAATGCTTGCAATGGTGGTGCTGGTGTGCGGATTCTGGTCTTCCTTTGCCTCCTCTTCCACTTCACTCTCGATCTCCTCCTCCTGCTCAAGGTCTTGGAGATCATCTTCCGCAGGCTCCTTGCCCTTATTGTTGGCGGATACCATTGTGCTTCTAAACTTTGAGAATAGTTCCTGACAAAAAATAGATCGAAACAAAAACACGACAAGAACATGATATACGGACCTCGGGGGATCCGGGGGATTATATATTATGAAGTTTTACAACAGAAGGAAAGTACTGGGAGAAAATGGGTCGAAGACGGGCTCCGGGGTGGCCACACCCCCTGGTGGCGCGGCCAGGTGGGCCCACGCCACGGGGTCGTGTGAGCCACCTGGGCTCTGTTTTTGTCCCTCTCTCGACTCATTATTTTCCATGTTAGATAAAAACTGCAAAAATATAAATTGGAAAGTTTTTCGTGGACCTTTTCTTACCAGAACTGTTACCTATTCGAAAACGGACTTTGCGGGTCTCTGAACTTGGCCTTTAATAAATTCTTCTAGAGTCACCACTTGAATTATATCAATATATTCATTGTAAGAATCTTCAAAAATTGAGTGCTTGAGTCTTTTGACCACTCTTCATCTCATTACATCAATTTCTCCTACCACTTGAAAATTTCTTTCGTACAAAACTTTACACATTCTTCATTAGCAACATTAGTTGTATGCAAGATAATAAACCTATAGGTTTAATTTCAACTGAAATCCGTCAGAACATAAGCTACTAAAACAACTCCTTTCGAAATCCCAAAAAGAATTCAAAAAGGAAATCGATGTAAGAGGCAAATGCAAAAATGGTAGAAATCTGTCAAAATAGACCAGCAGGTAAAGATCATTTTTTTTCGAAAATCTTCTGTTGCTCAAATCAAAAAGTGCAAAACTGATAAAAGTTAAGTAATAACCTGCGGTGTGCACACGAAAAATTACAGATCAGTACGATGTTCTAGGATTTTTCACGATTTTTTACGGTGAAGCACAAAAATCTGTTTCGGGACAGCAGCTTCCCCAAGTCTTACTTCTCTCTCATTAGAGGTTGATCTTGACATAAAAACCAAACAAAAAGGATAAGGATAGGTTATTATATAAGCAATAACTTCCAAGACTCAAAAAGACCAACATAAACTGAAAGCAAAAATATATTGGGTTGTCTCCCCAAAAGCTCTTTCTATATAGCCAATAAGATAGGCTTGATAAATATCAATGATGCTCTCATAAGAGTATGAATTGAAGTAAAATAGAGCATCAAGAACCAAATATACACATATTTAAGTCTAACCCACTTCCTATGCAAGGGAATTTTGTAAGAAAATAATTTGTTGAAACCGGAGGTTACTAGCATAGGAAAGCAAAACAAGTGCAACGTAAATACTTTCAGCATAAAGTGAGGAAACTTAATATTATTGAGATGCATAAGTACAATTTCCCTCTCTCATAATAACTTTCAGTATCATGCATAAATTTAACAATATAACTATCACATGAACCATTGCAACAATGATCACTTATTCTGACAGAAAACACAGGGACACTAGCTTTCCTAGTTTCATTAGGATGTGAAACAATTTTAGAAGTATCCTTACAAAGGATAATGTGCCCATCTTATACATTTTTAGTGACAAGGTCTTTCATATTTGCTGTTGCAGGTTCATCATCTATTTGTTCATTAGGTTCTACAGCTTTCTTTGTATTTTCGTTAACCATACTAGCTATCATAGAATGTTCCTTTACCTTAACCGGGAAGGGTATTTCCTCGATGTAAGGTTCAGGTAAAGTATGATCAATAGTATAAACTTCAGTATTTTTAGCAAGAACACGATTAACAATACCTTTATATGGCTCGTGATACTTGTTCCACTTCTTTTTAGGAATTTCAATATAAGAGGCAAAAGCCTTAAAATAATTTGCAATACTTTGAGAGTCAAGACCATAAGCATTACTAATATTATGAAAGTCATCAGTTCCCAAAGATTTAATGCATTCATAATCATAATTTATACCTGACTTTCTTCCTTTGTCATTCTCCCATGCTTCAGCATTGTGTTGAATACGGTCTAGAAGATCCCATTTAGCTTCTTCTTCCATACGTGTAAATGATCCAGCACAAGAAGCATCCAATAGATCCTTATCATGAAGAGAAAGCCTTGCATAAAAGTTATCGATAATAATATTATTAGGGAGCTCATGAGTAGGAAATTTGAGCATTAGTGACTTCAATCTCCCCCAAGCTTGAGCTCTACTCTCTCCATCACAAGGCCAAAAGTTATATATTTGATTCCAATCTTTATGAATCTCACTAGGAGGATAAAATTTGGAATAAAAGAGAGGTACAATTTCCTCCCATTCAAGAGATTGGCCATTCTTTAGGAGCTTATACCATTCCTTAGCTCTTCCTTTCAATGATATCAAGAATAACTTCTTCTTGACTTGATCTATTGTAATACCTGCACACTTGAACAGCCCGCATAATTCGTGTATAAAAAGCAAATGATCACCGGGATGGACAGTTCCATCTCCAAAATAGTAGTTATCCATAAAACAATCAACAATTCTTGTGGGTATCTTAAATGTATCATTTTCAGCAGGTGGAGGTTCATCTACTACCTTAGCAGTGGTAGTAGCATTACAAAATAACTAAGTGAATTATCCATATTAAGAATAAAGTAACTAACATAAATAAACAATACTCCCAGTAGAAGTTTCCTTTACCAGTTCCACTCTCCAATAGCTCTTCACTCCCCGGCAACGACGCTAGAAAATAGTCTTAATGACCCACAAGTATACGGGGTGTCTCGCAGTATTTTCAATAAGTAAGAGTGTCAAACCCAACAAGGATCAAAAGGTGTTGATGAGTGGCTTGGATCAGGGATTCTCTGTAAATACTTAGCAAATGGATTTTTAGGGGTTTTCGATAATGCAGATAAATAAAGTGCGAGTAAATAAAAGACAATAATGATAATTGCAGCAAGTGGCCCAATCCTTTCTTTATTAAAGGACAAGCTGGTTGTATTACTTAAGATGACCAAACGTTCTCAAGGACACATGGGAATACTATCAAGTGTTTTCGCTTCATATAGTTGATTAATCTTCTCTGGTTGGATAAGTGTCGTGTGGGTGAACCTGTGCTAATGTACTCACCTTCCGAGGACTAATACATACTTGTGATTAAACCCCTTGCAAGCATCCGCAACTACAAGAAAGTAATTAAGATAGAAACCTAACCATATCCTTAAACTCTGAGATCCTACAATCCCTTGTGCAAAGGTTTGCTAACGGGGGTTCAGGTTTTTGTCACTCTGGCAAACCCCTACAATTAGTAGTCAAATACACAATGCATTCCCCTAGGCCCATAAGGGTGAAGTATCAAGTCGACATTCACATGACACCACTAGAAGAATAACACCACAACTTAATTATCAAACCATTGAATCTTTCTCAACACAATTCCACTATTACAACATGACTTATCCCATGTCCTCAAGAACTAAATGAACTACTCACGAGACATCATATGGATCAAGATCAGAGATGAAATAATGATAAGTAACAATCTGAATATAACAATAATTCGATGGTTCCACTTAATAGCATCAAATACAACAAGTAATCAACACCGGGAAAGTTTCCCCTAAGAACTATGCAAGATTCAACCCAATTGTTACAGCGGTATGGAGTGGTGATGATGGTGCTGGTGGAGATGATGATGAAGAAGAGGATGATGATGATCCTGATGAAGTCCATCTTGATGATGGTGTTGATGGCGACGATCTCCCTTCTCCGGGAAGGAATTTCCCTGCAGATTTCTACCTGCCGGAGATCTCTTTCTCTCTCTGTAGTTTTCCGCCCCGTAGAGGCGGTAGAATCTTTATGTGGTTGCTCTTCGAGTCTTAGGGTTTCGAGGGGATTATATGCGTCAGAGGGTGATGCCAGAGGTGGGACAGGGTGGCCACACCTCCTGGTGGCGCGGCCAGGGCTGGCCCGTGCCAGGGGGTGGTGTGTGCCCCCTGTGGCCCATCTCCACTTCCCCTTTGGCTTCCTTCATCTTCTGGAAAAATAGGATTTTCCATATATTTTCCGGGATTTTCTGATCTTCACGAATTTTGCCTCCAAATAGTGCCTTTTCCATCAGAATCCTGGCTCAAGTGGTTCATCCTCCCAAAATCATCAATCATGCAAAAATAGATGAAATAACATAAGTACCATCTCTCAATCTGAAATATATCAATGAATAACAGTGAATTATGATACAAAATTGTGATGCAAAATGGATGTAATAGCACTCCTTACGTATCAAGTTGGAAAACCGAGGAAACTCACGGAACACTATCCATGCCATGGGATACGTCCTACGGGATTACATCCCTTAATAGTGAAGTAATTCGATTGATGTATATTGCTGACTGCTGTGGTTATGAGGATGATGTGAGCAACGGTTGCTGCCTATTTGTCTAAATATGGAGTTCCTCCCACACATACATAGTTGATAATGTTCATGATAATAATCTTTATCTCAGCTCCTTATAATGCTAGTGGTGTATCCACTACTCCCTAAGAACGCGTTTTCCCTATTGCAGTTCCAATCTCTCTTACACACGCGATACTTACTTTCTGTGTTCAGTTGTTTTACTTTATTTATTGTTGCTCTTATACCAAAAAAATCAAAAAACACCTTTCTACATAATACTCGTATTTTATCTTGTCACTTAGAACTTTATTTAGCATTTCTATTGTAATATTTATTTCAAGAGTTATTAGACTTCAGACTCCTGCTGCCTGTGGGATCGATATCTTTATTTAGAAACTAGCTACAAATGATCTGTGCACTTGCAGTCATCAAGAAATTTTCTGGCGCTGTTTCCAGGGAGCTAAACGCTGTAGGTATTTTAGTTTTTGCTTATTTATTTTTGTCTTGCTAAGTCTTGTTTTGAGTTACAAGTTTGCACCAACATGATGGAGTTTGAGCATATGACTACCGCTAACCCACTCAACCACTTTGGGAAGCCCTATGATATTTATAAAAGAGATAACTCCAATGAGAAGACAAGGGGGTTTGAAATAAATCCTCTACTACTCGGTATTATACACAAGAAGCAATTTACTAGAGATGAAGAAGATCCAGATCCATATGAGCATATTGCATGCTTAAAAGATATATGTGACACTTCAATTAACGGGATATACTGCTGATGAGGTAAGGGTTAAAATTTTCAGTCAGACTTTGACTAGTCCAGCTCTCTCATGGTATAGATCTCTACCCCCTGAAGCCACTACTACTTGGGATAATCTAGCCTGTGTATTTCTAGCAAAATATTTTTCGTTATCAAAATCTTTTGGAATCAGGCATCTTATAATGACTTGGAGGAACCGTTCTAATGAAGGACTATGATTTAAAGATTTACTACGTCTATGTCCTCATCATGATTTGCCTGAATAGTATTTATTGCATATCTTTTATGGCGGTTTAATTGAACCTAATAAAATTGTACTAGACACTCTTGCGGAAGGAGGCTTTATGAATCCTCCTATAACTAAAGCTTGGGCTTTACTTAATAGAATTTGTGATCATAGAGTTTCATGGAAATTTGGTCTAGGAAGTGAAGGAGGCGTAGAAATAGAACATGGTTGTCACTACAAGAAAAGTTTCCTTCCGCAACGAATTAGCCCGACGGTCGTCGTAGAAGGCGCGTCTTCCATGACGAAATTCTTGGCTCGGCCGTGGCTGATGGAAAACTTTTTTTTTCTGGTTTCGCGGCCCTCTACTACGACGGATCTGCTAAAAACATGGAGGATGCTCGGCTGGCGCGTGGCAGAAGCAAGATTTTCATTTCCTCGCGCGATGTTAACTCGCCGAAGTCTTTTGAGGCGTGTGGGTCCCGGACGTCAATGTATCTAGCGGACCATAATTTTCGGTCGCGCCTCCCTGATTTAAACTTGATAACGTAGCTCGAGGCGTCTGTCGTTTAGTCAGGATGGTAGGTCCCACATGTCAGCCTCTCATTAGAAGGATCATGTGTATGATGAACTTTTTTCCTTCACTCGCGCTACCCTGTTCCGAAGTTGAGGGCGATGCTCGATGCATCTACCGTCGAATCAACCTCCTGGGACCTACATGTCATCCTCTCATTAGAAGAAACGTGTGTATGATGAAATTTTTTCCTTCGCTGGTGCTACCCCGTTCCAAGTTGATATAGTTGCTCGATGCATCTACCGTTTAACCAACCTCCTGAGCCCCACATATCGTCCTCTCATTACAAGAAACGTGTGTATGATGGATTTTTTCCCTTCGCTCGTGCTACCCTGTTCTGAACTTGATAGCGCTGTTCGATGCATCTACCGTTTAATCATGACGTTGGGCCCCACATGTCATCCTCTTATTAGAAGAAACGTGTGTATGATGGATTTTTTACCCTCTATCGCGCCTTCGTGTTCCAAACTTGATAGCGTTGCTCGCTGCTTCAGCCGTTTATACAGGCTGGTGGGCCCGACATGTCAGCCTCACATTAGAAGAATCATGGGTACGATGGAATTTTTTTCTTCTCTAGTGCTACCCTGTTCTGAACTAGATAGCGTTGCTCGAAAAATCTGTCGTTTGCTCACGCTGTTGGGTCCCCCATTTTAGCCTCTCATTAATTGAAACGTGTACATGCTGAACTTTTTTCTCGCTCACGCCTCCTTGTTTCGAACTGGCTACGTTGCTCGATGCAGCATCTGTATAAGGTCGCACTGCTGGGTCCCACATATCAGCCTCTCTGTAAATGAAACGTGCGTATGATGGACTTTTTTTTGGCCATGTCCGCTGTTTTGACCTTAGGAACTTGCTGGGTCCCACATGTTAACCACCTCTATGCAGGAGATGTGTCTATGCTGGGTCCCAACTGATAGCCTCTATTTGAAAGAAATGTGTGCATGTTGTACTGTTTTTCGGGTCCCAGATGTCAGCCTCAGAGTACAAAAAATGCTCAGAAAGGCCAAATTAAAAAGATTCTAGGCTAACTCGGGGCGGATGCCCTATTCGTCATGGCTTATATTCCATGGGCTCACTCCTAAATTGAATGGGCTACAGTCGGTGGCCACAAGACCACAAAAAGGCCAAATTAGAAGGTATTGGGCTATGCTTGGGGCTGATAGGCCAATTTTATGGGCTATGCTTGGGCCTGCCGGGTCTGACATGTCAGTTTCTCTGTAAGTGCAACGTGTGTATGATGGACGTTTTTTTCGGCCGCGTCCGCTGTTTTCACCGTGGCAGCCGTGTATGGTCTTACTGCTAGGGCCCTTATGTCAGCCTCTCTAGCATGTCCTGGCTTGTGGGTCCCTGATGCAGCCTTGTATGTTCTGTCTGGTGGGTCCCCGATGCAAGCCTCTCTGTACAAGTATTTAAACTTTTGTTTCGAACCCACCCTCAAAACAAACTCCAGGGACGCTGCATGCTGGTGGGTTCATGATGTTAGCCTCTCCATAATGCGATATTGCTAGAAGAAAAAAAATGTAAATCCAAAATACGATTCGAAATAAAAGATCTTCAAATCAAATAAACGTAAACTGAGTGTGTTGCCACTACAACAAAGATATTTATAGAATAAATATCATTAAACTTTTCTTAGGACTACAATTTATGTATTAGTATTCTTAAAAATATTTTGGGTGTCTATGTTTATCTGTTTTAAAATATAAAAGGACAACGCTCCTGGCATCTCAATTTATAAAATGCCACACAATGGAGTATTTTTTTTAAAACATGAGTAGGCAGAGTTTTTTTATTTTGAGAGGTGGGGACAATGCCCAAAAGGCCGAATTAAAAAGAGTTTGACTATTCTACATAGGCTGCTCTACGTGGGTTATACTCCGTAGGGCATGCTCAGTGGGCTTCATTCTCAAATTTTAGTGGGCTATGCTCAACAGTCCCCTGGCCCCTAAAAGGCTGAATTAATATGTTCTCGGCTATGCTCCATGGGGTCCTTTCTCAAATTTCAGTAGCCTATGGTCAGCAGTCCCCTGACCCTGAAAAGACCGAATAAAAATGTTATGGGCTAAAGAGGGGCCGAATGAGCTACTAGATTTCTTCTCTTGGTTAATAAAAATTGCATTGTGATGTGCTCGGCAGGATTCGAAACAAAGACCTCAGAGACTGAGGGGGAAAGCGATAATTCTTTTTGGCAGCTATTCATGTCAAAATTTAGCAGTACAGAATAAGGTAGAAAAATTATCAACAGATTTGAAGTTCATATTCATGAGCACTTGACCAATTCAGCAGCATTTCAAAAGTGACCAATTCAACAATACAGTTAATGAAATACAATAGCAGTACAAAGAGAACCACATTTTGTTTCAGCTCTAAAAACCTTGTCGCGCAATCAGTTTGTCCTTTTCACCAAACACACTCGACCATTGGAGCAAGCAAAACTGACAATCAAGTATGCTTTGAGTACCTTCTTCTCACATCAATGTCTGTGTGACCCCCGCATGCAACCCAAAATGCCCAAGTCTCATCTAGATTGTGACACGCCCATGTTTCAAAAGAAAAACAAGTACCAGTACATTAGTAATAGTAACGACAGAACATTTGAGAGATTTAGTAGCTTTCCTGCTTGAAATTCTATAGCAGTATAGAGATAATAAGTTCTTGTTCCATCTCAAAAAACCTTGGCGCATGATCAGTTTGCCATGTTCTCCGAATAGGCTCGATCATAGGATTCTCCCCCGCGATTGATGCATATTGAGTAATGCAGGCCGCTAATATGAGATGATTCACTGCAGAACATAAAGGAATGTTTTTTCATCCGGATGATGCCCGGCACCTCCCAGCTCCCAGGCGTGGAGGAACTGCAGATTGTACGGGTCCAAAACCCTAGCTCTACTATCGGGTAATAGGAAGGGATCAGCATATTGTACAAGGACGACGAGCATCTGTCCGGCCTGACGCACACGAAGGATCTGTTGATGTCGCTCAACTCGCGCATGTCGAATAGCAGAGCAAACACCGTACCATCATCCCCTGATCCGATCTTCTCTACTCTCGATGAGTGCGGTGCCAACAGCGGCTGAGAGATGTACCTGGAGTTTCTAAAGGAAGTAAGATTCAGCGGACTAAATTGTAGCATGCTAAATCTTATAATAAAAATATGATAAAATAAATATGAGTAACCTGACTTCGATAAAACATACGTAGTACTCCCTCTGTTTCAAATATAAGATATTTTAGCTTTTGTGAAACGAGTGTATCTAGATCCCTTTTAGTATATGGGTTCACTCTGAACTACACACTAAAAAGAATCTAGATAAACTCGTTTCACAAAAGCTTTCGTACTTGAAATTCAATAGCAGTACAGAGAGAATCAGTTCTTGTTCCAGCTCAAAAAATAGACTCGATCATTGGAGCAAGCAAAACTGATAATCAAGTGACAATGCCTGTGTGACCCCCTATATGCAACCCAAAATGCCCAAGACTCATCTAGATAATTGTGACAATGCTAAAAGCAAGACAAACTGTTGCACTTGATCTAAACAAGTAACAGTACATCACTATTAGTTAAATAAAATATTTCAGTAATAGCGACGACAGAATAAAGGCAAAGCAAGACCATCTCCGGTCCTTGGCCTAAACAAGTACTACCAGTACCGATATATAGTAGTACAAAATAATCTGAAGTACAAAAACTAGTGCTATACTAGTACTACTCTGCATCCAAAATCCAATCTCCAGTACACGTACGTCCATGGTATGTAGTGAGAGTGGGATAAACAAAATCTAAGGTAGTAGAATGGTCAATTTGGAATTCTCCCTCGCGATGGATGCATATTGAGTAATACTTGTCCTGGATCTAAGAAGTTTGAAGGTACACCACCATGAAATGCTTTTCCTTCTGCATGATGCCAGGCACCGCCCTGCTCCCAGCAGTGAAGGAATTGCACACTGCATCCTCCCAAAACCTAGCCTCTGGTGACGGGTGATAGATGGTGAACTGCATATTGTACAAGGGCGATGAGCACCCTTCTGGCCTGACGCACATGACGGATACGATGATGTCGCCCCACTCGAGCATGTCAAATAGCACAACAAACACCGTACCATCGTCCCTAGATCAGATGTTCTCTAGTCTTGATGAGCGCGGTGCCGCAAGCGGCTGCGAGATGAAGCTAGGATTTCTAAAGGAAGTAAGAATCGGCGGACTAAATTGCAGCATGATAAATATACATATAAAAAGTTCTTAGGCGCCTGAGATCTATCCACTCCCAAAAAAAATACAGAGCCATGTTTCAAAGGAAATGCTAGATCATCTCCAGCGTTTGATCTAAACAAACTTGAAAGGCAGATCATCATCAGAATCATGATGGTCATATTTGCCATCTCCCACATTGTGGATGTAAAATGAGTAATCCAGTCTGAACCTATCATGTTTCTTAATCAGGAAATTAAGGTTATCTTTAGTAATCCTGACGGAGGCCGGCGACGCGCTGCTCTTTGGCTCGAAAAACAGGCTATCTTTGGCGAACTCCTCCAGGTCCGCTCCAATCATTGAAGGTTTATAAAAGTGCAACTCCACCATGTACCACGGAAACAAGCACGCCGCTGACCTGACGCACTGGACAGATACGGCGAGGCCATAGTCGAGCATGTCAAATCGCACGGTGAACAATGTACCATCATCCCCGGATAACACGGTCTCTACTCTCCATGAGCCAGGTGCCAGAAAAGACTGAGAGATGTACCTGTGTTCCTCGCCGTAGTGGAAACTCTACACTTCAATTGAGTGGGCTTTTTCGAGGTGAGCAAGGAGCACTGTGGGTGGGGCGGCGAACTCGCAGCCAGGCTCAGTGCAGTTGCACGGGCCGTGCGGGCATGCCATCCTATGGTTGAGGAAGTCGTGGAAGGCGACCAATGTCCCGCAGCCGACATTGGGGCATCTGCTACCTTTTACGCCGACGACTTGGCGGCGCAACTCCTTGGAGCATGTGGCCAGCCGGACGATGCTGGTAGTGTCCATACGCATAGCGATTTCTCCGAAAGCGTCGTCGCTGACCTTGCTCTAGCCACCGTACCGAATGTTGTGCATCGAATCCTCCATTGCGTCTGGATGAACTAGGGGCGAGGGCGGATTCAAATATGATTGTTGGGGTTTCTTGGAGGAGAGTGATGGAGGCCTGCAAGAACCTATGCAGCGGGCGAGAAATGGCTAGGAAAATTTAGGAAGTGCGGTGCTCGAGAGGATCCAAAATGCGGCTAGCCAGTGTTAGCGAATGGGGATCACTGGAGATGGGGAAGATGGGAGGCTCTTTAAACGAGGTGTGTTAATTTTGTGTGTTCCCTCGTCGGTCTTCTGTAGTGGATCGAGGACGCCTGCTGGAGTTATAGCTAGAGTGCTAGACTAGCAAGCTGTCACGTCCTGGCTCAGTATTGTACCGTCTCATCACATAGACTGTGTTTCAGAAAAGGACGTGAACCCATATTTCTCCCCTCCCTGCTAGATAGCGTGCACCGTAGAATCGCTTTTCTCGCATGCGAAGGATTTTAACCCACATGCCCAACTCTGATAATTAGGTCTACCAAAAAACTATAATAATAGGTGAAGCTCAAAAAATAATTATAATTTTGAGCCACGTCCATAGAATATCCGTTCTATATTTGGTTCTTATACTTTGTATCATGTATTCCCTCCGACACATATTAGTTGACTCAGATTTGTCTAGATATAGATGTATCTAGACACATTTTAGTATTAGATACATCTGTATCTAGACAAATCCAAGTTAACTAATATGGCTCGGAGGGAGTAGTAGTAATCAACCTATTAGCTACCTAATAGTACTCGCCATGCTCTAGAGAAATGACGAAGAACATTCTAGAATTATTGATAAGTGTGTTTTGAGGTTTGTGCATATCTTTTAGTGTGCTAAAGGCTATCAATAGTATCTTGTAGATGCTAGAATGGATAGAATTAAGATCCAACGTTTCTTTATGGATGTAGCTCGAAATTATAAATATTTTTGGGCTTCACCTATTATAATTTTATATAAACTAGTAGAAGGCACGTGCCACACACGTATATACCGTATGAAATGTGATTAACAAACATTAAGTTGTTATAAACCAATAGTCTTGTTAGAGAGAAATGCATACATTAAGTCTATTAATAATAACTATCTACACATATTGAGAATACAACCTACTATGCTATGGAAAAAAATTGGGGGGGGGGGGGTGACATGATGGTTCTAGAACATGGTGGAGTTTGAGTTTGCTCTAGGTAGTACTCAACACGAATCCACCTGCTCTGAACCATTGGATCTAACAGCCCAACGGTCAGGATTGGTACTATGGATCTAATTCAAAACTACTCATTTATAGTAGTAGAGAAAAAATGATATGGCATATACTTCTACTATCTGATTCTCACGTGCAAGGCATGTGCAACTTACTAATAAGATATATAAAATGGATATCTTTGAACATCGATCATTGGATATAGATTGACAGATTGCAACATTGCTAATTGTTGGATCTCTTGCAAATTCAAGAAAGAATCTATCGCGCTTACTTGTAGTTCAAATTTTACCTACTTTCTTTAAATCGACATATAGTTATTTGAGTGCATGGGTGTAGTTAGCTCATATATAGGGAAGCTTAAAATGTCCTAAGACTAGGGAATTGTAACAAAACATGTCCACGTTTTCTGAAAATTAGGTGGTGCCTCTTTATTTTTTTTGACTGAGGTATGTCCCGAAGGAGTGAGATGCTTCAATAATTAACACAGCTAGTGCATGTGTACATGTTACAGCAAGGATCTTAAAAAGGTGAAAATTGCATCCAAGTCTATACATTTAACACAAAGGACCCTCCAATCAAGCAATTAAAATTAGTAGTCGGGTCCTGCTCCTCTATCACGGAGCTGAGCCATGCTCTTCGTAGTAGTACTAGTAAGATGCACGTGCCTTGTACGTGAAACTCACATAATATACAGAAGCATGACATGTCATTAGTATATAACATTGTAATAGGTAAATCTTGAAATATCTATGAATTTGAGCCACGTCGTTTCTAAAGTATGAGTGTATATTTGGTTCTTGCACTTTATATCATATTGAAATAAATGTTTATTAGCTACCTAATAATTGAAAATTTTAGAACCATGGTCTAGAGAAACAATCGAGAAGATTCTAGAATGATGGATAAGTGTGTTTTGACGTTTTCTACATTATATCTTATCTTATCTTATCTTATCTTACCACTATATAGTATACGAATAACTTTAAATATTAACTGTTGGATCAAGACTCGCGAATCCCAATATTTCCAGCCGTTGGATCTTCTTTTCCATTCTAGCATCTAGAAGATTTTATTGATAGTCTTCATCACAATGAATGGTATGCACACAACTCAAAACACATTTCTCCATGATTCTAGAATCTTCTCCCTCGTTTCTCTAGAGCATGTTACCAGAATTTTCTAGTTTTAGATAGCGAATAATCATTGACTTCTAAATGATATACAAAGTATAAGAACCAAATATACACCCATACTTTATAGATATCGATCAAATTTATATTTTTGTATGCTTGACCTATTAAAATTATATATAGTGATGATATGTCAGACTCTATTATCCGAGTCTCACGTGTTGATCAAAAGGGACGTGCCACACACGTATATACTGTATGAAAATGTGATTTAACAAACGTTAAGTTGTTATTAACCAATATTCTTGTTAGAGAAAAATGCATACATTAAGTTTATTAATAATAACTATCTACCCATATTGAGAATACATCCTATAGTGTTATCAAATTTTGGGGAGGTGAAATGATGGTTCTAGAACATGTTGGAGTTTGCTCTAGGTACTATTCAATATGAATACAGCTGCTCTGAACCATTGGATCTAACAGCTCAACGGTCAGGATTGATGCTATGGATCCAATTCAAAACTGCTTCATTATAGTAGTAGTAGTAGGAGGAGAAAATTGCAAGGACCAGTAACTCTGGGTGCCATAGTTGCACAAACCAGCAACTCTATTTTTTGTTGCACAAACCAGCAACTTTGGGAATACATCATTACCAAGAAATCTAATGATAGTTAATTACGTATTAGACAACTATGAACACCGATCATAAAAGAAAATTTTAAATTTTAAAAAAGTTATGAACGAAAATTTCACACGTACATACAAACATTTTGTGTTCACACACAAGTTATCAAGAAAAATAATTATTATCTTATATGATTTGTGTAAAAATATGAGAAAATGTCTGTAAATAGTTACGATGGAGCATCAGATTTTTTCTTTTTTATAGAGAACACAAGAAATTCTTTATTTTCAAAAATTTGTGAAAACATATAAGGACAGCTCCGACGGGCACCTCAAATCAGACTAGATCCGTTTGCAGGAGGGGGACATGAACGACGTCACATCGTCTCTCGGCGGGCCCATGGCTGCGAGAAACTACGACCAGGATGGGCTCATGATGCCACATCGGCTCTAGACGGGCCCAACAACCCGGTAGATGCGGAGACGTATCGTGCCGGGAATGCCACTCACCATACGGTGAGTAAGGGTCATGTGAGGTCCACCCATCAGCGACTCAGGTCGCGATTCAGGGTAAAAAACGGACGCGAAAGAACACCGGACAAAGGATTAAAGTAAAATTTCTTGTCTGAAGGATAGTTTTCAGCCGTTGATCGTCGATATCCCATGGCAAAAAAGAATTGTGGGCAACAAAGGGACACGCTCCAGCCTATTTGCATCGGCATCGAGCTAGAACGAGCTCAGTTATGCTCCTCCACCGACTGCAGCGTTCTCACCTCTATCGGCAATAGCAGTACTAGTTGATATGTTCAATTGGAGCATCGTTGGTTATGTACATACCCACCGCAATCGGACAAACGGAGGACATTTGGTCTGTTCATGTAGCCCTCCCGCAAACAGACCAAATGGGGTGTCCATCGGAGCTGCCCATATATGTTCATTCTCAAATTTTCTGGAATAAAGAATATTTTTTGTGTTCTCTGTATAAAATGAAAAGTTTCGATACTCCAACTTAACTATTCACATATATTTTCTCGTCTTTTTACACAAACCACATAAAATAATAATTATTTTTCTTGATAACTTGTGTGTGAACATAGAATGTCTGTATGTACGTGCGATATTTTCGTTCATAATTTTTTGAAATTTTAAATTTTGTATTTTACGATTGGTGACCCTAGCTATCTAATACGTAGTTAACTATTACTAGATTTCTTTTTAACTGCTGTATTCCTAAAGTTACTGGTTTGTGCAACAAAAAGCTAGAGTTGCTGGTCTATGCAACTGTTGCACCAAGAGTTACTGGTTCTTGCAATTTTCTCTAGTAGTAGAGAGAATACAGCCTACTATGCTATGATATTTTAGAGGTGGTGACATGATGGTACTAGAACATGGTGGAGTTTGCTCTAGGTACTATTCAACACGAATCCAGGTACTCTGAGTCATTGGATCTAACAGCCCAACAGTCAGGATTGGTGTTAAGGATCCAATTGAAAACTACACCATTATCTTATCTTACCGGTATATAGTGTACGAATAACTTTGAATGTTGACCGTTGGATCAAGATTTGCGAATCCCAGCATTTCTAGCCATTGGATCTTATTTTCCATTCTAGCATCTAGAATATTCTATTTGTAGTCTTTAGCATAATGAATGCTATGCACAAACCTCCAAACACACTTCTCAATCATACTGGAATCTTCTCCTTTTTTTCTCTAGACCATGTTATCAAAAATTCATGTGTTAGGTAGCTAATAATTTTTGAATTCTACATGACATACAAAGTACAAGAATACACCCATACTTTATAGATGCTGATCAAATTTATAATTTATTGTGCTTTACCATTTATAATTTTATATAGTGATGATATGTCATATGTCTACTATTTGAGTCTCACGTGCAAGACACGTGCAACTTTCTAGTAATAGTACAGATAGAGATATGATGTCGATATGGTCATCCTTTGAATAACCTTCATTCTCGATGCTTGAAAAGGAAGAGAAAAAATCAAAAGTTTGAATTCTACTAATTTTTGCCGCCAATGCCCGGTTCTTTCCTACGTACACCAACGCACACGCGGGGGACACAGCTGAGCCGCCGTACCAAGACACACATGCGCAACGCTGTGGACGAGGGAGTGCTGAGATGGATGGTCAGACGGCGACTGAGAGCGAAAAAAATAATTTTGTTTTGTTTTGAGTGCACATAAGTCCTGAAATTTACTAGACTGTGTACGCTGTAAAGGCTATAGTACCTCATCTCAGAAACCCATCATAATTCTGCTCTGACATTGCACCGCCTTCAAGTGCCCTGTCACGCTGCCTACCCGTCCTGCCTCCCTTTTATTCTCCGAGCTCCTCTTGCTCTTCGGTTTTTTCCCTCATCTCACTAGTACCTCCGTCCCAAAGCTTAAGGCCCCGTTTAGATTGCAGGAATGAAAAACATAGGAATAGAAAAAACACAGGAATTAAAATAGTATCATGTATGCTCAATATCACATGAAAAAAATTAGGGTTCGTTTGGATGTCACACAGGAAAACCGTATGAATTGTGGACACAAGGAGATGAAATATGAGGTTAGACCTCATGTTATTTTTTCTAGAAAATTCCTATGAAATAGCCTATACCATAGGAATTTCAAAGGAATCTTAGATTCGTATTCCCTTGTCCCAAACGAACCCATAGGAATTTTTCCTATAGGAATCCTATCCTCCAAAAATCCTATGATTTTCCTTTGTTCCAAATAGGGTCTAAGGCTTTTTTTTGATAAGTGAAGCTACGAAAAGTTTGACCAAACTTCTAAAAAATATATCAAGAACTACTGTATGATATTAGTAGATACCATGTGAATATATGTTTTATTATGTATCAAAGGATATGTATTTCATATTGTAAATATTAATATATTTTTCTACAAACTTGGTCAAACTTTGCATAGTTTGACTTTTCAAAAAAATGCCTTGAGCCTTGGATGTAGGTACTACTAGTGTTTAGTACTCCATCCCGGAACTTAAGTCTTGATATATAGACATCGTGGGTCCCTTCAGACGGTGTTAGGAAAATTCAAGAGGAATCTACCGCGCTTACTTGTAGTTCAAGTTTGACCTAATTTCTTTAAATCAACATAAAGTTATTTAAGTGGGCACGGATCACTAGGAAATCTTGAAATGTGCTAAGACTAGGGAATTGTAAGAAAACATGGTCCCCTCTTTTTCAAAAAACCGGGTGGTGGTTAGGTCTGGAATTATAACTCGAAACTCGCGAGCTAAATGAGTGTAACTCGTGACTCAGCTCGACTCGGCTTGAACTTAGTGTCTAACGAGTCAAGCCTAGTTTTAGATTTGAACTCGTTTGTTCACCCAAGCTAAATGAGCTACTCGTTTAGCTCGTTAAACTCGTTCAAATATAGAATTTCAAATTTTCCGCTGATCAGTGCCATACTATGAATGTTTCTTGTACATGTAATGGTGTAGAACTAATATATTTTCCATTTGATCTTGCCTTCGTGTTATTATGAAAGTACTATCCTTATTCTAGTTCTTAATTAGTAGGATAATTACTAGTTTTTCTTATATGTGCTCTTTTTCGTAACTCATAACGTGCTAAACGAGCTACTCGTGAGTTTCTTTAGTCGAAGAGTTTCAAATATGAACTCATTTTGTAAACGAGCCGAGACAAGCTAGGTCATTAGTTGAACGAGCTTTAGCGAGTCGAGCCGAGCTGATTCAGCTCGGCTCGAATTCTAGCCCTAGTGGTGGTACTTTTTTTTGACTAAGGTATGTCCTGAGGGAGCGAGATTCTTCAATTAATTAACACAGTAAGTGGATGTGTACATATTACACCAAGGACCTCAAAAAACAAAAAATACATCCAAGTCCATAGATTTAGCACAAAGGATACTAAAATCAAATGCTTGAAATTTTTGGTAACATGGTCTATAGAAACGGGGGGAAGATTCTAGAATGATGGAGAAGTGTGTTTTGAGGTTTGTGCATAGTATTTCATTGTGATGAAGATTATTAATAGAAAAAAAGATCCAACGGTTGGAAATGTTGGGATTCGCGAGTCTTGATCCAACAATTAATATTCAAAGTTTTTTTATACACCATATAGTGTTAACATAGTGGTAATGGTAAGACTGGTACTTGCTTAGCAAAAGAAAACAACACACTTATCACTTTCAGCATATCTTGTTGAAGAAGATGCACGAATCTACCAAATGCAGGTACTGTATCATAAACTATATATGATGTTAATATGGTCATGACCTTGACTATTCGGGTCGAAACCAAGAATGTTCATAAACCTTAGGCCAATACACATTGTGAAGCAGCGAGAGCATTTTTTGTATTCAAAGGTGTCAAAACACATGTTTCTCATTTTTTCTTAGCACTATATAGTGTACGAATAACTTTGAATCTTGACCGTTGGATCAAGATGCGAATCCCAACATTGTCAGACATTCGATCTACATTATTTCCATTTTAGCATCGAGAAGATACTATTGATCATCTTTCTTTTCTTACCTTACCAATACTAGTAAAAGGCACGTGCCATAAACGTATATACTGTATGAAATGTGATTTAACAAACAATAAGTTGTTATTAACCAATAGTCTCGTTAAAGAAAAAATGGATACATTAAGTCTATTAATAATATATCTACACATATTAAGAATACAACCTACCGTGCTATAAAATTTTGGGGGTGGTGACATGTAATAGAACCATCATTTCACCACCCCAAAAATTTCATAGCACACTAGGATGTATTCTCAATATGGGTAGATAGTTATTACTAATAGACTTAATGTATGCATTTTTTCTCTAACAAGAATATTGGCTAAAACAACTTAACATTAAATCACATTTCATACCACTTTATCATTATCAATTTGTTTTCACCCATCAACTCAGTCATCCATGTAGAGCCCACAGATTGGGGAGGTCGCGGTCGCCTTGGACGCACCACAAAATTATGACTGGCCATCGAGTGCAGGAAGTAGAGTCAGCATTCTGTCCAATCGCTTACCCTAGTCATCATCATCGATATTTGCCACACGCATCGGCTTCATCCGCGACATTGATTATCCCCTCGCTTCGGTAATCTGCCATATTAATCTTGGATCACCTCCTTCCTATTAATTCTCTCCCCTTCCCCGCACCAAACCATCTCTAATCCCCCGCTTCTAGCAACCATCTCCGACCTCATCTGTCATCCATGGCCACCTTCCGGCTGCCGCCCGCTGTACGGGTGTGCAAAGACCCCGACATCGCCGCACAGGAGGACAATGCCCTACACATTTGGGCTTTCTCCCTGTGGAGAACAAATAGGCAGCTGGCGTGTGCCTTCCTCGACGCTGGGTACGATGACCGCAAGTACCAGATGTACGGCATGCACGACAATCCGGACGGGACGCTGAAGGTCAAGTTCGTCAAGTTCAGGGACGCCCGTCTCCTCTATGGCCAGGCCTTCCACTACGGCTGCGAGATGGTGGTGTTCACCGGCTCCAACATTTTCACCAACTACTGGAACCGGTTCCCAAACAACGGCAACTTCATCCACAATATTCTCCCGGAGCTGTCGATGGCTCCGGCGGTGCCGCCTCGTTTTCCGGCGGTGCCGCTGATGGCTCAGGAGGTGCCGCCACCTTCTCCGGAGGTGCCGATGAGTTAGTAGTCGGCTCTGTCGCTGGAGTTGTCATTGGCGCCGATGTCACGAGCTGCCACTGGCGGGGCGGACTAGGTGCAAGGAGGCGTCGGACCTGCACTAGTTCAGCAGCGATTCCTATATGAAGTTAATGATTGTATGAAGTTTCTTCTGGTACTACTAGTCAAAAAAAGTTTCTTTTGGTACTACTCACTATACCTTGTAGTAATAGTAGTAGTTCTACGAATGACGATCTATTGAATATCCTTCCCCCCGGATGTTTGTGAAGGATGTGAAAATTTTGAAACCGGAAAAGTCTGAATTGCTACTCTATTGTACTAGTACTACTGTAGTGTAATACTTTTTGCCGCCAAGGACCAAAATGGTTCCCACCAACGCAACTAACGAACACGCCTGACACAGACACGGAGCCGCTGACACAAGGCAGGTTGTCGGTCGACGCGCGTGCACAATGCCACTTTGTGGACGAGGGAGAGATCAGTCGACCGGGGTGTGGGGGTGGTGATGGGGGAGTGAAGGAGAGAGAAAACACATTTTGTTTTGCGTGCATATATATTGTGGTCCTGAAATTTACTCTATTCATTGTACCCTGTACCTCGTATCAGGAACCCATCTCAGCTTTGTTCTGACATCGCACCGCCTTCAAATCCTCCTCTTTGCAGCTCTCTCGCTGCCTCCTCTGTGCTCATATAGTATCTTCGCCCTCTTTATTTTTTTAACAGAAAAAAGGAAATAAATTCTTCTTACTTGCTTTTTAGAAAATAAATTCCTGTCACTTGGAAAAATGAAAAATTGATTATTTTTTGTTTTTAATATCTTCGATTGTTATCCAAAGATGGCCAAATTTGTCGGCATGCAAATTCTTGGATATGGGATCATAAGCATAAAGTACATTCTGCATACATTATATCGAGGTCCATACATTGACTCCTCTTCGAGGTCCATACATTTAGCACAAAGGACCCTAAAATTGAGCAAAGAAAACAGTCGGGTTCGGCTCCTTCTCGAGAGAGCAACTGGTCGAGCCATACTCTTCATACTACTTCCTCTTTGATTGTTTTCAAAATATAGCCAAATCTCTCGCCATGCAAATTCTTGAATATGGGATCATCAACATAAAGTATGATGTAGAGATATGGCCTTGACCTCATGGTCGTTCGGCTTGAATATCCAAGATTTTTTCATACTTGTTGACAACTATGCTTAAATTCGTTGAAATTTCATCACTTACTTTTAGGTTAGCATTTTACACAGTCGGTGGGAGTACATTCTACATCAAAGACCTAAAAAAGGGGGAAATTATATCGAGGTCCATACATTTAGCACAAAGGACACTAAATTTGAGCAAAGAAAACAATCGGGTTCGACTCCTTCTCAAGTGAGCAGTTGATCGAGCCATACTCTTCATACTACTTTCTCTTTGATTGTTTTCACAATATGGCCAAATCTATCGCCATGCAATCAGTTGATCGAGCCACACTCTTCATACTACTTCATCTTCGATTGTTTTCAAAATATGGCCAAATTTTTCGGCATGCAAATTATTGGTTATGGAATCATCAACATAAAGTCTGATGTAGAGATATGGCCTTGACCTTGTGGTCATTCGCCCTAAATCCAAGATTTTTTCATACTCGCTAACAACTATGCTTAAATTCGTTGAAATTCACCACTTACTTTTAGGTTAGCATTTTACACGGTCAGTGGGAGTACATTCTACATCAAGGACCTAAAAAAGGGAAAATTACATCGAGTTCCACACATTTAGCACAAATGACCCTAAAATTGAGCAAAGAAAACAGTCGGGTTTGGCTCCTTCTCGAGAGAGTAGCTAATCGAGCCACACTCTTCATACTACTTCATCTTCGATTGTTTTCAAAATATGGCCAAATTTGTCGCCATGCAAATTCTTGGATATGGGATCATCAGCATAAAGTCTGATGTAGAGATAAGGCCTTGACCTTTTGGTTGTTCGGCTTGAAATCCAAGGATGTTCATACACGTTGACAACTATAAGCTGAAATTCGTTTAAATTTCACCACTTACTTTCAGGTTAGAATTTTACACTATCGGTGGGATTACATTTTACAACAAGGACCTAAAAAGGGGAAATTTTACATCGAGGTCCATACATTTAGCACAAAGAACCCTAAAAACAAGCAAGCAAAACAGTCGGGTTCGGCTCCTTCTCGAGAGAGTGGCTGATCAAGCCACACTCTTCATACTACTTCATCTTCAATTGTTATCAAAATATTGCCAAATTTGTCGGCATGCAAATTCTTGGATATGGGATCATCATCATAAACTATGGTGTAGATATGGCCTTGACCTTGGTCGTTCGTCCTGAAATACAAGAATGGTTCATACTCGTTGACAACTAAGCTTTAATTTATTTAAATTTCACCACTTACTTTTAGGAGCTTAGAACTTTACATGATCGATTAGAGTACATTTTACATCACGGACCTCGAAAAAGGAAAAATTACATCGAGGTCCATACATTTAGCATAAAGGACCCTAAAAGGAAAATTTTCTTGTTCGGCTCCTTTTCGAGAGATTAGTTGATCTCAGCCAAACTCTTGATACTACTTCATCTTCGATTGTTTTCAATACATGGCGAGATCTATTGCCATGAAAATTCTCTAACATGGGATCATCATCATATAAAGTATGATGTTGATATGGCCTTGACCTTAGGCCTTCTGCTTGAAATCCAAGAATGTTTATACTCGTTGATAAGTAAGCTTAAAATCGTCTAAATTTCACCACTTACACTTTTAGACCTAAAAGGGGGGAAATTACATCGAGGTCCATACATTAAGCACAAAGGACCCTAAAATTAAGTAAGGAAAATAGTCAGGTTCGGCTCCTTCTCGAGAGAGTAGCTGATCGAGCCATACTCCTCTTCATACTACTTCATCTTTGATTATGTTCAAAATATTCCCAAATTTGTCGGCATGCAAATTCTTGGATATGGGATCATCAACATAAAGTATGATGTAGATATGGCCTTGACCTTGGTGGTTCGTCTTGAAATACAATAATAATGCTTCATACTCGTTGACAACTAAGCTTAAATTCGTTTAAATTTTACCACAATACTTTTAGGTTAGAACTTTACATGGTCGACCCAAGTACATTTTACATCACAGACCTCAAAAAGCAAAAATTACATCGAGGTCCATATACATTTAGCATAAAGGACCCTAAAATAAAAAAATCTGGTTTGGCTCATTCTCGAGAGATCAGCTGATCTGAGCCAAACTCTTAATTCTACTTCCTCTTCGATTGTTTTCAAAACATGGCCAAATCTGTTGCCATGCAAATTCTCTAACATGGGATCATCAACATAAAGTATAATGTTGATATGGCCTTGACCTTGGTCATTTGGCTTGAAATCCAAGAATTCTCATACTTATTGACATGTAAGCTTAAAATCATCTAAATTTCACCACTTACACTTTTAGACCTAACAAAAGGGGGAAATTACATCAAGGTCCAGACATTTAGCACAAAGGACACTAAAATTAAGCAAGGAAAATAGTCGGGTTCAGCTCCTTCTCTAGAGAGTAGCTGATCGAGCCATACTCTACATACTACTTCATCTTCGATTGTTTTCAAAATATGGCCAAATTAATTTGTTGGCATGCAAATTCTTGGATATGGGATCATCAACACAAAGTATGATGTAGATATGGACTTGACCTTGGTCGTTCGTCTTGAAATACAAGAATGGTTAATAATCATTGACAACTAAGCTTAAATTCGTTTAAATTTCACCACTTACTTTTAGGTTAGAGCTTTACACTGTCGACGGAGTACATTTTACATCAGGGACCTCAAAAAAGTAAGAATTACATCGAGGTCCATATACATTTAGCATAAAGGACCCTAAAAGAAAAAAATCTGGTTCGGCTCATTCTCGAGAGATCACCTGATCTGAGCCAAACTCTTAATACTACTTCCTCTTCGATTGTTTTCAAAATATGGCCAGATCTGTTGCCATGCAAGTTCTCTAACATGGGATCATCAACATAAAGTATGATGTTGATATGGTACTTAATTAGTTCGGCTTGAAATCCAAGAATGTTCATACCCGTTGACAACTAAGCTTAAATTCCTTTAAATTTCACCATTTACTTTTAGATTAACATTTTACACGGTCAGTGGTAGTACATTTTACATCAAGGACCTAAAAAAGGAAAATTATTACATCTAGGTCCATACATTTTGCACAAAGGACCCTAAAAGGAAAACTTTATAGTTTGGCTCCTTCTCGAGCGGCTAATACACAATGTTGATATGGTCATGACCTTGGCTGTTCGGGTCAAAACCAGGAATGTTCGTATACCGTAGGCCAATACACATTGTGAAGAAGCCAGAGCATTTTTTTTGTATTCAAAGGTATCAAAATACATGTTTCTATTTTTTTCTTAGCATTGTATACAGTGTACGAATAACTTTGAATATTGACTGTTGGATCAAGACTCGAATCCCAACATTGTGAGACGTTGGATCTTCGTTTCCATTTTAGCATCGAGAAGATACTACTGATAGGCTTTCTTTTATTATGTTACCACTATTATATATAGTGTGCGGACAAAAGTATGAAAATTAATTTATGCAAATTTGTTAAAATTATATGTCTGTATTTTTTTAATAAATATATGCATGTATTTGAACTGTTAATGACTGACAAAATATTTTTATTGCCTAGTGTCTAAAAAATTAAACATAGTTGAGAACTGGGGCGTAAGTGTGAGATGTTTCTTTTCTACTTTGCTTTGGATCACTATTGTCCATCAGATGAATATTGGGTGGTAGATACAGGGGCATGCTGATCCGAGTCCACCTAGCAGTGGGCACGTGGAGTAGTAGTTGAACACTTTCAGAAAACACTTAAAATCCAAAATATAAACATTAACAGCAAAGACAGTTTACAGCCAAACTACACCCTTCCTAGTGCCAAAAGAGACCCTGCCTCCGACTATTACTACATTAACTAGTAAACGAGTGGTACTTTTCTACAACTAAATTAACTAGTAATACATCATTACCATCGCATTAGGATCACTTAGCTGAAGATTAAGATCAATTCATCCTATCAATGCAAACGCAGAAAGACAACACCTTGATCATCACGTACTGTCCATCAGCCACAGTAATGTACTGCGGCGGCACCATGAGGAACGTCAGATCTTCGAGGCCAACAATGTCGGGCGACGCGCAGCTCATCGGCTCAATGACCCCATTAAGGGTGTCCATCGAGAAGTCCGCCGATGACTGCGGGCCAGTCGCGCACAGCTTCACCTTGTACCAGGGCCACGAGCACGAGGCCGCCCTGACGCACACCATGGAAACGACGATGGCCTGGACGAGCTCGCCGATGATGAGGCTGAACACGGTAGTGTCATCACCGTAGACGATGACCATGGATGGCGGAAAGGACGGTAACGGCATCGTTACTATACACTCCATGGGCTGGCCGTACGATAGCCTATGCACTTGTACCTTATGGACGCCGTTGAGGTGCAAAAGGAGCTCGGCCGGCGAGGCGGTGAATGTGCAGCTGACCTCCGTGCAGCTACACAGGCTGTACGGGCACGCGACCTTGTGGTCGTCGAGCTCGTGGTAGGAAACCATGGTGAGGCAGCCGTCGTGGGGGCATAGAACAGTTATCGGCGCTAGCTCGTCTTTGTCCATTGCCGGCTACCTCTTGGTGTAATCCACCGACGTGCCCAGCATTGGAGTGGTTCCCTGGAAGCTCGGCTCACCGATGTAGTGCCCGCAGTCCTGAATTTTTATGCATCATTGAGTTTTTTTTGAACGAAGGCTGTAGAAAGTTGACAGGTGAGAGTAAATCAGGCACTTAATACCCTGTACAGTACTATACCAGATAAAGAGATCCTACCCGCGTGACTGGTAAGAAGGTCTACGCCTTTTTTGGAAATGGAAAAGGTCTACACCAAGAGAGAGATGGGTAAACCTAGGGCCTGGCGCAAAGTGTACAGTGTTGTGGGGGAGAGAATGAGGACTACATGCATGTCTTCAACACCATCTGCATTTTATTCTATCTGCTTGTCTCTTCTGGTTCTTTCTTTCTCGGCATGGCAGACTCGTTTCTCTTCTCCATTTCTTTCTTGTGGTTAAAGCTTGTCGAGATCTGAATCTGAATCTGAATCTGAATCTGAGATATAGAGTACTAGTAGTAGTACGTAGTACATTTGAACTAGTACTCCAGTAATACGGAGTATATGTCTTTTTATACTCGAGTTGTACTACTAATACTCCAATAGTAATACAGTACACATGTCTTTTTTACTATACTACTACTAGTACTCCAGTAGGTAGGCATCTACGGGTGGCGGGCGGCGGTGGCTATTTGTGGCTTTTTACTACTCCTAGGGTGGCGAGCGGCAGGCAGCAGTGGCAGTAGGGTTCTAGCAGTACGGAGTAGTACTCGAGTACTCCTACTCACTAATTCATGAAGTAAGACTTCAGTAGTGTACTGCAGTCTTGTACTGCTTAGATGCAGCTATCATCATACCACGGTTTCTAGGGAGACGCCAGAGGAACACGTGCTCAAATGCACATCCCAGGTGGGCCCCGATGCCTAACGATTTGATAAAACCTTGCTGCCTGACCACACAGCCAAGGCAATTCATTTCGCTACTCTCTACTATAGTTTGACCATATTTTGAAAACAATCAAAAAGACAATGACTCACCGTGTTTTCAAAGTTTGGCTGTGTTTCGAAATTAACTTCACACCTTGTGATAATCTGTTCAGTGGACCTCTAGGCAGTCAATTTATCGAGAACGAGTGAGAGTTTGGAATGATTCAACTTATTGCTAAGAATATGCATGCCTAGAAATTTGACTATGTTTTGAAAACAATCAAAGTGGCTATGGCTCACCGTGTTTTGAAATTTTGCGTGCGTTTCGAAATTAACTTCACACCTTGCGAAAATCTGTTCACTGGACCCACCAGGGAGTCAATGTATCGAAAACGAGTGAGAGTTTGAAATGATTCAACTTATTGCTAAGAATATGCATGCCTAGAAATTTGACTTTGTTTTGAAAACAATCAAAGTGGTTATGGCTCACCGTGTTTTGAAATTTTCCGTGTGTTTAGAAATTAACTTCACACCTTGCAAAAATCTATTCACTGGACCCACCAGGCAGTCAATGTATCGAGAACGAGTGAGAGTTTGGAAGGATTCAACTTATTGCTAAGAATATGCATGCCTAGAAATTTGACCATGTTTTGAAAATAATAAAACAGGCTATGACTCACCATGTTTCAAAATTTTGGCTATGTTTCGAAATTAACTTCATACCTTGTCAAAATCTGTCCAGTGGACCCACCAAGCAGTCAATGTATCAAGAACAAGTGAGAGTTTGGCAAGATTCAATTTCTTGCTAAGAATATGCATGCCTAGAAATTTGACCGTATTTTGAAAACAAACAAAGAGACCATGACTCTCCGTGTTTTCAAATTTTGGCGGTGTTTCGAAATTAACTTCACCCCTTGCGATAATCTTTTCAGTGGACCCACCAAGCAGTCAATGTATCGAGAACGAGTAAGAGTTGTTTGGAAAGATTCAACTTCTTGCTAAGAATATGCATGCCTCGAAAGATTGACCGTGTTTTCAAAACAATCCAATAGGCTATGGCTCACCTTGTTTTGAAATTTTGTGTGCATTTCGAAATTAACTTCACACCTTGTGAAAATCTGTTCACTAGACCCACTGATGTCTACGCACTTCTATTCTTGTAGACAGTTGTTGGGCCTCCAAGTGCAGAGGTTTGTAGAACAGCAACAAGTGTTCCCTTAAGTGGATCACCCAAGGTTTATCGAACTCAGGGAGGAAGTGGTCAAAGGTATTCCCTCTCAAGCAACCCTGCAATCAAGATACAAGAAGTCTCTTGTGTCCCCAACACACCCAATACACTTGTCAGGTGTATAGGTGCACTAGTTCAGCGAAGAGATAGTGAAATACAAGTGGTATGGATATAAGACAACGGTGCAAGAAAATACTTTGATGGCGTGGAACAGACTAAAGGCAATCTGAAATAAAGAAGGAAGCAAGCAAACATGTAACAGATCTAATTGCAAACAGTGTTTCAATGCTTAGAAACAAGGCCTAGGGATCATACTTTCACTAGTGAACACTCTCATATAAATATATTCTTCTTTATGATACTACGCTGAACTACTCCCCGGTTGGACACTCTAATCCATGGTAGCGCTATAACAGCACACCTCAAAGTAAGCCTTTCCCATCTAGAAAACCCCACACTGTCACCTTGAATACTAGATGAGTCCAACAAACACCAAAATTTCATAAAGACATCCAACTCCAAATATAACTCGTAACAAGTATTTGAGAACTCTAGGCTAAGTGCCACCATGGTGTGCACACTGTCAACTTCACACACATGGGGAGAGTAGAGATCTATTAAAGCACTTGAGTAGCAAGGTAGATCTATAGATTACAAGCTCATGATCTCAATAAGATCATGCATAGAGAGAGAGATGAACACATAGCTACCGGTAGAACCCTTAGCCTCGAGAGAGAACTACTCCCTCCTCATCATGGGAATCAGCAATGGTGATGGAGATGGTGGTGGAGATCGATGGAGATGGCTCCAGGGGCACTTCTCCATCCTAGCAGGGTGCCGGAACAGAGACTTTCTGTCCCCCGAATCTCCCTTTCGGTGGCGGTGGCACTGTGGAACTTTTCGTGGATTTCTGATTGACGATCTAGGGTTTATGCATCGGGAGGCTTCTTATAGGCGAAAAGGCAAGGTTGGTGGAGTGCCAGGGGGCCCACACCACCTGGTGGCGCGGCCAGGGCTAGCCCGCGCCACCATATGGTGTGGCCAGGCCCTGGCCCTCCTCCGTCTCTGGTTCTGGCTCTGTGAGTCTTCCGGTAAAATAGGAACTTTGGCTTTTGTCCCGTCCAATTCCGAGAATATTGATTTTCTGACTTTCCTGGAACCAAAAACAGCAGAAAACAGGCAACTAGCACTGTGGCTCTTGTTAATAGGTTAGTCCAAGAAATCATATGAAAAGTACTCCAAAATGTGGACAAAACACAAGAAAGTGGATAAAACCAAGCATGGAACATCAAAAATTATAGATACATTTGCAATGTATCAACATCCCCAAGCTTAACTCCTGCTCGTCCTCGAGTAGGTAAGTGATAAAAAGAAAGAATAATTTTTGAGGTGACATGCACCATCAAAGACTTGATCAAAGTATTTGCAAAACATTCAAAGCTGGGATCATAGTACTTCAATCATAACATGAAAGACAAGTTTCTAGCAATAAGACAAAGAAACTATGATGCAACATGAAAAGGCACAAACAAAAGATTCATGAATAACAATGATTTGCAAGACGTTTGTTTGTTTCACATAAAGAAAACATAGCATAATAGTATTCAGCTTGTCCTTCATAGAGTAGCAAATATAAATGCATAGGACACCTTCAAACTTCATAAGAGTGACTAGATACAATAGTTTCAAACAAGCAATAACAATTTATGCATCAATCAACTAGTCTTGGGACAATACACATAGAACTAAGAATGGCCACTATGCTCTCAAAGTAGTGCATAAAGATAGAAGGTGGAGACTAATATAATGGTGGAAGAAAGGCCTTTTATAAAAGGAAGTAGGGATTCAAGTCTCATAAAGAGCTTCCAAAAATTATGGTACTTATAGCTTTCAGCCCTCATTGCCCCTATCATAAGCATCTTGAAGTGATTAAGGTTAAAGTGAACAAACTATGGTGTACATGCTTGACAAAGTATAAGTCAGAAATCTTATGTCCCTTGTATACGAGGGTCGCTCCTCATGCTACTCAAGTTTAGTCACCAGTAAGTTCTTGTCATTGTAAGTACATGTGTATCATTGAGAACCGCCAACGGGGTACCCCTTGCCCGATGATACGGAAGAATCCCCATATCAAAATGACAAGGCAAGCAGACAACGAGCATCTCAGCATTCTTCTTATTTACCATGGGAATATGGTGCTTTTTTCTCTCTTTCCTCTTTTCATAGTATCTTTTTTTTCTCTTTTTTTCTCAATATAGGACTCTTTTTTTATAAGAAGAATGCTTCATAGACAGCTCATTATGGTTACGCTGCATGTTTCCACCATGTTAGCATGGATTAGACCAGCGGCCCAGGCATTTCTCTAACACATATACATAACTCCATGGACTTACAAGCTCCCCTTTCATTTCACACCGACGACATCCATATACAAAAGAGCATGATATCAACTAGGTACAAGTACCAAGTGCAATGTTGAAAGCGTTCCTCATGAAAGCATGGTTCTGCTAATTCCCAACAAATAAGTGCAAGCATATACAACATAGACGATACAATGGTTCAAGTTTATTAAGGGCAAGTAAAGTAAAGTATGCCATTAAGTTCGTGAGAGCTTTAATCACTAGTTTTCTCATAACAAGTGGAAGGTAAACAAAAGCATGAATATACTTGGAATAGCATAAGCTAGTAGGTAGGTATGGTGGAGTCTTTGGAATAACTTGGTTTAGGGAGTTGGATGCATTAGTGGAACTCATACTTTGTTGTGGAGGCTAGCAAAAGACTGGGAGCGACAAACTAAGAGAGCAATAATGGCCATAATCATGCAGAGCGACAAAACATCATTGATCAAAGCATAAAGTGATACTACAAGTTGAAAACTAAAGGATCATAAAGGCTATGGTGACTTGAGATAGTCATAACATGGTGTGAGCATGTGCCATGTCAACCCAAATAAAGCATCAAAGGAGAATACCACTATACTATGCTTTAATATGCTAAAACAACGCATGATTCATCCAAGGCACATTAAGCAATCTCAATTGTTTATAACAAGTCATGCTACAGCAAAGAATACTAAGCATAAAGCCAAAACAATATCAAGCATGGCATGACAAAGCATAGGCCACAGTCAAAAACGAGCTCTTTTTACCACAAAAGTAAGAACTTTCCTACTCTTTTCCAAACCAAACCAAACCAAACCACTTGCAAACCAATGTATTAAAGAGGGGGTCCAACCAATTGATTCAGAAAACTAAGCAAACCAAAGGAAATGAAAAACCAAAACGAAAACAAAAAAGAAGACGCTCCAAGAACAACACAACTGTGCATGAAACAAAAAAAATGAAGCGTTTGGAAGAAACCTGGGATTTTTATTGATGAAGAAGGGGATGCCTTGGGCATCCCCAATCTTTGACGCTTGTACTTCTTGGATATTTCTTGGGGTGACACGCGTGTCATCCCCAAGCTTGAGCTTTAGTCCATCCTTCATCTCATTACTCATTCCTTCCATACACCTGAAATTTTTTCTTCATACAAAACTTCACACAATCTCATTAGCAACATTAGTGCAGTTAAGATAAATAAGTCTCAAGGTTCAGTTATAACATCAAATAAACTTCCATTAGAACACTAGCTACTGTAGCACTTCCCTCAAAAAGCTCAATTCCCCAAAAGAACTCAAAAAGGAACCCACAAGAAGCAAATGCAGAAAATGGCAGAAATCTATCAAAACAGACCAGCAGGTAAAGACGAATTTTTTCGAAGACCTTCTGTTGCTCAAATCAAAAAGTGTTGAACTAACAAAAGTTAGACAACAACCTGGGGCATAAGCACAAAACATTACAGCTCAATCTGAAATATAGAGCTCTCTCACGAATTTGTACGGTGAAGCACAAAAATCTGTTTCGGGACAGTAACTTTCCCAATCATTACTTCACTCTCTTTAGATTTTACTCTTGGCACAAAAAGCAAATAAAAACGATAAGGAGCGGTTATTACTAAAGTAATAACTTCCAAGACTCATCTAAAACTCTTGGGTTATCTCCCAACAAGTACGTTTCTTTAACGCCTTTAAGTTAGGCATGATAGTTTGAGAAGATGCTCACATAAGAAATATGAATTGAAGTAAAAGAGAGCATCAAGAAGCAAATTCAAAGCACATTTAAGTCTAACCCACTTCCTATGCATAGGAATCTTGTAAAGAAACAAGTCATGATAGCACAAAGCAACATGCATAGGAAAACAAAACAAGTGCAACTTCAAGACTTTCAACATAAAGAGGGGAAACTTAATATTATTGAGATGCATAAAACCATGTTTCCCTCTCTCATAATAACTTTCAGTAGAATCATGAATAAAATTAACAATATAACTATCACAAGAAACATTATTATCATGAGCCACATGCATAAAAGAATTAATACTCCCCACATAAACATACTCATTCTTATTGATTGTAGTGGGAGCAAATTCAACAAAATAGCTATCATTATTATTTTCATCACCATAATCATCAAATATAGGAGGCATATTGTAATCATAATTAATTTCCTCCTCAATAGTAGGTGGACTGAAAATATCATATTCATCATTGCAATCATCATATATTGGAGGTATAGCATCATCATAAGCAATAGAATAGGTATCTTCCCAAGTGTGTTCATTTGTAAACATATCATCATTGGAAGGATCATGGATAGCACTAATAGTACAGCAATTATTAATATCATCATTTTCAGAATTGGTACCAAAGAGATTTTTAATATCAAAAGAAGTGTGCTTTTCCCAATCATGATCACTACTATAGGTAATAGGCATAGGAACATCATCGAGTTTAGACTCATCAAAAAATATAATAGGAGCTACATGCTTAGGGGAAAATACCGTTTCCTCCCTCCTTTTACTCCTCCTTTTCTTCTTTATCTTCTTCTCTTTAGGAGGGAGAGGCTTGAAAGGAAGCTTCTCCATATACCCTGGTTTGTTATTAGAGACAATAGAAGAAAATTTGGAGGATTCCTTCTTTTCATTAATAAGATCAAAACACATATTAGTCCTATCATATTTTGGTAAAATCTCATCTTCTATAATATTTTGTATGTAACTATTTGTGTGGCAATTATCAACACAATAAAGATGACAACCATGCAGGACACTATTCATATCAAAAGCACTCAAATCTACCAAAGAGGTTTTTCTTGATAACTCTTCACATACCAAAAATAATGTAAGTTCGTCATGCTGATTAGGAGTGATCATGTCATCAGAATACAAACTTGCAGTACTCATTGGATTAGAAGGGCTATTATTATGGCCTGAGCATTGAAAATTTAAATGACCCACTTCAAAGCAAAGTTCACAAATAAAAGGATAAAGGGCACAGACTTTTTTACCAAGATCATTTAAAGCCCTATACCACATTCTAGTTTTTTCATTCCTGTGGGTGATACAATATTCTTCTTCAATTTGATTATTCTCACAAGGTCTATGTATTCCACAAAAATTAACATGCTTATAAGAAATAGTACTTTCAGAGGTTTGAGCATCTTTATTGTTATCATTAACAACAATTTCATTTTCCATGCAAGTGTCTTTAAAAGGCTCATGATACATGTCCCACTTTTCTTTAGGCGCATTAATATGAGAAGCAAAGGTTTTAAAACAATCAATAAGAATTTGAGGATCAAGACCATATTTTGCACTAAGCTCTTGAAAATCAGCAGTTTCAGCGAAGGACTTAATGCAATCATACTCATAGTTTATACCTGGTTCTTTACCTTTGTTGTTATCCCAATCTTTGGTATTGCTTTGAATTGTTTCAATAAGATCCCACTTAGCTTTGACCTCCTTACTCCTGAAGGATCCCTCTAAACAAGTATCTAGATAGTCCTTGTAATGTCCCGAAAGCCTTGCATAGAAATTATTAATAACAATATTCCTAGGGAGCTCATGAATGGGACATTCGAGCATTAGTGACTTCAATCTCCCCATGCTTGGGCAATACTTTCTCCATCATGAGGATGAAAATTATAAATATAATTCCTATCTTTATGAATTTCATGAGGAGGATAAAATTTAGAGTAAAAGAGAGATTCAAGTTCCTTCCACTCCAAATGATGAGGATCATCCAGTAGCTCATACCACTCCCTTGCTTTGTCCTTAAGTGATAAAGAGAATAACTTCTTCTTGATTTGGTCTGTTGTAATACCTGCACACTTGAACAACCCGCATAATTCATGTATAAAGAACAAATGATCACCGGGATGGACAGTTCCATCTCCAAAATAGTAGTTATCCATAACACGATCAATAATTGTTGTAGGTATCTTAAAATTATCATTAGAATTACCACATATGGGAGATAAAGTATCATCAGAGCAAATTTTCTTCTTTAAAATTGGGGAAGTAAAAAGATCATTTTCATAAGAACCAGCTTCCCCAAGCTTAGACTTTTTCATAGCATTAGCAATAATGGTGTCCAAAGAATTCATACTGACAACATTGCTATTAGCATGCAAATAAAGTTCCATTGGTTTTTTAATTTTCTCTTCAAACACTTCATGTCCTAACTCAAGATAAATACTATAAAGCTCTCTAATTTTTTTGTTGTTTTCCATTAAGCCTAACTAGTGAAAACAAGAAACAAAAATACAAAATTGCAGAATCTAAAGGAAATAACTTTGAGCACTCACACCAGAAAATAGGCATTTTCCGTGGAAGGTTCTTCTTCTTTAATCCTCCGGTGTGAATACCTTTTACCTTACCTCCCCGGCAACAGCGCTAGAAAATAGCTTGATGTCTACGCACTTCTATTCTTGTAGACAGTTGTTGGGCCTCCAAGTGTAGAGGTTTGTAGAACAACAGCAAGTGTTCCCTTAAGTGGATCACCCAAGGTTTATCGAACTCAGGGAGGAAGTGGTCAAAGGTATTCCCTCTCAAGCAACCCTGCAATCAAGATACAAGAAGTCTCTTGTGTCCCCAACACACTCAATACACTTGTCATGTCTATAGGTGCACTAGTTCGGCGAAGAGATAGTGAAATACAAGTGGTATGGATACAAGACAACGGTGCTAGAAAATACTTTGATGGCGTGGAACAGACTAAAGGCAAACTGAAATAAAGAAGGAAGCAAGCAAACATGTAACAGATCTAATTGCAAACGGTGTTTCAATGCTTAGAAACAAGGCCTAGGGATCATACTTTCACTAGTGAACACTCTCATATAAATATATTCTTCTTTATGATACTATGATGAACTACTCTCCGGTTGGACACTCTAATCGATGGTAGGGCTATAACAGCACACCTCAAAGTTCATCTTTCCCATCTAGAAAACCCCACACTGTCACCTTGAGTACTAGATGAGTCCAACAAACACCATAATTTCATAAAGACATCCAACTCCAAATATAACTCATAACAAGTATTTGAGAACTCTAGCCTAAGTGCCACCATGGTGTGCACACTGTCAACTTCACACACATGGGGAGAGCAGAGATCTATTAAAGCACTTGAGTAGCAAGGTAGATCTATAGATTACAAGCTCATGATCTCAATAAGATCATGCATAGAGAGAGAGAGATGAACACATAGCTACCGGTAGAACCCTTAGCCTCGAGAGAGAACTACTCCCTCCTCATCATGGGAATCAGCAATGGTGATGGAGATGGTGGTGGAGATCGATGGAGATGGCTCGAGCACTTCCGTCCCGGCAGGTGCTTAACAGACTTTCTGTCCCCCGAATCTCCCCTTCGGTGGCAGCGGCACTGTGGAACTTTTCGTGGATTTCTGATTGACGATCTAGGGTTTATGCATCGGGAGGCTTCTTATAGGCGAAGAGGCAAGGTCGGTGGAGTGCCAGGGGGGCCATACCACCTAGTGGCGCGGCCAGGGCTAGCCCGCGCCACCATATGGTGTGGCCAGGCCCTGGCCCTCCTCCGTCTCTGCTTCTGGCTCCGTGAGTCTTCTGGTAAAATAGGAACTTTGGCTTTTGTCCCGTCCAATTCCGAGAATATTGATTTTCTGACTTTCCTAGAACCAAAAACAACAGAAAATAGGCAACTGACACTGTGGCTCTTGTTAATAGGTTAGTCCAAGAAATCATATGAAAAGTACTCCAAAATGTGGACAAAACACAAGAAAGTGGATAAAACCAAGCATGGAACATCAAAAATTATAGATACATTTGCAATGTATCACCCACCAGGCCACAGTCAATGTATCGAGAACGAGTGAGGGTTTGGAAAGATTCAACTTATTGCTAAGAATATGCATGCCTAGAAATTTGACCGTGTTTTTAAAACAATCAAAGTGGCTATGGCTCACCGTGTTTTGAAATTTTGCGTGCGTTTCGAAATTAACTCCACACCTTGCGAAAATCTATTCACTAGACCCACTACCAGGAAGTCAATGTATCGAGACGAGTGACAGTTTGGAAAGATTTAACTTATTGCTAAGAATATGCATGCCTGGAAATTTGACCGTATTTCAAAAACAACCAGAGAGACTATGGCTTACCGTGTTTTGAAATTTTGCGTGCATTTCGAAATTAACTTCACACCTTGCGAAAATCTGTTCACTGGACCCACCAGGCAGTCAATGTATCGAAAACGAGTGAGAGTTTGGAATGATTCAACTTATTGCTAAGAATATGCATGCCTAGAAATTTTACCGTGTTTTGAAAACAATCAAATATGCTATGACTCACCGTGTTTCGAAATTTTGACTGTGTTTCGAAATTAACTTCACACCTTGCGAAAATCTGTTCAGTGGACCTACCACCAGGTAGTTAATGTATGGAGACAAGTGAGAGTTTGGAAAGATTCAACTTCTTACTAAGAATATGCATGCCTAGAAATTTGATCGTGTTTTGAAAACAAACAAATAGACTATGACTCGCCATGTTTTGAAATTTTGGCTGTGTTTCGAAATTAACTTCACACCTTGTGATCATATTTTCAGTGGACCCACCAGGCAGTCAATGTATTGAGAATGAGTGAGAGTTGTTTGGCAAGATTCAACTTCTTGCTAAGAATATGCATGCCTCGAAAGTTTGACCATGTTTTGAAAACAATCAAAGAGACTATGACTCACCGTGTTTTTAAAGTTTGGATGTGTTTTGAAATTAACTTCACACCTTGTGACAATCTGTTTAGTGGACCTACCAGGCAGTCAATGCATCAAGAACGAGTGAGAGTTTGAAATGATTCAACTTATTTTTAAGAATATGCATGCCTAGAAATTTGATCGTGTTTTGAAAACAATCAAAGTGACTATGGCTCACCATGTTTTGAAAATTTGCATGCGTTTCGAAATTAACTTCACACCTTGCGAAAATCTGTTCACTAGACCCACTAGGCCACAGTCAATGTATCGAGAACGAGTGAGAGTTTGGAAAGATTCAACTTATTGACAAGAATATGCAATCCTAGAAATTTGACCCTGTTTTGAAAACAATCAAAGTGCCTATGGCTCATCGCGTTTTGAAATTTTGCGTGCGTTTCAAAATTAACTCCACACCTTGTGAAAATCTATTCACTGGACCCTCCAGGCAGTTGATGTATCAAGAACGAGTGAGAGTTTGGAATGATCCAACTTATTACTAAGAATATGCATGCCTAGAAATTTGACCGTGTTTTGAAAACAATCAAAGAGGCCATGACTCACCGTGTTTCGAAATTTTGGCTGTGTTTCAAAATTAACTTCACACCTTGCAAAAATTTGTTCAATGGACCCACCAGGCTGTCAATGTATCAAGAACGAGTGAGAGTTTGGGAAGATTCAACTTCTTGCTAAGAATATGCATGCCTAGAAATTTGACCGTGTTTTGAAAATAATCAAAAAGACTATGACTCACCGTGTTTTGAAATTTTGCCCGTGTTTCGAAATTAACTTCATACCTTGCAAAAATCTGTTCAGTGGACCCACCACTAGGCAGTCAATGTATGGAGATGAGTGAGAGTTTGGAAAGATTCAACTTCTTGCTAAGAATATGCATGCCTAGAAATTTGATCGTGTTTTGAAAAAAAACAAAGAGACTATGACTCACCGTGTTTTGAAATTTTGGTTGTGTTTCGAAATTAACTTCACACCTTGCGATAATATTTTCAGTGGACCCACCAGGCAGTCAATGTATCGAGAACGAGTGAGAGTTGTTTGGCAAGATTCAACTTCTTTCTAAGAATATGCATGCCTTGAAAGTTTGACCATGTTTTGAAAACAATCAAAGAGACTATGACTCATCATGTTTTGAAAGTTTGGCTGTGTTTCGAAATTAACTTCACACCTTGCGTTAATCTGCTCAGTGGACTACCAGGCAGTCAATGTATCGAGAACGAGTGAGAGTTTGGAATGATTCAACTTATTGCTAAGAATATGCATGCCTAGAAATTTAACCATGTTTTGAAAACAATCAAAGTGGCTATGGTTCACTGCGTTTTGAAATTTTGCGTGCGTTTCGAAATTAACTTCACACCTTGCGAAAATCTATTCACTGGACCCACCAGGGAGTCAATGTATCGAGAACGAGTGAGAGTTTGGAATGATTCAACTTATTGCTAAGAATATGCATGCCTAGAAATTTGACTTTGTTTTGAAAACAATCAAACTGGTTATGGCTCACCGCGTTTTGAAATTTTGCGTGCGTTTAGATATTAACTTCACACCTTGCGAAAATCTGTTCACTGGACCCACCCGGCAGTCAATGTATCGAGAACGAGTGAGAATTTGGAATGATTCAACTTATTGCTAAGAATACGCATGCCTAGAAATTTGACCTTGTTTTTGAAACAATAAAAGAGGCTATGAATCACCGTGGTTCGAAATTTTGGCTGTGTTTCAAAATTAACTCCATACCTTGTGAAAATCTGTCCAGTGGACCCACTAGGCAGTCAATGTATCAAGAACGAGCGAGAGTTTCGCAAGATTCAACTTCTTGCTAAGAATTGGCATGCCTAGAATTTTGACCGTGTTTTGAAAACAAACAAAGAGAACATGACTCTCTGTGTTTTGAAATTTTGGCGGTGTTTCGAAATTAACTTCACCCCTTGCGATAATATTTTTAGTGGACCCACCAGGAAGTCAATGTATCGAGAACCAGTAAGAGTTGTTTGGCAAGATTCAACTTCTTTCCAAGAATATGCATGCCTCAAAAGATTAACCGTGTTTTGAAAACAATCACAGAGACTATGACCCACCGTTTTTTGAAAGTTTGGTTGTGTTTAGAAATTAACTTCACACCTTGCGATAATCTGTTCAGTGGACCTACCAGGCAGTCAATATATCGAGAACGAGTGAGAATTTGGAATGATTCAACTTATTGCTAAGAATATGCATGCCTAGAAATTTGACCATGTTTTGAAAACAATCAAAGTGTCTATGGCTCACCGTGTTTTGAAATTTTGTGTGCGTTTCGAAATTAACTTCACACCTTGCAAAAATCTGTTCACTGGACCCACCACGCAGTCAATGTATCGAGAACGAGTGAGAGTTTGGAATGATTCAACTTATTGCTAAGAATATGCATGCATAGAAATTTGACCGTGTTTTCAAAACAATCAAAGAGGCTATGACTCACCGTGTTTCGAAATTTTGGCTGTGTTTTGAAATTAACTTTACACCTTGCGAAAATTTGTTTAGTGGACCCACTAGGTAGTCAATGTATCAAGAACGAGTGAGAGTTTGGGAAGATTCAACTTCTTGCTAAAAATATGCAAGCCTTGAAATTTGACCGTATTTTGAAAACAATTCTAGAGAGCAAAACGGATTCATAAACAACCTCACAAATTTCAAATTATAAAAAGCAACACAAATAGCCTCACAATTTTCAAAATATAAAATGGATGAGAGAGGATAGAGGGAAAATCCATTTTCTATTTCTTGTGGGCAATCCACAAGCTTGAGGTGCACCTTAATGCTGATGTAGTCGTAGGTGCCTCACCGGTAAGCATCGATGGGACCAAGGCTAGCTAGGGCTATGATTTTGATGTTTGCATGTCTGCTGGATTCTTCTGGCTTTTATAGACCGATGTTTCGTGCTTGCTTGTTTTTGCAGGCGACGCACCCTTTTTGACGTGCCGTGGTGACGACCAGGGGATAGGCGAGAGCACGTGGCACGTTGGGCACAGTTGAGTTTTCAAATCAATGTGACATTAAATAACTTCAAATCAATGCCCCGGAAATACCGCGCAAGGAGATGATTTACGTGGACTGTACACAGGTTATTTTTTATCTATGGACTTTGATATTTACTACTAATCCATATTTCACTTATAATGATTGATATTGGTAATTAAAGAATACATGCGGGTTCCCAGGCTTCTTCCTTTCAGTATTAATTACCTGAATTCACGTGAGTAATTAATGTTGGTTTTTCTATATTGGCACCCTTATTTCGTCGAACGCATGCAGAAATTAAGGGGAGGAAGTAATTTCACCTTCCTCGGTAATACAAGAGGTTTTATTGCATCGCAGTGGAAGATGAAATGACAAACGGAGTACTTATGCTAGTACTAGATCAAGGACACCGTTCCAATTTGCACTTGATAATACTAATTTTCAATCTCCGAACATTATTACAGAAACGAAGTAGAGGTGAAATTAAACAAAATTAATCCTAAGACTTCTTCGTCTTCTTGGACCTGGATCCTTCTGCTGTCACCTTCATGCTGGCGTCGTCCTTCCGCTTCCCGTGGCTTCCCCCAGCACTCGCCATCTTCTTCTTCTTCAAGCCTCCCGCCCGCTTCTCCTTCCTCTTCTCATTGTGGATGAAGGCCGGATCGAGTGCACTCTTCTTGGAGACGAAGTCGAGAAATGGCCATAAATCTTCCGACCCCTGATCCTCCTGCTTATGCTCCCTCTTCTTCTTGCCGATGGAGGATGGATCAAGAGAACTCTTCTTGAAGACGACGTCTCCTTCATAGATGAAAGACAAAGGATCCTCCTCCTCCTCCTCTTTGCTCTCTGCCGACTGTGTCCCCTCCATCAGATGACGGTAAGTAGGGTCCTCGTCAGAAAAATTACCTTTCAGTGTGTCGGAATAGTACGGCCCGTCAATGGACTCATCGCCATCACCATGGTAGGGACTGATATCTCCGTTCGCCCATGCGTTGGACTCGTCAATGGAGGTGCACTGACTGGAGCAGCTGCGCGGCATTTTTGTGTGTGTGTGTGTGTGGTGGCTTGGCCGGCCTAAAGGGTCAGGGAGAGATAGTGAGAGTTCTTTGCTGTGTGTGTCGTGCCTGGATGGGAGAGGTGGTCGTTGTTGATGGCCCCTTAAAAATGCTTGCTCGGGACATCCAGGAGTTGCCACGTGCCGTAGGAGCAGCCTAGCAGTTCCCTTCCATCGTTTTTTATACTCCCTTAACTCGTTTTTTTACAAAAGTTCCCTTCCATCATTGAAACATGATCGAATGGTTGGTACTCCTTTGCCCTGAGTGCATCTGCAACAAGGGTATTGCAAGTACCACCATATGTTGGGGAGGTTTTTGCACATAACAACAACCATAGACCTTTTTGTGCAAAATACAGGCATTTTCTGTAATCGTTGTACATAATACATAACCACTCATCGAATGTTTCTTTTTTGGGAAACGTTTCATAGTTAATTATATAATATAGTACTAAAATATAATTTTTATCTAAATTAATAATAGGTAAAGCTCAAAAAATAATTATAATTTTGAGCTACATCTATAAAATATCTGGTGTATTTTTGATTCTTGTAAGTTGTATCATTTAGAAATCAACCTATTAGTAGGTACATAATTCCCGACATGAGAGAAATGATATATAGATTCTATAATGATGGAAAGTGTGTTTTGAGGTTTATGCATAACGTTTATTGTGCTAAAGACTATATCAATAGAATGAGCACGAAGTAAGGCTGGCAATGGGTAGGGTGTGAGTAGGGTAGAACAATATCATACCCACTCTCGTTTAGTCAATGGGTAGAAATTTTTTCCCATACCCGTACACGCGGGTATAAAACTTTAGCCATGCCCGTACCCATGAAAAATATCGAATTTTAGAAGCCATAGTATCATACTCTTCCCTAGGTTGCTTGGCCCCATAGGTTGTAAGTCTATAGGTAAGTTTTACTACTATGTCAGTTTAAATGGGTAGGGTATGGGTCTATCTATTCGTGTCCGTACCCATGACTTAACAGACTAGATTATTCATGTTAGCAAAATATTGGGTTCCCATATTTTTGTTTAGTATAGAAGTCTGAACACTGCAACCATAGTGATTGAAAAGTTATCGATAAAGGGTGCTTTATTTTTCTAAAGCTCAGTGTGCTTTATTATTACACTCGATTCCCCATACCACCGGCCTACCATTCTACTATTATTAGTTGGACTATGGATAAACAAATTCACTCGATTTGGTTGGGGCTTTAATCATAATTTTTGTGCTCATTACCTGTCTTGGTGACAACATCTTCATACGCATCATCATTCATGAATAGATATAATACGGAAATATATCAATGCCATAGTATTTTAGTGCCTACCAAAGTAATACTCCAGTTTTCTCTCTTCTCAGTTTTTTCAAAAAGGGGTCTGACCTCTTTCTCAATTATTTTAAAAAACATAGTTTTGGAGAATACTTCAGTTTAAACACCTATTATTTGTTGGAAGAAAACACTAAAAGAAATTCAATAGTTCAGTTTATTCAGAAATCAAAATATTTTCTAAATAATTTAAAAATACTTTGATGCCAAACTCGTCCTTAATATCTGAACCGAGCCAATCTGGGCCATGGATGATCAATATTTAGATGCCAAATGGCCAAATGGGCCCTTAATTTCTGAACTGAGGCAGTACGGGCCATGGATGATCACCGATGTGCCTGTCGGCCTTTGATTCCAGGGAGTACGGCTTACCAATTTACTACTACTTGGACTATACATAAATATGAATTTAGTCGAGCGGGAAAATCTCCCGCTATCCAATGTTTCAAATATCTTGGAATCCCCCTTTTACCCCTAGTGAAGTTGGTTCGTTGGGGATTCAATCGTAATTTCCCCATTCAGTACCTCTATACCCCGCACCCCTACCACCGACCCCCCTCACCCACACACAATCCTCGCCCCCACCTATGCTAGCCCTGCGGAAAATCCTAGATCTCCCTTCAGCACCTTAGATCTGAATCACCGTTGTCGCCGTGCACTGCACCAGATCTGCTTCACCAACCCACTCTCCTGGTGCACCGAACACATTCCCACCGCTAGGAATCTGCTTCTTCGCCGCTGTCGATCAGTGCTCGGAGGAACCCTTGTTCTGCTTCACCTTCGCCCACAAGCACCGCAACCGCAGCACCCTCGACAACCTCGACGTCACCACCCAGGATTCACATCATGCCTAAACACCGTCGCGACTGAGGTAACCATATCTCCTTGGAGTTTCGTAAGATAAATATGTAGCAGTTAACTGTATTTTGCATTGGTGCTACTTTTGTAGTAACTTACAAGTACTATACTTGTTACTCATATCTTCTTAAATAAGTTTTTTGTAGTCAGGTTTAACCGTAAGGCATTCAAGTGTGATTTTGTATTTCATGGCGAATTATGAGTCAGCCAACGGTTAACACATTTGTTTCCATTATCTACTTTAGTAAGTGCCCATATGTGATGCGGTTATAATTTCTCTATGGCTTGGTGTAGGCTATGGCACTAATTGTTATTTCTTGCTTGATGCTTTTTTCCTATGTATGCAGTATGCATTTACATTAGTTATGCAGCTTCCACTAAGATGTCTATTTCATTTGCTTCTGCTTACCCCACTATTCCTAACTGTTTGCTGTTGTTATGCAATGAATAGGTGCAGTTTACACTTGATGCAGCGGACATCGTCGATGAACATACATGTAACCAGATCAGCAACCCTGAGACTGTACATAGAGCTACTGTAAGGATGCCCCCTTTTTTTAAGGTTTAAGTCCCTTGGTGTCATGCCATTGACTCTAGTTGAGTTGTTATTTTTGTTGGAGGCACAAAGGTCATTATAACAAGGCCAGAAATGCAACGGAATCCAATATAAAGAACTGCCTACTTCAAATCTCACTCTGGTATCTACACGTGTATGGCTATTTTAATACGAGGCAGATGATAGGATACTTTGTCTTTGGGCAGACAATCAAAAAATTTAAACATTCTAACTGTTAGATAGATTGTTTGACTCTAAAATGATTTTTCTATTCTATTAGAGGCACCCGTCTGCATGAGGTCCTTGTGTCGAGTGCTTACATCGCTATACCATACCAAATAATCTTTTGAAAATCTTTGAGAATGAACATGGTAGTTTTGTTTGTTTGTATGTTGTTGTAACTTCTTTTTTCTTAGTCTCAGCCTTCATCAAGTAGAGCAGTCATTTCACGGGGCAGAATTGACAGTTGCCCACTATCTCATCCCTCTATGAAGTCAACTATTCCAGTTATTCCAGAAGAAAGAGATGTATGATGCGCTGCCGTTACTAATTGCTTTCTTCCTTTTAGCAAAAGGACTGATTTGAAATTCGTTGGTTTTTGTTTTCCTTGGTATGACGTTTCTTTTTGTTTTAGGTTGCAAATATAAATATGAAGGCAGAACATAAAACAACCACCTCAAGTGTAGATCTTTTTGGACAGAGCAGCAGTGACAGTGCGTATTGCTCACATAGGTACACAATCTCGACTGATCCATACACTACTAGAAAACAGCCTATTCGTAGCGCACTTAATTAGGCTATTCGTAGCGCACACACCATGCGCCACGGGCTGCACGCTGCTAGTATTTTATTTTAGTAGGGCACACTATGGTGCGCCACCACTAGCGAGCCGATAGGCTTGACGCATGATGTCGTGCGCCACACCTATCATAAACAGTGCGCCACCACTAAGCATCCTGGAGCACAAAAAAAAGGTTGCACAGCCACGCATGGTCACGCGCGTACATTACATCCTTAATTAATTTACTTAGTATAGAGCAATTACAATACAAAATTTACATAAAACGCCCTAATAACAAGAAAAAAAGCAATCAAGGACGAGCATCATCTCGTCGTCTTCGTGGTCACCATGGCAGATGGGGCTGGAGCTATGGGGTCGAGCCAGGCATTGGCGCCGCCGACGGTGCACGGAGGGGCGGAGGGCGCAGCAGAGGCCGGCGGGTCACGAGGGGAGGACGTGCGCGCGCGGTCGAGTGAGCAAGCGCGGACGCGGCCGGAGCGACACAACTGGCCTCGGAGCGGCACGCGGCCAGCGCAAAGGAGGCCGGGCGACCGCAGCACGGCGGAGGGGTGAGGTCGACGGCATGGCAGAGTAGGGTGGGGCGCGCGCGAGGTGAGGCCCAAGGTTTGGCGCAGCCGCACGGGGACGACCACATCACTGGACGAAGACGACGGCGCGCGTTGCACACGCGTAGGTGCTTTGTAGGGGGCGAGGTCGAGGAAGGACACACGCGGCCAGGCGGCGGCGGGATGGAGGAGATAGGTCGAGGAAGGACCTGGCAGCGACGGGCGGCCCTTAGCGGTGGCTTAGGGAGGTAGGAGGGGTGGCCGAGAGGCAGGGCGAGCTCGCGGTGGTGGGGATCGACATCCGTTGAGTGCCAGAGACGAGAGAGGATGAGAGACGAAGGGGATAAGGTGGAGCGGAGGTAGGTCGCGTGCGGTTCGAGTGGAGGCATGTGTCTAACTTTGCTACCCAAGTTAGAGAATCTGTGCACGTGGTGGTACTGTCCACACTTACCCGTAGCGCACATAAACATAGTGCGCCACAAAATTTAACCACAACTGTGGCGCACTATGTCCACGTGCGCCACAGATGTGTTTGGCCAATTAGGCAGCAGATCTGCATGTGGTTAGGCGTAGCGCATATGCAGCAAGTGTGCCACGGTTACCCCTCACAACGGTAGCGCACATACCCCATGTGTGCTACGGGTATGTGGCCTACGGCTGGCAGGCCCATGGCCCACACATATCTGTGGCGCACATACCCCATGTACGCCACGGTTGTTCTAGTTACTAGTAGGGCACTCCCCACGGGTGAGCCACGCCTATTTTACTCGTGGGACACTTCAACCATGTGAGCCACGGATGTGTGGATTACCTATAGCCCTTTTCCTAGTAGTGATACATTCCAGTAGAAAGAGTTTCTGGTGCTGCACTCCAAGATGCACTTGATGTAGTTGGACAGGAAGCCAACAGAACAGATGCAGTAGTCTCCATAGCAAGGAAGGAGTTATCTGAGTTAAAAAAATAGGCAAGCTTTGATAGAGAATCTACTTAATAATATCCTCATCAAGTCTCGTGGAAATCCTGCTGTTACATGTGAGGAGGCGTGAGCTCCCTAAAAGGAACATTTTTGAAACTGAGATTATATTGTTTATCAGCTGTGTTGTACTCCGGTGATGCTCTACGACTACAGAATTTTTCAGGACTGTAATAATTTACTAATTTTCCAGTTATAAGTTTTTTTCCATAGTTCCAGAATTTATTTAGCATTTTAGAGAACTTGTGTTCTTTGTTTATCCATGTTTATGTCCTGGCAATGGATCTAAGTTAGATAGGCTTAAAAGTAGCAGGCCCACAATATTTTATCAGTCCTTGATGGGCCACCAATCAATAGTGACGGGCCTACACCAAGTAAAGGCCAGAACAGTTAAAGGCCAGAACAATGAAAGGCCAGAACTGTGAAAGGCCGACACAGTAAAGGCCGGAACAGTGAAAGGCTGGAACAGTAAAAGGAAGGAATAGTGAAAGGCCGCAACAGTGAAAGGCCGCAACAGTGAAAGGCCGTAACGAATGATCGGAAATAGTAACAAGGCCAGAAATTTAGCAAGCGTAATCTTCACCCGCTTATGGGACTGAATAGTAGAAGACCGTAATGTGAATGTCGAATAGTAAAGGTCAGAATCAGAGGCCGTGACGACCCATGATGGGTGCGAAAAGTGACAGTCGATAGAAGGCCTTAACAGAATGTATGCACTTGGCCCAAAGGAAAATGGGTCGCACAGTATTGGACCAAGGTGGGCCTTCTGTAGGCTAAAACAATGTCGGGCCTGAAAGTTCACGGGTCGCGGATGTCTGCAGTAGTGGGCCCATTTCAAACATTGTCGGGCGAAACAGTAATGGGTGTAATCTTATTAGGCTTTCTTGATGGGTCGGCCCACTTAATTATGAGCAGGCCTTGGCTGGGCCTGGCTTCTACCATGGTTTCTATGGCCGTTAACGGCCGGCGGGTGCCATGTGGCATTTTGCATGACGTCAGCAGTCAACGCGACTGGCGAGCAGATCTACAATAGAAAAAGTTTTCGTGGCTGAAGGGTGCGATCCACCACGGTCAGGAAAAAAACATGGTATATTATTTTGTGATGGGGCTTTTACCACGATGGGCATCCGTCGTAGAAGACTTTTTAGCCACGAAAAATGGGCCTTCAACCACGAAAATTGTCAACACCCGGATTTTTAATCCCAGATGCCTGTTATGCCATACATCGCAATCCCAGGATTATCATTTTTGCGAGACATAACAGATTGGATATCACAGTACATCATCAATTACAAACCATAATAAGGTCTTACACAAATAAAGGATCTCATGATCCAGTCTTAGTACAATCAAGTAGCAGAATAAATAGTGTAGCGGTGGGGTCCATCTTCAGAGTCACAGGCAATGCTGATGATGGGAGATGATCCTAGTTATCATAGCCGTCCTGCTATCCTTCATCTTGGTAATCTCCTTCATAGTCTGGTCATAGGAATAGCCAGGGACAAAAGCCATGATTACTCTTTAAGTACTCGCAAACTATCACTAACAAGTAGGATAGTTCCAGTAGGAATGCTAACTCTAAGTTTATTTGTAAAGTTAAGTTTGAAACCTAAGCTGAGTTCAGAAACAAAGAAAGATAAAATACGTCTTTTGCTAACTAGCTGAGTTAGCAAAAGCTGAGTTCTGAATCTGCTGGCACACAGATACGTCCTTTGTACCACATAACTCCTTCTTCGTCTTCGGTGAATTCAGGTACCTTTCCTGTACCAATACAACATTTGATTCTGTTGATACTTTCATTTCCCTTCTAGGCTTCCTTGATTTCGCTAATCAAAGTGGGTTGAAGTTCAATGCTAGCTAGGAATCCTTTGCTAACTAGCTCAGTTCTAAACTCCTCCAACTCCTCATACAAACTTGGTTGCTTCTCCTTGATCATGGTGTTTAGCCTACACGGCAATCTGCTAAGAGCATCCGTTACCACATTGCCCTTGCCGGGGTGATAGTGAATGTCAAGGTCATAATCCTTGATTAACTCTATCCATCTCCTTTGCCTCATATTCAGCTCCTTCTGAGTGAAAATATACTTCAAGATTTTGTGATTTGAATAAATCTCATAGCGATTACCCATAAGATAATGACGCCATGTCTTCAATGCCAAAACTACGGCTGCTAACTCAAGATCATGGGTCGGATAGTTCTGCTCATGTTGCTTCAGTTGTTGAGGTAGATACACGATGACTTTGCCTTCTTGCATCAATACACATCCGAGACCAATCTTGGATGCATCACAATACACGTCAAACGGCTTCTTGATATCTGGCATGATCAATATTGGGGCTGAAATCAATCTCTTCTTCAGCTCTTGGAAATTGGCTTCACATTTGTCGGTCCATTCAAACTTCTTGTCCTTCTTAAACAATTGGGTCATGGGTCTTGCTATGCTAGAAAATCCTTCGACGAACTTGCAGTAATATCCTGCTAATCCGAGAAATGCACGGACTTGGGTTTGAGTGGTTGGGGCTTCCCATTCTTTGACATCTTTGATCTTGGCGGGATCAACAACGACTCCTCCGGCAGACACAATATGTCCTAGGAATCCTACTTCTTTCAGCCAAAACTCACATTTGCTGAACTTGGCATACAACCGATGCTCTCTAAGGGTTTCAAGGATGATTCTCAGATGTTGCTCATGCTCTTCTTCTGACTTGGAGTAGATAAGGATATCATCGATAAACACAACGACAAACTTATCCAGAAAATTCATAAAGATCTTATTCATGAGGTTCATGAAATAAGCAGGGGCATTGGTTAATCCAAAAGACATGACCATATACTCGTATAATCCATAACGAGTAGTAAAGGCGGTCTTCGGAATATCCGTTGCACAAATCTTAAGTTGGTGATAACCAGTCCTAAGATCGATCTTAGAGAACACATTTGCTCCAGTCAACTGATCAAATAGATCCTCTATCTTTGGCAAAGGGTACTTGTTTTTGATGGTGACATCATTCAGCTTCCTGTAATCTGTGGACAGACGGTTGCCTCCATCTTTCTTGTCGACTAATAACACTGGCAATCTCCATGGAGATGCACTTGGTTGAATCAAGCCTGTTGCCAGCATAGCATCCAGCTGCTTCTTCAATTCCACTAACTCTGAGGGGTTCATACTATAGGGTCTCTAGGCTATGGGCCCGGTTCCGGGGATTAGTTCAATAATGAACTCAATATCCCTATCCGAGGGCATACCGGGCAATTCATCTGGGAATACGTCGGGGTGTTCATAGACTACTCTGACTTGGTCAATGGTGGGTAGGGCTAGACTCTTGTTGCACTTGAATTGATGGGGCAAGATTTCAGATATATGTTCTACTGAGACTCCAGAGCTACTGGTCCTGCTGATGGCTTTCTTGGCACAGTCAATCAATACTTTATGCTTTGACATCCAATCCATTCATAGTACTACTTCCAAACCTTTGGTTCCAAGTACTATTAGATTGGCATAAAAATCTATCCCGTGTATTCTGATAGGCACACCTTTGCAATTTTTTCTAGCTTTTGTAGTTGAACCAGGGATTTGAACTATCATAACATGCTTCAGGTTGGTTGGGTGAATCTTACTAGTGCATGCAAATTCTTCAGTGACAAATGAGTGTGATGCTCTAGAATCAAACAACACTCTTGCTAAAACTAAGTTGATAGAAAACATACCCAGCACGACATCTGGCGCTTCTTGGGCTTCTTCGACGTTCATGTGGAAGAGACGGACGTTGCGGTTGTGAGGGTTCCCTGGGGCGAATCATCTTCTTGGTTGAACATGACGCTGCTGTTGAGCTGGGGAATTCACATTGGCAGTCGCGGTAATCTTCTTGGGGCACTCATTGGAATAGTGACCTTTCACTCCATACTCGAAACAAGTGATCTGAGACTTGTCTTTCGCTGCCACGGGCACAGCATTGCTTCCAGTTCTGGGTGCAGTGTTGTTGTTGTTGCTCTTGGGAGGTGCACGATTGAAATTGTTGGTGTTGCCGGAGTGATTGTTGTTTCCTCCGGACTTCACATTTCCTCCGCTATGGTTGGGGTATCTTGGGCGAGACATTGGGATCGATTGTTCCTCGGTGCATATCCCACTGAAGGGTTGGGACGGTACTTCTAGTGACTGTTGGATCCAGCTTGGTGCATCATATGACGTTTCTGGTTGTCATTTGCTTGAATAATCTTCCCTTCCATCTGAATGGCAGAGTCGACTAGCTTTTTGAGATCCTGGAAACGGATGTTGATGAGAACAGTCTGCATCTCATCATGCAGTCTATTCAGGAATCTCTCCTTCTTCTTGGCCTCCGTGTTGATCTCATCAGGTACATACCTGGCTAAGGACAAGAATCTGTCACGGTAGTCCACTACAGTCATTCTGCCTTGCTTCAACTCTCTGAATTCATCCCTCATTCTGGTGACTAGACCCTGCGGCACGTGGGTGCGACTGAACTTGATTTTGAAGATTTCCCATGTTATCACTTGATCATGGTTCATTGTGCAGATGTTGTTCCACCATGCTCTTGCATCTCCTGCCAAATAGTGGGTGGCAAAAAGAACTTTCTCGTTGGCATCCACTCCTGCTACTTCTAAGTTGTTCTCCATTGTCTGCAACCAGTCATCAGCATCCAGTGGGTTCTCTGAAGTACTAAAGATTGGGGGATTTGTATTCTTGAAGTTTTTGAGTTTGGATCCATGATGATCCTGATTTCCATGGTTCTGGTTGTTGTGAGCCATCTGGGCAATCTGCTGCAGTGTTGCTAGATTAGCTTGGCGCTCTGCCCTGCTTGCTTCACGGTCTGCAGAATCTGTAGCATTGGGTCTTGCGATGAGTTGCTCCTACTTAGTTTCCATGAGTCATCTGAAGATTGAGGTAGATAAAGGGGTAAGAGGGAAAGTTCTAAGGTTCATGGTTTTGATTTCAAAGCTAAAACTTTGAGTTTGACTCAAGTTTTGCAACTAACTTCCTTTGATTCATTCAAGCAAAGCACATGGTACAAACACACACACCACAACATCAAGGGAAAACGGATGGTTTTAAGAACCATTCTGTAAGCTAAGATACAATGGGACATATACTTCTCACTCCTACGATAGTGCTCTAGTGCATCTACTCATCATTGATGAAGTCGGAGTCATCATCGTCGGTGTAGAAGTCCACGACATCTTCCTCCAGAAAGTCATCATCATTGCTGAGGTAGGAGTCAATGTCCCCTTGGATATCTCCTTCCTCTTCTTCTTCCTTCACGGCAAGATGAGCTTCTTTCTCCTTGATGGTCTTCTCGAGGTCGGCCACCTTCTTGCGAAGACGGTCGATGGTGCGATCCTTCTTGGCGCGTTGATGGCGTAGAGACTGACGATCCTAGAGGAGCAGTGAGAAAGTCTGGGCCTTCTGGGCGGCAATGGCGAGGTTGTTGTTGGCGACCTCTCTAGCATTATCCAGCTCCTTCTGTCTATCATACAGTAGGAAGTCGAGGTTCTCCACTTGACGCTTCAGTATTGGGTGACTTGGCATCTCTAGCGGCATTCCCATGGAATCACGCCTTGCATAGTGAACAAAGCGGGTTCCTTGGATTAGGTTGACACTGAGGGCACATAGACGTGCGAGAGCTTCATGCATTGCCCTGGCTAATCCATCTAGCCAGTTGTTCTCTCTCTCGGAGAACTGAATCCTCCCAGATACTGGTGCTTCTATCTTGCCTCGAAGATCAGCAATCACTAGCCATTGTAAATCTCCTCCTGGTGGACCCAGGAGTTGAGCTCCAAGAAATTTCGGATGAGGACGCTCCAAGAACTCAGACAGTGCATCCAAATCCCTCTCGAAGATCAGTTGGCTTCCGTTGCCTAACTGGTAGAACTTGCTGTATTGAGCTTCCATCTATAAGAATTTAGGATGAGAAAGTTAGTGAAGTGATCAAGTGTGTCAAAGTTTTATGTAGTAATGTAAGAATTTGGAGGAACATGAATTTTCTTTGAGAGAAAGAATTCCCAAGGGTAAGAGAGGAAATAGTTTTCATAAATACTCACTTTGGTTTGTGAAACTAAGTTTTTGTTCGGACGTACATTCTAACTAGGGTCTCCTATGGTCAGGATGGCTCTGATACCAACTTGTCAACACCCGGATTTTTAATCCCAGATGCCTGTTATGCCATACATCACAATCCCGGGATTACCATTTTTGCGAGACATAACAGATTGGATATCATAGTACATCATCCATTACAAACAATAATAAGGTCTTACACAAATAAAGGATCCCATGATCCAGTCTTAGTACAATCAAGTAGCGGAATAAATAGCATAGCAGCGGGGTCCATCTTCAGAGTCACAGGCAATGCTAACAATGGGAGATGATCCTAGTTATCATAGCCGTCCTGCTGTCCTTCATCTTGGTAATTTCCTTCATAGTCTGGCCATAGGAATAGCCAGGGACAAAATCCATGAGTACTCTTTAAGTATTCGCAAACTATCACTAACAAGTAGGATAGTTCTAGTAGGAATGCTAACTCTAAGTTTATATGTAAAGTTAAGTTTGAAATCTAAGCTGAGTTCAGAAATAAATAAAGATAAAATAAAGTTTGAAAACACCTAAGTGGGAACTGAGTCATCATAGTCACAACTCTATTCTGGTCAAGTCATGTCACCATTCATTTCATAAGTTGTTTTGAAAACATCTGACAACGGAACAGTATGGCCACTCCAACTGTCCATAACCACGGACGCGGCTATTCGAATAGTTTGACACTCTATAGAGGTGGTACACGTTCACCACAAGATTCGATACATCTGTCAGGGATAACCCTGAATCATCATACTTAGTATGCAGATAATCAAACATAACCTTTCCTTTACACACTCTAGTATAAGCACCTCTCCTATGAGCATGGCCTCCCAACCATGACCATCTGTCATCTTGGGCACTGCATAGGTGGACAACATTGAGAGGTAGCCTCATCTCAAACCTCTCCCGCGAGGGAACTAATACTAATGCATATAAACTTCCGGCTAAGCCTTACCCAATTCAGGTATTGTGGTTGTACGGTAAAATTGGAATGGTATCGCATCCGAACCCAACCATCAGTTTTGTAAAAGGGCTAAGGCTCATGCCTCAACATTTTCATCATCATAAACCATTTGTGTTTCTGAACACATGTCAAAACATCTCAATAGAATGACTCATCATTCCAAGGTTTTCACAAATCATTTTCACCAAGTATTCCCATCTAAAGTGAATCAAGTTTTGGTTTAGTCCAACTACTAAGTTAAGAGTGTTTCACTAAGGTGGAATACTAATCTCAATCTCATGCCATAGAATGACATCTAAGCCTACTAGATAGGTCAAGTTTTATACTCTTTATGCTACCTTTAAACAAGTAAAGGACTTTGGTAAGGCAAAGAAAGGTAAAGCTTGTAAATAAAACTTGGAGTAGGTAGAGGACAAAGTGGTATAACCAAAGTATGCCTAATGCCTTTGCTTAGGTTATCTAGTTTGCAAGGGTTAGCTTGCATGGGTAAAGATGGCTTGCAAGTATTAGCTTGCCAATAATAGCTTGCAAGGGTTATCTTGCATTGTTAATGATGGCTTGCCCTTGTTGGTGCAGTGGTTGAAGTTTTCTTCCTCCTCCTCTTGGTAGAACTCCTCCTCCTCGAAATCTTGGTCGATACTATTGTCTATAAATACATACGGAATACACAATCACCAAACAATACTTAACTAGTCTACTTAGCACACTAAGGCACACATTGGATGATCTATTATCATCACAAGCATCACAAGGTTTAATGAACTAGCTTCATTTATTTTATTTGATAAAAGTAATTTCTACTCATTGAAATTAACTAAGATTTAATATTCTCCAATTAAAACATGGGATCATGTGGACACATGTCATCACCACATATTCTAACATATGGGAATGTGATTTAAAGTGACTAGAAATGCCTATATAGCATTATTTTGGTACTAGTCCAAAGTCACTGCATGCAAACCTTAATATTATTACATATTCATATAGGTATGGTTAAATGTGATTTTTGAGAGTTGGAATCAACTCAAAATGTATTATGGTTGATTTTATAAAAATGTTTGAATGTGTAAATGCTTCTGTCTTGTTATTTTTACTAGGAGAGATCTCTAACTCTAAATGATTTAAACCCAACGTGTTTGGATAGATATTTTCAGTAGCTTTCCAACAAAATTGGAATCACTCAATTTGGATTTGTAAAACTCTCTGAATGGATTTTTGAACTAAGGGACAGAATTGATTTAAGTCTAAAATAGAAAAACCTATATTTGAATTAACTGGGTCGCGTGGGAAACTAAATGGGCCGGCCCAGTGAAGCACCACGGCGCAGAGGGTGACTGACAGGCTGGTCCCGCATGTCAGCGGCACTTAAAACCCAAAACGGTACGGGGCGATCTGGGCGCTACGATTAGAATATGATCTAACGGTCCACGGTCGTCGTCGACGACGGACTCGTCGCCGGTGAGGCTGAACCCTAGCACGGCCAAGGGGTCTCACTGGGACGCACAGGCTCCAGCTAGTGCGTGAAGCGGCAAACGAACTGACGATGGCGGCGGACTCAAAGTAGGTCACCAGGGCTGAGGTGGACAAAATCAACGGGGACTTCTCCTCTACAGCGGCTACCTCCGGTGGAATTCCGGCGATGGGCTGCTCGAGCGGCTCCGACGAGAGAGGGGAAACAGTCAGTGGAGAGAGGGAAGTGAGATGGTGTGAAGAAATGGTGCTGGGGAGGCTTCCGTTTATAGGCTCGATGAGGGGACCGACGGGTGTGGGCGGAGCTCGTCGGTGACGGCGATACAGGGGGCTACCGGCATGGGCGACGTAGGCGGACGGTGGGCGGTCTGCTGGCGGTCCTCTACGGCGTAATGGCGATGCTAGGGGCGGTGGCAAATGGTCGGGGGCTTCTCGCGCTCTGGGAGACAGAGGTGATGCTCGACGGTGCTCCTGGCGACTATGGGTCGCGCGGCGGTGCACGACCGTGTCTGGCGGGTGAGGGGGTCGAGGCGGAGCAGCGTGCGCGATTTGGTGTCGAGGTGTGGTCTGTGGCATGCTAGCGGCGATCGCGCTCTGGCGCGCTCTGGCTGCACGCAGAGAGAAAGGGCGGCACGGCTCTGAGGTGGTCCAATGGCTAGCAGGGGCCGTGGGGTGGACCATGGGCGGCGATGAGGTCACGCCTCACTCCCTAGAGCGGTGGAGAGGGGCTGTTGGTGGGTTGCGGCTTGTGCCCGTTTGGCCGATGAGCATGGCCTCAGGGTGGCGGTGCACTAGCACCAGGGGCTAGGGCATGGGGTGGTTTTGGTCTGGTTGAGCCTGGGGGAGACCAAGTTGATCAATGTGCATCAAATGGCTTGACAAGATTTGCTTCAAAACAGTGTTAGTTAGGCCATAATGATTCTGCTAACAAGGTGTTCGATCAAATGGCCGCTTGAGAGAAACTTTTGAATTTTTGAAAGATTTTTGGTGGAGTGATTCATCTTATGCTTAAGCATCTAGGTTTGCTTGGGATTTGGAAATGGAGTTCAATTGAGTGGTTTTTGAAAAAGTGGTATCTAGACATATGAAGTAGAGTCAATTTTCAAATGTCATTTAAGTTTAGAGTTTGAATGTTTTTGGGAGATCACAACGTGGGCCTTGGCACATCACTACTTGTACTAGGAAGGGGTGCAAAGATCCATAATTGTCTATGTTAGGATTTGAGTGCTAGGAATAGCCAAAGTGGGCTAGGTGATTAAAATGGCAAAAGTGACCATTTGCCTTATTTAATTCTTTTTGATTTCTTTTTCTTTGGGATTTGCTTGGGGATGATCTAGATGATGTGTAATTCACCTTAGAGTCATTTTACAACCAATAGATCACTCAATCATGGCATTTCAAACAACTCCTATTTTAAATGCACACACATATGAATGCTTAAAGATTTTTAAATAGAAAAAGGTTTTGTTAACCCTAAAATGGGTAGATTTGATCTTGATCACTTGGATTAAAGTTATGGGATGTTACAAAAATCGTCCGTTGTAAAAGCCAACTTTTCTTGTAGTGTGTATTCATGACTATAATAAAAAGGGCCATGTTAAAGAATTTTCTAAAGAACTTTATTTGGATTCAGATCTTGTGTTGCAAGTTGTTAAAACTTTTACAAAACATATCAAAGCCCTGAAAGAGGGTGTGGTCAAATATGATCCACCACCCGAACCTGTGAGGAAAAGAGAAGTTAAAGCAACACTAGCCTCCCAAAAACCGATACATGAGATGCCTTTCCCTAACACTGCACAAAAGCATATTCTTGAATATGAACAGGTCAAAGCAGTACAAGAGAAGAAGGAAGAAGAAAGTATACCAGAAGTTGTGGAACATCTGGAAGAAACCAAAGATGAAGAGGTAACCAAGGAAGCAATTATGGCTATGTACGCACATTGTAACATAGTTGAACTTGATGAAGAGGCTTCCGTATTGGTTGAAGGTAAAACAAAGGTAAAAGATGTGGGTAAGCCTATTCTTCCCTAAATATTTAAAGAAACCTCGCATTATGGTTTATGCGATCTTGGCACTGAAGTTAATGTTATATCTTATGATTTCTACTTAGAAATAAAAGAAGAAATAGAACCGGCTACAATTGAAAATACTTATATGATAATTATGTTAGCTAATAAAAATCTTAGAATTCCAATGGGAGTAGTTGGATATGCAACTGTCACAATTGGCAACAAAAACTTTCCTATCGATTGTGTAGTTGTTGATGTGCCAACTGACACTCTTTGCCCAATTATATTTGGAAGAAACTTTTTGAGTGGTATAGGTGCCTATGTTGATTTCAAAAAGTGGATTATGTCCCTTAAGCTTGGGGAGCGGAAAAGGAATTCCACTTTTCCAAATTTAAAGACATGCCTCCACAAATACAAGAAGAAGAGGAAGAGAAAACTATTGAGGAAATGGCAGCTCTTTTCTTTAGTAATCAAGAAGAAGAAATAAATGAAGACTCAAATTATGAAGAAATAGTTATGAAGCACAAGTCCCTAGAAGAACTAGAAGATGAATTTGATTCACTTCCCATTATGGGACCTCCAACTGATGAGGCTTTTGAGGAATTACCGCCCCAGAGTTGAAGACTCTACCAGATAATCTTAAATACAGGTTTTTAGATGATACAAATAAATTTCCTGTTATTATTAGTGCTAAAATTTTAGGAGAAGAAGAAGAAGGACTCATGAAAATAGTTAAGGAGCATCGCAAGGCCTTTGGGTATTCAATGGATGATTTGAAGGGCATCAGTCCCATGATAACCGTCCATCGAATATTCATGGAAGAAGGTGCTAAACCAGTTGCGGAATTTAACAAAAGATTGAAGCCTAAAATGAAGGAAGTGGTAAGAAAAGAAATTGTATGCCTACTAGACGCAGGTATAATTTATCCTGTTAAAGAAAGTGAATGGGTAAGTCCTATTCATTGTGTCCCTAAGAAGGGTGTTTTTACTATTGTTCCTAATGAAAACAATGAATTGATACCGACTAGAACTATTGTTGGGCATAGGATGTGCATAGACTTCAGGAAATTAAATAAAGAAACTAGGAAATATCACTATCATTTACCGTTCATAGATCAAACTTTAGAAAGGTTAGCAAACCACACTCATTTTTGCTACCTGGACAGATACTCCGGTTTTTCTCAAATAGTTATTCATCCGGATGATCAACTTAAAACAACTTTTGTTAGTCCCTATGGTTTACATGCTTTTCAAAGATGCTTGACTGCTATTTTTGCGGATTTTATAGAACTGATAATGGAAGTATTTATGGATGACTTTTCTGTCTATGGAACTTCGTTTACTAGTTGCTTGGATAATCTCAAAATAGTTCTACAGAGTTGCGAAGAAACCAATCATGTTCTAAACTGGGAGAAGTGCCATTTTATGGTCAAAGAAGGTATAGTCCTTGGATACAAGATATCAGGTAAGGGAATTGAAGTGGATAGAGCTAAGGTTGAGGCCATAGAGAGCCACAACCTAGGGACATTAAAGCTATAAGAAGTTTTCTTGGTCATGTGGGTTTTTATAGAAGGTTCATTACAAATTTCTTTGGAATATCTAGACCTTTGACTAACCTCCTGCAAATGGGAGTAAGATTTAACTTTGATGATAAATGTCTTGAAGCCTTTGATCAACTAAAAAATTCTTTATCCGTGCTCCTATTATTAAACCACCTATCTGGGATATAAATTTTGACTAATATGTGAAACTAATGATGATGTTGTAGGAGTAACTCTAGAACAACACATTGGTCAGAGATTTAATATTATACATCATGCTAGTAGAACTCTTAATCGTGCTCAAAAGAATTACCCTAAGGAAGAAAGGGAACTTTTTGCTGTATTTTTCTCTTGTGATAAATTTCATTCTTCTATAGTTGATGCAAAGGTAAGAGTTCATACAGATCGTGATGGTTTAAAAGAACTCCTTGAGAGGAAAGACCATAAGCCAAGACTGATCTGTTGGATTCTTTCACTTCAAGAATTTGAGTTGCAGATTATGCAGAGGCAAGAAATAAAGATGTTGGATGTAGTGTCCATGTTTGCCCAACAAGACACCAATCTTGTTGAGAGGAACTTTAGTCTCGGTGATTTTCGTTTACAAGAATTATTCAATGAACTAAGTTCAATTCCTCCAAAAGAGAAGAAGTCTTTATTGTTGGAGGAGCTTTTCATCCCCGGATAAGTAAATGGTAAGTTCGAGGTAAGTGTTCCTACTCAAATAAGTGATTTGTTTTCACAGATTTTACTTCTAAATTTTTTGCCTTTGAATTCTTCGTCTTTTTCTGAAGCATCTAAGGGTTTTTACCAACTATACGGGTGCAACTATATGGCTGGAGAAAAATCTCCCGCCGTATAGTTGGTCGTTAAACTCTCTGTATCATCTTCGTGAAATTGTTTTTGAAGTCTGGACCTATACGGGTGCAACTATACGACCGGAGCTAAAATTCCGGCCGTATAGTTGGTCGTTGAACTCTCAGACACTTTTGATTATTGGTGTCTATATCTATACGGTTGCAACTATATGACCGGAGCCAAAATTCTGGCCATATAGTTGGTCGTTAAACTCTCAGACACTTTCGATTTTTGGTGTCTGTATCTATACGGTCGCAACTATACGACCAGAGCCAAAATTTCGGCCGTATAGTTGGTCGTTAAACTACCAGACACTTTTTGTTTGCCTTTTCATTTGTATTCATTAAAAAAACATTATTGTTGGTTCCGAGTCGTGACTAAATCGACCTGGACTGAAGATATTTGTAAATATCTGCCGGAACCAACTATACGGCCGGAGCTATACGGGTCACACCCGTATAGTTGGTCGTTACGCGATAGGACTCTTCGAAATCCGTGATTTCTTTCCCTGTTTCGTTAAGATTCTTTTCTTGGGCGACAATTTGATGTTTTCCGTGAGTTTTACCGACCTCTGACCCCCCTTATATACTGCCCTTGTGTTTCTCTCTAATCATAATCTTCAGGAACAAATCTAGCAATGCACTATCCCGTCCCAGGCCGTTGGAAACCCATGGGGCTCATTTCTCCTTCTAGGGACCGCTCTAGCAGCCCGTCCATGGAGGATGATAACGAGGAGGTGGAGAGGATTAGCCCGAGGTACAAGGAGTATGTCGATCCAAGCTACTACAACAATGATTATGATGATGACGTTGTTGACGTCTACATCTGTCGCGACGTCTATGATCCACTGGAGATCGATTGGGAGGCAATGAAGAAAGATCAACAAGAGAGAGAAGATCGCAAGCCGCATGGAAAGGGAATGTGGAGAGAGAATATCATTTTGCGGCCCGAAAGTTGGGGTGTCCAGGCAACGCGGTACCCAAGTTCCCTGAAATCATCCGCGATGACTACAGTTGGTGTGCCAAATACTTAGAGGGTCTTTTTCGGCACGAATTCCACTTTACGTTTCAATACAAAAAATCAGGCTAATGGCCGTCAAGTTGGGCCCCTCCGCCGCTTCGCCCGTTATATGTCCCCTGCCGCCCTGGCCGCTTAGGTGTCAATTAGGCTTGCAGCGTTGGCGCCTGCATCCATTACGCGTCTTCTTCTTCCCCGGAGCGGCAATCTGTGGGGAATCGCAACCATGGCACAGAGCTGGGACGTGGACGAACTTTCTCGGCCCAGCTCTCCTCCCTGTAGGCTTGCAGCATTGGCGCCTACATCCATTACGCGTCTTCTTCCCCGGAGCGGCAATCTGTTGTCACGGCCATGGCGTAGAGCTGGGAAGTGACGAAGCTGCTCAGCCCCGCTCTCCTCCCCATCCCGAGTAGGAGCTCGCCCACACCGTGGACGCACCCATGGCACGGTCAGGGACGAGAATTGGTTCCTGGTGAGATCTATCACCTTGTCGACCATGCTCAGTTCTTTTTTCCTCCTCTAGAATCCGAGCTCACCGTCGCCGTGGTTGCACTCGCACCAATTCTGCCACCTCTGCCGAGGTCTCTGTGGTAGCTCAAGTTCTAGGGCTCTCCAAGTTCTGCCATGTTGGGCCTGTAAGTGTTGATGTATGTTAAACTAGCAAATCTCTTTTGTTCAAATCTCTTGGGCTGTACCAACTTCATTGTGTTTAATTATGAAAGACAAAATATAAATGACTTCTCTCAATTTCTCGCATAGAAAAATGCACAGCTAATTTCATATTCTCACAGGAACTGGCCCCACTTGTTGAACCGGCGGCACTGCCAAGATCTCCACGTAACCATGGTGTGTTCTCGAACCGAAAGTTGCAGTTACCACATTTCTTCTGCAGTCATTCCTCTTCCTCAGTCATTCCTCTGCAGTTTTTCCTGGGTGCTTCTTCTTCCTCTGTTCTGGAACCGTCGGTTCATCTTCTTCTTCCTCTCGTAGGCATTTCCTTTCACCCATTTCGTTGCAGGCATGGACGATGGGAAACGCACAACAGAGACCCACTTGGTCCCTGCCCATGGCACCATGACTTTGATAGTGGTGTACACAAATGATGAAGCGACTGTGGAGACAACTCTCGCCAGGTTTGAGAAATTGCTTGAGAAAGAGAAGCACAAGTTTGTGGGGCTAGACTTGGAGTACACCTGTGCAAATAAGAGAAAAAAATCCTCCATAAGAGATCGATGTCGTGCAAATCTCCATACATGAGGAGGTCCTCGTTTACCACTTCTACAGGTATGTGAAATTTAAATTTGAGATCACCACTTCTGCATCCCTTGTTCCCTTACATCCCTAGAACCATCTAAGTGCAGGAGTAAACCAACTGAGATGCGTTGTCCGGCTCTGGTCGAGTTCTTGTGTAGGAAAGGGATAACTTTCATTACCGTGGATATCACAAATGACACAATTATGCTTTCTCGTGCGTTGATAAAAATCCCAGAGGGGCACCACATCGACATCCAAAATCTATACAAGATCAAATCATACCCAGCAAAGGATGGCATGGGTGATCTGGCAGCGGAAATCATCGATAAATCCTATGAAAAACTGAAGAAATTGAAGCGACTCGATCACGACTACTGGGAGTGGAAGCTGATGAGCTAGGTGCCCCTCGAGTATGCAGCCAGAGACGCCTACATGGCGTACGAGTTGTACAGTAAGCTCATTACCATGAAAGATGGGATGATTAAGGCGGGGTTTTTCGTGAGAGAGTTATGCCCTGGTTGCAAGCTAGCCCAGGAGAAGAAGCGCGAGGAGGACAAAAAGCGGTTTCAGGACGAGCAGGGATCTTGGGACGGTGGCGACATCAAGCGGCTGAAGGAGAAGCAAGTCCAAGACGACAACAAGTGGTGGTCATACATTATGTGTTTGAACTAGATTTTAGTTTCTAGTTTATTATGTGTGTGATACATTTAGTTACTTCAATACAAAATTTCGACCAATTTAACTTGTTGATGTATTTCTTGACAATTATAATATAATCGAGCACTAGAAATATTTTGTAGTGTGCATGAGCATGATCAGTAAATATAATTGAACACTAGAAACTTTAAGGCACTCCATATAAAGGAGTAGATTAATGTAGAAGGTTCACTAGAGACACCACGGATATATTGTCTTACATGCCACACACAGGTAATAATTAACTAGAACAAAATAAAAGCAGGGGCTACAGCAGGAGGCCGGGACATGGAGACGCCTAGCAGGGCAGGGGTTTATCAGCAGGAGGCAGCGACAGCCTAGTCGATGGGATACAGGCCAGTCCTGACATACTCCCGGAGGAATTTGCCGTAGGCTGCGTGCCGCGCCAAGGTAATCGGCCTATGGCTTCTGCCTCCGCCTCTGCCAACGCCCTCCGCGTGCTGGATCATGCTGTTGAGGTCCACGTTGATTGCTCTGCCACAGAATGGGCAAAATAGTCTCCCCCTACGGTGGAAACGGATTAGCCCACACCGTAACCGCCTCAGCACGTAGCGTCTCTTGTTGTCCCTGGATACCTTTCTATCGTCCACTTCATCATCATCCTCCTGTTGATTTTTAAGAACATAACTTAGAACTTATACATATGATTGAATTGTATTACAACTCAAGAATTGACAACATGTATATGTAAGACAATATATCCGTGGATATCAAAGATAAAGCATCTCAGCAATAATTTGATCGGTTCATATATCATTTTATCTCAACACAATGACAAATAATTGCGTCAGAGTGAATGTAGGATAAAGATTGCGGCCTCATAAGTTTCTTCAGGGATGGAGTTAGCGAACCAAGTAACAATTGCACAACATGTAATGTTGTTGTACATCGCCCTAGGTTCACTAACTCATCCCTGAAAAAATCTGACACCAATGTGTCTGCCTCTCTTTTGGGACAAATTTGAATCATTGGCCATAATAAGAAATTGAAATGTAATCGTACAAAACATTATTCAGGGATATACATAGTCAGGTACAAAAACAAGCCTAAATATTGTAATTATAAATAAAAAACCAAACAATTAATCTTCAGGTGCATGTTAAAAATACTTATGATCAAAACCATTCATATACATATGCATCATACTAATCATTAAAAGATCAGAGACAATTCAAGGATCATATATGTAGTTCCATATGAGAATAAATCTAGGGCCTCAAAATTTGTTTTAGAGATGGAGTTAGCGAACCAAAGTACCAACAGCACAACCTATATTGTTTGTGTGCATTGCTGCCTCAGGTTTACCAACCCATCCCTAAGACACGACACCATCATGTGTCTCCCCTTGAACTCTTTTGGGGCAAATTTCAATCATCGGCCTCGGTGACAAACTAAAATGTAATTCTTATACACTGAATGCATGGAATAGGTAATTCGAATATCATAGTTCTATGAATGTAGAATAAAGAGGCCTCATAAGTTTCTACAGGGACGGCGTAAGTGAACCAAGTAACAATTACACAGCCTATATTATTCTTGTACATCGCCCCAGGTTCACTAACTCGTCCCTGAAAAAATCTGACACCAATGTGTCTGCCTCTCTTTTGGGGCAAATTTGAATCATTGGCCACAATAAGAAAATGAAATTTAATCGTACAAAACATTATTCAGGGATATACATAGTCAGGTACAAAAACAAGCCTAAATATTGTAATTATAAATAAAAAACCAAACAATTAATCTTCAGGTACATGTTAAAAATACTTATGATCAAAACCATTCATATACATATGCACCATACCAATCATTAAAAGATCAGAAACAATTCAAGGATCATATATGTAGTTCCATATGAGAATAAATCAAGGGCCTAATAATTTGTTTTCAGAGATGGAGTTGGAGAACCAAAGTACCAACAGCACAACCTATATTGTTTGTGTACATTGCTGCCTCGGGTTCACCAACCCATCCCTAAAACACGACACCATCATACGTGTCTCCCCTTGAACTCTTTTGGGGCAAATTTCAATCATCGGCCTCGGTGACAAACTAAAATGTAATTCTTATACACTATGAATGCATGGAATAGATAATTCGAATATCATAGTTCTATGAATGTAGAATAAAGATTGCGGCCTCATAAGTTTATTCAGGGATGGCATGAGCGAACCAAGTAACAATTGCACAGCTTATATTGTTCTTGTACATGGTCCCAGGTTTGCTCACTCATCCTTGAAAAAATCTGACACCAATGTGTCTGCCTCTCTTTGGGGCAAATTTGAATCATTGGCCACAATAAGAAATTGAAATGTAATCGTACAAAACATTATTCAGGGATATACATAGTCAGGTACAAAAACAAGCCTAAATATTGTAATTATAAATAAAAAACCAAACAATTAATCTTCAGGTACATGTTAAAAATACTTATGATCAAAACCATTCATATACATATGCATCATACCAATCATTAAAAGATCAGAAACAATTCAAGGATCATATATGTAGTTCCATATGAGAATAAATCAAGGGCCTCATAATTTGTTGCAAAGATGGAGTTGAAGAACCAAAGTACCAACAACACAGCCTATATTGTTTGTGTGCATTGCTACCTCAGGTTCACCAACCCATCCCTAAAACACGACACCATCATACGTGTCTCCCCTTGAACTCTTGTGGGGCAAATTTCAATCATCGGCCTTGGTGACAAACTAAAATGTAATTCTTATACACTATGAATGCATGGAATAGATAATTCAAATATCATAGTTTTGTGAATGTAGAATAAAGATTGCAGCCTCATAAGTTTCTACAGAGATGGCGTAAGCGAACCAAGTAACAACTGCATAGCTTATATTGATCTTGTACATGGCCCCAGGCTCGCTCACTCATCCCTGAAAAAATTTGACACCAATGTGTCTGCCTCTCTTTGGGGCAAATTTGAATCAGTGGCCACAATAAGAAATTGAAATGTAATCGTACAAAACAATATTCAGGGATATACAAATGCATCATACAACGCATTCATAGATCAGAAACAATACAAATATTATATATTTAGGTTCCATATGAGAGAAAAAATTAGGGCCTCATTTTTTTTAGCGATGGAGTCGAAGAAACAAAATACCTACAACACAACCTATATTGTTTATGTGCATTGCTGCCTTAGGGCCACTAACCATCCCTAAGAAAACGAGACCATCAGATGCCCTTGCACTATTTTAGGGCAAAATTGAATCATTGGGCTCAGTAAGGAATAGAAATGTAATGTTATAGGCCTGCTGTGTATCGAAATCAACACTCAACTAGCAAAACTCAACTAGATGGCAGATGAGCAGATTGGGGTTTTGTGACTAGACGGATTGGGGTTTTGTGACTAGATGGCAGATGCATCAATCAACCGATCAAATCATATATATACTACCATACTTCAAGGGCAAAAGAATCTGTACACGATTGAGCAAATCCTATGTATGAATAGTGAAAACTGCGGCTGCGACTAGAGAAGCTAGCAATGTAGTACCTCGGACTCCTCATCAGGGACCTCCTCCTCGAACTCATCATTCTCCACGACCGCGTCGAAGATTTCTTGAACGGCGATGGGGTCGTCAATGTAGATCACCGGATTGCCTCCGCCTGCCGCCTGCCCCCCATCCAGATCTGCCGCTGGCACCATGACGTTGTCGGCCACCTACTGCTCGGCGGCGATGGCTACTACCTGCTGATCGGCGGCGATGGCTACCACCTGCTGATCGGCAGCGACGGATACCACCTGCTTCTCGGCGGCGATGTCTACTGGCTGGACGGATGAGTTCGCACCCTCGACGGCACGGCGACGAGCGGCGTTCGTGCCCGGAGAAGACGCCTCCGCCTACTTGGCAACGACCGAGCCATCTGCTGATGTGCCTTCAACTGGCTTCACCTCTGGATTGTCTCCACGCGTATGCTTCATGGCGCACCAAGGGAAGGAGGTAGTGCAAACGAGGGAGCTTCGACGCGCGTGGCAGGTGTAGATTGGGGTCTTGGGACTAGACAGGCTGGGGGAGGAAATGACACGAGCTCATGGAAGAAGAAGGTCGAGGGGGGTTATAAACACCGGACCGTTTGTAGTCCTCGAGTGGACAAGTGTGGTGGGCGGGGGGCGGGGGACTACCATGATCTCCACCCTTTTTTTCGATTCCCTTTTTTTTGAAACAACCACGGTCTCCACTTTAGAGCTGCATTGAAACTACGCTCATGGCAGACCTCGATTCCACTGCATGCAAGTGGCACGGAACTAATTTCTAGCAACGTTAGATCTACTCGAGGGGGGCCCTTGACTGATCAAATTTACTAGCGGTAGGGCCCAGTTGGAAGTGAGATTGAGAGCGCTGCGTAAAAATGGGATGTGTCTTATTAAAATCAAGTGGCAATAAATTGCAGCGGCCCGTCGACAACCGTGCACTCGATGACCCCGTTGCCCTGTGCATGAGTTGTAGTAGCAGTAGTAGGCTTTTCAGACTTGATTAAACTTGACATGACCGCTCGATGACTTTTTCCATGGACGGCATCGTGTTCCTTCCTGTAGAAGTCTCACGGAGGGAGACATCCGTGCTGTCTCACGTTGTACTGTGAAGGGCACGACGTGTGCAACGATCATTGTTGGATCACACAGAATCAGTGGTTGGTGCGCATGATCCGCGTGACAACTGTGACAACCAATCAGGGAGTAGCAGACAGGGTGAGCACAGGTTTGGGCTTCTACGAAAGATACTGAGAGGGGGCCAAAACTAAGTAGTACCACATAAAACAAAGGGCAAAACTGAGTAGTACAAAAATGGAAAGTGTCTTTACAATGAAATACATTGTGGAATACATAAAATTATGCCAAGATAGATCCACTAGAGTTCATTGGATGTGTGTTCTTCTCATAAACCACACATGGATCCACCTGTGTGATTACATGTCTGTTCCTCTAAACAAACCACATAAGGATCCACCAGTGTCATTGGATGTGTGGTCTTCTCATGAACCACATGTGGATCCACCGGTGTCATTTCATGTATGTTCCTCTAAACAAACCACATAAGGATCCACCAGTGTCATTGCGTGTCTGTTCTTTTCATGAACCACACCCAGTGTCATTGCATGTGTGTTCTTCTAAACAAACCACATAAGGATCCACCAGTGTCATTGCCTATCTATTCTTTTCATGAACCACACCCAGTGTCATTGCATGTGTATTCTTCTAAACAAACCACATAAGTCATTGCATGTCTGTCCTTTTCGTGAACCACACCCGGTGTCATTGCATGTGTGTTCCTCTAGACGAACCACATAAGGATCCACCGGTGTCATTGCATGTATGTTCCTCTAAACAAACCACATAAAGATCCACCAGTGTCATTAGATGTGTGTTCTTCTCATGAACCACACATGGATCCACCGGTGTCATTGCATGTTTGTTCCTCTAAACAAACCACATAAGGATCCACCAGTGTCATTGCATGTCTGTTCTTTTCATGAACCACACCCAGTGTCATTGCATGTGTGTTCTTCTAAACAAACCACATAAGGATCCACCAGTGTCATTGCATGTCTATTCTTTTCATGAACCACACAAGGATCTACCAGTGTCATTGGATGTGTGTTCTTCTCATGAACCACATAAGGATCTACCAGTGTCATTGGATGTGTGTTCTTCTCATGAACCACACGTGGATCCACCGGTGTCATTGCATGTCTGTTCCTCTAAACAAACCACATAAGGATCCACTAGTGTCATTGCATGTTTGTTCTTTTCATGAACCACACCCAGTGTCATTGCATGTGTGTTTGTCAGACCCCACCTTTATAAAGGAAAGGATCCCTGTGATTGCAATGCTAGTCCCTGGATCAATGCTAGCATCCATAGTTTAAGATGAAGTACACAGATACAAAGGTCGTTTATTACAGTCATTCCAGAGATAAAACATAGTCTTTTACAACTCAGGGCCAAAGGCCTAATACAAGAGTTTATGGAATAAGTAGATAAACATAAGTCTTCATCTTCATGTGCCACAGGCAAGCATGTTGAGTGTAGACTCATGACTCCTAATCATCATCGGAGTAACCTGCAACATAACAAGTTACAGCCACAGAGGGTCAATACTTTGGAATAGTATTGGCAAGTGATACCTTAGTATATATTAAGTGGACTATAATACTATATGCATTTGGCTAAGTGGAGTTTAGGCTTGCATTGCTCAAAATAGATTTTTCCTTAACATTTGAAAACACTAAGTTTTTGTTTGGCACAAAACACCCAAGGCATCTACCAATCAAAGACTGAAGATCCACTCAGGGCATCTACCAATCAAAGACTGAAGATCCTCTTAACCCTTGTTCACCCACAAGTTTTATTTAGAAATTGGAGTGATGAGATTCTTGAAGCTTCCATGTCTTGATGCTCAAATTTTCCTTTACCAGGGACATGGCTAAGTACTTAGGTTTTACACTCTGCAGAGGTGGTGCACTTTCCCCACAAGACTTGGTTTCCCAAGACAAGATCCTTCAGAAGCCTTTCCTTAGTCAAATAGACGCGCTCCAACCTATCATTCCCACTACCACCAACTGTCCAAGAGACTAAGTTCTAGCATCCTAAGATCATGGCAGAGCCCATAATGCCAAGTGGTTGCACTTGAAGCTTCTCAACATTTGACATCTCAAATCTCTTTGTTCCTGGGTGGCCATCCACAAGTGAGATACACAAGGTAAACCATAAACATGGGCCTTGTGAACCACTCAACCAAAAACCACGAAGCAAGTCCCATTCCACCCAGGTAATTCATTAACTTAATTGTTTTTATTAAACAAAACATAAGTCCTCAGACTTAGAATATTTTCCATAGTGTGAATATATATTCCACCCTTGTTTTCTAGTAGCTAGGCTAAGCATGGCATGGCAACTTATCCTTAGGGAATTTTCCTAGCAACTCTACCATTCTAATCTACATAGGATTTCCCATCATACCATTTGACAAAAGTAGCATGCATGTCTTAGCAAAATATCTAATGCAAGTATAAAATATAGGAATGGAATATTCATGAAAATATCACTTGCCTTGGTAATGGGGAGAGTAGCACTCGTCACAATCACAATCACTAGCAAAATCTACACAAAGATTATAGCACATAATTACACACAATTATATACAATCAAAAATAATATGAATGCATGCATGCAAGAATCTACTAAGTGGTGATTTTTGAAAACTCTACCAAGCATGTGCAAGTTTACAGAAACTTAACAAGTCACAAGTTTGCCCACTAAACATAATTAACCCCTAAACAAATTACTAAACTAAAACCATTCTCAAAATAGTCTTAAACAAGTTTCTACAAATAAAGTCATTCTAATGGTTACTATTTGCTAAACACATTGGATAGGCAGAAAGGTCTTGTTTTACTGAATCCAACGGTATAAAGTTTGCAGAAATCTAACGTGGCATTCAAAAGTTATAGGAGTTTGAAGTTTGGATCTAATTCAGGTTTTAAATTCTGTTTTTTGAATTCAACCTAGCCACGCGTCGCAACCTCACTGGCGCGTACCGCTTCGGTCGGATTGACAGATGCGAACCGTAGGATCTAACTTAGATCTGGCGGCTCAGACGTGAGCGTACCCCTTCGTTTAAGATCTATCCTAGCCTTATGATATAGATCCAACGGACTCAATCACCGAGCCACTAATTGGCGGCGCGCTGAAGCTCGAGGTGGCTCTGGTTTGTCAAGGGGCGCACAGATACGGCGATGATTGCTCGTCGGAGTAGAGACAGACGTCGGCACGGTCAATCGTCATCGTTGGCGAGGTTGTCGATCACACTAGAGCTCGCCGGAGTTGATGTTGTCGTCGGTGCTTGCGGTGTCGAGTGGAAACGGTGACCTGGGGCAGTACATGATGAACTAGTGGGGTCAGAAGGTGCACAAGGACTCACTGAATCAGATAGCAAGAATGAGAGGCAGAGGGGAACACGAGACTCACCGGAATTGATCGCCGGAGTGGGCTTTGTCTGCGGCGGTGTGGGGTTGATTGTGTGCAGCCTGGTGGCGGAGTGAGCGAGGTGTTTGGGGGAAAATGCTCGCGAGGCAGAGAGGGTCTTATAGCCAGAGGCTCGACAGGAAACGCCCGTGGATTAATGCCCAATTAAGCTCGGTATCACTGCGGCAACGGTCAGCGGCGGAGATCGTGCGCGGAGTCAGGGGGAAGACGATGCTGACGTGGAGGAGGCCCGCTTGTCAGCGAAGTGCGCAAGGTGGAGGTGGGGTCTGTCTGCCGTCGACTGGTGCGCCTCAGCGTGAAAGAAGAAAAGAAAATCCCCGGGTGGGCTTGTTGGGCTCGATTCACTGCTGGGCTAGATTTCAGCCACGCGGCCTTTTTCCTTTGTTTAACTCTTTTTCTTTTCTAATTCGATTTTCTGAAATGATTTTGATATGAATTCAAATCCTTTTGAATTCAAACAAATCTGGGGATCTTTGCAGGGTTCTGTGGTTTCAAATACAGTCATTTAACCATGTGGTTACCTTGCAAGGGCTTGGTCAAGCTTGGGCTTAATACAAACAGAGACTTTGCCTCTAGTTTGCAAATGTTTTGAAAAGGTTTTGAAATTATTTCTAAGTTGAAAACTTTGGTTAGAATGCTACACTTAAACTATCCAACAAAGGAGGCAAGCAAACAAGTTCCTAAACAATCAAGCCTCAAAGGGTGGTGGACAATTGAGTTAAATTTGCTCACATGAAATCATAGCACAAGCTTATGCTTCTAAATGATTTTGAGAAAAACCCTAAATGAATGAAGGATGCAAGGATGATATGAATGAGTTTTGAAATATGATTTTAGGGATGTTACAAATCTAACCCCCTTAAGATGAATCTCGCCCTCGAGATTCGGATTGGCTAGCAAATAGGTGAGGGTGGTCTTTCCGAAGATCATCTTCTCTTTCCCATGTTGCTTCCTCTTCGGAGTGATGACTCCATTGCACTTTGCAAAACTTGATAGTCTTTGTCCTTGTGACTCTTTCTGCGGTCTCAAGAATTTTGACAGGCTTTTCTTCATAGGTGAGATCACTTTCTAGTTGAACTTCTTCCAAAGGTATGGTATCCTTCAAAGATGATTCTTCCATTTCTGGGTGACATTTCTTGAGCTGACTCACATGAAAAACATTATGGACTGCTGATAAAGATGCTGGCAGTTCGATTTCATATGCAACTTCTCCCTTGCGACTTAGAATGTTGAATGGTCCAACATATCTTGGTGCCAACTTTCCTTTGACTCCAAATCTTTTCACTCCACGAAGTGGTGATACTCTAAGATAAGCTCTATCCCCAACTTCGTAGGTGACTTCTCTATGCTTAGAATCTGCATAGCTTTTCTGTCGAGACTGTGCTATCTTCAACCTGTCCCTAACCAATTTGACCTTTTCTTCGGCGTCTTTGATAAGATCTGGTCCAAACAAACTTCTTTCTCCCACACCATTCCATAGCAATGGGGTGGTACACTTCCTTCCGTAGAGAAACTCAAACGGTGCCATCCCAATGCTAGATTGGTAACTGTTATTGTAAGAAAACTCTGCGTAAGGCAAACTTTCCTCCCAACTTGCTCCATAATCTAGGGCACATGCCCTCAACATGTCTTCAAGAATTTGATTAGTCCTTTCTGTTTGTCCATCCGTTTGAGGATGAAAGGCAGTGCTGAATTCCAACCTTGTTCCTAAAGATTCATGAAGCTGTCTCCAAAAGTGAGAAGTGAACTGAGTTCCTCTATCAGACACAATACTCTTTGGCACACCGTGAAGGCATACAATTCTACTCACGTAGATTTTGGCCAACTTGGCACTAGTATAAGTTGTCTTTACGGGTATAAAATGAGCCACTTTAGTTAGGCGATCTACTACTACCCATATGGAATCATATCCCGACCTGGTCCTTGGTAATCCGGTAATGAAATCCATACCAATATTTTCCCACTTCCATTCAGGAATAGGCATTGGTTGAAGCAAACCTGCTGGTTTCTGATGCTCCGCTTTCACTCTACTACACACATCACACAAAGCAATGTGTTCGGCGATGTCCCTTTTGAGATTGTTCCACCAAAATCTTTCTTTCATATCCATGTACATTTTGGTGTTTCCCGGGTGAATAGAATATGGAGAGTTATGGGCTTCTTGTAGAATCAGTTTCCGAAATTCCGGATCTTGTGGAACACAAATACGTTTCCCGTGCCATAAAGTACCTTGTTCATCTATATGGAAACTTTTAGCTTTCCCTAGGCTAATTCTTTCCTTAATCTCTTCGATTTCTTTATCCGTCTTTTGGGCTTCTTTAATCTTTTCCAACGGAGTGGGTTGAACATCCAAAGACATAAGATGTCCTTCTGGCACAATCTCCAACCTGAGTTCCTTGAATTGCTTACACAAGTCATCTAGCAATTCACCTTTGGCAAGGCCATTTACAAACGCCTTTCGACTTAAAGCATCTGCTACTACATTTGCTTTACCGGGGTGGTATTGCAAACTCAAGTCGTAATCCTTGATAAGTTCTAGCCATCTCCTTTGTCTCATATTGATTTCCTTCTGGGTGAAGATATACTTCAAACTCTTATGATCGGTGAATACTTCACAACGTTTTCCCAAAAGGTAATGTCTCCATGTTTTGAGTGCATGGACAACAGCGGCTAACTCTAAATCATGAGTAGGATAGTTTACTTCATGAGTTTTGAGTTGTCTCGAGGCATAAGCCACAACTTTCCCGCCTTGCATAAGTACGGCACCTAATCCTTGATGCGAAGCATCGCAATACACTTGGAAATCCTTTTCTAAATCTGGTAGGCACAGAACTGGTGCTGACACAAGTCTCTTCTTTAATTCTTGAAAGCTGAGTTCACAACCTTCAGACCAAGCAAATTTTTTATCTTTCTTTAACAATTCTGTCATTGGTTTAGAAACCTTTGAAAATTTTTCAATGAATCTTCTGTAGTAACCTGCTAAACCAAGGAAACTACGAACCTCTTTTACGCTCTTAGGGGATTCCCATTCTGTCACAGCTGAAACTTTAGCAGGATCAACTGCTACACCATCCTTTGTCATAATGTGACCAAGAAATCCAACTTCCTCTAACCAAAACTCACACTTGCTGAATTTGGCATAAAGCTTATGTTCCCTCAGTTTCTCAAGTATCAAGCGTAGATGTCTTTCATGTTCTTCCTTGCTCTTGGAGTAGACTAAGATGTCATCGATGAAAATGACAACGAACTTGTCGAGGAATTCCATGAACACTTTGTTCATCATATTCATGAAGTATGCTGGAGCGTTGGTTAAACCAAAAGGCATCACAGTGTACTCATACAATCCATACCTGGTGGTGAATGCTGTTTTAGGTATGTCTTGCTCTCTTATCTTGAGTTGAAAATAGCCTGACCGAAGATCAATCTTCGAGAACACACATGCTCCTTCTAGCTGATCAAACAAGTCATTGATTCTTGGCAAAGGATATTTGTTCTTGATGGTTACCTCGTTGAGAGAACGGTAATCTATGCATAATCTTTGAGTTCTATCTTTCTTTTCTACGAACAAAACTGGAGCTCCCCAAGATGAAGAACTTGGCTGGATGAATCCTTTCTGCAATTGTTCTCCAAGTTGTTTCTTGAGTTCCTTAAGTTTGTCAACTGATATTTTATAAGGCCTCTTTGCTCTTGGTCCAGAACCTGGTACCAAATCTATTATAAACTCTACATCTCTATCTCGTGGCATTCCCGGTAATTCTTCCGGAAACACATCCGGATATTCACACACAATTGGCACACTGTCCATGCTAACCCCCTTAAGAGAATTCAGCTTACTTCCTTTAGACTTAAAATTGGACTTGAATTTTATCCTCTTACCTTCAGGGGTTGTGAGTGAAACTGTACGATTGGCACAATCTAGTACTCCCTCATACTTAGCCATCCAATCCATTCCCAAAATCACATCCAATCCTTGGGAATTTAGGATTATTAGGTTCACTGGAAACTTATGTTTCCCGATCTCTATGACTAGATCCCGACATCCAAGACTCACTATCATATCTCCTCCCGGAGAGCTAACTTTTATCGGACACCCAATGTTTTCAGATGCAAACCCGTTTCTATCAACAAATGCTTTTGATATGAATGAATGAGATGCACCAGTGTCAAAGAGTACAAATGCTGAGATGGAATTGAGTCTGAACTTACCAAAGAACAAAGATCGTGCTCTTCATAGACCTCCTCCACATTGATGTGGTTGACCTGTCCTTTCTGAAAAGGATTGGGCTTGTTAGGTCCTTCAACCTTCTTTTCAGGGCACTCATTAGCATAATGCCCCAGCTTCTTGCATTTGAAGCATTCAACCTGACTGATGTCCCTTTTAGGCTGACTTCCACTTCCACTTCCACTGTGGTGGCTCTTATGTCCACTCTTGTGATTCTTGTACTTATCATTGTCATGACTGCGATGATGCTTGTTGTCATGACGGTTGTGGTTGTGGTGCTTGTTAAATTTCCCATGCTTGTGGGATCCTGAGCTGACATTATCATCATAGTGAGATCGTTTAAGAGACGATCCCGAGCTGTGCTTGTTGGAGTGTTTCCTCTTTCTACTCTCGACTTGCTTCATTTTATTCTCCATAATAACAGCCTTGTCACACAGCGACTGATAAGTTGGAACATATGCCACAGACAGCTGCAGATTCAGCTCATCATTCAAGCCTTCCAGAAACTTTTCCTTCCTTTTGGCATCTGTGTCAACCTCATCCGGTGCATAGCGCGCCAGATTGTTGAACTCTTCAATATATTCAGCCACGCTGTGGTGGCGCTGCTTCAGGTTGTGAAACTCCTTCTTTTTCAGGCTCATCATTCCTGGTAAGATATGAGTAGTGCAAAAACCATCTTCAAAGATAGCCCAAGTCACCTCATCAATAGGTGTGGTGATCTGGAAGTTGTCCCACCATGCGGCGGCTGGTCCTTCCAACAGATGTGCTGCGAACCTGACTTTTTCAGCATCCGTGCAGCCCACGGTCACTAAGTCTTTGTTCACAGAACGTAGCCAATCATTGGCCACCATGGGATCAGTCGTTCCTGAAAACTTAGCTGGCCTCAGACGCAGAAATCTGGTGAGCATATCAAAACCCGGAGGGTTGTTGTTGTTGTTGTTGGGGTTGTTGTTGTTGTTGTTATTGGGGTTGTGTTGTTGTTGTTATTGGGGTTGTTGTTGTTCTGGTTTTGGATGAATGTCGTCATCATTTGCATAAGCTGTGTCTGCGCATTCATCATCTGTTGCATTTCTGGGGTAATGTTGGGGTTGGGGTTGGGGTTTGCGTGACGGGGAGGCATCTGTGGTTTATATAGAGATAAGAATGAGGTACCCTTACATGATTTATGCACAATACATTACACAAGCAAACACATAGCATGCAACACAAGGATAAAAGCTTAACAACCAGATAACAAAAGTCTCAAAGTAAAAAACACACAACTGGCAAGCCATCCACATGTCGGATGGTCCAATAATAAGTTCACAAATAACGAGTACGGTAAATAAAGATAACTGAGTAGTCAATTCTACTCGTCAGCATCAATCTCCTCCTCGACAAAGGTAAGACCTGCGTTCTCCATTGCGGTCTTGTTCTCCTCGATAGTAGTGGTCAAGGAGTCGATCTTGGCCTTGAGAGTCCTCTTCTGGGAACGAAGTCTCTCAATCACTGTCTGCTGCTGCTCTAACTCGAAGTCCTTGGACTGCAGTTCCTCGGTCATGTCCCGAATCTTCTTGTTCCTATCCTGGACACGTTTCTCTTGACTCTTGAACTTACGGTCTTGGGTCTCGAACTTCGCCTCCATCTCCTTGACTACTCGCCCCGTCTCTGCCAAGAGCTTGTCCTTCTCGCGAAGCTGCACCTGGAGCTCGTCATTACTAAGCATGACGTTGGTCCTGTCAGTATCCACGTGCCTAATAAGAGTCTCTAAGTCCTGGAGGTACAGGAGTATCGGCTCAGCTGTGACCCTCGAGTCGTCCTCAAAGTCGATGGACTCTCCGTCATCATCTCGCCTTCCGAAGGCGTGGAAGTGAGTGCCTCTAACCTGTTGGGAGTGACGGCCTAACAGTCGTCCTATCAGGTCCTGCATGACAACCTCCATGCCTCTCTCCCTGTCATCGTGCATAAGCTTGAAGACGATGGCCTCCGTAGTAGGCTCTAACTGGCGTCCTGGCTGGTTCACCTTGAAGCCCCAGAGGTCCTTCCTCTCAAACTTGGTGAGTGGGTGCACCGTGATGGTGGGAAGAGGGAGATCGAGCAAGGTAGTAAGCTCTATGATACGAGGACCAAAACGGGTAACCTGGAACTCCTCAACAGTGCTGATGGTAATAGGCATCTATTTATAAGATTGAAAAAGTTAGAACAACACAATTTAAAATAAACAAGACAACATTCATACATATCCATGGAACACAAAATCACACAAGTCATGCATACATGAATCCATTACATCAACCAAGGTTCAAACTTATTTAAGGTATCATTTGGAAAATAAGGTGATAGGTGGTGGTCCAACTAACGAAGTGCGTTCACAAACCTATCTCATTGGATCTGGTGGCTAACACAATGTTCCTAGAGGCAATCAACCTATCTTGTTCACATGCTTCTATCACTAAGTCTATAATATCTCCCCTTAAGGTTTGGTTGGTGACTTCCAACTCTTGGGTATGTTCCTTCTCCTTCTCTAAGTCTTTTTGGAGGTTGAGCATCCTGCACTTGACTCTAGCACTTAGTTCTTTGATAGTCTTCCAAGCTGCTTCTTTTGCTGACTCAAAGAATGTGGTGTGCATAAAAGTGTTGGTGTACATGCAGAAGCCTCTTTCTTTGTGGTTGTCTTCCTTTTTTTTGTACAAGTGAAGTTGCACCCACCAATACTCCACTCCTTCCTCCATCACTGGAAAGCCCTTGTACACAGCTGCACCATGTACTTCCATTGTCTCCATGAGGTCCTTGAGAATCTTGGGAAACTCAGTCTCACACTCCAAGGTCATGGTCATGAGTGGTCCTCTCTTCACGGCTTCGTTGATGGAGTTCATCTACAAATAGAGATGAGAATGAGAAGATTAGAAAAGTTTACGAGAAGAATAGACAAGTGTAGAAGTAGTTAAATTTTTTTCTTAGAGGTTTCCAATCCTAGGGTCATAATCCTACAGGCAACACAGTGCTCTGATACCATCTGTCAGACCCCTCCTTTATAAAGGAAAGGATCCCTGTGATTGCAATGCTAGTCCCTGGATCAATGCTAGCATCCACAGTTTAAGATGAAGTACACAGATACAAAGGTCGTTTATTACAGTCATTCCAGAGATAAAACATAGTCTTTTACAACTCAGGGACAAAGGCCTAATACAAGAGTTTATGGAATAAGTAGATAAACCTAAGTCTTCATCTTCATGTGCCACAGGCAAGCATGTTGAGTGTAGACTCATGACTCCTAATCATCATCGGAGTAACCTGCAACATTACAAGTTACAGCCACAGAGGGTCAATACTTTGGAATAGTATTGGCAAGTGATACCTTAGTATATATTAAGTGGACTATAATACTATATGCATTTGGCTAAGTGGAGTTTAGGCTTGCATTTCTCAAAATAGATTTTTCCTTAACATTTGAAAACACTAAGTTTTTGTTTGGCACAAACCACCCAAGGCATCTACCAATCAAAGACTGAAGATCCACTCAGGGCATCTACCAATCAAAGACTGAAGATCCTCTTAACCCTTGTTCACCCACAAGTTTTATTTAGAAATTGGAGTGATGAGATTCTTGAAGCTTCCATGTCTTGATGCTCAAATTGTCCTTTACCAGGGACATGGCTAAGTACTTACGTTTTACACTCTGCAGAGGTGGTGCACTTTCCCCACAAGACTTGGTTTCCCAAGACAAGATCCTTCAGAAGCCTTTCCTTAGTCAAATGGACGCGCTCCAACCTATCATTCCCACTACCACCAACTGTCCAAGAGACTAAGTTCTAGCATCCTAAGATCATGGCAGAGCCCATAATGCCAAGTGGTTGCACTTGAAGCTTCTCAACATTTGACATCTCAAATCTCTTTGTTCCTGGGTGGCCATCCACAAGTGAGATACACAAGGTAAACCATAAACATGGGTCTTGTGAACCACTCAACCAAAAACCACCAAGCAAGTCCCATTCCACCCAGGTAATTCATTAACTTAGTTGTTTTTATTAAACAAAACATAAGTCCTCAGACTTAGAATATTTTCCATAGTGTGAATATTCCACCCTTGTTTTCTAGTAGCTAGGCTAAGCATGGCATGGCAACTTATCCTTAGGGAATTTTCCTAGCAACTCTACCATTCTAATCTACATAGGATTTCCCATCATACCATTTGACAAAAGTAGCATGCATGTCTTAGCAAAATATCTAATGCAAGTATAAAATATAGGAATGGAATATTCATGAAAATATAACTTGCCTTGGTAATGGGGAGAGTAGCACTCGTCACAATCACAATCACTAGCAAAATCTACACAAAGATTATAGCACACAATTACACACAATTATATACAATCAAAAATAATATGAATGCATGCATTCAAGAATCTACTAAGTGGTGATTTTTGAAAACTCTACCAAGCATGTGCAAGTTTACAGAAACTTAACAAGTCACAAGTTTGCCCACTAAACATAATTAACCCCTAAACAAATTACTAAACTAAAACCATTCTCAAAATAGTCTTAAACAAGTTTCTACAAATAAAGTCATTCTAATGGTTACTATTTGCTAAACACATTGGATAGGCAGAAAGGTCTTGTTTTACTGAATCCAACGGTATAAAGTTTGCAGAAATCTAACGTGGCATTCAAAAGTTATAACAGTTTGAAGTTTGGATCTAATTCTGGTTTTAAATTCTGTTTTTTGAATTCAACCTAGCCACCGGGCGCTGCATCATGGCTTTCTCGGATCGACAGATGCGAACCGTAGGATCTAACTTAGATCTGGCGGCTCAGACGTGAGCGTACCCCTTCGTTTAAGATCTATCCTAGCCTTACGATATAGATCCAACGGACTCAATCACCGAGCCACTAATTGGCGGCGCTAGCGGCGATGACTGGCGGCGGCGCGTCTGACTACGGTGGCGCCGGCGCTCTAGGTCGTCCGAGGAAACAAGAAGGCGCTTACCAGGACCGCGGTGGCGTGCTGAAGCTCAAGGTGGCTCTGGTTTGTCAAGGGGCGCACAGATACGGCGATGATTGCTCGTCGGAGTAGAGACAGACGTCGGCACGGTCAATCGTCGTCGTTGGCTAGGTTGTCGATCACTAGGAGGCAAACAAAGGGGGTGGTCAGATGCAGAAGATCATGGCGAAGATGCATGCGTGAAGGACAAGGCTTAGGGCGGTCTGGACTTACCACTAGAGCTCGCCGGAGTTGATGTTGTCGTCGGTGCTTGCGGTGTCGAGTGGAAACGGCGACCTGGGGCAGTACAGGATGAACTAGTGGGGTCAGAAAGTGCGCAAGGACTCACTGAATCAGATAGCAAGAATGAGAGGCAGAGGGAAACACGAGAATCACCGGAATTGATCGCCGGAGTGGGCTCTGTCTGCCGCGGTGTGGGGTTGATTGAGGGCAGCCTGGTGGCGGAGTGAGCGAGGTGTTTGGGGGAAAATGCTCGCGAGGCAGAGAGGGTCTTATAGCCAGAGGCTCGACAAGAAACGCCCGTGGATTAATGCCCAATTAAGCTCGGTATCACTGCGGCAACGGTCAGCGGCGGAGATCGTGCGCGGAGTCAGGGGGAAGACGATGCTGACGTGGAGGAGGCTCATTGTCAGCCGGCGCGCAAGGTGGAGGTGGGGTCTGTCTGTCAGCGTCTGACTGGGTGCGCTCGCGCGTGAAAGAAGAAAAGAAAATCCCTGGGTGGGCTTGTTGGGCTCGATTCACTGCTGGGCTAGATTTCAGCCGCGCGGCCTTTTTCCTTTGTTTAACTCTTTTTCTTTTCTAATTCAATTTTCTGAAATGATTTTGATATGAATTCAAATCCTTTTGAATTCAAACAAATCTGGGGATCTTTGCAGGGTTCTGTGGTTTCAAATACAGTCATTTAACCATGTGGTTACCTTGCAAGGGCTTGGTCAAGCTTGGGCTTAATACAAACAGAGACTTTGCCTCTAGTTTGCAAATGTTTTGAAAAGGTTTTGAAATTATTTCTAAGTTGAAAACTTTGATTAGAATGCTACACTTAAACTATCCAACAAAGTAGGCAAGCAAACAAGTTCCTAAACAATCAAGCCTCAAAGGGTGGTGGCCAATTGAGTTAAATTTGCTCACATGAAATCATAGCACAAGCTTATGCTTCTAAATGATTTTGAGAAAAACCCTAAATGAATGAAGGATGCAAGGATGATATGAATGAGTTTTGAAATATGATTTTAGGGATGTTACATGTACTATATTATTTAAGTGGTGTATAGCTCGTACGTATGATATCGAAAAGGAAAGAGGAACCGGTAAAATGTGGGGGGAAATCCCTAAAGCATACCGATGTTAGTAGCCATGCTAAGTATTTTAATTAAACTTCACTATTAACCAATGATGCCCATTAGTTTTCCATTTTATTATTGACTTGTTGGCATCTAAAACGAAGGTGGTGTACTCATTATTGCGTTACTTGATAAAGAGAAAATCAAACCTAGATCATGATGGTGGGACTCGACCAAGAAAAAACTGACAAAATAATACAAAGATTTTACCGGCCTAAAAGACTACATACAAAAAAGAAAATATCATGTTTGGTATGCCCACTTTGGTGTTCCACAAACAGTTTGAGCATGGCGTGTGACATAAGAATACTGATTCAAAGAGAGATGACATTAGTACATGTAATTAAAATATTATTACAACTATTGATTTGGAAGGGTAAAATAATGGGGATAAGACACCTGGCAGTGTGTATCATAGATTTACCACTTGCTAATTTTACAACAAAGAATGAAGACAACACGACCACACCAATGTGGTAGGCAGTAGTATCCATACGGTGCAGCATCAGGTGGTACTATAAAGTTGTTGTATGCATCAAGACGAAACCCCTTTGAAAGTTCCTTGCTAACCTGCTTGATCCAGCTATTGCATCGAGCATCTCAAAGACATCTTTCTAACAAAAACATAATAAGAACTTGTAACTCTATGTCTTATGTGAACGCATTTAGCATTTACTGAAACTGTATAGAGAGAAACACCGACAGACATGAAAAACTTAGTAGGCTCAGTAAGATGGAACCACCAGTGGAACAGTGAATTACATTGAAATTAGGCTAGAGAGGATGCAATCATATGTTCCTGAAGGTGTCATTCCGTTCTACGTGAGCTGCACCAGACTCTAGAAATATTGAAGATGCTTTCAATATGAGCTTTGTTGGTGGTCGGAGAGGATTCAGTCTTTTGATTTCTTCTTGGAGCTTTCAACGTCTACGTAAGTTTGTAACTCGTCAGTATTTGCTGAACTTTGGTACGCAGCTACATAGATGCCAGTGCTACTTTTTGGCATATATAATTTCTTAGCCTGGTTCTTTGTTTTCATTCCAAATCTAATTGGCACGGTACCTAGTATCATCAAATCAGGCCATATGAGACTCACCGTGGTAATAAATATCTGAATAGCAAGGCATAATACTATCTCAGACTCATATAGGTTATCAGCAACACAAAAATATCTAACTTTAAAATTATCAATTGGAATGTCTGATAGATTTATGCTAGAAAATAGTGATGAGTGGATCTACTAATGGAACTATAGAGAGACCGATGACACATATACATATTGCCGATCCAAATTAGGGGCAACTTTTAGTAGAAAGTTAGAGAAAAGGAAAGAAATTGCAAAAGAGATCAAAAAGGAAGGAAAAATTCCATGAATCCTTACTTGTTAGAGAGGCCCTGACAGCCAAAATCCAGTGGGCACACGAGAGGAGAAAGCTACGCCAGTGGTGAGGTTGTTGCTGAGTGAATCAGAAATCAGTAGCAAGTGCCTTGGAGGACAAATTCATGGATGCGGAAGAGATGTACAACCGTCAAAGTTGAGCAGGCTAAGGGCATAGCCTCGAGGGTCAGTTCGATCAGCCTCCTTATGGACACGGGAGGGCATGTCATGGGTTTTTATAACCAGAAAAGTTCGTGTGCATTCTAGTATGCCTCGTTCAGTTTCCTTGCGGGAATTGTGGGGAGAGGAAGAGAGAGCAATGCGTTAATGAGTGCTGGGTGGAGATTAATCTCGAGGAGGAAGCATGAATGAGTGCCTTATACGGAAGTGTTTTTTTATACGTAAGTGTTAATGTTAATGACTGCTCGGTGGAGAAGATGAGTAGTATTGCAATGGACCGGTTCCTTCCATTAAGTATGGCCCTGATGATGGGCTGCATGGTCTTGTACTCTGGTCAGAAAAAATAGGAACGACGCGCCGGTTTGTACGCTAACAAAAAGGGACGGAACGGAAAAGAAAATAAACAAAAAAGTAACGGAACGGTGATGTGGCAGGTTGATGATTTGGCATGCTTGCATGTTGAGAGAAATAGGTAGTGGGGGACTCCTATTTAGATATAGAAGATGAACCTCACCCGGTGTCACTGCATGTAAGTTCTTTTCATGAACCACATAAGGATCCACCAGTGTCATTGGATGTGTGTTCTTTTCATGAACCACACGTGGATCCACCAGTGTCATTGCATGTCTATTCTTTTCATGAACCACACATAAGAATCCACCAATGTCATTGCATGTTTGTTCTTTTCATGAACCACACCCAGTGTCATTGCATGTGTGTTCTTCTAAACAAACCACATAAGGATCCACCAGTGTCATTGCATGTCTGTTCTTTTCATGAACCACACAAGGATCTACCAGTGTCATTGGATGTGTGTTCTTCCATGAACCACATACGGATATACCAGTGTCATTGGATGTGTGTTCTTCTCATGAACCACATGTGGATCCACTAGTGTCATTGCATGTCTGTTCCACTAAACAAACCACATAAGGATCCACCAGTGTCATTGCATGTCTGTTATTTTCATGAACCACACCCAGTGTCTGTTTGGCCACGTAGAGATAAACAAATCTTTTTCCCTACGCGGTGATCCCAAGATCCAGCTCAGGTAGAAGGCCACGAGGATTACCACTAGACGTGCAGTTTCGGAATTGATGAAGCACGTCGTTTGATGCAGTGCAGTCCTCGCGATCCGTTCCGGTTCCACGATCCATGATCTGTTCTTTCTTCACGATCGTCGAAGTGCTGAATGTACAGCACCTCCGCCGGTATCCACATGTACGAGGAGGAGCGCCGGCGATGGACTACTAGGTCCGGTACGGCGGCGACAGGATGGACTGGAGCTAGGGTTTCCAACACATGGAGTGACCTAACCTTGTACTCTAAGCACCTATGCCCCAGCTTATATAGGGAGTGAAAGTGGGCTCCACTCACTTGTGGCCCATTCACTAAAAGGCCTATATTTGCCACTGCAAGTCTCACTTGGTGACTAAGTCCATGTCACTATTTGGTTCCAACCCAAATAGGTTTCCTGTTTGGGTCTTGTAACTACCTCGGTGAATTACGCTCCTAGTTACAAGCCTGGACGAGCAGAAATGGTTAAAATAGTACGGTGGGGCCCAAATGCCACTCACAGGTAGACCTTTCGGCCGTCCTAACCATTTCCAAACATCAGGACAAGAACGGGCGGCGTAATCGGCAGGCGTAGGGATCAACTACATACACAAATGAGTATGTATGCAAGCCACCATACAATAGTTCTCAGATCCATTCCATCTAAAAGAAATAGAAATATTGCAACGCCATACGGCAAGATCCAAATATCCTAGATAGATATAATAGTTTAGGATACCTCCTCATACATCCAACATCAGAGTATCAGGCGGAAGCGGAAAACAAGATCCGAGTACGGATAAGAAGCAAATCGGCATAAGATGCCCCATAATAAACACATCCCGCCCACAGATCTCACGGATCCCCGTTCCCGGAATCTCTACACCGAATGATCGTCGCCCACATCGTCCGTCTCCTCCACCCAGTATCCATCTTGCAAGTTTACCTGTTCATCTGAATCAAACAATTTATCGTGTGAGACCCTAGGGGTACTCAGCAAGTTCTTTATGCCTCTAAAGGGGACACAACCTGGGGTGACACAATTGCAGCAAAAGATAATACCTAACAATTCTATAGATACTCGCTAACCATCCGCCTAACCAAAGATAGACGGATGTCCGTGATTTAATAACAATAGTTATAACAGTAATATTAATCGATCCATCCTCCTCCTCGCTTACCGACGAGGAAGCGGACGAACAACCCCCCCATCTGTTGGCAGTTTTATTATCCCTTCCATGAGTGTTGCACTATTTACTAGTCAGGTACTTAGTCAAATTAAAAGCGGTACTTTGGTTATGCTTGTCTATGATCGAGAAACTGTGCTCCAAGTCGTCCATAACCGCGGACACGGCTTTCAGAAAGTTTTACCTGAGGGTGCACAAATAGCAACACACACTCGATCAACCTCGGAAAAACCAAATCAAAACCCCACGAGGCAGTCACGACAAAGCGATCACAGGATTCAGAAATATTTCAGGGGCCACCCCATTAAGCTACCCGCAACGAAGCTGGCCGGCTACGAGACGGACTCAAGGTTTGTGTGGACGGCTGTAAACGACTGGGAACCGGAAAGTGTGACTGGGATTGTCGATACAGCGAAAACGTGTCACGGCCCTAAACAGTGCAGGTGCTCCACGCACAATCTTAAATAAAGCAGTAAAGCATCGCATAAGTACAGGATAGTAATAAAACCCCAAACTAGTTTGTGGCCCCAAGAAATAAGAATGAATCAAGCTCTGGCTCAGGGGGGTTCATAAGCCTCCCGGATGTGGATAGCGCGAATATTCAAGGAACAGGAATCAAGTACTCGGGGTCCTACGGGACACATGTGAGCATGAAAAACCAAATAGCAGATATTGCTCACCGATGCCACTTTCATTAGTTATCCCATTACTACTCAGGTTAAGTGGTATAGGTACCTCGTTATCCATCAGACACTCACATACCCTACACATGCTGTTCTACGACTCACATAGCTCAAACAACTCCTGTAGTAATGGCTCATGGGATGGAGGGACAAGCTTCGGTGGGGTTTAAAAGTAAAGGCTATGCAGTACTTGGGATTCAGTTTAATGCAATCGCGACTCAATGATGCAAGAATAAGATAGAGGCAATAGGTACTATATGTATGCAAGCATGTGGTAGTTCTTGCCTGGCAGCTCAGTTGAAGCGAGAGAAGGATCAGGTAGTGCTCACGGGTTTCTTGATATATCCCACCGGCGTCTATTCGAAGAAGAACCAAACAAACAAGGGCCAACATAAATAAAGTGCACAATCATATGAATAAAATGCGACAAGCATGCAATCATGCCATGATGAATGATGCACAATTTGCATGGCAATAATGTAGCATGGCATGGGTGAGGTGGGAAATACAAGAATAAAGCCTTTTATTGAGTTTTTGTCACATTTTAACCTCATATAAGTTGTTGTATACTTTATATTTATATGATGCATGCTGCAATTCAGAACATGGAATGCATAAACAGAAAGGTCTCGTCGAGCTGATCATTTTAGACATATCATTTGTTAAATTTGGAGTTATAAAACAAAAGTTATTAATTAAATAAGGCAAAGGGCATTTTATTGTAATTTTAATCAACTTGGAAAATTAAAGTGTTCAAAATATATTTTGGATGGCATATTTGAAATCCTCACATTTTCTGATTTCGAAACATATATTATTTGTATTATTTGGAATAATATTTGAAAAGTTATTTGAAAATAGATTTAAATTTGAATTTAAAAACCAATTTGAATAGTTTGAATTAAAACAGAAATTCTTTTGTCACCCAACAGATCTAGCCACGCAGAAAGGACAAGTGGGCCAACTGCTAATCGGGCGACACGTTGGGTAACAGGTTTTCTCACATGGCTGGCTAGACCAAGAGGCCGAAGGTGGGCCGGCGATCTCGCTGGTCCATCTGGCGCATGATCCATGGGCGCCACGTCATGATCCGTGGCTGGGTTGAGGCTGGAGAGTCGGGGTTTTCTGCAAGATTGACCGGGCGGCTGACTAGTGGGCCACGAGTACCGCGGGTTAAGAGCAAAAAAAACAAAAAGGGGCTATATGCAAAGTGACCACAGGCCGTACTGTGGATCTTCTCGGCGTCGCTGGCGACCGATCGGTCTTGCGACCGGCGGGGATCGAACACGCGACACTGGGCGCCAGGCAGCGGCGACCACTGGACTAGGCGGGGGTTGATGCAGGGTAAGCGCGGCACGCTAGGTGTAGCTACCGCGGCGCGCAACGAGCAGACGCGCGTGCACGCCGACGCTCAGAGGCCGCTCGACGAAAGGTTCGGCGAGCACAGGGATCCGCGGCGAGGACGGAGGTGTCAGGGAGAAGGAGGAGCTCACCGGGAGGTTGTTGGGGCGGTCGGATCGGGCAGAGGAGCAGCGGATCGACGACGAGGCTGGCGGACCGGCGATCTAGGGTTTCGGCGAGCTGTGATGGTCCTGGGGGCTCTGGTCCTCCTCCTCCTTGCTGGTACGTCTGAGACGGGGGAGGGTCCTCGGTGTTCCTCGACACCCAGAGCACGTCGCCACCGGCTGCAGGAGGGGGGAACGGTGGAGACCGACGGTGGCCGGCGATGGGGTAGATGGTGGTAGGGTAGACGGAGAGGAAGGGGGCGGCCTGGGGAGATCTAGGAGAGGTCGAGGAGACGGGAGGTGGTGGTAGGTAGCAGAGGGAGAGGGGAGGGTGCCGTGGGGATGTGGTGAAGGGAAAAAGGTGGCTCGGGTGCCACCTTCCCTCCTTGTCCTTCTCGAGCATGTGCTCGGCGTGGGAGGCCAGGGCAGGCACGGGTAGGGCTGCCAGGTGGGACCAGGGAGCGTCCAAGGAGGGTAGGCTCGGGTGGGGCACGCAAGGCAGAGATAAGAGAAAGAGAGAGGAGAGGGGAGGCTCGGGCTAGGGTAGGGTAGCCTCGGTTTAGGGTTTTAGGGTTGGGATAGGGTATCTAGGTGGGGCCAAGGTGGCCAGGTGGGGCCAACATGGTAGAGAGTGGGAGGGGAGGTGTGGTTAGGGTTTGGTTTAGAGCTAGGGTTGGAGGGAGGGGGTATGGTGATAGTGGGGTAGGTGATTAGGGTTAGGGTCTTAGATAGGTGATTTAGAGAGAGGGGGTTTAGATGAGGGTGTTGGTTATGATCACACTTGATCATGCAAGGCATAACCAAGGAGATGAAGAAAGAGACACAAGGCAAGGAAAAACAACAAGGTGGAAAGGTTGAGAGAGAAGAGGGAGAGATCCAAAAGAGATATACACCACTCAACAATTCAAATAAAAACCAAAAGACTAGGATGTGGTGGTGCTTGCATGGCCCATGCAAAATAATTAATGCCATGCTTATTCTTGTGAAAACAATATTATTAACATGGCATTATTCCTATGCATTACCCAAAATGTGGAGTAAGGCCAAGCAAAAGAATCTAGATGAAAATTCCAAGTGGAGTAGATGGAGATGATCATACATGATTATAATTGGGACTTGCTAGTGTGTATATTCCACTAGATGTTTGATAGTCCCAAAAATATCCCAACATGAGCATAAATCCATAATAATCCATATGAAAGCTAGGAAAAAGGAGCACTACTCATAATGCATGCAAAGGTGGCTCCACATATCAATAATGTGAAAAAAACATGATGCTAATATGAGAGCATGTGGAAATAGAATTGGATCCATCCCAACCCACATGAGCTAGAGGTAAAACCCAATAAAGTGCAAAGCTCATATTTAGTTGGATGGTGGGATTATAAGGTGGTGACAGAGAAAGGTGATGGAGTTGAATAAAAGATATGCCCCCAACTCAACTTGGGCATTAAACAATATATCAATAACCAAATACAATATCAAGAGGCAAAATACAATTTACAATGCCTATGAGAGAAGAACCAAAACGAAAAGGGTTTTATATGATGCTCAAATGCAAGGTGGCGTGATGACATGAGCATGATATAATTATGATGCAACAATTATATATAGGAATTAGCCATTATATTACTAGACCAAGTAGCATTACAATTTTTAGACAATTGGGATGCTACAACTCTCCCCTACTAAACAGGAATCTCGCCCCGAGATTCTAGGACAAAGAAGAAGACACAATGAGGGTAGGATACTTGGCACGGAGCTCATCTTCATGTTCCCAAGTGGCTTCATCAACGGAATGGTGCGACCACTGCACCTTGCAGAACTTGATGGACTTGTTGCGAGTCCTTCTTTCTGCGATTTCAAGGATTTTTGTGGGGTGTTCTTGATAAGACAGGTCTTCTTGGAGATTGATAAGCTCATGGTCCACGGTCCTGCCGGGATCCTTGAAGCACTTCTTGAGTTGAGAGATGTGGAAAACATCATGGACTTTGAGTTTTTCCGGGAGCTCAAGAGCATAAGCAACTTCTCCTCTTCTTCCACGAATTTTGAATGGACCGATGTATCTAGGAGCCAGCTTTCCTTTGATACCAAAGCGGTGCGTGCCTCTCATGGGAGTGACACAAAGGTAAACGAGATCACCAGGGACATACTCCATGTCCGTGTGCTTTCTGTCATAATTGCTCTTCTGGCGACTTTGAGCAATCCTCAGATTTTCAAGAATGATGTGAACCTTCTCCTCCGCTTGAGTTACAATGTCAGGGCCAAACAATATTCTTTCTCCTGCACCCGACCAACCAATCGGAGTTCTGCATTTGCGACCATAGAAAGCCTCAAATGGTGCCATCTTTAGACTTTTCTGGAAGCTATTGTTGTAAGAGAATTCAGCATAAGGAAGACATTCTTCCCACTTCATGCCAAAAGAGATGACGCAAGCACGGAGCATATCCTCCAGAATCTGATTGATCCTTTCAACTTGTCCTTGTGACTGAGGGTGGTAAGCTGTGCTGAAGTTCAATTTTGTTCCCAAAGCATTTTGGAAACTTTCCCAGAACTTGGAAGTGCACGGTCTGAACTGATCTCAAGCGGAACCCCATACAGAGAGACAATTTTGTTGATATAGAGCTTAGCCAACTGAATTGCAGAAATTGTTTCCTTGACGGGAAAGAAGTGAGCCACTTTAGAAAGCCTGTCAATGACAACAAAAATCGCATTGTTGCCCTTCTGCGACCTTGGAAAACCAGTGATGAAGTCCATCTCTACTTTCTCCCATTTCCATTCCGGGGGTTTCAAGGGCTGTAGAAGACCGGAAGGTTTCTGATGGACAGCTTTAACTCTACGGCAAACATCACACTCCGAGACATACTTGGCACAATATCGTTTCAAACCCGGCCACCAATATTGTGTTTTCAAGTCCATGTACATCTTTGTGCTGCCAGGGTGGATAGAAAGAACAGAATCATGCGCCTCCTTGAGAACTTGCTCTCTCAAACCCGGGTAGTTCGGAACAAACATCCGGTGTTCAAAGAAAAGCGTGCCTTGGTCATCGACATGGAAGGACTCATACTTTGGAAGCTGAAGGTTGGAGATGACCTTTTTGGTGTACGGATCACCAAGCTGAAAGGAGCGAACTTTTCTTCCAAGAGAGGGGTTGCCAGAAGGTTCAAAAGATATCCTTGATCCACAATTTCAAGGTTGAGATGACGGAATTCCTCGCACAAGAGAGGCTGTTGTTCTTCCATCATGAGGTTGTTGACATAAGCTTTGCGGCTGAGAGCATCGTCCATGACATTAGCTTTGCCCGGAGTGTAGTTGATGGTCAAATTAAAATCATTGATTGCTTCAATCCACCTCCTCTGCCGAAGATTGAGATCAGGCTGAGTCAAGATATACTTCAGACTCTTGTGATCAGAAAAGATTTCACAACGGTTGCCCAGCAAGTAATGCCTCCATACTTTCAAAGCAAAGACAACTGCTGCGAGTTCGAGGTCATGTGTAGGATAGTTGATCTCATGCGTCTTCAACTGTCGAGAGGCATAAGCAACAACTTGTTTTTCTTGCATAAGGACCGCACCCAATCCTTGCAAAGAGGCGTCACAGAATATCTGGAATGGCTTGGATGTATCCGGAGGAACCAAGACTGGTGTGGAAGTGAGCTTCTCTTTGAGTGTCTCAAAGCTTGCTTGACATGCAGGAGTCCAAAGGTATTTCTTGCCTTTCTTGAGGAGATCGATAAGAGGCTTCGCTATCTTCGAAAAGTTCTGAACGAAGCGACGGCAATAACTAGCCAAACCAAGGAAGCTCCGGACTTCTTTGACATTTATAGGAGGAAGCCATTCAACAATTGTCTTTACAGTTTCCGGGTTGACGGCAATGCCCTTGGCAGAGATGACGTGACCAAGATAGGTTACTTGAGGCAGCCAAAACTCACATTTGGAGAACTTTGCATACAAGCGGTTCTCACGAAGCTTGTTTAGGACACACCGAAGGTGTTCTTCATGTTCTTCCTTTGACTTAGAATAGACTAGGATGTCATCCAGATAGACCACAACGAACTTATCAAGATACTCCATGAAAACCGAGTTCATGAGCCTCGAGAAGGTGGCAAAAGCAGTGAGACCGAAAGACATGACCGTGTACTCATACAGCCATAGCGGTGGTGAAAGCTGTTTTAGGAACATCTTCCTTGCGAATCTTGATTTGATGATAACCACTTCTCAAGTCAAGCTTAGAGAATACCACCTCCAAATTAGCTGATCGAAGAGATCATTAATCCGCGGAAGGGGATATTTATTCTTGATGGTTTTAGAATTGAGAGCCCGATAGTCAACACAAAGTCTATCAGTCTTGTCTCGCTTCTTCACAAAGAGGGTTGGGCTACCCCAAGAAGAGGTACTGTGTTGAATGAAACCCAACTTCTCTTGTTCATCAAGCTGACGTTTGAGTTCAGCTAACTCAGCAGGACCCATTTTATAAGGCCGCTTGGAGATAGGAGCCGTTCCAGGTTCAAGCTCAATTACAAACTCAACCTCACAATCCGGAGGCATACCTGGCAACTCTTCAGGAAAGACATCTGGGAACTCACAGACCACCGGAACACTCTGAATAGCTTCCATAGCATCATCATTCAGAGCCGCCAAAGAGAAAAGCTGGATAGCAGGAGTCAGACTTGGAGAATAGACTATATGGCCTTCAGGAATTTTCAGAGAAACCGAGCGTTCAGCACAATCAATCACAGCTGCATTTGCTGTCAACCAATCCATGCCCAAGATGACATCAATGTTAGAATTGCCCAGAATAATTAAGGACGCCGAGAACGAAGAGCCACCAATCTCAATTTGATTGCCATGGCTGAAATGAGCAGCCCTCATGTTTGAACCAGGAGATTGTACCACCAGACGATGTGATAAGGGAACCATATCCAGATCATGCTCATGCGCAAACTTATGCGAAACAAAAGAATGCGAAGCACCAGAATCAAACAAAATTCATGCAGGGACTGAGTTAACGGGAAGCATACCCATCACAACTCCAGGTGCATGCTCCGCTTGAGCGGCGTTGACACAGTTGGCACGAGCAACAGTAGACCCGGGCTTGGTGTTGATGTTGAGAGCCCGAGGTGGTGGTGCACGAACCATAGGAGAGCTTGCCGCAGGTCTTGGAGGTGGTGGAGGAAGAGCTTTGTTTTTCATCGGACAGTTCCAGTATAGATGCCCAGTGTTTCCACAAGTGTAACAAGCACTAGGTGGACGTGGAGCAACGTAGCCAGGGACTCTGCCAGGCGCTCCAGGGTAGTGGTGGTTGTAGCCCCTGGGAGCAGCAGTGAGGAAGTTTGGTGGCCTTGCCACGTAGCTTGAAGGTCTTGGTGGAGCCGGGAGCGACGGTGGGTTGTTAGGAACCCAGACACGACGCTTAGAAGGAGTTGACATAGCTGAAGAGCTTGCTGCATCGCGGTTGTGTTTCTTTGACTCCTCAAACACTTGCCTACTTGCTTCTTCCTGCAGAGCTGTATGCTGAAGTTCCAGAAAAGACGCCGGCCTTGCATGTGTGATTGCATATTTAATCGATGCATTGATCCCTTGCCGGAACCTCTTCTGCTTCTTCTTGTCATCAGAGATCTCATCGCCACCATAACGAGAAAGGTTCATGAAGTTTCTGATGTAGGTATTGACATTGTCATTGCCCTGCTTGAGGTTGAGAAACACTTCCTTCATCCCTTCCATGACAATTTCTGACAGGTACTGCTCTTTGAAAGCTCCAGTGAACTGTTCCCAAGTAGGCTGAAAACCGGTCGGTTGCCTTGTGTAATTCTCCGACCACAGAGCTGCATCTCCCTTCAGAAGGTGAGTAGCACATTTTACCCATTCTTGCTCAGGAACATCAGCAGTCATCAGTAACCTTAACATCTCACGCAACCAATCATCAGCATCAAGTGGTTGATCGGACACATCAAATTGGCGTGGGTTGAACTTTAGAAAGCTTTTGATGTCTCCTCACTTGGGAGGTGGAGGTAGCGGAACAAACTCATTCCTCCTGACACTTTCTTCAAAACGCTGCTGGTTCTGCTGCATTGCTGCCAAGGCATTAGCGATGCTTGACAACGCTGCCCCCAGTTCAGGTTGAATGTCCTCCTCAGAACGGCGTGGTGGTGCCATCCTGTGATTGATATAAAACACAAGTCAGTACTATAATGGAGATTAATAATAATCCAAAATAGTACCAAGATGGAATTAACCAAGATTAAAGGATACAATTTACTAAGATGATATTAAAATATCAACAAAGTTCAAAGCAACCAGAAGATATTAAGCATATCGCACACGACTGAAAAGGAGTGTGGTACACAAATATATCAAAGAAAAATTTTCCGCAAATTTCGGCATTAAAATACCAATAGATGCGCAAAATCACTTAACAAATCAAGATTAGTGACTCTACCAATTCAATATGCAAGAGGGAATGATCAAAGTAGTGGTATGGTCGCGACTCCATCCCGCACTCAAATCATTACTCCGCACATGAATAAGTAGAACACATATCCCAACACCTTCTTCTCACGATGAACCTAAAGATTAGTAACTACGGAAACGAACACCCCAAACAGGATAACGTCGGATAACAAAGAGTAAGACAGATCGCGGCGGTATACAACGAATCAGATAGATCGCATCAGTTTGCAAAAGCCTGTCGGTATGGAATGTACCAACAGTTGATAACCAAAAGGCCGATAAGATAACATGTTGGATGCAAAAGATAGACAAGGAATTACACACACACATAACCTATGGTACTACGGAACCCAGAAAACGTGAATCCTAGTTTGAATTTTAAGAAGAGGATTGAAAACGTTACACTTCCTTACCAGAAAAGGGTGGGTGGGTGGGTAAGAAGAAAAGTGGGAGCAGTCCTACTCTCACGTTTTGTTTTTCCTTAGTATACATAACTAACAAAAATATTTGCTAGACTAAAAACGACCATTTGGTTGAGACCCTGAAGGGCGGGATGGCTCTGATACCAATTGTAACTACCTCGGTGAATTACGCTCCTAGTTACAAGCCTGGACGAGCGGAAATGGTTAAAATAATGCAATTGGGGCCCAAATGCCACTCACGTGTAGACCTTTCGGCCGTCCTAACCATTTCCAAACATCGGGACAAGAGCAGGCGTGTCGGCGAAGGGATCAACTACATACACAAATGAGTATGTATGCAAGCCACCATACAATAGTTCTCAGAGCCATTCCATCTAAAAGAAATAGAAATATTGCAATGCCATACGGCAAGATCCAAATATCCTAGATAGATATAATAGTTTAGGATACCTCCTCATACATCCAACATCAGAGTATCAGGCAGAAGTGGAAAACAAGATCCGAGTATGGATAAGAAGCAAATCGGCATAAGATGCCCCATAATAAACACATCCCGCCCACAGATCTCACGGATCCCCGTTCCCGGAATCTCTACACCGAATGATCGTTGCCCACATCGTCCGTCTCCTCCACCCAGTATCCATCTTGCGAGTTTACCTGTTCATCTGAATCAAACAATTTATCGTGTGAGACCCTAGGGGTACTCAGCAAGTTCTTTATGCCTCTAAAGGGGACACAACCTGGGGTGACGCAATTGCAGCAAAAGATAATACCTAACAATTCTATAGATACTCGCTAACCATCCGCCTAACCAAAGATAGACGTATGTCCGTGATTTAATAACAACAGTTATAACAGTAATATTAATCGATCCATCCTCCTCCTTGCTTACCGACGAGGAAGCGGATGAACAACCCGCAGTTTTATTATCCCTTCCATGAGTGTTGCACTATTTACTAGTCAGGTACTTAGTCAAATTAAAAGCGGTACTTTGGTTATGCTTGTCTATGATCGAGAAACTGTGCTCCAAGTCGTCCATAACCGCGGACACGGCTTTCAGAAAGTTTTACCCTGCAGGGGTGCACAAATAGCAACACACACTCGATCAACCTCGGAAAAACCAAATCAAAACCCCACGAGGCAGTCACGACAAAGCGATCACAGGATTCAGAAATATTTCAGGGGCCACCCCATTAAGCTACCATAGCGAAGCTGGCCGGCTACGAGACGGACTCAAGGTTTGTGTGGACGGCTGTAAACGACTGGGAACCGGAAAGTGTGACTGGGATTGTCGATACAGCGAAAACGTGTCACGGCCCTAAACAGTGCAGGTGCTCCACGCACAATCTTAAATAAAGCAGTAAAGCATCGCATAAGTACAGGATAGTAATAAAACCCCAAACTAGTTTGTGGCCCCAAGAAATAAGAATGAATCAAGCTCTGGCTCAGGGGGGTTCATAAGCCTCCCGGATGTGGATAGCGCGAATATTCAAGGAACAGGAATCAAGTACTCGGGGTCCTACGGGACACAGGTGAGCATGAAAAACCAAATAGCAGATATTGCTCACCGATGCCACTTTCATTAGTTATCCCATTACTACTCAGGTTAAGTGGTATAGGTACCTCGTTATCCATCAGACACTCACATACCCTACACATGATGTTCTACGACTCGCATGGCTCAAACAACTCCTGTAGTAATGGCTCATGGGATGGAGGGACAAGCTTGATTGGGGTTTAAAGTAAAGGCTATCTGATTTGGGATTCAGCTTAATGCAATCGTGACTCAATGATGCAAGAATAAGATAGAGGCAATAGGTACTATATGTATGCAAGCATGTGGTAGTGCTTGCTGGCTCAGTTGAAGCGAGAGAAGGATGCAGGTAGTGCTCCTGGGTTTCTTGATATATCCCCTTCTCCGCGTCTATTCGAAGAAGAACCAAACAAACAAGGGCCAACATAAATAAAGTGCACAATCATATGAATAAAATGCGACAAGCATACAATCATGCCATGATGAATGATGCACAATTTGCATGGCAATAATGTATCATGGCATGGGTGAGGTGGGAAATACAAGAATAAAGCCTTTTATTGAGTTTTTGTCACATTTTAACCTCATATAAGTTGCTGTATACTTTATATTTATATGATGCATGCTGCAATTCAGAACATGGAATGCATAAACAGAAAGGTCTCGTCGAGCTGATCATTTTAGACATATCATTTGTTAAATTTGGAGTTATAAAACAAAAGTTATTAATTAAATAAGGCAAAGGGCATTTTATTGTAATTTTAATCAACTTGGAAAATTAAAGTGTTCAAAATATATTTTGGATGGCATATTTGAAATCCTCACATTTTTTGATTTCAAAACATATATTATTTGTATTATTTGGAATAATATTTGAAAAGTTATTTGAAAACAGATTTAAATTTGAATTTAAAAACCAATTTGAATAGTTTGAATTAAAACAGAAATACAGAAATTCTTTTGTCACCCAGTCAGATCTAGCCACAGACAGTGACAAGTGGGCCAATTGCGTAGGCGACACGATGGCGAGAACAGGTTTTTCTCACATGCTTGGGCTAGACCAAGAGGCCGACAGGTGGGGCCGGCGATCTCGCGGGTCCACTGCTGTGTGACCATCCAGGCGCCACGTCATGGATCGAGGGCTGGGTTGAGGGTCGAGAGCTGGGGGTTTTTCAAGATTGACCAGGCGGGTGACTAGTGGGCCACAGTACCTGCGGTTAAACAAAAAAAACAAAAGGGCTATATGCGCGACCACATGCCGTCTTGTGGATCTTCTCGGCGTCGTGGCGACCGATCGGTCTTGGCGTGGGGGATCGAACAGACACAGCGACGAAGCCTTGCGGCGGCGACCACTGGACTAGGCGGGGGTTGATGCAGGAGTGGCAACACGGCTAGGTGTAGCTACATGGCCTGCGCAGCGAGCAGCGTGCCTTCAGGCCTTCGAAAGGCCGCTCGAAAGGTTCCTGGCGAGGACGGAGGTGTCGGGGAGAAGGAGGAGCTCACGGGAGGTTGTTGGGCGGTCGGATCGGGCGGAGCAGCGGATCGGCAGCGAGGCTGGCGGACGGCGATCTAGGGTTTCGGCAGCTGTGATGGTCACAGGGGCTCTGGTCCTCCTCCTCCTCGAATGCGTCTGAGACGAAGCAGGAGGGTCCTCGGTGTTCCTCGACACCCAGGCACGTCGCCACCGGCTGCGGGAGAGCAGTGGAGACCAGCGGTGGCAGCGATGGGGTAGATGGTTGTAGGGTAGACGGAGAGGAAGGGGGCGGCCTGGGGAGATCTGGGAGAGGTCGAGGAGACGGGAGGTGGTGGTAGGTAGCAGAGGGAGAGGGGAGGGTGCCGTGGGTATGTGGTGAAGGGAAAAAGGTGGCTCGGGTTCCACCTTCCCTCCTTGTCCTTCTCGAGCATGTGCTCGGCGTGGGAGGCCAGGGCAGGCACGGGTAGGGCTGCCAGGTGGGACCAGGGAGCGTCCAAGGAGGGTAGGCTCGTGGGAACCGCATAAGGCAGAGAGAAGAGAAAGAGAGAGGAGAGGGGAGGCTCGGGCTAGGGTAGGGTAGCCTCGGTTTAGGGTTTTAGGGTTGGGATAGGGTAGCTAGGTGGGGCCAGGGTGGCCAGGTGGGGCCAACATGGTAGAGAGTGGGAGGGGAGGTGTGGTTAGGGTTTGGTTTAGAGCTAGGGTTGGAGGGAGGGGGTATGGTGATAGTGGGGTAGGTGATTAGGGTTAGGGTCTTAGATAGGAGATTTAGAGAGAGGGGGTTTAGATGAGGGTGTTGGTTATGATCACACTTGATCATGCAAGGCATAACCAAGGAGATGAAGAAAGAGACACAAGGCAAGGAAAAACAACAAGGTGGAAAGGTTGAGAGAGAAGAGGGAGAGATCCAAAAGAGATATACACCACTCAACAATTCAAATAAAAACCAAAAGACTAGGATGTGGTGGTGCTTGCATGGCCCATGCAAAATAATTAATGCCATGCTTATTCTTGTGAAAACAATATTATTAACATGGCATTATTCCTATGCATTACCCAAAATGTGGAGTAAGGCCAAGCAAAAGAATCTAGATGAAAATTCCAAGTGGAGTAGATGGAGATGATCATACATGATTATAATTGGGACTTGCTAGTGTGTATATTCCACTAGATGTTTGATAGTCCCAAAAATATCCCAACATGAGCATAAATCCATAATAATCCATATGAAAGCTAGGAAAAAGGAGCACTACTCATAATGCATGCAAAGGTGGCTCCACATATCAATAATGTGAAAACAACATGATGCTAATATGAGAGCATGTGGAAATAGAATTGGATCCATCCCAACCCACATGAGCTAGAGGTAAAACCCAATAAAGTGCAAAGCTCATATTTAGTTGGATGGTGGGATTATAAGGTGGTGACAGAGAAAGGTGATGGAGTTGAATAAAAGATATGCCCCCAACTCAACTTGGGCATTAAACAATATATCAATAACCAAATACAATATCAAGAGGCAAAATACAATTTACAATGCCTATGAGAGAAGAACCAAAACAAAAAGGGTTTTATATGATGCTCAAATGCAAGGTGGCGTGATGACATGAGCATGATATAATTATGATGCAACAATTATATATAGGAATTAGCCATTATATTACTAGACCAAGTAGCATTACAATTGTTAGACAATTGGGATGCTACAGGTCTAACCCAAACTGCTCTCGCTCTTAAGTGTGTGACCCGACAGGCTCATGGTAACCCGGACACGATTCCGAGTCTCACTCATAATCGATCAGTTGGTAGCGGCTCCTAGAAGAACGTGCCAACTCCCAAGTACCAATAAGTCATGACGACATACCTTCCAATGCGACTTTTGTCTGAGTCCCTTTTGCCTCACGATATACCTTGTCGGACTATAGGCGAATGATCGTCATCCCTTAAATAGTCCGACTCTCTTTCTCGATCTGAGATAAGTGATTCATCCGACTAACTCTTAGTCGGCTGCCTCGGCTAACACTTATCCGAGACGCGCATGGCCATGCTTTCCGACTCATATCTTCCGAGAGGGCCCAGAGAATATCTCTCCAGACAGAGGGGCAAAATCCCATCTCGGTTATTCACATCACGCAGCTTGATTCTCAGTCGACCCGAACTCCGCCTTTATAACTACCCAGTGACGGAACAGCGTTTGACAGAACCTAAGTCGGTGATCCTCAACTCGGATGGTGTAATAACCTCAGGTCTAAGGATTACATTGATTGAGACATGCAAATGACGACTCTGTTCGTTGCATCTCAATATGGGTTAGTCCGACTCGCTAAACTCTTTAGCCGAATCCATGTAAGTCGGAATAGCATCCCCATGCCCATGACAAGTGGAACCTAGTCATCTGCCGACTTTCACGTTGGTCTAAGTTGTGTGTCCAGCACAACCTCAATGACCAAGGACAATTAATATGAACAACATGAATATATAGTTCCACAATCAAATCACATATTCGATGATACATATCAGCAGTTCATACATGGACCATAACCTTATGAATACATTGGGAAAAACATCATACATGATTGCCTCTAGGGCATATTCCCAACAGTCTCCCACTTGCACTAGAGTCAACATCCGACATCACATGTCTAGGCACCTAATGCCCATAGCTCTCAGGTGCGCCTCATGCTTTGGCTATGGAAGTGGCTTTGTCAACGGATCCGCAATGTTTGCATTCATGTGTACCTTGCATAACTTGATATCACCTTGATCCACGAACTGGCGAATAAGGTGGTACCGCATGAGTATATGTTTGTTCTTTTGGTGTTGTCTAGGTTCCTTGGCTTGTGCAATAGCACCATTGTTGTCACAATACACGTCTAATGGATTGGACGAGCCCTGAACCACACCAAGATCCATGAGGAAATTCCTCATCCAAACGGCTTCTTTTGCCGCCTCCGAGGCAGCAATATACTCGCCTCTGTCGTAGACGCAGACACCATCTCTTGCTTGGAACTCTTCCAGCTCATAGCCCCTCCATTTATTACAAACACATATCCGGATTGCGAACGAGAATCATCCGAGTCAGTGAGATAACTCGCATCCGTGTAACCCTTTACACTGAGTTCATCCTCACCTCCATAAACCAGGAATATATCCTTAGTCCTTCTATAGTACTTTAGGATATTTTTTAGCTGCCTTGATGGATTTCTCGAGTCGACTGGTACCTGCTCACAACACTTAGAGCATAGGAAACATCCGGCCTAGTACAAATCATAGCGTACATGATGGATTCGACTATAGAAGCATACGGAATCGCACTCATACAACTTCGCTCATCAGTTGTCGAAGGACACTGAGTCTTGCTAAGTTTTACGCCATGGGACATCGGTAAGAACCCCTTCTTAGACGATTCCATGTTGAACTTCTTCAACACTTTGTCCAAATATGTACTCTGACTCAATCCAATGAGCCGCCTTGATCTATCTCTATAGATCCAGATTCCTAGTATGTAAGTCGCCTCACCCAAGTCTTTCATCGAAAAACTCTTTTCCAATGATTCCTTGGTCTCTTGCAACATCTGGACATCATTTCCAATCAGTAATATGTCATCCACATATAAGATCAGAAAGTTCACTTTTCTCCCACTAAACTTCTTGTATAAACAAGAATCATGATCACTCTTGATGAAGCCAAATGATTTGACTACCTCATCAAAGCGAATGTTCCAACTTCGAGATGCTTGCTTCAACCCATAAATGGATTTCCGAAGCTTGCATACCTTGTCAGCATTAGCCGGATCGACAAAACCCTCGGGTTGTATCATATACACGTCCTCGGTTAAATTTCCATTAAGGAAAGCCGTTTTGACATCCATCTGCCATATTTCATAATCGAAATAGGCTGCTATAGCTAACATGATCCGAACTGATTTAAGCATCGCTATAGGAGAGAAAGTCTCATAGTAGTCAACTCCTTGAACTTGTCGAAACCCTTTCGCGACAAGCCGTGCCTTATAGATAGAAACATTTCCATCCATATCAGTTTTCTTCTTAAAGGCCCATTTGCACTCGACGGGTCTTGCACCGTCTGGCAGATCAACCAAGTTCCAAACTTGATTTTCATCCATCGACTTTAACTTGGATCTCATGGCTCGAAGCCATGACTCGGAATCAGAACCCACAATCGCTTCCGAATAAGTTGCCGGCTCATCACTGTCCAACAACATCACATCACGAACACTTCGCAATCTGGCCGATCTTCGCAGTGTCGGTGCAGTTTCCGGCTCAGGTACCACGTCCGGTTCAACCTCTAAGGCTTTTGCCGACTCGCTACTGGCCGGTACCTCTCGAATTTCTTCGATTTGCACCGTGCTCCCACTGACTCCCTGACTGAGAAACTCTTTCTCAAGGAAGACACTGTTTCGAGCGACAAACACTTTGCCCTCTTCTCGGTTGTAGAAGTAGTAACCCAAGGTTTCCCTCGGATATCCCACGAAAATACACTTATCCGACTTAGCTGTAAGCTTGTCCGACTGAAGTCGCTTGACAAAAGCTTCACAAACCCAAATCTTAAGAAAAGACAAACTCGGCTTCTTGCCAGTCCACATCTCATGCGGTGTCTTCTCTACCGACTTTGATGGTACTCTGTTTAGTGTTAACGCTTGAGTTTCTAGACAATAACCCCAAAATGATAAAGGCAGATCTGTCCGACTCATCATTGATTGTACCATGTCTAACAAGGTCCGATTCCGCCTTTCCGACACACCGTTTCTCTGCGGCGTTCCCGGCGGAGTGAGCTGGGGAACTATTCCACAACTCTTCAGATGGTCATCAAACTCATGGCTCATGTAGTCGCCTCCTCGGTCTGACCGAAGAAACTTTATTTTCTTGCCAAGTTGATTTTGTACCTCATTCTGGAATTCCTTGAACTTTTCAAAGACTTCCGACTTATGTTTCATCAAGTAGATATATCCATATCTACTCATATCATCAGTGAAGGTAATGAAGTACTCATAACCACCTCTGGCTGTCGTGCTCATTGGGACGCATACATCACTATGTACTAGTCCTAATAAGTCGGACGCCCTTTCACAACTCTTTGAAAAAGGTGTCTTGGTCATCTTGCCGAGAAGGCAGGATTCACATGTCTCGAACGACTCCAAGTCGAACGAAGTTAGGAGTCCATCATCATGGAGCTTCTTCATGCGTTTCCAACTTATATGACCAAGCCGACAATGCCAAAAGTAAGTCATATTCAGATCATTTGGTTTTAACCTTTTCACATTTATGTTAAAGACAGATTCACCCTCAAGATTCAAAATAAATAATCCGTCCTGGACGGGTGCAAAGCCGTGAAACATATCATTCAAATATAAAGAACAACCATTATTCTTAATATTTGACTCATAGCCCTGTCTCATCAAACATGAGGCAGAAATAATGTTTCGACTAAGCACTGGAACATAATAACAATTATTCAGCTCCATTAAGAATCCAGAAGGTAAATGAAGTTGCATCGTGCCGACTTCCAACACAGCAACTCTTGCTTTGTTGCCGGCCCGAATGTCAACCTCGCCTATTGCCACGCTCCTAGTTCTTACCAGTCCCTGCAACAAGTTGCATATGTGAATGATTGATCCGGTATCATATACCCAAGAACTACCAGGTGCATCAGCAAGATAAATGTCTATAACATTGCAAACAAGCGTACCTGAGACGGAAGTCACACCTCCGCTCTTGGCTTTGTCAGCCAGATACTTGCTGCAATTCCTCTTCCAGTGGCCATCCGACTTGCAGTAGAAGCAAGTGGATCCGGCTGCAGGAGATGGCTTAGTCCCTGAGGAAGCGCTTTAGACTGGGTCCTCAGCCTTACCTCCCGACTTTGACTTCTTCTTCTTAGTCCAAGAACTCTTCTTGAACTTAGCCTTGTTTTGTACCATCAACACTTGACTGGCACCTTTCTTGAGATCCGCCTCAGCCTGCTTGAGCATCCCATGTAATTCAGTGAGCTTCTTATCCATACCATGTATGTGGTAGTTCGATATGAACTGGCCATACGCACTAGGAAGAGAGTTCGGAATTATGTCTGTAGCGAACTCTTCGCTAATGGGGTAGCCAAGTCTTTCCAGAGACTGCACGTAACCAACCATCTTGATCACATGCGGACTCAGTGGATCACCATCCTTAAGCTTGCAGCTCAACAAAGCCTAAGAGACTTGATACCTCTTAGTCTTTGCCTGAGCCTAGAACATACTTTTGAGGCTTTCGATCAAATCGTAGGCCTCAACATTCTCGAACTGCTGCTGCAAGTCCGGTTCCATGTGAGCAAGCATAAGACAGCTAATCTCTGTGGACTCATCACAAATCCGACGGTAGGCATTGGTGGCTGCGACAGTCGCATTCTCATCCGGCTCAGCTGGAAGTGGGTTGTCTAGGACACGATCCCTCTTTTCTTGTTTGAGAACAATTCTCAGATTACGATACCAGTTGGTGAAGTTAGTTCCATTCAGCTTATCTTTCTCTAAGATGGTTCTCAAAGCAAAACCAAAAATCTGAGGAAGACTGCTAGGTGCCATTGATCTACAACAGAAAATATGCAAAACACTTAAGACATGTATCCATAAAAGAGCAAGCATATTAAACACTTTAATATTTATGCTCCCACTAGAACCAACACCCCTCTGATGGTTACTTAGTGATTCAGGACCCTAAATAAGCAAGTCGACTAGTGAGCTTTAGCATCACCGCTAGCCGTCAAGTGATCTAGGTAGACAACTCCTTGTCAATCGTATCTCATACGACTCCTGTTGAATGGGTGGCATCACATGCCCCGGCTTCCATCCGACTTTTCCCCGAGTCCCACAACCGTTGTGATAGACCCGTCTAGATTACCAAGTGCTTCCGCTATAAGAGTCCGACTCAAACCCACCTAGTCGGAAAGAATTGATAGCACCTCAATTTTATGAGCCCACTACCAAAAATGTCCGACTTGTGATGGTGCAGCACTGGCGGGGAAACCGACTAGACCTTCTTTGAGGGATTACTTTCTACCAACTATCTAATAGAGGTAAAATAGAGACATAACAATAAAACAAAATAAGGCAATTATAATGTGAAATGGTATGGCTCTCTTCATGGTGATCTCCATCTCCATAAAGCTTGTAATCCGACTCGTGTAAACTCTTGTCACGTGTCGTCTTACACCATGTAGCCGACTTGCACCACGACTTGCATGCCATCCGGATTCTCCAAACAGCTACACTAGCTAGTAATGCAAAATACATAGAGAATCCGACACGCAGGCCATTATACAATAAGATGACAGCACCTAGGCTCCAGCCGGCTGACAAAAACCGTGATACGCAGATCACGTATGGATTACACACATCACATGCACATAAGACATACCATTCACAACATCATCCTGCAAAAACAAGTTATGCATAGATACGATATCTACCGGCATTGTGAAACTCGCAACGACATCTAAGGCGCTACGATAGGGCGAAGCCGGTGGTCCTGCTAGTCGGATAGCGGGCGGGGATCGAAGGGGCAGCGCCCCATGCGAATGAAGGATAATTCGAAAAGCTGATCTCTCATTTCGGACATGGATTTCATCATCGGATAAAACAATTTTACCCAAATCCGATCCGGACTCTGATTCGACCAAACTCTTTGATCTTCGATCACCGCATCCGGGTTTACGCGTCACAGTCTACCCCGATGGCGGAAGCTGACCGGTAGGGGTATGTCATTCCACGACCTTAGCAGTTAGATCAAGGAAACCAGATCATCCATTCCCCCGAGTACAGTTGATCCAATCAACTTTGTACAAAACCGATCTATCTCATAGATCGACCACCACAACTCCAATTAGATCCAATCTAACGCCAACCGCATATCACATATGCACGATCTCGAGCCTAAAACCAGAAGCTAACGCTCTGATACCACTGTTGGGCCACATAAAGATAAACAAAACTTTTTCCCTACGCGGTGATCCCAAGATCCAGCTCAGGTAGAAGGCCACGAGGATTACCACTAGACGCGCAGTTGCGGAATTGATGAAGCGTGTCGTTTGATGCAGTGCAGTCCTCGCGATCCGTTCCAGTTCCACGATCCACGATCCGTTCTTTCTTCACGATCGTCGAAGTGCTGAACGTACAGCACCTTCGCCGGTATCCACACGTACGAGGAGGAGCACCAGCGATGGACTGCTAGGTCCGGTATGGTGGGGATAGGACGGACTGGAGCTAGGGTTTCCAACACATGGAGTGACCTAACCTTGTACTCTAAGCACCTGTGCCCCAGCTTATATAGGGAGTGAAAGTGGGCTCCACTCACTTGTGGCCCATTCACTAAAAGGCCTATATTTGCCACTGCAAGTCTCACTTGCTGACTAAGTCCATGTCATTATTTGGGTCCAACCCAAATAGGTTTCCTGTTTGGGTCTAACCCAAACTGCTCCCGCCCTTAAGTGTGTGACCCGACAGGCTCATGGTAACCCGGGCACGATTCCGAGTCTCACTCGTAATCCATCAGTTGGTAGCGGCTCCTAGAAGAACGTGCCAACTCCCAAGTACCAATAAGTCATGACGACATACCTTCCAATGCGACTTTTGTCTGAGTCCCTTTTGCCTCACGATATACCTTGTCAGACTATAGGCGAATGATCGTCATCCCTTAAATAGTCCGACTCTCTTTCTCGATCCGAGATAAGTGATTCATCCGACTAACTCTTAGTCGGCTGCCTCGGCTAACACTTATCTGAGACGCGCATGGTCATGCTTTCCGAATCATATCTTCCGAGACGGCCCAGAGAATATCTCTCTAGACAGAGGGGCAAAATCCCATCTCGGTTATTCACATCACGCAGCTTGATTCTCAGTCGACCCGAACTCCGCCTTTATAACTGCCCAGTGACGGAACATCGTTTGACAGAACCTAAGTCGGTGATCCTCAACTCGGATGGTGCAATAACCTCAGGTCTAAGGATTACATTGATTGATACATGCAAATGACGACTTTGTTCGTTGCATCTCAATATGGGTCAGTCTGACTCGCTAAACTCTTTAGCCGAATCCGTGTAAGTCGGAATAGCATCCCCATGCCCATGACAAGTGGAACCTAGTCATCTGCCGACTTTCACATTGGTCTAAGTTGTGTGTCCAGCACAACCTCAATGACCAAGGACAATTAGTATGAACAACATGAATATATAGTTCCACAATTAAATCACATATTCGATGATACATATCAGCAGTTCATACATGGACCATAACCTTATGAATACATTGGGAAAAACATCATACATGATTGCCTCTAGGGCATATTCCCAACAGTGTCATTGCATGTGTGTTCTTCTAAACAAACCACATAAGGATCCACCAGTGTCATTGCATGTCTGTTCTTTTCATGAACCACATAAGGATCTACCAGTGTCATTGCATGTCTATTCTTTTCATGAACCACATAAGGATCCACCAGTGTCATTGCATGTTGATGTCTACGCATTTCTATTCTTGTAGGCAGTTGTTGGGCCTCCAAGTGCAAAGGTTTGTAGAACAGCAGCAAGTTTTCCCTTAAGTGGATCACCCAAGGTTTATCTAACTCAGGGAGGAAGTGGTCAAAGGTATCCCCTCTCAAGCAACCCTGCAATCAAGATACAAGAAGTCTCTTGTGTCCCTAACACACCCAATACACTTGTCAGGTGTATAGGTGCACTAGTTCGGCGAAGAGATAGTGAAATACATGTGGTACAGATAATTATAAGTGGTAATGGTGATAGAAAATAGCTTGATGGCATGAAAGAGACTAAAGGCAAACTGAAATAAAGATGGAAGCAAGCAAACATGTGACAGATCTAATATCAAACGGTGTTTCAATGCTTAGAAACAAGGCCTAGGGATCATACTTTCACTAGTGAACACTCTCATATAAATATATTCTCTTGATGATACTATGCTGAACTACTCTCCGGTTGGACACTCTAATCCATGGTAGGGCTATAACAGCACACCTCAAAGTAAGCCTTTCCCATCTAGAAAACCCCACACTGTCACCTTGAGCACTAGATGAGTCCAACAAACACCACAATTTCATAAAGACATCCAACTCCAAATAAAACTCATAACAAGTATTTGTAATCTCTAGCCTAAGTGCCAACATGGTGTGCACGCTGTCACTTTCACACGCATGGGGAGAGCAGAGATCTATTAAAGCACTTGAGTAGCAAGGTAGATCTACTTGATTACAAGCTCATGATCTCAATAAAATCATGCATAGAGAGAGAGATGAGCACATAGCTACCGGTAGAACCCTTAGCCTCGAGAGAGAACTACTCCCTCCTCATCATGGGAATCAGCAACGGTGATGGACATGGTGGTGGAGATCGATGGAGATGGCTCCGGGGGCACTTCCCCGTCCCGGTAGGGTGCCAGAACAGAGACTTTCTGTCCCCCGAATCTCTCCTTAGGTGGCGGCGGCGCAGCGGAACTTTTCATTGACTTCTGATTGATGATTTAGGGTTTTGGTATCGGGAGGCTCTTATAGGGGAAAGAGGCAAGGTTGGTGGCCGGCCAGGGGGCTGATGGCTCAATGCACGGTGCCCAAAAAAATGCTTGATGGCGGTGTTGATCTAGAGCTCGCTGGGAACCCCAAGAGGAAGGTATGATGAGCACAACAGCAAGTTTCCCTCAGTTATGAAACCAAGGTTTAATCGAACCAGTAGGAGCAAGGAAACACCCCAAAGGTGTTACTAGCTGATCTTTGGCGAGGGAAGCGATCGGTGCTATTAGCAACGTGGTGACCTGCACAACAGAACCACTGAACTTTGTCCCCAACTTGCGATGAGGTTGTCAATCTCAGCGTGTTTTGCTTAAAAAAATAATTAAACGTATCGAATGGAAAGAAGTAAAAGTTTGCAGAAAGTAAACACAAAGCAGTAAACAGTTTATAGATTGTATGTAAAAGACAAGGACCGGGATCCATAGTTCACTAGAGGTGGCTCTCCTTAGATAGATAACATGTTGGGTGAACAAATTACAGCGGGGCAATTGACAAACACCGAGAAAGCAATACATGCATATACTAATCATCTTGACTCCTCTGAGACTTGATTAGGCATTACAACATAATACATAAACCGCCATCCAACTGCATCTATGACTAATAATCCACCTTCAGGTTATCATCCGAACCCCCTCCAGTATTAAGTTGCAAGCAACAGATTATTGCTTTACGAACTGCGTGCAAAGTAAACAATATGATTGTTCTATGAACAAAGGATTGTTGTTTTCTCCCTAGTAGCAACATCACATCTAGTACCTTAGAGATTTCTGTCACTTCCCAGTTACGGAGGCATGAACCCACTATCGAGCATAAATACTAACTCTTGGAGTTGCTAGCATCTACTTGGCCAAGATAGCTACTAACAACGGAAAGCATGCAAGATCTCAAATAACAAAGACATGATAGAATCAATAATCAATCTGAAATAGCATCTCAATATCCATCAGATCCTCGCAAACACAACATGTATGATTACAAACAGATGATCTTGATCATGAATGCAGCTCACAAGATCTAAACATGAAAGCACAAAGGAGGAGAACCAGCCGTCTAGCTACTACATGGATCCGTAGTCCAAGGATGAACTCTTCACGCATCACACCGGAGGCTTGCATGGTGATGAAGAAGGCCTCCAGGGTGAATTCCCCTCCAGGGTGCCGGGGAGAGCTTCAGATCCCTCCTGATCTAGGGATGGAGATGACGACGGCTACAGACTCTTTCGTGGATTTTTGATCGGGTCCTTAGGGTTTTCGTCCCGAGGGCAATATATAGGCGGAAGAAGAGGCCGAGGGGGTGCCAGGAGCCACCACACCACCCCCTAGCACGGGCCCAGCCTGGCCACGCGGCCAGGTGGTGTGGCCGGCCCCTGGCCCTTCTCCGTCTCGTATTCTGGCACTTGATCCCTTATGGAAAAATAGGCACTTTGGCTTTTGTCCTGTCCAATTCCGAGAATATTCATTTTCTGACTTTCCTGGAACCAAAAACAGCGAAAAATGTGGCACTATGGCTCTTGTTAATAGGTTAGTCCAAGAAATCATATGAAAAGTACTCCAAAGTTGGAACAAAACACAAGAAAGTGGATAAAACCAAGCATGGAACATCAAAAATTATAGATACATTTGCAATGTATCAACATCCCCAAGCTTAACTCCTGCTCGTCCTCGAGTAGGTAAGTGATAAAAAGAAAGAATAAATTTTGAGGTGACATGCACCATCAAAGACTTGATCAAAGTATTTGCAAAACATTCAAAGCTGAGATCATAGTACTTCAATCATAACATGAAAGACAAAGTTATAGCAATAAGCAAAGAAACTATGATGCAACATGAAAAGGCACAAACAAAAGATTCATGAATAGCATGCTTTGCATGACGTTTGTTTGTTTCACATAAATAAAACATAGTATAATAGTATTCATCTTGTCCCTCAATAGAGTAGCAAATATAAATGCATAGGACACCTTCATAGTTCATAAGAGTGACTAGATACAATAGTTTAAAACAAGCAATAACAAGTTATGCATCAATCAACTAGTCTTGGGACAATGCACATAGAACTAAGAATGGCCACTATGCTCTCAAAGTAGGTGCATGAAGATAGAAGGTGGAGACTCAATATAATGGTGGAAGAACAACCTTTTGTAGAACGATGTAGGGATTCAAGTCTCATAAAGAGCTTCCAAAAATTATGGTACTTGTAGCTTTCAGCTCTCATTGCCCCTGTCATAAGAATCTTGAAGGTGATTAAGGTTAAAGTGACACAACTAAAAGGATATGCTTGACAAGTTATAAACCGAAATCTCATGCCCCTTACTTACGAAGACCGATCCTCATGCTACTCAACTTCAGTCACGAGTAAGCTCTTGTCATTGTAAGTATATGTGTATCATTAAGAACCGCCAACGGGGTACCCCTTGCACATGATACGGGAGCTTTCCCATAATCAAAATGACAAGGCAAGAAGACAATGAGCATCTCAGCGATCTTTTTATTTTCTATTTGCATAGGTTTTTATTGAGGATGCTTCATAGAGTGCTTATTATGGTGATGCTGCAAGTTTCCACCATGATTAGGCATGGCTTAGGCTAGCGGCCCAGGCGTTTCTCTAACACACATACAAACTCCATGATCTTAAAAGTTCCACTTTTATTTCACACCGCCGGGATCCGTAAGCAAAAGAACATGATATCAACGGGGTACAAAATACAAGTGCAATGTTGAAAGCGTTCCCCATGGTACATGGTTCTACTAATTTCAACTTATAAAGTGCAAGCATATACGCAACAAAGAAGGACCCAATGGTTCAAGTTTATTAAGGGCAAGTAAAGTAAAGTGTGCCATCAAGTTCGCGAGAGCTTTAATCACTAGTTTTCTCGTAACAAGTGGAAGGTAAACAAAAGCATGAATATACTTGGAATAGCATAAGCTAGTAGGTAGGTATGGTGGATTCTTTGGAATAACTTGGTTTAGGGAGTTGGATGCATGAGTGGAACTCATACTTTGTTGTGGAGGCTAGCAAAAGATTGGGAGCGACAAACTAAGAGAGCAATAATGGCCATAATCATGCAGAGCGACAAAACATCATTGATCAAAGCATAAAGTGATACTACAAGTTGAAAACTAAAGAATCAGAAAGGCTATGGTGACTTTGGATAGTCATAACATGGTGTGAGCATGTGCCAAGTCAACCCAAATAAAGCATCAAAGGAAAATACCACTATACTATGCTTTAATATGCTAAAACAACGCATGATTCATCCAAGGAACATTAAGCAATCTCAATTGTTTATAACAAGTCATGCTACAACAAAGAATACTAAGCACAAAGCCAAAATATCAAGCATGGCATGACAAAGCATAGGCCACAGTCAAAAACAAGCTCTTTTTACCACATAATCATGAACTTTCCTACTCTTTTCCAAACCAAACCAAACTATTTGCAAACCAATGTATGAAAGAGGGGGTCCAACCAATTTAGAAAACTAAGCAAACCAAGGCAAACGAAAAACCAAAACGAAAACAAAAAAGAATACGCTCCAAGAAAAACACAACTGTGCATGAAACAATAAAAATGAAGCGTTTGGAAGAAACCTGGAATTTTTATTGATGAAGAAGGGGATGCCTTGGGCATCCCCAAGCTTTGACGCTTATACTTCTTGGATATTTCTTGGGGTGACACGCGTGGCATCCACAAGCTTGAGCTTTAGTACATCCTTCATCTCATTACTCATTCCTTCCATACACCTAAAATTTTTCCTTCATACAAAATTTCACACAATCTCATTACCAACATTAGTGCACTTAAGATAAATAAGTCTTAAGGTTCAGTTCTAACACCAAATAAACTTCCATTAGAACACTAGATACTGTAGAACTTCCCTCAAAAATCTCAATTCCCCAAAATAACTCAAAAAGGAATCCACAAGAAGCAAATGCAGAAAATGGCAGAAATCTGTCAAAACAGACCAGCAGGTAAAGACGAATTTTTTCGAAGACCTTCTGTTGCTCAAATCAAAAAGTGTTGAACTAACGAAAGTTAGATAACAACCTGGGTCAGAAGCACAAACAATTACAGCTAAATCCGACATACATAGATCTCCCACGAATTTTTACGGTGAAGCACAAAAATCTGTTTCAGGACAGCAACTTTCCCAATCATTAGTTCTCTCTCATTAGAGGTTACTCTTGGCACAAAAAGCAAACAAAAAGGACAAGGAGAGGTTATTACTGAAGTAATAACTTCCAAGACTCATCTAAAACTCTTGGGTTATCTCCCAACAAGTACTTTTCTTTAACGCCTTTTAAGTTAGGCATAAGAAGCAAGAAAGAATCAAGTGTTCTCAAATGAAGAAGCATTAAGACCAAATTTTGTTTTCAGAGGAGAAGCAAAAGAAATATTTTCTATCTTTTTAGGGAAGTGTTCTATACCTTTTATTGAGTGGGAGTTGATATTTAATGGTGCCTTCTTTCATATCAATGATGGCACCAACAGTTCTAAGAAAAGGTCTTCCCAAAGTAATAGGACAAGAAGCATTGTATTCAACATTCAAAACATAGAAATCAACGGGGACATAGGCATCGTTAACCATAATAAGAACATCATTAAGACTCCCCATGAGTTTCTTTTTAGCATTATCATCAAGTGGGACATTCAAATAACAATCTTCAAGAGGAGGCAAATCAAGCATATCATAAATCCTTCTAGGCATAATAGAAACACTACTATTAAGATCACATAAAGCTTTGAAATCAAAGTCATTCACTTTCATATTAATTATGGGTTCCCAACCATCTTCTTGTTTTATAGGAATAGAATCTCTATGTTTCATCTTTTCTTCTTTAATCTTTATGAGAGCATCAGTAATGTGTTTTGTAAAGGCCATGTTCATAGCACTAGCATTAGGACTTTTAGCAAGCTTTTGTAAGAACTTAATAACTTCTGAGATATTGCAACCATCAAGATCAAAATCAACTTTATCATCTAAAGTAGTAGAACTATTACTAGCCTCAACACTAGTGGTGGTGATAGTAGAAACACTAATGTTTCTAGCAATTTCATCTTCTCTTTCCCACTTAGCATGTAATTCAGCTAAAAGTCTAACATTTTCACCAATTCTTACTTGTATAACATTGGTAGCTGCAAAGGGATTCTCATTAGTTTCAGGTTTAGCAGCCATTTTATTAATCAATGAAGATTGAGCTTCAGACAAAGATGATATATTTCTTTCAGCATTAGAGAGTTTCAATTGTAAACTAGGAATTTCCCTATTTAGACTCTCAAGTTGATGGCTAATGTTCTTCAAGATGGTGGATTGTTCCTCCATAGTTTTAGTAAATAGTTTATTTTTCTCATATTGCATTTGCATGAAGTTTTTAGTGGCTCTTTCAACTTCTAAAATTCTTCCTTCACTAGGTAATCCAGGTTTACCATTATAGCCATAAGTATTATTAGTAGGGTAGGGCCTAAGATTGTTGTTACCATATGCATTATTGCCAAAATTGTTGTTTCTTATGAAGTTCACATCAACTTGCTCTTCTTGAGCAACCAAAGAAGCCAAAGGAACATTATTTGGATCAATATGGGCTTTCCCATTAACAAGCATAGACATAATTATATCAATCTTATCATTCAAGGAGGAGGTTTCCTCAACATAATTTACCTTCTTACCTTGTGGTGCTCTCTCAGTATGACATTCAGAATAATTAACCAGCATATTGTCCAGAAGTTTTGTTGCAGCACCCAAAGTGATGGTCATAAAGGTACCTCCAGCAGCAGAATCCAATAGGTTCCTTGAAGAATAGTTCAATCCTGCATAAAAAGTTTGGATGATCATCCAAGCAGTCAGTCCATGAGTGGGGTAATTCTTAACAAAAGATTTCATTCTTTCCCAAGCTTGAGCAACATGCTCATTATCAAGTTGTTTAAAATTCATTATTTCACTTCTCATAGATATAATCTTAGCAGGAGGATAGTATTTTCCAATAAAAGCATCTTTGCACTTATTCCAAGAATCAATACTATTCCTAGTTAAGGAATTCAACCACTCTTTAGCTTTTCCTCTCAAAGAGAAAGGAAACAATTTCAGCTTAATAATATCACCATCTATATCCCTATGCTTTTGCATCTCACAAAGTTCAACAAAGTTATTTAGATGGGAAGCAGCATCTTCATTACCAATACCAGAAAATTGCTCTCTCATAACAAGATTGAGTAAAGCAGGTTTTATCTCAAAGAAAGTATTTTCAGCCACGGGTGGAGCAATAGGTGTGATCATAAAATCATTGTTGTTGGTGCTAGTGAAGTCACACAACTTAGTGTTTTCAAGAGTAGTCATTTTTTTGGGTTTTCAAATAAGAAAGCAAACAAGTAAAACTAATTTTTTTGTGTTTTTTTGAAGAACAAAACAAGTAAACAAAGCAAAAAGAAACTAAGCAAAAGAAAAACAACAAAGTAAAGAGATTGGTTATGAGGGACTCCCCTTGTGAAGATGTCCTTGACTCCCCGGCAACGGCGCCAGAAAAATGCTTGATGGCTCAATGCACAACGCCCAGAAAAATGCTTGATGGCGATGTTGATGTAGAGCTTGTTGGGAACCCCAAGAGGAAGGTATGATGAGCATAGCAGCAAGTTTCCCTCAGTTATGAAACCAAGGTTTAATCGAACCAGTAGGAGCAAGGAAACACCCCAAAGGTGTTACTAGCTGATCTTTGGCAGGGCGCACTACCGGTGCTAGTAGCAACGTGGAGACCTGCACAACACAACCACAGAACTTTGTCCCCAACTTGCGATGAGGTTGTCAATCTCACTGTGTTTTGCAAAAAACAAAGGATTAAACGTATCGAATGGAAACAAGTAAAAGTTTGCAGAAAGTAAACACAAAGAAGTAAACACTTTATAGATTGTATGTAAAAGACAAGGACCGGGATCCATAGTTCACTAGAGGAGGCTCTCCTTAGATAGATAACATGCTGGGTGAACAAATTACAGCGGGGCAATTGACAAACACTGAGAAAGCAATACATGCATATAATAATCATCTTGACTCCTCTGAGACTTGATTGGCAATTACAACATAATACATAGACCGCCATCCAACTGCATCTATGACTAATAATCCACCTTCAGCTTATCATCCGAACCCCCTCCAGTATTAAGTTGCAAGCAACAGATTATTGCTTTACGAACTACGTGTAAAGTAAACAATACGATTGTTCTATGAACAAAGGATTGTTGTTTTCTCCCTAGTAGCAACAGCACATCTAGTACCTTAGAGATTTCTGTCACTTCCCAAGATTACTAGAGGCATGAACCCACTATCGAGCATAAATACTAACTCTTGGAGTTGCTAGCATCTACTTGGCCAAGATAGCTACTAACAACGGAAAGCATGCAAGATCTCAAATAACAAAGACATGATAGAATCAATAATCAATCTGAAATAGCATCTCAATATCCATCGGATCCCATAAACACAACATGTATGATTACAAATAGATGATCTTGATCATGAACGGAGCTCACAAGATCTAAACATGGAAGCACAAAGGAGGAGAACCAGCCATCTAGCTACTACATGGATCCGTAGTCCAAGGATGAACTACTCACGCATCACACCGGAGGCTTGCATGGTGATGAAGAAGGCCTCCAGGGTGAATTCCCCTCTCCGGCAGGGTGCTGGGGAGAGCTTCAGATCCCTCCCGATCTAGGGATGGAGATGACAGCGGCTATAGACTCTTTCGGGATTTTTGATTGGGTCCTTAAGGTTTTCGTCCCGAGGGTAATATATAGGCGGAAGGAGAGGCCGAGGGGGTGACGGGAGCCATCACACCACCCCCTAGCACGGGCCCAGCCTGGCCGCGTGGCCAGGTGGTGTGGTCGGCCCTAGCCCTTCTCCGTCTCGTATTCTGGCACTTGATCCCTTCCGGAAAAATAGGCACTTTGGCTTTTGTCCCGTCCAATTTCGAGAATATTCATTTTCTGACTTTTTGGAACCAAAAACAGCAGAAAACAGGCAACTGGCACTGTGGCATCTTGTTAATAGGTTAGTCCAAGAAATAATATGAAAAGTACTCCAAAGTTGGAACAAAACACAAGAAAGTAGATAAAACCAAGCATGGAACATCAAAAATTATGGATACATTTGCAATGTATCAACATCCCCAAGCTTAAATCCTGCTCGTCCTTGAGTAGGTAAGTGATAAAAAGAAAGAATAATTTTTGAGGTGACATGCACCATCAAAGACTTGATCAAAGTATTTGTAAAATATTCAAAGTTGGGATCATAGTACTTCAATCATAACATGAAAGACAAAGTTCTAGCAATAAGACAAAGAAACTATGATGCAACATGAAAAGGCACAAACAAAAGATTCATGAATAACAATGCTTTGCAAGACGTTTGTTTGTTTCACATAAAGAAAACATAACATAATAGTATTCAGCTTGTCCCTCATAGAGTAGCAAACATAAATACATAGGAAACCTTCCAAGTTTATAAGAGTGACTAGATACAAATAGTTTAAAACAAGCAATATCAAAGTTATGCATCAATCAACAAGTCTTGGGACAATGCACATAGAACTAATAATAGCCATTATGCTCTCAAAGTAGGTGCAGACTCAATATAATGGTGGAAGAAAGGCCTTCATAGAAGGAAGCAGAGATTCAAGTTCCATAAAGAGCTTCCAAAAATTATGGTACTTATAGCTTTCATCTCGCATTGCCCCTATCATAAGCATCTTCAAGTGATTAAGGTTAAAGTGAACAAACTATGGTGTACATGCTTGTGAGTATAAGTCAATCTCATGTCCCTTGTATACGAGGGCGCTCCTCATGCTACTCAAGTTTAGTCACCAGTAAATTCTTGTCATTGTAAGTACATGTGTATCATAGAGAACCGCATGTGGTACCCTTGCCGATGATACGGAAGAATCCCCATATCAAAATGACAAGGCAAGCGGACAACGAGCATCTCAAAGAATCTTCTTATTTACCATGGGAATATGGTGCTTTTCTCTCTTTCCTCTTTTCATAATATCTTTTTTCTTTTCTCTTTTTCTCAATATAGGACTCTTTTTTATAAGAAGAATGCTTCATAGACAGCTCATTATGGTTCTGTGCAGGTTTCCACCATGTCACCATGGATTAGACCAGCGACCAGGCGTTTCTCTAACACATATACATAACTCCATGGACTTACAAGCTCCCCTTTCATTTCACACCGACGACATCCATATACAAAAGAGCATGATATCAACTAGGTACAAGTACCAAGTGAAATGTTGAAAGCGTTCCCCATGACAGCATGGTTCTGCTAATTCCCAACAAATAAGTGCAAGCATATACAACATAGACGACACAATGGTTCAAGTTTATTAAGGGCAAGAAAAGTAAGGTGTGCCATCAAGTTCATGAGAGCTTTAATCACTAGTTTTCTCATAACAAGTTTAATTCGGAAGGTAGATAAAAAGATGAATATACTTGGAATAGCATATGCAAGTAGGTAGGTATGGTGGACTCTTTCTAATAACTTGGTTTAGGGAGTTGGATGCATGAGTGGAACTCATACTTGGTTGTGGAGGCTAGCAAAAGACTGGGAGCGACAAACTAAGAGAGCAATAATGGCCATAATCATCCAAAGCGACAAAACATCATTGATCAAAGCATAAAGTGATACTACAAGTTGAAAACTAAAGGATCATAAAGGCTATGTTGACTTGAGATAGTCATAACATGGTGTGAGAATGCACCAAGTCAACCCAAATAAAGTATCAAAGGAGAATACCACTATACTATGCTTTAATATGCTAAAACAACGCATGATTCATCCAAGGCACATTAAGCAATCTCAATTTTTTATAACAAGTCATGCTACAGCAAAGAATACTAAGCATAAATCCAAAACAATATCAAGCATGGCATGACAGAGCATAGGCCACAGTCAAAAACAAGCTCTCTTTACCACTTAAGCATGAACTTTCCTACTCTTTTCCAATCCAAACCAAACTATTTGAAAACCAATGTATGAAAGAGGGGATCCAACCAATTTATTCAGAAAACTAAAAAAACCAAGCAAACAAAAAACCAAAACAAAAACGAAAAAGAAGACGCTCCAAGAACAACACAACTGTGCATGAAACAGTAAAAATGAAGTGTTTGGAAGAAACCTGGGATTTTTATTGATGAACAAGGGGATGCATTGGGCATACCCAAGCTTTGACGCTTGTACTTCTTGGATATTTCTTGGTATGACACGCGTGGCATCCCCAAGCTTGAGCTTTAGTCCATCCTTCATCTCATTACTCATTCCTTCCATACACCTAAAATTTTTCCTTCATACAAAACTTTACACAATCTTTATTAGCAACGTTAGTGCACTCAAGATAATAAGTCTTTAGTTTCAGTTCTAACACCAATAAAACTTCCATTAGAACACTAGCTACTGTAGCACTTCCCTCAAAAAGCTCAATTCCCCAAAAGAACTCAAAAAGGAACCAACAAGAAGCAAATGCAAATAATGGCAGAAATCTGTCAAAACAGACCAGCAGGTAAAGAAGAATTTTTTCGAAGACCTTCTGTTGCTCAAATCGAAAAGTGTTGAACTAACGAAATTTAGATAACAACCTGGGGCAGAAGCACAAAAATTCACGCCTCAAAAAGACGTTCAGAGATTTTACACGAATGTTTATGGTGTAGCATAGAAATCTGTTTTGGGACAGCAACTTTCCCAATCATTACTTCTCTCTTATTAGAGGTTACTCTTGGCACAAAAAGCAAATAAAAAGGATAAGGAGCGGTTATTACTGAAGTAATAACTTCCAAGACTCATCTAAAACTTTTGGGTTATCTCCCAATAAGTACTTTTCTTTAATGCCTTTAAGTTAGACATGATAGTTTGAGAAGATGCTCACATAAGAAATATAAATTGAAGTAAAAGAGAGCATCAAGAAGCAAATTCAAAGCACATTTAAGTCTAACCCACTTCCTATGTATAGGAATCTTGTAAAGAAACAAGTCATGAAAGCACAAAGCAATAAGCATAGTAAAGCAAAACAAGTGCAACTTCAAGAGTTTCAACATAAAGAGGGGAAACTTAATAATGTTGAGATACATAAGACCATGTTTCCCTCTCTCATAATAACTTTAAGTAGCATCATGAATAAAATTAACAACATAACTATCACATAAAACATTCTTATCATGAGCCACATGCATAAAAGAATTAATACTCCCCACATAAACATAGTCATTCTTATTAATTGTAGTGGGAGAAAATTCAACAAAATAGCTATCATTATTATTCTCATCACCATAATCATCAAATATAGGAGGCATATTGTAGTCATAATTAATTTTCTCATCAATAGTAGGTGGACTGAAAATATGATATTCATCATTGTAATCATCATATATTGGAGGTTTGGTATCATCAGAAGCAATAGAATAACTATCTTCCAAAGCTGGGGAACTAAAAAGATCATTTTCATAAAAACTAGCTTCCCCAAGCTTAGACTTTTCCATAGCATTAGCAATAATGGTGTCCAAATAATTCATACTAACACCATTGCTATTAGCATGCAAATAAAGTTCCATAGGTTTTTTAATTTTCTCTTCAAACACTTCATGTCCTAACTCAAGATAAATACTATAAAGCTCTCTAATTTTTTTGTTGTTTTCCTTTAAGCCTAACTAGTGAAAACAAGAAACAAAAAGACAAAATTGCAGAATCTAAAGGAAATAACTTCGAGCACTCACACCGAAGGATGTGAGTACCTTTTACCTTACCTCCCTGGCAACAGCGCCAGAAAATAGGCGTTTGCCGTGGGAGGTTCTTCTTCTTTAATCCTCTAGTGTGAATACCTTTTACCTTACCTCCCCGGCAACGGTGCTAGAAAATAGCTTGATGTCTACGCACTTCTATTCTTGTAGACAGTTGTTGGGCCTCCACGTGCAGAGGTTTGTGGAACAGCAACAAGTTTTCCCTTAAGTGGATCACCCAAGGTTTATCGAACTCGGGGAGGAAGTGGTCAAAGGTATCCCCTCTCAAGCAACCCTGTAATCAAGATACAAGAAGTCTCTTGTGTCCCTAACACACCCAATACACTTGTCAGGTGTATAGGTGCACTAGTTCAGCGAAGAGATAGTGAAATACAAGTGGTATAGATAATTATAAGTGGTAATGGTGATAGAAAATAGCTTGATGGCGTGAAAGAGACTAAAGGCAAACTGAAATAAAGATGGAAGCAAGCAAACATGTGACAGATCTAATAGCAAACGGTGTTTCAATGCTTAGAAACAAGGCCTAGGGATCATACTTTCACTAGTGAACACTCTTTCATAAATATATTCTCTTCATGATACTACGCTGGACTTCTCTCCGGTGGACACTCTAATCCATGGTAGGGCTATAACATCACACCTCAAAGTAAGCCTTTCCCATCTAGAAAACCCCACACTGTCACCTTGAGCACTAGATGAGTCCAACAAACACCACAATTTCATAAAGACATCCAACTCCAAATATAACTCATAACAAGTATTTGTAATCTCTAGCCTAAGTGCCACCATGGTGTGCACGCTATCACTTTCACACACATGGGGAAAGCAGAGATCTATTAAAGCACTTGAGTAGCAAGGTAGATCTACTTGATTACAAGCTCATGATCTCAATAAGATCATGCATAGAGAGAGATGAGCACAGAGCTACCAGTAGAACCCTTAGCCTCGAGAGAGAACTACTCCCTCCTCATCATGGGAATCAGCAACGGTGATGGATATGGTGGTGGAGATCAATGGAGATGGCTCCGGGGGCACTTCCCTGTCCCGGTAGGGTGCCGGAACAGAGACTTTCTGTCCCCCAAATCTCCCCTTCAGTGGAGGCAGCGCTACAGAACTTTTCTTGGACTTCTGATTGATGATTTATGGTTTTGGTATTGGAGGCTCTTATAGGCGAAAGAGGCAAGGTTGGTGGCCAGCCAGGGGGCCCACACCATGCCCTGGCCCATCCTGGGCTGGCCCGCGCCAAGGGGGTGTGTGGCCACCCTGTGGCCCCTCTCCGACCCTCCTTCTGGCTTCGTGAGTCTTCTGGGAAAATAGTAACTTTGGCTTTTGTCCTGTCCAATTCCGAGAATATTCATTTTCTGACTTCCTGGAACCAAAAATAGCAGAAAATAGGCAACTAGCACTGTGGCATCTTGTTAATAGGTTAGTCCAAGAAATCATATGAAAATTACTCCAAAGTTGGAACAAAACACAAGAAAGTAGATAAAACCAAGCATGGAACATCAAAAATTATGGATACATTTGCAATGTATCACATGTCTGTACTTTTCATGAACCACACCCAGTGTCAGTGCATGTCTGTTCTTTTCATGAACCACACCCAGTGTCACTGCATGTCAGTTCTTTTCATGAACCACATAAGGATCTACCAGTGTCATTGGATGTGTGTTCTTCTCATGAACCACACGTGGATCCACCGGTGTCATTGCATGTCTGTTCCTCTAAACAAACCACATAAGGATCCACCAGTGTTATTGCGTGTCTATTCTTTTCATGAACCACACCCAGTGTCATTGCATGTGTGTTCTTCTAAACAAACCACATAAGGATCAACCAGTGTCATTGTCTGTTTGTTCTTTTCATGAACCACACCCAGTGATGTCATTGCATGTGTGTTCTTCTAAACAAACCACATAAGTCATTGCATGTCTGTTCTTTTCATGAACCACACCCGGTGTTATTGCATGTGTGTTCCTCTAGACAGACCACATAAGGATCCACCGGTGTCATTGCATGTCTGTTCCTCTAAACAAACCACACAAGGATCCACCAATGTCATTGGATGTGTGTTCTTCTCATGAACCACACATGGATCCACCGGTGTCATTGCATGTTTGTTCCTCTAAACAAACCACATAAGGATCCACCAGTGTCATTGCATGTCTGTTATTTTCATGAACCACATAAGGATCCACCAGTGTCATTTCATGTCTGTTCTTTTCATGAACCACACCTAGTGTTAGTGCATGTCTGTTCTTTTCATGAACCACACCTAGTGTCACTACATGTCAGTTCTTTTCATGAACCACATAAGGATCTACCAGTGTCATTGGATGTGTGTTCTTCTCATGAACCACACGTGGATCCACCGGTGTCATTGCATGTCTATTCCTCTAAACAAACCACATAAGGATCCACCAGTGTCATTGCGTGTCTGTTCTTTTCATGAACCACACCCAGTGTCATTGCATGTGTTTTCTTCTAAACAAACCACATAAGGTTCCACCAGTGTCATTGTCTGTCTGTTCTTTTCATGAACCACACATAGTGGCATTGCATGTGTGTTCTTCTAAACACACCACATAAGTCATTGCATGTCTATTCTTTTCATGAACCACATCCGGTGTCATTGCATGTGTGTTCCTCTAGACAGACCACATAAGGATCCACCGGTGTCATTGCATGTCTGTTCCTCTAACCAAACCACATAAGGATCCACCAGTGTCATTGGATGTGTGTTCTTCTCATGAACCACACATGGATCCACCGGTGTCATTGCATGTTTGTTCCTCTAAACAAACCACATAAGGATCCACCAGTGTCATTGCATGTCTGTTCTTTTCATGTACCACACCTAATGTCATTGCATGTGTTTTCTTCTAAACAAACCACATAAGGATCCCCCAGTGTCATTGCATGTCTGTTCTTTTCATGAACCACATCAGGATCCATCAGTGTCATTGCATGTCTGTTCTTTTCATGAACCACACCTAGTGTCATTGCCTGTCTGTTCTTTTCGTGAACCATACCCAGTGTCATTGCATGTCTGTTCTTTTCATGAACCACACCTAGTGTCACTGCATGTCTGTTCTTTTCATGAACCACATAAGGATCCACCAGTGTCATTGGATGTGTGTTCTTCTAATGAACCACACGTGGATCCACCGGTGTCATTGCATGTCTGTTCCTCTAAACAAACCACATAAGGATCCACCAGTGTCATTGCATGTCTGTTCTTTTCATGGACGACATAAGCATCCACTAGTGTCATTGCATGTGTGTTCTTCTCATGAACCACATAAGGATCCACCAGTGTCATTGCATGTCTGTTCTTCTCATGAACCACACATAAGGATCCACCAGTGTCATTGCATGTCTGTTCCTCTAAACAAACCACATAAGGATCCACCAGTGTCATTGCATGTCTGTTCCTCTAAACAAACCACATAAGGATCCACCAGTGTCATTGCATGTCTGTTCTTTTCATGAACCACACACCAGTGTCATTGCATGTGTGTTCTTCTAAACAAACCACATAAGGATCCACCAGTGTCATTGCATGTCTGTTCTTTTCATGAATCACATAAGGATCCACCAGTGTCATTGCATGTCTGTTATTTTCATGAACGACATAAGGATCCACCAGTGTCATTGCATGTCTGTTCTTTTCATGAACCACACCTAGTGTTAGTGCATGTCTGTTCTTTTCATGAACCACACCTAGTGTCACTGCATGTCAGTTCTTTTCATGAACCACATAAGGATCTACCAGTGTCATTGGATGTGTGTTCTTCTAATGAACCACACGTGGATCCACCGGTGTCATTGCATGTCTGTTCCTCTAAACAAACCACATAAGGATCCACCAGTGTCATTGCATGTCTGTTCTTTTCATGTACGACATAAGCATCCACCAGTGTCATTGCATGTGTGTTCTTCTCATGAACCACATAAGGATCCACCAGTGTCATTGCATGTCTGTTCTTCTCATGAACCACACATAAGGATCCACCAGTGTCATTGCATGTCTATTCCTCTAAACAAACCACATAAGGATCCACCAGTGTCATTGCATGTCTGTTCCTCTAAACAAACCACATAAGGATCCACCAGTGTCATTGCATGTCTGTTCTTTTCATGAACCACACCAGTGTCATTGCATGTGTGTTCTTCTAAACAAACCACATAAGGATCCACCAGTGTCATTGCATGTCTGTTCTTTTCATGAATCACATAAGGATCCACCAGTGTCATTGCATGTCTGTTATTTTCATGAACGACATAAGGATCCACCAGTGTCATTGCATGTCTATTCTTTTCATGAACCACACCTAGTGTTAGTGCATGTCTGTTCTTTTCATGAACCACACCTAGTGTCACTGCATGTCAGTTCTTTTCATGAACCACATAAGGATCTACCAGTGTCATTGGATGTGTGTTCTTCTCATGAACCACACGTGGATCCACCGGTGTCATTGCATGTCTATTCCTCTAAACAAACCACATAAGGATTCACCAGTGTCATTGCGTGTCTGTTCTTTTCATGAACCACACCCAGTGTCATTGCATGTGTTTTCTTCTAAACAAACCACATAAGGTTCCACCAGTGTCATTGTCTGTCTGTTCTTTTCATGAACCACACCTAGTGGCATTGCATGTGTGTTTTTCTAAACACACCACATAAGTCATTGCATGTCTGTTCTTTTCATGAACCACACCCGGTGTCATTGCATGTGTGTTCCTCTAGACAGACCACATAAGGATCCACCGGTGTCATTGCATGTCTGTTCCTCTAAACACACCACATAAGGATCCACCAGTGTCATTGGATGTGTGTTCTTCTCATGAACCACACATGGATCCACCGGTGTCATGGCATGTCTGTTCCTCTAAACAAACCACATAAGGATCCACCAGTGTCATTGCATGGCTGTTCTTTTCATGAACCACACCTAGTGTCATTGCATGTGTGTTCTTCTAAACAAACCACATAAGGATCCACCAGTGTCATTGCATGTCTGTTCTTTTCATGAACCACATAAGGATCCATCAGTGTCATTGCATGTCTGTTCTTTTCATGAACCACACCTAGTGTCAGTGCATGTCTGTTCTTTTCATGAACCACATGAGGATCTACCAGTGTCATTGGATGTGCGTTCTTCTCATGAACCACACATGGAGCCACCAGTGTCATTGCATGTCTGTTCCTCTAAACAAACCACATAAGGATCCACCAGTGTCATTGCATGTCTGTTCTTTTCATGAACCACACCCAGTGTCATTGCATGTGTGTTCTTCTAAACAAACCACATAAGGATCCACCAGTGTCATTGGATGCGTGTTCTTCTCATGAACCACACGTGGATCCACCAGTGTCATTGCATGTCTGTTCTTTTCATGAACCACACATAAGGATCCACCAGTGTCATTGCATGTATGTTCTTTTCATGAACCACACCCAGTGTCATTCCATGTGTGTTCTTTACATGAACCACAGCTAGAGTCATTGCATGTCTGATCTTTTCATGAACCACACCCAGTGTTAGTGCAAGTCTGTTCGTTTCATGAACCACACCAAGTGTCACTGCATGCTAGTTCTTTTCATGAACCACATAAGGATCTACCAGTGTCATTGGATGTGTGTTCTTCTCATGAACCACACGTGGATCCACCGGTGTCATTGCATGTCTGTTCCTCTAAACAAACCACATAAGGATCCACCAGTTTCATTGCGTGTCTGTTCTTTTCATGAACCACACCCAGTGTCATTGCATGTGTGTTCTTCTAAACAAACCACATAAGGATCCACCAGTGTCATTGCACATACATTCTTTTCATGAACCACACCCAGTGTCATTGCATGTGTGTTCTTCTAAACAAACCACATAAGTCATTACATGTCTGTTCTTTTCATGAACCACACCCGGTGTCATTGCATGTGTGTTCCTCTAGACAGACCACATAAGGATCCATCGGTGTCATTGCATGTTTGTTCCTCTAAACAAACCACATAAGGATCCACTTGTGTCATTGGATGTGTGTTCTTATCATGAACCACACATGGATCCACCGGTGTCATTGCATGTATGTTCCTCTAAACAAACCACATAAGGATCCACCAGTGTCATTGCATGTCTGTTCTTTTCATGAACCACACCTAGTGTCATTGAATGCGTGTTCTTTTCATTAACCACAGCTAGAGTCATTGCATGTCTGTTTCTTCCATAAACGACACATGGATCCACCGATGTCATTGCATGTTTGTTCTTTTCATGAACCACACCCAGTGTCACTGCATGTCAGTTCTTCTCATGAACCACATAAGGATCCACCCAGTGTCATTGGATGTGTGTTCTTCTCATGAACCACACGTGGATCCACCGGTGTCATTACATGTTTGTTCCTCTAAACAAACCACATAAGGATCCACCAGTGTCATTGCATGTCTATTCTTTTCATGAACCACACCTAGTGTCATTGCATGTGTGTTATTTTCATGAACCACAGCTAGAGTCATTGCATGTCTGTTCTTATCATGAACCACACCCAGTGTCATTGCATGTCTGTTCTTTTCATGAACCACACCTAGTGTTAGTGCATGTCTGTTCTTTTCATGAACCACACCTAGTGTCACTGCATGTCTGTTCTTTTCATGAACCACATAAGGATCTACCAGTGTCATTGGATGTGTGTTCTTCTCATGAACCACACGTGGATCCACCGGTGTTATTGCATGTATGTTCTTTTCATGAACCACACATAAGGATCCACCAGTGTCATTGCATGTCTGTTCTTTTCATGAACCACACCCAATGTCATTGCATGTGTGTTCTTTTCATGAACCACAGCTAGAGTCATTGCCTGTTTTTTCTTTTCATGAACCACACACAGTGTCATTGCATGTCTGTTATTTTCATGAACCACACCGGGTGTCATTGCATGTAAGTTCTTTTCATGAACCCCATAAGGATCCACCAGTGTCATTGGATGTGTGTTCTTCTCATGAACCACACATGGATCCACCGGTGTCATTGCATGTCTGTTCTTTTCATGAACCACACCTGGTGTCATTGCATGTCTGTTCTTTTCATGAACCACACCCGGTGTCATTGCATGTGAGTTCCTCTAGACAGACCACATAAGGATCCACCGGTGTCATTGCATGTGTGTTCCTCTAAACAAACCACATAAGGATCCACCGGTGTCATTGGATGTGTGTTCTTCTCATGAACCACACATGGATCCACCGGTGTCATTGCATGTTTGTTCCTCTAAACAAACCACATAAGGATCCACCAGTGTCATTGCATGTCTGTTCTTTTCATGAACCACACGTAGTGTCATTGCATGTGTGTTCTTCTAAACAAACCACATAAGGATCCACTAGTGTCATTGCATATCTGTTCTTTTCATGAACCACATAAGGATCCATCAGTGTCATTGCATGTCTGTTCTTTTCATGAACCACACCCAGTGTCATTGCATGTCTGTTCTTTTCATGAACCACACCTAGTGTTATTGCATGTCTGTTCTTTTCATGAACCACACCCAGTGTCACTGCATGTCTGTTCTTTATATGAACCACATAAGGATCTACCAGTGTCATTGGATGTGCGTTCTTCTCATGAACCACACATGGATCCACCAGTGTCATTGCATGTCTGTTCCTCTAAACAAACCACATAAGGATCCACCAGTGTCATTGCATGTCCGTTCTTTTCATGAACCACACCGATTGCATTGCATGTGTGTTCTTCTAAACAAACCACATAAGGATCCACCAGTGTCATTGGATGAGTGTTCTTATCATGAACCACACGTGGATCCACCAGTGTCATTGCATGTCTGTTCTTTTCATGAACCACACATAAGGATCCACCAGTGTCATTGCATGTCTGTTCTTTTCATGAACCACACCCAGTGTCATTCCATGTGTGTTCTTTTCATGAACCACAGCTAGAGTCATTGCATGTCTGATCTTTTCATGAACCACACCCAGTGTCAGTGCATGTCTATTCGTTTCATGAACCACACCCAGTGTCACTACATGCTATTTCTTTTCATGAACCACATAAGGATCTACCAGTGTCATAGGATGTGTGTTCTTCTCATGAACCACACGTGGATCCACCGGTGTCATTGCATGTCTGTTCCTCTAAACAAACCACACAAGGATCCACCAGTGCCATTGCGTATCTGTTCTTTTCATGAACCACACCCAGTGTCATTGCATGTGTGTTCTTCTAAACAAACCACATAAGGATCCACCAGTTTCATTGCCTGTCTGTTCTTTTCATGAACCACACCCAGTGTCATTGCATGTGTGTTCTTCTAAACAAACCACATAAGTCATTACATGTCTGTTCTTTTCATGAACCACACCCGGTGTCATTGCATGTGTGTTCCTCAGGACAGACCACATAAGGATCCATCGGTGTCATTGCATGTTTGTTCCTCTAAACAAACCACATAAGGATCCACTTGTGTCATTGGATGTGTGTTCTTATCATGAACCACACATGGATCCACCGGTGTCATTGCATGTATGTTCCTCTAAACAAACCACATAAGGATCCACCAGTGTCATTGCATGTCTGTTCTTTTCATGAACCACACCTAGTGTCATTGAATGCGTGTTCTTTTCATTAAACACAGCTAGAGTCATTGCATGTCTGTTTCTTCCATAAACGACACATGGATCCACCGATGTCATTGCATGTTTGTTCTTTTCATGAACCACACCCAGTGTCACTGCATGTCAGTTCTTTTCATGAACCACATAAGGATCCACCCAGTGTCATTGGATGTGTGTTCTTCTCATGAACCACACGTGGATCCACCGGTGTCATTACATGTCTGTTCCTCTAAACAAACCACATAAGGATCCACCAGTGTCATTGCATGTCTGTTCTTTTCATGAACCACACCTAGTGTCATTGCATGTGTGTTATTTTCATGAACCACAGCTAGAGTCATTGCATGTCTGTTCTTATCATGAACCACACCCAGTGTCATTGCATGTTTGTTCTTTTCATGAACCACACCCGGTGTCATTGCATGTCTGTTCTTTTCATGAACCACATAAGGATATACCAGTGTCATTGGATGTGTGTTCTTCTCATGAACCACATGTGGATCCACCGGTGTCATTGCCTGTCTGTTCTTTTCATGAACCACACATAAGGATCCACCAGTGTCATTGCATGTCTGTTCTTTTCATGAACCACACCCAATGTCATTGCATGTGTGTTCTTTTCATGAACCACAGCAAGAGTCATTGCCTATTTTTTCTTTTCATGGACCACACCCAGTGTCATTGCATGTCTGTTATTTTCATGAACCACACCGGGTGTCATTGCATGTAAGTTCTTTTCATGAACCCCATAAGGATCCACCAGTGTCATTGGATGTGTGTTCTTCTCATGAACCACACATGGATCCACCGGTGTCATTGCATGTCTGTTCTTTTCATGAACCACACATAAGGATCCACCAGTGCCATTGCATGTCTGTTCTTTTCATGAACCACACCCAATGTCATTGCATGTGTGTTCTTTTCATGAACCACAGCAAGAGTCATTGCCTATTTTTTCTTTTCATGAACCACACCCAGTGTCATTTCATGTCTGTTATTTTCATGAACTACACCGGGTGTCATTGCATGTAAGTTCTTTTCATGAACCCCATAAGGATCCACCAGTGTCATTGGATGTGTGTTCTTCTCATGAACCACACATGGATCCACCGGTGTCATTGCATTTCTATTCTTTTCATGAACCACACCCAGTGTCATTGCATGTTTGTTCTTTTCATGAACCACACCCGGTGTCATTGCATGTGTGTTCCTCTAGACAGACCACATAAGGATCCACCGGTGTCATTGCATGTATGTTCCTCTAAACAAACCACATAAGGATCCACCAGTGTCATTGGATGTGTGTTCTTCTCATGAACCACACATGGATCCACCGGTGTCATTGCATGTTTGTTCCTCTAAACAAACCACATAAGGATCCACCAGTGTCATTGCATGTCTGTTCTTTTCATGAACCACACCTAGTGTCATTGCATGTGTGTTCTTCTAAACAAACCACATAAGGATCCACTAGTGTCATTGCATATCTGTTCTTTTCATGAACCACATAAGGATCCATCAGTGTCATTACATGTCTGTTCTTTTCATGAACCACACGCAATGTCATTGCATGTCTGTTCTTTTCATGAACCACACCTAGTGTTATTGCATGTCTGTTCTTTTCATGAACCACACCCAGTGTCACTGCATGTCTGTTCTTTTCATGAACCACATAAGGATCTACCAGTGTCATTGGATGTGTGTTCTTCTCATGAACCACACATGGATCCACCAGTGTCATTGCATGTCTGTTCCTCTAAACAAACCACATAAGGATCCACCAGTGTCATTGCATGTCTGTTCTTTTCATGAACCACACCGATTGCATTGCATGTGTGTTCTTCTAAAAAAACACATAAGGATCCACCAGTGTCATTGGATGCGTGTTCTTCTCATGAACCACACGTGGATCCACCAGTGTCATTGCATGTCTGTTCTTTTCATGAACCACACATAAGGATCCACCAGTGTCATTGCATGTCTGTTCTTTTCATGAACCACACCCAGTGTCATTCCATGTGTGTTCTTTTCATGAACCACTGCTAGAGTCATTGCATGTCTGATCTTTTCATGAACCACACCTAGTGTCAGTGCATGTCTGTTCGTTTCATGAACCACACCCAGTGTCACTACATGCTAGTTCTTTTCATGAACCACATAAGGATCTACCAGTGTCATAGGATGTGTGTTCTTCTCATGAACCACACATGGATCCACCGGTGTCATTGCATGTCTGTTCCTCTAAACAAACCACATAAGGATCCACCAGTGTCATTGCGTGTCTGTTCTTTTCATGAACCACACCGGGTGTCATTGCATGTGTGTTCTTCTAAACAAACCACATAAGGATCCACCAGTGTCATTGCCTGTCTTTTGTTTTCATGAACCACACCCAATGTCATTGCATGTGTGTTCTTCTAAACAAACCACATAAGTCATTATATGTCTGTTCTTTTCATGAAGCACACCCGGTGTCATTGCATATGTGTTCCTCTACACAGACCACATAAGGATCCACCGGTGTCATTGCATGTTTGTTCCTCTAAACAAACCACATAAGGATCCAGTTGTGTCATTGGATGTGTGTTCTTATCATGAACCACACATGGATCCACCGGTGTCATTGCATGTATGTTCCTCTAAACAAACCACATAAGGATCCACCAGTGTCATTGCATGTCTGTTCTTTTCATGAACCACACCTAGTGTTATAGAATGCGTGTTCTTTTCATTAACCACAGCTAGAGTCATTGCATGTCTGTTTCTTCCATAAACCACACATGGATCCACCGATGTCATTGCATGTTTGTTCTTTTCATGAACCACACCCAGTGTCACTGCATGTCAGTTCTTTTCATGAACCACATAAGGATCCACCCAGTGTCATTGGATGTGTGTTCTTCTCATGAACCACACGTGGATCCACCGGTGTCATTACATGTCTGTTCCTCTAAACAAACCACATAAGGATCCACAAGTGTCATTGCATGTCTGTTCTTTTCATGAACCACACCTAGTGTCATTGCATGTGTGTTATTTTCATGAACCACAGCTAGAGGCATTGCATGTCTATTCTTTTCATGAACCACACCCAGTGTCATTGCATGTTTGTTCTTTTCATGAACCACACCCGGTGTCATTGCATGTCTGTTCTTTTCATGAACCACATAAGGATCTACTAGTGTCATTGGATGTGTGTGCTTCTCATGAACCACACGTGGATCCACCGGTGTCATTGCATGTCTGTTCTTTTCATGAACCACACATAAGGATCCACCAGTGTCATTGCCTGTCTGTTCTTTTCATGAACCACACCCAATGTCATTGCATGTGTGTTCTTTTCATGAACCACATCTAGAGTCATTGCATGTTTTTTCTTTTCATGAACCAGACCCAGTGTCATTGCATGTCTGTTATTTTCTGAACCACACCCGGTGTCATTGCATGTAAGTTCTTTTCATGAACCCCATAAGGATCCACCAGTGTCATTGGATGTGTGTTCTTCTCATGAACCACACGTGGATCCACCGGTGTCATTGCATGTCTGTTCTTTTCATGAACCACCACCAGTGTCATTGCATGTCTGTTCTTTTCATGAACCACACCCAGTGTCACTGCATGTCAGTTCTTTTCATGAACCTGATACATTGCAAATGTATCTATAATTTTTGATGTGCCATGCTTGGTTTTATCCACTTTCTTGTGTTTTGTTCCAACTTTTGAGTACTTTTCATATGATTTCTTGGACTAACCTATTAATAAGAGCCACATTGCCGGTACATTTTTGTTTCTGCTGTTTTTGGTTCCAGGAAAGTCAGAAAATGAATATTCTCTAAATTAGACGGGACAAAATCCAAAGTGCCTATTTTTCCGGAAGGGATCAAGTGCCAGAATACGAGACGGAGAAGGGCCAGGGATCCACCACCACACAGCCATGGTGCAGCGGCACACTTGCAGCTAGGCACAGCCCGAAGGTGGTGTGGCCGCTCCCGGCACCCCCTTGGCCTCTCCTTCCGCCTATAAGTTGCCCTCGGGACGAAAACCCTAAGTACCCGATCAAAAATCCACGAAAGATTCTGTAGCCACCGTCATCTCCATCCCTAGATCGGGAGGGATCTGAAGCTCTTCTCAGCACCCTGCCGGAGAGGGGAATTCACCCTGGAGGCCTTCTTCATCACCATGCAAGCCTCCGGTGTGATGCGTGAGTAGTTCATCCTTGGACTACGAATCCATGTAGTAGTTAGATGGTTGGTTTCTCCTCCTTTGTGCTTTCATGTTTAGATCTTGTGAGCTCTGTTCATGATCAAGATCATCCATTTGTAATTCATACATGTTGTGTTTGCGGGGATCCGATGGATATTGAGATGCTATTTCAGATTGATTATTGATTCTATCATGTCTTTGTTATTTGAGATCTTGCATGCTTTCCGTTGTTAGTAGCTATCTTGGCCAAGTAGATGCTAGCAACTCCAAGAGTTAGTATTTATGCTCGATAGTGGGTTCATGCGTCTGGTAATCTGGGGAAGTGACAGAAATATCTAAGGTACTAGATGTGCTATTGCTATTAGGGAGAAAACAACAATCCTTTGTTCATAGAACAATCATATTGTTTACTTTACACGCAGTTCGTAAAGCAATAATTTGTTGCTTGCAACTTAATCTTTGGAGGGGTTGGATGATAACTGAAGGTGGATTATTAGTCATAGATGCGGTTGGATGGCGATACATGTATTATCTTTGTAATGCCCAATCAAGTCTCAGAGGAGTCAAGATGATTAGTATATGCATGTATTGTTTTCTCGGTGTTTGTCAATTGCCCCGCTGTAATTTGTTCACCCAGCATGTTATCTATCTAAGGAGAGACACCTCTAGTGAACTATGGATCCCGGTCCTTTTACTTTACATACAATCTACAATCTTTTACTGCTTTTCATGAACCACATAAGGATCCACCAGTGTCATTGGATGTGTGTTCTTCTCATGAACCACACGTGGATCCACTGGTGTCATTGCATGTCTGTTCATCTAAACAAACCACATAAGGATCCACCAGTGTCATTGCATATACTTCTTTTCATGAACCACACCGGTGTCATTGCATGTGTGTTCTTCTAAACAAACCACATCAGATCCACCGGTGTCATTGCATGTACATTCTTTTCATAACCACACATAAGGATCCACCAGTGTCATTGCATGTCTGTTCTTTTCATGAACCAAACCCAGTGTCATTGCATGTGTGTTCTTTTCATGAATCACAACAAGAGTCATTGCATGTCTGTTCTTTTCATGAACCACACCCAGTGTCATTGCATGTTCTTTCTTTTCATGAACCACACCCGGTGTCACTACATGTAAGTTCTTTTCATGATCCACATAAGGATCCACCTCTGTCATTGGATGTGTTTTCTTCTCATGAACCACACGTGGATCCACCAATGTCATTGCATGTCTGTTCTTTTCATGAACCACATAAGGATCCACCAGTGTCATTGCATGTTTGTTCTTTTCATGAACCACACCCAGTGTCATTGCATGTGTGTTCTTCTAAACAAACCACATAAGGATCCACCAGTGTCATTGCATGTCTGTTCTTTTCATAACCACACATAAGGATCCACCAGTGTCATTGCATGTCATTCTTTTCATGAACCACACCCAGTGTCATTGCATGTGTGTTCTTTTCATGAATCACAGCAAGAGTCATTGCATGTCTGTTCTTTTCATGAAACACAACCACTCTCATTGCATGTTCTGTCTTTTCATGATCCACACGGTGTCACTACATGTAAGTTCTTTTCATGATCCACATAAGGATCCACCAGTGTCATTGGATGTGTTTTCTTCTCATGAACCACGTGGATCCACAGTGTCATTGCATGTTTGTTCTTTTCATGAACCACACATAAGGATCCACCAGTGTCATTGCATGTTTGTTCTTTTCATGAACCACACACAGTGTCATTGCATGTGTGTTCTTTTCAGGAACCACAGCTAGAGTCATTGCATGTTTGTTCTTTTCATGAACCACACCGGTGTCGATTGCATGTCATTCTTTTCATGAACCACACCTAGTTTCACTTCATGTCGTTCTTTTCTTGAACCACATAAGGATCTACCATTATCATTTGTGTGTTCTTCTCATGAACCAAACGTGGATCCACCGGTGTCATTGCATGTCTGTTCCTCTAAAAAAACAACATAAGGAACAACCAGTATCATTGCGTGTACATTCTTTTCATGAACCACACCTAGTGCCATTGCATGTGTGTTCTTCTAAACAAACAACATAAGGATCCACTAGTGTCATTGCAGTGCATTCTTTTCATGAACCATACCCAGTGTCATTGCATGTGTGTTCTTCTAAACAAACCACATAAGTCATTGCATGTCATTCTTTTCATGAACCACTACCGGTGTCATTGCACGAGTGTTAGTTTACACAAACCACAAAAGGATCCACCGGTGTCATTGTATGTCTGTTCCTCTAAAAAACCACATAAGGATCCACCAGTGTCATGGGATGTGTTTTCTTCTCATGAACAACACATGGATCCACCGGTGTCATTGCATGTCTGTTCCTCTAAACAAACCACATAAGGATCCACGGTGTCATTGCATATACATTCTTTTCATGAACCACACCAAGTGTCATTGCATGCGTGTTCTTCTAAACAAACCACATAAGGATCCACCAGTGTCATTGCATGTCTGTTCTTTTCATGAACCACATAAGGATCCATCAGTGTCATTGCATATGCATTCTTTTCATGAACCACACCTAGTGTCATTGCATATCATTCTTTTCATGAACCACACCTAGTGTCATTGCATGTCATTCTTTTCATGAGCGACACCCGTCCTTGCATGTGCATTCTTTTCATGATCCACATACGGATCCTACTGTGTCATTGTATGTGTGTTCTTCTCATGAACCACACGTGGATCCACCGGTGTCATTGCATGTATGTTCCTCTAAACAAACCACATACGGATCCACCAGTGTCATTGCATGTCCGTTCTTTTCATGAACCACACCGATTGCATTGCATGTGTGTTCTTCTAAACAAACCACATAAGGATCCACCAGTGTCATTGCATGTCTTTTCTTTTCATAACCACACATAAGGATCCACTAGTGTCATTGCATGTCTGTTCTTTTCATGAACCAAACCCAGTGTCATTGCATGTGTGTTCTTTTCATGAATCACAGCAAGAGTCATTGCATGTCTGTTCTTTTCATGAACCACACCCAGTGTCATTGCATGTCTGTTCTTTTCATGAACCACACCCGGTGTCACTGCATGTAAGTTCTTTTCATGATCCACATAAGGATCCACCAATGTCATTGGATGTGTGTTCTTCTCATGAACCACACATGGATCCACCAGTGTCATTGCATGTCTGTTCTTTTCATGATCCACACATAAGGATCCACCACTGTCATTGCATGTTTGTTCTTTTCATGAACCACACCCGGTGTCATTGCATGTGTGTTCTTTTCATGAACCACAGCTAGAGTCATTGCATGTCTATTCTTTTCATGAACCACACCAGGTGTCGGCGCATGTCTGTTCTTTTCATGAACCACACCTAGTGTCACTGCATGTCAGTTCTTTTCATGAACCACATAAGGATGTACCATAATCATTGGATGTGTGTTCTTCTCATGAACCACATGTGGATTCACCGGTGTCATTGCATGTATGTTCGTCTAAACAAACCACATAAGGATCCACGAGTGTCATTGCGTGTCTCTTCTTTTCATGAACCACACCCAGTGTCATTGCATGTGTGTTCTTCTAAACAAACCACATAAGGATCCACCAGTTTCATTGCCTGTCTGTTCTTTTCATGAACCACAACTAGTGTTAGTGCATGTGTGTTCTTCTAAACAAACCACATAAGTCCTTGCATGTCTGTTCTTTTCATGAACCACACCCGGGGTCATTGCATGTGTGTTTTTCTAAACAAACCACATAAGTCATTGCATGTCTGTTCGTTTCATGAACCACACCCAGTGTCATTGCATGTGTGTTCCTCTAGACAGACCACATAAGGATCCACCGGTGTCATTGCATGTCTGTTCCTCTAAACAAACCACATAAGGATCCACCAGTGTCATTGGATGTGTGTTCTTCTCTTGAACCACACATGGATCCACCGGTGTCATTGCATGTCTTTTCCTCTAAACAAACGACATAAGGATCCACTAGTGTCATTGCATGTCTGTTCTTTTCATGAACTACACCTAGTGTCATTGCATGCGTGTTTTTTTCATTAACCACGGCTAGAGTCATGGCATGTATGTTACTTCCATAAACCACACATGGATCCACCGATGTCATTGCATGTATGTTCTTTTCATGAACCACACCTAGTGTCACTGCATGTCAATTCTTTTCATGAACCACATAAGGATCCACCCAGTGTCATTGGATGTGTGTTCTTCTCATGAACCACATGTGGATCCACCGGTGTCATTGCATGTCTGTTCCTCTAAACAAACCACATAAGGATCCACCAGTTTCATTGCATGTCTGTTCTTTTCATAACCACACATAAGGATCCACCAGTGTCATTGCATGTCTGTTCTTTTCATGAACCAAACCCAGTGTCATTGCATGTGTGTTCTTTTCATGAATCACAACAAGAGTCATTGCATGTCTGTTCTTTTCATGAACCACACCCAGTGTCATTGCATGTTCTTTCTTTTCATGAACCACACCCGGTGTCACTACATGTAAGTTCTTTTCATGATCCACATAAGGATCCACCTCTGTCATTGGATGTGTTTTCTTCTCATGAACCACACGTGGATCCACCAATGTCATTGCATGTTTGTTCTTTTCATGAACCACACATAAGGATCCACCAGTGTCATTACATGTTTGTTCTTTTCATGAACCACACCCAGTGTCATTGCATGTGTGTTCTTCTAAACAAACCACATAAGGATCCACCAGTGTCATTGCATGTCTGTTCTTTTCATAACCACACATAAGGATCCACCAGTGTCATTGCATGTCTGTTCTTTTCATGAACCACACCCAGTGTCATTGCATGTGTGTTCTTTTCATGAATCACAGCAAGAGTCATTGCATGTCTGTTCTTTTCATGAACCACACCCAGTGTCATTGCATGTTCTTTCTTTTCATGATCCACACCCGGTGTCACTACATGTAAGTTCTTTTCATGATCCACATAAGGATCCACCAGTGTCATTGGATGTGTTTTCTTCTCATGAACCACACGTGGATCCACCAGTGTCATTGCATGTTTGTTCTTTTCATGAACCACACATAAGGATCCACCAGTGTCATTGCATGTTTGTTCTTTTCATGAACCACACACAGTGTCATTGCATGTGTGTTCTTTTCAGGAACCACAGCTAGAGTCATTGCATGTTTGTTCTTTTCATGAACCACACCAGGTGTCAGTGCATGTCTGTTCTTTTCATGAACCACACCTAGTTTCACTTCATGTCAGTTCTTTTCTTGAACCACATAAGGATCTACCATTATCATTTGTGTGTTCTTCTCATGAACCAAACGTGGATCCACCGGTGTCATTGCATGTCTGTTCCTCTAAACAAACCACATAAGGATCCACCAGTATCATTGCGTGTCTGTTCTTTTCATGAACCACACCTAGTGCCATTGCATGTGTGTTCTTCTAAACAAACAACATAAGGATCCACTAGTGTCATTGCCGGTCTGTTCTTTTCATGAACCATACCCAGTGTCATTGCATGTGTGTTCTTCTAAACAAACCACATAAGTCATTGCATGTCTGTTCTTTTCATGAACCACACCCGGTGTCATTGCACGAGTGTTCGTTTACACAAACCACAAAAGGATCCACCGGTGTCATTGTATGTCTGTTCCTCTAAAAAACCACATAAGGATCCACCAGTGTCATGGGATGTGTTTTCTTCTCATGAACAACACATGGATCCACCGGTGTCATTGCATGTCTGTTCCTCTAAACAAACCACATAAGGATCCACCAGTGTCATTGCATGTCTGTTCTTTTCATGAACCACACCAAGTGTCATTGCATGCGTGTTCTTCTAAACAAACCACATAAGGATCCACCAGTGTCATTGCATGTCTGTTCTTTTCATGAACCACATAAGGATCCATCAGTGTCATTGCATGTCTGTTCTTTTCATGAACCACACCTAGTGTCATTGCATGTCTGTTCTTTTCATGAACCACACCTAGTGTCATTGCATGTCTGTTCTTTTCATGAACGACACCCAGTGTCACTGCATGTCTGTTCTTTTCATGAACCACATAAGGATCCACCTGTGTCATTGGATGTGTGTTCTTCTCATGAACCACACGTGGATCCACCGGTGTCATTGCATGTATGTTCCTCTAAACAAACCACATACGGATCCACCAGTGTCATTGCATGTCCGTTCTTTTCATGAACCACACCGATTGCATTGCATGTGTGTTCTTCTAAACAAACCACATAAGGATCCACCAGTGTCATTGCATGTCTTTTCTTTTCATAACCACACATAAGGATCCACTAGTGTCATTGCATGTCTGTTCTTTTCATGAACCAAACCCAGTGTCATTGCATGTGTGTTCTTTTCATGAATCACAGCAAGAGTCATTGCATGTCTGTTCTTTTCATGAACCACACCCAGTGTCATTGCATGTCTGTTCTTTTCATGAACCACACCCGGTGTCACTGCATGTAAGTTCTTTTCATGATCCACATAAGGATCCACCAGTGTCATTGGATGTGTGTTCTTCTCATGAACCACACATGGATCCACCAGTGTCATTGCATGTCTGTTCTTTTCATGATCCACACATAAGGATCCACCACTGTCATTGCATGTTTGTTCTTTTCATGAACCACACCCGGTGTCATTGCATGTGTGTTCTTTTCATGAACCACAGCTAGAGTCATTGCATGTCTATTCTTTTCATGAACCACACCAGGTGTCGGCGCATGTCTGTTCTTTTCATGAACCACACCTAGTGTCACTGCATGTCAGTTCTTTTCATGAACCACATAAGGATGTACCATAATCATTGGATGTGTTCTTCTCATGAACCACATGTGGATTCACGGTGTCATTGCATGTATGTTCGTCTAAACAAACCACATAAGGATCCACGAGTGTCATTGCGTGTCTCTTCTTTTCATGAACCACACCCAGTGTCATTGCATGTGTGTTCTTATAATCAAACAACATAAGGATCAACCGGTGTCATTGCACATACATTCTTTTCATGAACCACAACTAGTGTTAGTGCATGTGTGTTCTTCTAAACAAACCACATAAGTCCTTGCATGTCTGTTCTTTTCATGAACCACACCCGGGGTCATTGCATGTGTGTTTTTCTAAACAAACCACATAAGTCATTGCATGTCATTCGTTTCATAGACCACACCCGGTGTCATTGCATGTGTGTTCCTCTAGAGACCACATAAGGATCCACCGGTGTCATTGCATGTCATTCTCTAAACAAACCACATAAGGATCCACCAGTGTCATTGGATGTGTGTTCTTCTCTTGAACCACACATGGATCCACCGGTGTCATTGCATGTCTTTTCCTCTAAACAAACGACATAAGGATCCACTAGTGTCATTGCATGTCTGTTCTTTTCATGAACTACACCTAGTGTCATTGCATGCGTGTTTTTTTCATTAACCACGGCTAGAGTCATGGCATGTATGTTACTTCCATAAACCACACATGGATCCACCGATGTCATTGCATGTATGTTCTTTTCATGAACCACACCTAGTGTCACTGCATGTCAATTCTTTTCATGAACCACATAAGGATCCACCAGTGTCATTGGATGTGTGTTCTTCTCATGAACCACATGTGGATCCACCGGTGTCATTGCATGTCTGTTCCTCTAAACAAACCACATAAGGATCCACCAGTTTCATTGCATGTCTGTTCTTTTCATAACCACACATAAGGATCCACCAGTGTCATTGCATGTCTGTTCTTTTCATGAACCAAACCCAGTGTCATTGCATGTGTGTTCTTTTCATGAATCACAACAAGAGTCATTGCATGTCTGTTCTTTTCATGAACCACACCCAGTGTCATTGCATGTTCTTTCTTTTCATGAACCACACCCGGTGTCACTACATGTAAGTTCTTTTCATGATCCACATAAGGATCCACCTCTGTCATTGGATGTGTTTTCTTCTCATGAACCACACGTGGATCCACCAATGTCATTGCATGTTTGTTCTTTTCATGAACCACACATAAGGATCCACCAGTGTCATTACATGTTTGTTCTTTTCATGAACCACACCCAGTGTCATTGCATGTGTGTTCTTCTAAACAAACCACATAAGGATCCACCAGTGTCATTGCATGTCATTCTTTTCATAACCACACATAAGGATCCACCAGTGTCATTGCATATACATTCTTTTCATGAACCACACCCAGTGTCATTGCATGTGTTCTTTTCATGAATCACAGCAAGAGTCATTGCATGTCTGTTCTTTTCATGAACCACACCCAGTGTCATTGCATGTTCTTTCTTTTCATGATCCACACCCGGTGTCACTACATGTAAGTTCTTTTCATGATCCACATAAGGATCCACCAGTGTCATTGGATGTGTTTTCTTCTCATGAACCACACGTGGATCCACCAGTGTCATTGCATGTTTGTTCTTTTCATGAACCACACATAAGGATCCACCAGTGTCATTGCATGTTTGTTCTTTTCATGAACCACACACAGTGTCATTGCATGTGTGTTCTTTTCAGGAACCACAGCTAGAGTCATTGCATGTTTGTTCTTTTCATGAACCACACCAGGTGTCAGTGCATGTCTGTTCTTTTCATGAACCACACCTAGTTTCACTTCATGTCAGTTCTTTTCTTGAACCACATAAGGATCTACCATTATCATTTGTGTGTTCTTCTCATGAACCAAACGTGGATCCACCGGTGTCATTGCATGTCTGTTCCTCTAAACAAACCACATAAGGATCCACCAGTATCATTGCGTATGCATTCTTTTCATGAACCACACCTAGTGCCATTGCATGTGTGTTCTTCTAAACAAACAACATAAGGATCCACTAGTGTCATTGCCGGTCTGTTCTTTTCATGAACCATACCCAGTGTCATTGCATGTGTGTTCTTCTAAACAAACCACATAAGTCATTGCATGTCTGTTCTTTTCATGAACCACACCCGGTGTCATTGCACGAGTGTTCGTTTACACAAACCACAAAAGGATCCACCGGTGTCATTGTATGTCTGTTCCTCTAAAAAACCACATAAGGATCCACCAGTGTCATGGGATGTGTTTTCTTCTCATGAACAACACATGGATCCACCGGTGTCATTGCATGTCTGTTCCTCTAAACAAACCACATAAGGATCCACCAGTGTCATTGCATGTCTGTTCTTTTCATGAACCACACCAAGTGTCATTGCATGCGTGTTCTTCTAAACAAACCACATAAGGATCCACCAGTGTCATTGCATGTCTGTTCTTTTCATGAACCACATAAGGATCCATCAGTGTCATTGCATGTCTGTTCTTTTCATGAACCACACCTAGTGTCATTGCATGTCTGTTCTTTTCATGAACCACACCTAGTGTCATTGCATGTCTGTTCTTTTCATGAACGACACCCAGTGTCACTGCATGTCTGTTCTTTTCATGAACCACATAAGGATCCACCTGTGTCATTGGATGTGTGTTCTTCTCATGAACCACACGTGGATCCACCGGTGTCATTGCATGTATGTTCCTCTAAACAAACCACATACGGATCCACCAGTGTCATTGCATGTCCGTTCTTTTCATGAACCACACCGATTGCATTGCATGTGTGTTCTTCTAAACAAACCACATAAGGATCCACCAGTGTCATTGCATGTCTTTTCTTTTCATAACCACACATAAGGATCCACTAGTGTCATTGCATACGTTCTTTTCATGAACCAAACCCAGTGTCATTGCATGTGTGTTCTTTTCATGAATCACACAGAGTCATTGCATGTCATTCTTTTCATGAACCACACCGGTGTCATTGCATGTCTGTTCTTTTCATGAACCACACCGGTGTCATTGCATGTAAGTTCTTTCATGATCCACATAAGGATCCACAGTGTCATTGGATGTGTGTTCTTCTCATGAACCACACATGGATCCACCAGTGTCATTGCATGTCTGTTCTTTTCATGATCCACACATAAGGATCCACCACTGTCATTGCATGTTTGTTCTTTTCATGAACCACACCCGGTGTCATTGCATGTGTGTTCTTTTCATGAACCACAGCTAGAGTCATTGCATGTCTATTCTTTTCATGAACCACACCAGGTGTCGGCGCATGTCTGTTCTTTTCATGAACCACACCTAGTGTCACTGCATGTCAGTTCTTTTCATGAACCACATAAGGATGTACCATAATCATTGGATGTGTGTTCTTCTCATGAACCACATGTGGATTCACCGGTGTCATTGCATGTATGTTCGTCTAAACAAACCACATAAGGATCCACGAGTGTCATTGCGTGTCTCTTCTTTTCATGAACCACACCCAGTGTCATTGCATGTGTGTTCTTCTAAACAAACCACATAAGGATCCACCAGTTTCATTGCCTGTCTGTTCTTTTCATGAACCACAACTAGTGTTAGTGCATGTGTGTTCTTCTAAACAAACCACATAAGTCCTTGCATGTCTGTTCTTTTCATGAACCACACCCGGGGTCATTGCATGTGTGTTTTTCTAAACAAACCACATAAGTCATTGCATGTCTGTTCGTTTCATGAACCACACCCAGTGTCATTGCATGTGTGTTCCTCTAGACAGACCACATAAGGATCCACCGGTGTCATTGCATGTCTGTTCCTCTAAACAAACCACATAAGGATCCACCAGTGTCATTGGATGTGTGTTCTTCTCTTGAACCACACATGGATCCACCAGTGTCATTGCATGTCTTTTCCTCTAAACAAACGACATAAGGATCCACTAGTGTCATTGCATGTCTGTTCTTTTCATGAACTACACCTAGTGTCATTGCATGCGTGTTTTTTTCATTAACCACGGCTAGAGTCATGGCATGTATGTTACTTCCATAAACCACACATGGATCCACCGATGTCATTGCATGTCTGTTCTTTTCATGAACCACACCTAGTGTCACTGCATGTCAATTCTTTTCATGAACCACATAAGGATCCACCCAGTGTCATTGGATGTGTGTTCTTCTCATGAACCACATGTGGATCCACCGGTGTCATTGCATGTCTGTTCCTCTAAACAAACCACATAAGGATCCACCAGTTTCATTTCATGTCTGTTCTTTTCATGAACCACACCAGTGTCATTGCATGTGTGTTCTTCTACACTAACCACATAAGGATCCACCCGTATCATTGCATGTCTGTTCTTTTCATGAACCACACATAAGGATCCACCACTGTCACTGCATGTCTGTTCTTTTCATGAACCACACCAAGTGTCATTGCATGTGTGTTCTTTTCATGAACCACAACTAGAGTCATTTCATGTCTTTTTCTTTTCATGAACCACTCCCAGTGTCATTGCATGTCTATTCTTTTCATGAACCAAACCCGGTGTCACTGCATGTCTGTTCTTTTCATGAACCACATAAGGATCTACCAGTGTCATTGCATGTGTGTTCTTCTCATGAACCACAGGTGGATCCACCGGTGTCATTGCATGTCTGTTCTTTTCATGAACCACACATAAGTATCCACCAGTGTCATTGCATGTCTTTTCTTTTCATGAACCACACCCAGTGTCATTTCATGTGTATTCTTTTCATGAACCACAGCTAGAGTCATTGCATGTCTGTTCTTTTCATGAACCACACCCAGTGTCATTGCATGTATGTTCTTTTCATGAACCACACCCGGTGTCACTGCATGTAAGTTCTTTTCATGAACCACATAAGGATCCACCAGTGTCATTGGATGTGTGTTCTTCTCATGAACCACACGTGGATCCATCGGTGTCAATGCATGTCTATTCTTTTCATGAACCACACATAAGGATCCACCAGTGTCATTGCATGTCTGTTCTTTTCATGAACCACACCCAGTGTCATTGCATGTGTGTTCTTTTCATGAACCACAGCTAGAGTCATTGCATGTTTGTTCTTTTCATGAACCACACCCAGTGTCATTGCATGTCTCTTCTTTTCATGAACCACACCCGGTGTCACTGCATGTAAGTTCTTTTCATGAACCACCTAAGGATCCACCAGCGTCATTGGATGTGTGTTCTTCTCAAGAACCACACATGGATCCACCAGTGTCATTGCATGTCTGTTCTTTTCATGAACCACACTTAAGGATCCACCAGTGTCATTGCATGTCTGTTCTTTCATGAACACACCACACCGGTGTCATTGCATGTGCATTCTTTTCATGAACCACAACTAGTGTCACTGCATGTCAGTTCTTTTCATGAACCACATAAGGATCTACCAGTGTCATTGGATGTGTGTTCATCTCATGAACCACACGTGGATCCACCGGTGTCATTGCATGTCTATTCTTTTCATGAACCACACATAAGGATCCACTAGTGTCATTGCATGTCTGTTCTTTTCATGAACCACACCTACTGTCATTGCTTGTGTGTTCTTTTCATGAACCACAGCTAGAGTCATTGCATGTCTGTTCTTTTCATGAACCACACCCAGTGTCATTGCATGTCTTTTCTTTTCATGAACCACACCCTGTGTGACTGCATGTAAGTTCTTTTCATGAACCACATAAGGATCCACCAATGTCATTGGATATGTGTTCTTCTCATGAACCACACGTGGATCCACCGGTGTCATTGCATGTCTGTTCTTTTCAGGAACCACACATATGGATCCACCGGTGTCATTGCATGTCTGTTCTTTTCATGAACCACACCTAGTGTCATTGCATGTCTGTTCTTTTCATGAACCACACCCAGTGTCACTGCATGTCAGTTCTTTTCATGAACCACATAAGGATCTACCAGTGTCATTGGATGTGTGTTCTTCTCATGAACCACACGTGGATCCACCGGTGTCATTGCATGTATGTTCCTCTAAACAAACCACATAAGGATCCACCAGTGTCATTGCGTGTCTGTTCTTTTCATGAACCACACCCAGTGTCATCGCATGCGTGTTCTTCTAAACAAACCACATAAGGATCCACCAGTGTCATTGCCTGTCTGTTCTTTTCATGAACCACACCCAGTGTCATTGCATGTGTGTTCTTCTAAACAAACCACATAAGTCATTTCATGTCTTTTCTTTTCATGAACCACACCCGGTGTCATTGCATGTGTGTTCCTCTAGACATACCACATAAGGATCCACCGGTGTCATTGCATGTCGGTTCCTCTAAACAAACCACATAAGGATCCACCATTGTCATTGGATGTGTGTTCTTCTCATGAACCACACATGGATCCACCGGTGTCATTGCATGTATTTTCCTCTAAACAAACCACATAAGGATCCACCTGTGTCATTGCATGTCTATTCTTTTCACGAACCACACCAAGTGTCATTGCATGCGTGTTCTTCTAAAAAAACCACATAAGGATCCACCAGTGTCATTGCATGTCTGTTCTTTTCATGAACCACACATAAGTATCCACCAGTGTCATTGCATGTCTTTTCTTTTCATGAACCACACCCAGTGTCATTTCATGTGTATTCTTTTCATGAACCACAGCTAGAGTCATTGCATGTCTGTTCTTTTCATGAACCACACCCAGTGTCATTGCATGTATGTTCTTTTCATGAACCACACCCGGTGTCACTGCATGTAAGTTCTTTTCATGAACCACATAAGGATCCACCAGTGTCATTGGATGTGTGTTCTTCTCATGAACCACACGTGGATCCATCGGTGTCAATGCATGTCTATTCTTTTCATGAACCACACATAAGGATCCACCAGTGTCATTGCATGTCTGTTCTTTTCATGAACCACACCCAGTGTCATTGCATGTGTGTTCTTTTCATGAACCACAGCTAGAGTCATTGCATGTTTGTTCTTTTCATGAACCACACCCAGTGTCATTGCATGTCTCTTCTTTTCATGAACCACACCCGGTGTCACTGCATGTAAGTTCTTTTCATGAACCACCTAAGGATCCACCAGCGTCATTGGATGTGTGTTCTTCTCAAGAACCACACATGGATCCACCAGTGTCATTGCATGTCTGTTCTTTTCATGAACCACACTTAAGGATCCACCAGTGTCATTGCATGTCTGTTCTTTTCATGAACCACACCCAGTGTCAGTGCATGTCTGTTCTTTTCATGAACCACACCGGTGTCCTTGCATGTCGTTCTTTTCATGAACCACATAAGGATCTACCAGTGTCATTGGATGTGTGTTCATCTCATGAACCACACGTGGATCCACCGGTGTCATTGCATGTCTATTCTTTTCATGAACCACACATAAGGATCCACTAGTGTCATTGCATGTCTGTTCTTTTCATGAACCACACCTACTGTCATTGCTTGTGTGTTCTTTTCATGAACCACCAGTGTCATTGCATGTCTGTTCTTTTCATGAACCACACCCAGTGTCATTGCATGTCTTTTCTTTTCATGAACCACACCCTGTGTGACTGCATGTAAGTTCTTTTCATGAACCACATAAGGATCCACCAATGTCATTGGATATGTGTTCTTCTCATGAACCACACGTGGATCCACCGGTGTCATTGCATGTCTGTTCTTTTCAGGAACCACACATAAGGATCCACTAGTGTCATTGCATGTCTATTCTTTTCATGAACCACACCTAGTGTCATTGCATGTCTGTTCTTTTCATGAACCACACCCAGTGTCACTGCATGTGAGTTCTTTTCATGAACCACATAAGGATCTACCAGTGTCATTGGATGTGTGTTCTTCTCATGAACCACACGTGGATCCACCGGTGTCATTGCATGTATGTTCCTCTAAACAAACCACATAAGGATCCACCGGTGTCATTGCGTATGTTTCTTTTCATGAACCACACCCGGTGTCATCGCATGTGTTCTTCTAAACAAACCACATAAGGATCCACGGTGTCATTGCATGCATTTCTTTTCATGAACCACACCCAGTGTCATTGCATGTGTGTTCTTCTAAACAAACCACATAAGTCATTTCATGTCTTTTCTTTTCATGAACCACACCCGGTGTCATTGCATGTGTGTTCCTCTAGACATACCACATAAGGATCCACCGGTGTCATTGCATGTCGGTTCCTCGAAACAAACCACATAAGGATCCACCATTGTCATTGGATGTGTGTTCTTCTCATGAACCACACATGGATCCACCGGTGTCATTGCATGTATTTTCCTCTAAACAAACCACATAAGGATCCACCTGTGTCATTGCATGTCTATTCTTTTCACGAACCACACCAAGTGTCATTGCATGCGTGTTCTTCTAAAAAAACCACATAAGGATCCACCAGTGTCATTGCATGTCTGTTATTTTCATGAACCACAGAAGGATCCATCAGTGTCATTGCATGTCTGTTCTTTTCATGAACCACACCTAGTGTCATTGCATGTCTGTTCTTTTCATGAACCACACCTATTGTCATTGCATGTCTGTTCTTTTCATGAACCACACCCGGTGTCACTGCATGTCTGTTCTTTTCATGAACCACATAAGGATCTACCAGTGTCATTGGATGTGTGTTCTTCTCATCAACCACACGTGGATCCACCGGTGTCATTGAATGTCTATTCTTTTCATGAACCACACATAAGGATCCACCAGTGTCATTGCATGTATGTTCTTTTCATGAACCACACCCAGTGTCATTGCATGTATGTTCTTTTCATGAACCACAGCTAGAGTCATTGCATGTGTGTACTTTTCATTAACCACAAAGAGTGTCATTGCATGTTTGTTCTTTTCTTGAACCACACCTCGTGTCACTGCATGTAAGTTCTTTTCATGAACCACATAAGAATCCACCAGTGTCATTGGATGTGTGTTCTTCTCATGAACCACACGTGGATCCACCAGTGTCATTGCATGTCTGTTCTTTTCATGAACCACACATAAGGATCCACCAGTGTCATTGCATGTCTGTTATTTTCATGAACCACACCCAGTGTCATTGCATCTGTGTTCTTTTCATGAACCACACCTAGAGTCATTGCATGTCTGTTCTTTTCATGAACCACACCCAGTGTCAGTGCATGTCTGTTCTTTTCATGAACCACACCCACTGTCACTGCATGTCAGTTCTTTTCATAAACCACATAAGAATCTACCATTATCATTGGATGTGTGTTCTTCTCATGAACCACACGTGGACCGGATAGTGTCATTGCATGTTTGTTCCTCTAAACAAACCACATAAGGATCCACCAGTGTCATTGTGTGTTTGTTCTTTTCATGAACCACACCTAGTGTCATTGCATGTGTGTTCTTCAAAAGAAAGAATAAGTCATTGCATGTCTGTTCATTTCATGAACCACACCCGGTGTCATTGCATTTGTGTTCCTCTAGACAGACCACATAAGGATCCACCTGTCTCATTGCATGTTTGTTCCTCTAAACAAACCACATAAGGATCCACCAGTATCATTGTGTGTCTGTTCTTTTCATGAACCACACCTAGTGTCATTGCATGTGTGTTCTTCTAAACAAACAACATAAGGATCCACTAGTGTCATTGCCTGTCTGTTCTTTTCATGAACCATACCCAGTGTCATTACATGTGTGTTCTTCTAAACAAACCACATAAGTCATTGCATGTTTATTCTTTTCATGAACCACACCCGGTGTCATTGCACGTGTGTTCCTTTACACAAACCACAAAAGGATCCACCGGTGTCATTGTATGTCTGTTCCTCTAAAAAACCACATAAGGATCCACCAGTGTCATGGGATGTGTTTTCTTCTCATGAACCACACATGGATCCACCGGTGTCATTGCATGTCTGTTCCTCTAAACAAACCACATAAGGATCCACCAGTGTCATTGCATGTCTGTTCTTTTCATGAACCACACCAAGTGTCATTGCATGCGTGTTCTTCTAAACAAACCACATAAGGATCCACCAGTGTCATTGCATGTCTGTTCTTTTCATGAACCACATAAGGATCCATCAGTGTCATTGCATGTATGTTCTTTTCATGAACCACACCTAGTGTCATTGCATGTCTGTTCTTTTCATGAACCACACCTAGTGTCATTGCATGTTTGTTCTTTTCATGAACCACACCCAGTGTCCTTTGCATGTCATTCTTTGCATGAACCACATCAGGATCCACCTGTCTCATTGGATGTGTGTTCTTCTCATGAACCACACGTGGATCCACCGGTGTCATTGCATGTCTGTTCCTCTAAACAAACCACATACGGATCCACCAGTGTCATTGCATGTCTGTTCTTTTCATGAACCACACCCAGTGTCATTGCATGTGTGTTCTTCTAAACAAACCACATAAGGATCCACCAGTGTCATTGCATGTCTTTTCTTTTCATAACCACACATAAGGATCCACTAGTGTCATTGCATGTCTGTTCTTTTCATGAACCAAACCCAGTGTCATTGCATGTGTGTTCTTTTCATGAATCACAGCAAGAGTCATTGCATGTCTGTTCTTTTCATGAACCACACCCAGTGTCATTGCATGTCTGTTCTTTTCATGCACCACACCCGGTGTCACTGCATGTAAGTTCTTTTCATTATCCACATAAGGATCCACCAGTGTCATTGGATGTGTGTTCTTCTCATGAACCACACATGGATCCACCAGTGTCATTGCATGTCTGTTCTTTTCATGATCCACACATAAGGATCCACCACTGTCATTGCATGTTTGTTCTTTTCATGAACCACACCCACTGTCACTGCATGTCAGTTCTTTTCATAAACCACATAAGAATCTACCATTATCATTGGATGTGTGTTCTTCTCATGAACCACACGTGGACCGGATAGTGTCATTGCATGTTTGTTCCTCTAAACAAACCACATAAGGATCCACCAGTGTCATTGTGTGTTTGTTCTTTTCATGAACCACACCTAGTGTCATTGCATGTGTGTTCTTCAAAAGAAAGAATAAGTCATTGCATGTCTGTTCATTTCATGAACCACACCCGGTGTCATTGCATTTGTGTTCCTCTAGACAGACCACATAAGGATCCACCTGTCTCATTGCATGTTTGTTCCTCTAAACAAACCACATAAGGATCCACCAGTATCATTGTGTGTCTGTTCTTTTCATGAACCACACCTAGTGTCATTGCATGTGTGTTCTTCTAAACAAACAACATAAGGATCCACTAGTGTCATTGCCTGTCTGTTCTTTTCATGAACCATACCCAGTGTCATTACATGTGTGTTCTTCTAAACAAACCACATAAGTCATTGCATGTTTATTCTTTTCATGAACCACACCCGGTGTCATTGCACGTGTGTTCCTTTACACAAACCACAAAAGGATCCACCGGTGTCATTGTATGTCTGTTCCTCTAAAAAACCACATAAGGATCCACCAGTGTCATGGGATGTGTTTTCTTCTCATGAACCACACATGGATCCACCGGTGTCATTGCATGTCTGTTCCTCTAAACAAACCACATAAGGATCCACCAGTGTCATTGCATGTCTGTTCTTTTCATGAACCACACCAAGTGTCATTGCATGCGTGTTCTTCTAAACAAACCACATAAGGATCCACCAGTGTCATTGCATGTCTGTTCTTTTCATGAACCACATAAGGATCCATCAGTGTCATTGCATGTATGTTCTTTTCATGAACCACACCTAGTGTCATTGCATGTCTGTTCTTTTCATGAACCACACCTAGTGTCATTGCATGTTTGTTCTTTTCATGAACCACACCCAGTGTCACTGCATGTCTGTTCTTTTCATGAACCACATCAGGATCCACCTGTCTCATTGGATGTGTGTTCTTCTCATGAACCACACGTGGATCCACCGGTGTCATTGCATGTCTGTTCCTCTAAACAAACCACATACGGATCCACCAGTGTCATTGCATGTCTGTTCTTTTCATGAACCACACCCAGTGTCATTGCATGTGTGTTCTTCTAAACAAACCACATAAGGATCCACCAGTGTCATTGCATGTCTTTTCTTTTCATAACCACACATAAGGATCCACTAGTGTCATTGCATGTCTGTTCTTTTCATGAACCAAACCCAGTGTCATTGCATGTGTGTTCTTTTCATGAATCACAGCAAGAGTCATTGCATGTCTGTTCTTTTCATGAACCACACCCAGTGTCATTGCATGTCTGTTCTTTTCATGCACCACACCCGGTGTCACTGCATGTAAGTTCTTTTCATGATCCACATAAGGATCCACCAGTGTCATTGGATGTGTGTTCTTCTCATGAACCACACATGGATCCACCAGTGTCATTGCATGTCTGTTCTTTTCATGATCCACACATAAGGATCCACCACTGTCATTGCATGTTTGTTCTTTTCATGAACCACACCCAGTGTCATTGCATGTGTGTTCTTTTCATGAACCACAGCTAGAGTCATTCCATGTCTATTCTTTTCATGAACCACACCAGGTGTCAGCGCATGTCTGTTCTTTTCATGAACCACACCTAGTGTCACTGCATGTCAGTTCTTTTCATGAACCACATAAGGATGTACCATAATCATTGGATGTGTGTTCTTCTCATGAACCACATGTGGATTCACCGGTGTCATTGCATGTATGTTCGTCTAAACAAACCACATAAGGATCCACTAGTGTCATTGCGTGTCTCTTCTTTTCATGAACCACACCCAGTGTCATTGCATGTGTGTTCTTCTAAACAAACCACATAAGGATCCACCAGTTTCATTGCCTGTCTGTTCTTTTCATGAACCACAACTAGTGTCAGTGCATGTGTGTTCTTCTAAACAAACCACATAAGTCATTGCATGTCTGTTCTTTTCATGAACCACACCCGGGGTCATTGCATGTGTGTTCTTCTAAACAAACCACATAAGTCATTGCATGTACATTACGTTTCATGAACCACACCCAGTGTCATTGCATGTGTGTTCCTCTAGACAGACCACATAAGGATCCACCGGTGTCATTGCATGTCTGTTCCTCTAAACAAACCACATATGGATCCTCCAGTGTCATTGGATGTGTGTTCTTCTCGTGAACCACACATGGATCCACCGGTGTCATTGCATGTCTTTTCCTCTAAACAAACGACATAAGGATCCACCAGTGTCATTGCATGTCTGTTCTTTTCATGAACTACACCTAGTGTCATTGCATGCGTGTTTTTTCATTAACCACGGCTAGAGTCATGGCATGTCTGTTACTTCCATAAACCACACATGGATCCACTGATGTCATTGCATGTCTGTTCTTTTCATGAACCACACCTAGTGTCACTGCATGTCAATTCTTTTCATGAACCACATAAGGATCCACCCAGTGTCATTGGATGTGTGTTCTTCTCATGAACCACATGTGGATCCACCGGTGTTATTGCATGTCTGTTCCTCTAAAAAAACCAGATAAGGATCCACCAGTTTCATTTCATGTCTGTTCTTTTCATGAACCACACCAGTGTCATTGCATGTGTGTTCTTCTAAACTAACCACATAAGGATCCACCAGTATCATTCCATGTCTGTTCTTTTCATGAACCACACATAAGGATCCACCACTGTCACTGCATGTCTGTTCTTTTCATGAACCACACCAAGTGTCATTGCATGTGTGTTCTTTTCATGAACCACAACTAGAGTCATTGCATGTCTGTTCTTTTCATGAACCACTCCCAGTGTCATTGCATGTCTATTCTTTTCATGAACCAAACCCGGTGTCACTGCATGTCTGTTCTTTTCATGAACCACATAAGGATCTACCAGTGTCATTGCATGTGTGTTCTTCTCATGAACCACAGGTGGATCCACCGGTGTCATTGCATGTCTGTTCTTTTCATGAACCACACATAAGGATCCACCAGTGTCATTGCATGTCTTTTCTTTTCATGAACCACACCCAGTGTCATTTCATGTGTATTCTTTTCATGAACCACAGCTAGAGTCATTGCATGTCTGTTCTTTTCATGAACCACACCCAGTTTCATTGCATGTATGTTCTTTTCATGAACCATACCCAGTGTCACTGCATGTAAGTTCTTTTCATGAACCACATAAGGATCCACCAGTGTCATTGGATGTGTGTTCTTCTCATGAACCACACGTGGATCCATCGGTGTCAATGCATGTCTATTCTTTTCATGAACCACACATAAGGATCCACCAGTGTCATTGCATGTCTGTTCTTTTCATGAACCCCACCCAGTGTCATTGCATGTGTGTTCTTTTCATGAACCACAGCTAGAGTCATTGCATGTTTGTTCTTTTCATGAACCACACCCAGTGTCATTGCATGTCTCTTCTTTTCATGAACCACACCCGGTGTCACTGAATGTAAGTTCTTTTCATGAACCACCTAAGGATCCACCAGCGTCATTGGATGTGTGTTCTTCTCAAGAACCACACATGGATCCACCAGTGTCATTGCATGTCTGTTCTTTTCATGAACCACACATAAGGATCCACCAGTGTCATTGCATGTCTGTTCTTTTCATGAACCACACCCAGTGTTAGTGCATGTCTGTTCTTTTCATGAACCATACCCAGTGTCACTACATGTCAGTTCTTTTCATGAACCACATAAGGATCTACCGGTGTCATTGGATGTGTGTTCATCTCATGAACCACACATGGATCCACCGGTGTCATTGCATGTCTATTCTTTTCATGAACCACACATAAGGATCCAGTAGTGTCATTGCATGTCTGTTCTTTTCATGAACCACACCTAGTGTCATTGCATGTGTGTTCTTTTCATGAACCACAGCTAGAGTCATTGCACGTCTGTTCTTTTCATGAACCACACCCAGTGTCATTGCATGTCTTTTCTTTTCATGAACTACACCCGGTGTGACTGCATGTAAGTTCTTTTCATGAACCACATAAGGATCCACCAATGTCATTGGATATGTGTTCTTCTCATGAACCACACGTGGATCCACCGGTGTCATTGCATGTCTGTTCTTTTCAGGAACCACACATATGGATCCACCGGTGTCATTGCATGTCTGTTCTTTTCATGAACCACACCTAGTGTCATTGCATGTCTGTTCTTTTCATGAACCACACCCAGTGTCACTGCATGTCAGTTCTTTTCATGAACCACATAAGGATCTACCAGTGTCATTGGATGTGTGTTCTTCTCATGAACCACACGTGGATCCACCGGTGTCATTGCATGTATGTTCCTCTAAACAAACCACATAAGGATCCACCAGTGTCATTGCGTGTCTGTTCTTTTCATGAACCACACCCAGTGTCATTGCATGCGTGTTCTTCTAAACAAACCACATAAGAATCCACCAGTGTCATTGCCTGTCTGTTCTTTTCATGAACCACACCCAGTGTCATTGCATGTGTGTTCTTCTAAACAAACCACATAAGTCATTTCATGTCTTTTCTTTTCATGAACCACACCCGGTGTCATTGCATGTGTGTTCCTCTAGACATACCACATAAGGATCCACCGGTGTCATTGCATGTCGGTTCCTCTAAACAAACCACATAAGGATCCACCATTGTCATTGGATGTGTGTTCTTCTCATGAACCACACATGGATCCACCGGTGTCATTGCATGTATTTTCCTCTAAACAAACCACATAAGGATCCACCAGTGTCATTGCATGTCTATTCTTTTTCACGAACCACACCAAGTGTCATTGCATGCGTGTTCTTCTAAAAAAACCACATAAGGATCCACCAGTGTCATTGCATGTCTGTTCTTTTCATGAACCACATAAGGATCCATCAGTGTCATTGCATGTCTGTTCTTTTCATGAACCACACCTAGTGTCATTGCATGTCTGTTCTTTTCATGAACCACACCTATTGTCATTGCATGTCTGTTCTTTTCATGAACCACACCCGGTGTCACTACATGTCTGTTCTTTTCATGAACCACATAAGGATCTACCAGTGTCATTGGATGTGTGTTCTTCTCATGAACCACACGTGGATCCACCGGTGTCATTGAATATCTATTCTTTTCATGAACCACACATAAGGATCCACCAGTGTCATTGCATGTCTGTTCTTTTCATGAACCACAGCCAGTGTCATTGCATGTGTGTTCTTTTCATGAACCACAGCTAGAGTCATTGCATGTGTGTTCTTTTCATGAACCACAAAGAGTGTCATTGCATGTTTGTTCTTTTCATGAACCACACCTGGTGTCACTGCATGTAAGTTCTTTTCATGAACCACATAAGAATCCACCAGTGTCATTGGATGTGTGTTCTTCTCATGAACCACACGTGGATCCACCAGTGTCATTGCATGTCTGTTCTTTTCATGATCCACACATAAGGATCCACCACTGTCATTGCATGTTTGTTCTTTTCATGAACCACACCCAGTGTCATTGCATGTGTGTTCTATTCATGAACCACAGCTAGAGTCATTGCATGTCTATTCTTTTCATGAACCACACCAGGTGTCAGCGCATGTCTGTTCTTTTCATGAACCACACCTAGTGTCACTGCATGTCAGTTCTTTTCATGAACCACATAAGGATGTACCATAATCATTGGATGTGTGTTCTTCTCATGAACCACATGTGGATTCACCGGTGTCATTGCATGTATGTTCGTCTAAACAAACCACATAAGGATCCACTAGTGTCATTGCGTGTCTCTTCTTTTCATGAACCACACCCAGTGTCATTGCATGTGTGTTCTTCTAAACAAACCACATAAGGTTCCACCAGTTTCATTGCCTGTCTGTTCTTTTCATAAACCACAACTAGTGTCAGTGCATGTGTGTTCTTCTAAACAAACCACATAAGTCATTGCATGTCTGTTCTTTTCATGAACCACACCCGGGGTCATTGCATGTGTGTTCTTCTAAACAAACCACATAAGTCATTGCATGTCTGTTCGTTTCATGAACCACACCCAGTGTCATTGCATGTGTGTTCCTCTAGAAAGACCACATAAGGATCCACCGGTGTCATTGCATGTCTGTTCCTCTAAACAAACCACATATGGATCCTCCAGTGTCATTGGATGTGTGTTCTTCTCGTGAACCACACATGGATCCACCGGTGTCATTGCATGTCTTTTCCTCTAAACAAACGACATAAGGATCCACCAGTGTCATTGCATGTCTGTTCTTTTCATGAACTACACCTAGTGTCATTGCATGCGTGTTTTTTCATTAACCACGGCTAGAGTCATGGCATGTCTGTTACTTCCATAAACCACACATGGATCCACCGATGTCATTGCATGTCTGTTCTTTTCATGAACCACACCTAGTGTCACTGCATGTCAATTCTTTTCATGAACCACATAAGGATCCACCCAGTGTCATTGGATGTGTGTTCTTCTCATGAACCACATGTGGATCCACCGGTGTCATTGCATGTCTGTTCCTCTAAACAAACCACATAAGGATCCACCAGTTTCATTTCATGTCTGTTCTTTTCATGAACCACACCAGTGTCATTGCATGTCTGTTCCTCTAAACAAACCACATAAGGATCCACCAGTGTCATTGCATGTCTGTTCTTTTCATGGACCACACATAAGGATCCACCACTGTCACTGCATGTCTGTTCTTTTCATGAACCACACCACGTGTCATTGCATGTGTGTTCTTTTCATGAACCACAACTAGAGTCATTGCATGTCTGTTCTTTTCATGAACCACTCCCACTGTCATTGCATGTCTATTCTTTTCATGAACCAAACCCGGTGTCACTGCATGTTTGTTCTTTTCATGAACCACATAAGGATCTACCAGTGTCATTGCATGTGTGTTCTTCTCATGAACCACAGGTGGATCCACCGGTGTCATTGCATGTCTGTTCTTTTCATGAACCACACATAAGGATCCACCAGTGTCATTGCATGTCTTTTCTTTTCATGAACCACACCCAGTGTCATTTCATGTGTATTCTTTTCATGAACCACAGCTAGAGTCATTGCATGTCTGTTCTTTTCATGAACCACACCCAGTGTCATTGCATGTATGTTATTTTCATGAACCATACCCGGTGTCACTGCATGTAAGTTCTTTTCATGAACCACATAAGGATCCACCAGTGTCATTGGATGTGTGTTCTTCTCATGAACCACACGTGGATCCATCGGTGTCAATGTATGTCTATTCTTTTCATGAACCACACATAAGGATCCACCAGTGTCATTGCATGTCTCTTATTTTCATGAACCCCACCCAGTGTCATTGCATGTGTGTTTTTTTCATGAACCACAGCTAGAGTCATTGCATGTTTGTTCTTTTCATGAACCACACCCAGTGTCATTGCATGTCTCTTCTTTTCATGAACCACACCCGGTGTCACTGAACGTAAGTTCTTTTCATGAACCACCTAAGGATCCACCAGCGTCATTGGATGTGTGTTCTTCTCAAGAACCACACATGGATCCACCAGTGTCATTGCATGTCTGTTCTTTTCATGAACCACACATAAGGATCCACCAGTGTCATTGCATGTCTGTTCTTTTCATGAACCACACCCAGTGTCAGTGCATGTCTGTTCTTTTCATGAACCACACCCAGTGTCACTACATGTCAGTTCTTTTCATGAACCACATAAGGATCTACCGGTGTCATTGGATGTGTGTTCATCTCATGAACCACACGTGGATCCACCGGTGTCATTGCATGACTATTCTTTTCATGAACCACACATAAGGATCCACTAGTGTCATTGCATGTCTGTTCTTTTCATGAACCACACCTAGTGTCATTGCATGTGTGTTCTTTTCATGAACCACAGCTAGAGTCATTGCATGTCTGTTCTTTTCATGAACCACACCCAGTGTCATTGCATGTCTTTTCTTTTCATGAACCACACCCGGTGTGACTGCATGTAAGTTCTTTTCATGAACCACATAAGGATCCACCAATGTCATTGGATATGTGTTATTCTCATGAACCACACGTGGATCCATCGGTGTCATTGCATGTCTGTTCTTTTCAGGAACCACACATATGGATCCACCGGTGTCATTGCATGTCTGTTCTTTTCATGAACCACACTTAGTGTCATTGCATGTCTGTTCTTTTCATGAACCACACCCAGTGTCACTGCATGTCAGTTCTTTTCATGAACCACATAATGATCTACCAGTGTCATTGGATGTGTGTTCTTCTCATGAACCACACGTGGATCCACCGGTGTCATTGCATGTATGTTCCTCTAAACAAACCACATAATGATCCACCAGTGTCATTGCGTGTCTGTTCTTTTCATGAACCACACCCAGTGTCATTGCATGCGTGTTCTTCTAAACAAACCACATAAGGATCCACCAGTGTCATTGCCTGTCTGTTCTTTTCATGAACCACACCCAGTGTCATTGCATGTGTGTTCTTCTAAACAAACCACATAAGTCATTTCATGTCTTTTCTTTTCATGAACCACACCCGGTGTCATTGAATGTGTGTTCCTCTAGACATACCACATAAGGATCCACCGGTGTCATTGCATGTCGGTTCCTCTAAACAAACCACATAAGGATCCACCATTGTCATTGGATGTGTGTTCTTCTCATGAACCACACATGGATCCACCGGTGTCATTGCATGTATTTTCCTCTAAACAAACCACATAAGGATCCACCAGTGTCATCGCATGTCTATTCTTTTCACGAACCACACCAAGTGTCATTGCATGCGTGTTCTTCTAAAAAAACCACAAAAGGATCCACCAGTGTCATTGCATGTCTGTTATTTTCATGAACCACATAAGGATCCATCAGTGTCATTGCATGTCTGTTCTTTTCATGAACCACACCTAGTGTCATTGCATGTCTGTTCTTTTCATGAACCACACCTATTGTCATTGCATGTCTGTTCTTTTCATGAACCACACCCGGTGTCACTGCATGTCTGTTCTTTTCATGAACCACATAAGGATCTACCAGTGTCATTGGACCTGTGTTCTTCTCATGAACCACACGTGGATCCACCGGTGTCATTGAATGTCTATTCTTTTCATGAACCACACATAAGGATCCACCAGTGTCATTGCATGTCTGTTCTTTTCATGAACCACAGCCAGTGTCATTGCATGTGTGTTCTTTTCATGAACCACAGCTAGAGTCATTGCATGTGTGTTCTTTTCATGAACCACAAAGAGTGTCATTGCATGTTCGTTCTTTTCATGAACCACACCTGGTGTCACTGTATGTAAGTTCTTTTCATGAACCACATAAGAATCCACCAGTGTCATTGGATGTGTGTTCTTCTCATGAACCACACGTGGATCCACCAGTGTCATTGCATGTCTGTTCTTTTCATGATCCACACATAAGGATCCACCACTGTCATTGCATGTTTGTTCTTTTCATGAACCACACCCAGTGTCATTTCATGTGTGTTCTTTTCATGAACCACAGCTAGAGTCATTGCATGTCTATTCTTTTCATGAACCACACCAGGTGTCAGCGCATGTCTGTTCTTTTCATGAACCACACCTAGTGTCACTGCATGTCAGTTCTTTTCATGAACCACATAAGGATGTACCATAATCATTGGAAGTGTGTTCTTCTCATGAACCACATGTGGATTCACCGGTGTCATTGCATGTATGTTCGTCTAAACAAACCACATAAGGATCCACTAGTGTCATTGCGTGTCTCTTCTTTTCATGAACCACACCCAGTGTCATTGCATGTGTGTTCTTCTAAACAAACCACATAAGGATCCACGGTTTCATTGCACATGTCATTCTTTTCATGAACCACAACTAGTGTCAGTGCATGTGTGTTCTTCTAAACAAACCACATAAGTCATTGCATGTCTGTTCTTTTCATGAACCACATAAGGATCTACCAGTGTCATTGGATGTGTGTTCTTCTCATGAACCACACGTGGATCCACCGGTGTCATTGCATGTATATTCTTTTCATGAACCACACATAAGGATCCACCAGTGTCATTGCATGCTGTTCTTTTCATGAACCACACCCAGTGTCATTGCATGTGTGTTCTTTTCATGAACCACAGCTAGAGTCATTGCATGTGTGTTCTTTTCATGAACCACAAAGAGTGTCATTGCATGTTTGTTCTTTTCATGAACCACACCTAGTGTCACTGCATGTAAGTTCTTTTCATGAACCACATAAGGATCCACCAGTGTCATTGGATGTGTGTTCTTCTCATGAACCACACGTGGATCCAGCGGTGTCATTGCATGTCTGTTCTTTTCATGAACCACACCCAGTGTCATTGCATGTCTGTTCTTTTCATGAACCACACCCAGTGTCATTGCATGTCAGTTCTTTTCATGAACCACATAAGGATCTACCAGTGTCATTGGATGTGTGTTCTTCTCATGAACCACACGTGGATCTACCGGTGTCATTGCATGTCTGTTCCTCTAAACAAACCACATAAGGATCCACCAGTGTCATTGCGTGTCTGTTCTTTTCATGAACCACACCCAGTGTCATTGCATGTGTGTTCTTCTAAACAAACAACATAAGGATCCACCAGTGTCATTGCCTGTCGTCTCTTTTCATGAACCACAGCCAGTGTCATTGCATGTGTGTTCTTCTAAACAAACCACATAAGTCATTGCATGTTTGTTCTTTTCATGAACCACACCCGGTGTCATTGCATGTGTGTTCCTCTAGAAAGACCACATAAGGATCCATCGGTGTCATTGGATGTGTGTTCTTCTAAACAAACCACATAACGATCCACCAGTGTCATTGGATGTGTGTTCTTCTCATGAACCACACATGGATCCACCAGTGTCATTGCATATTTGTTCCTCCAAACAAACCACATAAGGATCCTTCAGTGTCATTGCATGTCTGTTCTTTTCATGAACCACACCCAGTGTCATTGCATGCGTGTTCTTCTAAACAAACCACATAAGGATCCACCGGTGTCATTGCATGTCTGTTCTTTTTATGAACCACACCTAGTGTCATTGCATGTCTGTTCTTTTCATGAACCACACCCAATGTCACTGCATGTCTGTTCTTTTCATGAACCACATAAGGATCCACCAGTGTCATTGGATGTGTGTTCTTCTCATGAACTACACGTGGATCCACCTGTGTCATTGCATGTCTCTTCCTCTAAACAAACCACATAAGGATCCACCAGTGTCATTGCATGTATGTTCTTTTCATGAACCACACCTAGTGTCATTGCATGTGTGTTCTTTTCATGAATCACAGCTAGAGTCATTGCATGTCTGTACTTTTCATGAACCACACCTAGTGTCATTGCATGTCTGTTCTTTTCATGAACCACACCCGGTGTCACTCATGTAAGTTCTTTTTATGAACCACATAAGGATCCACCAGTGTCATTGGATGTGTGTTCTTCTCATGAACCACACGTGGATCCACTAGTGTCATTGCATGTCTGTTCATTTCATGAACCACACAAAAGGATCCTCCCATGTCATTGCATATCTGTTCTTTTCATGAACCACACCAAGTGTCATTGCATGTGTGTTCTTTTCATGAACCACAACTAGAGTCATTGCATGTCTGTTCTTTTCATGAACCACACCCAGTGTCATTGCATGTCTGTTCTTTTCATGAACCACATAAGGATCCACCGGTGTTGGATGTGTGTTCCTCTCATGAACCACGCGTGGATCCACTCGTGTCATTGCATGTCTGTTCCTCTAAACAAACCACATAAGGATAAACTAGTATCATTGCGTGTCTGTTCTTTTCATGAACCACACCTAGTGTCATTGCATGTGTGTTCTTCTAAATAAACCACATAAGGATCCACCAGTGTCATTGCCTGTCTGTTCTTTTTCATGAACCACACCCAGTGTCATTGCATGTGTGTTCTTCTAAAAAAACCACATAAGTCATTGCATGTCTGTTCTTTTCATGAACCACACCCGGTGTCACTGCATGTGTTTTCCTCTAGACAGACCACATAAGGATCTACCAGTGTCATTGCATGTCTGTTCCTCTAAACAAACCACATAAGGATCCACCAGTGTCATTGGATGTGTGTTCTTCTCATGAACCACACATGGCTCCACCGGTGTCATTGCATGTCTGTTCCTCTAAACAAACCACATAAGGATCCACTAGTGTCATTGCATGTCTGTTCTTTTCATGGACCACACCCAGTGTCATTACATGCGTGTTCTTCTAAACAAACCACATAAGGATCCACCAGTGTCATTGCATGTCCGTTCTTTTCAGGAACCACACAAGGATCCATCAGTGTCATTGCATGTCTGTTCTTTTCATGAACCACACCTAGTGTCATTGCATGTCTGTTCTTTTCATGAACCACACCTAGTGTCATTGCATGTATGTTCTTTTCATGAACCACGCCCAGTGTCATTGCATGTGTGTTCTTTTCATGAATCACAGCTAGAATCATTGCATGTCTTTTCTTTTCATGAACCACACCCAGTGTCATTGCATGTCTGTTCTTTTCATGAACCACACCCGGTGTCACTACATGTAAGTTCTTTTCCTGAACCACATAAGGATCTACCAGTGTCATTGGATGTGTGTTCTTCTCATGAACCACACGTGGATCCACCGGTGTCATTGCATGTATGTTCCTCTAAACAAACCACATAAGGATCCACCAGTGTCATTGCATGTCTGTTCTTTTCATAAACCACATAAGGATCCACCAGTGTCATTGGATGTGTGTTCTTCTCATGAACCACACGTGGATCCACCGGTGTCATTGCATGTTTGTTCTTTTCATGAACCACACATAAGGATCCACCAGTGTCATTGCATGTCTGTTCTTTTCATGAACCACACCCAATGTCATTGCATGTCTGTTCTTTTCATGAACCACACCTACTGTCATTCCATGTGTGTTCTTTTCATGAACCACAGCTAGAGTCATTGCATGTCTGTTCTTTTGCATGAACCACACCCAGTGTTAGTGCATGTCTCTTCTTTTCATGAACCACACCCAGTGTCACTGCATGTCAGTTGTTTTCATGAACCACATAAGTATCTACCATTGTCATTGGATGTGTGTTATTCTCATGAACCACACGTGGATCCACCGGTGTCATTGCATGTTTGTTCCTCTAAACAAACCACATAAGGATCCACCAGTGTCATTGCGTGTCTGTTCTTTTCATGAACCACACCTAGTGTCATTGCATGTGTGTTCTTCTAAATAAACCACACAAGGATCCACCAGTGTCATTGCCTGTCTGTTATTTTCATGAACCACACCCAGTGTCATTGCATGTGTGTTCTTCTAAACAAACCACATAAGTCATTGCATGTCTGTTCTTTTCATGAACCACACCCCGTGTAATTACATGTGTGTTCCTCTGGACAGACCACATAAGGATCCACCGGTGTCATTGCATGTCTGTTCCTCTAGACAAACCACATAAGGATCCACCAGTGTCATTGGATGTGTGTTCTTCTCGTGAACCACACATGGACACACCGGTGTCATTGTATGTCTGTTCCTCTAGACAAACCACATAAGGATCCACCAGTGTCATTGCATGTCTGTTCATTTTATGAACCACACCCAGTGTCATTGCATGTCTGTTAATTCCATAAACCACACATGGATCCACCGATGTCATTGCATGTCTATTCTTTTCATGAACCACACCCAGTGTCACTGCATGTCAGTTCTTTTCATGAAACACATAAGGATCCACCCAGTGTCATTGTATGTGTGTTCTTCTCATGAACCACACGTGGATCCACCGGTGTCATTGCATGTCTGTTCCTCTAAACAAACCACATAAGGATCCACCAGTGCCATTGTATGTCTGTTCTTTTCATGAACCACACCCAGTGTACTTACATGTGTGTTCTTATAAACAAACCACATAAGGATCCACTAGTGTCATTCCATGTCTATTCTTTTCATAAACCACACATAAGGATCCACCAGTGCCATTGCATGTCTGTTCTTTTCATGAACCACACCCGGTGTCACTGCATGTCTGTTCTTTTCATGAACCACATAAGGATCTACTAGTGTCATTGGATGTGTATTCTTCTCATGAACCACACGTGGATCCACCGGTGTCATTGCATGTCTGTTCTTTTCATGAACCACACATAAGGATCCCCTAGTGTCATTGCATGTCTGTTCTTTTCATGAACCACACCAAGTGTCATTGCATGTGTGTTCTTTTCATGAACCACACCTAGAGTCATTGCATGTCTGTTCTTTTCATGAACCACACCCAGTGTCATTGCATGTCTGTTCTTTTCATGAACCACACCCAGTGTGACTGCATGTTAGTTCTTTTCATGAACCACATAAGGATCTACCAGTGTCATTGGATGTGTGTTCTTCTCATGAACCACACGTGGATCCACCGGTGTCATTGGATGTCTGTTCCTCTAAACAAACCACATATGGATCCACCAGTGTCATTGCGTGTCTGTTCTTTTCATGAACCACACCTAGTGTCATTGCATGTGTGTTCTTCTAAACAAACCACATAAGGATCGACAAGTGTCATTGCTGGTCTGTTCTTTTCTTGAACCACACCCAGTGTCATTGCATGTGTCTTCTTCTAAACAAACCGATAAGTCATTGCATGCCTATTCTTTTCATGAACCACACCCGGTGTCATTACATGTGTGTTTCTCTAGACAGACCACATAAGGATCCACCAGTGTCATTGCATGTCTGTTCCTCTAAACAAACCACATAAGGATCCACCAGTGTCGTTGGATGTGTGTTATTCTCATGAACCACACCAGTGTCATTGCATGTGTGTTCTTCTAAACAAACCACATAAGGATCCACCAGTGTCATGGGATGCGTGTTCTTCTCATGAACCATACGTGGATCCACCAGTGTCATTGCATGTCTGTTCTTTTCATGAACCACACATAAGGATCCACCAGTGTCATTGCATGTATGTTCTTTTCATGAACCACACCCAGTGTCATTCCATGTGTGTTCTTTTCATGAACCACAGCTAGAGTCATTGCATGTCTGTTCTTTTCATGAACCACACCTAGTGTCATTGCATGTCTATTCTTTTCATGAACCACACCTAGTGTGACTGCATGTTAGTTCTTTTCATGAACCACATAAGGATCTACCAGTGTCATTGGATGTGTGTTCTTCTCATGAACCACACGTGGATCCACCGGTGTCATTGCATGTCTGTTCTTTTCATGAACCACACCCAGTGTGACTGCATGTGTGTTCCTCTAGACAGACCACACGTGGATCCACCGGTGTCATTGCATGTCTGTTCCTCTAAACAAACCACATAAGGATCCACCAGTGCCATTGCATGTATGTTCTTTTCATAAACCACACCCAGTGTTATTGCATGTGTGTTCTTATAAACAAACCACATAACGATCCACTAGTGTCATTCCATGTCTGTTCTTTTCATAAACCACACATAAGGATCCACCAATGTCACTGCATGTCTGTTCTTTTCATGAACCACACCCAGTGTCACTGCATGTGTGTTCTTTTGATGAACCACAGCTTGAGTCATTGCATGTCTGTTCTTCTCATGAACCACACCCAGTGTCATTGCATGTCTGTTCTTTTCACGAACCACACCCGGTGTCACTACATGTAAGTTCTTTTCATGAACCACATAAGGATCCACCAGTGTGATTGGATGTGTGTTCTTCTCATGAACCACACGTGGATCCACCGGTGTCATTGCATGTCTGTTCTTTTCAAGAACCACACCCAGTGTCATTGCATGTCTGTTCTTTTCATGAACCACACCCAGTGTCACTGCATGTGTGTTCTTCTCGTGAACCACACGTGCATCCACCAGTGTCATTGCATGTCTATTCCTCTAAACAAACCACATAAGGATCCACCAGTGTCATTGCGTGTCAGTTCTCTTCATGAACCACACCTAGTGTCATTGCATGTGTGTTCTTCTAAACAAACCACATAAGGATCCACCAGTTTCATTGTCTGCCTGTTCTTTTCATGAAACACACCCAGTGCCATTGCATGTGTGTTCTTCTAAACAAACCACATAAGTCATTGCATGTCTGTTCTTTTCATGAACCACACCCGGTGTCATTGCATGTGTGTTCCTCTAGACAGACCACATAAGGATCCACCGGTGTCATTGCATGTCTGTTCCTCTAAACAAACCACATAAGGATCCACCAGTGTCATTGGATGTGTGTTCTTCACATGAACCAGACATGGATCCACCGGTGTCATTGCATGTTTGTTCCTCTAAACAAACCACATAAGGATCCACCAGTGTCATTGCATGTCTGTTCTTTTCATGAACCACACCCAGTTTCATTGCATGCGTGTTCTTTTCATTAACCACAGCTAGAGTAATTGCATGTCTGTTACTTCCATAAACATAACATGGATCCACCGATGTCATTGCATGTCTGTTCTTTTCATGAACCACACCCAGTGTCACTGCATGTCAGTTCTTTTCATGAACCACATAAGTATCCACCCAGTGACATTGGATGTGTGTTCTTCTCATGAACCACACGTGGATCCACCGGTGTTATTAAATGTATGTTCCGCTAAACAAACCATATAAGGATCCACCAGTGTCATTGCATGTCTGTTCTTTTCATGAACCACACCCAGTGTCATTGTTTGTGTGTTCTTCTAAACAAACCACATAAGGATCCACCAGTGTCATTGCATGTCTGTTCTTTTCATGCACCACACATAAGGATCCACCAGTGCCATTGCATGTCAGTTCTTTTCATGAACCACACCCAGTGTCATTGCATGTCTGTTCTTTTCATGAACCACAGCTAGAGTAATTGCATGTCTGTTCTATTCATGAACCACACCTAGTGTCATTGCATGTCTGTTCTTTTCATGAACCACACCCGGTGTCACTGCATGTCTGTTCTTTTAATGAACCACATAAGGGTCTACTAGTGTCATTGGATGTGTGTTCTTCTCATGAACCACACGTGGATCCATCGGTGTCATTGCATGTCTGTTCTTTTCATGAACCACACATAAGGATCCCCCAGTGTCATTGCATGTCTGTTCTTTTCATGAACCACACCTAGAGTCATTGCATGTCTGTTCTTTTCATGAACCACACCCAGTGTCATTGCATGTCTGTTCTTTTCATGAACCACACCCAGTGTGACTGCATGTCAGTTCTTTTCATGAACCACATAAGGATCTACCAGTGTCATTGGATGTGTGTTCTTCTCATGAACCACACGTGGATCCACCGGTGTCATTGCATGTCTGTTCCTCTAAACAAACCACATATGGATCCACCAGTGTCATTGCGTGTCTGTTCTTTTCATGAACCACACCTAGTGTCATTGCATGTGTGTTCTTCTAAACAAACCACATAAGGATCAACAAGTGTCATTGCTGGTCTGTTCTTTTCTTGAACCACACCCAGTGTCATTGCATGTGTCTTCTTCTAAACAAACCGATAAGTCATTGCATGCCTATTCTTTTCATGAACCACACCCGGTGTCATTGCATGTGTGTTCCTCTAGACAGACCACATAAGGATCCACCGGTGTCATTGCATGTCTGTTCCTCTAAACAAACCACATAAGGATCCACCAGTGTCATTGGATGTGTGTTCTTCTCATGAACCACACCAGTGTCATTGCATGTGTGTTCTTCTAAACAAACCACATAAGGATCCATCAGTGTCATTGCCTGTCTGTTCTTTTCATGAACCACACATAAGGATCCACCAGTGTCATTGCATGTCTGTTCTTTTCATGAACCACACCCAGTGTCATTGCACGTGTGTTCTTTTCATGAACCACACCTAGATTCATTGCATGTCGCTTCTTTTTCATGAACCACACCCAGTGTCCTTGCATGTCTGTTCTTTTCATGAACCACACCCGGTGTCACTGCATGTAAGTTCTTTTCATGAACCACATAAGGATCCACCAGTGTCGCTGGATGTGTGTTCTTCTCATGAACCACACGTGGATCCACCGGTGTCATTGCATGTCTGTTCTTTTCATGAACCACACATAAGGATCCAGCAGTGTCACTGCATGTCTGTTCTTTTCATGAACCACACCCAGTGTCATTGCATGTGTGTTCTTTTCATGAACCACAACTAGAGTCATTGCATGTCTATTCTTTTCATGAACCACACCCAGTGTCAGTGGATGTCTGTTATTTTCATGAACCATACCCAGTGTCACTGCATGTCAGTTCTTTTCATGAACCACATAAGGATCTACCCGTGTCATTGGATGTGTGTTCTTCTCATGAACCACACGTGGATCCACCGGTGTCATTGCATGTCCGTTCCTCTAAGCAAACCACATATGGATCCACCAGTGTCATTGCGTGTCTGTTCTTTTCATGAACCACACCTAGTTTCATTGCATGTGTGTTCTTCTAAAAAAACCACATAAGGATCCACCGGTGTCATTGCTCGTCTGGTCTTTTCATGAACCACACCCTGTGTCATTGCATGTGTGTTCTTCTAAAAAAACCACATGAGTCATTGCATGTCTGTTCTTTCATGAACCACATCTGGTGTCATTTCATGTGTGTTCCTCTAGACAGACCACATAAGGATCCAACGGTGTTCATTGCATGTCCGTTCCTCTAAAAAAACACATAAGGATCAACCAGTGTCATTGGATGTGTGTTCTTCTCATGAACCACACATGGATCCACCGGTGTCATTGCATGTCTGTTCCTCTAAACAAAGGACATAAGGATCCACCAGTGTCATTGCATGTTTGTTCTTTTCATGAACCACACCCAGTGTCATTGCATGCGTGTTCTTTTCATTAACCATAGCTAGAGTCATTGCATGTTTGTTACTTCCATAAACCACACATGGATCCACCGATGTCATTGCATGTCTGTTCTTTTCATGAACCACACCCAGTGTCACTGCATGTCAGTTCTTTTCATGAACCACACCCAGTGTCACTGCATGTCAGTTCTTTTCATGAACCACATAAGGATCCACGCAGTGTCGTTGGATGTGTGTTCTTCTCATGAACCACATGTGGATCCATCGGAGTCATTGCATGTCTGTTCCTCTATACAAACCACATAAGGAGCCACCAGTGTCACTGCATGTCTATTCTTTTCATGAACCACACCCAGTGTCATTGCATGTGTGCTCTTCTAAACAAACCACATAAGGATTCACTGGTGTCATTGCATGTCAGTTCTTTTCATGAACCACACAAGGATCCACCCAGTGTCATTGGATGTGTGTTCTTCTCATGAACCACATGTGGATCCACCGGTGTCATAGCATGTTTGTTCCTCTAAACAAACCACATAAGGATCCACCAGTGTCATTGCATGTCTGTTCTTTTCATGAACCACACCACATGTCATTGCATGTGTGCTCTTCTAAACAAACCACATAAGGATCCACCAGTGTCATTGCATGTCTGTTCTTTTCATGGACCACACAAAAGGATCCACCAGTGTCATTGCATGTTTGTTCTTTTCATGAACCACACCTAGTGTCATTGCATGTGTGTTCTTTTCATGAACCACAGCTAAAGTCATTGCATGTCTGTTCTTTTCACGAACCACACCCAGTGTCATTGCATGTCTGTTCTTTTCATGAACCACACCCGGTGTCATTGCATGTATGTTCCTCTAAAAAAACCACATAAGGATCCACCAGTGTCATTGGATGTGTGTTCTTCTCGTGAACCACACATGGGTCCACTGGTGTCATTGCATGTCTGTTCCTCTAAACAAACCACATAAGGATCCACCAGTCTCATTGCATGTCTGTTCTTTTCATGAACCACACTCAGTGTCATTGCATGCGTGTTGTTCTCATTAACCACAGCTAGAGTCATTGCATGTTTGTTACTTCCATAAACCACACATGGATCCACTGATGTCATTGCATGTCTATTCTTTTCATGAACCACACCCAGTGTCACTGCATGTCAGTTCTTTTCATGAACCACATAAGGATCCACCCAGTGTCATTGGATGTGTGTTCTTATCATGAACCACATGTGGATCCACCGGTGTCATTGCATGTCTATTCCTCTAAACAAACCACATAAGGATCCACCAGTGTCATTGCATGTCTGTTCTTTTCATGAACCACACCCAGTGTCATTGCATGCATGCTCTTCTAAACAAACCACATAAGGATCCACCAGTGTCATTGCATGTCTGTTCTTTTCATGGAACACACATAAGGATCCACCAGTGTCATTGCATGTTTGTTCTTTTCATGAACAACACCCAGTGTCATTGCATGTGTGTTCTTTTCATGAACCACAGCTAGAGTCATTGCATGTCTGTTCTTTTCATGAACCACACCTAGTGTCATTGCATGTCTGTTCTTTTCATGAACCACACCCGGTGTCACTACATGTAAGTTCTCTTCATGAACCACATAAGGATCCACCAGTGTCATTGGATGTGTGTTCTTCTCATGAACCACACGTGGATCCACCGGTGTCATTGCATGTCTGTTCTTTTCATGAACCACACCCAGTGTCAGTGCATGTCTATTCTTTTCATGAACCACACCCAGTGTCACTGCATGTCAGTTCTTTTCATGAACCACACCCAGTGTCAGTGCATGTCTGTTCTTTTCATGAACCACACCCAGTGTCACTGCATGTCTGTTCTTTTCATGAACCACATAAGGATCTACCAGTGTCATTGGATTTGTGTTCTTCTCATGAACCACACGTTGATGCACCGGTGTCATTGCATGTCTGTTCCTCTAAACAAACCACATAAGGATCCACCAGTGTCATTGCCTGTCTGTTCTTTTCATGAACCACACCAGTGTCATTGCATGTGTGTTCTTCTAAGCAAACCACATAAGGATCCACCAGTGTCATTGCCTGTCTATTCTTTCATGAACCACACCAAGTGTCATTGCATGTGTGTTCTTGTAAACAAACCACATAAGTCATTGCATGTCTGTTCTTTTCATGAACCACACCCGGTGTCATTGCATGTGTGTTCCTCTAGACACATCACATAAGGATCCACCAGTGTCATTGGATGTGTGTTCTTCTCATGAACCACACATGGATCCACCGGTGTCATTGCATGTCTGTTCCTCTAAACAAACCACATAAGGATCCACCAGTGTCATTGCATGTCTGTTCTTTTCATGAACCACGCCAAGTATCATTGCATGTGTGCTCTTCTAAACAAACCACATAAGGATCCACCAGTGTCATTGCATGTCTGTTCTTTTCATGGACCACACATAAGGATCCACCAGTGTCATTGCATGTCTGTTCTTTTCATGAACCACACCTAGTGTCATTGCATGTGTGTTCTTTTCATGAAACACAGCTAGAGTCATTGCATGTCTGTTCTTTTCATGAACCACACCCAGTGTCATTGCATGTCTGTTCTTTTCATGAACCACACCCGGTGTCACTACATGTAAGTTCTTTTCATGAACCACATAAGGATCCACCAGTGTCATTGGATGTGTGTTCTTCTCATGAACCACACGTGGATCCACCGGTGTCATTGCATGTCTGTTCTTTTGATGAACCACACATAAGGATCCACCAGTGTCATTGCATGTCTGTTCTTTTCATGAACCACACCCAGTGTCATTGCATGTGTGTTCTTTTCATTAACCATAGCTAGAGTAATGGCATGTATGTTCTTTTCATGAACCACACCTAGTGTCAGTGCATGTCTGTTCTTTTCATGAACCACACCCAGTGTCACTGCTTGTCAGTTCTTTTCATGAACCACATAAGGATCTACCAGTGTCATTGGATGTGTGTTCTTCTCATGAACCACACGTGGATCCACTGTTGTCATTGCATGTCTGTTCCTCTAAACAAACCACATATGGATCCACCAGTGTCATTGCGTGTCTATTCTTTTCATGAACCACACCAGTGTCATTGCATGTGTGTTCTTCTAAACAAACCACATAAGTTTCCACCAGTGTCATAGCTGGTCTGTTCTTTTCATGAACCACACCTAGTGTCATTGCATGTGTGTTCTTCTAAACAAACCACATAAGTCATTGCATGTCTCTTCTTTTCGTGAACCACACCCGGTGTCATTGCATGTGTGTTCCCCTAGACAGACCACATAAGGATCCACCGGTGTCATTGCATGTCTGTTCCTCTAAAAAAACCACATAAGGATCCACTAGTGTCATTGGATGTGTGTTCTTCTCATGAACCACACATGGATCCACCGGTGTCATTGCATGTCTGTTCCTCTAAACAAACCACATAAGGATCCACCAGTGTCATTGCATGTTTGTTCTTTTCATGAACCATAGCTAGTGTCATTGCATGCGTGTTCTTTTCATTAATCACAGCTAGAGTCATTGCATGTTTGTTACTTCCATAAACCACACATGGATCCACCGATGTCATTGCATGTCTGTTCTTTTCATGAACCACACCCAGTGTCACTGCATGTCAGTTCTTTTCATGAACCACACAAGGATCCACCCAGTAACATTGGATGTGTGTTCTTCTGATGAACCACATGTCGATCCACCGGTGTCATTGCATGTCTGTTCCTCTAAACCAACCACATAAGGATCCACCAGTGTCATTGCATGTCTGTTCTTTTCACGAACCACACCCAGTCTCATTGCATGTGTGCTCTTCTAAACAAACCACATAAGGATCCTCCAGTGTAATTGCATGTCTGTTCTTTTCATCAACCACACCCAGTGTCATTGCATGTGTGTTCTTTACATGAACCACAACTAGAGTCATTGCATGTCTGTTCTTTTCATGAACCACACCTAGTGTCATTGCATGTATGTTCTTTTCATGAACCACACCCGGTGTCACTACATGTAAGTTCTTTTCATGAACCACATAAGGATCCACTAGTGTCATTGGATGTGTGTTCTTCTCATGAACCACACGTGGATCCACCGGTGTCATTGCATGTCTGTTCTTTTGATGAACCACACATAAGGATCCACTAGTGTCATTGCATGTCTGTTCATTTCATGAACCACACCCAGTGTCATTGCATGTGTGTTCTTTTCATGAACCACAGCTAGAGTCATTGCATGTATGTTCTTTTCATGAACCACACCTAGTGTCAGTGCATGTCTGTTCTTTTCATGAACCACACCCAGTGTCACTGCATGTCAGTTCTTTTCATAAACCACATAAGGATCTACCAGTGTCATTGGATGTGTGTTCTTCTCATGAACCACACGTGGATCCACCAGTGTCATTGCATGGCTGTTACTCTAAACAAACCACATAAGGATCCACCAGTGTCATTGCATGTCTGTTCTTTTCATGAACCACACCAGTGTCATTGCATGTGTGTTCTTCTAAACAAACCACATAAGGATCCACCAGTGTCATTGCCTGTCTGTTCTTTTGATGAACCACCCCAGTGTCATTGCATGTGTGTCTTCTAAACAAACCACATAAGTCATTGCATGTCTGTTATTTTCATGAACCACACACGGTGTCATTGCATGTGTGTTCCTCTATACAGACCACATAAGGATCCACCGGTGTCATTGCATGTCTGTTCCTCTAAACAAACCACATAAGGATGCACTAGTGTCATTGGATGTGTGTTCTTCTCATGAACCAAACATGGATCCACCGGTGTCATTGCATGTGTGTTCCTCTAAACAAACCACATAAGGATCCACCAGTGCCATTGCATGTCTATTATTTTCATGAACCACACCCAGTGTCATTGCACGCATGTTCTTTTCATTAACCACAGCTAGAGTCATTGCATGTCTGTTACTTCCATAAACCCCACATGGATCCACCGATGTCATTGCATGTCTGTTCTTTTCATGAACCACACCTAGTGTCACTGCATGTCAGTTCTTTTAATGAACCACATAAGGATCCATCCAGTGTCATTGGATGTGTGTTCTTCTCATGAACCACACGTGGATCCACCGGTGTCATTGCAATCCCGTTCCTCTAAACAAACCACATAAGGATCCACCAGTGTCATTGCTTGTCTGTTCTTTTCATGAACCACACCCAGTGTCATTGCATGTGTGTTCTTCTAAACAAACCACTTAAGGATCCACCAGTGTCATTACATGTCTGTTCTTTTCATGAACCACACATAAGGATCCACTAGTGTCATTGCATGTCTGTTCTTTTGATGAACCACACCCAGTGTCATTGCATGTGTGTTCTTTTCATGAACCATAGCTAGAGTTATTGCATGTCTGTTCTTTTCATGAACCACACCCAGTGTCATTGCATGTCTGTTCTTTTCATGAACCAGACCCGGTGTCACTGCATGTAAGTTCTTTTCATGAACCACATAAGGATCTACCAGTGTCATTGGATGTGTGTTCTTCTCATGAACCACACGTGGATCCACCGGTGTCATTGCATGTTTGTTCTTTTCATGAACCACACATAAGGATCCACCAGTGTCACTGCATGTATGTTATTTTCATGAACCACACCCAGTGTCATTACATGTGTGTTCTTTTCATGAACCACAGCTAGAGTCATTGCATGTCTTTTCTTTTCATGAACCACACCCAGTGTCAGTGCATGTATGTTCTTTTCATGAACCACACCTAGTGTCACTGCATGTTAGTTCTTTTCATGAACCACATAAGGATCTACCAGTGTCATTGGATGTGTGTTCTTCTCATGAACCACACGTGGATCCACCGGTGTCATTTCATGTCTGTTCCTCTAAACAAACCACATAAGGATCCACCAGTGTCATTGCATGTCTATTCTTTTCATGAACCACATCCAGTGTCATTGCATGTGTGTTCTTCTAAACAAACCACATAAGGATCCACCAGTGTTATTGCCTGTCTATTCTTTTCACGAACCACACCTAGTGTCATTTCATGTGTGTTCTTCTAAACAAACCATATAAGTCATTGCATGTATGTTCTTTTCATGAACCACACCCGGTGTCATTGCATGTGTGTTCCTCTAGATAGACCACATAAGGATCCACCGGTGTCATTGCATGTCTGTTCCTCTAAACAAACCACATAAGGATCCACCAGTGTCATTGGATGTGTGTTCTTCTCATGAACCACACATGGATCCATTGGTGTCATTGCATGTCTGTTCCTCTAAACAAACCACATAAGTATCCACCAGTGTTATTGCATGTCTGTTATTTTCATGAACCACACCTAGTGTCATTGCATGCGTGTTCTTTTCATTAACCACGGCTAGACTCATTGCATGTCTGTTACTTCCATAAACCCCACATGGATCCACCGATGTCATTGCATGTCTGTTCTTTTCATGAACCACACCTAGTGTCACTGCATGTCAGTTCTTTTAATGAACCACATAAGGATCCATCCAGTGTCATTGGATGTGTGTTCTTCTCATGAACCACACGTGGATCCACCGGTGTCATTGCAATCCCGTTCCTCTAAACAAACCACATAAGGATCCACCAGTGTCATTGCATGTCTGTTCTTTTCATGAACCACACCCAGTGTCATTGCATGTGTGTTCTTCTAAACAAACCACATAAGGATCCACCAGTGTCATTGCATGTCTGTTCTTTTCACGAACCACACATTAGGATCCACTAGTGTCATTGCATGTTTGTTATTTTCATGAACCACACCCAGTGTCATTGCATGTGTGTTCTTTTCATGAACCACAGCTAGAGTCATTGCATGTCTATTCTTTTCATGAACCACACCCAGTGTCATTGCATGTCTGTTCTTTTCATGAACCACACCTGGTGTCACTGCATGTATGTTCTTTTCATGAACCACATAAGGATCTACCCGTGTCATTGGATGTGTGTTCTTCTCATGAACCACACGTGGATCCACCAGTGTCATTTGTAGCATCCCATCTGTCTAACATCTGTAATGCTACGTGGTCTAATAATAAAATGCTACTTCCTACATATAATTGTTGCATCATAATTATATCATGCTCATGTCATCATGCCACCTTGCATTTGAGCATCATATAAAACCCTTTTCATTTGGTTCTTATCCCATATGCATTTATTAATTGTTTTTTCCTATTGATACATTGTAGTTGGCTCTTAATATATTGTTAATGCCCAAATTGAGTTGGGGGCATATCTCTTTCAACTCCACCACCTTAACTTGTCACCACCTTATAATTCCACCATCCTAATTATACATGAGCTTTTACATTTCCCTTTGGCATTTAAAATCTAGCTCATATGTGTTGGGGTGGATCCACTTCTTTTCACATGCTTCCATACATGAAACATGTTGTTCTCACAATATTGTTATGGGAAGCCTTATGGCCATTTTTCTGCATGACATGTGAGTAGAAATGTTGCATCTAAGTTTCTCTATGGATTTTATTTGCTATATGCTCACGCATGGAGCTTTATTTGGCTACACGTGCTCTAGTGGAAAATACACACTATCATGGTCAATTATCCTCATACATGTGCATATACTAATTATTCCATATGTCAAGCAAGCTTATTCTTTGGATGGTTTTAATCAAACTTTTTGACATGCATGCAAGAATATATGCCCATGAGTGAAGATAGTTGTTCTCCCAACTAGAATTAGTGGCATTTAATACTTGTGCATGGCCCATGCAAGTCCCTCACTTGCATTTTTATTTTGAGTTCATTGGGTATATTTTTGGGTGGTGTTTGTTTGAACTCTATTCAACAAATGCACCCATTTAAACACTTCTTGTCCACTTGACTTCTACCTTACTCTCTTTTAAGGTTTTCCTCTTTGCCAAGTATACATGGGGTATATTTTGTTTTCACAAAATATGACCATGTGCATGGGGCATGCAAGTTCCTTTCTTCTTTTCACCTCTCTCTCTTTTGGTCCTATTGTTTCTCCCTTGTCATATGGTAAATCCTTGATTTCCTTAGATAATCTAAAATCTAGCTCATCCATCTTTTGGTTTTGCCCTTTCTCTTCTTCTATCTAAACCGAGTCCTCTCTCTCCCTCTAAACCTAGCTAATGCACACCCACCTCACACCCTTTTCCCTCCTTTTTTTTCCTTGGTTCGGCACCACCCCAACCTTTTCTCTCTACCATGCCGAGCCCCTCTAGACCTAACTCTAGACCGAGCCCCTACCCTAAACCCTAGCCGAACCCATCCCTCCTTTCTTTTGGCTTGGGCCAGCAACCACCAGACCCCCCACGTTACCCCCTCAGGTCCTTCTCCCATCTCCGCTCGTTGCTACAGGACAAAGGAAGGAGGGAGGAAAAACCTAGCCCAATCGCCTCTCCTCGCCGCCTTCCATGGCCAAGGCCCCAAAACCCTAGCTAGCCATACCTTCCTTGAGATCGTCGGGCTCTGGTGGACCTCAAGGACGCGCGAAGTGTACCAGGCGCCCATCTACCTCCTCTTTGACGCCCTGTAGACGGAGCATCGACCGGAGTTCGCTGGAGTCTCGCCGTCGCCGCCATGTCCGTGAGGTGGCTGAAGAAGTGGAGCGCTAGCTCTGCGACTGTACCCCGCCACCCCTGCTGCCACGGCTTCGTGGGCGCACTATCGTGAGCATCTCCTCCCTCCCAGACAACCTTTTCCCCCTCTAGTTTTCCGGATCGCCGTTGCACTCCGTCAAGCGGCCTCCGTGCACCGTCATTGCCTTGTCTGTCACAGATGCTGTCAGCAGAGTAGCACCGACCGCCGATGTTCCTCATCCTGCCTCACAACAGTAGTCAGCCTCAGGCAAGCTTGCTAAACGAAAGTCGTAGCCCGCACAAACCTCTGCAACTTCCCTTTTTGTGGCATGGCGAAATTCGCCGCTGTTTAGTCTCCATCATCGTCGGAACTCTAGCCGAACTCGTCGTTTTCCTGCCGGCGACGTGCAGCCGTCAGATGGGGGCGCCGCAGTTTTTGCAGAAGAGTCCCCGCGAGTTCTTGTCTATCACGTGCAAGTCCCTCCGCAACCCCAGTGTCCCCACTGGTCAGCCCCTGTGCAGTTTTGCAAGAAGGCCCCCGTGGTTGTGGGATTCTCAACCCGCGCTCCCCCGGATCCCACACGTGGCAGGCCCTTCTTGCGCCTGTGTGGCCCGTGGATCGGCCGGCCACCGTCGATCCCTCTGCGGCTGGTTGAATGATGAAAAAACTCCACACGCCGTTTCTTGCCTGCCAGCTCGCTTGTGCCCACTTTGTCCCGGCTGTGGCTAGTACAGTCCTGTAATCTTTTTCTGTTAATAAAAATAATTCCTAAAGTTGTTTAATCTGTTTTAAACACAGAAATTAATAACTTTTTATTAATAAATCCAAATAATACAAATGACCTATGTTTTTGAATCAGAAAAATGTGAGGATTTCAAATCTGCCCTCCAAAATAATGTTTGACTAATTTAAATTTTGGAAATTGTTTAATTGCAATAAAAATGTATTTTCTTAATTAATTAATAACTTTAAATCTATAAATCCAAATTTGACAATTAATATGTCTAAATCGATCAGCGCGACAAGACCGTTCTAACTATGCATTCCATGTTCTGAATTGCAGCATGAATCATATAAATAATAAGTGGAAAACAAATGTTATGGGAGCAAAACATGACTAAAATTTAATAAAATGCTTTATTCTTGTACCCCACACCTCATCCATGCCATGCTACATTATGGCCATGTAAATTGTGCATCATTCATCATGGCATGCTTGTTTGCTTGTCGCATTTTATTCATATGCTTGTGCACTTTATTTATGTTGGCCCTTGTTTGTTTGGTTCTTCTTCGAATAGACGCCGAGCAGGGCAAATATCAGGAATCCCAGGAGTACTACCCAGATCCGTCTCTTGCTTCAACTGAGCTGCAGGCAAGCACTACCACATGCTTGCATACATATAGTACCTATTGCCTCTATCTTATTCTTGCATCATTGAGTCGTGATTGCATTAAATTGAATCCCAAGTACTACATAGCCTTTACTTTTAAACCCCACCGAAGCTTGTTCCTCCATCCCATGAGCCATTACTATAGGAGTTGTTTGAGCCATGCGAGTCGTAGAATAACATGTGTAGGGTATGTGAGTGTCTGATGGGTAACGAGGTACCTAAACAACTTAACCTGAGTAGTAATGGGATAACTAATGAAAGCGGCACCGGTGGGCAATATCTGCTATTTGGTTTTTCATGCTCACTTGTGTCCCGTAGGACCCCGAGTACTTGATTCCTGTTCCTTGACTATTCGCACTATCCATATCCGGGAGGCCTTATGGACCCCCCCTGAGCCAGAGCTTGATTCCTTTCTATTTCTTGGGGCCACAAAGTAGTTTGGGGCTTTATTACTATCCTGTACTTATGCCATGCTTTACTGGTTTATTTAAGATTATGCATGGAGCACCTGTACTATTTTGGATTGCGGAGTGTTTTTGCGGTATCGACAAGCCCAGTCACACTTTCGGGTTCCCAGTCGTTTACAGCCATTGGCGCAAACCTTGGGTCCGTCTCGGAACCGGCCAACTTCGTTGCGGGTAGCTTAATGGGGTGGCCCCCCGAATATTTATGAATCCTGTGATCGCTTTGTCATGAATGCCTTGTTGGGTATTGATTTGGTTTTTCCGAGGTTGATCGAGTGTGCGTTGCTATTTGTGCACCCCTACAGGGTAAATCTTTCTGAAAGCCGTGTCCGCGGTTATGGACGACTTGGAGCACAGTTTCTCAATCATAGACAAGTATAACTAAAGTACCGTTTTTAATTTGACTAAATACTTGTCTAGTAAATAGTACAACACTCATGGAATGGTTAATAAAAATGCCAACGGATGGGTTGTTCGTCCGCTTTCTCGTTGGTAAGCGAGAAGGAGGATGGATCTGTTACTTTATACTGTTATAACTGTTGTTTCTAATTAATGGACATCCGTCTATCATTGGTTAGGCGGATGGTTAGCGAGTATCTATAGACTTGTTAGTTATTATCTTTTGCTGCAATTGCGTCACCCTAGGTATATGTCCCCTTTAGAGGCATAAAGACTTGCTGAGTACCCCTAGGGTCTCACACAATAAATTGTTTGATTCAGATGAACAGGTGTATTCGCAAGATGGATACTGGGTGAAGGAGTCCGATGATGTTGGCAACGATCACTCGGTGTAGAGATTCCGGGGATGGGGATCCACGAGATCTGTGGGCGGGATGTGCTTACTTATGTGGCATCTAATGCTGATTTGCTTCTTGTCCATACTCGGATCTTGTTTCCCACTCCCGCTTGATACTCTTATGGCGTTGCGATATTTCTATTTCTTTTTAGATGGTATGGCTCTGAGAACTGTTGTAAGGTAGCTTGCATACATACTCACTTGTGTATGTATTTGATCTCTTCGCCTGTTGCCTACGCTGCTCGCTCTTGTCCCGATGTCTTGGAAGTGGTTAGGACGGCCGACGGGTCTACACGTGGGTGGCCCCTGGGCCCCCGCTGTACTATTTTAACCACTTCTCGATCATCCAGGCTTGAACTTAGAGCATAGGGTCCGAGGTAGTTACATCATTGCATGTCTGTTCTTTTCATGAACCACACATAAGGATCCACCAGTGTCATTGCATGTCTGTTCTTTTCATGAACCACACCCAGTGTCATTGCATGTGTGTTCTTTTCATGAACCACAGCTAGAGTCATTGCATGTCTTTTCTTTTCATGATCCACACCCAGTGTCATTGCATGTCTGTTCTTTTCATGAACCACACCCGGTGTCACTGCATGTAAGTTCTTTTCATGAACCACATAAGGATCCACCAGTGTCATTGGATGTGTGTTCTTCTTATGAACCACACGTGGATCCACCGGTGTCATTGCAAGTCTGTTCTTTTCATGAACCACACATAAGGATCCACCAGTGTCATTGCATGTCTGTTCTTTTCATGAACCACACCCAGTGTCATTGCATGTGTGTTCTTTTCATGAACCACAACTAGAGTCATTGCATGTCTATTCTTTTCATGAACCACACCTAGTGTCAGTGCATGTCTGTTATTTTCATGAACCACACCGAGTGTCACTGCATGTCAGTTCTTTTCATGTACCACATAAGGATCTACCAGTGTCATTGGATGTGTGTTCTTCTCATAAACCACACGTGGATCCACCGGTGTCATTGTATGTCTGTTCCTCTAAACAAACCACATAAGGATCGACCAGTGTCATTGCGTGTCTGTTCTTTTCATGAGCCACACCCAGTGTCATTGCATGTGTGTTCTTCTAAACAAACCACATAAGGATCCACCAGTGTCATTGCCTGTCTATTGTTTTCATGAACCACACCCAGTGTCATTGCATGTGTGTTCCAATAAACAAACCACATAAGTCATTACATGTCTGTTCTTTTCATGAACCACACCCGGTGTCATTGCATGTGTGTTCCTCTAGACAGACCACATAAGGATCCACCGGTGTCATTGCATGTCTGTTCCTCTAAACAAACCACATAAGGATCCACCATTGTCATTGGATGTGTGTTCTTCTCATGAACCACACATGGATCCACCGGTGTCATTGCATGTCTGTTCCTCTAAACAAACCACATAAGGATCCACCAGTGTCATTGCATGTCTGTTCTTTTCATGAACCACACCTAGTGTCATTGCATGTGTGTTCTTCTCAACAAACCACATAAGGATCCAACTGTGTCATTGCATGTCTGTTCTTTTCGTGAACCACACATAAGGATCCACCAGTGTCATTGCATGTCTGTTCTTTTCATGAACCACACCCAGTGTCATTGCATGTGTGTTCTTTTCATGAACCACACCTAGAGTCATTGCATGTCTGTTCTTTTCATGAACCACACCCAGTGTCATTGCATGTCTGTTCTTTTCATGAACCACACCCGGTGTCACTACATGTCTGTTCTTTTCGTGAACCACATAATGATCTGCCAGTGTCATTGGATGTGTGTTCTTCTCATGAACCACACATGGATCCACTGGTGTCATTGCATGTATGTTCCTCTAAACAAACCACATAAGGATCCACTAGTGTCATTGCATGTCTGTTCTTTTCATGAACCACACCCAGTGTCATTGCATATGTGTTCTTCTAAACAAACCACATAAGGATCCACTAGTGTCATTGCATGTCTATTCTTTTCATGAACCACATAAGGATCCACCAGTGTCATTGCATGTCTGTTCTTTTCATGAGCCACATAAGGATCCACCAGTGTCATTGCATCTCTATTCTTTTCATGAACCACACCCAGTGTCACTGCATGTCTGTTCTTTTCATGAACCACATAAGGATCTACTAGTGTCATTGGATGTGTGTTCTTCTCATGAACCACACGTGGATCCACCGGTGTCATTCCATGCCTATTCCTCTAAACAAACCACATAAGGATCCACCAGTGTCATTGCGTCTCTGTTCTTTTCATGAACCACACCTAGTGTCATTGTATGTGTGTCCTTCTAAACAAACCACAGAAGGATCCACCAGTGTCATTGCCTGTCTGTTCTTTTCATGAACCACACCCAGTGTCATTGCATGTGTGTTCTTCTAAACAAACCACATAAGTCATTGCATGTTTGTTCTTTTCATGAAACACACCCGGTGTCATTGCATGTGTGTTCCTCTAGACAGACCACATAAGGATCCACCGGTGTCATTGCATGTCTGTTCCTCTAAACAAACCACATAAGGATCCACCAGTGTCATTGGATGTGTGTTCTTCTCATGAACCACACATGGATCCACCGATTTCATTGCAATTTTGTTCCTCTAAACAAACCACAGAAGGATCCACCACTGTCATTGCATGTCTGTTGTTTTCATGAACCACACATAAGGATCCACTAGTGTCATTGCATGTATGTTCTTTTCATGAACCACAACTAGTGTCATTGCATGTGTGTTCTTTTCATGAACCACAACTAGAGTCATTGCATGCCTGTTCTTTTCATGAACCACACCCAGTGTCATTGGATGTCTATTCTTTTCATGAACCACACCCGGTGTCATTGCATGTCTATTCTTTTCATGAACCATAGCTAGAGTCATTGCATGTCCATTACTTCCATAAACCACACATGGATCCACCGGTGTCATTGCATGTCTGTTCTTTTCATGAACCACACCTAGTGTCATTGCATGTCAGTTCTTTTCATGAACCACACCTAGTTTCATTGCATGTCAGTTCTTTTCATGAACCACATAAGGATCCACCAGTGTCATTGCATGTATGTTTTTTGTCACAAACCACATAAGGATCCACCAGTGTCATTGCATGTCTATTCTTTTCATGAACCACACCAAGTGTCATTGCATGTGTGTTCTCCTGACAAACCACATATGGATCCACCAGTGTCATTGCATGTCTGTTCTTTTCTTGAACCACAGCTAGAGTCCAGTGATACATTGCAATTGTATCTAAATTTTTTGATGTTCCATGCTTGGGTTTATCTACTTTCTTGTGTTTTGTTCCAACTTTGGAGTACTTTTCATATGATTTCTTGGACTAACCTATTAACAAGATGCCACAGTGCTAGTTGCCTGTTTTCTACTGTTTTTGGTTCCAGGAAGTCACAAAATGAATATTCTCGGAATTGGACGGGACAAAAGCCATAGTTACTATTTTCCCGGAAAACTCACGGAGCCAGAAGGAGAGTCGGAGAGTGGCCACAGGGTGGCCACACCCCCCTTGGTGCGGGCCAGCCCAGGCCACGCCAGGGCATGGTGTGGGCCCCCTGTCCAGCCACCGACCTTGCCTTCTTCGCCTATAAGAGCCTCCTGATACCAAACCCTAGATGGTTGATCAGAAATCCACGAAAAGTTCCGCAGCGCCGCCGCCATCGAAAGGGAGATTCGGGGGAGAGAAAGTCTCTATTCCGGCACCCTGCCGGGACGGGGAAGTGCCCCTGGAGCCATCTCCATCAATCTCCACCACCATCTCCATCACCATTGCTGATTCCCATGACGAGGAGGGAGTAGTTCTCTCTCGAGGCTAAGGGTTCTACCGGTATCTATGTGTTCCTCTCTCTCTCTATGCATGATCATATTGTGATCATGAGCTTGTAATCTATAGATCTACCTTGCTACTCAAGTGCTTTAATAGATCTCTGCTCTCCCTATGTGTGTGAAAGTGACAGCGTGCACACCATGGTGGCACTTAGGCTAGAGTTTACAAATACTTGTTATGAGTTATATTTGGAGTTGAATGTCTTTATGAAATTGTGCTGTTTGTTGGACTCATCTAGTGCTCAAGGTGACAGTGTGGGGTTTTCTAGATGGGAAAGATGAACTTTGAGGTGTGTCGTTATAGCCCTACCATCAATTAGAGTGTTCAACCGGAGAGTAGTTAAGAGTAGTATCATAAAGAGAAGATATTTATATGAGAGTGTTCACTAGTGAAAGTATGATACCTAGGCCTTGTTTCTAAGCACTGAAACACCGTTTGCAAATAGATCTGTTACATGTTTGCTTGCTGCCATCTTTATTTCAGTTTACTTTTAGTCTCTTCCACGCCATCAAGTTATTTTCTATCACCATTACCACTTATAATTATCTATACCACTTGTATTTCACTATCTCTTCGCCAAACTAGTGCACCTATACACCTGACAAATGTATTGGGTGTGTTTGGGACACAAGAGACTTCTTGTATCTTGATTGCAGGGTTGCTTGAGAGGGGATACCTTTGACCACTTCCTCCCTGAGTGTGATAAACCTTGGGTGATCCACTTAAGGGAAAACTTGCTGCTGTTCTACAAACCTCTGCACTTGGAGGCCCAACAACTGTCTACAAGAATATAAGTGCATAGACATCAAGCTATTTTAAAGCGCCGTTCTTGAGGTAAGGTAAAAGGTACTAACATCCTCCGGTGTGAGTGCTCGAAGTTATTTCCTTTATATTCTGCAATTTTGTCTTTTTTTTCTTGTTTTCACTAGTTAGGCTTAATGGAAAACAACAAAAAAATTAGAGAGCTTTATAGTATTTATCTTGAGTTAGGACTTGAATTGTCTGAAAAGAAAATTAAAAAACCTACGGAACTTTATTTGCATGCTAATAGCAATGTTGTTAGTATGAATTCTTTGGACACCATTATTGCTAATGCTACGGAAAAGTCTAAGCTTGGGGAAGCTAGTTTTTATGAAAATGATCTTTTTAGCTCCCTAGCTTTGGAAGATAGCTATTCTATTGCTTATGATGATACCAAACCTCCAATATATGATGATTGCAATGATGAATATGATATTTTCAGTCCACCTACTATTGAGGAGGAAATTAATTATGGTTACAATATGCCTCCTATATTTGATGATTATGGTGATGAGAATAATAATGATAGCTATTTTGTTGAATTTGCTCCCACCACAATTAATAAGAATGACTATGCTTATGTGGAGAGTAATAATTCTTTTATGCATGTGGCTCATGATAAGAATGTTTCTTGTGATATTTATATTGTTAATTTTATTCATGATGCTACTGAAAGTTATTATGAGAGAGGGAAACATGGTCTTATGTATCTCAACATTATTAAGTTTTCCCTCTTTATGTTGAAAGTCTTAAAGTTGCACTTGTTTTGCTTTACTATGCTTGTTGCTTTGTGCTTTCATGACTTGTTTCTTTACAAGATTCCTATGCATAGGAAGTGGGTTAGACTTAAATGTGTTTTTAATTTGCTTCTTGATGCTCTCTTTTACTTCAATTCATATTTCCTATGTGAGCATCTTCTCAAACTATCATGCCTAACTTAAAGGCGTTAAAGAAAAGTACTTATTGGGAGATAACCCAAAAGTTTTAGATGAGTCTTGGAAGTTATTACTTCAGTAATAACCGCTCCTTATCATTTTTATTTGCTTTTTGTGCCAAGAGTAACCTCTAATGAGAGAGAAGTAATGATTGGGAAAGTTGCTGTCCCGAAACAGATTTCTGTGCTTCACCGTAAAAATTCGTGTAAAATCTCTGAACGTCTTTTTGAGGCATGTATTTTTGTACTTCTGCCCCAGGTTGTTATCTAACTTTCATTAGTTCAGCACTTTTTGATTTGAGCAATATAAGGTCTTCGAAATAATTCGTCTTTACCTACTGGTCTGTTTTGACAGATTTCTGCCATTTTCTGCATTTGCTTCTTGTTGGTTCCTTCTTGAGTTCTTTTGGGGAATTGAGCTTTTTGAGGGAACTGCTACAGTAGCTAGTGTTCAAATGGAAGTTTATTTCGTGTTAGAACTGAACCTTAAGACTTATTTATCTTGAGTGCACTAATGTTGCTAATAAAGATTGTGTGAACTTTTGTATGAAGGAAAATTTTCAGGTGTATGGAAGGAATGAGTAATGAGATGAAGGATGGACTAAAGCTCAAGCTTGGGGATGCCACACGTGTCACCCCAAGAAATATCCAAGAAGTACAAGCATCAAAGCTTGGGGATGCCCAAGGCATCCCCTTCTTCATCAATAAAAATCCCAGGTTTCTTCCAAACGCTTCATTTTTATTGTTTCATGCACAGTTGTGTTGTTCTTGGAGCATCTTCTTTTTCGTTTTCGTTTTGGTTTTTTTCGTTTGCTTAGTTTGCTTAGTTTTCTGAATAAATTGGTTGGACCCCCTCTTCCATACATTGGTTTTCAAATAGTTTGGTTTGGTTTGGAAAAGAGTAGGAAAGTTCATGCTTAAGTGTTAAAGAGAGTTTGTTTTTGAGTGTGGCCTATGCTTTGTCATGCCATGCTTGATATTGTTTTGGCTTTATGCTTAGTATTCTTTGCTGTAGCATGACATGTTATAAACAATTGAGATTGCTTAATGTGCCTTGGAAGAATCATGCATTGTTTTAGCATATTAAAGCATAGTATTGTGGTATTCTCCTTTGATACTTTATTTGGGTTGACTTGGCGCATACTCACACCATGTTATGACTATATCAAGTCACCATAATCCTTTACGATCCTTTAGTTTTCAACTTGTAGTATCACTTTATGCTTTGATAAATGATGTTTTGTTGCTTTGCATGATTATGACCATTATTGCGCTCTTAGTCGGTCGCTCCCAGTCTTTTGCTAGCCTCCGTAACCAAGTATGAGTTCCACTCATGCATCCAACTCCTAAAACCAAGTTATTCAAAAGAGTCTACCATACCTACCTATTAGCATATGCTATTCCAAGTATATTCATGTTTTTGTTTACCTTCCAAATTAAACTTGTTATGAGAAAACTAGTGATTAAAGCTCTCACGAACTTGATGGCACACTTTACTTTTCTTGCCCTTAATAAACTTGAACCATTGTGTCGTCTATGTTGTATATGCTTGCACTTATTTGTTGGGGATTAGAAGAACCATGCTATCATGGGGAACGCTTTCAACAGTGCACGGGTACTTTGTACCTAGTTGATATCATGCTCTTTTGTCTATGGATGTCGTCAGTGTGAAATGAAAGGGGAGCTTGTAAGTCCATGGAGTTATGTATATGTGTTAGAGAAACGCCTGGGCCGCTGGTCTAATCCATGCTGACATGATGGAAACCTGCAGCGTAACCATAATGAGTTGTCTATGAAGCATTCTTCTTATAAAAAAAGAGTCCTATATTGAGAAAAAGAGAAAAATAAAAAAAAAGATATTATGAAAAGAGGAAAGAGAGAAAAAAGCACCATATTCCCATTGTAAATAAGAAGATTGCTGAGATGCTCGTTGTCTGCTTGCCTTGTCATTTTGATATGGGGATTCTTCCGTATCATCGGGCAAGGGGTACCCCGTTGGCAGTTCTCTATGATACACATGTACTTACGATGACAAGAACTTACTGGTGACTAAACTTGAGTAGCATGAGGAGCGGCCCTCGTATTCAAGGGACATGAGATTCCAACTTATACTTCATCAAGCATATACACCATAGTTTGTTCACTTTAACCTTAATCACTTTAAGATGCTTATGATAGGGGCAATGAGGGCTGAAAGCTATAAGTAACATAATTTTTGGAAGCTCTTTATGAGACTTGAATCCCTACTTCCTTTTATAAAGTCCTTTCTTCCACCAATATATTGAGTCTCCACCTTCTACCTTTATGCACCTACTTTGAGAACATAGTGGCCATTCTTAGTTCTATGTGCATTGTCCCAAGACTAGTTGATTGATGCATAACTTGATATTGCTTGTTTTAAACTATTTGTATCTAGTCACTCTTATGAACTTTGGAGGTGTCCTATGCATTTATATTTGCTACTCTATTGAGGGACAAGCTGAATGCTATTATGCTATGTTTTCTTTATGTGAAACAAACAAACGTCTTGTAAAGAATTGTTATTCATGAATCTTTTGTTTGTGCCTTTTCATGTTGCGTCATAGTTTCTTTGTCTTATTGCTAGAACTTTATCTTTCATGTTATGATTGAAGTACTATGATCCCAGCTTTGAATGTTTTGCAAATACTTTGATCAAGTCTTTGATGGTGCATGTCACCTCAAAAATTATTCTTTCTTTTTATCACTTACCTACTCGAGGACGAGCAGGAGTTAAGCTTGGGGATGTTGATACATTGCAAATGTATCTATAATGTTTGATGTTCCATGCTTGATTTTATCTACTTTCTTATGTTTTGTTCCAACTTTGGGGTACTTTTCATATGATTTCTTGGACTAACCTATTAACAAGATGCCATAGTGCCAGTTGCATGTTTTCTGCTGTTTTTGGTTCCAGGAAGTCAGAAAATGAATATTCTCGGAATTGGATGGGACAAAAGCCAAAGTTACTATTTTCCCGGAAGACTCACGGAGCCAGAAGGAGAGTCAGAGAGGGGCCATAGGGTGGCCACACCCCCTTGCCGTGAACCAGCCAGTAGTGCCAGGGCATGGTGTGGGCCCCCTGGCCGGCCACCGACCTTGCCTCCTTCGCCTATAAGAGCCTCCCGATACCAAAACCCTAGATGGTTGATCAGAAATCCACGAAAAGTTCCGCAGCTCCGCTGCCACCGAAGGGGAGATTCGAGGATGAAAGTTTACATTTTAAGCACTTGGGACAAGGAAGTGCCCCCGGAGCCATCTCCATCGATCTCCACCACCATCTCCATCATCATTGCTGATTCCCATGATGAGGAGGGAGTAGTTCTCTCTTGAGGCTAAGGATTCTACCGGGAGCTATGTGTTCATCTCTCTCTCTATGCATGATCATATTGTGATCATGAGCTTGTAATGTATAGATCTACCTTGCTACTCAAGTGCTTTAATAGATCTCTGCTCTCCCCATGTGTGTGAAAGTGACAGCGTGCACACCATGGTGGCACTTAGGCTAGAGTTTACAAATACTTGTTATGAGTTATATTTGTAGTTGAATGTCTTTATGAAATTGTGGTGTTTGTTGGACTCATCTAGTGCTCAAGGTGACAGTGCGGGGTTTTCTAGATGGGAAAGATGAACTTTGAGGTGTGTTGTTATAGCCCTACTATCAATTAGAGTGTTCAACCAGAGAGTAGTTAAGATTAGTATCATAAAGAGAAGATATTTATATGAGAGTGTTCACTAGTGAAAGTATGATCCCTAGGCCTTGTTTCTAAGCACTGAAACACCATTTGCAAATAGATTTGTTACATGTTTGCTTGCTGCCATCTTTATTTCAGTTTACTTTTAGGCTCTTCCACGCCATCAAGTTATTTTCTATCACCATTACCACTTATAATTATCTATACCACTTGTATTTCACTATCTCTTTGCCAACTAGTGCACCTATACACCTGACAAGTGTATTGAGTGTGTTGGGGACAAAAGAGACTTCTTGTATCTTGATTGCAGGGTTGCTTGAGAGGGGATACCTTTGACCACTTCCTCCCTGAGTTCGATAAACCTTTGGTGATCCACTTAAGGGAAAACTTGCTGCTGTTCTACAAACCTCTGCACTTGGAGGCCCAACAACTGTCTATAAGAATAGAAGTGCGTAGACATCATCCACCAGTGTCATTGGATGTGTGTTTTTCCCATGAACCACACATGGATCCACCAGTGTCATTGCATGTCTGTTCTTTTCATGAATCACAGCTAGAGTCATTGCATGTCTGTTACTTCCATAAACCACATATGGATCCACCTAGTGTGATTGCATGTCTGTTCTTTTCACAAACCACACATGGATACACCAGTGTCATTTCATGGGTAGCCGTTAGACCGAGTCTTCTAGAAGGCACGCCCTAACAGTTGTTACGCTGGCGATTGTTACATACCATTCGATTGGGGCGCTTGGACGATTGGGATGGTCTTCGTGAGAGCGATCCGCGAGTAGGCTATTCTGCGGCATGATTGGCCACGCTTGCTGGACAACCGGCAACACCGGCACTCCCATTGCAGTGTCACGTCTCACGAGTTCAGTGGGCCACATCCCAGTGTCACATCCCCATTACTTCGCTTCCTCCCCGTACTTCTCTTCCTTACCCTTGAAGCCACTTTCCCCACTTCACTCCCATCCTGCCGTAGCCGCAAGCCGATGGCGCCTCCATCCCAATCCCCTCTCCGGCAGCCACCCCCCTCCCCTCTCGCCATGGGTTCAAGGGGAGACGACGAGGAAACGCACGTGGCAGCGAGGACGGTGATTTCGATGTGAGTCATCTCATCTCTATTTCTATCATCTGTGGCCAATTATCTATTTTTTGAGCTAGATCTAATCTGTTTACTCATGCACGTATGATGTGTTAGGCCAACCAGACGATGTATGACTCTGACTATCACGGTTTAGAGGATGAAGACAGTCCTCTGGTATGTAAACATGGATATGTGCCCGCTAAATTTGTAGCGTTCGAAGGATGAAACGCAAGCAGGAGGTTTCTACGGTGTTAAGGACATCGTGCAATGATGCAAGGCGGAAGTTGCGGTGTTATCAAATGGGTAGATCCAGAGTGGCCCCAATCGATGCAGAAAATGCTGGACAAACTATGGGAAATGACTGTCGAGTTGAAAGAATCCGTATTCAGCTCACTTCTTGACAGTGCTGAGACGAAGCTATGGGAACCAGTTGACACGACCAAGCATAAGCGAGATCTCAGGTGGGTGTAAGACAAGGTTATCAAAGTCGAGAAGGAGAGGGACGCGGTGTTGGCCTTGAAGGCTAAAGCAGAGCAAGAACTGACTCAAGCAAGGAATGATCTCCACCAGGCTAAAGTCCTGCAGTACACAACTACGAGTATTGACAAGTGCATGAGGAAAAATGCAGAGAAACAATTGAAGCTGTGCAAGGAAGATGCTAAAAGGAAGGAGCAGACAATTCGATCCTTGCTCTCGCAGGAAGATGCGCATCGGGCCAAGATTAGGAAGATCAAGGAGATGTGTGATAACTAGTTCTATTTAGCTTAAGCTCCATGCCTTTTTAAGTTGTAATATTTGTACTTGACCTAGCGGTCTGAACTATTGGTCCCGGATTCCAGGGTGGAAAAAAATTGCTCTGACCCTGCATTACTTCTTTTGTCTGACTGTCACTTCGTCATCCGCGTGTACAAATAGGAGGCGCCACAGCGCGTCGTTTCGTCGTCCATCCCCTCGTCCTCTCCAATCTCCACCGTGCCGCCATGGAGATGCCCAATATGAACTTGTACGAGGCGGTGATGTTCGCGAACTTTGACATCCTCGCGCCGCCAGCCGCGAAGGTGCCCCACGGATGGCGCATCATCTCTGCGGGGGTGTCGGTGGCTCCGCTACCTGGGCGAGCCGAGATGGAGAGCAAAATTGCGGCGTGCTGCCGCTAGATGCCCGCGTGGAAGAGGGCGCTGCCCCGGTACGCGGCAGCCAGCCCATACTGGTCGGCGCTGTTCAAGAAGGAGCGGAAGGCCAAGATTGGCAACCGCATTGTTGACGGGCGCGTGGTGCACTGGGATCTCTGCAACCGCGGGAGAAGTTCTGGTCCGTCCCTGGACGGACCAAGTACACCGTCATCGCCGCCGCTCGACGCGAAGAGGTGCTCCGTCTCGCGAACAATGCGGACATCGTGGAGGTTCCGTCCGACAGCGACGAGGAAGCCGGCGGCTCGGAGGACAGTGGCAGCGGAAGTGAAATTGTTGACTAGTGGTTGAATTAATGTAGGATGTGAAATCGCACCTTTGTTTAGAAGAATTTGTGGTTGAAGTAATGAAATGCCTCGATTTAGATCTCTGTCTCGATTAATTTGTGGAAGATTTTGTGATTTAGATCAATTTCTGCCTCGATTTAGATCTATGTCCTAGATTGGGAACATGACCGTGGACTAAAGACACCTTTTCTACTAGTGTATTCTGACATTGGTGGTTTGTTTCAACGTAATCTATGTGGATTGTGCCACATGCAAATGGCACAACCACAATTTATAAAGTGAAAGCACGTACACCCAGTTACTGGAGATCCGGGAGCTTCACTAGATGCAGGGGATGCAGGAGTAGAGAGGCGGTGAGATAGACGGGCTCAAGATTAGGCCAGAAAGTGGTACCCATTTCCTCCTCATCTGGGCATTATCGGTGAGAACATTGTTGTTTATGTTGCCACGTCGTTGTGCAGCATCTGAAATAAGTTGCTGCTTCGTGGAGTGTGGCATCTTAAATAATTTATTTATGTGCCACTTCCATTCCGTCGTATTTGGAGACCTCCTGCCCCTCGGCAATCGTGGAACCAGTGGATCCTTGTTTTCAGATAGCAGTGGCACAATCACATTCGGATTCAACTACTGACTCGGGCGTTTCTAAACCCTAAGTTGCGGTACATTTTACTCAGAGAACGTGGGTAGATTGTTTCGCCCAACAACGTGCCACACACAGAGCGATTAGAATTTAATAGAATTACATATATAGGTTCAAGTTCAACACATTACTATGCATCTTCATTGCCAGCAGCCTTCTTCGGCAGCCTCGGTGCCAAGCCTTCACGTCCAATGGCTTCTTCATTTCCTGCCTTCTTCCTCTTCCTCGGTGCCAATTTTCTTAGCTTCACGTACTCTGCATCGTCGGGACAATGGGAACCAGAATCGTGTCCAGCATCATCTTTCCACTCGTTTTTAATTTCTTCGGGCAGCAAAATGACATCTTTCCACTCGTTTTTAATTTCTTCGGGCAGCAAAATGACTGACCCAGCAGTCATGTTTCTAACCTTGCGGTGCTTCCTGTCAAAGAAACAAGACTACTGCATAACTTCCCAATATCTACAGAGTAAATAAAATAAAAATTACAATTCAGCACAAACATGCGAACCCCAAGAGACCTTTGCTTACCTGGAGCTAATTGGGTTCGAGCAACCACCTTGTCCAAGAATAGAAGGGCGACTCCCAGTTGCAGCAGCTTCCACATCCAGTACATCACATTTTAGCTCAAACATGGCAGCCGAAGCATACCTTTTCATCAACCCAATTAGCTGACTGTCACACGTTATAGGAACCATGATGCCACGTTCATCCATGAAGATGAACTTTGCAGTCTGCTTCGGCCATAATTCAACATGATTACGTAGAGCAGCAACCATACCAGATATAGTGCAGATCTGTGCAGGCGCTTCTTCCATCGTGAAACAATGGTGTCAATACCTCTTGCCCTTAGAGTCGTACCTATAGAGGACTACCGTAACCAGGTAAGGGGGTCCCCGCAGATCCCACTTGACAGAAAACTGTGGACAAAATATGTTTGTCAACATTGGGCTAACAAACAATTTGAGGTTCAGTAGCCAGCTAGCAGTTGTAACTAGTGCGAATAGCAAAGAGAAGGATAGATCACCCGCTTGTAGACAGAACTTCTTATTTCTTGATAGTAGGATCTGCCATCCTCCGAGCTGCTCGGCTCGTTGGCGGCGGAGGCGGGCTAGAGCCTTGCAACAGCGGCTACGGCATGCGCCATTGGACCTCGGGATCAGCGACTGGGCGCAGCAACTGGGCGCAGCAACTTGGCACCGGAAGTCAAATGTCCGAAGGGATCGTCCTGCCTGGAGGGTGGATTCCGACGCCGTCGGTGCTAGGGAAAAGCTAGGAATGGATTTGTGAAATTGGTCAACGCATCCAATCCACTTAGCTACTCGATTTTCCTAAGAGGTTGCCGCGTTGGCGCCCGCGTCACGGACAGATGACCGACATGAGGGTCCCGACCGTCTACTTCACGGGGCAGTTTAACGGAATGTTTGGATTTAGCAGGGGTGAGATGAGTTTGCCTCGAAATGGCCCCTCTCAGTAGTTGGCGGCCCAACTTTTCGAAACGCGGTACTTTCAGGCAACTTATGTACCGCCATGCGCTGGCCTGCGAACTTTGGTACCGCAGACGAACATGCCCGTGTGGAGATGGTCAAGTTCAGCACCACGGATCCTAGGTCGCACAAGCGTAAGGAATTATCTAATATTGGTGCAGGTGCTAGCAAGGGAGCGAAGGCACCACTCTCGAAGCAAACCATTGGTGCTCGTATGAAGGTTAAGCCTCAAGATGAGTGGAGGTACGGTTTCCACTTCCCCGATCCATCCATTATGGATGAGGAAGAAGTTGTTCGCAGACCAAGGATCGCGTGCAGGCACTGGAGATATATCAGAAGCAGGAGCTACTCCATCGCGTTGAAGTCCGTCACCGTCTCAATGAGATGGAGAAGAAGGAAGACCTCCTCCCATTGGTGACTAAGCTCGCAGATAGAGTGGACACTCTGCAATCTGATTTGTGTAGGTGCTATAGCCGCATCACTGCCCTGGAGGATACCAACAAGAAGCTACGCACCGCGGTGTTACATGTCATGGCGCCACAGTGATCTACAACAATCACGGTATCAAATAATCGCAAAAAGGGATTATTTGATCCCGCCTGGCTTGATTCCAAGCTTGGGGAGATCTTTAAGACCTTGTAATCTATCTTATAAGTTTTACATTACTATTTTAGTTTTGCATTAGTTCAAACTAGAAATAAAGTTTGCATGATTAGAATTCCCTTCAGGAATAGTCGATCCCTTTTATGAAATCCCGAGTTTATTGTTATATATGGAGAAATATTAAGTTGTTCTTGTCTTATTGGATATATGAATGGCTTGAGCATAATTTTACTTGCACTTGATGATAGAAATAGGAGCCTTCCACACCATTGGTATTAATGGAACACATAAAGATAATTTAGTCAATATGTTGTAAGTTTATGGCTTGATTTAGAAAGAAAAACTATCTATGAAGTTAAGTTGAAAAATAAACCTTGAACAAAGGAAAATTAAAATGCTATCAAAATAGAGTGAGAACAAGTCAAGGTAGAATCTTCAAGTCATAATAATGCTTCATATACAATTGGAATTTGATAATTGAGATCGTTAAACTTTGAATTCCTACATGAAGTGGAATATATGGCTAGCTCCTTTGCACCACACTTAAACAAAAGTGTGAGCATATACACAACAGGGAAGAAAAGAAAGAAGAAAAAGAGCGACTGTGCAAAGAGCAAATAGTCATATACCACTATATTGTAGTATGAAAAAGAGACACTTTTGAGATTTTTAATCCCAAGTGAATACGTTGATCCTAAAAAACTTGGGACTACCTCGCTAACTCATTCGGTTGAACCGGATACTTTTACATGTTGAGATTCATCTTTTATGAACTACTGATCACTAAGGTGTGGAAGCCTGCTAATACTATTCAGATGGTTCGAGTAAGGTACTATTCATGAACTCATTCCTATGTATCGTATATGATAAACACATGCTGCAACTGCCTCATTTATTTTATCGACTTAGCTTCATGAATATGAGGATCACATCCATTAAGCTAAACTTGCTCGGGACAAGCAAGCGTCTAAGCTTGGGGAAGTTGATGAATGCATATTTGCATCATGTTTTACACTATTATTTTGCATTGTAGATGTAGGATCTTGGTATTTTACGGCGCTCGTGCACATTTTATGTCTATTTTCACCATGATCATGACAGATGATGGATCCAATGGACACAATTCTTGGAGCAGTTGTACTGAGGAGAAAAGGAGTCAAAAACAACGTAAGTCGCTTATTTGCGAAATATTAATAATACTAGAAGAAAACCCGCAGCGAACAAAGGAGACAGACGGTTCAACGACCAACTATACGACCAGAATAAATTTTCTGGTCGTATAGTTGGCGCCACCACCGCCTCCTCAAATAGTTTCACCCCGTGCAACTGGATCAGAGAGACGACATACAGAACACCCAGAAATCGCTGAAACCATGCCTCTGGAAGGCATCTGGAGGGGGAACTCATCCATCGGGGATCCATCTTCGCCCTATGCAGAATCAGGAGGCTAAGGCATCGATCTCATCATCCACCGCTGGATCACCACCATCTCCATCCATCCCATCTACATCTTGTCTAGATCTTGTTGTGATTTCCGTACTCGTTGTGGATTTATACAAGTACTATTCATCTATGATAGATTCTATTGTTATTTCCATGATGTTGATTCCCTCCATGTCTGAGTAGATCATTAGTTCTTGGGGAGATGGAGAAACCCTAGTATGAGACTGAAATAAGATAAAGTTTATTATGATATTCATCGATGTGACCATGTGTTAGATTGTCTTCATCTTGATGTTGGAAGAAGTTTACCTCTCAATATTTGCCTCTCATGGGGACTTGATGGATGGAACTACTTGTTGGTAGATGGAGGTGTGTTAGCACTTACAGTGACTATAAAGTTGTTGGCACTCCTTACGTATCAACTTGGGAAACCGAGGAAACTCACTGAACACTATCCATGGCATAGGATACGTCCTACGGGATTACGTCCCTTAATAGCGCAGTAATTCGATTAATGTCGATTGCTAACTGTTGTGGTTATGAGGATGATGTGAGCAGCGGTTGCTACATATTTGTCCAAATACGGAGTTCCTCCCACACATACATAGTTGAGAATGTTCATGATAATAATCTTTATCTTAGCTCCTTATAATGCTAGTTGTGTATCCACTACTCCCTGAGAACACTTTTTCCCTATTGCAGTTCCAATCTCTCTTACACACGCGATACTTACTTTCTGTGTTCAGTTGTTTTCCTTTAGTTATTCTTGCCCTTATACCAAAACCCCCAAAACACCTTTCTACATAATACTTGCATTTTATCTTGTCACTTAGAACTTTATTTAGCATTTCTATTGTAATATTTATTTCAAGAGTTATTAGACTTCAGACTCTTGCTCCCTGTGGGACCGATATCTTTATTTCAAAACTAGCTACAAACGATCTGTGCACTTGCAGTCATCAGCTGACTCATATTTTGCTATGACATACAAAATCATAGTTGAATGCCTTACGGTTAAACCTGACTACAAAAAAATTATTTAGGAAGATACGGGTAACAAGTATAGTACTTGTAAGTTACTACAAAAGTAGCACCAATACAAAATACAGTTAACTACTACATATTTATCTTACCAAACTCCAAGGATATATGGTTACCTCGGTCACGACAGCGTTCATGCATCCTGTGAATCCTGGGTGGTGACGTCGAGCTTGTCGAGGGTGCTGCGGTTGCGGTGCTTATGGGCGAAGGTGAAGCAGAATAGAGGTTCCTCTGAGCGTTGGATGACAGCAGTGAAGAAGCAAATTACTGGCAGTGGGAATGTGTTCGGCGCGCCAGGAGAGTGGGTCAGCAAAGCAGATCTGGTGCAGTGCACGGTGACGACGGTGAATCAGATCTAAGGTGGTGAAGGTAGATATAGGGTTTTCCACAGGGCTTGCGCAACTAGGGACGAGGATTGTGTGTGGGTGTGGGGATGGGAGGAGGGTCGGTGGTAGGGGCGGGGCTATAGAGGTACTGAACAGGGAAATTACGATTGAAGCCCCAACAAACCGACTTCACTAGGAGCAGAAGGGGGATTCCAAGATGTTTGAAACATTGGATAGCGGAGATTTTCCCGCTTGAATAAATTCATATTTATGTATAGTCCAAGTAGTAGTAAATTTGTAAGCCGTACTCCCTGGAATCAAAGGCCGATAGGAACATCGGTGATCATCCATGGCCCATACTGCCTCAGTTCAGAAATTAAGGGCCCATTTGGCCATTTGGCATCTAAATATTGATCATCCATGGCCCAAATTGGCTCGGTTCAGATATTAAGACCGAGTTTGGCATCAAAGTATTTTTAAATTATTTAGAAAACATATTGATTTCTAAATAAACTAAACTATTGAATACCTTTTAGTGTTTTGTTCCAACAAATAATAGGGGTTTAAACTGAAGTATTCTCTGAAACTATGTTTTTAAAATAATTGAGAAAGAGGTCAGACCCCTTTTTGAAGAAACCGAGAAGAGAGAAAACTGAAGTATTACTTTGGTAGGCACTAAAATACTATGAAATTGATATATTTCTGTATTATATCTATTCATGAACGATGATGTGTATGAAGATGTTGTCATAAAGACAGGTAGTGAGCCCGAAAATTACGATTAAAGCCCCAACCAACTCGAGTGAATTTGTTTATCCATAGTCCAACTAATAATAGCAGAATGGTAGGCCGGTGGTATGGGGAATCGAGTGTAATAATAAAGTGCCCTGAGCTTTAAAAATATAAAGTGCCCTTTATCGATAACTTTTCAATCACTATGGTTGGGAGTGTTCATACTTCTATTCTAAACAAAAATATGGGAACCCACTATTTTACTAACGTGAATAATCTAGCGCCTGAGGGACGACATCAAATCACTCATAAGTTAAGCAGCGACGGTGTTTTCATCGAAAAAAGTGAAAGTTGCTAGGCCCCACAAGTACTTTGTTCTCACAACTCTTATTGTCCCTTCACACTAAGGATGGTAATTTTACCCACGAGTGCCCGCAGGTACTGTACCCATGTTGGTAGGGTATGGGCACAATTTTATACCCATGGGTAATACCCATACCCTAACCCGTTAAGTCATGGGTACGGGCATGAGTATATAGACCTATATCCTACCCATTTAAATTGACATAGTAGTAAAACATACCTATAGAGTTACAACCTATGGGGTCAAGCAACCTAGGGAAGAGTATGATACTGTGACTTCTAAACTTCGATATTTTTCATGGGTACGGGCATGGGTAAAGTTTTATACCCGCGAGTACGGGAATGAGAAAATTTTTCTACCCACTGACTAAACATGAGTGGGTATGGTATTGCTCTACCCTACTCATACCCTACCCATTGCCATCCTTACTTCGCGCTCATTCATTAATGCGGCCACGTTTTCCTTCAGGTTTTTCGAAAGTTGTTCGGTCATGCACACATAGCATATTCTATGAAGTACAGTAGTACAACATACGTAGACCACAATTAATTATTCGAGCTAATCACTATTGTTCTTATTTAAAAAGAAAAAATATTGGGTTTTGGAGCATGTCCAACAACCTTTTTGTATTGAATTGCTAAAATCTAACTCTAGAAAGAGGAGCACGAAGGTTTATCAATGGAACATAATTTCCAATTTCCTAGCCTTCCTATAAGCATTCATTAGTGTTTTCCCTTCCTAGCAAAAATCATATCTACTCTCTTCGTTCCAAAATATAAGATGTTTTAACTTTGTGAAATAAATGTATCTAGACGCCTTTTAGTGTAAGTTCACTCCGAACCTCTACGAACCTATACACTAAATGACGTCTAGATATATTCGATTCACAAAGCTAAAACGTCTTATAGTTTCTGAATGGAGGGAGTACATGACAATGACATGTGGAGTCAACCACTCGGTCACCCAATAAATAAATCCCCTTTATCGATATATTTTGAATAACTATGGCTAGGAGTGTTCAACCTTATGTTTAAAATAAAATTTTGGGAACCCACTATTTCACTAACGTGAATAATATAGTGCGTCTGAGCAACGACATCAAAGCCACCCATGAGGTAAGCTCATTTAAAAATAAGAAGAAATGTGGGGTTGCTAGGCCCCACAAGTAATCTATCCTTATAACTCTTATTGTCCATTCACGCTCATGGATACATGCGGCCTTGTTTTTCCTTGAGATTATCCGAAAGTTGTTCGGTCATGCACATATAGCATCATCGCCAATGTTTTTGAATTATCTCTACTTCTATAATGGAACAGTTTTGAATTGGATCCATATCACCAATCCTGACTATTGGGCTGTTAGATCCAATGGTTCAGATCAGCTGGATTCATGTTGAAGGAGTAGTACCTAGAGCAAACTCCACCATGTTCTACAACCATCATGTCACCACCCCCCTCCCCCCCCACCCCGCAAAAAAAGTTCATAGCACAGTAGGTTGTATTCTCAGTATGTGTAGATAGTTATTATTAATATACTTAATGTATGTATTTTTTCTCTAACAAGACTATTGGTTAATAACAACTTAATGTTCATTGAATCACATTTCATATAATATATACGAGTGTGGCACGTGCCTTTTACTAGTAGGAAGTAGTGTGTGACTTCTTGCAAATCTTGCCACTATATAATGTACGAGTAACTTTGAACAATGAAAATTGAATCAAGACTGGAAAATCCCAACAATGTTAACTCTTGGATCTTTTTTCCATTCTAGCATGTAGAAGATTCTATCGATAGTCCTTAGCACAATGAACACTATGCAAAAACTATAAAGATTCTAATGAAATGTTATACATTTAATTATCTTAGCATACTCAGTATATAGTGTACGAATAACTTTGAACTTTAACCGTTGGATGAAGATTGGAAATCCCAACATTGCTAACCGATGGATTTTTCTTCCACTCTAACATTTAGAAGATTCTATTGATATAGTCTTTAGCACAATGAACACTATGCATAAACCTCAGAACACACTTTCCATCATTATAGAATCTATATATCATTTCTCTAGAGCATATCGGGAATTATGTACCTACTAATAGGTTGATTTCTAAATGATACAACTTACAAGAACAAAAAATACACCAGATACTTTATGGATGTGGCTCAAATTATAATTATTTTTTGAGCTCTACCTATTATTAATTTAGATAAAAATGATATTTTAGTACTATATTATATAATTAACTATGAAATGTTTCCCAAAAAACTAAGAAACATTCAATGACTGGTTATGTATTATGTGCAACAATTACAGAAAATGTCTGGATTTTGCGCAGAAAAGGTCTATGGTTGTTGTTATGTGCAAAAACCTCCCCAACATGTGGTGGTACTTGCAATATCCTCACTACAGATGCTCTCAGGGCAAAGGAGTGCCAACCGTTCGATCTTGTTTCAACGATAGAAGGGAACTTTTGTAAAAAACAATGAAAGGGAACTCTTGTATAAAAACGATGGAAGGGAACTGCCAGGCTGCTCCTACGGCACGTGGCAACTCCTGGATGTCCCGAGCAAGCCTTTTTAAGTGGCCATAAACAACGACCACCTCTTCCATCCAGGCATGACGCACACAGCGAAGAACTCTCTCTGTCCCTCCCTGTCCCTTTAGGCCGGCCAAGCCACCACACACACAAAAATACCGCGCAGCTGCTCCGATCACTGCACCTCCATTCACGAGTCCAACGCACGGGCGAATGGGGATATCAGTCCCTACCATGGTGATAGCGGGGAGTCTGTTGACGGGCTGTACTATTCTGACACACCGGAAGGTAATTTTTCCGACGAGGACCCTGCTTACCGTCATCTGATGGAGGTGACGCCGCCAGCAGAGAGCAAATAGGAGGAGGAGGAGGAGGGGAAGGAGGATCCTTGGTCTTTCATCTATGAAGGAGACGTCGTCTTCAAGAAGAGTTCACTCGATCCATCCTCCATCGGCAAGAACAAGAAGGAGCAGGAGGATGAGGGGTCGAAAGATTTATGGCCATTTCTCGACTTCATCTCCAAGAAGAGTGCACTCGATCCTGCCTTCATCGGCAATGAAAGAGGAAGGAGAAGCAGGCGGGAGGCTTGAAGAAGAAGAAGAAGAAGACGGCGAGGGCTGGGGGATGCCACGCGAAGCGGAAGGACGATGCCAGCACGGAGGTGACAGCGGAAGGATCCAGGTCCAAGAAGACGAAGAAGTCTTAGGATTAATTTTGTTTAATTTCACCTCTACTTCCTTTCTGTAATAATGTTCGGAGATTGAATATTATTATCAAGTGCAAATTGGAACAGTGTTTACGATCTAGTACTAGCATAAGTACTCCGTTTGACATTTTATCTTCCACTGCGACGCAATAAAACCTCTTGTATTACTGAGGAAGGTGAAATTACTTCCTCCCTTTAATTTCTGCATGCGTTCGAGGAAAGAAGGGTGTCAATACAGAAAAACCCACATTAATTACTCATGTGAATTCAGGTAATCTATCTATTATTATATACTAAAAGTACATGATGGGTTAACCAGAGAAAAGAAAAGCTAGAAAATCCCACAAAAAAGCAAAACATCTGACCTATCATAAAATCTTAGCCAACGATTTTCATTAATCAACTCCCACGCATCGCACCCTTCGTCCCGTACATAATCAGACGACACAAAAAACAAAAATATCTGTGATGCATCGATGTCCTACCTTCATCTCCGCCGCCATGGTCTTGGGCTATTACCTCCCCAAGCCGCTTTCCTTACTCCTCTCTCGGCAAGTTTCCATGGATGCCGATCGGGAGAGACAATGGAAAATATGCGACTGAGGCTACACCAGCAGCAACCCTAGCGTAAAGCCGATTGCAAATCTGCGATCCTAAAATTTTCACGTACTCCCTCCGATCCAAATTAATTGACTCAGATTTGTCTAGGTTCGAATGTATCTAAACATGTTTTAGTGCTAGATACATTCGAATGAGACATATCAAAGTCAATTAATTTGGATCGGAGTAAGTAAAGCTACTTTGTTTTTATGCGGGCACACATGACACATGGATAAATACCAATTCGTATGAAATCTGGCCGGATATATAGCTAGCTGATCGATTGAGGTATAACATGTGCTCTGTGTGCATGACTACCAAGGAACATGCACGCATGATTTCAACAGTCTTAACCTGCTGATCGGTCTATAGCTGCGATGTCATTTTTGTAGGGTTATTGTTGTTGCCATATCATCATACTGTGCAACTACTGGCATATTAGATCAGTGAGATTTTGCATAGATTTGATTAAGATGGGTTAAACGAAGGGAACTAAATGGTCTATCCAGTCTGTATAGGGATCTATTTCTGACAGTAAACCATGGTGAGTAAGTATTCTTAATATAATCTATTTTTTCTAAGTACTTTATATCATATCTATTAATTCATCTTAGTTAATCTAACATACTTTTTAAAGTAGCCTAACTGTATGCACCCTAATTATTCTTTCTTCTAATTGATCTAAAATAATATTCTAAGTAACCTAGGTCAGAAGTTGTCCTGAATAGTGGTACTCCCTGCGACTCAAATTAGTTGACTTGGTTTTGTCTAAATTCGGAGGTATCTAGCACTAAAATAAGTCTGGATACATTCGAATATGGATAAATCAAAATCAACTAATTTGGGTCGGAGGGAGTAATTAATTTTAACCATAGAATTGTTCTCTCACTAGTAGAAAATGGGTCTTTGGTTCGGGCCACTGGTCCCGGCCGTGGATGGGGCCGGGACTAATGGTCCGAACTAGACGGCCCGAGGAAGCCGAGGTACTTTGTCCCGGCCCGTAAGAGACCATTAGTCCCGATTTGAGATACAAACCGGGACTAATGGGTCTGGGAACGCGCGCGTGCTCCTGGCAGAACCATTAGTCCCGGTTTGTATATATATGCACCAGCCCTCCACTCTCTCCTGTTTTTTTCCTCTGTGAGGTGGGTATAACTTTGTGCTAATTTTTTTCCTTCATATGCACTAGAGGTGTTCGGTGAAATGCATGTTAGAGCGATGTCACTTGAGTTCACACAAGACAAAACATGATATGAGGTGCCAGAGCCACACTTAAGTTTTCTCATCTTTGTTTCCAGGTGTCCTAAAAGGTTAGCCACTATTTTCTTGTTTAGACCGCACGATACTAATTTGAGCATCGTGATTGCGTTTGATATATATGCATGGTTGTATGATGCAGATGAGCCATCCATGGATATACGGTGACCGACGCTCTGACGCTTACAGAGTAGGCGTGCGTTCTTTTTGCCTTGTGGCCGAGGCGAACAAGCGGCGGGATGGTTTTATGTGTTGTCCATGTGTTGAATGTCGAAATGAGCAGGCTCACACTTTCTCAAGAGTCACTCAGAGTCACCTACTTCGATCCGGTTTCATGTCCGGCTATAATGTTTGGACCAAGCACGGAGAAAGAGGGGTTATGATGGAAGACGGTGATGAAGAAGAGAACGATGATGACAACTACCGATCTATGTTCCCTGAATACGCTGATACCGCAATGGAAGACAATGAAGAAGAAGGGGGTGAAGAACGGGAACCATATGAGCCCGGTGATGATCTTGGTCGGGTCATTTCTGATGCAAAGCGAGACTGCGATACAAAAAAGGAGAGGTTGCAGTTCGAGAAGATGTTACAGGACCACAACAAATTATTGTACCCAACTTGTGAAGATGGCCAGAAGAACCTAGGTAGCACACTAGAATTGCTGAAGTTGAAGGCAGAGACCGGTGTGACTGACTCGGGATTTGAAAAGTTGTTGGTAATAATGAAGAAGCTGCTTCCAAGAAATAACGAATTGCCCTCCAGTACGTACGAAGCAAAGAAGGTTGTCTTCCCTCTAGGATTAGACGTGCAGAAGATACATGCATGCCCTAATGACTGCATCCTCTACCACGGTGAGAAGTAGGAGAATATGGATAAATGCCCAGTCTGCACTGCATTGCAGTATAAGATCGAAAAGATGACCCTGGCGATGTTGAGGGAGAGCCACCCAGGAAGAGGGTTCCTGCCAAGGTGATGTGGTATGCTCCTATAATATCACGGTTGAAACGTTTGTTCAGAAACAAAGAGCATGCAAAGTTGTTGCGATGGCACATGGAAGACCGTAAGAAATACGGGAAGTTGAGGCACCCTACTGATGGTCGGTAGTGGAGAAAAATCGAGAGGGACTTTCCGGACTTTGCTGGTGATGCAAGGAACTTATGGTTTGGTCTAAGTACCGATGTCATGAATCCTTTTAGGGAGCAGAACTGCAGTCACAACACTTGGCCAGTGACTCTATGTATCTACAACCTTCCTCCTTGGTTGTGCATGAAGCAGAAGTTCATTATGATGTCAGTGCTCATCCAAGGCCCAAAGCATTATGATGACATTGATGTGTACCTAAGGCCATTAGTTGATGAACTTTTACAGTTGTGGGCCAAACCAGGTGTACGTGTGTGGGATGAGCACAAACAGCAGGAATTTGACCTACAAGCGTTGCTGTTCATAACCATCAATGATTGGCCTGCTCTTAGTAACATTTCAGGACAGACGAACAAAGGATACAATGCATGCATGCACTTTTTAGATTAGACTGAAAGTATATATCTAGATAAATGTAGGAAGAATGTGTACCCATACAATCGTCGTTTTCTTCCGCCAAGTCATCACTTAAGGAAGAAAGGCAAGCATTTCAATGGAAAGGGATAAGCCCGGACGAAGCCTATCCCCCGTACTGGTGCTGATGTATTTGGTATGGTCAAGGATTTGGATGTAATCTTTGGAAAGGGTCCTGGAGGACAACCTGTTCCGAAAGACGCCGACGGACACGCACCCATGTGGAAGAAGAAATCTATATTTTGGGAGCTACCCTATTGGAAAGTGCACGAGGTCCGCTCTGCAATCAACATGATGCACCTGATGAAGAATCTTTGCGTGAATATTCTAGGCTTCCTGGCTTGTATGGTAAGTCAAAAGATACCCAGGCAGCACGGGAGGACCAGCAATATCATAAAGGACGAGACGGCAAGCATCCAGGGCAGTTTCAAGGGCTTGCCAGCTACGCTCTTACCAAAGAAGAGAAGGAAATCTTTTTTGAAGTCCTTTTCAGTATCAAGGTCCTGTCTAGCTTCTCGTCGAATATAAAGGGAATAGTAAATATGAAAGAGAAAAAATTTCAAAACCTAAAGCGGTCCCATGACTGCCACGTGCTTATGACGCAATTGCTTCCGGTTGCATTGAGGGGAATTCTACCAGAAAATGTTCGACTAGCCATTGTGAAGGTATGTGCATTCCTCGATGCAATTTCTCAGAAGGTAATCGATGAAGAAAGTCTATCAGGGTTACAGATTGATGTGGTCCAATGTCTGGTCAGCTTCGAGTTGTTGTTCCTGCCATCCTTCTTCCATATTATGACGCACCTCCTAGTTCACCTAGTCGAAGAGATTAGAATCCTCGGTCCTGTGTTTCTACACAATATGTTCCCCTTCGAGAGGTTCATGGGAGTCTTAAAGAAATATGTTCATAACCGTGCTAGGGCAGAAGGAAGCATCTCCATGGGCTATGGAACAGAGGAGGTCATTGAGTTTTGTGTTGACTTTCTTCCTGACCTTAAGCCGATTGGTGTTCCTGAATCTCGGTATGAGGGGAGGCTGACTGGAAAAGGCATACTAGGAAGGAAATCAATGGTATGTAGGGACGGGAATTCTTTCACTCAAGCACACTACACAGTTCTACACAATTCCACCGTGGTGGCTCCGTATATCATGAAACACAAGAATATTCTACGCTCCAAAAACCCGGGGAAGCCTGACTCCTTGATTAAAGGGGAACACGAGAAGAATTTCTGCAGTTGGTTGCAGACACATCTCATGAATAACACCACTGTTGGAGATCAGTTGTACTTGTTGGACAAGTTACCATCTTCGACTATATGTACTTTCCAAGGGTACGAGATAAATGGGAATACATTTTACACGATGGCCCAAGATAAAAAGAGCACCAACCAAAACAGTGGTGTCCGCTTTGATGCAACAGATGAAAATGGGCAGAAGGACACATATTATGGGTACATAGAGGAGATATGGTAACTTGACTATGGACCTACTTTTAAGGTCCCTTTGTTTCGGTGCAAATGGGTCAAGCTGACAGGAGGAGGGGTACATGTAGACCAAAAGTACGGCATGACAACAGTGCATCTCAACAATCTTGCGTACATGGATGAACCATTCATCCTAGCCAACGATGTGGCTCAGGTTTTCTATGTGAAGGACATGTCTACCAAACCGATAAAAAGGAAAGATAAGCAAAAGAATACAGAATACGATGAGCCAAAGCGCCACATAGTTCTTTCAGGGAAAATAAACATCGTTGGAGTGGATGACAAGACAGACATGTCAGAAGATTATAATAAGTTTCATGAAATTCCGCCATTCAAAGTGAAAACTGACCCAAGCATCCTGTTAAATGATGAATATTCTCCATAGCTATGATGCAGAAGAAAACCACAACACTAGATGTTGGTGATGTGTAATAATGTATTAATTAAACCTTTTATTTGAGACATAAATCTATGTAATGTATTAAACCTTTTATTTGAGACATAAATCTAGGGAATGTGTGGATGTGTGGTGTTTCGCCGAAGGAAGACCACCGGAGCGTCGACCCCATGTGTAGGCCCTAGGTGTGACCCCCTTCCCGGACTTGCGTTAACACTTAGTGAAATCCTGGATCTGTACGTGGAAACTCCCGCCGCGGGACAACCGGGGCCTAGAATGTGGCAAAGTTGGCCCAACATTTGCTCTCCATGTACATATGTCCTAAACAAACCAAAACAAATAGAAAGGTCCACCGCGCTACCCTCGTACGGAGAAAGCTATAGGGGTAGACGATTCGGGGCCCCCGGTCTAGGGTTTCGCCGGAGGAAGACCACCGGAGCGTCGGAATCACATGAAAACATTCATGTGCCCCTAGGATATGTGTGTGAGAGTGGTGCGACGTTGGTAGGTGCCATGTGTAGGCCCCAGGTGTGACCCCCTTCCCGGACATGCGTTAACACTTAGTGAAATCCTGGACCTGTACGTGGAAACTCCCGCTGTGGGACAACCGGGGCCTAGAATGTGGCAAAGTTGGCCCAACATTTGCTCTCCATGTACATATGTCCTAAACAAACCAAAACAAATAGAAAGGTCCACCGTGCTACCCTCGTACGGAGAAAGCTATAGGGGTAGACGATCTCGGGCCCCCGGTCTAGGGTTTCGCCAGAGGAAGACCACCGGAGCGTCGGAATCACATGAAAACTTGCATGTTCCCCTAGGATATGTGTGTGAGAGTGGTGCAAGGTTGGTAGGTGCCATGTGTAGGCCCCAGGTGTGACCACCTTCCCGGACATGCGTTAACACTTAGTGAAATCCTGGATTTGTACGTGGAAACTCCCGCCGCGGGACAACCTGGGCCTAGAATGTGGCAAAGTTGGCCCAACATTTCCTTTACATGTACATATGTCCTAAACAAACCAAAACAAATAGAAAGGTCCACCGCGCTACCCTCGTACGGAGAAAGCTATAGGGGTAGATGATCCGGGGCCCCCGGTCTAGGGTTTTGCCGGAGGAAGACCACTGATGACCCACAAGTATAGGGGGTGTATCGCAGTATTTTTGAGGGAAGTGAAACCCAATTTATTGATTCGACACAAGGGGAGCCAAAGAATATTTATCATCCTTAACAACTGAGTTGTCAATTCAGCTGCACCTGGAAACAATCTTGCTCACATCAGTTTATTAGTAGCAGCAGTTTTGTAGTAGGAATAGCAAAGTAACAGCAATAGTAAAGCAAAGACAGTAGTAACAAAAGTAGTAAACAGTGGGAGTCGAGTGTGGTAGGCATAGGGATGGATGGTCGGGCGTTGCATGGACAAGACAATTCACATAACAATCAGAACATAGGGCAATTGCAGATAAATAAGATAAAGCATCCAAGTACTAGATAATCCTAGGCATGTGTTCCATATATAGTCATACGTGCTATAATGAGAACTTGCACAACATCTTTTGTCCTGCTAGCCCGTTTGCAGCGGGGCCTCTAGGGAACTACTGGCAATTAAGGTGCTCCTTTTAATAGAGCACCGGAGCAAAGCATTAACACTCCGTGAACACATGTGATCCTCACATCAAAGCCTTTCCCTTCCGGTTATCCCGATTTCTGTCACTTCGGGGCCATAGGTTCCAGACAACGATGTGTGTATACAACTTGCAGGTAAGACCAAAAACAATACTATCATAATGAATCAATAACATGTCCAGATCTGAGATCATGGCACTCGGGCCCTAGTGACAAGCATTAAGCACAACAAGTTGCAACAAAGTCATAAAGCATTAACAAAAGATACTAGGCACCATGCCCTAACAATCTGATGCCATTACATGAACGATCTCATCCAATCCCTACCATCCCCATAGCCTACAGCGCGGGATTACTCACTCATAGATGGGGGAAACATGGATGGTTGATGGAGATGATGCTGGAGATCGATGGAGATGGCTCCGGGGCACTTCCCCGTCCTGGCAGGGTGCCGGAATAGAGACTTTCTGTCCCCCGAATCTCCCCTTTGGTGGTGGCGGCGCTGCGGAACTTCTTCTGGAAAAATGTTGAACCCCCCGGAGTTTTTAGGTCAGAAGGCTTCTTATAGGCGAAGAGGGAGACCGAGGGGGTGCCTGGGGCCACCACACCATGCCCTGGCGCGGCCAGGCCTAGCCCGCGCCTGGGGGTGGTGTGGCCAGCACCTGGCCCTCCTCCGTCTCGTATTCTGGCTCCGTGAGTCTTCTGGAAAAATAGGCACTTTGGCTTTTGTCCTGTCCAATTCCAAGAATATTCATTTTATGACTTTCCTGGAACCAAAAACAGCAGAAAACAGGCAGCTGGCACTGTGGCTCTTGTTAATAGGTTAGTCCAAGAAATCATATGAAAAGTACTCCAAAGTGTGGACAAAACACAAGAAAGTGGATAAAACCAAGCATGGAGCATCAAAAATTATAGATACATTTGCAATGTATCAACATCCCCAAGCTTAACTCCTGCTCGTCCTCGAGTAGGTAAGTGATAAAAAGAAAGAATAATTTTTGAGGTGACATGCACCATCAGAGGCTTGATCAAAATATTTGTAAAACATTCAAAGCTGGGATCATAGTACTTCAATCATAACATGAAAGACAAAGTTCTAGCAATAAGACAAAGAGACTATGATGCAACATGAAAAGGCACAAACAAAAGATTCATGAATAACAATGCCTTGCAAGATGTTTGTTTGTTTCACATAAAGAAAACATAGCAAAGTGGCATTCAGCTTGTCCCTCAAAGAGTAGCAAACATAAATGCATAGGACACCTTCAAAGTTTACAAGAGTGACTAGATACAAATAGTTTAAAACAAGCAATATCAAGGTATGCATCAATCAACAAGTCTTGGGACAATGCACATAGAACTAAGAATGGCCACTATGCTCTCAAGAAAGTGCTCAAAGAATAAGTGGAGACTCAACAAGTAAAAGAAAAGGTTTTGCATAGTTTGAAGGCTTCCAAATGCTGAAAGTATGGTACTCATTAGCTTTGAGCTCTCATTGCCCCTGTCATAAGCATCTTTAATGTGGTTAAGGTGAAAGTGATGTCCAATCTGAGTTATATGCTTGACAGACTATAAACTGAAAATCCCAAGTCCCTTGAGTACGAGGGCCGCTCCTCATGCTACTCAACTTAAGTTACCGGTAAGTTCTTGTCATCGTAAGTAGGTGTGTATCATTGAGAACCGCCAACGGGGTACCCCTGGCCCGATGATACGGAAGAATCCCCATATCAAAATGACAAGGCAAGCAGACAATGAGTATCTCAGCAATCTTCTTATTTACCATGGGAAAATGGTGCTTTTTTCTCTCTTTCCTCTTTTCATAAATCTCTTTTTTTCTTTTTCTCAATAGCTATATTTCTCTTTTTTTATAAGAAGAATGCTTCATAGATATCATTATGGTTACGCTGCAGGTTTCCACCATGTCAGCATGGATTAGACCAGCGGCCCAGGCGTTTCTCTAACACACATACATAACTCCATGGACTTACAAGCTCCCCTTTTATTTCACATTGACAACATCCACAAACAAAAGAGCAAGGTATCAACTGGGTATATATTTACAAGTGTTTAAAGCGTTCCCCGTGACAGCACGGTTCTGCTAATCCCCAGCCTATAATTAGCAAGCATATAAATTTCATGGAGAGTTCACAATGGTTCAGGTTTATTAAGTGCACGAAATAAAGTGTTCCATCAAGTTCGTGAGAGCTTTACTAACTAACTTTCTCAAAACAAGCAAACATTTTATTCGGAAGAAAACAAGGCATATTGAATATGCATGGAGGTAGCAAATGATGCTAATGGGTAGGTATGGTGGACATTTTGGAAATATTTGGTTTAGGGAGTTGGGAACTTGAGTAAAACATACTCAGTGAAAGTGAAGGCTAGCAATAGTAAGGGAGCGACAAACAAGAGAGCAATAATGGCCATAATCATGCAGAGTGACAAAACATCATTGATCAAAGCATAAAGTGATACTACAAGTTGAAAACTAAAGGATCATAAAGGCTTATGGTGACTTGAGATAGTCATAACATGGTGTTAGCATGTGCCAAGTCAACCCAAATAAAGCATCAAAGGAGAATACCACTATACTACGCTTTAATATGCTAAAACAACGCATGATTCATCCAAGGCACATTAAGCAATCTCAATTGTTTATAACAAGTCATGCTACAGCAAAGAATACTAAGCATAAAGCCAAAACAATATCAAGCATGGCATGACAGAGCATAGGCCACATTCAAGACCAAACTCTCTTTACCACTTAAGCATGAGCTTTTCCTACTCTTTTCCAATTCAAACCAAACCATTTGACAACCAATGTATGAAAGAGGAGGTCCAACCAATTTATTCAGCAAACTAAGCAAACCAGGCAAACTAAAAACCAAAAGGAAAACGGAAAAGAAGACGCTCCAAGAACAACACAACTGTGCATGAAACAATAAAAATGAAGTGGTTGAAAGAAACCTGAGATTTTTATTGATGAAGAAGGGGATGTCTTTGGCATGCCCAAACTTTGACGCTTTTACTTCTTGTATATTTCTTGGGGTGACACGCGTGGCATCCCCAAGCTTGAGCTTTAGTCCATCCTTCATCTCATTACTCATTCCTTCCATACACCTGAAATTTTTTTCTTCATACAAAACTTCACACAATCTTTATTAGCAACATTAGTGCACTCAAGATAAAAGGTCTTAAGGTTCAGTTCTAACACCAAATAAACTTCCATTAGAACACTAACGAAAGTTAGATAACAACCTGGGGCAGAAGCACAAAACATTACAGCTCAATCCGACATACAGATCTCTCTCACGAATTTTTACGATGAAGCACAAAAATCTGTTTCGGGACAGCAACTTTCCTAATCATTACTTCTCTCTCATTAGAGGTTACTCTTGGCACAAAAAGCAAATAAAAAGGATAAGGAGCGGTTATTACTAAAGTAATAACTTCCAAGACTCATCTAAAACTTTTGGGTTATCTCCCAATAAGTACTTTTCTTTAATGCCTTCAAGTTAGGCAAAAGCAAAAACTAAAAATGGATAAAATAGAAGTAAGCGGAGATAATCATGGTGAAAACATTGGTTTGTTCAATGAAATCCTTTTGTTAACAAGGTTGATCAGGTCTTGTTACCAAAACAATTTCATATGATACAAAACTTTGTATTCCACTAATGATTATGTTACCTCAACCTTGATACCAATTGTTGGGGGGATACCCCCGGGTAGGGTCACTCGGGGGTATAAGGGCCGAGTTAGTCGAGGTTCGGCAAGGTCAAAGCGGATGCTGGCCGAGTCACCTCAAGGCAGGCCGGATCACGGAGTAACCCGGACCAGGGGGGTCGCCTAACATTGTCTCATCCGACTTAAGGAGTAAGTCGGAAGTGCTTGTCTAACTTATATGCAGGAACAGGTGTGGCCGGATCTACTATGATCCGGATCCTCGCTTAGCTTCTGGGAGAAGGAAGGAATCTCTCTGGTCAAAAAAGAAGGTTCGGTACGCACCACATGAGCGAATAAAGCAGGGGCAGGACCACCGGGTCATGGCCGACAAGGGTGACGACGCTCACGTCGGCTGACGCGGGCGCCGCAGAGGCTTACGTCGCTAAAGCATGTGTGACGCGGGGGAAAATCACCCCGGTCGGGTTACCACTTTGGGAGGGGGCATATTCTTAGGAATATGCCTCCACGTATGCCCTAGGCCAGGACCGAACCTCCTCTATATAAGGGGGGTTAGGGTTCTGGTAGGTTTTTTTTTGAGCACTAGTTGGTTTGGTAGTTCCATAGCACTAGTTGATCTAGGGTTCTTGGGCAAGATAGTAGGCAAGAGTAAGAGAGCACCTTCTTCCTCCTCTCGCCAATACAGCTCAAGGAGCACTTGTAATCTTGGAGATATAGCAATACAAACTTCTGTGTGGAGAATCACTCCACTATCCCTCCCTGGATTCCCCTAGCGTGTATTAGTCCCCACCTTTAGCCTATCCATGGCATCTGCCGTGACACCACCACGACAGTTGGCGCCCACCGTGGGGCTAGCGGCGCTAGCAGGGGTGAAGATCCGGACGGGAAACCTCATCGGCACCGGCGAACGCATCGTCTCAGGGCTCGTTAAGCGCTTCGGAGCGCTGGATTTCGTCAGCGACAACGCTGGCTGCTTCGGCACGTGTCCGCTTCCACACAATGGCCTCTTCGTCAAGCTCGGCGCGCACAAGGTCTACGTTGCTATGGATGTCTCGTGCGTTCATCCGCGTCGCGTCGTCGATGCGGGGGAACCACCCCTCACTGTGGCTCGCGGGGCGCGTATCGCTCGCTCCTCAGACCATGCGGAGGTGATGATGACTGCGCCAGGTGCAGGCGGAAGCAAGGACCCAGCACCAGACCCGGAGGTAACACCTAAGGCACCAAGGAAAGGTAGAGGACCTCCACTAGAGAGGCCTGAGAATGTACTGAGGGAAGCCATGGATAGCTTGGCTAACCTGGTAGCAGCAGTGGTAGATCCGGCTCAGGCACAGGCCGAGCTAGAGGAAACTCGGCAAAAGATCTTTGGGCGCCAAAGAAAATAGCCGCGGCTCAGCAGTCACTGAACATGATGCTGCGTGAGTACGCAAAGGCAAACAAAGTTGATGCAGTAAAAGTAAAAGGGAGAAATCTCATAAGCGAGATGAACAGAGAAGGTGATGATGGAGCAGAAGGGTCGGAAAACTATCTGTCTGTGGGGTTGCCGAAGTATAGTACCCCGGCAAAGAACCTCAGAGCAGCAGATGCCGCTGCGTCCGAGTTAGAGGGACTGACGGGTGATGCCCGTCAAAGACAGCAAGATAGGGTTAACGAGCTGGTCCGGATCGCGAACAGACAAAACGAGGAGCTGCTAAGAGCTAACCCGGAGAGAGCTGGGGCTTCCAAGATCGTCCATTCGGTGATGGGTAACCCGGAGAAATCCGCTGGATCCGCATCATCGCCTCATGGCGGTCCAAGGAGAGAAGAGGTAGTAACCTCGGCCAGACGGAACAAACAGATCGTCCCATACGACCCGACGCGTGCGAGAAAAGAAAAAGAGATGCGGAAAGGTGATGATCGACGGAGTGTGAGCCGAGGTGAAGCTGGCCGAGGTAATCACGACCAAGGCAATGCCGGTCAAGGGAACGCTGCCAACGGCAATGCCGGACAGCGCAACTCCGCAGGAGCAGGACAACCGCAGCAGCGGAATATACCAAGGCAAGAGCAAAGCGCCGGCCGAGGTATGCAGCAGAAAGGTGCGCAACGAGAGCCAAACCGATACAACGATGGTGATTCGGAGATGGTGAACGCAGGGTACCCCAGACCAGACTACCATCTGATAGGGTCGAGATTGGGAAGAAGGGATGACGCCAGGTTAAAACTGGATCGCCTGTATAGGTCGGAACAGATCGAATGTCAAGGTCCTCCGGATCCAGCGTGCTTTGGACCCCGGATCATGAAGGAACCGCCGGTACCCAACTTCCAGTTACCCAGAGGCACGGAGACGTATGACGGTAGTACCAAGCCGGAGGATTGGATGATAAACTACGCTACGGCGGTGAAAATTGCAACTGGCAACTTGAGATGGGCTGTATGTTACGTACCCCAGATGTTGGAAGGTCCGGCTAGAGTATGGTTGAATAATTTACCACCCGGAAGCATAAACTGCTGGATAGATTTTGAAGAAATGTTTATCAGCAACTTCTCAAGTACATATCAGAGGCCGAATAGACCGCAGACCCTAGCAATGTGCAGGCAAAGACCTAACGAGACGGATCGTGAATTCTTGACCCGGTGGTGTACAGTGAAAAACTCGTGTGAGGGTGTCATAGAGTCACAGGCCATAGCGTGGTTTGCACAGGGATGCAGATATGGCAGTGAGCTATGGATGAAGTTGCAAAGGAAAATGCCAGTTACACTAGCAGAAATGATCCGGATTGCTGATTCGTATGCTTTGGGCGATCCGACTCAACCTAGGCTCGCGTCAAATGACTCAAACGAGGAATACTATCAGAGGGACGGAGCTGGGTCGTCCCGGAGGAACGATTACAGAGGAAAAAGGAGAGACGATAGACCGGATCATCGCTACGGTTCGCAACAAGTTGCAGCTGTGAATCAAGATCAACCCGGAGCAGGGAGCAGCCAGCGCCAGAGAACGGGAGGGCAATGGACTCCGAGAACTGATGGCAAGAAGACATGGACTCCAGAGCAGAAGAAACAGTGGTAGGAAAAGAAAGACCGTCCGAGGTATACCTATGAGTCGATGCTGGACCAGCCGTGTAAGTTTCACACGCCAAATCCGAGTAGCCCGGCGGGTCACACGACGAGGCAATGTGAGTGGATGCGTAAGATAGAGCAAGGTGGTTCGGGGAATGCTCAGGCACCCCGGAATGATCAACCTCGGCAGGAGTTACCCCGGCAGCAATTGCTCTCCGGAGCAAACACGCAACAGCTAATGTTGCCTCCCCCTCCGCCGAGGTATGACAACAATGAGAGAAGGGATGCAGTGCATCAGGTGGAAAATCAGCAACAACCGGATCAGAGATACCCCAGAAATGAGGGAAGGAATGATTACAGGGAACATCACCAGAGTTATTGTGTGTTCACAACCGAGGAAACAGATAGAAAGAGCTTGCAGCACCGACATATGGAGGTCAATGCGGTCATGCCAGCAGTGACGAGGTACATGCCTTGGTCGGACCAGGAAATCACCTGGAACATCAAAGATCATCCTAAACTTATGCCGAGCCTAGGCACGTATGCGCTAGTGCTAGATCCGACATTCATTGGACCAAACATCAATGTGAGGTTCTCCAAGGTTTTGATTGATAATGGCAGTAGCATTAACATCATGTATGCGGATACGATGCGCAAGTTGGGCATCTCGGAGAACATGCTCCAGGCTACGAGAACAACTTTCCATGGCATTGTACCAGGCATTTCTTGTGAGCCCATAGGCAAGGTCCGGGTCGACGTGTTATTCGGCACAAGGGATAACTGCCGAACTGAAAATCTGGAGTTTGAAGTGGTGAACTTGGAAAGTGCGTATCACGCGTTACTCGGAAGACCAGCATTGAACAAATTCATGGCAAGCTATCACATCAGTTATCTGAAGATGAAGTTTCCTGGGCCAAATGGAGTAATTACCATTGTTGGAGATTTCCGACGTTCCATGGAGTGTGCTTCAGTCGGGTCTAACCTAGCCGAGTCACTCGTGATTGCGCAAGAGAAAAGAAAAATCCAGGAGGTGGCAGCATTAGCTCGATCCATGTGCAATATATATGCCGGCATTAAGTAACCCGCATGGCAGCGTTTCATTTCAAGCCGCAAAGGACACCAAGAAGATTCTAGTTGATAACATGTTCCCGGAGCGCACCGTAACAATTGGTGCCGGGTTAACTGACAAATAGGAAAGCGAGCTCGTCAACTTCCTCCGTGAGAATCGGGATATTTTTGCTTCGTCTACACAGGACTTGCAAGGTGTTCCGAGGGAGTTGGCCGAGCACTCTTTGAACGTAAGACCCAGAGCAAGGCCGGTGAAGCAACCTCTCCGCCGCTTCGCCGAGGATAGGAGAAAAATTATTGGAGACGAGATAGCTCGGTTACTAGCAGCAGGATTTATCATGGAGGTACTATATCCGGATTAGCTCTCTAATCCGGTGCTGGTAGAAAAGAAGAAGGACGATCCGAACGTGGCAGTGGTTTGGCGCATGTGTATCGATTACACGAACCTGAACAAGGCGTGTCCAAAAGATCCGTTTCCACTGCCGAGGATAGATCAGGTCATAGACTCAACCGCGGGATGCGAACTGTTATCATTCATTGATGCATATTCTGGCTTTCACCAGATACCTCTGAACCCGGATGATCAGATAAAAACGGCGTTTATTACCCCGTACGGGGCTTACTGCTATCGCACTATGCCGTTCGGTTTACGTAATGCAGGTGCAACGTACCAAAGAGGTATGCAAAAATGTTTGCATGACCAAATAGGTCAAAACGTACAAGTATACGTGGATGATGTGGTTATCAAGACCAAGGAAAGCACAACGCTCCTTGACGATATCAGGCAAACATTCGAGAACTTGAGAAGGTTCCGGATGAAGCTTAACCCGGAAAAATGTACCTTCGGTGTCCCTGCTGGAAAATTACTCAGATTTCTCGTCTCTAGCCGAGGTATTGAAGTTAATCCAACTAAGATCCGAGCCATCGAATGAATGGAGCTGCCAAAGTGTCTCAATGATGTCCAGAAGTTCACTGGATGCCTGGCATCGTTGAGTCGGTTTGTATGTCGGTTAGGAGAAAAGGCACTGCCTCTCTACCAACTCATGAAAAAGTCGGATAAATTCGTTTGGATGCCACAGGCCGATGAAGCCTTTGCCCATTTAAAAAAGATGTTGGCCACCGCGCCAGTGTTAGCCTCCCCACTATCAAAGGAGCCAATGTTGCTCTACGTAGCCGCAACCAACCGAGTTGTAAGTGCAGTAATCATAGTGGAGCGCAATGAAGAGGGTAAGTCGGTACAGAGGCGATGTATTACTGGCGAGGTATTGTCTGCCTCGAAACAGAACTACCCACACTTTCAAAAGGTGGCATACGGTGTCTATATGGCGGCAAAGAAGTTAAAGCATTACTTTGAGGAGCACCCCATCAAAGTAATATGTGAGGCTCCCATATCCGAGATAATGGGTAACAAAGATGCGAGTGGCAGGATTGCAAAATGGGCAATTGAGCTGGCCCCTTATGCGCCCCAATACGACAGAAGAGAAGCGATCAAGTCTCAGGCTCTGGCGGACTTTTTTGTGGATTGGGCCGAGGTGCAATATGAACCACCGCCACCAGATCTGAACTACTGGAGGATGCACTTTGACGGGTCGAAAACCAAAACCGGACTAGGCGCCGGGGTTGTGCTTACCTCACCAAAGAAGGACCAGCTAAAGTACGTATTGCAGATCCATTTTGCGGCATCGAATAATGTCGCTGAGTACGAAGCTCTTGTGCATGGGCTCAAAGTGGCAAAGGAAATTGGCATACGTCGGATAATATGCTTTGGCGACACGGATCTGGTAGTGCAGTAGGTGTCCGGAGTGTGGGACGCCCTGGATCTAAACATGGCACTATACAAATTTCACATGCAGAAGATATCTGGTTACTTCGAGGGGTGTGAATTTCACCATGTACCCCGAATGGAAAACAAGGCTGTCGACATGTTGTCAAAGCTCGGATCGACCAGACAGGCAATTCCACCGGGTGTAGCATTGGAACACCTCAGAAAACCATCTATCAGGTCGTCCCCAGGAACCGACTCGATCTATGTCCTAGAAAATACGGAATCCAGAGCTGAGCCCATGGACATTGACATGGGAGGTAGTACGCGAGACCCGGAGACTGCATCAGCAAACCCGGGGACTACCTCAGGAAACTCGGGGACTACCTCGCTAGACCGGAGACTGCTCAGCGTGATCCGGCTGAAGTTATGCCGGTGGATCAGATGGAAATTGATGAGGAGATGTTCCCTCCACGAGCAATACCTGCTTGCGCACTGCCTATATTCCAATTCCTCAAAGAAGGAACGTTACCCGCTGAGGAGGTGTTAGCCAGGCAAACTCAGAGGAGAGCAAAAGCATACACAATCATCAATTCGGAGTTATACAAACGGAGTGTAACCAATGTCCTCCAATGATGCATTGACCCGGAAGAAGGGCTTGACATCCTCCGAGATATACATCAAAGGGAATGTGGGCATCATGCCTCATCCCGAGCCTTGGTGGCAAAGGCGTTCCGACATGGATTTTACTGGCCAAGTGCCTTGGAACAAGCAGAAAATCTGGTGAGAAAATGCAATGGTTGTCAGAGGTACGCCACCAAGACACATATGCCTATGTCGGAACTCAAGACCATACCAATTACGTGGCCATTTGCAGTATGGTGCTTGGATATGGCTGGCCCGTTCAAACCAGCGAGAGGAAACATGACACACATTTTGGTCATGGTGGACAAGTTTACAAAATGGATTGAAGTGAAACCTATAAGAAAATGTGATGGAGATACGGCCGTGACATTTCTCAAAGACATCATCTTGAGATACGGTTATCCACACAGTATTATAACTGATAATGGAACAAATTTTGCGGAAGGAGCATTTGCGCGCTTCTGCCGAGATAAGAAGATCCGACTCGATGTCTCCTCGGTAGCCCACCCCGCATCAAACGGACAAGTGGAAAGATCCAACGGATTAGTATTATCCGGAATAAAACCCCGGCTCATTGAGCCGCTGCAAAGATCAGCGGGGTGCTGATAGAAGAACTACCAGCGGTACTATGGAGCTTAAGAACAACTCCGAATCGATCAACAGGCTATACGCCATTCTTTCTAGTATATGGGGCTGAAGCTGTACTACCAGCCGACATAGAGCATGATTCGCCTAGGGTCACCCAATACACAGAAGTCAAAGTGTAAGAACCCCGGCAAAATGATGTTGATCTGCTAGAAGAAGCGAGAGAACTGGCACTGTCCAGATCCGCCATATATCAACAAAATCTCCGACGCTATCATAGCCGGAAAGTGTGCCCCCGAGTCTTTCGGGAAGGCGATCTGGTGCTCCGGTTGGTACAACGTACTACTGGCATGCATAAATTATCCCCCCATGGGAAGGGCCATTCATTGTGAGCAAAGCATTGCACAATGATTCTTACTATATCATAGATGCAAAGCTACAGGAAAAGTACAAGGCGGACAGGTCCGGAGAGGAATCCAAGCGACCGTGGAATGTAGCACTACTTCGTCCGTTCTACACTTAGCTAAGAAGTGTATGTATCCGAGTCGTCTCATATGTCGGTATGTATGTCGGCAATGAGCTTATCAATGAAATAGCAGCGCCTCGAGCAGTAACTCGAGGACTGCCTTAATAATCTTTGTCGTAATTTCTTATGCGGTAGCTGGAATAGGTCGTTCTACTTAACCCGGATTAGTAATGTGTGAGCACCAGAAGGACCCAACCCTTTGACTTGCCACTGTCCAGCAAGAATTGGCTTCATGGAAAGCAAGGGAACAAGTTTGGAATTGCGTAGCACATGAAAAACGACTAAGGAAACGAGTTTATTCGAGCTAGCATTTGTTTCTAGGACTAACCCTGTATTTATTTTCAAGTTATTATGCTGAATTATTTTGAGCTAAGCCTAAAAGTTTCTAAGTATTGTTAAAACGATTTATGAACCTCGGATTCGTAAGTCGTAAAACCGAATCAAGATAGACGCGGACCGAGCCAGAGAATCGGACGAACAAGAAAATGAAACTCGGGGACTACGCCCAAGTTAATCCGGCATAAAAATATAGTAGCAAAATATCACATATCCGGCATACAATTGCACCCGGCATACCGGGGATCTGATAAATTTTCAAGTTTTTTTTAGAACTAAGGAGCAGCAGGAGGAGCAGGTTCGGCGTCGTCGTCGATGTCTTCAATATCTGAAGCATCATCTTCTCCGCCCTCATCCGACCCATCTTCAACATTCTCATTCTGCTCGTCCCCAGCGGATTCCAGGAAGCTCGGCCCTTCAATCCAGTCATGAATAGGATAATATTCGACGAGGCTGTAGGCGCAAGCCTGGCGCCGAGCTACCCACTCCGGATCATCGGTCCATCTGGATCCGGTGCGCCGGCGTGTGAGGAGGCTGAGGTCGATCTTCTCGTACCATGTGAGAATATGATGAAGGATGGTGTCAGCTGCAGCACGACTAGCGGACTCTCTCCAGAGGTCAAGCTGGGTCTCAACTTCCATTAATTTCTCGACGAGAGTTGCGATGGTCTCCGGGCTACTCTCTCCGGGCCAGAACGTATTGAAGATGCGCACTGCAACGTCGAGGATATCCTTGCCATAATTCTTGATGGTCTCCACGCGAGAGGACAAGCTGACCAATAGGTCCTCCATGTCCAAGGGAATGTTCTCACCATCAGGAGCAATGGGGGTACCCCTCTCTCGGCGAAATTTGGCAACAACAGCGCTGGCAATCGCAGTACCCTCTGGAAAGTGGTCTGGAAACAAGGAAAAAGAAGAAGGTAAAGAAAAGACATATGAGGTAACCCGGAGAGTTATGTCGGACAAGGGAAAGGAACTTACGAGAAATATGGCTATGGATCCGGGTCAACTCCTTGATGCAGGCATCGCGTCTTTTGCGAAGTTGCTCAAGCTCAGCGTTTGCCGACCCGAGCTGGAGGTCGGATTCTCTGAGTAGGTCCTGGTCCTTGGAGATTTGGAGAGTAAGGCGCTCACACTCTTCTATGAAGTCTTGGCCAACCTTTTGGAGCTCGGTTCGGTGCTGGGCCTTCATCTTCTCCATCTCGGCCTTGAGCTTGGCAATCTCGTCGTCCTTAGTCCGGAGGAGAGCAAGCTCATCATTCTTCTTCTTCAGCTCGGCCTGATGCTGCCCTGCTTGTTCGAGAAAATGCAGCATCATATCAGGCACGGGCACACTATCCTCAAGCGATGCTGAAATAGTATGTTGACCCGGCAAAGCCGAGGAGTGAATGTTTGCCGAGGCAAGGAGAAGAAGAAATGGAAAACACTACAAGGTCTAACAAAAGAAGACATACCCCAGATTTCCTCCAAGTTCTTCCGCATGATCTTGTTTTCAGCCTCCACCCCAGTTGCAGAAACCGAATGAGGAGATTAGTTCGGCGGAAGAAAGCGAAGAAAAACGGAGAGGTGCTGAGGGAGAATATTACCCCTATTTTCATGTTCTGCACCAAGTGCAACATGTTTTGCGCGTAGGATCTTGTGGGTATCAAGCAGGCATTGGAATTCGGCGCTCCGGCGATTGGTGGTTACCTAAAAGAAGTACAAAAGTGTAAAATTAGCTTGTGTGCATATTCGAAGTGTGCAAGATCCGGGCCAAGTGGAACTTAACCCGGCTCTAGGTGTGTGCATATTCTAAGTGTGCAAGATCCGGGCCAAGTGGAACTTAACCCGGCTCTAGGTGTGTGCATATTCGAACTGTGCAAGATCCGGGCCAAGTGGAACTTAACCCGGCTCTAGGTGTGTGCATATTCGAAGTGTGCGAGATCCGGGCCAAGTGGAACTTAACCCGGCTCTAGGTGTGTGCATATTTGAAGTTTACATGCAGCTACGTTGGTTTTCTAATGAGCATCCGACCGAGTAACAAGCTACTCCCCCGGAGGCTCGGGGACTAATAGTTATTATCTACAGCATGTAAAGGACTTTTTCCAAACCCGGCTATTATCTACGTTGGTTTTGAAGTTTACATACCTCCATCATTCGCCCCGCGAGGTTAATTGCCTTGGCGGCAGTATTCATCTGGGCAGAAAATTCTGCGGGGCCAAACTTTTCCGGGAGATCGTCGTTGTGGACGAACTCCGCCTTGTTCCAGTTCCTAACGAACTCGATAAGGCTCGGAGGGTACCGTTCGCCAGTGGGCATGTGGGGTGCCACCAAGCCCTTCGCATGAGCTTCCTTCCTCTCAACTAGAGCAAGAGCTGGGCTGGTGTGCAGAACCATTTGCTGCGCATCTGTTGGCTCGGCAGGAACATCCGTCGCTGCTGGTGATTTCTTCGGAAGCATCGACGGCAGGGTTCGCTACCCGGCCTCGACAGATGTAGATTGGCAGTATCCGGAGCCTTCTTGCCTTTAGCTTGCTGGGAAGAAGTAACCATGGTGGATTTCCCTTTGAAAGTTGCTAGAATGGTTCCTCGCCGAGGCTGAGATGACTCGGAAGAGGCAGAGGAACTTGGCACTGGAGCTGTTGTTGGTTTCCTTGGTGTCGGGGTAGGTGCTGGCTCGGTTGCTGGTACTAGAGCTGCTGCTGGTGCAGGTGTTGTGATAGACTCGGTGGTTGCTGGTTGCGGCAATGCCGAAGTGGTGGACGTCGTCGCCTCGGCCGAACCGACCCCTCCCGCTCCGAGGTCGCGTTCCTCTCGATGAGGTACTGCGGAACCCGGAGCAGCCACAGAGCCCTCCGGAATAGGGCTCAGCGGGCGTGACTCGTCGTCACGAGGAGGAGAAGGGCCGGACCGAAGGGGACAAGAAATGCTCGATCTGCTCTGAGGGACCTCCACAGGAGGCCTGAAAAAGAGAATAATGTTAGGAGTGAAATTACCGCGATGCAAGGAAAAGTGAGTTACACAATGAGAAATGACTTACGCATCCGAGGTTTGGGCCTCCTTGGGTTTCCGGGCCCTCCGTGCCGGGGCTTTGCCTGCCCGCTTGGAGGCAGTCTTGTCTCCAGCCTTCTTTTACCTTTTTGTGGGCCGAGAAGGTTCGGAGGAAGAACTTGATGCGGCTTCGCGCTTCTTCTTCGACGCCACCAGAACCGGCTCACCCGTAGCAAGTGGAGGATCCTCGTGGATATGCCCATCGGGGTTAGCTGATGCCGGAAAGGCAAAAGAAAGAGGGACAGCCTCAACAGGTTCAATCACGTCGATATCCGAGTCATCCTCATCATCGGGCCAATCTCTAAGAGAAGAGAATTTACCGCTGGGTCGTTTGGTGGCGTCGGTCATAGGGAGGAACATCTCCTGGTTCGGCTCCTCCTCATCCGGGATTTCTCGCTCCGGTGCCCACTTAAGGGTCGGATCCGTGCCATCCTCGAGAGTTTGCTGAAGAAACAGCTGAGAAAAAGCACAAAGAGCAGAGTCAAAAATATGACAAAAACCGACACATACTTGATCCGAAATAAGTTTACCCCGCGAAGCTTACCGCGGGAGGGAGCCTCTCACCGCAGTAGTGCTCGATTCCCCACGTCCATTCGGCGGAGAAATCCTTGTGGGTGGTGAAAAGAGCTTTAACTCGGCGAAAGATCTCCGTGTTGCTCAACTCGAAGGAGGAGGTTCGGTTGGGGTCGCGGCCGAAGCTCATGTGGCACAACTTGTGGGTGCGCTTCTGGAGGGGAGAGATTCGGTTGCGCACGAACATGATCATAGCATCCCCATTGCACAATCCGAGCTTCTTCAGCTCCGTGAACCTCTTGTTAACTTGGTTGGCCAGAGCGGTAGGCTTCTTGGGGACCTCCTCCCAGAAATCCGTGTCGGTGAGACCGGGCGTGAGGCGACAACGAATCAAGTCTTCGGTACCCTCGTTCCGGATGTAGAAGAAGGTCCGGGCCCATCCTTTGCAGGAGTCAAGCCCGGTAACCTGGGGAAAGACCGAAAACCTCCGGGGCGAGATGGAGGCAGCTCCGGACTGGGTGAGCTGCTTGTCCTCCGACTCAACGTGGATATTGGGGACAACGTTGCGACGGAGGCCGAAGAACCGGATCCACAGCTCCTTCGTGGGCCATAGTCCGGTGTAGCCCTCGATCCTAGAGGCAAAGAAGGAAAGAGAGGTGATAGCGTTTGCTGGGAGATGGTGCGGCTGCAGGTGGTATGTCCTAACCCAATCCCGGAAGAAATCGCTCACCGGGAGACTAAATCCCCGTTGGAAGTGGGACAGGAATACAACGAACTCACCCGGATTGGGTGAGGGGGCCAGTTCGGCGGAGGGGAGACGAGCGACGACGCCGGCGGGAATACGCCTGGTCCGGTAGAGCCAGTCAATGTTGTCTTGACAGACCCATGACCCGCCCCACGCGCCGCGGTCCGCCGCACCGGCATCCTCCTCCATCTCCTGCTCGGCGACGACGAGCTCCTCCTCCGCCATATCGTATCCGCTATCCTCGCTAGAGCTAGCGGCGGCGGGGATCTGAGGCCTAGATTGGCATGGACCCATGGCGAAGAAGTTGCGCAGCGGTGGCTGCGGTGTGGAGGCACGGGGAGGTGCGGTGGCGGCGCTGCTGCTAGAAAGCACCAGCGGCGGCGTGGTCGTAGGGAAGACGAAGGAGAAAACGCAACGGGCAAAGGGGCACAGAGGTGGAAACACGCTAAGGGACGCGTCCCTCCCCTATTTAACCACCCCTAGTGATCGATGAGTGGGATCGCGCTACGTCGCCGAGCCACAAGGTGTGGCCGTGTATCACCGGCATCAGCCAATCAGAGAAGAGCCACGCAAGGGGCCATAGAGTAGAAGCAATCCCATGACGCGACGCGCAGTTGCGGTAAACGAGGAGGCAGGCATGACGTGACCCACGCACAGTGATAACTGGCAATTATCGGCGATTCTTACTGCGGGCCCTTAAAATAAGATGAGGTAATGATTAGCCTCCACGTGGGTTGGCGTATGAGAGAAGGAAACGGGGCCCGGATCAAACCATGATAACCATGGGATCCGAGCCAAAGTGGTGACCCGGCCGGCAAGTGAAAACTTGGAATGTGCGAAGGGAACGTAAATCCATATAATCCGAGATAAGGAGCTAACCCGGAATTAAACGTCCGAGGCTCGGACATAAATGAACCTGATGTGGCCTTAGCGGCCAAGGCAGCTAAGACCGCACCAGCTTCGGGGACTAATGTTGGGGGGATACCCCCGGGTAGGGTCACTCGGGGGTATAAGGGCCGAGTTAGCCGAGGTTCGGCAAGGTCAAAGCGGATGCTGGCCGAGTTACCTCAAGGCAGGCCGGATCACGGAGTAACCCGGACCAGGGGGGTCGCCTAACGTTGTCTCATCCGACTTAAGGAGTAAGTCGGAAGTGCTTGTGTAACTTATATGCAGGAACAGGTGTGGCTGGATCTACTCTGATCCGGATCCTCGCTTAGCTTCTGGGAGAAGGAAGGAATCTCTCTGGTCAAAAAAGAAGGTCCGGTACGCACCGCATGAGCGAATAAAGCAGGGGCAGGACCACCGGGTCATGGCCGACAAGGGTGACGACGCTCACGTCGGCTGACGCGGGCGCCGCAGAGGCTTACGTTGCTAAAGCATGTGTGACATGGGGGAAGAGCACCCCGGTCGGTTTACCACTTCGGGAGGGGGCATATTCTTAGGAATATGCCTCCACGTATGCCCTAGGCCAGGACCAAACCTCCTCTATATAAGGGGGGTTAGGGTTTTGGTAGGGTTTTTTTTTGAGCACTAGTTGGTTTGGTAGTTCCATAGCACTAGTTGATCTAGGGTTCTTGGGCAAGATAGTAGGCAAGAGTAAGAGAGCACCTTCTTCCTCCTCTCGCCAATACAGCTCAAGGAGCACTTGTAATCTTGGAGATATAGCAATACAAACTTCTTTGTGGAGAATCACTCCACTATCCCTCCCTGGATTCCCCTAGCGTGTATTAGTCCCCACCTTTAGCCTATCCATGGCATCTACCGTGACACCACCACGACAGCAATGGTCCCAATCATAATAGTTTCAAATTTTTCTCTTGGTATGGGATAATATATTTCTCCAACTTGAATGCCCTTAACATGTTCAATTGAATTCAAAACCATAAGTCCTATCAATCTTCTTGGGGAAATAGATAGTATGTTCCTTGTCATTGACATTGAAGGTCACCTTCCCTTGATTACAATTAATAACAGCTCCTGTAGTATTTAGAAAAGGTCTCCCAAGAATAATAGACATATTATCATCTTCAGGCATAAAAGTTTGAGAGGATGCTCACATAAGAAATATGAGTTGAAGTAAAAGAGAGCATCAAGAAGCAAATTCAAAACACATTTAAGTCTAACCCACTTCCTATGCATAGGAATCGTGTATGCAAATAAATTCACAAAGAACAAAGTGACAGGCATAGGAAGATAAAACAAGAGGAACTTCAAAACTTTCAGCACATAGAGAGGTGTTTCAATACCATGAAAACTTCTACAACCATATTTTCCTCTCTCATAATAATTTTCAGTAGCCTCATGAATAAACTCAACAATATAACTATCACATAAAGCATGCTTTTCATGATCTACAAGCACTAGAGCTTTATCATAAACATTTTCAAAAGAATCCTCAGGAACATAACATTCATCCTCCTTTAGTAAGCATGGAGGACAATCAAATAATGTAAGGGATAAAGAGTTACTCTCATTAGAAGGTAGGCATGGGTAGCTAATCCATTCTTCCTCCTTTTGTTCATCACTCTCCTCCTCTTTTTCATCTAATGAGATTTCAGGTTCATCAATTTCTTCTTCCATAGGATCCTGCAAGGCATTAGTCTCTTCCATTTGTGGAAAGCATCTATTCATATATTCAAGAATATAGCCATTTTCTTCCTTGTAATTATCAAAGCAAAATTTAAGTATACCATAAACCTCATACTTATAAGGTGAATCATCAATATTTTTAAGCAAACTAGCAAGTTCAAAAGCACCCTTCCAAGCAATAAACTCCTCAATTTGTTCCACATCATAAAGGTCATAATTTCCCTTAACATAGGAAGATATGGTAACATTATCATTATACTCACATTGAAAAGGGAGGTGTTTGTACCTCCTACAGCAACAAGGTTTATCAAGGCAATAAGTAACATTATAAGTAGAGCACACATTTCTAGCAATGGTATACAATCTATCAATTTGTTCACATAAGTGTTTCCCTTTTCGTGACAAGTGGTGTTCCTTAGAATAATATTTTTCATCTTCCGTGAACCCACCTTGCCAATAAGATTCATTTTCAAAGAAACCAACCATTGGCAACAAGCATGATAAAGCAAGACAATAACAGACCAACGAAAATAACAACTAGAGTAGGAACCAATTTTTTTTGTATTTTTGATAAAGAAACAAGCAAACAAGGAGAAAATAAACTTAGCTTGAACAATAGAGAATCCAAGTGAACTTGATAAATAAAGCTATGCTCCCCGGCAACGGTGCCCGAAAATAGTCTTGATGACCCACAAGTATAGGGGGGGTATCGTAGTATTTTCGAGGGAAGTGAAACCCAATTTATTGATTCGACACAATGGGAGCCAAAGAATATTTATCAGCCTTAACAACTGAGTTATAAATTCAGCTGCACCTGAAAACAATCTTGCTCACAACAGTTTATCAGTAGCAACAGTTTTGTAGTAGGAATAGCAAACTAACATCAGTAGTAAAGCAAAGACAGTAGTAACAAAAGCAGTAAACAGTGGGATTCGAGTGCGGTAGGCATAGGGATGGATGATCGGGCGTTGCATGGACAAGACAATTCACATAACAATCAGAACATAGGGAAATTGCAGATAAATAAGATAAAGCATCCAAGTACTAGATAATCCTAGGCATGTGTTCCATATATAGTCATACGTGCTCGCAATGAGAACTTGCACAACATCTTTTGTCCTGCTAGCCTGTTTGCAGCGGGGCCTCTAGGGAACTACTGGCAATTAAGGTGCTCCTTTTAATAGAGCACCGGAGCAAAGCATTAACACTCCGTGAACACATGTGATCCTCACATCAAAGCCTTTCCCTTCCGGTTATCCTGATTTCTGTCACTTCGGGGCCATAGGTTCCGGACAACGACGTGTGTATGCAACTTGCAGGTAAGACCAAAAACAATACTATCATAATGAATCAATAACATGTTCAGATCTGAGATCATGGCACTCGAGCCCTAGTGACAAGCATTAAGCACAACAAGTCGCAATAAAGTCATAAAGCACTAATAAAAGATACTAGGCACCATGCCCTAACAATCTGATGCCATTACATGAACGATCTCATCCAATACCTACCATCCCCATAGCCTACAGCGGGGGATTACTCACTCATAGATGGTGGAAACATGGATGGTTGATGGAGATGATGGTGGAGATCGATGGAGATGGCTCCGGGGGCACTTCCCTGTCCGTGAGGTGCCTTGAACAGACTTTCCCCTGAATCTCCCCTTGGGTGGTGGCGGTGTTGCGGAACTTCTTTTGGAAAAACGTCAAACCCCCCCCCCCCCCCCCGGAGTTTTTAGGTCAGAAGGCTTCTTATAGGCGAAGAGGGAGACCGAGGAGGGCCTAGGGCCACCACACCATGCCCTGGGGCGGCCAGGCCCAGCCCGCGCCTGGGGGTGGTGTGGCCAGCCCCTGGCCCTCCTCCGTCTCGTATTCTGGCTCCGTGAGTCTTCTGGAAAAATAGGCACTTTGGCTTTTGTCCCGTCCAATTCCGAGAATATTCATTTTCTGACTTTCCTGGAACCAAAAACAGCAGAAAACACGCAGCTAGCACTGTGGCTCTTGTTAATAGGTTAGGCCAAGAAATCATATGAAAAGTACTCCAAAGTGTGGACAAAACACAAGAAAGTGGATAAAACCAAGCATGGAGCATCAAAAATTATAGATACATTTGCAATGTATCAACCACCGGAGCGTCGGAATCACATGAAAACTTGCATGTGCCCATAGGATATGTGTGTGAGAGTGGTGCAAGGTTGGTAGGTGCCATGTGTAGGCCCCAGGTGTGACCCTCTTCCCGGACATGCGTTAACACTTAGTGAAATCCTGGATCTGGACGTGGAAACTCCCGCCGCGGGACAACCGGGGCCTAGAATGTGGCAAAGTTGGCCCAACATTTGCTCTCCATGTACATATGTCCTAAACAAACCAAAACAAATAGAAAGGTCCACCACGTCGGAATCACATGAAAATGGCAAAATGGTTAATAGTTTGACTAGTTAGAATAATTATTTTATAAAACAGAAAATGTTCAAGCATTTTTTATGTTAAAAATTTAGTGAGATTCAAAAATATGCAAAATATAATAGTTAATGCATTTTTAAATTGAAAATGGCAAAATGGTTATTAGTTTCACTAGTTAGAATAATTATTTTAGAAAACAGAAAATAGATTTGGATTACTTATTCAAATTCAGGAATTTTTCATGTTAAATTTTTTCTCAAATTCATAAGTATGCAAAAACTGTATAATTCAAATGTTTAAAGAATATGCTAATTGATTTTTTTTAAACAGGCGCGCCCCTAGGGTGAAAAAATTGAAAAAATAACCTTTAGTCCCGGTGCGTGCTACACACCGAGACTAAAGGTGTGGCATTGACGCGCGCGCGTTGGGTGGTGCCAAAAAACTTTTAGTCCCGGTGGGTGCCACGCACCGGGACTAAAGGTGAACCTTAGTCCCGTGCAGATAATGCATCGACTAAAGACCCTTTAGTCCCGAGTTATTATCTGGACGGAACTATAGGTCCCCCACCTATATATTGGCGCGCCCCTTCTTCTCCCAAATCACCACTCGAGGACGCATTCCATAGAGCACAACGCGAGGATGACGAAGGAGACGCTGGCAGGCTGCCCGATCTCTCCGGCCGCCACCACCCCAACCGGCGCGCCCACTCCAGCCGCAACCACCCCCAACCGCCGCCCCCACTCCAGCTGCCGCCATTGGCCAAGTACCCGCCTCCCCTTCCTCGTCGTTTAGCTCTGTGGGACGAGCAGGCCAGCGACAACTGCACGCCCGGCAAGCTATGAGCGTCAAGGCGGGCGCCCCCGGCCAGTTCTCTAGTTATTTTTTCATTTTTTTATTTTGTAGTGTATATAGTTGTAATATTATTTAGTAGTGTAATATTATATAGTAGTGTAATATTATTATAGTATATATTAGTGTAATATTATTTAGAAGTGTAATATTATAGTATATATATAGTAGTGTAATATTATTTAGTAGTGTAATATTATATATATAGTAGTATATTGCATATATAGTAGTATATTGTATGGCATATATTATAGTAGTATAAATAGTAGTATATTGCATTATAGTATAGTAGTATATTGCATTATAGTATAGTAGTATATTGTAATATTATAGTATATATAGGAGTATATTGCATATATTGATGAATATTATATATATAGTAGTATATTGCATATATCATAGTGCTAAATAAAGATAAGGTGAACATGGCGGCAAAACTTGCAGCCTGTTTTTTCTTGCCTTTTATTCATCAAGCAAACGATCCGTGTCTGAGTCCACAATCCCTATCGCAAAAACCAGCTAGTAACGATCCCTAAAAATAGCTGAAGGAATAACTACCCTAAGTCCAGAGTGCTCATGGGTCCCGGACTTAGGTTAGGTTAGTGCTCATGGGGCCCGGACTTAGGGTTAGGGTGGCAGTGCTCGCGGGCCCCCGGACTTAGGGTTAGGGTGGTGGTGCTCGCGGGCCCCCGGACTTAGGGTTAGGGTGGTGGTGCTCGCGCCCCCCCGGACTTAGGGTTAGGGTGGTAGTGCTCGTGGGCCCCCGGACTTAGGGTTAGGGTGGCAGTGCTCATGGGCCCCCGGACTTAGGGTTAGGGTGGCAGTGCTCGCGGGTCCCCGGACTTTGGGTTAGGGTGGTAGTGCTCGCGGGGCCCCGGACTTAGGGTTAGGGTGGCAGTGCTCGCGGGCCCCCGGACTTAGGGTTAGGGTGGCAGTGCTCGCGGGCCCCCGGACTTAGGGTTAGGGTGGTAGTGCTCGCGGGCCCCCGATCTTAGGGTTAGGGTGGTAGTGCTCGCGGGTCCCCGGACTTAGGGTTAGGGTGGTAGTGCTCGCGGGTCCCCAGAATTTTTGTATATAGGAAATATATTTTTGTATATAGGAATTATTTGTATATAGGCAATATTTGTATATAGGAAATAATATTGTGTGCATCTCGCATTTTGCAGAAACTATGGATCCACCTAGTCCAATGCGCAGAGACCTAGCACAAGAAGAAATTCTCGAGGATATGATCAACGATGCCCATGTTGATCCACCCGAATCTCCGTCGATGTATCTGAACCCCTCCGGTGAGGGTGAGGAGTTTGACCGAAATGATCGGGGAGAAGCCGACGGCCTTGGTGGAACCTTAACAATGTCCGACGAGGTATATATATGAAGTTCGGTGATTAGTAGATGCATTAATTAAGTTGTATATATATAAATTGACGAATGTTTCTTCTCTTAGGCCTCCACATCGAGCAAAAAATATTCCAAACGAGGCCCAACCAAAAAGTTGGACGGCTCTACGCGTTATACAATTATGGTGGTATCACCACGGGGTAAACCGTTGGAACCCGAAAAGGCTAAAAGTGTATTTGTACAACAATGTGGAGTTATGGTTAGGGATCGCATCCCGATCACCGTTCGAGAGTGGAATAAGACCAAAGGAGCGGAAGAGGGCGAGTATGTCGCTGACAGGTACAAAGAGGGTCTTTGGAATGACCTCATGACACATTTCACCCTGCCAGAATGTGAGGATGATGCCGACACGGCTGCATTGAGGAAGAAAGTCAAGCAGTGGACTCTTACGAATATGGCCGAACTATTCAAGAACTGGAAGAAAGCATTATGGCAAAAGTATCAGAAGACGAAGATTCCTCCTAAATTCGAATGATATCTAACGAAGCAGCAGACTAACTGGGATGCATTTTTGAAGTACAAGGAGTCAGAAGCTGCTATGGAAAAGTCGGAAAAAAACAAGAAAAATGCCGCGATGAAGAAATATCACCATCACCTGGGGCCAGGGGGATATGCGACTGCCATGCCAAAGTGGGATGCTAAAGAGAGTGAGCTGCTTGCTAAAGGGATCACTCCAGAACCAATACGTGAAGAATGGGATCTGAGGGCAAGAAATTGGTTCCTTGGGCATGGGAGTGAGTATGACGAAAAAACAGGGGACCTTATTGTTGGGGTTTCGCGTATGAAAACAATAAATTTTACTCTACGCCCCTGAACCCCTGAAGCTACCAGGACCTATCTATTAGTAATAGAGTAACAGGAGGGGCTTTTCGCGAACTTACCCTTGAAGACCGAAAAGCATTGTCAACGCTCAGGAGAGCGTGGTTGATGTAGACGAGCCGAAGCCGACCTCAAGGTCATGATGAAGTCCTTGCGCTCCTTCTGGCTCCAACGACTTGAGTGCCTCAAGTGCGACACCTCGCGGGGAGTTACACACGTCCGGTGCCTGACGTTGACTCCTGCTTCCCCGATCCAGCAGCAGTTGCGGAAGTAGAGCTCCCGGATCCGAATCCCGCGGTGCGACGGCGCTCCGCGGTGAAGATGTCTCTCGCTCGTGCAGTCCATACTTGGGACCACGGTCATGAGAGAGAGAGGGGGAGAGAGAAAATATGAATTGGAGGTCCTCCCAAAAGTGGTGAGACCTTTATTGATTATTGGTGTATTTTTCGAGGCCAAATACCCCACTATATATAGGGGGAGGGGAGGTACTACCTCCCCTCAAGTCCCGGGGTGGGACTAAAGGAGAGGAGGGGGTGGGGTGGCCACCGGCCAGCCCCTAGTGGGCCCCGCAGTGGGCTGAACCCAGCCCCTTGGCCCCTCTCCCTCTCTCCTTTCCCCTAATGGGCCCTCTCCCTCCGGAATTGGCCCATTAAGCCTTTTTGACCTTTAATTGATTTTCTCTTTATTAAATAAATATGAATAGATGATTAAATCAAAATTTAAACATTCATTCACATATCATTTAATCTCCATGGCCATGGAACACCTTCCACTTCCACTCCGGACATCCTCCGAACTTACCGAAACCCTTCCGGTTTTCTCTCTTCTTTTCTTCGGTGATTCCACCGATCTTATAAACACTCTCTAAGCATCATCAAGCCCTTAAGCGTGATACCCTACAGTTCAGGAAAACTCCAGACATGGTCGGGACACTCCCGCACCAACGATCGACAGAGGGACCTGGATGGCCATGTGACCCCTGTGCGTTCCACGAAGATCTTTCGTCATTTGAACCGGGACAGTCATGTCGTATTCCCTTTGTCACTCGATACTTACATTGCCCGAGATCTGATCAATGACATCACCATGTCGTGTTCAATCTCGTTACTGAACAATGCTACTTGACTCATTTTGACAAGTGATATCCCCGTGATCCAATCACACGCTGTGCAGCTATTGGATATAACTTCTCCGAGTGGGCCCTTGAGTATCTTCCCGTCAGATGGACGGAAAAATCCCGCTCTTGACATATATTGCCTATACGGTTTCCTCTGAGTACCTGAACACACCTTTGTAACCACCGTTTTACAAGATGGTGTGTGATGCTATCTAAGTACTCTCGGGATATAGTGATTGATATAGCCTCACGGTCTAAGAAATAGTCTATGAGGATACATTTCTAATCATCGTAACTTGAACTTCGTGACATGATCGGGTCACGATGTTTCGGTTGGGTATTGGTTCATCATCTCATTCTCCAAATGAGATGACCTCATTTCCAACTGGCATAAATGCCACATGATCAGGAAACATGATCATCTGTTGACCAATGAACCAGTGAGTAAAGTTTCACTAGGAACCCCTGGTTGTTTGTATATCACAAGTGTATTGATGTTTCCACTCAATACAGTTATAGCATGATATAAAACTTAATCATAAACTATATGAAATATGATAATAGTCCTTACTACTATTTGTCTTTAGGGCATATTTCCAACAGTCTCCCACTTGCACTAGAGTACAAATACACTAGCTGCATTTTGTTCTCAATCATTGGCACCATATATCCGGTACCCTGAACATGCTTGCTCATGGAAGAGTTTGAGCCTTGGGTCTGTACTTTACAGTCCCAAATCCTTTGCAACTTACTAATGTCACCTTGATTGACATTAATCCTTTATCATCACATGATAGCATCTATGTGTATGTATCGTCGCTATGGCAGCAGAATGAGGCCTGATTCCAGGAGCTTATAGTGACGTTAGATCATCCTCGAGGGCTTTCTCATGGGCATTGTTCCCTGGGACACATCATTCTACGTTAAAAGCTAATTAGCCCCGCCATAACATTATACAACACTTTAGATGGTACCCTTATCTATTATTATAAGTGTATTCATCGAAACACCAGTGCACTCTGTGCAACCTTCGATGTTATGTTCACCTCGCTTCCTACTTGACTTTAATTGGCATCTACAGGAGTTTCCACCATATTCCGTTATAGCATAACTCTTTATGCTTTAAGATATGTTATCCTTTATGGATTTGGAAAATATGTCCATAGTTCTCTATTAGACATTGCGGACAAAACTTAGCTCAAACGTTCTGTGATTCGAACTTAATCACTTTCACACGTTCCTTATTTGGATCACATATTATGCCAAGTTATCATCATGGTTTCTAAGATAAAACCTATGTCTCAACATAGTGGATGACGATCATCTTTCTTTTAACCGTTGATGTTAAACTTAATGCTATTCCTAATTTGAGTCATAATATCCTGAAAACCTTTTTCAAAATCCCTTAAGGAATACTACATAATATCATAATACACCTATTATCAACTTCTATATCTTATGAATCATTATTCATAAGTATTTGCGCCTTTCATTCTCAACACATTTAAGAATTACTCTTTTAAGCTCCCACTCAAAATATGTTCCCACATATTTCAATTTGAGACTTACATCGCTCCCACTCAAAAATATGTCAATCACATATTGTTTCAGGAAGACTTTCACAGCTCTCACTCAATTTTATGCACATTGCATATCTCCTTACTATTTGAATAACTTCAAAATCCTTTGATCAAATATCAAACTTGGAGATTTATTATGAGATACTAGTACTTTACTAGTTTTAAATCCACTAGACTTTTAGCACACATGAATCAAATTCATTTGAATTTGTCCAATACTTGACAAATTGTGCTTTAGTCATTTACCCCCTTTTTCCTACTATGGCTTTGCAGTCATTTGGGAAAATTCAAGTAACCCCTTTTACTTGTGAGATTCAGCAACGAATTGCTTTCTAATCTCAAGGGAATTTTCCTTCTAGGATTTCTCATAATTCTAGTTTACCATTATTTCCTTTGTAGTTCGTAGGTATGTCATATCCCAAAAATCATGACAGTGATTCACAAATGTCTCCATACAAGATATGGATTTACATTTTGAATCCTACTTCATGTAGTGAAAAACGATAGTGGAGAGAAAAACACAATGATCAAAATCATTGGTTCTTTCCTTCTGTGAAGAGAATCGTTCAGGAACATTGTCTGTTGCGCTTCTCAACACTCTAATGCAGGGTTTTGAATCCTCATCATGTTTTACACTAATTTCCATTTGCTTCATAATTGAGAAACATCACTAGAAGCGAGCTTTCTCAAGAATGCACCAAAATCCAAGCAATATGAATCTTGCTTTCCTTTTGGTCTCAGCTATGGATTTCGTATTCAAAGTTTCCAATGAATACACTACAAGGACTTACTCGCTATTGTTTTGGTTATATCGAATAACCCCCAAAACTTTCACGAATTCAAATGGTTTACCAATTCTAATTGAGTGCTAACTATTTCTAACTGATGGTCTCTACATCTACACTACAACGATTTATTTGGTGCCTTCTATTCAACCCCCTTTTTGATATCTAATATCATATTGTGATGCTTTTGTACTTTGACGTTTCAAAACACTTTGCATTTCACAATTACTTTTATGCCATTCTTATAAAATTGAATTTCATTACTATTGATCAAATCATAGCAATTTGACTCTCTTTTATACTTATACCCTTTGTTGATGAAACATTTTGATCAAATCAAATAGTTTCATATTCATGTTTCCTTTGGTAAACTTACTTCACACATTTAAACAATCATTTAATGATAATTACCATTTTCGTTAAAACACAATACATCGAATATGTATTTACTTTTAACAATTCTTTAAACACTTTGTATTCAAGTAATACATGGTGTTCAAGTTATTTTGCCGAACTTAGGCATGATTTATATGTGAAAAGAAATCGAATGACTTTCACATATTATCACATAACTTTGAATTTAAACAATGGTTTCATTCATTAATGAACACATCATTAAATTGGGTATTTTTTAAAAAGGCATTTTAATATTTTACAAATGTTCATGCATTATCAATTAGTTTCAAACAATAAGGACGATTCACAATAATCAAACAAGATATGAACACGAATACATTCATAAAAGCAGAACAACTGTTTGTTACAAACTCATATGAATAACCGTCTCACGAAATGTGAGACACACTAAAGAAGTTCACAATCTCTTGATTACAATAATCATCCTAAAACACAAACTAAATGATAAATGTCGAGGGAGAGTGTCGTCGGCCATCATCATCATGCTCGCCATCAACACACAACGTCACCTCCTCTCCAGCAAGCACCTCTCATGCAGAAGGACCTGTTTTCACCAAAACAGAACAAGTATCAGATATACTTAACACTGCAATGTGTTTGCAAGATTATAACATTTATAAAACCATATATCAAATATATACCTTTGTCGTTGACGACCTGAGCGACATCTGGTTCAACCAACACATTCCTTAGATGTGTCATGAACCGGTGGAACTCCATCGTTTCCGTGTCGCCCCTCATTATGCAAGTCCTGACTGTGCTTGGTAGCTTGGTGGCAGCGACAGCAAAGACAAGCATTTGCAAAGAGCTCATAATCTAGACGTCCAGGAAGTATGCTGGCCTCATGTACACATCATGCATGTGCTGCAAGTGGATGTCCAGTGACGAGTTCTCCTCCATCTTAATGGAGAGGAAGTCTCCCATCAGCTCATGCTCCCAAATGCGTGTCTGCTCCATGAAATGTGTCCTAAGCTGTAGCATCACCGAACGAGGGTTGACATCACCCACGAAAGGCCACAGCTCGTCCACCATTCCGAAACGGATCACAACTGAAATATAGGAGGCCATCTCACGACGGAGATAACGGTCTTTCCGCTCCTCTTGGGTCTCAAGGTCCGTGGGTTGATCCAAATCCATCCCGTCGAGTATGTAGTCGACCACGTCATTCTCGCTAAGGAGAACATGGAGACTGGCAACCCAAATGGAGAAGTTCGATCCATCTAATCTGAGCTTCTATCCTTCTAACCATTCAATTGTCAACACGAAAGGTCCCATCTACATTTATAATTGCAAAAGGAATTTAGACTAAGTTTATAACTAAATGAGTTAATAATAACTCCACTCAGAAACACCTATCCCTAGTGAGGGTTCCTAGTGATAACACGACCCCTATCAGCCAGATCTCCCTCGATTGATCACGGCCATCGATGTGGGTTCAACGGTGGATGCTAAACGTCGGTCACATCATTCATGCGACTCGTGCTCGATCTTTCGACCATCCGTGTTCTGAGGCCACGCTTCTGTGGCATGCTAGGCTTGCCAACTCAACCTTAGTGTATCCGCTGTGCAACATGGCTTACACCCACTGTATGCGAACGTAGATATGTCTGATACCCAGGCCTCTAACCCTGGATCGCCTCATACCGAAGAACTTTCTTGGTGGTGCACACTAAGGGGGAATACAATCGTTGGTGATTTTAACAGGGATCATCTTATTAGGCTACCGTCGAGTATCTAATACTAGCACACAATAAGACATACAAACAATAACATTGAATGTAAATGCTATGTGATATGGTCCTTCACGTCGTGATCTCCATCCGCCATCACCGGGTTCTGGCGCCAGGGTTCCGGCGCCGCAGACACCAGGGTATCGGTGTCATTCCAGCATGGTAGTTTGTCATTACCGTGACTATCTACTACTATGTAACAAAAGGTAATTACTTTACCTTTGCCACAACCATATCACAAAGCAACGCCCCCCTGCAAAACAAAGTTAGACGCCTCTACTTTATCTTTGCATGTTTTACGTGGCTGAATGGGCTTTCGCACAAGATCCGTTCTTACCTACAAACTTTCAGAACAATGCTGATCAAGTAGCTGTCTCTACTACACCCCATTCGGGGCCCTCCGTTGCAAATGGTATACTAACTAATGCGAGAGAGACAGACACCCCCCTAAGCCACTTTATACGGTACAAGCCGTATGTCAAGCGTGGACCAGTCTCGCGAATGAACGCGTAAAGTCGGTTGGGGGCCGCTTCATCAAGCATTACTGCGGTATACACAAGTACACGTGGGAGGGTAACAACTAAAAGATCAACGCCCACATGCTACATCTCGTGTGTTCTACCCGTACTAGCATTACTACACATAGATCTAGCTCTGATACCATTGTTGGGGTTCCGCGTATGAAAACAATAAATTTTACTCTACGCCCCTGAACCCCTGAAGCTGCCAGGACCTATCTATTAGTAATACAGTAACAGGAGGGGCTTTTCGCGAACTTACCCTTGAAGACCGAAAAGCGTTGTCAACGCTCAGGAGAGCGTGGTTGATGTAGACGAGCCGAAGCCGACCTCAAGGTCGTGATGAAGTCCTTGCGCTCCTTCTGGCTCCAACGACTTGAGTGCCTCAAGTGCGACACCTCGTAGGGAGTTACACACGTCCGGTGCCTGACGATGACTCTCGCTTCCCCGATCCAGCAGCAGTTGCGGAAGTAGAGCTCCCGGATCCGAATCCCGCAGTGCGACGACGCTCCACGGTGAAGATGTCTCTCGCTCGCGCAGTCTAGACTTGGGACCACGGTCACGAGAGAGAGAGGGGGAGAGAGAAAATATCAATTGGAGGTCCTCCCAAAAGTGGGGAGACGTTTATTGATTATTGGTGTATTTTTCTAGGCCAAATACCCCACTATATATAGGGGGAGGGGAGGTACTACCTCCCCTCAAGTCCCGGGGTGGGACTAAAGGAGAGGAGGGGGTGGGGTGGCCGCCGACCAGCCCCTAGTGGGCCTGCAGGGGGGCTAGGCCCAGCCGGCCAGCCCCCTTGGCCCCTCTCCCTCTCTCCTTTTCCCTAATGGGCCCTCTCCCTCCGGAATTGGCACATTAAGCCTTTTTGACCTTTAATTGATTTTCTCTTTATTAAATAAATATGAATAAATGATTAAATCAACATTTAAACATTCATTCACATATCATTTAATCTCCGTCGCCATGGAACACCTTCCACCTCCACTTCGAACATCCTCCGGACTTACCGAAACCCTTTCGGTTTTCTCTCTTCTTTTCATCAGTGATTCCACCGATCCTATAAACACTCTCTAAGCATCATCAAGCCCTTAAGAGTGATACCCTACGGTTCGGGAACACTCCAGACATGGTCGGGACACTCCCGCACCAATAATCGACAGAGGGACCTGGATGGCCATGTGACCCCTGTGCGTTCCACGAAGATCTTTTGTCGTTTGAACCGGGACAGTCGTGTCTTATTCCCTTTGTCACTCGATACTTACATTTCCCAAGATCTGATCAATGACATCACCATGTCGTGTTCAATCTCGTTACTGAACAATGCTACTTGACTCGTTCCGACAAGTGATATCCCCGTGATCCAATCACACGCTGCACAGCTATTGGATATAACTTCTCCGAGTGGGCCCTTGAGTATCTTCCCGTCACATGGACAGACAAATCCCGCTCTTGACATATATTGCCTCTACGGTTTCCTCTGAGTACCTGAACACACCTTTGTAACCACTGTTTTACCAGATGGCATTTGGTGCTATCTAAGTACCCTCGGGAGACAGTGATTGATATAGCCTCACGGTCTAAGGAATAGTCTACGAGGATCCATTTCTAATCATCGTAACTTGAACTTCGTGACATGATCAGGTCACGATGTTTAGGTTGGCTATTGGTTCATCATCTCATTCTCCAAATGAGATGACCTCATTTCCAACTGGCATAAATGCCACATGATCATGAAACATGATCATCTGTTGACCAATGAACCAGTGACTAAAGTTTCACTGAACCCACAGTTGTTTGTATATCACACGTGTATTGATGTTTCCACTCAATACAGTTATAGCATGATATAAAACTTAATCATAAACTATATGAAATATGATAATAGTCCTTACTACTATTTGTCTCTAGGGCATATTTCCAACACTTATTTGCAGTGACGGGATTAGGATACCCCGGGAGACATGGCAGAGAGTGGTTAAGGAAATTAAAGAGGGGACAACAAAGTTATGTACCGATAGAGAGAATGACTTGCTGACAAAGGCCCTCGGGAAGAAAGAACACGGAGTACGAGTACGAGGCCTTGGCACTAGTTATACTTGGGAGATGGGGTTTCCCAAAGACAGAGATACTTAGAGGAGCTGAGAGAGAGCAAAGAGGCGACGGCAGGACGAGGATGGAGACAGGTTCATCGAGTTGCTAGGAACACTTCGAATGCATCAGCAATAGATTGACGAACTTCGAGGAGTAGCGTGCTGATGACCCACAAGTATAGGGGGTGTATCGCAGTATTTTCGAGGGAAGTGAAACCCAATTTATTGATTCGACACAAGGGGAGCCAAAGAATATTTATAAGCCTTAACAACTGAGTTGTCAATTCAGCTGCACCTGGAAACAATCTTGCTCACAGCTGTTTATCAGTAGCAACAGTTTTGTAGTAGGACTAGTAAAGTAACAGCAGTAGTAAAGCAAAGACAGTAATAACAAAAGCAGTAAATAGTGGGATTCGAGTGCGGTAGGCATAGGGATGGATGGACGGGCGATGCATGGACAAGACAATTCACATAACAATCAGAACATAGGGAAATTGCAGATAAATAAGATAAAGCATCCAATTACTAGACAATCCTAGGCATGTGTTCCGTATTTAGTCATACGTGCTCGCAATGAGAACTTGCACAACATCTTTTGTCCTGCCAGCCCGTTTGCAGCGGGGCCTCTAGGGAACTACTGGCAATTAAGATGCTCCTTTTAATAGAGCACCGGAGCAAAGCATTAACACTCTATGAACACATGTGATCCTCACATCAAAGCCATTCCCTTCCGGTTATCCTGATTTCTGTCACTTCGGGGCCATAGGTTCCGGACAACAACGTGTGTATACAACTTGTAGATAAGACCAAAAACAATACTATCATAATGAATCAATAACATGTTTAGATCTTAAATCATGGCACTCAGACCCTAGTGACAAGCATTAAGCACAACAAGTCGCAACAAAGTCATAAAGCACTAATAAAAGATACTAGGCACCATGCCCTAACAATCTGATGCCATTACATGAACGATCTCATCCAATCCCTACCATCCCCATAGCCTACAGCGGGGGATTACTCACTCATAGATGGGGGAAACATGGATGGTTGATAGAGAAGCGATGGTGACGATGATGGCGATGATCTCCTCCAATTCCCTGCTCGGTGGTGCCGAGCGGAGTTCTTCCTGTTTCGTGGAATCTAGTGGTGGTGGCGGAGAGGAACTCCTTCTGGAAAAACGTCGAACCCCTCGAAGTTTTTAGGTCAGAAGGCTCCTTATAGGCGAAGAGAGAGGCCGAGGGGGTGCCTGGGGGGCCCACACCACCCTCGGCGGCTGGCTCGACCAAGGCCACAGGTGGTGTGGCCACCCCTGGCTCTTCTCCGTCTCGTATTCTGGCTCCTGGAGTCTTCGGGTGAAATAGGATTTTTGGCATATTTTCCAGGATTTTTCCTAATAGTTTATTTAATGCACAAAAAGTAGGCACCAAGGCAATTCTGCTGAAAACAGCGTCAGTCCGCATTAGTTGTATCCAAATCACACAAGTATAGAGGAGAAACAATAGCAAAAGTGTTCGGAAAGGAGATACGTTTTGGACATATCAAATCCCCCCAAGCTTAGCTTATTGCTTGTCCTCAAGCAATTCAGTTGAAAACTGAGTGCGATAAAAGAACTTTCACGAACACATTTGCTTCATAAGATGTAAATATTCTCAGCAATGCGATCAACTACTTAAACAGTTCATAATAAAGAGTATGCAACTGAGTCTACTTAATAGTCATTGCAAGCTATGAAGAGATCCCAACTCAAAAATAATAAGTAGCATGAAGCATAAACATAAGCAACATTACAATGCTCATAAAAAGGTATGATAGAGTGGTATCTCGCTTGCCTTTGATTATGAATGTCAAGGCACCTCTGAAGTTCAAGTGATGACTAGAAGTAAAGATATCAAAGATACAAGCATCAAAGTCATAACACAAATAATCAAGTAATGGGACAAACATAAAGAATGACAACTATGCCCTCAAGAAGGTGCTCAAAGAATAAATGGAGACTCAACAAGTAAAGAAAAAGGTTTTGAATAATTTTGAAAAACTTCCAAATGCTGAAAGTATGGTACTCATTAGCTTTGAGCTCTCATTGCCCCTATCATAAGCATCTTTAAATGGTTAAGGTTAAAGTGACACAACTAAGAGGATATGCTTGACAAGTTATAAATCGAAGTCTCATGCCCCTTACTTACAAAGACCGATCCTCATGCTACTCAACTTCAGTCACAAGTAAGCTCTTATCATTGTAAGTATATACGTATCATAGAGAACCGCCAATAGGGTACCCCTTGCACATGACACGGGAGCTATCCCATAATCAAAATAACAAGGCAAGCAGACAATGAACATCTCGGCGATCTTTTTATTTACTATGTGCATAGATTTTTATTGAGGATGCTTCATAGAATGCTCATTATGATTATGCTGCAAGTTTCCACCATGATTAGGCATGGGTTAGGCTAGCGGCCCAGGCGTTTCTCTAACATACATACAAACTCCATGATCTTACAAGTTCCACTTTTATTTCACACCACCGAGATCCATAAGCAAAAGAACATGATATCAACTAGGTACAAAGTACCTATGAAGCGTTGAAAGCGGTCCCCATGATACATGGTTCTGCTAACTTCAACTCATAAAGCGCAAGCATATGCGCAACAAAGAAGGACGCAACGGTTCAGGTTTATTAAGTGCAAGAAAATAAAGTGTACCATCAAGTTCGTGAGAGCTTTACTAACTAACTTTATCATAACAAGCAAACATTTTATTCGGAAGAAAACAAGGCATATTGAATATGCACGGAGGTAGCAAATGATGCTAATAGGTAGGTACGGTGGACACTTTGGAAATATTTGGTTTAGGGAGTTGGGACTTGAGTAAAACATACTCAGTGAAAGTGAAGGCTAGCAATAGTAAGGGAGCGACAAACGAGAGAGCAATAGCTGTCATTATCATGCTCGCAACAAAACAGGACTACTCATGGCATGAAAGTGATTCAAGATCCTCAAGGAAAAATAATTCATCAAGGCTTAACTGATTATCACAGTCATATGCATGCGTGAGCATGTGCCAAGTCAATTCAAATGAAACATTCAGAGGAGGATACCGCGGTGTCATACCAATTTATGAATAGAGCAATGCAAGCAAACATTCATAAGACATGCTACAAACTATTAGCGAGATGGAGCTAATCATAAGAAAGCAAGAACTACTAAGCATCCAAAGATAACATACACCCTACTTGAACGGACTAAGCAAGCTCACAATGATGAGTATATGTACAAAATGAAAACAAATAGAGTTCGTTACCAGCCTCTTACCACGCCTCGAGTTGTCATTGATCCTCATTATTGCTCTTCACTTGTGTGGCTTGAATAATAATATGAAACCAATATCCACTGAGGACTGCTGAACCCTGTAGCAAACTCACAAAACCAAAGAAGAACGACAAATATTTTTGGTGTTTTCGATTTTTAAACAAGAGCCAAAAGGGAAAAACAAGCAAAGCAAAATCTTTTTGGGTTTTTCGAATAGTTCAAACAAAGCAAAAAGGGAAAAGCAAACCAAGGCAAAAAGAAGAAGCAAACCAAAGAGAAACAACTGAAATATTTTTGGTCTTTTTGTGTTTTTAGAAAGCAAAAGCAAAGAAGAACGAAAACTAAAAAGAGAACGAAAACATGAATATACAAAGTACCGACGCAACATGATATGAAGATGAGTGCGGTGTCGGCGTACCTCCCCCCAAGCATAGGCTTTTGGCCTAAGTGGGTATCAATCCCAAGCTGGCCAGGATGAAGTGTCACCCTGGTATGACGAAGAGGTCCCCTCATCCTGGTGTGAACTCGAGTACGTCCCTCCGTAATGCGTGGAGTAATCATAGGAGGGCACATCCTCCTGGTGCTGCTCGTGGAAACCCAGCAAGCAAAGCTGCTCGTCCACCTCCTCCTTGGAGCGCGACCACGGTCTCCTGTGAACACTAAACAAAGCAAGATGTGGCAAAAGGATCTCCCTTTCATCCCCGTCAGTGAAAAGCATCCTATATACAAGATTGTTCAAATCAGAGGTAGCAGTGACAAAGTGATGAGTTTTCATGGCAACAAGGTCAAGCCTCTGTGGTGCCAACATAGCATCATAGGGATCCACTAAAAGATCTAATGCATTGACTATACGCGAGGCAATGATGCCCCCATAGATAGGCCCCCTAGCAGCTAGGCGGCGAGCAATAAGCGAGCCAAGATTGTACGGAGTATCATTGTTAAGCGCAGCAGCAAGGAATGCTAAATGATAGTTGGAGATATTACTTGTGTTCTCCCTACCAAGTACACTAGTAGCAAGATAATATGCAAAGTATCTAAGAGCAGGGAGTTGGATATTTCTTATCTTTCCGTGCTACGCCACACGGTCATCATCATTGGTCACCCCTCGGTAAAGCTCCAACAAATCAGCGGGTCGCCCTTGAATTTTCTTCACGGTTCCTGTCATGCGCACACCTACAATACTGCAAAATCTCTCCAAAGGCATGGTGAAGAGAAGATTATAGATTTTGAAAGAGACAGTAGACTGATAGGGTGTGTTAGTAAACGTGAAGCTCTCAGCAAAAGTTTTGGTGAGCATAGCGTATTGCGCACTCTCATCTTGCATATATGAGGTCACACCAACCCTCTCAATCACTAGCAAGAAATCATCAAGAATACCTGCAGCTTGTAAGAAAGTAAAACAAGGAAAAGAGGATGGGTGAGCATCCCCATCATCCCTTTCACTACCAATACGAGTTGCAATGAGATCTTCATTGTATGATGGCCTAGCTTGAGAGGCTATCCTTGTGGGCCTCAACCTCCTAGTTGCATCACTCTCAAATATCTCTCCAAAAGTATGGTTGTTCATGCTTGGTATTCTGAAATTTAAACACCTATTAAACAAGTGATTGCAAAGTAAATATAATGAAGGATTCTACTCATAGGGACTTGCAAGAGGCCTAAACATGCATCAAAACTATATCTCTAAGCATCAAACAAGCTTACAAGCTCTCATAACCAGTCACCTATAGCACCAAAATACTCAATATATAATCCACTAAACACAAATCTACTTGAACAAGGGGAGGAGTCACATACCAGGGAACAAATGCTCCAAATTTCAGCAAGAAAGATGGGCAGAGAAAGGGGATTGAAAAAATCGAGAGCAAGCATAGCAAGAACACGATTTTGAGCAATGAACTGGAGCTTACTCGGGAGAGAGAAGAAAGTGGCAGGTGAGAGAGTTAGTGGGGGGCCAGGGGTGGCCCACACCAGGGCATGGCGCCACCCAAGGCTGGCCGCGCCACCATGTGGTGTGCCTGCCTGGTGGGCCCCCCTGGTACCTCCCAGGTACTCCTCTGCCCCTTTTTTCACGTAAAAATTTAATATAAATTTTCTGGAATTTTTCGAGACACTTTATTTTTGGGCATTTTTCAGAAATAGAAGAATGATTTTTCTGACAGACAATTTTTTTTCTTTTGGAAACATGATGCAAGGACAAAACAAGGCTAGAACTACAGAAGTTCTAACATGCAAGCAACTAACAACAAAAAGAAAACTAAACGAAAGCAAAAACTAAAATGCAAAGGATAGAAATAAACAGAGATAATCATAATGAAAACATTGTTTTGTTCAATGGAATCCTTTTGTTAACAAGGTTGATCAAGTCTTGCAACCAAAACAATTGCATATGAGACAAAACTGTGTACTCCACTAATGATTATGTTACCTCAACCTTGATAGCAATGGTCCCAATCATAATAGTTTCAAATTTTTCTCTTGGTATGGGACAATGTATTTCTCCAACTTGAATGCCTTCAACATGTTCAATTGAATTCAAACCATAAGTCCTTTCAATCTTCTTGGGGAAATAGACAGTATGTTCCTTGTCATTAACATTGAAGGTCACCTTTCCTTGATTACAATTAATAACAGCTCCTGCAGTATTAAGAAAAGGTCTCCCAAGAATAATAGACATATTATCATCTTCGGGTATTTCAAGCACAACAAAATCAGTTAATATCAAGCAATTGTGGGCCACCTGAATAGGTACATCCTCACATATACCCACAGGAATAGTGGTAGATTTATCAGCCATTTGCAAAGATATATCAGTTGGTATTAATTTTTCAAGTTGAAGCCTCTTATAGAGAGAGAAAGGCATAACACTAACTCCAGTTCCCAAATCACACAAAGCAGTTCTAACATAACTGTTCTTAATAGAGCAAGGGATAGTTGGAATCCCTAGGTCTCCAAGTTTCTTAGGAACCTTACCATTGGAGGAATAATTAGCAAGCAAAGTAGAAATTTCTTCATTAGGGATCTTCCTTTTATTCGAGACAATGTCCTTCATATACTTTGAGTAAGGAGGCAATTTAATAGCATCAGTCAAAGGAATTTGCAAGAATAAAGGCTTCAACCACTCACAAAACTTATTATAGTGTTCATCTTCCTTTGACTTGTGTTTCTTATTAGGGAAAGGCATAGGTTTTTGGACCCAAGGTTCTCTTTCACTACCATGTTTCTTAGCAATAAAATCTTCTTTGGTGTATTTAGTATTCTTAGTGTGGTTTTCAGGTTCTTCTTCAACTTTTTCTTCATTAGGAACAACATTTTCTTCATTGGCACTTTCAGTTTCAGCATCAGAGATAGATATACTATTAGGATCTATAGCAGGTTCAGAGGGTTCTACAACAATTTTATGTTTCTTTTTCCTTTTCTTACGAGTAGAACCACTATTTTCAGCTTGTTGAGAATCCTGCTCAATTCTTTTGGGATGCCCCTCAGGATATAGAGGATCCTGGGTAGCAGCACCACTTCTAGTTCTAATTTCATAAGCATGTTTTTCTTTAGCAGCATTAACTAGCAAGTCGTTTTGCACTTTAACGAGTTGATCTATTTGAGTTTGAACCATTTGAAAGTGTTTAACAATCATTTTAACATCATTAGAGGTTCTTTCAACAATATCTTTCAACTCAACAATAGCTCTAGTGTTTTCCATTACATGATTTTGCACCCTTTTATTAAAGTTACCTTGCTTAACAATAAAGATATCAAATTCTTCTAAGCATTGATCAGGAGGTTTAGAGTAAGGGATATCACCTTCATAAAAGTGTTGGAGAGTCAATAGTGGATGAGTAGGGAATAGTCTTACATAATTCTTCTATAGGAGGTAAATTCTTGACATCTGCAGCTTTAATTCCCTTCTCCTTAAGATATTTCTTAGCTTCCTTCATCACTTCATCATTTAATTCAATAACTCCCCTCTTCTTTGATGTTGGAATAGGCACAGGATTAGATGGTTCAGGTACAATTACTTCAGGTATAGCTTGTTTAGGAGGAGTCCAATCTTCATAATTCTTGCTTATTTTAGCCATTAATTCCTCAGCTTCCTTAGGAGTCATATTCCTGAAAACACAATTAGCACAACTATCTAGGTATGTCCTAGATTCCTCTGTTAGTCCATTATAAAATATATCAAGAAGCTCATTCTTAGGTAATGGACTTCCATCCTGTGCATGAATCAAAGCACAAAACCTTGCCCAAGATTCGGGCAATACCTCTTTTTCTCCCTGTTTAAAATCAAAAAGTTCCTGCAAAATAGCATGTCTAGCACTAGGAGGAAAAAAATTCTACAGGAAAGTACTAATCAAGCACTCAGGGCTATCAATAGATCCAGGAGGTAAATTACTAAACCAAGTTTTAGCTTGTCCTTTCAGTGAAAAGGGAAAAATCTTAGCAACAAAGTAAGTACGCATCTTAATATCATCAGAAAACAAGCCACTCATGGTAGAAAGTTCATTCATATGTGCTACCACACTTTCATTCTTAGTCCCACAAAAAGGTTCTTTCTCGACAATAGCTATGTAAGATAGATCGAGAGAGAAATCATAATCTTCATCTATAATGTTTATGGGAGAAGCAGCAAACTTAGCAGCAGGAGATAATTTGGGTCTAATAGTACGCCTCTCAAGGAGACTCTTAGCGGCGCTCCTATCATGGGTGTTCTTACATTCTTTAATAAACTCATCGGTCATCTCAACATAACCATCTTCAATATCATAACTCTCACTAGACTCAGGTGAGCTAACAGGTGTGGTAGTGTCTTCATTAGGAGTTTCGGTATTTCTAGCTATAGTTCTAGCAATCGTAGCATCTAGGAAAGGACCTAATGAACCACTCTTATCAAGCACAGTAGAAGCAGCATCATAAGCATCAGGAGTTTCAGATTCAGCAGTAGTAGCAGTGTGTGTAGCATGTGTATGTGGTGGTGTAAGGAACTTACTCATAACAAACAGTGAATCAAGAGCAGCAGAGGTGTTCAGAACCGTACCTCTTCTTGTAGTGGATGGTAAAATAGGAACCTTGCCATCACAAGGCTTACCCATGATGGATGGATAATAGCAAACAATAGAAAATCCAAGTGAACTTGATAAATAAAGCTATGCTCCCCAGCAACGGCGCCAGAAAATAGTCTTGATGACCCACAAGTATAGGGGTGTATCGCAGTATTTTTGAGGGAAGTGAAACCCAATTTATTGATTCGACACAAGGGGAGCCAAAGAATATTTATAAGCCTTAACAAATGAGTTGTCAATTCAGCTGCACCTGGAAACAATCTTGCTCATAGCAGTTTATCAGTAGCAACAGTTTTGTAGTAGGAAAAGTAAAGTAACAGCAGTAGTAAAGCAAAGACAGTAGTAACAAAAGCAGTAAACAGTGGGATTCAAGTGCAGTAGGCATAGGGATGGATGGACGGGCGTTGCATGGACAAGACAATTCACATAACAATCAGAACATAGGGCAATTGCAGATAAATAAGATAAATCATCCAAGTACTAGACAATCTTAGGCATGTGTTCCGTATTTAGTCATACGTGCTCGCAATGAGAACTTGCACAACATCTTTTGTCCTGCTAGCCCGTTTGCAGCGGGGCCTCTAGGGAACTACTGGCAATTAAGGTGCTCCTTTTAATAGAGCACCGGAGCAAAGCATTAACACTCCGTGAACACATGTGATCCTCACATCAAAGCCATTCCCTTCTGGTTATCCCGATTTCTGTCACTTCGGGGCCATAGGTTCCGGACAACAACGTGTGTATACAACTTGTAGATAAGACCAAAAACAATACTATCATAATGAATCAATAATATGTTCAGATCTGAAATCATGGCACTCGGGCCCTAGTGACAAGCATTAAGCACAACAAGTCGCAACAAAGTCATAAAGCACTAATAAAAGATACTAGGCACCATGCCCTAACAATCTGATGCCATTACATGAACGATCTCATCCAATCCCTACCATCACCATATCCTACATCAGGGGATTACTCACTCATAGATGGGGGATACATGGATGGTCGATGGAGAAGCGATGGTGATGATGATGGCGATGATCTCCTCCAATTCCCGTCCGGAAGGTGCCGAACGGAGTTTACGGTGTTTCGTGGAATCTGGTGGTGGCGGCGGAGCGGAACTGCTTCTAGAAAAACGTCGAACCCCTCAAAGTTTTTAGGTCAAAAGGCTCCTTATAGGCGAAGAGAGAGGCCGAGGGGGTGCCTGGGGGGCCCACACCACCCCCTGGCACGGCCTGGCTGGCTCAGCCGCCAGTGGTGTGGCCACCCCCTGGCTCTTCTCCGTCTCGTATTTTGGCTCCTGAAGTCTTCGGGTGAAATAGGATTTTGGCATATTTTCCGGGATTTTTCCTGATAGTTGATTTTCTGCACAAAAAGTAGACACCAAGGCAATTCTGCTAAAAACAGCACCAGTCTGCATTAGCAAAAGTGCGGACTGCAAGTAGATACGTTTTGTACATATCACGCGCCTGCAAGATCCTGCACTCGATATTACCGTTGTTCCATCTCAGCGGAGAAGCGGCATGGCTGAATCGGAGGTCCCATCTGACGATGCACGGATGGTAGATGGCGGTCCTGGCTACCCCGTGGATGGAATCAAGGAGCAGGCATCTTTTGAGCTCCATCAGAAGGTGAAGAACCTATCCATCAAGGTGGCGGTCGGATGTGCTTTACCTTGTCCACCTGACGCACGCTGGCATGGCCGTGAGATTCTAGCTGGCTATGCTAAAGTCGGGGTGGATGAAATCGCAACGGGGTGGGACTCAATGGAGCTTAACATCCCTGGACCTGAAGGTGAGAGGACACTCAGAGAAGTATTGGGTGGCATCATTCTATGGGACAAGAACAACATCAAGCTTCCAGGCTCAGCGCCAAGGCCAACACCGCCTCCGAGTCGTCGCATGTCACCTTCACCTCCATCACCTCCAAGAATCCCACCCCATGACTACGACCACCACAACGCGAGTCCATCTCGATCTCCGCCGCAGGGTCAGCCGCCTTCGCCGCCTGCTAAGGACAAAAAGCGGAAGCATGCTCCGTCGATAAGGACTAAACGATGCAGCAGCCCAAAACGACAAATGTCGCCCCTCCCAAGAGTACCTCATAAGAATCTTCCCATCAGACCTTACGATCGTACTGACGAGGAAAACGACATGATTGTAAAGCCCGAATGTGTTGCACAACTTCAAAAGAAGAAACCCGAGCCCGCCCCGGTATACACCGAGAAGCAAAAAGCGTATGCACTTTCTTTTCTGAACACAAAATCGTAATATGACTTGCACCATAAGCCAGATGACTATCGACGCGCACTTCAGAAAGAAGTGAAGAAGAGCAAATCAAGAAGTGCAAGCGGGAGCAAATCATCAAGTCAAAGTGCAACCGGGAAAAGGAAGGACGTCCCCCAGCTCGGGGAACAGGCCAAAAAATTGACCCCACCCCTCAAGGTGGTATCCCATGACATTCCCTAGCAGAATATGGAAGAAGCTGTGAAGCTTGCGGCCTCTATGAATATGACTGTTGAGGAATTGCTAGGTCCCAAGGACGACAAATTACCCAAGGCTCAGGTAGTCCCTACATATGTCCCAAGGAAGCCTCTGGTCAGCTTTGAGCAGTTCCAATAACTGCCAACACAAATGCGGAGTTTACATAACTGGTACTTGAAAGCCGTAAAGCAGGAGAGAATAATGATCGTGGTGAAAGTCCCACATGACTACTACTTCCGAGAAGAAGAGGTCCATGTTGAGTTTTCATAACTCTTCTAGGTATACGCTTTCAACGCCCTCGACAAATCTATCATGAGTTGCTATTGTCTGTAAGTTGTTGAATTCATTGTCTATATAAGTTGTTCATTTTTTCAGTTGTTCAGTTCATTGCATGTAATTATCCTAATTATATCTTTCTGTACTCTATTATTATGCAGAATGAAGATCATGGAATGTAAAAGAAGGTCAATCTTTAGTGTTGGGTTCATTGACCCAGATAAAATACATGTAAAGACGCTAACGACAAAACCCGAGGAGACACAGGAAAACCTTCTAAGGTTTCTAACGGAGCAAAATTTCTGTGACCACATACTGTTTCCTTACAATTTCGCGTGAGGGTCTTACTCTGTTGTACATATTCACTTTTGCTTACTCGATGTTAAGTGTAATTGATGAGTTACTGATGTATATATAAACGTGTGCAGTTTCCACTAGATTCGGCTAGACATTCAACTTGATAAGGGAAGAGTTGAAGTCATGGACCCATTAAAGAGACCCCTGGAAATGTTTAGGGACATGCAGGACATACTCTAGAGGTAATTTTCGCGCTACATCGGTCTCTTTCGTTGATTTCCTGAGATATCACGTAATAAATAACTCATTCATTTTCTTTACCGGACAGGGTTTGGAACCAGTTCAAAAGTGCGGTTATCGGTGACTTTAGTGAGAAGCTGACGTTTAAGCCGGTCTCGGTAAGTAGTACGCGCATCTCTTTACTTCTAGTTTCAATACAATTATGATGCTAGATTATTATTTTGAATTAATTCTATTCTCGTAAAGTGCGCAAGGCAGCCACCGAAGACGAATCTATGTGGATTCTACGTTTGCGAGTTTATTCGCACGTTTACAAGTGAGCTGAATGATTATAGAGTCGATGTAAGAAATACATTCACAATATTATTTTATTACCGTCACTTTTTGTTATCATGATTGATATTCATATTGATCTCCTTTTCTTATATAGTTCGAGAAAATGCGGGATCAGCTCCTACCAGAGCAACACGTAGTAGCAATTGCTGAAGAACTGGCAGGATTCTTGATGAACGAGATGATAGATGACGCCGGAGAATTTAGTGTGAATAGGCGCCGATGATCCCGACCGTGTAATTGAATAGACGGGCTCTAGTCCCGATAATTGTGATCTCCATGTGTAACTATCATGTATATATTTGTATGCTCGATCTTAAGAGAAGTTATCTTATGTATGCACGAACATGTACGTATGTGGTAGCGTAGAAAACTATTTTGAAATGAAAAAAAAGGATACAAATTGAATTCTCGCATGGCGAGAAAGTGCTAAAATTCTGCATGGCGAAGAACCATTTGTCCCGGTTCGTAATACGAACCGGGACTAATGGGGGGCACTCCGCGCCCGTAGAGACGGCCACGTGGATGCCCATTGGTCCCGGCTGGTAAGCGGGCCGGGACTAGTGGGTGGGTCTTTAGTCCCGCCTCTCTAGTCCCGGTACCACAACCGGGACTAAAGGCTCTTACGGGCCGGGACTAAGGCTCGTTCTCTACTAGTGTCTGCGAGAGGGTTCAACTTGGACGCGAGATAAAAACTTCTCAAGAACCTCGTGCAATGACATGTTTTCATTAGAGGTTGTGTTACCAGCTGACATTAGCTCTCTTAGATCACAATCTAGAGTTCATCTAAACACAGGATAGTAACCAGAGTACCAGTGCAAATGCCGAAGATACTGAACTTTGCTCGTGTTATGAAGAACTTAGCAAGATAATAGGTGAGGTTCCCCATAAAGAATACAGTTTCAGCTCTACAAATTCTCTTTGCTCCTGATCCTTTGTTGTGAAGTAAAATTTTATCTGCAACTTTTACTACTGTTTTTTAGCCCATAAAAAGAACAAGGCTCTTTCATCTGCAAAAAAGATTAATTAAATAGCACGAAGGTATTCCTCATGCTCATCCTTTCCTATGCGTATACAGCATTTCAGGGTAGCTCATTGAAACACTCATGAGTTTATCTTCGATTTCTTTGTAAGATACTCGCTACAGCCTCCTGCTAAGGGATATGAACAAGACTCGGTGAGCACAAGGTAAAACTGAGTAAGATGCTTCTGTTCACTCTGATATCTTATTATTCGGTATTTCTTCTTGGAAAACTACGCGTAATAAATATCCATTGAATTAAATATTTCCCGGTTCAGTCTATCTCTTCTAAGATAACTCATTGACTTCCATATTTTTTTGTTCGTAGACCGACATCTACTGTTCATCTTTATGGGTGATGAATTGGGATGTAAACGTAATATGTTTTAGACGATGCTTCACAACTATATATTGGCATTCAGTTCTATCATCGAGTTGGTAGGCGGTATATATACCTTACTTTGTCTTCTTCGCTGCACACATTATTCATCTAAGAATTTTCCTTGGTTCAAAAACTTCAAAATGGAAAAGATAAAAATAAAAAAAGTTTTAAAAAATGTTCATCTGTGGTGGGAGAGTATTCATGAAATATGTCGTTATTCTACTCGGATAGTTTACCTATTGTTTCTTCTAAGATGATGATGTTAGTGAGACACAGTCAAATTTATTTTATCGTTCATTGTTTGTAGGTGTCAGTTTTCCAGGGTAGCTCTGATTGAATTTTTTCTAGAAGATGCGTAGGACGATCTTTACTCCTATATCACACTTCTGGACTTTTTAAATGCTCACTAAATCTCATTGTTAAATAGCCGGCTATAGGCTATTGCCACGGCCTCCGAAAATAGCTATAGCCGGGTTTTGGCACCTTTTGGCACCTTTTAGCGGGCTAATGCAGTTTGCTGCACCATGCAGAAAGCTGGCTATTTAAAAGTATGCTGAATCACGTAAAAAAAAGTATACTGAATCTACATGCGTCTTATTAGGACTGATTAATCTATACCTATGCATAATTTTAATTTCTTATTAGCCCCTGAAAGTATTTAACAGCCTAGAGGATGTCATCATTGCTTTGGTATATGATGCATCGATATTCATTTTGATTAAGCCATAACATCTCTAATTTTTGGTCTTAGGTTTTCGATAAGAATATGAAAGCACCAAGGCATGATATATTTACAGATGAAAATAATTGTGATTGCACGTCCACGATTAGAAAGACACCATCGAAGGTCGCTGTGACTTTGGCAGCATTAACCCACGAGCCCTGTGTATGAGTTCTTCAACAACTATCAAGCTTTCAAATGTGTAGCGGGAAGAGCCTTAACAAAAGGAGCACATGAAAGCTTTGACTCAGCAGTCAGTATACTCTACACCCGGTAGAGTTGCAGTCCATTGTACTGTAACTATATCATCGATTTGGTAGAAGTGTATGCTTGATTAACCGAGACATACTTTTTTATGAATACCGGAACTTTCCGAATTAAGAGTGACGAGTACCTTTATCTATTATTATTATCAACAAAACCATAATTATATTCTAATCACATAATATACATTAACAATTTTTTGGACACATTCAGATGTCGCCCTCGCATTTGAGAGGGCCACCGTGCTAGCAATGGCATCATATTTAGAGTGACAAAGGTGTCCTGGAACAGTTCCTTTACAAAGATATCTAATTAAGTGATAGTACACAATAAAATTATATAGTCATCTAATTTTTCCTAAAATGAATATCTCACATTTCCATTAGTTAAAATCATATTTAGTTTACTCCCTCTGATCCAAATTAATTGACTCAGATTTGTTATCTAGACACATTTTACTGCTAGATACATCTACATCTAAACGAACCTGGGTCCATTAATTTGGATCGGAGGGTGACGAGGGTTTAACTCATCAATGCCCATTGTTATGGACTTAGGTTTTGGAGAAGGAGGGAGCACTGGAGACATCTATCGGCTAGCAACAAGCACACAGGGGACTCAAAGATTTACCTAGGTTCAGGCCTCGTAGAGGTCCCTACTCCTGCTTGTCTGCTCGTGGAATTATCAAAGGAATCGAGGATTACAATGGTGCGCAGATGCAATCTGAAAAGGATTGTGGAAACTAGGGTTGTGTGTGTCCTCCTCGCCGCCCCCTCCTAGCCTTTATATAGATAGGCTAGGTCTCGGGTAGCAGGTCGAGTCGGTTACAAGTTAGGGTTTTCCCCTTCAAACTTTCTATCTTTAGCTTCTTCTTATTCTTCAAGCAATCAAGAGTCCGTAGGTTACTCGAGTCCTTCATTTGGGCATTGGCGACACCGTGGGCCTTTACATATTTATGCCGTATATACCAAGCTCGAGTACCTGTAGGGTATACCTATGTCAGTAGCCCCCGAGTGTCCAGTGGAATCGCAGATTCGACTGGAGACTTTATGAAGTCTTTCGAGTGCATGACTGAGTATATTTTTCGACTGCTTTGTCTGTATCATAGGGATTGTTGATGTGCGTGCCTGATTTTAACCGATGTATCAGTATCAGTTAACTACCTTAGGTTAAAACAACGCCACCTACTCAAACTCGAGTCCCCGGTCTCGAATCCAGAAAAGTGCTGGTGTAATTCGACTCAAGCCGCGGAGGTCTTACAGGAGTCGAATTCCAGTATATGGATGTGAGCACTCGACGCGTCCGTCAAGGCATATTCATCGTACCTGCAGGCACGGATATATTTCTAGTAGTGCGCAGCAAATGCGTTGCCAGGCCTTATTCAGGTCTTACCTTCACGCTGTAAGCGCGACATCTGAAATTTTATCATCGCGGAGACGATTCGGGTGACCCAGGAGACGTAGTATCTTTGTAGGGAAATGAGGCGGTGTTGCCATAAACTTCGAGTGTGGATGTTATCAGCACACAGTACTTTGTACAAATAATCATAGGGTGAGTGACCAGTGCTCCCTATGGGAGTAGCCCCCGAGTGCCTGGTTGAGTCGAAGACTCAGGCAGGGATTAAAAAACTTTTGCGACTGCTGTCGTCTTTTGTTTGCTTGTTTCAGTCGAATTTGCTTCCGGCGCTCCATATGGGAGTAACCCATGTCCATGGTCGAGCCATGCTTCGAGTGGTTGGGTTTTCTTTGATTATCCATGTTTCTGAAAAAAAATAAAAAAAATCATAGGGTGCGTGACCAGCGCTCCCTATGGGACTAGCCCCCGAGTGCTTGGTGGAGTCGAAGACTCGAGCAAGGAATAAAGTAGTCGAAGTCGTTTGCTGCGTAGCTTTTGATGACGTCAGTGCTGACGGTTTCATGGCCTCAGTTGCCCGCGTGAGCGAGTTTGACGGGACGTGATGAGCAGTGGGCCCCACTATCTGACTTTGATTTGACTAGGCGTGCATAATCTTTATTTTAACTGTGCCTCCTCGATTTCCGCACGTAATGGGAGTAGTGGGGGGACGGTTCGTGTTTCAGCTCCTCCACGTGTCGAGCAGGATGAACGCCACGCGTCCAGTAGGGTTTTTCCAAGCCGTTGGATTGCATCTTCCAGAGGTTAAGTAGTGGCGCTGCGATGGTAAAATTCACATCTGCTTTCGCTCATCCTGTGCCTTCATCGCCATTGTCGTTGCTCCCCTGCTTTCTCTGCTCTCTTTTCCTTCGCGGCGCTGGACCAGCTCCGCATTTCAACTACTTTCTCCGTCGCGTCGCGCCATCAAGAATGGGGAAGAAGAAGGGAGGTGATGCGGCCGATTCCGCGGCTACCACTGCTGCGGCGAAGAAGAAGGGCGGCTTCGCCGCTGCGGGCACCAGCACCGCCGCCGGCGGGAAGAAGAAGGGCACGGGCTCCCTCATCATGAATGGCGCGTGGAGTCCCTCCATCATCAAGTCCTATGATCTTCGTCTTCTTTGCCAAGACGGAGTGCTGTCCGACGCAGTCGCCGACGCACGCGTCCCTGGCGGTGAGATAATTCCTTCTCCTCCCGCTGGTTTTCAAGTGATGTTTTTGGCATTCATCATTCGCGGCCTCTCGTTGCCCCTGCATCCTTTTTTTAGGGGCCTCCTTTGTTTCTACGGGCTTCAGCTCCATCAGCTGTCCACGAACTCTATCCTCCACATCTCTTACTTCATCACCCTCTGCGAGTGTTGGCTCGGAATCAAGCCGCACTTCGGCCTCTTCAAGTTGAAGCGCCAATCTGCTTCTGGCTCCTTAGTCTATGATGTAGGTGGTTGCGGAATTCACGTCGACCCATCCGCCACCTATTTCGACATCAAGCTCACAGCGTCCGTCCAAGGGTGGAGGGACAAGAGGTTCTACGTCCGCGATGAGAAGGCGGACGGGGAGCACTTCGGACTCGCACCTTTCGATCCGGCAACGCCGTGCACGAGGAGGCGCTCCTGGAAAATGTAGTCATCCCTGGCGAATCCGCGGAGACAGATGTGTTGTACGAGCGCGTCTGCAATCTCGAGAGTCGCATCGGCAAAGAGGAGGGAGGATGTGCCCTCATACGTACGTGGTTGCGCCGTCGCGTCCAGCCCCTGCAGGCCAGAGTCCACCCCATGTTTCAGTGGACTGGCGCTGGCGATGCCACTCGTGTGTCTGCCGATGGCATGTCCGCGAGTGAGGTGGACAAAAGGGTTCGACTGGTCACCAAGTACACCGTCAAGGATGTGCTCCCCAGTGAGCCAGTTGTTCCTCCATTTGATGCTGCTAACCCTCCTCCCGAGGTATAGTTGTGCTATGCAGTAGCTTAGTTTGTTGATTGCTTCTCTGCTATCTCTTATCTTTGTGCTAATTTTGTTGTATGTATGCAGGATTGGGCGGTGTCACCCTGTATGCCCCCTCTTCCTGAGGGGATTATCCCTCGCGAAGCCTTGGAAGAGGACGAGTCGGAGTCGACTGTCCCATCTGATGTGGAGGAGGAAGCCCCCGAGTCCGGTAGTCCGGATACTCGCAAGCGTTCTCGCATCAAGGATTCCGATGCGTCGTCTCCTTTAACTCTGGAAGGTGCAGGTGTTGGTGCGGAGTCGCCAATCCCTGCTATTCTTGTGAGCGCCGTGGCACCATCCTCTCGCAAGAAGATGCGACTGCCCAAGGAGTCCTCGTCAGAGTCGGGGGAGCCCACTTTTGACTTTGACAAGTTTGATTGGTAAGTTTTCTAGTTTGTTTGTTCTTCTCTGATTTGCCTTTGTTGGTTTGTCTCTGGATTTGCCTTTTCTTGATGTGGATTTTGTCTTGCAGTCAAGAGGCGTCGTCATCTTCTGGCGACGTCCAATTCTTGAAAGAATCAGGAGTCGCGACCTCAAGGGCCAAGAAAGAGGTCGAGCGTGCTCCTTCCCCTCCATTGGCGGCCCACTCCGGGCACAACTCTTCCAGCTCTCCGCATGAAGGGGAGCATCGAATGGTTGCCCAGATGACGGTACAGCAGACAACTTTGGAGTCATTGGAGGATCATGTAAGTGTAGATTTTCTTCTTTTCGTGTTGCAGTCGATGGTATCTATTGCTTCTGCTGATCCTTTGTTGTGCGATAGATCCTTGTGAAGGAAGACGCTCACTTGGCGGAGCAAGTACTTGCGATGGGCCGCCAGCATGCAATGCTGGAGACACGTCATCACGTGGTCGAAAGTAAGTGTTCTTCACTTTTTCTTCTTCTCCTTTTTATATATTTGACTGATAGTCAATCCTTTTTGTTTTGTAGCTGAACATAATGCCCTTCTGCGCAACGTTGCCACCATGGAGAAAACACTTGCCGCGGCTGTGAAGGGTCGCGATGAGGCAATCGCGGCGCGTGACGAGGCGCAAAGGCGCGAAGAGGATCTGCGTGCCTCCTTCGCAGCCAGGGAGAAGTTGTTCGAAGAACAGCTTTTCTCGATTGCCAAGGCCCTCTCAGGTACCATGTTTGGATATCATCATTTGTCTCTGTTCGATTTTTGCCGTTGGCGCTGATGTTTTGTCCATGTATGGGTTTGTGTACAGATGCTGGTGATTTGAGCTTCGACCCGCAGGCCCTCCGTCGCGATGATGCCTTGGCGGGTGCACTTTCAGCAGTCGAGGATCGCAGCGCCGCCGTTCAGCATATGCTTTCCAAGGCCAAGGGCGTGCTCAGTTGCCTCCAGGAGGAGTTAGTGCCCAAGGCGGAACTAATCGAGAACATAAACGAGCTGGTGGAGTCTCTCGCCGGGGGTGTTCCTGCGTCCATCAAGAACTCTCTTCGTGCGGCTGGCGCGTCCATGTCACTTGCCATGGTGCAGGCCCACGGGGTTGAGGTTGACCCTGCAGCGGTTTCGAAGGCGATGCCCATTAGCGCGGATGGCCAGTAGGTAGTCTATGCTCCCTTCGCGACTGCCTATGGCAAATATGGGCCGCAGCTGATTAGCACGGTTGCGAAGTACTCTGAGGAGCTACAGCGAGCCAAAAAGGCGGCAAAGGCTGCGGCATCAGGGGCTGGCGGAAAGTCAGTGGCATCTGACACTGCCACGGACTCGATGAAGCCCCCGAAGCCGTCGAAGTCGAAGAAGCCAATCTCTCCTCAGTAGTTTTGTAATAGTTGATTAGTTTATGCCTTTTGTCTAGAACATGCCTTTTGGCGGGTGTATCTGCCGATACTTTTTGCCATTCTTCAATGCACTCGGATCTTTTGTTTGTGTGTCGATTTGATCTTCTTATTCGCTTCTTGCTTGGCTTGTGGTAGGATACATCAAGTGATCCTTTGAGGGAACCTCAGGACTCGCCGCCCCTTGATGATACCTTGGCGCCGTCGTGCTCCAGGGTGGATGAGATGTCGCTGCTTTCGTGACTGCGTGACCGCGTAAAGCAGTTAGAGTGTGAATTGCCCATGCTCCACGGTAACACGGATGTATGGAAGTCAAAGGCAGAGAAGGCCGCCGCCCGAGAACAGTATCTTCTTGGCGAGGTGACGCAGCTGGGCGACCAATTCAAGTGTTAGTTTGCTTACTCTTATCTTTTCCTTGTAGTCATTCGCAATGGTGCACTGTCCTTATGCTTCTGTTTTGGCTTCATATAGTTGTCAGTGCGCGTCATCCACAAGATGAGAAGGAGAGAATTGTCATTCGTATGCATGATCTGACCCAGGAGAAAGTTCAAGAGAGTGGGTACTTCTGGGTAGATCATGATCGTGCGATTGCGCTGGCGACCCTGCAGGATCGTGTGTCATGAGTGATGCACTTTCTGAAGAAGTCGCAGTCATGCTTGAAGAATATTTGTCGGACGATGTTTCCGCTGGATGTTACTCCATCAAGCCTGCTGGCCCTCCTTGCCAAATTTCAAGACTTGGCCGTGGTTCGCGAGTGTGTGAGGCAACAGTTGGTGGCTGGTTCCAAGGCCGCTCTACCGCTGGTGCGACTGCATAGGCCTGACGTAGATGTTGCGGCGATTGCGGCTGGGCCACCTGCGCCACCAGCGGGTTCTGCCTGGAATATGGTGCCACACTACCAGGCGGTAGATCACCCAGCAGAAGAGATCGTCGACTTCTTTGAGGAACAAACCAACGTTCTCTTGTTGCAGTAGTAGCTTAGTTTGTATCCTGCACATAAGTGTACCCCATGTTGTAAAGTTTGTATAAATGTTGTATATAATTGATTGTCGAATACGTATAAAGAGCTTGTTAGCGTGTGAGTACGCTGCACTATGCGACTCCTTTTTGTTGGCCTGGCCACTCGTTTATCTTAGTCCCTTATCAACCTGTCAGGTGCGTTGCAACTTGGTTGATGTTTGTGTCAAGGGTTTTGATTGATGTGCCAGCTACTTAGGATATCACGTTTTAGTTTGTAGAACAGATGTATACAGGGTGGCGTAGCCCCCGAGTGGATAAGTTGCGGAAAAATAAGGAACACACAGAGTTTTGGGGCACTTAGCTTTATTTATTCGTGAGACAGTACGAAGTACAATGTGTGGCTAAGTAGCCTTGGCTGAGTGCCTTATTTGCGATGCAAAAGTAAAAACGACTAAGGGTAGAAGCGACGCGTTCAGGGTTGGAGTATGCGACTCCTGTCTCTAGATCTTGAAGGCGATAGGCGCCACCTGGGATTACTTCTGTAATCACGTATGGTCCTTCCCAGGGGGACTCGAGCTTGAGATGACCTTGCTGCTTTAGTCGCAGGACTAGGTCGCCTTCGGCGAAGGATCTGGGGCGTAGCCTCCTACTGTGGTAGTTGCGCAGGTTCTGCTGGTAGATCATTGATCTTTCCGCGGCAATTTCCCTTACCTCGTCAAGGAGATCGACGGAGTCTTCGAGTGTGAGGGATGACTCCTACTCGCTGTAAGCGATCATGCGTGGCGCCTTGTACCGTACCTCGGCGGGCAGCACTGCTTCAGCCCCGTGCACCATAAAGAACGGGGTGTAGCCTGTAGCGCTATTTGGGGTTGTGCGTAGGCTCCAGAGTACTGATTGCAGTTCATTTGGCCAGCAGCCCCTGGCTTGTTCGAGTGGCCAGAGGAGTCGCTTCTTGATGCCGCCGCAGACGAGCCCGTTCGCCTTTTCAACCTGACCGTTGGTCTGTGGATGTGCTACCGAGGCGTAGCTGATGTTGATTTCCAGATTCTCACAGAATTCTTGGAACTCCTTGGATGTGAAGTTCGTTCCATTGTCTGTGATGATGTTGTGTGGCACTCCGAAGCGGAAGACGATGGACTCGAAGAACTTGACTGCGTTGTGCCCTGATTGATTGGTCACTGGCATGGCCTCTATCCACTTGGTGAATTTGTCGACTGCCACCAGGAGGTAGACGTATCCTCCTCGTGAGGACTTAGGGAGCTTGCCGACCATGTCGAGTCCCCATTGTGTGAAGGGCCAGGCCAACAGAATTGGTCGGAGCTCTGCGCCAGGTGTGTGCGGCTTGTCCGCGAATCGTTGGCACGCGTTGCACTTCTAGACGATGTCCTTGGCATCGCGCATGGCCGTAGGCCAGTAGAACCCAGCTCGTAGAGCTTTGGCCACGAGGGCGCGACTGCCAGCGTGGTGTCCGCAGGTTCCCTCATGGATGCTGAGGAGAACAGCTCTTCCATCGGCCATGGAGACGCATCGCTGGAGCACTCCTGTGATGCTGTGCTTATATATTTCGCCGTTGATAACAGCGAATGTCTTGGATCGCCGCGTGATGTGTCGTGCATCAGTCGGGTTGTCCGGTAGCCTTTTGCTGAGGAGGTACGTGATGTACGGCTGAGTCTAGGATGATTCGATCATCATGATGCTCATTGGCCCTTCGAGTCCTGTGTCCAGCTCTAGGTCGTCGAGTACCATTGGCTCATTGGGTGGCGTAGCCCTCGAGTCCATTGCTGCGCTTGTTTTCTTCTCTGCGGCCTTTGGCTTGATGGAGCGTTCGCAGATGCACTCGAGAAATACCCCGGGTGGTATGGGGACGCAGGTGGAGCCTATGTTGGCGAGTGCGTCCGCCTCTTCATTGCTTTCGCGACCTACGTGTCGTAGCTCGCAGCCGTCAAAGTCCCCTTCGAGTGTGTCGTAGAGGTCGCGGTAGGCGATCATGTTATCGTTCAGTGCGCCGCACTCATGCATTGTTTGGTTGACAACCAACTTGGAGTCGCCATAAATAATTAGTCTCTTGGCGCCGCAGGCTTTTGCCATCCTCATCCCGTGTAGTAGGGCCTCGTATTCATCTTCGTTGTTGGAGGCGGTGAACTGCATTCGCAGGATGTACTTCAGCTTGTCCCCTTGAGGTGATGTCAGTATGACACCTGCACCTTCTCCGTCCTTCCGCTTGGACCCATCCAAGTGCATTGTCCAGAGGTAGGACATGTCTGGTTTGTCAGGGAGCTGGTTCTCCATCCAGTGCACGAGGAAGTCATGGAGAACTTGCGACTTGATTGCGTCGCGCTTTTCGTATGTGATGTCTCGTGGAGATAGTTCTATTCCCCAAAGCGCGACTCGTCCCGTGGCGTCGGGGTTGTTGAGGATATGCCCCAACGGGGCGTCGTTGACCACCACGATAGGGTGCTCCTGGAAGTAATGGCGTAGTCGTCGGGCGGTCATGAAGACGTCGTATGCCAGCTTCTGGTAGTGCGGGTACCGCTGTTTTGTTGGCGTGAGGACCTCGCTGAGGTAGTAAACTAGGCACTATTGTAGGGTTTCGTAGCATGGAAAACAAAAAATTTCTATCGCATACAAACAAACAAGCCAAGATCTATCTACTAGATTGTAGCAACGAGTCGATGGAATAACTCACCCTCGAAGATTCCAAAGTGTTTAACGAGAGCAGATTCTCGTGGGTGATGTAGTCGTACTCTTTCCGATCTCAAGATCGCGTAGACGATCCTTCCGGCCACGTTCGGCAGCGCCCGTAATCGGTCACACGTTCGGTGCTTGACGAAGACCATCCTCTCACTTGTTCCAGCAGAAAATGGAGGTTGTAGCACTTCTCTCGCGATTCCGGAAGACAACGGGCGTGGTACCTAAGTAGAGGGGAAATCCCGCAGGGCTTCGCCTTAAGCCGGTGCGAGTATGGTGGAGCTTATGAGAGAGGCTATTAGTGGTCTAGTAATTAGACACACCAATTAGAAGGCTCTAAACCAATTAGAAGGCTCTAAACCGCAATAGCTCTAAACCGGGGTTTAGGTCTAGGGTTTAGTTTAGAGGATAGGAACTAGTGTGTCTTAGGAGGGGAGCCCTGCCCCTCCTTATATAGGTGGGAGGGCCAAGGGAGGGAGGAGTCCCTCCCCAACTCGGCCTTGAGGTGGGGCGCCGGCTTGGGGAGGAGGGAATCCCTCCCCAACTCGGTTTCCACTTCTCCTCCTCTTTCCACTTTCCAAAACTTGTCGTTTGACTTTCAAACTAGCCGTTTGACTTTTCAATTTAGGATTTAAATAAACCCTTTATTTTGGACAGCAAGAACACCTAGTACATGATGCAATCATTCCAATATGTAATGACACATTCATGTACCCTTCCCCCTCCAGAGTGCCGGACATTCCGGGACCTTCTAGAATGTTCCCGATGAAAACACCGGAATCATTCCGCTACTCCGAAACGGGACTTTCCTTATATGAATCTTATTCTCCGGACCATTCCGGATCACCTCGTGACATCCCGGATCCCATCCGAGACTCCGAACAACATTCGGTCTCTTTCTCATAATACCATAACTACTCAAACAACGTCGAATCCTTAAGTGTGTCTCCCTACGGTTCGTGAATTATGCGGACATGATCGAGACACTTCTCCGAACAATAACCAATAGAGGAATCTGGAAATTCATATGGCTCCCACATATTTCTACGATTACTTATGATCGAATGAACCACTTACATATACCAATTTCCCTTTGTCTCACGATATGTTACTTATCCGAGGTTATGATCGTCGGTATCTCTCGCATACCTAGTTCAACCTCGTTCTCGATAAGTACTCTTTCTCGTTCCGTGATATGTGATCCCTTGTGACCCAGTCACATGCTTGCAAGCTAATTGGATGACATTTCACCGAGAGGTCCCAGAATATCTATCCGTCATATGGATGGACAAATCCCACTCTTGATCCATGTGTTTCAACCAATACTTTCCAACACTCAATACCACCTTTATAGCCACCATTACGGTGTGGTGTTTGATGACATCAAAGCATCCATCCAAGAAAGGTGATATGCATGATCTCATGGTCGAAGGAATTAGGTTACTATGTATCGTAAAGCATATAGCAATTGAACTATTGAAATGACTTGATCTTTATGCTACGCTTATCTATAGGAGTATGTCCACCATATCATTCTCCTAACGATATGATCTTGTTGTTGATAACATCTCAATGTTCATGATAGGGAAACCACAATCATCAATCAACCAACAAGCTAGGGAAGTATAGAGGCTATACTAGGGACTTCAAATTAAGTTTACAAATCACACAAGTATTAATGGTTTCCTTGTTAATACTATTATAGCATGAATGTAAACATTTATCATAAACACAAAGATATAATAATAACTACATTTATTATTGCCTCTAGGGCATATCTCCAACATCTCCCACTTGCACTAGAGTCATCTAATCTAGATTACATGGTAATATACCGAACACCCATGGCAGTTTGGTGTTGGTCATGTTTTGCCCTCGGGAGAGGTTTAGTCAACGGATCCGCCACATTCAGATCTGTGTGTACTTTGCAAATCTTTATATCCCCATCCTGGATATGTTCTCGAATAGCGTGGAAACGCAGCTTGATATGCTTCAGCTTCTTGTGTGACCTTGGTTCTTGCGCATTGGCTATGGCTCCCATGTTATCATAGTAGATAGACATTGGGTCCAGCGCACTTGGAACCACACCCACTGTAATGAACTCTTTCATCCATATCGCTTGTGAAGCCTCCAAGCAGCCATGTATTCCGATTCAGTTGAAGATCTCGCCACAACGCTTTGCTTTGCACTCCTCCAGCTAATCGCTGCACCATTCAAAATAAATACGTATCCAGATTGTGATTTAGAATCATCCGGATCGGTGTTCCAACTAGCATCGGTGTAACCATTAACAACGAGTTGTTCATCACCTCCATAAGAAAGAACCATATCCTTAGTTCTTCTCAAGTACTTAAGGATGTTTTTGATCATTGTCCAATGATCCACTCGATCACTTTGATATCTGCTAGTTAGACTAACAGATATGCGATGTCGGGTCTAGTACATAGCATGGCATACATTAGAGATCCTATGGCTGAGGCATAGGAGTCTTACTCATCCTTTCTCTATCTTACGCCGATGTCGGACTTTGAGTTTTACTCAAGGTCGTATTAGCAACATGGGCAAGAACCCTTTCTTGCTATCTTCCATTCCAAACCTCTTTAGAACTTTGTCCAAATATATACTTTGTGACAATGATATTTGGCTTCGATCTATCTCTATAAATCTTTATGCCTAATATGTAAGCTGCTTCGCCAAGATCCTTCATTGAAAAACTATTATTCAAATACTCTTTGACACTATTAAGAAGGTCTACATCATTCCCAATCAACAATATGTCATCCACATATAGTATTAAGAATGCTCTGAGCTCCCACTCACTTTCTTGTAAATACAAGCTTCTCCATAAGTTTGTATAAAACCAAAACTTTTGATTACCTTATCAAAACGTTGATTCCAACTTCGGGATGCTTGCTTCAATCCATAGATGGACCGTTGAAGCTTGCATACCTTGTTAGCATCTTTAGGATCGACAAAACCTTTGGGTTGCATCATATACAACTCTTCATCAATGTCTCTATTGAGGAATGCTGTTTTGACATCCATCTGCCATATCTCATAATCATAATATGCAGATTGCTAACATAATCCTCAGACTTTAGCTTCGCTACCGGTGAGAAAGTCTCATCGTAGTCAACTCCTTGAATTTGTCGAAACCCTTTTGCGACAAGTCGAGCTTTATAGACAGTAACATTACCATCAGCATCTGTTTTCTTCTTGAAAATCCATTTGTTCTCGACAGCCTTCCGGCCATCCGGTAAGTCCACCAAAGTCCATACTTGGTTTTCGTACATGGATCCAATCTCGGATTTCATGGCTTCTTGCCATTTATTGGAATCTGGGCTCATCATCGCTTCCTCATATGTCTCGGGGTCATCGGTGTTGTCCACCAACATGACATTCATAACAGAATCATACCAATCTGGAGTGGTACGATTTATTGTTGACCTCCGAGGCTCTGTAGCAACTTCAACCGAAGTTTCATGATCACCATCATTAGCTTCCTCTCTTATTGGTGCAGGTACCACAGGAACTTCTTCCGGTGCTGCGCTACTCGCAATTTCGAGAGAAGGTTCGACAACCTCGTCGAGTTCTACTTTCCTTCCAGTCACTTCTTTCGAGAGAAATTCCTTCTAGAAAGGATCCATTCTTGGCAACGAAGATTTTGCCTTCGGATCTATGATAGAAGGTATACCCAATAGTTTCCTTCGGGTATCCTATGAAGACGCATTTTTCCGCTTTGGGTTCAAGCTTGTCCGGCTGTAACTTCTTTACATAGGCTTCGCATCCCCAAACTTTAAGGAACGACAATTTAGGTTTCTTCCCAAACCATAATTCATACGGTGTCGTTTCAACGGATTTAGACGGTGCCCTATTTAAAGTGAATGCGGCTGTTTCTAATGCATAACCCCAAAATGATAGCGGTAAATCTGTAAGTGACATCATAGAACGAACCATATCTAAGAGAGTTCGATTCTGACGTTCGGACACACCATTATTACTGTGGTGTTCCCGGCGGTGTCAATTGCGAAAGTATTCCACATTTCTTCAAATGCTCGCCAAACTCGTAACTTAGATATTCACCTCCACGATCAGAACGTAGAAATTTAATCTTCTTGTTACGTTGATTCTCTACCTCACTTTGAAACTCCTTAAACTTCTCGAAAGTTTCGGACTTATGTTTCATGAAATAGATATACCCATATCTACTCAAGTCATCTGTGAAGGTAAGAACATAACGATAACCACCGCGCGATGCTACACTCATTGGACCACACACATCGGTATGTATGATTTCCAGTAAGTCCGTAGCTCGCTCCATTATACCGTAAAATGGAGTCTTAGTCATTTTACCCATCGACATGCTTCGCATCTTTCAAGTGATTCAAAATCAAGTGATTCAAGAAGTCCATCGAATGGAGTTTCTTCATACGCTTCACTCCAATGTGACCAAGACGACAATTGCCACATATAGGTCGAATTATCGCTGATTTCAAACGTTTAGCCTCAATGTTGTTGATATGTGTATTTCCACTATCGAGATTCAATATGAATAGACCATCTATCAAAGGTGCATGTGCATGAAACATATTACTCATATAAATCGAACAACCATTATTCTCGGATTTAAACAAGTAACCGCCTGCAATAAACAAGATCCCGATATAATGTTCATGCTCAACGCAGCACCAAATAACAATTATTTAAGTATAAAATAATCCCGATGGTAGATGAAGAGGTAGCGTCCGACCGCGATCACATCAACCTTTGATCCGTTTCCTCACGCATCGTCACCTCGTTCTTCACTAGCTTCCGTTTATTCGCAGCTCTGTTTGAGTTACAAATATGAGCAACCGAACCGATATCAAATACCGGGCACTACTACGAATACTAGTGAGATACACATCAATAACATGTATATCGATATACCTTTCTTCTTGATGTTGCCGTTCTTCAAATCCGCCAAGTACTTTGGGCAATTCCGCCCAAATGACCTTCTCCCTTGCAGTAAAGCACTCGATGTCGTGCTTGGGTCCAGCCTTGGTCTTCTTCGTCGGCATGGTAACTTTCTTACCACCCTTCTTGAAGTGTCCTTACCTTAGACTTGCCTTTCTTGAATTTGGTGGTCTTATTGACCATCAACACTTGGTGCTCTTTCTTGATCTCCACTTCGCAGATTTTAACATAGCAAATAGTTCTGCAACTCTTTGTTCATGTTACGCATGTTGTAGTTCATCACAAAGTTCTTGTAACTTGGTGGTAGTGATTGGAGGATGCGGTAAACCCCAAAGTATTAGGAATCACTATACCCAAACTTTGAAGTTTATTTGCGTGCGGACATCTTAAGCACATGCTCACCGACGGAGCTACCCTCTTCCATCTTGCGGTTAAAGAACTTTTCGTAAGCTTCATAACTTTCAATTGCCGCATGAGTCTCAAAAATTAATTTGAGATCCTCGACAATATCATATGGGTCCGACTCTTCAAACCTTTTCAAGCTCGATTCTAAACCAAACAAGATAGCACAATGAACTATGGAGTACTGATTCTTCCTAGTAAGGTAAACATTCTTTACTTCATCGGTAGCATCAGCTGTGTGGGTCACCTAGCGGTGCATCCAGCACATAGGTCAAATTACCACCGTGAGGACAATCCTCAAATTGCGGAACCAATCCATGAGTTGCTTCCATTGTTTTTCAACTTTTCTTTCTCTAGGAACGCATTAAAATTGATGGTAGGCTGCCATTGATCTACAACATATTTGCAATAGTTTAGACTAAGTTTATGACACATTGACTTCACATTAATACACGCAAATAAACTAGGTGAACTCCCACTCAAAACAACATCCCTCAAATTGTTTTAGTGATCACCCGAACCAAATCCACTACATCAAAACCGATCATCACGTGAGTTGATATAGTATCAATTGAGAACAATCATCATGTTCATCGTATCTACAATATCATTCATGCTTTACCTTCGGCGATCCGTGTTCCCGAGGCCATGTCCGTACATGCTAGGCTCGTCAAGATCAAACCTTAGCTACCGCATAAGCAAATCTGCTTGCTTACGTTGTATTCACCGCGGAATCAAAGACACCCGATCATCACGTGGTGCTTCAAGCAGCAAGCTTTGGCAACGGTGCATACTAAGGGTGAACACTTTAGAACTTGAAATTTATGTGCATGAGGATCATCTTATAATGCTACCGTCGTCTACTAAGCAATACAAGATGCATAAAGGATTAACATCACATGCAATTCATAATATGTGATATGATATGGCCTTTCTTCTTTGTGCTTCCGATCTCCATCTTCAAGCACGAACATGATCTCCATCATCACCGGCATAGCATCAAGGTCAATGACGCTTCTTCATGGTTTATAGTCCACCAGCTTCAACTATTACAACTATTTTGAATAGACACGCAGGTCTTAACGTAAATTAAAGACAACCATATGGCTCCTGCCGTTGCCAACTTACAATAAGGAACATTGCATACATCAAATATAATCACAATCATGGCCATATCACATCAAGACACCCCTGCAAAACAAAGTTAGACGCCTCTACTTTCTTTGCATATTTTACGTGGTTTGGGGCTTTCAATAAGTGTCGTTCTAACTTACGAACAAGAACCACAACATTGATACTAGCATTGTTGATCACCCGTTGTAAATTGGATCTTTACTATGCTAGGAGAAACAGCACCGCAGCCACTTATGCAATACAAGTTGCATGTCAAGCGTGGAGCAAGTCTCATGAACGATGTCATGTAAGGTTAGCCCGGGCCGCTTCATCCCAACATACCGCAAGATGCAAAGTACACAAAAAGCAATCTACAATAAAAGCATCAATGCCCACAATGATTATTGTGTTCTACTCGTGCAACAGATCTACATATAGACACGGCTCTGATACCACTGTAGGGTTTCGTAGCATGGAAAACAAAAAATTTCTATCGCATACAAACAAACAAGCCAAGATCTATCTACTAGATTGTAGCAACGAGTCGATGGAATAACTCACCCTCGAAGATTCCAAAGTGTTTAACGAGCAGATTCTCGTGGGTGATGTAGTCGTACTCTTTCCGATCTCAAGATCGCGTAGACGATCCTTCCGCGCCACGCCCGCAGCGCTCCCGTAATCGGTCACACGTTCGTACTGACGAAGACCTTCCTCTCCCTTGTTCCAAAGAAAGCGGAGGTTGTAGCACTCTCCTCGCGATTCCGGGACAACGGCGTGGTACCGAAGTAGAGGGAATCCCGAGGCTTCGCCTTAAGCCGGTGCGAGTATGGTGGAGCTTATGAGAGAGGCTATTAGTGGTCTAGTAATTAGACACACCAATTAGAAGGCTCTAAACCAATTAGAAGGCTCTAAACCGCAATAGCTCTAAACCGGGGTTTAGGTCTAGGGTTTAGTTTAGAGGATAGGAACTAGTGTGTCTTAGGAGGGGAGCCCTGCCCCTCCTTATATAGGTGGGAGGGCTGGCGGCCAAGGGAGGAGGAGTCCCTCCCAACTCCTTGAGGTGGGCGCGGCTTGGGAGGAGGAATCCTCCCAACTCGGTTTCCACTTCTCCTCTTTCCACTTTCCAAAACTTGCCGTTTGACTTTCAAACTAGCCGTTAGACTTTTCAAATAAGGCTTTAAATAAACCCATTATTTTGGACAGCCAGAACACAAAGTACATGATGCACTCATACCAATATGTAATGACACATTCATGTACCCTTCCCCTCCGGAGTGCCGACATTCGGGACCTTCTAGAATGTTCCCGATGAAAACACCGGAATCATTCCGCTACTCCGAAACGGGACTTTCCTTATATGAATCTTATTCTCCGGACCATTCCGGATCACCTCGTGACATCCCGGATCCCATCCGAGACTCCGAACAACATTCGGTCTCTTTCATAATACCATAACTACTCAAACAACGTCGAATCCTTATGTGTCTCCCTACGGTTCGTGAATTATGCGGACATGATCGAGACACTTCTCCTAACAATAACCAATAGAGGAATCTGGAAATTCATATGGCTCCACATATTTCTCGATTACTTTGCGATCGAATGAACCACTTACATACGATACCAATTTCCCTTTGTCTCACGATATGTTACTTATCCGAGGTTATGATCGTCGGTATCTCCGCATACCTAGTTCAACCTCACATCGATAAGTACTCTTTTCTCGTTCCCGTGATATGTGATCCCTTGTGACCCAGTCACATGCTTGCAAGCTAATTGGATGACATTTCACCGAGAGGGCCCAGAGAATATCTATCCGTCATATGGATGGACAAATCCCACTCTTGATCCATGTGTTTCAACCAATACTTTCCGAACACTCAATACCACCTTTATAGCCACCTGTTACGGTGTGGTGTTTGATGACATCAAAGCATCCATCCAAGAAAGGTGATATGCATGATCTCATGGTCAAGGAATTAGGTTACTATGTATCAGAAAGCATATAGCAATTGAACTATTGAAATGACTTGATCTTTATGCTACGCTTATCTATAGGAGTATGTCCACCATATCATTCTCCTAACGATATGATCTTGTTGTTGATAACATCTCAATGTTCATGATAGAAACCACAATCATCAATCAACCAACAAGCTAGTGAAGTATAGAGGCTATACTAGGGACTTCAAATTAAGTTTACAAATCACACAAGTATTAATGGTTTCCTTGTTAATACTATTATAGCATGAATGTAAACATTTATCATAAACACAAAGATATAATAATAACTACATTTATTATTGCCTCTAGGGCATATCTCCAACAGTCTCCCACTTGCACTAGAGTCATCTAATCTAGATTACATGGTAATATACCGAACACCCATGGCAGTTTGGTGTTGGTCATGTTTTGCCCTCGGGAGAGGTTTAGTCAACGGATCCGCCACATTCAGATATGTGTACTTTGCAAATCTTTATATCCCCATCCTGGATATGTTCTCGAATAGCGTGGAAACGCAGCTTGATATGCTTCAGCTTCTTGTGTGACCTTGGTTCTTGCGCATTGGCTATGGCTCCCATGTTATCACAGTAGATAGACATTGGGTCCAGTAGACTTGGAACCACACCCAGCTGTAATGAACTCTTTCATCCATATCGCTTCTTGTGAAGCCTCCGAAGCAGCCATGTATTCCGATTCAGTTGAAGATCTCGCCACAACGCTTTGCTTTGCACTCCTCCAGCTAACTGCTGCACCATTCAAAATAAATACGTATCCAGATTGTGATTTAGAATCATCCGGATCGGTGTTCCAACTAGCATCGGTGTAACCATTAACAACGAGCTGTTCATCACCTCCATAAGAAAGAACCATATCCTTAGTTCTTCTCAAGTACTTAAGGATGTTTTTGACCGCTATCCAATGATCCACTCCTGGATCACTTTGATATCTGCTAGTTAGACTAACAGCATATGCGATGTCGGGTCTAGTACATAGCATGGCATACATTAGAGATCCTATGGCTGAGGCATAGGGAGTCTTACTCATCCTTTCTCTATCTTCTGCCGATGTCGGACTTTGAGTTTTACTCAAGGTCGTATTGGGCAACATGGGCAAGAACCCTTTCTTGCTATCTTCCATTCCAAACCTCTTTAGAACTTTGTCCAAATATGTACTTTGTGACAATGATATTTGGCGTTTCGATCTATCTCTATAAATCTTTATGCCTAATATGTAAGCTTTGCCAAGATCCTTCATTGAAAAACTATTATTCAAATACTCTTTGACACTATTAAGAAGGTCTACATCATTCCCAATCAACAATATGTCATCCACATATAGTATTAAGAATGCTACAGAGCTCCCACTCACTTTCTTGTAAATACAAGCTTCTCCATAAGTTTGTATAAAACCAAAACAGTTGATTACCTGACCAAATCGTTGATTCCAACTTGGGGATGCTTGCTTCAATCCATAGATGGACCGTTGAAGCTTGCATACCTTGTTAGCATCTTTAGGATCGACAAAACCTTTGGGTTGCATCATATACAACTCTTCATCAATGTCTCCATTGAGGAATGCTGTTTTGACATCCATCTGCCATATCTCATAATCATAATATGCAGCGATTGCTAACATAATCCTCACAGACTTTAGCTTCGCTACCGGTGAGAAAGTCTCATCGTAGTCAACTCCTTGAATTTGTCGAAACCCTTTTGCGACAAGTCGAGCTTTATAGATGCGAACATTACCATCAAGATCTGCTTTCTTCTTGAAAATCCATTTGTTCTCGACAGCCTTCCGCCATCCGTAAGTCCACCAAAGTCCATACTTGGTTTTCGTACATGGATCCAATCTCGATTTCATGGCTTCTTGCCATTTATTGGAATCTGGGCTCATCATCGCCTCATATGTCTCGGGGTCATCGGTGTTGTCCACCAACATGACATTCATAACGGAATCATACCAATGGAGTGGTACGATTTCTCGTTGACCTCCGAGGCTCAGAGCAACTTCAACAAGTTTCATGATCACCATCATTAGCTTCCTCTCTTATTGGTGCAGTACCACAGAACTTCTTCCGTGCTGCGCTACTCGCAATTTCGAGAGAAGGTTCGACAACCTCGTCGAGTTCTACTTTCCTTCCAAATACTTCTTTCGAGAGAAATTCTTCTAGAAAGGATCCATTCTTGGCAACGAAGATTTTGCCTTCGGATCTATGATAGAAGGTATACCCAATAGTTTCCTTCGTATCCTATGAAGACGATTTTTCCGCTTTGGGTTCAAGCTTGTCCGGCTGTAACTTCTTTACATAGGCTTCAAGATCCCCAAACTTTAAGGAACGACAATTTAGGTTTCTTCCCAAACCATAATTCATATGGTGTCGTTTCAGCGGATTTAGACGGTGCCCTATTTAAAGTGAATGCGGCTGTTTCTAATGCATAACCCCAAAATGATAGCGGTAAATCTGTAAGTGACATCATAGAACGAACCATATCTAAGAGAGTTCGACACGACGTTCGACACACCATTACTGCTGTGGTGTTCCGGCGGTGTCAATCGCTAAAGTATTCCACATTTCTTCAAATGCTCGCCAAACTCGTAACTTAGATATTCACCTCCACGATCAGAACGTAGAAATTTAATCTTCTTGTTACGTTGATTCTCTACCTCACTTTGAAACTCCTTAAACTTCTCGAAAGTTTCGGACTTATGTTTCATGAAATAGATATACCCATATCTACTCAAGTCATCTGTGAAGGTAAGAACATAACGATAACCACCGCGCGATGCTACACTCATTGGACCACACACATCGGTATGTATGATTTCCAGTAAGTCCGTAGCTCGCTCCATTATACCAGAAAATGGAGTCTTAGTCATTTTACCCATCAGACATGCTTCGCATCTTTCAAGTGATTCAAAATCAAGTGATTCAAGAAGTCCATCGGAATGGAGTTTCTTCATACGCTTCACTCCAATGTGACCAAGACGACAGTGCCACATATAGGTCGAATTATCGCTTGATTTCAAACGTTTAGCCTCAATGTTGTTGATATGTGTATTTCCACTATCGAGATTCAATATGAATAGACCATCTATCAAAGGTGCATGTGCATAAAACATATTACTCATATAAATCGAACAACCATTATTCTCGGATTTAAACAAGTAACCGTCTCGCAATAAACAAGATCCCGATATAATGTTCATGCTCAATGCAGGCACCAAATAACAATCCATGGACTTTGTTTTCCTCGGCTCGTTCGACCATGAGCACTGTGCTGACCACCTGGTTGGTGGTGGAGATATATAGCAACAGCGGTTCCCTTTCTCGTGGGGTCACCAGTACTGGCGAAGTGGATAGCAGGCGCTTGAGGTCTTCGAATGCTTCCTGCGCTTCGTTGGTCCACTTGAACTTTTCAGCTTTGCGGAGGAGTTGGTAGAAGGGCGGTGCCTTTTCACCCATCCGACTGATGAATCGGCTGAGGGCCGCGATTCGCCTAGCTAGTTGTTGGACGCCCCTTATGTTCTTCGGCTTCTCCATGGCCAATATGGCTTTTATTTTCTTTGGGTTTGCCTCGATTCCTCTGGCAGAGATGAGGTACCCGAGTAGTTTCCTAGATGGCACGCCAAAGGCGCATTTGTCCGGATTGAGCTTGATCCGGTAGCGGTCGAGGTTGGCGAAGGTTTCGCACAGATCGTCGATTGGAGAGGCTTCTTCCTTGGTCTTGATTACTATGTCGTCGACATAGACTTGAATGTTTCGACCAAGTTGTTCCTTGAGGCAAGCCTGCATGCACTGCTAGTAGGTGGCTCCCGCGTTTTTTAGCCTGAAGGGAATAGTGTTGTAGCAGAACACACCAAAGGGCATTGTATACGCTGTTTTCTCTTGGTCTTCCTCCTTCATTTGAATCTGATTATAGCCTGAGTAGGCGTCGAGGAAGCAGAGGCGCTCGCATCCCGCGGTGGAGTCGATGATCTGGTCGATGCGCGGAAATGGGAAGTGATCCTTTGGGCAGTGCTTATTCAGAGAGGTGAAGTCCACGCACATCCGCAGGATATCCGTGTCCTTTTTTGGTACCAGCACTGTGTTGGCGAGCCAAGTGTTTTCCTTGATCTCGCGTATGAATTTGGCGTCGAGGAGTCTGTTGATCTCCATTCCGACTGCCTGTGCCCGTGGTTCAGATAATCGTCGGATTGTTTGCTTGACCGGCCTTGCGTCTAGGTTGACGTTGAGTGCGTGCTCGACGAATTCCCTGGGAACTCCTGGCATGTCCGCAGGACACCAGGCGAAAATTTCCCAGTGCTCATGGAGGAATTCGACGAGCGTGAGTTCCTATGCAGGACTCAAGTTGTTGGCGACGAGGGCCGTTTTGGCGGGATCCGATGGATGGACCTGCACTTTCTTTGTGTGCACTGATGAGTCGAAAGATAGATCAGGCAAGCTTGGCCCGCTGACGGGAGGCAGACTGTTGTCTGTCGACTCCTTTAGTCTTGCGAGTTCTTCCTGCATGCCGAAGGACTGGGAAATTCTATTGAATTCCCTGTCGCAACTGTCGGACCTCTTGAAGCTCCCGTTGACTGTGATGACGCCATTGGGACCTGGCATTTTCATCTGCAGGTAGGCATAATGTGGTACTGCCATAAACCTAGCGAACGCGACACGTCCGAGGATGCAGTGGTACTGCGAGGGCTAGTCGACGACCTCAAAGTCGATGCGCTTGCGCCGAAATTTTTTCGGCGTGCCAAAGATAACGTCAAGGTTGATTTTGCCTAGGGGATATACGCCTTTTCCTGGGACGATGTCGTGGAATGTTGTGTCCGAGGCCTCTAGGCAAGTCAAAAGGATCCTCATTGCTCGCAAGGTACTCGCGAATATAAGGTTGATGCCGCTTCCTCCATCCATGAAGACATGGCTCATGTCGAAGCCTCCGATTTGCGCCTCGAGTACGAGGGGACAATGGCCTGGACGAGGTACTTGAGGCGGGCGGTCGCGTTTGTCGAAGGTGATGCATGACTCGCTTCCGCTGAGGTACTCAGTGGTAGATGGTGGCGAGTGTGTGGCCAAGTTGACTTGGCGAGTGATGGCCTTCTACACCCGATTGGAGGGGCGTCCTTTTTGGATCATCATGGTACGCATGGCCCTTGGGTAGGGTTCGCCTCCCTGGTGCTGGTTCGGTGCAGCTGCGTTTGGGGGCATTCCAGGTGGTGGTGGTGGAGCGCCATGTGCCACGGCGCCTGGAGCGGCTCCGTAGCCTCTTTCGACTGCGTTGCGGTTCATCCGAGCTAATCCCTCGTGTAGTTTGAGGAACTCGTGGCACTCTTTGAGGAGATGGCTGGACTTCTTATTTCCATCATGCTTGTCGATGTAGAAGTGCACCGTACATGGCCCGGACAGTTTGTCTTCAATGGATGTTGCGGGTGCTTCATCACGATCGTGGTGTTGCCACACTTGCGTGGTCTTCCCGGAGTCACGGTATCCACCGCTATGGTATCCGCTGTTGCGGTTGTCGTCGCGTCTGTCGGCGTAGCCGGCTCCGACCATGTTGACGTCGTCGCGGTCATCGCAGATGCGCATATGGCATTTGCCTCGGCGGTCGCGTCTGTGCTCGAGTTCTGCCTCCTCGTCGGAGTGAATGCGATTTTTCACCGAACCTTCTCCATCAGCCCACCGATTCGCGATTTCCATCAAGTGGTCAATGGTCTTGGGCTTCGAGCGGCCCAGCTCCTCTCTGAGCTCTATGCGGCGGACACCGCCGTTGAATGCATCAATCGCGCGATCCTCCGAGATGTTCTCTGCGGAGTTCTTGATGATGGACCACCTTTGGATGTAGGAGCGTAGCGATTTGCCTAATCTTTGTTGGCAGCATCTTAGCTCTTCGATTGATGCTGGCCAGTTGTATGTGCCTTTGAAGTTGCGCACGAAGATGTAAACCAGCTCATCCCAACTGCGAATGGATCCGCGCGGGAGGTTGTTGAGCCATGCTCGGGCGGCGCCTTGCAGCTGTAGCTGTAAGCATTGCATGGCTATGCTTCGACTGCCGCCGTGGAGTCCGACGGAGGAGATGTGATCCTCCAGCCAGATCTTTGGGTCCTGTAGACCGTCAAACTTCGGGTTCTCCGATGGGAGTTTGAACTCTTTGGGTATTTGCTTTTGCCTTATGGATCTGCTGAAGCATCTGGCGCCGCAGAGCTCCACATCTTCCTCTTCCGAGTCAGTCGACCGAGCGCGTCGTGCCCTTGATTTGTCAATCTTGCGTTGCGTAATGTCATCACGCGCGTCGTAGTCTTGGTCGTGTCGCCGTGAGCGGCGGCGTCGAGATAGGTCATAACTGTCATCGTTGGATGAGGGCGAAGAGTAGCGCTTTGCCAGCGCCTTCCCTTTCTTTGGCTCCGGCGTTGGCTCCTTGTCGAGGGCGGCCTCGATTAATCCCAAGCCCGCGATCGTAGATCGGTGCATGGCGGCTCGGGGGTCTCCAGCTCGCGGCTGGTTGTTAAGGAGGTACATGGTGACTGCTGTCACCGCAGCCTGCGGTGTCTTGGGGACCACATTGCCCCGTGTATCGAATGTCATAGAACTGAAGTCGAGGACCTTTGCAGCTTCTATGCGTTCTTGCTCGGTGAGATGGGCCATCCGAGATTGCCTCTTTTTGGCAATGTACTCGTTGCCTCTTGAGGAGGATCCTCCGTGGGAGGAGAGCCCTGCACGATGAAGGCTCGACTCGTCTGCTGCTTTCTTGCGCGCCCTGAGTTGCACGATTGTTTGTACTTGGCGCTTGAATTCTTCCTTCAGGAGCCAATGGTAGCCCATTAGCAGTTCTTGCAGAGATCCGAAGGATAGAGGAGTGCCTCGTAGGGCCTCGCGGCAGCGAGCCCATTCTTACTCTTTGAGCCTGATCACGACGCGTTCGCTGGTTTGCTCGTTTATTATGGTTGGAGGTTCGACTGCTCCTCCATTGTTGGCGTTGGTGCGATCGCCACCGTTACCGCCGTTAGCACCGTTGCCGCCATTGCCGCCGTTTGGCAGGTCGGTTCCATTACCGCGATTGCCCGTGTTGTCGCGGTTAGCGGAGGTGTCACCGGCGTTGATGACGGCGCACATGAAGTGATTGGGGAAGCTGCTGCTCCCACAACTCTCAGATCCGGAACCGTAGGTTCAGTCTTCAGTGGTCAGGTCGCTCAGATCGGAGTCGCGACGGTTGTCGCTGACCGTGTTTTGGACTGCTGTCGGGGCGTTGAGCTCGCTGAGGATGCCGATCGATGGAGGGAACCATGATGCTGGGGTAATCGACGTCGTCGTCGGCTGATCAGGCATGTGAAGCGTGCCCATCTGACCAACTTGGAAGCGGAAGCTCCCTATTGCCAGGATGATCCCGTCGCCCACGGACTCGAAAGCCGGGCGAGTGGCTGGCGTGTGGACGGTGAAGTCGAACGCGCCGAAGAGCTGGCGAATCTCCGCCGTTGCAGAGTTGTAGATCGCGGTTGATGGGGCCGAAGAAGCCGCAACATCAGCACTCCCAATTCCCACAGACGGCGCCAATTGACGAGGGTTTAACTCATCAATGCCCATTGTTATGGACTTGAGTTTTGGAGAAGGAGGGAGCGCTGGAGACATCTATCGGCTAGCAAACAAGCACACAGGGGACTCGAAGATTTACCCAGGTTCAGGCCTGGTAGAGGTCTCTACTCCTGCTTGTCTGCTCGTGGAATTATCAAAGGAATCGAGGATTACAATGGTGCGCGGATGCAATCTGGCAAGGGTTGTGGAAACTAGGGTTGTGTGTGTCCTCCTCGCCGCCCCCTCCTAGCCTTTATATAGATAGGCTAGGTCTCGGGTAGCAGGTCGAATTGGTTACAAGTTAGGGTTTTTCCCTTCAAACTTTCTATCTTTAGCTTCTTCTTGTTCTTCAAGCAATCAAGAGTCCGTAGGTTACTCGAGTTCTTCATTTGGGCCTTGGCGACACCGTGGGCCTTTACATATTTAGGCCGTATATACCAAGCTCGAGTACCTGTAGGGTATACCCATGTCAGAGGGAGTATGATTTTTTTTTGCAAAAACAACCGTGGCAAGTTGATATACTTCTATATGTGTGACAAAATGTTGTGTGCCATATCACATCATTGTGTAGAGTTAAAGTGACTTAAAATTATGTTACACGTACACTTTTGAATATCCATTTATTGTAGTCTAATTGTTTTTTTATTATCACCCATTAGTAATTAGGGTTGAAGCTTAACGGGCTACATAATTTTGATAAAGTTATGGGATCTATCCACCGCAATCCATATTTTATATTAAGAGATTACCATAGCAATAATTTGGTGATGTGTATATACGTTAATGAAGATATACCAACTGTGGTGCATTAGGTAATAATAATATCCACCCAAAAAAGCTTGGATAACATTTACACACATAAACAAAGGAGGTTCTACCATGTAATGGTAAGATATTTTGCTAAAATATTTAAGCTACGACTTCATTTTCCCAATTCATCATGTATGTTTTAAATCGTAGACATGATATGCTCCATTGTAAAATCTAAATAATTAAGGATAAAATACATGGTTATAAATAACTGCGTTCTTATATTACCACTTGAATATTTTGGTAATCTTTTGGGATGCGGGTTCTTGAAAAAGTGGTTATAGTAAAATAATGTATAGGCATAGAAAATATAAACAATAGCTTGACATATGATATTGTACAGTCTCAAAGGTGTGATTTCAATTATTATTTGTAGATGAGTGCCCTGATAAGACATCAATAATTAAAGAATCATGAAATATTTGGAGCCAAATATAATGATCCTAATTATATTTACTAACAAATATTCCTACTAATAAATTTTTATATATGGGTGGTAGAAGCGAAAGTTCAAGAGGCATTACTAAGTGTATCTATACATTTACTCTTTTGATTTTGCGACATAATCTTCAATGCATTCCACCCATTCAGTCATTTAAAAAAAATTGTAACATAAATGGCACATAGTTTTTAGATGACACAATATGGAAAAATATTATTATTTTGCTATGTTTTGGTAACTCTACGATTAACGACACATTATTCTGCCCACTTGATCATGATTGTTCTTAGAAGTCCCATCATAAAACCATAATGTTTCATTTACAAAAATCAAAAGCCACAGTTTGTGTTGAGAAGGAATATCTTTACTATGCTTAACTTTTGAAATGAATTTATATTTTTGGATGATTTATATAAATTTATTTATGAAACAGTATGATATTAGATGTGGTACTCCCTTTGGTCCTCCAAAACTTGTTGCTTTTATTATCAAGAAATCCCTAAATAGATACATATTGAAGTGTACTATCTTAGGTAAATACAAATATATACTCAAAACCATGATATATTTTCCATATTATTTATTTTCTTGCGTGCTTTGTACCACCATATTTTTTATATAATTTTAAAATCTAGAGACATTCGCATATACAAACATGGACCAACGGTATTTGATCCACCCAATAAAAATATTTTAGTCATATGAGGTCGGTGGTTTCTTTGAGTTTCCTTTCTTGTGTGCTATGTTTCGATTGTATGAGTTTCATGTAGTTTTTTTAGGGCTCAAATACTCCAAAACTTATCATATGATTGTTGCTCTTAGAAGTTTTATGGATTTTGTAAAACACTTAACATCTAACATTCTAACTCTTTCAGGTATGATGATAGTAGTTTCTCTATGTTGTGTAGGATCTCTTTGCATTGTCAAATTTTGGTATGAATTTGTTCTGATCCAATGCTCAATAAGTTATTTTAGGAATGGCACTAACAAATTTCATGGATAGACTTCCTATTTTCCAAATTCCATACACAATTTAGCATTGGCTCAATCAAATTTGGTCTACTTCTTTGCATAGGGTCATAGATTGTCTGTTTTATTTGTGGCATGTACCCATAAATATAGTTTTCATGCATTATGCAATTTTATTTCTATTCATATTTAATATTTAAAAGGTTTGTAGATTAATATACACATACCATTTTCATATCTGGCATATTCATATTTTAAAGTAATCCATAGAAAGATCTAAAAAACAATCCGTAGTAAAATTATAAAAGGCTTGATTTCAAATACTCCATATAAAAGGCTTGATTTCAAATACTCCACATACCCAGAAAGCCATATATAAATGTTGTGGGACCACTCTGACTGCTATAGTATCAATAGAAAATACAGAACAAATTAGTGCTTCTTTTATTTCTAGGTTATATGTTACATGTTTACATGTATATATCATGTTTCTAAGCGACGGTGTTTCATATATAACCCACATACCCAAAGGTACGGTTAAGTTATACAGAATTTGCAGTGCAGTTTTGTAAAACTGTATTTACTGAAATTTAAGCAACTATGAATTAGTAAAAAACAACATACACTGTAATTAGGTTATACGAAAGTTTGCAGCGAGACTTTTTATATCTATTATTTACCTAGTATAAGATAGCAATTGTAGATAGATTAGCAAAATAAGCAAGACTGGAATCATGTATATGCATACGACTGGTCAAGTCATCAATTTGTACTTTTTTTATGTGCATGGTTTTTGAGGGTTGCGTCATTCCCATTTACTCATAAGTACATGCATCCGTGCCACTTCCGCTACAAACATGGAGAAAGCTGCTCTCATGGGATGATGCCCGCCGATGATGGCCATTGCAGCAATTTCAGCCTGCTGATGAAAGGTGGATCTTAAGCACGCGCTTCACTGCTCGAGACATGGAGTCCGGTTTCGTGATGGCCGGTGCTGGGAGTTCGCTGCAAAAGCAACATATCCAAGTTCATACTGGAGTCCACCATGTGAGCTGTGAGCAACCTTGGAGGGTGTAGACGGTGTGTTCCAGCTAGCTAGCCTCATATGCTTGCCGTATTTCCTTCCATTGCATCGGCGTATTACCAAGAGATGGACCGGTGATGTTACCAAGGGACGGAGGTCGGACTGGAAGTATGCGGCGTCAGTCGCGCAACGCCGATTAAACAGAGATGGCCCGGCGGCGGCGTTCCGTATCTCCATGATGCATGTATTCGATCAGAGCTAACTCTGTCCTTGATGCACATGCACGGGCATGCATTGTTTGCTCTTTTTTCTAGACCTTGTACCTTAAAGTTTTGATTGAGTCGGGCCAGCCATCAATGGATGTATTTTGAGATAACATGTCGTTTTTACATGGTAATATATGAGTAGATGGATTTTGAAGTGTCATGTGACATAATGCAATACATTCTTTTGGGTGCATTAATTCTCTACCTACTTGCATATATCCTGGTTGGGATGCAAGATTTAATTAAAATATTTAGCAAAACAATTTGTGTTCATGCTACCATTATTCATAGAGTTGGGGTTGTTGTTATTATCTCTGTGTAGAAGGTCTATTGAGACATATACCCATTTTAGGTACATTAGGGATAATGAAATTGTACATCATTTGAATTATCTTCTTAATATTTTTCATATCTTCGCCAGTAGCATCAAAATTTGTACGATTGATTTCATTATTGTCTTCCTCCTCTACTTATATGATCGTGAATAATAGTTCTTCCTAGAACAAATATATTTAAACATAGAATTTTCCTTAAATGAGAGGGCATCGTTCCCAGTATCAGATCTTCACTTCTCAAAATATGTATTTCTCTATTTTGTTGTCCTTGTTCTACCTCTAAGATAAAATACTATAATTTGGAATATTTTTATAAAACAAAATCTATTAGAAGTATACTAATTTCCTCGGATGAGTACCTCATTATTGCTATCCGTGTACGATGCTATAATACCATTATACCTATGCTTTCATAATTTCTTTCTCTTGCACCGATATGATAGAGTACCTGATTTAGAATATAGTGACGGTTCATGATATGGAAACTATATACAGTAGATATAAAAGGTAAAATAGGTTCTCAGTAGTACTTCATCCGAAGTCCTATATTTATGATATTCCAAAAGAAACGTTTCCTATACACTAATTACATATGTTTGAAGTGCTTTCATGCTTGTCCTTTGTTTCCTAATATTTGCACCGTTGGTTTATTTTGGCAAGAAACCCCAAAAATATTTGCATGAAAAGAAGATTTATAAAATGGATGATTTGCATACCCCAATTATCAATGTTTAACCTGTACTCTAGGATATCACTACCAGCAATTTTAAAGTAGAGGTACTCTGAGCTAGCCCCAGTGCACCGCTGCTCACGGAAAACCATACATCCCAGTGCACGGCTGCTGATGGGCAATCGTATCCGCCGGTAGCGGGGCACATAACTGATGAACTCACAGTTGTCAATCAGTGGAGTCCGATCATCAGAGTGAGTTTTTGGGTAATGTCAACTTCCTTCACTATTGTATCAGAAAGAAAATGATTTTCAGGTTATTCTTCAATGGTTGATAGTTGTCATACTCTCGATATTTAAATGTCTTAATGTAGATGAAGCTCCTATTCCTTTTTTTCAAAACTTGTGGATCAGTTTAGTGTAGATGCAATATATTAGGAACTATTTGTATGTTATCTTAAGAACACTTCAATATATATGCCGGGCGTGACTGGTCTACCGCAAAAGAGATGCGAAATTTTTGATGTAATGCCTGTCAATGGTTGACTAAGAAATAACTATTTTAAGTCAACTTGCTCATAATCAGTGACATACTTGCATGCCTAAAATCCTCGTACGTAAAAAAAATATTAATGATGCTATATGATCTCCGGATGCATTAGACTTCACAACTTTAAGGTAAGCTGGATTCAAAGAGTGCGGTTGGATTGATGCCCACTAGACTTGTCTTGTTCTGATTAATAGAACTACTTGTTGGATCACAAAAAAATAATGTTGAATCTATACGCCATATATATCCCTTAGTTACTTGTTCAACTCATTGATGTATGTTGGGAAATTAAGAAAATTAATTTAACCACTCACCGTACATGTGCTTGTATAGGCTCCAATTGAACTCATTTGATCTGCATGTAGAATTTGTGCCTCTCTAAGTAGTGGTTGCTGTGATTCTCCAACCTGCTGGTTTCTCTCTTTTGTTAGAGAACTATCAATGCTATATATCACAGAGTGATAAGTACTATTAACTTCTACCATAAAATAAACATCAATTATATATATATATTTCTGAACCACATAATACATATCTGCAGAGCTCTTTGTTATACATACTGTTACCATGACTAAGAATTAATGCATGTAAAATCTAGCTGATCATCATATAAAGGCCATCAAAATACATAACTTTTGAAGAAAACAATGACCAAGTAATACATGGTGAATTTATCTAAAATGAGCACATATTACTGAATAAGGATGAACGGCATTTCTACACATGCTCCACATTAATGAGATAAATGCACTGCTACATATAACAGGAAGCAATGTGCATACCAAGAGTTCGAAAGGAGGAGTGTTATTAGCATGGATCATGATACTGCCTAAGAATATATACAACTTTAACCATGGTGCAACTTGGCAATCAGGTGACGAAATTGAACAGTACAAGAAAATGCAATAGAAGGTCACACCTTATAAGATACTTGACAAAAAGGGAGATATAGAAAATGGATATACATATTTACACCACCTTACTTACCGACTGGGAACACAATCTCATGCCAGAATTATGGCTTCTTGATGTGCAAATATTTGACGATTGGGTACAAAAACTGGCCGTATAGGGAAACTCTTGATACCGCAGCCTACCTAGAGCCTTTCATGCAAACATAGTGTAAAGTAGATTTTTTGACACAAAATGACAACTTAATGTGAATACGGTTTTGCCATTTTCTATGACATTGTTATTTTACGGTTACTTCTTCTTAAGCTTGGAGTTTAGGAATTTATCACTACAAAACATATACCCCTAAGTCTGATTATTAATAAGCGAAGGAGAGATTTATGTTTCACCAGAGAAGAATCCTATATTGTGAACTGCGAATAGCTCTGGAATGATTATCTTGTATGACATGAGGAACACATTTTCCCAAGAGTTGCTCATTCCAATTTATTTGAATTAATAATCAGCAGACTAATTCTTTATTACTATGTCACATAGAACGTCTTACGTTTCAGTAAGCACATTATTTTTGTTTCTCATGTCATCGACAGATATAGAAGAGGCATATTTCGAGAGCCAAAAATGGTTTAATTAGCTCAATTAATTAAGTTGAAATGGCATGCCCTAAAAAAACCTTAATTTATAGTTGAAATCTAGGGCAACACTTCTCTAGTTTCTACTACATGAACAGCGACCATGAAAATAATTCTACTCCCTAGAGGCTTTAAAATTTGAAAGTCTACGTCTGAATCATGAGTATAAATGTTTTTAAGCACGAATGTTGGTGTTGCAATATATTGCATAGTTGCAAAACCCAGCTGCGATAATGAGGGATTATTTGGCGCACTCATATACTGCTAAATATTACTATTCTTTATAATCGGTATAGAAGTGGGAAAAAGAAGGTTCTGCCGTCTCATGTGAAAGAACCAAGCGTATATTTCCACCTCAAAATACTATAATGCAGCGATGCAGGACTTTGTATCGAAGTTAATATTATCATTGGGCAAACAAACATATAAAAATCTACTCTTCCGTCTCAAAATAAATGTCGGAGATTTAAATTCATATATATCTATACACTAAAACACGTCTAGACGTGAATCTAGACAAATATTCGACATCTATTTCGAGACAGAGGGGGTAATATATTTATTCTTCATTATCTTCATATTTCAGACACACTGCTTTTAATCTCAATAACTTCTGAAATAACGCGTGGACGTAGACGGATCAAGAAAACATCCCAGAAGACGTACATTCCTATTAAAATTGTTAGCTTTAACCTAATCTGGCTTACCTACTGATATCTCCTTGATGCATGCAAATTTCTATGTTCGCTTTAGGTGTGAGGACGCATGCATCTCAACGAAGTCAGCCAATCAGGGATTAAACATACCCCAAATCTTTTTGCTGCATGGGAACATCTTGGTTCGCCCGAGTGTGGACTTCCATGGCAACCAACCGCGTGTATACCACATCTAGCTGTTCTGCGTCGAGCATCAACGCAGATACATAGTACTCCTTCCGTCTCAAAATAAGTGACTTGAGTTTGTCTAGATTCGCATATATCTATAGACTAAAACGTGTCTAGATATATTCGAATCTAGACAAATTCACGTCACTTATTTTAGGACGGAGGGAGTAGATCAAAATAAGACAGTCAACAATGTCACGTTATGAGTTAATAAAACACACGTGCAAGTCGGCAATTTTGAGGCAAGAATTTAATTAGGGAGGGAGAGATTGGGAGGTTGTAGTCGTGTAGTCCCCGGTCTATTTGAATAGAGTCCGGGTCGATGGGTTTAATTAGAGAGGGAGAGATTGGAAGCGTGTATGTAGTCGTGATCTCCGTACGCTGATACTACACACCAAAGTTTTGTCGCCAAAAAATATGAACACTACACTTATGTACGCTGGACCGCTGGTACCTGGACAAGGACAGAGCCATCAGGCCAGCCTAATCAGCGTGGACATGACCGCCAACAAAGCAGTCGTCGCTTGCAACAAGGCCGGACAAGAAGGCCATCAGCGAGAGACGGGGGGCTGCTACTGTATAACTTTGATCCTGCTGGCTGATGTACAGCGCAACAGTTTTGGCACATTAAACCAGAGTCTATCAGTTTAGATGTTTGAACTGCTCCAATAAATAAATGTGCTGATAAAGTAGTTGCGGTTTACCTCAAACAGCAATATGCTTCGACAATTTGTCTATAAAATATTTAACAAACTGAAGCCTATGTTTGGCATCAAAGTATTTTTGAAGTGATCAGAGAATCTTTGGTTTTTGAAAATGCAGAAGTATTAAATATTTTAAGATGTTTGGATCCAACAAATATTGTAGCTTTAAACTACCAAAGTATTCTCCAAAACTATAGTTTTTCTGGAAGTATTGTAGACTGACGGCTGGCCCTCTTTTCATAAAATCTGAGAAAAAAATACGTGGTATTTGTTTGCCAGACGCTGAAATAATTTGGTCTTGAAATACTTCGGTTTAGAAAATACAAACCTACCAACCAGAGCCGAAGTCATCTATTGGAATCTACATTGTCGATAGACTTACAAAAGTTTTCATTCGCACATGAAATCTATGTTCCAGACTCTTGGTTTGGCTTTCCATGTCCCTTGAGTTCACAAGTTCCTTGGGACAGGAAAAAATCTGATGTTGAGTCCACAAATTACTTGCGCCTCATTCTGATGGATCACTGTGGTGCAGAAGAGCGCTCGCCGACAGTCTACTCCGTCAGCTGCAGCCATGCAGCACCGCGTTGCAGTTTTCTTAGATGTCTCCTGCCACTATGATTAGTTTTTGTCGACCTTGGGGATTAAACATTTCAGATATTTTTGGGATTGCTCTTTCACGATAGGTTTCCTTCCTTACCAATATACTTATATCTTGCAAAACTGAAATCCTAAACACACCGCCACCAACATATACTAAATATTCACGGTTCATATACTACCTGCATGTTAAGTACTACCAAGTACGACTACCATCACAATATACGTTTTTCATACGTATTAGAAAGGCGTAGCAAATTATTTTTATTTTTGACCACTAACATAAGATAGAATATGGTTTCTTATTAGTTAGAAATTATACTATTAGATTTGTCATCTTGTGAAAGTAGTTTGAGTCAAGTAGACAGTAAGCTTGGCCGAGTAAGTACTAATAAAACCCCATCTAAAGTGAACGATAGATACTCGGTGAACCAGATAACCGATTAGCCAGCATAGTACGTGGATCCGGTGTAACATACCGGCTGAACCAGATAATCGATCAGCGAGCATAGTACGCGGATCCAGTGTAATGAATAGAAAGCTCGCTGAAAAGCAGATCGGTCAAGGAAAAAAAATTGATTGATATATGCGTGAAGGTAACTGCAAACTGATCAAAGATGAAAATAACTACAAAGCATATAAACGTGCATGTGGCTACGTCATAGTAGGTTTTCTATTTGCAGCCTTGCAAGAAAATATATATGAGAGGCTCTAAGATTAGACTGATTTATACGTACATATCAACAAATACATATAAAATTTAAAACCATATTTTTGTAAGAATTTAATTAACCTCGCATGTATTGAAAATGCGATTGACTTCAGAGAATGGGACTTAAATCAGCGGAGGCATGGTGATTCTAGACCGATTTATACGTACGTGCATACCGATATCATCGAAGACATATCAAATTTTAAAACCTTAATTTGTAGAAGTTTAATTTACCTCACAAAGTGTGATTGACTTCGGAGAGTAAGACCTAAGTCATCAGACACACGGTGATTCCTGAGACACGATCCTCACAAGACAGTCTATCAACCACTCTATCACCTAATCGCCAAGCTATGATGAGAAAAATCGAAAAGACAAGACATGATAACCACCGGTTCCCTGAACAAATGCACAATAGAATTTGATCCGTTGGAATTAACAAGAATTAAACGAATCCAATACACCTTCATTCTATACAACACCTTATCGACCGCCAAGTCATTGTTGCATAAAACACTAAGAAAACATAGATAAACCACAATCAAGAAATTTATTATCGTTCCCCTCACCTCCCAGAGTTTTTGCCTTTAACAGTTGTTGAAATTCAACTAAAAGGCAGGAAGATTGAAACAAGTTATTTTCAATGAAAAGGAAAAGCATACATAGAAGGTTCGAGGTGAAGCAAATTCCATAGTCAAAGAAGTGGCTAGGCTCTATTATGGTTATGAGGAGGCTACGATCAACCCATTTCGAAAAATGACATGTGGTCGTACATATTATTTTTACGAGAATGCATAGAACTTTCACACTAACATAAGAAAAATAGCATCCTCACAAACTCCAATGAAAATACAAACTCATGAACACTTATATCGGTTATTGGTGTAGGGGTTCCGCGTATGAAAACAATAAAATTTTACCCTACGTCCCTGAACCCCTGAAGCTGGCAGGACCTATCTATTAGTAATATAGTAACATGAGGGGCTTTTCGCGAACTTACCTTTGAAGACCGAAAAGCGTTGTCAACGCTCAGGAGAGCATGGTTGATGTAGACGAGCCGAAGCCGACCTCAAGGTCGTGATGAAGTCCTTGCGCTCCTTCTGGTTCCAACGACTTGAGTGCCTCAAGTGCGACACCTCGCGGGGAGTTACACACGTTCGGTGCCTGACGATGACTCCCGCTTCCCCGATCCAGCAGCAGTTGCGGAAGTAGAGCTCCCGGATCCGAATCCCACAGCGCGACGGCGCTCCGCGGTAAAGATGTCTCTCGCTCGCGCAGTCCAGACTTGGGACCACGGTCACGAGAGAGAGAGGGGGAGAGAGAAAATATCAATTAGAGGTCCTCCCAAAAGTGGGGAGACCTTTATTGATTATTGGTGTATTTATCTGGCCAAATACCCCCACTATATATAGGGGGAGGGGAGGTACTACCTCCCTCAAAGTCCCGGAGTGGGACTAAAGGAGAGGGGGGGGTGGGGAGGCCGCCGGCCAGCCCCTAGTGGGCCCCGCGGGGGGTGGGGCTAGGCCCAGCCGGCCAGCCCCCTTGGCCCCTCTCCCTCTCTCCTTTCCCTAATGGGCCCTCTCCCTCCGGAAATTGGCCCATTAAGCCTTTTTGACCTTTAATTGATTTTATCTTTATTAAATAATTATGAATAAATGATTAAATCAATATTTAACATTCATTCACATATTATTCAATCTCTGTGGCTATGGAACACCTTCCACCTCCGCTCCGAACATCCTCTGGACTTACCGAAACCCTTCCGGTTTTCTCTCTTCTTTTCTTCGGTGATTCTACCGATCCTATAAACACTCTCTAAGCATCATCAAGCCCTTAAGCGTGATACCCCACGGTTCGGGAACACTCCAGACATGGTCGGGACACTCCCGCACCAATGATCGATAGAGGGACCTGGATGGCCATGTGACCCCTATGCGTTCCACGAAGATCTTTCGTCGTTTGAACCGAGACCGTCGTGTCTTATTCCCTTTGTCTCTCGATACTTGCATTGCCCGAGATCTGATCAATGACATCACCATGTCGTGTTCAATCTCGTTACTGAACAATGCTACTTGAATCGTTCCGACAAGTGATATCCCCGTGATCAAATCACATGTTGCGCAGCTATTGGATATAACTTCTCCGAGTGGGCCCTTGAGTATCTTCCCGTCACATGGACGGACAAATCCCTCTCTTGACATATATTGCCTCTACGGTTTCCTCTGAATACCTGAACACACCTTTATAACCACCGTTTTACCAGATGGCGTTTGATGCTATCTAAGCACTCTCGGGTGACAGTGATTGATATAGCCTCACGGTCTAAGGAATAGTCTACGAGGATCCATTTCTAATCATCGTAACTTGAACTTCATGACATGATCGAGTCGTGATGTTTAGCTTGGGTATTGGTTCATCATCTCATTCTGAGAATGAGATGACCTCATTTCCAACTGGCATAAATGTCACATGATCAGGAAACATGATCATCTGTTGACCAATGAACCAAACTAGAGTTTCCTTTGGACCCCTGGTTTGTTTGTATATCACATGTGTATTGATGTTTCCACTCAATACAGTTATAGCATGATATAAAACTTAATCATAAACTATATGAAATCTGATAATAGTCCTTACTACTATTTGTCTCTAGGGCATATTTCCAACAGTCTCCCACTTGCACTAGAGTACAAATACACTAGCTGCATTTGTTCTCAATCATTGGCACCATATAACCGGTACCTAGAACAAGCTTGCTCATGGAAGAGGTTGAGTCTTGGGTCTATACTTTATAGTCCCAAATCCTTTGCAACTTACTAATGTCACCTTGATTGACATTAATACTTTATCATCGCATGATAGCATCTGTGTGTATACATTGTCGTTATGGCAGCAGAACGAGGCCTGATTCCAGGAGCCTACAGTGACGTTAGATCAACCTTGAGGGCTTTCTCATGGGCACTGTGCCCTGGGACACATCATTCTATGTTAAAAGCGAACTAGCCCCGCCATAACTTTATACAACACTTTAGATGGTACCCTTATCTATTATTATAAATGTATTCATCAAAACACTAGTGCACTCTGTGCAACTTTCGATGTTTTGTTCACCTTGCTTCCTACTTGACTTTAATTGGTATAGTTTAAGTTTCAACATATTTCCTTATAACATAACCCTTTATGCTTTAAGATATGTCATCCTTTATGGATTTGGAAAACATGTCTGCAGTTCTCTATTAGACAATGCGGACAAAAACTTAGCTCAATGTTCTATGATTCGAATTTAATCACTTTTAACCGTTCCTTAATTGGATCACATATTATGTTAAGTTATCATCATGGTTTACTAAGAAAGAACCTATGTCTTAACATAGTGGATGATGATCATCCTTTTCCTTTCTTTTAACCATTGATGTTTAACTTAATACTATTCCTAATTTGAGTTATTAAGGATCAGTTCCTTAATTAACTTCTGTTCTGAAACACTTTCAGAATCCCTTAAGGAATACTACATAATATCATAATACACCTATTATCAACTTCTACATCTTATAAATAATTATTTATAAGTATTTGCGCTTTCATTCTTAATATACTTAAGAATTACTCCTATAAGCTCCCACTCAAAATATGTTCCTACATATTTGAATTTGAGACTTACATTGCTCCCACTTAAAAATATGTCAATCACATATTGTTTCAGGAAGACTTTCATAGCTCCCACTCAATTTTATGCAAATTGCATGTCCTCTCACTATTTTGAATAACTTCAAAATCCTTTGATCAAATATCAAACTTGGAGATTTACTATGAGATACTAGTATTGTTACTAGCTTTAAATCCACTAGACATTTAGCACATATGAATCAAATTCATTTGAATTTGTCCAAAACTTGACAAATTGTGCTTTTGTCATTCACCCCCTTTTCCACTATGGCTTTGCAGTCATTTGGGAAAATTTAAGCAACTCCTTTTACTTGTGAGATTTAGCAACGAATTGCTTTCTAATCTCAAGTGAATTTTGCTTTTAGGATTTCTCATAATTTAGTTTACCATTATTTCCTTTGTAGTTTGTAGGCATGTCATATTCCAAAAATCATGACAAGTGATTCACAAATGTCTCCATACAAGATATGGATTACTTTTTGAATCCTACTTCATGTAGTGAAAACACTAGTGGGGAAAAACACAATGATCAAAATCATTGATTCTTTCCTTCCATGAAGAGAATCGTTTTAAAAGTTTTGTCGCTGCCTTTCAACTCTCACTATGGTTGCTTTTTCATTCATTTTCATTTTTTTTTTTCACTAATTTCCATTTGCTCCATAATTGAGAAACATCACTAGAAGTGAGCTTTCTCAAGAATATACCAAAATTCAAGCAATACGAATCTTGCTTTCCTTTTGGTTTCAGCTATGGATTTCGTATTCAAAGTTTCCAATGAATACTCTACAAGGACTTATTCGCTATTGTTTTGGTTATATCGAATAACCCCAAAACTTTCATGAATTCAAATGGTTCACTACTTTCTAATTGAGTGCTAACTATTTCTAAGCTAATGGTCTCTACATCTACACTACAACGATTTATTTGGTGCCTTCTATTCCCCCTTTGATATCTAATATCACATTGTGATGCTCTGTATTCCGATGTTTCAGAACGCTTTGCCTTTCACAATTTATTTTATGCCATTCTTATAAAGTTTGAACTTCATTACTATTGATCAAATCATAGTAATTGGATTCTCTTTTATATTTATACCCTTTGTTGATGAAACACTTTGATCAAATCAAATAGTTTCATATTCATGTTTCCTTTGGTAAACTTACTTTACACATTTAAACAATCATTTAATGATAATTACCATTTTCGTTAAAACACAATACATCGAATATGTATTGACTTTTAACAATTCTTTAAACACTTTGTATTCAAGTAATACACGGTGTTCAAGTCATTTTGCCGAACTTAGGCATGATTCATATGTGATAAGATATCGAATAACTTTCACATATTATCACATAACTTTAAATTTAAACAAGGGTTTTTCATTCATTAATGAAATATCATTAAGTAGGGTATTTTAAACAAGGCATTTTAATGTTTTACAAATGTTCATTCATTATCAATTAGTTTCAAATAACAAGGATAATTCACAAGTAATCAAACAAGATATGAACACGAATAGAAATCATTCATAAAAGTGGAGCAACTGTTTATTACAAGCTCATATGAATAACTGTCTCACGAAGTGTGAGACACACTAAAGAAGTTCACAATCTCTTGATTACAATAATCATCCTAAACACGAACTAAATGATAAATGTCGAGGGAGAGCGTCGTTGGCCATCATCATCATGCTCGCCATCAACACGCAACGTCACCTCCTCTCCAGCAAGCACCTCTCATGCAGAAGGACCTGTTTTCAGCAAAACAGAACAAGTATCAGATATACTTAACACTGCAAATGTGTTTGCAAGATTATACCATTTATAAAACTATATATCAAATATATACCTTTGTCATTGATGACCTGAGCGACATCTGGTTCAACCAACACATTCCTGAGATGTGTCATGAACCGGTGGAACTCCATTGTTTCCGCGTCGCCGCTCATTATGCAAGTCTTGACTTGTGCTTGCTAGCTTGGTGGCAGCGACCGCAACACAGCGGCGTTTGCAAAAGAGCTCGTAATCCAGACGTCCAGGAAGTATGCTGGCCTCATGTACACATCATGCATGTGCTCCAAGTGGTCGTCTAGTGATGAGTTCTCCTCCATCTTAATGGAGAGGAAGTCTCCCATCAGCTCATGCTCCCAAATGCGTGTCTGCTCCACGAATGTGTCCTAAGCTGTAGCATTACCGAACGAGGGTTGACATCACCCACGAAAAGGCCACAGCTCGTCCACCATTCCGAAACGCATCACAACTGAAATATAGGACGCCATCTCACGATGGAGATAGCGGTCTTTCCACTCCTCTAGGGTCTCAAGGTCCGTGGGCTTATCCAAATCCATCATGTCGAGTATGTAGTCGACCACATCGTTCTCTCTAAGGAGAACATGGAGACTGGCAACCCAAATGGAGAAGTTTGATCCATCTAATCTGAGCTTCTCTCCTTCTAACCATTCAATCGTCAACACGAAAGGTCCCATCTACATTTATAATTGCAAATGGAATTTAGACTAAGTTTATAATGAAATTAGTTAATAATAACTCCACTTAGAAATACCTATCCCCAGCGAGGGTTCCTAGTGATAACACGACCCTATCAGCCACATCTCCCCCGATCGTCATGGCCATCAATGTGGGTTCAAGGATGGACGCTAAATGTCGGTCACATCATTCATTCGACTCGTGCTCGATCTTTCGACCATCCGTGTTCCGAGGCCACACTTCTCTAGCGTGCTAGGCTCGCCAACTCAACCTTAGTGTATTCGCTGTGTAACATGGCTTACACCCACTGTATGCAAACATAGATATGTCTGACACCCAGGCCTGTAACCCTGGATCGCCTCATACCGAAGAACTTTCTTGGTGGTGCACACTAAGGGGAAACACAATCGTTGGTAATTTTAACAGGGATCATCTTATTAGGCTACCGGCGAGTATCTAATACTAGCACACAATAAGACATACAAACAATAATATTGAATGTAAATGCTATGTGATATGGTCCTTCACGTCGTGATCTCCATCCGCCGTCACCAGGTTCCGGCGCCGTAGACACCAAGGTACTGGTGTCATTCCGGCGTGGTAGTCCGTCACCTCCGTGACTATCTACTACTATGTAACAAAAGGTAATCACTTTACCTTTGCCACAACCATATCACAAAGCAACGCCCCCCTGCAAAACAAAGTTAGACGCCTCTACTTTATCTTTGCATGTTTTACGTGGCTGAATGGGCTTTCGCACAAGAACCGTTCTTACCTACGAACTTTCAGCACAACGCTGATCAAGTAGTTGTCTCTACTACACCCCTTTCGGGGCCCTCCGTTGCAAATGGTATACCAACTAATGCGAGAGAGACATACACCCCCCTAAGACACTTTATACGGTACAAGCCGTATGTCAAGCGTGGACCAGTCTCACGTCTGAACGCGTAAAGTCGGTTGGGGGTCGCTTCATCAAGCATTACTACAGTATACACAAGTACACGTGGGAGGATAACAACTAAAAGAGCAATGCCCACACGCTACATCTCGTGTGTTCTGTGGTGCCCCGCTAAAACCACTACTAGAAAATCGCTGTGTTTTTGTGCATCGCAGCATCATGACCGCATGCTCATGTCATCATGCCACATTGCATTTGAGCATCGTCATCATCATGCATGGTTGGTTTGAAAAATATTTTCGAAAAGTCTGGTTTTGTTTTCTAAACGCCCCGTCTTTATTTCAAATTAAAACCCGGCCTCTTCCGGATATTTTGATTTGGTTGTTTAGTGCCGCTGCGCTGCCGCTTCATCCCACCATACCTATGTAGGCGAGAGCCGCCGAATTCTAGCCTCGCCGTGTACTGGCCTCAGTACTGACGCTCCTCTTTTTCCTTTGCCCTTTGTCGGCACCCCTTTTGTTTTAGCAGGTTTGAGATCGATGTCGTTAGCAGGGTTACCCTTCCGGCTTGGCCTGGGCAGGGTTATGGACTCCATTGGTTATTCTTCAGGGCTCTTAGCCCCATTTGCATCTTGTCCATAGTCGGACGCTCTAACATTATCAAGGTGATTTGGATCTTTGTATTGTATATCTGTATTCTTGACTCGTTGAGTCGCTGTTGTATATATATATATATATATATATATATATATATATATATCTGTTCTATGGGTCCCATCGAGGATTGTTGTGTAATGGTATTACTTCGTTTTCCACCCGCACGAAAGTGTCTGGTGGGCGTCCTTGAATCGTTTCTATGTGGGTTTGGCGGAAAGGGCTAAAACTTGCATAGGGCCGATTCGAGGGTGTTACAGAGTGGTATCAGAGCCCAGCAGTTGCGATACCCCACAAGTCCAGCATGTAGGATAACCTAGCTAACGGCCGAAGTAGAGTGTCAAAACTATTTTGGAAAAATCGGTTGGATAGATCTGATTAGGTTTGCTTTTACTCCTTACCCTCTGCTATTCTTCTCTTACCTCTGCGTGTTTTGGATATGTTCTCTTATCCTTTCTTCAAGTCCAGGATTTCTCGTGGTTGGGTTCCGTCGTACCTTCAGGGTTTCGCTTCCTCCTTTGGCGACGGTGTTTCTACCTCCGGACTTCATGCTATCTGAGCGATCCTTTATCGGTGGTACCATTCTCTGTTCCTTGTTTGTGCCTTCCGGTGTTTTCCGACGCGACAACATCATCTACGCCATTTTGGAAAATGTGTCCAACTCAACCAAGCATTGACATGTTGTACGTTGTGTGTGTCGAACATGCATGCATACCTGATGTAGCATGTTTGACTAGGTATATGCATTACTAAGTACGGCTAGTCTGTGTGATGCACTAGAAATGTTCTACTCCCTCTGACTCATATTAGTTGATTTAGATTTATCTAGATATAAATGTATCTAGTTAATTTTTAGTGCTAAATACACTCGTATCTAGATAAATTTAACTCAACAAATATGGATTGGATGGAGTATTTTCTCCTTTGTAATACTAGATAAATGAAGAAGATACACTAGTTATTTGTTGTAGGTTATTGTTGCTCATTTCTTAACAACTTGACTTAGTCCCAACTCATACACTATTTACTGATGCAATCATCTACTTAACGTGCATGCAAGCTATGTCAGCAAAAATAAAATGATTAGGTACCATTACCAGATCAAGTATATATCCAAATTAAGTTAACTAACTACTCTCATGCTAGACATGATGTGACCGATGCATGGCTGCCTTGATATAGACGTGCATTAGACAAGTTAGCCTATATTAGCTTCTAATACCTCCATTTTAAAATACTCTCTCCGTCCAGAAATAACTAACTTAGATTTGTCTAAATTTAAATGTATCTAGACATATTTTATTGTATAGATATATTCGTATCTAGACAAACTCAAATTAGTTATTTCTGAACGGATGGAGTATAAAATATCTTAGTAGGCTAAAATAGCCTACCAAGGTAAATAGCAACGCATCGCGGCATATACATCCATGTTAGCACAAGGCTCTATATGACTGTATGCATGCACTGTCGACATACATAGATCATAGAGATAAAGTGCTTCACTCGGTTCAAGTAGCCACGTTGTACCCACGCTTGTACAGTATCAAGTGCTTGCATGCATTTTTTGTCCTCTCTACCACCATGAGGTGAATGCTGCTAGGCTGCCACCTTCTCATCATATCACTCTAGAGTACCAAAGGGTTTGTCCATCTTATACTATTTCCTTGACACATCCACCAAGACAGAGACATTTGTATCTGACACACAATGGCATGCATCCCCATCTCTAATTTGATTACCATCAGAACACTTTTTTTAATGTCACGTGGGGATAGATCTAAGCTCGCATCTCTAGGAAAATCGTGTGGTAGCTGCATGGGGGGCATCTATCCCCCATGGTAGCAAATCCGCTCTCATCACAGTAAATAACAAATAAAAGTCAGTAGACCATCATAATTGCAATTGAACATATTGCAATTGATAGGTGTCCTAAAGTATAAAAGGTTTAACAATTAACAATAAATCTTTCTAAAGTGTATCAACTTTTTAATGGGTAATAATTAATATCCTACAAGCCAAAGGTACCATAGTTTATTTAAAATTTATATCTACACATCATCCATGGATACTATAGTTTGTTGATTAAAGATGAAAAATCATTTCATTAGCTCAATACTTGTGCATACCCTTATGGTGTATTTATATGCAAGTAGAAGTGTGATTGTCATCTTACCTTATGCAGATGATATAATGAAGGGGTGTATTTCTCTATATATCCCTATGATTTAGTGTCGGAAGGTGAACTAGGAAATAAAGTTTTCTTTGAGTACAACACTTAAAAAATTATTTATCTATAATGAGTTCTTATGATATTCTTATGATGGACGTGATTAAATAAAATATTATGTAAATAAAAAATGCGAGGACATTTATGTGGTCTCTCATCCTTATAATTTATTAGGAGACGTCACTGGAATTTGAAATCATGTAGAATAAATGGTGACTAATTAAGATGTCAAAACTATGTCATCCAAATACAAGTGAGAGATTGCATAATTACTTGATTGAATAGTACGGCTAATAGGGAGGGAGTTAATAATAATTAAACATGATATTTCATCCACTAGAAAATAAGATATGCTATTGTTTTTAGTATGCAAAATATGTTATTGAAATCAATAAATTTGAGATGAACAGTATTTCTGTATGTCTCTAATAGCATGACTATTGGTCCAAGTTGTATATTTTAGGATGGCCATTTCTACGACGTCATGTATCCCAAAAACTTGATAATATCGTGTATGTTTACGGAAAAGGAAGGAGCAAGAGGTATAAAGTTCAAATAAAAGTAGAATTAAATATGTAAAGAGGAAATAAGTTGATATTAATCTATATATGAATGTTTAGTTAACCTATATATATATATATATATATATATATATATTAATGAGCATAAACACTTTTTAGCCATATTAACAAAAATATATTATCTATTCTGTCATAATGCTGTAAACATAATGGATTCATTGCTCAAGTGAACCGTAAGTATTTAACAATATGAATGTTTGCCCCACATACTAATCTATAACATCACATAAAATCTACCAGCTTGCTCATGGTTTAAACTGCGATTGCATATGTCAATTTAATCTCATGTAGAAATTTCACATATGTTCACTAATATAGTGTTTTAAAAATATCGTAATAATCTTTCACCCAGAAATTAAATATGATTAAACATCTATTTTATGCATGTGATGTTTATTTAGCATATATGTACAAATGGTGGCTATATAATGTATTACTTTCAACCATATAATGATAAGTCCCTGAATTTGTGAAGGTATTTTCTCACCGGTACTGCCACACTGAAGATGATGCTTGCCCATAAAAAATAACTAAAGGTAGTACCCTCGCTTTTGCTATGGCCACCATACTTGTTACATTACATTACGGGTGACAGTGTGACACCACCAACCTTGGAAGCATTATTTACATACTATACTGTCTCTCCTTTTTCTTGCACAGATCCAGGCTACTATATATAGTACTACCTCCGATCCAAATCAATATTCTCAGATTTGTCTAGATTCGGATCTATCTAGCACTAAAACGGGACTACATACATCTGAATCTAGACAAATCTAAGAGCGGTCGCGCATCATTGTTTCTCGATCTACAACAGGCTACTTTTAGCTTAGACAAGCTGGACTACTGCAGCAACTCTCAGGGCTCCACCTTGGAGAAGATCTGCAAGCTCATCAAACAGTATCGCAGTGCGCCATCCCCACCCTTTTGGAGCCTTGGTGGTAGGAGAGTGCCCGCTTGCTTAAGGCTTCCAAATATCATGACCTCTCTCTTCGATGGACAGATGAGCTAGGAACAAGCACACGTCAAATCACGCCGTATATACCCACCATCAATGAGAAAAACAATAAATTGAAAAAAAAGGAGGTAGATACCTGATATCGTGCAGTGACCTTTTCCCGGGGGTCAATATACATATGGGCCTGAGGAAGAGGTACATCAGCTGACCCTATTATCTTGCGACGAAGGAATTGATCTACTCCCTCTGATCCAAATTAATTGACTCAATTTTTTTAGATTTGGGTGTATCTAGTATTAAAGTATGTCTAAATACATATGAATATAGACAAATCCGAGTCAATTAATTTGGATCGGACGGAGTACTAATAAGTTACTACTTACCTTCCTCAAGGGGTCTAGCAGCTCAGCTTTGCGTCTGTGGAGAAAAAGACCTGCATTGTCGATTTGTTAGTTGCCAACATGCTATTGGGCAAACAACAAGGTTGCTGGCAAACACGACAGAATCAGCATAAAATATGTTACCAAGGGTACGACGCCCATGAGGATCCTCATCATTGAACGCCTGGACACTTACCTACAAACACTCATGTTTATTCCCGAACTTCATGTAGGCCGTAAGAAGCATGGATAGATACAGGACCAGAAAGTAACGAACCTTCCATACCGAGCCGGCGTAAAATACTTCAGGGGAGTGTTTGACCTGACCATCTCCAAGCCTATGCACATCTTCAAACTCAACCCTGTGTTATAAACTGGTCAGAGCTTCGTACAAACATGAGTTTAGTGTCCACGTCAAGTTCTAAGTTAATGAGGTCTGTGGGGGATAAAGAAATTGATATGAGAAGTCCAGAATATGTCTTGGTTGCCTAGCCTAATAAGAAATTACAAGAACTTGTTTCTTCCCCCTGCCTTTGGTGAAAGGCATTAACATCCGACAGGAAAGGTTGTACAAAAAAACTCAGATTACTTGGAACAGAAATCAAGTAAACACCATACAGAATAAGTCATGTTTTTTTAACGGATTGATGTCCAAAGAGGTGGTGTATGTTGTAATTGTAAAGACGGAATAAATAGACATCTTACCCAAAGCGGAAAGGAGGAAAATGGCTAAGTGGTGTTCTCGTGTCCAATGATATAGTTGTGTTGTCTGTGCTTTCCCAACTGGACCCAGGTTCATGCTCTTTTGACTCTTGCATCTGGAGGGAAGAACCACCTGCTGTAGAAACTGAAGCAGCACCATGGGCATTCGAAACATTCGACGACTCCACCTCACAACTGCTGAACATACCTTACAAAGAGACAACGTCTCCTGGGTCACCCGAATCACCTCCGCGGTGAATAAACTTTCAGATGTCGCGTTAAACAACGTGAAGGTAAGACCTGCAAAAAGCCTGGCAATGCATCTGATGCGCTCTACCAGAAATAATCCGTGCCCACATGCACGATGAAAAGGCCTTGACGGACGCGCCGAATACTCACACCAAAACACTGGAATTCGACTCTATAAGACCTCCGCGGCAGGAGTCGAATTACGCCGGCAATGTTCCGAATTCGAGTCTGGGGACTCGAGTTTGAGTACATAGCGTTGTTTTTCTCTAAGGCAGTTAACTGGTCCTGATCCATCGGGTGAATCAGGCACGTATATCGACAATACCTATGACACAAACTGCGGCACCCGAAAGAACTTCGGATGAGCCTATATTCCATGCACTCGAAGACTTATAGTATCCACCCGAATCTACAATTCGGCCGGACACTTAGGGGCTACTAACATGGGTATACCTTACAGGTACTCGAGATTAGCCTATAGGGTCCAGCCCAACAGGAGTCCACAGTGTGAACGAATCCCAGCAAGGATTCAGGTGGTCCACAGGAGCACGACTTCTTGAAGAACACGAGAAAGAATAGATAGAAACTTGAAGGGAAAACCTAATTTATAACCGACTCAGCCTGCTATCCCGAGACCTAGCCTCCCTATATAAAGGCTAGGAGGGGGCCACGAGGAGGACAATCCACAACCCTCACATACACCTCGTCAGATTGCATTTGTGCACCCCTTGTAACTTTTGACTCCCTAATAATCAAGAGCAGACAAGAAGGAGTAGGGTCCTCTACGAGAATTGAACCTAGGTAAAACCTCGTATCATCCCTGTGTTTGTTTGCTAGCCGATAGATGCTTCCAGCGCTCCCCAATTCTGCGAACCTAAGTCCATCAACGATGGGCATTGATGAGTTAACCCCTCGTCACTCTCCCTCCATTCACTTGGAGGATTCTTGATCTAGTATTTCTTGCAAATATATAGATCTCATTTTCGGTTATTCATAATACTTGTTCTTGTGACAGCTTGTTGTCATCACAGGAGCCTCCAATTTAGTTGTGGATGTGTTCTCCTCTAGTGTTGTAAAGGCACTGGTTCCCGCCTCGAAGGGTACCAATAGTGGAGAGGTGGATCAGGCCTTTGGTGGCGAGATCCATCGGAGAACAGGGTGAGGCCTATTATGGCGTGGTGGTCTTAGTACCGCCCACCCCTCCAACACAGACGTACTTCCCTTAACAAGGAAGAAACTGCACAAATAATGTGTCTCCATGTGCTCCACTACGGTTTCCTCGTTTCTCACTTTTACTCGCTTAGGAGTTAGGTTTGCATATAGGGAAATTCTCCATAGTTGTATATCTAGAGAATTTACCTTTGTGTCAAGCCTAAAATTGAAAAAGAATTAAAATTTAGAGTAGCACATATTCACCCTCCTCTAGGTGCCCATACGATCCATTTCGGTGGTCAAGTCCGGTCAGCTTTCTAGCAGGGCCAACTATGCCACATCGCATCAGTCTTTTTCTACTGACGGTTGAGCTCACCAATCATCATTCGTGACATCACCATTAATTCAAAACCAATGCAACTCCTCAAGGAAGACAACGGAACTTTCAACTGAGTTTCCTGATGCCACTCTTCGAATGCATCTGCGCCATCAAGACTGAGTTTCTGCTCGAGTCTATGACTTGAATAGACACTCGGGGGCAACTTCTAATATGAGCGCTGGTCACACACCCGATGTACTTCTGGGTCCAGTGTAAGCCATCAAGCACACACATTCGAGTCTTTTCCCGAGTCCACGACTCAGTCAGACACTCAGGGGCTACTCCAAACTGGAGCACTGAATGCGCAGATCTATGACTTCCGAATGGCATGCTCCGAATCCCCACTCGAATCAACGATTCAATTAAGCACTCGGGGTATACTTCCATAGGGAGATCTATTCACACATTCAAGTAAACGCGGGTTCCAACGGTGTTCATCCGAGACAATCGATGACTATAAGTCTTTGCTCAAGTCTATATCTCGAACAGACACTCGCGGGTGACTCCCATAAAAGCGTTGGTCGCGCACCCTATAGAAAACACAAAATTTATATAACTAAGCGTTGTGTTGAATACGTCCACAATGATGATTCTCCCATGAAAATCGATACTATTGGCGACCTCGCCTATGCACATTCCAATGTCAAGTTCAAAGACAGCATCTCCTTGGCCACCAGAAATACCTTTGCGGCGACAAACCTTCGGATGTTGTGTCCACGACATAAAGGTAAGACCTACAAACACAGTCTGGTGGCCTAGAAATCACACATGCTGCACTCTACCAGTAAAATACCGCACCAACATGCGCGATGAAAAATCCCGACGGACGCATTGGGTACATAAACACTAAAACTGGAGTTCGACTCAGTAAGGCCTCCGCGGTATGAGTCGAATTACACCAGCAATTTCCGAATTCAAGTATGGGGACTCGAGTTTGACTAGATCATGTTTGTTTTTGTCCAAGAGCAATTAAATGGTCCCGATCCGTTGGACGAACCAAGCACATGTTCCATAATCCCTATGAACTGTATGAACATTTCAGTCAAGACTGATGAACCTTCGAGTGAATGGCTTCCAAAGTCTCCACCTAAATCTTTGATTCGACCGGACATCCGGGGCTACTGACATAGGTATACCCTACGGCTATCTACCATTGGCCTATCTTGTTCGGCCCTACGGGAAGTCCATGTGATAATCTGCCAAGGACGGTGAAGCCCATGACGATTCGGGTGAGGCCGAGCCCATGCAGGACACGACTCCTTGACGGACACGACATGATAGATAGAAATGTTTAGGGTTCCACCCTCGATCTGTAACCGACTCGGACGTATCCGGAGACCTGGATCCCCCATATAAGGGCCAGGAGGGAGCGACGAGAAGGGTAATCAACACTCTCGCCATACACCTGCCAGATCTCATATGCGCACCATCACCATCTCGACACCCCTGTAATCCTTGGGATCCCCATTAATCAAGAGCAGATAAGCAGGAGTAGGTTTTCCTTTCGTGGGCCTGAACCTGGGTAAACACCGTGTCCCCGCTTGCTTGTTTGTTAGCCAAAGAAGTCTCTAGCATGCTCTCTTCCTCAAAACCCAAGTCCATAAGCTATGGGCATTGACGTGATCACTCCACGCCGGTACTTGTTACAACCGGTACGAGAGAGAAGAGAGAGGCGCTTGAGGCGGCGGCTAAAACCCATCTAGGGTTATTTCCCTCCGCCAGCGACACCACCAGACCGTCTCATCTCTGGCGGCCTTAGGTCCTTGGAGGTGTAGTCGGACCATGTTCCCTCACCGGCGGGAGGTCTCGTGTTTTGTTTAGACTGTTTCCAGGATCCTCTTCAGGATGTTGAGGTGGTGGCTATGTTCTGGAGTCAGAATAAGGTCCCTCCCGTCCTATCCTCGCTCTGGTGGTTCGTCTAGCATCGGCGGAGGACGAGTGGAGTCATGTGTTCGATGAAATCTTGGGATCCGGTCGTTTTTCGTATCCGTTTGTGTGGTTTGAGGCCAGTCTCTTCCAATTTACGTTTATTCAGTGATGGTTGCTACTCTGGTACGCTGGTCCTTTGGAGTCTTAGCACGATGACTTCCCGTTCGTCTACTACAACAAGCTTTACTACAACAAATTTTGCGGGCTCCGGTGATGGAGGGGCGAGGACGGCGGCGCGCCTTCTGCTTGTTGTAGTGTATGTAGTCAGTGTTAGGTGGTCCAATGAACTGTTTGTAATTTTTATTACTTTTAAAACTCTTTGTTCCCTTGTTATGATTATTAATAGATCGGTGAAATTTTGCAAAAAGAAAAAACATGAAAAATCGGCGGAGATCTCTCTCCTCCTCTAAATCTCGAAAACTACTGAAACCGCTAGAAGTTTGTGAAGGCGAGAAGGCTCCTTCATGGCTGACCGGTGCATATGTGGCCTTCCTGGCCTTTTTCCTCCCCGAAAGCTTCAAGTTATATAACTTCAACATTTTGAAAGTTCAAAGTTTTGGAAATTAAAAAATCTGAGGAAATCCATGCATGTTTGTGTTACAATGGACTTAGTACCGGTGCTATGTATACTGTTTAGAGAAACGTAGAGCACTCGATCGGCAGCGTCGGAATAGACTTGCCTGATCGGAAGAAAACTCGTGCAGAAATCGGCAGCTGTGTGATTCAGAGTTTGGTCCGTACAGGAATTCCGTACCAGAATTCCGTAGGGTGCAGAAGGCAAACGAACTGTCTCGTTCGTGTGTAATTACCGAATCGAACCTGAAGAAGACTCCGTAGACTAGTATACGAAGGAAATCAGACTCGACTCGCTCCTCCACCGATCGATTCGGCCTGGACGCCTATAAGAGGCGTCCACCTTGTGATTACCCAGCATAGGAACAACCCTCTCGAGAGCAAAAGCTACGAGATCGACCTGCGGAAGAGCAGCTATGGGGTGCGCTATGAGTCGTCTCGCGAAGATGACAACCGCGCTTGTCATCATAGTGATGTTGTTCCTGCCTTCTGCCATGGCGGCCACCGTCCCCAGCATCGACGCCACGAAGAGCCAGCGCATATTACTACCAGGCGGATCGGGTCGAGGGCCAGAGAGCGTCGCCTTTGACGGCCAAGGCGAAGGTCCTTACAGCGGCGTCTCCGATGGCCGCGTCCTCAAGTGGAACGGCAACGAGCTGGGCTGGACAACATACACCTACAGCCCAGACTACAAGACGGACAAGTGCACGCTGGCAGCGCTCACTCCAGGGACTAACCGGGAGACCCTCTGCGGCCGTCCACTCGGCCTACAGTTCCACCACAAGACCGGAGACCTCTACATCGCCGACGCCTACAAGGGGCTCATGCGGGTCGGCCCCGGTGGCGGGGAGGCTACGGTGCTGGTAGACAGGATCAACGATACGCCTCTCCGCTTCACCAACAGGGTCGATGTCGACCAGATCACCGGGCAAGTCTACTTCACCGACAGTTCCATGAACTACGACAGGTCGCAGCACGAATTAGTCACAAACACACACGACGCAACGGGCCGTCTCATGATGTACGACCCGCAGACGGCGGATGTCAGTGTGCTCCAAACCAGCCTGGCCTACCCAAATGGCGTCGCTATCAGTTACGACCAGACACACCTCGTGGTCGCGTCCACCGGACCGTGCAAGTTACTCAGGCACTGGATCAGAGGCTCCAAGGCAGGCACAACAGAGCCTTTTGCTGACCTGCCGGGCTACCCTGACAACGTAAGGGCAGACAAGAAAGGTGGTTACTGGGTGGCCTTACATGGCGAGAAGAATGAGCGGCCCCGTAGCGTTGATAATCATCTCCTCGCTGTCAGGGTCGGAGCGAACGGGAAGATTGTTGAAGAGATGAGAGGCCCCAAGATAGTTAAACCATCCGAGATAATGGAGAGGCCCGATGGCAATTTGTACATAGGAACCATGAATGGCCCCTATGTTGGCGTAGCTAAGCGCAAATAGAAGTTTTGAGTTTTCACTAGTATCTATGTTTTGTTTTTAGGTCTAGTTTTAAGTATGTTGGTGTAGTTATTACTTGCAAATAGGAGTTCTATGTTTTGTTCTTAGGCATATCTTTTTTTTTTGCGGAAAAAGATCCGGATCTATTTCATGAGTTCATAAGAAGTACAAAGTATCCTAAACATAATAAAAATTACATCGAGGCCTTTGGACCACCTAACGAATACTACTGCCGCCAGAGCGAGCCGTCGACGCGCCGCTATCGCCGCTCCATTACCGGAGCCGGCATGCCATTGTTGATGACAGTCGGAAAGTCTTCGTGCACGTGCCCCTAAGGACCAGCGCCCCAGAGATGAAGTTGTCGGCATTGAACCCTTGAATTGATCCGAAACTTGTAACACCAAACCTAAAACACACGTAGACTGGACGAGATCCAGAACACACGTAGACTGGACGAGATCCACCACTCCATGGAAGCGACGACCAGACGAATCCCCACCCTCCTCAACGCCAGCAGCAGGATCGTCGCCAACAAGGTGGAAGAGGAGGCGGGTATACCTTATTCTTGTCCCGCACAACGTCGCCATAGCCACCATAACGACGATGTTGGATGACCAAACTCTAACTTTACGGACCTTCTACACCGCCGAGCGTAGGTCTTAGGCATATCTTTAAGGCTCTTCTTATCTTATGTAATGCTTACCGAATATGAATAGATTTTATTTTATATGTTTTTAAGGGTAATTGAGAATTTTTTTTACCTAATGCTCGCTGAATATCAATACATTATTATTTCTTCTGCTGATATCGTCAGCTAGTGAAACCGTGGGCATTGCTGATGTACATTGGGTGTTTCAAAACCTGCCATGGACATTGCTGGTGTACGTCGGAAGGGTCAGTTTCCCGCACCACACAAGAGCTTAAATGTAGAAAGGATGATCCCAGTGAAGGATGTCATAGATCATACGGTGTGATACTGAATCCAAGTACATCATGGACACTGTAGGAACACTCCCCTTTTTTATCAATCAAATAACAGTTAGTTATAACCGTTTATCAGTAATTGAACAATAGAATTTGGTGGATCATCTAACCAAACCTGTGGTTGATCACCAGATTCCTGATTCTTATGGACAGAAGACATGGCTAATTTTATCAAAGGAACAAGGTTGAATAGCAATGTCCTGATATATTGCTGAGGCAGCTGTTGCTGAACCTGCTCCTTCCATCATGGTGTCCAAAACTTCCTGTCAATCAGATTGAGTTACAAGTCTATGAACTCCAATCTGATTTGCTAGAGAAATTCCATCACGCAATGCCATAGCTTCAGAAGTAGCTGGGTCAAATGCAAAGAATATTTTGCGATTACTCGCAACCATGAACCTCCCATACTATCACGAATAACTACACCAGGGTGTTCCCATGTAAACTGATAGGAAGGGTTTCCCTGCCAATGCTATTACTCTCTCCGACCCATATTACTTGACTTGGGGTTTTCTAGATTCGGATGTATCTAATACTAAAACATGACTAGATACATCTGAATCTAGATAAATTCAAGTCAACTAATATGGGTCGTGTTAAATGACGATAATTGTAACCGTGAAGGATGTGATCCTAACGGTACAGATAAACACAAATGGTGATTAGATAGCTCCATAGTTTGTTAGTTGTTGTGATGTAATCTTAACCTCTGTAACCCTAGCTCATTGAGTAGTATATAAACTGAACTATGCCGATGCATTGGACACGGCAAAACCAATCTCTTTCTTTCTCTCATTTTTTTATATGGTATCAGAGCCAAACACTCTAAATTACCCATGGCCCCGAGCGTCTCCCGTCCGCAGCTCCGATCAATATCACGGCCACGTTGAGTGCCGCCATCTCCATCAAGCTCGACCAGGAGAACTACCTGCTTTGGAAAGCGCAGGCCCTGCCGGCTCTCTACGGCAACGATCTTTTCGGCTTCGTCGACGGCTCCAACCCTGCACTGCCGTCACGCGTCCCCTCCACGGCCGGGAGCTCGACCCAGGTCGACAACCCGGAGTACATCGCCTGGCGCAAGCAGGATCAGCAGATCCTCAGTGGCCTGCTCACCTCCCTCACGCCTGCCGTTCTCGGCCACGCCCAACTGCTGAAGACGTCGGCGCAGGTCTGGGAGGCTCTGGATTGGACCTTCGCGTCCAGGTCCAAGGCGCGGATCGTGCAACTCCGCACCGCGCTAGTGAAGCCAAAGAAGAGAGACATATCAATGTCCACCTACTTCCACCACACCAAGAAGGTCGCTGATACGATGGCGACTATCGGCAACCCGCTCGGCGACGACGAGATCATCTCCTACATCCTGGCCGGTCTGGGAGAAGATCACGAGAACTTCACCACTTCGATGAGCGTGATCGCTGCCAATAAGGACTTTACCTTGAGCGATCTGTACGGGCATATGACGGCATACGAGGCAAGAACCGGCGGTCGCACATCACGTGGCCACAACGACGCGCCGTTCCAGCACTCCGCCAACAACACCTCACGCGGCGACTGGCGAGGAGGCTTTCAGCGTGGCGGAGGTGGACGCGGCCGTGGCGATGGAGGCCGCGGCAATGGTGGAGGCCGATACGGTGGCGGCTACAATGGAGGAGGCCACAGCGGTGGCCGTAGTGACAACTTTGGGCGCGACGGAAACACCCAAGGTGGAGGGCGCGGTCGTGGAGGCAAATCGACCTGCCAGATATGTGGCATCTATGGCCACGATCCAGCCCGAGACCTCTAGCCGCGCCGCCAACTTCTCCAACACCAGCGACGGCTACACCAGTGATCCCAATTGGTACCTGGATTCGGGTGCAACCGATCACATGACGAACGACATGGAGCGGCTCCACCTCCACGAGACCTACAGAGGCAACGAGCAGATTCAGGTTGCCAACGGTACGCATATACCCATCTCGCATATTGGTGATTCTAGCTTATCCGGTTCAATTCGTAATCTTCAATTATCCAATGTCCTTCATTCCCCTCACATCAGCAAAAATCTGCTTTCTACTCATAAACTCACCAATGACAATGATTGTTTTGTTGAAATTCACCCTCAATCGTTTTTTGTTAAGGACCTCAAAACGAAGGCAACTCTACTCAGAGGTAGATCGCATGGAGGCTTGTACCCAGTTCCACCACGACGTCCTCATCATCAACCACACCTTCCGCAAGCACACTCCATCGTCCCCTCCAAGGAACTGTGGCACCGCCGCCTCGGACACTCGGCTCCACCCATCGTCCAAGCTATTCTTCAGTCTAATAAGCTAGATTCTTTGCAAAATAATGGAGTGCCACATGTCTGTGATGCATGTCAACAGGCCAAACTCCACCAGCTGCCATATGCAGCTTCTAGTCGTGTTTCCAATTCTCCTTTAGAACTTGTCCATACGGATGTATGGGGTCCAGCAATTAAATCAGTTGGCGGGTTCCGCTATTATGTTAGTTTTCTTGATGATTTCAGTAAGTTTACGTGGGTGTATTTACTGAAACATAAATCAGATGTTGAACATGTTTTTTATCAATTTCAAAAACGAGTTGAGCTCGTACTTGGTACTAAAATTCTATCCATACAATCTGATTGGGGAGGGGAATACCAGAAACTGCACCACTATTTCAATTCCACTGGGATTTCACACCGCATCTCTTGCCCTCATACACATCAACAAAACGGAGCAATTGAAAGGAAACATCGCCATCTCGTCGAGACTGCCTTGGCACTTCTCGCACAATCCTCAGCTCCACTCCGTTTTTGGGATGATGCTGTGCTTACAGCATGTTACCTAATCAATCGCATGCCTAGTCGAGTCATTCACAACTCTGTCCCGGTGACTAAGCTTTTCAAAAAGGACATTGATTATATCTCACTTCGTGTCTTCGGATGCGCATGTTGGCCCAATTTACGACCATATAACAACCACAAGCTCAGTTTCCGGTCACGCATGTGCGTGTTCCTTGGGTATAGTTCCAATCACCTAGGTTTTCGATGCCTAGATCGATCCACCGGCCGCATATATGTGTCTCGGGATGTAGTGTTCGATGAACACATTTTTCCTTTCGGCAGAGATTCTACTCAGCTCCCACCACCTACAGAAACCGTGTTACTTCTTCCTGAACCGGGTATAGATGATCCGTTATGCCCTGATGCGGCAAATGCTACTGATGGTCCTGTTCTTCCATCTGTTTCAAGTACTCACCCTGCCATCCACGTCGATCCGGCGGTCATGCATGCACCGGCCCCCAACATGCACGTTGATCATGAGGAGGCTCCCCATGATGGGCCGGGCGGAGCTGATGCTCATGGCGGCGAATCCCCTCCGCGCACTCCGTCGCCCATGGCTCATGGGCCTGCCCCCGAGACTCCGCCTGGCTCGGCGCCCTCGTCGCCCACGGCCCATGGGCCAACTCCCGAGACGCCCTCCTCAGACAACACCGAACCTTCCACAAGCACGACTGCAGATCAGGATCCACCTGCTCTCCCTGCTCGTTGACCGATCAAACCTGTTAAGATGTTCGACGGAATCATTCGGTATGACTCAAAGAAGAGGGCTTTTGCGGCGGAACCTACGTCTCACGTTGATGCGCTCGCTGACCCTGCCTGGAAATCAGCAATGGATGCAGAGTTTCGCGCCCTGCGTCTCAACGATACCTGGCGCCTTGTTGATCCTCCACCAGGCCGTCATATTGTCGGCTGCAAATGGGTTTTTAAGGTTAAGCAGAAGCCCGATGGGTCTGTCGATCGTTACAAGGCCCGACTAGTTGCCAAGGGATTCACTCAACGCCAGGGGATTGACTATACTAACACTTTTTCGCCGGTGGTCAAACCCACCACTGTTCACCTGATACTGTCTATCGCTGTGTCGAGGGGATGGTCACTTCGGCAATTCGACGTACATAATGCTTTTCTCCACGGCGATATCTAGGAGGAGGTATATATGTATCAGCCTCCGGGTTATATTGACAAGGATCACCCAAGTCGTGTGTGTCATCTTCAGAAATCTTTGTATGGGTTGAAGCAGCCGTCGAGAGCGTGGTACTCCAAGTTGAGCTCAAAACTTCAGTCACTAGGGTTTGTTCCGTCACAGGCAGATACCTCTCTGTTTGTTTTCATCGACAAGCGCGTAATCATCTACATGCTGATTTACGTGGATGATATAATCATTACTGGGTCTTGCAAGCGATCCGTGGACATACTGATGACAAAGTTATGAGAAACCTTTGCTGCCAAAGATTTGGGAAAGCTGTCATATTTTCTTGGCATCGATGTGACAGACACACCAAGTGGAATTTCTCTAACCCAAGCGAAATACGCGTCAGATATCCTCCGTCGAGTGAATATGCATAATTGTAAGGACATAGGAACACCGATGTCCTCATCGGAAAAACTCAGCAAGTTAACCGAAACACCTCTCAGTGATGATATGGCATTCAGTTACAGGAGCACAGTGGGAGCATTGCAGTATCTCTGCTTGACCCGACCGGATATATCTTTTGCAGTAAATCGAGTCTGTCAGTTCCTGGCATCTCCAACAGATGTGCACTGGTCAGCAGTAAAAAGAATACTAAGGTACATTAAGGGTACAGTTAACCTTGGGCTTCAAGTTCAGAGATCGTTTTCCACTGATCTCAGTGTTTATACAGACGCGGACTGGGCAGGGTGCCCAGATGATCAGAGGTCGACTGGTGGTTATGCGGTTTTCTATGGACCAAATTTGGTGTCGTGGAGCTCATGAAAGCAACCAACAGTTAGTCGCTCGAGTACAGAGGCAGAGTACAAGGCCATAGCGAATGAAACATCGGAGGTGACTTGGTTACAGTCAGTTCTCAAAGAACTAGGAGTGTTTCAAGCACGAGCACCCACCTTGTGGTGTGATAATCTTGGAGCAACCTTTCTCGCAGCTAATCCTATGTTTCATGCATGGATGAAACACATAGAGATTGATTTTCACTTCGTTAGGGAGAAGGTTTCAGCTGGAGCGTTGAAGGTTCAGTTTGTATCTTCTCAGGATCAGCTGGCGGACATATTCACCAAGGCGCTAAATCGAGATGTTTTTGATCGGTTGAAGTTTGATTTGTGTTTAGCCAGTACATGTTTGGATCGAGAGGGGCTGTTAAATGACGATAGTTGTAACCGTGAAGGATGCGATCCTAACGGTACAGATAAACACAAACGGTGATTAGATAGCTCCATAGTTTGTTAGTTGTTGTGATGTAATTTAACCTCTGTAACCCTAGCTCATTGAGCAGTATATAAACTGAACTATGCCGATGCATTGGACACGGCAAAACCAACCTCTTTCTTTCTCTCGTTTTTTTATAGGTCGGAGGGACTAATATAAAATAAAGATTGCATATACCAGTTCCATCAATCAGGATGCCGTCATATTATATAACAAATACAATTGCCAGTATGATGATTTTGCTAGCAGATGTTTTCTTACATATGCCCAACTGAGCTGGAAGACATGGGAACCTTTTTGTACTACTCTCTCCGTTCGAAAATATAACACGTTTTAGCTTTGTGAATATATCTAGACATCTTTTAATGTATATGTTTATAGAGGTTCAAGAGTAAACTTATACACTAAAACATGTCTATATATATTCGATTCACAAAGCTAGAATGTCTTATATTTCCAAACAGAGGGAGTAGATAACTATAAAAGCAGAAAAGCCTCTTCAAACAGAAACCTTTACGAACTTAGTTAACGGGTGGAATAATTCCTTGCATAGTTAAATGTGTGTACATACAACAGTGTGGGAGAAACAGCCTCAGCTTGAGTGCCACTTGATATTGAGGTGGCTGCAATCCAGAAAGGATTTTACTTTACTCAATGCAACTTCTCGGTGCTGCAACACTGAGTTCATTCCAGGCTCACTCCTCTTTCGTATCATCTTCTTTGAGATGTTCTTCCATCTCGATTCAAACTCACATGCTGAAAGAAAGACAAACAGGACATCTTGCTCAGTTCAACATGAATAGGGAAACGGCCAGTTTCCATTACTGCAAAATCCCATATGCATCTTGCAAGTATGTATGTCATAAAGTAAATATTATGTGTTAAAAATATCTATGGATTACAATAGGAATTTTGTTACCATTTTAACATTTAAATCTCCCTTTTGGGAGAATTCCGGTTGTACTTTGCCCAAGTTGTCCATGAATAGAAGTCTTACTTTGCCAAAAGGAAATGTGAAAAGAGGGGGGAAATAACGGTAGTTTACAACAAAAGAGTGATTAATCTGCAAGTCATAAAAATTTGTCTGTTGGGGATATGTTAAATGGGTATCACCATAGCATGTCTATAATCCAGATAACCCGGGTGATCCACAATTGGTAGAAAGGGCTATGGCCTACTGGACGGTCCAGTTAGATGGATCCAGAAGGGAGGTCCATGCCAGATAAAAAAAGGCTACGCAGGCATCACCGACATACTCGGAGCCTTGGAGTGCAAGACACAAAAAACTAGTACGCTTCAACTAGATCAATCTACTCATACGTTCACTGAAGTCGTCGCCGACCCACTTTCCCATGAAGTTTAGGCATCACCGAGCCACCAGTCCACCAGGGGCTTAGTCCTCATACGGTGAGGCACTAGTGCACACCCCCCTCTAACACCGGTTTGGAGGGCCCTCTAACAGCGGTTGTAGAACCGCTGTTGAGGGTTCGGTGTTAGAGGGGGCCCCCCTTTAACACCGGTTCTTATACGAACCGGTGTTAAAGGGTGGCGCACGTGGGGCTGCCGCAGGGCTCAGCCCCCCCCCCCTTTAACACCGGTTCGTAACACGAACCGGTGTTAAAGGTTCTGTGCCGCGGCAGGAAAAGGAGATAAATCTCTGCCGCGGCAGGAAAACGGCCTAAATCTCTGCCGCGGCAGAGTTCTGCCCCTGCCCCGTTCTGGGCGTATTTCTGCGGCACGGCGGGGACGGGGAGGGGGGGAGGGGGAATCGATCGGGAGAGGTATACACATACATCGTCATCGGTACATACGAGTACATGAATAATTAAGAAACTATTATTACACACAACATCGTCATTGTGTGGTATTCTCCGTAAACGTTGAAGCATCAAGTACAAGACAGTCACGTTCAATCATATATACAACGTTCATTTTGGTGGATATCTAAAGAGTTCTCCGCCAGGCGTGACGACCTCATCAAGTATGAACCCCGCCAATTCCTCTTGAATGGCTCGTATGCGGTCAAATGGTAGGAGTTGGTCCCGCATCCGTTCGATCTGAATATATATGAAGAATGGGGTCAATATATATAAGAATAAAACTCAACACAATTGATGGTAATAAAATAATGTTGTGTACTTTGTTTACTTACTCTAAGTTGTTCTAGTGTGGCTTGGCCCGTCGCACATATCGTGTTATTGAATGAACTCAAACATAGTACCCACATAAGTTATTGCCGTGTCCCCTCGCGCACTTTAAGAGAATACAGAGTTCAATCAAAAAAAAATCAATAAAGAATGATATAATATAATTTGAATCACAATCAAAGAGATATGCAGACCTAGCTAGATAGTATTACTTACATTTTTGTATACAAATATTAGTTCTTCTGACCATTCACACACTGCCCTGCCCGTGAACCTTTTCAAACCCTGTCCGCAAAGAAAATGGATAAAGGAGTAATTAATTACTTGTTGTCACGAAAGTTGCCGATCTAGTGCGATAATATGATTGAAATTACATCTGCAGCATCTCTCTAAAGTCTGCCCATAGCTCTTTTTTCTTTTAAATCGAGTCCATGACAAGGACTTTTCTGAGTCGAGTTGAATGACTAGCGAATAAAGTGGAACCTACGCACGCATAACTCATCATCAGTTACACTTAACATCGAGTAAGCCGAAACAGAATGTGTACAAGAGAGGGTAACAGTACTCACGAGAAGTTGTAAGGCAATAGTATTTCCCTTTTGGTTTGTTGTCTCAGTAAAGACCTTAGCAATAAATCTTCTGTTTGCCCGGGTTTGGTTCTTACCACTTCTTCATGAACTCTATTTGGGTCAACGAACCCAATGTCTAAAGGTCCTCCTTTCATGCATTCCATAACCTTTTTCCTGCATAATAGTATATACATATATGGTGAGCATATGTATATACATGCAATTAATGAAGTGAATGAGATGAGATAGAAAATACAGAAATAGTACTTACACACAATAAAGGCTGATGGCAGCTTTGTCGAGTTCCTTCTGATTGAATAGAAAATGCAAGTCTTGAATGTTGAAGGCGATTTCGTCATCTTCGCACAAGAAAATCTGATCTCTTATATGCACCGTGATCCATTCTTCCTTTCTCGTCTTGCAGAAATCAAGGTACCACTTGTGCAATCTTCGCATCTTTGTTGGTAGATTCTTGAGCTCCTCTTTCTTGACGAGATTCTTCCCATACTTCCATGGTTGTATGGGGTTGGCATCGCATTTGGGCAAGTTGTCTCCCATGATGTTCAAGTATGCAATGTAAGTTATCCCCATCTTATTGGCCTTTCTTTGTAGCTCTGCCTTGTAATCATTTACGGGAGGAGCGTCCCGTGTGTCGAACACTTGGAGCGGGGCGCATGATTGGTTTTCCTGCTCTCCGAGCATGGGAACTGTTTTTACAGGGTGCCGCACTTGTCGGGCTCCCACGGTGCCTTGCATCCGCCTTCAAAATCTGGCGCTCGTAGTCCGGCACAAGTGGGGTTTCAGGTTTCAAAAGATTTTTGTAGAACTTCTCCACCACCGCCGGATCTATTTTCTCCTTTGGCTCGGCCCGTCTAGGTGCAAAGAATTTCTTGACCTCTTCTTCCGAGATCCTATTGGTCTCCTCGTCGCTGCGATTCCACGGTAAAACCGGCAATGGCTTGGCGGAAGGCTACGGGACGTAGTTTTTTGAACTCTTTCTGGCAGTGCTAGTGATGCTCTTCGTGGCAGTGCTCTTCCGCTTATGCTGAGGAGATGGCTGAAGCGCCGGAGATGGCTGACGGGCAGGAGATGGCTGGCGCGCCGGAGATGGCTGCCGCGCAGGAGATGGCTGAAGCGTCGGAGATGGCTGCCGCGCAGGAGATGGCTGAAGCAGCTCAGACTGCTGACGCTGCAGAGACGGCGGGGGTGCCATGGCCTCCAATTTGGAAGCACGATGTGTTCCTTCTTCCAAAGAATGGTTGTTTTCACTGCAAATTTGTGTTGAGTTTCCCCTTCACCTGTAGCATGGTCAAGCTGTGCTTCCTCATATTCCTTCACAACCTCATCCACCCCGACAATAGCATAGCCATCTGGAATCGGTCGGCAGTGGTAAGTTCCACCAGCTACAGGAGGTAAGGCATAGCCGACAGCCACCTTAATGGATAAGCCCATTAATCTCACATGCAGCTCAGCGTGTTCGCTCTCCGTGATCTCATCCACGGGGTATCGAGGACCCACCATTTCAAGCGTAATGACGTTCTCCGTGAAAGCCACGCTGCTTTTCCGCCGGGTCAGGCGCAGCTTCCAATGCAGGCTCTTCGTGCCGCTGAGATGGGCCGGTAGCTTGATGGCTCTGTTGTGCATTCACTTGCGCCTTCAGCGCCACAAGTTCATGTTCTATCTGTGTCATCCGCTCTGTACGCTCTTTTTCTTTTCTGCCGCACCATCTGTAAGAGTCGCTCCACTCGGCAAACCCATCCTTCCACGTCATACCCCCTGTGCCTCGTGCATGTCCAGGGTGTTCTTTTTTTACCGATGGCGCGTGTGAGCTGGTCATTCTCTCTATCGGGATGGAAGGTCCTGGCGGCTGTTTCCTCGTATGACGTGATGAGTTCAGTGACGGGTTTGGCAAGAAGGGTTGGGAAGATACACAATCCTGTTTCTGGGTCCAACCTTGCCCCGATTCCGTAGAACCAAGTCTTTGCACGTAGGTCCCACCCATGTGTCTGGGGTGTGATCCCTCTGTCGCGCAGGGCCTTCTCAGCTTCCTCCCACTTAGGCCTCTGAGATATGTAGCCACCTGACCCTGTCCTCTGGTGATATTCCTTCTTCTGGGCATTTAGCTTATTGGTTTCTGACCTCTTTGTAGCTATAGCACCTTCCTTGTATGCCACAAATTCGCGCCAGTGAGGTCTTATCTTCGCATAATATGCGTCTTTGAAATCTGGAGTCTCGCGAGCTTTGACAAATTTGTTCAATTTTGTCTTCCAGTTGTGGAAAGCGTCAGCCATCTTCTTTAGAGTCCACTCTTTGACCTTTTCCTTTATAACCGGTTTGTTTTCATCCTCCTCTGGCGGAAGGGTGAAATTTACCAACAGCGAATTCCAAAGCGTTTCTTTGGATCTTTCATCGACAAAGGTACCGTCGCCCTTCTTTGGATTATTCCAATATTCAATTATGATTGGGATTTGGTCCCTAACAACAACTCTAGCCTGACGTACAAATTTGTCTGCGGCCTTCTTGGGCTCCATCGGCCTGCCATCAACACGGACTGCTTCGATCGTGAACTTTGCATGATCTTTCAACCGATGGCTCGCTACCGCTTGCTTTTTTCAGAGAAGAAGATGGTTCTTGTTGGTCGATCCAGAGGGTTAAAAGAAGAATGAAGCGTTAATTAATACATGTAGAAGAAGATTGTTGGTGGAAGTCAGCAGAGGCTTAATCAATGCATATACCTCGCCGGACTTTGTAATCACTAAATTGCGTTCACCGGAGTCTTCATCTTCTCCATGACTACTTGAGTTGTCATCATGTCCCTCCAAGTCTAGATATTGTGAGGTGTCCTCATCGATAATGTTCTCCATTATTTCTTCTTCTTCAAGGTTTCTACTAAGTGGATCCATAGTTTCTAAAACAATAATATTATCTAGAGTAAGAGAGTAAATATTCAAGTGGACTTGGATTCATACGCGACAACTCGGATACAGTACTTAGTGATTAAGATAAAGTACAATAATATAAGATAAAGTACATTATTAATACATCACCGGAGAATAGCTCGGGTGCATTATAGGATAAAGTATAAGATAAAGTACATTATTAATACATCACCGGAGAATAGCTCGGGTGCATTATAGGATAAAGTATAATATAAAGTACATTATTAATACATCACCGGAGAATAGCTCGGGTGCATTATTGGATAAATTATAAGATACATTATTAAGATAAACTAGCGAACGCGGCTGCCGCGTTCTGTGCTGCGGGAGCTCTGCAGCCATAGAAGAGGAACCATCACCGGAGAATAGCTCGGGTGAGATCCGTGAACCTGCCAGATATTGGAGAACCTAGTCTCCAAAAGATACATGTATTGCCGTATATGCTCGTCCTCCTCCCTGATACGACGACGTACCACCTCCTCGGGGGCTGGCTCCCTCTGCACCGCTCCTGGACCTCGTGGACGCCACCAAAGAAGCTCCGGGTCAACGATGATACCCGGATTCCTCACCAAGGTACGAGTCCCGACAGGTAGCACCTCCCAGTGCCAACCCGGCGGAGCCCATACTCGGACATCCCCGACGGAGTTCAGTAGGCTCGGACAAGATGGACGCGACATAACTAAATAATAGCAATAAACAATCATAAAACATAAACAGTAACTAAATCACTAAGTATATATTGCCCTAATAACAATAACCCTAAACCTATCACTAACTAAACTAAACCTCATTAACTAAGTATTCTAACTAAACCTAATCCCTAATAAACCCCAATCCCTAATAAAACCCTAAGCCCTAATAATAAACTAACTAAAATCCCTAACTAAATCACTACTAAAATCCCTAACTAAATCACTAACTAAATCACTACTAAAATCCCTAACTAAAATCCCTAACTAAAATCCCTAACTAAATCACTACTAAAATCCCTAACTAAATCACTACTAAAATCCCTAACTAAAATCCCTAACTAAATCACTACTAAAATCCCTAATTAACTAAATCCCTAATTAACTAAAATCCCTAACTAAAATCCCTAACTAAATCACTACTAACTAAATCCCTAACTAACTAATCGCCATCACTTCCACACCGCTGTGACCTCCTGCCAGTCTCCCTCGCCGCGACCTCCACGTCGGTTGCCCTAGCGCTAGCGGTGTCTGGCCTCCCTAGCCTCCATGGCTCTGGCGTCCGGCCTCCCTAGCGCCTCGACCTGCGCCGTTCGCGCTGCTGCCCCTGAATAAGCGCCTCGACCTGCGGACGAGGGAGCGAAGGGGAGGGGCGGCGGTGTGTACCTCTGGCCGGGGGCACACGCGAGGCGGCGGGAGTGGCGGCGCGGCTGGAGGCAGGCGCCTCATGGATGGCGACGGCGACCGGCTGGGGGAAATCGATTTGGCTGGGGGAAGAAGGAAGGGGTGGCGCGCGCGTTATAACCCCCCCCCCCCTTTAACACCGGTTCGTGGCTAGAACCGGTGTTAAGGAGTTAAGGCATTCCCTTTAACACCGGTTCCAGCCACGAACCGGTGTTAAAGGGGGATGCGATAAACGAATAATGCGCTTCTTTAACACCGGTTCGTGGCTGGAACCGGTGTTAAAGGGGGGGCATTTATTTCATGCATTAAAGGGGTGGGGGCATTTATAATTCAAAAAATAGGATATGAATTTAGAAAATTCATATCTTATTCATTTCAACTCAGAAAAATATGAATAATATATTATAATTTTCAGAAAAATAATATCTATCCATTCATGTAAAAACATTTTATATTTACTTTAGATGAAAATTTTCAAAATGATTAAAACACTTATATATAAATTTTGATTATTCAATTCAAACAAAAATAAATTGTCAAATCCTAAAACTTTGAACATAAGAAATATTAAGCATCTAAAAAGGAATCTAACCCTATTTTATTAGAGCAAATCATATTTTATTTTGTATTAAAATTTTTGAATTGATTGGATATTTAAATGCCACATCTTTTGTATACACTTGAATCTGACAAAGCCTCGCTCAACTTGCATTGGATTTTTTATAAAATAGCATATTGTGAACCTAAAAATAATTTTTGTAAAAAATCATGAGCATCGTATCATGTACCTGTAGTTCATATCTGACCCACTTCCTACTGATTCTGTAGGAATTTGTCTTTTTCACCAGAGGTGGACGGAAAGGTTTCAGATCCCCCTGTTGGTACATTGTCCATATAAGGTGGTCTAGTATTTTTGTAAAATGTGGTGGTGGTTTTTTGAATTAGCCATTTGGTGGTTGCTTCACAAAATCGTCCGTTTTTTATGCTCGGAAAATGAAAAATGCCTTTTTGGTGCGATAAAAAGGAAAACTTCCTCTTGCAACATTGTTTGCCATGCCATGATGCACATGTATGCACAATATGGCTATATTATCACAAACTATGCATTGATTCTAGCCATAACATTGGTCATTTAACCCGAAAGCCAAGAAACCTCGAATGAGATAGATCATTTTGTGAAGGAGATAGAACTGGAATTAAAATACAGAATGCAACTAATAGTAAGTTACATAAAGCACGACTGAAAATTAAGATACATAAAAGAACTGAAAATTAAGATACATGGCCAGATTAAGTAACAATCGGCCGAACTTGTTTCGGAATGTTGGAGTGATTCAGTCATGCTCCGCCACACTGTAATACTCGCCATCGTAGTCGCTGTGACTCGCTGTCGTCATCACTATCGTCATCGGGGTCGCCGTAATTGAACCTTGAAGGCTGAGTACGCGTGGGCTGGACTTGAGGGTAGCGCAGACGGGGGTTAGAGTCGGCGGCAGTGTCATAGGCCATGACGCTCTGGAGAGTCCGACCGCGCCACCATAGCCGACGGCCGGCCTCGTTGAAGTTCGGAGGAGGTGGGCCGTCCTCCTCGTGCCTGGCGAGCGCCCTCTCACGCCGATCCACGAAGAAGGCTTCCCAAGTAGGGAAATAGTCGGGATGCCATCTGGATTCTCCGCTGCTCGGCGTGAGCTCGAAGTAGTAGTGGTTCGTGATGGCCATCCGGCACGCCACACCTAGAGGGACAGGAGGAACTGCATGCCTCAGCCTCAAGATCCAAATTGACAGGACACAAGAATCTAGGCGGGGGTAGTTCGAGGCGCAAAGCGCCCGCCTCCTGGGGGTTAGTGCTACGGTGGAAGTCATGGGAAAGAGTGATGAGGTTGCAGATATGAGTCTAGAGATGTGCAATGACAATGGAGGCTAACCCTACATATATATATAGTGAAGAACTGGCGGGAAAAAATGGCGGGAAGAAAAATAGCGGGAAAAATGGCGGGAAAAAATGGCGGGAAAATATTTCCTCCATCCATGGGGATGAAACTCTCCATCCATGTTGGCTTGGTCGTTGCCATAGCACATCTACACTCATATCTGCCGCCTCTCTCCACTCTATCCCATGGCTTCCACCATACCTCTAACCCCAGGGAGGCGGAGATGGAGTCTTTCACGGGCTAGCAGGAAAATATTTTCCGAGGCGGAACTTCCGAAGATGCCATAGGGCGTGTGCACCAAGGGCATCTTCGAGAAGTTCCGCCACGGGAGATTTCCCAACCCTTTCCTCCATCCATGGGGATGAAACTCTCCATCCATGTTGGCTTGTTGAGTTGCTTGCCATGGCGTATCGATGCTCCTTTTATAGGCACGGCGCCGCTTCTACTTTGTCTTCTTCCTCCGATGCAGGTCAGGCGCTACATCGGCGATGTAGTCCACCCACGCGTCATTATCCTACCGACAGCTTTAGTCCCGGTTTGAGCCCCCACCCGGTACTAAAGGTTACCCACGCGTCCTTATCCCACCGACAGTTTTGTTAGATGACACAAAAACCACCTTTAGTCCCGGTTGCACCCACCAGCCGGTACTAAAGGTTAGCCACCCCCCAGATAAGGCCCTCCCAGATAAGCCTCCCCAGATAAGGCCCCCCCATCTTTTGGCCCACAATGTCGTTGTCGGGTTGCTTCGGGCCTTGGATGAGCACTGGCATCATAATGAACTTCCGCTTCATGCACAACCAAGGAGGAAGGTTGTAGATACATAGAGTCATGTGCCAGGTGCTGTGACTGCAGTTCTGCTCCCCAAAAGGATTCATGCCATCGGTACTTAGACCAAACCATAAGTTCCTTGCGTCACCAGCAAAGTCCAGGAAGTCTCTCTCGATTTTTCTCCACTGCCGACCATCAGTAGGTGCCTCAACATCCCGTCTTTCTTACGGTCTTCCATCAGTCCGGGAACCCTCTTCCTGAGTCTTAAAGAAAAATGGCGGGAAAAAATGGCGGGAAGAAAAATGGAGGGAAGAAATAGAAGGAAGAAAAATGGCTCATTTAATACATATATTGTTAACAGAAGAAATATGACATTGATTTCCATGTTGAGATACATATGTGTGCCAAAAATGGCTCAATTAATACATATAGTCAATCTTATGATCGCGTCGGCCGTAACCATGGAGTATCAACACCGTTTAACAGGATGGTTGGGTCAGTCTTCACTCTGAAGGGCGGAATTTCATCAAACTTATTATAATCTTCTGACATGTCTGTCTTGTCCTCTACTCCCACGATGTTTCTTTTCCCTGAAAGAACTATGTGACGCTTTGGCTCATCGTGTGATGTATCTGTTTGCTTATTTTTTCTTTTTTTCGGTTTGGTAGACATGTCCTTCACATAGAAAACCTGAGCCACATCATTGGCTAAGACGAATGGTTCGTCTAAGTTCTTGTATACCTTCATAAGATTGTTGAGATCCACCGTTGTCATTCCGTACTTCTTGTCTACCTCAACCCCCCTCCTGTTAGCTTGGCCCATTTGCATCGAAACAAGGGGACCTTAAAATTAGGTCCATAGTCAAGTTCCCATATCTCCTCTATGAGCCCATAATACATGGTCTTTTGCCCATTGTCTTCTGCTGCATCGAAGCGGACACCACTATTTTGGTTGGTGCTCTTTTTATCTTGGCCTATCGTGTAAAATGTATTTCCATTTATCTCGTACCCTTGGAAAGTACATACAGTCGAAGATGGTGTCCTGGCCAACAAGTACATTGATCCCCAACAGGGTGTTATTCGTGAGAAGTCTTTGCAGCCAGCCAAAACTCGCCATGTGTTCACTTATAATCCATTCATTAGACTGCCCCGGTGTTTGAGGCGATTAAATTTTTGTGTTCATTGATATACGGGCAACCAAGATAGATCTTTGTAAAACCGTAGTGTGCTTGATTGAGAGAATACCCGCCCTACATATCATTGCTTTACATCCTAGGGTGCCTTTTCCACGCAGCTCCCCTCATGTCGTGATTCTCGAACACCAATCGCCTTAAGGTCAGGAATAAAATCAACACGTAACTCAATGACCTCCTCTGTTACATAGCCCTTGGAGATGCTTCCTTCCGCCTAGCACGGTTATGAACATATTTCTTTAAGACTCCCATGTACCTCTCAAAGGGGAACATATTGTGTAGAAATACAGGACCGAGAATGGCAATCTCTTCTACTAGGTGAACCAGAGATGCCATAATATTGAAGAAGGATGGTGGGAACACAACCTCAAAGTCGACAAGACATTGGGCCACATCCATGCAGAACCTGGTAGGCTTTCTGGATCGATTACCTTCTGAGATATTGCATTGAGGAATGCATATAGCTTCACAATGGGTACTCGAATATTTTCAGGTAGAAGCCCCCTCAATGCAGTCGGAAGCAATTGTGTCATAATCACGTGGCAGTCATGAGACTTCAGGTTTTGGAATTTTTTCTCTGCCATATTTATTATTCCCTTTATATTCGACGAGAAGCCAGATGGGACCTTGATACTGCTCAGGCATTCAAAAAAGATTTCCTTCTCTTCTTTAGTAAGAGCGTAGCTGGCAGGAGTTAAGTGGCATCGTTTACCCTTCTCGTTCTCAGGATGCATAGGCTCTTCAGGGTCTTTCAGACGTTGCTGGTCCTGCCGTGCTTTTGGTGTATCTTTTGTCTTCTCATACACTCCTAGGAAGCCTAGCAGGTTCACGCAAACATTCTTCGTCACGTGCATCACGTCGATTGAAGAGCGGACCTCTAAGACTTTCCAATAGGGTAGGTCCCAAAATATAGATTGCTTCTTCCACATGGGCACGTGTCCGGCATCATCATTCGGAACAGATAGACTGCCAGGACCTTTTCCAAAGATTACTTCTAGGTCCTTGACCATACCAAATACCTCCTCACCGGTACGAAGGACATGCTTCCTCCGGGGTTCTGCCAGACGTTTGAAATGCTTGCCTTTCTTTCTTACTGGATGCAGGTCCGGAAGAAATCGACGATACCCTAGGTACACAACCTTCTTACATTTATCCAAATATACACTTTCAGTCTCATCTAAATAGTGTGTGCATGCATTGTATCCCTTGTTTGTCTGTCCTGAAATGTTACTAAGAGCAGGCCAATCATTGATGGTTATGAAAAGCAATGCTCGTAGGTCAAATGGCTCCCCTTTGTGCTCATCCCACATACGTACACCTGGTTTGGCCCACAGCTGTAAAAGTTCTTCAACTAATGGCCTTAGGTACACATCAATGTCGTTGCCGGGTTGCCTCGGGCCTTGCATGAGCACTGGCATCATAATGAACTTCCTCTTCATACACAACCAAGGAGGAAGGTTATAGATACATAGAGTCACAGGCCAGGTGTTGTGACTGCAGCTCTGCTCACCAAAAGGATTCATGCCATCTGTACTTAGACCAAACCTTAAGTTCCTTGCGTCACGTGCGAAGTCCAGGTACTCTCGCTCGACTTTTCTCCACTGTGACCCATCAGCGGGGTGTCTCAACATCGTGTCTTTCTTACGGTCTTCCATGTGCCATCGCAACAACTTGGTATGCTCTTTATTTCTGAAGAGACGTTTTAACCGTGGTATTATAGGAGCATACCACATAACCTTGGCAGGAACCTTCTTCCTAGGGGCCTCGCCCTCAACATCGCCAGGATCGTCTCGTCTGATCTTATACCGCAGCAAAGGCATACCAGGCATGCATCCAAATTCTCGTACTTCTCACCGCGGTAGAGGATGCAGTCATTAATGCAGGCATGTATCTTCTGCACGTCTAATCCTAGAGGGCAGACAACCTTCTTTGCTTGGTATGTACTGTCGGGCAACTCATTATTTTTTGGAAGAAGATTCTTCATTTTTACCAACAACTTTGAAAATGTTGTCACACCGTTCTCTGCCTTCCATTGCAGCAAATCCAGTGTGGTACCTAGCTTTTTGTGGCCATCTTCGCAAGTTGGGTACAACAATGTTTTGTGATCCTTTAACATCTGCTCCAGCTTCTTCTTCTCCTTTTCAGTTTCACATTCTTCCTTTGCATCAGTAATGACCCGACCAAGATCGTCATCAGCGGGCCCATCTGCTGCCTCTTGATCTTCATTATCTACCCCCGTTGCAGTATCATCATATTCAGGATACATATTATGATAGTTGTCATCATCCTCTTCTTCGTTGTCTTCCATCACAACCCCTTTTTCTCCGTGCTTGGTCCAACAATTATAGCCGGGCATGAAACCAGATCGAAGCAGGTGGGCGTGAATGGTTCTGGTATTTGAGTAGTCTTTCTTGTTCTGACAGTGAACACACGGACAACACATAAAACCATTGTGACCACGGTTTGCATTAGCCACAACGATGAAATTTTGGAGGCCCGTAATGTACTCGGAAGTGCGACGGTCACCGTACATCCATTGCCGGTTCATCTGCATTAATATATAGTATATATCAAAAAATAATAGGGAGATGACCATTTATATATATAGTACATCAATGACACATGAAAGGATAGTTGCCGACCTCGACCGAGAAGGAAAGAGCAACAAGAAAACTTATTTTAAGCTCTCGGGCATTTCACCGAACACCTCTTGTGCATACGAAAAAACACAAACTAGCACACTTCACACCCTCTTGCTAGGCTCCAAAATGAGATAGTGAAAAAATGGAAGAGTAGGGTGTGGGCTGCGGTGTCTTATATAGTCCCCCCCTTTAACACCGGTTCAAGCCACGGACCGGTGTTAAAGGAGGGGGGGCTGCGCGGGCCACTGGTGCAGGGGTCATGAACCGGTGTTAAAGGAAGGCTCCTTTTTGCTGCACGGGCCACGCTGGTACAGGCCCCCCCCCAGAACCGGTGTTAAAGCCCATTTTCAGACTCAACCAAAGGCCTTGTTTCCACTAGTGAAGCTAAGATGAACCAGGAAAGCAACGCTCACATGCGTGCGACCGCTACCACACGGATGAAGAGCGCCGGCCAGTTCTTGGTGTAACACATATGGTCAGATCGTGCAAGGAGGCTAAGCGAGAAGAGAGAGTACGTGGACGAGTAAACAGTCAGGAGCCGGTGGCGGTTGTGAGAGAGGATCATGGAGCAATGCCTGACGTTGGCATCAAGATTATGAGTGTGCTAGATGCTGTTTCTAGAAGACAATGAAGATTATCTGAAGCGGCAAGTTGGCATATGTTCGTAGCCCGTGTGCTTCCAGTTTGACATGAATATGCACACCGGGAATGCTCATGCCGAATATTGCTAGAAGACAATGGAGATGATCCAAACATACTGCAGAGCTTCAAGCAGGCATATGTTTTTCTAAGCCCCTGCTTCCAACTTAAGGTAAATATACTTGCTCCGTTTTAAAATATAAGATGTTTTAGCTTTGTGAAATAAGCGTATCTAGACCTCTTTTAGTGTGTAGGTTCACTCCAAATCTAAATGAACCTATACACTAAAAGGATCTAGATACACCCCTTTCACAAAGCTAATGCATCTTATATTTTAAAACGGAGGGAGTATGTGCTAGGATATATGTTTGATCTTTTTTGTTTTCCTATAAACAGAGCTTCAAGTAGGCATATGTTTTTCTAAGCCCCTACTTCAAACTTGAGGTAAATACTCCCTCTGTTTTAAAATATAAGGTGTTTTAGCTTTGTAAAAGAAGCGTATCTAGACCTTTTTTAGTGTGTGTAGATTCACTCCAAATCTAAATGAACTATACACTAAATAGGATCTAGATACACTTCTTTTACAAACATAAAAATCTTATATTTTGAAACAGAGAGTACGTGCTAGGATATATGTTTGATTTTTTTTGTTTTCCTATAAACAAAGGGCACATATAAACTTTCATATGTGATATGAAAATTTCTGAATTACAAAAGTAGCTGATTCATGACTATATTCCGGCTTCAGAAAAAGCAATACATGCTAGCTAGAACAAGTCTGATAGGGACAGTGCTGCAGTTGACTTATACGAACAGGCAAACCTTGTGCTCAGCTGCATTCATCTAAGTATATGGGAGTGGCACGGCAGCATAGCGATACAGTCGTTAGACGACATTGGCCACCATGTCACCATGTCGGTCTTGGGATCCACCACGCCAAGCTTTCTTCACACTATAAGTGCTTGGTTTGATTGTGGGTAAATAATAACAATGCTATATTAGTATTTCTTCAAGCAACCGGAATAAGCATGACTAAAGCCACCAGATGAATATGCACACATATATGCTTCATATTATAAAACTGAAACTGTAGAGCAATTACAGATAGGGCTTTAATACCTGTATTGTTTAAAAATATTGTAGAACTATACATCCACACCACAACCAAGTGAAGTATGCTCACTTGCTACATACATTTTCCTTGTAACAATTAATTGTCAGATTGTCCACAACTATAACTAAGATTTTCTATAGTTTCCTAGAAAATTAAGAATTGTTACACTATCTGATCATGTTAAATACATGTCAATGTTGCCATTAACTTTCTTTTGTGGTGTTTTCCATGGTTTCGAATTAAATATCAAATCTACAATCCATTAAACTATTTTTGAGAGGTAAAAATATTTAGAAGTATGCATAGGTCATATTTAGTGTGATAAACAGACTCAAAAGTACATACACGTTAGTGTAGTAACATAGTCAAAAATAAAGAACAAACATACCATATCTCATTTGAAAGCATTTACAAGACACTTATCTCCCTTACTCAAGTCAATATCATTAGACAAATAATTTTCAAAAAATATCATTAGATAAACTCCAAGACTCCATGAAACAATAAGAACACTCTCTTCATAATATATCATTTCCTGAAAAATATTGTCATGGAGGTTTGAGAAAGGGTTGCGGCCACAAAATAGGGAGCGGAGACAAGCCAAATTCAGCAAGCGCCAATCTATAGGCTATTACTAAAATGTACCAATTAACAAAGAAGACCTAATGGAACTATATTAAGACATTGCAGCACATAATAATCTAGATGGAGGATATGCTATAAACTATAAAGATTTAAACATTAGATATCCTTTATTGATATAACATAACTTTCGATACAAAAGGACAAAAACAAAACATATCACCACCATAGAAGATAAAAAAGGTACCACAAGCTACTTTGTAGGCAATTCCGCTTAGTGTATATAAACCTCTTATCTTTCTTCATAAAAACTACCAAGATTAATTGAACAAATAACAATAATATATGTATTCTTCACTATGAGTCATAATAAAATAGTAAAAGTAAAAATTGTGTAACTTTGACCATTATGATATTTAAAATATCCGACATACACATTTAAATTAATGGTAGAATGTATATGATAAAGAACGGTCAATGTCTGACATGACATGTATTTATGATAGGAGACAAATAAAATGTATAAAGATAACAAAGGTCTCCATACAATCCGCATGTATGTCCTTTGGAGAACTCTTCAAGTGTATCATTACGTCCCTCTACATATACTCAACACATAAATTATGCTTAGATATGTCGTCGAATTAATGGCAAGTACGCTATGAGGGGGTCCTCGAGGCGTGTGGAAGAGAGGGGTGTGAGACGTACGGTGTTTCGGGGCGGTGAGCACACAAGTTTACCCAGGTTCGAATCCGCCGGCTTTGGACGGATCCTACTCCTGCTAGCAATCCAATAATACGGCAGAGCCGGAATATGGGTTACAAGGGTTTCGCGTGTGCGAGTTGAGATTGTAGACTATTGTGGGGTGCCCTAAAGGCTCTCCCTAGGACGGCTTATATAGATATCCGGCCTAGGGTTTACAGGAGAGATCTATCTGGCTACGACTAAGAGTCGGTTACAGAGTACATCTTGAACTACAAGTAACACTACAAGCCTATATCGGTAAGTCTTCTGGGCCTTCCCGTAGCCGGATTGGACTCCGTCTCTTCTCCCTGACTGGGCCGCCTGTGAAGCAAAGCTCTAACCCGAAGTAGGCCACCCTGGTTAGCGAGGTACAGTGAGGATATCCGGAAAGTATATCCCCAACAGTAGCCCCTGGAAGCCTCTAAGATCCAGAGTCAGATTTTATCATCATCTAGCTTGATCTTCGGCTTGCAGAATCTTGAAGGGTTCCTGAAACTTCAAAAGAATGGATAGGATGTGAGTCTTAAAACGAGTCAGACCCGTGAGTACATTATTCGGGTTTCCAGCTTGAAATTCAAACTTAAGCCGGAACTTGGTCTCTGACGTAACCTGACATCAGTCAAAGTGAAGTCATGTCACTGCCAGACATTCCTGACAACATGACCGTTGGTGGGTCCGCTTCATGTGGAACCGAGGCGTCATTTTAATGCGTACGTGGAGATCAAGGCGGCGTAATCCTCGCGAGGAGGTTACCCAGCTCCTTCCACGATGCGTGGCACGGTTACTGTTTTGTTCACACGAATCTTGGCGCAGCTGAAGGATATAAGGGGTTGCGATTTCTCCCTTTCTTCTTCACCAGCACTTGTGCCTCTTCCTTCCTCTCAATGCTTCCCACAAACAGAGCTCCTCTGCCTCCCCAAATCTCACAGCGCCGCCCACCCTAGGTCACCGGTGCCCAGAAGATGGCTGGAGCCTCATCTTTTGCCACGGCGGCGACATCAGTGACAACGTCGGCGGCGGAGAAGGAGAGTTTTCGCAGGGTCTGGATCCCCTGTGTCCTTGATGATGCCAAGCTTCGTGTTGTCGAGAATGAAGGGCTCCTCCACGCCGGTGACTGGCGGAGCGGCTACAGACAGACTGTCCCCACCCCCACACCGACGAGCGAGTGCATTTCGGCACCCACCTTGACAGAGGTTTGAGTTTTCCTCCCTCGGATTTCTTTTCTGAGGTAATAGATCACTACGAAGTACAACTCCACCATATCCCCCTGAACTCTCTCTTAGATATGAGCGCTTACGCCTCCTTGTGCGAGGGGTATCTCAGCATTAGGCCGAGCCTTCTTATTTTCCGGTTTTACTTCCATACCCGGAGAAATTCCATCACCGCCGGTAATCCTTACATTACTAGTACACTCAGCTTTTCTGTTAGGAGAGAACGAGTCTATCCTAGGATTAAGGCTAGCGAATCGGTGAAAAAGTGGCCGTCCACGTTCTTTTACCATAAGGACAAACCGGCTCCCGGCAAAGCTTACTTCTGTTGACGGCGCCGCCACGCCCCAAGAGTCCTGGGACACGGATGCTCCGGCTCTCACAGACGATCTGCTTCTTGTAAAGATGCAGATCGAATATCTGATGAAGCACAAGGGTCTAAAAGGATCCGACTTGGTCCACTGCTGGCTAGCGCGTCTATCAACACCCGGATTTTTAATCCCAGGTGCATGTTATGCCATACCTCGCAATCCCAGGATTACCATTTTTGCGAGACATAACAGATTGGATATCACAGTACATCATCCATTACAAACCATAAATAAGGTCTTACACAAATAAAGGATCTCTGATCCAGTCTTAGTACAATCAAGTAGCGGAATAAATAGCGTAGCGGTGGGGTCCATCTTCAGTGGCACATGCAATGCTGACGATGGAAGATAGTCCTAGTTATCATAGCCGTCTTGCTGTCCTTCATCTTGGTAGTCTCCTTCATAGTCTGGCCATAGGAATATCCAGGGACAAAATCCATGAGTACTCTTTAAGTACTCGCAAACTATCACTAACAAGTAAGGTAGTTCTAGTGGGAAATGCTAACTCTATGCTTATTTGTAAAGTTAAGTTTGAAACCTAAGCTGAGTTCAGAAACAAAGAAAGATAAAATAAAGTTCTAGAATCACTTAAGTTGGGAAGCTAGTGTCATAGTCACAACCCTGTTGTGGTCAAGTCAAGATTCATCATTCATTTCATAAGTCATTTTGAAAATATCTGACAACGAAACAGTATGGCCACTCCAACTGTCCATAACCGCGGACGTGGCTATTCGAATAGTTTGACACTCTACAGAGGTGGTACACTTTCACCACAAGATTCGATACATCTGTCAGGGATAACCCTGAATCATCATACTTAGTATGCAGATAATCAAACATAACCTTCACTTTACATACCCTAGTATAAGCACCTCTCCTATGAGCATGGCCCCCCAACCATGACCATCTGTCATCTTGGGCACTGCATAGGTGGACAACATTGAGAGGTAGCCTCAGCTCAAACCTCTCCCGCGAGGGAATTAATACTAATGCATATAAAATTTTGGCTAAGCCTTACCCAATTCAGGTATTGTGGTTGTACGGTAAAATTGGAATGATATCGCATCCGAATCCAACCATCAGTTTTTGTAAAAGGGCTAAGGCTCATGCCTCAACATTTTCATCATCATAAACCATTTGTGTTTCTCAACACATGTCAAAATATCTCAATAGAATGACTCATCATTCCAAGGTTTTCACAATTCATTTTCACCAAGTGTTCCCATCTAAAGTGACTCAAGTATTGATTTAGCTCTAAGCTACTAAGTTAAGAGTGTTCACTAAGGTGGGATGCTAATCTCAATCTCATGCCATAGAATGACATCTAAGGTTATCTAGATAGGTCAAGTTTTATACTTTTTATGCTACCTTCAAACAAATAAGGTACTTTAATAAAGTAAAGAAGTAAAAGCTTGGAAATAAAACTTGAGGTAGGTAATAGTCAAAGTGGTATAACCAAAGCATGCCTAATGCATCTTGCTTAGGTTATCTAGCTTAATTCTAGCTTGCTAACAATAGCTTGCCTTGGTTGGTGCAGTGGTTGAAATTCTCTTCCTCCTCCTCTTGGTAGAACTCCTCCTCGTAGACTTGGTCGGTACTATCGTCTATAAATACATACGGAGTACACAATCATCAAACAATACTTAACTAGTCTATTTAGCACACTAAGGTACACATTTGATGATCTATTATCATCACAAGCATCACAAGGTTTTATTAACTAGCTTCATTCTTTTTATTTGAGAAAAGTAATTTCTACTCATTGAAATTAACTAAGATTTAATATTCCCCAATTAAAATATGGGATCATGTGGACACATGTCATCACCACATATTCTAACATATGGGAATGTGATTTAAAGGTTGGATCACATTTAATTAAGTTTAAGTTTAATAATTAATGATTTAAAGTGACTAGAAATGCCTATGTAGCATTATTTTGGTACTAGTCCAAAGTCACTGCATGTAAACCTTAATATTATTACATATTCAGATAGGTATGGTTAAATGGGATTTTTGAGAGTTGGAATCAACTCAAAAGCTATTATGGTTGATTTTATAAAAATGTTTGAATGTGCAAATGCTTCTGTCTTGTTTTTTTTCTAAGAGAGATCTATAACTCTAAATGAATTAAATCCAACGGGCTTGGATAGATCTTTTCAGAACTTTCCAACAAAATTGAAATCACTCAATTTTGTTTAGTAAATCTTCCTAAATTGATTTTAAACTAATGGACAGAATTGAGTTTAAACCTAAATAGAAAAATCTATATTTGAATTAAGCTGGTCGTATGGAAAGGAAATGGGCGCCCAGTGGCCTTCAGCCGCAGAGGGCGGCTGACAGGATGGTCCCGCTTGTCAGCGAGACTTAAAATCCAAAACGGTATGAAGCGATCTGGGCCACACGATTATAACGTGGATCAACGGCTCACAGTCATCGTCGACGACGGACTCGTCGTCGTCGAGACCGAACCCTAAACGGACGGTGGGGGTCTACTGGGGACGTACCAGGGCTCCAGCTAGTGCGGCGAGGCGGGCGATCAAACTGGACGGTGACGGCGGACTCAGGCGAGGTCACGGCAGGGGCTGCGGTGGACGGAATCGACGGCAGCATCTCCTCCTCTACAGCGGCTGCCTCCGGTGAAATTCCGGCGGCCTGCTGCTCGAGCTGCTTCGGCGAGAGGTAGGAAAGGACTGGGAGTGAGAGGGGAGTCGAATGGTGTGGAGATTGAGGCTGGGGAAGGCCTCCTTATATAGGCTCGAGGAGGGGACCGAGGGGAGGCGAGCTTCGTCGGTGGCAATGATACAGGGTATGCCTTCTCGGCATGGGCGGCATAGGCGGACGGTGGCTTGCCTCCTGGTGGTGCTCTACGGCTTAATGGCGCATCTAGGGGTGGTGGCATATGGTCGGGAGCGTTGCGCGCTCTGGGAGACAGAGGCGGTGCTCGACGGGCGCAGGCGTGCAATCATTGGGGCGGTAGGCAGCACCGTCTCGGGTAAGTGGTGAGGCGTGTGCATGGTATGGGGTCGAGGTGGTCTGCTGCGTCTTTGGCGCCATCGCGCCAGCGCTCTGGCGAGCTTCAGAGAGAAATGGCGTATTTGGGAGTGGTCCAGGGGCTAGGGTTGATTGAGGGGTGGACAGGGAGGTGCGGTAGGGTTAGGCAGGGACTTGCTAGTTTGGTGCGGCGCGGTCCCTGGCGCGTTGCCCTCTTCTGGCCGGCGGTGACCACAAAGTGGCGGCGCTCCACTGCTGCTGCGGCTAAGGGAGGGGCTAGCTGGGGGTTTGGTTGGTCTCAGGGGGACAGGGGAGAGTAGAGAGGGTCAATTGGGGGACAAGGGTTTAACTAGGAGCAGTGTTAGTTAGGCAGATTTATTTCTGTCTGCAACCTGTTCGACACAATGGCCGTATGAAGAAAGTTTTTGAATTTTAGGCTGAATTTTGGTGGAGTGATGTATCTTATGCTTGAGCTTCTAGGTGTGTTTGGGTTTTAAAAGTGGAGTTCATTTGAGTGGTTTTTGCATAAGTGTGATCTATACATATGAACTACGTTCAATTTTCAAATGTCATTTAAATTTAGTGTTTGAAAGTTTTTGGGTGAAACAAAGTGGGTCTTGGTACATCACTACTTGTACTAGCAATGGGTGCAAAGAACCACAATTGTTTCTGTTAAGATTTGAGTTCTAGGAATAGCCAAAGTAAGCATGGTGATTAAAATGGCCAAAGTGACCATTTGCTTATTTTATTCTTTTTGATTTGTTTTTCTTTAGGATTTGTTTGGGAATGATCTAGATGATGTTTAATTCACCATAGAATCATTTTACAATCAAAGGATCACTCAAATATGGCAATTCAAAACAACTCCTAATTTTAATGCACACACATATGAATGCTTAATCATTTTTAAAGCATTGACAGAAGCTCGGAGAGTTTTAAGCATTGACTGAAGATCCCGCCGCTGCCGCTACTTGCGATCTTAATTCCCCTACTTGTGAATGAGGTTATAGACTTCAAGTAGCCCAGGACTCTCGATGGAGCAGCTCCGCGTCCCAGCAAGGTCGACGATGTTGCTGCACTTCCGGTTGCTCGTGTCTGCTCTTGTACGAAAGCCAACGGGAGAAGAAGATAAGAGTACAGGTATCGAAAGAAGTAAATACAGAGTTTTTTTTTAGGTAAGTACAGAGTTTATTGAGCTTTTAGTTGCTCGAGAAAAGAATGCGGGGGGAGAAAAGGTCAAGCAGCCGTTCGATTATTTGTTAAAGGTGAGGTCGCACGGATGGGAGCATAGAGAGGGCGAGATGTTGTCTCAACTAAGTGCAGGAGGATGCGCCAACATGCATGTAGCACATGCATGCCCATGTCTCTTGCGGAACAGGATGCTGATGACCAGCTGCCGTTGAACAATCAGCTATGGTTAGGCCCAAAAGTGAAGACCGAACTCTTGCCTGGAATAACCCGATCGAGTATAGCTAGGATGCCATGGTGCATGCTTGGCAAGGAACGCCTGCCGTCCGTGTCCGTCCGCTCTCCACTCGTCCTGCTCTCACGTGCCAGCAAAAGGTGGACGAATTTTCCAAGCTTCTTGGAGGTGAAGGCACGGTTAAAAGAAGCCAGGATTTGTGGTCTGTCGTGGAGACGCTGCGCCCCAATCAAGCTGTTTCGGCGTGCGTGTCTCCGCTGACCAGCCTTGCACTTGCACGGGACAACGCCCGTCTCTGTCCAACTCTTTACACGGACGATGCAGGGGAACTATTATTACCACTGTACTGTACAGAGCGTGAAATGTTCCATGAATATATGTCCCCATTTAGTACTTTTGAAACACTAGTATCTGATGACTATCTGTCCACTCATTTCCCCACGGAGAACAATGATGAGTGAACCTTAGAGAGCCCAGCCTAACAAGCTAGCGCATGATGCGAGGAGATCAACAGGAGAAACGCAATACATCTGACTGATTGACCGCCGCTGAAACAGCGCACATGAAAGCTAGGAGACACGTACCACTTGACTTGTTGCACCTCTGTACTTGTAGTAGTTCAGAATCTTCCTATAATCACATGAATCTTCCTATAATCACCCGTCGACACGGAGGGAGTACTACTAATCCGAGCACTGCGTTCGTTCGTGTTCCTTTTTTCCATCGCAAACCTTCCCGGTCGCTTCCAGCTTCCAAAGCACCCAACAACTAGCTTACGCACTTCGGCAGGCCGGCAGAGTGCGTATAAATAGTGCCTCCACCACTCCCCAGGGACAGACAGGAACTACACACGGACACAACTGCGGCCGGCCTCCTCCAGCACATCAGCAAAGCTGCCGGGAAATGGACGCGACAGCAGCAGAAGCAGCACCAAACAGTGGTGGAGAAGGAGCACGCCACGGCAGCCAGCAAGCAAAAGATGGCCGGCCGGAGAAGGACGAGGCCAAGAAGAAGGTGTCCTTGTTAGGCATGTTCAGGTACGCCGACCGCATCGACGTGCTGCTGATGGTGGTTGGCGCGGTGGGGGCGATGGTCAACGGCGTGGCGGAGCCCTTCATATCGGTGCTCTTTGGAAACGTCATCAACTCCTTCGGCGAGAGCAACACCAGCACCGTCCTCGACAGTGTGACCAAGGTGCGCCATGGCCTGTGCCTTACACTGATCGGCTCACTAGAAAAAGAGTTGCTAGCCGGTTTAACAGCTGACTGTTCTTTCTTCAGGTTGTTCTCGACTTCGTATATCTGGGCATTGCGACAGCGGTTGCTTCCTTTCTTCGTAAGTGTGATTTCCATTCTAATCTTAGAATACCTGGCAATGAAACTTTAGATGTCAAGCAATAGTACGCAGCAAAAAAAGATAATCATGCATTCGGCATATAAAAAAATTGTAAATAGCTAAACTGCAAAGGATAATTAACCAAGTTATTTATCAGGGTAAATATCACATGGAAACCGCCTTACCCGTGAAAACTCCATGGAGGGAGCTGGTATTCTATAAACTTGTGAGAATTCAATATCAAAATCAACTGCATTTAGAAGATATGAAACAGTGATGATACACAAATAAACAATCATATTTCGGTGCCATACTCTATCTTTGTATTTATTTCACACATTCCTTTGTTAAGATTCCAAAGAACTTATGAGGTAATACTTAGAGTTGAAGGTTTTCATAAGTGAACATTGTGGAACTAGGACACACAAATTTGTTCTCGCAGTCTTGCTTGAGTGATGAATATGCAGATGATACGACGATCAGAACAGAGTAATTGTCATCAACTGCCATATATTCATCCCATGAGTAGTACCTGGTGCAGCCTTAATAATCGAATATTTCATCCATGCAATTGAACCAGGGAGGTTTTCCCTCCCTAATCATCGAAAAAGGGCTCACTCCTCAGTGTTTCTCCAGAGGTGTCATGCTGGACAATGGCAGGAGAAAGACAGTCAGCCCGCATCCGTTCTTTTTACCTGAAATCAGTTCTGAGGCAAGATATTGCATTCTTCGACACAGAAATGACGACTGGCGAAGCACTTTCTAGAATGTCAAGCGATACGGTCATAATTCAAGATGCTCTTGGTGAGAAGGTAATACTTTCTTTAGGGTACTAAATAATGAAACGTAATATTTTCATCACGTTGCAAGGTGTGCACAGAACAGCAGGCACAAGTTAACGACAAGAGTCAGTGTTTGTACTTACAGCTTTTTTTTGCAACTATAAATTTTTGTGTGTAACTTGTAGAAGTGTTGTAGGCAGCCCAACTAGTGCCGCGGGTGCTGACATTCATGCATTCTCATTTACAGGCAGGGAAGCTTGTACAACTCACATCTGGCTTCTTTGGTGGTTTTATCATAGCATTCACAAGGGGCTGGCTCCTGACTCTTGTCATGCTAACATCACTACCACTAATTGCGGTCGCTGGTGCGGCTTCTGCACAGATGCTATCCCGGGTTTCTAGCAAGAGACTAACATCATACAGTGATGCTGCAAACACAGTCGAACAGACAATCGGATCTATACGAACAGTGAGTTCAAATTAGACAGTTATTCGAAATTATATCAATTTTCTCAGTTAATTCAAATTATATAAATTATGCGGTAACTAGCAAACATTAAGTTAGCAACTCCCATGTGAACAGGTTGTGTCCTTCAACGGTGAGAAGAAAGCTATAGCAATGTACAATAATTTCATAAAAAAGGCTTACAAGACTGTTATCGAGGAAGGTCTTATCAACGGTCTTGGCATGGGCTCTGTCCTTTGCATCTCATTTGGCAGCTATGGCCTAGCCTTCTGGTATGGTGGAAAGCTAATCACTGACAAAGGTTATACCGGAGGGATGATCTTCACTGTTTTGTTTTCCGTAGTGATTGGCGCAACGTGAGTTTCTAAATCTTTACATTGCAAAGAGCTTTGTTGATAATACACTAGTGAGGTTCAGTGCATATAACTCTCAATTTATTAGTCTAAATGCATGAATGGAAATATAAAACATCAAATAATAGTATTTTAAAATCTAGAGAACCTTTTTCTTACACATGCCATGTGAATACATATTTTTCTACAAATTTTGTAAGAAACTGTACGTGGTGGTTTGATGTTCCTTTCAAGGTGACTATTTACTTATTCATCGCTTAATGGTATATAATTCAACTGGCAATGCTAGAGCTCAAGACTAGTACCTTTTAATACAAATACATGTATCTCATGAGAATCGAAGTGCCTCCTTCCCTTTGAGGATAAAGAAAATCCAACGGTAATCCTAAAAGGAAAAAACATAGAAATTGTAGATAAATAAAATTAAAATAGAATGATCCACCTGCTATATTATCAGATCAGATTACAAGAAGAAAAAATCTCTCTTGAAGATCAACCCTGTCTGCAATAGGAAGTACAATTTAAACCAAGGACGTGATACTGCACCCGCATATCGGGGTTCCAAAAATTTCCTTAAAGCTATAGCGGAATTTTTTAGCAAATATATGTCTCACACTATAAGATAAAGATGAAGATAGAACTACTTGTAAGCTTTAAGATGAAGATATTGCCAAATAATTGAAAACTGTACTTCATGTCAAGAAATAGAAAAATTGACCATTGCATATGGTATATTAATGTTCTAAACCTGGCATTTTTCATAACAGTTCGTTAGGTAATGCAACACCATCAATTTCTGCAATTGCGGAAGGTCAATCTGCAGCATACAGATTGTTCGAAACAATTGAGAGGAGACCTGAGATAGATTCAGCCGATACCAGTGGAATGATTTTAGAAAATATCAAGGGTGATGTTCAGCTAAAGGATGTGTACTTTCAGTACCCTGCAAGACCTGGGCAGTTAATATTAGATGGATTGTCATTACAAGTAGCCAGTGGAACAACAATGGCCATAGTTGGAGAGAGTGGAAGTGGCAAGTCAACTGTTATCAGTCTAGTTGAAAGATTCTATGATCCACAGGCTGGTGAAGTTTTGATAGATGGAATCAATATCAAGAATCTGAGTCTTGATTGGATAAGAGGGAAGATCGGTCTTGTTAGCCAAGAACCGTTGCTCTTCATGACCTCCATTAAAGATAACATAATGTATGGTAAAGAAGATGCGACAATAGAAGAGATCAAGAGAGCAGCTGAGCTTGCAAATGCAGCAAACTTCATCGACAAGTTACCAAATGTATATAAATAAAAGTTGAATGCTTCAAATAACTTTCTTGAAATTTATGCTAATACTAAATTCATTTCATATACCAGGGCTACGATACAATGGTTGGCCAGCGTGGCACTCTACTTTCTGGTGGGCAAAAACAAAGAATTGCAATTGCGAGAGCCATCCTTAAAGATCCAAAAATCCTCTTGCTAGATGAAGCAACAAGTGCACTGGATGTGGAATCTGAGAGGATAGTTCAGGAGGCACTCAATAGGATAATGGTCGAAAGAACCACACTCGTTGTTGCTCATCGCTTGAGCACTGTAAGGAATGTTGACTGCATCACGGTTGTTCATCAAGGGAAAATAGTTGAGCAAGGTTAGACTCTTCTGAATGTACATTATTTTTCCATTCTAGAAAATTTTCTATTGTGAATCTATGACTATTCACCCCCCCCCCCCCCCCCACAAATCATATCCTATGTGTGTACAGGTCCACATCATGCATTGGTGAAAGATCCCAATGGAGCTTACTCCCAGCTTATTAGGCTACAAGAAAGTCGTGGTGATGCAAGGCGTAAAATAAAAGATTCTGGAATGTCCAGTTCCTTATCAAAAAGCACTAGTTTGTCAATCAGGCGGTCAATGACTAAAGATTCTTTTGGCAATAGCAACAGATACTCCTTCAAGAACCCCTTAGGATTATCTATTGAGTTGCATGATGATGATGATATCACAGGTGAACAGAACAAAGATGACCTTCCCGATGGGAAGACCCTCAAAAAAGCACCAATTGGACGTCTTTTTTATCTTAACAAGCCTGAGGTGCCATTTCTTCTGCTCGGTTCTATAGCAGCATCGGTGCATGGAGTCATTTTCCCAATGTTTGGCATAATAATGTCTGGTGTTATAAAATCATTCTACGAGCCACCAGATAAGCTGCAAAAAGACTCGAGATTTTGGGCACTGATATGTGTTGTTGTGGGGATTACATCTTTTATTTCAATCACAGCAGAATATTTTTTGTTTGGAATTGCTGGTGGAAAGCTTATAGAGCGTGTTCGTACTCTTTCATTTCAAAATATTGTGCGCCAGGAAGTTGCTTGGTTTGATAATCCCTCAAATTCCAGGTAACATATTCAGATGTTCTTAAATATTTTATCTTCTCATACATAGATCTACACAATACTAACATTCTGCTTTATCACATACAGTGGTGCACTTGGCACACGGCTCTCAGTTGATGCATTAAATGTCCGGCGCTTAGTAGGAGATAACCTAGCTGTTATAGTGCAGTCTGCAGCTGCACTAATCACTGGCTTGGTCATATCGTATACAGCAGACTGGAGGCTTGCTCTCGTTATCACGTGTGTCATCCCTTTAGTGGGTGTACAGGGTTATGCTCAAGTGAAGTTCTTGAAGGGGTTTAGTGAAGAAGCTAAGGTGATGCATAAGAACTCTAAAATTTATTTCCTGACTGATTCAGGATGAGCAGTCCTAAGGTACCATGAATCACTTATCATGATAATGTGATCTTATTATGAAACAGGAGATGTATGAAGATGCAAGTCAAGTTGCAACTGATGCTGTTGGTAGTATCAGAACTATAGCATCTTTCTGCGCAGAGAAAAGAGTGGTTACAACATATAACAAGAAATGTGAAGCTTTAAGGAAACAGGGAATTCGAAGTGGAATCGTTGGAGGGCTTGGTTTTGGTTTCTCATTCTTGGTGTTGTATCTGACGTATGCTCTCTGTTTCTATGTTGGTGCACAGTTTGTGCGTCAGGGAAAAACTACCTTTGCAAATGTTTTCAGAGTAAGAATTCCCAGAACATTTAAAGTTAATATTATTGTATGGGAATTAGATTCTAATAACCATCTCAAATTCACTGGATGTTTTCCAGGTTTTCTTTGCTTTAGCTTTGGCAGCTGCTGGGGTTTCACAGGCAAGTGCATTGGCATCTAATGTAACAAAGGCAAGGGATTCCGCCATTTCTGTTTTCAGTATTCTAGAACGGAAGTCCAAAATCGATACAATTAGCGACGGGGGCCTGATATTGGAAAATGTCAGTGGCGACATCGATTTCAATAATGTCAGTTTCAAGTACCCATCACGCGCTGATGTCCAAATATTCAGTGACTTCACGTTGCACATTCCTTCCAGAAAGGTATAATTTGCAACTTTTTCTTATCTTCATTATTTTCTTTGCGCCCAATTGGTTTCCATTCAGATAATTAACTTTAACTGCCACTCCTTGGCATAAAGCCAAGAATACATAGTTAAAAATGGTGTGATGTATCTAGTTCCAGTGTTATCATATAAGCAAACCTTCAGCTACTTTATTTCACATGTGATCATTGACAAGCACTAAAAATGTCTATTGTTGTAACCATTTCCTTCCTTTTCCACAGACCATAGCACTCGTTGGGGAGAGCGGTAGTGGCAAGTCCACAATAATTGCTTTACTGGAGCGTTTCTATGATCCTGATTCTGGCAGAATCTCACTAGATGGAGTCGAAATTAGGAGCTTAAGGGTAAGCTGGTTAAGGGATCAGATGGGTCTGGTAGGCCAGGAGCCAGTGCTTTTCAACGACACAATCCGTGCCAACATAACATATGGGAAACATGGAGAGGTGACAGAGGAAGAAGTCACGGCCGTGGCCAAGGCGGCAAATGCCCATGAGTTCATATCAAGCTTGCCGCAAGGATACGACACTATGGTCGGCGAGAAAGGAGTGCAACTATCTGGTGGGCAGAAACAGCGGGTAGCCATCGCAAGGGCCATCATAAAGGACCCTAAGATACTACTACTTGATGAAGCAACCAGTGCCCTGGATGCAGAATCGGAGCGCATCGTTCAAGATGCATTGGATCGGGTCATGGTCAGCAGGACTACCATAGTGGTGGCGCACCGCCTCTCCACAATTAAAGGTGCTGATATGATTGCAGTCCTGAAGGAAGGCAAAATTGCAGAGAAAGGAAAGCATGAGGCCCTCATGCGAATCAAGGGTGGAGTCTATGCTTCGCTAGTAGAATTTCGCTCAAACTCTTAGTAGAGTTGTTTATCTTTTGAATATTTGTATATTTGTTTCTAGTACAACTAAATACAATTATTTGTGATTTGAGAAGTGAATGCAAGATGTTGGCAAGGAAGACCAAAATTAGGATAATATAGTAGGTAGTGAGAGTAATCCAGCTGTGTTGCACCAACTGGTTACACGAGAAGATTGGTCCTGGGCCAACACCGTTACTCATTTTCTGGCTTTAAATACTAATAATCTGCATCAATAATAGTACTACTAGAAAAGAGACTAAAATTCGAGCTCCGAGCCTCTAGCTCATGAAAATTGCAGGGTTCTACGCCAACATTTTCGCACACGGCGATGAGCAATCGTCGTCCCCCATGCTCCAACGAGCATCAAATGACTATGACGAACAGGGGGAGGGACTGGGAGGGCTAAAGTGCTAAACGCGCCAACTGAATGTGCGTAGGGTCTGAAGGGAAGAATCAAGATGCACGCAGATAACACGGCATACCTCTGGAGTCGGGGACTGCCGGAGTGGTGAGCTCCTCGTCGCAGTAGCAACCGCGCCGCCGCCGTAGGCCGCGCCGTCACTCCCGGCATCTCTCCCCGGTTTGTTTACTGGGCTGTGCTGCGAGCCCCTGGGCCAAAATGGGCTTTGCATAGTTTCCTTCCATAGTTCCATATCACACCGCTCGCAGAACGAGCAATCAGAGCCCTTGATTTAGCTTCTGAGACGGCTGACGAACGGCAGTTTCTATGGGACGGCGGCGCGGCGGCGGTGTCAAATCCGTCTTTGGCGGCTCCGCGAGGTAGGAAGACTTGGTTGCCGGTGGGCACCAACTCGAGCGCCGCGGCTAGCTTGGCATCCAGGACATACAGGTGGGAGACCTCGCACTCGCAGTACCAAAGGTACACCGTTCTACACTTCGCATACCCCGAATCCGATGGTTGATTTTTTTCGTCTAGTGTTGTTTTAGATAGTTGTGGTACATTAATTACTTAAGTATATACAGTATCATATATAGATAGCGTGGTCCGAGATTCTGTTTTTCATTGTACAGCAATTGTTCAGAGACTACACTGATGTGCTCTTTTGTACTATCAATGCATACCCCACAGAAAACAACCGAAAAACATGCCGAGGCTATCTTTTACCTCTGATGATGTCTTATGCGTAGCTGAAACTATAATCCTAGGCAATTGCCCTTGTTGGAATAATCTAGCTGTTAGGATTAGTTTCTGTTTTTCTTCAGAAGTGCTGAACTGGTCTGTCAGTTCTGTCACGGTAGTTTGTTATTGTTTTCAGTTTGGACAGAGTCGTTGGCTAGCACGATCTGCTCCAGGATTGTAGGATCACCGTGGGCACGTTCGAGTCATGGGATGGCATGATTCTGTAGGGGCGTCGCGATCGCCACGGTATGCTTTGTTTCCACCGTCAGTGAATAAAAGGCAGAAAACAGAAAAGCAGCAGTAGTTGAGCGCTGCACAAAAATCTCTCTGGTGTTCATCGTTCTCCCCCAAAATCGATCTCCAAAACTCGTGTGTGAGTAACTAGGGTGTAGGTCATCACGTGGTATCAGAGCCGCGTTAGTTGGAGCTGAAGGGCGGGATGCCGAAGAGCCATGATCCATCCAAGAAGGCCGGCGAGGCGTCGGATGCGGATGCTGCCAAGATCGGTCTCGGGTCGCCGCAATCGGCGTCAAAGGAGAAGGCGCTCGTCGTACCGCGCTCCGGACGCGAGGCGGGCGGAGTGTCGGGAACAACCTGGCCGCAGCTGACTCGATCCAACTACAACACCTGGTCCCTCCTCATGCGCGTGATCCTGCAGGCTAGGCACCTGTGGGACGTGATCGAGACCGGAGAGGGTGAGTACGGCGATGACCGTGCAGCTCTGGAGGGAATTCTCCGCGCGGTGTTGTAGGAGATGATCCCCTCGCTTGCCATCAAGAAGACGGCGAAAGAGGCCTGGGACGCGATCGCCACGATGCGCGTCGGGGCCGACCGGGTGCGCGTCTCTAAGGCGCAGAACCTGCGCAAGGAGTATGAAGGGCTCCGTTTCAAGGCGGGGGAGACAGTCGACGAGTTCGGGATGCGCCTGCAAGAGATCGTTCACCAGCTGCAGGTGCTGGGTGATCCGATCGACGACGCGACGGTCATCCACAAGTTCCTCCGCGTTGTCCCCAAGATGTACAAGCAGATGGCTAGGTCCATCGAGAGCCTCCTCGACACCAAGAAAATGTCGATCGAGGAGCTCATCGGACGCCTGAAGGTGTGCGAGGAGGACGACGATGAAGATGAAGCTGCTGGCGAGGCCGGCGGCGACAAGCTGCTGCTCACGGCTGAGTAGTGGCGTGCCCGCATGAAGGGCGACGGCTTCTCCGGCGGAAGCGGAGGGAGCGGCTCTGGCAAGCAAGGCCGGGGCAAAGGCCGCAAGGACGGCCGTGACAAGAGCAAGAACACCGGCGGCGGCGCGTCTCGCTATGACGAGTGCCGCTACTGCGGCAAGCTGGGTCACTGGATCCGTGACTGCCGCAAGAAGAAGAGGGAGGAAGCCCATCTGGTGTAGGAGGGGGGCGACGACGGCGACGAGCAGCCCACCCTGCACATGGCCCAGATCCACCTCACTGGTGATGAGCCGGAGCACGTCGGTGGCAGCGTCTTCCTCAACGAGGAGCGCGCTCGCGTCAGGCTTGGCAATGAGGCCGAGCCGGTGGAGGAGTCCTGGTACCTGGATACAGGGGCCTCCAACCATATGACAGGTAACAAGACCGCGTTCGTGGAGCTCGGCACGGGAGTCACCGGCTCCGTCCGGTTTGGGGACAACTCCATCGTCGAGATCAAGGGCAGGGGCGTGGTCCTGATGAAGCTACGTAGCAGCGAGCATCGCGCGTTCACGGACGTGTACCACATCCCCAAGCTGAAAACCAGTATCGTCAGTTTGGGCCAACTGGATGAGTCTGGCTGCCCCTCTGAAATTCGAGGAGGTTTCATGTCGGTCTAGGACCGGGATGATCGTCTCCTGGCAAAGGTGCCTCGCCTGCCAAATCGGCTGTACAAGGTGGTCCTATAGATCGTGAAGCCAGTCTGTCTGGCGGCGCACCGGACTGACGGCGCGTGGCGGTGGCATGAGCGTCTGGGGCACCAGAGCTTTGGCGCCCTTCAGACCATGGCACGGACTGGCATGGTGCGTGGCCTTCCCTCCATCGCCACGTCGATCAGGTATGTGAAGCCTGCGTTGTCGGCAAGCAGCGGCGAGCTTCATTCCCTCAAGCCGCCAAGTATCAAGCAACGGAGGTGCTCGACCTGGTCCACGTAGACCTATGCGGGCCAATTTCGCCGCCCACGCCGGGGGGGAAGAAGCTCTTCATGCTGCTCGTCGACGACAACAGCAGGTACATGTGGGCAGTGAAGGGAATATGCCCGGGAGCCAATAATAAAGTGGTTATTATCTTATTCCTTGTTTATGATAAATGTTTATTTTGCATGCTATAATTGTATTGATTGGAAACCTCAATACATGTGTGTTTAATAAACAAATAAAAGGTTTCTAGTTATGCCTCTCTTATAGACTAGCTCGTTGATTAACAAGATGATTAAGGTTTCTTGATCATGGACATTGGATGTTGTTAATAACGAGGTCACAACATTGGTGGAATGATGTGATGAACATTCATCCGAAGTATAGCATTACGATCAAGTTATTATGTTTATATTGCTATAACATCATACGAAGTAATCTTTATCCTTAGACCATGAGATCATGTTAATTACTAACACCGGAAGAGTATCTTGATAACATCAAACGTCACACCGTAACAGGGTGACTATAAAGATGGGTTCAGTGCTACAAATGTGTTATGTTGAGGCTCATGGATCAAGAGTGGAATTTATCAATCCCGATGACGGATAGATATATACTCTGGGCCCTCTCGGTGATATCACATTAAGATAGCAAGCAGAATGTTATATCACATTAAGATAGCTTGCAAATGTATCTATAATTTTTGATGCTCCATGCTTGGTTTTATCCACTTTCTTGTGTTTTGTCCACACTTTGGAGTACTTTTCATATGATTTCTTGGACTAACCTATTAACAAGAGCCACGATGTCATTTGCATTTCTGTTGTTTTTGGTTCTAGGAAAGTCAGAAAATGAATATTGTCGGAATTGGACGGGACAAAAGCCAAAGTGCCTATTTTTCCAGAAGACTCACGGGCGAATCTGAGGCGGAGGAGGGCGGTGGCCACACCACCCCTGTGGGCGGGCTGGCGCCGCCAGGCATGGTGTGGTGGCCCCAGGCACCCTCGTCTCCTCTTCGCCTATAAAGCCTTGACCTAAAAACTTGAGGTTCGGCGTTTTCCGAAGGAGTTCATTCACCGCCACCACCAGATTCCACGAAACAGCATCAGAAACTCCGTTCTGGCACCCTGACGGGACGGTGAATTGGAGGAGATCATCGCCATCATCATCACCATCGCTTCTCCATCGACCATCCATGTTTCCCCCATCTATGAGTGAGTAATCCCCCTGCTGTAGGCCATGGGGATGGTAGGGATTGGATGAGATTGTTCATGTAATGGCATCAGATTGTTAGGGCATGGTGCCTAGTATCTTTTATTAGTGTTTTATGACTTTGTTGCGACTTGTTGTGCTTAATGCTTGTCACTAGGGCCCAAGTGCCATGATTTTAGATCTGAACATGTTATTGATTCATGATGATAGTATTGTTTATGGTCTTATCTGCAAGTTGTTTACACACGTTGTCCGGAACCTATGGCCCCGAAGTGACAGAAATCGGGATAACCGGAAGGGAATGGCTTTGATGTGAGGATCACATGTGTTCACGGAGTGTTAATGCTTTGCTCCGGTGCTCTATTAAAAGGAGCATCTTAATTGCTAGTAGTTCCCTAGAGACCCCACTGCAAACGGGCTGGCAGGACAAAAGATGGTGTGCAAGTTGTCATTGCGAGTATTTATGACTATATATGGAACACATGCCTAGGATTATCTAGTACTTGGATGCTTTATCTTATTTATCTGCAATTGCCCTTTGTTCTGATTGCTATGTGAATTGTTTTGTCCATGCAACGCCCGTCCATCCATCCCTATGCCTCACTTTTCGAATCCCATTGTTCTTTGCTATTATTCTTCTGTCTTTGCTTTACTCCTATTGCTTTACTATTCCTACTACAAAACTGTTGCTACTGATAAACTGCTGTGAGCAAGATTGTTTCCAGGTGCAGCTGAATTGACAACTCAGTTGTTAAGGCTTATAAATATTCTTTGGCTCCCCTTGTGTCGAATCAATAAATTGAGTTTCACTTCCCTCGAAAATATTGCGATACACCCGCTATACTTGTGGGTCATCACCCTCTAGTATTATTCCCCCATGGTCTCGGATTAGCGAGATACATGTTCCCGGTGGTTTTATCTGGAAAGGAGTTCTTTGCTTCATTTGTTTCTTTGGAGCGAGGGACGGAGGTTGTCGGGTCTGGGGCGTGTGCGATCACGGATGCACCGCTGCTTTGCGGTGCTAGACTTGGTGGTGTTGGACTAGAGCTGGATCTCGAAGGGCGTCTTTGGGCCGGACTGCCGGACTTCCACGATCTTGAGATCGGCAAGTGTCTGTTGCATCAACCACGAGTTCCTACTCGTTAACAAAACTCGTTGTCTTGAGGTAAGTTCTCGATGGATGTATGTCCACCGTTGCTCTGTACCTAGTAGATAAATCTTGGCGTATAGTTCTCATCGTGGAAATTTTTGTTTTCTATGCGGACCCAAAGTGGTATCGAGCTGATCTATGCGTAGGTGCTTTGCACGGGTAGTACACATATGTTTATATGTGGGCGATGATGATCATGTTATTGCATCTTCTATGTATTTTGGATATTGGTGGCATAGTGGGATGAAGCGGCCCGGACCAACCTTACATGTCATCGTACATGAGACCGGTTTCACGACTGACATGCAACTTGTTTTGCATAAGTGGCTGGCGAGTGTCTGTCTCTCCTACTATAGTCAATATCTGATTTACAACGAGTTGCTAATAACTTGGTTATCCTCGTTATGGTTCATGTTATTGGGTAAGAACGGTTCTATCTCCGAAAGCCCTAAGCCACGTAAAACTTGCAATTGATAAATTAGAGGCGTCTAGTTTAGATCGTTGCTGGGCTAGTGTCTTTATATGGTATTGTTGTAAGTAGATGTATGTTAGATACTCTTACAACACACTCAACGTGTAAGTTCCATAGACCTTGGCCTTACACACAAAGGAATGATAGTGATCATACCACGATGCAAATGATAGAGATCAAATGCATGGACCATATCATCTCACTTTACACATTAGATGTTAGCATCTTATACTGCTAGTTTGGCGTTTTCTGTAGCATTGTAAGATGATCCCTCATTTAGATATCAAGATAAAAATGTGTTCTTCCTTAAGTATGCACCGTTTTGTGGATCGTGTTTCGAGACATCACGTGATGATCGGGTGTACTCGAATCTACGGTTTCATAGGAACGGGTGTAAGACAGTTTTACACACGCGAATACTAAGGTTCTTACTTGGCGAGCCTAGCATGTACAGACATGGTCTCGAAACACGGACCGAAAGGTTAAGCATGAGTCATATAGTTGATATGATGCCCATATTGATGCTCTCCTTTAAAGCTACACCAACTCACGTGATGATCGGACTTGTTGTAGTGGATTTGGTTCATGTAATCTCCAAAAAGGCACGAGAGATGTCGTTTTTGAGTGGGAGTTCATTTCTAATTTGGATTAGTCGAACTCAATTTGTAATAAACTAAATCGAAGTGAATTTGCATAATTTGTTGTAGTCATTGGCGTCTGTTCACTACCTTATGCTTAGTTTTAATTGAGATAATAGAACTATAGAATTCTGGATATTTACTTTCTGATGGTATCGTATTATTTTGAATGTCAATTTAAAGTTTATAAGTCCTATTGCAAACTTTCAGCAAACTCTATTTACTCCATGAAGTTTAATAAGTAGTATTAAATCAAGAGTAAGAATTTCAATGTTAGTATCTAAAGTATCATGTTTGCCTCCATGATTATTGATATTCAAAAGTTGTTTTAATATCAAGATTATATAGGAGCTGAAAATTGTTTCAGAAACCATCATGTGTGAAAGATATTGTGATATCTGAAACAATGTTTTTGGTTGCATTATGATAGAGTATAATTTAGCAAAATATATATTCTCATATTGTATGAGAATTTGTGAAGATTGGAGACGCTAGGCGTCCTAATCTACCAAAAAGGTTTTGGGAACTGATATTATACTCGCGATTCTTCCTTATAGGCTATAGTAGCTTGATCATGAAAGTTGTCATGATAAGGATGAATAGAAGATGTAAGTAAAATATTTACTACACTAATAGATTACTAAAGAATGGATTTTTGAAAGAACACCAAACATTTGATGATGGTGATTCACTTCAAAGTGCAAGTCCAAAGGTATTAGTATTTGACTATATACGCTTTGTACTATGTGTCATGTGAATGACACCACAATTGATGTTGATAGATTCTTTTAAAAGAAAAAAATTGTTGAAAGAGAATCTATAAAATATTTGGTAGAAAATAAAAGGTTGGAGATGTCCAACTTAGGTATATAGAAGATATACATGTTATGGTTGTATTCCTTATTTGTTAAACAATGTGGTTCTGAGGTATTGGATACCGGTATTGGATACCGAATTTGTTGATATGAAGTGTCATACAGGACAACGCAATTCATAAACTACAATGGCCTAAGTAACTAGCAAGAGAATAAGTGATGATGTTCATCGAAAACAAATAAAGTGTTATTGTGTTTTTCGTTGTCGTCAAACCTAGCCTTCAAGATTTGTTTTAATAATTGTTATTTTGTTCCGGTATTATGAGAACAATGGTTGTTCAAATAATTATCGTATTCCATAAAGGATGGATGAACTTTTACAAGTCTACTAGTGGGAGAAATCACATCCATAAACACTATTGCTAAAATGTCGCAAGACAAATGATTGAAAGATCACTTATGAAGTGACATCGCTGTTTAAATTATATTGGAAATAAAACATGAAGAAACTCCATGTTGATGGATTTTTGGAGTCTTTGATTTTGATCAATTGACGCTTCTGAAACTTTCCTCGAGATAATTGAAACTCCGTCCATAGGCCAAAGAGAAACGGATGACTAACTTATTGGATATTATGCATGTTGATGTATATAGTCCATTATGTGTAGCCATATGCGATGGATCGTTTTGCTTCATATGCTTTCTCCAGAAATTTAAGTGAATATATCTATATATTTACTTAATAAGGAAGAAGTATGAAACATTTGAAAATTATTCAAAGACTTTCAAGATGAAGTGAAAAATCATTGTAACAAGAAAATAAAAGAGTTTATGATTTGATTATAAATGAAGATATTTGAGTTACATGTTTAGTAAAACACCTAAGATTTGAGGAATTGTTTCATGATTTGTGTTTTCCGGTAAACCATAGGAGTATGGCATATTCGAGAGATGAAATCAAACCATGTTTGACATGGTAAGATCAAAGGTGTCATTTATAAAACTACCATTATGTTTTAAAGATTAAAGCTTTAGAGACTACCACTTTTACACTGAAAAGAGCACCATCGTGATCCGTTGAAATGACACCATATAAGTTATGGTTTGGGATAAAACCCGAATTGTCTTTTCTTAAATTTTGGTATTCTATGCATAAGTAAAATGTTTACAACCAAAGTCGGATAAGCACGTCTTTGTAGGTTATCCTAAAGAATTTGTTGGGAATTTCTCCATAACACCGAGGACAAAAGAGTTTGTTACTTGGAACGTCAAGTTTCTTGAGAAGGAATTTTTCGTGAAAAGTTAAGTGGGAGGACAATAGAACTTTGATAAGGTTGTTGAACCTTAGCTATATGTTCTAAGTAGACAATGGCGGAAAGTGTCCGGTGGCCACAATGCTCATGGCTCCCGTGATTACAAAGGGTGTGATCTCGGATATTAGAGTTCCTATTGAACCGTGTGGGTCGGTAAGAATCAAATAGTGTGATTTGATAAGCAAGTCGTTATTGTTTTGACAATGATGAACCGACTACATGCAAAGAAGCGATGATGGGTCCTGACTCCATAAAATGACTAGAAGTCATAGAATCCGTGATAGTATCCATACACGAGAAATCAAGTTTCTGAACTTGGAAGACCCTCCGGAAAGGCGTGAAGCCTATCGGTCGTGTTTGAATCTATAAAGAAATAAGACATGGATGTTTAACATCTATGAAATAGTCGACATGTCGGAAAGAAGTTTACGACAATGTTCAAGGAGTGGACTATGATAAGATTTGATCTTTTATAGCGATAGTTAGTCTTGACGGATTAATGTAGCAACCACTACATATAATTTGGTATATGGTGGTTGAATAAACAAAACAAGGTTCTTCTAATAGAACGGTTACCTAGGACATGTACATGACACAGTCCGAAGGGTTTTGTTAATTCAAAGGGTGCTAAAAGGGCATGCAAACTTCAAAAGTTGAAGTAAGCATAGCGGAGTTGGAATCTTCACCATGATGAAACTGTTAAAAGAGTTTAAATTCATCGGAGATGATGAAGATGCTTGCATTTGCAAGAAATTAAGTGGGAGCGCTGAGACATATTTCTAATACATTATATAGAGGACATATTGTTGATTGGAAATGATGTATCTTGTATTGACACAAGTTAAGAATTTCATTAAAATAAGATTTTGATGAAAGACTTGGGCAAAACCGGAATATTAGGCATCAGTATCTATATGGATAGATTGAGGCGCTAATATGGTTGTGCTAGACATACATATATGAGATATTGAAAGAGTTCAATATGGAAACAACAAGAAAGGTTCTTGCTGCATGGAAAAGATTGTATCAAGATTCAAGTATTTCAACACTTGGTGAGTAAAATCACATGAAGATTTTGATCGATTATACCATGATATGTATATATCTAGATATGTCCTATGCTCTAAATGTTATGAGCACATACCAGAATGATTCATAAGATGATCATTGGACAATAGTAAAGATATTCTTATGAGCTTTGGAAGAACTAAGAATATATCATGTATAAGTGACAAATAGTTAAAGGTAGTTTATTGTAAAGTGTTACATTGATACTAATTTTGTCACAAGATACAAAATTAAAAATTTATCTCAATTTAGACTATGGGTGGCACAATGTAATGGAAAGGATGTTCCATGATGGATTTGGATGAGTTCCAAAGTTGAGACATTGTGACGGATACTACAAAAAAGCTAAGTATATAAATGCTATAATAGCAGCAAAGGAGGGCATTTATGTTAAGTAGTTTGTTATCAAACTAGGTGTGGTTCAAAGTGGGCTAATACTATGAAGATATATTGTGTGACAATAATATCAACATATTTTAACCTGAACGAACTAAAGGTCTCACCAAAGGACCAAATTTATACAATGCCATCTCATTTAAGAATGAGTGATGCGTAGAGACGCAAAGACATGCAAATACACGGACTGGCTATCAGATCCGGAGATTATGTTAACCACTACCAATCGCGTATATGCAACACCAGAAAGCCTTAGGTGTTCAATACGCAAAGTTTTTCAAACTAGATTATTGACTCTAGTGCAAGTGGGAGACTGAAGGGAATATGCCCGAAAGGCAATAATAAAGTGGTTATTATCTTATTCCTTGTTTATGATAAATGTTTATTTTGCATGCTATAATTGTATTGATTGGAAACCTTAATACATGTGTGTTTAATAAACAAATAAAAGGTTCCTAGTTATGCCTCTCTTATAGACTAGCTCGTTGATTAACAAGATGATTAAGGTTTCCTGATCATGGACATTGGATGTTGTTAATAACGAGGTCACAACATTGGTGGAATGATGTGATGAACATTCATCCGAAGTATAGCATTACGATCAAGTTATTATGTTTATATTGCTATAACATCATACGAAGTAATTTTTATCCTTAGACCATGAGATCATGTTAATTACTAACACCGGAAGAGTATCTTGATAACATCAAACGTCACACCGTAACAGGGTGACTATAAAGATGGGTTCAGTGCTACGAATGTGTTATGTTGAGGCTCATGGATCAAAAGTGGAATTTGTCAATCCCGATGATGGATAGATATACTCTGGACCCTCTCGGTGATATCATTAAGATAGCTTGCAAGCAAGTGATGTGATCACTAGAATGTTATATCATGAGAACGAGAAAAGAGTGCATGGTGACAACGAGATCAAACTAGGTATGGAGATACCGATGATCGAATCTCGGACATGTAATATATCGCGAGACAAAGGGATTTAATTACTAGCGTTAAAAGTTCTCACGATCACAGAAGTCATCGTTGAATGTGTAGGAGTCAGTATGGATCTCCGTGTCCGCTTCGATTATTGATCGAGAGGGTCTCGATCATGTCTGCATTATTCATGAACCGTAGGGTGACACACTTAAGGGATACCGACACCATTTGGAGCAAATATGTTTAGATAAAGATTTAAGAAAGCGCTGGAATTATTTCAATAGACATCAGGCTGTTTGGTGAAATTGCTGAAATTGGTTACGCATGTAATATTGAAATGTTGCGAGGTTTTATGTGAGTGTTTGTTAATTAAAGTAATTAACAAAATTCTGAATAAAATAATAAAGAGTTTTATTAAATGAGAGAGCATTAAATTTGGAGAAATTTAATGCATTTAAAATGGAGACTTTAAAGAGAATGTGAAGGGCATTTTAATGTGGAGGTTACCACCACATAAATGGGAGGTGAGTCACCTCCCATGGGCGCCCGGCCATGGGGAGGTACCCCTCCTCCTATAAAAGGCCCCCCTCACACCCCTTCTTCCTTACACCTCCTCGTGAAGGATCTCTCTCTCCCTCTAGTATTATTCCCCCATGGTCTTGGATTAGTGAGATACATGTTCCCGGTGGCTTTATCTGGAAAGGAGTTGCTGCTTTCTGCTTTCTTTGGAGCGAGGGACGGAGGTTGTCGGGGTACCGGACGTGTGTGCGATCACGGATGCACCGCTGCTTTGCGGTGCTGGACTTGGTGGTGCTGGACTTGCTGGATCTGGATCTGAAGGATGTGCTGGAGCCGGACCTGCTCGGACTTCCACACGATCTTGAGATCGGCAAGTGTACGACTACATCAACCACGAGTTCCTACTCGTTAACAAAACTCGTTGTCTTCGAGGGTAAGTTCTCGATGGATGTATGTCCACCCGTTGCTCTGTACCTAGTAGATAGATCTTGGCGTATAGTTCTCATCGTAGGAAATTTTTTGTTTTCTATGCTGCGGACCCAACAGGCAGTGCTGCTCCCCTCCAAGAACGCCGCCGCGGCTGCCATCAAACGCTTCAAAGTGTCCGCCGAGGTGGAGTCTAAACATTCTCTCCGCACTTTCCGCATGGATCGTGGGGGAGAGTTCACCTCCGCGGCGTTGGGCACGTTCTTCTCTGAACACGGCGTGCAACGGCACCTGATGGCACCGTACTCCCCGCAGCAAAACGGTGTCGTCGAGCGCCGCAATCAGACCGCCGTGGGCATGGCGCGGTGTATGCTGAAGGCCAAGGGAATGCCAAACCGCTTCTGGGGCGAGGCGGTCATGACAGCGGTCTATATCCTCAATCGTTCGGCGACACGGGCGCTGGACGGGAAGACCCCGTACGAGGCTTGGCATGGGCACAGGCCGACGGTGGAGCATCTGCGGGCGTTCGGCTGCATCGCGCATGCCAAGATCACCAAGCCAGGCCTGAAGAAGCTAGATGACCGCAGCGTCAAGACCGTCTTCATCGGCTACGAACCTGGCTCCAAAGCTTACAGGTTGTACGATCCGGTGGCCGACCGGGTGATCATCTCACGAGACGTGGTCTTTGACGAGGCCACTGCGTGGGACTGGAGTGGCGAGCACCGCGGCGTCGACTACGAACCCCTCATCGTCGAGTACATGGCGTACGGGGGAGTTCCTGTGGGGAACGCGGCGTCCGCCTCGCATGGCCAAGGTAGTGGCACCCTAGAGGCTGCTTCTACTGCTGGTCCGGGTGGATCTCCTGCCACACAAGGGACGGCACCGACTCGGTCCGCGAGCGGCATCAAGTTTGCCACGTCGCCAAGCAATGCTGGGGCCACGCTGGATGCTGAGGATGATCCGGCAGCACCTCACCGCTTCCGCCTTGTCTCTGATCTGCTCGAAGAGGTTGCGGGCGAGGCGGATGAGGAGGAGAACCTGTACCTCATCGGCGAGCCATCCAACTTCGACGAGGCCGAGCCACATGAATGCTAGCGCACGGCTATGCTCGAGGAACTGGCGTCGATTGAAGAGAACGGGACTTGGACACTCACCGACCTTCCACCTGGGCACTCCCCGATTGGTTTGAAGTGGGTGTTCAAGACGAAGCAGGATGCCAGCGGCGCCGTCGTCAGGCACAAGGCCAGGCTGGTGGCGAAAGGGTACGTGCAACGGGAGGGCTTGGACTTCGACGAGGTGTTCGCACCTGTCGCTCGTTTGGACTCCGTGCGTGCTCTGATTGCCGTGACTGCACACATGGGCTGGCAAGTGCACCACCTCGATGTCAAATCGGCGTTTCTGAACGGTGAGTTGAAGGAGGAGGTGTATGTTGAGCAGCCACCAGGTTTCACGAGCACCGGCGAGAAGACAAAGGTGTTTCGCCTACGCAAGGCGTTGTATGGCCTTCGCCAGGCACCACGTGCCTGGAACGAGAAGCTCGACGCCACCCTCAAGCAACTCGGCTTCGACAGCAGTCTCTCTGAACCCGCCTTGTACACGCGTGGCAAGGGGCGAACCAGGATCATCCTAGGAGTGTACGTGGACGATTTGATCGTCACGGGCGCTGACGCCGAGGAGATCACAAAGTTCAAGCACGAGATGATGGACAAGTTTCGCATGAGCGATCTCGGGCTCCTGCTTTATTACCTCGGCATCGAGGTGCATGAGGACGGGAGCGGGATCGTGCTGACGCAGGAAGGCTATGCCAGCAAGCTGCTCGAGCGCGCGGGCATGGCAGAGTGCAACTCTGCACTTGTGCCGATGGAGCCGCGGCTTAAGCTGAGCAAGGCTAGCAAAGTTCCTGCCACCGAAGCGACGTTCTACCACAGCGTGGTCGGGTGCCTGCGCTACCTTGTGCACACACGACCAGACATCACGTTCGCCGTGGGCTACGTGAGCCGGTTCATGGAGGCACCAACGGCGGAGCATCTGGCTGCCGTCAAACACCTCCTCCGTTACTTCGCCGGCACCCTCTCTCTTGGCTACAGGTACAAACGCGGAGGTGATGGTGAACTGGTTGGGTTCAGTGACTCCGACATGGCGGGCGATGTCGACGACCGCAAGAGCACGAGTGGCACTCTCTTCTCTCTTGGTGGCTGCCCGATCACATGGCAGTCACAGAAGCAGAAGATTGTCGCTCTCTCATCTTGCGAAGCGGAATATGTGGCGGCAGCAACCGCGGCGTGCCAAGGTGTCTGGCTCCGTCGGCTGCTCACCGACATGATCGGCAAGAGGAGCAGCGCGACCACTATCTACATCGACAACAAATCAGCAATTCAGCTGTGCAAAAACCCGGTCTTTCATGATCGTAGCAAGCACATCGAAGTTCGCTACCATTTCATCCGAGAGTGCATCGACACCGGGACGATCTGCGTCGAGCACGTCAGGACCGGCGAGCAGCTCGCGGACATTCTCACCAAGCCGCTTGCCCGTGTCTGTTTTCTGGAACTCCGCACTCGCATTGGCATGGTGAGCATCAAGAAGAGTCACAGCTAGCTTAGGGGGAGTTTGTTGGAATAATCTAGCTGTTAGGATTAGTTTCTGTTTTTCTTCAGAAGTGCTGAACTGGTCTGTCAGTTCTGTCACGGTAGTTTGTTATCGTTTTCAGTTTGGACAGAGTCGTTGGCTAGCACGATCTGCTCCAGGATTGTAGGATCACCGTGGGCACGTCCGAGTCATGGGATGGCATGATTCTGTAGGGGCGTCGCGATCGCCATGGTATGCTTTGTTTCCACCGTCAGTGAATAAAAGGCAGAAAACAGAAAAGCAGCAGTAGTTGAGCGCTGCATAAAAACCTCTCTGGTGTTCATCGTTCTCCCCCAAAATCGATCTCCAAAACTCGTGTGTGAGTAACCAGGGTGTAGGTCATCAGCCCTTAACATTTTTTTCGAATTTACACCACTTGACTTACAATGCAAATACCACATGAGATTTCCATTTTTAGCTACAAGAGAAGGGAGGAGAAGAACAATAAACATCGGCAAATCTCCTTAGGACGCCTTTGAGTGCAGTTCAACCAGTGATGCATAGACTCCGTTGTTGATGCCCATGAGGGACTCATGCTTTCCCTTCTCAGCAACTGAACCATCTTTAATGACGGCTATCATATCTGCCCCTTTGATCGTGGACAGACGGTGTGCTACCACAATGGTGGTCCTGCTGACCATTACCTGGTCCAATGCATCCTGAACAATGCGCTCTGATTCAGCGTCCAGGGCACTTGTTGCCTCGTCGAGCAGAAATATTCTTGGGTCCTTCAAGATCGCCCTTGCAATAGCTACCCGTTGTTTTTGCCCACCAGAAAGTTGTGTTCCTCTCTCACCAACGTTCGTGTTGTATCCCTGAGGCAAGCTCGATATGAACTCATGAGCGTTGGCTGCCTTGGCGACACTGATAATCTCTTCTTCAGTTGCTTCTCCTCGCTTTCCATATGCTATGTTGGCCCGAATCGTGTCGTTGAAAAGTACTGGTTCTTGGCTTACCAGTCCCATTTGGTCTCTTAACCAACACAGTGTTAAGTTTTTGAGTTCTATACCATCTAGTGAGATTGTGCCAGAATCCGGATCATAGAATCGCTTCAGCAAAGCAATTACCGTGGACTTGCCACTGCCACTCTCTCCAACAAGCGCAATAGTCTGCATAAGAAAAATAATTTTAAAACTGTCAGCCATCGCTAACGTGGAGGGAAAATATAAACTGAAAGAAGTTCCAAATTTCTTCTTTGTAATTTTCATTTCCATAAAAGATCCAGTGCTCCAGTTTTACTGATATTGAGTAGCCAGGGACTGGAGAAATCTAAGATCATTAAATCTTAGTGCATAAGCTTTCTTGATTTTCTTGTTTTCTCCTGAGCATGCATCCAAATGTATGTCATTTTGTATTATAAGAAATATCTAGACAACCAAACCCTGACAACTCAACACCAAAAGAAACTGCAAAGCAAGAAACAAATGGTAGGCTAACCAAACAGGGTTAGTCTTTTGAAGTTTAAAGTTTGTACAATGCCAGATGAAATTGGTATCACCTATCTAGAATCTTGTGAAACTTAGGTATAGGGTGGGCATTCAAGATTTGGAGTATATTTGCAAATTATTTGTAGCACTTCATGTTCTTCCCATTGATGTTCAATAAAGTAGTCCAAGCTTGCTACAACCCTTTGGTGGAACATATGGCACGATAGTACATCAATGCTTGTAGCAGTGTGATCTTATCTCCATGCTAGGCAAGAAACTAGGTTCATGTCAGCTGTACCTTTCTGGAGGGAATACCCAAAGTGAAGTCACTCAGTATCTGGACATCTGGTCGGGATGGGTACTTGAAGCTTACATGGCTGAAATCTATATTGCCATCGACTTTTTCTAGCTTTATACCTTCATCATTTGTTGAGTCAATTTTGGACCTCCTGTCTATGAATGCTAGTATGGATATTGCGGATTCTTGACCTTTTGTTGAATCTGATGCCATTGCACTTGTTTGGGTAATTGCGAAAGATGTGAAAACCAAAGCAAAGTATACCTGCAAATACCAGATTGATTTATCAAGTCGTTGAATAAAACGACCTCACATGTAAATGTGTATATCTTACTCTGAAAACATCTTTAAAAGTTGATTTTCCATCATGTACAAACTGTGCACCAACATAGAAACAAAGAGCATATGTGAGATACATCATTAAGTTTGAGAAACTGAAACCTAGACCTCCAACCATTCCACTTCTAATTCCCTGTTTCATTGAAGCTTGGCATTTTTGGCTGTACACGTTAATCACTCTCTTCTCTGCACTGAAGGATGCTATAGTTCGTATACTGCCAATTGCTTCAGCCACAACTTGAATTGCATCTTCACACGTCACCTGTAGTTGGGAGGGAGTATTTTATCACTTATACTTCTAAGTAATATATTCTTTTGATGGTAAGCTTCCAATATGTGATTAGTAAAAAAATTGCACGCTGGAAACCTTTACTAATGCGAAATTTATCAGGAATTGTTTGCTTATATTTTTTCTAAATAAAAAACAATTGCAAAACATGGTTAACTCTGATTTCACCTTAGCATCTTCACCGAACCCTTTCAAGAACCTCAATTGAATATAATTCTGCAACCCCAGAAAAGGTATCACACATATGATGCTCAGTGTAAGCTTCCAGTCAGAAGCAAATGCTATGGCAAAGCCAGAAACAAGTGTTACTGTACACTGCACTAGTATGGCCAAGTTATCTCCTACAAGGCCTCGGATGTTCAAAGCATCAATAAACAGCCTTGCACCAAGTGCACCACTGTAAAAGTTAGAAGGAAAAGTTGATGTCCACTCTGTTGAAGATAAAAATAAACTCGCACATAGAAAAGTGATTACCAAACCTGGAATTTGAAGGATCGTCAAACCAAGCAACCTCTTGATGAATGATGCTTTGGAAAGATAAAGCACGAACACGTTCTATAAGTTTCCCACCGGCTATTCCAAATAAGAAAAATTCTAGTTGGATTGAAACCAGACAAATGATTGCCATAAGAAGGCACATCAATGCCCAAAACGTAGAATCTTTTCGAAGTTGGTGTTCTGGATAGTAGAAACTTCTTATGCCACCAGTCATCATGATACTGAATGACGGGAAAAGAAGTCCGTGCACAAAGGCAGCTATTACAGCTAACAACAGAATTGATGCTTCTGGCTTACTAAGATAAAGAAGACGTCTAATTGGTGTTTTCTTAGGAGCCTCATTATCACCAATTTCTTCGTGTTCCTGTCTGCTTCCAACATGCCCGTGCAAACTGTTTGATCTAGACAGTCCAAGGGATTTTAGAGAATGCTGTGATCTATTCCTGGGAGAATCTCTGATTGATTGTTCCAAAGATGAACTTTCAATTTCCAGCCTTGAACCTGACACATATGGCACCTCATGTGTTTCTTCAGTATAAGCCTGTTGTAACTGAATAAGCTGAGAGTAAGCTCCATCAGGATCCTTTATCAACTCGTCATGGACACCTGTATGAAATGAATTTGTGAAGGAAAAGAATTGAATAACCTCCAGTTCACACTGGTTAGTTGGTTCAAAGAAGAAGAAAACCATGTAAAAGATGTGGAACTATCTCTTACCTCGTTCAACTACCTTTCCTTGATGAACCACTGTTATGCAATCTGCATTCCTGACAGTACTCAGACGGTGAGCAACGATGAGTGTAGTTATCCCTAGCATGATCCGATTTAGTGCTTCTTGAACTACTCGCTCAGACTCCACATCCAAAGCACTAGTAGCTTCATCCAACAGAAGGACTCTTGGATTTTTAAGGATCGCTCTTGCAATGGCAATCCTTTGTTTCTGCCCTCCAGAAAGCTGGGCACCATTCTGACCAACCATTGTCTCGTATGCCTGTATCATGTGGAAATCAGGTAAGCATTAATTGCAGGAACTTGAGTAAGATACTTACATAAATAAGTAGTGGTTTTTGTTACATTCGGCAGCTTCTCGATGAAATTTGCTGCATTTGCAAGCTCAGCTGCTCTCTTGATCTCTTCAAGCGTAGCATCCTCTTTACCATAGGTTATGTTGTCTTTGATGGAGGTCATAAAAAGTAATGGTTCTTGGCTAACAAGACTGATCATTCCTCTTATCCATTGGAGTTTCATAGTCTTGATGTTGATTCCATCTATCAGCACATCACCAGCCTCTGGGTCATAGAATCTCTCTACCAGACTAATTATTGTTGATTTACCACTTCCACTCTCTCCAACTATAGCCATTGTAGTACCACTGGGTACTTGTAGAGACAACCCATTAAGTATCAACTGCTCAGGCCTTGCAGGATATCTGAAGAACACATTGTTGAGTTCGACATTGCCCTTGATATCGTCCAATACTATTCCAGAAGTGTTGGTGATGTCAATCTTTGATTTTCTGTTGATTGTTTCAAACAACCTGTGTGCTGCGGATTGTCCTTCTGCAATAGCAGAAATGGAGGGTGATGCAGTACCTATAGCCCTGTTGCAAATTGTTAAGATCTGATTGTCAGAATTTAGTGCCAGAATAAACTATAAGTACCATTTGTAGCAAATACTGTTGGTTATCCTCATTATTTTCATAATTTGATTCTGTTTTGAAGCATTATTCCTTATGTGATGCACAAGAATGTTAGGCCCACCTGTGGAGTTGGAAAAGTTGTATATCATCTCGCTACCTAAACAATAATAACTATGTAACTAACTATTTTAATATCAGTAAAATGCTAGGTAACATGAAAACAGTAATTGGTAAGTTGTTGAGCTCTAGAAGTTTCTGCTTGTAACAATTATATTAGTGGAGTATTCTTGTTTTTAGATTAGAAGAGTTTTGAATTTATGTGTGCTACTTCACTCTTAACATATCATATTGTCACTTTTGATAATATAATTGGAAATTGGAAAGCTTACATTGAACCCATTAAAATTGCAAATACGACATTGATGACCTGCCCTCCAGTATATCCTTCGTCGATGATTAACTTAGCGCCATACCAAAAGGCTAGAGAGTAACCACAGAAGAAAACAGAAAAGATACCCCCTGTTCCTAGACCAGTGACAGCCCCTTCCAAGACCGTAGCCTTGTATGCTCTTTTTGTGAGGGTTTTGTACAATGCAATTGCTCTCTTCTCACCATTGAAGGAGACAACCTGCTTTGAAATGTTATCAATGTTCTATAGTCCAACTAGCCATCGAATTGAAAAACTTGACCAACCAGAACCAGGGACTAGCCCCTTGTGCCATTGTTTTTAAATAAGAAAAAGAAGCATGAGCACCCACCCTACTGAGGTTGTACCTCGAACATGGGTGGGTGGGCCTGTAAGCACACCTGCTCCAGCTAGCCACCTGAGCAGACGCTCGGTCTCTCAAGTCTCAGCTAAACATAGAATAGTTATTTATAATTTAAAACCATCAGAACTCACCGTTCTTATAGCTCCAATGGTCTGCTCGACGACATTGCCTGCATCACCATATGATGCCTGCCTCCTAGCAGATATCTGAGCACGGAATCGAGCGACAATCGCAAAAGACAGAATATTTGGTGGTATGCATGCCAGCATAACAAGTGCCAACATCCAGCCTCTTATGAATCCGATGGCAAAACATCCAACAAAGGTTGTCAAAAGCTGTGCATACTTGCCTACCTGAACACGAGGAAACCATGTTACTTGAAATCAAATGATGCATCAATGAAAATATATTTATTTGAGTATTTTTTTTGGTTGCCTAATGCATTTGTTACCTTCTCTCCAAGGGCATCTTGGACCAGTACAGTGTCCACAGACATTCTAGAAATTGCTTCCCCGGTTGTCATCTCCACATCAAAGAAGGAAACATCCTGCTTTAGAACAGCTTCGAGGTATAGAGATCGGATGCGTATTGCCTGCCTTTCTCCAGCCAGTGTCCAGCACAACACCTCTGGCACAGATAACAGGTTAATGCTAAAGGCTTTCAGACACTCATTTGAAATTCTGCTGCATGTGAATGTAATCCAACTGAAAACACAGATTATGCATGCTGCTAACTACTCTGCTAACTTGGTTCAAGCTAAAACTAGAAAAGTAGTGCTAACTTGCTAAGGGCCCGTGCGTTGCTGCAAGACAATTAACCATTCTATATTGATGACATTGTTGTTCGATTTTGCACACGGAAGCGTTGGACATAGCTAGTACTCCTAAAGTCAGTGTCTTTATCTTTCTACAGTTCATGTCTGATGGATAACTCACTTAATACTCCAGATACACTTGACAGCAGCAGTGATGATCAGCTGCATCGCTCCGCGTCTCTACCTCCCACAATTATGTTGTGCTTCTCTACTAGAATGCACACCCATTTCATTGATACAAATATATTCCATATCCTATAGCAAGAATAATCTACAGACTGATTCACTCCTTCGGTCAGCTTCAAAGTCTCCGCTAACCGCCATTACTATTAGCAGCCGTTCCTCATTTGAGATGGAAGAATACTGCACTTTGTAAAATCGTAAGTAGTGATGTGGGCCATGTGGCATTTCCTACTTTGTGAAGAACACTTCATATTGGGAGTGATAATGTGCCCCTGTATCAATTATATTTTCTGTGCTTTACAAATTGTATATGATAACAGTGAGTTTAAATTTAATTGTGGGGGTAAACTTCTTGTACTGTTCATATACTTTATGTTGACAATCAGTACTATTTCATGAAGTTACGGATCTTTCTGATAAGTGTTGCTATTGCTGGGGTACAGCCGTACAGGGATATGAACGCATGCGCTGGCGCTTGGAACATCAAGTTGTGAGGCACTGTTACCAGTGTAAAACACATGAATCTTATATATTTGTAGCCAATTTAACTTTCCACGCGTGGATTAAAATGGTGAATGCTGATATTTGTCTCGGTTCAATTTGAGTGCTCGATTGTCTATCATGCGCTGTGACCTGATCAGCTGAATTCCAGAAGTTTCAGTTCGGAACTGAATTGGACTTGAGTATCACCTATCTTTTCTTGAAACATTTAGTCCAAGAGTAAAATTGTACTTACGGAGGAATGAAGCTACTGCTGTCCCAATTCCCAAATAGATGTAGTACATAACATCCTGGAGAAAGCAAATGTCAAATAAAATTAGTATTGAACTGTTGATGCATTGTTTTCGTGATCATGGGAAAGTAGGACTGGCAGTTTGAGATCATACTGTGTCGTTGTTAAAAAAGGGAGGAACATAATTTCTCTTCTTTTCTTTTCCTGATATATAGGTTATTAATAATAGGTTAAAGTGGAAGGGTGTATATTCCACAGTTGTCATTTTCATTGAACAAGTCAAGTAAAACTCGGTCTACCTTACGCACCACCGTCTAGTGCATGTCCAAAATTATAAGACGTTTTGATAGGCTATTTTAGCCTACCAAAAATGCCTACCAAAACCTCTTATAATTTAAAACAGAGGTAGTAGTATCAAATATGTACTCCCTCCGTTCAAAAAGACAAGATGTTTTAGCTTTGTGAATTGAATGTATCTAGACATCTTTTAGTGTATAGGTTCGTAGAGATTTATAGTGAACCTATACACTAAAAAGCATCTAGATATATTCATTTCACAAAAGTAAAATGTCTTATATTTTTTAAGGGAGGGAGTAGGAGACACCAAACTGTAGCCTCGATGGCTGGCCATGCGCAGCCCAACGAGCACACGTACTCCCTCCATTCCAACGAATAAATCTTATAAATTTAGGCACTGCTCCAATTTTTATAAATTTTTGAAGCTTGTACCTTTTGTTATCCAAAAATTCTAAAAATAAATATATAACTAAATACATACGTAGAGAATGCATGACATAAATTTAATTTAATAATATGTTGTATTTTGGGCTACACAAAAAAAAATATTTCTGACAAAACATACGTATTTCTAGTCGTATTTACTGTCAAATTTTTGTTTTTTTCCTGTAGCCTAAAATGAAACAATTTTCCCCCTGAAATTTAGCACAAATATATGGACCATGTACATGTATGCTCGATAATTATTATTATTATTTTTAACTTAAAAGTATCATTTAAAAAAAATGAAAGGAGCACTGTTGCGCATGTGCACCAAATTTCCACTCACACATACTTCACTCTAAGTTTGACCAATGTTTTAGACAAAAATGTGACAATTACAATACGAAATCAACGTCAATAGATTGAACATAAAATATATTTCTATGATGTATTTATTTTATAGCGTGGATGTTGACATTTTTCTACTCCATATGCTTAGTGATTAAGGTTTGACTTTTGACTAAGTTTGTAAGGCTTGTCCATTGAAATGGAGGTAGTACTAAGCAGCTTTCTAAATATAGCCTTGCATATAATGCTGCCATAAGCTGGGTTCACATATATAGCTGCAGAAACATCCACAATGTATTAATGCTAGGGCCTACTTTAGCTTGAAAAGATAGCTCATCCAAGAGAGAGACGAGAGTAAAAGATATATTATGTATTTTATTTTTTGCTTATGAGCTGCACACAAGTCTAAGGTTTACCCATAACCCGAAGTTTTAAACATTTTGGTGTTTCAAGATTATTTGAATCAAAAATACCCTCAGACCGTTCATGTTACCCTGACGGCCGAAGGTATATGGCCGAGTTCGCTGGGCCAGACACTCAGGATGACAGAATCAGAGCTGAAAATGCACAGTCGTACCTTGCTGACCCGCTGGAGGACAGTGCTGTTGTCGCCGGCGCCGAAGGACTCGATGACCGCGGAGAAGACGACGGTCATGAGCGGGTCCGACATGCCGTTAACCATCGCCGCGACGGTGCCGACGGCCATCAGCGCCAAGTCGCCGCGTCCGGCGTACCTGAACATGCTGAAGAACGGCACCTTGGTCGCTCCCGCATCCTTCTTCTCGCTCCCCTGCGTGTCTTCATTACTCTCTCTTCCGTCTCTCATTGTCTCTTCACCCATTGACCTCTCTGTATCTCCCTATTTTCTCCTCCCTTTGACGACTAGCAGCTACTAGTACTGGTACTGCTTAAATACCCCACTCTCTTCTCGTGTTTGTGCTGATGCGCTATCAGCTATGTATGCAGCCGGCTTCGTACTATTTATTCTAATCAAGAGAAATTGACTTGATTGTCGCCTATATTGTCTGTACAGGTATTGGTTGGTAAGGCAGTGCTATCGAAACGGTGGCAGCCTGATTATTCATGTACGTAGCGGTGGGCCCATGATTTTCTAAGCTGGGTGTTCAGGGTTGTAGAGTATTGTGCAACGTGAAACATAATTGACGAAGAAAAACTCAGAATGATGGACAAACTTTCAGAGTTACTTAACGATTCTTCATGCCTCTCCTCTGTCTCTCATTGCCTCGCCACCCATTAATCGAGTATTCCTGACTGAACTTCTAACAATCGACTATAAATGACTTTTCAAATGATTTTCTAAATAAAAAGCATGTGATACTAGGGCACCTCCAGTAGTGCCAGCAGCCAAGTCATCGTAGGTTATCTCTCTACAGCAAAATCCTATGTGAAGAGACCATTATTACGAGAGGTGATTCATTGTTGGTTAAACTTCATATAATTGCTGATGGATTGAAGCCAGTGCAAAACAAGAAGCTACAAAGGCGAAGAGAGAAAAAAAAAACTAACATGACGCCGTTGTTGTCGGTATAGGTGGTTTTGGTAGTCAGGGATATAAAAATAGCTGCCATCTTGATTATTCATGTACAGTCAAGCAAAGGTTAATCATTATCTATTTTGTGAAAAAACAAGTTAGCGTCCTGGCCAAGGTTAGATCCTTTTGTAACAGGCTTTCGTCCCGCTTTATTATAAAAAAAGCCATATGGCCAAATGGATATAAAGTGATGAGGCAACACTCCTACAAACATATCGAAGAAAAGACAAAAAAGTAAAGAAGTAGCCACACCCATGAAAAAGAATCCGAGACTACTAACTAGAGGTGTCACCACACCTTCTTGTGAAACCATCGAACATCGTCGCACCGCACCCACCAAGTTGTCGCCGGAGAGGACGGAGAGTGGTGATAACGAAGTCACGTGTAAAGGATAGGAGCTCACCGAGAGCGCCCCTTGCCAGTGCCGAAAGTTCCTTGAGACAGGATCCAGACTTGCCGACAGTGAAGTGAGACCACGAGATACCGGAGCTCCACAACGACACACCCAAGAGGGTGACGACGCAACACACCACGGTTGTCAAGACCGAGATGGTCAAGGATCTTCACCTGGGGCTCGGACACGAGAAGGTAACCACTGCGGTGCCCCAAAGAGGGTTATGACACCTGTATGCATCGACACTGTTGGTGCCAGAGCACCGAGCTTTTGCCTGGAAAACCTTCGCCCACAACTCGATGCCTTGAACTGACCATTGTGAAAGATCAGTACAAGCGACTAGAGGGGGTGAATAGGCGCTACTCAATTGTTAGCTTCTTTTCAAATTAAGGCTCAACACAAAATAAGTTCTCTAGATGTGAAACTAGGTGAGAGAACCTATATGACAAGAAAGCATGCAACAATAATAATAACGAGTAAAGGATAGAAATAACTGAGTAGTAGACACGCAGATGTTTTCCCGAAGTTTCTTCCTTTTGAGAGGAAGTACGTTTCCGTTGGAGGGGTGGACGGTATTAAGACCACTAGCGCCACAAAAGGCCTCACCCTGTTCTCCCACGCACCCGCCTCAAGGCAAGCAAACGATCCACTATGTGGTGGCCTTGAAGGCGGCGACCCTTTTACAAACTTGTTGAGTAGACCTCCACAACACTCGGAGTCTCCCAACATGATCCTAAAGCTTTACAACCAATGCCTAAGCTCCGAGACCGACCTCTTCCATCTAGGGTTCCAAAGAACCCAAGAGTAACAAGATCATCAAGGGAAATCAAGGGGGGATCAACTTTGCTTTGGTGAAAATCTAGATCTGGAACACTCCACCAAATCCCAAAGTATCAAGGATATTGGGGCACTATGGTGGAAGATCTAGGGAAAATTCAGCTCAAGAACAATAGAGGAGAGAGATAAAAGAGGCAATCTTTTCATTGGGGAAGAAGGGACGTTTTATACTCCAAAGGGGGAATCTGCCCGTTATATGTCTACGATGGCCAGTACTACCGGACTTGGCAGCGGTAGTAGCGGACATGCTAGTACTACCGGGCCAGGTACCGGTCCGTACATCCAGAGGCGACTGCAAGGAGCCAAAGGGTGGTTGAGCCAACCCTGGGACCTCCAGTAGTGCCGCACCAAGCAGCAGTACTACCGCATCATCGATAGTGCTGGAACCTTGAGTGGTACTACCACAGAACTGTGGTAGTACTGGGTAGCGGTACCGGACGCTCCTACGGAGGAGCCCCAGCTCGCTAATGGGTCCAGATGAGAGCGGTACCGCCAACCGGTACTACTGGTGCCGAGTGGTAGTACCGTACAAAAAATCTGTTACTACAGGTCGATACTGGCAGTCCTAGCATCAGCAAACAAGGCAACGATTCAGCTACCCTTTTCGACCATTGTGGGAAAGCTGGATGGACTGAAGATATGCAAAGATGATTCCACCCAATCTTTCCGAAGTGGACCCCCTCTTAATAGTACGGTTTTCCTACGACTCAATACAAAAATCCTAGAAAAACAATGTCTTTGCTATTGTCCTTTTTAGGGGCACGAGTCAGACTTGCAACATCGAAAGTCTATTAAACACTTAGCAAACGATTAGTCCGACACGTGTGTTATCATCAAACATCAAAACCATCTAGTGAAGGAAACGCCCTTTCACACTGTCTCCTAGCCAAGCCTCCATAACACGATCTAGGAGCCAGCGGGAGAGGGCACAGTGTGTTGAGCGACAATGATGCAATGGAGCCGGTTGAGGACTACAAGGGAAATTGCCAGGGATAAATATGCCAGAAAAATCACGCATAAGATCTAGGAAGGTATATTTCCATGGCAGCCCGCTCTCACTGTAGAGGACTGAGTAAAATTTTAAATAGGGTAAGAACTACAACAAGTTTCGCTGAATCGGGTAAAATTGAAAAAATTCTGCTAAATGCGGTAATTATTGTCACAAATGACAAACTAGGGGGTAAAATATAGAATATACCTTATAATTTTAGTGACATTGATGGAATAGGCTCGATAAGTTTTGCCATGTGTGTGACATCTTGATCAACCCATTAGGTTCACTAGGATAGAAATTGTTCTAGAAGTTCTTCCCGATTCGCATATGAGACTAGTATAATTTCGTTCATAGAATTAATTAACACCCCTTATTGAGATAATACTTATGTCTTCATTATATATAAGATATCGTGGTGTAGGTGTGTGAAAATCCCTAATTGAATATAGGCAATAGCTATTACAACTTGCTAGTTTGATGCTACGTTGTTTCTATTTAGTGTGATCATTGTCTTTTTCTTGGAGAATTGCTACTCATGAAACTAATTCCATGTTTATTTTAGTTTATGTTAATGCTTGTTACTTGATGTTTTAGTGTTTGCTTTAGCGTAGTTATTTGGACAGTATTTGCAAGTTCATGGTTCCTGGCTAGTTGGGGAAGATTTGGTGTGCTTTCCTTTTCATTGTTCACTTGTCTTTGTGAGTTTTAGGTTTTTGGAAGTTCCGAAGAGAGCAACAAATGATGATTGGTGAGGAGTTCTCAAGGATGGAGATGTTCTATACTCTAATGATGATTTGCAAGATACCGCGACACTCCCCCAAGCTTGGAACAATCCAAGGGGATGCCAAACCTGATGACGAACTACTCCTTTGGTGGTGGTGGTAATATTTTCTTAGTTGACGTGAGGAAATCTTCCAGCATCCTGCGAAGCCTATTATTCTCCCATTGAAGCATGTCCACCTTCCTCCTCAAGTCTCGGTACTTATCGCAGAACTCCTTAGTGACTCGTATGGCTTCCGTTGATGTAGGGAAAGTGACTAAAGGTACCAGCCCCTGCTTGGGGTCTTGGAGATCTTCCTCCATAGGCTCCTTTCCCTTATCCTTGGCAGACACCATTGTGCTTCTAAGCTTTAAAGATTGCTCCTGGTAGAAACAGATCGAAACAAAAAAAATAACGAGAACACGATATACGAACCTCGGGGGATCCGGAGGATTATATATTAAGAAGTTTCACAACAAAAGGAAGGTACTGGGAGAAAATGAGTCGGAGACGGAGTCCGGAGTGGCCACACCACCTGGTGGCGTGCCCAGGGGTGGGCCCGTGCCACAGGGTGGTGTGAGCCACCCTGGCTCCGTTTCCTTCCCTCTTTCGCTTCGTAGCTTTCCTTATTGACTGAAAACTGCAAAAATATAATTGAATAGTATTTTCGCGGAGCTTTTCTTACCAGAACTGTTACCTATTTGGAAACAGACTCTACAGGTCTCTGAATTTGGTATTTAGTACACTCTTCCGGAGTCACCATTTGAATAACATCAATATCTTCATCTTCATACACTTAATACTTGAGTCATAAAACCTTTCACTTCCTCATTACACCATTTTCTCCACTACCTGGAAATTTCTTTCACACAAAACTTCACACAGTTCTCATTAGCAACATTAGTATAAGTGAAGTGATAAAACCTTTTGAGTTCAACTTCAACTGGAAACCATCAAAACATAAGCTACTATAGCAACTCCTTCCGAAAACCAAAAAAGAATCCAAAAAGGAAGTCGATTAAAGAAGCAAATGCAAGAGTGGCAAAATCTGTCAAAATAGACCAGCAGGTAAAGACCATTTTTTTATAAAATCTTATGTTACTCAAATCAAAAAGTGCAAAACTAACGAAAGTTACATAACAACCTGGGGCAGAAGCACAAAAAATTACAGCTCAATCCGACAGATAGAGATCTCTCATGAATTTTTATGGTGAAGCACAAAAATCTGTTTCAGGACAGCAACTTCCCCAAATCTTACTTCTCTCTCTTTAGAGGTTGATCTTGACACAAAAAACAAACAAAAAGGACAAGGAGAGGTTATTACCGAAGTAATAACTTCCAAGACTCAAAGAAACAAAAAAAAACTTAAAGCAAAAACAAATTGGGTTGTTTCCCAAAAAGCTCTTTCTTTATAGCCATTAAGATGGGCATGATAATTTTGATGATGCTCACATAAGAATATGAATTGAAGTGAAAGAGAGCATTAAGAAGCAAAAATACACACATTTAAGTCTAACCCACTTCCTATGTAAGGTAACTTTATAAACAAACAAGTTGTTGAAACCAGAGGCTACTAGCATAGGAAGGCAAAAGAAGTGCAACATATAAACTTTCAGCAAAAAACGAGGAAACTTGATATTATTGAGATGCATAAGAACACTTTTCCCTCTCTCATAGTAAATTTCAGTATCATGCATAAACTTAACAATATAACTATCACAAGGACCATCGTAACAATGATCACTAATTCTAACAGAAAACACTGGAATACTAGCTCTCATAACACTACTTTGTGAAACAATATTAGAGGTATCCTTACAAAGGATAGTGTGTCCCTCTTCTTCATATTTAGTAACAAAGAATTTCACATTTGTTATTATAGGTTCATCAACCATTTGTTTATCAGGTTTAATAGCTTTACTTGTACTTTCATTAACCATACTAGCTATCATAGAATGTTCCTTTATCTTAACTGGGAAAGGCATTTTCTCAATGTAAGGTTCAGGTAAAACATGATTATCAGTATAAACTTCAGTATTTCTTGCAGGAACACTCTTAGCAACATCTTTATAAGGTTCATGATACTTATTCCACTTCTTTTTAGGCACTTCAATATAGGAAGCAAAAGCCTTAAAATAAGAAGCAATAGCTTGAGAGTTTAGACCATAAGCATTTTTAATATTTTGAAAGTCATCAGTTCCCATAAAAGATTCAATGCATTCATAATCATAATTTATACATGACTTTCTACCTTTGTCATTCTCCATGCTTCAGCATTGTCTTGAATACGGTCCAGAAGATCCCATTTAGCTTCTTCTTCCATGCGAGTGAATGATCCAGCACAAGAAGCATCCAATAAATCCTTATCATGTAGAGGAAGCCTTGCATAAAAGTTATTGATAATAATATTGTTGGGGAGCTCATGAATGGGACATTTGAGCATTAGTAACTTCAATCTCCCCCAAGCTTGAGCTATACTCTCTCCATCAAGAGGCCAAAAGTTGTATATTTGATTCCGATCTTTATGAATCTCACTAGGAGGATAAAACTTTGAATAAAAGAGAGGCACTATTTGCTCCCATTCCAGAGCTTGACCATTCTTCAGCAGCTTATACCATTCCTCAGCTCTTCCTTTCAGTGATAATGAGAATAACTTCTTCTTAACTTGATCTGTAGTAATACCTGCACACTTGAACAACCCGCATAATTCGTGTATAAAGAGTAAATGATCACCGAGATGGACAGTTCCATCCCCAACATAGTAGTTATCCATAATACGATCAATAATTCTTGTAGGTATTTTAAAAGCATCATTCTCAGCAGGTGGTGGTTCATCTACTACCTTAGCAGTGGTAGTAGCTTTACCAAATAAGAAACTCAGCGAATTATCCATAACGAAAATAAAGCAACTAATAGAAGTAAACAATACTCACAGTAGAAGTTTCCTTTACCAGTTCCACTCTCCAATAGCGCTTCACTCCCTGGAAATGGCGCTAGAAAATAGTCTTGATGACCCACAAGTATAGGGGGTGTATCGCAGTATTTTCGATAAGTAAGAGTGTCGAACCCAACGAGGAGAAGAAGGTGCTGGCTAGTGGTATGGATCAGGAATTCTCTGCAAATACTTAGCAAACGGATTTTTTGGGGTTTTTGATAATCCAAGTAAATAAAGTACGAGTAAACAAAAGACAGTATGAATAAATGCAGCAAGTGGCCCAATCCTTTATTCAGCAAAGGACAAGCCGGTTCAATTACTTAAGATGACCAAACATTCTCGAGGACACATGGGAAGACTGTCAAGTGCTTTCGCTTCATATAGTTGATTAATCTTCTTTAGCTTGCTAAGTGTTGTGTGGGTGAACCTGTGCTAATGTACTAACCTTCCTAGGACTAATACATACTTGTGATTATACCCCTTGCAAACATCCGTAAGTACAAGAAAGTAATTAAGGTAGAAACCTAACCACAGCTTTAAACTCTAAGACCCTTACGTCCCTTGTGCAATGGTTTCCTAACGGGGTTTACATCACTCCGGTAACCCCTACGATTAGTAGCCAAATACACAATGCATTGCCCTAGGCCCATATAGGTGAAGTGTCATGTAGTTGACGTTCACATGACACCACTAGAAGAAGTACACCACAACTTAAATATCAAACTATTTAATCTTTCTCAACACAACTCCACTACTAACAACATAACTTCTCCCATGTCCTCGAGAACAAAACGAACTAGTCACAAGGCATCATATGGATAATGATCAGAGATGGAATAATGATGTATAACAATCTGAACATAAACAATAATTTAATGGTTCACTCAATAGCATCAACTACAAAGAGTAATCAACATCTGGAGGTGGGCATGCCACACCACACAGTGGCGCTACTAGGCTGGCCACGCCAGGTGGTGTGGGCCCCCTGTGGCCCATATCCACTCCCTCTTCTGGCAGCCTTCGTCTTCTGGAAAAATAGGATTTTCCGTATATTTTCCTGGATTTTCTGATCTTCGCGAATTTTGCCTCCAAACAGCACCTTTTCCATCAGAATCCTGACTGCAGCGATCCATGCTCCAAAAGTCATCAACCATGCAAAAACAGACGAAATAACATAAGTATCATCTCTTAATATGAAATATATCAATGAATAACAGTAAATTATGACATAGAATAGTGATGCAAAATGGACGTATCAGCAATAAGCACGGTGGTTCCTCGTTATCCCCGAGTCTACTAGTTTCCCATTGATATCCCCGTGTCACTCGGGGGTCGCCGGTCTGCTAGCGAGCAATATCATATCCATGTAGAACAAAGCATCATGTTGTCTGGGCCCTTAATTGGACAACAAGCATTAGGCATCCCATAGATAGTCAAGCACACATAATATAGTAATTAAAATCAATCACAAACTAATGGAAAATATATGAAGGCACATCACATCTCACCAATCCCTTACATCTCCCACGCCCAAGGAACTTACTCACACATGAGAGAAGAAAGCATCATCGATAAAATTAAATAAAGGGAGTTCTTCTCGATATTACCGTGGAGATCCACAATAAGAATAGAAAAGTAATCCAACACAATTCAAGATAGGAAGAAACAATCTCAAACCCTAGTCTTGCAAGGTGAAGATCTCTCTCTCTCTCAAGTACAAGTAATGGCTATGGGGGTGTGTTGGCTAGGAGGTCGAAGATCGTGGAGCAAGATGAAGTACGTCTTCTCCTCCTTCTCTAGATCTCTTCTCTCTCCTTTCTGGATGGGATGGCGGCTGCTATGTTCTGATTTCGCATCTGGCCTCTTCACGAAAGTTGTCCCTTTTAACAAGACGGAAGCAGCGGTAGCTATATGGCCAAAAAAATGTTCTTGCCGTATAGCTGCTCGTTAAAGCGTCTGTTTGCCTCCCTTGATTGCTTCCAAAAAGAGACTTGCTTGTTTTCGCCTGAATATTGTGTTTCCCTTGTTAAAACCTTTTGTTGATGTTCAGAACCTGAAAAACACATTAAAAACCAAGTTTTCTTTGCTACCGAAGTATTAGCGATAGGTAAAGCTAGAAAATGATCAATCTAGAGGAAAACCATCAATAAAAACCATCAAAAATATGTCGAATATCATAGCTATCAACTCCCCCAAGCTTAGATGTTGCTCGCACTCGAGTGACAAGAAAATAAGGAAGAATAGCAGAGATTCGAGACTAAAATAAAAGAACTTACAAGCTCAAATTGTTGTCAAATTCTTTTCTTCACAATTCCTGCAATCTTAAACATGATCATACAAGTATTCACAAGATTGCACTGAGTCCACTTCCTAACCACGTATATCTTGCTAGCAAATAAATCATATGCCCGAGCAAGTGTCAAAAGTTTAGCTAGGAAAGTGAAACAAATTCTTTTGTTGTCTCTCTTTGTTAAGAGATGAAAACTTTTGCTCTTGTTTCTTTAATCAATTAAGAGTACTCAAGTTGGCACCAAAAACATTCAATTTAAGAACAACTCATATATACCCATGTCAAAATTTCAAGACTCTCAAAGCACCTTTTTCCTTTCCTTGTTTTTGAAAAACTTCAGCCCTTCCATAGAGAAATCATGCCACTGTTTTTAACATGTTACTTGGGACTGTGTTGCGAACTCGTGACCATGCCAATAGATAATTGTTGATCAATAATGGGTCAGAGGAATACTACAAGTTCACATGGAACGTGAAATCACGAGGAGACTAAAATTTTACCCGTCATAGCATTGTTGCTACAGACGCTTACATAACTCAATAGCCGAAATCAAGTGGTTTCCCACATTTAGATCGTTCGCTGGCTAGCGGAGTTAATAGTTCCCCATGGAGTACGACAGTGTTGTAATGACACATGTAAAGAAATATCTTACGGTAATTATTAGAAAAAGCAGTGGCATAATCTCTACTACTTCGAAGCATCCATTTTATCAGACAATTTAATTCAAGAGTGCTATTGAGTCTATTTATATTAAGCTCAAATGGGGTTGACTAGTTCTAAAATCAAATCCTTTGGGCTAAACATGGACTCAAGTCATCTTTTGGATGCTTTTTCTTGTTGTCAAAGTGTCAGAAATATTTTTAACCAAGTTCATTGCTCATTATTTCAAAGCTAAAAAGGAGACACTTGGCAAAGGAATAGAATTTATAGGATAACAAGCTAAGTGGGGAGTGACTCAAGTGCAAACGAGTGAATAATTGTAGGGTCAATTTAAAGTTGTAGAAAAGGTGATGAAAGTAATGTGATATCTCCTCTTGCTTGCTTTATTCCCGTACTTGAGTTGAACCCCCTCTACATTTCCCTATTACCAAGTCACCTGAAATTGAGCAATCTCCGAGAGAAACAAAGAAACAAATTTGCAATAAAGGTTATAACTAATTTTCGTGTGTTTTTGGTTTAGGAATGCAAACTGAAAGTAAATATGCAATTTCGAAGAAGTAAAATAAATCAAAAGAAGAAATAAAATATGAATGAAAGGTTTGGAGGTTTTCAAACCTCCCCCAAGCTTAGGCTATTGCCGTGCTCAGTTGTTCCCATCATTCGGTGGCTGATGCGGATACTGCTGGTAGTAGTCGGGGAAGTGGGTCATGAAGTGACTGAAGTTGTGAGTTAAGGCACTCACATCTTCATTCACTCCTTGTAGAGTGTGGTCAATCTCCCCAACGTGCTGGTTGAGCTGCTAAAATTCTTGACAGGGGATGTAGTTGAACCCCTACTGCGGCTGATTGAGCCATGGGTCCTAGGATCCCCCTTGTTACTGTTGCTGCTGTCCCTCCCAAGCAGGGTTGTATTCCTGCTCCTGCAAATGCTCATCCTCATCCTGATGCCCTCCTTCTTCATCTTCCTCTTGATCAGGCTGGAGTTCAGCCATGATCTCCACCACTTGATCCTTGGTGAGGATCCAAGTGTCCTTCTCCACAATTGAGAAGGCTTGTGGACAGGGCAACGGAACCTGCTCACCCTGTGCATCACCAAGATAACCAAACTGATATGCTCGAAGCCTCTTGTTAGCTTGGTAAACATCGAGGAAGCAACAAGCAGTTAAATACTTGATGTCCATAAGCTTGGAGCCGTCAACAGGTTGCATAACAGGTAATGTAATATTCAATGTTTGGGCAAGGTGGGTTACCAATCCACCAATGCGAATGTCACATTTCGTGTTTCTCTACTTATGATGCTATAGAGGTTAGTAACAGTAGGCTCCCCAACATGAGGGAAACCGAAAGCATCACAAAATTGTTCAAAAGTTATTTCATAGTGCTGTCGGTTCATGGTGAAGCTTATCATGCACATATTACCTTTCCCCCTATGGTCGTCATAGAAGGAGGCAAGTAACTCATAGGTAAGCTCGGCGTGGGTATCGTGGCTTGCGAAGCCAAGTACCGTTAGCCCGGCCTTGTTACACATGAGGTTGAAGTCCGCCTTCAACCCTGCCATGGTGAGAAAGCTATGGTAGGCCCAATGTGTGGGCAGCATCCTCCTTGATGAGAACATGGCCAACTTGGGGTTGCACTCGGCTCGGGACGCCGAGCCCGAGCCCTCGCCACGTTGGCGCTTGCTCTTGCGAAATATGTTACCGATTTTGTTCATCGTGATGCACTGAATTTTTTTACCATAAAACCTTAGGCATATAGTTTCTACATGATATATGAACGATCCTACGTGGAAAAATTCAATCCTAACATGAGAAATAAATAGGAAAAACAAAATAAGCTTGAGTTCATCCACTAGATCAATGTGAGAGTTTCAACCATGGAAATCTGAAAATAAAGCATGGATAGGGAGAGAAACATACCGATCTGTTGATTCCCCCACTCAAACGAACGAAATACGCGAAGAATCAAGAGCTCTAGGTGGATTTTGAGAGGTTTGGAGAGAGAATATGGGAGAAATAATGAGGAGGGGTGAGAGACCTAGCCGCCTCGGTGCGATTTTGTGGTCATACCAAACTATACGGCCAGAACTATACGAGCAGGTGATGTTGTTTCGCCCGTATAGTTGCGTCGGCGCCGCCAACTAGGGTTTATTTACGCGGAAAACTGCTATACGTATGCAACTATATAGCCGGATCGCAATGATCCCGCCGTATAGTTGGTTGTTAAACTATTTGTACCCTCGATATAAATTTCTAAAACAAGCATTGATATCTATACGACCAGAACTATACGGCCGGAATTTTTATTCCCGCCATATAGTTGGTCGATAAACTCCTGCCATATAGTTTGTCGTTAAACTCTCAGTACCTTTGGGATAAATTTCTAAGAGAGGCATCGATATCTATACGACCGGAGCTATATGGCCAGAATTTTTATTCCTGCCGTATAGTTGGTCGTTAAATTCTCTGTGTCTTCGAAGAAATTTGTTGATGGCAAAGATATCTATACGGCCGAAATTTTTATTCCCGCCATATAGTTGGTCGTTAAACCATCAGTAGTCATCAAAAAATTACTATTTCTTCGAGAATACCTTCTTATCCCAAAACTTAGTGAAATACCTTGTTTTTGACAGAAAATTGATAGTAGAAACTATCAACCAACATTTGCATTTTAAGAGCAAAATTTTAGCTTATGTAAATGGAAAACTCAAACTTTTATTTTTATTCTTATTCTATACTCATTCAATCGATGTTTCTACTACTTTTTTACAACTGCATCTTCACGGGCGCGCTTCCGCAAGAATGTCTGTGAAAAAGTTGTAGGAATGCGATGAACTTTTTATTCTTAGTTTATTTTATTTATGAGATGGGTTGACTCCCATTAAGCATTTTATTAAGAATGGTTGAGTAACTCAACCTATTCTCTGTTCTCGAATTCTTACCTTGGGTTGCCCCTTATGAACTCGTTTTGCCGGTGGAATATATCTTTCTCCTGCTTCTAGCTTCTTTGGAAAATACCTGATGATTTCAGCATCATAAACATTGAAGATTATCTTTCCTTCAGCACAATCAACTGATGCCCCTGCAGTACTAAGGAAAGGTCTTCCAAGTATTATGGATAATTTTTCATCTTCAGGCATCTCAAGAATAATAAAATCAGTGGGAATAACATGCTCATCTATTCTAAGTAGAACATCCTCAATCATACCAACAGGTTGTTTAGTGGACTTATCAACCATCTGTAAAGTGATAGTAGTAGTAGAATACTCCCCTAATCCTAACCTTTTATAGAGGGAGTATGGCATTACACTAACTCCTGCACCTAGATCACACAAGGCATTGTGAATATCAGTTTTGCCTATTGAGCATGAAATAGTTGGTATTCTAGGATCTCTAGATTTAGACAACAACTTCCCATTAGCAGGATAACTAGTTACCATGGCAACAATTTCAGTTATTTCTTTCTACTAAGAATATCACGGAGGAATTTAGAATAGGTAGGAACTTTGATTGCATCCGCAAACAGAATTTCCAGACGAAGGTCACTAAGTGCCTTTATAAAAGAATTATAAACCTGATCTGGTGCTTTCTTTTTTCGATCTGGATAAGGAAGCTTTTTCTCACCTGACTTATTCTTCTCTTTTACCTTTTGTGGGGGGTCAGGCTCTTTTGTTGCTTTTTGTTGTTGCTGCTTATCGCTTTTCTTCTTTTCTACTATAACAACTTCATCTTCCTTGCTTATCTCTTTTTCTTCTCTTGGATCAACCTTCTCTGCATCAGACTCATAATGGTCATCCTGTGTATCATTTTGGTCCTCCTTGGTTTGATCTTGTGTTTCTTGAGCAGTTTCATCTTGAGGATCCACCAATGTATCATCTTCTTGGCTTGCTTAAAGAAAGGATTTTTCTTTTCACTCTTTTTCATCTTCATATTCCGGTGGTCCTAATGGTCCTGTAACAACTGCACCTCTTCTTGTGACAACATTAGTAGAAACAGGAGTATCTTTATCATCTCGAAGAAAAATTTGATAACCAGATGCTATTTGTTCACACTGGGTTTCAATCATACTAAGATACTTGTGAAATAATTTTATTTCTTGGCTAATCTCATCATAATTTTCCGTGAGTTTCGCCAAAATCTTTTTGTGTTTTTGAAAGTGCTTATGCAGGTTATTATGAGATTTTGCTTGTCGATGTTTTAATTCTTGAAAATCTTTTCTAGTTTCATCTTCTTCAGTTAAAACTTGTAACAAATCTACTTTGTTTTCCTTAACAAGTTCAGAAGGTATACCTTTTTTTCATTGTTTTGCGTACTTCAGGCATAAGATTAGGAGTTATCCAGAGTATCCCTTTTTCCAGCTTAGTGCCAAAATCAGGATTATATAAAGAATCATTCTTAACCCTAGTAGACATCAATTCCAAACATTATTTAATAGTTAAAGTATTTATCGATCCTCCTGCTGAGAAGTCAAGCAAATCTGTACAATGAGTATTAAGACCGTGGTAAAATAAATGGCAAATAGTTGATTCAGAATAGCCATGATTGGGAATGTTATTGATCATTCCAAAGAATATATCCCAGGCTTGTGGGTAATTTTCTCCCATGTTCTGACTAAAGTTGCGCATATTCTTTCTTTGTTTAGTTACCTTTTTAAAAGGATTAAACCATTTTTTGAATTTAACAATGCAGTTTTCCCAACATTTGATGTAATGGCGAGGGAGAGAATATAACCAGTCTAGAGCTTTATCTTTAAGAGACCAACAAAATAATTTTAGACAAGAGAAGTCTCTTGGCAAACCTTTTGGTCCAAGAAATGTTATCACATCATAGAACTCTCTAATATGTCTTCCTGGGTCTTCATCTTCCCTTCCACTGAAAGCTTTTTCCGGTAAATTTTTAATAATTCCATCATCAAATCGATATTATCTAACTCCAGGATTAGGGAATTCTATTGGTTGTTTAAGAAATTCAAATCTTGGGGCATTGTATTCTCTGAGAGTTTTCTCAGGTTTCATGGGAGTTGTCCTGTAAATAGACATGATTTCCATAATATCACTCAGGTTTTCAACTTCAACTTTATTTGATTTTAAAAAAAATTCAGTAATTTCTTCGTGCCTTTGAGCAGGCACACACTCAATATAATCCGGTAGATAGGTCCTACCAGAGCGTGTAGACCCTTTATCTCCTAGGGAGAACATTTTGTAGTAGCAACACCTGAAATGTCAAAAGATAAACACTTAGCACTTAGCTCCCTGGCAACGACGCCAGAAAATAGCTTGATGTCTACAAGTGCATGATACGTCCATTTTGTATCACTATTCTATGTCATAATTCATTGTTATTCATTGATATATTTCGTATTGAGAGGTGATACTTATGTTATTTCATCTATTTTTGCATGGTTGATGACTTTTGGTGTGGGGCCCCCGGATTAATCCTCCAAGAATCCCTATTATGCATACAACCATGATCCCATGATCAGTTAGTCATGGCACATAACCGACAAGTATCATTACAACATCCGAGAATATACCGAAATACAAGAATTACATAAATGCCGTCATGGCTACATCAATAATCATCAGCGGAACTTCATCAAGCGCAGAGCCCGAGCCATGCCTTAACCTACAGGCAACTGACTGGGAGAACGTCCTAGCTCGCATGGTCGTCCCCCTTCACCTTCTTCTTGATATCTGACCAAGTTAATAGCCAGGGACAATGCCAGTGAGTACTTTGAATGTACTCGTAAACCACCTTAAGAGAATAGTAATAACAAGGGGATATGCAATATGGCTGTAGTAGTAGGAGGGCTCCAAGAGGGGTTCTTTTCTAAATAGTTTCTCTTGTAGATATATCATCTACATATCTTTGTTGAAAACTTTTGTAAATCATTTTGGAAACCGTTTTGAAAAGTTTTGGAAAACACCAGGACTGGGTCACCAATTTGTTCCCGTTTTCAGGTCGTCCCTCGACCAAACTCCTTCCATACCTCTCTGACCATCCCATGGTCAAAGCAGGTATCCTTCCTGACCATCCCATGGTCAAAACATTTCCCAAAAACATCTCTTTTCCGAAATCCTTTTTGAAATCAAAACCAGCACCGCTCTACAGAAGTTTGTCCAACCCATCCTTAACCGCGGACACGGCTATTCGAATAGATTTACACTCTGCAGAGGTTGTACACTTTACCCACACCATCCGGGTACACTACCCTGATCTTCACCGATCGTGGGTCGAGGAACCGATCAAGACTCTCCGGATGCCCACTCCAGTATAAGTGCCTACCCTATGAGTGTTAATCCCCTCAAAACCGGGACGTCGGGCGAGGACCAACCGGAGTGCTTTTTCCACTTCCCGAGTGTGCACTTTCAATGAGGGGCTCATAGTAACGCGTGGAGGCCTGCCAACCCTTTGTTCCTTCTCCAGTCCCACATGGACCTTTATCGGAGAAGGCCCACCTTCCAGGGATCCCCGATCCCCTGTAGTTGTTGCGAGGCAGCTTATACCAGAATAGACAAACATCAAATCCAGCCCTGTCCCATTCCAGCGTAATGTGGTTGCACAAGGTTAAGTTGTTATAGCTAAACTGCAAAGAACCAGGTGCATTTTTGTAAACCTTTATAAAGCAAAACCTTTTCTCTTTCTCAACATCTCTTGGGAGGTCCCACCTCACCAAGGTTTTATCATAAAACATTTGGTAAAACGTTTTCCGAGGTCTTCCCATCCTCTAGCTTTTGCTTCGGCTAAAACGGGGTCTCTAAGGGGGTATGGTGTATTACACCATCTATTCCACTACGGACAAGTAGGTATCACCAAGGGGGTTGTACTTAGTAGTAGAGAAGTGTAATAGTTCGGAGGAGCCAAACCACTACCATATATACATAAACATATAATAAAACAATGCAGTTTCAGAAATAGCAGATAAAACATGCATAAGTAAAATAGTAGGACAAGGCTTATGAGCAAGAAGGTGGCTTGCCTGATGATCAGCAATATGGCATCATTGTCCCTGGACTTTTTCTTAGAAAACCATAATAACCAATAGAAACCATCTTCTTCTGCTCTCCGATATAATCGCAACTATCGTCGGGAACACATGCAAACAAACAAGAGGGCACAATCAATACAAGGCATACAATCACCACTACCATTCAGCAAACAAGCAATTGAATAAACTCCAATTAAGGTTCAGTAGTTTTAGGGAGGATTGGATTTAGGAGGTTGAGATGGTCTTGGAGAAGGGGATGAAAATCCCTTAGGATTTATAGTCTAGAACTACCTAAGAGATGGATTTTTGGAGCAAGACCATATTCTGTATGGTACCATTGTAAAAACATGATACCAGCATATAGGTATTGATGAGATGAAACCAACAAAAGTAGTTTCACTATTTTATCAATTACCAAAGATTTATAGTGATTTTTATAGTGAATAATACTCTAGGTTTAGGAAATAATTCACCAGAAAGGTTCTGGAGCCCCAAAAATTATTTCCTTGGATGGTTAGGTAGGTATTGATGTACTTGGTCACTAGGAGTTAGAATCAAGTCAAGATAATTACCAGAATTCCCTCAGGAAATTCCCAAAGGTAGTTCTGTAGGGTTTTTGTCTTTTTCACCAGATTAAATCTACAGTAGATTTTAATTTGATTCCAAGGGAATAGTGTAGGTATTTGGAATACCTTTCTATAGAAATTGGAATCCCCCTTTTTGGAGCTGTATAGCTACTGTAGTGAATTTAGAGGTGAATAAACCATGCACAAAATAGTTTAATTCACAGAAAATTATCCAAGGCTCAATAAATCATGAGCTCCTGGATTTGGATAGGCCTTAGTGTACCACATCTAGGATAATTGGACTTGGGTCAATTGGACTCATGGTTTGGTGTAGGGAATTTTCTAAAGTCATAAATGAATTGCTTTTTTTATTTTTGCTCAAGCTAACCTACTATTCACCTTGGCATGAGACCAAGGTCCTGTGGTAGGTACATGCAACACCTATCAGATACAACTGGCTTTACCCAAATTGGATTTACCAAACTCCTTGAAAGATTTATTTAGTGAAAATGATATCTTGGGGTATTTTAATTATCAGAAAAGAACCAAAGTTCTTTTGGGAAAAACAGAGGGACTGCATGTTTAAGAAAACCTTCATAGCCATTAGGAATTTTAGATCTAGGCATTTGGAAGCAGATTCCATTTTTATTTTGATTTAAACCAAACAGCTAGTTTCAGATCTAGGAAAAATTGGCAAAAAGGAAAAGGCGTCGTGGGCCGAAACCAGAAGGGGAAACAGGCCACCACCGCTGGGCCGGCCCAACCGGCGCCTCAGGCCGCGTGGGAGGGGTGGGGTTCAAACACCCCGGGCGGGTCCCATCTGTCGGCGTCAGCGGGACGACAAATGGGTATGGGGCGATGACAACCGTCGGATCAAGTGCGCATCGACGGTTGGTCGTCGTCGTCCCTAGCAAAACTTTCCTGGCGGCGGCGTAACCCTAGGGAGGCGAGAGGCAGCGCGGGGAGCTCACCTGGCGGTGTTCTAGCGACGTAGAGGAGGCTGGGGTGACGCGGCATGCCATGATGACCTTGGGGAGGGGCGACAACGCCTGCTTCGGTGCGGATCTAAGGGATCCCACATCGAGCCGAGGTCGGCTGTACCCGAGCACCTCCGCGACAACGTCTAGGAGGGGACCTAGCCAAAAAGGAAGGCCGGGTGAGAGGGATACTGACCAGAGAGAGACATCCAAGCATAGAAGGAGAGTGGGGGAGGTCGGGGTGACCTGTAAGCTTGCATGCAAGCTCGAACCCGAGGGGGCTTCTTCTCCAACGACTCGGACATGCAAAGAGGGAGGCTGGATGGGGGGTTTGCAGGGGATCTAGAGGAGAGCTTCGCGGTGTAAAGGAGGGGTTGGGAGAGATCAGAGTCGATCAGGAACTACACTACTCGAAGGAGGCCGAGAGGAGAGCTTCCTCTCCTTCCATGAAGAGGGAGATCTGAGGGACGAGATCTAGAGCTCGAGGAGAGGTAGGGGAGAGTGTGGAGGCGAAATGAGGGAGCAGGGGCAGGGGTGAGAGCCTTTGGCCTTTTTAACCAAAGAGGGAGGTCTAGAGTGCCCTCGGTTTATGAGAGCAAGAGGGAGAGGTACAAACCAGGGGAGGGTTTTCTATGGGCGGTGGAGGGGTGGTTCTGGTCGTGTGCAGATGAGGGGTGAGGTGAGATGGATGCTGCAAGAAGTAAAGAGAAAGTGTGACCAATGGGTGCATCTCTCCTTCCTCCAAGCACTAAAGGACAAGGGGATGGGGTGCTACAGTGCCATGCTACAGTGGTGACGACCAGAGGGGTGTGATGGGGTAGTGGAGGCTTGCTGTGGAAGGCTTGAGGGGTTTTGACTTGATATTGATCAACATCTTGGAAGTAGACAAGATTGGCAAATGTAGATGATCATGATGGAAGTCTCAATTTTTGGTTTAGGCAAGATAAACTAAAGATGCTGGTAGATAGAGGGGGTTGGGATCCCCTCTAGTATTTTTTTGGGATTTTTCCATGACTTATAAGTCCTCTTAAATCCATTTGTTCAAAAACTGCAGAAGTGAAGTATTAGAGATCATTTGATATTTTTACATTGGACAAGTGGATCTTTTGATGTGAGATGGTCCCAAATGTAAATACACACTTAGGAGAATTTTCCCAAGATTTATTGGGCATTAAAAGTATTTAAAACAATTATTATTCCATTTCTGCCATTTAAGAAAATAGGCAAAAGAAATAATAAAGCTCTTCAAAAATATTTACTTTTGAAGTGGGAAGGTAGGGTGTGATATATGGATTTCAAATGAGCCAAAATTTGGGGAAGTGTTTTGGAAAAATCCAAACTTTCCCTTACGGAAGAGGTTTTGAAGAATTTGTCTATTAAAGAATTAAATTGATTTGGAGCCAAAATAATTATGGATAATATTTGATAAATCTTTATGATCAAGGTAGATGATGTAGACAAGGTGTATAAAGCATTTGCAACCTTGGGATTGGATAATCCAAGTTGATTTTGGTGGAATACCCTAGATTAAGGATCTAGGGTGAGGTTAATTTCATACCATCAAAACCAGGTTGGATCTTGGAGCTCAGAGCTCCCCTTGGGGCATGGGGTAGATGGATGGATAGACCAAGTGATGTAGATTGCAATGTTGTAGGGGTTTGAGCTTGATCCTGCTTGAGCTCACCAAGGAAAGCTTTCAAACTTTGAATAAAATAAGCCTGCCAAAACAGATTATCAACTAGCCTTCAAAACCTTGTTGGTGTCAACAGCTCAAGGATCCAATTGGAAAAAGTGAAGTAGTTAATGATATACCTATATGAGTAGAACACAACCATGCAAAGAGTTGGTCCATAGAAGATTGGATGGTGGTGTGAGCTTCTATCAAAGTAGGCATGTTGACTAGATTTGCAGGAAAAGTTATAATCTTGCCTGCAAAACCATCAAGAACAAGTGGGTTGGAGGATTCTCTAACCAAGGGAAGAGTGGGCCTTGGTAGTACTTAGGGGGGTTAACAAGATGGTTCATATGCATTTCCAAAAATGCACAAGGGTTGAGAAAGAGAGGCATTCAAAAAGGTGATGTTGAAACAGTTTCCAGACGGTCAAATTTGGCAGATTTAGGGTTTTTGACTAGAATGTGGGTGGTGATGATTTTGATGGGTTGCAAGGTAACAAAGCATCATCAAGTGGTTGATGTTGAAGTGTAGATTGAGTAGAAAGTATCCTTGCTTGATATGGGTCTTCATTGACTTGGAAGCTTCTAGAAGGGATCTCTGCAGAATTGCTCTGGTTAAGGATTTTAGCTGATCACCTAGTATCTAGGGATCAGATCCTGCTTTGTATTCTTCCTTAGGGAGTGATGATTTGGGGACATATTGATCCTAGTGATGAGCTCCTAGAGTAGCTCATACTATCTCCTAAGCAGACAATTCAAACAGCAAATCAAGGCAACTCATCTTACAAACAAATCAACTACTACTGGGGTTACCACCAAGCTTAGCTTGAGGTAAGGATGGATATTTTGAAATAGGTTGGAGTTTGAACAAGGTAAGGTCCTTGGTATCTCTACCAAGAGTAGAATTCAAAAGTTTACAAAAAGGTTTTCTTAAATCTAGAGGTAAGAGTATTAGAAGGTTCTGTCTTGAAAACATAAGGACATAGTATTCTATAGCTCTCCATAGTTTGATCAATAGAAGCTACTAAAATAGTTGGTTTGCAAAGGCTTCTTGGCTCAGGTTTTGAAATGCCAGAACATTTGAGAATATGGGAATTAAGCCAAAACTGTTTTGGGAAGTAGCTTTTGTTAACTGGTTTTAAGGTTAGGAGTATATCATCTAATACCCATTAATATGCATAAGAATATCCAAAAAACAAGCAAACATTTCAGCATTAAACAAGAAAAGGTTTTTGTTCCCCCTGATTTTTGCATTCTGGACAACTAATCAGGGTTGCTGAAATTGGGATGTTACATTTGGAGCATGGACCGCTGCAGTCAGGATTCTGATGGAAAAGGTGCTGTTTGGAGGCAAAATTCGCGAAGATCAGAAAATCCGGGAAAATATACGGAAACCTATTTTTCCAGAAGACAAAGGAAGCCAGAAGGGGGGCTGGAGATGGGCCAAAGGGGGCCCACACCACCCCTGGCGCGGGCAGCCCTAGGTCGTGCCAACAGGTGGTGTGGCCGCCCTGGCCCACTCCAGGATCTCCCCTCTTGCGTATATTATCCTCCCGAAACCCTAAGACTCAGGGAGTGACCACAAAAAGATTTTGCCGCCTCTGCGGGGCAGAAAACACCGAGGGAGAAAGATCTCTCCGGCAGACAGATTTCTACCGGGGGAATTCCTTCCCGGAGAGGGGAGATCATCACCATCAACACCACCATCAAGCTGGACTTCATTGGGATCATCATCATCATCACCACCATCATCACCATCAACACCCTCATCACCATCTCCACATTGCAGTAACAATTGGGTTGAATCTTGCATAGTTCATAGGGGAATCTTTCCCGGTGTTGATTACTCTTTGTAGTTGATCCTATTGAGTGAACCATTAAATTATTGTTTATGTTCAGATTGTTATACATCATTATTTCATCTCTGATCATGATCCATATGATGTCTTGTGAGTAGTTCGTTTTGTTCTTGAGGACATGGGAGAAGTCATGTTGTTAGTAGTGGAGTTGTGTTGAGAAAGATTCAATAGTTTGATATTTAAGTTGTGGTGTACTTCTTCTAGTGGTGTCATGTGAACGTCGACTACATGACACTTCACCTATATGGGCCTAGGGGAATGCATTGTGTATTTGGCTACTAATCATAGGGGTTGCCGGAGTGACAGAAACCTGAACCCCCGTGAGGAAACACCATTGCACAAGGGACGTAAGGGTCTTAGAGTTTAAAGTTGTGGTTAGGTTTCTACCTTCATTACTTTCTTGTACTTACGGATGTTTGCAAGGGGTATAATCACAAGTATGTATTAGTCCTAGGAAGGTCGGTACATTAGCACATGTTCACCCACACAACACTTAGCAAGCTAGAGAAGATTAATCAACTATATGAGGCGAAAGCACTTGACAGTCTTCCCATGTGTCCTCGAGAATGTTTGGTCATCTTAAGTAATACAACCGGCTTGTCCTTTGCTGCATAAAGGATTGGGCCACTTGCTGCATTTATTCCTACTGTCTTTTATTTACTCGTACTTTGTTTACTTCCTTTATCAAAAACCCCTAAAAATCCGTTTGCTAAGTATTTGCAGAGAATTCCTGATCCATACCACTAGCCAGCACCTTCTGCTCCTTGTTGGGTTCGACACTCTTACTTATCGAAAATACTGCGATACACCCCCTATACTTGTGGGTCATCAGTGCACAGATCGTTTGTAGCTAGTTTCGAAGTATAGATATCGATCCCACAGGGAGCCCAAAGGTAAGTGTTTATGAGTGAAGGCTCTGTCACATCCAAAGTTGTCACAGGTCTTCAAGTGAATTGACTGCAAGTGTTGAAATAAGAATGGGGTTTTGATTTAATGAGATGTATTTAAATAGAACTAAAATGTAAACTTCAGAAATATAAAGCATGAAAGTAAATAACGACTTGGTTGTTTGTTGTTTTCTGCAGATGGCAAAATAAGGCGCGGGGAGATTTAGTTCATGGTGATAGTGATTGTGCTAGGTGGACAAATGATAAATGTAACAATTATAATCTTATAAGTATATGTGTAGGCGAGCAACCCATAATTAGCTGGAACTCCTCTTGGTAGATTTCATCCCAACTTCAATAATCCTACTAGTATGTTACCAAAACCATGGTTAAACACTAGACGATTAAGACCCTTCAGGTCACTTAGCGATTAAGCTCCTTGGATCGGACTAATGCAATAAGCATGGTGGTTCCTCGTTATCCTCGAGTCTACTAGTTTTCCATTGATATCCACGTGTCACTCGGGGGGTCGCCGGTCTGCTAGCAAACAAGATCCTATCTATGTATAACAAAGCATCATGTTGTCTGGGCCCTTAATTGGACAACAAGCATTAGGCATCCCACAGATAGTCAAGCACACATAATATAGTAATTAGAATCAATCACTAAGTAATGGAAAATATATGAAGGCACATCACATCTCACCAATCCCCTACATCTCCCATGCCCAAGGAACTTACTCACACATGAGAGAAGAACGGATCATCAATATAATTAAATAAAGGGAAATCTTCTTTATATTATCGTGGAGATCCACAATAAGAATAAAAAATATCCAACACAATTTAAGATGAGAAGAAACAATCTCAAACCCTAGTCTTGCAAGGTGAAGATCCCTCTCTCTCTCAAGTAAAAGTAGTGGCTATGAGGGTGTATTGGCTAGGAGTTAGAAGATCATGGAGTGAGATAAAGAACGTCTTCCCCTTCTTCTCTGGATCTCTTCTTTCTCCCTTCTAGATGTGATGGCAGCTGTTGTGTTGTGTTTTCGTGTTAGGTCTCTTCATGGAAGTTGTCCCTTTTGACAAGACAGAGGTGGTGGCAGCTATACGGAGGGAACTATACGGCCGAAAAAATATTCCTGCCATATATTTGCTCGTTAAAGCCTCTGTATGCTCCCCTCGAGTGCTTCCGAAGAGAGACTTGCTTGTTTTCTCCTACATATTGTGTTTCTCTAGTTAAAACCTTATGTTGACATTCAGAACCTGAAACACACATTAAAAACCAAGTTTTCTTTGCTACCAAAGTATTAGCGTTAGGTAAAGCTAGAAAACGATCAAATCCGGGAGAAAACCATCAATAAAAGCCATAAAATGTGTCGAATCTCACAGCTATCACTTCTCCACCACCATAATCACCAACGTCATCACCAACAACCATGTGCTCACTCTCCATCATCATGTGTGAGTAGTTCTCTGTAGGCATGTGAGGTGGAAGGGGATTGGATGAGATTGATCGTGTAATCATCCATATGTATCGAGATTTGAGGTGTTTGTCTTGAGGATATTCTTGTATGAGTGTTGGTACACCTTTGATATGTTTAATGCTTGTTGCTAGGGCCTGAGTGACATGATTTCAATACTGAACTTCTATTGCCCCATTGTTGGGGATATACTTTCCAGGTATCCTCACAGTTCCTCATTGACCAGGGTGGCCCACTTCCGGTTAGAGCATTGCTTCACGGGCGGCCCAGTCAGGGAGAAAGACAGAGTCCAATCTGGCTACGGGAAGGCCCAGAAGACTTACCGGCTTAGGCCCATAACGTTAGTTGTAGTTCAAGATGTACTCTGTAACTGACTCTTAGTCGTAGCCGGATAGATCTCTCCTGTAAACCCTAGGCCGGATATCTATATAAGCCGTCCTAGGGAGAGCCTTTAGAACACACCAATACTTTAGACCCTCAACTCGCACAGGCGAAACCCTTGTAACCCATATTCCTCTGCCAGACATCGATTGCTAGCAGGAGTAGGATCCGTCCAAAGACGGCGGATTCGAACCTAGGTAAACTTGTGTACTCACCGTCTCGGAATACCGTACGTCTCACACCCCTCTCTTCCGCACGCCTCGAGGACCCCCTCATGGCGTACTTGTCATTAATCCGACGACAGTTGGCGCCCACCGTGTGGAAAGTGAGCTTCGGATCTGCGTTCCGAGCGGAATCTGCAAGAATCGAAATCGGCAAGACTATCGCCATCGGTCGCATCCTCTATGCCAGCGACGTCCCTCTCATCGTTCTCGACGAGACTTGGATCCTGGCTAGGGAGGCCGTGACTACCTACACAATCATGTCTTTTGGCGAGATCGATGTTTATATCGGTTTCGCTGAACCTACCCAACCCACCCCAGCGGTGATGATAGAGGCAGAAGAATCTTCTGGGTCCCCTTTGTCCGCGGAAGCGGCAGAGTTTCGGATCTCAGAAAACCATAATCCCACCCAGCCCGCACCAGTTGCGGAGATAGTGGAGAAATCCGAGCCTGAAGAAGACCTAGCGGTCCAAGTCGAATCTGGAGTGGATCTCCCTGGAGAAGCCAGATCCCAGATCGACCCACCCGTGGAAGTCGAAATCCAGGAGGAGCACAACAACGACATTGATTCCGGCTCTGATGATGCCGGGACAGATAGGCCTTTCCTGAGGTATATGCTGAGACGCATGATACTGCAAGGTGAAAGCACGGATGCAATCCTCGAGACCATCAAAATTTTCGACATGGCTGATCGCAAAAGCCGCAGGTACCTTAGGAAGCACGCGTCGCACTTTGTCGGATACGTGGGATCCGGATCCGGCCCTGCCGATGCTGGAGAAAACACCAACTCTGTGCTAGAGGCAATTGGAACAAACGCCGACGTACCCGCATCCTCGGATGAATCGATGACGTCCGCGGATTTCCGAAAGTTCTCCGCGGAATACAAAGAGGAGGATAACTCCAAAGCTGCAGAGGAAGGAGAAGTCATGGATGAAGGATCCGGGGAACAGTCTCCCAAAGCGCAGGATGACATGGACGTCGAAGATAACCCCGAAGTCCAGATGTCCGAAAGTACCAATCAGAGCTTGACTCCGGGAAACGGACCCAAAGCCGTCTTTGCTACCGGCGCTGCCAAGAAGGCAAAGAAGAAGAACAAGAAGAACAAGACCCCAGCAAAAGACCCTCTGACAGAGGAGGTGATTGCCGAGGAATATGAAGAAGACTCGGATGGAGCACTTATCCCAGAAGAGCCGAAAAAAGAAGAATCGGTGGATGGACACGTGATCACCGAAGGTGAGTGTAAACTCATCGATGCTGCATTAACCACACCTATCCCTACAGCTGCAGAACTTACTGCTGAAGAATTGGACGAAAGGGCCCAAGCCCTAGAAGCGCGTCGTCAACAACTCCTTGATGAAGCCAAAAACATCGAGGTGGAGAAGAAACGCATGGCAACTAAAGACTACATGTCTTGGTTGCATCAGAAGGCACGGAAGCGTCACATAGATGATAACCAATTCCCACGTGTCCGTGCCGTCCTTTTTGGAGATGAGATGGGGAAGCCACAGAAAGATAGCAAAGGAGATTGGGTATACCCAACCCCAGTACAGAATACCATGGCAGCCCGAGAAATTCTATCGGCTAATCCAGGACAGGAGGAGATCCGTTTGGGTATCAAACTACTCAACAAGGGACTGGAGTAGCAAAAGGTCGCCTTGTCCGGAAGTCAAAAACTGGTCTCGGATTCCGACCAATGTCGCACAGATCCGGCATGGGCTGACGTAAGACCCCATCACGTCCGGGAGCATTATAATCGCCCCGAACGCCAGGAAGACAATTATTCAAGAACCGGATCATCAGGACAGCATTATAGAGCCACGTGTAACTGGAGCAACGTCGCTCCAGCGGCAGAAAAAGATGCCATTGCTGCACTGAATCTGAAGAACCCTCCCCGACGAGATTCTAACGATCGAAGGGGAGAAGATAAAGAGAAACGTCGGGAGGAGGATCGCCAAAGAATGCCACCTCCTAGACATGCAAGCCGTCCGGCTGAGCCTCACCATGGTGGGAACGACGGACGAAGGAACGACGGAAACCATGCTGGGACAAGCTGTCAGGGGGCTCGTCAAAGTCAAGATCCTCCCCGGAACCGGAATAATGACGCTCCGGACAGAGGCTGGCGATCAACCGAAAACAATTCAGCTGCCCCACCCTCTCCACCAAGCAGTCATCACAACGTCTCCCAAGGAGGGCGAGGAGGACGACGAGGCGGAGGAGGTGGCGGCAGAAGCCGAAGTCTGGCCCCAAGGCACCGCAGCCACAGCCGGCATTCGGGACGATCTCTATCCCCGAATGACACAAGGCACATGATCAATTCCAACATAGAGGCGCGGCACTATGAAAACGACGATATCTCTGTGGGCCCAAAGTGCTTCGGACCACGCATCAGAACTACAAGATTCCCGGAAGGATTTGCTATCTCAAGGCATATCCAAGCCTACGACAGCATTGCTCGGCCAGATACCTGGCTTCAGGATTTTTTCCAAGCTTGCTATATCGCCAAAGGCGGAAACAGCCTGGTTGCAACCCGATATCTCCCACTTATGTTGCAGAGACGGCGCGATCATGGCTCAATGAACTTCCGGAGAACACCATCCATAACTGGTATGACATGCAAAGTGTGTTCTTTCGGAATTTTGAAGGTACATATCGGAGGCCCTGTTCGGTCGGAGACCTACAGCGTTGCACCCAGAAAACCGGAGAAACTTGCCAGGATTACCTCAGATGACGGATCGACACCAAGAACTCCTGTGAAGGAGTAAATGATCAAACCGCGATTGAAGCTTTCACCGCAGGGCTCCCAATTGGTCTACTACGTCACCGCTTGAAGTGCGACAAGGTCACTGATTTGGGAGAGATGATAGAAACAACGAGCAAGTATGCAGATGCTGACGATGATGCAGAGGGATTACTCAATGTCCTAGTTGTGCCTCAGTCGGCAAGACAACCAAAGCAACAAGCTCTGAAGTGCAAAAACACCTCAGAAGAAAAACCCAACACAGAAACAGCGGTGGTTACTACTGTTTCCGAGTCTGGAGGACGAGGAGGACGTGGCGGAGGCCGCGGGCGTGGCCGTGGGACTTCAAGGGTCCAAGGTAGAGGAGAACAGCAACCAGGCAAAACCTACTCTTGGGCCGACATTGCCAATAACCCATGTGTGCATCACCTAGACGCCAATGGGGGCTCGTCCCACACCAACGCTGAATGTCGTTTCAATGACGACATCAAAAGAGATGACACCGCGGGCTACAAAGCTAAGCGGAAGAAGGGAAAGAAAAATCCCGAAAAGGACAAGGAGACCAAGGAAGATTCCGACATGGAGGAAGCCGATGCTTCAAATCCCAAGCCGGAAGGGAAGAAGAATTTTCCCACCAAAAAGGACACTTATGTCACCTTCCTCGGATCTCAACCAGCAAAGGTCAAGAAAGCAGTTCTACACGAGCTCAATGCAATAGTTCCGGCTGTCCCCCAGTATCTGGACTGGTCGGAAGTGGCAATCACATTTGACCGCGATGATCATCCGCCTAAGTTACACATGCGAGGAAAACACGCCTTAATCGTCAACCCACTTATTGACGGTTATGGTTTCTCCAAGACTCTCATGGACGATGGTAGCAACATCAATATTCTCTATGTCGAAATGATGCGCCAGATGAAGATCTCGGAGACCCAGCTGAACCATAGCTCTGTGATATTTCACGGAGTTGTCCCAGGAAGACAAGCTAATTCCCTAGGAGAGATTACTTTGGATGTTACCTTTGGAACTCCAAGGAATTATCGGACGGAGGCACTTTCCTTCGAAGTGGTCCCGTTCAAGAGCGCATACCATGCTATATTCGGACGTCCGGCTTACTGGGCTTTTATGGCTCGTCCGTGTTACATTTACAATATGATGAAAATTCTAGGTCCCAACGGCGTGATCACCATTAGGGGAGAACTGAAGAAGGCGCGAGAGTGCGAGGATGGGAATGCCGCCTTTGCCGAAGCCCTGCTGCACGCCCAGGAGTACCAGGAGATCAAGAAGAGCATAGATCCGTCCGAGATGCCCGCAACGAAGAAGGAGGTGACAAAGCCAAATCCGGAGTTCAAGGCATCAGAAGAGACGAAGAAAGCACCATTGAAGGATGATGACCCCTCCAAGGTGACCCAGATAGGCGTAGGCCTAGGTAGCGCATAGGAAAGCGCGCTCGTCAAGTTCCTCTAAGCAAATCAAGATATCTTCGCATGGCAGCCATTTGACATGACCGGAGTACCTAGGGAACTTGCCGAGCACTCTCTAAATGTAAACCCGAACGCTAAACCTGTCAAATAGTCCTTACAACGATTTGGCGACGAAAAGCGTAAGGCAATAGCTAAGGAACTAGCGTAGCTCGAGTTAGCCGGATTCATAGAAGAGGTCATCCACACTGAGTGGTCGACCAATCCTGTAATGGTCCCTAAAAAGGACACCACTGATTTAAGGATGTGTGTTGATTATACTGCCTTGAACAAGGCTTGTCCAAAAGATCCATTCATTCTGCCTAGAATTGATCAAGTTATCGATTCTACGGCAGGCTCGGAACTCCTCTGTTTTCTCGACGCATATTCTGGTTATCACCAAATTCGGATGAAGGAATCTGACAAAATCAAAACTTCATTCATAACCCCTTTCAGAACCTTTTTTTTGTTATGATGCCCTTTGGGCTGAAGAACGCAGGAGCTATGTACCAGCGCACGATGCAGCGTTGCCTCGACGACCAACTCGGACGCAATATACATGCATACGTGGATGATATAGCGGTGATGTCCAAAAAGATAGAAACACTGATTTCCGACTTGGAGGAGACATTTGCCAATCTACGAAAATACAACATCATGCTTAACCCGAAGAAATGCTTCTTCGGAATACCAGCCAGAAAATTGTTAGGTTTCATTGTGTCTCAAAGAGGCATAGAGGTGAACCGAGACAAAATCAAGGCTATACTCAATATTTCCAGGCCAACTCGCTCGAAGGACGTACAAAGACTAACTGGTTGCATCGATGCGGTCAGTCGATTTGTAAGCCGGCTTGGTGAAAGAGCCGCACCATTATACAAACTCCTGAAAAAAACCAAGGATTTCGTTTGGACCGACGAAGCTGAAGCTACACTACAAGATCTGAAGAAAGTACTCTCATCTGCTCCTATCCTTGCAGCGCCGAAACCTAAGAAACCGATGTTGCTCTATCTTGCTGCGACAAATAAGGTCGTTAGTATCGTCATGGTGGTGGAGAGACCAGAGGAAAATGAGGAACACCTGGTGCAGCGTTCGACTTACTTTGTCAGCGAGGTTCTGACAGAATCAAAACAGCGGTATCCGCACTATCAAAAGTTGGCTTATGGTGTTTTTCTAGCATCTCGTAAGTAACGACACTACTTTCAGGAGCATCCAATTACCGTGGTGAGCACAGCTCCCATGAGAGATATAATCAACAACAGTGACGCCACAGGACGCGTCGCCAAATGGGGCATAGAGCTTTCAACTTTCGATATTGAGTACAAACCTCGGATAGCAATCAAATCCCAGATCCTTGCTGACTTTTTCGCTAATTGGACAGAGACGAAGGAGAATATGATCCTCCCTGAGTCAGAATATTGGACCCTCTTTTTCGATGGGTCTAAGGCTCGAGGGGGATCGGGGGCTGGTGTGGTGCTCAAATCACCCCAAGGAGATAAACTTTTATACGTGTTGCAGATCCACTTCACAACGACAAACAATATTGCCGAGTATGAAGCACTGCTGCATGGAATCCGGATTGCTAAGGATATTGGCATTCGACGTTTGATGTGTTACGGAGATTTGGATCTTGTTGCTCAACAAGTGTCGGATTTTTGTAATGCAAATAAACACATGGCAGCATATAAAGCTGTCATGGATGATCTATCTAAATCATTCGAAGGGTTTGAAGTTCAACACATCCCTCGAGCAGAAAATGAGGAAGCAGACGCACTATCTCGGATAGGTTCTGCGCGGAAAGAGGTCCTGGATGGTGGTTTTTTAGAGCACCTCAAAGTTCCCTCGATAAAGGGAGTAGATGAGGAATATCCGACCAAATCCGACTCACCTTTGATAGCAGTTCTGGCTGTAATTCCCAGCTGGACTCAACCCTACCTCGATTATTTGGTAGATGACAAATTACCCGAAGAAAGGGTGCTGAGCCGGCAAATTATCTGACGAGCAAAAGCCTATACTATTGTTAAAGGTGAGCTCCATAAACGGAGTGTTTCTAGGGTTTTTCAGCGCTGTGTATCTCCGGAAGAAGGAGTGGAAATCTTAAGAGAAATCCACGAGGGCGAGTGTGGTCACCACGCTGCAGCCAAATATTTAGTGGCAAAAGCTTTTATATACGTATTTTTCTGGCTTACAGCTCAGGCAGATGCCGAACGATTAGTCAAGACGTGCAAAGGCTTCCAAAAGAACGCCAAGCAAGCTCATGTTCCGACTGATCAGCTGCGAACAATACCTATAACATGGCCCTTTGCGGTCTGGGGGCTTGATATGGTAGGACAATTTAAACGATCTCCAAGTGGATTTACTCACCTCTTAGTGATGGTGGATAAATTCACCAAATGGATTGAGGCTAAACCTGTCACTAGTTGTGATGGAGCAACAGCCAAAAGATTTGTCGAGGATGTTATAATCCGGTATGGTTATCCGCATAGCATTATCACGGACAACGGGAGTAACTTTTCTATGGGAGAATTGGCTGAATTCTGCAACGAGCAAAATATCCGGCTTGACATTGCGTCAGTCGCACATCCACAGGCTAACGGACAAGTCGAAAGAGCAAATGGTTTAATTCTACAAGGCCTAAAACCGAGACTCGAAGCACCACTACGACGTGCTGCGGGGGCTTGGGCAGAGGAATTACCTTCTGTAATTTGGAGTTTACGAACAACTCCAAACAGGTCAACAGGATACACACCTTTCTTCTTGGTCTATGGCGCAGAGGCAGTTCTTCCTAGTGATTTGATTCATACTTCTCCTAGAGTGGCCACGTATATCGAAGAGGATGCCGAGATTTCTCGACAAAATGATCTCGACTTAGTCGAAGAAGTTCGCGTCGTTGCTAAAATGAGATCTACAGCCTATCAGCAGAAGTTACGCAAGTATCATGGCTAGAGAGTCCGAAATAGATCTTTCAATAAAGGTGATTTGGTTCTCCGGCTTGTGCAACAAAGAAAGCACAAACTCTCCCCAGTATGGGTAGGGCCCTTTTTGGTTAGTCGAGTATTACACAATGGTTCATATTACTTAACTGACATGAGGCCAGTCAAAGAAAGACCTGCTACTAAGAAGAGAAATAGAGCTGGAGGCAGTACAAATCTAGATGAGTTAGACAGACCGTGGAATATTGCTCAGCTACGTCCCTTTTATTCTTAGTTTATCCTTCTTTGTAATCATATATGTACATGTTCTGTGAGAAATAAAAGTTTTGGTTGCCTCAAGTTTTTCTGAGAAGTTTTTACCATCTTATTTCCAAATGATCACGTCATAGTCGAAAATCCAGAATGCTTGAAAGTACTTTATGCTCATGTTCGTTCTGGTCTAGATTTCCGATTCTAGAATTGCTACCCTCAGGTATTACTCTAAAGTTTCTAGTCTTTACTTTGGTTATTTGTCTGATTGTTGGATGCGGGCATTTTTCGAGTAGTGAATTGTTGGTACTGGAAGCCGGCTTTGTTTCCGAGTTTAAACTGGTGTAGCAATTGAGCTCCGTTGCTCGGCAAAGTTTCCGGCAGAAGGTTTAGCTAGATAAACGATAAGTAGAGACAAAAAAGTACAAGTGCTTATGTAAACATTTCAGGCACGCAAAAATTTAAAGCCAAAATGCTGAATAGATCAAAAGCTTAGCACTAGCAATTTAAAGTACTGCATATTTACAAACGCATCATGTTTTTCCGGAATAATACAAATATTTCTGATCTATGATGCAGGAGGAGATGAAGGAGCTACCGGCTCGCTGGTTCCGCCGCCTTGATATCGTTCCAAGATGTCCGCATCCGAGGTGGTGCGTTGATCGTCGGAAACTTCTGCTGTTTCTTCTGGAGGAGGAGGCGAAGTAACCATGCGGGTGAAGAAGGGGATCTCGTAGCTGGTTAGATCAGCCACGTGACACCCATATCTGGCGCAGGAGTGCATGATAGCTTGAAGGTCCTGCTCCTGGCCGTCTTCATCTACTTTGCAGTACCCTCTTGTCACTTGCCATATCTCCATGTTTCCATGGTGGCTCATGACCATGGTAAGAGCGTTCTGCGCAGCAGTCCGTGTGTAGGACATGTTCCAGTCCCGAACAAGTTGCGGCATCTCCTTTGCCTTGTCCCGCACCTGAAAATCCGACATGCTTGGCATGTCCGGAATCTTGAGAGCTTCGCCGATGTCCTCAAGGGACTGGCGGAAGTCATGAAGCAGGTCACCGACTTGGGTAAGCCGGTGGGTGCGGGGCTCGGAAGAGGAAGAGTCCGTCAAGTTCAGAGGACCTATACACAAAACAAGTTAAGAAAAATCCGAGATTGATAAAAGTCGAAGAAAGAAGACAAATCAGATAGATGGAACGTACCGAAAATAACGTCGTCAATTTTGGTCTTCTCCTCCCGGAGACTGGAGTTCAGCCCGGAGCGCCTGGGACATGTCCTTCTCTCTATCAAGCTCATTCTTGAGGTCCGAGATTATTTTATCTTGTGCAGCAATCTTGCGATCACGCTCTTCAGTGGCCATGGAGGAGGATTCAAGGACTTGAGATGTGCTCTTTTCGTGATTTGCCTTGAGTTGGTCCAGCTCTTGGCGAAGCTCCTTGTTCTCCACCACCAAGGTCTTGAGGTTCTCGGCCTCTTCAATCATGGAGACGGATTGTTTCACCAGCGCTGTAAGTCAAAAAGAACAACAGTTCAGGAAAAATACGACATTGAAAATAACAAAGACAAGGTTTGAGTCTCGGAATGTTTACCTTCGGCCTCATCCTTGTCAACTTTGAGTTCAGCATTTTTAAGCCGGAGAGCTTTGATATCTCTCCGCTTATCACGGACATTCTTCAGTAATTCCTGGTTATAGGAACATACTTTCTGTAAGTCAGAATACCCAGTCAGAAAGCTACTTAAGACGCAGGCTAATATTTTTGCTAAATATCATCACGAGCCTTGGGGGCTACACTAGTTCGTTCTTTGGCATCCTAAATGAAGCATAAACCCGTATTATATATCCTACTTCATGCTTGGGGGCTAGAGGATATGATAAAAGATAATGGAAAATACAGGAGTTGGAATTCCGACTTACATATTGTTCGCGGGTGAGTTTATCCAAACCCGCGTTCACTTTAGCAGCCACCTTTTCGGTGAGAGTCAGAGGAATCACTGGAGCTGTTGGAAGCTCACCGGTCCTAATCCTCTCGTCGCGAAGGCGCACCTGTGCGAGAAGGTCAGAGAACTTGACGTCCTCTGCTTCTTGCGCTTCTTCTTCGACAGATAAAGTACTTTTCTCCAGGCATTGCCTGGCTAGCCGCTGGATTTCTTCGGCAGATTTCTGGGACAAGCCAAACTTGGCAAGACCCGGATTGCTCATGAGGTTTTCGGCGAAGGTTTCTGCCGAGGGATCATTACCCAAAGAGGGTTCACCCTTATCTAGATCTAACGCACCCGTGGTGACGTCAGTTTGTGACCCAAGGTTCGCAGGCTCCATTGAAGGAGCCGGATCTTCTGCAACGACCGGGGAAGGAATGGTCGCTGGCGTTGCAGAAGGTTGAGGGGAAGGAGTCAGAGGAGCCACGGCGAGGGAAGCTATGGTGATCTTCATCTGTCACAAGGGCTTCGAAGAAGTTCCCTTCCCCTTGCCCTTGATGAGCGGTTTTGCTCTGAGAATGTAGTAAAGTCGGAAACATTACAACTCGGAAAGAAATTTGAGTAAAGTACAAAGGCGGAAGTTGTGATTGAATGTTACCTCTTCACGACAGGCACCTCCTTTGTGTCAATGGCCACTGTCGGAGCTTTGCGCTTTTTGAGCGCAAGATCCGGCAATGGAACTACCTCCACCTCCTGAGAGAACTCCGGAGGATATCCTTCGAGCGGAGCGAATTCCGACTCGGGGAGGTCAGCAAGCTGAAAAGAGGAAAACATATCAGCATTGCACTATAACCCAAATGTGGAAACACATAAAAAGATGTACTGATGGAAGCTTACCGGCATAACAGGGTTATCCGCCGTGTGCATGTCCAGAGAAACCTCCGAGATTCTCCTCTCGATCCGCTCCCTAATCAGCCACTTGATCTGGCTTATGTAGCCCTGTGTGGTGTAGGCTTTGGAGCTGATGTGGAGGGAGTCCTTCGGGGACGACGTGATGGAATGCATCAGTCGGGTTCCGTGGTACTGGAGGGGCTGGATCCGACGTGAGACCCAGCACTGGACCAAGTCGGATCCCTTCAAATCCTTGTGTTTGATTAAATATTCGATCCACCTCTTAGCGAGGATCAGATCGTCGGTGAGAGCTGGAGCAGCCTCGTCCCAAGAAGGTTGGGCCGTGGCGGCTCCGTCAATGAAAGCCGGCAAATATCCCTATGATAGAAAAATGTGGCTGGCCATTGTTTGACCGAGTCACTGGCTAGAATTTTGGGATACGCCCGCTCACGTCTAAGCGAAAAACTAATAGTGCCAGTGATATAAGGAACACCGGTGGTAATGGAATTTCTCCGGACGTGAAAGTAGTACCGAAAAAGAGTCAAACTCAGCCTAATGCTGAGAAAGCCCTCACACAGCGAAGCATACACACTCATCTCTAAGAGAGAGTTGGGAGGAAGATGATGGAGTTGAACTCCATAATGATCTATCACCTCGGAGAAGAACTCCGAGGAGGAAAGTACAGACCTCTATCGAGGTGGATGCCGAAGTGGACCCACTCGCCGTCACGCGGATTGGGGACGGTTTCTTCGAAGCCGCTCCGCCAGTCGCCGGCGGCAAGAAGTCCCTCCTTCTCCACATTCTTGAGGCCCTCCTCGTTGAGAGCGCAGGGGATCCAGAGACCGCAAAAGCTCTCCTTCTCCGCCACCGCTTCCACCGTCGCCGCCACCGCCACTGCCGCCAAGCCGGAGGAAGAAGATGAAGCCATTTCTCCGGCGAGTGATTGACCTAAAAGGGGCAGCGCTGGGAGTTCTGTGGAGGAAGAACGGGGGAGCTCTGTGCGCGCTGGGAGATTGAGAGGAGAGGAAAAGGCAAAGGACTGGTGAAAGAAGAGGGAATAAATCCTAACCCCTTATATCCACCTAACTGCGCCAAGATTCGTGCAAATGCTACAGTGTAACCGCCACGCGTCGTGGAAGGAGCTGGGAAGGACCCGCGCGATGATTGCGTCACCTCGATCTCCACGCACGCATTGAAACAGCGCCTCGGTTCCGCAGACCGCAGACCCACCAACGGTCATGCTGACAGAATGCCTGTCAAATAACGTGACTTGACCATGACTTGTGTCAGGTGGCGTTGAGAACCAAGTTCCGGCTTAGTTTGAAATCAAGCTGGAAAATCCGAGTAACCTACTGATAGGTCTGACTTATTTTTAAGACCCGGATCGTATTTTTTGTTGTGAAGTTTCAGGAACCCTTCAAGATTCTGCAAGCCGAAGATCAAGCTAGATGATGATAAATTCGACTTTGGATCTTGGAGGCCTCCGGGGGCTGCTGTTGGGGATATACTTTCCGGGTATCCTCATAGTTCCTCACTGACCAGGGTGGCTCACTTCGGGTTAGAGCATTGCTTCACGGGCGACCCAGTCAGGGAGAAAGACGGAGTCCAATCCAGCTACGGGAAGGCCCAGAAGACTTACCAACTTAGGCCCATAACGTTACTTGTAGTTTAAGATGTACTCTGTAAATGACTCTTAGTCGTATCCGGATAGATCTCTCCTGTAAACCCTAGGCCGGATATCTATATAAGCCGTCCTAGGGAGAGCCTTTAGAACACACCAATACTTTAGACCCTCAACTCGCACAGGCGAAACCCTTGTAACCCATATTCTGTCTCTGCCGTATTACTGGATTGCTAGCAGGAGTAGGATCCTGATGCGTCCAAAACGTATCTACTTTCCCGAACACTTTTCCTATTGTTTCTCCTCTATACTTGTGTGATTTGGATGCAACTAATGCAAACTGACGCTGTTTTCAGCAGAATTGCCTTGGTGTCTACTTTTTGTGCAGAAAATCAACTATCAGGAAAAATCCCGGAAAATATGCCAAAAATCCTATTTCACCCGAAGACTCTAGGAGCAGAATACGAGGCGGAGAAGAGCCTGGGGTGGCCACACCACAGTGGTGGCGGGCGAGCCAGGCAGCGCCAGGTGTGTGGGCCCCCCGGGCACCCCCTCGGCCTCTATCTTTCCCTATAAGGAGCCTTCTCACCTAAAAACTTCGGGGGGGTCGTTGTTTTTCCAGAAGGAGTTCCGCTCCGCCGCCACCACCAGATTCCACGAAATAGCACCAGAAACTCCGTTCTGGCACCTTCACGACAGGAATTGGAGGAGATCATCGCCACCATCATCACCATCGCTTCTCCATCGACCATCCATGTTTCCCCCATCTATGAGTGAGTAATCCCCCGCTATAGGCTATGGGGATGGTAGGGATTGGATGAGATCGTTCATGTAATGGCATCAGATTGTTAGGGCATGGTGCCTAGTATCTTTTATTAGTGCTTTATGACTTTGTTGCGACTTGTTGTGCTTAATGCTTGTCACTAGGGCCCGAGTGCCATGATTTGAGATCTGAACTTATTATTAATTCATTATGATAGTATTGTTTTTGGACTAATATTCAAGTTGTATACACACGTCGTTGTCCGTAACCTATGGCCCCAGTAGCCAATCAGGTTAACCGGAAGGGAAAGGCTTTGATGTCAGGATCACATGTGTTCACGAAGTGTTAATGCTTTGCTCCAGTGCTCTATTAAAAGGAGCACCTTAATTGCCAGTAGTTACCTAGAGGCCCCGCTGCAAACAGGCTGGTAGGACAAAAGATGTTGTGCAAGTTCTCATTGCGAGCACGTATGACTATATATGGAACACATGCCTAGGATTGTCTAGTACTTGGATGCTTTATCTTATTTATCTGCAATTGCCCTATGTTTTGATTGCTATGTGAATTGTCTTGTCCATGCAACGCACGTCCATCCATCCCTATGCCTACCACACTCGAATCCCACTGTTTACTGCTTTTGTTACTACTGTCTTTGCTTTACTACTGCTGCTACTCTGCTATTCCTACTACAAATCTGTTGCTACTGATAAACTGTTGTGAGCAAGATTGTTTCCAGGTGCAGCTGAATTGACAACTCAGTTGTTAAGGCTGATAAATATTCTTTGGCTCCCCTTGTGTCGAATCAATCAATTGGGTTTCACTTCCCTCGAAAATACTGCGATAGACCCCCTATACTTATGGGTCATCAAGACTATTTTCTGGCGCCGTTGCAAATACTATTGAAAATACTGCGATACACCCATTCTTAGTTCTATGTGCATTGTCCCAAGACTAGTTGATTGATGCATAACCTGTTATTGCTTGTTTGAAACTATTGTATCTAGTCACTCTTATGAACTTTGAAGGTGTCCTATGCATTTATATTTGCTACTCTATTGAGGGACAAGCTGAATACTATTATGCTATGTTTTCTTTATGTGAAACAAACAAACGTCTTGCAAAGCATGTTATTCATGAATCTTTTGTTTATGCCTTTTCATGTTGCATCATAGTTTCTTTGCTTATTGCTAGAACTTTGTCTTTCATGTTATGATTGAAGTACTATGATCCTAGCTTTGAATGTTTTGCAAATACTTTGATCAAGTCTTTGATGGTGCATGTCACCTTGAAAATTATTTCTTTTTATCACTTACCTACTCGAGGACGAGCAGGAGTTAAGCTTGGGGATGTTGATACATTGCAAATGTATCTATAATTTTTGATGTTCCATGCTTGGTTTTATCCACTTTCTTGTGTTTTGTTCCAACTTTGGAGTACTTTTTATATGATTTCTTGGACTAACCTATTAACAAGAGGCATAGTGCCAGCTGCTTGTTTTCTGCTGTTTTTGGTTCCAGGAAATTCAGAAAATGAATATTCTCGGAATTGGACGGGACAAAAGCCAAAGTGCCTATTTTTCCGGAAGGGGTCAAGTGCCAGAATACGAGACAGAGAGGGGCAGGGGCTGGCCACACCACCAGGCCGCACGGCCAGGCCTGGCCCGTGCCGGGGGTGGTGTGGTGGCTCCCGGTACCCCTTTGGCCTCTCCTTCCGCCTATATATTGCCCTCGGGACGAAAACCCTAAGTACCCAATCAAAAATCCACGAAAGAGTCTGTAGCCGCCGTCATCTCCATCCCTAGATCGGGGGGGATCTGAAGCTCTTCCCGGCACCCTGTCAGAGAGGGGAATTCACCCTAGAGGCCTTCTTCATCACCATGCAAGCCTCCGGTGTGATGCATGAGTAGTTCATCCTTGGACTACGGATCCATGTAGTAGCTAGATGGCTGGTTTCTCCTCCTTTGTGCTTTCATGTTTAGATCTTGTGAGCTCCATTCATGATCAAGATCATCTATTTGTAATTCATACATGTTGTGTTTGCGGGGATCCGATGGATATTGAGATGCTATTTCAGATTGATTATTGATTCTATCATGTCTTTGTTATTTGTGATCTTGATGCTTTCCGTTGTTAGTAGCTATCTTGGCCAAGTAGATGCTAGCAACTCCAAGAGTTAGTATTTATGCTCGATAGTGGGTTCATGCCTTTGGTAATCTGGGGAAGTGACAGAAATCTCTAAGGTACTAGATGTGCTGTTGCTACTAGGGAGAAAACAACAATCCTTTGTTCATAGAACAATCATATTGTTTACTTTACATGATTAAGTAAAGTAATAATCATTGCTTGCAACTTATCTTGGAGGGTTCGGATGATAACTGAAGGTGGATTATTAGTCATAGATGCAGTTGGATGGCGGTCTATGTATTATGTTGTAATGCCCAATCAAGTCTCAAAGGAGTCAAGATGATTATTATATGCATGTATTGCTTTCTCGGTGTTTGTCAATTGCCCCGCTGTAATTTGTTCACCCAGCATGTTATCTATCTAAGGAGAGCCACCTCTAGTGAACTATGGATCCCGGTCCTTTTACTTTACATACAATCTACAATCTTTTACTGCTTTGTGTTTACTTTCTGCAAACTTTTACTTCTTTCCATTCGATATGTTTAATCCTTTGTTTTCATAAAAACACGGTGAGATTGACAACCTCATCGCAAGTTGGGGACAAATTTACGTGGTTGTGTTGTGAAGGTCTCCACGTTGCTACTAGCACCGGTAGTCGCCAAAGCTCAGCTAGTAACACCTTTGGGGTGTTTCCTTGCTCTACTGGTTAGATTAAACCTTGGTTTCATAACTGAGGGAAACTTCTCTGTGCTCATCATACCTTCCTCTTGGGGTTCCCAACGAGCTCTACATCAACACCGCCATCAAGCATTTTTACGCGCGTGCATTGAGCCATCAAGCATTTTTCCGCACCGTTTGGGACCATAGCTTTATTTATCAAGTTCACTTGGATTCTCTATTGTTCTGCTATCCATCCATCATGGGTAAGTCTCGTGATGGCAAGTTTCCTATTTTACCATCCACTACAAGAAGAGGTGCAGTTACGAACACCTCTGCTGCTCTTGACTCACCATCTGTTATAAGTAAGCTCGTTACACCACCACATACACATGCTACACACACTACTACTGCTAAATCTGAAACTGATCTTGCTTCATGTGCTTGATAAGAGTGGTTCATTAGGTCCTTTCCTAGATGCTACGATTGCTAGAACTATAGCTGGAAATACAGAAACTCCTCATGAAGACACTACCACACCTGTTAGCTCACCTGAGTCTAGTGAAAGTTATGATATTGAAGAAGATTATGTTGAGATGACCGATGAGTTTATTAAAGAATGTAAGAACACCCATGATAGGAGCGCTGCTAAGAGTCTCCTTGAGAGGCGTACTATTAGACCCAAATTATATCCTGCTGCTAAGTTTGCTGCTTCTCCCATAAACATTACAGATGAAGATTATGATTTCTCTCTCGATCTATCTTACATAGCTATTATCGAGAAAGAACCTTTTTGTGGGACTAAGAATGAAAGTGCGGTAGCACATATGAATGAACTTTCTACCATGAGTGGCTTGTTTTCTGATGATATTAAGATGCGTATTTACTTTGTTGCTAAGATTTTTCCCTTTTCACTGAAAGGAGAAGCTAAAACTTGGTTTAGTAATTTACCTCCTGGATCTATTGATAGCCTTGAGTGCTTGATTAGTACTTTCCTGTAGAAATATTTTCCTCCCAGTGCTAGACATGCTATTTTGCAGGAACTTTTTTATTTTAAACAGGGAGAAAAAGAGGTATTGCCCGAATCTTGGGTAAGGTTTTGTGCTTTGATTCATGCACAGGCTGGAAGTCCATTACCTAAGAATGAGCTTCTTGATATATTTTATAATGGACTAACCGAGGAATCTAGGACATACCTAGATAGTTGTGCTGATTGTGTTTTCAGGAGTAGGACTCCTAAGGAAGCTGAGGAATTAATGGCTAAAATAAGCAAGAATTATGAAGATTGGACTCCTCCTAAACAAGCTATACCTTAAGTAATTGTACCTGAACCATCTATTCCTGTGCCTATTCCAACATCAAAGAAGAGGGGAGTTATTGAATTAAATGAAGAAGTGATGAAGGAAGCTAAGAAATGTCTTAAGGATAAGGGAATTAAAGCTGCAGATGTCAAGAATTTACCTCCTATAGAAGAATTATGTAAGCCTATTCCCTACTCATCCACTATTGAGGTACACTCTCTCCAACACTTTGATGAAGGTGATATCCCTTACTCTAAACCTCCTGATCAATGCTTAGAAGAATTCGATATCTTTATTGTTAAGCAAGATAACTTTAATAAAAGGGTGCAAAATCATCTAATGGAAAACACTAGAGCTATTGTTGAGTTGAAAGATATTGTGGAAAGAACCTCTAATGATGTTAAAATGATTGTTAAACACTTTCAAATGGTTCAAACTCAAATAGATCAACTCGTTAAAGTGCAAAAAGACTTGCTAGTTAATGCTGCTAAAGAAAAACATGCTTATGAAATTAGAACTAGAAGTGGTGCTACTACCCAGGATCCTCTATATCCTGAGGGGCATCCCAAAAGAATTGAGCAGGATTCTCAACAAGCTGAAAATAGTGGCTCTACTCGTAAGAAAAGGAAAAAGAAACGTAAAACAGTTGTAGAACCCTCTGAACCTACTATAGATCCTAATAGTATATCTATCTCTGATGCTGAAACTGAAAGTTGTAATAAAGAAAATGAAGTTCCTAATGAAGAAAAAGTTTAAGAAGAACCAGAAAACCACACTAAGACTACTAAATACACCAAAGAAGATTTTATTGCTAAGAAACATGGTAGTGAAAGAGAACCTTGGGTCCAAAAACCTATGCCTTTCCCTGATAAGAAACACAAGTCAAAGGAAGATGAACACTATAATAAGTTTTGTGAGTGGATGAAGCCTTTATTCTTGCAAATTTTTTTGACTGATGCTATTAAATTGCCTCCTTACTCAAAGTATATGAAGGACATTGTCTCGAATAAAAGGAAGATCCCTAATGAAGAAATTTCTACTTTGCTTGCTAATTATTCCTTCAATAGTAAGATTCCTAAGAAACTTGGAGACCCGGGGATTCCAACTATCCCTTGCTCTATTAAGAATAGTTATGTTAGAACTGCTTTGTGTGATTTGGGAGCTGGAGTTAGTGTTATGCCTTTCTCTCTCTATAAGAGGCTTCAACTTGAAAAATTAATACCAACTGATATATCTTTGCAAATGGCTGATAAATCTACCACTATTCCTATGGGTATATGTGAGGATGTACCTATTCAGGTGGCTCATAATTGCTTGATATTAACTGATTTTGTTGTGCTTGAAATGCCTGAAGATGATAATATGTCTATTATTCTTGGGAGACCTTTTCTTAATACTGCAGGAGCTGTTATTAATTGTAATCAAGGAAAGGTGACCTTCAATGTTAATAACAAGGAACATACTGTCTATTTCCCCAAGAAGATTGAAAGGACTTATGGTTTGAATTCAATTGAACATGTTGAAGGCATTCAAGTTGGAGAAATATATTGTCCCATACCAAGAGAAAATTTGAAACTATTATGATTGGGACCATTGCTATCGAGGTTGAGGTAACATAATCATTAGTGGAATACAAATTTTTGTCTCATATGCAATTGTTTTGGTAGCAAGACTTGATCAACCTTGTTAACAAAAGGATTCCATTGAACATAACAATGTTTTCATTATGATTATCTCTGTTTATTTCTATCCTTTGCATTTTAGTTTTTGCTTTCGTTTAGTTTTCTTTGTGTTGTTAGTTGCTTGCATGTTAGAACTTCTGTAGTTCTAGCCTTGTTTTGTCCTTGCATCATGTTTCCAAAAAAAATCTGTCTGTCAGAAAATCATTCTTCCTCTAAAAAATGCCCAAAAATAAAGTGTCTCGAAAAATTCCAGAAAATTTATATTAAATTTTTACGTGAAAAAAGGGGCAGAGGAGTACCTGGTAGGTACCAGGGGGGCCCACCAGGCAGGCACACCACATGGTGGCGCGGCCAGCCTTGGGTGGCGCCATGCCCTGGTGTGGGCCACCCCTGGCCCTCCACTAACTCTCTCCCCTGCCATTTTCTTCTCTCTCCCGAGTAAGCTCCAGTTCATAGCTCAAAATCGCGTTCTTTCTGTGCTTGCTCTCGATTTATTCGATCTCCTTGCTCAGCCCATCTTTCTTGCTGAAATTTGGAGCATTTGTTCCCTGGTATGTGACTCCTCCCCTTGTCCAAGTAGATTTGTGTTTAGTGGATTATATGTTGAGTATTTTGCTGCTATAGGTGACTAGTTATGAGAGCTTGTAAGCTTGTTTGATGCTTAGAGATATATTTTTGATGCATGTTTAGGCCTCTTGCAAGTCCCTATGAGTAGAATCCTTCATTATATTTACTTTGCAATCACTTGTTTAATAGGTGTTTAAATTTCAGAATAAAAGATGAGTGAGCACCACCTAAACCAACATGAGATTTGGGTGCCTGAGGTCATGAAGGTCCACAGGGAGGAGGAAGTTTTTCCCTCCATTTATCCATGCCTTGAGTTCATGAGAGCTGCAGGAATTCTACAAGATTTTCACACTTTGGTTTCCAATGCAGGGTTAGAGAGTTTCTTGGAAGATGAACCTTGTCAATTTGTGAAGCTAACCATGTCTGTGGTGCAGGATTTCCAATTTAGTCCGTCTTTGCCTAACCCCATGGTCCATTACAAAATTTACAATATTGCTGTCAATCTTTCTCTTGATGATTTTTGTGCAGCCATTAAGGTACCTCAATGGGGACCATGTAAGAAGATTAAAGAGAGACCGGAACCACTCATGGATTTATACGCAGAAATTATTCAAGGGAGTAGCTTCTCAAAGGAGAATGGAAAAATCCATAACATTCATCTTCCCTCCATTCGGTACTTTGCCTACTTTATTGCCAAGTGTGTTCTTGCTAGGAAAACTGCCAATAAGTTATCTTCGTTTGATCTAGCATTTATCTCTGTTGCTCCTAGACGAGATAGGTCTTACAACTTGGGTGCTTTGATAGCTTTCCGTCTTGCTGCTAACCGTGAGAAAGGTGGAATTTGTGGAGGCCTCATTGCTTCTCGTTTACTAGCATTGCATGGTTTAGTGCCTCATCATCTAGACCTACAGTTTCCCATAGAGAGGCTTGATTTTAATTCCATGATTGTCGTGGTGGTGTCACGGTAGATGCCATGGATAGGCTAAAGGTGGGGACTAATACACGCTAGGGGAATCCAGGGAGGGATAGTGGAGTGATTCTCCACACAGAAGATTGTATTGCTTTCCTTTCAAGATTACAAGTGCTCCTAGAGCTGTATTGGAGAGAGGAGGAAGAAGGAGATCTCTTACTCTCACCCACAGTTCACCCCTAGAATCTTAGCCAAATCGGTATAGAAGAAAACCCAACCCCCTCTACTGAAACCCTAGCCCCCCTTATATAGAGGCGACCTGGTCTTTGCCTAGGGCATACGTGGAGGCATATTCCTAAGAATATGCCTCCTCTCAAAGTGGTAACCCGACCGGGGTGCTTTTCCCCTGCGTCACACATGCTTTAGTTACGTGAGCCTCTGCGGCGCCCGCGTCAGCCGACACGGGCGTCGTCACCCTTGTCGGCCATGACCCGGTGGTCCTGCCCTTGCTTGCTTCGCTCATGCAGTGTGTACCGGGCCTTCTTTTTGACCAGAGAGATTCCTTCCTTCTCCCAGAAGCTAAACGGGACCCGGATCATGGTAGATCCGGCTATACCTGTTCCTACATACAAGTTAGACAAGCACTTCTGACTTACTCTTTAAGTCGGCTGATATAATGTTAGGCGACCCCCCTGGTCCGGGTTACTCCGTGATCCGGTCTGCCTGGAGGTGACCCGGCTAGCATCCGCTTTGGCCTTGCCGAACCTTGGCTAACTCGACCTTTATACCCCGGAGTGACCCTACCCGGGGTTATCCCCCCAACATTAGTCCCCGAAGCTGGTGCAGTCTTAGTCGCCTTGGCCGCTAAGGCCACATCAGGTTCATTTATGTTCGAGCCTTGGATGTTATTTCCGATTTAGCTCTTTATCTCGGATTATGTGGATTTACGTTCCCTTCGCATGTTCCAAGTTTTCACTTGTCGGCCGGGTTACCACTTTGACTCGGATCTTATGTATTTACGTTCCCTCTGCACATTCTAAGTTTTTACCTACTGTCCGGGCTACCATGGCTCTATCCGGGCCTTGTTTCCTTCTTTCATACGCCAACCCAGGTGGAGGCTAATCATTACGTTGTCTTATTTTAAGGGCCTGCATAATAAACGCCGCAGTAATTGTCAGTTATCACTGTGCGAGGGTCACATCATGCCTGCCTCCTCGTTTACCACATCAGTGTGTCACGTCATGGGATCGACTCTGCCCTGTGGCCCTCCGTGTGGCTCCTCACTGATTGGCTGAGGCAGTTGATACACGGCCACACCATGTGGCTCATTTGCAGGGCGCGATCCCACTCACCCTCTTAGGGGGTGGTTAAATAGCGGAGGGGCGCACCCCTTAGGATTTTTTCCTCTTCTGCGCCCCTCTGCCCGTTGCTCTTCTTCTCCATCTTCCTCGTGACTGCGCTGCCGCTAGTGCTCCTAGCAGCAGCGCCGCCGCCACACTTTTCCCCGTGCCTCTGCGTTGTAGCCACCGCTGCGCAACTTCCTCGCCACGGGTCCTCGCCAATCCAGGCCTCTGATCCCCGCCGCCTCTAGCGCCAGCGAGGGTAGCGAGTACGAGATGATGGAGGAGGAGCTCGTCGTCGCCGAGCAAGAAATGGAGGAGGACGCCGCTGCGGCGGACCATGGCGCGTGGGCTGGGTCATGGGTCTATCAAGATGACCTTGACTGGCTCTACCGGACTAGATGCATCCCTGCCGGTGTCGTCGCTCGTCTCCCCTCCGCCGAACTGGCCCCCTCACCCAATCCGGGTGAGTTCGTCGTGTTCTTGTCCCACTTCCAATGGGGGTTCGGCTTGCCGGTGAGCGACTTCTTCCGGGATTGGCTTAGCACCTACCACTTGCAGCCGCTGCCTTCCGATAGCTATCACTTCTCTCTGCTTTTGCTTCTGATCGAGGATACACGGTGTGGCCCCTGAAGGAGCTGTGGATCCGGTTTTGGCCTTCGTAACGTCATCCCCAATATCCAAGTTGAGTTGGAGGATAAGCAGCTCACCCAATTGAACTCGTCCATCTCACCCGGAGGACTTCCGTTTTCCCCGGGTCACCGGGCTTGACTCCTGCAAAGGATGGGCCGGGCCTTCTTCTATGTCCGAACAGACGCCTTTGAAGATTTGATTGTTGCTCCCCTATACTCCGGGTCCACCTAACCCGGAATTTTGGGAGAGATCTCCAAGAAGCCCAGCTCTGGCCAACCAGGTTAACAAGAGGTTCGGAACTGATGAAACTTCGGATTGCATAGCCTTGAGGATGCTATGATCACGTTCATGTGCAACCGAATCTCTCCCCTCCAGAAGCGCACAAGGTGTGCCACACGAGTTTCGGCCGCGACCCCAACCGAACCTCCTCCTTCGAGCTGAGCAACACGGAGATTTTTCGCCGGGTTAAGGCTCTCTTCACCACCCACAAGGATTTCTCTGCTGAATGGACGTGGGGAATTGAGCACTTTTGTCGTGTGAGCTCCCTCCATGATAAGCTTGCGGGCAAACTTACTTCGGATTAAATATATGTCGGTTTTTGTTGTATTCTAATTTGACTCTGTTCTTCATTCCATTTCTCAGCTATTCCTTCAGCAAACCCTTGAGGACGGCACGGATCCGACCCTTAAGTGGGCGCCGGACCGAGAAACCCCGGATGAGGAGGAGCCGGACCAGGAGATGTTTCTCCCTATGACCGACGCTACAAAACGACCCAGCGGTAAATTCTCTTCTCTTAGAGACTGGTCCGATGATGAGGATGACTCGGATGTTGACGTGATTGAACCTGTTGAGGCTGTCCCTCTTTCTTTTGCCTTTCCGGCATCAGCTAACCCTGGTGGGCATATCCATGAGGATCCTCCTCTTGCTACGGACGAACCGGTTCTAGTGGCACCGAAGAAGAAACGCGGAGCCGCACTGAGTTCCTCCTCCGGACCTTCTCAGCCCACAAAAAGGCGAAAGAAGGCCGGAGACAAAGCTACCTCCAAGACAGCAGGCAAAGCCCCGGCACGAAGGGCTCGAAAACCCAAGGAGGCCCAAACCTCGGATGCGTAAGTCATTTTTCTCTCCGTAACCCACTTTTCCTTGCATTGTTGTAATTCCTCTTCTGACATTATTCTCTTCTGCAGTGCTCCGGTGGAGGTCCCTCAGAGTGAATCTAGCATCTCTTCACCGCTCCGATCTAGCCCTTCTCCCCTTCGTGACGACGAGTCAGGTCCGCTGAGCCCTATTCCAGAGGGTTCCGCGGCTGCTCCGGATTCCACACTACCTCGTCAAGAGGAGTGCAACCTCGGAGCAGGAGGGATCGGTCCAGCCGAGGCGACGGCATCCACAACTTCGGCATCGCCGCAACCAACAGCCACCGAGTCTACCTCAACACCAGCACCGCCCGGCAGCAGTTCGGTTTACCAGCGACCGAATCAGCACCAGCACCCGTTCCGGCACCAAGAAAATCAACAACCGCACCAAGTTCTTCTGCCTCGTCCGAGTCATCTCAACCTCGGCGAGGAACTACCCCAGCAGCTCCTAAGGGGAGATCCGCTGTAGTTACTTCTTCCTAGCAAGCCAAGGGCAAAAAGGCTCTGGATGCTACCAAGTCAGCATTCGTCGAGGCTGGGCAGCGAACCCTAGCGTCGATGCTTCCCAAAAAAGCTCCAGCAGCGAAGGATGCCCCTGCCGAGCCAACTGACGCGCAGCAAATGGTTCTGCATACTAGCCCAGCCCTTGCTTTAGTTGAGAGGAAAGAAGTGCATGCGAAGGGCTTGGTGGCACCCCATATGCTCACCGGTGAGCGGTATCCTCCGAGCCTGATTGAGTTCATCATGAACTGGAACAAGGCGGAGTTAAATCCTAGCAACGATCTCCCGGAAAAGTTCGGCCCCGCAGAATTTTCCGCCCAAATGAACACAGCCGCCAAGGCAATTAACCTCATGGGGCGGATGATGGAGGTATGTCGTTTCTCCTTTACATGCTGTAGATAATAACCATTAGTCCCCGAGCCTCCGATGGAGTAACTTGTTACTCGGCTGGATGCTCATTAGAATACTAACGTAGCTCCATGTGAACTTCGAATATGCACACACCTAGAGCCGGGTTAAGTTCCACTTGGCCCGGAGCTTGTACACTTCGAATATGCACACACCTAGAGCCGGGTTAAGTTCCACTTGGCCCGAAGCTTGTACACTTCGAATATGCACACACCTAGAGCCGGGTTAAGTTCCACTTGGCCCGGATCTTGTACACTTCGAATATGCACACACCTAGAGCCGGGTTAAGTTCCACTTGGCCCGGATCTTGTACACTTCGAATATGCATACTCCTAGAGCCGGATTAGGTTCCACTTGGCCCGGATCTTGTCTTTTCTTCAGCTTCTTCCTTTGCCTTGTTTCCAGGCCACTTTCCAGAGGGTACTCCTATTGCGAGCGCTGTTGTTGCCAATTTCCTCCGAGAGAGGGGTACTCCCGTCGCTCTTGACGGTGAGAGCATTCCCTTAGACATGCAGGACCTATTGGTCAGCCTGTCATCTCGCATTGAAATCATCAAGAACTATGGCAAGGATCTCCTCGATGTTTCAGTCCGAGTTTTCAACACGTTCTGGTCCGGTGAGAGCGCTCCAAAGAGAAAACAACCTTTGATCATGGTTTGGTATCCAAATAGGAAATTATATCCAGTCCCTCACTACACTATTTAGACGGATTGAAGCTTAAGCCAGATCGAACCTGTCTGAGTATATGCATTGATCCTAGAATAGATTCACAAGCTGAAGGGAGTCTTCTTGCTGAAAAGCTGTCAGATATCGAGACCCAGCTCGACCTCTGGAGGGAGTCCGCTGGGCGTGTCGCAGCTGATACTATCCTTCACCACATACTCACATGGTATGAGAAGATCGATCTTAGCCTCCTTACACGCCGGCACACTGGATCTAGATGGACTAATAAACCGGAGTGGGTAGCTCGGCGCCAGGCTTGCGCCTACAGCCTCATCGAATATTCTCCAATCCATGAATGGGTTGAAGGACCGAGCTTCCTAGAATCCGCTGGGGACGAGAACGCTGAAGACGGGTCAGATGAGGACGAAGAAGGCGATGCCTCAGATACAGCGAAGACGATGCCGAACTTCCTCCTCCTACTGCTCCCTAGGTCAAAAAACTTGAAAATTTATCAGATCCCCGGTATGCCGGGTGGAACTGTATGCTGTGTATATGTGATATTTTGCTACTAAGTTCTCATGCCGGGTTAACTTGGGTGTAGTCCCCGAGTTTCTTTTTCTTGTTCGTCCAATCTTTTGGCTCGGATCGTGTCTACCTTGATTCGGTTTTATGACTTACGAATCCGAGCTTCAAAAATCGTCTTAACAATACTAAGAAACTTTCAGACTTAGCTCAAAAGATAAAGCTGCATAATAACTTGAAAATAAAATGAGGTTAGTCCGAAAAACAAGCGTTAGCTCGAATAAATTCGTTTCCTTAGTCGCTTTTCATCGCTCATGATTCCAAACTTGTTCTCTTGCTTGCCATGAAGCCAATTCTTGTTGGGCGTGACAAGTCGAAGAGTTGGGTTTTTGGTGCTCACACATTACTAATCCGGGTTAAGTAGAACAACTTATTCTAGTTAACGCTGAGAGACAACAACAATAATTATTAAGGCGGTCCCGATTCTTTGCTCGAGGCGCTACTATTTCATTGATAAGCTCATTGCTGACATACATACCGACATATGAGACGACTCGGATACATACACTTCTTAGCTAAGTGCATAAAGGACGAAGTAGTGCTACATTCCACGGTCGCTTAGATTCCTCTCCAGACCTGTCCGCCTTGTTCTTTTCCTGTGGCTTTGCATCTATAAGATAGTAGGAATCATTGTGCAATGCTTTGCTCACAATGAATGGCCCTTCCCCAGGGGGGATAATTTATGCATGCCGATGATACGTTGTACCAACGGAGCACTGATCGCCTTCTCGAAAGACTCGGGGCACACTTTCCAGCTATGGTAGCGTCGAGATTTTCTTGATATATGGCGGATCTGGGCGATTGCAGTTCTCTCGCTTCGTCAGATCAACATCATTTTGCGGGCTTCTTGCACTTCGCTTCGTGTATTGGGTGACCCTAAGCGAATCATGCTCTATGTCGGCTGGTAATACAGCTTCTGCCCGTATACGGAAAAAAGCGGTAGCCTTTGTTGATCGATTCGAAGTTGTTCTTAAACTCCAAAGTACTGCTGGTAGTTCTTCTATCCAGCACCCCGCTGATCTTTGCAGCGGCTCAATGAGCCGAGGTTTTATCCTGGATAATACTAATCCGTTGGATCTTTCCACTTTTCCGTTTGATGCGGGGTGAGCTACCGAGGCTACGTCGAGTCGGATCTTCTTGTCCTCGCAGAAGCGTGCAAATGCTCCTTCCGCAAAATTTGTGCCATTGTTAGTTATGATACTGTGAGGATAACCGTATCTCAAGATAATGTCTTTGAGAAATGTTACGGCCGTAGCTCCATAACATTTTCTTATAGGCTTCACTTCAATCCATTTTGTAAACTTATCCACCATGACCAAAATGTGTGTCATGTTTCCCCTTCTTTGGTTTGAGCAGACCAACCATATCCAAGCACCATACGGCAAATGGCGCGTAATTGGTATGGTCTTGAGTTCAACATTGGCATATGTGTCTTAGTAGCATATCTCGACAACCATTGCATTTTGTCACCAGATCTTACCTTGTTCTAAGGCACTTGGCGATAGAACCCATCTTGGAATGCTTTTGCCACCAAGGCTGGATGAAGCATGATGCCGCATTCTCCTTGGTGTATATCTCGGAGGATGTCAAGCCCTTCTTCCGGTCAACGCATCATGGAGGACATTGGTTACACCCGTTTGTACAGCTCGGAATTGATAATTGTGTATGCTTTTGCTCTCCTCTGAGTTTGCACAGCTAACACCTCCTCCTCGATTGGTAACGTTCCATCTTTCGTGAATTGGAATATAGGTAGTGCCCAAGCTGGTATTGCTCGTCGGGAACACGTCCTCATCAATTTCCATCTAATCTCTGGCATAACTTCAGCGGATCATCTTTGGCAGTCCCGGGTCGAGTGAGGCAGTCCCGGGTTTCTTGGCGTCCCAGGTTTCTTGATGCAGTCCCGGGTCTCGTACTACCTCCGTGTCAATGTCCATGGGCTCAGCTCCAGATTCTGTATCTTCGGGACATAGATCGAGTCGGTTCAGGGGCGGCACGATAGATGGTTTTCTGAGGTGTTCTAATGCTACACCTGGTGGAATTGCCTGTCGGGTTGATCCGAGCTTCGATAGCATGTCGGCAGCCTCGTTTTCCACTCGGGGTACATGGTGAAATTCACACCCCTCGAAGTAACGGATATCTTACGCACATGAAACTCATGATTGCCATGTTTGGATCCAGGGCGTCCCACACTCCGGACACTTGTTGCACCACCAAATCCGAGTCGCCAAAGCATATTATCCGACGTATGCCAATCTCTTTTGCCACTTTGAGCCCATGCACAAGAGCCTCGTACTCAGCGACATTGTTTGATGCATGAAATGGATCTATGTCGTATTTTAGCTGGTCCTTCTTTGGCGAGGTAAGCACAACCCCGGCGCCTAATCCGTTTTTGGTTTTTGACCCGTCAAAGTGCATCCTCCAGTAGTTCAGATCTGGTGGCGGTGGTTCGTATTGTACCTCGGCCCAATCTACAAAAAAGTCTGCCTGACTGAGACTTGATTGCTTCTCTTACAGCCGTGTATAAGGAGCTAGTTCAATTGCCCATTTTGCAATTCTACCACTCGCATCCTTGTTACCCATTATCTCGGATATGGGAGCTTCACATATCACTTTGATGGGGTGCTCCTCAAAGTAATGCTTTAACTTCTTTGCCGCCATATAGACACCATATGCCACCTTTTGAAAATGCAGGTAGTTCTGTTTTGAGGCAGATAATACCTCGCTCAAGTAATACACCGGCCTCTGCACCAACTTACCCTCTTCATTGCGCTCTACTACAATCACTGCACTTACAACTCGGTTGGTTGCGGCTATGTAGAGCAACATTGGCTCCTTTGACAGTGGAGAGGCTAACACTGGTGCAGTGGCTAACATCTTCTTTAAGTGGGCAAAGGCTTCATCGGCCTGTGGCGTCCAAACGAACTTATCCGACTTTTTCATGAGTTGGTAGAGAGGCAATGCCTTTTCTCCCAACCGACATACAAACCGACTTTACGATGCCAGGCAACCAGTAAACTTCTGGACATTGTTAAGACACTTCGGCAGTTCCATTCGTTCAATGGCCCGGATCTTAGTTGGATTAACTTCGATACCCCGGCTGGAGATGAGAAATCCGAGTAATTTTCCAGCCGGGACACCGAAGGTACATTTTTCTGGGTTAAGCTTCATTTGGAACCTTCTTAAGTTCGCGAATGTCTGCCTTATATCATCAAGGAGCGTTTTGCTTTCCTTGGTCTTGATAACCACATCATCCACGTACACTTGTACATTTTGACCTATCTGGTCATGCAAACATTTCTGCATACATCTTTGGTACGTTGCACCTGCATTACGTAAACCAAACGGCATAGTGCGATAGCAATAAGCCCCGTACGGGGTGATAAACGCGGTCTTTATTTGATCATCCAGATTCAGAGGTATCTGGTGGAAACCAGAATATGCATCAATGAATGACAACAGTTCACATCCTGCGGTTGAGTCTATGACCCGATCTATCCTCGGCAGTGGAAATGGATCTTTTGGACATGCCTTATTCAGGTTCATGTAATCGATACACATACGCCAAACCACTGCCATGTTCGGATCATCCTTCTTCTTTTCTACCAGCACCGGATTAGAGAACCAATCCTGATACAGTACTTCCATGATAAATCCTGCTGCTAGCAACCAAGCTATCTCGTCTCCAATGACTTTTCTCCTATCCTCGGCGAAGTGGCGGAGAGGTTGCTTCTCCGGCCTTGCTCCGGGTCTTACGTTCAAAGAGTGCTCGGCCAACTCCCTCGGAACACCTTGCAAATCCTGTGTGGACCAAGCAAAAATGTCCCGATTCTCACGGAGGAAGTCGACGAGCTCGCTTTCCTATTTATCAGTTAACCCGGCACCAATTGTTACGGTGCGCTCCGTGAACATGTCATCAACTGGAACCTTCTTGGTATCCTTTGCGGCTTGGAATGAAACGCTACCATGCGGGTTACTCAACGCCGGCATATACTGCTGCGCGGACTGAGCTAATGCCACCACCTCTTGGATTTTTCTTTTCTCCCGCGCAATCATGAGTGACTCGGCTAGGTTAGACCTAGCTGAGGCACACTCAATGGAACGTCAGAAATCTCCAGCAATGGTAATCACTCCATTTGGCCCAGGCAATTTCATCTTCAGATAACTGATGTGGCAGCTTGCCATGAACTTGTTCAATGCTGGTCTTTCGAGTAACGCGTGATACGCACTTTCCAAGTTCACCACCTCAAACTCCAGATTCTCAGTTCGGCAATTATCTCTCGTGCCGAATAGCACGTCAACCCGGACTTTGCCTATGGGCTCACAAGAAATGCTTGGTACAATACCATGGAAAGTTGTCCTTGTAGCCTGGAGCATGTTCTCCGAGATACCCAACTTGCGCATTATATCCGCATACATGATGTTAATGCTACTGCCATTGTCAATCAGTACCTTGGAGAACCTCACATTGATGTTCGGCCCAATGAATGTCGGGTCCAGCACAGCGCATACGAACCTGGACTCGGCATAAGCTTGGGATGATCTTTGATGTTCCAGGTGATTTCCTGGTCCGACCAAGGCATGTACCTCGTCACTGCTGGCATTACCGCATTGACCTCCATATGTCGGTGCTGCAAGCTCTTTCTATCTGTTTCCTCAGTTGTGAACACACAATAGCTCTGGTGATGTTCTCTGTACTCATTCCTCCCCTCGTTTCTGGGGTACCTCTGATCCGGCTGGTGCTGATTTTCCACCTGATGCACTGCATCCCTTCTCTCATTGTTGTCATACCTCGGCGAAGGGGGAGGCAACATTAGCTGTTGCGTGTTCGCTCCGGAGAGCAATTGCTGCCGGGGTAACTCCTGCCGAGGTTGATCATTCTGGGGTGCCTGAGCATTCCCCGAACCACCTTGTTCTATCTTACGCATCCACTCACATTGCCTCATTGTGTGACCCGTCGGGCTATTCGGATTTGGCGTGTGAAACTTACACGGCTGGTCCAACATCGACTCATAGGTATACCTCGGACGGTCTTTCTTTTCTTGCCATTGTTTCTTTTGCTCCGGCGTCCATGTTTTCTTGCCATCGTTTCTTGGAGTCCATTGCCCTCCAGTTTTCTGGCGCTGATTGCTCCCTGCTCCGGGTTGATCTTGATCCACAGCTGCAACTTGTTGCGAACCATAGCGATGATCTGGTCTATCATCCCTTTTTCCTCTGTAGTCATTCCTCCGAGATGACCCGGCTCCATCCCTCTGATAGTATTCCTCGTTTGACTCGTTTGACGCGAGCCTAGGTTGAGTCGGATCAGCCAAAGCATACGAATCGGCAATCCGGATCATCTCTGCCAATGTAATTGGCATTTTCCTTTGCAACTTCATCCACAGCTCGCTGCCATATCTGCACCCTTGCGCAAACTATGCTATGGCCTGTGACTCTATGACACCCTCACACGAGTTTCTCACGGTACACCACCGGGTCAAGAATTCACGGTCTGTCTCATTAGGTCTTTGCTTGCACATTGCTAGGGTCTGCGGCCTATTTGGCCTCTGATATGTACTTGAGAAGTTGCTGATAAACATTTCTTCCAAATCTATCCAGCAATTGATGCTTCCGGGTGGCAAATTGTTCAACCATACTCTGACCGGACCTTCTAACATCTGGGGTACGTATCGTACAACCCATCTCAAGTTGCCAGTGGCAATTTTCATAGCCGTAGCATAGTTTATCAGCCAATCCTCCGGCTTGGTACTACCGTCATACGTCTTCGTGCCCCTGGGCAGCTGGAAGTTAGGTATCGGTGGCTCCTTCATGATCTGGGGTCCAAAGCACGCTGGACCCAGTGGACCTTGACATTCGATCTGTTCCGACCTATACAGGCGATCCAGTTTCAATCTTGCGTCATCCGGCATCAAATCCCTGCTTCCCAATCTTGACCATATCACATGATAGTCCGGTCTTGGGTACCCCGCGTTCACCATCTCCGAATCACCGTCGTTGTACCGGTTTTGCTCCTGTGGCGCAACTCTCTGTTGCATACCTCGGCCGGCACTTTGCTCTTGACTTGGTATGTTCCGCTGCTGCGGTTGTCCTGCTCCTGCCGAGTTTCGTTGTCCGGCGTTTCCATTGACAACGTTCCCTTGACTGGCATTGCCTTGGTCATGGTTACCTCGGCCAGCTTCACCTCGGCTCACACTTTGTCGATTGTCATTTTTCCGTGCTTCTTTTGCTTTTCCTGCCCGTGTCGGGTCGTACAGGACGATTTGTTTGTTCCGTCTGGCCGAGGTTACTACCTCTTCTCTCCTTGGACCACCATGAGGTGACGATGCGGCTCCAGCAGATTTATCCGGGTTACCCATCGCCGAATGGACGATTTTGGAAGCTCCAGCTCTCTCCGGGTTAGCTCTGAGTAGCTCTTCGTTACGTGCATTGCGATCCGAACTAACTCGTTAACCCTATCTTGTTGTCTTTGACGGGCCTCACCCGTCAGACCGTCTAACTCGGATGCAGCCGCATCCGCTGCTCTGAGGTTCTTCGCCGGGGTACTATACTTCGGCAACCCCACGGACAAACAGTTTTCCGATTCCTCGGCTCCATTATCACCTTCCCTGTTCATCTCGCTTATGAGATTTCTCCCTTTTACCTTTACCATATCAACTTTGTTTGCTTTTGCATACTCACGCAGCGTCATGTTCAACGACTGCTGAGCCACGGCTATTTTCTTTGCGCCTTCTAGTATTTTTTGCCTAGTTTCCTCTAGCTCGGCCTGTGCCTGAGCCGGATCTACCACTGCTGCTACCGGGTTTGCCAAGCTATCCATAGCTTCTCTCAGTACATTCTCAGGCCTCTCTAGTGGGGGTCCTCTACCTTTCCTCGGTGCCTTAGGTGTTACCTCTGGGTCCGGTGCTGGATCCTTGCTTGCGCCTGCACCCGGCGCAGTCATCATCACTTCAGCATGGTCCGGGGAGCGAGTGATACGCGCCCCGTGAACCACGCTAAGGGGTGGTTCCCCTGCCTCGACGCGTCGCGGATGAACGCATGATCGTCCACGCAACGTAGACCTTGTGCGCACCCAACTTGACGAAGAGGCCGTTGCGTAAGTGGGCGCGTCGAAGCAGCCAGCGTTGTCGGCGAAGTCTCCAAAGCGCTGAACGAGCCCGGAGCGATCGTTTGCCGGTGCCGATGAGGTTTCCCGTCCGGATCTTCACCCCTGCTAGCGCCGCTAGCCCCACGGTGGGCGCCAACTGTCGTGGTGGTGTCACGGCAGATGCCATGGATAGGCTAAAGGTGGGGACTAATACACGGTAGGGGAATCCAGGGAGGCATAGTGGAGTGATTCTCCACACAGAAGATTGTATTGCTTTCCTTTCAAGATTACAAGTGCTCCTAGAGCTGTATTGGCGAGAGGAGGAAGAAGGAGCTCTCTTACTCTCACCCACAGTTCACCCCTAGAACCTTAGCCAAATCGGTATAGAAGAAAACCCAACCCCCTCTACTGAAACCCTAGCCCCCCTTATATAGAGGCGGCCTGGTCTCTGCCTAGGGCATACGTGGAGGCATATTCCTAAGAATATGCCTCCTCTCAAAGTGGTAACCCGACCGGGGTGCTTTTCCCCCGCGTCACACATGCTTTAGTTATGTGAGCCTCTGCGGCGCCCGCGTGAGCCGACACGGGCGTCGTCACCCTTGTCGGCCATGACCCGGTGGTCCTGCCCTTGCTTGCTTCGCTCATGCAGTGCGTACCGAGCCTTATTTTTTACCAGAGAGATTCCTTCCTTCTCCCAGAAGCTAAACGGGACCCGGATCATGGTAGATCTGGCTGTACCTGTTCCTGCATACAAGTTAGACAAGCACTTACGACTTACTCCTTAAGTCGGCTGATATAATGTTAGGCGACCCCCCTGGTCCGAGTTACTCCGTGATCCGGTCTGCCTGGAGGTGACCCGGCCAGCATCCGCTTTGGCCTTGCCGAACCTCGGCTAACTTGGCCTTTATACCCCGGAGTGACCCTACCCGGGGTTATCCCCCCAACAATGATACATCATAAATTTATTTCCTCGTGGGCCAGTTTGAGTGAGTTGTCTTATGAAATAACCTTTCTCAAAGCTGGTTGGAGAAAGAGCAAGTCCAAGCGTGTTGTTCTTTTGCCACAGCCTTCTTTGTTTAGTGTTGATAGGAGACCGTGGTCACGCTCCAAGGAGGAGGTGGACGAGCAGCTTCGCTTGTTGGGTTTCCACGAGCAGCACCAGGAGGATGCGCCCTCCTATGATTACTCCACACATTACGGAGGGGCGTACTCGGGCTCGTACCAGGACGAGGGTACCTCCTCGTCGTACCCCGGTGATACTTCATCCTGGCCATCTAGGGATTGATACCCACTTAGGCCAAAAGCCTAAGCTTGGGGGTAGGTACGCCGACACCGCACTCATCTCCATATCATGTTGCGTCGGTACTTTGTATATTCATGTTTTCGTTCTATTTTTAGTTTTCATTCTTCTTTGCTTTTGCTCTCTAAAAACACAATAGACCAAAAATATTTTTGTTGTTTCTCTTTGGTTTGCTTCTTCTTATTGCCTTGGTTTGTTTTCCCTTTTTTCTTTGCTTGAACTATTCGAAAACCCCAAAATGATTTTGCTTTGCTTGTTTTTCTCTTTTGGTTCTTATTTAAAAATCGAAAACACCAAAAATATTTGTCTTTCTTCTTTGGTTTTTGCAAGTTTGCTACAGGGTTAGGCAATTCTCAGTGGATTATTGGTTTCATATTATTATTCAAGCCACACAAGTGAAGAGCAATAATGAGGATCAATGACAACTTGAGGCATGGTAAGAGGCTGGTAACGAACTCTATTTGTTTTCATTTTTGTACATATACTCATCACTATGGGCGTGCTTAGTCTGTTCATGTAGAGTGTATGTTTTCTTTGGATGCTTAGTAGTTCTTGCTTTCTTGTGATTAGCTCTAGCTCGCTAATAGTTTGTAGCATGTTTCATGAATGTTTGCTTGCATTACTCTATTCATAAATTGGTATGACACCATGGTATCCTCCTCTGAATGTTTCATTTGATTGACTTGGCACATGCTCACGCATGCACATGACTGTAATAATCAGTTAAGCCTCGATGAATTATTTTGCCTTGAGGGTCTTGAATCACTTGCATGCCATGAGTAGTCTTGTTTTGTTGCAAGCATGATAATGACAGCTATTGCTCTCTCGTTTGTCTCTCCCTTACTATTTGCTAGCCTTCACTTCCACTGAGTGTTTTACTCAAGTTTCCAACTTCCTAAACCAAATATTTCCAAAGTGTCCACCATACCTACCTATTAGCATCATTTGCTACTCCCGTGCGTATTCATTATGCCTTGTTTTCTTCCGAATAAAATGTTTGCTTGTTATGGGAAAATTAGTTAGTAAAGCTCTCACGAACTTGATGGCGCACTTTATTTTCCGCACTTAATAAACCTGAACCATTGTGAACTCTCCATGAAAGTTATATGCTTGCAAATTATAGGCTGGGGATTAGCGAACGTCTGTCACGGAACGCTTTCAACACTTGTAAATATATACCCAGTTGATACCTTGATCTTTTGTTTGCGAGATGTCGTGGTGTGAAATAAAGGGAGCTTGTAAGTCCATGGAGTTATGTGTGTGTTAGAGAAACGTCATTGGTCTAATCCATGCTGACATGGTGGAAACCTGCAGCGTAACCATAATGATATCTATGAAGCATTCTTCTTATAAAAAAAGAGAGAGATAGCTATTGAGAAAAAGAAAAAAAATAAGGAAGAGTTTTATGAAAAGAGGAAAGAGAGAAAAAAGCACCATTTTCCCATGGTAAATAAGAAGATTGCTGAGATACTCATTGTCTGCTTGCCTTGTTATTTTGATATGGGGATTCTTCTGTATCATCGGGCAAGGGGTACCCCGTTGGCGGTTCTCAATGATACGCACATACTTACGATGACAAGAACTTACCAGTAACTAAAGTTGAGTAGCATGAGGAGCGACCCTCGTACTCAAGGGACTTGGGATTTTTAGTTTATAGTCTGTCAAGCATATAACTCAGATTGGACCTCACTTTCACCTTAACCACGTTAAAGATGCTTATGATAGGGGCAATGAGAGCTCAAAGCTAACGAGTACCATACTTTCAGCATTTGGACGCCTTTCAAATTATTCAAAACTTTTTCTTCTACTTGTTGAGTCTCCACATATTCTTTGAGCACCTTCTTGAGAGCATAGTTGTCATTCTTTGTGTTTGCTCAATTACTTGATTATTTGTGTTATGACTTTGATGCTTGTATCCTTGATATCTTTACTTCTAGTCATCACTTGAACTTCAGAGGTGCCTTGGCATTCATAATCAAAGGCAAGCGAGATACCACTCTATCATACCTTTTTATGAGCATTGTAATGTTGCTTACGTTTGTCCTTCGTGCTACTTATTATTCTTGAGTTGGAATCTCTTCATAGCTTGCAATGACTATTAAGTAGACTCAGTTGCATACTCTTTATTATGAATTGTCCAAGTAAGTTGATCACATTGCTGAGAATATTTACATCATATGAAGCAAATGTGTTTGTGAAAGTTCTTTTATCGCACTCAGTTTTCAACTGAATTGCTTGAGGACAAGCAATAAGCTAAGCATGGGGGGAGTTGATACGTCCAAAATGTATCTACTTTCCCGAACACTTTTGCTATTGTTTCTCCTCTATACTTGTGTGATTTGGATGCAACTAATGCGACGTAGCTTTTCAAAGAATTGCCTTGGTGTCTACTTTTTGTGCAGAAAATCAACTATCAGGAAAAATCCCGGAAAATATGCCAAAAATCCTATTTCACCCGAAGCCTCCAGGAGCCAGAATACGAGACGAAGAAGAGCCCTGGGTTGGCCATACCACCTGGTGGCATGGGCCAGGCCAGGCCACGCCAGGGGGTGGTGTGCGCCCTCCAGGCACCCCCTCGGCCTCTCTCTTCGCCTATAAGGAGCCTTCTGACCTAAAAACTTTGGGGGGTTCGTCGTTTTTCTGAAGGAGTTCCGCTCCGCCGCCACCACCAGATTCCACGAAACAGCACCAGAAACTCATTACGGCACCTACTGACGGGGAATTGGAGGAGATCATCGCCATCATCATCACCATCGCTTCTCAATCGACCATCCATGTTGCCCCCATCTATGAGTGAGTAATCCCCCGCTGTAGGCTATGGGGATGGTAGGGATTGGATGAGATCGTTCATGTAATGGCATCAGATTGTTACGACATGGTGCCTAGTATCTTTTATTAGTGCTTTATGACTTTGTTGCGACTTGTTGTGCTTAATGCTTGTCACTAGGGCCCGAGTGCCATGATTTCAGATCTGAACTTATTATTGATTCATTATGATAGTATTGTTTTGGGTCTTATCTACAAGTTGTATACACACGTCGTTGTCCGGAACCTATGGCCCCAAAGTGATAGAAATCGGGATAACCGGAAGGGAAAGGCTTTGATGTGAGGATCACATGTGTTCACGGAGTGTTAATGCTTTGCTCCGGTGCTCTATTAAAAGGAGCACCTTAATTGCCAGTAGTTCCCTAGAGGCCCCGCTGCAAGCAAATTTGGCAGGACAAAAGATATTGTGAAAGTTCTCATTGCGAGCACGTATGACTATATATGGAACACATGCCTAGGATTGTCTAGTACTTGGATGCTTTATCTTATTTATCTGCAATTGCCCTATGTTCTGATTGCTATGTGAATTGTCTTGTCCATGCAACGCCCGTCCATCCATCCCTATGCCTACCGCACTCGAATCCCACTGTTTACTGCTTTTGTTACTACTGTCTTTGCTTTACTACTGCTGCTACTCTGCTATTCCTACTACAAATCTGTTGATACTGATAAAATGCTGTGAGCAAGATTGTTTCCAGGTGCAGCTGAATTGACAACTCAGTTGTTAAGGCTGATAAATATTCTTTGGCTCCCCTTGTATTGAATCAATAAATTGGGTTTCACTTCCCTCGAAAATACTGCGATACACCCCCTATACTTGTGGGTCATCAGATCCGTCCAAAGCCGGCGGATTCGAACCTGGGTAAACTTGTGTACACACCATCCCGGAATAACGTACGTCTCACACCCCTCTCTTCCGCACGCCTCGAGGACCCCCTCATGGCGTACTTGTCATCAATCCGACGACACCCATCATATATATGATTTTGATATCTATATGCAAAGTATATTGCCTATTATTGTGTTGAACATGCGAACCGTAAAGTTACAGTTAGGGAAAACAATGGGAATGCATGATAGTTTGAGGATATTGTGTGTTCATGAAGTGTTAATGCTTCGTTCCGGGATATTCAAAAGGATAGATCTTAGTTGCCTGTAGTTCCAAGTTGGCCCCGTGAAATGGGCAGGAAGGACAATAGATGTTATGCAAATTCTCTTGGTTAGTAGGAAAAACTATATTTGGATCAGACACATACACACAACTGAATTAGAGGTGAATGCCCTGTCATTAGGATTACATTATATGATCAATATCATTCATGCAACACCCCGATATCACCTCATGCCTATGCTTTTATCCACTAAAAATTGCACATCACTACTTTCGGTGAAAATTGGAAATCTGCTACTATTGTTTACTGCTTGTTTTTCTTCTTTGAATCAACTGCTATAAATCACCACTTTCTTTATGAGATTATTGATATACAGGTGTGGTTGAGAGTGATGTCTCAATTTCTAAAGTCTTATTGATATACATGTGTTCCACTTGAGTCGAACTATAAATTTTGGTAATACTTCCCATCGAAAATTTCAGCGATCCCCTATACTTGTGGGCATCAAGACATTTTCTGGCGCCATTGCCGGGAAACCTAGCTTAATTTATTGGTAAGACCACTTGTTATCATTTACTTGTTGTACTTATTTGTTTCTCACCATGGGAAAGGACAAGGATTCTGCTAAGAAGGTTATTGTGCCTTCCACTACAAGGAGAGGTACGGATTTTCCTTCTAGGCCACACTTTTGATCTAATGCTTCTACTATTCCTGCTACTAAAAATAAAACTATTGTCCTAGCAAGTTCACCATTGTTTAGGATGTCTGCTAGTACTGAAAAATATTTGTTGGATGATGTCAAGGATAAAGAGGGGACGCCTGATTTATCTAAGTCTTTGTCGAGTTATGATATAGAATCTGAATATGATGAAGATGAACTTATTAATGAAAATGATATTGAAACTAGCTCTAAATCAACACCTTCTAAAGAATACATTGCTTTTACTGAAGCTTTCATGAACGTTGATTTAGATGATTTGGATAAATTTAATGCTAGTCTGAGTACTTGTCTAGGAGAGTTATTCCATGTGGCTAGTAAAACTGATGCACCTACAAATACATTAAAGATAAAGATTATGAGTTCACTGTGGACTCTAAAATAATAGAAATGGTTGAAGCATCTAACTTATATGGTAAAGAAGAAGAATTCCCCTATGAACACTTAACAAATCTTAATGATCTATCTTGCCTATTTGGGAAAACTGAAATCCAACAACAATATTACTTGTTGAAATTGTTTCCTTTCTCTTTGGGAGGAAAAGCAAAATCTTGGTATAACTCATTAGCTCCAAAGTCAATCACTAGCAAATATGCGTGCATATACTTGTTCTATAATAGATATTTCCCTACTAGTAAAATACATGCCATGATTGCTAAAATTAGTGGAGAATATTCCTCAAGCTTGGGGGAGATATTGTGCCCTTGAGAGGATATGCCCTGCTCATAGTTTTAAAGATAATGAGTTGCTTGATATACTTTACAATGTACTAACTGAAAGATCTAGACCTTATCTAGATAGTGTTGCAGGTAATATTTTCAGGAACATGACTATTGAGGAATATAAAGTATTATTGAACACTATTACTCATAATCATCATGATTGGCATATTGAAGAGGAAGATAAAATTGAAATGATCCATAACAAGAGAGGTATTCATAAATTATCTAATGAAGACATGAAAGAAGCTTCAAGGTCTATCAAAGAAAGGGGTATTAAAACTTCTCACTTGAAGGAACTGTCTAAAATGGGTTTCAAGTTCCCTATCGATGAACCATGTTTTCCTATCTAAGTACATGATATTTGTTCTATTGATGGTAATGGACAAGGCATCACCTCCTACTGAAATATCCTATGTTGATCATTTAAATGACTTTACTTATTATCAAAAAGCTTTTGACCATGATATTGAACGGAATATAATAGAGAACTCTCACAAAATCAAAGTCCTTCATGAAAGGGTAAGTTTAAGCATTGCAAAATGATGAATAATAAAGTGGAGAAAATGATCTCTCTTCAAAACAAACTATATGAGAAGCTTCTTGCTGAGAAGAGGCAAGTCTATGGAGTTAACACTATGGGAGGCTCTGATACGTCCATAACGTATCTATAATTTTTGATGGTTTTTATGCTAATAATATGCTTTTGACTCTCCTTTTTGTATAAAGTTTATGATTTATTTGGACTAACCTACTAATAGTTGCAAAAGTGTACAATGTTCGTGTTTTACACTTTGGTGTGTAGGAATTACCAAGAATACAAGTGGAAATCTTGTTGGAGTCAAATTTGGATTTTTCCAGAAATCTGCCTCAGAACTCTTTTTGAAGATGGTCACGTTTCGGGTCGAAGGCGGCATCAAACAGAAAACTCTTCAACAACAAAGTTGTTAGAAATTTGGCGACAAACGTTTTGGATATAAAATTTAGCTGATTCCGAGTCCGGATGGACCTTTTAGGCTCGATTTACTGCAGCCCAAGATGGGGTGACGGGAATCCGAGATATAAAGGGAGGAAACCTAATTCGCTCAGGGCATCTCTACCCACGAATTTGCAGCCACCAAAGCCACGTTTTTGCGTCCCCCATGGATCCCATCTCCATGGGGGAGGGCTCCCGAGAAGCCATGAATGAAGGGGGCTAAGGGGCGGTACTCCCCCATGATACCGGCGGTGGGGAAGGAGTCCCCCGCGCCGCCGCCAACGCTGCCGCCGCCCTCTTCACCATATTCACCGCCATCTCCATCACCTAATCCTCCTAGTATGCAGTGGTTCATCCTCCCACACACCTCTGTACCGTCCTATGTAAACATGGTGTTTGATGCTATAAGTTATAATCCTATGATCTATGTCATGTTTGTGTAGTGTCTTTGTTCTTAGATTGAATGGTTGAACGTCTTTGGTTCATTAGAGTTGTATGTTGATATGGTACAGTCCTTTCGTGTCCATTATATTTGTTGGAGCATGTATTACACATCATAGGGTTTGTAGTATGTGTAAGAGGAAGGGGGAAGTTCTGCCGGAGTGATAGAAACCTGAGGATGCGAACCGGAACGTTGCACGTATGGGAGTAAGAGGACCATTAAACTTAAGGCTATGGTTGGGGAAACCTTAATGCATTGATTAGTACTTACGGATGTTTGCTAACAATCCAATCATATAGTACATGTAATTCCAAGTAGTGAAGCGCATGTATATTTAGCCTCTCCCACATAGAAAACTGCATCGAAGACAATGAACCCGATCTATTCGCTATTTAAACTTGGACAAAGCCACCACAATTACCACCACTATTCCACACTCATGGTTCTGTTAGTTTAGTGTATTTTATTGCTGCAGCAATTAGCTTTACTTCCTTGTTATTTATTATCATGCAAAGCTATCTCTATTACTCGTATTGTTGCTCTAGTTTTATTTCCTAGATAATGCAAACTTTTAGTGTGCGTAGAGTTGTATCAGTGGTTGATAGAACTTGAGAGAATATTTATCCTACATTTAGCTCCTCGTGGGTTCGACACTCTTACTTATCGAAAAGGCTACACACGATCCCCTATACTTGTGGGTTATCGAGACCTTTTCTAGCACCGTTGTCGAGGAGCAATAGCGTGTGGGTGAATATTCTTGTGTGCACTTATTTGCCATATCTCTAAGTAGGTTTTAATTTCAGTTTTAAGTTTTTTCTATCTTAGTATGGATATAGAATGTGAATTACAAAAAAAATTAGTTGTACTTGTTACCTAAAAACGTTTTTAAAAAGGAAAGTGATTGGAAAGATGAGTAATGGTTAAGTGGGGGTCGACCTTGAACACTTGTATTCATGCCTATGAAACCAAAACAAATCTTTGCATGGAAGCTTTTCAGTTAAAAACTTGTATGAATGCATGAAGCCTTGAAAAAGAAAGATATTTCTGGTATTGATCTTAATGCTTATTCATTCGAAAATACTTGAATCTTGATCCTATGCCTAACTTAAAGGCATTAAATAAAAGTACTTATTGGGAGATAGCCCAAAAGTTTCAGTTGAGTCTTGGAAGTTATTGCTTCAGTAATAACCTCTCCTTATCCTTTTTATTTGCTTTTTGTGCCAAGAGTAACCTCTAATGAGAGAGAAGTAATGCTTGGGAAAGTTGCTGTCCCGAAACAGTTTTTTGTGCTTCGCTGTAAAAATTCGTGTAAAATCTCTGTACATCGGTTTGAGCTGTAATTTTTATGCTTCTGCCCCAGGTTGTTATCCAACTTTCTTTAGTTCAACACTTTTCAATTTGAGCAACAGAAGGTCTTCCAAAAAATTGGTTTCTATCTGCTAGTCTGTTTTGACAGATTTCTGCCATTATTTGCATTTGCTTTTTGTTGATTCCTTTTTGGGTTCTCTTTGGGGAATTGAGCTTTTTAAGGGAAGTGCTACAGTAGCTTGTGTTTTAATTTAAGTTTTATTGGTGTTGAAACTGAACCCAAAGACTTATTATCTTGAGTACACTAATGTTGCTAATGAAGATTATGTGAAGTTTTGTATGAAGGAAAAATTTCAGGTGTTAAGGAAAGAATGATGTAATGAGATGAAGAATGGACTAAAGCTCAAGCTTGGGGATGCCACCCCGTGCCACCCCAAGAAATATCCAAGAAGTACAAGCGGCAAAGCTTGGGGATGCCCAAGGCATCCCCTTCTTCATCAATAAAAATCTCAGGTTTTTCCAAACACTTCATTTTTATTGTTTCATGCACAGTTGTGTTGTTCTTGGAGCGTCTTCATTTTTGTTTTTGGTTTTCGTTTGCTTGGTTCGATTAGTTTGCTTGAATAAATTGGTTGGACCCCATCTTTCATACATTAATTTTCAAATAAGTGTGGTTTGGATTGGAAAAGAGTAGGAAAGTTCATGCTTAAGTGGTAAAAGGAGCTCGTTTTTTACGGTGGCCTATGCTTTGTCATATCATGCTTGATATTTTTTTGGCTTTATGCTTAGTGATTTTTGCTGTAGCATGACATGTTATAAACAATTGAGATTGCTTAATGTGCCTTGAAATAATCATGCGTTTTAGCATATTAAAGCATAGTATTGTGGTATTCTCCTTTGATGCTTTATTTGGGTTGACTTGGCGCATGCTCACACCATGTTATGACTATCCCAAGTCACCATAGCCTTTATGATCATATAGTTTTCGACTTGTAATATCACTTTATGCTTTAATTAATGATGTTTTGTCGCTTTGCATGATTATGGCCATTATTGCTCTTTTAGTTGGTCGCTCCCAATCTTCTGCTAGCCTCCATAACCAAGTATGAGTTCCACTCATGCATCCAACTCCAAATAAAACCAAGTTATCCCAAAGAGTCCACCATACCTACCTATTAGCATTTGCTATTCCAAGTATATTCATGCATTTATCTCCCTTCCGAATTAAACTTGTGATGAAAAAACTAGTGATTAAAGCTCTAACGAACTTGATGGCACACTTTACTTTTCTGGCCCCTAATAAACTTGAACCATTGTGTCATCTATGTTGTATATGCTTGCACTTATATGTTGGGGATTAGCAAAACCATTCTTTCATGGGGAACGCTTTCAACATTGCACTTGTACATTGTAACTAGTTGATATCATGCTCTTTTGTCTATGGATGTCGTCGATGTGAAATGAAAGGGGAGCTTGTAAGTCCATGGAGTTATGTATGTGTGTTACAGAAATGCCTAGGCCGCCGGTCTAATCCATGCCTAATCATGGTGGAAACCTGCGGCGTAACCATAATGAGCAATCTATGAAGCATTCTTCTTATAAAAAAGAGATAGAGATTGAGAAAAAGAAAAAAAAGATGAGAAAAGAGGAAAGAGAGAAAAAAGCACCATTTTCCCATGGTAAATAAGAAGATTGCTGAGATGCTTGTTGTCTGCTTGCCTTGTCATTTTGATATGGGGATTCTTCTGTATCATTGGAAAGGGGTACCCCATTGGCGGTTCTCTATGATACACATGTACTTACTATGACAAGAACTTACCGGTAACTAAACTTGAGTAGCATGAGGAGCGGCCCTCGTATTCAAGGGACATGAGATTTCCAACTTATACTTTGTCAAGCATATACTCCATAGTTTGTTCACTTTAACCTTAATCACTTCAAGATGCTTATGATAGGGGCAATGAGAGCTGAAATCTAATAAGTACCATAATTTTTGGAAGCTCTTTATTAGACTTGAATCTCTGCTTCCTTCTATGAAGGCCTTTCTTCCACTTTTAAATTGAGTCTCCACCTTATATCTTTATGCACCAATTAAGAGAGCATAGTTGTCATTCTTAGTTCTATGTGCATTGTCCCAAGACTTGTTGATTGATGCATAACTTTGATATTGCTTGTTCCTAAACTATTTGTATCTAGTCATCCTTATGAACTTTGAAGGTGTCCTATGCATTTATGTTTTGCTACTCTATGAGGGACAAGCTGAATACCATTCTCATTATGCTTTCTTTATGTGAAACAAACAAACGTCTTGCAAAGCATTGTTATTCATGAATCTTTTGTTTGTGCATTTTCATGTTACAACATAGTTGCTATGTCTTATTGTTAGAACTCTATCTTTCATGATTCATGTTTAGAGTACCTTAATCCTAGCTATCAATGCTTTTACAATAATGATGATCAAGATTGTGTTGTCTGCATGTCACCACAAAAATTATATTATTTTGATCATTTACCTACTCGAGGACGAGCAGGAACTAAGCTTGGGGTTGTTCATACGTCCATAACGTATCTATAATTTTTGATGGTTTTATGCTAATAATATGCTTTTGACACTCCTTTTTGTATAAAGTTTATGATTTATTTGGACTAACCTACTAATAGTTGCAAAAGTGTACAATGTTCGCGTTTTACACTTTAATGTGTAGGAATTACCAAGAATACAAGTGGAAATCTTGTTGGAGTCAAATTGGGATTTTTCCAGAAATCTGTCTCAGAACTCTTTTTGAAGATGGTCACGTTTCGGGTCAAACACAGCGTCAAACGGAAAACTCTTCAACTACAAAGTTGTTGGAAATTTGGCGACAAAAGTTTTGGACATAAAATTTAGTTGATTACGAGTCCGGACGGGCCTTTTAGGCCTGATTTACGGCAGCCCAAGATGGGGTGGCAGGAATCCGAGATATAAAGGGAGGAAACCTAATTCGCCCAGGGCATCTCCACGCACGAATTTGCAGCCACCAAAGCCACGTTTTTGCCTCCCCCATGGATCCCATCTCCATGGGGTAGGGCTCCCAAGAAGCCATGAAGGAAGGGGGCTAAGGGGAGGTGCTCCCCCATGATACCAGCGGCGGGGAAGGAGTCCCCCGTGCCACCGCCGGCGCTGCTGCTGCCCTTTCCACCATCTTCACCGCCATATCCATCACCTAATCCTCCTAGTATGCAGTGGTTCATCCTCCCACACACCTCTGTACCGTCCTATGTAAACATGGTATTTGATGCTATAAGTTATAATCCTATGATCTATGTCATGTTTGCGTAGTTTCTTTGTTCTTAGATTGAATGGTTGAACGTCTTTGGTTCATTAGAGTTGTATGTTGATATGGTATAGTCCTTTGGTGTACATTATATTTGTGCGCACATGGATTAAACATCATAGGGTTTGTAGTATGTGTAAGAGGAAGGGGGAGTTCTGCCGGAGTGATGAAACCGAGGGCCTTGAACCGAACGTTGCACGTATGGGAGTAAGAGAACCATTAAACTTAAGGCTATGGTTGGGGAAACCTTAATGCATTGATAAGTACTTATGGATGTTTGCTAACAATCCAATCATATAGTACATGTAATTCCAAGCAGTGAAGCGCATGTATATTTAGCCTCTCCCACATAGAAAAATGCATCGAAGACAATGAACCCGATCTATTCGCTATTTAAACTTGGACAAATCCACCACAATTACCACCACTATTCCACACTCATGGTTCTGTTAGTTTAGTGTATTTTATTGCTCCAGCAACTAGCTTTACTTTCTTGGTATTTATTATCATGCAAAGCTATCTCTATTACTCGTATTGTTGCTCTAGTTTTATTTCCTAGATAATGCAAACTTTTAGTGTCGTAGAGTTGTATTAGTGGTTGATAGAACTTGAGAGAATATGTATCCTACCTTTAGCTCCTCGTTGGGTTCGACACTCTTACTTATCGAAAAGGCTACACACGATCCCCTATACTTGTGGGTTATCAGGCTCCGACACTCAGGATCCTGATTATCCTGATGGACATCCAAAGAGAAAATAGAAAGAGGCTCTTAATAAGAAATCTTTTGCAGGAGAATCTCCCAATGAAAGTGAAGTTAATGTAAATTTTGAAGAACAAGAAAATGGTGTATCTATTTCTGATGCTGAAATTGAAGATAATAATGAAGAAGATAATGTGGAATGTCTCAACCAAATGAAGAGCCACATGAAGATGAGGAAAATGAAGAATATGAGCCTACTACAAGGTAATACCCTCAATATTGTAGGGACAAAAGTAAAACGAAGAAGCCTCCACCTCAACCAAAAGGTAAGGAAAGGGGTCCATGGGTGCAAAGACCCATACCATATCCCCAAGAGGAAATGAAAACTTTAGATGATGAAAGGATTGAAAAGTTTATTGAATTGATAAAAAGTTTATATTTGCAAATTCCTTTAGTTGATGTTATTAAGATTCCTCCTTATTCTAAATATATGAAAGATATTGTTACTAACAAAAGGAAAATACCTAGTGAAGATATCACTGCCATGCTTGCTGACTATTCTTTTAAGGGTAAGTTACTTGAAAAGCATGGATACCTAGGTATTCCCACTATTCCTTGCACAATAAAAAATACCCATGTGAAGTATGCTTTATGTGACCTTGGAGCTAGATTAAGTCTCATGCCTTTCTCTCTTTATAAGAAACTCAATTTAAACAAGTTAGTCCCCACTGAAGTTTCACTTGAAATGGCTGATAAATCCACTTCTATAGTATATATTTGAAGATATTCCTATCATGATTGTTAATGTGCAGATCCCTATAGACTTTGTGATATTAGAAATTCCTAAAGAAGACAACTTATCTATTATTCTTGGTAGACCTTTTCTAAATACCACAGGGTTGTGATTAATTGTAATGAAATCAAAGTTACATTCAATGTAAAAGGGAAGGAGCACACTATATATTTTCCAAAGAAGAATTCTTGTGAATTACCAAATAAAAGTGTCAATGCCATTGAACCAAGGGTTCTTATAGTTGGAAGCTTTGAAATAACCATTCCTTCCTTCAATACCCAAGTATCAAACAAGAATGGTTGGAACAATTCCAATCTATTGTGAGGTATCCTGAGAATTTCTTTCATAATAATAATTGAATCATTGTTTCTATCCTTATCATAGTGATAATGGGACTTGATCAACCTCATTTTTAACATGATGGTGTTAAGATAATGATTTCCATTGAAATATTGCTATAGTAGTATCAAAGTTTATTTGAATTCTTTCACTTAATTTAAGTTCCTTTAATTATTTTATGCATGTTTTTAATAGTTTTGAGTTCTGAAAAATCCTACACAAAAAATATTTTCCACAAATTACGAGAATATTCCCAGGTCATTTTTATGCATAGGGGATCCACCATGCAAAAGGACGAGGCAAAACAGCAAGTAGGGGCCAAAAGGGCCCTAGTGGCATGCCCACCTCAACAGTGCGTGCCAGCTACCCTTGTGGGGCCCACAGGTGGAGGTAGGTGGCATCCAAGATCCCAGGTTCATCCCTTCCTCTTAGAACCCAACCAGGTACCACTCAAAAAAAATCTCTTGCTCCCTTGCTGCTCCATTTTCAATCTCCAAGTTTGGCAGCCATTTTCAAATCCCTTTGGAGGGGTTACTCCTTGGTACGTGACTCCTCCACCCATCCAATTTTTTTGATATGATGCTTAGTATTGTGAGAAAAATGTTGCTCTTGGTGTCACATCTCCTGCATGAAAAGTCCATGGATTTGAAGTTTTTGGGTTGAAATGATTTATAGTCTTGCTTGGTAGACCCTCCATGAGTATTCCTAAGTATTTATAACTTGCTATATCTAATTGTTTAGTGATTTTAGTTAAATTTTTGCAAGGTCTCATTTACCATGAACAAGGGCAAATGCCCCCTTGGTGGTATAAGGCCAAGAAGAAGCACTAGAGTCTCCATCAACCTCGATGAAGGACATCTATGGGAGGATGAAATGCTTAGGAAGGCAGAAGGTTTGGACTTGTACACCGCAAGATGGCAAGACCCCGAGGTGCTGAAGATATTACACATAGAATAAGACTTCAATTAGTTCCTACTTCAAACAAGGCTAGAAGGTTATGCAGGCCAGCCCCAAAAGACTTATGCCGAGATAAGTAGAGAATTCCTAGCCACCTTCAGGTGTGTTCATACTAAGCAAGAGAGGTAATAACACCCCAAGCACTTTTGATGTGAGGTTTGTTATGAAACAACACATATTTGTTATGTATTTAGAAGAATTTTGTAGAGATCCACGTGTACTAGAAATTGGGATGAAATACTGAGTAATTCTGATGTTAGTCTCTAGGAGTTATGGAGAAGCATAAGCATAGATGTGCCCGAGGATATTCGTAGAGGGAAACTTTCACATATTCAGCATCATGGGCTTGGATATTTTGCACTATTTCTTCATAAGGGATTTCTTTCTAGGAAGAACATTACTACTTGCACTGGTCATGTTTTATACTTATTGAGGCATGCAAAGGAGGGTAGGTATCCTGATTATAATTTGGGTGTGATTCTTTCTAGAACCTTGTCATATGTTGTAGCTCATAAATATACCAAACCTCTCTTTGATGGAGCCATAGCTACCTTGATTTATAAACATATTAAAGAGGAAAGGAAGTTTAAGGATAGGGGAACTAAAATTATAGAAACTAACCTATTGGATTCCTTTATGCTGTATAACACGGGAATAATGAGGACGTGGAACGATGATGTTATAATGTATCAATTCATGGTTAGGCATGGTAGGTTTGAGACCACTATGCTCCCTCGTCTTGAATATTTTGACAGTTTATCAAAAAAAGGATAGCTCCGGTGGACGAGTCTTCATGGTATGATGTTCTTGCACCACCAACATACCGCACATGGGGTGGCGCACCTGTAGCACCTGAGTATCACCCGGGGGAAGGCTCTTCTTCTTAGATAGGGAATGAGGTTGTGCCTCCGGAGTGGGCACCATGGGAGCTGCCAAAGCCCCACTATGGAGATGGATCGCATGGTTGGGGGCCAAACCCCCACTACACAGGCTAATAGATTCCACCCAAGATTGGGGGAGTACGATTTACTCCCTTCCTTTTCATTGTATATACCATGCTAGAATTGTTTAAGTTGCTTGAGTTGTAGTTTAGTTGCCCAAAATTTGAAAATCCAAAAACATTTTTTACTTTGTAGCCTCTTGCATGTTGTTTATCCTCAGCAAAACCCAAAACCCAAAAATATTTCACTTGTTCCTTTAGCTTTCTTGCTATTTAGTTAGTTGTCTTTGCCACCCACAACTAAAAACCACAAAAAGATTTTTGTTTTTGAAAATCACGTAGAAGGAGTGGCAGAAATCTGCATGATGTTGTTCACTGTTTTATTTTTCATTTTTATCTGTAACTCCGATTAGGTTGAAATTTCTACAGTAACTGTAACTTTTCATCTCCCACACACACACAAAAGTTGGCAAAAATTCATGGGATGTTTAAGTAGGCCAAAACTAGGCTGCATCACCGCAGTGATTTGTTGGCAGATTTTGATTTTCATCAGTAAAAGTAGCTAGTTGAACTTGCATATGATCCCCAATGAGTACTATGGTTATATATGGATCACAACCACTATGAACCACCATTTTGACACCATTTGATAAAAAAATTGATGAAAAACCCCACACAATATTTGATCAAACTGTTGGAAATGATGTCCCAAATGAACCAAGTTATACTCTCTTGACTCTATTCTATATGTGAGTGCATTGTGCAGTTCAAGTTGGGATAGGAAGAACAACAATGATGAATCAGCATGTATGAATTGATGAAATAGGTACGACACCTTTTCTATATTTATATGTGCAATTTAATAATACCAAGTACTTGTGCATAATTTCATCAATACTTAGGGAAGTGGTAATGGATGTTTATCTTGTTTGTGTTCTTCTCGCTATATAATGATGTAAATGAGATGCTATTGAGGAACATTATTTAGACTTGATTGAAATATAGTAGCTCTGAACAAAGGCCTATACATCCCATTGTGTTTGTTATTGTGAACGTGGCACATATTCAATGATGAATATTTATATTCCTATATGTCTTTGAAATATGAAGGTTCGATGTTTGTATGACAGTCTATTCTTTAAAATGGTATATCATCATTGAGTCATATGTAAGTCAGTTGATAGTATCTTTAGTTGACAAATCAGCGTTCCGCTAGCCTTTGAACCAATTCCACCAACATGGCTATCATTGTGTTGGTGGGAAAATATCCATGGGCCACTATCCTGAAAAGAAAAGGAGAATGAACCCAATGAGTTGGCTATTATGTTGGCATCAAAGAAGTGTCCACCAAAGAAAGTTCAAAAACTAAGAAGTGACCACCAAAGAAAGGAAAAAACCAAGAAATTCCTATACAAGTGAAGTTGAATGAAAGATACAAATACAAGCTCAAATGAAGGGGCAAAACCCTGCCGCTCATATGAGGTGTAGAGTTTATAAGCAAGCACCTATCATACTTCCACTCCACCATGTTGTCAACTAAATATACTAGCCACTTACTCATGTATGGGTCTTCTATGAATGTTTAAAGATTGAAAGACTAGAAGGATACGACATCACCTAAATATTTAGTTTGCAATGCAAACATGGTGAATTATTATTCAACACTTGAAAGAATCAAAGGTCTCAAAAACCTTACTAATGATTCAATCAAATGTGATGTGACAACTTTGTTCGTTGCCACTATCAACTAATCATGCCTAAGTAGTGTTGCCATATATTATCTCCTTTGCACCATGTATAAATAGTGGAACACCAACATAGTGAAATTTTGTGAACACTTTGCTATTCATTGATAAAGCCATGTTCCAAATACTTGATATGTTAAACTGTTATGCATGCATAGAGCAAAGTTCTTATAAAAGTATTTCGTCACTTCTACACTGCATTTGAGTTGTCTAAGGACAAACAACGAGCTAAGCTTGGGGGAGATTATACATCTCAAATGTATCGACTTTTCCAAGTACTTTACTCGATGATTTGCTCCGGAATCTCACCATACTTGGATAAAACTACTGAATTTGACATTGTTTTAGCAAAAGATTGTTTCTCGATGTTTTTGTAGGAAGTAAAATCAAGGAAAAATACCATGCATGTTTTTCACCAAAAAAAGGAGCCTGGGCTTTGTAATCACACGAGGGGGCCACTAGGCCTAAAAGAGCACAGGTGTCGCGCCCCGCTCAACTAGGCACGCCACCCAGGACCTTTCGGCCCAGGAGCATTATCCCGGCCTCTCCTTTGGTGTACCCCATATATACCTGAAAAACCTAGGTATCTAGGAGGACAGACTCTTTCACGAAACAGAGAGCCCCCACGTCCACGATCTTTGTTTCGAGGGTCAGATTGGTCCTGCTCTCCACGCTGAATAGGGGATTTCGAGGTATTCTGCACCACCATCATCACTAACGTCATCACCAACAACCATGTACTCACTCTCCATCATCATGTGTGAGTAGTTCTCTGTATGCATGTGAGGTGGAAGGGGATTGGATGAGATTGCTCATGTAATCATCCATATGTATCGAGATTTGAGGTGTTTGTCTTGAGGATATTCTTGTATGAGTGTTGGTACACCTTTGATATGTTTAATGCTTGTTGCTAGGGCCTGAGTGACATGATTTTAGTGCTGGACTTCTATTGCCTCATCATATATATGATATCTGCAAAGTGTATTGCCTATTATTGTGTTGAACCTGCGAACCCTAAAGTGACAGTTAGAGAACAATGGGAATATTTGATAGTTTGAGGATATTGTGTGTTCATGAAGTGTTAATTCTTTGTTTTGGGCTATTCGAAAGGATAGACCTTAATTTCTTGTAGTTTCAAGTTGGCCCCGGTGAAATGGGTAGGCAGGACAATAGATGTTATGCAAATTCTCTTGGTTAGTATGCATAACTATATTTGGATCACACACCTACACACAACTGAATTTGAGATGAATTCCATGTCATTAGGATTACATTATATGATCAATATCATTCATGCAACACCCCGATATCACCTCATGCCTATGATTTAGCCACTGAAATTTACACATCACTACTTTCGGTGAAAACTGGAAATCTGCTGCTATTGTTTACTGCTTGTTTTATTGCTTTGAATCAACTGCTATAAATCACCACTTTCTTTGTGATTTTATTTATATAAAGGTGTGGTTGAGAGTGATGTATCAATTGCTAAAGTCTTACTAATATACTTGTTTTCAACTTGAGTCGAACTATAAATTTGGGTAATACTTCCCATCGAAGATTTCAGCGATCCCCTATACTTGTGGGCATCAGCTACTAACTTTACTTCTTATGAAGCATCTACCCTTAAAGGAGAATGTTGAGCTAAGGGCTCAACTTGAGTTGTTAACTAGGAAGTATAGGAAATTGAAAGAAAGTCATGAAAAGCTCTCAGGCTCTCATAATGATCTTCTAATATCCTATGATGGGCTAACGTTAAAACTTGAGGCAAGTATCACTAAGGTAACATCTGGTGAACCTCTTTTTGACATTAGCACAACTTCCACTCAAAATTCTATAATGACATGTGCTAATCCTAGTAATTGATCTAGTCATGCTATTGATAAACCTTGTGTTGGATTACTTGCTTTGCCTTGTTTCTCTAACAATGAAGCCTCTACTTCCTCTAGTACTTCTTTTTCTACGAACCATGTAGAGGAAATCAAAGAGCTCAAGGCCCAAGTCTTTTCTTCAAAGAAAGACTTGGAAAAGAGTCATGAAGGTAAATCCACACTTGATAATATTTTGAGTGTGCAAATATCCCCTAATAATAAAAGTGGACTTGGATTCAACTCCAATAACAATAACAACTCCAAGATCAACAAGAAGAAGGACCAAGACCAAGTCAAGAATTCGACTAATATTATTTGCTTCAAGTGCAAGGTTGAAGGACATCATGTAATATCTTGTCTATTGAAGAAAAATCACTTGAGTGAGAAGCAACAAGGGAAGCTGCCATAAGTACATATGTCATGAGAAGAGGTGCTTTGCCTCTTCATGTACAAATGGTACCTTATCTAACCCTATAATTGTTGATGATGATTATTCTCTTGGGAAGGATAAGGATGGCAATGTGTTTGCCAAGTTTGTTGGAACTCAAAGTGGTGTCAATAAAATAACCATTTGGGTTGCCAAGCCTATTGTGACTAACCTCTTAGGACCCGACTTGGTTGGCGACCAACAATATAAAAATTTATCAATAGGTGGTTGTGGAGGGCATTGGAGACTTGACTAACTCATGAAGAATTAAGGGATCTACATATATTATATTTGATCAAGCAAAGTCATAAGGATTATCATCTCCCTGTCTTATATCCAATGTGCCTCTTCGCGGTAACTTGTAGTTAACTCCTTTATATTGTAAGTTACTTGCCCATTTACATGTCTTAGTGTTGTACCAAGTATGTTTTTGTATTTGGTGTGCCTTATGCTTGCTTATTTTGTGTATTCAAGTATGTATAGGTGTTTGGCACGTCATTTACTTGTGTGTTTTGTTTTGAGCCTCTAATGCTTCTTGGTGATATCTTATTTGGATCTTTTCGAGTGGTCAATGGAACATCCCATTTTGGGGGAATGATATGCCTCGCGCATCTCTCAAACCTTAAAATGTGTGTACATGAGTACTACCACTTAGTATTGATATTGCAAGGTTATCTAGTCACTATGTGGTGCATCATACTCATGATAAATTCAAATTCTAAATGTCCATTAATTATCTCTAGTTGAGATTGTTTTGACTCTTGTTGAGAAGATTTGAATATCACATTATGGGGCATTAATATGCTTCTTGTTGCATATCACAATCCTAGGAAATGTGAACATATGAGGTAGTGCCACTTAGAGTTGATATTGTTAATTATCTTTTTAGGTGGCATGTTAGCTTAAACAAGGCTCTATTTTGTTAGAAGCTTTTATTGCTCATCTTTTTGGTCTTTGTTTGAGTAAGAAATTCTTGGCACAGCCTTCCTAAAATACATATCTCTATATCTTATTTGGGAGATCGTTTGCTTCAAGTTATTCTATTCCTTGATTTGCATGATTGTGTGACTAGTTGAAGCTATCAAGAATCTCTATCTATGCATAGTGCTTAATATTTTTTATTTATATCCTATGCTTTTTATTGTGAAGATTTATCTTTAATATCCTTGCAATATACTACCGGAAATCAATTCCAATACACTCATTGCCTTTCGATGATTGATATACTTGTGTGTGGTAGTGATGGCAACAACTCCGTGTGTACCAACTCATTAGGCTCCAAGTGCAGAGTGTTGTAGCAAGCGCCTTTTCCCCACAAGGGTGACTCGAGGGTTTATATCGAGCTCTAGGGGAATTGGCTTAGAGATTTATTTTTCCTCTCCTCTTCAAGCAACCAGCAAAGGAAAGTTTTGTCTTGTGTCCCCAACTCCACAGTGTGGTTATCAAGCACAAGGTTTCGTATTAGTAATATGAAATAACAAAATAAATAAAGTAAAAAAAATAAAAACTAGGCAAACAAGACGTAACAATAAAAGATAGTTGTTTTTGGTTTTGTGTGTGTGCAAGTGACGAAAGTTTTTTTGTATTTTTGAAATAATAAATTGCAGAAAATATAAAGTGTGATAGTAGTGTTGAAAAGGTGTTTCTAATGGTTTAAAATTGATCGGGGTTCATGGGTTCACTTGTCTACTCTCTTTTTGGGATGCAATGGACACAAACAATTCATCAGAGACATAATATTAGTGGAAATTCTACATGTGTTTGATAAGCATCCACATGGGCATCACGTCCTAACATAGAGATGATGCAACACATCTCTCTTATACTCCTCAAGAAAGGGAAAGCTCCAAGAAATCTTGAATTAAGAATCAACAAAGTATAGCCTTAGGTAATTTGACATGATGTTTGAATCACAAATATGCTACCTTGACCAAACAAGATTATCTAACTGTTAGAAGATAATTATAGCACATGGATTCACTTTATACCTAGTGAGTTAGCAAAACAATCGTAAATACCATAGTAGATCTTGAATTTTTTGCACCATGTTGCTCCATCTAATATACACTTCTCCCCACACATGCTCTTGCATACAAGTTGGATAAAAACAAGTACTTAAGAACAGGGTACATGATATGCATCTATGAATACATCTTACACATAATAGGTTCCAATCTCATATATCAAATCATAGAATAAAGATCCACCACATAGGAATTAAAAATATGACCATAATCATGTGGGGTAGCTCATATGGTACTAGATCTATGAAGAACAAGAGAGAGAGAGAGAGAGAGAGAGAGAGAGAGAGAGATCAAGCTACTACCACAAAACCATAGTCCAGAGGTGGACTACTCCCTCTTCATCATGGTGATGATGGTGCAGACATTGGAGAAGGTAGAGATCCCTCCGACGGCGGCCCCAACAGAGTTTCCCCCTCCAATCTTTGCTGGTTCTAGCTCTATTTTGGTGTTTCGGTGTTTCTGTGGTGCCTCTCCCCAAGAACTCCCAATGGGCCCTTTATATAGTGGTTTTTAGGTCATATGAAGGCGGTGGGCGAAAGATCAAAGCGAATCGATGATTGAGGAGGGAAAGGGAATGGGTGGCGCGCGCACCCTTACTGGGCGCGCCACCTAGGCCCTTTTGTCCCTCCTGGCTCATCTGGTGAGGTCTAAGTGCTCCAGGTGCTTCTCTTGATGAAATTTTGATGCTCCCAAAATCCCAGCTCCATTTCACTTTGTTTAGGTCCCTAAAAGGCAAAAATACACAAAACAGGGTTTTCTTGTCCTGTGGAGTTATAAAAAAATAAAGGCTATCATTTGGTAAATCCTCATAAATCAATGTAAAACATGAATATAACATCATATATGTAGCAAATATGTAGGAATTTATAGCAACAAACTACAAAGTTCATGTATGCATTTTACATGCATCAACATCTCCAAGCTTAACCTATGCTCGTCCTCGAGCATGAAGGTGATAAAACTAACATGGGCTTTAGATTTTGGTGCTTATTTTCACTACCAAGCATGACGAAAAAGTTAAACGGTTTGATACATTGCAAATGTATCTATAATTTTTGATGTTCCATGCTTGGTTTTATCCACTTTCTTGTGTTTTGTTCCAACTTTGGAGTACTTTTCATATGATTTCTTGGACTAACCTATTAGCAAGAGCCACAGTGCCAGCTGCCTGTTTTCTGCTGTTTTTGGTTTCAGGAAAGTCAGAAAATAAATATTCTCGGAATTGGAGGGACAAAAGCCAAAGTGCCAATTTTTTCGGAAGGGATCAAGTGCCAGAATACAAGACGGAGAAGGGCCAGGGAGCCACCACACCACCTGGCCGTGTGGCCAGGCCTGGCCCGTGCTAGGGGATGGTGTGGCCGCTCCCGGCACCCCCTCGGCTCTCCTTCCGCCTATATATTGCCCTCGGGACGGAAACCCTAAGTGCCCGATCAAAAATCCACGGAAGAGTCTGTAGCCGCCATCATCTCCATCCCTAGATCGGGAGGGATCTGAAGCTCTTCCCAGCACCCTGCCAGAGAGGGGAATTCACCCTGGAGGCCTTCTTCATCACCATGCAAGCCTCCGGTGTGATGCGTGAGTAGTTCATCCTTGGACTATGGATCCATGTAGTAGCTAGATGGTTGGTTCTCCTCCTTTGTGCTTTCATGTTTAGATCTTATGAGCTCCGTTCATGATCAAGATCATCTATTTGTAATACATACATGTTGTGTTTGCGGGGATCCGATGGATATTGAGATACTATTTCATATTCATTATTGATTCTATCATGTCTTTGTTATTTGTGATCTTGCATGCTTTCCGTTGTTAGTAGCTATCTTGGCCAAGTAGATGCTAGCAACTCCAAGAGTTAGTATTTATGCTCGATAGTGGGTTCATGCCTCTGGTAATCTAGAGAAGTGACAGAAATCTCTAAGGTACTAGATGTGGTGTTGCTACTAGGGAGAAAACAACAATCCTTTGTTCATAGAACAATCGTATTGTTTACTTTACACGCAGTTCGTAAAGCAATAATTTGTTGCTTGCAACTTAACACTGGAGGGGGTTCGGATGATAACCTGAAGGTGGATTATTAGTCATAGATGCAGTTCGATGGCGGTCTATGTATTATGTTGTAATGCCCAATCAAGTCTCAAAGGAGTCAAGATGATTAGTATATGCATGTATTGCTTTCTCGGTGTTTGTCAATTCCGCCACTGTAATTTGTTCACCCAGCATGTTATCTATCTAAGGAGAGCCACCTCTAGTGAACTATGGATCCCGGTCCTTTCTCTTTACATACAATCTACAACTGTTTACTGCTTTGTGTTTACTTTCTACAAACTTTTACTTCTTTCCATTCGATACGTTTAATCCTTTGTTTTCTGCAAAACACGGTGAGATTGATAACCTCATCGCAAGTTGGGGACAAAGTTCTGTGGTTGTGTTGTGCAGGTCTCCACGTTGCTACTAGCACCAGTAGTGCACCCTGCTAAAGCTCAGCTAGTAACACCTTTGGGGTTCCCAACGAGCTCTACATCAACACCGCACTAGCACTTTTCTCAGGCCGTGCAATCGAGCCATCAAGCATTTTTTCAAGCTGTTGGGAGTCAAGGACATCTTCACAAGGGGAGTCCCTCATAACCAATCTCTTTACTTTGTTGTTTTTGTTTTGCTTAGCTTCTTTTTTCTTTGTTTGCTTGTTTTGTTCTTCAAAAACACAAAAAAATAGTTTTACTTGTTTGCTTTCTTATTTCAAAAACAAAAAAAAATTAAGTCTCCTTTAGTAGTCACCTCTCCCCTAGCTCACCATGTTGATCCCTACATTCACCTTGAAAGATCTTTCAATTGGTAGTGGTTCTATAATTGGGAAAGACAATATTGAAGAATTCTTCAATCATGTTAGTAGGTATGAAGATTCTGAGGATAGATCCCTTGCAGAACTTGCCCCAAACTATGAGATTGCTGCAGCTTCTTTAATTCACACGTTAGAAGCTAGGTTTGTTAACCTCAACCCCTTAATGCAAGTAATGTTTCTTAAGCTTAAAGAAATTGAGGACCCTGAAAAGAGGGATTTTATTCTAGAAACATTGTTTAAGGAGTTCTATGATGTTGCCAAGGAAGCTAGAAAATTCTTTGAACGTTTCAATATGCTAGGCTCATGTGTAGATGTTGTTGGTACACGAGAAAAGATGAACAAACCGAACCTAATGGGGAGGAACCTAAGATACCAATACCCTTTAAACTAGTAGCAATACATGATGCCATAGAAAAGAATCTTGATTGGATTGTTCCTGCAAACCCTTTTGATGAGAATAGTGAACCTAAGAGCATTGAGAGAGGATCATCTAGAACTTATTTGGATGATATACCTTGCCTTGTTGAAAATATTTCTGGTATTGATCTTAATGCTTCTTCATTTGAGAACACTTGATTCTTTCTTTGCTTCTTATGCCTAACTTAAAGGCGTTAAAGAAAAGTACTTATTGGGAGATAACCCAAAAGTTTTAGATGAGTCTTGGAAGTTATTACTTCAGTAATAACCTCACTTTATCCTTTTTATTTGCTTTTTGTGCCAAGAGTAACCTCTAATGAGAGAGAAGTAATGATTGGGAAAGTTGCTGTCCCAAAACTGATTTTTGTGCTTCACCGTAAAAATTCGTGAGAGAGCTCTGTATGTCGGATTGAGCTGTAATTTTTTGTGCTTCTGCCCCAGGTTGTTATCTAACTTTCATGAGTTCAATACTTTTTGATTTGAGCAACAGAAGGTTTTCGAAAAAAAATCGTTTTTAACTGTTGGTCTGTTTTGACAGATTTCTGCCATTTTCTGCATTTGCTTCTTGTGGGTTCCTTTTTGAGTTCTTTTGGGGAATTGAGATGTTTGAGGGAAGTGCTGCAGTAGCTAGTGTTCTAATGGAAGTTTATTTGGTGTTATAACTGAACCTTAAGACTTATTTATCTTGAGTGCACTAATGTTGCTAATAAAGATTGTGCGAAGTTTTGTATGAAGGAAAAATTTCAAGTGTATGGAAGGAATGAGTAATGAGATGAAGGATGGACTAAAGCTCAAGCTTGGGGATGCCACGCGTGTCACCCCAAGAAATATCCAAGAAGTACAAGCGTCAAAGCTTGGGGATGCCCAAGGCATCCCCTTCTTCATCAATAAAAATCCCAGGTTTCTTCCAAACGCTTCATTTTTGGTTTCATGCACAGTTGTGTTTTTCTTGGAGCGTCTTCTTTTTCGTTTTCATTTTAGTTTTTAGTTTGCTTGGTTTGCTTTGTTTTCTGAATAAATTTGTTGGACCCCCTCTTTCATACATTGGTTTGCAAATGGTTTGGTTTGGTTTGGAAAAGAGTAGGAAAGTTCATGCTTATGTGGTAAAAAGATCTCGTGTTTGACTGTGGCATGTGCTTTGTCATGCCATGCTTGATTTTGTTTTGGCTTTGTGCTTAGTAAGCTTTGTTGTAGCATGACTTGTTATAAACAATTGAGATTTCTTAATGTGCCTTGGATAAATCATGCGTTGTTTTAGCATATTAAAGCATAGTATAGTGGTATTCTCCTTTGATGCTTTATTTGGGTTGACTTGGCGCATGCTCACACCATGTTATGACTGTCACAAGTCACCATAGCCTTTATGATCCTTTAGTTTTCAACTTGTAGTATCACTTTATGCTTTAATCAATTGTGTTTTGTCGCTCTGCATGATTATGACCATTATTGCTCTCTTAGTTTGTCGATCCCAGTCTTTTGCTAGCCTCCACAACCAAGTATGAGTTCCACTCATGCATCCAACTCCCTAAACCAAGTTATTCCAAAGATTCCACCATACCTACCTACTAGCTTATGCTATTCCAAGTATATTCATGTTTTTGTTTACCTTCCAAATTAAACTTGTTATGAGAAAACTAGTGATTAAAGCTCTCACGAACTTGATGGCACACTTTACTTTACTTGCCCTTAATAAACTTGAACCATTGTGTCTTCTATGTTGTATATGCTTGCACTTATTTGTTGGGAATTAGCAGAACCATGCTTTCATGGGGAACGCTTTCAACATTGCACTTGGTACTTGTACCTAGTTGATATCATGCTCTTTTGTATATGGATGTCAATGTGTGAAATGAAAGGGAGCTTGTAAGTCCATGGAGTTATGTATATGTGTTAGAGAAAGCCTGGGCATTGGTCTAATCCATGCTGACATGGTGGAAACCTGCAGCGTAACCATAATGAGCTGTCTATGAAGCATTCTTCTTATAAAAAAAGAGTCCTATATTGAGAAGAAAAAAGAAAAAAAAAGAGATACTATGAAAAGAGGAAAGAGAGAAAAAAGCACCATATTCCCATGGTAAATAAGAAGAATGCTGAGATGCTCGTTGTCTGCTTGCCTTGTCATTTTGATATGGGGATTCTTCCGTATCATCGGGCAAGGGGTACCCCATTGGCGGTTCTCTATGATACACATATACTTACGATGAAAAGAACTTACCGGTGACTAAACTTGAGTAGCATGAGGAGAGGCCCTCGTATACAAGGGACATGAGATTTCTGACATATACTTCGTCAAGCATGTACACCATAGTTTGTTAACTTTAACATTAATCACTTCAAGATGCTTTTTTTTGAGGGTAAAACAGTAGGGCAAAAAGACCCCACTGCAATTTTTATATATTGTAGAGAGTTACAAAAGAATATTTACAAGACTCATTCCACCTCAAAGAAGAGGGATAAATTCTAATCAGCTATCTCCTGTCTAAATTAGTTTCAATCCAAACCTTAAGGCTCTGATAATACTTCTTCTTAATTCTAAAAAGGACCCATCTTAATTCCTGGGCTACAATAGCCTTCCAGGTCTCAATCGATGCATGCTGATTATTGAAAATTTCATTATTCCTGCAAATCCAAATGCCCCAAGTTCCAAGTAGCAGAATTTCCATTGCAAAAGGGACATTGAGGTCTTTTTTAATACTGACTAACACTTCAAAGATAGTTGGATCAGCCAAATTGACCTGAGAAATTTCAGCCCAGCAGGCTCTTGCAAAAGAACATTCCCAAAACAAATGTAGGCTGGTTTCTTCATTATTGCAGCCCTGGAAGACACAGTCATAAGATGCCAGCGAGAAACATTTCCTTTTCAGAAGGTTTCTAGTGTTGAGTCTATCAAGCAGTAAGAGCCAGAAGAAGAATTTGTGTTTTTGCTGACAAGAAGATTTCCATAACCAAGAGAAATGTGGCTAAACCGGCTGGTAACCAGCTAAGGAGCAGTAAGCCTTTTTCACCGAATAATTACTGCCCCAAATGTAAGACCAACAATCAAAATCCCCTTCCCTGCCAGAATTGAGAATTTGTTCAAGACTTTGATATTCCTGATAAGCTTGCTGTGACAAAGGAAGGTAAAAAAGGTCCTGAGTATTTGGGGTATGCAGGAACTCACTGACAGAGATGTGAGGTTTTTTTGCATCAGAGAGGAGGTGAGGAAGCTTATGTTGGAGGCAGCTATCATTCCACATATCAGACCAGAAAAGTGTGGTTTTCCCATTTCCAACCAAGCACTTTGCAAGTCCTTTAAAAATGTCAATCAGTTTGAGGTGAGCTTTCCACCAAAAGGATCCCTCAAGACTTCTTCCAGGGAGCTTATCATTACAATAGTAAGTGTTCCAAACCAGATGAACCCAAGGAATATCCTTATGATTATAAAATTTATCCAAATTCTTCAAAAGAAGAGCAGAATTTTGAACATTAAGATCAAGAACACCCAAACCTCCCTGGTTCTTGGGTTTACAAACTTTCTCCCATGCTACAAGAGCAGTACCTCTAGCTTGAACATCAGTAGTTTTCTTTCTCCACAAGCATTGCCTCATATATTTAACCAACTGCTCCTTGATAGTGACAGGAAGCTCAAAACAGCTCATGTAATATATGGGAAGGAAGATAACAGATTTGACTAACTGCAATTTCCCCCCATAATTAAGAAAGTCAGCAATTCCACACAACCTTCTTTCAATTCTCTGAACAATAGGCAGGAAATGTTCCACAGCAGGTTTATTCAAGCTCAAGGGCAAACCAAGGTATGTAAAAGGCAAGGAACCAGTGAGGCAAGAAAGGGTATTAGCAAAATGCCCAAGCCTCTCAGAGTCCATGTTAATAGGCATCATGCTGGACTTGGAATAATTGACTTTGAGTCCAGAGGAGAGAGCAAAAGTATGTAAAATTGCCTTAAGACATAGGAGTTGCTCAGAATCAGCCTTAAGGATTATTAAAGTGTCATCTCGCATCTTGAATCACAGAAGTCAGATGAAAACATTCTCAGTGGGCAAAGAAAGAAGACCCAGGTTCATTGCTTTATTGAGGATACTTTGAAGAAGATCAGCAGCCAGAACAAACAATAAAGGAGACAAAGGATCTCCTTGTCTGACACCCCTTCTACAGTAAAAAAAATTCCCAGGCACACCATTTAAAAGCACAGAAGAAGAAGCAGACCCAAAGATCATCTGAATCCAAGAAATCCATTTAGCTCCAAAACCTTTGGCTTTAAGGATATTGATGATAGTAGAATGCTCAATTCTGTCAAAAGCCTTCTCAAAATCCAACTTAAGAATTAAAATTTCCTCTTTTGACTTGTGGCATTGATCAAGAAATTCAAATGCCCAACCTAAACAGTCTTGGATAGATCTTTGCTTGAGGAAACCATATTGATTCTTGTGAACAAGTTTAAGAATGACTTTTTGCAGTCTGTTGGCCAGAATCTTGGTGATAATCTTAAGGACACTATTTAGCAAAGAAATAGGCCTAAAATCAGCAGGGGTCAAAGGAGCAGCAATTTTTGGAATTAGGGTGATAAAGGAAGAATTGATGCTTTCCAAAGAGGCATTCCCTTCATAGAATTCCACAAGAAGACTCTTCACATCATCCTTAATAATAGGCCAGCAAAGCTTCATGAATTCATTATTAAAGCCATCAGGGCCTGGGGACTTATCATTAGGCAAATTTGTGATGACTTCCTCAATCTCCTCATCCGAGAAAGGCTTTTCCAAAGCATCTCTTTCTTCCTGGCTTAAGCAATCACCAGCCAAGTCATTAAGATTGAAATCCCTTTCAAGATGCTTATGATAGGGGCAATGAGAGCTGAAAGCTATAAGTACAATAATTTTTGGAAGCTCTTTATGAGACTTGAATCCCTACTTCCTTTTACAAAGGCCTTTCTTCCACCATTATATTGAGTCTCCACCTTCTATCTTTATGCACCTACTTTGAGAGCATAGTGGCCATTCTTAGTTCTATGTGCATTGTCCCAAGACTAGTTGATTGATGCATACTTTGATATTGCCTGTTTTAAACTATTTGTATCTAGTCACTCTTATGAACTTTGAAGGTGTCCTATGCATTTATATTTGCTACTCTATTGAGGGACAAGCTGAATACTATTATGCTATGTTTTCTTTATGTGAAACAAACAAACGTCGTGCAAAGCATTGTTATTCATGAATCTTTTGTTTGTGCCTCTTCATGTTGCATCATAGTTTCTTTGCTTATTGCTAGAACTTTGTCTTTCATGTTATGATTGAAGTACTATGATCCCAGCTTTGAATGTTTTACAAATACTTTGATCAAGTCTTTGATGGTGCATGTCACCTCAAAAATTATTCTTTCTTTTTATCACTTACCTACTCGAGGACGAGCAGGAGTTAAGCTTGGGGATGTTGATACATTGCAAATGTATCTATAATTTTTGATGTTCCATGCTTGGTTTTATCCACTTTCTTGTGTTTTGTTCCAACTTTGGAGTACTTTTCATATGATTTCGTGGACTAACCTATTAACAAGAGCCATAGTGCCAGCTGCCTGCTTTTCATTGTTTTTGGTTCCGGAAAGTCGAAATGAATATTCTCGAATTGGATGGGACAAAAGCCAAAGTGCCTATTTTTCTAAGGATCAAGTGCGAATATGAGACGGAGAAGGGCCAGGAGCCACCACACCACCTGGCCGCGGCCAGGCTGGCCCGTGCGAGGTGGTGTGGCCGCTCGACCCCTCGGCCTCTCCTTCCGCCTATATATTGTCCTCGGGACGGAAACCCTAAGTGCCTGATCAAAAATCCACGGAAGAGTCTGTAGCCGCCATCATCTCCATCCCTAGATTGGGGAGGATCCAAGCTCTTCCCAAGACCTACCGAGAGGGAATTCACCGAGGCCTTCTTCATCACCATGCAAGCCTCCGGCGTGATGCGTGAGTAGTTCATCCTTGGACTACGGATCCATGTAGTACCTAGATGGCTGGTTCTCCTCCTTTGTGCTTTCATGTTTAGATCTTGTGAGCTCCGTTCATGATCAAGATCATCTATTTGTAATTCATACATGTTGTGTTTGCGGGGATCCGATGGATATTGAGATGCTATTTCAGATTGATTATTGATTCTATCATGTCTTTGTTATTTGTGATCTTGCATGCTTTCCGTTGTTAGTAGCTATCTTGGCCAAGTAGATGCTAGCAACTCCAAGAGTTAGTATTTATGCTCGATAGTGGGTTCATGCCTCTGGTAATCTAGAGAAGTGACAGAAATCTCTAAGGTACTAGATGTGCTGTTGCTACTAGGGAGAAAACAACAATCCTTTGTTCATAGAACAATCGTATTGTTTACTTTACACGCAGTTCAGAAGCAATAATCTGTTGCTTGCAACTTAATACTGGAGGGGGTTCAGATGATAACCTGAAGGTGGATTATTAGTCATAGATGCAGTTGGATGGCGGTCTATGTATTATGTTGTAATGCCCAATCAAGTCTCAAGGAGTCAAGATGATTAGTACATGCATGTATTGCTTTCTCGGTGTTTGTCAATTGCCCCGCTTTAATTTGTTCACCTAGCATGTTATCTATCTAAGGAGAGCCACCTCTAGTGAACTATGGATCCCGGTCCTTTCTCTTTACATACAATCTACAACTGTTTACTACTTTGTGTTTACTTTCTGCAAACTTTTACTTCTTTCCATTCGATACGTTTAATCCTTTGTTTTCCGCAAAACACGGTGAGATTGACAACCTCATCGCAAGTTGGGGACAAAGTTCTGTGGTTGTGTTGTGCAGGTCTCCACGTTGCTACTAGCACGTAGTGCCGCCAAAGCTCAGCTAGTAACACCTTTGGGGTGTTTCCTTGCTCCTACTGGTTCGATTAAACCTTGGTTTCATAACTGAGGGAAACTTGCTGCTGTGCTCATCATACCTTCCTCTTGGTGTTCCCAACGAGCTCTACATCAACACCGCACCAGCACTTTTCTGGGCGTCGTGCACTGAGCCATCACGGTTCAATGCTTAAGAGAATAACAACAATTAAGAATATCATAAAGTGATACTCCTTATAATTTCATACTTGACAACAAAATGTTTATAATGTCCAACAAAAATGCATATAGTAAGATGAGGCAATAGTGCATTCTTCGCATAGAGAAAAGTATATATATATTGGCGGTCCTATGTTTAGAATATTTGGCAAAGGAGGTTGGAAATAGTGTATGGCTGGCAAGTAGGGAATACCATATGTGAGACACCAGCTATCTTCCAAACACTATCCATTAAGTTTATGGTTGAAGCATAGTTCATCATTATTGTTTGGTTCCATTGCCCCTCATTACCTGATTCTTTTTGGCATTCTTGTTTTGGCACTTTTTGCTTCTTTCCTCTTTTTTTCTATGTCACTTTTTGCTTGTTTTGATTGTTGGGAAGGCCTAGCCTCTACATACTCTCTCTTCTCACCTTTTGATATCACATAATTACTTCGAGGGTTTTTGCCCTCATCTTAGAAGTGGTACCCCTTCTATGGAGGGTTTTTGCCCTCATCTTTTAACGTATGCATCCTCTTATTGCTTTTTGGGAAGGGGTACTCTATTCCCAATGAGTTTGTGGTCACCCCACGACTAACTTCTCCATGTCACCATACCCATAATAATAGTATTTGGAAAGTAAATAATGTCTCACACATGATAGTATACTTTGGGATATATCTTGAGCTATTTGGGTAGGTGTTTCCTATATAAATACTAAGTTTGTTTTGCTAAAGGAGGTTGCTTCAATATGGTGGGGCTAGAAATGGTAACCATTTGACCTTCTACAAGAATGCAAAGTGCCCATAGTACTAAGTCATTTCTAGAAGACAATATAAGCATTGAGCATCATTTATGTTCAATATAAGAACTAACACAATATGATACCCTTATAAGCCATTACTTCTTAAAGCATATGAACATTCCAACTTAAAGCAATAACATGCATAGTGTGGTTTCCCCTTTTTCTACTTCAAGCATGGCATTCAATCAAGCATGACATTCAATCATGGGATAATTTATTTTGGTAGATCTTTCCTCAGCATGAAAAACATCTATCATGGTGGTCCTATTTATTTCCAAACATATCAAGCAAAACTAAACAAAGACACTCCAAGTTTCTATGATCATTCTATGTTGCTCAAAAAACAAAGTTTAGAAGTTTGCAAGTCGAGAGTTTAATAGGTTCAGTGGTGTTCCTCGAGCATCCCCAATATTATGCTTTTCACCATTCTTGGATAGCTCTTGGTGTGGTGTTCCTCCATTCCCTGTCAAAAAACTTCAACATAGAACTTTCTCCCATTTTTCCCTATGGGGTGACATTAGTGGTACAAGATAATGATACTATCTGCCATATATATCAAAGAAAAAATTCCTTATTAGTCCATCAGGAATATAGTGTCCTACACATTCCTAGCATATCAAAATACTCATGGAAAATCATTTTGAGACCCAAAGGAATGGCTCAAACACTAGTGGGCAGAATCTGTCCAGATTTTCAGCAGCAGCAAAACGGAATTATTTCAACCACCTAGACATTTCAAGAATTTTGGACAATTTTTTTTCATATAGAGGATGAAAAGTTGCAACTACATTATGAATTTTAGAGCAATCGGAGTTACATAAAAAATCACAGAATTTTTTCTGAAAAGAGTGTGCAAAATTTTTCTTCTCCATATGTTTGGTCAACTTTATAACATACAAAATGGGTTCTACTTGGTAATTTATTGCTAACCTACAGCAAAGACACTAAAAATGGACTATTTTACTACAACAATAATGCAAAAAATAAAATCCAAAAGAAAACAAACTGGGTTGCCTTCCGTAAAACGCTTTCTTTATAGCCATATAACTAGGCTTACTTACTTGTTTCAAGTGATGTGGAGATCATGTGGTAGCTTGTACCTTGGTGCTACCTCCTTATTACTTGGGTAGTGTTCCATTTATTTCATATGTGGGAATTGAAACTTCACATTCCCTTCCTTTGAATCAATGACTGCACCTATAGTTCTCAAAAAAGGTCTTCCAAGAATTATAAGACTAGAGGTTTTTCTCCCCATGTCGATTACAACAAAATCAACACGCACAAAATTCATATGTAACTCAACCATTATATAATTTATTTTTCCTAAAGCATGTTTAGTTGAGTCATCAGCAAGCAAAAGACCTATTGAACATTTTTCCATGCTTTGAGTTCTAGTAGATCATATAGTTCTTATGATAACATAGAAACACTCCTAGATCTATGATACATTGCAAATGTATCTATAATTTTTGATGTTCCATGCTTGGTTTTATCTACTTTCTTGTGTTTTGTTCCAACTTTGGAGTACTTTTCATATGATTTCTTGGACTAACCTATTAACAAGTGCCACAGTGCCAGTTGCCTGTTTTCTGTTGTTTTTGGTTCCAGGAAAGTCAGAAAATGAATATTCTCGGAATTGGACAGGACAAAAGCCAAAGTTCCAATTTTTCCAGAAGACTCCAGGAGCTGCACGAGAGCGGAGGAGGGCTGGCCACACCCCCCCCCCAGGCGCGGGCTGGGCCTGGCCGTGCCAGGGCATGGTGTGGTGGCCCCAGGCACCCCCTCGGTCTCCATCTTCGCCTATAAGAAGCCTTCTGACCTAAAAACTTCGGGGGGTTCGACGTTTTTCCAGAAAAAGTTCCGCGGCACCACCGCCACCGAAGGGGAGATTCGGGACGAAGTCTGTTCCGGCACCTGCGAGACGGTAAGTGCCCCGAGCCATCTCCATCGATCTCCACCATCATCTCCATCGACCATCCATGTTTCCATCTATGAGTGAGTAATCCCTACCGTAGGCTATGGGGATGGTAGGGATTGGATGAGATCGTTCATGTAATGGCATCAGATTGTTAGGGCATGGTTCCTAGTATCTTTTATTAGTGCTTTATGACTTTGTTGCGACTTGTTGTGCTTAATGCTTGTCACTAGGGCCCGAGTGCCATGATTTCAGATCTGAACATGTTATTGATTCATTATGATAGTATTGTTCTTGGTCTTATCTACAAGTTGTATACGCACGTTGTTGTCCGGAACCTATGGCCCCGAAGTGACAGAAATCGGTATAACCGGAAGGGAAAGGCTTTGCTGTGAGAATCACATGTGTTCATGGAGTGTTAATGCTTTGCTCCGGTGTTGTATTAAAAGGAGCACCTTAATTGCCAGTAGTTCCCTAGAGGCCCCGCTACAAACGGGCTGGCAGGACAAAAGATGTTGTGCAAGTTCTCATTGCGAGCACGTATGACTATATATGGAACACATGCCTAGGATCGTCTAGTACTTGGATGCTTTATCTTATTTATATGCAATTGCCCTATGTTCTGATTGCTATGTGAATTGTCTTGTCCATGCAACGCCCGTCCATCCATCCCTATGCCTACCGCTTCGCACTCAATCCCATCATGCATCGCTTTTGTTACTACCGTCTTTGCTTTACTACTGATGTTACTTTACTATTCCTACTACAAAACTGTTACTCTTGATAAACTGCTGTGAGCAATATTGTTTCAGTGTGCAGCTGAACTGACAACTCAGTTGTTAAGGCTTATAAATATTCTTTGGCTCCCCTTGTGTCGAATCAATAAATTGGGTTTCACTTCCCTCGAAAATACTGCGATACACCCCCTATACTTGTGGGTCATTAATCTATAATAGCATGATGGGTCTCTTTGTGAATAGTTATTAATATCTTAGGGAGCCAAGCATACCCAATATTTGGTGGTATCATGGCTTCATTATTGTAGCTTTCTATATTTTCTTTGATGACATAGTTTGCTATAAAGGAGCCAAAACCTGCTTGATGAATATTAATAGATGGGTCATTAGAAAACTTTTGCAAGATATTTACAAGTTCATACATGCCACATTTTTCAGGGTCTAGTAGAGGTTCTTTTGTTTCATTTAGCATTTTAACTTCCTCTACTTGCTTATCATTTGTGGTTATTGGTGGCTCAAGAATAGTGGTTTCTTTCTCTTCTTTCATTGGTGCCTTTATAGGGATTCCATATTGTAATAAGAGTGGTTCAAAAATATCATATAGTTCATTAATTCATTGTATGTTTCTTCAAACATAGAGGGTATACTTGTAGTTATACTCATAGAGTTCATACCAATAGTAGGTGGTCCTTGTGGTTTTCCTACAGACATACTTAACAAGATTGCTTGATTATCATCTAGTTTAGATAAAGCCTTGTCTAAGCTAGCCGCTTGGTGTTGCAAGCCTTTAATATCAGAACTTATGGATGGAAGTGACTTGTGTAATTCTTCTATCATGGTAGCATGTCTAGCTACTTATTCAATAAGGCTTTTATTTGGCTCTTGTTGTTTTTCAGAGTTCTCACCAATTTGTGGGTGATGGCTCTGAAATATAGCCATCTACATCCACATTTAAACTGGATATTACTCATATTTTTGATGAAATATCTCTCTAAACTCTGCCACTAATGCTAATATTCAGAGGGGTATGCAATCATTTCTTTTATATTTTTCTTGCGCAAATAATGTCATTTAAAGGAGGGAATCACTACATTAAAGTCAAAGATACAAGATTTCCAACAACCAGAAGAAACCAGGAGCCGTAAAGCGGAGGCAGACGCTTTAACGACCAACTATACGACCGGAGCAAAAATTCCGGTCATATAGCTCCGGTCGTATAGTTGGCGCCGCCATCGTTAGGTCAAACAGAACAACTTTTGTGAAGGGGCCCCTATATAAAGAAGCCTCTAGCAACGAGAAAACAAGCTAGACCTCGCCAAAAAGTATCTGCCATAGATCACTAGCCGCTTCCAGATCTCCAAAACCTTCTCCATCTCCATAGCCATATTCCACCACTTGTAATAGTATATCTCTTCTCTGATTGGCGACATTGTAAGACTATTGCTATCAATCTTATGATTTTCATTACAATGTTTGTGATTATTGATCTCATCTCTATGTGTGAGTAATTCTCCTTGGCTAAGGGCTTCGGCCTAGCCATGTAGCAATTGTGCATGTTATTTATCATAGTTTGTATGACATGATGATTATTGTATCCTCTCTTTCCCCAATCCAAGGACTTGTCAGGTACCCAAGACCTCGAGGGTTGAGCCAGGTATAGGGAGTATGAGTGATGACTGATCTGCAGGTTGGGAACCCCAGTGACAGAAGGGGTAGTACGGCTGTATGTGAGGGATTTGCTTGGGATTAACGGTGACATCACTATGCATATCATTAGTTCTCTTTCTTATATGGATGAGACTAGTAGGTTATTTCTATAAGCGTTTGCGTAGGCAATAGCAATTATGGATGCACTGCGCACATATAATTTATCTTGCTCTAACAAGTACATGCATACTTTATTTCTATCTTTTATTCCCATCAGATGTTTTGCACAGCTACAGGTGAAACCGAACGCCCTAGGCCCTCTCTCTCCATCATCGACAACAACAAAAGAGACGCAAGCTATTGTTCTGGTAAAAACACAAAAGGAATTCTAAAACTCCCGAAGGTCCGTTAAAGTAACTTCACTATGCATTCGCTTCCCGAGGATTCGATAACCTGGGTCTAGTAGGGAAAAAGAAGCTATACTACATCCATAATCCGGATCGAAGGTATCAACCCTTTTTCTAGCGCCGTTGCCAGGGAAGCAATAGCTTCCCTAGTGAGGTTATTAGGAACCTTGCTAGTTTTAATTCTTGTTTTTAATTTTGTTAGTTTGCTTTTAGTCTTTATTTGATAAACCAAAAAAATTAGTTAGCCTTTAAATCTTTTTTTACTATTATAATTCTTTGTTTAAGAAAACCCAAAAACATAGAAAATATGGCTGAAAAGAAGCTTGGAGAGTTTTCTACTCCCAACAATGATTATTTGCATACTCCTATTACTCAGCCAGCAATCGCTGCTGATGACTATGAAATTAAGCCCCATTACTTAAGTTTGGTTCAACAGAATCAATTTGGAGGCTCTGCTGTTCAAGACGCAGGTATGCACTTGGATACTTTCACTGAAATATGTGATATGATGCGTATAAAAGATGTTGACCCTGATGCGGTCAAATTGCGTTTATTTCCTTTCTCTCTAAGAGGGAGAGAAAAAGAATGGTTGCTATCTTTGCCTAGAAATACTATTACATCATGGGTGGGATGTACTTCTTTATTTATGACTAAAATTTTCCCACCTGCAAAGACTATGCAACTCCGATCTAATATTAATGGCTTTAGACAGGAAGAGTGTGAGCCACTAGCGCTTGCATGGGAGAGGATGAAAGAATGCTTAAGAACCTATCCTAGTCATGGGATGGAAGATTGGTTAATCCTCCATTTATTTTATAATGCTATTAATCTTGTGTCTAAGTCTATGCTTGATACTACAGCTGGAGGAACATTTATGGGTAAACATATTACCGAAGCAAAGCAGCTTCTAGACAATATGCAAGACAACAATGCCCAATGGCATGTGGAAAGATCAAACACGAAGAAGGTGAATTCCATCTCACCACAAGAAAACGAAGAACTCAATGCTAAGTTGGATGAGCTCATGCTAGCCATAAAAGGTAAGGAAATCCAGGTAAGAGCCACCCCTGAAACAAATATTGAAGAAATAGACTTCGTAGCTCATAATGATTATAACCCTGCTTGGAACAAGAGTTACAATCCTAACTTTCAGAAACATTATGCTAGTCCTACAGGTAACTCTAATAATAATATGGGAACTAGTAATGGTAGTCTCCAAGAAACACTTAAGTCTTTCATAGACTCACAAAATGAACAAAACAATATCCTTGTTAAAATAATAGAGAACCATGATGCCATGCTTGGTAAATTATATAACCAGGCTGTTAGTTTGAGAAATCATTTGCAGGCCCTCCAAGAAAGAATGAGGATTGTTGAGGCACAGCTAGGTAAGATAACCGAGAGTCAAACTCTCATTCTAGCTAAATTTGCAGGTAAAGCTGAGCCCAGTCTTGTTGAAGAACTCAAAATGATGAGGATCCAAAGGGAGGAGCTTGAAGAACTTGACTATAGTAATGCTCCTTCACCAAGCTACACCGTTGAAGATCTCGTAAAAAGGATCAACGTCAAGATTCTGGTAAGTGAAGGTAGTGGGGAATCTATGTACCAACACTATGTTAATCAAGTAGCAATAAAGGTACGTGAGCTTGAGGAAGAATACAAGCAAATTGCTGAAAAATTACCTGTTAAACTAGATGACATATTTGAGCCTACTATTAAGATTAAAATTGGAACCAATGAGATAGCTGCACTTTGTGATCTAGGTGCAAGCATCTCAATGATTCCAAAGAGTTTTTTTTAACAAGTTAAATCTTGGCTCCTTTGAAATCACTGAACTAAAATTGCATCTAGCAGATTTTACCTACAAGCAAGCTGTAGGAATTAAGGAATTAAGTATACACTTTTGTTATTGTTGACATGCCTGAAGATGCTACTGCTCCTATTATTTTAGTTTATCCTTTCTTAATAACTATTAAGGCTTTGATTAATCTGCATGAAGGGAACGTGAAGCTGCAATTGCCTTCGCGAGGTCCTTTTGTTATTCATTTCCCCAGGAAGAAGAAAGCCAAGCATGATGAAAAGGATGCCATCACTTTGAAGGCCAATTACTTTGGAGTATCCTAGTCATGGGATGGAAGATTGGTTAATCCTCCATTTATTTTATAATGCTCTTAATCCTGTGTCTAAGTCTATGCTTGATACTGCAGCTGGAGGAACATTTATGGCTAAACATATTACTGAAGCAAAGCAGCTTCTAGACAATATGATAGTATTGTTCTTGGTCTTATCTACAAGTTGTATACACACGTTGTTGTCCGGAACCTATGGCCCCGAAGTGATAGAAATGGGATAACCGGAAGGGAAAGGCTTTGATGTGAGGATCACATGTGTTCATGGAGTGTTAATGCTTTGCTCCGGTGCTCTATTAAAAGGAGCACCTTAATTGCCAGTAGTTCCCTAGAGGCCCCACTGCAAACGGGCTGGCAGGACAAAAGATGTTGTGCAAGTTCTCATTGCGAGCACGTATGACTATATATGGAACACATGCCTAGGATTGTCTAGTACTCGGATGCTTTATCTTATTTATCTGCAATTGCCCTATGTTCTGATTGCTATGTGAATTGTCTTGTCCATGCAACGCCCGTCCATCCATCCCTATGCCTACCGCACTCGAATCCCACTGCTTGCTTTGTTACTCATCTTTTGCTTTACTCTCGTTGTTACTTTACTATTCCTACTACAAAACTGTTGCTACTGATAAATTGCTGTGAGCAAGATTGTTTCCAGGTGCAGCTGAATTGACAACTCAGTTGTTAAGGCTTATAAATATTCTTTGGCTCCCCTTTTGTCGAATCAATAAATTGGGTTTCACTTCCCTCGAAAATACTGCGATACACCCCCTATACTTGTGGGTCATCAAGACTATTTTATGGCGCCGTTGCCGGGGACCATAGCTTTATTTATCAAGTCCACTTGGATTCACTATTGTTCAAGCTAAGTTTATTTTCTCCTAGTTTGCTTGTTTATTTATCAAAAATACAAAAAAAAATAGTTCCTACTCTAGTTGTTATTTTCGTTGGTCTGTTATTGTCTTGCTTTGTCATGCTTGTTGTCAATGGTTGGTTTCTTTGAAACTGAAGCTTATTGGCAAGGTGGGTTCACTGTTGGGGGGATACCCCCGGGTAGGGTCACTCCAGGGTATAAGGGCCGAGTTAGCCTAGGGTCGGCAAGGTCAAAGCGGATGCTGGCCGGGTCACCTCAAGGCAGGCCAGATCACGGAGTAACCCGGACCAGGGGGGACGCCTAACATTGTCTCATCCGACTTAAGGAGTAAGTCGGAAGTGCTTGTCTAACTTATATGCAGGGACAGGTGTGGCCGGATCTACTATGATCCGGGTCCTCGCTTAGCTTCTGGGAGAAGGAAGGAATCTCTCTGGTCAAAAAGAAGGTCCGCTACGCACTGCATGAGCGGAGAAAGCAAGGGCAGGACCACCGGGTCGTGGCCGACAAGGGTGACGACGCCCATGTCGGCTGATGCGGGCGCCGCAGAGGCTTACGTCGTTAAAGCATGTGTGACGGGGGGGAAAAGCACCCCGATCGGATTACCACTTTGGGAGGGGGCATATTCTTAGGAATATGCCTCCACGTATGCCCTAGGCAGGGACCAAACTTCCTCTATATAAGGGGGGCCAGGTCTCTGGTAGAGGGGGTTGGTTGAGCTCTAGTTGGTTTGGTGTTTCCATAGGACTAGTTGATCTAGGGTTCTAGGGAAAAATAGTAGGCAAGAGTAAGAGAGCTCCTTCTTCCTCCTCTAGCCAATACAGCTCAAGGAGCACATGTAATCTCGAGATATAGCAATACAAACCTCTGTGTGGAGAATCACTCCACTATCCCTCCCTGGATTCCCCTAGCGTGTGTTAGTCCCCACCTTTAGCCTATCCATGGCATCTGCCGTGACACCACCACGACAGTTGGCGCCCACCGTGGGGCTAGCGGCGCTAGCAGGGGTGAAGATCCGGACGGGAAACCTCATCGGCACCAAATAACGCTGCCTCGGGCTCGTTCAGCCGCTTTTGGAGCACTGGATTTCGTCGGCATAATGGCTGCCGACGCACCCACATCCACGCAACGGCATCTTCGTCAAGCTCGGTGCGCACAAGGTCTACGTTGCTGTGGACGTATCATGCGTTCATCCGCGCCGCTGCCGATGGGGAACCACCTCATCGTGGCTCATGGGCGCAGACGCCGCTCCCCGGACCATGCGGAGGTGATGATGATCGCGCCAGTGCAAGGCAAGGAAGGACCCGCACCGCACCCGGAGGTAACACCTAAGGCACCGAGGAAAGGTAGAGGACCTCCACTAGAGAGGCCTGAGAACGCATCGAGAGAAGCTATGGATAACTTGGCTAACCCGGCAGCAGGGCTAGATCCGCTCGAGTACGTGCCGAGCTAGAGGAAACTCGGCAAAAGATACTGGAGGGCGCAAAGAAAATAGCCGTGGCTCAGCAGTCGCTGAACATGACGCTGCATGAGTACGCAAAGGCAAACAAAGTTGATGCGGTAAAAGTAAAAGGGAGAAATCTCATAAGCGAGATGAACAGAGAAGGTGATGATGGAGCAGAAGGGTCGGAAAACTATCTGCGTGGGGTTGCCAAGTATAGTACCCGGCGAAGAACCTCGAGCAGCAGATGCCAATGTTCGAAGTTAGAGGGTCTGACGGGTGAGGCCCACAAAGACAAAGAAGATAGGGTTAACGAGCTGGTTCGGATCGCGAACAGACAGAACGAAGAGCTGCTGAGAGCTAACCTGGAGAGAGCTAGAGCTTCCAAAATCGTCCATTCTGTGATGGGTAACCCGGAGAAGTCCGCTGGAGCCGCATCATCGCCTCATGGTGGTCCAAGGAGAGAAGAGGTAGTAACCTCGGCCAAACGGAACAAACTGATCGTCCCGTATGACCCGACGCGCGCGGGAAAAGAAAAAGAGATGCGGAAAAATGATGATCGACAGAGTGTGGGCCGAGGTGCAGCTGGCCGAGGTAATCACGACCAAGGCAATGCCGTTCAAGGGAACACTGCCAACGGCAATGCCGGACAACGCAACCCCGCAGGAGCAGGACAACCGCAGTAGCGGAATATACCAAGGCAAGAGCAAAGCGCCGGCCAAGGTATGCAACAGAAAGGTGCGCGACAAGAGCAAAACCGATACAACGACGGTGATTCGGAGATGGTGAACGCAGGGTACCCCAGACCAGACTATCATGTGATAGGGTCGAGATTGGGAAGCAGGGATTTAATGCTGGATGACGCCAGGTTAAAACTGGATCGTCTGTATAGGTCGAAACAGATCGAATGTCAAGGTCCTTCGGGTCCAGCGTGCTTTGGACCCCGGATCATGAAGGAACCGCCGGTACCAAACTTCCAGTTACCCAGAGGCACGAAGACGTATGACAGCAGTACCAAGCCGAAGGATTGGCTGATAAACTATGCTACGACGGTGAAAATTGCAACTGGCAACTTGAGATGGGCTGTACGTTACGTACCGCAGATGTTGGAAGGCCCGGCCAGAGTATCGCTGAATAATTTACCACCCGGAAGCATCAACTGCTGGATAGATTTTGAAGAGATGTTTATCAGCAACTTCTCAAGTACATATCAGAGGCCGAATAGCCCGTAGACCCTAGCAATGTGCAAGCAAAGACCTAACGAGACAGATCGTGAATTCTTGACCCGGTGGTGTACCGTGAGAAACTCGTGTGAGGGTGTCATAGAGTCACAGGCCATAGCGTGGTTTGCGCAAGGGTGCAGATATGGCAGTGAGCTGTGGATGAAGTTGCAAAGGAAAATGCCAATTACGCTGGCAGAGATGATCCGGATTGCGGATTCGTATGCTTTGGGCGATCCGACTCAACCTAGGCTCACGTCAAATGAGTCAAACGAGGAATACTATCAGAGGGATGGAGCTGGGTCATCCCGGAGGAACGATTACAGAGGAAAAAGGAGAGATGATAGACCGGATCATCGCTACGGTTCGCAACAAGTTGCAGCTGTGAATCAAGATCAACCCGGAGCAGGAAGTAACCAACGCCAGAGAACGGGAGGTCAATGGACTCCAAGAAATGATGGCAAGAAAACATGGACACCAGAGGAAAAGAAACAGTGGAAGGAAAAGAAAGACCGTCCGAGGTATACCTATGAGTCGATGTTGGACCAGCCGTGTAAGTTTCACACGCCAAATCCAAGTAGCCCGGCAGGTCACACGACGAGGCAATGTGAGTGGATGCGTAAGATAGAGCAAGGTGGCTGAGGGAATCCTCAGGCACCCCGGAATGATCAACCTCGGCAGGAGTTACCTCGGCAGCAATTGCTCTCTGGGGCAAACACGCAGCAGCTAATGTTGCCTCCCCCTCCGCCGAGGTATGACAACAATGATAGAAGGGATGCAGTGCATCAGGTGGAAAATCAGCAACAACCGGATCAGAGGTACCCCGGAAACGAGGGAAGGAATGAGTACATGGAACATCACCAGAGTTACTGTGTGTTCACGACTGAGGAAACAGATAGAAAGAGCTTGCAACGCTGACATATGGAGGTCAATGCGGTCATGCCAGCAGTGACGAGGTACATGCCTTGGTCGGACCAGGAAATCACCTGGAACATCAAGATCATCCTAAACTTATGCCGAGCCCAGGTTCGTATGCGCTAGTGCTAGATCCGACATTCATTGGACCGAACATCAATGTGAGGTTCTCCAAGGTTTTGATTGATAATGGCAGTAGCATTAGCATCATGTATGCGGATACGATGCGCAAGCTGGGCATCTCGGAGAACATGCTCCAGGCTACGAGAACAACTTTCCATGGCATTGTGCCAGGCATTTCCTGTGACCCCATAGGCAAAGTCCGGGTCGACGTGCTATTCGGCATAAGGGATAACTGCCGAACTGAAAATCTGGAGTTTGAAGTGGTGAACTTGGAAAGTGCATATCATGCGTTACACGGAAGACCAGCATTGAACAAATTCATGGCAAGTTGTCACATCAGTTATCTGAAGATGAAGTTGCCCGGGCCAAATGGAGTGATCACCATTGCTGGAGATTTCCGACGTTCCATTGAGTGTGCTTCAGCCGGGGCTAACCTAGCCGAGTCACTCGTGATTGTGCAAGAAAAAAGAAAAATCCAAGAGGTGGCGGCATTAGCTCAGTCCGCGCAGCAATATATGTCGGCATTAAGTAACTCGCATGGCAGCGTTTCATTTCAAGCCGCAAAGGACACCAAGAAGGTTCCAGTTGATAACTTATTCCCAGAGCGCACCATAACAATTGGTGCCGGGTTAACTGACAAATAGGAAAGCGAGCTCGTCAACTTCCTCCGTGAGAATCGGGATATTTTTGCTTGGTCTACACAGGACTTGCAAGGTGTTCCGAGGGAGTTGGTCGAGCACTCTTTGAACGTAAGACCCGGAGCAAGGCCGGTGAAGCAACCTCTCCGCCGCTTCGCCGAGGATAGGAGAAAAGTCATTGGAGACGAGATAGCTCGGTTACTAGCAGCAGGATTTATCATGGAAGTACTGTATCCGGATTGGCTCTCTAATCCGGTGCTGGTAGAAAAGAAGAAGGACATCCGAACGTGGCAGTGGTTTGGCGTATGTGTATCGATTACACGAACCTGAACAAGGCGTGTCCAAAAGATCCATTTCCACTGCCGAGGATAGATCAGGTCATAGAGTCGACCGCGGGATGCGAACTGTTGTCATTCATTGATGCGTATTCTGGCTTCCACCAGATACCTCTGAACCCGTATGATCAAATAAAGACCGCGTTTATTACCCTGTACGGGGCTTACTGCTATCGCACTATGCCGTTTGGTTTACGTAATGCAGGTGCAACGTACCAAAGATGTATGCAAAAATGTTTGCACGACCAAATAGGTCAAAACGTACAAGTATACGTGGATGATGTGGTTATCAATACCAAGGAAAGCGCAATGCTCCTTGACGACATAAGGCAAACATTCACGAACTTGAGAAGGTTCCGGATGAAGCTTAACCCGGAAAAATGCACCTTCGGTGTCCCGGCTAGAAAATTACTCGGATTTCTCGTCTCCAGCCGAGGTATCGAAGTTAATCCAACTAAGATCCGAGCCATCGAACGAATGGAGCTGCCGAAGTGTCTCAATGATGTCCAGAAGTTCACTGGATGCCTGGCATCATTGAGTCGGTTTGTATGTCGGTTGGGAGAAAAGGCACTGCCTCTCTACCAACTCATGAAAAAGTCGGATAAATTCGTTTGGATGCCACAGGCCGATGAAGCCTTTGCCCACTTGAAAAAGATGTTGGCCACTGCTCCAGTGTTAGCCTCTCCACTATCAAAGGAGCCAATGTTGCTCTACATAGCCGCAACCAACCGAGTTGTAAGTGCAGTAATTGTAGTGGAGCACAATGAAGAGGGTAAGTCGGTGCAGAGGCCAGTATATTACCTGAGCGAGGTATTGTCTGCCTCAAAACAGAACTACCCGCACTTTCAAAAGGTGGCATACAGTATCTATATGGCGGCAAAGAAGTTAAAGCATTACTTTGAAGAGCACCCCATCAAAGTAATATGTGAAGCTCCCATATCCGAGATAATGGGTAACAAGGACGCGAGTGGCAGAATTGCAAAATGGGCAATTGAGTTAGCCCCTTATGCGCCTCTAATACGACGTAAGAGAAGCGATCAAGTCTCGGTATGGCGGACTTTTTTGTGGATTGGGCCGAGGTACAATACGAACCACCGCCACCAGATCCGAATTACTGGAGGATGCACTTTGACGGGTCGAAAACCAAAACCGGATTAGGCACCGGGGTTGTGCTTACCTCGCCAAAAAAGGACCAGCTAAAGTACGTATTGGAGATCCATTTCGCGGCATCGAACAATGTCGCTGAGTATGAGGCTCTTGTGCATGGGCTCAAAGTGGCAAAGGAGATTGGCATACGTCGGATAATATGCTTTGGAGACTCGGATCTGGTGGTGCAGCAGGTATCCGGAGTGTGGGACGCCCTGGATCCAAACATGGCGCTATACAAATTTCACGTGCAGAAGATATCTGGTTACTTCGAGGGGTGTGAATTTCACCATGTACCCCGAGTGGAAAATGAGGCTGCCGACATGTTGTCAAAGCTCGGATCGACCAGACAGGCAATTCCACCGGGTGTAGCATTGGAACACCTCAGAAAACCATCTATCAGGCCGTCCCCAGGAACCGACTCGATCTATGTCCCGGAAAATACGGAATCCGGAGCTGAGCCCATGGACATTGACACGGGAGGTAGTACACGAGACCCGGGGACTGCATCGGCAAACCCGGACCTCGACAAACCCGGGGACTACCTCGCTAGACCCGGGGACTGCTCAGCGTGATCCGGCTGAAGTTATGCCGGTGGATCAGATGGAAATTGATGAGGAGATGTTCCCTCCACGAGCGATACCAGCTTGGGCACTGCCTATATTCCAATTCCTAAAAGACGGAACGTTACCCGCTGAGGAGGTGTTATCCAGGAAAACTCAGAGGAGAGCAAAAGCATACACAATCATCAATTCCGAGTTGTACAAACGGAGTGTAACCAATGTCCTCCAACGATGCGTTGACCCGGAAGAAGGGCTTGACATCCTCCGAGATATACACCAAGGAGAATGCGGGCATCATGCCTCATCCCGAGCCTTGGTGGCAAAGGCGTTCCGGCATGGATTCTACTGGCCAAGTGCCTTGGAACAAGCAGAAGATCTGGTGAGAAAATGCAATGGTTGTCAGAGGTACGCCACCAAGGCACATATGCCTATGTCGGAACTCAAGACCATACCAATTACGTGGCCATTTGCTGTATGGTGCTTGGATATGGTTGGCCCGTTCAAACCAGCGAGAGGAAACATGACACACATTTTGGTCATGGTGGACAAGTTTACAAAATGGATTGAAGTGAAACCTATAAGAAAATGTGATGGAGCTACGGCCGTGACATTTCTCAAAGACATCATCTTGAGATACGGTTATCCACACAGTATTATAACTGACAATGGAACAAATTTTGCGGAAGGAGCATTTGCGTGCTTCTGCCAAGATAAGAAGATCCGACTCGATGTCGCCTCGGTAGCCCACCCCGCATCGAACAGACAAGTGGAAAGATCCAACGGATTAGTATTATCCGGGATAAAACCCCGGCTCATTGAGCCGCTGCAAAGATCAGCGGGGTGCTGGATAGAAGAACTACCAGCGGTGCTGTGGAGCTTAAGAACAACTCCGAATCGATCAACAGGCTATACGCCATTTTTTCTGGTATATGGGGCAGAAGCTGTATTACCAGCCGACATAGAGCATGATTTGCCTAGGGTCACCCAATACACAGAAGCTGAAGTGCAAGAAGCCCGACAAAATGATGTTGATCTGCTGGAAGAAGCGAGAGAACTGGCACTGTCCAGATCCACCATATATCAGCAAAATCTCCGACGCTATCATAGCTGGAAAGTGTGCCCCCGAGTCTTTCGGGAAGGCGATCTGGTGCTCCGGTTGGTACAATGTACTACTGGCATGCATAAATTATCCCCCCCCCCAATGGGAAGGGCCATTCATTGTGAGCAAAGCATTACACAATGATTCTTACTATCTCATAGATGCAAAGCCACAGGAAAAGAACAAGGCGGACAGGTTCGGAGAGGAATCCAAGCGATCGTGGAATGTAGCACTACTTCGTCCCTTCTACACCTAGCTAAGAAGTGTATGTATCCGAGTCGTCTCATATGTCGGTATGTATGACGGCAATGATCTTATCAATGAAATAGCAGCCGGCAAAGAATCGGGACTGCCTTAATAACGTTTGTTGTTACTTTTTATGCGGTAGCTGGAATAAGTCGTTTTACTTAATCCGGGTTAGTAATATGTGAGCACCAAAAACCCAACCCTTCGACTTGCTGCTGTCCAACAAGAATTGGCTTCATGGCAAGCAAGGGAACAAGTTTGGAATTGCGTAGCACATGAAAAACGACTAAGGAAACGAATTTATTCGAGCTAACGTTTGTTTTTTTCGGACTAACCATGTATTTATTTTTAAGTTATTATGCTGAATTATTTTGAGCTAAGCCAAAAAGTTTCTAAGTATTGTTAAAACAATTTTTGAAGCTCGGATTCGTAAGTCATAAAACCGAATCAAGGTAGACACAGACCGAGCCAGAGAGTTGGACGAACAAGAAAATGAAAATTCGGGGACTACGCCCAAGTTAATCCGGCATAGAAATGTAGTAGAAAAATATCACATATCCAGCATACAATCGCACCCGGCATACCGGGGATCTGATAAATTTTCAAGTTTTTTGGAACTAAGGAGCAGCAAGAGGAGGAAGTTCGGCGTCGTCGTCGCTGTCTTCAATATCTGAAGCATCATCTTCTTTGCCTTCATCCGACCCACCTTCAACATTCTCATTGTGCTCGTCCCCAGCGGATACCAGGAAGCTCGGTCCCTCAACCCAGTCATGAATGGGAGAATATTCGACGAGGCTGTAGGCGCAAGCCTGGCGCCAAGCTACCCACTCCGGATCATCGGTCCATCTGGATCTAGTGCGCCGGCGTGTAAGGAGGCTGAGGTCGATCTTCTCGTACCATGTGAGAATGTGGTGAAGGATGGTATCTGCTGCGGCATGACCAGCGGACTCTCTCCAGAGGTCAAGCTGGGTCTCAATCTCCATTAACTTCTCGACGAGAGTCGCGATGGTCTCCGGGCTACTCTCTCCGGGCCATCGGTCCATCTGGATCCAGTGCGCCGGCGTGTAAGGAGGCTGAGGTCGATCTTCTCGTACCATGTGAGAATGTGGTGAAGGATGGTATCTGCTGCGGCATGACCAGCGGACTCTCTCCAGAGGTCAAGCTGGGTCTCAATCTCCATTAACTTCTCGACGAGTCGCGATGGTCTCCGGGCACTTCTCCGTGAAAATCTCTCTCCGCGTCAAGGATATCCTTGCCATAATTCTTGATAGTTTCCACGAGCGACAGAGTGACCAATAGGTCCTCCATGTCTAAGGGAATGCTCTCACCATCGGGGAGTAGGAGTACCTCTATCGGCAATTTGGCAACGCAGAATGGCAATAGCGATCCTGGAAAGTGGTCTGGAAACAAGGCAAAGGAAGAAGGTAAAGAAAAGACATATGAGGTAACCCGGAGAATTATGTCGGACAAGGGAAAGGAACTTACGAGAAATATGGCTATGGATCTGGGTTAACTCCTTGATGCAGGCATCGCGCCTTTTGCGAAGCTGCTCAAGCTCAGCATTTGCCGACCTAAGCTGGAGGTCGGATTCTCTGAGTAGGTCCTGGTCCTTGGAGATCTGGAGAGTAAGGCGCTCATGCTCTTCTGTGAAGTTCTGGCCAACCTTTTGAAGCTCGGTTTGGTGCTGGGCCTTCATCTTCTCCATCTCAGCCCTGAGCTTGGCAATCTCGTCGTCCTTAGTCCGGAGGAGAGCAAGTTCATCGTCCTTTTTCTTCAGCTCAGCTTGATGCTACCCTGCTTGTTCGAGAAAATGCAGCATCATATCAGGCACGGGCACACTATCCTCAAGCGATGCTGAAATAGTATGTTGACCCGGCAGAGCCGAGGAGTGAATGTTTGCCGAGCCAAGGAGAAGAATGAATGGAAAACACTACGAGGTCGAACAAAAGAGGACATACCCCAGATTTCCTCCAAGTTCTTCCGCATGATTTTGTTCTCAGCCTCCACCCCAGCTGCAGAAACCGAATGAGGAGATTAGTTCGGCGGAAAAAAGTAAAGAAAAACGGAGAGGTGCCGAGGGAGAAAATTACCCCTCTTTTCATGTTCTACACCAAGTGCAACATGTTTTGCGCGTAGCATCTTGTGGGTATCAAGCAGGCATTGGAATTCAGCGCTCCAGCGATTGGTAGTTACCTGAAAAAAGTACAAAAGTGTAAAATTAGCTTGGTGCATATTCGAAGTGTACAAGATCCGGGCCAAGTGGAACTTAACCCGGCTCTAGGTGTGTGCATATTCGAAGTGTACGAGATTCGGGCCAAGTGGAACTTAACCCGGCTCTAGGTGTGTGCATATTCGAAGTGTACAAGATCCGGGCCAAGTGGAACTTAACCCGGCTCTAGGTGTGTGCATATTCGAAGTGTACAAGGTCCGGGCCAAGTGGAACTTAACCCGGCTCTAGGTGTGTGCATATTCGAAGTGTACAAGATCTGGGCCAAGTGGAACTTAACCCGGCTCTAGGTGTGTGCATATTCGAAGTGTACAAGATCCGGGCGTAGTGGAACTTAACCCGGCTCTAGGTGTGTCCGGATTCGAAGTTTACATGCAGCTACGTTAGTTTTCTAATGAGCATCCGGCCGAGTAACAAGCTACTCCACCGGAGGCTCGGGGACTAATGGTTATTATCTACAGCATGTAAAGGAGAAACGACATACCTCCATCATTCGCCCCGCGAGGTTAATTAATTAGCGGCGGTATTCATCTGGGCAGAAAATTCTGGGCGAACTTTTCCGGAGATCGTGCTAGGACGAACTCCGCCTTGTTCCAGTTCATGACAAACTCGATAAGGCTCGGAGGGTACCGCTCGCCGGTGGGCATATGGGGTGCCACCAAGCCCTTCGCGTGAGCTTCTTTCCTCTCAACTAGGGCAAGAGCTGGGCTGGTGTGCAGAACCATCTGCTGCGCATCAGTTGGCTCGGCAGGAACATCCATCGCCGCTAGTGATTTCTTCGGAAGCATCGACGATAGGGTTCGCTGCCCGGACTCGACGGATGCAGACTTGGCAGTATCCGGAGCCTTTTTGCCCTTAGCTTGCTGGGAAGAAGTAACTGCGGTGGATTTCCCTTTAGAAGCTGCTGGAATAGTTCCTCGCCGAGGCTGAGATGACTCGGACGAGGCAGAAGAACTTGGCACTGGAGCTGTTGTTGGTTTCCTTGGTGCCGGAACAGGTGCTGGCTCGCTCGCTGGTACTAGAGCTGCTGCTGGTGCTGGTGTTGTGATAGGCTCGGTGGTTGCTGGTTGCGGCGATACCGAAGTGGTGGACATCGTCGCCTCGGCTGGACCAACCCCTCCCGCTCCAAGGTCGTGTTCCTCTCGATGAGGCACTGCGGAACCCGGAGCAGCCGCAGAACCCTCCGGAATGGGGCTCAGCAGGCGTGACTCGTCGTCACGAGGAGGAGAAGGGTCGGACCGAAGGGGTGAAGAGATGCTTGATCCGCTCTGAGGGACCTCCACCAGAGGCCTGAAAAAGAGAATAATGTCAGAAGAGAAATTACCACGATGCAAGGAAAAGTGAGTTACGCAACGCAAAATGACTTACGCATCCGAGGTTTCGGCCTCCTTGGGTTTCCGGGCCCTCCGTGCCGTGGCTTTGCCTGCCCGCTTGGAGGCAGTCTTGTCTCCAGCCTTCTTTTGCCTTTTTGTGGGCTGAGAAGGTTCGGAGGAAGAACTTGATGCGGCTCCGTGCTTTTTCTTCGACGCCACCGGAACCGGCTCGCCCATAGCAAGTGGAGGATCCTCGTGGATATGCCCACCGGGGTTAGCTGATGTCGGAAAGGCAAAAGAAAGAGGGACAACCTCAACAGGTTCAATCACGTCGACATCCGAGTCATCCTCATCATCGGGCCAATCTCTAAGGGAAGAGAATTTACCGCTTGGTCGTTTGGTAGCGTCGGTCATAGGGAGGAACATCTCCTGGTCCGGCTCCTCCTCATCCGGGATTTCTCGGTCCGGCGCCCACTTAAGGGTCGGGTCCGTACCATCCTCGAGAGTTTGCTGAAGGAACAGCTGAGAAAAAGCATGAAGAACAGAGTCAAAAATATGACAAAAAACCGACACATACTTGATCCAAAATAAGTTTGCCCCACAAAGCTTACCGTGGGAGGGAGCCTGTCACGACAGTAGTGCTCAATTCCCCACGTCCATTCGGCGGAGAAATCCTTGTGGGTGGTGAAAAGAGCCTTAACCCGGCGAAAGATCTCCGTGTTGCTCAACTCGAAGGAGGAGGTTCGGTTGGGGTCGCGACCGAAACTCATGTGGCACAACTTGTGGGTGCGCTTCTGGAGGGGAGAGATTCGGTTGCGCACGAACGTGATCATAGCATCCTCGTTGCGCAATCTGAGTTTCTTCAGCTCCACGAACCTCTTGTTAACTTGGTTGGCCAGAGCAGTAGGCTTCTTGGGGACCTCCTCCCAGAAATCCGTGTCAGGTAGACCCGGAGCGTAGGGCAGCAACCGAATCAAATCTTCGGTACCCTCGTTCCGGACGTAGAAGAAGGTCCGGGCCCATCCTTTGCAGGAGTCAAGCCCGGTGACCCGAGGAAAGACCGAAAACCTCCGGGGCAAGATGGAGGCAGCTCCGAATTGGTTGAGCTGCTTATCCTCCGACTCTACGTGGATATTGGGGACGACATTGCGACGAAGGCCGAAGAACCAAATCCACAGCTCCTTCGTGGGCCATAGTCCGGTGTAGCCTTCGATCGTAGAAGCAAAGGCAGAAAGAGAGGTGATAGCGTTGGCTGGGAGATGGTGCGGCTGCAAGTGATAGGTCCTAACCCAATCCCGGAAGAAATCGCTCACTGGCAGACCAAATCCCCGTTGGAAGTGGGACATGAATACAACGAACTCACCCGGATTGGGTGAGGGGGCCAGTTCGGCGGAGGGGAGACGAGCGGTGATGCCGGCGGGAATGCGCCTGGTCCGGTAGAGCCAGTCAATGTCATCTTGACAGACCCATGAACAGGCCCACGCGCCATGGCCGGCTGGCGTCCTCCTCCATCTCTTGCTCGGCGACGACGAGCTCCTCCGTCATCTCGTATTCGCTATCCTCGCTGGAACTAGCGGCGGGATCGAGGCCTGGATTGGCGAGACCCGTGGCTAGCGATGTAGTAGCGGCGGTACATCGGGAGAGTGCGGCGGCGGCGCTGCTGCTAGAAGCACCGGCGGCGGCGTGGTCGCAGGGAAGACGAAGGAGAAAACGCAACGTGCAGAGGGGCGCAGAGGTGGAAAAACGCTAAGGGATGCGCCCCTCCCCTATTTAACCAACCCCAGAGATGGATGAGTGGGATCGCGCTGCGCCGACGAGCCGCACGATGTGGCCGTGTATCACCTGCATCAGCCAATCAGAGAAAAGCCACACAGGGGGCCACAGAGTAGAAGCAATCCCGTGACGCGACGCGCTGATGCGGTAAACGAGGAGGCAGGCATGACGTGACCCACGCACAGTGATAACTGACAATTACTGCGGCGGTTACTGTGTAGGCCCTTAAAATAAGACGAGGTAATGATTACCCTCCACGTGGGTTGGCGTATGAGAGAAGGAAACGGGGCCCGGATCAAACCATGATAACCATGGGATCCGAGCCAAAGTGGTGACCCGGCCGGCAAGTGAAAACTTGGAATGTGCGAAGGGAACGTAAATCCATATAATCCGAGATAAGGAGCTAACCCGGAATTAAACGGCCGAGGCTCGAACAGAAATGAACCTGATGTAGCCTTAGCGTCCAAGGCAGCTAAGACCGCACCAGCTTCGAGGACTAATGTTGGGGGATACCCCCGGGTAGGGTCACTCTGGGGTATAAGGGCCGAGTTAGCCGAGGGTCGGCAAGGTCAAAGCGGATGCTGGCCGGGTCACCTCAAGGCAGGCCGGATCACGGAGTAACCCGGACCAGGGGGGACGCCTAACATTGTCTCATCCGACTTAAGGAGTAAGTCGGAAGTGCTTGTCTAACTTATATGCAGGGACAGGTGTGGCCGGATCTACTATGATACGGGTCCTCGCTTAGCTTCTAAGAGAAGTAAGGAATCTCTCTGGTCAAAAAGAAGGTCCGGTACGCGCTGCATGAGCGAAGAAAGCAAGGGCAGGACCATCGGGTCGTGGCCGACAAGGGTGACGACGCCCATGTCGGCTGACGCGGGTGCCGCAGAGGCTTACATCGTTAAAACATGTGTGACGGGGGGAAAAAGCACCCCGGTCGGGTTACCACTTTGGGAGGGGGCATATTCTTAGGAATATGCCTCCACGTATGCCCTAGACAGGGACCAAACTTCCTCTATATAAGGGGGGCCAGGTCTCTGGTAGAGGGGGTTGGTTGAGCTCTAGTTGGTTTGGTGTTTCCATAGGACTAGTTGATCTAGGGTTCTAGGGAAAAATAGTAGGCAAGAGTAAGAGAGCTCCTTCTTCCTCCTCTCGCCAATACAGCTCAAGGAGCACTTGTAATCTCGATATATAGCAATACAAACCTCTGTGTGGAGAATCACTCCACTATCCCTCCCTGGATTCCCCTAGCGTGTATTAGTCCCCACCTTTAGCCTATCCATGGCATCTGCCGTGACACCACCACGACATTCACGGAAGATCAAAAATATTATTATAAGGAACACCGCTTGTCACAAAAAGGGAAACACTTATGGGAACAAATTGATAGATTGTATACCATTGCTAGAAACGTGTGCTCTACTTATAATGTTACTTATTGCTGTGATGAATCTCGTTGCAGAAAGAGGTATAAACACCTCCCTTTTCAATGTGAGTATAATGATAATGATACCATATCTTCTTATGCTAAAGGAATTTATGAATTTTATGATGCGGAACAAATTGAAGAATTTATTGCTTGGAAGGGTGCTTTTGAACTTGCTAGTTTGCTTGAAAATATTGATGATTCACCTTATAAGTATGAGGTTTATGGTATACTTAAATTTTGCTTTGATAATTACAAGGATGAAAATGGCCCTATTCTTGAGTATTTTAATAGATCCTCTCCACAAATGGAAGAGACTAATGCCTTGCAGGATCCTATGGAAGAAGAAATTGATGAACCTGAAATCTCATTAGATGAAAAAGAGGAGGAGAGTGATGAACAAAAGGAGGAAGAATGGATTAGCTACCCATGCCTACCTTCTAATGAGATTAACTCTTTATCCCTTACATTATTTGATTGTCCTCCATGCTTACTAAAGGAGGATGAATGTTATGTTCCTGAGGATTCTTTTGAAAGTGTTTATAATAAAGCTCTAGTGCTTGTAGATCATGAAGAGCATGCTTTATGTGATAGTTATATTATTGAGTTTATTCATGAGGCTACTGAAAATTATTATGAGAGAGGAAAATATGGTGGTAGAAGTTTTCATGGTATTGAAACACCTCTCTATGTGCTGAAAGTTTTGAAGTTACTCTTGTTTCATCTTCCTATGCCTGTCACTTTGTTCTTTGCGAATTTATTTGCTTACACGATTCCTATGCATAGGAAGTGGGTTAGACTTAAATGTGTTTTGAATTTGCTTCTTGATGCTCTCTTTTACTTCAACTCATATTTCTTGTGAGAGCATCCTCTCAAACTTTTTATGCCTGAAGATGATATTATGTCTATTATTCTTGGGAGACCTTTTCTTAAATACTGCAGGAGCTGTTATTAATTATAATCAAGGGAAGGTGACCTTCAATGTTAATGACAAGGAACATATTGTCTATTTCCCCAAGAAGATTGAAAGGACTTATGGCTTGAATTCAATTGAACATGTTGAGGGCATTCAAGTTGGAGAAATATATTGTCCTATACCAAGAGAAAAATTTGAAACTATTATGATTGGGACCATTGCTATCAAGGTTGAGGTAACATAATCATTAGTGGAATACAAAGTTTTGTATCATATGAAATTGTTTTGGTAACAAGACCTGATCAACCTTGTTAACAAAAGGATTTCATTGAACAAAACAATGTTTTCACCATGATTATCTCCGCTTACTTCTATTCTATCCATTTTAGTTTTTATTTATGCCTAACTTAAAGGCGTTAAAGAAAAGTACTTATTGGGAGATAACCCAAAAGTTTTAGATGAGTCTTGGAAGTTATTACAGTAATAACCGCTCCTTATCCTTTTTATTTGCTTTTTGTGCCAAGAATAACCTCTAATGAGAGAGAAGTAATGATTGGGAAAGTTGCTGTCCCGAAACAGATTTCTGTGCTTCACCGTAAAAATTCGTGTAAAATCTCTGAACGTCTTTTTGAGGCGTGAATTTTTGTGCTTCTGACCCAGGTTGTTAACTAACTTTCTTTAGTTCAACACTTTTTGATTTGAGCAAGATAAGGCCTTCGAAAAAATTCGTCTTTACCTGCTGGTCTGTTTTGACAGATTTCTGCCATTTTCTGCATTTGCTTCTTGTTGGTTCCTTCTTGAGTTATTTTGAGGAATTGAGCTTTTTGAGGGAAGTGCTAAAGTATCTAGTGTTCTAATGGAAGTTTATTTGGTGTTAGAACTGAACCTTAAGACCTATTATCTTGAGTGCACTAATGTTGCTAATAAAGATTGTGTGAAGTTTTGTATAAAGGAAAAGTTTCAGGTGTATGGAAGGAATGAGTAATGAGATGAAGGATGGACTAAAGCTCAAGCTTGGGGATGCCACGCATGTAACCCCAAGAAACATCCAAGAAGTACAAGCGTCAAAGCTTGGGGATGCCCAAGACATCCCCTTCTTCATCAATAAAACTCCCAGGTTTCTTCCAAACACTTCATTTTTATTGTTTCATGCACAGTTGTGTTGTTCTTGGAGCGTCTTCTTTTTCGTTTTCGTTTTGTTTTTTCATTTTATTTGGTTTGATTAGTTTGCTGAATAAATTGATTGGACCTCCTCTTTCATTCTTTGGTGTTCAAATAGTTTGGTTTGGTTTGGAAAAGAGTAGGAAAGTTCATGCTTAAGTGGTAAAGAGATCTTGTTTTTGAATGAGGCCTATGCTTTGCCATGCCATGCTTGATATTGTTTTGGTTTTATGCTTAGTATTATTTGTTGTAGCATGCCTTGTTATAAACAGTTGAGATTGCTTAATGTGCCTTGGATGAATCATGCGTTGTTTTAGCATATTAAAGCATAGTATAGTGGTATTCTCCTTTGATGCTTTATTTGGGTTGACTTGGCGCATAATCACACCATGTTATGACTATCTCAAGTCACCATAAGCCTTTATGATCCTTTAGTTTTCAACTTGTAGTATCACTTTATGCTTTGATCAATGATGTTTTGTCGCTCTACATGATTATGGCCATTATCGCTCTCTTAGTTTGTCGCTCCCAGTCTTTTGCTAACCTCCACAACCAAGTATGAGTACCACTCATGCATCCAACTCCCTAAACCAAGTTATTACAAAGAGTCCACCATACCTACCTACTAGCTTATGCTATTCCAAGTATATTAATGTTTTTGTTTACCTTCCGAATTAAACTTGTTATGAGAAAAGTAGTGATTAAAGCTCTCACGAACTTGATGGCACATTTTACTTTTCTTGCCCTTAAAAAACTTGAACTATTGTGTCATCTATGTTGTATATGCTTGCACTTATTTGTTGGGAATTAGCAGAACCATGTTGTCATCAAAACTTATAGTGGTATTCTCCTTTGATGCTTTATTTGGGTTGACTTGGCACATGCTCACACCATGTTATGACTATCTCAAGTCACCATAGCCTTTATGATCCTTTAGTTTTCAACTTGTAGTATCACTTTATGCTTTGATTAATGATGTTTTGTCGCTCTGCATGATTATGGCCATTATTTCTCTCTTAGTTTGTCGCTCCCAGTCTTTTGCTAGCCTATGTAACCAAGTATGAGTTCCACTCATGCATCCAACTCCCTAAACCAAGTTATTTCGAAAGAGTCCACCATACCTACCTACTAGCATATGCTATTCCAAGTATATTCATGTTTTTGTTTACCTTCCAAATTAAACTTGTTATGAGAAAACTAGTGATTAAAGCTCTCACGAACTTAATGGCACACTTTAATTTACTTGCCCTTAATAAACTTGAACCATTATGTCTTCTATGTTGTATATGCTTGCACTTATTTGTTGGGAATTAGCAGAACCATGCTTTCATGGGGAACGCTTTCAACATTGCACTTGGTACTTGTACCTAGTTGATATCATGCTCTTTTGTATATGGATGTCGATTGTGAAATGAAAGGGGAGCTTGTAAGTCCATGGAGTTATGTATATGTGTTAGAGAAACGCCTGGGCCGCTGGTCTAATCCATGCTGACATGGTGGAAACCTGCAGCGTAACCATAATGAGCTGTCTATGAAGCATTCTTCTTATAAAAAAAAGAGTCCTATATTGAGAAGAAAAAAAAGAGATACTATGAAAAGAGGAAAGAGAGAAAAAAGCACCATATTCCCATGGTAAATAAGAAGAATGCTGAGATGCTCGTTGTCTGCTTGCCTTGTCATTTTGATATGGGGATTCTTCCGTATCATCGGGCAAGGGGTACCCCGTTGGTGGTTCTCTATGATACACATGTACTTACGATGACAAGAACTTACCGGTGACTAAACTTGAGTAGCATGAGGAGCGTCCCTCGTATACAAGGGACATGAGGTTCCTAACTTATACTTCGCCAAGCATGTACACCATAGTTTGTTCACTTTAACCTTAATCATTTCAAGATGCTTATGATAGGGGCAATGAGAGCTGAAAGCTATAAGTACCATAATTTTTGGAAGCTCTTTATGAGACTTGAATCCCTACTTCCTTTTACAAAAGGCCTTTCTTCCACTATATATATTGAGTCTCCACCTTATATCTTTATGCACTTACTTTGAGAGCATAGTGGCCATTCTTAGTTCTATGTGCATTGTCCCAAGACTAGTTGATTGATGCATACCTTGATATTGCTTGTTTTAAACTATTTGTATCTAGTCACTCTTATGAACTTTGAAGGTGTCCTATGCATTTATATTTGCTACTCTATTGTGGGACAAGCTGAATACTATTATGCCATGTTTTCTTTATGTGAAACAAAGAAACGTATTGCAAAGCATTGTTATTCATGAATCTTTTGTTTGTGCCTTTTCATGTTGCATCATAGTTTCTTTGTCTTATTGCTAGAACTTTGTCTTTCATGTTATGATTGAAGTACTATGATCCCAACTTTGAATGTTTTACAAATACTTTGATCAAGTCTTTGATGGTGCATGTCACCTCAAAAATTATTCTTTCTTTTTATCACTTACCTACTCGAGGACGAGCAGGAGTTAAGCTTGGGGATGTTGATACATTGCAAATGTATCTATAATTTTTGATGTTCCATGCTTGGTTTTATCTACTTTCTTGTGTTTTGTTCCAACTTTGGAGTACTTTTCATATGATTTCTTGGACTAACCTATTAACAAGTGCCACGTTGCGGTTGCCTGTTTCTGTTGTTTTGGTTCCAGAAAGTCGAAATGAATATTCTCGAATTGGACAGGACAAAGCCAAAGTTCCTATTTTTCCGTAAGACTCAGAGAACAGGAGACGAGGAGGGCTGGGGCCACACCCAGTGGCTGGGCTGGCCGTGCTGTGGCATGGTGTGGTGGCCCCAGCACCCCCTCGGTCTCCATCTTCGCCTATAAGAAGCCTTCCGACCTAAAAACTTGGGGTTCGACGTTTTCCAGAAAGTTCATGCACCACCGCCACCGAAGGGAGATTCGGGGACAGAAAGTCTCTGTTCGGCACCTCACGGGATTGTGCCCTTGAGCCATCTCCATCGATCTCCACCATCATCTCCATCGACCATCCATGTTTCCCCCATCTATGAGTGAGTAATCCCCTGCTGTAGGCTATGGGGATGGTAGGGATTGGATGAGATCGTTCATGTAATGGCATCAGATTGTTAGGGCATGGTTCCTAGTATCTTTTATTAGTGCTTTATGACTTTGTTGCGACTTGTTGTGCTTAATGCTTGTCACTAGGGCCCGAGTGCCATGATTTCAGATCTGAACATGTTATTGATTCATTATGATAGTATTGTTCTTGGTCTTATCTACAAGTTGTATACGCACGTTGTTGTTCGGAACCTATGGCCCCGAAGTGACAGAAATCGGGATAACCGGAAGGGAAAGGCTTTGCTGTGAGAATCACATGTGTTCATGGAGTGTTAATGCTTTGCTCCGGTGTTGTATTAAAAGGAGCACCTTAATTGCCAGTAGTTCCCTAGAGGCCCCGCTACAAACGGGCTGGCAGGACAAAAGATGTTGTGCAAGTTCTCATTGCGAGCACGTATGACTATATATGGAACACATGCCTAGGATCGTCTAGTACTTGGATGCTTTATCTTATTTATATGCAATTGCCCTATGTTCTGATTGCTATGTGAATTGTCTTGTCCATGCAACGCCCGTCCATCCATCCCTATGCCTACCGCACTCGAATCCCACTGTTTACTGCTTTTGTTACTACTGTCTTTGCTTTACTACTGATGTTACTTTACTATTCCTACTACAAAACTGTTGCTACTGATAAACTGCTGTGAGCAATATTGTTTCCAGGTGCAGCTGAACTGACAACTCAGTTGTTAAGGCTTATAAATATTCTTTGGCTCCCCTTGTGTCGAATCAATAAATTGGGTTTCACTTCCCTCGAAAATACTGCGATACACCCCCTATACTTGTGGGTCATTAATCTATAATAGCATGATGGGTCTCTTTGTGAATAGTTATTAATATCTTAGGGAGCCAAGCATACCCAATATTTGGTGGTATCATGGCTTCATTATTGTAGCTTTCTATATTTTCTTTGATGACATAGTTTGCTATAAAGGAGCCAAAACCTGCTTGATGAATATTAATAGATGGGTCATTAGAAAACTTTTGCAAGATATTTACAAGTTCATACATGCCACATTTTTCAGGGTCTAGTAGAGGTTCTTTTGTTTCATTTAGCATTTTAACTTCCTCTACTTGCTTATCATTTGTGGTTATTGGTGGCTCAAGAATAGTGGTTTCTTTCTCTTCTTTCATTGGTGCCTTTATAGGGATTCCATATTGTAATAAGAGTGGTTCAAAAATATCATATAGTTCATTAATTCATTGTATGTTTCTTCAAACGTAGAGGGTATACTTGTAGTTATACTCATAGAGTTCATACCAATAGTAGGTGGTCCTTGTGGTTTTCCTACAGACATACTTAACAAGATTGCTTGATTATCATCTAGTTTAGATAAAGCCTTGTCTAAGCTAGCCGCTTGGTGTTGCAAGCCTTTAATATCAGAACTTATGGATGGAAGTGACTTGTGTAATTCTTCTATCATGGTAGCATGTCTAGCTACTTATTCAATAAGGCTTTTATTTGGCTCTTGTTGTTTTTCAGAGTTCTCACCAATTTGTGGGTGATGGCTCTGAAATATAGCCATCTACATCCACATTTAAACTGGATATTACTCATATTTTTGATGAAATATCTCTCTAAACTCTGCCACTAATGCTAATATTCAGAGGGGTATGCAATCATTTCTTTTATATTTTTCTTGCGCAGATAATGTCATTTAAAGGAGGGAATCACTACATTAAAGTCAAAGATACAAGATTTCCAACAACCAGAAGAAACCAGAGGAAGTAAGTAAGGCGGGGCGCTTTAACGACCAACTATACGACCGGAGCAAAAATTCCGGTCATATAGCTCCGGTCGTATAGTTGGCGCCGCCATCGTTAGGTCAAACAGAACAACTTTTGTGAAGGGGCCCCTATATAAAGAAGCCTCGAGCAACGAGAAAACAAGCTAGACCTCGCCAAAAAGTATCTGCCATAGATCACTAGCCGCTTCCAGATCTCCAAAACCTTCTCCATCTCCATAGCCATATTCCACCACTTGTAATAGTATATATCTTCTCTGATTGGCGACATTGTAAGACTATTGCTATCAATCTTATGATTTTCATTACAATGTTTGTGATTATTGATCTCATATCTATGTGTGAGTAATTCTCCTTGGCTAAGGGCTTCGGCCTAGCCATGTAGCAATTGTGCATGTTATTTATCATAGATGGGATCGTGTATTAGTTTGTATGACATGATGATTATTGTATCCTCTCTTTCCCCAATCCAAGGACTTGTCAGGTACCCAAGACCTCGAGGGTTGAGCCAGGTATAGGGAGTATGAGTGATGACTGATCTGCAGGTTGGGAACCCCAGTGACAGAAGGGGTAGTACGGCTGTATGTGAGGGATTTGCTTGGGATTAACGGTGACATCACTATGCATATCATTAGTTCTCTTTCTTCTATGGATGAGACTAGTAGGTTATTTCTATAAGCGGTTGCGGAGGCAATAGCAATTATGGATGCACTGCGCACATATAATTTATCTTGCTCTAACAAGTACATGCATACTTTATTTCTATCTTTTATTCCCATCAGATGTTTTGCACAGCTACAGGTGAAACCGAACGCCCTAGGCCCTCTCTCTCCATCATCGACAACAACAAAAAATACGCAAGCTATTGTTCTGGTAAAAACACAAAAGGAATTCTAAAACTCCCAAAGGTCCGTTAAAGTAACTTCACTATGCATTCGCTTCCTGAGGATTCGATAACCTGGGTCTAGTAGGGAAAAAGAAGCTATACTACATCCATAATCCGGATCGAAGGTATTAACCCTTTTTCTAGCGCCGTTGCCAGGGAAGCAATAGCTTCCCTAGTGAGGTTATTAGGAACCTTGCTAGTTTTAATTCTTGTTTTTAATTTTGTTAGTTTGCTTTTAGTCTTTATTTGATAAACCAAAAAAAATAGTTAGCCTTTAAATCTTTTTTTACTATTATAATTCTTTGTTTAAGAAAACCCAAAAACATAGAAAATATGGCTGAAAAGAAGCTTGGAGAGTTTTCTACTCCCAACAATGATTATTTGCATACTCCTATTACTCAGCCAGCAATCGCTGCTGATGACTATGAAATTAAGCCCCATTACTTAAGTTTGGTTCAACAGAATCAATTTGGAGGCTCTGCTGTTCAAGACGCAGGTATGCACTTGAATACTTTCACTAAAATATGTGATATGATGCGTATAAAAGATGTTGACCCTGATGCGGTCAAATTGCGTTTATTTCCTTTCTCTCTAAGAGGGAGAGAAAAAGAATGGTTGCTATCTTTGCCTAGAAATACTATTACATCATGGGTGGGATGTACTTCTTTATTTATGACTAAAATTTTCCCACCTGCAAAGACTATGCAACTCCGATCTAATATTAATGGCTTTAGACAGGAAGAGTGTGAGCCACTAGCGCTTGCATGGGAGAGGATGAAAGAATGCTTAAGAACCTATCCTAGTCATGGGATGGAAGATTGGTTAATCCTCCATTTATTTTATAATGCTATTAATCTTGTGTCTAAGTCTATGCTTGATACTACAGCTGGAGGAACATTTATGGGTAAACATATTACCGAAGCAAAGCAGCTTCTAGACAATATGCAAGACAACAATGCCCAATGGCATGTGGAAAGATCAAACACGAAGAAGGTGAATTCCATCTCACCACAAGAAAACGAAGAACTCAATGCTAAGTTGGATGAGCTCATGCTAGCCATAAAAGGTAAGGAAATCCAGGTAAGAGCCACCCCTGAAAAAAATACTGAAGAAATAGACTTCGTAGCTCATAATGATTATAACCCTGCTTGGAACAAGAGTTACAATCCTAACTTTCAGAAACATTATGCTAGTCCTACAGGTAACTCTAATAATAATATGGGAACTAGTAATGGTAGTCTCCAAGAAACACTTAAGTCTTTCATAGACTCACAAAATGAACAAAACAATATCCTTGTTAAAATAATAGAGAACCATGATTCCATGCTTGGTAAATTATATAACCAGGTTGTTAGTTTGAGAAATCATTTGCAGGCCCTCCAAGAAAGAATGAGGATTGTTGAGGCACAGCTAGGTAAGATAACCGAGAGTCAAACTCTCATTCTAGCTAAATTTGCAGGTAAAGCTGAGCCCAGTCTTGTTGAAGAACTCAAAATGATGAGGATCCAAAGGGAGGAGCTTGAAGAACTTGACTATAGTAATGCTCCTTCACCAAGCTACACCGTTGAAGATCTCGTAAAAAGGATCAACGTCAAGATTCTGGTAAGTGAAGGTAGTGGGGAAGCTATGTACCAACACTATGTTAATCAAGTAGCAATAAAGGTACGTGAGCTTGAGGAAGAATACAAGCAAATTGCTGAAAAATTACCTGTTAAACTAGATGACATATTTGAGCCTACTATTAAGATTAAAATTGGAACCAATGAGATAGCTGCACTTTGTGATCTAGGTGCAAGCATCTCAATGATTCCAAAGAGTTTTTTTAACAAGTTAAATCTTGGCTCCTTTGAAATCACTGAACTAAAATTGCATCTAGCAGATTTTACCTACAAGCAAGCTGTAGGAATTAAGGAATTAAGTATACACTTTTGTTATTGTTGACATGCCTGAAGATGCTACTGCTCCTATTATTTTAGTTTGTCCTTTCTTAATAACTATTAAGGCTTTGATTAATCTGCATGAAGGGAACGTGAAGCTGCAATTGCCTTCGCGAGGTCCTTTTGTTATTCATTTCCCCAGGAAGAAGAAAGCCAAGCATGATGAAAAGGATGCCATCACTTTGAAGGCCAATTACTTTGGAGTATCCTAGTCATGGGATGGAAGATTGGTTAATCCTCCATTTATTTTATAATGCTCTTAATCCTGTGTCTAAGTCTATGCTTGATACTGCAGCTGGAGGAACATTTATGGCTAAACATATTACCGAAGCAAAGCAGCTTCTAGACAATATGCAAGACAACCATGCCCAATGGCATGCGGAAGGATCAAACATGAAGAAGGTGAATTCCATCTCACCATAAGAAAACGAAGAACTCAATGCTAAGCTGGATGAGCTCATACTAGCCATAAAAGGTAAGGAAACCCAGGTAAGAGCCACCCCTGAAACAAATATTGAAGAAATAGACTTCGTAGCTCATAATGATTATAACCCTGCTTGGAACAGGAGTTACAATCCTAACTTTCAAAAACATTATGCTAGTCCTACAGGTAACTCTAATAATAATATGGGAACTAGTAATGGTAGTCTCCAAGAAACACTTAAGTCTTTCATAGACTCACAAAATGAACAAAACAATCTCCTTGTTAAAATAACGGAGAACCATGATGCCATGCTTGGTAAATTATATAACCAAGCTGTTAGTTTGAGAAATCATTTGCAGGCCCTCCAAGAAAGAACGAGGATTGTTGAGGCACGGCTAGGTAAGATAACCGAGAGTCAAAATCTCATTCTAGCTAAATTTGCAGGTAAAGCTGAGCCCGGTCCTGTTGAAGAACTCAAAATGATGAGGATCCAAAGGGAGGAGCCTGAAGAACTTGACTATAGTAATGCTCCTTCACCAAGCTACACCATTGAAGATCTCGTAAAAAGGATCAACGTCAAGATTCCGGTAAGTGAAGGTAGTGGGGAAGCTATGTACCAACACTATGTTAATCAAGTAGCAATAATGGTACGTGAGCTTGAGGAAGAATACAAGCAAATTGCTGAAAAATTACCTGTTAAACTAGATGACATATTTGATCCTACTATTAAGATTAAAATTGGAACCAATGAGATAGCTGCACTTTGTGATCTAGGTGCAAGCATCTCAATGATTCCAAAGAGTTTTTTTAACAAGTTAAATCTTGGCTCCTTTGAAATCACTGAACTAAAATTGCATCTAGCAGATTTTACCTACAAGCAAGCTGTAGGAATTAAGGAATTAAGTATACACTTTTGTTATTGTTGACATGCCTGAAGATGCTACTGCTCCTATTATTTTAGTTTGTCCTTTCTTAATAACTATTAAGGCTTTGATTAATCTGCATGAAGGGAACGTGAAGCTGCAATTGCCTTCGCGAGGTCCTTTTGTTATTCATTTCCCCAGAAAGAAGAAAGCCAAGCATGATGAAAAGGATGCCATCACTTTGAAGGCTAATTACTTTGGAGTATCCTAGTCATGGGATGGAAGATTGGTTAATCCTCCATTTATTTTATAATGCTCTTAATCCTGTGTCTAAGTCTATGCTTGATACTGAAGCTAGAGGAACATTTATGGCTAAACATATTACCGAAGCAAAGCAGCTTCTAGACAATATGCAAGACAACCATGCCCAATGGCATGCGGAAGGATCAAACACGAAGAAGGTGAATTCCATCTCACCATAAGAAAACGAAGAACTCAATGCTAAGCTGGATGAGCTCATACTAGCCATAAAAGGTAAGGAAACCCAGGTAAGAGCCACCCTTGAAACAAATATTGAAGAAATAGACTTTGTAGCTCATAATGATTATAACCCTGCTTGGAACAAGAGTTACAATCCTAACTTTCAAAAACATTATGCTAGTCCTACAGGTAACTCTAATAATAATATGGGAACTAGTAATGGTAGTCTCCAAGAAACACTTAAGTCTTTCATAGACTCACAAAATGAACAAAACAATCTCCTTGTTAAAATAACGGAGAACCATGATGTCATGCTTGGTAAATTATATAACCAAGCTGTTAGTTTGAGAAATCATTTGCAGGCCCTCCAAGAAAGAACGAGGATTGTTGAGGCACGTCTAGGTAAGATAACCGAGAGTCAAAATCTCATTCTAGCTAAATTTGCAGGTAAAGCTGAACCCGGTCCTGTTGAAGAACTCAAAATGATGAGGATCCAAAGGGAGGAGCCTGAAGAACTTGACTATAGTAATGCTCCTTCACCAAGCTACACCGTTGAAGATCTCGTAAAAAGGATCAACGTCAAGATTCCGGTAAGTGAAGGTAGTGGAGAAGCTATGTACCAAAACTTTGTTAATCAAGTAGCAATAAAGGTACGTGAGCTTGAGGAAGAATACAAGCAAATTGCTGAAAAATTCCATTTCTTTGAGTCCTGAGTCGTGAGCTCGTCATCCCTAAAATTTTTGATAATACCATCTTGTAAAGTCAAACCTTGAGCATTAGAACCACTGATAGCTAACTCCTGTAACAAGCCTTGGGCATGTGGATCTTCAAACCTCGTATGGCCTTCCATACCAATTATCCATTGTCGAGAAAAAAGTGAATGAATTTTAGTAGAAAAGTATTCCATCAGATTTGAAAAAAGGAGCAATCGAAGAATTAGAGAAAGATCTACAAAAGGAAAAGGGTGCACGATCTCGACGAATTACTTCTGAATTTACCTGTTAAACTAGATGACATATTTGAGCCAACTATTAAGATTAAAATTTGAACCAATGAGATTGCTGCACTTTGTGATCTAGGTGCAAGCGTCTCAATGATTCCAAAGAGTCTTTTTAACAAGTTAAATCTTGGTTCCTTTGAAATCACTGAACTAAAATTGCATCTAGCAGATTTTACCTACAAGCAAGCTGTAGGAATTAAGGAATTAAGGGTGTGTTCGGCAAACCTCCGGCTTCCCGAAAATTCCCAGATCCCGCTTCCCCAACGCTCGCCAGCTTCCCATTTGGAGCAGAACACGTTCGGCAGTCAACGATCGCTCTATTCCCACTCCGCTGGGCTGCGGCCCGTTTAAAGCTGGGCTAGCCTGCTGTAGCGGACAGACTTGGTCCACCTGGCCCTTTTTTCCATCGATTTTTTCCCTTTATTTTGTACGTGTTCTTGTATTCATGTACGTGTTTGTCTAGGCAGGTCGCTAGCGGATATGCGGGGTCGTGGCGGCCGAGGGTGCGCGCGTCAAGCAGGGAAGGCGACCAGAATGGTGGGGCGTGACGGTGCCCGCAAGCTGGCCGGATTGGACGGCAGCGGTGGGGTGGGGTGGCTCATGACCCGGCGGCTGCTAGGTCACGGGACAGAGCAAAACGCCTCTCCCCTGGGGTCGATTGATGGGTACGCAGCCCGACAGTGCGTCGTATTATCCAGTCCCAGCGAACCGTTTATTTGACTCGGCGGTGGCAATTTCTCTATAATTTTTTACTGCTCTGGACTTTGCCGCTCTGGGGATCTGCGAAAGAGGTGCTCCACGATTTGTGTGTAAATTTTAGCCAGCTTCTCGGATCTAGCTCCCCGGAGTTCAGCTGTTCGGTGCTGCTCCACGGAGAATTTGCTGGAAGCTGGAAGCCAGGCTATTGCCGAACACGCCCTAAGTATACACTTTTGTTATTGTTGACATGCCTGAAGATGCTACTGCTCCTATTATTTTAGGCCGTCCTTTCTTAAGAACTATTAAGGCTTTGATTAATCTGCATGAAGGGAACATGAAGCTGCAATTGCCTTTGCGGGATCCTTTTGTTATTCATTTCCCCAGGAAGAAGAAAGCCAAGCATGATGAAAAGGATGCCATCACTTTGAAGAACAATTACTTTGGAGTGGGTGTTCCACTCATCTGGTCCAAGTGAGTATCATCAAGGTCAAGCTATTGACCATAAAAGAGCGCTCCATGGGAGGCAACCCATGTTAAATAAGGTTTGAGTTAAGTTTTAAGTTTTACTTTAAGTTTATGTTTAATAAAGAGTGCTAGAAAATTCCATTTGAGGTGAAGAAGTTCGGTAGTACTTGAAATTCTGCTTTATTCATGCTATTGTTGGTCGACAATATTTACCGTCAATTTTCTATCAAAAACAAGGTATATCACTAAGTTACATAAAAATAAATAGTTTTCGAAGAAACATAATTTTTTTGATGCACACAGAGAGTTTAACGACCAACTATACGGCGGGAATAAAAATTCTGGCTGTATAGTTCTGGCCGTATAGATATCTTTGCCATCGAATTTTTATCTTTAATATATACTGAGAGTTTAACGACCAACTATACGGCGGGAATAAAAATTTCGGCCGTATAGTTCCAGTCGTATAGATACCAGTGCCTCCTGTAACACCCTCAAATCGGCCCTATGCAAGTTTTAGCCCTTTCCGCCAAACCCGCATAGAAACGATTCAAGGACGCCCACCAAGCACTTTCGTGCGGGTGCAAAACGAAGTAATACCATTACACAACAGTCCTCGATGGGACCCACAGAACAGATATATTTACAACAGCGACTCAACGAGTCAAGAATACAGATATACAATACAAAGATCCAAATCACCTTGAAATTGATACAACGTCCGAGTATGGACAAGAAACAAATTGGGCTAAGAGCCCTGAAGAATAACCAATGACGTCCATAACCCTGCCCAGGCCAAGCCAGAAGGGTAACCCTGCTAACAACGTTGATCTCAAACCTGCTAAAACAAAAGGGGGTGCCGACAAAGGGCAAAGGAAAAAGAGGAGCGTCAGTACTGAGGCCAGTACACGACGAGGCTAGAATTCGGCGGCTCTCGCCTACATAGGTATGGTGGGCTGAAGCGGCAGTGCAGCGATACTAAACAACCTATAGAGACTCGATACAACTGGCGGTTATCAGAGAGGAATAAGAAAGACCTATTCGGATCCAACCTGAAGCTAACACCAAACAAACCCATCCTGGTATTTCCCCCTCGAGAACAAATGAGGAAGTCAGACCAAGGAACTCACACAGTTGGCAATTTTACTCATTCCATTATAGTTGCAGCAATTACTAATCAGATATAGATAGCATGAGTCATTCTGAAGCATACGTAGTGGCAGTTTTAATCACCATTCTGTTATAGTTGGAACATTTACTAGTCAGATATAACAAAACAACGCAGGCCCGCCAGTGGTTGGCAATTTTTAATATCCATTCCGTTATAGTGAAGCTGATTACTAGTCAGATATATTAAGTCAAATTTATAGCACTACTTTAGTTATGCTTGTCTATGATCGAGATACTGTGCTCCAAGTCGTCCATAATCATGACACGGCTTTGAAGTTTTTACCTGATAGGGTGCACAAATAGCAACACACACTCGATCAACCTCGGAAAAACCAACTCAAAACCCAACGAGGCATTCACGATAAAGCGATCACAGGATTCAGAAATATTTCAGGGGGCCACCCCACTAAGCTACCCGCAACGAAGTTGACCGGCTCCGGAACGGACCCAGGGTTTGTGTGGACGGCTGTAAACGACTGGGAACCCGAAAGTGTGACTGGGCTTGTCGATACAGCGAAAACGTGTCACGATCCTAAACAGTACAGGTGCTTCACGCACAATCGTAAATAAAGAAGTAAAGCAAGGCATAAGTACAGGATAGTAATAAAACCCCAAACTAGTTTGTGGCCCCAAGAAATAGAAATGAATCAAGCTCTGGCTCAGGGGGGTCCACGGCCTCCCGGATGTGGATAGTGCGAAAAATCAAGGAACAGGTATCAAGTACTCGGGGTCCTACGGGACACAAGTGGGCGTGGAAGAACCAAATAACATCTATTGCCCACCGATGCCTCTGCATTAGTTATAGCTAGCATTTTTATAGTTGTAATTAAAGTCATGATCATCTCCACCAGTAAGCATCTCCACCAACAAGCATCTGCCAGCATTCCAACAACTATGGTACTTGACAACACGAGATCGCACCTGAGCAAGCAACTACGACTCGCAAGGCCAGCTATCTACCAAACACAGGTAATAGGAGGTGTCCAAGGCAATATAGAGGCTGCACGGGATATAACTGGGGTACGGAAACTAAAGCATCACGACACAGATAGCAATAGATCAACAGGAGGAAATAAAGACTATAAATGCAAAATAGATAGAAGGGGAAGAGATGCTCGCCTGGGAAACACTGTCGAAGGATCATATCCGGAGAACTTGTCGATACTCGCATCAACTCATCGGCCTAATCCGCGAAGAAGCAAACACTAGAAGAAACACCGGATGCAATATTTAATACTATGGCAGAAGATCCGGCATGATTATGATATGATGCAGATGCGGTGCAATTAGGCAGTATTAAGCGGAATCGGGGTCCCGACAATTAATTAAACGGTTCAAGTTATTTAACAACCCCGCAAATTAAATGTTGTCTTAACAAGGCAAAACATCATATCGGTTCGCTACACAAATTTAAATGGAGTCTGGAATAAGACTAGAATAGCCCGCATATAGACTCCATATTTAATTATTAGGTGAATCGGCATAATGCCCCCAAACCCAGACAAGTATGCATGCATGAACAAATTAATATGCGTCAGTTTTATATATATAGCATTTATAAAATAGGGGCTCGGGAAAAGGTTCACACATCTGGGTTCGGAAGACCTTGGTTCCGGGGGTTCGGGGTTCGACAGGGTTCGACGGGGGATCGGCGAGGTTCGAACTCCGGGGTTCAGGGTCTTTGGATCTGTGAAGAAGATCATGGCGTTCCGGGGGGAAGATCTTGGCGTGCCGAGGGTTCGTGCAGCAGATCTCGGTGTTCCGTGAAGAACTTGTCGGGATAGATTCGAGGAAGTTCTTGTCGTTGCCACCTGGCGTCGACGGTACATCGGGTTCTTCCGGACAGGTGTCGATCATAACCGAATAGCCAAAGCCAACCGGCTCTACACCATCTTCACATCCCTGTACACCACCATCGTACATGCCATCTTCTGTAGCCTCACATCACCACTTTGAAACACCACCAAGCATGAGCACATAAGGGCAGAGGCAGGCCACCGGGACAGGAGCATGTTGACGAGGCAGAGCACAAGCGAGGTTGGCAGGGGACGGGAGCAGGTCGGCGACAGGAGGCACGACGAGGTCGTAGGGAGCTGGGCATGGACGTGCGACAGAGAGGCGACGTGGATGGTGGCAGCTTCATGCAGGGGGAGGTGGACAGAGGATGGGTGAGGGAGGCTGCAGTCCCGCATCAGCTCGGGTGGCGTAATGGCGACGAACAACGATCGCCGGCTGGAGGCGGGCAGCTCGGGGAAACGGCGATGGAGGCCAGGGAGGAGGTGGTTCCGGCGTGGGACGGCAAGACGGAGGGCGGCCGAGGCGGACGAGGAGGAGGCGCCACCGGAGTCGGAAGGAAGGCGGACGGCTTGGGGCGGAGCTCGGTGCTCGGCGACTGGTCGGTGAGAGGGCGGGCTCATGAGCCAGGCAGGCGGCAATGGCTAACTGGAAGGAGAGGGGGCCGTGGTGGAGGAGCTTGGGCAGCGGGGACGGAACGGAGGAGGGGGAAACGGGGCCCGGGAAGGCGAGCACGGTGGTGAAGAACTGGGCCGGCGTGGTGGTCGTGGCGGCCAATGACAGGGACTGCACGCGAGGAGGAGCCAGCAGAACGGGCGCAGGCTGGGAAGAGGGGGCCCCTCGGCGGCCGTCGAGGCGGCCTCAAGGCCAGAGGCGCGGAGTAGAGAGGCTGAGCTGCCAAGCGTGAGCAAGGCCGACCAGCGCCGGGCGGCGAGAAGGCCACCAGCGGGAGGCGAGGGAGAGGAGAGCGTAGGGCGACATGCACGGTAGGTGGAAGGAGAGAGAGAAGCGGGAGAGAGAAAGGAGGCGCGCCGGTGTGAACTGGGGCGCACGCCCAGTGGGGGGGGCGCGGAGTGGCGGGCTGGGGCATGGGGATCGGTGTCCAGGGGTGGGCGGAGTTTGGTCAGCTGGGGGATGGCGGCGAAGGCGGCGTGCAAGGCAAAGCAAGGAGGGGGTAGTGTTGGAGATATGCCCTAGAGGTAATAATAAATGTAGTTATTATTATATATCTTTGTGTTTATGATAAATGTTTACATTCATGCTATAATAGTATTAACAAGGAAACCATTAATACTTGTGTGATTTGTAAACCTAATTTGAAGTCCCTAGTATAGCCTCTATACTTCACTAGCTTGTTGGTTGATTGATGATGTGGTTTCTTTGTCATGAACATTGAGATGTTATCAACAACAAGATCATATCGTTAGGAGAATGATATGGTGGACATACTCCTATAGACAAGCGTAGCATAAAGATCAAGTCATTTCAATAGTTCAATTGCTATATGCTTTCTGATACATAGTAACCTAATTCCTTCGACCATGAGATCATGCATATTGCCTTTACTGGATGGATGCTTTGATGTCATCAAACACCACACCGTAATGTGGTGGCTATAAAGGTGGCATTGAGTGTTGGAAAGTATTGGTTGAAACACATGGATCAAGAGTGGGATTTGTCCATCCACATGACGGATAGATATTCTGGGCCCTCTCGGTGAAATGTCATCCAATTAGCTTGCAAGCATGTGACTTGGTCACAAGGGATCACATATCACGGGAGCGAAAAGAGTACTTATCGATGTGAGGATGAACTAGGTATGCGAGATCTGAAGCGATCATAACCTCGGATAAGTAACATATCGTGAGACAAAGGGAAATTGGTATCGTATGTAAGTGGTTCATTCGATCGCAAATAATCGTAGAAATATGTAGAGCCATATGAATTTCAGATTCCTCTATTGGTTATTGTTGAAGTGTCTCGATCATGTCCGCATAATTCACGAACCGTAGGGAGACACACTTAAGGATTCGACGTTGTTTGAGTAGTTATGGTATTATGAGAAAGAGACCGAATGTTGTTCGGAGTCTCGGATGGGATCCGGGATATCACGAGGTGATCCGGAATGGTCCGGAGAATAAGATTCATATAAGGAAAGTTCCGTTTCGGAGTTGGGGAATGGTTCCGGTGTTTTCACCGGGAACATTCTAGAAGGTCCCGGAATGTCCGGCACTCCGGAGGGGGAAGGGTACATGAGTGTGTCATTACATATTGGAATGATTGCATCATGTACTAAGTATTCTTGCTGTCCCAAATAAAGGGTTTATTTAAATCCTAAATTGAAAAGTCAAACGGCTAGTTTTGAAAGTCAAACGGCAGTTTTGGGAAGTGGGAAAAGAGGAGGAGAGGTGGAGGCCGAGTTGGAGGAGGGTTCCTCCCCTTGGCCGGCGCACCTCCCTAGGCCGAGTTGGGGAGGAACTCCTCCCCTTGGCCGCCGGCCCTCCCACCTATAAAAGCAAGGGCAGGGCCTCCCCTCCTAGACACACAAGTTTCCTATCCTCTAAACTAAACCCTAGATCTAGACCCCGGTTTAGAGCTAATTAGTTTAGATCCCTCTAATTGGTGTGTCTAATTACTAGACCACTAATAGCCTCTCTCATAAGCTCCACCATACTCGCACCGGCTTAAGGCGAAGCCCTGCGGGATTTCCCCTCTACCTCCGGTACCACGCCGTTGTGCTTACGGAATCGCGAGGAGAGAGCTACAACCTCCATTTTCTTTGGAACAAGGAGAGGAAGGTCTTCGTCAATCACCGATGTGACCGATTGCGGAGGCCTTGGGAACGCGCGGAAGGATCGTCTACGCGATCTTGAGATCGGAAAGAGTACGACTACATCACCCACGAGAATCTGCTCTCGTTAAACACTTTGGAATCTTCGAGGGTGAGTTATTCCATCGACTCGTTGCTACAATCTAGTAGATAGATCTTGGCTTGTTTGTTTGCATGCGATAGAAAATTTTTGTTTTCCATGCTACGAACCCCTACAGTGGTATCAGAGCCGTGTCTATATGTAGATCTGTTGCACGAGTAGAACACAATGGTCATTGTGGGCGTTGATGCTTTTATTGTAGATTGCTTTTTGTGTACTTTGCATCTTGCGGTATGTTGGGATGAAGCGGCCCGGGCTAACCTTACATGACATCGTTCATGAGACTTGCTCCACGCTTGACATGCAACTCGTTTTGCATAAGTGGCTTTGCGGGTGCCTGTTTCTCCTAGCATAGTAAAGATCCAATTTACAACGGGTAATCAACAATGCTAGTATCAATGTTGTGGTTCTTATTCGTAGGTTAGAACGACACCTATGGAAAGCCCCAAACCACGTAAAATATGCAAAGAAAGTAGAAGCGTCTAACTTTGTTTTGCAGGGGTGTGCCGTGATGTGATATGGCCATGATTGTGATTATATTTGATGTATGCAATGTTCCTTATTGTAAGTTGGCAACCGGCAGGAGCCATATGGTTGTCTTTAATTTCTGTTAAGACCTGCGTGTCTATTCAAAATAGTTGTAATAGTTGAAGCTGGTGGACGACAACCATGAAGAAGCGTCATTGACCTTGATGCTATGCCGGTGATGATGGAGATCATGTTCGTGCTTGAAGATGGAGATCGGAAGCACAAAGAAGAAAGGCCATATCATATCACATATTATGAATTGCATGTGATGTTAATCCTTTATGCATCTTGTATTGCTTAGTAAGGCGGTAGCATTATAAGATGATCCCTCATGCACATAAATTTCAAGTTCTAAAGTGTTCACCCTTAGTATGCACCGTTGCCAAAGCTTGCTGCTTGAGCACCACGTGATGATCGGTGTCTTTGATTCCGCTGGTGAATACAACGTAAGCAAGCCAGATTTGCTTATGCGGAAGCTAAGGTTTGATCTTGACGAGCCTAGCATGTACGGACATGGCCTCGGGAACACGGATTGCGAAAGGCAAAGCATGAATCATATAGTAGATATGATGAACATGATGATTGTTCGCCATTAAAACTATATCAGCTCTCGTGATGATCGGTGTTGATGTAGTGGATTTGGTTCGTGTGATCACTAAAACAATGTGAGGGATGTTGTTTTGAGTGGGAGTTCACCTAGTTTAATTTCATTAATTAATTTGAACTCAATTTGTCATAAACTTAGTCTAAACTATTGCAAATATGTTGTAGATCAATGGCAGCCCTACCATCAATTTTAATGCGTTCCTAGAGAAAGAAAAGTTGAAAAACAATGGAAGCAACTTCATGGATTGGTTCCAATTTGAGGATTGTCCTCACTGGTAATTTGACCTATGTGCTGGATGCACCGCTAGGTGACCCACCTGCAGCTGATGCTACCGATGAAGTAAAAAATGTTTACCTCGCTCGGAAGAATCAGTACTCCATAGTTCAGTGTGCTATCTTGTATGGTTTAGAATCAGACTTGAAAAGATTTGAAGAGTCGATCCATATGATATTGTCGAGGATCTCAAATTAATCTTTGAGACTCATGCGGCAATTGAAAGTTATGAAGCTTACGAAAAGTTCTTTAAGCGCAAGATGGAAGAGGGTAGCTCACGGTGAGCATGTGCTTAAGATGTGCAGGCGCATAAATAAACTTCAAAGTTTGGGTATAGTGATTCCTAATACTTTGGGGGTTTACCGCATCCTCCAATCACTACCACCAAGTTACAAGAACTTTGTGATGAACTACAACATGCAGAACATGAACAAAGAGTTGCCAGAACTGTTTGCTATGTTAAAATCTGCGAAGTGGAGATCAAGAAAGAGCACCAAGTGTTGATGGTCAATAAGACCACCAAATTCAAGAAAGGCAAGTCTAAGCAAAGGGACACTTCAAGAAGGGTGGTAAGAAAGTTACCATGCCGCCGAAGAAGACCAAGGCTGGACCTAAGCCTGAAAGAGTGCTTTTCTGCAAGGGAGAAGGTCCTTTGGGCGGAATTGCCCAAGGTACTTGGCGGATTTGAAGAAGCAACATCAAGAAGAAAGGTATATCGATATACATGTTATTGATGTGTATCTCACTAGTACTCGTAGTAGTGCCAGGTATTTAATCTTGGTTCGGTTGCTCATATTTGTAACTCGAAGCAGAGCTGCGAATAAGCGGAAGCTAGTGAAGAACGAGGTGACGATGCGGCGTAGGAAGCGGATCAAAGGTTGATGTGATCGCGGTCGACGCTACCTCTTCATCTACCATCGGGATTAGTTTTATACTTAAATAATTGTTATTTGGTGCCTGCGTTAAGCATGAACATTATATCGGGATCTTGTTTATTGCGAGACTTACTTGTTTAAATCCGAGAATAATGGTTGTTCGATTTATATGAGTAATGTGTTTTATGCACATGCACCTTTGATAGATGGTCTATTCATGTTGAATCTCGATAGTAGAAATACACATATTAATAACATTGAAGCTAAACGATTGAAATCAGCGATAACTCGACCTATATGTGGCTTGTCGTCTTGGTCACATTGGAGTGAAACGTATGAAGAAACTCCATTCGATGGACTTCTTGAATCACTTGATTTTGAATCACTTGAAAGATGCGAGGCATGTCGATGGGTAAAATGACTAAGACTCCATTTTCTGGTATGATGGAGCGAGCTACGGACTTATTGGAAATCATACATACCGATGTGTGTGGTCCAATGAGTGTAGCAACGCGTAGTGGTTATCGTTATGTTCTTACCTTCACGGATGACATGAGTAGATATGGGTATATCTATTTCAATAAACATAAATCGAAACTTTCGAAGTTTAAGGAGTTTCAAAGTGAGGTAGAGAATCAACGTAACAAGAAGATTAAATTTCTACGTTACGATCGTGGAGGTGAATATCTAAGTTCTGAGTTTGGCGAACATTTAAGGAAATGTGGAATACTTTCTGATTGACACCGCCGGGAACACCACAAGTAATGGTGTGTCTGTACGTTGTAATAGAACTCTCTTTGATATGGTTAGTTCTATGATGTCACTTACAGATCTACCACTATCATTTTGGGGTTATGCATTAGAAACAGCCGCATTCACTTTAAATAGGGCACCGTCTAAATCCGTTGAAACGACACCATATGAATTATGGTTTGGGAAGAAACCTAAATTGTCGTTCCTTAAAGTTTGGGGATCTGAAGCCTATGTAAAGAAGTTACAAGGACAAGCTTGAACCCAAAGCGGAAAAATGCGTCTTCATAGGATACCGAAGAAACTATTGGGTATACCTTCTATCATAGATCCGAAGGCAAAATCTTCGTTGCTAGAATGGATCCTTTCTAGAGAAGGAATTTCTCTCGAAAGAAGTGACTGGAAGGAAAGTAGAACTTCGGAGGTTGTCGAACCTTCTCTCGAAATTGCGAGTAGCGCAGCACCGGAAGAAGTTCCTGTGGTGCCTGCACCAATAAGAGAGGAAGCTAATGATGGTGATCATGAAACTTCGGTTGAAGTTGCTACAGAGCCTCGGAGGTCAACGAAAACTCGTACCACTCCAGATTGGTATGATTCCGTTATGAATGTCATGTTGGTGGACAACACCGATGACCCCGAGACATATGAGGAAGCGATGATGAGCCCAGATTCCAATAAATGGCAAGAAGCCATGAAATCCGAGATTGGATCCATGTACGAAAACCAAGTATGGACTTTGGTGGACTTACCGGATGGCGGAAGGCTGTCGAGAACAAATGGATTTTCAAGAAGAAAGCAGATCTTGATGGTAATGTTATCTATAAAGCTCGACTTATGCAAAAGGGTTTCGACAAATTCAAGGAGTTGACTACGATGAGACTGTCTCACCGGTAGCGAAGCTAAAGTCTGTGAGGATTATGTTAGCAATCGCTGCATATTATGATTATGAGATATGGCAGATGGATGTCAAAACAGCATTCCTCAATGGAGACATTGATGAAGAGTTGTATATGATACAACCCAAAGGTTTTGTCGATCCTAAAGATGCTAACAAGGTATGCAAGCTTCAACGGTCCATCTATGGATTGAAGCAAGCATCCCGAAGTTGGAATCAACGTTTTGATAAGGTAATCAAAATTTTGGTTTTATACAAACTTATGGAGAAGCTTGTATTTACAAGAAAGTGAGTGGGAGCTCTGTAGCATTCTTAATCGTATGTGGATGACATATTGTTGATTGGGAATGATGTAGACCTTCTTAATAGTGTCAAAGAGTATTTGAATAATAGTTTTCAATGAAGGATCTTGGCGAAGCAGCTTACATATTAGGCATAAAGATTTATAGAGATAGATCGAACGCCAAATATCATTGTCACAAAGTACATATTTGGACAAAGTTCTAAAGAGGTTTGGAATGGAAGATAGCAAGAAAGGGTTCTTGCCCATGTTGCAATCGACCTTGAGTAAAACTCAAAGTCCGACATCGGCGAAGATAGAGAAAAGATGAGTAAGACTCCTATGCCTCAGCCATAGGATCTCTAATGTATGCCATGCTATGTACTAGACCCGACATCGCATATCGTTAGTCTAACTAGCAGATATCAAAGTGATCGAGTGGATCATTGGACAATGGATCAAAACATCCTTAAGTACTTGAGAAGAACTAAGGATATGGTTCTTTCTTATGGAGGTGATGAACATTGCGTTGTTAATGGTTACCGATGCTAGTTGGAACACCGATCCGGATGATTCTAAATCACAACTGGATACGTATTTATTTTGAATGGTGCGGCGATTAGCTGGAGGAGTGCGAACAAAGCGTTGTGGCGAGATCTTCAAGCGAATCGGAATACATGGGCTTCGGAGGCTTCACAAGAAGCGATATGGATGAAAGAGTTCATTACGAGCTGGGTGTGGTTCCAAGTCGCTGGACCCAATGTCTATCTCTTTGTGATAACATGGGCGCCATAGCCAATCTTGCAAGAACCAAGGTCACACAAGAAGCTGAAGATATCAAGATGCGTTTTCACGCTATTCGAGAACATATCCAGGATGGGGATATAAAGATTTGCAAAGTACACACAGATCTGAATGTGGCGGATCCGTTGACTAAACCTCTCCGAGGGCAAAACATGACCAACACCAAACTGCCATGGGTGTTCGGTATATTACCATGTAATCTAGATTAGATGACTCTAGTGCAAGTGGGAGGCTGTTGGAGATATGCCTAGAGGTAATAATAAATGTAGTTATTATTATATATCTTTGTGTTTATGATAAATGTTTACATTCATGCTATAATAGTATTAACAAGGAAACCATTAATACTTGTGTGATTTGTAAACCTAATTTGAAGTCCCTAGTATAGCCTCTATACTTCACCAGCTTGTTGGTTGATTGATGATGTGGTTTCTTTGTCATGAACATTGAGATGTTATCAACAACAAGATCATATCGTTAGGAGAATGATATGGTGGACATACTCCTATAGACAAGCGTAGCATAAAGATCAAGTCATTTCAATAGTTCAATTGCTATATGCTTTCGATACATAGTAACCTAATTCCTTCGACCATGAGATCATGCATATTGCCTTTCTTGGATGGATGCTTTGATGTCATCAAACACCACACCGTAACAGGTGGCTATAAAGGTGGCATTGAGTGTTCGGAAAGTATTGGTTGAAACACATGGATCAAGAGTGGGATTTGTCCATCCACATGACGGATAGATATTCTGGGCCCTCTCGGTGAAATGTCATCCAATTAGCTTGCAAGCATGTGACTTGGTCACAAGGGATCACATATCACGGAGCGAGAAAAGAGTACTTATCGATGTGAGGATGAACTAGGTATGCGGAGATACCGACGATCATAACCTCGGATAAGTAACATATCGTGAGACAAAGGGAAATTGGTATCGTATGTAAGTGGTTCATTCGATGTAAAGTAATCGTAGAAATATGTAGAACCATATGAATTTCAGATTCCTCTATTGGTTATTGTTGAGAAGTGTCTCGATCATGTCCGCATAATTCACGAACCGTGGAGACACATAAGGATTGACGTTGTTTGAGTAGTTATGGTATTATGAGAAAGAGACGAATGTTGTTGAGTCTCGGATGGGATCCGGATATCACGAGGTGATCCGAATGGTCGGAGAATAAGATTCATATAAGGAAAGTTAGTTTGAGTTGGGGAATGGTTCCGGTGGTTTCACCGGGAACATTCTAGAAAGTCCGGGAATGTCCGGCTCTCCGGAGGGGGAAGGGTACATTTGTGTGTCATTACATATTGGAATGATTGCATCATGTACTAAGTATTCTTGCTGTCCCAAATAAAGGGTTTATTTAAATCCTAAATTGAAAAGTCAAACGGCTAGTTTTGAAAGTCAAACGGCAGTTTTGGGAAGTGGGAAAAGAGGAGGAGAGGTGGAGGCCGAGTTGGAGGAGGTTCCTCCCTTGGCGGCGCACCTCCCTAGGCCGAGTTGGGGAGGAACTCCTCCCTTGGCCCGCCCTCCCACCTATAAAAGCAAGGGCAGGGCCTCCCCTCCTAGACACACAAGTTTCCTATCCTCTAAACTAAACCCTAGATCTAGACCCCGGTTTAGAGCTAATTAGTTTAGAGCCCTCTAATTGGTGTGTCTAATTACTAGACCACTAATAGCCTCTCTCATAAGCTCCACCATACTGCACTTAAGCGAAGCCTGGGATTTCCCTCTACCTCGGTACCACGCCGTTGTCTTTGCCGGAATCGCGGGAGAGTGCTACAACCTCCACGCCTTTGGAACAAGGAGAGGAAGGTCTTCGTCAGTACCGGCGATGTGACCGATTGCGGGAGGCCTTGGCTTGACGCCGGAAGATCGTCTGCGATCTTGAGATCGGAAAGAGTACGACTACATCACCCACGAGAATCTGCTCTCGTTAAACACTTTGGAATCTTCGAGGGTGAGTTATTCCATCGACTCGTTGCTACAATCTAGTAGATAGATCTTGGCTTGTTTGTTTGCATGCGATAGAAAATTTTTGTTTTCCATGCTACGAACCCCTACAGGTAGGTGGCGAGACGTGGCTGGGGGGTGATGTGGCGCACAGGGAGTGGAGGGGTGAGGTGGCTGTGTGAGGTGGAGGAAGGGGATTGGATGGGGTGAGGTGGAGGAAGGGTGGGTAGGCTAGGTTTAGGTAGAAAAGGGTTTGGGGGATCTGGGTTAGATAGGATTTTTATCTGGAGGTGGCCGGCTGGGCTTTCGGGCCTAGATGGCTGCCTTCCAAAAATAATTTAAATATTTCATTTATTAAAAACGAGGCTTTTGCAAACCGTTGATAGACAAAACAAAATATTCCGGACAAGCCCGATGTTTTTGATTTGAATTAAAGACGGGGTATTTATAAAACCAAAACTGGACTTTTTGAAAATAGTTTTATGCAATCAAATGCAAGATGACATGACGATACTCAACTGCAAGGTGGCACGATGACATGAGCATGCGGCCATGATGATGCAATGCACAAAAACAACACGATTTTCTAGTAGTGGTTATTGCGGGGCGCCACACCTCCGTACAATTTCTTTTCTAATGTACTGAGAGTTTAACGACCAACTATATGACGGGAATAAAAATTCCGGCCGTATAGTTCCAGTCGTATAGATATCGATGCCTTTATATATTTTCTTTCGCACAGACAGATAGTTTAACGACCAACTATACGGCGGGAACATTTTGTTCCAGCCGTATAGTTGTGCCCGTATAGCTGCGCCGCCAGGAGGAACCCTAATATTTTGATAGAAAGCCAACTATACGGCCGGAACGCATTGTTCTGACCGTATAGTTGCGCCTGTATAGTTGCGTCCGACCACAAAAACGCACGGGAAGGTACTTCCAACTCCAAAACTTCAATCCTTTTTATTTTTTCTATCTCCAAACTCTCTCAAAACCTCAAGAGATCTTCATCTCTACTCAATTTCGTTTGATTTTCTCGCACACGAGTGATCTACGATATGTTTCTCCTCCGATCCCCCAATTACTTTTTGCAAATTCATATTTGATCTATTGTCATTATCAATCTAGGGTGAGACCTACTATGAACCAATTGCCACGATTTTCTTGCCTAGATTACTATCTTGAGGGGATTCTTTAGTGTGCTATGATGAGGAATATGATGCACTTACTGTTGTTGGATCAAAAGGTTTTATTTTTTCCTTTCTTCAATTTTTTAGATGATGAACACAAGGATCCAAACTCGTGCTCGTGCCACTGCTAGCGCTTCTCGGGCTGCCGCTCAGGAACGCATGGGGATACGGTTCAGGGATGAGGCCCATCGTGATCGCTTCAACGGGATCAAGAACCGTGAAGTGAAGGCCACCAAGTGGGCTTGCCCCATTATATTGAACCAACTCGGTATTTCTGATGACTTCAACTTACTTTGCGATAGAGCTGGCCTGCAAAACTTTGTGTACAATGATGGGCCTACTTATCGCCGCTTAACCATTGAATTTCTAAGTTCGTTGCAAAGCACCATTAAACAATGGCAAGGAGAGGATACTATTTATTTCCGTCTGGTGAACAACAACTACACCTTAACATTAAATGAATGGTGCGCGTGTTTTAATTTGCCAAACAATGATATTCATGCCTTACGCGCATCCTTTACTGGCTTAGAACCTACCCTTGAACAATACTATAATGGAACGAGTTTCACTAGTAGAGTGAACAAGGGGAAGAATATTCGATATCCTGCAATTCGCTATTTGTTCTATGTTATTGATAACACCTTAAAGGCACGTAATGAGCACGAGACTAAACGAGGAGGACATCCTAGTCCTTGCAAAGGCTGCTTACATAAACTGCGGCTTGTCACTCAACTTGGGCGCCATCCTTGTGTGCTACTTGGAGCACAAAGCCTCCCAAAGCCAAGGACCAATCACAGGTGGAGGCGTCATCACCGTGCTCGCCACTGCCCTAGGAATCGACCTAGGTGAGTTTCAACCCATGCTAGGTGAGACACATGTTGGTTTCTCCACTTTGAGAGCCCGTGGAATGCTCACTAGGAGAGGTGGTGCTTATTATCTGCATATTGTTGGAGTTGGGCGTCTCTACCCCGCTCCTATGCCTAATGGTCTTTTCTCTATTGGGGAAGGACGTTTGGTATATGATTTGCAGGTTGAGCAACACTAACCCGAGGAGGAGATTCTAGAAGAGGATGAGGACCAAGAGGAGGAGCAAGAAGTTCCTTATCAAGAGGAGCAGCCACAAACCCGGTTCGCCACATACCAAGATTTCCATGGACTTGGAGGGACTCTGGAGAGGATGCATAACCTCTCTTTGAACCTCCGGGAATCAACTAGTAACCTCTTAACTCAATTTGCGAACTAGAGTAATGACTTTTTCTCGCCGCCATAATGATTTGAAGGGCTTGCAAAAGCCTAAGCTTGGGGAAGTTTCCTCGTGTATCTTTATTTGTCATTTATTTTCTTTCATTTATTTAGAGGTTGTGTTTTTATTTGAGTTTATAAGCACTCATGTTGGTTTCCCCAAGACCTTATTTTTAGTTCTTTCTATTTTCTTTCGAAATTTTTCTAGCCGAGCTTTGCCACCAATTTTCTATTCTTTAAAGTCCCTCTCTTAAAAACCACAAAAAGATTTCTCCATTTTCCTTATTTTCCCTCTTTATTTTTTTTCCGCCTCGAGGTCTTCATATATTTGCAGGAGAGTGATCGACTTCGAGTTTCTAAGAAACAAATAATAAAAGGAAGAGATAAATGGAACTAAACATGAGAGGTATGCCTTATGACTCCCCACTTGTGAAGTTTGAGAAACCTATGCTAGTTAGTAGTAAATGTTGATATATTATATTGGTGGAGTGAGTCTTTGTATTGTAGTAATATTTTTGTTTGCATGGGTATTTAATTGGGTACATTTTGTTCTAGCTCTCGTAATTAACCAAGTCTTGCCTAAAAATTACTCAACAATTGTAATAAGAAAAAGTCTCATAATTGAAGGCTTGGGTGTTATACTGCTTAGTCTCGAAGGTTTATTTCTAGAGATACTCAACACCACTGAAAATGTTGATTGACTTAATAGCTCTCTTTGAAAGGATTTGTTCAATAGAATTAATGTTTAGCGGTTTTTATGAGCATGCCACAGTTTGACTTGTTAATCATAAGAATGATATAGCTTTATGCGTGTCAAACTTCATGGGATGCCAACAACTCCGCTGGCCTACGGATGATGTTCATGGAGGAAACTCCTAGATTTCGGCTATGAGTTGATTAAACACTTGTAGCAGCAATGCTATAGTGGGTAAGATTCTTGGCACTCCGGGGTAGCTATAATTATGATAGAATCACTCCTCTGGCTATTATGAGAAATCATTATGCAAAAGGAAGAAAACCCTAGTGATGCCACGAGTGTCCATCACAGCCCGATAAACTAATATTTTTTTTTGGCATGCTCTCAATTACTTAAAAACTGAAATTCTTGAAAGACAATGAATAGAAAAGTAGTTCTTGAAAAGTCTTGATCCATTGATGTGGGAGAATTTAGATACTTTAGTGTATATGCTTTTCATGACAACTCTCACACTCTTAATTTACATGATTATACTTTACTGTTCAAGGGCAAGCCTATGAGTTGATTACTTGACATGGAATAAAGTTTACTCATTTGAATCATCCATGTTTACAATAATTTTGTTGCACTATAAGGATGCATGAAATCCATATGATATGCTTGCCATTGCTCTATCTATGCTGAAGTTTTTCAGATTTATGAAGTGGAGGAAACATGAGACTACTAATCATGAGTAAGATCACCATCTCGTTATTTCAGTTTAAATATTGAGTTCCTTTTTGATTTTGATTTTGTTGCTCGGGGACAATCAAGTTTAAGCTTGGGGAGGTTGGTGGCTCTGAAATATAGCCATCTACGTCCACATTTAAACTGGATATTACTCATATTTTTGATGCAATATCTCTCTAAACCCTGCCACTAATGCTAATATTCAGAGGGGTATGTAATCATTTCTTTTATAATTTTCCTGCACAGATAATGTTGTTTAAAGGAGGGAATCACTACATTAAAGTCAAAGATACGAGATTTCCAACAACCAGACGAAATCAGGAGCCGTAAAGCGGAGGCAGACGCTTTAACGACCAACTATACGGCCGGAGCAAAAATTCCGGTCGTATAGCTCCGGTCGTATAGTTGGCGTCGCCACCGTTAGGTCAAACAAAACAACTTTCATGAAGGGACCCCTATATAAAGAAGCCTCGGGCGACGAAAAAACAAGCCAAACCTTGCCAAAAAGTCTCTGCCACAGATCACCAGCCGCTTCCAGATCTCCAAACCCTTCTCCATCTCCATAGCCATATTCCACCACTTGTAATAGTAGATCTCTTCTCCGATTAGCGATATTGTAAGACTATTGCTATCAATCTTATGATTTTCATTACAATGTTTGTGATTGTTGGCATCTCTATGTGTGAGTAATTCTCCTTGGCTAAGGGCTTCGGCCTAGCCATGTAGCAATTGTGCATGTTATTTATCATAGATGGGATCATGTATTAGTTTGTATGACATGATGATTATTATATCCTCTCTTGCCCCAATCCAAGGACTTGTCAGGTACCCAAAACCCTGAGGGTTGAGCCAGGTATAGGGAGTATGAGTGATGACTGATCTACAGGTTGGGAACCCAAGTGACAGAAGGGGTAGTACGGCTGTATGTGAGGGATTTGCTTGGGATTAACGGTGACATCACTATGCATATCATTAGTTTTCTTTCTTCTATGGATGAGACTAGTAGGTTATTACTATAAGTGGTTGCGGAGGCAATAACAATTATGGATGCACTGCCCACATATAATTTATCTTTCTCTAACAAGTACATGCATACTTTATTTCTATCTTTTATTCCCATCAGATGTTTTGCACAGCTACAGGTGAAACCGAACGCCCTAGGCCCTCTCTCTCCATCATCGACAACAACAAAAATACGCAAGCTATTGGTCCGGTTAAAACACAAAAGGAATTTTAGAACTCCCAAAGGTCCGTTAAAGTAACTTCACTATGCATTCGCTTCCCAAGGATTCGATAACCTAGGTCTACTAGGGAAAAAGAAGCTATACTACATCCGTAATCCGGATCGAAGGTATCAGTGGGATAGTGTTAGGTTTCCATTTGTTTTCATTAGCATTAACATATGGAATGAAAGGACGGTTGTCATAGTTTTTTTGGATCATAGGGTGGCCTACCATAAGAGTTATTGTAGTTATTCCCATATCCATTTCTACCAAAATTTCATATGTAGTTGAAATCTACATTTTCATTGGTGTTTCCAACTAGTTCTTGTAGGGGACACTATCAGTATTTTGCTTAGATATGTCGGAAAATATATCATCTATATTGTTGGACAAAGGATCAATTTCTTCAATAGAATTTATCTTTTTTGATGATGGGTTTGGTGCTCTTTTAATGTGCCATTGACTTTGGTTATGTAGCATATTTTCTAGGATGGCTTTAGCTTAAGGAACAATTTTACTCATAAAAGCACCCCTGCAGCAGAGTGTATCATGCTTCTTGACATATAGTTTAACCCATTGTAAAAAGAGTGTAGGATTGTCTATTCATTTACTCCATGTGATGGGAAATTTCTAAGCATGTTTTTAATTCTTTCCCAAGTTGTTGCTACATGTTCATTGTCATTTTTCCTAAATGATAGGATATTATTTTTGTTTTGCAAAATTTTAACAGGTGGGTAATATTTCTTTATAAAAGCTTCTTTTAGGTCATCCCAAGAATTTATACTAGCAGTAGGAAGTGATAATAGCCATTTTTAGCTTTACCCCTAAGTGAAAATGGGAATACTTTAAGTTTGACAATATTATTTTCCACATTTTTAAATATTTGCATATCACAAATTTCACATAAGTCATGCAAGTGCATGGAAGCATCTTCACTAGTACTTCCCCCAAATTGTTCTTTAGCTATGAGGTTTAATAGTCCAGGACTTACTTCAAAACTTTCAACAGTTATTTCAGGTGTTGTGATAGGCCTAGCAATGAATTGATCATTGGGAGTGTTGGTGTAGTCACAAAGTTTGGTATTTTTTCCTATGTTTACCAATAGAGTTGATATTAATTTTTATGTGCTTTTGTGTTTTAAAGTAAAACTAAAAAGAAAAAGACTAAAAACAAGAACAAAGAAAATTACTTTGAAAGTCTAAAGGAGAAAAAAACTCATAGTGGTGCAACCTCCCCAAGCTTAGGTGTTTGCATAAAGTTGGTGTTGATGGTGCCAGAAAATATTCTAGCAGTTGCAGTGGAAATTACCTAGGCACTTCCACTTTGAAATCTCTTTAGCAATTCCCCGACAACAGCGCCATAAAATGTTCTTGGTGGCAACAACTCCGTGTGTACCAACTCGTTGGGACTCCAAGTGCAAAGTGTCGTAGCAAACGTCTTTTTCCCACAAGGGTGACTCGAGGGTTTATATCGAACTCTCGGGGAATTGTCCTAGAGATTTATTCGTTCTCTCCTCTTCAAGCAACCTACAAAGCAAAGTTTTGTCTTGTGTCCCCAAATCCACCATGTGGTTGTCAATCACAAGGTTTCGTATTAGTAATATTAAATATCAAAATAAATAAAGTAAAGTAAAACAAATAAAAACTAGGCAAGCAAGACAATAGCAATAAAAGATAGTTGTTTTCGGGTTTTGTGTGTGTGCAAGTGAAGAAAGTATTTTTGTATTTTCGAAATAATAATTTGCAGAAAATATAAAGTGTGATAGTGGTGTTGGAAAGGTGTTTCTAATGGTTTAAAATGGATCGGGGTTCATGGTTTCACTTGTCCACTCTCTTTTTGGGCTGCAATGGACACACACAATTGATAAACTTCTACATGTGTTTAATAAGCATTCATATGGGCATCATGTCCTAACATAGAGATGATGCAACACATCTCTCTTATACTCCTTAAGAAAGGGAAAACTCCAAGAAATCTTGAATTAATAATCAACAAAGTATAGCCTTAGGTAATTTGACAAGATGTTTGAATCATAAATATGCTACATTGACCAAACAAGATTATCTAACTGTCACAAAATAATTATAGCACATGGATTCACTTTATCCCTAGTGAGGTAGCAAAATAAAGGTAAATACCATAGTAGATCTTGAATTTGTTGTCACTATTCAATCACTACCACCATGCTACTCCATCTAATACACACTTATCTCCACACATGCTCTCGCATACAAGTTGGATCAGAATAAGTACTTTAGAACGGGGTACATGATATGCATCTATCAATACATCTTACACATAATAGGTTCCAATCTCATATATAAAATCATAGAATAAAGATCCACCACATAGGAATTACAAATATGACCATAATCATGTTGGGCAGCTCATATGGTACTAGATCTATGAAGAACAAGAGAGAGAGAGATCAAGCTACTGCCACAAACCCATAGTCCAAAGGTGGACTACTCCCTCTTCCTCATGGTGATGATGGTGGAGACAATGGAGAAGGTAGAGATCCCTCCGACGGCGGCTCCGACAGAGTTTCCTCCTCCAATCTTTGCTGGTCCTAGCTCTATTTTTGTGTTTTGGTGTTTCTGTGGCGCCTCTCCCTAGGAACTCCCGAGGGGCCCTTTATATAGTGGTTTTTAGGTCATGCGAAGGCGATGGGCGAAATATCAAAGCGAATCAATGGTCGAGGAGGGAAATGGTATGGGTGGCGCGCCCACCCTTACTAGGGGCACCACCTGGGCCCTTTTGGCCCTCCTGGCTCATCCGGTGAGGTGCAAGTGCTCTAGGTGCTTCTCTTGATGAAATATTGATGCTCTCGAAAGCCCAGCTCCATTTGACTTCGTTTAGGTCCCTAAAAGGCAAAAATACACAAAACAGGGTTTTCCTGTCCTATAGAGTTATACACAAAATAAAGGCGATCATTGGTAAATCCTCATAAATCAATGTAAAATATGAATATAACATCATATATGTAGCAAATATGTGGGAATTCATAGCAACAAAGTACAAAGTTCATGTATGCATTTTACATGCATCAAGTAGCATTTGGCGATCATCTTCACCTTGGATTTCACCTCTTATTGCCTTATTTTCTTTCCAAGAAATTTGTTGTGGCTCCCATTGTCTTCCTTACCTATTGAAATTCTCGTTGATTATGTTTTTTATTATTATCAAATGTGTTTTAGTGGAAGATAAACTTTTTCTTCTCGGTACTTTGTGCCATTGTGAAAAGTGTTAAGGGTTTGGTTTATCTGTTGAAACCTTGCTCTTTTGGGAGTTTGCTATCTCATTCTTTCTTCTACGATTTATTTGCTTGAATGAGATAAATCTTTGAGCATGTGCTTTTTATTTCATCTCTTATGCTCAATATTTTTGGTTCATTTGTTGACTTTGTTGAATATATCATGTGTTGATTTGATTCTTTGATATACTTTGGACAACAAATATGTTTTGTCGCACCTTGTTTGCCTTCTTGAATCTCTTGGTGTTTTGTCTAAATTATATGTTCTTTGGATCTTGAAAGCCTCGTACATGCATGTTTACTAAATGTATATCTTATATAATATTTTGCCTTCTTTGATCCAATATATACGGTATACTCCATCAAATCCTTAATGGCTAAGATGTGAATGAAATTCAAATTTCATCCCATATATGCACATATTTATATGGAGTGTGTCATATCTATATATTGTGGTTAGTCTTTGGACCCAATAAGTTTGGGGACCAAGATGTACATGAATGTTGTTTTAGGTACATTGGAGATGAAATGGATGTTTGTCTCATCTATTAGGAAAGTTTTGTCACCACATGTTAATTAGAATCAAGCTAGGATGATCGAAGAATTCTTATCTACTACATTATACCATTGCTATCTCAGGAACAAGTATCTTATTCATGCATACTATTCTTCCATCAAATCTCGTGTAGGTTGCATCTTGGCATGAATTTATTTGTTTGTAAATGTTGTGGTTCTTGCAAGGATCTTTGAAAGACATCTCTATACTTATTGCTTATGCGAGTAATTTGAGATGATGCATATAATGGGCAGTATATATAATCATGTTCATGATTCACCAATCCCAAATATGCCTTCTAGCAATTTATTGCATATCAATTCCTCAAGGTACTGTCATGTGAAATATTGTTGAAATTGCAATGAATCCTTCCTTTTGTTACTTGTTTCCTTTCTTAGAACATCCCAACTATCATTAGTTCCCTTGGTGTTATTTGTAATGCTTTTGAGGTTTTGTTTTTTCCTTGTTGAGGTTCATTGGTATACTATAAGAGAGAAAATGGAGAAATGGGCTATGCTTTTAAGCATAGATCTTTTTTGGTATATCTTATGTCTCCTCTTGGATATCATGTATTCTTATTTACATTAACCTTTTGCGTGTGCATGTTTCTTTGTGGATTGCTCATCATGTTTTTGTCCACTTAGAAACTTATATACACATAAGTGTTAATCTCTCGCCTTGATATCCTAGTTTATTTGCCAACCATCTTCTTATCCTCTTGGTTTTTAGTGGTATTGGTAATAGCTTGATTTATGAGTGTTCGGTTTATTTTTGTTGCATCTTCACGCACCCATATTTCATAATTGTTTTCTTTTGGACTTGAGCTTGCCTTTACAAGTGTATTCATTTATATCTACACTATTTGTACCTTGGTTATGTTCTAAATGATATATAGGGAGTGATGATTCCATGTTTGTGCATATTGTATTCAAATGCAACAATTATTATTTATGCACGAACCTTGGGGAGCTTCTTTATTACATTTAGAGCATGTTCGTCCAATTAGGAATTTGGATCTTTTGATTGCTTGCTTCATCCGTCAAAGTTTCTTCAACTTGTTATCCTTTTAGCAATATTTAATCCTCAATATAGTTTGTTTTCCTCCAATTATGCATCATTGGATACGTGCATTTTATTTCACTCATATTATGAGAAATGCACACTATAGGGAGGAACTCATACTATATTTTCCTTCTAACCTTGTCATCCATTTTGGCACTTGTTGTCAATGGGGGAGAAGTTTAGAGGGCTTAAGGAAAATGGTTTTATACTTAAGATTGGTTTGTTCTTAAGTGTTTGACTTTCATGAATTTCATCTTTATTATGTTTTGCATGGTTGAATATATAGTGTAAACTCTCCTGAAGGTTATGCTTGACAATGTATGCAATAAAATTCAAGTTTATCACACATGCATATATTGTGGGGGAGTTTTCTCTATATATGTTGGTTCTACTCACATATCTTGCATTAATTATAGTTTGTGAGAGTAGAATCGGTTTTGATATGGGCTAGTAGTATTGTGTTACTTAACCATGAATCGGTTTTGATACGTGCTAGTAGTTTTGTGTTACTTAACCATATCAAATACAACCACCTGTATACAACTTATTCTCAGATAAGTTGCACACTTCTTCTATTATTCATTATATAAACCCTCTTGTTGTGATTGTCATCAATTACCAAAATGGGGGAGATTGTAATTGTCCCTATGTGTGGTTTTAGTAATTAATGACAATCCCTATGGTCTAATGTTTTCATTGAGTTTTATATGAAGTAATATTCCATAGGTCATTCTTGTAGTCCATGTGTTGGACTCGAGTTTGGATACCATGCAGATAAAGATATACCTTAAGTATTGGCATCAAGATCATCAAGTTAAAGAGAAGAATATGAATGTCAAGATCTTGAGAGTTTGATCTCAATAGAAGAATTCATGATATGGCTCTAAGTAGGTGTCATGATAGCCTCATGAGTTTAGCTATGGTTAACTAAGATTTAGAGCATGTAATCAAATGAAGAATTATTTATACACCTCAAGATATTGATATAGAGCATGCGAAGATGCATAATTGACCAATACAAAGAGTTAAGGGTGAATTCAAGTTGGTCAACACATGAAGCATAAAGAATATACCGCATGGATGTTGTGGTATGTTAAGCATTGTCAATTATGCTTTATAAACTAACCCATTATATATATGTCTTTGTGTTTTCTATATGGGTTAGGTATCTTTCCATGGGCATGCATCAAAAGTGAAGATGTCATATAGCCTATGAGAAGATGACATCAAGTGGTGGTCATCATCAAGGTTGAGAAGTGCAAGTTCAGTATAAGCATCTCAAGAAGATCATATGGTTGAAGCTTGCTATCCATATCGGTGATAATGGACATGTGAAGATGTGCCTTAATGAAGCTATCCCATAGTGGTGTATGGGGAGCAAATTATGAGTCTTCACGAAGCAACATTGATCAATTGAAGCATTCTGTCTTGAATGGAGCTTGAAGAGTTGTCATAAAGATCAAGCGGGATGCACAAGGAAAAGGTATGGCCTTGCTATTTTTTTTTCCTTTTACCGGTTTCAAGAAACTAGATCGAGATCGGGAGTGGAAGCTGAAGAAATAGATATAAAGGCCTTACCGGTAGTAGCCATACCAGTCAGCGAGACAAACCTGACCAGTCAACGCCTGGTGCTTGACCAGTCAGCAGCGTGGGACATGCTTTAAATTTCACTACAAAGCTCGGCACACTAGTATATGCCTCTATCCATCTACTATGACATTAAATCCGCTGGCTTTCCTGATTAGTACGACGACGCCAAAAAATTGTCGGCGCCGCATCGGCCACCATGTATAAGTGGCTGTTATGACAAAATGGTGTCGTGATCGCCCATCCACGGTGTATCCAACATTTGGAGATACTTTTCGCTTGTGCTGTCCCAAAAATCCGCTGGGTATGGGGGTATTTTTGTGGTGAACGAGGAGAGAATTATTGTGATAGCTAGTTATGTTGTTATCATAACATAGCTCTCTCACGAGGCAAAATGACTATATTCAATAAATGAACTATTTTATGACACTACCCATATGACATCATGCACTAACATAAACTAATGTCATATGAATAACAATAGTATATGTTACTTTCTATTATAACTAGCCTATTTCCAATACATACTTTTTAATTTCATAGTTCTCTATCGTTCTCGATTGGACTTAGGGATTCGACCATTGTAGTCACGTTGATCGTGCTTCAACTGTCTCCACGCTTAGATCCATGTATCTTGATTTGACTAATGGCAATACCATATTTCTAAGTAAATATATCTGGAAACTTGAGATGGCACTTAAAATTAGAGTTTGTATGTGGTTCCTTCATCATAAAGTTATTCTCACCAAAGAAAATTTAGCAAAATAAAACCAGCAGGGTTGTAAAAAATATTGTTTTCGTGATCAAGATGAAACAATACAACATCTCTTCTTCAATTGTCCTTTTAGAAAACTTTTATGGTGGATTGTGCACTTGTCTTTCAATATTACACCACCTCTAAACATAGCACATATGTTGGAGAATTGGTTAAACGGGTTGCAAAAGAAAGATAAAACTCGCATCCGAGTGGGTGTATGTATTATGGGCTATTTAGCATGTTCAAAATGATTTCATCTTTAACGAGTCAAGCTTCCCCTCATTTTGCAGGTTACTCCATTGGCTTCTCACTGGATCTGTATATGATCATATCTACTGTTGGCAGAGCAACGCGAGGCCATGTCTTCTGGTTGTAACCGTTTGAAAACGGTAGCATGGGCTTTCTATAACCAATTCGGTTGGAGTTTTGGTAGACGGCTGTCATGTTGATGCAAAGTCGTTTCATGTTTTTTTATTTCTTTATCCATGTGTCAACTTTGTAATCTTGTAAAACTCTCTTAATAAAGTAATAAAGGGTTGTATGCATTAATTGATGCAGAGACCGGGTACATCCCATTTCGAAAAACGTTGATCGTGTGCTCGTGCGACCAATAATACACAGGAGTTGGTTTAATGATTACTAAGATGCATTTTCGCGTACAATATATTCACCATCAAATTTAGCTCCAACAAGTAAACCCGTGATTTCATCAAAAGATAAAGAGGCATATTGATATCACCAAGACTGCCCCCCAAAGGAGGGAATGATGCCAAAGCCTGGCCTGCTAAGACCAACCAAGAATTTTCAACTAGAACCTAGAGTAGAGAAGTGTTACAATAAAGTTACATTACAGATTTCTGGATAATTAAAATACAAAAATACTAAAATCATAACATAAAATAAAATAAGAGTGAATTATACACAACCACAAGTTTAGGATGACTTTAGCACTTGACCACATCTTTCATACTTTTTAGGAAAAAATATTTTTTCTAATTATCCACAAAGCATGCGGTTTGCTTCAAAACAATCGATTAAAAGTCTGGCTGGTTTGGCCCGTCCGTCAGCTCCTACATGCACAATGCTAGGGAAACAATTGATGGGGTTCGCGCCTGAAAAAAATAATTTTCCTATGCCAGGAAGCCTAATGCCAGGATCTATCTATTAGTAATGCAGTAATAGAAGGAGATTTTCACGAACTTACCGGTTGAAGACTGAAAAGCTTTGTCAATGTTCAGGAGAACGTGGTTGATGTAGTCGTATCGACGCTGGCCTCAGGGTCATTCTAAAGTCCGATGGCTCATGTGGCTCCAACAACTCCTAGCACTGCAAGTGCAGCACCTCCGAGGGAGTTACACATGTCCGGTACTTGACAATGACTTCCGCTCCTCCGATCCAGCAGAGATCGCGGAAGTAGACCTTCTAGATCCGAATCCCGCAGTCTGTGGTGAAAAAGTCTCCTATTCGCGCAGTTCAGACTTAGGACAGCGGTCTCGGGAGAGAGAGAGAGGAGATAAATAACTGGAGGTCTCTCCAAATAGAGATAACCTTTTATTATTTATTGGTGTATTTATTTCCTCCAAATACCTCTCAATATATAGGGGAAAAAGGACCCCATAACTTATTAGCTAAGCCATGTGTGACTAAACAAGAGAGAGGAGAGGGGGAGGGGTGGCCACCGCCGTCCATGGACCTAGTGGGCCCTACTTGGGGTCCCTAGGCCCAGTCGGCCACCTCCTCTCTCTTCCCCTTTGGTCTTTTCCTCATGGGCCTTTTCCCTAGGGATTTTGGCCCAATTAGTTATTTAACTATTTTAATTCCTTTTCTTTTATTTAAATAATTATGAATAAATAATTAAATCAATATTTAACATTTACTCACATATTATTCAACTCCCGTGGCTACGAAACTCCTCCCATCCCACTCCGGACATCCTCCGGACTTTCCCGGAACCCTTCAGGTTTTCTTCCTTCCTTTTCTTCGGTGACTCTGACTATACCAAAAAGATCTCCGAGCATCATAAAGCCCGTAAGCGTGATACCCACAGTTCGGGAACACTCCACACTTGGTCGAGATCCCTCTCGTACCAATGTTCATCAGTGGGACCTAGATACCCATGATGACCCCTATGCATTCCACGAATCTTTGTCGTTGAACCATACACGCTGCATCCTATTCCTTTTTCCTCTACGATACTTGCAATGTCCGAGATCTGATCTATGACATCACCATGCTGTGTTCAATCTTGTTACCAATAAATGCTACTTAACTCGTTTCGATAAGTGTTATCCTCATGACCTAGTCACATACTGCACAGCTTTATGGATATAGCTTATTTGAGTGGGCCATTGAGTATCTTTCCGTCACGCAGATGGACAAATCCCGCTCTTGACACATAGGCATCTACATGCCCCTCTGAATACCCGAAGACACCTTTATGATCACCGTTTAACTGAGTGACGTTTGATGCAATCAAGACACTCTCGGGTGACAGTGATTAATATTGTCTCACGGTCTAAGAAACAAGACACTGCATTTCCTAATCATCGTAACTTGAACTTTGTGACATGATCGTGTTACAATGCTTAGATTGGGTATGCTCATCATCTCATTCTTCCAATGAGGTGACTCCATTTTCAACTGGCATAAATGCCACATGATCAGAAAACCTTAATCATCCGTTGATCAATGAACCAGTGACTAGAGATTTACCGGGAACTGCTAGTTGTTTACATATCACACGTGTATTGATGTTTCCTTTTAATACAGTTATAGCATGATATAAAACCTAATTATAAGCTTTATGGAATATGAATCCATATTATTATTTGTCTCTAGGGCATATTTCCAACAACAATAAGATTTTTTTTGCTGCGGGCTACTATTTTTAGTCTTTGCCAAAACAGGCCGCCTAAAAGGTGTCTTTGCAAGGTATCATTACAGTTCTGCGACACATTTGCCAAAACCTACCAAGTACATCGCAAAAAGTTTGATTTTAGCTTGGGATGATAATTCTTTGACATATTTTGAACCCTTTTCTTTACTCTAATTTAAATTAGGCGAATCTCGGGGTTCACATCTATCTGAGAACCTATTTGGTGGAGAAATGCTTGCTTGTTGGGGACACAAGCCATGTCGGGCTAGGGGAGAGAGGGATGAGGGAGCTAGAGCTGCAGACAAGGAAGACCGACAACCGCTCACCTAGCGAGGTTGGCAGGCTTGTCGATCATGACGAAGGCATGGGATGGGCGAGGAAGGCAGGCTGCCATGACGAGGGATGAGGGTGCTAGGATTTGTATAGCTTCTAGGCACAAAACCAAGGGGCTATTTGGTAATTGTGAGCGGCTCGGCATTGCCTGAAAATACCAGTGTATAGCAAAAATGAGGTGGACAGACCCCATTGGTCAGCCTGCTGCTCATATTGCCGTCCGGCCGTCCCCTTCTAAAAAAAATCTCGGCGTAGGACATCGAAAAAAATCTCGGCGTAGGCGGCCCACCGGCCGAGAGGTGGATAAACTGTTCATGGCCTCCCTGCCGAGCCACTCCTACGCGCCGCTGTGGAGCTTCTCCAGCGACGGAATTGGACGCCGACGAGGCTCCCTGGTTGCAATTTTCACTTCGTATGGGACGGCGGCAAATCCGTGTCCGACTGCCGAATGCGGCTCCTAGAGGGCAGGGACGACGGGACCGCCGATGGGCACCAACTCTTGCGCCGAGGCTAGGTTAGCGTCGGATGATCCAGAACTAAAGATGCGAGACCCCGCCCGCAGCACCATCGGTACGCCGTTCTACACTTCAGCTAGAGGGGAATCGCAGATAGTTTACTTTTTCATCAATTCTTTAGTTTTACCTGTAGATACTTGTTGAATGACTAGGATGGTGTATTTTTGTGCTATCAATGCACAGATCTCTGGTACCCCTCAACAACTGAAACACATGCTGACGCAATCTGTACCTCTGGTATCTTGGGCCTAAGCAAAACCAAAATTATTGGCGATTAGGCTTAAAATTGATTTACGATTTACATTGCAAATACTGTAATGCCAAATACCACATGCATTTATTTTTGTCCTGTAGTTCTAAAAACAAGAAATAAACAAGACATATCTGCACATATCCTTATGCCACCTTGGAATGTAGTTCGACGAGTGATGCATAAACTCCACCTTTGATGCCCATGAGGGATTCATGCTTTCCTTTCTCGGCAACTGAACCATCTTTAATGACTGTGATTGTATCTGCCCCTTTGATCGTAGACAGACGGTGTGCTACGACAATGGTGGTCCTGCTGACCATTACCTGGTCCAGTGCGTCCTGAACAATACGCTCTGATTCAGTGTCCAAGGCACTTGTTGCCTCGTCGAGAAGAAGTATTCTAGGGTCCTTCAAGATCGCCCTTGCAATAGCTATCCGTTGTTTCTGCCCACCAGATATTTGTGTTCCCCTATCTCCAACATTAGTGTTGTATCCTTGAGGCAAGCTCGATATGAACTCATGAGCGTTGGCTGCTTTGGCAACAGTGATAATCTCCTCTTCAGTAGCTTCTCCGTGTTTTCCATATGCTATGTTGGCACGGATTGTATCGTTAAAAAGTACTGGTTCTTGGCTTACCAGTCCCATTTGGTCTCTTAACCAACTCAGTGTGAAGTTTTTGAGTTCTATTCCGTCTAGTGAGATTGTGCCAAAATCTGGATCATAGAATCGCTCAAGCAAAGCAATTACCGTGGACTTGCCACTGCCACTTTCTCCAACTAGTGCAATAGTCTGCATATAAAATCAGTTTTAAACCTATTAGTATAGAGGAAAATATATAAGCAAATAAATTTCATTTTTGTTCTTTGTAATTTTCATATTAGGGAAATGTCCAGTGCTTCCATTCTGCTGACATTGAATGTATTGAGGATCAAACTAATGCCATCTAGCGACGAAAAAACTGATAAAGAAAAATCTTAGTACATAGTAGCCTTATCACCTTTACCGACCTTCTTATTTTTTTCAGTTTATCTCATTGTGTCTTTTTGTTCTTGTGTACATGGTGTAACTTAGAACTTTGCATTATGAAATATGAAATTGGTTTCCATGTCTAGAACTTTTGTGAAACTTATGTTATGGGCTGGGCATTCTAACACTTGGGAGTATACGAGAAACTTTATCTGTAGCTATTGATGTTCCTCCCGTCATTCATGTTGAAATAAAGAAGTTCAAGGTCACTGATGCCCTCTTCTGAAACATAGGGAACGGTAGTACATTATAGCATGCTCTAATCTCCATACCAGGCAGTAAACCAGGTACAGTAAATACTTTTCTCCCCCTTTTGCATGAAAAATAATTGAAATTTAATGTAAGAAAAATGACAAGTCATGTCAACTTAAATTTACCTTTCCAGAAGGAATACCCAAAGTAAAGTCGTTGAATACTTGAACGTCTGGGCGGGATGGGTACTTGAAGCTTACATGGTTGAAATCTATATTGCCATCAACTTTATCTAACTTTATGCCTTCATCACTAGTTGAGTTAATTTTGGACCTCATATCTATCAAAGCTAGTATGGATGTTGTGGATTCTCGAGCTTTTGTTGAATCTGATGCCATTCCACTTGTTTGGGAAATTCCGAAAGCTGTGAAAACCAAAGCAAAATATACCTGCAAAGTACCAGATCGATTTGTCAAGTCATTCAATAAAACTAGCTCACATGAATGTGCATATCTTACTCTGAAAACATCTTTAAAGGTTGATTTTCCCTCATGTACAAATTGTGCACCAACGTAGAAACAAAGAGCGTATGTCAGATACAACATTAGGCTCGAGAAACTGAAACCGAGGCCTCCAATAATTCCACTTCTAATTCCCTGTTTCATTGAAGCTTGGCATTTTTGGCTGTACAATGTAATTACTCTCTTCTCTGCACAGAAAGATGCTACAGTTCGAATACTGCCAATTGCTTCTGCCACAACTTGACTTGCATCTTCATACATAACCTGCAAAAATCATTTGCTGGAAGAGCTTATTTTGTAACTCATACTTCAGAGGACCATAGTATGTTTACGGTAAGCTTCAAATATGTGACTACTAGAAGGCAAATCACATAATGTCTGGAAAAGTGCACACTTTAATCTGATGTTGAAAGTATTTTCTCATCTTTAATTTAAAACGAAAGGCTACTATTTTAATACATGGTTTTCTATGATTTCACCTTAGCATTTTCACTGAACCCTTTCAAGAACTTCACTTGAATATAATTCTGCAACCCCAGAAAAGGAATCACACATATGATGATCAGTGTAAGCTTCCAGTCAGAGACAAATGCTATGGCAAAGCCAGAAACAAGTGTTATTGTACACTGCACTAGTATGGCCAAATTATCTCCCACAAGGCTTCTGATGTTCAAAGCATCAACAGACAACCTTGCACCAAGTGCACCGCTGTAGAAGTCAGAAGGAAAACTTGATGTCCACACTGTTGGAGATAAAGATATACTTGCAATGAAAAAAAAGAGAGTAGCAAACCTGGAATTAGAAGAGTCATCAAACCAAGAAACCTCTTGATGCATGATGCTTTTGAAACACAAAGCTCGGACACGTTCTATAAGTTTCCCACCAGCCATTCCAAATAAGAAAAATTCCAGTTGAATTGAAACCAGAGAAATGATTGCCATCAGAAGGCAAAGCAGTGCCCAAAACCTAGAATCTTTTCGAAGTTGGTGTGGAGGATAGTAGAAAGTTCTTATACCACCTGACATCATGATACTAAATGATGGGAAAAGAAGTCCGTGCACAAATGCAGCTATAAGAGCTAACAAGAGAATTGGTGCTTCTGGCTTATTCAGAATAAAAAGGCGGCCAATTGGTGCTTTCTTAGTAGCTTCACTATCACCACATTCCTTGTTTTCCTGTCTGCTGGTATTAGCATCCCCGTGCAAATCATCAGATCCAGACAGTCCAAGCGGTTTTACGGAGTGCTGTCTTCTACTCCTGGGAGAATCCCTGATAGATTTTTCCAAAGATAAACTTGTACTTTTAAGTCTTGAACCTGACACGAATGGAACCTCATGTTTTTTTTCAGTATGGGCCTGTTGTAACCGAGTAAGCTGACAGTAAGCTCCATCAGGATCCTTGATCAACTGGTCATGGGCACCTGTATGAAGTGAATTTAAGGAAAATAATTGAATAAATTCCTATTCACACTGGTTAATTGGTTGAGGGAAGAAGATACATTAGTTACTCATATGGAAGTGTCTCTTACCTCGTTCAATTACCTTTCCTTGATGAACCACTGCTATGCAATCTGCATTTCTGACTGTACTCATACGGTGAGCAACAATGAGTGTAGTTATCCCCACCATGATCCGATTTAGTGCTTCTTGAACTACTCGCTCAGACTCTACATCCAAAGCACTAGTAGCTTCATCCAACAGAAGGATTCTTGGATTTTTAAGGATCGCTCTTGCAATGGCAATCCTTTGCTTCTGTCCTCCAGAAAGCTGAGCACCACTCTGACCAACCATTGTTTCATATGCCTGTATTATGGGGAAGTCAGATAAACAGTATTTGCAGGAAAATTTAGTACGGTAAGTAGTTTTTTGTAAGTACGTCTGGCAACTTTTCGATGAAGTTTGCTGCATTTGCAAGCTCAGCTGCTCTCTTGATCTCCTCAAGGGTAGCATCCTCTTTACCATATGTTATGTTATCTTTGATGGAAGTCATAAAAAGTAATGGTTCTTGGCTAACAAGACTGATCTTCCCTCTTATCCACTGGAGTTTCAAAGTCTTGATGTTGATTCCATCTATCAGCACTTCACCAGCCTGTGGATCGTAGAATCTCTCTACCAGACTAAGTAATGTCGATTTACCGCTCCCACTCTCTCCAACTATAGCCATTGTAGTACCGCTAGGTACTTGTAAAGACAGCCCATCAAGTATCAACTGCTCAGGCCTTGCTGGGTATCTAAATAACACATTGTTGAGTTCGACATCACCCTTGATATCGTCTAATACTATTCCAGAAGTGTCGGTGATGTCAATCTTTGGTTTTCTGTTGATTATTTCGAACAACCTGTGTGCTGCAGATTGACCCTCGGCAATAGCAGAAATAGAGGGTGATGCATTACCTATAGCCCTGTTGAAAATAATCAAGCCTTTAGTTTCAAATTTACTATAAATTCCGACAGAACCGTGTCCTATTGGTTATCATCTCTATTTTACTCAATTTTGAAGTATGATTATAGCAGTACATGTTATTTTATGGTCGAAAGAGTTGTGCCCATCTGTTGAGTGGACAAGTTGTATAGTATCTAGCTATGAAAACCTAATAGTAATTTAAAAACTATGTTGATAGCAGTAGTACAGGAACTTGGAAATAGTAACTAGTCAAATTGTCCAGCTCGAAGCGTTTTTCTGCTTTTGATAAATGGAAGGAATATTATTGTTTATGGGTCAAGTATTTTGACTTTTTCTGTGTGCAAGGCTCTGCTTAAGTGCTAACACCTCATGTTATTATTTACGATACTATGGTCAACACTTGGAATGCTCACATTGAACCAGTTAGTATTGCAAATACGACGTTGATGACCTGCCCTCCAGTATATCCCTTGCTGATGATTAACTTGGCGCCGTACCAAAAAGCTAGAGAGTAACTGCAGAAGACAACACAAAAGATACAACCTATTCCAAGACCAGTGACAATCCCTTCCAAGACAGTTGCCTTGTATGCCTTTTTTATGAGAGTATTATACAATGCAATTGCTTTCTTCTCACCATTGAAGGAGACAGCCTGCATTGAAATTCTATCAATATATAAAATAACAACTAACTATCAAATAATTAATTCTAATTTAAAAACCATCAGAACCCACCGTTCTTATAGCTCCGATGCTCTGCTCAACAACATTACCCGCATCACTATATGATGCTTGCCTCCTGGCAGATATTTGGGAACGTATTCCAGAGACAGCTGCACAAGAGAGAATGCATGGAGGTATGCATGCCAGCATAACAAGAGCCAACTTCCAGCCCCGTATAAATCCAATGACAAAGCCTCCAACAAAGGTTGTCAAAAGCTCTGCATACTTGCCTACCTGACAGTGAAGAAGCCATATTTACATGAAATCGAATAATGCATTTACAGAAAATAAAATTGTTTTGTTCTTTCTTCTATGTTGTCTATTGCATTTGTTACCTTCTCTCCAAGGGCATCCTGTATCAGTACAGTATTTGCGGACATTATAGAAATCCCTTCCCCAGTTGTCATCTCCACATCAAAGAATGAAATATCCTGTTTTAGAACAGCTTCGAGGTATAGAGACCGGATACATGTTGACTGCCTTTCTCCCACCATTGTCCAGCATGACACCTCTGGCACAGGTAACAGGTTAACCTTGAATGCTTTCAGCCACTCGTTTGAAATTCTGCTGCGCATGAATGTAATCCAACTAAAAACAGAGGTCATGCACAGTGCTGACTCCTTCGTACTAGTACTTGGTATCAGGCTACTGGAAAACTAGTGCTTGTAATTTTAACCTAAAGTTGAAGTACTGACACTAGTGTTAATAAAATACAGGAATTTTACTAGATTAATAGCAATTACTAGTGTTCAGTTATTGGCGGCCAATTTATGCTTACCATGTGTGGATTTTAGTGGCGAACCCATGTTTTTCTTGGTTTGTTCTAAGTGGTCCCACTGTTGTTTATCATGTGTCATGATCTGATCAGATGAATGCAAGCTATTTCAGTACAGAGCGGAATTGAGTTTGAGCTATCCATTTAGAAGCATTTATTCCAAGAGTAGAAGTGTACTCACGGAGAAATGAAGCTACTGCCGTCCCAATTCCCAAATAGATGTAGTACACAACAACCTGGAGAAAGCAACTGTCAGAAATGAAATAGCAATAACTGCAAGACTCGGAGTTCCGAGACTGGTCATTCTTTTTTCAGCTAAACATATTTTTTTCTCAAATTTCTTTTCTGGTATCCTAATTATTTTTTCAACAACACTGCAGGAGCATTGGTGTTATCTTTCCTCTTATATAAAGTTCTGAGTTGGTGACGGCCGTTTACTCTCACTGTGATTGTTATGTCTTAAGTTGCCAAGATTTTTACTGAAAAATATTATCCATCATATGTAATGTAGTACTGCACAGGAGAAGTTTGCCACCAGGATTTCCTCAGAGGCGATTGCCGATTGGGCAGTCGAGCTCGGGCGCTGAATAGAGGCTTTTGGCAGCAGGCCTTCCCATCTCTGGCCTTGAGGAAGAATAGGAGCGTCGACAGTGAATCGCCCTGCCGCTGTCTGCCAGATCGCTTCCTTGGGGCTGCCAATGGTGAGAATGCGGGTGCTTGCGGTGGAGATGAGCAGGGACACTGACATACAATAGCACTGCCCGAATCCTCTGCGACGAAGAAATGGCCACGAAAAAGTGTGGAAGGTGTGGGCAACGTACAGGTACAGCATCAGAAACACGGAGTGTGAATGGGGTGGGGGACGAGGGATACAACTGGTTACTGGTGGACACCCGCAGCACTAATCGGCCTGAAGTCCTTGATGTCCGCGGTGCAATCTTTCTTTCCTGGACAGGACTACACAGCGGCGGTCCTGCCCAGTCGTGAGACCACATTGCTAGTAAGGACGCTCAAACAGTGCGAGGTTGTGCTCCACCGACCGCAGATAAAAGCAAATAGGTTTGTGGCTAAGCTGAGCTGCTGCTAGCTTCATTGTTTCATGCACAAAAGCCACCTTTTTCTTTTGACTTGCTTGCCGTCTCTTGCCAAATGAACTATAAGGGAAAAGCTAGAGTATAAACGAATAATACTCTTGCTAGCTACAAAGGTGGCCATGTGTGGTTACCCAATACACATGGTTGGCGGGTAAAAAAGGCAAGTAAAAGAATAGGAAGAAATTGTAAGATATGTGTGCAAGCTCACATAGAGATGATTGCCATATAAATTATACTCCGCTGCGCGCTGAGTCTGCTTGCCCTCTGGCAGTACTTGTAGTTGTGGATCAGGGTGAGGGATCTTGAGCTTTCGCAGTTGTGGATCAGGGTGAGGGATCTTGAGCTTTCTTACGGACCGGACACCCTGATCTGGCGCTGGACGGTTGACGCGCAGTATTCTGCCAAGTCATGTTACGAGTTCCTCTTCCAGGGTTCCATCGTTTCAAGATTGTGGCAGCTGAACTGGCGCACCTAGGCGCCACCGATGGTCAAGTTCTTTGTTTGGCTAGCTTGCCAGGACCGTTGCTGGATGGCAGAGCGCCTTGCGAGACGAGGGTTGGCGCACCCCCCGCGCTGCCCGCTCTGCGACCAGTCGGAACTCAGAAGAGACGATGACCCATCTCCTTGTAGGTTGCCCATTCTCCAAGGCGATCTGGCATGAGGTGCTATCCTGGATTCGATCCACGGCCTCACCTCCAGATGGGGAAGGGCACTTTGTGGACTGGTGGATGCAGGCTTCCTCCGCTATCCCCCGCGCCTTGCGTAAGGGGACGTCGTCGCTCATCATGTTGACGGCCTGGTGGATCTGGAAGCAGCGGAACACGGTCGTCTTCGACAACGCGTCACCTAACATGTCCGACCTTCTCGACACGATTCGATCTGAGGCACGTTCTTGAGCTGCTGCCGGTGAGGTTGGCCTACGGGCCCTGCTCCCCGCAGCCCCGTAGTCCTAGTGGGTTGAGTTGTGTGGGTGTCGGGCTCTCCGGAAGCGGTGTATATGCTGTACAGAACTCTCTTTTTTTTTATCAATGAATCGAAACGCAAAGCTTTTAGCGTTTTTGCGAGAAAAAAATACTCCGCTGCCAGGTTTAACCAAGGTGAAGTCATTAGCCAGGTTTTAACCAAGATTAAGTCATTATGGAATTGTAAAACATATGTTTGCCAGATTAGCTAGGGATGATTGCCAGATAAATTACACTTTGCTACCAGGATTTGACCAAAGTGAAATCATTTAGAAATTGTAAAAGACATATGCCTGCCAAATTAATTAGATATGATTGCCTCATAAGTTATATTTGGTTGCCAGGTTTTAACCAAGACAAAGACCTGTATACATTTGCTTGCCAGATTAGTTAGAGATGATTAAATTACACTCGGTGGCCAGATAAATTACAGATGACCCAAATAAAACACAACAGCAAAAAATATAGGAATACATCACCTCTGTAACCACATCGGTCAAAAAATGTGAAAGTAATCGCCAGATAAATTACACTTGGTTGTCAGATTGATTATACTTGATTGCCAGATAAAACACATCATAAATACAGAATTAGAACGAGTGTAAGCATATCGGCCAGATTCTGTGCCTAATTTCCTGGTTTTCCATTGCGAGACTATTCAAGGATTTCAATCAAAAGCTGATCACACAATATAAAGTGAAAGCTAAGAACACAGGTAATAACAACTTATTTAAATAGAACTAGAAAACCTATTGGCTTCATTGCTATCTAGAAGTTCTAGGCAATGACAAAGGTCTAGCTTCTTTTTAAAAATCTTTTTAATATAATTTATGATATTCAACAAATTATTTATATTTAATGAGACTAATATATTAATAGTTGTAATAAATCACAAGTTTTTCATTTACACTTTGATGTGTAGAATTTCATGGATGTTAGACGAATCCTAAAGTAGCCTGATGTGAAATTTGTAGTTTCTCAAAACCTGTCTCTTCTTGAGACAGGCTTTACGTCCCGCTATATCGCTATATTAATATAGCAACCACTCAATACAATGTTCCGAACAAAGCTAGGACCGAACATCACAAGCCAAGCCCAAAAGAAAAATAAGAAGAAAGAAAAGAAAACAAAGCCAACATCGGTGGATCGACGAAAACAGAGAAGACTTGCAACCGTACCACCACACATCTAGCAATCCAAAGCGCCACGTACCAAGCAACACCTCCAAAAAGGGGAGTGGCGACGATGACACTGCTGCCCATACTAGTCCTAGGGTTTCCCCTGGTACGCCACGGGAGGCGGGGAGGAGATGACCCTGACGCCCTTCAGGAAGGACAGCGATACCTGCATGCGTCACTGCGTCAATGTCAAAGTGACAAGGATTTCTCCCAATCCCTCCAACAAATCACCCTCCCGGACACTTTGTACTGCTCCACGCCAACACGGTCTTGAAGTTGTCACCGCCGTCACACCGTGAACCACGGAACGAGGCTGGTAAGACCGAGAGAGCGGGACCATCAGCGAGGGTAAGCATGACATCAGCGCGCGGGAGAGAACTACCTCCACCGCTAGAAGGCGATAGCCGACCGGATGCAACAACAAGACATACCAGGCCTTCTTGGCCTAGCTGAGCCCGACTAGGGTCGTGAAGTCCCGCCGCCGCACTTCAACAAGGGTGCCACCGTACACGCCAACCCTAGCACCAGGCTCTACTCCTCCCTCCACTAGGGGATCTTCCACTTCGGCAAATACCTGCGGCCAAGCAGCAGCTCTGTCGCCACCTAGCTCACCTGGGCCTGCCAGACCACCGCCGGTCTGAGGATCAGCGTCCGTTCCCCACCACCCACATGGCCGAAGGGACGCCTGCGCTGACCACCTTCCGGGGCCGCCACCCCGGCTTCCACGAACTCGAGCCAAGGCTCCGGCCACTGCCACAACGCACAACCGCCGAGAAGGACGATGAAGTTCAAGACTCGTACTTGCAGTCATCGAGCCACACGATATCCTAGGGAAGAGGATCTTCCCTCCATCAGCTTGCGGTGAGTGTCGTTTGGGCGAGCAGGAAGTGCCAACAAGGCCGAGATCAGGCCCAGATTAGGCCCAGCCATGCCCGGATCAGGCCTAGATCGGGTCCCATTGGATCCGCCACCACATTGTTGCAGCCAGGCCACCATGCCGCCGGCGAGCTGCGCCTCGAGTCGCTCCCACCACCCTCACTGCCGCAGAGGCCGCGCCACCATGCCCCGCCCCCGGAAGCGCTCCGCCGCCGCAGCAGCTCCTCCCAAGCCCGGCATCGACTGAGCCTTCGCCGCACGCACCGTCGCCAGTCGAGTCAGCCATCGCCTACAGATGGCACCGCCTAGCCGCTCCCTCCCATGAAGATGCCTTGGTGCCTGGATGCAGAAGGCCGCCCGCACCGCTGGACTTTGCAGACGGCGCCTTCGCCAAGGGCGGGGGGAGGAGGGTAGGATGAGGTGGGTGGCGGCGGGGGTGAGGGTTCCGTCTCAGTCGCCCACGCAAGAGGCGGCGTGAGACATTTTTTTCCGGTTCTCTCTCAAAACATGTGCCTCCAAGCGAAAAGGCTTTTGAAAGATGGTGTGAAATGAAAAGGAATCAAAACATGAAAGTTGTTGATCTTTTTCAAAGTTTTTAACTGGCTATTTAAACTTCCAAGCTGGAGTTAGTATGTGTACTGTTTTACTGAGGAGAAATCAAAGTAGGACGGCGTGTCTTAAAGGGAGCTCCACACCTGTAGAGCGATAGAACGAACGGTGGTAGTAGCTACTACTCCCTCCTTTCCAAAATATAAAGGAGCTTAGGGTTAAGTCTTACTAACTTTGAATAAATATTTAGTAAAAAATATCTATATCTATAATACTGGATGAACACGTTAAGAAAATATATGGTGAATCTATTGCTATTATCTTAGTATTATAAATATTTATATTTTATATATAATCTTAGTTAAACTTAGATATTTTGGGACGGAGGGAGTACCTTATTTTTTTTAAACAAGCTACTACCTTATTTATTCCTAAACGTGAGCCTCTCTAGCGGTTTAAAATTTTGATTACTAAAAGGGCTTACATTTCGAAAAGGATGGAGCAATTAGCTGAAAGTAGACTGCCATGCGGGCTAGCAGCTAGCTAAGACCGAGATTTGCTAAGAGCATCTGCTGGTATTAGCGTGCTGCAAAAAATGAGATACAACGCGCACTGAACGGTTTGCGCGTGTTATTTTGTCGCGGCCTTTTTCAGAAGCTGCAAACGCGTGCGCAAAAAATGCAGCATGGAAACGTGTCCTCGCCGAAACCGCGCGCACACACATTTCGTATTTCACAAAGATCTAGAAAATGCATAAAAAAAAGTTTTCGATAAACAGATAATAACAAGCAATAGAAATTAAACCGCGCTACCTAAACTACGCGTTGCGCTACTCCTCGTCGTCGGTGGTGGTCTCGTCGGAGTCCGTCCACATGTCGTCCCACCTCGGGTCGTTGTCGGGGATCATTTGCGGGCCGTCGATCTACGCCATGATGAAGGCCTTGCGCTGGCGGCGGTCCGCGCGTGCCGCCCTCTTCTCGGCCCTCTTCGCCGCATAGAACTCGACCTCCGCCTGGACGTCCTGCGGGAAGAGGCGCCGCCACTCCGCCATGGAGCGCTCCTCGCGCTCGGCGATGCCGAGGCGCCGCTGCACCGCGTGGTGACGTCGACGGTCCTCCTCCGTGACGAGCGCGGGCTGCGGCGCGAGGAACTCCGCCTCCGCAAGACTCTCCGTCTCGGGGAAGTTCATCTCGCGCCCATGGCGGCGTATGCGCCGCCGCGTCAGACGCTGACGGCCTCTCCGCGACTCAGATGCGTGCGAGGGTGGTAAGCCGGCGCGCAGCTCGGCGTAGAACGTCCCGTTCGGGCGCGGGCGGACGCCGTGGAAGCCCGAGGCGGAGCGGCGGCGAAGCGGCATGGTGGTGCGTGGCGAGGAAGAGGATGCGGTGCGGCGCGCGCATGGCGAGGAAGGGGAAGAGGAAGAGGGCGCTGAGCGAACGCTCGATGCGCGTGGCTGTTACGCGAAGCGCCGCTGCTTCGTGGCGCTGTACTCCATGCAGGAGATTTGCCGCTCCAGATAGCGCAAGAGCCCGCACGCGGCAAATTATCGAGCGTGCGCGCTTTTTTCGCGCGTCTGCTGAGGAGGATGGAGCGCGCGCTCTTCTAAAAAGCAGTTATTTTAGCGTTGCGCTAAAATACCGCATGTGCTGGAGATGCTCTAAGGCTAGCCCTAGTGGAAGTATCATAAGGAGTATTATGCATGTCACCTTGACAAAAATCTGATGTGGTACCACAATTAATAAAGAGAGAGGTGTTAGTAGTATCATAATATGATACCGTATCATAACACGTGAAACTAGGTAATTTAATGATCATTAAATCTCATACACACAATTGCATTGAGATTGTAGAAAAAATTAAATATAATGGCACCATGATACTACTAGATGATACTAACCACTAGAGATGTAGTATCATACACTAGTATCATATGCATAATACTAGTAATATGATACTCCCACTATGACCAGCCTAAGGCCTTCACAATGGGTGTTTCTTAGCGCAGTATCCTAAGTGCTTTGCCTATGTAGCATGTCATTTAATGAAAAAAGAGGGTGTTGTTGTATCTTAGCTAGACCAATCACACACATGCATGAGAGTAAAATCATTAAATACAACACCACTAAGAAATATCATCTAAGAAACAATGTATTATCATTGTTGTTTCTTAAATTTTAATTATTTTTATAAAAACATGCTAAGAAACACCTTATTATAAAAGGCCTAAGAGACGCGCGCCAAAAGGACTGCACACGTGTAAGGCAGTAACTTAGCATGCATCAACGTCTCAACGCAAACCATCCATCCGCCACCAAACCACGATGGCTCGCCCGATCACCCTAGTCGCACGCTGGGATAATTTCTTAGCGGATTGAGTGAAATCCACACTTTCACCTAAACCTTTTTAATCTCCACAAAATCCTAATCCCCACCAAAATCCACTTGTATGGGCAGCGTATTTATATTGAAAAAAAAAGTACTCTACTACTTACGAAAAATTGGAGATACGCGGGGATTAAACTAGCCTAATACTTTAGAACCAAACATGTTTTTAGCCATAGGTGTTTGATAGGAATTATCCCGCTAATCCCCGTCTCTTAGCCAAGCCAGGCTATGGCTAATACGGATTTGCTAACCTGCTCGTACCTTAATCAAGTTTAGCAAAATAGATTGTAGCATGACACACCGGTAAACTTAATTAGCTCCCAACAAAAAAAATACCCACTTTCTTCGGTGGAATGCTCAGAACTATAGTCGTTGATGTTAGCCTGAAGAGCGAAGTATCTATATATGGCCCAGGTTGCTGGAACATAATATTTCTGAACCGTTGCAGAAAAAGCTACGTGCCCGTACGTATATACCTTGCTGACCCGGTGGAGGATCGTGCTGTCATCGCTGGCGCCGAAGGCCTCGATGACCTCGGCGAAGACGACCGTCATCAGCGGCTGAGACATGCCGTTCACCATCGCTGCCGCCGTGCCGACGGCCATCAGCGCCAAGTCGGTGCGGCCGGCATACCTGAACATGCCGAAGAACGGCACCTTCGTGCCCCCCACGTTCTTCCTCTCGCCTCCCTCCGTCGTCGCTTCATCCTCTGCCATGTCTCTCATTGCTTCACCAGGTAGTGTAACTCTCTATCTCTCTCCTAGCCTCCTCCCTTAAGTAGCAGCTGCCTGCTACCAGTTTGCTTATCTCTCTGTTCGCATGTTTGTGGTGGTGAATGGTGAGGTGACTGATTTATGGAGCCCGGTGCATGATTGTACTTTATAGCATATATGTTAAGCCAGGGGAACTGACATGATATCTTACTGTCTCTATATATAGGTGCAGTTTTACGTTTTCTTTTCTTATTTTCGATACTGAATACGCTTTCTTTCCATGATGGCATGTTAAAATCGACTTCTTTTTCGCGCCCACCACACGCGTGTTTGGTTTCAGATGAAGATTCATCAACACACATACCGGGGATGATGTCTTTATCTGATAGTATTAATTTACCATCTGCCAGGCCCAACAGCATCAATGGTTGGTAAGCCAGGCTATAGGAAAAGGTTGATTCACGATTATTCTTATACAAACCAAGCAAAGGTTTACCATTTATCTGTTCTGCGAAGGAACATGTTCTCTTTTGTTCAACGGTTTTGGCAAGGATCGGATGCTGCTTTAGAGTTTCTTTTGCTTAAGGTTTATTATTTCACTAGGGATGCTGTTTGAGAGCAATTTTGTTGTTATTCATCATACCTCATTTGTTTTGAGAGCTTACAGTAATTTGTGAAAAGGAGTATTTTCTGAGAGACGATCCCTAGCAGCAGCATAGCAATAAAAAATATACAGAATGTTAGAAATGACTTTCTTTAAAGTAAATATTCTGCATAATCTATGTGAATGTGTAAATATTCTCAGCAATCAGCATCATATATCGCAATCCAAGTACGTGAATAAAAATAGTTGTCTTGACATTTTTTTTGAAACGAGGCAAAAGCTTTGCCTTTATATTGATAAAGGAGAAGCAAACAAGTTTTGACCTAAGCCATCAACAGAAGGAAAAAAAGGTAAAAAACAACGCTGAAACTAGCTAGTAACCTCCGCAAGATGCTTCGCACCTGCCAAAATCCAGTTTTTGCTCTCATCCTTGATTTTTTGCATGAGAACGAATGGCGTTGTGGCTTTGTTGTTGAACACCCTCGCATTCCTCTCCTTCCAGAGCTCCCATGTAATTAGAGTGATGGCAGATTTGAGCCCCTGGGGATGCGCAGTTGGCGAGTTTACAGTTGTGTGCCAATACTGCAAAACCGTCTGATGACCCAAACCCAACTCTTGAACCAAAGAAGGGCATGAAAGCCAAATGGCCGCTTGTCGCCAGATCCTCCTGGAGTATCGGCACTCGAAAAGAATGTGCCTTGCCGTTTCAGCCTGGCACCTGAAAAGCGGGGGTTTCGAGACCAACCCAAAGCTTCTCCGGTGCCACCCACTCCTGCCAAAGCCATCTGAGATGCAAAGCACGCCCGAAATTTTCCAGATCCAAGATTCCGAGACCCCCAAGCCTTTTAGGACGACAAACCTTAGCCCAACAAACTTTGCATTTCCCACCAGGAGGTTTTGCAAGCCCACAACATACCACGCCGAATCTTGTCAAAAGACTTTAGGGTGGCCTTATCCGCCTTTATAGCTGTGAGAAGGTGAATGGGCATAGCCGACATGACTGACTTCACTAGAGCGGCACATCCAGCAGTATTGAGGAACCCGGCCTTCCAGGGGTTCAGACGAGACGCTGCCTTGTCGATGTAAGGCTGCAGGTCAACCCGACGAATACGACCAAGCGAAAGCGGCAAACCCAAATACTTGATGGGGAACTGAGCTATCATGGCAGGAAAGTCCGCGAGCACGGCTGGGAGATCAATGTCGGCGCATCTTATGGGGGAAACAGAGCTTTTGGCCACATTAGTCTTAAGCCCCGTGACCTCCCCAAAGTTTTGCACCAAGGCAGACAAGTTGACGATATCCTGAGCCACCGGTGCCAAAAAGATCACAGCATCATCCGCATAGAGGGAGATGCGGGATTTGACCACACTAGCTGGTAGGGGATGTAGAAGCCCATGTTGGGTAGCAAGCTCCAAAATACGCGGCAGGGGGTCCATTGCCAAATCGAATAGGAGCGGAGAGAGGGGGTCTCCTTGACGAAGCCCACGGCCGTGCCTGATTTCCTTGCCAGGGATACCGTTGAGAAGAACCTGAGAGATCGACGAAGAGAAGAGCAGGGACACCCAAGCACGCCATCTATGTGGGAAGCCCCTCCGCTGCATGAGATCTAGAATATAGTCCCAGCGGACGGAATCGAAAGCCTTGGCGATATCCAGCTTAAGAAGCAGAGCTGGAGTTCGATTACAGTGAAGGCGTCTAGCCGCATTCCTAACATACATGAAATTGTCGTGGATGCTTCTCGATTTGATGAAGGCACTTTGGCTAGAGGAGATGATATCATTCATCTTGGGGCGAAGACGCAACGCCATGGCCTTGGCGATAATCTTGGGAAGGATGTGGATGAGACTGATAGGCCTGAAGTCGGAGATGGATTCAGCCCCATCCTTTTTTGGCAGAAGTGCGATATTGGCCGTGTTGATGATGTGCATATTATTGACAGAGAGCTCCGAGAAAGCATCGACGACGGCCATTAGGTCGTTTTTTACGATAGGCCAGCAGGAGCGAAAGAATTCGACAGTGAAACCATCAGGGCCAGGAGCTTTATCGGACGACATCGCCACGAAGGCCGCAAGAATTTCATCCTCGGAGAAGGGGAGTCCTAGGTCATCCAGATCTTCAACGGTGGGATCAATGACCTCCCAATTGAAGTCCAAAGGTCGGGGGTCAGGTGTGCCTATGACCTCAGAGAAATGATCATGTATGTGTTGCTCCATTTCCGCATGAGAGGTAACCCGACCGTTGTTGCGCTTGAGTCTCTGAATGATGTTCTTGCGATGGCGTGAATTAACACGGAGATGGAAGAATTTTGTGTTTGCATCTCCCTCGCGCAGGTAGGTTATTCGAGAGGCTTGACGCTTACGAGAGCGCTCCAGGACGGCCAGGCCCATGACACGCTTCTTCAAAGCGGTGCGAAGGTTTCTCTCTTCCAGGGTGAGAGTGCGGGATTCTTGGGCCACATCAAGCTGAAGTATGACATCAAGGCCCATGAGAAGCTGTTGCTTGTGGTTGGAGAAGAGACCTTTACTCCAAGCCCGAAGTCTTTTGGCCGTCAGCTTGAGCTTATGATTTAATACATGCACAGGCTGTGTATGGGTCATGGGCTCAGACCATGCCGATCTGACCACCTCCTCGAAACCTGGCATCTTTGGCCAGAAGCTCTCGAACCTGAAGGTTTATGTTCGATGAGGACCGCTTTGGTTGGAGAGAAGAAGCGGACAGTGGTCTGACAAAGACGAGGAGAGGGCATGCAGGCCATGATGCTCAAACGTGAGATCCCATTGAGCATTGCAGAAGGCTCTATCCAGCCTAACCAGGGTGGGATCCTCACGCTCATTGCTTCAAGTGAACTTTCTATTCATCAACTTGATTTCCTTGAGTTGGCAAGAGTTAAGGGCTTGGCGAAATTTCCCCATGAGACGCATGTTCAAATTCCCATTATTCTTGTCCGCGGCCTGATAAATAAGGTTGAAATCATCAAGAATGAGCCACTTGGCATCGACATCAGTCGGCTTGGCGGCAATGGCTTCTAGCAGGAAATTGCTTTTCTCCGCATCGGAACTTGGGCCATACACCATTGTGATCTTGAAGGCAGTGTCGTATGATCTAATGATGACATCCGCAGAAATGAGGTGGGTTCTGATGTGTATGTTGGCGAGGCTGACGTGGTCTTCGTCCCATAAAGAAGAATCCCCGGTGCCTGTGGCGGGGCGATGAGCGAAAGATCGTAGACGATGGCCCCCAATATAGCTCGCGTTCTGGTGGTTGATGTAGTCGAGTTTTGTTTCTTGTATACAAGCAATGTGACAAGAAGTCTGGGAGAGAGTGGCGTGAACCGTGTCCTTGCGCGCTTGCAATGCATGATCTGGGTAGTGGGCACGGTACAAATTATAGCGTGCGTCCGTGCGTGTGACTGTGTTAAAGCGGCTAATTTTGAGCTGGGGTAGTGGGCATAGAATAAAGGAGGAAATATATTAACTAGTATAGTAATGATGCGGCTTGCGGACAATTTAAGAAACTGAAGCAAATCCAGCGTCAATCATGCACGAGTCAAAAGAGAAGAAAATGGCAATCACACCACACCTTTCTTAGATGAAAGGCTTTACGCCAGGCCATAAATTAATAGGTCCCCAAACTATAGGTACAAGATGCTGAAAAACAGGTTACAACATCAAGAAGAGCAACAAACAAAAGAGAAACAAGAAAAGGTCTAGATTGTAGTCATCCATGTTCTCTCGACCGCGGATGAAGCACCATAGGAGCAACAAAGGTAATCTTTTGGCGGAATCGCCGGCGTGTTGAAAATGCCTTCATATGCTCCAGGAGAGGTGAGTAATCGCCTGACCATCCTCCTCTGTAATGACCCTTGCCCCCTCGCCTTAGCTCAAAGAGCACTGTACCGTCGACATTGAGAACGCTCACCCTAGAGCAAAGGACGGACCAGGGACCGACTTGCCAAAAGGATCAGGCACTAAGTCTGCCACTGCAATGCACGGAGTGTACTTGAGAAGCCTTGCCGCAAATCACAGATTCACCCACGAGGAGAAGAAGCTGCCTTGTGAGGTCGTTCATGTAGAAGATGCAACGAAGATTGACCATGCTCCAATGCTCCATTTATATATTTACAAATTTCAAAAAATCTGAAAAACAAAAATTGTAGAGATGGGGGTTTGAAACCTTTAGGGTATCATTTTTAGTCTAGTACAAACAAATAAACTAGATTTCTCAAAAAGTGGTGATTTACAAAAAAATAGTTCATTTTTTGTACTAAAGAGTGTAGAGGATACGCTAAAGGTTACCCACTTCTATCCTTAAAAAATTGGTCATAGTCAATGTTGTATTCTATAATCATGCAAAGTCGCAGCCCGGATTTTTTTATATTGTGGGCTACATAAAAATGATAAAATTCGATAGAATTTGGAGATTTGAAATAATGGATACTTAGATTCACATTTTTCTCATTTTTGTGTAGCTCATAATATAAAGTACTTATATTTTACACGTTTGTGGGATACATCATTGGCTACATCTATATTTTTCCTAACTTTTTTATACTCCTCGAAATAGGCTTTCACGCGCTATATTAATATAGCAACCACACCGATACAAGCATTCGAATCAAAGGACGTCCTAGGGCAACAACAAAAAATGCCCAAAAGTAAAAGAAATAAGGACAAAGGCGAATCGACGAAATGATGATGACCCGCAACCGCAACGCCCTCTGACTTTCACCCACCACATTCAAGCGCCCCGAAGCGTCCATATCAAGCAACACCTTCAAGAAGGTAGCACCGTCGACACAATGCTGCTACCCGGACCAAATTGGTCCCAGGATTCCCCTCCCCCCCTGACACACAGAGTAAAGTGGGCAGGGATTCCTGCGGCGCCCTTCAAGAAGGAATGGTGCCACTCAAAAGCGCCACCACGCCAGGGTCAGACTAGCTGACAGGGATTTCTCTCGATCCCCGCCCATAAAAAAACTCTGGCGCAACGGAGGAACGCCACCCAACTTTGCCACCCACGAGCATGCGCATCTACGATCTTGTAGTCACCATCACTCGTCTCTTCATGAACACTAGCGCAGGCCTGCAAGGCGGAGGCACGTGACATAGCCGAATGAGGGACATCAACCTCGCAACCGCTGGAGGAACCCACCTCCGCCGCCGAGGCAGTCATCGGCCGAACAGATCAACGAGAGCAAACCGGGCCCTGGCAGGCCCGGTCGGGTCCAAACGGGCCCGTGAAGCTCCGGTTGTCCTACTGCAATAGGCAACCGCATCGCCGGCGTCCCCAACTTAGCTCAGTCGCTACCGCCACCTCCAGAAAGCTCCGCGGACTTGGTGTCCCAGCCAGCCCAAGCCCATCTAGGGCCCTCCCTAGCCCATCTAGGGGGTCGAGGTGCCCAGAACCGGACTGGGATGGCGGCCGGCGAACCACCGTATCCATGGTGCCCCGCCGCGAGTTGACGCTGCCGCCAGCACCACCTAGCCGCACCGGACCGAGGTCTTCCGAAGTGCACTGTCGTCAAGGAGGAAGAGGGCCCCGACCCACTCTCTAGGACGCGGGGAGAGGCAGGCCGCCGCCGCCAGCGTTGCTCGGGCGTCGCTCGGGCGTCGCCCGGGTGTCGTCCGACGATCCCTACCGGCAGCGGCGATGGAGGGAGGCGGGTGGAGGTGGGGGGAGGCGGCCGGAGGTGGAGGAGCCCCGTCGCCCTTGGGGGAGCTGGCTCTCGTCGACTTTTTTGGGGGGTCCGGCTCTCGTCAACTTTTTTATACTCAAAAATGTATGATTCTAGATTTTTTTAGGAAAAACAGGATCACTATTGCCCTTTTGCACTAAATCTCCACCCTACATAAGCTGGTATCAAAATTCAAAGAACGAAGAGGAATGATCGTAAGGTGGTGATCATCATGAATCACCGGAGGAACAAAAGGCATCAACGGACTTTCAGGTGTTGTTTTCGAGTGGTCGTTGATGGATACTCGTGTTCATCGTACGCTGTGGGTGTTTCTCCTCCAAGGCCGCAAAGATAGATGCATGTTTGTATGTCTGTGTGTCTATCAGATGTACACGCTTTTGCTTCCGTGTTCTCGCCTTTCTGTCGCCTGTCGGTCAATCGAGTTGGTGCTTCTCCCCCATCGTAAAGCTCAAGACTACAGGAGTCTCCGTTACGTCCGGGCCAGATCACCATAGATTCGATGGAGACCCGGACACCCAGGTAAAGCGTAAAGCGATTCCATCGATCAGCTGGGATGTGGGCATCTGCGAGCGTTTCATTTCATCAGATATACGTCATGCATGGAGCAGTCACCCGTGCGGCAAATTTCGTGAGAAAATGTTCAAGCGTGGACTGCGTGGTGTTAGGTTTTGTTTTCCTTTAGGTGCCATGCATGTTAGATTTTTGACACGGGTTAGATAAGGAGAGCGCACCAACCGACCGGGCGGCCCCTGATCGAGACTCTGAAAAAGAAAGCGCTAGCTTTGCAAAGGAACAGAAAATGTTTTCTCTCATTCGTCTAATAATTACGAATTTGCATGTTCCGGCAATTACATATACAGGATTTGCTAGTTTTCGTATCGTACGAGAATTTATTAAATCTCAGTCACCTCTCTTACTATTAGATTTATCTTGTGATTCGTGCGATCTAAGAGTTATGTGGTTTTTTTGAGAGCTTCAATCACTTTATACATTAGTGATCGTAACTTTTACAGGAAGATTCAAACCCTCTGGGAGGGTAGCTAGCCAGACATAGCGTCCAGCTGGGAGAGACGTCACCATCCGCGCGATGCGACCCGCCTTCACGTTCGACCTTCCGGCTCTCGTGCCAGAAGGAAACGCCACCTCGATGTGCCACCGTAGCCATGATCTCCCGCGTAATGCTGCCGACCATCCCCAGCGAGTTCTTTTGCAGACTGTGCATAACCTCGATGCAGTCCGACGCCAACCCACATTTAGATCAGGAGCTAGAGCCAAGCTCTCCCTGCATGCTAGCGCCTCGAGGCAGCTCGCGTTTGTCAAACCTTCGAACACCACCACCGACGCACCCAGATAGGTCACATCGGCTGAACGACAAATCGCCGCCGCCGCACCCCTGTTGGTGGATTTCGCCACCGCTCCATCAACGTTCATTTTGCAAGTCGCAGCAGGTGGGGGATCCACCGTGACGACCAGGCCTGACCCCTGCCTCCCGCCGACTTCCTATCCTCCTTGCACAAATCAAGATCACCAAGGAAGGACCGAACGAACTGATGCGTAGCCATTGGGCTTTGGAAAACCTCCTCGTGGATAGCTTTCCGTCGAGAGTGCCAAATACCCCACATCGTAATCACCATCTTGGAGAAATCACCTGTCTCCATGGTCTCCAACATGCTCAATAGCCACTATCGTGGGGATTCCTCCGCCATCAAACTGATATGCTCAACAATGGTCAGATCAGAGAGAGCCCAGATACATCGTGACGGAGTGCACTCGAAGAGAGAATGCCTCCAATCGCCATCCTGCCCACACATCGACCATACCGGAGTTTGTTCCATGCCACGATGATTGCGTACATCACCTGTCGGTAACGAGCAGTGCGCTAGCCTCCTGAGAAAAATGCGGACTTTAGCGGGAACCATGCACTTCCATAGCTTTTCCCATAGTTCCCCTCTTGTGAAACCTTGATGATCCAGAGCTGCCATCGAAATAGTCCTCTCTGGCCTTCTTTACCGTGGTAAGCGTTCTGTATGTCGATCGAACAGAGAAAACTCCAGATTTCTCAAAGTGACAGGCCCAAAAATCTTCTTGGATCCTAGTACATAGTGGTATGTTCCTGATGATCTCAATATTCATGGGATAGAAAAAATCTCTCAAGCATGTCCAGCCTCCAGGACGAGCTAGAGTGGTCAATATAGTCGCTTACTCGCCTCGGAGCATCTTCCTCACGTGATGCAACAGGAAGAAGTCGTTCATCCCGGGGTAGCCACTGCTGACTCCACGCATTCGTTGATCTTCCGTTGCCTATCCGACATATTAATCCCAACTTCAGAGCATCTCTTCCCTTGAGAATCGATCTCCATACCTGTGAAGGGTGTGACCCATGCTCAGCATTCAGAATATCCGAACCGGGGAAGTAAACCACCTTGAGAATACGTGGACTCAATGATGTCAGATCCTGGAGTATCTGTCATGCCTGGCGAGCAAGCAGGGCGATATTAAAAAGCTCGATGTCTCGAAAGCCCAGCCCTCCTTCATATTTTGGTTGAGTCATCTTTTCCATGAAACCCAAGCCGTGCGCCTCTTATCCTCCTTGCCGCCCCACCAAAATTTCCACAACATTGCATTAATATGATCACATAAACCCCTTGGTAACTTGAAACAAGACATAGAGAAGGTCGGAAATGCCTGGGCAACCGCTTTGATCAATATCTCCTTGCCCCCACTAACAATAGTTGCTCTATCCACCCCAGCACCTTCTTCCACACTCGATCTCGTAGATATTTAACAGCCCATCCCCTTGATTTACCTACATCTGAGGACATACCTAGGTACTTTTCATTCAAAGTCTCCCTATCCACATCAAGAATGTTTTTATGCTATTTCTCACCGCTTATGGACACCCCTTGCTAAATAAAATAGAAGACTTGTCCATATTGATCTTTTGTTTCGATGCATTGTTGCTCGAGGACCTTTTCACATCAGTTGCTCCCTCTGTACTGGCACTGAAAAACAGCAGGCTGTCATCGGCAAAGAGTAGATGGTTCACATCCGGAGCTATGGAAGCCACCTTAATCCCCTTGAGCACCTCTGACTGATTCTAGGATTTTAAAAGGCATGAAAGGCCCTCTGCTACTAACAAGAACAAGTACGGAGAGATGTGGTCACCCTGCCGGATCCCCCTCGTAGGCCGAAACTCTTCCTGCGGTACCCCATTAAATAGCACCAAGAAAGATGCAGTACTCTCCAGCCACATGATCATCGCCACCCATGCGCTACCAAAACCCGGCTTCTCCATGATCGCCTTTAGATACTGCCATTCAACACGGTCATACGCATTCCGCATATCTAACTTTAAAGCACACGCTCGGTGCTTCTTCGCCTTTGTGCGCTTCATAAAGTGAAGGCACTCGTAAGCCGTGATGATATTATCGGTAATCAGTCGCCCAGGAACAAAGGTTGACTACTCCTCCGAAGTAATCTCCGGAAGGATAACTTTCAATCTGTTCATAGCCACCTTTGAAGCAATCTAATATATCACGATATAGAGGCTAATATGGTGGAATGTCCCAACTCCTTTGGACTCACCACTTTCGTAATTAGTACAATAAAAGTTTTGTTTATGCTCTCTGGGTTGTCCTGGCCTCTTAACACTCAGCAGAACAACCTCGGTCACTTCTTCCCCACAAACTTCCCAATTTCGCTAAAAAAGTGTGTCGGGAAACCATTGGGCCATGGTGACTTAGTCTTCCTATTCATGTCCGGTCCCACTCTAATGGGTACACTGTTCAACACTTCCTCCATCCCCAACACCCCATCCAAAGAATATAGGTATTGGTAAAACTCACTTGCCAGGGTCCCTAATTCTGCCTCATTAGTTATCCTTGTACCATCCGATTTTAGTAGCTCCGTGATTTTATTCTTTCTCTTGTGCTGGCTTGCCCTCAAATGAAAGAATTGCATGTTCTTATTCCCCTCTGACAACCACTGAATACGGGAACAATGTATCCACATGATATCCCCGCGAAGCAGAACCTCTGCAAGTCGCCCACCACCTTTAGTTCGGTGTATGATGGCTCGGTGCAATCAGGTCTACTTCTCAGCTCCCCCATCTCCCTCTGTAGGGCTCGGATTTGTAGTCACACACTTATGAAAGTTTCCTTCCCCCATGATGTCAGGCTAGACGAAACAGTAGTCAGCTTATTTTTAAACTCCTCCACTGACCCACACCTCGCCCCTATGTTACAAGCCTCCGTCAACTGCCCCTAGAACTCCGTGTGGGTCTCCCACATGACTTCATACCTGAACGGGCGCACCCCTGGCTGGAGAGGCTGCTTCGGTTCATATTGTAAAATAATAGGTAAATGGTCCGATGTTTCATAGGTGATCCGATGTTTCATAGCTGGGAAGGTGCTACACCTCAGCTGCCAGGAACCGTGAGCACCACTCCGCTGATGCAAAATCCCGATTGAGGTGAACCCTGCAGTAGGATCCCCTTGCAACCTTCTTCTCATATGTCCATGCCACCCATCGATACCCTAGATCTCACAGACCACATAACCTGCCATTTGGCTCCAGCTTCTCGCATTCACTCCCACATGCTCCTCTCTCCAGAGAACCTCATTAAAGTCTCTGATACAAAGCCAAGGTAGATCATTAGAAGACCGGGTGAACTTTAGCATGTCCTATATTTTATGGCGCTCTTGGACATGTGCCTCTCTGTACACCACAGTCAAGCGCCAAGGATCCTTCCCCTGCTCATAAACAACATCATCAATATGGTATTACAAGTAGGGTAACATTTACATCTTTATTGAATCATTCCAAAAAATTCCAAGGCACCACTCCGGCCCGAACTACTGACTGCAAAGCTTCTATGAAAGCCTAGACTCCTAGATAAACCCTCCACCGAGACTTCTATAATTGTGTCTCCACAACACACAACACTGATGGAATATAGCGCTCCGCAAGAATGCGGAGATCTCTCACAGTCGTGGCTCTGCCCAAACCATGGCTATTTAGGGTCATGACACTCATTGTGACTGGTGGTCCTCCACACGGGAGGATGCCGAACCATTCATGGTATTTCCCTTCTTAGGTGTCGTCTGCTTCTTTGGCCTCTTCTGCTCCCTTGTTGAGGGTGGTAGAGGTGGCATACCCGAACTGGGCACATACTCCATCTCCTTTGAGCCTGTGGCACCAATGAAACACCGTTCCACTAGTATTACATCCCTCAGAGTGGTACAACAGAAACATCACAGGTCCAAGACATGACTATAGATTACAACTCGACTCTTTACAAAATATCAAGAGAACACTCTAGGTTAAAGAGGAAGAAAACAACTGATTACAATGAAGAACAAAAAATAACAACTCATAACTATTATACTAATAAGACTAATATCTAAACTATCTGGCTTGCAATTGCTACTATTGCAATGCTCTATAGAAGTAGGTTCTATGGCTAAAGATTATACTCCTATCTAATCAGGAACTTCTTCTTCACTTTAGTTGATGTATAGGTTGACCCATTGACTTCATTGAAGAACTTGAACTTTTGGTGATGATTCCTTTAACCGTCCATTGGTGTTGATGACATATTCATCGGCTGTAGAATCTAGCAAGGGTTAAGAAGGTACGGTTGAGTACGAGCGTACTCAACAAGTTCACTAAAAAGTAGTGTTTGATGCACTATCTACAGTCTCCACAAGGTTTCATAAACATTTCTTCAAAGGTTACTTTTATTCTAAAAAGCTATGTCCGTCAGCCTTCATAGGTTTACCAGAACTTCGTGGAGTTCCTTTCCTGCCGTGTTCTAGCTCCTTCCCAGAATAGGGAGTAACATGTCATAGTTTTGTACACTCTGCATAGGTGAGTTGCTTTACCCATAAGAGATCCTTATCCATGTTGCACATCCAAGTCATGACCTCGTCCATACTTCCTTGGCATGGGGCCTAGTATAAGAATCCAAGCCGATCACTGCCCTTCTTTGTGACCCTCCATACCCACTCATTTGTACGCCCAGATCCTGATGGTAGATGATAACCCACAAGTGTAGGGGATCGTGTGTAGCCTTTTCGATAAGTAAGAGTGTCGAACCTCATGAGGAGCTAAAGGTAGGATAAATATTCTCTCAAGTTCTATCAACCACTGATACAACTCTATGCACACTAAACCTTTGCATTATCTAGGAAATAAAACTAGAGAAATAATACAAGTAATAGAGATAGCTTTGCATGATAATAAATAACAAGAAAGTAAAGTTAGTTGCTGCAGCAATAAAATACACTAAACTAACAGAACCATGAGTGTGGAATAGTGGTGATAATTGTGGTGGCTTTGTTCAAGTTTAAATAGCGAATAGATCAGGTTCATTGTCTTCGATGCAGTTTTTTATGCGGGAGAGGCTAAATATACATGCGCTTCACTACTTGGAATTACATGTACTATATGATTGGATTGTTAGCAAACATCCGTAAGTACTAATCAATGCATTAAGGTTTCCCCAACCATAGCCTTAAGTTTAATGGTCCTCTTACTCCCATACGCACAATGTTCCAGTTCGCGTCCTTAGGTTTCTGTCACTCCAGCAGAACTCTCCCTTCCTTTTACACATACTACAAACCCTATGATGTTTAATACATGTGCGCACAAATATAATGGACACCAAAGGACTATACCATATCAACATACAACTCTAATGAACCAAAGACATTCAACCTTTCAATCTAAGAATAAAGAAACTATACAAACATGACATAGATCATAGGATTATAACTTATAGCATCAAACACCATGTTTACATAGGACGGTACAAAGGTGTGTGGAGGATGAACCACTGCATACTAGGAGGATTAGGTGATGGAGATGGCGGTGAAGATGGTGAAGAGGGCGACGTCGGCGGCAGTGGCGGCGCGGGGGACTCCTTTCCTGCCGCCGGTATCATGGCGGAGTACCGCCCCTTAGCCCCCTTCCTTCATGGCTTCTTGGAATCCCTCCCCCATGGATCCCATGGAGATGTCGTGGGTGAATTAGGTTTCCTCCCATTATATAGCTTCTCGGATTCCCGTCACCCCATCTTGGGCTGCAGTAAATCGGGCCTAAAAGACGTGTCCGGACTCAGAATCAGCTAAATTTTATGTCCAGAATGTTTGTTGCGAAATTTCCAATAACTTTTTAGTTGAAGAGTTTTCCGTTTGACGCCATCTTCGACCCGAAACATGAGCATCTGCAAAAAGAGTTCTGAGACAGATTTCTGAAAAAAATCCCAATTTGACTCCAACAAGGTTTCCACTTGTATGCTTGGTAATTCCTACACATCAAAGTGTAAAATAAGAATATTGTGCACTTTTGCAACTATTAGTAGGTTAGTCCAAATAAATCATAAACTTTATTAAAAAAGGAGTGTCAAAAGCATATTATTAGCATGAAACCATCAAAAATTATAGATACGTTATGGACGTATCAGTAGACTTATCCCGGTAATACGGCTTTAACTTAGGTTGGCACTTACAATCGTAAACACTACCAGAATATGTCTATTGTGATTCTAGGGTAGACTTCTCCCGAAATATATGTCTTTACCCATAAATAGAAAACATTGCATGCCCAAGTCCAGGTAGACTTCTCCCTAAATATATGGCTTTACCCACGACTTGCAACACATAACACGCCCAGACCAATGTCCGTTGATATGCGAAAGGAAGAAGATCCATCTGAACTCTCCATCCCATGCTAGATCTTATGGTTAATGCATATTGTACGACACAAGAATCACTGGTGACATTGGTTGTTAAGTCCTACGTATTATGTTCCTTTACCACTCGAACATTCATAGTAGGTTATTACCACTTGGTAAATAACCCATAACATATCATTATGAAAATAGAGTTTTCTGTCATCCTTTTTGAAATGCAGGTGAAAGATCATGTGGGCCCCCATGTGTGGTTTTGGTAATTAATGACAATCTCTCTGGAGTAATGTTTGCAGTAAGTTGTACTCGTAGGTATTTTCCATTAGCATCGCTTGGAGCATGTGTTGGCTTCAAGGTATAAGAAATAAAGAAGAAGAAGCATTGTCCAAGGGCTTTGGGCCTTTTGGAATCTTGTAGGAGAACAAGATTAAAGAAGATGGATTTTCTCATGAATATCTTCAAGACATCATCCAAATGAAGTTATAAGAAATGAAGTGTAAGCTAAAGATACGCCATCTCTAGAAGATCTCATGCTTGAAGCTTTTCATCCTCGGTGATCATGGTTCGATGAAGATAAGTTCTAAGAAAGAGTTTCCCCATGTGTACGGGGGAGCAAGTTGCAAGTCTTCATCATGTGTGCGCAAGCAAGAGCAATCAAGAAAGATGTTCCATCTTGAGGAGTACAAGATTGTCTACATCAAGCTCAAGTGGAATGCCCAAGGAAAAGGTATGATCTTGATAGGTTTTCCCTTTTACCTCTCTAATGTTGGGAGACCGGGTTTAGGATAGATAGCCGTACTATCAAGAGGGGCTCTCAAATGAGTACTCGATCGTATCTTCTAGAGAGATCTCAAACCTTTGCATACTTAGCATCATCTTTCTTGGTTCTAGAGCTTGTGGTAATCTTCATAACAAGCTCTAGTTCATAAAAAACGTATTTCCCTTGTATATCTTATTGCATTTTTTAGCTTGGAGGTTTTTCCGGCTCCACACCACGGGAGGTATCTCACATAATAATACTTGATCTTTTCTCCCTTGCTGGATTCTACATGTTGTTATTTTTCCAACAAAATTGGTTTCATCCGATTCGGAGTTCAGTTGCTCGAGTTATCACATTTGGTCATGTTTCTAGATCAGTCAGTCTTGTCTGTTAGTACCGGACTTTGGGTCTGGTAGTACCGCTCGGCAGCGGTAGTATCGCCTGGGGGTACCGATCACATCTAAACCTAGCAGCAAGATGGGGATCCTCCTTAGGAGCATCCAGTACCTCCACCCAGTACTACCAGGGTCAGCGATAGTATCTCTCCATGGTCCGGAACTACTAGTAAGCAGTAGTACCACCCTTGGATCCGGTACTACCGGTGGTCACTGAGCTGGATCAGCTCCTCGGTTTTCCTCGCAGGCTCGCCTGGCTGCTCGCATGAGTACCTGGCCGGTAGTACCAGGATTCTCCAGTACAACCGCTGACAAGTCTGGTACTACCGCTTGTCACAGCAGCCCAATGGGCAGATTTCGGGCCCCCCTATAAATGGGTCCTTCTTATCCATTTGACATTATACCTTTGAGCTCTTTGCCGCCTCCATTGTTTATTCTCTTGAGCTTTCTTCATCCCTCTCTCTCCCATGATTCCTGCATCTATTTGAGAGAAAATAGAGAGGAGATCTAGATCTACAATCCCACCAATCCATCTATCCTCTAAGTGAGGGGAACATATTGGGATCTAGATCTTGGAGACTTTTGTGGTTTTCCTATAGTGTTCTTCCTCTCTTATTCCCCCAATAGCTTTTGTAGCTTTGGTGGAATTTTGGAGTGAAGGACTTTCCATTGCATTAGGTGCATCGGTTCGAGTTCTCCTCGAGGATTTGGTTGGTGGAATCAAGAAGCTTGTTACTCTTAGGTTCTTGGAATCCTAGACGGTTGTATGGCCTTTGTGGTGAGTTCTTGAGGCATCCAATTAAGTTGTGGAGGTATCCCCAAGTTAGTGGCATTTGTGGTGTTTATTGGAAGCCTTCAATTAAGTTGTGTAGATTTCCCAAATCTTGTACGGGTTTCGTGACCGCCCTCAAGTGTCCCATAATGGATCAGGTGCTTTCCATGTGGCGGGTGCTCGGGAGAATAGGGTGAGGCCTCTTGTGGCGCTGGTGGTCTTAGTACCACCCACCCCTCCAACGAGACGTACTCCCTTGTAGGGAGAAACTTAGTAAAACATCGTCATCCCCGCGTGCCTCGGTTATCTCTATACCTGAGCCCTTTACTTTTGCACTTTACATTGTGGTATCCTCCGCGCTTGAAGTAATCTATTTTTCTATCACTTTGTTGCTTGTCTTGCTTAACATAAGTTGTTGGTGCACCTAGGTGAACCTTAGTATATATAGGCTTTGTGCTTGACAAAATAAAACACAAGTTTTATTCCGCCTTTGTTAAGCCCATCTATTAAAAGTTTTTAACCACCTATTCACCCTCCTTTAGGCGGCATCTGTGCACTTTCAGCAGGTGATAACAATAATAGATTACAAATACTTGATAGAAAATAACCCAAAGGACATGAGCAAGTGTTAACTTGCCCTTGTGATTACAAGGTTATGCAATCATGGTCTTCGAGATGACATAAACTCTAATATCTGAAAACACCATCATTGGGTCGGTATGGACTAATGTTTAAAAAAGCAATATGCTATTATGCATAAGTAATGCTATGAATTTTTATAAAACTCCTGAAGTGAATCCCCAACATTATAAGTGAGTTGAACTTAGGTGGTTTCTTTAAGATTTGGTTTATCTTCAAGTTTACTTCACAAACAATTATCTATAAGAAACTTAAGACTAACATGCAGGCTACAAAAGTGAAGCATAATAATAACACATGATTAAGGTTAACTGGTATCATGTAACTATTACGAAAGTCCATGTTTTAGGTTGTTAAGACTTAAAATAAATAACATAATGTGTTTGTTTGAAGTGGTAAAAGGGATAATTTTTGAAGAAAAGGTTTCTTTGATAAGGTTTAAGGAACCCTTAAGATTAGCGAAATGTGACCTATGGCGTTTGCATTGCTCAGACAACTTGGACTTAAGGTGCCTTGTGTTTTAATTAAAACAGGTCAAAGTTAACTATAAAAATAGAATTAGACATATCATCTTTTATAGCACTATCGACTCCTACGTTTTCTTAAGCATGATCTAAAACATAGAATTATTTACCTTTAATGTAAGGAAAATGGTTAGGGTAAGTTATTCTATGGTTCAAGGTCCTACAATTGGCATAGAAGTTTGGAAGGACAATAATGATGTCTTAGAGTATTTGGATTTAATAGTATAAGGCTAAGTTAAGGTTAACTAGTTGCATACCTTGATATTCATAACTGGTTTGCTATCTGGATTCTAAAACAATGTGTACCTTACTTATGATAATGTAAATATAGGATTCCAATAGTTGGTTAGAGCTTTAGATTACTAAATCAATTTCAGAACCTATAGCTTGTTTAAATAATTAATTTATAAAATTCTATTTAGATTAATCTTAGAGAGTTTTTGAATTCCATTGTGTAAAATAATACAATTAATTTAATGGTTTGAGTTATTTACCTTCTTTGGTGTTTTTACTTGATTCAGTAGGTAAAACTAATTTTAAGATATTAACAATATTTTCTTTACACTTACAAAGAAGAGATTAACTTAGATTATTATTTCTACATAGCAGTTACTTCTAAATAGTTTAAATTAAGTTTAAAGGAATTATTTTGATTTATGGCTGATAAAATAAAATACCATCCTTTTATTTTTCAATAATAAAAGCATTTTTTAAAAGTTAATTACAACACTTTTTTATAAATCCTAATATCACTTGGAATTTTATAGTTAACATTTTTCTAAAATAATAGATTTATTTTTATACACAAAATTATTTTTATTGATTTTTAGGACTTTTCTTTATTTTGTTATATTTCATGGAAGAATCTAGTGGTTTTTAATTTTTAGTTGCATTCCATTTATCTCAAATAATTAACTTTATATTTTTCTTGTTAGATTTTATTTTTGAATATTTTAATATATCATATGCATTTTTTCTAGGCTTCAAATATCCAAAGGGCATTGTGGTAATTTCTCTTTTGATTTTTACTTTATTTTGTAATTATCTTTTAGAAACTAGGCTTGGCCTGTGGGCTAGCCTAGTTCGGCTCAACGGCCTACCCGGCCCAACAGGTCCGCTAGGGTTGGGTCCAACCCTAACCCCTAGGGTTAGGTAGGCCCAACTCGGCCTCATTAACCCTCGAGCGATACTCCCCTCCTTCTTTCGTCCTCGTGCTGGCGACTGATACATTGCAAATGTATCTATAATTTTTGATGTTCCATGCTTGGTTTTATCTACTTTCTTGTGTTTTTTCCACACTTTGGAGTACTTTTCATATGATTTCTTGGACTAACCTATTAACAAGAGCCACAGTGCTAGCTACCTATTTTCTGCTGTTTTTGGTTCCAGGAAAGTCAGAAAGTGAATGTTCTCGGAATTGGACGGGACAAAAGCCAAAGTGCCTATTTTTCCGGAAGACATCTCAAGCCAGAATACGAGACGGAGAAGGGCTAGGGGCCGGCCATGCGGCCAGGCCTGGCCCACGCCAGGGGGTGGTTTGGCCGACCCCAGCATCCCCTCGGCCTCTCCTTCCGTCTATATATTGCCCTCGGGATGAAAACCCTAAGTATCCAATCAAAAATCCATGAAAGAGTCTATAGCCGCCATCATCTCCAGCCCTAGATCGGGAGGGATCTGAAGCTCTTCCCAACACCCTGCCGGAGAGGGGAATTCACCTTGGAGTCCTTCTTCATCATCATGCAAGCCTCCGGTGTGATGCGTGAGTAGTTCATCTCTGGACTACGGGTCCATGTAGTAGCTAGATGGATAGTTCTCCTCCTTTATGCTTTCATGTCTAGATCTTGTGAGCTCCGTTCATGATCAAGATCATCTATTTGTAATTCTGCATGTTGTGTTTGTGGGGATCCGATGGATATTGAGATGCTATTTCAGATTAATTATTGATTCTATCATGTATTTTTTATTTGTGATCTTGCATGCTTTCCGTTGTTAGTAGCTATCTTGGCCAAGTAGATGCTAGCAACTCCAAGAGTTAGTATTTATGCTCGATAGTGGGTTCATGCCTCCGTAACTGGGAAGTGATGAAATCTCTAAGGTACTAGATGTGTTGTTGCTACTAGGGAGAAAACAACAATCCTTTGTTCATAGAACAATCGTATTGTTTACTTTACACACAATTTGTAAAGCAATAATCTGTTGCTTGCAACTTAATACTGGAGGGGGTTCAGATGATAACCTGAAGGTGGATTATTAGTCATAGATGCAGTTGGATGGCGGTCTATGTATAATGTTGTAATGCCTAATCAAGTTCCAAAGGAGTCAAGATGATTAGTATATGCATGTATTTTTTTCTCGATGTTTGTCAATTGGCCTGCTATAATTTGTTCACACAGCATGTTATCTATCTTAAGGAGAGACACCTCTAGTGAACTATGGTCCCCGGTCCTTTCTTTTACATACAATCTATAAACTATTTACTGCTTTGTGTTTACTTTCTGCAAACTATTACTTCCTTCCATTCGATATGTTAATCCTTTGTTTTCAGCAAAACACGGTGAGATTGACAACCTCATCACAAGTTGGGGCAAAGTTCTGTGGTTGTGTTGTGCAGGTCTCCATGTTGCTACTGGCACCGGTAGTGCGCCCTACCAATGTTCATCTAGCTACACCTTTGGGGTGTTTCCTTGCTCCTATTGGATTGATAACCTTGGTTTCTTACTGAGGGAAAACTTGCTGCTGTGCTCATCATACCTTCCTCTTGGGGTTCCCCAACGAGCTCGATATATTTTGGGCCATCAAGCTATTTTTCTGGCGCCGTTGCCGGGGAGTCAAGGACATCTTCACAAGGGGAGTCCCTCATAACCAATCTCTTTACTTTGTTGTTTTTGTTTTGCTTAGTTTCTTTTTGCTTTGTTTGCTTGTTTCTTTATCAAAAACACAAAAAAATTAGTTTTACAAGTTTTCTTTCTTTATCAAAAACACAAAAAATGACTACTCTTGAAAACACTAAGTTGTGTGACTTCACTAGCACCAACAAGAATGATTTTATGAGCACACCTATTGCTCCACCCGTGCCTGAAGCTACTTTCTTTGAGATAAAACCTGCTTTACTCAATCTTGTTATGAGAGAACAATTTTCTGGTATTGGTAATGAAGATGCTGCTGCCCATCTAAATAACTTTGTTGAACTTTGTGAGATGCAAAAGCATAGGGATATAGATGGTGATATTATTAAGCTAAAATTGTTTCCTTTCTTTTTGAGAGGAAAAGCTAAAGAATGGTTGGATTCCTTAACTAAGAATAGTATTGATTCTTGGACTAAATGCAAAGATGCTTTCATTGGAAAATACTATCCACCTGCTAAGATTATATCTATGAGAAGTGAAATAATGAAGTTTAAACAATCTGATAATGAATATGTTGCTCAAGCTTGGGAAAGAATGAAATCTTTGGTAAAGAATTGTCCCACTCATGGACTGACTTCTTGGATGATCATCCAAACTTTTTATGCAGGATTGAACTATTCTTCAAGGAACCTATTGGATTCTGCTGAGGGAGGTACCTTTATGACCATTACTCTGGGTGCTGTAACAAATCTTCTTGATAATATGTTGGTTAATTACTCTAAATGGCATACTGAAAGAGCTCCATAAGGTAAGAAGGTAAATTTTGTTGAGGAAACCTCCTCCTTGAGTGATAAGATTGATGTTATTATGTCTATGCTTGTGAATGAGAGAGCCCATATTGATCCAAATAATGTTCCTTTGGCCTCTTTGGTTGCTCAAGAAGAGCAAGTTGATGTGAACTTCATAAGAAATAACAATGTTAGCAACAATGCTTATGGTAATAACAATTATAGGCCCTAGCCTCCTAATAATACTTATGGTTATAATGGTAAACCTGGATTACCTAGTGAAGGAATAATTTTAGAAGTTGAAAGAGCCACTAAAAACTTCATGCAAATGCAATATGAGCAAAATAAACTATTTACTAAAACTATGGAGGAACAATCTACCATATTGAAGAACATTAGCCATCAACTTGAAAGTCTAAATAGGGAAATTCCTAGTTTACAATTGAAACTCTCTAATGCTGAAAGGAATATATCATCTTTGTCCGAAGCTCAATCTTCATTGATTAATAAAATGGCTGCTAAACCTGAAACTAATGATAATCCCTTTGCAGCTACTAATGCCATACAAGTTAGAATTGATGAAAATGTTAGACTATTAGCTGAATTACATGCTAAGTGGGAAAGAGAAGATGAAATTGCTAGAAACATTAGTGTTTCTACTATCACTACCACTAGTGTTGAGGCTAGTAATAGTTCTACTACTTGAGATGATAAATTTGACTTTGATCTTGATGGTTGCAATATCTTTGAAGTTTTTAAGTTCCTACAAAAGCTTGCTAAAAGTCCTAATGCTAGTGCTATGAACATGGCCTTTACAAAACACATTACTGATGCTCTCATAAAGATTAAAGAAGAAAAGATGAAACATAAAGCTTATATCCCTATAAAACAAGAAGATGGTTGGGAACCCATCATTAATATGAAAGTGAATGACTTTGATTTCAAAGCTTTATGTGATCTTGATAGTAGTGTTTCTATTATGCCTAGAAGGATTTATGATATGCTTGATTTGCCTCCACTTGAAGATTGTTATTTGAATGTCCCACTTGATGATAATGCTAAAAAGAAACTCATGGGGAGTCTTAATGATGTTCTTATTATGGTTAACAATGCCTATGTCCCCGTTGATTTCTATGTTTTGGATGTTGAATGCAATGCTTCTTGTCCTATTACTTTGGGAAGACCTTTTCTTAGAACTATTGGTGCTATTATTGATATGAAAGAAGGCACCATTAAATATCAACTCCCACTCAAGAAAGGTATAGAACACTTCCCTAAGAAGAGATAGAATATTTCTTTTGCCTCTCTTATGAAAACAAAATTTGGTTTTAATGCTTCTTCATTTGAGAACACTTGATTCTTTCTTGCTTCTTATGCCTAACTTAAAGGCGTTAAAGAAAAGTACTTATTGGGAGATAACCCAAAAGTTTTAGATGAGTCTTGGAAGTTATTACCTCAGTAATAACCGCTCCTTATCCTTTTTATTTGCTTTTTGTGCCAAGAGTAACCTCTAATGAGAGAGAAGTAATGATTGGGAAAGTTGCTGTCCCGAAACAGATTTCTGTGCTTCACCGTAAAAATTCGTGTAAAATCTCTGAACGTCCTTTTGAGGCGTGAATTTTTTTGATTCTGCCCCAGGTTGATATCTAACTTTAGTTAGTTCAACACTTTTTGATTTGAGTAACAGAAGGTCTTCAAAAAAATTTGTCTTTATCTGCTGGTCTGTTTTGATAGATTTCTGCCATTTTCTACATTTGCTTCTTGTTGGTTCCTTTTTGAGTTCTTTTGGGGAATTGAGATTTTTGAGAGAAGTGCTTCAGTAGCTAGTCTAATGGAAGTTTATTTGGTGTTAGAACTAAACCTTAAGACTTATTATCTTGAGTGCACTAATGTTGCTAATAAAGATTGTGTGAAGTTTTGTATGAAGGAAAAATTTCAGGTGTATGGAAGGAATGAGTAATGAGATGAAAGATGGACTAAAGCTCAAGCTTGGGGATGCCATGCGTGTCACCCCAAGAAATATCCCAGAGGTACAAGCGTCAAAGCTTGGGGATGCCCAAGGCATCCCCTTCTTCATCAATAAAAATCCCAGGTTTCTTTCAAACGCTTCATTTTTATTGTTTCATGCACAGTTGTGTTGTTCTTGGAGCGTCTTCTTTTTCGGTTTCGTTTTGGTTTTTCATTTTCCTAGTTTGCTGAAGAAATTGGTTGGGACCCCTCTTTCATTTCATTGGTTTTCAAATAGTTTGGTTTGGTTTGGAAAAGAGTAGGAAAGTTCATGCTTAAGTGGTAAAGAGAGCTTGTTTTTGACTGAGGCCTATGCTTTGCCATGCCATGCTTGATATTGTTTTGGTTTTATGCTTAGTATTATTTGTTGTAGCATGCCTTGTTATAAACAGTTGAGATTTCTTAATGTGCCTTGGATGAATCATGCGTTGTTTTAGCATATTAAAGCATAGTATAGTGGTATTCTCCTTTGATGCTTTATTTGGGTTGACTTGGCGCATAATCACACCATGTTATGACTATCTCAAGTCACCATAAGCCTTTATGATCCTTTAGTTTTCAACTTGTAGTATCACTTTATGCTTTGATCAATGATGTTTTGTCGCTCTACATGATTATGGCCATTATCGCTCTCTTAGTTTGTCGCTCCCAGTCTTTTGCTAGCCTCCACAACCAAGTATGAGTTCCACTCATGCATCCAACTCCCTAAACCAAGTTATTACAAAGAGTCCACCATACCTACCTACTAGCTTATGCTATTCCAAGTATATTAATGTTTTTGTTTACCTTCCGAATTAAACTTGTTATGAGAAAAGTAGTGATTAAATCTCTCACGAACTTGATGGCACATTTTACTTTTCTTGCCCTTAAAAAACTTGAACTATTGTGTCATCTATGTTGTATATGCTTGCACTTATTTGTTGGGAATTAGCAGAACCATGTTGTCATGGGGAACGCTTTCAACATTGCAGTTGGTACTTTGTACCTAGTTGATATCATGCTCTTTTGTCTATGGATGTCGTCGGTGTGAAATGAAAGGGGAGCTTGTAAGTCCATGGAGTTATGTATGTGTTAGAGAAACGCCTGGGCCACTGGTCTAATCCATGCTGACATGGTGGAAACTTGCAGCGTAACCATAATAAGTGTCTATGAAGCATTCTCTTATAAAAAAGTGTCCTATATTGAGAAAAAAAGAGAGAAAAGAAAAAAAGAGATTATGAAAAGAGGAAAGAGAGAAAAAAGCACCATATTCCCATGGTAAATAAGAAGATTGCTGAGATGCTCGTTATCTGCTTGCCTTGTCATTTTGATATGGGGATTCTTCCGTATCATCGGGCAAGGGGTACCCTGTTGGGGTTCTCTATGATACACATGTACTTACGATGACAAGAACTTACCGGTGACTAAACTTGAGTATCATGAAGAGCGGCCCTCGTATTCAAGGGACATGAGATTTCTAACTTATACTTCGTCAAGCATGTACACCATAGTTTGTTCACTTTAACCTTAATCACTTCAAGATGCTTATGATAGGGGAAATGAGAGCTGAAAGCTATAAGTACCATAATTTTGGGAAGCTCTTTATGAGACTTGAATCCCTGCTTCCTTCTGTGAAGGCCTTTCTTCCACCATTATATTGAGTCTCCACCTTCTATCTTTATGCACCTACTCTGAGAGCACAGTGGCCATTCTTAGTTCTATGTGCATTGTCCCAAGACTATTTGATTGATGCATAACTTTATATTGCTTGTTCTAAACTATTTGTATCTAGTCACTCTTATGAACTTTTAAGGTGTCATATGCATTCATATTTGCTACTCTATGAGGGACAAGCTGAATACTATTATGCTATGTTTTCTTTATGTGAAACAAACAAACGTCTTGCAAAGCATTGTTATTCATGAATCTTTTGTTTGTGCCTTTTCATGTTGGATCATAATTTCTTTGTCTTATTGCTAGAAGTTTGTCTTTCATGTTATGATTGAAGTACTATGATCCCAGCTTTGAATGTTTTACAAATACTTTGATCAAGTCTTTGATGGTGCATGTCACCTCAAAAATTATTCTTTCTTTTTATCACTTACCTACTCGAGGACGAGCAGGAGTTAAGCTTGGTGATGTTAATACATTGCAAATGTATCTATAGTTTTTGATTTTCCATGCTTGGTTTTATCTACTTTCTTGTGTTTTGTCCACACTTTGGAGTACTTTTCATATGATTTCTTGGACTAACCTATTAACAAGAGCCACAGTGCCAGCTGCTTGTTTCCTGCTGTTTTTGGTTCCAGGAAAGTCAGAAAATGAATATTCTCGGAATTGGACGGGACAAAAGCCAAAGTGCCTATTTTTCCGGAAGACATCTGAAGCCAGAATACGAGACAGAGAAGGGCTGGGGGCTGTCCACACCACCTGGCCACGTGGCCAGGCCTGGCCCGCGCCAGGGGGTGGTCTGGCCGACCCCAGCACCCCCTCGGCCTCTCCTTCCACCTATATATTGCCCTCAGGAGGAAAACCCTAAGTACCCGATCAAAAATGCACGAAAGAGTCTGTAGTCGCCGTCATCTCCATCCCTAGATCGGGGGGGATCTGAAGCTCTTCTCGGCACCCTGTCGGAGAGGGGAATTCACCCTGGAGGCCTTCATCATCATGCAAGCCTCCGGTGTGATGCGTGAGTAGTTCATCTCTGGATTACGGGTCCATGTAGTAGCTAGATGGCTAGTTCTCCTCCTTTGTGCTTTCATGTCTAGATCTTGTGAGCTCCGTTCATGATCAAGATCATCTATTTGTAATTCTGCATGTTGTGTTTGCGGGGATCCGATGGATATTGAGATGCTATTTCAGATTGATTATTGATTCTATCATGTCTTTGTTATTTGTGGTATTGCATGCTTTCCGTTGTTAGTAGCTATCTTGGCCAAGTAGATGCTAGCAACTCCAAGAGTTAGTATTTATGCTCGATAGTGGGTTCATGCCTCTGGTAATCTGGGGAAGTGACAGAAATCTCTAAGGTACTAGACGTGTTGTTGCTACTATGGAGAAAACAACAATCCTTTGTTCATAGAACAATCGTATTGTTTACTTTACACGCAATTCGTAAAGCAATAATCTGTTGCTTGCAACTTAATACTGGAGGGGGTTCGGATGATAACCTGAAGGTGGATTATTAGTCATAGATGCAGTTGGATGGCGGTCTATGTATAATGTTGTAATGCCCAATCAAGTTCCAAAGGAGTCAAGATGATTAGTATATGCATGTATTTTTTTCTCGATGTTTGTCAATTGCCCCGCTATAATTTTTTCACACAGCATGTTATCTATCTTAAGGAGAGCCACCTCTAGTGAACTATGGTCCCCGGTCCTTTCTTTTACATACAAGCTATAAACTGTTTACTGCTTTGTGTTTACTTTCTACAAACTATTACTTCCTTCCATTTGATACGTTTAATCCTTTGTTTTCAGCAAAACCGATGAGATTGACAACCTCATCGCAAGTTGGGGGAAAAGTTATGTTGTTGTGTTGTGCAGGTCTCCACGTTGATGCTGGCACCGGTAGTGCGCCCTGCCAACATTCAGCTAGCTACACCTTTGAGGTGTTTCCTTGCTCCTACTGGATTGATAACCTTGGTTTCTTACTGAGGGAAAATTTGCTGTTGTGTTCATCATACTTTCCTCTTGGGGTTCCCCAACAAGCTCGATATATTTTGGGCCATCAGCGACGCCATGATGATGTCGCTGCCCATGCCAGATCTTGGCGAATCTTGGCACCCCGGCCGTTGTCGTTGGTCGTCACCGAACTGCCATCCTCCGTTGCTTCTTAATATTTTGCTCATTCTGGAACTCGAGTTCGGGACTACTCGCCTCTTTTAGTTGTCTAGCTCTAGGGTCCGGATGTCGCGACCTCACCGAGCTCCGCGACCCTGTCGTGCTCCCGCTAGTGGTCCTTGTAATATGGTGGTTATCTGTGCTACCATCCTCGTCTAGGCGCTACTGCTGGCACGACTCGGTGTGGTGCAGGGTTCCCTAGTGCCCACCGTGTCGTGGCCCCCATCACTGCTGCCTCAATTGCGCCTCTGCTTCCTCTTCGTTTACATAGCAAGGACTCTAGGTAAGTTCTCCTACTCCTCCCTCTTGGTCTCTCTCTCTCTCTCTCCTTCTCTCTTTTCGTCACCAATACTCTTCTCATGTTCTCCCAATCCTAGTGCCCATGTGGAATTTATTGTGATCTTAGGGTTCCCATTAGAGTTAGTACACTAGTGAGGTGATTCTGTGGTTTTAACTTCCTACCCGAATGTTGCTACTCTATCATGGATACTAGTGCTAATCCAGTTTGCTATCAATTAGTATGATGATTCCCTTGTGATGGTGAACATTAATTTAACTGAATCCTAGATTCAGTGACATGGCTACTGGTACTCAAATATTTTACAGGCTCTTTGCTAGAACTTGTTTTTTATGCTTGGCTAGTGATTATGCTACTACCTACTGCTAGGATATGATGTTAACTATTGTCCCAACTTGTGTTGTTTCTCTATTTGTGTGGATTACATCAGTTTATATATATATATATATCTTGTAGATGCTGAATTGATGCTAAACTATTGTGTTGATGTTGATTTGTTATAATGAAAGGATGATTAGCTTTGGTACTGTCAATCTTGACAGTACCTAATTGTGCTGCAACTGGTAGTATTAGTAAAGTTTTCTCTCCTTGCAATGTTACAATATCAATACACTTTGTAGACGATTCCTAGCCACTGGAAAGAGGAATAGAAGCAAACCCGGAAAAAATACAGGCGACCCTCGCTATGAAGAAACCGATGAATCTTCGTGGCATGCAGAAGCTAGCTGGACGCGTGGTAACACTAAGTCAATTCATCACTCGGCTGGGTGAAAAGGCACTTCCGCTCTATGCCCTAATGAAGAAGACAGAAAAATTCGAGCGGACCATTGAAGCCCAGCAAGCCTTTGAAGCACTCAAGAAAACACTTTCGACGCCCCCTATCGTCGTGTCGCCAAAAGAAAAAGAGCCTCTGCTACTCTACATCGCCGCCACTAATCAGGTGGTCAGCATAGTCCTGGTCGCTGAGCGACCCGAAGAAGGGAAAACCCACAGCATCCAACACCCAGTATACTACCTCAGCGAGGTCCTTTCTCCGTCCAACCAAAGGTACCCGCACTACTAGAAACTAGCATGCGGAGTTTTTATGACAGCACGCAAGCCGTGCCACTATTTCTCAAAGCACCCAATAGTGGTGGTCAACGAGGCCCCTCTCTCCGACATACTCAACAATCCAGAAGCCATAGGGCGTGTCTCTTTTTGGGGTATTGAGCTATCCCCTCAAGATATCACATATGAGAAAAGAAAAGCAATCAAGTCCTAGGTTCTACCTGACTTCATCACTGAGTGGACAGAGCTCCAATGCGTGGGTCCTCCGTATTTATCTAGTGCATGGACAATGTACTTCGACGGCTCCAAGAGAACGGAGGGAGCAGTAGCTAGAGTAATACTGGTGTCACCACAAGGCGATAAAATGCACTAAATACTTCGGATGAGCTTCCGGAATGCGTCAAACAATGAAGCCGAATACGAGGCCCTGTTGCACGGCATGCACATGTCTCTAGCCTGTGGTGCAACTCGCCTCGATATTTGGTGATTCAAATCTCATTACACAACAAGCAATGAACAAGTGCGATGCTATCAGCAACAATATGATCACATAACGAAACATGTACAACATCATGGAGGCCCACTTCGACGGGTGCAAAGTATCTCACATAAGCATAACAAGCAACGAGGAAGCCGACAATCTGGCAAATACCGGGTCGCTTTGTCTGTCCGTACCAGCTGGAGTTGTCTAGGAGGAAATATCTGAGCGTTCCATCAAAGTTAAAAAATCCACTGAAGATGTAGTACCCAAGACGAGCAAGAAGGTCAAGCCAAAAGGCGACTAGGGGGTTGCACCCACAACAGGAGGAGAAGCAGATACTCCCGACAAGGAAGAGGAACCCGAAGAAGTTATGATGATAGAACCTACATGGATGCAGCCATATGTAGCGTACATGATGAAAGGAGAACTCCCAGAATATACAGTTGAAGCACAGCGGATCACCCGCCGGTCCAAAGCCTTTAGAATCATCAAAGGAGAACTCTACAAGAGAAGCATCTTGAGTATACTGCAGCAGTGCGTCACACCCGAAGAAGGGATGCTTATTCTCAAGGACATACACGAAGGAAAATGTGGCCACCACGCCAGCAGCCGAGCAATTGTAGCCAAGGCCTTCCACGCAGGTTTTTACTGGCTCACCGCGGTCTAGGGTGAGAAAGACATCATGAGACGTGCGAGTCGTGCCAATCATTCGTGACAAAACCCAATGCACCTACGGCAGAACTAGCCCCTATACCTTTGGCCTGGCTGTTCACCCAGTGGGGACTCAATATGGCGGGCAAATTCCACAAATCTTCGCCTGTAGGACACGTCTCTCTGCTAGTAGTGGATTGAAGCAGTGCCTGTCACAAGCCAAGATGCAACTTCGGCTATGAACTTCATCACGTCGGTAGTTTTCCGCTTTGGGGTGCCACGTAGCATCATCACCGATAACGGAACCAATTTTACCTCCAATGATTTCAAGGAGTACTACAGAGAAATGGGGATAAAAGTAAGCAACACTTCGGTCATCCACCCACAAACCAATGGCCAGGTGGAAAAGGCCAATGACCTCGTAACCAATGGCATCCAATAAATTCTACTAGTGCACCTTGATAGAGCAAAAGGTGCTTGGGTTGATGAATTACCCTCCGTCTTTTGGAGCCTACACACCACCCCAAGTAGCACTATGCAAGAAACACCCTTCTTTCTAGTCCATGGTGCTGAAGTTGTCCTTATAGTCGAAGTAACTCATGAGTCCCCTTAGGTTGTTGATACCTTCGATCCAGATTACGGATGTAGTATAGCTTCCTTTTCCCTAGTAGACCTAGGTTATCGAATCCTCAGGAAGCGAATGCGTAGTGAAGTTACTTTAACGGACCTTCGGGAGTTTTAGAATTCCTTTTGTGTTTTCACCGGACCAGTAGTTTGCGGCTTTTTGTTGTTGTCAATGATGGAGAGAGAGAGGGCCTAGGGAGTTTGGTTTCACCGGTAGCTTTGCAAAACATCTGATGGAAATAAAAGATAGAAATAAAGTATGCGTGTACTTGTTAGAGCAAGATAAATTATATGTGGGTAGTGCATCCATAATTGCTATTGCCTCTGCAACCGCTTGTAGCAATAACCTACTAGTCTCATCCATAGAAGAAAGAGAACTAATGATATGCATAGTGATGCCACCGTTAATACCAAGCAAATCCCTCACATACAGCCGTACTACCCCTTCTGTCACTGGGGTTCCCAACCTGCAGATCAGTCATCACTCATACTCCCTATACCTAGCTCAACCCTCGGGGTCTTGGGTACTTGACAAGTCCTTGGATTGAGGCAAGAGAGGATACAATAATCATCATGTCATATAAACTAATACACGATCCCATCTATGATAATTCACATGCACAATTGCTACATGGCTAGGCCGAAGCCCTTAGCCCAAGGAGAATTACTCACACATAGAGATGAGATCAACAATCACAAACATTGTAATAAAAATCATAAGATTGATAACAATACTCTTACAATGTCGCCAATTGGAGAAGATATCTACTATTACAAGTGGTGGAATATGGCTATGGAGATGGCGAAGGGTTTGGAGATCTAGAGGCGGCTGGTGATCTATGACAGAGACTTCTGGATGGTGCGAACTCTCTTTTCTCGTCGCCTGAGGCTTCTTTATATAGGGGTCCCTTCATGAAAGTTGTTCTGTTTGACCTAATGGTGGTGGCGCCAACTATACGACCAGAGCTATACGGTCAGAAATTTTGCTCCGGTCGTATAGTTGGTCGTTAAGGCGTCTGCCTCCGTTGTAAGGCTCCTGGTTTCTTCTGGTAGTTGGAAATCTCGTATCTTTGACTATAATGTAGTGATTCCCTCCTTTAGATGACATTATCTGCGCAGGAAAAATATAAAAGAAAGGATTGCATACCCCTCTAAATATTAGCATTAGTGGCAGGGTTTAGAGAGATATTTCATCAAGAATGTGATTAATATCCAGTTTAAATGTGGACGTTAGATGGCTATATTTCAGAGCCATCAACCTCCCCAAGCTTAAACTTGATTATCCCGAGCAAGAAAACCAAAATCAAAAAGGAACTCAGCATTTAAATTGAAATAATGAGATGGTGATCTTACTCATGATTAGTTGTCTCATGTTTCCTCCACTTTATAAATCTGAAAAACTCCAGCATAGATAGAGCAATGGCAAGCATATCATACGGGTTTCATGCATCCTTATAATGCAGCAAAATTATTCTAAGCATGGATGATTCAAATGAGTAAACTTTATTCCATGTCAAGTAATCAACTCATAGGCTTGCCTTTGAATAGTAAAGTATAATCATGTAAATTAAGAGTGTGAGAGTTATCATGAGAAGCATATATACTAGAGTGTAATTGAGTTTTTAAGCAAGAATTTTCAAGCACTACTTTTATATTCATTATCCTTCAAGAATTTCAGTTTTTAAGTAATTGAGAGCATGCCAAAAATAATATTTAGTTTATCGGGCTGTGATAGACACTCATGGCATCACTAAGGTTTTTATTCCTTTTGCATAATTATTTCTCATAACATCCAGAGGAGTGATTCCATCATGATTATAACTACCCGGGAGTGCCAAGAATCTTACCCACTATAGCAATGCGGCTACAAGTGTTTAATCAACTCATAGCCGAAATCTAGGAGTTTCCTCCATTAAGATTGTCCGTAGGCCAGTGGAGTTGTTGGCATCCCATGAAGTTTGACACGCATAAAGCTATATCATTCTTATGATTAACAAGTCAAACTTTGGCATGCTCACAAAAACCGCTAAACATTAATTCAATCGAACAAATCCTTTCAAAGAGAGCTATCAAGTCAATCAATATTTTTAGTGGTGTTGAGTATCTCTAGAAATAAGCCTTCAAGACTAAGCACTACAACACCCAAGCCTTCAATTGTGAGACTTTTTCTTATTATAATTGTTTAGCAATTTTAGGCAAGACTTGGTTAATTACAAGAGCTGGAACAAAACGTACCCAATTAAATACCCATGCAAACTAAAATCTTACGACAATACAAAGACTCACTCCACCAATATACTATCTCAACATTTACTACTAACTAGCATGGGTCTCTCAAACTTCAAAAGTGGGGAGTCATAAGGCATACCTCTCATGTTTGGTTCCAGTTCTCTCTTCCTTTTTTATTTGTTTCTTGGAAACTTGAAGTCGACCACTCTCCTGCAAATATATGAAGACCTCGAGGCGGAAAGAAAAGGAAGAGGGAGAATAAGGAAAAATGGAGAAATGTTTTTGTGATTTTTAAGAGAGGAAAATTAAAGAATAGAAAATTAGCGGCAAAGCTCGGCTAGAAAATTTCAAAAGCAAATAGAAAGAACTAAAGATAAAGTGTTGGAGAAACCAACACGAGTGCTTATAAACTCAAATAAAAATACAACCTCTAAAATAAATAAAAGAAAATGAACGCCACATAAAGATACATGAGGAAACTTCCCCAAGCTTAGGCTTTTGCAAGCCCTGCAAATCATTATGGTGGCGGGAAAAGTCGTTATTCCAGTTCACGAATTGAGTTGATAGGTTACTTGTTGATTCTCGGAGGTTCAAAGAGAGGCTGTGCATCCTCTCCATAGTTCCTCCAAGTCCTTGGAAATCTTGGTATGTGGCGAACCGGGTTTGTGGCTGCTCCTCTTGACAAGGAATTTCTTTCTCCTCTTCTTGGTCCTCATCCTCCTACGGAATATTTTCCTCAGGCTGGTGTTGCTCAACCTGCAAATCATATAGCAAACGTCCTTCCTCGATAGAGAAAATACCATTAGGCATAGGAGCGGGGTAGATACGCCCAGCTCCAACAATATGCATGTAATAAACACCACCTCTCCTAGTGAGCATTCCACAGGCTCTCAAAGTGGAGAAACCAACACGTGTCTCACCTAGTACGGGTTGCAACTCACCTAGGTCGAGGCCTAGGGCAGTGGCAAGCACGGTGATAATGCCTCCTTCTATGATTGGCCCTTGGCTTTGGGAGGCTTGGTTCTCCAGGTAGCGCACAAGGATGGGGCCCAAGTTGAGTGACAAGCTGCAGATGATGTAAGTAGCCTTTGCAAGGACTAGGATGTCCTCCTCGTTGAGTCTCGTGAACTCATTATGTGCCTGCAAAGTGTTAGCAATAACATAGAACAAATAGCGAATTGCAGGATGTTGAATATTCTTCCCCTTGTTCACTCTACTAGTGAAACTCATTCCATTATAGTATCGATCGAGGGAAGGACTTAAGCCAGTAAAGGATGCGCGTAAAGCATGAATATCATTGTTTGACAAATTAAAACATGCGCACCATTCATCTAATGTTAAAGTGTAGTCGTTGTTCATCAGACGGAAAGAAATAGTATCCTCTCCTTGCTATTGTTTAATGGTGCTTTGCAATGAACTAAGGAATTCAATGGTTAAGCGACAAAAGTAGGTACATCATTGTACACAAAGTTTTGTAGGTCAGCCCTATTGCAAAGTAAATTAAAGTCATTAGTAATACCGAGTTGGTTCAATATGATGGGGCAAGCCCACTTGGTGGCCTTCACTTCGCGGTTCTTGATCCTGTTGAAGCGATCACGATGGGCCTCATTCTTGAACTCTATCCCCATGCGTTCCTGAGCGGCAGCCTGAGAACCTAGCAGTGGCACGAGCACGAGTTTGGCTCCTTGTGTTCATCATCTAAAACATTGAAGAAAGGCAAAAATAAAACTTTTTAATCCAACAACAGTAAGTGTATCATATTCCTCATTATAGCACACTAAATAATTCTCCTCAAAATAATAATCTAGGCAAGATAATCATGGTAATTGGTTCATAGTAGGTCTCACCCTAGATTGACAATGACAATAGATCAAATTTGAATTTGCAAAAAGTAATTGGAGCATCGGAGGAGAAACATACCGTAAATCACTTGTGTGCCAGGAAATCGAACGAAATTGAATAGAGATGGAGATCCCTTGAGGTTTTGACAGAGTTTGGAGGTAGAAGAAAGAAAAAGGATTGAAATTTTGGAGTTGGGAGTACCTTCCCGTGTGATTTTGTGGTCGGACGCAACTATACGGGCGTATCTATACGGTCGGAACAATGTGTTCTGGCCGTATAGTTGGCCTTTTGTCGAAAATTTAGGTTTTCCTCCTCGCGGTGCAGCTATATGGGCGGAACAAAATGTTCTGACCGTATAGTTGGTCGTTAAATTGTCTGTCCCTGTGATTTTTTTTACAAAGACATCGTTATCTATACGACCGGAACTATACGGTCGGAATATTTATTCCCGCCGTATAGTTGGTCGTTAAACTCTCAGAACATATGAAAAGAAATTGTATGGAGGCATTGATATCTATACGACCGGAGCTATACGGCCGGAATTTTTTATTCCCGCCGTATAGTTGGTCATTAAACTCTAAGTACATATTGCAGAATAATTTTGATGGCAAAGATATCTATACGACCGGAGCTATATGGCCGGATTTTTTATTCCCACCATATAGTTGGTCGTTAAACTCTCTGTGTGCATAAATTTTTTTCTGTTTCTTCGTAAACTATTTCTTTTCCTGTAACTTAGTGATTTGTTTTTTACACAAAATTAACAGTAAATATTGTCGACCAACAATAGCATGAATAAAGCAGAATTTCAAGTACTACCGAACTTCTTCTCCTCGAATGGAGTTTTCTAGCACTCTTTATTAAACAAAAACTTAAAATAAAACTAAAAACTTAACTCAAACCTTTATTTCACATCCCATGGAGCGCTCTTTTATGGTCAATAGCTTGACCTTGATGATACTCACTTGGGCCAGATGAGTGGAACAACCACTCCAAAGTAATTGGCCTTCAAAGTGATGGCCTCCTTTTCATCATGATTGGCTTTCTTCTTCCTGTGGAAATGAATAACAAAAGGATCCTGCAAAGGCAATTGCAGCTTCATGTTCCCTTCATGCAGATTAATCAAAGCCTTTATAGTTCTTAAGAAAGGATGATCTAATATAATAGGAGCCATAACATCATAGGGCATGTCAACAATAACAAAATCAATAAGAGCGGGACATCCTTTAATGTATACTAAAGTGTTCTCCTTAATTCCTATAGCTTGTTTGTGGGTAGAATCTGCTAGATGCAATTTTAACTTAGTAATTTCAAAGGAGCCAAGATTTAACTTGCTAAAAAGACTCCTCGGAATTGTTGAGACGAAAGCGTCTAGGTCACAAAGTGCAGCTATCTCATTGGTTCCAATTTTATTCTTAATAGTAGGCTCAAATATGTCATCTAGTTTAACAGGTAATTTTTCAGCAATTAGCTTGTATTCTTCTTCAAGCTCACGTACCTTTATTGCTACTTGATTGACAAAATGTTGGTACATAGCTTCCTCACTACCTTCACTTGTCAGAATCTTGACATTGATCCTTTTTACGAGATCTTCAATGGTGTAACTTGGTGAAGGAGCATTACTATAATCAAGTTCTTCAGGCTCCTTCCTTTGGATCCTCATCATTTTGAGTTCTTCAACAGGATTAGGCTCAGCTTTACCTGCAAATTTAGCTAGAATGAGAGTTTGACTATCGGTTATCTTACCTAGCTGTGCCTCAACGATCCTCGTTATTTCTTGAAGGGCTTGTAAATCATTTATCAAACTTACAGCTTGGTTAGATAAATTACCAAGCATAGCATCATGGTTCTCCGTAATTTTAACTAGAATATTATTTTGTTCATTTTGTGAGTCTATGAAAGACTTAAGTGTTTCTTGGAGACTACCGTTACTATTTTCCATATTATTATTAGAGTTACCTGCATGACTAGCATAGTGTTTCTGAAAATTAGGATTGTAACTCTTCTTCCAAAATGGATTATAATCATTACGAGCTATGAAGTCTATTTCTTCAATATTTGTTTCGGGAGTGACTCTTACCTGAGTTTCCTTACCTTTAAAGGCTATTATGAGCTCATCCAACTTAGAATTGAGATCTTCGTTCTCTTGTGGTGAGATAGAGTTCACTTTCTTTGTGTTTGATCTTTCCATATGCCATTGGGCATGGTTGTCTTGCCTATTGTCTAGCAGCTGCTTTGCTTCGAATATGTTTACCCATAAATGTTCCTCCAGCTGTAGTATCAATCATAGACTTGGATACAGGATTAAGAGCATTGTAAAATAAATGGAGGATTAACCAATCTTCTATCCCATGACTAGGACAATTTCTTAGGCATTCTTTCATCCTCTCCCATGCAAGCGCTAGTGGCTCACACTCTTCCTGTCTAAAGCCAGTAATATTAGATCGAAGTTGCATAGTCTTTACAAGTAGGGAAAATGTAGTCATAAATAAAGAAGTACATCCCACTGATGATGTAATAGTATTTTAAGGCAAAGATATCAACCATTATTTAGCTCTCCCTCTTAGAGAGAAAGGAAATACACGCAATTTGACTGCATCAGTGTCAACATCTTTTATACGCATCATATCACATATTTCAGTGAAAGTATTCAAGTGCATACCTGCGTCTTCAACAGCAGAGCCTCCAAATTGATTCTGTTGAACCAAACTTAAGTAACGGGGCTTAATTTCATAGTCATCAGCAGCGATTGATGGCTGAGTTATAGGAGTACGCAAATAATCATTATTGGGAGTAGCAAACTCCCCAAGCTTCTTTTCAGCCATACTTCCTATGTTTTTGGGTTTTCTTAGATAAAAATTATAACGGTAAAAAGCAAGAATTTAAATACTAACTATTTTTTTGGTTTATCAAATAAAGACTAAAAGCAAACTAACAAAATTAAAAACAAGAATTAAAACTAGAAAGGTTCCTAATAACCTCACCAGGGTAGCTATTTCTTCCCCGGCAACGACACCACAAAAAGGGTTGATACCTTCGATCCGGATTACGAATGTAGTATACCTTCTTTTTCCCTAGTAGACCTAGGTTATCGAATCCTCGGGAAGCGAATGCGTAGTGAAGTTACTTTAACGGACCTTCGAGAGTTTTAGAATTTCTCTTGTGTTTTCACCGAACCAGTAGTTTGCGTATTTTTGTTGTTGTCAATGATGGAGAGAGGGGGCCTAGGGTGTTCGGTTTCACCTATAGCTGTGCAAAACATCTGATGGAAATAAAAGATAGAAATAAAATATGTGTGTACTTGTTATAGCAAGATAAATTATATGTGGCAGTGCATCCATAATTTCTATTGCCTCCGCAACCGCTTCTAGTAATAACCTACTAGTCTCATCCATAGAAGAAAGAGAACTAATGATATGCATAGTGATGTAACCGTTAATCCCAAGCAAATCCCTCACATACAGCCGTACTACCCCTTCACATCCTGGGTTCTCAACCTGCACTCACCATCACTCATACTCCCTATACCTGGCTCAACCCTCAGGGTCTTGGGTACCTGACAAGTCCTTGGATTGAGGCAAGAGAGGATACAATAATCATCATGTCATAGAAACTAATACACGATCCCATCTATGATAATTCACATGCACAATTGCTACATGGCTAGGCCAAAGTCGTTAGCCTAAGGAGAATTACTCACACATAGAGATGAGATCAACAATCACAAACATTGTAATAAAAATCATAAGATTGATAGCAATAGTATTACAATGTCGCCAATCAGAGAAAAGATCTACTATTACAAGTGGTGGAATATGGCTATGGAGATGGAGAAGGGTTTGGAGATCTGGAGGCGGCTGGTGATCTGTGGCAGAGACTTCTAGATGGTGCAAACTCTCTTTTCTCGTTGCCCGAGGCTTCTTTATATAGGGGTCCCTTCACGAAAGTTCTTCTGTTTGACCTAACGGTGGCGGCACAAACTATACGACCGGAGCTATACGGTCGGAATTTTTCTCCGGCCGTATAGTTAGTCGTTAAGGCGTCTGCCTCCGTTGTAAGGCTCCTGGTTTCTTCTAGTAGTTGGAAATCTCTTATCTTTGACTTTAATGTAGTGATTCCCTCCTTTAGACAACATTATCTACACAGGAAAAATATAATAGAAAGGATTGCATACCCCTATGAATATTAGCATTAGTGGCAGGGTTTAGAGAGATATTTCATCAAAAATGTGATTAATATCCAGTTTAAATGTGGACGTTAAATGGCTATATTTCAGAGCCATCAATTGTCGAATACAACGAAAAATCCTCCAGGGAAGCACTTGAAGGTGACGTCGATGCACTCGATGAAGCTCGAGATATTGATCTGCAAAGAGCAACCTTGTACTAGCAGAACCTACACAATTACCATAGTCGTCGATTGTGTCCCAGGTCCTTCATCGTTGGGGACCTGGTCCTTCGCATCAAGAAAGATGGCCATCACAAGATGGAATCACCATGGAAAGGACCATTCAATGTCATAGAAGTAATCTCTGGTGAAGCATATTGGCTCCAAGACAACAAGACCAGAGTCAAGTACTCCAACCCGTGGAACATTGCATAGCTACGACGTTTCTATGCTTAGGACTTTACTTTCTACAATTTACATTCAGTAAGGCCTATGGCTAGGATTCCTAGCCAAATACTTCGTACTTTATTTCCAATAAGGCCAATGGCCAGGCGATTACACCAGAACATGTACCCCTGTATTCGGTGATAAATAAAGCTAAGATCCAGCAACTCAGTCTCAGTCTCCTTTTTGTCTATTTTGATTCTTGACCCAATACTCGGGGGCTCCATTATTGACGCATTTATCCGAATAAAAATATGCACCTGATGCTCGAGGGATTCGCCAATCAAGCACCACAAAATCTTCGGCTTCTCCGTTAAATACAATGCTTTGACTTGAATAGCTGCCTCGGCCCCACGGCGTCAGGCAAATGAAAGGGTCTCGCATAAGGCGTATACACATCAAAGAGATACACAGAAACAAAATATACTCAATCAAGGGAAATTCAAAGTTTTACATAATTACATGTTTCTTTTACATGGGCAAACTACATTGAGAACTTATGAAAAAATCCTCGTCTTCATCAAGACATCTCTGGACGATTCTAATAGAAGGCCTACGAGAAGCTGCATAATGGGGCTCCATGTTGATTACCCCACCTCCAGGAACAGAAGGCAACCCTCGCAATACAGCATCCAAATTTAGCATCAGATGATGCATGTTCACCCAAGAAAGAGCAAGTTTAGCACCCGCAATAAGCTGTAGTTTCACAAAATGCTTGATCCTCTCGCCTTGCTGAAACATCACCATCAACATGGCAATGCCTTGAGGTTGAGGGTCGTGAGGGAACATAGCATTTTATATGCGAGCCAATGCCTGATGACAGCACTCGACAAATTCTTCCACCTCGGACACCTGATCCTGGAGAAGATCCAGCATATAAGCACACTTATGATTAATCCAGAAGTCGTTGCTTGCACCTTGGGACGCTTCCATCAAAGGATTCATCCAAATCCGCAAGCGCTGAGTTTCTTCAACCTCACATAAATGAATACCTGAGCAAAAAGCAAAGGTTAATTTCTTCGGTGGGTAACAAGACTTGGGGGCTCTTCGAAACACTTACAAAGCATTTTTTTCACTTGCCCTTGAGATTTCTTCCAATAGATATGCTTCGCGATCCAAAGTTTTTTGCATCTTTGACTGCAACACGTCTAACATCACTTGCATAGCTTGAAGGTTGCTTTCTAATCATTTTATCTGCTGGATTTTCTTGGCATACAAGGGTGGATCCATGAAGCGGACGATGACATTTTCAGATAGTGCGGGGTATGCATTAGACGTCCGAGTAATATCTAAAGAGCCAGCCAGATCAGATATTATCTGGCAACACAGTCGAATAAAGTAGGAAATTTAGCAAAAAATACAAAGCATACACCAATCAATAGATTCAACACAAAGGCTGCATATATACCTGCAAAAGCAAAAGGTTTTACAGAATCCTATGACCGGACAAGTACTGATCATTCAAGTTCATTACAATAAAAGGTAGACACAACTATAGTTAGGGAGATTTTTTGGCTGACGGCATGGTGCTAGCCGAATGAGCATCAGCCGATGGTTTGACGACAGGACTCGCACTATGGGAAGGAGCTTTGATTGCGGTTTGGCAGATGAAATCTCGTCCCCGGCTCCTATACCTAGCAGCAGCCGTGCATATGGCTTGGCCCTTTTAATAAAACGGGTCAGATCTGGGGATTTAAGCAGCGCACCACTTAATTCCATGTACTACCGTTTATTAGTACTCTAGTTCAATAAAGTTTGCTTTTTCTAAAAAATGAACTAACTACTTGAATAAACAGGAATTGTGGATGCCGTTTATGCGCAATTTACATTTCTAGTTAGATCAACTTATGTGCAAGCGTTGTTGACTAGAGCAGAGGAGCTAACCTTCTTCCAGTTGACCTTATCGTCGTGTGCCATCGCCAAAGCAATTGAAAGCTCAGCACCGTTGTTCGATCGGATCATGTTGTAGCCTGTTAGTGGGTTAGGCTCAGCATTAAAGACAACAACAACAAGATCATTGAAGTTTGCGTTTACTGCCTTTCTTGTAAAAACTTCGGCATGTAGGCTCTTGAAAGCACGTCATGAACAGATAAAAATATTCTACCCACAGACGATATTCTCCTCCAAGATACTCATAGCATCCGATAGTGGATCGGATCTTTGATCCTCTTCCAATGTTAGAGACTAGCCGGTAATTTTTTGTGAAAGAAAGAATCAAGAATGAAGACCGAGAAATTAAGGAAAACTTCTAAGATAGCAGCATAAAGGAAAATCACAACAGAACCGAATAAACAACTTACTAGTTAAGGAAGCATTGAGAGCCTCAACCACTTTTGAAGATCTTCGTCTCTTTCAGCAATGACGGCATCTTGGTTCTCCCTCTCTTCGGCTTTGGATTTAGTAGTTTATTTGGCCTCTTTGAGTGCTTTCTCCATATCCTTTAGCTTGGCCTCAAGATCTTCCACACGTTTTAGCGCCTCAGCCCGAATATCTTTGATTTCCTTGGCAACGGCTGAAAAATGCAAAAAATTGTTGAGTCAATAGCATAATTGACTATCAGAAGGGAAGACAATACTAAGTGAGCAAAGTAAACATTTAGATTCTTTGGCTTCATTGCGAATCTTGATGAAGCAGGAGACCATGTCAACCATCTCATGCATCAACAGCTGGAACAGAAGGTAAAAGCACCCAGAGGCTTGATGTCTACAAGTGCACATATCGTTTGTAGCTAGTTTTGAAGTATAGATGTCAATCCCACAGGGAGCCCAAAGGTAAGTGTTTATGAATGAAGTCTCTGTCACACCCAAAGTTGTCACAAGTCTTCGAGTGAATTGACTACAAGTGTGAAAATACGAATGGAATTTGGATTAAACTGGATATATTTAAATAAAACTAAAATGTAAACTTCAGGAATAAAAAGCATAAAAGTAAAAAACGATTTGATTGTTTGTTGTTTTCTACAGATGACAAAGAAGGCGGGGGGAGATACAGTTCATGGTGATAGTGACTGTGCTAGGTGGACGAATGATAAGTGTAACAATTGTAATCTTATAAGTATTTGTGTAGGAGAGCAACCCATAATTAGCCGGAACTCCTCTTGGTAGATTTCATCCCAACTTCAATAATCCTACTAGTCTGTTACCAAGACCATGGTCAGACACTAGACGATTAAGATCCTTCAGGTTGCTTAGCAATTTGGCTCCTTGGATCGGACTAATGCAGTAAGCACGGTGGTTCCTCATTATCCGCGAGTCTACTAGTTTTCCATTGATATCCCCGTGTCACTCAGGGGTCGCCGGTCTGCTAGCGAGCAAGATCCTATCCATGTAGAACAAAGCATCATGTTGTCTGGGCCCTTAATTGGACAACAAGCATTAGGCATCCCACAGATAGTCAAGCACACATAATATAGTAATTAAAATCAATCACAAACTAATGGAAAATATGTGGAGGCACATCACATCTCACCAATCCCTTACATCTCCCACGCCCAAGGAACTTACTCACATATGAGAGAAGAAAGCATCATTGATATAATTAAATAAAGGGAGTTCTTCTCGATATTACCGTGGAGATCCACAATAAGAATAGAAAAGTAATCCAACACAATTCAAGATAGGAAGAAACAATCTCAAACCCTAGTCTTGCAAGGTGAAGATCTCTCTCTCAAAATACAAGTAATGGCTATGGGTGTGTGTTAGCTAGGAGGTCGAAGATCGTGGAGCGATATGCAGAACGTCTTCTCCTCCTTCTCCGGATCACTTTTTTCTCCTTTCTGGATGGGATGGCGGTTGCTGTGTTCTATTTTCGTCCCTCGCCTCTTCACGAAAGTTGTCCCTTTTGATAAGACGGAAGCGGCGGCAGCTATACAGCGGGAACTATATGGCCGGAAAAATGTTCCCACCGTATAGTTGCTCGTTAAAGTGTCTGTTTGCCTCCCTTGATTGCTTCCAAAAATAGACTTGCTTGTTTTCGCCTGAATATTGTGTTTCCCTTGTTAAAACCTGTTGTTGATGCTCAAAACCTCAAACACACATTAAAAACCAAGCTTTCTTTGCTACCGAAGTATTAGCGTTAGGTAAAACTAGAAAACGATCAAATCCATAGGAAAACCATCAATAAAAACTATCAAAAATATGTCGAATCTCACATCTATCAGGGCTAAGAAATGAATGGGATGAAACAAGATACATAACCAATAATAGAATAAGCACTTACATCCTTCATATCTACTTTCGCTGGGTTCTCGGCTATTGCCATGCCTTTACCCATGTTTATCCTTTCCTTGCATGGTGGAGGTTTAGGCGAAGCAACCACATCTTTCGGGATCGGTCCTTCCACGGGAGTTTCTTGCAGATCCTACAGCTCCGTCGATGGAATTGGCAACTTAACAGGTGGCGACGGGATTGAAGCGCTAGCAGGAGATCATGGTGAAACATCTTCTTCTTCATCACCCCTGGATCAGCAAGAAAAAAAGTTTGGTTTTAGACAGAACATACTCTTTAAATCTTACAAAAATAAAAGGTTCACTTATGAAGAAATGTTTTGGGCCATGAGGATAAGACCCATCCTTGGAGGAGCAGAAGATATAGGCTCAATGAATTTTGGCTTCGAGCCCGTCGAATTGTCGGAATCTTCGACCATTTCGATAGCTTCGAAGCGCTTCCTGATGCATCTTGTCCTATGGATGCTACTACATCTACAACGCCAAGTCTCAAAGCTCGCCCCCAAGTCACCCAGTAAGATGGACAAGGAGCACCCACCTCTAGAACTGAAGTCTTTGTGTCATCGCCCTAGAGTCTCCACCCCAACCGGAGTTCCCCTGCCCAAGCCCCGAAGTCTCCGACCTTCCTCATCTTGAAGCTGATTACAAGCCTCTGGACTTCTTCTAGAGTCTTCGCCAGATCCCGGAGTCTACGCCCGCACGCTCCCGAGGACTCCGGCCCGACCCTCAGCTGCCAACATCTGTAAGCTTATGGACTCTGCCCAGAGCCTTCACCCGCTACCCCGGAGTCTCTGGCCTGACTACACCGGAGTCTCTGGCATAAGTGATGGGCATCCGTGCCAATAGCTAGGCCATTGGCCCATGTACCCCTTATTCTGTCCCACACCCTAGTTTTATCCCCAAATTACCCCTGTTTATGTGGTTGGCCTATAAATAGCCTCACCCCTCCATTTTTAAACCCTAGGCATAGATGATAGACTAATGTAACACCCTCGCCTGATAAGGCTGAGTTCCTGTGTATGAGCTCAATCAGAGTTACCAATAAAATATGAAAAATCATGCAGTACAACTGGTCAGGCAGAAACTGCAGAAAAAATATCACGAATTTTTTAATCAAAACCTTCATTAATGTATTATAAAATTCCTCAATAATATTCTGGAACTTTGAACTATCAAATAGCACAACCAAAACGCAATAAACTGACTATCACACAAGTTCTTGCAATGATCGATTGCTAGATCTAACCGGAATCCTATCAAAACTATATGGTGGACATCATCTAACTATTCTTTATCCTGCGCTTCCTCGCACAAGTGTTCATCTACAAGTTTGGAACAAGATGAGATTAGAAAAGAGAGATAAAGAATTACAAGAATGCTAATAAGTACAAAATTATGAGTTCATCCATAGCAAGAGTCTTCCTTCTATGTTTTAAAAGAGAAGAGTATGAGAATTAAAGTGATAAGAATATACTAGAAAGAATTGTAAGATGAGAATAGATAGAATGAAATAGGGTTTATAATTCATATGGTTTTCCTATTCCATTACTAGGTCACGATCCTACAGTCAACACACTACTCTGATACCATCATGTAACACCCTCGCCTGATAAGACTGAGTTCCTATGTATAGTGTCAATCCCTGGATGGGTTCACTAACACACATAGTACAGATGCATACCAAAGAATATAACAGTGCATCATTATAACATCGAATAATCCAGAATTTACAATTATTACATAACGCTTAGCTCAAAGCTAGCTCAAAACATCAAGTAGCATACAGAAGCATAAATAAATAATAGGCTCCATCTTCAATTGTGCCACAGGAGAATAAATGTTGAGTGTAGGTTCGCAACCTATAAGATCACTCAGAAGAATCGGAATAATAATCTGCAACATGAAAGATTGCAGCCAATGAGTGGTCAATACTTTGAATGTATTAGCAAGTGGAACTGTGAGATAACAACAAGACTAATATCTACATGCATATTTGGCTTGTGGGGTTCAGGCTTAGTTGCAGTAGGAAAACAAGTTCATCCTACCATTTGTAAATCATTTGTAAAGCATTTGATCATAATCACACAACCCAATTAAGTTTCGATCACAATTTTTAGCAATTATAAATTAGAATGAACGAGAACATGTCATAGCACCCATAATTCAACAACTCAATTGTCCATTACCAGGGACACGACTAAGTACTTAGTTCTACACCCTACAGGGGTTGTACACTTTACCCACATGACCTGGTCGACCCGCCCGTACCATGACACGCATTTTGAGTCTTGATAGGGAGAAGCCCAAGCAGAGACAATTCGGGAAGTAGTTCCCCAAGCCCATCCATGCACCATACCAACCTACCACAATTCACTACATCTCTGGATACGAAGAGATCGGTTCACCACGACCTACTAAGTCCATCCAGCCACCCATAACTCACTAGCATATGGCTATACACGTAAGCTACCAAACAAAGACACTAATCATTTCTTTGGAACCTGGGTGGCCATCCACAAGTGAGCTACTCGGGTAAAGAACAGACATGGGCCCGATATTCACGAAGCAAACATTTACCAATTCCACCCAGAGAGTTTATTAATTAAATTTTCAAAAATCCAGAAAGTTCATCCTTTCAAAACAATACTTTGTCATAGTATATCCTACCCTCGTATAAATAGCTCATCTAAGCAAGACTAACATACGGGGGCTCATCTAGCAAGGAAAACTACGACCATAATAGGATATAGTATAGCAATAGATATTCATATACTTGCAGCTACAAAAACAAAGCTACAATGCATATAGAAAATAAATATAACATTTATGAAGCTCCACTTGCCTTGGTAGTTGTCGGAGTCAAACACACAGTCTTGGCAACCACAAGGTTCACAATTCTCACAATCTACACAAGAGCAATGCAACAAATAAAAAACAACACATAGAGATCAAGCAATATGCAACAAATACATGCATGACAAGTTAAATAAAGTTTTAGTAGCACTCCTATGTTCTCTGATCTTTATACATACTGAACGCATGCATGGAAAACTTTTAATGCATTAAACCATTTATTGCATTAATTAGATCCATTTAATAGGCTTTTAATCAAAATATTAAGCATTTTATATTAATAGTGTTGTAAAATATTGGCAAAGTCCTACTGGATAGACAATACGATTTAGAGCCAGGGGCAATAAGAATCACGCCAAAAGGACTTACATTTCTTTTTATAGAATTAAAATACTACATAATGCATTTTAATATGTAAAAAATTATTTGTATTGTAAACTTCTCATTTTATTCCAGAATCATGTTCTACTCCTTGTGATTCGTGATTCCAAGGACATATCATTTGAAATTTTCTGATCATTAGTTTATTTTATATGAATTAATTGCTCCAAAAAGTGTATTAAACCAATTAAATAATCCCAACAAATACTTACAGTAAATGTCGTATCCAATTACAGATTAATATTTTACACAAAATTGTGAATCACAACGGTATATTATTTGCTATTTTTGGACCAGTATATTATTTACTATGATTTTTACAATTTAAATAGATTATCTGCAATTTTAACCATTTTTCCTCTATTTTGGAGAACTGTCAACGCCGACGCGTCGTTGACGTGGGCGCCACGCGGCGGGCTGGTACTGGCCAATACCGGTTCACCAGCTTGTAATCTGGGTCGTTCATTGTGCATTAGAGGGATGGGAACAGAAGCTTCTGGCTCACCTTCGCTGGCGGCGACGGTCGGTGGTGGCGCTCGGGGCATGGCGGTGGCGGCGGTCTTGGTGGTCCCTGGCGACAGAGAGGATGTCCACGCGATGTGGGAGAGGACGGTGAGCTCTGTGGCGGTACTAGCACGGCGTTTCTCGTCCTCTCGCGTTGGCAGCAAGCGGATGGAGGTGCTCGGACATCGGGGTGCTCTGGCGTGCTCGTATGGGTGCTCTCGGGGCTCTGCATCGAGAGGAAAGGGTCAATACGAAGCAGTACAAAGAGGGGGTTCAGATATATGAAGAAGGAAGGCCACTGGCAGGCGGAGACGTCATTTTTGACCTCAACTGCAAGCACGATTGGCGGCGGCGGCGTGATGTACTCCGGCGAGCAATTACATGAGGCTTGAGGTGTGATTCGCTAGGGTTCCAAAGGGCTTCCGAAGAGGAGGATGTGGAGTTTAAATTGGGGAAGAATTAGGCGAGGGGGCGCTTAGATTTGTTGGATTTTAGCCAATTTCTGTGCGGTCGTTGCAGTGTCCGGATTGGGGATGGGAGCTGTGGAAGCAAGATGACAGGTGGGGTCACACGGTCAGTGGCTGCGGGGGGAAACAGAGGGGAGGTAGGGATATGTGGGGTGGGCTGCTGCTGGGCCGCTGGCGCTGCTGCTAGGCGCTAGATAGGGAACGGGCCGGTAGCTTGCTGTGCTGCGTGCGGGGTAGGTAGGTGGGCTGGGCCAACTCGGCTGGGTCGGTCCGGGGTTAGGTTTAGTTTTTTCTGTTTCTTTTTCTTTTATTCTTTTATTCTATTTATTATTTGTTTGATAACTTTTGCAAATAAACTCTAAATGAGTCCATTTTTGTTTCTGAATTTTTCTAAAATCCATGGGATCATCTTAGGATCCTTTTTTGTCAATTACTTGACTATTTCCAAATAGTAATTTTATAAATCCATATATAATCCTTTTTTATCAAGTGTATAATCCTTTGTAGGAGCATTCTAGTGATCCAAATTAGGGTTTGAAAGTAGTGTTTTGCAATTCAAATTTTTCATGAATGAAAATGATGCAATGCAAATGCATTTTATTTCTACTCCCAATTTTTAAAATCTTGGGATCTAACAACTAAAGACACCCCCTTTGTGGTGTCTCTAGTTTTGCCTCATCCCCTTTACTAAGGGGGCCGACTATCGTCACCAACCTCGTTGGAGTTTGCATCGCACATCCATCATTGTACAAGGCTTCCGTTTGTGAGTGCGTGAGCGTAGTTGTCAAGATCCTCCACAAGGTGTTCTTACCTTTCCGCTTGGGATTTAAGGGAGCATGTTGACCGATCTTTCCTTGCAAGGATTCTATCGGACTAGTGACAACCGTTCAGGAGCAATCGGCCTTGTATCGTGTGAGTTTTGCGTGCGTTCACCGTGTTCTTCGCGAGGTGTGTTTTCACTTTTGCTACCTTCTCCCTTTACCCTCGCTTTACCATCGATTTCCACGGAGATTCGTGAAAGATCAGGCCACCCTAAGGGGTCAACCCTAACAAATTGGTATCAAGAGCTTCATTGCTCACGAATTTCTCCACGATTTTTTCTTCTATCCACCATAAATTTGAAAATCCCCCAAAAAGATCCCAATTTCGTGTTTTGGATCAATCTGAGATTTGAGTGAGTTTGGTAGGTTTTGATCCGTGGATTACTTGCTAAACTTGTTTATCTACCTTCCTTTGTGTTCCCATAGCCTAATTCCTTGATTTCCCCCATCAATTTGAGGTTTTGGTTCGAGTTTTTCCGCCCAAAACGCGTCCTATTCATGTTCTGGAAGCTTTGGAAACCCCAGGACCAGAATCTCCGCCCCCGGTCCAGAGTTTCCGACTTAAGTGACTCTAGGCCGGAGTCTGAGCCCCCCGAGGCTGGAGTCTCCTCCCGTGTACTAGGTTCTCGTGACAGAATTCCAGCAGAAAACTGGCTTGACCTTCCTCACGGTTTTGAGCATAACTTTTGCATTTGAACTTGAATTTTGGTGTTCTTTAGCTTGTTTCGAAGAGGATGAGGAGATATAAATCATCATACATGTTTTTCATGCTATCTACTCCATCCAAATTCCGTGATAAAAAAGGAATCCAACAATAAATGGTGAAGATCGTCAATGAAAAGATACAAACATTCCATGACTTCTCCCCACTTGCATTCCTTTGTGAACTCCATTATCTTTGTGACCAACAAACACCTATTGAGACTAGTTCCTCCTATGATTTCTTGGGCTATGCACATTTGATACCTTGTAGAATTTCGAGAAAAAGTTGTGAGCGCTATCTCATATAGTTATCTTGCATAGTTGTTGGCACAAGGAAGAGGAAAGTGAAAAAGAAAAGAAGAAAAATAAAACAATAGAAAAAATTAAAGAAACAAACAAAGAAGTTTCTTATAGAATAGGAAGCGCAAGCTCGATGAACATCATATAGGTGGTACTTATTGTGCATATCTTGTAGCCCACCAATTTATTGCAATCTAACTAGTGTCTCTCCTTGCACTTGTGCGACACGATATTATAGTCTTCGCTAGGCAATCTTTTGGTTCTTAGCTCACTTTCTTTGTCGCACAAGTCCCATTTATCCCACTGTGTGCGTTTCCTTGAACATATTTCCTATATCTTGTGGATTGACTTGTTTTGCTTTGTGATCATTGTGGTTCTTTACTTGCCATTACAACATCTTGATTTTGGATTGTTTCTTTGACATGCCACTTTCCATACCTATCCACCATAAGCTTTGTGTGTGTGTCTTTTAGTAGTTAGTTGGTTTTGGTGTTCTGCGTGAACTTCATGATGTGCTCGTCGTTCGACGTAGAGCTCATTGGGAACCCCAAGAGGAAGGTATAATGAGCACAGCAGCAAGTTTTCCCTCAGTTATGAAACCAAGGTTTAATCGAACCAGTAGGAGCAAGGAAACACCCCAAAGGTGTTACTAGCTGAGCTTTGGCAGGGCGCACTACCGGTGCTAGTAGAAACGTGGAGACCTGCACAACACAACCATAGAACTTTGTCCCCAACTTGCGATGAGGTTGTCAATCTCACCGTGTTTTGCGGAAAACAAAGGATTAAATGTATCGAATGGAAAGAAGTAAAAGTTTGCAGAAAGTAAACACAAAGCAGTAAAAGATTGTAGATTGTATGTAAAGAGAAAGGACCGAGATCCATAGTTCACTAGAGGTGGCTCTCCTTAGATAGATAACATGTTGGGTGAACAAATTACAGCGGGGCAATTGACAAACACCGAGAAAGCAATACATGCATATACTAATCATCTTGACTCCTTTGAGACTTGATTGGGCATTACAACATAATACATAGACCGCCATCCAACTGCATATATGACTAATAATCCACCTTCAGGTTATCATCCGAACCCCCTCCAGTATTAAGTTGCAAGCAACAGATTATTGCTTTACAAACTGCATGTAAAGTAAACAATATGATTGTTCTATGGACAAAGGATTGTTGTTTTCTCCCTAGTAGCAACAGCACATCTAGTACCTTAGGGATTTCTGTCACTTCCCCAGATTACCAGAGGCATGAACCCACTATCGAGCATAAATACTAACTCTTGGAGATGCTAGCATCTACTTGGCCAAGATAGCTACTAACAACAGAAAGCATGCAAGATCACAAATAACAAAGACATGATAGAATCAATAATCAATCTGAAATAGCATCTCAATATCCATCGGATCCCCGCAAACACAACATGTATGAATTACAAATAGATGATCTTGATCATGAACGGAGCTCACAAGATCTAGACATGAAAGCACAAAGGAGGAGAACCAACCATCTAGCTACTACATGGATCCGTAGTCCAAGGATGAACTACTCACGCATCACACCGGAGGCTTGCATGGTGATGAAGAAGGCCTCCAGGGTGAATTCCCCTCTCCGGCAGGGTCCCGAGAAGAGCTTCAGATCCCTCCCGATCTAGGGATGGAGATGACGGTGGCTACAGACTCTTTCGTGGATTTTTGATCGGGTACTTAGGGTTTTTGTCCCGAGGGCAATATATAGGCGGAAGGAGAGGCCGAGGGTGCGGGAGCGCCACCACCCCTGGCGCGGGCCAGCCTGTCCATGCTAGGGCTAGGTGGTGGCCCCCTGGCCCTTCTCCGTCTCGTATTCTGGCACTTGATCCCTTCCGGAAAAATAGGCACTTTGGCTTTTGTCCCGTCCAATTCCGAGAATATTCATTTTCTGACTTTCCTGGAACCAAAAACAGCAGAAAACAGGCCGCTGGCACTATGGCTCTTGTTAATAGGTTAGTCCAAGAAATCATATGAAAAGTACTCCAAAGTTGGAACAAAACACAAGAAAGTGGATAAAACCAAGCATGGAACATCAAAAATTATAGATACATTTGCAATGTATCAACATCCCCAAGCTTAACTCCTGCTCGTCCTCGAGTAGGTAAGTGATAAAAAGAAAGAATAATTTTTGAGGTGACATGCACCATCAAAGACTTGATCAAAGTATTTGCAAAACATTCAAAGCTGGGATCATAGTACTTCAATCGTAACATGAAAGACAAAGTTCTAGCAATAAGCAAAGAAACTATGATGCAACATGAAAAGGCACAAACAAAAGATTCATGAATAACAATGCCTTGCAAGACGTTTGTTTGTTTCACATAAAGAAATCATGGAATAATAGTATTCATCTTGTCCCTCAATAGAGTAGCAAATATAAATGCATAGGACACCTTCAAAGTTCATAAGAGTGACTAGATACAATAGTTTAAAACAAGCAATATCAAGTTATGCATCAATCAACTAGTCTTGGGACAATGCACATAGAACTAAGAATGGCCACTATGCTCTCAAAGTAAGTGCATAAAGATAGAAGGTGGAGACTCAATATAATGGTGGAAGAAAAGCCTTTGTAAAAGGAAGTAGGGATTCAAGTCTCATAAAGAGCTTCCAAAAATTATGGTACTTATAGCTTTCAGCTCTCATTGCCCCTATCATAAGCATCTTGAAGGTGATTAAGGTTAAAGTGACACAACTAATAGGATATGCTTGACAAGTTATAAACCGAAATCTCATGATATGGGAGCTTTCCCATAATCAAAATGACAAGGCAAACAGACAATGAGCATCTCAGCGATCTTTTTATTTGCTATTTGCATAGGTTTTTATTGAGGATGCTTCAAGAGTGCTCATTATTGTGATGCTGCAAGTTTCCACCATGATTAGGCATGGCTTAGGCTAGCGGCCCAGGCGTTTCTCTAACACACATACAAACTCCATGATCTTACAAGTTCCACTTTTATTTCACACCGCCGGGATCCGTAAGCAAAAGAACATGATATCAACGGGGTACAAAGTACAAGTGCAATGGTTAAAGCGTTCCCCATGAAACATGGTTCTGCTAATTTCAACTTATAAAGCGGTAGCATATACACAACAAAGAAGGACCCAATGGTTCAAGTTTATTAGAGGCAAAAAGTAAAGTGTGCCATCAAGTTCGTGAGAGCTTTAATCACTAGTTTTCTCATAACAAGTTTAATTTGGAAGGTAAACAAGAGCATGAATATACTTGGAATAGCATAAGCTAGTAGGTAGGTATGGTGGACTCTTTGGAATAACTTGGTTTAGGGAGTTGGATGCATGAGTGGAACTCATACTTGGTGGTGGAGGCTAGCAAAAGACTGGGAGCGACAAACTAAGAGAGCAATAGCCATAATCATGCAGAGCGACAAAACATCATTGATCAAAGCATAAAGTGATACTACAAGTTGAAAACTAAAGGATCATAAAGGCAGTGGTGACTTGAGACAGTCATAACATGGTGTGAGCATGCGCCAAGTCAACCCAAATAAAGCATCAAAGGAGAATACCACTATACTATGCTTTAATATGCTAAAACAACGCATGATTCATCCAAGGCACATTAAGTAATCTCAATTGTTTATAACAAGTCATGCTACAACGAAAAATACTAAGCATAAAGCCAAAACAATATCAAGCATGGCATGACAAAGCACAGGCCACAGTCAAAAACAAGCTCTTTTTACCACATAAGTATGAACTTTCCTACTCTTTTCCAAACCAAACCAAACCATTTGCAAACCAATGTATGAAAGAGGGGGTCCAACCAATTTATTCAGAAAACTAAGCAAACCAAGCAAACTAAAAACCAAAACAAAAACGAAAAATAAGACGCTCGAAGAACAACACAACTGTGCATGAAACAATAAAAATGAAGCGTTTGGAAGAAACCTAGGAAGAAGGGGATGCCTTGGGCATCCCCAAGCTTTGACGCTTGTACTTATTGGATATTTCTTGGGGTGACATGTGTGGCATCCCCAAGCTTGAGCTTTAGTCCATCCTTCATCTCATTACTCATTCCTTCCATACACCTGAAAATTTTCCTTCATACAAAACTTCACACAATCTTTATTAGCAACATTAGTGCACTTAAGATAAATAAGTCTTAATATTCAGTTCTAACACCAAATAAACTTACATTAGAACACTAGCTAATGTAGTACTTCCTTCAAAAAGCTCAATTCCCCAAAAGAACTCAAAAAGGAACCCACAAGAAGCAAATGCAGAAAATGGCAGAAATCTATCAAAACAGACCAGCAGGTAAAGACGAATTTTTTCGAAGACCTTCTGTTGCCCAAATCAAAAAGTGTTGAACTAACGAAAGTTAGATAACAACCTGGGTCAGAATAACAAAAAAGTACAGCTCAATACGACATACAGAGCTCTCTCACGAATTTTTACGGTGAAGCACAAAAATCTGTTTCGGGACAGCAACTTTCCTATTCATTACTTCTCTCTCATTAGAGGTTACTCTTGGCACAAAAAGCAAATAAAAAGCATAAGGAGAGTTTATTACAGAGGTAATAACTTCCAAGACTCATCTAAAACTTTTGGGTTATCTCCCAATAAGTACTTTTCTTTAACGCCTCTAAGTTAGGCATAAGAAGCAAAGAAAGAATCAAGTGTTCTCAAATGAAGAAGCATTAAGACCAAATTTTGTTTTCATAGGAGAAGCAAAAGAAATCGTTTATCTCTTTTTAGGGAAGTGTTCTATACCTTTCTTGAGTGGGAGTTGATATTTAATGGTGCCTTCTTTCATATCAATGATGGCACCAACAGTTCTAAGAAAAGGTCTTCCCAAAGTAATAGGACAAGAAGCATTGTATTCAACATCAAAAACATAGAAGTCAACGGGGACATAGGAATCGTTAACCATAATAAGAACATCATTAAGACTCCCCATGAGTTTCTTTTTAGCATTATCATCAAGTGGGACATTCAAATAACAATCTTCAAGAGGAGGCAAATCAAACATATCATAAATCCTTCTAGGCATAATAGAAACAGTACTATCAAGATCACATAAAGCTTTGAAATCAAAGTCATTCACTTTAATATTAATGATGGGTTCCCAACCATCCTCTTGTTTTATAGGAATAGAAGCTTTATGTTTCATCTTTTCTTCCTTAATCTTTATGAGAGCATCGGTAATGTGTTTTGTAAAGGCCATGTTCATAGCACTAGCATTAGGACTTTTAGCAAGCTTTTGTAGGAACTTAATAACTTCAGATATATTGCAACCATCAAGATCAAAATCAACTTTATAATCCAAAGTAGTAGAACTATTACTAGCCTCAACACTAGAGGTGGTGATAGTAGAAACACTAATGTTTCTAGCAATTTCATCTTCTCTTTCCCACTTAGCATGTAATTCACCTAATAGTCTAACATTTTCATCAATTCTTACTTGTATAGCATTGGTAGCTGCAAAGGGATTATCATTAGTTTCAGGTTTAGCAGCCATTTTATTCAAAGATGTTGGAGATATGCCCAAGAGGCAATAATAAAAGAGGTTATTATTATATCTTTGTGTTTATGATGAATGTTTACATCCCATGCTATATTTGTATTATTAGGAAACACTAATACTTGTGTGTTTTGTAAACATAAAAGAGTCCCTAGTAAGCCTCTTGTTGAACTAGCTTGTTGATTGATTGATGATCATGGTTTCCTGATCATAGACATTGGATGTGATTAATAACAAGGTTATATCATTAGGAGAATGATATGATGGACACACACCCATAGTAAGCATAGCATAAGATCAAGTCATTAAGTTCGTATTGCTGTAAGCTTTGAAATACATAGTAACCTAATCCTTCGACCATGAGGTTATGTTAATCACCATCACCGGATGGGTACTTTGATGACATCAAACGCCGCTTCGTAACTGGGCGGTTATAAAGGTGTCATTAGGTATTCTGAAAGTATGTGTTGAAGCGCATAGACCAAGATTGGGATTTGTCCATCCATATGACGGATAGATATACTCTGGGCCCTCTCGGTGGAATGTCATCTAGATAGCTTGCAAGCATGTGACTAGGTCACAAGGGATGACATAACATGGAACGAGTAAAGTGTACTTATCAGTAACGAGGAAGAACTAGGTATGAAGATACCGACGATCAAACCTCGGATAAGTAGAATATCGCGAGACAAAGGGAATTGGTTTCGTATGTTAAATGGTTCAATCGATCACGATATCATCGTTGAGTATGTGGGAGCCGTTATGGATCTCCAGATCCCGCTGATGGTTATTGATGGGAGAGGTGTCTTCATCATGTCTGCATATTCACGAACCGTAGGGTGACACACTTAAGGTTCGAAGTTGTTTGAAGTAGATATGGAATTTGCGTTGGAGACCGAATGTTGTTCGGAGTCTCGGAATGGGTCCGGGACATCACGAGGAGATCCGGAATGGTCCGGAGAATGAGATTCATATATTGGGGATCATTTTCTAAGTTAGGAAATGTTCCGGAGTGTTTGTATGGAGATTCTAGAAGGTTTCGGAATGTTCTGGAAGGTTCTAGAGGATTTCTTGGAGTTTGCTTGAAAACCAAGAAAGGGATCAAAGAAACCAAGTGGGGTAAGACACGGATTCGTGGGGGAGGAGGACTCCTCCCCCCAACCCGCCGGCCCAAGGAGGAGGGAGTCCTACTAGGACTCCCCCTCCCCAGGCGCGCCTCCCTCCTTTAAATAGAAGGGAGGGGGCGCCCCCTCTTGCACCTTGTCTCATAACTCCCAATCACAGCCGCCTCTCTCCTCCACGTTTCTTCTGCACAGGCATAGGCGAAGCCCTGCAGATTTCTCATCTCCACCACCACCACGCCGTGCTCTACCGGGATTCCATGGAGAAGATCTACTACCTCCGCCCACTGGAACGGGAGAGGAAGGTCTGCCGACTCAAGACGTGTGACCGTCTGGGAAGCGCTGCCGGAACGCGGAAGGATCATCCACGCGATCTTGAGATCAGCAAGTGATCGACTACATCATCCACGAGATCTAATCTCGTTAACGCTTTCGGTTCTACGAGGGTTAGTACCGATCTATCTCGTTGCTCATGTCTAGTAGATTAGATCTTGGCTTTTATCTAGATTAGATCTGGGTTTTGTTCGTTCTTGCGGTAGAATTTTTTTGTTTTCCATGCTATGAACCCATCAAAAGAAGATTGAGCTTCAGATAGAGATGATATATTCCTTTCAACATTAGAGAGTTTCAATTGTAAACTAGGAATTTCCCTATTTAGACTCTCAAGTTGATGGCTAATATTTTTCAAAATGGTAGATTGTTCCTCCATAGTTTTAGTGAATAGCTTATTTTGCTCATATTGCATTTGCATGAAGTTTTTAGTGGCTCTTTCAACTTCTAAAATTCTTCCTTCACTAGGTAATCCAGATTTACCATTATAGCCATAAGTATTACTAGGAGGGTAGGGCCTATAATTGTTGTTACCAAAATTGTTCCTATAAGCATTATTATCATAAGCATTGTTGCCAAAATTCTTATTTCTTATGAAGTTCACATCAACTTGCTCTTCTTGAGCAACCAAACAAGCCAAAGGAACATTATTTGGATCAATATGGGCTTTCCCATTAACAAGCATAGACATAATAATATCAATCTTATCACTCAAGGAGGAGGTTTCCTCAACATAATTTACCTTCTTACCTTGTGGAGCTCTCTCAGTATGCCATTCAGAATAATTAACCATCATATTGTCCAGAAGTTTTGTTGCAGCACCAAAAGTGATGGTCATAAAGGTACCTCTAGCAGCAGAATCCAATAGGTTCCTTGAAGAATAGTTCAATCCTACATAAAAAGTTTGGATGATCATCCAAGCAGTCAGTCCATGAGTGGGACAATTCTTTACCAAAGATTTCATTCTTTCCCAAGCTTGAGCAACATGCTCATTATCAAGTTGTTTAAACTTCATTATTTCACTTCTCAAGGATATAATCTTAGCAGGATGATAGTATTTTCCAATAAAAGCATCTTTGCACTTAGTCCAAGAATCAATACTATTCCTAGTTAAGGAATTCAACCATTCTTTAGCTTTTCCTCTCAAAGAGAAAGGAAACAATTTCAGCTTAATAATATCACCATCTATATCCCTATGCTTTTGCATCTCACAAAGTTCAACAAAGTTATTTAGATGGGAAGCAGCATCTTCATTACCAATACCAGAAAATTGTTCTCTCATAACAAGATTGAGCAAAGCAGGTTTTATCTCAAAGAAAGTATTTTCAGCCATAGGTGGAGCAATAGTGTGCTCATAAAATCATTGTTGTTGGTGCTAGTGAAGTCACACAACTTAGTGTTTTCAAGAGTAGTCATTTTTTTGGGTTTTCAAATAAGAAAGCAAACTAGTAAAACTAATTTTTTTGTGTTTTTTGAAGAACAAAACAAGCAACCAAAGCAAAACAAAAACAACAAAGTAAAGAGATTGGTTATGAGGGACTCCCCTTGTGAAGATGTCCTTGACTCCCCGGCAACAGCGCCAGAAAAGATCTTGATGTGCTCGTCGTTCGACGTAGAGCTTGTTGGGAACCCCAAGAGGAAGGTATGATGAGCACAGCAGCAAGTTTTCCCTCAGTTATGAAACCAAGGTTTAATCGAACTAGTAGGAGCAAGGAAACACCCCAAAGGTGTTACTAGCTGAGCTTTGGCAGGGCGCACTACCGGTGCTAGTAGCAACGTGGAGACCCGCAGAACACAACCACAGAACTTTGTCCCCAACTTGTGATGAGGTTGTCAATCTCACCGTGTTTTGCGGAAAACAAAGGATTAAACGTATCGAATGGAAAGAAGTAAAATTTTGCAGAAAGTAAACACAAAGCAGTAAAAGATTGTGGATTGTATGTAAAGAGAAAGGACCGGGATCCATAGTTCACTAGGGGTGGCTCTCCTTAGATAGATAACATGCTGGGTGAACAAATTACAGCGGGGCAATTGACAAACACCGAGAAAGCAATACATGCATATACTAATCATCTTGACTCCTTTGAGACTTGATTGGGCATTACAACATAATACATAGACTGCCATCCAACTGCATCTATGACTAATAATCCACCTTCAGGTTATCATCCGAACCCCCTCCAGTCTTAAGTTGCAAGCAATAGATTATTGCTTTACGAACTACGTGTAAAGTAAACAATATGATTGTTCTATGAACAAAGAATTGTTGTTTTCTCCCTAGTAGCAACAACACATCTAGTACCTTAGAGATTTCTGTCATTTCCCCAGATTACCAGAGGCATGAACCCACTATCGAGCATAAATACTAACTCTTGGAGATGCTAGCATCTACTTGGCCAAGATAGCTACTAACAACAGAAAGCATGCAAGATCACAAATAACAAAGACATGATAGAATCAATAATCAATCTGAAATAGCATCTCAATATCCATCGGATCCTCGCAAACACAACATGTATGAATTACAAATAGATGATCTTGATCATGAACGGAGCTCACAAGATCTAGACATGAAAGCACAAAGGAGGAGAACCAACCATCTAGCTACTACATGGATCCGTAGTCCAAGGATGAACTACTCACGCATCACACCGGAGGCTTGCATGGTGATGAAGAAGGCCTCTAGGGTGAATTCCCCTCTCCGGCAGGGTGCCGGGAAGAGCTTCAGATCCCTCCTGATCTAGGGATGGAGATGACGGCGGCTATAGACTCTTTCATGGATTTTTGATCGGGTACTTAGGGTTTTCGTCCCGAGGGCAATATATAGGCGGAAGGAGAGGCCGAGGGGGTGCCGGGAGCAGCCACACCACCCCCTGGCACGGGCCAGGCCTGGCCGCGCGGCCAGGTGGTTTGGTGGCCTCTGGCCCTTCTTCGTCTCGTATTCTGGCACTTGATCCCTTCCGGAAAAATAGGCACTTTGGCTTTTGTCCCATCCAATTCCGAGAATATTCATTTTCTGACTTTCCTAGAACCAAAAACAACAGAAAACAGGCAGCTATCACTGTGGCTCTTGTTAATAGGTTAGTACTCCAAAGTTGGAACAAGCACAAGAAAGTGGATAAAACCAAGCATGGAACATCAAAAATTATAGATACATTTGCAATGTATCACTTCACTTTACTTAGTTTTTATTGCTCTCGAGTGTAGCCACTTGCACGATACTATCTTCCAAGGTAAAGTAAGGTTTGACGTTGTTTCCCTAACACCCACTACTTCCATATACACCGCTTGGTATTATGAATCATGTCTAGGAACTCTGGAAGCAATGAGGAGATATATGTATGTAACACCTCGGACTCTTTATGCCATGGCTGTCACTCCTGGTAGCTTACTAGGATCTCTAGACTAGACCGTAGACCAACACTAGTCTTTTCTGCGCACTTTGTCCTCACACGTGCGCACCCGGTACCCACTTTCCGGTCGGTCACCCATCCTCAAATTGCTCTAGACCAAGCACGCTTAACCTTAGAGTTCTTTTCACATGAGCTTCTAGAAAAGATGTTGCAACTTGTTGATATGGGTATCCTATCAACCCTATTAAGCCATTTGCCAGGATATCACATACACCCACCCTTAGAAGATCGACGCCCTTGTCGATCAACCATAAGCCAGGTGCATCCCCTCTTGCACATGTATGTGCGTCCAGTGTCGTCACATGTGCCATGTCGTGTCCACTCTAGGCCACACACGCCATGATCCACATGTCCCACCATTAACCCACACACGCCCGTGTAACTGCGAGGATTGGCTCTGATACCACTTTGTAACACCCCGTCCACTAGGCCCCGGGGGTGTCACTCCTAGCAGCTTACTAGGATCTCTATACTTCCCCCCACAGACCAAAACTAGTATTTTCTGTGCACTTTGTCCTCACTTTTGTGCACCCAGTACCCACTTCCTGGTCGGTCACCCATACTCAAATTTCTCTATGTCAAGCACACTTAACCTTAGAGTTATTTTTACATGAGCTTCCGGAAAATAAGTTGCAACTTGTTGATATGGGTATCCTATTGATGGCTCCCAAGTGCAGGAGAGATCAATTGTAGTACTTCTCAATAAAGAAAGGTTGTCAAACCCACGAGGAGATGAAGGTATTGGTTAGCAAATTTGACAAAGGAAATAATAGTAAATGCAGTAGATTTGGTGTTTTTGGTTTTGTAGTTTTGCAAGAATGTAAAATGGTGAAAGTAAATAGTAATAAATGACTGCTTTCAATGAGAGAAAGCCCAATCCTCTATGCAGCAAGAGGACAAGCTCAAGTGTGTGTGTAATTATATGTGACAGGCGTTCCCGAGGGCGACATGGAGTTACTTAGCATAAAGATTTCTACACAATATGGTGAATATGTTGTCAAGTTTTATTCCCTTAGGACGGAGCCTAATTAGGTGCAGCCATAGGTACGGACTAAATACACCACTTATGATGGGTCCTAGATCCATTTACATGAACATCTAGGAATCATTAATACATACATGTCCCACCATAGCAACAGGTTCATTGGTCCCCGACATATAATCCCTCTAGTGCAACTTAAAGAATTGGAAAATGGTTTCTGTCAATTCCGTCCCTTCCAACCCCTATCATTGCATCAAAGTATTCTCCTATGAGCACATGTAGGTGAAGTAATATGCAGTCGATGTTTGCATAAAACCATCATAGAATGATATAAAAGATAGAAAACTGGACCACATACTCATTGCATATTATATGGAAATCATAGCCAATTCATCATATGCCCTCGGGAACATGGGGATCTACTCACAAGTGCCAAACATGATATGGACTAGTAGCATATGGATTACAACACAATCTGAAAATATAATCTCTCCACCATATAAATACAAGACGCCAATCACAAACATGTAAATAGCCCTTAAAACAATATATGGGGTTCAATCAATCACAAACTATGAGGGGGATGAGATGGATCTTGGAGATGGTGATGGTGATAATGATGGTGCCGATGGAGATGTTGATGGAGAGGCCTCCCCCTACACCTAGGAGGAGTGGTGAGGAGGATGGCGTCGATTTCCGCCTCACTGGAGGCTCCGGCATGGCAGGATCTGCCCCCTCCCGAAGTAGGAGAGGACTTTCGCCTCCGCCTCTGTAAATCGTGGGGAAAATGTGGCATAGGTTTTCTAGTGATATGAAGGCGTATGTAAAAAGGAGGAGCTGAGATGATGCGTGAGGGCCGAAAGGGCCTGTGTGGCGCGTGCCTAGGGGGTGGGCGTGCCACCTGCCCTCTTCCGGTCCTCGTGGCTCCTCTCGCTTCATTCTTTGGCCCAAGTTGGTTCTCGTGGTGAAAAACTTGTCAGGTATTTTTCCTTCGATTTATTAACATCCAGAAGGTCCTAAAACAACAAAAACATGAAAAGGAGGTTTTCTGCCTCCCGGAAATTAAATACCAATGAAAGGGACTTTGTAGGAAAGTCCTATAAATCATCTAAATATGCATAAATAATGAAGGATCAAGGTAAATATGGTTCTAAATAGTGCATAAAGGTCCAAAAAAATGATGATGCAAAATGCAAGTATCACCTATCAACCATGTTAAGCCATGTGCGAGGATCTCACAATGGAGAACCCATGATGAGCCACCATGCCTATGTCTCCACAAGCATGGATGACATGATGGAGCACTAGAACAACAATGGCTCCACATGCTTGGGTGATATGGAGTACTACAATAATAATGACTCCCCAAGCATGGATAACTTCAAGAAAGACAATCACAAGCTCCTCAAGCCACATCGACCATGAGGGAGCTCCAAGTTCCACCATATGGACATGTTGACAAGCACCCTCGACAAGTTCAAGAAGGACATGGACGACGACTTCGCCAAAACCATGAGCATGATGGCCAAGACTAATGATGATTTGCACTCATTACAATGCCTCAACAAAAAGAGTGTCAAGGAAAAGGATCATCGTCGCGAGCGTCATGTGGATTACCAAGTGCACCACCTACATCAACCTTCGACAGGGCACGCCAATGACCTCCGTCGACACCATCATAAGGCACCTTCCACTACTAGTTCCACCACCAAAATGGCACTAAGCAGAGCAAGCCTTCTTCCATGCCATCAAGCTTCAGCGACAAAATTTCAAGCACATGATGAACCAATAACAAGGAGCCTAAGGCATCTTCTCCTAGAGCACTACCTAACGGACAATGAAGGAAGCCTTCTTCCACGCCATCAAGATTCAACAGCAAAACTTGACGTCAAAGATCAAGAATGCAACTTCATGGATGAGGAGAACCAAGACCTATACTTCGCCAAGTTGGTCGAGTATGTCAAGCGGATGACTACACAAGCCAAGGTGGTCATGGAAAAGGATGAGAAAGCTCCAACAGAAGAGTCTACACTTCAAGATGGAGGAAGCCAAGGCCACATATGTGATGACATCGATCCGAGCAACGCTCTCGACAACAACATGAGCCTACTTCCACCACTACTACAACATGGTGACAAGATGGTCGAGCATGGGGTTTTCCCTTCGGCCATGGAGGCGAGTGATGAGGGCCATGTTATGGCATCCAACCTTGAAGGCGATAGAGTTGAGAATGGTGAGCATGGGATTTTCCCTTCACCAAAGGAGGCGTATGGAGTTGAGGAAATCGAGCTTATCCCTATATGCTTGAGTGATGATGTGGTACCAATCTCATGTGAGTGTGAGAGCCACTTATCCCACTTGAGTGAGAGAAAGACTGAGATGAGTGACTCCACCTTATGTGAGATTTATTGCTCCACTTTGAGGGAATGAGTGATACACCAAGTGAGTTGAGAGTGGTAGTTGATAGGTCATGTGAGGCCATTTTGATTTCTCACGATTTACCCTCTACCTCTAGTGTGTTCTCTTATGTTGTGCTAGGTTTCATGAATGACGAAGCGCCAAGCCATGATGCAATGTTGCCTCAAATGGATAAGATGTACATGGTGCATGAAGATGATGCTATGCCATGGCTAGGTTAAGAATATAAAGTCATCCACATGGAGGCAACTCCTACCACAATACCCACTTCATATGAGAGGTATGAACAAGTTAAAAATAAGGGTGTTGATGATGCCATGATACCACTAGTGGACATGATTAATTGTGAGGATATGCATGCTATGGATGATACTTGTGGCATTACATATGCTTCATTCATATTCCCATGTGATGTTTTTCCTTTGCATAATATTGATCATGTAGAATTGTTTGATTGCAATAACATTAACATTAACATTAACATGCTATGCACATTTTGTGTATCCTCCAATTTCTTCAGATATGCTTTGTCATGATAGTTATTCAATTTCTCCTGTTGCTTGCTGATGACTACAAGCGCACAGATCGTTTGTAGCTAGTTTCGAAATAAAGATATCGATCCCATAGGGAGTAGGAGTCTGAAGTCTAATAACTCTTGAAATAAATATTACGATAGAAATGCTAGATAAAGTTCTAAGTGACAAGATAAAATGTGAGTATTGTGTAAAAAGGTGTTTTTGGGTTTTAGGTATAAGAGCAATAATAATGTAAAGTAAAACAACTGAATACAGAAAGTAAGTATCGTGTATGTAAGAGATATTGGAACTACAGTAGGGGAAAAGTGTTCTCAAGGAGTAGCGGATACACCACTAGTATTATAAGGAGCTAAGATAAAGATTATCATCATGAACATTCTCAACTATGTATGTGTGAGAGGAACTCCGTATTTGGACAAATAGGAAGCAACGGCTACTCACGTCATCCTCATAACCACAACAGTCAGCAATCAACATCAATCGAATTACTGCACTATTAATGGACGTAATATCGTAGGACGTATCCCATGGCATGGATAGTGTTCCGTGAGTTTCCTAGGTTTCCCAAGTTGATACGTAAGAGGTGCCAACAACTTTATAGTCACTGTAAGTGCGAGCATACCTCCGTGTACCAACAAGTAGCTAGTTTCCTCCATCGAGTCCCCACGAGAGGCAAATATTGAGAGGTCGACTTCTCTCAACATCAAGATGTAGAAAATCTAACACATGGTCACAACGATGAATATCATAATAGACTTTATCTTATTTCAATCTCATACTAGGGTTTCTCCATCTCCACAAGAACTAATGATGTACTCATACATGGAGGCAATCAATATCAAAGCAATAACAATGGAATCTATCATAGATGAATAGTACTTGTATAAATCCACAACAAGATGGGAAATTACAACAAGATCTAGACAAGATGTAGATGGGATGGATGGAGATGGTGGTGATGCAGCGGTGGATGATGAAGATCGATGCCTTAATCTCCCGGATATGCGCAGGGCGAAGATGGATCCTTGGTGGATGAGTTCCCCCTCCAGATGCCTTTCGGAAGTGAGATTTTTGTGGTTTCTGGGTGTTCTGTATGTCGTCTCCCCGAACCAGTTGCACGGGGTGAAACTATTTGAGGAGGCAGAGGTGGCGCCAACTATATGGCTGGAGCTATATGATACATTGCAAATGTATCTATAATTTTTGATGTTCCATGCTTGGTTTTATCCACTTTCTTGTGTTTTTTCCGCACTTTGGAGTACTTTTCATATGATTTCTTGGACTAACCTGTTAACAAGAGCCACAGTGCCAGCTGCCTGTTTTCTGCTGTTTTTGGTTCCAAGAAAGTCAGAAAATGAATATTCTCAGAATTGGACAGGACCAAAGCCAAAGTGCCTATTTTTCCGGAAGTCATCAGATGCCAGAGTACGAGACGGAGAGGGGCCAGGGGGCCACCACACCACCTGGTCGCGCGGCCCAGCCTAGCCCATGCCAGGGGGTGGTCTGGCTGCCTCCAGCACCCCCTCGGCCTCTCCTTCTGCCTATAAGATTCCCTCAGGACGAAAACCCTAGGTGCCTGATAAAAAATCCACGAAAGAGTCTGTAGCCGCCATCTTCTCCATTCCTAGATCGGGAGGGATCTGAAGCTCTTCCCGGCACCCTGCCGGAGAGGGGAATTTACCATGGAGGCCTTCTTCATCACCATGCAAGCCTCCAGTGTGATGCGTGAGTAGTTCATCCTTGGACTACGGATCCATGTAGTAGCTAGATGGCTGGTTCTCCTCCTTTGTGCTTTCATGTCTAGATCTTGTGAGCTTCGTTCATGATCAAGATCATCTATTTGTAATCATACATGTTGTGTTTGTGGGGATCCGATGGATATTGAGATGCTATTTCAGATTGATTATTGCTTCTATCATGTCTTTGTTATTTGTGATCTTGCATGCTTTCCGTTGTTAATAGCTATCTTGGCCAAGTAGATGCTAGCAACTCCAAGATTTAGTATTTATGCTCGATAGTGAGTTCACGCCTCTGGTAATCTGGGAAGTGACAGAAATCTCTAAGGTACTAGATGTGCTGTTGCTACTAGGGAGAAAACAACAATCCTTTGTTCATAGAACAATCATATTGTTTACTTTACACGTAGTTCGTAAAGCAATAATCTATTGCTTGCAACTTAAGACTGGAGGGGGTTCGGATGATAACCTGAAGGTGGATTATTAGTCATAGATGCAGTTGGATGGCGGTCTATGTATAATATTGTAATGCCCAATCAAGTCTCAAAGGAGTCAAGATGATTAGTATATGCACGTATTGCTTTCTCGATGTTTGTCAATTGCCCCGCTATAATTTGTTCACCCAGCATGTTATCTATCTTAAGGAGAGCCACCTCTAGTGAATTATGGATCCCGGTCCTTTTCTTTACATACAATCTACAAACTGTTTACTGCTTTGTGTTTACTTTCTGCAAACTATTACTTCTTTCCATTCGATACGTTTAATCCTTTGTTTTCAGCAAAACACGGTGAGATTGACAACCTCATCGCAAGTTGGGGACAAAGTTTTGTGGTTATGCTTGCAGGTCTCCACGTTGCTACTAGCACCGGTAGTGCGCCCTGCCAAGGCTCAGCTAGCAACACCTTTGGGGTGTTTCCTTGCTCCTACTGGTTCGATTAAACCTTGGTTTCATAACTGAGGGAAACTTGCTGCTGTGCTCATCATACCTTCCTCTTGGGGTTCCCAACGAGCTCTACATCAACACCGCACCAGCATTTTTCTGGTGCCGTTACCGAGCCATCACTATACGGCCGGAAAATTTGCTCCGATCGTATAGTTGGTCATTGAACTCTCTGCCTTGTTTGTTCGCTTCTAGTTTTCTTCTGGTATTATTAATATTTTCCAAATAAGCGATTTACGTTGTTTTTGACTCCTCTTATCCACAGTACAACTGCTCCAAGAATTGTATCTATTGGATCCATCATCTGTCCAGATCCTGGTGAAAACAGACATAAAATGTGTGTGAGAGCATCATAAAATACCAAGATCCTACATATAGAATGCAAAATAATAGTGTAAAACATGATGCAAATATGCACTCATCAACTTCCCCAAGCTTAGACTCTTGCTTGTCCCGAGAAAGTTTTATCTTAATGGATGTGATCCTCATATTCATGAAGCTGAGTCGGTAAAATAAATGAGGCAGTTGCAGCATGTGTTTATCATATATGATACATAGGAATAAGTTCATGAATAGTAACTTACTTGAACCATCTGAATAGTATTAGCAGGCTTCCACACCTTAGTGATCAACAGTTCAGAAAAGATAAATCTCAACATAATGTAAAAGTATCCGGTTCAACCGAATGAGTTAGCGAGGTAGTCCCAAGTGTTCTAGGATCAACGTATTCACTTGGGATTCAAAATCTCAAAAAGTGTCTCTTTGTCATACTACAATATAGTGGTATATGCCTACTTGCTTTTGCACACTCACCCTTTTTTTCTTCTTCCTTTTCTTTTCTTTTGTATATGTGCTCACACTTTTGTTTAAGTGATGTGCAAAGGAGCTAGCCATACATTCCACTTCATGTAGGAATTCAAAGTTTAACGATCTCGATTATCAAATTCCAATTGTATATGAAGCATTCTTATGACTTGAAGATTCTACCTCGACTTGTTCTCACTCTATTTTGATAGCACTTTCATTGTCCTTTGTTCAAGGTTTCTTTTTTGTAACTTACCTGAATAGATAATTTTTCTTTGTAAATCAAACCATATACTTACGGCATATTGACAAATTATCTTTAGGTGTTCCATTAATACCAATGGTGTGGAAGACTCCTATTGTTATCATCAAGTGCAAGTAAAATCATACTCAAGCCATTCATATATCAATAAAGCAAACACAAACTCAATATTGCTCCATATATAATAAATAACTCGGAATTTCATAAAAAGGATCGACTATTCCTGAAGGGAATCTAATGATGCAAACTTTATTGCTAGTTTGAACTAGTGCAAAAAAAGTAATAATAAGAACTTATAGGATAGATTACAAGGTCTTAAAGATCTCCCCAAGATTGCAATCAAGCCAGGAAGGATCAAATAGTCCCTTGCGATTATTTGATACCGTGATTGTTGTAGATCACTGTGGCGCCATGGCATGTAACACCGCGGTGCGTAGCTTCTTGTTGGTCTCCTCCAAAGTTGTTATGCGGCTATAGCACCTACGCAGATCATATTGCAGAGTGTCCACTCTATCTGCGAGCTTAGTCACCAATGGAAGGAGGTTTTCCTTCTTCTCCATCTCATTGAGACAGTGATGGACTTCAACGCGATGGAGTAGCTCCTGCTTCTGATATATCTCCAGTGCCCGCACGTGATCCTTGGTTCTAGGGGCAGCTTCTTCTTCCTCATCCATAATTGATGGATCGAGGAAGTGGAAACCGTACCTCCACTCTTCTTGAGGCTTAACCTTAATATGAGCACCAATGGTTGGCTTCGAGAGTGGTGTCTTCGCTCCATTCCTAGCACCTGCACCAATATTAGATAATTCCTTACGCTTGTGCGGCCTTGGATCTGTGGTGACGAACTTGACTTTCTCCACACGCCCTTTTCCATGTGGCTTGCGATCTTCCCTCTCCTGTTGAGCTTTCTTCATTGCCACCCAATCGATCTACGGTGGATCATAGATGTCGTGGAGGATGTAGATGTCAACCACATCATTATCGGAATTGTTGTTGAAGTAGCTTGGCTCGATGTACTCCTTGTACCTCGGGATAAACCTCTCCACCTCCTCGTCATCGTTCTCCATGGATGGGCTACTAGAGCGGTCCCTGGAAGGAGCAATGAGCCCCATGGGTTTTCCATGGCCTGGGACGGGATAACGCATTGCTAGATTGGTTCCTGTAGATTATGATTAGAGAGAGACAATGGCAGTATATAAGGGGGGTTAGAGGTCGGTAAAACTCGCGAGAAACACCAAATTGTCGCCCAAGAAAAGAATCTTAATGAAACAGGGAAAGAAATCACAGATTTGGAAGAGTCCTGCCGCGTAACGACCAACTATACGGGCGCGGCTCGTATAGCTCCGGCCGTATAGTTGGTTCCGGGCAGATATTTCCAAATATCTCGAGTCCAGGTCGATTAAATCACGACTTGGAACTGACAATAACGTTTTTTTAGATGAATAAACGAAAATACAAACAAAAAGTGTATGAGAGTTTAACGACCAACTATACCACCGGAATTTTGGCTTTGGTTGTATAGTTGCAACCGTATAGATACAAACACTGAAAATCAAAAGTGTCTGAGAGTTTAACGACCAACTATACGGCTGGAATTTGGGCTCCGGTCGTATAGTTGCGACCGTATAGATACAGACACCAAAAATCAAAACTATTTGAGAGTTTAACGACCAACTATACGGCCGGACTTTTGGCTCCGGTCGTATAGTTGCGACTGTATAGGCTCAGATATCGGAAACAATTTCACAAAGGTGATATAGAGAGTTTAATGACCAACTATATGGCGGGAGCTTCCTCTCTGATCATATAGTTATGCCTGTATAGTTGGTAAAACCCCTCTAAAACTTTAGAAAAACACAAGGAATTCAAAGGTAAAATTTTCAAAAGTAAAAATTGTGAAAACAAATCACTTATTGGGGTAAGAACACTTACCTTGCACTTACCATTTTTTATTCTGGGATGAAAAGTTCCTCCAACAACAAAGACTTCTTCTCTCTTGGAGGAATTGACCTTAATTCATTGAATAATTATTGTAAATGAAAATCACCAGGACTAAGGTTCCTCTCAACAAGATTGGTGTCTTGTTGGGCAATCATGGACACAGCATTTAACATCTTATTTCTTGCATCTGCATAATCTGCAACTCAAATTCTTGAAGTGAAAGAATCCAATAGATCAGTCTTGGCTTATGGTCTTTCCTTTCAAGGAGTTCTTTTAAGCCATCACGATCCATGTGAACTCTTACCTTTGCATCAACTATATAGGAACGAAATTTATCACAAGAGAAAAATATAGCAAAAAGTTCCTTTTCTTCCTTAGGGTAATCCTTTTGAGCACCATTAAGAGTTCTACTAGTATGATGTATAATATTAAATCTACGACTAATATGTTGTCCCAAAGATACTCCTACAACATCATCACTAGCTTCACATATTAAGTCAAAGGTTGTATCCTAGATAGGTGGTTTAATGATGGGAGCACGAGATAAAGCATTTTTTAGTCTATCAAAGGCTTCAAGACACTTATCATCAAAATTAAATCTTACTTCCTTTTGTAGGAGGTTAGTCAAAGGTTTAGCTATTCTAGAGAAATTTCTAATGAACCTTCTATAAAAGCCCACATGACAAGGAAACTTCTTATACCTTTAATATCCCTAGGTTGTGGCATTCTCTCTAGTGCCTCAACCTTAGCTCTATCAACTTCAATTCCCTTACCTGATACCTTGTGTCCAAGGACTATACCTTCTTTGACCATAAAATGGCATTTCTCCTAGTTTAGAACAAGATTAGTTTCTTCACAATGCTGCAAAACACTTTTGAGATTATCCACGCAACAAACGAAGTTCCATAGACATAAAAGTCATCCATAAATACTTCCATTATAAGTTCTATAAAATCCGCAAAAATAGCAGTCATGCATCTTTGAAAAGTAGCTGGAGCATTACATAAACTAAAAGGCATACATCGGTAAGCATGTAAACCATAAGACTACTGAAAGTTGTTTTAAGTTGGTCATCAGGATGAACAGCTATTTGAGAAAAACCAGAGTATCCATCCAAGTAGAAAAAATGAGTATGGTTTGCTAACCTTTCTAAAGTTTGATCTATGAACAGTAATGGATAGGGATATTTCCTAGTCTCTTTATTTAATTTTCTGAAGTCTATGCACATCCTATGCCCAACAATAGTTCTAGTAGGTATCAATTCATTGTTTTCATTAGGAACAACAATAAAACCGCCCTTCTTAGGGACACAATGAACAGGGCTTACCCATTCACTTTCTTTAACAGGATAGATTATACATGTGTCCAGTAGGCATAAATTTCTTTTCTTACCACTTCTTTCATTTCAGGCTTCAATCTTCTATTAAATTCTGCAACTGATTTAGCACCTTCTTCCATGAATATTCGCATGGGACTGATGCCCTTTAAGTCATCCATTGAGTACCCAAAGGCCTTGCGATGCTCCTTAAGTATCTTCATGAGTTCTTCTTCTTCTTCTCCTGAAAGTTTAGCACTAATAATAACAAGAAATTTATTTGTATCATCTAAAAACTTATATTTAAGATTTTCTGGTAGAGTTTTCAACTCTGGGGGCGGTAGTTCCTCGTCCCCTCTCTTTTGTGTCTCTTCAAAATCCTCATCGGTTAGAGGTCCCACAATGGGAAGTGAATCGAATTCATCTTCTAGTTCATCCCATGACTTGTCCTCCATAACTATCTCTTCATAATTTGGATCTTCATTTATTTCTTCTTCTTGATTTCTAAAGAAAAGAGCCGCCATTTCCTCAATAGTTATCTCTTCCTCTTCTTCTTGTATTTGTGGAGGCCTATCTATAAATTTGGAAAAGTGGAATTTATTTTCCGTTCCCCCAAGCTTAAGAGACACAATCTCCTTGAAATTAACATAGGCACCTATATCACCCAAAAAGTTCCTTCCAAATATAATTGGGCAAAGAGTGTCAGCTGGCATATCAACAACTACAAAATCGATAGGAAAGTTTTTATTGCCAATTGTGATAGTTGCATCTTCCACTACTTCCATTGGAATTCTAAAAATATTATTGGCTAACATAATTGTCATATCAGTATTTTCAATTGTAGCCGGTTCTATTTCTTCTTTTATTTCTAAGTAGAAGTCATAAGATATAACATTAACTTCGGTGCCAAGATCACATAAACCGTAATGTGAGGTTTCTTTAAATATGCAGGGAAGAATAGGCTTACCCACATCTTTTACCTTTGTTTTACCTTCAACCAATACGGAAGTCTCTTCATCAAGTTCAACTATGTTACAATGTGCGTACATAGCCATAATTGCTTCCTTGGTTACCTCTTCATATTTGGTTTCTTCCAGATGTTCCAGGACTTCTGGCATGCTTTCCTCTTCCTTCTTCTCCTATATTGTTTTGACCTATTCATATTCAAGAATATGCTTTTGTGCAGTGTTAGGGAAAGGCATTTCATATATTGGTTCTACGGAGGCCAGTATTGCTTTATCTTCTCTTTTCTTTTTAGGTTCGGGTGGTGGATCATACTTGACTGGACCCTCCTTTGGAGATTTTATATGCTCTGTAAAAGCTTTAACAACTTGCAACACAAGATCTGAATCCAAATAAAGTTCTTCAGATAATTCTTTAACATGGCCCTTTTTATTATAGTCATGAATACAATCATGTTCTATTTCTATGCCTCCTTCACTTCCTAGACCAAAATTCCATGAAACTCTATGATCACGAATTCTATTAAGTAAAGCCCAAGATTTAGGTATAGGAAGATTCATAAAGGCTCCTTCTGCGAAAGAGTCTAGTTCAATTTTATTAGGTTCAATTAAACTGCCATAAAAGATATGTAGTAAATACCATTCAGGCAAATCATGATGAGGACATAGACGTAGTAAATCTTTAAATCGAATATAAGCTCTTACTAATCCTTCATTAGAACGATTCTTCCAAGTCATTATAAGATGTCTGATTCCAAAATATTTTGATAATAGATAATATTTTGCTAGAAATTCACAGGCTAGATTATCCCAAGTAGTAGTGGCTTCAGGTGGTAGAGATCTATACCATGAGAGAGTTGTACTAGTCAAAGTCTGACTAAAAAGTTTAACCCTTACCTCATCAGCGGTATATCCCATCAATAGAAAAGTGCCACATATATCTTTGAAACATGCAATATGCTCATATGGATCAGGATCTTCTTCATCTCTAGTAAATTGCTTCTTATGTAGAATACTAAGTAGTAGAGGATTTATTTCAAACCCCCTTGTCTTCTCATTGGAGTTGTCTCTTTTATAAATATCATAGGGCTTCTCAAAGTAGTTGAGTGGGTTAGCACTAGCCATATGCTCAAACTCCATCATGTTGGTGAAAACCTATAACTCAAAACAAAATTTAGCAAGACAAAAATAAATAAGAAAAAACTAAAAGACCTACAGCACTTAGCTCCCCGGCAACGGAGCCAGAAAATAGCTTGATGACTGCAAGTGCACAGATCATTTGTAGCTAAAGATATCGATCCCACATGGGAGTAGGAGTCTGAAGTCTAATAACTCTTGAAATAAATATTAAAATAGAAATGCTAGGTAAAGTTCTAAGTGACAAGATAAAATGCGAGTATTGTGTAAAAAGGTGTTTTGGGGTTTTAGGTATAAGAGCAATAATAAAGTAAAGTAGAACAACTAAATATAGAGAGTAAGTATCGCGTATGTAAGAGAGATTGGAACCGCGGTAGGCGAAAAGCGTTCTCAGGGAGTAGCGGATACACCACTAGTATTATAAGGAGCTAAGATAAATATTATCATCATGAACATTCTCAACTATCTATGTGTGAGAGGAACTCCGTATTTGGACGAATAGGTAGCAACTGCTGCTCACATCATCCTCATAACCACAACAGTCAGCAATCGACATCAATTGAATTACTGCGCTATTAAGGGACGTAATACTGTAGGACATATCCCATGGCATGGATAGTGTTCCATCAGTTTCCTCGGTTTCCCAAGTTGATACGTAAAGGGGTGCCAACAGCTTTATAGTCACTGTAAGTGCTAGCATACCTCCATCTACCAACAAGTAGTTTCCTCCATCAAGTCCCCACGAGAGGCAAATATTGAGAGGTCAAATTCTCTCAACATCAAGATGTAGAAAATCTAACACATGGTCACAGCGATGAATATCATAATAGACTTTATCTTATTTCAATCTCATACCCGGGTTTCTCCATCTCCCCAAGAACTAATGATCTACTCAGACATGGAGGCAATCAACATCAAAGCAATAACAATGGAATCTATCATAGATGAATAGTACTTGTATAAATCCACAACGAGTACGGAAATTACAACAAGATCTAGACAAGATGTAGATGGGATGGATGGAGATGGTGGTGATGCAGTGGTGGATGATGAAGATCGATGCCTTAGCCTCCCGGATCTTAGCAGGGCGAAGATGGATCCCTGGTGGATGAGTTCCCCCTCCATATGCCTTCCGGAGGTGAGGTTTCTGTGATTTTTGGGTGCGTTGTATGTCTTCTCCCTGAACCAGTTGCACGTGGTGAAACTATTTGAGGAGGCGTAGGCGGCGCCAACTATACGGCCAGAAAATTTGCTCTGGTCATATAGTTGGTCATTGAACTCTCTACCTTATTTGTTCGCTTCTGGTTTTCTTCTGGTATTATTAATATTTCCCAAATAAGCGATTTATGTTGTTTTTGACTCCTTTTCTCCATAGTACAACTGCTCCAAGAATTGTATCCATTGGATCCATCATCTGTCCAGATCCTGGTGAAAACAGACATAAAATGTGCACGCGAGCATCATAAAATACTAAGATCCTACATCTAGAATGCAAAATAATAGTGTAAAACATGATGCAAATATGCACTCATCAACTTCCCCAAGCTTAGACTCTTGCTCGTCCCGAGCAAGTTCTAGCTTAATGGATGTGATCCCCATATTCATGAAGCTGAGTCGGTAAAATAAATGAGGCAATTGCAGCATGTGTTTATCATATACGATACATAGGAATAAGTTCATGAATAGTACCTTACTCGAACCATCTTAATAGTATTAGCAGGCTTCCACACCTTAGTGATCAACAGTTTATAAAAGATAAATCTCAATATAATGTAAAAGTATCTGGTTCAACCGAATGAGTTAGCGAGGTAGTCCCAAGTGTTTTAGGATCAACGTATTCACTTGGGGTTCAAAATCTCAAAAAGTGTCTCTTTGTCATACTACAATATAGTGGTATATGCCTACTTGCTTTTGCACAATCGCCCTTTTTTTCTTCTTCCTTTTCTTTTCTTTTGTATATATGCTCACACTTTTGTTTAAGTGATGTGCAAAGGAGCTAGCCATACATTCCACTTCATGTAGGAATTCAAAGTTTAACCAGTTGCACGGGGTGAAACTATTTGAGGAGGCGTAGGCGGCGCCAACTATACGGCCGGAAAATTTGCTCCGGTCGTATAGTTGGTCGTTGAACTCTCTGCCTTCTTTGTTCGCTTCTGGTTTTCTTCTGGTATTATTAATATTTCCCAAATAAGAAATTTACGTTGCTTTTGAGTCCTTTTCTCCACAGTACAACTGCTCCAAGAATTGTATCCATTGGATCCATCATTTGTCCTGATCCTGGTGAAAACAGACATAAAATGTGCGTGCGAGCACCGTAAAATACCATGATCCTACATCTACAATGCAAAATAATAGTGTAAAACATGATGCAAATATGCACTCATCACTTGCAATAAGTTGAACAATTGCTCTTTCACTTGTTTTGCTTGCAACAATATTTATCATATGTGTTATAATGATACTTCCCCATATAGCATTATCAACTTTTGGAGATTCTGATGATTTCCATGATAAGCATGTTCACCACTTGCATATTCACCATGCACATAATTTCAACTTGATTGACACTAATGGTAATGTGCATAAGAAGAGATACGTCATGATGGATGATGTGTTTCTCTACCATGCACACAAGTTCTTCCTTTTATCTATGTTGTGGGTAGGTACCTGCACTATAATGTCAACCTCAGTTGAGCATGAGTTGACAAAAATAGGTCTAGAGAGCATCCCCCAAGTGAGTTCAAGATCGAACCCAGCTCTGTTGCATGCTTCGCATCTTTCATGTTGAAAAATTGCTCTTTCCTATGGTTTGCTTGCAATCATGTTGATGGTATTATTTCACCTTGTGACAATCGTATTTCTTTGATGTTTGATATTGATGCTTTGTGTGTTGCAACAAAAAATTGAACAATTTCTCTTTTTGATGTTTTGTGTGCAACCATAATGCCATTATGAGCATGTATTGTCATGAGAGCTTCCATGTATCTCGTATAGTTACTGCAACAAACATAAGGAACATTTGATCTTTCGTATGGTTTCTTTGCAAACATGTTGTTTTTCCTTCCGCTTATGATACTCATATTTCCATGATCTTAGATTTTGATGATTTGTGTGTGACATCCAATGTGATGACCACTTTCTCTTTCCAATGGTTGGTTTGCACACATAATGATGTTGTTTTGGATATTCTTCCCCATATGTTTTTGCCGAATTCTCCTTGACATGGGCATACCTTACAGGTACTCAAGCTTGGCATATACGGTCCAATCTAGCAGAAGTCAGTGACGTTACTAGGGCCTAGTTAAAGATTCGGGTGACCTAGGGAGACTCCGACCGCTTGCGGCACAAGGCGAGCTTAAGATGGAAAGTTTAAAAGGGATTAACCCTAACTTGTAACCGACTCGCCCTACTACCTGAGACCTAGCCTATCTATATAAAGGCTAGGAGGGGGCAGCAAGGAGGACAATCACAACCCTAGTTTCCACAACCTCGCCAGATCGCATCTGCGCAACCCGTGTAACTTTCGACTCCCTCGATAATTCCAAGAGCAGACAAGCAGGAGTAGGGTCCTCTATGAGGCCTGAACCTGGGTAAATCTTGCGTCCTTGTGTGCTTGTTTACTAGCCGATTGATCCCTCCAGTGCTCCCTCCTTCTCCAAAACCTAAGTCCATAACAATGGGCATTGATGAGTTTAACCCTCGTCAATTGGCACCGTCTGTGGGAATTGGGAGTGCTGATGTTGCGACTTCCTCGGCCCCATCAACTGCGATCTACAACTCTGCAACGGCAGAGATTCGCCTACTCCTCGGTGCCTTCGACTTCACCGTGCACACGCCGGCCACTCGCCCGGATTTCGAGTTCGTGGGCGATGGGATCGGCCTGGCGATCGGGAGCTTACGCTTCCAAGTCGTACAGCTGGTCACACTTCGCCTCCCCGACTAGCCGAAGGTTCCCTCAATTGGTCTAATATCGTGGTTTCCACCGATGATCGGCAGCCTGAGCAAACTCAACAACCTGACAGCAGTCGGGAATATGATCAGCGACAACAGTCGTGAGTCCGATCTGAGTGATCTGGCCACTGGAGATGGAGCCTACGACTCTGGATCTGAAAGCTACGGAAGCAACAGCTTCCCCAAACACTATATGTACACCGTTATCAACACAGGCAAGAACGGCGGCACTCGAGACAACACCGCCACCGGCGGCGGTATCCCAATCGTGAACGGTGGTCCCACCAACGGTGCACCCACCAACAACAGGATGGAAGGCCACCCGCATCTCACTGCAAATGAGCATGCCCCAGAGTGCGTGCTGATCAAACTCAATGACGCCGAGTGGGCTCACTGTCGAGAATCCTTGCGGGGCAATCCCCTACCACCAAACTCGTCCCAAGATATGCTGATGGTTTACCATTGGCTGCTCAAGGAGGAGTACAAGCGCCAGCAACAAGTAATCGCCCAGCTCGACGAGCGTAGAAGGTTGGCGGACAAGTCAAGCCTTCGGCGAGCTCAACTCTCCTCCATGAAAGGATCCTCCTCCAAGGGTAACGATAACGTGGCCGCCAAGAGACGCTCTCGACTGGCACATCTCACCGATAAGGAGCGAGAATAAGCCGCGTGAGTCCTCGACTTCTCATCTATGATGGTGGATACGCGGGGTAATGTGCTCCCGAAGACACCGCAGGCGACGGTGCGGCAGCGACCATGTACCTCCTCAACAACCAGCCACCGGTTGGGGATCCGCAGGATGCCATGCACCGATCTACGATCGCGGGCCTAGGGCTAGTCAAAGCCGCCCTCATCAAGGATCCAACACCGGAGCCGAAGAAAAAAAAGGCTCTAGCAAAACGCTACTCTTCACCTTCCTCCAGCGATGACAGCCACGACTTGTCGCAGCGGTGCCGTTCACGACGGCACGACCACGACTACGACGTGCGTGATGACATCACGCAGCACAAGGTCGACAGGATGCGCGCAAGGCGCGCCCGTTCGACTAACTCGAAAGATGATGGGATGGAGCTCTGCGGCGCCAGCTGCTTCAGCAGGGCCATCAGGCAGAAGCAAATGCTAAAGGGGTTTAAACTCCCATCAGAGAACCCAAAATTCGACGGCCTATAGGGCCCGAAGATCTGGCTAGAGGATCACATCTCCTCCGTCAGGCTGCATGGCGGAACCACAAGCATGGCGATGCAATGCCTGCAGCTACAACTGCAAGGTGCTGCCCGTGCATGGCTCAACAACCTCCCGCGCGGAACAACTCGTAGCTAGGAAGAGCTAGTCTACAGCTTCTTATGAAACTTCAAGGGCACTTACAAAAGTCCCACATCAATCGAACAATTGCGAGGTTGCTACCAGAAGACTAGCGAGTCGCTGCACTCGTACATCTAGAGATGCTCTATCATAAAAAATTCTGCAGAAGACATCTCTGAGGATCGCGCAATCGATGCGTTCAATAACGGCGTACGCCGAAGAGAGCTTAGGGAGGAGCTGGAACGCTTGAAGCCCAAGACAATCGACCACCTGATGGAGAGGAGTCGGTAAAAAACCGTGTCCATTCCGATGATGATGACGACTTCGGCCACAGGCGCGATCACCGAGGAAAACATCGAATGCATGGATACGAGGACCACGAAGAATTCGACATGGTCACGGCTGGCTACACCGACAAACGCGATGACAACCGCAACAGCGGATACTGCGACAGCAGAAAAACCACGCAAGTGTGGCAGCGCCGCACTCGCGATGAGGCACCTGGAACATCTATCCAGGACAAACTGTCCGGACCATGCAATGTACACTTCTACATCGACAAGCACGATGGTAAGAAAAAGTCCATCCACCTTCTAAAGGACTACCGCGAGTTCCTCAAGCTCCATGAAGGCCTGGCCCAGATGAATTGCGACGCGATAAACCAAGGCTATGGGGCTGCCCCAGGCGTCGTGGCTCATGGAGCACCTCCACCACCACCCGGGCCACCACCACCTGCGGTTGAACCAGTCCAGAACCATGGAGGCGAGCCATACCCACGAGCCCTGGGAAACATGGGGATGATACAAAAAGGTCGCCCCTCAAATTTAGTGCAAAAATCAATCACTCGCCAAGTCAATTTGGCGATGAACTCTCTGCCCTCCACCACTGAGTACCTCAGTGGAAGCGAGTCATGCATCACATTCGACAAGCATGATCGCCCATGCCAAGTACCTCGCCCATGCCACTGTCCCCTGGTGCTCGAGGCGCAAATTGGAGGCTTCGATATGAGTTGCGTCTTCATGGACGGCGGAAGCAGCATTAACCTCATGTTTGCAAGTACCTTGCGTGCAATGCGAATTCCTCTTTCATGTCTAGAAACTTCAGACATGACTTTCCACAGAATCGTCCCAGAGAAGGGTGTATACCCCCTGGGCAAGATCAGCATCGACGTCATCTTCGTGATGCCGGCAATTTTTTGGCGAGAGCGCATCAAATTCGAAGTTGTCGACTGGCCCTCTCAATACCACTGCATCCTCGGATGTGTTGCATTCGCAAGGTTCATTACTACGCCTATCTGCAGATGAAGATGCCGGGCCCAAACGGCATTATCACAGTCAACGAAAGCTTCGAGAGATATGACAGTTGCGATAGGGAATTCAATAGAATTTCCTAGTCTTTCGGCATGCAATAGGAAATGGCGAGGTTAAAGGAGTCGACAGACAACAATCTGCCTCCCCCGAGCAAGCCAAGCTCACCCGACCAATCCTTCGACACATTGGTGCACACCAAGAATGTCCAGGTCCACCCAACGGACCCAACCAAGACGGCCCTCATCACCAACAACCTGAGTCCCGCATAGGAACTCGCGCTCATCGAATTCCTCCGTGAGCGCTAGGAAATCTTCGCCTGGTGTCCAGTGGACATGCCAGGAGTTCCCAGGGAATTCGACGAGCACTCACTCAACATGAATCCTGAAGCAAGGCCAGTCAAACAAACAATATGGTGACTGTCTGAACCAAGGGCAAAAGCGGTCGGTATGGAAGTAAATAGACTCCATGACCCTAATTTCATACGCGAGATCAAGGAAAGCACCTGGGTCGCAAATACCGTGCTTGTTCCTAAAAAGACACGGATATCCTACGGATGTGCGTGGACTTCACCTCCCTGAATAAGCATTGCCCGAAGGACCACTTCCCATTGCCACGGATCGATCAGATAATTGACTCCACCGCAGGATGCGAGCGCCTCTGCTTCCTAGACGCCTACTTGGGCTATCATCAGATTCAAATGAAGGAGGAGGACCAAGATAAAACGGTGTTCGTCACGCCCTTTGGTGTCTTCTGCTACACAACGATGCCCTTCAGGCTGAAAAACGCAGGAGCCACCTACCAGCGATGTATGCAGGCCTGCCTCAAGATCTAGCTTGGTCGCAACATCCAAGTCTACATCGATGCCATCATCGTAAAAACCAAGGAGGAAGCTTCGTTACTCGACGATCTCCGTGAGACCTTTGATAACCTCGATCGCTACCGGATCAAGCTGAATCCAGACAAATGCGCCTTTGGTGTATCATCTGGGCAACTGCTCGGGTATCTCATCTCCGCGAGAGGGATCGAGGCTAACCCGAAGAAAATAAATTCCATATTGGCCATGGAGAAGCCGAAGAACGTAAAACGTGTCCAGCAGCTGGCTGGGCGAATCGCGACGCTCAGTCAATTCATCAGTCGAATGGGCGAAAAGGCACTGCCCTTCTACCAACTTCTCCACAAGGCTGATAAATTCGAGTGGATAGATGAAGCACAAGAAGCATTCGAGGACCTCAAACGTCTACTGTCCACCTCGCCGGTGTTGGTAAGACCTCGCGAAAAGGAGTTGTTGTTGCTATACATCTCCTCCACCAACCAGGTGGTTAGTCCTATGCTCGTAGTGGAGCGAGCAGAAAAAATAAGGTCCATGGGGTGAAACGCCCAGTCTACTACCTCAGCGAGGTGCTCATGCCAACAAAACAGCGGTACCCGCATTATCAGAAGCTGGCGTACGACGTATTCTTGACAGACAGGTGACTGTGCCACTACTTCCAGGAGCACCCAATCATAGTGGTGAACGATGCCCCGCTTGGACACATACTCAACAATCCCGGCGCCACTAGACGAGTCGCACTCTGGGGATAGAGCTGTCCCTACGGGATATCACATCTGAGAAGCGAGACGCGATCAAGTCGCAAGTTCTCCCGGACTTCCTTGTGCACTGGATGGAAAACTGGCTCCCCGACAAGCCAAACATGTCCTATCTATGGACAATGCACTTTAATGGGTCCAAGCGCAAGGAGGGAGCTGGCGCGAGCGTCATCCTAACATCGCCGCAAGGTGACAAGATGAGGTACATCTGCGAATGTAGTTCACCGCCTCCAACAATGAAGCTGAATATGAAGCCTTGCGCCACGGGATGCGCATGGCAAAAGCCTGCGGCTCAAAGCGACTCGTTATCTACGGCGACTCCAAACTGGTGGTCAACCTAACAATGCACGAGTGTGATGCCCTGAGCGACAACATGATCGCCTAGCGTGACCTCTACAACACACTCGAGGGGGAATTCGACGGCTGTGAACTACGACACGTAGGACGCAAGAGCAACGAGGAGGCGGACACACTCGCCAACATCGGCTACACCTGCGCCCAAGTGCCACCCGGATATTTCTAGAGCGCACCTACGAGCGCTCCATCAAGCCTAAGGCTCCAAAGCATAAAACCAGCATGCCAAAGGACTCGGGCGCTACGCCACCCAACGAGCCAACGGCACTCGATGACATGGAGCCAGATATAGGACTCGAAGGCCCCATGGAGGTCATGATGATCGAGCCATCCTGGACGCAATCATACATCACATACTTGCTCAGCAAAAGGTTGCCAGATGACCCGACAAATGCACGTCATATAGCGCGACGATCCAAGGCATTCACCCTCATCAATAGCGAACTATACAAGCGCAGCATCACAGGAGTCCTTCAGCGGTGCGTCTCCAATGGGGACGGAAGAGCCATCCTCCTTGACATACACGACGGCACTTGCGGCCATCATGCTGGCAGTTGCGCCCTCGTCGCCAAAGCTCTACGAGCTGGATTCTACTGGCCAACGGCAATACGTGATGCTAAGGACATCGTCTAGCTATGCAACACCTTCCAGCGATTCGCGGACAAGCCGCATGCACCTGGCGCCAAGCTCAGGCCAATACCTGTGGCCTGGCCCTTCATGCAATGGGGACTCAACATGGTCGGCAAGCTCCAGAAGTCTTCACCTGGAGGATACATCTACCTCCTCGTCGCAGTCGACAAATTCACCAAGTGGATTGAGGCCATGCCGGTGACAAACCAATCAGGAGCCATCGCCGTTAAATTCTTTGAGTCCATCGTCTTCCGGTTCGGGGTGCCGCACAGCATCATCACCGACAACGGAACAAACTTCACCTCAAATGAATTCTAGGGCTTCTACGAAAAACTGAGAATCAACATCAGCTACGCCTAAGTGGCGCACCCCCAGACCAACGGTCAAGTCGAAAAGGCCAACGGCCTCATCTACAACGGGATCAAGAAAGGGCTTCTTTGACCACTCGAAAGACCTGTCATGTGCTGGCCTGATGAGCTGCAATCAGTACTATGGAGCCTGCGCACAACTCCAAATAGCGCCACTGGCTACACTCCGTTCTTCATGGTACACGGTGCCGAGGCAGTACTACCCGCAGAAGTGCGCTACAAAGCCCCACGGGTAATAGCATACAGCGAGACAGAATCAACTCTCGCACTCGAGGACTCAATCGACCTCCTCGACGAAGCACGCGAAATTGCAGCGGAGAGATCCAGATCTACCAGCAGAACCTCCACAACTACCACAGCAGAAGGCTACGCCCCAGATCCTTCGTCGAAGGACATCTGGTCCTGCGACTGAAGCAACAAGGGCACCTCAAGCTTGAGTCCCCTTGGGAAGGACCTTACGTGATAACCGAAGTAATCCCAGGTGGCGCCTACCGCCTTAAAGATTTAGAGAGCATAGTGGCATACTCCAATCCCTGGAACGTCGCACAACTGTGCTGTTTCTACCCTTAGATGTTTCTACTTTACAAATAAGGCTGTTCAGCCAGGCTACTTAGCCATACATTGTACCTCGTGATATTCTGCGAATAAATAAAGCTAAGTGCCCCAAACTTTGTTTTTTTCTGTTTTCCTTGCAATTATATCACTCGGGGGCTGCGCCACCCTTTACACCTTGTTCCATAAACAACGCAGTATCCTGAGTAGCTGACGCACTATCAATCGAACCCTTGGTAAAACCAACCCACACCTGACAGGTTGGCAAGGTGCTGAGATGAATATACGTCAGGCTAACAAAAAGGAACTGCAGATTACAATACACTCGAAAAACATACAAGCTAGCAAGTTGTTTACACAATTACGGGTATCAAAAACACCCGACACAATTATATGAACTTTATAACACATATATATCCATGTGCATGTCCATACTACATTATTGCTGCAAAAGGAGGACATTTGTTTGCTCTTTGAAGAAATCAACAATACCTTCGGTTGGTCGATCAAGCGCCTAGTAATGTGGCACCATGTTCCAGGTCATCCCTTCTGGCGGAGGCGGTGGTCCAGCTGCAACAACTGCGACATCCACATATGGTCGATGCAGGCGAACAAGCGCCAATGCAGCCTTGGCACCTACGACCAACTGTTGGCGCACGCACTCGTGGACCGCGCTTATATCTTGAAACTTCGACAGCAAGGCTAGCAAGCTCGAAGGCACTACATCTAAGGGAAACATCGCCTGAAAAATATGCTTAAGGCACGACTGCGCCTTATTCAAGCACTGTATCACTCGCGATGCATGATCCTGCAGTGTCGCCAACACGACTGCACGATCATGGTCCACCCAGAAATATCCGCTAGCTTGCGGCTGCTCCTGGGTCAGGTTGTTTAGGCGAATGGCAACTCGATCCCTCTCATCCTGCTGGTGACGGGCGCTAACAACTACAAGAAGCAGAGCAAAGCATAAGGACACAATGTCGCCACGAATGACTAAAGAAAAGGATAAGAAGCTAGAGAGCTAACACTTAAATTGCTCATTTAATTGAGCAGCTTTGCCCAGGAGGTAGTTCTCGCGCGCACTGGCCTTCTTAGCCTTCGACTTCCACACGTCCATGTTACCATGGATCATGGGTAGCTCTCGCTCCAACTACTTTATGCGATCACACAATCGCGCAAGCAGCGACAACTCCTCCACCTTTGAATGCGGTCGCGCCACAGTTTCATCGGTGGGAGGAGAGTCAGGATGACCACTCGAAGGACCCTATTACAGCCAAAGCAAGAGGCATATAAGACCAACCATCCATCGATAAAAGAGAGCAGTGCATTCAAATTTAACAAGTATCAAAAGGGGCACCCCCATAGAATACAGTTCAACATGGAAAGATAGACTATTACAAAAGGCAGCTGGGAAATGCTCTAATGCTTCGCTTTCGACTTTGAGGGATTCCTCGAATCTATGGAAGTCTCTGACGCCACAGACTTTCTAGCTATAGCCCCAGATGCCGCAGCCTTTGCATTCTTCAACCGTCACAGCTCCGCCGAGTAATTGGCGACTATTTCAATGAGTCGAGGCCCATATTTACTGCAACTACCAGTGAAAGGAGAGAACACTACCTGCTGGCCATCCACGGTGATCGGCATCGCCTCTGAGATTTTGCTGGGGTCCAGTTCCATGCCATGGGCTTGCGCCATTGCGACTGCCATGGTCGCTCCAACTGACCGATGCGCGTTCTTGAAGTCCATCGGCATGCCCTCCGCGAAGGATTCCACCAGGCCATCAAGATTTTCGATCAACTTAGCCTTGGGGACCATCTCCTCTCGAAGGCGGCTTAGCACGCCCTTGGCTTTTCCAAGTGTGTCTTGGACAGAGACTCTACGATCCTCGACTATGGCCACAGTGCCGTCTAAGGCATCCGCGCAACCCAAAGCCTAGGCATCAAAGCTCATGCCAGCAGCATCTGGAGAATACACGTATCAGCACAGCAACATATAGGCAAAACACATGTGAAAATGCAAGTGAGGCAGTATCATACCTAAGAGCGCTTTTGCGACAGTGAAGAGATGTTCTACGAACAACTTTTCCCTCTCGGTGGCGGAGGAACGTAACTCTTCCTCGCGTTTTTGCGACTCCTCGAGAGCCTCGACTGCCTCCTCGCGTTTCTTCTCTACCGCGGAATGTCCCTTTTCGAGGGAAGTGACGCGACGAAGAAGCTCATTATGCTCATCTACAAGGGACAAAAATGGCAAAACCTGAGCTCACCAACCTCTACACAAGAAGAGCGGAAAGCAAAGTATAAAGCTAACCTTCAACAACACGATGGAGGTTATCCAGCATAGCATGATGTCGACCTAAGGAAACGATCTGCTCAGCGAGGCGAGTAGAATTCTTCAAGATAGGCTACACCAAAGAAAAATAAGCATGAGCATTAACAAAAATTCAACTACCAGCGACAAGACAAAAACTAACGTGTTCCTCCAGGGACTCCGAAGATTCTTTCAGAATCAATGTCTGGGCAACAATCTGGTGCCCCCAGTGTGGGGGGAACTCGAAGAATTGGCACAGGAGTGGGCCACCACCGGAGGAGAAGGAGATTGTGCCACCACCTCCTTGTTCTTGGAGTCTGTGACTCCGGACTCCTTGACAAATTGGCAGTCGTTGGAGGACGACGACGCCGTTTGACTGCCAAATATCAAACACTACTTCAGAAGGAAAAGATTTTGAGAAGACAAGATGAACTCGCAAACTTATAAAGATGTAGCCATCAAAATTTTCGAGGTCAAAGGAATCTCAAGATGACTCCTTTGGCAACCTCAGCTTCTTCCGTGAAGAAGGAGCCATGGCGCACAGGCACGGCATGGATTGGCTCCTCTACTGCAGTAGGAGGACCCTCTGGCGTCGTCGGTGATGAGGCATCCGAATCCTTGCTACGGGAGCGCTTGCGAGTCCCGTGCCCACTGGACTCGGGGGCTTCCTGCTCCTCCCCAGCAGGGACGGTGCATCCCGACTCGTCCTCTTCTTCTGCTTCGCGCGGAATTATTCCTTCGGGCTGAGGAGGCAAGTTGGCGGCCACCTTCTAGTCCTAAAATCAGAACCAAGCATCAGTACAAGCTACAATGAGCAAGTAATCAAAAAAATGTGAAGAATATTCAAAAGGAAATCCACCTCAGGCGGAGGATGGCTCGCACAGAATGGAGGCATGACTGAGTCACCCAAGAGATCCTCCTTGGTGGCGAGTGACATCACCAGTACCAATCCAGCGGCACATCAGATGCACCCTTGCCTGCAGAGTTTGTACTCGGCGATGCATCCAAGTGCGAATGAGATCAGCGCTGCCTACTTCTTTGCCTATGCGGCGTTCGAGGTTGAAGACACGCTGATACAGAGTCTCTGTTTCCTCGACTTCGTCGGGTATCACAATGTTCTTCCACAACCTCCTCCTCTTGCAGGACGCCATCGGATCAAAGGGCGTGAGTCCGTAGTGCTCTCCATCGACCTTCTAGTCGTGAATGTAGAACCACTTCTCCCTCCATCCTTGGATAGACACAATGAGATTGATGGAGAAATAGGTGACATTGGAGTCGAAGTGGATCCCGCAGCCTCCTATATCGTAGACTACTAAACCCGAACCCGACTGACGTTTGAGATTGAAGAGTTTTTTGAAGAGTCCAAAGTGTGGCTCGATTCCGAGCCAGCACTCGCAAAGGGTAATAAAGTAGGCGATATGGAGGATAGAGTTTAGGGTCAGCTGGTGCAGCTGGAGCCGTAGAAACAAAGTAAATCCCTAACAAACAAATGAAGGGGGAGAGAAAGACCGCGACTGATGAACGCGAGGAACATCACTCGAAACCCGCCAGGAGGACTGGTAATTACCTCATCGTCGGGAACACGGGAGTCATCCTCCGTGGCGGAGAGCCCTCCATCCTAGCGCTGGGTGAAAATCTCTGAAGGCTTGATGATAGATGGGCGCCACGACCCATTGGTAACGCGGGTCCCTGGGCCCTTTTTCTTCCCAGCCGCGGCGGCGGCACTGGTACCCGTGGTGGCGGTGCTTTTCTTCTTGCCCACAACAGCGGCAGCAGTAGATCCAGTGGTGGAGCTTCCTTTCTTCTTGCCCATCTGGCGCTAGCGGTGAGAGCACAGGAAGTAGCTCAGGAAAGTATGAAGTTGGTCCAGCGCCGCAAAGAAGGTGAGAGCAATGGATCAGCAAGAAGTAGTTATGGAGGCTGTGCGCGACGAGGAAGATGAGATGTGGAGAAATTACCGCATAGAGGATCTCTAGTTAACCTCATCAGCGATGCCATCCAACAGCCAGAAGAAAATCAACTTGACATGTGGCACAAATCAGTGTCGACACGTGTCAAGGGTAAAACACAAACCATCACTCCAGTCCTCCCATTACACGCGAGAATCGAGGAGACACAGTTAAACCAGAAGATTACGCACGCCTGGTCAAGTCCAAGTCAGAAAATAGGACCCACTACTCGTCACGTCCCGTCAAAACCGCTCACGCGGGTGAAATGGATCGTATGGGCACCTAGAGGGGGTGAATAGGTGCTACTTCAAATTTTAATGCTTTTTCAATTTTAGGCTTGACACAAAAGGTAAATTCTCTAGATATACTACTGAGTAGAATTTCCCTATATGCAAACCTAACTACTAGCGAGTAGAGGTGATTAAGATAGAGGAACGAGGAAACCATAGTGGAGCACATGGAGACACATGATTTTTTTACCGTAGTTCCTTCCTTGTTAAGGGAAGTACATCTTTGTTGGAGGGGTGGGCGGTACTAAGACCACCACGCCACAATAGACCTCACCCTGTTCTCCGATGGATCTTGCCACCAAAGGCCTGATCCACCTTTCCACTATAGGATCCCTTCGAGGCGAGAACCGACACCTTTACACAACTAGCGGGGCACAACTCCACAACCGAATTGGAGGCTCCCGTAATGACAACAAGCTGCCACATGAACAATAGTTATCAATAACAAAACACAAGATCTAGATAACAACGAGAATACTAGATCGAATGAATCAAGAGGTCTGACAGGAGGGGAAGACATGGCTTTTATACCCCCTGTCCAGATGGAGCGGTTGGAGCTTTTTGGGGCCGGATTATCTAGCCTAAGTGAGGGCCGGATTATCCGGCCCGGGGAAAACTCTGCCCCATCCTCGGACTATCCGGGAGATAATCCGCCCCCAGTCTGAGCATCGCGTCGTGCCAGCCTTTGCTCGTCTCCTAGGGACCAGATTATCCGGCCCAAGGTTAGGGCCGGATTATCCGGCAGGGGAAGAAAATCTGCCCCACTTCAGATTGTCCAGTGGAAAATCTGCCCCCAGTCAGAGCGTTGCACTGTGCTAGCCTTTGCGCGTCTCCTGGGGGCCGGATTATCTGGCCCAAGGTTAGGGCTGGATTATCCGGCAGGGGAAGAAAATCCGCCCCACTTCAGATTGTCCAGGGGAAAATCTGCCCCCAGTCTGAGACTCGCGCCATGCCAGCCTTTGCCAAGAGGGTTAGGCCAGATTATCCGGCCCTTGATGGGGGCGGATAACCCGGCCCCCAAACACCAAAAACACTTCCCTGCACACTTAGCACACATGAGAAAACTCCGCGGTATTGTTATTTAACACACAAAACACAGGGAACCATGAAATGTTCTTTCAATCTCCCCCTTTTTGGTGTTAGATGACAATACTAGGGTATGCAAGATAGCTCTCATAACACAATATTTAACAAATGAAAAAGACTCCCCCTCAATATGTGCATAATAAAATTTGCATTTGATTACAAATACACACAAGAAGGTACAAGTCTATTTGATTGGAACATAGGCAAAATATTCATACCACTGAGGGAGAGAGATAGAGGCGTCCTCAATATATTATAAGAATATCCAATGATAGCCACAATGAGCACCTTCCTCGATAGAGATATCCAATATAGCCAATATGATAGATGACTCCATAAGGATACTCCACAAGATAAATCCAGAGCCACACATAAACATAGTCTCATACAGAGCAAATCACAAATAGAAGTTCAATGCTAAATGGGCAGAAGCGAGAAAAAAACCGAAAAGATAAAGTGCGAAACCTTGCGCCCTAAACTCTTCACAAATAGAAGTTCAACCCATGCAAATCCATGGAGACCTAATAGAACTACTTCTCCCCCTTTGGCATCGAAACGCCAAAAAGTAAGAAGAGTGATGCTAGTGTCCCAAGGGATCACTCTAGTCATCATCGTCGTCCTCGTCCCCGTCCTCATCCTCGTCCTCAAGCTCCTCGGTGTCATCCTCCTCATCATCAACAGTGGCCGCAGAAGGAAACAGGTGATGCTCAAGTTCTCCATAGTTAAGCCCAGAAGAAGAATTCCACCGAGCATATGGTGTGGGAGTAGTAGGAGCAGGGGGATCACCTGATGCTCCGGACACATGGTGAAGAATGAGCTGCTGAGTGTGGGCCATCTCGTGGCACTGCTTGTACGCCTCATACTGTCCCTTGCGAGTGTCCACCCACATGCAAAGAATGTTCCACTGGAACCAATTCAGCTGCTTGATCTCACGAGCAATAGGAGGCACTGGGGGCCTACGAGCACTGGCATGAGCATCCCTCATGAGTCCCTCAGAAGCAGAAGATGGGTGTGAGGTCTTCCTAACCTTGTTGTAGAACTTCTTTGTCTTGTGCTCAACATCAATGTTAAACTCTTCAGTGGGAAGCAGGTGCTTGATCAACAACATAATGTAGGGTGCATACGGGATGGATAGCCTATTGAACATTGCATTAGTCAACTCATGGTAAATAAAGTCCATCACATCCAGCTTATAATTAACGAACTCATCCTCACTAGATGCAACCTCGTGATAGAAGGCTAGAAGCTGAACTAGGTGACCACGAATACTATCATTATTCCCTCCACTTGGGGTGATAGAATCACAGAAGAGGCCCACCAAGATAGCATATATTGGAGAAAGACTAGCAAAGAAGCCCACAATACCATTGTCAACTGTGCACGGAGAGAGGACTGCATCTTTATTGGGATTAAGCTGGGTGATGATACGATGGCCACTAGCACGATCCCTATTGCCGAAGGAATATCCAAGCACTCCAGCAAAAACACCAAAATCAGCTTGCAATGGCCTGTCACGGGTCATCCACTTCATGGTGCGGTACTCATCGCCATAAATGACCAAAGTGGAGAAGAACTGCTTCACTATCTCGGAGTCATAGGAGCATTGAAGAGCCATGAGATAGTGCAGCCTAATCCTCTCAGTCACATCCATAGCATCAACAAGTTGAGGTTTTTCCATGGCCTCAACAATAATCAGGGGATGCATAGGTCGAATCTTCTGCCGAGCATAAACATCTTCATAGATAGACTTTTGGCCAGCACACCAAAAGCGAGAGTCACCCAGCTCAGTATCTTGTGCTGATTCATCAAACAGATCACAATGACGAATGGAAGAGTAAGTAACACCATCCATCTTCTTATAGTTAATCTTGGGCTCTTTGCCCTTCCTGTTGGACACACCCTTCCTGGTCCTATCCCTCTTTGCATGTTCAACCATGCGAGCAGCCTCGTTCTTCCTTCTCCTCAGCTCAACCTCGTCCACTAAGTTACCCTCACTGTCGTCCCAAAAGTTGTGACCACGAGGACGACGCTTGTAGGTCTTGGGAGCACCCGAACCACCCGTGAGAATGTAGAAATAGTAGGCAAACAGTCCATAGTCCAAACATATACAATGCACAAAATCCATAAGAATCTGAACCAGTTTTGACTCTGTTAGGCCGGATTATCTGGCCTGGCTAGGGCGGATAATCCGGCCCTAGCAGATTTTTTTTAGATCTGCCTAGATTGAGTGCAAGACTATAGATCGGACCTAGGAACTGCAAGACTATGATTCCTACATGAAATAGCAACCTTCTAGTCCACGTTCCACCAACAAGTGACACATCAACTTAAAATATGGTCAGAGACGGAGTTACCCTCACTCATTGGAGGAAGAACACGGATAAGAAGGTACCCAGAGGCTTGGAGAAGAAGATCTGGGGAGGCCCAGAGAATCTGGCGGCCGGGGAGGCTCGGAGGAGGGTGGGGGGCAGCAGGCGGCGGCTGGGAGATAGAGGGGGTCGAGGGAGAAGTGCTGCTCGTTGTGATCCCTCCCCCTCGACGCCCAATCCTTAAAATACTACAGCCGCCGGGGCCAGATTATCCAGCCTACACTTGGACCGGATTATCCGGCCTCAAATCTGAATTTCTGTTACACATAGATTTAGGCCTGCGCGTCCCCAAACAAAACCCTCACAAGTGTGACCAAAGGACTTGTGTGCAAGAGTAGATGGTTTAGGGGTAGAGAGAGGCTTGGGACGAGAGAACCAAACTGAGATGGTACTACACACTCAATATTGCAAGAATCAAATCAACTAAAAGCCAAAATTGAGTGTGATTTCCATAAGAACTTGAGATGAGCAAAAAACAACCAAAAAGATCCACATGAATCCAACTCTTCTCATGGAAGAGGGCGGTGGCCGAGGCCACCTTGTTGGAGTGCATGGTATGACACCGCGAAGATATATCTTGGGTTCATGACCAATACTCATCAATAAGCTCACATATCACCAAATGATTTAACTTGCTTTAAGCATTATGGGGGAGGGTTAGCCCAATTAATTAGGACCACACTCCCCCTATATCCATGCCCACACCTAGACCAAGTAAGAATGAGATGTAAGAGTGAGTGCATGGGTAGTCAAGACAAGCTCCTTGAATCAACGATATTTAGCTCATTCCTCAAGTAACAAACCTTGCTTCACCAAGTGGCTTCGTGGAACTATCAGCAAGTTGGTTCTTCGTGCTCACAAAAGATAGATCAATATCGCCTCGAGCTACATGGTCCCGAATAAAATGATTTAAAATCTCAATATGCTTCGTCCTTGTGTGTTGTACCAGATTATACGCAGTTTTGATTGCACTTTCATTATCGCATAAAAGAGGCACTTTGTCACAATTGACACCGTATTCCTTTAAAGTTTGCCTCATCCATAATACCTGAGTACAGGCACTAGCAGCAGCTACATATTCAGCTTCGGCGGTGGAGAGATATATACAATTCTGCTTTTTAGAAGACCAACATACTAGAGACCTTCCCAAGAATTGACAAGCTCTAGAAGTTAATTTCCGATCATCCTTATCAATAGCCCAATCTGAATCAGTATAGCCACATAGAGAGAAATTGGAGCCCTTGGGATACCATAGACCAAAATTAGGGGAATGAACCAAATATCGGAAGATCCTCTTGACCTCCACTAAGTGGCTTTATTTAGGAGCTGCTTGATACCTTGCACACACACCTACACTCAACACAATATCGGGTCTAGATGCGCAGAGGTAAAGAAGAGAGCCGATCATGGACCGGTATACCTTTTGGTCCACATCTTTACCATGGGGTTTAAGTTCAAGGTGACATTTTGTTTGCATCGGAGTGGCGACTCCATTAATATCCGTCATCTTGAATCTCTTGAGCATGTCTTTGATGTATTTTGCTTGATTTATCAAGGTTCCTTCTCTAAGTTGTTTGATCTCAAATCCAAGAAAGAACCATAACTCCCCCATCATAGACATCTCAAACCTGTCAGTCATAAGCTTTGAAAATTCATCATTAAAAGCTTTATTAGTAGAGCCAAAGATAATGTCGTCTACATATAGTTGGCATACAAAGAGCTCCCCCTTAACCTTCTTAGTAAAAAGAGTAGGATCGATTTGCCCAACTTCGAAGCCACGGTCTAGCAAAAGCTCTTTAAGGTGCTCATACCACGCACGTGGGGCTTGTTTAAGGCCATAGAGTGACTTATCGAGTTTGTAGACATGGTTCAGAAAGTTAGGGTCCTCAAATACCGGGGGTTGCTTTACATATACCAACTCATGTAGAGGGCCATTAAGAAAAGCACTTTTAACGTCCATTTGTTGTAATTTAAAATTGTTATGAGCAGCATAAGCAAGGAGGATACGGATGGACTCAAGATGAGCCACTCGAGCATAAGTCTCGCCAAAGTTGATGCCCTCAACTTGGGAATAGCCTTGTGCCACGAGTCTTGCCTTGTTACTTACAACAATGCCATTTTCATCTTGCTTATTCTTAAATATCCACTTTGTGCTGATAACATTGCGGCAATCCTTGGGCTTCTCTACTAATTTCTAGACCTTGTTGCACTCAAAGTTATTCAACTCTTCATGCATAGCAACAACCCAGTCCGGATCTTCTAGAGCTTCAAACACTTTCTTGGGTTCCACCATGGATATGTGAGCTTGGTGCTCACCAAAACTTGCTAGCTCCCTTCGTGTGGACACCCTTCGTCGAAGATCACCTACAACTTTGTCAAGAGTGTGACCCCTTAATTCAAGGTTCCTATCTGCACGAGCTTTGCGACGAAGTTCAATTAGCTTGTTGTCTCTTGGGGGAATAACTTCATCATTTGAGTCTTTGTTGGAATTATTGGCTTGGCCTTGATCTTCAGCTTGATTAACAGGAATAGGAGATGATGAATCTTGTCCTTGATGTTGATCAACAGCCGTAACAGGAGGCTGCTGTTCTTCAGGATTTTTAGGGCCAGATAATCTGGCCGAGGGTGGGGCCGGATAATCCGGCCTGGTAGTACTTGAAGCACCTTCACAGTCTTGAGTGATCCTGTCACGAACTGGAGAGGGGCCGGATAATCCGGGATCAGCCGGAAAATCCGGCCTGGGGCTTATAACAGAATCTTCACCATTTTGATCACTTCTGCCAGTTGAGGAGGGTTGGCCGGATAATCTGGTGTCCACCGGATAATCTGGCCTGGAGCTTTCAGGGGCATTTTGATCATCGGCATTTTGTGGGGTTGGTGTAAAAGTTTCTCCAATGGTTGGAGCATGTTGAGCTTGTGTCGATGAGGGCTCTACTTGAGGTGAGCATTGTCCTTTCTGATCTGCCACAAGGGGTTCCTCAATGGGGCGGAAAAATCGCCCATTCTTCTTATGGCATCTTGGGGTATTTCAACATCTGCATCACAAACATCAACTTGTCTCGCACGGGAGCCATCATTTTCCTCGAACACCACACTACAAGATTCTACAACAGTTCCGGAGAGCTTATTGTAGACTCTATAAGTGTGGGATTCGGCACCATAACCAACAAAAATGCCTTATAAAGCCTTAGACTCAAATTTATATAAACGAACTCCTTTAATGAGAAAGAAACACTTACAACCAAATACCCGGAAGTAGGAGATGTTTGGCTTGTTACTAGTAAGTATTTCATACAGAGTCTTGTCCAAGATTTTGTGGAGATAGAGCCGGTTGGATGAATGGCAAGCGGAAGAGATTGCTTCAGCCTAGAAGTTATAAGGAGACTTAAATTCAGCTAGCATAGATCCGGCCATATCCATTAAGGTCTGATTCTTCCTCTCGGCAACACCATTTTGTTGAGGGGTGTATGCAACGGAATATTGATGTCTTATCCCCTCTTCACTTAGAAATTCATTTAAGGTGTAGTTCTTGAACTCGGAGCCGTTATCACTTCTAATTGCCAATATAGGGACATTGTGTTGACGTTGAACCTCGTTGGCAAAATCGATGACCGTTTGTTGAGTCTCGCTCTTCAACTTGAAGAAATAGACCCATGTGTATCTTGAGTAATCATCAACAATCACAAGGAAATATTTCTTCCCATCGAGACTTGCATGAGATCCACATGGAGGAGCTCCAAAATCCTCTTTGATGAAATAATGGTCTTCCTTCGATGGGGAGAGTCATGCATTTTCCCTTCAACACAAGCCCTGCAAACACGATCTTTGGCAAAGGAACTATTTTCTATTAGTCCAAGGATGTGGCCACCCTTGTGGAGACTTTGCAAAGTTCTCATATTGACGTGGGCTAGTCGGCGATGCCATAGCCAACCTGCGTCGGCCTTTCCGAAAAGACACATCGGACCTGTAGTGGTTTTCCTCGAGAAGTCCACCACGTACAGGTCATTTTCGACATACCCCATGAAAGCGACCTTTAGAGACTTGCTCCACAAGAGTACCACCAAATCAGCATCAATGAAAACTACAAAGCCCATCTTACCAAGGGCACAAACTGAAAGTAAATTGTAACCGAGGGTCTAACAAGCATGACGTCCACGAGAGAGATATCGTGAGCAACCACAACTTTGGCAAGACCCAATACCTCAAATTTTGACTTGTCACCATAGGAGACGGTTATGTGATCATGGTTTGGCCGCATCTCCGAGATGATCTCCTTGCTTCCGGTCATATGACTAGTGCACCCGCTATCGAGTACCCATTTAGACCCACCAGAAGCATAGCCCTGCAAGAAAGTTACTTCTTGGTTTTAGGTACCCATTTTTAATGGGTCCTCTCATGTTAGTGACAAGGGTTTTGGGAACCCAAATAGACCAATATATGTAACTATCGAAAGGACCTACATAGCTAGCATAGACATCACCATAATAATCACAAAATAATTCATAATTAGGATTATTAGCCCCTGCAAAACCATCATAGTGAGTATTGTCATTAGTGGTGGTGCTTGTCTTTGGTTGAGAAGTTTTGCTCTTCTTCTTTTTGTTGTTCTTCTTCTTATTTGTCTTGGGAACATAACCAAGACCTTCTTTTCCATTATTTGTCCTTTGCTTGCTAAGCACCTCATCTATAACTTCTTTACTTTTATGTTGAGATTCCTTTACAAGTTCTTCTCGTCCACGAGATGGGGTGGAGGTGCTGGGCATATCATACTTGTCCAATTGAGTTTGGAGCTAATCATGAGACTCATTTAGAGTAAAATGATCACTCTCCAATTCCTTGTGAGCAATGCCAAGTTTCTCAAACTTTTTTGAGAGTCTAGCATGAGCATCCCCAAATTCAATCTTTTCCTCCTTTAGTTTCTTTACCTTAGCAAGAGAATTGTCACGTTCTTTAATGAGCTAGGAAACAACCTCCTCATGGGACTCCTCAATTGACTCAAGTTTCTCCTCCAAGGATACTCGAGCTTCCTCTTCTTCCTCTAAGGCATTCTTCAAGGAGGCAATTTGCAAGGAATCTTCTCTTTCAATTCTACCCTTTTCTTCGAGAAGTTCTTCGGAATGAGAGGGTTAACTCATAAGAGCATCAAAATGAAGTTTGTGCTCACCTTGCAGGTTAGTGAAAAAATTGTCCAAAGCAATAACTTCTACTTTTATCTTAAGACTAGTATGATCATCCATATGCATATTTATATTAGTCTTAGGAAATGAAGAAAGAGAAGATGATACCTCGGACCCTCTTGCCATCAGACAAGTGACGTTGTTGTTGATGACATTTTTGTTTGGAGAGTCGAAGAGTGATGACGGGGTAGATGTGGTGGCTATAGCAGCCACCTCTCATGAACTATCTTCATCATCTTCGTATTCACTTGTAGAGGAATATTCTTCTTGTGCCACCAAGACAATCTTGGGTTGCTTCTTGTAAGGACCATTCTTTTTGATAAATGGCTTCTTTTGAGGTGCCTTGGACTTTTCTTTAAGGATGATCCTGCCACCATTGTCTTCTCTACTTTGATATGGACATTCATCCACAAAGTGCAACCTATATCCACAATTGTAGCATGTTCTCAGTTTTGGGCCATTCTCTATTCTTCCACTTGACCCATTCTTGCGCTCGAGTTCAGACTTGGCCTTGGCTAGATCCTTCCAAAAATTCCTTGCATAGAAGGCCATGTACTCTCCATGAGCATGCTTGACCTCCTCGGGACAGCCCATGGAAACAACCTCGTATCCTCTTTCATCCTCATCTTGTTCAACAACATTTGCCTTTAGAGCAACATTGACTCCTTTTTGAATGGCCCGGGCACGGGCATCTTCAGCGTTCTTAGCTCCAACAATTACAATAGCCCAGGCACGGGCATCTTTAGCGTTCTTAGCTACAAACTTGAATGACGCCATTTCTTGCATGACTTCATTGGAAGTCATTTGATGGTAGTTGTGTCTACCTTGCAAACTCTTCAAGTCCGTTGGCTCAAATGGCATTAGAGCACTCACATATTTCGTTTTTATCCAAGAATCATCAATGTGAGTGACTCCATGTTTTCTAAATGTTGTTGCAATACCCTTGAGCCTTCTATACATATCTTCATGGTCTTCACCATCCAACATGTAAAATCCTTTAGCTTCATTGCTAAGGGCATCATACCTATTTCTACTCATGCTTTCATTTCCAATGAACATGTCGGTGAGTGCATCCCACGCTTCTTTGGCGGTGTTGAAGTTCTCAATGTGGGGCATGTCCTTGGGACCCACTCTGAGCTGAATCATGTGGAGATCCATTGCATTCAATTGATTGTCCACAACTTCCCTTCTAGTCAAGTTGGTGGGATCTCCAATATGAAGACCATCTTCGATAATCCTCCAAAGTTCAATTGACGAATTGCATACATGAGATTTCATTAAGAATTACCATTGATTAAATGTAGATGCAGTAAGCTTGGGTGGATCACCCCTATTGTTTATATGAGGATGAGGGATAGGTGGGTCAGGAGAATATAGATGAGGAACCTCACTATAGTCCTCCTTACCACTTCCCTTCTTGGAGGTGGAACCATTATGTTTTTCACCTACCACTTCATCTTCCTTAGATCTGGCATGAGCCTTATCCTTAGATAGAGGAGTGGTGGCCTCAGAGGAAGATGGGGGTGGGGCTGTAGATGACATGAGATGAGCAATCATTTGTTGCATCTCTTCCATCTTAGTCTCAAAGGATTTCAACAAGGTTGTTTCCAACGTCTTGAGGTCATCCATTGTTACCTTATCCACAGCCTCATTCCCATTTTCCTTAGTACATATACTTCTCTTAGGCGGTTAAGCCCGAATAAAGATCCGGGGCTCTAATACCAATTGAAATGGATCGTATGGGCACCTAGAGGAGGGTGAATAGGTTCTACTTCAAATTTTAATGCTTTTTCAATTTTAGGCTTGACATAAAAGGTAAATTCTCTAGATATACTATTGAGTAGAATTTACCTATATGCAAACCTAACTACTAGCGAGTAAAGGCGATTAAGATAGAGGAACGAGGAAATCGTAGTGGAGCACGCGGAGACACGGGATTTGTTTTACCGCAGTTCCTTCCTTGTTAAGGGAAGAACATCTGCGTTGGAGGGGTGGGCGGTACTAAGACCACCACGCCACAATAGGCCTCACCCTGTTCTCCGATGGATCTCGCCACCAAAGGCCTGATCCACCTTTCCACTATAGGATCTCTTCGAGGCGGGAACCGACGCCTTTACACAACTAGCGGGGCACAACTCCACAGCTGAATTGGAGGCTCCCATAATGACAACAAGCTGCCACAAGAACAATAGTTATCAATAACAAAACACAAGATCTAGATAACAACGAGAATACTAGATCGAGCATTCTCCAAGTGAATGGAGAGGAGTTGAAGCGCTTGATTCGTGATGACAATGAATGATGTCTCCCCCTTCAATCCCCCAAAGATTGAAGCCTTCGGGTGGTTGAAGTGGGAGATCTCGGGAGAGAGCTTTTGCAATAGGTCTGTTCTTTTTTGAACGAATCAGGAGGTCTGACAGGAGGGGAAGACGTGGCTTTTATACCCCCTATCCAGATGGAGCCGTTGGAGCTATTTGGTGCCGGATTATCCGGCCTAAGTGAGGGCCGGATTATCTGGCCCGGGGAAAACTCCGCCCCAGCCTCAGACTATCCGGGAGATAATCCGCTCCCAGTCTGAGTGTCGCGCCATTCTAGCCTTTGCTCATCTCCTAGGGGCCGGATTATCTGGCCCAAGGTTAGGGCCGGATTATCCGTCAGGGGAAGAAAATCCGCCCCACTTTGGATTATCCGGGGGAAAATCCTCCCCCAGTCAGAGAGTCGGGTCGTGCCAGCCTTTGCTCGTCTCCTGGGGCCGGATTATTCGGCCCAAGGTTAGGGCCAGATTATCCGGTAGGGGAAGAAAATCTGCCCCACTTCGGATTGTCCAGGGGAAAATCCGCCCTCAGTCTGAGACTCGTGCCATGCCAGCCTTTGCCAAGAGGGTCAGGCCAAATTATCTGGCCTTGATGGGGGCGGATAATCCGGCCCCCAAACACCAAAAAACACTTCCCTGCACACTTAGCACACATGAGAAAGCTCCGTGGTATTGTTATCTAACACACAAAACACAGGGAACCATGAAATGTTCTTTCAGCGGGCGAATGAGGTTATCTCATCGTCAGCAGTGACGTCATTAACTCCAGCAGGAGCACATTTTGACTACACTAGGCCTTACTCGAGTCTTCGACTCGACCAAGCACTCGGGGGCTACTCCTAACAGGAGCGCTGGCCGCGCACCCGAAGAACTTTGTAAAGATATCCAAGCATTATGAAAACCCATCCCTCGAATCAATGATTCGATTGTGGACTTCGGGTTACTCCCATAGGGAGCGCAGAAAGCACGTTCGACGGAAACAAGCAAAAGACAACAGCAATCAGAAAATAATTATAGTCTCCACTCGAGTCTACGACTCGAATAGGCACTCGGGGGCTACTCCCATAGGGAGAGCTGGCCATGCACCCTGTGATTTTTCTCATACGTAACTGTGTGTTGACTACGTCCACACTCGAAAGCTTCGGTGACACCTCCTCATATTTTCCCTACAAAGAGACTACGTCTCCTGGGTCACCCGAATCATCTCCGTGATGACAAAATTTGGATGCCACGCTTACAGCATGAAGATAAGACCTGAAAAAGGCCTGGCAACGCACCTACTGCGCTCTACCAAAAACAATCCATGCCTACAAATATGATGAATAAGCCTTGACGGACGCGTCGAATGCTCACACTCATACACTAGGATTCAACTCTATAAGACCTTCGCGGTCTTAGTCGAATTACGCTAGCACTTTTCTGAATTCAAGTCCAGGGACTCAAATTTGAGTAGATTGTGTCATTTTTCCCTAAGCCAGTTAACTGATCCCGATACATCGGATAAATCAGGCCCGTATATCAACAAATCACTATGATACAAATCAGAACGCTCGAAAATATGCTCAGTTATGCACTCGAAAGACTTCATAAGTCTCCGCTCGAATCTGCGATTCAACCGGACACTCGGGGGCTACTGACGTCGGCATACCTTATAGGTACTCGAGCTTGGCATATACGTTCCAATCTAGCAAAAGCCCGTGGTGTTACCAGGGCCCAGTAAAATATTCGGGTGACCTAAGGAGACTTCGACTGCTTGCGGCACAAGGCGAGCTTAAGATAGAAAGTTTAAAAGGGACAAACCCTAACTTGTAACCGAATCATCCTGCTACCCGAGACCTAGCCTATCTATATAAAGGCTAGGAGGGGCGGCGAGGAGGACAATCACAACCCTAGTTTCCACAACCTCGCTAGATCGCATCTGCGCACCCCCTATAACTTTCGACTCTCTCGATAATTCCAAGAGCAGACAAGCAGGAGTAGGGTCCTCTACGAGGCCTGAACCTAGGTAAACCTTGCGTCCCTGTGTGCTTGTTTGCTAGCCGATTGATGCCTCCAGCGCTCCCTCCTTCTCCAAAACCCAAGTCCATAACAATGGGCATTGATGAGTTTAACCCTCGTCACTCCTACTCTTGCATCAAAGATTTTGATCAAAATTTTAGTCCAATGCTTTGAGTGCCACACTAAGACGTTATATGGAGTTTTTGATTTCTCACATTTGAATGACGTTCAAACAATTACCATGCACATTGACCTTGCATATGCATTTCATTTGTTATCCTTGTATTGTGCTAATAGTGTTGTGAACAAAAATGGATATGCCATAAATGACATGCTCCTCTATCATGCACAAAAATATTTTGCTTGGTCTTTGTTGTGTGAAGGTACAAATGCATATGCATCAACTTCTATGGACCAAGAGTTGACAAGACGAACCGTAGAGAGTTACCTATGTATTCCCTTCATCGAGTTATCTCTACACCATAAGGTGACTTCCTTCTACTTGAGGACTCATGCTACAATCTTCATGAATTGGCTACTCTTTGAGTGTTGCTTCACTTTTGTGGTGAACTTTGTAGGCTTCATGGAAAGTGAAGGAACATTGAAGAGTTTCCACATCAAGCTTCTCAAGGATGACTACATGGAAAACCCCAAGATCAAGAATGTATCTCGACCACCTCTACATGGTGATGAGCGTATAGAGTTGACGATGACTCTTTTCAAAGGGGGGAACAGATGCAGCCCATCCTACATATGCTACTACATCTACAATTCCAAGTCCCCAAACTCGTCCCCAAGTCACCCAAGAAGATGGACAAGGAGCAGCCACCTCCAGAACCAGAGTCTCCGTCGTCATCGCCCTAGAGTCTCCACTGCCCAAGCCCCGGAGTCTCTCGCCTTCCTCTGCTCGAAGCCGGCTGCAAGCCTCTAGACTCCATCCGGAGTCTCCTCCCACACGCGCCCGGGGTATCTGGCCTGACCCTCAGCTGCCCACGTCTGCAAGCTTCTGTACTCCGCCTGGAGTCTCCGCCCGCTACCCCGGAGTCTCTGGTCCAGACCGGAGTCTCTAGCCCAACTACACCAGAGTCTCTGGCATAAGTGATGGGCTTACGTGCCAACAGCTGGGCCCTTGGCCCATGTACCCCTTATTCCGTCCCAAACCCTAGTTTTATCCCCAAATTACCCATGTTTATGTGGCTAGCCTATAAATAGCCCCACCCCTCCATTTGTAAACCCTAGGCATAGATGATAGACTAAAGACAGCCCCTTTATGGAATCTCTAGTTTTGCCTCATCCCCATTACCAAGGGGATCGACTATTGTGACCAACCTCGTTGAAGTTTGCATTCCGCCATCGCTGTATAAGGCCTACGTTTGCGAGTGCGTGAGCATATTTGTCAAGATCCTCCCCAAGGTGTTCTTCCCTCTCCACTTGGGATTGAAGGGAGCACGTTGACCGATCTTTCCTTGTGAGGATTCTATCGGACCAGTGGCTGCCATTCAGGAGCAATCGGCCTTGTATCATGTGAGTTATGCATGTGTTCATCGTGTTCTTCACAGGTGTCTGTTCGCTTCCGCTACCTTCTCCCTTTCCCCTCGTTTTCCCATAGATTTCCATGGAGATTCATGAAAGACCGGGCCACCCTAAGGGATCAACCTAACACTTCTGCTTTCCGGCAATGGGCACCCTTTTGAAATCTTGCGAATGAGCCGAAGGAACAGTGGTGGTGTCCTTGGAAAACTCGGCAGTAGAGGCCTCCCCTTCATCTTCAGCTGCAACTCATGTTCCAGTAAATTCTATGGATGTTGCAGGGCTAACCAATAGATCTCCATTCTCAGGAAAAGGAGGTAAGGCATAAAGATGATCATGACCCTACAAAGACAACCAAAGTCAGATGATAAGGGCTATGTCATAGTATAAATGGAAAAACAACCAATTATAAAGAGCATCCAATAAAATTACATCAGGAACAAGATGTTTCTTGCCAAATGGTTCCACCCGACACTTTGAAGGAACTGGGTTCTTCTTTGTTAAAGTGGTGAACGAACGTACTTTTTTCTCAAGAGTCTCAAGAGGAAGATTTTCCTACGATATCCTCATTGGGTCCTTCTTGCCAGTATAAGACCACATGCCAGCTAACCTGGCCTAGAGGGGTTGGATGCGAACCCGAAGGAAATAAGCCATAATTTCCAAACCTGTTACTGTGCATCCAATCTCGATGCGCATTTTCTCGATCCAATTCAGTAGAGGTTGGATTTCTTTCATCTCTTCGGCACTGCTCCCATGATTCAAGCCTCTAGCAGGTTTTATTCATGTCAAAAGGAGCTAACACAAATTGTTGGCCTTCAACTTGTTGGTCCTTGATGTAAACCCACTTAGTTTTCCAAACTTGGGCATAGTCTGCAATTTTGAAATCTAAATAGTCAACTTCTTGGTGAATGGAGATTATGGCACCTTCCACATCATGAAGAATGGTGTGGTGTTGCGGTGAACATAGAAAAAATACTTCCACAGGCCCCATTGGGGATGGATCCTGAGGAAATATTTGCAAAGGGTGATGAAGCAGGCGATATGAAGGATAGAGTTTGGTGTGAGCTAATAAAGCTGCATGTTGTAAACAAAGAGGAGGCCGCAAAGGAATTCATGAGCTAGAAGGGAGAGGCCACAGTAGAGAAAAGAGAGGAACATTTCCCGCCACCCAGGTTGAGGCGCAAGAACAGCTTCATCTCCTAGAACCATGAAGGAATCGTGATACAAGACACATGACTTGTGGGCTTAGAGCAACTCCCATTTGGTACATTTGGAGGGCACCCACCAGATGACCCTTTTCTTCTTCGTCATAGCGTCCACAATGGGGGAACCTCCTCTGGACTTTCCCATGATGGCTCTGCAAGGGAAGCATAGAGCACGCGCGGAAAGAAGGATAAGCAGGAAGCAAAGGAGCGCACGAGTGATGCAAGGAAGAAGAAGAGGTGCACATATGAAGGGGAAAAGTGAGCAGTAAAAACCTCGTCCTAAGCTTATAAAGCGAGGGCGTGAAAATATTAGCCATTAGATCTGGGCGGCGAAACATCAAGACACAGAGGATGACGACACATGGCGAGCATTGATGAAGAGATAAATATCGTGGGCAGTTATTACCATAGTAAACATGGAGAAAATTCGCACAACACCTCAATTTTCGTGCATAAAGGGGTCGTGCGGTAAAAAATCACCGTTGACGCGCCACTCATGCGTCATCATTACTGTAGCATGGGCCCATTCCTGTAACGCCCATTGGGTATTGTTTTATGAAATTGTGGCACGCCATCTTCATTAGCACTGATGTCATGTGTGGCTACAAAGTGAAGAAACTGTCGAGTGAGTACAAAAAAAATCAATGGTGCACTATATTTGATGATTGACTCTAAGCCTATGCTCTAGTGCAAGGACCCGAACATAGCCTCGGGAGCTACTCCCATCCGGACCGCTTGTCAGGCACCCGGTAGAAAAAAATCCTCCTACGAAGTCGACATAAAAGCAAGTAAGGAACAATTTTTTGAGCCTACACCTGAATTAAAGCATTCGAATGTAGCCTCGGGGCCTACTCCCATTGGGAGCGCTTGTCGTGCACCCGATAAAAATAGCATAAATCCTCCAACAGAGTCGAAAAAGTAAAAAAACTATAAGCATTACATGAATGTATCCTCAAATGGTTACTACCATCGGGAGCGCCTACATTGCACATGATGAAAAAGAAGACAACAACTTCAGTAATTCCAACAGACAAACAAGGCACTCGGTGAAAATTCAAAAAATTCTTAGACCATGTCTGTCGTGATAACATGTTTGAATGTCGTGTATACTACATGAAGATAAGATCCCATGATCCGTCCTGCGAGGCCTAGTAATTGCATACGAATGCGCTATGCTAGTAAATTATCCATATCCATGATATGATGAAAAATCCCGGCAGACACATTGGGTACTCGAAATAAAGCATTGGGATTCAGTTCGATAAGGCCTCCTCATCGTGAACTGAGTTATGCTAGCACATACCGAGTTCGAGCCCAGGGACTCGAATTTTATCTAGGTTCATGATGTTTTTGCCCAAGAGCAATTAACTGATTCCCGATCTGTCGGATGCATCAGACGTGTTGTACCCAATCCTTATGATAATAAAGTGTTAAATGGTTTATTTGCAGGAAACTTCGGCTAACAGCTAATAAAGTCTTTGAGACTCAACCCGAATCTACGATTCATATGGATTCTCGGGGGCTAATAACATGGGTATGACTTATCGGGTCCCTATGATTAACTACCCTAGGCTCACTAAGCCCGCGACGAATAGAGACAATCAAGAAAGGATGTTTTGGCAATCAAGAAAGAAGTACAAACCTAAATAATACCAGTGTTGCAATTATAACTTATAACCTATTCCTATATGGCTCCAGGACCCAGCCTCTCATATAAAGGCTAGTAGGAGCCGAAGGAGAGGGACCTTAGTTTTCCAGGAATCCACCGTAGGATAGATTGCAATTAGCAAACTAGCGACTTTGTAATCATATTCTCCATAATAATCAGACAACTTTGACTCCCTTGTTTGTCTGATCAGCCGACGAAATCCCTAGCGCTCTCTTTTCCGCAAACCCCCAAGTCCATAACAATGGGCATTGCGTAGGTTACCCCTCGTCACCTATCAATTTGGTCAGTTTACTGATAAGTATCTGGGATTCCTAGTGTTCCTGCTAAGAAAATGATATAAGTTGCCTTAATTGATTGAACGTGGAGTTAACTGATGTGTAAATTAGTCTAGTGGCTTCTATTGTTGAGATTGATATTATGGTGCCTCATATTAGAGTGTGCACAGTGGTAGATCTCAATTGCATGATCTGCTGCTTGATTTCTTTCTGGCTAAAACTTGTAGTCCATTGCCAAGGATGCAAAAGACTGAGGCTTGGATTGTTTTAGGATAAAAAATAGATACTATGGTTGCCTTATTCTATATCTAGGATGCAATTAGCATAGAAATTCTATGTTAGGCTGAGAGTACTCCCTTCCCCAAAACCTTTCTTTTTAAATAACTTTATTAAGAACAAATTCTAGGCTTGGTTTTAGAACAACAACCTGCAGTTGAAGAGTGTACTAGCTTGTATGTGATGATATTGTGGAAGAATTGTAGCTGATCTTGTTCCATGGTTGTTAGATCTTGTGGCGGCAACCTGCTGCTGTGTAATAGTTGATGTTGCTTGGGTGGATCTTGATTACTTGCTTGGCCAGATCTTCCGGATGGTCATCTTGTCTCCTTTTTCTTCTGGTAAGCTCCTGGCCTTCTCCGTGTGCTCCTGGATGGCTTCCCCAAGCAATCAGGGTCCTAGTGATGTGGGTGTGGTGCTTTGGTGCTGATTTTCTAAGAATCAGTAGTGTTCTTGGTGGTATTCTTGTGTTATGTGAACTGCTTTGTGGAGAGAATGATGTGTACAGGGAAAACCTTCATGTGGTAGTCGTGGCTTCCTTTTCTACCTTGATTACTTCTTTGTTGGCTCGACAACACACACATGCAAGTGTGTATGAGCTGTATGTGTGTCTGGTTGATGCATTCAGATGAGATCAAGTAAAAACTTGATCTTTTCTCAGGTTCTTACTATCTACTTTTACTTGTCCTGGGGAAACTTGCCCCATCTAGCCAGTGATGCATAGATTGAGTTAACTTTTATTAATAAGATTATATTCTAGAACTTGGTCTCATTTAAACACTTAGCGAGGATAATGGGTAGAGAACTCTCTGCCAAGTCTGAGAGTAATCCTAATAAATAACCCCTTGTTTATATGTTATGTTTGTCTATTTCTCTTTCAGGGACAAAAATAATGGAATGTGAAGATATGAAAGGTGAAGAAAATGGATAGGATTGAGTTTAGGATTATTTTTAGGTTTCCTTTAATCTCTCTTTTTATTCCTTTGTAAACTTATATTATATCTATGGTAATAAAGTGTATTCTTTTATATTCCATTTCTTTCTCAAGAATTGCTCTTACTTAATGTAGTTTCCTTTTTATTCTAGATTGTAAAGACAATGTAATATTACTATTATGTTAAAGTTTAATCTTTTCTATTTTTAATTATTTTTCTGATTGTATTTTAACTTTTAAATTCCTAAATGTAATAAAGAATTCTTATTGTCTAATTTATTGAGGCTTGTACATTATTACACTTCTCTTTATGTAATAGAGAATACAATTGTTTATTTATTACTACATTCCATTTATGGGATTCCTTTATTGTTTAATATTCAATTTCATATTATTATTAAATTCAAATAGAACATTTGAATCTTCAAATTTGAATTGTTTCTCCTCGAAGCACAATGTTTTCTTAAAGGTCATGTCGAAACCCACCGCACCTGCCCTGATGTTTTTATCAGAACAACAGAGATCTCGATCCCTCTATGCCTCTTTTAGTTTTGCGTGAAATTTCCCTGGATTTTCTTATGCATGAATGCAATACACACACATGTGTTCCCGCTATTTATAGCAGCTAATCCTGGGATTTTATAGAACCCCCTCGAAGTTCAGTTTTTGATGCTCCATAGTGTCCGTGGTCACTACAATCTGAGTCTCATTCCACTACAGCATAAGAGGCGCTGCATCAGACGTACTCTTATTTGCATAATCTTTTTCCTTTGCCGACCTCTCTATTAGTCATGCTTCCGAGGATGAGTGCTTTCTGTTCTCAATCGCCAAACCTTCTCCTCCTCTCCCACGCCCTCCAGAAGCACCCATGTCTGCATCTTCCCGTCCTCCCCGCCCACACCCTCCATCACCATCATCTTGTCCCCACCATCCACGGCCTCTCGTCCCTTCTCCAGCACCACACCCTTTCCATAACGCCCCGAGTCATGGCCAAAACCCGCACTCCTAGCACCTCTGGCAGGCCGACCTTTTGCATCGAAAATATGTGACTTCTTCCAAGGAGTATCCCCCAAAAGCCACTTCCCAAACTTCACAGCACCCGGTGAGTGCTCACCCTGCCACATTCCTCCTGCTCATGCCCTAGAAAGCCACAAACCACACAAAAACGAGGGAGTTTCTCGTATTTTACCCTCATTATCACCGGTGCGCCTTGTTCTGGTTTAAAAGAAACAAACCGAGTGAGACTTATCTGTACATCCAGCAATACCCTCACCCGTACAAAATCACCAACATTGATTCCTGATCCATTCATCCCCGCCACCTCTACTTCCCCAATGCTCCAAGAAAGTCCCTCAATCACTAGGTTCTTCATGTACATCTCTGGAATATCATGGATCCTCACCCATGCATGAATACGATTCAGTTCGACTGCAGATGCACTGCAACTTCCATCATATTTCTCGACCAGCAACCCATGATCTCTGAATATCCACGGTCCTTGTTCCGTGATATGCTTCCAATCTCCCAAACAAATCGCCTAGACAAGAAACCTATTCTCCTCTATATTATAAAAAGTTACCTCCTTCGCAGGATCCCATGCGAAATTCATCGTCTTCTTGAGCGACGTCGCGCTAAAAGGTTTTGTCGTAAGTGGCCTCATGACTGCCATCCACTTATTCTCCTCTTTCAGAGACTCTACATCGCCCTTTGGCATGAAGAAACCCTCGATGTCATCCTCCTTCAGGTCTAGACTCTTCAATAGCTCCTCTAGGGTCGGATCACAACCCCCCTGATTCACCGGTCCGCTCGATCCCCCTTGCTTCCCTTCCTTCGCCATCCCCGAATCCATATCTGAAACCCTACCCTGAAGCGCCCACCAAGGCTGGGTAATTGGGCTAGCTAACCCCTTGACCAAACCGAGTGAGATCGCTCGAGGGAGGGAGACCAGAACGTATTATATTGTGGGAATAGAGATCCCTCTCACCAGAAATCTACGATCGTGAGCTAGACCGGGACAGAAAAATCCCGGCTGTCGGGCCCCAAATCAAGGCCCGAGCCTATCCCGCGTAGTGCAGAATCCTCCAGGCCATCGGGCTACGGTCCAGGCCTCCTCCTATGTCTGTGTTTTCTTTGGCCCGAGTCCGACCCATGCAATGTAGAATCCTTCAGGCTGTCGGGCCGCATATCTAAAGACTAGGACCGGCCCGCGGGCCTAAAAGCCTGGCCTATTGGACCGGCCTTCCCACGCCTAGCTATATTCATGAGGTAAAAGTTTATTCATTTGTCACGAATATTAGTGTGAAGTCAGCTGATGAGGCACAACGTCGGCAATGACTATGGTTATGGACTTAGGGTTTTCGTGGAAAAGAGAATGCTGGGGATTTCGTCGGATGTCAGGCAAACAAGGGAGTCAAAGTCGCCTGATTACTTGATGAACATCACTGTTACAGATCGCTTGGTTTTTTTCGATACCTTCTCATAGGCTTATCCCGTCCTATATAATAGGTCGGGTCTCAAACCCGTATACAGATAGGTTACATATGTATGATTACAACACCAACACAACATCGGTTCATATTTCCTTTCCTGATACAACTAAAGATTTCATCGGATGCTTCTTGGGCCATCATCTTGAATCTTCATGGGCTGTGAACCTTTGTGCAGCCAGGGTAGCAAATCATAAACACCTGAGTAATCATACTTATGTCAGTAGCCCCTAGGACTCTACCTGAATTGTAGATTCTGGTTGAGTCTCAAAGATATTTTCAGTTTTTCATGTTCTGAGATATTATGAATTGTTTCTACTTTTCTTATTTTATAGGGATTTGGTACAATAGGCCTGATGCATCTGATGGATCGGGAATCAGTTAATTGCTCCTAGGCAAAAACACTTTAGACCTACATCAAATTCAAGTCCCCAGGCCTGAATTCGAAATAATAACTGGCATAATTCAGTTCAAGTCAATGAGGTCTTATCGAATACTGAATCCCAGTTCTATTTTATCGGGTATCCAACGCGTCCATTGGGATTTTTCATCGTATCATTGATACGGATATTTTACTGGTAGAGTGCATTCTTGTGGGATTACCAGGCCACACAGGACGAATCCCGGGGTCTTACCTTCATGTCTTGGACACAACATTCGGAGTTTTATCACGTCGGGTGCGATTCGAGATTTTCGTATTGATTTTTATCGGCTGCGTTATTTGGCTGCTGGAATTTCTGAAATTTATCAGATTTTTGTTTTAATGATTTTATAGAATCTCCCAATGGGAGTAACCTTTTGAGGATACACTAAAGTAAAACTCATAGGTCTGGGTGAAAACTGCTTTAACTCTATATGCACAATTTAATTTCTATCGGGTGAGCGCCAGTGCTCCCGATGGGAGTAGCCCCCGAGGCTATGTTCGGATGCCTATATCTGTACATAGGCGCATAATTGTTGTTAGTTTTATCAGAATAATGCTTATAGAGAAATAGAGATCCCCTTCATTATTGGTAAAAATGTATAAATAAATACTCAGAGTATGAAGAACTTATCTTTTATTTATATTCCGAAACCGAAGATACATTGTTTGGCAGATTTCCGCCTGGTCGTTAGCCTTAATATTTTAGCTAAGATGCTGGGCCATAGGCTTTATTGTAATTTAAAGTGCGAGAAAACAAAAATTCTAAGCGTAAAAGTGTCGTTGTTGTGCGACGTTCCACGGATTGGAGTATTTAACTCATGTCTTCTTGTCTTGTAACTGATATGCTCCTTGATGACCCACAAGTATAGGGGGTGTATCGCAATTTTCGAAGGAAGTGAAACCCAATTTATTGATTCGACACAAGGGGAGCCAAAGAATATTTATAAGCCTTAACAACTGAGTTGTCAATTCAGCTGCACTTGGAAACAATCTTGCTCACAACAGTTTATCAGTAGCAACAGTTTTGTAGTAGGAATAGCAAAGTAACAGCAGTAGTAAAGAAAATACAGTAGTAACAAAAGCAGTATCAGTGGGATTCGAGTGCGGTAGGCATAGGGATGGATGGACGGGCGTTGCATGGACAAGACAATCCACATCGCAATCAGAACATAGGGCAATTGCAGATAAATAAGATAAAGCATCCAAGTACTAGACAATCCTAGGCATGTGTTCCATATATAGTCATACGTGCTCGCAATGAGAACTTGCACAACATCTTTTGTCCTGCCAGCCCGTTTGCAGCGGGGCCTCTAGGGAACTACTGGCAATTAAGGTGCTCCTTTCAATAGAGCACCGGAGCAAAGCATTAACACTCCATGAACACATGTGATCCTCACATCAAAGCCTTTCCCTTCCGGTTATCCCGATTTACATCGCACTTGGCCATAGGTTCCGGACAACAACGTGTGTAAACAACTTGCAGATAAGACCAAGAACAATACTATCATAATGAATCAATAATAAGTTCAGATCTGAAATCATGGCACTCGGGCCCTAGTGACAAGCATTAAGCACAACAAGTCGCAACAAAGTCATAAAGCACTAATAAAAGATACTAGGCACCATGCCCTAACAATCTGATGCCATTACATGAACGATCTCATCCAATCCCTACCATCCCCATAGCCTATAGCGGGGGATTACTCACTCATAGATGGGGAAACATGGATGGTTGATGAAGATGATGGTAGAGATCGATGGAGATGGCTCCGGGGGCACTTCCCCGTCCCGGCAGGGTGCCGGAACAGAGACTTTCTATCCTCCGAATCTCTCCTTCGGTGGCGGCGCGCCATGAACTTTTTCTGGAAAAACGTCGAACCCCCCGAAGTTTTTAGGTCAGAAGGCTTCTTATAGGCGAAGAGGGAGACCGAGGGGGTGCCTGGGGCCACCACACCATGCCCTGGCGCGGCCAGGCCCAACCCGCGCCTAGGGGTGGTGTGGCCAGCCCCTAGCTCTCCTCCGTCTCGTATTCTGGCTCCTAGAGTCTTCTGGAAAAATAGGAACTTTGGCTTTTGTCCCGTCCAATTTCGAGAATATTCATTTTCTGACTTCCCTGGAACCAAAAACAGTAGAAAACAGGCAGCTGGCATTGTGGCTCTTGTTAATAGGTTAGTCCAAGAAATCATATGAAAAGTACTCCAAAGTATGGACAAAACACAAGAAAGTAGATAAAACCAAGCATGGAGCATCAAAAATTATAGATACATTTGCAATGTATCAACATCCCCAAGCTTAACTCCTGCTCGTCCTCGAGTAGGTAAGTGATAAAAAGAAAGAATAATTTTTGAGGTGACATGCACCATCAAAGGCTTGACCAAAGTATTTGTAAACATTCAAAGTTGGGATCATAGCACTTCAATCATAACATGAAAGACAAAGTTCTAGCAATAAGACAAAGAAACTATGATGTAACATGAAAAGGCACAAACAAAAGATTCATGAATAACAATGCTTTGCAAGACGTTTGTTTGTTTCACATAAAGAAAACATAGCATAATAATATTCAGCTTGTCCCTCAATAGAGTAGCAAATATAAATGCATAGGACACCTTCAAAGTTCATAAGAGTGACTAGATACAATAGTTTAAAACAAGCAATATCAAAGTATGCATCAATCAACTAGTCTTGGGACAATGCACATAGAACTAAGAATGGCCACTATTCTCTCAAAGTAGGTGCATAAAGATAGAAGATGGAGACTCAATATAATGGTGGAAGAAAGGCCATTTGTAAAAGGAAGTAGCGATTCAAGTCTCATAAAGGGCTTCCAAAAATTATGGTACTTATAGCTTTCAACTCTCATTGCCCCTATCATAAGCATCTTGAAGTGATTAAGGTTAAAGTGACACAACTAAGAGGATATGCTTGACAAGTTATAAACCGAAATCTCATGCCCCTTACTTACGAAGACCGATCCTCATGCTACTCAACTTCAGTCACGAGTAAGCTCTTGTCATTGTAAGTACATGTGTATCATTAAGAACCGCCAACGGGGTACCCCTTGCACATGATACGGGAGCTTTCCCATAATCAAAATGACAAGGCAAGCAAACAATGAGCATCTCAGCGATCTTTTTATTTTCTATTTGCATAGGTTTTTATTGAGGATGCTTCATAGAGTGCTCATTATGGTGATGCTGTAAGTTTCCACCATGATTAGGCATGGCTTAGGCTAGCGACCCAGGCGATTCTCTAACACACATACAAACTCCATGATCTTACAAGTTCCACTTTTATTTCACACCGCCGGGATCCGTAAGCAAAAGAACATGATATCAACGGGGTACAAAGTACAAGTGCAATGTTGAAAGCGTTCCCCATGAAACATGGTTCTGCTAATTTCAAATTATAAAGCGCAAGCATATATGCAACAAAGAAGGACCCAATGGTTCAAGTTTATTAGAGGCAAAAAGTAAAGTGTGCCATCAAGTTCGTGAGAGCTTTAATCACTAGTTTTCTCATAACAAGTGGAAGGTAAACAAAAGCATGAATATACTTGGAATAGCATAAGCTAGTAGGTAGGTATGGTGGACTCTTTGGAATAACTTGGTTTAGGGAGTTGGATGCATGAGTGGAACTCATACTTTGTTGTGGAGGCTAGCAAAAGACTGGGAGCGACAAACTAAGAGAGCAATAATGGCCATAATCATGCAGAGCGACAAAACATCATTGATCAAAGCATAAAGTGATACTACAAGTTGAAAACTAAAGGATCATAAAGGCTATGGTGACTTTGGATAGTCATAACATGGTGTGAGCATGCGCCAAGTCAACCCAAATAAAGCATCAAAGGAGAATACCACTATACTATGCTTTAATATGCTAAAACAACGCATGGTTCATCCAAGGCACATTAAGCAATCTCAATTGTTTATAACAATTCATGCTACAGCAAAGAATACTAAGCATAAAGCCAAAATAATATCAAGCATGGCATGACAAAGCACATGCCACAGTCAAAAACAAGCTCTTTTTACCACATAGGCATGAACTTTCCTACTCTTTTCCAAACCAAACCAAACTATTTGCAAACCAAATGTAAGAAAGAGGGGGTCCAACCAATTTATTCAGAAAACTAAGCAAACCAAGCAAACTAAAACGAAAAATAAGACGCTCCAAGAAAAACACAACTGTGCATGAAACAATAAAAATAAAGCGTTTGGAAGAAACCTGGGATTTTTATTGATGAAGAAGGGGATGCCTTGGGCATCCCCAAGCTTTGACGCTTGTACTTCTTGGATATTTCTTGGGGTGACACGCATGGCATCCCCAAGCTTGAGCTTTAGTCCATCCTTCATCTCATTACTCATTCCTTCCATACACCTGAAAATTTTCCTTCATACAAAACTTCACACAATCTCATTAGCAACATTAGTGCACTTAAGATAAATAAGTCTCAAGGTTCAGTTCTAACACCAAATAAACTTCCATTAGAAAACTAGCTATGGTAGCACTTCCCTCAAAAAGCTCAATTCTCCAAAAGAACTCAAGAAGGAACCAACAAGAAGCAAATGTAGAAAATGGCAGAAATCTGTCAAAACAGACCAGAAGGTAAATACGAATTTTTTAGAAGACCTTATGTTGCTCAAATCAAAAGGTGTTGAACTAACTAAAGTTAGATAACAACCTGAGTCCGAAGCACAAAAAATTACAGCTCAATCCGACATACAGAGCTCTCTCAGGAATTTTTACGGTGAAGCACAAAAATCTGTTTCGGGACAGCAACTTTCCCAATCATTACTTCACTCTCATTAGAGGTTACTCTTGGCACAAAAAGCAAATAAAAAGGATAAGGAGCAGTTATTACTGAAGTAATAACTTCCAAGACTCAACTAAAACTCTTGGGTTATCTCCCAACAAGTACTTTTCTTTAACGCCTTTAAGTTAGGCAAAAGCAAAAACTAAAAATGGATAAAATGGAAGTAAGCGGAGATAATCATGGTGGAAACATTGTTTTGTTCAATGAAATCCTTTTGTTAACAAGGTTGATCAGGTATTGTTACCAAAACAATTTCATATGATACAAAACTTTGTATTCCACTAATGATTATGTTACCTCAACCTTGATAGCATTGGTCCCAATCATAATAGTTTCAAATTTTTCTCTTGGTAGGGGACAATATATTTCTCCAACTTGAATGCCCTCAACATATTCAATTGTATTCAAACCATAAGTCCTTTCAATCTTCTTGGGGAAATAGACAGTGTGTTCCTTGTCATTAACATTGAAGGTTACCTTCCCTTGATTACAATTGATAACAGCTCCTGCAGTATTTAAGAAAAGGTCTCCCAAGAATAATAGACATATTATCATCTTCAGGCATAATAGTTTGAGAGGATGCTCTCATAAGAAATATGAGTCAAAGTAAAAGAGAGCATCAAGAAGCAAATTCAAAACACATTTAAGTCTAACCCACTTCCTATGCATAGGAATCGTGTATGCAAATACATTCGCAAGGAACAAAGTGGCAGGCATAGGAAGATAAAACAAGAGTAACTTCAAAACTTTCAGCACATAGAGAGGTGTTTCAATACCATGAAAACTTCTACAACCATATTTTCCTCTCTCATAATAATTTGCAGTAGCCTCATGAATAAACTCAACAATATAACTATCACCTAAAGCATGCTCTTCATGATCTACAAGCACTAGAGCTTTATCATAAACATCTTCAAAAGAATCCTCAGGAACATAACATTCATCCTTTTTTAGTAAGCATGGGGGACAATCAAATAATGTAAGGGATAAAGAGTTACTCTCATTAGAAGGTAGGCATGGGTAGCTAATCCATTCTTCCTCCTTTTGTTCATCACTCTCCTCCTCTTTTTCATCTAATGAGATTTCAGGTTCATCAATTTATTCTTCCATAGGATCCTGCAAGGCACTAGTATCTTCCACTTGTGGAAAGCATCTATTCATATATTCAAGAATATAGCTGTTTTCTTCCTTGTAATTATCAAAGCAAAATTTAAGTATACCATAAACCTCATACTTATAAGGTGAGTCATCAATATTTTCAAGCAAATTAGCAAGTTCAAAAGAACCCTTCCAAGCAATAAATTCTTCAATTTGTTCCGCATCATAAAAGTCATAAATTCCTTTAGCATAGGAAGATATGGTATCATTATCACTATACTCACATTGAAAAGGGAGGTGTTTATACCTCTTCCTGCAACAAGACTCATCACAGCAATAAGTAACATTATAAGTAGAGCACACATTCCCAGCAATGGTATACAATCTATCAATTTGTTCCCATAAGTGTTTCCCTTTTTGCGACAAGCGGTGTTCCTTATAATAATATTTTTGATCTTCTGTGAACCCACCTTGCCAATAAGCTTTAGTTTCAAAGAAACCAACCATTGACAACAAGCATGATAAAGCAAGACAATAACAGACCAACGAAAATAACAACTAGAGTAGGAACTAATTTTTTTTGTATTTTCAATAAAGAAAGAAACAAACAAGGAAGAAATAAACTTAGCTTGAACAATAGTGATTCCAAGTGGACTTGATAAATAAAGCTATGCTCCCCGACAGCATATTAAAATAGTCTTGATGACCCACAAGTATAGGGGGTGTATCGCAGTATTTTCGAGGGAAGTGAAACCCAATTTATTGATTCGACACAAGGGGAGCCAAAGAATATTTATAAGCCTTAACAACTGAGTTGTCAAGTCAGCTGCACCTGGAAACAATCTTGCTCACAGCAGTTTAACAGTAGCAACAGTTTTGTAGTAGGAATAGCAAAGTAACAGCAGTAGTAAAGAAAAGACAGTAGTAACAAAAGTAGTAACAGTGGATTCGAGTGCGGTAGGCATAGGGATGGATGGACGGGCGTTGCATGGACAAGACAATCCACATAGCAATCAGAACATAGGGCAATTGCAGATAAATAAGATAAAGCATCCAAGTACTAGACAATCATAGGCATGTGTTCCATATATAGTCATACGTGCTCGCAATGAGAACTTGCACAACATCTTTTGTCCTGCCAGCCCGTTTGCAGCGGGGCCTCTAGGGAACTACTGGCAATTAAGGTGCTCCTTTTAATAGAGCACCGGAGCAAAGCATTAACACTCCATGAACACATGTGATCCTCACATCAAAGCCTTTCCCTTCCGGTTATCCCAATTTCTGTCACTTCGGGGCCATAGGTTCCGGACAACAACGTGTGTAAACAACTTGCAGATAAGACCAAGAACAATACTATCATAATGAATCAATAATAAGTTCAGATCTGAAATCATGGCACTCGGGCCCTAGTGACAAGCATTAAGCATAACAAGTCGCAACAAAGTCATAAAGCACTAATAAAAGATACTAGGCACCATGCCCTAACAATCTGATGCCATTGCATGAACGATCTCATCCAATCCCTACCATCCCTATAGCCTACAGCGGGGGATTACTCACTCATAGATAGCGGAAACATGGATGGTTGATGAAGATGATGGTGGAGATCGATGGAGATGGCTCCGGGGGCACTTCCCCGTCCCGGCAGGGTGCCGGAACAGAGACTTTCTGTCCCCCGAATCTCCCCTTCGGTGGTGGCGGTGCTGCGGAACTTTTTCTGGAAAAACGTCGAACCCCCCGAAGTTTTTAGGTCAGAAGGCTTCTTATAGGTGAAGAGGGAGACCGAGGGGGTGCCTGGGGCCACCACACCATGCCCTGGCGTGGCCAGGCCTAGCCCACGCCTAGGGGTGGTGTGGCCAGCCCCAGCTCTCCTCGATTCAGACTGCTCCTAGAGTCTTCTGGAAAAATAGGCACTTTGGCTTTTGTCCCGTCCAATTCCGAGAATATTCATTTTCTGACTTTCCTGGAACCAAAAACAGCAGAAAATGGGCAGCTGGCACTGTGGCTCTTGTTAATAGGTTAGTCCAAGAAATCATATGAAAAGTACTCCAAAGTGTGGACAAAACACAAGAAAGTAGATAAAACCAAGCATGGAGCATCAAAAATTATAGATACATTTGCAATGTATCACTCCTCTAGGAATAACTTCTATAACAATTTAAGGCCCTTCCCAAGGAGACTCCAATTTACAGTGACCGTATTGCTTGAGGCAAAGAACTAGGTCCCCTACTGCGAAGGACCTAGGACGCAACCGTCGACTGTGGTAGTTGCACAAGTTTTGCTGATATATGGTGGCTCTTTGGAGGGTAGTGTTACGGGATTCATCTAGTGCATCAACATCGTCTTCAAGTGCTTCTCTTGATGCTTCTTCATCATATGTAGCTACTCGTGGAGATTCATGTGATACTTTGACTGGAAGGAAAGCTTCAGCACCATGAACCGGAAAGAAGGTTGTTTCTTGTGTTGAATTATTTGGAGTAGTATGCAAACTCCAGAAAATAGATGGTAACTCATCAACCCATGCTCCTTTTTTCCCTATCGAGGGGTGCTAGTAATCTTTTCTTGAGGCCAGCAGTTACTAGGCCATTGGTTTTTTCCACTTGCCCATTAGTTTGCGGGTTGGCTACTGAGGAGTAGCTTACTTTTATACCCATCTCCTCGCATTATTCCTTGAACTCATTGGAAGTAAAATTAGTTCCATTATCAGTGATGATGCTATTTGGCACGCTGAAGCGGAACACTATGGATTTGATAAAATTCACAGCCGACGCTCCATCCTGGCTGGTGATGGGCATTGCTTCAATCCATTTAGTAAATTTGTTGACTGCTACTAGCAGAAAGACATGTCCTCTTAGAGACGATTTGTGAAGTTTACCCACCATATCGAGTCACCACTGAGCAAAAGGCCAAGCAAGAGGTATGAGATTTAACTCGGCAGCAGGTTCACCATGTTTTGTTGCGAATCGCTGACATGCCTCACATGTTCTGACTATATCCTTTGCATATTGTACTGCTGTGAACTAATAGAATCCTGCCCTAAACACTTTGGTGGCAATTGCTCGACTACTAGCGTGATGGTCACATACTCCTTCATGTATATCCTTTAGTATAATTTTTCCTTCGTCGAGTGTGACACATCGTTGTAGCACACCCGAAATACTTCTTTTATATAACTCTCCTTTGATGATTCTAAATGCTTTTGATCTTCGAGTGATTCGTCGAGCCTCTATCACGTCTTCGAGGAGTTCTCCCCGAGTCATATATGCTACATATGGCTGCATCCATGTAGGCTCTATTATCATGACCTCATCAGCTTTTGGTTTTTCTTCAAGGATTTTCTCCGCACTTTTGCTAGCTAGTGGAGCCCCCGAGTCCTTTCGCGGCTTAATATTTTTCCCTGTTTTTGGGCGTTATGACCTCAGAGACTCTTGTGGCCTTGATAGAATGCTCAGTTATTTCTTCCTAAAAAACCCTAGGTGGGACTAGTAGGCATAAGGACCCGATGTTTGCGAGATTATCGTCTTCTTCATTGCTTGCTCTTCCTATGTGTGATACTTTGCATCCATCAAATTGAGCCTCAATAATGCTATACAGATCACGGTATGCAATCATGTTGTCGCTGATAGCATCGCACTTGTTCATTTCTTGCTATGATACAAGATTAGAATCACCGAATATTTTAAGGCGAGTTGCACTACAAGCTTTAGCCATACACGTACCATGAAACAAGCCTCATACTCAGCTTCATTATTGGACGCGTTTGTGAAGCTCATCCAAAGTATATATCACATTTTGTCGCCTTGTGGTGATACTAGTATGACTCCTGCCCCTGCTCCTTCCATTCCTTTTGATCCATCAAAGTACATTGTCCATGCGCTAGAAAGGTCTGGCAGGCCCGCACATTGTAGTTCAGTCCATTCGGTGATAAAATCGGGCAAAGCTTGTGATTTAATTTCTTTGCGCTTCTCGTACGTGATATCTCGAGGGGAAAGCTCAATGCCCCATAGAGAGACACGTCCAGTTGCTTCTTAATTGTTGAGGATATTGGATAGAGGTGCTTCATTGACCACTATCATCAGTCATTCCGAAAAATAGTGGCGCAACTTTCGTGCTGTCATAAACACTCCATACACTAGTTTCTGATAATGCGGGTAGCTTTGTTTGGATGGAGAGAGGACCTCGCTCAAGAAATAAACTGGCCTCTGAACACCATGGGTTTTCCCTTCTTCAGGTCATTCTATGACCAGAACCGTGCTCACCACCTGATTAGTGGCGGCAATGTAAAGAATTAATGGCTCTTTCTCGCATGGAGACACGACGGCGGGAGATGTCGAAAGTGTTCTTTTGATATCTTCAAAGGCATGTTGAGCTTCTTCCGTCCACTCGAATTTATCTTATTTCCTCATGAGGGCGTAGAATGGTAGTGCTTTTTCTCCTAAACGAGCAATAAAACGGTTGAGTGCTGCGACTCACTCATCCAGCTCTTGTACGCGCCGAAGGTTCGTTGGCTTTTTCATTGTTAGAATCGCCTGGATTTTCTCAGGATTGGCTTTGATTCCTCTTACTGATATGAGGTATCCGAGGAGTTATCATGCTGGGACTCCAAAGGAGCACTTCATCGGGTTGAGTTTGATGCAAAATTTGTCGAGGTTCTTAAATGTTTCTTGGAGATCTTTGATAAGTGAAGACCATTGCTTTGTTGTAACTATAACATCGTCGATATACACTTGTACGTTTGTGCCAATTTGGTTTCCTAGGCAATTTTGCATCATCCATTGATATGTTGCCCTGGCGTTTTTAGGCCAAAGGGAATTGTTGTATAGCAGAATACGCCATAGGGCGTGATAAATGTTGTTTTCTCCTGATCTTCCTCCTTCATCGGAATTTGATGGTATCCTGAATACACGTCCAGAAAGGAAATACGTTCGCACCCCGCGGTTGCATCGATTATTTGATCGATTCGTGGTAGTGGGAAGTGATCCTTTAGACAATGTTTATTCAACACAGTGAAGTTAATGCACATCCATAATTCTTTTGTATTTTTCTTTGGGACGCATACTGGATTTGTGACCCACTCTGCTTTTTTTAATTCTTTGATCAATTTGGCGTCAGTTGGGTGATGGAGATCCTTTCCAATGGCCTTATGTTTTGGCTATGCGAAGCGAATGTTTCACTTGCTTCACCTTTGGATCCAAGTTTAATGCGTGCTCAGCGAGTTCCCTCAGAATTCCCAGCATGTCAGAAGGTAGCCATGCGAAGATCTCCTAGTGCTCACGGAGGAACTCGATGAGCAAGCTTTCCTATGTGGGTCCAAGATTGGAGGCCACAAATGTCGTCTTCTTTGAGTCGGTAGGGTGGATATGTACTTCCTTTGTACCTTTCATGTATCAAAAGCCTGGTCGGGATTGACACGTGCTATTGCTAGAGGTTCTGTGGTTGCTGACATTTTTAGCTACTCAAATTCAGTTGCCATCCCGAATGATTCAAAGATTTTATTGAACTCCCGATCACAATTGTCGGATCGTGTGAAGCTGCCCTTTACTGTTATGAATCCCTTTGGTGCTGGCATTTTCATAACCAGATATGCATAATGCAGGACTGCCATGAATCGTGCAAAAGTTGGGTGACCCAGGATCACGTGATATTATGATGGCCAGTCCATGACTTCAAACTCGAGCTTTTCTCGCCTGAAATTTTCCTTGGATACAAAAACAACATCAAGAGATATTTTACCTAAGGGAATTTTGGCTTTACCTGGTACTATGCTGTGGAAGGACATTTCTGTTGGTGCTAGATTTACCAAGGAGTAATTCATTGCTCTCAGTGTTTTGGCGTAGATCAAATTTATGTTGCTTCATGCATCCATGAAGACTTTGCTCATGTTGAATCCTCCTACTTGTGCTTCTACTATCAAGGACGAATGGCCTGGTCGTGGTACTCGAAGTGGGTGATCAGCTCTGCTGAATGTGATTTCCTATTTTGACCAGTGGAGATACTCGGGTGTGGCTGGTGGAGCCATCTCGGCCATGTTGACTTGTCTTGTAATTAGCTTCTGGATCCTATTGGATGGGCACCCTTTCTGAATCATTGCCATTGCTCCTTTTGACCTAGGGTACTCACTACCTTGATTTGTTATGTTTTGCAGATGCTCTACTAGCGGGTGTACCGGCAGCAATGGTGGTGCGCTGATGGCTAACATGCCAGGCATAGTGGTGTATCCTCAGCTTGCTGCTTCGGTTGCCTTTGTGTTGCATAGCTCTTGCATCTTCAAAAATGTTCGGCAGTCTTTCATGAGATGGTTGGATCGTATTTTGCCCGTTGAGTCGACGTAGAAGTGCATATTACAGGGTCCTTCCATCATTTGCATTGCGGACATAGGTGGGTCCTGGGATCTTGGTTGATATTGTTGTGTTGATTTACTTCCGCCAACGTCGACCCTATTGTTGCGGTGCCCGCCATTGTAATCCTCATTTCTATGATTATCCTCTCCTGAGAAACTAGCTGCCACATAACTTGGTCCCATGTGTCTGTCGTTGTTCCTCCGTCTTCTATCACTGTTGCGTTTGTCCCTATATTCTTCGGGTGAACATGTTCGTTTGTTATGTAGTGTGTCCTCTCCATCAGCCTAGTGGTTTGCTATGTCCATAAGTTGTGAAATTGTTTTGGGTTTAACCCGTCCTAGTTCTTCTATGAACTCTCAGCGGCGGAGGCCGTCATTGAAGGCGTCAATTGCTCTTTTGTAGGATATATATTCGTTGAGTTCTTGATGATATTCCATCGCTGAATGAAGGCTCTTATTGATTCTCCAGGTTTCTGTTTGCACGCCCACAATTGCTCCAGAGATGCGGGTCATTTGAATGTGGAGTGAAAATGTCGGATGAATTTATCTTCAAGATCATTCAAACTGCTAATGGAATCTTCGGGTAATTGCCTAAGCCATGACCGTGCGACACCGGTTAAGTGTAGCTGCAGGCTTTGCATTGTGGTGGCTGTGGAGCCGCCCTGTAACTTGACGGTGGCTAAATAATCTGCTAGCCAAGCTTTGGGTTCCTGCAACCCATCGTACTTTTGGTGGTCATGCGGAAGTTTGAAGTCTTTAGGTACTGAGCTTTTACGAATCTGCGGAGTAAAGCAGCTGGCTCCGCATAACTCATAGTCATCTTCACTGTCCCTATTGTAGTATCTTCGGTCGCGGCCTTCATCCCATGATCCGTCGTTTCTGTGATGTGTGTTGTCATTTCTTGTGTTGTTTCGCGGCTCGGACCATGAGAACTGCACCCGATGTGGTGACCGAGATCTTCGGGTGTGCCCCACCTGCCGAGGGCTACTGCGACAGCATTGGGATCTGTCAGGTTGATGTGTGACTCCCTGTTCTTCTTGCGCAAGGGTTGCTCCTACCATGCCGAGGTTCATTAGGGTTGAACGGTGGAGAGATGCTCGTGGATCGTCGGGTGTGGGTTGAGTTGTAAGTATATAGGTTTGTGCGGCTACAATTGTTGCTTGGGCTGTTTTCGCTGTGATGTGTCCTATTGGATCTACTGTCATGAACGACAGATCGAGGTCTAGAGTCAGTTAGTTTCTTTCAGCTTCAGGGATGTTCTGCAATTGATATATTCCCCTTCTTGGCGGTGCTCCTCCGGTTACGCTCCCTGATCCTTGGGTAGAGCTTAGTTGTGCCCGTCTTAGGCTAGATTCGTCGGCTAGCTTCAATCATCGAGTTGTCTTTGCATCCTTAACAAATCTCTCTTTTTGTGATGAAGCATGTATTGGTATGCTAGTAAATCTTCATGTGTAGCATCGGCCGTCATTGGCACTGCACCCAAAATTGCTTCCCTTGCTTTTTGCCACGCTTCCGCTAGTAATCAGAGAGTTTGCCTCTCGCCTTCGCGTGGTTCTCCTCCTCCTTGGATTATGCGGTTGTCCGACAGGTCTCCTTTGTTTCCGTGGTTTTCGTTGATGTGATTTCCTGCATTGTCATCCGTTAGAATATTGTCGGGGTTGAGAATAGGGTTACCATTAGAGTCGCGTTGTGTTGAAGGCTCCCCGATTATCACACACACTTGGTGGCGTGTTATGTATGGACTAGTGACGTCGTTGTTAGATCCGAAGGAGACACTGTTGGGGGACCAGTGAAGTCCAGTAGTTTCTATTCTGGGTAGATCTCAGCCTTTCTAATTCTGAAGTCGATACTTTCTATTTTTTCTCCGGGTTCCGTGTTTTCTGAGCTTGATCCTCGTGGTGTGGTTGACTGGTGGTTTGTCGCAAGGAAGAGATCGTTGTAGAGACCATCAAGGTCCCCTATATCTATTGTGTTTTGATTATTTTCGTCGGCTTTCTCCACCTGAAGTGTGGCTTCTACGGATGATCCAACGAATGACGTAGCTATCACCGTAGGCGCAGTTTTTTTGACCGATGGTCCTGATGATTTCAGAGCCGAGAGGCATGATTCTTCGGGATCCTCCACTTGAAAGTGGAAACTTCTGATGATGAGGTCGGATCCGCCGTTGGAGTCGGCGGGTACCGAAATAGGGGTGGGCGGGCATGGGTCTGCTTCTGTGCTTGATGAAAAGGGGTCCGCTGAATCCATGATTCCAGCGTTCAGATTTCCCACAGATGGCGCAAATTGACGAGGAGCAACCTCGGCAATGCCCATGGTTACGGACTTAGGGTTTTGTGGAAAAGAAAACGCTGGGGATTTCTTCGGATGTCAGGCAAACAAGGGAGTCGAAGTCGCCTGATTACTTGATGAACATCACTATTACAGATTGCTTGGGTTTTTTTTGGTACCTCCTCGTAGGCTTTTCCCATCCTATATAATAGGCCGGTTCTCAAAGTCGTATATAGATAGGTTACATATGTATGATTACAACACCAACTTAACATCGGTTCATATTTCCTTTCCTAATACACTAAGGCTTTCATCGGATGCTTCTTAGGCCATCATCTTGAATCTTCATGGGCCATGAACCTTTATGTATAGCCAGGGTAGAAAATCATAAACACCCGAGTAATCATACCTATGTCATCAGCCGACCAAGACTCAACTATTAAATCTCAGTCTACTAAGCTCTAGGCACTCCCTTATCGTATAATATGGTGGTAAATAAAAACCATAAGGTCAAGATGGTCATTTAAACTACAACTCAGGTTAATGACCATTAGTGATATCATCTTCAAATTAGTGACATGTAGATTGTAGTTTATCACCACAATAAATAGGAAGCTTCTTTCTCTTAAGTGGAAATCTCAAACATTTAGGTCAGTAGGCTAGAAAAAACAGTACGCTAATACTATGACGTTTTAGCACGCATGCTATTATGCTATAGTGAGCAACAATCCTAAATTTAGCATAACGTCTCAAGAGTCAAGATATATGCTATAGAGTAAAATACATGGTTAGTACCTAAACTTGTCACGCTGGATCAAAACGGTCACTGTACTCTGGGAATATGCTGGGGAGGTCACTGAAGACGCGGTTCATGTTTTATACGATCACTAATATCTGTAAAATGCACGTACACGGTGACGTGGCAATGTGGGACCCACCTGTCAGGATGCCCTGGTACTCCAACTTGTCGGAGAGGCTCATGTTTGTCATTCCGACAAAGTTTCCCAACACGCTGTTGTCGAAATTTTCTAAGGAGGAATATTGCAAAATGCTATCGATGAGATGAAACAGACACACACCGTCGCTGAAGCCATTGTCCTCCCGAAATCGCTAACCCTGGGTCTCCAATGCGGTCTCCGCATGCCATGGCAAGTGGTAGCTCTCCTCCATCTGTCATTGTGGCCCATTTGTCCCCATGATCCCCTGCCCCGACTACCACAAGTTGTTCACTCGCAATGTCTCCCGCTCGGAGAAGCACAATGGTTGGACGTACTACAAATTCAAGACTCATGGGGTAAGTTTTCTTGATCCATCTTTTCGATTGCATCTTCTTACCTAAATTTTGCTATGAGATGACCTTTGCTGTTAGATGAACTTTGCTCTAACTCCACTTTTTTCACTGAAATTGGACAGGATGGATGTAACTTCTGGCATTGGGAGCTAGATTATGTTGGCTATTTGGTTGACAATGACATTCTTGTTGGAGACTCTGTTGTTGAGGCAATAGGATGGTCTAAAGAGAGGAGGGAGGAGTTGGAGCTCCGGAAGGCAGAAAACAAAGTTGTTGGCGATGTAATTGCACATGAGAATAAGAAGGAGGAGAACCTGAAGGAGCAGCAGCTACTGACCAAAACTGAAGCAGTTCTTGATTCACTCAAGATGGTGCAAATTCTTATTGTGATGATAGTGGATCTTCTCTGTCTTATGTGTGGCATGTTGCTTGTGAAGAAGTCCTAGAGCATGTAGAAGTATGATGCTAGTTAATGTATTGGTATTTTGGAGATCTAGTGGCACTGAATGTCATGTGCCTGTTGCATAATGACATTACTATCTATATTTAAGAACAAAGCTTCTATCATGACCAAGTTAGTATCTATGATGAATGTAATGGAATAAAGGCACAAGTTACTATCTATATTTGTCATCTCTTTAATGTCTCAAAGCATGGCTAGAGTGATAGATGCCTCAAAATGGAATAAAGGCACAATTGCCATTTTGGTTGCATATACTTGTCGTTGTTATTTCCATTAGGCTGAAGTGATAGTGGGCATATTTGCACTATGCATTGTGCTCCTTGTGTGTGTATGCTCTTATCCTCAGGTGAAGCCATCTAACCATAAAAGCTAGCAGAGTCTGCATCGACATTTCATTCCTAGCTATGGCGACCAAGTTTTACACAAGGATAAGCAAGCAAGAGAAGGAGGAGAGGAATACTTCTAGGGGACTTGATCATTTGGGTGAGGTAGCAGTGGCATATGATCAAGAATAGCAGAGCATGAAGCAATTTGCAAAGTATAGTTCACTAGAACTACTAACTACACTTTTCCTAAAGAAGTTCCAGCAAGGTTTCTTCCTGAGCTCAAAACAGCTAGTTCCTTGTGTTTGCTTAAACAAGGCATTGATTATTGCAAAGATATGATCAAGATGCTGAAGAAGAAGAAGGTTAAGTTTTTTGAAGGTAGGTAGAAGAAGAAGGACAGTTTGTTCTATGAATAAAATAGAGCTACTAGAGCTGTAGTAGTACTTGTAGTAGGACGAACTCATGTATGTCTGTGATTGTAGTAGGATGAACTCATGTATGTTGGGTGCTTCTATGAATAAAATGCATTTCTAGACTATGTTCCAAAACAAGATAAATGTGCCACATAAATGTAGTTTCAGGATATATAATTATTAGGTTGCTACAAGTGCCATGTCATTTAGGAAACTAGTAGAAAAGTACATCATTTAGGATGTTGAGTGACAAAAAGCATCTTCATCTATTGGTTCTTGTTGAGTAGCTCTCAGTGTAGTCAGTAGCTATGCTCTATCACTTGCATCTTGCTACTTCTCTACTCTCTCTTTTGCTTGTAGTCTAGCTCTCTCAAGCTCTCTCTCTCCACCTTCTCATCTTGCCTCTTCTCTGCTGCTTCTTTCTTCCTATTCTCAGCAACCTCCTTCCTCACCTCTGCTATAATCCTTTTGCTCTCTGCTTTTGCCAGCTTTTTAACTTTAGCATCTTGCCTTTTCTTATCTCTCATCTCTGATGCTTCTGATGCTCTTACAATTGCTTGCTCTGCTTTCCTCTTTCTCAAGTCTTTTGTTTGCTGCTTCCTAGCTTCAAATAATGTACTTGTTAAAAACTTCACAATTGTTGTTCAGCAAAATGTCACACTTGGGTAAATCACTCTCGAATGCCCTCACCCATGTTTTAGGGTCCAACTCAGCTAACCAAGCATGGGCTTGTGGATGTAGCACCCTCATTGCTTCCATATGTGCCTCAAACCTTTACACTGTGATGCTTCTAGCTATCCTCCACAACTAGTTCCTTAGAACATCACCTCTGAATTGCTACTGAAAAATTTGCCACACGTGCCTTACACAAAACCTATGTTCTGAGTCAGGAAAGACAACCTTCACTGCATTGATTAGGCCCTGCATTTAAACAAGTACAAGGTTAGGTAACATGAAACAATTTATGCATGATCATCTAGTATTTTGCAACTGCAAGCTTACCTTTTGCTTGCCAGACATTATTGTCCATGGAAAAGTGTTCACAATTCCAAGATCATTTTTGAGGGTTTCAAGAAGCCATGTCCAATTTTATGTATCTTCTACCTCAACTGCAACAACTTCTACTGGATATATGCAGTCATTAGGATCGATGTATACAACAGTTAAAAGTTATCATCTATATATTGTCTTAATGAAACAACCATCCATAAAGATTACTGGCCTGCATCCCTGAAGAAAACCTCTCTTGCTAGCTTCCAAGCATAGGTAACATCTTCTGGATCTAGAATTTTCATCAAGGGAGAGAAAGAAAGAACTCCCTGGATTGCTCCTTCTTATTTCATTTGCAAAGTCCCACATAAGCTTGCAATGAGCTTCTTCATCACCTTATATTACTTTCATGGCTAGCCTTCTAGCCCTCTACAACTTTGATCTTCCAGGAGTCATGTTCTAGTCTTTCTGAACAATTCTAGAAAATTCTTCATGTTCATGTCTTGATCAGCTCTGAAGCTCTCCGCATACCTCTCTGCTAAAAAGTTTGAGGTGAATGCATGAACTTTGAAAGTTTTGCTACAGTTGTGGCTGTGCTCATCACATAAGTTCTTGATCATGAATTTTTTTCTTATGTTGGACCGAGATGCCCACAGGTTCCATGTGCACCCAACAGAGCACTTAAAATTCACCCTTTTCCTATCATTAATAGGCAACTTAATGTCATGCCTGTTGATGCAGCTATACACCCGAATTGCTTTCCTCAACATCTCAACTGACTGAAAGCTGTGCCCAACATGGAATTTTGGATTGTGCATGTCTTCTTCTCTAAACATTTTGAATCTGCCTTCCTGCAACCGTGAATCATATAGCGGACCCCATATATTTTCTTCTTTTGAATATTTCTCCTTGCAAGTATTGTCTAGCCCTTGTAACATCTGTTGTTGTAACATCTTTGCCTTCTCCTTCCCTTGCCCTTTTGGAACTTTTGTTTCTTCTTTTCTCACTTCCTCATCCTCTAAATTGTCTACATTATCTTCAAACAGATCATCATCACCATCACTGATGTCTACCTATGAATCAATAATGGCTTCAGGATCATAGTCAGAATCTTGCTGCTCATCTCGTTCCTTATCATTTTTAGCCTCATCTAGATCCAGAACAGTGGCACTGTTATTCTTCCTCTTGCTTCTTCTTGCCTTGCATTCATCTTGTCTGTTTCTTGTTGGTTTCTCTCGAATAATGACTAGTGGCAAATCAAGAACTAGGAAATCAACAACATCATCCCAGCTTCTTGACCTCAAACTTTCATCATAATCAAGATACAAACTAACACAATGATTACCACTGGGCAAACAATTAAGCGTTGTCTAACATTCATTTTCAGTAGTGACTGCCATCAATCCATTAGTGCTAATTGATAGAGAAGGCAAACAATAATGGACAATGATTCTACCTGACATCTCATATCCCATGTCTTCAATTATATTCTCAAGCATTAGAGCTGACCATGTAACAGTGTCCACATGATCATACCAAACTACATGCCCACTCACATAGCTTTTGTTGCTTTCACTCCCTAAAAAATAACCTCCATGATTGATTTCCAGAGAGAAATAGGTGTTGTGTGGTCCTGAAACCAAATAGGCATTTTTATCACTAAAAAGACCAAATTTGCTAAAACCATAATCTAAAACCCCAGCCAAAGAATGTGTACTCTTCCTTTTGTCAGACAGTACAAAAAGTGCATTATGGTGGGCTATATATCACAAAGAACAGATCAATAACAACTACAACAACACCCTATAAACCTATCATGTAAACCTATCATGCGTAAATGTTCCACCTTTTGATCTAACTGACACTGTCAAAAAATTCAGATCCAGGTTGACACTTTGTTTTTCAGAGAGGTTCAGACCAACCGAACAAAACTGAAGACAAAATCGAGGTGATCACGAACGCAAGTTTTGAAAACCCTAATTCCACCCATCATGCAAGATTTCATCACGATCCAAGCGTTAGAGAGGGTTTTAGGAAGCGATTACCATATACTAGAGGTGGAGCTCCTTCTCGACGGCGTGCCGACATCACCGCCTTCTCCAACGCCAATGCGGCTCTCCCTCTCCTTCTTTGTCGAGCAGGAGGATGATACCAGCCGCCTTCTTTCTCCTTCCTCCCTCTACCACCTCTCCCTATCTGCGTGGGTAGAGGCCGCCGCTGATCGTGGAGCATATATCTAGGGTGCAGGGGTTCATCCGCTTTTATGGTACAGGACGGAGGGGGTATTCGAAAAAGTACTGCAGAATAATTGAGGTAAGCCACAAAAGTGCTGATAGTTAGGGTCCGCGCAAATCAACCCCTCATTTTTCCCAGCAGTGCATGAGGCTCTCCGACAAGTTGGTGTACCAGGGCGTCCTGACAGGTGGGTCCCACGTTGCCACGTCACCATGTACGTGCGCTGTACAGATATCAGTGACCATATAAAACATGAATCGCGTCTTTACTGACCTCCCCAGCGTATTCTCTGAGTATAGTGACCGTTTTGATCCAGCATGACAAGTTTAGATACCATGTATTTTATTCTATGCTATAGCACGCGCCGCCGAAATGGGGGCTATTTTTCGAGTGCGGCAAGTGGTGGAGGTCCACCATGGTGGACTATATTTATTTATTTTAAAATATTTAAATTTAAAGGTTCAATCAAATCCAAGAAAATATTCTTCTTGTATTTTCAATTGTTGGCTACACGGAGATATTTTTGCGAAAATATTTGATGCTTTTGAAAAATTCAAAAAAGGGCATGGATCACGTCCTCCGTATTGATTTTCCGGCTATTTTTCCCGTGAACTTAAACTCCCAATTGGCCGACAATTAACAAAACCGTGAAAAACAGTAACCCAGATAGGTTTATCGAGTGTCTGACCATCGACGGTTCACCATCCATCCATCCATCCATCGCGCCGCAGTCGTCTCCCGCCGCCATCACATGATGCGGCCAGCGCCGGCTCTCGCCGGCGGCGGCAGGACGCTCGCGAACATTCTCTCCACCACGGAGTGGATGCTTCCCTCCGCGGCCACCCAAGTGCACACCATCTCCGTCTTCCCCTCCCACTCATCGTCCCCTCCTGGCAACGCCTTCTCCAACCTCACCACGGCGCCTAAGAGCAGCAGCGGTCAAGGGAAAGAGCAGGGGATTCCGAGGTTCGACGTGGTGCGAGACGACCTCCTCCACCCCCTCGCCAACGGTAACAAGGCCCGCAAGCTTGACGCCCTGCTGCCGCTCCTCCGCCGCCGCGGCGCGACTGACTTGGTCAGGACCCGCCGCCACATTATCCTCATATCAACGCCTCGTTTCCTGTTCTGATGGTGACTTCACTGATTCGATTGCAGATAACATGTGGGGGTTGCCAGAGCGCCCATGCGGCAGCCGTCGGTGAGATATTTGATTATCCTGGGCTTTTCTAAACATGCTACTATGATTCTATGACTGCCGGACCATGTGGATTTCGTTGTTCGATCCCTACGCACCATGTATCCTGGAAATTTTCCTGCTCGGCTAACACTGCCTTGCAATCTGGCAATTTTATTCATATGCGTAAATGGGATTTCAGTTTCATTCACACCTGTTCCCTTCCTGTGTCAGCGGTTCATTGTGCGGAATGGGGAATCAGGTCACACCTACTGCTGAGGGGAGAGCAGCTAGATGTCCCGACAGGCTACAATTTGATCTCTTTGATGTTTGGCAACGTGATTTATGCTGCTCGGTCAGTCTATGCACATCGAGATGAGATGCTTTATGAGCATGCCAGGAAGGTTGCTGGTACCAGCGGAACAGTGCTGTGGGCTGATGATATTGCCAGAGATGATTTAGCAATGGATGAAGAGATTCTTTGTGAAAATGACTCAAGAAGAGTGGTGATTGTTAAGGAAGGGGCTGGTACTGTTCAAGCGCTACTAGGTAAATGATGGATTGTGCTGTGCTCGAATTCCAGGTTTACATTCATCGGTACAAAAAGAATTTCGACAAGCGAGCAGCTTAATAAACTCAACTTCTAACACATTCTTCTTTCCTCTGAACATTTGCACCCTGAGCTTTCAGATTGAATCGTTCGGTCTTGGTCCTACAATGTTGATTATTTATCTCGAAAGGAACCTTTTGTTCCAGTTCTGCAGAAAAGGAAATCATTGCAAAAATTCCATACGATTTTTCTTTGCTTTTTCAGGTGTTATGCGGCTGGTGGAACACCTCTCTAATTTGTCATCATTTCAGAAAGATGAGGAAGTCCATATTGTGGTGGATGCTGGGACAGGCACAACAGCGGTTGGGTTAGCTCTTGGAGCGGTATGTCTAGGGTGCGTTTGATAATTGACACTATGCTTGCAAATATCGACTTACATCATGCAGGAATGGAATGAGAATCAGTTTGTCCAAAACTTTTGTGAACTTCAAAGTTTGAATTTGCTGGTTGGAGAAATGATCTTTCAGATAGAAATACATCGCTGTTGGTGATACTTGTCAAATGTCTAGAGCACAACATGGACAAGAGGAATAACAAAGATGCAGTTGCAATGCTTGTTGTGCAATGTAACATGAATAAGCCGAATTAGATTATGTGGCAGAGGGAATGAAAATAATCATTGCACTTCGGAATTTTTATCATTTAATTCCTAGTGTCTTCAGTGCTACCCATTCTATGCATCATAGCTTGAGATCACATTCTTACCATTGACGTCATTGCAGGCTTCGTTGGAGGGTAATTGCTGTCATGCTTGCTGACACACTTGAAAGATATCAGGAACGGGAGAAATCCCTGATATCTGATTTTAAGGGGCTTTGCCATGAAGGCTGTCGTGACATGACCGGGGCAGATGGTCTAGTTCATTGGGTGGACCGCTCTTCGCCAAGAAAGTATGCTTTAGTCAAGTACTCTTTCTGTTCAATACATACTGCATCTCTAAGCCCTGCAGAATTACTTATTATTTACTATTTCTCTTATTAGTATCTCAAATGTGATTGCGTTGTCTGTTTCTCTAATTAGTATCTCAAATGTGATTGCGATATATATCCTGACTGCGATTTGTGTCGGCAAACAACTTCAGTCCATTTCATATCTTCAGAATCTTAGACTTTCGCTTTGAGTAACTGTTGACACCTTTGTGCTCCTTTTTCTCCCTTTTAGATTCGGCAAGGTGTTGAGTGGCGAAATCGCGTCGTGCCGCCACATCGCTCAGCAAACAGGCATCCTGCTGGACCCCGTGTACACCTTGGCCGCCTGGGAGCAAGCTGTCGATCTATGCCGTGGAGACGGCAGAGGAGCCAAAGTGGTGATGATCCACACTGGCGGAACCCTGGGCTTGTTCGGGCTGGCGCAGAGGTATCCCCAGCACTTCGCCCAAACGAGCAAATCTTAAGCAGGCCAACAGCACGCTATGCGAGTGAGCCCTGCTCAGAGAGGTGGGATAGTGGTTTGGCTGGCTGGCTGCACGCCAGTTATTTTTTAACAGAAGGCATAGCTTCCACGCTGCGTTTTGCGTGTTGAAGTGGTCGGTGCAGTTTTTTGGAGAAAACGCAAAGGAGACTTTGCGTTTTATTTCATTGAATAGGTAGAGACTGTTACACACCTTCTGAGAGGTTACAGATCATTACAAGCAAAGGTTTTCTTAATGTACATCCCAGGTCATTGGCCAAATGTCTCTTAGGCCTCTAGCTCCTGCTGTAATCCATGACTCTGCCTCTTCTTTGATTTTTCCAATCAGGTCTCGGACTGATGGGGCTGCTCTGTTGAGTGCGCAGTCGTTCCGGTGCTCCCAAATCATCCAGGGAATCAACAGCGCTGCGGAGGCGAGTCCTTTTTGCTGCCTAGCCACAGCCCACCACTCGGAAAGCAAGGTTTCGTTTGTCGGGGGTGCGCATGTCATGCACATCGTAGCCAGGAGCTCATGCCAGATCTGTCGTGTGAAGGGGCAACCGATGATGAGATGCTGGATCGTTTCCGGTTCTTGATCACAGAGTAGGCACCACGGGTGATGTTGTAGTCCTTGCCGTGCCAGTCTGTCCGCTGTCCAGCAACGATCGAGAGCAGCTAGCCAGTGGAAAAACTTCACCTTGGGGGGTGCCCAGTTTTTCCAAATTAGCTTCCAAGCAATGCATCTCGTCGAGCCGTGGAAGGTTGCGAGGTAGGCAGACTTTGCCGTGTATGTGCCGTTCTCTGTCCACTTCCAAACCATTCTATCAGCCTCATTGGAGAGTTGGGTTCCTTCAATCATGTGCCAAAGAGTGAGGTACTGGCCGATCTCATGTATACCTAGGACCCCAGCAATGTCCCTTGCCCAGCGGTTGCTCATCAAGCCCCTCGGCCACCGTCCTCTATTTGCGGCAGTTTTTGGGGATGCACACGTATAGAAAGGGTGCAATCTCGCGGATGGATTTACCCCGGATCCATCGGTCTTCCAAATTTTTTGCAGTTTGGCCATCTCCTAGCTCCATGGTAGTGGAAGCGAAGAAGAATTCTTTTTCCAGTTGTGCTGAACTGCAGGTCGAGTCCATGCCAAGCTCTGGTTTTGCCAGTCTTGCTCAGCCACTGCCATCTCAGACGGCCTGCAAACTCTTTTCCAGTTAACGTGACAACTGCCTCCGTTGGCTGCAACGCGCCCTTCCCAAAGAAACCCTCGCTCAATGCGCTCCATTTGCTTGATTATTTTCTTCCTCCACGCCCTTGATCAGAGTTGCAGAACTCTTTGCGTAGTTTACCGTTAGGCCTAAAGCCTGACCAAATGCTGTCAGGATCCCTTGCACCGCCGTGATGTCCTGGGCGGATAGATGGCAGAAAAGGACCACGTCGTCGGCGTACAAGGAGATGGATGGGATCACGCGCCGGTGGTGTAGCTGCTGCATGATTCCTAGGTCAATGGCTCGTTTGACGAGTCTGGCTAGGGTGTCCACAGTCAAGGTGAACAACTGCGGCGAGAGGGGATCGCCCTGACGCAGTCCCAGTCTATGCCAGATTGGCGGGCCTGGCTCCCCATTGATTAAGACTCTGGTACTCGCCGATGCTAGTAGGATTGCGAGCTAGTCCAGGAATCTGTCAGTGAAGTCATATCTCCTCAGAACCTCAAATAAGAAAGGCCAGGATAGCGAATCAAATGCCCGCGCCAGATCTAGCTTGAGGAGGACGTGTGGTGTTCCGAGCTTGTGTAGCAATCGTGCAGATTGGCGCACCAATACAAAATTGTCGTGTAGGCTGCGTCCCGGGATGAATGCATTATGTATCGGGCCCACCAGGCTAGCGAGCTTGGGAGCAAGACGGAGCGATAGTAACTTGGCAAAGATTTTGGCCACCAGATGGATTAGGTTGATTGGTCTGTAGTCTGTCAAGCAGTTGGCGTCCTCGCGTTCGGTGCAGTTTTCACTCTGGACATGTTGTGTCTTCTGAACGTGACTCTAAAGCAAATTTTTTTGCGAACGAACTGAGAAGCAAACTATCAGCGAAAGATCGTTAGTTTGTTCAGATGTGATTTCCCCCTTCCTACAGATTATGTTTGTGTCAATGACTGATGCATGAAAAACGAATATGCATCTTGGTATGCGTTCCGTAGGTTGCAGCTACTCTAGAGGCCTGCTGTGAACTGAATCAGCCATTTCCAGCGAGCCACGCTCGTGGCGGCCAAAAGGGGGAAGACGGTGTATCTGTGGATGCAGTCGAGGAAGATGGCGCGAGCTCCTATGCTGTGACGAGAGGTTTTCGGTCATCGCTTGCAAAAAATCACCCTCCTTTTTAGTACCAACAATGTCTCCCCCAACTCGAAATGCACCATCCCCCCTTCGAGCTCCTCCACAATTCGAGCATGATGGCCATGGAGGGAGCTTGTGGACCTGACGACGTCCCCTTCTCCCCTAATCTCTCTGGTGGCTGTTGTTCCGCTGGTGATGCTGTCGGCATCTCCATCCACCCTGAAGACAATCTCCATCCACCCTGGAGACGGTGGATCTGACAGGTTCTCCATCTAGCACGACGATGCTAGTGCTGCCAGGCACTCCCTCTAGCCTGGTGACCATGGTCGAAGTCATTCAACTGACATCAACCCCTTCTCCGACCTATGTCATGAATCCAAAGGTTGTAAGATTCTCTAACCATTGATATTTGTAGCCTAGATCTGCATGCATGTTCGTGATTCCATAGGTTGTTTAGGACATGTGCAATGAATTCATGCTTTAGAAATGTAGGGTTTTAGAATCAGATTGATGCCTACTGATCTATGATTTCCACATGTTGTTCTCTGTAGTCAACCTATATCATGCTTAGCAGCGATGTAGAATTGCAAACATGTCTAGAAATTGGAGTTTACCATTCTTACTGCTGTGTTGTACTGTAGGAATTCATTATCCTTGATCCAACTAAGGCTGCTTCCTCAAAGAAGATCAACTTAAGATGGATGTAGCCGGACAACGTTGTGCTTGATCCATCTCTGTTTGCCCACAAACTTGCTATGGTATGGGAGCCTGCTCTGTCAAAATAGGATTTTGAACTCGTGAAGAGAGGAGTAGACGTTTACTCTGGAATCAGAGAATCCGACATGAATAAAGTTGTTGACGATTTTCTTGCATACACCAGGATCACAGTAGCCTGCAATCAGTTGTACAACCACGTCATGAAGTGGAGGATGAAGTGGAACCACATACTTCGCCTTAGAATGGTTGAAGGCATCAAATGGTGTTCGAATATTACGACTTTCTCGTTCAAGGATGAGGACAAGCTGGTGCACACTGTCTATGAATTTCAAGTTAATCGTAAGTTAACAATGCACTGACACACTGTCTATGAATCTCGCAGCCCACTATTATTCCTTTCACTTGTTCCTAGCATTGCACTAACACACTATCATGTCAATCGCAAGCCTGCCGGAAGCACGTTGAGTTCATGAACGCCCCCATAACAAACTATGCTCAGATGAAGATCATCTTCATGTCCAAGTTTGTTGACAAGCGCCAGCTGTGGGATCCGAAGATAAATACAGGGGCTATGAACTTCCTTGCAGACAACAAAGAAGCAAGTACAACCTATGCTAACATGGCAGAGATTGACATGAGCCATTGGCTTAGGAATTGGCTACGCATGCAGTTTGATTAGTGCTACTGATTTACCATTAGTGTGTTGCTGATGGTGGTCATGATCTATTATTTGAGGTCATGTACATTTTGGGAGGTGGTCTGATATCCCTCCTTTAGCTAGGTTGCTGATGAAAACTGAACTATGGTATATAATATTGTGAGTGAAGTTGTGATGCATCACTAGATCGTGGTGCATCACACCAACAGGTAACTGCTGCTAGAAGTACTCTGTTTTGCTGATGAACTTATTGTATGTCCTGTGATGAGTGTCGGGTAACCTCATCACTCAAATGAAAGAGTTTACCACAAAAGCTAGCACCTTGCAACCAAGTAGGCAACACATGTATCTTTCTTGATTGCCTTGCCGATACACAGCTAACCAAACACTGCTTCTATCGTTCCTCATCTCATGCGAGCAACTAGTTTGCGAACAACCAAACGGACAGAGGAACATGGTCCAAGTCATGTTTTCGAGGGGGCATGCCCCCAGGGCCATGTCCCACTAAGCTCCAAAACCGTTGCAACCTACCAAACACGACCTTCGCCTGATCCCTTTGATATTACAGTGAACCTAGAAACGCAACTCGGCTACTAGGAGCCTGCATGAGCAAAATTAATTTTATGGTTAATATGAAAAAAATTGATATGTATAAGTTTGTGTCCAGTTGGTTGTTTGCACTTTTTTATGGACAAAACATGAATAACTTGTGACGTGTGATAAAAAGACAACTTAAGCGCTAATTTTTTTGCTGGTTTAGAGAACCATACTTTGTTTTTTATTGGAAAACATAAATGTTAATTGTTGCATGAAAAGTTGCACACACACGGGACAATAGTAACAAAACAAGTTAATTTTAAAAATTTAATGTTCAGCCATGCTCCCGGGAGCCGGATGTAATTTTCTCAAGATAAAAGGCGAGCAGAAATGACACTATAAGAGCATCTCCAAGAGCATTGCTATTCTGAATTGCTAAAAACTAGGTATAGCAATAGGAGAGAAGGTTTGGAAATCCATTTGGTCTCATCTTTTCAAGCATTGCTAATTGGATTGCTAAAACTGGAATGTCAAGATTTGAGCTCCTCCTCTACTATGCATATGTAGTCTAAATCACTTAATAAGTATTTTAAATTGAAGGAAATAAATTCTAAAAATATAGTAAATATATAGCGTTAGGTTGATCTCTGCCCCGAATGGGCCTAATGGCCCCTTGATCCCGCGCCCTGATCGGGGCGCCCAACCGTACCATGGTTGGTGGGCCCCTACTGCGCTGCGCTATATAAAGAGGTGGGGTCCGACTGGCTCACGTCAGGAGGTTCGCCTCGCAGCTGCACGCCCCACCGACAACCCTACCTGATCTAGGTAGAACGCAGTAGCAGCGGGAAGCTCCGCTACCGCCGTCGCCTAGCCCATCGCTCGCCGTCGCCGTCGCTCATTGCCATGGCCACTTCCTCAACCTCCTCTAGCCAGGGAAGAGGTACACATCTCCCTCTCCCCGATCTCTCTCTCTCTCTCTCAGTATCTAGTCTGTTCTGACACGTATTGATGCATAGACAAAGTCCTACTAGATTGGATCTACCCTAGAAGATCCTATGGCATCTATCAATGGTATCAGAGCCCTCTAGTGTGTAGATTTTTTTTGGGTAGAAAGTTTTTTTGATCTAGAAAAGAAAAGACAGAGGTCTTCCTAACCCTAGATCGAAGACAAAGAAAGCCACAAATTCTTATTTCATCTAGAAAGAAAGAGAAAAATCAATCTAGAATGAGACAGACAGCAAACAGAAAACCCTAGTTTCACCTGTTTCCCGACCCCATCGTTTAGCTCCCAGAATCAAATAGAAAAGCCACCGACCGCCGACGAGAGCACGCTGGTAGAGGGCGCCACCGCTGAGCTGCTTGACAGTGGTGCGCCCATCCTCGGGTGGACGCGTACGCCGGCAAGGGGGCTAGGGGGCGCCGCTAGGAACCGCTCCATCTCACAGTAACGCGGGGATCTAGGAGGGGACAGTGTAAAAGAAAGAGCGGGGGTAGAGGGATCGACGCGGCAGAGGGCAGGCGGAGCTGCTCCTCGCCGGGTTAGAGTGCCGCCGGTCACAACAGTCCCCACCTGCCACCAGAGGGAGCTGAGAGAGGCATGCGGGGAGAGCGTGTGGAGAAAGAAGCTAGGGTTACGGGGGTAGTCGGGGCCGCTGCTTTTGATCAAGCGATAGGCGCGGACGACCGTCGGATGGGCATGTGCCATATCGAATGGTTGAGGCGGGGTGGCGCGCTGGGAGAGTTCCACAATGGGCCGCTAGGCTGCCTCCAGCCAGGAGTGGGGTGAGCGCTTGGGCTCTGGGCCGTTGCTGGGTTGTGGTCTTGTGCTGCAAGCGGGCGGCAGCATTGAGTGGCGCGTGCGGTGCAGAGTGAAGAGCAACACGCAGCAGTAGGCCGCGAGTAGGGCGTTTCCTAGTCAGGGAGTGCGTTGCGCACACAGTACAAGTTTTTATTTTCTAGAAGCAGTTTTTGGAAAATTTTAAATCAGTTTTTGACGATTTTTGCCTAGATTTCTCCTATTCAAACTGACCTAACGAGACGTTTGTTTTAGGAAATAGAAAAGTATAAAAGGTTGCTTCTAAAAAGTATAAAGTGAATAAATTTTATTCATTTTTTCCATTGCGAATAGTTAAAAAGTGCTCGTTAAATGTAAATAGAGCAAAAGTGAGAATTAAATTCTAAGAGCATGTTAAAGTATTTATTATGATTATGTTTATATTATATTTTTTACCAACGTTGTTAATAGCATAATCATGATCAATGGTTTCGTGCAAAGTGGTTACTTATGTGCATTTATTGCTATGTTTTGCCCAACGGTGATATAGTTTTAAATTGCATAAACAGTTGTATGTGTTAGTTTTGACAAACGTTGGATTAATGCATGCAATTGTTGTTATGATCTTACTTCTTTGTGGTTTTCAAGAGGGTGCTATTTGATTAGCTACATCAAGGATGTTCCAACCCTCAGAGGTGATAACTACTCCGAATGGAGAAAGAAAGTAGACTTGGCTTTTGTCTATACCGAGGTGGATTGGGTAGTCGGGATCCCTAGCCCACCTAACCAATGGAGCCATTCTGAGATGATAATGATGATGATGTTGTATGGGACAAAAAGAAAAAGGATTATGCTCCATTGGAGATGACATACACCCTAGAGAACAAAAAGTGGCTAACCTCCAACAAAAAGTGCATGACTTTCATAAAGAACACAATTAAGTAGGCCATTATGAGCTCAATTGCAGAGTGTGCTTCGGTAGGAAAGTATCTTGAAAAGATAAAGAATCAGTTCACTAGCTCTTTAAAGACATATGGTGAGAGGAAAGTACACTAGAAGTGGACATGGCATAAGGGAGCACATCCTCAGGATGAGCAACATGGCTGCTAAGTTGAAGCCCATGGATGATGATCTAGAGCTCAAGCCTGCACTCCTTGTTCACCTGGTCATGGCTTCACTGCCAAAAGAGTTTGCACCTTTATTGTCAACTACAACATGTCGCCAGAAAAGTGGGACATTGAAAAGACTATAGCCATGTGTGTGCAAGAAGAGGAAAGGCTTAAAACCTCAAATGGTGGTTCCTTGAACTATGTCAAGCATAATAAGAAGAGGAACTACCATCAAAGCAACCAAGGTTCCCCTTCAAAGCCATATGGAAAAGCTCCCATGCACTATCAGCATCAACAAAGGCCTCTCCTAATGGATAAAGATACATGTCTTCACTACAAGAAGACCGGGCATTACAAGAAATATTTCCCTATTTGGCTAAATGAGATAATGGCAAAGAAAGGTAACAACATTGTTTCCTTTGTAAATGAATCCTTGTATATACAGTTTTCGAAATCTACTTGGTGGATTAACTCAAGTGTAATTGTTCATGTTGCAAATTCTTTACAGGGATTCCATTTGACATGGACTACGCAAAGAAGCAAAAGATGCATTGAAGTTACAAATAGAGTCCAAGCGAATGTTGAAGTTGTTGGCGACATCTCCTTGGAGCTAGCTGATGGATTCACGATCCTGCTTAGAGATGTTTTATATGTTCCTTCATTACACAGAAACTTGATTAGTGTTTCACGTTTGGACAAAGTTTATTATCAGTGTCTTTTTGGACATGGCAAGTGTGCCATATGGTATAATAATGATGTGTGGGTGTTGCTTTCCTTCACAATAAGCTTTATTTGTTATTCCTTCGTGAAAAAGTATATTTTGTGTGTAATGTAAATGAACATGTTCTCGCGTCGGACAAAGATCAAAAGAAAAGAAAGAGAACTCATGATTCATCGAAATTATAGCACTGTTGCTTGGGCCATATTTCGAGGGGGGAACAGAAAGACTAGTTAAAATGATATTCTTCCTCCATTAGAATTCTCCAACATTGAGAAATTCATAGATTGCGTTAAAGGAAAGTATGTAAAGCAAATTAAAAAAGTGTGCAAAATGAAGCACCGAAACACTAGAAATCATTCACATTGATATTTGTGGACCATTTCCTGTGAAAAGTATGGATGGTTATGACTCGTTCATAACATTCACACATGACTACTTCTGTTATGGTTATATTTATTCAATTAAAGAAAGATTAGAAGCATTGGATAAATTTAAGAAATTCAAAGCTGAAGTTGAGAATCAGCATAGTAAAACAATAAAGATAGTAAGATCTGACCGTGGAGGGGAGTACTACGGTCGGCACGCCCCATATGGCCAAGTCCCTGGACCTTTTGCAAAGTTCTTACATGAAGCTGGCATAGTGGCCCAGTATTAGATGCCGAGGAAGCCTCAGCAAAATGGAGTAGCTCAAAAGCATACGTACACTAATAGATATGGTGCATAGTATGATGAGCTACTCCATCTTACCATTGGGATTGTGGATGGAGGCGTTAAAAACCGCCATTCGTATCCTCAATAGAGTACCAAGCAAGTCGGTGCCCAAAACACCATACGAGTTGTGGACAGGAAGAGTACCCTCTCTACAACACTTGCGGGTGTGGGGGAGCCCAGCTGAGGCCAAAGGGTTTAATCCAAACATTGTGAAGCTAGATGCTAAAACATTCAGTTGCCATTTCATTGGCTATCCTGAAAGATCAAAAGGTTTTTGTTTCTACTGTCCAGACAGATACACAAAGTTTTTAGAAATAAGACATGAAGTCTTCTTAGAGGACAAAATGATGAGGGGGACCATGGTTGCTCGGAAAATTGATCTTGAGGAGAAGAGGGTGCATGCACCTAATCCGATGACTCAGGAGCCATTCTTTTCACTACTTGTTGTTCCTGCATCGATAAACCCTGAGGTTGTGGTGCAAGCACCTATTGTAACTCCACCCATGGCAACATTGAGTGAAGATCTGGAACTTGTCCGCCAGGAGCCGATTGAACCCACTGTTGAGCATGAAAGGGAGCAGCAGCAACCACCTCTGGAAAATGCGCCACACATTAAAACACATGATGTGCCAGTATATGAGGCCCCTAGAAGGTCTCTAAGAGTTAAAAGATTAGCCATTTCAACTGATTATAAATTTTATAATACAGAAAGAGTTCATATGGAGAATCATCCCACTTCATATGAAGAAACCATGAGTAGCCCTCACTCATCGAAGTGGCTAGAGGCCATGGAAGATGAGATGAAATCGATGAGTTCCAATGAAGTTTGGGACTTAGAGGAAATTGCTAAAGGAGCCAAAATAGTAGGCTGCAAATGGGTCTACAAAACAAAATATAACTCTAGAGGGAATATAAAAAGTACAAAGCAAGACTTGTGGCAAAAGGATTTACACAAAGAGAAGGGGTAGATTACGATGAGACATTTTCTCTAGTCTATGTAAGGATTCCTTCGGAATTATAATGGCATTAGTTGCATATTTAGATTTAGAGCTACATAAGATGAATGTAAATACGACATTTCTAAATGGGAATTTATAAGAAAGTGTCTACATGAAACAACTCAACGGTTTTATCATGGAAGGCAAGGAAGATATGGGATGCCGCCTAAAGAAATCCATTTATGGATTAAAGCAAGCTTCTAGACAGTGGTATATAAAGTTTAATGAGACCATTAAAAAATTTGGATTTAAAGAGAAAGTTGAGCACAACTGTGTTTATGCAAAGTTTAAAAGTGGGGAATACATTTTCCCAATTCTGTATGTGGATGATATCTTGCTTGCTAGCAGTGATGTCAGTCTACTACTAGAAACAAAGAAGTTTTTTTCCTCAAATTTTGATATGAAAGATCTTGATGAAGCTTTATATGTTTTGGGCATAGAAATTTACCGAAATAGAAAAAATTGGGGTTCTATGACCATCACAAAAGGCATACTTAAAGAAAATTATAAAGAAATACAGTATGCATGCGTGTAATTCTACACCTGCTCCAATAGTCAAGGGCGACAGTTTTAGGAAATTTCAATGTCCTAAAAGTCAATATGATATCGATCAAATGAAAGATGTACCATATGCTTTGGCTGTTGGAAGCTTACAGTATGCACAAGTATGCACTCGCCCTGACTTAGCTTTTATCACTAGGGTACTCGGTAGATATCAAGAGAATCCAGGCATAAAGCACTGAAAGATGGTAAAGAAAGTATTGCGTTATGCGCAAGGCACGAAAGACCGCATGTTAACATATAGAATGTCAGATTCCCTAGAAATAAGAGTGTATTCAGATGCAGATTTTGCGGGAGACATCGATGATAGAAAATCCATGACTGGATACGTCTTCACTCTTGCGGACGGGGCTATTTTGTGGAGAAGCTTCAAACAGTCAATAGTTGCATCATCCACGATGTATGCAAAATTTATAGCATGTTATGCGGCCACATGGCAGGTGATATGGTTAAAGAAATTTATACCTGACTTGAAAGTGGTAGATTGCATTGATAAACCACTAAAGATGTATTGTGACAACCAGCCTGCAGTATTCTATACTCATAACAACAAGTCGAGTAATGCTTTCAAACCAATAGAGATAAAGTATTATATTGTGAAAGATAAAATCTAGGATCACAGTATAAGTATTGAGCATATAAGGACAAATGATATGCTTGCGAATCCGCTTACGAAAGTCTTACCACCCAATGTGTTCAAGGAATACTTAGCCGGCATGGGTTTAAGAGAAATCCTATGATTTCTGGATCATAAGAGGCCCGAAAAAGAACATAACTTGTCTCAAAATAGAGAGGTATGTTCTAGCTGTCTGATTCTATCGGCAATTGAGCTGTGACGATGAAACATGCTCTATGTACTAATATGTGATGAAACGAAAAGAGAAAAGCAAATAGTTAAAAGTAAAAGTTGAGATCAAAGGAGAGAATGTTAGGTTGATCTCTGCCCCGAATGGGCCCAACGGCCCATCGTCCCCTTGATCCCGTGTCCTGATCGGGAGCGCCCAACCGTACCATGGCTGGTGGGCCCCTACTGCGCTTCGCTATATAAAGAGGTGGGCCCCGGCTGGCTCGCGTCACGAGGTTCGACGCGCAGCCGCACGCCCCATCGACAACCCTACCCGATCTAGGTAGAACGTAGTAGCAGCGGGAAGCTCCGCCGCCATCATCGCCTAGCCCACCGCTCGCCGTCGTCGTCGCTCATCGCCATGGCTACTTCCTCAACCTCCTCTAACCAGGGAGAAGGTACACATCTCCCTCTTCCCGATCTCTCTCTCTCTCTCTCTCAGTATCTAGTTTGTTGTGACACGTATTGATGCATAGACAAAGTCCTACTCAATTTGATCTACCCTAGCAGATCCTATGATATCTATCAAATACTAGTAGTACATAATTATTACAACACGTTGGTCATCGATACAACACAATTCAAATGTAGCAAATCACAAAGATTGTTGAGCACACACTTTCACCACTCTTTAATGAGATTAATTTTTAGTTGTTGATGAGTCTTATCATCTCCAATCTCTTGGTGAACTTGAAGGAAGTGATTGATGGGGTCTTCTCTTCTACGAGGATGCACCACATTTCCAATTCCAATAAAACCATAACGGTGGTCGAGGGCGTCTTCACTCTAGTCGCAGTCACGCGCAGTAGACGGGGGGTGACTGATGGCGAGAAGATCACTAGGGATGTTATGGCGCCCACACGAGATCGCTTGGAACGTCGCGGTGGTGCGGTGCCAGCGCGGGGCCTCCAGGCATAGAAATCAACCGCCTCGCTACGCTGGGGTCGTGGACAAGGCGAGGCTGTTGTGGCGGGTAGGGCGCCAAGACAGGCGGTGCGCGGCTATGGGGGCAACTTTTGGCAATTTGGCTTTTGATTGGCATATATGCCAATTGAGAGCTTAAATTTTGCAAGTTCCTATAATTTCGTTCGTGGGGACCACTTTTGACAATGCTCTTGGAGCTAGCTTTTTGGGCAAGATTGCAAATTTTCAGTTTTTGGCCATTGGGGCAAAATATGGCAATACTCTCGGAGATGTGTGCTCTAAAAGGTAGGAAACCAAACCACCGCAAGCAAAGACAACACGAACGCGGCGACGTGCCGCCGTGTGCCGCGCGACGCGCGTCACTCATATAGCCCTTCCCAAAGCCAGCGCAACGAAAAAATCAGATAAACCTAGATCGGCACGCTCGCCGATCGCCACACACGTTTCGACGGCTGCTCCCTCCTCTTGCTCGTAGACACGCACGCGTCTATGGCGGCGGAAGCGGTGGCGGTGGCGGGCACGACTGCGACTTTCCGGCGCGTGTACGACACCCTGAAGGCTGAGCTTCTCCGCGACTCCTCCTTCGACTTCAACGAGGACGCCGTCCAATGGCTCGACAGCGTGAGTGCTAATTCTACTTTTTTTTTTCCAGTCCCATAATCTTCTTCTTGCAAGAGAAGTCTTCCAAAACCTTGCACCGAGTATATGAAAGCAACCTTGCAATGGCACTCTGATGTGATGTCCGACCAATCTGAAACTTCAAAAGCAACTTACCGAGTTTGTAAAGTTTGAATCTATGGATTGAACAGAAGAACATCTCAAGTTATGAATCTGAATCTTAGTGAATAGTGTTCTATTAATTATTACAATTACTCCCTCCATCCTAATTAGATGCGACAGATCTGTCTAGATTCAGTGATTCACATGCGAATGTAGACAAATCTATGGCATCTAATTCGGAACAGAGTAGTAGTTGTACACGTTTTTGCTCAAAAGAAGAACATTAATTGTGCGCCTTTGCCTTCGCAGATGCTGGACTACAACATACTCGGCGGTGAGTAAACGTTTTCAACTTTAGACAATAACGGTACACCAATTTTCGCTTTCAGTTTCAAACAATTTGGAATATCTCATGAACAGGAAAACTGAACCGTGGCTTGGCTGTTGTTGAGAGCTATAAACTGTTGAAAGCTGGGTCTGAACCGAGTGAGGATGAAGTGTTCCTTGCTTGCATTCTTGGCTGGGGCATTGAATGGGTATGTGCGATGATGCCTATGTGACTGAGTATTATGAAACCATGTGTGATTCAGTGATTGTCTTCTGAAATTGTTCTTTTGGGTAATGTGCAGCTTCAGGCTTATTTCCTAATTCTTGATGATATTATGGATAATTCTCAAACTAGGAGAGGAAAGCCTTGTTGGTATACACTGTCAAAGGTTTGTCAACCAACTCTTTGCTTTGCCCATGTACAGTATGTCCCTGTACATGATCAGCTGTGCTTCAATAAAAAAAAATTTGGATCTATGCCATTGCAACTTTCACTGGTTGGAGATATGCCATTGCAAAAACCAAACCTAGAAATATGCCACTCCAACTTCCCCGTACCTCTAGCTCTGCCATTTCTTCCAATACCAGTCCATATACGGCTCCTATACTCCCTTACATGCATTTGTACTCCCATACATTCTTGATAAATTAGGCCACCAGCGTAGTAGACTTGATTAATGCCATTATGTAAAAAAACACTGATCGATATTACTAGTATCATTTTCAGCAGAATAGATTGGTACTATTATTTAAGTTCTAGGTCTTTGGTTGACTTTGATGATTTCTTACAGTTCAGTAATGTGTCTGTGTCTGTATTTTAACCTTGGGCAGGTTGGCCTCATTGCCATAAATGATGGACTTGTCCTTCGCAGCCAAATTTCACGAATCTTTAAGCGGTATTTTTATGGAAAAACTTACTATGTTGATCTCCTGGACTTATTCAACGAGGTAACTTGCTATAGTCAAAATCTCGTTTTATTTCTGCTTTTCATAGAAGCATGATTTTGGTACCACTCATTTAGGTCGAGTTTAAGACGACTTCAGGCCAATTGCTAGACCAAATCACAACAAATGAAGGGAAGAAAGATCTGAGCAAGTATACTACAGATAAGTACGTCAGCTGCTTATGAACTTGCATGATGATATACTTTGCATGCTTATACCTTGAGGACAATTATTGCTCACTGTAGTTTACATCTTTTCCTGCTAATGGGGGCATTTTATATTTTATGCAGTTACCGGCGCATTATAGAATACAAAACAGCTTACCATTCATTTTACTTGCCGGTAATATGTTAATTCTCCATGTTCTGCCCGCATTAATTCTGTTTATAGTTTTTGGACCGATACCTCTTTTTATCTGGAGTTTGGACTTACCAGCAGCAAAATTCTCTTAACCTATTACAAGGTCGCTTGTGCACTGCTTTTGTCCGGTTGGGATTTGGATGACTATGTCCAAACAAAGGAAATCCTAGTTGAAATGGGTGTTTACTTCCAAATTCAGGTACACTATTCACTGAACATTTTATCTTGTCACTACATGTTTTCTTGTTATTTCTGTTTTCACAATTGGCATTAATCGCTAGAGATTCATTTCAGGACGATTATCTTGACTGTTTTGGTGATCCAGAAGTTATGGGCAAGGTAAGTAAGTTTACCCTTCTACTAATATGCAAAGAATATTTTCCGCACTGGATTCCTGAAATCGTCTTATGGCAGATTGGAACCGACATTGAAGACTTCAAGTGTTCATGGCTATTTGTTCAAGCACTTGTCCGTGTCAATGAAAGGCAAAAAGACATCTTATTTGTAAGGCCATAAACAGAATCGTACTGAAATATTGTGAAAGTACACTATCTTATTGTTTGTATATCATGCACAGGAAAATTATGGGAAATCAGATCCTGCTTGTGTTGAAAAAGTGAAGGCCCTATATAAAGAGCTCAATCTCGAGGTTTGCCTCTGCTCAGTATGCACAAAAGGAGAAAAAATCAGTGACATATCTAGTTCTTTCTATAGTTATCGCATACGTCTCTGCCATGTGGAATTCATTTATCATGCAAACATGTGTGACATGACTATTATCTTCGCTTCCAGGGGGTGTTCTCTGAGTACGAAGCAGTGCAAGCAGTGTTGAAATCGTTTTTAAATAAGATCTACAGGAGGAGGAAGTAGGGTTATTCTGGTGTTGATGTGTAGTAGAATCATCTTGGGTGCTTGTGTTGGTGTGGGTTCTTGCTGTGTTCGTGTACCCTGGTTATGGTGATTCCGCTTATATGACTATTGAAGAAGCATGCAAACAAGTATAAATCATATCGATCAGTTTGCTGAAAATAGCTATCTCATGTTTTCATCAAATATGCCTAGGATCTTGTTCATAATAACAAAGACTATCATCATGAAGTTTCATGTGAAGGAATAAAATTAAAAAATGTACTTATTTCTGCTTTTCTATTTGTATGCTACGATCATGTACAGTAATTGTTCCACCTTTTCTATCCGATATTTCTACTCATATACAAACACCATTGCCAGAAGGGGTTCACATACTTCTTTCTTCCACGGATGGAGCGTCTCACGCTGCATCCCAGCCTCAGTCTGTCAGTTGGAAATTGCATTCTGATGCAGAGACCGGACTTCAACAACGATGCTCTGTACAATAACCTATTCTGTTCCAATGATCTACACAAGCCAAATTCTAGCAATAAACTATGATACTCCATGCTCAGAAGCCTCGGCTGCAAATGCTATCTCGAACAACGAAGCTGCACCTTACTATGAACTGTATCCAGTCACACGAAAAATGGGACTCGTATACAGAAGAACTGTTAGAAGTTAACCAGTAACTGAGCAGATTTTTGCAGACCAAGTGAACCATTCTCCAAAAGATGCACCGCTGCACCGTAAGAGAATTTTCTAGCAAATAAAAAACAAGGAACAGATGTACCATTGCATTGGCACCACTCAGTCCTGTGTTCAGCCTCATAGTTCACATGATCGATACTCTGCAAAAAAAATTCAGGAAACTGTAAGTGATATGATGATATTAACTGAATGATGCACGGCTTCTAAGGGAGGAATTGTTATATTATTATTACAATACTATATAACCTATGCGACACAAATGTGTATCTTACAAAGAAAAGGTACTTCATCAACAAGATTTAAATTATACACAAAGGGAACCTGTACCAGCGAGAAAGGATTCAGGTAACTAACTGACAACAAACTACCGCACACAAATACTGAGTAGACTGTTTCTTTGCTTGGAAGAATAGAAACTGGATTTTTATTCTGCAGATTCCACTATCTTATCTGATGACCAGGATATCTAGAATATAACTGTCCGACAAAATTTGGATGCAGAAGGACGACAGAGCACTACACCATTTTAGGTCTCTTGGTGTTCAATCTTTCACACACTAGTAACAAAAGACAAGAAATGCAAACCAAAATAAGCAGAAATTACCTTTATAGCATTGATATGCTCAGGACTTGATGTATCGTACTCAAATGTCACTGGATGCCAAGTCGTTTTATCATTAGGATCTAAAGATGACTGGTTCCATGATGTATAGGTCAAAGTTCTTCTTTCAAGTTCATTTTCAAGTCCTTTCGTCTAGAATTTGAAAAGTGAGTCAAACATTATGAATTGAAATAATAATTACATCGGCTCAAAATTTCAAATATATGTATATATATTAGCAATAACAAGCCTTACAGAAAATATTGTCTGCACATAGTGTTCATCCGGAATACAATCATGCTCCTTTTCAGCAACTCCTTTCTGCAAGGTTTGGCACAAAAATCATTTATCAAAAAGAAGAGAACGAGTGTCTTTACACCTGTAAGCAACAACTAGAGCTCACTGTATATAAATTTCCATCTGAATACATGAAAATAATGGGGAGAACTGAACCTTACCAATATCTGCTTTCGCTGAAATACAGATCCTAATCGTCTCTGAAAGGGATAGAAAAAAGTTCGACACCATAAGGATAATAACCAAAGATAAAGGTGGGATCAATATTATGATTCGGTCAATGAAAATGCACATCTAATTGTTAATGATCCAAGGAAACAAGAAGAGCATTCACACCTATAAAACATAGAAATTTAGAATATATTCAGAAAAATATTCACCTCACTTAGTAGAAAATAAGTTGATTTTGTATCATGGTTCATAGGACAATAATACAGACCCAAAGTGGTTAACTTATTTCTGCCTATCGTACAAAATGGATTAACTTTAGCTAGGAGCCTAAGACCAAGGCAACAATAATTATCTTCTCATTTGATTAAAATTTTAAATGCCTTTAAAATTTATATTTGATAGAAAAACTGAAGTGGCTCATAACTGGAAACCATTACAATTTTGAAGTTGTTATAATGTTCAAAAGAATTGTTACCTAGGAAATGCAAAATACAGCTATTAAACACAAACCTTTTGGCCTAAAACTACATCTCGAGCTACACTAAGTGAAGTGTATAGCAATCTGAACTAAATAAAGACTTACAGCAATCGGCTTTTGCCCAAGCAATGCCTTGGTCACTATCATCTGCAAATTATTAAGTAAAAAACAAACACAATCATTTCTGTAATGTGTAGAAAAGCATAACACATCAGTAGGGCTATATCAACAGAAGAGATCTCTTAATAAATATCTGACATATTCAGTATAAGCTAGTTTAAGTATATATATAGTATTTTCACAACCTCGTGTGAAACAAATTCGGATGAATATGATAAAGCACAACTGTCTAAATCATTCAAGGATTTAAACCTGGAAAGCATGGTGTATCTTGCCTCACAGTTATACAAGGGTGTGAAAAGACCAGGTGATAGCATTCTTATTATTTGACAAAAATCATGGGATAAATTCTCCCAGTTATAGTCACTGCAGCACACATAATCATACCTCAAACTATGAAATGAAAAGACCAGGCTTTCGTACATGCATGATGTATCAACGAAAAGAAACTCAAACAAATACATCTAAAATCCATTTAAAGGATTTGAAAGGGCCAAAGGAAGGAAAATTTCAATATGAACATCACCAGAATAACTACCTTACAATGCTTCCTGAAAACTTTGAAGACATGCTTGTCACCAACAACAAGTTCTGCATGTTTCCTGATTAACATTATCCACTGAAATGAGACGCCAAATGGACTCAGATATAAATTCTAAATAAGTATGAAAAGTCAATAAGAAAAAGAGAGCCATGAAACCACAAGAACCTGAGATCCTTTCCTCCATTTATCCTTTGAAATGACAGGAGACATGTTTGGATTATACCGCTTCTCTGTCTTGTCAATGAAACTGGAAGAAAAGTTAACTAACTCTGAAAAACTTCAAATCCAAATACTTCATCTTATAGGTCGAAAGTTAAAAGTTAAATATTTTTCCATTACCTGTCTACAATACTTTTAGGTGAGCTCATCAAGTAAGTATATGTGTAGCTGAAGTTGTACAGAGGAGCACAGCTGAAACAGAAAATAATGAAATGTTAAAATCTGAATATGGAAACTGCTAACCTTAAAATAAGTCAAGCCGATGACGGGAAGCAAACCCACACTACAATACAGAGACATGCACACTAGTAGGAATGAATCACCTTCGTGCACAACTTTAGTCAAGCAATGATTATTAAGCATCCATAATGGAAACCAAGAAACAAGGAATGAAGAATGACTCCATTATTGTGGTATAAGTTTCACACCATGAGTCCATGACTTAACAACTACTGGAGTAAAAGGAAAGAATCTTCTTCCTATAATTGTCCTCTGTACCAGCACCATACTAGGGAACAAGAATCCAAAAGCATCACTAAGAAGACCTACCCTCTTTCAATTCTACAGTACAAAATAAAAATGGCAAATGATGCACATACCTCCTGGTTTCACTAGAGTTCACATGTAATTGCCTTTATTGAACATACAGTTATTATACCGGTCACTTGTACTAGTTGACAACTACAGAGGTTTCACCACAAATACTACAGTACATACTAAAAAACTGATCAGTACACAGACTGCTACCGATGAAAATCAGTACAGAGGCAAACACACCATACCTGTCCGAGAGCAAAACAAATCGCTGGTTCGCGGGATCCTCAAGCGCAGCGGCAAACAACATCTTCTCTGCCTCGACCATGGTTGGTTCGCCCCACGTCACCTGCAGGACACAACCATATTTCCCCGACTCAAATCACACCCGGGAATCCACGATCGCGGACATGCTGTTGCTAATAAGAGGGCCAACCAACCTTTACGGTCTTGGCGAGTTGACGGCCGTAGAAGTACGGCGATCCGGTGGTGGTGCGGTCAAGGACGAACCCGGGCGCCGAGTGGACGTAGACCGAGAACCTCTCCTGCTCGCCATTCTGCCGAAACACGGCACGATCAGAACCAATAGAATGGAAGACCGGGTCAAAACGTAACAGACCAATCACAGGGGAGGCGGCCTGGTGCTTACGCGGAAGAAGGCGTCCCACAGGAAATCGAGCGGCAGGCCGGCGCGGGCGAGGAAGAGGAAGGCCACCTTCCCTGGCCCCGCGAAGGGCGGCGGTGCGGCCGGGGGCTGGGTGCGGAGGAACGCCGCGAGGAGGAGCAGGAAGGAGAGCAGTGCGGCGAGGCGGAGGCAGAGGCGGGCGCGCGCGCGGCGGCCCGGCGGCAGGGCCACCGCCCAGGACGCAGCCGGCCTCTTCGCCGCCGGCATCAGCGGGGGCGGTCGCGGGCGCGGGATTGGCAGCGGCACCGGCCCCGGCGTGGGCCGCGGTGGCATTTAAAAGCGGGAGGGAGTTACAGAGGCGGCGTGGCGTTTCGGGTACTAGTACCAGGCCTCGCGTGGCCGCGGCCGCGGGGGCGGGGAGGGGCGGTGGAAACGGACGGTGTGACGGGTGGTGGTGGCGCCGTGCTACTTTTCGCCCGTGTTTGGCCGAGGTTCCGGTGCGATTTTTCCCGGTCTCGTGACGCGCGCGGCCACTCTGTCGGGCGCGGCGGGGATGGTGTGGGGCGAGGTGGCCGCAGGGAGAGTTCACAGGTCGGTCAGGCGGGAGGGGGGAGAGAGAGGAGCGAGTTGGTGGCCATCTGCTGCGTGGCGGTGGTGCGCTGTATACTTTGGGAGGTCTCTGGGACCCACCCGGCTGCTTCGGGTTTTACGTTTAGCTGCTAGAGATAAGTTTTCTTTTTTGTTGAATGAGATAAAAAAAATCTGCCGAAATAAGTTATACGGAGTAGTATCGAGGTGAGGATTTAAAAGGGTTCTTGGATTTGCAGATCCGATGACGATGCAATGCATAGGTCCTGGCGAACCCATTGGGATCTTCGGCCAATGTTGACTTTTTTTTAATCACCTCCACTCGTTGTTAGTCGTTCTCATGCCCAAATCCGACGCTATTTACCGTTGGACAGACGTAACTTTCTACCGAGAACATCTATTTTCCCACTCGCATTTTCAGGCGCGGTTCCCACGTGACATAAAATCGGTGAGTTTTCGTCCAAATTCTGCTCAAATTCAAACAGAGTTCGGTGTAGTTCGGCATAAATATGAATATCGAGCGACGTTCGACATAGTTCGGCATTAAATTAAACATAGTTTGGCATGAAATTAAACATAGTTCGTCATAGACTGGAAATACGACATAGTTCGGCCAGATCATGCTCGGCATCTACGTGTTGCCCTTGCATGTCCATATGTGCTCAACCAGGTCATCCTGCAGTTGTTGATGCACTACCGGTGTCGGATCTCCTGACGCATGGCGATGAATGCAACCCACAATGGCGGCACCTGGTGATCAGGCTCTGCAAGGGGCCCATGTCTGTAGTATGGCTCGTTCTGCTCCACCAAATCCACTGGGTCCTTTCTCTCATCCTTAATGATCATGTTGTGCAAGGTTACATAACAGTTCATCACTTCCCACATCTGATCTTTCGACCAGGTCATAGCAGGGAACGGACAACTGCAAACCTCTGTCGAAGCACACCAAATATCCGCTCCACGTTCTTCATGCAAGCTTCTTGTTTCTTGGCAAACTTAAAATGCTTGGGGAGCATCGGGCTTGAGATAGTTTTCACAAATGTTGGCCATCTTGAATAGATGCCATCTGCAAGATAGTATCCCTTGTTCTAGTGGTGTCCATTGATCTCAAAGTCGAACGGGGAGCATGACCCTCAACAAGCTTGGCAAAGACATTTGAGGACTGGAGGACGTTGATGTTGTTGTTCGATCCTGCCATGCCAAAAAAGGAGTGCTAAATCCAAAGATCCTGTGTAGCAACTGCCTCGAGTATCACGGTGCAACCTCCTTTGCGGCCTTTGTATATTCCTTGCCAAGCAAATAGGCAGTTCTTCTAGTGTCAATGCATGTAGTCGATGCTTCCAAGCATTCCAGGAAATCCTCTACTTTCATTGACGACGAGGATCCGAGCAATTTCTTCAGCATTGGGTGTTCTCAAGTACTGTGGCCCAAACACTACAATCACTGCCCTGCAGAACCTGTACAAGCAATCAATGGCGGTGGACTCGGCCATGCAGAGATAGTCATCGGCACTATCACTCGGAGCTCCATATGCAAGCAACCTCATCGCCACTGTGCACTTCTGCAGTAAGGAAAACCCTACCATGCCGGTGTAGTCCTTCTTGCATAAGAAATAGGGGTCGAACTCCCGGATAGCATGCACGATGTTGAGGAAGAGTTTCCGTCTCATCCTAAAACGGTGCCGAAACACGGCCTCTTCGTGCAGCGGCTCATCGGCGAAGTAGTCAGCATACAGCATGCAGTAGCCCTCCACTTGCTGCCTTGCTTTGCACTTCCGGCGACCCTTCGTCGAGCCTCCACGCTTCGGCGCTGCGGTCTGCGTGTGCGGGCGGGCCAATGAGGCGAGGATCTGTATGCGCTCTTCATATTCGGCAGCTGCACCAGTCTCTTCCTCCAGCAACAGGGCAAAGACCTCCTCGTCGTCGGACTCCATGGCCGAATGGGAAAAATGTAAAACACTCCGCGGACGACGTGGTGGGAGCTCGGGACGAAGCCGAGCTGCGGTGAAGTTGGGATGGCGAGACAAGGCCTAGGCCGAGGGGAAAGGATGCGGTGTACGCGGTGGGCCTATCTATAGGCGTGGTTTCGGCTTGGCTTTGTGGGAGCTCGCCCGTGAAGACATGGCGGCGACGAAAGCTCTCTGTCGCGGGAGAGCTGAGTCGGGGTGGGGAATGGGGTTGTCTCGCTGACAGGGTTGGCCCACCAGTTTTTCGATGCGTCTGGCGTTCCTAGGCGTTTCCCAACGCCCTGGGTTTGGCCTTGGAATGTCGGATGAAAGTTGGGCCAAATCCAGACGAATTTGGCATCCTAGGAACGCGACTGGGCGAAATTTTGCCGTCCGGACAAAAAAATGGCCTAGGAACGCCTTCCTTGGAACCCGAGTGGAGATGATCTTAAGCCTTCGACATGCGCGCTATAAAAAGCACCTGCGTGAACCTAACGCTCTAGCAACCACTAAAAATACGCACGCGGGATAAAGTTATGTGGCATCGCGCATGTCAAATTTAGTGAGTCTGTTGTAGCACGTTGGAAAACACGTGCTCGTGGGCGAAGATCCAACTGCCCTCCTGAAGCCTCCTCATGCGCTGCCTACCTCCCGCGTCGCGCCGCCATTGGGCAAATTCAGGCGATGGAAGGCTTCTCCCCGCACTCCATGTCCCCACCCTACTCATACGACTGATGGCTCAAAATATATTCGAGCTCGTTGGGAACCCCAAGAGGAAGGTATGATGAGCACAGCAGCAAGTTTTCCCTCAGATATGAAACCAAGTTAATCGAACCAGTAGGAGCAAGGAAACAACTCCAAGGTGTTGTCTCCAACTTGGAATCTTGCACAACACAACCACGGAACTTTGCCCCAACTTACAGTGAGGTTGTCAATCTCACCGGTTTTGCTGAAAACAAAGGATGAAACGTATTGTGTGGAAGATAGTAATTGCTTGTAGAAAGTAAATAGTAAACAGTAAATATATGGTAGATTGATGGTAAAAGAATGGACCGGGGTCCTGTTGGAAATATGCCCTAGAGACAAATAGTAGTAAGGACTATTATCATATTTCATATAGTTTATGATTAAGTTTTATATCATGCTATAACTGTATTGAGTGGAAACATCAATACACATGTGATATACAAACAACCAGGGGTTCCCAGTGAAACTCTAGTCACTGGTTCATTGGTCAACAAATGATCATGTTTCCTGATCATGTGGCATTTATGCCAGTTGGAAATGGAGTCATCTCATTCCGAAAATGAGATGATGAACCAATACCCAATATAAACATCGTGACCCGATCATGTCACGAAGTTCAAGTTACGATGGTTATAAAAGGATCCTCGTAGGCTATTCCTTAGACCATCAGGCTATATCAATCACTATCTCCCGAGAGTGCTTAGATAGCATCAAACGCCATCTGGTAATACGGTGGTTATAAAGGTGTGTTCAGATACTCGGAGGAAACCGTAGAGGCAATATATGTCAAGAGCGGGATTTGTCCGTCCAAGTGACGTGAAGATACTCAAGGGCCCACTCGGAGAAGTTATATCTGTTGGGGATATACTTTCTGGGTATCCTCACAGTTCCTCACTGACCAGGGTGGTCCACTTTGGGTTAGAGCTTTGCTTCACGAGCGGCCCAGTCAGGGAGAAAAGACGGAGTCCCTTCCGGCTACGGGAAAGCCCAGAAGACTTACCGACTTAAGCCCATAGTGTTACTTGTAGTTCAAGATGTACTCTGTAACCGACTCTTAGTTGTAGCCGGATAGATCTCTCATGTAAACCCTAGGCCGGATATCTATATAAGCTGTCCTAGGGAGAGCCTTTAGGGCACACCTCAATAGTCTACAATCTCAACTCGCACAGGCAAAACCCTTGTAACCCATATTCCGGCTCTGCCGTACTACTGGATTGCTAGCAGGAGTAGGATCTGTCCAAAGCCGACGGATTCGAATCTGGGTAAACTTGTGTGCTCACCGTCTCGGAACACCGTACGCCTCACACCCCTCTCTTCCGCATGCCTCGAGGACCCCCTCATGGCGTACTTGTCCTCAATCCGACGACAGTTGGCGCCCACCATGGGGCAAGTGAGCTTCGGATCTGCGTTCCAAGCGGAATCGGCAAGAATCGGAATCGGCGAGACTATCGATGTTGGTCGCATCCTCTACGCCAGCGATGTCCCTCTCATCGTTCTCGACGAGACGTGGATTCCGTCTAGGGAGGCCGTGACTGCCTACACAATCATGTCTTTTGGCGAGATTGATGTTTACATCGGTTTTGCTAAACCTACCCCACCCACCCCAGCGGTGATGATAGAGGCAGAAGAATCTTCTGGGTCCCCTTTGTCCGCGGAGGCGGCAGAGTTCTGGATCTCAGAAAACCCTAATCCGACCTAGCCCATACCAGCTGCGGAGATAGTGGAGAAATCCGAGCCTGAGGAAGACCTAGCGGTCCAAGTCGAATCTGGAGTGGATCTCCTTGGAGAGGCCGGATCCTAGATCGACCCACCCGCGGAAGTCGAAATCCAGGAGGAACTCATCAACGACACTAGTTCTGGCTCTGATGATGCCGGGACAGACAGGCCTTTCCTAAGGTACACACTGCAACGTATGATAATGCAAGATGCAAGCGCAGATGCAATTCTCGAGACCATCAAAAGTTTCGACATGGCTGATCGCGAGAGCCGCAGGTACCTCAGGAAGCACGCGTCGCACTTCGTCGGATATGTGGGATCTGGATCCGGCTCTGCCGATGCTGGAGAAAACACCGACTCTGTGCTGGAGGCAATTGGAACAAACACCGACGTACCCGCATCCTCGGACGAATCGATGACGTCAGCAGATTTCTGAAAGTTCTTCGTGGAATATGAAGAGGAGTATAACTCCAAAACTGTAGAGGAAGGAGAAGCCATGGATGAAGGATCCGGGGAACACTCTCCTAAAGCGCAGGATGACATGGAAGTCGGAGATAATCCCGAAGTCCAGATGTTCGAAAGTATCGATCAGAGCTTGACTCCGGGGAACGGACCCAAAGCCGTCTTTGCTACCGGCGCTGCCAAGAAGGCAAAGAAGAAGAACAAGAAGAACAAGACCCCGGCAAAAGACCCTCTGATAGAGGAGGTGATTGCCGAGGAATACGAGGAAGACTCGGATGGAGCACTTATCCCAGAAGAGCTAAAAAAATAAGAATCGGTGGATGGACACATGATTACTGAAGATGCGCGTAAACTCATCGATGATGCATTAACCACACCTATCCCTACAGCTGCAGAACTTACTGCTGAAGAGCTTGACGAAAGGGCCCAAGCCCTAGAAGCGCGTCGACAACAACTCCTGGATGAAGCTAAAAACATCGAGGGGGAAAAGAAACGCATGGCAACTAAGGATTACATGTCTCGGTTGCATCAGAAGACCCGGAAACGTTACACAGGTGACGGTAAGTTTCCGGAAGTGAACAGGGTCCTCTTTGAAGGAGATCCAGGGATGCCTCGTCTCGACAGCAAAGGAGACCTGGTGTACCCGACACCGGTACAGAACACTGTCGCAGCACGGGATATCCTGTCAAATAACCTAGGTCCAGAACAGGTTCGATTGGGCATCAAGCTACTCACCAAGGGTCTGGAGCAACAGATGGCTGCGAAATCCAGAAGTGGAAAACTGGTCTCCAAATCCGACCAATGTCACACAGACTCAGCCTGGAATGATATAAGGCCCCAGCATGTTTCGGAACAGCATCACTGTTCCGACCGACGGGAAGACAATTACTTTAGAACCGGATCATCAGGACAGCATCACAGAATTGCACGCGACTGGAGCAACGTCGTTCCAGCGGCCGAGCAAGATGCCATTGCTGCACTGTATCCGAGGAACCCTCCCCGACGAGAGTCAAACGATTGAAGGGGAGAAGATAAAGAGAAACGTCGGGAGGAGGATCGTCAAAAAATGCCACCTCCTAGACATGCAAGCCATCCAGCTGAGCCTCACCGTGGTGGGAACGACGGATGAAGGAACGATGGAAACCATGTCGGGACAAGCCGGCAGGAGGCTCGTCATAGTGAAGACCCTCCCCGGAACCGGAATAATGATGCTCCAGATGGAGGTCAGCGATCAGCCGGAAAAAATCCAGCTGCCCCACCCTCTCCACCAAGCAGTCATCACAACGGCTCTCACGGAGGACAAGGAGGACGACATGGCGGAGGAGGTGGTGGCAGAAGTCGAAGTCCGGCTCCAAGGCACCGCAGCCACAGCCGGCATTCAGGACGATCTCTATCCCCGAATGACACAAGGCACAGGATCAATTCCAACATAGAGGTGCGGCGCTACGAAAACGATGATATCTACGTGGGCCCAAAGTGCTTTGGACCACGTATAAGAGCTACAAAATTCCCGGAAGGATTTGCTATCTCAAGACATATCCAGGCCTACGACAGCATTGCTCGGCCAGATACCTGGCTACAAGATTTCTTCCAAGCTTGCTGCATCGCCAAAGGCGAAAACAGCCTGGTCGCAACCCGATATCTCCCACTCATGTTGCGGAAGATGGCACAATCATGGCTTAATGAACTTCCGGAGAACACCATCCACAACTGGTATGACATGCAAAGTGCATTCTTTCGGAATTTCGAAGGCACATACCGGAGGCCCTATACGGTCGAAGACCTACAGCGTTGCACCCAGAAGGCCGGAGAAACTTGCCGGGATTACCTCGGATGATGGATCAACACCAAGAACTCCTGTGAAGGAGTAAATGATCAAACTGCGATTGAAGCTTTCATTGCAGGTCTCCCAATTGGTCTACTGAGCCATCGCTTGAAGTGTGACAAAGTCACTGATTTGGGAGAAATGATAGAAACAACGAGCAAGTATGCAGATGCTGACAACAATGCAGAGGGATTACTCAATGCCCTGGATGTGCCACAGTCGGCAAAACAACCAAAGCAACAGGCTCAGAAGCGCAAAAATACCCCGAAAGAAAAACCCAACGCGGAAACGGCAGTGGTCACTGCTACTTTCAGGTCTGGAGGACGAGGAGGACGCGGTGGAGGCCGCGGGTGTGGGCATGGAACTTCAAGAGTCCAAGGTAGAGGAGACCAACAACCAGGAAAAACCTACTCTTGGGCCGACATTGCCAATAACCCATGTGTGCATCACTTAGACGCTAATGGGGGCTCGGCCCACACCAATGCCGAATGTCGTTTCAATGATGACATCAAAAGAGATGACACCACGGGCTACAAAGCTAAGCGGAAGAAGGGAAAGAAGAACCCCGAAAAAGAAAAAGAGACCAAGGAAGATTCCGACATGGAGGAAGCTGATGCTTCAAATCCCAAGCCGGAAGGGAAGAAAAATTTCCGACCAAGAAAGACACTTATGTCACCTTCCTCGGATCTCAACCAGCAAAGGTCAAGAAAGCAGTTCTAGATGAGCTCAATGCAACAGTTCCGGCTGTCCCTCAATACTTGGACTGGTCGGAAGTGGCAATCACATTTGACCGCGCTGATCATCCGCCTAAGTTTCACATGCAAGGAAAATACGCCTTAATCGTTAATCCACTTATCGACGGTTATGGTTTCTCCAAGACCCTCATGGACGGCGGCAGTAGCATCAATATTCTCTATGTCGAAACGCTACGCCGGATGAAGATCTCAGAGACCTAGCTGAACCATAGCTCTGTGATTTTTCACGGAGTTGTCCCAGGAAGACAAGCCAATTCCCTAGGAGAGATCACTTTGGATGCTACCTTTGGAACTCCAAAGAATTATCGGACGGAGGCACTTTCCTTCGAAGTGGTCCCGTTCAAGAGCGCATACCACGCTATATTTGGGCGTCCGGCTTACTGGGCTTTTATGGCTCGTCCGTGTTACATTTACAATATGATGAAAATTCCAGGTCCCAACGGCGTGGTCACCATCAGGGGAGACCCGAAGAAAGCGCGAGAGTGCAAGGATGGAAATGCCGCCTTTGTCAGCCGTCTTGCCTGTAGAGTACCAGGAGATCAAGAAGAGCATAGATCCGTCCGATATGCCCGCAATGAAGAAGGAGGTGACAAAGCCAAATCCGGAGTTCAAGGCATCAAAAGAGACGAAGAAGATGCCGTTGAAGGATGATGACCCCTCCAAGGTGACCCAGATAGGCGTAGGCCGAGGTAGCGCATAGGAAAGCGCGCTCGGCAAGTTCCTCCAAGCAAATCAAGATATCTTCGCATAGCAGCCATCTGACATGACCGGAGTACCTAGGGAACTTGCCGAGCACTCTTTAAATGTAGACCCGAACGCTAAACCCATCAAACAGTCTTTACAATGTTTTAGTGATGAAAAGTGTAAGACAATAGCTAAGGAACTAGCACGGCTCGAGTTAGCCGGATTCATAGAAGAGGTCATCCACACTGAGTGGTCGGCCAATCCTGTAATGGTCCCTAAAAAGGACACCACTGATTTAAGGATGTGTGTTGATTATACTGCCTTGAACAAGGCTTGCCCAAAAGATCTGTTCGCTCTGCTTAGAATTGATCAAGTTATTGATTCTACGACAGGCTCGGAACTCCTCTGTTTTCTCGATGCATATTCCGGTTATCACCAAATCCAGATGAAGGAATCTGACAAAGTCAAGACTTCATTCATAACCCCTTTCGGAACCTTCTATTTTGTTACAATGCCCTTTGGGCTGAAGAACGCAGGAGCTACGTACCAGCGCACGATGCAGCGTTGCCTCCATGACCAACTCGGACGCAATGTACACGCATACGTGGATGATATTGCGGTGATGTCCAAAAAGAAGGAAACGCTGATTTCTGACTTGGAGGAAACATTTTCCAATCTACGAAAATACAACATCATGCTTAACCCGAAGAAATGTTTCTTCGGAATACCAGCCGGAAAATTGTTAGGTTTCATCGTGTCTCAAAGAGGCATAGAGGTAAACCGGGACAAAATCAAGGCTATACTCAATATTTCTAGGCCAACTCGCCTGGAGGACGTACAAAGACTAACTGGTTGCATTGCCGCAGTCAGTTGGTTTGTAAGCCGACTTGGAGAAAGAGCCGCACCAGTATATAAACTCCTGAAAAAGACCAAGGATTTTGTTTGGACTGACGAAGCTGAAGCTGCACTACAAGACCTGAAGAAAGTACTCTCATCTGCTCCTATCCTTGTTGCACCGGAACCACAGGAACCGATGTTGCTTTATCTTGCTGCAACAAACAAAGTCGTTAGTATCGTCATGGTAGTGGAGAGACCAGAGGAAAATCAGGAACACCTGGTGCAGCGTCCGACTTACTTTGTCAGCGAGGTCCTGATAGAATCAAAACAGCGATATCCGCACTATCAAAAGTTGGCTTACGGTGTTTTTCTAGCATCTCGTAAGTTACGATATTATTTTCAGGAGCATCCAATTACCATGGTGAGCACAGCTCCCATGAGAGATATAATCAATAACAGTGACGCCACAGGACGCGTCGCCAAATGGGGCATAGAACTTTCAGCTTTTGATATTGAGTATAAACCTCGGACAACAATCAAATCCCAGATCCTTGCTGACTTTGTTGCTGATTGGATAGAGACGAAGGAGAATATGATCCTCCCTGAGTCGGAATACTGGACCCTTTATTTTGATGGGTCTAAGGCTCAAGGGGCTCGGGGGCTAGCGTGGTGCTCAAATCATCCCAGGGAGATAAACTTTTATACGTATTGTAGATCCACTTCACAGCGACAAATAATATTGCCGAGTATGAAGCACTACTATATGGAATCCAGATTGCTAAGGATATTGGCATCCAACGTTTGATGTGTTACGGAGATTCGGATCTTGTTGCTCAATAAGTGTCAGATATTTGTAATGCAAATAAACACATGGCAGCTTATAAAGCTGTTGTGGATGATCTATCTAAATCGTTCGAAGGGTTTGAGGTTCAACACATCCCTCGAGCAAAAAATGAGGAAGCAGATGCACTATCTCGGATAGGCTCTGCACGGAAAGAGGTCCCGAATGGCGCTTTTTTAGAGCACCTCAAAGTTCCCTCAATAAAGGGAATAGATAAGGAATATCTGGCCAAATCCGACTCACCTTTAATGGCAGTCCTGGTTGTAATTCCCAGTTGGACCCAACCCTACCTTGATTATCTGGTAGATGGCAAATTACCCGAAGACGAAGTTCTGAGCCGACAGATCATCCGATGAGCAAAAGCTTATACTATAATCAAAGGTGAGCTCAATAAGCGGAGTGTTTCTGGGGGTTTTCAGCGCTGCGTATCTCTGGAAGAAGGAGTGAAAATCTTAAGGGAAATCCATGAAGGCGAGTGTGGTCACCACGCTGCAGCCAAATCTTTAGTGGAAAAAGCTTTTAGACACGGATTTTTCTGGCTTACAGCTCAGGCAGATGCCGAACGATTAGTCAAGACGTGTAAAGGCTGCCAAAAGTACGCCAAACAAGCTCATGTTCCGGCTGATCAGCTGCGAACAATACCTATAACATGGCCTTTTGCGGTCTGGGGGCTTGATATGGTAGGACCATTTAAACGAGATCCAAGTGGATTTACTCATCTCTTAGTGATGGTGGATAAATTCACCAAATGGATTGAGGCTAAACCTGTCACTAGTTGTGATGGAGCAACAGCCAAAAGATTTGTCGAGGATGTTATAATCCGGTATGGTTATCCACATAGCATTATCACGGACAGCAGGAGTAACTTTTCTATGGGAGAATTAGCCGAATTCTGCAATGAGCAAAATATCCGGCTTGACATCGTGTCAGTCGCACATCCACATGCTAACGGACAAGTCGAAAGAGCAAATGGTTTAATCCTACAAGGCCTAAAATCGAGACTCAAAGCACCACTACGACGTGCTGCGGGGGCTTGGGAAGAGGAATTACCCTCTGTAATATGGAGTTTATGAACGACTCCGAACAGGTCAACCGGATAAACACCTTTCTTCTTGGTCTATGGTGCAGAAGCAGTTCTTCCTAGTGATTTGATTCACACTTCTCCTAGAGTGGCCACGTATATTGATGAGGATGCCGAGATTTCTCGACAAAATGATCTCGACTTAGTCGAAGAAGTTCGCGTTGTTGCTGAAATGAGATCGGCAGCCTATCAGCAGAAGTTACACAAATATCATAGCCAGAGAGTCAGAACCAGATCCTTCAATAAAGGCGATTTGGTTCTCCGGCTTGTGCAACAAAGAAAGCACAAACTTTCCCTAGTATGGGAAGGGCCCTTTTTAGTTAGTCAAGTATTGCACAATGGTTCAGACATTTAACGACATGAGGCTACCAAAGAAAGACCTGCTACTAAGAAGAGAAAGAGAGCTGGAGGCGGACAAATTGGATGAGTTAGACAGACCATGGAATATTGCTCACCACGCCCTTTTATTCTTAGTTTATCCTTCTTTGTAATCATATATATGTACATGTTCTGTGAGAAATAAAAGTTTTGGTTGCCTCAAGTTTTTCTGAGAAGTTTTTACCATCTTATTTCTGAATGATCATGTCATAGTCGAAAATCCCAGAATGCTTGAAAGTACTTTATGCTCATGTTCGTTCTGGTTTAGATTTCCGATTCTAAAAATTGCTACCCTCGGGTATAACTCTAAAGTTTCTAGTCTTTACTTTGGTTATTTGTCTGATTGCTGGATGCGGGCATTTTCCAAGTAGTGAATTGTTGGTACTGGAAGCCGGCTTTGTTTTCGAGTTTAAATTGGTTTAGCAATTGAGCTCCATTGCTCGGCAAAGTTTCCGGACAGAAGGTTTAGCCGGCTCACGAAAGGGACGAGGCGGAAAGCCAGATAAACGATAAGTATAGGCGAAAAAGTTCAAGTGCTTATGTAAACATTTCAGGCACACAAAAATTTAAAGCAAAAAGTGCTGAATAGATCAAAAGCTTAGCGCTAGCAAAATTATAGTACTTCATATTTACAAATGCATCATGTTTTTCAGGATAATACAAATGTTTCTGGCAATCTATGATGCAGGTGGAGAAGAAGGAGCTGCCGGCTCGCTACATACATCGCCTTGGTATCGTTCCGAGATGTCCACATCCGAGGTGGTGTGTTCATCGTCGGAAACTTCTGTTGCTTCTTCCGGAGGCGAAGGCGGAGTGTCCACGCGGGTGAAGAAAGGAATGTCGTAGCTGGTCAAGTTAGCCACGTGACACCCATATCCGGCACAGGAGTCCATAATAGCCTTGATGCCCTGCTCCTGGCCGTCTTCATCTACCGTAGAATACCCTCTGGTCACTTGCCATATCTCCATGCTTCCATGGTGGCTCATGACCATGGTGATAGCGTTCTGCGCTACGGATCGCGCGTAAGACATATTCCAATCCTGGACAAGTTGGGGCATTTCCTTCGCCTTGTCCCGCACCTGAAAATCCGACATGCTATGCATGTCCGGAATCTTGAGAGCTTCGCCAATATCCTCAAGGGATTGGCGGAAGTCATGAAGTAGGTCACCGACTTGGGTAAGCCGGTGGGTGCGGGGCTCGGTGGAGGTGGAGTCCATCAAGTTCATAGGACCTATACACAAAACAAGTTAAGAAAATCCGACATTGAAAGAAGTCGAAGAAAATAGAAAAGTCAGACAGATGGAACATACCAAAAATGACGTCGTCAATCTTGGTTTTCCTCTTCCCGAAGACTCCGGAGTTCAGCCCGGAGCACCTCGGAAAGGTCCCTCTCTCTGCACAACTCATTATTGAGGTCCGAGATTTGCTGATCTTGAGCGGCAATCTTGCGATCGCGCTCGTCAGTAGCCATGGAGGAGGACTCGAGAACTTGAGCTATGCTCTTCTCATGATCCACTTTGAGCTTATCCAGCTCTTGGCGAAGTTCCTTGTTCTCCACCACTAAGGTTTTGAGGTTCTCAGCCTCTTCAATCATGGCGCAGGATTGTTTTACCAGCGCTGTAAGTCAAAAAAGAAAAACAATTCAGAAAAAATTCGACTATGAAAACATGAAAGATAAGGTTTGAGTCTCGAAATGTTTACCTTCGGCCTCATCCTTGGAGACCTTAAGTTCAGCATTCTTAAGTCGGAGAGCCTTGATCTCTCTCCACTTATCACTGACATTTTTCAACAAATCCTGGTTATAGGAACATACTTTCTGTAAGTCAGAATACCCAAAGTCAGAAGTCTACTAAAGACTTGGGCTAATATTTTTACTAATATCAGCATGAGCCTTGGGGGCTACACTAGTTCATTCTTTGGCATCCTAATGAAGCATAAACCCGGATTATATATCCTACTTCATGCTTGGGGGCTAGAGGATATGATATGAAACAAAGGAAAAATAAGAGTTAGAATTCGGACTTACATATTGCTCGCGAGTGAGTTTATCCAAACTCACGTTTACTTCAACAGCAACCTTCTCGGCGAGAGTCAGAGGGATCACTGGTGCTGTTGGAAGCTCAACGGTCCTTATCCTCTCGTCGCGAAGACGCACTTGTGCAATAAGGTCGGAGAACTTGATGTCCTCTGCCTCTTGTGCTTCTTCTTTGGCAGATAAGTTTCTTTTCTCCAGGCATTGCCTGGCCAGCCGCTGGATCTCTTCCACAGATTTCCGGGACAAGCCAAACTTGGCAAGACCCGGATCATTAAGAAGGTTTTCGGTGAAGATCTCTGCCGAGGGATCATTACCCGAAGAGGGTTCACCCTTATCTATACCTGACTCACTCATGGTGACGTCAGTTTGTGATTCAAGGATCACGGGCTCTGTTGAAGGAGCTGGATCTTCTGTGACATCCGGGGAAGGAATGATCACCAGTGTTGCGGAAGGTTGGGTGGCAGGAGTCTGAGGAGCTACGACAGGAGAAGCCATGGAAAGCTTCGTCTGTCGCAGGGGCTTTGAAGAAGTTCCCTTCCCCTTGCCCTTGATGAGATGTTTAGCTCTGAGAATGTGATAAAGTTGAAAACATTACATCTCGGAAGACAATTCGAATGTCATGGTGGTGTCACGGCAGATGCCATGGATAGGCTAAAGGTGGGGACTAAATGCACTAGGGGAATCCAGGGAGGGATAGTGTGGTGATTCCACACACAGTAGCTTTGTATTTGATTCACTTCCACAGATTACAAGTGCTCCTCGAGCTGTATTGGGGAGAGGAGGAATAAGGGACTCTCTTACTCTCACCGCTAGCTAGTTCTCAGGAACACACACAACTCTCTAGAGCTCAATCAGTTCAGGACCAACCCCTTCTACAAAGGCCCTATCCCTCCTTATATAGGGGTGGCTAGGTCTCCAATTAGGGCATACGTGGAGGCATATTCCAAGGAATATGCCTCCTCCCAAAATAGTAAACCGACTGGGTTACTTTAACCCAGCGTCATTCATGCAGAGGCTACGTGAGCCTCTGCGACACCCGCGTCATCCGACATAGGCTTCGTCACCTTTGTCGGCCACGCCTCGGTGGTCCTGACCTCTATCCGCTTCACTCACGCTCTGCGTACAGTGGTCATCCTTTGACCAGCGAGATACCTTCCTTCTCTTATAAGCTTGATATAACTCGGATCGTACCTAGTTGATCCGGCCATACCTGTACCTGCATACAAGTTAGATACATCTCACCGACTTACGATATAAGTCGGCTGAGACCTAGTTAGGTGGACATCCCCTAGTCCGGGTTACCCCGTGATTCGGCCTGCCTTGAGGTGACTCGGCCAACACCTGCTTTGACCTTGCCGTACCTCGGCTAACTCGGCCTTTATACCCCGGCGTGACCCTACCCGGGGGTATCCCCCCAACATTAGTCCCCGAAGCTGGTGCGGTCTTAGCTGCCTTAGCCGCTAAGGCCACAACAGGTTCAATTTTATCGAGCCTCTGGCTCCCTTTCCAAGTTACCTCATAGTCCGGATTTCATAGGTTTACTTTCTCTTGGCACATTCCGAGTTTTCACTCGCTGGCCGGGTCACCTCATATTCATCCGGGTCATTCTTCCTTCTCTTGTACGCTTCCCCACGTGGAGGTTAATCATTACTTTTGCCTCATTTTAAGGGCCTGCGCCAGTAACCGCCACAGTAATTGTCAGTTATTACTATAGCACACGTCACATCGTGCCTGCCTCCTCGTTAACTGCATCATAACGTCATGTCATGGGATCTCCTGCGCCCTGTGGCCTTTCCTGTGGCTCGCTGCTGATTGGTTGATCCGGGTTATACACGACCACACCGTGTGGCCCGCCCGCACAGCATGATCCCACTACCCCTTAAGGGCGTGGTTAAATAGGGGTGGGGGGTGCCCTATGGGTCTTTTCCCCACTCTCGTGCCCCCTTTGCCTCTTCTTCTTCCTCTTCCTCTCCAGCGACATTACCGCCATCAAGACTTATGAATTATGCGCCACTGCATCGTTTCTCGCGACCAAGCATCGCCGCCACCTCCCCGCATCTCTTCCGCCACGGGTCCTCGCCTATCCAGGCCACTATCACCCGCCGCCGCTAGCGCGAGTGAGGACAGTGATCTTGAGATGACTGAAGAGGAGCTCGCCGTCGCTGAGCAAGAAATGGAGGAGGACGCGGTGAACGCCGACCGTGGCGCTTGGGCTGGGTGCTGGGTTTGCCAGGACGATATTGACTGGCTATACCGCACCCGGCGCATCCCGGAGGGCGTCATCGCGCGTCTTCCCGCTGCGGAGCTTGCCCCCTCACCCAATCCGGGTGAGTATGTGGTATTCCTCTCCCACTTCCAACGTGGATTCAGGCTCCCAGCAAGCGATTTCTTCAACGACTGGCTCAACACATATGAGCTTCAGCCGCATCATCTTCCGGCTAATGCCATCACCTCTCTCTGCCTTCGCTTCCACCATTGAAGGCTACGCCGGACTGTGGCCCATGAAGGAGCTCTGGATCCGGTTCTTTGGCCTTCGCTGGAACGTGATTCCGAACATCCAGCTTAATCCGGAGGACAAGCAGCTCACGCAGTTCGGTGCAGCTTCCATCTCCCCCCGGAAACAGTTTATCTTTCCCCGAGTTACGGGGCTTGACTCCTGCAAGGGCTGGGCCCGAACCTTCTTCTATGTCCGAAACGGTACAACTGAAGATCTGATCCAGCTGCACCCTTACGCTCCGGGTCCTCCCAATCCGGATCTGTGGGACGCGGTCCCCAAGAAGCCCACCGTCCTGGCGAACCAAGTCAACAAAAGGTTCCAGGAGCTGAAGGACTTAGGGTTGCGCAACGAGGACGTGATGATTACATTCGTCCGCAACCGGATCTCCCCCTCTAGAAACGTACACATAAAGGTTGCCACATGAGCTAGGGCCATGACCCCAACCGGACCTCCTCATTTGAGTTGAGCAACACCGAGATCTTCCGCCGGGTCAAGGCCCTCTTCACCACCAAGAAGGACTTCTCTGCTGAGTGGACGTGGGGGATCGAACACTTCTGCCGAGATAGGCTTCCCCCCGCGGTAAGTCTCGTGCCCCAAACTTTCTCCGAATTGTATCATATGTCGGTTTCTGTTGTAGGTTTAATCCCTTTGTCTTTTCTTTCCCTTAGATGTTTCTTCAGCAAACCATTAAGGATGGCATCGAGCCTTCTCTCAAATGGGCACTTGATCGAGACACCTCGGATGTGGAGGAGCCAGATCAGGAGATGTTCCTGCCGATGGCCGATGCGACCAAGCGGCACACCGATAAACTCTCTTCCATTAGAGATTGGCCCGATGATGAAGATGATTCGGACGTTGAGGTGATGGAGGAATTTGACGCTGTCCCACTTTCTTATGATTTTCCGACATCAGCTAACCCCGATGGGCAGATCCATGAAGATCCCCCCCTTGCCACGGGTGAGCATGTCCCGGTCACGCCGAAGAAGAGGGGGGCCGCATCTGCTTCTTCCTCCAGACCTTCTTAGCTAGCTAAAAGGCGAAAGAAGTCCGCGGACAAAGCTACCACCAAGGCCACGACTAAGGCCGTGGCCCGGAGAGCTCGCAAGCCGAAGGAGCCCTTGACTTCGAATGAGTAAGTCGCTTCTCCCTTTGCTATTCACTTGTTCTTCCTTTGTTAGAGTTTCTCATCATTTATGATTTGATTCGGCAGAGCCACGGTGGAGGTCCCTCAAAGTGGATCCGGCATTGCTTCGCCGCTCTGACATAGCCCTTCTCCCCCTCGTGGCAATGATTCATGCCCATTGAGCCCCATTTAGGAGGGTTCAGCGGCTGCTCCGGGTTCTAGCCCACCTCGTCAAGAGGAGGGCAACCTCGGAGCGGGGGAAACTGGCTCTGCCGAGGCAGTGGCAGCCACTACTTCGGCTCCGCCGCAACCAACTACCACCGAGGTTCCTTTAACACCTCCGCCGAAACAGAAATCAGCACCAGCATCATCATCAGCTCTAGCACCAGCAGCAACAGCAAAAGCAACAGCAGTAGCACCAAGCCCCTCCGCCTCGTCCGAGTCTTCCAAGGCTCGGCGAGAAGACATCAGCAGCACCAAGGCTAGCGCCAAGGCAGCTCCCAAGGGCAAATCCGCTGCAGCAACTTCAACTTCTCAGCAGCAGCCCAAGGGCAAAAAGGCTCCTGACGCCACCAGGGCAGCGTCAATCGAGGCTAGACAGCGCACACTCGCGTCCATGCTTTCGAAGAAGACTCCACCACCGAAGGACGCCCCTGCCGAGCCAGCTGATGCGCAACTCGTTTTGCACACCAGCCCCGCCGTTGCCCAGGTTGAGAGGAGAGAAGCCCATGCTAAGGGTCTAGTTGCACCTCACATGCTCAGCGGCGAACGCTATCCTCCGACCTTGATCGAGTTCGTAAACAACTGGAACAAGGCGGAGTTCGTCCACAATGATGATCTCCCGGAGAAATTCGGGCCCGCTGAGTTTGCTGCCTAGATGAATACCACTGCCAAGGCAATTAACCTTGCGGGTCAGATGATGGAGGTACGTTACTTCGTCTTTTCCTTAATATGTTGTAGATATTAGTGATATAGCCATTAGTCCCCGAGCCTCCGGGGGAGTAACTTGTTACTCGGCCGGATGCTCGTTAGAAAACTAACGTAGCTCCTTAATAACTTCGAATATGCACACACCTAGATCCTGGTTAAGTTCCACTTGGCCCGGATCTTGTACACTTCGAATATGCACACACCTAGAGCCGGGTTAAGTTCCACTTGGCCCGGGTTTTGTACACTTCGAATATGCACACACCTAGAGCCGGGTTAAGTTCCACTTGGCCTGGGTTTTGTACACTTCGAATATGCACACACCTAGAGCTAGGTTAAGTTCCACTTGGCCCGGATTTTGTACACTTTGAATATGCACACACCTAGAGCCGGGTTAAGTTCCACTTGGCCCGGATTTTGTACACTTCGAATATGCACACACCTAGAGCCGGGTTAAGTTCCACTTGGCCCGGATTTTGTACACTTCGAATATGCACACACCTAGAGCTGGGTTAAGTTCCACTTGGCCCGGATTTTGTACACTTCGAATATGCACACACCTAGAGCCACGTTAAGTTCCACTTGGCCCGGATTTTGTACACTTCGGATATGCACAAGACTAAGCTATCTTTTTGTACTCTTTTCAGGTGACCACCAATCGCCGAAGCGCTGAGTTTTAGCGTCTCCTGGATACTCACAAGATGCTATGCGTGAAGCACACTGCGCTTCTCGCTGAACATGAGAAAAGGGGTAAGTTTTATCCTTGTCATTTTTCATCTTTCTTTGTCTTTTTTCGCCGAACTAATCCATCATTCGGATTTCGCAGCTGGAGCGGAGGCTGAGAATATCCTGATGGGAAGAAATCTAGATCATATAAAGGGTAAGTTATTCTTGCTCAATCTCTCTCTACGCCCTATCCTCTTTTCTTCTTGGCTCGGCAAATATTCATACATTAGCTTTGCCGGGTCAACAAACTATTTTAGCATCTCTTGAAGATACTGTGCCCGTGCCTGATATGATGCTGCATTTTCTCGAACAAGCAGGGCAGCACCAGGTCGAACTCAAAAAGAAAGATGATGAGCTTGCCCTCCTCCGAACCAAAGATGATGAGATTGCCAAGCTCAAGGCAGATATGAAGAAGCTCAAACCACAGCACAAATCCGAACTAGAGAAAGCAGGACAGGACTTTACTGAAGAGCGCGAGCGCCTCAACCTCCAGATCGCCAAGGACCAAGAATTGCTTAAGGAGGCCAACGTCAAGCTTGAGTCGGCGAATATTGAACTTGTGCAACTCCGGGAGAGGCGTGACAACTACACCAAGGAGCTGACCCGGGTTCACAGCCATATTTCTGGTAAGTTCTTTTCCTTCAACCGACGTTGATCTTTCTGGGTCTACTTCCTTTACTTACTCCACCTGTCTTATTTTTTCAGGCAAATTCCCAGAGAGCGATGTCATCGCATCCAATGCTGTTACCAAGTTCCGCAGGCAGAGGGGTACTCCATCTGGTCCTGGCACCATTCCTCTTGATCTCGAGGACTTGATAGTCAGCTTATCCTCCCGAGTCGAGATCGTGAAGAACTACGGCAAGGATATCTTGGACGTAGTAGTCCAGATCTTCAACGTCTTTTGGCCTGAAGAAGATACTCCGGAGAGTGCCACTGTTCTTTTTGCCAGGCTCATGGAGTGCGAGACTCAGCTCGATCTCTGGAGAGAATCGGCTGGACGCGCCGAAGCTGAGATCGTTCTTCACTACGTGCTTACGTAGTATGAGAAGATTGACCTCAAACTCCTTAAGCGCATGCGCACCGGATTAAGGTGGTCCACTGACCCAGATTGGGTAGCTCGGCGCAAGGCTTGCACCCATAGCTTCATCCAATACGCCCCCATTCATCAATGGAACGAGGGACCAAGCTTCCTAGATGCCGCCGACGATGAAAATGCTGAAAACGTTGAAGATGATTCGGATGAGGACGAAGAGGATGAAGCTTCGGACGTCGAGGAAGACGCAGATGACTCGGAAGCCGAGGCTAGGGATGCACCTGCTAGTGCCGAATTACCTCCTTCTGCTGCTCCTTGATTATAAACACTTTAAATTTCATCAGATCCCCGGTATGCCGGGTGCAATTGTATCAAGCACACAAGTGATATTTTGCTACTAAGTTTTTATGCTAGATTGACTTGGGCGTAGTTCCCGAGTTTCATTTTCTTGTTCTTCCAATTTCTTGGCTCGGCTCGTGTCTACCTTGGTTCGGTTTTATGACTGACGAGTCCGAGCTTCAAAAATTGTCTTAACAATACTTGGAAACTTTAGGATTTAGCTCAAAATAATTCAGCAAAGCAAATTTAAAGTAAGCATAAGGTTAGTCCGAAAAACAAAGGTCGGCTCGATTAAGTTCCTTTCCTTAGTCGTTTTTCATGTGCTACGCAATTCCAAACTTGTTCTCTTGCTTGCCATGAAGCCAAATCTTGTTGGACAGCAGCAAGTCGAAGAGTTGGGTTCTTCGTGCTCACACACTACTAATCCGGCTTAAGTAGAAACAACTTACGCCAACCGACGTATAAATAAATACAGAAGACAACAAATATTTTCAAGGCAGTCCCCGAGTTACTGCTCAAGGTGCCCACATTTCATTGATAGACTCATTGCCGGCATACACACCGACATATGAGAGACTCAGATACATACACTTCTCTGCTAAGTGTAGAAAGGACGAAGTAGAGCTACATTCCATGGACGCTTAGATTCCTCGCCGGACCTGTCCGCCTTATTCTTCTCCTGTTGTTCAGCATCGATAAGATAATAAGAATCATTGTACAATGCTTTGCTCACAATGAATGGCCCTTCCCATGGGGGGGATAACTTGTGCATGCCAGCAGTACGTTGTACCAACCGGAGTACCAGATCACCTTCCCGGAAAACTTGGGGGTTTAGTTTCCGGCTATGATAGCGTCGGAGATTTTGCTGATATATGGCGGATCTGGACAATGTCAATTCTCTCGCTTCTTCCAGCAGATCAACATCATTTTGCCGGGCTTCTTGCACTTCGGCTTCTGTGTATTGGGTGACCCTAGGCGAGTCATGCTCTATGTCAGCTGGTAATACAGCTTCTGCCCTATATACCAGAGAGAATGGCGTATAGCCTATTGATCGATTCGGAGTTGTTCTTAAACTCCACAGTACTGCTGGTAGTTCTTCTATCTAGCACCCCGCTGATCTCTGCAGCGGCTCAATGAGCCGGGGTTTTATCCCGGATAATACTAATCCGTTGGATCTCTCCACTTGTCCGTTCGATGCGGGGTGGGCTACCGAGGCAACATCCAGCCGGATCTTCTTATCTCGGCAGAATCGCGCAAATGCTCCTTCAGCAAAATTTGTGCCATTATCTGTTATGATACTGTGAGGATAACCATATCTCAAGATGATGTCTTTGAGAAATGTCATGGTTGTAGCTCCATCACATTTTCTTATTGGCTTTACTTCAATCCACTTTGTAAATTTATCAACCATGACCAAAATGTGAGTCATATTTCCCCTCGCTGGTTTGAACGGGCCAACCATGTCCAAACACCATACGGCAAATGGGCAGGTGATTGGTATGGTCTTGAGCTCCGACATTGGCATATGTGTCTTGGTAGCATACCTCTGACAACCATTGCATTTTCTTACCAAGTCCTCTGCTTGTTCTAAGGCACTTGGCCAGTAGAATCCATGCCGGAAAGCTTTTGCTACCAAGGCTCTGGACGAGGCATGATTCCCACATTCCCCTTGATGTATATCTCGGAGGATGTCAAGCCCTTCTTTCGGGTCAACACATCGTTGGAGGACATTAGTCACACTCCTTTTGTATAGCTCGGAATTGATGATCGTGTATGCCTTTGCTCTCCTCTGAGTTTGCCTGGACAACACCTCCTCAGCGGGTAAGGTTCCATCTTTCAGGAATTGAAATATGGGCAACGCCCAAGCTGGTACAGCTCGCACTGGGAACACATCCTCATCAATTTCCATCTGATCCACCGGCATAACCTCAACCGGATCACGCTGAGTAGTCGCCGGGTCTTGCGAAGCAGTCCCCGGGTTCGCTGAGGCAGTCCTCGGGTTTCGCGTACCACCTCCCATGTCAATGTCCATGGGTACGGCTCTGGACTCCGAATCCTCCGGGACGTAAATTGAGTCGGTTTCTGGGGACGGCCTGATGGATGGTTTTCTGAGGTGTTCTAATGCTACACCCGGTGGAATTGCTTGTTGGGTTGATCTGAGCTTCGACAATATGTCGGCAGCCTCATTTCCACCCGGGGTACATGGCGAAATTCACATCCGTCAAGTAACCAGATATCTTCTGCACATGGAATCTGTATAATGCCATGTTTGGATCAAGAGCGTCCCATAGCCCTGAAACTTGCTTCATTACCAAATCCGAGTCGCCAAAGCATTGGATCCTACGTATCCCGACTTCTTTTGCCACTTTGAGCCCATGCACAAGTGCCTCATATTCGGCGACATTGTTTGATGCTGCGAAATGGATCTGCAGCACATACTTCAGCTGGTCATTTTTTGGCGAGGTAAGTACTACTCCGGCGCCTAACCTGGTTTTTGTTTTTGACCCGTCAAAGTGCATTCTCCAGTAATTAGGATCTGGTAGTGGTGGTTCATATTGCACCTTGGCCCAGTCCACAAAAAAGTCGGCCACAGCCTGAGACTTGATTGCTTCTCTTCTGTCATACTGTGGCGCATAGGGGATAGTTCAATTTCCCATTTTGCAATTCTGCCACTTGCATCTTTGTTACTCATTATATCGGATATGGGAGCTTCACATATTACTTTGATGGGGTGCTCCTCAAAATAGTGTTTTAGCTTCTTAGCCGACATGTACACACCATATGCCACTTTCTGATAATGCTGATAATTTTGCTTTGATGCGGATAATACCTCGCTTAGGTAATATACTGGCCTTTGCACTGACTTACCCTCTTCCTCGCGCTCTACCACAATTACTGCACTTACAACTCGGTTGGTTGCGGCTATGTAGAGCAACATTGGCCTTTGATAGTGGAGAGGCTAACACCGTGTAGTGGCTAACATTTTCTTTAATTGGATAAAGGCTTCATCGCAAGGCCCAAATGAACTTGTCTGACTTTTTCATGAGTTGATAGAGAGGCAGTGCCTTTTCTCCCAACCGACATACAAACCGACTTAACGATGCCAGGCAACCAGTGAACTTCTGGAAATCGTTAAGGCACTTCGGCAGTTCCATTCGCTCTATGGCCCGGATTTTAGTTGGATTGACTTCAATACCTCGGCTGGAGACGAGGAATCCGAGTAATTTTCCAGTCGGGACACCGAAGGTACATTTTTCCGGGTTAAGCTTCATCCGGAACCTCCTTAGGTTCGCGAATGTCTGCCTGATATCATCAAGGAGCGTTTTGCTTTCCTTGGTCTTGATAACAACATCATCCACATACACCTGCACATTTTGACCAATTTGGTCGTGCAAACATTTCTGCATACATCTTTGGTACGTTGCCCCTGCATTACGTAAACCAAATGGCATGGTGCGATAGCAATAAGCCCCATACGGGGTGATAAATGCAGTCTTTATTTGATCACCCGGATTCAGGGGTATCTGGTGGAAACCACAATATGCATCAATGAATGAAAACAGTTCACACCCAACAGTTGAATCTATGACTTGATCTATCCTTGGCAGTGGAAATGGATCTTTTGGACATGCCTTATTCAGGTTCGTGTAATCGATACACATACGCCAAACCACTGCCACATTCGGATCATCCTTCTTCTTCTCCACTAGCACCGGATTAGATAGCCAATCCGGGTAAAGAACTTCCATGATAAATCCAGCTGCTAGTAACCGAGCTATCTCATCTCCAATGAATTTTCTCCTATCTTCGGTGAAGCGGCGGAGAGGTTGCTTCACCGGCCTTGCTCCGGGTCTCACATTCAAAGAGTGCTCGGCCAACTGCCTTGGAACACCTTGCAAGTCCTGTGAGGACCAAGCAAAAATATCCCGATTCTCACGGAGGAAGTTGGCGAGCTCACTTTCCTATTTATCATTTAACCCGGCACCAATTGTTACGGTGTGCTCTAGGAACATATCATCAACAGGCACTTTCTTGGTATCTTTTGTCGCCTGGAACGAAACACTACCATGCGGGTTACTCAACCGCATATATATCGCAGTGCATCGAGCCAATGCCGCCACTTCCTGTATCTTTCTTTTCTCTTGCGCAATCACGAGTGACTCAGCTAGGTTAGACCCGGATGACGCACACTCAATGGAACGTCAGAAATCTCCAGCTATGGTAATTACTCCATTTGGCCCAGGCAACTTCATCTTCAGATAACTGATGTGACAACTTGCCATGAACTTGTTTAGTGCTGGCCTACTGAGTAACGCGTGATACACACTTTCTAAGTTCACCACTTCAAACTCCAAATTCTCAGTTCGACAGTTATCTCGCGTGCCGAACAATACGTCAACCCGGACCTTGCCTATGGGCTCACAAGAAATGCCTGGCACAATGCCATGGAAAGTCGTTCTGGTAGCCTGGAGCATGTTCTCCGAGATACCCAACTTGCGCATCGTATCCGCATACATGATATTGATGCTACTGCTGTTATCTATCAGCACCTTGGAGAATCTCACATTGATATTTGGCCCTATGAATGTTGGGTCCAGCACTAACGCATATGAACCGGGGCTTGGCATAAGCTTGGGGTGATCCTTGATACTCTAGGTGATTTCCTGATCCGACCATGGCATATACCTCGTCACTGCGGGCATTACCGCATTCACCTCCATGTGTCGGCGCTGCAAGCTCTTTCTATCTGTTTCCTCTATGGTAAACACACAGTAACTCTAATGATGCTCTCTGTACTCATTCCTTCCCTCGTTTCCAGGGTACCTCTGATCCGGTTGATGTTGGTATTCCACTTGATGCACTGCATCCCTTCTCTCATGGTTGTCATACCTCGGCGGAGGGAGAGGCAACATTAACTTTTGTGTGTTTGCTCCGGAGAGCAATTGCTGCCAGGGTAACTCCTGCCGAGGTTGATCATTCCGAGGTGCCTGAGCATTCCCTGAACCACTTTGTTCTATCTTCCTCATCCACTCACATTGCCGAGTCGCGTGACCCATCGGGTTACTCGGGTTTGGCGTGTGAAATTTACACGGCTGATCCAGCATTGCCTCATAGGTGTACCTTGGACGGTCCTTCTTTTCTTGCCACTGTTTCTTCTGCTCAGGCGTCCAAGTTTTCTTGCCATCATTTCTCGGTGTCCATTGTTGCCCTCCAGTTTTCTGACGTTGATTGCCCCCTGCTCCGGGTTGATCTTGATTCACAGCAGCAATTTGTCGTGAACTGTACCGGTAATCCGGTCTGTCATCTCTTCTTTTACCCCGGCAGTCATTCCTCCGGGATGATCCGGCTCCATCTCTCTGGTAGTACTCCTCATTTGACTCGTTTGACACAAGCCTGGGTTGAGTCGGATCACCCAATGCATATGAATCAACAATCCGGATTGTCTCTGCCAATGTAGTTGGCATATACCTTTGCAATCTTTGCCACAACATGCTTGCATATCTGCATCCTTGCACAAACCACGCTATGGCCTGTGACTCAATCACACCCTCACATGAGTTTCTCACGGTACACCACCGGGTTAAGAACTCCCGGTTCGTCTCATTCGGTCTCTGCTTGCACATTGCTAGGGTCTGTGGCCTATTCGGCCTCTGATACGTGCTCGAGAAGTTGCTTACAAACATTTCCTCAAAGTCAATCCAACAGTTAATACTTCCGGGCGGCAAATTGTTTAGCCATACCCTCGTTGGCCCCTCCAACATCTGGGGTACGTATCTCACAGCCCATCTCAAGTTGCCTGTAGCAATCTTTACAGCTGTAGCATAGTTAATCAACCAATCCTCCGACTTTGTGCTGCTGTCATATGTCTTAGTGCCTCTAGGTAGCTGGAAGTTAGGTACCGGAGGTTCCTTCATGATCCGGGGCCCAAAACACGCAGGACCCGGGGGACCTTGACATTCAATTTGCTCCGACCTATGCAGCCGATCCATTTTTAATATGGCATCGTCAGGCATCAAATCCCTGCTCCCCAATCTTGACCCGATCACATGATAGTCCGGCCTGGGGTATCCTGCGTTCACCATTTCTGAATCACCATCATTATATCTGTCTTGCTCTTGTGGAGCACCTCTCTGTTGCATACCTCAGCCGACACTTTGCTCTTGCCTTGGTATATTCCGCCATTGTCTGCCCCGCCGAAGTTGCATTGTCCGGCATAGCCGTTTACAACATTTCCTTGACCGACATTGCCTTGGTCACGGTTACCTCGGCCAACTTCACCTCGGCTCACACTTCGTCGATCCTCATTTCTCTGCACTTCTTTTCCTTTCCCTGCCCTTGCCGGGTCATACGGGACTATCTGTTTGTTCCTCCTGGCCAAGGTTACTACCTCTTCTCTCCTAGGACCACCATGAGGAGACGATGCAGCTCCAACGGATTTCTCTAGGTTACCACCGCCGAATGAACGATCTTGGAGGCCCCATCTCTCTCTGGGTTAGCCCTGAGCAATTCCTCATTTTGCCTGTTCGCGATCCGAACCAACTCATTGACCCTATCTTGCTGTCTCTGACGGGCTTCACCCGTCAGACCCTCTAACTCGGATGTAGTTGCATCTGCTGCTCTGAGATTCTTTGCCGGGGTACTATACTTTGGCAGCCCCACGGACAAACAGTTCGCTGATTCTTCAATCCTAGTATCACCCTCTCTGTTCATTTCACTCATGAGGTTTCTCCCCTTCACTTTTACAACATCTACTTTATTTGCCTCTGCGTACTCACACAGTGTCATGTTCAACGACTGCTGAGCCGCGGCTATCTTTTTCGTACCCTCTAGTATTTTTTGCCTAGTTTCCTCTAGCTCAGCCTGTGCCTGAGCCAGATCTACCGCTGCTGCTACTAGGTTTGCCAGGCTATCCATCACTTGCTGCAGCACATTCTCTGGCCTCTCTAGTGGAGGACCTCTACTTTTCCTCGGTGCCTTAGGCATTACCTCTGGATCTGGTGCTGGATCCTTGCTTGCGCCAGCACCAGGCGCAGTCATCATTACCTCGGCACGGTCCGAGGAGAGAGTGATACATGCCCCGCGAACCACGCTAAGGGGTTGCTCGCCTCCTTCGACGACGTGCCACGGGTGAACGCATGACACATCGATAACAACGTAGATCTTGTGCGCACCGAGCTTGATGAAGAGGCTGTTGCATGGAAGAGGACGCTTGCCGAAGCAGCCAACGTTGTCGCTGACAAAGTCCAGCGCTCCAAAGCGCTGAACGAGCCCGGAGACGATGCGTTCGCCGGTGCCGATGAGGTTTCCCGTCCGGATCTTCACCCCTGCTAGCGCCGCTAGCCCCACGATGGGCGCCAACTGTCGTGGTGGTGTCACGGCAGATGCCATGGATAGGCTAAAGGTGGGGACTAAATGCACTAGGGGAATCCAGGGAGGGATAGTGTGGTGATTCCACACACAGTAGCTTTGTATTTGATTCACTTCCACAGATTACAAGTGCTCCTCGAGCTGTATTGGGGAGAGGACGAAGAAGGGACTCTCTTACTCTCACCGCTAGCTAGTTCTCAGGAACACACACAACTCTCTAGAGCTCAATCAGTTCAGGACCAACCCCTTCTACAAAGGCCCTAGCCCTCCTTATATAGGGGTGGCTAGGTCTCCAATTAGGGTATACGTGGAGGCATATTCCAAGGAATATGCCTCCTCCCAAAATAGTAAATCAACCGGGTTACTTTAACCCAGCGTCATTCATGCAAAGGCTACGTGAGCCTCTGCGACGCCCGCGTCATCCGACACAGGCTTCGTCACCTTTGTCGGCCACGCCTTGGTGGTCCTGACCTCTGTCCGCTTCGCTCACGCTCTGTGTACAGTGGTCACCCTTTGACCAGCGAGATACCTTCCTTATCTTATAAGCTTGATATAACCCGGATCGTACCTAGTTGATCCGACCATACCTGTACCTGCATACAAGTTAGATACATCTCACCGACTTACGATATAAGTCGGCTGAGACCTAGTTAGGTGGACATCCCCTGGTCCGGGTTACCCTGTGATTCGGCCTGCCTTGAGGTGACTCGACCAGCACCTGCTTTGACCTTGCTGTACCTCGGCTAACTCGGCCTTTATACCCCGGCGTGACCCTACCCGGGGGTATCCCCCCAACATCGAATAAGGTACAAAGGCAGAAATTCTGTTGAAAGATTACCTCTTCATGATGGGCACCTCCTTTGTGCCGATAGCCACTGTCGGAGCCTTGCGTTTCTTAAGCGCAATGTCCGGCAATGGAACCAATTCCACCTCCTGAGAAAACTCCAGAGGATATCCCTCGAGAGGAGCAAGTTCCGACTCGGGGAGGTCAGCAAGCTGAAAAGAAGAAAACATATCAGCATTGCAATGTAATTTAAAGATTGAAACATATGAAAAGGTTTACTGTTAAAATCTTACTGGCACTATGGGGTTTTCCGCCGTATGCATATCCAGAGAAACCTCCGGGATCCTCCTCTCGATCCGCTCCCTTATTAGCCATTTAATCTGGCTTATGTAACCTTGCAAGGTATAGGCTCTAGGGCTGATGCGGAGGGAATCTTTCTTGGACGACGTGATGGAGTGCATCGGGTTTCTCGTGGTAATCAAGGGCTGGATCGCAGACACCCAACATTGGACCAAGTCGGATCCCTTCAGTCCTTTGTGTTTGATCAGATATTCGACCCGCCTCTTAGCGAGGATCAAATCGTCACTAAGAGTCGGAGCGGCCTCGTCCCAAGACGGTTGGGCCGTGGCAGCTCCGTCGACAAAAGCCAGCAAAGCAGTAGCTTTGTCGGGAGCCGTAATATCCTTATGATAAAAGAATGTGGCTGGCCACTGTTTGACCGAGTCAGTAGCTAAGATTTTGGGATATGCGCGCTCGCGTCTAAGTGAAAAACTAATGGTACCGGTGATATAAGGAACACCGGCAGTGATAGAATTTCTCCGGACATGAAAGTAATACCGGAATAAGGTCAAACTCGGCCTAATGCCGAGAAATCCCTCACACAAAGAAGCATAAGCGCTCATCTCTAAAAGAGAGTTGGGAGGAAGATGGTGGAGTTGAACACCATAATGGTCAATCACCTCGGAAAAGAATTCCGAGGGAGGGAATGACAAACCTTTGTCGAGGTGGGTGCCGAAGTGGACCCGCCCCGCTTTCACGTTGAAGGCCTCCGCTAGTCGCCGGTGCGGAGGAGCCCTTCTGTCTCCACGCCTTGGAGCTTCTCATCATCAAGAACGCAGGGGATCTAGACCCCGTAGAAGCTTTCCTTCTCCACCGCCGCTTCCGTCGCCGCCGCTGCTGCCAAGCCGGAGGAGGATGAAGAAGCCATTTCTCCGGTGAGCAGATGAACTAAGATGGGCGGCGCTGGGAGTTCTTGGGGAAATCAGAGGAGCTCTGTGCACGTGAGGGAGATTTGGAGGAGAGGAAAAGGCAAAGTAACAGGTGAAGAAAGGAGGAGGAGAATCCTCACCCCTTATATCCACCTAACCACACCAAGATTCGTGCAAATGCTACAGTATAACCGCCACGCGTCATGGAAGGAACTGGGAAGGACCCACGCGATGATTACGTCGCCTCGATCTCCGCGCATGCATTCAAATGGCGCCTCGGTTCCGCGAACCACGGACCCACCAACGGTCGTGCAGACAGGATGTCTATCAGATGACGTGACTTGACCATGACGTGTGTCAGGTGGCATTAGAGACCAAATTCCGGCTTAGTTTGAAATCAAGCTAGAAAATCCGAGTAACCTGTTGATAGGTCCGACTTATTTTTAAGACCCGGATCGTATTTTTTGTTGTGAAGTTTCAGGAACCCTTCAAGATTCTGCAAGCCGAAGATCAAGCTAGACGATGATAAATCCGACTTTGGATCTTGGAGACTTTTGGGGGTTGCTGTTGGGGATATACTTTCCGGGTATCCTCATAGTTCCTCACTGACCAGGGTGGCCCACTTCGGGTTAGAGCTTTGTTTCACCAGGCCCATCCGGAGAAAAGATTTGAGTCCTTCCGCTCGGAAGGCCTAAGACTTACCGACTTAAGCCCATAGTGTTACTTGTAGTTCAAGATGTACTCTATAACCGACTCTTAATTGTAGCCAGATAGATCTCTCATGTAAACCCTAGGTCGGATATCTATATAAGCTGTCCTAGGGAGAGCCTTTAGGGCACACCTCAATAGTCTACAATCTCAACTCGCACAGGCGAAACCCTTGTAACCCATATTCCGGCCTGTACTCTTTGGATTGCTAGCAGGAGTAGGATCCGTCCAAAGCCGGCGGATTCGAACCTGGGTAAACTTGTGTGCTCACCGTCCCGGAACACTGTACGTCTCACACCCCTCTCTTTCGCACGCCTCGAGGACCCCCTCATGGCGTACTTGTCCTCAATCCGATGACAATATCCAATAGCTGCGCAACATGTGATTTGATCACGGGGATATCACTTGTCAGAACGAGTCAAGTAGCATTGTTCCGTAACGAGATTGAACACGACATGGTGATGTCACTTATCAGATCTCGGGCAATGCAAGTATCGAGTGACAAAGGGAATAAGACACGACTGTCCCGGTTCAAACGACGAAAGACCTTCGTGGAACACACAGGGGTCACATGGCCATCCAGGTCCCTCTGTCGATCATTGGTGCGGGAGTGTCCCGACCATGTCTGGAGTGTTCCCGAACCATGGGGTATCATGCTTAAGGTCTTGATGATGCTTAGAGAGTGTTTATAGGATCAGTAGAATCACCGAAGAAAAGAAGGGAGAAAATCGAAAGGGTTTCGGTAAGTCCGGAGGATGTCCGGAGTGGAGGTGGAAGGTGTTCCATGGCCATGGAGGTTGAATAATATGTGAATGAATGTTAAATATTGATTTAATCATTTATTCATAATTATTTAATAAAGAGAAAATCAATTAAAGGTCAAAAAGGCTTAATGGGCCAATTTTCGGAGGGATAGGGCCCATTAGGGAAAGGAGAGAGGGAGAGGGGCCAAGGGGGCTAGCCGGCTGGGCCTAGCCCCCCTGCGCGGGGCCCACTAGGTGGTCGGCGGCCACCCCTCCCTCCTCCTCTCCTTTAGTCCCACCCCGAGACTTTGAGGGAGGGTGTACCCCCTCCTCCCCCTATATATAGTGGGGGTATTTGGCCAAGATAAATACACCAATAATCAATAAAGGTCTCCCCACTTTTGGGAGGACCTCTAATTGATATTTTCTCTCTCCCCCTCTCTCTCTCTCGTGACCGTGGTCCCAAGTCTGGACTGCACGAGCGAGAGACATCTTCACCGCGGAGCGCCGTCGCGCTGCGGGATTCGGATCCGAGAGCTCTACTTCCGCAACTGCTGCTGGATCGGGGAAGCGGGAGTCATCGTCAGGCACCAGACGTGTGTAACTCCCCGCGAGGTGTCTCACTTGAGGCACTCAATTCGTTGGAGCCAAGGAGCGCGAGGACTTCATCACGATCTTGAGGTCGGCTTCAGCTCGTCTACATCGACCACGCTCTCCTGAGCGTTGACAACGCTTTTCTGTCTTCAAGGGTAAGTTCGCAAAAAGCCCCTCCCGTTACTGTATTACTAATAGATAGGTCCTGGCAGCTTCAGGGGTTCAGGGGCGTAGGGTAAAATTTATTGTTTTCATACGCGGAACCCCTACAATGGTATCAGAGCTAGATCTATGCATTATAATGCTAGTACGGGTAGAACACACGAGATGTAGCGTGTGGGCGTTGATCTTTTAGTTGTTACCCTCCCACATGTACTTGTGTATACCGCAGTAATGCTTGATGAAGCGGCCCCCAACCGACTTTACACGTTCATTCGCGAGACTGGTCCACGCTTGACATACGGCTTGTACCATATAAAAGTGGCTTAGGGGGGTGTTTGTCTCTCTCGCATTAGTTGGTATGCCATTTGCAACGGAGGGCCCCGAAAGGGGTGTAGTAGAGATAACTACTTGATCAGTGTTGTGCTAAAAGTTCGTAGGTAAGAACGGTTCTTGTGCGAAAGCCCATTCAGCCACGTAAAACATGCAAAGATAAAGTAGAGGCATCTAACTTTATTTTGTAGGGGGCGTTGCTTTGTGATATGGTTGTGGAAAAGGTAAAGTGATTACCTTTTGTTATGTAGTAGTAGATAGTCACGGAGGTGATGGACTACCACGCCGGAAAGACACCAGTACCCTGGTGTCTACGGCGCCGGAACCCTGGCGCTAGAACCCGGTGACGGCGGATGGAGATCACGACGTGAAGGACCATATCACATAGCATTTACATTCAATGTTATTGTTTGTATATATTATTGTTTGCTAGTATTAGATACTCGACGGTAGCCTAATAAGATGATCCCTATTAAAATTACCAACGATTGTGTTCCCCCTTAGTGTGCACCACCAAGAAAGTTCTTCGGTATGAGGCAGGCTGTGATGATCAGGTGTCAGACATATCTACGTTCACATATAGTGGGTGCAAGTCATGTTGCACAGTGAATACACTAAGGTTGAGTTGGCGAGCCTAGGATGTATAGACATGGCCTCGGAATGCGGATGGTCGAAAGATCGAGCATGAGTCGCATGAATAATGTGACCGACATTTAGCGTCCACCCTTGAACCCACATTGATGGCCATGATGATCGGGGGAGATGTGGCTGATAGGGGTCGTGTTATCACTAGGAACCCTCATTGGGGATAGGTGTTTCTGAGTGGAGTTATTATTAACTGATTTAATTATAAACTTAGTTTAAATTCCTTTTGCAATTATAAATATAGATGGGACCTTTCATGTTGACGATTGATTGGTTAGAAGGAGAGAAGCTCAGATTAGATGGATCAAACTTCTCCATATGGGTTGCCAGTCTCCATGTTCTCCTTAGCGAGAATGACGTGGTTGACTACATAGTCGACGGGATGGATTTGGATCAGCCCACTGACCTTGGGACCCTAGAGGAGCCGAAAGACCGCTATCTCCGTCGTGAGATGGCCTCCTATATTTCAGTTATGATGCGTTTCGGAATGGTGGATGAGCTGTGGCCTTTCGTGGGTGATGTCAACCCTCGTTCGGTAATGCTATAGCTTAGGACACATTTCGTGGAGTAGACACGTATTTGGGAGCATGAGCTGATGGGAGACTTCCTCTCCATTAATATGGAAGAGAACTCATCACTGGACGGTCACTTGGAGCGCATGCTTGATGCACACACAAGACTGGTTCACTTCATGGATTACTGGATGGCTGATCCATTTGCGATAGACGTACTGCTTCGGTCGTTACCTCCCAGCTACGAAGGACATGTCTGGAGTAGCATCATGAGTGGTGATACGGAAACATTGGATTTCCATGAGTTCATATTACGTTTCAGGAACGTAAAGGTTGAACCAATCACTGGAGAGGTCATCGATGACAAAGGTATATATTTGATATACAGTTTTATAAATGTTATAATCTTGCAAACACATTTGTAGTGTTAAGTATATTTGATACTTGTTCTGTTTTGCTGAAAACAGGTCCTTCTGCATGAGAGGTGCTTGTTGGAGAGGAGGTGACGTTGCGTGTTGATGGCGAGCATGATGATGACGGCCGACGACACTCTCCCTCGACATTTATCATTTAGTTTGTGTTTTAGGATGATTATTGTAATCAAGAGATTGTGAACTTCTTTAGTGTGTCTCACATTTCGTGAGACGGTTATTCATATGAGTTTGTAACAAACAGTTGTTCCACTTTTATGAATGATTTCTATTCCTATTCATATCTTGTTTCATTATGTGTGAATTATCCTTGGTGTTTGAAACTAATTGATAATGCATGAACATTTGTAAAACATTAAAAATGCCTTAAAATACCCAACTTAATGATATGTTCATTAATGAATGAAAAACCATTGTTTAAATTCAAAGTTATGTGATAATATGTGAAAGTTATTCGATTTCTTATCACATATAAATCATGCCTAAGTTCGGCAAAATAACTTGAACACCGTGTATTACTTGAATACAAAGTGTTTAAAGAATTGTTAAAAGTAAATACATATTTGATGTATTGTGTTTAACGAAAATGGTAATTATCATTATATGATTGTTTAAATGTGTAAAGTAGTTTACCAAAGGAAACATGAATATGAAACTATTTGATTTTATCAAAGTGTTTCATCAATAAAAGGGTACAAAGATAAAATAGAATCCAATTACTATGATTTGATCAATAGTAATGAAATTCAACTTTATAAGAATGGCATAAAAGAAATTGTGGAATGCAAAGCGTTCTGAAACGTCAGAATGTAGAGCATCACAATGTGATATTAGATATCAAACGGGTTGAATATAAGGCACCAAATAAATCGTTGTAGTGTAGATGTAGAGACCATTAGCTTAGAAATAGTTAGCGCTCAATTAGAGTGTAGTAAACCATTTGAATTTGTGAAAGTTTTGGGGTTATTCGATATAACCAAAACAATAGCGAATAGGTCCTTGTAGAGTATTCATTGGAAACTTTTAATACGAAATCCATATCTAAAACCAAAAGGAAAGCAAAACTTGTATTGCTTGGATTTTGGTACATTTTTGAGGAAGCTCACTTTCAGTGATATTTCTTGATTATGGAGCAAATGGAAGATAGTGAAAAACACGATGAGGATTCAAAACCCTGCATCAGAGTGTTGAGAAGAGCAACGGACAACGTTCCTGAACGATTCTCTTCATAGAAGGAAAGAATCAATGATTTTGATCATTGTGTTTTCCCCACTAGTGTTTTCACTATGTGAAGTAGGATTCAAAATGTAATCCATATCTTGTATGGAGACATTTGTGAATCACTTGTCATGATTTTTGGAATATGACATGCCTATGAACTACAAAGGAAATAATGGTAAACTAAATTATGAGAAATCCTAGAAGTAAGATTCCCTTGAGATTAGAATGTAATTCGTTGCTGAATCTCACAAGAAAAAGGGGTTACTTGAATTTTCCCAAATGACTGCAAAGCCATAGTGGAAAATGGGGTGAATGACAAAAGCACAATTTGTCAAGTATTGGATGAATTCAAATGAATTTGATTCATATGTGCTAAATGTCAATTGGATTTAAAACTAGTAAAGTACTAGTATCTCATAATAAATCTCCAAGTTTGATATTTGATCAAAGGATTTTGAAGTTATTCAAAATAGTAAGGAGATATGCAATTTGCATAAAATTGAGTGGGAGCTATGAAAGTCTTCCTAAAACAATATGTGATTGAAATATTTTTGAGTGGGAGCAATGTAAGTCTCAAATTCAAATATGTAGGAACATATTCTAAGTGGGATCTTATAGGGGTAATTCTTAAGTATGTTAAGAATGAAAGTGCAAATATTTATAAATAATGATTTATAAGATGTAGAAGTTGATAATAGGTGTATTATGATATTATGTAGTATTCCTTAAGGGATTTTGAAAAGGGTTTTAGAATAGAAGTTAATTAAGGAACTGGTCCTTAATAACTCGAATTAGGAATAACATTAAGTTTAACATCAATGGTTGAAAGAAAGAAAAGCATGATCGTCATCCACTATGTTGAGACATAGGTTCTATCTTAGTAAACCATGATGATAACTTAGCATAATATGTGATCCAATAAGGAACATTTAAAAGTGATTAAGTTCGAATCACAGAATGTTGAGCTAAGTTTGTCCGCAGTGTCTAGTAGAGAACTGTGGACACATTTTCCAAATCCATAAAGGACGACATATCTTAAAGCATAAAGGGTTATGTTATAAGGGAATATGTTGGAAACTCCTGTCAATACCGATTGAAGTCAAGTAGGAAGCGAGGTGAACAAAACATCGAAAGTTGCACAGAGTGCACTAGTGTTTCGATGAATACATTTATAGTAATAGATAAGGGTACCATCTAAAGTGTTGTATAAAGTTATGGCGGGGCTAGTTTGCTTTTAACATAGAATGATGTGTCCCAGGGCACAGTGCCCATGAGAAAGCCCTCGAGGTTGATCTAACATTACTGTAGGCTCCTAGAATTAGGCCTTGTTCTGCTGCCATAGCAACGATGCATACACACAGATGCTGTCATGTGATGATAGAATATTAATGTCAATCAAGGTGACATTAGTAAGTTGCAAAGGATTTGGGACTGTAAAGTACAGACCCAAGACTCAACCTCTTCCATGAGCTAGCATGTTCAGGGTACTGGGTATATGGTGCCAATGATTGAGAACAAATGCAGCTAGTGTATTTGTACTCTAGTGCAAGTGGAGATCTGGAAATATGCCCTAGAGACAAATAGTAGTAAGGACTATTATCATATTTTATATAGTTTATGATTAAGTTTTATATCATGCTATAACTGTATTGAGTGGAAACATCAATACACGTGTGATATACAAACAACCAGGGGTTCCCAGTGAAACTCTAGTCACTGGTTCATTGGTCAACAGATGATCATGTTTCCTGATCATGTGGCATTTATGCCAGCTAGAAATGGAGTCATCTCATTCCAAAAATGAGATGATGAACCAATACCCAATCTAAACATCGTGACCCGATCATGTCACGAAGTTCAAGTTATGATGGTTAGAAAAGGATCCTCATAGACTATTCCTTAGACCGTGAGGCTATATCAATCATTGTCTCCCGAGAGTGCTTAGATAGCATCAAAGGCCATCTGGTAATACAGTGGTTATAAAGGTGTGTTCAGGTACTCGGAGGAAACCATAGAGGCAATATATGTCAAGAGCGGGATTTGTTCGTCCAAGTGATGGGAAGATACTCAAGGGCCCACTCGGAGAAGTTATATCCAATAGTTGCGCAGCGTGTGATTTGATCATGGGGATATCACTTGTCGGAACGAGTCAAGTAGCATTGTTCAGTAACGAGATTGAACACAACATGGTGATGTCACTGATCAGATCTCGGGAAATGCAAGTATCGAGTGACAAAGGGAATAAGACACGACTGTCCCGGTTCAAATGACGAAAGACCTTCATGGAACGCACAGGGGTCACATGGCCATCCAGGTCCCTCTGTCGATCATTGGTGTGGGAGTGTCCCGACCATGTCTGGAGTGTTCCCGAACCGTGGGGTATCACGCTTAAGGGATTGATGATGCTTAGAGAGTGTTTATAGGATCGGTAGAATCGCCGAAGAAAAGAAGGGCGAAAACCGGAAGGGTTTCGGTAAGTCCGGAGGATGTCCGAAGTGGAGGTGGAAGGTGTTCCATGGCCACGGAGGTTGAATAATATATGAATGAATGTTAAATATTGATTTAATCATTTATTCATAATTATTTAATAAAGAGAAAATCAATTAAAGGTCAAAAAGGCTTAATGGGCCAATTTTCGGAGGGAGAGGGCCCATTAGGGAAAGGAGAGAGGCCAAGGGGGCTGGCCGGCTGGGCCTAGCCCTCCCCACGCGAGGCCCACTAGGTGGTCGGCAGCCACCCCCTCCCCCTCCTCTCCTTTAGTCCCACCTCGGGACTTTGAGGGAGGGTGTACCCCCTCCTCCCCTATATATAGTGGGGTATTTGGCCAAGATAAATACACCAATAATCAATAAAGGTCTCCCCACTTTTGGGAGGACCTCTAATTGATATTTTATCTCTCCCCCTCTCTCTCTCGTGACCGTGGTCCCAAGTCCGGATCAAGGCGAGAGACATCTTCACCGTAGCCAGCCTGGCCGCAGGATTCGGATCTAGGAGCTCTACTTTCACAACTGCTGCTGGATCGGGGAAGCGGGAGTCATCGTCAGGCACCGGACGTGTGTAACTCCCCGCAAGGTGTCGCACTTGAGTCACTCAAGTCGTTGGAGCCAAGGAGCGCAAGGACTTCATCATGACCTTGAGGTCGGCTTTGGCTCGTCTACATCAACCACGCTCTCCTGAGCGTTGACAATGCTTTTCGGTCTTCAAGGGTAAGTTCGCAAAAATCCTCCTCATCAGACATTAATTGATAGGTCCTGGCAGCTTCAGGGGTTCAGGGGCGTAGTGTAAAATTTATTGTTTTCATACGCGGAACACCTACAGGTCCATAGTTCACTAGAGGTGATTCTCCTTAAGATAGATGACATGTTGGGTAACAAATTATAGCGGGGCAATTGACAGACACCGAGAAAGCATACATGCATATACTAATCATCTTGACTCCTATGAGATTTGATTAGGCATTACAACATTATACATAGACCGTAATCCAACTGCATCTATGACTAATAATCCACCTTCAGGTTATCATCCGAACCCCCTCCAGTATTAAGTTACAAGCAACAGATAATTGCATTAAGCAAAGTGTGTAAAGTAAACAATACGATTGTCCCATAGACAAAGGATTGTTGGTTTCTCCCTAGTAGCAACAACACATCTAGTACCTTAGAGATTCCTGTCACTTCCCCAGATTACTAGAGGCATGAACCCACTATTGAGCATAAATACTCCCTCTTGGAGTTGCTAGCATATACTTGGCCAAGATAGCTACTAACAATGGAAAGCATGCAAGATCACAAATAACATAGACATGACAGAATCAATAATCAATCTGAAATGGCATCTCAATATCTATCGGATCCCCGCAAACACAACATATTAGATTACAAATAGATGATCTTGATCATGAACGGAGCTCACAAGATCTAAACATGATAGCACACAGGAGGAGAACTAACCATCTAGCTACTACATGGACCCGTAGTCCAGGGATGAACTACTCACGCATCACACTGGAGGCAGTCATGGTGATGAAGAAGGCCTCCAGGGTGATCTCTCCCCTCCGGCAGGGTGCCGGGAAGAGCTTCAGATCCCTCCCAATCTAGGGATGGAGATGACGGCGGCTACAGACTCTTTCGTGGAATTTTGATCGGGTCCTTAGGGTTTTCATCCCGGGAGGCTTTTATAGGCAGAAGGGCAAGGTCGGTGGAGGCTCGAGGGGCCCACACCAGGTGGCGGCGTGCCTAGGGTTGGCCGTGCCACCCTAGGGTGTGGCCGCCTCGTGGCCCCCTTCGGTTGCCCTCCGGACTCCGTGTTGCTTCGGGTAAAATATTGACTTTGGCTTTTCTCCGGTCCAATTCCGAGAATATTTCCTTACTAGCTTTTCTGAAACCAAAAACAACATAAAACAGGCAACTAGCACTGTGGCATCTTGTTAATAGGTTAGTTCCAAAAAATGTGTAAAAATACTCCAAAGTGTGGACAAAACATAAGAAAGTAGATATAAAACAAACATGGAACATCAAAAATTATAGATACGTTTACGACGTATCAACATCCCCAAGCTTAACTCCTGCTCGTCCTCGAGTAGGTAAGTGATAAAAAAAGAATAATTTTCGAGGTGAGATGCACCATCACAATCTTGATCAAGGTATTTTTAAAACATTGATAGCTGGGATCATAGTACTTTAACATAGCATGAAAGATATAGTTCTAACAATAAGACATAGCAACTATGTTGTAACATGAAAAGGTACAAACAAAATATTCATGAATAACAATGCTTTGAAAGACGTTTTTGTTTCACATATAGAAACATAATGAGAATGGTATTCATCTTGTCCCTCATAGTGTAGCAAAACATAAATGCATAGGACACCTTCAAAGTTCGTAAGGGTGACTAGATACAAATAGTTTAAGAACAAGCAATATCAAAGTTATGAATCAATCAACAAGTTTTGGGACAATGCACATTAAACTAAGAATGACCACTATGCTCTCTCAATAGGTGCATAAAGATAGAAGATGGAGACTCAACATAAAAGTAAAAGAAAGGCCCTTCATATAAGGAAGCAGGGATTCAAGTCTCATAAAGAGCTTCCAAAAATTATGGTACTTATTAGCTTTCAGCTCTTATTACCCCTATCATAAGCATCTTTAGGTTATTAAGGTTAAAGTGAACAAATATGAGGATATGCTTAACAAGTTATAAGATGAAAATCGCATGCCCCTTGCTTACGAGTACCGTTCCTCATGCTACTCAACTTTAGTCACAAGTAAGTTCTTGTCATTGTAAGTACATGTGTATCATAGAGAAACGCCAATAGGGTACCATTTGCCCGATGATACAGAAGCTTTCCCATATCAAAATGACAAGGCAAGCAGACAATGAGCATCTTAGCGATCTTTTTGTATGCAATTTGCATAGGGTTTTCCCTTTTTTTTTCTTTTTTCTTTTTTTAGGATGCTTCATAGATTGCTCACTATGGTTATGTTGCACGTTTCCACCATGATTATGCATGTCTTAGACTAGCCGCCTAGGCGTTTCTCTAACACATATACGAACTCCATGAGCCTTACAAGCTCCCCTTTCATTTCACACCATCGGGAGCCATAAGCAAAAGAACATGATATCAACTAAATAAAGTGCAATGTTGAAAGCATTCCCCATGGTAACATGGTTCTGCTAATTCACAACTTACAAAACGCAAGCATATACGCAACATAGATGGGCACAATGGTTCAAGTTTATTAAGTGCAAGAAAGTAAAGTGTGCCATCAAGTTCGTGAGAGCTTTAATCACTAATTTTCACATAACAAGTTTAATTTGGAAGGTAGATAAAAACATGAATATACTTGGAATAGCAATAATGCTAATAGGTAGGTATGGTGGACTCTTTGGAATAATTTGGTTTTATTTGGAGTTGGATGCATGAGTGGAACTCATACTTGGTACATGTGGAGGCTAGCAAAAGACTGGGAGCGACCAACTAAGAGAGAAATAATGGCCATAATCATGCAAAGCGACAAAACATTATTAATTAAAGCATAAAGTGATATTAAAAGTCGAAAACTAAATGATCATAGAGGCTATGGTGACTTGGTATAGTCTTAACATGGTGTGAGCATGCGCCAAGTCAACCCAAATAAAGCATCAAAGGAGAATACCACAATATTATGCTTTTATATGCTAAAATGACGCATGATTCTTTCAAGGCACATTAAGCAATCTCAATTTTTTGTAACAAGTCATGCTACAACAATAATCTCTAAGCATAAAGTCAAAGCAATGTCAAGCATGACATGATAAAGTCTAGGCCACAGTAAAAAACAAGCTCCTATTATACCACTTATAAGCATGAACTTTCCTACTCTTTTCCAATCCAAATCAACTTATCTAAAACTATGTGCATGAAATTAAGACGCTCCAAACCAAGCAAACAAAAACTAAGAACAAAAATTAAGACGCTCCAAGAACAACACAATTGTGCATGAAACAATAAAAATGAAGTGTTTGGAAGAAACCTAATATTTTTATTGATGATGAAGGGGATGCCTTGGGCATCCCCAAACTTTGACGCTTGTACTTCTTGAATATTTCTTGGGGTGACATGGGTGGCATCCCCAAGCTTGAGAAAAGTGTGTAAAGTAAACAATACGATTATCCCATGGACAAAGGATTGCTATTTTCTCCCTAGTAGCAATAGCACATCTAGTATCTTAGAGATTTCTATCACTTCCCCAGATTACTAGAGGCATGAACCCACTATCGAGCATAAATACTCCCTCTTGGAGTTGCTAGCATCTACTTGGCCAAGATAGCTGATACGTTGCTAATGTATCCATAATTTTTGATGTTCCATGCTTGGTTTTATCTACTTTCTTATGTTTTGTCCACACTTTGGAGTACTTTTTCATATTATTTCTTAGACTAACCTATTAAAAAGATGCCATTGTGCTAGTTGCCTGTTTTCTGCTGTTTTTGGTTCCAGGAAGTCAGAAAATGAATATTCTCGGAATTGGACGGGACAAAAGCCAAAGTTGATATTTTACCGGCACTCACGGAGCTAGAAGACGAGACGGAGAGGGGACACAGGGTGGCCACACCACCCCTAGGCGCGGGTCCCCCTGGCCGCGCTAGGGCATGGTGTGGGCCCCCTGGCTGGCCACCGACCTCGCCCCTTCGCCTATATATTCCTCCCGATACAGAAACCCTAAGTCGTCAAGCCTCTAGCCATGAAAAGTTCTGCAGCGCCGCCGCCAGCGAAGGGGAGATTCGTGGGACAGAAAGTCTCTGTTCCGGCACCCTGCTGGGACGTGGAAGTGCCCCTGGAACCATCTCCATCGATCTCCACCGCCATATCCATCACCATTGTTGATTCCCATGATGAGGAGGGAGTAATTCTCTCTCGAGGCTAAGGGTTCTACCAGTAGCTATGTGTTCATCTCTCTCTCTCTATGCATGATCTTATTGAGATCATGAGCTTGTAATCTATAGATCTACCATGCTACTTGATACATTGCAAATGTATCTATAATTTTTGATGTTCCATGCTTGGTTTTACCCACTTTCTTGTGTTTTGTTCCAACTTTGGAGTACTTTTCATATGATTTCTTGGACTAACCTATTAACAAGAGCCACAAGTACTGCCTGTCTTGCTTTTTGGTTCCAGGAAAGTCAGAAAATGAATATTCTTGGAATTGGACGGGACAAAAGCCAAAGTGCCTATTTTTCCGAAAGGGATCAAGTGCCAGAATACGAGACAGAGAAGGGCCAGAGGGCGGCCACACTACCTGGCCACGCGGCCAGGCCTGGCCCGCGCCAGGGGGTGGTGTGGCCAGTCCAGGCACCCCCCTCGGCCTCTCCTTCCGCCTATATATTACCCTCGGGACAAAAACCCTAAGTCCCCGATCAAAAATCCACGAAAGAGTCTGTAGCCGCCGTCATCTCCATCCCTAGATCGAGAGGGATCTGAAGCTCTTCCCGGCACCCTGCCGGAGAGGGGAATTCACGCTGGAGGCCTTCTTCATCACCATGCAAGCCTCCGGTGTGATGCGTGAGTAGTTCATCCTTGGACTACGGATCCATGTAGTAGCTAGATGGCTGGTTCTCCTCCTTTGTGCTTTCATGTTTAGATCTTGTGAGCTCCGTTCATGATCAAGATCATCTATTTGTAATTCTACATGTTGTGTTTGCGGGGATCCGATGGATATTGAGATGCTATTTCAGATTGATTATTGATTCTATCATGTCTTTGTTATTTGAGATCTTGCATGCTTTCCGTTGTTAGTAGCTATCTTGGCCAAGTATATGCTAGAAACTCCAAGAGTTAGTATTTATGCTCGATAGTGGGTTCATGCCTCTGGTAATCTAAGGAAGTGACAGAAATCTCTAAGGTACTAGATGTGTTGTTGCTACTAGGGAGAAAACAACAATCCTTTGTTCATAGAACAATCATATTGTATACTTTACACGCAGTTCGTAAAGCAATAATCTATTGCTTGCAACTTAATACTAGAGGGGGTTCGGATGATAACCTGAAGGTGGATTATTAGTCATAGATGAAGTTGGATGGCGGTCTATGTATTATGTTGTAATGCACAATCAAGTCTCAAAGGAGTCAAGATGATTAGTATATGCATGTATTGCTTTCTCGGTGTTTGTCAATTGCCCCGCTGTAATTTGTTCACCCAACATGTTATCTATCTAAGGAGAGCCACCTCTAGTGAACTATGGATCCCGGTCCTTGTCTTTTACATACAATCTACAATCTTTTACTGCTTTGTGTTTACTTTCTGCAAACTTTTACTTCTTTCCATTCGATACGTTTAATCCTTTGTTTTCCGCAAAACACAGTGAGATTGATAACCTCATCGCAAGTTGGGGACAAAGTTCTGTGGTTGTGTTGTGCAGGTCCAAGGCTCAGCTAGTAACACCTTTGGGGTGTTTCTTTGCTCCTACTGGTTCGACTAAACCTTGGTTTCATAACTGAGGGAAACTTGCTGCTGTGCTCATCATACCTTCCTCTTGGGATTCCCAACGAGCTCTACATCAACACCGCCAACAAGCATTTTTCTGGGCACCGTGCATTGAGCCATCACTACTCAAGTGCTTTAATATATATCTGCTCTCCCCATGTGTGTGAAAGTGACAGCGTGCACACCATGGTGGCACTTAGGCTAGAGATTTCAAATACTTGTTATGAGTTATATTTGGAGTTGGATGTCTTTATGAAATTGTGGTGTTTGTTGGACTCATCTAGTACTCAAGGTGATAGTGTGGGGTTTTCTAGATGGGAAAGATGAACTTTGAGGTGTGCTGTTATAGCCCTACCATCGATTAGAGTGTCCAACCAGAGAGTAGTTAAAAGTAGTATCATAAAGAGAAGATATTTATATGAGAGTGTTCACTAGTGAAAGTATGATCCCTAGGCCTTGTTTCTAAGCATTGAAACACCGTTTGCAATTAGATCTGTTACATGTTTGCTTGCTCCCATCTTTATTTCAGTTTGCCTTTAGTCTTTTCCATGCCATCAAGCTATCTTCTATCACCGTTACCACTTATAATTATCCATACCACTTGTATTTCACTATCTCTTCGCCGAACTAGTGCACCTATACACCTGACAAGTGTATTGGGTGTGTTGGGGACACAAGAGACTTCTTGTATCTTGATTGCAGGGTTGCTTGAGAGGGGATACCTTTGACCACTTCCTCCCTGAGTTCGATAAACCTTGGGTAATCCACTTAAGGGAAAACTTGCTGCTGTTCTACAAACCTCTGCACTTGGAGGCCCAACAACTGTCTACAAGAATAGAAGTCCGTAGACATCAAGCTATTTTCTGGCGCTGTTGCCGGGGAGGTAAGGTAAAAGGTACTCACATCCTCTGGTGTGAGTACTCGAAGTTATTTCCTTTATATTCTGCAATTTTGTCTTTTTGTTTCTTGTTTTCACTAGTTAGGCTTAATGGAAAACAACAAAAAATTAGAGAGCTTTATAGTATCTATCTTGAGTTAGGACATGAAGTGTTTGAAGAGAAAATTAAAAAACCTATGGAACTTTATTTGCATGCTAATAGCAATGTTGTTAGTATGAATTCTTTGGACACCATTATTGCTAATGCTATGGAAAAGTTTAAGCTTGGGGAAGCTAGTTTTTATGAAAATGATCTTTTTAGTTCCCCATCTTTGGAAGATAGCTACTCTATTGCGTATGATGATACCAAACCTCCAATATATGATGATTACAATGATGAATATGATATTTTCAGTCCACCTACTATTGAGGAGGAAATTAATTATGATTACAATATGCCTCCTATATTTGATGATTATGGTGATGAGAATAACAATGATAGCTATTTTGTTGAATTTGCTCCCACCATAATTAATAAGAATTACTATGCTTATGTGGAGAGTAATAATTATTATATGCATGTGGCTCATGATAAGAATGTTTCATGTGATAGTTATATTGTTAATTTTATTCATGATGCTACTGAAAGTTATTATGAGAGAGGGAAACAAGGTTTTATGCATTTCAACAATATTAAGTTTCCCCTCTTTATGTTGAAAATCTTGAAGTTGCACTTGTTTTGCTTTACTATGCATGTTGTTTTGTGCTTTCATGACTTGTTTCTTTACAAGATTATTATACATAGGAAGTGGGTTAGAATTAAATTTGTTCCATATTTGATTCTTGATGCTCTCTTTTACTTCAATTCATATTTCTTATGTGAGCATCTTCTCAAACTATCATGCCTAACTTAAAGGCGTTAAAGAAAAGTACTTATTGGGAGATAACCCAAAAGTTTTAGATGAGTCTTGGAAGTTATTACTTCAGTAATAACCGCTCCTTATCCTTTTTTATTTGATTTTTGTGCCAAGAGTAACCTCTAATGGGAGAGAAGTAATGATTGGGAAAGTTGCTGTCCCGAAACAGATTTCTGTGCTTCACCGTACAAATTCGTGTAAAATCTCTGAACGTCTTTTTGAGGCAAGAATTTTTGTGCTTCTGCCCCAGATTGTTATCTAACTTTAGTTAGTTCAGCACTTTTTTATTTGAGTAACAGAAGGTCTTCGAAAAAATTCGTCTTTACCTGTTGGTCTGTTTTGACAGATTTCTGCCATTTTCTGCATTTGCTTCTTGTTGATTCCTTTTTGAGTTCTTTTGGAGAATTGAGCTTTTTGAGGGAAGTGCTACAGTATCTAGTGTTTTAATGGAAGTTTTATTGGTGTTGGAACTGAACCTAAAGACCTATTATCTTGAGTGCACTAATGTTGCTAATAAAGATTGTGTGAAGTTTTGTATGAAGGAAAAATTTCAGGTGTATGGAAGGAATGAGTAATGAGATGAAGAATGGACTAAAGCTCAAGCTTGGGGATGCCACGCGTGTCACCCCAAGAAATATCCAAGAAGTACAAGCGTCAAATCTTAGGGATGCCCAAGGCATCCCCCTCTTCATCAATAAAAATCTCAGGTTTCTTCCAAACGCTTCACTTTTATTATTTCATGCACACTTGTGTTGTTCTTGGAGCGTCTTCTCTTTCTTTTTCGTTTTGGTTTTTTTTTGCTTGGTTTGCTTAGTTTGCTGAATAAATTGGTTGGAACCCCTCTTTCATACATTGGTTTTCAAATAGTTTCGTTTGGATTGCAAAAGAGTAGGAAAGTTCATGCTTAAGTGGTAAAGAGAGCTTGTTTTTGACCGTGGCCTATGCTTTGTTATGCAATGCTTGATATTGTTTTGGCTTTATGCTTAGTATTCTTTGCTGTAGCATGACTTGTTATAAACAATTGAGATTGCTTAATGTGCCTTGGATGAATCATGCGTTGTTTTAGCATATTAAAAGCATAGTATAGTGGTATTCCCCTTTGATGCTTTATTTGGGTTGACTTGGCGCATGCTCACACCATGTTATGACTATCCAAAGTCACCATAGCCTTTATGATCCTTTAGTTTTCAACTTGTAGTGTCACTTTAAGCTTTCATCAATGATGTTTTGTCGCTCTGCATGATTATGGCCATTATTACTCTCTTAGTTTGTCGCTCCCAGTCGTGTGCTAGCCTCCGCAACGAAGTATGAGTTCCACTCAGGCATACAACTCCCTAAACCAAGTTATTCCAAAGAGTCCACCATACCTACCTACTAGCTTATGCTATTCCAAGTATATTCATGCTTTTGTTTACCTTCCAAATTAAACTTGTTATGAGAAAACTAGTGATTAAAGCTCTCACGAACTTGATGTCACACTTTACTTTCTTGCATCTAATAAACTTGAACCATTGGGTCCTTCTTTGTTGCGTATATGCTTGCGCTTTATAAGTTGAAATTAGCATAACCATGTATCATGGGGAATGCTTTCAATATTGCACTTGTACCTTGTACCCTGTTGATATCATGTTCTTTTGCTTATGGATCCTGACGGTGTGAAATAAAAGTGGAACTTGTAAGATCATGGAGTTTGTATGTGTGTTAGAGAAATGCCTAGGCCGCTAGCCTAAGCCATGCCTAATCATGGTGGAAACTTGCAGCATCACCATAATGAGCACTCTATGAAGCATCCTCAATAAAAACCTATGCAAATAGCAAATAAAAAGATCGCCGGATGCTCATTATGCCTTGCCTTGTCATTTTGATTATGGGATAGCTCCTGTATCATGTGCAAGGGGTACCCCGTTGGCGGTTCTTTATGATACACATGTACTTACAATGACAAGATCTTACTCGTGACTAAAGTTGAGTAGCATGAGGTTCGGTCTTTGTAAGTAAGGGGCATGATATTTCGGTTTATAACTTGTCAAGCATATCCTATTAGTTGTGTCACTTTAACCTTAATCACCTTAAAGGTGCTTATGATAGGGGCAATGAGAGCTGAAAGCTATAAGTACCATAATTTTTGGAAGCTCTTTATGAGACTTGAATCCCTACTTCCTTTTATAAAGGCCTTTCTTTTACTTTTATGTTGAGTCTCCACCTTCTATCTTTATGCACCTACTTTGAGAGCATAGTGGCCATTCTTAGTTCTATGTGCATTGTCCCAAGACTAGTTGATCGATGCATAACTTGATATTGCTTGTTTTAAACTATTTGTATCTAGTCACTCTTATGAACTTTGAAGGTGTCCTATGCATTTATATTTGCTACTCTATGAGGGACAAGCTGAATACTATTATGCTATGTTTTATTTATGTGAAACAAACAAACGTCTTGCAAAGCATTGTAATTCATGAATCTTTTGTTTGTGCCTTTTCATGATGCATCATAATTTCTTTGTCTTATTGCTAGAACTTTGTCTTTCATGTTATGATTAAAGTACTATGATCCCAGCTTTGAATGTTTTACAAATACTTTGATCAAGTATATGATGGTGCATGTCACCTCAAAAATTATTCTTTCTTTTTATCACTTACCTACTCGAGGACGAGCAGGAGTTAAGCTTGGGGATGTTGATACGTTTCTAACGTATCCATAATTTTTGATGTCCCATGCTTGGTTTATCTACTTTCTTACGTTTTGTCCACACTTTGGAGTACTTTTCATATGATTTCTTAGAATAACCTATTAACAAGATGCCACAGTGCTAGTTGCATGTTTTCTGTTGTTTTTGGTTCCAGGAAGTCAGAAAATGAATATTCTCGAAATTGGATGGGACAAAAGCCAAAGTTGATATTTTACCGGAAGACTCACGGATCCAGAAGACGAGACGGAGAGGGGCCACAGGGTGGCCACACCACCCCTAGGCGCAGGTTACCCCTGGCCGCGCCAGGGCATGGTGTGGGCCCCCTGGCTGGCCACCGACCTCGCCCCTTCGCCTATATATTTCTCCCGATACAGAAACCCTAAGTCGTCAAGCCTCTAGCCACGAAAAGTTCCGCAGCACCGCCGCCACTGAAGGGGAGATTCAGGAGACAGAAAGTCTCTGTTCCGGCACCTGCCGGGACGGGGAAGTGCCCCCGGAACCATCTCCATCGATCTCCACCGCCATCTCCATCACCATCGCTGATTCCCATGATGAGGAGGGAGTAGTTCTCTCTCGAGGCTAAAGGTTCTACCGGTAGCTATGTGTTCATCTCTCTCTATGCATGATCTTATTGAGATCATGAGCTTGTAATCTATAGATCTACCTTGCTACTCAAGTGCTTTAATAGATCTCTGCTCTCCCCATGTGTGTGAAAGTGACAACGTGCACACCATGGTGGCACTTAGGCTAGAGATTTCAAATACTTGTTATGAGTTATATTTGGAGTTGGATGTCTTTATGAAATTGTGGTGTTTGTTAGACTCATCTAGTACTCAAGGTGATAGTGTGGGGTTTTCTAGATGGGAAAGATGAACTTTGAGGTGTGTTGTTATAGCCCTGCCATGGATTAGAGTGTCCAACTGAAGAGTAGTTAAGAGTAGTATCATAAAGAGAAGATATTTATATAAGAGTGTTCACTAGTGAAAGTATGATCCCTGGGCCTTGTTTCTAAGCATTTAAACACCGTTTGCAATTAGATCTGTTACATGTTTGCTTGCTCCCATATTTATTAGTTTGCCTTTAGTCTTTTCCACGCCATCAAGCTATCTTCTATCACCGTTACCACTTATAATTATCCATACCACTTGTATTTCACTATCTCTTCGCCGAACTAGTGCACCTATACACCTGACAAGTGTATTGGGTGTGTTGGGGACACAAGAGACTTCTTGTATCTTGATTGCAGGGTTGCTTGAGAGGGGATACCTTTGACCACTTCCTCCCTGAGTTCGATAAACCTTGGGTAATCCACTTAAGGGAAAACTTGCTGCTGTTCTACAAACCTCTGCACTTGTAGGTCCAACAATTGTCTACAAGAATATAAGTGCGTAGACATCAATAGCTACTAACAATGGAAAGCATGCAAGATCACAAATAACATAGACATGATAGAATCAATAATCAATCTGAAATAGCATCTCAATATCCATCGGATCCCCGCAAGCACAACATATAAGATTACAAATAGATGATCTTGATCATGAATGGAGCTCACAAGATCTAAACATGATAGCACAAAGGAGGAGAACCAACCATCTAGCTACTACATGGACCCGTAGTCCAGGGATGAACTACTCATGCATCACACCGGAGGCTGTCATGGTGATGAAGAAGGCCTCCAGAGTGATCTCTCCCCTCTAGCAGGGTGCCGGGAAGAGCTTCAGATCCCTCCCGATCTATTGATGGAGATGACGGTGGCTATAGACTCTTTCGTGGAATTTTGATCGGGTCCTTAGGGTTTTTGTCCCGGGAGGCTTTTATAGGCGGAAGGGCAAGGTCAGTGGAGGCTCGAGGGGCCCACACTAGGTGGCGACGTGCCTAGGGCTGGCCGCGCCACCCTAGGGTGTGGCCGCCTCGTGGCCCCCTTCGGCTGCCCTCCGGACTCCGTGTTGCTTCGGGTAAAATATTGACTTTAGCTTTTGTCCGGTTCAATTCCGAGAATATTTCCTTACTAGCTTCTATGAAACCAAAAACAGCAGAAAACAGGCAACTAGCACTATGGCATCTTGTTAATAGGTTAGTTCCAGAAAATGTGTAAAAATACTCCAAAATGTGGACAAAACATAAGAAAGTAGATATAAAACAAGCATGGAACATCAAAACTTATAGATAGGTTTACTACGTATCAACGACCAACCACAACCGGTGAGGAGTTCCACCACTGCTCACAACGCCATATGGCAGCACTGCCGCCACAGCTAACCCTAGCGTCGGCCTCATTTGCAGGCTCTTTGTATCTCCGCGGCTGATGACTGGGCATGGAGACATAGCGTCGCTGCTGCCACTCATCGCGAAGGTGTGGAACGCTATACCAAAGCGCTCGGTGACCACCAACGGCGGCAGCCCCAGAGAGGGCTAGTGACTACGAACTTCGGCGTACCATCTGTTTCACCCAATGTGACCAAGCAAATGACCACAAGTTACGAACACATTTTCTTTTGGGGTTAATTTTGAGATAGATGAATAGATTTTGATGTATGCTCATTTACTTATAATGTTGTGTTGACGATGACACATTTATGTCAACTATGAATGTTGGTTCTTCATATTCACATGAGTATTGGTATCAACATTATGCATCGCAACAAGATGAAGAATTTAAAGTGGATGAGGATGGTGAGGATTTGATCGATGCACTGAAGGGAAGGATGGGCAACTACACCTAGGAGGAAGATGTTTTACTATGCAAGGCATGGTGCAATATGGACATGGATATGACCATTGGCACAGACCAAACAAGAGACACTTATTAGGTTAGAAACAAGGAGTACTTTGATAAACTAAACAAGAGTGGAAGATCTATCATAGATCACGAGGCCACCGAGACCCTAGTAGGTTGGGCGCAACGAAAGATCTATCCGTTCTGTTGGTTGGTTATATCAACTGACTGGATCTCCATGGCAATACCCATACTTGATGGACTTGGTTTTTGAGAAGGAGATGTGTGATGTTGACCTTGTCGGCTAACAGACAAACAAGGAGACACGATTTACCCAGATTGCCCCCAGAGGGAAAACCCTACGCTTGCTTGTCTATTCTTGATCGATGAAGAAGATTACAAGTCACCGAGATGGTTGTGGATGCACATATTGGATCTAGTGTAAGCTATGGGTGTTGAGATTGAGGATTGTGTGGTGCCCTCCTTGACGACTCCTCCTAGCTTTTATATGCACAAGTTAGGTCTCAGGTACTGTTCAAGTTGGTTACAGGTCAAGGGTGAAACCCTTGTACTTTCCTATCTCTAATCTTGTTCTTGCCTTCTATGCTAGGAGTCGGAGTCCTTATGGGCTTCGTATACACCAAGTTGCAGTGGGCTTCACGCATCCTTAGTAGATCATCGTGTGAGCCTTCTATTGGGTCAAGCCAGATAGGCTAGAGTCGGGTGCTCGTTGGGCATACCTATGCCAGCAGCCCCTGAGTGTCCAACCGAATCGAAGATTCTGGTGGAGACTTTGAAAGTCTCGAGTGTGTAGTCGAAGTCGATAGTATCATAAGGTAAAGTACAGACCCAGAAGTACACCAGGTCAGCAATCTATATATTGTAAATTCTTAGTAGCCATAGGGATGCTGATAAACGTATCTGGTGCTCTCGACAGATCGAGACTAGTTAATTACTCTTGAAAAAAAAGTTACCTGCTCCAATTTGAGTCCCTAGACTCAAACCTGGTATAAGCTGGGGCAATTCGACTCATGCCGCGGAGGCCTTACTGAGTCAAATTCCAGTTGATAAGTGTATACCCAATGCGTCCGTCGGGATTTTCTTCATGTTCTAGGCATGGTAATTATCTGGTAGAGCGCAGTGGGTGAAATTGCCAGGCCAACAGAGTAAATTTGTAGATCTTATATTTGTGTCATAGACATAGTATCCAGGTGTTTTTTGTAGCGGATGCGATCTAGGCAATCGAGGAGATGTTTCCTCTAAACTCGACATGGTGTAAAGTACATAATGAGCATAGCCGCGAATATATTCGGTTGTTTGTAAGTAAGGAGTCGACATTGTGGATGCAATCGACACAATAGATAGATGTTGTGAATCTTCGGTTTTTTATAGGGTGCGCAACCGGAGCTGCCTATGGGAGTAGTCCCCGAGTGTCTAGACGAATCATAGATTCGGATAGAGAATCAAATTTGTAAGTCATGCATTGCTCGGTCGAGTTCGACAATCTTGTAAGGTGAAGGTACTGACTCGAAAGTACACCAGGTCAGCATTTCTTTGTAGTTTCATGTGGCCACCAAGAAACATCATGGACTCAGTCGACACAGACATTTTCTATCGGGTGTGCAACCAGCGCTCCCGATGGGAATAGCCCCTAAGGCTATGATGGGTAACTTGTTGCCGAGCATAGGCTCGCCTTTTCATGGCACCTGAGGAGATACTCGACTTGGTTGATGCGTATGTAGACGCAGCTGGTTTTTTGTCGACTCTTCTTGGAGGACCCAATAAAATAAAGAGGTGGATGACGTCAGGGATGATGCCCAGTGCACTCAAGCATCAAGCTGAGCAGCTGATGGGACATGACAATGTATGCCCATCGTAAAACCTGACCAGATTTGACCGCACGATACACGATAACCGGGGGTTGATAGCAGTTTCTTTGATTTTTGTGCGAGGTGGAGTTAATGGGGCAACGATTTGCTCCCCATGTGACATGGGTATGACTAGTTCCCATAATTGGTATACCTAGTACATACTTAAACTACGTCCCAAAGGCCCACAAAAAACTAGGAGTCCTAAAAGCATCCGAAGCTCAGGAACTAAACGTGTTGATCAAGATAGAAGTGTCAACCGACATTGTCAAATATTTGTAATCAAACTTGTAACCGGTCTATGTTGGACTCTGAGATCCAACCTCTCATATATAGGCTGAAAAGGAGCCGATGGAGAGGGCACCGTAGCTTTGAGAGAAACACAATCCGCCCTGAGTTAGATTGCATCTAGCAAATCCCTGACTTTGTAACCCTCTATTTTCATAATCACACCGGACTTCGACTCCCTTGTTTGTCTGATAGGCCGATGAAATCACCAGCGCTCTCTTTTGCATCCAACCCAAGTCCATAACAATGGACATTGTTGAGATCACCCTTGTCACCGTGCCTCCACATGTCGCCACGGATGCACACCACGTGGTCTCGAAGTCCAACCATTGGCCAGGATCAGTCCTATCAATATTATAAGAAAACAACAAAGGCTTACGGTGTATTCTGCTACACTACCATGCCCTTTGGGTTCAAAAACGCAAATGCTACCTATCAAAGGTGCATGCAAGTCTGCCTCAAGGATCAAATCGGCAAGAACATCTAAGTCTATGTCGACGACATGGTCATCAAGTCTAGGGAGGGAGATACACTCATCGATGATCTCCGAGAGACCTTCGACAACCTCGACCGCTACCGGATCAAGTTGAACACGACGAAGTGCACATTTGGAGTACCAGCATGTCAAGTTATTGGGTACCTCATGTCAGCAAGAGGAATCGAAGCGAATCAAGAGAATATAAAGGCGATCCTGATAATAAAGCAACCGACAAACCTCAGTGGTGTCCAATAGCTGACAGTACGCATAACAATGCTCAGTCGATTCTGACGGGACAGATCCTGCCCAATGGATGGATTGTCAAAAGTAGTCACATGTTTTGGTGGTGGTTAACAAAATGAACCCAAGTGGAACAAATGATAGAGACAGAGTAAGTTGTATTATTCTTTGTTTCTCTTCTTATTATTGTAGCTCACCAAAGGAACCATGGGGGCAACTTCAAGTGGCTACGGAGGCATGATAGGGATGAGTACTCCTCCGAGTGGTTATGGAGGAATGATGGCTTCATACCACCTCCGGGTGGATTCATGGATTCCATCGTATCTCCCATGCCTACTATGGATTCCTGATGAGTCCAAAATTGTAGCATATTTACCTTTTGTTTTTGCACAAATAGAGTAGGGATTTTTGTATTTCACTACGTCTACGTGCGCTATTTTGTTCTTGTTTCAATAGGATCCAAAATCATGGAGTCATATATGAACATATCAATTAGAGCTGTCATATTGTCTAACTATATGATATTTCTAAGTGATAAAAGTCATTTTAAGAATTTACCTTTGCACCTGGAAGAATACCAAACAAGGAGGAGGCACCAGTACCGATAACGACCACTGGTACAGGCGGAGCCCGCCCATATCGTCCGCCCGTACTAGGCGCCATCACGACCGCCTCGTCAAATACTTTCTCCTAGCGATGACGAGGGGGATATCTAACATTTACAGCCACCAGAAATCATGGAAAACCACATCCGAAAGGATCTGAAGGAGAAACTCGGCCGGGGCAAAATCCCAGCTGCTTTATAGATCATGGAGGACAACGCATCATCCCCTTCATCATCAACCGCTGCGTCTCCATTACCACCATTAACCCCATCTCTCATCTATCAGATCTCTTTGTAATTTCAGATTCAATTGTGGTTTGCATTAAATCTACCTTCATACCTTTATCCATCCATTTGATTATGATGATGTTGTTGATTGTTTCCATGAGTGAGTAGTTCCTTTGTTCTTGGGGATATGGAGAAACCCTAGCACCATTATGAACTTGTAATAAAGATGATCTATTCTTGTGTCCATATGACTTGCCTATCTATGATATAATTAGGATTTGTGCTTGATCTCTCTCTTTAGATGATATGTGAAGTCGACCACATATCATTTGCCCTTGGGACTAAAGGGAGGGAGAAATCCTTTGGACGTGTCTTCGAAGCGTACCCGGAATGCCCCGTGACAGATTTGCACCGGATCGTAACCTACACGGTCAAAGGAGGGTTAAATAGGTACTCCCTAAGCTTATTATGATATCCATGGGGAAACCCTTAATTGCGGTGGTTTGTATGGGTGACTACTCTCAGACATTGCAGTGGTTATTTAGAGGTGACATCACTCTTGGCTCAAGTGGCTTCCTACGAGCCTTGTAGTGAACATCTTATTATGGGGCTCTCTCCACACATATCATGACACAAGGAGTGTGTTATCTAGATTACATATAACAATAATACTATGCTAGTGGTTATCATGACACAAGTTTTCCCTCAGTATGAAACCAAGGTTATCAATCTAGTAGGAGCAAGGAAACACCTCAAAGGTGTTGCTAGCTGAGCCTTGGCAAGACGCACTATCGGTGCTAGTAGCAACGTGGAGACCTGCACAACACAACCACACAACTTTGCCCCCAACTTGCGATGAGGTTGTCAATCTCACCAGTTTTGCTAAAACAAAGGATTAAACGTATCGAATGGAAGAAAGTAATAGTTTACAGAAAGTAAACACAAAGCAGTAAACAGTTGATTGTAGATTGAATGTAAAAGAAAGGATCGGGGTCCATAGTTCACTAGAGGTGGCTCTCCTTAAGATAGATAACATGCTGGGTGAACAAATTACAGCAGGGCAATTGACAAACATCGAGAAAGCATACAAGCATATACTACTCATCTTGACTCCTTTGAGACTTGATTGGGCATTACAACATTATACATAAACTGCCATCCAACTGCATCTATGACTAATAATCCACCTTCAGGTTATCATCTGAACCCCCTCCAGTATTAAGTTGCAAGCAACGGATAATTGCATTACGAATTGCGTGTAATGTAAACAATATGATTGTTCTATGAACAAAGGATTGTTGTTTTCTCCCTAGTAGCAACAGCACATCTAGTACCTTAGAGATTTACATCACTTCCCAGTTACGGAGGCATGAACCCACTATCGAGCATAAATACTAACTCTTGGAGTTGCTAGCATCTACTTGGCCAAGATAGCTACTAACAACAGAAATCATGCAAGATCACAAATAACAAAGACATGATATAATCAATAATCAATCTAAAATAGCATCTCAATATCCATCGGATCCCCGCAAACACAACATGTAGAATTACAAATAGATGATCTTGATCATGAACAGAGCTCACAAGATCTAAACATGATAGCACAAAGGAGGAGAACCAGCCATCTAGCTACTACATGGACCCGTAGTCCAGAGATGAACTATTCACGCATCACACTGGAGGCTTGCATGATGATGAAGAAGGCCTCCAGGGTGAATTCCCCTCTCTGGCAGGGTGCCGGGAAGATCTTCAGATCCCTCCCGATCTAGGGATAGAGATGACGGCGGCTACAAACTCTTTCGTGGAATTTTGATCGGCTACTTAAAGTTTCCGTATTAGAGGCAATATATAGGCGGAAGGAGAGGCCGAGGGGGTTCCTGGGGCGGCCAGACCACCCCATGGCGCGGGCCAGGCCTGGCCGCGCGGCCAGGTGGTGTGGCTGGGCCCCAGACCCTCTCCGTCTCGTATTCTGGATCCAGGTATCCCTCGGTAAAATAATGACTTTGGCTTTTGTCCCATCCAATTCTGAAAATATTCATTTTCTGACTTTCCTAGAACCAAAAACAGCAGAAAACAGGCAGCTAACACTATGGCTCTTGTTAACAGGTTAGTCCAAGAAATCATATGAAAAGTACTCAAAAGTGTGGACAAAACATAAGAAAGTAGATACAACCAAGCATGGAACATAAAAAAATTATAGATACATTTGCAATGTATCAACATCCCCAAGCTTAACTCCTGCTCGTCCTCGAGTAGGTAAGTGATAAAAAGAAAGAATAATTTTTGAGGTGACATGCACCATCATAAACTTGATCAAAGTATTTGTAAAACATTCAAAGTTGGGATCATAGTACTTCAATCATAACATGAAAGACAAAGTTCTAACAATAAGGCAAAGAAACAAATGTTGCAACATGAAAAGGCACAAACAAAAGATTCATGAATAACAATGCTTTGCAAGACGTTTGTTTATTTCACATAAAGAAAACATAGCATAGTAGTATTCAGCTTGTCCCTCATAGAGTAACAAACATAAATGCATAGGACACCTTCAAAGTTTATAAGAGTGACTAGATACAAATAGTTTAAAACAAGCAATATCAAAGCTATGCATTAATCAACAAGTCTTGGGACAATGCACATAGAACTAAGAATGGACACTATGCTCTCAAAGTAGGTGCATAAAGATATAAGGTGGAGACTCAATATATAAGTGGAAGAAAGGCGTTCATAGAAGGAAGTAGGGATTCAAGTCTCATAAAGAGCTTCCAAAAATTATGGTACTTAATAGCTTTCAGCTCTCATTGCCCCTATCATAAGCATCTTGAAGTGATTAAGGTTAAAGTGAACAAACTATGGTGTATATGCTTGACGAAGTATAAGTCAGAAATCTCATGTCCCTTGAATACGAGGGTCGCTCCTCATGCTACTCAAGTTTAGTCACCGGTAAGTTCTTGTCATCGTAAGTACATGTGTATCATAGAGAACCGCCAACAGGGTACCCCTTGCCCGATGATACGGAAGAATCCCCATTTCAGAATGACAAGGAAAGCAGACAACGAGCATCTTAGCAATCTTCTTATTTACCATGGGAATATGGTGCTTTTTTCTCTCTTTCCTCTTTTCATAACCTCCTTTTTTTCCTTTTTCTCTTTTATTCTCAATATAGGACTCTTTTTTATAAGAAGAATGCTTCATAGATAGCTCATTATGGTTACGCTGCAGGTTTCCACCATGTCAGCATGGATTAGACCAGCGGCCCAGGCGTTTCTCGAACACATATACATAACTCCATGGACTTACAAGCTCCCCTTTCATTTCACACCGACGACATCCATAGACAAAAGAGCATGATATCAACTAGGTACAAAGTACCAGTGCAATGTTGAAAGCGTTCCCCATGACAGCATGGTTCTGCTAATCCCCAACAAATAAGTGCAAGCATATACAACACAGACGACACAATGGTTCAAGTTTATTAAGGGCAAGAAAAGTAAAGTGTGCCATCAAGTTCATGAGAGCTTTAACCACTAGTTTTCTCATAACAAGTTTAATTTGTAAGGTAAACGAAAACATGAATATACTTGGAATAGCATATGCTAGTAGGTAGGTATGGTGGACTCTTTGGAATAACTTGGTTTAGGGAGTTGGATGCATGAGTGGAACTCATACTTGGTTGCGGAGGCTAGCACACGACTGGGAGCGACAAACTAAGAGAGAAATAATGGCCATAATCATGCAGAGCGACAAAACATCATTGATCAAAGCATAAAGTGATACTACAAGTTGAAAACTAAAGGATCATAAAGGCTATGGTGACTTGGGATAGTCATAACATGGTGTGAGCATGTGCCAAGTCAACCCAAATAAAGCATCAAAGGAGAATACCACAATATTATGCTTTAATATGCTAACAGAACGCATGATTCATCCAAGGCACATTAAGCAATCTCAATTGTTTATAACAAGTCATGCTACAACAAAGAATACTAAGCATAAAGCCAAAACAATATCAAGCATGGCATGACAAAGCATAGGCCACAGTCAAAAACAAGCTCTCTTTAACACTTAAACATGCACTTTCCTACTCTTTTCCAAACCAAACCAAACTATTTGAAAACCAATGTATGAAAGAGGGGGTCCAACCAATTTATTCAGCAAACAAAGCAAACGAAAAACCAAAACGAAAACGAAAAAGAAGACGCTCCAAGAACAACACAACTGTGCATGAAACAATAAAAATGAAGCGTTTGGAAGAAACCTAGGATTTTATTGATGAAGAGGGGGATGCCTTGGGCATCCCCAAGCTTTGACGCTTGTACTTCTTGGATATTTCTTGGGGTGACACGCTTGGCATCCCCAAGCTTGAGCTTTAGTCCATTCTTCATCTCATTACTTCCATACACCTGAATTTTTCCTTCACACAATCTTTATTAGCAACATTAGTGCACTCAAGATAATAGGTCTTTAGGTTCAGTTCCAACACCAATAAAACTTCCACTAAAACACAAGATGCTGTAGCACTTCCCTCAAAAAGCTCAATTCCCCAAAAGAACTCAAAAAGGAACCAACAAGAAGCAAATGCAGAAAATGGCAGAAATTTGTCAAAATAGACCAGCAGGTAAAGACGATTTTTTTCGAAAGTCTTCTGTTGGTCAAATCAAAAAGTGTGGAACTAACTAAAGTTAGATAACAACCTGGGGAAGAAGCATAAAAATTCACGCCTCAAAAGGACGTACAGAGATTTTACACGAATTTGTACGGTGAAGCACAGAAATCTGTTTCGGGACAGCAACTTTCCCAATCATTACTTCTCTCTCATTAGAGGTTACTCTTGGCACAAAAAGCAAATAAAAAGGATAAGGAGCGGTTATTACTGAATTAATAACTTCCAAGACTCATCTAAAACTTTTGGGTTATCTCCCAATAAGTACTTTTCTTTAACGCCTTTAAGTTAGGCATAAGAAGCAAGAAAAAGGATCAAGTGTTCTCAAATGAAGAAGCATTAAGATTAATACCAGAAATATTTTCAACAAGGCAAGGTATCTCATCCAAATAAGTTCTAGAGGATCCTCTCTCAATGCTCTTGGGTTCACTATTTTCATCAAATGGGTTTTCAGGAACAATCTAATTAAGATTCTTTTCTATGGCCTCATGCATTGCTACAAGTTTGAAGGTATTGGTATCTTAATTTCCTCCCCATTAGATTCAGTTTTGTTCATATTTTCTCGTGTACCAATAACATATATGCATGAGCCTAGCATATTAAAACATTCAAAGACTTTTCTATCTTCCTTAGCAACATCATAGAATTCCTTAAGCAAAGTTTCTAGAATAAAATCTCTCTTTTCAGGGTCCTCAATTTTCTTAAGTTTAAGAAACATTACTTGCATTAAGGGGTTAAGGTTAACAAACCTAGCTCCCAACATGTGAACTAAAGAAGCTGCAGCAATTTCATAGTTTGGAGCAAGTTCTGCAAGGGATCTATCCTCAATATCCTCATGTTTACTAACATGATTGAAGAAATCTTCAATATTATCTTTTCCAATTATAGAACCACTACCTATTGAAAGGTCTTTCAGGGTGAATTTAGGGATCAACATGGTGAGCTAAGGAAGAGGTAACAACTATAGAAAGACTTACTTTTTTTGTGTTTTTAGTAAAGAAAGCAAACTAGTAAAACTATTTTTTGTGTGTTTTTGATAAAGAAACAAGCAAACAAAGCAAAAGTAGACTAAGCAAAACAAAAAAACAAAGTAAAGAGATCGGTTATGAGGGACTCCCCTTGTGAAGATGTCCTTGACTCCCCGGCAACGGTGCTAGAAAATATGCTTGATGGCCCAAAATATATCGAGCTCGTTGGGGAACCCCAAGAGGAAGGTATGATGAGCACAACAACAAGTTTTCCCTCAGTACGAAACCAAGGTTATCAATCTAGTAGGAGCAAGGAAACACCTCAAAGGTGTTGCTAGCTAATCCTTGGCAGGGCGCACTACCGGTGCTAGTAGCAACGTGGAGACCTGCACAACACAACCACACAACTTTGCCCCCAACTTGCGATGAGGTTGTCAATCTCACCGGTTTTGCTGAAAACAAAGGATTAATCGTATCGAATGGAAGAAAGTAATAGTTTGCAGAAAGTAAACACAAAGCAGTAAACAGTTGATTGTAGATTGAATGTAAAAGAAAGGACCGGGGTCCATAGTTCACTAGAGGTGGTTCTCCTTAAGATAGATAACATGCTGGGTGAACAAATTACAGTGGGACAATTAATAAACATCGAGAAAGCATACAAGCATATACTACTCATCTTGACTCCTTTGAGACTTGATTGGGCATTACAACATTATACATAGATCGCCATCCAACTGCATCTATGACTAATAATCCACCTTCAGGTTATCATCTGAACCCCCTCCAGTATTAAGTTGCAAGCAACGGATAATTACATTATGAATTGCGTGTAATGTAAACAATACGATTGTTCTATGAACAAAGGATTGTTGTTTTCTCCCTAGTAGCAACAGCACATCTAGTACCTTAGAGATTTCTGTCACTTCCCCAGATTACTAGAGGCATGAACCCACTATCGAGCATAAATACTAACTCTTGGAGTTGCTAGCATCTACTTGGCCAAGATAGCTACTAACAACGGAAATCATGCAAGATCACAAATAACAAAGACATGATATAATCAATAATCAATCTAAAATAGCATCTCAATATCCACCGGATCCCCGCAAACACAACATGCAGAATTACAAATAGATGATCTTGATCATGAACGGAGCTCACAAGATCTAAACATGATAGCACAAAGGAGGAGAACCAGCCATCTAGCTACTACATGGACCCGTAGTCCAGAGATGAACTACTCACGCATCACACCAGAGGCTTGCATGATTATGAAGAAGGCCTCCAGGGTGAATTCCCCTCTCGGCGGTCTTGGGAAGAGCTTCAGATCCCTCCCGATCTAGGGATGGAGATGATGGCGGCTACAGACTCTTTCGTGAAATTTTGATCGGGTACTTAGGGTTTCCGTATCAGAGGCAATATATGGGCGGAAGGCGAGGCCGAGGGGGTGCCTGGGCAGCCAGACCACCCCCTGGCACGGGCCAGGCCTGGCCGCGCGGCCAGGTGGTGTGGTCGGGCCCTAGCCCCTATCCGTCTCGTATTCTGGCTCCAGGTGTCCCTCTGCAAAATAATGACTTTGGCTTTTGTCCCGTCCAATTCCGAGAATATTCATTTTCTGACTTTCCTGGAACTAAAAACAGCAGAAAACAGGCAGCTGGCACTGTGGCTCTTGTTAATAGGTTAGTCCAAGAAATCATATGAAAAGTACTCCAAAGTGTGGACAAAACATAAGAAAGTAGATAAAACCAAGCATGGAACATCAAAAATTATAGATACATTTGCAATGTATCAGGCATAAAGACCTTTACCAATAGCTCTCTATGGGTTCGATATATTTACTTCAAAACTAGCTACAATTGGTCTGTGCACTTGCAGTCATCAAGCTATTTTCTGGCGTCGTTGCCGGGGAGATAAGCGCTTTTTGTCTTTGTTCTTAGTTACTTATTGTACTCATTGTTTTACGAAAGTTGTTTACTAGTTTTAGGTAAGCACCATGACTGCACTCGGACTGATTAATCAGCTCGATGCTACGAAATACCTCGAGAAGTTCAATAGAGGACTAGTTAAAGAATTCCCGAGTGGGAGCGAACTAGAATATGAGGTCAACCCTCGTTTTATCGCTATTATTAAAGAGAAAACTTTTGCAGGAGATGATCCCGATGAGGATCCTTATAATCATTTAATGCATTTTACCGAGCTATGTTGGACTCTTAAATTGAGAGGCTATTATGATGATTAATTGAAACTTAAACTTTTTAGCCAATCTCTAACCAACACTGCTTTGGCTTGGTATAGAATTTGCCCTGTAGAGAAAATACATACCTGGGAAAAACTTAAAGGAGAATTTATGTCTTGATTCTTTCCCAAGGTAAAAACTGCTGAAGTAAGAAGGGCAATTACAAACTTCAAGAACCGCCCAGGTGAAGGATTGGTAAGAGCCTACAAAAGGTACAGGTCTCTACTTCATAAATGTCCCCATCATGATTTACCTTAATGGTACGCTTTGCATATTTTATATGGAGGACTTAATCAAGAAATTAAACATGAGCTTAACACGAATTCAGGAGGTTCTTTCATGGAGTTAACTATAAATAAAGCTTGGGAAGTTTTAGAACAAATTCGTCGTAATAGAGAAACATGGGGATTTGATTTAGGAGGCGAAGGAGGTATAGAAATTGAATATGATTGTCTCAATGCTTATAAAGACTCTAGTAAGGTAAAAGAAACTACTAATGAACTGCAACTTGATGATGATATTATTTTGCAAATTCTTCAGTCTTTTACAGAACATATTGAAGCTCCTAAGAAAGATTGGCTTCATTATACTCCGCCACCCAAGCCAGTTGTGGAATAAGATACAATAATCATGGCCCCTGTCAAGCCATTAAGGGAGGTATCCCCATATGTTGAACCCTTTCCTTTTCCAAGGACGATAAGGAAACCTATGATGACTCAGCAACTGGAGGATCAACGCAAAGAGGAAGAATTGTTTCCCAAGGAGCTGGAAGAGGAAACACAAAGAAGGAAAACTGAAGAAGAGCGTGTACAAAAGGCAGAGGCGTCAATAAAGGAAGATATTTTAACCATGATTTCGCATTGCAACGTGATTGAGCTAGATACCGAAGCTTTGCAATCTGTTGAAGGAAAGGTAAAATCTAAAGAAGTGGGTAAGCCTATCCTCCCGTGCACTTTTGGAGGAACTTCCTATTATGGCCTTTGTGATATTGGTACAACTGTTGACGTTATCCCTTTTAATTTCTATTTAAAAATTCAAAATGAATTAGCTCCAGCTGAATTGGAAGATATGGATATGACTATAATGCTTGCAGATAAAACACTCAGAGTCCCTATGGGAATAATTAGGAATGTACCAATATGTATTGTACCTTACAAATATCCCATTGATTTTGTGCTTATTGATATGCCCACTGACGTTTATTGTCCCATCATTTTTGGAAGAACTTTTCTAAATACCGCAGGAGCCAACATAGACTGCAAAAAACTGCGTCTCTCAAGTTTGGTGAAGAGAAAATGGATTTTCACTTCTCTAAATTTGACCATAAGCCGGCTATTGATGAATTGGATGATGATGAGTACGAACGTGAGGAATAAGGTAATATCGTGAATTTAGCCTCAATAGTCATCGAGACCCCTGACGATGATCTAGCAAGAAGTTTAGTCAATAATAATATCCTTCAAGACATAGAAAAAGCTGAAATAGATGACTAGCTCGACTCCACACCTAAGGTGGACATCGAGATTAATCAAAAATATGAAGAACCCATAAGGAAATGAGACGAGGCTCTTCCTCCTCCAATCCTTAAAACTCTACACAAGGAACTGAAATATAGGTTTCTTGATGAGACAAATAAGTTTCCTGTTATTATAAGTGCTAACCTCGTAGAGAAAGAGGACGAAAACTTAATGAAGGTTCTCCGTATGCATCGAAATGCTCTTGGGTATTCGATGAGTGACTTGAAGGGGATTAGTCCCTCGATAACCACCCATAGAATATTTATGGAAGAAGGAGCTCAACTGGTCGTGGACTTTCAATGATGTCTTAAACCTCACATGAAAGAGGAGGTAAGAAAAGAAATAATATGTTTTTGGATGCAGGCGTCATCTTTCGTGTGGAAGAGAGTGAATGGGTAAGTCATGTTCATTGTGTTCCAAAGAAAGGTGGGTTCACATTTGTAGAAAATGAACATAATGAAATGGTACCTACTAGGAATATTGTTGGACACAGGATGTGCATTGACTATAGGAAACTTAATAAGGAAACTCGGAAGGACCATTACCCTCTACCATTTATAGATCAAACTTTAGAAAGGCTTGTTGTGCATTCTCATTTTTGTTATTTAGACGGCTATTCCTGTTTTCCCAAATTGTTGTACACCCTGATGATCAACTTAAAACTACTTTTATTTGTCCTTATGGACTTTATGCTTATCGATGTATGCCTTTTGGTCTTTGCAATGCTCCTGCCACTTTTCAAAGATGCATGACTACTATTTTCGCCGATTATGTTGAAAGTATTATGGAAGTATTCATGGATGGCATCTCTATTTATGGAACTTCCTTTAATCATTGTCTCCATAATCTTCATAATGTTTTGTAGAGATGTGAAGACACAAACTTGGTCTTGAACTAGGAGAAATGTCATTTTATGGTTCAAGAAGGCGGTCACAAAGTCTCAGGTAAGGGAATAGAAGTCTATAAGGCAAAGACTGAAGCAATAGAAAGGTTACCCCCTCCTCGAGACATGAAAGGTATAAGAAGCTTCTTAGGTCATGTAGGATTTTATAGAAGATTCGTTAAGAATTTTTCGAAAAATGCTAGACCTTTAACTAAACTTCTTCAAAATGATGTTCATTTTAACTTTGATGAAAAGTGTCTTACTTCTTTCAACATATTAAAACAAGCCCTTCTTGAAGCTCCCATTATAAAACCACCTACTTGGAAGAAACCTTTTGAGCTATTTTGCGAAGCTAGTCATGAAGCTGTAGGAGCAATTCTTTGTCAGTATGATGGTGATGACCTTAATATCATTCATCATGCTAGTCACACCTTAACGAGGCCCAAAAGAACTATCCCATGGCAGAAAAACAATTCTTCATAGTAGTTTTCTCCTGTGATAAATTTAGATCGTATATCATGGACTCCAAAGTAAGAGTACACACTGATCATGTTGGCTTAAAGGAAATCCTAGAAAGGATTGATGTTAAGCCAAGAATGATCCGTTGGACTCTACTTTTGCAAGAACTTGATTTACAGATCCTACAAAGGAAGGAAGAGATGGAGGAAACATTCATGGACACTCAAGAAGCTGCTCATCCTAAGGAGGTGTCATCCGTGTGCATACTTATGGGAACCACAATACCAAAAAGGAAGTTCTCTATTTCTTCTTGCAATGGTTTTGGTGATTTTCTATGACCTACTTTATTCAAAGAGAGGAAGAAAGGATACTCAAATGAGTACATGCTCCCTCGATGATCATTGCTTATGAAATCCTTAACACATCTTTGTTCTAGATGATTTTCTATTATTTCCTTTTGCATATTTGATTTCCTCTCGTTTTTCTGAGCTCATTGTCGGTCTTACGAGATTGGTACGGGCGGGCGGTATGGGCGGATCCGCCCGTACCGATGGTCGTTAAGAATGTTGATGCCTTGGTTTCGTTTTTTGCATAATCGGTACAACCGCACCATATGGGCGCACCCCCCATACGGTTGGTCGTTATCTATTATGTGACCGCCTTCGGCTTTTCATTTATTCTTGTGTTTAAAAAAAGAGAAAAGAAACGCCGCGAAGTCGGTGCAGATGGGCAGTACGGGCAGGACCCGCCTATACTGTTTAGTCGGTTGACTAGTTACCAACTTCAACCCGTGTCGTTTTTGGAAATGATCCGGTACGGGTGCGCCATACGGGCGTCTGCCTGTACTATCTGGTTGTTATGACCCAAATTTCCTTCTTTTGCACTTATTTCTTTCCATATTTGTTAGGATTCTTTTATTGGGTGACCCTTTTCCTTTTAGTATGAATGTTACCCTGCTTCTAACCCTTTATAATCCTTCCAGAAGGGCTCTATCCTTGTATTGACAATACAGATCTTCTCCACAATCTACTTCTTCCTCATAAACTCTTTGGAACCATGTCCTTCACATGGAGTAACATTCAAGAGAAGGAAGATCTCTATGGATCGTCCTCGAGGATTACGGAGGAAGACAAGGTTGTTCTACCAGAAGAAAAGGGATTAGAAGACGAGGATGGATTAAAGATGATGGAAACACTAAAGGATGGGCGCAAAGTGTTTAGCCTAGGTATTGGAAAAGAAGGCGACTTAGATGAAGTTCAACTTGATTTAGAAGGAGATGTGGAGCTCTTCTTGAAGAAGGTGAAGAAACAAAGGGAGGAGATCCAAGCCTCCCTAGACAAGCTCGATTGCCACATCAAGAAGATTGAGGTAAAATCTCTAGGATCTTCTAAACATATTGATCTGTTACGTCGCTACCTGGACCAGATGGATCTAAAGATAATGAAAGAGCTAGAAGCGAATCTCAACATCAGCCTCAGATCCATTAACACTTACAAGCAAAAAATAGAGATGTACAAGGCTCTTGTTGAGTAGTTGGAGAAAGTCAATGAGCAACGCCGGATCCGTATCTTGATCTTGGAGACATCAAACAAGATGCTCCACGCAAGTCATCACGATTTTGGAGTCCCCCCCCCCTACAAATTAGAGAAGCACACCACGGTATCGAATAATCACAAGGGATTATTTGATCCACCCGGCTAGATTCTAAGCTTGGGGGGATCTGTGAGAATCTTGTAATCTATCTTATAGTTATTGCATGTTTACTTTTCTGCACGCATGGTTAGGTTTAAAATTCTGAATTTGCATTAGTTGCATTAACTTCGAGTTCCCTTTGTTCAAGAGAAGATTTATATTCGTTGAGTTACGAGACTTTATGATAATTGAGGTTGTGTTTGATTCATGATTATTATATTAGATGATTGAACTAGGTTGAGTGTTATGATACTTGTACAATTGTCATAATTTTAGGGACTTCCACACCAACAAAGATATTGATTAGGTTATGGGAAGAGGAATCCCGGTACCATATTATAATTAAGAGGTTTTGAAATCCATGGAAGTAGTGAGCATGATCAAATAGCTTTGCTAAAAAGAAGAAGAGAAAAGGGAGCAAGTAAAAATATATACATACAAGTATCAAAAGAAAACAAGAAAGCAGCTATCAAAAGAATTAAGGGATTTCTATTTTTGTACCCTCGGTTCGTTAGTTGTACTCAGTTTTCCCCAGACGCTTAACTTTTCCTCTCTTTTTCCCATCTCCTTGTACGAAACTCTCACACGGTCTGAAAACTCGTTGTCCATCAGTCTTATCGTTACGTGCTGATAAGTGGGGCCGTGTTCAATCGGGTCTCGTAGTGGACCCTCGCCATTACGTGCTGACAAGTAGGTCCGCGTTATGTCAGGTCCCTTAGTGTACCCTTGCCGTTACATGCTGACAAGTGGGGTCACGTTCAGTCGGTTCCCGTAGTGGACACCTCTCTCCACTTATCCAAATCAGCATCGGACCAACAACTTATCCACGTGAGCGCTGGACCCACAACTTACCCAGGTTGGCATTGCAAGATGGGACCCTGAGTCAGCCCCGTGCCCACACCCGTGCCTTTGCCTCCTCTTTCTTCTTCTTCTCCGGTGACGATGGCCCTTTGTCTAGCTTTATTTTCATATAGTGAAATGTAATTCATATACGAAAAATATACAAAAATTATACACCTTTGAACTCTTTGAAATCACAGTTAGGACATGATAATGTTGTGCTAATAAAATCCTGATCATTTATCATTTCCATGGAGTGAAATATAATGAATAAACTTGCGTATACAAAAATTATAAACCTTTGAACACTTTGAAATCACACTTAATACGTGATAATGATGTGCTAACAAAATCTTGAGAGATTATCATTTTCTCTCCCATTTTCATAGAGTGGAATGTAATGCATAAACTTGCATATACAAAAATTATACACCTTTGAACTCTTTGAAATCGCACTTAATACGTGATGTTGTGCTAAGAAAATCTTGAGAGATTATCATTTTCATACAGTGGAATGTAATGCACAAACTTGCATATGTGAAAATTATACACCTTTGGACTCTTTTAAATCGCACTTAATATGTGATAATGATGTGCTAACAAACATTTGAGAGATCATCATTTTCTCTCCCATTTTCATAGAGTAGAATGTAATGCATAAACTTGCATATACGAAAATTATACACATTTGAACTCTTTGAAATCGCACTTAATACGTGATAATGTTGTGCTAACAAAATCTTAAGAGATTATTACTTTCATATAGTGCAAGGTAATGCACAAACTTGCATATGTGAAAATTATACACCTTTGGACTATTTAAATCGCCCTTAATACATGATAATATTGTGCTAATAAAATCCTGATCATTTATCATTTCCATGGAGTGAAATATAATGCATAAACTTGCATATACGAAAATTTTAAACCTTTGAACACTGTGAAATCGCACTTAATAACGAGACAATGATGTGCTAGCAAAATTTCGAGAGATTATCATTTTCTCCCCCATTTTCATAGAGTGGAATTTAATGTATAAACTTGCATATACGAAAATTATACACATTTGAACTCTTTGAAATCGCACTCAATACGTGAAAATTATACACATTTGAACTCTTGAGAGATTATCATTTTCATAGAGTGGAATGTAATGCACAAATTATACACCTTTGAACACTTTCCTTTCAAATTATATTCTACCGGTGGCAAACTCATTATTTTGTATGGATAGAGGGGTGCCCCCTAACAGATATAGGGGTTATCGTGTCCGGTAGATCACAAAGGATCAACGGTTGGTGGGCACGATCCGCATGACAACTGTCTCAACCAATCAGAGCGTAGCAGCCAAGATGAGCACATGTGTGAGAGATTGTGACTAAGAGAGGGGAAAACTGAGTAGAACTTAAGAACCAAGGGCAAAACTGAGTAGAACTTAAAAACCAAGGGCAAGACTGACAAAGGGATTCAAATAGAAAATAGAAAAAGATTTTAAAAAATTGGAAAATGCGTCTTTTATACAATAAAATACATCTTGGCATACATCAAACTATTTGCAATTCAAATATACACCATTTTGACAATTATTGCCTCATTCAGACAAACTATGTTTTGGGGAGGGATGTTTTGGGAAGAGGCTTGAGTCGAAATCCATGAACCTTCATAGATAGTAGGTGATTTGAGAAGTAGTGATTTACGTTAAAACTTGATTTATATACATTTCTTATGGTGACAGGTCACATAATAGGACTCCCTAGGTAGATGCCACTATGTTTTGATCTTTTTGAATTTATGCTGCATAAAATGACTCAATTAGATAGCTAAAGCCCATTCATTGAATCTCTGTTGACCAGCCACCAGAGGGTAAAACTTGGTATATTGCACATGGCAGTGTTAGTACTAGAGGGCAAAACTGAGTACAATAAAACTTCCAATGTTACACTCGAGGGCAAAACTGAGCACAACTAAGTTGTCAGGGTTAGACACGAGGGGAAAAACGTGACTCAAGGTACGCGTGTGCGGTGCACGGGGCGGTAGTGGACACGTGTGGTCGTGCACGGTGCAGTAGCGTATGCGGTTACGCGGTGCATGGTGGTGCAACGAAACATCGCTTCCCTTCTCCTTTATAGAGGCATCCTCACTCTCACTCATCACTTACTCACTCACTCAGCCGTCTCCAATGTCCCATCACCTTCTGCAAACCCCAACCACACCGGCGATGGAGAAGAATGGCACGGTGGCCATCAACGCCACCAAGGCCGCTGGCGAGAAGGCCCCCGTCCCCGTGCAGGCTCCCGTCCAGGCATCGAAGGCAGCCATCGTCCCCATCCCCGCATATGCCGTAGCCGCCGGCGAGGAGGCCCCGCCGGTCTCGGGCAGATCCTGCTCGGCTAGGACCCCTATGAGGAGGTTGATTACATAAGGCTGGAGAATCCCTACGACACCAGCATCACTGACCCATGGTCAGGGGTAACCATGGTTTTCTCCCCTTCCCTTGTTCTTCCCCCATTCCCATCGTTGGGTGCTAGATCGTATGTTATTAGGGTTCGACTATTCGTATTTTTACAGTAGCTAATCCTATTGTGATAGATCTCATATTTTGATGAATCTCCCTGTTCATATTTGAATCCCCTTGTTCGTAGTTGGGATCAGTATTCAATTTGGTTTGATATTTGGGGAATAATCAGGGGATCTCAATCGGTTAATTTATGCAAATAATCAATCCTGATAATCAAAGTATCTCAATCATATCCTTCTTGTACTCTATTGTTTTTTCCAACTGGAGGATAGCAGTGACGTCTGCAGCGACGACAAGTCCAAAGACACCAAGACTCGTCATGTGCTGAGGAGGCTGAAGTCCGGCCAGTAGAACAATTTCTTTGCCGACGAAGTCTACAGGTGGCACTTTTGCACCACCAGGAGGCTCCATGCCACCGACTTCAACTCCCTCGTGAAGCATGTCAAGGACGCGAGGACCTGCGGCGAGTCCGTGAACGTCCAAGGCTTCAGAGCCAAGCACGAGGCGCTTGGTCTTCACCTCCGGAACCTCCAGAAGGTGGCTATCTAGGAGCGTCACACGCCCCTGATCAATCCCAGGGCACCCAAGGTTAAGGGACTGAGCAGCAAGAAGTGGAGGAGGCGCCAGAGGGAGGAGGCGGGGGCCATGATGGGCCACTGATCTTGTGATGCTGCTACTGTAAAGCAGATTATTTTGTCTTGTTTATGTTGAACTTGTCCACTGCTGCTCCTAAGCAGCCTAATTGTCGAACCTCGTTAAGTACCATACTATATAACCTATATTAGCTGCTTTATCTATATCTGCTTTGTTTACTGAATTTATTTATGGTGGTGGTTATATTTGCTGCTATAGATTTGCTACCAGATTGGGAAAAACGAGGGCCAAAGAGAACAATGAATGAAGAGAGAAGCTGCTCTATATTCACTACCTTTTTGGGCAAAAAAACAAGACGCTCTTAAAAAGGCCAATCATAAAAATAACAAAAAAGAAAGCTTCCAATTTAGGCGATAGGGTGCACGTAACCACCAAACACGCCCCACATGGTCCCACACCATGTCCCCCATAACACGTTCTAAACAAACCTGCCCCACACAGTCCCACATGGCACGGCCCCACATGTCATCATAACGCGTTCCTGACCAAACGACCCCACGTGGTCCCACACCGCGTGGCCCCACATGTCAGTCAACGGTCAACCTGACAGTAGCTGCCGTTTGAGCTCTTTGGTGGGTTTCCAAGGAGAGGGGAAAAGTGAGGAAAAGTTAACCGGCTAGGGAAAACTCAGTACAACTAACGAACCAGGGGCACAAAAATAAAAATCCCAAGAATCAAACATAGAAAAAAGAGAAAGAAAATGATCATGAATCTTCATTACTAAACTTAGTGCTATATATCTTTAAACTATATGATTATATGATATGCTGAATCACTAGCAGCTTCTTATAATTTCATTAATACTGAAAAGGTGTGGAAGTCTCTAAGTTATGTAAAGTGTAAGGGTATGATAATACTCCCGACGTATCTCTATATCTAATGTTGTATTCCTCCTTCAATTTCTACCTCATTTATTGTAATGACTCATGTCTTATCAACATGATGATCTTGTCCATAAGCCACCATCTTTCTCGGGGACGAGCAAGAGCCTAGCTTAGGGGAGTTGATGAGTCCAAAATTGAAGCATATTTACCTTTTGCTTTTGCATAAATAGAGTAGGGATTTTTGTATTTCACTACGTATACGCGTGCTATTTTGTTCTTGTTTCAACAGGATCCCAAATCATGGAGTCATATATGAACATATCAATTAGAGCCGTCATATTGTGTAACTATATGATATTTCTAAGTGATAAAAGTCATTTTATGAATTTACCTTCGCACCTAGAAGAATACCAAACAAGGAGGAGGCACCGGTACCGATAATGACCACTGGTACGGGTGGAACCCGCCCATAACATCCGCCCGTACCAGGCGCCATCATGACCGCCTTGTCAAATACTTTCTCCTGGCAAAGACAAGGGGGAGATCTGACATTCACAGCCACCAGAAACCACGAAAAACCACATCTGAAAGGGATCTGAAGGAGGAACTTGGCTGGGGCCAAAATCCCAGCTGCTTCACGGATCAATGGAGGACAACGCATCATCCCCTTCATCATCAACCGCTGCATATCCATTACCACCATTACCCCCATCTCTCATCTATTAGATCTCTTTGTAATTCCAGATTCAATTGTGGTTTGCATTAGATCTACCTTCATACTTTTATCCATTCATTTGATTATGGTGATGTTGTTGATTGTTTCCATGAGTGAGTAGTTCCTTTGTTCTTGGGGAGATGAAGAAACCCTAGCACCATTATGAACTTTTAATAAAGATGATCTATTCTTGTGTTCGTGTGACTTGCTTGTCTATGATATAATTATGATTCATGTTTGATCTCTCTCTTTACATGATATGTGAAGTCGACCACATATCATTTGCCCTTGGGACTAAAGGGAGGGAGAAATCCTTTGGACATGTCTTGGAAGCATACCCGGAATGCCCCGTGACAGATTGGTGCCAGCTCGTAACTTACACGGTCAAGACATTGTAGTGGTTATTTAGAGGTGACCTCACTCTTGGCTCAACAAAGTGGCTTCCTGCGAGCCTTGTAGTGAACATCTTATTATGGGGCTCTCTCCACACATATCATGAGACAAGGAGTATGTTATCTAGATTACATATAACAATAATACTCTGCTAGTGGTGTATCCTACATCCCCGAGAACGTTTTATTCCTATTGAGTTCAACCACGCTTTCATACAATCTTTTTACTTGTTTTCTTTTACTTGTTAAATATGTTGTGCTGATATATATTTTTCTCGTTCTATGCATATTGATGTGTGCTTGTTGTGGTTTTGCCTTACTTGTGACGTTTGGTAAACTCACTAGCTGGGGAAGAGGTTACCTGACCGCACGAGTATACTGAAAACAAACACTCTCTATCCTTTCTCCCAGGCCTAACACAGCTCACCAAATGACAGGGCCTCATTTCCCCAAAACCTAAATAGTGTCAATGCAACCTACCAAATAACTGGTAGATTTTGTCCCAGAGCCTAATCTACGTGTGTAGTCCCCACGTATGCAAGTTGCATTCGTGGTAAAAACTCGTACGAAAACCAAACACGCCGCCCTACGAGTCTACTAGGGCGTGTTTGGTAGGCCGGATTTCTGTTTCTCGCATGGGGAAGAAGAAATAAGCCCGTTTGGTTATTCGGCCCGCATGAGTTCGCTACATGGCACGAGTTTTAAAGCAGGCCGAAATTTGGCTCGCTGGGAACGCTGATTTTGGACTTTTCTGGGGGGACAGGCTCCGCTCGTGCAAATGTGGGAAAAAAGTTGCACCGCCCGTGCGAGCTCGGCGATGGCATGAGCCATGGGTTTCCCCCAAAAGCTGGCAGGAGAAATTTCGTCCATAAAGCACCACCCGCCACACCAACGTCCATCACCACCATTTTCCCATTCTTCGAGCTCTCAAGCCGGCAAGGTTCTTCATGACCCAACGGGTAAGTGGCGGCAGCAGCGGTGGTGGTTGTAGATTGGCTGGTGTAGGCGTTCTTCTCCAAGATCTTCATCGTCGATGTGCTCCACTCCTCCGATGCCGGTGAGTTCCATTAAACCCTAGGTCTAGTAGCTTCGGTCTATTAGCACATCCTAGATCTGATTGTAGTTTGCGGTAGATCTGTGCTAGTATGCCTAAGGAACTGCTAGGTATAGTAAAAAATTGGTGTTTTTCTAGACTTATTGCATGTTTAAGCTTGAGTTTATGTGTAGTCTAGGTCCTGATATGTGCGACCATGAGATCTATAGGACATGACCCACAATGGGTTCAGCCAGGCCCTCCTGGATTCTCAGGAGACCTTTGTCGCTGAGACCCAATCCCAGCTCCCTCCTTTGAGGCTCACCTATCCTCAGCGCATGGAGATCTTGTATGTGCCTCCGATGACCGGGTACATGGTGGAGCAGATTGTAGAGCATAGCTGCCAAAATCATGGCCAAGAAGAAAGCCAAGGCTAGCAAAGGCCACACCATAGGCCAGTGCAAGGGGGTGAAGGGCACCATGAAGTGGGAACCGTTCCTCTCAGCGTTCGTGCTCAACCAGATGTGTGAGATCATCAAGAGCGACGTTAGGACGGAGAAGGGGTTCAAAGAAGTGCACCTGAACATTGTTGCCCGCAAGGTGTTTGAGTTCTGCGGCATCGAGGTGTCCTCCCAGCAGGTGTACAACCACCTGCGTAAGTGGAGGACCAGGTGGATCCATGTCTCCAAGCTCAGAGACCATAGTGAAGCTAGCTAGGACGAGGAGACCTGCACCATCATCTTGGAGGACGCCCACTACAGGAGACACATCTCGGTATTAACTAATTTCAGTAACGAAAGGGAAACGGATGTCCCCTAGAGGGGGGGGTGAATAGGTGTTTTAAAATTAATACGGTTTAGGCTCTAATAAATGCAGAATAAAACTAATGATTAATTTATCAAGCCAAAACCTACAACCACTAGGTTCAACTAAGTGCACCAACAACCTATGCTAAGCAAGGAAAGCAACAAGGAGATAACAAGATATAATACTTCAAGCATGATAGCTATCACAATGTAAATTGCATAAGTAAAAGGCTCGATTGAGAGATAACCGATGGACGCAGAGACGATGATTTGTAATATCGAATTTCACTTCCAAAGAAGCTATGTCTCTGTTGGAGAGGTGCGATGGCGCAATATACTTTGAACACCACAAATGGCTCACCTTGAGGTGTGGTGGCTTGATGCTCACCCAACGCCACACAAGGCCTCACCCAAGATGCGAAGGCACGCAACCCACCGATGCCACAAAAGGCTAACCCCATTCTCCCATGAGCTCGCCACAAAGGCCTATTCACGATCCACTATGGGACACTTGAGGGCGGTCACTGAACCCGTACAAGGCTTGGGGCAAACTCCATAACAATTGGAGGGCTCCCAAGAAACACCACAAAGTCCACAAGGTTGGGGAATCTCCACAACTCAATTGGAGGCCCCAAGAACAATGCCACAAAAGTCCACAAGCTTGGGGAAGCTCCACAAATCAATTGGAGGCCCCAAGAACACACCACAACTCCACACAACCGTCTAGGGTTCCAAGACCCAAGAGCTTGAACTCACCAAATCTCCGAGAAGAACTCAAACTTATGCACCAAATGCAAGAGCCAAGTCCTTCACTCTCAAATTCCACCAAAGCTACAAAATCTATTGGGGGAATAAGAGAGGAAGAGCACAAGAGGATAACACAAAACTCTCCAAGATCTAGATCCTAAGGATTTCTTCATAGAGAAGGGATTTGGTTTGGTGGGGTTGTAGATCTAGATATCCTCTCTCAAATCCCTCAAAGAGATGCAATAATCATGGGAGGGAGAAGGAGAGAGAAAGCTTTTGAAGGTCAACAATGGAGGAGAGAGTGGAAGATCTAGCAAAAATGGCCTTAAAAGTTGGGGAAACATTGAGCAAGAGGGGGGCCTTAAATAGGGCAAGAGAAATATGCCCGTTTGGGTCAGTTTCGCGCGCCACCGAAACTTTCGGTGCTCCACCGGTACTACCGGTAAATAGAAACACAAGTTACTAAACCTGACCGGAACTTGGGTCGGAATTTGGGCCAGAACTTTCGCTCAAGCAAAAACATTGGACAACATTGCACGAAAACTTCAATAACTTTTGATTCCGGACTCCGTTTTTGATGATCTTGGGATCATTTTGAAGAGAAAAACAAGCTCTACAAGATTATGCAAAGAAACATAATAGTCCAATATGGAAGGATAAAACCAAATGTAGAAAGGTAAGACCTCTCTAGAAACGATGAACCGGTAAAACCTCCAAAACCCAAAACACAAGAAGATGAGCTTGGAAACTCCGATTGGGATGAAACCTATTTTGTTGGAAAGATAAAACCAAGTAGAATACAACAAAAGGTGAAATATTTGGATACCACCAAGGGAGAAAAATATCAAGTATATATATGTGAGATATCTCCCAAGTTGTGGAGCTAGAAAAACTTGCACGATCAAGAACACAATAAGATATGCAAGGGAAATCCATTTTGGCAAACTAGAGCTTGTTATGATGATAACCACAAGCTCTAGATCCTATCATGGACAAGATACAAACAATAACCAAGAAAAATGATGCTATGTATGAAAAGGTTTGAACTCTCTCCGAAAGATGCGAACGAGCCATGCACTCAAGAGCTCCTCTTGATAGTATGGCTATATATCCTAAACCCGGTCTCCCAACACTACAACATACCGGTAAAATAGAAACGTATCAAAATCATACCTTTGCCTTCGGTATTCCACTTGATCTTGACGTAGACCATCTTATCCTCCTCAAGATGGAACACCTTTTTTGATTGCTCTTGCTCACGCTTTGCTTGATGAAGACTTGCGACTTGCTCCCCATACTCCATGGGGAAACCTCTTCTTTGAACTTGTCTTCATCAGTCCATGATCACCAAGGATGGAAAGCTCCAAGCATGAGATCTTCTAGAGATGGCGCATCTTGAGCTTGCACTTCATTTATTCTATACCCATGATGATGATGTCTTGAAGATGCACATGAGGAACTCCATCTTCTTCTTCACGACACAATTGATCTTCTTCCTCTTCTTTAAACCTTGAGACCAACACATGGCCCAAGCGATGCCAATGGACAAACGTACACGTGAAACTTAATTGGCACATTAGTCCATAGGGATTGTCATTAATTACCAAAACCACACCTGGGGGCATACATGCCATTTCATTCTTCCCCATTTTGGTAATTGATGACAATCCCTTTGAAAGGGTTTAAATATGGAATTTAACGAACAAAATGGTTGCCCCAACATCAAATACTACACAAGTATGTGATGTTGGTACAACCACAATATATAGAGCAAACTCCCCTACAACATATGCATGTGTCATGAACTTGAATTTCATTGCATAGATTGCCAACCATTATCGATGGATGAGTTTCCTCTATATATTCAACATGCAAAGCAACAACAAAGATGCAAGAGCATGCAAGGCAAATGCTTAAGAACACACTCAAAGAAAAGGCCAACTTCCCTTAAACCCTCCAAAACTTCTCCCCCATTGGCATCGATAGCCAAAATGGGTGACAAGTTCTAGATGGCCAATATAGTAAGAATTCCTCCAAAGGTGTGCTTATGCACATATCCAATGATGAATACTTAGGAGGAAGTAACACTATATTGAGGACCCCGAGATTGTAAGAAGAAAAGAAAAAGAAATAAACTTCAACAAATGAAGCGAGCAAACAAAAGATCCAAAAAAGCCAATTGAATACAATAAATGATACCAAATGGAAACAACAAGATATTATGATATGAGCAGATGAGTGTTTAAATGAAATAAGGAAGCTCCCTAAGCTTTGTGAACATGTTAGAATCAATGCATTTGAATACATCATGCACAAATATGGAATCCTCGCTCCCCCATGGACATTAAAACCACACAAGATGAGAAAGAAGGCAAATGAGCATTCTTAAATGAATAAAATAAGATCCCCAAGGGGATTATGCACCAATTATAATAATTTTATTTCGAAACAAAGTGCACAATCATGGAATATTCACTCCTAAAAATTCATTTAACAATACTAGTCAAGCGAAAGAAAGAAAAAGAAAAAAAGGGAGTGCTCGAAGATGAAAATAAATGAGACAAGCACTCATAGGCAAATAAATTTGGAAGCCACCGAACAGTCAAAATGAAATAACCAAGGAAAAACAAAAACAACCAAAGATTTATCTTCTCTTGTGTGTATAAGTTTCTAGGCGGGAAATATCACAAAGTCATATGTCCACAAAGAAACATGCACACATAAAATAGATACACAAAAGAGCACATGAAAAACAAAAGGAAGTCATAGAATATACCAATAAGATTTTTGCTTGAAAGCATGGCCAAAGGCTCAAATATATCTTATTATACATCAATAAGCTTCGAACACCAACACACTACATACATTACAACTATTACCAAGGTAAAATGGGATAGTTAGAATATATGGAGAAAGGTGATGACCCACAAGTATAGGGGGTGTATCGCAGTATTTTCGAGGGAAGTGAAACCCAATTTATTGATTCGACACAAGGGGAGCCAAAGAATATTTATAAGCCTTAACAACTGAGTTATCAATTCAGCTGCACCTGGAAACAATCTTGCTCACAACAGTTTATCAGTAGCAACAATTTTGTAGTAGGAATAATAAAGTAATAGCAGTAGTAAAGTAAAGACAGTAGTAACAATTACGATGTGGTAGGATTGGGCCTTGGTAGGCATAGGGATGGATGGACGGGCGTTGTATGGACAAGACAATTCATATAGCAATCAGAACATAGGGCATTTGCAGATAAACAAGATAAAGCATCCAAGTACTGGATAATCATAGGCATGTGTTCTATATATAGTCATACGTGCTCGCAATGAGAACTTGCACAATATCTTTTGTCCTGCCAGCCCGTTTGCAGCGGGGCCTTAAGGGAACTACTAGCAATTAAGGTGCTCCTTTTAATAGAGCACCGGAGTAAAGAATTAACACTTCGTGAACACACGTGATCCTCACATCAAATCCATTCCCTCCGGTTATCTCGATTTCTGTCACTTCGGGGCCATTGGTTCCGGACAACAATGTGTGTATACAACTTGCAGGTAAGACCATAAACAATACTATCATAATGAATCAATAACATGTTCAGATCTGAAATCATGGCACTCGGGCCCTAGTGACAAGCATTAAGCATAATAAGTCGCAACAAAGTAAAAAAGCACTACTAAAAGATACTAGGCACCATGCCCTAACAATCTGATGCCATTACATGAACGATCTCATCCAATCCCTACCATCCCCATAGCCTACAGCGGGGGATTACTCACTCATAGATGGGGGAAACATGGATGGTCGATCGAGAAGCGATGGTGATGATGATGGCGATGATCTCCTCCAATTCCCCATCCCGGCAGGGTGCCAGAACGGAGTTTTTGGTTCCGAATCGCGGAATCTGATGGTGGCGGCAGAGCGGAACTCTTTCTGGAAAAACATCGAACCCCCCTTAGTTTTTAGGTCAGAAGGAAACTTATAGGCGAAGAGGGAGACCGAGGGGGTGTGGGGCGGCCAGACCACCCCCTGGCACGACCAGGCCTAGCGCGCGCGTCCAGGTGGTGTGGCCTGGGCCCAGCCCCACTCCGTCTCGTATTCTGGCTCCGTGAGTCTTCTAGCGAAATAGGATTTTTGGCATATTTTCCGGGATTTTTCTTGATAGTTGATTTTCTGCACAAAAACTAGACACCAAAGTAATTATGCTGAAAACAGCGTTAGTCCGTGTTAGTTGTATCCAATTCACACAAGTTTAGAGGAAAAACAATAGAAAAAGTGTTTGGGAAAGTAGATACATTTTGGACGTATCAAATCCCCCCAAGCTTAGCTTATTGCTTGTCCTCAAGCAATTCAGTTGAAAACTGAGTGCGATAAAAGAAACTTTCACAAAATGTAATACTACAGTACTGAAAAGACTGTAGCTTCTATGCAACATGCCAATCCCTGGATCGGTTCATTGGTTTACATAGAACATAAATGAAATAACAAAGTAACAAATCCGTGTATCATAAATAACGAAGATCCAGAAGATTCAATTATTACAATATTCGCTTAGCTCGAAGGCCAGCTTACACATTATTCAAATATCAACATAAATAAAGATACTACTCCATCTTCAAATTGCCTACGAGGGAACAAGTGTCGAGTGGAGTACCGTGACCTATTTTGATCACTCGGAATCGGTATAACCTGCAACATGAAACATAGCAGCCCCGAAGGGTCAATACATGGAATGTATGGCAAGTAGCGCTAAGGTAAAAGAGACAATGCACCTAGCATCTACATGCTTATTTGGCTAGTGGAGCTTTGGCTAGCTTGCACTTTTCAAACACATTTATCCTACTTTCGTAAACCATTTGATTCATAGCAACCCATTAAGTTCACCCATCAAGTTCTAGTAATTTAAGAAATAAGGATGAGTGAGAATATGTCATAGTCTCAAGATCAAGCAACTCAATCATTCGTAACCGGGGACACGGCTAAGTACTTAGTTTTTACACCCTGCAGGGGTTTGTACACTTTACCCATGTGACCTGGCCAACCCAGCTCGTACCACCACACTCATATTGTGTGATAATAGGGAGAAGTCCAAGATGGGACCTTTCGGGAAGTAGATCACCAAACCCCACCGTGCACCGGTCCCAACCTATCATTCACTACATCTCTGGCTACGCTGGGTTCGGATCACCATGGCCTACTAAGTCCAACCAGCCACCCATTCTTACTGGCACATGGTTGCACACGTAAGCTACCATAACAAAGAGAACCAATCCTTCTCAGTACCCTGGGCGGCATTCCTCACCATTATCCACACTCCATTGACCATCCAACCATTCCGCCCAGGTAGTTCATTAACTTTATGTTGTTTTAGTTTTAAACAAACTCATACTTCACCATAATGTGATCCCTTTTCCCCCATCTTCATGGCAGGTCTAAGCACATCTACTGAACGGGGCTCAACTACAAGGAAATCCTACCACAAATAGATAGGGTATAGCATAGCATAGTAATTCCTACACAATAACTACAGAAATACACTACACATGCATAAGGGAAAAATAGTAGGACAATGGTATGAACAAAATAGCATCTACTTGCCTTGGTGGTAGGAGTCGAGAGTACAATCCTCGTAGAAACAAGCGTTGCACTCATCACAATCTACACGATACAAAACAACACATAAACAAACATACACAATCATAAGCAAGTGCACAAATACATGCATGATAGCTCTACAAAGTTTTCAATAACCTCTCGGTGTTCTCTGATGTTTATTACTATTGCATGATGCATGTAAAAACCTTTAATGCGATGAAAACAAAACAATGCAATTTCTGAACCCAAATAATAGGCTTTTAGGCAAAGCACTAAGCCTCTATAGCAAACAGGGTTGTAAGAGCTGGGAAAAATACTACTGTGTAGGTAACGTGATTTAAAACCAGGAGCAATTGGAATCACGCAAAAAGGTATTACAGAACTTTTTCTACAATTTTTATAGTGATTTAAGCCTTTTTAAAGTCTCAGGGAAATACATATAGTAAACCTGCGATATTATTTTATAAAAAAATACTACAAAATTTTGCGAATCCAACGATATATTATTTGCTAAATTTGGCCTGGTAAATCTTTTTCTATAAATTTTTGAAGTTACAGCAAGTTTCTGCAATTTTTACTATTTTCAGAAAAGCTGTGGGGAATATTCCTGGGGAATATTCCTGCTGACGTGTGGGCCCAGCCGACGTGGCGGGTTTGACCGATCAGCGGTCCTATGCGGGTCAACGGCGCGATCTGGGATGTCCATGATCGATCCGACGGCCGGGGGCGATAGCGGCGGGACTCACCGGTTGTGCGTGGTGAAGCGGCGGCAGCGGTCGGCGTTGATGGCGGGCGGCGGCTCCGGCGTTCCCTGGTGGCGGCGAGGTGGTACACGGGGTGCGGCAGGAGGCAGTGGTCTCGGGGGAGGGGTCGGCTCGGGCTGGGGTGGTCCCAGGTGGCGGCAAGACGCGGACGGAGCGGCGGCGGCGGGGGTACTCCTGCGAGGTCGTGGGGCGGCTCCGGCGGCTGTAGGAGGAAAAAAAGGTCAGAAAAAGATGGGGCGGCGCGCTGCGGGGCTCCCACGGCAGGAAGAGGCGCGGGGGTCGGCCGTGAGCTTCTTACCGGCATCAATGGCGGCGGCGGCTCCGAGAACTCCGGCGAGCAGTTGCTCCGTCGTGGCAGCGGAATAAAAGGGGTTTGGAAGGGGCTTTCGAAGAGGAGATCGAGGGCTTTAAGAGGTGGCGTTCGGTAGGGGCTGGGGTGCGAAAATCCTAACGGACATGGCTGTGCTCCCGAGAGAATCGGTGGAGATGGTGGTTTCGGCGTCCGTGCTCGTGTCGAGCACGGTCTGCTCGATGAGCTCCCACTGACAGGTGGGCCCGCCTGTCGGCCGGCGGTGCGGGCTACGCGCCGCGTGTGCGGTTTCTGCTATGCGCCGCTCGCTGCGGTGGCGAACCCCGGGTGGGCCGCTGGGCCGCTGTGGGCTGGCGGTCCGGCTGGCCGATGCGGTTTTTTTTTAACAGAATCGCGAGCGGCCAGCGTGCGAAAAATCTGAATTTTTCTGCACTTCTGAAAACTGGCCATAACTTTTGATCTTGGACTCCGATTTGGGCGAAACAAAGTTCTACGGATTCGTATTGAAAAACTCTATGCATATATGCATCTAGAATGCCCAAAAAGTGTCATTCTAGCAGATGCAAGGAAAAAGCCCTAGTAATCTCATATAAGAGAAGGAAAAGCAAATAAGTGGTGCTTTGGCCAATTGCCTTTAAAACTGAATTTTTGCAAATATGATCATGATGCAATGATATGTATGTATGCAGTGCCAAATCTACAATTTGGGATGTGACACGAACATATTTGTTTCATATGATGTATATATTCTCAACATATGATCAACTACTTAGACAATTCATAATAAGGAGTATGGAACTAAGTTTACTTAATAGGTAATGCAAGCTATAAAGAGATTCCAACTCAAAAATAATAAGTAGCATGAAACATAAACATAAGCAACATTACAATGCTCATAACAAGGTATGATAGAGTGGTATCTCGCTTGCCTTTGATTGTGAATGCCAAGGCACCTCTGAAGTTCAGGTGAAGACTAGAAGTAAAGATTTCAAAGATACAAGTATCAAAGTCATAACACAATTAATCAAGTTTTGGGACAAGAACATTACACTATGACAACTATGCTCTCAAGAAAGTGCTCAAAGAATGTGTGGAGACTCAACAGGGAAATGAAAAAGGTTTTGAATAATTTGAAAGGCTTCCAAATGCTGAAAGTATGGTACTCATTAGCTTTGAGCTCTCATTGCCCCTATCATAAGCATCTTTAAATGGTTAAGGTTAAAGTGACACAACTAAGAGGATATGCTTGACAAGTTATAAACTAAAGTCTCATGCCCTTTACTTACGAGTACCGGACCTCATGCTACTCAACTTCAATCACAAGTAAGCTCTTGTCATTGTAAGTACATATGTATCATAGAGAACCGCCAACGGGGTACCCCTTGCACATGATACAGGAGCTATCCCATAATCAAAATGACAATGCAAGCAAACAATGAGCATCTCAGTGATCTTTTTATTTGCTATTTGCATAGGTTTTTATTGAGGATGCTTCATAGAATGCTCATTATGGTTATGCTGCAAGTTTCCACCATGATTAGGCATGGCTTAGGCTAGCGGCCCAGGCGTTTTTCTAACACATATACAAACTCCATGATCTTACAAGTTCCCCTTTTATTTCACACCATCGGGATCCACAAGCAAAAGAATCATGATATCAACTGGGTACAAAGTGCCCATGAAATGTTGAAAGCATTCCCCATGATACATGGTTCTGCTAACTTCAACTTATAAAGCGCAAGCATATACGTAACAAAGATGGATGCAATGGTTCAAGATTATTAAGTGCAAGAAAGTAAAGTGTGCCATCAAGTTCGTGAGAGCTTTACTAACTAACTTTCTCATAACAAGCAAACATTTTATTCGGAAGAAAACAAGGCATATTGAATATGCATGGAACAACAAATGATGCTAATAGGTAGGTATGGTGGACACTTTTGGCAATATTTGATTTTAGGGAGTTGGAAACACCAGTAAAACATACTCAGTATAAGTGAAGGCTAGCAATAGTAAGGGAGCGACAAACGAGAGAGCAATAACTGTCATAATCATGCTTGCAACAAAACAGGACTAATCATGGCATGAAAGTGATTCAAGACCCTCAAGGCAAAATAATTCATCGAGGCTCAACTGATTATTTCAGTCATATGCATGCATGAGCATGTGCCAAGTCAATTCAAATGAAACATTCAGAGGAGGATACCACGGTGTCATACCAAGTTATGAATAGAGTAATGCAAGCAAACATTCATATGACATGCTACAAACTATTAGCAAGCTGGAACTAATCATATGAAAGCAAGAACTACTAAGCATCCATAAATAACATACACCCTACATGAACAGGCTAAGCATGCCCACAATGATGAGTATATGTACAAAAATGAAAACAAATAGAGTTCATTACCAGCCTCTTACCACTCCTCAAGTTGTCATTAATCCTCATTATTGCCCTTCACTTGTGTGGCTTGAATAATAATATGAAACCAAATTCCACTGAGAACTACTGAATCCTGCAACAAACTCACAAAACCAAAGAAGAAGAACAAATATTTTTGGTGTTTTCGATTTTTTAAAACAAGAACCAAAAAGCAAGAACAAGCAAAGCAAAATCTTTTTGGGGTTTTCGAATAGTTCAAACAAATCAAAAAGCAAACCAAGGCAAAAAAGAAGAAGAAGCAAACAAAGAGAAACAACAGAAATATTTTTGGTCTTTTGTGTTTTAGAAAGCGAAAACAAAGAAAGAACGAAAACTAAAAAGAAAACGAAACATGAATAAACAAAGTACCGACAAAACATGATATGGAGATGAGTGTGATGTCAGTGTACCTCACCCCCAAGCTTAGGCTTTTGGCCTAAGTGGGTGTCAATCCAAGTATGAGTAAGGGTTCCAAGCAGGAGGGTCATTATAAGAATGATCGTAGTTAGGCCCTTGGGAAGAAGAAGAAGCTCCCCAATTATAGGTAGGCTGCTGATATGAAGACTCCCCCTCATTCGAGGGCTGGACCAAATCATCTGTGACCTCCCTTCTAGTATCCTGCTCCTGTTGGGAGAGCTCTCCCAAGTACGTATCAAGCTCCTCCTCCGTGAGGGATCATCCTACCATGTTATCAAGGTTAAACAAAATAGGTGCATGCAAAAGAACAACACACTCGGACTTGCTCCTTCTCCAACTAGCCTTGAGAAAGGTTATTTCATAAGACAACTCACTCAGATTAGCCCAAGAAGAAACAAATTTATGTTGTATCATGGAATTAAGATCCCTGCCACCTACAGCAGCAAAATACTCAAGATATAAACCACTAAACACAAATCTACTTGGACAAGCGGAGGAGTCACATACCGGAGAACAAATGCTCCAAATTTCAGCAGCAAAGATGGGATGAGCAAGGAGATCGAAAAATCAAGGGCAAGAACAGCGAGAACGCAATTTCGAGCAATGAACTGGTGTTTTATTGGGAGAGAGAAGAAAGTGGCAAGTGATACAGTGAGTGGAGGGCCAGGGGTGGCCCACACCATGGCCAGGCGCGCCCCTGGGCTGACCACACCACCAGGTGGTGTGCCTGCCTGGTGGCCCCCCTGGTACATTCCAGGAACTCCTTTGCCCCTTTTCACGTAAAATTTTAATATGAATTTTCTAGAATTTTTCGAGATACTTTATTTTTGAGCAATTTTCAGGTATAGACGAATGATTTTTTGACAGAAAAGGGTTTTTTGAAATGATGCAAAGACAAAACAAGGCTAGAACTTCAGAAGTTCTAAAACACTCTTAACATGCAAGCAACTAACAACAGAGAAGTAAACTAAACGAAAGCAAAAAACTAAAATAGATAGAATAGAAGTAAGCGGAGATAATCATGGTGAAAACATTGTTTTGTTCAATGAAATCCTTTTGTTAACAAGGTTGATCAGGTCTTGTTACCAAAACAATTTTATATGAAACAAAACTTTGTATTCCACTAATGATTATGTTACCTCAACCTTGATAGCAATGGTCCCAATCATAATAGTTTCAAATTTTTCTCTTGGTATGGGACAATATATTTCTCCAACTTGAATGCCATCAACATGTTCAATTGAATTCAAACCATAAGTCCTATCAATCTTCTTGGGGAAATAGACAGTATGTTCCTTGTCATTAACATTGAAGGTCACCTTTCCTTGATTACAATTAATAACAGCTCATGTAGTATTAAGAAACGGTCTCCCAAGAATAATAGACATATTATTATCTTTAGGCATTTCAAGCACAACAAAATCAGTTAATATCAAGCAATTATGAGCCACTTGAACAGGTACATCCTCACATATACCAACAGGAACAATGGTAGATTTATCAGCCATTTGCAAAGATATATCGGTTGGTATCAGTTTTTCCAGTTGAAGTCTCTTATAGAGAGAAAAAGGCATAACACTAACTCCTGCTCCCAAATCACACAAAGTAGTTCTAACATAACTATTTTTAATAGAGCAAGGAATAGTTGGAATCCCTGGGTCTCCAAGTTTCTTTGGAACCTTACCATTAAAGGAATAATTAGCAAGCAAAGTAGAAATTTCTTCATTAGGGATCTTCCTTTTATTCGAGACAATATCCTTCATATACTTTGAGTAAGGAGGCAATTTAATAGCATCAGTCAAAGGAATTTGCAAGAATAAAGGTTTCATCCACTCACAAAACTCATTATAGTGTTCATCTTCCTTTGACTTGTGTTTCTTATCAGGGAAAGGCATAGGTTTTTGGACCCAAGGCTCTCTTTCACTACCATGTTTCTTAGCAACAAAATCTTCTTTAGTGTATTTAGTATTCTTAGCGTGCTTTTCAGGTTCTTCTTCAACTTTTTCTTTATTAGGAACATCATTTTCTTCATTACCACTTTCAGTTTTAGCATTAGAGATAGATATACTATTAGGATCTTTAGCAGGTTCAGAGGGTTCTACAATAGTTTTATGTTTCTTTTTTCTTTTCTTACGAGTAGTTCCACTATTTTCAGCTTGTTGAGAATCCTGCTCAATTATTTTGGGATGCCCCTCAGGATATAGAGGATCCTGGGTAGCAGCTCCACTTCTAGTTCTAATTTCATAAGCATGTTTTTCTTTAGCAGCATTAACTAGCAAGTCTTTTTGCACTTTAGTAAGTTGATCTATTTGAGTTTGAACCATTTGAAAATGTTTAACAAGCATTTTAACATCATTAGAGGTTCTTTCCACAATATCCTTCAACTCAACAATAGCTCTAGAGTTTTCCATAAGATGATTTTGCACCCTTTTATTAAAATTATCTTGCTTAACAATAAAAATATCGAATTCTTCTAAGCATTGATCAGGAGGTTTAGAGTAAGAGATATCACCTTCATCAAAGTGTTGGAGAGAGTGTACCTCAATAGTGGATGAATGGGGAATTGGCTTACATAATTCTTCTATAGGAGGTAAATTCTTCACATATGCAGCTTTAATTCCCTTCTCCTTAAGACATTTCTTAGCTTCCTTCATCACTTCATCATTTAGTTCAATAACTCCCCTCTTCTTAGATGATGGTATAGGTGCCGGTATAGCTGGTTCAGGTATAATTGTTTCATGTATAGCTGATTCAAGAGGAGTCCAATCTTCATAATTCTTGCTTATTTTAGCCATTAATTCCCCAGCTTCCTTGGGAGTCCTATTCCTGAAAACACAATCAGCACAATTATCCAGGTATGTCCTAGATTCTTTAATTAATCCATTATAAAATATATCAAGAAGCTCATTCTTAGGTAATGGACATCCAGCTTGTGCATGAATCAAAGCACAAAACCTTGCCCATGATTCAGGCAATATCTCTTTTTCTCCCTGTTTAAAATCAAAAAGCTCCTGCAAAATAGCATGTCTGGCACTAGGAGGAAAATATTTCTGCATGAAGGTACTAATCAAGCAATCAGGGCTATCAATAGATCCAGGAGGTAAATTACTAAACCAAGTTTTAGCTTCTCCTTTCAGTGAAAAAGGGAAAATTTTAGCAACAAAGTAGGTGCGCATCTTAATATCATCCGAAAACAGGCCACTCATGGTAGAAAGCTCAGTCATATGTTCTACCGCACTTTCATTCTTAGTCCCACAAAAAGGTTCTTTCTCAACAATAGCTATGTAAGATAGATCAAGAGAGAAATCATAATCTTTATCTTTAATGTTTATGGGAGACGCATCAAACTTAGCATTAGGAGACAATTTGGGTTTAATAGTACGCCTCTCAAGGAGACTCTTAGCAACACTCCTATCATGGGTGTTTTGACATTCTTTAATAAATTCATCGATCATCTCAATATAATCATCTTCAATATCATAGCTCTCTCTAGACTCAGGTGAACTAACAGGTGTAGTAGTGTCTTCATTAGGAGTTTCAGTATTTCCAGCTATAGTTCTAGCAATCGTAGCATCTAGGAAAAGACCTAATGAACCACTCTTATCAAGCACAGTAGAAGCAGCATCATAAGTATTAGAAGTTTTAGATTCATCAGTAGTAGCAGTGTGTGTAGCATGTGTATGTGGTGGTGTAAGGAACTTACTCATAACAGATGGTGAATCAAGAGCAACAGAGGTGTTCAGAACCGTACCTCTTCTTGTAGTGGATGGCAAAATAGGAACCTTGCCATCACGAGACTTGCCCATGATGGATGGATGGCAGCGAACAATAATCATTCCAAGTGGACTTGATAAATAAAGCTATGCTCCCCGGAAATGGCGCCAGAAAATAGTCTTGATGACCCACAAGTATAGGGGGTGTATCGCAGTATTTTCGAGGGAAGTGAAACCCAATTTATTGATTCGACACAAGGGGAGCCAAAGAATATTTATAAGCCTTAACAACTGAGTTGTCAATTCAGTCACACTGAAACAATCTTGCTCACAGCAGTTTATCAGTAGCAACAGTTTTGTAGTAGGAATAGTAAAGTAATAGCAGTAGTAAAGTAAAGACAGTAGTAACAATTGCAGTAAACAGTAGGATTGGAGCGCGGTAGGCATAGGGATGGATGGACGGGCGTTGCATGGACAAGACAATTCATATAGCAATCAGAACATAGGGCATTTGCAGATAAACAAGCTAAAGCATCCAAGTACTAGATAATCATAGGCATGTGTTCCATATATAGTCATACGTGCTTGCAATGAGAACTTGCACAACATCTTTTGTCCTGCCAGCCCGTTTGTAGCGGGGCCTCAAGGGAACTACTGGAAATTAAGGTGCTCCTTTTAATAGAGCACCAGAGCAAAGCATTAATACTCCATGAACACACGTGATCCTCACATCAAAGCCATTCCCTCCGGTTATCCTGATTTCTATCACTTCGGGGCCATTGGTTCCGGACAACAACGTGTGTATACAACTTGCAGGTAAGACCATAAAAAATACTATGATAATGAATCAATAACATGTTCAGATCTGAAATCATGGCACTCGGGCCCTAGTGACAAGCATTAAGCATAACAAGTCGCAACAAAGTCAAAAAGCACTAATAAAAGATACTAGGCACCATGCCCTAACAATCTGATGCCATTACATGAACGATCTCATCCAATCCCTACCATCCCCATAGCCTACAGCGGGGGATTACTCACTCATAGATGGGGGAAACATTTTCCGGGATTTTTCCTGATAGTTGATTTTCTACACAAAAACTAGACACCAAAGTAATTATGCTGAAAATAGCGTCAGTCCGTGTTAGTTGTATCCAATTCACACAAGTTTAGAGGAAAAACAATAGCAAAAGTGTTCGGGAAAGTTGAAGAACATTTCATGTTTCCCTATGTTTTGCGTGTTAGATAACAATACTATGGAGACTTTTCATGTGTGCTAAGTGTGCAGGAAGTTTTGAGGGGGGCCGGATAATCCGCCTCAAGGCGGATTATCCGGCCTACCTCATCTCTCAAGGAAGCCAAGGCGCGTCACTCTGTGTCCAGTCGGATTTTCTCCCGGAAAATCCGAACTGGGGCGGTTTATCCTCCCCAGGCCGGATAATCCGGGTTTCGCAAGGTCCGGATAATCCGGCCCCTAGTTTTCGAGCAAAAGGAGCCAAGGCGCGTCGCTCGGTATCCGGTCGGATTTTCTTCCAGAAAATCCGAACTGGGGCGGTTTTTCTTCCCTAGGCCGGATAATCCGGCCTTCGCTTTGGGCCGGATAATCCGGCCCCCAGAAGTTGATCAAGGGCAAGCTCGGCGCGACGCTCAGAGAGGGGGTGGATTTTCTTCCGGATATTCCGAGTCTGGGGCGGAGTTTCCCCAGACCGGTTAATCCGGCCCTCACTCGGGCCGGATAACCCGGCCCCCAAAGTGAGCAACGGCTGGTTTTTGGAAGGGGGTATAAGTACCCCTTCTTCCCCAACGTCCAGATCTCTTGATTCATTCGAATTGGACCAGACCCTGTGCAAGAGCTCTAAATCTCAATCTCCCACTTCAACCACCCTAAGGTCTTGATCTTTGGTGGAATTAAAGGAGGAGAAGTTCATCATCAACAACAAGAATCAAGTGCTCCAACTCCTCTCCATTCACTTGGAGAAATCCCTGATCTAGTATTCTCGTTAATACCTAGATCGTGTTATTGTGTTTGACAACTTTGTTCTTGTGGCAGCTTGTTGTCACTTCGGGAGCCTCCAAGTTGGTGTGGAGTTGTTGCCCCGCTAGTTGTGTAAAGGCGTTGGTGCCCGCCTCGAAGGGTACCTATAGTGGAAGGTGGATTAGGCCTGTTGTGGCGAGATCCATCAGAGAACAGGGTGAGGCCTTTTGTGGCATGGTGGTCTTAGTACCGCCCACCCCTCCAACACAGACGTACTTCCCTTAACAAGGAAGGAACTGTGGTCAAACAAATCCTGTGTCTCCGCGTGCTTCTCTTCGGTTCACTCGTTCCTCTTCCACTCGCTCCTTACTCGCTAGTAGATAGGTTTGCATATAGGGAAATTCCACACATTAGTTTATCTAGAGAATTTACCTTTGTGCTAAGCCTAAAATTGAAAAAGAATTAAAAATTGGTGTAGCACCTATTCACCCCCCTCTAGGTGCCCATACGATCCATTTCAATTGGTATCAGAGCCCCGGCTCTTAATTCGGGCTTAACCGCCTAAGAGTAGTATGGGTACCAGGGATGATGGAAATGAGGCTGTGGATAAGGTCACAATGGATGATCTCAAGTCGTTGGAAACAACCTTGTTGAAATCCTTTGAGGCCAAGATGGAGGAGATGAATCAAATGATTGCTCGCCTTACATCATCCATAGCCCCATCTCCATCCTCCTCTGAGGCTCCCTCACCATCATCTAAGGAAAAGGGTAACACCGGATCTAAGGATGATGATGTGGAAGGTGAAAAACTAAATGGTTCCACCTCCAAAAAGGGAAGTGGCAAGGAGGAATATAGTGAGGTTCGCCACGTATATTCCCCCGACCCACCTATCCCTCATCCTCATATAAACAATAGGGGTGATCCACCCAAGCTCACTGCATCTTCTTTTAATCAATGGCAATTTCTAATGAAATCTCATGTTTGCAGCTCCTCTATTGAATTGTGGAGGATCACTGAAGAAGGTCTTCATGTTGGAGATCAAACCAATCTAACAAAAAGGTAAGTTGTGGATAGCCAGTTGAATGCCACTGCTCTCCACATGATACAGCTGGGTGTGGGTCCCAAGGACATGCCGCACATTGAACATCTCAACACGGCTAAAGAGGCGTGGGATGCTCTTACGGACCTTTTTGTTGGAAATGAAAGCATGAGAAGAAACCGGTATGATGCCCTTAGTAACGAAGCTGAGGGATTCTACATGTTGGATGGTGAAAACCATGAGGACATGTATAGAAGACTCAAGGGCATCGCAACAACATTTCGGAAGCATGGGTCCACTCACATTGATGATGCATGGATAAAAAGGAAGTATGTGAGTGCCTTAATGCCTTTCGAACCGACGGATTTGAAGAGCTTGCAAGGTAGACACAACTATCATCAAATGACATCCAATGAAGTCATGCAAGAAATGGCGTCATTCAAAGTGGCGGCAAAGAATGCTGAAGATGCCCATGCTCGGGCCATTGGAATGCAAAAGGGTGTCAATGTGGCTCTCAAAGCCAATGTTGTTGAGCAACAGGATGATGAAGGAGCATTTGAGAGGATATCCATGGACTGCCCCAATGAGGTCAAACGTGCTCATGGTGAGTACATGGCATTCTATGCAAGGAACTTTTGGAAGGACCCTGCCAAAGCCAAGTCTGAACTTGAGCGCAAGAATGGGCAAATGGAAGAAGGGAAAGTGGCCCAAGATTGAGAACTTGCTTCAACTATGGAGATAGACTGCACTTTGTAGCCGAGTGTCCTTATGAAAATAGAGAAGACAATGGTGGCAGGCTTATTCTCAAAGAGAAATCCAAAGTTCCTAAGAAGAAGCCATTTGCTAAGAAGAATGGTCCTTTCAAGAAGCAACCCAAGATGGTCCTTGTAGCTCAAGAGGAATACTCTTCCGCAAGTGAAGATGAAGAGGATGATGATAGTTCCCGCGAAGTGGCTGCTATAGCCACCACATCGACTCCCTCCTCTCTCTTCGACTCGCCGAACGAGAACGCCATCAACAGCAATGCCACTTGCCTAATGGCAAGAGGATTCGAGGTATCGACTTCTAACTCCTCATTTTCTAAGACTAACATAATTTTGGATATGGATGATCATGACAGTCTTGAAATGAAAGAAGAAGTTATTGCCTTGGATACTTTTTTCACTAACCTACAAGGTGATCACAAACTCCATTTTGATACTCTTATGAGTCAACTTGCTCGAGCCGAAGATCTCCTTGAAGAAAAGGGCAGAATTGAAAGAGAAGATGCTTTGGAGATAGCCTCTTTGAAGAATGCCTTAGAAGAGGAAGAGGAAACTCGAGTTTCTTTGGAAGAAAGACTCGAATCCCTAGAGGAGTTACAAGAAGAAACTGTAGCTCAGCTCATAAAAGAATGTGACCATGCCCTTGCCAAGGTAAAGAAACTAAAGAAAGAAAAGATTGATTTTGGGGCTGTTCATGCTAGACTTTTGGAGAAGTTTGATGATCTTTAAAGTGCTCACAAGGCATTGAAGAGTGATCATTCTACTCTAAATGAGTCTCATGACCAGCTCCAAACTCAATTGAAACGGCATAATGTACCAAGTACCTCATCTTCATCCTTTGGAAAAGAAGATCTTGCAAGGAGTTCTCAACACAAAGGTAAAGGGGTTATTGATGAGATACTGAGCAGGCAAAGGACAAACAACAGTAAAGAAGGTATTGGTTACATACCCAAGATAAAGAACAAGAAAAACAAGAAGAAGAAGAAGAAGAAGAAGAAGAACAAGACTGCTCAATTGAAGACCAGCAACATTACCAATGACAAGACTAATTATGATGGTTTCGCAGGGATCAACAATCCTAACTTCAAATTATATTGTGATTCTTATGGTGATGTTTATGCTAGTTATGTAGGGCCTTATGATTGTTACATTCCTTGGTCTATTTGGGTTCCCAAGACCCCTTGTTACTAACATGAGAGGACCCATTGAAAAATGGGTACCTAAAACCGAGAAGTAATTTGCTTGCAGGGCTATGCTTCCGGTGGTTCTAAATGGGTACTCGATAGCGGTTGTACGAGTCACATGACCGGAAGCAAGGAGATCATCATGGAGATGTGGCCAAACCTTGATCACATTACTGTCTCCTATGGTGACAAGTCAAAATCTGAGGTATTGGGTCTCGGCAAAGTTGTGGTGGCTCACGATATCTCTCTCGTGGACGTCATGCTTGTTGAGACCCTCGGGTATAACTTACTTTCTGTTCGTGCCCTTGGTAAGATGGGCTTTGCAGTTTACATTGATGTTGATTTGGTGGTACTCTTGTGGAGCAAGTCTCTAAAAGTCACTTTCGTGGGATATGTCGAAAACGACCTGTACGTGGTAGACTTTTCGGGGAAAACCACTACAGGTCCGATGTGTCTTTTCGGAAAGGCTGACGCGGGCTGGCTATGGCATCGCCGACTAGCCCACGTCAATATGAGAACTTTGCAAAGTCTTCACAAGGGTGGCCACATTCTTGGACTAAAAGAAAATGTCTCTTTTGCCAAAGATCGTGTTTGCAGGGCGTGTGTTGAAGGGAAAATGCATGATTCACCTCATCGAAGGAAAACCATTATCTCTTCAAAAAGGATCTTGGAGCTCCTTCATGTGGACCTCTTCGCACGTCCATCTCATGCAAGCCTCAGTGGGAAAAAGTATTGTCTAGTGATTGTTGATGATTACTCCAGATACACTTGGGTTTATTTCTTCAAGTTGAAGAGTGAAACTCAACAAACTGTCATCGACTTCGCCAACAAGGTTCAACGTCAACACAACGTCCCCATTCTGGCTATAAGGAGTGATAATGGCTCGGAGTTCAAGAACTACACCTTAAATGAGTTCCTAAGTGGAGAGGGGATAAGACATCAATATTCCGCTGCGTACACCCCTCAACAAAATGGTGTAGCCAAGAGGAAGAATCAGACTCTAATGGACATGGCAAGATCAATGTTGGCTGAATTCAAATCTCCATATAACTTCTAGGCTGAAGCAATCTCTACTGCTTGTCATTCATCCAACCGGTTATACCTCCGCAAGATTTTTGACAAGACTCCGTATGAAATACTTATCGGTAACAAGCCAAACATCTCATACTTTCGGGTATTCGGGTGTAAGTGTTTCTTTCTTATCAAAGGAGTTCGTTTATCTAAGTTTGAATCTAAGGCTCTAGAAGGTATTTTTGTTGGTTATGGTGCCGAATCCCACACTTATAGAGTCTACAATAAGCTCTCCGGAACTGTTGTAGAATCTTGTAGTGTGGTGTTCAAGGAAAATGACGGTTCCCGTGCGGAGCAAGTTGGTGTTTGTGATGCAGATGTTGAAATACCCCAAGATGCCATAAGAAGAATGGGCGTGGGATTTTTCCGCCCCATTGAGGAACCCCTTGTGGCGGACCGGGAAGGACATTGCTCTACTCATATAGAGCCCTCATCTACACATACGCAACATGCTCCAACCACGGGGGCAACTTCTACACCATCTCCATCAACTGCTGAAGGTCAAGATGCTTCAGAAAGCTCCAGGCCGGATTTTTCGGTGAATACCGGATTATCCGGCCACCCTACTCCAGTCGTCCATGCAGCTCCTGGTGGTGAAGATATCAACACAAGCTCCTGGCCGGATTTTTCGGCTGACCCCGGATTATTCGGCTCCTCGCCAGGTCAAGCAAGTCCCAGGCTTCCTGATGATGATGATGATGCAAGTCCTCCCAGGCCGGATTATCCGGCCACTTCATCGGCCGGATTATCCGGCCCTGACTCTCCAGTTCTGCAGCCTCCTGTTATGGCTACGGACTCACCTCAAGGGCATGCATCTCCACCACCTACTACTGATGTTCCAACTACTGATCAAGGCGGAGAAAATGCCTCCAATGAAGACTCAAGTGATGAATCTCCTCCACCAAGAGACAACAAACTTATTGAACTTCGTCTCAAGGCTCGGGCTGATCGTAACCTTGAGTTGACGGGTCACACTCTCGACAAGGTTGTTGGTGATCTTCGACGAAGGGTGTCTACTAGAAGAGAATTGGCCAGTTTTGGTGAGCATCAAGCTCATATCTCCATGGTGGAACCTAAGAAGGTCTTTGAAGCTCTTGAAGACCCAGACTGGGTTGTTGCTATGCATGAAGAATTGAATAATTTTGAGCGCAACAAAGTCTGGAAACTAGTGGAGAAACCCAAAGAGTGCCGCAATGTTATCGGCACCAAGTGGATTTTCAAGAACAAGCAGGATGAGAATGGCATTGTTGTGAGGAACAAGGCAAGACTTGTGGCACAAGGTTACTCACAAGTTGAGGGCATCGACTTCGGCGAGACTTATGCTCCCGTGGCTCGCCTTGAGTCCATCCGTATCCTACTTGCTTATGCTGCTCATAACAATTTTAAGTTGCAGCAAATGGACATCAAGAGTGCCTTCCTTAACGGTCCTCTACATGAGTTGGTATACGTAAAGCAACCCCCGGGGTTTGAGGATCCTAACTTCCCAAACCATGTCTACAAACTCGATAAGGCACTCTATGGCCTTAAACAAGCCCCACGTGCGTGGTATGAGCACCTTAAAGAGCTTTTGTTAGATCGTGGCTTCGAAGTTGGGCAAATCGACCCCACTCTTTTTACTCAGAAGGTTAAGGGGGAGCTTTTTGTATGCCAACTATATGTAGATGATATCATTTTTGGTTCTACTAACAAAGCTTTTAACGATGGATTTTCAAAGCTTATGACTGACAGGTTTGAGATGTCTATGATGGGGGAATTACGGTTCTTTCTTGGATTCGAGATCAAGCAACTAAGAGAAGGAACCTTTATTAATCAAGCAAAGTACATCCAAGACATGCTCAAGAGATTCAAGATGACGGATCTAAATGGTGTCGCTACTCCGATGCAAACAAAGTGTCATCTCGAACTCAACCCTCATGGTAAATATGTGGACCAAAAGGTATACCGGTCCATGATCAGCTCTTTTCTTTACCTCTGCGCATCTAGACCCGATATTGTTTTGAGTGTGGGAGTGTGTGCAAGGTATCAAGCAGCTCCTAAAGAAAGCCACTTAGTGGCAGTCAAGAGAATCTTTCGATATTTAGTTCATTCTCCCAACTTTGGTCTCTGGTATCCCAAGGGCTCCAATTTCTCTTTATGTGGTTATACTGACTCAAATTGGGCTGGTGATAAGGATGATCGGAAGTCGACTTATGGAGCTTGTCAATTCTTGGGAAGATCTCTTGTATGTTGGTCCTCCAAAAAGCAGAATTGTATATCTCTCTCCACCGCCGAAGCTGAATATGTTGCTGCGGCCAACGCTTGTACTCAATTATTATGGATGAGGCAAACTTTAAAGGAATACGGTGTCAATTGTGACAGAGTGCCTCTTTTATGTGATAATGAAAGTGCTATCAAAATTGCGTACAATCCAGTTCAGCACACAAGGACGAAGCATATTGAGATTCAGAATCATTTTATTCGTGACCATGTTGCTCGAGGCGATATTGATCTATCTTTTGTGAGCACGAAGAACCAACTGGCGGATATCTTTACAAAGCCACTTGATGAAGCAAGATTCTGCTTTTTGAGGAATGAGCTAAATATCATTGATTCCGGGAGTTTGTCTTGATTACCCATGCACTCACTCGTACGTCCCAATCCTTGTTTGGTCTAGATGTGGGCATGGATATAGGGGAGTCTGGTCCTAACTTATTGGGCTAACCCTCCCCCCATAATGCCAATAGCAAGTATATCATTTCTCTTAATATCATGTTGTGATATGTGAGCTTATTGATGAGTATTGGTCGTGAACCCAAGATATATCTTCGCGGTGTCACACCATACACTCCAACTAGGTGGCTTCGGCCACCGCCCTCTCCCCTGAGGAGAATTGGATCTTTTTGGATGTTATTTGCTCTCTCATGTTCTTATGGGAATCACACTCAATCTTGGCTTTTATCTGATTTGGATTTTGCAATTTTGAGTGTCTAGTACCATCTCAGTTTGGCTCTCTTAATCCTAAGCCTTTCCCTACCCTTAAGCCATCTATTCTAGCACACAAGTCCCTTGTACACCTGTGGGGGTGTTGTTTGGGGACGCGCGGGCCTAGTTCTGTGTATAACAGAATCCCAGATTTTAGGCCGGATAATCCGGCCCAAGTGTTGGCCGGATAATCTGGCCCTGGCGGATTTCATCTTAAAGGGCAGGGCTCAGGGGGAAGGGCTCATAACGAGCAGCACTTCTCCCCCAGCCCTCTCCTCCTCCTTAGCCACCGCCTGCCGCCCCCCACCCTCCCCGGAGCCTCTCCGGCCACCGGATTTTTCGGGCCTCCCCGGATCTTCTTCTCCGCGCCTCCAGGTACCTTCTCCTCCGTGTTCTTCCTCCAATGAGTGAGGGTAACTCCCTCTCTCCCCATCTTTGGATAGATGTGTATCTTGTTGGATGGAACGTTGTCTAGAAGGATGTGTTTTCGCATAGAACTCGTAGTCTTATAGTTTCTAGGCCCGATCTACTTTTTTGCATGCATTCTTGGTGAAATCGAAAATTTCTGCCAGGGCCGGATTATCCGCCCCTGGCCAGGCCAGATAATCCGGCCTGACAGATTCAATTCTGCTTCAAATTCACTATGGTGTATGTATTGAGTAGTTTTGACCTATGAATTTTTTGCCTACTTGTTCCATGCTCTCTCCTGGACTTGTGTGTATGCTTATCCCCTTGCTATCGCCCCTATTCTCCTCACAGGTGGTTCCGGTGTTCCCAAGACCTACAAGCGCCGTCCTCGCGCCAAGTACTTTCGGGACGACGGTCAAGGTAACCTAGTGGACGAAGTTGAATTGTGGAGAAGGAAGAACGAAGAGAGGCACATGGCTAAACAATCCAAGAGGACTAGGAAGGGTGTGTCCAAGAGGAAGGGCAAGGATCCCAAGATCAACTACAGGGCTCTGGATGCGGTCTCCTTTTCTGCCATACGTCACCGTGACCTGTTTGCTGAGCTGCCTCGTGATGATGAGCTGGGGATACCCGGTTTTGGTGCGTAATGTAAAGGGATTTATGAAGACATCTATGCCAGGCTGAACATTAGGCCTATGCACCCTCTGGTTATTGCTGATGCTTTGGAGAAGGCGCATCTTGTGGATGCGATGTATGTGGCTGAGAGGATGGGGCTGCACCATCTCATGTCCCTCCAGTGCTCCTTTGACTCTGAGGTGGTGAAGCAATTCTTCTCCACTCTGGTGATTTGTGGTGATGAGCGTCCCACTATAAAGTGGATGACTCATGATAGGCCCATGACTGCTGATTTTCACGTGTTTGCTGAGGTTTTGGGGTACTCCTTCCGCAGCAGGGATAGAGCCAGTGGCCACCGCACCATCACTCAGTTGAAGCCCAACAAGGATGTTGCTCTCTCCCCGTGCACTGTGGACAATGGGATTGTCGGTACTGTGGCTGGTCTCGCTCCCATCTATGCTGCATTGGTGGGTCTCTTCCGTGACTCTATTACACCGAGTGGGGGCAACAATGACAGCATCCGTGGTCACCTGGTTCAGCTACTTCAATTCTCTCATGAGGTTGCCTCCTGCGAGGACGAGTTAGTGCAATACAGGCTGGATGTCATGGACTTCATTTACCATGAGTTGTGTGATGCTATGTTCAACCGTCTGTCCATTCCCTATGCGCCCTACATTATGTTGCTCATCCGCCACCTACTTCCTACCGAGGAGTTCCACATTGACTCGGTACACAAGGCCAAGAAGATTTACAACAAGGTTCGGAAGACTGCTCACCCTCCTTTGCTCCTGAGGGTCTCATGAGGGATGCTCGTAGGCCCCCAGTGCCTCCCGTGGCCCGCGAGATCAAGCAGCTGAACTGGTTCCAGCGTCACATCCTCTGCATGGGCGTGGACACACGCAAGGGTCAGTATGAGGCCTGAGGCGCCATGAGTTGGCTCACTCCCAGCAGCTCATTCTCCACCACGTGTCTGGCGCTTCGGGTGCTCCTCTGGCTCCTACACCTCCCACTCCATATGCTCGGTGGAACTCTTCCTCCGGGCTGAACTATGGTGAGCTGGAGCATCACTTGTTCCCCTCTGCGCCTGCTGCTGATGCTAATGATGAGGAAGGTGACACTGAGGAGCTTGAAGATGAGGATGAGGAAGAGCATGAGGATGAGGACGAGGACGAGGACTATGATGAGTGATCCCATGGGGTGCTAGCATCGCTCTTCTCCCTTTTTGGTGTCTCGATGCCAAAGGGGGAGAAGTAGTTCTATTAGGATGTCCGTGGATTTGCATGGGTCAGGCATAAGCTCTTGCACTTTTTATACGTTATTTCTTGCTTATGCCCATTTAGCATTGAACTTTTATATTCGTGGTTTGTGTTTTGTGGTTGAGACTTTATGTGGTTGTCTGGATGATACCTATGGACTTCCTATCATGGATTATGCTCATGGTTATATCTATTCATATCCTGTTGCTGGAGGTTTATCACGGAAGGCGCGTGCTCATAATGGTTATCCAATAATAATTGTGATTTATGTCAAGGATGCCTATTCTCTACTTCGGTGGTATGTGTTCTTGCCCGTCTGTCTATGGAATAGATTCACCTATTTGTGTGCATTTGTATTCCAATGCAAAACTCTATTATGCACACATTGAGGGGGAGTCCCTTTCATAGTTATCTCTATGTGTCTTGTGTCTTTCTCCTGCAAATCCTGGTATTGTCATCTAACACCAAAAAGGGGGAGATTGAAAGAACATTTCATGTTTCCCTATGTTTTACGTGTTAGATAACAATGCTATGGAGACTTTTCATGTGTGCTAAGTGTGCAGGAAGTTTTGAGGGGGGCCGGATAATCCGCCCCTCCAAGGGCCGGATTATCCGGCCTACCTCGTCTCTCAAGGAAGCCAAGGCGCGTCACTCTGTGTCCAGTCGGATTTTCTCCCAGAAAATCCAGGCGTGTTTTCCTCCCAGGCGGATAATCCGGGTTTCGCAAGGCGGATAATCCGCCCCCATTCGAGCAAAAGGCCAAGGCACGTCGCTCGGTATCCGGTCGGATTTTCTTGGAAAATCCGAACTGAAGCAATTTTCTTCCTGTGCAAATGGATAATCCGGCCTTCGCTTTGGGCGGATAATCCGCCCCCTGATGATCAAGGGCAAGCTCGGCGCGGCCTTCGAGAGGCGGATTTTCTTCCGGATATTCAGTGCAGGCGGAGTTTCCCCCACGGATAATCCGGCCCTCACTTGGGCCAGATAATCCGGCCCCCAAAGTGTGCAACGGCTAGTTTTTGGAAGGGGGTATAAGTACCCCTTCTTCCCCAACATACAGATCTCTTGATTCATTCGAATTGGACCAGACCCTGTGCAAGAGCTCTAAATCTCAATCTCCCACTTCAACCACCCTAAGGTCTTGATCTTTGGTGGAATTGAAGGAGGAGAAGTTCATCATCAACATCAAGAATCAAGCGCTCCAACTCCTCTCCATTCACTTGGATAAATCCCTGATCTAGTATTCTCGTTAATACCTAGATCGTGTTATTGTGTTTGACAACTTTGTTCCTGTGGCAGCTTGTTGTCACTTCGGGAGCCTCCAGGTTGGTGTGGAGTTGTTTCCCCACTAGGTGTGTAAAGGCGCCGGTGCCCGCCTCGAAGGGCACCTATAGTGGAAGGTGGATTAGGCCTGTTGTGGTGAGATCCATCGGAGAACAGGGTGAGGCCTTTTGTGGCGTGGTGGTCTTAGTACCGCCCACCCCTCCAACACAGACGTACTTCCCTTAACAAGGAAGGAACTGTGGTCAAACAAATCATGTGTCTGCGCGTGCTTCTCTTCGGTTCACTCCTTCCTCTTCCACTCGCTCCTTACTCGCTAGTAGATAGGTTTGCATATAGGGAAATTAAACACATTAGTTTATCTAGAGAATTTACCTTTGTGCTAAGCCTAAAATTGAAAAAGAATTAAAAATTGGTGTAGCACCTATTCACCCCACCCCCCTCTAGGTGCCCATACGATCCATTTCAAAATTAGATACGTTTTGGACGTATCAAAAGGCAACAAGTATCACAAATAGAAATCAACTATGCAAAATACTCGCTATTGCACATGAGAGTAAATGAGGAAATGATAGGCAATAAAACTACTAGATTGACATATTTGGGATTAGTGAATCACGTGCATGATTTTGTATAGTCCCAATTATATCCACTCATCTCAACACACTCACATTTTCAATAGAGGGAACTTGCAAAAACCAAAAAGAACCACAACATTTGTAGAAACACAAATTCATGCCAACAAGCAACCTACAAAAGGTTGGAAACAAGATATGTATGCATGAGAGAGATACTTGTTACCGAGATATAGTTGGTAGGATGTAGAGGATATGAATTAGTTGATCATCCTAGCTTGCCTCCAATTGACATGTAGGCACCACTTCTTCCCAACTGAAGATACACGCATCCAACATATATCTCCAATGTACATAAAACAAAATTATAAGTACACCATGGTTCCTAAGCAAATTGGTTCCGAAGTAGTTAGTGCAACTACAATACATAGGAGACCGTCCACATAAATATGTGCCTATTGGTATGAAATTTAATTTCATGCACATCTTAGACGATAGGATTTGGCAGAGAATCCCCTATATATTGGATCAAGAAAGTAAGCATGCCATAGTATAAACATGTAGTAAATATGCATGCACAAGACTCTCAAGAATCACAAATGAGATACAATTTGAACAAAAACACCAAGTAAACCAAGAAGTCACACACAAGAGTGTGACACGACAAAAGGTGTCCAAATTATATCAAAGAGCCAAATCAACACATGAAGGTACACAAATTCAACAGATGAACAAGGCAAAAGCCAAAGAGCAAAAGATAGACAAAAACTCCAATGCTCAAGGATTTATCTCATCCTAAAGGATCAAAACAAGTAACAAATAATGAGACAAAACCAACTCCCAAAGAGAAAGATTCAAACACATAAATCAAACTCTCTACACTTTTCATGATGGCACAAAGCACCAAAAGAAAAGATCAAGCTTCCAAGCACGAAAAAACACGATATGGATCAACACAAGAAGCACAAAAGGAGTATTCTAGATTATATAGGAGAGGTCCCCCATGAGTGGTGCATTACGTAGAATTTTGCTTTTGAATGTAAAATACACACAAATGAGATCATCGCTACTCCCCACATTAAATAAAATGGAAGAGAATACCAATAAAATAAAATGATCCACAAGAGGCAAGGGAGACATGGGAGAAAAAGAAAAACACTCTCTCAACCAAAAATAAGCAAAGGACAAAGTGAATATGATCAACAAATTCTACCATACATGGTGTACCAATTGTCCAATGACAACAAGTGTAGGGATAATTTTCCCATGGTAGTTTGCAAGGATATCATGATAATATTCACACCAACAAGCATATGAAAAAATATAAGAAATAAACTTGATGCTTAGATAGAGATTCTTGATAGCTCCAAATATACACACAATCACTAGTGATTAGAGTAACTAGAAGCAAATGGTTTCCATGAGGATATATAGATCCAAAAATGAGGAAACACATATCAAGAAAAACTCTCACTAGCATGATCCAAAAGATGAGAAATAAAAGCAATCCAAAGAAAGAATTGGAACTTGTTTGAGTTAAATGTGCCACTTAGGAGCTAGATAAATATAAATATCAATTCTAAGTGACACTACCTCAAATGTCCACATTTTCTAGGTTTGTGATATGTACAAAGCATATGACTCCCCCATAATGTGATAAATCAAGAATTCTCAACAAGAGGTAAAAACATCCAAATAGAGATGATTAATGAATATTATGGAACTTGAATTTATCATGAGAAAGACATACCACATAGAGACTAGATAAACTTGCAATATATATACATACTAAATGGTATTCGTCATGTACACACATTTTAGGATTGTGGAATGCCCAAGCATAACACTCCCCCAAAATGGGATAGTCCATTAATCTCTCCCAAGAGCCCAAAAAGATACCAAATGGATTCAACAAAGGCTCCAAACCAACAAACACAAATACATGGTGTGCCAACCAACATACACAAAGTAAAGGTAGGCACAACATATACAAACACATGCAAGATACAAAGCTAACACATGCACAAGGGAGCAAGTAACATTCAATGTAAGTGAGTTAAGCACATGTTACCGCAAGGAGGAACATTGGATATAAGATAGAAGCATGATATTCCAAAATTACATGACTTGGAAAGAACAAATGATGAATATCCCTCAATTCTTCATAAAGTAGCCAAGCCTCCAATGCCCTCCAACCAACACCTATTGATCAAGTTTTAGCTTGTTGGTCCCCAACCAAGTTGGGTCCTAAGAAGTTAGTCATAATAGGCTTGGCCACCCAAATGGTTATTTTCTCGACATCACACTAGGCACCAACATATTTTGCAAACACATTGCCCACCTCATCCTTACAAAGAGAATAAGCATCATCAATCAAGATAGGATGGGATGAGGAGTTACCCATGGTGCATGAGGAACAAAGGTGCCCCTTCTCACGACATATGTAGCAAGTTCTTATCTTGCTTTCTTTATTTTTGGAAGATGCCACCCCTTGAGGAAGAGCTTGCTTCTTGGGAAGAGGCCCACTTATAGCTTGAGGTGGAGATTGAGGCCGCTTCCCTTGTTGCTTCTTCTTCAATTGGCAACATCTCACATGATGTCCTTCTTCCTTGCACTTGAAGCACACAATGTTGACTGAATTCTTCACCTAACCTTGGCCATTCTTCTTGTTGCCCTTTGCTTCAACTTGTTGGTGTGCTTGTTCTTGATGTTGGAGTTGAATCCAAGCCCACTCTTGTCATTTGGGGATCTTCCCACACCCAATATGTCCTTGAGGGTGGTCTTCCCTTCATGACACTTCTTCAAGTCATTCTTTAAAGAAGTGACTTGAGACTTGAGCTTCTTGTTTTCCTCTACATGGTTAGTATCAATAATAATACTAGAGGAAGTAGATACTACATTGTTAGAGCAACAAGGCAAGGGATGCAATTCATCACAAGATATATCACCGGAGGCGTCACTGGCCAAACATTACGCGGCATGGCGGCGACGGGGCGCCTGCTGGTTGCAGTCAGGGATGGGAGGTGGCGCCCTCTCCACCTCTGATCTGTGGTGGCGCGTGGGATGGCGGCCTGAGTCGTGGTGGCGGTGGTCGATCTTGTCCTCCCCTGCATTGGAGAAGAAGGCAGCAGAGCCAACACGATATCTAGGCGCCGGGGCGGTGACCCTGGAATTGGCCGCGGCGACTTCCTCCGCTAGAGGTGGTCGGCCATGTTGGGACCTGGTGTGGAGGATCTCGGGATCTCACACCAATCTCCGGTGGTGTATTTCTAGACGGAGTCGAGTATGGAGGGGACATGGCAGCCGGTGAAAACCGAGCCTTGACTATGATCTTGCGTACGATGGTGGCTTTACTCGGCATCGCTACCTTGTTGGAGGCATCATCTTTGCTGGTGTCATCTCTTCACTTGAGTTGTTCCCGGGGAAACCCTATATCTGGGTCTCCCGGGTCGGATGATGGCGGTGCTTGGCATCGATTCCCCTCTTGAGGGATCGTTTTTGGAACTGACGTCAGCTGGAGGTTAGGCCACTCCTGCTGCTCCAGGGGAAACCCTAATTTGGTTCTTCGGATCAGGCAATGGCGGTGCTTTGCTGTCGTATTCTCTCTTGGGAGCATTGCTTGTGGAGCAGCGCTGGATGGCAGAGGCTGGTGGTTGAGCGGCTTCATCTTGCACAGAGGCTCTAGTGGAGATGTCAAGTCATGCCTAACCGCCAGGTGCTGCGCTTAGTCATGCCTAGTGCAGTAGGTGCTATGGACGACAGATCTTCTGGAGCTCTCTAGCTGCATCGGGTGGCGAGACTCAGCGGCATGGCGCCGAGAGGTCTCCGCGGTGATCACACGTGCTTGTTGATGGACGTGCGCAGGGAGGTGGTGTTGTCTGGCGTCATGGTGGCCTCGATGGCAGGCCTCGCAAGGTAATTGCATTGATCTCTCCTAAAGATGGGTTGGCGGAAGATGGCTGCAGCAAAAGATTGAGCGTGCACGATGGTGTGCGCTACGAATCAATTGGATCGGTTTGTGCTCCTAACCCGCCGTGGGGTGGTTTCGGGACCTCTGGTATGTTGATGATGTGCGTTGGTGTGCGGTTAGAGTGTTCTGACATGGCCACCCCTTCATCAAGTTGTTTTAGAGAGATGGCTTCGATTGATCTTTGTATTCTCTTTGTAAGGTTTCGTTGACTAATAAATAAAGCAGGATGTGTACATCTTTTGATGCAGAGGCTAGGGGTAACACCTCCATTTCGAAAAAATCAGATGATGAATCACAAGGACTAGCACATGGGAATATGACACTAGGAGTAGAAGTAGTGCTAATGTCCACATGAGGCACACTAGATGTTACCTTTGACACAATGGCCTCATGAGCCAACTTTAGCCTACCATGGGAAACTAGAAGATCCTCATGCGAGCTTGAGAGCTTGGCATGTTTTTCTTCCAATTTCCCATAGTTGCTAGTTAGAAAAGCAAGTTGAGCCTTTAGCTCAACATTCTCCTTCACAATAGATGCTTCACAAGAGATAGAGTTAGTAACACAAACATCATGATTAATTGCAAGAGGTGAGGGCAATTTGGAAAGCTCTTTTGAGTATGAAGCTTTAAGTTGCTCATGCGACTCGGTGAGTTTGATGAGCTCCCCCTTTATGACCCTAGAGCCATTGTTGAGGTGCTCAAAATCCTCAATGAGTTTAGCATAGGCAACTTCAAGCTCATCATTTTTAATTTGGAGGTTACTTGCCACCTCAAGATCTCTATTATGAGATTTCTTTAATCTAGATAGCTCTAGAAAAAATGTCTCTTTAAGAGATTCCTTTGTGGTTTGTTACTCTTTAAGAGTTTCATTTAGATTTGCAATGTCATTAGTATACTCACGCTGAAGACTACTCATTTTGTCAATTGTGTCCTCATGCTCATCAATAAGTTGCTTACTTTCAATATAATAAGTTAATATTTCAATGAAAGTAGAGCAAACATTTTTATTTTTTTAAGAGCATGAAGAACTAGATCCCCCTTCTCTTTTATAGAAGCAACATCATCAACTACTTAATGATCAACATTCACATCATCATGAGATACATTGGGATCCAAAGGAGATGATACCTTTGAAGTCTTAGCCATGAGGCATAAGTGAACCTTGGAAGAAGGTGATGATGGGGAAACACATGAAGCTCAAATAACCACCTTGCCTTGACCCACACATTCTTCGATTTCCTATTGTGACGACTCACATGTTGGTGTAGTGGAAGAAGATGAGAACTCATCACGACCGGAGGTGGAGGGAACACAATCATCCTCATCAATCTTGGACACATCATATTTTGCTTGAAGCTTGGTACAAATATCATGAGCATTCCGAAAAGGCATGATTGTGGAAAGAACTACAAATCTCACAACATTAACAAGCACATTAGATGTTTGAGCTTCGAGATAAGAGTTTGTTTCCTTTTCCAAAGATAGATTTTGGGGATCCTTCGGAGGACATAAACCCATATCTAGAATTCTCTCAATATTTGGGTCAATGACCCCTAAATGACTAAGCATGCGAATCCACCAACTACCATAATTTGTTCCATCAAATGTAAAAGTGTGATCATGCACTAAACCCCTAGGAGACATCTTTACTCTCGAGGCGGTGAAGCCTAAGAAGTGAGAAACCTGGCTCTGATACCAATTTAAAGGGAAACAAATGTCCCCTAGAGGGGGTGAATAGGCGTTTTAAAATTAATATGGCTTAGGCTCTAATAAATGCGGAATAAAACTAATGTTTAATTTATCAAGACAAAACCTACAACCACTAGGTTCAACTAAGTGTACCAACAACCTACGCTAAGCAAGGCAAGCAAGAAGGAGATAGCAAGATATAATACTTCAAGCACGATGGCTATCACAATGTAAATTGCATAAGTAAAAGGCTCGGTTGAAAGATAACTGATGGACACGGAGACGATGATTTATTATCCTGAAGTTCACTTCCAAAGAAGCTACATCTCCATTGAAGAGGTGCGATGGCGCAATGTACTTCGAACGCCACAAATGGCTCGCCTTGAGGTGTGGTGGCTCGATACTCACCCAACGCCACACAAGGCCTTACCCCAATATGCAAAGGCACGTAACTCACCGATGCCACAAAAGGCTCACGCTATTCTCCCATGAGCTCTCCACAAAGTCCTACTCATGATCCACTATGGGAAACTTGAGGGCTATCACCGAACCCGTACAAGGCTTGGGGCAAACTCTACAACAATTAGAGGGCTCCCAAGAAACACCACAAAGACCACAAGCTTAGGGAATCTCCACAACTCAATTGGAGGCCCCAAGAACAATGCCACAAGCTTAGAGAAGCTCCACAACTCAATTGGAGGCCCCAAGAACACACCACAACTCCACACAACAGTCTAGGGTTCCAAGAATCCAAGAGAAACAAGCCCAAGAGCTTGAACTCGCCGAATCTCCGAGGAGAACTCAAACATATGCACCAAATGCAAGAGGAAAGTCCTTCACTCTCAAATTCCACCAAAGCTACAAAAGATATTGGGGGAATAAGATAGGAAGAACACAAGAGGAGAACACAAAACTCTCTAAGATCTAGATCCTAAGGATTCCATCACAAAGAAGGGATTTGGTTTGATGGGGTTGTAGATCTAGATCTCCTCTCTCAAAACCCTCAAACAAATGCAAGAATCATGGGAGGGAGAAGGAGAGAGGAAAAGCTTTTGAAGGTCAGCAATAGAGGAGAGAGTGGAAGAGCTAGCAAAAATGGCCTCAAAAGTTGGGAAAACATTAGGGAAGAGGGAGCCCTTAAATACGGCAAGAGAAATCTGCTTGTTTGAGTCAGTTTCATGCGCCACCGAAACTTCCGATGCTCCACCGGTACTACCGATAAATAGAAACATAAGTTACTGAACCTGACCGGAACTTGGGTCGGAATTTGGGCCGGAACTTCCGCTCAAGAAAAATGTTGGACAACATTGCACAAAAACTTTAATAACTTTTGCTTCTGGACTCTGTTTTTGATGATCTTGGACTCGTTTTGAAGAGAATGAAAAGCTCTACAAGATTATTCAAAGAAACATCATAGTCCAAGATGGAAGGATAAAACTAAATGGATAAATGTAAGACCTCTCTAGAAACGATGAACCGGTAAAACCTCCAGAACCCAAAACACAAGAAGATGAGGTTGGAAACTCCGATTGGGATGAAAATAATTTTGTTGGAAAGATTAAACCAAGTATATTCCAACAAAAGGTGAAATATTGGATACCACTAAGGGAGAAAATATCAAGTATATATTTGTGAGATATCTTCCAAGGTGTCGAGCCAGAAAACCCCGCATGATCAAGAATGCAATAAGATATGCAAGGGAAATCCTTTTTGGTGAACTAGATGTTGTTATGATGATAATCGCAAGCTCTAGATCCTCTCATGGAAAAGATACAAACAACAAACAAGAAAAATGATGCTATGTATGCAAATTTTTGAGGTCTCTCTGAAAGATGCGAACGGGCCACTCACTCGAGAGCCTCTATTGATAGTATGGCTATATATCCTAAACCCAGTCTCCCAATACTACAGGAGATCGGTAAAATAGAAAACCTATCAAGATCATACATTTGCCTTGAGCATTTCACTTGAGCTTGATGTAGATCGTCTTTTCCTCCTCAAGATGGAACACCTTTCTTGATTGCTCTTGCTCGCGCTTTGCTTGATGAAGACTTGTGACTTGCTCCCCATACTCCATGGGGAAACCTCTTCTTTGAACTTGTCTTCATCACTCCATGATCACCAAGGATGGAAAGCTTCAAGCATGAGATCTTCTAGAGATGACGCATCTTGAGCTTGCACTTCATTTCTTCTATCCCCAATATGATGATGTCTTGAAGATGCACATGAGGAACCCCATCTTCTTCTTCAAGCCACACTTGATCTTCTTCTTTTTCTTCTTCTTTAAACCTTGAGACCAGCACATGGTCCAAGAGATGCCAATGGACAAACCTACAAGTGAAACTTAATTTGCACATTATTCCATATGGATTGTCATTAATTACCAAAATCACACATGGGGGCATAAATGCCCTTTCAAGTAACGTTTGCTATGTTTTCGAACACCAACCTCACTAACCTCGCTAACCTACCTGCAATTCCCTATCTCAGGATCACCCCAAGGATGCCAAGTATCTAAACAAGCCTATCAGCAACTATAGGCAGATGGAGGCCATCTTCTCCTTCAGCCTTGCCACTAGCAGGTTTACAATTGGCTCCAGTGAGCCTCTTGGCGAACCAATCCCTGAATACATACAGACCCAGGAGTCGAAGACAGTGGTACTTGATGAGGAGGACGAGGCCGATGCCGCCATAGGTTCTCCTACTGCTGGCGTTACTCAAGGCGGTAGCACAAATGTCTATGTTGCAGGTGGCTTCGATCCTTGCAAGAAGAGGAAGAGATCGATGCTGGGGGAGGAGGACATCGTCGCCATCATGTGCATGACCGAGGCCGTGAAGGCGGTGGCGACCGCCATCACCACTGCTTCCCCTCCTGATGTGCACCCAACTCTATACGACGCCGTCATGGCAGCCAAAGGGTACAATCCTGAGGCTCTAATGGTGGCGCCCAGCCACCTCTTCGATAACAGGGCTATGGGCAACGACTTTGTTTAGATGGCAGAGGACCATAGGGATCTCTGGCTCAGGACCTTCCTAGCCAAGCACTACTACGTGTAGTGCTTGCTCCATGATCATGGAGATGGTTGCGGTAGTGCATGCATGATGAAGAAGAAGTTGTATATTTTTAAGTAGCTAGGGACTTGATGAAAACTTATGCATGTTTATTATAAGGTGGTATATATTAACCCCTCACATGATGGAGAACTTATGCGGTGTTAAGATTGCACCCCTTTTGATGTGGTGGTAGGATCTCACCATAGATGTTGGTCGTGATCGGTTGGATCACACTAACTTGGTAGGTTGGAACTGCTGATGTTTGTGCCCATATGATCATGCATGCTTAACTAGTTTATGTTTATTGCCATGTGTTAGTGAACTTGATCTGTCTGCTTTAGTTGTGATCCTTATATGTTGCATATGTGTTATGTATCATAAAAATACAACGGGTACGTGGTGTACTACGGCAAGAAGACGGGAATCTACAAGACATGGGAGGAGTGCATCCAACAAGTGACGGGTTACCAGCGCAACCTCCATAAGAGGTTTAAAACTCTAGAGCAGACACAAAAAGCCTACTCTGGATTCTTAGCAAAGCGTCCCTAGAAGGAACAACCGTCACAAGATATGAAGATCAATTTCACTCCACCGCCATCAGTTCATCAACAAGTTCATCCACACGAGCAGGTTTCACCTATACGGGGTGCAAGTATGATCAAAGACATCATCATCATCATCGGCCTAATCATGTGGATTATACACTACCAGTCGTTCTGATTCATGTTGATCGATCATGTAAGGTCTTAAACCCTGATGGCTAGTTGGTAAGCTCGCCATTTTGTCATGCGAGGTAAACACATCGAGCCAGATGCGGGTTCCCAAACGTGCAACTTTGCACCAGCAGAGCCCAATCTAAAAAACCAAACAAAGTGGTCATATGAGCTCTCCTAGTGGGGAAATGAAAATACAGCCAACCAAATAAACAACTCATCCTGACCCGAGGACAATCTCCTCCATGCAGCACCCAACGGCCAAGTAATAAAAAAAAATTGGGCCTGAGCAACTAAACACGCCCGTAATGTAGGGATTTGGATGTTCAAGTTGAAAAATGGACGGAACGAGGAAGCGACATCGTATGGCCACTTCCGGAGAAATTTACAGTTGTCCCCTCCGAATCTTGTGTTTATCGGCCAAACAGGAGGACAAATGGTGCAGCCACGAAGGGTAATAACGATGAGAATTGACGGTGCGATGTTTACCGTGACGATACCGTGGGCGAGGCGGGCCTACGTAATTCCGTCGCGCGGCTGGTTAGAGAACAAAAAGCCGGCGATTCCACGAAATTCCGTAACTTGGCGTGACTCGCACTCTGTGAACATCCTGAATATACAGCTTTTACGGTGTTGCCTGGCAGGCTGGCACATGCCAAATTGGCAACTGATGCTACCGCACAACGGCACAAGGCAACGCGGAGTCGGAAGGAAGCTGTGGCGGACTCGCCGACAGGTTGCAGACAGGGGGCGCTTTCTCTCGGTTGGCTCGCCTTCCTTGCCGTGCTCTCCGAGGGACAATATTTCGATCGAACACCCGGAAACCGACTGCTGCCCAGTCTTTCATCAACAAGTAGCCAAGTTATACGTCTACCAGTGCCAAATTCAACTAAACACTAATGCATACTCTAGTTTGGAATAGATGAAAACATGCACATCGCAGATAGGTCATACTCCTAGCTCTTGTTGTTAAGGAAGCCACCCAGGGCGTTATTATTACACTTCAATTCAAACATAGGTACTATAGTAGTAGATGTGATACAAGTTCGCTGAATCCAACATATCAAAGGCGACACCATATTAAGAAAAAGGCCACATAAATGAAGCCACTTTATTCACAAGCCCTCCCCAGATCTTGGTCATCACTTGGTCGCGATGAACAGCCCCCACCTCTGCTCACCGGCAGAGCTCCTCTGAAGTTTCGCATTCCATCCATTTACAATATCGTCATAGTCCTCCTGAACATCAATGAAAATAAGGATTAGATATGCTCGCCAGAAACATAGAAAAAAATGGAGGCTTCCAAAACTGGTCGTTCATGGTTGTCAAATTACCTCGCCAAAGTCAGCCAGGAAATCATCTTTGTTCTTTTCAACTTCGGCCAGCTCCCTCTGTAGAACTGTCAGGAACTGCACAAAAAGACCACTGATTAGTACCAGTGTAACTGATGTCTCCATCTCTGGACAAAAACATGAGCATGCAAAAGTTGCAAACAAATGAGCTAGTGGGAGAATAACCTGATCAGTGCGGTCTTCAGCTATGACATCATGGAAACCAGCATTGCGGAGCATCTGAATATATATAAGTTAATGGGGATCGAAACTTCCTTACACAAACACTATTAACAATGTACAAGTGCAGTTAAGAAGCACCTGTCCATAAGCCTCTACATCATGGAGGTCATAACCCCTCTGCTCAATGTATGCCGCAAACTCTTCAGACGGCTTTCCTGGACTCCTACAGTAATCACTGATTAGGACCTTACCCCCAGGTTTTAGCCATTTGAAGAAACTTCGAAACAGAGAAGGTTTATCCTGCGAAGCAGAGGCATAGTTAGTCATAGAACTATTATCCTAGTATATCAAATAGACATATGGATGGTGGAATAATGTTCTCGTCTTAATAATTTGTAGTTTTAGATGTAAAACGAGGGGTTTACATTAAGAGTGTGATAAACATCCAACTAGGCAGTCAACAATATGTATAAAAACATACCTGTATGTGAAGGATAGTGTCACGGCTGTACACAACGTCAAACGTATTGTCTGGGTATGTCTTCGTGGTGCAATCAGCAACTTCAAACTCAACTGCATACTTGCGCCCAATAGCATTCTCGAGTGCAAATGAAACCATGTTTATGGAGAGATCAATACCAACAACATGAACATCATAGTTTTCAGCCATGTAAAAATCACCACCACCGATTCCGCATCCAACATCAAGCACCTTCTGCCCAGGTTTAAGATCCAGCAAGTCCACAAATTCTTTTGTAGTCTCTAGTGAATGATGATAAATAAGCAGTTGTAAGGGGAAAAATTACGAACTTAGAATATCACATGTTTCATAATGACACATGGACACATATGCACTTACCAATTCCACCAGTGCTCACAAAACCTTCCCCAAAAACACGCTCATACCGTAATATTCCACTGGTTTTGTACTGCACATTATCCAAAAATCTTTGAAAGCCACGATCTTCTGTTGAATTGACTTTTTCCCATAGCCAACATATCTAAAACATGCAGAGACATATTGATTATTAATTTCACTTGATCATGGAAAGTGCATGCACATATAAAGGGTACAAGGACAAAGAAATACTTGGTTTTGATTCTTCTTGTTTTTCACATAAGCTCCGACACACTTGCAAGTAAGTAGAGAAAGTTCTGAGGAACCCCCACTTTGTTCAATTGCAAAGCCCTCTTTAAATACCTGTTTGTAAATAAAATGTCAGCTATTAAGAAGAAAAGACTACAATATTATTTTGCTGGCAAACGCAGGTAAGTAACAAAAATGATGGGGCATCCAATCCTACATAAGAATTTGACAAAATTCTGCAAATGAAAACTGATTTGTATTACGGTAGGAATATGAGGTGCATTAGCTTATATGCAGTAAATTAGCCAACAGTTAAGCTCAAGTAGAGAAGAAAAAATAGACTTTCAGAACTAAAATGAAGTGGTAGGAGAGGCGGTAGTAGTAGGGAAGTCGACATTCTCACCTTGGTATAAAACTTTGGTTCACGATAATGTGTCGGATTCACTTTCCTTTTTGAGTCTCCAGATTGATGGAAACATGATTCCCTAAAGAAGATATGCCCACCAACTTTTAACCATTTTACCATTCTTCGTACTAGCTTCTCAACCTACAATAATAAGGGATAAAAGTTAGAAATAGTCTCCGGAAATGAAATGAAATACTTGCTTGTATATAGATGATAGTTCAGGTTAAGCAAAACCAATCTTAACTATTGATCTGGATGATAAAGGATTACTGCAGATGTAAAAAAATATTTATTAATTCCCTGAGTGGGACAAATACCCAGGTTTAAGAGTGCATTCTCACCTCCTGGTCTGAAAGATACATCAGCAACCAGTTTGAAAATATAAGATCGATGGAGTTATCTTCAATCACCAGATCCGGAGATGTAACATCAGCACATACGAAGGATACATTTTTGTAATGACCATTTATGCTTTCATTCTACAAGGAAAATATATATTAAAAAAGAGTTCAATGAACCAAGCATGACATCATATGGAGATTAAAAGAAGGCCATCACATTTCATGTACCCAACTATCTTCATAAATCTATGCTTAAATGCTGATACCTTCTTAATCACACTTTCAATAAAATCCATAGCGAGAATATGCCCAGCTGTCTTAGCCAATTCTCCAGTAAAGCGGCCAATTCCAGCACCAAGCTCAAGCACTGATTTTCCTTCATATGAAGGAAGTAAAGACAGTATCTGCAAAAGATAGGGGAGCAGAACAATATGAGAACCTAACACAATTAGTATAGGGAATCCATGGAGAAAATATTTTTTACAAGGTTTATAGAATAGCTTCCACCACTACAGCGTATTCTAGTACTCAATGCATACATGGTAGGACTTCGTAGATGATACAGTTCATGCTATGTCATATTGTTGTTGAATGTAAAATACAGGAAGATTTATTATAATTAAGAAAAATATGAATATCAGCCTCACATAAAACCGATAAACAAGTAATCTTCATGGTAAAAAAATGTAAGATAAGGTTTTTGGAGTCATCTCAAGTGGACGGCCGATTTTCTTGAGCCAAACCAGGACAGGAGGAACACAAAAAAGTAAGTGTCAGCATCACCAATCAGCAATTAGCACAGCTGCGTTGTACACCACAAAAAACCGACCAGCCAAGTCCTCAAATAATGCAGCATCTCCGAAAGCATCATCAGTCAGAGCACGCATCTCTTCCAGAGATGCGCCAACATAAGAGATATTCGATCATTTTTGCGAGTAGGGAGCAAAAAACAGTAAATCACGCAAATGCTCCCCCAGATCTAGACAGATGGGCAGCTGACGAAACGTATCCACATACAGTACTAAACGATTATCACTAATCGACGGCAACAAAAATGGCATGGTGTTATCACCTCGGGGCGCTCCTCCTTGTCGAGATCAGCGGCGCGTGAGTCGAGCATCATGGCCTCGACGGTGAGGTCCTTGGAGTGCTCCTCCCAGTATCTCTTCTGCGCGTTCCTCTCCTCCTCCAGCTTCTCCAGACCCCCTGCAACACAGAGAACGGAAGGGCTGCACGTCATTCACTCCATCTCCATTCAGGCAAACAAAGATCCGCGCACGCCAGGTGCTCGGCTATTCTCCCCAGCCAGACGGAAACAGACACAGAGCATAGAGATCCAGTCCGATCCGGTCCACACGGGTGGGAGCGCGGGGATAAATACCCCCTGCTTACCATTGACAACGATTCCGGCGGCGGCGGCGTCCATCTTCGTTCGCGTGCTCGTTAACGACGAGATGTTGTGAGTAATTTTAGAGGGGACGATTTGTCACCGGAGGTCGCTGAGATTAGGACCCCTCGACGGCGAGGCGGGCGCGGGAGAAGCTGCGGGAGCGGCGGTTGAATGATCTCCCGCGCGGATGCATCCACGACGAGATCACGTCGAGGTTGTGGGAGGGAGGAGAACAGAGGACTGAAGGAGTGTGGCGAATGGAGGTGGGGAGGAGACGATAAAGGTTGCCAGGGGATTTATAGGCGGGACGGGGCATCAGGGTGAGCGACCGATCCAGCGAGCCCGAGATGTTTTTGCGGTGAGATCCACCGTGACCGTGAGATCTGCACCCGTGGGCCTTGTCGTCGAGCGTGGATCCCGGATCGGGCTTTTAGTTTATTTATTTGATTTTTGTCGTTTCGGCTGAGCTGATCTGTAATCTTATTGGGCCATGTGTGCACGGCGTGTCCCAAGGCCTGACGCTGGATTCACTTTTCACTACCCCTGACGTGCTTGATACCATGGCACGAGGCAACGTGGGCGGCCCCCACCGATTTGGTTTCTTCTCACGGATCACGTCGCGTCCCGACTGTAGCAACAACGATGAGCAATTTTATGGACGTATTGGGCGTGTCAGAGCATCTTTAATGGCAGTCTAAAGGGAAATGATACTACTCTCCGGGATAACCCATTGCTATCCCCCGGGTCGCTCGCATCCACGCGTTTCCGTGGAGATAAACTGCTCTATCGGAGTCCCACAAATTATCCCTTCCTTTTCCTCTTCTTCCCCAAAGCGCCGCACGGAGAGATCGCAGGCTGCTGCACGCCTCCTCTCCGGCGTGCCATCCGCCCCTGCTCCTCCTCGCCTGCGTCCACGCTCCTCTCCGTGAAGCCGCCCCTGCTCCTTCCGGGTGTGTCGCGTCGTCGCCTTCTCTCTTGGCGAACCATCCTCGCCCTGCCTCCCTCCAGCCGCTTCGCTCTCTCCGGTGAGCGCCATCGTCTCTCAAGGCGTCATGTTACCCCCATCCACAAGGCCCGCCATGCTACATGTGGAGACGGCGGCTACCGCGGTGGTCTTCTCACCACGGCGGTTCCGGCTAACATATTGCTTCACAGTGACGGTGGTTCTTCACGAGGTGTCGGCGGACGCTGGCTGCTACACGTTGTCGCGTCCTCTGCTACATCCGGCGACGCAACAATCGCGCTACCGCGCCTGGCCGCATCACGTAGGCGCCGGCGTGCTACCGAAGGCCACCGGAGATACTACTTGACGAGGGTTTAACTCATCAATGCCCATTGTTATGGACTTGGGTTTTGAAGAAGAGAGGAGCGCTGGAGATCTCGGTACGACTAGCAAACAAGCACACAGGGACGCGAGGTTTACCCAGGTTCAGGCCTCGTAGAGGACCCTACTCCTGCTTGTCTGCTCTTGATTGATGATGATCCGAAGGATTACAATGTCGTCGATGGCGGTGGATGCGCAGATTGGATCTGGCGTATGTGCGAGAGATCGATGTCTAGATCTATTGTCTATTGTGGCGATGTCGTAGATCGTAGATCTATCTATCGGGGGAGTCGCGATTGCCTTCTCGTTGGACCCTCCCAGCCTTTATATATGGGAAGGCTAAGTCCCAGGTACCAATACGAGTTGGCTACAAGTTAGATTCAAACTCTAGTATTGAGACTTCCTTGTCTTGTGCGTTTGGGAGTCTGTGTCCATATGAGCTTCGTACCACTCAAACCGTCATGGGCGTCATGGACCTTGGCAAGTCGTCGAGTGGACCTTCCGTCGAGCCGCACCAGGTAAGCTGAAGTTGGGTGCCTGTTGGGCATACCCATGTCAGTAATCCCCGAGTGTCCATGCGAATCGTAGATTCGGGTGGAGACTTAGAAGTCTTGAGTCTTGCATTAGGATGTCAGAGTCAACAATTGTGTCGAGTGCGAAGCACTCACCCAAAAGTTCATCGGGTCAGTCGAATTTGTAGTAGTTCATAGGGATGATGGTAAACGTGCCTGGTGCGCTCGACGGATCGGGACCAGTTAATTGCTCTAGGGCAAAAACAACACTACCTACTCAAACTCGAGTCCCCGGACTGGAATTCGGAAATTACTGGCGTAGTTCAACTCATGTCGCGGAGGCCTTACTGAGTTGAACTCCAGTTTATAAGTATGTGTACCCAACGCGTCCGTAGGGATTTTCTTCATGTCGTAGACACGGTATTCTTTTGGTAGAGCGCAGCGGATGCGGTTGCCAGGCCATCAGATTAGATTTATAGGTCTTACCTTTGCGTCGTAGACACATCATCTGAATGTTTATCACCACGGAGGTGTTTCGGGTGGCCAAGGAGACGATGTGTCTCAACTTGACATTGCAATGTAAGATGGGCACAGCCGCCAATGAGTTCGGTTGCTATTAAGCGAGTCGACATTGTGGACGCAGTCGACACAATGGACTATGTTGTGAATCTTTTATTTTCTATAGGGTGCGCGACCAGCGCTTCCTATGGGAGTAGCCTCCGAGTGTCTGTTCGAGTCGTAGACTCGAGCAGAGACTCATAGTTGTCGGTTGCGTAGAAAGAACGATCCAGAAATGCTTCGGATGATCTTGCGAATGCCCTCAAACGCTGGCGCTTTTTCAAATACGTGACCAGCGCTCCCTATGGGAGTAGCCCCCGAGTCCTTAGTTGAATCGTGGATTCGAGTGAGGATTCGGAGCATTCCACTCGAAGATTTTGTATGTGCGCGACTAGCGCTCCAGCTTGGAGTAGCCCCCGAGTGTCTGGCAGAGTCGTAGACTCGGGCAGAGACTCGAGTCTTATATCTTGCAGTGGTAGTCGAAAATCATGCGAGGAGAAACCACTGACCCGAAAGTGCATCGAGTCAGCGTGTCATGCATAAGGAGCTTGAATCGATGATGCAGTTGGAGTCGACATAGTCACTTCTGTCGGGCGGGTGCATCGCTAGCACCGCGTCTTTGTAGCATCAAGCGATGCAACCATCCGAGCAGGAACTCGACTCAGGTCTTGAGTGTATGGCGTAGTCAGTTGTTTTATCGACTCCTAATGGAGGATCCGATAGAATAGCTTGACGTAGTCGACATCCTTGTAAGCTGCATAAAACATTAAGAATTATGAAGTACTTGTATCTTGTAAAGGATATTTGCATGTCGGTTTGCAAAGTAAAATTATGGTGCCAATCGAGTCAACACTTTTGCACTGTATGCTAGGCCTTTTCGTTAGCCTGATTACCCTTAGTCTTAGTACCTTGCCGAGGTACTCGGAGTTTAAGGATTCGACGATCGGGCAGAATCAGCTACTCGGGCTATCGCGTATGAGGTGCTCGAGTGCGTGGAGTCGACGACATATTAGGTTACTCGAAGAGGACGCAGCCCCCGAGTGTTTCGAGTGCGAGTTAAAAAAGAATCATCTCTAAGTAGAGGGAAACTTAGCTTTATTGGTAGTTGACGTGGCGGACGGATTCGCACGGGCGCGTGACTCGCCACCAACCGAAGATTGTAGTGGGTAGTCGTTGTCCGATGGCGGTGATGGGTCGCGTCCGCGGGAGCCGATGCAACCTGCGGGTCACCCGAGTCGAAGACCACGGTGGGTCACCGGAGTAGAAGATCGTAACGGGTCGCACGTCGGAGTCGACGCAGCCCCCAAGTGTAGATTTAACGTGGTCGTGTGGTCGAGGTCAATAGAGTCGCGAGATGGACGGAGTCGAATCAGCGGCGAGTCACACGGTGGACACGGAGTCAACACTGTGGACGCAGTCTACGTGGAGGTGAATCGCGCGGTGGAAGGAGTCGTCGCGGCAGCAGGTCATGCAGCGGACGTAGTCGACGCGACGGACCGAAGTCATGTGGTGATGACGAGTTGCCGCATATGAAACTGTAACAGGCAGTCGAAGACCGCATCGGGTCGCCTCATCCAAAGATCGTAGAAGGTCGCCAGAGTTGAAGTATGTGGTGGGTCGCCGTAGAGGAGGGAGTTGACGCAGCGACGAGTGGCTCGGCGAACACGGAGTCACATCACGTGGCAGCGAGTCGCGTGGACATTATAGTATGGATGAATATGATACGTTGCATTAGGCGAGCCAGGAGGCGTTGGATTGCTGAGTCTCCGTACGTCCCACGTCTTGAGCTGTGGGGCTGTCGTGCTTGAGCGATCCATTAATTCTTTTTGTCTATTTTTTCTTTGGCCTTTGGCTGAATCATGTGAAGAAGCACGGTTGACGGAGTCGTCGGCGGATGTGTAGTCGAGATGGCAACAGGTTGCACGACGGACGGAGTTAAAACGATGACGGTTTGCCGGGAGAAGGAGTCAATCACACGGAGTTGTCTCCACGTCGTTTATACTGTTTTTCTCTTTTATACCAATTTCTCGCAATGATCTGATCCATAAATCTCATACGGATGCTCAAGCACAAGGAGGCCCACCTAGCTAGTTTCGATTGATTCTTCTTCATTCTTTTTTCTTTGGATGAATCACGTGGACAAGCACTTGGTTGGGCAGCGATCGATTCACTTTTCCTGTCTTCACATGGGAAGGCAGTAGTAAAATTGAGTATGACTCTGATCGATCTGCGAATCCCAGCTGTCAATCAATTGGTTTGCCCAAGACTTCGACCATCAATCCCTCTAGGACTCATTTTCCGCACATTGCGAGGACACTGAATCCTATGCAAAAACTATTGAGGTGGTTGTAGTTAACGTGAAATTTGTCTCCATGAACACGATCTTGCACAAAGTGATGCAAAAGATGGCGCCTCTATCCTACAGATCCTGCATCGAAAACTTTCCATTCGTGCCAGCAGATAAATTGAGGCTTTTGAGTCGTCTAGACTAGCACGGTGAGAAAGCCGCCAACTTTTTCGATGATGATGTTTGAGCGCGTCGACGCAGGCGAATCGACTAGACATGATCCGATCACCGTTTGATGATGAGAGAGCCGAATTAGATCCGGCCTTCAATAGAGAATGAATCGTAGATCGTTGGCGATGGAGCCGTCGAGATCGCAACATCAGCACTCCCAATTCCCACAGACGGTGCCAATTGACGAGGGTTTAACTCATCAATGCCCATTGTTATGGACTTGGAATTTGGAGAAGAGAGGAGCGCTGGAGATCTCGGTACTGCTACCAAACAAGCACACAGGGACGCAAGGTTTACCCAGGTTCAGGCCTCGTAGAGGATCCTACTCCTACTTGTCTGCTCTTGATTGATGATGATCCGAAGGATTACAATATCGCCGATGGCGGTGGATGTGCAGATTGGATCTGGCGTATGTGCGAGAGATCGATGTCTAGATCTATTGTCTATTGTGGCAATGTCGTAGATCGTAGATCTATCTATCAGGAGGGTCGCGATTGCCTTTTCGTTGGACCCTCCTAGCCTTTATATATGGGGAGGCTATGTCTCAGGTATCAATATGAGTTGGTTACAAGTTAGATTCAAACTTTAGTATTGAGACTTCCTTGTCTTGTGTGTTTGGGAGTCCGTGTCCATATGAGCTTCGTACCACTCAAACCGTCATGGGTGTCATGGACCTTGGCAAGTCGTCGAGTGGACCTTCCGTCGAGCCGCACCAGATAAGCTGTAGTTGGATGCCTGTTGGGCATACCCATGTCACTACTGCAGGCGATTTTTTTCCTACGTTTGTTTTGTGGGTTTCCTACAATAGCATAAAGTTTTGCTATAAGGTCTCTGGCGAAGTCTTTTTTTGCTACGGTTGCTAATTTTTTTGCTACACCTGTTTTGTGGGTTTGCTATAATATTGCAAAATATTTGCTGTATGGTCTCTAGCGAGGTCTCCCGGTGATCTCCGACGAGATCTCCAGCGAAGTCTCCCACGAGATCAGATTTGCTACATTTAGCACATTTTTTTGCTACCACCGTTTTGTGGTTTTGCTACAATAGCGTAACATTTTTGCTACACGGTCTCCGGTGAGGTCTACCGGTGAAAATCTCCGGCGAGTCTCCGGCAAGGTCGGATATGCTACACTAGCACAACTTTTTTGCTACACGGTCGCCGGCGAGGTCTCCGACGAAATCTCCGGCGACCAGTCTATTTTCTATTTTTTAGGCTGAACCGTTTTTTGCTACATGTAGCAAAAGCGGGGCATTATGTAGCAAAAGCGGGAATTAGAAGGGACATGTGTCAGCAGGAGGACCTAGGGGATCGAAAGTTTTGATCCCCGGGGGACGCGTAGCGCTCCCCTAGTCTAAAATGCATGTGCCGCTTACAAAACTGTTTTTAGTGCTTTGGTGCCAAAAAATGACTCAAGTGGCAGCTCTGAAACCCCAAAACACTATTTTTTTGGAGGAAAACCTCAAAAAGCAGGGTCAACTGCCACGCATGATGCGGCAAACGCCACGCCGCAGCCCAACCACCTCGTGCGCGCGTGAAAGGCCCCTCCCCAGCCGCAGCGCAGCTGCCGCCCGTCGCCACCAGATCGAGTCGATTCCGCCGCCTCCCCCCACAGGAATCGGCCGCATCGGCCATCTCCGCCGCCCGTGACGTCCGCCTCGCAGCTGTCGCACGCCGTCGCACCCGCATCGTTACCGGCTTTCGCAGCGTCCAGCTACGGTCCTCAGGTCACTATGCCGCAGAGCTCACCATCATCGGCGAGCGGTTGTGGCTTGGCACCTCCGGGAAGAAGGAGCAGGCCGCGCACGCCTTTGACGGCGCCGTGTGGGAGCACAGCCTGCCGTGCTCCTTCCACAACATCGACAACATCGATAAGAAGGAGCAGGCCGTCTTTGTCGCCAACGTCACGGAGACCCGCATCCGCACCGGCCGGGACGAGCAGGAGCACCACCATGCATAACACCGCCATCTTAGCACCACCGAGGGTGATGTGTAGCATCCCACAAAAACCACTACTAGAAAATCGCTATGTTTTTGTTTTGTGCATCATCATGACTGCATGCTCATGTCATCATGCCACATTGCATTTGAGCATCTTCGTGTCTGCATGCATATGTTTGTTTAAAACTATTTTCTAAAAGCCTATCTTGTTTTCTATTTACCTCCCTCTATTTTGGCCTCTCTCTTTTATATTCTAGTTGGTGCCATGTGTGATGGAACCATAATGTCTGAGTTGTTTTTTTATTTGAGTCTTGCTACTTTTTTCTATTTGCTAAAATGCCCAAATTGAGTTGGGGGCATCATCTCTTCAATCCATTCCTTCTATCTTTAACTTGTGATCTTAATCTTGCCATTCTACCTCTCTTTCTAAATTCATGTGATCATGTGTCCTTCCTCTATTCCATATCCCTCCTATTTTATCTACTCTCTCTTTGTGTTTGGTCTCCCTCTTATTCAATATTGATGATATCTATTTCTTGTAACTATTTGATCTTCTCTATCTCTATTGTCTATATCAACCAAATGGTGTCTTGTGACCTCCTTATCTATCTTTTGGTCCCACTTGATCATCTAGTTCCTGCCATACGTCTAAGCTTTTTATAAAACCACATTCATGCATACCCATGCCATCATACCATATCTTGCCACATGACATCTTTGCTAGCCATGCCACCACACTCCTTCTATCTAAACATGTTTTCTTTTAATAAAATAGTCGTACAATTTCATATATATAAAGTCTTTAATATACATAAAGCCATCCTTATTTTTCTAAATTTAAAATTAAAGAAAATAATATTTTTGGTGGTTATAAGACTACAAAAGAGTTTTTCTTATTTTACTAATAATAAAAATAGACAAAAGCCTGTCTGAAGTTTTAGCCCAAAACTTGTCCAATCTAGTCTACTTTGGACTAGATAGATATCTCAATCTCCTTCTTTCTCCTTCCCAAACCCTAGCCCCAAATTAGAGATACGGATTTGAAAACAATTCTGTCGTCGCCTCATCCTCTCAGTCCGCATGCGAGACAGTAGTCAGCAGAAACGAGCACAAATCCGATCGTGGCCTCCTTGTGTTAATTCTTGAGCTAATAACCCCTGATCCAATCCCTTCTCCAATCGATCTTCACCAAAACCAGCTCCACACGCCACCATCTCCTCCTCCTGTTGTTTTTACTCTGCCTCTCCACCACCAGGCTGCAACGATGTGACTAGCTAGCAGAGCAGGTGGTCGCCGCCAGCCTTGCTTCCATGCTGCTTGGCTGCGTGCGCACACCAGAACCCATCGCCGCAATAGCATCGGGCTGCTCTCTGCTCCACTTCCCACTGATGAACAAAGCCCCTGCTTCCTTGCTCGCATCGATCAAATCGATCAGCCTCAAATCAGCATGTCCCATCGCCACCAAAAATCACCACCGCCATATACCGCTGCTTCTTGCCATCTTCCTTAGTCCTTGCACTGTTGACCCTTCGACACAGCCCAGAGCCGCACGCGCGCACGGGACAGCCAGCAACGCCTTGTCATCTACAGAGCTTCCGTCGGTCGACGCCTGATCCTCTGTTCCTCCATATTCCCCTCGACGACAAACGCTCGAGCCGCACGCCCTCATGGCCGCATGCGTGCATCACTAGATCCCCGTGCCAGGAGGGCCTTGGGTATCCTCCGTTCAACACCACCAGCAGCCGAGCGACCGGACGTGCCACCTCGAAATCTTCCTGCGCTGCTTGAATTGTGAGTTGTGCAACAACGCTGCTGTTTGTTCTCATCGGCCGCTACTTCTTTTCGTGCACGGGTTCGCTGCCCTACAAGTGTTTGGCAAAATGCTAACAAGATCTTCAGTACCGGTTTCTCTTCTTCCAGTGTACTTGATTCGCTGCATCGCCACCAAGTTTTATCTTCCGTCATCCGCGGCCGCGCGTCCCCTGTTCCTGCTTGCCTCGGCGCTCCTCCGTCTCCCTCCCCTGCGTGCATTGATGTTCGCTTTGGGGGTTCCCGCAGAGTGCTCGAGCTAATGTCCGAATGGACATGGGCCTATGTACTGCCCTTGTGTCTTTGTTGGGTTTGTGTTTTGCTGCTCGTGCACCTGTTGCCGCTGCTTCTATTTGGCTGTCGTGGAGAAGGAAATAAGGCGGTGAGGTGCGATGCGAGTGGGTGATGTTCGGCTTTTCCAACAACCACGATAATCGGCTAACGTCAAGTTCTTCATCGATGACAAGACCGTCGACATGGAACCCGAAGGCCGATTCCGCCAAGACCGAACCCCATCGACCCCAAGATCGCCGATACCCTAATGTGATTCCCTTTCTGAGACCCCTATTTTTATAATGATATATACTTGTTGCATATTAAAACGAACATGCTCGCATACATATTGTGGGTCTTTGGCTCCATTTAAATTTGCATAGTGAACCGATGCCATACTTTGCCTTGTTAATACAACAATTAAATTGCGGGTTAGCTAAATAACTTGAACCGTTTAATTAATTGTCGGGACCCCGGTTCCGCTTAATACTGCCTAATTGCACCGCATCTGTGTCATGTCATGCATCATATCATAATCATGTCGGATCTTCTAGGGGTATTAAATAGTGCATCCGGCGTTTCTTTTAGTGATTTGCTTCTTCGCGGATTAGGCCGTTGAGTGGATGCGAGTATCGACAAGTTCTTCGGATATGAACCTTCGGCAGTATTTCCCAGGCGAGCATTCTCCCCCTTTCTACCTATTTTGCATTTATAGTCTTTATTTCCTCCTGTTGATCTATTGCTATCCGTGTCGCGATGCTTTAGTTTCCGTACACCAGTTATATCCCGTGCAGCCTCTATATTGCATTGGACACCTCCTATTACCTATGTTTGGTAGATAGCTGGCCTTGCGAGTCGTAGTTGCTTGCTCAGGTGCGATCTCATGTTGTCAAGTAGCACAGTTGTTGGAATGCTAGAAGATGTTTGCGGTGGAGTTGATCATGACCTTAAGTACAACTAATAAATTGCTGGGACAACTAATGAAAGAGGCTCCGATGGGTAATATATGTTATTTGGTTTTTCTGCCCACTTGTGTCCTGTAGGCCCCGAGTACTTGATACCTATTCCTTGATTTTTCGCACTATCCACATCCGGGAGGCCTTATGGACCCCCCTGAGCCAGAGCTTGATTCATTTCTATTTCTTGGGGCCACAAACTAGTTTGGGGCTTTATTACTATCCTGTACTTATGCCATGCTTTACTACTTTATTTATGATTGTGCGTGGAGCACCTGTACTGTTTAGGATCGTGACACGTTTTCGCTGTATCGACAAGCCTAGTCACACTTTCGGGTTCCCAATCGTTTACAGCCGTCCACACAAACCCTGGGTCCATTCCGGAGCCGGCCAACTTTGTTGCGGGTAGCTTAGTGGGGTGGCCCCCTGAAATATTTATGAATCCTGTGATTGCTTTGTCGTGAAAGCCTCGTTGGGTTTTGAGTTGGTTTTTCCGAGGTTGATCGAGTGTGTGTTGCTATTTGTGCACCTCAGGTAAAACTTTCTGAAAGCCGTGTCCGCGGTTATGGATGACTTGGAGCACAGTATCTTGATCATAGACAAGCATAACTAAAGTAGTGTTATAAATTTGACTTAATATGTGACTAGTAATTCAGCTTCACTACAATAGAATGGAAAATAAAAATGCCAACAACTGGTGGATCTGTGGTGATCTATGTCACACTATACCTGCCTAGTAAGTATTGCAACTCCAATGGAATGTGATAAAACTACCAACAAATGCTGGGTTTTGGGATTCCTCAGGACAAATATATCTGACTAGTAAATGTTCCAACTACAACGGAATGTTAACTAAAACTGCCCACTACTTATGCTATCAGGATGACTCATGCTATCTATATCTGATTAGTAATTGCTTCAACTATAACGGAATGAGTAAAATTGCCAACTGTGTGAGTTCCTTGGTCCGACTTCCTAGTTTGGTCTCGAGGGGGATATACCAGGATGGGTATGCTTGGTGTTAGTATCAGGTTGGAACCGAATAGGTCTTTCTTATCCCTCTCTAATAGTCGCCAATTTTACTGAGTCTCTATAGGTTGTTTAGTGTCACTTGAGCCGCTTCACCACCATACCTATGTGGCGAGAGCCACCGAATTCTAGCCTCGCTGTATCGCCTCGATCGATGCTCCTCTTTTTCCTTTGCCCTTTGTCGCCCCCCTTTTGTTTTAGCAGGTTTGAGATCGACGTCGTTAGCAGGGTTACCCTTCCGGCTTGGCCTGGGCAGGGTTATGGACGCCATTGGTTATTCTTCAGGGCTCTTAGCCCCATTTGCATCTTGTCCGTACTCGGACGCCGTAACATTTTCAAGGTGATTTGGATCTTTATATTGTATATCTGTATTCTTGACTTGTTGAGTCGCTGTTGTATATATATCTGTTCTGTGGGTCCCATCGAGGACTGTTGTGTAATGGTATTACTTTGTTTTCCACCCGCACGAAAGTGCCTGGTGGGCGTCCTTGAATCATTTCTATGCGGGTTTGGTGGAAAGGGCTAAAACTTGCATAGGGCCGATTCGAGGGTGTTACATGATGACAAGCTCATGCGGCAGTTCGCGGAGGCTCACGGAAAGCACGTGGCAGCATAGGAGGAGTTCTACGCCAAATTGGCGGCAGAGAGGAAGAAGAAGGCCACCCATCAACCTCGAAGAAGGATTCATCAATGGATTACTCCATTTTCAATATCGATGAGGAGAGTGGCGATGAGTGGTAGAGTAGTGGTTAGTGCAATGTCATTTGTTTAGTGGTATGTCGGTTTAAATTTGTGTAATAATCATGTGAACTTATCTGAGCTTTTTTAAAATTCAATGTTTGTTTGAACTTTTAGGGATGTCGCTGCAGCATCCTTGCCCTGTTGTAGGGCACCCAGGAAATTGGCACCTAATTTTATGTCCTATAACCTTTCAGGGCAGTTGTTTTAGATTTTTAGGGCACGGGCTTTTTAGGGCTACCATTAGAGATTCTCTCAGGTAGGCTGCCTGAGGATCAGGCGGGCTCTAGGGACCGATTAGATTCTTCTTGGCCTCTGTGTTGTGATCCACATGAGATTTAAAGCATCCTAGGGTAGGTTTGTTAGGAACTATCATTCGGCCATTTTTAGCGAACCACCCTCATTGCGCACCCCGCAGGTGCATAAGGGGATCTCCCTGCACGAGCTCGGCCACACATGGAGATGGAAGGAGCACGCGTGCGCCGCAACAAAAAGGGAAAATATGGTGTGGAAAGGATTCCGTCATCTCCTGTTGAAACCCTTAATCTCCATTTTCCGCCTCCCCTTGAGCTCCATTTTTGGGTTAGAGAGCAGATTGGCGGCGCACTCATACCAGGTCGACGTCGGCGGCAGCGATGGGAACACTACTACTTCCTCTTCATTGAGTTCTCCTCCACATCTTGTGATGTATGTAAGTAATCACCCTCCACGTCGTGTAAATACCCCAATTCCTTTCTAGTATTAGGGTTTGCTTCCGGCGTGGGATTATCGGATTTGTTATAGTTTGAACTCAAATTTGTAGCAATTTTATGGCCGCTAGGACCTCACGTACAGGGAGTATTCTCCAGACTACATCCAAGATTCCATATTTCATGGAATAGATTTAGATTGTCCCGAGGTGTACCGTGTCCATAAGCTTGAGCCCCTCAAGTGTGTTGCATTTGAAGGGAGCAACATTGGCCGCATATTTTATCTCTGCCAAGTGCAGGATGTAAGTTTGTCATTGTTGTTTTATCATATCCACGTCGTCTACTTTCCCCAATTCATTTCAAGCTACGGGCATGATCTTCTCATTTGCAGGAATCCATGAAATGTGAGTTTGTTGCTTGGTTTGACAAAGAATGGTCACAAGCAGCAAAAAAATGCGTCTTCAAAACTCTTGGGAATGTATCATGATAGAAACAGTGTAAGAATCGATGAGAGTATTCAGAATGTAAATTTTGCTGAAGGAGTTAGCTGATGAGAAGATCAAGATTGACAAGAATTACACAAGTATGTTAGCTTGATGTGAAGAAATTCATGGAAGAAACTCATAAAAGGTGTTGAAGGAGAACTGTCCCAGATGAAGGATGACAATCCGAAAGCCAAGGAGGAATCGGTGGAAAAGTATAGGAAGGCGTTGAGGAATGAAGTGGGAATGATGAAGAACATGCAGAAATCTCAAGCAGAGATACTGAAGGCTAGGCATCAGGAATGAGATGAGGAAAAGGTGGGTATGTAGGAGGAAAATAAGAAGTTTGAGTACATGTTGGTTGATATGCTCAAAGCTAACGATGCTAATAAGGACAAGGTAAAGAGGATCAAAAAAATATGTGATGAGTGATATGTAGTTACTGTCAATTTATGCATTGTACATAGTTGGTGATAGATTGTTGAACTAGCGGTAGTACATTGACACCCACTTTTGATATGGTGGTAGGTTGACATCATGAACTCCTTATGCTAATGTTTATACATATCTGCTCGTGAACTTTGACATGGTAAGATCACCATTTGTGAATCATGGTAACCCTTAGCACCCTCTTATGGGCAACCAAATGAGAATATCATTTTGCGGCCCGAAAGTTGGGGTGGCCAGGCAACACGGTACCCAAGTTGATTACAATCAGCTGGGTTGCCCAAAATTGGCGTGCCAAATACTCATAGGGTCTTTTTTGGCACGAATTCAACTTTATGTTTCAAAAAATATCAGGCTAACGGCCGTCAAGTTGGGGCCCCCCTATTAGTTCTCGCCGTTATGTTGCTCCTGTCACTTAGGCGGGGTGGCTGTCATGTAGGCTTGCAGCGTTGGCACAGTGGATATGACAACACCCTCTGCCCAGTGTATTGACGTGACAAAACAGGGCACATGTATCGACGTTATAATTATTTTTTGTTTACTCAGAAGCTGGAATGGCCACCGCCACGCATCTCTCCTTGGACTTCCGTCCCCGTCGTTAACCACTACCTTAAAAGCGCATTGACAGTTCCACCATTCCCCTGCCTCGTAGAAACCACTCTTCTTCTTCCTATCATCTGTCTTCTTCCCGTCTTCTCCTTGCCTCCATGGAAGGTCGTCACACTCTAGAGACAAGCTTCACTACCCATGACAATAAGAAGATAGACGTTGTCTACACCAACAAGGAGACAGTGGTGCGTGTCCTGAGGATGTACGAGGGTTGGCTTGAGAAAGACGAGGACAAGTTTGTGGGATTGGACCTCGAGTACACCCCGGAGCACCCATATGAAGGGAGTGAAGTTGCCGTCGTTCAACTGGCCATGAGGAAACATGTCCTCGTCTACCACCTCTCTTGGTTTGTAGATCTGCTCTCTGTAGCTAACCGCTTTTAGGGTTTTCTCCTCTTGTTCTTTATCCATTTGCTCAGCTTGCAACTACTAGATTTTATTAGGACCAAATAAATTATGACAAGACAATGTTGAGAGTCTTGATCTTGCATTTACTAAACTTTTCAAAATTATATTCAGATGATGATCTTGCATTGAAAAAATATTTGTAGTTACAAATTTTGGTGATGAAAAACTACATACTTTCAGGACTGACAGGAATTGTCCGGCGCTACGCCAGTTCCTTGTAGAAAAGGGAATTGTTTTCTGCACTGTCGACAATACAACTGATTTTTGAAATCTTATCAAGAGGGAATTATAATTCCTACGCACAACTGGATCGATATTCAGCGTCTTGTCAAGATCCTAGGGGGGTCGAGGAAGGATGGAATGGCATCACTCGCAACTAGAATCCTCGATGAGTCATACGACAGAATGAAGGAAGATTTCCCTACAGATAGGCACGATTTCTGGGACGAGTGGCCGTTGTCTGATATAAACCTGAAGTATGCAGCCATAGATGCTTACGTGACCTACCAGCTGTACAAGAAGATCCATTTTTTTTATGTTACCTCGTGTTTTGCCCTATTTGCAAGATGGAAGACGAGCTTAGGGGAGCCCTTTGTAGAAAATGCAGAATAGCTGAGTTTGAAGCTGCATATGCAAAGGAAATGGTTGCATCTGAAGCAGCTGACAAAGAGGCTCAGTAAATGAAGAGAGCTTGCGAAGCAAGGTGATAGAGAGGTCTGCAATCAAACAAAGGCAAGGCAACATCTTCTAGCGGCAACAATCAGGTTTATGATGCACCGCTAATTATGCCGCAGGATGCTGAAGATAGGGAAGCCAAGTCAGATCCCAGGTGGGACGAAGCATTTCGTGAGCTGTGGAGTGCCAATAATGTAAGATCCACCTGGAATGATCGCAGTTGGTCGCCTAGGAACGATGGCAAGCGCCTCAAGTGGTCTGATGAGAAGTGAATTAAATTTTACTTCTCAGTGTTATGTTTCTATTTTTTGCAACTCATTGAGCTTGTCAAGATGTCTAGCGCCTCAAGTGAGAGTAGTAAAATAAATTTAACCCTCTTTGTGTTACGTTTATGTATGTGTCTTGTAGCTTGTCAAGATGGTTGCTCGTTAACTGGCAGTTTGAAAGAGTACCCTTTTCCTCTCTCGCTAAACAGATATGTTTCATTTTGCCCAAATTGGTAGCAAATCTAGAGAGGATTCTCCCTTCGATAATTCATTCCCTTTTGGGCCTCTTTTTGCCTCCAATCAGGTAGCAAATCTAGAGCAGCAAATCACACCAGGCAGAATACATTCATTCAGAAAACAAAACAAATGTAGATATAGCTGTGCGTAGCTAAATAGGATATAGAGATAGAAAGTAGGTTGCTTAACGAGGTTCGATGCATTCAGCCAGAAATAGGATGCAAGAAAAATATAGAAAATCAAAAGAAGCTGCTTAGCAGCAGCAGCCACCGCAGTAGCAGATACATTCAGGGACACATCCAACCCGTCCTTCATGCGCCCGCGCCTCTGCCTCCTCCCTCCGGCGCTTCCTCCACTTCTTGTTGCCCAGTCCCTTGATCTTGGGGGCCTTGGGCCTAATTGGAGGCATGCGGCCCTCTTTGATGGCCACCTGTTGGAGGTTTCAGAGGTGAATAGAGAGATCCCGGTGTTCAGCAATGTAGGCATTGATGTTCACGTTCTCGCGCTCGCCGCCTTTGTGGATGCCGGAGCCCGGGGCCTCTGCATGCTTCAGTAAGGAGTTGAAGTCGGTGTCGGCGAGACTCACCAATGTATACCCCCTTGCAAAGGGCGCACGGAGCCGCCCTCAAGAAGGCATCAGATTAGCCGCCCGCGCCTCTCCTCAGCACCTGACGAGTCTTGGTGTGGATGGACTCGTCATCGCTGCAGACGTCGCTGCCGGAAACCTATTGGAAGAATCGGAAAATGGGGGAGTAGATGGTGTAAGAAGACCAAGCAATCGAAATGCGGACAAGTGAATCCTAATAAACCAAGATCTAGCATCCAACGATGGGAACGGTAGAAGAACCAGGGAGGGGAGCAAACTCTAGTTACCTCCGACCATGGGTCGTCGATGCCGGTGTCGTAGGGGTTCAGCAGAGCGATGTACTTATCTGGATCGTAGGTTCCCAAGAAGTGCTTGATCTGCTTGTGACAGTGAGGGCCTCCCTCGCGGCGGGGCTCCTCTTCGCCGGCCCGTCGGTGGCAGACGGGGGCTGGGCAGAATGGTGCCTGCCATTGATGGCTCGACTAGGGCCTGGACAGGGATGGCGGCTGCTTTCAACGCATCGAGGGGGACCAGCGAGGAGACGAGGGCCTCCTCGCCGGCGGCCTCGGAGGCGACGATGGCCACCTTATCCTCCGCCATCACCGGCGTGGACGGGGTATTCTCGGGAGTTTGTGGATGCTGGTGGGACAGTGGAGAGGGTTGCGTGGGGAGAGTGAGCAAGAGTGAGCGGAGAGGGGCTCTATATGTAAGGTGGATGGAAGAAAGGCACGTTTCGTTGCACCACCGCAACGCCATGCATCTTCATGCAGTGCACGCGACACGCCGCGCATGCGTCACGTTTTTTTCCCGGGCCATGCATGGCAGTTCTGTATTGAGCCGCATGCAAAGGGCGCATACACAATTTCTATGTACGAAGTTTGACACGGCCCTAAAATTGGCGATAGTTAAAAGTGGAAATGCAGAGGGGAAGGTAGGTGGATGTACGGCGAGATTTGTGGGGTTGTGCTAGATCGGGTAGAGGGATGTGTTGATGACTGCGAGTGACTCGATGAAGGCGGAGACGTTAGGTCTCGTCGAGCTCAGCTCTTCGGCCTCTGGCTAACGTGTGCAAGTTTCTTACGGTGGGGCCTAGTTGGAAGTGAGATTGAGAGTCGCTGCGTAAAAAAGGGATATGTCTTATTAAAATCAAGTGGCAATAAATTGCAGCTGTCCATTGAAGACCGTGCACTCGATGACGCATGTGTTGTGGCATAGTAGTAGCAGTAGTAGGCTTTTCAGACTTGATTAAACATGACATGGCCGCTCGACAACTTTTTCCATGGACGGCATCGTGTTCCTTCTTGTAGAAGTCTCGCTGAGGGAGACGTCTGTGCTGTCTAACGCTATACTATGAAGGGCGCGACGTGTGCAACGATCATTGTTGGATCACACAAAATCAACGGTTGGTGCGCACGATCCGCGTGACAACTGTGAAAACCAATCAGGGAGTAGCAGACAGAGTGAGCACCTGTTTGGGCTTCTACGAAAGATAGAGAGAGGAGGGCAAAACTGAGTAGTATCAAAAAACCAAGGGCAAAACTGAGTAGTATAAAAATGGAAAATGAGTGTCTTGTACAATGAAATACATGGATCAACCAATGGCATTGCATGTCTGTTCTTTTCATGAACCACAGCTAGAGCCATTGCATGTGTGTTCTTCTAAACAAACCACATAAGGATCCACCATTGTCATTGCATGTCTGTTCTTTTCATGAACCACTCCTAGTGTCATTGCATATCTGTTCCTCTAAACAAACCACACATGGATCCACCTAGTGTGATTGCATGTCTGTTATTTTCACAAACCACACATGGATCCACCAGTGTCATTGCTTGTGTGTTCTTTTCATGAACCATAGCTAGAGTCATTGCATGTCTGTTCTTCTCACAAACCACATAAGGATCCACCAGTTGTTGGAAATATGCCCTAGAGACAAATAGTAGTAAGGACTATTATCATATTTCATATAGTTTATGATTAAGTTTTATATCATGCTATAACTGTATTGAGAGGAAAGATCAATACACGTGTGATATACAAACAACCAGGGGTTCCTAGTGAAACTCTAGTCACTGGTTCATTGGTCAACAGATGATCATGTTTCCTGATCATGTGGCATTTATGCCAGTTGGAAATGAGGTCATCTCATTCAGAGAATGAGATGATGAACCAATACCCAACCTAAACATCGTGACCTGATCATGTCACGAAGTTCAAGTTATGATGATTAGAAATGGATCCTCGTAGACTATTCCTTAGACTGTGAGGCTATATCAATCACTGTTTCCCGAGAGTGCTTAGATAGCATCAAACGCCATCTGGTAAAACGGTGGTTATAAAGGTGTGTTCAGGTATTCAGAGGAAACCGTAGAGGCACTATATGTCAAGAGCGGGATTTTTCCATCCATGTGACGGGAAGATACTCAAGGGCCCACTCGGAGAAGTTATATCCAATAGCTACGCAACGTGTGATTAGATCATGGGGATATCACTTGTCGGAACGAGTCAAGTAGCATTGTTCAGTAACGATATTGAACACGACATGGTGATGTCATTGATCAGATCTCGGGCAATGCAAGTATCGAGTGACAAAGGGAATAAGACACGACTGTCCCGGTTCAAACGGCGAAAGATCTTCGTGGAACGCATAGGGGTCACATGGCCATCCAGGTCCCTTTGTCGATCATTGGTGCGGAGTGTCCCGACCATGTCTGGAGTGTTCCCGAACCGTAGGGTATCACGCTTAAGGGCTTGATGATGCTTAGAGAGTGTTTATAGAATTGGTAGAATCACCGAAGAATAGAAGGGAGAAAACCGGAAGGGTTTCGGTAAGTCCGGAGGATGTCCGGAGTGGAGGTGGAAGGTGTTCCATGGCCACGAAGATTAAATGATATGTGAATGAATGTTAAATATTGATTTAATCATTTATTTAATAAAGAGAAAATCAATTAAAGGTCAAAAAGGCTTAATGGGCCAATTCCGGAGGGAGAGGGCCCATTAGGGGAAAGGAGAGAGGGAGAGGGGCCAAGGGGGAGGCTGGCTGGTCCTATCCCCCCCGCGCGGGGCCCACTAGGTGGCCGACGGCCACCTCCTCCCCCTCCTCTCCTTTAGTCCCACCCTGGGACTTTAGGGGAGGTAGTACCTCCCCTCCCCCTATATATAGTGGGGTATTTGGCCTAGAAAAATACACCAATAATCAATAAAGGTCTCCCCACTTTTGGGAGGACCTCCAATTGATATTTTCTCTCTCCCCCTCTCTCTCGTGACCATGGTCCCAAGTCTGGACTACGCGAGCGAGAGACATCTTCACCGCGGAGCGCCGTCACGCTACGGGATTCGGATTCGGGAGCTCTACTTCCTTAATCGCTGGATCGAGGAAGGAGTCATCGTCAGCACCGGACGTGTGTAACTCCCTGCGATGTGTCGCACTTGAGGCACTCAATTCGTTGGAGCGGAAGGGCGCAAGGACTTCATCACGACCTTGAGGTGCTTGCTCGCTCTACATCAACCACGCTCTCCTGAGAGTTGACAACGCTTTTCGGTCTTCAAGGGTAAGTTCGTGAAAAGCCCCTCCCGTTACTGTATTACTAATAGATAGGTCCTGGCAGCTTCAGGGGTTCAGGGGCGTAGAGTAAAATTTATTGTTTTTATGCGCGGAACCCCTACAGTGGTGTCAAAGCTAGATCTATGCGTAGTAATGCTAGTACGGGTAGAACACATGAGATGTAGCGTGTGGGCATTGATCTTTTAGTTGTTACCCTCCCACGTGTACTTGTGCATACCGCAGTAATGCTTGATGAAGCGGCCCCCAACCGACTTTACGCGTTCATTCGCGAGACTGGTTCACGCTTGACATACGGCTTGTACCGTATAAAGTGGGTTAGGGGGGTGTTTGTCTCTCTCGCATTAGTTGGTATACCATTTGCAATGGAGGGCCCCGAAAGGGGTGTAGTAGAGACAACTACTTGATCAGCATTGTGCTGTAAGTTCGTAGGTAAGAACGGTTCTTGTGCGAAAGCCCATTCAGCCACGTAAAATATATAAAGATAAAGTAGAGGCGTCTAACTTTGTTTTGCAGGGAGGGCGTTGCTTTGTGATATGGTTGTGGAAAAGGTAAAGTGATTACCTTTTGTTACATAGTAGTAGATAGTCACGAAGGTGACGAACTACCATGCCGAAATGACACCGGTACCCTGGTGTCTACGGTGCTGGAACCCTGGCGCCGGAACCCGGTGATGGCGGATGGAGATCACGACGTGAAGGACCATATCACATAGCATTTACATTCAATGTTATTGTTTGTATGTCTTATTGTGTGCTAGTATTAGATACTCGACGGTAGCCTAATAAGATGATCCCTATTAAAATAACCAATGATTGTGTTCCCCCTTAGTGTTCACCACCAAGAAAGTTCTTCGGTATGAGGCAGGCCGTGATGATCGTGTGTCAGACATATCTACGTTCACATACAGTGGGTGTAAGCCCTGTTGCACAGCAAAAACACTAAGGTTGAGTTGGCGAGCCTAGCATGTATAGACATGGCCTCGGAACGCGGATGGTCGAAAGATCGAGCACGAGTCGCATGAATGATGTGACCGACGTTTAGCGTCCACCCTTGAACCCACATTGATGGCCGTGATGATCGGGGGAGATGTGGATGATAGGGGTCGTGTTATCACCAGGAACCCTTTTGGGGATAGGTGTTTCTGAGTGGAGTTATTACTAACTCATTTAATTATAAACTTAGTCTGAATTCCTTTTGCAATTATAAATGTAGATGGGACCTTTCGTGTTGACAATTGATTGGTTAGAAGGAGAGAAGCTCAGATTAGATGGATCGAACTTCTCCATATGGGTTGCCAGTCTCCATGTTCTCCTTAGCGAGAACGAAGTGGTCGACTACATACTCGACGGGATGGATTTGGATCAGCCCACTGACCTTGAGACCCCAGAGGAGTGGAAAGACCGCTATCTCCGTCGAGAGATGGCCTCCTATATTTCAGTTGTGATGTGTTTCGGAATGGTGGACGAGCTGTGGCCTTTCGTGGGTGATGTCAACCCTCGTTCGGTGATGCTACAGCTTAGGATACATTTCATGGACCAGACACGCATTTGGGAGCATGAGTTGATGGGAGACTTCCTCTCCATTAAGATGGAGGAGAACTCGTCACTGGACAACCACTTGCAGCACATGCATGATGTGTACATGAGGCCAGCATACTTCCTGGACGTCTGAATTACAGGCTCTTTTGCAAATGCTGTTGTGCTGCAGTCGCTGACACCAAGCTACCAAGCACAAGTCAGGACTTGCGTAATGAGGGGCAACATGGAAATGGAGTTCCACCGGTTCATGACACATCTCAGGAATGTGTTGGCTGAACCAGATGTCGCTCAGGTCATCAATGACAAAGGTATATATTTGATATATATTTTTATAAATGTTATAATCTTGCAAACACATTGCAGTGTTAAGTATATCTGATACTTGTTCTGTTTTACTGAAAACAGGTCCTTCTGCATGAGAGGTGCTTGCTGGAGAGGAGGTGACGTTGCGTGTTGATGGCGAGCATGATGATGATGGCCGACGACAATCTCCCGCGACATTTATCACTTAGTTTGTGTTTTAGGATGATTAATGTAATCAAGAGATTGTGAACTTCTTTAGTTTGTCTCACACTTCGTGAGATGGTTATTCATATCAGTTTGTAACAAACAGTTGTTCCACTTTTATGAATGATTTCTATTCATGTTCATATCTTGTTTGATCACTTGTGAATCGTCCCTATTGCTTGAAACTAATTGATAATGCATGAACATTTGTAAAACATTAAAATGCCTTGTTTAAAAATACCCAACTTAATGATATTTCATTGATGAATGAAACCATTGTTTAAATTCAAAGTTATGTGATAATATGTGAAAGTCATTCGATTTCTTGTCACATATAAATCATGCCTAAGTTCGGCAAAATAACTTGAACACCGTGTATTAATTGAATACAAAGTGTTTGATGAATTGTTGAAAGTAAATACATATTCGATGTATTGTGTTTTGACGAAAATGGTAATTATCATTAATTGATTGTTTAAATGTGTAAAGTAGTTTACCAAAGGAAACATGAATATGAAACTATTTGTTTTGATCAAAGTGTTTCATCAACAATGGGTATAAATATAAAAGGGAATCCAATTACTATGATTTGATCAATAGTAATGGAGTTCGAATTTATAAGAATGGCATAAAAGAAATTGTGGAATGCAAAGCATTTTGAAATGTCAAAATACAAAGCATCACAATGTGATATTAGATATCAAAGGGGTTGAATAGAAGGCACCAAATAAATCGTTGTAGTATAGATGTAGAAACCATTGGCTTAGAAATAGTTAGCACTCAATTAGAATTGGTAAACCATTAGAATTCGTGAAAGTTTTGGGGTTATTCGATATAACCAAAACAATAATGAATAAGTCCTTGTAGAGTATTCATTGGAAACTTTGAATACGAAATCCATAGCTGAATCCAAAAGGAAAGCAAAACTTGTATTGCTTGGATTTTGGGTCATTCTTGAGAAAGCTCACTTTTAATGATGTTTCTCAATTATGAAGCAAATGGAAATTAATGAAAAACATGATGAGGATTCAAAACCCTGCATCAGAGTGTTGATAAGCGCAACAGACAATGTTCCTAAATGATTCTCTACACAGAAGGAAAGAATCAATGATTTTGATCATTGTGTTTTTCCCTCCACTATTGTTTTTCACTACATGAAGTAGGATTCAAAATGTAAATCCATATCTTGTATGGATACATTTGTTAATCACTTGTCATGATTTTTGGAATATGACATACCTATAAACTACAAAGGAAATAATGGTAAACTAAATTATGAGAAATCCTAGAAACAAAATTCCCTTGAGATTACAAAGCAATTCGTTGTTGAATCTCACAAGTAAAAGGAGTTACTTGGAATTTTCCCAAATGACTGCAAAGCCATAGTAGGAAAAAAGGGTGAATGACAAAAGCACAATTTGTCAGGTATTGGGCAAATCCAAATGAATTTGATTCATGTGTGCTAAACGTCTGGTGGATTTAAAACTAGTAAAGTATTAGTATCTCATAATAAATCTCCAAGTTTGATATTTGATCAAAGGATTTTGAAGTTGTTCAAAATAGTAAGGAGATATGCAATTTGCATAAAATTGAGTGGGAGCTATGAAAGTCTTCCTAAAACAATATGTGATTGATATATTTTTAAGTGGGAGCAATGTAAGTCTCAAATTCAAATATGTGGGAACATATTCTGAGTGGGAGCTTATAGGAGCAATTCTTAAGTATGTTAAGGATAAAAAGTGCAAATACTTATAAATAATGATTTATAAGATGTAGAAGTTGATAACAAGTGTATTATCATATTATGTAGTATTCCTTAAGGGATTCTGAAAGGGGTTTCGGAATAGAGGTTAATTAAGGAACTGGTCCTTAATAACTCAAATTAGGAATAGTATTAAGTTTAACATCAATGGTTGAAAGAAAGAAAAGGATGATCGTCATCCACTATGTTGAGACATAGGTTCTATCTTAGTAAACCATGATGATAACTTAGCATAATATATGATCCAAATAAGGAACGTGTCAAAGTGATTAAGTTCGAATCACAGAATGTTGAGCTAAGTTTGTCCATAGTGTCTAATAGAGGACTGTAGACATATTTTCCAAATCCATAAAGGATAACATATCTAAAAGCATAAAGAGTTATGTTATAAGGGAATATGTTGGAAACTTCTGTAGATACCAATTAAAGTCAAGTAGGAAGCGAGGTGAACATAACATCGAAAGTTGCACAGAGTGCACTCGTGTTTCAATGAATACATTTATAATAATAGATAAGGGTACCATCTAAACTGTTGTATAATGTTATGGCGGGGCTAGTTCGCTTTTAACATAGAATGATGTGTCCCAGGGCACAGTGCCCATGAGAAAGCCCTCGAGGTTGATCTAATGTCACTATAGGCTCCTGGAATCAGGCCTCGTTCTGCTGCCATAGCGACGATACATACACATAGATGCTGTCATGTGATGATAAAGTATTAATGTCAATCAAGGTGACATTAGTAAGTTGCAAAGGATTTGGGACTATAAAGTACAGACCCAAGACTCAACCTCTTCCATGAGCAAGCATGTTCAGGGTACTGGATATATGGTACCAATGATTGAGAACAAAATGCAGCTAGTGTATTTGTACTCTAGTGCAAGTGGGAGACTGTTGGAAATATGCCCTAGAGACAAATAGTAGTAAGGACTATTATCATATTTCATATAGTTTATGATTAAGTTTTATATCATGCTATAACTGTATTGAGAGGAAACATCAATACACGTGTGATATATAAACAACCAGGGGTTCCTAGTGAAACTCTAGTCACTGGTTCATTGGTCAACGGATGATCATGTTTCCTGATCATGTGACATTTATGCCAGTTGGAAATGAGGTCATCTCATTCAGAGAATGAGATGATGAACCAATACCCAACCTAAACATCGTGACCCGATCATGTCATGAAGTTCAAGTTAGATGATTAGAAATGGATCATCGTAGACTATTCCTTAGACTGTGAGGCTATATCAATCACTGTTTCCCGAGAGTGCTTAGATAGCATCAAACGCCATCTGGTAAAACGGTGGTTATAAAGGTGTGTTCAGGTATCCATAGGAAACCATAGAGGCAATATATGTCAAGAGCGGGATTTGTCCGTCCATGTGACGGGAAGATACTCAAGGGCCCACTCGGAGAAGTTATATCCAATAGCTGCATAGCGTGTGATTAGATCACGGGGATATCACTTGTCGGAACGAGTCAAGTAGCATTGTTCAGTAACGAGATTGAACACGACATGGTGATGTCATTGATCAGATCTCGGGCAATGCAAGTATCGAGTGACAAAGGGAATAAGACACGACTGTCCCGGTTCAAACGGCGAAAGATCTTCGTGGAACGCACAGGGGTCACATGGCCATCCAGGTCCCTTTGTCGATCATTGGTGCGGGAGTGTCCCGACCATGTCTGGAGTGTTCCTGAACCGTAGGGTATCACGCTTAAGGTCTTGATGATGCTTAGAGAGTGTTTATAGAATCGGTAGAATCACCGAAGAATAGAAGGGAGAAAACCGGAAGGGTTTCGGTAAGTCCGGAGGATGTCCGGAGTGGAGGTGGAAGGTGTTCCATGGCCACGAAGATTAAATGATATGTGAATGAATGTTAAATATTGATTTAATCATTTATTCATATTTATTTAATAAAGAGAAAATCAATTAAAGGTCAAAAAGGCTTAATGGGCCAATTCCGGAGGGAGAGGGCCCATTAGGGGAAAGGAGAGAGGGAGAGGGGCCAAGGGGAGGCCGGCTGGTCCTATCCCCCCACGCGGGGCCCACTAGGTTGCCGACGGCCACCTCCTCCCCCCTCCTCTCCTTTAGTCCCACCCCGGGACTTTAGGGGAGGTAGTACCTCCCCTCCCCCTATATATAGTGGGGTATTTGGCCTAGAAAAATACACCAATAATCAATAAAGGTCTCCCCACTTTTGGGAGGACCTCCAATTGATATTTTCTCTCTCCCCCTCTCTCTCGTGACCGTGGTCCCAAGTCTGGACTGCGCGAGCGAGAGACATCTTCACGACAGAGCGCCGTCGCGCTGCGGGATTCGGATCTGGGAGCTCTACTTCCGCAATTGCTGCTGGATCAGGGAAGCGAGAGTCATCGTCAGGCACCGGACATGTGTACCCGGAGGTGTCGCACTTGAGGCACTCAAGTCGTTGGAGCCAGAAGGAGCGCAAGGACTTCATCACGACCTTGAGGTCGTCTTCGGCTCGTCTACATCAACCACGCTCTCCTGAGCGTTGACAACGCTTTTCGGTCTTCAAGGATAAGTTCACGAAAAGCCCCTACCATTATGGTATTACTAATATATAGGTCTTGGCAGCTTCAGGGGTTCAGGGGCGTAGAGTAAAATTTATTGTTTTTATGCGCGGAACCCCTACACTAGTGTCATTGCATGTGTGCTCTTTTCATGAACCACACCTAGTGTCATTGCATGTGTGTTCTTCTCATGAACCACACATGGATCCACCAGTGTCATTGCATGTGTGTTCTTTTTATGAACCACAGCTAGAGTCATTGCATGTGTGTTCTTCTCACAAACCACACATGGATCCACCAGTGTCATTGCATGTGTGTTCTTCTCATGAACCACAGCCAGTGTCATTGCATGTCTGTTCCTCTAAACAAACCACACATGGATCCACCAGTGTGATTGGATGTGTGTTATACTCATGAACCACACATGGATCCACCAGTGTCATTGCATGTCTATTCTTTTCCTGAACCACAACTAGAGTCATTGCATGTCTGTTCTTTCCACAAACCACATATGGATCCACCAGTGTCATTGCATGTCTGTTCTTTTTATGAACCACAGCTAGAGCCATTGCATGTCTGTTCCTTCCACAAACCACATATGGATCCAACAGTGTCATTGCATGTGTGTTCTTTTCATGAACCACAACTAGAGTCATTGCATGTGTGTTCTTCTCACAAACTACATAAGGATACACTAGTGTCATTGCATGTGTGTTCTTTTCATTAACCACACCCAGTGTCATTGCATGTCTGTTCTTTCCACAAACCACACATGGATCCACCAGTGTCATTGGATGTGTGTTCTTTTCATGAACCACACCGAGTGTGATTGCATGTCTGTGCTTTTCACAAACCACACATGGATCCACCAGTGTCATTGCATGTGTGTTATTTTCATGAACCACAGCTAGAGTCATTGCATGTCTATTCTTTCCACAAACCCCACATGGATCCACCTAGTGTGATTGCATGTCTGTTCTTTTCATGAACCACAGCTAGAGTCATTGCATGTCTGTTCCTTCCAGAAACCACATATGGATCCACCAGTGTCATTGCATGTGTGTTATTTTCATGAACCACAGCTAGAGTCATTGCATGTGTGTTCTTCTCACAAACCACATAAGGATACACCAGTGTGATTGCATGTTTGTTCTTTTCATGAACCACACCCAGTATCATTGCATGTCTGTTCTTTCCACAAACCACACATGGATCCACCAGTGTCATTGGATGTGTGTTCTTTTCATGAACCACACCTAGTGGATAGAGGCATGTCTGTTCTTTTCATAAACCACACATGTATCCACCAGTGTCATTGCATGTGTGTTCTTTTTATGAACCACAGCTAGAGTCATTGCATGTCTGTTCTTCTAAATAAACCACATAAGGATCCACCAGTGTCATTGCATGTCTGTTCTTTTCATTAACCACACCCAGTGTCATTGCAAGTATGTTGCTCTAAACAAACAACACATGGATCCACCTAGTGTGATTGCATGTCCGTGCTTTTCATGAACCACACCTAGTGTCATTGCATGTGTGTTCTTCTCATGAACCACACATGGATCTACCAGTGTCAATGCATGTGTGTTCTTTTCATGAACCACAGCTAGAGTCATTGCATGTGTGTTCTTCTCACAAACCACACATGGATCCACCAGTGTCATTGCATGTCTGTTCTTCTCATGAACCACAGCCAGTGTCATTGCATGTCTGTTCCTCTAAACAAACCACACATGGATCCACCTAGTGTGATTGCATGTCTGTTCTTTTCACAAACCACACATGGATCCATCAGTGTCATTGCATGTGAGTTCTTTTCATGAACCATAGCTAGAGTCATTGCATGTATGTTCATCTCACAAACCACATAACGATCCACCAGTGTCATTGCATCTGTGTTCTTTTCATGGACCACACCTAGTGTCATTGCATGTGTGTTCTTCTCATGAACCACACATGGATCTACCAATGTCATTGCATGTGTGTTCTTTTCATGAACCACGGCTAGAGTGACTGCATATGTGTTCTTCTCACAAACCACACATGGATCCACGAGTGTCATTGCATGTCTGTTCTTCTCATGAACCACACCCAATGTCATTGCATGTCTGTTCCTCTAAACAAACCACATAAGGATCCACCAGTGTCATTGGATGTGTGTTCTTCTCATGAACCACACATGGATCCACCAGTGTCATTGCTTGTCTGTTCTTTTCATGAACCACAGCTAGAGCCATTGCATATCTGTTCTTTCCATAAACCATATATGGATCCACGAGTGTGATTGCTTGTCTGTTCTTTTCATGAACCACAGCTAGAGTCATTGCATGTCTGTTCCTTCTAGAAACCACATACGGATCCACCAGTGTCATTGCACGTGTGTTCTTTTCATGAACCACAGCTAGAGTCATTGCATGTGTGTTCTTCTCAAAAACCACATAAGGATACACCAGTGTCATTGCATGTGTGTTCTTCTCAAAAACCACATAAGGATACACCAGTGTCATTGCATGTGTGTTCTTTTCATGAACCACACCCAGTGTCATTGCATGTCTGTTCTTTCCACAAACCACACATGGATCCACCAGTGTCATTGCATGTGTGTTCTTTTCATTAACCACAGCTAGAGTCATTGCATGTGTGTTCTTCTCACAAACCACACATGGATCCACCAGTGTCATTGCATGTCTGTTCTTGTCATGAACCACACCCAGTGTCATTGCATGTTTGTTCCTCTAACCAAACCACAAAAGGATCCACCAGTGTCATTGGATGTGTGTTCTTCTCATGAACCACACATGGATCCACTAGTGTCATTGCATGTCTATTATTTTCATGAACCATAGCTAGAGCCATTGAATGTCTGTTGTTTCAACAAAACACATATGGATCCACCACTGTCATTGCATGTCTGTTCTTTTCATGAACCACACCTAGAGTCATTGCATGTTTGTTCCTTCCACAAACCACATATGGATCCACCAGTGTCATTGCATGTGTGTTCTTTTCATGAACCACAACTAGAGTCATTGCATGTGTGTTCTTCTAAACAAACCACATAAGGATCCACGAGTTTCATTGCATGTCTATTCTTTTCATGAACCACACACAGTAACATTGCATGTTTGTTCCTCTAAACAAACCACACATGGATCCACCTAGTGTGATTGCATGTCTGTTCTTTTCACAAACCACACATGGATCCACCAGTGTCATTGCATGTGAGTTCTTTTCATGAACCATAGCTAGAGTCATTGCATGTCTGTTCTTCTCACAAACCACATAAGGATCCACCGGTGTCATTGCATGTGTGTTCTTTTCATGAACCACACCCAGTGTCATTGCATGTGTGTTCTTCTCATGAACCACACATGGATCCACCAGTGTCATTGCATGTGTGTTCTTCTCATGAACCACAGCTAGAGTCATTGCATGTGTGTTCTTCTCACAAACCACACATGGATCCACGAGTGTCATTGCATGTCTGTTCTTCTCATGAACCACAGCCAGTGTCATTGCATGTCTGTTCCTCTAAACAAACCACACATGGATCCACCTAGTGCGATTGCATGTCTGTTCTTTTCACAAACCACACATGGAACTATCAGTGTCATTGCATGTGAGTTCTTTTCATGAACCATAGCTAGAGTCATTGCATGTATGTTCATCTCACAAACCACATAACGATCCACCAGTGTCATTGCATCTGTGTTCTTTTCATGGACCACACATAGTGTCATTGCATGTGTGTTCTTCTCATGAACCACACATGGATCTACCAATGTCATTGCATGTGTGTTCTTTTCATGAACCACATCTAGAGTGACTGCATATGTGTTCTTCTCACAAACCACACATGGATCCACGAGTGTCATTGCATGTCTGTTCTTCTCATGAACCACACCCAGTGTCGGGGACGAGATTTATTTTAAGGGTGGTAGCCTGTCACATCCCAAGATTTTCCAAATCTTGTAATGTGAAAATAAATGAATAAAATAAAACTTTGTTTGATTTTCAGGGCCAGAAGAAACTTTTTGAATTCAATTTGGAATCTTCAAACCTATTTTGAACAATTAAATCCTAAAGGGATTTATAAAGATAAAACATTTAATAAAGGCAAATAAAATGTTTTGGAATTACTATTTTGGATCTTTATATAAAAAGATTTGGCTTTCAAAAGCAAAGATAGTTTTATAAATAAAGATTATGTTTTAAAGAGCCAAATTAATTTTGGCCAAGCTTTTATAATAAAATATTTTGTTTTGATAAAATGAGTAAAGGTTTATTTAAATAAAATAATAAGGATGTAATATCCAAATTTTATTTAAGTAAAGGCTTTTCCCATTTTAAATAAACACTAAAACTTATTTATTTATTTTAAATAAGTTTTCCAAAGTATTTTATTACTACTTTGAAATCTTTTTATAAAAGGTTTTGGTTTTCAAAATGAAAAGAAATATTTTAAATAAAGATTATTTTATAAAGCCAAATTAAACCTTGGCCAAGACTTTGAAACAAAAGGTTTTGCTTTGATTAAAATAGTAAAGTTTTATTTAAAATAAAATAAAAAGGATTTAAATATCCAAGTTTTATTAATAAAGGTTTTACTATTTCTAAAACATCAAAACTTATTTATTCTTTTAAAGTAAGTTTTCCAAGTATTTTGTTTTCTCAAATAAAACCTACTGAAGTGTTTTGGTTTATTTTAGATTTCAAAATAAAGTTTTTAAATAAACAAATCCTATTTGATTTATTAACTAAGGTCCATTATATTTAATTATTAATGGAACCTAAAATAAAAGGTTATTTTGGTTTTAAACAAGTTTTCCAAATATCTTTTATTTTCAAATAAAACTTACTGATTTGGTTTTGAAAATATTTGGATTTCAAATGGAAATTTTATTAATTAAATCAAACCCTATTTTATTAAATAACTAAAGATCCATTTTATTTAATTATTGAATGGATCCTAAAAATGAATAAAAATATTATTTCATTTTGGACTTTGGTTGATGTCTTAAACAGAACCAAATTTCAAATGAAAAGTTTGTTGTTTGTTTGAATTGATTTGAGTGTTGTTTGAATGTTTGAATAATTGATTGAAATTCAAAACAGAAAAATAGAATTAGAAAAGGAAAAAGAAAACAGACAGAAAAAAATAAGATTTGGACCAGCCCAGCTATCCCCAGCCCAATAGGCCCAACCCCAGCCCACCTTTCTTTTCCCTTAGAAAAACTTTTCGCACCAATTAGTTAACCCGCACAGAGAGTGACATCTGGACCCCACCCCCACTTCCTTTCTTTCACTGCCAAGCGGACCCACTTTCCACTGTTCTTCCACCCCACCCGAGCGAACCGTTTTTCTTCACCGCTTAAACAACCCGCAAGGCAACTGACTGGTGGACCTCCTCCTCTCTCCATTTCCCACTGACAGGTAGACCCCACTCCTCCTGTTCTTCTTCCTCCCCGCGACTCCTTCTCCCCCTCACCGCGCGGCCGTTTCTGCCCGTTGATAGCACCATTAATCCGCGTTAATCTCTCCATTAAACCTCGCCGTGACAACGCCCATTTAAACGCTAGTGACTCCTCTCCGTTTTCCCTCTGATTCCTTCCCCAAGCACGCCCCCAGGCTGCAGTATTTCGCCAGACACTCCACTGTCTTCGACGAGCTTCCACCGTCGATTCCGGCCGAGCCACACCACCTCCTGCCTCCCCGAACACACGAGCACGCTCACCGCATCCTGGCGCATCTTCCTGCGATCATTCATCCATGGTGCCACTCAGAACCTCGCCGACGACGACTGCGGCCACGCTTCGCCCGTCTCCGGCAAGCACCCAGGTAGTTCTGACCGCCCCGCGCCTCCTCGTTCACACTCCCACACTCGCCACATCCTTCTGCATCTAACCGCATCGTTGTTTTGCCTTGATGTGATCCACAGCGACCGTCCATGACGACCACCCGAAGCACCCGACGCCGTCCTCCACTCCGGCGAGCAATCCTGCCAAGACTAGAGCGCCCCTTGCCTCGTCAACCACACGTTGAGCATCGCCGTGACCCCCTGAGCCCGGTGAGCATCTCCCCTTTCTCCCTCACCTACGGTAGCATCGGCACCGTCGTCGACCGACAGCTCCACCGCCGGTAGCCACCGCAGCGCCGCCCATCTGTGGCTGGTGTTCCTAGCACCGTTAGATGCAGATCCATTGGCTACGATAGAACCACTTAACCGCGGAGGGGTATGTCCTATGGACCATGCGATCGATCTGATCCAACGCCCCACAGCCGCGATCCAACCGAACCGGTACCACCCAATTAGATAGCGCCGCGTGTCCCGCTGATGATTTAAAACAGATTTGAAAACAGATTTTGATGCCATTTTCAAACCCTTGTAACTTTGGATCCACACGTCCAAAAATTACAAATTTTATGTCGTTGGATTCAGGAGAGCAAGCCCTAACCAACCCAGCCCTTGGTTTAGCAAATAGTATCTGTTAGTTTGCTTGTTTTTTTAGATTCTTTTGTGTGCTTGTTTAGAGTATAAAAATTGTTTAAAAATGATTTTTGGGTTAAAACCTTTGCAAAATGGTTTGTTGTGACCTTACTGACCCTAGTAACCAACCCATGGTTTTGAAAATGAATTTGGAAAAGTTTAGAATAGATTAATTGGTTTAGCCCATTTCTAGTCAAATGGAAATAAAGATTTTGGTTATGAAAATACTTTTATAAAGAAAACTTTGGGAAAATATTTTGGACCAAACCTACTGACTCAAAACACCAAGTTTTGCAATAGCAACTCATTTGGTGAAACAAAATAATGATTCTTTGATTTAAAACCATTTCTAGTCAAATAGAAATGTGGTTTATTTATTAAAAATGGATTTGGAAGAAAACCTTTGGAAAATGTTTTGTTTTAAACTCTATGACCCCAAAAACCAAGTTTTGTGATTTGAAAACATATTTTGTGAACCCTATAGGTTAATGCCTTAGTAAAAAAAATATTTCTACACCACATAAAATGATACTTTGTTTTGAAAATGGTTTTTGTAGTGAAACCTTTTGCAAATGACTTTGCCACTTTACAAAATGACCATTAGATGTACCCAAATGTCTATGACCCACTAGGAACCACTTTTTCAAACAAAACCAAGCTTGGCATGCTTGCATGCATTACTTTGACTTTGTTATTTTATGTGTGTTGTTTTGCTTGATTGGTAGATTGAGTTTGTGCCTTGCTTGATTGATTTGTAGTGACTTGAAGAGTGTGATTGTTGCAAGGACAAGGAGTGAACCTATACCCTCTACCAAAAAGGCAAGTGATGCTTCATACTTTCTATCCCATTATTTTCAATATGCATTAGTGTTTTTGCTAAGTAAAACTTGCATGGATTTTATTTTGCTAAGTATAGACCTTGCTATAGGGAAACATAGTAGATGAATCCTTAGTAGGATTTTCCTAAGTTAAGAATCCTATTACTATCAATCTTAGCTTAGCTAATAGAAAACATGGGTGGAATATATATTCATGCTATGGAAAATTCCTAAGTCTGTGGACTTATGTTTTGTTTAATAAAACAACTAAGTGAATGAATCACCTGGGTGGAAATGGAAGGATTGGTTTGTGTTGAGTGGTTCACAAGGTCATGGACTTGGCTTGTGTATCTCACTTGTGGATGGCCACCCAGGAAACAAAGAGATTTGAGATGTCAAATGTTGAGAAGCTTCAAGTGTAACCACTTGGCAATATGGGCTCTGCCATGATCATATAGGTTGCAAGAACTTAGCCACATGGACAGTGGGTGGTAGTGTTTGATAGGTTGGAACGCGTCCATGATGGTCTAAGGGAAGGCTTCTGAAAGATCTTGTCTTGGGAAACCAAGTCTTGTGGGGAAAGTGCACCACCTCTGCAGAGTGTAAAATCTAAGTACTTAGCCATGTCCCTGGTAAAGGACAATTTGAGCATCAAGACATGGAAGCTATCAAGAATCTCATCATTCAAATTTCTAAGTTAAAACTTGTGGTTTGAACAAGGGTTGTGTGAAATCTTAAATCTTTGATTGGTAGATGCCTTGGAAAGGATCTTCAATCTTTGATTGAGAAAAATGATTTTGTCAAAACAAAAACTTAGTGTTTCCAAAATGATAAGAAAAATCTATTTTGAGCAATGCAAGCCTCACCTCCACTTAGCCAAATGCATATAGAGGATAGATTCCACCATACTATTATAGTATCACTTGCCAATACAATTCAAATGTATTGACCCTTGTGGCTGTAACTTGTAATGTTGCAGGTTTGATTGATTTTAGTGAAGGTTGATTGATTAGGATTACAAAGTCTACAACCAACATCTGCCTGTGGCACTTTGAAGATGAAGGACCCCATGCTTATAGTTATTCCGCTGCAATGTAATGTAATAGCCAAATGAGCTATGTATTGATGTAATAAAATTTTGTTATTCCTGGTTATAAAGTTATATTATGACCTTTGTTTCTTGATATTACATCTAAACTGTGGATGCTAGCTATTGATCCAGGGACTAGCATTGTAAACACATGGGATTCTACCTACCTTATATTTTAACAAGGTTGGGGACCCTACAGATGGTATCAGAGCCAGGTTGCCTGTAGGATTTGTAACCCTAGGATTGGACAAAACCCCTTAGAAAATAGGAGTTGTGTTTGTTACAAAAAACTTATTTACAAACAATCTTGTAAACTCTTACCTCAATCATTTTGGTTTCAACTCTACATCTCATCTATATTCAAACTTGATGGAAAAGCCTACCCCATGGCCAAAGACTACACCATGTGCAAAGGACTTCTTCAACTTCTTCAACTCTAATGACTTCATCATCTTCAGCATGTTCACCAAAGACTTCCAACTTGGATACTACTAAGGACTACAAGATAGACAAGAAATCTTGCTCAAGATTTGGAGACTAAGGAAAGACAAGTTAGAAGGAGCCCACATCACTTGAAGATGGTGACCAAGAATTTTTCAAGGAAAACATGATTTTATGCAAAGAAGAATCAACCAAGAAGATGGAAAGATCACAAGTGAACCATATAGATGGACCACCATATTTAGTTTAAGTCAAACACACCAACTTATGTGGTGTAACAAAAATATTTTTGGTTGCCTAAGTTGTGCTTGAAACTTGTTGTTTGAGTGGAGAGTTTGTTTGTGATTGCTTGCACATTGCTTGTGTGAATTGTGATGTGTGTGATTAGAATTGATTCCTTAGAAAATATTTTGCCTACTCTAATCCCAATCCAACCCAAACAGATGACTTCTCCAAGAGACTCCAACATCAAGGTTGATGACATCAACAACAGCCAAGATGACAGCATGAAAGAGCTCATAGCAACCCAATACCAGCTGAACCAACTAACAGCTTAGTACATAGCCAGCACTAGTGATAAAGATCCCACACTACAAAAGTTTTTGGAAGAACAATCCCAACTGATGCTTAAGGTGGCTAATCAAATGATCAGCATGGAAGAAAACTATCCAAAAAGAGTTTATGACAACAAGAGTGACAAGAATGTTATTCTAGATGGAGCCCCAGCTTGCATTATTTGTGGAGACAAGGATCATACTTCCAAGGAGCATGAAGATCAATGCCCTAACTGTGAAGAAAATCATCCTATTGGACTATGTCCCACCTCTCAAGCTACTTGTTACCTTTGTGAAGGAAACGACCATGTCCCTATCCAATGCCCCATCTATGCCATTGTTGAACAAAGGAAACAAGAAGGATCCAAGTCTACCAAAGGAAAAGGACCACTTATACCTCTAAACAAGACAACCCAATTCAAAGGATCAAAGAAACCCAAGAAACCAAAGCAAGACATGAGCCTTGTGCAATGTCGTAAATGTAAGGAAATGGGACACTACCCCAGTGGATGCCCAGAGAACATGAAGAATAAAGGGATGGACCAAGTAGTGTGCAACAACTGCAAAGAACCAGGCCATTATGTAGCAACTTGTCCACAAAAGCAACGTAAAGAACTCCAAGATATCCACTGTTTCAATTGCAAGAACCCAGGGCATTATGCAAGCAACTGTCCAGAGAAGATGAAGAACAAGTTGAACAAGCCTATGAAGGATCTCAACCTTGGCCCATGAGTCAAGAATGGAAACCAAGGACACAATGCAAAAGTTTGCTTAGAGAAGTTTCCCCAGGATCCCAAGAAGGACAATGTGTAATTTTTGTTTGAAAATTTTTAAGGGTGGTAGTACCCTAGTTGTTTTGAACCTACTTGTAACCCTAACCTTCCCAAATCTCGGGGACGAGATTTATTTTAAGGGTGGTAGCCTGTCACATCCCAAGATTTTCCAAATCTTGTAATGTGAAAATAAATGAATAAAATAAAACTTTGTTTGATTTTCAGGGCCAGAAGAAACTTTTTGAATTCAATTGGGAATCTTCAAACCTATTTTGAACAATTAAATCCTAAAGGGATTTATAAAGATAAAACATTTAATAAAGGCAAATAAAATGTTTTGGAATTACTATTTTGGATCTTTATATAAAAAGATTTGGCTTTCAAAAGCAAAGATAGTTTTATAAATAAAGATTATGTTTTAAAGAGCCAAATTAATTTTGGCCAAGCTTTTATAATAAAATATTTTGTTTTGATAAAATGAGTAAAGGTTTATTTAAATAAAATAATAAGGATGTAATATCCAAATTTTATTTAAGTAAAGGCTTTTCCCATTTTAAATAAACACTAAAACTTATTTATTTATTTATTTTAAATAAGTTTTCCAAAGTATTTTATTACTCTTTGAAATCTTTTTATAAAAGGTTTTGGTTTTCAAAATGAAAAGAAATATTTTAAATAAAGATTATTTTATAAAGCCAAATTAAACCTTGGCCAAGACTTTGAAACAAAAGGTTTTGCTTTGATTAAAATAGTAAAGTTTTATTTAAAATAAAATAAAAAGGATTTAAATATCCAAGTTTTATTAATAAAGGTTTTACTATTTCTAAAACATCAAAACTTATTTATTCTTTTAAAGTAAGTTTTCCAAGTATTTTGTTTTCTCAAATAAAACCTACTGAAGTGTTTTGGTTTATTTTAGATTTCAAAATAAAGTTTTTAAATAAACAAATCCTATTTGATTTATTAACTAAGGTCCATTATATTTAATTATTAATGGAACCTAAAATAAAAGGTTATTTTGGTTTTAAACAAGTTTTCCAAATATCTTTTATTTTCAAATAAAACTTACTGATTTGGTTTTGAAAATATTTGGGTTTCAAATGGAAATTTTATTAATTAAATCAAACCCTATTTTATTAAATAACTAAAGATCCATTTTATTTAATTATTGAATGGATCCTAAAAATGAATAAAAATATTATTTCATTTTGGACTTTGGTTGATGTCTTAAACAGAACCAAATTTCAAATGAAAAGTTTGTTGTTTGTTTGAATTGATTTGAGTGTTGTTTGAATGTTTGAATAATTGATTGAAATTCAAAACAGAAAAATAGAATTAGAAAAGGAAAAAGAAAACAGACAGAAAAAAATAAGATCTGGACCAACCCAGCTATCCCCAAATTTAATAGGCCCAACCCCACCTCTCTTTTCCCTCAGAAAAACTTTTCGCACCAATTAGTTAACCCGCACAGAGAGTGACATCTGGACCCCACCCCCACTTCCTTTCTTTCACTGCCAAGCGGACCCACTTTCCACTGTTCTTCCACCCCACCCGAGCGAACCGTTTTTCTTCACCGCTTAAACAACCCGCAAGGCAACTGACTGGTGGACCTCCTCCTCTCTCCATTTCCCAGCAGTGACCCCTCCTCCTGTTCTTCTTCCTCCCATGACTCCTTCTCCCCTCACCGCGGCCGTTTCGCCGTTGATAGCACCATTAATCCACGTTAATCTCTCCATTAAACCTCGCCCGTGACAACGCCCATTTAAACGCCGATGACTCTCTCCGTTTTCCTCTGTTTCCTTCCCCAAGCACGCCCCAGCTGCAGATTTCGCCAGACACTCTACTGTCTCCGGCGAGCTTCCACCGTCGATTCGGCCGAGCCACACCACCTCCTGCCTCCCGAACACACACGAGTACGCTCACGCATCTGGCGCATCTTCCTGTGCGATCATTCATCCATGGTGCCTCAGAACCTCGCCGACGACGACTGCGGCACGCCGTCGCCCGTCTCCGGCAAGCACCGTGTAGTTCGACCGCCTCTCCTCGTTCACACTCCCACACTCGCCACATCCTTCTGCATCTAACCGCATCGTTGTTTTGCCTTGGGGTGATCCACGGCGACCGTCCACGACGACCACCCTAAGCACCCGACGCCGTCCTCCACTCTGGCGAGCAATCCTGCCAAGACCAGAGCGCCCCTTGCCTCGTCAACCACACGTTGAGCATCGCCGTGACCCCCTGAGCCCGGTGAGCATCTCCCCTTTCTCCCTCACCTACGGTAGCATCGGCACCGTCGTCGACCGACAGCTCTGCCGCCGGTAGCCACCGCAGCGCCGCCCATCTGTGGCTGGTGTGCCTAGCACCGTTAGATGCAGATCCATTGGCTACGATAGAACCACTTAACCGCGAAGGGGTATGTCCTATGGACCATGTGATCGATCTGATCCAACGCCCCACAGCCGCGATCCAACTGAACCGGTACCACCCAATTAGATAGCGCCGCGTGTCCCGCTGATGATTTAAAACAGATTTGAAAACAGATTTTGATGCCATTTTCAAACCCTTGTAACTTTGGATCCACATGTCCAAAAATTACAAATTTTATGTCGTTGGATTCAGGAGAGCAAGCCCTAACCAACCCTGCCCTTGGTTTAGCAAATAGTATCTGTTAGTTTGCTTGTTTTTGCAGATTCTTTTGTGTGCTTGTTTAGAGTATAAAAATTGTTTAAAAATGATTTTTGGGTTAAAACCTTTGCAAAATGGTTTGTTGTGACCTTACTGACCCTAGGAACCAACCCATGGTTTTGAAAATGAATTTGGAAAAGTTTAGAATAGATTAATTGGTTTAGCCCATTTCTAGCCAAATGGAAATAAAGATTTTGGTTATGAAAATACTTTTATAAAGAAAACTTTGGGAAAATATTTTGGACCAAACCTACTGACCCAAAACACCAAGTTTTGCAATAGCAACTCATTTGGTGAAACAAAATAATGATTCTTTGATTTAAAACCATTTCTAGTCAAATAGAAATGTGGTTTATTTATTAAAAATGGATTTGGAAGAAAACCTTTGGAAAATGTTTTGTTTTAAACTCTATGACCCCAAAAACCAAGTTTTGTGATTTGAAAACATATTTGGTGAACCCTATAGGTTAATGCCTTAGTAAAAAAAATATTTCTACACCACATAAAATGATACTTTGTTTTGAAAATGGTTTTTGTAGTGAAACCTTTTGCAAATGACTTTGCCACTTTACAAAATGACCATTAGATGTACCCAAATGTCTATGACCCACTAGGAACCACTTTTTCAAACAAAACCAAGCTTGGCATGCTTGCATGCATTACTTTGACTTTGTTATTTTATGTGTGTTGTTTTGCTTGATTGGTAGATTGAGTTTGTGCCTTGCTTGATTGATTTGTAGTGACTTGAAGAGTGTGATTGTTGCAAGGACAAGGAGTGAACCTATACCCTCTACAAAAAAGTCAAGTGATGCTTCATACTTTCTATCCCATTATTTTCAATATGCATTAGTGTTTTTGCTAAGTAAAACTTGCATGGATTTTATTTTGCTAAGTATAGACCTTGCTATAGGAAAACCTAGTAGATGAATCCTTAATAGGATTTTCCTAAGTTAAGAATCCTATTACTATCAAGCTTAGCTTAGCTAATAGAAAACATGGGTGGAATATATATTCATGCTATGGAAAATTCCTAAGTCTGTGGACTTATGTTTTGTTTAATAAAACAACTAAGTGAATGAATCACCTGGGTGGAAATGGAAGGATTGGTTTGTGTTGAGTGGTTCACAAGGTCATGGACTTGGCTTGTGTATCTCACTTGTGGATGGCCACCCAGGAAACAAAGAGATTTGAGATGTCAAATGTTGAGAAGCTTCAAGTGCAACCACTTGGCAATATGGGCTCTGCCATGATCATATAGGTTGCAAGAACTTAGCCACATGGACAGTGGGTGGTAGTGTTTGATAGGTTGGAACGCATCCATGATGGTCTAAGGGAAGGCTTCTGGAAGATCTTGTCTTGGGAAACCAAGTCTTGTGGGGAAAGTGCACCACCTCTGCAGAGTGTAAAATCTAAGTACTTAGCCATGTCCCTGGTAAAGGACAATTTGAGCATCAAGACATGGAAGCTATCAAGAATCTCATCATTCAAATTTCTAAGTTAAAACTTGTGGTTTGAACAAGGGTTGTGTGAAATCTTAAATCTTTGATTGGTAGATGCCTTGGAAAGGATCTTCAATCTTTGATTGAGAAAAATGATTTTGTCAAAACAAAAACTTAGTGTTTCCAAAATGATAAGGAAAAATCTATTTTGAGCAATGCAAGCCTCAACTCCACTTAGCCAAATGCATATAGAGGATAGATTCCACCATACTATTATAGTACCACTTGCCAATACAATTCAAATGTATTGACCCTTGTGGCTGTAACTTGTAATGTTGCAGGTTTGATTGATTTTAGTGAAGGTTGATTGATTAGGATTACAAAGTCTACAACCAACATCTGCCTGTGGCACTTTGAAGATGAAGGACCCCATGCTTATAGTTATTCCGCTGCAATGTAATGTAATAGCCAAATGAGCTATGTATTGATGTAATAAAATTTTGTTATTCCTGGTTATAAAGTTATATTATGACCTTTGTTTCTTGATATTACATCTAAACTGTGGATGCTAGCTATTGATCCAGGGACTAGCATTGTAAACACATGGGATTCTACCTACCTTATATTTTAACAAGGTTGGGGACCCTACAATATGGATCCACTAGTGTGATTGCATGTCTGTTCTTTTCATGAACCACAGCTAGAGTCATTGCATGTCTGTTCCTTCCACAAACCACATACGGATCCACCAGTGTCATTGCACGTGTGTTCTTTTCATGAACCACAGCTAGAGTCATTGCATGTGTGTTCTTCTGAAAAACCACATAAGGATACACCCGTGTCATTACATGTGTGTTCTTTTCATGAACCACACCCAGTGTCATTGCATGTCTGTTCTTTTCACAAACCACACATGGATCCACCAGTGTCATTGCATGTGAGTTCTTTCATCAACCACAGCTAGAGTCATTGCATGTCTGTTCTTCTCACAAACAACATAAGGATCCACCAGTGTCACTGCATGTGTGTTCTTTTCATGAACCACACCCAGTGTCATTGCATGTGTGTTCCTCTAACCAAACCACATAAGGATCCACCAGTGTCATTGGATGTGTGTTCTTCTCATGAACCACACATGGATCCACTAGTGTCATTGCATGTCTATTATTTTCATGAACCATAGCTAGAGCCATTGAATGTCTGTTCTTTCCACAAAACACATATGGATCCACCACTGTCATTGCATGTCTGTTCTTTTCATGAACCACAGCTTGAGTCATTGCATGTCTGTTCCTTCCACAAACCACATATGGATCCACCAGTGTCATTGCATGTGTGTTCTTTTCATGAACCACAACTAGAGTCATTGCATGTGTGTTCTTCTCACAAACCACATAAGGATACACTAGTGTCATTGCATGTGTGTTCTTTTCATGAACCACACCCAGTGTCATTGCATGTCTGTTCTTTCCACAAACCACACATGGATCCACCAATGTCATTGGATGTGTGTTCTTTTCATGAACCACACCCAGTGTGATTGCATGTCTGTTCTTTTCACAAACCACACATGGATCCACCGGTGTCATTGCATGGGTGTTCTTTTCATGAACCACAGCTAGAGTCATTGCATGTCTGTTCTTTGCACAAACCACACATGGATCCACCTACTGTGATTGCATGTCTGTTCTTTTCACAAACCACACATGGATCCACCAGTGTCATTGCATGTGTGTTCTTCTAAACAAACCACATAAGGATCCACCAGTGTCATTGCATGTCTCTTCTTTTCAAGAACCACACCCAGTGTCATTGCATGTTTGTTCCTCTAAACAAACCACACATGGATCCACCTAGTGTGATTGCATGTCTGTTCTTTTCACAAACCACACATGGATCCACTAGTGTCATTGCATGTGAGTTCTTTTCATGAACCATAGCTAGTCATTGCATGTATGTTCATCTCACAAACCACATAAGGATCCACCAGTGTCATTGCATGTGTGTTCTTTTCATGGACCACACCTAGTGTCATTGCATGTGTGTTCTTCTCATGAACCACACATGGATCTACCAATGTCATTGCATGTGTGTTCTTTTCATGAACCACAGCTAGAGTCACTGCATATGTGTTCTTCTCACAAACCACACATGGATCCACGAGTGTCATTGCATGTCTGTTCTTCTCATGAACCACACACAGTGTCATTGCATGTCTGTTCCTCTAAACAAACCACATAAGGATCCACCAGTGTCATTGGATGTGTGTTCTTATCATGAACCACACATGGATCCACCAGTGTCATTGCTTGTCTGTTCTTTTCATGAACCACAGCTAGAGCCATTGCATATTTGTTCTTTCCATAAACCATATATGGATCCACTAGTGTGATTGCATGTCTGTTCTTTTCAGGAACCACAGCTAGATTCATTGCATGTCTGTTCCTTCCACAAACCACATATGGATCCACCTAGTGTCATTGCATGTTTGTTCCTCTAAACAAACCACACATGGATCCACCTAGTGTGATTGCATGTCTGTTCTTTTCACAAACCACACATGGATCCACCAGTGTCATTGCATGTGAGTTCTTTCATGAACCATAGCTAGAGTCATTGCATGTCTGTTCTTCTCACAAACAACATAAGGATCCACCAGTGTCACTGCATGTGTGTTCTTTTCATGAACCACACCCAGTGTCATTGCATGTGTGTTCTTCTCATGAAACACACATGGATCCACCAGTGTCATTGCATGTGTGTTCTTTTCATGAACCAGAGCTAGAGTCATTGCATGTGTGTTCTTCTCACAAACCACACATGGATCCACGAGTGTCATTGCATGTCTGTTCTTCTCATGAACCACAGCCAGTGTCATTGCATGTATGTTCCTATAAACAAACCACACATGGATCCACCGGTGTCATTGGATGTGTGTTATTCTCATGAACCACACATGGATCCACCAGTGTCATTGCATGTGTGTTCTTTTCATGAACCACAGCTAGATTCATTGCATGTCTGTTCTTTCCACAAACCACATATGGATCCACCAGTGTAATTGCATGTCTACTCTTTTCATGAACCACAGCTAGAGTCATTGCATGTATGTTCCTTCCACAAACCACATATGGACCCACCAGTGTCATTGCATGTGTGTTCTTTTCATGAACCACAACCAGAGTCATTGCATGTGTGTTCTTCTCAAAAACCACATAAGGATACACCAGTGTCATTGCATGTGTGTTCTTTTCATGAACCACACCCAGTGTCATTGCATGCCTGTTCCTTCCACAAACCACACATGGATCCACCAGTGTCATTGGATGTGTGTTCTTTTCATGAACCACACCTAGTGTGATTGCATGTTTGTTCTTTTCACAAACCACACATGGATCCACCAGTGTCATTGCATGTGTGTTCTTTTCATGAACCACGGCTAGAGTCATTGCATGTCTGTTCTTTCCACAAACCACACATGGATCCACCTAGTGTGATTGCATGTATGTTCTTTTCACAAACCACACATGGATCCACCAGTGATATTTCATGTGTGTTATTTTCATGAACCACAGCTAGAGTCATTGCATGTGTGTTCTTCTAAACAAACCACATAAGGATCCACGAGTTTCATTGCATGTCTATTCTTTTCATGAACGACACCTAGTGTCATTGCATGTTTGTTCCTCTAAACAAACCACACATGGATCCACCTAGTGTGATTGCATGTCTGTTCTTTTCACAAACCACACATGGATCCACCAGTGTCATTGCATGTGAGTTCTTTTCATGAACCATAGCTAGAGTCATTGCATGTCTATTCTTCTCACAAACCACATAAGGATCCACTGGTGTCATTGCATGTGTGTTCTTTTCATGGACCACACCTAGTGTCATTGCATGTGTGTTCTTCTCATGAACCACACATGGATCCACCAATGTCATTGCATGTGTGTTCTTTTCATGAACCACAACTAGAGTCACTGCATATGTGTTCTTCTCACAAACCACACATGGATCCACGAGTGTGATTGCATGTCTGTTCTTCTCATGAACCACAGCCAGTGTCATTGCATGTCTGTTCCTCTAAACAAACCACACATGGATCCACCAGTGTCATTGGATGTGTGTTCTTCTCATGAACCACACATGGATCCACCAGTGTCATTGCATGTGTGTTCTTTTCAAGAACCACAACTAGAGTCATTGCATGTCAGTTCTTTCCACAAACCACATATGGATCCACCAGTGTCATTGCATGTATGTTTTTTTCATGAACCATAGCTAGAGTCATTGCATGTCTGTTCCTTCCACAAACCACATATGGATCCACCAGTGTCATTGCATGTGTGTTATTTTCATGAACCACATCTAGAGTCATTGCATGTGTGTTCTTGTCACAAACTACATAAGGATACACCAGTGTCATTGCATGTGTGTTCTTTTCATGAACCACACCCAGTGTCATTGCATGTGTGTTCTTTTCATGAACCACAGCTAGAGTCATTGCATGTGTGTTCTTCTCACAAACCACATAAGGATACACCAGTGTCATTGCATGTGTGTTCTTTTCATGAACCACACCCAGTGTCATTGCATGTCTGTTCTTTCAAACCCCACATGGATCCAGCAATGTCATTGTATGTGTGTTCTTTTCATGAACCATACCCAGTGGATAGAGGCATGTCTGTTCTTTTCACAAACCACACATGGATCCACCAGTGTCATTGCATGTGTGTTCTTTTCATGAACCACAGCTAGAGTCATTGCATGTTTGTTCTTTCCACAAACCACACATGGATCCACCTAGTGTGATTGCATGTCTGTTCTTTTCACAAACCACACATGGATCCACCAGTGTCATTGCATGTGTGTTCTTTTCATGAACCACAGCTAGAGTCATTGCATGTGTGTTCTTCTAAACAAACCACATAAGGATCCACCAGTGTCATTGCAAGTCAGTTCTTTTCATGAACCACACCTAGTGTCATTGCATGTGTGTTCCTCTAAACAAACCACACATGGATCCACCTAGTGTGATTGCATGTCTATTCTTTTCACAAACCACACATGGATCCACCAGTGTCATTGCATGTGTGTTCTTTTCATGAAGCATAGCTAGAGTCATTGCATGTCAGTTCTTCTCACAAACCACACAAGGATCCACCAGTGTCATTGCATGTCTGTTCTTTTCATGAACCACACCTAGTGTCATTGCATGTGTGTTCTTTTCATGAACCACGGCTAGAGTCATTGCATGTGTGTTCTTTGCACAAACCACACATGGATCCACCAGTGTCATTGCATGTCTGTTTTTCTCATGAACCACACCTAGTGTCATTGCATGTCTGTTCTTTCCACAAACCATATATGGATCGACCAGTGTCATTGCATGTCTGTGCTTTTCATGAACCACAGCTAAGTCATTGCATGTTTGCTCCTTCCACAAACCACATATGGATCCACAAGTGTCATTGCATGTGTGTTCTTTTCATCAACCACAGATAGTCATTGCATGTGTGTTCTTCTCACAAACCACATAAGGATACACCAGTGTCATTGCATGTGTGTTCTTTTCATGAACCACACCCAGTGTCATTGCATGTCTGTTCTTTCCACAAACCACACATGGATCCACCAGTGTCATTGGATGTGTGTTCCTTTCATGAACCACACCCAGTGTGATTGCATGTCTGTTTTTTCACAAACCACACATGGATCCACCAGTGGCATTACATGTGTGTTCTTTTCATGAACCATAGCTAGATTCATTGCATGTATGTTCTTTCCACAAACCACACATGGATCCACCTAGTGTGATTGCATGTCTGTTATTTTCACAAACCACACATGGATCCACCAGTGTCATTGCATGTGTGTTCTTTTCATGAACCACAGCTAGAGTCATTGCATGTGTGTTCTTCTAAACAAACCACATAAGGATCCACCAGTGTCATTGCACGTCTGTTCTTTTCATGAACCACACCTAGTGTCATTGCATGTCTGTTCCTCTAAACAAACCACACATGGATCCACCTAGTGTGATTGCATGTCTGTTCTTTTCACAAACCACACATGGATCCACCAGTGTCATTGCATGTGAGTTCTTTTCATGAACCATAGCTAGAGTCATTGCATGTCTATTCTTCTCACAAACCACATAAGGATCCACTGGTGTCATTTCATGTGTGTTCTTTTCATGAACCACACCCTGTGTCATTGCATGTGTGTTCTTCTCATGAACCACACATGGATCCACCAATGTCATTGCATGTGTGTTCTTTTCATGAACCACACCTAGAGTCACTGCATATGTGTTCTTCTCACAAACCACACATGGATCCACGAGTGTCATTGCATGTCTGTTCTTCTCATGAACCACAGCCAGTGTCATTGCATGTCTGTTCCTCTAAAAAAACCACACATGGATCCACCAGTGTCATTGGATGTGTGTTCTTCTCATGAACCACACATGGATCCACCAGTGTCATTGGATGTGTGTTCCTTTCATGAACCACACCCAGTGTGATTGCATGTCTGTTTTTTCACAAACCACACATGGATCCACCAGTGGCATTACATGTGTGTTCTTTTCATGAACCATAGCTAGATTTATTGCATGTCTGTTCTTTCCACAAACCACACATGGATCCACCTAGTGTGATTGCATGTCTGTTCTTTTCACAAACCACACATGGATCCACCAGTGTCATTGCATGTGTGTTCTTTTCATGAACCACAGCTAGAGTCATTGCATGTGTGTTCTTCTAAACAAACCACATCAGGATCCACCAGTGTCATTGCATGTCTGTTCTTTTCATGAACCACACCCAGTGTCATTGCATGTCTGTTCCTCTAAACAAACCACACATGGATCCACCTAGTGTGATTGCATGTCTGTTCTTTTCACAAACCACACATCGATATACCAGTGTCATTGCATGTGTGTTCTTTTCATGAACCACAGCTAGAGTCATTGCATGTCTGTTCTTCTCACAAACCACATAAGGATCCACCAGTGTCATTGCATGTGTGTTCTTTTCATGAACCACTCCCAGTGTCATTGCATGTGTGTTCTTCTCATGAACCACACATGGATCCACCAATGTCATTGCATGTGTGTGTTCTTTTCATGAACCACAGCTAGAGTCACTGCATATGTGTTCTTCTCACAAACCACACATGGATCCACGAGTGTCATTGCATGTCTGTTCTTCTAAAAAAACCACACATGGATCCACCAGTGTCATTGGATGTGTGTTGTTCTCATGAGCCACACATGGATCCACCAGTGTCATTGCATGTGTGTTCTTTTCATGAACCACAACTAGAGTCATTGCATGTCTGTTCTTTCCACAAACCACATATGGATCCACCAGTGTCATTGCATGTCTATTTTTTATGAACCATAGCTAGAGTCAATGCATGTCATTCCTTCCACAAACCACATATGGATCCACAGTGTCATTGCTTGTGTGTTATTTTCATGAACCACAACTAGAGTCATTGCATGTGTGTTCTTGTCAAGAACGACATCAGGATACAGTGTCATTGCATGTGTGTTGTTTTCATGAACCACACCCAGTGTCATTGTATGTCTGTTCTTTCCACAAACCACACATGGATCCACCAGTGTTATTGCATGTGTGTTCTTTTCATGAACCATAGCTAGAGTCATTGCATGTATGTTCTTCTCACAAACCACATAAGGATACACCAGTGTCATTGCATGTGTGTTCTTTTCATGAACCACACCCAGTGTCATTGCATGTCTGTTCTTTCAAACCCCACATGGATCCAGCAATGCCATTGGATGTGTGTTCTTTTCGTGAACCACACCCAGTGGATAGAGGCATGTCTGTTCTTTTCACAAACCACACATGGATCCACCAGTGTAATAGCATGTGTGTTCTTTTCATGAACCACAGCTAGAGTCATTGCATGTCTGTTCTTTCCACAAACCACACATGGATCCACCTAGTGTGATTGCATGTCTGTTTTTTTCACAAACCACACATGGATCCACAAGTGTCATTGCATGTATGTTCTTTTCATGAACCACATCTACAGTCATTGCATGTGTGTTCTTCTAAACAAACCACATAAGGATCCACCAGTGTCATTGCATGTATGTTCTTTTCATGAACCACACCCAGTGTCATTGCATGTTTGTTCCTCTAAACAAACCACACATGGATCCACCTAGTGTGATTGCATGTCTGTTCTTTTCACAAACCACACATGGATCCACTAGTGTCATTGCATGTGTGTTCTTTTCATGAACCATAGCTAGAGTCATTGCATGTCAGTTCTTCTCACAAACCACATAAGGATCCACCAGTGTCATTGCATGTCTGTTATTTTCATGAACCACACCTAGTGTCATTGCATGTGTGTTCTTATCATGAACAACACATGGATCCACCAATGTCATTGCATGTGTGTTCTTTTCATGAACCACACCCAGTGTCATTGCATGTGTGTTCTTCTCATGAACCACACATGGATCCACCAATGTCATTGCATGTGTGTTCTTTTCATGAACCACAGCTAGAGTCAATGCATATGTGTTCTCACAAACCACACATGGATCCACGAGTGTCATTGCATGTCTGTTCTTCTCATGAACCACAGCCAGTGTCATTGCATGTCTGTTCTTCTAAACAAACCACACATGGATCCACCAGTGTCATTGGATGTGTGTTCTTCTCATGAACCACACATGGATCCACCAGTGTCATTGCATGTGTGTTCTTTTCATGAACCACAACAAGAGTCATTGCATGTCTCTTCTTTCCACAAACCACATATGGATCCACCAGTGTCATTGCATGTCTATTTTTTTATGAACCATAGCTAGAGTCATTGCATGTCTGTTCCTTCCACAAACCACATATGGATCCACCAGTGTCATTGCATGTGTGTTATTTTCATGAACCACAACCAGTGTCATTGCATGTGTGTTGTTTTCATGAACCACACCCAGTGTCATTGTATGTCTGTTCTTTCCACAAACCACACATGGATCCACCAGTGTTATTGCATGTGTGTTCTTTTCATGAACCACATCTAGAGTCATTGCATGTATGTTCTTCTCACAAACCACATAAGGATACACCAGTGTCATTGCATGTGTGTTCTTTTCATTACCACACCCAGTGTCATTGCATGTCTGTTCTTTCAAACCCCACATGGATCCAGCAATGTCATTGGATGTGTGTTCTTTTCATGAACCACACCCAGTGGATAGAGGCATGTCTGTTATTTTCACAAACCACACATGGATCCACCAGTGTCATTGCATGTGTGTTCTTTTCATGAACCACAACTAGAGTCATTGCATGTCTGTTCATTCCACAAACCACACATGGATCCACCTAGTGTGATTGCGTGTCTGTTCTTTTCACAAACCACACATGGATCCACAAGTGTCATTGCATGTATGTTCTTTTCATGAACCACATCTACAATCATTGCATGTGTGTTCTTCTAAACAAACCACATAAAGATCCACCAGTGTCATTGCATGTGTGTTCTTTTCATGAACCACAGCTAGAGTCATTGCATGTCTGTTCTTTCCACAAACCACATATGGATCCACCAGTGTAATTGCATGTATATTCTTTTCATGAACCACAACTAGAGTCATTGCATGTATGTTCCTTCCACAAACCACATATGGACCCACCAGTGCCATTGCATGTGTGTTCTTTTCATGAACCACAACTAGAGTCATTGCATGTGTGTTATTCTCAAAAACCACATAAGGATACACCAGTGTCATTGCATGTGTGTTCTTTTCATGAACCACACCCAGTGTCATTGCATGTCTGTTCCTTCCACAAACCACACATGGATCCACCAGTGTCATTGGATGTGTGTTCTTTTCATGAACCACACCTAGTGTGATTGCATGTTTGTTCTTTTCACAAACCACATGGATCCACGGTGTCATTGCATGTGTGTTCTTTTCATGAACCACAGCTAGAGTCATTGCATGTCTGTTCTTTCCACAAACCACACATGGATCCACCTAGTGTGATTGCATGTCTGTTCTTTTCACAAACCACACATGGATCCACCAGTGTCATTGCATGTGTGTTCTTTTCATGAACCACAGCTAGAGTCATTGCATGTGTGTTCTTCTAAACAAACCACAGAAGGATCCACCAGTGCCATTGCATGTCTGTTCTTTTCATGAACCACACCTAGTGTCATTGCATGTGTGTTCCTCTAAACAAACCACACATGGATCCACCAGTGTCATTGCATGTGTGTTCTTTTCATGAACCACATCTAGAGTCATTGCATGTCTGTTCTTTCCATAAACCACACATGGATCCACCTAGTGTGATTGCATGTCTGTTCTTTTCACAAACCACACATGGATCCACAAGTGTCATTGCATGTATGTTCTTTTCATGAACCACATCTACAGTCATTGCATGTGTGTTCTTCTAAACAAACCACATAAGGATCCACCAGTGTCATTGCATGTCTGTTCTTTTCATGAACCACACCTAGTGTCATTGCATGTTTGTTCCTCTAAAAAAACCACACATGGATCCACCTAGTGTGATTGCATGTCTGTTCTTTTCACAAACCACATATGGATCCACCAGTGTCATTGCATGTGAGTTCTTTTCATGAACCATAGCTAGAGTCATTGCTTGTCTATTCTTCTCACAAACCACATAAGGATCCACCAGTGTCATTGCATGTGTGTTCTTTTCATGAACCACACCCAGTGTCTTTGCATGTGTGTTCTTCTCATGAACCACACATGGATCCACCAATGTCATTGCATGTGTGTTCTTTTCATGAACCACAACTAGAGTCACTGCATATGTGTTCTTCTCACAAACCACACATGGATCCACGAGTGTCATTGCATGTCATTACTTCTCATGAACCACGGCCAGTGTCATTGCATGTCTGTTCCTCTAAACAAACCACACATGGATCCACCAGTGTCATTGGATGTGTGTTCTTCTCATGAACCACACATGGATCCACCAGTGTCATTGCATGTGTGTTCTTTTCATGAACCACAACTAGAGTCATTTCATGTCAGTTCTTTCCACAAACCACATATGGATCCACCAGTGTCATTGCATGTATGTTTTTTTCATGAACCATAGCTAGAGTCATTGCATGTCTGTTCCTTCCACAAACCACATATGGATCCACCAGTGTCATTGCATGTGTGTTATTTTCATGAACCACAACTAGAGTCATTGCATGTGTGTTCTTGTCACAAACTACATAAGGATACACCAGTGTCATTGCATGTGTGTTCTTTTCATGAACCACACCCAGTGTCATTGTATGTCTATTCTTTCCACAAACCACACATGAATCCACCAGTGTCATTGCATGTGTGTTCTTTTCATGAACCACTAGTGTCATTGCATGTGTGTTCTTCTCACAAACCACATAAGGATACACCAGTGTCATTGCATGTGTGTTCTTTTCATGAACCACACCCAGTGTCATTGCATGTCTGTTCTTTCAAACCCCACATGGATCCAGCAATGTCATTGTATGTGTGTTCTTTTCATGAACCACACCCAGTGGATAGAGGCATGTCTGTTCTTTTCACAAACCACACATGGATCCACCAGTGTCATTGCATGTGTGTTCTTTTCATGAACCACAGCTAGAGTCATTGCATGTTTGTTCTTTCCACAAACCACACATGGATCCACCTAGTGTGATTGCATGTCTGTTCTTTTCACAAACCACACATGGATCCACCAGTGTCATTGCATGTGTGTTCTTTTCATGAACCACAGCTAGAGTCATTGCATGTGTGTTCTTCTAAACAAACCACATAAGGATCCACCAGTGTCATTGCAAGTCAGTTCTTTTCATGAACCACACCCAGTGTCATTGCATGTGTGTTCCTCTAAACAAACCACACATGGATCCACCTAGTGTGATTGCATGTCTATTCTTTTCACAAACCACACATGGATCCACCAGTGTCATTGCATGTGTGTTCTTTTCATGAACCATAGCTAGAGTCATTGCATGTCAGTTCTTCTCACAAACCACACAAGGATCCACCAGTGTCATTGCATGTCTGTTCTTTTCATGAACCACACCTAGTGTCATTGCATGTGTGTTCTTTTCATGAACCACGGCTAGAGTCATTGCATGTGTGTTCTTTGCACAAACCACACATGGATCCACCAGTGTTATTGCATGTCTGTTCTTCTCATGAACCACACCTAGTGTCATTGCATGTCTGTTCTTTCCACAAACCACATATGGATCGACCAGTATCATTGCATGTCAGTTCTTTTCATGAACCACAGCTAAGTCATTGCATGTTTGCTCCTTCCACGAACCACATATGGATCCACCAGTGTCATTGCATGTGTGTTCTTTTCATCAACCACGGATAGTCATTGCATGTGTGTTCTTCTCACAAACCACATAAGGATACACCAGTGTCATTGCATGTGTGTTCTTTTCATGAACCACACCCAGTGTCATTGCATGTCTGTTCTTTCCACAAACCACACATGGATCCACCAGTGTCATTGGATGTGTGTTCCTTTCATGAACCACACCCAGTGTGATTGCATGTCTGTTTTTTCACAAACCACACATGGATCCACCAGTGGCATTACATGTGTGTTCTTTTCATGAACCATAGCTAGATTCATTGCATGTATGTTCTTTCCACAAACCACACATGGATCCACCTAGTGTGATTGCATGTCTGTTCTTTTCACAAACCACACATGGATCCACCAGTGTCATTGCATGTGTGTTCTTTTCATGAACCACAGCTAGAGTCATTGCATGTGTGTTCTTCTAAACAAACCACATAAGGATCCACCAGTGTCATTGCATGTCTGTTCTTTTCATGAACCACACCTAGTGTCATTGCATGTCTGTTCCTCTAAACAAACCACACATGGATTTACCTAGTGTGATTGCATGTCTGTTCTTTTCACAAACCACACATGGATCCACCAGTGTCATTGCATGTGAGTTCTTTTCATGAACCATAGCTAGAGTCATTGCATGTCTATTCTTCTCAAAAACCACATAAGGATCCACCAGTGTCATTGCATGTGTGTTCTTTTCATGAACCACACCCAGTGTCATTGCATGTGTGTTCTTCTCATGAACCACACATGGATCCACCAATGTCATTGCATGTGTGTTCTTTTCATGAACCACAACTAGAGTCACTGCATTTGTGTTCTTCTCACAAACCACACATGGATCCACGAGTGTCATTGCATGTCTGTTCTTCACATGAACCACAGCCAGTGTCATTGCATGTCTGTTCCTCTAAACAAACCACACATGGATCCACCAGTGTCATTGGATGTGTGTTCTTCTCATGAACCACACATGGATCCACCAGTGTCATTGGATGTGTGTTCCTTTCATGAACCACACCTAGTGTGATTGCATGTCTGTTTTTTCACAAACCACACATGGATCCACCAGTGGCATTACATGTGTGTTCTTTTCATGAACCATAGCTAGATTTATTGCATGTCTGTTCTTTCCACAAACCACACATGGATCCACCTAGTGTGATTGCATGTCTGTTCTTTTCACAAACCACACATGGATCCACCAGTGTCATTGCATGTTTGTTCTTTTCATGAACCACAGCTAGAGTCATTGCATGTGTGTTCTTCTAAACAAACCACATCAGGATCCACCAGTGTCATTGCATGTCTGTTCTTTTCATGAACCACACCCAGAGTCATTGCATGTACATTCCTCTAAACAAACCACATGGATCCACCTAGTGTGATTGCATGTCTGTTCTTTTCACAAACCACACATCGATCTACGGTGTCATTGCATGTTTGTTCTTTTCATGAACAACTGCTAGAGTCATTGCATGTCTGTTCTTCTCACAAACCACATAAGGATCCACCAGTGTCATTGCATGTGTGTTCTTTTCATGAACCACACCCAGTGTCATTGCATGTGTGTTCTTCTCATGAACCACACATGTATCCACCAATGTCATTGCATGTGTGTGTTCTTTTCATGAACCACAGCTAGAGTCACTGCATATGTGTTCTTCTCACAAACCACACATGGATCCACGAGTGTCATTGCATGTACATTCTTCTCATGAACCCACAGCCGGTGTCATTGCATATACATTCTTCTAAACAAACCACACATGGATCCACCAGTGTCATTGGATGTGTGTTCTTCTCATGAACCACACATGGATCCACCAGGGTCATTGCATGTGTGTTCTTTTCATGAACCACAACTAGAGTCATTGCATGTCTGTTCTTTCCACAAACCACATATGGATCCACCAGTGTCATTGCATGTCTATTTTTTATGAACCAAAGCTAGAGACATTGCATGTACATTCCTTCCACAAACCACATATGGATCCACCAGTGTCATTGCATGTGTGTTATTTTCATGAACCACATCTAGAGTCATTGCATGTGTGTTCTTGTCACGAACTACATAAGGATACACCAGTGTCATTGCATGTGTGTTGTTTTCATGAACCACACCCAGTTTCATTGTATGTATGTTCTTTCCACAAACCACACATGGATCCACCAGCGTTATTGCATGTGTGTTCTTTTCATGAACCACAGCTAGAGTCATTGCATGTATGTTCTTCTCACAAACCACATAAGGATACACCAGTGTCATTGCATGTGTGTTCTTTTCATGAACCACACCCAGTGTCATTGCATGTCTGTTCTTTCAAACCCCACATGGATCCAGCAATGCCACTGGATGTGTGTTCTTTTCATGAACCACAACCAGTGGATAGAGGCATGTCTGTTCTTTTCACAAACCACACATGGATCCACCAGTGTCATAGCATGTGTGTTCTTTTCATGAACCACAGCTAGAGTCATTGCATGTCTGTTCTTTCCACAAACCACACATGGATCCACCTAGTGTGATTGCATGTCTGTTTTTTTCACAAACCACACATGGATCCACAAGTGTCATTGCATGTATGTTCTTTTCATGAACCACATCTACAGTCATTTCATGTGTGTTCTTCTAAACAAACCACATAAGGATCCACCAGTGTCATTGCATGTATGTTCTTTTCATGAACCACACCCAGTGTCATTGCATGTTTGTTCCTCTAAACAAACCACACATGGATCCACCTAGTGTGATTGCATGTCTGTTCTTTTCACAAACCACACATGGATCCACTAGTGTCATTGCATGTGTGTTCTTTTCATGAACCATAGCTAGAGTCATTGCATGTCAGTTCTTCTCACAAACCACATAAGGATCCACCAGTGTCATTGCATACATTTCTTTTCATGAACCACACCTAGTGTCATTGCATGTGTGTTCTTATCATGAACCACACATGGATCCACCAATGTCATTGCATGTGTGTTCTTTTCATGAACCACACCCAGTGTCATTGCATGTGTGTTCTTCTCATGAACCACACATGGATCCACCAATGTCATTGCATGTGTGTTCTTTTCATGAACCACAGCTAGAGTCACTGCATATGTGTTCTTCTCACAAACCACACATGGATCCACGAGTGTCATTGCATGTCTGTTCTTCTCATGAACCACAGCCAGTGTCATTGCATGTCTGTTCTTCTAAACAAACCACACATGGATCCACCAGTGTCATTGGATGTGTGTTCTTCTCATGAACCACACATGGATCCACCAGTGTCATTGCATGTGTGTTCTTTTCATGAACCACAACAAGAGTCATTGCATGTCTCTTCTTTCCACAAACCACATATGGATCCACCAGTGTCATTGCATGTCTATTTTTTTATGAACCATAGCTAGAGTCATTGCATGTACATTTCCTTCCACAAACCACATATGGATCCACCAGTGTCATTGCATGTGTGTTATTTTCATGAACCACAACCAGTGTCATTGCATGTGTGTTGTTTTCATGAACCACACCCAGTGTCATTGTGTATGCATTCTTTCCACAAACCACACATGGATCCACCAGTGTTATTGCATGTGTGTTCTTTTCATGAACCACATCTAGAGTCATTGCATGTATGTTCTTCTCACAAACCACATAAGGATACACCAGTGTCATTGCATGTGTGTTCTTTTCATTACCACACCCAGTGTCATTGCATGTCTGTTCTTTCAAACCCCACATGGATCCAGCAATGTCATTGGATGTGTGTTCTTTTCATGAACCACACCCAGTGGATAGAGGCATGTTTGTTATTTTCACAAACCACACATGGATCCACCAGTGTCATTGCATGTGTGTTCTTTTCATGAACCACAACTAGAGTCATTGCATGTCTGTTCATTCCACAAACCACACATGGATCCACCTAGTGTGATTGCGTGTCTGTTCTTTTCACAAACCACACATGGATCCACAAGTGTCATTGCATGTATGTTCTTTTCATGAACCACATCTACAATCATTGCATGTGTGTTCTTCTAAACAAACCACATAAAGATCCACCAGTGTCATTGCATGTGTGTTCTTTTCATGAACCACAGCTAGAGTCATTGCATGTCTGTTCTTTCCACAAACCACATATGGATCCACCAGTGTAATTGCATGTCTATTCTTTTCATGAACCACAACTAGAGTCATTGCATGTATGTTCCTTCCACAAACCACATATGGACCCACCAGTGCCATTGCATGTGTGTTCTTTTCATGAACCACAACTAGAGTCATTGCATGTGTGTTATTCTCAAAAACCACATAAGGATACACCAGTGTCATTGCATGTGTGTTCTTTTCATGAACCACACCCAGTGTCATTGCATGTCTGTTCCTTCCACAAACCACACATGGATCCACCAGTGTCATTGGATGTGTGTTCTTTTCATGAACCACACCTAGTGTGATTGCATGTTTGTTCTTTTCACAAACCACACATGGATCCACCAGTGTCATTGCATGTGTGTTCTTTTCATGAACCACAGCTAGAGTCATTGCATGTCTGTTCTTTCCACAAACCACACATGGATCCACCTAGTGTGATTGCATGTCTGTTCTTTTCACAAACCACACATGGATCCACCAGTGTCATTGCACGTGTGTTCTTTTCATGAACCACAGCTAGAGTCATTGCATGTGTGTTCTTCTAAACAAACCACAGAAGGATCCACCAGTGCCATTGCATGTCTGTTCTTTTCATGAACCACACCTAGTGTCATTGCATGTGTGTTCCTCTAAACAAACCACATGGATCCACCTACTGAGAGTGCATGTCTGTAAATTTCACAAACCAAACATTGATCCACCAGTGTCATTGCATGTGAGTTCTTTTCATGAACCATAGCTAGAGTCATTGCATGTCTGTTCTTCTCACAAACCACATAAGGATCCACCAGTGTCATTGCATGTGTGTTCTTTTCATGAACCACACCCAGTGTCATTGTATGTGTGTTCTTCTCATGAACCACACATGGATCCACCAATGTCATTGCATGTGTGTTCTTTTCATGAACCACAACTAGAGTCACTGCATATGTGTTCTTCTCACAAACCACACATGGATCCACGAGTGTCATTGCATGTCTGTTCTTCTCATGAACCACAGGCAGTGTCATTGCATGTCTGTTCCTCTAAACAAACCACACATGGATCCACCAGTGTCATTGGATGTGTGTTCTTCTCATGAACCACACATGGATCCACCAGTGTCATTGCATGTGTGTTCCTTTCATGAACACAGCTAGCGTCTTTGCATGTCTTTTCTTTCCACAAACCACATATGGATCCACCAGTGTCATTGCATGTGTGTTCTTTTCATGAACCACAGCTAGAGTCATTGCATGTGTGTTATTCTCACAAACCACATAAGGATACAGTGTCATTGCATGTGTGTTCTTTTCATGAACCACACCCAGTGTCATTGCATGTCATTCTTTCCAAACCACATGGATCCAGCAATTTCATTGTATGTGTGTTCTTTTCATGAACCACACCCAGTGGATAGAGGCATGTCTGTTCTTTTCACAAACCACACATGGATCCACCAGTGTCATTGCATGTGTGTTCTTTTCATGAACCACAGCTAGAGTCATTGCATGTTTGTTCTTTCCACAAACCACACATGGATCCACCTAGTGTGATTGCATGTCTGTTCTTTTCACAAACCACACATGGATCCACCAGTGTCATTGCATGTGTGTTCTTTTCATGAACCACAGCTAGAGTCATTGCATGTGTGTTCTTCTAAACAAACCACATAAGGATCCACCAGTGTCATTGCATGTCAGTTCTTTTCATGAACCACACCCAGTGTCATTGCATGTGTGTTCCTCTAAACAAACCACACAAGGATCCACCTAGTGTGATTGCATGTCTATTCTTTTCACAAACTACACATGGATCCACCAGTGTCATTGCATGTGTGTTCTTTTCATGAACCATAGCTAGAGTCATTGCATGTCAGTTCTTCTCACAAACCACACAAGGATCCACCAGTGTCATTGCATGTCTGTTCTTTTCATGAACCACACCTAGGGTCATTGCATGTGTGTTCTTTTCATGAACCACGGCTAGAGTCATTGCATGTGTGTTCTTTGCACAAACCACACATGGATCCACCAGTGTCATTGCATGTCTGTTCTTCTCATGGACCACAACTAGTGTCATTGCATGTCTGTTCCTCTAAACAAACCACATAAGGATCCACCAGTGTCATTGGATGTGTGTTCTTCTCATGAACCACACATGGATCCACCAGTGTCATTGCATGTCTGTTCGTTTGATGAACCACAGCTAGAGTCACTGCATGTCTGTTCTTTCCACAAACCACATATGGATCCACCAGTGTCATTGCATGTCTGTTCTTTTCATGAACCACAGCTAAGTCATTGCATGTTTGCTCCTTCCAAAAACCACATATGGATCCACCAGTGTCATTGCATGTGTGTTCTTTTCATCAACCACAGATAGTCATTGCATGTGTGTTCTTCTCACAAACCACATAAGGATACACCAGTGTCATTGCATGTGTGTTCTTTTCATGAACCACACCTAGTGTCATTGCATGTCTGTTCTTTCCACAAACCACACATGGATCCACCAGTGTCATTGGATGTGTGTTCCTTTCATGAACAACACCCAGTGTGATTGCATGTCTGTTTTTTCACAAACCACACATGGATCCACCAGTGGCATTATATGTGTGTTCTTTTCATGAACCATAGCTAGATTCATTGCATGTCTGTTCTTTCCACAAATCACACATGGATCCACCGAGTGTGATTGCATGTCTGTTCTTTTCACAAACCACACATGGATCCACCAGTGTCATTGCATGTGTGTTCTTTTCATGAACCACAGCTAGAGTCATTGCATGTGTGTTCTTCTAAACAAACCACATCAGGATCCACCAGTGTCATTGCATGTCTGTTTTTTTCATGAACCACACCCAGTGTCATTGCATGTTTGTTCCTCTAAACAAACCACACATGGATCCACCTAGTGTGATTGCATGTCTGTTCTTTTCACAAAACACACATGGATCTACCAGTGTCATTGCATGTGTGTTCTTTTCATGAACCACAGCTAGAGTCATTGCATGTCTGTTCTTCTCACAAACCACATAAGGATCCACCAGTGTCATTGCATGTGTGTTCTATTCATGAACCACTCCCAGTGTCATTGCATGTGTGTTCTTCTCATGAACCACACATGGATCCACCAATGTCATTGCATGTGTGTGTTCTTTTCATGAACCACAACTAGAGTCACTGCATATGTGTTCTTATCACAAACCACACATGGATCCACGAGTGTCATTGCATGTCTGTTCTTCTCATGAACCACAGCCAGTGTCATTGCATGTCTGTTCTTCTAAACAAACCACACATGGATCCACCAGTGTCATTGGATGTGTGTTCTTCTCATGAACCACACATGGATCCACCAGTGTCATTGCATGTGTGTTCTTTTCATGAACCACAACTAGAGTCATTGCATGTCTGTTCTTTCCACAAACCACATATGGATCCACCAGTGTCATTGCATGTCTATTTTTTTATGAACCATAGCTAGAGTCATTGCATGTCTGTTCCTTCCACAAACCACATATGGATCCACCAGTGTCATTGCATGTGTGTTATTTTCATGAACCACAACTAGAGTCATTGCAAGTGTGTTCTTGTCACGAACTACATAAGGATACACCAGTGTCATTGCATGTGTGTTGTATTCATGAACCACACCCAGTGTCATTGCATGTCTGTTCTTTCAAACCCCACATGGATCCAGCAATGCCATTGGATGTGTGTTCTTTTCATGAACCACACCCAGTGGATAGAGGCATGTCTGTTCTTTTCACAAACCACACATGGATCCACCAGTGTCATTGCATGTGTGTTCTTTTCATGAACCATAGCTAGAGTCATTGCATGTCTAATCTTTCCACAAACCACACATGGATCCACCTAGTGTGATTGCATGTCTGTTCTTTTCACAAACCACACATGGATCCACCAGTGTCATTGCATGTATGTTCTTTTCATGAACCACATCTACAGTCATTGCATGTGTGTTCTTCTAAACAAACCATATAAGGAAATACCAGTGTCATTGCATGTCTGTTCTTTTCATGAACCACACCCAGTGTCATTGCATGTTTGTTCCTCTAAACAAACCACACATGGATCCACCTAGTGTGATAGCATGTCTGTTCTTTTCACAAACCACACATGGATCCACTAGTGTCATTGCATGTGTGTTCTTTTCATGAACCATAGCTAGAGTCATTGCATGTCAGTTCTTCTCACAAACCACATAAGGATCCACCAGTGTCATTGCATGTCTGTTCTTTTCATGAACCACACCTAGTGTCATTGCATGTGTGTTCTTATCATGAACCACACATGGATCCACCAGTGTCATTGCATGTGTGTTCTTTTCATGAACCACACCTAGTGTCATTGCATGTGTGTTCTTCTCATGAACCACACATGGATCCACCAGTGTCATTGGATGTGTGTTCTTTTCATGAACCACAGCTAGAGTCACTGCATATGTGTTCTTCTCACAAACCACACATGGATCCACGAGTGTCATTGCATGTCTGTTCTTCTCATGAACCACAGCCAGTGTCATTGCATGTATGTTCTTCTAAACAAACCACACATGGATCCACCAGTGTCATTGGATGTGTGTTCTTCTCATGAACCACACATGGATCCACCAGTGTCATTGCATGTGTGTTCTTTTCATGAACCACAACAAGAGTCATTGCATGTCTGTTCTTTCCACAAACCACATATGGATCCACCAGTGTCATTGCATGTCTATTTTTTTATGAACCATAGCTAGAGTCATTGCATGTCTGTTCCTTCCACAAACCACATATGGATCCACCAGTGTCATTGCATGTGTGTTATTTTCATGAACCACAACTAGAGTCATTGCATGTGTGTTCTTGTCACGAACTACATAAGGATACACCAGTGTCATTGCATGTGTGTTGTTTTCATGAACCACACCCAGTGTCATTGTATGTCTGTTCTTTCCACAAACCACACATGGATCCACCAGTGTTATTGCATGTGTGTTCTTTTCATGAACCACTGCTAGAGTCATTGCATGTATGTTCTTCTCACAAACCACATAAGGATACACCAGTGTCATTGCATGTGTGTTCTTTTCATTACCACACCCAATGTCATTGCATGTCTGTTCTTTCAAACCCCACATGGATCCAGCAATGTCATTGGATGTGTGTTCTTTTCATGAACTACACCTAGTGGATAGAGGCATGTCTGTTATTTTCACAAACCACACATGGATCCACCAGTGTCATTGCATGTGTGTTCTTTTCATGAACCACATCTAGAGTCATTGCATGTCTGTTCTTTCCATAAACCACACATGGATCCACCTAGTGTGATTGCATGTCTGTTCTTTTCACAAACCACACATGGATCCACAAGTGTCATTGCATGTATGTTCTTTTCATGAACCACATCTACAGTCATTGCATGTGTGTTCTTCTAAACAAACCACATAAGGATCCACCAGTGTCATTGCATGTCTGTTCTTTTCATGAACCACACCTAGTGTCATTGCATGTTTGTTCCTCTAAAAAAACCACACATGGATCCACCTAGTGTGATTGCATGTCTGTTCTTTTCACAAACCACATATGGATCCACCAGTGTCATTGCATGTGAGTTCTTTTCATGAACCATAGCTAGAGTCATTGCTTGTCTATTCTTCTCACAAACCACATAAGGATCCACCAGTGTCATTGCATGTGTGTTCTTTTCATGAACCACACCCAGTGTCATTGCATGTGTGTTCTTCTCATGAACCACACATGGATCCACCAATGTCATTGCATGTGTGTTCTTTTCATGAACCACAACTAGAGTCACTGCATATGTGTTCTTCTCACAAACCACACATGGATCCACGAGTGTCATTGCATGTCTGTTCTTCTCATGAACCACGGCCAGTGTCATTGCATGTCTGTTCCTCTAAACAAACCACACATGGATCCACCAGTGTCATTGGATGTGTGTTCTTCTCATGAACCACACATGGATCCACCAGTGTCATTGCATGTGTGTTCTTTTCATGAACCACAACTAGAGTCATTTCATGTCAGTTCTTTCCACAAACCACATATGGATCCACCAGTGTCATTGCATGTATGTTTTTTTCATGAACCATAGCTAGAGTCATTGCATGTCTGTTCCTTCCACAAACCACATATGGATCCACCAGTGTCATTGCATGTGTGTTATTTTCATGAACCACAACTAGAGTCATTGCATGTGTGTTCTTGTCACAAACTACATAAGGATACACCAGTGTCATTGCATGTGTGTTCTTTTCATGAACCACACCCAGTGTCATTGTATGTCTATTCTTTCCACAAACCACACATGAATCCACCAGTGTCATTGCATGTGTGTTCTTTTCATGAACCACAGCTAGAGTCATTGCATGTGTGTTCTTCTCACAAACCACATAAGGATACACCAGTGTCATTGCATGTGTGTTCTTTTCATGAACCACACCCAGTGTCATTGCATGTCTGTTCTTTCAAACCCCACATGGATCCAGCAATGTCATTGTATGTGTGTTCTTTTCATGAACCACACCCAGTGGATAGAGGCATGTCTGTTCTTTTCACAAACCACACATGGATCCACCAGTGTCATTGCATGTGTGTTCTTTTCATGAACCACAGCTAGAGTCATTGCATGTTTGTTCTTTCCACAAACCACACATGGATCCACCTAGTGTGATTGCATGTCTGTTCTTTTCACAAACCACACATGGATCCACCAGTGTCATTGCATGTGTGTTCTTTTCATGAAGCACAGCTAGAGTCATTGCATGTGTGTTCTTCTAAACAAACCACATAAGGATCCACCAGTGTCATTGCATGTCAGTTCTTTTCATGAACCACACCCAGTGTCATTGCATGTGTGTTCCTCTAAACAAACCACACATGGATCCACCTAGTGTGATTGCATGTCTATTCTTTTCACAAACCACACATGGATCCACCAGTGTTATTGCATGTGTGTTCTTTTCATGAACCATAGCTAGAGTCATTGCATGTCAGTTCTTCTAACAAACCACACAAGGATCCACCAGTGTCATTGCATGTCTGTTCTTTTCATGAACCACACCTAGTGTCATTGCATGTGTGTTCTTTTCATGAACCACGGCTAGAGTCATTGCATGTGTGTTCTTTGCACAAACCACACATGGATCCACCAGTGTCATTGCATGTCTGTTCTTCTCATGAACCACACCTAGTGTCATTGCATGTCTATTCTTTCCACAAACCACATATGGATCGACCAGTGTCATTGCATGTCTATTCTTTTCATGAACCACAGCTCAGTCATTGCATGTTTGCTCCTTCCACAAACCACATATGGATCCACCAGTGTCATTGCATGTGTGTTCTTTTCATCAACCATAGATAGTCATTGCATGTGTATTCTTCTCACAAACCACATAAGGATACACCAGTGTCATTGCATGTGTGTTGTTTTCATGAACCACACCCAGTGTCATTGCATGTTTGTTCTTTCCACAAACCACACATGGATCCACCAGTGTCATTGGATGTGTGTTCCTTTCATGAACCACACCTAGTGTGATTGCATGTCTGTTTTTTCACAAACCACACATGGATCCACCAGTGGCATTACATGTGTGTTCTTTTCATGAACCATAGCTAGATTCATTGCATGTATGTTCTTTCCACAAACCACACATGGATCCACCTAGTGTGATTGCATGTCTGTTCTTTTCACAAACCACACATGGATCCACTAGTGTCATTGCATGTGAGTTCTTCCATGAACCATAGCTAGAGTCATTGCATGTCTGTTCTTCTCACAAACAACATAAGGATCCACCAGTGTCACTGCATGTGTGTTCTTTTCATGAACCACACCTAGTGTCATTGCATGTGTGTTCTTCTCATGAAACACACATGGATCCACCAGTGTCATTACATGTGTGTTCTTTTCATGAACCACAGCTAGAGTCATTGCATGTATGTTCTTCTCACAAACCACATAAGGATACACCAGTGTCATTGCATGTGTGTTCTTTTCATGAACCACACCCAGTGTCATTGCATGTCTGTTCTTTCAAACCCCACATGGATCCAGCAATGCCATTGGATGTGTGTTCTTTTCATGAACCACACCTAGTGCATAGAGGCATGTCTGTTCTTTTCACAAACCACACATGGATCCACCAGTGTCATTGCATGTGTGTTCTTTTCATGAACCACAGCTAGAGTCATTGCATGTCTGTTCTTTCCACAAACCAGACATGGATCCACCTAGTGTGATTGCATGTCTGTTCTTTTCACAAACCACACATGGATCCACCAGTGTCATTGCATGTATGTTCTTTTCATGAACCACATCTACAGTCATTGCATGTGTGTTCTTCTAAACAAACCACATAAGGATCCACCAGTGTCATTGCATACATTCTTTTCATGAATACACCCGGTGTCATTGCATGTTTGTTCCTCTAAACAAACCACACATGGATCCACCTAGTGTGATTGCATGTCTGTTCTTTTCACAAACCACACATGGATCCACTAGTGTCATTGCATGTGTGTTCTTTTCATGAACCACAGCTAGAGTCATTGCATGTCTGTTCTTCTCACAAACCACATAAGGATCCACCAGTGTCATTGCATGTGTGTTCTTTTCATGAACCACTCCCAGTGTCATTGCATGTGTGTTCTTCTCATGAACCACACATGGATCCACCAATGTCATTGCATGTGTGTGTTCTTTTCATGAACCACAGCTAGAGTCACTGCATATGTGTTCTTCTCACAAACCACACATGGATCCACGAGTGTCATTGCATGTCTGTTCTTCTCATGAACCACAGCCAGTGTCATTGCATGTCTGTTCTTCTAAACAAACCACGCATGGATCCACCAGTGTCATTGGATGTGTGTTCTTCTCATGAACCACACATGGATCCACCAGTGTCATTGCATGTGTGTTCTTTTCATGAACCACAACAAGAGTCATTGCATGTCTGTTCTTTCCACAAACCACATATGGATCCACCAGTGTCATTGCATGTCTATTTTTTATGAACCATAGCTAGAGTCATTGCATGTCTGTTCCTTCCACAAACCACATATAGATCCACCAGTGTCATTGCATGTGTGTTATTTTCATGAACCACAACTAGAGTCATTGCATGTGTGTTCTTGTCACGAACTACATAAGGATACACCAGTGTCATTGCATGTGTGTTGTTTTCATGAACCACACCCAGTGTCATTGTATGTCTGTTCTTTCCACGAACCACACATGGATCCACCAGTGTTATTGCATGTGTGTTCTTTTCATGAACCACAGCTAGACTCATTGCATGTATGTTCTTCTCACAAACCACATAAGGATACACCAGTGTCATTGCATGTGTGTTCTTTTCATTACCACACCCAGTGTCATTGCATGTCTGTTCTTTCAAACCCCACATGGATCCAGCAATGTCATTGGATGTGTGTTCTTTTCATGAACCACACCCAGTGGATAGAGGCATGTCTGTTATTTTCACAAACCACACATGGATCCACCAGTGTCATTGCATGTGTGTTCTTTTCATGAACCACATCTAGAGTCATTGCATGTCTGTTCTTTCCATAAACCACACATGGATCCACCTAGTGTGATTGCATGTCTGTTCTTTTCACAAACCACACATGGATCCACAAGTGTCATTGCATGTATGTTCTTTTCATGAACCACATCTACAGTCATTGCATGTGTGTTCTTCTAAACAAACCACATAAGGATCCACCAGTGTCATTGCATGTACATTCTTTTCAAGAACCACACCTGGTGTCATTGCATGTTTGTTACTCTACTAAAACCACACATGGATCCACCTAGTGTGATTGCATGTCTGTTCTTTTCACAAACCACATATGGATCCACCAGTGTCATTGCATGTGAGTTCTTTTCATGAACCATATCTAGAGTCATTGCATGTCTATTCTTCTCACAAACCACATAAGGATCCACCAGTGTCATTGCATGTGTGTTCTTTTCATGAACCACACCCAGTGTCATTGCATGTGTGTTCTTCTCATGAACCACACATGGATCCACCAATGTCATTGCATGTGTGTTCTTTTCATGAACCACAACTAGAGTCACTGCATATGTGTTCTTCTCACAAACCACACATGGATCCACGAGTGTCATTGCATGTCTGTTCTTCTCATGAACCACGGCCAGTGTCATTGCATGTCTGTTCCTCTAAACAAACCACACATGGATCCACCAGTGTCATTGGATGTGTGTTCTTCTCATGAACCACACATGGATCCACCAGTGTCATTGCATGTGTGTTCTTTTCATGAACCACAACTAGAGTCATTGCATGTCAGTTCTTTCCACAAACCACATATGGATCCACCAGTGTCATTGCATGTATGTTTTTTTCATGAACCATAGCTAGAGTCATTGCATGTCTGTTCCTTCCACAAACCACATATGGATCCACCAGTGTCATTGCATGTGTGTTATTTTCATGAACCACAACTAGAGTCATTGCATGTGTGTTCTTGTCACAAACTACATAAGGATACACTAGTGTCATTGCATGTGTGTTCTTTTCATGAACCACACCCAGTGTCATTGTATGTCTATTCTTTCCACAAACCACACATGAATCCACCAGTGTCATTACATGTGTGTTCTTTTCATGAACCACAGCTAGAGTCATTGCATGTGTGTTCTTCTCACAAACCACATAAGGATACACCAGTGTCATTGCATGTGTGTTCTTTTCATGAACCACACCCAGTGTCATTGCATGTCTGTTCTTTGAAACCCCACATGGATCCAACAATTTCATTGTATGTGTGTTCTTTTCATGAACCACACCCAGTGGATAGAGGCATGTCTGTTCTTTTCACAAACCACACATGGATCCACCAGTGTCATTGCATGTGTGTTCTTTTCATGAACCACAGCTAGAGTCATTGCATGTTTGTTCTTTCCACAAACCACACATGGATCCACCTAGTGTGATTGCATGTCTGTTCTTTTCACAAACCACACATGGATCCACCAGTGTCATTGCACGTGTGTTCTTTTCATGAACCACAGCTAGAGTCATTGCATGTGTGTTCTTCTAAACAAACCACATAAGGATCCACCAGTGTCATTTCATGTCAGTTCTTTTCATGAACCACACCCAGTGTCATTGCATGTGTGTTCCTCTAAACAAACCACACATGGATCCACCTAGTGTGATTGCATGTCTATTCTTTTCACAAACCACACATGGATCCACCAGTGTCATTGCATGTGTGTTCTTTTCATGAACCATAGCTAGAGTCATTGCATGTCAGTTCTTCTCACAAACAACACAAGGATCCACCAGTGTCATTGCATGTCTGTTCTTTTCATGAACCACACCTAGTGTCATTGCATGTGTGTTCTTTTCATGAACCACGGCTAGAGTCATTGCATGTGTGTTCTTTGCACAAACCACACATGGATCCACCAGTGTCATTGCATGTCTGTTCTTCTCATGAACCACACCTAGTGTCATTGCATGTATGTTCTTTCCACAAACCATATATGGATCGACCAGTGTCATTGCATGTCTGTTCTTTTCATGAACCACAGCTAAGTCATTGCATGTTTGCTCCTTCCACAAACCACATATGGATCCACCAGTGTCATTGCATGTGTGTTCTTTTCATCAACCACAGATAGTCATTGCATGTGTGTTCTTCTCACAAACCACATAAGGATACACCAGTGTCATTGCATGTGTGTTCTTTTCATGAACCACACCCAGTGTCATTGCATGTGTGTTCTTTCCACAAACCACACATGGATCCACCAGTGTCATTGGATGTGTGTTCCTTTCATGAACCACACCCAGTGTGATTGCATGTCTGTTTTTTCACAAACCACACATGGATCCACCAGTGGCATTACATGTGTGTTCTTTTCATGAACCATAGCTAGATTCATTGCATGTATGTTCTTTCCACAAACCACACATGGATCCACCTAGTGTGATTGCATGTCTGTTCTTTTCACAAACCACACATGGATCCACCAGTGTCATTGCATGTTTGTTCTTTTCATGAACCACAGCTAGAGTCATTGCATGTGTGTTCTTCTAAACAAACCACATAAGGATCCACCAGTGTCATTGCATGTCTGTTATTTTCATGAACCACACCTAGTGTCATTACATGTCTGTTCCTCTAAACAAACCACACATGGATCCACCTAGTGTGATTGCATGTCTGTTCTTTTCACAAACCACACATGGATCCACCAGTGTCATTGCATGTGAGTTCTTTTCATGAACCATAGCTAGAGTCATTGCATGTCTATTCTTGTCACAAACCACATAAGGATCCACCGGTGTCATTGCATGTGTGTTCTTTTCATGAACCACACCCTGTGTCATTGCATGTGTGTTCTTCTCATGAACCACACATGGATCCACCAATGTCATTGCATGTGTGTTCTTTTCATGAACCACAACTAGAGTCACTGCATTTGTGTTCTTCTCACAAACCACACATGGATCCACGAGTGTCATTGCATGTCTGTTCATCTCATGAACCACAACCAGTGTCATTGCATGTCTGTTCCTCTAAACAAACCACACATGGATCCACCAATGTCATTGGATGTGTGTTCTTCTCATGAACCACACATGGATCCGCCAGTGTCATTGCATGTGTGTTCTTTTCATGAACCACAACTAGAGTCATTGCATGTCAGTTCTTTCCACAAACCACATATGGATCCACCAGTGTCATTGCATGTATGTTTTTTTTTCATGAACCATAGCTAGAGTCATTGCATGTCTGTTCCTTCCACAAACCACATATGGATCCACCAGTGTCATTGCATGTGTGTTATTTTCATGAACCACAACTAGAGTCATTGCATGTGTGTTCTTGTCACAAACTACATAAGGATACACAAGTGTCATTGCATGTGTGTTCTTTTCATGAACCATAGCTAGAGTCATTGCATGTCTGTTCTTCTCACAAACCACATAAGGATCCACCAGTGTCATTGCATGTGTGTTCTTTTCATGAACCACACCCAGTGTCATTGTATGTGTGTTCTTCTCATGAACCACACATGGATCCACCAATGTCATTGCATGTGTGTCCTTTTCATGAACCACAACTAGAGTCACTGCATATGTGTTCTTCTCACAAACCACACATGGATCCACGAGTGTCATTGCATGTCTGTTCTTCTCATGAACCACAACCAGTGTCATTGCATGTCTGTTCCTCTAAACAAACCACACATGGATCCACCAGTGTCATTGGATGTGTGTTCTTCTCATGAACCACACATGGATCCACCAGTGTCATTGCATGTGTGTTCTTTTCATGAACCACAACTAGAGTCATTGCATGTCAGTTCTTTCCACAAACCACATATGGATCCACCAGTGTCATTGCATGTATGTTTTTTTCATGAACCATAGCTAGAGTCATTGCATGTCTGTTCCTTCCACAAACCACATATGGATCCACCAGTGTCATTGCATGTGTGTTATTTTCATGAACCACAACTAGAGTCATTGCATGTGTGTTCTTGTCACAAACTACATAAGGATACACCAGTGTCATTGCATGTGTGTTCTTTTCATGAACCATAGCTAGAGTCATTGCATGTCTGTTCTTCTCACAAACCACATAAGGATCCACCAGTGTCATTGCATGTGTGTTCTTTTCATGAACCACACCCAGTGTCATTGTATGTGTGTTCTTCTCATGAACCACACATGGATCCACCAATGTCATTGCATGTGTGTTCTTTTCATGAACCACAACTAGAGTCACTGCATATGTGTTCTTCTCACAAACCACACATGGATCCACGAGTGTCATTGCATTTCTGTTCTTCTCATGAACCACAACCAGTGTCATTGCATGTCTGTTCCTCTAAACAAACCACACATGGATCCACCAGTGTCATTGGATGTGTGTTCTTCTCATGAACCACACATGGATCCACCAGTGTCATTGCATGTGTGTTCTTTTCATGAACCACAACTAGAGTCATTGCATGTCAGTTCTTTCCACAAACCACATATGGATCCACCAGTGTCATTGCATGTATGTTTTTTTCATGAACCATAGCTAGAGTCATTGCATGTCTGTTCCTTCCACAAACCACATATGGATCCACCAGTGTCATTGCATGTGTGTTATTTTCATGAACCACAACTAGAGTCATTGCATGTGTGTTCTTGTCACAAACTACATAAGGATACACCAGTGTCATTGCATGTGTGTTCTTTTCATGAACCACACCCAGTGTCATTGTATGTCTATTCTTTCCACAAACCACACATGAATCCACCAGTGTCATTGCATGTGTGTTCTTTTCATGAACCACAGCTAGAGTCATTGCATGTGTGTTCTTCTCACAAACCACATAAGGATACACCAGTGTCATTGCATGTGTGTTCTTTTCATGAACCACACCCAGTGTCATTGCATGTCTGTTCTTTCAAACCCCACATGGATCCAGCAATTTCATTGTATGTGTGTTCTTTTCATGAACCACACCCAGTGGATAGAGGCATGTCTGTTCTTTTCACAAACCACACATGGATCCACCAGTGTCATTGCATGTGTGTTCTTTTCATGAACCACAGCTAGAGTCATTGCATGTTTGTTCTTTCCACAAACCACACATGGATCCACCTAGTGTGATTGCATGTCTGTTCTTTTCACAAACCACACATGGATCCACCAGTGTCATTGCATGTGTGTTCTTTTCATGAACCACAGCTAGAGTCATTGCATGTGTGTTCTTCTAAACAAACCACATAAAGATCCACCAGTGTCATTGCATGTCAGTTCTTTTCCTGAACCACACCCAGTGTCACTGCATGTGTGTTCCTCTAAACAAACCACACATGGATCCACCTAGTGTGATTGCATGTCTATTCTTTCACAAACCACACATGGATCCACCAGTGTCATTGCATGTGTGTTCTTTTCATGAACCATAGCTAGAGTCATTGCATGTCAGTTCTTCTCACAAACCACACAAGGATCCACCAGTGTCATTGCATGTCTGTTCTTTTCATGAACCACACCTAGTGTCATTGCATGTGTGTTCTTTTCATGAACCACGGCTAGAGTCATTGCATGTGTGTTCTTTGCACAAACCACACATGGATCCACCAGTGTCATTGCATGTCTGTTCTTCTCATGAACCACACCTAGTGTCATTGCATGTATGTTCTTTCCACAAACCATATATGGATCGACCAGTGTCATTGCATGTCTGTTCTTTTCATGAACCACAGCTAAGTCATTGCATGTTTGCTCCTTCCACAAACCACATATGGATCCACCAGTGTCATTGCATGTGTGTTCTTTTCATCAACCACAGATAGTCATTGCATGTGTGTTCTTCTCACAAACCACATAAGGATACACCAGTGTCATTGCATGTGTGTTCTTTTCATGAACCACACCCAGTGTCATTGCATGTCTGTTCTTTCCACAAACCACACATGGATCCACCAGTGTCATTGGATGTGTGTTCCTTTCATGAACCACACCCAGTGTGATTGCATGTCTGTTTTTTCACAAACCACACATGGATCCACCAGTGGCATTACATGTGTGTTCTTTTCATGAACCATAGCTAGATTCATTGCATGTATGTTCTTTCCACAAACCACACATGGATCCACCTAGTGTGATTGCATGTCTGTTCTTTTCACAAACCACACATGGATCCACCAGTGTCATTGCATGTGTGTTCTTTTCATGAACCACAACTAGAGTCATCGCATGTGTGTTCTTCTAAACAAACCACATAAGGATCCACCAGTGTCATTGCATGTCTGTTCTTTTCATGAACCACACCTAGTGTCATTGCATGTCATTCCTCTAAACAAACCACACATGGATCCACCTAGTGTGATTGCATGTCATTCTTTTCACAACCACACATGGATCCACCAGTGTCATTGCATGTGAGTTCTTTTCATGAACCATAGCTAGAGTCATTGCATGTCTATTCTTCTCACAAACCACATAAGGATCCACTGGTGTCATTGCATGTGTGTTCTTTTCATGGACCACACCCTGTGTCATTGCATGTGTGTTCTTCTCATGAACCACACATGGATCCACCAATGTCATTGCATGTGTGTTCTTTTCATGAACCACAACTAGAGTCACTGCATATGTGTTCTTCTCACAAACCACAAATGGATCCACGAGTGTCATTGCATGTCTGTTCTTCTCATGAACCACAGCCAGTGTCATTGCATGTCTGTTCCTCTAAAAAAACCACACATGGATCCACCACTGTCATTGGATGCGTGTTCTTCTCATGAACCACACATGGATCCACCAGTGTCATTGGATGTGTGTTCCTTTCATGAACCACACCCAGTGTGATTGCATGTCTGTTTTTTCACAAACCACACATGGATCCACCAGTGGCATTACATGTGTGTTCTTTTCATGAACCATAGCTAGATTTATTGCATGTCTGTTCTTTCCACAAACCACACATGGATCCACCTAGTGTGATTGCATGTCTGTTCTTTTCACAAACCACACATGGATCCACCAGTGTCATTGCATGTGTGTTCTTTTCATGAACCACAACTAGAGTCATTGCATGTGTGGTCTTCTAAACAAACCACATCAGGATCCACCAGTGTCATTGCATGTACATTCTTTTCATGAACCACACCCAGTGTCATTGCATGTCTGTTCCTCTAAACAAACCACACATGGATCCACCTAGTGTGATTGCATGTCTGTTCTTTTCACAAACCACACATCGATCTACCAGTGTCATTGCATGTGTGTTCTTTTCATGAACCACAGCTAGAGTCATTGCATGTCTGTTCTTCTCACAAACCACATAAGGATCCACCAGTGTCATTGCATGTGTGTTCTTTTCATGAACCACTCCCAGTGTCATTGCATGTGTGTTCTTCTCATGAACCACACATGGATCCACCAATGTCATTGCATGTGTGTGTTCTTTTCATGAACCACAGCTAGAGTCACTGCATATGTGTTCTTCTCACAAACCACACATGGATCCACGAGTGTCATTGCATGTCTGTTCTTCTCATGAACCACAACCAGTGTCATTGCATGTCTGTTCTTCTAAAAAAACCACACATGGATCCACCAGTGTCATTGGATGTGTGTTCTTCTCATGAGCCACACATGGATCCACCAGTGTCATTGCATGTGTGTTCTTTTCATGAACCACAACTAGAGTCATTGCATGTCTGTTCTTTCCACAAACCACATATGGATCCACCAGTGTCATTGCATGTCTATTTTTTATGAACCATAGCTAGAGTCATTGCATGTCTGTTCCTTCCACAAACCACATATGGATCCACCAGTGTCATTGCATGTGTGTTATTTTCATGAACCACAACTAGAGTCATTGCATGTGTGTTCTTGTCACGAACTACATAAGGATACACCAGTGTCATTGCATGTGTGTTGTTTTCATGAACCACACCCAGTGTCATTGTATGTCTGTTCTTTCCACAAACCACACATGGATCCACTAGTGTTATTGCATGTGTGTTCTTTTCATGAACCACAGCTAGAGTCATTGCATGTATGTTCTTCTCACAAACCACATAAGGATACACCAGTGTCATTGCATGTGTGTTCTTTTCATGAACCACACCCAGTGTCATTGCATGTCTGTTCTTTCAAACCCCACATGGATCCAGCAATGCCATTGGATGTGTGTTCTTTTCGTGAACCACACCCAGTGGATAGAGGCATGTCTGTTCTTTTCACAAACCACACATGGATCTCCAGTGTAATAGCATGTGTGTTCTTTTCATGAACCACAGCTAGAGTCATTGCATGTCTGTTCTTTCCACAAACCACACATGGATCCACCTAGTGTGATTGCATGTCTGTTTTTTTCACAAACCACACATGGATCCACAAGTGTCATTGCATGTATGTTCTTTTCATGAACCACATCTACAATCATTGCATGTGTGTTCTTCTAAACAAACCACATAAGGATCCACCAGTGTCATTGCATGTCTGTTCTTTTCATGAAAAACACCTAGTGTAATTGCATGTTTGTTCCTCTAAACAAACCACACATGGATCCACCTAGTGTGATTGCATGTCTGTTCTTTTCACAAACCACACATGGATCCACTAGTGTCATTGCATGTGTGTTCTTTTCATGAACCATAGCTAGAGTCATTGCATGTCAGTTCTTCTCACAAACCACATAAGGATCCACGGTGTCATTGCATACATTCTTTTCATGAACCACACCTAGTGTCATTGCATGTGTGTTCTTATCATGAACCACACATGGATCCACCAGTGTCATTGCATGTGTGTTCTTTTCACGAACCACACCCAGTGTCATTGCATGTGTGTTCTTCTCATGAACCACACATGGATCCACCAATGTCATTGCATGTGTGTTCTTTTCATGAACCACAGCTAGAGTCACTGCATATGTGTTCTTCTCACAAACCACACATGGATCCACGAGTGTCATTGCATGTCTGTTCTTCTCATGAACCACAACCCAGTGTCATTGCATGTACATTCTTCTAAACAAACCACACATGGATCCACCAGTGTCATTGGATGTGTGTTCTTCTCAAGAACCACACATGGATCCACCAGTGTCATTGCATGTCTGTTCTTTTCATGAACCACAACAAGAGTCATTGCATGTCTGTTCTTTCCACAAACCACATATGGATCCACCAGTGTCATTGCATGTCTATTTTTTTATGAACCATAGCTAGAGTCATTGCATGTCTGTTCCTTCCACAAACCACATATGGATCCACCAGTGTCATTGCATGTGTGTTATTTTCATGAACCACAACCAGTGTCATTGCATGTGTGTTGTTTTCATGAACCACACCCAGTGTCATTGTATGTTTGTTCTTTCCACAAACCACACATGGATCCTCCAGTGTTATTGCATGTGTGTTCTTTTCATGAACCACAGCTAGAGTCATTGCATGTATGTTCTTCTCACAAACCACATAAGGATACACCAGTGTCATTGCATGTGTGTTCTTTTCATTACCACACCCAGTGTCATTGCATGTCTGTTCTTTCAAACCCCAGATGGATCCAATAATGTCATTGGATGTGTGTTCTTTTCATGAACCACACCCAGTGGATAGAGGCATGTCTGTTATTTTCACAAACCACACATGGATCCACCAGTGTCATTGCATGTGTGTTCTTTTCATGAACCACAACTAGAGTCATTGCATGTCTGTTCTTTCCACAAACCACACATGGATCCACCTAGTGTGATTGCATGTCTGTTCTTTTCACAAACCACACATGGATCCACAAGTGTCATTGCATGTATGTTCTTTTCATGAACCACATCTACAGTCATTGCATATGTGTTCTTCTAAACAAACCACATAAGGATCCACCAGTGTCATTGCATGTGTGTTCTTTTCATGAACCACATCTAGAGTCATTGCATGTCTGTTCTTTCCACAATCCACATATGGATCCACCAGTGTAATTGCATGTCTATTCTTTTCATGAACCACAACTAGAGTCATTGCATGTATGTTCCTTCCACAAACCACATATGGACCCACCAGTGTCATTGCATGTGTGTTCTTTTCATGAACCACAACTAGAGTCATTGCATGTGTGTTCTTCTCAAAAACGACATAAGGATACACCAGTGTCATTGCATGTGTGTTCTTTTCATGAACCACACCCAGTGTCATTGCATGTCTGTTCCTTCCACAAACCACACATGGATCCACCAGTGTCATTGGATGTGTGTTCTTTTCATGAACCACACCTAGTGTGATTGCATGTTTGTTCTTTTCACAAACCACACATGGATCCACCAGTGTCATTGCATGTGTGTTCTTTTCATGAACCACAGCTAGAGTCATTGCATGTATGTTCTTTCCACAAACCACACATGGATCCACCTAGTGTGATTTCATGTATGTTCTTTTCACAAACCACACATGGATCCACCAGTGTCATTGCATGTGTGTTCTTTTCATGAACCACAGCTAGAGTCATTACATGTGTGTTCTTCTAAACAAACCACAAGGATCCACAGTGCCATTGCATGTCTGTTCTTTTCATGAACCACACCTAGTGTCATTGCATGTCTGTTCCTCTAAACAAACCACACATGGATCCACCTAGTGTGATTGCATGTCTGTTCTTTTCACAAACCACACATGGATCCACCAGTGTCATTGCATGTGAGTTCTTTTCATGAACCATAGCTAGAGTCATTGCATGTCTGTTCTTCTCACAAACCACATAAGGATCCACCAGTGTCATTGCATGTGTGTTCTTTTCATGAACCACACCCAGTGTCATTGTATGTGTGTTCTTCTCATGAACCACACATGGATCCACCAATGTCATTGCATGTGTGTTCTTTTCATGAACCACAACTAGAGTCACTGCATATGTGTTCTTCTCACAAACCACACATGGATCCACGAGTGTCATTGCATGTCTGTTCTTCTCATGAACCACAACCAGTGTCATTGCATGTCTGTTCCTCTAAACAAACCACACATGGATCCACCAGTGTCATTGGATGTGTGTTCTTCTCATGAACCACACATGGATCCACCAGTGTCATTGCATGTGTGTTCTTTTCATGAACCACAACTAGAGTCATCGCATGTGTGTTCTTCTAAACAAACCACATAAGGATCCACCAGTGTCATTGCATGTCTGTTCTTTTCATGAACCACACCTAGTGTCATTGCATGTCTGTTCCTCTAAACAAACCACACATGGATCCACCTAGTGTGATTGCATGTCTGTTCTTTTCACAAACCACACATGGATCCACCAGTGTCATTGCATGTGAGTTCTTTTCATGAACCATAGCTAGAGTCATTGCATGTCTATTCTTCTCACAAACCACATAAGGATCCACTGGTGTCATTGCATGTGTGTTCTTTTCATGGACCACACCCTGTGTCATTGCATGTGTGTTCTTCTCATGAACCACACATGGATCCACCAATGTCATTGCATGTGTGTTCTTTTCATGAACCACAACTAGAGTCACTGCATATGTGTTCTTCTCACAAACCACAAATGGATCCACGAGTGTCATTGCATGTCTGTTCTTCTCATGAACCACAGCCAGTGTCATTGCATGTCTGTTCCTCTAAAAAAACCACACATGGATCCACCACTGTCATTGGATGCGTGTTCTTCTCATGAACCACACATGGATCCACCAGTGTCATTGGATGTGTGTTCCTTTCATGAACCACACCCAGTGTGATTGCATGTCTGTTTTTTCACAAACCACACATGGATCCACCAGTGGCATTACATGTGTGTTCTTTTCATGAACCATAGCTAGATTTATTGCATGTCTGTTCTTTCCACAAACCACACATGGATCCACCTAGTGTGATTGCATGTCTGTTCTTTTCACAAACCACACATGGATCCACCAGTGTCATTGCATGTGTGTTCTTTTCATGAACCACAACTAGAGTCATTGCATGTGTGGTCTTCTAAACAAACCACATCAGGATCCACCAGTGTCATTGCATGTCTGTTCTTTTCATGAACCACACCCAGTGTCATTGCATGTCTGTTCCTCTAAACAAACCACACATGGATCCACCTAGTGTGATTGCATGTCTGTTCTTTTCACAAACCACACATCGATCTACCAGTGTCATTGCATGTGTGTTCTTTTCATGAACCACAGCTAGAGTCATTGCATGTCTGTTCTTCTCACAAACCACATAAGGATCCACCAGTGTCATTGCATGTGTGTTCTTTTCATGAACCACTCCCAGTGTCATTGCATGTGTGTTCTTCTCATGAACCACACATGGATCCACCAATGTCATTGCATGTGTGTGTTCTTTTCATGAACCACAGCTAGAGTCACTGCATATGTGTTCTTCTCACAAACCACACATGGATCCACGAGTGTCATTGCATGTCTGTTCTTCTCATGAACCACAGCCAGTGTCATTGCATGTCTGTTCTTCTAAACAAACCACACATGGATCCACCAGTGTCATTGGATGTGTGTTCTTCTCATGAGCCACACATGGATCCACCAGTGTCATTGCATGTGTGTTCTTTTCATGAACCACAACTAGAGTCATTGCATGTCTGTTCTTTCCACAAACCACATATGGATCCACCAGTGTCATTGCATGTCTATTTTTTATGAACCATAGCTAGAGTCATTGCATGTACATTCCTTCCACAAACCACATATGGATCCACAGTGTGTCATTGCATGTGTGTTATTTTCATGAACCACAACTAGAGTCATTGCATGTGTGTTCTTGTCACGAACTACATAAGGATACACCAGTGTCATTGCATGTGTGTTGTTTTCATGAACCACACCCAGTGTCATTGTATGTCTGTTCTTTCCACAAACCACACATGGATCCACTAGTGTTATTGCATGTGTGTTCTTTTCATGAACCACAACTAGAGTCATTGCATGTATGTTCTTCTCACAAACCACATAAGGATACACCAGTGTCATTGCATGTGTGTTCTTTTCATGAACCACACCCAGTGTCATTGCATGTCTGTTCTTTCAAACCCCACATGGATCCAGCAATGCCATTGGATGTGTGTTCTTTTCGTGAACCACACCCAGTGGATAGAGGCATGTCTGTTCTTTTCACAAACCACACATGGATCTCCAGTGTAATAGCATGTGTGTTCTTTTCATGAACCACAGCTAGAGTCATTGCATGTCTGTTCTTTCCACAAACCACACATGGATCCACCTAGTGTGATTGCATGTCTGTTTTTTTCACAAACCACACATGGATCCACAAGTGTCATTGCATGTATGTTCTTTTCATGAACCACATCTACAATCATTGCATGTGTGTTCTTCTAAACAAACCACATAAGGATCCACCAGTGTCATTGCATGTCTGTTCTTTTCATGAAAAACACCTAGTGTAATTGCATGTTTGTTCCTCTAAACAAACCACACATGGATCCACCTAGTGTGATTGCATGTCTGTTCTTTTCACAAACCACACATGGATCCACTAGTGTCATTGCATGTGTGTTCTTTTCATGAACCATAGCTAGAGTCATTGCATGTCAGTTCTTCTCACAAACCACATAAGGATCCACCAGTGTCATTGCATGTCTGTTCTTTTCATGAACCACACCTAGTGTCATTGCATGTGTGTTCTTATCATGAACCACACATGGATCCACCAGTGTCATTGCATGTGTGTTCTTTTCACGAACCACACCCAGTGTCATTGCATGTGTGTTCTTCTCATGAACCACACATGGATCCACCAATGTCATTGCATGTGTGTTCTTTTCATGAACCACAGCTAGAGTCACTGCATATGTGTTCTTCTCACAAACCACACATGGATCCACGAGTGTCATTGCATGTCTGTTCTTCTCATGAACCACAACCAGTGTCATTGCATGTCTGTTCTTCTAAACAAACCACACATGGATCCACCAGTGTCATTGGATGTGTGTTCTTCTCAAGAACCACACATGGATCCACCAGTGTCATTGCATGTGTGTTCTTTTCATGAACCACAACAAGAGTCATTGCATGTCTGTTCTTTCCACAAACCACATATGGATCCACCAGTGTCATTGCATGTCTATTTTTTTATGAACCATAGCTAGAGTCATTGCATGTCTGTTCCTTCCACAAACCACATATGGATCCACCAGTGTCATTGCATGTGTGTCATTTTCATGAACCACAACCAGTGTCATTGCATGTGTGTTGTTTTCATGAACCACACCCAGTGTCATTGTATGTTTGTTCTTTCCACAAACCACACATGGATCCTCCAGTGTTATTGCATGTGTGTTCTTTTCATGAACCACAGCTAGAGTCATTGCATGTATGTTCTTCTCACAAACCACATAAGGATACACCAGTGTCATTGCATGTGTGTTCTTTTCATTACCACACCCAGTGTCATTGCATGTCTGTTCTTTCAAACCCCAGATGGATCCAACAATGTCATTGGATGTGTGTTCTTTTCATGAACCACACCCAGTGGATAGAGGCATGTCTGTTATTTTCACAAACCACACATGGATCCACCAGTGTCATTGCATGTGTGTTCTTTTCATGAACCACAACTAGAGTCATTGCATGTCTGTTCTTTCCACAAACCACACATGGATCCACCTAGTGTGATTGCATGTCTGTTCTTTTCACAAACCACACATGGATCCACAAGTGTCATTGCATGTATGTTCTTTTCATGAACCACATCTACAGTCATTGCATATGTGTTCTTCTAAACAAACCACATAAGGATCCACCAGTGTCATTGCATGTGTGTTCTTTTCATGAACCACATCTAGAGTCATTGCATGTCTGTTCTTTCCACAATCCACATATGGATCCACCAGTGTAATTGCATGTCTATTCTTTTCATGAACCACAACTAGAGTCATTGCATGTATGTTCCTTCCACAAACCACATATGGACCCACCAGTGTCATTGCATGTGTGTTCTTTTCATGAACCACAACTAGAGTCATTGCATGTGTGTTCTTCTCAAAAACGACATAAGGATACACCAGTGTCATTGCATGTGTGTTCTTTTCATGAACCACACCCAGTGTCATTGCATGTCTGTTCCTTCCACAAACCACACATGGATCCACCAGTGTCATTGGATGTGTGTTCTTTTCATGAACCACACCTAGTGTGATTGCATGTTTGTTCTTTTCACAAACCACACATGGATCCACCAGTGTCATTGCATGTGTGTTCTTTTCATGAACCACAGCTAGAGTCATTGCATGTATGTTCTTTCCACAAACCACACATGGATCCACCTAGTGTGATTGCATGTCTGTTCTTTTCACAAACCACACATGGATCCACCAGTGTCATTGCATGTGTGTTCTTTTCATGAACCACAGCTAGAGTCATTACATGTGTGTTCTTCTAAACAAACCACAGAAGGATCCACCAGTGCCATTGCATGTCTGTTCTTTTCATGAACCACACCTAGTGTCATTGCATGTCTGTTCCTCTAAACAAACCACACATGGATCCACCTAGTGTGATTGCATGTCTGTTCTTTTCACAAACCACACATGGATCCACCAGTGTCATTGCATGTGAGTTATTTTCATGAACCATAGCTAGAGTCATTGCATGTCTGTTCTTCTCACAAACCACATAAGGATCCACCAGTGTCATTGCATGTGTGTTCTTTTCATGAACCACACCCAGTGTCATTGTATGTGTGTTCTTCTCATGAACCACACATGGATCCACCAATGTCATTGCATGTGTGTTCTTTTCATGAACCACAACTAGAGTCACTGCATATGTGTTCTTCTCACAAACCACACATGGATCCACGAGTGTCATTGCATGTCTGTTCTTCTCATGAACCACAACCAGTGTCATTGCATGTCTGTTCCTCTAAACAAACCACACATGGATCCACCAGTGTCATTGGATGTGTGTTCTTCTCATGAACCACACATGGATCCACCAGTGTCATTGCATGTGTGTTCTTTTCATGAACCACAACTAGAGTCATTGCATGTCAGTTCTTTCCATAAACCACATATGGATCCACCAGTGTCATTGCATGTATGTTTTTTCATGAACCATAGCTAGAGTCATTGCATGTCTGTTCCTTCCACAAACCACATATGGATCCACCAGTGTCATTGCATGTGTGTTATTTTCATGAACCACAACTAGAGTCATTGCATGTGTGTTCTTGTCACAAACTACATAAGGATACACCAGTGTCATTGCATGTGTGTTCTTTTCATGAACCACACCCAATGTCATTGTATGTCTATTCTTTCCACAAACCACACATGAATCCACCAGTGTCATTGCATGTGTGTTCTTTTCATGAACCACAGCTAGAGTCATTGCATGTGTGTTATTCTCACAAACCACATAAGGATACACCAGTGTCATTGCATGTGTGTTCTTTTCATGAACCACACCCAATGTCATTGCATGTCTGTTCTTTCAAACCCCACATGGATCCAGCAATTTCATTGTATGTGTGTTCTTTTCATGAACCACACCCAGTGGATAGAGGCATGTCTGTTCTTTTCACAAACCACACATGGATCCACCAGTGTCATTGCATGTGTGTTCTTTTCATGAACCACAGCTAGAGTCATTGCATGTTTGTTCTTTCCACAAACCACACATGGATCCACCTAGTGTGATTGCATGTCTGTTCTTTTCACAAACCACACATGGATCCACCAGTGTCATTGCATGTGTGTTCTTTTCATGAACCACAGCTAGAGTCATTGCATGTGTGTTCTTCTAAACAAACCACATAAGGATCCACCAGTGTCATTGCATGTCAGTTCTTTTCATGAACCACACCCAGTGTCATTGCATGTGTGTTCCTCTAAACAAACCACACAAGGATCCACCTAGTGTGATTACATGTCTATTCTTTTCACAAACTACACATGGATCCACCAGTGTCATTGCATGTGTTTTCTTTTCATGAACCATAGCTAGAGTCATTGCATGCCAGTTCTTCTCACAAACCACACAAGGATCCACCAGTGTCATTGCATGTCTGTTCTTTTCATGAACCACACCTAGGGTCATTGCATGTGTGTTCTTTTCATGAACCACGGCTAGAGTCATTGCATGTGTGTTCTTTGCACAAACCACACATGGATCCACCAGTGTCATTGCATGTCTGTTCTTCTCATGAACCACAACTAGTGTCATTGCATGTCTGTTCCTCTAAACAAACCACATAAGGATCCACTAGTGTCATTGGATGTGTGTTCTTCTCATGAACCACACATGGATCCACCAGTGTCATTGCATGTCTGTTCGTTTGATGAACCACAGCTAGAGTCATTGCATGTCTGTTCTTTCCACAAACCACATATGGATCCACCAGTGTCATTGCATGTCTATTCTTTTCATGAACCACAGGTAAGTCATTGCATGTTTGCTCCTTCCACAAACCACATATGGATCCACCAGTGTCATTGCATGTGTGTTCTTTTCATCAACCACAGATAGTCATTGCATGTGTGTTCTTCTCACAAACCACATAAGGATACACCAGTGTCATTGCATGTGTGTTCTTTTCATGAACCACACCTAGTGTCATTGCATGTTTGTTCTTTCCACAAACCACACATGGATCCACCAGTGTCATTGGATGTGTGTTCCTTTCATGAACCACACCCAGTGTGATTGCATGTCTGTTTTTTCACAAACCACACATGGATCCAGAAGTGGCATTACATGTGTGTTCTTTTCATGAACCATAGCTAGATTCATTGCATGTCTGTTCTTTCCACAAACCACACATGGATCCACCTAGTGTGATTGCATGTCTGTTCTTTTCACAAACCACACATGGATCCACCAGTGTCATTGCATGTGTGTTCTTTTCATGAACCACATCTAGAGTCATTGCATGTGTGTTCTTCTAAACAAACCACATCAGGATCCACCAGTGTCATTGCATGTCTGTTTTTTTCATGAACCACACCCAGTGTCATTGCATGTCTGTTCCTCTAAACAAACCACACATGGATCAACCTAGTGTGATTGCATGTCTGTTCTTTTCACAAACCACACATGGATCTACCAGTGTCATTGCATGTGTGTTCTTTTCATGAACCACAGCTAGAGTCATTGCATGTCTGTTCTTCTCACAAACCACATAAGGATCCACCAGTGTCATTGCATGTGTGTTCTTCTCATGAACCACACATGGATCCACCAATGTCATTGCATGTGTGTGTTCTTTTCATGAACCACAGCTAGAGTCACTGCATATGTGTTCTTCTCACAAACCACACATGGATCCACGAGTGTCATTGCATGTCTGTTCTTCTCATGAACCACAACCAGTGTCATTGCATGTCTGTTCTTCTAAACAAACCACACATGGATCCACCAGTGTCATTGGATGTGTGTTCTTCTCATGAACCACACATGGATCCACCAGTGTCATTGCATGTGTGTTCTTTTCATGAACCACAACTAGAGTCATTGCATGTCTGTTCTTTCCACAAACCACATATGGATCCACCAGTGTCATTGCATGTCTATTTTTTATGAACCATAGCTAGAGTCATTGCATGTCTGTTCCTTCCACAAACCACATATGGATCCACCAGTGTCATTGCATGTGTGTTATTTTCATGAACCACAACTAGAGTCATTGCAAGTGTGTTCTTGTCACGAACTACATAAGGATACACCAGTGTCATTGCATGTGTGTTGTTTTCATGAACCACACCCAGTGTCATTGTATGTCTGTTCTTTCCACAAACCACACATGGATCCACCAGTGTTATTGCATGTGTGTTCTTTTCATGAACCACAACTAGAGTCATTGCATGTATGTTCTTCTCACAAACCACATAAGGATACACCAGTGTCATTGCATGTGTGTTCTTTTCATGAACCACACCCAGTGTCATTGCATGTCTGTTCTTTCAAACCCCACATGGATCCAGCAATGCCATTGGATGTGTGTTCTTTTCATGAACCACACCCAGTGGATAGAGGCATGTCTGTTCTTTTCACAAACCACACATGGATCCACCAGTGTCATTGCATGTGTGTTCTTTTCATGAACCACAGCTAGAGTCATTGCATGTCTGTTCTTTCCACAAACCACACATGGATCCACCTAGTGTGATTGCATGTCTGTTCTTTTCACAAACCACACATGGATCCACCAGTGTCATTGCATGTATGTTCTTTTCATGAACCACATCTACAGTCATTGCATGTGTGTTCTTCTAAACAAACCACATAAGGAAATACCAGTGTCATTGCATGTCTGTTCTTTTCATGAACCACACCCAGTGTCATTGCATGTTTGTTCCTCTAAACAAACCACACATGGATCATCCTAGTGTGATTGCATGTCTGTTCTTTTCACAAATCACACATGGATCCACTAGTATCATTGCATGTGTGTTCTTTTCATGAACCATAGCTAGAGTCATTGCATGTCAGTTCTTCTCACAAACCACATAAGGATCCACCAGTGTCATTGCATGTCTGTTCTTTTCATGAACCACACCTAGTGTCATTGCATGTGTGTTCTTATCATCAACCACACATGGATCCACCAGTGTCATTGCATGTGTGTTCTTTTCATGAACCACACCAAGTGTCATTGCATGTGTGTTCTTCTCATGAACCACACATGGATCCACCAATGTCATTGCATGTGTGTTCTTTTCATGAACCACAGCTAGAGTCACTGCATATGTGTTCTTCTCACAAACCACACATGGATCCACGAGTGTCATTGCATGTCTGTTCTTCTCATGAACCACAGCCAGTGTCATTGCATGTCTGTTCTTCTAAACAAACCACACATGGATCCACCAGTGTCATTGGATGTGTGTTCTTCTCATGAACCACACATGGATCCACCAGTGTCATTGCATGTGTGTTCTTTTCATGAACCACAACAAGAGTCATTGCATGTCTGTTCTTTCCACAAACCACATATGGATCCACCAGTGTCATTGCATGTCTATTTTTTTATGAACCATAGCTAGAGTCATTGCATGTCTGTTCCTTCCACAAACCACATATGGATCCACCAGTGTCATTGCATGTGTGTTATTTTCATGAACCACAACTAGAGTCATTGCATGTGTGTTCTTGTCACGAACTACATAAGGATACACCAGTGTCATTGCATGTGTGTTGTTTTCATGAACCACACCCAGTGTCATTGTATGTCTGTTCTTTCCACAAACCACACATGGATCCACCAGTGTTATTGCATGTGTGTTCTTTTCATGAACCACAGCTAGAGTCATTGCATGTATGTTCTTCTCACAAACCACATAAGGATACACCAGTGTCATTGCATGTGTGTTCTTTTCATTACCACACCCAGTGTCATTGCATGTCTGTTCTTTCAAACCCCACATGGATACAGCAATATCATTGGATGTGTGTTCTTTTCATGAACCACACCCAGTGGATAGAGGCATGTCTATTATTTTCACAAACCACACATGGATCCACCAGTGTCATTGCATGTGTGTTCTTTTCATAAACCACATCTAGAGTCATTGCATGTCTGTTCTTCTCACAAACCACATAAGGATCCACCAGTGTCATTGCATGTGTGTTCTTCTCATGAACCACACATGGATCCACCAATGTCATTGCATGTGTGTGTTCTTTTCATGAACCACAGCTAGAGTCACTGCATATGTGTTCTTCTCACAAACCACACATGGATCCACGAGTGTCATTGCATGTCTGTTCTTCTCATGAACCACAACCAGTGTCATTGCATGTCTGTTCTTCTAAACAAACCACACATGGATCCACCAGTGTCATTGGATGTGTGTTCTTCTCATGAGCCACACATGGATCCACCAGTGTCATTGCATGTGTGTTCTTTTCATGAACCACAACTAGAGTCATTGCATGTCTGTTCTTTCCACAAACCACATATGGATCCACCAGTGTCATTGCATGTCTATTTTTTATGAACCATAGCTAGAGTCATTGCATGTCTGTTCTTTCCACAAACCACACATGGATCCACCTAGTGTGATTGCATGTCTGTTCTTTTCACAAACCACACATGGATCCACAAGTGTCATTGCATGTATGTTCTTTTCATGAACCACATCTACAGTCATTGCATGTGTGTTCTTCTAAACAAACCACATAAGGATCCACCAGTGTCATTGCATGTCTGTTCTTTTCATGAACCACACCTAGTGTCATTGCATGTTTGTTCCTCTAAAAAACCACACTTGGATCCACCTAGTGTGATTGCATGTCTGTTCTTTTCACAAACCACACATGGATCCACCAGTGTCATTGCATGTGTGTTCTTTTCATGAACCACAGCTAGAGTCATTGCATGTGTGTTCTTCTAAACAAACCACATAAGGATCCACCAGTGTCATTGCATGTCAGTTCTTTTCATGAACCACACCCAGTGTCATTGCATGTGTGTTCCTCTAAACAAACCACACAAGGATCCACCTAGTGTGATTACATGTCTATTCTTTTCACAAACTACACATGGATCCACCAGTGTCATTGCATGTGTGTTCTTTTCATGAACCATAGCTAGAGTCATTGCATGTCAATTCTTCTCACAAACCACATAAGGATCCACCAGTGTCATTGCATGTCTGTTCTTTTCATGAACCACACCTAGTGTCATTGCATGTGTGTTCTTATCATGAACCACAAATGCATCCACCAGTGTCATTGCATGTGTGTTCTTTTCATGAACCACACCCAGTGTTATTGCATGTGTGTTCTTCTCATGAACCATACATGGATCCCCCAATGTCATTGCATGTGTGTTCTTTTCATGAACCACAACTAGAGTCACTGCATATGTGTTCTTCTCACAAACCACACATGGATCCACGAGTGTCATTGCATGTCTGTTCTTCTCATGAACCACAGCCAGTGTCATTGCATGTCTGTTCTTCTAAACAAACCACACATGGATCCACCAGTGTCATTGGATGTGTGTTCTTCTCATGAACCACACATGGATCCACCAGTGTCATTGCATGTGTGTTCTTTTCATGAACCACAACTAGAGTCATTGCATGTCTATTCTTTCCACAAACCACATATGGATCCACCAGTGTCATTGCATGTCTATTTTTTTATGAACCATAGCTAGAGTCATTGCGTGTCTGTTCCTTCCACAAACCACACATGGATCCACCAGTGTCATTGGATGTGTGTTCTTTTCATGAACCACACCTAGTGTGATTGCATGTTTGTTCTTTTCACAAACCACACATGGATCCACCAGTGTCATTGCATGTGTGTTCTTTTCATGAACCACAGCTAGAGTCATTGCATGTCTGTTCTTTCCACAAACCACACATGGATCCACCTAGTGTGATTGCATGTCTGTTCTTTTCACAAACCACACATGGATCCACCAGTGTCATTGCATGTGTGTTCTTTTCATGAACCACAGCTAGAGTCATTGCATGTGTGTTCTTCTAAACAAACCACAGAAGGATCCACCAGTGCCATTGCATGTCTGTTCTTTTCATGAACCACACCTAGTGTCATTGCATGTGTGTTCCTCTAAACAAACCACACATGGATCCACCTAGTGTGATTGCATGTCTGTTCTTTTCACAAACCACACATGGATCCACCAGTGTCATTGCATGTGAGTTCTTTTCATGAACCATAGCTAGAGTCATTGCATGTCTATTCTTCTCACAAACCACATAAGGATCCACTGGTGTCATTGCATGTGTGTTCTTTTCATGGACCACACCTAGTGTCATTGCATGTGTGTTCTTCTCATGAACCACACATGGATCCACCAATGTCATTGCATGTGTGTTCTTTTCATGAACCACAACTAGAGTCACTGCATATGTGTTCTTCTCACAAACCACACATGGATCCACGAGTGTCATTGCATGTCTGTTCTTCTCATGAACCACAGCCAGTGTCATTGCATGTCTGTTCTTCTAAACAAACCACACATGGATCCACCAGTGTCATTGGATGTGTGTTCTTCTCATGAACCACACATGGATCCACCAGTGTCATTGCATGTGTGTTCTTTTCATGAACCACAACTAGAGTCATTGCATGTCTATTCTTTCCACAAACCACATATGGATCCACCAGTGTCATTGCATGTCTATTTTTTTATGAACCATAGCTAGAGTCATTGCGTGTCTGTTCCTTCCACAAACCACATATGGATCCACCAGTGTCATTGCATGTGTGTTATTTTCATGAACCACAACTAGAGTCATTGCATGTGTGTTCTTGTCACGAACTACATAAGGATACACCAGTGTCATTGCATGTGTGTTGTTTTCATGAACCACACCCAGTGTCATTGTATGTCTGTTCTTTCCACAAACCACACATGGATCCACCAGTGTTATTGCATGTGTGTTCTTTTCATGAACCACAGCTAGAGTCATTGCATGTATGTTCTTCTCACAAACCACATAAGGATACACCAGTGTCATTGCATGTGTGTTCTTTTCATGAACCACACCTAGTGTCATTGCATGTCTGTTCTTTCAAACCCCACATGGATCCAGCAATGTCATTGGATGTGTGTTCTTTTCATGAACCACACCCAGTGGATAGAGGCATGTCTGTTCTTTTCACAAACCACACATGGATCCACCAGTGTCATTGCATGTGTGTTCTTTTCATGAACCACAACTAGAGTCATTGCATGTCTGTTCTTTCCACAAACCACACATGGATCCACCTAGTGTGATTGCATGTCTGTTCTTTTCACAAACCACACATGGATCCACCAGTGTCATTGCATGTATGTTCTTTTCATGAACCACATCTACAGTCATTGCATGTGTGTTCTTCTAAACAAACCTCATAAGGATCCACCAGTGTCATTGCATGTCTGTTCTTTTCATGAACCACACCCAGTGTCATTGCATGTTTGTTCCTCTAAACAAACCACACATGGATCCACCTAGTGTGATTGCATGTCTGTTCTTTTCACAAACCACACATGGATCCACTAGTGTCATTGCATGTGTGTTCTTTTCATGAACCATAGCTAGAGTCATTGCATGTCAGTTCTTCTCACAGACCACATAAGGATCCACCAGTGTCATTGCATGTCTGTTCTTTTTATGAACCACACCTAGTGTCATTGCATGTGTGTTCTTATCATGAACCACACATGGATCCACCAGTGTCATTGCATGTGTGTTCTTTTCATGAACCACGGCTACAGTCATTGCATGTGTGTTCTTTGCACAAACCACACACGGATCCACCATTGTCATTGCATGTCTGTTTTTCTTATGAACCACACCCAGTGTTATTGCATGTATGTTCCTCTAAACAAACCACATAAGGATCCACCAGTGTCATTGGATGTGTGTTCTTCTCATAAACCACACATGGATCCACCAGTGTAATTGCATGTCTGTTCTTTTGATGAACCACAGCTAGAGTCATTGCATGTCTGTTCTTTCCACAAACCACATATGGATCCACCAGTGTCATTGCATGTCTGTTCTTTTCATGAACCACAACTAGAGTCATTGCATGTCTGCTCCTTCCACAAACCACATATGGATCCACCAGTGTCATTGCATGTGTGTTCTTTTCATGAACCACAGATAGAGTCATTGCATGTGTGTTCTTCTAACAAACCACATAAGGATACACCAGTGTCATTGCATGTGTGTTCTTTTCATGAACCACACCCAGCGTCATTGCATGTCTGTTCTTTCCACAAACCACACATGGATCCACCAGTGTCATTGGATGTGTGTTCTTTTCATGAACCACACCCAGTGCGATTGCATGTCTGTTTTTTCACAAACCACACATGGATCCACCAGTGGCATTGCATGTGTGTTCTTTTCATGAACCACAGCTAGAGTCATTGCATGTCTGTTCTTTCTACAAACCACACATGGATCCACCTAGTGTGATTGCATGTCTGTTCTTTTCACAAACCACACATGGATCCACCCGTGTCATTGCATGTGTGTTCTTTTCATGAACCACAGCTAGAGTCATTGCATGTGTGTTCTTCTAAACAAACCACATAAGGATCCACCAGTGTCATTGCATGTCTGTTCTTTTCATGAACCACACCCAGTGTCATTGCATGTCTGTTCCTCTAAACAAACCACACATGGATCCACCTAGTGTGATTGCATGTCTGTTCTTTTCACAAACCACACATGGATCCACCAGTGTCATTGCATGTGTGTTCTTTTCATGAACCACATATGGATCCACCAGTGTCATGGCATGTGTGTTCTTTTCATAAACCACACCCAGTGTCATTGTATGTGTGTTCTTCTCATGAACCACAGATGGATCCACCAGTGTCATTGCATGTGTGTTCTTTTCATGAACCACAGCTAGAGTCATTGCATGTGTGTTCTTCTCACAAACCACACATGGATCCACCAGTGTCATTGGATGTGTGTTCTTCTCATGAACCACAGCCAGTGTCATTGCATGTCTGTTCCTCTAAACAAACCACATAAGGATCCACTAGTGTCATTGGATATGTGTTCTTCTCATGGATCCACCAGTGTCATTGCGTGTCTGTTCTTTTCATGAACCATAGCTAGAGTCATTGCATATCTGTTCTTTCCACAAACCACATATGGATCCACCAGTGTCATTGCATGTCTGTTCTTTTCATGAACCACAGCTAGAGTCATTGCATGTTTGTTCCTTCCACAAACCACATATGGATCCACCAGTGTTATTGCATCATTGTTCTTTTCATGAACCACAGTTAGAGTCATTGCATGTGTGTTCTTCTCACAAACCACATAAGGATACACCAGTGTCATTGCATGTGTGTTGTTTTCAATCACCACACCCAGTGTCATTCCATGTCTGTTCTTTCCACAAACCACACATCGATCCACCAGTGTCATTGGATGTGTGTTCTTTTCATGAACCACACCTAGTGTGCTTGCATGTCTGTTCTTTTCACAAACCACACATGGATCCACAAGTGTCATTGCATGTGTGTTATTTTCATGAACCACTGCTAGAGTCATTGCATGTCTGTTCTTTCCACAAACCACACATGGATCCACCTAGTGTGATTGCATGTCTGTTCTTTTCACAAACCACACATGGATCCACCAGTATCATTGCATGTGTGTTCTTTTCATGAACCACAGCTAGACTCATTGCATGTGTGTTCTTCTAAAGAAACCACATAAGGATCCACTTGTGTCATTGCATGTCTGTTCTTTTCATGAACCACACCCAGTGTCATTGCATGTTTGTTCCTCTAAACAAACCACACATGGATCCACCTAGTGTGATTGCATGTCTGTTCTTTTCACAAACCACACATGGATCCACCAGTGTCATTGCATGTGTGTTCTTTTCATGAACCATAGCTAAAGTCATTGCATGTCAGTTCTTCTCACAAACCACATAAGGATCCACCAGTTTCATTGCATGTGTGTTCTTCTCATGAACCACACATGGATCCACCAATGTCATTGCAAGTGTGTTCTTCTCATGAACCACACCTAGAGTCATTGCATGTGTGTTCTTCTCACAAACCACACATGGATCCACAAGTGTTATTGCATGTGTGTTCTTCTCATGAACCACAGCTAGTGTCATTGCATGTCTGTTCCTCTAAACAAACCACATAAGGATACACTAGTGTCATTGGATGTGTGTTCTTCTCATGAACCACACATAGATCCACCAGTGTCATTGCATGTTTATTCTTTTCATGAACCACAGCTAGAGTCATTGCATGTATGTTCTTTCCACAAACCACATATGGATCCACCAGTGTCATTGCATGTCTGTTCTTTTCATGAACCACACCCAGTGGCATTGTATGTCTGTTCCTTCCACAAACCACATATGGATCCACTAGTGTCATTGCATGTGTGTTCTTTTCATGAACCACAGCTAGAGTCATTGCATGTTGTGTTCTTCTCACAAACCATATAAGGATACACTAGTGTCATTGCTTGTGTGTTCTTTTCATGAACCACACCCAGTGTCATTGCATGTCTGTTCATTCCACAAACCACTCATGGATTCACCAGTGTCATTGGATGTGTGTTATTTTCATGAACCACACCCAGTATGATTGCATGTCTGTTCCTTCCACAAACCACATATGGATCGACCAGTGTAATTGCATGTGTGTTCTTTTCACTAACCACAGCTAGAGTCATTGCATGTGTGTTCTTCTCACAAACCACATAAGGATACACCAATGTCATTGCATGCGTGTTCTTTTCATGAACCACACCTAGTGTCATTGCATGTCTGTTCTTTCCACAAACCACACATGGATCCACCTAGTGTGATTGCATGTCTGTTCTTTTCACAAACCACACATGGATCCACCAGTGTCATTACATGTGTGTTCTTTTCATGAACCACAGCTAGAGTCATTGCATGTGTGTTCTTCTAAACAAACCACATAAGGATCCCCCAGTGTCATTGCATGTCTGTTCTTTTCATAAACCACACAAAGTGTCATTGCATGTCTGTTACTCTAAACAAACCACACATGGATCCACCTAGTGTGATTGCATGTCTGTTCTTTTCACAAAGCACACATGGATCCACCAGTGTCATTGCATGTGTGTTCTTTTCATGAACCATAGCTAGAGTCATTACATGTTTGTTCTTCTCACAAACCACATAAGGATCCACCAGTGTCATTGCATGTGTGTTGTTTTCATGAACCACATCCAGTGTCATTGCATGTGTGTTCTTCTCATGAACCACACATGGATCCACCAATGTCATTGCATGTGTGTTCTTTTCATGAACCACATCTAGAGTCATTGCATGTGTGTTCTTCTCACAAACCACACATGGATCCACCAGTGTCATTGCATGTGTGTTCTTCTCATGAACCACAGCCAGTGTCATTGTATGTTTGTACCTCTAAACAAACCACAGATGGATCCACCAGTGTCATTGGAACGTGCGTTCTTCTCATGAACCACACATGGATCCACCAGTGTCATTGCATGTCTGCTCTTTTCATGAACCACAACTAGAGTTATTGCATGTCTGTTCTTTCCACAAACCACACATGGATCCACCTAGTGTCATTGCATGTCTGTTCTTTTCACAAACCACACATGGATCCACAAGTGTCATTGCATGTGTGTTCTTTTCATGAACCACAGCTAGAGTCATTGCATGTGTGTTCTTCTAAACAAACCACATAAGGATCCACCCGTGTCATTGCATGTCCGTTCTTTTCATGAACCACACCCAGTGTCATTGCATGTCTGTTCCTCTAAACAAACAACACATGGATCCACCTAGTTTTATTGCATGTCTGTTCTTTTCACAAACCACACATGGATCCACCAGTGTCATTGCATGTGTGTTCTTTTCATGAACTATAGCTAGTCATTCCATGTCTATTCTTCTCACAAACCACATAAGGATCCACCAGTGTCATTGCATGTGTGTTCTTTTCATGAACCACACCCAGTGTCATTGCATGTGTGTTCTTCTCATGAACCACACATGGATCCACTAGTGTGATTGCATGTGTGTTCTTTTCATGAACCACAACTAGAGTCATTGCATGTGTTTTCTTCTCACAAACCACACATGGATCCACCTGTGTCATTGCATGTGTGTTCTTCTCATGAACCACAACCAGTGTCATTTTATGTCTATTCCTCTAAACAAACCACACATGGATCCACCAGTGTCATTGGATGTGTGTTCTTCTTATGAACCACACATGGATCCACCAATGTCATTGCATGTCTGTTCTTTTAATGAACCACAACTATAGTCATTGCATGTCTATTCTTTCCACAAACCACATATGGATCCACCAGTGTCATTGCATGTGTTTTTTTCATGAACCACAACTAGAGTCATTGCATGTGTGTTATTCTCCCAAATCACATAAGGATACACCAGTGTCATTGAATGTGTGGTCATTTCATGAACCACACCCAGTTTCATTGCATGTCTGTTCTTTCCACAAACCACACATGTATCCACCAGTGTCATTGGATGTGTGTTCTTTTCATGAACCACACCCAGTGTGATTGCATGTCTGTTCTTCTCATGAATCACACATGGATCCACCAGTGTCATTGGATGTGTGTTCTACTCATGAACCACACATGGATCCACCAGTGTCATTGCATGTCTTTTCTTTTCATGAACCACAACTAGAGTCATTGCATGTCTGTTCTTTCCACAAACCACATATGGATCCACCAGTGTCATTGCATGTCTGTTCTTTTCATGAACCATAGCTAGAGTCATTGCATGTCTGTTCCTTCCACAAACCACATATGGATCCAACAGTGTCATTGCATGTGTGTTCTTTTCATGAACCACGACTAGAGTCATTGCATGTGTGTTCTTCTCACAAACTACATAAGAATACACCAGTGTCATTGCATGTGTGTTCTTTTCATTAACCACACCCAGTGTCATTGCATGTGTGTTCTTTCCACAAACCACACATGGATCCACTAGTGTCATTGGATGTGTGTTATTTTCATGAACCACACCCAGTGTGATTGCATGTCTATTCTTTTCACAAACCACACATGGATCCACCAGTGTCATTGCATGTGTGTTATTTTCATGAACCACAGCTAGAGTCATTGCATGTCTGTTCTTTGCACAAACCACACATGGATCCACCTAGTGTGATTGCATGTCTGTTCTTTTCACAAACCACACATGGATCCACCAGTGTCATTGCATGTATGTTATTTTCATGAACCACCGCTAGAGTCATTGTATGTGTGTTCTTCTAAACAAACCACGTAAGGATCCACCAGTGTCATTGCATGTCTGTTATTTTCATGAACCACACCAGTGTCATTGCATGTCTGTTCCTCTAAACAAACCACACATGGATCCACCTAGTGTTATTGCATGTCTGTTTTTTTCACAAACCACACATGGATTCACCAGTGTCATTACATGTGTGTTCTTTTCATGAACCAAAGCTAGAGTCATTGCATGTCTGTTCTTCTCACAAACCACATAAGGATCCACTAGTGTTATTGCATGTGTGTTCTTTCCATGAACCACACCCAGTGTCATCGCATGTGTGTTCTTCTCATGAACCACACATGGATCCACCTGTGTTATTGCATGTGTGTTCTTTTCATGAAACATAACTAGAGTCATTGCATGTGTGTTCTTCTCACAAACCACACATGGATCCACTAGTGTCATTGCATGTGTGTTCTTCTCATGAACCACAGCCAATGTCATTGGATGTCTGTTACTCTAAAGAAACCACACATGGATCCACCAGTGTCATTGGATGTGTGTTCTTCTCATGAACCACACATGGATCCACCAATGTCATTGCATGTCTGGTCTTTTCATGAACCATATCTAGAGTCATTGCATGTCTGTTCTTTCCACAAACCACATATGGATCCACCAGTGTCATTGCATGTCTGTTCTGTTCATGAACCACACCCAGTGTGATTGCATGTATGTTTCTTCCACAAACCACATATGGATCCACTAGTGTCATTGCATGTTTTTTTTCATGAACCAGAGCTAGAGTCATTGCATGTGTGTTCTTCTCACAAACCACATAAGGATACACCAGTGTCATTGCATGTGTGCTCTTTTCATGAACCACACCCAGTGTCATTGCATGTCTGTTCTTTCCACAAAGGACACATGGATCCACCAGTGTCATTGGATGGGTGTTATTTTCATGAACCACACCCAGTGTGATTGCATGTCTGTTCTTTTCAGAAAGGACACATGGATCCACCAGTGTCATTGCATGTGTGTTCTTTTCATGAACCATAACTAGAGTCATTGCATGTCTGTTCATCTAAACAAACCACACAAGGATCCACCAGTGTCATTGTATGTCTATTCTTTTCATGAACCACACCTAGTGTCATTGCATGTGTGTTCTTCTTATGAACCACACATTGATCCACTAGTGTCATTGCATGTGTGTTCTTTTCATGAACCATAGCTAGAGTCATTGCATGCGTGTTATTCTAAACAAACCACATAAGGATCCACCAGTGTCATTGCATGTGTGTTCTTCTCATGAACCACACGCAGTGTCATTGCATGTCTATTCCTCTAAACAAACCACATAAGGATCCACCAATGTCATTGGATGTGATGGGGATATACCAAAGGGGGTATGCCTAGCAGGATGTTTCGATTGGGCCGAAAGGCCTGTGAGTGCGCCTGGAGGATGACGGCTGGACTACAACGGAAGGAGAGGCCCAGCGACTAGCGACTGGAAGCCCAGGAGCGTAACAGAAGCCTAGTCGGATTAGGTCAAAACCTCTGAATCCTTATCTTGTTCGGTTGAAACTTGTAAACCCTAGCGAGGGGCCTCATATATAAACCTCCCTAGGGTATCTGAGAGACTTACGTTCCATCATACACCCCCTCAAGCGACTCGCTGCTTAGATGCCGAGCTGGCCACCCCTGTAAATCGCCTTCCAATATTCTAATCTAGCAGGAGTAGGTATTTACCCTCCGAGGGGCCGAACCTAGGTAAATCCATGTGCATCCGCCCCCATATTGCACCGCAGATGGCCACCAACTCTTCCTCACGAAACAATCAATCGCTGCCAATGGCGGCCGGCTATAACCATTTCCGGCAGTGGCGCCCACCGTGGGGCATAGCGGATCGGCTCGAGTTCTGCGGCGAGACCCTACTCGCCGATCGATCGGCCGCTCGCCACCAGTCGCATGATCGCCATCGGCGGGATCTTACAGATCCTGCCCAGCAGCTACACCCCGGTGTCACGCCCGGTCACTCACGGCGCAGTGATGCCGGTCGGCTCCATCAACCTCTTCGTCGGCTTCACCGGCGCGGTCGACCCAGCTGCAACGATGATCGTCGGCGGATCGCTGCCGCACCGTGATCTGCTTTCGGAGGAGCAGGTCCGCTCCATCAGGAGCCTCGTCACCGAGTACGACTCGGCCGCTAGCGATGCGGTCGAGACTAACGCCACCACCAACGACGATGCCCTAAATGACGATGCCGACTCTGCGACCCCTGCCTCGCTCAACGGATCCATCACCGCCGCATCACGGGAGGACTCCATCATGCGAGTCTCCAACCCCGAGGACTTCGAGGACTCCTCCATCCTGGGGATCTTCGACTCCGATTCCGGCTCGGAGTCCCCCGAGGATTTTCGCGCCAGATCCAATCGCTTCAACGCGATCTACATGGCGGCAGCAGCGCCCGCAGATCCGTTCGCCACGCCCGATCCCGCCATCGCGATGCGGCCATGGAGAAGAGAGCTCTCGCGTTGCGCGCAGGCGCACGAACTCGCCGGCCGAAACGAAATACCTCGAACGAGAGACGGCGCGGGAGCTGTCGCTCTATCACCAGCGCCGCGTCAGGACCCGCCTGAACTCCAACATCCAGGGCCGCGTCCTGAACTTCAACGACGAGAGCGACCCACGCGCGCCGGCGCAATAATGCGAACGCGCGCGGCGAAGCAATCCCGCGAGACCACCACCTGGCACACCGGCAACCGGAGCCCCTCCACCACCCATGGGCCGCGTGCCCCCGCCGGACCAACCGCGGATCATCATCTCGCCTCAAGCCCGCGATGCCAACGGGCTACCATTATACTCCACCCCGATGGACAATGTCGTCGCGGTCGACGCTGCAATCGCCAACCTCGACGTCCAAGGCGACGACGCGCTATAGATCCAGTACGCCAAGGCCCTACTCGTCAGGGCCATCGAGCAACAAGCTGCGGGAGTCGACCCGCGGGGAGGATGTACTCCCGCTCATCAGCAAGCAGGACGGCATCAAGCGCCCACCCCACCATGGCCAACGCAGTAATTTGCCCACCACCGCAGCCCCTGGCAAAGCAACCACGGGCCGCCAATCCCACGCTATCCACCAACGAGCCACGACCGGTGAATAACACGGTCGCCGCCAATGGGCAGCCCCTCGATGCCCATACGAACATCATCAACAACGAGGCGTGGTGGTCGCGCCAGCCCAACGACTTGAGCCACACCCTCACCAACCGTGGCGACCCGGAACCAAGAGGCTCACTCAGTCGAGTCGGGTCGCAATGCTTCGGGCCCATGATTCACGGGGAAAAATACCCCGCCAACTTCAAGGCCCCCAAGGAGGTCGAAAAGTATGACCCGACATACGATCCCGCTGTCTGGCTGGACATATACCTCATGGCAATGGGAATCGCAGGCCACACCGACCTGCTCGCCGCTCGCTACCTCCCCCTGATGATGGAGGGTGCGACCCAGCAATGGATCAACACGCTCCCCGCCGACAGCATCGATTCCTGGGAAGAAATGCGGGATGCCTTTGTCAGGCACTTCGAGGGCTCCTACACCCACGCCACCACCATAGAGGACCTGGAGCAATGCATCCAGGGACAACGTGAGTCGACTCGCCGCTGGATCCAAAAATGGCAAGAACTATGGATAAACGCCTCCGACATCCACCCAGACACGGCGATACACTGCTTCAAGAACGCGTGACGGTACGAACCCCTGGTCGCTAAGATCAAGAAGGTCTATCGGACGCTCGACAACATCCCCGACCTCCTCGAGATCGCCAAGCGCTATGCGGAGGAGGACCCCAACCAAGACTCCGACGACGAGTCGAGAGGAAGACGCCACACCAGCATCCACGACAGCGGGCGCCTACGCGACATGCGCTACAGCAACACCCGCATCACCGACAAGCGCTGCACGGACGGGCGAGTCGACTTCGTCGCCAACACCGGCTACGGCCAGCGCGACTCCAAGAACTACCGCCGGGACGGAGGAAACTACCGCGACAGCATGAACTACCGTGCCAACAACGCGATGAGGCCAAAATTCGACCCTGCCGTGCTGCTCAATCAGCCCTGCATCTACCATAGCAGGGAGGGAAAACCCGCCACCCACACCACCGTTGATTGCCACTCTCTCAAAGAGATTGAGAAGGCGAGACGAACAAGGGAGGACCCCAATAACAACCCACCTCGGGACAACGGGAATGGCGGCTGCTTCGGCACTGCCGTCGGCTCGCTACACACCTTCACCGGACTCGGCACCAAGCGTGAGAAGAAGGTGCTCGCCGGCGCGGTTGCCATCAACACGGTGACACAGGTTGACATCCCACGCTTCCTCAACTGGTCCAAGTAGAGCATCACCTGGAGTCGCCAGGACCATGCGCCAAGGATCGAATACCTAGGGCGAGTCGCCCTGGTAGTCAAGCCCAAGGTGGCCGACTACTGGCTGCCCAATACACTAATGGACGGTGGGAGCTCCATCAACATCATGTACGTAGACACGTTCAAAAGGCTCCAGCTCCCATAAGCAGCCATTGAGCCAACACTGACGACCTTTCACGGCATCGTCCCCGATCGAAAGGCATGCCCGATCGGGAAAGTGACACTGCTAGACACCTTCGGCACTCCGGCAAACTACCGCACAGAGAGGATCGTGTTCGAGCTGGTGAACTTCCGCAGCCCCTACCACTGCGTCTTAGGTCGCCAGGCATTCGCAAAGTTCATGGCGACCCCGCACTACGCCTACAACATGATGAAGCTCCCCAGGCCAAGCGGCATCATCACCGTCCACGGCGACCCCGACATGGCCGTGGAATGCGAGGACAAAGGCGCCGAGCTCGCCGACGCTGTTATCGCCGCGAAGACCGACCACGCAGAGGAGCTCGCGAAATACGCGGGCAACATCAACAAGGACGACCCCACCATCCTGAAGAAACCAACCGCCGCGAACTCCACATTCGAGGCAACCACGCATACCTGCACCGTCGAGCTCGTCCCAGGAGACTCTAGCCAGACGGTCACCATTGGGGCGCACATGAGCCCCGCATAGGAAAGCACGCTCATCGAGTTCCTCCGTGAGAACCGCATGTAACACCCTCGAATCGGCCCTATGCAAGTTTTAGTGCTTCCCGCCAAACCCGCATAGAAACGATTCAAGGACGCCCACCAGGCACTTGTGTGCGGGTGGAGAACGAAGTAATACCATTACACATTAGTCCACGATGGAACCTACAGAACATATATATACAATAGCGACTCAACGAGTCAAGAATACAGATATACAATACAAAGATCCAAATCACCTTGAAAACGTTACAGCGTCCGAGTACAGACAAGATGCAAATGGGGCTAAGAGCCCTGAAGAATAACCAATGGCGTCCATAACCCTGCCCAGGCCAAGCCGGAAGGGTAACCCTGCTAACAACATCGATCTCAAACCTGCTAAAACAAAAGGGGTGCCGACAAAGGGCAAGGGAAAAAGAGGAGCGTCAGTACTAAGGCCAGTACATGGCGAGTCTAGAATTCGGTGGTCCTCGCCTACACAGGTATGGTGGACTGAAGCGGCAACGCAGCGACACTAAACAACCTATAGAGACTCGGTATCACTGGCGGCTATTAGAGAGGGGTAAGAAAGACCTATTCGGATCCTACCTGATACTAACACCAAACATACCCATCCTGGTATTTCCCCCTCGAGACCAAACAGGGAAGTCAGACCAAGGAACTCACTCAGTTGGCAGTTTTACTCATTCCATTATAGTTGCAGCATTTACTAGTCAGATATATAGCATGAGTCATCCTGATAGCATAAGTAGTGGGCAGTTTTAGTTAACATTCTGTTGTAGTTGGAACATTTACTAGTCAGATATAATTATCCTGAGGAATCCCAAAACCCAGCAGTTGTTGGCACTTTTATCACATTCCATTGGAGTTGCAATACTTACTAGGCAGGTATGGCATGACATGATACACCCAGTTCCACCAGTTGTTGGCACTTTTATTATCCATTCCATTGTAGTGAAGCTAATTACTAGTCACATATGAAGTCAAATTTATAGCACTACTTTAGTTATGCTGTCTATGATTGAGATACTGTGCTCCAAGTCGTCCATAACCGCGGACACGGCTTTCAGAAAGATTTACCCCGCAGGGGTGCACAAATAGCAACACACACACGATCAGCCTCGGAAAAACCAAATCAAAACCCAACGAGGCATTCACGACAAAGCAATCATAGGATTCATAAAATATTTCAGGGGGCCACCCCATTAAGCTACCCGCAACAAAGTTGGCCGGCTCCGAGACGGACCCAAGGTTTGTGTCAATGGTTGTAAATGACTGGGAACCCGAAAGTGTGACTGGGCTTGTCGATACCGCGAAAACATTCCACGATCCAAAAGCGATGTAGTGCTCCGCACAATCGTAATTAAAGCAGTAAAGCATGGCATAAGTACAGGATAGTAATAATGCCCCAAACTACTTTGTGGCCCCAAGAAATAAGAATGAATCAAGCTCTGGCTAAGGGGATTCATGGTCCCATATGCGGATAGTGCGATAGTCAAGGAACATGTATCAAGTACTCAGGGCCTACGGGACACAAGTGGGCATGAAAAACCAAATAACATATATTGCCCACCAGTGCCTCTTTCATTAGTTATCATAGCAATTTAATAGTTGTAATTAAAGACATGATCAGCTCCACCATAAACATCTGCCAGCATACCAACAACTGTGGTACTCTACAACACGAGATCGCACCTAAGCAAGCAACTACGACTCGCAAGGCCAGCTATCTACCAAACAACAGGTATTAGGAGGTGTCCATGGCAATATAGAGGCTGCACGGGATATAACTGGTGCACGGAAACTAAAGCATCGTGACACGGATAGCAATAGATCAATAGGAGGAAATAAAGACTATAAATGCAAAATAGGTAGAAAGGGGGAGAATGCTCGCCTGGGAAACACTGCCGAAGGTTCATATCCGGAGAACTTGTCGATACTCGCATCAACTCATCGGCCTAATCCGCGAAGAAGCAAACACTAGAAGAAACACCGGATGCACTATTTAATACTTTGGCAGAAGATCCGGCATGATTATGATATGATGCATGGCAAGATGCGGTGCAATTAGGCAATATTAAGAGGAACCGGGGTCCCGGTAATTAATTAGATGGTTCATGTTGTTTAGTTATCCCGCAGTTTAAATGTTGTATGAACAAGGCAAAACATGGCATCGGTTCTCTACACAAATTTAAATGGAGCTGATATAAGACTAGAATAGTCCTCATATAGTCTCCATATTTAATTTAGGTGAATTGCTGAAATGGCCCCGAACACCCAAATATGCATGCAAGCATGACAATTAAAATGCAACAAGTTTTATATATAGCATTTATAAAATAGGGGCTCGGGAAAAGGTTCACACATTGGCATTTGAAGATCTTCAGGTTCCAGGGGTTCGGGGTCGGGTCTCAGGGCTCCGGGATCGACAGGGATCGAGTTCGGACTTGGCGGGATCGGTCTCGGACAATGGAAGGAGAGCTTGGCATTCCAGGAAGAAGGACTTGGTTTGGCGCCGGGGCGCATCGGATTCGCCCTGGTCAGTGTCGATCTTGTCGTCATGAAGATCTTGTCGGGTCCTTGTATCGGGTCAGTCTTGGCATGCGGGATGAAGATTTTGGCGTTCTGCGATTCCATGTCGACGTGCTCGTCGTCCTCGATAGAGAACTCGGTGTTCCGTGTCGGCGACCTTGGCATCCGGGTTCTCGGCGAACTTGGCGTTCCATGACCTTCGAGTGGCGTCGTGTCGAACTTGAATCGGCGCCTGGGTCTCCGAGTTGCAGGTTGTCTTCACATATGCCCTTTTCCCAACATTGCAGTACCACATCACTGAACTGTCCTCCAACACCAACATTCCCCTCACTGGCTCTCCCCATTATGTCGACAAAGCTGTAAACAACTAGAGGACCTGGAGGCGAGGCCACGAGACGTCAGCTGGCTACGAGGCTGCGTGTGCTTGAGTGTGCTGGAACATGGGCGAGAAGCACAATGGCGACCTTGGTTTGTGCATCTGCAGGAGCCCATGCGGAAGGGGACCCAGGTTGGAGAATGGTCGGAGGTGGCGGCGCTTGGCGTGTCGCTGCGCGCGTGTGTATGGTGTGCGTGGGATGGAGGGGTGGCAGCTGGGAGGTTAGGTGGGGGTAGGATTTAGGCCAGGAAGGGTAGGGTTTGGGTCTGGGTTAGATAGATTGGTATTTTTATCTGGGTAGTAGGCTGCTGCTGGCTGGGCCTTTTCGCCTGGCAGGCTTGCGGCCTCCCCGGTAAAACATTTTTATTTAACTCTTATTTTTAAAATACTTTTGCAAATAATTTTTAGGCAAATAAAAGACCCAGGCGAGAGACAGGAGTTTTGATTTGAAATAAAGACGAGGGAATATTTAGAAATCAAAGTAGGCTTTTAGAAAATAGTTTTAGACGAACAGATGCATGATGATGACGATGCTCAAATGCAATGTGGCATGATGACATGAGCATGTGGTCATGATGATGCAATGCACAAAAACACCGCGATTTTCTAGTAGTGGTTTTAGCGGGGTGCTACACCGCAACATCTTCGCATGGAAGCCATCTGACATGCCAGGTGTCCCGAGGGAACTCGCTGAGCACAAACTCAACACCGACCCCAAAGTGTGACCAGTAAAGCAGTCGCTACGGACCTTCAACGAAGAGCGCCGTTGAGCAATCGCCGAAGAAGTTTAGCGCCTGCTAGCCGCATGCTTCATCCGGCCAATCAAATACTCCAAGTGGCTGGCAAACCCAGTCCTGGTTCTAAAAAAGAACAACACATGGAGAATGTGCATCGACTACACCAACCTCAACAGCGCCTGCCCGAAGGAGGAGTTCGTCCTACCGCGCATCGATCAGATCATCGACTCGACCGTGGGATCGGCGTCGATGTGCTTCCTTGATGCTTACTCTGGTTATAACCAGATCAAGATGGCGGTCGAGGACGAGGAGAAGACGGTGTTCACTATGCCATTCGACACATTCTGCTATACGCCCATGACGTTCGGCCTCAAGAATGCAGGCGCCACATACCAGAGATGCATGCAGGAATGCCTAGCGAGCCAAATTGGCCGCAACATTCACGTCGACATCGACGACATGGTGGTAAAATCCACCCGCCAGGACGACCTGCTCGCCGACCTAGCTGAAACCTTCGCAAACCTGTGGAGGTACAACATCAAGCTGAACCCCTGAAAATGCACCTTCGGCGTCCCCACCGAACAGCTCCTGGGATATGTAGTCTCCAAGCAAGGCATCGAAGCCAACCCCACCAAGATCGACACCATTGCGCGGCTCGGGAAACCCGAGTGCCTGCGCGACGTCCAGAAGTTGCCAGGGCAAGTCGCGGCTCTCAGCCCCTTCATCCCCCGACTAGGCGAGAAGGCAATGCCCCTCTACCGCCTGATGTGCAAGAACCCCACATTCCAATGGGACGCGGAGGCCGACGACGCACTTAAAGCGCTCAAAGAAGTGCTACTCGCGGCCCCACTACTCGCTGCTCCACTCGACAAAGAGCCAATGCTCGTTTACGTCGCGGCCTCTACTCGCGTCGTCAACACCGTGATGGTCGTCGAACGACCGGAAGAGGGCAAGGAGCGCCCCATACAGCGCCCCGTCTACTACATCAGTGAAGTCCTAACGGACTCATGACAGCGCTACCCGCAATACCAAAAACTGGTGTACGCGGTATTCCGAGCACAGTGGCGACTCCCACACTACTTCCAGGAGCACCCGATTACGGTGGTCTCCTCCACGCCCCTGCAAGACATCATACGCAATCGCGAGGCGACCGGGCGAGTCGCCAAGTGGGCTGTCGAAATCGGCGTCCACAACATCAAATACGAGCCCCGCAAAGCGATCAAGTCACAAGCCCTGTCTGATTTCCTTGCAGACTAGGAAGAAGCACAGCAGCCAGAAAAGCTCCAGTACCTCCACTATTGGTCGCTCCATTTTGATGGCTCCAAGAACGCCGACGGCGCAGGGGCTAGGGTCATACTGACCTCACCCAAAGGGGACAAGCTCCACTACGTGCTCCACCTCAACTTCAAGCCCTGCACCAACAACATGGCAGAGTACGAGGCCCTCCTTCACGGCATGAGAGCCGCTAAGGAGATGAACGTCAACCGCCTACAATGCTATGGCGACTCCGACCTAGTCGCCGGCCAAGTCGCCGGGACGTGCGACGCCGTCTCCCCAACAATGATCGCGTACCGCCAAGCTGTCGACCAGTTGGGAGGACACTTCGACGGCTACTCCGTCGAGTGGATCGACAGGCGCAAAAACGAGGAGGCAGACACCCTCTCCTGCATCGGATCAACCCGACAAGCGCCACCAGTAGGCGTCTTCCTCGACATCATCCACAAACCATCGGTCAGCCCACCGAAAGAGATAGACGTCGGGATCCCACTTCAACCAGAACTGGCCTTAGTCGCCATGGTTGTGGAACCTAGCGACTGGACAGCACCATACGTCGCCTTCCTGGAACACAAACTCCTACCGAGCAATGAGACGGAGGTGCGAATGATCGTGCGCCGCTGCAAATCCTTCGTCATCATCAACGGCAAGCTCCACAGACGCAGCATGACCGGCGTGTTCCAGCGCTGCGTATAGCCAGAAGAAGGCCGCAAGATCCTCCAGGACATTCATGCCGGCGACTGCGGCCATCACGCCGACGCCAAGTCACTAGTCGCCAAGGCCATGCGGCATGGTTTCTACTGGCTCACCGCACACGCCGACGCCACCAACATCATCCAACGATGCATCGGATGCCAGAAGTACGCCCACCAGATGCACCTCCCTGGCTCGGCACTCAAGACCATCCCCATCACGTGGCCGTTCGCCATATGGGGCATGGACATGGTAGGCCCGTTCAAGAAGGCCCCGTCTAGCTTCACTCACCTCCTGGTCGCAGTCGACAATTTCACCAAATGGGTCGAGGCCAAGCCGATAAAAAAGTGCGACGGCAAGACGGCCACCAAGTTCCTACGCGAACTCATCTACCGGTATGGCTACCCGCATAGCATCATAACAGACAATGGCACCAACTTCGCCAAGGGGGCCATGGCAGAATTCTGTGAAGAACATGGCATCCGACTCGACCTCGCATCAGTCGCCCACCCGTAGTCAAATGGCCAAGCAGAATGTGCCAACCAGAGCGTCCTCCACGGGCTCAAGCCGCGACTCCAGGTGCCCCTCGAGCACACCCCAGGATCCTGGGTCGACGAGCTCCCCTCTGTGATATGGGGGATTCGCACCTCCGTCAATCGCTCAACCGGCTTCACGCCCTTCTTCATGGTGTATGGCGCTGAGGCCATAATGCCAACCGACCTAGAGCACGACTCACCTCGAGTCGCCAACTATGTCGAGGCGGCCAATGAGGTTGCTCGCCAAGACAGCATCGATCAACTCGACGAGGCACGTGACCTGGCTCGCTCCCGCACCACCATATACCAGCAAGGACTCCGCCTCTACCACAGCCGCCGAGTGCGAACTCGCACCTTCCAGGAAGGCGACCTGGTCCTACGACTGGCCCAAGACAAGAAGGGCATGCACAAACTCTCCCCCCCATGGGAGGGGTCGTTCGCCATTGGCCGAGTCCTTGGCAATGATGCCTACTACCTCATCGACATACGGGGTGACGGCCAATTGGAGGTCGGGAGGCCATGGAATGTAAACCTCCTCAGAAAGTTCTATACTTAGAGCCTCACATTGTACTCCGCTGGCATCTATAATGAAATTCATCCGGATCGCACAAATTGTGTCCACTCACCATATTCTTGTGCCACTCGCACTCGTACATATTAGCAATACGCTACCTACGGAAGTCAACCTCTGGTCGAGTGGCCGACACGGCTAAGTAGTGCGGCATAAGGGCACCAGAAATATTCGGGCCTTGGGTCGTCCACGAAAACGCCAACCCGGAGCCGCCATTGGAGTCGCCTAGCCCGACTGGCCCACCGGGCCAAGACAACCAAAACACGCTTCTCACAGCGACCTGTCCCTCCCATCCTTGTGCAAAGCGACTCGAACGGTTAAAGTACCACGCACGGGGACTCCGCAAAACGGGAACCACCACACGGCTTAGGAACACACCAAGTAAGAGAGCTGCCTTGGACTTGCCAAGCGACTGGCTCTCCGGGCCAGGGGAGGAGACGCGTTACAAACAACGCATTCGCAACCTACAACAAGGACATGACCAATATGGTCGAGCACCACGCTCGGGGACTCGCCTACAAATCAGTCCCACTCGCGCTCGGGGACTCGCCACTCAGAAGACGCGAGAGATAAAAACAGTGCACAACCAAAGCAATACACAAAAGTATACAACCGAGTTATACCCCATTAAAGGGCGGACACGCTCGGGGACTCCTTCAACAAAAAACAAACACACCACACAATCCTAGTCGCAATACGAGTCGATTGACTCCCCTTGGCATATATTGCAAAATACTTTATAGCAGTCGCCACTTGGCATACATCACAAATTGGACAGTTACATTGTTTATTCCATAGGCCTTGATGAAGAAGCAGCGCCACCCCCTTGACACGAACAAAAGGCTGCCACGGGTTCATCGGGTACGTCGTCAACGACTTCGACAACGACGACCGGAAGGGCTGCTCCGACTTCATGTCGCGATGCTCCGGCTCGGGGTCGCCAGGCGCCAACACCGTCTCTGATGCGGCGGATCCCCATCGCCAAGACCCGATCAGCGTAAGGGGCGACCTTCGCGGTCAGCTTTAGCACCTCTGACATCTCCACCGTGCCGGTCGCCGATGGGTAGCCACTCGTCACGTCGTCAAGGTCCAAGTCGTCGGGGAAGTGGGCGAGACCTAAGCTCAACGCTGTGGTGGCCCCGCGCCTAAACGCTGAGCGTGTCATCCACTCCACGACGGCAGGCACCTCCGTAAGCCCAGAATAACTTCTGGGGACATGCCTCAGAGCCGCCTTTGACGACAACGCTTGCGCGTGGCCGCGTTCACCATGGCAGTCACGCACTGTGAGCATTGTAGGTCTGCACCACCGGATCGCTTTGTCCTATCACAGCTGCAAAATCAGGCATTAGTGAAACTATGAAACCCCCCAATCAGGGACTCGACAAACGAGTCAGGCAAAAACGGAGACTCACCAAGGAGTTTGCGGTAGTTCTTCGTGACGTGCTTCTCCAAGGCGGTTTGCTCGTTGTGCAGCCCCATGATGATGGAATCCGTGGCTTTGCATTCTTCCTCAGCCGCAGCAACGGCAGCCTTCGCTCGCTCCTCCGAAGAAACTGAGGCCGCTCTCGCCTCCTCCAAGTCTTGGACCAGGGAGACTATTCGTCCATTCGCCGCGTCTAGCTCGGAGACTGGGACATACCCCTCGCAGGCCTTGGAAATCGCAGCCGGGAAACCATCTGCAAGAGAAATCATTAGCATGCTGTACACCACTAGTTCACACCTGACAGAGGAAAAGAAAGACAAACAGATACTCACCAATAGTTTCCTCAAGCCGCTGGATCGCCTCTTGAGCTTCACGCAAGTCACGCTCCAATCGCTCTCTCGCGGCCTGCCGATCGTTCGACTCCCTTTGCAATCCCTGCAAACAAAAAACACATCTCAGCACTCGACAAAACAAAAACCCAGTTCCCAGTCGCCGAAATTCAGCGACCAGGACCTTGGGGACTGGAGAGGAGAAATAAGTTCAGTTCCCAACCGTTGAAATTCAACGACTAGGAACTCAGGGACCGGAGAATAAAGAGAAGCTCAATTCCTAGCCGCCGAAATTCAGCGACTAGGAATTTGGGGACTGGAGAGGAGAAATAAGTTCAGTTCCCAGCCGCTGAAATTCAACGACTAGGAACTCGGTGACTGGACATACCTGAATAGCCGCGCCGAGCATCCTGCGAAGTTCCCCGGCGTTAGTCGACGGGATCGTGAAGGAAGTGCACCCACGACGGGACCTAATGTCCGCGTCCACGATCTCTAGACTCTGCGGAGACTGGGTGTCCGCCACACCTAGAAACCCCCTCGCCATGAAACGCGGAAACGTCGCCGACGCTCTGGCGGGGGCACTGGTTGTCGGGGCCGGCGCTTCCGGCACGGACGCAGCCAAGACCGGTTCCGATTGCGCCACCACCACCTCTTCGGCGACTGACGCAGCATTGGGCTCCGCGGCGCTGTCCTTGACTGCGGCGTCGTCGGCGCCCCCCTTCTGCTTCTTCGCGTCTTCCGCGGTCGCCACATCTCTGGCGGCCTTTCTCTTCTTGGGGAGGTCGCCCTCTCCCGTGGGGGCGGCCGGTGGAATCTTAGCCACCGAAGGACGGCCAATCTTCTTGGCCCCTGACCTACACGAGTTCCCACAATCAATATAACGACAATACAAAAGAGCAAGGCGAATCGGGATGAAGGAGCAGTACACTCTTAGCGACCGGGAGGACGCGAAGCCCGGTGCTGATGTGGGCAGGCTTGTCCAGCTCGGGACCCAACTTGCGGGTGAGCCCCCTCTCGAAGACGTCTGAAGCCCACGACACAGCGGGCTTCCTCGACGATGAAGCCACAGTCGCCGGGATCTCCAGCTCCAAAGACGTAGCCGCCCTTGATGGCTGCGGCGACTTGGATGTCATCGCCTCAGCCGCTTCTTGGCTTGGAACCTCTGAGACCGTCGGCGCAATCGCCGCCAGGGGAACCTCTACCACTACCTCAGTGTCCTCGCCCTCTAACCCCTTCGTCGGGATCGCGTCCTTTGGAGCCTTGTGCGAGACTTTAGGGGAAGCTTCATCATCGGAGTCGTCATCCGACTCGAACACCACCGCCGATTTGGACGGTGACATTGGCCCCTTCGCTGGTGACTTGGGCTTGCGTGCGGGCTTTGACGGCGTAGCAGTATGCCGGGGCGTGTGCTCCTGCGCGACCTCGTCGTCTCTGTCGTGTTCGTCCAGGACGTGGCTTGCCTCGAACTCATGTTGCTTCTGCATGCGGGTCTTGCAAGCCACAGGCGCTGGAGGGGGAACCTCCTCCTCCTACCGTCGCTGTCGGAAGAGTCTCCCTCAGAGTCTTCCTCCAGTTCTTGGGGAACCTCCTCATCGAGCGGAGGGATCCAGCCTTCCAACACCTGAAAAAGCTGAGAACCACCACGAGTAAAACACCAAACGCGGCGACTGAGAACTGAGGTATGGACATAGCGACTGGGAAGAAAACTTACCGTGGGGGCTTCATTCTTCACAGGAGTATACAGGGCAAGCCCGACCGCCACGCCAGTGAACTCTGCATCAGTTATCTTTTTCAGGGCGGCCTTGTAGTCCTCGGCCTCCCATGATTCCTTGCTGGTTCGGGAGGGGTCATGCTTCCCGCTGTATTCATGCATCCAGTGCGGCCGAGCCGCCAGCGGAACCAGACGCCGCCCGAGCCAGCAGTTGTAGAGGTTGATCGGAATCAACCCCTGGTCCTTCAGCTTCTAGATCTGGTCCATCATTTCCGCGATGGCCATCCACTGGTCTTCGGGAAGCTTCTTCGGTGCCAACCGGCGAGGCTCGCTCCTCTCAGCAACGAACTCGGGAAGAGCCACCTCACTAGAGGGAGTGTCTTCTTTGACGTAGAACCAGCTCTTCTTCCACTCGTTGGCGGCCTTCTTCGGCAGGAGGAGCTTGACAAAATTAGCCTTTGGCTTCAGTTGGAATGTGACGCCACCTGCGGCCAACATCAAGCCACTGGACGCCTCGCGCCGATGCGGCCATGGAAGAGCTCCAGCCACAGCGGGAAATACGGCCTGCAGCCGAGGTAACATTCGTAGAAGGCGACGAAGATCGCCAGCTGCTTGATGCTATGCGGACCGATATCCGATGGCTTGATCGCGTAATACGTGCAGAAGCGGCGGAAAAAGAGTGAAGTGGGGAATCTCAAACCCCTCTCAAGATGGCTGGGGAAATAGATGAATTCGCCGGGTCGCGGCTTCGGCTCAGTCTCGGAGGAGGGGGAACCCGCCAGTTCCCCTTGCGGAGTACTCCGGCGTCCTTGAAGGATCTAAGCTGGGTTGTGGTACACTTGGATTTTTCCCATGAGCCTTTGGGAGGCGCCATCGAGTAGGATGTGGAATCGCACGATGCAGAAAGGACAAGTCGGAAGGATGTAGGCAGGGAGATTGGAGACAGGAAGAACGAATGAGGAAGAATGAAGAATGCGGAGAAGGTCTGCAGAGATGAACCATCACTCCCCTTATATGGGAACGCCACCCGCCAAAATCGGGATAGCCGTTACTCACGATAATTGCGCCGAAGTTACCGTTGGAAATTCCAACGGATAGTTTGACCATATTTGACGGTCAAACTCCTTTATTTCACCCGCTACCCGCCAATCTTTTCCACTCGTCGAGACGACGACTTGGCAGTAGTAACATTCATTGGGACGGTGAATGGAAACATGGGGAAATTCTCCTTGGTTCTGATGGAGTCCATCGCCGACTCGACTGGATGCCCAAATTGGGCTCGCCAACTCCGAACGCCAAAAGGATGCCTGCGCCTGCATCAACGATGGCCTTGGGGACTACTGATGGGGATATGCCAAAGGGGGTACGCCCAGCAGGACGTTCCGATTGGGCCGAAAGGCCTGTGAGTGCGCCTAGAGAATCATGACTGGACTACAATGGAAGGAGAGGCCCGGCGACTGGTGACTGGAAGCCCAGGAGCGTAACAGAAGCCCAGGAGCGTAACAGAAGCCCAGTCGGATTAGGTCAAAACATCCGAATCCTTATCTTGTTCGGTTGAAACTTGTAAACCCTAACGAGGGGCCTCATATATAAACCTCCCTAGGGTATCCTAGGGACTTACGTTCCATCATACACCCCCTCAAGTGACTCGCTGCTTAGACGCCGAGCTCGCCACCCCTATAACTCGCCTTCCAATAATCTAATCTAGCAGGAGTAGGTCCTTACCCTCCGTGGGGCCGAACCTGGGTAAATCCATGTACATCTGCCCCCATCTCGCATCGTAGATGGCCGCCAACTCTTCCTCACGAAACAATCAATCGCTGCCAATGGCAGCGACTGCCGTCGCCATTTCCACGACAGGATGTGTGTTTTTCTCATGAACCACACATGGATCCACCAGTGTCATTACATGTCTGTTTTTTTCATGAACCACAGCTAGAGTCATTGCATGTCTGTTCTTTCCACAAACCACATATGGATCCACCAGTGTCATTGCATGTCTATTCTTTTCATGAACCACAGCTAGAGTCATTGCATGTATGTTCCTTCCACAAACCACATATGGATCCACCAGTGTCATTGCATGTGTGTTCTTTTCATGAACCACCGCTAGAGTCATTGCATGTGTGTTCTTCTCACAAACCACATAAGGATACACTAGTGTTATTGCATGTGTGTTCTTTTCATGAACCACACCCGGTGTCATTGCATGTCTGTTCTTTCCACAAACCACACATGGATCCACTAGTGTCATTGCATGTGTGTTGTTTTCATGAACCACAGCTAGAGTCATTGCATGTCTGTTCTTTCCACAAACCACACATGGATCCACCTAGTATGATTGCATGTCTGTTCTTTTCACAAACCACACATGGATCCACCAGTGTCATTGCATGTGTGTCCTTTTCATGAACCACAGCTAGAGCCATTGCATGTGGGTTCTTCTAAACAAACCACATAAGGATCCACCAGTGTCATTGCAAGTCTATTCTTTTCATGAACCACACATAGTGTCATTGCATGTTTGTTCCTCTAAACAAACCACACATGGATCTACCTAGTGTGATTGCATGTCTGTTCTTTTCACAAACCACACATGGATCCACCAGTGTCATTGCATGTGTTTTCTTTTCATGAACCATAGCTAGAGTCATTGCATGTCAGTTCTTCTCACAAACCACATAAGGATCCACCAATGTCTTTGCATGTATGTTCTTTTCATGAACCACACCCAGTGTCATGGAATGTGTGTTCTTCTCATGAACCACACATGGATCCATAAGTGTCATTGCATGTGTGTTATTTTCATGAACCACGGCTAGAGTCATTGCATGTGTGTTCTTCTAAACAAACCACATAAGGATCCACTAGTGTCATTGCATGTCTGTTCTTTTCATGAACCACACCCAGTGTCATTGCATGTCTGTTCCTCTAAACAAACCACACATGGATCCACCTAGTGTCATTGCATGTGTGTTCTTTTCATGAACCAGACATGGAGCCACCAGTGTCATTGCATGTGTGTTCTTTTCATGAACCACAGCTAGAGTCATTGCATGTGTGTTCTTCTAATCAAACCACATAAGGATCCACCAATTTCATTGCATGTCTATTCTTTTCATGAACCACACCCAGTGTAATTGCATGTTTGTTCCTCTAAACAAACCACACATGGATCCACCTAGTGTGATTGCATGTCCGTTCTTTTCACAAACCACACATGGATCCACCAGTGTCATTGCATGTGTGTTCTTTTCATGAACTATATCTAGAGTCATTCCATGTCTGTTCTTCTCACAAACCACATATGGATCCACCAGTGTCATTGCATGTGTGTTGTTTTCATGAACCACACCCAGTGTCATTGCATGTGTGTTCTTCTCATGAACCACACATGGATCCACCGGTGTCATTGCATGTGTGTTCTTCTCATGAACCACAACCAGTGTCATTGCATGTTTGTACCTCTAAACAAACCACACATGGATCCACCAGTGTCATTGGAACGTGCGTTCTTCTCATGAACCACATATGGATCCACCAGTGTCATTGCATGTGTGTTCTTTTCATGAACCGTAGCTAGAGTCATTGCATGTCAGTTGTTCTCACAAACGACATAAGGATCCACCAGTGTCATTGCATGTCTGTTCTTTTCATGAACCACACCCAGTGTCATTGCATGTGTGTTCTTCTCATGAACCACACATGGATCCACCAGTGTCATTGCATGTGTGTTCTTTTAATGAACCACGGCTAGAGTCATTGCATGTGTGTTCTTCTAAACAAACCACATAAGGATCCACCAGTGTCATTGCATGTGTGTTCTTTTCATGAACCACACCTAGTGTCATTGCATGTCTGTTCCTCTAAACAAACCACATAAGGATCCACCAGTGTCATTGGATGTGTGTTCTTCTCATGAACCACACATGGATCCACTAGTGTCATTGCATGTATGTTCTTTTCACAAACCACATATGCATCCACCAGTGTCATTGCATGTCTATTATTTTCATGAACCACACCCAGTGTCATTGCATTTCTATTCCTCTCATAAACCACATATGGATCCTAACCTTAGGAGAGCCCTAACCTTACCTTAGCCCCCCAATGGGTGGCCGTTAGACCGAGTGTTCTAGAAGGCACGCCCTAATACAGTTGTTCTGGTTGACGATTGTTACATACCGTTCGATCGGTGCGCTTGCTCTGGACAAACTGGCAACACCGAGCGCTCCCCTGTTGCGAGTGTCACGATTGGGATGGTCTTCGTGAGAGCGATCCACGAGTAGGCTGTTCTACGGCATGATTGGCCACGCTTGCTCTGGACAAACTGGCAACACCAAGCGCTCCCCTGTTGCGAGTGTCACGACTCACGGGTTGAGTGGGCCATATCCCAGTGTCACGTCCCCATTACTTCTCTTCCTTCCCGTACTTGTCTTCCTTCCCCTCGAAGCCACTTTCCCTAGTTCACTCCCATCCCGTCGTAGCCGCAAGCCGACGGTGCCTCCATCCCAATCCCCTCTCCGGTAGCCACCCCCCCCCTCCCCTCTCGCCATGGGTTCAAGGGGAGACGGCGAGGAAACGCGTCGTGACGACAGGGGCGGTGATTTCGATGTGAGTCTTATATATCTATCTCTATCATCTGTGGCTAGTTATCTATTTTTTGAGCTAGATCTACTCTGTTTACTCATGCGCGTATGATGTGTTAGGCCAACCAGACGATGTATGACTCCGACTATCACGGTTTAGTGGATGAAGATAGTCCTCTGCTATGTAAACATGGACATGTGCCCGCTAAATTTGTAGCGTTAGAAGGACGAAACACATGCAGGAGGTTTCTACGGTGTCAAGGACATCGTGCAATGATGCAAGGCGGAAGTTGCGGTGTTGTCAAATGGTTAGATCCAGAGTGGCCCAAATCGATGCAGAAAACGCTAGACAAACTATGGGATATGACTGTTGAGTTGAAAGAATCCGTAGTCAGCTCACTTCTTGACAGTGTTGAGATGAAGCTATGGGACCCAGTTGACACGACCAAGCTTAACCGAGATCTCAGGAGGGTGCAAGACAAGGTTAGCAAAGTTGAGAAGGAGAGGGACGTGGCGTTGGCCCTGAAGGCTAAAGTAGAGCAAGAACTGACTCAAGCAAGGAATGATCTTCACCAGGCCAAAGTCATGTAGTTCACAACTATGAGTATTGACAAGTGCATGAGGAAAAATACAGAGAAACAATTGAAGCTGTGCAAGGAAGATGCTAAAAGGAAGGAGCAGACGAATCGATCCTTGCTCTCGCAGGAAGATGCGCATCAGGCTAAGATTAGGAAGATCAAGGAGATGTGTGATAACTAGTTCTATTTAGCTTGAGCTCCGTGCCTTTTTAAGTTGTAATAGTAGTACTTGTTGACCTAGCGGTCTGAACTAGTGGTCCAAGAGTCCTGGGAGGAAAAAAATTGCTCTCCCATTAGTCTGTCTTAACCCTGCATCATTTCCTTTTGTCTGATCATGGTGGTATTCTGACATTGGTGGTTTATTTAAACGTAATCTACGTGGATTGTGCCGCATGCAAATGGAACAGCCACAATTTATAAAGTGGAAGCACGTACACCCGGTTAATGGAGATCCGGGAGCTTCGCCAGACGCGGGGGATGCAGGAGCAGGGAGGCGGTGAGATAGACATGCTCAAGCGTCTGGGCATTATCAGTTGCCATTGCTGTTTATCTTGTCACGTCGTTGTGCAGCATCTGAAATAAGTTGCTGCTTCGTGGAGTGTGGCAGCTTAAATAATTTATTTCTATGCCACTTACATTCCGTCGTATTTGGAGACCTCCTGCCCCTCAGCAATCGTGGAACCGGTGCTGCGTATTTTCATATAGCAGTGGAAAATCACAATTTCGGATTCAAACAACTGACTCGGGCGTTTCCAAACCCTAAGTCGCAGTACATTTTACTCAGAGAACGTGGGTAGATTGTTTCACCCAGCAAAGTTCCACACACAGAGCTCTAGAATTTAACCGAATTACATATATAGGTTCAAGTTCAACACATTACTATGCATCTTCATTGCCAGCAGCCTTCTTCCGCAGCTTGGGTGCCAAGACTTCACATCCACTGGCTTCTTCATTTCCTGCCTTCTTCCTCTTCCTCGGTGCCAATTTTCTTAGCTTCACGTACTCTTCATCGCCGGGACAATGGGCACCAGAATTTTGTCCAGCATCATCTTTCCACTTGTTTTAAATTTCTTCGGGCAGCAAAATGACTAACCCGGCAGTCATGTTTCTAGCCTTGCGGCACTTCCTGTCAAAGAAACATGACTATTGCATAACTACCCAATATCTACAGAGTAAATGAAACAAAAATTACAATTCAGCACAAACATGCGAACCCCAAGAGACTTTTGCTTACCAGGAGCTAATTGGGTTCGAGCGACCACCCTGTCCAAGAATAGAAGGGCGACTCCCAGTTGCAGCAGCTTCCACATCTAGTACATCACAATTCAGCTCAAACATGCAATCCGAAGCATACCTTTTCATCAACCCAATTAGCTGACTGTCACACGTTAGAGGAACAATGATGCCACGTTCATCCATGAAGCTGAACTTTGTAGTCTGCTTCGGCCATAATTCATCATGATTACGCAGAGCAGCAACCATACCAGATATAGAGCAAATCTGTACAGGCGCTTCTTCCATCATGATACAATGGTGTCCATACCACTTGCCCTTAGAGTCGTACCTGAAGAGGACTACCGTAACCAGGTAAGGGTGGTCCACGGAGATCCCAATTGACAAAAAACTGTGGACAAAATATGTTTGTCAGGATTGGGCTAACAAACAATTTTAGGTTCAGTAGCCAGCTAGCAGTTATAATTAGTGCGAATAGCAAAGAGAAGGGTATCTCACCCGCTTGTAGCTAGAACTTCTTCTTCCTTGGTAGTAGGATCTGCCATCCTCCGAGCTGCTCAGCTCGTCGGCGGCAGAGGCAGCCTAGAGCCTCGCAACGGCGGCTACGGCATGAGCCATTAGAGCTCGGGATCAGCGACTAGGCGCAGCAAATGGGCGCAGCAACTTGGCACCAGAAGACAAATGTCCGAAGGGATCGTCCTGCCTAGAGGGTGGATTCCGACGTCGCCGGTGCTAGGGGAAAGGTGGGAATGGATTTGTGAAATTGGTCAACGCATCCAATCCACTCAGTTACTCGATTTTCCTAAGAGGTTTCCGCGTTGGTGCTCGCGTCACGGACAGATGACCAACATGAGGGTCCCGACCATCTACTTCACGGGGAAGTTTAACGGAATGTTTGAATTTGGCAGGAGTGAGATGAGTTTGCCTTGAAATGGCCCCTCTCAGTAGTTGGCGGACCAACATTTCGAAACACAGCAATTTCAGGAAACTTAGGTACCATGGTGCGTTGGCCTGCGAACTTTGGTACTGCAGACGAACAGGCCCCTACCAAACACCTTTGCTTTGCATCAGTGAGACCAAAAATGGTGTCGTGCAGCCTACCAAAAAATGGAGTATAGTTATCGATCCCATGCAGCTAAATGAGATCCGGGCAACTAAATAAAATTTCGAAGATGCCCTAGAGGCTATTTTCACGGGGACAAGCCCCACGGGGCCTAGCCCCGGCGAGCCCCAAATTTGATACGTGAAACCAAACATCGTTCCTTGAGTTCCTATCCTCGTTCTCTCCTTTTTTCGAAATGGAGGGTGCGAGCCCCTGGCCTCTACATCAAAAAGATGTATACAACCTTTATTGATTTATTATTAAAACAATTAACAAAGAACAAACAGAGAACATACATCATAAAACTCGAAGCCACCACACAACATCTACAAACCTGCCAATGGAGAAAAATCGTGTGAACGGGGCGACTCTATGCTCGGAAATACAACGAAGACACTCCACTGACTAGGAACCGGGAACAATCACATACCCCGAGACACCCTCTAAGCGAAACGAGAGCATACATACGGATTAACAGACTCTTAGCGAGCACCTTGTGTGCATGCCACAGGAGCCGTCACTGCCATGGAATCTCTGAGCAGTCTTCACAGTTAAGATCCGTATAAACTCTACCGGTCCTACTGATGACACCACCATGATGCCAGTCAGCACCCCCGCCCTACGCGAGTCCATCACAACACGTTTGCCATGGAGACCCCACTGCATCGTGCCACCGAGACTCCCTATCGTCGACGAGGTAGTTGTAGGCCACTCCACCTTTGAAAGGGAAATGGATGTCGCCTAGAGGGGGTGAATAGGTGTTTAAAGGGCTCCCAGATCTGGTTGTTGGGCCATTTACGGCCCTGACTAGTAGTACCGATGGATGGCCGGTACTACCGGTGGCACCCGGATAACGCTCCGAAAACAGCAAAGTGAACAAACACAAAAACAAGTACGGCCGGTACTACCGCCGGGTGGGTGGAACTACCGCTGGCCGCTCACCTAGCGGTCAGAAAACAGCGACGCGGAAATAGAAAAAATCGGGTCGGAACTACCGCCAGAAATTCCGGTCGAACGTCCGACAAATATACGCGGCCAAAACAGAGAGCACACTGAAGTGAAATCATGGTTACCGGAATTTGGGCCGGAATTAATACCGGTACTACCGGTGGCAAAATGCCCTAGCGGTACTAACGGTGGCCCACCAGAACTACCGCTGAGGCAAAGATTCCTGAACCAAAACTGCCACAACTTTTTCATCTGAACTCCAAACGAGATGAAACCAATTTTGCTATAAAGATAACGACGTGTCGAATCCAAAGGTGTGGAGCCAGAAAACCCGCAAGATCAAAAAATGCAATAAGATATGCAAGGGAAATCCATTTTTGATGAACTAGAGCTTATTATGAAGATAACCACAAGCTCTAGATCCTCACATGGACAAGAACCAAACAACAACCAAGAAAGATGATACTATGTATGCAAAGGTTTGAGCTCTCTCTGAAAGATACGAACGAGTCACCCACTCGAGATCCCCTCTTGATAGTACGTCTATCTATCCTAAACCCGGTCTCCCAACACTACAAGAGACCGATAAAATAGAAAACCTATCAAGATCATACCTTTGCCTTGAGCATTCCACTTGAGCTTGATGTAGACGTCTTGTCCTTCTCAAGATGGATCGCCTTTCTTGGTTGCACTTGCTTGATGAAGCTTGAGAAATGCTCCCCCATACTCATGGGGTGGCCTCTGATACGTCCATTTTGCATCACTATTCTATATCATAATTTACTGTTATTCATTGATATATTTCATATTAAGAGATGATACTTATGTTATTTCATCTATTTTTGCATGGTTGATGACTTTTGGAGCATGGACCGCTGCAGTCAGGATTCTGATGGAAAAGGTGCTGTTTGGAGGCAAAATTCACGAAGATCAGAAAATCTGGGAAAATACATGGAAAATCCTATTTTTCCAGAAGATGAAGAAAGCCAAAAGGAGAAGTGTAGATGGGCCACAGGGGGCCCACACCACCTGGCGTAGCCACCCAGGTAGTGCCACCGGTGTGGTGTGGCCTGTCGTCCACTCCAGCCTCTCCCCTCTAGCGTATATTATCCTCCTGAAACCCTAAGCCTCGGGGAGTAACCATAGAAATATTCCACCGCCTCTACGGGGCAGAAACACCGAGAGAGAAAGATCTGTCCGGTAGACAGAATTATGCCGGGGGAATTTCTTCCCGGAGAGGGGAGATCGTCGCCATCAACACCACCATCAAGATGGACTTCATCGGGATCATCATCATCATCACCACCATCATCTTCACCAGCACCATCATCACCACTTCATACCACTGTAACAATCGGGTTGAATCTTGCATAGTTCTTAGGGGAAACTTTCCCGGTGTTGATTACTCCTTGTAGTTGATGCTATTGAGTGAACCATTGAATTATTGTTTATGTTCAGATTATTACATATCATTATATCATCTCTGATCATGATCCATATGATGTCTTGTGAGTAGTTCGTTTTGTTCTTGAGGACATGGGAGAAGTCATGTTGTTAGTAGTGGAATTGTGTTGAGAAAGATTCAATAGTTTGACATTTAAGTTGTGGTGTACTTCTTCTAGTGGTGTCATGTGAACATCGAATACATGACACTTCACCTATAAGGGCCTAGGGGAACATTGTGTATTTGGCTACTAATCATAGGGGTTGCCGGAGTGACAGAAACCTGAACCCCCGTTAGGAAACCTTTGCACAAGGGACGTCAGGGTCTTCGAGTTTAAAGCTTTGGTTAGGTTTCTACCTTAATTACTTTCTTGTACTTGCGGATGCTTGCAAGGGGTATAATAAAAAGTATGTATTAGTCCTAGGAAGGTCGGTACATTAGCACAGGTTCACCCACACAACACTTAGCAAACTAAAGAAGATTAACCAACTATATGAAGCGAAAGCACTTGACAATATTCCCATGTGTCCTCGAGAACGTTTGGTCATCTTAAGTAATACAACCGGCTTGTCCTTTGCTAAAGAAAGGATTGGGCCACTTGCTGCATTTATTCTTATTGCCTTTTGAAAGGATCGTATGGGCACCTAGAGGGTGGGGTGAATAGGTGCTACTCCAAAGTTTACTCTTTTTCAATTTAGAGTTTGACACAAAAAGGTAAATTCTCTAGATTATGCAACTAAGGTGAATTTACCTATATGACAACCTAGCACAAGTACTAAACAAGAACTAGATAAGTAAAGTGCGGTAAAGGATAGAAGTAACCAAAGTGGAGCACTCAGAGACACAAGGATTTGTTTCCCGTAGTTCCTTCCTTTTGAAGGGAAGTATGTCTACGTTTGGAGAGGGGGCGGTTTCAAACCACCAACGCCACGAGAGGCCTCCCTTCTTCTCTGATGAGCCTCACCCCAATGGGTTCAATTCACCTGTTCCACTATATGGCAACCTTCGAGGTGGAAGCCGGCACCTTTACAACGAGTTCGGGGCACACATCCACAACTTAATTAGAGGCTCCCAAATACAAGCAAGCTGTCAAACAATCAAAGACAAGCTTGTAAGAACCAAATTAAAAGCTAAGGTTTCCAAAGAAACACTAGAGCATGGGGGGCCTCAAGTGAATGAGGGGGAAATGAAGATCTCTCTTGGTGAAGCTGTAGATCAAGGCCTCCTCCTTCGATTCTCCAAAGATCAATGACTTTGGATGGTTGGATGAAGAGATCTTGTTGATTTGGTGGCTCAAATGGGCATGGTGTTCTTGAGGTGGACGAGCAGCTGGAGGAAGCGGATAAGGTCCTCTATTTATAGCCCTTCACTCCACTGAACCTTTTTTTACCGTTGGAGAAAAGCCAGACCGGAGACTCTGGTCTGCACACAGGAGACTCTGGTCAATCTCTGGACCACCCTCCGGACCATCGAACAGAATGTCCCAGCCCTTCTGTGAGCCAAGTGGACCGGAGACTCCGGTCCATCTGCACCGGAGACTCCGGTCTGAGGCAAGGACCGGAGACTCCGGACCTTCCTCCGGACCACTTCTCTGGCAGACCCAGGCAGGAAACAGGAACCCCTCGAGAGACTCCTGGGGAAACTCTAGACCACACCAGAGACTTCGGTCCAGGCAGACCAGAGACTCCGGTCTGGAATTCCCAGGAGTCAAGCAAATATGCAGGGAATGTTCCGCAGGCTAAAGGTCCTTTTCACTTTGTAATATATCAACCTGTAGACAATAGCAAACTATAACAAGGCTCTACTTGTTGTTAATGAACACCAAAAGTGATTATGACAGTAAATGTCCTTTCAATCTCTCCCTTTTTGGTGTTCGATGACAACAAGTGATTTTGCATGGAAAAAGATTTGCAATGACTTATGACAGAGTATGAACATGCTCCCCCTGACTATGTGCACAAAGATAAACATGTAAAGCAAGCATGGTAGGTAGAACATGGATAAAACACATAGTTCTCACACGAGTTACAATAATGTAGGAGCACCCACAGAGTCACACACAAATAGAAAATAGTGTATCGCAATAATATAAGGCAAATAGGTATGAAGGTCGAGATAGAAAATAAGAATCAAATAGCCCAAGCCCATGCAAATCCCGATGACAATGTCTTCTCCCCCTTTGGCATCGAAACGCCGAAAAGGGAAAAGACCTAAGCTAGTGCCCCAACGGATCAGTAGTCCTCGTCATCATCCTCCTCGTCCTCCTCATCCATGTCCCGATCCTCATCATCATCAACATAGTCCTCATCACCATCTAGAGTTGCAGGTCCTTTGCCGTGAGGGCGAGAAGTGGAGGTACCTTGGTACCCATATCCAGACGTGACATCAAAAAAGGTCTTCCAATCCACCAAGCTGTCATGTTGGGCATTCCATGCCCCAAAAGAAAGAGTGTAATCTGACTCGGTGGATGGCTGAGCGCCATGCTCATCAGTGTACTCATCCTCACCTTCCTCATCATTCGCTTCACCCTGAGCCTTGATCTCCTTGAGTAGTTTCTCTATGCGATGGTTGCTCTTGTAGGAGGCATGTTGTTGCTTACGGATGTCCACATTCATACAACACAGGGTCCTCTCCCAGAATGAGGCCTTCTTGACCTTCTCATGAACATAGTCACGTGTCATGGGAGGAAGAGGTGCATTGGAAGCATTCTTACTCCAAGCCCTAGTAGGAGAGGGGGCCCTCTCGGTCTCTGAGATATCCTCCTCCACATGGGCATGGGAGCGTCTAGGAGGAGCCCTCATGTCCCCCTTGTGCTGCAGAGATACAAGAGTGTGCTCGGTAAGGTTGGGAGGCAAGGCAAGTGGAGAACCATGTTCCTGTGTGTTGATGAGTCTCATGACAAGTGGTGCATATGGGGGAGCCTCCTTGTATAAAATGGCATGGTACATCTCCTCAAATATGTAATCCATAACATCAATAGGATCTGCATCTGCCTCGGGCCAGCCATGTAAATCCTGTGGGTATGATACAACAAGTTGACCAAACCACATATGATGGCATCATCATTCCCAACACTAGGGGAAATGGTCTGGCGAAAGATCCTCAACATCAGATTGTAGAGAGGCTTAAGTCCCTTGGACCCGCCCACAACACCCTCGCTGCCATACAAAGGGGCAAGCTTGTTCTTGTTCACCCCAAGAGCTGCTGAGTGCATGCATACCCCAACATGAGTGGACATGCCCTGGAAGGTCTCAAATATGGCCTCAGCAAAGTCATAGAAAGTTGCAGAGCAGCGGTGATATCCATTCATCCAAGTCATAGTCCTGGCTTGGTCAGTCCCAAACACAACTGTGGCGTAAAACTGCTGCACAAGGGTGATGTTGTAGTCTTCACAGAGCTCCATCAAGTTGAACAACCCTAACTTCTCACTAATCCATAGTGCATCCGAGGAGTAGGAGCTCTTCCTCGTCTGTTCAACACTCAGGCACTTCTGGGGGCACACAGGAGATCTCTTGAGCATGCTGTAAATGTCTTTCATGAAGACAACTTGCTCCTTCCTCCAATAGCATGGGTCCTCGCTGTTGCGAGGTAATGCATAGAAGGCAGTCTTGCGTAGCTCACAGTACTCCTGCTTTGACATGCGGGCCAAAGACTAAAGGTTGTCATATTTTGCTCTCTAGGCACGGTTTTCTTCCTCAGCCTTTTCCTGCTCCCTCCTCATATAGGCTGCATCACGGGCCTGCTGCCTCCGGTTGGACGGGGGCACAATGTACTGACCCTCAGACTCATCGTAGCGAGGATCCGCTCTCTTCATCTTGGCCTTGGTGCGAGGAGGACGACGAGAGCCAGAACTTGTGAACAGCTGCGAGGGAGATAGCATGGAGGTAAGTATATATGTCCCAAGGAGGCAGCACATGACCCTTGAGGCATTACAAGATATGTTTGATCCAAACCACACCGGAGACTCCGTGGTCCACACCGGAGTCTCCGGCTCAGACCGGAGTCTCCGGTCCAAGGGACCGGAGTCTCCGGCCCTAAGGTCGGAGTCTTCGGTCGAGAGACTCGGGAGTAGACCAGGGAGGCTCCAGTAGTGTTGAATCCAACAGATCGGGCAGGGGAACAAGGGTAAAGTGCTCGTGTGCATGCAAGCAAGAGATTCCCGTGGGAAAAAATAGTACCAATCCTCAAAAACAAAGCAAGGGATGAACCCTAGGTGAGAAAAGAGGAGGAGAGGTACCAGATCTGTCCATGGGATTGATTCCACCATTGGGAATCACCCAATGGTGGAGGGGAGAAGATTGGCTGGCGGCACGGCGGATCCCGGGGGCTTCTTGACCTCCGGGGAGGAGATTTGGGAGTGGAGGCGACGAGGTAGAGAGGGGAGGACGGGGGTGGATGAATGAAACTATCTGTTTCAGTTCTCCCCGTCCTCCCTCTAAGTGGCCAGAAACCGTCCGGACCAGAGACTCCGATCTACACCGGAGAGTCCGACCCACACCGGAGACTCCGGCCCTCCTCGACCAAAAACTCCAAGATTTGTGTATGGGGACATATATTATATAGAGAGAATTTACATGACAGAGAGTAGGCTTGGGTTAAGATGACATACTGTGAAAAATCAAGGAAACCACAGAAATCTATTCAATTGTTCATTAACACGCCAAATAAACCCGAACTAAGAACCAACTCTTCAATGAGAAGAGGGTGGTGGCCGAAGCCACCATGTAAGAGTTTGTGGCATGATACCGCGTAGAATTATCCTTGGGTTCATAGCCACTATTCAACAATGACGCTCACATATCACTAAATGATATTAAGAGGATTGAATTTCTTAATGTTGGCATTATGGGGGAGGGATAGTCCAATGTATTAGAACCGCACTCCCCTATCTCCATGCCTGCACCTAAACCAAATAAGGGTCAAGATATAGGTGAGTATGCAAGATGATCAAGTCAAGCTCCTAGAATCTATGATATTTAGTTCATTCCTCAAATAACAAAACCTTGCTTCATCAAGTGGCTTCGTGAAAATGTCAGCAAGTTGGTCTTTGGTTGACACATAGGATAGCTCAATATCACCTCGAGCAACATGATCTCTAATGAAGTGATGATGAATCTCAATATGCTTTGTCCTTGTATGATCCACTGGGTTATAGGCAATCTTGATAGCACTTTCATTGTCACATAGAAGAGGCACTTTGTCACAATGGACACCGTACTCCTTTAAAGTTTGCCTCATCCATAGCAATTGTGTACAAGCACTAGCAACTGCCACATACTCGGCTTCGGCGGTGGAGAGATATACAATTTTGCTTCTTAGAAGACCAACACACCAAGGACCTCCCAAGGAATTGGCAAGCCCCGGAGGTTGATTTCCTATCATCCTTGTCACCAGCCCAATCCGAATCCATGTATCCATAAAGAGAGAAAGTTGAGCCCCTAGGATACCAAACACCATAGTTTGGGGGTATGAACCAAATATCGAAAGATTCTCTTGACTGCCATCAATTGGCTTTCTTTAGGAGTCGCTTGATATCTTGCACACACTCCTACACTCAACACAATATCGGGTCTAGATGCACAAAGGTAAAGCAAAGAGCCAATCATGGACCGGTATACTTTTTGATCCACATCTTTACCATTTGGTTTTGGTTCAAGATGAGTCTTTGTTGCCATGGGAGTGGGAGCTCCATTTAGGTCTTTCATGTTGAATCTTTTGAGCATATCTTGAGTATACTTGGCTTGGTTGAAGAATGTTCCTCCTCTCACTTGCTTGATCTCAAAACCAAGAAATACTCTCAATTCTCCCATCATAGACATCCTGAACCTGTCAGTCATAAGCTTTGAGAATTCATCATTAAAAGCTTTGTTAGATGAGCCAAAGATAATATCATCTACATAAATTTAGCATACAAAAAGTTCCCCATTGACCTTCTTAGTAAAAAGAGTGGGATCGATTTTCCCAACCTCAAACCCACGATCTAACAACAACTCTCTAAGGTGCTCATACCACGTGTGTGGGGCTTGTTTGAGCCCATAGAGTGCCTTATCGAGTTTGTAGATGTGGTTTGGAAAGTTGGGATCCTCAAACCCCAGGGGTTGCTTCACATATACCAACTCATGCAATGGACCGTTAAGAAATGCACTTTCTACATCCATTTGTTGTAATTTAAATTTATGATGTGCCGCATAAGCAAGAAGGATACAGATGGACTCAAGGTGAGCCACAAGTGCATAAGTCTCTCCATAATCAATGCCTTCAATTTGAGAGAACCCTTGTGCAACTAATATTGCCTTGTTCCTCACCATAATTCCATGCTCATCTTGCTTGTTCTTGAAAATCCACTTGGTGCCTATAACATTGCGGCAATCTTTTGGCTTTTCAACTAACTTCGATACTTTGTTTCTCTCAAAGTTGTTAAGCTCTTTGTGCATTGCATCCAACCAATATGAATCTTCAAGAGCTTCCCATACTTTCTTTGGTTCCACCATGGAAATGTGTGCTTGGTGCTCACCAAAGTTCTTCAGTTGAGCTCGAGTAGATATCCCTCTTATTAGATCTCTTACCACATTCTCAAGAGTGTGGTCTCTTAATTCCAATATTGTAACACCCTCGAATCGGCCCTATGCAAGTTTTAGCCGTTTTCCGCCAAACCCGCATAGAAACGATTCAAGGACGCCCACCAGGCACTTTCTTGCGGGTAGAAAACGAAGTAATACCATTACACAACAGTCCTCGATGGGACCCACAGAACATATATATACAACACGACTCCATGAGTCAAGAATACAGATATACAGTACAAGATCCAAATCACCTTGAAACCAATACAACGTCCGAGTACGGACAAGATGCAAATGGGGCTAAGAGCCCTGAAGATTAACCAATGGCGTCCATAACCCTGCCAGCCAAGCGGAAGGGTAACCACCTAACGACGTCGGACTCAGACTGCTAAACAAAGGTGCCGACAAAGGGCGAAGGGAAAAGAGAGCGTCGATCGAGGGCCGATGCAAGCGAGGCTAGAATTCGGCGGCTCTCGCCTACATAGGTATGGTGGGCTGAAGTGGCAGCGCAGCATGCACTAAACAACCTATAGAGACTCGATTAACTGTCGGCTATTAGAGAGAGATAAGAAAGACCTATTCGGTTCCAACCTGATACTAACACCAAGCATACCCATCCTGGCATTTCCCCCTCAAGACCAAACGAGGAAGTCAGACCGAGGAACTCACACGGTTGGCAATTTTACTCATTCCGTTATAGTTGCAGCACTTACTAAACAGATATAGATATCATGAGTCATCCTGAATCATAAGTAGTGGGCAGTTTTAATTAACCATTCTGTGGTAGATGTAACATTTACTAGTCAGATATAGTTGTCCTAAGGAATCCCAAAACCTAGCAGTTGTTGGCATTTTTATCACATTCCATTGGAGTTGCGATACTTACTAGGCAGGTTTAGCATGACATAGAGCCCCACAGATCCACCAGTTGTTAGCATTTTTAATATCCATTCCATTATAGTTGAGGCTGATTACTAGTCACATATTAAGTCAAATTTATAGCACTACTTTAGTTATGCTTGTTTATGATCGAGATACTGTGCTCCAAGTCATCCATAACCGCGGACACGGCTTTCAGAAAGTTTTACCCTACAGGGGTGCACAACTAGCAACACACACTCGATCAACCTCGGAAAAACCAACTCAAAACCCAACGAGGCTTTCACGACAAAGCGATCACAGGATTCATAAAATATTTCAGGGGGCCACCCCACTAAGCTACCTGCAACGAAGTTGGCCGGCTCTGGAACGGAGCCAGGGTTTGCGTCAATGGCTGTAAACGACTAGGAACCCGAAAGTGTGACTGGGCTTGTCGACATCGAAAACACTCCATCCAAACGATCAGGTGCTCCACGCACAATCTTAAATAAAGCAGTAAAACATGGCATAAGTACAGGATAGTAATAAAGCCCCAAACTACTTGTGGCCCCAAGAAATAGAAATGAATCAAGCTTTGGCTCAGGGGGGTCCATAAGGCCTCCTGGATGTGGATAGTGCGAATAGTCAAGAAACATGTATCAAGTACTCGGGGTCCTACGGGACACAAGTGAGCGTGGAAGAACCAAATAACATCTATTATCCACTGATGCCTCTGCATTAGTTATATCTAGCATTTTAATAGTTGTATTTAAAGTCATGATCACCTCCACCACAAACATCTGCCAGCATTCCAACAACTGTGGTACTTGACAACACGAGATCGCACCTGAGCAAGCAACTACGACTCGCAAGGCCAGCTATCTACCAAACACAGGTAATAGGAGGTGTCCAAGGCAATATAGAGGCTGCACGGGATATAACTGGTGTATGGAAACTAAAGCATCGAGACACGGATAGCAATAGATCAACAGGAGGAAATAAAGACTATAAATGCAAAATAGGTAGAAGGGGGAGAGATGCTCGCCTGGGAAACACTACCGAAGGTTCATATCCGGAGAACTTGTCGATACTCGCATCAACTCATCGGCCTAATCCGTGAAGAAGCAAACACTAGAAGAAGCACCAAATGCAATATTTAATACTACGGCAGGAGATCCGGCATGCTTATGATATGATGCATGGCATGGCACAGATGCGGTGCAACTAGGCAATATTAAGCGGAACCGGGGTCCCGGCAATTAATTAATAGGTTCATGTTGTTTAGAACCCCCGCAATTTAAATGTTGTATTAACAGGGCGAATCATGGCATCGGTTCGCTACACAAATTTAAATGGAGTCCGAAATAAGACAAAGGTATCCCGCTTATAGACTCCATATTTAATTATGAGGTGAACCGGCATAATCCCCCCAAACCACAAACATTTATGCAAGCATGATCAATTTATATGCAATAGTTTTATATTTAGCATTTATAAAATAGGGGCTCGGGAAAAGGTTCACACATCTGGGTTCGGAAGATCTTGGGTTTCGGGGTCCGGGGTTCGGTCTCAGGGTTTGACGGGAACGGCGAGGTTCAGATACAAGATGGAGAACTTGTCGTGTCGTGACGAAGATCTTGGTTCCAAGCGGTCGACCTTGTCGTCGATGGCGAACTTGAATGGATCGGGTACCGGTGGTCTTCGGTTCCGTGTAGACGGTCATGGCGTCCGGGACGAAGAACTTGGCGTTTCGTGTGGGCGATCTTGGCGTCCGGGAGTCTTCAGAACCCGTGAAGTAGATCTTGTCGCACGGTGTCCGGGTAGGCGAACTTGGCGGGTTGGGATGGTCTTGTCGTAGTCCGTGGGTGATGGTGTCGGTCCTGGGTCTCGGCGTCGAAAGATCTTGATGTTCCAGGAAGGAGGTCTTATCGGTTCCATGTCGAAGGCCTTAGCGCTCCGGATCGGTCTTCGGGTCCATGAAGAAGGTCTTAGGGTTCAACAAGGTGCAGGTTCGGGTCTCGACTCCGGGATCCGTGAAGTAGGTCATGGCGGTTCCGAGGAGCAGATCTTGGCGTGCCGAGGCTCGGTCTTCGGATCCGGGGGAGTCGATCGTGGCGGTCCATGACGTACTCGGGTTTTCAATGCCAGTAGGTCTTGGCGTCATCATACGCGCGGACAACAGATCGTGAAGGACTGCTACAAGGGCCTTGTCCCATACAGACATTTGCTCGAACAACTTGCAAACGAAAAACAACAGGGGGCACCGAGCTGGTTTCTTGAGGCCTCTAGGTGTAGAGCCTGCAAGATGCATAAAGCAAAGGCTAGTGAGGCCTAGGCGCGGGGCTGGCAACGGCGGGAGGAGAGGCCGGCGCGGGTCCCACGAGGCGTCATAGCGATGCGAGAAGGCGAGAAGGCTGGCGGAGGCCGGCTTGGCGGCGAAGCTTAGTGGCGAGGAGGACCTCTGCCGGAACAGGCGGCGCGAGGGCCTCGGGTGGTTAGCCGAGGAGGCGAATTTCGCAGGGGTTCGGTGGCGGGGGCCATCCAGACCACGGCAGCGCTCTGAGGCGGGGCCTCCGCGAAAGGCGGCTGGCCTCTTGCAGGCTCAGAGAAGGTAGAGGCGAGGCGAGGGGTAAGGCTGGCGGCGTGGCAGGAGGCGAGGAGAGGAGGCGGGCAGGAGTTAGCGGTGGGTGGAAAAGAGGAGTGAGGGAGGAAGGGTGGTGGTGGGGATTTGTGCTGGTGGCATTTGCCTAAAAAAAAAAAATGGAGGCGGGAGGGTGGCGGGAAGGAGGTGGTCGGCTGGGCTTTGTGCCTGGCTGGCTGCCTAAAAAAAACAATTTCAACTTTTATTTTTATTTTAAAATAGGCCTTTGTAAATAATTTTAGACAAATAAAACTATCCGGAAAAGACCGGAGTTTTATTTAAAATAAAGACGAGGCGTTTAGAAAACAAAACCAGACTTTTCAAAAATAGTTTTTTAAGCAAACCATGCATGATGACATGACGATGCTCAAATGCAATGTGGCATGATGACATGAGCATGCGGCATGATGATGCAATGCACAAAAACACCGCGATTTTCTAGTAGTGGTTTTGCGGGGCGCCACAAATATTCTATCCATTCTAGCTTGGCGACGAGTTTAGATCTCCTTGTTGTTTCTTGGGGGGATCACTTCATCATTTTGGTCCTCGTCTTGACCATCAACTTGACCTTGATTATCATTGGAATTATTCTCTTCTACAAGAGGCAAAGATTGACCTTGGTCTTGATCAAGCATACTTCTAGACATGCATTGAGCTTTCCTTATGGCAGTTTCTATAGATCTTCCTTGTGTAATAGATTTAGCACCACTGGACATCCTGGCAAATGGAGACTCAAGTAACTCCTGGCTAGATGTTTCTTCCTGATCAGCAGGTTGAGGGTCCACAACATGTCTTTGGCATGGGTCATTGTCCTCCTCGATAGGAGCTTGTTGACATTGTGAAGATGAGGGCTCCACTTGAGTAGAGCATAGTTCTTCTCGATCCGCCATAAGGGGTTCCTCAACAGGGCGGATGAAACCCGCACCCATTCTTCCTATGGCATCCTGAGGCATTTCATCATCTACATCACAAACATCAACACAACCCGCTTGGGGACCATCATATTCTTCAAACACCACACTACAAGATTCTATGATGGTTCTAGAGAGCTTGTCATAGATTCTATAAGTGTGGGATTCGAGACCATAACCAACAAAAATACCCTCTAATGCTTTGGAATCAAACTTGGACAAGCGAATACCCTTAATGCGATAGAAGCACTTACAACCGAACACCCGGAAGTAAGAAACATTGGGCTTGTTACCGGTAAGGATTTCATATGGAGTCTTGATCAATTCTTTGCGGAGGTAGAGACGGTTTGATGCATGGCATGCGGTGGAGATAGCTTCATCCCAAAAATTGTATGGAGATTTAAATTCCACCAACATAGTCCTTGCCATATCAATAAGAGTCCGGTTCTTCCTCTCAGCTACACCATTTTGTTGAGGGGTATATGCAGCGGAATATTGATGTTTTATTCCCTCATCACTAAGAAATCCATTCAATGTGTAGTTCTTGAACTCGGTACCATTGTCACTTCTTATTGTCAATACTGGGACATTGTGTTGATGTTGAGCCATGTTGATGAAGTCAATGAAGTTCTCTTGTGTCTCACTTTTTAGCTTGAAAAAATATACCCAAGTGTATCTTGAGTAGTCATCAACAATCACCAAGCAATATTTCTTCCCACCAAGACTTGCATGAGAAGGAGGACCAAAGAGATCCACATGAAGGAGCTCCAAGATCCTCTTGGACTTGATGTAGTTCTTTGGCTTGTGGGGAGAATCATGCATCTTTCCTTCAACACATGCCCTGCAAACACGATCTTTGGCAAAGCAAACATTTTCTTTTAGTCCAACAATATGACCATCCTTGTGGAGGCTTTGCAAAGTTCTCATGTTGACATGGGCTAGACGGCGATGCCATAGCCAACCCACATCAAACTTTCCGAATAAGCACATCGGACTTGTAGTGGTTTCCCCCGAGAAGTCCACCACATACAAGTCATTCTTGACGTACCCAACGAAAGCGACCTTTAGAGACTTGCTCCACATGAGGATCACAATATCATTATCAGTAAATATGGCAAACCCCATCTTTTGAAGAGCACGGACTGAAAGTAAATTATAGCCAAGGGTCTCAACAAGCATGACGTCCACGAGAGTGATATCGTGTGTAACCACAACTTTGTCGAAACCCATTACCTTAGACTTTGACTTGTCAGCATATGTCACGGATATTTGATCAATATTTGGTCTCAACTCCTTCACACTAGATGCGCTTCCGGTCATATGACTTGTGCATCCACTATCAAGCACCCATTTTGATCCTCCAGAAGCATAGGTCTACAAAAGATCAAACTAGTTTTTAGGTACCCATTTTTCAATGGGTCCTCTTTTGTTAGCAACAAGGGTCTTGGGAACCCAAATAGACCATGCAATATAACCATCAAATGGGCCAACATATTGTGCATACACATCACCATAATAATCATGCATTAAAACATAGTGAGGGTTAGCACTACCCGCAAAATCATCGTGTGACATAGTTTTGCCACTTGTGGGCTTACTTCCCACAATGACCTTGTTCTTTTCTTGAGCGGGCTTGGTCTTCTTCTTCTTCTTGTTCTTTTTCTTCTTGGCTTTAGAGATAAAGCCAATGCCCCCTTTTTCACCATTTGACCTTTGCTTGCTTAATAGGTCATCAATAGACTTGTTTCCTTTGGGAAAGGAGGTCTTAGCTAGCCCCCCTTCAACCTAGCATGTTCTTCGAGTGTATTTGTACAACTAGAAGGAATGAACGTACTAGGTGAGGGATTATTGATCAATTGAGTTTGAAGCTTTTCATGGGACTTTGTGAGTGACAAGAGTTCACTTTCCAAGGCCTTGTGAGCCTTGTCAAGTGTCCTAAAGTCCTCGGCAAGTTTTTCATGAACAACATCAAACTCAATCTTGTCCATTTTAGTCTTTTTATATTTAGCAATAGCATGATCATGTTCCTTGATGAGTTTATTAATAATGAGATCATTTTCTTCATCAAGACCCTCTAGTTTAGTTTCAAGAGATATTCTAGTTTCTTGTTCTTCTTCTAGAGCATTATTTAGAGCTTCTATCTCAATCATGTGCTCCCTTCCTAATTGACATCTCTCATCTAGAAGTTCTTGTGTGTGTGCAAGTTGATTTAAGAGGTCAACAACATGTTTCTTGTGTTCCCCTTGCAAGTTGTTCATGAACACATCAAAACATACTAATTGCTTTTTGACCTCAAGAGATAACTCATCATCAAAATCATCATTGATTAAGGAGGTGGAGTGCGATGATGATAATACCTCCGTTCCTCTTGCCATAAGGCAAGTGACGTTCTTGTTGGAGATATTCTCATTTGGAGAATCTAAGAGTGAGAGTGAAGGGGTAGAGGTAGTGGAAAGAGCTGCCACACCACTTGATGTATCCTGTTCTTCATCTTCATCATCATCATCATCAGAGGAGAACTCTTCATGTGTGATCAAGACAATTTCTCCCGACTTCTTGTTGGTTGAATTCCTTTTGATGAAGGGTTTCTTGTAGGGAGATTTGGGGGTCTTCTTCAACACAAGTTTACCCCCATGATCTTCTCTTTTCTCATAGGGACAAGCTGCAACAAAGTGATAGCGGTCACCACAATTGAAGCAAGTTCTCAACTTGGACCCATTATCTCTTCTCCCATTGGGGTTGCTTCTTTGTTGCATTTCCATCTTGGCCTTGGCGGGATCTTTCCAAAAGTTTCTTGCATAGAAGGCCATGTATTCACCATGAGCAACCTTGACATCTTCGGGGTGGCTCATTGAAAGTCCCTCATCACTTCCTTCATCTTCATCATACTCCACAACCTTGGCCTTCAAGGCAAGATTGACACCACTACTCATTCCAATGGCACGAGCACGGGCGTCTTTGGCATTCTTGGCAGCAACCTTGAAGGCAGCCATCTCTTGCATCACTTCATTGGAGGTCATGAGATGGTAGTTGTGTCTTCCTTGAAGACTCTTCAAGTCAGTAGGCTCGAAGGGCATGAGTGCACTCACATACTTCCTCACCAACATTCCTAAAGGCGGTGGCTGTGGATTTGAGTCTTCAATACATGTATTCATGGTCCTCACCATCCTTCATGAAGAAACCTTCAGCCTCATTGCTTAAGGAATCATATCTATTTCTTCTCATACTCTCATTGCCAACAAACAAGTCAATGAGAGCGTCCCAAGCTTCCTTGGCGGTGTTGTAGTGCTTAATGTGGGGAAAATCCTTTGGCCCCACTCCAAGTTGGATCATGTGCAAGGAAGTCACATTGAGTTGGCTATTGACCACTTCTCTTCTAGTCAAGTTGGTTGGATCCTCAATTTTGAGTCCTTCTTCAATAATATTCCACAAATAAATGCAAGAGCTGCGCACATGAGATTTCATTAAAACTTGCCATTGAGCAAAAGTATGTGCAGCTAACTTAGGTGGGTCACCTCTATTATTTATATGTGGGTGAGGGATAGGAGGGTCGAGAGAGTACCATTCGGGAACCGCATGGTGCTCTTCCTTCCCATCACCCTTTTTGGTGGTGGAGTTAGTGGAATTATGTTCATCCCCCGCCACTTCCTCCAAAGGCTTAGCTGGAGAATTAGCCTTTGGGTTAGGTGGTGTTTCCTCTTGAGAGGGAGGAGGTGAGGTTTGCTTATCCCTAACAAGTTGCTCAACAAGTTGGCGCAACTGTTGGATTTCGTTGCCCAAGGTAGAGCTGAAGCTTGTTTCCAACTTCTTGAGATCTACCATGGTCACCAAATGGCTAGCCTCACTTTCTCCCTCCTCTGTGTTACCCATAATCTCTTAGGCGGTTAAGCACAAATAAAGAGTTGAGGCTCTAATACCAATTGAAAGGATCGTATGGGAACCTAGAGGGGGGTGAATAGGTGCTACTCCAAATTTTACTCCTTTTCAATTTAGGGTTTGACACAAAAAGGTAAATTCTCTAGATTATGCAACTAAGGTGAATTTACCTATATGACAACCTAGCACAAGTACTAAACAAGAACTAGATAAGTAAAGTGCGGTAAAGGATAGAAGTAACCAAAGTGGAGCACTCGGAGACACAAGGATTTGTTTCCCGTAGTTCCTTCCTTTTGAAGGGAAGTATGTCTATGTTTGGAGAGGGGGTGGTTTCAAACCACCAACGCCACGAGAGGCCTCCCTTCTTCTCCAATGAACCTCACCCCAATGGGTTCAATTCACCTCTTCCACTATACGACAACCTTCGAGGTGGAAGCCGGCACCTTTACAACGAGTTCGGGGCACACATCCACAACTTAATTGGAGGCTCCCAAATACAAGCAAGCTGTCAAACAATCAAAGACAAGCTCGTAAGAACCAAATCAAAATATAGGGTTTCCAAAGAAACACTAGAGCATGGGGGCCCTCAAGTGAATGAGGGGGAAATGAAGATCTCTCTTGGTGAAGCTGTAGATCAAGGCCTCCTCCTTCGATTCTCCAAAGATCAATGACTTTGGATGGTTGGATGAAGAGATCTTGTTGATTTGGTGGCTCAAATGGGCATGGTGTTCTTGAGGTGGACGAGCAGCTGGAGGAAGGGGATAAGGTCCTCTATTTATAGCCCTTCACTCCACTTAACCGTTTTCTAACCGTTGGAGAAAAGTCAGACCGGAGACTCCGGTCTGCACACCGGTCTACACCAGAGAATCCGGTCAATCTCTGGACCACCCTCCGGACCGTCGAACAGAATGTCCCAGCCCTTCTGTGAGCCAAGTGGACCGGAGACTCTAGTCCATCTGCACCGGAGACTCCGGTCTGAGGCAAGGATCGGAGACTCCGGACCTTCCTTCAGACCAAGCTCCGGACCACTTCTCTGGTAGACCTAGGCAGGAAACAGGAACCCCCTCCGGAGATTCCTGGGGAAACTCCAGACCACACCGGAGACTCCGGTCCAGGCAGACCGGAGACTCTGGTCCAGGCAGACCGGAGACTCTGGTCTAGAATTCCTAGGAGTCAAGCAAATATGCAGGGAATATTCCGTAGGCCAAAGGTCCTTTTCACTTTGTAATATATCAACCTGTAGACAATAGCAAACTGTAACAAGGCTCTACTTGTTGTTAACGAACACCAAAAGTGATTATGACAGTAAATGTCCTTTCACCTTTTATTAACTCATACTTTATTTACCTGCATTATCAAAAAACCCTAAAATCCATTTGCTAACTATTTACAGAGAATTCCTGCTCCTAGCCATTCGCCAGCACCTTCTGCTCCTTGTTGGGTTCGACACTCTTACTTATCGAAAATACTGCCATACACCCCCTATACTTGTGGGTCATCAAGACTATTTTCTGGCGCCGTCGCCGGGGAGTGAAGCGCTATTGGAGAGTGGAACTGGTAAAGGAAACTTCTATTGTGAGTATTGTTTACTTCTATTAGTTGCTTTATTTTCAATATGGATAATTCGCTGAGTTTCTTATTTTGTAATGCTACTTTTAAAATGATACTTTTAAAATAAGAAACTCATTCGCTGAGTAGATGAACCACCACCTGCTGAGAATGATACTTTTAAAATACCTACGAGAATTATTGATCGTGTTATGGACAACTACTATGTTGGGATGGAACTGTCTATCCCGGAGATCATTTGCTCTTTATACACGAATTATGCGGGTTGTTCAAGTGTGCAGGTATTACTACAGATCAAGTCAAGAAGAAGTTATTCTCATTATCACTAAAAGGAAGAGCTTAGGAATGGTATAAGCTGTTGAAGAATGGTCAAGCTCTTGAATGGGAGGAAATAGTACCTCTCTTTTATTCAAAGTTTTATCCTCCTAGTGAGATTCATAAAGATCAGAATCAAATATACAACTTTTGGCATCTTGATGGAGAGAGTACAGCTCAAGCTTGGGGGAGATTGAAGTTACTAATGCTCAAATGTCCCATTCATGAGCTCCCCAACAATATTATTATCAATAACTTTTATGCAAGGCTTTATCTTCATGATAAGGATTTATTGGATACCTCTTGTGCTGGATCATTCACTCGCATGGAAGAAGAAGCTAAATGGGATCTTCTGGACCGTATTCAAGACAATGCTGAAGCATGGGAGAATGACAAAGGAAGAAAGTCAGGTATAAATTATGATTATGAATGCATTGAATATTTTATGGGAACTGGTGACTTTCAAAATATTAAAAATGCTTATGGTCTAGACTCTCAAGCTATTGCAACTTATTTTAAGGCTTTTGCTTCCTATATTGAAGTTCCTAAAAAGAAGTGGAATAAGTATCATGAACCATATAAACATGTTGATAAGTGTGTTCCTGCAAGAAATACTGAAGTTTATACTGCTAATCATGCTTTACCTGAACCTTATATTGAGAAAATACCTTTCCCAGTTAAGATAAAGGAACATTCTATGATAGCTAGTATGGTTAATGAAGGTACGAATAAAGCTGTTGAACTTGATAAAAAATGGATGATGAACCTATAATAACAAATGTGAAATACTTTGTCACTAAATATGAAGAAGATGGACATACTATCCTTTGTAAGGATATCCCTAATATTGTTTCACAAAGTAGTGTTAGGAGAGCTAGTGTCCCTGTGTTTTCTGTTAGGATAAGTGATCATTGCTACAATGGTTCTTGTGATAGTTATATCATTAAATTTATGCATGATACTGAAGGTTATTATGAGAGAGGGAAGACTGTTCTTATGCATCTCAATAATATCAAGTTTCCTCGTTTTATGCTTAAAGTCTTTTTGTTGCACTTGTTTTGCCTTCCTATGCTTGTAGCCTCTGGTTTCAACAACTTGTTTGATTACAAAATTCCCTTGCATAGGATGTGGGTTAGACTTAAACATGTGTATTTTTTCTTCTTAATGCACTCTTTCACTTTGATTCATATTCTTATGTGTGAGCATCATTGAAATTATCATGCCCATCTTAATGGCTATAAAGAAAGAGCTTTTCGGGAGACAACCCAATTTATTTGTGCTTTCAGTTTGTTTTTGTTTCTTTGAGTCTTGGAAGTTATTGTTTCAGAAATGACCTCTCCTTATCCTTTTTGTTTGGTTTTTGTGTCAAGATCAACCTCTAATGAGAGAGAAGTAAGATTTGGGAAAGTTGCTGTCCCGAAACAGATTTTTGTGCTTCACCGTAAAAATTCGTGAGAGATCTCTGTATCTCAGATTGAGCTGTAATTTTTTGTGCTTCTGACCTAGGTTGTTATTTAACTTTCGTTAGTTTTGCACTTTTTGATTTGAGCAACAGACGATTTTCTAAAATATTGATATTTATCTGCGGGTCTGTTTTGACAGATTTTGCCACTCTTGCATTTGCTTCTTAAGTCGATTTCCTTTTTGAATTCTTTTTGGGTTTTCGGAAGGAGTTGCTACAGTATATTATGTTTTGACGGATTTCAGTTGAAATTGAACCTAAAAGGTTTATTACCTCGCTTACACTAATGTTGCTAATGAGAATTGTGTGAAGAAATTTTCAGATTATCGGAGAAAATGGTGTAATAAGAAAGAGAAGGTTTCATGAATCGAGAAATATGTGTATAAAGATGAAGATATTGATGTTATTCAAGTGGTCACTCCGGAAAAATTTATCAAAGACCAAATTCAGAGACCTGCGGAGTCCGTTTTCGAATAGGTAACAGATCTGGTAAGAAAAGTTCCGCGAAAATTCTGTCCAGTTATATTTTTGGAGTTTTTATCCAACAAGGAAGGCTACGAAGCGAAAGAGGTACGGAAACGGAGCTAGGGTGGCTCACACCACCCCTTGGCGTGGGCCCCCTGGCGCGCGCCAGTAGGTGGTGTGGCCACCTCGGCCTCCGTCTCTGACCCGTTTTCTCCCAGTACCTTCCGTTTGTTGTAAAACTTCGTAATATATAATCCCCCGGATCCCCCGAGGTTCGTATATCGTGTTCTCATCGTGTTTTCGTTTCGATCTGTTTCTGCCAGGAACTATTCTTAAAAGTTAGAAGCACAATGGTGTCCGCCAAGGATAAAGGAAAGGAGCCTATGGAGGAAGATCTCCAAGACCCCGGGTAGGAGAAGGAGATCAAGAGTTAAGATGAAGAGGAGGCAAAGCAAAGCCAACATCCACACACCGGCACTACCATTGCGAGCATTGGAGTGTTGGCAAAACCTTCCAGGATCAAATGGACTGCACGGATGTCAACTGGAGGGAAACCTCTGTGTCACTATTTGGCTCCACACCATGTAGGAAAACAAGACTTCAAGGAGGAAGAGTGGAGAAAGAATCGCAAGAGCTGGAATTCGCAACCCGACATGATCATGAGCCGCATTAAGCAAAAATAACAGTTGATTCGTAATCTCACCTTCGATATTGAGGACTTGGGGAAACTAATCAAAAAGCTCATCGAGAGAATACCACCACCACCGAAGGAGTAATTCGTCATCAGGTTTTGGCATCCCCTTGGTTTATTCCAAGCTTGGGGGAGTGTCACGGTATCACATCACTATCTTCTATCTTTTTACCTTTTTAGTAGAGTCATATCATGAATAGATAAGTTATCATGTAGGATGGTTTGCATTATGGAAGTGTCCCTCCTCTCGTTAGATATATATGTATCCCTTGGTGTGAGTTGCCGTTATGGAATATTAATGAGAAGTTCTATCATTTACTCTTTTGCATACCTTATATTAGTTTTCAATTCACGGTTATATGATTGATCTTGTTGTTAGTATTTGTATCAATTTGGGATCATTGAGTTAATTTAGTTGGTTTTGGCAAACCTGGCTCGGTCAGTGGCAACACTATTTTAAGAATTGAATGAAAAAGATAAAAGTACTCTTAAAGGAATATAATTCATCATCTTTCTTTCTTGATTTGCTCATAAGTTTAGTATTCTCTAGTTAAGATCTTTTGTGCTTCCAAGGAAGATTGCATGTTTGTTTTTACCACTTGTATGTTTGTTTGTTTCCTTCAACTCTTATGCTTGATACCCAGCCTTGATAGCCAAAAACCTGTACTGAGAAGGAATGCTTCTCGTGCATATCCTTAAACCAAAACCTATGCCATTTGTGTCCACCATACCTACCTATTAGCACTATTTCTATTCCAAGTAAATTCTTGTTTTTATCTACCTTCCAAATTAAACTTGTTATGAGAAAATTAGTGATTAAAGCTCTCACGAACTTGATGGCACACTTTACTTTCTTGCATTTAATAAACTTGAACCATTGTGTCCATCTTTGTTGCGTATATGCTTGCGCTTTATAAGTTGAAGTTAGCAGAACCATGTATCATGGGTAACGCTTTCAACATTGCACTTATATTCCGTTGATATCATGATTTTTTGCTTATGGATCCCGGCGGTGTGAAATAAAAGGGGAGCTTATAAGATCATGGAGTTTGTATGTGTGTTAGAGAAACTCCTGGGCCGCTAGCCTAAGCCATGCCTAATCATGGTGGAAACTTGTAGCATAACCATAATGAGCACTCTATGAAGCATCCTCAATAAAAACCTATGAAAATAGCAAATAAAAGGATCGCTGAGATGCTCATTGTCTGCTTGCCTCGTCATTATGATTATGGGATAGCTCTTGTATCATGTGCAAGGGGTACCCCATTGGCGGTTCTCTATGATACATAGGTATTTACAATGACAAGAGCTTACTTGTGACTGGAGTTGAGTAGCATGAGGTTCGGTACTCATAAGTAAGGGGCATGAGATTTCAACTTATAACTTGTCAAGCATATCCTCTTAGTTGTGTCACTTTAACCTTAATCACCTAAAGATGCCTATGATAGGGGCAATGAGAGCTGAAAGCTAGTAAGTACCATAATTTTTGGAAGCTCTTTATGAAACTTGAAATCCCTGCTTCCCTCTGTGAAGGGCCTTTCTTTTACTTTTTAGTTGAGTCAGTAAGCCTATCCCCTTCTATCCCAACAAGTATTTTGAGTTGTTGTGTTTCATTCATTCATATGATGATTTATTCAATCATGTTTCTTATGTTCCTAGTTTTGCACATTGCTCTTATCTTAGTGTCTACTACTTTGAAAGCTATCATTGAAAACTAGTTATTTGTGAACTCCAGCAAATTGTCAACCATTCTTCGACCAAGAGCTAAGTTTGCCATTGCCAATTATGATTTACTTTATGCATCTTTATTGTGTTTCCTTTACTTATTGCAAGTTAAGTTATATAATAGTGAGTTATCTTCTAGTATGACTTATGTATTGATGAATGTGAGGCTTCTTGTCTGTATTCTTTTATCGACCCTTCACTCCATAAACCTAAGGTCATGTTTATTGAGTTCAGTTTCGCTTGGGGACAAGCGAAGTCTAAGCTTGGGGGGAGTTAATACGTCCATTTTGCATCACTATTCTATATCATAATTTACTGTTATTCATTGATATATTTCATATTAAGAGATGATACTTATGTTATTTCATCTATTTTTGCATGGTTGATGACTTTTGGAGCATGGACCACTGCAGTCAGGATTCTGATGGAAAAGGTGCTGTTTGGAGGCAAAATTCACGAAGATCAGAAAATCTAGGAAAATACATGGAAAATCCTATTTTTCCAGAAGACGAAGAAAGCCAGAAGGGGAAGTGGAGATGGGCCACAGGGGGCCCACACCACCCCCTAGCGCGGGCCACCCTAGGCCGCGCCACCAGGTGGTGTGGCCGCCCTGGTCCACTCTAGCCTCTCCCCTCTGGCGTATATTATCCTCCCGAAACCCTAAGACTCAGGGAGCAACCATAGAAAGATTCCACCGCCTCTGCGGGGCGGAAAACACCGAGAGAGAAAGATCCCTCCGGCAGACAGAATTCTGCCGAAGGAATTTCTTCCCTGAGAGGGGAGATCGTCGCCATAAACACCACCATCAAGCTAGACTTCATCGGGATCATCATCATCATCACCACCATCATCTTCACCAGCACCATCATCACCACTTCATACCGCTGTAACAATTGGGTTGAATCTTGGATAGTTCTTAGGGGAAACTTTCCCGGTGTTGATTACTCCTTGTAGTTGATGCTATTGAGTGAACCATTGAATTATCATTTATGTTCAGATTGTTACATATCATTATATCATCTCTGATCATGATCCATATGATGTCTTGTGAGTAGTTCATTTTTTTCTTGAGGACATGGGAGAAGTCATGTTGTTAGTAGTGGAATTGTGTTGAAAAAGATTCAATAGTTTGATATTTAAGTTGTGGTGTACTTCTTCTAGTGGTGTCATGTGAATGTCGACTACATGACACTTCACCTATAAGGGCCTAGGGGAATGCATTGTGTATTTGGCTACTAATCGTAGGGGTTGCCGGAGTGACAGAAACCTGAACCCCCGTTAGGAAACCTTTGCACAAGGGACGTCAGGGTCTTAGAGTTTAAAGCTGTGGTTAGGTTTCTACCTTAATTACTTTCTTGTACTTGCGGATGCTTGCAAGGGGTATAATCACAAGTATGTATTAGTCCTAGGAAGGTCGGTACATTAGCACAGGTTCACCCACACAACACTTAGCAAACTAAAGAAGATTAATCAACTATATGAAGCGAAAGCACTTGACAATATTCCCATGTGTTCTCGAGAACATTTGGTCATCTTAAGTAATACAACCGGCTTGTCCTTTGCTAAAGAAAGGATTGGGCCACTTGCTGCATTTATTCTTATTGCATTTTATTTACTCGTACTTTATTTACCTACATTATCAAAAAACCCTAAAAATCCATTTGCTAAGTATTTACAGAGAATTCCTTCTCCTAGCCATTCGCCAACACCTTCTGCTCCTCGTTGGGTTCGACACTCTTACTTATCGAAAATACTATGATACACTCCTATACTTGTGGCTTATCAGCCTCTTCTTCGAACTTGTCTTCATCATTCTATGATTGCCGAGGATGGCAAGCTTCAAGCATGAGATCTTATAGAGATATACATCTTGAGCTTGCACTTCAATTTTTGATGATGTCTTGAAGATAGCCATGGGGAACTCCATCTTCTTCTTCTTCTTCTTCTTGTTCAAGACATACTTGATCTTCTTCTTCTTCTACTTGATTCCAATAGGCACAAAGCCCTTGGACGTTGCTTCTTATTTTTTTCAACTTTGAGACCAACACATGGTCCAAGCGATGCTAATGGACAAACCTACAAGTGAAACTCAATTTACATATTAGTCCATAGGGATGGTCATTAATTACCAAAACCACACATGAGGGCATACATGCTCTTTCAACCTTCTTGCCACCACCATCTAGTAGCTACTCCAAAAACTATGCTGACACGGGTAGTTGCTGGTAAGGGGTGGCCCGATATTCTTAGTAAGCGAGGTGGATGTATGATGATATGGGGTGGATATAACTTGTATGCCGCTCATGAACCTCTCGATCAATCCCTGATGCCAATGCAACAGCTGTAGATATTCGCAACTTCACACACTTGTGCACGTAGCCGCTGACTACGAAGCGGTTTGCAATCTTCCAATTCCCAATGGAACAACAGATCACACGAAACCTGCAATTGGCTAAATCCCAATGGATCAACTAATCACATTTGATTGATAGTAGCAAATACACCAGATCAATACAAATTGGTGCAGGGGTTCAATTGGATGCAAGTAGCAACTCAATGAATCTAGGGTTTACTTTAAACATGGTCTAAACCTAACTAAGGGGGCGTCCCAGGGCTTATAAGGGCGGATAGAATGGCCAGAAGACCGAAACAAAACGTTTTCAACTCTAATAGATGCGTTCGGATCGGACGAAACCGTGTGGGGCCGGACGTTCTGGGGTAGATGGGCCGGAGTGTCTAGGTCGGCCGGACATTCCGGGTGGTAAACACCAGACAGTCCAGTCCGGGCAGAAACTTCAGAGTTTCCGGTTGGATTCCGGGTGGCTTACGATTTGGCCTTCTAAATGTCAACCACTGGGTGCGTCTTGGGGTAGGCCGGATTATCCGAGTGGTACGCGTCGGACACTCCGGTTACCGCAGAAATCGTCGCTCCTTTCTTGATGATCTTCTCTTCGTCCATCGCGCCTGCCTCCCGCTCCTCCCTTGCGCATCCTTGGATGATCATCATATCGGGCTCCTCGCCTTCCTCCCTCTCCTTCCCGCTAGCGCTAGTCCGATAGATGTTAAATCTAGTCAAATAATAACACAATAATTTAGGTAGAAAGTTCTTATAAATCAAAGTATCATATCCAACTTGGAATGAATTCACCTTATGACATTTTTCAATGAGGCTCAATATTTCCTTCCAGCTTAAACTAGCAGAATCATCATACTCTATGATTGTATCCTCAACATATGCCCCCAAGAGGGAGACTGATGCCTAGAGCATCACCATCGTTCGATCCGGAATACCCGGGTCTGGGGTTTCCCCCGGAGCAGCACAAGAAGGTAGATGTCAGCTGTAGTGGTGATGCCTTCAACAAGGTAATGACGAGAAGATGCCGCCATCGCCCGTCATGACTGGGGTCATAGCATGATTCCACCGGCAGTCGCGCCTCCCCAACTCGCCGTCGGTACTGAAAGTGGGATCAAGGATCTGCCACAACTAGCCGACCAACCCCTCCGGCGGAGGAGGCAGCCACCACCACCATATCGTGGCCAGAGCACCCGACATCCTCAAACTGTGTGGTGAAGCCTAGGAGCGTCTTTGACGTCGAAAGAGGGAGAGAGAAGCATGCAAACCGCGGTCCAACCGAGCCCATCTAGGCCCCACCGCCAACCACCGTCTCGCCGGCTACCGCCGCCATACCGGACAGCCTGGCCGCCGCTGGCTAGCGTTGGGCTGATCCCAGAGGGCGTTGCCGCGTTGGATCAGGCCATCACCTAGGAGAGAATGGCCACCGTCCCCACCGTGCCACCCGAGCTTTGCGGGGCAGCGCCGCCGGCAGCGGCGGCCGGGGAGGCATTGGATGGGTGAAGGGCTGGGGGACGAGGGCAGGGATGCCCCGGCGTGGCTTGGCGCAGCCGCACGGGGGCGAGGTCAGGGGACTTGGCCAAATTTGATTATTTGATTAAAGCCACGAAACAAGACAGATAAAGGAAACCATGCTCGTTCTCTCCTGTAGCAATGCTACCAATGCAGGTGAAGGTTGTTAGTTTCAATTCATAATAGTTTTCTTGGAGTCCAGCTTCGGTTTCTTCCCACGGATCGTCGCGGGTCGCTACGGTAGCAACAATGATGAGCATTGTTCTTAAAAAAACGGTGAGCATTTTTATGGCCGGCTAAATTGTATTCTTCTCAAGTTCCTAGTTTTTTTTGGCGAAATATCCACCTATCTATTAATTATCATCAAAATTAAGTCCTAAAGGTAATATAAAATACTAATAGGTTCATGGAGCGCGAGCCGAAGACACGCCGTCCTCCTCGCCCCTCCAGCACCGGAGTTGAACAAAACTTGTCGTAGAAGAACTTGTTGTAGTAGACAGACAAAAAATCGGCGTGCTAAGGCAAATACCAGGGTACCAGAACAGTAACCATCGTCAATGACGAACAAAAGAGACAGGCATGAATCCACAGCAACGATATGAAAATAGACCAAGTCTTAGAAGATTCGTCGGACACACAACTTCACGCGCTCTCCACCAGCGCTAGACGTACCACCAGAGCGAGGATAAAACGGGGAGAACTTTATTCTGACTTCGGGATGTCGCCGTCACACCATTCCGAAGAAAACACTAAAAATAGACTAAAAAGAACGGAAACCTCCCCACTGGCAAGTTCCTAGTTCTCTCCTATAGCAATTTATGCGACAGACGAAGGCTGTTGGTTTCAATTCAGAAGAGTTTTCTTGGTGTCCTAGTATAATTGTAAGTATGATGCTCTTTCCAGTAAAAAAACACAAGTGTCCTAATTTTGAATGTTTTCATTGTATACTTGCTATCTTTTATTTAATGCAATCATGATATTGGTGCTAAAAACCAGGGGTTTGGAACGAAGAGATCGCTGGTAATGGAGGAACGTCAGCAAACCTCCAAATCGACATCAGTCTTCGGCTGACGCTCTGGCATCGTTGAACGGAGGGGAGCCGATCTCGTCTGTCGTCTCGCCAATTGCTAGTGTTTTAGCAATGAGAGTATTTTTCTGACCTCCAGCAATGCAATTTCTTACAAGTGAGCGGTGGTGACTTCAATTCGGAAGAGTTCTCTTGGAGTCCAAATGGAATTTTAAGTTCCAAATTGATCTTTTCGGTAAAATATAACTGTCCTAATTATGAATGTTTCATCTGTACTTGTTTCCCTTATTATCCTGATGTTGTGCTAGAAAAGCAGAGTCCCGGAATGAGAGATAACTGATGATGACGAAAGGAACCTCGGCAAGTCTCCGGCTGTCTCTCTGGCAGGGCATGCATATTGGTTTAGACAGGTGTTGTCTGTAATATAGTCTATATATAATATTATAGACAATTTATACAACAGCCTTCTCGTAAAAAAAACTTATATAACAGTCTCTCTGTAAGATATCTATTTTTAGGCTTCTATGTGTGACTATAAATTATAGACATCACTCATACAACAACAAAATTATCGTCTATAAGATTACTACAGACTGTTTGGAATTTTATAGACAGCCTTACTCTCTCATCTCCATTTCATCAAAACTATCTATAACCTGCTGTTGCAGACAGTTGAGTCAACACTATTGTAAATGGCCTAAGGTGAAGTGAGTGCTATCTCTCGTCGAACGTGTACGAAGGTTCGTGTGGGTTGATTTTGTTGAGGCAGCGATGTTACTCTCGGAGGGTCACGGCGGTGTTGTCTCGATTAAAAAACCTTGTCTCTCATCTTTTCTCGATGACGCTTCAGCGCTGCTTGGTCTTGTACTATTGAGGAGCTTGTGAGTTTTCACCTCATTGGCCTTCATGAAATCGCCGGCGACAACAATACAACATCGTCTTCTTGAACATACAACTAACTCTTCCAAGCCTTTGCGAGTAAAGTAATTGCAACGTTGTGCGGTGATCTACCTAGATCGGGTGTTTCCTATGCTTGGCGTGATCTTATCTACGCGACGCAGGTCTTTGTACTACTAGCATCTAGTGGCTGAATTTGTGTGTTGCCCATCGCCGGTGACAGTTGGTGGCGCAATGGTGATGAGTTTGGCTACGGCTTCACGCTGCCTGCTCCGGCCCTCTAACATCGAGAAGGAATAACAGATGGTAAAATTGATTGGAGCAGGCCGAGTGCTAGCACGAGCACGACACTTTATCACAGTCATCGTTGGATTTGTTTGAGGCTTGAGCATAACATCGTTCAAACCGTACTCTCTTCTGCTCACAATTACTTTGCATTATGGGTTTAGTCAAAGTTAAAATTTATAAATTTTAAACAAATATTTAATAAAAATATCAATATCAACAATGTAAAAGGTATAGTATTAAAATCATTTTAAAGTATTTTTATATTTAGTATATCATGTACGTTGATATTTTTATTTTTATTACATTCATCATAATTTTTATTATTTTTAGATATCTTTGTACTACTACTATTGATAATTATTAACAGATTGGTAAAAATTTCATAAAAATAATAATTTTAAAACAGAAACTAGATGAAAACGGAGGGAGCATATGAGTTTGCACCACGGGCTCCGACAAGACAAACAATGACGCAGAGACCAAGAGCGAGACGCGGGGAAAAGAGCCACCCGCAGCTTTGTTTTGGCAAAGAATCAACCACGTAGGGGTGCTTCCGGTGCTCACCATTCACACCTGGACCCGCGAAAGGAATTTGATGAACGCTAGTTGGGGGCAAAGCTTTATTTCCCACCTTTAGTACACCACGTCGTAGTGGTACGTGCTGGCTGTCAATTTTCGTTTTCAATTCCTCACCCGTCACCAGTCACCACCGAGCGACTGAACTAGCGAAACTGGGATTTGCGTGCCGTGTATAATCGCCGCGTGGAAGAAGCAAGGCGCCGACCTTTAGACCAGACGTCAGCAAAAGCCAAAGCATTGTTCGATAGAGCTGTCAGCGTTGTGACGGGTGAGATGACACCAATGAATTTCAGCAAAAAACTTCTATAAATTAGTAAAAGCACAGTTCATCGTAGAAGATGAACCCAATGTTATGAAGCCACCCTTTACGAATTTTTCCCGCCTTTTTATCTTGTCATGAAACAATCCAAACTTCTGCGCCAGTAAGAACATCTCCACTTGTTGGCCGTTTTCAAGTCAAAATCTGGAGCTAAATAGCGTCGGACGGAGGAAATTTTCGGTCTGAAAATGACCGATTTTTTACTCACGTTCCCAAGCCAAGTTTCCAGGTTTGGACAAATTTTAAAAAACTCGGCGAACTTTGGACGAATATAGGCGGATTTTATTAATAACGGGCAGATTCGTACTATTAGATCATTTAGGCGTAAAGAAAACTACAAAAAACTTGGAAAAGGCCGATGCCGATGCCGATGCCGATGCCGTTCGCTGGTGCCGCCGGACGCCATCTCACATACCGAAGTTACGGTAGAAGTTGGTGTAGTCCGGGTCCGCCGTGCCGTTGTCGTCTCTATCGTCGTCGTCGCTCGGCGGCTGCGGGGGGCGCGAGCTTCCCTGGTCAGCGTCGCCGTACCTCCACGGCTAGCTGGAAGGCTCGGCGTCGTCGTCGTCGAGGACGACGAGAGGCACGCCCTGGTAGGTTGGTCCCCGGCGTGCCCTGGCCTGGCGTTCGGCCTCCTCCTACTGGCGCTGGACGTGCCACGCCTCTTCCTGCTCCCAGTCCGCCCTGGACTAGGCGAGGATGTCCGGCTCCTCCATCGGTGGTGGCGGCACGGCCTCGTGCAGGAGAATATCATTTTGCGGCCCGAAAGTTGGGGTGTCCAGGCAACGAGGTACCCGAGTTTCCTGATATCATCCGCGATGACTATAGTTGGCGTGTCAAATACTCAGAGGTCTTTTTCGGCACGAATTCAACTTTATGTTTCAATACAAAAAATCAGGCTAACGGCCGTCAAGTTGGGCCCCCCGCCGGTTCGCCGTTATGTCGCCTCCTGGCCGCTTAGGTGTCAATTAAGCTTGCAGTGTTGGCGCCTGCATCCATTACGCATCTTCTTCTTCCCTGGAGCGGCAATCTGTGGGACGTCGCAGCCATGGCACGGAGCTAGGACGTGGACGAACCTGCTCGGCCCAGCTCTCCTCCCTGTAGACATGCAACGTTGGCGCCTCCATTACTCGTCTTCTTCCCCGGAGCAGTAATCTGTGGTCACGGCCATGGCGCAGAGCTAGGAAGTGACGAAGCTGCTCGGCCCCACTCTCCTCCCCATCCCGAGTCGGAGCTCGCCCTCACCGTGGACGCACCCATGGCACGGTGGGGACGAGAATTGGTTTCCGGTGAGATCTATCACCTTATCGACCATGCTCGGTTCTGTTTTCCTCCTCTAGAATCCGAGCTCGCCATCGTCGTGGTTGCACCCGCACCAATTTTGCCACCTCTGCCGAGGTCTCTGTGGTAGCTCAAGTTCTGGGGCTCTCCAAGTTCTGCCATGTTAGACCTGTAAGTGTTGTTGTATGTTAAACTAGCAAATCTCGTTTGTTCAAATCTCTTGGGCTGTACCAACTTCATTGTGTTTAATTATAAAAGACAAAATATAAATGACTTCTCTCAATTTCTCGCATAGAAAAATGCACAGCTAATTTCATATTCTCGCAGGAACTGGCCCCACTTGTTGAACCGGCGGCACTGCCGCGATCTCCACGTAACCACGGTGAGTTCTCGAACCGAAAGTTGCAGTTACCACGTTTCTTCTGCAGTCATTCCTCTTCCTCAGTCATTCCTCTGTAGTTTTTCCTGGGCGCTTCTTCTTCCTCTATTCTGGAACCGTCGATTCATCTTCTTCTTCCTCTCGAAGGCAGTTCCTTGTAGGCAGTTCCTTTCACCCATTTCCTTGCAGGCATGGACGATGGGAAACGCACAACAGAGACCCACTTGGTCCCTGCCCATGGCACCACGACTTTGATAGTGTTGTACACAAATGATAAAGCGACTATGGAGACAACTCTCGCCAGGTTTGAGCAATTGCTTGAGAAAAAGAAGCACAAGTTTGTGGGGCTAGACTTGGAATACATCCGTGCAAATAAGCGAAAAAATCCTCCACAAGAGATCGCTGTCGTGCAAATCGCCATACATGAGGAGGTCCTCGTTTACCACTTCTACAGGTATGTGAAATTTAAATTTGAGATCACTACTTCTGCATCCCTTGTTCCCTTACATCCCTAGAACCATCTAAGTGCAAGAGTAAACCAACTAAGATGCGTTGTCCGGCTCTAGTCGAGTTGTTGTGTAGGAAAGGGACAACTTTCACTAGCGTGGATATCACAAATGACACAATTATGCTTTCTCGTGCGTTGATAAAAATCCCAGAGGGGCACCACATCGATATCCAAAATCTGTACAAGATCAAATCATACCCAGCGAAGGATGGCATGGGTGATCTGGTAGCGGAAATCATCGATAAATCCTATGAAAAACTGAAAAAATTGAAGCGACTCGATCACGACTACTAGGAGTGGAAGCCGATGAGCCAGGTGCGCCTCGAGTATGCAGCCAGAGACGCCTACATGGCGTAGGAGTTGTACAGTAAGCTCATTACCATGAAAGGTGGGATGGTTAAGGCGGGATTTTTCGCGAGAGAGCTATGCCCTGGTTGCAAGCTAGCCCAGAAGAAGAAGCGCGAGGAGGACAGGAAGCGGTTTCAGGACGAGCAGGGATCTTGGGACGATGGCGACATCAAGCGGCTGAAGGGGAAGCAAGTCAAGGACGACAACAAGTGATGGTGATACATTATGTGTTTGAACTAGATTTTAGTTTCTAGTTTATTATGTGTGTGATATATTTAGTTACTTCAATACCAAATTTGAACCAATTTAACTTGTTGATGTATTTCTTGATAATTATAATATAATCGAGCACTAGAAATATTTTGTAGTGTGCATGAGCATGATCAGTAAATATAATTTAACATTAGAAACTTTAAGGCACTCCATATAAAGGAGTAGATTAATATATAAGATTCACCAGAGACACCACGGATATATTGTCTTACATGCCACACACAGGTAATAATTAACTAGAACAAAATAAAAGCAGGGGCTACAGCAGGAGGCCGGGACACGAAGACGCCTAGCAGGGCAGGAGTTTATTAGCAGGAGACAGCGACAGCCTAGTCGATGGGATACAGGCCAGTCTTGACATACTTCGGAGGAATTTGCCGTAGGCTGCGTGCCGCGCCAAGGTAATCGGCCTATGGCTTCTGCCTCTGCCTCTACCAACGCCCTCCACGTGATGGATCATGCTGTTGAGGTCCATGTTGATTGCTCTGCCACAGAATGGGCAAAACAGTCTCCCCCTACGGTGGAAACGGATTAGCCCATACCGTAACCGCCTCAGCACGTAGCGGCTCTTGTTGTCCCTAGATTCCTTGCTATCGTCCATTTCATCATCATCCTCCTGTTGATTTTTAAGAACATAACTTAGAACTCGTACATATGATTGAATTGTATTACAACTCAAGAATTGACAACGTGTATATGTAAGACAATATATCCGTGGATATCAAAGATAAAGCATCTCAGCAATAGTTTGATCGGTTCATATATCATTTCATCTCAACACAATGACAAATAATTGCATCAGATTGCTGCCTCATAAGTTTATTCAGGGACGGTGTGAGTGAACCAAGTAACAATTGCACAGCCTGTATTGTTGTTGTACATCGCCCTAGGTTCACTAACTCATCCCTAAAAAAATCTGACACCAATATGGCTGCCTCTCTTTTGGGACAAATTTGAATCATTGGCCACAATAAGAAATTGAAATGTAATCGTACAAAACATTATTCAGGGATATACATAGTCAGGTAGAAAAACAAAAACAAGCCTAAATATTGTAATTATAAATAAAAAACCAAACAATTAATCCTCAGGTGCATGTTAAAAATACTTATGATCAAAACCATTCATATACATATGCATCATACCAATCATTAAAAGATCAGAAACAATTCAAGAATCATATATGTAGTTCCACATGAGAATAAATCTAGGGCCTCATAATTTGTTTTAGAGATGGAGTAGGCGAACCAAAGTACCAACAGCACAACCTATATTGTTTGTGTGCATTGCTGCCTCAGGTTCACCAACCCATCCCTAAAACATGACACCATCATGCGTGTCTCCCCTTGAACTCTTTTGGGGCAAATTTCAATCATCGGCCTCGGTGACAAACTAAAATATAATTCGTATACACTATGAATGCATGGAATAGATAATTTGAATATCATAGTTCTATGAATGTAGAATAAAGATTGCGGCCTCATAAGTTTATTCAGGGACGGCATGAGTGAACCAAGTAACAATTGCACATCCTATATTGTTGTTGTACATTGCCCCAGGTTCACTAACTCGTCCCTGAAAAAATCTGACACCAATGTGTCTGCCTCTCTTTTGGGGCAAATTTGAATCATTGGCCACAATAAGAAATTGAAATGTAATCGTACAAAACATTATTCAGGGATATACATAGTTAGGTACAAAAACAAGCCTAAATATTGTAATTATAAATAAAAAACCAAACAGTTAATCTTTAGATGCATGTTAAAAATACTTATGATCAAAACCATTCATATACATATGCATCATACCAATCATTAAAAGATCAGAAACAATTCAAGGATCATATATGTAGTTCCATATGAGAATAAATCTAGGGCCTCAAAATTTATTTTAGAGATGGAGTTGGGGAACCAAAGTACCAACAGCACAACCTATATTGTTTGTGTGCATTGCTGCCTCAGGTTCACCAACCCATCCCTAAAACACGACACCATCATACGTGTCTCCACTTGAACTCTTTTGGGGGCAAATTTCAATCATCAGCCTCGGTGACAAACTAAAATGTAATTCTTATACACTATGAATATATGGAATAGATAATTCAAATATCATAGTTCTATGAATGTAGAATAAAGATTGCAGCCTCATAAGTTTCTACAGAGATGGCGTAAGCGAACCAAGTAACAATTGCACAGCTTATATTGATCTTGTACATGGCCCCAGGTTCGCTCACTCATCCCTGTAAAAATTTGACACTAATATGTCTGCCTCTCTTTGGGGCAAATTTGAATCATTGGCCACAATAAGAAATTGAAATGTAATCGTACCAAACAATATTCAGGGATATACAAATGCATCATACAACGCATTCATAGATCAGAAAAAATACAGATATTATATATTTAGGTTGCGACTAGAGAAGCTAGCAATGTAGTACCTCGGACTCCTCATCAGGGACCTCCTCCTCGAACTTATCATTCTCCGTGATTGCGTCGAAGATTTCTTGAACGGCGATGGGGTTGTCGGTGTAGATCACCGGATTGCCTCCGCCTGCCGCCTGCCCTCCATCCAGATTTGCCGCTGGCACCACGACGTTGTCGGCCACCTGCTGCTCGGCGGCGACGGCTACTACCGGCTGCTCGGCGGCGATGGCTACCACCTGCTGCTTCGCGGCGACGGCTACCAACTGCTGCTCGGCGGCGACGGCTACCACCTGCTGCTCGGCGGCGACGGCTACTGGCTGGACGGATGAGTTCGCACCTTCGACGGCAAGACGCGACGAAGCGGCGTTCGTGCGGAGAAGACGCCCCGTCGCTTGGCGGCATCGAGCCATCTGCTGCTTCGCCTTCAACTGGCTTCACCTCCGGATCTTCTCCATGCGTACGCTTCATGGAGCACCAAGGGAAGGAGGTAGTGCAAACGAGGGAGATTCGGCGCGCGCGGCAGGTGTAGATTGGGGTCTTGGGACTAGACAAACTGGGGGGAAATTACACGAGCTCATGGAAGAAGAAGGTCGAGGGGGTTATAAACACCGGAGCGTTCGTAGTCCTCGAGTGGACACGTGTGGTGGGCGGGGGGTGGGGGGTGGGGGCGGGGGGCTACCACGATCTCCACCCTTTTTTCGGTTCCCTTTTTTTTGAAACAGTCACGATCTCCACTTTAGAGCTGCATTGAAAACACGCTCATGGCAGACCTCGATTCCACTACATGCAAGTGGCGCGGAACTAATTTCTAGCAACGTTAGATCTACTCGAGGGGGGCCCTTGACTCATGGAATTTACTAGCGGTAGGGCCCAGTTGGAAGTGAGATTGAGAGCGCTGCGTATAAATGGGATATGTCTGATTAAAATCAAGTGGCAATAAATTGCAGCGTCCCGTCGACAACCGTGCACTCGATGACCCCGTTGCCCTATGCATGAGTCGTAGTAGCAGTAGTAGGCTTTTCAGACTTGATTAAACTTGACATGACCGCTCGACGACTTTTTCGATGGACGGCATCGTGTTCCTTCCTGTAGAAGTCTCGCGGAGGGAGACGTCCGTGCTATCTCATGCTATACTGTGAAGGGCATGAGGTGTGCAACAGTCATCGTTGGATCACACAGAATCAACGGTTGGTGCACACAATCCGCGTAACAACTGTGACAACCAATCAGGGAGTAACAGACAGGGTGAGCACAGTTTTGGGCTTCTACGAAAGATAGAGAGGGGGGTGGGCAAAACTAAGTAGTACCACATAAAACCAAGGGCAAAACTGAGTAGTATAAAAATGGAAAGTGTCTTGTACAATGAAATACATCGTGGAATACATCAAATTATGCCAAGATAGATCCACTAGAGTTCATTGGATGTGTGTTCTTCTCGTAAACCACACCCAGTGTCATTGCATGTGTGTTCTAATAAACAAACCACATAAGGATCCACCAATGTCATTGCATGTCTGTTCTTTTCATGAACCACATAAGGATGGGCCCACCAGTGTCATTGCATGTCTGTTCTTTTCATGAACCACACCCGGTCAAGGTGTCTGTTCTATTCATGAACCACACCCAGTTCCACTGCATGTCTATTCTTTTCATGAACCACATAAGGATCTACCAGTGTTATTGCATGTCTTTTACTTCCATAAACCACATGTGGATCCACCGGTGTCATTGCATGTGTGTTCTTCTAAACAAACCACATAAGGATCCACCAGTGTCATTGCGTGTCTGTTCTTTTCATGAACCACATAAGGATGGGCCCACCAGTGTCATTGCATGTCTGTTCTTTTCATGAACCACACCCAATGTCAGTGCATGCGTGTTCTTCTAAACAAACCACATAAGGATCCACCAGTGTCATTGCCTATATGTTCTTTTCATGAACCACACCCAGTGTCATTGCATGTGTGTTATTCTAAACAAACCACATAAGTCATTGCATGTCTGTTCTTTTCATGAACCACACCCGGTGTCATTGCATGTCTGTTATTTTCATGAACCACGGCTAGAGTCATTGCATGTCTGTTCCTCTAAACAAACCACATAAGGATCCACCAGTGTCATTGCATGTCTGTTCTTTTCATGAACCACATAAGAATCTACCAGTGTCATTGCATGTCTGTTCTTTTCATGAACCACACCAAGTGTCATTGCATGTGTGTTACTTCCATAAACCACATGTGGATCCACCGGTGTCATTGCATGTCTGTTCCTCTAAAAAAAACCACATAAGGATCCACCAGTGTCACTGCATGTCTGTTCTTTTCATGAACCACACCCAGTGTCAGTGCATGTCTGTTCTATTCATGAACCACACCCAGTTTCACTACATGTCTGTTCTTTTCATGAACCACAAAAGGAGCTACCAGTGTCATTGCATGTCTTTTACTTCCATAAACCACATGTGGATCCACCGGTGTCATTGCATGTCTATTCCTCTAAACAAACCACATAAGGATCCACCCGTGTCATTGCGTGTTTGTTCTTCTCATGAACGACATAAGGATCTACCAGTGTCATTGCATGTCTGTTCTTTTCATGAACCACACCCAGTGTCATTGCACGTGTGTTACTTCCATAAACCACATATGGATCCACCGGTGTGATTGCATTGTTGTTCCTTCCATAAACCACATAAGGATCCACCAGTGTCATTGCATGTTTGTTCTTTTCATGAACCATGGCTAGAGTCATTGCATGTATGTTCTTTTCATGAACCACGGCTAGAGTCATTGCATGTCTGTTCCTCTAAACAAACCACATAAGGATCCACTAGTGTCATTGCATGTCTGTTCTTTTCATGAACCACATAAGGATCTACCGGTGTCATTGCATGTCTGTTCCTTTCATGAACAACACCCAGTGTCATTGCATGTGTGTTACTTCCATAAACCACATGTGGATCCACCGGTGTCATTGCATGTATGTTACTCTAGACAAACCACATAAGGATCCACCAGTGTCATTGCCTGTCTGTTCTTCTCATGAACCACATAAGGATGGGCCCACTAGTGTCATTGCGTGTCTATTCTTTTCATGAACCACACCCAGTGTCAGTGCATGTCTGTTCTATTCATGAACCACATAAGGATCTACCAGTGTCATTGCATGTCTTTTACTTCCATAAACCACATGTGGATCCACCAGTGTCATTGCATGTCTGTTCCTCTAAACAAACCACATAAGGATCCACCAGTGTCATTGCGTGTGTGTTCTTCTCATGAACCACATAAGGATCTACCAGTGTCATTGCATGTCTGTTCTTTTCATGAATCACACCCAGTGTCATTGCATGTGTGTTACTTCCATAAACCACATGTGGATCCACCGGTGTGATTGCATGTCTGTTCCTTCCATAAACCACATAAGGATCCACCAGTGTCATTGCCTGTTTGTTCTTTTCATGAACCACTCCTAGTATTAGTGCATGTCTATTCTTTTCATGAACCACACCCAGTGTCACTGCATGTCAGTTCTTTTCATGAACCACATAAGGATCTACCAGAGTCATTGGATGTGTGTTCTTCTCATGAACCACACGTGGATTCATCAGTGTCATTGCATGTCTGTTCCTCTAAACAAACCACATAAGGATCCACCAGTGTCATTGTGTGTGTGTTCTTTTCATGAACCACACCCAGTGTCATTGCATGTGTGTTCTTCTAAACAAACTGAAAGGATATAGATGCCGCCTAGAGGGGGGTGAATAGGCGGTTTAAAAACTTTTCCGAGAGGGGCTCAACAAAGAGCTCGGATATAGAGATAACCGAGGCACGCGGGACGACGATATTTTACCGAGTTCCTCCCAACATGGAGTACGTATCGTTTGGAGAGCGGGTGGTATCAAACCACCAATGCCACAAAAGGCCTTCCTTGTTCTCCTGTGAATCTCACCCCAACGGGATTGATCCACACTTCCACTATCGGTGCACTTGTCGGTGGCAATCCGGAACCTCTCACAAGGTTGGGGCACTTCTCCACAACTTAATTGGAGGCTCCCAACAAACAAGCTTGGGGAAAGCTCCACAACTTAATTGGAGGCCCCAAGTAATCCACAAACCTGCAAAACCACCAAACCGTCTAGGGTTCCAATGAACCCAAGAGTAAAAAGCTTCTCACCTTTCACCCAATCGAATCCTCACCGAGAACTCAAACCGATGCACCAAATGCAATGGCAAGAACACAAGAAGTGCTCAAGTCCTTCACTCCCAAATTCCACCAAAGCTACAAAAGCTTATGGGGGAATAAGAGAGGAAGAACAATGGAGGAAATCCATAAAAGACTCCAAGATCTAGATCCCAATATGTTCCCCTCACTTAGAGGAGAGATTGATTGGTGAGATTGTAGATCTAGATCTCCTCTATCAAATCCCTCAAGAATATGCAAGAATCATAGGAGGAATTGAGAGGGAAGCAAGCTCAAGAGATCAACAATGGTGGCTCAGTTTTAGGGTTCTTGAGGTTGGAAAAACCACAGCAACCAAGGTAGAAGAAGGGGCCTTTATATAGGGCCCCCGGAATTAGAGCCGTTGGAGAAACTTACCTCGGACACTCCGAGAGATGCTGACCGGACACTCCGGCCTATGAAGATTCCGGCCAGAGTCTGGGTGAAGTCCGATATGGTGTTCTGAATATCCGAGGAGGTCGACAAGATCCCAGGGCCGGACAGTCCGGCGTGAATTAGCCGGACATTCCGGCTGAAAATGGCCGAACATTCCGCCTAAGGTAAAACTGACAGAAATAGCAAAACTGAAACGACCATAACTTTTGCATCCGGACTCCGATTTTGATGATCTTGGGCTCGTTTCGAAGATAGTAACGAGATCTACAAGATCATGCAGAGAACCATCATAGTCCAGCAAGGGAGGATAGAACCAAATGATGAAAGGTTTAACCTATCTAGAAAAGACAAACCGGTAAAACCTCCAACATCGAAAACGCAATAGAGAATGCATATGAAATCCGTTTTCGATGAACTTGGGATTGTCATGATTAACACAATCTCAAGAACCTCACATGGATAAGATCCACATAACAACCAAGAAAGATGAAGCCAAGTATGCAAAGGTTTGAGCTCTCTCTAAAGGATATGATCAAGTTACTCACTCGAGAACCCCTCTTGATAGTACGGCTATCTATCCTATAAACCGGTCTCCCCAACTAACACCATGAGACCAGTAAGAAAGAAACCCTATCAAGAACATACCTTTGCCTTGAGCATATTCCACTTGAGCTTGATGATAGCGATCTTGTCCACCTTAAGATGGAACACCTTTCTTGATTGCACTAGCTTGGTGAAGACTTGCAAATTGCTTTCCCATACTCCACTATGGTAGAGCTTCTCTCTTGAGCATATCATCTTCCCATATCCATGATAACCATAGGATGGCAAGCTCCAAGCAAATGATCTCTTCGAGATAGCTCATATTGAACTTGCACATCATTTCTTCTTTCTTCATTATGTTGGTGTCTTGAAGGAACATAAGAGATATCACCCCAACTTTAGTCTTCAAGACACACTTGCTATAGGCTCGACTCTCACTTGACCAATCTCCAGATCACTCATTGAAACCTTGGTCAACACTTAATCTTCTTCACTTTCTTCTTCTCCCAACCTTGAAGGCAACAAATGGTTCAAGCATTGCCTATGGACAAATCCTACAGGTAAAACTCAATGCAAACATAAGTCCATAAAGATTGTCATTAATTACCAAAACCACACATGGGGGCACACATGCACTTTTAATCTCCCCCATTTTGGTAATTGATGACAATCCCTTTGAGAGGGTTTATATAAGAAATTAATCAAAGAAAACATTGTGCTAACATCAAATACAACACAAGTATGTGATGTTAGTACAACCAGAATATAGAGAAAACTCCCCACAATCTATGCACGTGTGGATGAACTTGAATTTCATTGCATATATTTCCAACAATTACCGGTGGTGGAGTTTTCTCTATATAATCAAGATGACATTCAACACACTAAGATGCAAAGCACACGAGGCAAGTGTTTAAGTACAAAACTCACAACACACAACCAAATTCCCTAAACCCCTCTAAAACTTCTCCCCCATTGGCATCGATTGCCGAAATGGTTGAAGAACTTTAGAAGGCCAATTTAGTGAGAGTTCCTCCATATGGTGTGCATTTATCATAATATGAGTGGAATCAAATGCACGTATCCAATGATGAATACCATGAGGAAATCAAACTAAACTGAGGATCCAAAGATTGCAAAGAAATAAAATGGTGAAGAAGCATCAACGAATGAAGTAAGAAATCGAAAGATCGAAAGAAGCACTTCACAAAAGGAAGATACTAAAATAAAGATACATATTATGATAAGGTTGAAAAGAGAGTGATATAAATAATATGAGGAGACTCCCCAAGGTTTGTGCACAAATTATAATCTGCGTTTGAATACAATATGCACAAGCATGGCATCCTCATTCCCTCTATATCATTTAAACCACGAGCACAAGCAAGAGAGAAGATATTATGATGAGAGCAAATGGGTGTTTTAGATGAAAATAGGAAGCTCCCCAAGGTTCATGCACAACAAAGTTCACAATTATGGAATCCTAACTCCCCATAATCAAACAAAACACCAAACAAGAACAAGAAGGCAAATGTGTGTTCTTAGGTAAATTAGGAAAGCTCCCCAAGGTTTATGCACCAAATATAATAATTGCTTTGAATGCAAAGTGCATAAACGTGGTATACTTGCTCCCCCAAACTTACATAATAACTTAAGGCATGAGAGATCAACTTTCTTAACACCAACAAGTGCCAAAAGATGCAAATGAAAATGTCAAGCACTCAAACAAAAACTTTTGGAGCCACCAAAGAGTAAAGAAGGAGCACAAGGTGGACTCCAAAGCCAAAAGGATATCAACTAGAGATTTAGCCATAATCATGTGTATAAGTTTCTAGGTAGATATTCATCCACAAAGAAACATGTACACACAAAATGGATACTCAAGAAAGCGCAAGATATCCAAACAAAAATCATAGATAATGCCAATAAGATTTTTGCTGGAAGGCATGGCCAAAAGGCTCAAATTTATCTTATTGAACATTAATGACCTTAAAACACCAACAAATACATCACAACTATCACAAGGTAACAAGAGATAGTTGGAATGCATTTGGAAAGGCAACAAGTATCATAAAGAGCAAATAAACCTTGCAAATTCATCCATATTGCACATGAGAGAAATTGAGGAAAAGATTTACAATATAATTGCTAGATTGGCATATATGGGATCGGTGAATCATCAACATGATTTTGATATACTCCCCAAAATATGAATTCATCTCAACTTACTCATACCACAAAAGGATGATACAATAAAATTCTTGCAAGAACCATAATAAAAGCAACTAAAGGAAATCATGCCATGATGCAACCAAAATGGTTGGATGCTAGAAAAGTATGCATGAGAGGGATACCTGTTACCAAGATACCATTGGTAGGATGTAGTAGATATGCGTTTGTTGATCATCCTAACTTGCCTCCAATTATCATTTAGTCACCACATATTCTTATTATTGAGACAAGAAACCAATGTATCTCCAGTGTACCTAAAACACATTCAAGTACACAATGGTCCCAAAACTCATTGGGTCCAAAGTAGTTAGATACACTACAATACATAGGACAAACTCCACAAAAACATGTGCATATTGATATGAAATTGAATTTCATACACATCTTAGCCAAAATAGGATTTGGTGGAGTTTCCCTTATATATTGGACCAAAGAAAGCAAGCATACCATAATATATACATTTAGTAAATATGCATGCACAAGACTTTCAAGAACCAAAAAGGAGATACAATTTGAACAAAAACACAAAGTAAACCAAGAAGTCACACACAAGAGAGTGACACAATAGAAGGTGTCCAAATTGCATCAAAGAGTCAAATCAACACATGACCGAACACAAGTTCAACCAATGAACTAAGCTAAAGCCAAAGATCAAAAGAGGATAAACAAATAAAAATGCTCAACGATTTATCTCATTCAAATGGTTAAATAGAAAGCATGGAATGAGAAAATCAACTCCCAAACAACATACCAATTGAAAAATAAAAGGTTCCAACAAAGGATCCAAACTCTCAACATTTTACAAGAATGGCACAAAGTATCAAAGAAAAGATTTATCTTCAAAGGCATAAAACATGGTATGGATCAAAACATATTATGAAGAAGTATAAAATGAGTGTTCGAAATAATATAGGAGAACTCCCCCATGATTAGTGCATTATTTAAAATTCTGCAATTGAATACAAAATGCACACACATGGGATCATCATCCCTACCTACATCAACTAGAGAACTAAATGATTTCAAGATAAATAAAGATCCATATGGATTGAGGAATACATGGGATACAATACACAACAAATTCTTGGCAAGAGATAAGGAAAATAAAGCAAAAAACCATTGTGAAAATGATCAAGAAGGTCTACCACATAGTATAGTACCGATTGTCCAAGGACAACAGTCTTGCAAATATTTCCCGGTGGTAGATAGAAACTATATCCAAGATCATATTCATAAAGAGAGAGCAAGTGTCTAAAGATAGGAATTAAAAACCAAGACATGAAAGAGATCCGTGAGGGTTTCAACTAGTTAACCAATCACGCACAGCAATGATTAGAATAACTAGAGGCAAAATTCTTGCCAACTTAGCTATAATAATTCATATATGATGAAACCCATACCAAGGAAATCTGTTGCAAACAAGATCCAAAAGATAAAGGACATTATATCAAAAAGGAACTTGTTTGAGCTCACGTGCCACATAGGAACTAGATAATTTCCAATATCAAATATATGTGACACAACCTCAACTATTTACATTTTCTCGGTTTGTAATATGCACAAAGTATATTACTCCCCCATAATGTGATAAAACATTTCTTCTCATAAGAGGCAAGGGAGACATGGGAGAAAAGTAAAACATTTTCTTGGCCAAAGATAGGACAAAGGAAACCAAAGGTCAAAGTGAACATGATCAATAAATTCTACCATATATGGAGTACCACTTGTCCAAAGACAAGAAATATGGGGAAACATTTCCCAAGGTAGTTTTCAAGGATATCATGATCATATTAATAACAAGAAGCATATTACGAAATGTAAAAATTAAGCTTGATGCTCCGGAAGAGATTCTTGGTAGCTTCCAATAGTCACACAATCACTAGTGATTAGAGTAACTTGAAGTTAGTGGTTTCCATGAGGATATAGATGTACAAGTATGAGGAAACACATACCAAGAAGAGCTCACACAAACAAAATCCAAAATATGAGAAACAATGTATTCAAGCAAATTTGAACTTGTTTGAGCAAATGTGTCACATAGGAGCTAGATAATTATCAATATTAATTCTAAGTGACACAACCTCGAATATTCACATTTTCTAGGCTTGTAATATGCACTAAGCATATGACTCCCCCATAATGTGATAAACCATAAATATCGACACGAGGCAAAAAAAGGATCCAAATAGAGATGATTAATGGACATTATAGAACTTGAATTTCTCATGAGAAACATACCACATATGGACTATATAATATTGCAATATCGATACTAGGTGGTATTCCTCATGTACACACATTTTTAGGATTATGGAATGCCCAGGCATAACACTCCCCCAAAATGGGATAGTCCATTAATCTCTCACAAGAGCCAAGTAAGATATAAACAAGATGCAATAGGCTCAAACACGAAACACATACATGGTGTGCACGTCAACATACACATACTTGGTTTCTCAAGTTAAGCAAGTAGGAAGCACAACATATACAAAACACATGCAAGGTACAAAACTAGCACATGCACAAGGGGCAAGTAACTTTCAATGTAAGTGAGTTGAGAACATGTTACCGCAAGGAGGAGCAATGGATATATGATAGATATATGATAAACTAAATGACTTGGCTTGAGAGAATATGATAGAAGTTCCCTTAATTCTTCATGATGTAGCCAAGTCTCCAAAGCCCTCCAAACACACCTATTGATCAAGTTTTGGCTTGTTGGTCCCCAACCAAGTTGGGTCCTAAGAAGTTAGTCAAAATAGGCTTGGCAACCCAAATGGTTCTTTTCTTGACACCACTTTGAGCACCAACATATTTGGCAATCATATTACCAACCTCATCCTTCCTAAGATAATAAACATCATCAATCATGATTGGGTTGGATGAGGAGTTACCAATAGTGTAAGAGGAAGAGATGTGACCCTTCTCATGACATAAGTAGCAAGTTCTTCTCTTCCCACTCTTTTCACTTGATTTCTCCATAATGGGAGTATTAGCTTGAATCTTCTTGGGAAGTGGCCTTTCTCCAACTTGAGATAGGCCATGACCTTGAACTAGAGGCCGCTTCCCTTTTTGCTTCTCACCAAAATGCTTCTTTTTCAAGGGGCAAGATCTAACATGGTGCCCTTCAATTTTGCACTTGAAGCATACAATCTTGGCCGAATTCTTGACTTGTTCTTGGACCTTCTTATTGTTGCTCTTAGACTTCTTGTTAGTGGACTCGTTCTTGACATTGGAGTTGAATCCTAGACCACTCTTGTCGTTGGGGGATTTTTGCATACTCAAGATATTATCGAGTGTGGCCTTCCCTTTATGACCCTTTTTCAAGTCATTCTTCAAACAAGTGACTTGAGCCTTGAGCTCTTTAATTTCCTCTACATGGTTAGTGTGAACAAAAATACTAGAGGAAGTGGATGCTACATTGTTAGAGCAACAAGGGATGGAAAGTAATTCATCACAAGATGTATCAATGGCATGAGTGGATGAATTACAAGGACTAGCACATGGCAATATGACATTTTGAGTAGAAGTAGTGATGATGTCCACATGAGGCTCATTAGATGTTACCTTTGACATAATAGCCTCATGAGCTAATTTTAGCCTATCATGGGAGGCTAGAAGATACCCATGAGAGCTTGATAGATTACCATGACTTTCTTCTAATATCCCATACTTCCTAGTTAGCAAAGCAAGTTGAGACTTTAGCTCAACATTCTCATTCAAAATAGATGCTTCACAAGAAATAGAGTTAGTAGCACAAGCATCATAATTAATTGCAAGAGGTGAGGGCAACTTCGAAAGCTCTTTTGAGTAAGAGGCTTTAAGTTGCTCATGTGACTCGGTGAGTTTGATGAGCTCACCCTTGATGACCCTAGAGCCATTTTTGAGGTGCTCAAAATCCTCAAGAAGTTTAGCATAAGCAACTTGAATCTCATCATTTTTACTTTTGAGACCACTAGCCACCTTAGGACCTATATTATGAGATTCCTTTACTCTAGACAACTCTAGAGAAAAGGTCTCCTCAAGAGATTCCTTAGTGGTTTGTTCCTCTTCAAGAGCTTCATTTAGATGTGCAATTTTATTAGCATACTCACGCTCAAGGCTACTCATTTTATCAATAGTGTTCTCATGCTCCTCAATTTGTGCTTCTAACTTATCAATATGTTCTTTGCTCTTAATAGCAAACTCCAAGATTTCAACAAAGTTAGAGCAAGCAATATTATCCTTAATAAGAGCATGATAAACCATCTCACCCTTTTCATATAAATCATCAACATTAATCTCCTTTTCCTCATTATCCTCATCCTCATCATCACAAGAGGTATTGGGTTCCAAAGTAGGAGTTACCTTTGAATCCCGAGCCATAAGGCATAGGTGGGAACCATGAGATGATGATGAAGAATTACTTGAAGCTCCATTCAAATTCATGTATTTACCAATATAATCTTTGGTTTCCTCTGCATTGTTAGACACACAACAACTAGAGGAAATAGAAGCATTTATATTATGACAACAAGGCAAAGAGAGCATATCATCATGTGATCTATTGAGGCAATTTATACATGATATGCAAGAACTATAAACACTAGCATGTAAATCATATATAGTGCTAGACGTGTTTAAGTCCAAAGATGAAGCTTTGCAATGAGATAGAGATGAAGGATCATCAAGAGTAAGCTTACTATCAAAATTGCAATATTCATCACCACTCACCATATCATTACCTTGTGTCTTGCCACACTTTGGTGAAGTGGAAGAAGATGAGAACTCACCACGGCCGGAAGTGGAAGCAATACAATCATCCTCAATAATGTTGGACACATCATATTTATCTTGAAGTTTTGTCCATAACTCATGAGCGCTCCAAAAAGGTATGATTGAAGAAGTAACTACCAAGCTCAAAGCATTAACAAGCACATTAGAAGCTTGAGCATCGAGATATAAGTTTTTCTCATCCTCACAAGATAGATTTTCGAAATCCATAGGAGGAGAAAAACCTATATCTACAATACGCTCCAAATTTGGGTCCATGTCCCGAAAATGAATAAGCATGCGAGTTTTCTAGATATCATAATTTGTGCCATCGAATATAAACATTTCATTGTGCACAAATCCCCTAGCCGACATCTTTACTCTCAAGGCGGTGAAGCCTAAAATGAGAGACCAGGCTCTAATACCAATTGAAAGGATATAGATGCCGCCTAGAGGGGGGGTGAATAGGCGGTTTAAAAACTTTTCCGAGAGGGGCTCAACAAAGGCGGAATTAAACTAGCGTTTACTTTGTTAATCACAAAACCTAGAATAAGTAGGGTTCACCTATTTGCACCAACAACTTATGCTAAGCAAGACAAGCAACTATGTGATAGCTAGATATATACTTCAAGCACGAAGGCTATCACAAAGTAAAGTGCATAAGTAAGAGCTCGGATATAGAGATAACCGAGACGACGATATTTTACCGAGTTCCTCCCAACATGGAGTACGTCTCGTTTGGAGAGGGGGTGGTATCAAACCACCAATGCCACAAAAGGCCTCCCTTGTTCTCCTGTGAATCTCACCCCAACGGGATTGATCCACACTTCCACTATCGGTGCACTTGTCGGTGGCAATCCGGAACCTCTCACAAGGTTGGGGCACTTCTCCACAACTTAATTGGAGGCTCCCAACAAACAAGCTTGGGGAAAGCTCCACAACTTAATTGGAGGCCCCAAGTAATCCACAAACCTGCAAAACCACCAAACCGTCTAGGGTTCCAATGAACCCAAGAGTAAAAAGCTTCTCACCTTTCACCCAATCGAATCCTCACCGAGAACTCAAACCGATGCACCAAATGCAATGGCAAGAACACAAGAAGTGCTCAAGTCCTTCACTCCCAAATTCCACCAAAGCTACAAAAGCTTATGGGGGAATAAGAGAGGAAGAACAATGGAGGAAATCCACAAAAGACTCCAAGATCTAGATCCCAATATGTTCCCCTCACTTAGAGGAGAGATTGATTGGTGGGATTGTAGATCTAGATCTCCTCTATCAAATCCCTCAAGAATATGCAAGAATCATAGGAGGGATTGAGAGGGAAGCAAGCTCAAGAGATCAACAATGGTGGCTCAGTTTTTGGGTTCTTGAGGTTGGAAAAACCACAAGAACCAAGGTAGAAGAAGGGGCCTTTATATAGGGACCCTGGAATTAGAGCCGTTGGAGCAACTTACCCCGGACACTCCGGGAGATGCTGACCGGACACTCCGGCCTATGAAGATTCCGGCCAGAGTCCGGGTGAAGTCTGATATGGTGTTCTGAATGTCCGGGGAGGTTGACAAGATCCCAGAGCCGGACAGTCCGGCGTGAATTAGCCGGACATTCTGGCCGGGCCGGACATTCCGGCTGAAAACGGCCGGACATTCCGCCCAAGGTAAAACTGACAGAAATAGCAAAACTGAAACGACCATAACTTTTGCATCCGGACTCTGATTTTGATGATCTTGGGCTCGTTTCGAAGATAGTAACGAGATCTACAAGATCATGCAGAGAACCATCATAGTCCAGCAAGGAAGGATAGAACCAAATGATGAAAGGTTTAACCTATCTAGAAAAGACAAACCGGTAAAACCTCCAACATCGAAAACGCAATAGAGAATGCATATGAAATCCGTTTTCGATGAACTTGGGATTGTCATGATTAACACAATCTCAAGAACCTCACATGGATAAGATCCACATAACTACCAAGAAAGATGAAGCCAAGTATGCAAAGGTTTGAGCTCTCTCTAAAGGATATGATCAAGTTACTCACTCGAGAGCCCCTCTTGATAGTACGGCTATCTATCCTATAAACCGGTCTCCCCAACTAACACCATGAGACCAGTAAGAAAGAAACCCTATCAAGAACATACCTTTGCCTTGAGCATATTCCACGTGAGCTTGATGATAGCGATCTTGTCCACCTTAAGATGGAACACCTTTCTTGATTGCACTAGCTTGGTGAAGACTTGCAAATTGCTCTCCCATACTCCACTATGGTAGAGCTTCTCACTTGAGCATATCATCTTCCCATATCCATGATAACCATAGGATGGCAAGCTCCAAGCAAATGATCTCTTCGAGATAGCTCATATTGAACTTGCACATCATTTCTTCTTTCTTCATTATGTTGGTGTCTTGAAGGAACATAAGAGATATCACCCCAACTTTAGTCTTCAAGACACACTTGCTATAGGCTCAACTCTCACTTGACCAATCTACAGATCACTCATTGAAACCTTGGTCAACACTTAATCTTCTTCACTTTCTTCTTCTCCCAACCTTGAAGGCAACAAATGGATCAAGCATTGCCTATGGACAAATCCTACAGGTAAAACTCAATGCAAATATAAGTCCATAAAGATTGTCATTAATTACCAAAACCACACATGGGGGCACACATGCACTTTCACAAACCACATAAGGATCCACTAGTTCATTGCATGTCTGTTCTTTTCAAGAACCACATAAGGATGGGCCCACCAGTGTCATTGCATGTCTGTTCTTTTCATGAACCACACCCAATGTCAGTGCATGTCTGTTCTAATCATGAACCACACCCAGTTACACTGCATGTCTGTTCTTTTCATTAACCACATAAGGATCTACCAGTGTCATTGCATGTCTTTTAATTCCATAAACCACATGTGGATCCACCGGTGTCATTGCATGTGTGTTCTTCTAAACAAACCACATAAGAATCCACCAGTGTCATTGCCTGTCTGTTCTTTTCATGAACGACATAAGGATGGGCCCACCAGTGTCATTGCATGTTTGTTCTTTTCATGAACCACACCCAGTGTTAGTGCATGTCTGTTCTATTCACGAACCACACCCAGTTTCCTTTGCATGTACATTCTTTTCATGAACCACATAAGGATCTACCAGTGTCATTGCATGTCTTTTACTTCCATAAACCACATGTGGATCCACCGGTGTCATTGCATGTCTGTTCCTCTAAACAAACCACATAAGGATCCACCAGTGTCATTGCGTGTGTGTTCTTCTCATGAACCACACCAAGTGTCATTGCATGTGTGTTCTTCTAAACAAACCACATAAGGATCCACCAGTGTCATTGCACCGTTCTTTTCATGAACCACATAAGGATCCACGGTGTCATTGCATGTACATTCTTTTCATGAATCACAGCCAGTGTCATTGCATGTCTGTTCTTTTCATGAACCACACCCAGTGTCATTGCATGGGTAGCCGTTAGACCGAGTCTTCTAGAAGGCACGCCCTAACACAGTTGTTCTGCTTGACGATTGTTACATACCGTTCGATTGGGGAACTTGGATGATTGGGATGGTCTTCGTGAGAGCGATCCGCGAGTAGGCTGTTCTGCGGCATGATTGGCCACGCTTGCTTTGGACAAACTGGCAACACCGGGCGCTCCCCTGTTTCGAGTGTCACGTCTCACGAGTTTAGTGGGTCACATCCTAGTGTCACGTCCCCATTACTTCTCTTCCTCCCCGTACTTCTCTTCCTTACCCTCGAAGCCAGTTTCCCCACTTCACTCCCATCCTGCCGTAGCCGCTAGCCGACGGCGCCTCCATCCCAATCCCCTCTCCGGCAGCCACCCCCCACCCCTCTCGCCATGGGTTGAAGGGGAGACAGCGAGGAAACGCGTCGTGACGACAGGGACGGTGATTTCGATGTGAGTCGTCTCATCTCTATTTCTATCATCTGTGGCCAGTTATCTATTTTTGAGCTAGATCTAATCTGTTTACTCATGTGCGTATGATGTGTTAGGCCAACCAGACGATGTATGACTCCGACTATCATGGTTTAGAGGATGAAGACAGTCCTCTGGTATGTAAACATGGATATGTGCCTGCTAAATTTGTAGCCTTCGAAGGACGAAACGCGGGCAGGAGGTTTCTACGGTGTCAAGGACATCATGCAATGATGCAAGGCGGAAGTTGCGGTGTTGTCAAATGGGTAGATCTAGAGTGGCCCAAATCGATGCAGAAAACGCTGGACAAACTATGGGAAATGACTGTCGAGTTGAAAAAATCCGTATTCAGCTCACTTCTTGACAGTGTTGAGATGAATCTATGGGAACCAGTTGACACGACCAAGCATATGCGAGATCTCGGGTGGGTGCAAGACAAGGTTATCAAAGTCGAGAAGGAGAGGGACGCGGCGTTGGCCCTGAAGGCTAAAGCAGAGCAAGAACTGACTCAAGCAAGGAACGATCTCCACCAGGCCAAAGTCCTGCAGTACACAACTACAAGTATTGACAAGTGCATGAGGAAAAATGCAGAGAAACAATTGAAGCTGTGCAAGGAAGATGCTAAAAGGAAGGAGCAAACAATTCGATCCTTACTCTCGCAGGAAGATGCGCATCGGGCCAAGATTAGGAAGATCAAGGAGATGTGTGATAACTGCCTTTTTAAGTTGTAATATTTGTACTTGTTGACCTAGCGGTCTGAACTATTGGTCCCGGATTCCAGGGAGGAAAAAAAATGCTCTGACCCTGCATTAATTTGTGGAAGAATTTGTGATTTAGATCAATTTCTGCCTCGATTTAGATCTCTGTCCCGGATTGGGAACGTAACCGTGGACCAAAGACACCTTTTCTACTAGTGTATTCTGATACTGGTGGTTTATTTAAACGTAATCTACGTGGATTGTGCCGCATGCAAATGGCACAACCATAATTTATAAAGTGGAAGCACGTACACCCGGTTACTGGAGATCCGGGAGCTTCGCCAGATGCAGGAGATGCAGGAGCAGAGAGGCGGTGAGATAAACGGGCTCAAGATTAGGCCAGAAAGTGGTACCCATTTCCTCCTCATCTGGGCATTATCGGTGAGAACATTGTTGTTTATGTTGACACGTCGTTGTACAAAGATCTGAAATAAGTTGCTTTGCGTGGAGTGTGGCGGCTTAAATAATTTATTTATGTGCCACTTACATTCCGTCAGATTTGGAGACCTCCACCCTCGGAATCGTGGAACCGGTGGATCATTGTTTTCAGATAGAAGTGGCACAATCACAATTTCGGATTCAACTACCGACTCGGGCGTTTCCAAACCCTAAGTCGCGGTACATTTTACTCATAGAACATGGGTAGATTGTTTCGCCCAGCAACATGCCACACACAGAGCAATCAGAATTTAACAGAATTACATATATAGGTTCAAGTTCAACACATTACTATCCATCTTCATTGCCAGCAGCCTTCTTCCGCAGCCTGGGTGCCAAGCCTTCACATTCAATGGCTTCTTCATTTCCTGCCTTCTTCCTCTTCCTCGGTGCCAATTTTCTTAGCTTCACGTACTCTGCATCGCCGGGACAATGGGCACCAGAATCGTGTCCAGCCACATCTTTCCACTCGTTTTTCATTTCTTCGGGCAGCAAAATGACTGACCCGGCAGTCATGTTTCTAACCTTGCGGCGTTTCCTGTCAAAGAAACAAGACGGTTGCATAACTGCCCAATATCTACAGAATAAATAAAACAAAAATTACAATTCAGCACAAACATGCGAACCCCAAGCGACCTTTGCTTACCAGGAGCTAATTGCGTTCGAGCAACCACCCTATCCAAGAATAGAAGGGCGACTCCCAGTTGCAGCAGCTTCCACATCCAGTACATCACAATTCAGCTCAAACATGCAATCCGAAGCATACCTTTTCATCAACCCAATTAGCTGACTGTCACACGATATAGGAACATGGATGCCACGTTCATCCATGAAGCTGAACTTGCAACCGCTTCGCCATACTTCAACATGATTATGCGCAGCGCAACCATACCAGATATAGTGCAGATCTGCAGCGCTTCTTCCATCGTGAAACAATGGTGTCCATACTGTTGCCCTTAGAGTCGCACCTATAGAGGACTACAAGAACCAGGTAAGGGGCTCCGCAGATCCCACTTGACAGTAAAATCAGGACAAAATATGTTTGTCACGATGGGCTAACAAACAATTTGAGGTTCAAGAGCTAGCGCTTGTAACTAGTGCGAATAGCAAAGAAAGGTAGATCACCCGCTTGTAGACAAAACTTCTTCTTTCTTGATAGTAGGATCTGTCATCCTCCGAGATGCTCGCTCGCAAATCGGCGTGAGGCGGCTAGAACCTCACAATGGCGGCTAAGGCATGCGCCATTATTGGAGCTCGATCGTATCACCGGGCGTAGCAACTAATGGCAACAGCCGGAAGTCAAATGTCCAAGGATCATCCTGCTGGAGGTGGATTCCACGCCACGGTGCTAGGGAAAGCTGGGAATGGATTTGTGAAATTGGTCAATGCATCCAATCCACTTAGCTGCTCGATTTGCCTAAGAGGTTGCCGTTGGCGCCAGCGTCGCAGACGGAGATAACCGACATGTGGGTCCCGACCGTCTACTTCACGGGGCGGTTTAACAAAATGTTTGTATTTGGCAGGGGTAAGATGAGTTTGCCTCGAAATGGTCCCTCTCAGTAGTTGGCGGCCCAACTTTTCAAAACGCGGTAATTTCAGGCAACTTAGGTACCGCCATGCGCTAGCCTGCCAACTTTGGTACCGCAGACGAACAAGCCCCTCGTGCAGAGAACGCTCAATCGCCATTCTGATGGCGAAGGCGTCCTCATTGGCGTCGGCGGGCTCCATCTTTGGTCGGCGCAGGCGAAGCCGGCCAGTCGGCGGGGCCGGCGCCATGCGGGGCTCGTTGATGACGATTCCCCGCACACGTGTCCTCGGCGGTGAGCTCACAGGCGTCGGCCTCTGTTTGGCGAGCGAAGAACTCGACGCCGCTTCACGGGATGCCGGCGCTATCCGGACAATGACGTTGCGGAGGAGGAGGTGAGGGCGCCCATCCTCCTGGGCGCCCAGTTCACCAGGGGGCGCCTGGGTCTTGCCGCCGTTGTAGGCGAACGGGGGAAGCCCAGCCGGGGGGTGTTGCCGGCGTGGATGTGCTCGACGAAATAGCTAAGGGTACGCTCTGGCACGCTCCACCATCGGCGGTGACTCGCCGCGTTATTGCGGCTCGCCGAAGGCCTGGGGCGGGCGCGAAGTTCGGCGGCGGCGCCGGCGAAGAATTGTTCCCGATGCAAGTTGGGGTCCTCGGCGAGTTCGGGATACGGCATCGCCACAATGGCGGCCTGGATCTCCTCCACCATCTCGTCATCCGCCGACACCGGCGGCACTGGTATGCCGCCGGCACTGAGCTTCCAGCCGGGCGGGCAGCGGAAGTCCGGCGGCGCCATATACCCGGCGTCGTGGAGCATCCTCGCCTCCCACGGCTGGAGCGTCCACCGGCCAAAGCCGTTCGCCGCCGCGGGATCGCCTGGGAACCTCTCCGCCATCTTCCTCTTCGCCGAGTGCTTCTTTCGCCGGAGTTCGTGGTGTGGGCACGTGGGTGGAGAAGCGGTGTCTTTGTGAACCGGCGTCGGCGTGTTTTATAGGCCGAGCGCGGGCGCGAAGGCGGGAGGGGTGTAACGGCGTGGTGGGAAAAGGGGAAACGGCGGGAAGCCGAGACGGCGGTGGCGCGCCATTACGCCGACGCGTGGTTAACGAGACGGGTAGTTAATGCCCGACGGTCCTTCACGGGAGCCGAGGCGGAAGGATGACGACGAACGGCCTTCGGTCGCTGACAGGACGGGTCCACGCGCTGAGATCGCTTTTTCCCGCCAATAATTCGCTTCGTCCAGCGTTTCCAGCGCGTTCCCGTCACCCCAGGAACGGTCTGGGATCTCTAGACGTATTTTCGGTCAAAATCGGACAAAACCGGCGTCCTGAAAATGCGTCTGGGTCAATTTCCGGCGTCCTGAAAACACTCCGAGAACGGCCTGCTGGAACCCGAGTGAAGATGCTCTAACAGGTAGAATAGCTTTGCCAGAAAATCCAGTATAATGCCGATCGCAAAAAGGAGCCGCAATGCTAAAGAGACTGGATGGTTGTCACCGAAATACAACAACTTTAATTCACAAGAATTGGCCGGGTGGCCAAAACCTCAAGAGAGGGCAGAACAAAGCTGGCATTAACAATTTTTTACACATGGAAATCGAACTTCTCAACATGCAATATGTACCTATATAGATTGCGCCGTGTAACCTGTATGTAACTGTGACGGTGAGGTGTGAAGCTTACAGAAGTTGGGCGGTTCCAAACGGGTTGGCTTGCGGGTGCATTCCGTTTCCGTTTGCTGCCGGGAAAGGGCCAAAACCGGCATCCAGGAACGGGTTTGGTACGCTCGCCATGCCAGTGAGCTGTGGCTCTAAGGGTGGCCCGAAGGGGTTTGGTTGCATCGACATGGCCATCTGCTGGGGCTGCTGGGCCATGACGGCCATCTGAACTGACGGTGAGGGAGCTACTTGATTCGACACTCCAAAAGGATCGCTCGCCATGAAGGGATTGTGAGGCGCTGAACCATATGGTTGCTGTTGCTGCATCTGCCTGTAGGCGCCATCGTCGTACAAGCTGTCCAGTGTGAGCTTGTCGAGCCCACCACCCTGCAGCAGAAATAATAGTGCCAAGGTTTGACAATCAGCCAGATACAGATAAATATTTAAAGCACTTTTTTTTGAGGAATTACAGAAGGAGAATATCCTACATATCTAAAGCACATTATAATGTTGATGACAAGAAAATAATAGCCATATGCAAGACATCTATGATTTTCATACATCTAGCTGCAGGCCCTTATCATCAATTTTGTTTGCAGATGCTTGTGGCTTGAATATCAGGAATAAAACGTGGCATAACATGTGAAGCAACCAACAGTAATTATGAGGATGCAAAAGTATTTTGTCAGCACAGCTTTTTAACACCAAAATATGCATCATAGAAGGTCATCGCCAGTAAGTGAACTCGGCTGCAATGACTCATCAGAAGCAAAATCGACAGACTGCCAGGAAAACGCATCCATCAGTCTCATTTAGAAACTTTCCAGAGGTACATTTGGATCCTTTGGTTTTTGTGCTGGGTGCAAATTCAGGCCTTTTTAACGTTTCAGAAGTCTCAAGGTTGCTGAGAAGTGGCTTCAGCTGGTCAGAAAAAAAATGAGGTTGGCAAGCTATACCTCCAAAAGGTTCAGTTATTGAAAAGCTCGTGTAACAAAAGAAGAAATAAAACTAAAGGTAGCACCACTAGCTCCGGTCACCTAGATTAAAGCTAGTTACAAGTTCGACATTTGTGCTAGCTTGTACGACCAGGCATGCCTGAGACACCATGAGGACCATTAGGTAAACATGAAGGAATACCTACAAGTTATACTTTCAGCTATTCCTTCATATAAATACGTTTTTTGCCATGTGAATGGAAATAATAGGTATTTCAGGTACCCATTGACAATCAACCGGGCACTGCTGATTTGCATCCAGTCATCAACTGAGTTTTGGGCAAAGGCAGGAGTGTCGGGCCTCGCAGCACTGCTTCCGGCAGGACCTAGCTATTAGGGGCGTGGCATTGTATTCTTGGTTGTGGTCCTTCTGGACTTGTACATACCTCTCATTTCTATTAATGATTCGAGACAGAAAGCTTTTGTGTTTTCTCGAAAAGATCAACTTGATTTTTGGGCTATGGCTAGAACTCTACCCAGACCAAAACTGTGACAAGCTTGCAGGAAATCAGTAGCGGCAGCATAGCAGTTTCCAGATAAAAGTTGAGCATAGATTTGACCAACAGTAAGGTAAAATATACGCGGAGAAAGGTTAAAGACACCAACCAAATTACTATCCACAGCCAGTGAATTTGCATTGCTGCTCGAGGTAGTGACAAGAGCAAGTTCCCATCCTGTTGGATCAAATCCTGTATCTTGCATTATAACAGTGCCAGTTGTTGAAGTATTAACACCTGTTGCACATATCCAGATAATCTTCAGACTTAATATCAGGTTCGTGACACACATCACTATCAATTGACTGCTGACTAATTACCAGTCGGAGTAATAGCCAAGGCCAAAGCATTGCTTTCCTCTATTGCTGATACATTAGGGCTTGGATCACTTAATCCCTAGGAGCAGACATGCCATTAGATTGTGAAAAACTCAATGATGTACAATTCAGTTATGATTTGTTCTGCTTACCAGTAAATCACCGGTATCTGCAACCCTGGTAATGGGAGGAGGTGAAGCTACTTCAGTTGAAGATGGTAGTGGATCAGGTTCTTCCACGTGCGGTATTTCCTCCTGAATAGGAACAGGCTCAGGAACTTCCTCTGATTCTTCTGGTTTGTATGTCAAAAGAAGCCTCTCAGGAAACTCCTGTAAAGTAACAGTTACTCAAAGTTAAGAATAAATTAGGTTGTTTAAGTGAAAAATAATAATCAGCATGTGCTTATGTCATAATGGTGATACAATGACCATTACAAAACCTAAGCAAACAGGATAACTTCCTAAACCTGCTAACAGTATTGCTTGGATGGTAACTGCAGCCTTCAGTTCACAAATTCATGTTTCTATTGCTATAGCAATTAAAGAATGGATAAATTAATGGGATTATATTTAGACTGAAATAGGTCCAAAATCTTAACTCTTTGCACCTATAAAATATGAGAGACAACATGTTATCAAATGTGAGGATTTAAATTTTGCTTTTAAGTGTACTGGTAATCCCTCCGAGGCTCTGAGCACTAGTAAGCATACAGGTATGATACATGTTTCTTGGAGAAGAAACGATGGCACAAACATGGTCATCAAGGCTGTTACTTCACAAAATAAAAATGCAAAGGTGCCATACAGAAATATCAGCAGGTTATTCTAAGTCAAGTACTAACCAAGGGATCCTTAACTGGAACCATACAGGGAGCCTCCTTCACGTACTCTTCCATGGTTGAAAGGAATGTTTGTGGTGGCTGAGGAAAAACAGAATCAAGGTGAGTGCAGTGATATATCGGATGTACACAATGGGAACTTATATGGTACACACAAAATCTCACCTCCCTCAAAGTGGGAAACTGGAAATTTCTTGCGAGTTCTAACTCACGGCAGTTTTCGTAGAAATCAGATAGGCTTCCAGCCTGAAGCATCAGGAAGTTGCTCGGTAAGAACACCAAATAACCACAGAAAATTGCTATCATATTGATCCTCTACGATCTAAGATAGATTTCACGCTAGCACTCTGTAGATTTACCTGCTGGCCAGCCCTCCTGTAAATTTCAAGGGCTTTAAGTGCTTCATGTCTTGGCATGTCGAAAAACTACATAATTGCACAGTAAAAAATGAAAAATAAATACAAATAACTTGCCAGAAAAAGCGAAGTGGGGCTGTCACTTTAAAAATAAAAAAACCTTATCGACAAGATTGATAATTCCATCGTTTATTGCGCAGTAAATTTTGAAGCTTTCTTTAAGAACCTGTGGGAAACAAAGGAATCCAATCAAATTACCAAGTATACAGGAGCCATTTGTATAGCCTATCTGACCACAATGTTATTCCAGGAAAGACCAGAGCCATTACCCCCCTCATTTGATTGGGTGTGTAAAATCAAAGTACAAATGTGAAATAAATACAGTATTACATTTTGTAAAGAGAACAAAATTCAGTTCAGTTTACACAAGATGGGGTGTGATTGAATCAACAACTCAACCAGTGGAAATTTCTAAGAATGTGCTGTCGTATGAAATCACTAGCTGGATATACTGTTAGCAGGAATAACAAATAGTAAATTATTAGTGAAGAAACAGAACCTGCTATGTTAGTTCCTAGAATGTGCCATTGTTCAGAAAATAAAGAGGTGTGCAGAAGGAAAATCAATGCTCAATTAGAACACCACTCACAAACATTGTTCTCTGCTCAGACAAACTATGAAATAGCAGTGCAAACCAAAAAGGTTCACAGAAGGTCAGTTGCATGGTAAAATAAAATATGGTTTTCAGCTTGAATAAAGAACTAAGCACGAAAAAGTGATCACTGGAAAAACAGAGCTTACGAGAGCAAGAGCATATTGCACCAAATAATTTCTATTGGCAGCTCCTTCTGGCTGTATCAGAAAGGAAAAAATGCACATCATGTTGTGTCCATAAGATATCGAAATATTCTTTTCTTCAACTCATCCAGAGTAGTTGATGCTAGGTATAAAAGAGAATCACCCGACATCCAATAAGCCGATACAGTAACTGCTGCAGTGCCGGCATCTGCTCCAGCAAGTCCTGAGAATCTAATTCTCTGGTTCGGCTGTGCCCCTGAAAACAAGTAGTCTCACGATAAATTAAAGCAGCACCACAAGATACTTAACAGATAGTTAAAGCAGCACCAGCAAGATACTCAATAGATAGTAACTAACAAAAATTCTATAACTTCGACGCATAGTCATAACCCTCAAAGCTTATTTGTTATATCACCAAATGAGAATGCAAATGTTCAAACCTTTTCAGACCCTTGACCTTGCTTGGGCAAACGCTCAGCTTCAACATCATACTTCAATATCCTGAAGCATTGCAGTCTTTCTTCTAAAAACAAACCATATGTGCGAACCCATGAAGAATAGTCCCAAGCTGGATTTATAAGCCAATATTAGAAAGAAAATCTAGGATGCAGAACAAAGGAACACTATTGAGCTGAACAAGGCATGAGGTCATGCTGCAAATAGAGAACTAGAAATACTGACCGATAGGACTGGAGTCATCCTTGAAGTTAGATAACTGCAAAATCTGCATCCTTTGTGTAAAATTAAGAAGTTCTTCACGGAATGTAGGATCACCATCCCGGAGGAGTCGATGGATCACCACAAGTGTCTTCAATGCAACCTGCATCGTGCATGAAAATGCATGCCAAATTAATTGGTTCTGGTGATGACGGATCAAGACTACTGAAAAGAAGACAGTGCAAATGTCACCAGAATAACAACTAAAGAACTCAAAATGACTGCTGAAGTATTTGCAAGAAAAAAATAGGAGAGTGATGCATCAGTTTGAAACTAAACATATATTTCTATTGCATTATATAACCAAGTCAAGTACACTACACTACCAACACACCATGTCCAACTTAGGCCCAAAAGGCAGCAATGCCACAAGCTGATGACTGATAGAGTGATACTGATAGGTTTATATGGGATACCGCACAAGTTTCAGCAACAATGCAACAGCCCAGTAATCCAGCAACAGTATGAAATGCGAGCTAGAAAAGCACTCACAGCAATCCATAAAGCATCAACCGTGCCAAATGAATGGAAGATTTTTTTTCAGGGACATAGGGAGTGCACAATGCTTACAATCCAATTCCGGGTCTTTGTGAGGCGGCGGGAAAGCGCATGGACGCAGTAGGCGACGTCCGCTCGGGGCCCGGCGATGGACGAAGCCACCGCAATCTCTGCAACACCACCACCAACCGATCAAACACCAAACCCAACCGAGACGGGGGAAACCACGGCACGCATATGGGCATATTCACCCTCCCTCGCACGCCACCGTGCTGACTCCTCAGTTATTAAGCGAAGAAAAAACATACGAACCCAGGTCGCGAAATCAACAAACTTACTGCGCAGGTGGCGATCCTTTGGAGGGCACTCCACGTGGTTAGTGGCCTTCACGATCGCCACATCCAGATCCTAAAAATAAGCAAACCACGAGCCGAAATTAATCCCAGTGGAGTACGAACCGCAGATCCAAAGCGCGTGCGCACAAGTGAACTCCTCGCCCCGGCCAATCGGGAAATCGGGGGAATCGAACTAGCTTTCCCACCGGAAAATGTTGGGTAAAACAGGAGGGGAAACTCAACGGGAACCTTGAAATCGGAGTTGAGGTTGGCGAGGCTGACGGTGGTGGTGTCCTTGAGCGCGCCGTACGCCTTGCGCCAGCTCGGCAGCGCCGACATTTGCCCGTCGTCGGCTGCCGCCTCGCCTCGATTCCTCTTTGCTTCAGGTTGCCTCCTGCGGCCTGATTCGATTTTGGACTGGTCCGGGTGTTCCTCCTCTTGTGTTGGTGCGTCCAATTCCGCGACGCACGGAACTGCCAATACTGCTGGCTTCCTTTCTTTTTCTGCAGAGCTGCCGCCTGCCGGTGAAGTGGATGGCGCGTTTTCCACACTTTTCAGTTTTCACACCTCAGTCTGACGAGCGGTTTTGAGCCAGATTTTCTCTCTTTTCTTTATTGGTTTTTTCTTTTTTTTGAAATGTTGAGTAAAATGCATCAAAAATTGAATCAGAGGACGGGCTCACTGGAGACCCTTTTTGTTTTTTCAAAAAGAACTAAATATTTTTTAAAAAAAAACTTACTTGTAGACAACAGTATGAAATACAAGTCTTCACATTTTCAACAAAAAATACATTGTATTTCGGGCACAGCAAAAAAGATAAATATGAAAAAAATTAGAAGATGGAGATTCAAAATTGCATTGTTCATATCCAGATCTGAACATTTCTCTTTTTTGCTGAGAACATAATACAAATTATTTTCACATAAACTTTTGCACACTCGTATGATAAATCATTATCTACACATTGATATTAGATTTTTTGAATCTTTAAATTTGAACTTTCGAAAGCATCACATGTCCTAAAAGTATTTGAGTCCCAAAAGTATAAAAGTTCATGATTTAGTCCTACAACTTTCTAAAGTGTGTCACTTAGATCCTAACCTCGTCAGACCATCTCTGAATGTTGTCAATAAGCAATAGGGTGCATATTAGCAAAACAACAAGGTAGGTAATTCGCGGGAACCCTCTCTGCTACTCTTCCTCTTGCAAACGTAGCTCAAGACCATCTTTACCCAAAACACGAGCGACATGGAAGTGGCCTGAGGAGATAGCATCCAGGCGAGTGACGAGCGACACAATGGGACGATGACGACCCTCCTCTGCAGTACGGTAAGACCCCTAACCATGTCACTAATAAGCTCGTTGATTCTCGCGTTCTTGGCCTTCTTCTAGGAATTCCAGGTTTGCGTTGGCAATTAGTGACTTTTTTACATATGGTTTTCACCACCAGGATCTCTAGAAGAACGATTCTCGGTAGAGGTTAACCATGGTATGGTTTGTTTTGCGGCTACGGAATCAATAAGACATATGATGATTGTCAGACCGGTCACTATTGTGGTTACAAGATTTCGTGGGACAACTTGGGTATGATACTAGAAGAGTTGGGTTTAATTGTTGTTTCCATCGAAGCGTTTGAGTGATGGATTGCGCATAATTGAGAGCGATGCAAATATTCTAATGATGGTTGCGGCTGTTCCTAAGTTTCATCAGCGGAAGAGGGTTTGATTCGTCTCCAGTTTTATAGATGGAGGGCGTTATTGCAAGATTTCGAGCGGTCAAAGCTGGTCCGACGAGGTTAGGACCTCCGGTGATATGCTCTAGAAAGTTTTAGGGCTCGAATGTGCACTTTATATTTCTGGAACTCAATTGACACCCCTCGAATACTTTTTCGACATGTGACGCATTTTACTCTTTTGAAATTGAGTTTGCACCGATTTTTTTTTTTGAGAAACCAATTTCATCAAGAAAATGACACATAACACCGACACTGGGTAATAAGTTTCATAGAACAAAGAATCAGAACATCTGTTGCAAGAATCCCAACTTTTGGGTAACATGTGGTAGCTAGCCCTTTAAGTTTAACTCAAAACCTTTTCACAAAATAAAAGAAGTTTAACTCAAAACCGGTTATAGAGGAGCACTCCAACTAGCTTGACCTAGCCGATTGTAATTTTGTAATCAGATGTTGTTAACTTAGACAAATAAAACATTTGATACTAGGCAATGGAGTAACTAAACCCCTTGAGCAGAAACGACCCTAAATAAAAGATGAATTACCGCCAAGACCATATGGCTTAGAACTCTCGCTTAAATCGATCCAAGTATTATAGTTGGATTTTTGTTGGATCGGTCAAACCTATCTCATGACTCCAAGAATCTGTCCGACATCTTGGCCCTTGATGAGCACACGCCATCCATGCCCATGAAGAATCTGATAGAGTATACTCCCTCTTGTTACTACTCCCTCCGACGCAAATTAGTTGTCAGATTTGTCTAGATTCGGATATATCTAGTCATATTTTAGTGTTAGATAAATCTAAATCTGAACAAAATTAAGTTAATTAATTTGGATCGGAGGAAGTAAATATAAGATGTTTTGATAGGCTAAAATAGTATTTAGGAACATAGATAGCACAAGATGACATGAGGCTACTTGCAACACATATTCATATAATCACATTTATGTTGTACTCGTACAGTAGCATGCGGTGGTCTGGCTGTAAAGACGATCGACAACTCTAATGGCCTAACCGAAATGGTCCTACTCCAAGTCTTAACAGGCAGCTTGCTTTTTTGGTTTCTTCGGGAAAAAGAAAGCTGGCTGGGAGATTCGTGACTGGAAGGTGCTCCTTAACGAGCCCGTACGGACATCCCACCCGTGATCGACAGCGTCCTTAATTATCTGAAGCTTCTTCTCCTAGTTAACCTTTATTTTTTTTTCGAAATGGGGAGTACCCCGGCCTCAACTAGTTAACTTTTATCTACGTAGCAAAAGTCAAACATTGTGAAGAGCGTCGGCCTCAGGAGAATATCATTTTGCGGTCCGAAAGTTAGGGTGGACAGACAACGCGATACCCAAGTTAATTTTTATCATCGCGATTCAAAAAGTTGGGGAGTCAATTGCTGAGAGGGGTCTTTCGAGTAAATGATGGTCAAACCAAATATTTTTAAATCGCGCCCGTTAAGTCAGGATATTCCGTTACACTAGTTCCTGTTGTGCCCCTCCTTCGCCGGTCACTCTTCTTAGCCACCCTGCACGTGTTGTAGGGGCAAATCCATTACTGTACTTTTCTAACTCTCGACACTGAATCTTGCTGCGGCGGCGGTCTCTTTTCTTCCCTTCCCCGACCCTAAATCTGTCGGTGGCGGAGGACCTTTTTTCTCCCTCCCCCGACACTGAATCCGGCGGCGGCGGCCCAGCATGTCTTGCAAGGCGAAGGTTGTAGCTACGTCGCCGACTGAAAAGGGTCCGTCGGAGCCCAAGTCTGGGGCTCAACGCGTAGCTGCGGCGAGGTCTTCAGCCCCGGTTAGCGAGGAGGCCAGCAAGGACTCTGCTCCCAAGGTACCTACGAGCAGCGGGTTGAAGAGAAAAGCAAGACCGGTGGCGGATTGTTCGGCTCCGGTGGGCGGATGCAGCACTCAGATCTCGAAGAAAAAAACCCGGGAGAAGAGCGAGAGGTGAATTTTTCTTATCTGTGTCTTATCTTGCAAGTAGATTAGTTACGGCATAATAGAATTAAATAAACTGAAATGTTCCCCTTTTTAATCAAATTAGGCACAGTTTTGATACAAGTGACCTATATGAGTTCACAGTTCATGTTCGGCAGTACACTGCAAAGCTTGATTTTGGTTGCGAGAGGGTTGTGTTCGGGCAAGATGTGCATCTGCTTGTGAATTGCAAAGAGGTTGTGTCTGTTTCGCAGCTGGTAGATATGTTTGCCGCTAGAATTCTCTAGGGTTCTAGACAGAGGACAAAATTGGTGTGGCGCAACATGAATAATACCTATCAGCAAATTGAGCACTCCCATGAGCTTCAGATGGTTTGGAATTGTTATGCAGCTGATCATAAGGTAAAAGTTGAAGCGATGATTGATGATATGTATGCAGATGTTGGAGATCTTGCTGCCAGAGCTTCTGCTCCTAGAGAATACGGACCAATAGATGCTAATCTGGATAAGTTCAGTATACGCATAGAGGTGGATTCATATATGGCAAAACTTGGTGAGGGAGTTAATAAGCCAGTTTCGTCATGTACTGTGGAGATCACTGTCGATTCCAAAAACATAACTCTTAATGAAATGAGAGAGATGATCGGTAAGGAAATCACTATTGGCCCTAAGCAGATGGCAAAAATCTGGTCCGGAACTAGGAAGGTGTTCTTCCTTGGTACCATTTCTGATGTTGTTGAACAAGTTATAGTGGATGTAGATGCCCCTGTAGTGGCTGAATAGAATGAGGTGGTCGACATTGATGAGATCTGATGAGAGCTACTACCCTGGGCTTGTCATATGGACCGCAAGGTTCCCCTGCCTATATTTGTAATATTGACTGTTGTTGCATTTAGAGCGTGCTTCTGTGATTATGTTTGTTGAGAGATTGCGATATAATGCTATGCGAGTTGTTGAGATTTTCGGACATGTCACTCACTGAAACCATCGTTGTTGTAATAAGACATAAGTACATTGTAGTTGACATGATTATGTTTCTTAAGATGACATACCGTACTTGTTTCAGTTATTATGTTTGTTGGGACATTGTAATGTAATGTTTTGTGAAACCATGACTGGACTAGTGATGCATAAATACATTGTAGTTGACATGATTATGTTTCTTGAGATGATGTATTGTACTTGTTTCTGATATTTTGTTTGTTGAGAGACTGTAATGTAATGTTTTGCGAAACCATGACAGGACAAGTAATGTGTAAGTACCTTGTAGTCGACATGATTTTGTTTCTTGAGTTGATGTAATATACTTGTTTCTGTGATTACGTTTGTTGAGAGATTGTAATGTGATGTTTTGTGAAACCATGTTGTGGTTATGTTTGTTGGGAGATTATAATGTCATGTTTTGTGAAACCATGACTGAAGAAGTGATGCATAAGTACCTTATAGTTGACATGATTTTGTTTCTTTGGATGATATAATATACTGGTATGTTTTTGTTAGGCAATGAAATTGGGATGGAGGGAGTGCAGGTTTAATATTTGAAATGAGAATGTGTGATGAGAATCCATATCAGGCAGGAGACAGTAATCCAGGGAAAGGGCATGGTATCCATTAAACTATTGTAACATGCCAATTTAGTCATCATTGCAGCGGTAGAAGGGCTGCTCTCTCTCTCCCCCCTCTCTCTCCCCCTCTCTCTCTCTCTCTCTCTCTCTCTCTCTCTCTCTCTTTCTCTCTCTCTCTCTCTCGCCGACACCATCACCGTAGCATTCGCCATGCTGTCCTTGAACGGTGAGGACGACCAGTCGAGCAGCGACAGCCTTCTCTCTGACATCGAGTATTCCTTCCACAATGTGAGTTCCTCTGTTTTCTCGGGCTAGGGTTAGACAATGGTAAATCACTCGATCTGAGCCTGACCAGATGTGCATGCAATCGTGTTCGATTTCAGCTTTGCGTTTACCTATAGGTACCAAGGACGATCTACAACTCCGAATGGGAGGGCCTAGATCTCGATGGAGAAGTGCCATGTGACCATGGGCTAAAACTGAGGAGATATGTTGCATTTAAAGGCAGTAACACCGGGAGAAGGTTTTTGGGCTGTACAAATCAGGTTTGTTTACATTATGTGCAACAGTGACATGAAGTAAAATGTATCGTGCATGTTCATAACACTATAGTGTGTGTGTGTTTAGGTTGGCCCGGTGTGTAAAGCAGTAGAGTGGGTGGATCTTGAGTGGCCAGATGCACTTAAGAAATGTTTGGCACAGTTATGGGAGATGTATGAGTTGGAAAGGTCGGGGAGATTTACTGATGTAAGTGATGCAGCTGAAAAAAATTATAAGCTGTCGGTACGAAATAAGGAGCTGGAACAAGAAATCAAGAATTTGCAGTCAAAGCTAACTGACGGAATCGATGGGAGCTTGGTTGTTGGAACTGCAAAGAAGCTTGAGATAGTCACAGTTGCTGATTCATAATGCGAGAAAAGGAGAGGATCAACTCGGGAAGACAAGAAGAAGCTAGAGTCTTTGCATTGCGGATCATTGAAGGAACTGAAGAAGTAGCGAGGGTGAACAAGGACAGACTATAGAGGATAAAGGAAATTCGAGATGAATAATTTATGTTGTACCAATGCCTGAAACTAGAAAATTGTAAGACTTGCAGTTGCGCTTTCCAAACTAAGCCAAACTCAATCCTCGAGCAAACTAATTTCAGATGAACACACATATCATGCATAGAGTTAAGTTCACGCTTACAAAATCACCACTGTAGAGGATAAACCAGGCAGTTCAGTACTAAATAGACATATGTTGTGTTCAAGCGAGCCTGGCCTGGAGCTGCATGTTTTCCTCCCTAAGATTGGCCAGCTCCTTCAGTACTATGTCGTGCTTCAGCTGTAGGTTCTAGCGCTCCGTCACATGGCAGAGAATTTTGTCCGTAGCCATACGATTTTCCTTCAAGATCCCTTTCATGATCTACGTCTGCTTCCTAGCCGAGGCGCGACCTTCACTGTGTAGCTTCGCCCAGTCGGCGTTTAACTCCTTCAGTTTCTGGCACTTGTCAGAAAGGACCACGAATTCAGCGCGCAGTTGGTCAAAGGCCAGTTTCTAGGAATTCCGCTTCTCCCTTTGGATTGCTATCTTGTCATTTAGCCAGGTCGCCAGGTCCTGGTCGATCTTTCGCCTCTTTCCCTGCAACAAAAATACATGGTATGGTTTGTTCAGTTCACCAGGACAAGCTGGTTAGTTTCCATAATTAACTGAATCGACTAGTGGCACTGTCATAATTTCAAGGAAGAAGCAATCTAGGACTAATCAACATTTTATGAATCGACTAGTGGCACTATCATAATTTCAATTTCGAAGGCAAATAAGATTTTTCAGCAGTTTAGTGTGCTGTGGGTTTTTCCCAATATCACCAAATAGTAGTGGGAGAGTGGCAAACTCATAATGCAGAAACCCATGTCCAGATAAATATGGAAATAGAACATGGTGTCCATTCATGAACATGAACACCAACACATGTCCAGATAGATAAGGAGTTGCCATAGGATTCTTATTGCACCCTATAATGGGAAGCAGACATGGGCATTGCTCCCTGAACCCTAAACATTACAAAAGGAGAGGAGGACGAACTGGTATTCGTGTCCCTGCTAACGGGAATCAGACTTGGGCATTGCTCCGGTACGCCTCCAGACATGCCCTTAGCTCCTCATTCTCTTTCCGAACACCCTCGAGTACGGTGATCCCTCTGCTCATGTCCGCCTTCATCTCCTTGACTGTATCCAGGCAACGGTTCCTGTCATGGTAGGCTTGGATGGTAGCCTTGGTTTCCTTGACGCGTCCTCTGAGTGCCTCGCTGACTTCGTCCTGCAGGAGAATGCACCTTTCCACGAGATTCTTCTTCTCCTTCGTGAGCTCGTTGATTATCTTGATGGCATGTTCTTGCCTGATCAAGTTGCGGTCAAGCACTTTCTGCAGCCTAACGACGTCACGTGCAAAATCTAGCGAGATCTCCTTCTGCAAAGATAATTCCTTGCGTAGGCTCTCATTAGCTTGGGTGAGGGAGCGTGCAAGCTCATGCTGGTTGGCAATCTTGGAACTGATCGCGGCCACCTTCTCACGGTACTCGGCCTTCGATCGCTGCATCGTTCATGTTAATTGAAATAGGAATTCTACAATTACACTCCAGGTCCCAGGTGAATACTAATACAGATCAAAAAAATCCCCGTTGAATCTATTGGCCGCAGTGTTAAAAAATGGACCTGGAGATCTATTCATGACCACGATAAACTAATCCTAATCACAAAAAATCCATAGTGAATCTATGAACAACGGTATTAAGGAAAGACCAAGAGATCCAGTCATATTCATGAAAACAAATACAACTCGCAAAAGAAGAAGAAAAACCAATGCGGGTGGACAACATCTAAGAAATCCACATCATAACTCGGAGAAATAACAGCGTGGAGATTTGCTACCTCGCTGAGACATGGAACGGGGCGAGCAGGTCTGGCAGAACGCCTCCGTCGTGGTGGATTCGGGCTCCTGGCCGACCTGTAATACGTAGAAGAGGAAGAGCGGAAGAAGAAAAACAAGAAGAAGCTGATTAAGATCATGATGGAGAGGAGATGGAGAAGAAGTAGAATAAGGAGACCCGTGCAGGAGGAGCCCTCGCCTGCTAGAACATTCGGCGCCATTGTCGGGGGAGATTGGGCCTCGATGAGAGGGTGGGCTTGAGCGGCTGGTAGAGCAAGAAGTGCCTCGCGGCGATTTCTCTCCCTTTTCTCTGCGAGGATCGTCAACCGGCCTCTTCCCCTCCTCAGTGGAGCCATGGCTTGCAGGGTGAGTGTGGCGGAGGCAGGAGGAAGGAGATAGTGATTATTAGTGTGGGAGAAGAGTGAAGAGTACATGCCGTGGTCCAGTAGTACTAGTACTAATATACAAGACCACCGTGTATGGTCTACCTTCTCAAAGAAGCTAGGGAGGCAGGGGTAGGGAATCGATGGGACTTGTCTTTATTGCGATGGACACTTCAATGGTCTTCGGCGCCGCCCAAAATCTAGTATATAATAAGGGGAGTGCGAGCCAGGTGGTCATCACGGGAATCGGCACGCACATCCCGCGTGCGTGTGTCACGTGTTGATGGGGCAATGACGCTACTGCGCGACTCTTTCACGTCGGCACGTCCAACTCCGTCGAACTCCACGTGACAGGCACGCACGGGATATTTACGAGTCTAGAATACGTTGTGCCACTTTAGTTGTGATCAAATTATGTTCAGTACGCGAGATATTACTTCTTTTTTTTGATAATAGACAAATGCACGCGTGGACACGACGCACGAAACCGCTGCTGGTCCTTGATCATATCAGCACCTCACTCTGTGTACCCACCATCGACCATTCGGAGCAACTACCTCGAGCACGATGCCCCCTCGCCGTGGCAATGGCAGGTCCAAGCCGTCCACTGACCGTCATGCGTCCCCGGCTCTTCACTGCATCGTCCGCGCTCGCGAGTCGCCTGTTGAGGCAGCACGTCGTGTCCGACCGCGCCAGGATCCATCGACATCGGCACTCGAGGACACCGCGACGTCGAAGCTCATACCGGCCGTGCGGGAGGAGCATGGGGTACCTGCAGCGTCGGAGGAGCACAAAGTAGCAGCCAGGATGGGGGCGCGTGTTGCACCGGCGAGTACGGACAAGAAGAGGAACGAGAAGAAGACCAGGAAGAAGAGAGGAGATAGCTATTTGGACGAGTCCGACTCGGCCAACGAGGAGGCGTTCATCGATCAGTTGGAGGCAGGAGCGGAGGAGAGTGACGTGGACCCGTGGGACTACAAAGAGGAGGAGGAGGACTCTGACAAGGAGATAGCACGCTTATTCGAGGAAAGGGGCGGTGTCAAGTCGTCAGAGGAGGGCACCGACGGCGGCGATGGCGAGGACCATGGTGTTGACGAAGACGAGGACGAACCGGAAGACAAAGACGATGGCTTCTTCGAAATATGATCATTTATTTTATTTATTTTAGTTAGATAGATGGATTTTCACTTGTTTATGGGGGTTTAGTATCGGTGGCACGGATAGAGAGGTGGCACGGATTGACCATGCATAAAAAAAGTGGAGAAGCGAGGGGTTATCCTGCCCGTTGAATCACATGGGATCAACGGTTGGTGGAGACGATCTGCGTGACATCTCTATCAGCCAATCAGGGCATAGCACCCAAAGTGAGCACATGTTTGGGATCTCCACACGTTTGGGATTTTGTGAGATTTGTGACAGAGAGAGAGGGAAAATCTCTTTTCACAATCTGCCTATGGATCCACCCGTACCATTCAAATGTCATTGCATTTGTGCTCTTTTCACAATCCACCCATGGATCCACCAGTGTCATTTTGCATGTGTGTTCTTTTTAGTAACAACAACCAGAGTCATTTTGCATGTGTGATCTCTTCACATACCACCTATGGATCCACCAATGTCATTGCATGTGTGTTCTTTTCACTAACAACAACCAGAGTCATTGCATGTGTGTTCTTTTCACATACCACATATGGATCACCAGTGTCATTGCATGTGTGTTCTCTTCACAATCCACCTATGGATCCACCAGTGTCATTGCATGTGTGTTCATTTTAGTAACAACAACCAGAGTCATTTTGCATGTGTTTTCTTTTCACAAACCACCTATGGATCCACCAGTGTCATTGCATGTGTGTTCTTTTCACAATCCAACCATGGATCCACCAGTGTCATTGCATGTGTGTTCTTTTTAGTAACAACAACCAGAGTCATTTTGCATGTGGGATCTCTTCACATACCACCTATGGATCCACCAGTGTCATTGCATGTGTGTTCTTTTTAGTAACAACAACCAGAGTCATTGAAATGTGTGTTCTTCTCACATACCACCTATGGATCCACCAGTGTCATTGCATGTGTGTTCATTTCACTAACAACAACCAGAGTCATTGCATGTGTGTTCATTTCACTAACAACAACCAGAGTCATTGCATGTGTGTTCTTTTCACATACCACATATGGATCCACCAGTGTGATTGAAATGTGTGTTCTCTACAGAGACCACACATGGATCCACCAGTGTCATTGCATGTGTGTTCTTTTTAGTAACAACCAGAGTCATTTTGCATGTGTGTTCTTTTCACATACCACATATGGATCCACCAGTGTCATTGCATGTGTGATCTTTTCACAATCCACCCATGGATCCACCGGTGTCATTGCATGTGTGTTCTTTTTAGTAACAACCAGAGTCATTTTGCATGTGTGTTCTTTTCACATACCACCTATGGATCCACCAGTGTCATTGCATGTGTTTTGTTTTCACAATCCACCCATGGATCCCACCTGTGTCATTTCGCATGTGTGTTCTTTTTAGTAACAACAACCAGAGTCATTTTGCATGTGTGTTCTTTTCACATACCACCTATGGATCCACCAGTGTCATTGCATGTGTGTTCTCTTCACAATCCACCTATGGATCCACCAGTGTCATTGCATGTGTTCTTTTTAGTAACAACAACTAGTGTCATTGCATGTGTGCTCTCTTCAGAGACCACACATGGATCCACCAGTGTCATTGCATGTGTGTTCTATTTACTAACAACAACAAGAGTCATTGAAATGTGTGCTCTCTTTAGAGACCACACATGGATCCACCAGTGTCATTGCATGTGTGTTATTTTCACTAACAACAACCAGAGTCATTGCATGTGTGTTCTTTTCACATACCACATATGGATCACCAGTGTCATTGCATGTGTGTTCTTTTCACAATGCACCCATGGATCCACCAGTGTCATTGTATGTGTGTTCTTTTTAGTAAAAACCAGAGTCATTTCGCATGTGTGTTCTTTTCACATACCACCTATGGATCCACCAGTGTCATTGCATGTGTTTTCTTTTCACAATCCACCCATGGATCCCACCAGTGTCATTTTGCATGTGTGTTCTTTTTAGTAACAACAACCAGAGTCATTTTGCATGTGTGATCTCTTCACATACCACCTATGGATCCACCAGTGTCATTGCATGTGTGTTCTTTTTAGTAACAACAACCAGAGTCATTGAAATGTGTGTTCTTCTCACATACCACCTATGGATCCACCAGTGTCATTGCATGTGTGTTCATTTCACAATCCACCTATGGATCCACCAGTGTCATTGAATGTGTGTTCTTTTTTGTAACAACAACCAAAGTCATTTTGCATGTGTGTTCTTCTCACATACCACCTATGGATCCACCAGTGTCATTGCATGTGTGTTCTTTTCACTAACAACAACCAGAGTCATTGCATGTGTGTTCTTTTCACATACCACATATGGATCCACCAGTGTCATTGAAATGTGTGTTCTCTACAGAAACCACCCATGGATCCACCAGTGGCATTGCATGTGTGTTCTTTTTAGTAACAACAACCAGTCATTTTGCATGTGTGTTCTTTTCACATACCACCTATGGATCCACCAGTGTCATTGCATGTGTGTTCTCTTCACAATCCACCTATGGATCCACCAGTGTCATTGCAAGTGTATTCTTTTCACTAACAACAACTAGAGTCATTGCATGTGTGTTCTTTTCACATACCACATATGGATCCACCAGTGTCATTGCATGTGTGCTCTTTTCACAATCCACCCATGGATCCACCAGTGTCATTGCATGTGTGTTCTTTTTAGTAACAACAACCAGAGTCACTTTGCATGTGTGTTCTTTTCACATACCACCTATGGATCTACCAGTGTCATTTTGCATGTGTGTTCTTTTTAGTAACAACAACCAGAGTCATTTTGCATGTGTGTTCTCTTCACATACCACCTATGGATCCACCAGTGTCATTGCATGTGTGTTCTGTTCACAATCCACCTATGGATCCACCAGTGTCATTGCATGTGTTCTTTTTAGTAACAACAACCAGTGTCATTGCATGTGTGCTCTCTTCAGAGACCACACATGTATCCACCAGTGTCATTGCATGTGTGTTCTTTTTACTAACAACAACAAGAGTCATTGAAATGTGTGCTCTCTTCAGAGACCACACATGGATCCACCAGTGTCATTGCATGTGTGTTCTTTTCACTAACAACAACCAGAGTCATTGCATGTGTGTTCTTTTCACATACCACATATTGATCACCAGTGTCATTGCATGTGTGTTCTTTTCACAATCCACCCATGGATCCACCAGTGTCATTGCATGTGTATTCTTTTTAGTAACAACCAGAGTCATTTTGCATGTGTGTTCTTTTCACATACCACCTATGGATCCATCAGTGTCATTGCATGATTTTTCTTTTCACAATCCACCCATGGATCCCACCAGTGTCATTTTGCATGTGTGTTCTTTTTAGTAACAACAACCAGAGTCATTTTGCATGTGTGATCTCTTCACATACCACCTATGGATCCACCAGTGTCATTGCATGTGTGTTCTTTTTAGTAACAACAACCAGAGTCAATGAAATGTGTGTTCTTCTCACATACCACCTATGGATCCACCAGTGGCATTGCATGTGTGTTCATTTCATAATCCACCTATGGATCCACCAGTGTCATTGCATGTGTGTTGTTTTTAGTAACAACAACCAGAGTCATTTTGCATGTGTGTTCTTCTCACATACCACCTATGGATCCACGAGTGTCATTGCATGTGTGTTCTTTTCACTAACAACAACCAGAGTCATTGCATGTGTGTTCTTTTCACATACCACATATGGATCCACCAGTGTCATTGAAATGCGTGTTCTCTACAGAGACCACACATGGATCCACCAGTGTCATTGCATGTGTGTTCTTTTTAGTAACAACAACCAGTCATTTTGCATGTGTGTTCTTTGCACATACCACCTATGGATCCACCAGTGTCATTGCATGTGTGTTCTCTTCACAATCCACCCATGGATCCACCAGTGTCATTGCATGTGCGTTCTTTTTAGTAACAACAACCAGTGTCATTGCATGTGTGTTCTCTTCAGAGACCACACATGGATCCACCAGTGTCATTGCATGTGTGTTCTTTTTACTAACAATAACAAGAGTCATTGAAATGTGTGCTCTCTTCAGAGACCACACATGGATCCACTAGTGTCATTGCATGTGTGTTCTTTTCACTAACAACAACCAGAGTCATTGAATGTGTGTTATTTTCACATAGCACATATGGATCCACCAGTGTCATTGCATGTGTGCTCTTTTCACAATCCACCCATGGATCCACCAGTGTCATTGCATGTGTGTTCTTTTTAGTAACAAACAACCAGAGTCATTTTGCATGTGTGTTCTTTTCACATACCACCTATAGATCTACCAGTGTCATTGAAATGTGTATTATTTTGACAATCCACCCATGGATCCAGCAGTGTCATTGCATGTGTGTTCTTTTTAGTAACAACAACCAGAGTCATTTTGCATGTGTGATCTCTTCACATACCACCTATGGATCCACCAGTGTCATTGCATGTGTGTTCTTTTTAGTAACAACAACCAGAGTCATTGAAATGTGTGTTCTTCTCACATACCACCTATGGATCCACAAGTGTCATTGCATGTGTGTTCATTTCACTAACAACAACCAAAGTCATTGCATGTGTGTTCTTTTCACATACCACATATGGATCCACCAGTGTGATTGAAACGTGTGTTCTCTACAGAGACCACACATGGATCCACCCGTGTCATTGCATGTGTGTTCTTTTTAGTAACAACCAGAGTCATTTTGCATGTGTGTTCTTTTCACATACCACATATGGATCCACTAGTGTCATTGCATGTGTGTTCTTTTCACAATCCACCCATGGATCCACCAGTGTCATTGCATGTGTGTTCTTTTTAGTAACAACCAGAGTCATTTTGCATGTGTGTTCTTTTCACATACCACCTATGGATCCACCAGTGTCATTCCATGTGTTTTCTTTTCACAATCCACCCATGGATCCCACCAGTGTCATTTTGCATGTGTGTTCTTTTTAGTAACAACAACGAGAGTCATTTTTCACGTGTCTTCTCTTCACATACCACCTATGGATCCACCAGTGTCATTGCATATATCTTCTTTTTAGTAACAACAACCAGAGTCATTTTGCATGTGTGTTCTTTTCACATACCACCTATGGATCCACCAGTGTCATTGCATGTGTGTTCTTTTCACAATCCACCCATGGATCCACCAGTGTCATTGCATGTGTGTTCTTTTTAGTAACAACAACTAGAGTCATTTTGCATGTGTGTTTGATGACCCACAAGTATAGGGGGTGTATCGCAGTATTTTCGAGGGAAGTGAAACCCAATTTATTGATTCGACACAAGGGGAGCCAAATAATACTTATCAGCCTTAACAACTGAGTTGTCAATTCAGCTGCACCTGGAAACAATCTTGCTCACAACAGTTTATCAGTAGCAACAGTTTTGTAGTATGAATAGTAAAGTAATAGTAGCAGCAAAACAAAGACAGTAGTAACAAAAGCGATGAAAATTGGGATTCGAAAGTAGGCATAGGGATGGATGGACGGGCGTTGCATGGACAAGACAATTCACATAGCAATCAGAACATAGGGCAATTGCAGATAAATAAGATAAAGCACCCAAGTACTAGACAATCCTAGGCATGTGTTCCATATATAGTCATACATGCTCGCAATGAGAACTTGCACAACATCTTTTGTCCCTTGCCCGTTTGCAGCGGGGCCTCTAGGGAACTACTGGCAATTAAGGTGCTCCTTTTAATAAAGCACCGGAGCAAAGCATTAACACTCCATGAACACATGTGATCCTCACATCAAAGCCTTTCCCTTCCGGCTACCCCGATTTCTGTCACTTCGGGACCATAGGTTCTGGACAACGACGTGTGTAAACAACTTGTAGATAAGACCCAAAACAATACTATCATGGTGAATCAATAATAAGTTTAGATCTGAAATCATGGCACTCGGGCCCTAGTGACAAGCATTAAGCACAACAAGGTTGCAACAAAGTCATAAAGCACTAATAGAGATACTAGGCACTATGCCCAAACAATATGATGCCATTACATGAACGATCTCATCCAATCCCTACCATCCCCATAGCCTATAGCGGGGGATTACTCACTCATAGATGGAAGAAACATGGATGGTCGATGAAGATGATGGTGGGGATCGATGGATATGGCTCCGGGGGCACTTCCCCGTCCCGGCAGGGTGCCGGAACAGAGACTTTCTGTCCCCCGAATCTCCCCTTTGGTGGCGGCGGCGCAGCGGAACTTTTCATGGAAAAACATCGAACCCCCCGAAGTTTTTAGGTCAGAAGGCTTCTTATAGGCGAAGAGGGAGACCGAGGGGGTGCCTAGGGCCACCACACCATGCCCTGGCCCGGCCAGGCCCAGCCCGCGCCTAGGGGTGGTGTGGGCCAGCCCCTGGCTCTCCTCCGTCTCGTATTCTGGCTCCTGGAGTCGTCTGGAAAAATAGGCACTTTGGCTTTTGTCCCGTCCAATTGCGAGAATATTCATTTTCTGACTTTCCTGGAACCAAAAATAGCAGAAAACAGGCAGCTGGCACTGTGGCTCTTGTTAATAGGTTAGTCCAAGAAATCATATGAAAAGTACTCCAAAGTTGGAACAAAACACAAGAAAGTGGATAAAACCAAGCATGGAACATCAAAAATTATAGATACATTTGCAATGTATCAACATCCCCAAGCTTAACTCCTGCTCGTCCTCGAGTAGGTAAGTGATAAAAAGAAATAATGATTGAGGTGACATGCACCATCAAAGACTTGATCAAAGTATTTGGAAAACATCAAAGCTGGGATCAAAGTACTTCAATCATAACATGAAAGACAAAGTTCTAGCAATAAGCAAAGAAACTATGATACAACATGAAAAGGCACAAACAAAAGATTCATGAATAACAATTCTTTGCAAGACGTTTGTTTGTTTCACATAAAGAAAACATAGCATAAAAGTATTCAGCTTGTCCCTCAATAGAGTAGCAAATATAAATGCATAGGACACCTTCAAAGTTCATAAGAGTGACTAGATACAATAGTTTAAAACAAGCAATAACAAGATATGCATCAATCAACTAGTCTTGGGACAATGCACATAGAACTAAGAATGACCACTATGCTCTCAAAGTAAGTGCATAAATATAGAAGGTGGAGACTCAATATAATGGTGGAAGAAAGGCCTTTGTATAAAAGGAAGTAGGGATTCAAGTCTCAGAAAGAGCTTCCAAGAATTATGGTACTTATAGCTTTCAGCTCTCATTGCCCCTATCATAAGCATCTTGAAGGTGATTAAGGTTAAAGTGACACAACTAAGAGGATATGCTTGACAAGTTATAAACCGAAATCTCATGCCCCTTACTTACGAAGACCGATCCTCATGCTACTCAACTTCAGTCACGAGTAAGCTATTGTCATTGTAAGTACATGTGTATCATTAAGAACCGCCAATGGGGTACCCCTTGCACATGATACAAGAGCTTTCCCTTAATCAAAATGACAAGGCAAGCAGACAATGAGCATCTCGGCGATCTTTTTATTTGCTATTTGCATAGGTTTTTATTGAGGATGCTTCATAGAGTGCTCATTATGGTGATGCTGCAAGTTTCCACCATGATTAGGCATGGCTTAGGCTAGCGGCCCAGGCGTTTCTCTAACACATACAAACTCCATGATCTTACAAGTTCCACTTTTATTTCACATCAGGGATCCGTAAGCAAAAGAACATGATATCAACAGGTACAAAGTACAAGTGCAATGTTGAAAGCGTTCCCCATGGTACATGGTTCTGCTAATTTCAACTTATAAAGCGCAAGCATATCATAACAAAGAAGGACCCAATGGTTCAAGTTTATTAGAGGCAATAAAGTAAAGTGTGCCATCAAGTTCGTGAGAGCTTTAATCACTAGTTTTCTCATAACAAGTGAAAGGTAAACAAAAGCATGAATATACTTGGAATAGCATAAGCTAGTAGGTAGGTATGGTGGACTCTTTGGAATAACTTGGTTTAGGGAGTTGGATGCATGAGTGGAACTCATACTTTGTTGTGGAGGCTAGCAAAAGACTGGGAGCGACAAACTAAGAGAGCAATAATGGCCATAATCATGCAGAGCGACAAAACATCATTGATCAAAGCATAAAGTGATACTACAAGTTGAAAACTAAAGGATCATAAAGGCTATGTGACTTTGGATAGTCATAACATGGTGTGAGCATGCGCCAAGTCAACCCAAATAAAGCATCAAAGGAGAATACCACTATACTATGCTTTAATATGCTAAAACAACGCATGATTCATCCAAGGCACATTAAGCAATTTCAATTGTTTATAACAAGTCATGCTACAGCAAATAAAACTAAGCATAAAGCCAAAACAATATCAAGCATGGCATGGCAAAGCATAGCCACAGTCAAAAACAAGCTCTTTTTACCACACATGCATGAACTTTCCTACTCTTTTCCAAACCAAACCAAACTATTTGCAAACCAAAGTATGAAAGGGGGGGTCCAACCAACTTATTCAGAAAACTAAGCAAACCAAGCAAACTAAAAACCAAAATGAGAACGAAAAAGAAGACGCTCCAAGAGAAACACAACTGTGCACGAAACAATAAAAATGAAGCGTTTGGAAGAAACCTGGGATTTTTATTGATGAAGAAGGGGATGCCTTGGACATACCCAAGCTTTGACGCTTATACTTCTTGGATATTTCTTGGGGTGACATGAGTGGCATCCCCAAGCTTGAGCTTTAGTCCATCCTTCATCTCAGTACTCATTCCTTCCATACACCTAAAATTTTTCCTTCATACAAAACTTCACACAATCTCATTAGCAACATTAGTGCACTTAAGATAAATAAGTCTCAAGGTTCAGTTCTAACGCCAAATAAACTTCCATTAGAACACTAGCTAATGTAGCACTTCCCTCAAAAAGCTCAATTCCCCAAAGGAACTCAAGAAGGAACTAACAAGAAGCGAATGCAGAAAATGACAGAAATCTGTCAAAACAGACCAGCAGGTAAAGACAATTTTTTCGAAGACCTTATGTTGCTCAAATCAAAAAGTGTTGAACTAACGAAAGTTATATAACAACCTGGGGCAGAACCACAAAAATTACAGCTCAATCCGACATACATAGATCTCTCAGAAATTTTTACGATGAAGCAAAGAAATCTGTTTCGGGACAGCAACTTTCCCAATCATTACTTCTCTCTCATTAGAGGTTACTCTTGGCACAAAAAGCAAATAAAAATGATAAGGAGCGGTTATTAGTGAAGTAATAACTTACAAGACTCAACTAAAACTCTTGGGTTATCTCCCAACAAGTACTTTTCTTTGACGCCTTTAAGTTAGGCAAAAGCAAAAACTGAAAATGGATAAAATAGAAGTAAGCGGGGATAATCATGGTGAAAACATTGTTTTGTTCAATGAATCCTTTTGTTAACAAGGTTGATCAGGTCTTGTTTCCAAAACAATTTCATATGAGACAAAACTTTGTATTCCACTAATGATTATGTTACATCAACCTTGATAGCAATGGTCCCAACCATAATAGTTTCAAATTTTTCTCTTCGTATGGGACAATATATTTCTCCAACTTGAATGCCCTCAACATGTTCAATTGAATTCAACTTTCAATCTTCTTGAGGAAATAGACAATGTGTTCATTGAAGGTCACCTTTCCTTGATTACAATTAATAACAACTCCTGCAGTGTTTAAGAAAAGGTCTCCCAAGAATAATAGACATATTATCATCTTCAGGCATAAAATTTTGAGAGGATGCTCTCATAAGAAATATGAAGTGAAGTAAAAGAGAGCATCAAGAAGCAAATTCAAAACACATTTAAGTCTAACCCACTTCCTATGCGTAGGAATCATGTATGCAAATAAATTTGCAAAGAACAAAGTGACAGGCCTAGGAAGATAAAACAAGAGTAACTTCAAAACTTTCAGCACATAGAGAGGTGTCTCAATACCATGAAAAATTCTACAACCACATTTTCCTCTCTCATAATAATTTTCAGTAGCCTCATGAAGAAACTCAACAATATAAGTATCACATAAAGCATGCTTTTCATGATCTACAAGCACTAGAGCTTTATTATAAACACTTTCAAAGGAAACCTCGGGAACATAACATTCATCCTCCTTTAGTAAGCATGGGGGACAATCAAATAATGTAAGGGGTAAAGAGTTACTCTCATTAGAAGGTAGACATGGGTAGCTAATCCATTCTTCCTCCTTTTGTTCATCACTCTCCTCCTCTTTTTCATCTAATGAGATTTCAGGTTCATCAATTTCTTCTTCCATAGGAGCCTGCAAGGCATTAGTCTCTTCCATAGGGTCCTGCATGGCATTAGTATCTTCCATTTGTGGAAAGCATTTATTAAAATACTCAAGAATATAGCCATTTTCACCCTTGTAATTGTCAAAGCAGAATTTAATCATACCATACACCTCATATTTGTAAGGTGAATCATCAATATTTTCAAGCAAACTAGCAAGTTCAAAAGCACCCTTCCAAGCAATAAATTCTTCAATTTGTTCCGCATCATAAAAGTCATAAATTCCTTTAGCATAGGAAGATATGGTATCATTATCACTATACTCACATTGAAAAGGGAGGTGTTTATACCTCTTTCTGCAACAAGACTCATCACAGCAATAAGTAACATTATAAGTAGAGCACACATTTCTAGCAATGGTATACAATCTATCAATTTGTTCCCATAAGTGTTTCCCTTTTTGTGACAAGCGGTGTTCCTTATAATAATATTTTTGATCTTCCGTGAACCCACATTGCCAATAAGCTTCAGTTTCAAAGAAACCAACCACTGCCAACAAGCATGATAAAGCAAGACAATAACAGACCAACGAAAACAACAACTAGAGTAGGAACTATTTTTTTTTTGTATTTTTGATAAAGAAACAAGCAAACAAGGAGAAAGATAAACTTAGCTTGAACAATAGTGATTCCAGGTGGACTTGATAAATAAAGCTATGCTCCCCGGCAACGGCGCCAGAAAATAGTCTTGATGACCCACAAGTATAGGGGGTGTATCGCAGTATTTTGGAGGGAAGTGAAACCCAATTTATTGATTCGACACAAGGGGAGCCAAAGAATACTTATTATCCTTAACAACTGAGTTGTCAATTCAGTTGCACCTAGAAACAATCTTGCTCACAGCAGTTTATTAGTAGCAACAGTTTTGTAGTAGGTGACATGGATATGCCCTACGGGTACCCGATGTTAGCATACTTGGTCCATCCCGACGGAAGTCCCACTCGACGACCTGCCAGGGTCCAGGACGCCCAAGACGTTTTCGGCTGCACAAAGCACATATGGACACGGACTCCAAAGCGCACAAGACAAGGATACCTCAAGACTAGAGTTTGAATACAACTTGTAACCTACTCGTATTGGCACCCGAGACCTAGCCTCCCCATATATAAAGGCTAGGAGGGTCCAACGAGGAGGGGACGACTACACGCACGTACACAATAGATCTACGAACTCGACTCATACTTTCGCACACGCATCCACGCCAGATCGAATCTGCGCACCCTGTAACCTTCGGTTCCGCCGTAATCAAAGAGCAGACAAGCAGGAGTAGGGTTTTCCCTCTGGGGGCCTGAACCTGGGTAAATCTCGTGTCCCCTGGTTGCTTGTCTATTAACCGTGCCACGATCTCCAGCATCCCCATCTTCTCCAAAACCCAAGTCCATAACAATGGGCATTGACGAGATTAAACCTCGACAATTGGCGCCGTCTGTGGGAACTGGGGCTGCTGATTGTCGTCGTGGCCAGTTCGACCCGATCGATCTCGACTCCGTGGCGGAGAATCACCTCCTCTTCGGCGCTTTCGACTTCACCGCCCACTCGCCGGATACCATGAAGGATTTCGAGCCCGTAGGCGACGGACTCGAAATCTTGTTCGGGAGCTTCTACTTCCAGGTGGGACAAACTGGCACCCTCCGCCTCCCTGAGCGGGTGCCCGCGCCGTCAATCAGGCCCGCTTCATGGGCTCCACACCCCGTGCTACGCACGTCATCATTAACAGATGAGTTCTACAGCACCAGCAGCTGCAACTCCGATCTGTGCGATCCACCTTCGGATGAAGGGACCTACGGTTCCGGATCCGAAAGATGCGGCAGCAGCCAAACAATCTGCAGGCGCTATCATGCGCGATCATCAAGCGACGAGGAAACACCTAACCGCCGCCTAGCGAAGCGGCGAAAACATCGACCTGTTGTGGCTTTGGCTGCGGTGACCGATGTGGTCTTCGACTCGGGGCTCCTCGACATCATAACCCGATGCGGCTTTCGCGATGACCCGATACATCTGTAGGATGCGGTAATCTTCGATGCGAGCTCGCTACCACCGTCAACCCGAAACCGTCGTCACTATGATTGTGGTTCGCACGACCACGTCCAGGTGCAACCGCTACCGCGTCGAATCCATCCAGGACAACTACCAACAAAGCTAAGTTTCCCTCTACTTAGAGCTGATTTCTTACTTTAACTCGCACTCGAAACACTCGGGGGCTGCGCCCTCTTCGAGTAACCTAATGTTCCATCGGCTCCACGCACTCGAGCACCTCGAACGCGACAGCCCGAGTAGCTGATTCTGATCGTTGAATCCTTGAACTCCGTGCCTCGGCAAGGTACTGAGACTAAGGGTAATCAGGCTAACGAAAAGGCCTAGCATACAGTGCAAAAGTGTCGACTCGATCGGCACCAGAATCTTACTATACAAGCCGACAGGAAAATATTCTTTACAAGATACAAGTACTTCACAATTCTTTATGTTTTCTGCAGCTTACAAGAATATCGACCGCGTTGAGCTATTCTATTAGGTCCTCCAACAGGAGTCGACAAAAGAGCTGGCTACGCCATACAATCAAGACCCGAGTCGAGTCCCTCCTTGGATGGTTGCATCGCTTGATGCTACGAAGACACGACATTGGTCGCTCACCCGACAGAAGCAACGGTGTTGACTTCATCCGCAACGTCGAGTCCTTCCGGCTAAACGCCGCACGACTCCGCCACGTCAACTCCGACTGCATCATCGATTCTTGGCTCCTTATGCATGAGACGCTGACTCGATGCACTTCCGGGTCAGTGATTTGTCCTCGCATGAGTCTCCACTCGAGTCTGCGACTCGAGACACTCGGGGCTACTCCTATCGGGGCGCTGGTCGCGCACCGATGTACTTCCGGTCAGATGCGCGCGAGATTGTCCACTGCGTCTACAAGATACAAGACTCGAGTCTCTGCCCGAGTCTACGACTCCGCCAGACACTCGGAGGCTACTCCAAACTAGAGCGACACACACACAAGATCTTCGAGTCCTACGCCGAGTCTACGACTCCACTACGGACTCGGGGGCTACTCCCATAGGGAGGATTGATTCAAGCATCCGAAAAAAAATTGTGTCCTACGGACCTGAAGCAAACAACGGCTGAATTAAAGTCTCTCCTCGAGTCTACGACTCGAACAGACACTCGGGGGCTACTCCCATAGGGAGCGCTGGTCGCGCACCCTATAGTCCATTGTGTTGACTACGTCCATGATGTCGATTCCTTTACAACAGTCGAACAAATTCAGCTGACCCGATGAACTTCCGGGTGAAGTGCTTCGCACTCGACACAACTTTCGACTCCGACATCCAAATACAAGGTTCAAGACAACTAAGTCTCCACCCGAATCTATGTTTCGGATGGACACTTGGGGGATACTGACATGGATATGCCCTACGGGTACCCGATGTTAGCATACTTGGTCCACCCCGACGGAAGGCCCACTCGACGACCTGCCAGGGTCCAGGACGCCCAAGACGTTTTCGGCTGCACAAAGCACATATGGACACGGACTCCAAAGCGCACAAGACAAGGATACCTCAAGACTAGAGTTTGAATACAACTTGTAACCTACTCAGTGTGGCACCGAGACCTAGCCTCCCATATATAAAGGCTAGGAGGGTCCAACGAGGAGGGACGACTTCTAACGCGTACACAATAGATCTCTGAACTCGACTCATACTTTCGCACGCATCCACGCCCAGATCGAATCTGCGCACCTGTAACCTTCGGTTCGCAGTAATCAAAGAGCGGAACAAGCAGGAGTAGGGTTTTTCCCTCAGGGGCTGAACACAGGTAAATCTCGTGTCCCGGTTGTTTATGCATTAACCGTGCCACGATCTCCAGCATCCCCATCTTCTCCAAAACCCAAGTCCATAACAATGGGCATTGACGAGATTAAACCTCGACAGTAGGAATAGTAAAGTAATAGTAGCAGCAAAACAAAGACAGTAGTAACAAAAGCAGTAAACAGTGGGATTCGAGTGCGGTAGGCATAGGGATGGATGGACGGGCGTTGCATGGACAAGACAATTCACATAGCAATCAGAACATAGGGCAATTGCGGATAAATAAGATAAAGCACCCAAGTACTAGACAATCCTAGGCATGTGTTCCATATATAGTCATACGTGCTGTAATGAGAACTTGCACAACATCTTTTGTCCGCCAAATTGCGTTTGCGGCGGGGCCTCTAGGGAACTATTGGCAATTAAGGTGCTCCTTTTAATAAAGCACCGAGCAAAGCATTAACACTCAGAACACATGTGATCCTCACATCAAAGCCTTTCCTTCCGGCTACCCGATTTACATCGCCGGGACCATAGGTTCTGGACAACGACGTGTGTAAACAACTTGTAGATAAGACCCAAAACAATACTATCATGGTGAATCAATAATAAGTTCAGATCTGAAATCATGGCACTCGGGCCCTAGTGACAAGCATTAAGCACAACAAGGTTGCAACAAAGTCATAAAGCACGAATAGAGATACTAGGCACTATGCCCTAACAATCTGATGCCATTACATGAACGATCTCATCCAATCCCTACCATCCCCATAGCCTATAGCGGGGGATTACTCACTCATAGATGGAAGAAACATGGATGGCCGATGAAGATGATGGTGGGGATCGATGGAGATGGCTCCGGGGGCACTTCCCCGTCCCGGCAGGGTGCCAGAACAGAGACTTTCTGTCCCTCGAATCTCCCCTTCGGTGGCGGCGGTGCAGCGGAACTTTTCGTGGAAAAACGTTGAACCCCCCGAAGTTTTTAGGTCAGAAGGCTTCTTATAGGTGAAGAGGGAGACCGAGGGGGTGCCTGGGGCCACCACACCATGCCCTGGCGTGGCCAGGCCCAGCCCACGCCTAGGGGTGGTGTGGCCAGCCCCTGGCTCTCCTCCGTCTCTCGTGTTCGCTCTGAGTCTTCTGGAAAAATAGGCACTTTGGCTTTTGTCCCGTCCAATTGCGAGAATATTCATTTTCTGACTTTCCTGGAACCAAAAACAGCAGAAAACGGGCAGCTGGCACTGTGGCTCTTGTTAATAGGTTAGTCCAAGAAATCATATGAAAAGTACTCCAAAGTTGGAACAAAACACAATAAAGTGGATAAAACCAAGCATAGAACATAAAAAATTATAGATACATTTGCAATGTATCAGTGTTCTTCTCACATACCACCTATGGATCCACCAGTGTCATTGCATGTGTGTTCTTTTCACTAACAACAACCAGAGTCATTGCATGTGTGTTCTTTTCACAAACCACATATGGATCCACCAATGTCATTGAAATGCGTGTTCTCTACAGAGACCACACATGGATCCACCAGTGTCATTGCATGTGTGTTCTTTTTAGTAACAACCAGTCATTTTGCATGTGTGTTCTTTTCACATACCACCTATGGATCCACCCGTGTCATTGCATGTGTGTTCTCTTCACAATCCACCTATGGATCCACCAGTGTCATTGCATGTGTGTTCTTTTTAGTAACAACAACCAGTGTCATTGCATGTGTGTTCTCTTCAGAGACCACACATGGGTCCACTAGTGTCATTGCATGTGTGTTCTTTTTACTAACAACAACAAGAGTCATTGAAATGTGTGCTCTCTTTAGAGACCACACATGGATCCACCAGTGTCATTGCATGTGTGTTCTCTTCACAATCCACCTATGGATCCACCAGTGTCATTGCGTTTGTGTTCTTTTTAGTAACAATAACCAGAGTCATTTTGCATGTGTGTTCTTTTCACAAACCACCCATGGATCCACAAGTGTCATTGCATGTGTGTTCTTTTCACAATCCACCCATGGATCCCACCAGTGTCATTTTGCATGTGTGTTCTTTTTAGTAACAACAACCAGATTCATTTTGCATGTGTGTTCTTTTCACATACCACCTATGGATCCACCTGTGTCATTGCATGTGTGTTCTCTTCACAATCCACCTATGGATCCACCAGTGTCATTGCATGTGTCTTTTTAGTAACAACAACCAGTGTCATTGCATGTGTGCTCTCTTCAGATACCACACATGGATCCACCAGTGTCATTGCAGGTGTGTTCTTTTTACTAACAACAACAAGAGTCATTGAAATGTGTGCTCTCTTCAGAGACCACACATGGATCCACCAGTGTCATTGCATGTGTGTTCTTTTCACTAACAACAACCAGAGTCATTGCATGTGTGTTCTTTTCACATACCACATTTGGATCACCAGTGTCATTGCATTTGTGTTCTTTTCACAATCCACCCATGGATCCACTAGTGTCATTGCATGTGTGTTCTTTTTAGTAACAACCAGAGTCATTTTGCATGTGTGTTCTTTTCACATACCACCTATGGATCCACCAGTGTCATTGCATGTGTTTTCTTTTCACAATCCACCCATGGATCCCACCAGTGTCATTTTGCATGTGTGTTCTTTTTAGTAACAACAACCAGAGTCATTTTGCATGTGTGATCTCTTCACATACCACCTATGGATCCACCAGTGTCATTGCATGTGTGTTCTTTTTAGTAACAACAACCAGAGTCATTGAAATGTGTGTTCTTCTCATATACCACCTATGGATCCACAAGTGTCATTGCATGTGTGTTCATTTCACAATCCACCTATGGATCAACCAGTGTCATTACATGTGTGTTCTTTTTAGCAACAACAACCAGAGTCATTTTGCATGTGTGTTCTTCTCACATACCACCTATGGATCCACGAGTGTCATTGCATGTGTGTTCTTTTCACTAACAACAACCAGAGTCATTCCATGTGTGTTCTTTTCACATACCACATATGGATCCACCGGTGTCATTGAAATGCGTGTTCTCTACAAAGACCACACATGGATCCACCAGTGTCATTGCATGTGTGTTCTTTTTAGTAACAACAACCAGTCATTTTGCATGTGTGTTCTTTTCACATACCACCTATGGATCCACCAGTGTCATTGCATGTGTGTTCTCTTCACAATCCACCCATGGATCCACCAGTGTCATTGCATGTGTGTTCTTTTTAGTAACAACAACCAGTGTCATTGCATGTGTGTTCTCTTAAAAGACCACACATGGATCCACCAGTGTCATTGCATGTGTGTTCTTTTTACTAACAACAACAAGAGTCATTGAAATGTGTGCTCTCTTCAAAGACCACACATGGATCCACTAGTGTCATTGCATGTGTGTTCTTTTCACTAACAACAACCAGAGTCATTGCATGTGTGTTCTTTTCACATAGCACATATGGATCCACCAGTGTCATTGCATATGTGCTCTTTTCACAATCCACCCATGGATCCACTAGTGTCATTGCATGTGTGTTCTTTTTAGTAACAACAACCAGAGTCATTTTGCATGTGTGTTCTTTTCACATACCACCTATAGATCTACCAGTGTCATTGAAATGTGTATTATTTTCAACTACCGCCGTTGCCCACAAACAATCGGGACGCAGAACTAACCAGCAACTGCTCTGGTCTTCTAGAAGACCTGATCCCCGATTGTTAGGCGCCGTTGGATCAGGGTGCGTGGACGATAGTGATGTCCTTCACGAGAGCGATCCGCGAGAAGTCTGTTCTGCGAACTGATTGGCCGTGGCAACTACGCTGGGCCTACGTCCTTACCTTTATCCCCTTAACCTTGGGGCCGAAAATCAGATCGTGTTCCTTCATCTCCATGGAGAGGGAGAGGCCCAAACTCAGCTTGCACGAGGCTCAGATATTCGCCCACTACAGCATACTCGCGCCGCCGTTAGCAAGCTTCCGGCCGGCTTCAAGCTCAGCTACGCTGGGGTTCCTATCGTGCCGCTCTTGCGTGACACAACGTTGGCGAGAAGCGGTCGAGGCGCGCCGCCGGTGTCGGGCGAAGAGGGCAATGGCGTGGTACTCGCGTACGAGCGCGTACTGGCGAAAGTTGTTCAATAAGGAGGGGGCTGCGTTGATTGAGCTGTGCAGAACCCACCGGCGGGAGATCCACCCGGATCTGCACAACCCCGAAGGAAGGCAGCACTTCTGGGTAGTGCCTGGGCGTACGACCTCCACCGTTATCGATGCATCACGCCGTGAAGAATCCATGAGGAGGAGGAATGCTGTCGGGAACGTCAGCATCGATTCCGACGTGGAGGAGGCTGGCGGTGACGCGGACAACGTCGTCAATGATGGAGACTGCGGGAGCGTCATAGTCGATTAGGGCCACTTAAGCATAAATTAAATCTATGTACGGTATCTTAATGCGCTCTTTGGATCTGGGTCACCTGAGTCATGGTCGATTATCGTCATAATCTATATATGTGGGCCATGTTTTAGTTGTCTTTGTCTTTGAAACTAGTCGATCGAAACTCGTCCGATCCTGAAAATAAAGTTCGTGCGTTCCCTGGCATATCTGATCGGACAATGCGCTGACTCTGCTCCCAGCACTTGATGGCACAGCCGTAATTTGGAGTGCGCCTGAGGAGAAGGGATCGAGCGTGTTGTAATAGTGTACTACTCCTGTCCAGATATAACTGACTTAGTTTTTTTAGATATTTAATAAATATGTCTATATCCAAAACATGTCTAGATACATGTTTTAGGTTTCTCTATCTTTCAAACTAATCAAAAGTCGTCAAATTCTGAACAAACAAAGTCATTGCGTTCACACCTGATGGGACAATACGCTGACTCTGCTACTTGATGGCACAGCCATAATTCTGGAGTGCGCCAGAGGAGATGAGAATGCAAGGAAGATGGGAACTAGTAGCCGCGTCCAAACGCAGGTAAAAAATTAATGTAATAAAATTTAAAAAAAATGTAATCTGGTCCACATGACCCCATCAGAGACACGTTGCACGCGCCAGATATAAATAAAGACGACACAGCTAGTTTAGTTTCATTGATACAATTCAACATTGGACGTTACTATGCCCGCATCTTTCTACTCCTCTTATTAGTCTGCTAGCCCACGCTGCATTAAGAATCAGTTGATGAGGATAAAAATGATAAAATGGCAAATAAAACAATTTTTAAGCTTACCTTTCATCCAGAGAATCGTACAAAGATGAAATTGGCAGGGATTTATTATTTCTCCTACAGTTAGCCGAAAGATCCTCAAGAACATCCTCAATCACCCCTGCAACTTCTTCATATTCTAATACACCTCCATCATTTGCCCTTTCCTTCCCGTTTCGCTTACGCTTTTGTTTCTTTTCACACCCTTTTCTCGCCGGCACCTCCACTTCTTCATAAATTGGCTGCTTACGTACATTTTCCTCCGAGTGTTCATCACCGTCTTCGCGCTGCTCTTCCGCCAGTTCTGGCTGAGAAGCCTCATTTTCTGCCACCGAGGTGTGAACAGGGACAATAGCATGTGTAACTGGGTTTTTGCACAACCTCTTGATATGGCCAAATCCGCCACAACGTCCGCATTTTCTTTTCCTAGCACCAAGCCTTGGACCTTTATCGGTGGAGGCTACGATCCTTAGCTTTCTAGGCCTACCAGGTGGCCTCCTAAGAAGTTGTGGTTGAAGTTTGAACCCTGGATCGACAATCTCCCAATCATTTTTATCGGCCATAGGTGGTACGTTTTCTACATAAGTTGCAGCAAACTTGTCCACGGAGAAATAGTTGTCGGCATAGTTCTGTATTTCAGCTCCATTACCTCTAAGCTTTAAGATGAAGTAAATTGCATGGTGACATGGCAGACCAGTAATCTGCCACTGCTTGCATGAACAAGTCTTGTTTCCAGTGTCTACAGTGTACCTCCGTTCACTTCCACGCTTGTATTCTGCATAAACCTCAGCCAATGTTCTGGAACTTCTAACCACCCTCATCTTTATCATTCTCATTGCCCTGGCTCTTGCATTCAGTAACATAACCACCTTTGGAACTATTTTATGGCCTAAAATTTTTCTTGCACAAGTTCTTTGCCTTAAATCTATCTTCACCATTATGCACTATCTTATTGCATCCAACAAAATAACAATTCCAAGTGTCTTCATGCCCAAAATCTTATCATTGAAACTCTCTGCCAAATTATTGCATACAAAATCCACCTTGCTTAACTCACCAAACTTGCTTCTAGCCCATAGCTTGGTGTGATGTTCCTCAAGGTATTTTTTCACCTTTGGAACTACATACATGTTCTGCAAGTAAGTAGCATGCGTGCTTGGGATGTATGTGTATGTTGATTGCCACAAGTCCTCTTCAAAGATCTTTCCTTCGAACTTCTTCGTGAAGTTAGTAGCGAGGTGCCGCATGCATTCCCTATGCTCAACCCCAGGAAACACAGCATCAACAACATTCTCAAGACCCTCGGATGCACCGGTGTGTATCACCAAGCCTTCAGGGTGACCAATTACTTCCCGTAGTCTCTGCATGAACCATGTCCAGCTTTCATTTGATTCACCCTCAAGAACAGCATAAGCTACGGGTAGAAGCTAATTATGCGCGTCCAAAGCACAAGCAGAAGCAACATGTCCCCTGAACTTCCCTGTTAAAGAAGTTGCGCCTATTGCCAAGTATGGCATGTAGCTGTCTAGGAACCCCTTCCAGCATGCCTTCAGGCAGACAAAACATCTCCTGAAGCATATCTTATCTTCACCTTATATACGACCCCCTCGAGACCTTTTCTCTCCCTTTCACAACCTCGTAATCGATGTCAACAACACTACCAGGTGATGTTTTCTCTACCTGAGCTTTAAAACTATACAACATATGAAAACTGTCATTCCACTTGCCTTGAATGAAGTCTAGAGCCATCTCCTTCCCATCAAAGACTCTGTGATAAGGAATCAGAACGTTAAACTTTTTGCTAATCTTTGCTCACGAGTTCATTTGGTCCAATGTTATGATCCTGCCTCACCCAGTCAAGTACAGTAGCAGCAATCCACTTGGTAGTCGCCGGTCTAATTTTACCACTTAAAGAAGTATTAGGGAAGTTGTGTTCCTTAGTGTTTACTTTGATCTACATTCGATAAGAATCCAAATAATTTAGAGCTAGTTATCAGCAGAATAAATATGAGAAAGACTGAAACTAAATGTAGCTATTGCAACCTGAAATGAGTGTCCACCCTGCATTGGAGATGCATGTAATCTCCATTTACACACATTACTTTCCCTACAGTGCACCCTAAATCTCTTTTGGTCGCTCTTTTCAATGATAAATTCGAACCCAACTCTGATTGCATAGGTTGCAACTGCATATCTGCAGTCCTCCACATTATCAAAGACAGTCCCCTCATCAATTGTAGGATTGTCCTGTCAAAGTGTATCACTGGCCTGTCCACGTCTTCGTCGTCGTATCTACATCCCATTTCCATATCTTCACATTCCTCTTCCTCATCAGTCCCATAGTCAGGCTCAAAGTTCGAATCAACCAAATATTCCCTACTCTCCATCCTATCAGGGTCAGCAGCCACGTCTGGATATGCTTTCTCATCATTATCCGCACCGCCACATGTTTCAGTGCCTTCATGCTCACTTGACAAAGCATCATGCTCAAGGACAAGCCAGTCTGACGTCTCCTGGTTACCAACCCATACCCTTGGCATCACCACGGGACTATAAACGCTAATTGGGGTATGCAGATAAGGAATCACAGTTCTTACCTTTCAATGTGGACGCACGACACCTTCTCTAGGCTCCATACCTCCAAAGCTCTGCACCCCGCTACCTCTCCCCCCGTTTCGTTGTCCTCTGTGCTCTCCAGACTTGAAGGAGATTATGTGCTCTCTAGCCATGCAGGACCCATATCCGTGCTCTCAAGCCTCGCAGGATCCATCTCCGAGCGGGATCCGGATCACCAGCGTTGTTGGACCCCTAACCTAACGGCCGACTCTCGGTTTTCGTTTCCAGACGCGCCTAGGCGGTGGGCGGCGGCAAGGAGACAGGGCAGGGAGGGAAGGGGAGGGGATGTGAGGGGATGGCAAGGAGGGGAGGGCGGGAGGACGACAAGAGTGGTGCACGACTGAGCGGAGTGGCGGCGGCAGAGGAGCGGAGCGGAGCTGGTTGCGACAAAGCATAGAAAATTGCACAATAATGTGTTGGTGGGCGGCACCAGCCCTCAAACTGGGGCCTACCGTCGTGGGTGGAGGCGGCCCTTTGTCGGCATGCCACCTGTCAGCGCACTATGCATAGGGAGCGCTTCACGAAATTTTTAGCAGGTCCCACATGCCAGTCTGTTTGTTCAAAACTTGCATGCAGAATTCAAAGTATTTATTTTTAGTAGCTTCTTTTAGAATTCTCTGTGTTCGACACGGGCATCAGCTCAGCGCCAGAATTCAGGTCCCACATGGAAAATTGCACAATAATGTGTTGGTGGCGGCACCACCCTCGAACCTGGGATGTGCCGTCGAAGGTGGAGGAGGCGGGCCGCCGGGAAAACATGCCACGTCGGCATCCCTGTTTGATGCCCTTTAAAAAATAAAACACGCCACGTTATCCCCCTGCTTCTGATGGTGTTGCTACACTCGACGGTACATGGTGGCATATAAATAATATCGTATAAACATAAGGGCACAGTCGTCAACATTTCTAAAATGAAACCCGGTCCCGTCTCCTACCTGTCCTGGTACATTGCCCGATGAGGTGGATAGCCACGACCAATCTTTTTAATACGTTCGCACTCTTATGCTGAGAAGGGAAATAAAGATTGAGCTGTTAATGCAACGAGTGTCGAATTATTACCCTCTAAGGAAATGGGAAATGGTTATTTTCACGCGTACTCGTAGTCCAAACCTACTGCCAGTCTTTCACTCCCCTTCTCCGACTAACCACAGTTCACCTTGCGCAGCTCCTCCGCGTCGCACCAACTAGGGTAACATGGCCCCGCCTAAGCAATCGCCGCCGTCGCCTCGACAGCTGCTGAAACTGGGGTATTTAGCCCCTCTAAGGCAGGCCATGAAGCTCTACTTCAAGGCCGGTCTCCCATTGCCCTGCTAGGCGGATGATTTTCCCGAATGTGCCGAATCAGCCGCGACAGCGACTGCGCCGTCGTCGGCGCCAGATGTAGCAAGCAGGGCCAAGAGAGCGATGTGGAGAAATCACGCGGCGGCATTACGGCATGCTCTAGGCAATGGGAACAAGGTACGTATCAAATCGTTCATGAGAGCATGCCGCCGCCGAGGGTACACACCCTCGAACAGGGCAGCGCCAAGGTCTAGGAACTCTCGCGTCCACGCTTCGGCGCGGACTACCTTACCTCAGTGGGGTAGGCTGGGAGCACGCCGTCTGTGGCAAAGACGCTCCATCCTACGCACCGTCGAAGGCCGTACCGTGGCGGCGACCAAGCGTCTACACTCAGCATGCTGGATTGTTCGACAGCCGGAGCCGGCGGCGGGCATCAGCTCAGCCCCGGAATCCAGGTTCGAGTTCACACGGACCTACGATCTCTAGAAGGAGATGTCGAATTTCAGTTTCTAAGAAATCGTTGCGGCGGCGCGGATGGTCCAACTGAACCGGGACTAGCGCACGCAAATCGCTCGTGCATGAACGATGCAGATTTCTTGTAGTTTGGCGGGAAGGCAATAGATCAGTTTGGGTTAAATGATCAAAGAACTTATGTCCTCTCAAGGCAATTGGCCAGCCAACTTTTCTGGTGGAGATCTGTAGTTTCTTCAGTGCAGAATAGTTAAGTTCAGACTGAAGAATGGCTTTTGTAGATGAAATGCTGACGAATTGTTCTATAAACTAGTAGGAAGTTTAGCCCACTTTTGTGCAGGTATAAGACCCTTTTGTATGGAAGTACTACTGTTGTAAGCAAATACTATCAAGTACCTATTTCCTTCAATTACTAGTCGTGGTTCAATCCAGTTAACTGGCATCTTTTTATCCCAGACTACAGATTTTGCGTCTGTTGTCTGTGCTGTAAACCATTTTTTCCTTTGTCTTGTGTTGCCTGCAAAATGGTCCTGCAGTTCAACGTGTTACAAATGTAGCTACCTTGTACTCCCTCCGTTTCAAAATATAAGATGTTTTAGCTTTGTGAATGAAGTGTATCTAGTCCCCTTTTAGTATATAGGTTCATCTAGGTTTAGAAAGCACCATCACTAAAAGATGTCTTGATACGCTCCATTCACAAAGCTAAAACATCTTATATTTTGAAACGGGAGGGAGTACTTGAAGAGGAGATGGACTATATTTTCCTGGCATCCACAGAATTGACATTGCTCATTGCCAGACCACCCTCTTTTCATGAGGTTGTCCTTGGTTATTCATAGAAATTATAAAGCACGGTGTTCAACTACATCGATTCAAACTATTACATGCACACAAACTACATCAAATTCATTACCCACACATACTACATCGATTCAAACTATTACACACACATACTACTTCAAACTATTACACACACGTACTACATCGATTCAAACTATTACACATTTTTAGTCGATGCTAACTTCCTGCTACGCTCTCCATACTACAAATCCATTAGCCACACATATCACGACAATTCACTAGAGCTTTGTCTTCACTCGAGGGAAATCAGAACCACCAGCTCGTCCAAGCCCGGCCCCCCCACCGAAACTGTGTGCCCCGTCGCGAAACGGTGGCAGTCCTGTGCCATCGATCCTTCCAGACCAACACTGCGGCGCAGGGCGCTTTCGCAGCCTCTTGGGCCCTGAATGCCATGTACCGAGTCAGAACCTCCTCGGTGGATGATGACCGGTGCTTCCAGCAAAGCTGCCGCCTGCTTGGAATCTACACCTCGTACATCTTAGGAACGGCGTCAGGATCTTTCAGCCACGCCTTTACCTCGATGACCCATCTGTCGCTCGGTGGCACGATTTCCACCAGCTCGCCGCCAAGGCTACTGACGACCTGCTTGAGGGCCTCCGGCTCCCAAGCATCCAATGGGAGGCCGTCAAAGCCGAGTTTGGAGAAGAAACGAAGCTGCCCCAAGCGATCGTCTCACCCACATGCGCGATGCCAACGCATGAAGCTCATTTTCTTCCCGCAGCACTCGAAAGAACGGGAAGAATGCAGAACGCGCTCGGTGTCTGAGCTGTGCTCGAACCGGACGGAAAAATCGAATGGCGGCGCGCATACCTCAATGTTGACCTCATTTCGTCTGATCCCAAAACGAGACCTGAAAGCCGACAGCAACTCTGTGCCAGGGCTACCATGCCTGGGGTGCGCGGCAGCACGCAACTTTCCGAGGCCGGTCGCCGGCCTGGATCGCCCGACGGGACGCGCTCCGCCATGCGAGAAGGACTAGCAAGAGGCGAGATATTAGTCCGGGGACGCGAAGCTCCGATACGGCGGACGATGCAACGGCGACGGCTGCGAGCTTCGATTAAAGGCGTGGGAGGTTGACCGGACATGGCGGAGACGCAAATTAGAGCAAGTGCGAGCTCCGATCTGAGACGAGCAGCCGGAGCTGAGCAAATGTTATGGGGAGGGGAGCAGGGGAGAAGACCAGAGCAGAGCAAAGAAATAGATCTCGTCCACTCAGGGATCTGGTCCACGCAGGGGTAAGCTAGTCCACGACCGCAAAAGATAACAGGAAATACTGACATGGCGGGCCAAGAAGAGTTGACCTAACGGCGGTATTTGAGTTCAGCCTTTTTCGTCTGGTTCAAACGACCGTTTGACCGTTAGATTTGTATTCACCCCATTTGATCCTTCTGGACAATTGGCGAATCTACTATGACCTCTTCGCGTGATTGATGGCAACTCGGATACCGCGGTGCGCTCATCCACCAAGTTTGATACCGCAAACGAACATTTCCCGGCCTCGGGTAGTCGGGTTGGAGATTGAATGACAGAACGGACGAAGGGTGGCTTCTCCCTTTCAGTCGCTCAGAGCTCAGGGTAGCTGCCTTGTCGCGCGCGGTTTCTCCTTCGCCAGCGTACTTGGATGTGAGGCGCTGGCGTCCAGTAGTTGGCGGGCTTACATTTTGCAGATCAACACACCTTTCCTTGTCAATCAAGAAGGGAAATAGTAAGAAGCGCGGAACTACGTAAAAGGTTAAACGAGATGGACCGACACCGCCGGTCCATGCAACCTCTTTTTAAACACGCCGAGTGATGATTACTTCTTTTGCATAGAACAGGACACCAACGCAACAAAGGTGACCCCAGTACCGAGGAAAGTGCTGGCAGCAAACCTGCGCACGCCTTCTGTTTCAGACATTAGCTCGCGAACGGAGCCGCTGCCTCCAAAACGTAGTGCCACCTCAACCTCCGTCTCCTTGGTAGGTTGGTTCCCTCCTCCGACTGGTCTAGCCGGCGTCGGAAAGGTGGGAAACCCAGTTGAGTTGTTAATAAAAATAGTGTTTTTAATAGGTTCTAGGTTTTGGTAGCCATCTTTCTTTTAATATCCGTCTCAGTGGAGATGATATTGTGATCTTCGATCCTTTACTCGGTGACGACATCGGTTTTCGGACGTCAATATTGGTATCAGATGATTAAATTTCTCTCGTATAGGTTTTCAGATAGATCTTGCTTTACCAAATCGATTTTGAATTTTTTGTTCTATTGGTTGCCATTAGGAGAATTATCCTCGCGATATTTGTCGCGGCTGACACATCCTCAACAATGGTGATTCATATTTTGGGCTCGTCGGCCCCGTCCACCATGCTATTCAGTTAGTTTTCCTTGAAATATCCTTTTTATACTCTTGCCGATGTTGACTGCTTACTACTATAATGAATGTGCGCGTGCATGCAGTCTTGGCACTAAGGATGTAGAAGTGGACAGTGGTATAAGTGAGACCCCATTTCTACACCAAATCCTACTTATCCCACTTAGTCTAGAGTTAAACTAGACGTGTAAAAGTGCGTTCCATTTGTCCCACTAATGCATCTCTACTTGGCACGGCATCTCAAGCTAAAAATATGGAAGAATTTTCATTAGTCTTTGCATGTATATACTTTTGTATCTATGTTATTTTCTTTGAATGTCTTCGTATAAGTATAAGATTGTATCATTGAAGAAGAGCGAGTTTGAAGATCTCGAAGATTTGCCTTCTTTTTAGACTTTATTTTGTAAATAGCTGGAGATCTTACGTACATTTAATGTATACTATTCGCTACTATAAATAAATATATCACGGTATGGAGACCTCCAAGATTTGCTCGTATCACGGTAACTAAAGTGGAGGAGGCACTCAATGAGTCCTCAATTTGGATCCAGTTCCTTAGTCGGGCCTACTAAGACATGATAGATAACTGTACTCCCTCTGTCTTAAAATATATGTTGCAAATTTGTCAAAAATTGAATAAATTTAGATACTATTTAATATATAGATTAATCTAAATTTTAATAAACCTACAACATTTATTTTAAAACGGAGGGAGTAGAAAATATTTTACTAGTAGTTTGGTTGTCCGCATAAAAGTTACCGAGTTTTGGTTAGAGCTGCATTTTCGCATGAGTTGCAAGAGTGACGTACGATTTGGCCCGTAAAAATGAGTGGGCGTTTCCCATCTCATGTTGCGTGCGAGCGTGACCAAGAGAAAATGTTTGTCCAAATAAAGGATTTTGGGACTTTTGTTGTATCTGGCCGACCTCCCGTCTCATGTTAATAATCTAGAAACAGCCATGCGTCCAGCTATATTAATATAGCAACCATTTGACAGCACAACGCCCAAAAAACCAAATAAAAACTAACAAGATAAAAGAAAAGAAAAGCAAAGCCGACAACTGTGGCTTGACGAAAACGAGGATGACCTGTCACTACGGCGCCCTGCGGAGAATTTCCACCCCTCTCCTAGCGTTCCGAACTGTCGCGTACCAAGCAGCACCTCCAAGAAGGAAACCAACGACAACAATGTTGATACCCGGATTGATCTTAGGGTTTTCCCCGATACGCTACAGGAGGTGGGGAAGAGGTACACCCGACGCCCTTTAGGAAGACGGCGACACCCGCATGCGTCACCACGTCCGTGTCAAGAAGACAATGATTTCTCTCGACCCCTAAAAAACCACACTCCCGGACATTTCGAATTGCTCCACCAAGCTCTTCACCCACCAGCATGCGCCACCACGGTCTTGCAGTCACCCTCGTCGTCACATCGCGACCCTCGATAGCAGCAAAGGCACACCAGACCATCACTAGCCCAGGGCCTGCTGCCACACTGCAGCAACGGTGTCACCGTCGTCGTCAACCCTTGCTCTAGTCACTACACTTCCAACCACCAGTGAGTATGTCGCCACCACAAACCCCCACCGCCAAGTGGTAGTGCCATCCCGCCTTTGATCACCTGGACATGCCGGACCGTCGCCGGTCTGAGGACTGTCACACGCGGTACCCACTAACTCGCTGCAACATGACACTTGGACATAGCCGCCGCGCCCCCAGATTGAGACCTCAAGACGCAGCACCGGGTACTAGCTACCGTAGCCAAGGGACGCCAGATTCAGGCCAGATAGCACCAGCAGAGACGACATCCACGCAAGGGGTTCCCTCCGAGGCCCGTCTGACCAAGGACGAGGCCTACCTGGCCCAGGTCGAGGCCTGCCTAGCCCAGATATTGGGTCACGCCGCCGGATGCCACCTCCGTCACACGCAAATGGCACTCGAGGCCCGCCTAGCCAAGGTCGTGCGCCGCCCGGCCCCGATCGAGGCTCGCTGGCCCAGATCTTGGGCTGCACCGCCGGCCGCCGCGCAGCCTGCACGCACCGCGCCTACAGGTCACTGCCCGCTGATACATTGCAAATGTATCTATAATTTTTGACGTTCCATGCTTGGTTTTATCTACTTTCTTGTGTTTTGTCCACACTTTGGAGTACTTTTCATATGATTTCTTGGACTAACCTATTAACAAGATCCATAGTACCAGCTGCCTGTTTTCTGCTGTTTTTGGTTTTAGGAAGTCAGAAAATGAATATTATCGGAATTGGATGGGACAAAAGCCAAAGTCACTATTTTACCGGGGGACACTTGGAGCCAGAATACGAGACCAAGAGGGGCTGGGGCCTAGCCACACCACCTGGCACATGCCAGGCCTGGCCGTGCTGTGGGTGGTCTGCGCCCAGGCACCCCCTCGGGCTCTCCTTCCGCCTATCTATTGCCTCCGATACCAAAACCCTAAGTACCCGATCAAAATTCCACGAAAGAGTCTGTAGCTGCCGTCATCTCCATCCCTAGATCGGGAGGGATCTGAAGCTCTTCCCGGCACCCTGCCGGAGAGGGGAATTCACCCTGGAGGCCTTCTTCATCACCATGCAAGCCTCCGGTGTGATGCGTGAGTAGTTCATCTCTGGACTACGGGTCCATGTAGTAGCTAGATGGCTGGTTCTCCTCCTTTGTGCTTTCATGTCTAGATCTTGTGAGCTCTGTTTATGATCAAGATCATCTATTTTTAATTCTGCATGTTGTGTTTGCGGGGATCCGATGGATATTGAGATGCTATTTCAGATTGATTATTGATTCTATCATGTCTTTGTTATTTGTGATCTTTCATGCTTTTCGTTGTTAGTAGCTATCTTGGCCAAGTAGATGCTAGCAACTCCAAGAGTTAGTATTTATGCTCGATAGTGGGTTCATGCCTCTGGTAATCTGGGGAAGTGACAAAAATCTCTAAGGTACTAGATGTGCTGTTGCTACTAGGGAGAAAACAACAATCCTTTGTTCATAGAACAATCGTATTGTTTACATTACACACAATTCGTAATGCAATTATCTGTTGCTTGCAACTTAATACTTGAGGGGGTTCGGATGATAACCTGAAGGTGGATTATTAGTCATAGATGCAGTTGGATGGCGGTCTATGTATAATGTTGTAATGCCCAATCAAGTCTCAAAGGAGTCAAGATGATTAGTATATGCTTGTATGCTTTCTCGATGTTTGTCAATTGCCCCGCTATAATTTGTTCACCCAACTTGTTATCTATCTTAAGAAGAGCCACCTCTAGTGAACTATGGATCCCGGTCCTTTGTTTTACATTCAATCTACAATCAACTGTTTACTGCTTTGTGTTTACTTTCTGCAAACTATTACTTCCTTCCATTCGATACGTTTAATCCTTTGTTTTCAGCAAAACCGGTGAGATTGACAACCTCATCGCAAGTTGGGGCAAAGTTCTGTGGTTGTGTTGTGCAGGTCTCCACGTTGCTACTAGCACCGGTAGTGCGCCCTGCCAAGGCTCAGCTAGCAACACCTTTGGGGTGTTTCCTTGCTCCTACTGGTTCGATTAAACCTTGGTTTCATACTGAGAGAAAACTTGCTGCTGTGCTCATCATACCTTCCTCTTGGGGTTCCCCAACGAGCTCGATATATTTTGAGCCAACAACCTTTTTTCTGGCGCCGTTGCCAGGGAGTCAAGGACATCTTCACAAGGGGAGTCCCTCATAACCAATCTCTTTACTTTGTTATTTTTGTTTTGCTTAGTTTACTTTTGTTTTGTTTGCTTGTTTCTTTATCAAAAACACACAAAAAATAGTTTTACTAGTTTTCTTTCTTTATCAAAAACACAAAAAAATAATTACTCTCGAAAACACTAAGTTGTGTGACTTCACTAGCACCAACAACAATGATTTTATGAGCACACCTATTGCTCCACCTGTTCCTGAAGCTACTTTCTTTGAGATTAAACCTACTTTACTCAATCTTGTTATGAGAGAACAATTTTCTGGTATTGGTAATGAAGATGTTGTTGCCCATCTAAATAATTTTGTTGAACTTTGTGAGATGCAAAAGCATAGGGATATAGATGGAGATATTATTAAGCTGAAATTGTTTCCTTTCTCTTTGAGAAGAAAAGCTAAAGAGTGGTTGAATTCCTTGACTAGGAATAGTATTGATTCTTGGACTAAGTGCAAAGTTGCTTTCATTGGAAAATACTATCCTCCTGCTAAGATTATATCTATGAGAAGTGAAATAATGAAGTTTAAACAATCTGATAATGAACATGTTGCTCAAGCTTGGGAAAGAATGAAATCTTTGGTAAAGAATTGTTCCACTCATGGACTGACTGCTTGGATGATCATCCAAATTTTTTATGCAGGATTGAACTATTCTTCAAGGAACCTATTGGATTCTGCTGCTGGAGGTACCTTTATGACCATTACTTTGGGTGCTGCAACAAAGTTTCTGGATAATATGACGGTTAACTATTCTGAATGACATACGGAGAGAGCTCCACAAGGTAAGAAGGTAAATTCTTTTGAGGAAACCTTCTCCTTGAGTGATAAGATTGATATTATTATGTCTATGCTTATTAATGGGAAATCCCAAATTGATCCAAATAATGTTCCTTTAGCTTCTTTGGTTGCTCAAGAAGAGCAAGTTGATGTGAACTTCATAACAAATAACAATTTTAGCAACAATGCCTACAAGAATAATTTTGGTAACAACAATTATAAGCCATATCCTCCCAACAATGGTAATGCTTATGAAAATTCCTGCAACAACAATAGGAGTGCTCCCTCTAAACTAGAAGTTATGCTTACAAACTTTATTAGTAAGCAAACTCCTTTCAATAAAACTATTGAGGAAAAACTCTCTAATGCTAAAAGAAATATAGTATCTTTGTCTGAAGCTCAATCTTCATTGATTAATAAAATGGCTGCTAAACCTGAAACTAATGATAATCCCTTTGCAGCTACTAATGCCATACAAGTAAGAATTGATGAAAATGTTAGACTATTAGCTGAATTACATGCTAAGTGGGAAAGAGAAGATGAAATTGCTAGAAACATTAGTGTTTCTACTATCACCACCACTAGTGTTGAGGCTAGTAATAGTTCTACTACTCTAGATGATAAATTTGATTTTGATCTTGATGGTTACAACATCTCTGAAGTTATTAAGTTCCTACAAAAGCTTGCTAAAAGTCCTAATGCTAGTGCTATGAACATGGCCTTTACAAAACACATTACTGATGCTCTCATAAAGATTAAAGAAGAAAAGATGAAACATAAAGCTTCTATTCCTATAAAACAAGAAGATGGTTGGAAAACCCATCATTAATATGAAAGTGAATGACTTTGATTTCAAAGCTTTATGTGATCTTGATAGTAGTGTTTCTATTATGCCTAGAAGGATTTATGATATGCTTGATTTGCCTCCACTTGAAGATTGTTATTTGAATGTCCCACTTGATGATAATGCTAAAAAGAAACTCATGGAGAGTATTAATGATGTTCTTATTATGGTTAACAATGCCTATGTCCCCGTTGATTTCTATGTTTTGGATGTTGAATGCAATGCTTCTTGTCCTATTACTTTGGGAAGACCTTTTCTTAGAACTGTTGGTGCCATTATTGATATGAAAGAAGGCACCATTAAATACCAACTACCACTCAAGAAAGGTATAGAACACTTCCCTAAGAAAAGAGATAAGATTTATTTTCCCTCTCCTATGAAAACAAAATTTGCTCTTAATGCTTCTTTATTTGAGAACACTTGATTCTTTTTCTTGCTTCTTATGCCTAATTTAAAGGCGTTAAAGAAAAGTACTTATTGGGAGATAACCCAAAAGTTTTAAATAAGTCTTGGAAGTTATTGCTTCTGTAATAACCGCTCCTTATCCTTTTTATTTGCTTTTTGTGCCAAGAGTAACCTCTAATGAGAGAGAAGTGATGATTGAGAAAGTTGCTGTCCCGAAACAGATTTCTGTACTTCACCGTAAAAATTCGTGTAATATATCTGTACGTACTTTTGAGGCGTGAATTTTTCTGCTTCTGCTCCAGGTTGTTATCTAACTTTCGTTAGTTCAACACTTTTCGATTTGAGCAACAGAAGGTCTTTGAAAAAATTCGTCTTTACCTTCTGGTCTATTTTGACAGATTTCTGCCATTTTCTGCATTTGCTTCTTGTTGGTTCCTTTTTGAGTTCTTTTGGAGAATTGAAGTTTTTGAGGGAAGTGCTACAGTAGCTTGTGTTTTAATAGAAGTTTTATTAGTGTTAGAACTGAACCTAAAGACCTATTATCTTGAGTGCACTAATGTTGCTAATAAAGATTGTGTGAAGTTTTGTATGAAGGAAAAATTTCAGGTGTATGAAAGGAATGAGTAATGAGATGAAGGATAGACTAAAGCTTAATCTTGGGGATGCCACGCGTGTCACCCCAATAAATATCCAAGAAGTATAAGCGTCTAAGCTTGGGGATGCCCAATGCATCCCCTTCTTCATCAATAAAAATCCCAGGTTTCTTCTAAACGCTTTATTTTTATTGTTTCATGCATAGTTGTGTTGTTCTTGGAGCGTCTTCTTTTTCGTTTTTGTTTTCTTTGTTTGCTTAGTTTGCTGAATAAATTGGTTGGACCCCCTCTTTCATACATTGGTTTTCAAATAGTTTGGTTTGGATTGGAAAAAAGTAGTAAAGTTCATGCTTAAGTGGTAAAGAGAGCTTGTTTTTGACTGTGGCATATGCTTTGTCATGCCATGCTTGATATTGTTTTGGCTTTATGCTTAGTATTCTTTGCTGTAGCATGACTTGTTATAAAAATTGAGATTTCTTAATGTGCCTTGGATGAATCATGTGTTGTTTTATCATATTAAAGCATAGTATAGTGGTATTCTCCTTTGATGCTTTATTTGGGTTGACTTGGTGCATGCTCACACCATGCTATAACTATCCAAAGTCACCTTAGCCTTTATGATCCTTTAGTTTTCAACTTGTAGTATCACTTTATGCTTTGATCAATGATGTTTTGTCGCTCTGCATAATTATGGCCATTATTGCTCTCTTAGTTTGTCATTCCCAGTCTTTTGCTAGCCTCCATAACCAAGTATGAGTTCCACTCATGCATCATCCTCCTTAAACCAAGTTATTCCAAAGAGTCCACCATATCTACCTACTAGCTTATTCTATTCCAAGTATATTCATGTTTTTGTTTACCTTCCAAATTAAACTTGTTATGAGAAAACTAGTGATTAAAGCTCTCACGAACTTGATGGCACACTTTACTTTTTTGCATTTAATAAACTTGAACCATTGGGTCCTTCTTTGTTGCGTATATGCTTATGCTTTATACGTTAAAGTTAGCAGAACCATGTATCATGGGGAACACTTTCAACATTGCACTTGTACTTTGTACCCCGTTGATATCATGTTCTTTTGCTTATGGATCCCGGTGGTGTGAAATAAAAGTGGAACTTGTAAGATCATGGAGTTTGTATGCGTGTTAGAGAAACGCCTGGGCCGCTAGCCTAAGCCATGCCTAATCATGGTGGAAACTTGCAGCATCACCATAATGAGCACTCTATGAAGCATCCTCAATAAAAACCAATGCAAATGGCAAATAAAAAGATCGCCGAGATGCTCATTGTCTGCTTGCCTTGTCATTTTGATTATGGGATAACTTCCGTATCATGTGCAAGGGGTACCCCGTTGGCGGTTCTTTATGATATATATGTACTTACAATGACAAGATCTTACTTATGACTAAAATTGAGTAGCATGATGTTCGGTCTTCGTAAGTAAGGGGCATGAGATTTCGGTTTATAACTTGTCAAGCATATCCTCTTAGTTGTGTCACTTTAACCTTAATCACCTTCAAGATGCTTATGATAGGGGCAATGAGAGCTGAAAGCTATTAAGATACCATAATTTTTGGAAGCTCTTTATGAGACTTGAATCCCTACTTCCTTCTATGAAGGCCTTTCTTTTACTTTTATGTTGAGTCTCCACCTTCTATCTTTATGCACTTACTTTGAGAGCATAGTGGCCATTCTTAGTTCTATGTGCATTGTCCCAAGACTAGTTGATTGATGCATGCTTTGATATTTCTTGTTTTAAACTATTTGTATCTAGTCACCCTTATGAACTTTGAAGGTGTCCTATGCATTTATATTTGCTACTCTATGAGGGACAAGCTGAATGCTACTATGCTATGTTTTCTTTATGTGAAGCAAACAAACGTCTTGCAAAGCATTGTTATTTATGAATCTTTTGTTTGTGCCTTTTCATGTTGCAATATAGTTTCTTTGTCTTATTGCTAGAACTTTGTCCTTCATGTTATGATTGAAGTACTATGATCCCAGCTTCGAATGTTTTACAAATACTTTGATCAAGTTTATGATGGTGCATGTCACCTCAAAAATTATTCTTTCTTTTTATCACTTACCTACTCGAGGATGAGCAGGAGTTAAGCTTGAGGATGTTGATACATTGCAAATGTATCTATAATTTTTGATGTTCCATGCTTGGTTTTATCTACTTTCTTGTGTTTTGTCCACACTTTAGAGTACTTTTCATATGATTTTTTGGACTAACCTATTAACAAGATGCCATAGTGCCAGCTGCCTGTTTTCTGCTGTTTTTGGTTTCAGGAAGTCAGAAAATGAATATTCTCGGAATTGGATGGGACAAAAGCCAAAGTCACTATTTTACCGGGGGACACTTGGAGCCAGAATACGAGACGGAGAGGGGCTGGGGCCTGGCCACACCACAGCCACGCTGCCAGGTTCGCCCAGGCCAGGTGGTCCGCCACCCAGCACCCCTCGGCCTCTCCTTTCGCCTATATATTGCCTCCGATACCAAAACCCTAAGTACCCGATCAAAATTCCACGAAAGAGTGTATAGGCGCTGTCATCTCCATCCCTAGATCAGGAGGGATCTGAAGCTCTTCCTGGCACCTTGCCGGAGAGGGGAATTCACCCTGGAGGCCTTCTTCATCACCATGCAAGCCTCCGGTCTGATGCATGAATAGTTCATCTCTGGACTACGGGTCCATGTAGTAGCTAGATGGCTGGTTCTCCTCCTTTGTGCTTTCATGTCTAGATCTTGTGAGCTCCGTTCATGATCAAGATCATCTATTTGTAATTCTGCATGTTGTGTTTGAAGGGATCCGATGGATATTGAGATGCTATTTCAGATTGATTATTGATTATATCATGTCTTTATTATTTGTGATCTTGCATGCTTTCCGTTGTTAGTATCTATCTTGGCCAAGTAGATGCTAGCAACTCCAAGAGTTAGTATTTATGCTCGATAGTGGGTTCATGCCTCCGTAACTGGGAAGTGACAGAAATCTCTAAGGTACTATATGTGCTGTTGCTACTAGGGAGAAAACAACAATCCTTTGTTCATAGAACAATCGTATTGTTTACATTACACGCAATTCGTAATGCAATTATCTGTTGCTTGCAACTTAATACTGGAGGGGGTTCGGATGATAACCTGAAGGTGGATTATTAGTCATAGATGCAGTTGGATGGCGGTTTATATATAATGTTGTAATGCCCAATCAAGTCTCAAAGGAGTCAAGATGATTAGTATATGCTTGTATGCTTTCTTGATGTTTGTCAATTGCCCCGCTGTAATTTGTTCACCCAACTTGTTATCTATCTTAAGGAGAGCCACATCTAGTGAACTATGGATCCCGGTCCTTTCTTTTACATTCAATCTACAATCAACTGTTTACTGCTTTGTGTTTACTTTCTGCAAACTATTACTTCCTTCCATTCGATACGTTTAATCCTTTGTTTTCAGCAAAACCGGTGAGATTGAAAACCTCATCGCAAGTTGAGGGCAAAGTTCTGTGGTTGTGTTGTGCAGGTCTCCACGTTGCTACTAGCACCGGTAGTGCGTCCTGCCAAGGCTCAGCTAGCAACACCTTTGGGGTGTTTCCTTGCTCCTACTGGTTCGATTAAACCTTGGTTTCATACTGAGGGAAAACTTGCTGCTGTGCTCATCATACCTTCTTCTTAGGGTTCCCCAACGAGCTCGATATATTTTGAGCCAACACCCGCGCACGCTGCCGCCATGACCGTCCGTCGCCGCCGACGCCGAGCCATGGACCACCGAAGTGCACCGCCGTCGGTCGGCCGCCCAGCGCAGGCTCAACTGCACGAGCGGGGAAAGAAGCTCCCGCTGCCACTGGCACCACGCAAGCTTCGTCCGGCGACGGTCGCCGGCGGCGGCGGGGAGAGGAGGGTAGGAGAGGACGGGAAGAGGCGGCTAGGGTTGGCACTGCGTCGCTCGCGGGGAGCGAGCACAGGAGCCGTCGTGGCTAGGGATCTCTTTCGTCACGCTAATAACCAATTAACCAAATAACACGAAAAGTGAAAGGTCTCATGTAGCCTACTTTCGCACCAGCCTTGTATACCACATATCAGTTGAATATTTGTTTTATTATTTTAGGCCAAATAGTAGGTTTTCCACGCTATGCATGTTTATAATTTTCCATAATTACGTACAAGAAGGAAGAAATGAAAATATAATAATACAAGTCTCTAGCCCCCCTACTAATATACAATAAGTTGGATGAAATTATCCATTAAGACTGCTAGCTCTTAATAAGGTTCCTTTTTTGCCCTATGAACAAGGAGAGATCAAGTTTATTTTGACTTTCTTACTTTATCTTACTTCCTCTGATTAAAATTAATTAACTTGAATTTGTCTAGATTCGGATGTATCTAGCACTAGAACATGTCTAGATACATCCGAATCTAGACAAATTCGTGTCAATTAATTTGGATCGGAGGGAATAATAGAATTGGTTTCCTTTTCTTTGAAAAATTTATTTCTTAGTGCCTTCTTGTTTGGACTGGCTGCGTGGTTGCGGCTGGTTGTGATTAACTGTGCTGATGTGTATTCCGATCTATACTCTTTAGCAACTTATTTGGCTTCTAGTTGTAACTGGGGAATTGTCTGAAATACCTCAAAGTCGTGAGAGTATATATTTTTACTAATTTATGAGTAATATAACTAACATATGGATCATTGCTAAAAGACGATGGATCCCTATATAACGTGTATAGTTTTTTTTAAATCAAGCCACACTTTATATAAAAGTAATACTTGGATGCAAATACCCTGGTCAAAGGTGTGGTATAGAATAAAAAAGTTATGCGATCTCTCTCATCCATGGCATGCATGCCCAACGAGTTAAATAGTAGCATATCACTATTCTCTTCGTCCTAAAATAAGTAATTTAAGTTTCTCTAGATTCATATGTATCTATATAAGCTGTATTTTGTAGCCGAAGTGGGCTATCTACACTACTAGAGAATTGCTTATAGTAGCACGGCTTACCGCCAACGAATCTAAAGGTAGGTCGCTGGCGATAACCCCTTTCAGGGCCACCGCGCTTTATCGCCGGCGAATGGATTCCTAGGGTGTCGGTGCTACGTTATCTATCGCCGACGAAGCTGGGCTGTGTGCGCCGGGGCTAAGGTCGGCTGCCTCCACCCAAATAGCCTGCGCCATACCGCCGGCCAATGGATTCCTGGGGCACCGGCGCTACGTTATCTATCGCCGGCGAAGCTGGGCTACGTGCGCCGGGATAAGGTGGACCGCCTCCACCCAAATGGGCCGCGCCATACTGCCGGCGAAGCGGTCCTGCGTTCGCCGGGGATAACGCTGGTACCAGGGGCTCACCTTATCCACTCACACGACCCATCACACACGTGTGCATGCACCCTCCCTCTCCCCTCAATTCCCCTCCCTCTCTCAAATCCTCCATAGGCACCGCCCGTCGCTCGCCACCATGCTCCGTAGGCGCCACCCCTCTTTATCTCTCGCCATCGTGCTCCGCTGTAACACCCTCAGAATCGGCTCTATGCAAGTTTTAGCGAAACTCGCCAAACCCGCATAGAAACGATTCAAAGGTGCCCACCAGGCACTTTCGTGCGGGTGGAAAACGAAGTAATAACATTACACAACAGTCCTCGATGGGACCCACAGAACAGATATATATACAACAGCGACTCCAAGAGTCAAGAATACAGATATACAGTACAAGATCCAAATCACCTTGAAAACGATAGAGCGTCCAGCTACGGACAAGATGCAAATGGGGCTAAGAGCCCTGAAGAATAACCGATGGCGTCCATAACCCTGTCCAGGCCAAGCCGGAAGGGCAACCCTGCTAACGACGTCGATCTCAAAACCTGCTTAAACAAAAGGGGTGCCGACAAAGGGCAAAGGAAAAAGAGGAGCGTCAGTACTGAGGCCAGTACACGGCGAGGCTAGAATTCGGCGGTCCTCGCCTACATAGGTATGCTGGACTGAGCGGCAGCGGCAGCATGCACTAAACAACCTATAGAGACTCGATACAACTGGCGGCTATTAGAGAGGGGTAAGAAAGATCTATGCGGAACCAACCTGATGCTACCATCAAACAAACCCATCCTGGTGTTTCCCCCTCGAGACCAAACGAGGAAGTCAACCGAGGAACTCACACAGTTGGCAGTTTTATTTATTCAGTTACCGTTGCAGCAATTACTAGTCAGGTATAGATAATCATCCTGATAAAATAAGCAGTGGGCCATTTTAGTTAATCATTCCGTTATAGTTGCAACACTTACTAATCAGATATAGATATCATGAGATAACCCAAAAACCCAGCAGTTGTTGATACTTTTATTTAGCCATTCCGTTGTGGTGAATCTGATTACTAGTCATATCGGATACAAGTTAATTTATAACAGTAAACTTTAGTTATAGTTGTCTATGATCAAGCACTGTGCTCCAAGTCGTCCATAACCATGACACGGCTTCTCGAAAAGATTTAACCCTGCAGGGGTGCACCAAAGTATCCACAAGCACTTCGACCCTTTTTGCCAGATCAGTTAACATACACCCATCGGTATGTCGGCGGGGCCTAAGTCACGACGTTCCTGACCCAAAAGCAAGCACGGGGCCACCCCACTAAGTACACCCGAAACGAAGTCGGCGGTCTCGAGACGGACTCGTGGGTTTTGCGCCGATGGCTGTAAACGACAAATCCCAAAATCGGACCGATATCACAAAACACTCCGCTTCCTAAACAGTACAGCGTGCTCCTCACACAATCGTAAATAAAGCAGTAAAGCATGGCATAGGTACAGGATAGTAAATAAAACCTCAAACTAGTTGTGGCCCCCAGTACAATACTTTGAAATCAGGTACTAATCGATGGGGGCCCATATCTCCCCACCTGTGGTTAGCGCGCTCGATCTCGGAACAGGTGTCAAGAACTCGGGGTCCTACGGGACACAAGTGGGCGGTCGGAAAACCAACATTATCTATCACCCACCGATGCCTCTGCTTACTTACTTCAATTTTAGTTGTTAAACAGTAATTAAAGTGAACGGTAATTAAAGCCATGATCATCTCCAACAATTAACTTGCGGCAATACTCCAACAACTGTGGTACTTGACGACACGCAACAGCACTTGAGCGAGCGACTACGACACGCAAGTCCAACTATCTACCAATCAACAGGTAATAGGATGTGTCCAAGGCAATATAAGGCTGCAGGGGATATCACGGGTACGGAAACTAGAGCATCGCAACACAGATAGCAATAGATCAACAGGAGGAAATAAAGACTATAAAAGTAAGATAGGTAGAAAGGGGGAGATGCTCGCCTGAAAGCATTGTCGAAGGTTCAACCGAAGATCGGGTCGACACTCGCATCAACTCCTCGGCCTAGTCCGTGAAGAAGCAAAACACTAGCACAAATACCGGATGCACTATTTAATACTACGGCAAAAGATCGGGCATGATGCATGTATGATGTATGACATGGCAAAGATGCGATGCAATTAGGCAATATTAAGCGGAACCAGGGGTCCTGACAATAATTAAATGGTTCATGTTATTTATCTACCCCGCAAATTAAATGTTGTAATAACAAGACAAGATGAGTTACCGGTTCGCTACACAAATTTAAATGAGGCCAATATAAGACTAGATTTGCCCGCATATGGGCCCCATATTTAATTATAAGGTGAATCGACATAAGGCCCTCAAACCACATGACAAGTATGCATGCAAGTATGACAAATTAATATGCGTCAGTTTGGTATTACATTTATAAAAATAGGGCTCGAGAAAAGGGATCACACATTAGGGGTCGAAGATCTTGGTCCGGGGTTCGGGTCGGTCTCGTGGTTCGATCTGGGGTTCGCCTCGGCGAATCGTTCTCGGATAACGGAGTAGCTCTTGGCGATCCGGGTCTTCAAACATGTCGACGGTCATGGCGCTCGATGAAGTACTTGTCGATTCAAGACGGCACCTTTTGGCGTCCGGGTTCTTGATTTAACTTGGCGTCCGAGATGGAGAGCTCGTCGTCCGGGGATCCTCCGAGTCCGTGTTGACGACCTTGGGGTTCCGACTTTGGTTGTTGGCCGACGAGGAGATCGGAGCACACGATTTGGAGGCCACAAGATGAAGAACACATCCTGCCTTGATTCTCCTTGGACACGCGTGCAGGAACCACACACAGAACTGGTACTTGGCGACAGAGAAGGACATGGTGTGGTGGGGCTTGAGCCTGCTGCGTGTCGTGGACACACGCAGGAAGCGGCCAAGGACCGGCAGAGGTTCACAGGAGGTGCTGGCGGCGCCGCGCAGGTCGGCCGGGCGGCGCGGCCGAGCCAGCAAGGGAGGGCCCCGGCGGATGAGGACAGGGCGGCCGGGAAAGCTCCGTGGCCGACGGTGCGCAGGGCGCGCAGGAGGCCGAGGGCGCGGCCGACGGAGAGGTCGAGGGCGAACGCGGCGGAGGACGGGGGAGCAGAGGGCGGCCGGAGGAGGAGGTGAGGAGCACCGGCGGCGGGGCCGGCGAGGAGGGCGGCCAAGGGCGGTGGGGAGACGGGGGCGGGCCGGCGGACGAGGTCGGGGAGGCCGCGGAGCAGCGGTGGTCGCGGAGTCGGGGACGCGGGCCGGGGCTTGCAGGAAGGGGAGGCGGCCGGTGAGCTCGGGGCCGGCGGCGGCCGAAGCGAGAGGCGGGGGAGCGGGGTTGGTGGGGGAACGGGCTGAGGGAGAGAGAGGGAGCGGCAGCGCCAGGCGGGGTCGGCGCGTGGTGGGGCCGGGGCACCGCGTTGAGGGGGGCTGTGTGTGTGCTGGATGGTGGGGTGGGAAGTGGAGAGAGAGAGGGGTGGCTGGTGGGGTGATGTGGCAGATTAGGAGTGGGTAGGGGCTTGGGTTAGGGTGACGTGTCGGGTGGGGATTGGCCGGGGTGAGGTGGTCAGAGGGGTGGGTAGACTAGGTTGGGTAGTTTTAGGATTTTTGGGGGACCGATTGTTTGTACTGGGGTTGGTCGTTCGGGTCGATTTGGCCCGTTCGACTGCCCCACTAAAAATAATTAAATATTTTATTTATTTCAAACAGGGCTTTTGCAAACCGATAGCAGACAAAACAAAATAATCCGGAGACCCGGGTTTTGCGTTTGAATAAAGACGGGGCGTTTAGAAAACACAAACAGGTTTTTCCGCAAATAGTTTTATGCAAGCAAATGCAAGATGATGACGATGCTCAAATGCAATGTGGCATGATGACATGAACATGCGGTCATGATGATGCAATGCACGAAACAACGCGATTTTCTAGTAGTGGTTTTTGCGGGATGCCACATCCGCCCATCACTAGCCACCGTGCTCCGCAGGCGCCGCCCCTCTTATCTCTCGCCACCGTGCTCCGCCTGTCGCTCACCACCATTCTCCGCAGGCGCCGCCCCTCTTTATCTCTTGCCACCGTGCTCCGCCTGTCTTCGATCTGCAGCCCCCCTGCGAACCCTAGCCCAACGTGACGGCCACCCCGCTGTCGATGCCACAAACCAGGGTCAACCGCCAGCATCATCTTCAACCGCGACAACGAGGTAATCCCCCTCTCTATCAAATCCTGTTGGTTAGCACCACTGACTTAATCATAGTCTGTACCAGCAAACTTGCACAGTAAGCACCACTGACTTAATCATAGTTTGTACATAGATGCATCAAGTCCAAATCAAGTAAGCACCAAGTACATAGATGCATCAAGCACCAAGAACAGTAAGCACCAAGTACTAATGAATGCTACTCTTGTTAAAGACATAGATGCATTATGCGATGTTACATGAACGATAGCACAGTAAGCACCAAGTACAGATCCAATGGATAGCTAGCAAAAGGAAATAAAAATCTTTGATTATAGTAGGAGTGTCTAAATTGACGACTTCTTGCTATTATAACATTGTACCTGCGATCATTTTAGTCCTATAGATTTGATTTACATGGTTATTCCGTTTGCATACTTGAACTTGCTACTATACTTGAACTTGATATATTAAGGGGCAGCTCAAGAACTTGTGGAGAAGCCCTTTTTTGAGACAATTTCTCAAGAACCTTCTATTGCCGCATATCTTCTCTACACCTTCTCAAATAATTGTTATATGTCTCATGATTATTGTCTATTTAAGTAGTATGGCGCAGTCAGAGCCAAAGTACTGCGGTGTGTATAAGAAGCCCATGAGGATCCCCACTTGGGAGGCTCGGATCACCGTCGATGTGAGTAGGCACCACCTTGGGGCATGGCAGTCCCTCGAGGAGGCGACACGCGCCTACAACTACATGGCAGTCCGGCACTTCGGCGTGAGGGCGATCCTAAACTTCCCCGAGGACCAGCTAGGGTCATACAGAATAGGCCCGAGGATATGAGAGTCGCCCCGATGGCGAAGGAGCAGGAGCACCGACTGGTCGAGAGACAACTTCTTGACCCCTTGGTCCAGACACTCCGCGAGGATATTGCGATGATCGTGGAGAAGTACGAGGTCTTGGCAGCCACTACTCGCCAGCATCCCGTCCAGGAGGCGGGCCCCTCTAGGTCTGACGGCACGGGATCCTTCACTGCGCGCCCTCGGGGCCCGTACTACGGGTTCAGCCCCGGCGACTTTACCATCGCACCAACGTCGTCCGACGACCTATCTTCCTTAGGTTTATTCGACGATGATGACGTTGCCTGATCTATCTCAGACAGAGATGTGGATCATCTACTTGTCATATATTACTTATCCTGCTAGTCTTTGTGATGTTTATGTTCAATTATTGTGCTAGACTTTATTTGTGCTACTTACTTTATAACTATGTTTACTATGCGTCTTCTTTCTTGATAAATATAGAATGGATCAAGTGTGCAACAATTGTGCTCAACCATTGGGGAGGTGAGGTGCCTAGACAAGAAGTTCCCCATAGTGCTTCCTGTCGGGTTTGAGGCTAGAACGGTATGTGTTCTGAAATACACAGTACCATGGATATCTATATTGAATTGAAAAAAACATGGATTTTGTTGTATTGTTATTTTTTTACTCAGTCAACCCCTAGAACTTGGCAACTGGACTTCATGGACAACTTCCGTAGAAACACCATTGACGATGCCGTGCTTGAGGTCACTTTGATGTCAGATGCTGATCTCAATAGGAGTTACGTGGTTACCGTCACAAATATAGCGATCAGGACATATTTCAGTGAACCTGGCTGGATAAACTTTTTGAATGAGCATGATATGCAATATGGAGATAATATAAAGATCTTTCTCATTCATCAAACAACCGTAATCTACTACTACATGTACACGCCCCCTGATGATGATATCCAACAGTAAGCTAGCTATGTAGTTGACCATCGTATTATATGTCGTTTATTCTATACATATATTCTTTTTATCTGACTTTCTTCCTACGAACTTTGGTGTTAGGACAGTATGTTCTCTGAAATTCATATGTGGATCATGTAAATATATATATATGTTCAATGAAAATCACGACTAATTGTTCTGTCCTATGATTTTACCCAGTCAGTCCCTTGTAGTGCATGACATGGCTTCATGGACCATCTCCATAGAAACATGGATGAGGTTGCCGTGTATAATGTCACTTTGACGCATCATCATCATCATCCTAATAGGGCGTACCAGGTTAGGGTCATCAATGAGGAGGTCTGAACATATTTTACTGGTGCTGGAGGGACAAGACTCCTCATTCTGTATGGTGACATGCAATAGGGACAAGAGTTCAAGTGTATGCTTAATCATCATTATGACATCATCTATTCCACTCGAGGGTGAAGATGAGTGAACTATATATAATGTTATGAACCAATGTTGATAATACTGCATGTGCGGCCATATAATTATAGCCTTATATATACTTGTGTTATCGATCATGTCCTAGCTATATTGAACATTTGGTGGATACTACTACTATTTCCTGTGTTAATATATATTTTGCTATCATTATCCCGTATACTGTGTATTCCTGTATTCATCTGTGTATTATGTGTGTTTCCTATTATCATTTTTCTCCGGTACATAATATCACCGGAGAATAACTTTTCTTACCCCTAGCGAATATCTATGCGCCAGTGCTAGGGGACCTTATCCCGGCGAATTGGGATACTCGCTGGTGGTATGTGTTGTTATCAACGGCGAATGGTGTCGTTCGCCGGTGAACCGAAACTCGCCGGCGGTAGATGTGTTGGGTGCGCCAGCGGTGAGCTTTTCCCTAGTAGTATCATCTCATACATCTATGTCCAATCCATACACGTGTGTTTTAGTTGTTGTGTTTGGTAGGTTGAATGAGCTAGGGTGTGCTCACTTCAGATCCTCTTTGGTAGGTCGAATGAGTTGAGGCATGACGGCTCTTTATAAAAAAGAAACCAGGTTCCTGGATACAAATATAAAAATCAATCAAGTCCCTCAGAGGTCGCTGGCGCCGCTACCGCGATAGGAGCCGCCGCCGCTGCACGCTGACGCCGCTAGGAGAGTGAGCTTGCCCTTCCCAGTCGCTAGGAGACCGAGTTCCGACGGGGACGCATGCCGCCAGGATCTCGACGAGGACGGGGATAAGGATGGTAGAGCTCATTGGGGACGGGGACGAGGACAGTGGAGCTCAAGCTCAGATGAGGCATGGAGAGGGAGACGAGGAATCGTGTCGCTAGTGCAGAGATGGGGCTGTACGTCGCTAGGGGAAAGGGCGAAATGGGGGTGCGAGCCGTCGACCCCTATCCGTCTGGAGTGTGGGCATGGGACGGAGTCAGCCCTACCAGGTTGTGCTAAGAGGGATTTTTGGAACGAGGTGGGCACGGCCTATTGGAGCCGACCCGACCTAACAAACAAAAAAAACATGGGATGGGGTAAGAATATCTGGGTTGTCTGAGTCTACCAAACACACCCATAGTAAAACGTGTCAGATACATCTAAATCTAAGCAAACCCAAGTGACTTATCTGTACCTTCGAGCCGAAGTGAATATCCCTATTTTCTAGTTGTACGTTAATAACAAACTAGCCGCTGCATGTAGCACACAGAGTGATTAGTTGTTTCTAGTTGTATGGGGAGGATCAATGGCGTAGATTCGGAAACATGTTCGCGGGTGTGCATGTGTGTATTTTCGGTCTAGCACATCTCTTATGTTTCAGTAGACTGTTGTTTTTGTTGCAAAGCCAACATAAGCTCAAACAAAGTAGGGTGTGTTCGGTTCAGGAACAAAGTGGAATGAAATGTCATGGTTCTATTCTTGTGTTCGGTTTGGATAAAAAAAGAAAATGAGTGATTTTGTTTTTTGTTTGGTCGGGAGAATTGGAGAGCAGAACGGAACGAGGTTAAAGTTAATCTTTTATCTCAATATCATAATTAACAGTGGCAAATGAACTTTTTAATCTTAAAATTGTAATTAACATCTTTTTTTTCGGTTGAGGGAATTTAGACAGCAGAAGGAAATGTCTAGAAATCGTAATTAACAGTGACAAATGACCTTTTTAATCTCAAAATCGTAATTAGCAATGACTAATTTTTTCTTCCAGCTGGATTATTGGAGTGATTCGTGATTAACATCGGCTAATTAATAATCGTTCCACCACATTCCGCAATGGGTGCATTCCGAATATGGGGGAATATTCACTCCCGAGTAACCACTCGGTTCCGTTCCATTCCACAACCGAACATAAGAATTAACTCTATGTGCGAAATAATTCCGTTTCATTCCACTTGGTTCCAGGAACCGAACACACCCTTAGTGTTCCAAAATGCCCAAGTAACTAATGTGATAATTTTTATAAGAACAACATATAAGACTTGCCCTTAGACTGAGGAGGCTAACATGGATATCCATTGATCGAGTTCCCCTATTTTGGCAAGATATGTCTGACAAGATTTTAGCAAAGGGAAAATGAAAAACTAGATGAGCCATTAATTCTAAATCTGGGCCATGACGATGGTGCAAGAATAATATTGCATGAAGATTTTTTGTTTGCAACAATCCCCTTGTATTAAGTCTTTTATGAATAAGCAACCACAAAAATACCTTGGTTTTTTTATTCAAGAGCACCATTTTGCTCCAAAACCTTTATACCTTAGAATATTCTGAATTACGGATGTTGCGCCTTATCAATAGCTTTCTCAAAGTCTAACATGTTCATGACTATTTATATCTTGGACTTGTGGCATTCTTGAAGATATTCAAATGCCCAAGCAAGGTAATCTTGAATAGTTCTGGATTTAGTGAAGCTATGTTGATTTTCATGAACCAATTGAGGAATAATTTTCTGAAGACTATTATATAACAACTTAGTGATGATGTTCAGGGAACAATACTGCGGGTATATTGGCCTAAGTTAACACGTGAAGCATTTTTTTTTGTTTGAACCAGTGAAACGTATGAGTTTATGCTTTGGAGATAGAGACTCCCCTCATGAATTTAATGACAGAACTCATAAGTAAAAATCCTTTTTGATGGTACCCAACATTGTACAGGATCACCACATTAAATCAATTTGGGTTCCAGTGGTTAATTATTTGGAAAGGCCGTAAAAATGATATTAATCTCCTTGCGAGAGAAAGGTACTAATAGAAAAAGGGTTATCTATGAGTTGTCTATCAGTGGCGCACCAATTGGATGACGCGCCACAGATAAGTACCCATGGCGCACCAAAATTCAGTGTGCCGCAGATAGGCTACTTATACGTGGCGCACCACCAAAAGGGTGCATCATGGTTAAAGTTAGACCGTGGAGGGATGCGTACCCCCTATCTGTGGCGCACCACCTACTGATGCACCACAGGTCAGTAGGTGGTGCGTCACGGATAAGAGGGGGTGTCCTATTGTTTTTCAAAACTTACTTGTGGCGCATCTCATAGAGGTGTGCCACTGATAGGCCACTTATATGTGGCGCATATTTTTCAAAATATCTGCTCGTCCTTCCTTGGGATCGCCTTTTTTAGTTTTGAAAAAAAGAAAAACATTTTAAATTTTAAAATCATTTGATATGTAGGTAGGTAATATGGTCTAGTTTCTAGTAAAATTAACAAACAAGAATTTCGACTTATTTTTACAAAAAAAATTATGACATGGTAAAACGGTCATAACTTTTGCATACGACCTCCGATTAAAAAGTTTTTTATATGAAAATTTATCTACCCGAAATTCTACATCTGCTCGTAACCACCTACAGTCTTTTTCGAACTTTTTAGAATCTCAAAATTCGAAAAGGAAAAAGTTACGGCAAAAATAAGGGTTTTCCTTGAAAAATATAAAAAAGGACCACTTATCTGTGGCACACTCTTTTGGTGATGCGCGTACGCCGCAAATAACCACGGGTGGACTTCAAATATGACCCGAACCCTCTGCTCCCCTTCTCATTCTTCTCTTCTCCTTCTCCTCATCCTCTTCTCCTCCCTTTCTCCTCTTCTCCTTCTCATTCTTCTTCTCTTACATTTGTCCTTACCCTTGTCCTTCTTCTCCTCTCCCCTTTTTCTCCTTCTCTTTCCTTTCTCCTCTCCTTCATATCTCCTTCTTCTGCCCCTTTCCTCCTCCTCTTTCTCCTCCATCTCTACTTCTCCTTCCCCTCCAACACTTCGCCTCTCTCCGGCCGCCGCGTCGTCCTCGAGCTCCTCCTCGCCTCCTACCGACGCGGTCACGACCTCCCGCACCTCCCTGCGCTGGTAGGTTGTTTCCGCGATGAAACAATGACGGCAACACCGACAACGCCATATCCCGTAGTTTTTTTGAATTTCGGAAATTTTATCTAGCGCATCGTATCCCCATGCGCCATGGATAAATTTTCATATTCCATTTTTTGAATTTTGAAATCGCTAGCAGTGGTGCACTATACCCTCATGCGCCACAGATAAGTGGACTTATCCGTGGTGCATCCCACATGCGCCTCTGATAATTTTTTAAGTGTGCCATTGATAGGTGTTTTCCTAGTAGTGAGGATATTCAAGAATATACAAATTTGAATGCTAGATTATTCACTATAGGAAAACTTCAAGGCGCTGACGACCAAATCATACGCCGATGGCTAGAGCCGGGCAGCCCAGCAAAACGGCTGTCGACGTAGCAAATGATGGGCCAACGACAACCGTTAGTGTAGAAAAGGTCATCGGCGTAGGCGGCGCCACGTGGGACAGGAAGACTAGACCGTGACAACGAGGCATCGATGTCACACCTACGCCGACAGATTTGCCATCGGCATAGCTCTTTTTCCCTTTTACCACATTAATCCTAAAAAATCATAACTAAATCATTCTAATTTAGAAAAATACAATAACATATCAAAATTTGCAGAAAAATAAGATCTATCTATCTACACTCAAATATTACACATTTGTGTTGAGTAAAAATTATTACATATACTTTCGTATAACACATGTTAAAAGATATTTAAAATAAAAATATGGTGGAATACCTCAAAAACTTCCGCTACAGGGCAACCAGAGTGAATCTTGTGGTAAAATGGTCTCATCCTTTCTTTTCTATATAGGTATTGCCTAAACAAACAAAAGGGAAGATAAACATCCATTGTTCAACTATCGTTGAAGGCCGGTCAAAGGGATAGATCTACGGGTCCCCGGTCTAGGGTTTTGGTGGAAACTGACCACCAGATCGCCAGAATACCTCAAAAACTCGCATGTGGCTCTGGCATATGCGTACGAGTGTGGTGCAACGTTCATATAGGCAATATATAGCTCCCGGGTGTGACCATGTTCACATACATGCGGTAGCAGTTAGTATAGTTCTAGACCAAGAGGTGGAAACTCCCGCTACGGGGCAACCAGTGTGAATCTTGTGGTACAATGGTCTCATCCTTTGTTTTCCATGTAGGTATGGCCTAAACAAACAAAATGAAGATAAAAGTCCATTTGTAAACCGTCTTTGGAGGCCGGTCAAAGGGGTAGATCTACAGCCCCCCTGGTCTAGGGTTTCGGTTGAAACCGACCATCGGAGCGCCAGAATACCTCAAAAACATGCATGTGGCTCTGGAATATTTGTACAAGTGTGGTGCAATGTTCATAGAGTAAATATATAGCTCCCGGGTGCGACCATGTTCACATATACGCGGTAGCAGTTAGTTGATGACTGGGTTCTTGCATCCCCGAGCGGCGGCGGCCCGGGGCCTCCCCCGCTGCCCCACGCCACTCTCCCCCTCCGCCGCCACCAGAGGCATTGCCGGCCAAAGGCTGCGTGGGTGGCGGCGGCAGGGTGCCTACTGGTTGCGGTCGGGGATGGGATGCGGCGCCCTCTCCACCTCTGATCCGTGGTGGCGCATGGGGATGGCGGACTGAGTCGCGGTGGCGGTGGTCGATCTTGTCCTCCCCTACATCGGCGACAAAGGCAGCAGCGCCAACGCGTCATCTGGGCACCAAGGCGGCGACCCTGGGCTTGGCTGCAGCAACTTCCTCCGCTGGAGGTGGTCGACCATGTTGGGACCTGGTGTGGAGGATCTCTGGATCTCACACTGATCTCCGGTGGTGGATTTCTAGATGTCATCGAGTATGGAGGGGACATGGCAGCAGGTGAAAACCGAGCCTTGACTATGACCTTGGCAGACGATGGCAACGTCACTCGGCGTCACTACCTTGAGGCATCATCTTCGCTGGTATTGTCACTTCACTCGAGTTGTTTTGGGGGAAACCCCAGATCTGGGTCTCCCGGTTTGATGATGGTGACGCTTGGCGTCTATTCACCTCTTGAGGGCATCATTTTTGAAATAGACGTCGGCTGGAGGTCAGACCACTCATGCTTCTCCAGGGGAAACCCTAATCTGGTTCTCCGTATCAGGCAATGGCGGCGCTTTGGTGTCATATTCTCTCTTGGGAGCATTGCTTGTGGAGCAGCGCTGGATGGCAGAGGCTGGTGATGGAGTGGCTTCATCTTGCACGGAGACTTTAGTGGAGATGTCAAGTCATGCCTAACCGCCAGGTGCTACGCTCAGTCATGCCTAGTGCAGTAGGTGCTATAGACGATAGATCTTCTGGAGGTCTCTAGCTGCATCGGGTGGCAGGACTCATCGGCATGGCACCAAGAGGTCTCCATGGTGACCGCACGTGCTTGTTGATGAACGTGCGTAGGGCGGTGGTGCTGTCTGGCGTCATGGTGGCATCGATGGCAGGCCTCGTAAGGTCATTGCATTGATCTCTCCTGAAGATGGGTTGGCAGAAAGACGACGGCAGCTGTAGATTGAGCATGCACGATGGTGTGTGCTACGGATCAGCTAGACCGTTTTGTGCTCCTGACCTGCCGTGGGGCGGTTTCGGGACCTCCGGTATGTTGATGATGTGCGATAGTGTGCGGTTAGAGTGTTCTGACATGACCACCCCTTCATCACGTTGTTTTAGAGAGGTGGATTTGATTGATCTTTGTATTCTCTTTGTAAGGTTTTGTTGAATAATAAATAAAGCAGGCTGTGTGCATCTTTTTGATGCAGAGGCCAGGGGTAACACCTCCATTTCGGAAAAAATCCAACAATAGGGTTATTGCAGTACTTCTAGCAGCAAATATTTATTAGAAAGTTTGTCCCAAGGGAGCTTTTCAAATGGAAATAACAACACCCCGCAACTGCGTTGTCAAGGCGCAGCCACATTGGTACCCAAACCGTGGTTTGGAAATAGTATACTCTAAACGTTGCTAGGCTAACAGTAATTGAGAAAGGTTTAAATTTACTAGTAACAAAGAACTAAACGAGAGCAAAGTAAACCAAAACTGAAAGTAAACAAAGAGGTTGTAGATGTAGAATTGACTAGAGTAAAGGCGGTGTCTAGGATTTTGGTCTCACTAGTGCTGGAGGGGCAACTATGTAGTCATCTATTGAAATTACACAATATACATCTTTAGATAAATAAACGATCCCCAATGATTCTGGGTTGTCACAGGTGTGTACTACATAGAGCGTCGCGGCGGCGTCACTTGCGCAAGTCAATAATACACTATGGATCAAAGGATCACATGAACTCATCTATCTCCTCCTTGTCACTAGAAGAGAGAGTAATATAATAGATCAAGCCAAAAAGTCTAGGTTTGCATACTATATCATACCTTACTCTGGAACCGAATCAATTACTCAAACATAAATCAATAATAACACAAAGGATAATCCTATGAGGTCATCATCATGTTCAACCTTACAAATACTATATACAAGAGAGAGGGAGATGATGACGTTGATGGAGATGGAGAGGGTGATGAGCCTGCGCCCGGTGTGTGGTGGTGGTGATGGAGATGGCCTCCTTATCCTCCTCTTATTGCTTTGATGGTGCGGATATGTTGATGGAGATCTGGATCTTGGAGTTATGGCGGCTATGGAGGTGGCAAGGTGGCAGGGCTTCGTCGTGGATGTATATGGAGAGTATCCCCTTTCCCTTGTCCCCTCACCTCTTTATATGGGCCTAGGGAGTCTCTCATAGCCCCTCCGACATAGCCTATGACCTAAGGAAGGTCTAGGAACAAACAGGGACAGATTCTGTGAAGAAACGCGTCCAAAAAGGCCTTTTTCGTGCATCCAGACCCGCGGTACGGGCGAGCAGTATGACCGTACCGGCCCATACCATTGGTTGTTATCTCTTCTACCTTCTTCGTATTTTGGCCACCATTTCTTCATACGAACTCTGATTTTGGTATTCTTTTCCTCGGTGGATTCGTATGGACGAGGGATACAACACCATGGTCTTAGATCTTGATTTTGAGATGATGAAAAAGTATCACTTTTACCACCCCTCAAATGGCTAAGTCTGGTGCCTGCAGCTCCTCCATATTGCATCCCCTTGGCTCCTTGATGGCCCAAAATGTACCGAGCTCGTTGGGGAACCCCAAGAGGAAGGTATGATGAGCACATCAACAAGTTTTCCCTCAGTTATGAAAACAAGGTTATCGAACTAGTAGGAGTAAGGAAACACCTCCAAGGTGTTGTTTCCAACTTGGAATCCTGCACAACACAACCACAGAACTTTGCCCCCAACTTACAATGAGGTTGTCAATCTCACCGATTTTGCTGAAAACAAAGGATTAAATGTATTGTGTGGAAGAAAGTAAAAGCTTGCAGAAAGTAAAAACAGAAATAGTAAACAGTTGTAGATTGATGGTAAAAGAAAGGACCGGGGTCCATAGTTCACTAGTGGTGGTTCTCCTTAAGATAGATGACATGTTGGGTGAACAAATTACAGCGGGGAAATTGAAAAACATCAAGAAAGCATACATGCATATACTAATCATATTGACTCCTATGAGATTTGATTGGGCACTACAACACTATACATAGACCGTAATCCAACTGCATCTATGACTAATAATCCACCTTTAGGTTATGAATCTGAACCCCCTCCAGTATTAAGTTGCAAGCAACAGATAATTGCATTACGCATTGCGTGTAAAGTAAACAATATGATTGTTCTATGAACAAAGGATTGTTGTTTTCTCCCTAGTAGCAACATCACATCTAGTACCTTAGAGATTTCTGTCACTTCCCTAGATTACTAGAGGCATGAACCCACTATAGAGCATAAATACCCCCTCTTGGAGTTGCTAGCATCTACTCGGCCAAGATATCTACTAACAACGGAGAGCATGCAAGATCACAAATAACAAAGACATGATAGAATCAATAATCAATCTGAAATAGCATCTCAATATCCATCGGATCCCCGCAAACACAACATGTATGATTACAAATAGATGATCTTGATCATGAACAGAGCTCACAAGATCTAGACATGGTAGCACAAAGGAGAAGAACCAACCATCTAGCTACTACATGGACCCGTAGTCCAAGGATGAACTACTCACGCATCACACCGGTGGCTTGCATGGTGATGAAGAAGGCCTTTAGGGTGAATTATCCCCTCCGGTAGGGTGCCGGGAAGAGCTTCTGATCCCTCCCGATCTAGGGATGGAGATGACGGCGGCTACAGACTCTTTCGTGGAATTTTGATCGGGTCCTTAGGGTTTCTGTATCGGAGGCATCTTATAGGCGAAAGGGGAGGCCGAGGGGGTGCCCTAGGCGGCCACACCACCCCCTGGCGCGGGCCAGGTGGTGTGGGCGGCCCCTGGCCCCTCTCCGTCTCGTATTCTGGCTCCGTGTCCCCCTTGGTGAAATATTGAATTTGGCTTGTCCCGTCCAATTCTGAGAATATTCATTTTTTGACTTTCCTAGAACCAAAAACAGCAGAAAACAGGCAGCTGGCACTGTGGCATCTTGTTAATAGGTTAGTCCAAGAAAGTGTATAAAAATACTCCAAAGTATGGGCAAAACATAAGAAAGTAGATATAAACCAAGCATGGAAAATCAAAAATTATAGATACGTTTACAACTTATCAACATCCCCAAGCTTAACTCCTGCTCGTCCTCGAGTAGGTAAGTGATAAAAAGAAAGAATAATTTTTTAGGTGACATGCACCATCATAAACTTGATCAAAGTATTTGTAAAACATTGATAGCTGGGATCATAGTACTTCAACATAGCATGAAAGCTAAAGTTCTAACAATAAGACATAGCAACTATGTTGTACCATGAAAAGGCATAAACAAAAGATTCATGAATAACAATGCTTTGCAAGACGTTTGTTTGTTTCACATAAAGAAAACATAGCATAATGGCATTCAGCTTGTCCTCATAATTTAGCAAATCATAATTGCATAGGACACCTTCAAAGTTTATAAGGGTGACTACATACAAATAGTTTAAGAACAAGCAATATCAAAGTTATGCATCAATCAACAAGTCTTGGGACAATGCACATTAAACTAAGAATGGCCACTATGCTCTCTCAATAGGTGCATAAATATAGAAGGTGGAGACTCAATATAAAAGTGGAAGAAAGTCCTTCATAGAAGAAAGCAGGGATTCAAGTTACATAAAGAGCTTCCAAAAATTATGGTACTTATTAGCTTTAGCTCTCATTTCCCCTATCATAAGCATCTTGAAGTGATTAAGGTTAAAGTGAACAAACTATGGAGTATATTCTTGACAAAGTATAAGTTGGAAATCTCCTGTCCCTTGAATACGAGGGCCGCTCCTCATGCTACTGATACATTGCAAATGTATCTATAATTTTTTATGTTCCATGCTTGGTTTTATCCACTTTCTTGTGTTTTGTCCACACTTTGGAGTACTTTTCATATGATTTATTGGACTAACCTATTAACAAGAGCCACAGTGCCAGCTCCTGTTTTATGCTGTTTTTGGTTCCAGGAAAGTCAGAAAATGAATATTCTCAGAATTAGACGGGACAAAAGCCAAAGTGCCTATTTTTCCGGAAGTCATCAGATGCCATAATACGAGACGGAGAGGAGCCAGGGGGCCACCACACCACCTGGCCGCGCCAGGGGGTGGTGTGGCCAGCCCAGGCACCCCCTCGGCCTCTCCGTCTACCTATATATTTCCCTCGGGACGGAAACCCTAAGTACCTGATCAAAACTCCACAAAAGAGTCTGTAGCCGCTATCATCTCCATCCCTAGACCGGGAGGGATCTGAAGCTCTTCCCGACACCCTGCCAGAGAGGGGAATTCACCCTGGAGGCCTTCTTCATCGCCATGCAAGCCTCCGGTGTGATGCGTGAGTAGTTCATCCTTGGACTACGGATCCATGTAGTAGCTAGATGGCTGGTTCTCCTCCTTTGTGCTTTCATGTCTAGATCTTGTGAGCTCCGTTCATGATCAAGATCATCTATTTGTAATTCTGCATGTTATGTTTGCGGGGATCCGATGGATATTGAGATGCTATTTCAGATTGATTATTGATTCTATCATGTCTTTCTTATTTGTGATCTTGCGTGCTTTCCATTGTTAGTAGCTATCTTGGCCAAGTAGATGCTAGCAACTCCAAAGTTAGTATTTATGCTCGATAGTGGGTTCATGCCTCTGGTAATCTGGGGAAGTGATAGAAATCTCTAAGGTACTAGATGTGTTGTTGCTACTAGGGAGAAAACAACAATCCTTTGTTCATAGAACAATCGTATTGTTTACATTACATGCAATTCATAAAGCAATAATCTGTTGCTTGCCACTTAATACTGGAGGGGGTTCGGATGATAACCTGAAGGTGGATTATTAGTCATAGATGTAGTTGGATGTCGGTCTATGTATAATGTTGTAATGCCCAATCAAGTCTCAAAGGAGTCAAGATGATTAGTATATGCTTGTATGCTTCCTCGATGTTTGTCAATTGCCCCGCTGTAATTTGTTCACCCAGCATGTTATCTGTCTTAAGGAGAGCCACCTCTAGTGAACTATGGATCCCGATCCTTTTCTTTTACATACAATCTATAAACTGTTTACTACTTTGTGTTTACTTTCTGCAAACTTTTACTTCCTTCCATTCGATACGTTTAATCCTTTGTTTTCAGCAAAACACAGTGAGATTGACAACCTCATCGCAAGTTGGGGATAGAGTTCTGTGGTTGTGTTGTGCAGGTCTCCACGTTGCTGCTAGCACCGGTACTGCGCCCTGCCAAGGCTCAGCTAGCAACACCTTTGGGGTGTTTCCTTGCTCCTACTGGTTCGATTAAACCTTGGTTTCATAACTGAGGGAAGCTTGCTACTGTGCTCATCATACCTTCCTCTTGGGGTTCCCAACGAGCTCTACATCAATACTGAGCCATCAAGCATTTTTCTGGCACCGTTGCTGGGGAGTCAAGGACATCTTCAGAAGGGGAGTCCCTCATAACCAATCTATTTACTTTGTTATTTTTGTTTTGCTTAGTTTCTTTTTGCTTTGTTTGCTTATTTTGTTATCAAAAACACACAAAAAATTAGTTTTACAAGTTTGCTTTCTTATTCAAAAACACAAAAATGACTACTCTTGAAAACACTAAGTTGTGTGACTTCACTAGTACCAACAACAATGATTTTATGAGCACACCTATTGCTCCACCTGTGCCTGAAGATACTTTCTTTGAGATAAAACCTGCTTTACTCAATCTTGTTATGAGAGAACAATTTTCTGGTATTGGTAATGAAGATGCTGCTGCCCATCTAAATAACTTTGTTGAACTTTGTGAGATGCAAAAGCATAGGGATATAGATGGTGATATTATTAAGCTGAAATTGTTTCCTTTCTCTTTGAGAGGAAAAGCTAAAGAATGGTTGAATTCCTTAACTAGGAATAGTATTGATTCTTGGACTAAGTGCAAAGATGCTTTCATTGGAAAATACTATCCTTCTGCTAAGATTATATCTATGAGAAGTGAAATAATGAAGTTTAAACAATCTGATAATGAACATGTTTCTCAAGCTTGGGAAAGAATGAAATCTTTGGTAAAGAATTGTCCCACTCATGGACCGACTGCTTGGATGATCATCCAAACCTTTTATGCAGGATTGAACTACTCTTCAAGGAACATATTGGATTCTGCTGCTGGAGGTACCTTTATGACCATTACTTTGGGTGCTGCAACGAAACTTCTATACAATATGATGGTTAATTATTCCGAATGGCATACTGAGAGAGCTCCACAAGGTAGGAAGGTAAATTCTGTTGAGGAAACTTCCTCCTTGAGTGATAAGATTGATATTATTATGTCTATGCTTGTTAATAGGAAAGCCCATAATGATCCAAATAATGTTCCTTTAGCCTCTTTGGTTGCTCAAGAAGAGCAAGTTGATGTGAACTTCATAAGAAATAATAATTTTGGCAATAATGCTTATAGGAGTAATTTTGGTAACAACAATTATAAGCCATATCCTCCCAACAATGGTAATTCTTATGGAAATTCTTACAACAATAATAGAAGTGCACCTGACGAGGTTTAATCTCGTCAATGCCCATTGTTATGGACTTGGGTTTTGGAGAAGATGGGGATGCTGGAGATCGTGGCACGGTTAACAGACAAGCAACCAGGGGACACGAGATTTACCCAGGTTCAGGCCCCCGGAGGGAAAACCCTACTCCTGCTTGTCTGCTCTTTGATTACGGCGGAACCGAAGGTTACAAGGTGCGCAGATTGGATCTGGCGTGTATGCGTGTGCGGTAGTATGAGTCGAGGTGAGTTGCGTTGCCCTAGGACGTGCCCTCCTGGCCTTTATATAGACTTAGGCAGGTCCCGGGCGTAGTCCTAGTCGGTTACAAGTTGTATTCAAACTCTAGTCTTGTTCTCCAAGGATCCGAAGACGTATGGGCCTTGGCCACCCGAAAATCTTCATGGGCCAGCGTATGTCTGCCGTGGGCCTTCCTTGGGCTGGACTAGGTATGCTGAAGTTACATACCCGTTGGGTATAACCATGTCAGTAGCCCCCGAGTGATCAGTCGAATCGTAGATTCGGCCGACGACTCTTCAATCCTTCGGGTGCAACTCTGTCTTTCAAGAGAATGTGTAGGGATTGTTGATACGTGTGCCTGACTCACCCAACGGATCAGGGTCAGTTAACTGTCTTAGGACGAAACAACACGATCTTCTTCAGGTTCGGGTCCCTTAACCCTGACCTGGAACATATGCTGGCGTAATTCGACTCAGGCCGCGGAGGACTTATAGGAGTGGAATTCCAGTGATTTTAATTGGTGTACCCAACGCGTCCGTCGGGATTTTTCATCGTACCTGCTGGTACGGATTCATACTAGCAGAGCGCAGTCAGGTGCGTTGCCAGGCCATCAGATGATATCTGTAGGTCTTATCTTTGTGTCGCAGACACAACATCCGAATGTTTGTCACCGCGGAGGTGCTTCGGGTGGCCAAGGAGAACGTTGTTCACTTAGCGTCTTGTTGGGGCAGAGTTGCCAAAAAGTTTTTGCGTGCTGATCCGGAAGATCGCAGTCGAAGATTTCATAGGGTGCGCGACCAGCGCTCCCTATGGGAGTAGCCCCCAAGTGTCTGTTCGAGTCGTAGACTCGAACGGAGACTTTAGTTCAAGCATTGTTTTAGTTGTTAAGTCCGCAGGACTCGAAAATTTTCGGATGCTTAAATCCATCCTCCCTATGGGAGTAGCCCCCGAGTCCTTAGTGGAGTCGCAGACTCGACGTCGGACTCGAAGAATTGTTCCATGGTGTAGTTCATTGCCGTGCCACTCGAAGATCTTTTGTGTGCGCGACCAGCGCTCCAGTTTGGAGTAGCCCCCGAGTGTCTGGCGGAGTCGTAGACTCAGGTAGAGACTCGAGTCTTGTATCTTGTAGACGCAATCGACAATCTTGCGGGCGTACCGCTGACCCGGAAGTACATCGGGTGCGCGGCCAGCGCTCCTGATAGGAGTAGCCCCCAAGTATTTAGTCGAATCGTAGATTCGAGTGAGTACTTTTAGCTGTGGAGCCGAAGTGGTGCTAGTATAGCTTTTGATGACGTCAGTGCTGACGATTGATGACCTCAAGCGTCTGCTGCGCCAGAGATGACTTGACTGGACGAAGCGTGGGTCCCACTTCCTTACTCTGAATTGACTGGTCACGCGCGGCGTGCAGATGATTACGACGTCTCCTCGATTTCCGCGCGTAGTGGACGGCGTGGTAACGACGGTTCGTTATGGTGCTGACACGTGTACGGCCAGATATACCGTTGGCGTTAGGTCTTCTCGATGGACGGCCATCGTGCGTCGTCTTCGCTGTTATAATCTCTGGTGAAATCGTGGTTTGTTTTTCACCGTCGCAGTTCATCTGTTCACTGCTTCCTTGTTCTTGAGCTATTCTTGCTGCGCGCTGAGAGTTTCCTTTATCTTTCTTCGTTGGCAACGCCACCACCGCCGTAGCGTCATGGGGAAAAAGAAGTCCTTATCTGCAGTTGGGACCAGCGCCGCCGGAGGCAAGAAGGGCACCGCCACTGCTCGCGTCACCGACGGTGGCTGGCGGCGATCAGAAACGCGGGAGAGCGATCTCCGCAAACTGCACGAGCGGAGCCTGATCCCGCAGGACACGACAGCCGTGAGACTCCCTGGCAACGAGGTAATCCCCCGTCCCCCATCTGGGTTCCGGGTTATGTTTGTTGCCTTCGTGATTCGCGGGTTTTCTTTTCCGGTCCACGGCTTCCTTCGTGGACTGCTTTTCTTCTATGGGGTTCAGCTCCATCATCTGTCTCCCAACTCCCTTCTCCACATTGCGTGTTTTATCACGCTTTGCGAGTGTTGGCTTGGCATTGAGCCGCACTTTGGCCTCTTCCGGAAGCTTTATTCCGTGAAGAGGCAGTCTGGTTCGGATGGTGTGTATCCCATTGGGGGTTTCATCATCTCCCTCAGTCCCAATGTGCAATTCTTTTCCTTTTCCATGTCTGAATCTGTCCAGTACTGGTGGAGGAAATGGTTTTACATCCGTGACTCCGTGTTGCCTGGGTAAGATTTTGGTCTCGTTCCCTTTGACCCCTCCCAAAAGATTGAGAAGAAAAGGTCTTGGAAAAATCAAATCTTGGACGGTGAGGTGGAGGAGATAGAGGCCCTTTATCATCGGGTGGAGGATCTCCAATTGATTCCTGAGAAGGAGGTGAACGGCGTGGACATCATCCGAACTTTTCTTGGGCGTCGGGTGCAGCCTCTCCAAGCGAGAGCGCACCCGATGTTTCTTTATTCTGGACACCGTGATCCGACGAGGGTTTCGAGTGAGAAAATCTCCGAGGTGGATCTTGACAAGGCTCTTTGCGCGCTGCTGAAGTTCAAGGCCGATGAGGAGCTCCCGGAGAAGTCGCTGACTCCTCCCTTGTCTTCGACGTTGGCCGTGCCGAAGGTGTAGATTTATGCACGTAGTGCTCCCCTTTTTTGTTGGGTGTGTATTTGTGTCCTTTGTTTGCTAACAAAGTTTCTTCTCATCTTGTAGAGCTTCGAAGTGCCGGGCATGGCATCACCATTGCCCGAAAGGTATCCGAATGCCCCGGATAATGAAGTGGTGGATTCCGTGTCCGAGCTTCCATCGGCGCGATCTCCGGCGGAGGATGCCGACGAGTCGAGTGAGGACCACACGCGCGAGCGATCACGGAGCTCGAGCGAGTCTTCGGATGCCTTGACTCCTCCGACTCCCAGAAATCCTCTGGGCCTCGAGCGTCGCGAAGATGTTCATGGTGGTTCTTCCTTTCCCCTTCCTGCCATTCCTGTGCGAGCTGTTGCACCGCACCCGCCAGCAAAGCGGAAGAAGGAAGAAAAGAAGGAGGAGAAGAAGGAAGAAAAGAAGGAGGAGAAGAGGGCCCGAAGGGCTTCTCCTATCTTCGACCTGAGCGCGTTGGGCTCGTAAGTTTTTCTTGTTGTACTGTTGTCCTTTTCTCTTTATGATGTTTGCACCTGTGCTGAGTGGCGTATGCAGGCAATCCTCCGACGGCTCCAGTGATGGTGCGGGGGAGATGATGGGGGAGTCGAACATTGCGTCGCCTCCTCCTCAGACGGTGGCGACTTCGGGTGGCGCTGCTCCAGATCCTCCTGTGCGGGAGAGGCTGGTGGTTGCGCCTCAGAATTTCGCAGGCGGGTCTGCGGGTTCGCCTTCGGAGCACGTAAGTTTTTCTGCTCGATGTTACGGGGGGAGCCCTCAAGTGTCTTCGTATGCTGATGTTGTTTAATGCTTTTTTGTGTTGGGCGTAGCCCCCAAGTCCTGCTCTTACTGCTATTGCCTGTTGCTGCAGCCTTTTGTCCAAGAGGCCAAGCGGCTGGTGGAGGAACGCCTGACGCTGGAGGCGAAACTGCGGCAACTTCAAGGTATTTGTCTGCCTTGTAGTACTTCTCTTGCTTATCCTGGTCCTGTTCTTTGACACTTGCTTGTTGTAAATGCAGAGGAGCATAACGACTCTCTTCGTGAGGTCGATGCTCTGAAGAAGAGCCTTGGCCAATTGGAGTATATGAAGCCGCTACCGGTGCAGAGAGCGCTTGAGCTGGAGCCGACGGCGCAGCCGGGAAAGAGCTCTGCAACAGGAGGCCGCAGATCGTGAGGAGCAGCCACACCGCTATGTTTCTCGTGAAAAAGGGGTGGCGGAGAAGCTCATGGCTGCTGCCAAGGCTATTTCAGGTGAGCGTTAGCTTTTGTGCTTGCTCCTTTTTCTACGGATCTTCTTCTATGTTGCCTTTCTTCATGTTTTCTTCTTTTTTGTCTCAGATGCCGCAGGCATCGAGTTCGATCAGTGCTCGAGCACGGAGTGCTCTAGATGATGCCAGTAGCGGTCGAAGACCGCTGCAGCACCGTTGTCAACTCCTTGCGGCGAAGAGGTCCTTGGTCGCTTCTACCAGAGCTCTTCCAAGGGCGATCCCTTGAAGACGGGTGCTCTGGCAGAGGCTCACACCGCGCTACTGCAGCGATAAGCGCAGCGGGCATCGACACGTCCGTCGGGCTGGCGATGGCCATGGCGGCTGGGGCGGAGCTGGACTTGCCCCAGATCACTTCTCGGATGCCGACGGCTGCGGATGGATCAGAGGTAGCCTTCGCTGCCTACTCCGCTCGCTGCAGACGATATGGGCCCAAGCTCATTGACTTGTCATTGTCTGCATCAGGCAGTTACGAGGCCAAAGACTCGGTTCTCGAAGCTGTCCTCCGCCTTAGGCATAGTAGACGTTGGGTAGTTTGTAGTCTATTTTTGTTGTAAATATCTTTTGTAGTACCATCCTTGTGCCACGTAGTGGCCTTATACTTTAATGAATTTCTCCGAGTTGTGCTCTATCCTTGTCTGAATGTCTGTGTGCCTTCTTTTTTCTGCTGCTATAGGTTCCTTCGGGTGCTGACCCAGTTGATACGTCATCCGAAAGGCCCTTGCGAGCATCATTGGATGGTTCCTCGCAGCTCGCTTTTCTTCGAGATCGCGTGCGCAGCTTGGAGAGAGATTTGCTTGGGTTACGCGGTCGCGCTGACGTTTGGAAATCCAAAGCGCACTGCAGTGCAGAGAGGAGTATTTGATGGCGGAGCTGGGTCGGCTATCCGAACAGCTGCTATGTAAGTTGATCCTTCTTTCGGGCTGTAGCTCAGTTCTTCGGGTGAGCCTGCTGGCCTTACTCTTGTTTTGTGCGGTTGTCGCAGGTGCCAATCTTGCTCCGAGGGAAGAAAAGGAGCGTATTGCTGTTCGAGTCAATTGATTGACTCAACAGGACATGGAGGCCGGCGGCTTCTTCTGGATGGATCGTGATCGCGCCATAGTTCTGGCGACGGTGCAGGATCGTGTCTACCAGGTTTCGCGGGTGCTCCGCCAGGTGCAGACATCGCTTTCCTCGGTGTTGCACGTCATGTTTCCGTTGGATGCCGTGCCAACGACCCTTGCAGGTCTTCTGACGAAGTTTCGGAGTGCCAGCAATGTCAAGGAGCTGGTGCGGCAGCAGCTCGTCGCAGGGATGAAGGCTGCCTTGTCTCTTGTGAGGGTGCACCGCCCTGATGTAGATTTGGCTGCTGTGGCGACTGGGCCGCCTCCTCGACCAGATGGTGGCGAGTGGAATATGCGTCCGCATTACGCCGTAAGGCGATGAACAGATTGTAGATTTGTTTGAGCAGTGTGCTCAGGTGATTCTTCAGAATAGGTAGGACCTGAAAATAAACAGATAAATGTAAAATTTGTATATTGCAGCTGGGCGTGTATGTGCCCTATGTTGTAAAGGTTTGCTTGTTTGCGAGCACGTAGTGCTTTGATTTAGTACGTGCCCTTTTCGTTTGCCTGACGTGGTCAGCTACTCAGGTGTACACGTTTTGTCCTCAGTCGATGAAATCGTGAGGTGGGGGGAGCCCCCGAGCGCGTTTTGTCCTCAGTCGATGAAATCGTGAGGTGGGGGGAGCCCCCGAGCGCGTTTTGTAGTATATAGTAGATATGCAGGAAATAGTGAACCGAAGTTTTGGGGCGGGACACTTAGCTTTATTTATGGCGCAATGGAGGAAGTACATTGTTCGGCTGAGTAGCCTTGGCTGAAAGCCTTGTTGAAAGTAAAGGGGTAGTTTGCTACGGGTAGAATCGTCGCAGGTGCGCGATATTCCATGGGTTGGAGTATGCGACTCCAGACTCCACGTGCTTGAGGCGATAGGCACCACCTGGGATGACTTCGGTGATGACGTAGAGTCCTTCCCATGGCGACTCGAATTTATTTGGTCGCTTTTGTTTGAGTCGTAAGACGAGGTCTCCTTCGACGAAGGACCTTGGGCGTAGCCGGCGGCTGTGGTAGTTGCGGAGACTCTGCTGGTACACCACTAATCTAGCTGCTGCTATATCCCGTGCTTCGTCGAGTGTGTCGACGGCATTTTCGAGTGCAGCCGTGGATTCGGCTTCGCTGTAAGCGACGACTCGTGGAGCCTGGTGGCGTACTTCGGCTGGTAGCACTGCCTCGGCTCCGTGTACCATGAAGAATGGTGTGTAGCCAGTGGTGCTGTTTGGCGTAGTACGTAAGCTCCACAAGACAGACGGTAGCTCTTTTGTCCAATTTCCAGCTTTGTGCTCGAGTGAGCTCACGAGGCGCTTCTTGATGCCAGCGCCGATTAGGCCGTTGGCCTTTTCCACTTGCCCGCTTGTTTGCGGGTGTGCCACTGAGGCATACGTGATGTTGATCCCGAGGCCTTCACAGAAGTCCTGGAATTCTTCGGAGATGAAGTTCGATCCGTTGTCGGTGATGATGCTGTGTGGTACGCCAAACCTGTAGACAATGGATTCGAAGAATTTGACGGCAGTTTTGCCCTTTTGGTTGGTGACTGGCATTGCCTCGATCCACTTGGTGAATTTGTCGACTGCGACCAGGAGGAAGACGTGTCCTCCTTTCGAGGACTTTGGCAGTTTGCCGATCATGTCGAGGCCCCATTGGGCAAAAGGCCAGGCTATGGGTATGGGTCGAAGTTCGGACCCAGGTGCGTGCGGTTTGTCGGTGAACCGTTGGCACCCGTTGCATCTTCGGACGATGTCCTTTGCGTCGCTCATGGCCGTTGGCCAGTAGAATCCTGCTCGTAGAGCTTTGGCGACGAGGGAGCGACTGCCTGCATGGTGGCCGCAGATGCCCTCGTGGATATCTTGGAGTATGGCCTTGCCGTCGTTGATGGTGACGCACCGTTGTAGTACTCCTGTAATGCTGCGTTTGTACAGCTCGCCGTTGATGATGGTGAAAGCTTTTGACCGACGAGATATGCGCCGGGAATCTGTCGGGCTGTCAGGTAGTTCTCCGTTTATCAGGAACTGGAGGTATGGTCGCGTCCAAGTTTCTTCGACTGCCATGACATTTGCGCAAGTGGAGCCGATGTTGGCGAGTCTATCGGCTTCCTCGTTGCTCTCTTCCAACGTACCGAAGTTCGCAACCGTTGAATTCTCCTTCGAGTGAATTGTAAAGTGCACGGTACGCGATCATGTTTTCGGCGTGTGCGTCGCACTCATTCATCGTCTGATGTACGACAAGGTTGGAGTCACCGTAGATGACCAGGCGCGTTGCGCCGCATATTTTTGCCATCTTCATGCCGTGGATGAGGGCTTCGTATTCGGCCTCGTTGTTGGAGGCTCTGAATTTCATCCGAAGGACGTACTTCATCTTGTCACCTTATGGGAGGTCAAGATGACTCCTGCTCGCCTCCGGCTTCGCGTTTGGAGCCGTCAAAATGCATTGTCCAGGATTGCGACATGTCTGGGGTGTGAGGCAGCTGCAGCTCCATCCAGTGCACCAGAAAGTCCGGAAGGACTTGAGATTTGATTGCGTGTCGCTTCTCGTAGATGATGTCCAGGGGTGATAGTTCAATGCCCCACAGGGCCACGCGTCCTGTGGCCTCTGAGTTATTCAGGATGCTGTTTAGGGGTGCTTCGTTGACGACCATCACCTGATGCTCCTGGAAGTAGTGGCTCAGTTGTCGAGCCGTCATGAACACGCCGTAGGCCAGCTTCTGGTAGTGCGGGTATCGCTATTTTGTTGGAGTGAGAACCTCGCTGAGGTAGTAAATTGGGCGTTGTACCCCGTGGGTTTTGCCTTCTTCGGGTCGTTCGACCACGAGTATCTTGACCACCGGTGTGGCTGCTATGTACACCAACAAGGGCTCGCGCTCTTTTGGCGTGACCAAAACGGGCGAGGTGGAGAGGAGCCGCTTGAGGCTTTCGAATGTGTCATTGGCTTCTGGTGTCCACTCGAACTTGTCTCGCCTTGGCGCAAAGAATGGTAAAATGGTAGGGCCTTCTCGCCCATGCGGCTGATGAACCTGCTTAGTGCCGCTACTCGCCCTGTGAGCTGCTGAACGCCCTTGAGGTTTTTCGGCTTCTCCATTGTCATGATGGCTTTGATTTTCTTCGGGTTCGCTTCGATCCCTCGTTGAGAGATGAAGTACCCGAGCAGTTGACCCGAGGGGACGCCGAAGGCGCACTTTTCTGGATTGAGCTTGATTCTGTAGCGATCAAGATTGTCGAACGTCTCGTGGAGATCGTCGATAAGTGTTCTTGCCTCCTTGGTTTTTATGACTATGTCGTCGACATAGACTTGGACGTTGCGACCGATCTGGTCCTTGAGGCAGGCCTGCATGCATCGCTGGTATGTGGCACCCGCGTTCTTTAGTCCGAAGGGCATTGTGTTGTAGCAAGATACTCGAGCGGTGTGATGAACGCTTTTCTTGATCTTCGACCTTGAGTCGAATCTGGTTATAGCCTGAGTAGGCGTCGAGGAAGGAGAGTTTCACAACCTGCGATCGAATCGATGATCCGGTCGATCCGAGGTAGAGGGAAGTGGTCCTTTGGGCGGTTTATTTAGTGACGTGAAGTCCACGCACATCCGCAGGATGTCCGTGTCCTTCTTCGACCATCACCGTGTTTGCCGACCACTCGCTTTCCTTGATTTCTCGGATGAAGTCTGCTGCAGTAACTGTTGATCTCTTGCCGATAGCTTCGCTCGTGGCTCTGGCGCCTTTGGATGGACTGCTTGACTGGCTTGGTGTCTGGGAAGACATTGAGTGCGTGCTCGGCGAATTCCCTGGGAACTCCTGGCATGTCCGCAGGACACCAGGCGAAGATTTCCCAGCGCTCACGGAGGAATTCGACGAGCGCGCCTTCCTATGCGGTGCTGAGGTCGTTGGCGACCAGCGTCGTCTTGGAGGCATCCGTTGGATGGACCTGCACTTTTTTGGTGTTGATGGTGGAGTCGAAAGACATGTCGGGTGTGTTCTGCTTTGTGACTGGGGGTAGCCCATTGTCCGTCACCTCGCGGCGCCTTACAAGCTCGTCTTGCATGCCGAAAGACTGGGAGATTTTGTTGAAATCCCTGTCGCATTGGTCCTATCGGGTGAAGCTCCCATGGACTGTGATGACGCCCCTTGGTCCTGGCATCTTGAGTAGTAGGTATGCGTAGTGTGGAACGGCCAGGCACCTTGCGAATGCTACACGTCCCAGGATGGCGTGGTATTGCGACGGCCAGTCCACCACTTCGAATTCTAGGCGCTCCTGCCGAAAGTTGTCCGGCTTTCCGAAGATGACATCGAGCCCTATTTTGCCCAGGGGGGAGATGCCCTTCCCTGGGACAATGCCGTGGAACGTTGTGTCTGATTGTTCCAGGCTGTATTGCGGGATCCGCATAGCTGCTAGAGTGCTTGCGAACATTAGGTTGATGCCGCTGCCGCCGTCCATGAAGACGCGACTCATCTCGAAGCCTCCGATCTGCGCCTCAAAGACTGTGGCAGATGACCTGGGCGAGGGATCTGGCAAGGGTGATCCGCGCGAGTGAATGTGATGCAGGACTCCGATCCGCTGAGGTACTCAGGGATTGCAGGCGGAGTTGCCACGGCCATGTTGATTTGTCGGGTGATTTTCTTCTGCACCCTATTTGTGGGGCGTCCCTTCTGTATCATATTGAGTGTTCCTTTTGGTGGGGGGTATGCGACCCCGGCGTTGTGTTGCGCTGGTGCGACTGGTTGATTTGGGCCTCCAATAGGCGGCGGCGGAGGAGCTCCGTGTGCTATTTCACCTGGCGCAGGTGCGTTTCCGAACGCAGGGATTGGAGCTTGTTGCCTCATCTGCATCATGCCTTCACTGAGTTTCTGGAACTCGCGGCAGTCCTTGAGCATGTGGCTAGCTTTCTTTTTGCCATCTTGTTTGTCGATGTAGAAGTGGATGGTGCATGGACCCGAAAGTTTATCGAATGCTGAGGGTCCGTTGTCGCGGTCGCGGCGTTGCCACGACTGCGTTGGTCGTCCGTTGTCGCGGAAGACTCCGCTGCGGTATCCTCCGCTGTTGCGGCTGTTGTCGTTACGGCGGTCGGTGTAGCCGGCTGCGACCATGTCGGGTCCGTCGCGGTCCTCGTAGACGCACGATCTCCTCTTGTTGCGGCGTTCGCGTCTTCAGCCGTAGTCGTCCTCTTCATCTGATTGCGCTCGCTGGATGCAATCTTCGCCGTCTGCCCAACTGTTGGCGATTTCCATGAGCTGGTCGAGTGTCTTGGGCTTTACACGTCCAAGTTTCTCCTTGAAGTCTGGGCGTTTGACGCCGTCCCTGAAGGCGTCGATGGCCCGCTCTTCGGAGATGTGTGCTGCGGAGTTCTTGGTTGTAGACCAGCGTAGTATGTACGAGCGAATAGATTCACCCGTTCTCGAAAGTGTGCTCGCAACTCTTCGATTGAGGCAGGCCTCTTGCTGGTGCCTTTGAAATTTCGGATGAAGCTGTAAGCAAGCTCCTCCCAGCTTCGGATGGATCCCGATGATGATAGAAGCTAAGCATTCATGACGCCGCCTATCAGCTGCAGCTGAAGGCATTGCATGGCTGTTTCTTTATTGCCTCCGTGAAGCTTGACGGATGATAGATGGTCGCTGAGCCAGGATTTTGGATCTTGCGTGCCGTTGAACTTCGGAGTATCCGAAGGAAGCTTGAAGTTGCGTGGCATCTGTGTTCGCCGAACGGATCTGCTAAAGCATCGAGCCCCGCAGAGTTCTCCTTCGTCTTCATCCATCTCAGATTCAGACGAGCATGCGCGTTTGGCGCGTGCTTTGTCGATCCTGCGCTGTGTAAGCTTGTCTCTGGCGTCGTAGTCGCGTTTGTGGCGGTGCGAGCTCTTCTTCCTTCGAGGAAGGTCGTGTTCCTCTTCATCTTCGGATGAGGGAGTGGGGCTCCGGTCGCGCCTGGCTGGAGCTTTCTTCTTCGCCCGTGAGGCGTCTTCGTGGAGCGCAGCTCCGATTAGTCCTAGTCCGGTGAGTGCGGACCTATGCATGTCCCTTTTCGGGTCCCCCTCCGGAGGTGGGTGAGCCACGAGATACGCAGTGGCTGCCATGACCGCAGCTTGTGGCGTCTTTGGGATGATGTTGCCGTCGGCGTCCATATCCATGAACGATGTGTGGAGAGTTCGGGTCACGTCACGCCGCTCCTTCGGGTCCATGTTTTCCACCCGAGAGAGGTGCTTGTTTCCCTGGTTTCCGTTTGTGCTAGAGCCGGGTCCCATGGCGGAGAGCGCAGCTCGTCGCGCACTGGACTTAGAGGCTGCTTTCTTGCGTTTGTCGAGCGTCTCCTGCATCTTGACTTGCTTCTTGTGCTCCTCGATGAGGAGGTAGTGGTATGCCATCAGTAGGTCGCGTGAGGAGTCAAGAGGTAGGACTATTTCACCTGCGACGGCGCGGCGTGCTTCGACCCATCCTTCTTTGCTAAGTTGGATGAGGTGGCCCCTGTTTTCCCCGTTTTCGCCGTTTCCACCGTTTTCACCGTTTCTGTCCTGTGGGTTGGGGTTGGGCGGCGGGTTAGGCGTTTCCTCGTCAGTTTGGATGATTGCGGCACACAGGTAGCGCCTGCAGATTGGTTGGCTGCTGCCGCAGCTTTCGGATCCGGAACCGTAGGTCCCTTCATCTGAAGGTGGATCGCACAGATCGGAGTTGCAGCTACTGCTGCTGTAGAACTCATCTGTTGATGGTGACGTGCGTAGCACGGGGTGTGGAGCCCATGAAGCGGGCCTGATTGACGGCACGGGCACCCTCTCAGGGAGGCGGAGGGTGCCAGTTTGTCCCACCTGGAAGCAGAAGCTCCCGAACAAGATTTCGAGTCCGTCGCCTACGGGCTCGAAATCCTTCATGGTATCCGGCGAGTGGGTGGTGAAGTCGAAAGCGCCGAAGAGGAGGTGATTCTCCGTCGCCACGGAGTTGTAGATCGATCGGGTCGGAACCATCACGACCGCACAATCAGCAGCCCCAGTTCCCATAGACGGCGCCAATTGACGAGGTTTAATCTCGTCAATGCCCATTGTTATGGACTTGGGTTTTGGAGAAGATGGGGATGCTGGAGATCGTGGCACGGTTAACAGAGAAGCAACCAGGGGACACGAGATTTACCCAGGTTCAGGCCCCCGGAGGGAAAACCCTACTCCTGCTTGTCTGCTCTTTGATTACGGCGGAACCGAAGGTTACAAGGTGCGCAGATTAGATCTGGCGTGTATGGGTGTGCGGTAGTATGAGTCGAGGTGAGTTGCGTTGCCCTAGGACGTGCCCTCTTGGCCTTTATATAGACTTAGGCAGGTCCCGGGCGTAGTCCTAGTCGGTTACAAGTTGTATTCAAACTCTAGTCTTGTTCTCCAAGGATCCGAAGACGTATGGGCCTTGGCCACCCAAAAATCTTCATGGGCCAGCGTATGTCTGCCGTGGGCCTTCCTTGGGCTGGACTAGGTATGCTGAAGTTACGTACCCGTTGGGTATAACCATGTCAGCACCCTCTACACTTGAAGTTATGCTTAAAGTCTTTATTAGTAAACAAACTGCTTTCAATAAAACTATTGAGGAAAAACTCTCTAATGTTGAAAGAAATATAGCATCTTTGGCTGAAGCTCAATCTTTTTTGAATAAAATGGCTGCTAAACCTGAAACTAATGATAATCCCTTTGCAGCTACTAATGCCATACAAGTAAGAATTGATGAAAATGTTAGACTATTAGCTGAATTACATGCTAAGTGGGAAAGAGAAGATGAAATTGCTAGAAACATTAGTGTTTCTACTATCACCACCACTAGTGTTGAGGCTAGTAATAGTTATACTACTCTAGATGATAAATTTGATTTTGATCTTGATGGTTGCAACATCTCTGAAGTTATTAAGTTCCTACAAAAGCTTGCTAAAAGTCCTAATGCTAGTGCTATGAACATGGCCTTTACAAAACACATTATTGATGCTCTCATAAAGATTAAAGAAGAAAAGATGAAACATAAAGCTTCTATTCCTATAAAACAAGAAGATGGTTGGGAACCCATCATTAATATGAAAGTGAATAACTTTGATTTCAAAGCTTTATGTGATCTTGATAGTAGTGTTTCTATTATGCCTAGAAGGATTTATGATATGCTTGATTTGCCTCCACTTGAAGATTGTTATTTGAATGTCCCATTTGATGATAATGCTAAAAAGAAACTCATGGGGAGTCTTAATGATGTTCTTATTATGGTTAACAATGCCTATGTCCCCGTTGATTTCTATGTTTTGGATGTTGAATGCAATGCTTCTTGTCCTATTACTTTGGGAAGACCTTTTCTTAGAACTGTTGGTGCCATTATTGATATGAAAGAAGGCACCATTAAATATCAACTCCCACTCAAGAAAGGTATAGAACACTTCCCTAAGAAGAGAGAGAAGTTTTTTTTTGCTTCCCCTATGAAAACAAAATTTGGTCTTAATGCTTCTTCATTTGAGAACACTTGATTCTTTTTCTTGCTTCTTATGCCTAACTTAAAGGCGTTAAAGAAAAGTACTTATTGGGAGAATACCAAAAGTTTTAGATGAGTCTTGGAAGTTATTACTGAAGTAATAACTGCTCCTTATCCTTTTTATTTGCTTTTTGTGCCAAGAGTAACCTCTAATGAGAGAGAAGTAATGATTGGGAAAGTTGCTGTCCCGAAACAGATTTTTGTGCTTCACTGTAAAAATTCGTGTAAAATCTCTGAATGTCTTTTTGAGGCGTGAATTTTTGTGCTTCTCCCCCAGGTTGTTATATAACTTTCGTTTGTTTAACACTTTTTGATTTGAGCAACATAAGGTCTTAGAAAAAATTCGTCTTTACCTACTGGTCTGTTTTGACAGATTTCTGCCATTTTCTCCATTTGCTTCTTGTTGGTTCCTTTTTGAGTTCTTTTGGAGAATTGAGCTTTTTGAGGGAAGTGATACAGTATCTAGTGTTCTAATGGAAGTTTATTTGGTGTTAGAACTGAACCTTAAGACCTATTATCTTGAGTGCACTAATGTTGCTAATAAAGATTGTGTGAAGTTTTGTATGAAGGAAAAATTTCAGGTGTATGGAATGAATGAGTAATGAGATGAAGGATGGACTAAAGCTCAAGATTGGGGATGCCACGCGTGTCACCCCAAGGAATATACAAGAAGTACAAGCGTCAAAGCTTGGGGATGCCCAAGGCATCCCCTTCTTCATCAATAAAAATTCCAGGTTTCTTCCAAACGCTTCATTTTTATTGTTTCATGCACAGTTGTGTTGTTCTTGGAGCGTCTTCTTTTTTGTTTTTGTTTTGGTTTTTCGTTTGATTTTGTTTGCTTAGTTTTCTGAATAAATTGGTTGGACCCCCTCTTTCATACATTGGTTTGCAAATAGTTTGATTTGGATTGGAAAAGAGTAGGAAAGTTCATGCTTATGTGGTAAAAAGAGCTCGTTTTTGACTGTGGCATATGCTTTGTCATGACATGCTTGATATTGTTTTGGCTTTATGCTTAGTATTCTTTGCTGTAGCATGACTTGTTATAAACAATTGAGATTGCTTAATGTGCCTTGGATGAATCATGCGTTGTTTTAGCATATTAAAGCATAGTATAGTGGTATTCTCTCCTTTGATGCTTTATTTGGGTTGACTTGGCGCATGCTCACACCATGTTATGACTATCTCAAGTCACCATAGCCTTTATGATCCTTTAGTTTTCAACTTGTAGTATCACTTTATGCTTTGATCAATGATGTTTTGTCGCTCTGCATGATTATGGCCATTATTGCTCTCTTAGTTTGTCGCCTCCCCTTTTTGCTAGCCTCCACAACCAAGTATGAGTTCCACTCATGCATCTAACTCCCTAAACCAAGTTATTCCAAAGAGTCCACCATACCTACCTACTAGATTATGCTATTCCAAGTATATTCATGCTTTTGTTTACCTTCCAAATTAAACTTGTTATGAGAAAACTAGTGATTAAAGCTCTCACGAACTTGATGACACACTTTACTTTTCTTGCCCTTAATAAACTTGAACCATTGTGTCGTCTATGTTGTATATGCTTGCACTTATTTGTTGGGGATTAGCAGAACCATGCTGTCATGGGGAACGCTTTCAACATTTCACTTGGTACTTTGTACCTAGTTGATATCATGCTCTTTTGTTTATGGATGTCGTCGGTGTGAAATGAAAGGGGAGCTTGTAAGTCCATGGAGTTATGTATATGTGTTAGAGAAACGCCTGGGCCGCTGGTCTAATCCATGCTGACATGGTGGAAACCTACAGCGTAACCATGATGAGCTGTCTATGAAGCATTCTTCTTATAAAAAAAGAGTCCTATATTGAGAAAAAAAGAGAAAAAGAAAAAAAAAGATTATGAAAAGAGGAAAGAGAGAAAAAAAAGCACCATATTCCCATGGTAAATAAGAAGATTGCTGAGATGCTCGTTGTCTGCTTGCCTTGTCATTTTGATATGGGGATTCTTCCGTATCATCGCGCAAGGGGTACCCCGTTGGCGGTTCTCTATGATACACATGTACTTACGATGACAAGAACTTACCGGTGACTAAACTTGAGTAGCATGAGGAGCGGCCCTCGTATACAAGGGACACGAGATTCCTAACTTATAGTTCGTCAAGCATATACTCCATAGTTTGTTCACTTTAACCTTAATCACTTCAAGATGCTTATGATAGGGGCAATGAGAGCTGAAAGCTATTTAGTACCATAATTTTTGGAAGCTCTTTATGAGACTTGAATCCCTGCTTCCTTTTATGAAGGCCATTCTTCCACCATTATATTGAGTCTCCACCTTCTACCTTTATGCACCTACTTTGAGAGCATAGTGGCCATTCTTAGTTCTATGTGCATTGTCCCAAGACTAGTTGATTGATGCATAACTTGATATTGCTTGTTTTAAACTATTTGTATCTAGTCACTCTTATGAACTTTGAAGGTTGTAACACCCTCAGAATCGGCCCTATGCAAGTTTCAGCGCTTCCCGCCAAACCCGCATAGAAGCGATTCAAAGGTGCCCACCAGGAACTTGCGTGCGGGTGGAAAACTAAGTAATATCATTACACAATAGTCCTCGATGGAACCCATAAAACAGATATATACAACAACGACTCCATGGGTCAAGAATACAATATACAGTCCAAAGATCCAAATCACCTTGAAAACGATACAGCGTCCGAGTACGGACAAGATGCAAATTGAGCTAAGAGCCCTGAAGAATAACCAATGGCGTCCATAACCCTGCCCAGGCCAAGCCGGAAGGGTAACCCTGCTAACGACGTCGATCTCAAAACCTGCTTAAACAAAAGGGGTGCCGACAAAGGGCAAAGGAAAAAGATAGCGGTCGATCGAGGCCGACACATGAGACTAGAATTGGTCTCGCCTACATAGGTATGGTGGACTGAGCGGCAGCGCGGCATGCACTAAACACCCTATAGAGACTCGAGATAACTGTCGGCTATCAGAGAGGGATAAGAAAGACCTATTCGGAACCAACCTGATTCTACCACCAAACATACCCATCCTGGTATTTCCCCCTCGAGACCAAACGAGGAAGTCAACCGAGGAACTCACACAGTTGGCAGTTTTATTCATTCCGTTATGGTTGCGGCAATTACTAGTCAAATAGATAGCATGAGTCATCCTGATATAATAAGCAGTGGGCAGTTTTAGTTAACCATTCCGTTGTAGTTGCAACACTTACTAGTCAGATACGATTAGCATGAGATATCCCAAACCCAGCAGTTGTTGGTACTTTTATTTAGCCATTCCGTTGTAGTGAAGCTGATTACTAGTCATATCGGATACAAGTCAAATTATAACAGTAAACTTTAGTTATAGTTGTCTATGATCGAGAACTGTGCTCCAAGTCGTCCATAACCGCGGACACGGCTTCTCGAAAAGATTTAACCCTGCAGGGGTGCACCAAAGTTTCCACACGCACCTACACCCTTGTTGTCAGATCAGGTAGGTACAAGATCACAAAACATACACCCAACGGTATGTCGACGGGGTTTCGGACACGACGTTTCCCAGACCCAAAGCAAGCACGGGGGGCCACCCCACTAAGCTACCCGTAACGAAGTCGGCCGGTCTCCGAGACGGACTCAGGGTTTGTGTCGACGGTCAGAACGATCGGGAACCCGAAAGTGTGACTGGGCTTGTCGATATAGCGAAAACGTGTCACGGTCCTAAACAGTACAGGTGCTCCACGCACAATCTTAAATAAAGCAGTAAAGCATGACATAAGTACAGGATAGTAATAAAGCCCCAAACTACTTTGTGGCCCCCAGTACAGTACTTGGAATCAGGTACTAAATCGATGGGGGTGCCCACACACCCCACCTATGGTTAGCACGCTCGATCTCGGAACAGGTGTCAAGAACTCGGGTCCCAGGACACCAAAGTGAGCGTTAAAACCAAATATTGTCTATTACCCAGCGGCCTGCATTTACCTACTTTCAATTTTAGTTATTAAACAATAATTAAAGCCATGATCATCTCCAACATTAAACAGGCGGCAATACTCCAACAACTGTGGTACTTGATGACACGCAACAGCACTTGAGCAAGCGACTCCGACGCACAAGTCCAACTATCTACCAATCAACAGGTAATAGGATGTGTCCAAGGCAATATAAGGCTGCAAGGGATATCACGGGTACGAAAACTAGAGCATCGCAACACAGATAGCAATAGATCAACAAGGGGAAATAAATACTATAAAAGTAAGATAGGTAGAAAGGGGGAGGTGCTCGCCTGAAAACATTGCCGAAGGTTCATCCGAAGATCGGGTCGACACTCGCATCAACTCAACAGCCTAATCCGCGAAGAAGCAAAACACTAGAAGAAACACCGGATGCACTATTTAATACTACGGCAAAAGATCGGGCATGATGCATGTATGATGTATGACATGGCAAGGTACGATGCAATTAGGCAATATTAAGCGGAACCGGGGGTCTCGACAATTTATTAGGTGGTCTATGTTATTTAGATACCCGCAATTTAAATGTTGTCTTAACATGGCAAAATATATCACCGGTTCGATGCACAAATTTAATTGAGGCCAATATAAGACTTGATTCGCCCGCATGTGGTCTTCAAATTTAATTATGAGGTGAATCGGCATAATGCCCCCAACCCACACGAATATGTATGCAAGCATGAATAATTATATGCAACAAGATATATGGTCATTTATAAAAAAAAATAGGGCTTCGAGGAAAAGGGATCACACATGGGTATCGGCGATCTTGGTTAGGGGTTCACGGGTCGTCTCGGCGGATCGGTCTTCACCTCCGGGAAGGGGTCTTGCATCCGTGAAGGAGAGCGTGAAGCCAGCGTCAGGGTTTAGACTTCGAATCCGGGATCGGGTCTTCAACGTCTCGGCCATCGGGTTCATGGCGTGACGCCATCATCGCCGTGTCGAAGGCATCGGGTTTCGTCTTCAAGATATTGTAGAGGTTCGTCTAGACCCACCGGCAGTGCAGTACGGTCTTGAACCGCGAGCACGAGTTCTTGACGTGGTTCATCGGGCTCGGAGATCTTGTTTCGGCTTTATGTCGGTATAGAACCTGATTAGACAGCCTTTGGCTTCCATATTCTTGCGGTGTTCACAATGAACATCTACAAACGGCTTCAGCTGGACAGAACAGAGGGTGAGGTAGAGCTGGCGTGACATCATAACAAAAAGGAGGCCCCTTGAGTGCTACAGGGTCACATACATGGTTAAACAACAAGCGACAGAGGAGGTCTTGGCAGGGCACGGGTTGTGCTTGAGACGACGAGGAGGATGGAGTCGCGACGAGGCTGCACAGCGGCTGACAGGCGGCAGGCTGCAGGCGAGCTTGGTGGCAGAGCCCGGGAAGGACGCAGCCGGAGTCGGGGAAGGGCGAGGCCGGCGGCCGTAGGAGCTGCAAGGCGGGGGCGATGGCCGCGGGACGCAGCGGTCAACAGGGAGGTCGCCGACGAGCTCGGTTGGACATGGTGGCGGTGAAGGACGCGGAGGGAGGCCGCATCGCCTTCTGAGGCGCCGAAGGGGAGAAGGCGACGGCAGGGGCTGCTCAGCGGCCCGGAGGAGAGCGGGCAGGGGAACCAGGGTGCGGCGCACGGCCGGGGTTCACGGGCGGTAGAGGCCAGGAGGTCGAGGTGGCAGACGACGACGCAGGGCAGATGGGCGTCCTGGGGCGGTGCCGGGGAGCTCGGCTCGACGGTGGGGTGGAAGCTCGCGTGGCGGCCGTCGGAGCTCGGATCGAGAGGGATCAGAAGCGGGGTCGGCCCAAGGAGGAGGGAACGGCCGCGGGGCTCGCTGGCGAGGCGGAGGGTGGCTCGAGGCCAGGCGGCGGCGGGTGTAGGAGGAGGGAGCGGCCACAGGTCGGGGGATGGGAGAGAGGAGCGGGCCGCACGCGAGGGGTAGGTGGGGGACGGGTTCGACGAGTTCAGGGTCCGCTAGGTGGGGCCAGGAGGTGGCCCAGGTGCGGTGCTGTGTGTGTGTTGCGTGCTGCCAAGGGCAAGGGGTGCGGCGGCGGATGAGGGAAAGAAAGGGAGGGCAGGTGGGTAGAGAAGCTAGGGTTTGGGGTAGGTTTGGTAGATTAGGGTTTCACCGGTTGGGCCTTTGGGCCTGACCGGTTTAGGTCTAGGTAGTATTTTACTAGGTCAGGTAGTAGGTAGTCACCGATCGGACTGTCTCCCCGAACAAAACTTTTTATTATTAATTTATTTTTAAAACATTTTGTAAATAATTTTTAGACAAATAAAAGATCTGAACAGACCGAGGTTTTAGTTTAAGGTTAAAGGAGAGGGCTAATGAGAAAACAACTTAGGCTTGTATAAAATAGTTTTTATGCAAAATATATGCATGATGTTATGATGATGCACAAAATAAAAACAATAGCGATTTTCTAGTAGAGGTTTTTGCGGGGCGCCACAATTCGACACCACTAACAATGGATCTCGCCCTCGAGATCCGCCTCATGGTACCGGGAAGAAGGGCGGCGATCTGAATCTTCTCGCATCGTGTAGATCCTCGCGACACCACTAACAAGAGGTCGTTGTCCGTGATCGTCGAGAGAACACTCCGGGAAACAAAGGCGAAGGTAGAGGTATCAACCAATCAATCCACCTCTAACTTCGATAGAAAGAGAGAACCGATGAATTCTCATCCACTTCAATGTACACAAGCGAATAGAGTGAGTAGTCGGCATGGGGGCCAATCCATCACGCACCCAAACTATTACTCTGCACAATCAGTAGAAAAGCGTGCAACCATTCTCGGAATCAGACTGAAGATCTTGACAATCGAGGTTCAGAAACAAAGGAGTGATGCAGACTCTGCATCGGATCTGGCATAGATGATGTCGTTGCGTCGGAAAACACCGGAAGGCACGAGAAGGAACAAAGAGAAGTCCACCCGACGAAGGATTCCTCGGATAGCATGAAGACCAGATGTAGCAACACCGTTACCAAAGGAGGAAGCGAAACCCTGAAGGTACGATGGAACCCAACCATGAGAAATCCTGGAATCGAAGAGAGAGAAGAGAGCGAATTCAAAACACGCAGAGGTGAGAGGAGAGCAGCAGAGGGGTAAGGAGTAAAATCAGACCTAATCAGAACTATCCAACCGATTTTGCAAAAATAGTTTTGACACTCTACTTTGGCCGTTAGCTAGGTTATCCTACAGGCTGGACTTGTGGGGTATCGCAACTGCTGAGCTCTGATACCACTCTGTAACACCCTCAGAATCGGCCCTATGCAAGTTTTAGCGCTTCCCGCCAAACCCGCATAGAAACGATTCAAAGGTGCCCACCAGGCACTTGCGTGCGGGTGGAAAACTAAGTAATATCATTACACAATAGTCCTCGATGGAACCCACAAAACAGATATGTACAACAACGACTCCATGGGTCAAGAATACAATATACAGTCCAAAGATCCAAATCACCTTGAAAATGATACAACGTCCGAGTACGGACAAGATGCAAATTGAGCTAAGAGCCCTGAAGAATAACCAATGGCGTCCATAACCCTGCCCAGGCCAAGCCGGAAGGGTAACCCTGCTAACGACGTCGATCTCAAAACCTGCTTAAACAAAAGGGGTGCCGACAAAGGGCAAAGGAAAAAGAGAGCGGTCGATCGAGGCGACGGCGAGACTAGAATTCGGCGGTCCTCGCCTACATAGGTATGGTGGATCGGCGGCAGCGGCATGCACTAAACACCCTATAGAGACTCGAGATAAGCGCCGGCTATCAGAGAGGGATAAGAAAGACCTATTCGGAACCAACCTGATTCTACCACCAAACATACCCATCCTGGTATTTCCCCCTCGAGACCAAACGAGGAAGTCAACCGAGGAACTCACACAGTTGGCAGTTTTATTCATTCCGTTATGGTTGCGGCAATTACTAGTCAAATAGATAGCATGAGTCATCCTGATATAATAAGCAGTGGGCAGTTTTAGTTAACCATTCCGTTGTAGTTGCAACACTTACTAGTCAGATATGATTAGCATGAGATATCCCAAACCCAGCAGTTGTTGGTACTTTTATTTAGCCATTCCGTTGTAGTGAAGCTGATTACTAGTCATATCGGATACAAGTCAAATTATAACAGTAAACTTTAGTTATAGTTGTCTATGATCGAGAACTGTGCTCCAAGTCGTCCATAACCGCGGACACGGCTTCTCGAAAAGATTTAACCCTGCAGGGTGCACCAAAGTTTCCACACGCACCTACACCCTTGTTGTCAGATCAGGTAGGTACAAGATCACAAAACATACACCCAACGGTATGTCGACGGGGTTTCGGACACGACGTTTCCCAGACCCAAAGCAAGCACAGGGGGCCACCCCACTAAGCTACCCGTAACAAAGTCGGCCGGTCTCCGAGACGGACTCAGGGTTTGTGTCGACGGCTGTAAACGACTGGGAACCCGAAAGTGTGACTGGGCTTGTCGATACAGCGAAAACGTGTCACGGTCCTAAACAGTACAGGTGCTCCACGCACAATCTTAAATAAAGCAGTAAAGCATGGCATAAGTACAAGATAGTAATAAATCCCCAAACTACTTTGTGGCCCCGATGCAAGATGCTTGAATCGGTACTAAATCGATGGGGTGCCCACACACCCCAATGTGGTTAGCGCTCGATCTCGGAACAGTGTCAAGAACTCGGGTCCTACGGACACCAAGGAGCGTTAAAACCAAATATTGTCTATTACCCAGCGTGGGCCTCTGCATTTACCTACTTTCAATTTTAGTTATTAAACAATAATTAAAGCCATGATCATCTCCAACATTAAACAGGCGGCAATACTCCAACAACTGTGGTACTTGACGACACGCAACAGCACTTGAGCAAGCGACTCCGACGCACAAGTCCAACTATCTACCAATCAACAGGTAATAGGATGTGTCCAAGGCAATATAAGGCTGCAAGGGATATCACGGGTACGAAAACTAGAGCATCGCAACACAGATAGCAATAGATCAACAAGGGGAAATAAATACTATAAAAGTAAGATAGGTAGAAAGGGGGAGGTGCTCGCCTGAAAACATTGCCGAAGGTTCATCCGAAGATCGGGTCGACACTCGCATCAACTCAACGGCCTAATCCGCGAAGAAGCAAAACACTAGAAGAAACACCGGATGCACTATTTAATACTACGGCAAAAGATCGGGCATGATGCATGTATGATGTATGACATGGCAAGGTACGATGCAATTAGGCAATATTAAGCGGAACCGGGGGTCCCGACAATTTATTAGGTGGTCTATGTTATTTAGATACCCGCAATTTAAATGTTGTCTTAACATGGCAAAATATATCACCGGTTCGATGCACAAATTTAATTGGCGCCAATATAAGACTTGATTCGCTCGCATGTGGTCTTCAAATTTAATTATGAGGTGAATCGGCATAATGCCCCCAACCCACACGAATATGTATGCAAGCATGAATAATTATATGCAACAAGATATATGGTCATTTATAAAAAAATAGGGCTTCGAGGAAAAGGGATCACACATGGGTATCGGCGATCTTGGTTAGGGGTTCGACGGGGTCGGTCTCGGCCGGATCGGTCTTCACCTCCGGGAAGGGGTCTTGCATCCGTGAAGGAGAGCGTGAAGCCAGCGTCAGGGTTTAGACTTCGAATCCGGGATCGGGTCTTCAACGTCTCGGCCATCGGGTTCATGACGTCATCATCGCCGTGTCGAAGGCATCGGGGTTTCCGTGCCGAAGATATTGTAGAGGGTTCGTCTAGACCCACCGGGTACGGTACGGTCTTCGGAGCACGCGGGTTCTTGACGTGGTTCATCGGGCTCGGAGATCTTGTTTCGGCTTTATGTCGGTATAGAACCTGATTAGACAGCCTTTGGCTTCCATATTCTTGCGGTGTTCACAATGAACATCTACAAACGGCTTCAGCTGGACAGAACAGAGGGTGAGGTAGAGCTGGCGTGACATCATAACAAAAAGGAGGCCCCTTGAGTGCTACAGGGTCACATACATGGTTAAATAACAAGCAACAGAGGAGGTCTTGGCAGGGCACGGGTTGTGCTTGAGACGACGAGGAGGATGGAGTCACGACGAGGCTGCCTGGAAGCAGCGACGGGCAGCAGAGCTGCGGGGCCGAGTTTGGTGGCAGAGCCCGGGAAGGACGTAGCCGGAGTCGGGGAAGGGCGAGGCCGGCGGCCGTAGGAGCTGCGAGGCGGGGGCGGGGGCCGCGGGATGCAGCGGTCAACAGGGAGGTCGCCGACGAGCTCGGTTGGACATGGTGGCGGTGAAGGACGCGGAGGGAGGCCGGGCATCGCTCTGAGGCGCCGAAGGGAGGAAAGCGGCGCCAGACGCTGGGCTGCTCGCGGCCAGTGGAGAGCGGGGGAACGAGTCTGGCGCGGCCGGGTTCACGGGCGGTGGAGGCCAGGAGGTCGAGGTGGCAGACGACGACGCAGGGCAGACGGGCGTCCTGGGGCGGTGCCGGGGAGCTCGGCTCGACGGTGGGGTGGAAGCTCGCGAGGCGGCCGCCGGAGCTTGGATCGAGAGGGATCAGAGCGGGGTCGGCCCAAGGAGGAGGGAGCGGCCGCGGGGCTCGCTGGCAAGGCGGAGGGTGGCTCAAGGCCAGGCGGCGGCGGGTGTAGGAGGAGGGAGCGGCCACAGGTCGGGGGACGGGAGAGAGGAGCAGGCCGCACGCGAGGGGTAGGTGGGGGACGGGTTCGACGAGTTCAGGGTCCGCTAGGTGGGGCCAGGAGGTGGCCCAGGTGCGGTGCTGTGTGTGTGTTGCGTGCTGCCAAGGGCAAGGGGTGCGGCGGCGGATGAGGGAAAGAAAGGGAGGGCAGGTGGGTAGAGAAGCTAGGGTTTGGGGTAGGTTTGGTAGATTAGGGTTTCACCGATTGGGCCTTTGGGCCTGACCGGTTTAGGTCTAGGTAGTATTTTACTAGGTCGGGTAGTAGGTAGTCACCGATCGGACTGTCTCCCCGAACAAAACTTTTTATTATTAATTTATTTTTAAAACATTTTGTAAATAATTTTTAGACAAATAAAAGATCTGAACAGACCGAGGTTTTAGTTTAAGGTTAAAGGAGAGGGCTAATGAGAAAACAACTTAGGCTTGTATAAAATAGTTTTTATGCAAAATATATGCATGATGTTATGATGATGCACAAAATAAAAACAATAACGATTTTCTAGTAGAGGTTTTTGCGGGGCGCCACAAAGGTGTCCTATGCATTTATATTTGCTACTCTATGAGGGACAAGCTGAATACTATTATGCTATGTTTTCTTTATGTGAAACAAACAAACATCTTGCAAAGCATTGTTATTCATGAATCTTTTGTTTGTGCCTTTTCATGTTGCATCATAGTTTCTTTGTCTTATTGCTAGAACTTTGTCTTTCATGTTATGATTGAAGTACTATGATCCCAGCTTTGAATGTTTTACAAATACTTTGATCAAGTCTTTGATGGTGCATGTCACCTCAAAAATTATTCTTTCTTTTTATCACTTACCTACTCGAGGACGAGCAGGAGTTAAGCTTGGGGATGTTGATACATTGCAAATGTATCTATAATTTTTGATGTTCCATGCTTGGTTTTATCCACTTTCTTGTGTTTTGTCCACACTTTGGAGTACTTTTCATATGATTTCTTGGACTAACCTATTAACAAGAGCCACAGTGCCAGCTGCCTATTTTCTGCTGTTTTTGGTTCCAGGAAAGTCAGAAAATAAATATTCTCGGAATTGGATGGGACAAAAGCTAAAGTTCCTATTTTACCGGAAGACTCACGGAGCCAGAATACGAGACGGAGGAGGGCGAGGGCCTGGCACTCGCCCTATTTTACCTCTCCTTTCGCCTATATATTACCTCCGATACCAAAACCTTAAGTACCCGATCAAACATCCACGAAAGAGTCTGTAGCCGCCGTCATCTCCATCCCTAGATCGGGAGGGATCTGAAGCTCTTCCCGGCACCCTGCCGGAGAGGGGAATTCACCCTGGAGGCCTTCTTCATCGCCATGCAAGCCTCCGGTGTGATGCGTGAGTAGTTCATCCTTGGACTACAGATCCATGTAGTATCTAGATGGCTGGTTCTCCTCCTTTGTGCTTTCATGTCTAGATCTTGTGAGCTCTGTTCATGATCAAGATCATCTATTTGTAATTCTGCATGTTGTGTTTGCGGGGATCCGATGGATATTGAGATGCTATTTCAGATTGATTATTGATTCTATCATGTCTTTGTTATTTGTGATCTTGCATGCTTTCCATTGTTAGTAGCTATCTTGGCCAAGTAGATGCTAGCAACTCCAAGAGTTAGTATTTATGCTCGATAGTGGGTTCATGCCTCTGGTAATCTGGGGAAGTGACAGAAATCTCTAAGGTACTAGATGTGTTGTTGCTACTAGGGAGAAAACAACAATCCTTTGTTCTTAGAACAATCGTATTGTTTAGATTATACACAATTCGTAAAGCAATAATCTGTTGCTTGCAACTTAATACTAGAGGGGATTCGGATGATAACGTAAAGGTGGATTATTAGTCATAGATGCAGTTGGATGGCGGTCTATGTATAATGTTGTAATGCCCAGTCAAGTCTCAAAGGAGTCAAGATGATTAGTATATGCTTGTATGCTTTCTTGATGTTTGTCAATTGCCCCGCTGTAATTTGTTCACCCAGCACGTTATCTATCTTAAGGAGAGCCACCTCTAGTGAACTATGGATCCCGGTCCTTTTCTTTTACATACAATCTATAAACTGTTTACTACTTTGTGTTTACTTTCTGCAAACTTTTACTTCCTTCCATTCGATACGTTTAATCCTTTGTTTTTAGCAAACCACGGTGAGATTGACAACCTCATCGCAAGTTGGGGACAAAGTTCTGTGGTTGTGTTGTGCAGGTCTCCACGTTGCTGCTAGCACCGGTAGTGCGCCCTGCCAAGGCTCAGCTAGCAACACCTTTGGGGTGTTTCCTTTCTCCTACTGATTCGATTAAACCTTGGTTTCATAACTGAGGGAAACTTGTTGCTCTGCTCATCATACCTTCCTCTTGGGGTTCCCAACGAGCTCTACATCAATACTGAGCCATCAGCTACTCAAGTTTAGTTACTGGTAAGTTCTTGTCATAGTAAGTACATGTGTATCATCGAGAACCGCCAACAGAGTACCCCTTGCCCGATGATACGGAAGAATCCCCATATCAAAATGACAAGGCAAGCAGACAATGAGCATCTCAACAATCTTCTTATTTACCAAGGGAAAATGGTGCCTTTTTCTCTCTTTTCTCTTTTCTCATCTTTTTTTGTCTTTTTTGTCTTTTTCTCAATCTCTATCTCTTTTTTATAAGAAGAATGCTTCATAGATTGCTCATTATGGTTACACTGCAGGTTTCCACCATGATTAGGCATGGATTAGACCGGCGGACCAGGCGTTTCTCTAACACACATACATAACTCCATGGACTTACAAGCTCCCCTTTCATTTCACACCGACGACATCCATAGATAAAAGAGCATGATATCAACTAGGTACAAAGTACAAGTGCAATGTTGAAAGCGTTCCCCATGACAACATGGTTCTGCTAATCCCCAACATATAAGTGCAAGCATATACAACATAGACGACAAAATGGTTCAATTTTATTAGGGCAAGAAAAGTAAAGTGTGCCATCAAGTTCGTAAGAGCTTTAATCACTAGTTTTCTCATAACAAGTTTAATTCGGAAGGTAGATAAAAACATGAATATATTTGGAATAGAAAATGCTAATAGGTAGGTATGGTGGACTCTTTGAAATAACTTGGTTTTATTTGGTGTTGGATGCATGAGTGGAACTCATACTTGGTTATGGAGGCTAGCAAAAGACTGGGAGCGACCAACTAAGAGAGCAATAATGGCCATAATCATGCAAAGTGACAAAACATCATTGATTAAAGCATAAAGTTATATTACAAGTCGAAAACTAAAGGATCATAGAGCCTATGGTGACTTGGTATAGTCATAACATGGTGTGAGCATGCGCCAAGTCAACCCAAATAAAGCATCAAAGGAGAATACCACAATACTATGCTTTAATATGCTAAAACAACGCATGATTCTTTAAAGACACATTAAGCAATCTCAATTGTTTATAACATGTCGTGCTATAACAAAAATCACTAAGCATAAAGCCAAAACAATATCAAGCATGACATGACAAAGCATAGGCCACAGTCAAAAACAAGCTCCTTTTTACCACTTAAGCATGAACTTTTCCTATTCTTTTCCAATCCAAACCAACTTATTTGAAAATTAATGCATGAAAGAGGGGGTCAAACCAATTTATTAAAGCAAACTAAGAAAACCAAGCAAACGGAAACCAAAAACAAAAACAAAGACGCTCCAAGAACAACACAACTGTGCATGAAACAATAAAAATGAAGTGTTTGGAAGAAACCTGAGATTTTTATTGATGAAGAAGGGGATGCCTTGGGCATCCCCAAGCTTTGACGCTTGTACTTCTTGGATATTTCTTGTGGTGACACTGGGTGGCATCCCCAAGCTTGAGCTTTAGTCCATTCTTCATCTCATTACATCACTCTTTCCTTACACCTGAAATTTTCCATCATACAAAACTTCACACAATCTTTATTAGCAACATTAGTGTACTCAAGATAATAAGTCTTTGGTTTCAGTTTCAACACCAATAAAACTTCCATTAAAACACAAGCTACTGTAGCACTTCCCTTGAAAAGCTCAATTCCCCAAAGAGAGCCCAAAAAGGAACCAACAAGAAGCAAATGCAAATAATGGCAAAAATCTGTCAAAACAGACCAGTAGGTAAAAACCAATTTTTTCGAAGACCTTATGTTGCTCAAATTGAAAAGTGTTGAACTAACGAAAGTTAGATAACAACCTGGGGCAGAAGCACAAAAATTCACGCCTCAAAACAACGTAGAGAGATTTTACACGGATTTTATAGCGAAGCACAAAAATCTGTTTCGGGACAATAACTTTCCCAAGCATTACTTCTCTCTCATTAGAGGTTACTCTTGGAAAAAAAGCAAATAAAAAGGATAAAGAGCGGTTAGTAATAACTTCCAAGACTCATCTAAAATTTTTGGGTTATCTCTCAATAAGTACTTTTCTTTAACACCTTTAAGTTAGGCATAAGAAGCAAGAAAAAGAATCAAGTGTTCTCAAATGAAGAAGCATTAAGAGCAAATTTTGTTTTCATAGGAGAAGCAAAAGGAATCTTCTCTTTCTTCTTATGGAAGTGTTCTATACCTTTCTTGAGTGGGAGTTGATATTTAATGGTGCCTTCTTTCATATCAATAATGGCACCAACAATTCTAAGAAAAGGTCTTCCCAAAGTAATAGGACAAGAAGCATTGCATTCAACATCCAAAACATAGAAATCAACGGGGACATAGGCATTTTTAACCATAATAAGAACATCATTAATACTCCCAATTAGTTTATTTTTAGCATTATCATCAAGTGGGACATTTAAATAACAATCTTCTAATGGTGGCAAATCAAGCATATCATAAATCCTTCTAGGCATAATAGAAACACTACTATCAAGATCACATAAAGCTTTGAAATCAAAATCATTCACTTTCATATTAATGATGGGTTCCCAACCATGTTCTAGTTTCATAGCAATAGAAGCTATGTTTCATCTTTTCTTCTTTAATTTTTATGAGAGCATCAGTAATGTGTTTTGTAAAGGCCACATAGCACTAGCATTAGGACTTTTAGCAAGATTTTGTGGGAACTTAATTACTTCAGAGATATTGTAACCATCAAGATCAAAATCATAATTACCATCTAAAGTAGTAGAGATATTACTAGCTTCAACAATAGTGGTAGTGATAGTAGAAACACTAATATTTCTAGCAATTTCATTTTCTCTTTCTAACTTAGCATGCAATTCAGCTAATAGTCTAACATTCTCATCAATTTTAACTTGTATGGCATTAGTAGCAGCAAAGGGATTTTCAATAGTTTCGGGTTTAGCAGCCATTTTATTAAAAGAAGATTGTGCTTCAGCCAATGATGTTATATTTCTTTCAGCATTAGAGTGTTTTTCCTCAATAGTTTTATTGAAAGCAGTTTGTTTACTAATAAAATCTTTAATCATAACTTCAAGTTCAGAGGGAGCACTCCTATTATTGTTGTGGGAATTTCCATAAGCATTACCATTATTGGGAGGATATGGCCTATAGTTATTATTACCAAAATTATACTTGTAGGCATTGTTGCTAAAATTATTATTTCTTATAAAGTTCACATCAATTTGCTCTTCTTGAGCAACCAAAGAAGCTAAGGGAACATGATTTGGATCAATATGAGCTTCCCCATTAACAAGCATATACATAATAACATCAATTTTATCACTCAAGGAAGAGGTCTCTTCAATAGAATTTACCTTCTTACCTTGTGGAACTCTTAGTGTGCCATTCAGAATATATCATATTATCTAGAAGATTTGTTGCAGCACCCAAAGTAATGGTCATAAAGGTACCTCCAACAGCAGAATCTAGTAGATTTCTTGAAGAATAGTTCAATCCTGCATAAAAGGTTTGGATAATCATCCAAGCAATCAGTCCATGAGTGGGACAATTCTTTATCAAAGATTTCATTCTTTCCCAAGCTTGAGAAACATGTTCATTATCAGATTGTTTAAATTTCATTATTTCACATCTCATAGATATAATCTTAGCAGGAGGATAGTATTTTCCAATGAAAGCATCTTTGCATTTAGTCCAATAATCAATACTATTTCTAGTTAGGGATTGCAACCATTCTTTAGCTTTTCCTCTCAAAGAGAAAGGAAATAATTTAAGCTTAATAATATCCCCATCTATATCCCTATGCTTTTGCATCTCACAAAGTTCGACAAAGTTGTTTAGATGAGCAGTAGCATCTTCAGTACCAATACCAGAAAATTGTTCTCTCATAACAAGATTGAGTAAAGCAGGTTTAATTTCAAATAAAGTGGCTTCAGGAACCGGTGGAGCAATAAGTGTGCACATGAAATCATTGTTGTTGGTGCTAGTGAAGTCACATAACTTAGTGTTTTCAAGAGTAGTAATTTTTTGTGTGTTTTTAATAAAGAAAGCAAACTAGTACAACTAATTTTTTGTGTGTTTTTGACAAAGAAACAAGCAAACAAAGCAAAAATAAACTAAGCAAAACAAATAAAACAAAGTAAAGAGATTGGTTATGAGGGACTCCCCTTGTGAAGATGTCCTTGACTCCCTGGCAATGACGCCAGAAAAAGTTGCTTGATGGCCCAAAATGTATCGAGCTCGTTGGGGAACCCCAAGAGGAAGGTATGATGAGCACAGCAGCAAGTTTTCCCTTAGTTATGAAACCAAGGTTATCGAACCAGTAGGAGCAAGGAAACACCTACAAGGTGTTGTTTCCAACTTGGAATCCTGCACAACACAACCATAGAACTTTGCCCCCAACTTACAGTGAGGTTGTGAATCTCACCGGTTTTGCTGAAAACAAAGGATTAAACGTATTGTGTGGAAGAAAGTAAAAGCTTGCAGAAAGTAAACAGAAAACAGTAAACAATTGTAGATTGATGGTAAAAGAAAGGACTGGGGTCCATAGTTCACTAGTGGTGGTTCTCCTTAAGATAGATGACATGTTGGATGAACAAATTACAGCGGGACAATTGACAAACATCGAGAAAGCATACATGCATATACTAATCATCTTGACTCCTATGAGATTTGAATAGCATTATAACATTATACATAGACCGTAATCCAACTGCATCTATGACTAATAATCCACCTTCAGGTTATCAATCCGAACCCCCTCCAGTATTAAGTTGCAAGCAGCAGATAATTGCATTATGCATTGCGTGTAAAGTAAACAATACGATTGTTCTGTGAACAAAGGATTGTTGTTTTCTCCCTAGTAGCAACAACACATCTAGTACCTTAGAGATTTCCATCACTTCCCCAGATTACTAGAGGCATGAACCCACTATCGAGCATAAATACTCCCTCTTGGAGTTGCTAGCTTCTACTTGGCCAAGATATCTACTAACAACAGAGAGCATGCAGGATCACAAATAACAAAGACATGATAGAATCAATAATCAATCTGAAATAGCATCTCAATATCCATCGGATCCCTGCAAACACAACATGTATGATTACAAATAGATGATCTTGATCATGAACGGAGCTCATAAGATCTAGACATGGTAGTACAAAGGAGAAGAACCAACCATCTAGCTACTACATGGACCCGTAGTCCAATGATAAAATACTCACGCATCACACCAGAGGCTTGCATGGTGATGAAGAAGGCCTCCAGGGTGAATTCTCCCCTCCGGTAGGGTGTCTGGAAGAGCTTCAGATCCCTCCCGATCTAGGGATGGAGATGACGGCGGCATAGACCCTTTCGTGGAATTTTAATCGGGTCCTTAGGGTTTCTGTATCAGAGGCATCTTATAGGCGAAAGGGGAGGCCGAGGGGGTGCCCTAGGCGGACACACCACCCCCTAGTGCGAGCCAGGCCTGGCCGCGCGTCCAGGTGGTGTGGGCGGCCCCTGGCCCCTCTCTGTCTCGTATTCTGGCTCTGTGTCCCCCTCGGTGAAATATTGACTTTGGCTTTTGTCTCGTCCAATTCCAAGAATATTCATTTTCTGACTTTCCTGGAACCAAAAATAGCAGAAAACAGGCAGATGGCACTATGACATCTTGTTAATAGGTTAGTCCAAGAAAGTGTATAAAAATACTCCCAAGTGTGGACAAAACATAAGAAAGTAGATATAAACCAAGCATGGAACATAAAAAATTATAGATACGTTTGCAACATATCACTCATCTTGCCTTGCTTTATCCATAATCAATCACAATACCTAAACACAAGTCAAAGACAAGGGAAAGTAATAAAATTCAAATAAAAACTAATAGTTGTGCAACACTCATATGAAAATGAATGAGAACTAGTAATCATGTATAATAGGTATAGTTGTAGCTAGATATAGCATGAGATGAGTGACAATATGAATAATGTATATGCTTAAATATGCATCATATTTGCACTCATCATTAGTAAAGTTCTAGACCGACAGGTGGAAACTCCCGCCACGGGGCAACCAAAGTGAATCTTGTGGTAAAATGGTCCCATCCTCTATTTTCCATTTAGGTATGGCCTAAACAAACAAAAATGAAGATAAAAATCGATTGGTCAACTGTCGTGGAGGCCGGTCAAAGAGGTAGATCTACGAGGCTCTGGTCCAGGGTTACGGTGGAAACCGACCACCGAATCGACGAAATATCTCAAAAACATGCATGTGGCTCTAGCATATGTGTAGAAGTGTGGTGCAATGTTCATAGAGGAAATATATAGCTCTCATGTGTGACCATGTTCATATACATGCGGTAGTAGTTAGTGAAGTTCTAAACCAAGAGGTGGAAACTCCCGCTACGGGCAACCATAGTGAATCTTGTGGTAAAATGGTCTCATCCTTTGTTTTCCATTTAGGTATGACCTAAACAAACGAAAATGAATATAAAAGTCCATTGGTCAACCGTTGTTGGAGGCTGGTCAAAGGGGTAGATCTATAGGGCCCCCGGTCTAGGGTTTCGGTGAAAACAGACCAACGGAGCACCAGAATACCTCAAAAACTTGCATGCGGCTCTGGAATATGTGTACAAGTGTGGTGAAATGTTCATAGAGGCACTATATAGATCCCGGGTGTGACCACATTCACATACCCGTGGTAGTAGTTAGTAAAGTTCTAGACCGAGAGGTGGAAACTCCCGCTATGGGCCAACCAGGGTGAATATTGTGGTAAAATGGTCTCATCCTTTGTTTTCCATATTGGTTTGTGATGTTCCCACTTATTTGCAACATATATGATGTTATATCCATGTTTTACATTGATTTTTTTGGATTTACCAATGATCCCCTTTATTTTGGTTATAGCTCTACATGACAGGAAAACCCTGTTTGTGTATTTTTAGCTTTTAGGGACATAAACAAAGTCAAATGGACCTAGGATTTCTGGAGCATCAATATTTCATCAAGATAAGCACCTAGAGCACTTGGACCTCACGAGAAGGGCTAGGAGGCCCAAAAGAGCCTAGGTAGCGCGCCTAGTTGGGGTGGGTGCGCCACCTGCCCACTTTCCCTCCTCGGTCATCCGATTCAATTGATTCTTTTGCCCACTAACTCTGTCTGACCTGAAAACCTCTATCAAAAGGACCCCCTAGGCTTCCTCGAGGAAAGTGCCATATAAACATCAAAACACTAAAACAAAGCCATAACCAGTGAAGATTAGAGGGGGAAACTCCACCGGAGCCACCACCGAGGGATCTCTACCTTCTCCAACGTCTCCACCACCATCACCATGATGAAGAGGGAGTAGTCCACCTCTGTACTATGGGTTTGTAACTGTAGCTTGATCTATTGCTCTCCTTTTCTTCATAGATCTAGTACCATATGAGCTACCCAACATGATTATGGTCATATATGTAACTCCTATGTGGTGAATCTTTATTCTATGATTTGATATATGAGATTAGAACCTATTATGTGTGAGATGTATTGATAGATGCATATCATGTACCCGATCTTAAGTACTTGTTCTGATCCAACTTGTATGCAAGAGAATGTGTGGAGATAAGTGTGTATTAGATGGAGTAGCATGGTGGTAGTGATTAAATAGTGACAACAAATCAAGATCTACTACGATATTTACCTTTATTTTTGCTACCTCACTAGGGATAAATTGAATTCATGTGCTATAATTATCTTGTGACAGCTGGATAATCTTGTTTGGTCAAACATTATTTCAAATTACCCTGGTCCATTTTAGTGGATAAGAGTATAACCCTGGTCCATTTTAAACCATTAGAAACACCTTTCGAACACAATTATCACACCTTATATTTTCTGCAATTTATATTATTTTGAAAATACAAAAATACTTTATTCACTTGCAAACACACACAAAACCCAAAACAACTACCTTTTATTGCATTTACTTTGCTTGCCTAGTGAAATCATTGTTGTTGGTGCTAGTCAAGCAACACAACTTAGTGTTTTCAAGAGTAGTCATTTTTTGTGTGTTTTTAATAAAGAAAGCAAACTAGTACAACTAATTTTTTGTGTGTTTTTGACAAAGAAACAAGCAAACAAAGCAAAAATAAACTAAGCAAAACAAATAAAACAAAGTAAAGAGATTGGTTATGAGGGACTCCCCTTGTGAAGATGTCCTTGACTCCCTGGCAATGAGGCCAGAAAAAGTTGCTTGATGGCCCAAAATGTATCGAGCTCGTTGGGGAACCCCAAGAGGAAGGTATGATGAGCACAGCAGCAAGTTTTCCCTTAGTTATGAAACCAAGGTTATCGAACCAGTAGGAGCAAGGAAACACCTACAAGGTGTTGTTTCCAACTTGGAATCCTGCACAACACAACCATAGAACTTTGCCCCCAACTTACAGTGAGGTTGTGAATCTCACCGGTTTTGCTGAAAACAAAGGATTAAACGTATTGTGTGGAAGAAAGTAAAAGCTTGCAGAAAGTAAATAGAAAACAGTAAACAATTGTAGATTGATGGTAAAAGAAAGGACTGGGGTCCATAGTTCACTAGTGGTGGTTCTCCTTAAGATAGATGACATGTTGGATGAACAAATTACAGCGGGACAATTGACAAACATCGAGAAAGCATACATGCATATACTAATCATCTTGACTCCTATGAGATTTGAATAGGCATTATAACATTATACATAGACCGTAATCCAACTGCATCTATGACTAATAATCCACCTTCAGGTTATCAATCCGAACCCCCTCCAGTATTAAGTTGCAAGCAGCAGATAATTGCATTATGCATTGCGTGTAAAGTAAACAATATGATTGTTCCGTGAACAAAGGATTGTTGTTTTCTCCCTAGTAGCAACAACACATCTAGTACCTTAGAGATTTCTATCACTTCCCTAGATTACTAGAGGCATGAACCCACTATCGAGCATAAATACTCCCTCTTGGAGTTGCTAGCTTCTACTTGGCCAAGATATCTACTAACAACAGAGAGCATGCAGGATCACAAATAACAAAGACATGATAGAATCAATAATCAATCTGAAATAGCATCTCAATATCCATCGGATCCCTGCAAACACAACATGTATGATTACAAATAGATGATCTTGATCATGAACGGAGCTCATAAGATCTAGACATGGTAGTACAAAGGAGAAGAACCAACCATCTAGATACTACATGGACCCGTAGTCCAATGATAAAATACTCACGCATCACACCAGAGGCTTGCATGGTGATGAAGAAGGCCTCCAGGGTGAATTCTCCCCTCCGGTAGGGTGTCTGGAAGAGCTTCAGATCCCTCCCGATCTAGGGATGGAGATGACGGCGGCATAGACCCTTTCGTGGAATTTTAATCGGGTCCTTAGGGTTTCTGTATCAGAGGCATCTTATAGGCGAAAGGGGAGGCCGAGGGGGTGCCCTAGGCGGACACACCACCCCCTAGTGCGAGCCAGGCCTGGCCGCGCGTCCAGGTGGTGTGGGCGGCCCCTGGCCCCTCTCTGTCTCGTATTCTGGCTCTGTGTCCCCCTCGGTGAAATATTGACTTTGGCTTTTGTCTCGTCCAATTCCAAGAATATTCATTTTCTGACTTTCCTGGAACCAAAAATAGCAGAAAACAGGCAGATGGCACTATGACATCTTGTTAATAGGTTAGTCCAAGAAAGTGTATAAAAATACTCCCAAGTGTGGACAAAACATAAGAAAGTAGATATAAACCAAGCATGGAACATAAAAAATTATAGATACGTTTGCAACATATCACTCATCTTGCCTTGCTTTATCCATAATCAATCACAATACCTAAACACAAGTCAAAGACAAGGGAAAGTAATAAAATTCAAATAAAAACTAATAGTTGTGCAACACTCATATGAAAATGAATGAGAACTAGTAATCATGTATAATAGGTATAGTTGTAGCTAGATATAGCATGAGATGAGTGACAATATGAATAATGTATATGCTTAAATATGCATCATATTTGCACTCATCATTAGTAAAGTTCTAGACCGACAGGTGGAAACTCCCGCCACGGGGCAACCAAAGTGAATCTTGTGGTAAAATGGTCCCATCCTCTATTTTCCATTTAGGTATGGCCTAAACAAACAAAAATGAAGATAAAAATCGATTGGTCAACTGTCGTGGAGGCCGGTCAAAGAGGTAGATCTACGAGGCTCTGGTCCAGGGTTACGGTGGAAACCGACCACCGAATCGACGAAATATCTCAAAAACATGCATGTGGCTCTAGCATATGTGTAGAAGTGTGGTGCAATGTTCATAGAGGAAATATATAGCTCTCATGTGTGACCATGTTCATATACATGCGGTAGTAGTTAGTGAAGTTCTAAACCAAGAGGTGGAAACTCCCGCTACGGGCAACCATAGTGAATCTTGTGGTAAAATGGTCTCATCCTTTGTTTTCCATTTAGGTATGACCTAAACAAACGAAAATGAATATAAAAGTCCATTGGTCAACCGTTGTTGGAGGCTGGTCAAAGGGGTAGATCTATAGGGCCCCCGGTCTAGGGTTTCGGTGAAAACAGACCAACGGAGCACCAGAATACCTCAAAAACTTGCATGCGGCTCTGGAATATGTGTACAAGTGTGGTGAAATGTTCATAGAGGCACTATATAGATCCCGGGTGTGACCACATTCACATACCCGTGGTAGTAGTTAGTAAAGTTCTAGACCGAGAGGTGGAAACTCCCGCTATGGGCCAACCAGGGTGAATATTGTGGTAAAATGGTCTCATCCTTTGTTTTCCATATTGGTTTGTGATGTTCCCAATTATTTGCAACATATATGATGTTATATCCATGTTTTACATTGATTTTTTTGGATTTACCAATGATCCCCTTTATTTTGGTTATAGCTCTACATGACAGGAAAACCCTGTTTGTGTATTTTTAGCTTTTAGGGACATAAACAAAGTCAAATGGACCTAGGATTTATGGAGCATCAATATTTCATCAAGATAAGAACCTAGAGCACTTGGACCTCACGAGAAGGGCTAGGAGGCCCAAAAGAGCCTAGGTAGCGCGCCTAGTTGGGGTGGGTGCGCCACCTGCCCACTTTCCCTCCTCGGTCGTCCGATTCAATTGATTATTTTGCCCACTAACTCTGTCTGACCTAAAAAACTCTATCAAAAGGACCCCCTAGGCTTCCTCGAGGAAATTGCCATATAAACATCAAAACACTAAAACAAAGCCATAACCAGTGAAGATTAGAGGGGGAAACTCCACCGGAGCCACCACCGAGGGATCTCTACCTTCTCCAACGTCTCCACCACCATCACCATGATGAAGAGGGAGTAGTCCACCTCTGTACTATGGGTTTGTAACTGTAGCTTGATCTATTGCTCTCCTTTTCTTCATAGATCTAGTACCATATGAGCTACCCAACATGATTATGGTCATATATGTAACTCCTATGTGGTGAATCTTTATTCTATGATTTGATATATGAGATTAGAACCTATTATGTGTGAGATGTATTGATAGATGCATATCATGTACCCGATCTTAAGTACTTGTTATGATCCAACTTGTATGCAAGAGAATGTGTGGAGATAAGTGTGTATTAGATGGAGTAGCATGGTGGTAGTGATTAAATAGTGACAACAAATCAAGATCTACTACGATATTTACCTTTATTTTTGCTACCTCACTAGGGATAAATTGAATTCATGTGCTATAATTATCTTGTGACAGCTGGATAATCTTGTTTGGTCAAACATTATTTCAAATTACCCTGGTCCATTTTAGTGGATAAGAGTATAACCCTGGTCCATTTTAAACCATTAGAAACACCTTTCGAACACAATTATCACACCTTATATTTTCTGCAATTTATATTATTTTGAAAATACAAAAATACTTTATTCACTTGCAAACACACACAAAACCCAAAACAACTACCTTTTATTGCATTTACTTTGCTTGCCTAGTGACATGGGTATACCCTACAGGTACTCGAGCTTGGTACGGTCCAGATACGGCAGAAGCCCACGGCATTGCCAAAGCCCAAATGGAGAATTCGAGTGGCCCACAGACTCTCAATTGCTTGCGAGACAAGAAGAAGCTTAAGATAGAAAGTTCAAAGGGAAAAACCCTAATCTGTAACTGACTCGACCTGCTACCCGAGACCTAGCCTACCTATATAAAGGTTAGGAGGGGGCGGCGAGGAGGACACACACGCAACCCTAGTTTCCACAACTCTTGCCAGATTGCATCTGCGTGCCCCTGTAATATTCGATTCCTTTGTTAATTCCAAGAGCAGACAAGCAGGAGTAGGGACCTCTACGAGGCCTGAACCTGGGTAAACCTTGCGTCCCTATGTGCTTGTTTGCTAGCCGACTGATGCCTCCAGTGCTCCCTCCTTCTCCAAAACTCAAGTCCATAACAATGGGCATTGACGAGTTAAACCCTCGTCAATTGGCGCCGTCTATGGGAATTGGGAGTGCTGATGTCGTGGCTTCTTCGGACCCATCAACCGCGATCTACAACTCTGCAACAGCGGAGATTCGCCAGCTCTTCGGCGCGTTCGACTTCACCGTCCACATGCTGGCCACTCGCCCGGCTTTCGAGTCCGTAGGCGATGGAATTAGTCTGGCGATTGGGAGCTTCCGCTTTCAGGTTGGTCAGATAGGCACGCTTCGCATGCATGCCCAGCCAACGGCACCCGTGATTGCTCCAGCATCATCGTTCCTGCCACCAATCGACACCCTCAGCGAGCTCAACACCTCGGCAATAGCTGGGAGCACGGACAGCGATAGTAGTCGCAGATCCGATCTGGGTGATCTAGCCACCAAAGGTGGAGCCTACGGCTCCGGATCTTAAAGTTGCGGGAGCAACAGCTTCCCTAACCACTTCATGTGCACGGTCATCAACACGGGCGACATCGCCGCCAATCGCAAAAACGCTGGCCCCAGATCTGGCACAGGACCGCCCAACGGCGCCAAACCACCCAACGGCAGCATGCCCAACGACGGCCCCACCAACGGTGGCAATGGCGCGCCCGTCAACAACGGAGCGGCAGTCGAACCACCAACCATGGTGAACAAACAGACAAGAGAGCGTGTCGTGATTAAACTCAACGGCAACGAGTAGTCCCGTTGCCGAGAAGCTCTGTGAGGCAATCCTCTGCCCCTCGACACGCCACAGGACATGCTGATGGGATGCCATTGGCTACTAAAGGAGGAGTACAAACGCCAGCTACATGCAATCGCGCAACTCGAGGCGCATAAAAAGGTGGCAGATGAGTCGAGTCTTCGACGGGCTGGGCTCTCCTCCCACGGAGGATCGTCCTCCAAAGGCAACAAGTACGTGGCCAACAAGAGGAGATCTCGGATGGCCCATCTCATCGAGTAAGAATGCATAGAAGCTGCAAAAGTCCTCGACTTCAGCTCTATGACAGTCGACACGCGGGGCAACATGGTCTCAAAGACACCGCAGGCCGCGGTGACAGCGGCCACCATGTACCTCCTCAACAACCAGCAGCCAGCTGGAGATCCCCAAGCTGCCATGCACCGATCTACGATCGCGGACTTGGGGCTAATCGAGGCCGCTCTCGACAAAGAGCCAATACCGGAGCCGAAGAAAAGCAAGGCTCTAGCAAAACGCTATTCCTCACCCTCGTCCAGCGATGATAGTCACGATCTGTCTCAGCGTCGCCGTTCATGGCGGCACGATCGCGACTATGATGCACGCGACGACCTCACGCAACGAAAAATCGACAAATCAAGGGAAAGACACGCTCGTTGAGTGACTCAGAAGAGGACGAGACTGGACTCTGCGGTGCCAGATGCTTCAGCAGGGCCATCAGGCAGAAGCGAATTCCTAAAGGGTTCAAACTCCCGTCAGAGAACTCAAAGTTCGACGGCCTACAAGACCCAAAAATCTGGTTGGAGGACCACATCTCCTCCGCCAGGTTACATGGCGGAAGTCGAAGCACGGCCATGCAATGCCTGCAGCTACAGCTGCAGGGAGCCGCCCGCGCATGGCTCAACAATCTCCCGCATGGATCCATTTGCAGCTTGGAAGAGCTGGTCTACAACTCTGTGCACAACTTCAAGGGCACTTATAGAAGGCCCGCATCAATCGAAGATCTAAGGATCTACCAGCAAAGTTCGGGCGAATCGCTACGCTCATACATCCAGAGGTGGTCCATCATCAAGTATTCCGCAGAAAACATCTTGGAAGACCGTGCAATCGACGCGTTCAATGGCGGTGTTCACCGCATAGATCTTAGGGAGGAGCTGGGTTGCTCGAAGCCCAAGACAATCGACCACCTGATAGAAATTGCAAATCGGTGGGCCGACGGAGAGGATTCGGTGAAAAATCGCACCTACTCCGATGACGACGACCTCGGGCACAAACGCGAACGTCGAGGCAAGTGGCGAATGTGCATCTACAATGACCGTGACGATGTCAACATGGTCGCAGCCGGCAAGGCTGACAAGCTCGACGACAACCGCAACAACGGCTATCGCAACGGTGGATACCGCGACTCCAGGAAAACCACGCAAGTGTGGCAGCGCCGCACTCGTGAAGAGGCACCCGCAACAACCATCGAGGACAAGCTATCTGGGCCGTGCACCGTGCACTTCTACATCGACAAGCACGACGGCAAGAAAAATTCCAACCACCTTCTCAAGGACTGCCGCGAGTTTCTCAAGCTCCAAGAAGGTCTGGCTTGGATGAATCGTGACGCAGTCAACATGCACTATGGAGTCGCCCCAGGCGCCGTGGCACATGGAGCTCCTCCACCACCGCCCGGGCTACCACCACCCGCGGCCGCACCGGTCCAGAATCACGACCGCGAACCATACCCACGACCCGTGGGCAACATGGGGATGATCCAAAAGGGGCGTCCCTCAAATCGAGTGCAGAAGGCCATCACTCGCCAAGTCAACTTGGCGATCAACTCTCCTCCTTCCACCGCTGAGTACCTCGGTGGAAGCCACTCCTGCATCACCTTCGACAGGCGTGACCACCCACGCCAAGTTCCTCATCCAGGCCACTGTCCCCTCGTACTCGAGGCACAGATCGGGGCTTTCGACATGAGTCACGTCTTCATGGATGGCGGCAGCGACATTAACCTCATGTTCGCGAGTACCGTGCGTGCGATGAGGATCCCTTTGACGTGTTTGGAAGTTTCAGACGTGACTTTCCACAACATCGTCCCAGGGAAAGGCATATATCCCCTGGGCAAAATCAACCTCGACATCATCTTCGGCATGCTGCAAAACTTTCGGCGAGAGTGCATCGACTTCGAGGTCATTGACTGGCCTTCACAATATCACTGCATCCTCGGACGTGTTGCGTTCGCGAGGTTCATGGCAGTGCCACACTACGCCTACCTATAGATCAAGATGCCGGGTCCAAACGGCGTAATCACAATCAATGGCAACTTCGAAAGGTCCGACAGCTGCGACAGGGAATTCAACAGAATCTCCCAGTCCTTCGGCATGCAGGAGGAACTCGCAAGGCTAAAGGAGTCGACAAACAACAGTCTGCCTCCCCTGAGCAGGCCAAGTTCACCCGACCTGTCCTTCGACTTGTCGGTGCACACGAAGAAAGTCCAGGTCCACCCAACGGACCCGACCAAGACGGCCCTCATCGCCAACAACTTGAGTTCCGCATAAGAACTCACGCTTGTCGAATTCCTCCGTGAGCACTGGGAAATCTTTGCCTGGTGTCCAGCGGACATGCCAGGGGTTCCCAGGGAATTCGCCGAGCATGCACTCAACGTAAATCCAGACGCAAGGCCAGTCAAGCAGACAATTCGGCGACTGTCTGAACCAAGAGCAAAGGAAGTTGGAATGGAGATCAACAGACTTCTCGACACAAAATTCATATGCGAGATCAAGGAAAGCACCTGGCTCGCCAACACAGTGCTTTTGCCCAAAAAAGACACGTATATCCTGCGGATGTGCCTGGACTTCACCTCCCTAAATAAGCACTGCCCAAAGGATCACTTCCTGTTGCCACGAATCGACCAAATCATCGACTCCACCATGGGATGTGAGCGTCTCTGCTTCCTCGACGCCTACTCAGGCTACAATCAAATTCAAATGAAGGAGGAAGACCAAGAGAAAACAACGTTTACGACGCCCTTTGGTGTGTTCTGCTACAACACGATGCCCTTCGGGCTAAAAAACGCAGGAGCCACCTATCAGCGGTGCATGCAGGCCTGTCTCAAGAATCAACTTGATCGCAACATCCAAGTCTATGTTGATGACATCGTCATCAAAACAAAAGAGGAAGCCTCCCTAATCGATGATCTACGCAAAACCTTTGCCAACCTAGACCTCTACCAAATCAAGCTCAATTCGGACAAATGCGATTTCGGCGTACCATCTGGGCAACTACTCGGGTATCTCATCTCCGCGAGAAGGATCAAGGCGAACCCGAAGAAAATAAAAGCCATACTAGCCATGGAGAAGCCGAAGAACGTAAGAGGCGTCCAACAGCTGGCTGGGCGAATTGCGGCACTCAACCCATTCATCAGTCGAATGGGCGAAAAGGCACTGCCTTTCTACCAACTTCTCCGCAAAACTGATAAGTTCGAGTGGACAGACGAGGCACAAGAAGCATTCGAAGACCTCAGGCGTCTACTATCCACCTCTCCAGTACTGGTGACTCCACGTGAAAAAGAGCCATTGTTGCTCTACATCTGCGCCACCAACCAGGTGGTCAGCACGGTGCTCGTGGTGGAACGAGCCGAGGAAAACGAGGTCCACGGGGTGCAGCGCCCAGTCTACTACCTCAGCAAGGTACTCACGCAAACAAAATAGCGGTACCCGCACTACTAGAAGCTGGCATACGGTGTCTTCATGACGACCAGACGACTGCGCCACTACCTCCAGGAGCACCCAATCGTGGTGGTCAACGACGCCCCACTCGGGCATATCCTCAACAACCCTGATGCCATCGGACGAGTCGCGCTTTGGGGAATCGAGCTGTCTCCACGAGACATCACATATGAAAAGCGTGACGCGATCAGGTCGCAAGTCCTCCCTGATTTCCTTGTGCACTGGATGGAGAACCAGCTCCCCGAAAAACCAGATATGTCTTATCTCTGGACAATACACTTCGATGGGTCCAAAGGAAAAGACGGGGCCGGCGTAGGTGTCATAGTGACATCGCCCCAAGGGGACAAGCTGAAATACATTCTGCGAATGCAGTTTACAGCCTCCAACAATGAAGCTGAGTATGAGGCCCTACTCCATGGGATGCGGATGGCGAAAGCTTACATCGCCAAGAGGCTCATCATCTACGGTGACTCCAAACTGGTGGTGAACCAGACAATGCACGAGTGCGACGCACTGAGCGACAACATGATCGCCTACCACGACCTCTACAACACACTCAAAGGGGACTTCGACGGCTGTGAACTGCGGCATGTAGGCCGCGAAAGCAACGAAGAGGCGGACACACTCGCCAACATTGGTTCCACATGCGCCCCCATACCACCTGGGGTATTTCTCGAGCGTATTTGCGAACGCTCCATCAAGCCAAAGGCCACAGAGAAGAAAGCAAGTGCATCAACGGACTCGGGCGCTACGCCACCCAATGAGCCAATGGCACTTGACGACCTGGAGCTCGACATAGGACTCGCGGGACCAATGGGTGTAATGATGATCGAGCCATCTTGGACTCAACCCTACATCACATATCTTCTCAGCAAGAGGTTGCCTGACGACCCGACTGACGCGCGACACATTACGTGGCGATCCAAGGCATTCGCCGTCATGAACGACGAACTATACAAGCGCAGCATCACAAGAGTACTCCAACGGTGTGTCTCCAACGCAGATGGAAGGGCCGTCCTCCTCAACATCCATGAAGGGACTTGCGGGCACCATGCTGGCAGTCACGCCCTCGTCGCCAAAGCTCTACGAGCTGGATTCTACTGGCCCACGGCCATGCGCGACTGAAGCAGCAAGGGCACCTCAAGCTCGAGTCCCCTTGGGAGGGACCATACGTGATTACAGAAGTAATCCTAGGTGGCGCATATCGCCTTAAAGATTTCGAGAGCGAAGTCGCATACTCCAACCCCTGGAACATCGCACAGCTGCATCGCTTCTACCCCTAGTCGTTTTTTACATTACAAATAAGGCTATTCAGCCAGGCTACTTAGCCACACATTGTACCTCGTACTATTCTGCGAATAACTAAAGCTAAGTGCCCTGAAACTCTGTGTTTTCTCTCATTTTTCTGGCAATCTTATCACTTGGGGGCTATGCCACCCTTTGCATCCTTGTTCTACAAACAAGTCGCATTATCTCGAGTAGCTGACACAACACCAATCGAACCCTTAAAAAAACACCAACCCAGTTGCAACGCACCTGACAGGTTGGCAAGGTGCTGAGATAAATTAAGTTAGGCTAACGAAAAGGAACTGCAGAATACAAATATACTTGCAAAACATATAAGCTAGCAAGCTCTTTACATATCAATAGAAATTAATTACATCCAACATATCCATATGAACTTTACAACACTTATACAATTGTGTGCAGGATACAAGTTACACTACTGTTGCAGCAGAAGAACGTTTGTTTGTTCCTCAAAGAAGTCGACAATTTCTTCTGCTGGGCAATCCACCGCCTGGTAATGTGGAACCATGTTCCAGGTCGAACCTTCCGGCGGGGTCAGCGACCCAGCAGCAACAACTGCAACGTCTATATCCGGCTTGTGCAGTCGCACCAGCGACAAAGCAGCCTTGGCACCAGCCACTAACTGCTGCCGCACGCACTCACGAACTACACTCAAATCCTGGAACTTAGGCAGGAGAGCCAACAGGCTCGAATGGCCGGCGTCTAGTGGAAACATCGTCTGGTAGATATGCCTCAGGCATGACTACGCCTTCTTCAAAAAGTGGAGTACTCAGGAAGCACGATCTTGCAGGGTCGCAAGTGCGATCACATGATCATGGTCCACCCAAAAATACCCACTCGCCTGAAGCTGTTCCTGGGTCAGGTCATTCATTCGAATGGCGATTCTGTCTTTCTCATCCTGCGGATGACGAGCACTGACAGCTACACCAAGCAAAAAGGGCAAAGTATGAGGAAAAAATTGCCGCGACTGACTAAAAGAAAGATAAGAGGGCAGAAAACTAACACTTGAATTTATCGCCCAGCTGCGTCACCTCCTCCAATAGATACTGCTCGCGGGCGGTAGCCTTCTCCGCCCTAGATTTCCATACATCCGCGTTACCGCGGAGGATGGGCAACTCACGTTCCAGCCGCTTAACGCGATCGCGTAGTCACGAAAGCAGGGACAACTCATCCACCCTTGAGCGCAGCTGCGCCAAGATCTCATCAGTAGGTGACGGATCACGAGGATCACTCGAAGGACCACTCGATGTACCCTATCACGAACCAAGCAAAGCAAAATAAGAGGCCGAGGATACATTGACGAAAGGCTTAGATGCATTCAAACATATCAAAGTCCTGACTGGGGTACCCCCATAAAAGCATTGTTCCACAAACGAAAGGCCAAACACTAGAGCTATTACACAGACAAACTACGGAGCATTTTTCTTCGACTTGGATTTGGGCCACGGGGGCTTCATCGCATCCGTGGCAGTCTCCGACGCCACGGACTTGCCGGCAGTACCCCCAGATGTCGCAGCCTTTCCAGCCTTCGCTTGACACTGCTCCTCGGAATACTTGGCGAGTTTCTCGATAAGCTGAGGACCATAATTTTTGCATTTACCAACAAAGGGAGCAAACACTACCTGCTGGCCTCCAGCGTTGATAGGCATCGCCTCAGAAATAGCGGCAGGATCCATCTCCACGCCATGGGCTTGCACCATTGCGAGTGCCATGGTGGCACCGACGGAGCGCTGTGAGTTCTTGAAGTCCGCAGGGATTCCTCTAGCCAGGGACTCCACCAGGTCTCCAAGTTTGTTGATCAGTCCAGCCTTGGGAGTTAAGTCCTCGTGGATACGACTGAGTACATCCTTGGCCTTCCCCAACATCTCCTGGAGGGATACACTACGGTCTTCGACTGCAGCGATGGCGCCCGCCAAAGCATCCGCGCGGCATAGAGATTGGGCATCAAAGCTCAAGCCGCTAGCATCTGCATACACAAAAAGTGTTAGTATAACATGTAGGGGTTCCCGTATGAAAACAATAAAATTTTACCCTACGCCCTGAACCCCTAAAGCTGCCATGACCTATCTATTAGTAAAACAGTAATGGGAGGGGCTTTTCGCGAACTTACCCTTGAAGATCGAAAAGCGTTATCAACGCTCAGGAGAGCGTGGTTGATGTAGACGAGCCGAAGCCGACCTCAAGGTCGTGATGAAGTCCTCGCGCTCCTTTGGCTCCAACTACTTGAGTGCCTCAAGTGCGACACCTCGCGGGGACTTACACACGTCCGGTGCCTGACGATGACTCCCACTTCCCCGATCCAACAACAGTTGTGGAAGTAGAGCTCCTGGATCCGAATCCCACAGCGCGACGGCGCTCCGCAGTGAAGATGTCTCTCGTTCGCGCAGTCTAGACTTGGGACCACGGTCATGAGATAGAGAGGGGAGAGAGAAAATATCAATTAGAGGTCCCCCCAAAAGTGAGAAGACATTTATTGATTATTGGTGTATTTTATTTGGCCAAATACCCCCACTATATATAGGGGGAGGGGAGGTACTACCTCCCTCAAAGTCCCGGGGTGGGACTAAAGGAGAGGAGGGGGGAGGGGTGGCACCGCCGGCCACCCCCATGGGCCCCGCGCGGGGGGCTGGCCTACTAGGGCGCCGGCCACCCCCTTGGCCCCCTTCTCCCTCTCTCCTTTCCCTAATGGGCCCTCTCCCTCCGGGAATTGGCCCATTAAGCTTTTGAGCATTTAAATTGATTTTTATCTTTATTAAATAATTATGAATAAATGATTAAATCAATATTTAACATTAATTCACATATTATTCAACCTCCGTGGCTATGGAACACTTCCACCTCCACTCTGGACATCCTCCGGACTTACCGAAACCCTTCCGGTTTTCTCTCTACTATTCTTCGGTGATTCTACCGATCCTACAAACACTCTCTAAGCATCATCAAGCCCTTAAGCGTGATACCCCGTAGTTCAGGAACACTCCAGACATGGTCGGGACACTCTCGCACCAATGATCAACAGAGGGACATGGATGGCCATGTGACCCCTGTGTGTTCCACGAAGATCTTTCGTCATTTGAACCAGGACAGCCGTGTCTTATTCCATTTGTCTCTCGATACTTGCATTGCCCGAGATCTGATCAATGACATCACCATGTCGTGTTCAATCTCGTTACCGAACAACGCTACTTGACTCGTTCCGACAAGTGATATCCCTGTGATCAAATCACACGCTGCGCAGCTATTGAATATAACTTCTCTGAGTGGGCCCTTTGAGTATCTTCTCGTCACATGGACGGACAAATCCCGCTCTTGACATATCTTGCCTCTATGGTTTCCTGCGAGTACCTGAACACACCTTTATAACCACTGTATTACCAAGTGGCGCTTGATGCTATCTAAGCACTCTCGAGAGACAGTGATTGATATAGCCTCACAGTCTAAGGAATAGTCTACGAGGATCCATTTCTAATCATCATAACTTGAACTTCGTGACATGATCGGGTCACGATGTTTAGGTTGGGTATTGGTTCATCATCTCATTCTCGGAATGAGATGACTCCATTTCCAACTGGCATAAATGCCACATGATCATATGTTGACCAATGAACCAGTGACTAGAGTTTCACTGGGAACCCCTGAGGTTGTTTTTATATCACACGTGTATTGATGTTTCCACTCAATACAGTTATAGCATGATACAAAACTTAATCATAAACTATATGAAATATGATAATAGTCCTTACTACTATTTGTCTCTAGGGCATATTTCCAACAGTCTCCCACTTGCACTAGAGTACAAATACACTAGCTGCATTTGTTCCTTAATCATTGGCACCATATATCCAGTACCCTAAACATGCTTGCTCATGGAAGAGGTTGAGTCTTGGGTCTGTACCTTACAGTCCCAAATCCTTTGCAACTTACTAACGTCACCTTGATTGACATTAATATTTTATCAGCATCTGTGTGTATGCATCGTCGCTATGGCAGTAGAACGAGGCCTGATTCCAGGAGCCTATAGTGACTTTAGATCAACCTCGAGGGCTTTCTCATGGGCATTGTGCCATGGGACACATCATTCTACGTTAAAAGCGAACTAGCCCCGCCATAACATTATACAACACTTTAGATAGTACCCTTATCTATTATTATAAATGTATTCATCGAAACACTAGTGCACTCTATGCAACTTTCGATGTTTTTGTTCACCTCGCTTCCTACTTGACTTAATTTGGTATTTACCAGAGTTTCCAACGTATTCCCTTATAACATAACCCTTTATGTTTTAAGATATGTCGTCCTTTATGGATTTGGAAAACATGTCTACAGTTCTCTATTAGACACCGCGGACAAACTTAGCTCAATGTTCTATGATTCGAACTTAATCACTTTCAAACGTTCCTTATTGGATCATATATTATGTTAAGTTATCATCATGGTTTTCTAAGATAGAACCTATGTCTCAACATACTGGATGATGATCATCCTTTTCTTTCTTTCAACCATTGATGTTAAACTAAATGCTATTACTAACTTGAGTTATTAAGTACTAGTTCCTTAATTAACTTCTATTCCGAAACCCTTTTTCAGAATCCCTTAAGGAATACTACATAATATCATAATACACCTATTATCAACTCCTACACCTTATAAATCATTATTTATAAGTATTTGCGGTTTTTATTCTTAACACACTTAAGAATCACTGTATAAGCTCCCACTCAAAAATATGTCATTCACATATTGTTTTAGGAAGACTTTCATAGCTCCCACTCAATTTCATGCAAATTGCATATCCACTCACTATTTTGAATAACTTCAAAATCCTTTGATCAAATATCAAACTTGGAGTTTTACTATGAGATACTAGTACTATTACTAGTTTTAAATCCTCTAGACATTCAGCACACTTGAATCAAATTCATTTGAATTTGTCCAATACTTGACAAACTGTGCTTTTGTCATTCACCCCCTTTTCCACTATGGCTTTGCAGTCTTTTGGGAAAATTCAAGTAACCCTTTTTACTTGTGAGATTCGGCAACAAATTGCTTTCTAATCTCAAGTGAATTTTGTTTCTAGGATTTCTCATAATTTAGTTTACCATTATTTCCTTAGTAGTTCGTAGGTATGTCATATTCCAAGAATCATGACAAATGATTCACAAATATCTCCATACAACATATGGGTTACATTTTGAATGCTACTTCATGCAGTGAAAACACCAATGGGGAAAACACAATGATCATTATCATTGATTCTTTTCCTTTGTGAAGAGAATCGTTTAGGAACATTGTCTGTTGCACTTCTCAACACTCTGATGCAAGGTTTTGAATCCTCATCGTGTTTTTCACTATCTTCCATTTGCTCCATAATCGAGAAATATCACTAAAAGTGAGCTTTCTCAAGAATGCACCAAAATCCAAGCAATACTAGTTTTGCTTCCCTTTTGGTTTCAGCTATGGATTTTGTATTCAAAGTTTCCAATGAATACTCTACAAGGACTTATTCGCTATTGTTTTGGTTATGTCAAATAACCCCCAAAACTTTCATGACTTCAAATGGTTCACTATATATTCTAATTGAGTGCTAACTATTTCTTAACTAATGGTCTCTACATCTATACTACAATGATTTATTTGGTGCCATCTATTTACCCATTTGATATCTAATATCATATTGTGATGCTTTGCATTTTGACGTTTCAAAACGCTTTGCATTTCACAATTACTTTTATGCCATTCTTATAAAGTCGAATTTCATTACTATTGATCAAATCATAGTAATTAGATTCTCTTTTATATTTATACCCTTTGTTGATGAAACACTTTGATCAAATCAAATAGTTTCATATTCATGTTTCCTTTGGTAAACTTCTTTACACATTTAAATAATCATATAATGATAATTACCATTTTTGTTAAAACACAATACATCAAATATGTATTTACTTTTAACAATTCATTAAACACTTTGTATTCAAGTAATACTCGGTGTTCACGTTATATTGCCGAACTCAGGTATGATTTATATGTGATAAGAAATCGAATGACTTTCACATATTATCATTATAACTTTGAATTTAAACAATGGTTTTCATTCCGTAATGAAATATCATTTAAGTTGGGTATTTTTAAGGCATTACGATATTTTACAAATCTTCATGTATTATCAATTAGTTTCAAACAACAAGGATAATTCACAAGTAATCAAACAAGATATGAACACAAACAGAAATCATTCATAAAAGTAGAACAACTATTTGTTACAAACTGATATGAATAACAGTCTCACAAAGTGTGAGACACACTAAAGAAGTTCATAATCTATTGATTACAATAACTATCCAAAACATAAACTAAGTGATAAATGTCGAGGGAGAGTGTCGTCGGACATCATCATCATGCTCGCCATCAACACGCAACGTCACCTCCTCTCTAACAAGCACCTCTCATGCAGAAGGACCTGTTTTCAGCAAAACAGAACAAGTATCAAATATACTTAACACTGCAAATGTGTTTGCAAGATTATAACATTTATAAAATTGTATATCAAATATATACCTTTGTCATCGATGACCCCAGCGACATCGGGTTCAACCACCACACCTCTGAAATGTGATAAGAACTCGTGGAAATCCAGTGTTTCCGTGTCACCTCTCATAATGCAAATCCTGACTTGTGCTTGGAAGCTTGGTGGTAGCGACCGCAGCACAACTCCCATTGCAAAAGAGCTTGCGAACCAGTTGTCTAGGTAGTATGCCAGACTCATGTATTCATCATACATGCTCAATAAGTGCTTGTCCAGTGAGGAGCCCTCCTCCATCATTATGGAGAGGAAGTCCCCCATCAGCTCATACTCCCACATGCGCACTTGTTCCACGAAATGCGATCTCAGATGTGCCATGACCATTCGGGGATTAAGACTTCCCACCATTAGCCACAACCCATCCTCCATCCTGAGGCGCATCGTCACTGATATGAATGTGGCCATCACACGACGACGACAGCGGAGATCCCGCTGCTCCTGGGTCTCATGAGAATAGGGTGGCTCCAAGTACATCTCGTAGATCATGTAGTCAGCCACTTTGTTCTCACCAAGGAGATCAAAAAGTCACATGACCAATGAGAGAATTTGGATCCATCTAACTTGAGCTTTTCTCCTTTTAACCAATCGTCAATAGGGAAAGTAATATCAGGGAGAACCATTTTCTACATTTATAATTGCAAAAGGAATTTAGACTAAGTTTATAATTAAATGAGTTAATAATAACTCCACTCAGAAACACCTATCCCCATAAGGGTTCCTAGTGATAACACGACCCCTATCAGCCACATCTCCCCCGATCGTCACGGCCATCAATGTGGGTTCAAGGGTGGACGCTAAACATCGGCCACATCATTCATGCGACTCGTGCTTGATCTTTCGACCATCCGCGTTCCGAGGCCATGTCTGTACATGCTAGGCTCGCCAACTCAACCTTAGTGTATTCGCTGTGCAACATGGCTTACACCCACTGTATGCCAACATAGATATGTCTGACACCCATGCCTGTACCATGGATCACCTCATACCGAAGAACTTTCTTGGTGGTTCACACTAAGGGGGAACACAATCCTTGGTAATTTTAACAGGGATCATCTTATTAGGCTACCGTCGAGTATATAATACTAGCACACAATAAGATATACAAACAATAACATTGAATGTAAATGCGATGTGATATGGTCCTTCACGTCGTGATCTCCATCCGTCGTCAGCAGATTCCGGCGCCAGGGTTCCGGCGCCATAGACACCAGGGTACCGGTGTCATTCCGGCGTGGTAGTCCGTCACCTTCGTGACTATCTACTACTACATAACAAAAGGTAATCACTTTACCTTTGCCATAACCATATCACAAAGCAACGCCCCCCTGCAAAACAAAGTTAGACACCTCTACTTTATCTTTGCATGTTTTACGTGGCTGAATGGGCTTTCGCACAAGAACCGTTCTTACCTACGAACTTTCAGCACAGCGCTGATCAAGTAGTTGTCTCTACTACACGCATTTCGGGGCCCTCCGTTGCAAATGGTATACCAACTAATGCGAGAGAGACAGACACCCCCCTAAGCCACTTTATACGGTACAAGCCGTATGTCAAGCGTGGACCAGTCTATGAATGAACGTAAAGAAGTCGGTTGGGGGCCACTTCATCAAGCATTACTGCGGTATACACAAGTACACGTGGGAGGGTAACAACTAAAAGATTAACGCCCACACGCTACATCTCGTGTGTTCTACCCGTACTAGCATTACTACACATAGATCTAGCTCTGATACCACTGTAGGGGTTCCGCGTATGAAAACAATAAAATTTTACCCTACGCCCCTGAACCCCTGAAGCTGCCAGGACCTATCTATTAGTAATATAGTAATGGGAGGGGCTTTTCATGAACTTACCCTTGAAGACCGAAAAGCATTGTCAACACTCAGCAGAGCGTGGTTGATGTAGACGAGCCGAAGCCGACCTCAAGGTCGTGATGAAGTCCTCGTGCTCCTTTGGCTCCAACGACTTGAGTGCCTCAAGTGCGACACCTCGCAGGGAGTTACACACGTACGGTGCCTGACGATGACTCCTCCTCCCCCCCATCCGGCCAAGCGCGTGAAGTAGAGCTCCCTTGAATCCCACGGGCGCTCCATGGTGAAGATGTCTCTCGTTTGCGCAGTCCAGACTTGGGACCACAGTCACGAGAGAGAGAGAGAGAGAGAGAGAGAGAGAGAGAGAGAGAGAGAGAGAGAGAGAGAGAGAGATAGAGAGAGAGGGAGAGAGAAAATATCAATTAGAGGTCCTCCCAAAAGTGAGAAGACCTTTATTGATTATTGGTGTATTTTATTTGGCCAAATATCCCACTATATATAAGGGGAGGGGAGGTACTACCTCCCTCAAAGTCTCGGGGTGGGACTAAAGGAGAGGAGGGGGAGGGGTGGCACCGCTGGCCACCCCCATGGGCCCCGCACGGGTGGGCTAGCCCACTAGGGCGCCGGCCACCCCCTTGGCCCCCTTCTCCCTCTCTCCTCTCCCTAATGGGCCCTCTCCCTCCGGGAATTGGCCCATTAAGCTTTTGACCATTTAAATTGATTTTTCTCTTTATTAAATAATTATGAATAAATGATCAAATCAATATTTAACATTCATTCACATATTATTCAACCTCCGTGGCTATGGAACACTTCCACCTCCACTCCGAACATCCTCCGGACTTACCGAAACCCTTCCGGTTTTCTCTCTACTATTCTTCGGTGATTCTACGGATCCTATAAACACTCTCTAAGCATCATCAAGCCCTTAAGCATGATACCCCATGGTTCAGGAACACTCCAGACATGGTCGGGACACTCCTGCACCAATGATCAACAGAGGGACCTGGATGGCCATGTGACCCCTGTGCGTTCCACGAAGATCTTTCGTCGTTTGAACCGGGACAGTCGTGTCTTATTCCCTTTGTCTCTCGATACTTGCATTGCCCGAGATCTGATCAAGGACATCACCATGTCGTGTTCAATCTCGTTACCGAACAATGCTACTTGACTTGTTCCGACAAGTGATATCCCCGTGATCAAATCACACGTTGCACAGCTATTGGATATAACTTCTCCGAGTGGGCCCTTTGAGTATCTTCCCGTCACATGGACGGACTAATACCGCTCTTGACATATATTGCCTCTACGGTTTCCTGCGAGTACCTGAACACACCTTTATAACCACTATATTACCAAGTGGAGCTTGATGTTATCTAAGCACTCTCGGGAGACAGTGATTGATATAGCCTCACGGTCTAACGAATAGTCTATGAGGATCCATTTCTAATCATCGTAACTTGAACTTCCCGTGGCCAGCATCTTCTCCAGTGCAGCAGCATGGCAAAGTAATTCATTATACTCAGCTATGACATATAGGGAATGTCACCAAATCGAATCAATAAAATTCGCAAAGATAAAGACGAAGTCAAGACTTACTTTCGACAATGCGATGGCGATTGTCCAGTCGCGCATGTTGTCGACCCATGTCAAGGACTTGCTCCGCCAGGCGGGCAGCTTCCTTCATGATGAGCTGCATCAGGAGACAATAAAATTTCAAGTAAAACAGCGCCAAGAATAAATTCGACTACCAATTACAAGATACCTACATGATCCTCCATGGACTCCGAAGAAGGCTATCGTACAGTCATCCGGGTAACCATCCGATGTTCCCTAGCATGTGGGGAACTCGATGAATTATGCCCGGAGTGGGCCGCCAATGGAGGAGAAGGAGACCGTGAAGCCATCTTCTTGGCCCTTGGAGTCCACGACTCCGGGATCCTTCACAAATTGGATGTCGTCAGAAGACGATGCCGCCGCTTGGCTAAAACACAAATCAAGCAAAAGCTTCAAGAAAGATGGCAACTCAAAGAAGAAACCAACACGAGGTCACGAATATAGAACTTACCAGTCAAATCTATCAAGATCGAAGGACTTCTCCTCCGACTCCGACGATTCCTTTGGCGGTCGAAGCTTCTTCCGGGTAGGAGGAGCCATGGAGCGCACAAGAACGGCGGGAATTGGCTCCTTTGCACCAACAGAAAGGCCTTCTAGAGTCGACGGAGACAAAGCATCCGAGTCCTTGTTGCGGGAACGCTTGCGAGTGTTCGGATCACTGGACTCGAGGGCTCCCTTCTCCTCTTCAAGTGGGATGGTCGATCTGACTCGTCCTCTTCATCCACTTCGCGAGGAATAACCCCTTCAGGAAGAGGGGGCAAATTGGGAGACACCTTCCAATCCTGCATTTAGAAGAAAATTCATTATACATCAAGAACGTAACGGCAATCGACAAAGAAAGCTACTTCATAGCACAATTGTACCTCAGGAGGAGGGTTAGAGGCGTCGAAGGGAGGCATGACTGGTTCGCCTAGGAGAACCTCCTTGGCGGTATACTTCGTCACCAGTCCTAGCCTCTTATCGACTTCACCCACAAAAATGCCATCGGCAGATACGCGAGTGGCATCGTTCGCACCAGCCCATTGGAACATATGGGGTGGACTCTAGCCTGCAGAGGATGGATACGACGGCGCAACCATGTGTGAATGAGGGCGGCACCTCCCTCTTCTTTACCCATGCGGCTCTAAAGGTCACAGACGCGCTTGTACAACACTTACGTCTCCTCGGACTTGCCAGGCATCACTATGTTCTTCCAAGAACGCCTCCTCTTGCACGGCGTCGCGGGATCAAAGGGCGTGAGTCTGTAGTGCTCTCCGTCGGCCTTTTGGTTGCGGATGTAGAACCACTTGTCTCTCCACCCTTGGATGGACGCCATGAGTTTGATATCGAAATAAGTGGCAGAGGAGTCGACATGGATTCCGCAGCCACCTATGTCATAGACTAGAGAACCAAACGCCGACTGGCGCTTCAGCTTAAATATCCTCTTAAAGAGGCCAAAGTGTGGCTTGACTCCGAACCAGCACTCGCAAAGGGTAATGAAGCAGGAGATGTGGAGAATAGAGTTTGGGGACAGCTGATGCAGCTGGAGCCCATAGAATCAAAGGAGGCCCCTAAAGAAAGGATGCAGGGGCAGAGAAAGACCTCAGTTGATGAATTGCAAGGAACATCACCCGGAAACCAGCAGGAGGGCAGGGGGTTATCTCCAAGTCGGGCACTCGCGAGTCGTCCTCCACGGGGGAGAGAAATCCATTTTGACGCAGGAGATGAAGCTCGGAGGACATGATGATGGATGTGCGCCATGCACCATTGGTGACATGGGTACCCGCACCCTTCTTCTTCCCAGCACCGGCGGTGCTGGTGCCCATGGTGGCGGAGCCGCCCTTCTTCTTGGCGGCGGCAATGGCGGCGGCAGACTCAGCGGCGGCGCCTCCTTTCTTCTTGGCCATCTTGCGATGGCAGTGAGAACATTGGAAGTAGCTCCGAAAGACACGGAGTTGGTCCAATGTCGCGAAGAGGATGTCGTAGGGAAGCAGAGAGCAGCAGCAATGGCAGTGGAGGCACGGGCAGAGAAAGGCAGATAGGAAAATTACCGCAGCTGCGCTGCTACTTAACCTCCTCGCGGATGCCATCCAACGACCAGCAGAAACCCTACTAGACGCATGGCGCACATCGCCATCGACACGTGGAGAAGCCAAAATACAAACCGTCCCCCACTATCTCCATTACGCGTGGAAATCGAGGAGACGCGGTTAAAACAGAAGATTACGCACGCCCGGTCAAATCAAAGTCAGAAAGTGGTACCCACCACTCGTCACGTCCTGTCAAAGCCGCTCACGCGGGCAACCAAGGTCATCACATCGTTAGCACTGACGTCATTTCAGCAGCAGAAGATTTCGACTACTTTAGTCCTTGCTCGAGTCTTCGACTCAACCAAGCACTCGGGGGCTACTCCCATAGGGAGCGCTGGTCGTGCGCCCTACGATTTATATTTTATGCAGGGATATGAACATTCAGGATACACCCACCACTCGAATCTATGATTCGATTGAGGATTATGGGTTACTCCCATAGGGAGCGCCGGAAGCAAATTCGACTGAAACAAGCAGTAAAAAGCCAACAGCAGTCGCAAAAAGTTTTTAGTCCCTACCTGAGTCTTCGACTCAACCAGCACTTTCGGGTACTCCCATAGGATACCTGGTCGCAAGACCCTATGATTATTTGTACATCGTACTGAGTGTTGATAACATCCACACTTGAATGCTATGGCGATTCTGCCTCATACTATCCCTACAAAGAGACTGCGTCTCCTGGGCCAGCCGAATCATCTCCGCGATGACAAAAATTCGGACGCCATGCTTACAGCGTGAAGATAAGACCTAAATAAGGCCTGGCAACGCATCTACTGCGCACTACCAGAAAACATATCCGTGCCTGCAGGTGCGATGAACATGCCTTGACGGACGCGTCGAGTGCTCACACCCATACACTGGAATTCGACTTCTGTAAGACCTCCGTGGCCTGAGTCGAATTACACCAGCACTTTTCCGAATTCGAGTCCGGGGACTCGAGTTCGAGTAGATTGCCTTGTTTTGCCCTAAGGCAGTTAACTGATACTGATACATCGGCTAAATCAGGCATGTATATCAACAATCCCTATGACATGAACTGAACACTCGAAAAATACTCAATCATGCACTCGAAAGGCTTCGTAAGTCCCCAGTCGAATCCGCGATTCCATCGGACACTCGGGGGCTACTGACATGGGTATACCCTATAGGTACTCGAGCTTGGTATATACGGTCCAGATACAGCAGAAGCCCACGGTGTTACCAAAGCCCAAATAGAGAATTCGAGTGGCCCACAGACTCTCAATTGCTTGCGAGACAAGAAGAAGCTTAAGATAGAAAGTTCAAAGGGAAAAACCCTAATCTGTAACCGACTCGACCTGCTACCCGAGACCTAGCCTACCTATATAAAGGTTAGGAGGGGGCGGCAAGGAGGACACACACGCAACCCTAGTTTTCACAACTCTCGCCAGATTGCATCTCCGCGCCCCTGTAATCTTCGACTCCTTCGTTAATTCCAAGAGCAGACAAGCAGGAGTAGGGACCTCTATGAGGCCTGAACCTGGGTAAACCTTGCATCCCTATGTGCTTGTTTGCTAGACGACTGATGCCTCCAGCGCTCCCTCCTTCTCCAAAACCCAAGCCCATAACAATGGGCATTAATGAGTTAAACCCTCGTTACCTAGTTTTACTATGTTTACTTTATTTTATTAATATCTATATTTCATGTTACTAGTACGAAACCTTGTGCTTGACAACCACACGGTGGAGTTGGGGACACAAGACAAGAACTTTGCTTTGCAGGTTGCTAGAAGTGGATAAGAAGAATCAACCCCTTGACAATTCCCCGATTGTTTGATATAAACCCTCGAGTCACCCTTGTGGGGAAAAGAAGCCTGCTACAACACTCTGCAGTTGAAGTACCAACGAGTTGGTACACACGGAGTTGTTGCCATCAGTATGGCCTAATAAAACAAAAATGAGGATAAAATTCCATTGGTTAATCGTTGTTGGAGGGGATTTCTACCCACCAAGGCACTGTTTCGGGCGATACCCTCCCCCATGGGCCCTGCGGGTCTACCCCCTATATTTCTCCGTATGAGGGTGCACAAGTGGGATTTTATGTTGGTTCTTGTTTGTTTAGTACATAGCAAGCCTAAGATCTTTCTAGATTCCCTCTGGTTGACCCGACGCGAGAGTTTTCCAGCCATATGGCGAGAACCTTCCTAAATAACATCTGATGTCTGTGAAGTGAGGCGGGCTCAGGAGATATGTTTGGCAAATTTGAACATTCTAGCACACTTGGATACACATATTAGGGCCACATGCAAGATTTTTAGGGAATTGCTACCCTCTGAGGCGTTGTTTAGGGTGATACTCCCCTATGGGCCCCGTGAGTCTACCCCTCCTAGCTTTCTCCGTACGAGGGTGCACCAGTAAAGTTTTTTATATGAAAATATTTCTACATGAAAAAGTTATATTCCTACCCATTTTTAGAATCCTCAAATTCAAAAGGGATTTTTTGAAGATTTGGACACTATTAAATGAATTTTATTTGGAAAACCTTGCACTACACTATTAAAAAGACATGATACATTATTAAAAAGATGATAGGGATGCCATATTTGGATTCATCTCATTTTTTGATCGATTTAGATATATTATTTGTCAAATTCTGATTTACAAATTTGTAGTTATGAATTATTCAATATTAAATGGAAAAAGGAAAAAGGAAAAAGATAAATTTTGTTTTATTGTTATTTGAGTTCAAGATTATTATTACTTATTCATTTTTGTTTACTTAAATAAATGTTTGGAATTTAAAAAATAAAGGCGTGTGACATCATGGCCCAAGGGTTAATAGGATTGATAGGATACTATTATCGGCAAACTATAACTTCTTTCTCAGAAGCTCATTGTCAAAGAACGAAAAAGTAAAACATGTTGGGACTAGAGTAGTCTGAGGATGGGTGACCAACCGAGAAGTGTGACTAAGAGTGAGTGATTTGACCTAAAATTAAACATGCTCAGAGATAAAGATGTTACTAGTGTGATTAACTAGTCAAATAATTCAAATATTCTAAAAAAATTGAATTTTTTTTTGAAAAAAACCTTGCACTATGTCGATGACTAAAGTTGCTACCAGCACCAAACGGCCGTTAGCCGTCTAAGTCAGACCCATCCTTGCCGTATTACGCCGCTGGCTGCCGTCAGCATAGCCCTATGACGACGGCTTCTGGCCGTCGGTGTAGCGCCTGTTTCCTGTAGTGATTGGTATGTCTAGTGTAATATAAGGGAAACCACATGTAGTGGTGCCTTGTATTGCTCATTATGTAGGAGGATCACAAGGGGAGTCCTAGTCTCATACAACATGGACACATACAAAAGGAATACACAATATAACCGTATACCTATATAAACACGATACAATCACATATTCTAACACCCTCCCTCAGTCAAAAATGTGCGTCTGACAAATATTAAGACTGTCTTGAAAATCTAAGAAGAGAGGCGACAACAATCCTTTGGTGAAGAAATCCGTGAACTGAGATGAACTAGGAATATGTAGAACCCTGACCTCGCCAGTTGTCACGCGATCTCTGACGAAGTGTAGATCAATCTCCACATGTTTGGTGCGCTGATGATGCACTAGATTCTATGTCATGTAAACTGAACTCACACTGTGATACGTTGCAAACGTATCTATAATTTTTAATGTTCCATGCTTGGTTTATATCTACTTTCTTATGTTTTCCCATATTTTGGAGTATTTTTATACACTTTCTTGGACTAACCTATTAACAAGATGCCACAGTGCTAGCTGCCTATTTTCTGCTGTTTTTGGTTCCAGGAAAGTTAGAAAATGAATATTCTCGGAATTGGACGGGACAAAAGCAAAATTCAATATTTCACTGAGGGGGACACGGACCCAGAATACGAGACAGAGAGGGACCAGGGGCCGCCCACACCACCTGGCCACGTGGCCAGGCCTGGCCCGCGCCAGGGGTGGTGTGGCTGCCTAGGGCACCCCCTCGGCCTCCCCTTTCGCCTATATATTGCCTCCGATACAGAAACCCTAAGTACCCGATCAAAAATCCACGAAAGAATTTGTAGCCACCGTCATCTCCATCCCTAGATCGGGAGGGATCTGAAGCTCTTCCCTGCACCCTACCGGAGGGGAAAATTCACCCTAGAGGCCTTCTTCATCACCATGCAAGCCTCTGGTGTGATGCGTGAGTATTTCATCCTTGAACTACGGGTCCATGTAGTAGCTAGATGGTTGGTTCTTCTCCTTTGTGCTACCATGTCTAGATCTTGTGAGCTCTGTTCATGATCAAGATCATCTATTTGTAATCTTACATGTTGAGATGCTATTTCAGATTGATTATTGATTCTATCATGTCTTTGTTATTTGTGATCCTGCATGCTCTCTGTTGTTAGTAGATATCTTGGCCAAGTAGAAGCTAGAAACTCCAAGAGGGAGTATTTATGCTCGATAGTGGGTTCATGCCTCTAGTAATCTGGGGAAGTGACAGAAATATCTAAGGTACTATATGTGTTGTTGCTACTGGGGAGAAAACAACAATCCTTTGTTCATAGAACAATCGTATTGTTTACTTTACACGCAATGCTTAATGCAATTATCTATTGCTTGCAACTTAATACTGGAGGGGGTTCGGATGATAACCTGAAGGTGGATTATTAGTCATAGATGTAGTTGGATTACGGTCTATGTATAATGTTGTAATGCCCAATCAAATCTCATAGGAGTCAAGATGATTAGTATATGCATGTATGCTTTCTCGATGTTTGTCAATTGCCCTGCTGTAATTTGTTCACCCAACATGTCATCTATCTTCAGGAGAAGACCACTAGTGAACTATGGACCCCGGTCCTTTCTTTTACCATCAATCTACAATTGTTTACTGTTTTCTGTTTACTTTTTGCAAGCTATTACTTTCTTCCACACAATATGTTTAATCCTTTGTTTTCAGCAAAACCGGTGAGATTGACAACCTCACTGTAAGTTGGGGGTAAAGTTCTATGGTTGTGTTGTGCAGGATTCCAAGTTGGAAACAACACCTTGGAGGTGTTTCCTTGCTCCTACTGGTTCAATAACCTTGGTTTCATAACTGAGGGAAACTTACTGCTGTGCTCATCATACCTTCCTCTTGGGGTTCCCCAACGAGCTCGATATCAACCATGAGTCAGCTTGTACTTTTCTGGCGCTGTTGTCGGGGAGTCAAGGACATCTTCATAAGGGGAGTCCCACATAACCAATCTCTTTACTTTGTTTTATTTGTTTTTCTTAGTTTATTCTTGCTCTGTTTGCTTGTTCTTTATCAAAAACACAAAAAAAATAGTTGTACTAGTTTGCTTTCTTTATTAAAAACACAAAAAATGACTACTCTTGAAAACACTAAGTTGTGTTGCTTGACTAGCACCAACAACAATGATTTCATGTGCACACCTATTGCTCCACCTGTTCCTAAAGCTACTTTCTTTGAAATTAAACCTGCTTTACTCAACCTTGTTATGAGAGAACAGTTTTCTGGTATTGGTACTGAAGATGTTGCTGCTCATCTTAATAACTTGGTTGAACTTTGTGAGATGCAAAAGCATAGGGATATAGATGGAGATATTATTAAGCTTAAATTGTTTCCTTTCTCTTTGAGAGGAAAAGCTAAAGAATGGTTGCAATCCCTAACTAGAAATAGTATTGATTCTTGGACTAAATGCAAAGATGCTTTCATTGGAAAATACTATCCTCCTGCTAAGATTATATCTATGAGATGTGAAATAATAAAGTTTAAACAATCTGATAATGAACATGTTGCTCAAGCTTGGGAAAGAATGAAATCTTTGGTAAAGAATTGTCCCACTGATGGACTGACTACTTGGATGATTATCTAAACCTTTTATGCAGGATTGAATTATTCTTCAAGAAATCTACTGGATTCTGCTGTTGGAGGTACCTTTATGACCATTACTTTGGGTGCTGCAACAAAGCTTCTAGATAATATGATGGTTAACTATTCTGAATGGCACACTGAGAGAGCTCCACAAGGTAAGAAGGTAAATTCTGTTGAAGAGACCTCTTCCTTGAGTGATAAAATTGATGTTATTATGTCTATGCTTGTTAATGGGAAAGCTCATATTGATCCAAATCATGTTCCCCTAGCCTCTTTGGTTGCTCCAGAAGAGCAAGTTGATGCGAACTTTATAAGAAATAATAATTTTAGCAACAATGCCTACATGAATAATTTTGGTAATAATAACTATAGGCCATACCCTCCCAATAATGGTAATGCTTATGGAAATTCCTACAACAATAATAGGAGTTCTCCCTCTGAACTTGAAGTTATGCTTAAAGATTTTATTAGTAAACAAACTGTTTTCAATAAAATTATTGAGGAAAAACTCTCTAATGCTGAAAGAAATATAACATCATTGGTTGAAGCACAATCTTCTTTTAATAAAATGGCTGCTAAACCTGAAACTATTGAAAATCCCTTTCCTGCTACTAATGCCTTACAAGTTAGAATTGATGAAAATGTTAGACTATTAGCTAAATTGCATTCTAAGTGGGAAAGAGAAGATGAAATTGCTAGAAATATTAGTGTTTCTACTATCACTACCACTAGTGTTGAAGCTAGTAATAGCTCTAATACTTTAGATGATAATTATGATTTTGATCTTGATGGTTGCAATATCTCTGAAGTAATTAAGTTCCTACAAAAGCTTGCTAAAAGTCCTAATGCTAGTGCTATGAATATGGCCTTTACAAAACACATTACTGATGCTCTCATAAAAATTAAAGAAGAAAAGATGAAACATAAAGCTTCTATTCCCATGAAACTAGAAGATGGATGGGAACCCATCATTAATATGAAAGTAAATGATTTTGATTTTGAAACTTTATGTGATCTTGATAGTAGTGTTTCTATTATGCCTAGAAGGATTTATGATATGCTTGATTTGCCACCATTGGAAGATTGTTATTTAAATGTCCCACTTAATGATAATGCTGAAAAGAAACTCATGGGAAGTATTAATGATGTTCTTATTATGGTTAACAATGCCTATGTCCCTGTTGATTTCTATGTTTTGGATGTTGAATGCAATGCTTCTTGTCCTATTACTTTGGGAAGACCTTTTCTTAGAACTGTTGGTGCCATTCTTGATATGAAAGAAGGCACCATTAAATATCAACTCCCACTCAAGAAAGGTATAGAAAACTTCCCTAAGAAGAGAGAGAATATCCCTTTTGCCTCTCCTATGAAAACAAAATTTTCTCTTAATGCTTCTTCATTTGAGAACACTTGATTCTTTTCTTGCTTCTTATGCCTAACTTAAAGGCGTTAAAGAAAAGTACTTATTAGGAGATAACCCAAAATTTTTCATGAGTCTTGGAAGTTATTACCTCTGTAATAACTGCTCCTTATCCTTTTTATTTGATTTTTGTGCCAAGAGTAACCTCTAATGAGAGAGAAGTAATGCTTGAGAAAGTTGTTGTCCCGAAACAGATTTTTGTGCTTCACTGTAAACATTCATGTAAAATCTTTGTACGTTGTTTTGAGGCGTGAATTTTTGTGCTTCTGCCCCAGGTTGTTATCTAACTTTCGTTAGTTCAACACTTTTAGATTTGAGCAACAGAAGGTCTTCGAAAAAATTGGTTTTTACCTGCTGGTCTGTTTTGACAGACTTCTGCCATTATTTGCATTTGCTTCTTGTTGATTCGTTTTTGAGTTCTCTTTGGGGAATTGAGCTTTTTGAGGGAAGTGCTACAGTATCTTGTGTTTTAATGGAAGTTTTATTGATGTTGAAACTGAACCCAAAGACTTATTATCTTGAGTACACTAATGTTGCTAATAAAGATCGTGTGAAGTTTTGTATGAAAGAAAAAATTTAGGTATATGGAGAGAATGATGTAATGAGATGAAGAATGGACTAAAGCTCAAGCTTGGGGATGCCACGCATGTCAGCCCAATAAATATCCAAGAAGTACAAGCGTCAAAGCTTGGGGATGCCCAAGGCATCCCCTTCTTCATCAATAAAAATCTCAGGTTTCTTTCAAACACTTCATTTTTATTGTTTCATGCATAGTTGTGTTGTTCTTGGAGCGTCTTCTTTTTTGTTTTTAGTTTTAATTTGCTTGGTTTGCTTAGTTTGGTTGAATAAATTGGTTGGACCCCCTCATTCATACATTATTTTTCAAATAGGTTGGTTTGGTTTGGAAAAGAGTAGGAAAAGTTCATGCTTAAGTGGTAAAAAGAGCTTGTTTTTGACTATGGCCTATGCTTTGTCATGTCATGCTTGATATTGTTTTGGCTTTATGCTTAGTGATTTTTGTTGTCGCAATACATGTTATAAACAATTGAGATTGCTTAATGTGCATTTAAAGAATCATGCGTTGTTTTAGCATATTAAAGCATAGTATTGTGGTATTCTCCTTTGATGCTTTATTTCGGTTGACTTGGTGCATGCTCACACCATGTTATGACTATCCCAAGTCACCATAGCCTTTATGATCCTTTAGTTTTCGACTTGTAATATCACTTTATGCTTTAATTAATGATGTTTTGTCGCTTTGCATGATTATGGCCATTATTGCTCTCTTAGTTGGTCGCCTCCAGTCTTTTGCTAGCCTCTATAACCAAGTATGAGCTCCACTCATGCATCCAACTCCAAATAAAACCAAGTTATTCCAAAGAGTCCACCATACCTACCTATTCGCATTTTCTATTCCAAGTATATTTATTTTTTTATCTACCTTCCGAATTAACTTGTTATGAGAAAACTAGTGATTAATGGCACACTTTACTTTTCTTGCCCCTAATAAACTTGAACCATTGTGTCGTCTGTGTCGTATATGCTTTCACTTATATGTTGGGGATTAGCAGAACCATGCTGTCATGAGGAAAGCTTTCAAAATTGCACTTGTACTTTGTACCTAGTTGATATCATGCTCTTTTGTCTATGGATGTTGTCGGTGTGAAATGAAAGGGGAGCTTGTAAGTCCATGGGGTTATGTATGTGTGTTAGAGAAATACCTGGGCCGCCAGTCTAATCTATGCCTAATCATGGTGGAAACCTGCAGCGTAACCATAATGAGAAATCTATGAAGCATTCTTCTTATAAAAAAAGAGATTGTGAAAAAGAGAAAAAGAAAAAAAAGATATGAGAAAAGAGGAAAGAGATAAAAAAGGCACCATTTTACCATGGTAAATAAGAAGATTGCTGAGATGCTTGTTGTCTGCTTGCCTTGTCATTTTGATATGGGGATTCTTCCATATCATCGGGCAAGGGGTACCCCGTTGGCGGTTCTCTATGATACACATGTACGTACTATGACAAGAACTTACCTGTAACTAAACTTGAGTAGCATGAGGAGCGGCCCTCGTATTCAAGGGACATGAGATTTCCAACTTATACTTTGTCATGCATATACTCCATAGTTTGTTCACTTTAACCTTAATCACTTCAAGATGCTTATGATAGGGGCAATGAGAGCTGAAAGCTAATAAGTACCATAATTTTTGGAAGCTCTTTATGAGACTTGAATCCCTGCTTCCTTCTATGAAGGTCTTTCTTTTACTTTTATGTTGAGTATCCACCTTCTACCCTTATGCACCTATTGAGAGAGCATAGTGGCCATTCTTAGTTTAATGTGCATTGTCCCAATACTTGTTGATTGATGCATAACTTTGATATTGCTTGTTCTTAAACTATTTTTATCTAGTCACCCTTATGAATTTTGAAGGTGTCCTATGCATTTATGTTTGCTACTCTATGAGGGACAAGCTGAATGCCACTATGCTATGTTTTCTTTATGTCAAACAAATAAACGTCTTGCAAAGCATTGTTATTCATGAACCTTTTGTTTGTGCCTTTTCATGTTACAACATAGTTGCTATGTCTTATTGTTAGAAGTTTATCTTTCATGCTATGTTGAAGTACTATGATCCCAGCTATCAATGTATTACAACTACTTTGATCAAGTTTATGATGGTGCATGTCACCTCAAAAATTATTCTTTCTTTTTATCACTTACCTACTCGAGGACGAGCAGGAGTTAAGCTTGGGCATGTTGATACGTTGCAAACGTATCTATAATTTTTGATGTTGCATGCTTGGTTTATATCTACTTTCTTATTTTTGCCCATACTTTGGAGTATTTTTATACACTTTTTTGGACTAACCTATTGACAAGATACCACAGTGCCAGCTACCTGTTTTCTGCCTCTTTTGGTTCCAGGAAAGTCAGAAAATGAATATTCTCGAAATTGGACGGGACAAAAGCCAAAGTCAATATTTCACCGAGGGGGACACGGAGCCAGAATACGAAACGGAGAGGGGCCAGGGGCCGCCCACACCACCTGGCCGCGCGACCAGGCCTGGCCCGTGCCAGGGGGTGGTGTGGCCCCCTTGGGCACCCCCTTGGCCTTCCCTTTCGCCTATATATTGCCTCCGATACAGGATCCCTAAGTACCCAATCAAAAATCCACGAAAGAGTCCGTAGCCGCCGTCATCTCCATCCCTAGATCGAGAGGGATCTGAAGCTCTTCCTGGCACCCTGTCGGAGGGGAGAATTCACCCTGGAGGCCTTCTTCATCACCATGCAAGCCTCTGGTGTGATGTGTGAGTAGTTCATCCTTGGACTACGGGTCCATGTAGTAGCTAGATGGTTGGTTCTTCTCCTTTGTCCTACCATGTCTAGATCTTGTGAGCTCCGTTCATGATCAAGATCATCTATTTGTAATCTTACATGTTGTGTTTGCGGGGATCTGATGGATATTGAGATGCTATTTCAGATTGATTATTGATTCTATCATGTCTTTGTTATTTGTGATCTTGCATGCTCTCTGTTGTTAGTAGATATCTTGGCTGAGTAGATGCTAGCAACTCCAAGAGGGAGTATTTATGCTCGATAGTGGGTTCATGCCTCTAGTAATCTGGGGAAGTGACACAAATCTCTAAGGTACTAGATGTGTTGTTGCTACTAGGGAGAAAATAGTAATCCTTTGTTGATATAACAATCATATTGTTTACTTTACACGCAATGCTTAATGCATTTATCTGTTGCTTGCAACTTAATACTGGAGGGGGTTCGGATGATAAGATGAAGGTGGATTATTAGTCATAGATGCTGTTGGATTATGGTCTATGTATAATGTTGTAATGCCCAATCAAATCTCATAGGAGTCAAGATGATTAGTATATGCATGTATTCTTTCTCGATGTTTGTCAATTGCCCCGCTGTTATTTGTTCACCCAACATGTCATCTATCTTAAGGAGAACCACCACTAGTGAACTATGGACCCCGGTCCTTTCTTTTACCATCAATCTACAACTGTTTACTGTTTTCTGTTTACTTTTTGCAAGCTATTACTTTCTTCCACACAATACGTTTAATCCTTTGTTTTCAGCAAAACCGGTGAGATTGACAACCTCGCTGGAAGTTGGGGGCAAAGTTCCATGGTTGTGTTGTGCAGGATTCCAAGTTGTAAACAACACCTTGGAGGTGTTTCCTTGCTCCTACTAGTTCGATAACCTTGGTTTCATAACTGAGGGAAACTTACTGCTGTGCTCATCATACCTTCCTCTTGGGGTTCCCCAACAAGCTCGATATCAACCACGAGTCAGCACATTGTCACAAAAGACGACGGAAGCATCAGGCACCGGTCGATGAAGCTCGTGAAGTAGTTGTTATAGCTGATGTCTACGCACTTCTATTCTTGTAGACAGTTGTTGGGCCTCCAAGTGCAGAGGTTTGTAGAACAGAAGCAAGTTTTCCCTTAAGTAGATCACCCAAGGTTTATCGAACTCAGGGAGGAAGTGGTCAAAGGTATCCCCTCTCAAGCAACCCTGCAATCAAGATACAAGAAGTCTCTTGTGTCCCCAGCACACCCAATACACTTGTCAGGTGTATAGGTGCACTAGTTCGGCGAAGAGATAGTGAAATACAAGTGGTAACGGTGATAGAAAATAGCTTGAAGGCGTGGAAAAGACTAAAGTAAAACTTAAATAAAGATGGAAGCAAGCAAACATGTAACAGATCTAATAGCAAACGGTGTATTAGTGCTAAGAAACAAGGCCTAGGGATCATACTTTCACTAGTGAACACTCTCATATAAATATATCATCTTCATGATACTACGCTGAACTACTCTCCGGTTGGACACTCTAATCGTTGGTAGGGCTATAACAGCACACCTCAAAGTAAGCCTTTCCCATCTAGAAAACCCCACACTGTCACCTTGAGCACTAGATGAGTCCAACAAACACCACAATTTCATAAAGACATCCAACACCAAATATAACTCATAACAAGTATTTGTAATCTCTAGCCTAAGTGCCACCATGGTGTGCACGCTGTCACTTTCACACACATGGGGAGAGCAGAGATCCATTAAAGCACTTGAGTAGCAAGGTAGATCTATAGATTACAAGCTCATGATCACAATATGATCATGCATAGAGAGAGAGATGAACACATAGCTACCGGTAGAACCCTTAGCCTCGAGAGAGAACTACTCCCTCCTCATCATGGGAATCAGCAATGGTGATGAAGATGGCGGTGGAGATCGATGGAGATGGCTCCGGGGGCACTTCCCCGTCCCGGCAGGGTGCCGGAACAGAGACTTTCTGTCCCCTGAATCTCCCCTTCGGTGGCAGCGGTGCAGCGGATCTTTTCATGGATTTCTGATTGACGATCTAGGGTTTTGGTATCGAGGGGCTCTTATAGGCGAAGGAGGCAAGGTCAGTGGCCGGCCAGGGCGCCCACACCATGCCTTGGCGCGGCCTAGAGCTGCCCGCGCCAAGGGGGGTGTGGCCACCCTGTGGCCCCTCTCCGACTCTCCTTCTGGCTCTGTGAGTCTTCCGGGAAAATAGTAACTTTGGCTTTTGTCCCGTCCAATTCCGAGAATATTCATTTTCTGACTTCCTGGAACCAAAAACACCAGAAAATAGGCAACTAGCACTATGGCATCTTGTTAATAGGTTAGTCCAAGAAATCATATGAAAAGTAGTCCAAAGTTGGAACAAAACACAAGAAAGTAGATAAAACCAAGCATGGAACATCAAAAATTATAGATACATTTGCAATGTATCAACATCCCCAAGCTTAACTCTTGCTCGTCCTCGAGTAGGTAAGTGATAAAAAGAAAGAATAATTTTTGAGGTGACATGCACCATCAAAGACTTGATCAAAGTATTTGTAAAACATTTAAAGTTGGGATCATAGTACTTCAATCATAACATGAAAGACAAAGTTCTAGCAATAAGACAAAGAAACTATGATGCAACATGAAAAGGCACAAACAAAAGATTCATGAATAACAGTGCTTTGCAAGAAGTTTGTTTGTTTCACATAAAGAAAACATAGCATAATAGTATTCAGCTTGTCCCTCAATAGAGTAGCAATATAAATGCATAGGACACCTTCAAAGTTCATAAGAGTGACTAGATACAAATAGTTTAAAACAAGCAATATCAAGCTATGCATCAATCAACTAGTCTTGGGACAATGCACATAGAACTAAGAATGGCCACTATGCTCTCAAAGTAGGTGCATAAAGATAGAAGGTGGACACTCAGTATAATGGTGGAAGAAAGGCCTTTTTATAAAAGGAAGTAGGGATTCAAGTCTCATAAAGAGCTTCCAAAAATTATGGTACTTATAGCTTTAAGCTCTCATTGCCCCTATCATAAGCATCTTGAAGTGATTAAGGTTAAAGTGAACAAACTATGGTGTACATGCTTGACGAAGTATAAGTTAGAAATCTCATGTCCCTTGAATATGAGGGTAGCTCCTCATGCTACTCAAGTTTAGTCACCGGTAAGTTCTTGTCATCGTAAGTACATGTGTATCATAGAGAACCGCCAACGGGGTACCCCTTTCCCGATGATACAGAAGAATCCCCATATCAAAATGACAAGGCAAGCAGACAACGAGCATCTCAGCATTCTTCTTATTTACCATGGGAATATGGTGCTTTTTCTCTCTTTCCTCTTTTCATAATCTCTTTTTTTTCTCTTTTCTCTTTTTCTCAATATAGGGCTCTTTTTTTATAAGAAGAATGCTTCATAGACAGCTCATTATGGTTACGCTGCAGGTTTCCACCATGTCAGCATGGATTAGACCAGCGGCCTAGGCGTTTCTCTAACACATATACATAGCTCCATGGACTTACAAGCTCCCCTTTCATTTCACACCGACGACATCCATATACAAAAGAGCATGATATCAACTAGGTACAAGTACCAAGTGCAATGTTGAAAGCGTTCCCCATGAAAGCATGGTTCTGCTAAATCCCAACAGATAAGTGCAAGCATATACAACATAGACGACACAATGGTTCAAGTTTATTAAGGGCCAGAAAAGTGAAGTGTGCCATCAAGTTCGTGAGAGCTTTAATCACTAGTTTTCTCATAACAAGTTTAATTTGGAAGGTAAACAAAAACATGAATATACTTGGAATAGCATATGCTAATAGGTAGGTATGGTGGACTCTTTGGAATAACTTGGTTTAGGGAGTTGGATGCATGAGTGGAACTCATACTTGGTTGTGGAGGCTAGCAAAAGACTGGGAGCGACAAACTAAGAGAGCAATAATGGCCATAATCATGCAGAGCGACAAAACATCATTGATCAAAGCATAATGTGATACTGCAAGTTGAAAACTAAAGGATCATAAAGGCTTATGGTGACTTGGGATAGTCATAACATGGTGTGAGCATGTGCCAAGTCAACCCAAATAAAGCATCAAAGGAGAATTCCACAATACTATGCTTTAATATGCTAAAACAACGCATGATCCTTCCAAAGCACATTAAGCAATCTCAATTTTTTATAACAAGTCATGCTACAGCAAATAATACTAAGCATAAAGCCAAAACAATATCAAGCATGGCATGACAAAGCATAGGCCAGAGTCAAAAACAAGCTCTCTTTAACACTTAAGCATGAACTTTCCTACTCTTTTCCAATCCAAACCAAACTATTTGAAAACCAATGTATGAAAGAGGGGGTCCAACCAATTTATTCAGCAAACTAAAAACCAAAACAAAAACGAAAACGAAAAAGAAGACGCTCCAAGAACAACACAACTGTGCATGAAACAATAAAAATGAAGCGTTTGGAAGGAACCTGGGATTTTTATTGATGAAGAAGGGTATGCCTTGGGCATCCCCAAGCTTTGACGCTTGTACTTCTTGGATATTTCTTGGGGTGACACGCATGGCATCCCCAAGCTTGAGCTTTAGTCGATCCTTCATCTCATTACTCATTCCTTCCATACACCTGAAAATTTTCCTTCATACAAAACTTCACACAATCTTTATTAGCAACATTAGTGTACTCAAGATAATAAGTCTTTAAGGTTAAGTTATAACACCAATAAACTTCCATTAGAACACTATCTAGTAAAGCACTTCTCTCAAAAAGCTCAATTCCCCCAAAGAACTAAAAAAGGAACCAACAAGAAGCAAATGCAGAAAATGGCAGAAATCTGTCAAAACAGACCAGCAGGTAAAGACAAAAAATTTCGAAGATCTTATGTTGCTCAAATCAAAAAGTGTTGAACTAACGAAAGTTCGATAACAACCTGGGGCAGAATCACAAAAATTCACGCCTCAAAAATACGTTCAGAGATTTTACACGAATTTTTACGGTGAAGCACAGAAATCTGTTTCGGAACAGCAACTTTCTCAATCATTACTTCTCTCTCATTAGAGGTTACTCTTGGCACAAGAAGCAAATAAAAAGGATAAGGAGCGGTTATTACTGAAGTAATAACTTCCAATACTCATCTAAAACTTTTGGGTTATCTCCCAATAAGTACTTTTCTTTAACGCCTTTAAGTTAGGCATGATAGTTTGAGAAGATGCTCACATAAGAAATATGAATTGAAGTAAAAGAGAGCATCAAGAAGCAAATTCAAAATACATTTAAGTCTAACCCACTTCCTATGCATAGGAATCTTTTAAAGAAACAAGTCATGAAACCACAAAGCAACAAGCATAGGAAAGCAAAACAAGTTCAACATAAAGAGGGGAAACTTAATAATGTTGAGATACATAAGACCATCTTTCCCTCTCTCATAATAACTTTCAGTAGCAACATGAATAAAATTAACAATATAACTATCACACGAAACATTCTTATCATGAGCCACATGCATATAATAATTATTACTCTCCACATAAGCATAGTCATTCTTATTAATTGTAGTGGGAGCAAATTCAACAAAATAGCTATCATTATTATTCTCATCACCATAATCATCAAATATAGGAGGCATATTGTAATCATTAATTTTCTCCTCAATAGTAGGTGGACTTAAAATATCATACTCATCATTGTAATCATCATATATTGGAGGTTTTGTATAATCATAAGCAATAGAATAGCTATCTTCCAAAGCTGGGGAACTAAAAATATCATTTTCATAAAAACTAGCTTCCCCAAGCTTAGACTTTTCCATAGCATTAGCAATAATGGTGTCCAAAGAATTTATACTAACAACATTGCTATTAGCATGCAAATAAAGTTCCATTGGTTTTTTAATTTTCTCTTCAAACACTTCATGTCCTAACTCAAGATAAATACTATAAAGCTCTCTAATTTTGTTGTTGTTTTCCATTAAGCCTAGCTAGTGAAAACAAGAAACAAAAATACAAAATTGCAGAATCTAAAGGAAATAACTTCGAGCACTCACACCGGAGGATGTGAGTACCTTTTACCTTACCTCCCCGGCAACGGCGCCAAAAAATAGGCGTTTGCCGTGGGAGGTTGTTCTTCTTTAATCCTCCAGTGTGAATACCTTTACCTTACCTCCCCGGCAATGGCGCCAGAAAATAGCTTGATGTCTACGCACTTCTATTCTTGTAGACAGTTGTTGGGCCTCCAAGTGCAGAGGTTTGTAGAACAGCAGCAAGTTTTCCCTTAAGTGGATCACCCAAGGTTTTTCGAACTCAGGGAGGAAGTGGTCAAAGGTATCCCCTCTCAAGCAACCCTGTAATCAAGATACAAGAAGTATCTTGTGTCCCCAACACACCCAATACACTTGTCAGGTGTATAGGTGCACTAGTTCGGCGAAGAGATAGTGAAATACAAGTGGTAACGGTGATAGAAAATAGCTTGAAGGCGTGGAAAAGACTAAACTAAAACTTAAATAAAGATGGAAGCAAGCAAACATGTAACATATCTAATATCAAACGGTGTATCAGTGCTAAGAAACAAGGCCTAGGGATCATACTTTCACTAGTGAACACTCTCATATAAATATATCATCTTCATGATACTACGCTGAACTACTCTCCGGTTGGACACTCTAATCGTTGGTAGGGCTATAACAGCACACCTCAAAGTAAGCCTTTCCCATCTAGAAAACCCCACACTGTCACCTTGAGCACTAGATGAGTCCAAAAAACACCACAATTTCATAAAGACATCCAACACCAAATATAACTCATAACAAGTATTTGTAACCTCTAGCCTAAGTGCCACCATGGTGTGCACGCTGTCACTTTCACACACATGGGGAGAGTAGAGATCTATTAAAGCACTTGAGTAGGAAGGTAGATCTATAGATTACAAGCTCATGATCACAATATGGTCATGCATATAGAGAGAGATGAACACATAGCTACCGTAGAACCCTTAGCCTCGACAGAGAACTACTCCCTCCTCATCATGGGAATCAGCAATGGTGATGGAGATGGCGGTGGAGATCGATGGAGATGGCTCTGGGGGCACTTCCCCGTCCCGGCAGGGTGCCGGAACAGAGACTTTCTGTCCCCCGAATCTCCCCTTCGGTGGCGGCGGCGCAGCGGAACTTTTCATGGATTTCTGATTGACGATCTAGGGTTTTGGTATCGGGGGGCTCTTATAGGCGAAGAAGGCAAGGTCGGTGGCCGGCCAGGGGGCCCACACCATGCCCTGGCACGGCCTAGGGTTTCCCGCGCCAAGGAGGGGTGTGGCCACCCTGTGGCCCCTCTCGACTCTCCTTCTGGCTCCGTGAGTCTTCCGGGAAAATAGTAACTTTGGCTTTTGTCCCGTCCAATTCTGAGAATATTCAGTTTCTGACTTCCTGGAACCAAAAACATCAGAAAACAGGCAACTAGCACTGTGGCATCTTGTTAATAGGTTAGTCCAAGAAATCATATGAAAAGTACTCCAAAGTTGGAACAAAACACAAGAAAGTAGATAAAACCAACCATGGAACATCCAAAATTATAGATACATTTGCAATGTATCAATAGCCAACACAGTTCGACCACCACATTTGCTACTGCCTGATACTCAGCCTCCACACTTGAGCGTGAAACAGTGTGTTGTCGCTTGGCCGACAAAGACACCAGATTTGCATCGAGGAACACACAATAGTGAGAAATAGACCGTCGAGTGTCTGGACAACCTGTCCAGTCAGTGTCAGAGTAGGCCATCAGTTTGTTTGAGGTGCGTCGATACAAAGTGAGACCATAGTCGGTGGTGGCGTGGATGTAGTGTAGAACACGCTTCACAAGGAGCAAGTGATTAGCCCGTGGATCATGCATATGAAGACATATCTGCTGTACTGCATAGGAGATATCAGGCCGAGTAAAAGTGAGGTACTGGAGACCTCCTGCAATACTGCGATACTCTGTAGGATCAACCACAGGATCACTAGACTGAGCTTCAAGCTTAGAAGCTATATCAACTTGTGTGGAGATAGACTTGCACTATAACATGTTGGAGATATGCCCAAGAGGCAATAATAAAATGGTTATTATTATATCTTTGTGTTTATTATGAATGTTTACATCCCATGATATAATTGTATTATTAGGAAGCACTAATACTTATGTGTTTTGTAAAAGAGTCCCTAGTAAGCCTCTTGTTAAGACTAGCTTGTTGATTAATAGATGATCATGGTTTCCTGATCATGGACATTAGATGTTATTAATAACAAGATCATATCATTAGGAGAATGATGTGATGGACATACACCCATAGTAAGCATAACATAAGATCAAGTCATTAAGTTTGTTTTGCTACAAGCTTTCAAATGCATAGTAACCTAATCCTTTGACCATGAGATCGTGTTAATAACCATCACTGGATGAGTGCTTTGATGACATCAAACACTGCTTCATAACTGGGTGGTTATAAAGGTGGTATTAGGTATTTTGAAAGTATGTGTTGAAGCGCATGGATCAAGACTGGGATTTATCCATCCATATGACGGATAGATATGCTTTGGGCCCTCTCGGTGGAATGTCATCTAATTATCTTGCAAGCATGTGACTGGGTCACAAGGGATGTCATATCACGTAACAAGTAAATAGTACTTACAGGTAACGAGGTTGAACTAGGTATAGAGATAACGATGATCAAACCTCGGATAAGTAGAGTATCACGTGACAAAGGGAATCGGTGTCATATGTAAATGGTTCTATCGATCATGAAGTCATCATTGAATATGTGGGAGCCATTATGGATCTCCAGGTCCCGTTATTGGTTATTGATTGGAGAGGAGTCTCGATCATGTCTGCATAGTTCGTGAACTATAGGGTGACACACTTAAGGTTCTATGTTGTTTAGGTAGATATGGAATATGAGTTGGAGACCGAATGTTGTTTGGAGTCTCTGATTGGATCCAGGACATCACGAGGAGATCCGGAATGGTCCGGAGAATAAGATTCTAACACAACTCGTTTTCTAGGGTTCAAAAAACTTCCGGAGTTTTGTTTAGAGCTTCTAGAAGGATTCGGAATGTTCCAGAAGGTTCTACAAAGAGATAAACATAAATCCCTAGATTATAGGGGATAAGACCCGGGGGAAGGAAACCTCACCCCTCCCTTATGCGTCGGCCCTAGGAGGTGGGCCAAGGGGTGGGAACCCTAGGCCGCACCCCCTCTATATAAAGAGGGGTAGGGGCACCTGCCTCCTTGCCCCTCCACTAGAACCCTAGCCGCCACTCCCTCCTCCTTCCTCCTGTTGAGGCTTAGGAGAAGCCCTGCAGGAATTCTCCTCCACCACCACCACCACGCCGTCGTGCTGCTGGGATTCCGTGGAGATCTACTACCTCCGATGTCTGCTAGAACAGGGAGAGGAAGGTCTACGTCGACCCGTACGTGTGACCGAGTGCGGAAGCGCTGCCAGAACACGGTGCCGGAAGGATTGTCTACTCGATCTTGAGATCGGAAAGTGATCATCTACATCAACCACGAGATCCGATCTCGAACAAGGATTTGGATCTACAAGGGTTAGTACAGATCTATCTCGTTGCACTTATCTCATAGATTAGATCTTGCCATTTCCATAGATTAGATCTTGGTTTTGTTTGTTCTTCGGTAGGAATTTTTTGTTTTCCCTGCTATGAACCCTACATAACATACCGGAGCGGTCAAGGAGCTCCATAGCACACTTCTCCTGCGAGATAAAGAGACAGTCCTTACTGCTCTTGACGGAGATGCCTAGAAAGTAATGTAAATCACCCATGTCCGTCATGATGAACTCAGAATGGAGTGAAGCAATCAAACTGTGCAACAGTGTCGAGGAAGACGCCGTCAAAATTATGTCATCCACATAGAGCAGGAGATAAGGCATATTGGAGCCACGACGATAGACGAACAATGAGTTGTAAGTCTTGGCACTTAGAAACCCAAGAGATGCAATATAGGAGGCAAACCACTAAAACCATGCCCATGGAGCCTGCTTCAACCCATACAAGGATTTGTTTAGGCGGTACACCTTCTCAGGAGAATTGGGATCAATGAAACCTGAGGGTTGTCGAGCATAAACCGTCTCATCAAGTTTGAAGTTGAGGAAAGTATTCTTGACATCTAGCTGATGAATAGGCCAATCACTCGAAGAGCAAGTGACAGAACTATCTATATGGTGATGATGGACAACCATGAAGCGGCGTCACTGATCTTGACGCCACGCTGGTGATGATGGAGATCATGTCCGTGCTTTGGAGATGGAGATCAAAGGCACAAGAAGAAAGGCCATATCATGTCACATATTATGAATTACATGTGATGTTAATCCTTTTTGCATCTTGTATTGCTTAGATCACGACGGTAGCATTATAAGATGATCCCTCTCACTAAATATTAAGTAATAAAGTGTTCTTCCTTAGCAGGCACCATTGCTTTCGAAGCATCTCGTGATGATCGGGTGTGATAGATTCTACGTGTGCATACAACGGGTGCAAGCCAGATTTGCACATGCGGATACTCAGGTTAACCTTGACGAGCCTAGCATGTACATGCATGGTCTCGGAACACGGAATACCGAAAGGTAGAGCATGAGTCCTATGAATGATATGATGAACATGTTGATTGTTCGTCATTGAAACTACATCTTCTCTCATGAAGATCAGACTTGGTGTAGTGGATTTGGTTCGTGTAATCACTAAGGCAACTTGAGGGCTGTTGTTTTGAGTGGGAGTTCACCTAGTTAATTTAAGAATTAAATTTGAACTCAATTTGTCTTAAACTTAGTCTAAACTCTTTGCAAATGTGTTGTAGATCATGGCGACCCCCTCTATCAACTTTAATGCGTTCCTAGAGAAATAAAAGCTGAAAAACAATGGAAGCAACTTCACGGACTGGTTCCGTGGATTAAGGATTGTCCTCAGCACTAGTCAGTTGAATTATGTGCTCGATGCACCGCTAGGTGACCCACCTGCAGAGGATGCTTCCGATGATGTGAAAAATGTTTACGTCACTCAGAAGAACCACTACTCCACAGTTCATTGTGCCATCCTATACGGTTTAGAATCGGAGCTTCAGAAGCGCTTTGAGCACCATGACCCCTTTGATATAATCAATGAGCTCAAAATGATATTTGAAACTCATGCAGCCATGGAATGCTATGAGGCCTCTGAGAAGTTTTTCAACTATAAGATGGAAGAGGGCAACTCCGTTAGCGAGCACGTGCTCCAAATGTCTAGGCACGTGAACATTCTCCAAGACTTGGGAATAACGATTCCTAATACATTGGGGATTCATCGTGTCCTGCAATCACTGCCACCCAGTTATAAGAACTTTGTGATGAACTACAATATGCACTGCATGACCAAGACGTTGCCTGAACTCTTCTCCATGCTGAAAACTGCTGAAGTGGAGATTAAGAAAGAGCACCAAGTGTTGATGGTCAATAATACCACCAATTTCAAGAAATAGGGCAAGCCTAAGAACAAGGGCAACTTCAAGAAGGACGGCAAGAAAGCTTCCGCACCTGCTAAGAATCCCAAGGCTGGTCCTAAGCCTGATACTGAGTGCTTTTACTGCAAGGGTGAAGGTCACTGGAAGCGCAACTGCCCCAAGTACCTAGCAGATCTGAAAAACGGTAACATCAAGAAGAAAGGTATATTCGATATACATGTTATTGATGTGTATCTTACTAGTAATTGTAGTAGTTCCTGGGTATTTGATACTGGTTCGGTTGCTCATATTTGTAACTCGAAACAAGATCTGTGGAATAAACAAAGACTGACAAGAGACGAGGTGACGATGCGCGTTGGAAATGCTCCAAGTTTGACGTGATCGCCGTTGGCACGCTCCCTCTTCTCTACCTTCAGGATTAGTTTTAAATTTGAATAACTGTTATTTGGTGCCTGCGTTAAGCATGAACATTATATCTGGATCTTGTTTATTCAAGACGGTTACTCGTTTAAGTCCGAGAATAATGGTTGTTCAATTTATATGAGTAATATCTTTTATGGTACTGCACCTGAGATGAATGGTTTATTCTTATTGAATCTCGATAGTAGTGATACACATGTTCACAACATAGATGCTAAACGAATAAAAATGAATGATAATACCACATACATGGGGCACTATCGTCTTGGTCACATTGGAGTTAAACGCATGAAGAAACTCCATACCGATGGACTTCTTGAATCACTTGAAAGATGCGAAGCATGTCTAATGCGATAAATGACTAAGACTCCATTCTATGGGACAATGGAGCGAGCTACGGACTTGTTGGAAATAATACATACCGATGTGTGCGGCCCAATGAGTGTAGTATCGCATGGTGGATATCGTTATGTTCTTACTTTCACAGATGACTTGAGTAGATATGGGTATATCTACTTCATGAAACATAAATCCGAAACTTTTGAGAAGTTTAAGCAATTTCAAAGTGAAGTAGAAAATCAGCGTAATAAGATGATTAAGTTTCTGTGTTCTGACTGCTAAGGTGAATATCTGAGTTATAAGTTTGGCATGCATTTAAAGAAATGCGGAAAATACTTTCACAATTGACACCGCCGGGAACACCACAATGTAATGGTGTGTCTGAACATCATAATCAAACTCTCTTAGATATGGTTCGATCTATGATGTATATCACAGATTTACCGTTATCGTTTTGGGGTTATGCATTAGAGACAGCCGCATTCACTTTAAATAGGGCACCATCCAAATCCTTTGAAACGACACCATATGAATTGTGGTTTGGTAAGAAACCTAAGTTGTCGTTCCTTAAAGTTTGGGGCTGCGAAGCGTATGTAAATAAGTTACAACCCGACAAGCTTGAACCCGAAGCGGAAAAATGCATCTTCATAAAAAAATTATACCCTAAAGAAACAATTGGGTATACCTTCTATCATAGATCCGAAGGCAAAGTTTTTGTTGCCAAGAATGGATCCTTTCTTGAAAATGAGTTTCTCTCGAAAGAAGTGACTGGAAGGAAAGTAGAACTCGACGAGGTTGTTGAACCTTCTCTCGGACTTGAGAGTAGCGCAGCACTGGAAGATGTTTCTGTGCCGCCTACACCAATAAGATAGGAAGTGATACGTTGCAAACGTATCTATAATTTTTGATGTTCTATTCTTGGTTTATATCTACTTTCTTATGTTTTGTCCACACTTTGGAGTACTTTTACACATTTTTTGGAACTAACCTATTAACAAGATGCCACAGTGCCAGTTGCTTGTTTTCTTCTGCTTTTGGTTCCAGAAAAGCCAGAAAATGAATATTCTCGGAATTGGACGGGACAAAACCAAAGTCAATATTTCACCGAGGGGAACACGGAGCCAGAAGACGAGATGGAGAGGGGCCACACAGTGGCCAAATCACCCCTTGGCGCGGGCAGCCCTGGCCGCGCCACCAGGTGGTGTGGGCCCCCTGGCACTCCACCGAACTTGCCCCTTCGCCTATAAGATGCCTCCGATGCAGAAACCCTAAAAAATCTAGCCTCCAGCCACGAAAAATTCCACAGCGCCGCCGCCACCGAAGGGGAGATTCGTGGGACAGAAAGTCTCTGTCCCGGCACCCTGCCGGGACGGGGAAGTGCCCCCGGATCCATCTCCATCAATCTCCACCACCATCTCCATCGCCATTGCTGATTCCCATGATGATGAGGGAGTAGTTCTTCCTCGAGGCTAAGGGTTCTACCGGTAGCTATGTGTTCATCTCTCTCTATGCATGATCATATTGTGATCATGAGCTTTGTAATCAAGTAGATCTACCTTGCTACTCAAGTGCTTTAATAGATCTCTACTCTCCCCATGTGTGTGAAAGTGACAGCGTGCACACCATGGTGGCACTTAGGCTAGAGATTAAAAATACTTGTTATGAGTTATATTTGGATTTAGATGTCTTTATGAAATTGTGGTGTTTGTTGGAACCATCTAGTGCTCAAGATGATAGTGTGGGGTTATCTAGATGGGGAAAGCGGACTTTGAGGAGTGTTGTTATATCCCTACCATGGATTAGAGTGTCCAACCGGAGAGTAGTTCAGAGTAGTATCATGAGGAGAAGATATTTATATGAGAGTGTTCACTAGCAAAAGTATGATCCCTAGGCCTTGTTTCTAAACATTGAAACACCATTTGCTACTAGATCTGTTACATGTTTGCTTGCTGCCATCTTTATTTTAGTTTGCCTTTAGTCTCTTCCACGCCATCAAGCTATTTTCTGGCACCGTTGTATTTTATCCATACCACTTGTATTCACTATCTCTTCGCTGAACTAGTGCACCTATACACCTGACAAGTGTATTGGGTGTGTTGGGGACACAAGAGACTTCTTGTATCTTGATTGCAGGGTTGCTTGAGAGGGATACCTTTGACCAATTCTTCCTTGAGTTCGATAAACCTTGGTTAATCCACTTAAGGGAAACTTGCTGCTGTTCTACAAACCTCTGCACTTGGAGGCCCAACAACTATCTACAAGAATAGAAGTGCGTATACATCAAGCTCTTTTCTAGCGTTGTTGCCAGGGAGGTAAGGTAAAAGGTACTCACATCCTTCGGTGTGAGTGCTTGAAGTTATTTCCTTTAGGTTCTGCAATTTTGTCTTTTCGTTTCTTGTTTTCACTAGTTAGGCTTAATGGAAAACAACAACAAACTTAGAGAGCTTTTTAGTATTTTTCCTAATGTCGAACATGAATTGTCTGAAAAGAAAATTAAAAAACCCATGGAACTTTCTTTGCATGCTAATAGCAATGTTATTAGTATGAATCTTTTGAACACCTTGGTTACTAATGCTATGGAAACGTCTAAGCTTGGGGAAGTTAGTTTTTATGAAAATGATCATTTTAGTTCCCCAGCTTTAAAGAAGAAAATTTGCTCTGATGATACTTTATCTCCCATATGTGGTAATTCTAATGATACTTGTGATATTTTAAATCCACATACTGAAAGCGTCCCTTTTAAAATACCTATAAAAATTGTTGAACGTGCTATGAATAACTGTTATTTTGGAGATGGAACTGTCCATCCTGGTGATCATTTACTCTTTATACACGAATTATGCGAGTTGTTCAAGTGTGCAGGTATTTCAATGAACCAAGTTAAGAGGAAGCTATTCCCTTTTTCACTTAAGGGCAAAGCAAGGGAGTGGTATGAGCTACTAGATTATCCTCATCATTTGGAGTGGAAGGAACTTGAATCTCTCTTTTACTCTAAATTTTATCCTCCCCATGAAATTCATAAAGAGAGGAATTATATTTATAATTTTCATCCTCGTGATGGAGAAAGTACTGCCCAAGCATGGGGGAGATTGAAGTCACTAATGCTCAAATGTCCTATTCATGAGCTCCCTAGTAATATTGTTATTAATAATTTCTATGCAAGGCTTTCAGGACATTACAAGGACTATCTAGATACATGTTTAGAGGGATCCTTCACAAGTAAGGAGGTCAAAGCTAAGTGGGATCTTCTTGAAACAATTCAAAGCAATACCGAAGATTGGGATAACGACAAAGGTAAAGAACCAGGTATAAACTATGAGTATGATTACATTAAGTCTTTCACTAAAACTGCTGATTTTCAAGAGCTTAGTGCTGAATCTGGTCTTGATCCTCAAATACTTATTGATTGTTTTAGAGCCTTTACTTCTCATATTAATGCTCCTAAAGAAAAATGGGACATGTATCATGAGCCTTTTAAACACACTTGCATGGAAAATGAAACTGTTATTAATGATAGCAATAAGCATGCTCAAACCTCTAAAAGTACTATTTCTTATAAGCATGTTAATTTTTGTGGAATACATAGACCTTGTGAGAATAATCAAATTGAAGAAGAATATTGTATCACCCACAGGAATGAAAAAACTAGAACATGGTATAGGGCACTAAATGATCTTGGTAAAAAAGTTTGTGCCCTCTATCCTTTTATTTGTGAACTTTGCTTTGAAGTGGGTCATTTCAATTTTCAATGCTCAGGCCATAATAATAGCCCTTCTAATCCAATGAGTACTGCAAGTTTGTATTGTGAAGACATGATCACTCCTAATCAACATGATGAACTTACATTATTTTTGGGGTGTGAAGAGTTATCAAGAAAAACCTCTTTGGTAGATATGGGTGCTTTTGATATGAATAGTGTCCTGCATGGTTGTCATCTTTATTGTGTTGATAATTGCCACACAAATACTTACATACAAAATATTATAAAAGGTGAGGTTTTACCAAAATATGATAGGACTAATATGTGTTTTGATCTTATTAATGAAAAGGAGGAATACTCCAAAGTTTCTTCTATTGTCTCTAACAATAAACCAGGGTATATGGATAAGCTTCCTTTCAAGCCTCTCACTCCTAAATAGAAGAAGAAAAGGAAGAAAAGGAGGAGTAAAAGGAGAGAGGAAACGGTATTTTCTCCTAAGCATGTTGCTCCTATTATAGTTTTTGATGAGTCTGAACTCGATGATGTTCCTATGCCTGTTACCTATAGTAGTGATCATGATTAGGAAAAGCACACTTATTTTGATATTGAAAATCTCTTTGGTACCAATTCTGAAAATGATGATATTAATAATTGTTGTACTATTAGTGCTATCCATGTTCCTTCCAATGATGACATGTTTACAAATGAACACACTTTGGAAGATAATTATTCTATTGCTTATGATGATACTATACCTCCAATATATGATGATTGCAATGATGAATATGATATTTTCAGTCCACCTACTATTGAGGAGAAAATTAATTATGATTACAATATGCCTCCTATATTTGATGATTATGGTGATGAGAATAATAATGATAGCTATTTTGTTGAATTTGCTCCCACTATAATTAATAAGAATGACTATGTTTATGTGGGGAGTATTAATTCTTTTATGCATGTGGCTCATGATAAGAATGTTTTATGTGATAGTTATATTGTTAATTGTATTCATGTTGCTACTGAAAGTTATTATGAGAGAGGGAAACATGGTCTTATGTACCTCAACAATATTAAGTTCCCCTCTTTATGTTGAAAGTCTTGAAGTTGCACTTGTTTTGCTTTCCTATGCTTGTTGCTTTGTGCTTCCATGACTTGTTTCTTTACAATATTCCTATGCATAGGAAGTGGGTTATACTTAAATGTGCTTTAAATTTGCTTCTTGATGCTCTCTTTTACTTCAATTCATATTTCTTATGTGAGCATCTTCTCAAACTATCATGCCTAACTTAAAGGCGTTAAAGAAAAGTACTTATTGGGAGATAACCCAAAAGTTTTAGTTGAGTCTTGGAAGTTATTGCTTCAGTAATAACCTCTCCTTATCATTTTTGTGTGGTTTTTGTGCCAAGAGTAACCTCTAATGAGAGAGAAGTAAGACTTGGGAAAGTTGCTGTCCCGAAACAGATTTTTGTGTTTCGCTGTAAAAATTCGTGAAAAATCTCAGTACGTCGTTTTGAGGCGTGAATTTTTTCCCTTCTGCCCCAGGTTGTTATCTAACTTTCATTAGTTCAACACTTTTCGATTTGAGCAACAGAAGGTCTTCGAAAAAATTGGTTTTTACCTGCTGGTCTGTTTTGACAGATTTCTGCCATTATTTGCATTTGCTTCTTGTTGGTTCCTTTTTGAGTTCTCTTTGGGGAATTGAGATTTTTTAGGGAAGTGCTTCAGTATCTTGTGTTTTAATGGAAGTTTTATTGGTGTTGAAACTTAAACTAAAGACTTATTATCTTGAGTGCACTAATGTTGCTAATAAAGATTGTGTGAAGTTTTGTATGAAGGAAAACTTTCAGGTGTATGGAGAGAATGATGTAATGAGATGAAGAATGGACTAAAGCTCAAGCTTGTGGATGCCACCCCATGTCACCCCAAGAATTATCCAAGAAGTACAAGCGTCAAAGCTTGGGGATGCCCAAGGCATCCCCTTCTTCATCAATAAAAATCTCAGGTTTCTTCCAAACACTGCATTTTTATTGTTTCATGCACATTTGTGTTGTTCTTGGAGCGTCTTTGCTTTGTTTTTGGTTTTCTTTTGCTTAGTTTTCTTAAATAAGTTGGTTAGATCCCGACACACTTCTTTTGGAGAGAGACACACCTCGTTATTCATTGCCTAGAACACTCTAGTTTTCATTCTTATTGTTCTGTGAGTGTTCTCTTTTGCTAGCATTGTGTTTAGCCTTAGTTTTCTTGTGCTCTCAGCTTAGAACTTTTTAGTTCTTCTTTGTGGATTTGTGAGACAATCTCACTGATCTTTATTTATTATTATCTTTGTGAGTTCTTTCAAATAAGTTGGTTTGGATTGGAGAAGAGTACGAAAGTTTATGCTTAAGTGGTAAAAAGGAGCTTGTTTTCGACTGTAGCTTAGACTTTATCATGTCATGCTAGATGTTGCTTTGAACTTATGCTTAGTGATTATTGATGTAGCATGAATTGTTCCAAACAATTGAGATTGCTTAATGTGCCTTGAAAGAATCATGTGTTGTTTTAGCATACAAAAGCATAATATTGTGGTTTTCTCCTTTGATGCTTTGTTTGGGTTGACTTGGCGCGTGCTCACACCATGTTATGACTATCCCAAGTCACCATAGCCTCGATGATCATTTATTTTTTGACTTTTAATATCACTTTATGCTTTAACTAATGATGTTTTATCGCTTTACATGATTATGGCCATTATTGCTCTCTTAGTTGGTCGCTCCCAGTCTTTTGCTAGCCTCCATAACAGAGTATGAGTTCCACTCATGCATCCAAGTCCAAATAAAACCAAGTTATTCCAAAGAGTCCACCATACCTACCTATTAGCATTTGCTATTCCAAGTATATTCATGTTTTTATCTACCTTCCGAATTAAACTTGTTATGTGAAAATTAGTGATTAAAGCTCTCACGAACTTGATGGCACACTTTACTTTTCTTGCACTTAATAAACTTGAACCATTGTGTCATCTATGTTGTATATGCTTGCACTTATACGTTGGGGATTAACAGAACCATGTTGTCATGGGGAACACTTTCAATATTGCACTTGTACATTGTACCCAATTGATATCATTCTCTTTTGTTTATGGATGTCGTCAGTGTGAAATGAAAGGGGAGCTTGTAATTCCATGGAGTTATGTATGTGTGTTAGAGAAACGCTTGGGCGGCTGGTCTAATCCATGCCTAATCATGGTGGAACCCTGCAGCGTAAACATAATGATAAATCTATGAAGCATTCTTCTTATAAAAAAGAGATAGAGATTGAAAGAGAAAAAGAAAAAAAGAGTTGAGAAAAGAGGAAAGAGAGAAAAAAGCACCATTTTCCCATGGTAAATAAGAATATTGCTGAGATGCTTGTTGTCTACTTGCCTTGTCATTTTGATATGGGGATTCTTCCATATCATCGGGCAAGGGGTACCCCATTGGCGGTTCTCTATGATACACATGTACTTACTATGACAAGAAATTACCAGTAACTAAACTTGAGTTGCATGAGGAGTGGCCCTCGTATTCAAGGGACATGAGATTTCCAACTTATACTTTGTCAAGCATATACTCCATAGTTTGTTCACTTTAACCTTAATCACTTCAAGATGCTTATGATAGAGGCAATGAGAGCTGAAAGCTAATAAGTACCATAATTTTTGGAAGCTCTTTATGAGACTTGAATCCCTGCTTCCTTCTATGAAGGCCTTTCTTTTATATTTATGTTGAGTCTCCATCTTCTATCTTTATGCACCTATTGAGAGAGCATAGTGGCCATTCTTAGTTTAATGTGCATTGTCCCAAGACTTATTGATTGATTCATAATGTTGATATTGCTTGTTCTTGAACTATTTCTATCTAGTCACCCTTATGAACTTTGAAGGTGTCCTATTGATGTCTACGCACTTCTATTCTTGTAGACAGTTGTTGGGCCTCCAAGTGCAGAGGTTTTTAGAACAGCAGCAAGTTTTCCCTTAAGTGGAACACCCAAGGTTTATCGAACTCGGGGAGGAAGTGGTCAAAGGTATCCCCTCTCAAGCAACCCTGCAATCAAGATACAAGAAGTTTCTTGTGTCCCCAACACACCCAATACACTTGTCAGGTGTATAGGTGCACTAGTTCAGCGAAGAGATAGTGAAATACAAGTGGTATGGATAATTATAAGTGGTAATGGTGATAGAAAATAACTTGATGGCGTGGAAGAGACTAAAAGCAAACTGGAATAAAGATGGCAGCAAGCAAACATGTAATAGATCTAATAGAAAACGGTGTTTCAGTGCTTAGAAACAAGGCCTAGGGATCATACTTTCACTAGTGAACACTATTATATAAATATCTTCTCTTTATGATACTACTCTTAACTACTCTCCGGTTGGACACTCTAATCGATGGTAGGGCTATAACAGCACACCTCAAAGTTCGCTTTCCGCATCTAGATAACCCCACACTGTCACCTTGAGCACTACATGGTTCAAACAAACACCACAATTTCATAAAGACATCCAACTCCAAATATAACTCATAACAAGTATTTGTAATCTCTAGCCTAAGTGCCACCATGGTGTGCACACTGTCAACTTCACACACATGGGGAGAGCAGAGATCTATTAAAGCACTTGAGTAGCAAGGTAGATCTATAGATTACAAGCTCATGATCTCAATAAGATCATGCATAGAGAGAGAGATGAACACATAGCTACCGGTAGAACCCTTAGCCTTGAGAGAGAACTACTCCCTCCTCATCATGGGAATCACAATGGTGATGGAGATGGTGGTGGAGATCGATGGAGATGGCTCCGGGGGCAATTCCCCATCCCGGCAGGGTGCCGGAACAGAGACTTTCTGTCCCCCGAATCTCCCCTTCGGTGGCGGCGACGCTGCGGAACTTTTCGTGGATTTCTAATTGGGCACTTAGGGTTTTCGTCCCGAGGGCAATATGTTGGAGATATGCCCTAGAGGTAATAATAAATGTAGTTATTATTATATATCTTTGTGTTTATGATAAATGTTTACATTCATGCTATAATAGTATTAACAAGGAAACCATTAATACTTGTGTGATTTGTAAACCTAATTTGAAGTCCCTAGTATAGCCTCTATACTTCACTAGCTTGTTGGTTGATTGATGATGTGGTTTCTTTGTCATGAACATTGAGATGTTATCAACAACAAGATCATATCGTTAGGAGAATGATATGGTGGACATACTCCTATAGACAAGCGTAGCATAAAGATCAAGTCATTTCAATAGTTCAATTGCTATATGCTTTCTGATACATAGTAACCTAATTCCTTCGACCATGAGATCATGCATATTGCCTTTACTGGATGGATGCTTTGATGTCATCAAACACCACACCGTAACAGGGTGGCTATAAAGGTGGCATTGAGTGTTCGGAAAGTATTGGTTGAAACACATGGATCAAGAGTGGGATTTGTCCATCCACATGACGGATAGATATTCTCTGGGCCCTCTCGGTGAAATGTCATCCAATTAGCTTGCAAGCATGTGACTTGGTCACAAGGGATCACATATCACGGGAACGAGAAAAGAGTACTTATCGATGCGAGGATGAACTAGGTATGCAGAGATACCGACGATCATAACCTCGGATAAGTAACATATCGTGAGACAAAGGGAAATTGGTATCGTATGTAAGTGGTTCATTCGATCGCAAAGTAATCGTAGAAATATGTGGGAGCCATATGAATTTCCAGATTCCTCTATTGGTTATTGTTCGGAGAAGTGTCTCGGTCATGTCCGCATAATTCACGAACCGTAGGGAGACACACTTAAGGATTCGACGTTGTTTGAGTAGTTATGGTATTATGAGAAAGAGACCGAATGTTGTTGAGTCTCGGATGGGATCCGGGATATAACGAGGTGATCCGGAATGGTCGGAGAATAAGATTCATATAAGGAAAGTCCGTTTGAATGGCGGAATGATTCCGGTGTTTTCATCGAGAACATTCTAGAAGGTCCCGGAATGTCCGGCACTCCGGAGGGGGAAGGGTACATGAGTGTGTCATTACATATTGGAATGATTGCATCATGTACTAAGTATTCTTGCTGTCCCAAATAAAGGATTTATTTAAATCCTAAATTGAAAAGTCAAACGGCTAGTTTGAAAGTCAAACGCAGTTTTGGGAAGTGGGAAAAGAGGAGGAGAGGTGGAGGCCGAGTTGGAGGAGGTTCCTCCCTTGGCGGCGCACCTCCCTAGGCCGAGTTGGGAGGAACTCCTCCCTTGGCCAGCCCTCCAACCTATATAAGGAGGCAGGGCTCCCTCCTAGACACACAAGTTTCCTATCCTCTAAACTAAACCCTAGATCTAGACCCGGTTTAGAGCTATTCGGTTTAGAGCCTTCTAATTGGTTTAGAGCCCTCTAATTGGTGTGTCTAATTACTAGACCACTAATAGCCTCTCTCATAAGCTCCACCATACTACAAGGCTTAAGCGAAGCCTGCAAGGGATTTCCCTCTATCTCGGTACCACGCCGTTGTCTTTGCGGAATCGCGAGAGAGTGCTACAACCTCCGCTGCCTGCTGGAACAAGGAGAGGAAGGTCTTCGTCCAATCGAACGTGTGACCGATCTGGGGCGCCTGGGAACGCTGGCGCGGAAGGATCGTCTACGATCTTGAGATCGGAAAGAGTACGACTACATCACCCACGAGAATCTGCTCTCGTTAAACACTTTGGAATCTTCGAGGGTGAGTTATTCCATCGACTCGTTGCTACAATCTAGTAGATAGATCTTGGCTTGTTTGTTTGTATGCGATAGAAAATTTTTGTTTTCCATGATACGAACCCCTCAAAGGGTATCGAGCCGTGTCTATATGTAGATCATTGCAGAGTAGAACACAATGGTCATTGTGGGCGTTGATGCTTTATTGTAGATTGCTTTTGTGTACTTTGCATCTTGCGGTATGTTGGGATGAAGCGGCCGGGCTAACCTTACATGACATCGTTCATGAGACTTGCTCCGCTTGACATGCAACTCGTTTTGCATAAGTGGCTTTTGGTGCTGTTTCTCCTAGCATAGTAAAGATCCAATTTACAACGGGTAATCAACAATGCTAGTATCAATGTTGTGGTTCTTGTTCGTAGGTTAGAACGACACCTATGGAAAGCCCCAAACCACGTAAAATATGCAAAGAAAGTAGAAGCGTCTAACTTTGTTTTGCAGGGGTGTGCAGTGATGTGATATGGCCATGATTGTGATTATATTTGATGTATGCAATGTTCCTTATTGTAAGTTGGCAACGGCGGAGCCATATGGTTGTCTTTAATTTCTGTTAAGACCTGCGTGTCTATTCAAAATAGTTGTAATAGTTGAAGCTGGTGGGCGACAACCATGAAGAAACGTCATTGACCTTGATGCTATGCCGGTGATGATGGAGATCATGTTCGTGCTTGAAGATGGAGATCGGAAGCACAAAGAAGAAAGGCCATATCATATCACATATTATGAATTGCATGTGATGTTAATCCTTTATGCATCTTGTATTGCTTAGTAGACGATGGTAGCATTATAAGATGATCCCTCATGCACATAAATTTCAAGTTCTAAAGTGTTCACCCTTAGTATGCACCGTTGCCAAAGCTTGCTGCTTCGAAGCACCACGTGATGATCGGGTGTCTTTGATTCCATGGTGAATACAACGTAAGCAAGCCAGATTTGCTTATGCGAAGCTAAGGTTTGATCTTGACGAGCCTAGCATGTACGCACATGGCCTCAGAACACGGATCGCCGAAAGGCAAAGCATGAATCATATAGTAGATATGATGAACATGATGATTGTTCGCCATTAAAACTATATCAGCTCTCGTGATGATCGGTGTTGATGTAGTGGATTTGGTTCGTGTGATCACTAAAACAATGTGAGGGATGTTGTTTTGGTGGGAGTTCACCTAGTTTAATTTCATTAATTAATTTGAACTCAATTTGTCATAAACTTAGTCTAAACTATTGCAAATATGTTGTAGATCAATGGCAGCCCTACCATCAATTTTAATGCGTTCCTAGAAAGAAAAGTTGAAAACAATGGAAGCAACTCATGGATTGGTTCCAATTTGAGGATTGTCCTCACGGTGGTAATTTGACCTATGTGCTGGATGCACCGCTAGGTGACCCACTGCAGCTGATGCTACCGATGAAGTAAAGAATGTTTACCTCGCTCGGAAGAATCAGTACTCCATAGTTCAGTGTGCTATCTTGTATGGTTTAGAATCAGACTTGAGTAAAAGATTTGAAGAGTCAGATCCATATGATATTGTCGAGGATCTCAAATTAATCTTTGAGACTCATGCGGCAATTGAAAGTTATGAAGCTTCTGAAAAGTTCTTTAACTGCAAGATGGAAGAGGGTAGCTCCGTCAGTGAGCATGTGCTTAAGATGTGCAGACGCAAATAAACTTCAAAGTTTGGGTATAGTGATTCCTAATACTTTGGGGTTTACCGCATCCTCCAATCACTACCACCAAGTTACAAGAACTTTGTGATGAACTACAACATGCGTAACATGAACAAAGAGTTGCTTAACTGTTTGCTATGTTAAAATCTGCGAAGTGGAGATCAAGAAAGAGCACCAAGTGTTGATGGTCAATAAGACCACCAAATTCAAGAAAGGCAAGTCTAAGCAAAGGGACACTTCAAGAAGGGTGGTAAGAAAGTTACCATACCGAAGAAGACCAAGGCTGGACCTAAGCACTGGCCCGAGTGCTTTTCTTGCAAGGGAGAAGGTCCTTTGAGCGGAATTGCCCAAGGTACTTGGCGGATTTGAAGAACGGCAACATCAAGAAGAAAGGTATATCTGATATACATGTTATTGATGTGTATCTCACTAGTACTCGTAGTAGTGCCTGGGTATTTGATACTGGTTCGGTTGCTCATATTTGTAACTCGAAACAGGCTGCGAATAAACGGAAGCTAGTGAAGAACGAGGTGACGATGCGCGTAGGAAACGGATCAAAGGTTGATGTGATCGCGGTCGGCACGCTACCTCTTCATCTACCATCGGGATTAGTTTTATACTTAAATAATTGTTATTTGGTGCCTGCGTTAAGCATGAACATTATATCAGGATCTTGTTTATTGCGAGACAGTTACTTGTTTAAATCCGAGAATAATGGTTGTTCGATTTATATGAGTAATGTGTTTTATGCACATGCACCTTTGATAGATGGTCTATTCATGTTGAATCTCGATAGTAGAAATACACATATTAATAACATTGAAGCTAAACGATTGAAATCAAGCGATAACTCGACCTATATATGGCACTGTCGTCTTGGTCACATTGGAGTGAAGCGTATGAAGAAACTCCATTCCGATGGACTTCTTGAATCACTTGATTTTGAATCACTTGAAAGATGCGAGGCATGTCTGATGGGTAAAATGACTAAGACTCCATTTTCTGGTATGATGGAAGCTACGGACTTATTGGAAATCATACATACCGATGTGTGTGGTCCAATGAGTGTAGCATCGCGCAGTGGTTATCATTATGTTCTTACCTTCACGGATGACTTGAGTAGATATGGGTATATCTATTTCATGAAAGATAAATCCGAAACTTTCGAGAAGTTTAAGGAGTTTCAAAGTGAGGTAGAGAATCAACGTAACAAGAAGATTAAATTTCTACGCTCGATCGTGGAGGTGAATATCTAAGTTACGAAGTTTGGCGAACATTTAAGGAAATGTGGAATACTTTCAGATTGACACCGGGAACACCACAGCGTAATGGTGTGTCTGAACGTCGTAATCGAACTCTCTTAGATATGGTTCGTTCTATGATGTCACTTACAGATCTACCACTATCATTTTGGGGTTATGCATTAGAAACAGCCGCATTCACTTTAAATAGGGCACCGTCTAAATCCGTTGAAACGACACCATATGAATTATGGTTTGGGAAGAAACCTAAATTGTCGCTCCTTAAAGTTTGGGGATCTGAAGCCTATGTAAAGAAGTTACAGCCGGACAAGCTTGAACCCAAAGCGGAAAAATGCGATTCATAGGATACCCGAAGGAAACTATTGGGTATACCTTCTATCATAGATCCGAAGGCAAAATCTTCGTTGCTAAGAATGGATCCTTTCTAGAGAAGGAATTTCTCTCGAAAGAGGTGACTGGAAGGAAAGTAGAACTCGACGAGGTTGTCGAACCTTCTCTCGAAATTGCGAGTAGCAGCACGGAAGAAGTTCTGTGGTGCTGCACCAATAAGAGAGGAAGCTAATGATGGTGATCATGAAACTTGGTTGAAGTTGCTCTGAGCCTCGGAGGTCAACGAGAACTCGTACCACTCAGTTGGTATGATTCCGTTATGAATGTCATGTTGGTGGACAACACCGATGACCCGAGACATATGAGGAAGCGATGATGAGCCTAGATTCCAATAAATGGCAAGAAGCCATGAACCGAGATTGGATCCATGTACGAAAACCAAGTATGGACTTTGGTGGACTTAGGATGGCGGAAGGTCGTCGAGAACAAATGTATTTTCAAGAAGAAAACAGATGCTGATGGTAATGTTATCATTTATAAAGCTCGACTTGTCGCAAAAGGGTTTCGACAAATTCAAGGAGTTGACTACGATGAGACTTTCTCACGATGGCGAAGCTAAAATCTGTGAGGATTATGTTAGCAATCGCTGCATATTATGATTATGAGATATGGCGTATGGATGTCAAAACAGCATTCCTCAATGGAGACATTGATGAAGAGTTGTATATGATGCAACCCAAAGGTTTTGTCGATCCTAAAGATGCTAACAAGGTATGCAAGCTTCAACGGTCCATCTATGGATTGAAGCAAGCATCCGAAGTTGGAATCAACGCTTTGATAAGGTAATCAAAAGTTTTGGTTTTATACAAACTTATGGAGAAGCTTGTGTTTACAAGAAAGTGAGTGGGAGCTCAGAGCATTCTTAATACGTATGTGGATGACATATTGTTGATTGGGAATGATGTAGACCTTCTTAATAGTGTCAAAGAGTATTTGAATAATAGTTTTCAATGAAGGATCTTGGCGAAGCAGCTTACATATTAGGCATAAAGATTTATAGAGATAGATCGAACGCAAATATCATTGTCACAAAGTACATATTTGGACAAAGTTCTAAAGAGGTTTGGAATGGAAGATAGCAAGAAAGGGTTCTTGCCCATGTTGCCTAATCGACCTTGAGTAAAACTCAAAGTCCGACATCGCGTAAGATAGAGAAAAGATGAGTAAGACTCCTATGCCTCAGCCATAGGATCTCTAATGTATGCCATGCTATGTACTAGACCCGACATCGCATATGTTTAGTCTAACTAGATATCAAAGTGATCCAGAGTGGATCATTGACAGACGGTCAAAAACATCCTTAAGTACTTGAGAAGAACTAAGGATATGGTTCTTTCTTATGGAGGTGATGAACAGCTCGTTGTTAATGGTTACACCGATGTTAGTTGGAACACCGATCCGGATGATTCTAAATCACAACTGGATACGTATTTATTTTGAATGGTGCAGATTAGCTGGAGGAGTGCGAAGCAAAGCGTTGTGGCGAGATCTTCAACAATCGAATACATGGTCGCTTCAGAGGCTTCACAAGAAGCGATATGGATGAAAGAGTTCATTACAGAGCTGGTGTGGTTCCAAGTGCGCTGGACCCAATGTCTATCTATGTGATAACATGGGCGCCATAGCCAATGCGCAAGAACCAAGGTCACACAAGAAGTCAAGCATATCAAGCTGCTTTCACGCTATTCGAGAACATATCCAGGATGGGGATATAAAGATTTGCAAAGTACACACAGATCTGAATGTGGCGGATCCGCTGACTAAACCTCTCCCGAGGGCAAAACATGACCAACACCAAACTGCCATGGGTGTTCGGTATATTACCATGTAATCTAGATTAGATGACTCTAGTGCAAGTGGGAGACTGTGGAGATATGCCCTAGAGGTAATAATAAATGTAGTTATTATTATATATCTTTGTGTTTATGATAAATGTTTACATTCATGCTATAATAGTATTAACAAGGAAACCATTAATACTTGTGTGATTTGTAAACCTAATTTGAAGTCCCTAGTATAGCCTCTATACTTCACTAGCTTGTTGGTTGATTGATGATGTGGTTTCTTTGTCATGAACATTGAGATGTTATCAACAACAAGATCATATCGTTAGGAGAATGATATGGTGGACATACTCCTATAGACAAGCGTAGCATAAAGATCAAGTCATTTCAATAGTTCAATTGCTATATGCTTTCCGATACATAGTAACCTAATTCCTTCGACCATGAGATCATGCATATTGCCTTTATCGGATGGATGCTTTGATGTCATCAAACACCACACCGTAATGTGGTGGCTATAAAGGTGGCATTGAGTGTTCGGAAAGTATTGGTTGAAACACATGGATCAAGAGTGGGATTTGTCCATCCACATGACGGATAGATATTCTCTGGGCCCTCTCGGTGAAATGTCATCCAATTAGCTTGCAAGCATGTGACTTGGTCACAAGGATCACATATCATGGGAACGAGAAAAGAGTACTTATCAAGAACGAGGATGAACTAGGTATGCAGATACCGACGATCATAACCCTGGATAAGTAACATATCGTGAGACAAAGGGAAATTGGTATCGTATGTAAGTGGTTCATTCGATCGCAAAGTAATCGAGAAATATGTGGGAGCCATATGAATTTCCAGATTCCTCTATTGGTTATTGTTCGAGAAGTGTCTCGGTCATGTCCGCATAATTCACGAACCGTAGGGAGACACACTTAAGGATTCGACGTTGTTTGAGTAGTTATGGTATTATGAGAAAGAGACCGAATGTTGTTCGAGTCTCGGATGGGATCCGGATATCACGAGGTGATCCGAATGGTCCGTAGAATAAGATTCATATAAGGAAAGTCCTGCTTGAGTAGCGGAATGATTCCTGTTTTCATCGAGAACATTCTAGAAGGTCCTAATGTCCTAAGACCGGAGGGGGAAGGGTACATGAGTGTGTCATTACATATTGGAATGATTGCATCATGTACTAAGTATTCTTGTTGTCCCAAATAAAGGATTTATTTAAATCCTAAATTGAAAAGTCAAACGGCTAGTTTGAAAGTCAAACTAGCTTTTGGGAAGTGGAAAAGAGGAGGAGAGGTGGAGGCCGAGTTGGAGGAGGGTTCTCCCTTGGCCGGGCAGACCTCCCTAGGCCGAGTTGGGGAGGAACTCCTCCCTGGCCGGCCAGCCTCCAACCTATATAAGGAGGGCAGGGTTCCTCCCAGACACACAAGTTTCCTATCCTCTAAACTAAACCCTAGATCTAGACCCTTTAGAGCTATTCGGTTTAGAGCCTTCTAATTGGTTTAGAGCCTCTAATTGGTGTGTCTAATTACTAGACCACTAATAGCCTCTCTCATAAGCTCCACCATACTGCACCGCTTAAGGCGAAGCCTCATGGGATTTCCCTCTATCTCCTGACCACGCCAGGCCGCCGGAATCATGAGGAGAGTGCTACAACCTCCGCCGCTGGAACAAGGAGAGGAAGGTCTTCGTACCGAAAGTGTGACCGATCAAGGAGCGCTATGAACGCTGGCGCCGAAGGATCGCACGCGATCTTGAGATCGGAAAGAGTACGACTACATCACCCACGAGAATCTGCTCTCGTTAAACACTTTGGAATCTTCGAGGGTGAGTTATTCCATCGACTCGTTGCTACAATCTAGTAGATAGATCTTGGCTTGTTTGTTTGTATGCGATAGAAAATTTTTGTTTTCCATGCTACGAACCCCTACACAATATATAGGCGGAAGGAGAGGCCGAGGGTGCCGAGCGCCACAACACCCTGGCGCGCGGCTGGGTCAGCGTGGCTGTGGTGTGGTGGCCCCCTGGCCCCTCTCCGTCTCGTATTCTGGCACTTGATGACATCCGGAAAATAGGCACTTTGGCTTTTGTCCTGTCCAATTCCGAGAATATTCATTTTCTAACTTTCCTGGAACCAAAACAGCGAAAAGCAGTAAATGGGCACTATGGCTCTCGTTAATAGGTTAATCCAAGAAATCATATGAAAAGTACTCCAAAGTTGGAACAAAACATAAGAAAGTGGATAAAACCAAGCATGGAACATCAAAAATTATAGATACATTTTCAATGTATCAACATCCCCAAGCTTAACTCATGCTCGTCCTCGAGTAGGTAAGTGATAAAAAGAAAGAATAATTTTTGAGGTGGCATGCACCATCAAAGACTTGATCAAAGTATTTGCAAAACATTTAAAGCTGGGATTATAGTACTTCAATAATAACATGAAAGGTAAAGTTTTAGCAATAAGACAAAGAAACTATGTTGCAACATGAAAAGGCACAAACAAAAGATTCATCAATAACAATGCTTTGCAAGACGTTTGTTTGTTTCACATAAAGAAAACATAGCATAATAGTATCCAGCTTGTCCCTCATAGAGTAGCAAACATAAATGCATAGGACACCTTCAAAGTTCATAAGAGTGACTAGATACAAATAGTTTAAAACAAGCAATATCAAGTTATCCATCAATCAACTAGTCTTGGGACAATGCACATAGAACTAAGAATGGCCACTATGCTCTCAAAGTAAGTGCATAAAGATAGAAGGTGGAGACTCAATATAATGGTGGAAGAAAGGCCTTCATAGAAGGAAGCAGGGATTCAAGTCTCATAAAGAGCTTCCAAAAATTATGGTACTTATAGCTTTCAGCTCTCATTGCCGCTATCATAAGCATCTTGAAGTGATTAAGGTTAGAGTGAACAAACTATGGTGTACATGCTTGACGAAGTATAAGTCATAAATCTCATGTCCCTTGTATACGAGGGTCGCTCCTCATGCTACTCAAGTTTAGTCACCGGTAAGTTATTGTCATCGTAAGTACATGTGTATCATAGAGAACCGCCAACGGGGTACCCCTTGCCCGATGATACGGAAGAATCCCCATATCAAAATGACAAGGCAAGCAAACAATGAGCATCTCAACATTCTTCTTATTTACCATGGGAATATGGTGCTTTTTTCTCTCTTTCCTCTTTTCATAGTATCTCTTTTTTTTCTGTTTTTTCTCAATATAGGACTCTTTTTTTATAAGAAGAATTCTTCATAAACAGCTCATTATGGTTACGCTGCAGGTTTCCACCATGTCAGCATGGATTAGACCAACGGCCTAGGCGTTTCTCTAACACATATACATAACTCCATGGACTTACAAGCTCCCCTTTCATTTCACACCGAGGACATCCATATACAAAAGAGCATGATATCAGCTAGGTACAGGTACCAAGTGCAATGTTGAAAGCGTTCCCCATGAAAGCATGGTTCTGCTAATTCCCGACAAATAAGTGCAAGCATATACAACATAGAAGACACAATGGTTCAAGTTTATTAAGGGCAAGAAAAGTAAAGTGTGCCATCAAGTTCGTGAGAGCTTTAATCACTAGTTTTCTCATAACAAGTTTAATTTGGAAGGTAAACAAAAGCATGAATATACTTGGAATAGCATAAGCTAGTAGGTAGGTATGGTGGTCTCTTTGGAATAACTTGGTTTAAGGAGTTGAGTGCATGATTGGAACTCATACTTGGTTGCGGAGGCTAGCAAAAGACTGGGAGCGACAAACTAAGAGAGCAATTATGGTCATAATCATGCAGAGCGACAAAACATCATTAATCAAAGCATAAAGTGATACTACAAGTTGAAAACTAAAGGATCATAAAGGCTATGGTGACTTGAGATAGTCATAACATGGTGTGAGCATGTGCCAAGTCAACCCAAAATAAAGCATCAAAGGAGAATACCACTATACTATGCTTTAATATGCTAAAACAACGCATGATTCATCCAAGGCACATTAAGTAATCTCAATTGTTTATAAAAAGTCATGCTACAGCGAAGAATACTAAGCATAAGGCTAAAACAATATCAAGCATGGCATGACAAAGCATAGGCCACAGTCAAAAATGAGCTCTTTTTACCACATAAGCATGAACTTTCCTACTCTTTTCCAAACCAAACCAAACTATTTGAAAACCAATGTATGAAAGAGGGGGTCACACCAATTTATTCAGCAAACTAAGAAAACCAATCAAACAAAAAACCAAAACGAAAACGGAAAAGAAGACGCTCCAAGAACAACACAACTATGCATGAAACAATAAAAATGAAGTGTTTGGAAGAAACCTGAGATTTTTATTGATGAAGAGGGGGATGCCTTGGGCATCCCCAAGGTTTGATGCTTGTACTTCTTGGATATTTCTTGGGGTGACACGCGTGGCATCCCCAAGCTTGAGCTTTAGTCCATCCTTCATCTCATTACTTATTCCTTCCATACACCTGAAATTTTTCCTTCATACAAAACTTCACACAATCTTTATTAGCAACATTAGTGCACTCAAGATAATAAGTCTTAAGGTTCAGTTCTAACACCAATAGACTTCCATTAGAACACTAGCTACGGAAGCACTTCCCTCAAAAAGCTCAATTCCCCAAAAGAACTCAAAAAGGAACCAACAAGAAGCAAATGCAGAAAATGGCAGAAATCTATCAAAACAGACCAGCAGGTAAATACGAATTTTTTCGAAGACCTTCTGTTTCTCAAATCAAAAAGTGTTTAACTAAATAAAGTTAGATAACAACCTGGGGCAGAAGCACAAAAATTCACGCCTCAAAAAGACGTTCAGAGATTTTACACGAATTTTTACGGTGAAGCACAGAAATCTGTTTTGGGACAGCAACTTTCCCAATCATTACTTCTCTCTCATTAGAGGTTACTCTTGGCACAAAAAGCAAATAAAAAGGATAAGGAGAGGTTATTACAGAAGAAATAAATTTCAAGACTCATCTAAAAACTTTTGGGTTATCTCCCAATAAGTACTTTTCTTTAACGCCTTTAAGTTAGGCATGATAGTTTGAGAAGATGCTCACATAGGAAATATGAATTGAAGTAAAAGAGAGCATCAAGAAGAAAATTCAAAGCACATTTAAGTCTAACCCACTTCCTATGCATAGGAATCTTGTAAAGGAACAAGTCATGAAAACACAAAGCAACAAGCATAGGAAAGCAAAACAAGTGCAACTTCAAAACTTTCAACATAAAGAGGGGAAACTTAATATTATTGAGATGCATAAAACCATGTTTCCCTCTCTCATAATAACGTTTAGTAGCATCATGAATAAAATTAACAATATAACTATCACATAAAACATTCTTATCATGAGCCACATGCATAAAAGAATTAATGCTCTCCACATAAACATAGTCATTCTTATTAATTGTAGTGGGAGCAAATTCAACAAAATAGCTATCATTATTATTCTCATCACCATAATCATCAAATATAGGAGTCATATTGTAATTATAATTAATTTACTCCTCAATAGTAGGTGGACTGAAAATATCATAATCATCATTGCAATCATCATACATTGGAGGTATAGTATCATCAAAGAAAATTTTCTCCTCCATGCTTGGGGGACTAAAAATATCATACTCATCAAAACCAGCTTCCCCAAGCTTAGACTTTTCCATAGCATTAGCAATAATGGTGTTCAAAGAATTCATACTAATAATATTTCTATTAGCATGCAAATAAAGTTCCATAGGTTTTTTAATTTTCTCTTCAAAGACTTCATGTCCTAACTCAAGTTAAGTACTATAAAGCTCTCTAATTTTTTTTATTGTTTTCCATTAAGCCTAACTAGTGAAAACAAGAAACAAAAAGACAAAATTACATAATCTAAAGGAAATAACTTAGAGCACTCACACCGGAGGATGTGAGTACCTTTTACCTTACCTCCCCGGCAACGGCGCCAGAAAATAGGCGTATGTCTACACACTTCTATTCTTGTAGACAGTTGTTGGGCCTCCAAGTGCAGAGGTTTGTAGAACAGCAGCAAGTTTTCCCTTAAGTGGATCACCCAAGGTTTATCGAACTCAATGAGGAAGTGGTCAAAGATATCCCCTCTCAAGCAACCCTGCAATCAAGATACAAGAAGTCTCTTGTGTCTCCAACACACCCAATACACTTGTCAGGTGTATAGGTGCACTAGCTCGGCGAAGAGATAGTGAAATACAAGTGGTATGGATAATTATAAGTGGTAATGGTGATAGAAAATAACTTTATGGCGTGGAAGAGACTAAAAGCAAACTGGAATAAAGATGGCAGCAAGCAAACATGTAATAGATCTAATAGAAAACGGTGTTTCAGTGCTTAGAAACAAGGCCTAGGGATCATACTTTCACTAGTGAACACTCTCATATAAATTTCTTCTCTTTATGATACTACTCTTAACTACTCTCCGGTTGGACACTCTAATCGATGGTAGGGCTATAACAGTACACCTCAAAGTTCACTTTCCGCATCTAGATAACCCCACACTGTCACCTTGGCGTCGGCAGCCTCGCGAGCCTCACGATCTGCCTTCTCCTTGGCGGCCTGCGAGGCCCGTGTAGCGTCGTCTCCCATGGCTCCAAGAGAGGCCGCGCGGCGAGAAGGGGGAAGATGGGTGGTTCGGCGCCGAGATCGGCGGTGGCAACACGGTTCGGCTAGGGTTTTGCGTCTGATACCATGTAAGATAGGGAAAACCACACATAGTGGTGCGTTGTATTGCTCATTATGTAGGAGGATTACAAGAGGAGTCCTAGTCTCATACAACACGGACACATACAAAAGAAATACACAATATGACCGTATACCTATACAAATACGATACAGTCACATATTCTAACATCTAGATCAAAGTCTCTTGAATTTGTTCAGATTGACCTAGCCTTCTCTATTAGATTCTAGTAATAATTGTGCCTTACATTCATGATGTAGATCCTTTACCCTGATGCATTGAAGGGTGGCCACTTAATTTCTCCTCTTCTGAATACTTTCTAAAGAGTGTTTTGTTTAGTTTTCATGACCCAAAGTGACCCATTTGGCTTTGTCCATGTGCTTCCGATAGGCCACTTTTTTCTTTACGATAAATAACAAGTGCTCTTTGAGTGAGTTTCTTATGCTCCCTAGTAGAAAGGTAGATTGTATTTAATTAGGACCAACAAGGTAATGAAAAAATGTATATCTGAATTTTTTTATTTAAGAGAAGACAACTTCATTGACCACCCTTTTAGAAACTTCTGAGAATTTTAAACTTTGCATTAATTCTTTTTAGCAGAATTTGCATATTCAAAGTTGAGTGCACAAGAGTTAAGACATCCTCATGGCGCGGGCTAGACGTGCAGTTCACCAAGAATGAGTGCGAGATCTTCTTCGCCTCCACCGCTATGATAGTGGGCGAGGGGACGACGACACTTTTTTGGGTGGACAGGTGGGTGGATGGGAAGTCAATCGGAGAGATAGCGTCGGATCTTCTAGCGCTAATCCCACGACATGTCAGGAAAATGCGGACAGTGCAACAGGCGGTTACCGACTGCAGCTGGATTTCCGACATCTCAGGTGCTATCAGTCCCCTCGCGCTGTGGCAGTACGTGCAACTGTGGAACAAGCTGCAGGGCATGCACCTGGGGGGTGGGCCAGATAGGCTGGTCTGGCGGTGAACGGCTGATGGCCAGTATTCATCCAAGTCACGTTACTATGCCCTTTTCTAGGGGTCCATAGTCTCCTGCTCTTGGAAGTTGACTTGGAAATCATGGGCGCTACCTAGGGTGAAGTTCTTCATCTGGCTCGCTTGCCAGGACAGATGTTGGACGGGTGAGAGGCTGGAGCGCCGGCGGCTTGCCCACCGGCCGCTCTGCGCGTTGTGCGACCAATCTACAGAGACCATGTCACACATTCTCACCGGATGCCCGTTCTCTTGAACTATCTGGCACGAGGTCCTATCTTGGATCCGATCTACCGCTGGACCTCCGGTTGTTGATGGACCCTTCGCGGAGTGGTGGGAGCTGGTGGTGCGCTCTAGCCCAAGCCAGATGCGCAAAGGGACCTCGTCCGTGATCATGCTTACGACATGCTGGATTTGGAAGCATCAGAACGTAGTCATCTTCGACAACGAGTCCCCCCTCGGTGGCTCCCCTAGTCGACATGATCAAAGCCGAGGCTAGGTCGTGGGCTGAGGCTGGGGCGCGAGGGGTGCGCCAGATACTCCCTTAGAATAGCGTTGGCTTAGCTTTGCCATGCCTCCCTGGGTCGAGTTGTATGGCGCGGGTGTTCATCCTCTCTGGACTTGTAAATTGACTCTTTCTTGATCTATCAATGCATCGAAACGCAAAGCTTTTTGTGTTTTCGCGGGAAAAAAAGACATCCTCATGTTCCACCTATTTATTTTCAAATTCAAATACATTTGATTTGATCAAAGAAGTCTGAATAAAAATAAGACTGGGAACATGATCAGAGGTGGCTAAGAGACCAAAGTATTTGGATATTTACAGTCCAAGTCTTCCGGTCTCTTGGATTATGATGTAAATATGTGTCCATTTATCACTACAGTTTTGTCTGCTGTTCTAGTTTAAGATTTTCCAATCTTGTTTATGCATTGTTGAACCAACAAGAAACTACCCTGACATGGTTCTGAAGTCCTAGACTGAACCCAGAGATACAACAAGAAAATCTCTAAACAAAAAAAGGTCAAAACAACCGTGTGTAGACGAGAAGGTATGCAGAGCAGAGGCAAGCGTGCTTCCTAAAATATACCATGGATAATGACAATAAAGGACTGTGATAGGCATTACTGAATATAGCAATCCATAAACTAATTTATAGATAAAACACTAGTAATTCAGTCATTACATGTTGGTAAACTTTCCATCCCAAAAGACCATAATAAACTTCATCTCCTATTGTACTTCAAATGCAAAGAAAAAAGGAGCTTCTATTAGGAAATGCTTTACTTCCTCTTGGGCTTGTTTTTGGTTTCATCATCATCTTGTTTCTTTTGGGCCTTGTTCCTCTTCCTTGCAAACTTCTCACATGAACTTTGCAGTTTGCACCCCTATATACTCTGTAGGTGTGGAACACATAGAAGCAATTTTTGTTGCTTGTTCTGTTAATTTAAAGCCAGACAAAACCTTTATTTCTAAAAAGAACTTACTTATGATGTGGATACTAAGATTTACTACACGCTGGATTGCTAATATGTTGGAATCTTTTCCACCCAATATAACGTTCAGAAGGGATTTAACTGATGTCAGACTTGACTCTTGGATCATGCTGCTACATAGATTGGCGCAGGTCCAATTGACAGCTGAGCCAGATGAATTTCGATGGAATCTAACTGAGAATGGTTATTTCTCTGTTAGCTCTTTATACAATGCTTTAACCCAGCCAGTAATACAAATTTTAGATAATAGGATGATCTGAAAGATGAAGATACCTCTTAAAAACAAGATTTTTGCTTGGTATCTTCGTCGAGGAATTATCCTTACAAAAGACAATCTTATTAAGCGGAATTGGCATGGGAATCCGAGCTGGGTGTTTTGTCTCCACGATGAGACAATCAAACACCTGTTTTTCCAATGCAATTTTGCACGGTCTATATGGTTAATCACCCAAGCAGCCCCTGGCTTGTCTCCACCACGTAGTATTGCCAGCATTTTTGAATTGGTTACATGGTATAGATAACAAGTTTAAGACACTTCTTCGGGTTGGAGCGATGGTATTTATATGGTCGTTATGGCTATGTAGAAATGATAAAGTTTTTAATAATGTTAACTGTTTCCTTCTGCAGGTTATTTACAGGTGTACACATACCCTTCGGGATTGGTCGGTGCTATATCGTGTGGAGATTCGAGACCTTTTTATGGAGGTGTGTACGCGACTGGAGGATACATCACGGGACCTATTTACCATGCATGGATGGCAGCATAATCTTCGGATAGGCCCGCCTCCAGCTCATACGGCGTAGTTGCATTTAATCATCGTTTTGTAACCCGCCATCAATTTTTTCTTTATTTCTGTTGGACTTGTTGGTCACTTCGTCGGTTGTGTGCATCCTAGCTATACAGAGGCCGGGTGTAATACTTACTCTAAGTAATAAAAACGTCCTTTATTGGAAAAAAAAACACTTACAACCACATAAGAAAAACACAATGCATGAGTACCATATATATTCTTAATTTCTTATACATAACAGATAGACGACGGAATCATGAAACACAAGTGTACTCTCTTCTAGGGTACTTATCCCCAAGCGAGAACCACTAGCTAGTAAAACAAGGTACCACGAGTCAGGAGACCGGTTCTGCTCGATGCAAATATGCAACTCTCCTAATCCGCCGGCGCCACAGGGCCCCAAAAAAACGAAGGGCAGTTTGCCACATTCGTAGGAAAGGCCCCTGAGCGGTCGGGGAAACAAGGGGAGATACAGCAACGCATCGGCTAGCAGGAGGCCAACGTACAGAAAACACGGCGAGTTCCGGCGGCGACACACGGCCGGAAACACAAATGAACGTATGCAGGGTAGACCGGTAGCGGTAGAGATGGGTTTAGGAAGCCATATATTGTCAGTCGCGGTAGCGCACGAGCAGCGCGACGCAGCGGCAGATGATGCGGAGCCTGGCCTTGTGCTCGCGCACCACCCTGCCAAGGCCTCGGCCTCCGGCGCGCTTCCTCCCGTGGTTCATGACGGCCATCTCCATCTCCGGCTTCCTCGTCTGCTGCAACGGCGAGAAACGCTTGTACTTGATGCGCGCACACTCCTGTCTCCGAACTGGGCCTGTTGGATCCTAGGCTAGATCAAAAACAGGAGCGGCGGAGGGAGCCGGCATGGCAATGCCAGAACACCTTGGGCTCCTGTGCATTTATACTGCACTCCACGCGGAAGGGAGCCGGAGAGTTCAGTGTATCCGTCGTCGCACTGCGTAGCTGTAGCTAGGTACGGCGTACGTGCGTACGGGGGCTTTGACCGCGCTAGCTGCTCACATAGAGTAATCCCGTGGAGATACACCAATCCCTTTTTCCCCTCGCGCCGTCCGGCCGGCCGGATCCATCCCCTCCACTGGATAGTCCAGCATGTGCTCGTCGATCCGAGTCCGATCTTTATCGGTTTTCGCACTCGATCGAGGCTGCTCCAGATCGATCTCGACCGCACGCTGCTGAATTCATTCCCGTATTACTTGTTTGATTGCGCTGTGTATATTCTGGCTAGCTTATGTGCTCCGGATCCGGTCCCGGTATGGCCAGCGCCTTGCATTGCATCGCGAGCTATCGGCTTTTCCCTTCACACATTTGCAAAGAGCGAATACTTCCTGTCTGCTCTGCGTACCTTGACTGAGGAGCAAGAATCTTTCTTTCAGTCCAGCGCAAGACAACCATCCCGTCTCATCATATCTCAAGGTTAAACTGTATATAATCAGCTGGAATGCATTGCTAGTTTTTCTGTCAAAAAAGTTGTGACACATCACATCACGCTAGCTTTGTGGTTGATCCATCCGTTCCTGACTTCTCGGAGACTGATTTTTGCAGGTACGTGGTATTTGGACAACTGAATGATGAGGCCGTCCGGCTTGCTTGCATACCCAACAGCACTCTGCCAGCTCCGCCCCTGCTTGCTTGGATGGCTTCTGCAGTTTAACTTAGATACTACATGATCAGGCGTCTCGTCCACGCGACACATTTGCTATCTTGGTGCGCAAGTCAGTTGACTGAAAACCTTGGAGGCAACAAAATGTTAACGTTGGCAGAACAAAGGCACAACTACGTATTCGTCAACGAAAAGCTAGCTTAATCTTGACACAATCATAAAATAAAGAACCTGGTAGCATTAAGCGAAATGCATGGAGCTCGAGCTGATAGCATTAAGAGAACTGCAATCCGCTGTGATATAAAAAAAAACGTGGCCAACGGGGAAATGATCTCTCCCATTATTTGATAGATATGAGACCTCTCTACACTTTTTCAGCGCAGATAATACCCCTGAGGGAGTTAAGTCCGCGCCTTGCGCAGGATTCGAACTCGGGTGGGCGGGTTCAGCACCCTGAACTCCAGCCACCGAGCCAGCGCTCAGTTATCTATACACTGCGATATACACATGTCTGCACAACTCCATACAAATCAGAACACAATTATATAGATCATTAATGACTTGAACTTAGCATTGGGACCATTCTTTAAGGGGATCTTGTCCTCTCGGCTCATCGGTATCTCTAGGATTGAGAACAGAATACTAAGATATGTATGCCCAGTGCTAGACAGACAGAAACCAATTGGTGTCGAACGAGCAGGAATGTTTGCAGCCATACACTTGTCCAGACAAATCACCGATGGAGATATCTGTATCCCGAATCAGAACGGTTCACGAGGCTTTATGGTCAACAGAGTTCAGAGCCGATATATCCCCTAGATCCTACATCAAAGTTCACGCAGTTACGTCGGCACTCGGCAAGCGCCCGCTGCCATGTGCACTTGTGCCTGGTTGTGGAGAGGCAGCTGCCGACTTCAGAGAAAGGGCTTTTCATTACAGCATCGAAATGCAATAGTATGTTGTTGTAAGCTATACAGCTGAGCTAGGCAAGGTAGGCAGTGATTTGGTATTTTGGGGCGTCTCCTTTATATAAGCACGCGCCAAACGCTATGAGAATAATCACAACTAAACAGAACCACCTGACAACTCAGTTGCTCGTGTCTTTTTCTGAGCAGAAACCCCTAAGGCCTCGTTTGGCAAAAGTGTCTCACAGAGTATTTGAGAGTGTTTATTTGAGGGGATTGGGTGAAAACACTTCTGTTAGCCGCTGACACTAAAATAACGCGAGGGGGCAGGAGCGTCTGCAATACACGTTGACCCGACGAGTATCGCGGGGCTTTTTTGGCACCAAGCCCAGTCAAAACCGGCCTACCAAATGGCTCAATTATGGCTTCACGTGTATTGAGATTGGGCTGGGATAATACACTACAAACCTGTTTAAAACTCCTCTACCAAACGAGGCCTAAATTGTTCAACCAGGATGAAGAAGCCAAGCTGCCGGGGCAAGCCCAGAGGAGGACTTGGCAGAATGATGAGAGAGCACAAGGCGAGGCTCTACATCATCCGGCGATGCATCACAATGTTTCTTTGTCACCGCGAAATAGTCCATGTCATAGTGATCAAAGGAAGAGAATAACTGAGGCTAGATTTTAATCGCTCAAGATATCTTTGTCATGTCCAAGAAAAAGTTCTTTTTTCATGTTCAAACCTGAAAAGATATACTGTAACTTTTTTGACTTTTGGAGGAGCATATGCTAAAGAAATATGTGAAATACACCAGATGAGTGTGTGCTCTTTTCTCTAGTGAGTTCTGAAGAAAAGGTTTTGCCACAAAAATCTCGAATAGTTTAGGAATGCACCTATGACTGTGAGCACCTATGAGCGTGGTATGTAACCGGCCGGTCATGTTGGATATGTCGATCATGTAGTCACCATCTAAGTTTCATCTTCGCCCTCTGAGATTTAGGCTCCTCATATCAAGTCCTAACAATACACGATTGATTTATTAAATGAGCTTTGGTAGTACTAAGTCCTAATAAGAAGAAAGACTAATTTCCATCCCCATTATTTTTTAATTCTGATACTGTCCCTAAAATTTAATACAAAATAAATGCTCTCGTATACTATAGAACAATTCGATATTGTGGCTTATATTATTCCGTGGAGGTGGCTTTTACATACAATAACCCATTTATCATACTGAACAAAATAATTCTTAGAAAGTGCAAAAAATTAGAAGAAATTAGGAAAACTAGAAAATTTGCTACTCTTGATAGCCAAAAATTTAGAAAGATAATATTTAATAAACTATGAAGTTAAAAGAAAATTAAGTTCTATAAATGCGTCCTAGAAATATCTAGGCGATATATGAAAACTTATCGACCCTTAGCCGTAATGACATAATTTGCAAGCATATTTCACAAAATATTTGTAATTTTCCTCGATTTCTCTTTCTTAGGATTTGTTTCTATAAAATTTCTGTCTAACGAGAATTCATATAAATTTAGCAATTCTCTTGTAACATTATTTTTTCTCCATAGTATTTATGTTTTACATTTTAATTTTACCACAAATTGGAAAAATAATTGTAGTAGCAATAACTGTAATGAGAAAGCTGTAAAATGTGGAAATATCGGGGCTTTTTTGCCATAATAGTAGTAATTCAAACTTTCTAAATGTTTAAAAAATCCTTTCCAATATCTATTCTTTTTTTTACTTTTAAAGTATACTTGTTGTATGCCAGCCAGAATTCCACATGTGCGAAAACCACCGTCACATCAAGCATCGGGCCGGGTTTACTCGTCCACACGACACATTTCTATCTTGGTGCGCAAGCCAGCAATTGCCTGAAAATCTTGGAGGCCACAAATGATAAGATTGGCAGAACAAAGGCACATCAATGTGGGTGTTGTTGGTCAAAGAAAAGCTAGCTTAATCTTGATGCGATAAGAATGTCAAACAGAACTTGCCTAAACTCCTCAGCGCCAAAGCCTCGTTTAAACATGTCAGCTAGCATACAGTACACTTATTTTATCACTGAGAACCCATCTACAATTTACCTCCTCTGAATTTTCAATATTTGATATGCCTGATAAGAATGCGATGCTATTTTTAGTCTGGCGGTCAGATACTCGCAGGCATCATCCGCCACAAGTGATCACAAAATTTGGAATCTCTTCCTTTTCTTCAAACAGAAAATGTGAAATAAGTGAAGCTTCTACTGAAAGCATTGAACAGAAATGCAATCTGCTGTGATATACTCATGTCTGCACAACTCCATACAAATGAGAACACAATGAGACCATTAATGACGGGAAGTTAGTATTGAGACCATTCTTTAAGGGAATCCTATAGTCTCAACTGCCAACTCATCAGGATCTCTAGGGTTGAGAACAGAGACTAAGATATGTATGCCCAGGTCTAGACAGAAAGAAACCAACTGATGTCAAACTAGTAGGAATGTTAGCAGCCGTACACCTGTCTAAAAAAATCACACAGGGAGATATCTATATCTCAATGGAATCAGCACAGTTCATGAGGCATTATGGTCCACCGATTTCAGAGCCGCTATACCCTAGATCCTGCATCAGAATTCGTGCAGTCCAGTTGTCAAGTGCTGCTGCCATGTGCACTGTGCTTGATTGTGGAGTGGCAGCTGCCGACTACTGAAAAAGGACTTCCCATTACAGCATCGAAATGGAATATGATGTTGCGAGCTACAGCTAGGCATAGCAGGCAGTGGTTTGGCAGTTTGGGACTTCTCCCCTACATAAGCACACCAAACGCTACGAGAAATAAGCATAAGGCGAGGCTCTACATCATACGGGGATGCATCACCATGCTTCTTTGTCCCCGCGACTGATCAGTCATCAGCGAGCATTGCTCGAGTAAACAGACTCCAGTTTTGTTCTGGTCTCCGCTTCAATATTCTGAGTGTGTATTAGGTCTTGACAATTCCTTGGTGTATTTACTTCTTTTTGGGAAATGGAGGGAATGCGCCGGGTGACCCGGTCGTTTTTGTGTGTACTAAGGAGATCTCTGATAAGTTTCAGACATTTTTGTTATTTGTGAGAAATGCTGAGAATCTTGTTGCTCATGTGATAAATTATAATGAATTATCTGGATATTACTAAAGTTGTACTCACTTTTACTTGTACATTTGTTGTGTGGATGCTATTAGTCAGTCACGTGTGTGTCTAACTGAACATAATAGTTGTCGGTAAGTAATGTTTTTCTGGTGTGAACCTGTGTCAGAAATAGTCCATGTGGTGGCACGAGAAGTTTTACATATCAGATCGAAGGAAGAGAAAAATCGAGGCTAGGTTTTAATTTCATCCCTATTATTTTTGAATTTTTATCTTGTCCCTAAGCTTTAATACAAAACAAACTTTGCTCGTATACTCTAAAATTATGTGATTCCATGGCTTATACCATGGCGGTGGCTTGTACATATGGTAACCCATTTAGCATACAACAAAATAACTCTTCGAAAGTGAGAAACTTTAGAAGAAACAAATCAAAGAAATTTGGATAACTAGAAATTATCATACTCTTGAGAACCAAAAATATTTAACAAAATATGAAGCTAAAGGAAACTTCAGAATTTTATGGATGTCTGACTCCTAAAAAGAAGTATGTAGGTCATATATGATGCCTTTTCAACCCTTAACCGTGCTAACATTTTTTCTAATTGGCATGCATATTCATAAATTATTTTGCGATTTTCGTTGATTTCCCTTTCTTATGATTTGTTTCTAAAAATCCCTAAAATTTCTATCTAATGAGATTTCTTAGACATTTAGTCTCTTGGAACAAGTATTTTTTCGCCATACTATTTATGTTTTACATTTTAATTTTACCACAATTATGAAAAATAAATGTAGTAATAATAACTTTAAGAAGAAAGCTTTCAATTTTTTCTGGAACACCGGTGCATTTTTGTCATGGTAGTAGTAGTTCAAACTTTCTAGATGTTTTAAAAATTCCATTCTCTTTCCAATAATTTATTCTATTAATCCTCTAAATTTATTTTTGAAATATACTGTTGTATGATAATCAAAATATCAGAGGTGCGAAAACCACCTTCACATCAACCAAAACCAAGGGAGGTTAAAGCCTGAATCTAAAATTTTAAGAGTCAATCTTGTCTGGTACTAGTGAAAAAATCTATCTACCGGCAAAAATAGATTCAGACTTCAGATTGCCTACTCCCATATCTATTATTGTTCATATACTTTTGCTATTTCTAACTACTTGAGATCGTCGCCTTCTAGTTGCGCTGATTGGCTACTGGATCACGTCGATGTTATTACTATATAACAAACTGTACACTGGAATTTACTCATCGAAACAATACATTTGCTATATTGGTGCGCAAGCTGATTGACTGAAACCTTGGTGGCCACAAACGTTAACGTTGGCAGAACAAAAGGCACATACATCTTTTTAAAAATGGTAGTCAAACAAAAGGTAGCTTTTGGTGCAATCAAAATTGCATAGCTTTCTCAAGTTATCATAGTCAAAGCTATAGTCAAAGCATTTAAACTTGAATGAAAAGAAAAGCGTATGCAATTGAAAACCTATGTAATTGTTTTAACGGCTGATTCTCTGATGAACGGTTCCAAGTTTTCACCTTACACCATGTATTGTCGGATACATATAAATACAATGCCGTGGTGTCTGGTGATCACAACTTTGATGTCACTTTCTCAGTGGTTCCTTCCCTCCTTTTGTTGAAGAAAATTTGAAATGCATGGCGCCTCTGCTAATTGGACTAAGCAAAGTCCAATCTACATACGGTGATAACTGATACTCACATGTCTGCATACCTCGATGCAAATGATAAGCACAGGGAGAACAGCGATGACTGATCGACCTTAGCCTTGGTACCGTTGTCTAGGGGAATCTTAGGATCTCGGCTCATCAAACTGAGAACATATACTGAGATATGTATGCCCAGGGCTAGACAAACCAAATCAAGTGGATGTAAATATATACGAGTAGTAGGAATGTTTAGCAGCTAATCCATAGATCAAATCCCAGTGGTAGAGGGGCATATCTCACTGCCAGTGAGATATGACTGGAATCGGAACGACTAATGAGGCGCTACATGGTCCACAGATTTTGGAGCCATTGCCCCCAAGGGTGTCTTGTATCAAAGTTCGTGTAAGTTGTCAAACCGTGCCATGTGCATGCGGAATCGAAGCTGCCGTCTCCAGAGAAGTGGCATACTATTTTAATGAAGCAAGAAAAATGGAATATGTTGTTGCAAGCTACAACTAGTCAAGAGAACCGGTGATCCGGGACTCCTCCGCGCGCTATATAAGCACCAGGACCTAAATGCTATGAGATCAAGCACACAAAACAGAAACACTTCAAGACTCAAGACTCCACACTTCCACAGCCACAGAGCATGTCGTATCCTGAAGAGAAATCGCTTGATTGTTCAACCAGGATGAGCAAGCCAAGGAGCCAAGGCAAGCAGAGAGGAGGACTCGGCAGGGTGCTGAGAGAGCACAAGGCGAGGCTCTACATCATCCGGCGATGCGTCGCCATGCTGCTCTGCCACCACGACTAGATGAGTGACCGGTGTATTAGTTCAAGACCAAGACTCCAGTTTTGCCCTGGTTTCCATTGGTTTCCAGGCTTCAGAGTTCGGTCTTGACATTCGTTGATGTGTATACTGAGGGAAGGAACCATTGTTAGATGTTGACAGTTTTTTGGGGCGAGAAAGCTTGACATTCTTGCTGTGCACTTGGTAGATCAGAAATGCAATATCTTGATACTACGCATCTGCAACTTTTCTTTTACTTGACAGTTGATGTCTTTGTGCTGTGGAACTGTGGAAGTGCAGTACTATCTTGGGTTACCTTCTTTCTTCTGGGGAGAATTTGCAACCACACCACACACAGTCCATGATGCGAAAAAATGCGCACTTGAGCCGACAGCGAACCAGAGTATTGCTACCCTTTTTTTTTCTTTTTTTTTTTCGAAATGGAGATGTACCCCGGCCTCTACATCCAAGGATGCACACAGCCCTTTTATTATTTCAAAGTCTGTAGTACCAAAACTACAATGATTCTTATGTCAATGATTCTTATGTGCCTCGATCAGGCGACAAGTTTAGCCAGGATATTAAAGCAGATCGGCGAATCATGTATGCATGCATGCCGTGTCCGAGCATATATAAGAGATCTCAGCATATAATAGTATGGCTTGACTCCTGGCATTGTATTACCAGATTCTTGTCGATCTTATCATACAAGCGGTGTACCAGATGCATTTCTCGCGACAGATTGCCAGCTACTCATGCATATGCATGGTAGGATTACTGGAGGAGATTGTCGAGTCTTGTCAATTTGCATGCGGCCTTGAAGAATATGGGCATCATAGAGGCGGTTTCGGCCCCCGGACATGCAAAAGCATTGAACCTGCTGTCTAGGACTTAATCCAGGAGTCTGATTGCGTAGAGGCAATTGCTGCAATTGCATCATAAACCCGGCTTTTGTCAAGATTCCAGAATGTTATTAGTGAGATGCATGGGAACCTCACTGATGATAGAAAGCTAGATGCTTCAAAATTGTCAGATCCATAATTTTTAGTCATGAACTAGCTTCGTTCCATGATAGAACATTGTTTGGCTGGGTCCTGTCTGTTAGCCAAGCTAGATCTAGGTAGGATGGTTGACTGTAACGAGCCAATTAATTAACAAAGCTCTCTAGTTTGCCAAAAAAAAATTACTCAACTGGTTTTTTCTTGTCCATAGTATCTCACTAGTAAGTGTGCCCGTCTCTATAGGTTTTGCGGGTGCAAAGTTAAGACGGTGCTAATATTATTGTTTCTATTCTTGGTCGGTTGATGTAAGGCTGTCATCCCCGGTGTTTGTGTTGAGTAAACCGACAGTCCTAAACTAGCCATGTAAAGGGGCCATCCTAAACTAGCCATATAAATGGGCCACAAACAGCTAGATACGGACCACATGAACGGCCCATCTAGATGGGTCATATAACGGGCCCGCTAGAGGGTCACGACTGCCCGTGTTAAACTAGCCTCCTTTAATGACTCGCTCCAAATGAGACGGCTGCCTATAAGCAAGAGAACCACGTGTCATGCTTGTAGAACGGCACTTGTTGGCTTTGGCACTTGCCTGTCGGTTTCTTGCTGGATCATATGTTGCCAACTATTTGGCCCGCCTGCATGCATGTCTATAAGGCACGTGTTTGTTTCGTAGTGTGCCACGTGTCAGTATACTATTTATCCTTCTATGGCCAAGTCATTGGCCCAAGAGATTTAGCTCTTATATTGCCACGTGTAGTTCATCCATAAGGCCCCGTGGTGGTAGCAGGTATGTCCACCTGACGGCGATCGCTCTAGACGACAAAAGACAACATGACTGACAACGCAATCATTGTTCTAACACCATGTCACCATAGTCCTGACGAGGGGACAACTAGCCCTATGATGGGTTACTTCTGTCACGACGGACTAGGCAGGGTAGGCTCCGGGCCTCATCCTCATGATGGCACCAGACTACGTGGACACTATTTCGTTGGGACTCCAAGCGCAGAGTGATGTAGCAAGAGAATTTTCCCCACAAGGGTGACTCGAGGGTTTATATCGAACCCTCGGGGAAACAATAGTTCTTACTTTTCCTTCCTCTTCTAGCAACCTGCAAAACTAAGTTAATTGCCTTGTGTCATTGTCTCCACCAAGTAGTTGTAAAGAACTTGATTTCATATTAGAATTGAAAACAAAAGATAAAGTAAAACAACTAAAGTAAATATGCAACAACTAAAATAAACTAAATGCAATATAAAAAGGTAAACCATATGATATGCAAGAGTGTGTTATAATAGTATTGGTAGTAATACAAACTATATAAAGGAACTAAATAAAAGTATGATAATTGTTTTTATATTTTCAGAATAATGCAAGTAAAAGGTGTTTCTTATGCTTAAAAACGGATCGGGGTTCAAAGGTTCACTTGTTTACTCTCTCGTAAACATCGCGGGATCAAAACAACTTCTCATAAGTATAATATTGATAGTATTCATTAAGTGTTTAATAAGCATTCATATGGGCATCGTGTCATATATTTAAGATGATGCAACACATTTCATTAATACTCCACTGGTAAGAGAAAACTCCACAAACTAGTATTAAGAATAAATAGAGTCTTCCCTTTGCTTGAATGACATGATGTTGATTACATAGTACTACCTCAAAATATATGAGCTCACCTAAGATTGTCACTAGGAAAAAATAGTACATGCATTCATTTAGCCCTACTGAGGTAACAAAAGAAAGGTAAAAAAATATAGTAGGACCCAAACTTTCTATATAGTTGCATACTACCATATTACTCCAACTAATACATAATATCCATCTACTTATACATCAAACACAATATAAAAACACCAATCAAATACTCAAATCATAAAAATGAAAGATCCACCATAAGGGATTACAAATAGATGGCAATAATCATGTTGGGTAGCTCATATGATACTAGAACATTGATAGCATGAGAGAGATAGAGAGAACACGCTACTTCCACAAACCCATATCCTAGGATGGACTACTCCCTCTTCATCATGGTGATAATGGAGATGTTGTTGGAGAGGTTGGAGATGTGAGCCGACAATGCTTCCCCCTCCAATCTTCACAGGTGTATCTATGGTGTGCCCACCTTCGAGATCGCGATCGGGGCACTATATATAGGCGTTTTTACACCAAGACGAGTCCAGGGTGCAAAGATCGACGAAATTAGAGCTTTGAGGCCCCATGTGGGCCCCATGGTGTGCCATGGGCCTCATCTTTGCCCTCCAGTTGGCCCGGGTGAGTTCCAAGTGCTCTAGGTCTTTGTTTCGATGAAGAACTTCAGTAGAAAAATCCTAGGTCCTCTTGAGTTCGTGAAGGTTCTTGCAAATCCAAAATACGCAAAATTGGGTTTTTCTATCTGCAGAGTTATAATACAAATAAAAGGGATCTTTTAGGAAAATAACCTAATTTATTGTAAAACATGATTATAACATTAAATATGAATCAATTATGGTGGGATATGGCATATTAAACTACAAAGATCATAGATGAATTTTAAATGCATCACCTGATAGTCGAGAATTGTCATGGATCCATGACGGCTCGTCCAAAGTGTGCCATCCCGGGAAATACCCAATTAGAATTGATTTATTTTTGCATTATCATGACATCATGCATACTTTGACTGTAAAAATATTTCCGCTAAACCCTTCTTTATTTTAATATCATCTCCATATTTTTATTCAAATTAAACCTAATTTTCCTGCTTATTTTAACCTTCTAACATATATTTTACAAAATATTTTAAAAAATAAAAATAAAAAATATTTTAAAACTTGGGGAGGCAGCCACCGACTAGACCAAAAAGGCATAGTGGTAGCCACCTCCAACCCCAAGACCCAGCCTAACCTATACCCTAATCCAACCCAACCCTAGCCGCCTCCACACACACACACGACACCCACCGCACACCACCTACACACACCATGCACTGGCGCACACACACCATGCACTCATGCACGCGATCACCCACACACATATTGGACAACACACACACCACGCATGCCAGGAACCCTAGCGATCCCCATGGCCTTTCTGTGCTTTGCACCCCGCCATTGGCTCCAATTTCGCCATCGGCTCCCCGTTCTCCTCTTGATATAACCGCCTCCATCGAGTGTTTTACTTGTTGCCCCTGCTCAATCCTAATCCTTGTGCCACTCGCTCGAGCGACCCCCACCTCATGTTCCATGGTATGCCTCCCTAATGACACAAACTACACCATCGCACGACCTCCTTGTCCAGGATGCCTCTGTCTCGTCTACAAGATCGACGTCGTATCGTCCTCCCGGGCGCCTCCGTATGGCTGCGACTAGCCTCACCCTCCAATCCCGAGCTATCTACCTCCCTGCTCAAGGCCCTGCAACAGTCTCCGTCCGATGGCCTCTGCTAGCAATAATCTTGCCTAATTAATAAGTATGAGTCTAAGTAGGTTTCCTAGTTAGGCAAGTGTTGCCGTGATGGAGTCAGGTTAGTGTCGGTACTAGTCCGGTTTGGATTGCCGGTTAATTTAGGAAAGTAACTATGTCCGGTATAGAGTCTGTCATAGTTTAGAGTCCAATATGTTTTGGTGTTGCTCGGTTGTGTGTGTATATATATACACATCAAGGCTCTACGTTGTAGCTATGTGGAGTTAAGAAGAAGAAATAAGAGAAAATAGAGGGTACGATACGTGCCCCTGGCCATAAGAATTTTTCAAGCGTGCTTATTTCTCTAGTTTGATGTAGTTGACCCGTGGGAATTCCAACAATTGGTATCAGAGTGAGATCAAGGATTTGAAGTTGTGCTTGCCCCGGGGAGGCGACCCGTACTAGCGCCTCGGGGCGGGCGAGCGTCGTTAGGCAGGCGACCAGATGGAGGCGGCGAGCATGCCGTTATCGGTGAGGCGGTGGGCGATCGTCGTTCAGCGGAGCGACAAGGAGGAGTTGGCGAGTGGGCCGTCGTCAGCAAGGTGTCGGGCATCATTGACGGGAGCGCGTCAAGTTCTTTGGGGGAGGTGGATGGTCATTAATGGGAGTGGTGGTGCTGAGGAGCGGTGCCGGAAGGCTCATCAAGATCGTCATCAGGGAGAGTGTGACTCAAGGAGTCAAGTGTATACACGTTTGCACGTGTGGTTAGTGTCGTGTTGGTGTGAGTTGTCGTCGTGTCCAAGTGCTCGTCCTCGTAAGGATCCGTTGCAGCTGGAGCGTGTCACAATTGAGGTGTGCACGGTGTTCCGTGAAGTTATGTCCATGTCCTCGTGGAGCGTCTTGACTGCGGTCAACATGGGTTTTGTGCGATGCCGAAGGTGGACGGTGCTAGGAGAAAGTACCGTAAAGCGAGGAGGTGTACGAGCAGTAGAAGGAGAAACTACTGAAGCAAGTACAAGAGGAGTATGGTGCGAACCAAGTGTAAGGACCGTAATAGCACTGGCACATATGTGCGGACCGAGTGTGGGGGGCGAGCAATGGCGGTGGCACAACATGGCAGAGCAAGAGAGGGCGATGGATGTTGCATGCGTGGTCATACTGACTGTACGGACATAGACAATGAAGACAATAAAGAAGTGACATGAAGCTACAGGAGTCAAGATTGGGAGGAGTACGAGGAGACGACAAGTTAAGATTAGGAGGAGATTGTCAGCAATAATCTTGCCTAATTAATAAGTATGAGTCTAAGTAGGTTTTCTAGTTAGGCAAGTGTTGTCGTGATGGAGTCAGGTTAGTGGCGGTACTAGTCCGGTTTGGATTGCTGGTTAATTTAGGAAAGTAACTATGTCCGGTATGGAGTCTGTCATAGTTTAGAGTCTAATCTGTTTTGGTGTTGATTGGTTGTGTGTGTATATATATACACATCAAGGCTCTACGTTGTAGCTATGTGGGGTTAAGAAGAAGAAATAAAAGAAAATAGAGGGCACGATACGTGCCCCTGGCCATAAGAATTTTTCAAACGTGCTTATTTCTCTAGTTTGATGTAGTCAACCCGTGGATTCCAACAGCCTCTACCTCACCTCACCTCGGTCCCGTCTCAGCTAGCGGCCGTGCTCCACTTCTATGCCATAGAGTGGCGCTACCCCTTCGTGCAAGCCATGGTTGTCCTCTGCCCTGCTACGCGCCTGACACGCTCCTCCATGTGGTCGTGTCCACCTCTGCACGTGAAAATTACGTCCATGTCGCCGTGACCTTGCCCTGGAGCCCTTCAACCTTGTCGACAAGCCGCTAAGCTCGTCACACTCGACATCCATGCAGATTCCTCTTATGACTTCATGGAAGCCCGTGTCCTGCTCACAACCATCCGACATCAATCTTCTTCATGTTTTTCTGAGGCCAAGGTTAGCAACAACTATTGTTCTAGTGGTGTGACCTGAGGGGTTTTTGATGCTATTGAAGATGTGGAGACACCGTGTACTTCTAAATGCTCCCCATACACGAGATCGACCACTCGCCATTTAGACTAGGACAACAAAAGGTTATGACATCGGCGAAACACCAAGATGGAACCGATGCGTGGCGGTCGAACTCGAGGATCCCCTCAAGATCGACTCGATATTGTTCTCTACCAAGTTCATTGATGCATCGAATAGGAATATGGTGCCCCTCGGAGAACCACTGACAAAAACTCCTACATGGATCCGACGACCAAACCCGAAGGCATATGATGGCTGTAAAATACAGCCATGTATCTCTGTGTTAAAATCGTATATTTATCAAGAATTTGATGAAATATATCTCTACTATTGCCACTAATGACTAATTATTGTATAGATGTGCAAATCTTCTCCTTGATCTTTCTCTTTACAGAATTGGGCACTTTTATGACAAAATCTTGGGCAATTAATGGACAATTACGAGTTTCCAATATTTCCAAGTCAATGGTGTTTCGGAGAAGGCATCCAGACGCTTTAACGAGCACGCTTACGGGTAGGTACCGTACTTACGACCATCCCATACGATGCGTCGGAGGCTTTGCAAAGTCAAACCTAACAACTTTCATGAAGGAGGCTATATAAGAATCGGCTCGCAGCTGCCAGGACGGAGAATGCTAGTCTACAGAACACATATTACGTCATTTGCATATATGGAGAGGAGATCCCATCTTCATCACAATAGCCACAATTCCTCTCTCTTATCCATATCTACTCCATAGCCATAGTCATCTACTTGTAATATTGATCTCACCATGATTAATGGCATTGTAAGACTATTTGTCACTTTTGTCTTAAGAATTTTCAATACAATGTTTTATGATTGTTGATCTAATCATGTGTGAGTAGTCCTCATGGGCCGAGGGCTGAGGCATAGTCTTACAGCGATTATGTGCAATTTCTAACACCATGGGATATTCTGTTGTGATTGAATGTTAGATCTATTCTTTTATATTCTTGTCTTTTGTCTCGATACAAGGACTTGTCAGGTACCCAAGACCCCGAGGATCGATCCATGTATTATGGTAAGAAGAATGGTGATCATCTTCTGTATACATGAAACCTAGTAATGGAAAGAGGAGTACAGTACTTGATTTGAGATCCATTTGGAAGTAATGGTAACGTCATAGTTTATAATGTGTTGGTTTGTTTTACTTAATAATTACACAACCCGCACGATAGTGGTGTAGTGGTTGGAAAAAGCCTCTATTGATGTACCGTCCGCAATCTTTGTCAATATTAGATAACAACCCATGAACGAGATGATTAACTTTATCTTTATCCTAACCTATGTGGACAGCTGCAAGTGAATCCTTAGCTCTGGCCTATTTCCATCCGTTGATACAAAAACCACAAAAGGTAAACGTGAAGGTTCCGTAGGCAAAAATATTACAAGTTTTAAGAGACTTGTTTAAAGTAATCGTGCATCAGGCGAACGCTTTTCAAGGATTAATAAACCTAGATCTACTAGGGAAAAAGAAGACATACTACAATCCGTAATTTGGATCAAAAGTGTGAACTATTTTTCTGGTGTCATTCCCGGGAAATAAATTCTTGCTACCCTCGTGAGGTTAGTTAGTTTTATTTTTGTTTAAATTGTTCTTAGTCTACCTTTTTTATCTACTGAAAACACACACAGAATAGTTTATATTTTTATTAATATTATTATTGTTATTCTTAAACTAAAAATCCAAAAACACATTATCTATGGATGAAAAGAAGTTTGGGGAGTATGTTACTCACAATGATGACTACTTGTGTGCATCTATTACTCACCCTGCCATAGTAGCGAAAAATATGATATTAAGCCTTACTATTTAAGTTTAGTTCAACATAACCAATTTAGAGGCTCAGCTGCTGAACACGTAGGTATGCACTTGAACACTTTACTTAAATATGCGACACGATGCGCATAAAAGATGTTGATCCTGATGTGGTCAAGCTGCATTTATTTTATTTCTTACTAAGAGGAAAGGCAAAAGATAGGTTGCTAGCATTGCCTAAAGGCACTATTACATCATGGGAGGAATGCACTTCATTGTTTATGACTAAGTTTTCCCCTCCTGCTAAAACAATACAACTCTGACCTGGCATTTCAGATTTTAGACAAGAGACCACGAGCCACTAGCGCTTGCGTGTGAACGGATGAAGGAGGTCGTAAGAAATTGTTCCAACCATAGGATGGAAGAGTGGTTAATTCTCCACTTATTTTTTTAATGCTTTAAATCCTTTGTCTAAATATATGCTTGACACTGCAACTGGAGGCACATTCATGAAAAAGCAAGTTGAAATTTCCACACAACTTCTTAATGATATGCAAAATAACCATGCTCAATGGCATGTGGAAAAAGCTACTACCAAAAAGGTAAATTCTATTAATGAAGAGATAAATGAAGATCTCACTTCAAAGGTAAATGAGCTCATAGAAATGATTAAGGGTAAGGAAGAAACCCAACTCAATGCTATTACCAAAACTAAAGTTGAAGAAATAGATTGTATTGCTCGTAATCCTTATAATCCTGCATTGAGGAATCAAAATTATGGTTCCAACTTTCAGCTGTATACTAACCCTGCAGGTGCTCCAGTGAATAATAGTACTAGTAACAATGGAGTAAATCATGGTAATCTCTCGGCACTTGAGAACTCTTCTAAAACAATTATGCAAACTCAAGTGGAACAAAAAAAATCTCCTTACAAAAATAACGGAGAACCATGATAATATTATTTGTAAATTATCTAATCAAGCATATGCTATTAATAATGATGTGCAGTCTCTACAGTTAAGAACCAAGATCGTTGGAACACAATTGGGCAAGATATATGAGAGTTAAATTCTCATACTTGCAAGATTTGCTAGCAAGCCTGATCCCAATCCGATTGAAGACCTCAAGATGATGAGGGTTGATAATGAAGAACCTGAAGAGCTGGACTATATCAATGCTCCATCCCTGATTACACAGTGGAAGATCTTGTCAAGATGATAACCTTGAATAACCCCGGTGCTGAGGGAGGTGGTGAAGCTATGTACCAACAATCTATCTATCAACTTGTTGAAAAGGTATGTGATCTAGAAAATGAGTAAAAAGGTTGTCTGAAGAAATACCTGTCAAGTTGATGATATGTTTGAACCAGCAATTAAGATACATATAGGAGTAAATGAGATTACTGCAGTTTGTGATCTTGGTGCAAGTGTTTCTACCATTCCTAAAAGTTTATTTGATAGATTAAACCTTGGTTCATTACAAATGACTTAACTTAAGCTACATATAGTAGATTCAACTTATAAACAAGCTGTAGGTATCAAAGAAATAAGTTATGCAAATTTAAGGATGCCAAACACTTATTGATTTTTCATAGTTGATATGTCTAAAGATCTGCTAGCTCCTATAATACTTGGTAGGCCCTTTTTAAGAACCATTAAGTCCTTGATTAATCTTTATGAAGGGAACGTGAGGTTTGATTACCCTTGTGAGAACCTTTTATTGTTCATTTCCCTAGGAAAAAGAAGACCAAGAAAGTTGAGGATGGGCTCATCACATTGAAGGCCAACTATTTTGGAGTGGGAGTTGCACTTCCTAAGTTTCAGTGATTACTATCATGGGCGAGATAAATGACTGAAACTAAAATTGCTTCATGGGAGACAAACCATGTGAAATAAAAGTCTTGTGAGGTTTTTTTATAGTTTAGTTTAGTTTTTGTTCATAGTAAAATAAAGAGTATTCAAAGATCCAAATAGGAGAAGATAAGACAAGGTAAACTTGTTCAAAAATATTCATGAATATATGTCCAATTTATGTAGTGATGCAAACCTGAATATAACTCTCATTTTTGGATGGTCTACTAAAACCATAGGACAATGGAAAAAATCATGAAAAAATAAGTCCAGATGCGGAGACTGGGTGTTTAACTAGCATTGGTACGGTGAGGCTCACCCGTATGACCTGCCCATATGACCTTCGCAAATAAAACAACCATAGACCCAGACACATTAATGAGCATCAATACAGCGCGCTTGTACCACGACCTAAAGGATTCACAACAAAGAAAACAAAAAATCCTACGGTAAGAACAAAAAAGGTACCAATATCTAATCTAGAATATGCATGTAACGAGTAGTTCATCATCCTAAAAAACTTACTCTCAAAAACCGAAAGTTTTTATCGAGATCGAATCTCGTGGGTGATGTAGAGGAACACTTGCCGATCTCAAGATCATGTTGATGAGCGCTGCAATATGGCATCGCCTCCATACTCATTCACAAGTATGGCTCGAAGATGACCTTTGTCCCTCGATCCAGTGGGGAAGTGGAAGTAGGGATACACCAAAGAAAACTATTCCCAAAGGTTTCTACTACTCCGGAAACCAAATGGTGGAGCAACCTGAGGAGAGAGAGGAAGTGGATATGAACTTGAGTGTGTAAGAGGGTGTGAGAGAACCACTATATATTGGAGGAGGGGAGTGATACGTCCATTTTGCATCACTATTTTATATCATAATTTACTGTTATTCATTGATATATTTTATATTAAGAGATGATACTTATGTTATTTCATCTATTTTTGCATGATTGATGACTTTTGGAGGATGAACCACTGGAGTCAGGATTCTGATGGAAAAAGCACTGTCCAGATGCAATATTTGCGAAGATCAGAAAATCCCAGAAAATATACGGAAATTCCTATTTTTCTAGAAGATGAAGAATGTTAGAAGGGGAAGTGGAGATGGGCCATAGGGGGGCACACTGCCCCCTGGCGCGGCCCCCCTGGGTCGCGCCACCGGGTGGTGTGGCCACCCTGGCCCACCTATGGCATCGCCCTTTGGCGCATATAATCCCCTTGAAACCCTAAGACTCGGGGAGCAACCACATAAAGATTCCGCCGCCTTTGCGAGGCGGAAACTACAGAGAGAGAAAGAGCTCTCCGGCAGACAGAAATCTGGCGGGGAAATTCCTTCCCGAAAAGGGGAGATCGTCGCCATCAACACCATCATCAAGCTAGACTTCATCGGGATCATCATCATCTCCACCATCATCTCCACCAGCACCATCACCACCACTCCGTACCGCTGTAACAATTAGGTTGAATCTTGCATAGTTCTTAGGGAAAACTTTCCCGGTGTTGATTACTTGTTGTAATTGATGCTATTGAGTGAAACCATTGAATTATTGTTCATGTTCAGATTGTTACTTGTCATTATTTCATCTCTGATCTTGATCCATATGATGTCTCGTGAGTAGTCCGTTTAGTTCTTGAGGACATGTGAGAAGTCATGTTGTTAATAGTGGAATTGTGTTGAGAAAGATTTAATGGTTTGATATTTAAGTTATGGTGCTATTCTTATAGTGGTGTCATGTGAATGTCGACTACATGATACTTCACCTTTATGGGCCTAGGGGAATGCATTGTGTATTTGGCTACTAATCATAGGGGTTGCCGGAGTGACAGAAACCTAAACCCCCGTTACGAAACATTTGCATAAGGGAGTGTAGGATCTCAGAGTTTAAGGCCGTGGTTAGGTTTTTATCTTAATTACTTTCTTGTAGTTGCGGATGCTTGCAAGGGGTATAATCACAAGTATGTATTAGTCCTTGTAAGGTCAGTACATTAGCATAGGTTCACCCACACAACACTTATCCAACCAGAGAAGATTAATCAACTATATGAAGCGAAAGCACTTGACAATATTCCCATGTGTCCTCTAGAACGTTTGGCCATCTTAAGTAATAAAACCGGCTTGTCCTTTGCTAAAGAAAGGATTGGGCCACTTGCTGCAATTATTATTATTGTATTTATTTACTCGCACTTTATTTATCTGCATTATCAAAAAAACCTAAAAATCCGTTTGCTAAGTATTACAGAGAATTCCTGATCCAAACCACTTGTCAACACCTTCTGCTCCTTGTTGGGTTCGACACTCTTATTTATCGAAAGTAATACGATACACCCCCTATAATTGTGGGTTATCAAGACTATTTTCTAGCACCGTTACCGGGGAGTGAAGCATTATTGAAGAGTGGAACTGGTAAAGCAAACTTCTAATGTGAGTATTGTTTATTTCTTTTTGTTACTTTATTTCAATATGGATAATTCACTTAGTTTCTTATTTCGGAATGCTACTACCACTTCTAAGGTAGTAGATGAACCACCACCTGCTAAAATTGATCATTTTAAAATACCTACAAAAATTGTTGATCGTGTTATGGATAACTACTATTTTGGAGATGGAACTGTCCATCCTGGTGAGCATTTGCTTTTTATACATGAATTATGTGGATTGTTCAAGTGTGCAGGTATTACAACAGATCAAGTTAAGAAAAAGTTATTCTCTGTATCATTGAAAGGCAGAGCTGAGAAATGGTATAATCTGCTAAAGAATGGCCAATCTCTTGAATGGGAGGAAATTGTACCTCTCTTTTATTCCAAATTTTATCCTCCTAGTGAGATTCATAAAGATCGGAATCAAATATATAACTTTTGGCCTCGTGATGGAGAGAGTACCGCCCAAGATTGGGGAAGATTGAAGTTACTAATGCTCAAATGTCCTATTCATGAGCTCCCCAATAATATTATTATCAATAACTTTTATGCAAGGCTTTCTCTTCATGATAAGGATTTATTGGATGCTTCTTGTGCTGGATAATTTACACGTATGAAATAAGAAGCTAAATGGGATCTTCTAGACCGTATTTAGGACAATGCTGAAGCATGAGAGAATGATAAAGGAAGAAAGTCGGGTATAAATTATGATTATGAATGCATTAAATCTTTTATGGGAACTGATGACTTTCATAATATTAGTACTGTTTATGGTCTTGATTCTCAAGTTCTTGCAAATTGTTTTAAGGCCTTTGCCTCTTATATTGAAATTCCCAAAAAGGAATGGAACAAGTATCATGCACCATATAAAGATATTGTTGATTGTGTTCCTGCTAGAAGTACTGAAGTTTGCACCGTTGATCATATTTTACCTGAACCTTACATCGAGAAAATACCTTTCCCTGTTAAGGTAAAGGAGCATTCTATGATAACTACTATGGTTAACAAAAGTACAAAGAAATCTGTAAAACCCGATGAACAAATAAACATTGAACATGCAGTAGCAATTGTGAAAGACCTTGTCACTAAAAGTGTAGAAGATGGACACATTATCTTTTGTGAGGATGCTTCTAATATTGTTTCACATCCTAGTAGAACTAGGAAAGCTAGTGTCCATGTGCTTTCTGTTAGAATTGGTGATCATTGCTATTATGGTTTATGTGATATTGGTGCAAGTTCAATTGCTATTCCTTATGAGCTTTACAAAGAAATTATGCATGAAATTGGTCCCTGTGAACTAGAAGAAATTGTTGTGGTTATTCACCTTGCTAATAGAGAGACCATCTCTCCAATTGGTATTGTAAGACATGTGGAAGTTCTTTGTGATAAGATTAAATATCCTGCTGATTTTCTAGTACTTGGTTCAGCTGCTAGTAAAACTTGTCCTATGATTTTTGGTAGACCTTTATTGAACACTCATGGAGCCATTATAGATTGTAGGAGGGATAAATTTTTAACTAAATTTGATGGAGAATCTTATGAGTTTAATTTTTCAAAAATTTCTAAAGTTCCTTATGAAAATGAATTGCCTGATGAGGATTTTAGAGTTGAACAACTTGCTTCTATTTCTGTTGCTCCTAACAATGCTTTGCAGCAATATATGGAAGACCATGAAAGTGAGATCTTCATGGAAGAAAGAAATGAGATTGACGAGATTCTCCTTTGTCAACCCAAGATGCTTAAGCATAACTTACCTGTGGAAGATTTGGGTACCACATTACCACCTAAAAAGGATCCGGTTTTCGATCTGAAACCTTTACCTGATGATCTTAAATATGCTTACATTGATGATAAGAAAATATATCATGTTATTATTAGTTCTAAACTTTTAGGAAAGGAAGAGGAAAGATTATTAGAAGTATTGAAGAAACACCGAGGAGCTATGGGTTATAGTCTTGATGATTTAAAAGAGATTTCTCCTACTATATGTCAGCATGATTTTAATATAGAACCTGATGCAAAACGAGTGGTAGAACATCAACGTCATTTAAATCCTAAGATGAAGGAAGTGGTAAGAAATGATGTATTAAAACTCCTTGATGCTAGTATTATTTATTCTATTGCCGATAGTCAATGGGTTAGTCATGTTCATTGTGTCCCTAAGAAAGGAGGAATTATTGTTGTGCCTAATGATAATAATGAGCTTATTCCCCAGAGAGTAGTAGTTGGTTATAGGATGTGCATTGATTTCAGAAAGGTTAACAAAGTTACTAAGAAAGGTCATTACCCGCTGCCTTTTATTGATCAAATGTTAGAAAGGTTGTCTAAGAAGACTCATTTTTGCTTTCTTGATGGATACTCTAGGTTCTCTCAAATTGCTGTTAAACAACAAGATCAAGAGAAAACCAATTTTTACGTGTCCTTATGGAACTTATGCTTATAGGCGTATGCCTTTTGGTTTGTGTAATGCTCCTGCTACTTTTCAAAGATGCATGTCTGCTATCTTTCATGGTTTTTGTGAGGAAATTGTGGAAGTATTCATGAACGATTTTTTCGTCTATGGAACTTATTTTGATAATTGTCTGCACAACCTTGATAAAGTTTTGTAGAGATACAAAGAAACCAATCTTATCCTTAATTGGGAGAAATGCCACTTCATGGTTAATGAAGGAATTGTCCTTGGACATAAAATTTCTGAAAGAGGCGTTGAAGTTGACAGAGCCAAAGTTGAAGCAATTGAGAAAATGCCCTGTCCTAGGGATGTCAAAGGTATTTGTAGTATCCCTGGTCATGCTGGGTTCTATAGAAGGTTTATTAAAGATTTCTCCAAGATATCAAAACCTCTTACTAATCTTCTCCAAAAAGATGTACCTTTTGTTTTTTATGATGATTGTAAGGAAGCTTTTGAAACTCTAAAGAAAGCTTTAACTACTGCTCCTATTGTCCAACCACCTGATTGGAATTTACCCTTTGAAATTATGTGTGATGCTAGTGATTTTGCTGTAGGTGCTATTCTTGGACAATGAATAGATAAAAATTTGAATGTTATCCATTATGCTAGTAAGACTCTTGATGCTGCTCAAAAGAATTAAACTACTACTAAAAAAGAGTTCTTAGTTGTTGTCTTTGCTTGTGATAAGTTTAGACCTTATATTGTTGATTCAAAAGTTACCATTCATACTGATGATGCTACTATTAAGTACCTTATGACAAAGAAAGATGCTAAGCCTAGGCTTATTAGATGGGTGTTACTTTTACAAGAGTTCGATCTACATATTGTAGATAGGAAAGGTGTTAAAAATCCTGTTGCTGATAATTTATCTCGATTGGAAAACATTTCTTTTGATCCTATGCATGTTAATGATAGTTTTCCAAATGAATAGTTAGCTACAGTAGAGGTAAGCTCGCGAGAGAGTCCTTGGTATGCTGATTATGCTAACTTTATTGTTTCCAAGTATTTGCCTCCAACTTTTACAGCCCGGCAAAGAAGGAAATTCTTTTATGATTTGAGGCATTATTTTTGGGATGACCCACATTTATATAAAGAGGGAGTGGATGGTATTATGCGAAGATGTGTTCCAGAATATGAACAAAAAGAGATATTGCGGAAATGTCATGGTAGTGCCTATGGAGGGCATCATGCTAGAGATAGAACCGCACAAAAGGTTCTATAATTAGGTTTCTATTGGCCTACCCTTTTTAAAGATGCAAGAAAGTTTATCTTATCATGTGATGAATGTCAACGAGTTGGTAATATTTCTAGACGCAATGAAATGCCTATGAGTTACTCTCTTGTTATTGAACCATTTGACTGTTGGGGATTTGACTTTATGGGTCCTTTTCCTCCTTCAAAAGGTTATACTCATATTCTTGTTGTTGTTGATTTTGTTACTAAGTGGGTAGAAGCCATACCTACAAAAAGTTTTGATGGCGAGACCTCTTTAAAAATGCTTAAGGATGTTATCTTTCCTAGGTTTGGAGTGCCTAGATATCTTATGACTGAAGGAGGTTCACATTTCATTCATGGTGGTTTTAGGAAGACCCTTGCTAAATATGACGTTAATCATAGAATCGCTTCAGCTTATCATCCCCAAACCAGTGGGCAAGTAGAACTATCAAATAGAGAAATTAAATCTATCTTGCAAAAGACTGTTAATAGATCTAGAAAAAATTGGGCTAAAAAGTTGAATGATGCTTTATGGGCTTATAAAACTGCTTATAAAAATCCTATGGGAATGTCTCCTTACAAAATGGTTTATGGAAAAGCTTGTCACCTGCCTTTAGAATTAGAACACAAAGCTTATTGGGTAGTGAAAGAACTTAATAGAGATTTTAAACTTGCTGGTAAGAAAATATTGCTTGACTTGAGTTCTTTAGATGAGTGGAGAAGTGAGGCTTATGAAAATGTGAGTCTTTAAAGAAAAAGTTAAAACATGGCATGATAGGAGAATTCTTAAGAGAGAGTTTCATGTTGGTGAGAAAGTTTTATTGTATAGGTCTCGTCTCAGATTTTCTGCAGGAAAACTACTTTGAAAATGGGAAGGGCCTTTCGTTATTGAAGAGGTGTATCATTCAGGTGCAATAAAAATTTCTTCCTTAAGAGACAACACTATACAAGTGGTGAATGGTCAAAGACTCAAGCACTATATTTCTGGAGATTCCTACAATGAAGATATTGATATTATTCAAGTGGTGACTCTGGAAGAATTTATTAAAGACCAAATTCAGAAACCTACAGAGTCCGTTTTCGAATAAGTAATGGTTCTGGTAAGAAATGGTCCATGAAAAACTTTTCAATTTATATTTTGGCAGTTTTTATCTAACATGGAAGATAATAAGTCGAAAAAGGGACGGAAACAGAGCCCGGGGGGCTCACACCACCTCGTGGCGTGGGCCCACCTGGCCGCTCCACCAGGGGGTGTGACCACCCCGGAGCCCGTCTCCGACCCGTTTTCTCCCAGTAACTTCCTTTTGTTGTTAAACTTTGTAATATATAATCCCTCGGATCCCCTGAGGTCCATATATCGTGTTCTCGTCGTGTTTTTGTTTCGATCTGTTTCTGTCAGGAACTATTCTCAAGTTTATAAGCACGATGGTCTCCACCAACAATAAGGGCAAGAAGCTTGTGGAAGATGATCTCCAAGACCCCAAGCAGGAGGAGATCAAGGGTGAAGTTAAAGAGGAAGTGAAGGAAGACCAGCATCCATGCATCAGCACCACCATTGCAAGCATTGGAGTGGTGGCAAATCCTGTCAAGCTCAAAAGGATTGCACGGATGTCCACTGGAGGGAAGGTTCCGTGCCTTTGCTTGGCTTCGTGGTCACTTCCTCCATGCATCAAGAATCCCTTCCATACCCTTATTCATGAGCAGCAATTCCAAAAGATGCCTAAGGAAAAATTACCCTCCAATTGGGATATGCCTCGTTTTAACCATGCAGGAAAAGAACACTCTAAGGAGGAAGAGTGGGGAAAGAATCACAAGGGCTAGGATTCATAGTCTGACATGATCATGAACCGCATTGAGCACAATTCGGAGTTGATTCGTACTCTCACCTTCGAGATTGAGGATTTGAAGAAATTGATTGAAAAGCTTATCGAGATAACACCACCACCACCGAAGGAGTAATTCGTCATCAGGTTTTAGCATCCCCTTGGTTTGTTCCAAGCTTGGGGGAGTGTCGCGGTATCACATCATTATCTTTCATCTATTTACCTTTTTAGTAGAGTCATATCGTGAATAGAGAAGTTATCATATAGGATGGTTTGCATTGTGGAAGTATCTCTCCTCTAGTTAGTTATCTATGTATCCCTTGGTGTGAGTTGCCGTTATGGAATATTAATGAGAAGTTCTATCATTTACTTTTTGCACATCTTATTTTAGTTTGCAATTTCTGTTATATGATTGATCTTGTTGTTACTATTGGTATCACTTTCAGATCATTAAGTAAATTTAGTTGGTTTTGGCAAACCTAGCTCTGGTCAGTAGCAACACTATTTGAGGATTGAATGGAAAAGAGAAAGGTACTTTTAGAAATATAATTTCATTATCTTTCTTTCTTGATTGGCTCATAAGCTTAGTATTCTCTAGTTAAGATCTTTTGTGTTTCCAAGGAAGATTGCATGATTGTTTATATCACTTCTATGTTTGTTTGTTTCCTTCAACTCTTATGCTTGCTACCTAGCCTTGCTAGCCAAAAACCTGTACTAAGAGGGAATGCTTCTCGTGCATCCAATCCTTGAACTAAAACCTATGCCATTTATGTCCACCATATCTACCTATTAGCATTATTGCTATTTCAAGTAAATTCTCGAGTTTTATCTATCTTCCAAAGTAAACTTGTGATGTGAAAATTAGTGATTAAAGCTCTCACAAACTTGATGGCACACTTTATTTTCTTGTACTTAATAAATTTGAACCATTGTGACTATCTTATGAAGCTTGTATGCTTGCAAATTATAAGTTGGGAGTTAGCAAAACCATGTTATCATGGGTCTGCTTTCGACATTGCACTTATTATTTAGTTGATATCATGTTCTTTTGTTTATGGATGTCAGTGGTGTGAAATAAAAGGGGTGCTTGTAAGCTCATGGAGTTTGTATATGTGTTAGAGAAATGCCTGGGCGTCTAGTCTAAGCCATGCCTAATCATGGTGGAAACTTGCAGCATAACCATAGTGGCATTCTATGAAGCATCCTCAATAAAAACCTATGCAAATAGCAAAAGATCGCTGAGATGCTCACTATTTGTTGCCTTGTCATTTTGATATGGGATAGCTCCTGTGTCATGGGGCAAGGGGTACCCCGTTGGCGGTTCTCTATGATACACATACACTTACAATGACAAAAACTTACCGGAGACCAAAGTTGAGTAGCATGAGGTCTGGTACTCGTACTCAAGGGGCATGAGATTTTTAGCTTATAATTTGTCAAGCATATAACTCATATTTTCCCTCACATTAACCTTAATCACTTCAAGATGTCTATGATAGGGGCAATGAGGGCTCAAAGCTAGTAAGTACCATAATTTTTTGGAAGCTCTTTATGAAACTTGAAATCCTTGCTTCCCTCTGCGAAGGGCCTATCTTTTACTTTTTAGTTGAGTCAGTAAACCTATTCCTTTCTATCTCAATCAGGCATTTGAGTTGTTGTCATTCAATCATCCATATGATGATTTATTCAATCGTGTTTCTTATGTTCCTTGTTTTGCACACTACTCTTATCTGAGTGCATATTACTTTGAAAGCTATCATTGAAAACCCCATTATGTTTGACTCCTGCAATTTGTTAACCGTTCTTTGACCAAGAACAAAGTTTGCCATTCCCAATTATGATTTACTTTGTGTATCTTTATTGTGTTTCCTTTACTCATTGCAAGTTAAGTTATATAATATTGAGTTGTTTTCTATTATGATTTGTGTATTGATGAATGTGATGCTTCTTGTCTGTATTCTCTTTATCAACACTTCACTCCATAAACTGTGGTCATTTTATTGAGCTCAGTTTTTGCCTAGGGACAAGCGAGGTCTAAGCTTGGGGGAGTTGATACGTCTATTTTGCATCACTATTTTATATCATAATTTACTATTATTCATTGATATATTTCATATTAAGAGATGATACTTATGTTATTTGATCTATTTTTGCATGATTGATGACTTTTGGAGGATGAACCATCGGAGTGAGGATTCTGATGGAAAAAAGCCCTGTCCAGATGCAATATTTGCGAAGATCAGAAAATCCTAGAAAATATACAGAAATTCCTATTTTTCCATAAGATGAAGAGTTCCAGAAGGGGAAGTGGAGATGGGCCACAAGGGGCCCACACCACCCCCTAGCGCGGCCCCCTGGCCCGCGCCACCAGATGGTGTGGCCACCCTGGCCCACCTATGTCATCGCCCTTTGGCGTATATAATCCCCTCGAAACCCTAAGACTCGGGGAGTGACCACAGAAAGATTCCACCGCTTTTGCGGGGCGGAAACTACAGAGAGAGAAAGAGCTCTCCGACAGGCAGAAATCTGCCAGGGAAATTCCTTCCCGGAAAGGGGAGATCGTCGCCATCAACACCGTCATCAATCTAGACTTCATCAGGATCATCATCATCTCCACCATCATCTCCACCAGCACCATCACCACCGCTCCGTACCGCTGTAACAATTGGGTTGAATCTTGCATAGTTCTTAGGGGAAACTTTCCCGGTGTTAATTACTTGTTGTAGTTGATGCTATTGAGTGGAACCATTGAATTATTGTTCATGTTCAGATTGTTAATTATCATTATTTCCTCTCTGATCTTGATCCATATGATGTCTCGTGAGTAGCTCGTTTAGTTCTTGAGGACATGGGAGAAGTCATGTTGTTAGTAGTGGAATTGTGTTGAGAAAGATTTAATGGTTTGATATTTAAGTTACGGTGCTATTCTTCTAGTGGTGTCATGTGAACGTCGACTACATGATACTTCACCTTTATGGTCCTAGGGGAATGCATTGTGTATATGGCTACTAATCGTGGGGTTGCCGTAGTGACAGAAACCTAAACCCCCATTAGGAAACCTTTGCATAAGGGAGTGTAGGATCTCAAAGTTTAAGGCTGTGGTTAGGTTTTTATCTTAATTACTTTCTTATAGTTGCAGATGCTTGCAAGGGGTATAATCACAAGTATGTATTAGTCCTAGTAAGGTCAGTACATTAGCATAGGTTCACCCACACAACACTTATCCAACCAGAGAAGATTAATCAACTATATGAAGCGAAAGCACTTGACAATATTCCCATGTGTCCTCGAGAACATTTGGTCATCTTAAGTAATACAACCGGCTTGTCCTTTGCTAAAGAAAGTATTGGGCCACTTGCTGCAATTATTATTATTGTATTTTATTTACTCGCACTTTATTTATCTGCATTATCAAAAAAAACTAAAAATCCGTTTGCTAAGTAATTACAGAGAATTTCTGATCAAACCACTTGTCAACACCTTCTGCTCCTCGTTGGGTTCGACACTCTTATTTATCAAAAGTACTACGATACACCCCCTATATTTGTGGGTCATCAGGGAGGCATCCCCAAGGGTTGAACACGCCCCAAGGGGTGCCCACACCTCTCCCCTCATCTTGTGGGTGGGGCTCCCACTCACCTCCACTCATGCCTCATAATTTTAGTAGACTCTGCACTGAGAATCCAAGGGTTTTTGTCCCATTAAATAAATAAATAATTTTATTTTATAATTTTACTACTTTCATTTCTTTTAATCAAAAATATTAAAAATTACCTCCCTACATTATTATAAAATATCACTTGAAACAATTTCGCGATATCGCGTGAAACAATTTCGGTGGTTCTCAAAATAATATCTTTGCTACCAAACTTTTCCCCGGCATTCGTATCCACTCAAATGCGTCGAAGAATCTTAAGTGTGTCACCCTATGATTTATGAATAATGTGGACATGATCGATACACCTCTCTAGTGAATAGTGAACAGCGGGACTTGGAGATCCGTACTAACTCCCATGCATTCAATGGTGAATCATGTGATCATGTGAACCATAAACACCATAACCAAATCCTTTTGTCTTGTGATACTTTACTTGTCCAAGATCCAATCATTGGTATCAACCATACCTAGTTCGATCTTGTTACCGACAAGTACTATTTACTCATTCTGTGAAAATGACATCCTTGTGACCTATTCACGTGCTTGCAAGTGGTGTCGATGTGATATCACCAAGAGAGCCTGATGACCCACAAGTATAGGGGGTGTATCGCAGTATTTTCGATAAGTAAGTGTGTCGAACCCAACGAGGAGCAGAAGGTGCTGGCTAGTGGTATGGATCAGGATTTCTCTGCAAATACTTAGCAAACGGATTTTTAGGGGTTTTTTATAAAGCAAGTAAATAAAGTGCGATTAAATAAAAGACAATAAGAATAAATGCAGCAAGTGGCCCAATCCTTTATTCAGCAAAGGACAAGCCGGTTGTATTACTTAAGATGACCAAACGTTCTCGAGGACACACGGGAATTTTGTCAAGTGCTTTCGCTTCATATAGTTGATTAATCTTCTTTAGTTTGCTAAGTGTTGTGTGGGTGAACCTGTGCTAATGTACCGACCTTCCTAGGACTAATACATACTTGTGATTATACCCCTTGCAAACATCCGTAAGTACAAGAAAGTAATTAAGGTAGAAACCTAACCACAACTTTAAACTCTAAGACCCTGACGTCCCTTATGCAATGGTTTCCTAACGGGGGTTCAGGTTTCTATCACTCCGGCAACCCCTAAGATTAGTAGCCAAATACACAATGCATTCCCCTAGGCCCATATAGGTGAAGTGTCATGTAGTCGACGTTCACATGACACCACTAGAAGAAGTACACCACAACTTAAATATCAAACTATTGAATCTTTCTCAACACAATTCCACTACTAACAACATGACTTCTCCCATGTCCTCTAGAACAAAATGAACTACTCACAAGACATCATATGGATCATGATCAGAGATGGAATAATGATGTATAACAATCTGAACATAAACAATAATTCAATGGTTCCACTCAATAGCATCAACTACAGAGAGTAATCAACATCGGGAAAGTTTCCCCTAAGAACTATGCAAGATTCAACCCAATTGTTACAGCAATATGGAGATGGTGATGAGGGTGCTGATGGTGATGATGATGGTGATGATGATCCCGATCAAGTCTAGCTTGATGGTGGTGTTAATGGCGACGATCTCCCCTCTCCGAGAAGGAATTCCCCTGGTAGAAATCTGTCTGCCGAAGAGATCTTTCTCTCTCGGTGTTTTCTGCCCCATAGAGGCGGCGGAATCTTTATCTGGTCGCTCCCCGAGTATTAGGGTTTCGGGAGGATTATATACGCCAGAGGGGAGAGCTGGAGGTGGGCTAGGGAGGCCACACCACCTGGTGGCACGGCCTAGGGTGGCCCGCGCCAGGGGGTGGTGTGGGTCTCCTGTGGCCCATCTCCACTCCTCCTTCTGGCTTCCTTCGTCTTCTGGAAAAATTGGATTTTCTATATATTTTCCCGGATTTTCTGATCTTCGCTAATTTTGCCTCCAAACAGCACCTTTTCCATCAGAATCCTGACTATAGCGGTCCATGCTCCAAAAGTCATCAACCATGCAAAAAGAGGTGAAATAACATAAGTATCATCCCTTAATATGAAATATATCAATGAATAACAGTAAATTATGATATAGAATAGTGATGCAAAATGGATGTATCAACTCCCCCCAAGCTTAGACTCCGTTTGTCCCCAAGCGAAACTGAGCTCAATAAACATGACCTCAGGTTTATGGAGTGAAGAGTCGATAAAAGAATACGGACAAGAAGCATCACATTCATCAATACATAAGTCATAATAGAAGACAACTCACTATTATATAACTTAACTTGCAATAAGTAAAGGAAACACAATAAAGATACATAAAGTGAATCATAATTGGTAATGGCAAACTTAGCTCTTGGTCGAAGAATAGTTGATAATTTGCTGGAGTTCACAAATAACTGGTTTTCAATGATAGCTTTCAAAGTAGTACACACCAAGATAAGAGCAACGTGCAAAACAAGGAACATAAGAAACATGATTGAATAAATCATCATATGAATGAATGAAACACAACAACTCAAAATACTTGTTGAGATAGAAGGGAATAGGTTTACTGACTCAACTAAAAAGTAGAAGAAAGGCCCTTCGCAGAGGGAAGCAGGGATTTCAAGTTTCATAAAGAGCTCCCAAAAATTATGATACTTATTAGCTTTCAGCTCTCATTGCCCCTATCATAGGCATATTTAGGTGGTTAAGGTTAAAGTGATCAAATAGGAGGATATGCTTGACAAGTTGTAAGTTGAAAATCTCATGTCCCTTGAATACGAGGGCCGCTCCTCATGCTACTCAAGTTTAGTCCCCGGTAAGTTCTTGTCATCGTAAGCACATGTGTATCACGGAGAACCGCCAACGGGGTACCCCTTGCCGGATGATACGGAAGAATCCCCATATCAAAATGACAAGGCAAGCAGACAACAAGCATCTCAGCAATCTTCTTATTTACCATGGAAATATGGTGCTTTTTTCTCTCTTTCCTCTTTTCTCATCTTTTTTTTCTTTTTCTCTTTTTCTCAATCTCTATCTCTTTTTTATAAGAAGAATGCTTCATAGATGCTCGTTATGGTTACGCTGCAGGTTTCCACCATGACAGCATGGATTAGACCGGTGGCCCAGGCGTTTCTCTAACACACATGCATAACTCCTTAGACTTACAAGCTCCCCTTTCATTTCACACCGATGACATCCATAGACAAAAGAACATGATATCAACTAGGTACAAAGTACCAGTGCAATGTTGAAAGCGTTCCCCATGACATCATGGTTCTGCTAATTCACAACTTACAAAGTGCAAGCATATACGCAACATAGATGGACACAATGGTTCAAGTTTATTAAGTGCAAGAAAGTAAAGTGTGCCATCAAGTTCGTGGGAGCTTTAATCACTAATTTTCACATAACAAGTTTAATTTGGGAGGTAGATAAAAACATGAATTTACTTGGAATAGCAATAGTGCTAATAGGTAGGTATGGTGGACACAAATGGCATAGGTTTTGGTTTAAGGATTGGATGGACGAGAAGAATTTCCTTTCAGTATAGGTTTTTGGCTAGCAAGGCTGGGTAGCAAGTATAAGAGTTGAAGGAAACAAACAAACATACAAGTGATAAAAACAAACATGCAATCTCCCTTGGAAGCACAAAAGATCTTAACTAGAGAATACTAAACTTATGAGCAAATCAAGAAAGAAAGATGATGAAATTATATTTCTTTATGAGTACTTTTATCTTTTTCATTCAACCCTCAAAAATAGTGTTACTACTGACCGAGCCAGGTTTGCCAAAACCAACTAAATTAACTCAATGATCCCAAAGTGATACCAATACTAGCGACAAGATCAATCATATAACCACGAATTGAAAACTAATATAAGATATGCAAAAGAGTAAATGATAGAACTTCTCATTAATATTCCATAATGGCAACTCACACCAAGGGATACATATCTAACGAGAGAGGGGACACTTCCAAAATGCAAACCATCCTATATGATAACTTCTCTATTCATGATATGACTCTACTAAAAGGATAAAAAGATAGAATATAGTGATATGATACCGCGGCACTCCCCCAAGCTTTGAACAAACCTAGGGGATGCCAAACCTGATGACGAATTACTCCTTCGGTGGGGGTGGTATCCTCTCGATTGGCGTGAGGGAATCTTCTAGCATCTTGCGGAGCCTGTTATTCTCCTCTTGAAGCATATCCACCTTCCTCCTCAAGACTCGGTACTTGTCGCAGAACTCATCAGTGACTCGTAGAGCCTCCACTACTATAGGGCAAGAATTGAGATCTAGAGTCGGAGGTATCAGCCCCTTCATGCCTGTTGTCATGTCATTTACTTCCTCCTTGCCGTTCCGATCCATGTCTTCATGCTCAAGATTGTGATAGAGCTCGCGACGGCATCGCAGCTCGTATCCTTTGAAGATGAACCCCTGAACAACATCTGAACAAAAGAGACCAAAACAAAAACACGATGAGAACACGATATATGAACCTCGGGGGATCCGGGGGATTATATGTTACGAAGTTTCACAACAAAAGGAAGGTACTAGGAGGAAACGGGTCGGAGACGGAGTCCGAGGTGGCCACACCACCTAGTGGCGCGACCAGGGGGCCCGTGCCACAGGGTGCTGTGAGCCACCTTGGCTCCGTTTCCGTCCCTCTTTTGCTTCGTAGCTTTCCTTGTTGGATAAAAACTGCAAAAATATAACTAGACAGATCTTTCATGGAACTTTTCTTACTAGAACTGTTACCTATTTGAAAACAGACTCTGCAGGTCTCTGAATTTGGTATTTAGTAGATTCTTCCAGAGTCACCACTTGAATAACATCAATATCTTCATCTTCATACACTTATTACTTGAGTCATGAAACCTTTCACTTCCTTATTTCACCATTATCTCCACTAACCTGGAAACTTCTTTCACACAAAACTTCACACAGTTCTCATTAGAAACATTAGTATAAGTGAAGTGACAAAAACCTTTTGAGTCCAATTTCAACTCAAAACCATCAAAACATAAGCTACTGTAGCAACTCCTTCCGAAACCCCAAAAAGAATTCAAAAAGGAAATTGATCAAAGAAGCAAATACAAAAGTGGAAAAATCTGTCAAAACAGACCAGCAGGTAAAGATCAATTTTTTGAAAATCTTTTGTGGCTCAAATCAAAAAGTGCAAAACTAACAAAAGTTAAATAACAACCTGGGGCAGAATCACAAAAAATACAGCTCAATCCGACATACAGAGATCTCTCACGAATTTTTACGGTGAAGCACAAAAATCTGTTTCGGGACAGCATCTCCCCAAAATCTTACTTCTCTCTCATTAGACGTTGATCTTGACACAAAAACCAATCAAAAAGGATAAGGAGAGGTTATTACCGAAGTAATAACTTCCAAGACTCAAAGAAACAAAAACAAACTGAAAACACAAATAAATTGGGTTGTCTCCCAAAAATCTCTTTCTTTATAGCCATTAAGATGGGCATGATAATTTCAATGGTGCTCACACATAAGAATATGAATTGAAGCGAAAGAGAGCACTAAAAAGCAAAAATACACATGTTTAATTCTAACCCACTTCCTATGCAAGGGAATTTTGTAAACAAACAAGTTGTTGAAACCAGAGGCTACTAGCATAGGAAGGCAAAAGAAGTGCAACATAAAAACTTTCAGCATAAAACGAGGAAACTTGATATTATTGAGACACATAAGAACACTTTTCCCTCTCTCATAGTAGCTTTCAGTATCATGCATAACCTTAACAATATAAGTATCACAAGGACCATCATAACAATGATCACTTATTCTAACAGAGAACACAGGAATACTAGTTCTTATGATACTACTTTGTGAAACAATGTTAGAGGTATCCTTACAAAGGATAGTGTGTCCCTCTTCTTCATATTTAGTGACAAAGTATTTCACATTTGCTATTATAGGTTCATCAACCATTTGTTTATCAGGTTCAACAACTTTATTTGTACTTTTATTAACCATACTAGCTATCATAAAATGTTCCTTTATCTTAACTGGGAAAGGGATTTTCTCAATGTAAGGTTCGGGTAAAACATGATTAGCAATATAAACTTCAGTGTTTCTTGTAGGAACACCCCTAGCAATATCTTTATAAGGTTCATGATACTTATTCCACTTCTTTTTAGGAACTTCAATGTAGGAAGCAAAAGCCTTAAAATAAGTAGCAATAGCTTGAGAGTCTAGACCATAAGCATTACTAATATTTCGAAAGTCATCAGTTCCCATAAAATATTCAATGCATTCATAATCATAATTTATACCTGACTTTCTACCTTTGTCATTCTCCCATGCTTCAGCATTATCTTGAATACGGTCCAGAAGATCCCATTTAGCTTCTTCTTCCATGCGAGTGAATGATCTAGCACAAGAAGCATCCAATAAATCCTTATCATGAAGAGAAAGCCTTGCATAAAAGTTATTGATAATAATATTGTTGGGGAGCTCATGAATGGGACATTTGAGCATTAGTAAATTCAATCTCCCCCAAGCTTGAGTTGTACTCTCTCCACCAAGAGGCCAAAAGTTGTATATTTGATTCCGATCTTTATGAATCTCACTAGGAGGATAAAACTTTGAATAAAAGAGAGGTACTATTTCCTCCCATTCAAGAGCTTGACCATTCTTCAACAGCTTATACCATTCCTAAGCTCTTCCTTTCAGTGATAATGAGAATATCTTCTTCTTGACTTGACCTATAGTAATACCTGCACACTTGAACAACCCGCATAATTCGTGTATAAAGTGCAAATGATCACCGGTATAGACAGTTCCATCCCCAACATAGTAGTTATCCATAACACGATCAATAAATCTCGTAGGTATTTTAAAAGTATCATTCTCAGCAGGTGGTGGTTCATCTACTACCTTAGCAGTGGTAGTAGCATTACGAAATAAGAAACTCAGCGAATTATCCATATTGAAAATAAAGCAACTAACAGATGTAAACAATACTTACAGTAGAAGTTTCCTTTACCATTTCCACTCTCCAATAGCGCTTCACCCCCCGGCAACGGCGCCAGAAAATAGTCTTGATGACCCACAAGTATAGGGGGTGTATCGCAGTATTTTCGATAAGTAAGAGTGTCGAACCCAACGAGGAGCGGAAGGTGCTGGCTAGTGGTATGGATCAGGAATTCTCTGCAAATACTTAGCAAATAGATTTTTAGGGTTTTTTTATAAAGCAAGTAAATAAAGTTTGAGTAAATAAAAGACAATAAGAATAAATGCAGCATGTGGCCCAATCCTTTATTCAGCAAAGGACAAGCCGGTTGTATTACTTAAGATGACCAAACGTTCTCGAGGACACACGGGAATTCTGTCAAGTGCTTTCGCTTCATATAGTTGATTAATCTTCTTTAGTTTGCTAAGTGTTGTGTGGGTGAACCTGTGCTAATGTACCGACCTTCCTAGGACTAATACATACTTGTGATTATACCCCTTGCAAATATCCGTAAGTACAAGAAAGTAATTAAGGTACAAACCTAACCACAACTTTAAACTCTAAGACATTGACGTCCCTTGTGCAATGGTTTCCTAACGGGGGTTCAGGTTTCTATCACTCTGGCAACCCCTAGGATTAGTAGCCAAATACACAATGCATTCCCCTAGGCCCATATAGGTGAAGTGTCATGTAGTCGACGTTCACATGACACCACTAGAAGAAGTACACCACAACTTAAATATCAAACTATTGAATCTTTCTCAACACAATTCCACTACTAACAACATGACTTCTCCCATGTCCTCTAGAACAAAATGAACTACTCACAAGACATCATATGGATCATGATCAGAGATGGAATAATGATGTATAACAATCTGAACATAAACAATAATTCAATGGTTCCACTCAATAGCATCAACTACAAAGAGTAATCAACACCGGGAAAGTTTCCCCTAAGAACTATGCAAGATTCAACCCAATTGTTACAGCAATATGGAGATGGTGATGAGGGTGCTGATGGTGATGATGGTGATGATGATCCCGATTAAGTCCAACTTGATGGTGGTGTTGATGGCGATGATCTCCCCTCTCCGGGAAGGAATTCCCTCGGCAAAAATCTGTTTGCTGAAGAGATCTTTCTCTCTCGGTGTTTTCCACCCCATAGAGGCGGTGGAATCTTTCTGTGGTTGCTCCCCGAGTATTAGGGTTTCGGGAGGATTATATACGCCAGAGGGGAGAGCTGTAGGTGGGCCAGGGCGGCCACACCACCTGGTGGCACGGCCTAGGGTGGCCCGCGCTAGGGGGTGGTGTGGCCCCCCTGTGCCCCATCTCCACTCCTCCTTCTGGCTTCCTTCGTCTTCTGGAAAAATAGGATTTTCCATATATTTTTCCGGATTTTCTGATCTTCGTGAATTTTGCCTCCAAACAGCACCTTTTCCATCAGAATCTTGACTGCAGCGGTCCATGCTCCAAAAGTCATCAACCATGGAAAAACAGGTGAAATAACATAAGTATCATCCATTAATATGAAATATATCAATGAATAACAGTAAATTATGATATAGAATAGTGATGCAAAATGGACGTATCAGAGCCCAGAGTATATATCTCCATCATCTGCATGGACAAATCCCACTCTTGATCCACGAGTCTCAACTAATACTTCTGGAGTACCCAAATCCACATTTATAGTCATGATGTTACAGTGTGACGTTTGATCTCATGGTCCAAGGACTAGAGTTACTTTGAATGTGTATGCTACACCAATGTAAACTAAATGACTCGATCGCATTGCTATACTTACCTTGAGTGTGTTCATCACATGGTTCTCCTAATTACGTGATACCTTTATTAACAACATCCAATATTCATGATCAGGAAACGTTAATCATGAGTTAATCAACGAGCTAGTTTAAACGAGAGGCTTTACTATGAACTCTTGTTTGTTTATTAGACACACATGTATTAACGTTTTCGGTTAATAAAATTCTATCATGAGAAATAAACATCTATCATAAACACGGAATAATATAATAACCATTTATTATTGCCTCTGGGCATATTCCCTTCAGTCTCCCACTTGCACTAGAGTAAAAAAATCTAGTTGAAACTTGTGCATTTAACACCTATGGCTTTCTGGTGTACTACATGTGCATTTCTTATGGTAAACCTAATCTCCAAATCTGACACTTTCAGGTCTGTGTGTGTAATACCCCACTTTTAGTAACCTTGATTTTGTGTCCAAAGTGCAAAAATTAGGGGGAACAAAAACTTTTTCTTTCTTAGTGGTGTAGTAGTTGTTTGTTGATTGCACTGCCCTTGTTTGTGCTTGTGTTGTGATCAAGATCCTTCTTTATCTTATCAAAGGTTTACCAAAGCTATTTACGAAAAGGAAATGTCTTGGCTTATTTTACATATTTTCAAATGTTCTGACTTTTCAAACATGGGCCAAGATGACTTGTCTAAACAAAATGTTTTCTCTTCATTCTGTTGACGAAACTAAGGAGATCTATGATCGCTATCAAATATAGTGAAATTATAGTGTTCGAACTCAGGGACCAAACTATTGACACTAACGATTTCTAAAATCTTGACTAAGAAAAATTGGTCTAGACAAGGAATGTAAAACAAGGGGCAACACTAATGAAACAAAACCTGAAAGTAATAGCAAAAGATCACAGGACAGGATTAGGCATGTATCGTTTACTCTTAGTTTACAGGTTCATGCTCTAATACCACACCAACACTGGCACGACAAGGTTCACTTAAGATCACAAATCAAACACAATAACAAGGAAATCGAGTAGTTCTCTGATTAGGCTATTATCTCACTGGTTCTTGTAGAAGGAGAGAGAGCTCACTGTCGTCGATGATGTCGCTGGTGAAGGGGAAGTAGAGGAAGAAGACCCGGGCAGATGCATATGAAGATGAAGCAGAGGAATAATACTGGGGCAGATCGAGATCCATATCCTTCAGCCTCTCTCTCCTACCACTCTCCGTGCTCTCCTCTCACATGTTCCCTCCTTTCTTTCTTTCTTTCTTAGATTGCACGCCCTCCTTCTTCCCCGTGCTCACTTCTTATCCTCTGTTGGTGGAGATAGGCACATGCTAGTTTGCCCCCTAACATCGTGTCTGTTGATGTTAAGATTCAAAGATTATTGAGAAAGGCTCTTTTTAGGAGGTTGTAGGGCCTTTTCGCCCAAACCTGCAGATACAAGTGGAAGTGTTGGAAAAGTGTGCTATTGGTATCAAAAGTTCAGTACTTCTAAGTAAAGTACAAAGATAAAATGTAAAAGCTTGCTAAATTCTTGATGAAATTTGTGATAGAAATGGTTTGATCAAAAACCCCACACTTGAACCTTTACTTGTCCCCAAGTAAAACAAAATTTGGGAGTAGGTGTAACAGGAAAGTGAAGCTACTAAAAGTTTTATAGACATGCAACAGTGCTTTCATCTTATTACCAGAAGTTAAAAAGGGTTTTGTAATTATACACAGGTAAGCAAGCTATTTCATAAGGTAGCTCAGCTTAAGCAGCAAACTTGATTCTAAGAGGGAAACACATGTTAAGTGTTCCAGGCATTAACCTCGAGAAAACATAATAACGCAAGATAGTGACTACTCTTCCATAGACCAAATGCCACCGATCCCGAGATCATGGTATCTGACTTTGTTAAGTAATCAGAAACAAATTAGAAGTGTTTATAAATCAGATCATCTTCCCCTTAGTTAGGTATCACCGATCCCGAGACCACAATACCCAACTAGGCTGAATGATTTTTTTGTGTAGTCATTGCTTGGTTTCACTTTTCTAAAGCTTTATAATAGCAACAAGATTCAGCTATCATTTTCCCCATAGTTAGGTATTACCGATCCTGAGACCACAATACCCAACTAGATTGAATGATTTAAAAATAATCAAACACAAATTCCTTTGTTAGTAGTTATAGTTAGATTGAAACTGTTAGTAGTTAGGATTAATAAAAAATTGAAACTCTTCTGCCAGTGCTCAATTCTTTCACCTATCACCGATCTTGACATCATGATAGCCTATTCCCATGGGCACCAAACATAATGGTTAAGCTAGGGAAACATAACACTTAAGTGAACCTGTTAGACAACTAAATTTGCTAAGAAGTTGAACTACGAAGGGAAATAAGTAGTTTACTTGTATAGCTAAGCACGAAATCCAAATTTTAACAGCGGCAATAGCGTTCTACACTATTGCATGAATAGATCAATTTATTAGGGTTCAAATGTTTGTTTGGCTACTAAAAAACAGAAAATAAAAGATCGAAGTGCCAAATGAAGTGTGTAAATATATTTAAATGGCCCGAAAATATGAACGAATGGATCAGAAATAGCTCACCGGGCATACAGCTGCAGAGTTCTCCCTCCTCCACAAAATAATCTACAGAAACTCACCCTCTTCCCAAAGGAGTTGGATGGAAAATCTGAAAGAAAAGAAAAGAAAATGGCAAGTAAAAGAAAATAAATAAATCATCAGGTTGCCTCCTGGTCAACACTTGTTTATAGTCAATAGCTTGACCATGATGTAGAGCTAATTTGAATGGTGTTGAGCTGGCACCCTATTCAGTCACCAACAGTTCTTCAGTCTCCTTTGTCTCTTTTGTAGTAATCTTGTCTATATGATAGTGCTTCATGCGCTAGGCATTCAATCTAAAGGTACCTCCTGCCGAGATTCTTACCTCAAAGGCTCCATTTCCTATAAATCTTCTGATTACAACTGGTCCAAACCATCCGGACTTAAATTTTGTAGGAAAAAGATGCAGCCTAGAATCATAAACCAGTATAGACTATCCTGGAAGGAATTCTTTCCTAGAGATGTGCCTATCATGCCATTCCTGGTCATCTCCTTGTAGATGCTAGCACTTTCATAAGCATCTTCCCTTAGCTCTTCAAGCTCAGACATTTGCAATTTCCTATGTTTTCCAGCTTCATCAATATCCATATTTAGTTTCTTAATTGCCCACTGTGCTCTATGTTGAAGCTCCATAGGCAGATGGCATGCCTTTAAATATATAATACTGATGGGTGACATAACAATAGGGGTTTTGTACCCAGTTCTATATGCCCACGGTGCATCATGCAATTTGGATGTGAAGGAAATATGCCCTGAGAGGCAATAATAAAGTTGTTATTATGTATTCCTTGTATATGATAGATGTTTATTTTGCATGCTATAATTGTATTGATAGGAAACATCAATACATGTGTGTTTAATAAACAAAAGGGTTCCTAGTTATGCCTCTCTTATAGACTAGCTTGTTGATTAACAAGATGATCAAGGTTTCCTGATCATGGACATTGGATGTTGTTAATAACAAGGTCATTCATCCGAAGTATAGCATTACGATCAAGTCATTATGTTTATATTGCTATAACATCATAAAAAGTAGTCTTAGTCCTTAGACCATGAGATCATGTTAATTGCTAACACCGGAAGAGTATCTTGATAACATCAAACGTCACACCGTAACAGGGTGACCATAAAGGTGGGTTCAGTGCTATGAAGGTGTTATGTTGAGGCTCATGGATCAAGAGTGGAATTTGTCAATCCCGATGACAGATAGATATACTTTGGGCCCTCTCGGTGATATCACATTAAGATAGCTTGCAAGCAAGTGATGTGATCACTAGAATGTTATATCACGGGAACGAGAAAAGAGTGCATGTCGGTAATGAGATCAAACTAGGTATTTGGATACCGATGATTGAATCTCGGACATGTATTATATCATGAGACAAAGGGATTAAATTGCTGATGTTAAAGGTTCTCACGATCACAGAAGTCATCGTTGAATATGCAGGAGTCAGTATGGATCTCCAGGTCCCGCTTCTGATTATTGATCTGAGAGGAGTCTCAATCATGTCTGCATTATTCGCGAACCGTAGGGTGACACACTTAAGGGTTTTCGGACACCATTTAGGAGCACATATGTTCCAGAAAAAAAGGTTTGCAAAGCGTAGGAAATGTTTTGATAGAAACAGGAATTGTTTCGATAGAAACCGGAATTGTTTCGGGTGAAATTGCAGAAAGTGGTTCTGCATGTGATATTGAAATGTTGCAAGGGGTTTTATGTGAATGTTTGTTAATTAAAGTAATTAACAAATTTCTGAATAAAATAAATAAAAGAGTTTTATTAATTGAGAGTTGCATTTAATTTGGTGGAAATTAAATACATGTGAGTGGGATTTTGGGTGGAGGCCATGTTTATGTGAGTGGAGGTTCACCACATGAATGAAGGAGGGGAGGAGTCCCCCCCCCCTCATGCGCCGGCTATGGGAGGGTAGGGGTCTCCCTCCCTCCTATATAAATCCCCCCTCTCCCCTCTCACAATATACACCTCCTCATGAAGGATCTCTCTCCCCCTCTAGATATTCCCCCATGGTCTCGGATTAGCGAGATACATGTTCCCGGTGGCCTTGCGTCTGGAAGGAGTTGCTGCTTCCGCTGATTCGCTGGAGCGAGGAGGTGGAGGTTGTCCGGTGGCTTGAACGTGTGTGCGAGGACAGATGCGCTGCTGATTTGCGGCGCTCGGACTTCCACACGATCTTAAGATCGGCAAGCGTACGACTACATCAACCACGAGTTCCTACTCGTCAACAAAACTCGTTGTCTTCGAGGGTAAGTTCTCCATGGATGTATGTCCACCCGTTGCTTTGTATCTAGTAGATAGATCTTGGCGTATAGTTCTCATCGTAGGAAATTTTTTGTTTTCTATGCTGCGGACCCAACAGGATGCCCAATCTGCTCTAGATTTGGAAACAACCTTTTCTAGGATATGTTTGATTTCTCTGTTTGAAACTTACACCTGGCCATTTGGTTATGGGTGATATGGAGTTGTAACACTGTGATTATGGACTCCATACTTACTTAGAAGTTTCTGAAACTTTTCATTGTTGAAATGGGCTCCTCCATCACTGATTACAACCCTTGGTACTCCAAATCTTGGAAAAATGATTGTCTTGAACATTTTGCAAACTGGTTTTGCATCAGCATGAGTTGTTGCAATAGCTTATACCCACTTAGACACATAGTCAACTGCCACCAGGATGTGTTTAAAGTCTTGAGAAGCTGGTAATGGGCCCACAAAATCAACTCCCCACACATGAAACAATTCTACCTCGAGAATTCCATGTTGAGGCATCTCATTCTTTCTAGAAATTTTCATGTTCTCTGACAAGAATCACATTTCTTGATGTACTCATTCACATCAACAAACAATGTTGGCTAGAAAATCCAGCTTGTAGTATTTTGGATTGGGTTTTCATTATACCGACATGTCCTCCATATAAACCTGAATGACATTGGTAAAAGAACTCTTTTGTCTCTTCTCCTGATGCACATCTCCTCATTATTCCATCTGCACAATGCTTGTATAAAAAGGGTTCATCCCAATAATAGTTCTTTACATAATGTAAGAACTTTTTCTTCTATTGGTAAGGTAAATCCTTTGGAATTATCACACAAGCAATATAATTTACTAAGTCAGCATACCAAGGACTTTTAGAGCTGATTCCCATCAGCTGCTCTCCTAGTAGAGAATCATTAACTTTTGACTTCTCATTGACATAAATTCTGGAAAGATGATTAGCAACAAGATTCTATGATCCACTCTTGTCTTTGATTTCAATGTCAAATTATTGTAAAAAAGGGTCCATCTGATCAGCCTTGGCTTTGCATCTTTGTTGGCTAACAAATACTTAATTGTTGCATGGTTTCTATAAACTGCACACTTGTTCCCAACCAAGTATACCATGAGCTTGTCAAAAGCATAAACCACAACTAACAACTCCTTTTTAGTGGTTAGCATGGGTATACCCTAGAGGTACTCAAGTTTGGCATATACGGTCTAGATACGGCAGAAGCCCACGGCGTTGCCAAGGCCCAATTAAGGATTCGGGTGACTCACGGAGACTCCGATTGTTTGCAGCGCAAGATGAAGCTTAAGATAGAAAGTTCAAAGGGACGAAACCTAATCTGTAACCGACTCGACCTGCTACCCGAGACCTAGCCTATCTATATAAAGGCTAGGAGGGGCAGCGAGGAGGACAATCACAACCCTAGTTTCCACACCCATCGCTAGATTGCATCTGCACACCCCTGTAACTTTCGACTCCTTCGGTAATTCCAAGAGCAGACAAGTAGGAGTAGGGACCTCTACGAGGCCTGAACCTAGGTAAACCTTGCATCCCTGTGTGCTTGTTTGCTAGCCGATTGATGCCTCTAGCGCTCCCTCCTCCAAATCCCAAGTCCATAACAATGGGCATTGACGAGTTAAACCCTCATCAATTGGCGTCGTCTGTGGGAACTGGGACTGCTGATGCCGCGACTTCTTCGGCCCCATCAACTGCAATCTACAACTCCACAATAGAGGAGATTTGCCAGCTATTCGGCGCTTTCGACTTCACCGTCCACACGCCGGCCACTCGCCCGGCTTACCAATCCGTGGGTGATGGGATCAGCCTGGCGATTGGGAACTTCCGCTTCTAGGTCAGTCAACTAGGCATGGTTTGCCTTCCCGATCAGCCGACGACACCCGCGATTGCTCCAGCATCGTGGTTCCCACGACCAATTGGCACCCTCAGGAAACTCAATGCCCCGGCAACAGCTGGGAGCACGGACAATGACAGCAGTCGCGAATCCGATCTGGGTGGCCTGGCCACAGAAGATGGAGCCTACGGCTCCGGATCTGAAAGTTGTGGGAGCAACAACTTCCCCAATCACTTCATGTGTGATGTCGTCAACGCAGGCGACACCGACGTCAATCGCGAAAACGTCGGTACCGGCACTAGACCGACAAACGGCGGTATACCAGTCGCAAACGGTGGCCCCACCAATGTTGCGCCTACCAGTAACAGGACGAGAGGAGAACCGCACCTTGCGGCGAATGAGAACACCGGAGAGCGCATGCTGATCAGGCTCAACGACAACGAGTGGGCCCGCTGTCGAGAAGCTCTACGGGGCAATCATCTACCCCTAACTCATTGCAGGACATGCTGATGGGCTACCATTGGCTGCTGAAGGAAGAATTCAAATGTCAGCAGCAGGTAATCGCACAACTCGAGGCAAGCAGAAAGGTGGCGGATGAGTCGAGCCTTCGGCGGGCTCAGCTCTCCTCCCATGGAGGATCCTCCTTGATACATTGCAAATGTATCTATAATTTTTGATGTTCCATGCTTGGTTTTATCTACTTTCTTATGTTTTGTCCACACTTTGGAGTACTTTTCATATGATTTCTTGGACTAACCTATTAACAAGAGCCACAGTGCCAGCTGTCTGTTTTCTGCTGTTTTTGGTTCCAGGAAAGTCAGAAAATGAATATTCTCGGAATTGGACGGGACAAAAGCCAAAGTCTTTATTTTACCGGGGGACACCTAGAGCCAGAATACGAGACGGAGAGGGGCTAGGCCCGGCCACACCACCAGCCTGCAGGCCTGGCCCGCGCCAGGGGGTGGTCTGGCCGCCCCAGGCACCCCCTCGGCCTCTCCTTCTGCCTATATATTGCCTCTGATACGGAAACCCTAAGTACCCGATAAAAAATCCATGAAAGAGTCTGTAGCCGCCATCATCTCCATCCCTAGATCGGGAGGGATCTTAAGCTCTTCCCGGCACCCTTCCGGAGAGGCGAATTCACCCTGGAGGCCTTCTTCATCATCATGCAAGCCTCCGGTGTGATGCGTGAGTAGTTCATCTCTGGACTATGGGTCCATGTAGTAGCTAGATGGCTGGCTCTCCTCCTTTGTGCTATCATGTCTAGATCTTGTGAGCTCCGTTCATGATCAAGATCATCTATTTGTAATTCTGCATGTTGTGTTTGCGGGGATCCGATGGATATTGAGATGCTATTTCAGATTGATTATTGATCCTATCATGTCTTTGTTATTTATGATCTTGCATGTTTTCCGTTGTTAGTAGCTATCTTGGCCAAGTAGATGCTAGCAACTCCAAGAGTTAGTATTTATGCTCGATAGTGGGTTCATGCCTCCGTAACTGGGAAGTGACAGAAACCTCTAAGGTACTAGATGTGTTGTTGCTACTAGGGAGAAAACAACAATCCTTTGTTCATAGAACAATCATATTGTTTACTTTACACGCAATTCGTAATGCAATTATCTATTGCCTGCAACTTAATACTAGAGGGGGGTCGGATGATAAACTAAAGGTGGATTATTAGTCATAGATGCAGTTGGATGGCGGTCTATGTATAATGTTGTAATGCCCAATCGAATCTCAAAGGAGTCAAGATTATTAATATATGCTTGTATGCTTTCTCGATGTTTGTCAATTGCCCCGCTGTAATTTGTTCACCCAGCATGTTATCTATCTTAAGGAGAGCCACCTCTAGTGAACTATGGACCCTGGTCCTTTCTTTTACATTCAATCTACAACAAACTGTTTACTGCTTTGTGTTTACTTTCTACAAACTATTACTTCCTTCCATTTGATACATTTAATCCTTTGTTTTCAGCAAAACCGATGAGATTGACAACCTCATCGCAAGTTGGGGACAGAGTTCTGTGGTTGTGTTTTGTAGGTCTCCACGTTGCTGCTGGCACCGGTAGTGCGCCCTGCCAATGTTCAGCCAGCAACACCTTTGGGGTGTTTCCTTGCTCCTACTGGATTGATAACCTTGGTTTCGCACTGAGGGAAAAATTGTTGCTGTGCTCATCATACCTTCCTCTTGGGGTTCCCCAACGAGCTCGATATATTTTGGGCCATCAAGCATATTTTCTGGCGCCGTTGCTGGGGAGTCACGGACATCTTCACAAGGGGAGTCCCTCATAACCAATCTCTTTACTTTGTTATTTTTTTTGCTTTGTTTGCTTGTTTCTTTATCAAAAACACACAAAAATTAGTTCCTTCTATAGTTGTTATTTTCATTGGTATGTTATTGTCTTGCTTTATCATGCTTTCTATCAATGGTTGGTTTCTTTGAAACTGAATCTTATTAGCAAGGTGGGTTCACGGAAGAAAAAAATATTATTATAAGGAACACCGCTTGTCACAAAAAGGGAAACACTTATGGGAACAAATTGATAAATTGTATACCATTGCTATAAACATGTGCTCTACTTATAATGTTACTTATTGCTTTGATAAATCTTGTTGCTGTAGGAGGTATAAACACCTCCCTTTTCAATGTGAGTATAATGATAATGTTACCATATCTTCTTATGTTAAAGGGAATTATGACTTTTATGATGTGGAACAAATTGAAGAATTTATTGCTTGGAAGGGTGCATTTGAACTTGCTAGTTTGCTTGAAAATACTGATGATTCACCTTATAAATATGAGGTTTATGATATACTTAAATTTTTCTTTGATAATTACAAGGTAGAAAATGGCTATATTCTTGAATATCTTAATAGATTCTCTCCACCAATGGAAGAGACTAATGCCTTGCAGGAGCCTATGGAAGAAGAAATTGCTGAAACTGGAAGCTCATTGGATGAAAAAGAGGAGAAGAGTGATGATCAAGAGGAGGAAGAATGGATCTACCCATCCCTACCTTCTAATGAGAGTAACTCTTTACCCCTTACATTATTTGATTGTCCCACATGCTTACCAAAGGAGGACGGATGTCATGTTCCTGAGGATTCTTTTGAAAATGTTTATAATAAAGCTCTAGTGTTTGTAGATCATGAAAAGCATGCTTTGTGTGATAGTTATATTGTTGAGTTTATTCATGAGGCTACTGAAAATTATTATGAGAGAGGAAAATATGGGTGTAGAAGTTTTCATGGTAATGAAACACCTCTCTATGTGCTAAAAGTTTTGAAGTTGCTCTTGTTTTATCTACCCATTCTTGTTACTATGTGCTTCTTTGATTTATTTTCTTACAAGATTCCTATGCATAGGAAGTGTGTTAGACTTAAATGTGTTTTGAATTTGCTTCTTGATGCTCTCTTTTACTTCAATTCATATTTCTTATGTGAGCATCTTCTCAACTATCATGCCTAACTTAAAGGCGTTAAAAAAAGTACTTATTGGGAGATAACCCAAAAGTTTTAGATGAGTCTTGGAAGTTCATAATAACCGCTCCTTATCCTTCTTTTTGCTTTTTGTGACAAGAGTAACCTCTAATGAGAGAGAAGTAATGATTGGGAAAGTTGTTGTCCTGAAACAGATTTCTGTGCTTCACCGTAAAAATTCGTGTAAAATCTCTGTACGCCCTTTTGAGGCGTGAACTTTTGTGCTTCTGACCCAGGTTGTTATCTAACTTTCGTTAGTTCAACACTTTTTGATTTGAGCAACAGAAGGTCTTTGAAAAAAATCGTCTTTACCTGTTGGTCTGTTTTGACAGATTTCTGCCATTTTCTGCATTTGCTTCTTGTTGGTTCCTTTTTGAGTTCTTTTGGGGAAATGAGCTTTTTGAGGGAAGTGCCACAGTAGCTAGTGTTTTGATGGAAGTTTTATTGGTGTTATAACTGAACCTAAAAGACCTATTATCTTGAGTGCTCTAATGTTGCTAATAAATATTGTGTGAAGTTTTGTATGAAGGAAAAATTTCAGGTGTATGGAAGGAATGAGTAATGAGATGAAGGATGGACTAAAGCTCAAGCTTGGGGATTCCATGCGTGTCACCCCAAGAAATATCCAATATGTACAAGCGTTAAAACTTGGGGATGCCCAAGGCATCCCCTCTTCATCAATAAAAATCCCAGGTTTCTTCCAAACGCTTCATTTTTATTGTTTCATGCACAGTTGTGTTGTTCTTGGAGCGTCTTCTTTTTAGTTTTCATTTTCATTTTGGTTTTTCGTTTGCTTTGTTTGCTTTGTTTTCTTAGTTTGCTTAATAAATTGTTTGGACCCCCTCTTTCATTTGTTTTCAAATAGTTTGGTTTGGTTTGGAAAAGAGTAGGAAAGTTCATGATTAAGTGTTAAAGAGAGCTTGTTTTTGACTGTGGCCTATGCTTTGTCATGCCATGCTTGATATTTTTTTGGCTTTATGCTTAGTATTCTTTGATATAGCATTACTTGTTATAAACAATTGAGATTTTTTAATGTGCCTTGGATGAATCATGCGTTGTTTTAGCATATTAAAGCATAGTATTGTGGTTGGTATTCTCCTTTGATGCTTTATTTGGGTTGACTTGGCACATGCTCACACAATGTTATGACTATCCCAAGTCACCATAAGCCTTTATGATCCTTTAGTTTTCAACTTGTAGTATCACTTTATGCTTTGATCAATGATGTTTTGTCGCTCTGCATGATTATGGCCATTATTGCTCTCTTAGTTTGTCGCTCCCAGTCTTTTGCTAGCCTCCACAAAGTATGAGTTCCATTAATGCATCCAACTCCCTAAACCAAGTTATTCCAAAGAGTCCACCATACCTACCTACTAGCATATGCTATTCCAAGTATATTCATGCTTTTGTTTACCTTCCAAATTAAACTTGTTATGAGAAAACTAGTGATTAAAGCTCTCACGAACTTGATGGCACACTTTACTTTCCTTGACCTTAATAAACTTGAACCATTGTGTCGTCTATGTTGTATATGCTTGCACTTATTTGTTGGGGATTAGCAGAACCATGATGTCATGGGGAACACTTTCAACATTGCACTGGTACTTTGTACCTAGTTGATATCATGCTCTTCTGTCTATGGATGTTGTCGGTGTGAAATGAAAGGGGAGCTTGTAAGTCCATGGAGTTATGTATATGTGTTAGAGAAATGCCTGGGCCGCTGGTCTAATCCATGCTGACATGGTGGAAACCTGCAGCATAACCATAATGAGTTGTCTATGAAGCATTCCTCTTATAAAAAAAGAGTCCTATATTGAGAAAAAAGAGAAAGAGAAAAAAAAGATTATGAAAAGAGGAAAGGGAGAAAAAAGCACCATATTCCCATGGTAAATAAGAAGATTGCTAAGATGCTTGTTGTCTGCTTGCCTTGTCATTTTGATATGGGGATTCTTCCGTATCATTGGGCAAGGGGTACCCCGTTGGCCGTTCTCTATGATACACATGTACTTACGATGACAAGAACTTACCGGTGACTAAACTTGAGTAGCATGAGGAGCGACCCTCGTATTCAAGGGACATGAGATTTCTAACTTATACTTCGTCAAGCATGTACACCATAGTTTGTTCACTTTAACCTTAATCACTTCAAGATGCTTATGATAGGGGCAATGAGAGCTGAAAGCTATTAAGTACCATAATTTTTGGAAGCTCTTTATGAGACTTGAATCCCTACTTCCTTCTATGAAGGCCTTTCTTCCACTTATAAATTGAGTCTCCACCTTCTATCTTTATGCACTTACTTTGAGAGCATAGTGGCCATTCTTAGTTCTATGTGCAGTATCCTAAGACTTGTTGATTGATGCATACCTTGATATTGCTTGTTTTAAACTATTTGTATCTAGTCACTCTTATAAACTTTGAAGGTGTCCTATGCATTTATATTTGCTACTCTATGAGGGACAAGCTGAATACTATTATGCTATGTTTTCTTTATGTGAAACAAACAAACATCTTGCAAAGCATTGTTATTCATGAATCTTTTGTTTGTGCCTTTTCATGTTACAACATAGTTTCTTTGTCTTATTGCTAGAACTTTGTCTTTCATGTTATGATTGAAGTACTATGATCCCAGCTTTGAATGTTTTACAAATACTTTTGATCAAGTTTATGATGGTGCATGTCACCTAAAAAATTATTCTTTCTTTTTATCACTTACCTACTCGAGGACGAGCAGGAGTTAAGCTTGGAGATGTTGATACATTGCAAATGTATCTATAATTTTTGATGTTCCATGCTTGGTTTTATCTACTTTCTTATGTTTTGTCCACACTTTGGAGTACTTTTCATATGATTTCTTGGACTAACCTATTAACAAGAGCCACAAAGCCAGCTGCCTGTTTTCTGCTGTTTTTGGTTCCAGGAAAGTCAGAAAATGAATATTCTCGGAATTGGACGGGACAAAAGCCAAAGTCATTATTTTACCGGGGGACACCTGGAGCCAGAATACGAGACAAAGAGGGGCTGGGGCCCATCCACACCACCTGGTGGCGCAGCCAGGCCTGGCCCGCGCCAGGGGGTGGTCTGGCCGCCCCAGGCACCCCCTCGGCCTCTCCTTCCGCCTATATATTGCCTCTGATATGGAAATCCTAAGCACCCGATCAAAAATCCATGAAAGAGTCTGTAGCCGCCGTCATCTCCATCCCTAGATCGGGAGGGATCTGAAGCTCTTCCAGGCACCCTGACGGAGAGGGGAATTCACCCTGGAGGCCTTCTTCATCATCATGCAAGCCTCCGGTGTGATGCGTGAGTAGTTAATATCTAGACTATGGGTCCATGTAGTAGCTAGATGGCTGGTTCTCCTCCTTTGTGCTATCATGTCTAGATCTTGTGAGCTCCGTTCATGATCAAGATCATCTATTTGTAATTCTACATGTTGTGTTTGCGAGGATCCGATGGATATTGAGATGCTATTTCATATTGATTATTGATCCTATCATGTATTTGTTATTTGTGATCTTGCATGCTTTCCGTTGTTAGTAGCTATCTTGGCCAAGTATATGCTAGCAACTCCAAGAGTTAGTATTTATGCTCGATAGTGGGTTCATGCCTCTGGTAATCTAGGGAAGTGATAGAAATCTCTAAGGTACTAGATGTGGTGTTGCTACTAGGGAGAAAACAACAATCCTTTGCTCATAGAACAATCGTATTGTTTACTTTACACGCAATTCATAATGCAATTATCGGTTGCTTGCAACTTAATACTGGAGGGGGGTCGGATGATAACATGAAGGTGGATTATTAGTCATAGATGCAGTTGGATGGTGGTCTATGTATAATGTTGTAATGCCCAATCGAATCTCAAAGGAGTCAAGATGATTAGTATATGCTTGTATGCTTTCTCGATGTTTGTCAATTGCCCTGCTGTAATTTGTTCACCCAGCATGTTATCTATCTTAAGGAGAGCCACCTCTAGTGAACTATGGACCCCAATCCTTTCTTTTACATTCAATCTATAACAAACTATTTACTGCTTTGTGTTTACTTTCTGCAAACTATTACTTCCTTCCATTCGATACGTTTAATCCTTTGTTTTCAGCAAAATCGGTGAGATTGACAACCTGATCGAAAGTTGGGGACAAAGTTTTGTGGTTGTGTTGTGCAGGTCTCCACGTTGCTGCTGGCACCGGTAGTGCGCCCTGCCAACGTTCAGATAGCAACACCTTTGGGGTGTTTCCTTGCTCCTACTGGATTGATAACCTTGGTTTCGTACCGAGGGAAAACTTGCTGCTGTGCTCATCATGAAGGAAATATGCCCTGAGAGGCAATAATAAAGTTGTTATTATGTATTCCTTGTATATGATAGATGTTTATTTTGCATGCTATAATTGTATTGATAGGAAACATCAATACATGTGTGTTTAATAAACAAAAGGGTTCCTAGTTATGCCTCTCTTATAGACTAGCTTGTTGATTAACAAGATGATCAAGGTTTCCTGATCATGGACATTGGATGTTGTTAATAACAAGGTCAAAGCATTTGTGAAATGATGTGATGAACATTCATCCGAAGTATAGCATTACGATCAAGTCATTATGTTTATATTGCTATAACATCATACAAAGTAGTCTTAGTCCTTAGACCATGAGATCATGTTAATTGCTAACACCGGAAGAGTATCTTGATAACATCAAACGTCACACCATAATAGGGTGACCATAAAGGTGGGTTCAGTGCTATGAAGGTGTTATGTTGAGGCTCATGGATCAAGAGTGGAATTTGTCAATCCCGATGACGGATAGATATACTCTGGGCCCTCTCGGTGATATCACATTAAGATAGCTTGCAAGCAAGTGATGTGATCACTAGAATGTTATATCATGGGAACGAGAAAAGAGTGCATGTCAGTAATGAGATCAAACTAGGTATTTGGATACCGATGATCGAATCTCGGACATGTATTATATCATGAGACAAAGGGATTAAATTGCTGACGTTAAAGGTTCTCACGATCACAGAAGTCATCGTTGAATATGCAAGAGTCAGTATGGATCTCCAGGTCCCGCTTCTGATTATTGATCTGAGAGGAGTCTTAATCATGTCTGAATTATTCGCGAACCGTAGGGTGACACACTTAAGGGGTTTCCGAACACCATTTAGGAGCACATATGTTCCAGAAAAAAGGTTTGCAAAGCGCAGGAAATGTTTCGATAGAAACAGGAATTGTTTTGATAGAAACCGGAATTGTTTCGGGTGAAATTGCAGAAAGTGGTTCTGCATGTGATATTGAAATGTTGCAAGGGGTTTTATGTGAATGTTTGTTAATTAAAGTAATTAACAAATTTCTGAATAAAATAAATAAAAGAGTTTTATTAATTGAGAGTTGCATTTAATTTGGTGGAAATTAAATACATGTGAGTGGGATTTTGGGTGGAGGCCATGTTTATGTGAGTGGAGGTTCACCACATGAATGAAGGAGGGGAGGAGTCCCCCCATCATGCGTCGGCTATGGGAGGGGAGGGGTCTCCCTCCCTCCTATATAAAGCCCCCCTCTCCCCTCTCACAAAATACACCTCCTCGTGAAGGATCTCTCTCCCTCTAGATATTCCCCCATGGTCTCGGATTAGCGAGATACATGTTCCCGGTGGCCTTGCGTCTGGAAGGAGTTGTTGCTTCTGCTGATTCGCTGGAGCGAGGAGGTGGAGGTTGTCCGGTGGCTTGAAGGTGTGTGCGAGGACGGATGCGCTGCTGATTTGCGGCGCTCGGACTTCCACACGATCTTGAGATCGGCAAGCGTACGACTACATAAACCACGAGTTCCTACTCATTAACAAAACTCGTTGTCTTCGAGGGTAAGTTATCCATGGATGTATGTCCACCCGTTGCTCTGTATCTAGTAGATAGATCTTGGCGTATAGTTCTCATCGTAGGAAATTTTTTGTTTTCTATGCTGCGGACCCAACACAGCATACCTTCCTCTTGGGGTTCCCCAACGACCTCAATATATTTTGGGTCATCACTCCTCCAAAGGCAATGAGTACGTGGCCAACAAAAGACGATCTCGACTAGCCCACCTCACCGACAAGGAGCGTGTAGAAGCGATGAAAGTCCTTGACTTCGGCTCTATGACGGTGGATACGTGGGGCAACGTGCTCCCGAAGACACCACAAGCAGCAGTGACAGCAGCTACCATGTACCTCCTCAACAACCAGCCACCGGCTGGAGATCCGCGAGCTGACATGCACCGATCTATGATCGCGGGCCTGGGACTAATTGAAGCTACCCTCGATAAAGAGCCAACACTAGAGCCGAAGAAAAGCAAGGCTCTGGCCAAACGCTACTCCTCGCCCTCGTCCAGCGATGATAGCCATGACCTGTCTCGATGTCATCGCTCACGGCGGCATGATCACGACTACGACACGCGTGATGACATCACGCAGCGTAAAGTCGACAAAATGCACGCAAGACGCGCTCGTTCGACTGACTCGGAGGATGACGAAGTAGAGCTCTGCGGCGCTAGATGCTTCAGTAGGGACATTAGGTAGAAGCGAATGCCTAAAGGGTTCAAACTCCCATCGGAGAACCCAAAATTTGATGGCCTAGAGGACCCAAAGATTTGGCTGGAGGATCACATCTCCTCCGTCAGGCTGCATGGCGGGAGTCAAAGCACGGCCATGCAATGCTTACAGTTACAACTGCAGTGCGCCGCTCGCGCATGGCTCAACAATCTCCCGCGCGGATCCATTCGCAACTGGGAAGAGCTAGTCTACAGCTTCGTGCGCAACTTCAAGGGCACTTACAAAAGGCCCGCATCAATCGAAGAGCTGAGAGGCTGCCACCAGAGATCTGGTGAATCGCTGCGCTCGTTTATCCAGAGATGGTCTATCATCAAGAACTCCACAGAAGACATCTTCGAGGATTGCGCAATCGACGCATTCAACGGCGGTGTACGCCGCAGAGAGCTCAGGGAGGATCTGGGCCGCTCGAAGCCCAAAACAATCGACGACCCGATGGAAATCGCGAATCGATGGGTCGATGGAGAGGACTCAGTGAAAAACCGTGCCTACTCCGATGACGATGAAGCCCTCGGGCACAGACACGGCCGCCGAGGGAAACATCGAATGTGCGGTTACGAGGACCGCGAAGAAGTCGACATGATCGGAGCCGGCTATGCTGACAAACGCGATGACAACCGCAACAACGGATATCGCAGCGGTGGATACCCCGATGCTGGGAAAACCACGCAAGTGTGGCAACACCACATTCGCGAAAGGGACCCGCAACATCCACCTTCAACAAAAGCGACCACCCGCGTCAAGTACCTCACCCGAGCCACTGTCCCCTGGTACTCAAGGAGCAGATCGGTGGGTTCGAGATGAGTCGCGTCTTCATGGATGGTGGAAGTGGCATTAACCTCATGTTTGCGTGTACCTTGCGAGCAATGCGGTTCCCCCTGACATGTCTAGAAGTCTCAGATACGACATTCCACGGTATCATCCTAGGGAAGGGAGTGTACCCCCTGGGCAAGATCAACCTTGACGTCATCTTCGGCACGCTGCAAAATTTTCGGCGAGAGTGCATCGACTTTGAAGTCGTCGACTTGCCCTCACAGTACCACTGCATCCTCGGACGTGTCGCGTTAGCGAGTTTCATGGCGGTACCACACTACGCTTATCTGCAGATGAAGATGCCAGGACCAAACAGCGTCATCACAATCAACGGAAGCTTCGAGAGATCCGATAGTTGCGCCAGGGAATTTAATAGAATCTCCCAGTCCTTCGGCATGCAAGAGGAACTCGCAAGATTGAAGGAGTCGATAGACAATAGTCTGCCTCCCCTGAGTAGGCCAAGTTCACCCGACCTGTCCTTTGACTCGTCGGTGCACACAAAGAAAGTCCAGGTCCACCCAACGGACCCGACCAAGACGGCCCTCATCGCCAACAACTTGAGTTCCGCATAGGAACTCGCGCTCATCGAATTCCTCCGTGAGCACTGGGAAATCTTCGCCTAGTGTCCAGCGGACATGCCAGGGGTTCCCAGGGAATTCGCCGTGCACTCACTCAACGTGAATCCAGACGCAAGGCCAGTCAAGCAGACAATACGGTGACTGTCTGAACCAAGAGCCAAAGCGGTCGGTATAGAGATCAACAGACTCCTCGACACGAATTTCATACGCAAGATCAAGGAAAGCACCTGGCTCGCAAATACAGTGTTTGTGCCTAAAAAGGACACGGATATCCTGCGGATGTGTGTGGACTTCACCTCCTTAAACAAGCACTACCCAAAGGATCACTTCATGTTGCCACGGATCGATCAAATAATCGACTCCACCACGGGATGTGAGCGCCTCTGCTTCCTCGATGCCTACTCAGGCTACAACCAGATTTGAATGAAGGAGGAAGACCAGGAGAAAACGGTGTTCACAACACCCTTTGGTGTGTTCTTCTACAACACGATGCCTTTCGGGCTAAAAAACACAGGAGCCACCGATCAGCGGTGCATGCAGGCTTGCCTCAAGAACCAACTTGGTCGCAATATCCAAGTCTACATTGACGACATCGTCATCAAAACCAAAGAGGAAGTCACGTTAATCGACGATCTCCGCGAGACCTTCGCTAACCTCGACTGCTACCGGATCAAGCTCAATCCGGACAAATGCGCCTTCGGCGTATCATCCGGGTAACTACTCGGGTATCTCATCTCTATGAGGGGGATCGAAGCAAAACCGAAGAAAATAAAGGCTATACTGGCCATGGAGAAGCCGAAGAACATAAAAGGCGTCTAGCAACTGGCTGGGCGAATCGCGGCACTCAGTCAATTCATCAGTCGAATGGGCAAAAAGGCACTGCCCTTCTACCAACTCCTCCGCAAAGCCGACAAGTTCGAGTGGACAGACGAGGCACAAGAAGCATTCGAAGACCTCAAGTGTCTACTGTCCACCTCGCCAGTACTGGTGACGCCTCACGAAAAGGATCCACTACTGCTCTACATCTCCGCCACCAACCAAGTGGTCAGCACTGTGCTCGTGGTGGAACGAGCTGAAGAAAATAAAGTCCACGGGGTCCAGCGCCCAGTATACTACCTCAGCGAGGTGCTCACGCCGGCAAAGCAGCAGTACCCGCACTACCAGAAGTTGGCATATGTCATCTTCATGACAGCCAGGCGACTACATCACTACTTCCAGGAGCACCCAATCGTGGTGGTAAACGACGCCCTGCTCGGGCATATACTCAATAATCCTGATGCCACCGGATGAGTCATGCGCTGGGGAATCGAACTGTCTCCATGAGACATCACATACGAGAAGCACGATGTGATCAAGTTGCAAGTTCTCCCGGACTTCCTCGTGCACTGGATGGAGAACCAGCTCCCCGACAAACTAGATATGTCCTATCTATGACAATGCACTTCGATGGGTCCAAGCGAAAGGACGGAGCTGGTGCAGGTGGCATACTGACATCACCCCAAGGAGACAAGATGAAGTATGTTCTGCGAATGCAGTTCACATCCTCCAATAATGAAGCCGAGTACGAAGCCTTAATCCATGGAATGCGGATAGCGAAAGCCTGTGGAACCAAGAGGCTCATCATCTACGGCGACTCCAAGCTGGTGACCAACCAAACGATGCATGAGTGCGACGCCCTGAGCGACAACGTGATCGCCTATCGCGACCTCTACGACACATTCGAGGGAGACTTTGACGGCTGCGAGCTGCGACACGTCATCCGTGAAAGCAATGAAGAGGCGGATATACTCGCCAAAATCGGCTCCACCTGCGCCCCCATACCACCTGGGGTATTCCTCGAGCGCATATGCAACCGCTCCGTCAAGCCCAAGGCTCCAGAGAAGAAAGCAAGCACGTCAACGGACTCAGGGGCTACGCCACCCAATGAGCCAATGGCACTCGATGACATGGAGCTTGGTACGGGACTCAAAGGCCCAATGGAGGTCATGATGGTCGAGCCATCTTGGACATAGCCATACATCACATATTTGCTCCGCAAGAGGTTGACTGATGCGCGACACATCGCACGACGATCCAAGGCATTCGCCCTCATCAACGGTGAACTATACAAGCGCATAATCACATGAGTACTTCAACGGTGCGTCTCCAACAGGGACGGAAGGGTCGTCCTCCTTGACATACATGAAGGCACTTGCGGACACCATGCTGGCAGTCATGCCCTCGTTGCCAAAGCTCTACGAGCTAGGTTCTATTGGCCCACGGCCATGCGCAACGCCAAAGACATCGTCCAGCGCTGCAACGCTTGCCAGCGATTCACAGACAAACCACACGCACCTGGCGTGGAACTCAGGGCAATACCATTGGCTTGGCCCTTCGCACAATGGGGACTCGACATGGTCGGCAAGCTCCCAAAGTCCTCACGAGGCGTCTACCTCCTAGTCGCGGTCGATAAATTCAACAAGTGGATCGAGGCCATGCCAGTGATGAATCAATCAGGAGCCAGCACCGTCAAGTTCTTCGAGTCCATCATCTACCACTTTGGAGTGCCACATAGCATCATCACGGACAATGGGACGAACTTCACCTCCAAGGAGTTTTAGGAATCCTACGAAAACCTGGGAATCAACATCAGCTACACCTCGGTAGCTCACCCTAAGACCAACGGTCAAGTCGAAAAGGCCAACGGCCTTATCTGCGGTGGAATCAAGAAACGACTCCTTCGGCCACTCGAACAAGCCGCTGGATGCTAGCCATATGAGTTGCAATCCATACTTTGGAGCTCACGCACAACTCCAAACAGCGCCACGGGATACATTCTGTTCTTCATGGTGCACGATGCTGAAGTGGTGTTACCCACAGAAGTGTGCTACAAAGCCCCGCGAGTGGTTGCTTATAGCGAGCATGAGTCAACTCTCGCACTCGAAGACTCCGTCGATCTCCTCGATGAGGCACGCGAGATCATAGCGGAGAGATCAATGATCTATCAGCAGAACCTCTGCAACTACCACAGCAGAAGGCTACGCCCCAGATCCATCGTCGAAGGAGACCTGGTTCTGCGACTGAAGCAACAAGGGCACCTCAAACTTGAGTCCCCTTGGTAAGGACCTTATGTGATTACTGAAGTAATCCCAGGTGGCGCCTATCGCCTCAAAGACCTAGAAAGCGGAGTCGCATACTCCAATCCCTGAAACGTCGCGCAGCTGCGTCGTTTCTACCCCTAGTCGTTTTTACATTACAAATAAGGCTATTCAGCCAGGCTACTTAGCCACACATTGTACATCGTACTATTCTGCGAATAAATAAAGCTAAGTACCCCAAAATTTTGTGTCTTTTTCTATTTTCTTGCAATTTTATCACTCGGGGGCTGCGCCACCCTTTACACATGTGTTCTACAAACAAATCGCAGTATCCTGAGTAGCTGACACACTACCAATCGAGCCCTTGATAAACACCAACCCAGTTGCAACACACCTGATAGGTTGGCAAGGTGGTGAGATACATAAACGTCAGGCTAACGAAAGGGAACTGCGGAGTACAACACACTCGCAAATAATACAAGCTAGCAAGCTCTTCACATATCAATGGGTACTAAATACACCCACCACAATCATATGAACTTTACAAAACTTATACATCTATGTGGAGGATACAAATTATGATACTGCTGCAAAAGATGAACATTCGTCTGCTCTTCAAAGAAGTCGATGATGTCCTCTGCTGGCCGATCAACCGCCTGGCAGTTCGGTACCATGTTCCAAGTCATCCCTTTTGGCGGCGGCGGCGGCGGTCCAACGGCAATAGACACGATGTCCACGTCTAGCCTATGCAACAAGACCATCGACATGCAGCCTTGGCACCGCAACTACCATCACCTGCGCACTCTGCACCACGCTACATCTTGAAACTTCCCCAGAAGAGCCAACAGGCTTGAGGGCACCACATCGAGAGGAAACATTGGTTGGAAGATATTCCTAAGACACGACTACGCCTTCTTCAAGCATTGAAGTACTCACGAAGAACGATCCTGCAGGGTCGCCAACGCGACTGCACGGTCGTGGTCCACCCAAAAATACCCACTATCCTGCAACTGCTCCTGGGTCAGGTCATTCATTCGAATAGCCACCCGGTCCTTCTCATCCTGCGGATGAAGAGCGCTAACAACTACACCAAGAAGGAACAGAGTGTAAGGTCAAGGCATCACCGCGACTGGCTAAAAGATAAGATGAGAAGACAGAGAGCTAACATTTAAACTGCTCGTTCAACTGCGCCACTTCATCTAAGAGATACTTCTCGCAGGCGGTGGCCTTCTCAGCCTTCGACTTCCACACATCCGCCTTACCATGGATCATGGGCAACTCACGCTCCAACTGCTTAGTACAGTCGCGAAGTCGCAACAGCAACGACAGTTCCTCCACCTTTGAACGTGGTTGCGCCGTGGTTTCTGTTGGGTCTGCAGCATAGAAAACAAAAAAAATTCTACGATGAGAACTATATGCCAAGATCTATCTACTAGATACAGAGCAATGGGTGGACATACATCCATGGAGAACTTACCCTCGAAGACAACGGGTTTTGTTAACGAGTAGGAACTCGTGGTTGATGTAGTCATACGCTTGCCGATCTCAAGATCGTGTGGAAGTCCGAGCGCCGCAAATCAGCAACGCATCTGTCCTCGCACACACATTCAAGCCACCAGAAAACCTCCACCTCCTTGCTCTAGTGAATCAGCAGAAGCGGCAACTCCTTCCAGACGCAAGGCCACCGGGAACATGTATCTCGCTAATCCGAGACCATGGGGGAATATCTAGAGGGGGAGAGATCCTTCACGAGGAGGTGTGCTTTGTGAGGGAGGAGACGGGGGCCTTTTATAGGAGAGGGGGGATCCTCCCCTACCATGGCCGACGGCCAAGGAGGGTGCCCCCACCTCTTCCTCATTCATGTGGTGGAAGCTCCACTCACATCAATTTTGACTCCACCCAAAGTTCCACTCACATGCATTAAATTTCCACCAAATTTAATGCAACTCTCAATTAATAAAACTCTTTTATTTATTTTATTCAGAATTTTGTTAATTACTTTAATTAACAAACATTCACATAAAACCCCTTGCAACATTTCAATATCACATGCAGAACCACTTTCTGCAATTTCACCCGAAGCAATTCCTATTTCTATCGAAACATTTCCTGCGCTTTACAAACCTTTTGTATGAAACATATGTGCTCCTAAATGGTGTCCGGCAACCCTTAAGTGTGTCACCCTACGGTTCGTGAATAATGCAGACATGATTGAGACTCCTCTCAGATCAATAATCAGAAGCGGGACCTGGAGATCCATACTGACTCCTGCACATTCAGCGATGACTTCTGTGATCGTGAGAACCTTTAACGCTAGTAATTTAATCCCTTTGTCTCATGATATAATACATGTCCGAGATTCGATCATCGGTATCCAAATACCTAGTTTGATCTCGTTACCGACATGCACTCTTTTCTCGTTCCCGTGATATAACATTCTAGTGATCACATCACTTGCTTGCAAGCTATCTTAATGTGATATCACTGAGAGGGCCCAGAGTATATCTAGCCGTCATCAGGATTGACAAATTCCACTCTTGATCCATGAGCCTCAACATAACACCTTCGTAGCACTGAACCCACCTTTATAGTCACCCTGTTACGGTGTGACGTTTGATGTTATCAAGATACTCTTCCGGTGTTAGAAATTAACATGATATCATGGTCTAAGGACTAAGATTACTTCATATGATGTTATAGCAATATAGACATAATGACTTTGATCATAATGCTATACTTCGGATGAATGTTCATCACATCATTTCACAAATGTTGTGACCTCGTTATTAACAACATCCAATGTCTATGATCAGGAAACTTTGATCATCTTGTTAATCAACGAGCTAGTCTATAAGAGAGGCATAACTAGGAACCCTTTTTGTTTATTAAACACACATGTATTAACGTTTCCTATCAATACAATTATAGCATGCAAAATAAACATCTATCATATACAAGGAATACATAATAACTACTTTATTATTGCCTCTCAGGGCATATTTCCTTCAGTCTCCCACTTGCACAAGAGACAATAATCTAGTTTACATAGTGATAAATCTAACACCCATGGAGTTCTGGTGTTGATCATGTTTTGCCCTAGGGAGAACTTTAGTCAACGGATCTGCTACATTCAGGTCCGTGTGCACTTTACAAATCTTTATGTCTCCATCCTTGACATGCTCGCGGATGGAGTGAAACCGGCGCTTAATATGCTTGGAATTCTTGTGAGACCTTGGTTCCTTGGCGTTGGCTATGGCCCCATTGTTGTCACAATAGATCACCATTGGGTCCAATGCACTAGGAACCACACCTAGTTCCGTTATGCACTCCTTCATCCAAACCGATTCATGCGCCGCTTCTGAAGCAGCAACATATTCCGCCTCCGTCGTTGATCCAGCCACGACAGGTTGTTTGGAACTCCTCCAACTAACTGCTGCTCCGTTCAAGAGAAATACGTATCCGGATTGAGACTTAGAGACATCCGGATCGGTGTCAAAGCTAGCATCGACATAACACTTAGCGACTAGCTCTTCTTCACCTCCGTGTACAAGAAACATATCCTTAGTTCTTCTCAAGTACTTAAGGATATTCTTGACCGCTATCTAGTGTTCTGAACCTGGATCAGATTGGTACCTACTAGTCAAACTAATAGCATGTGCCACATCCGGTCTTGTACATAGCATGGCATACATTATAGAGCCTATGGCTGAGGCATAGGGGATCTTATCCATTATCTCTCTTTCTTCCGTCGTAGCCGGACTTTGAGTCTTACTCAATGTCTTGCCTTGCAACATAGGTAAGAACCCCTTCTTACTTCCGTCCATATTAATCTTCTTTAATATCTTATCAAGGTATGTACTCTGCGATAGCCCAATTAGGCGTCTTGATCTATCTCTATAGATTTTAATGCCTAATATATATGAAGCTTCACCAAGGTCCTTCATCGAAAATTTGCTGTTTAGATAACTTTTAACACTGTTTAAAAGATCTATATCATTTCCAATCAATAATATGTCATCCACATATAATATTAGAAATGCCACATTGCTCCCACTCACTTTCTTGTAAATATAAGCCTCTCCATAACTTTGGACAAATCCAAACTCTTTGATCACCTCATCAAAGCGGAGATTCCAACTCCGGGGTGCTTTCTTCAGTCCATAGATGGATCGTTGAAGCTTGCATACCTTATCAGCATCCTTAGGATCGACAAAACCCTTAGGCTGTATCATATACAACTCTTCTTGAATATTACCATTGAGGAATGCAGTTTTGACATCCATCTGCCATATTTCATAATCAAAATATGCAGCAATTGCTAACATAATCGTAACCGACTTTAGCATCGCTACGGGAGAGATGTCTCATCGTAGTCAACTCCTTGAATTTGTCGAAACCCCTTTGCGACAAGTCGAGCTTTATAGATGGTCACATTACCATCAGCATCAGTTTTTCTTTTGAAAATCCATTTATTCTCAACGACCTTTTGATTGTGAGGTAAGTCCACCAAGGTACAAACCTAGTTTTCGTACATGGATTCCATCTCGGATTTCATGGATTCTAGCCATTTGTTGGAATCAGGGCTCATCATCGCTTCTTCATACGTCGCAGGGTCATCTATTTCATTAATCATGAAATTCATAACGGGATTGCCGTCAGAGTCGCTGACGTGTCCTGCTTGACCTGCGAGGTTCGGCAGTATCCTCTTTCGGAGTTTCATGATCATTATCATTAGCTCTCTCTTCATAAGGTGAAGTCAACTCCAAAACAACTTCTGGTTCTGTGCCACTCGCCAATTCATGAAGAGAAGGTTCAATAACCTCTTCGAGTTCTACCTTCCGACTATTCACACCTTTCGCGAGAAACTCCTTCTCAAGAAAGGATCCATTCTTGGCAACAAAAACCTTGCCCTCGGATATGTGATAGAAGGTATACCCAATCGTTTCCTTAGGGTATCCTATGAAGACGCATTTTTCCGCTTTGGGTTCGAGTTTATCCGGCTAAAGTTTCTTCACATAAACATCACATCCCCAAACTTTAAGAAATGACAACTTAGGTTTGTTTGCAAACCATAATTCATACAGTGTCGTTTCAACGGATTTAGATGTTGCCCTATTTAAAGTGAATGCAGCAGTTTCTAGTGCATAACCCCAAAATGACAGTGGCAAGTCAGTCAGAGACATCATAGATTGAACCATATCCAATAAACTACGATTACGACGTTCCGACACACCATTATGTTGTGGTGTTCCGGCAGGCGTGAGTTGTGAAACTATTCCACAGTCTTTCATATGTGTGTTAAACTCGTAACTAAGATACTCTCCTCCATGGTCGGACCGCAGAAATTTGATCTTTCTATTATGATGATTTTCCACTGCATTCTGAAATTCCTTGAACTTTTCAAAAGTTTCATACTTATGTTTCATTAAATAGATATACCCGTATCTACTCAAATCATCCGTGAAAGTAACAAAATAACGATATCCACCTCGTGCCGACACACTCATTGGTCCACACACATCAGTATGTATGATTTCCAATAAATCTGTCACCCGTTCCATTGAACCGGAAAACGGCGTTCTAGTCATCTTGCCCATAAGGCATGGCTCACATGTATCAAATGATTCAAAATTAAGTGATTCCAAAAGTCCATCAGAATGGAGTTTCTTCATGCGTTTAACGCCAATATGACCTAGATGGCAGTGCCACATATATGCAGACATATCATTATCAAGTTTAATCCTTTTAGCATCAACATTATGAATATGTGTAATACTACTATCGAGATCCAACAGAAATAAACCATTCAACACAGGTGCATGACCATAAAAGATATCATTCATATAAATCGAACAACCAATGTTTTCAGATTTAAACGAATAACCACTTTGCATCAAACACGATCCGGATACAATTTTCATGCTTAGTGCAGGCACCAAATAACAATTATTCAGATTTATAACTAATCCCGACGGCATATGGAGAGGCAGCATTCTAACGGCGATCACATCAACTCTTGATCCATTGCCGACCCGCATCATGACCTCATCCCTTGCTAGTTGTCTCTTGTTCCGCAACCCCTAAACCGAGTTACATATATTAGCAACCGATCCCGTATTAAATACCTAGGTGCTACTGCGAGTACTAGTCAAGTACACATCAATAACATGTATATCACATATACCTTTGTTTGCCTTGCCGGCCTTCTTGTCCGCCAAATACTTGGGGCGATTCTGGCTTCAATGGCCAGTCCCCTTGCAATAGTAGCACTCGGTATCAGACTTAGGGCCAGCTCGGGGTTTGTTTTTAGGTGCGGCAACAGATTTGCCGCCCTTCTTTCCCTTCTGCTTGCCTTTCTTGTCCTTCTTGAAATCGGTGGTCTTATTGATCGTCAACACTTGATGTGCTTTCCTAATCTCCACTTCTGCAGTCTTAAGCATTGATAGAAGCTTGGGAAGAGACTTCTTCTTGCCCTGCATGTTATAGTTCATCACGAAGCTCTTGTAGCTAGGTGGTAGAGATTGGAGACCACGATGTATGCCTAAGTCAATGGGAATCGTTATTCCCAAGGATACAAGCTTATCGGCGTACCCAGACATTTTGAGTACGTGCTCACTAACGAAGTTGTTTTCCTCCATCATGTAGCTAAAGAACTTTTCTGTAGCATTATAACTCTCTACGGCAGCATGGGTATCGAAAATCATTTTCAATTCTCCCATGGTATCAAAGGCATTGCCATTTTCGAAACGCTTTCGAAGTTCCGGCTCTAGCCCATACAGTATGCCGCAATGAACTAAGTTGTGGTCCTCCTGACGAGTTATATAGATGTTCTTTACCTCGTCAGGGGCATCAGGAGCTGGTGGGGGGCCTAGCGACACATCTAGCACATATTGCTTTTGTGCAGCAGTGAGGAGAATCCTCAAATTCATAGCCCAGTTGGTGAAGTTGCTACCATTCACAGCAAGTTTCTCTTTCTCCATCAACACATTGAAATTAAAAGCAGGTGGTGCCATCTACAACAGAATTTGTAAAGTATATTTAGACTAATTTTATGATAGATTGAGTTCAACTAATCCAAATTACTAATGAACTCCCACTCAAAAATGACATCCCTCGTGTACTTTTGGTGATTACATGAACCAAATCCACTACACCAAGTCCGATCATCACGTGAGTCGGTGTAGCTTCAAAGGCGAGCATCTATATGGGCATCATATCAACTATATGACTCATGCTTAACCTTTCGGTCCGTGTTACGAGGCCATGTCTATACATGCTAGGCTCGTCAAGTAAGAACCTTAGTATTTGCGTGTGTAAAATTGTCTTACACCCGTTGTATGAAAGCGTAGAGTTGAAAACACCCGATCATCACGTGGTGCCTCAAAACACGATCCACAAAACGGTGCATACTTAAGGAAGAACACATTTTATCTTGATATCTAAATGAGGGATCATCTTATAATGCTACGAAATGCGCCAAAATAGCAATATAAGATGCTAACATCTAATGTGTGAAGTGAGGTGATATGGTCCATGCATTTGATCTCTATCATTTGCATCGTGGTATGATCTCTATCATTCCTTTGTGTGTAAGGCCAAGGTCTATGGAACTTACACGTTAAGTGAGTTGTAAGAGTATCTATTATACATCTACTTACAACAATACCATATCAAAACACTAGCCCAACAACGATCTAAACTAGATGCCTCTAATTTATCAATTGCAAGTTTTACGTGGCTTAGGGCTTTCGGAGATAGAACCTGTCTAACCTACGAACATGAACCACAACGAGGATAACCAAGTTATTAGCAACTCGTTGTAAATCAGATATTGACTATAGTAGGAGAGACAGACATCCGTCAGCCACTTATGCAAAACAAGTTGCATGTCAGTCGTGGAACCGGTCTCATGTACGATAACATGTAAGGTTGGTCCGGGCCGCTTCATCCCACTATGCCACCAATATCCAAAGTACATAGAAGATGCAATAACATGATCATCATCGCCCACATATAAACATATGTGTACTACCCGTGCAAAGCACCTACGCATAGATTAGGCTCTGATACCACTGTTGGGTCCGTAGCATAGAAAACAAAAAAAAATCCTACGGTGTGAACTACACGCCAAGATCTATCTACTAGGTACAAAGCAAACGGGTGGACATACATCCATAGAGAACTTACCCTCGAAGACAATGAGCTTTGTTAACGAGTAGGAACTCGTGGTTGATGTAGTCGTACACTTGCCGATCTCAAGATTGTGAGGAAGTCCGAGCGCCGCAACTCAGCAGCGCATCCGCACTCGCACACACGTCCAAGCCACCAGACAACCTCCACCTCCTCGCTCCAGCGATCCAGTGAGCGACAACTCCTTCCGACGAAATGCCACGGAACATGTATCTCGCTAATCCGAGACCATGGGGAATAATTCTAGAGAGAGATCCTTCACAAGGAGGTGTGCGGATGAAGGAGGAATGGGTGGCCTTTTATAGGAGGAGGGGGCCCCTCTCTCCATGGCAGCGCATGGGGGTGACCCCTCACCTCCCCCATTCATGTGGTGGTAACTCCTCCACATTAAAATGCCTCTTCACATTCCCTTTTAAAGTCTCCACTTTAAATGCATTAAGTTTCTCCAAATTTAATGCTCTCTCATTTAATAAAACTCTTTTATTAAATTTATTCAGAATTTTGTTAATTACTTTAATTAACAAACATTCACATATAGCCCCTTGCAATATTTCAATATCACATGCAGAACCACCTTACGCAATTTCACCTGAAACAATTTCGGTTTCTATTGAAACAATTCCTGCGCTTTGCAATTCTTTCGTCTGAAACATATGTGCTCCAAAATGGTGTCCGATAACTCTTAAGTGTGCCACCCTACGGTTCGCGAATAATGCAGACATGATCGAGACCCTTCTCCGATCAATAATCAGCGGACACGGAGATCGTCTTGACTCCTACACATTCAACGATGACTCCGTGATCGTGAGAACCTTTAACTCTTGTAACTAAATCCCTTTGTCTCTCGATATATTACATGTCGAGATTCGATCATCGGTATCTCCATACCTAGTTTGATCTCGTTCTGACATGCACTCTTTTTCGTTCCGTGATATAACATTCTAGTGATCACATCACTTGCTTGCAAGCTATCCTAATGTGATATCACCGAGAGGGCCTAGAGTATATCTATCATCATCGGATTGACAAATTCCACTCTTGATCCATGAGCCTCAACATAACACCTTCGAGTACTGAGCCCATCTTTATAGTCACCCTGTTACGGTGTGACGTTTGATGTTATCAAGATACTCTTCCGGTGTTAGCAATTAACATGATCTCATGGTCTAAGGATAAAGATTACTTCATATGATGTTATAGCAATATAAACACAATGACTTGATCGTAATGCTATACTTCGGATGAATGTTCATCACATCATTCCACCAATGGTGTGACCTTGTTATTAACAACATCCAATGTCCATGATCAGGAAACCTTGATCATCCTGTTAATCAACAAGCTAGTCTATAAGAGAGGCATGACTAGGAACCCCTTTTTTGTTTATTAAACACACATGTATTGATGTTTCCTATTATAGCATGTAAAATAAACATCTATCATATACAAGGAATACATAATAACAACTTTATTATTGCCTCTCAGGGCATATTTCCTTCATGCGCAAGTTGGGAATAACGGAGAACATGCTCCAAGCAATAAAAACTACATTCCATGGTATTGTGCCTGGCATCTCATGTGAGCCCATAGGCAAGGTTCGGGTGGACGTGTTATTCAGTACGAGGAACAACTGCTGGACTGAAAATCTGGAGTTTGAAGTGGTGAATTTGGAGAGCACGTATCACGCGTTACTCGATAGACCAGCCCTGAACAAGTTTACGGCAAGTATGCACATCAGCTACATGAAAATGAAGATGCCTGGACCAAATGGTCCTACTACAATAATTGGGGATTTCCGGTGATCAATAGAGTGCGCTTCTGCTGGATCTAGCCTGGCTGAATCACTAGTAATTGCCCAAGAGAAAAGGAGAATCAAGGAAGTGGCAGCATTGGCTCAATTTGTGCAAGTGCATATGCCGACGCTGAGCAATCCACATGGGAGTGTCTCGTTTCAAGATGCAAAGGATACCAAGAAGATCCAAATTGATGACCAATTTCCGGAACACACCATAACTATTGGCGTCGGGCTTAGCAACAAATAGGAAAGCGAGCTCGCCAACTTCCTCCATGAGAATCGGGATATTTTTGCATGGTCCACAAAGGATCTGCAAGGAGTTCCGAGGGAGTTGTCCGAGCACTCTTTACATGTGAGACCCAGAACTAAGCCCGTGAAGCAACCTCTCCGGCGCTTTTCTGAAGATAGGAGGAAAATCATAGGTGATGAGTTGGCTCGGCTCCTTGCAGCCGGGTTCATAATGGAAGTGATGTATCCGTATTGGCTATCTAATATGATGCTTGTCGAGAAGAAGAAATATGATCCGAATGTGGCAGTTGTGTGGAGAATGTGTCGATTACACGAACCTGAACAAGGCGTGTCCTAAAGATCCATTTCCACTGCCTAGGATAGACCAAGTCATAGACTCCACTTCTGGGTGTGAATTGTTGTCGTTTATTGATGCATACTCTGGTTTCCACCAGATACCTTTGAATCCGGATGATCAAATAAAAACTGCATTTATCACCCCTTATGGGGCTTACTGCTACAAGACTATGCCATTTGGGTTACGTAATGTTGGTGCAACATACCAAAGATGTATGTAGAAGTGCCTTCATGATCAAATTGGTAGAAATGTGCAGGTATATGTTGATGATGTAGTTATAAAGACCAAGGAAAGCAAAACGCTCCTTGAGGATATCTGGCAGATATTCGCAAACTTGAGAAGGTTCCGGATGAAGCTTAACCCGGAGAAATGCACCTTTGGTGTCCCGGAAGGAAAATTACTCGGATTCCTCGTGTCTAGCCGAGGTATCGAGGCGAATCCAACCAAGATCCGGGCCATCGAAAGGATGGAACTTCCGAAGTGTCTCAACAATGTCCAGAAATTCACTGGATGTTTAGCATCACTGAGTCAGTTCGTATGTCGGCTGGGAGAAAAGGCTTTGCCTCTCTATCAGCTAATGAAGAAACCCGGCAAATTTGTGTGGACACCACAGGCGGATAATGCGTTTCGTGAATAAAAAAAGATGCTAACCTGTGCACCAATACTAGCTTTGCCTCTATCCAAGGAGCCAATGTTGCTCTATATAGCGGCGACCAACCGAGTCGTAAGTGCTATGATAGTGGTCGAATGCGACGAAGATGGTAAGTCGGTGCAGAGACCAGTGTATTACTTAAGCGAAGTATTGTCTACCTCGAAGCAAAACTAGTTTACCTCGAAGCAAAACTAGTATTGCTTAAGACCAGTCTATTACTTAAGCGGCGGCGTCACTATGGTGAGAGAGAACTGCAAGAGGCCACGACAACGACGGTGCTATGTTGAACGAAAACAGCGGCGACGACGGCACGATTGTGGGGAACAAGGAAGAAGAAGGGCAGGCATGCGTGGGAAGTGGGGGAAGTGCCCAGGGGCGCCCCTCACCCCTATTTAACCACGCCCTTGAGAGGGGTAGTGGGATCCAGCGCTGCGAAGGAGCCACACGGAGTGGCCGTGTATTTGTCAAACCAACCAATCAGAGGCAGGCCACACGAAGGGCCACAGGGAGTAGAAAATCCCACGACGCGACGTAATGATACGGTTATCGAGGGAGAAGCCACGATGTGATGTTCACAGCAGTTATTCCTGACAGTGAATACAATAACTGACGCGGTTACTATTGCATGCCCTTAAAATGAGGCAAAGTGATGATTACCCTCCACGTAGTCACGTGGGGAAGCATACAAGAGAAGGAAGAGATCCAAGGGATAACCCGGATACAACATCAAAACCCGGCCAACAAGGGATAACTCAGAATGAGCCAAGGGAAATCAATAGTGAACCAACCGAGTCATTGTGTAAGTCGACGAAAGAACATAGAACCTAGTAGGTTGAACCTACCGTGGCCTTACCAACTGAAGTTGCTAAGACCGCACCAGCTTCGGGGACTAATGTTGGAGGGAAAACCCCGGGTAGGGTCACGCTGGGGTATAATGGCCATGAAAGCCGAGGTACGGTGATACGTCCAAAACGTATCTACTTTCCCAAACACTTTTGCTATTGTTTTTTCTCTAAACTTGTGTGATTTGGATACAACTAACACGGACTGATGCTGTTTTCAGCAGAATTACCTTGGTGTCTAGTTTTTGTGCAGAAAATCAACTATCAGAAAAAAACCCGGAAAATATGCCAAAAATCTTATTTCACCAGAAGACTCATGGAGCCAGAAGACGAGACGGAGTAGGGCCACGAGGGGCCCACACCATCTGTCAGCCAGGTGAGCAAACCGCTGGGTGGTGTGGCCGCCTCGGCTGCCCCCTCGGGCTCCCTCTTTGCCTATAAGTTGCCTCTTGACCTAAAAACCAAGGGGGTTCGACGTTTTTCCATAAAGAGTTCTGCTGCACCGCCACCACCAGATTCCGCGACTCGGAACTAGAAACTCTGTTCTGGCACCCTGCCGGGACGGGGAATTGGAGGAGATCATCACCATCATCATCACCATCGCTTCTCCATCGACCATCCATGTTTCCCACATATATGAGTGAGTAATCCCCCGCTGTAGGTTATGGGGATGGTAGGGATTGGATGAGATCGTTCATGTAATGGCATTAGATTGCTAGGGCATGGTGCCTAGTATCTATTATTAGTGCTTTTTGACTTTGTTGCAACTTGTTATGCTTAATGCTTGTCACTAGGGCCCGAGTGCCATGATTTTAGATATGAACATGTTATTGATTCATTATGATAGTATTGTTTATGGTCTTACCTACAAGTTGTATACACACGTTGTTGTCTGGAACCAAAGGCCTCGAAGTGACAACAATCGGGATAACCGGAGGGAATGGCTTTGATGTGAGGATCACATGTGTTCACGGAGTGTTAATGCCTTGCTCCGGTGCTCTATTAAAAGGAGCACCTTAATTGCCAGTAGTTCCCTTGAGGCCCCGCTGCAAACGGGCTAGCAGGACAAAAGATGTTATGCAAGTTCACATTGCGAGCACGTATGACTATATATGGAACACATGCCTATGATTATTTAGTACTTGGATGCTTTATCTTATTTATCTGCAAATGCCCTATGTCTTGATTGCCATATGAATTGTCTTGTTCATGCAACGCCCGTCCATCCATCCCTATGCCTACCGCGCTTTAATCCTACTATTTACTGCAATTGTTACTATTGTCTTTACTTTTACTACTTCTATTACTTTACTATTGCTACTACAAAATTGTTGCTACTGATAAACTGTTGTGAGCAAAATTGTTTCTAGGTGCAGCTGAATTGACAACTCATTTGTTAAGGCTTATAAATATTCTTTGGCTCCCCTTGTGTCGAATCAATAAATTGGGTTTCACTTTCCTCGAAAATACTGTGATACACCCCCTATACTTGTGGGTCATCAAGACTATTTTCTGGCGCCGTTGTCGGGGAGCATAGCTTTATTTATCAAGTTCACTTGGAATCACTATTGTTCGCTGCCATCCATCCATCATGGGTAAGTCTCGTGATGGCAAGGTTCCTATTTTACCATCCACTACAAGAAGAATGCAGTTACGAACACCTCTGTTGCTCTTGATTCACCATCAGTTATGAGTAAGCTCCTTACACCACCACATACACATGCTACACACACTGCTACTACTGCTGAATCTGAAACTTTTGATACTTATGATGATGCTTCTATTGTGCTTGATAAGAGTGGTTCATTAGGTCCTTTCCTAGATGCTACGATTTCTAGAACTATAGCTGGAAATACTGAAACTCCTAATGAAGACACTACTACACATGTCAGTTCACCTGAGTCTAGAGAGAGCTATGATATTGAAGACGGTTATATTGAGATGACCGATGAATTTATTAAAGAATGTCAAAACACCCATGATAGGAGTGTTATTAGGAGTCTCCTTGAGAGGCGTACTATAAAACCCAAATTGTCTCCTAATGCTAAGTTTGCTGCATCTCCCATAAACATTAAAGATAAGGATTATGATTTCTCTCTTGATCTATCTTACATAGCTATTGTTGAGAAAGAACCTTTTTGTGGGACTAAGAATGAAAGTGCGGTAGCACATATGACTGAGCTTTCTGCCACCAGTGGTTTATTTTCTGATGATATTAAGATGCGCACCTACTTTGTTGCTAAATTTTTCCCTTTTTCACTAAAAGGAGAAGCTAAAACTTGGTTTAATAATTTACCTCATGGATCTATTGATAGCCCTGATTGCTTGATTAGTACTTTCCTGCAGAAATATTTTCCTCCTAGTGCTAGACATGCTATTTTGCAGGAACTTTTTGATTTTAAACAGGGAGAAAAAGAGATATTGCCTGAATCATGGGCAAGGTTTTGTGCTTTGATTCATGCACAGGCTAGATGTCCATTACCTAAGAATGAGCTTCTTGATATATTTTATAATGGACTAACTGAAGAATCTAGAACATACCTGGATAGTTGTGCTGATTGTGTTTTCATGAATAGGACCCCCAAGGAAGCTGAGGAATTAATGGCCAAAATAAGCAAGAATTATGAAGACTGGACTCCTCCTGAACCAGCTATACCTGAAACAATTATACCTGAACCAGCTATACCCGCGCCTATACCATCATCTAAGAAGAGGGGAGTTATTGAACTAAATGATGAAGTGATGAAGGAAGCTAAGAAATGTCTTAAGGAGAAGGGAATTAAAGATGCAGATGTGAAGAATTTACCTCCTATAGAAGAATTATGTAAGCCAATCTCCCACTCATCCACTATTGAGGTACACTCTCTCCAACATTTTCGTGAAGGTGATATCCCTTACTCTAAACCTCATGATCAATGCTTAGAAGAATTTGATGTTTTTATTGTTAAGCAAGATAATTTTAATAAAAGGGTGCAAAATAATTTGATGGAAAACACTAGAGCTACTGTTGAGTTGAAGGATATTGTGGAAAGAACATCTAATGATGTTAAAATGCTTGTCAAACATTTTCAAATGGTCCAAACTCAAATTGATCAGCTTATTAAAGTTCAAAAAGACTTGCTAGTTAATGCTGCTAAAGAAAAACATGCTTATAAAATTATAACTAGAAGTGGTGTTGCTACCCAGGATCCTCTACATCTTGAGGGGCATCCTAAAAGAATTGAGCAGGATTCTCAACAAGCTGAAAAATAGTGGTACTACTCCTAAGAAAAGAAAGAAGAAACATAAAACTATTGTAGAACCCTCTGAACCTGCTAAAGATCCTAATAGTATATCTGTCTCTGATGCTGAAACTGAAAGTGGTAATGAAGAAAATGATGTTCCTGATAAAGAAAAAGTTGAAGAAGAACCTGAAAAGCACACTAAGAATACTAAATACACTAAATAAGATTTTGTTGCTAAGAAACATGGTAGTGAAAGAGAGCCTTGGGTCATAAAACATATGACTTTCCCTGATAAGAAACACAAGTCAAAGGAAGATGAACACTATAATAAGTTTTGTGAATGGATGAAACCTTTATTCTTTCTTTGACTGATGCTATTAAATTGCCTCCTTATTCAAAGTATATGAAGGATATTGTCTCTAATAAAAGGAAGATCCCTAATGAAGAAATTTCTACTTTGCTTGCTAATTATTCCTTTAATGGTAAGGTTCCAAAGAAACTTGGAGACCCAGGGATTCCAACTATCCCGTGCTCTATTAAAAATAGTTATGTTAGAACTGCTTTGTGTGATTTGGGAGCAGGAGTTAGTGTTATGCCTTTTTCTCTCTAAAAGAGACTTCAACTGGAAAAACTAATACCAACTGATATATCTTTGCAAATGGCTGATAAATCTACTACCATTCCTGTTGGTATATGTGAGGATGTACTCGTTCAAGTGGCTCATAATTGCTTGATATTAATTGATTTTGTTGTGCTTGAAATGCCTGAGGATGACAATATGTCTATTATTCTTGGGAGACCTTTTCTTAATACTGCAGGAGCTATTATTAATTGTAATCAAGGAAAGGTGACTTTTAATGTTAATGACAAGGAGCATACTGTCTATTTTCCCAAGAAGATTGATAGGACTTATGGTTTAAATTCAATTGAACATGTTGAGGACATTCAAGTTGGAGAAATATATTGTCCCATACCAAGAGAAAAATATGAAACTATTATGATTGGGACCATTGCTATCAAGGTTGAGGTAACATAATCATTAGTGGAATTTAAAGTTTTGTTTCATATAAAATTATTTTGGTAACAAGACCTGATCAACCTTGTTAACAAAAGGATTTCAATGAACAAAACAATGTTTTCACCATGATTATCTTTGTTTACTTTTATTTTATCCATTTTAGTTTTTGTTTTTGCTTAGTTTACTTTTCTGTTGTTAGTTGCTTGCTTGTTAGAGTGTCTTAGAACTTCTGAAGTTTTTGTTTTGTTTTGTCATTGCATCTTTCCAGAAATTTTTTCTGTCAAAAAATCTTTCATCTATACCTGAATGCTCAAAAATAAAGTGTCTCGAAAAATTCCAGAAAATTCATATTAAATTTTTACGTGAAAAATGGGCAGAGAAGTGCCTAGAGAGTACCAGGGGGGCCCACCAGGCAGGCACACCACCTGGTGGCGCGGCCAGCCTAGGGGCGCGCCTGGACATGGTGTGGGCCACCCCTGGCCCTCCACTCACTCTCTCACTTCCCACTTCTTTCTCTCTCCCGAGAAAACATCAGTTCTTTGCTCGAAATCACGTTCTTGCTGCTCCTGCCCACGATTTTTCGATCTCCTTGCTCAGCCCATCTTTGCTGCTAAAATTTGGAGCATTTGTTCTCCGGTATGTGACTCCTCCACTTGTCCAAGTAGATTTGTGTTTAGTGGTTTATATCTTGAGTATTTTGCTGCTGTAGGTGACAGGTTATGAGAGGTTGTAAGCTTGTTCAATGCTTAGAGATATTGTTTTGATGCATGTTTAGGCCTCTTACAAGTCCCCATGAGTAGTGCCCTTCATTATATATTCACTTTGCAATCACTTGTGTAATGGATGTTTAAATTTCAGAATAGAAGATGAATGAACATCAACTCAACCAACATGAACTGAGGGTGCTTGAGGTTATGAAGGTTCACCGAGAGGAGGAAGTTTTTCCTTCCATCTATCCATGCTTCGAATTCATGAGGGCTGCAGGAATTCCCCAGGACTTCCATACTTTAGTTGCTAATGCAGGATTGGAGCACTTTGTGGAAGATGAACCTTGTCAATTTGTGAAACTAACTATGTCTATAGTGCAGGACTTTCGATTTAGTTACTCTTTGCCTAACCCCATGGTTCACTACAAAATTTACAATATAGTTGTCGACCTTCCTCTTGATGACTTTTGTGTAGCTATTAAGGTACCGCAGTGGGGATCGTGTGGAAGGATTAAAGAGCGACCTGCTCCACTCATGGACTTGTATGCGGAGATCTGCCAAGGGAGCGGCTTCTCGAAGGAGAGCGGGAAAATCCGTAACATTCATCTCCTGTCTATTCGCTACTTTGCTTACTTTATTGCCAAGTGTATTCTCGCTAGGAAAACTGCTAATAAGTTATCCTCATATGATCTAGCATTCATCCCAGCTGCTTTAAAACGAGATAGGACTTATAACTTGGGTGCCTTGATAGCTTTCCGTCTTCTTTGCTAACATGAGAAAGGTGGAATTTGTGGAGGCCTCATCGCCTCTCGTTTATTAGCTTTACATGGTGTAGTGCCTCATCATCTAGACCTACAGTTTCCCATAGAAAGGCTTGACCTTAATTCCATGATACAACATAAATTTGTTTCTTCTTGGGCTAATTTGAGTGATTTGTCTTATGAAATAACCTTTCTCAAGGCTGGTTGGAGAAGGAGTAAGTCCGAGCGATTTGTTCTTTTGCCTACACCTGTTTTGTTTAACCTTGATACCAGGGTAGGATAGTCACTCACTGAGGAGGAGCTTGATACGTACCTGGGGGAGCTCTCCCAACAGGAGCAGGATACTAGAAGGGAGGTTACAGATGATTTGGTTCAGCCCTCGAATGAGGGGGAGTCTTCATACCAGCAGCCTACCTATGATTGGGGAGCTCCTTCTTCCCAAGGGCCTAACCATGATCATTCTTACAATGACCCGCCTGCTTGGAACCCTTACCCGTGTTGGGGTTGATACCCACTTAGGCCAAAAGCCTAAGCTTGGGGGGAGGTGCACCGACATCACACTCATCTCCATATCATGTTTCGTCGGTACTTTGTATATTCATGCTTCGTTCTCTTTTTAGTTTTCGTTCTTTCTTTACTTTTGCTTTCTAAAACACAAAAAAAGACCAAAAATATTTCTGTTATTTCTCTTTGTTTGCTTCTTCTTCTTTTTGCCTTGGTTTGCTTTTTTCCTTTTGGCTTTGTCTTAATTATTCGAAAAACCCCAAAAGATTTTTCTTTGCTTGTTTTTCCTTTTTGTTCTTGCCTTTGAAAATTAAAAACACCAAAAATATTTGTTGTTCTTCTTTGGTTTTGTGAAGTTTGTTGCAGGGTTCAGCAGTCCTGAGTGGAATTTGGTTTCATGTTATTATTCAAGCCACACAAGTGAGGGGCAATAATGAGGATTAATGACAACTTGAGGTGTGGTAAGAGGCTAGTAACGAACTCTATTTATTTTCATTTTTGTACATATACTCATCATTGTGGGCATGCTTAGTCTGTTCATGTAGGGTGTATGTTATTTATGGATGCTTAGTAGTTCTTGCTTTCTTATGATTAACTCTAGCTTGCTAATAGTTTGTAGCATGTCGTATGAATGTTTGCTGGCATTGCTCTATTCATAACTTGGTATGACACTGTGGTATCCTCCTCTGAATGTTTCACTTGAATTAACTTGGCACATGCTCATGCATGCATATGACTGAAACAATAATCAGTTAAGCCTCGATGAATTATTTTGCCTCAGGGGTCTTGAATCACTTTCATGCCATGATTAGTCCTGTTTTGTTGCAAGCATGATTATGATAGTTATTGCTCTCTCGTTTGTCGCTCCCTTACTATTGCTAGCCTTCACTTGCACTGAGTATGAGCTCTACTCGTGTTTCCAATTCCCTAAAACCAATATTGCCAAATGTGTCCACCGTACCTACCTATTAGCATCATTTGTTGTTCCGTGCATATTCAATATTCCTTGTTTTCTTCCGAATAAAATGTTTGCTTGTTATGAGAAAGTTAGTTAGTAAAGCTCTCACGAACTTGATGGCACACTTTATTTCTTGCACTTAATAAACCTGAACCATTGTGATTGTCCATGAAAGTTATATGTTTGCAAATTATAGGCTGGAGATTAGCAGAATCGTCTGTCACGGGGAACGCTTTCAACACCTGTAAATATATACCCAGTTGATATCATGCTCTTTTGTTTGCGGATGTCGTCGGTGTGAAATAAAAGGGGAGCTTGTAAGTCCATGGAGTTATTTATGTGTGTTAGAGAAACGCCTAGGCCACCGGTCTAATCCATGCCTAATCATGGTGGAAACCTGCAGCGTAACCATAATGAGTATCTATGAAGCATTCTTCTTATAAAAAAAGGAGAGATAGCTATTAAGAAAAAGAAAAGAAAAAGAGATTTGAGAAAAGAGGAAATAGAGAAAAAAGCACCATTTTTCCCATGGTAAATAAGGAGAATGCTGAGATACTCGTTATATGCTTGCCTTGTCATTTTGATATGGGGATTCTTCCGTATCATTGAGCAAGGGGTACCCCGTTGGCGGTTCTCTATGATACGCACGTATTTACTATGACAAGAACTTACCGGTAACTGAAGTTGAGTAGCATGAGGAGCGGCCCTCGTACTCAAGGGACATGAGATTTCTAGTTTATAGTCTGTTAAGCATATAACTCAGATTGGACCTCACTTTCACCTTAACCATTTAAAGATGCTTATGATAGGGGCAATGAGAGCTCAAAGCTAACGAGTAGCATGCTTTCAACATTTGGAAGCCTTTCAAACTTTTCAAAACCTTTTTCATTTCCTTGTTGAGTCACCACCCATTCTATGATCACTTTCTTGAGAGCATAGTTGTCATTCTTAGTGTAATGTGCTTGTCTCAAAACTTGATTAATTGTGTTATGACTTTGATGCTTATATCTTTGATATCTTTACTTCTAGTCTTCACCTGAACATCAGAGGTGCCTTGGCGTTTATATTTGCTCTACAATCAAAGGCAAGTGAGATACCACTCTATCATACCTTTTTACGAGGATTGCAATGTTGCTTATGTTTATGTTTCATGATACTTACTATTTTTGAGTTAGAAGCTCTTCATAGCTTGCAATGACTATTAAGTAAACTTAGTTGCATACTCCTTATTATGAATTGCCTGAGTAGTTGATCATATGCTAAGAATATATACATCTTATGAAGCAAATGTGTTCATGAAAGTTTATTTTATCGCACTTAGTTTTCAACTGAATTGCTTGAGGACAAGCAATAAGCTAAGCTTGGGGGGAGTTGATACGTCCAAAACGTATCTACTTTTCCAAACACTTTTGCTATTGTTTTTCCTCTAAACTTGTGTGATTTGGATACAACTAACACAGACTGACGCTGTTTTCAGCAGAATTACCTTGGTGTCTAGTTTTTATGTAGAAAATCAACTATCAAGAAAAATCCCAGAAAATATGCCAAAAATCCTATTTCACCAGAAGACTCATGGATCCAAAAGACGAGACGGAGTAGGGCCACAAGGGGCCCACCACTGGCGCCATGGGCCGTGCCAGTCGCCAGGGTGGTGTGGCCGCCTCGGCTGCCCCTCGGCCTCCCTCTTCGCTTATAAGTTGCCTCTTGACCTAAAAAACAAGAGGGGTTCGACATTTTTCCAAAAAGAGTTCCGATGCGCCGCCACCACCAGATTCCACGATTCGGAACCAGAATCTCCGTTCTGGCACCCTGCCGGGATGGGGAATTAGAGGAGATCATCGCCATCATCATCACCATCGCTTCTCCATCGACCATCCATGTTTCCCCCATCTATGAGTGAGTAATCCCCCGTTGTAGGCTATGGGGATGGTAGGGATTGGATGAGAACGTTCATGTAATGGCATCAGATTGTTAGGGCACAGTGCCTAGTATCTATTATTAGTGCTTTTTAACTTTGTTGCAACTTGTTATGCTTAATGCTTGTCACTAGGGCCCGAGTGCCATGATTTCAGATCTGAACATGTTATTGATTCATCATGATATCATTGTTTATGGTCTTACCTGCAAGTTGTATACACACGTTGTTGTCCGAAACCAAAGGCCCCGAAGTGACAGCAATCGGGATAACCGGAGGGAATGGCTTTGATGTGAGGATCACATGTGTTCACGGAGGCTCCGGTGCTCTATTAAAATGAGCACCTTAATTGCCAGTAGTTCCCTTGAGGCCTCGCTGCAAACGGGCTGGCAGGACAAAAGATGTTGAGCAAGTTCTCATTGCGATCACGTATGACTATATATGAAACACATGCCTATGATTATTTAGTACTTGGATGCTTTATCTTATTTATCTGCAAATGCCCTATGTCTTGATTGCCATATGAATTGTCTTGTCCATGCAACGCCTGTCCATCCATCCCTATGCCTACCGCGCTTTAATCCTACTGTTTACTACAATTGTTACTATTGTCTTTACTTTTACTACTGCTATTACTTTACTATTGCTACTACAAAACTGTTGCTACTGGTAAACTGCTGTGAGCAAGATTGTTTCCAGGTGTAGCTGAATTGACAACTCAGTTGTTAAGGTTTATAAATATTCTTTGGCTCCCCTTGTGTCGAATCAATAAATTGGGTTTCACTTTCCTCGAAAATACTGCGATACACCCCCTATACTTGTGGGTCATCATACGGCAAGGCCAAAGCGATAGCTGGCCGAGTCACCTCAAGGCGTGCCGACTTACGGGATGACCCGGCCTGGTGGTTATACGACTAACGTTAATCCTGTTGATATAACGCCTATGTTGGCTAGGGTAGATTTGTCTTATTCACAGGTACTCACGAAAGCCGGGTTAACCAGACGCTAGCCGGGTTATCGCGTGGCTTACAAGAGAAAGAAGGAATCTCGCTGGTCAAAAGGTGGTTTCTCTCCACTACAGCGTGAGCAAAGCGAGCAGTGGTGAGGACCAGCGGGAAGTGGCCGACAAAGGTGACATAGCCATTATCGGCTGACGCTACCAATGCTGGATGACACCATAAAGAGAAGGGGCTCACAGAGGGTTACGTACAAAGTCCGGACCAGCCTGTAAAAGAGAAAAAGAAGCATCTTACTTTACCGAGGAGCATATTCGGAGAATATGCTCTAACTTAAACCCGAGATTTGTAACCTGGGCTCCCTTATATAAGGAGCACCAGGGCCTCCATAGAGAGGGTCGACCATTTTACTAAGGGAAAATCCTAGAGTGTTGTGTGTGGGTAGTAAGAGCATCGTCTCCTTCCCACCAACAGCTCGAGAAGCCCTTGTAATAAACCATTGTTCAAGTGAAAATACAAACTTCCGTGTGTGGAATCACCACACTATCCCTCTCTGGATTCCTCTAGTGCATATTTCCCCACTCTTAGCCTATACATGGCATCTGCCATGCCACCACCACGACATGCGCACCCGACGCTTTCCTCGGCAGTCGCGTCTGCGGTTGAGGTCGTCCTCGTCGTCCAAGCGGACGCGGTTGTTGTTGAGTGAATCTTCTCCATCTGCCTATCGATTCACGATGTCCATCAGGTGGTCGATGGTTTTGGGCTTCGTGCGGTCCAATTCTTCTCTGGGTTCTCTGCGGCATACGCCACCATTGAACGCATCAATCGCGAGATCTTCGGAGATGTCCTCTGTCGACTTTTTGATGATGGACCACCTTTGGATGTAGGAGCAAAGGGATTCACCCGGCTTTTGGCAACAAGCCCTGAGTTCTTCGCATGACACGGGCCGCTTGTAGGTGCTCTTGAAGTTGCGAACGAAGCTGTATACAAGATCCTCCCAACTGCAGATCGATCCGCGAGGCAGATTGTTGAGCCATGCGTGAGCAGCACCTTGCAGCTGCAGCTAGAGGCACTGCATGGTTGTGCACTTCTTTCCACCGTGCAGCTTGACGGAATAGATGTGATCTTCCAGCCAGATCTTTAGGTCTTGGAGGCCGTCAAACTTTGGGTTTTCCGAAGGAAGTTTGAACCCTTTCGGCATTCGAGTCTACCGTATGGCTCTGCTGAAGCAGCTGGCGCCACAGAGCTCTATACCTTTGTCCTCCAACTCTGTTGAGTAGGCGCGCATGACACGCATCTTGTCAACCTTGCGCTGGGTGATATTGTCACGCGCGTCGTAATTGTGATCATGTCGCCACGAGCTGCAGCGTCGCCGCGATAGGTCGTGCTCGTCCTCTCTAGAAGATATAGAGTAGTATTTAGGTGGACCCTAGCTTTTCTTCGGCTTTGGTGTTCGCTCCTTGGCCAGCACAACCTCGACCAATCCAAGTCCGGTGATCGCGGACCGATGCACGGTAGATCGTGGATCTCCGACTAGTGGCTGATTGGTGAGTAGATACATGGTGGCTGCTACACCGCTGTATGCGGCGTTTTCGGGATCATGTTACCCCATGAGTCCACCAACATGAATGAGAAGTCAAGGGCTCTAGTTGCCTCGTCTCTATCCTTGTCGTTGAGGTGGCTCAGTCGAGAGTGCCTTTTGGTGGCCCCGAGACTGTTTCCCTTTGAGGAGGACCCACCGATAGAGGAGAGTTCTACCCGTCGGGCACTCGACTCATCTGCGGCCTTCTTGTGCGCTTCTAGTTGTGCATTCACCGCCTGCTGGCGCTTGAACTCTTGGATGAGTAGCCAATGGTATCCCATTAGCATCTCACGTGATGCATCCACCGGCAATGGGTTGCCCTGTAGGGCCTCCCTGCATCGTGCCCACTCAACGTTGTTGAGGTGGATCTCCTGTCGCGTCGACCCGTTGTTGGCATGTTTGCCCTGATTCTCGGGGTTAGGAGGGATGGGCGGGTTTGGCTGCTCTCCATTGGCAGGGCCGATGATGGGGACTCGATTGGTAGGCTCGCTGTTGGTGGTGTTTCCTTGAGTGCCTCCACTACCGTTGTTGATGACGGCACACATGTGGTGGTTGGGGAAACCACTGCTCCCGCAACTCTCATATCTGGAGCCATAGACGTCTTCCCCCGATGATAGATTGGTCAGATCGGACTCGCAAACGTTGTTGCTATCCGTGTCGTAGGCTGCGCCCGACGCGTTGAGCTTGCTCAGGGTGCCGATTGATGGTAGGAACCACGAGACAGGTGCAATCAAGGGTGTCGTTGGGTGATCAGGGAAGCAAAACATCCCGATCTGTCCAACCTGGAAGCGTAAGCTCCCGATCATCATGCCGATTCCGTCGACTACGGACTCGAAGTCCGGGCGAGTCACCGACGAGTGGACGGTAAAGTCGAAGGTGCTGAAGAGGAGGTGATTCTCCGCTATAGCAGAGTTGTAGATCGCAGTTGATGGGGCCGAGGAAGCTGCAACATTAGCACTCGCAGTTCCCACAGACATCACCAAGACGAGGGGTTAACTCGTCAATGCCCATCGTCGATGGACTTGGGTTACAGGAATTGGGGAGCGCTGAAGGCATCGATCGGCTAGAAAACAAGCACATTAGGGACACGCGGTTTACCCAGGTTCAGGCCCTCGAAAGGGACCCTACTCCTGCTTGTCTACTCTTGGATTATCGAGGAATCGAAAGTTACAAGGGGTGCGTAGATGCAATCTGGCGGTGTGTAAAACTAGGGTTGCAGATATCCTTCTTGCTTCTCCCTCCTACCCTTTATATAGGGAGGCCAGGTCTCAGGATTGCAGGCCAAGTCAGTTATAGATTAGGGGTTTTCCCCTTTAAGTTTCTATTTATTCCTTGTCGTGTTCTTCAAGGAGTCGCTTGGGTCTGGGTCACCCGAATCCTTGCTGGACTTCAATTGTCCCACGGGCTCTGCTTGGGCCAAACCGTATAGGCTCATCCAAGGTTCCGTGGGCATACCCATGTCAACTGGTGTGGAATGAAATAGGCGTATACCACCGCGCGGGGCAGGCGGTGCGTTTTAGCAAATTTTTGGATAGAACAGTGGTGGCGTCTCTAATTTACGGAACACCACCGCTAGGACATAGTTGTGATGTTCGAAAGTGCCGAACGCCCGTGCTACATTGGTCTCGGCTCGCCTCGTGGTCCCCACTTAGTGTCGGTGTTCCCTGCTTCCGGAATGCCATGACTAAGCTATAGTGACGACGTTCGCCTTTTCCCGAACGCCTCGACTATTTTGCCTTGCAGTAGTGGCGCCTATTTTACTTTAGTCGCCACTAGAAAAATGACTGATATAAGCCTTTTCCTACTAGTGGAGACTCCAGCCGATGACAGATCCTATGGTGCTAGCATCTCTTTGGAACCTGCCAAATCCATCCACACAAAGGGGAGCAGGACTGTGAGGGGGACGGGGAGACAACTAGGGTTAGCCACACGCAGGGGCGGAATAGTGAGGCGACGATACTGGCCTGTAGCAATGACGATAAAGAGGGAGGAGGCAGAGGAGTAGGTGGAGTCCTATAACTCCATGACAGGATTAGTCGGCGGCGGAGTCAGCCGGTACTAGGCGGTGATAGCGACAACGGTGGGGAGAGAGGATGCATGGAGGAAGAGAGGCGAGCGAAGAGATGGGTCATGAGTCGTGCGTGCTCTGGGCGTTGGATAAAAAAACCAAGTAAAATCGATAGATGGAGAGGCGACGAAGAAAATCGGTAAGTGGAGTCGTTGACGACAGAAAACCGACGGAGTGGTACCGGTAGAAAACGGAACACCCAAGTTATTTTTAGATAGTAGAGATAGTCATAACCATGGTCGTGGCCCATCGTACGAATAGGACATGTATTTCGTTCTTCCACCGCCCATAGACAAGCAACTGATAGCCCAAAATATCACTAGAGCTTTAACAACCACTAGGCACACTTACCTAAAAGTACATATTCGAACACACCGCAAAGGGTCCGTCGACACGAAAGGCTTTCAAACGGGATGATAGACCTTTCAATTAGGAAAACGCTTCTTTTCACACGGGGGATCCACGTCTCGCGATCCCTCGCTTCCGTTGCGTGCCGTGAGTCCTCAAGGTGGAGAGAAAACAAGCGCTGACCCACCTTATCTCCTCCCCCCGCGTCTCTCTACCACCGGCTACTTCTCCCTTTCTCTTCTTCCTCACAGAGAAATAGCCATGGATTCTTCCACCGAGTCCTACTTCCACATATCTCTGATGTTGTTCCTTTGTCACCAACGTGCCACCGCTGTTCCTTTTCTTGCCAATGCACCGCCACCACACCGCCGTCCCCTTCACTTCCCCCCTACATCTCTCTCTCACAAACAAAATTACCAGTACTCTACGGCCTTGGTGCCTTGTACCAGAACTCGCCGCTGGTGCCCCAGGCCAACATGGAGAACCAGTGTTGCCAGGACACACCCACACTACTACTATCGTGGAGGCGCAGTGCTACCACGGCACATCGGCGTTTGCTGCAAGGGCATGGGGGCGTTGCTACCAGCACGGAGGTGCACTAATACCAAGGCATAGTGGCACTGCTGCGACGACATAGCAGCGTTGCTGCGATCATTGTGGTGTTGTTCTATCAGAGCACAACAGAGTTGGTGCAAGGTTATGGCGGCTCTACTACCAATGGCATTTGGGGCACTGCTACCCGCGTTGAGGTGCACTGCTACCAAAGCATGGAAGAGTTGTTGCAAGGGCATGGCAACTTTGCTATCAAGGGCATTGGGGACGCTGCTACCAACGTTGAGGTGCGTTGCTACCAGAGCACGACAAAGTTGCTGCAAGGGTATGGCGACTTTGCTTCCAGCGAGGAGGAGCAGTGCTACCAGTGCACAATGACGTTGCTGCGAGGGCATGTCAAGGCAGCTGCCACCACAGAGGTGCAATGCTACCATGGCATGGCGGCACTGCTATAGGGACATGGCGACGTTGATACCACCGCTGAGGTGTGGTGCTGCCAGGGCACGGCAACGCTGCTGCCAATACGAAGACGACTCTGCTGCAATGGTGCGCGACAGTGCTAAGGAGTCACCGAGGTCTTTTTTCACTAGACTAGACAAGATGGGGCTTGATGCGTGGAGCAGGAAAACAGGTTTTGTCCGTGTACCCGATCGAACGGACGTGCTCGCTCTCATCAGACGTTTGCGGAGGCGGTTCCCCGGAGGCGCTCACAGCTGCCCTTTCAGTTACACATGGGTCCCAATGAAACACGGAGGAGGGACGACACGTCGGCGTCCACAGCGGCAGACCCGCACTACAATAATCGTGCAGGCCAAAGAGGCACTACCCTCGCCCCCTGCCTACTCGCTCCCCTTCGCCCCTCCTCCTATCCCCCGTCGCCAGCGCCGCGCCTCGCTGTGCTCCTCCCGCCGTCGCGCCCCCTTCCCCAGGGCCGCCCTAACCCTAGACCAATCGCATCGCCGCCACCGCTGCTGCTTCTTCCTCCCTGCCACAAAACCAAAACCTAGTCCGAACCGCGGCAGCGGTGAGCCCATTAGGCGCCGCACCAAATAGCTAGGGTTTTGGCCTCCGGCCATGGATTTCCCCGCGGACGGCACCCGGTGGCCGGAGCCGCGTGGCGGCTCTGCCGAGGCGCCGCCGCCACCGCAGGAGGTCCCCTCTCCTCGCTTCGATTCGTCGCGTGCCCTAAGGTGAGCGCCGAGGTCTCCCCCCTTACCCGTAATCTGGAATACTCGTGCGTGCTGAATGATTTTCTAGGTTTCTGTCGGCTGTGTTTACTCTTTTTAGTTTTATTAGTCGAAGCCCATGTAGCATTACATTGCTGTGGAAGTTGTCGCAGTACTATTTACTATTGTAGATATAAGCAAGTTTAGTTTTGCTCCCCTGTCGTTACAGTGTTCTCTGAAGTTTCGTGGCCAATAGCCTGAACAAGTTGTGATCTTTATTAGTGGCGCTGATGGTTTCTTGAGTCTCTGGGGAATTGGTTGTGTCATGTTGAAGCATATATCTGGCAATAATATGAAAATGCGTTAGCTTCGTTTGAACTGACAATAGCATGAGAACGTTTATTTGGTTTACCATGGAAAAGAAATAATATTATAAGAAGATTGGCGCATTGATGGGAAATGCTGTTTGCAATGCCTCTTTGTCATTACTTTATACTGAATGACAAGACCCCCTGTTGATAAGAGAAGTAATTGAGGTTGTTGAATACGGATGCATTATCAGTCGATCATTTAAATAGTTCTTAGGGCATTCTTGAGTTTCTTCTTGTCAAAACTGAGGTCATATTTAGGAACATTCTTGTTTGAATGGATATACTATTTCTCATGCCAATACCTAGCTGTGTTCATACCTAACATAGATTATTTGCTGATGACCTATTTATCTTGATTCATGGTTTTCATTATATATGATATGATGTGCCTTTCAATTGATTCTCCCGTGGTATGGTCCTAATATTTAACCTAAAAATAATATACAGCTCTTAAATCTTTGCCCCCAGATTACTACTGTGAGAACATATATTTCGGTGGTGCTCATATAACTCTTTCTTGCTTACAGATTGCTGAGAGAGCTTGGCAGAAATGTAACAGAAGATTTGGTTGTGCTGATGCCAAACTTGCTGTCATTTTTGAAACACGAAGATCCTACAGTTGTTAAGCAATCCATAGCTAGTGGGACAAATTTATTTGCTGCTGTATTGGAAGAGATGGCACTTCAGGTCCTTTTTGTAAAACAGATATATTTATCAATGAATAAATCCACTGTTGTAAATACTACCTGTTGCGATGTTGCTGTTGTTTGAGGAGGTTATTTTACTTGCTTATTCTATTTTTTTTGGCCTTCTGGGATTGTGAAAAAACTTGCCGAGTGAAAACTATGGCAGAAGAAATGCCTGGCATAAAAATTATTTTCTACAAAGTGGGGTTTACTACCTCCATAGGCAGTGTACTTTGGTTGCACTGCATGTCCTACTTGATTTGCTCTTTCAGTGTTATTGATGACACTGCTTAAACCCAACACTTTGTTGTTTTCCTTCTTTCCAGTAGGTCAGTTTCATGCAAGTAACAGATTCTGATAATGATAGAATGCTCATTTGATGAGAGCATTTTGTCATTAACTGTAGTGTGTGTGTCTCTCCTTTTTCTATAATAGCCCTGAAGACAGAACTTACTTTGCTACCACTAAAAGACCAGCCATTCCAGTTATTTACAGGATTTGATGCATCAAATGCAATTCTACCAATACCATGCCAAGTCTGCTTCAAACATGCATCCTGGCACTTGATTATTAGTTTTTTTCTGGTGTTCTCCCATTTAGACAATTGAAAAACATTACATTTAATCTCAGAAATGCTAGAGTAGTTTGAACAAGGAGTTGGCTGATGGTTTGATGCACATCTACTGACTGGATAGTAGATGTAAATGAGATTTGTTTCTGCAGTCAACCTTCTTACAGTTATACTAGTAATAAAGTGATAATAAATGCACATGACCTTCCTTGTTCATATTCTATGAAGAGAAATACAGCCTAAGCTTTTCCCAATTGTAGATTTGAAGCAATTTTTTTTTGCGTGTTATTGCTCACTTTAACTAACAACTGGTGCATTCCTGTGGTATCCATTATCATCTCAATTCACTGTTTGAAACCTTAAGAAATTTATAGAAGTAAGAGATATATTTATTTTCATAAAATATAATTTTATAAGCTGAAAGAAACTTATAGAAAAAAGATATCCATTAGATTATGATTTACATATTAAACATACATTTTATACCTATAAGTATTAAAAACCTGGTACAATCCTAATGAATTTTCTTGCCAATACTCAAGCTTCTTCTAATCAAGAGAGTAAGAAAGCTTCTTTCAGCAGTTATAAACTAATTTAACCATTGCAGCATAGAATGGTCTTTGATTTGGTTTGATAGGTATTCTTAGACTAATTTATGAATGATGGCTTTCTGATTAACACAAGTCAGGGAGGTAATTTGACTATAGGCAGTGTAGATTAAAGAAAAACTCATGGCCTGTTTTCCTTATTTCTAATTTGTTTTGAGAATACAAATATTTGTTTGGGCTGTATGGTGCTGAAGTTTCAAAAATTTCTGATTTGCATTTTTTACTTCTCGAATCCTTAAATGTTTGTAACTTAGTAAGGATAGCTTTATTGTTTATTTATTATTATTACTCACTTTTGTCACTTTAATTCTTAATCTAGATTAACGGGCGTGGAAGAGTTGATGCTTGGCTTGAAGAGATGTGGGCTTGGATGAACCAGTTCAAGGATGCAGTATGTGTTATGATGCGTGAGGTTAGTTTAAAAATAGTTTATGCTGCTGTACCTTGTTTATTCCAATAATATGGTCAAAACTGTTGTTCTGTTGTCATATTTACAATAAATATTTCACACGTCATGAATTTAGCATACGAGTCATACCATATCTATATCATATTTATGCTGACATGCAGTTGGTCTTTATTGTACTCTTCCATTCTTGTAGCATAAATCCTCAGACAGTTGTATTTTGCCATAGTGTCTGCTGAGAATATCATAAAGGCTGATATTCTCGAGATTTGAAATGATGGCCCATGCTGCACTTTCTGCCTTTCTAGTTCAAATTACTGTCTGATACTATCATTTCTCTGACTTGTAACAGCCTGGCCCTATTGCATGTAAACTACTTGCTGTAAAGTTCATTGAAACATGGATCTTGTGCCTCACACCTCAACCCAACAGTGACCGAATACAGCCAATTGAAGGTACCATTCGTACGATTCGTATCCACAATTAAATGGGCCATATTGTGGAAGCTCACCAATATTTTCATCACTCTATAAACAGGGAACAACCGGAGGTTTGATGCTTCACGATTAGCTAAATTTCATCCTAGCCTTGATCCCGTTATTCTGGAAGCCAATGCAAATAGGGCTTTCATCCTCCTCGTGGATATTCTGCAATCAGCTTATGCTCACCGAGGATCCTTCCTAGTTGGCACCATTAATTCGTAAGCATTTCAACCAGCTGTATTGCCTAAATGAAGTAGAAGCTGTCCATTTCACCCTCATCTCCAGCTTGCCCTCTTTTCACTAGTTCTGTTGGTACTGCATCCACATGTTTTTCCCTGAATTCTGAACTTGCAAGTAATATTGCCGTAGCTGGTTTGTCCGTTCTGTGGTATCCTACTCCTTCCACCCCATATCCCCATAATGAAGACCTATATATGAAGCAATTGCTCATCTCATCCCACCAGCCTGCCCCTCTTTTCACTAGTTCTGTGGTTTGTCCACATAGTTATCCCGACTGCTGAATTTATAAGTGAAATTGTCATATAGTTCTAATGGCTTAGCCACTTTACTCATGGTCTACTCTTTTCACTCCATATTCGTGTACTTTGTGGTGTAGAACATATTTGTTATTATCAGAAATATAAGTTCTTTGTCTCATGTCAGTCTTGCAGCTATTGGAAAGAATAGGCCAGTTTATTATGACCGTGCTCTGTCAGTGTTGTTTCGGTTTGACCCTAGTTCGGGGACTTCAAAAGCTCATTCTGCAAGCCTGAGATATTCCCTGAAAACAGCCTTTTTAGGGTTTTTACGGAGTCCTTGCCAAGAAATGCTTGAGGTGAGCTCACCTTATTTAGCTACATCTTTTTACCATCATTTGAAGTTTAAAGTGCAAAAATTACTTATGTCAGTTAGCATTTTATTTTGTTCTTTTTGACTGCCAACGTTGATTTTTTACTTGTAGATCTACTTCAGGTATAATTTAATATTCAGTTAAGACTAACACATTTCACACTAAAAGGCAGCTGGTACAGCTAATTTTTAAAACTGTTCTGGTTGATTGTGAGAAAAATTAACTTAGCTATCTTGAAAGATTGTTCTGGTTGATAACTTCCATTGATTGCTTCCATCTAATGCTGTCATGTATGAAGGCCACACTTGACATGTTCAGCTAATGCATCTTTGCTTTTAAACTCTTTGAGCTGTATCTGCTCTCATCTGTAAAATGGGAAGCTTCTTGATGTCCTCATGCATTGCATATGGATTGCTACAGTACTGTTTGTCCTTATTTGGTTCACAAACAGTGTCGAATATGATTTTTTTTATTTTTTTTATTTGAGCAAATAAAATTTTGAAGCTTGCATTACATCCTCGTCCCTTTTAAGTTTTTGGATCGTTGGACAAGGAATTCTACTCATAAAGTCAATGATAATGCTCCCATGACTCATGAGCAAATGGAAAACTTTGGTTAGCACTTCACTGATTTTGTAATATGCACATGTATAGCTTGCGTCGTTGTATCAGTTAATAACTAGATGAATCGAATTTTGTTTGCTCTCTTGGTTTCTTTTGAGCACTCCTTCATTATTTGTGCCACTTTTTTCCTTAATCATGCCTCATGTCTGTTTAGGATTTGTATATATATCCTTAGCCTGTACTGTTTTCTTAACATGCTCGCTGAACTTAATTCCTTTCATGTCCTCGAATTTGGGTTTTGAATGATTTATGTGACTTCTCAAGTTAATTGTGTCCATTCTTCTCTGGACAGTCCAAGGACATACTAGTAAGACGGCTCCGAGCTCTCAGCCCAGGTGAAGCAACAGAACAGACTATTAGGCAGGTAGAGAAGCTGTCTAGAAATATAGAGCGTGCTTCTCGTATGAACAAGGTATATGTCTGAATGCTTATGTGATGTGGTGCGATGGATTTGGCATGTCTCTTTCAGAAATTTATTATACACTTTCTGAAAGGTGTTTTTGTATCAATAGGATGAACCTCCAACATGGGAGATGCCTTATGGAGATGTTAGTCGAAAGAATTCTGCTCCTGCTATGGCCGAGGGCATAGCTAAGAGAGCAAGATTTGATGGCTCTGCACGTTCAAATCCGCTAGTCCAGGGAATATCTGATTATTCAGATGTGAAGATTGAAAATGATGCAAATATGGGTCATTCTTCTGACCCAACTATCTTGAGTACTGATGTATCTCCTGTTGAGAAGATGATTGAAATGATAGGTGCTTTACTTGCTGAAGGGGAAAGAGGAGCTGAATCCCTTGGCATTCTCATCTCATCAGTAGAGTCAGACGTCATGGCTGACATTGTAATTGAAACAATGAAGCATCTACCAGAAGCACCATTTCCATTAGCTACAAATAAGAGTGTCCCACAACCAGATTTGCAATCTTCCTCCAGTCCCCCTACAGAGAACTTACCAGGCAATGCACACTCTTTGCCCTTTACGGCACAATTAGCACCATTTGCAGATGGAGTAGGCATTTCACCACCTGATGCTCTTCTCGTGCCTGGTTTTTCTGATTCGAAGCGTGACCCAAGAAGAGTATGATCTATCTTAACTTCACATTTTATGAAGTCACATAAGTTTCTATTGTGAAAATATTAATGTGTTGCAGGATCCTCGTCGCCTTGATCCACGGCGAACAGTTGCACCTGCTGCTACTAGTTCCATACAGGTGAAGGTGGAAACCACCAGCATGCATCTGACAAATACTTTGTCAGATATACCTTCTATTGTTCCCGGGAGGGCTGAAAAATGTGCAGAATATTCAGGAAACTCGCCCAAAAATGAAGATGAGGAGCATCCATTTTCTCATTCTAATCAAGTAATTGTCAAAGAGAAATCTGAGTTTTTGGATGATGCCACAGAACCGGAGATAAATTTTGAAATGCACGCACCGGTGGAAGCTGGATTTCCTTCTTCTGATGTCAATCAAGAGATGGACAATCCATTGTCACCAGAAGCTATTTCAAATAATGAATCTGATAGTATGGATTTGGAGGCTGATCCCTTCTCACCAGTCCCCAAGGCATCGACACCAGAGGATACTACTCATGAGTTGCCACTTCTTCCATCTCATTTGGAATTGAGTGACACTGAGAAAATCTCATTGCACATATTAGCTGTTAGGCGGATAATTGATGATTACAAGAAAAATAGCCTGGATACAAGGTTTTCTTTGCTTGCTCATTTGGTTGCTCAGGTATTCTTCTGGTATTGTAAAAAAATTGTAGCCATGTGTAAATTCTTTCTCGAATTCCTTTTGTATAGGCCAAATGCTTAGCACTTCCAGTTTCTGGTTTACTTTGCTAGAGTTCTTTTGAGATTGCCCCTGTTAATTATGATAATCGATATTCTTGCTCTGCCACAGTTTTGTGTTCTAATTTTCATTATCTGTGACTTTACAGAGTACCACTGATGATAATATTATGGATTTGATTCAGAGGCACATTATCTTCCATTATCATGACCAGAAGGTACTTTACTCATTGCACTATATCTATATTTATCTTGTGTTGCCTTCAGCGAGTGACTAGATCAGACAACTCCTACTGTTTGATCACCATATTTCAATAGGATAACTGTATAGTTGATTTTGTGCTGAGCTGGGAATTTGCTTGTATAGGCTGACAATGCTCATAAATAAAGCTTATTTGAGCAAAACCCATTCTTGTGCATTCTACACCATTCGAGATGATTGCTGTGTACTCCCTCCATTCAAGGTGCAGATGTTTTTTGAGATTTAACATCGACCAAGCTTTTGGCCAATAAAATGTGGGTTATGTGCCACACAAAATATACCATTTGAAACTTCTTTTGAATATAAATCTAACAGTATCAATTTTGTTTAACATAAATCCTGTATAGCTGGACTTATTCTTGGTCAAAGTTAAAATTTGAAAAGCACGCTCACCTTTTTGGGAATGGAGAGACCGAGAGAGTACACTCTAGGATCCAGAACTTCAGCCGTCGAATCTTCGGCATACAGTTGTCGTACCCACCTTTTTCTTGTCCATTCTGCTTCATTCGAGATAATTACTGCCTAGACTCTAGGGTTCAAAACTTCCACCATCGAATCTTGGGTTCTCGGAGTTGCATACAGTTGTTGAGCTTGACGTAGTTCCTGAACACGAATTGTGCTGTATTTGAGCTGGTTAGGATTGTCTTATTTCTAATTATAATTGCCAAACAGAGCGCAACTCATCAACTGCTCATGATCTGTCACACTGCTTAAGTTGTAAAATTTGCAAGTCTTTCACTTCTGTGGCACGTGTTTTTCCTAGGGTCACGAACTGGCTATGCATGTGTTGTATCAGCTGCAGTGTGTCAATTTCGCTGACACACCAGAAAGTTCCACATCTACTTCTGAACATTACGAGAAGTTCTTTATATCACTTGTAAGTTAGCACATCATATTCGAATTTCTTTTCATTGCCTTCCAGCTATAAGTTGAACTTATGTGAAACGAGTTATTTTTCATTTGTTTTGTACTCAGGCAAAGTCCTTGATTGACTCGCTACCTGCCTCAGATAAATCTTTCAGTAAACTTCTGTGTGATGCCCCATGTTTGCCCGAGTCTCTGTTTAGATTACTTGAGGGTCTTTGTATGTCACAAGGCAACAGCCAACAAATAAAGGACAGTGAGGGTGACCGTGTCACCCAAGGCCTTGGAACAGTATGGAGTCTTATTTTAGGGCGGCCTCCATTTCGGCAAGCTTGCTTGGATATTGTTCTGAAGGTTTGTGATGTTTCCGTTTCAGCTTGCAGAATACTATAAATCATTTTGGCAGTATATGCAAATTAGTATTTTCTCTAAATTGTTAAAACTAAATACTGATTATTTGAGTTACAAAGGCTGCTTATGTTATTCGTTGTCCTATATAAGGATTGGAATGGGTCGGCCCAGTCCGGTCCTGGACCTGCCCTGCTGATCCATAGAATAGGGAGGGGTCCACAGGGCAGACCGTTTTATGAAGTCTGCCGTGGCCTTTATGCTCCATCTGTTCTTGTGGATTAGCCCATCTATTGGGTGGTAGGAGACGGTGTTGCCGGCAGCGAGGCGCCGATTGAAGCTGCTCTATCCCTTAGTCACCACACTTAGCTTTCTCTGCTGTTGCAGTAGGAGAATGGAACACCCATGCCTTCCGGTTCTCTTCCACTTGCTCTGATTCGCTCCACCTGTATGCAGCTGTGAACGCATTGATTTGCAGCTCGCTAGCTCGACTGAGTCTCTTGCCTAATCCCAATTTTGTTACGCCTCTATTCATCGTCGTGTCAGCGGCGCGTCGATGCGGTAAAGTTCACGGCAACTGAGTGGTTGGAGGCGAGTAGGCTAGGCTCTGCTGCACCTGGGTCGAACCGACTGACCATTTGGGTCAATAAGGGCTGGCTCCCTCGGCTTCATTTCTTACATGGTGCCGACCTGATGGAACCAAAGGACCTGATTTTATGGGTTGGCCCAGTGACCCCATCGGTCGTCGTGGCCCATTAGCCGTTACCGAGTTATTTGGCCATCAACACTGTAATAACCCCATGTATTCGAAGTTCAAACATTCAGTATTTATCATTTAAATACTATATCAGCATACATTTTTGATTCACGACAATATATATCTGAGATCACAATAATGACATGTTTTTATGCAGCTGGTGGTACCACAATATTTTATCATCTTTGAACCGTGACTCACTTATTGGTATGAATTTGCAGTGTGCCATTCACTCTCAAGATGATGTGCGAGGAAAGGCGTTTAGATTGGTAGGGAGGAGCACTCATTAACTTATAAGTTCATTTGATATAATACTGCTCCTTGTAATGCTGATACTTTTGTATTTTAGGTTGCGAAAAAGCTCTATGATCTGACATATGCATCAGAAAAAGTCGAGCAGTTTGCCACGGATAGTCTTCTGGCAATTGCTAGTAAGCATGGTGTGGAGACCGATGCTAACTTCACAACCTCAAAAGAATCTATAGCTGAGGTAATTCTTGATGATTTCGATCCTTGTTATGTTTAGGCATTCAGCACTCTATCATGCGCTCATCTTCTCCAGTAGGGGTGAAAAATGGGTGCGGATTATGCAACTTATATGGTTATGCAAGAAATATGGGCTAAGATTGCGATCTAGCTTCTGTCAGAACAAAGTGAAAAATGGATGTGGGTACTTGGTTTCCGAATCCAATAGCAAGAAATACGGGTTAAGATTCCGATCTAGCTTCTCTTGTCTGAACTGCAGTTTCTGTTTATTGCCTAATCGGCTAGGTGCTCTAAAGGGAATGCCATGGCAGTTTTCCTTTGATTTTGCCAAGCTAGGCGAAGACTGAATATGAACATGGCTTATACTTTTCCATCCAAAATGCTGTATTTATCTGCATTTGAAGTCAAATTTGATAAATCAACATAATTTTTTGTTTTAGTATGCCTAACTAGCTGAACACCATTTCTCGTTAGGTTTTCACACTTAGCCACAACTGGATATGGCAAGTTTGGTAGGTATCCGCGAGATAGCAATACAATGTCCTAGTTACACCTGTATGATTTACATACTGTATTCCGGTTGATGTTCCAATAGTAGGTGTTTTTTATGAAAGCAGGTTGAAGTAGGCAGCCATGAAACTTCAGTTAGTGGCTCCCAGGTTCTGGATGCTGGACCTTCTGAAAGTGGATCTACCAAGACCTCGTTGATTTCACCTAACCAATCAGCAGTATCTGTATCCGAGGCCAAACGCTATACTTCATTGTTTTTTGCACTTTGCACTAAGGTATCCTCAGAGAATTCTTCACCGTCTCTTGTATGATTTTCAGAGTGGTAGTAAAACCATTTTGCCTTGTTCCAGAGACCTGTTCTTCTGCGACAGTTGTTCAATATTTATGGAGGGTCTCCAAAAGTTGTCAAACAGGTACTGTATTACTTTTAACTTCTGTTGCGAAGTTTAAAGTTTCTAAAGACCACTGAATTACAACTACTTGCCACACATTATGGTGCAAAATTGTGCAGTGTATCCATTGGCATATACCCACCCTTGTAAGAAATCTGGGATCCTCATGTCCTGAAATGCTGGACATTATTCATAATCCACCTGAAGGCAGTGAAGAACTTGTTACCATGGTACTACAATTTATCCCTGACTTCTGCTTGTCCATTATTGCGAAACGCAGAAGTTCCTTATGCTTTTTGCCTGTCCTCTTTTTGAAGATACTGCAAACACTGACCGAAGAATCAAATCCTTCAACCAACCTGGTTGTGGCTGTTAAACATCTGTATGAGACCAAGCTGAAGGTTTGTTTACCTTTGGCTTGCATTCTCTACCGCTCCAAAAACTGTCGTATGTGCCCTTTTTGTAGATTGCTACTCAGCACATTTGCTGAATCTTGTAATTTTCTGTGGCAGGATGCATCTATTCTCATTCCATTGCTATCCTCATTTCCGAAGGAAGAGGTATTGGTTTCTTTTCATATTTGTCTTATGGTTGTCAAGATCTTTATTAGCTCCGCAGCAGAAATGCTGTCATTGTCGTGCTGATGTTTGTAAGAGCATGTATGCTTACAATCTGGACCATCGCTTGGCCAAAAACTGCATACCTATGCCATTGTGACCTAAGTGACTAATATCATTGCCACAGCAAGGCAGCAACTTCATTGGGCCACATAATTCGGGTATCTAGAAGCTAATAGTGAAATGGTTCCATAACAGTAATGTTTTTTATAGATTTTATGTGGTGAGCTATCTTGATTACGAAGCTGCAGACTCGCTATGTATTTATCAAAGCATGCTTAGGAACACAAACTTTGAGCATGTTATCTATTATATTTGGATATTTGGAGTATCTTTAAATAAATATAGAATTGTTTGGAGATACACTTGTTTCTAGAATGAAACATTATTTTGCAGCTGGTAATAAGTGCATGTTAAAAAGTCACTTCGAAAATTTGTCAGAGGATGCCATGTACTGTGATCTTTTGTGTGTGTGCTGTGCGTTTATTGATTGCCTTGATTTTTTCTGGTCCTCAGGTGCTACCCATATTTCCTAGACTAGTTGATCTCCCACCTGACAGATTTCAAGATGCACTTGCTCGGATATTGCAGGTAGTTTTATCTTGCTTATTCATCACTTTATTAATTTGTATTGCATTTCTATCTGATGGCGTTCCATATAAGTTGGGTGGGGTAGAGCGCCTTTTTTGGAATAATAAATTTCGAGACCAACATAGCTGTCACCATTGATCTCGGAATCTCAATTACTTGTTCAGTAAATAACTTTTCATGCGAAATGCCTGCGTACAATCCTGCCTCTTGATTTCTTTTCCAGCAGAATTAGTTTGCATTGGTACTAAGAATATTTGAAGTTCAGGTAGGAATGAAATTTGTTTAATTTTCTCTATCTTTTATGCTTCATCTTTTTTTTTCATATTTGAAATTTTAGTGTGTACCATAATCCAGGGCGCCTGTATTTTGTAGCAGTAATCCAGTTTCATTATCTTTGCTTATTAGCCTGTAAGAACTTTTGTAGTGATGACAGGTAAGTTAAATTTGTTATAAACAAAATGTGCAGCTCACAGAGCATTTGAATGCTGTAACTGAGAGTAGCTTCTTGGTGGTAGTGTCCTGCCGTGTACTTGCCGGTGGCTACATCCATCAGCTCATCGTGCCCCTTTTTGCTGGATGTGCTTTGTCGCAAGGACTTCTTTGCCAGATAACCTTGACACATAGAGGAGTTATTGCAAATAACAATTGCAAAGCAGCAAATAGTGACCATGGTCATAGGTGGACCATCTAAAGGTTCTTAACATTGAGGAGCACGACGAACGAGCCCAACACTGCCATTGCCAGCAAAGAAATTTGAGTACATTGTACCTTCATGACGAGCTGATGTTGTGTTGTGGATGCCAAGGCTGACATTGTACATGAAGAAAAGCAACAACAGCACAATTCTGCCAAAAGGGATTTGCAGCCATCTCATTTTCTGTCCCCTGCGAGCAACCTAATTCCACTGCTAGTGGGGGTTCTTGATGGGCTACCCTACCTCTGTAAAACCCTTTGTTCAGCGTCAGAATGCATGTTGGTTGGGCCAATCCTCGACCCACTGAATTCTAACTGCTGACTGCTTAAGCTTTTGGAACTGGTTGTTGGTTCATGATCCAACCGACCCGCTGAATTCTAAAAGTGAAACTATTACTAAATTAAGATCCTTCCACTTTGGATGAACTCGTTGGTTCATGACAGCTCGTGACATAATCTTAGTTGCTGAAGGATCTAGTGGTAAGACCAGGAGGGCCAGACTAGTACGCATAATAGGCTTGACATGAATGTCATACAGTCCCAGTATGCATGAAATACTGTTGGTGCTGAAGTTTGAAAGGTTGCCTTTTTTTTCCGTTAATGTTTGAATAGATTGGTGCATATACAAAGTGCCGATTTTCATCAGCGTATTTATACTACTCGGGAACATGTTATTGACTAACCGCTTCATGTTTCTGTGACAGCTTTTGCAGATTAGCTTCTCTGTTGTTTGGCATGATTTTGTATTTTTTGACTGGGAACAACCAATGTCTGTGATTTGTAATTAGTGTGGCACTCCTTAAGCTATGTTCAGCAAGATTTATATTGCTTTTTAACCTTTGATTCGACTAACTGTGCTTTCAATAGGGATCTGCTCATACTGGTCCAGCTTTAACCCCTGCTGAAGTTCTGATTGCAATCCATGAAATTAATCCAGAAAAGGACAAAGTCCCCCTAAAAAAGGTAATTTCATTTGCTATTGTTTCTTTTAGTGCTATCTCATGATGTTCCAAAATCTCTTGAGCATATCTGTAGCGTGCACCGATAGACAAATCTTCTTTCCAAGTACCTTGTTCACCTTTGAACTTTCAAAAATCAAATCACTTCTTGGAGTTAAATTCTCGATTTTAAGCCCAAATGCATATACAGGCATCTGTGACAATGTGATGTGAATTTCATTTGTTATCATGCAGTTTAATTGACCACTGATAGAAATGAACTTTTTTCAGGTCATAGATGCTTGCACTGCTTGCTTTGAGCAGCGCACGGTATTTACTCAGCAAGTTCTGGAGAAGTCACTGAATAAATTGGTACTTACATGCACACACACTTATCCTGTTCAGTACTTTCTTATATATTCCTTTTGCTTAGTTCACGGGTTCACCCTGTCATGCAGGTCGATAATGTACCAATTCCTCTTCTTTTTATGAGGACAGTTATTCAAGCACTTGATGCTTTCCCTGCTTTGGTACGTTCCGGCTCTCATCAATTTATGAATACTATCTGATTGTAACTAGTAGAAATTAGAACTTTTACTTGCTTATTACATATTTGCTTTTTGGATTCTATTCAGTCTTTAATATAAATTACTTGCTTAGTTGGTGTATATATTTGTTGCTTATATTTTCCTTTATGCTCTGTACAATTATATGGTTACTGTTTTGCTCCACAGAATCCTTTCATGCCAATTTTTACACCTTTTCCCTCGTTGGAATGGACCTCTTTAGGAGGAAACAGCATGGAAGTTTGGATAGTATATTGTTTTTCAGTGATTTGATCGTGGTTTATTTCTTCAGGTTGATTTTGTCATGGGAATACTTTCCAGGCTTGTCAATAAGCAGGTTTGTGTATTTATTTAAGTTAAACTATATGTTTGAATATATTTGCCTGTTAACTACACGAGACCCCTGTTGTTATAATCTGTATCCTATGTGCTTATCTATGTAAATAAGCTTGCTTGAAATAGGGGTGTTCTAATCTAAGGGTTTCCGTTCTTTTCTTATTTAAATAGAAACTCTAGCAACAGAAATTGTTTTTGGGTGCTTGAGTAGTTAAACGGTTGAAATGTTTTCCATCTACACTGAATATGTGGAAATGATATATGTAGGTTTGCCTCGAGTCCTTTCACAATATTTCTATTTCTCAAGTTTGAGTTTTCCCTCCTCTTGCCGCAGATCTGGAAAATGCCAAAGCTGTGGGTTGGATTCTTAAAATTGGCATACCAGACTCAACCGCGCTCGTTTGATGTTTTGTTACAGGTACTATTACTAGTCTTTTATGTTGATGAATACATTCTTGGATATGTATTGTGGTATTTTTGCTGACATGCCATGACGATGCTACATGTAGTTACCTTCGCCACAGCTTGAAATTGCACTCAATAAGTATCCGAATCTTCGACCACATCTTTCTTCCTTTGTTAATCAGCGGAACTTGCACAACATCTTGCCCAGGTACTTCCTGCTAACCTTAACAGCTCACTGGAGTGTTGTTGGACTCTTGTTCACTTGTGCACAAAATACTTGGTCATACAGCTAGGTACACGAAAGGCTGATTCACTAAAACTAGCAGCCATCTCTATACTGTCTATCACCGTTGTATTAAATTGCTGCATTGGCAAACAGTGTTGCTGCTAATAGTAAATCAGGGATCCTAAATAGTTTAGTTAATGAGCCACGTCTGGGACTCTGGTGTGCTTCAAGCCGTATTGGTATGTGGAGTGCTCGGCTGTACCTTCGATTGTGCTTTGATTGGAATTTGCAGCCTTGGCAAATTTAGTTATGTTCTAGACTTCCTTTGGGTAATCTCCTAGGTATTCTTTTTGGAGTTTGGGATATATTGTCATGCATATGGAATTTTCTGTGGCTTAAGCACCAAGCTACGCATCAGCTAGGTGTCACCAAAGCGCTTGGCGCTTGGCTGTAGTTGACCATAGGTCTTGCCTCGGCTTGCCAGCGTATGGTTCTGTGCTGTATCATGCAGGAGACAAGACGAGTGCTAGGATGTTTTGCAAAGGTGTATTATAGATGCGCTGTCTTGCTAAAAACTGATACGAGGCATTCATGGTCTCGCGGGGGAGGCAAAAAAAAAAGCAGATGGCGAGAGCCGAGGGGTTGTTGGGGTGGTGGGGGGTTGCCCTGCGCAAGTTCTGGTGTCTAAGTCCTTCTCCCCAGGCCTCCATCCTTCCGAAGCATCTGATTTAGATCTGAACGTAACCCTCATCATAACCATCCACAGAACTCACCACCAAGGGTTTCCGAGTCTCTTTTCGTCCTATTTTCCAAGGTCTTTCCTCCTTTACTACTCTCTGAGTCTCAATGTAACCCACTTCTCCTCCCACCTTCTTTGTTTTCTTCGTTCCCTTGTTTTCCTCTGCCCTTTGGCTCCTCTGCTTCCTTTCTTCCAGATGACGAAATTGCACAAACCACCAACTATTGCTGCTTCAGTTGCACAAAACATCAACTATACATGTTTTTTGCACAAACCACCAATTACTAGCTAACTGCCCGCTCTTAATTTGTTGGCTACCCTAGGCAGGCGATCAATCATCTTTACGCAGCCTTCTCCCTCGACTTGTATCGCTAGCATCTTGCTACCCTCTCTGCCTGGCTATTTCCCTCCCCCTCTCTCTTGGCGTGCGCCCTCACTCTCGTGCGATACAAGTGCATCGCTCTATCGCTAGTTGTAGCACGCGGAGGTCCCGACACCCTCGCTCATGTCTTTTCCTCCACATGCACGAATGCAACCCCTCTCGCTCGATCTGATCTTTTCTCATGGTGACCGTGCATTCATTTCGAGCAGGTCGTCCTTAAGCTTGTACATAGGTAACTTTTTTTGGGCTTAGTCCTTAAACTTGTACACAGGCATCTAGTTGAAATATACAAAATTCCCCATCTAAGCCAAATACTCCCGTGTAGTATGAATTTATCGGATGGATGGTGTCAAATGGATGGTTGACACGGGAATTGGGACGCGTGCATGTCCCGTGCAGTCGTGCTGAGGTGCCGCGATGCACGACTGCACATTGAAGATGAGGTGCTTTTCATATTATGTCAACTCCAACAGTCGTTGAAAAATTTGGCGCTGGAAAATTGTTATGCAGCACGCGCGATTTAGTTTTACAGCGCGAAACAGGTAACACCTCCACCGGGTGCGCTAAATATAGCGCGCGCAAAATATCCGTCCGCCGGATGCGTCGAAGCTGGAGATTTACCGCGTGCGCTCGCCAAAGCAGTATGTTTGGTGCACCGGACTCAGCGTGCTGGATAATTTTTTGTGCGCGCGCTAGTTTACAGCGGCTGTTGGAGCACCAATTTTAGCCCCGCGTGCTAAATTGGTGGTTATTTTAGCGCACGGACTATTTCCAGCATCGTTTGGAGTTGCTCTAACTTGTCACAAATGCGAGGCAGTAGATGAGGTTGCACGTCTCCATTCTTCCAGGCCTTTTCCTCTCTCTGATTAAACAAGTCTTTGCAGCGAGTCTTCGAGAGACACACAGAGATTGCAGAGTTTGCTCTTTACATTGCCTGACAGACCGAGGCAGATAGAACCAGTAAGGTACCCTCGCCCCTTGGTCGTTCCCCCGCCGCATCTCTCAGCAGATCAAGCCGTCGCCATGTCCAACTCAGCCGGCGGATAGCTAAGCACCATGTCCGAACTTACTTTCCTGATCTTGTGGTTGCCCCGATGGTTCTCTTGTCCGCCTAGATCAGGCTTAGGAATTATACGTGTAATTTGTTGCACAGAGATCCAAATCTGGTATTAGGTTGCTTAACAGCAAATCTGACGGCTAGAGTTCATATGGACATGGCATCCAAATCTGGTATTTATCACTTTTTGTAAGGCTCAGGTAGAACTGAAAATATTTTAGTAACTAAAATAATACGACGTTAGTAAACTTTAAAAGTTTGAAAAATAAATTAGAAAACTAAATGAGGTACAAGATGTTTTTTTTATCAACCATGTACGTTTGACAAAAACTAGCAGATGAGACAGGGACACCACATCACCATTGCCTTGTGAGACTCTATTGCCAAATTTATATGAAACCAACTTTACCTTAGATTAAGACTTATGTGCAACAAATTACATGTATAGTTAGTGGTTTGTGCAAAAAACACGTATAGTTGGTGTTTTGTGTAACTAGAGCAGCAATAGTAGGTGGTTCGTGCAATTTCCTCCTTCCAGATCTACTGTAGTTGAGTACTAGCTAGTGATGCTGGTGCTTATTGTTTAGTTATTTGTTTAGATGCTTACTGATGCTTGAGTGCTTAGTTCATGTGCCTACCGGCTAGTGTGTAGCTTATTGCTTGATGGATTAGTTGGACTGTGTGCATGACGTTTCCCTGCTGCATCTGCATGCCTTGGGAGTGTGGCCCTGCTCGAAAACTAAAAATTCTGGCCCTCGTTAGAAAGTTCAGCCGAAAATGTCCTGTTCTGGAAATTAGTTTAGGATCTGTAGGTTTTGGGGGAAAATATTCTGGATAGGTTGGTCCCTTGGATCTCCACACCCTCCTGTATAGCTTAACTTAGGGTTACATCTTAACTAGTACACTAGAATACTACACACTACTAGGACATTAGCTCAGCCTCGAACACTCACTGGAATATTCCAGACTCTCCTAAGACAATCACTGCTATGCTAACCAGACTCCAACACTCCCCCTCAAGATGGGCATGGGTCAATCACCATGACCATTTTGCTACAACTCCATGACACTTACTAGGACCACTACACTTCTAGCTTACAAGCCTCAATGGATACACGAGAGCATTTTACTCTAGCTCTTGCTCCATCGGTCTTTCACCATCTGCGGTCAAGCACCCATTCGACACTGACCATTCAAGCGCACAAACTTTGCATCAAGCTAGCCACCTCCAATCCTTCTTGCGTTGGTCCACTGTTGCCTCTCCAACCATGCGCCTTCTCACACCGGTGCCTACAACGGTGGCACCACACACCTTCCATCATCAGGGCCACCTTCCATCATCAGCTTGAGCATCTTCATTGCCTCTTCATCAACTCCGGTTCCCATAGAACCACGGCTGCCTCACCTCAACAACAGCTCCTACAGAGCCACAACCGCCTCACCTCACTGGTCAACTATCCATAGTTCCACTCTCTTGACCTCCACATGACTTCTACCTCTCCAACATTGTCACAACCTTGACCTCTACTCTCCATCAACCCTCCAGCCATCTTGCCTCAACCATCTTCACCTCGGTCCCCACGGCCGGCCTCTACCATCTCTCTCTCAGATCCTTTACATTCTTCCTATTCTCCTAGTAGCAAACTTTGTTCCCTTTGCTCCTCACAGCCGACACAAATCAGGTCCAACAACTGGTCCCTCCTGGACTCTTCTTCTCTGATGCAACACAACAACACCTACCTCCTCCTGAAACCAAATCTTGCCCAGCAACACCTTAGCAGCCATCTGCATGGAGCACTTCCCTATACCTTCACTTGATGCTGCAGGCTTCCACCAGCTCCTACACAACTGCTTGCATCGCCTCTGCATTTTCCCATCTCCGACCAGATCATAGGTCTCCTCCACCTCCAGTTTGTCTTGGTCCCTAAATCCAACCTCCCTAATTTACTCTCCTCCCATCAGCACCTCAATTGCACCATTGTAACTAGCTTCCTGAGCAACCCCCTGAGCAGAGCAGCAACCAAGGCTCACACAATGCACCGTGCAACATGAGGTGGCTACTGCCCGCACAAAGTAACGGGGTGCGGCCTCCTGCCGCTTAGGTGAGTACAATGTGCCCGGTGTTGTTGACAAAAAGAGCTGGGGTTGGTGCTGGAGTGGTGGAACAGTGGTAGCTAGGGTTAGGAGGAGGAACCTAGCTCTGATACCATGTAGGTTTTGGGGTGAAATTTCTGGATGGGCTTGGTCCCTTGGACCTCCACACCCTCTTATATAGCTCAACTTAGTATTACATCTCCACTCATACACTAGAATAGTCTAGAATCTAGTAGGACATACTACTAATCTACTAACACTCCATAGAATACTCTAGACTCTACCGGAGTAGTACCACTACACTAACTCAACTCTGCATCAGACATCACTTCAGATGCCCGTTGAAGTTAAGCCATAAATCCTTGATGGTCTTTGTTGTCATGTATTCACTTAGATCAAAATTGTATAGATCCTTCACATAAGAGATTAGATCCTTCCTATCCCCATTATTCGTGTCAAAAAGGTGATGCTTGAGTTATATTGGACCGGAAGGCAGATTCAGCCAATTTGGTTCCTTTGACATAAGCTGTATTTTTGTGCCACATTGAAGTTCGTACTCTCTGGTTGAATGATCAAAACGTGAAGCATCTCCTTTTTTTATATACTCAGTTTGCTCCTTTAACTGTTTGAGCATTGCAATGACATGCTTGAAACAGCCTTTGTTGAGATACGCCAGCCGAGACGGATGCAAAGAGTAAATACGTTCTGCAACTGCTGGATAATTGCAGTAGTGAGATTTCATCTTGTCTTTACTGAAGGTACACTGTCTGATCAGTGAACCGCAGCAGGCTCCAATGCCATTTGCACCTTCTGCAATGCAAACAGACACGACTTCCTCTCTCCCTGGTGCAACCCTTATGTGACTATGTTGATGTAATTTGTTACACCGATCAAGTGCAAGAATGCCTTTGTTCATCACCGATGCACATACAAGGATGCAATGGGCATGAAATGGCAGAAATGAAGATGGCAGTGTCCTTTGATGCGTCTCCAGTTATTGCCTCACTGGACTCGGTATAGAGGCTCAACAAGCTCTTGAGGTGATTGATTAAAGGCTGGTCTATTGTGTTTGCGCTGGAGAGGTTGTTTGGAATGTGATTGATCAAAGGGTGGTCTATTGTGTTTGTGGTGGAGCGGTTCTTCTCTGAATGCCGATCAGTCCAAGTTGTATACTAGCTGTACTTTTATGGTAAAAGTAGTTCCACTTGCAGGCCGAGGCTTCTATGCTGAGCAAAGGGCAGAGCTAATTTTTTACAAATAACAAAGGGATGTTATTTGACTAACCTTTATTCCTCCAAAGAGGAGACTTGGTTGTACGCAACAGCATCCGTTTTGCAGGGAGCCGGCATTTGAGTGACTGGCGCCGACCATTGCTGTTGTCCTAACAGATTGACCATGTATTGTAATATTGTGTATATATAGATTGACCTAGTTAGCTGCCATAGTTATTACTACTTTGTTTCATTAATCAAGGCTTTTGTCCAAGTAATTCATCTGCGCATTCATAGATTGGCAACAAATCATAAGTAGACCATTGATGGTTCGGGTTGTTTTTGTTATAAACATGAAAAAGAAATTGCTGCAAGGGGGATTTAACGTGGAAGAACCTCTCCAACAAAGAGGAAAAAACCATGGGTGCAGCTAGCAAAATTTCACTATACGGAGAATGTCGACGCAACGCCTGAGATTTTTACAGATATAACTTATATGTATATATAGCAGGGAAAACCTAGCTTGTATACGTACCGCTCAACATAGTTAGCCCCGTTAAAAGAGTTTGGATAATACTTTTTCACGACTTTTTCTAGGTGATGGTCCATCAATCTTTTATCAACAATTTGTTATCATTAGATTCATAGTAAGCACGCAGGAGGTAGTAGTACCATGCTTGCTATCTGGACTTTCTGATTCTTCTGTAGAACTTAATTTTAAAAACGGCATAAAGATTGTTAACGTTTGGAATTTACCTTTACCATGCAAAACCGAGAAGTATTAATGAGTTATAGCGTAGGACTTGTTCTAAGAGCATCTCTACCGGTGCCCCCAACTAGTTACCGACGAGTGGGCCGAAAGTTGCTTTGCGGGGTGATGCCCAAATTACCGGTGGTTTGGAGAAGCCGTCTCACACCGGCGCTCCCAAACGATTGTGTCCAAACAAATTAGGGTCTAAACATGATTTTTTATAGATAATTTTCCTAGGACATTTTTATTGCAGCAAATAAAGGCTATATGGGCTTCTCGATGTCAAAGTCGGCCTGATCCCTCGCCACCGCCGTGTTGGCCTCCATGGCCTCGCGGTGCGCCCGGGCTGCTGCATGACGCCGCTGGAGCCTTGCCATGGACATGCGCTCTCTGCCCATGGCCGACATTGCGTTACATTGGTGCCTCCTTGTCCCTTTCGCCCTCCGTGTTCCTGACGCTGCTGCCGACGAGGACTCGGTCTGGACGGACGTGGCCTCGGCTCTCGCCTTCACCTTCGTGATCATCATGCCCTTCTTGATGCTTGATGTAAGACTGGTGGACATGGTTCTCCATCCTTGCTGATTGGTAGGAGAGTGCCCACGCCTACCTCATCTCGTCAGCGCGGTGGAATGCCTGTGCCCCCTCTAAGCGCGACGACTGGATGTTGGCAAGGAGCACTCGCTGGTCGATTGGCTCCTTGGCTTGGTTGTAGTAGTCACCGAAGTCGAAGTCAAAGTCGTCCTCCTCCTTGTCGACGATGTCGACTTCCTCCGCCTCTTCTTTTGCGGCCTGCTCTAGCTGTGGCTCAGGCTTCGGCGATGGGGGTAGCGAGCACGAGCGGCTGCTGAGAGCTGAGGCCAACCGGTGGGGAGGCAATGAGGCATGGCGAATGGTGTGGTGAGATGTCTCCACGGAAGCCTCCTTTTATAGCTAACGACAAGATGGAAGGAACACGACGAAAGCGACGAGAAACGAAGATGAGGCAGGAAACGGGGGCGGGAAGCAGCGGGAAACGAAAGCGAGTAGCGGTAAGGGCGGATGGCGGAGGCGCCAACATCAGGAGGTGAGCCATCACAGGCATGGTTTGCTTTTGGTCGTTAGCAAGGGGGCCCAGTGCAACCAATCCAACGTGGCGCATGTTGCGGCAAGCCCAACCCCCTGCGTGCGGGGGTGACAAAGTCTTGGCTAGATTCTTGAACGCCCCTGATTCTGAGCACTAGTTGAGGGCGGTCTTGCGGGCCTTTTTTGGCCTCAACCCCCAAAGGCCGTTGGGGTCTGGTGACATGGGCACGACTCTTCAGGTGCCCACTTGGCATATATGGTGCGGTCCAACGGAAGGTCCACATGATGACCTGCTAAGGATCCTAAAGCCCAAGACAGTTTGGCTGGTACGGAGCCCACAAGGACACCGACTCCAAACGCGCAAGACAAGAAAAGTCCAAGATTAGACTCTACACAAATACTAATCTATAACCGACTCAGATTGGTACATGAGACCTAGCCTCTCCGTATATAAAGGCTAGGAGGGTCCAATAAGGAGGGCACCCCACAATAGACACCTTACACACAACACCCGTAGCATACGCCAGATTCAATCTACACATCCATTGCCATGTCGGCAACTTGTAATTTTCATCATCAATTAAGAATACACAAGTAGGAGTATGATTTTTCCTCATTCTTTGTTTGTTTGTCAGCCAGCGAAGTCGCCAGCGCACACCTCTTTCCCGAAAATCGAAATCCATCAAGTATGGACATTGCCGTGGAGACCCCACGTCAATTGACGCCATCTATGGGAACCCTGTGCTCTAAGGTGACGACTTCGGCGGCTCCATCATCGGCGATCTACGACTCGTCATCTTTTAGGGAGCATATACACTTCGGTTCCGGCGACCCAATGTCTGCGTCGACTCCTTCCGCTGTCGACCTACTAGCCGCGTCGACTCCTTCCGTCGGTGACCCAATGTCCGCGTCGAGCCGGTGTCTCGATGCCCGCGTCAACTTCTTCCACCAGCAAACCACTGGTCACATCGACTTCGTCCGTTAGTGACCCTATGTCCGCGTCGACTCCCTCTGCCGGTGACCCGATGTCCGTGTCGACTCCTTCCACTGACCCGCTGGCCGCATCGACTCCTTCCACCATCAACCCGATGTCCGCGTCGACTCTCGGAGACACGATGTACTCGTCGCCTTCTTCTGTTGGCGACCCGCTGGCCGCGTCGACTCCTTTCGACGGTGACTCGATGTTTGTGTTGACTCCTTCCACTGGTAACCCGCGGTCCGCGTCAACTCCTTCCGCTTGTGACCCACTGGCCGCGTCGACTCCTTACACCGGCGGCCTGCTGGCCGTGTCGACTTCTTCCGCCACGCGACCCGCTGCCGCCATCGGCTCCGGCGACCTGCCGCCACGTCGACTTTGTCCGCCGTGTCGGCTCCAATAAAGCTAAGTTTCCTCTACCGAAAATTGATAACTATTTACTTTCGCCGCACACGACACTCGAGGGTTGTGTCGCGCAAGCTAACCTTACATATCATTGACTCCACGCGGTCAACATCTCACACGCGACTACCCGAGTAGCCGACTCTATCTAAATATCGAATCCTTGAAAACTCTAACCCAGTTGCAGCCCAACTGACAGGTTGGCAAGGCCGTCAAGTTAACGAAAAGGCCTTGCGTACGATGGCGGCGCATTGAGTTCAATTATAATCATAAACATTATAAGCCGCAAAGGCAATATTTCTTAAGTGACAAATACTTCACAAATCATTATGTTTTTTTGCAAGTTTACAAGAACGTCAACTACATCGAGCCAATTTATCGAGTCCTCCAACGGAGTCGACTGCAATTATTTGAGCCTGCTGGCGCATGTCCCAAAACGAATACCTCCTTGAATGATCACATCGCTTGATGCCATGAGACCATGCACGACCACAAGTTGCCGCAGATAATTGATGTCTACGCACTTTTATTCTTGTAGACAGTTGTTGGGCCTCCAAGTGCAGAGGTTTGTAGAACAGTAGCAAGTTTTTCCTTAAGTGGATCACCCAAGGTTTATCGAACTCAGGGAGAAAGTGGTCAAAGGTATTCCCTCTCAAGCAACCCTGCAATCAAGATACAAGAAGTCTCTTGTGTCCCCAACACACCCAATACACTTGTCAGGTGTATAGGTGCACTAGTTCGGCGAAAAGATAGTAAAATACAAGTGGTATAGATATAAGACAACGGTGCTAGAAAATAGCTTGATGGCATGGACAAGACTAAAGTAAAACCGAAACAAAGATGGAAGCAAGCTAACATGTAATAGATCTAGTTGCAAACGAAGTTTCAATGCGAAGAAACAAGGCTTAGGGATCATACTTTCACTAGTGAACACTCTCATATAAATATATTCTTCTTTATGATACTACGCTGAACTACTCTCCGGTTGGACACTCTAATCCATGGTAGGGCTATAACAGCACACCTCAAAGTAAGCCTTTCCCATCTAGAAAACCCCACACTGTAACCTTGAGTACTAGATGAGTCCAACAAACACCACAATTTCATAAAGACATCCAACTCCAAATATAACTCATAACAAGTATTTGTAATCTCTAGCCTAAGTGCCACCATGGTGTGCACACTGTCAACTTCACACACATGGGGAGAGCAGAGATCTATTAAAGCACTTGAGTAGCAAGGTAGATCTATAGATTACAAGCTCATGGTCTCAATAAGATCATGCATAGAGAGAGAGATGAACACATAGCTACCGGTAGAACCCTTAGCCTCGAGAGAGAACTACTCCCTCCTCATCATGGGAATCAACAATGGTGATGGAGATGGCGGTGGAGATCGATGGAGATGGCTCGAGGCACTTCCCGTCAGTGAGGTGCGGAACAGAGACTTTCTGTCCCCCGAATCTCCCATTCGGTGGCGGCAGCGCTGCGGAACTTCTCGTGGAATTCTGATTGACGATTTAGGGTTTTGGTATCAGGAGGCTCTTATAGGCAAAGGAGGCTAGGTCGGTGGCCGGCCAGGGGGCCCACACCATGCCCTGGCGCGACCTGGGCTGGCCCGTGCCAAAGGGGTGTGTGGCCACCCTGTGGCCCCTCTCTGACTCTCCTTATGGCTCCGTGAGTCTTCTGGGAAAATAGTAACTTTGGCTTTTGTCCCGTCCAATTCCGAGAATATCCATTTTCTGACTTCCTAGAACCAAAAACAGCAGAAAATAGGCAACTGGCACTATGGCATCTTGTTAATAGGTTAGTCTAAGAAATCATATGAAAAGTACTCCAAAGTGTGGACAAAACATAATAAAGTAGATAAAACCAAGCATGGAACATAAAAAATTATAGATACATTTACAATGTATCAACATCTAAGCTTAAATCACCTTCGTCCTCGAGTAGGTAAGTGATAAAAAAAGAATAATTTTTGAGGTGACATGCACCATCATAAACTTGATCAAAGTATTTGTAAAACATTCAAAGCTGGGATCATAGTACTTCAATCATAACATGAAAGATAAAGTTCTAACAATAATACAAAGCAACTATGTTGCAACATGAAAAGGCACAAACAAAAGATTCATGAATAATAATGCTTTGCAAGACGTTTGTTTGTTTCACATAAAGAAAACATAGCATAGTAGTATTCAGCTTGTCCCTCATAGAGTAGCAAATATAAATGCATAGAACACCTTCAAAGTGAGTTCATAAGAGTGACTAGATACAAATAGTTTAAAACAAGCAATATCAAGTTATGCATCAATCAACTAGTCTTGGGACAATGCACATAGAACTAAGAATGGCCACTATGCTCTCAAAGTAGGTGCATAAAGATAGAAGATGGAGACTCAATATAATGGTGGAAGAAAGGCCTTTTTATAAAAGGAAGTAGGGATTCAAGTCTCATAAAGAGCTTCCAAAAATTATGGTACTTGTTAGCTTTCAGCTCTCATTGCCCCTATCATAACCATCTTGAAGTGATTAAGGTTAAAGTGAACAAACTATGAAGTATATGCTTGATGAAGTATAAGTTAGAAATCTCATGTCCCTTGAATACGAAGGCCGCTCCTCATGCTACTCAAGTTTAGTCACCGGTAAGTTCTTGTCATGGTAAGTACATGTGTATCATAGAGAACCGCCAACGAGGTACCCCTTGCCCGATGATACAGAAGAATCCCCATATCAAAATGACAAGGCAAGCAGACAACAAGAATCTCAGCAATCTTCTTATTTACCATGGGAATATGGTGCTTTTTTCTCTCTTTCCTCTTTTCATAATCTCTTTTTTTTATCTTTTCTCTTTTTTCTCAATAGAGGACTCTTTTTTTATAAGAAGAATGCTTCATAGACATCTCATTATAATTACGCTGCAGGTTTCCACCATGTCAGCATGGATTAGACCAGCGGCCCAAGCGTTTCTCTAACACATATACATAACTCCATGGACTTACAAGCTCCCCTTTCATTTCACACCGACGACATCCATATACAAAAGAGCATGCTATCAACTAGGTACAAGTACCAAGTACAATGTTGAAAGCGTTCCCCATGAAAGCATGGTTCTGCTAATCCCCAACAAATAAGTGCAAGCATATACAACATAGACGACACAATGGTTCAAGTTTATTAAGGGCAAGAAAAGTAAAGTGTGCCATCAAGTTCGTGAGAGCTTTAATCACTAATTTTCTCATAACAAGTTTAATTTGGAAGGTAAACAAAAACATGAATATACTTGGAATAGCATAAGCTAGTAGGTAGGTATGATGGACTCTTTGGAATAACTTGGTTTAGGGAGTTGGATGCATGAGTGGAACTCATACTTGGTTGTGGAGGCTAGCAAAAGATTGGGAGCGACAAACTAAGAGAGCAATAATGGCCATAATCATGCAGAGCGACAAAACATCATTGATAAAGCATAAAGTGATACTACAAGTTGAAAACTAAAGGATCATAAAGGCTATGGTGACTTGAGATAGTCATAGCATGGTGTGAGCATGTGCCAAGTCAACCCAAATAAAGCATCAAAGGAGAATACCACAATACTATGCTTTAATATGCTAAAACAACGCATGATTCATCCAAGGCACATTAAGCAATCTCAATTGTTTATAACAAGTCATGCTACAGCAAAGAATACTAAGCATAAAGCCAAAACAATATCAAGCATGACATGACAAAGCATAGGACATAGTAAAAAACGAGCTCTTTTTACCACATAAGCATGAACTTTCCTACTCTTTTCCAAACCAAACCAAACTATTTGCAAACCAATGTATGAAAGAGGGAGTCCAACCAATTTATTCAGCAAACTAATAAAACCAAGCAAACAAAAAACCAAAACCAAAACGAAAAAGAAGACGCTCCAAGAACAACACAATTATGCATGAAACAATAAAAATGAAGCGTTTGGAAGGAACCTAGGATTTTTATTGGTGAAGAAGGGGATGCCTTGGGCATCCCCAAACTTTGACGCTTGTACTTCTTGGATATTTCTTGGGGTGACACGCGTGGCATCCCCAAGCTTGAGCTTTAGTCCATCCTTCATCTCATTACTCATTCCTTCCATACACCTGGATTTTTTCCTTCATACGAAACTTCACACAATCTTTATTAGCAACATTAGTGCACTCAAGATAATAAGTCTTAAAAGTTGAGTTCTAACACCAAATAAACTTCCATTAGAACACTAGCTACTGAAGCACTTCCCTCAAAAATCTCAATTCCGCAAAAGAACTCAAAAAGGAATCAACAAGAAGCAAATGCAGAAAATGGCAGAAATCTGTCAAAACAGACCAGCAGGTAAAGATGAATTTTTTCGAAGACCTTATGTTGCTCAAATCAAAAAGTGTTGAACTAATGAAAGTTAGATAACAACCTGGGGCAGAAGCACACAAATGCACGCCTCAAAACGACGTTCAGAGATTTTACACGAATTTTTACGGTGAAGCACAAAAGTCTGTTTCGGGACAGCAACTTTCCCAATCATTACTTCTCTCTCATTAGAGGTTACTCTTGGCACAAAAAGCAAATAAAAAGGATAAGGGGCGGTTATTACTGAAGTAATAACTTCCAAGACTCATCTAAAACTTTTGGGTTATCTCCCAATAAGTACTTTTCTTTAACGCCTTTAAGTTAGGCATGATAGTTTGAGAAGATGCTCACATAAGAAATATGAATTGAAGTAAAAGAGAGCATCAAGAAGCAAATTCAAAACACATTTAAGTCTAACCCACTTCCTATGCAAAGGAATCTTGTAAAGAAACAAGTCATGAAAGCACAAAGCAACCATAGTAAAGGAAAACAAGTGCAACTTCAAGACTTTCAATATAAAGAGGGGAAACTTAATATTATTGAGATGCATAAAACCATGTTTCCCTCTCTCATAATAACTTTCAGTAGCATCATGAATAAAATTAACAATATAACTATCACATGAAACATTCTTATCATGAGCCACATGCATATAATAATTATTACTCTCCACATAAGCATATTCATTCTTATTAATTATAGTGGGAGCAAATTCAACAAAATAGCTATCATTATTATTCTCATCACCATAATCATCAAATATAGGAGGAATATTGTAATCATAATTAATTTTATCCTCAATAGTAGGTGGACTGAAAATATCATATTCATCATTGTAATCATCATATATTGGAGGTATAGTATCATCATAAGCAATAGAATAGCTATCTTTCAAAGCTGGGGAACTAAAAAGATCATTTTCATAAGAACTAGCTTCCCCAAGCTTAGACTTTTCCATAGCATTAGCAATAATGCTATCCAAAGAATTCATACTAACAACATTGCTATTAGCATGCAAATAAAGTTCCATAGGTTTTTTAATTTTCTCTTCAAACACTTCATGTCCTAACTCAAGATAAATACTATAAAGCTCTCTAATTTTGTTGTTGTTTTCCATTAAGCCTAACTAATGAAAACAAGAAACAAAAAGACAAAATTGCAGAATCTAAAGGAAATAACTTCGAGCACTCACACCGGAGGATGTGAGTACCTTTCTATACCTCCCAGCAGCGCCCGGAAAATAGGCGTTTGTCGTGGGAGGTTCTTCTTCTTTAATCCTCCGGTGTGAATACCTTTTACCTTACCTCCCCGGCAACGACACCAGAAAATAGCTTGATGTCTACGCACTTCTATTCTTGTAGACATTTGTTGGGCCTCCAAGTGCAGAGGTTTGTAGAATAGCAACAAGTTTTCCCTTAAGTGGATCACCCAAGGTTTATCGAACTCAGGGAGGAAGTAGTCAAAGGTATTCCCTCTCAAGCAACCCTGCAATCAAGATACAAGAAGTCTCTTGTGTCCCCAACACACCTAATACACTTGTCAGGTGTATAGGTGCACTAGTTCGGCGAAGAGATAGTAAAATGCAAGTGGTATAGATATAAGACAACGGTGCTATAAAATAGCTTGATAGCGTGGAAAAGACTAAAGTAAAACTGAAACAAAGTAAAACTCTCATATAAATATATCATCTTCATGATACTACGCTGAACTACTCTCCGGTTGGACACTCTAATCGTTGGTAGGGCTATAACAGCACACCTCAAAGTAAGCCTTTCCCATCTAGAAAACCCCACACTGTCACCTTGAGCACTAGATGAGTCCAACAAACACCACAATTTCATAAAGACATCCAACACCAAATATAACTCATAATAAGTATTTGTAATCTCTAGCCTAAGTGCCACCATGGTGTGCACGCTGTCACTTTCACACACATGGGGAGAGCAGAGATCCATTAAAGCACTTGAGTAGCAAGGTAGATCTATAGATTACAAACTCATGATCACAATATGATCATGCATAGAGAGAGATGAACACATAGCTACCGGTAGAACCCTTAGCCTCGAGAGAGAACTACTCCCTCCTCATCATGGGAATCAGCAATGGTGATGGAGATGGTGGTGGAGATCGATGGAGATGGCTCCGAGGGCACTTCCCCATCCCGGTAGGGTGCCAAAACAGAGACTTTATATCTCCCGAATCTCCCCTTCGGTGGCGGCGGCGTTGCGGAACTTTTCGTGGAATTCTGATTGACGATTTAGGGTTTTGGTATCGGGAGGCTCTTATAGGCGAAGGGGGCAAGGTCGATGGCCGGCCAGGGGGCCCACACCATGCCCTGGCGCGGCCTGGGATGGCCCGCGCCAAGGGGGGGTGTGGCCACCCTGTGGCCCCTCTCCGACTCTCATACAGCTCAAGTGAGTCTTAGGAAAATAGTAACTTTGGCTTTTGTCCCGTCAATTCGAGAATATTCATTTCGACTTCCTGGAACCAAAAATAGCGAGAAAAGCAAGCAGCCTTTGTGACATCTTGTTAATAGGTTAGTCCAAGAAATCATATGAAAAGTACTCCAAAGTATGGACAAAACATAAGAAAGTAGATAAAACCAAGCATGGAACATCAAAAATTATAGATACATTTGCAATGTATCAATAATCTCGGGGGCTACTCCCATCGGGAGCACTAGTCGCGCACTTGACATAAATGATCACGTCAAATCCGACTACAATGTTGAATCTTTACTCCTTATGCACGAGACGCTGGCTCAATGCACTTCCGGGTCAGTGGTTTCTCCTCGCGTGAGTTTTGACTATGATTGCATGATACAAGACCTGCGACTTTGAGTCTCTACTCGAGTCTACGACTCGACTAGACACTCGGGGGCTACTTCCATCGGGAGCGCTAGTCGCTTACCTGATAAGAAAACAAGCTGCATATCCGGTCTGTTGTGTCGACTACGTCCATAACGTTGACTCCTGGTTCCTGTTGGCTATGCACCTTCCGGCTCCATTTTCTATGCACCTTCACCTTATATGATTATTGACTCCGATCACGCAATACAAGACTCGAGACTTCTAAAGTCTCTCGGGGGCTACTGACATGGGCACGACCATTCAGGTGCCAACCGTTGGAATATATGGTGCGGTCCAACAGAAGGCCCACACGATGACCTACTAAGGATCTTCAAGCCCAAGACAGTTCGGCTGGTATAAAGCCCACAAGGACACTGACTCCAACACGCAAGATAATGAAAGTCCAAGATTAGGCTCTACACGAACACTAATTTGTAACCGACTCGGATTGGTACCTAAGACCTAGCCTCCCCACAGGGCCGGCTTTGACCCATGGCCAACATGGGCGACACCTTAGGGCCCACACCCTAGAGGGGCCCATAATTTTACCATCCTCTATACACGTACGTACTTATGTTGGCCTAAAAAGAAAAGAACCAACAACCCAACAGATCAAGAATCGGGGGCGGAGCAGAGCATTGTGGAAACGCTAGGCTTGGCAAACCCGAGTGATCGAGTTGGTCTAAACGTCTTGTACGTTTTGATTGCTAGGCCCACTCGGCCACTCTCATCCTAAAACGGGGTTCAACAATTATCACGTCGCCTACTCGTCTCATAGAAGGAACTGCTCTGCCTCATCACCTCTAGTCCTCTTTTGTCATGCAACTCGTCACCCTTGCTTCCTTCTAGAGTTTCAATTGTAAGGGATATTATATCCATCGGTATTTCTTTTCAATTGTAAGGGCTATTGTATCCATCGATTCAACTATTGTAAGGGCTATTGTAGTAAACATATTATTGTGGGTCGCTTCCTAAATTTGAAAAGAAAATCTTACCCAACTATATCTAGTGATCCTGATTCCGGTGAAGCCCCATCCAACATTATATATACTCGTCCATCCGTGGGAGAGATACATTTATATTCCTTATGCCCTGCCAAAGGAATAAAATGTCACTATGAGCTATAAATTAGCGCTACTTGTGTTTTTACCCCACGACCTTTTTATGTAGTTCTGATCTTGGCGGCATATACATTTTCCTTAGGGGGGCATGTCATCAACTTTGCCCTAGGGCCCCGCAAATTATAGAACCGACCTAGCCTCCCCATATATAAAGGCTAGGAGGGTCCAATAGGGAGGGCACCGCACAATAGCCATATTACACACAACACCCGTAGCATACGCCAGATTCAATCTTTGCATCCATTGCCATCTCGGCAACTTGTATTTTTCATCATCAATCAAGAACAGACAAGTAGGAGTATGGTTTTTCCTCTAAGGGCCTAAACTTGGGTAAATCGTGCCCCTTGTTTGTCTGCCAGCCAATGAAGTCACTATCACACACCTCTTTCACAAAAAGCCAAGTCCATCAAGTATGGGTATTGCCGTGGAGACCCCATGCCAGTCGGGTTGCGGGGAGGGGGAGCCGGTGGAGGTGCTCTAACTAGTGAGATAGTCACGTTCTTATGGAGTTGTTCGAAACACGAGCTGGATCCATGGAGGATATGGTGGATGAAGAAGGACGTCAACGTGGCTTTGATGTCCAAAAGGAGAAGGTGAACGTGCTGCATGAGATAGCTATGGATCTGGTACTGAACTGAGTCACGACATGGACCTGGCTAAGCACAGAAATGAGATTAGAGACATACCAAACGGGGAAGTATGTCGGACAACGACGAAGTCAAGCATGGCAAGGCTATGGTGAGGGACGAACAAGATCGAGGAGGGCAGGGATTAGACGACACACTTATCGCGAGGTTGGAAGCGAAGGGGATCAGTCTCAAAGACGATGAGGATGAGGGAGAGGACCAAGATCCATAGAGGTCTCGGCCACCGTAACACCCCTTGTTTCATTAAATCCTAAGAGCATCTCCACTCGGGGGCACTAAAGCCCCCCTAAAGGGCTATGGGGGTGTCGGCGCTCAAAATCATGCCCAACCCGCCACCCCCAAACTTTTTTTCGTGCCGGCGCGACCCATTTTGTATCCGGTGCCCCCAGGCCAAATCCAACCCACGGGGGGGGGGGAGGGATAGCAGGGGTGCCAGATGGAGTTGAAAAAACCGCGGGCTAGCCCTGGCAGTGGGAGAAGGATTCTGTCCCGCTCTTTTCACCGCTTCCCGCTCCGTCTTCCGACCCTTTTCCCTGCTATATGTAGGCGCCACTCCCTCCCCCGCTTCCCCTCTCGCCACCACCGCCGCCATGGAGAGACCCAAACTCAATTTCTATGAGGCTGTGATGTTTTCCCACTATGACATCCTTGTGCCGCCGCGCGTGAGCCTTCCGGCCGGCTTCGAGCTCAGCTACACCAGCGTGCCCATGGTGTCACCCCTGCGTGGTGCCAAGTTGGCAATGCAGATAGAGGAGCGCCACCGCGAACTGCCGGAGCGGAAGAGGGCGATGGCCCAGTACGCGCCCATGATCGCGTACTGGCCGAAGAGGTTCAAGAAGGAGCGGGCGAAGGAGCTCGCGCTATGCCGAGCTCACTACCGGCAGCTCCACCCAGATCTGCGCAACCTCGAAGGGAGGGAGCGTTTCTGGGAAGTGCACGGGCATACAGTCTACACCGCTATCGACGAGGCGTGCAGTCAAGCCGAGGCGGCACACTGTGAGGAATTCATGATCCGGGCGGAGGCCGCCGGGATCGTCGACCTCGAGTCCAGCGAGGAGGAGCAGGAGGAGGATGGTGCGGTGACCCAGCATACCACTGCATGATGTAGTACACTATAGTTGTTGACATAACACCAATGAAACACCATTCACTAGTATTACATCCCTCAGAGTGGTACAACAGAAACATCATGGGTCCAAGACATGACTTTAGATTACATACATCAAATTACAAAAGATCAAGGAAACTTCCTTGGAACAGTGAGGAGTATTATGCAGAAGAAATCTAGAAAGAACAACTCGAAGTCTACCCTAGGAGAACTACTACTAAGATATATATATATATATATATCTGGTTTGCCATTGCTGCTATAGCAATGTTCTACAGAAGTAGGTTCTAGTTTTCTAGGAATTTATTTATATTCTACGCTTCAACTTGACCTCCATAGCTTCTGATGTGGTCATTGACTCCATTGAACTCCACTTGTGAAAGGACATTTATTGTCCTAATCTGTTTTGGTGTTCATTAACAACATAGTGTACATTTTACTGTGTGTTAATATCTACAGGTCAATCCATCGAAAAGGGAAAAAGTCAGAATGTTATGGGAATTTTCATGGCCAAATTCATGATCACCTGAAGATTTCTGACCGGAGTCTCCGGTGTGCAAACACCAGAGTCTCCGGTGTGGTCCGGAGTTTCCCCAGGAATTCCCAGTGTGTGGCCTAGACTTGGCCCTGAGACAAGCTGTGTGGGGGTCCGGAGGTGGACCATATTTCAGCCGAAATCTCCGGTGTGTCTCCTCGGGCCGGAGATTCCGGTGTGGACACACCGGAGTCTCTCCGGTGTCTCTGGTCTGGAGTTACGGCTAGAGTCTCCGGAGTGGACGCCAAACACCTACCCAAGCCAGCCAAAGATGCGGTCCAGAGATGGACCAGAGGTGGGGCGGAGTTTCTGGTCTGGACCGAAGTCTCAAGTGTGATTGGTCCCCAATGGTCAGAAAACGGTTCACAATGTGTGGCCTATAAATAGGGGACCTCATCCCCTTCCTCCAGCTGCTCGTTTCAGAAAAGCAAGACCACACCATTAGAGCCACCAAAACTCCAAGATCTCTTCATCCAACCACCCAAAGTCGTTGATCTTTGGGGAATCGGAGGAGGAGGCATCGATCTATAGCTTCACTAAGAGAGATCTTCATTCCCCCTCATTCACTTGAGGGCCCCTTGCTCTAGGGTTTCTTTGGAAACCCTAAGCCTTGTTTTGGTTGATTTGATTCTTACTAGCTTGTCTTTGATTGCTTGACAACTAGCTTGTATTTGGGAGCCTCCAATTAGGTTGTGGATGTGTGCCTCGAACTTGTTGTAAAGGTGTCGGCTTCCACCTCGAAGGTTGCCATATAGTGGAAGAGGTGAATCGAACCTGTCGGGGTGAGGTTCATCGGAGAACAAGGGAGGCATATCATGGTGTTGGTGGTTTGAAACCACCCCCTCTCCAAACTTAGACGTACTTCCCCTCAAAAGGAAGGAACTACGGGAAACAAATCCTTGTGTCTCCGTGTGCTCCAGTTTGGTTACTTCTATCCTTTATCGCACTTTACTTATCTAGTTCTTACTTAGTGTTTGTGCTAGATTGACATATAGGTAAATTCACCATATTTGCATGATCTAGAGAATTTACCTTTTGTGTCAAACCCTAACTTGAAAAAGAGTAAAATTTGAATTAGCACCTATTCACCCCCCCTCTAGGTGCCCATACGATCCTTTCAATTTGTATCAGAGCCTCGGCTCTTTATTCGGCTTAACCACCTAAGAGATTATGGGCAACTCAGAAGATGAGGGAGGGAGTGAGGCTAGCAACTCGGTGACCATGGTAGATCTCAAGAATTTGGAAACAAGCTTGAGCTCTACCTTGGGCAACGAAATCCAACAGTTACGTCAACTTGTTGAGAAACTTGTTATGAATAAGCAAGCCTCACCTCCTCCCTCTCAAGAGGAAACACCACCCAACCCAAAGGCAAATGCTCCGGCTAAGCCTATAGGTGAAGTGGTGGGGAATGAACATAATTCCATTGACTCCACCACCAAAATGGGTGATGGGAAGGAATAGCACCATGCGGTTCCCGGATGGTACTCTCTCAACCCTCCAATCCCTCATCCACATATAAATAATAGAGGTGACCCACCTAAGTTAGCTGCACATACCTTTGCTCAATGACAAGTTTTAATGAAATCTCATGTGCGCAGCTCTTGCATTGATTTGTGGAATATTATTGAAGAAAGACTCAAGATTGAGGATCCAACCAACTTGACTAGAAGAGAAGTGGTCAATAGCCAACTCAATGCGACTGCCTTGCACATGATCCAACTTGGAGTGGGACCAAAGGATTTTCCCCACATTGAGCACTATAATACCGCTAAGGAAGCTTGGGATGCTCTCATTGACTTGTTTGTTGGCAATGAGAGCATGAGAAGAAATAGATATGATTCCTTAAGCAATGAGGCTGAAGGATTCTTTATGAAGGATGGTGAGGATCATGAAGACATATAGCAAAGACTCAAATCCATAGCCACCGCCTTCAGGAATGTTGGTGCCTCTCACGTTGATGATGCTTGGATCAAGAGGAAGTATGTGAGTGCTCTCATGCCTTTTGAGCCCACTAACTTGAAGAGTCTCCAAGGAAGACACAACTACCATCTCATGACCTCCAATGAAGTTATGCAAGAGGTGGCCGCTTTCAAGGTTGCTACCAAGAATGCCAAAGACGCCCGTGCTCGTGCCATTGGAATGAGTAGTGGTGTCAATCTTGCCTTGAAGGCCAAGGTTGTGGAGTATGATGAAGATGAAGGAAGTGATGAGGGACTTTCAATGAGCCACCCCGAAGATGTCAAGGTTGCTCATGGTGAATACATGGCCTTCTATGCAAGAAACTTTTGGAAAGACCCCGCCAAGGCCAAGATGGAGATGCAACGTAGAAGCAACCCCAATGGGAGAAGAGACAATAGCTCTAAGTTGAGAACTTGCTTCAATTGTGGTGAACGCTATCACTTTGTTGCCGGTTGTCCCTATGAGAAGAGATAAGATCATGGGGGTAAACTTGTATTGAAGAAGACCTCCAAAGCTCCTTACAAGAAATCTTTCATCAAAAGGAATTCCACCAACATGAAGTCGGGTGAAATTGTCTTGATAACACATGAAGAATTCTCCTCCGACAATGATGATAAGGAAGATGAAGAATAGGAAACATCAAGTGGTGTGGAGGCTCTTGCCACTACTGCTACACCTATATTCTCACTCTTCGACTCTCCAAATGAGAATATCTCCAACAAGAACGTCACTTGCCTTATGGCAAGAGGAATAGAGGTATTATCATCATCACACCCCACCTCCTTAGTTGATGATGAATTTGATGATGAGTTATCCCTTGAGGTCAAAAAGGAATTAGTTTCTTTTGATGTGTTTATGAACAACTTGCAAGGGGAGCACAAAAAACATTTTGTGGAACTCTTAAATCAACTTGCACACACACAAGAGCTCCTAGATGAGAGATGTAAATTAGGAAGAGAGCACATGATTGAGGTAGAAGCTCTAAATAATGATCTAGAAGAAGAACAAGAGACAATGATGTATCTTGAAACTAAACTTGAAGGGCTTGACGAAGCAAATGATCTCATTATTAATAAAATCATCAAGGAACGTGACCATGCTATTGCTAAATATAAAAAGGCTAAAAAGGACAATACTGAGTTTGGTGTTGTTCATGAAAAACTTGTCGAGGACTTTAGGACGCTTGACAAGGCTCACAAGGCCTTGGAGAGTGAACTCTTGTTACTCACAAAGTCTCGTGAAAATCCTCAAACTCAATTGACCAATATTCCTTCACCTAGTACTTTCATTCTTTCTAGTTGTACAAATATACTTGAAGAAAATGCTAGGTCGAAGGGGGAGCTAGCTAAGGCCACCTTTCCCAAAGGAAACAAGTCAATTGATGACCTCTTGAGTAAGCAGATGTCAAATAGTGAGAAAGGGGGCATTGTATTTGTCTCTAAAGGCAAGAAGAAGAACAAGAAGAAGAAGAAGGCCAAGCCCGCACAAGAAAAAGACAAGGTCATTGTGGGTAGTAAGACCACAAATGGCAAAACTATGTCTCATGATGACTTTGTGAGAAGTGCTAACCCTCACTATGCATTGATGCATGATTATTATGGTGATGTATATGCACAATATGTTGGCCCATTTGATGGTTATATTGCTTGGTCTATTTGGGTTCCCAAGACCCTTGTTGCTAACAAAACAGGACCCATTGAAAAATGGGTACCTAAAAACTAGTTTGATCTTTTGTAGACCTATGCTTCTGGAGGGTTAAAATGGGTGCTTGATAGTGGATGAACAAGTAATATGACCAGAAGCGCATCTAGTGTCAAGGAGTTGAGACCAAATGTTGATCAAATATCCGTGACATATGCCGACAAGTCAAAGTCTAAGGTAATGGGTTTCAGCAAAGTTGTGGTTGCACACGATATCACTCTCGTGGATGTCATGCTTGTTGAGAACCTTGGCTATAAATTTACTTTCAGTCCATGCTCTTGGAAAGATGGGTTTTGCCATATTTATTGATAATGATATTGTGATCCTCATGTGGAGCAAGTCTCTAAAGGTCGCTTTCCTTGGGTCGTCGAAAATGACTTGTATGTGGTGGACTTTTCAGGGAAAACCACTACAAGTGGGATGTGCCTATTCATAAAGGCCGATGTGGGTTGGTTATGGCATCGCCGTCTAGCCCATGTCAACATGAGAACTTTGCAAAGCCTCCACAAGGATGGTCATATTGTTGGACTAAAAGAAAATGTTTGCTTTGCCAAAGATCGTGTTTGCAGGGCATGTGTTGAAGGAAAGATGCATGATTCTCCCCACAAGCCAAAGAACTACATCAAGTCCAAGAGGATCTTGGAGCTCCTCCATGTGGATCTCTTTGGTCCTCCATCTCATGCAAGCCTTGGTGGGAAGAAATATTGCTTGGTGATTGTTGATGACTACTCAAGATACACTTGGGTATATTTCTTCAAGCTAAAAAGTGAGACCCAAGAAAACTTCATTGACTTCATCAACATGGCTCAACATCAACACAATTTCCCTATGTTAACAATAAGAAGTGACAACGGTGCCGAGTTCAAGAACTACACATTGAATGGATTTCTTAGTGATGAGGGAATAAAACATCAATATTCCACTGCATATACCCCTCAACAAAATGGTGTAGCTGAGACGAAGAACCAGACTCTTATTGATATGGCAAGGACCATGTTGGCGGAATTTAAATCTCCATACAATTTTTGGGCTGAAGCAATCTCCACCGCATGCCATGCATCAAACCGTCTCTACCTCCGTAAAGATTGATCAAGACTCCATATGAAATTCTTACCGGTAACAAGCCCAATGTTTCATACTTCCGGGTGTTCGGTTGTAAGTGTTTCTATCGCATTAAGGGTGTTCGTTTGTCCAAATTTGATTCCAAAGCTTTAGAGGGTATTTTTGTTGGTTATGGTCTCGAATCCCACACTTATAGAATCTATGACAAGCTCTCCGGAGTTGTCATAGAATCTTCTAGTGTGGTTTTTGAAGAATATGATGGTCCCCAAGGGGGGCGTGTTGATGTCTGTGATGTAGATGATGAAATGCCTCAGGATGCCATAGGAAGAATGGGTGCGGGATTCATCCGCCCTGTTGAGGAACCCCTTATGGCGGACCGAGAAGAACTATGCTCTACTCAAGTGGAGCCCTCATCTTCACAACATCAACAAGCTTCTATCAAAGAGGACAATGACCCAATCCAAAGACAAGTTGTGGACCCTCAACCAGATGATCAGGATGAAACCTCTAGCTAGGAGGTGCTTGAGTCTCCATTTGCCAGAATGTCCAGCGGTGCTAAGTCTATTACACAAGGAAGATCTATAGAAACTACCATAAGGGAAGCCCAACGCATGTTTAGAAGTATGCCTGATCAAGACCAAGGTCAATCTTTGCCTCTTCAAGAAGAGAATGATTCCAATGATGATCAGGGTCAAGTTAATGGTCAAGACGAGGACCAAACTGATGAAGTGATCCCCACAAGAAACAACAAGGAGATCAAAACTCGTCGCCAAGCTAGAATGGTTAGAATATTGTAATTAAGAGACCACACTCTTGAGAATGTGGTAGGAGATCTAAGAAGAGGGCTATCCACTTGAGCTCAACTGAAGAACTTTGGTGAACACCAAGCACACATTTCCATGGTGGAACCAAAGAAAGTATGGGAAGCTCTTGAAGATTCGGATTGGTTGGATGCAATGCACAAAGAGATCAACAACTTTGAGAGAAACAAAGTATGGAAGTTAGTTGAAAAGCCAAAAGATTGCCGCAATGTTATAGGCACCAAGTGGATATTCAAGAACAAGCAAGATGAGCATGGAATTGTTGTGAGGAACAAGGAAATATTGGTTGCAAAAGGGTTCTCTCAAATTGAAGGCATTGACTATGGAGAGACATATGCACCTGTGGCTTGCCTTGAGTCCATCCGTATCCTTCTTGCTTATGCGGCACATCATAACTTTAAATTACAACAAATGGATGTAGAAAGTGCATTTCTTAATGGTCCATTGCATGAGTTGGTATATGTAAAGCAACCCCCAGGGTTTGAGGATCCCAAGTTCCCAAACCACGTCTACAAACTTGATAAGGCGCTCTATGGACTCAAACAAGCCCCACACACGTGGTATGAGCACCTTAGAGAGTTGTTGTTAGGCCGTGGGTTTGAGGTTGGGAAAATCAATCCCACTCTTTTTACTAAGAAGGTCAATGGCGAGATTTTTGTATGCCAAATATATGTAGATGATATTATCTTTGGCTCATCTAACAAAGCTTTTAATGATGAATTATCAAAGCTTATGACTAATAGGTTCCGGATGTCTATGATGGGAGAATTGAGGGTATTTCTTGGCTTTGAGATCAAGCAAGTAAGAGGAGGGACATTCTTCAACCAAGCCAAGTATACTCAAGATATGCTCAAGAGATTCAACTTTAAAGATCTAAATGAAGCCCCCACTCCCATGGCAACAAAGACCCATCTTGAACTAAACCCAAATGGTAAAGATGTGGATCAAATGATATACCGATCCATGATTGGTTCTTTGCTTTACCTTTGTGCATCTAGACCCGATATTGTGTTGAGTGTAGGAGTGTGTGCAAGATATCAAGAGGCTCCTAAAGAAAGCCATTTGATGGCGGTCAAGAGAATCTTTCGATATTTGGTTCATACCCCAAACTATGGTATTTGGTATCCTAGGGGCTCAACTTTCTATCTTTGTGGATACACAGATTTGGATTGGGCTGGTGACAAAGATGATAGAAAATCAACCTCCGGGGCTTGCGAATTCCTTGGGAGGTCCTTGGTGTGTTGGTCTTCTAAGAAGCAAAATTGTATATCTCTCTCCACCGCCGAAGCCGAGTATGTGGCAGCTGCTAGTTCTTATACTCATAGCTATGGATGAGGCAAACTTTAAAGGAATACGATGTCCACTATGACAAAGTGCCTCTTCTATGTGACAATGAAAGTGCTATCAAGATTGCCTATAACCCAGTGGATCATACAAGGACAAAGCATATTGAGATTTGTCATCACTTCATTAGAGATCATGTTGCTCGAGGTGATATTGAGCTATCTTATGTGTCAACCAAAGACCAACTTGTCGACATTTTCACGAAGCCTCTTGATGAAGCAAGATTTTGCTATTTGAGGAATGAACTAAATATCATAGATTCAAGAAGCTTGACTTGATCACCTTGCATACTTACCTATGTCTTGACTCTTATTTGGTTTAGGTGCAGGCATGGAAATAGGGGGAGTGCGGTCCTAATACATTGGACTAACCCTCCCCCATAATGCTAACAGTAAGAAATTCAATTCTCTTAATATCATTTTGTGATATGTGAGCTTCATTGATGAGTAGTGGCTATGAACCCAAGGATAACTCTTCGCGGTGTCATGCCACAAACTCTTACATGATGGCCTCAGCCACTGCCCCTTCTCTATGAAGGATTGGTTCTTGTGTTGGGCTATTGATTAATCTAAGTTTCACATTGCCATTTGTATGGATGTTCATTGCCTTTCTGTTCTTCATAGTTTGATATCTTAACCTAAGCTTGTCTCCATTCCCTAAAAACATTCTTTCCAACATATATATGTCTCCAATAATTATTCCTAGGTGCTTTTGGTCGAAGAGGACCGGAGTCTCCGGTGTGCATACAACGGAGTCTCCGGTGCAGACCGGAGTCTCCGGTCTGGGGGATATTCGGGCTGTGACTTAAGGGGGCCGGGGTGAGAGAGTCACTCAGACTCTTTCTTCCACCCCGACCCCCACCCTCACAAACCTCCTCCTCCTCCTCCTCCAAAACTGCTGCCCGGAGGCTGATTTGCCGCCGGGATCCGCCGTGCCACCGGCCAACTCCACCCTCTCCACCCTTGGGACCTTCCCCTCTTGTGGAATCGCCCCAATGGAGAGATATGGTAAAATTTCCTCTCACCATGAACCTAGGGTTCATCCCCTTTGTTTGTTTTGAGTTTTGTACTAGTTTGTCCCTTGGAACAACATGCATGCGTGCACTACGTCACACTAGTCTCGTACCTCTGCCCGATCTGCTGGAATCACTCTCATCTGTAGTCTCCTATGCAAATCGAAATCTCTAGACCAGAGATTCTGGTTGGTTAGTCCGGAGACTCCGGTCCAGGCCGGAGACTCCGGTCTGTCTGACCAGAAACTCCGGTCCAGGCCGGAGATTCCGGTGTTGCACTCTGGAGACTCCGGTGTAGATTGCCTCCAGCACATCCGACATAGCTATGAGGGTCTTGTGCCTATCTCTCTGTTCATAGGTGTCTCTTGTTCTTGTCGTGGTCGCACCAAGGCCAAGTCCAAAAGAGAGGATCCTCAATTTGATGAAGAAGCTGGGTAGTATATTATTCCACCATCCAACCGCAAGCAGCAGATCAGAGATGCTTAGTATATGAGAAAGAACAGAGAACGGATTGAGGAGGAGAACCGGGCCAAGAGGGCCAAGTATGACAATTTGCAATCTCTTGCTCACATGTCCAAGAAGGAGTTTCGAGAGCTTCAGGAGACCAATTTCTATGAGCTGCCAAGAACTAGTGAGGATCCTTGTTATTGGAGGAGGGAACAGAAGGTATTTATGACTGATGTCTACCACAAGCTCACCAAGTCCCCAGTTTGTCCTCAGAGGTACATGGAGCTTGAGTGCATGCGTGCCAACAATTACTTTGCAGATGATGTGTGGATCACAGAAAAGCTTGGGCTGCATAAGCTCATGGAGCTCCGAGAAGATTACAACATTCCCCTTGTCCAACAATTTTATGCCACTGTGGTGTTTGGGACTGATCAATCAAGGACCATGACCTGGATGTCAGGCGATGTTCGCTGCACAACTACTTTCTTTGACTTTGTCGGGGTCATCAATGAGACCTTTTAGGGTGTGGCTGTTGGTACGTGACATCGTATGCATGATGCTGCTCTTGGAGAGAGCAAGACCAAGTTGGCTCCTCTCTATGACATGGATGCTGTTGTCGGTAAGGCTAAGGGCCTCAAACCTCTATACAACCTGTTGCTCAGAATATTCCGCCATAGTATCTCTCCCAGTGCTAGCAATGATGATGCCATTAGATGTGGGCTTGTCAACCTACTTCACCATGCTCACAAGATATATCTTGCCGGTCCTGATTCTGATGGGTTTGCTATTCATGTGATGGATTGCATTTTTTAGGAGATGCACCATGCTATTCTCTATAGGAAATCTCCTCCATATGCTCCTCTTGTGATGAGGCTTATCAACACTCAGACCCATGGTTCACCACTTTCTCTACCTCCCAACCTTACAGAACATGCCTTGGTGTCTCTTCATAAGAAAGGGAAGATGGTGACTGGAGAACCATTTGAGAGTAAGGATGAGGAGATCTCTGAGGCTGAGCGTGCTCCTACCCCTCCTAGGGGCTCCAGGAGGAAGAATGCCGCCAATGTTCCTATGCCTCCAGTCACACGTGAGGTTGTCAAGGAGAAAATCAAGAAGGCATCCTTTTGGGAGAAGACCCTTTGTTGCATGAATGTTGACATTCGTAAGGGACAACATGATGCTTACAAAAGTAACCGTAGGATTGAGAAACTTCTCAAAGAAATCAAGGCTCAAGGTGAGGAAGAAGAGGAAGGTGAGTCAGAGTACAATGATGAACATGGAGCTGAACCATCTGCAAAGTATGATCACACACTTTCCTTTGAGGCTTGGAATGCCATGAATGCAAGCCTAGTTGACTGGCAGACCTTCTCTGAGGTTACTTCTGGTGTTGCACCTCAGGGCACCTCCTCTTCTCGCCCTCACGGCAAAGGGCCACATACTTCTGTTACTGATGATGATTATGATTAGGATGAGGATGAGGATGATGACGATGACTCCGAGTGATCTTCTTTGGAACGATAGCTGACACTTTTTCCTTTTCGGTGTTTCGATGCCAAAGGGGGAGAAGTTGTCCATTAGGAGCATCGGGATTTGCATGGGTTGGGCTATCATCTTTATTTTCAAACATTTATTTTCGAACATTTGCTTTCATTTGGTTCTTGTGAGACCTATTTGGCGTATGTGAACTATTGTTGTGTGTGGACATATCTATGCCCGTTCCTTATTGTAATATCTATCCATCACCTGACATATCTATGCTTGTATCATTTGTTTATCTTGCTGCACATTGTTAGGGGGAGCATAACTATGTCTTATCACAAATTCCATGCAAAACCTCGTGTTGTCATCGAACACCAAAAAGGGGGAGATTGAAAGGACATTTATTATCCTAATCTGTTTTGGTGTTCGTTAACAACATAGGGTACATTTTACTATGTGTTAATGTCTACAGGTCAATCCATCGAAAAGGGAAAAGTCAGAATGTTATGGGAAATCTCATGGCCAAATTCATGATCACCTAAAGATTTCTGACCAGAGTCTCCGGTGTGTTGTCCGAAGTTTCCCTAGGAATTCCCGGTGTGTGGCCTAGACTTGGGGCCTATTCGTCTGCGGTACCAAAGTTCACAGGCCAGCGCATGGCGGTACCTAAGTTGCCTGAAATTGCCGCGTTTCGAAATGTTGGGCTGCCAACTACTGAGAGGGGCCATTTTGAGGCAAACTCATCTCACCCCTGCCAAATTCAAACATTTCGTTAAACTGCCCCATGAAGTAGACGGTCGGGACCCTCATGTCGGTCATCTGCCCGTGACACAAGCGCCAATGCGGCAACCTCTTAGGAAAATAGAGTAACTAAGTGGATTGGATGCGTTGACCAATTTCACAAATCCATTCCCACCTTTCCTCTAGCACCGGCGGTGTCGGAATCCACCCTCTAGGCAGGATGATCCCTTCGGACATTTGACTTCCGGCGCCAAGTTATTGCGCCCGATTCTGCCTTGATCCCGATCTCCAATGGCGCATGTCGAAGCCATTGCGAGGCTCTAGACCGCCTCCACCGTGACAGCCGAGGCTCGGAGGATGGCAGATCCTACTACCAAGGAAGAGGAAGTTCTGGCTACAAGCGGGTGAGCTACCCTTCTCTTTGCTATTCGCATTAATTATAACTGCTAGCTGACTACTGAACCTAAAATTGTTTTGTCCATAGTTTTCTGTCAAGTGGGATCTCCGAGGACCACCCTTACCTGGTTACGGTAGTCCTCTTCAGGTACGACTCTAAGGGCAAGTGGTATGGACACCATTGTATCATGATGGAAGAAGCGCCTGCACAGATCTGCACTATATCTGGTATGGTTGCTGCTCTGCGTAATCATGATGAATTATGACCGAAGCAGACTGCAAAGTTTAGCTTCATGGATAAACGTGGCATCATGGTTCTTCTAATGTGTGACAGTCATCTAATTGGGTTCATGAAAAGGTATGCTTCGGCTTACATGTTTGAGCTGAATTGTGATGTCGATGTGGAAGTCCTGGCCGGAGTCGCCCTTCTATTCTTGGATAGGGTGGTTGCTCGAACCCAATTAGCTCCTGGTAAGCAAAGGTCTCTTGGGGTTCGCATGTTTGTGCTGAATTGTAATTTTTGTTTTATTTACTCTGTAGATATTGGGCAGTTATGCAACAATCTTGTTTCTTTGATAGGAAGCGCTGCAAGGTTAGAAACATGACTGCCGGGTTAGTCATTTTGCTGCCCGAAGAAATTAAAAACGAGTGGAAAGATGATGCTGGGCATGATTCTGGTGCCCATTGTCCCGGCGATGTAGAGTATGTGAAGCTAAGAAAATTGGCATCGAGGAAGAGGAAGAAGGTAGGAAATGAAGAAGCCAGTGGACGTGAATGCTTGGTACCCAGGCTGCGGAAGAAGGTTGTTGGCAATGAAGATGCATAGTAATGTGTTGAACTTGAACATATATATGTAATTCGGTTAAATTTTGGAGCTCTGTGTGTGGTACTTTGCTGGGCGAAACAATCTACCCATGTTCTCTGAGTAAAATGTACCGCGACTTAGGGTTTGGAAACACCCGAGTCAGTAGTTGAATTTGAAATTGTGATTGTGCCACTGCTATCTGAAAACACGCAACAACGATTCCACGATTGCTGAGGGGCAGGAGGTCTCCAAATTCAATGGAATGTAAGTGGCACAGAAATAAATTATTTAATCTGCCACACTGGACAAAGCAGCAACTTATTTCAGATGCTGCACAACGACGTGGTAACATAAACAACAATGGCAACCGATAATGCCCATATGAGGAGTAAATCGGTACCACTTTCTGGCCTAATCTTGAGCCTGTCTATCTCACCGCCTCTCTACTCCTGCATCCCCTGCATCTAGTGAAGCTCCTGGATCTCCAGTAACCGGGTGTATGTGCTTCCACTTTATAAATTGTAGTTGTGCCATTGGCATGCGGCACAATCCACGTAGATTATGTTTAAACAAACCACCAATGTCAGAATACACTAGTAGAAAAAGGGTCTTTGGTCCACGGTCACATTCCCAATCCGGGACAGAGATCTAAATCGAGGCAGAAATTGATCTAAATCATAAATTCTTCCACAAATTAATCGAGACAGAGATCTATATCGAGGCATTTCATTAATTCAACCACAAATTCTTCTAAACAAAGGTGCGATTTCACATCCTACATTAATTCAACCACTAGTCAACAATTTCACTTCCGCTGCCGTTGTCCTCCGAGCCGCTGGCTTCCTCGTCGTCGTCGTCGGACGGAACCTCCACGATTTCCGCATTGTTCGCAAGACGGAGCACCACTTCGCGGCGAGCGGCGGCGATGACGGTGTACTTGGTCCATCCAGGGAGCGCCCTCTTCCACGTGGGCATCTGGAGGCGATGCGCCGCGATTTCGCTCTCCATCCCGACTCCATTGGGGACGAAGAGCGGAGCCACCGGCACCCCCGCATAGCCGATGCGCCATCCATGGGGCACCGTCGCAGCCGGCGACACGAGGATGTAGAAGTGCGCGAACATCACCGCCTCGTAGAAGTTCAGCGTGGGTATATCCATGGTGGCGTGGTGGAGATTGGAGAGGGAGCGAGGGGATGGACGACAAAGCGACAACGCGGTGGAGATTGGAGAGGGCGAGGGGATGGATGACAAAGCGACGCACTGTGGCGCCTCCTATTTGTACACGAGGACGACAAAGCGACGGGCGGAATATACAAGGGGCATTGGTCAGACAAAAGGAAGTAATGCAGGGTTAATACAGATTAACGGGCGACCAATTTTTTTTCCTCCCAAGACTCTAGGGCCAATAGTTCAGACCGCTAGGTCAACAAGTACAACTATTACAACTTAAAAAGGCACGGAGCTCAAGCTAAATAGAACTAGTTATCACACATATATTTGATCTTCCTATTCCTAGCCCGATGCGCATCTTCCTGCGAGAGCAAGGATCGAATCGTCTGCTCCTTCCTTTTAGCATCTTCCTTGCATAGCTTCAATTGTTTCTCTGCATTTTTCCTCATGCACTTGTCAATACTCGTAGTTGTGAACTGCAGGACTTTGGCCTGGTGAAGATCATTCCTTGCTTGGGTCAGTTCTTACTCTGCTTTAGCCTTTAGGGCCAACGCCGCGTCCCTCTCCTTCTCAACTTTGCTAACCTTGTCTTGCACCCACCTGAGATCTCGCTTATGCTTGGTCATGTCAACTGGTTCCCATAGCTTCATCTCAACACTATCAAGAAGTGAGCTGAATACGGATTCTTTCAACTCAACAGTCATTTCACATAGTTTCTCCAGCGTTTTCTGCATTGATATGGGCCACTCTGGATCTACCCATTTGACAACACCGCAACTTACGACTTGCATCATTGCACGATGTCCTTGACACCATAGAAACCTCCCTGCTGCGTTTAGCCCTTGAGCTACAAATTTAAAGGTGCACATATCCATGTTTACATAGCAGAGGACTGTCTTCATCTGCTAAACCGTGATAGTCGGAGTCATACATCATCTGGTTGGCCTAACACATTATACACGCATGAGTAAACAGAGTAGATCTAGATCAAAAAATAGATAACTGGCCACAGATGATAGAGATAGAGATGATACAGCTCACATCGAAATCACCGTCCCTGTCATCACGACGTGTTTCCTCGCCGTCTCCCCTTGAACCCATGGCGAGAGGGGAGGGGGGTGGCTGCCGGAGAGGGGATTGGGATGGAGGCACCATCGGCTTGCGGCTACAGCAGGATGGGAGTGAAGTGGGGAAAGTGGCTTCAAGGGGAAGGAAGAGAAGTACGGGGAGGAAGATAAGTAATGGGGACGTGACACTGGGATATGGCCCACTGAACTCATGAGTCGTGACACTCGCAACAGGGGAGCGCCCGGTGTTGCCAGTTTGTCCAGAGCAAGCATGGCCAATCATGCTGTAGAACAGCCTACTCGCGGATCGCTCTCACGAAGACCATCCCAATCGTCCAAGCACCCCGATCAAACGGTATGTAACAATCGTCAAGCAGAACAACTGTGTTAGGGCGTGCCTTCTAGAAGACTCGGTCTAACGGTGGATCCATTGGGGGATAAGGTTAGGGCTCTCCTAAGGTTAGGATCCATATGTGGTTTATGAAAAGAACACACATCTAATGACACTGGTGGATCCTTATGTGGTTTGTGAGAAGAACACACATGCAATCACACTGGGTGGATCCGTATGTGGTTTACGAGAGGAACACACATGCAATGACACTGGATCCATGTGTGGTTTGTGAAAAGAACACACATGCAATGACTCTAATTGTGGTTAATGAAAAGAGCAGACATGCAATGACACTAGTGGATCCATGTGTGGTTTGTGAGAAGAACATACATGCAATGACACTGGCTGTGGTTCATGAAAAGAACAAACATGCAATGACACCGGTGGATCCTTGTGTGGTTTGTGAGAAGAACAGACATGCAATGACTCTAGCTGTGGTTCATGAGAAGAACACACATGCAATGACACTGGTGGATCCATGTGTGGTTTATGGGAAGAACAGACATCAAATGACTCTAGATGTGGTTCATGAGAAGAACACACATGCAATGACACTGGTGTATCCTTATGTGGTTTGTGAGAAGAACACACATGCAATGACTCTAGCTGTAGTTCATAAAAAGTACACACATGCAATGACTCTAGCTGTGGTTCATGAGAAGAACGCAGATGCAATGCCACTGGTGTATCCTTATGTGGTTTGTGATAAGAACACACATGCAATGACTCTAGCTATGGTTCATGAAAAGAACACACATCCAATGACTCTAGCTGTGGTTCATGAGAAGAACACACATGCAATGACACTGGTGGATCCATGTGTGGTTTGTGAGAGGAACAGACATGCAATGACACTGGGTGTGGTTCATGAAAAGAACACACATGCAATGACATCAGGATCCATGTGTGGTCTCTAAAGAGAACACACATTTCAATGACACAGGTGGATCCATATGTGGTATGTGAAAAGAACACACATGCAATGACTCCAGTTGTTGTTAGTAAAAAGAACACACATGCAATGACACTGGTGGATCCATTTGTGGTCTCTGAAGAGAACACACATTTCAATGACACTGGTGGATCTATATGTCGTATGTGAAAAGAACACACATGCAATGACTATAGTTGTTGTTAGTAAAAAGAACACACATGCAATAACACTGGTGGATCCATGTGTGGTCTCTGAAGAGAACACACATTTCAATGACACTGGTGGATCCATATGTGGTATGTGAAAAGAACACACATGAAATGACTGCACTTGTTGTTAGTCAAAAGAACACACATGCAATGACACTGGTGGATCCATGTGTGGTTCATGAAAAGAACACACATGCAATGACACTGGGTGTGGTTCATGAAAAGAAAACACATGCAATGACACTGGTGTATCCTTATGTGGTTTCTGAGAATAACATACATGCAATGACTCTAGATGTGGTTCATGAGAAGAAAAGACATGCAATGACACTGGTGTATCCTTATATGGTTTGTGAGAAGAACACACATGGAATGACTCTAGCTGTGGTTCATGAAAAGAACACACATCCAATGACTCTAGTTGTGGTTCATGAGAAGAACACACATTTCAATGACACTGGTGGATCCTTATGTGGTTTGTGAGAAGAACAGACATGCAATGACTCTGGGTGTGGTTCATGAGAAGAACACACATGCAATGACACTGGTGGATCCATAGGTGGATTGTGAAAAGAACACACATGCAATGACACTAGTTGTTGTTAGTAAAAAGAGCACACATGCAATGACACTGGTGGATCCATGTGTGGTCTCTGAAGAGAACACACATTTCAATGACACTGGTGGATCCATACGTGGTATGTGAAAAGAATAGTCATGAAATGACTCCAGTTGTTGTTAGTAAAAATAATACACATGCAATGGCACTGGTGGATCCATGTGTGGTCTCTGAAGAGAACACAAATGCAATGACTCTAGTTGTGGTTAATGAGAAGAACACACATGCAATGACACTGGTGGATCCATAGGTGGATTGTGAAAAGAACACACATGCAATGACACTAGTTGTTGTTAGTAAAAAGAGCACACATGCAATGACACTGGTGGATCCATGTGTGGTCTCTGAAGAGAACACACATTTCAATGACACTGGTGGATCCATATGTGGTATGTGAAAAGAATAGTCATGAAATGACTCCAGTTGTTGTTAGTAAAAAGAATACACATGCAATGGCACTGGTGGATCCATGTGTGGTCTCTGAAGAGAACACAAATGCAATGACTCTAGTTGTGGTTAATGAGAAGAACACACATGCAATGACACTGGTGGATCCATAGGTGGATTGTGAAAAGAACACACATGCAATGACTCTAGTTGTGGTTCATGAAAAGAACACACATCCAATGACTCTAGCTATGGTTCATGAGAAGAACACACATGCAATGACACTGGTGGATCCATGTGTGGTTTGTGAGAGGAACAAACTTGCAATGACACTGGGTGTGGTTCATGAAAAGAACACACATGCAATGACACCGGTGGATCCATGTGAGATCTCTGAAGAGATCACACATTTCAATGACACAGGTGGATCCATATGTGGTATGTGAAAAGAACACACATGAAAGGACTCCAGTTGTTGTTGTAAAAAGAACACACATGCAATGACACTGGTGGATCCATGTGTGGTCTCTGAAGAGAACACACATTTCAATGACACTGGTGGATCCATGTGTGCTATGTGAAAAGAACACACATGCAATGACTCCTGTTGTTGTTAGTAAAAAGAACACACATGCAATGACACTGGTGGATCCATGTGTGGTCTCTGAAGAGAACACACATTTAAATGGCACTGGTGGATCCATATGTGATATGTGAAAAGAACACACATGAAATGACTGGAGTTGTTGTTAGTAAAAAGAACACACATGTAATGACACTCGTGGATCCATGTGTGGTTCATGAAAAGAACACACATGCAATGACACTGGGTGTGGTTCATGAAAATAAAACACATGCAATGACACTGGTGTATCCTTATGTGGTTTGTCAAAATAACAGACATGCAATGACTCTAGATGTGGTTCATGAGAAGAACACACATGCAATGACACTGGTGTATCCTTATGTGGTTTGTGAGAAGAACACACATGCAATGACTCTAGCTGTGGTTCATGAAAAGAACACACATCCAATGACTCTAGGTGTACTTCATGAGAAGAACACACATTTCAATGACATTGGTGGATCCTTATGTGGTTTGTGAGAAGAACACATATCCAATGACTCTGGGTGTGGTTCATGAGAAGTACACACATGCAATGACACTGGTGGATCCATGTGTGGTTTGCGAGAGGAACCGACATGCAATGACACTGGTTGTTAGTAAAAAGAGCACACATGCAATGCCACTGGTGGATCCATGTGTGGTCTCCGAAGAGAACACACATTTCAATGACACTGGTGGATCCATATGAAGTATGTGAAAAGAATAGTCATGAACTTACTCCAGTTGTTGTTAGTAAAAAGAACACACATGAAATGACACTAGTGGATCCATGTGTGGTCTCTGAAGAGAACACACATGCAATTACACTGGGTGTGGTTCATGAAAAGAAAACACATGCAATGACACTGGTGTATCCTTATGTGGTTTGTGAGAATAACAGACATGCAATGACTCTAGATGTGGTTCATGAGAAGAACACACATGCAATGACGCTGCTGGATCCATAGGTGGATTGTGAAAAGAACACACATGCAATGTCACTAGTTGTTGTTAGTAAAAAGTGCACACATGCAATGACACTGGTGTATCCTTATGTGGTTTGTGAGAATAACAGACATGCAATGACTCTAGATGTGGTTCATGAGAAGAACACACATGCAATGACGCTGCTGGATCCATAGGTGGATTGTGAAAAGAACACACATGCAATGTCACTAGTTGTTGTTAGTAAAAAGTGCACACATGCAATGACACTGGTGGATCCATGTGTGGTCTCTGAAGAGAACACACATTTCAATGACACTGGTGGATCCATATGTGGTATGTGAAAAGAATAGTCATGAAATGACTCCAGCTGTTGTTAGTAAAAAGAACACACATGCAATGACACTGGTGGATCCATGTGAGGTCTCTGAAGAGAACACACATGCAATGACTCTAGTTGTGGTTAATGAGAAGAACACACATGCAATGACACTGGTGGATCCATAGACACACATCCAATGACTCTAGCCGTGGTTCATGAAAAGAACACACATCCAATGCCACTGGTGGATCCATATGTGGTTTGTTAGAAGAAAAGACATGCAATGACTCTGGGTGTGGTTCATGAGAAGAACACACATGCAATGACACTGGTGGATCCATGTGTGGTTTGTGAGAGGAACACACATGTAATGACATTGGGTGTGGTTCATGAAAATAACACACATGCAATAACACTGGTGGATCGATGTGTGGTCTCTAAAGAGAACACACATTTCAATGACAAGGTGGATCCATATGTGGTATGTGAAAAGAACACACATGCAATGACTCCAGTTATTGTTAGTAAAAAGAACACACATGCAATGACACTAGTGGATCCATGTGTGGTTTGTGAGAAGAACACACATGCAATGACACTGGGTGTGGTTCATGAAAAGAACACATATCCAATGACACTGGTGTATCCTTATGTGGTTTGTGAGAAGAACAGACATGCAATGAATCTGGGTGTGGTTCATGAGAAGAACACACATGCAATGACACTGGTGGATCCATGTGTGGTCTGTGAGAGGAATACACATGCAATGACACTGGGTGTGGTTCATGAAAAGAAAACACATGCAATGACACTGGTGTATCCTTATGTGGTTTGTGAGAATAACAAACATGCAATGACTCTAGATGTGGTTCATGAGAAGAACACACATGCAATGACACCGGTGGATCCTTGTGTGGTTTATGAGAAGAACACACATGCAATGACACTCGGTGTGGTTCATGAAAAGAACAGACATGCAATGACACTGGTGGATCCATATGTGGTTTGTGAGAAGAACACACATGCAATGACTCTAGCTGTGGTTCATGAGAAGAACACACATCCAATGACACTGGTGGATCCTTATGTGGTCTGTGAGAAGAACACACATGCAATGACTCTAGTTGTGGTTCATGAAAAGAACAGACATGCAATGACACTGGTGGATCCATATGTGGTTTGTGGAAAGAACAGAAATGCAATGACTCTAGCTCTGGTTCATGAAAAGAACACACTCCAATGAACTCTACTGGATCTATCTTGGCATAATTTGATGTATGCTATGATGTATTTCATTGTACAAGACACCCACTTTCCATTTTTATACTACTTAGTTTTGCCCTTGGTTTTTTGATACTACTTAGTTTTGCCCCCTCTCTCTATCTTTCGTAGAAGCCCAAACCTGTGCTCACCCTGTCTGCTACTCCCTGATTGGCTGTCATAGTTGTCACGCGGATCGTGCGCACCAACTGTTGATTCTGTGCGATCCAACGATGATCGTTGCACACATCGTGCCCTTCACAGTACAGCGTGAGACAGCACAAACGTCTCCCTCGGCGAGACTTCTACAAGAAGGAACACGATGCCGTCCATGGAAAACATCGTCGAGCAGTCATGTCATGTTTAATCAAGTCTGAAAAGCCTACTACTGCTACTACTACGCCACAACACATGCGTCATCGAGTGCACGATCGTCGATGGACAGCTGCAATTTATTGCCACTTGATTTTAATAAGACATATCCCATTTTTTACGCAGCGGCTCTCAATCTCACTTCCAACTGGGCCCCACCGTAAGAAGCTTGCACGCTCTAGCCAGAGGCCGAAGAGCCGAGCTCGACGAGACCTAACATCTCCGGCTTCATCGAGTCACTCGCAACCATCAACACATCCCTCTACCCGATCTAGCACAACCCCACAAATCTCGCCGTATAGCCACCTACCTACCCCTCTACATTTCCACTTTTAACTATCGCCAATTTTAGAGCCGTGTCAAACTTCGTACATAGAAATTGTGTGTGCGCCCTTTGCATGCGGCTCAATACAGAACTGCATGCATGGCCCGGGAAAAAACGTGACGCTGCATCGCACGTGTCACGGCGCGATGCAGATCGACGGCGCTGTTGCACGGTGGTGCAACGAAATGTGCCTTTCTTCCATCCACCTTAACTATAGAGCCCCTCTCCGCACACCCACTCTCACTCTCGCTCACTCTCCCCACGCAACCCTCTCCACTGTCCCACCAGCATCCGCAAACTCCCGAGAATACCCCATCCGCGCCGGTGATGGCCGAGGAGGATAAGGTGGCCATCATCGCCTCCGAGGCCGCTGGCGAGGAGGCCCCCGTCTCCTCGCCGGTCCCCCTCGATGCGTTGAAAGCAGCCGCCGTCCCTGTCTAGGCCCTAGTCGAGGCATTGATGGCAGCCGCCGTTCCCGTCCAGGCCCCCGTCCCCGCTACCGACGGAGCCGCCGAAGAGGAGCCCCCAGCCAGCAAGGAGGCCCCCGCTGGTCACAAGCAGATCAAGCACTTCTAGGGAACCTACGATCTAGATAAGTATATCTCTCTACTGAACCTCTATGGCACCGGCATCGACGACCCATGGTCGGAGGTAACTAGGGTTTGCTCCCCTCCCCTGGTTCTTCTACCATTCCCATTGTTGGATGCTAGATCTTGGTTTATTAGGATTCGCTTGTTTGCATTTCGATTGCTCGATCTTCTTACATCATCTACTCCCCCATTTTCCTTTTCTTCCAATAGGTTTCGACAGTGACGTCTGCAGCGATGACGAGCCCATGCACACCAAGACTTGTCAGTCTTTGAGAGGCTATGGGCACAAGATGACGCCTTGTTCGTGGGCTACTAAGCCTTGCCTTCTGGCGAAGTCTGGCGCACTGTCTTCAACTACTTACTAAAGCATGTAGAGGTCCCGTGCTCCGGAATCCACAAAGGCGGTGAGCGCAAGACCGTGAACATCAACGCCTACATCACTGAACACCGGGATGTCAGCATTCACCTCTGAAACCTCCAGCGGGTGGCCATCAAAGAGGATCGCATGCCTCCAATTAGGCCCAAGGCCCCCAAGATCAAGGGACTGGGCAGTAAGAAGTGGAGGAAGAACCGGAGGGAGGAGGCGGAGGCACGGGCGCATGAAGGACGGGTTGGATGTGTCCTTGAATGTATCTGCATCTGTGGCGGCAGCAGCTGCTAAGTAGCTTCTTTTGATTTTCTATATTTTGCTAGCATCCTATTTCTGGCTGAATGCATCGAACCTCGCTAAGCAACCTACTTTCTATCGCTGTATCCTATTTAGCTACGCACAACTATATCTACATTTTTTTGTTTTCTGAATGAATGTATTCTGCCTGGTGTGATTTGCTGCTCTAGATTTGCTACCTGATCGGAGGCAAAAAGAGGTCCAAAAGGGAACGAATTGTCAAAGAGAGAATCTTCTCTAGATTTGCTACCAATTTGGGCAAAATGAAACATATCTGTTTAGCGGGAGAGGAAAAGGGTACTCTTTCAAATTGCCAGTTAACGAACTACCATCTTGACGAGGCCCCATCTTGACGTCTCCCTCTACAAGAAGGAACACGATGCCGTCCATGGAAAAAGTCCTCGAGTGGTCATGTCACGTTTAATCTAGTCTGCAAAGGCTACTACTGCTACTACAACACATGCACATGGCAACGGGGTCATCGAGTGCACGGTTGTCGACGGGACGCTGCAATTTATTGCCACTTGATTTTAATAAGACATATCCCATTTTTACGCAGCGCTCTCAGTCTCACTTCCAACTAGGCCCTACCGCTAGCAACTTCCATGAGTCAAGATCCCCCCTCGAGTAGATCTAACGTTGCTAGAAATTAGTTCCGCGCCACTTGCATGCAGTGGAGTCGAGGTCTGCCATGAGCGTGTTTTCAATTCAGCTCTAAAGTGGAGATCGTGGCTGTTTCAAAAAAAAGGGAACCCAAAAAAAAGGTGGAGATCGTGGTAGCCCCCCGCCCACCACAAGTGTCCACTCGAGGACTACGAACGGTCCGGTGTTTATAACCCCCCTCGACCTTCTTCTTCCATGTGCCCGTGTCATTTTCCCCCAGTCTGTCTAGTCCCAAGACCCCAATCTGCACCTACCGCGCGCTGAAGCTCCCTCGCTTGCACTACCTCCTTCCCTTGGTGCACCATGAAGCGTACGCGTGGAGACGAGCCGGAGGTGAAGCTAGTTAAAGGCGCAGCAGCAGATGGCTCGGTCGTCGCAGCAGGAGGAGGTGTCTTCTCTAGGCATGAATGCCGCTCGTCGCCGCGCCATCGAGGGTGCGAGCTCATCCGTCCAGCTAGTAGCCATCGCTGCTGAGCAGCAGGTGGCCGACAACGTCGTGGCTGACAATGTCGTGGTGCCAGCGGCAGATCTAGATGGAGGGCAGGCGGAGGAAATTCGGTGCTCTACATCAACGACCCCATCACCATACAAGAAATCTTCGACGCAATCGTGGAGAATGATGAGTTCGAGGAGGAGTTCCCTGATGAGGAGTCCGAGGTACTATATTGCTAGCTTCTCTAGTCGCAGCCGCAGATTTAACTGTTCATATATAGGATTTGCTCAATCGTGTACATATTCTTTTGCTCTTGAAGTAGGGTAGTATATATATGGTTCGATCGGTCGATTGATGCATCTACCATCTAGACACAAAACCCCAATCCGTCTAGTCACAAAACCCCAATCTGCTCATCTGCCATCTAGTTGAGTTTGCTAGTTGAGTGTTGATTTCGATACACAACATGCCTATAACATTACATTTCTATTCCTTACTGAGCCCAGTGATTCAATTTTGCCCCAAAATAGTGCAAGGGCATCTGATGGTGTAGTTTTCTTAGGGATGGTTAGTGAACCTGAGGCAGCAATGCACATACATAATATAGGTTGTGCTGTTGGTATTTTGGTTCTCCGACTCCATCACTGGAAAAAATGAGGCCCTAATTTTTTTCTCAAATGGAACCTATATATATATAATCTTTGTATTGTTTCTGATCTATGAATGTGTTGTATGATTCATATGTATATCCCTCAATATTGTTTTGTATGATTACATTTCAATTTCTTATTGTGGCCAATGATTCAAATTTGCCCCAAAGAGAGGCAGACACATTGGTGATTGATTTTTTCAGGGATGAGTTAGCGAACCTGGGGCCATGTACAAGATCAATATAAGCTGTGCAATTGTTACTTGGTTTGCTTAAGCCATCTCTATAGAAACTTATGAGGCTGCAATCTTTATTCTACATTCATAGAACTATGATATTTGAATTATCTATTCCATGCATTCATAGTGTATAAGAATTACATTTTAGTTTGTCACCAAGGCTGATGATTGAAATTTGCCCCAAAATAGTTCAAGGGGAGACACGTATGATGGTGTCGTGTTTTAGGATGGGTTGGTGAACTTGAGGCAGCAATGCACACAAACAATATAGGTTGTGCTGTTGGTACTTTGGTTCTCCAACTCCATCTCTGAAACAAATTATGAGGCCCTTGATTTATTCTCATATGGAACTACATATATGATCCTTGATTTGTTTCTGATCTTTTAATGATTGGTATGATGCATATGTATATGAATGGTTTTGATCATAAGTATTTTTAACATGCATCTAAAGATTAAATGTTTGGTTTTTTATTTATAATTACAATATTTAGGCTTGTTTTTGTACCTAACTATGTATATCCCTGAATAATGTTTTGTATGATTACATTTCAATTTCTTATTGTGGCCAATGATTCAAATTTGCCCCAAAAGAGAGGCAGACACATTGGTGTCAGATTTTTTCAGGGACGAGTTAGTGAACCTGGGGCAATGTACAACAACAATATAGGATGTGCAATTGTTACTTGGTTCACTCATGCCGTCCCTGAATAAACTTATGAGGCCGCAATCTTTATTCTACATTCATAGAACTATGATATTCAAATTATCTATTCCATGCATTCATAGTGTATAAGAATTATATTTTAGTTTGTCACCGAGGCCGATGATTGAAATTTGCCCCAAAAGAGTTCAAGGGGAGACACATATGATGGTGTCGTGTTTTAGGGATGGGTTGGTGAACCTGATGCAGCAATGCACACAAACAATATAGGTTGTGATGTTGGTACTTTGGTTCGCTAACTCCATCTCTGAAACAAATTATGAGGCCCTAGATTTATTCTCATATGGAACTACATACATGATCCTTGAATTGTTTATGATCTTTTAATGATTGGTATGATGCATATGTATATGAATGGTTTTGATCATAAGTATTTTTAACATGTACCTGAAGATTAATTGTTTGGTTTTTTATTTACAATTACAATATTTAGGCTTGTTTTTGTAACTGACTATGTATATCCTTGAATAATGTTTTGTACGATTGCATTTCAATTTCTTATTGTGGCCAATGATTCAAATTTGTCCCAAAAGAGAGGCAGACACATTGGTGTCAGATTTTTCCAGGGATGAGTTAGTGAACCTGGGGTGATGTACAACAACATTACAGGTTATGCAATTGTTACTTGGTTCACTGACTCCATCCCTGAAGAAACTTATGAGGCCCCTAGATTTATCCTACATTCACTCTGATGCAATTATTTGTCATTGTGTTGAGATGAAATGATATATGAACCGATCAAACTATTGCTAAGATGCTTTATCTTTGATCACCACGGATATATTGTCTTACATATACATGTTGTTAATTCTTGAGTTGTAATACGATTCAATCATATGTATGAGTTCTAAGTTATGTTCTTAAAAATCAACAAGGGGATGATGATGAAGTGGACGATAGCAAGGTATCTAGGGACAACAAGAGCCACTACGTGCTGAGCCAGTTACGGTGTGGGCTAATCCGTTTCCACCATAGGGGGAGGCTGTTTTGCCATTCTGTGGCAGAGCAATCAACGTGGACCTCGACAACATGATCCAGCACGCGGTGGGCGTTGGCAGAGGAGGAGGCAGAAGCCATAGGCCGATTACCTTGGCGCGACACGCAGCCTTCAGCAAATTCCTTCGGGAGTATGTCGATCGGCTCAGATCCCATTGACTAGGCTATCGCCCTCCCGCCGATATGCCCCGCCTCGCTAGGCATCTCCGTCCCGCCTCCGCTGCCGCCTCGCTTTTATTTTGTTTTAGTTAATTATTACCTGTGTGTGGCATGTAAGACAATATATCCGTGGTGTCTCTAGTGAACCTTCTATATTAATCTACTCCTTTATATGGAGTGCCTTAAAATTTCTAGTGTTCAATTATATTACTGATCATGCTCATGCACACTACAAAATATTTCTAGTGCTCAATTATATTATAATTTTCAAGGAATACATCAACAAGTTAAATTGGTCGAAATTTTGTATTGAAGTAACTAAATGATCTTACATCGGCAGTGGACGTTGGCAGAAGCCGAAGGCATTAGCTGAAGACCTTGGAGCGGCACGCAGTCTTCAGCAAATTCCTTGCAGGTTCAACAATGGGTTGCCACCGCCCAGCTCCGAATTCTCTTACAGGTACAACATGACAGAACTTGAGCTACCACAGAGACCTCGATAGAGGTGGCAGAATTGGTGCGGGTGCAACCATGGCAACGTCGAGCTCGGATTCTAGAGGAGGAAAACAGAACCGAGCATGGTCGACACAGTGATAGATCTCACCGGGAACCAATTCTCGTCCCCGCACCGTGACATGGGTGCGTCCATGGTGAGGGAGAGCTCCGACTCGGGATGGGGAGGAGAGCGGGGCCGATCAGGTTCGTCACGTCCCAGCTCTGCGCCATGGCCGTGACCACAGATTGCCGCTCCGGGGAAGAAGAAGAAGACCCGTAATGGATGCAGGCGCCAACACAGCAAGCCCATAGGGAGGAGAGCTGGGCCGAGCAGGTTCGTCCATGTCCCAGCTCCGCGCCATGGCTGTGATGCCCCACAGATTGCCGCTCCGGGGAAGAAGAAGACACGTAATGGATGCATGCGCCAACACTGCAAGCCTAATTGACACCTAAGCGACAGGAGCGACATAACAGCGAGAACTGACAGGGGGCCCAACTTGACGATCGTTAGCCTGATTTTTTGTATTGAAACGTAAAGTTGAATTCGTGCCAAAAAAGACCCTATGAGTATTTGGCACACCAATTGTAGTCATCCCGGCTGATTTCAGGGAACTTGGGTACCACGTTGCCTGGGAGCCCCAACTTTTGGGCCGCAAAATGATATTCTCCTAGACTTGGCCCAAGGACAAACTGTGTGGGGGTTTGGAGGTGGATCAGATTTCAACCGGAATCTCCGGTGTGTCTCCTTAGGCCGGAGATTCCGGTGTGGACACACCGGAGTCTCCGATGTCTCTGGTCTAGAGTTACAACCAGAGTCTCCGGAGTGGACGCCAAACACCTACCCAAGCCAGCCAGAGATGTGGTCCGGAGATGCACTGGAGGTGGGGCGGAGTTTCCGATCAGGACCGTAGTCTCCGGTCTGTCAGACTGGAGTCTCTGGTGTGATTGGTCCCCAACGGTCAGAAAACGGTTCACAATGTGTGGCCTATAAATAGAGGACCTCATCCCCTTCCTCTAGCTGCTCGTTCCAGAAAAGCAAGACCACACCATTAGATCCACCAAAACTCCAAGATCTCTTCATCCAACCACCCAAAGTCGTTGATCTTTGGGGAATCGGAGGAGGAGGCATCGATCTACAGCTTCACCAAGAGAGATCTTCATTTCCCCCTCATTCACTTGAGGTCCCCTTGCTCTAGGGTTTCTTTGGAAACCCTAAGCCTTGTTTTGGTTGATTTGATTCTTACTAGCTTGTCTTTGATTGCTTTACAGCTAGCTTGTATCCGGGCGCCTCCAATTAGGTTGTGGATGTGTGCATCGAACTTGTTGTAAAGGTGTCAGCTTCCACCTTGAAGGTTGCCGTATAGTGGAAGAGGTGAATCGAACCCGTTGGGGTGAGGTTCATCGGAGAACAAGGGAGGCCTCTCATGGCATTGGTGGTTTGACACCATCCCCTCTCCAAACGTAGACGTACTTCCCCTCAAAAGGAAGGAACTATAGGAAAAAAATCCTTGTGTCTCCGTGTGCTCCACTTTGGTTACTTCTATCCTTTATCGCACTTTACTTATCTAGTTCTTACTTAGTGTTTGTGCTAGATTGACATATAGGTAAATTCACCATAGTTGCATGATCTAGAGAATTTACCTTTTGTGTCAAACCCTAACTTGAAAAAGAGTAAAATTTGAAGTAGCACCTATTCACCCCCCTCTAGGTGCCCATACGATCCTTTCAACTTGGTATCTTTAACTCTTCAAAGTAGACCATTGCTTGGGGACGCCATTGCTTTCTCCGAGATATAGCAAGGGTTAAGAAGATACGGTTGAGTACGAGCGTACTCAGCAAGTTCACTAAAAAGGAGTGTATGATGCACTATCTCTACATCCGCCGACCAAAGGTCGTAGGCAATGCAGGTTTTTGTAAATATTTCTTGAAAGGTTGCTTTTATTCTGAAAACTATGTCCGACAACCTTCACAGGTTGACCAGAACTTTCATGGAGTTCCTTTCCTGCCGCATTCGTAGCTCCTTCCCGGAACAGGGAGTAACATGTCATAGTTCTTACACTCTGCAGAGGTGTGTTGCTTTACCCATGAGAGACCTTAGCCTTGTTGCACATCCAAGTATAGAGCTTGTCCATACTTTCTTGGTATGGGGCCCGGTCTAAGATCCAAGACAATCATTGCCCTTCTCCACGACCCCGCATGAAGACATGATCCCCCAAGAGCTCTACCACGAGTACAATCCGGGTAGCCCCTCAAAGACTCTATAAGCAGCTCTTCCTGACAGGCACCATCAGCTATGGTGAACCTCCACCAAGACAACTATGCATAGATAATCTAGACACCTATATCGCGGGGCACTAAAAGGTCCCACCCATGTGCAGGATTCTCTGGACTCTCCACAAGAAATATGCAGCTTCACGATAAGGTCATCCGTCCATGCGAAAGGTAGAAGATCCAACTGACTTCTTCGTCCCATTCCAAATCTCATGGTTAACGCATAATATACGGCGCTAGAATCACTAGCGACATTGGTTGTTAAGTCATAGATCTTATGTTCCTTTACCACTGGAACTGTATCAATAGATTATTACCATTTGGTAAATAATCCATAATCATCATATTATTATGAAAATAGTGTTTTCTGACTCTTTTGAAATGCAGGTGATGACAATATTTGAGTTACAAGCATTTGATAGAAAATAATCAAAGGACATGAGCAAGTTGTGAACTTGCCTTTTGTGATTGCAAGATTATGCAATCACGATCTTCGAGATACTAGAGGATCCAAAATCTGGAAATAGCATCATTGGTCCGGTAAGGACTAATGTTTAAAGAAGTAGGATGCAATTATGCATAAGTAATGTAATGCAGTTTCATAAACGCGAATCTCTGGAATAATTGTATTTGATCTAGGGTTTGAAAGATTGTGGTGATATCTTTAGAATGTGTTCCACTTTTATACCAGCTTCACACTTGTGCTTCTTGTTAAGGCTTGTGAGAGTGTGTGAAACAATATGTAAATATAACAAGTAGCATATAATATTAAAGCACTCAAATGGGGCATGGTATGTAAAAGATTTCTTAAGTAAGATTATTAATCAATTAGAGCCTTTATACAAATGTTTAAGGATTACTTTTAATGTTTCTTAAAAGAATAACCTTTTAGGAAAAGATTAATTTATAAGGAAAAAGCATTTAAGTGTTTAACATGTAAAGTATAAAAATGAAGTATACTAATATTCTAAAATTGAAGGGAATTGTTATCTGGTAATTATGATGAGATTTACTATGTTAAGTTGTTAAGAGTTAAGGTACTTATTATAAGATTGTTGTTTGAAGTGTCAAAACAAATAACTTTTGAAGAAAATAGTTCTTTGTTGAAGTTTAAACATTCTTTGTGGTTAATCGAATGTGATTGGAATCGCTTGCGCTTGGATTTGAGATGCCTTATGACTTAATTTGGAACAGACAAAAGTTAACTATAAAAACATAAATATTCTTTAGGCATTATGCATGACTTGGTGTACCAAAGTTAACTTTAAACATAAGTAGACCTAGGGTGTGATGTGTTTAAAGTATTAATAAGTCTTAAGCTTTGGAATAAGCATGGTTAAGAGTATGAGATCATTCACTTTCAGTTTAAGTGAGTGATGAGTCTAAATATGACTTGTTATTATGAATATAGTTTACCTTTTAAGGAAAGTAAATTTAAATGATTTTAATAATCTATTAAAGTTTGAAATCATGAATAGTTAAGAGATAAATAACAGTCACTTTTACTATAAGTGAAGGATGATTAAAATTTATTCAAATTGTTGGTTTATCTTGGAGTTATGGTTTTAAAGAGTTTTCTCAATGTTAATAGTTTACTTTTAAATATTATTATAGACTTAAGTTATGGTTTTGGAAGTAGTATCTAAATGTACCAGATTTAGGGTTTTATATAAATTTGTGATTATTTCTTATTTAAGAATGTTTTTAAAGAATTTACCAACTAGATAATAAATAAGGATTTATTTCTTAATAACCTTAAAATGTGTTGGAATGATATAATTAGTATTTTTCTAGTAAAACATACTTACTTAAGATCTTAGAAGTGAATTTTATTTAATTTTAAGTGTTATCCTTAATTTTATAAAATTCCACAAGGATTATATATCTTTAAATATTTGCTTCAAGTTTTATTTATAAACAAATTAAGTTAGTATTTTTGTAAAATAGTAGATTTATTTTCATATGAAAAAATGATTTTTATTCATTTTTAGGAATTTTCCTTAATTTATGAAATATCACTTAGACTTTAGTGGTGTTAACATTTATTTGCATTTTATTTAGTTTAAATAAGTAAAGTTATATTTTCCTTAGGTAGATATTATTTTTGTGGCCATTTTGGTATATTATATATATTTTTAGGATTTTTTCTATATTTTTTTAGGGCTAAAATGAGTTAAGGGGCATTTTGGTAATTTCTCCATTTTATTTTCAAGTTGGCCTATTTAGTTGGGTTCATGGGCCAGCCCAGCCCAATCAGACCAGGCTCGAGGTCAACACGACCCCGACCCCCTCTCCCCTCTCACACCTCACACATGAGCACGAGTTTGTGCTTCCCCTGGACAACGCTTTCTTGCGCCAATTCCACGGTTAATCACGCTGCTATGCGGCCATCGCCTTATAGCTCCACCGACCTTAGGTCTACACTTCCATTCAATTTGATTTGAGTTTAAGGCTCTCTTGAGCTTGCCCCTTCGATTCTTTGACTCAGTTGTGATGTTGCCACCCTCAATTACTCCGGCTGTCTCCGGTCCTCGCCGGCATCGCTCCTCACAGGCATGTGCTCTGTCCCTGACCTCTACCTCGCCTCCTTCTACCTCGGCCTTCGCCACCACCCCTGCGCGGCCCGCTGCCATCCCTAGGATGCACCACTCCGGTCCAGCGTTGAGGATGGCGCGACTCGGCTTTCCCGGGGCTCCTACCCTGCATCTCCCTTGCCCATCTTCGCCACGCCCCTATCCACCTGACGCTGGCAGGATGGCAGCAGACGACTACAATCCTGGTGTCCTTCGATGCACCGCCTCGCTGTGGTTGTGTACTAATGGTGGTGTTGAGCTGGAGCTGCTCTACGGCTTCATCATGCCCCCTGTTCTAGGTGCTCGGCACCCATGGTGAATGCTCCCCCCTCTTACCTCTTCTCTCTTACTGAATCTTCTTGGCATCTTACTGTTGATCAGGCGTAGCTCACATTGACTTTGTTCATGGACCATATTGATCCTATGGTGCTTAAACTGTTTTAGGCTCTATTGCTTCTATTATTTTCTGATATGTGATCATATTCTAATGGCTTATTTTGGTATAGTTCCATGGTGCTCATATGGTTTGGACTGCTCATACAATCAAGTATCTAGCTGACTATTGCTATGAATATAGATGAATTCAAATGTTACACTGCAAGAAAAGTTTCCTTCCGCAACGAATTGGCCCGATGGTCATCGTAGAAGGCACGTCTTTTGCGACGAAATTCTTGGCTCGGCCGTGGCCGATGGAAAACTTTTTTTTTCCGGTTTCACGGCCCTCTACTACGACGGATCTGCTAAAAACATGGAGGAAGCTCGGCTGGCGCGTGTGAAAGAACATTTCATGTGTTTCCTGTGTTTTGTGTGTTAGATAACAATACTGTGGAGATTTCTCATGTGCGCTAAGTGTGTAGGAGGTTTGGGGGGGGGGATTATCCGCCCTACCAAGGGCTGGATAATCCGGCCTACCTCATTGTTCAAAGGCTGCCAAGGCGCGTCACCCAGAGAGGGGGCGGATTACCGCCCAGAAAATCCGGACTGGGGGCGGTTTTTCTTCCCCAGGCCGGATAATCCGGCTATCGCATGGGCCGGATAATCCGGCCCCCAGAATTTGAGCAAAGCATGCCAAGGCGCGTCACTCGGAGTCTGGTCGGATTTTCTCCCGGAAAATACGAACTGGGGCGGTATTTCCTCCCCATGCCGGATAATCTGGCCTACACATGGGGACGGATAATCCGATCCGTCCCCCAGAAGATGATCAAGTGCAAGCTCTGGGTGACACTCAGAGAGGGGGCGGACTATCTTCCGGATATTCCGAGTCTAGGGCGGAGTTTTCCCCCGGCCAGATAATTCGGCCCTCACTTGGGCCGGATAATCCGCCCCCAAAGTCTCCAACGGCTTGGTTTTCGAAGGGGGTATAAATATCCCTTCTTCCCCAACGTTCAGAACTCTTGATTCATTCGAAATTGTTCAGACACTATGCAAGAACTCCCATTCTAGATCTCCCACTTCAACCACCTAAAGGTTTCGATCTTTGGGGGAATTGAAGGAGGAGAGAATTGTCATCGTCATCACGAATCAAGCGCATCAACTCCTCTCCATTCATTTGGAGAAATCCCTGATCTAGTATTCTTGTCAATATCTAGATCTTGTTCTTCGTTATTGATAACTTGTTCTTGTCGTAGCTTGTTGTCATTACGGGAGCCTCCAAGTTGTTTGTGGAGTTGTGCCCCGCTAGTTGTGTAAAGGCACCGGTACCTGCCTTGAAGGGTCCCTATAGTGGAAAGGTGGATCGGGCCTTTGGTGGCGGGATCCATCGAAGAACAGGGTGAGACCTATTGTGGCATGGTGGTCTTAGTACCGCCCACCCTCCAACACAGACGTACTTCCCTTAACAAGGAAGGAACTGCGGTCAAAAAAATCCTGTGTCTCCGCGTGCTTCACTACGGTTTACCCGTTCCTCTTCCACTTGCTCTTTACTCGCTAGTAGAGAGGTTTGCATATAGGGAAATTCCACCTAATAGTATATCTATAGAATTTACCCTTTGTGCTAAGCCTAAAATTGAAAAAGCATTAAAATTTGAAGTAGCACCTATTCACCCCCCTCTAGGTGCCCATACGATCCATTTCAATTGGTATCAGAGCCCTGACTCTTAATTCAGGCTTAACCGCCTAAGAGTAGTATGGGTACCAAGGATGATGAGAATGAGGCTGTGGATAAGGTCACAATGGATGACCTCAAGATGTTGGAAACAACCTTGTTGAAATCCTTTGAGACCAAGATGGAGGAGATGAATCAAATGATTGCTCGTCTCACATCATCCATAGCCCCATCTCCATCCTCCTCTGAGGCAGCCACACCATCGTCCAAGGAAAAGGCTAACACCGGATCCAAGGATGATGATGCAGATGGTCAAAACTTAATGGTTCCACCTCCAAGAAGGGAAGTGGTAAGGAGGAATGTAGTGAGGTTCGTCACGTATATTCTCCCGATCCACCTATCCCTCATCCTCATATAAACAATAGGGGTGATCCACCCGAGCTCACTGCATCCTCTTTTAATCAATAGCAATTCTTAATGAAGTCTCATGTTTGCAGCTCCTCAATTGAACTTTGGAGGATTATTGAAGAGGGTATTCATATTGGAGATCATTCCAATCTAACAAGAAGAGAAGTTATGGACAACCAATTGAATGCTATGGCTCTCCACATGATACAACTCAGTGTGGGTCCCAAGGACATGCCCCACATTGAACATCTCAACACAGCTAAGGAAGCTTGGGATGCCCTCATCGATCTCTTTATTGGGAATGAAAGCATGAGAAGGAATAGGTATGATGCCCTGAGTAATGAAGCTGAAGTGTTCTACATGTTGGATGGTGAAAACCATGAAGACATGTATAGAAGACTCAAGGGCATTGCAACAACATTTAGAAAGCATGGAGCCACCCACATTGATGATGCATGGATAAAAAGAAAATATGTGAGTGCCTTAATGCATTTCGAGCCAACTGATTTGAAGAGCTTGCAAGGTAGACACAACTACCATCAAATGACATCCAATGAAGTCATGCAAGAAATGACATCATTCAAAGTTGCCACGAAGAACGCTGAAGATGCCCGGGCTCGTGCCATTGGAATGCAAAAGGGAGTCAATGTTGCTCTAAAGGCCAATGTTGTTGAGCAAGAGGAGGATGAAAGGGATTTTGTGGGGGCCTCCATGGACTTCCCCGATGAAGTCAAACGTGCTCATGGTGAGTACATGGCATTTTACGCAAGGAACTTTTGGAAGGATCCCGCCAAGGCCAAGTCGGAACTCGAGCGCAAGAATGGGTCGAGTGGAAGAAGAGAAAGTGGCCCAAAACTGAGAACATGCTACAACTGTGGAGATAGGATGCACTTTGTAGCCGAGTGTCCTTATCAAAATAGAGAATACAATGGTGGAAGGCTCATTCTTAAAGAAAAATCCAAGGCACCTAAGAAGAAGCCATTTATTAAAAAGAACGGCCCCTACAAGAAGCAACCCAAGATCGTCTTAGTGGCACAAGAATAATACTCCTCGGCAAGTGAAGATGAAGAGGATGAAGATAATTCTCGCGAGGTGGCTGCTATAGCCACCACATCGACTCCATCATCTCTCTGCGACTCGCCAAACGAGAACGTCATCAACAAAACGCCACTTGCCTCATGGCAAGAGGGTCCGAGGTATCAAGTTCTAGACCTTCATTTCCTAAGACTAACATAATTTTGGATACGAATGATCATGACAGTCTTAAAATGAAAGAAGAAAGTTATTACTTTGGACAACTTTTTCACTAACTTGCAAGGTGAGCACAAACTCCATTTTGATGCTCTTATGAGTCAACTTGCTCAACCCAAAGATCTTCTTGAAGAAAAGGGCAGAATCGAAAGAGAAGATTCCTTGGAGATAGCTTCTTTGAAGAATGCCTTGGAAGAAGAAGAGGAAGCTCGAGTATCTTTGGAAGAGAGACTCGAATCCATTGAAGAGTCACATAAAGAAGTTGTGGCTCAGCTTATCAAAGAACATGACAATGCTCTTGCCAAGATAAAGAAACTAAAGAAAGAAAAGATTGAATTTGGGGCTGTGATGTCTACGCACTTCTATTCTTGTAGACAGTTGTTAGGCCTCCAAGTGCAGAGGTTTGTAGAACAACAACAAGTTTTCCCTTAAGTGGATCACCCAAGGTTTATCGAACTCAGGGAGGAAGTGGTCAAAGGTATCCCCTCTCAAGCAACCCTGCAATCAAGATACAAGAAGTCTCTTGTGTCCCCAACACACCCAATACACTTGTCAGGTGTATAGGTGCACTAGTTCGGCGAAGAGATAGTGAAACACAAGTGGGATGGATATTATAAGTGGTAACGGTGATAGAAAATAACTTGATGGCGTGGAAAAGACTAAAGGCAAACTTAAATAAAGATGGAAGCAAGTAAACATGTAACAGATCTAGTAGCAAACGGTGTTTCAATGCTTAGAAACAAGGCCTAGGGATCATACTTTCACTAGTGAACACTCTCATATAAATATCTTCTCTTTATGATACTACTCTTAACTACTCTCCGGTTGGACACTCTAATCGATGGTAGGGCTATAACAGCACACCTCAAAGTAAGCCTTTCCCATCTAGAAAACCCCACCCTGTCACCTTGAGCACTAGATGGTTCCAACAAACACCACAATTTCATAAATACATCCAACTCCAAATATAACTCATAACAAGTATTTGTAATCTCTAGCCTAAGTGCCACCATGGTGTGCATGCTGTCACTTTCACACACATGGGGAGAGCAGAGATCTATTAAAGTACTCGAGTAGCAAGGTAGATCTATAGATTACAAGCTCATGATCACAATATGATCATGCATAGAGAGAGAGAGATGAACACATAGCTACCGGTACAACCCTTAGCCTCGAGAGAGAACTACTCCCTCCTCATCATGGGAATCAGCAATGGTGATGGAGATGGTGGCGGAGATTGATGGAGATAGCTCCGGGGGCACTTCCCCGTCCCGGTAGGGTGCCGGAACAGAGACTTTCTGTCCCCTGAATCTCCCCTTCGGTGGCGGCGGTGCAGCGGAACTTTTCGTGGATTTCTGATTGATTATTTAGGGTATTGGTATCAGGAGGCTCTTATATGCGAAGGAGGCAAGGTCGATGGCCGGCCAGGGGGCCCACACCATGCCCTGGCGTGGCCTGGGCTGGCCCGCGCCAAGGGGTGGTGTGGCCACCCTATGGCCCCCTTTGTGTCTCCTTCTGGCTCCGCGAATCTTCCGGGAAAATATGAACTTTGGCTTTTGTCCCGTCCAATTCCGAGAATATTGATTTTCTGACTTTCCTGGAACCAAAAAACAGCAGAAAACAGGCAACTGGCACTGTGGCATCTTGTTAATAGGTTAGTCCAAGAAAGTCTATGAAAAGTACTCCAAAGTTGGAACAAAACACAAGAAAGTAGATAAAACAAAGCATGGAACATCAAAAATTATGGATACATTTGCAATGTATCAACATCCCTAAGCTTAACTCCTGCTCGTCCTTGAGTAGGTAAGTGATAAAAAGAAAGAATAATTTTTGAGGTGACATGCACCATCATAAACTTGATCAAAATATTTGTAAAACATTGAAAGCTGGGATCATAGTACTTCAATCATAACATGAAAGACAAAGTTCTAGCAATAAGACAAAGAAACTATGTTGTAACATGAAAGGATACAAACAAAAGATTCATGAATAAAAATGCTTTGCAAGACATTTGTTTGTTCACATAAAGAAAACCTAACATAGTAGCATTCAGCTTGTCCCTCATAGAGTAGCAAACATAAATGCATAGGACACCTTCAAAGTTCATAAGAGTGACTAGATACAAATAGTTTAGAACAAGCAATATCAAGGTATGCATCAATCAACAAGTCTTGGGACAATGCACATAGAACTAAGAATGGCCATTATGCTCTCAAAGTAGGTGCATAAAGGTAGAAGGTGGAGACTCAATATAATGGTGGAAGAAAGGCCTTCATAGAAGGAAGCAGAGTTCAAGTTTCATAAAGAGCTTCCAAAAATTATGGTACTTAATAGCTTTCAGCTCTCATTGCCCCTATCATAAGCATCTTGAAGTGATTAAGGTTAAAGTGAACAAACTATGGAGTATATGCTTGACAAAGTATAAGTTGAAAATCTCATGTCCCTTGAATACGAGGGCCGCTCCTCATGCTACTCAAGTTTAGTCACCGGTAAGTTCTTGTCATTGTAAGTACATGTGTATCATAGAGAACCGCCAACTGGGTACCCCTTGCCCGATGATACGGAAGAATCCCCATATCAAAATGACAAGGCAAGCAGACAATGAGCATCTCAGCAATCTTCTTATTTACCATGGGAATATGGTGCTTTTTTCTCTCTTTCCTCTTTTCATAATCTCTTTTTTTTATTTTCTCTTTTCTCTCAATATAGGACTCTTTTTTTATAAGAAGAATGCTTCATAGACAGCTCATTATGGTTACACTGCAGGTTTCCACCATGTTAGCATGGATTAGACCAGCTGACCCAGTGCTTTCTCTAACACATATACATAACTCCATGGACTTACAAGCTCCCCTTTCATTTCACACCGACGACATCCATATACAAAAGAGCATGATATCAACTAGGTACAAGTACCAAGTGCAATGTTGAAAGCGTTCCCCATGAAAGCATGGTTCTGCTAATTCCCAACAAATAAGTGCAAGCATATAAAACATAGAAGACACAATGGTTCAAGTTTATTAAGGGCAAGTAAAGTAAAGTGTGCCATTAAGTTCGTGAGAGCTTTAATCACTAGTTTTCTCATAACAAGTTTAATTTGGAAGGTAAACAAAAGCATGAACATACTTGGAATTGCATAAGCTAGTAGGTAGGTATGGTGGACTCTTTGGAATAACTTGGTTTAGGGAGTTGGATGCATGAGTGGAACTCATACTTGGTGGTGGAGGCTAGCAAAAGACTAGGAACGGCAAACTAAGAGAGCAATAATGGCCATAATCATGCAGAGTGACAAAACATCATTGATCAAAGCATAAAGTGATACTACAAGTTGAAAACTAAAGGATCATAAAGGCTATGGTGACTTGAGATAGTCATAACATGGTGTGAGCATGCGCCAAGTCAACCCAAATAAAGCATCAAAGAAGAATACCACTATACTATGCTTTAATATGCTAAAACAACGCATGATTCATCCAAGGCACATTAAGCAATCTCAATTGTTTATAACAAGTCATGCTACATCAAAGAATACTAAGCATAAATCCAAAACAATATCAAGCATGGCATGACAGAGCATAGGCCACAGTCAAAAACAAGCTCTTTTTACCACATAAGCATGAACTTTCCTACTCTTTTCCAATCCAAACCAAACTATTTGAAAATCAATGCATGAAAGAGGGGGTCCAACCAATTTATTCAGCAAACTAAGAAAACCAAGCAAACGAAAAACCAAAACGAAAATGAAAAAGAAGACGCTCCAAGAACAACACAACTGTGCATGAAACAATAAAAATGAAGTGTTTGGAAGAAACCTGGGATTTTTATTGATGAAGAAGGGGATGCCTTGGGCATACCCAAGCTTTGACGCTCGTACTTTTTGGATATTTCTTGGGGTGACACGCGTGGCATCCCCAAGCTTGAGATTTAGTCCATCCTTCATCTCATTACTCATTCCTTCCATACACCTGAAATTTTTCCTCAAACAGAACTTCACACAATCTTTATTAGCAACATTAGTGCACTCAAGATAATAAGTCTTTAGGTTCAGTTCTAACACCAATAAAACTTCCATTAAAACACAAGCTACTGTAGTAATTCCCTCAAAAAGCTCAATTACCCAAAAGAATTCAAAGAGGAACCAACAAGAAGCAAATGCAGAAAATGGCAGAAATCTGTCAAAACAGAGCAGCAGGTAAAGACGAATTTTTTCGAAGACCTTCTGTTGCTCAAATCGAAAAGTATTGAACTAACGAAAGATAGATAACAACCTGGGGCAGAAGCACAAAAATTCACGCCTTAAAAGGACGTACATGGATTTTACATAAAGTTTTACGGTGAAGCACAGAAATCTATTTCGGGACAGCAACTTTCCCAATCATTACTTATCTCTTATTAGAGGTTACTCTTGGCACAAAAAGCAAATAAAAAAGGATAAGGAGCGGTTATTACTGAAGTAATAACTTCCAAGACTCATCTAAAACTTTTGGGTTATCTCCCAATAAGTACTTTTCTTTAACGCCTTTAATTTAGGCATGATAGTTTGAGAAGATGCTCACATAAGAAATATGAATTGAAGTAAAAGAGAGCATCAAGAAGCAAATTAAAAACACATTTAAGTCTAACCCACTTCCTATGCATAGGAATCTTGTAAAGAAACAAGTCATGAAAGCACAAAGCAACAAGCATAGTAAAGCAAAACAAGTGCAACTTCAAAATTTTCAACATAAAGAGGGGAAACTTAATATTGTTGAGACACATAAAACCATGTTTCCCTCTCTCATAATAACTTTCAGTAGCATCATGAATAAAATTAACAATATAACTATCACATAAAACATTCTTATCATGAGCCACATGCATAAAATAATTATTACTCTCCACATAAACATAGTCATTCTTATTAATTATGGTGGGAGAAAATTCAACAAAATAGCTATCATTATTATTCTCATCAGCATAATCATCAAATATAGGAGGCATATTGTAATCATTAATTTTCTCCTCAATAGTAGGTGGACTGAAAATATCATATTCATCATTGTAATCATCATATATTGGAGGTTTGGTATCATCATAAGCAATAGAATAACTATCTTCCAAAGCTGGGGAACTAAAAAGATCATTTTCATAAAATCTAGCTTCCCCAAGCTTAGAATTTTCCATAGCATTAGCAATAATGGTGTTCAAAGAATTCATACTAATAATGTTGCTATTAGCATGCAAATAAAGTTCCATAGGTTTTTTAATTTTCTCTTCAAACACTTCATGTCCTAACTCAAGATAAATACTATAAAGCTCTCTAATTTTGTTGTTGTTTTCCATTAAGCCTAACTAGTGAAAACAAGAAACAAAAAGACAAAATTGCAGAATCTAAAGGAAATAACTTCGAGCACTCACACCGGAGGATGTGAGTACCTTTTACCTTACCTCCCCGGCAACGACGCCAGAAAATAGGCGTTTGCCATGGGAGGTTCTTCTTCTTTAATCCTCCGGTGTGAATACCTTTTACCTTACCTCCCCGGCAACAGCGCCAGAAAATAGCTTGATGTCTACGCACTTCTATTCTTGTAGACAGTTGTTGGGCCTCCAAGTGCAGAGGTTTGTAGAACAACAGCAAGTTTTCCCTTAAGTGGATCACCCAAGGTTTATCGAACTCAGGGAGGAAGTGGTCAAAGGTATCCCCTCTCAAGCAACCTTGCAATCAAGATACAAGAAGTCTCTTGTGTCCCCAACACAACCAATACACTTGTTAGGTGTATAGGTGCACTAGTTCAGCGAAGAGATAGTGAAACACAAGTGGGATGGATAATTATAAGTGGTAACGGTGATAGAAAATAACTTGATGGCATGGAAAAGACTAAAGGCAAACTTAAATAAAGATGGAAGCAATCAAACATGTAACAGATCTAGTAGCAAATGGTATTTCAATGCTTAGAAACAAGGCCTAGGGATCATACTTTCACTAGTGAACACTCTCATATAAATATCTTCTCTTTACGATACTACTCTTAACTACTCTCCGGTTGGACACTCTAATCGATGGTAGGGCTATAACAGCACACCTCAAAGTAAGCCTTTCCCATCTAGGAAACCCCACACTGTCACCTTGAGCACTAGATGGTTCCAACAAACACCACAATTTCATAAAGACATCCAACTCCAAATATAACTCATAACAAGTATTTGTAATCTCTAGCATAAGTGCCACCATGGTGTGCACGCTGTCACTTTCACACACATGGGGAGAGCAGAGATCTATTAAAGCACTTGAGTAGCAAGGTAGATCTATAGATAACAAGCTCATGATCACAATATGATCATGCATAGAGAGAGAGATGAACACATAGCTACCGGTAGAACCCTTAGCCTCAAGAGAGAACTACTCCCTCCTCATCATGGGAATCAACAATAGTGATGGAGATGGTGGTGGATATCGATGGAGATGGATCCGGGGGCACTTCCCCGTCCCGGCAGGGTGCCGGAACAGAGACTTTCTGTTCCCTAAATCTGCCCTTCAGTGGCGGCGGTGCAGCGGAACTTTTCGTGGATTTCTGATTGATTATTTAGGGTTTTGGTATCGAGAGGCTCTTATAGGCGAAGGAGGCAAGGTCGATGGCCGGCCAGGGGGCCCACACCATGCCTGGCGCGGCCTGGGCTGGCCCGCGCCAAGGGGTGGTGTGGCACCCTATGGTTCCCCTTCGTGTCTCCTTCTAGCTCCGTGAATCTTCTGGGAAAATATGAACTTTGGCTTTTGTCCCGTCCAATTCCGAGAATATTGATTTTTTGACTTTCCTGGAACCAAAAAAACAGCAGAAAACAGGCAACTGGCATTGTGGCATCTTGTTAATAGGTTAGTCCAAGAAAGTCTATGAAAAGTACTCCAAAGTTGGAACAAAACACAAGAAAGTAGATAAAACCAAGCATGGAACATCAAAAATTATGGATACATTTGCAATGTATCAGGCTACTCATGCTAGACTCTCGGAGATGTTTGATAAACTTGAAAGTGCTCACAAGGCATTGAAAAGTGATCACTCTACTCTAAATGAGTCTCGTGATGATCTCCAAACTCAATTGAAGCTGTATGATGTGCCAAGTACCTCCACATCATCTTATGGAAAAGGAGATCTTGCAAGAGGTTCTCAACACAAAGGTAAAGAGGTTCTTGATGAGATACTGAGCAAGCAAAGGACAAACAATAGAAAAGAAGGTCTTGGTTACATTCCCAAGACAAAGAACAAGAAAAACAACAACAAGAAGAAGAGCAAGACTGCTCAACCAAAGACTAGCAACATTACCAATGACAAGTCTAATTATGATGGTTTTGCAGGGGCTAACAATCCTAACTTTGAGTTATATTGTGATTATTATGGTGATGTTTATGCTAGTTATGTAGGCTCTTATGATTGTTACATTCCTTGGTCTATTTGGGTCCCCAAGACCCTTGTCACTAACATGAGAGGACCCATTGAAAAATGGGTACCCAAAACCAAGAAGTAACTTTCTTGCAGGGCTATGCTTCTGGTGGGTCTAAATGGGTACTTGATAGAGGGTGCATGAGTCATATGACCGGAAGCAAGGAGATCATCACGGAGATGCGGCCAAATCATGATCATATAACAGTCTCCTATGGTGACAAGTCAAAATCTGAGGTATTGGGTCTCGGCAATGTTGTGGTGGCTCACGATATCTCTCTCGTGGACGTCATGCTTGTTGAGACCCTCGGGTACAACTTACTTTCAGTTCGCGCCCTTGGTAAGATGGGCTTTGCAGTTTATATTGATGATGATTTGGTGGTACTCTTGTGGAGCAAGTCTCTAAAAGTCGCTTTCGTGAGATATGTCGAAAATGACCTATACGTGGTGGACTTTTCGGGGAAAACCACTACAGGCCCGATGTGTCTTTTTGGAAAGGCTGACATGGGTTGGCTATGGCATCACCGACTAGCCCATGTCAATATGAGAACTTAAGTCTCCACAAGGGTGGCCACATCCTTGGACTAAAAGAAAATGTCTCCTTTGCCAAAGATCGTGTTTGCAGGGCTTGTGTTGAAGGGAAAATGCATGACTCTCTTCATCGTAGGAAGACTATCATCTCGTCAAAAAGGATCTTAGAGCTCCTACATGTGGACCTCTTTGGACCTCTATCTCATGCAAGCCTCGGTGGGAAGAAGTACTGTCTTGTGATTGTTGATGATTACTCAAGATACACTTGGGTTTATTTCTTCAAGTTGAAGAGTGAAACTCAACAAACGGTCATCGACTTCGCCAACGAGGTTCAACGTCAACACAATGTCCCTATTCTGGCCATAAGAAGTGATAACGGCTCTGAGTTTAAGAACTACACCTTAAATGAGTTTCTAAGTAAAGAGGGGATTAGACATCAATATTCCGCTCCGTACACCCCTCAACAAAATGGTGTAGCCGAGAGGAAGAATCGGACTCTAATGGACATGGCAAGGTCAATGCTAGCCGAATTCAAGTCTCCATATAACTTCTAGGCTGAAGCAATCTCTACCGCTTGTCATTCATCCAACCGGTTATACCTCCATAAGATCTTGGACAAGACTCCGTATGAAATACTTACCGGTAACAAGCCAAACATCTCATACTTTCGGGTATTCGGGTGTAAGTGTTTCTTTCTCATCAAGGGAGTTCGTTTATCTAAGTTTGAATCTAAGGCTCTAGAAGGTATTTTTGTTGGTTATGGTGCCGAATCCCACACTTATAGAGTCTACAATAAGCTCTCTGGAACTGTTGTAGAATCTTGTAGTGTGGTGTTCGAGGAAAATGACGGTTCCCGTGCGGAGCAAGTTGGTGTTTGTGATGCAGATGTTGAAATACCCCAAGATGCTATAAGAAGAATGGGCGTGGGATTTTTCCTCCCCATTGAGGAACCCCTTGTGGCGGATCGGGAAGGACAATGCTCTACTCATGTAGAGCCCTCATCTACACATACTCAACGTGTTCCAACCACGGGAGAAACTTCTATACCATCTCCATCAACTACTGAAGGTCAAGATGTTCCAGAAAGATCCAGGCCGGATTTTCTGGTGGACGCCGGATTATCCGGCCATCCCGCTCCTGACGACCAAATTGCTCCTGGTGCTGAAGAAATCGCTGCAAGATCCAGGTCGGATTTTCCGGGTGACCCCAGATTATCCGGCCCCTCGCCAGTTCAAGCAAGTCCCAGGTAGCCTGATGAAGCTGCTACAAGTTATCCTAGGCCGGATTATCCGGCCTCTCCATCGGCCGGATTATCTGGCCCTGACTCACCTATTGTTCAGCAGTGTCCTGTTATGGCTGCTAACTCATCTCAAGGGCACGCTTCATCACCGCCTACTACTGTTATCCCAGATTCTAATCAAGTTCGAGCAAATGATTCCAATAAAGATTCAAGTGATGAAACTACTCCACCAAGAGACAACAAACTTATTGAACTTCATCGCAAGGCTCGGGCTGATCGGAACCTTGAGTTAAGGGGTCACACCCTCGACAAGGTTGTTGGTGATCTTCGACGAAGGGTTTCTACAAGAAGGGAATTGGCTAGTTTTGGTGAGCATCAAGCTCACATCTCAACGGTGGAACCCAAGAAGGTATTCGAAGCTCTTGAAGATCCGGACTGGGTTGTTGCTATGCATGAAGAATTGAATAATTTCGAGTGTAACAAGGTCTGGAAACTCGTGGAGAAACCCAAAGATTGCCGCAATGTTATCGGCACCAAATGGATATTTAAAAACAAGCAAGATGAGAATGGCATTGTTGTGAGGAACAAGGCAAGACTTGTGGCACAAGGCTACTCTCAAGTTGAGGGCATTGACTTCGGCGAGACCTATGCTCCAGTGGCTCGCCTTGAGTCCATCCGTATCCTTCTTGCTTATGCTGCCCATAACAATTTTAAATTGCAGCAAATGGACGTCAAGAGTGCTTTCCTTAATGGTCCTCTACATGAGTTGGTATATGTAAAGCAACCCCCGGGATTTGAGGATCCTAACTTCCCGAACCATGTCTACAAACTCGATAAGGCACTCTAAGGCCTTAAACAAGCCCACGCGTGTGGTATGAGCACCTTAAAGAGCTTTTGCTAGACCATGGCTTCGAAGTTGGGCAAATCGATCCCACTCTTTTTACTAAGAAGGTTAAGGGGGAGCTCTTCATATGCCAACTATATGTAGACGATATCATCTTTGGTTCTACTAATAAAGCTTTTAATGATGAATTTTCAAAGCTTGTGACTGACAGGTTTGAGATGTCTATGATGGGGGAATTACGGTTCTTTCTTGGATTCGAGATCAAGCAACTTAGAGAAGGAACCTTCATCAATCAAGCAAAGTACATCCAAGACATGCTCAAGAGATTCAAGATGACGAATCTTAATGGTGTCGCCACTCTGATGCAAACAAAATGTCATCTTGAACTTAACCCACATGGTAAAGATGTGGACCCAAAGGTATACCGGTCCATGATCGGCTCTCTTCTTTACCTCTGTGCATCTAGACCCGATATTGTGTTGAGTGTGGGTGTGTGTGCAAGGTATCAAGCAGCTCCTAAAGAAAGCCACTTAGTGGTGGTCAAGAGGATCTTTCGATATTTGGTTCATTCCCCTAACTTTGGTCTATGGTATCCCAAGGGCTCCAATTTCTCTCTATGTGGTTATACTGATTCAGATTGGGCTGGCGATAAGGATAATCGGAAATCCACTTCTGGAGCTTGTCAGTTCTTGGGAATATCTCTAGTGTGTTCGTCATCTAAAAAGCAGAATTGTATCTCTCTCTCCACTGCCAAAGCTGAATATGTTGCTGCTGCCAGTGCTTGCACTCAGTTATTGTGGATGAGGCAAACTTTAAAGGAATACGATGTCAATTGTGACAAAGTGCCTCTTTTATGTGACAATGAAAGTGCAATCAAAATTGCGTATAATCCGGTACAGCACACAAGGACAAAGCATATTGAGATTCGGAATCATTTTATTCGAGACCATGTTGCTCGAGGCGATATTGATCTATCTTTTGTGAGCATGAAGAACCAACTTGCTGATATTTTTACGAAGCCTCTTGATGAAGCAAGATTCTACTACTTGAGGAATGAGCTAAATATCATTGATTCCAGGAGTTTGTCTTGATTACCCATGCACTCACTCGTACATCTCAGTCTTATTTGGTCTAGGTGTGGGCATGGATATAGGGGGAGTGTGGTCCAAATTCATTGGGCTAACCCTCCCCCCATAATGCCAAAAGCAAGATAAATCATCTCTCTTAATATCATTTTGTGATATGTGAGCTTATTGATGAGTATTGGTCGTGAACCCAAGATATATCTTCGCGGTGTCATATCATACACTCCAACAAGGTCGCTTCGGCCACCGCCCTCTCCCTTGAGGAGAATTGGATTTTTATGTATCTTTTTGGTTGTTTTTGCTCTCTCATGTTCTTATGGGAATCACACTCAATTTTGGCTCTTATTTGATTTGGATTTTGCAATTTTGAGTGTCTAGTACCATTTCAGTTTGGCTCTCTTAATCCTAAGCCTTTCCTTACCCCTAAGCCATCTATTCTTGCACACAAGTCCCTTGTACACCTTGTGGGGGTGTTATTTGGGGACGCGCAGGCCTGAATCTGTGTACAATAGAAATTCAGATTTGAGGCCAGATAATTTGGCCCAAGTGTAGGCCGGATAATCCGGCCCTGGCGGATTTTGTCTTAAAGGGCAGGGATCAGGGGAAGGGCTCATAACGAGCAGCACTTCTCTCCCAACCCTCTCCTCCTCCTCAGCCGCCGCCTGCCATCCCCCACCCTCCCCGGAGCCTCTCTGGCCACCGGATTTTCTGGGCCTCCCCGGATCTTCTTCTCCGCGCCTCCGGGTACCTTCTCCTCTGTGTTCTTCCTCCAATGAGTGAGGGTAACTCCCTCTCTCCCCATCTTTGGCTAGATGTGTTATTTGTTGGGTGGAACGTTATCTAGAAGGATGTTTTTTTCGCATAGAAATCATAGTCTTGCAGTTTCTAGGCCCGATCTACTTTTTTGCATTCAATCTAGGTGAAGTCGAAAATTTCCGCTAGGGCCGGATTATCCGCCCCTGGCCAGGCCGGATAATCTGGCCTGATAGATTCAACTCTGGTTCAGTTTCACCATGGTGTGTGCATTGAGTAGATTTGTCTTATGAACTTTTTGACTACTTTTTCCATGCTCTCTCCTGGACTTGTGTGTATGCTTATCCCCATGCTATCACCCTTGTTCTACTCATAGGTGGTTCCAGTGTTCCCAAGACCTACAAGCGCCTCATGTAAATACTTTCGGGACGACGGACAGGGTAACTTAGTGGACGAGGTTGAGTTGAGGAGAAGAAAGAACGAAGAGAAGCGCATGGCTGAACAAGCAAAGAGGACTAGAAAGGGGGTGTCCAAAAGGAAGGGCAAGGAGCCCAAGATCAACTACAAGGCTTTGGATGCAGTCACCTATTCCTCCATCCATCACCATGATTTGTTTGTAGAGTTGCCTCATGATGATGAGCTGGGGGATGCTCGCTTTTGGTGTGCTGAACAGAAAGGTATTTTGAAGATGTGTATGCCAGGCTGAACATTAGGCCTATGCACCCGCTGGTTCTTGCTGAGGCTTTGGAGAAGCCCCACCTTGTGGATGCCATGTATGTGGCTCAGCGGATGAGGATGCACCATCTCATGTCTCTCCAGTGCTCCTATGACTCTGAGGTGGTGAAGCAGTTCTTTTCCACTTTGGTTATTTGTGGTGATGAGCATCGCACCATGAAGTGGATGACTCATGACAGGCCTATGACTGCTGATTTCCGTGTGTTTGCTGAGGTTCTTGGATACAATTTCCGTAGCAGGGATAGGGCAAGTGGCCACCGTATCATCACTCAGCTGAAGCCCAACAAAGATGCAGATCTCTCTCCTTGCACTGTAGATAATGGCACTGTGGGCACTCTTGCTGGTCTGGCTCCTATCTATGCTGCTTTGGTCAGTCTCTTCTGTGATTCCATCACTCCAAGTGGAGGCAACAATGATAGCATCCGTGGTCACCTTGTTCAGCTCCTTGCTTTCTCCCATGAGGTTGCCTCATGCGAGGATGAGTCCGTGCAATACAAGCTTGATGTGATGGACTTCATCTACCATGAATTGATTGATGCAGTGTTCAACCGGCTGTCCATTCCTTATGCTCCCTACATTATGATGCTCATCAGGCACCTGCTTCCTTCTGAAGATTTCAACATTGATGTGGTGCATAAGTCCAAGGAGATATACACCAAGGTTCGGAAGACCTCTCACCCCTCTTCTGCTCCTGAGGGTCTCATGAGGGATGCTCGCAGGCCTCCAGTGCCTCCTGTTACCCGTGAGATCAAGCAGCTGAACTGGTTCCAGCGGCACATCCTTTGCATGGGCGTAGACACACGGAAGGGTCAGTACGAGGCATACAAGCAGCGCCATGAGTTGGCTCACTCTTAGCAGCTCATCCTTCACCATGTGTCCGGTGCTTCTGGTGACCCCCCAGCTCCTACCCCTCCCACACCATATGCTCAGTGGAACTCTTCTTCTAGGCTAAACTATGGAGAGCTGGAGCATCACATGTTCCCTTCTGTGGCCACTTCTGATGATGAGGATGATGACACCGAGGAGCTTGAAGATGAGGACGAGGATGGGAATGAGGACGAAGACGAGGACGAGGATGAGGACTACGAGTGATCCCTTGGGGCGCTAGCATCGCTTTTCTTCCCTTTTGGCGTCTCGATGCCAAAGGGGGAGAAGTAGTTCTATTAGGGTCTTCGAGGATTTGCATGGGTCGGGCATAAGCACTTGCATTTCTCTATTCATTATTTTCTCGCTTATGCCCATTTAGCGTTAAACTTTAAATTTGTGATTTGTGGTTTGTTTGAGACTCTATGTCAGTGGTTGTCTGGATTTATCTCATGGATTATGCTTATGGATTCATCTATTCATATCCTATTATGCTGGGAATCTCTATCAAGGAAGGCGCTTATATTTCATGTTGATAATTGTGGCTATTTCAAGGATGCCTCTCTTCTATCTCGGTGGTATGATTATGTTGCTCATATGTCTATGGAATAGATTCACCTATTTGTGCGCATTTGTATTCAAATGCAAAATTCTAATATGCACACATTGAGGGGGAGTCTCTTCCATGTTTATGGCTGGTAGGCTTGTGATCCTTCCTGCAAATCCTAGTATTGTCATCTAACACCAAAAAGGGGGAGATTGAAAGAACATTTCATGTTTTCCTATGTTTTGTGTGTTAGATAACAATACTGTGGAGATTTCTCATGTGCGCTAAGTGTGCAGGAGGTTTGGGGGGGGGATTATCCGCCCCACCAAGGGACGGATAATCCGGCCTACCTCATTGTTCAAAGGCTGCCAAGGCGCGTCACCCAGAGAGGGGGCAGATTATCGCCCGGAAAATCTGGACTGGGGGCGGTTTTTCTTCCCCAGGCCGGATAATTCGGCTATCGCATGGGCCGGATAATCCGGCCCCTAGAATTTGAGCAAACCATGCCAAGGTACGTCGCTCGGAGTCCGGTCGGATTTTCTCGCGGAAAATCCGAACTGGGGCGGCATTTCCTCCCCAGGACAGATAATCCGGCCTTCACATGGGGTCGGATAATCCGGCCCCCAGAAGATGATCAAGTGCAAGCTCTACGCGACACTCAGAGAGGGGGCGGACTATTTGCCGGATATTCCGAGTCTGGGGCGGAGTTTTCCCCAGGCCGGATAATCTGGCCCTCACTTGGGCCGGATAATCCGGCCCCCAAAGTCTCAAACGGCTTGATTTTCGAAGGGGGTATAAATATCCCTTCTTCCCCAACGTTCAGAACTCTTGATTCATTCAAAATTGTTCAGACACTGTGCAAGAGCTCCCATTCTAGATCTCCCACTTCAACCACCCGAAGGCTTCGATCTTTGGGGGAATTGAAGGAGGAGAGAATTGTCATCGTCATCACGAATCAAGCGCATCAACTCCTCTCCATTCATTTGGAGAAATGCCTGATCTAGTATTCTTGTCAATATCTAGATCTTGTTCTTTGTTATTGATAACTTGTTCTTGTGGCAGCTTTTTGTCATTACAGGAGCCTCCAAGTTGTTTGTGGAGTTGTGCCCTGCTAGTTGTGTAAAGGCACCGGTACCCGCCTCGAAGGGTCCCTATAGTGGAAAGGTGGATCAGGCCTTTGGTGGCGGGATCCATCGGAGAACATGGTGAGACCTATTGTGGCGTGGTGGTCTTAGTACCGCCCACCCCTCCAACGCAGACGTACTTCCCTTAACAAGGAAGGAACTGCGGTCAAACAAATCCCGTGTCTCCGCGTGCTTCACTACGGTTTACCCGTTCCTCTTCCACTTGCTCTTTACTCGCTAGTAGAGAGGTTTGCATATAGGGAAATTCCACCTAATAGTATATCTAGAGAATTTACCCTTTGTGTTAAGCCTAAAATTGAAAACGCATTAAAATTTGAAGTAGCACCTATTCACCCCCCTCTAGGTGCCCATACGATCCATTTTAGCATGGGAGAAGCAAGATTTTTGTTTCCTCGCGCGATGTTGACTCGCCGAAGTCTTTTGAGGCGTGTGGGTCCCGGACGTCAATGTCTCTAGCAGACCATACTTTTCGGTCATGCCTCCCTGATTTGAACTCGATAACGTAGCTCGAGGCGTCTACCGTTTTATTCAGGCTGCTAGGTCCCACATGTCAGCCTCTCATTAGAAGGATCGTGTGTATGATGAATTTTTTTCCTTCGCTCGCGCTACCCTGTTCCGAAGTTGATAGCGCTGCTCAATGCATCTACCGTCTAATCAACCTCCTGGGACCCACATGTCATCCTCTCATTAGAAGAAACGTGTGTATGATGGAATTTTTTCCTTCGCTGGCGCTACCCCGTTCTGAGTTGATAGCGCTGCTCGACGCATCTACCGTTTAACCAACTTCCTGAGCCCCACATGTCATCCTCTCATTAGAAGAAACATGTGTATGATGGTTTTTTTCCTTGGCTCGCGCTACCCTGTTCCGAACTTGATAGCGTTGTTCGATGCATCTACCGTTTAATCACGATGCTAGGCCCCACATGTCATCCTCTCATTAGAAGAAATGTGTGTATGATGGATTTTTTTTCTTTGCTGGCGCTACCCCGTTGTGAGTTGATAGCGCTGCTCGACGCATCTACCGTTTAACCAACCTCCTGAGCCCCACATGTCATCCTCTCATTAGAAGAAATGTGTGTATGATGTATTTTTTTCCTTGGCTCGCGCTACCCCGTTGCGAGTTGATAGCGCTGCTCGATGCATCTACCGTTTAACCAACCTCCTGAGCCCCACATGTCATCCTCTCATTAGAAGAAACGTGTGTATGATGGATTTTTACCCTCTGTCGTGCCTTCGTGTTCCGAACTTGATAGCTTTGCTCGCTACATCAGCCGTTTATTCAGGCTGGTGGGTCCCTTATGTCAGCCTCACATTAGAAGAATCGTGGGTATGATAGAATTTTTTTCTTCTCTAGCGCTACCCTGTTCCGAACTAGATAGCGTTGCTCGATGAATCTGCCATTTTCTCATGCTACCGGGTCCCCCATTTCAGCCTCTCGTTAAAAGAAACATGTACATGCTGAACTTTTTTCTTGCTCGCGCCTCCCTGTTTCGAACTGGCTACGTTGCTCGATGCAGCATCTATATAAGGTTGCGCTGCTGGGTCCCACATATCATCCTCTCTGTAAATGAAACATGCGTATGATGTACTTTTTTTGGCCATGTCCGCTGTTTTGACCTTGGAAACTTGCTGGGTCCTAGATGTCAACCACCTCTGTGCAGGAAACGTGTCTATGCTCGGTCCCAGCTGACAACCTCTATTTGAAAGAAACGTGTGTATGTTGGACTATTTTTTTGGGTCCCAGATGTCAGCCTCAGAGTACAAAAAATGCTCAGAAAGACCGAATTAAAAAGATTCTGGGCTAACTCGGGGCGGATGCCCTATTCGTCATGGCTTATATTCCATGGGCTCACTCCTAAATTGAATGGGCTGCGGTCGGTGGCCACTAGACCACGAAAAGGCCGAATTAAAAGGTATTGGGCTATGCTTGGGGTTGATAGGCTAATTTCATGGGCTATGCTTGGGCCTGCTGGGTCCGACATGTCAACTTTTCTATAAGTGCAACATGTGTGTGATGGACTTTTTTTTCGGCCGTGTCCGTTGTTTTCACCGTGGCAGCAGTGTATGGTCTTACTGCTAGGGCCCTTATGTCTGCCTCTCAGGCATGTTCTGGCTTAAGGGTCCCCGATGCAGCCTTGTATGTTCTGTCTGATGGGTCCCCGATGCGAGCCTCTCTGTACAGGTATTTAAACTTTTGTTTCGAACCCACCTTCAAAACAAACTCCAGGGACATTGCATGCTGGTGGGTCCATGATGTCAGCCTCTCCGTAATGCGATATTGCTAGAAGAAAAAAATGTAAATGCAAGATACACACACACACAAAGGCTATTCGAACAAAAGACCTTCAAATCAAATAAACATAAACTGGGTGCCAAATAAAACAAAGATATTTATAGAAAAAATATCATTAAACTTTTATTATTACTACAACTTCTGTATTAGTCTTTTTAAAGTATTTTGTGTGTCTATGTTTATCTCTTTTAAAATATAATAGGGCAGCGCTCCTGGCATCTTAATTTATAAAATGCCACATAATGGGGTATTTTCTTAAAAACATGGGTAGGCAGAGTTTTTTATTATAAGAGGTGGGGGGGGGGGGGGAATGCCCAAAAGGTCAAATTAAAAAGAGTTTGGCTATTTCTCTACGTGGTTTATATTACATAGGCTATGCTCCATGGCTTCATTCTCAAATTTCACTGGCCTGTGCTCAGCAGCCCGCTGACCCGTAAAAGGCCGACCTAATATGTTCTCGGCTATGCTCCATGGGCTCCTTTCTAAAATTTCTGCTGGCCTGTGGTCAGCAGTACCTGACCCTAAAAAGACTGAATTAAAATATTTTAGGCTAAAGAGGGGCCAAATGAGCTACTCTAGTCCCTCCGATCCAAATTAATGTTCTCGGATTGGGCTAGATTTGGACGTGTCTAGCACTAAAACATGACTAGATATGTCAGAATCTAGACAAATGTGAGAACATTAATTTGGATCGGAGGGAGTACTAGATTTCTTCTCCTGGTTAATAAAAATTGCATTGTGATGTGCTTTGCCGGATTCAAAACGACAGAACATTTGAGCGATTCAGTAGCTTTCCTGCTTGAAATTCAATAGCAGTACAGAGAGAACCAATTCTTGTGCAAGCTAAAAAAACTTGGCCCACGATTAGTTTGGCCTGTTCTCCGAATGGACTCAATCATTGGAGCAAGCAAAACTGATGATCAAGTCTGCTTTTGTGTGAGTACCTCCTCCTTACGTCAATGCCTCTGTGACCGCCTATAGCAACCCAAAATGCCCAAGACTCATCCAGATAATTGTAACAATGCTAAGTTTCAAAATAAAAGCAAGATAATCTGATGCACTTCATCTAACCAAGTACCAGTACATCACAGTTCGTTCTACAAAATATTGTACTAATAGTAACGACAGAACATTTGACAGATTCAGTAGCATTTGGAAGATTCAGCAGTATAGAATAGACCATAAAAATATCAGATAGATTCCCGGTTCATATTCAGCAGCACTTGACATATTGTGGCAGTACACAGATAGTGACCAAAAGAATTGACAGATTCAGCAATGCGGACATTGAAATTCAATAGATGTAGCAATGACTGATTCAAAAGGAAAGCGAGACCATACTCTGCACTCGACCGGTCGATCTGAACAAGTACCGAACAAAACTTTTGATAGGTTTAGTAGAATTTGAAAGATGTAGTAGTACATAATAAGAAAGAAAAATATCGACAGATTCACAGTTCACATTCAACGTCACTTGGACATATTCAACAGCATTTTAAAGTGACAGATTCAGTTTGCCCTTTTCTCCGAACACTCGTCATTGGAAGAAACAAAAGTGACGATCAAGTCTGCTTTTGTGTGCATGCCTCCTTCTCGCATTAATGCCTGTGTGTGACCTCCATAGGCAACTCAAAATGCCCAAAGCCTTGTCTAGATTATGAGTTTCTGACAAGGCCAAGTTACAAAAGAAAAAACCATCTACTGCACTTGATCTAAACTAAACTATCCTATTATATATTATTACGATTACTTACGGTAGTTTGGTTCCAATCGCGGGCATTGGCGGTGCTCGGGATGAACCATAATGGAGTCTCCGGAGATTTCCATGCAATGTTAGTTGAGAAACCAACCAGAAACATTAAAAAGCGCGCGCGTTCCAGAGCTCGCCCCACAATCGCTGCTATCCCTGCACGTGGCGTCCTGGAAGTTCTTCGCGCGCTGTCCCAGGCCTTTCCTGCGCGACACGTGGTGCTTGGAGAGAGGGGTCGCCATCCTTTTTCCCTTTCTCTTTTAGATTCAAGTACGAAAAATCTGATATCTTTTAAACGAATTGGCCAAACTGAGATCCGTTTTCACGGTTGTACTAGTCGTGTCGAGATCTAAAAAACTAGATCCCATGTTGATAGGTTTTGATGAATTTTGATTTTGCACTGCCTTTTGACCTACGTTGCACTATCTTCGGTTGAGGTGCACGGCACGATGTTTTGGCGGTGCACGATCGATGCACTGCCTTTTTCTTCTGTATTGCACTGCCTTCGGTCGTGGTGTACGGAATGATGTCCTGGTAGTGTACTATCGACGCATTGCCTTTTTGTATTACATTGCACTGCCTTTGGGCGAAGTGCACGGTGAGGTATTCTGGCAGTATACTCGTGCTCTGCCTTTTTGTGTTGCATTGCATTGTCTTCGGTCGTAGTGCACGGGACGATATCCTGGCAGTGCACCGGTTGTGCAGTGCCTATTTGTACTATGTTGCACTGTCTTCAGGCGCAGTGCACGGCGATATATCTTAGCAGTGCACTACTCGTGTACTGTTTTTTTCTGTTGCGTTGCACTGCCTTTGGTCACAGTGCACGGGACGATGTCCTGGCAGTGCATGGGTCGTGTACTGCCTTTTTATACTGTGTTGCACTGCCTTCAAACGCAGTGCACGACGAGGTATCCTGCCAGTGTACTACTCGTGCACTGACTTGTTGTGTTGTGTTGCACTGTCTTCGGTCGCAGTGCACGAGACAATGTACTAGCAGTGCACCGGTTGTGCCTTTATTTATTACTATTATGTGTTGTAATGCCTTCGATGCAGAGAGACAATCCAGTGGTAGTGCAGTTTTTTCTCTTTTCTCTTTTTCCACAAAGGCACTCTTTTGCATATACTGCTCACATATTTTTCGTCGTGAATATTTTCTATACCATGTGCGCCCAATAACAGAATACCAGTACACGAGCAGAGCAACAACGTGGCCACGTGGCAATCAAGAAGAGCAAGAGGGGCCTGCTGCACGCATGTGCGTCCGACCACACGTTGCCGTCCTCTCGAGAGCGCGTGTGAGCACTAGTCTTCCCCGAAACCAACAGCTGCTTCTTCGGTATTTAGACTGAAGTAGCATATTTCAGGAAACGACGTATATCCAAGTCCTATTGCATGGTGGGAGATGTAGACATAGTTGCTTCTCGTCAGATATCCTGGGGCAACATCTGCACCGCATACCGCAATATTAATCGGATAGTTCAATCCAAGGAAAAGACAATATGCTCCCAGGTTAGCAATCTCTATCCATAGCTTAGGTGGATACAAGTAAGCAGTGTCCTTTGAGTACACCTTGCAGCCAAACCTAGTAGCGTAGGTGCCACAAGTGCGACCGCTACGATCAACACTATGATCAGCAATAGGATTGCCATGACCATAATTAGTACCGCCATAAAACTCCTCATTAGTAACGCCCATGGTATGGATAAGAAGAAGGCGAGATTCATCTGCAGATATTGCTAAGAACCATAAACCAGGTTCATGCTCGTCATCATCTATGGTATCAAGGTTTCCCTCCTCGAGATGCGCGACAGGTGGTGACGGGAGCAGAATAGGACCTACAAAAAGAAATAACGGCCAAATCAGCGAACACTAGTTTACATCCATTAAAACCGAAGCTAGTGTTTAGAACAGGAATGGATCAAACTTACCAAAATACAGATGATTCCAAACATAAACACTGCCACTCTTAGTGGCTACAAACACCAGACCCTTGTGGATAAGTGCATCGCTGTATCTGAAATAGCACTGGAACTGGTTCTCAAGAACTGTCCATGCATACTCATCGCTATCAAGGGTAGCAATTTAGTAGTCGAAGATAACAACAAGAGAGAAATCTAAATAATCAGCCGTAGCTGTGGGAGCTCGGCAAATAGCAATCTTCCGAAGGAGAACAAGGCGATCATTATGCATGAATGTAAACGGATCGTTGGTGGGTACAAACACATTGACTTGTGGAAGAGGAACGCGTTGATGAGTGTACACATTGACAAGCTCCCACTTGCACTCGGACCCAACAATGGCGATCCAATCTCCATTGGCACCTACCCACTGCTTACCCATACAATTCGGGAACACGGCGTCGGAGGAGAACATGTCCAGCAGCGTCAGCTTGCATGTCGTGCCCTTGCCCTCGAAGTACTCGTTGCATTCCCATGGTTTCTTAGTCGGGTGAGAATGAAGAACATAGGGGATGCCAAACGACTGAGAAGCATGTAAAGTTGCACTATATTTTGCCGAGTCAAGAAGATGTTTGGACGAACCGGCGAGGCTCGCAGAGGTGATGACGTCGCATCTGGTTATGAGTTCTTCAAGCGGGCCTTCGATAAAAACATGCTGGAACAGCTCAGAATCATCACTGTCCTTGCTCGGTCCTGCCATCGCAAGGGAGCTGATGGAAGTTGGGACAGTGGCTTGATTTGGTTTTTTGGAAAAGAGGGAAGATCGATGGCAGCATGCGGGACAGGGAGAAGAACAAACACTCTCATACTGTGCGGTGAAGTGGATCGGAAAGCGGCATTGTGGAGGAAAGAACAGCGGCACTTGGCGTAGAAGTGGGGATAGAGCGTATAGGCAAGGTTGAATAAAATGAAAACGGACGCATGTTCCTATGCTCCAGTTCCCTTTAGAATAGTACTACTCTGCTCCCAGTTCCCTCCACAATAAATCCTTCTTGTAAATCGAAGAGGAAGTAGTATGAAGAGTAGGGCCCGATCATCTGCTCTCTCGAGGAGACGAACCCGACGGTTTTCTTTGCTAAATTTTATGGTCCTTTATGCTAAATGCATGGACCTCAGTGTAATTTTACCTTTTTTAGGTCCTTGGTGTAAATGTACCCCCACCATCTGTGTAAAATTCTAACCAAAAAGTGTAAGTTGTGAATTTTGAAAAATTTAAGCTTAGTTGTCAACAAGTATGAAAATTCTTGGATTTCAAGCCGAACGACCAAGGTCAAGGCCATATCAACATCATACTTTATGGTGACGATGCCATGTCCAAGAATTAGCATGCTGATACATTGCAAATGTATCTATAATTTTTGATGTTCCATGCTTGGTTTTATCTACTTTCTTGTGTTTTGTCCATACTTTGGAGTACTTTTCATATGATTTCTTGGACTAACCTATTAACAAGATGCCACAGTGCCAGTTGCCTATTTTCTGCTGTTTTTGGTTCCAGGAAAGTCAGAAAATGAATATTCTTAGAATTGGACGGGACAAAAGCCAAAGTTCCTATTTTACCAGAAGACTCACGGAGCTAGAAGCAGAGACGGAGGAGGGCCAGGGCCTGGCCACACCATATGGTGGTGCGGGCTAGCCTGGCGCCACTGTGGTGCGGCTAGCCACAGCGCCACCAGGTGGTGTGGGCCCCCTGGCACTCCACCGACCTTGCCTCTTCGCCTATAAGAAGCCTTCCGATGCATAAACCCTAAATCATCAAGCCTCCAGCCACAAAAAGTTCCGCAGCGCCGCCACCACCAAAGGGGAGATTCGGGGGACAGAAAGTCTCTGTTCTGGCACCCTGTCGGGACGGGGAAGTAGCGCCGCCACCACCATCTCCATCACTATTGTTGATTCCCATGATGAGGAGGGAGTAGTTCTCTCTCGAGGCTAAGGGTTCTACCGGTAGCTATGTGTTCATCATCTCTCTCTATGCATGATCTTATTGAGATCATGAGCTTGTAATCTATAGATCTACCTTGCTACTCAAGTGCTTTAATAGATCTCTGCTCTCCCCATGTGTGTGAAAGTGACGGTGTGCTCACCATGGTGGCACTTAGGCTAGAGATTACAAATACTTGTTATGAGTTATATTTGGAGTTGGATGTCTTTATGAAATTGTGGTGTTTGTTGGACTCATCTAGAGCTCAGGGTGACAGTGTGGGGTTATCTAGATGGGAAAGGCTTACTTTGAGGTGTGCTTTTATAGCCCTACCAACGATTAGAGTGTCCAACCGGAGAGTAGTTCAGCGTAGTATCATGAAGATAATATATTTATATGAGAGTGTTTACTAGTGAAAGTATGATCCCTAGGCCTTGTTTCTAAACATTGAAACACCGTTTGCAATTAGATTTGTTACATGCTTGCTTGCTTCCATATTTATTTCAGTTTTACTTTAGTCTTTTCCACGCCATCAAGCTATCTTCTATCACCGTTACCACTTATAATTATCTGTACCACTTGTATTTCACTATCTCTTCGCCGAACTAGTGCACCTATGCACCTGACAAGTGTATTGGGTGTGTTGGGGACACAAGAGACTTCTTGTATCTTGATTGCAGGGTTGCTTGAGAGGGAATACCTTTGACTACTTCCTCCCTGAGTTCGATAAACCTTGGGTGATCCACTTAAGGGAAAACTTGCTGCTGTTCTACAAACCTCTACACTTGGAGGCCCAACAACTGTCTACAAGAATAGAAGTGCGTAGACATCAAGCTATTTTCTGGCGTCGTTGCCGGGGAGGTAAGGTAAAAGGTATTCACACCGGAGGATTAAAGAAGAACAACCTCCCACGGCAAACGCCTATTTTCTGGTGTGAGTGCTCGAAGTTATTTCCTTTAGATTCTGCAATTTTGTCTTTTTGTTTCTTGTTTTCACTAGTTAGGCTTAATGGAACACAACAACAAAATTAGAGAGCTTTATAGTATTTATCTTGAGTTAGGACATGAAGTGTTTGAAGAGAAAATTAAAAAACCCATGGAACTTTATTTGCATGCTAATAGCAATGTTATTAGTATGAATTCTTTGAACACCATTATTGCTAATGCTTTGGAAAAGTCTAAGCTTGGGGAAGCTAGTTTTTATGAAAATGATCTTTTTAGTTCCCCAGCTTTGGAAGATAGCTATTCTATTGCTTATGATGATACAAAACCTCCAATATATGATTATTACAATGATGAATATGATATTTTCAGTCCACCTACTATTGAGGAGAAAATTAATTATGATTACAATATGCCTCCTATATTTGATGATTATGGTGATGAGAATAATAATGATAGCTATTTTGTTGAATTTGCGCGCACTATGATTAATAAGAATGACTATGTTTATGTGGAGAGTATTAATCCTTTTAAGCATTGGCTCATGATAAGAATGTTTTATGTGATAGTTATATTGTTAATTTTATTCATGATGCTACTGAAAGTTATTATGAGAGAGGGAAACATGGTTTTATGCATCTCACTAATATTCAGTTTCCCCTCTTTATGTTGAAAATTTTGAAGTTGCACTTGTTTTGCTTTCCTATGCTTGTTGCTTTGTGCTTTCATGACTTGTTTCTTTACAAGATTCCTATGCATAGGAACTGGGTTCGACTTAAAGGTGCTTTGAATTTGCTTCTTGATGCTCTCTTTTACTTCAATTCATATTTCTTATGTGAGCATCTTCTTAAACTATCATGCCTAACTTAAAGGCATTAAAGAAAAGTACTTGTTGGGAGATAACCCAAGAGTTTTAGATGAGTCTTGGAAGTTATTACTTCAGTAATAACCACTCCTTATCCTTTTTATTTGCTTTTTGTGCCAAGAGTAACCTCTACTGAGAGAGAAGTAATGATTGGGAAAGTTGCTGTCCCGAAACAGATTTCTGTGCTTCACCGTAAAAATTCGTGTAAAATCTCTGAACGTCTTTTTGAGGTGTGAATGTTTGTGCTTCTACCCCAGGTTGTTATCTAACTTTCGTTAGTTCAACAATTTTTGATTTGAGCAACAGAAGGTCTTCGAAAAAATTCATCTTTACCTGCTGGTCTGTTTTGACAGATTTCTGCCATTATTTGCGTTTGCTTCTTGTTGGTTCCTTTTTGAGTTCTTTTTGAGGAATTGAGCTTTTTGAGGGAAGTGCTACAGTATCTTGTGTTTAGTGGAAGTTTTATTGGTGTTGAAACTAAACCCAAAGACTTATTATCTTGAGTGCACTAATGTTGCTAATAAAGATTGTGTGAAGTTTTGTATGAAGGAAAAATTTCAGGTGTATGGAAGGAATGAGTAATGAGATGAAGGATGGACTAAAGCTCAAGCTTGGGGATGCCACGCGTGTCACCCCAAGAAATATCCAAGAAGTACAAGCGTCAAAGCTTGGGGATGCCCAAGGCATCCCCTTCTTCATCAATAAAAATCCCAGGTTTCTTCCAAACGCTTCATTTTTATTGTTTCATGCATAGTTGTCTTTTTCTTGGAGCGTCTTCTTTTTCGTTTTCGTTTTGGTTTTTCGTTTGCTTGGTTTGCTTAGTTTGCTGAATAAATTGGTTGGACCCCCTCTTTCATACATTGGCTTTCAAATAGTTTGGTTTGGATTGGAAAAGAGTAGGAAAGTTCATGCTCATGGGGTAAAAAGAGCTCGTTTTTGACTGTGGCCTATGCTTTGTCATGCCATGCTTGATATTGTTTTGGCTTTATGCTTAGTATTCTTTGTTGTAGCATGACTTGTTATAAACAATTGAGATTGCTTAATGTGCCTTGGATGAATCATGCGTTGTTTTAGCATATTAAAGCATAGTATAGTGGTATTCTCCTTTGATGCTTTATTTGGGTTGACTTGGCGCATGCTCACACCATGTTATGACTATCTCAAGTCATCATAGCCTTTATGATCCTTTAGTTTTCAACTTGTAGTATCACTTTATGCTTTGATCAATGATGTTTTGTCGCTCTACATGATTATGGCCATTATTGCTCTCTTAGTTTGTCGCTCCCAGTCTTTTGCTAGCCTCCATAACCAAGTATGAGTTCCACTCATGCATCCAACTCCCTAAACCAAGTTATTCCAAAGAGTCCACCATACCTACCTACTAGCTTATGCTATTCCAAGTGTATTCATGCTTTTTTTACCTTCCGAATTAAACTTGTTATGAGAAAACTAGTGATTAAAGCTCTCACGAACTTGATGGCACACTTTACTTTTCTTGCCCTTAATAAACTTGAACCATTGGGTCCTTCTTTGTTGCGTATATGCTTGCGCTTTATAAGTTTAAATTAGCAGAACCATGTTTCATGGGGAACGCTTTCAACACTGCACTTGTACTTTGTACCCCCGTTGATATCATGTTCTTTTGCTTACGAATCTCGGCGGTGTGAAATAAAAGTGGAACTTGTAAGATCATGGAGTTTGTATGTGTGGTAGAGAAACGCCTGGGCCGCTAGCCTAAGCCATGCCTAATCATGGTGGAAACTTGCAGCATAACCATAATGAGCATTCTATGAAGCATCCTCAATAAAAACCTATGCAAATAGCAAATAAAACGATCGCTGAGATGCTCATTGTCTGCTTGACTTGTCATTTTGATTATGGGAAAGCTCCCGTATCATGTGCAAGGGGTACCCTGTTGGCGGTTCTTAATGATACACATATACTTACAATGATAAGAGCTTACTCGTGACTGAAGTTGAGTAGCATGAGGATCGGTCTTCGTAAGTAAGGGGCACGAGATTTCGGTTTATAACTTGTCAAGCATATCCTCTTAGTTGTGTCACTTTAACCTTAATCACCTTAAAGATGCTTATGATAGGGGCAATGAGAGCTGAAAGCTATAAGTACCATAATTTTTGGAAGCTCTTTATGAAACTTGAATCTCTGCTTCCTTCTATGAAGGCCTTTCTTCTACCATTATATTGAGTCTCCACCTTCTACCTTTATGCACCTACTTCGAGAGCATAGTGTCCATTCTTAGTTCTATGTGCATTGTCCCAAGACTAATTGATTGATACATAAATTGATATTGCTTGTTTTAAACTATTGTATCTAGTCACTCTTATGAACTTTGAAGGTGTCCTATGCATTTATATTTGCTACTCTATGAGGGACAAGCTGAATACTATTATGCTATGTTTTCTTGATGTGAAACAAACAAACGTCTTGCAAAGCATTGTTATTCATGAATCTTTTGTTTGTGCCTTTTCATGTTGCATCATAGTTTCTTTGCTTACTGCTAGAACTTTGTATTTTATGTTATGATTGAAGTACTGTGATCCCAACTTTGAATGTTTTGCAAATACTTTGATCAAGTATTTGATGGTGCATGTCACCTCAAAAATTATTCTTTCTTTTTATCACTTACCTAGTCGAGGACGAGCAGGAGTTAAGCTTGGGGATGTTGATACATTGCAAATGTATCTTTAATTTTTGATGTTCCATGCTTGCTTTTATCTACTTTCTTGTGTTTTGTCCACACTTTGGAGTACTTTTCATATGATTTCTTGGACTAACCTATTAAAAAGTTGCCTGTTTTCTGCTATTTTTGGTTCTAGGAAAGTCAAAAAATGAATATTCTAAGAATTGGACGGGACAAAAGCCAAAGTTCCTATTTTACTGGAAGACTCACGGAGCCAGAAGCAGAGACGGAGGAGGGCCCGGGCCTGGCCACACCATATGGTGGCGCGGGCTAGCCCTGGCCGCGCCACCAGGTGGTATGGGCCCCTGGCACTCCATCGACCTTGCTTGTTCGCCTATAAGAAGCCTCCCGATGCATAAACCCTAAATCATCAAGCCTCCGGCCACAAAAAGTTCCGCAGCGCCGCCACCACCAAAGGGGAGATTCAGGGGACAGAAAGTCTCTATTCCGGTACCCTACCGGGACGGGGAAGTGCCCCCGGAGCCATCTCCATCGATCTCCACCACCATCTCCAGCACCATTGCCGATTCCCATGATGAGGAGGGAGTAGTTCTCTCTCGAGGCTAAGGGTTCTACCGATAGCTATGTGTTCATCTCTCTCTCTATGCATGATCTTATTGAGATCATGAGCTTGTAATCTATAGATCTATCTTGCTACTCAAGTGCTTTAATAGATCTCTGCTCTCCCCATGTGTGTGAAAGTGACAGCATGCTCACCATGGTGGCACTTAGGCTAGAGATTACAAATACTTGTTATGAGTTATATTTGGAGTTGGATGTCTTTATGAAATTGTGGTGTTTGTTGGATCATCTAGAGCTCAAGGTGACAGTGTGGGGTTATCTAGATGGGAAAGGCTTACTTTGAGGTGTGCTTTTATAGCCCTACCAATGATTAGAGTGTCCAACCGGAGACTAGTTCAGCGTAGTATCATGAAGATAATATATTTATATGAGAGTGTTTACTAGTGAAAGTATGATCCCTAGGCCTTGTTTCTAAACATTGAAACACCGTTTGCAATTAGATCTGTTACATGCTTGCTTGCTTCCATCTTTATTTCAGTTTTACTTTTAATTTTTTTCCACACCATCAAGCTATCTTCTATCACCGTTACCACTTATAATTATCTGTACCACTTGTATTTCACTATCTCTTCGCCGAACTAGTGCACCTATACACCTGACAAGTGTATTGGGTGTGTTGGGGACACAAGAAACTTCTTGTATCTTGATTGCAGGGTTGCTTGAGAGGGAATACCTTTGACCACTTCCTCCCTGAGTTCGATAAACCTTGGGTGATCCACTTAAGGGAAAACTTGCTGCTGTTCTACAAACCTCTGCACTTGGAGGCCCAACAACTGTCTACAAGAATAGAAGTGCGTAGACATCACATGCCGATAGATTTGGACATATTTTGAAAACAATCAAAGATGAAGTAGTACGAAGAGTATGGCTCGATCAGCTGCTCTCTCGAGAAGGAGCCATACACGACTGTTTTCCTTGCTTGTTTTTAGGGGGGGTGCTAAATGTATGGAAATCGATGTAATTTTCCCTTTTTTTGGTACTTGATGTAAAATGTACTTCCACACACTGTGTAAAATTCTAACCTAAAAGTTTAAGTGGTGAAATTTAGACGATTTTAAGCTTACTTGTCAATGAGTATGAACATTCTTGGATTTCAGTCGAATGACCAAGGTCAAGGCCATATAAACATCATACTTTATGCTGATGATCCCATATCAGAGAATCTGCATGGCAACAGATTTGGCCATATTTTGAAAATAATCGAAGAGGAAGTAGTACGAAGAGTTTGGCTCAAATCAACTAGTCTCTCGGTAAGGAGACAAAACAAAAAGTTTTCCTTTGTAGGGTCCTTTGTGCTAAATGTATGGACCTCCATGTAATTTTCCCTTTTTAGGTCCTTAATGTAAAATGTACTCCCACCGACCGTGTAAAATTCTAAACTAAAAGTAAGTGGTGAAGTTTAAACGAATTTAAGCTTAGTTGTCAACGAGTATGAACCATATTCTTGGATTTTCAAGATAAACGGCCAAGGTCAATCCATATCTACACCATACTTTATGCATATGATCCCATATCCAAGAATTTGCATGCCGACAAATTTAGCCATATTTTGAAAACAATCGAAGATGAAGTAGTGTGAAGAGTATGACTCGATCAGCTGCTCTCTAGAGAAGGAGTCAAACCTGACTGTTTTTCTTGCTTAATATAAGGGTCCTTTGTGCTAAATGTATGGATCTCAGTGTAATTTTCACTTTTTTAGGTCCTTGATGTCAAATGTACTTCCACACCCGTGTAAAATTCTAACCTAAAAGTGTAAGTGGTGAAATTTCGACGATTTTAAGCTTACTTGTCAACGAGTATGACCATTATTGGATTTAAAGCCGAACGACCAAGGTCAAAGCCATATCAACATCATACTTTATGTTAATGATCCCATATGAGAGAATTTGCATGGCGACAAATTGCACTATTTTGAAAACAATCGAAGAGGAAGTAGTGTGTAGAGTTTGGCTCAGATCAACTGATCTCTCGAGAAGGAGCCGAACCAGATTTTTTTCCTTTTAGGGAGCTTTATGATAAATGTATGGACCTCAATGTAATTATTGCTTTTTTCGCATCCCTGGTGTAAAATGTACTCTGACCAACCGTGTAAAAATCTAACCTAAAAGTAAGTGGTGAAATTTTAAAAAAATTAAGCTTAGTTGTCAACGAGTATGAACCATTCTGGGATTTCAAGATGAACGACCAAGGTAATGATCCCATATTCAAAAATTTGCACCCCGACAAATTGTGCCATATTTTGAAAATAATCGAAGATGAAGTAGTATGAAGAGTATGGCTCGATCCGCTACTCTCTCGAGAAGGAGCCGAACCAGACTGTTTTTCTTGCTTAATTTTAGGGTCCTTTGTGCTAAATGTATGGAACTCGATATAATTTTCTCTTTTTTAGGTCCTTGATGTAAAATGTACTTCCATGCCCGTGTAAATTTCTAACCTAAAAGTCTAAGTGATGAAATTTTGATGATTTTTTAGCTTACTGGTCAACGAGTATGACCATTATTGGATTTCAAGCCGAACGACCAAGGTCAAGGCCATATATATCAACCATAATACATTATGTTGATGATCCCATATGAGAGAATTTGCATGGCAACAAATTTGGCATATTTTGAAAACAATCGAAAAGGAAGTAGTATAAGGAGTTTGGCTCAGATCAGCTGATCTCTCGAGAAGGAGCCGAACCAGAAAATTTTCCTTTTAGGGTCCTTTATGCTAAATGTATGGACCTCGACGTAATTTTTGCTTTTTTGAGATCCCTGATGTAAATTGTACTCCGATTGATCGTGTAAAGTTCTAACCTAAAAGTAAGTGGTGAAATTTAAACGAATTTAAGCTTAGTTGTTAACGAGTATGAATCATTCTTGTATTTCAAGACGAACGACCAAGGTCAAGGCCATATATATATCATACTTTATGTTGATGATCCCATATTCAAGAATTTGTATATCAACAAATTTGGCCATATTTTAAAAACAATCGAAGATGAAGTAGTATGAAGAGTGTGGCTCGATCAACTACTCTCTCGAGAAGGAACCGAACCTTATTGTTTTGCTTGCTTAATATTAGGGTCCTTTGTGCTAAATGTATGGACCTCGATGTAATTTTCCCCCTTTTTAGGTCCTTGTGGTAAAATGTACTCCCATCGACCGTGTAAAATTCTAACCTAAAAGTAAGTGGTGAAATTTAAACGAATTTCAGCTTATAGTTGTCAACGAGTATGAACATTCTTTGATTTTAAGCCGAACGACCACAAGGTCGAGGCTATATCTCTACATCATACTTTATTCTGACGATCGAGTATCCAAAAAGTTGCATGGCGATAGATTTGGCCATATCTATTATATATTAAAAGTACATGACGGACTATCAGAATTAAGAGAAATAGCCTAGAAAATCCCACAATAATTAGAGACATCCGACCATCAATTTATCTAAGAGCCTAACAACAGTCGGCGGACCTACTCCCTCCGATCCAAATTATTGTTCTCAGATTCGTCTAGATTTGGTTGTATCTAGTCATGTTTTAGTACTAGATACATCCGAATCTAGACAAATCCGAGAATAATAATTTGGATCGGAGGTAGTACAAATAATCTATTGACAATAAAAAACTACACAAAAATTACGCACCGATACCCTCATTAAGTTTTCATCGTAACGCTTTGATTCTGCATCTCGCTAAAACAGATATGGATTCGTCCCTCCCGTAAACGCCAATCTATGACCCCCTAGGGCATCCTGCCGCCGCCGCGTTCATATTCGACCATCCGGTGCCTCAGCGGAGATCCTTCGCAAGTGCATGCATGCACATCAAGTTTCAGTAATCCAGGCTTGTCCTATTGTTTATTCTTGCGGCGATGCATAAGCCTGGACCGATCAGAAAGCACCGAAACGGCCATGCACGGAAATTTGCCGGCGGCTACAAAGCCTGCAACCGATCTATTCTAGCTAATAGTAGTACTAGGTGAGACGGTCAAGCTTGATGACATTATTCTTTTTTCTCAGTCCATTGGAACAGCTAACAGGAAGTTAATGTGTACGTGTTACACGACAGGTGATGGAGGAGCTAGAGAATGGAATACGTGCTCTAAGCTAGCTATCGCTATTCTGGACCACTTCCATTGCATGACTTAAGGATTCAATTTTATTTGCTGCTAAACCATCTACAAAAATTCGATATCATCTTTAACCAATTGTTTGTCATTTACTAACCTTTTACTCTACCCCAAAAATGATAAACTATAAATTATCAGGTCATAATTAATTTGGTTGATGCTCTTCTACTTAGTTGATAATTACACATTGCTTTCATTGTCGAGTGCATTGCGGACAATGTAGAAAATATCATTAGTTTTTTTTTTACTTTCAGAATTATGTGATGGGCAACAGCACAAGAATCTAATATATTGCTTTTGCATGATATATGATCAATTCAGGGAATCAGTGTTCAAATCGCGACCTGATATTAGTAAGTATGTCACAAGATGGAATTCTTGGTCTACTCTGAATAAGTTACGTTACCAGTAGGTTAGTTCTTTTTTTAGATCATGAGCAGCCATGTGGTCTTACTACGCAAACATGTAATTCCTCGGTTCGACAATAACTAGCAGCAAATTTGCCTAGATATGCATGTACCTAGACGTATTTTAATGTATATAGATATAAGAGAAATTTGTGTGACGTATTTCTAAACGGAGGGACTACATGATATTAGATATTGGTCAACTTAAGTCAGTTTTAGAGGATTTCTATGGTACTTTGTTAATATGAGCTCGGGTCGCCAAGCCGACGATTGATTGATTTGTAACAATCATTCATCTACATGCATGACCTCAGATGATATATAACAAATCTACTAAGCTATAATTCCAACGTGTATGTTTATGCTAATTCCTTGCTCACGTGGTCTCCACCTTCTAGGATTTCATCATCTGTATGCTCAGGCCAACAATGGTGATTGGGACACATCACTGTCACTAATTCAAGAACAGCCATGACACACGTCACCAGACGTACTATCCGGACGCCGAGTAAGTGTTGCAAACACTTGAATCGACTACAACTACAATAAAAACATGATGACAGATTGAAGTACTTGAGGTCCCATAATCTGATAGTGAATTATCTTTTTTTGAACAAATGGGACTTGACCGTTCTTCAGTTTTACCATAGAATCAGACAAAAGGAACCTGACTGAATAAAAAACTTAGCTTCAACACAAATAGTTGGCCTCATTGCTCGAGCTTCTGCAACAAATACAAGAAGGAAAATGAAGAGGGCAAGGAAGCATAAAAGAAGATAAATGTGAAGCTCACATCCTGCCAAAGAGGAGTATTGAACAAATCCAAATGCATAATCATCTAGGATAATGAGAAAAGACGTCAATCAGGTAAAACAACAAGCATACAGTTCATGTTCGTTGAGAGGAATCATGGGAATTATTTCTTTTTTGTTCTATTGCAGTTTCTGTTAAATAATGTCATGTTGTGAGTCCCATATCACCAATAGCAACAGGTCATAAACTTCACGAGTCATAAGACACAACATGCCAACTGAACTTTTTCACGGAAGTTATTTTTTACCAAGAAAAATAAAATGCATGTTATAAGCGAAATTGTACTGATATCTAGCTCCTGGTTACTTCAGAAAACTGGAAAGGTCACAACATTCTAAGCAAATTCTCAATGCTCATAATTTTGCAGAATATGAGTTCATAGTTCAAGACTAAACAAACTTTTTCTCAAACATGCAAGGCCCTGAAGTGATGCAAAACATAATCCCAAAAAACGAAAACAAGAAGGAGAAGCAAATGCAAGATCCAACAGAGAGATTAATTAGGGGTCAGATCGGACAGCTTAGAGTGCACCCAAACTTATGTAGCGCCTTAGTGGCAGAAGAGCAGCCACAAGTTGGCTTTAGTGAAGATGTTGAATTGTGTGACAAAACTTATTTTTTTCCCACTCCTTCAAGAAAAACGTATGTAGAGAAATATCCACTATTTAGAAACAGTTCAAAATCAACCCGTACAATTTATCTACTCCCTCCATCTCAAAATAGATCACAGATTTATCAAAAATTGAATGAATCTAAACACTATTTACTATATAGATACATCTAAATTTCGACAAATTATCCTCATCTATTTTAAGAAAGAGGGAGTAAAAAATCATCCTGTACAGGCCGTTAGCCATTTGTACTAACTGTTAATGGGTGTAAAATGAACTACTGAATGGAACGATAATTTGCATTGTTTGTGTGTAGCCCCGTTTGTGAACATATTCACCTTGAGATTATTAAAATAGATATTAGATGTTCAAGGTGGCCCATTTTTTCCTCGTGAAATAAAGTTGTCTAGACAGAGTTTAATATTCTGCAAGTTTCAATTTATATCACCTTGTATTGCTAACAATGTTCTAGATTTTGGTACTACTAAGCATATTTGAGCTTGATAAAAATTTGTTGTAGCTGTTACTTCAAATTAAGGAGATCCTGCATTTATCTGTAACATATATTTTCTTAAAAGGTCTCGTATCACCATTTTAAGGCCACCCCTAAGGAAATATGATTAATCCTTTCCGAGTATCATGTTTATTTCAACATGTGTTTTATTATTTAGTGTATTGAGCACTGTAGGTTGACCACGGTTACAAATGCTGTTAAATAGTATGACATTTTATGCCGGTAGGTGAAGTCATGTATTTATGCCATCTCATTACAATGGTATATTCAATGTTTTTTGTTATATTTACACCCCAGTATCATACATTGTTACTTATACGCTGTCACTTATATGTGGTTAGAAAAAATCATGATAGTTGGCTGGACCAGAAGTGAGTGGCTTATGTGCCTATTAGTCCTTTGAAAGTGTAAGATAGGCACTTACAAATTAATCATGAACTTAGCATTACATGGTCTTATCTTATAAAACCAAGCTAATCAAGCATGCAAGTCGGTGGCAATATAATGACATCACCCTTAGAAACTACACGAACACCAAAATAATCACGCTTGGGAAATACTTAATAGATTCATATATTTTATATTTATAAACGTTGGTCATCAAATATAAGATATGTTAAATAGATCAAAGTAATAATATGCTATAGTGCACTGCTACAGTTAATATGTAACATATAACGAAATTATTATCGATAGAAGACAACATTAGTCTCTAGACAACTTCATGAAAAGTGAGAGATTGGAACTATCTAATTTTGGTATTAACACTAAAAATCCATAACAACATAAAGTTGTTGCCCGCGCGAGCGCACGGGCCACTCTGCTAGTTGTGAAAACAATCGAAGAGAAAGTAGTATGAAGAGTATGGCTCGATCAACTGCTCTCTTGAGAAGGAGCCAAACCTGATTGTTTTCTTTGCTCAAATTTAGGGTCTTTTGTGCTAAATGTATGGATCTCGATGTTTTTTCTCTTTTTTAGGTCTTTGATGTAGAATGTACTCCTACCGACCGTGTAAAATGCTAACCTAAAAGTAAGTGATGAAATTTCAACAAATTTAAGCATAATTGTCAACAAGTATGAAAAAATCTTGGATTTTCAAGCCGAACGACCATGAGGTCAAGGCCATATCTCTACATCATACTTTATGTTGATGATCCTATATTCAAGAATTTGCATGGCGACAGATTTGGCCATATTTTGAAAACAATCGAAGAGGAAGTAGTATGAAGAGTATGGCTCGACTAGCTGCTCTCTCGAGAAGGAGCCGAACCCGACTATTTTCTTTGCTCAATTTTAGGGTCCTTTGTGCTAAATGTATGGACCTCGGTGTAATTTTCCCTTTTTTAGGTCCTTTATGTAGAATGTACTTTATGCTTATGATCCCATATTCAAGAATTTGCACGCCGACAAATTTGGCCATCTTTTGAAAACAATCGAAGATATTAAAAACAAAAAATAATCAATTTCATTTTTCCAAGTGACAGGAATTTATTTTCTGAAAAGCAAGTAAGAAAAATTTATTTTCTTTTTCTGTTAAAAAAATAAAGAGCAAGAAGAGACTATATGAGCATAGAGGAGGCGGCGAGAGAGCTGCGAAGAGGAGGATTTGAAGGCGGTGCGATGTCAGAGCAAAGCGGGATGGGTTCCTGACACGAGGTACAGGGTACAGTGAGTAGAGTAAATTTCAGGACCACAATATATATGCACGCAAAACAAAATGTGTTTTCTCTCTCCTTCACTCCCCATCACCACCCCCACACCTCGGTCGGCTGATCTCTCCCTTGTCCACAAAGTGGCGCTGCGCACGCGCGTCGACCGACAACCTGCCTTGTGTCGGTGGCTTCGTGTCTGTGTCTGGCGGGTTCGTCAGCTGCGTCGGTGCGAACCATTTTGGTCCTTGGTGGCAAACGGTATTACTACTATAGTAGTAGTACAATAGAGTATCAATTCAAACTTTCCCGGTTTCGAAATTTTCACTTCCTTTATAAACATCCGGGGGGAGAAAGGATATTCAAAAGATCGCCATTCGCAGTACTACTAATACAAGTACGAGTACTACTTAAGTGCTGGACAAGGGATTGGTTGATCTGGCCAGCAAAAAAGAACAAAAACGTCCCATCGCATTGGATGCTCACCATTATGATCTAACCAGCCTACCTACTCCGCACTACTCCACCTCCGTACCCTAGGAAGAGGAAGCACCAAGCACACCCGCAGCAAGCTGGTTCGAAAGTGAGGACCGCTCCTTTTTTCTTTCGTGAAGCAAGTAGTAGTACTCCCTCCTTCCCAAATTAGGACGCGTATTACTTCTGGTCAGAGTTAAATTTAATAAACTTTGACTAAATGTACGACATCAACTCAATGTCACCTGTGTATAAGGTGAACTTTTGCCATAAGATGGGACCCATATAGCTTATGGAAATAGCTATAATGTATGAGGTCAAGTTCACCATAAGTTGGGGCCCACTTATCTATTAAAAGTACACACAAGCAAGAGAGAGAGGAGAGAGTAAAATAGTTGTTTATATCTTATGGACAACCTACAAGCTTGTAGGTCACCCTTAAGGAAATTCCCCTAAACTGAACCTCCACTATGTTATATGGATAGCCTTATGGACTACTTTTTGTCTTGTGGATAGCCTTATGGACTACTATATTTTCATATTATATGCATTTGTCATTAGAAAAGTCAGTATGTTTTTACATATAGTTGGTCGAACTTTATAAAGATTGACTTTGACCAAACCTAATATGCGTCCAAAATTGGGAAAGAGGAAGCAGTATGAAGAGTATGGCTCGATCAGCTGCTCTCTCGAGGAGGTGTACCCGACTGTTTTCAATTCCTTGTTTGGTTTTAGGGTCCTTTATGCTAAATGTATGGACCTCGATGTAGTTTTCCCTTTTTTAGGTCCTTGATCTAAAATATAGTCCCACCATCCATGTAAAATTCTAACCAATAAGTGTAAGTGGTGAAATTTAAACGAATTTAAGATTACTCTCAATGGGTATGAACATTCTTGGATTTCAAGCCAAACGACCAAGGTCAAGGCCATATCGACATCATACTTTATGTTGATAGCTCCATACGAGAGAATTTGCATGCCAATAGATTGGGCCATATATTTTGAAAACAATCAAAGAGGAAGTAGTATGAAGAGTTTGACTCAGATCAACTGATGTCTCGAGAAGGAGCCGAATCAGAAAGTTTTCCTTTTAAGGTCCTTTGTGCTAAATGTATGGACCCCAATGTAAATTTACCTTTTTTAGGTCTTTGATATAAAATATGCTCCCACCGCGACCGTGTAAAATGCTAACCTAAAAGTAAGTGGTGAAATTTAAACGAATTTAAGCTTAGATGTCAACGAGTAGGAACTTCCTTGGATTTCAAGCCGAACGACCACATGGTCAACACCATATCTCTACATCATACTTTATGCTGATGATCCCATATCCAAGAATTTGCATGGCGACAAATTTGGCCATATTTGTAAAACAGTCGAACAGGAGGTACTATGAAACGTATGGCTTGATCAGCTGCGCTCTCGAGAAGGAGATGAACGAACCCGACTACACCTGTGGATTGAGAGTAAAACCCAGTGAATTTCGTATCTCCCGCTGGCACACTTACAAGTTCTAAATTCTGCCAGAAATCCCCCATTTCACCAGTTTCAATCAGAAACAAAAAGACCCAGAAATAACGAATAATGAGAAATTCATTTATAGACTTTTCGTGCTCATTTCCAAATTTCTGCTTAGTTATTCCGATCATCCGATAATCATAGGATGATCCCACCGTAGCTTACAATGCAGAGTTTCTGGATGACCACTCTACGTCCCAAAGATTGCTAGAAGAGGAGCAAAGAATCCGGTGGGAAGAAATCCCCAGGAGTAAAGCAAGCCTCGAAAGGGCTGAGCATGAGCATGCACTGCTCTTGTTTGAGATGGAGGATCGAGCACTACCGAGTTTGCATCAACGATTTTCTCACCAATGAAATCAATGGGTTTTCTCAATGAATTAATCTACAGGCGTCAGAGAGAGAAGCGAAGTCGGGAGCTGGAGGAAATAACACTTTTTGATAGACGGCTCCGAGTCACCTTCTTCTAAGCTCCACTGGACGACACGACATTCTCATTCTATAGGCCGGCCTTACTTGTGATGGTTCCCCAGGATCCAATAAATCCACTTAGGTCTATGTTGCCGCGATATTGTTCTATGGAAGCGGGTGGGTTGCTTTTTAAAAGTTCGGCCCGGTTTTGAATCAAAAAAAAGGGGAGGGATTCGTTACCTTCCTTTATTCTGATTTTGACCATTTAGTTGAACTTACTTTTTTAATTTGCTCTCACTAAATTGGATTGCGATTTCCTCTAGATTCAATGACTGCTTCTTCTTCTGATTGTGACATATAGAATTTTACGATAGATGAAGCGTGGATTTCATTCCAATAACAACCCCTGCCCGTTCACTTAGAGAGCTCTATTTTCCTCTCGGTTCTTAGATTTCTTTCTTATCTCTCATTCCTGTTTCCTTTGTTCTGCTGACTACATTGATTGGATACCGTTGGGCCTGCCTGAAATATAGCATTTTCTCTCCTAAGTTGTAGTAGAAGACTTAGTATCTGACTTGATCCAATAGAGTCAGAACACACAGTAGATCTAGATTCCACACCTTGTTGTGGACTGGGGAGAGAGCAGCTCTGCGAAGCTGGGCGTTCTGCCTAGTGTTGGGCTGAGCCCATTTACAAAAGATCGTTTTGCTAGGATGCTTGCTTGAATCTTTAAAAAAAGGCTTTTTGCACTCTATACGGTATGGCTCAGCAAAGTTGTTTCTTTATTTCTATTTGCCCTTTAGTTAATAATTTCAATTTCATTAAGAAAAACTAACCAAATAAATGGAAAATGCAAATTAATAGAATTTTTTCTTCAAATCCAAAAAATTTCTCTTTTTTTATAGATAGGATAGGTCATCGATTCAGCAAAACCTTTTCTCGAGATATCTTCCAAATTCTTAGGGTCCTTGCTATGGATCTTGTCCCCCCGGTGCGAAAGCAGTTGGTTCCGTAGTTTGAGAATTCAGCTAATTCCAAGTATTCCATTATTATTATTAAAGCGGTGATGCTGTGACCCCAACTTGTGGAGACAAAGCAATGAATGAAAGGAAGGTCAAGTATTCCTTTGGTCAGCGGGCATGAACTTCACTACCTCCTTGGCGGTTCCTGCTGCCCAGCAGAAATGGCACTAAGACTTGCACCTTGAAAGAATTTCCCGAGGATGGGACCTTTTATCGAAGGTTGGAAAGTTCCATTCGTATTCGACACATTCTTCCTCAAGGCTTCGAGCGAGTTAGGAGCTACTCACAAAGAAGGCCGAAACCAGATGATATGGCCGAAGCAGATACCGGAGAATAGGTTCCTTCACCGAAGTCTACTTTATTTTCGAATTCCAATTCCACTGATGCCGCACAGGCTAACCATTTCAAATAGGTGGAAACGGGAGACTAGAGAAGATGATCACACTTTGGAAGAGAGATGCGTACATCGCCTTGAGGGGGCTTTTGTTCGATACAATCACTGATCTCAACAGCTTAGACTGGAGATGGCACTTGAAAACTCGTACAGAATTCTATCAACTTTACTTAGAGGAAGAAGTGGCAGGGGGTAGGTCAGCTGTTTTAAGTCCGGATGGTTCCTCTTGTTGGCATGGCGTTGGTATGCCTCGCTATCCTGAAATCTATGGACATGGGAGATAGAACCTTTTCTTTTCGATACCCTGAGCCGATACATGAAAAAAGAGGGATAATAGTAGTTGCAAGGGTGCTGTATTGGGTCAGTCAAAACTTACTACCGGAGAAAGGAACCAGTCTCTTCAGTCCGGCGCATGCCTCAAATGCTTTTTTCCTTTGAATTACTCATTTTTTTGAATTTTGCACCGGAAACTTTTCTAGGAGAAGTTCGAATCCGTTCCGTTCGGATTAGAAAGCTTTATTTTGGTCCCGCTTCTTGCTCTAAGAAGAAAGACTTGTCGGAAATCGCCGGTTATTTCTTTGCTCAATTTTAGGGTCATTTGTGCTAAATGTATGGACCTCAATGTAATTTTCCCCTTTTTAGCTACTTGATATAAAATGTACTCCCACCATCCGTGTAAAATTCTAACCTAAAAGTAAGTGGTAAAATTGAAACGAATTTAAGCATAGTTGTCGACGAGTATGAAAAATTCTTGGATTTCAAGACAAACGACCAAGGTCAATGCCATATCAACATCATACTTTATGCTGATAGCCCCATATCAGAGGATTTGCATGGCAACAGATTTGTCCATATTATTTTGAAAACAATCAAAGAGGAAGTAGTATGAAGAGTTTGACTCAGATCAGCTAATAATCTCTCGAGAAGGAGCCGAACCAATGCAACAAAAGGTTTTCCTTATAGGGTCCTTTGTGCTCAATGTATGGACATCAATGTAATTTTTCCCTTTTTTAGGTCCTTGATGTAAAATATGCTCCCACCGGCCGTGTAAAATGCTAACATAAAAGTAAGTGGTGATATTTTAATGAATTTAAGCTTAGTTGTCAACGAGTATGAACTTTCTTAGATTTCAAGCCGAATGACCACAAGGTCAAGGCCATATCTCTACATCATACTTTATGATGATCCCATATCAATGAATTTGCATGGCAACAGATTTGGCCATATTTTGAAAAAAATCAAAGAGGAAGTAGTATGAAGAGTATGGCTCGATCAGCTACTCTCGTGAGAAGGAGCCGGACCCGACTGTTTTCCTTGCTTGATTTTAGGGTCCTTTGTGCTAAATGTATGGACCTCGATATAATTTACCCCCTTTTAGGTCTAAAAGTGTAAGTGGTGAAATTTATAGGATTATTTTAAGCTTACTTGTCAACGAGTATGAACATTCTTGGATTTCAAGCCGAACGACCATGGTCGTCAAGGCCATATCAACATCATACTTTATGCTCATGATCCCATGTTAGAGAATGTGCATGGTAACAGATTTGGCCATGTTTTGGAAACAATCGAAGAGCAAGTAGTATTAAGAGTTTGGGTCAGATCAGCTGATCTCTCAAGAAGGAGTCGGACCAGAATTTTTTCCTTTTAGGGTCCTTTATGATACATGTATGGACCTCAATGTAATTTTTCTTTTTTGAGGTTCCTGATGTAAAATGTACTCTGATCGACCATGTAAAGTTCTAACCTGAAAGTAAGTGGTGAAATTTAAATGAATTTAAGCTTAGTTGGCAACGAGTATGAACCATTCTTCAATTTCAAGAAGAACCACCAAGGTCAAGGCCATATCTACATCATACTTTATGCTCATGATCCCATATCCAAGAATTTGCATGCCGACAAATTTGGCCATAGTTTGAAAACAATTGAAGATGAAGTAGTCTGAAGAGTATGGCTCGATCATCTACTCTCGTGAGAAGGAGCCGAACCCGACTATTTTCCTTGCTTAATTTTAGGGTCCTTTGTGCTAAATGTGTGGACCTCGATGTAGTTTTCCTCCTTTTTTAGGTCCTTGATGTAGAATGTACTCCCACCAACCGTGTAAAATGCTAACCTATAAGCAAGTGATGAAATTTCAACGAATTTAAGCATAATTGTCAACGGGTATGAAAAAATCTTGGATTTCAAGCCGAATGACCACAAGGTCAAGGCCATATCTCTACATCATACTTTATGTTGATGATCCCATATTCAAGAATTTGCATGGCGACATATTTGGCCATATTTTGAAAACAATCGAAGAGGAAGTAGTATGAAGAGTATGGCTCGACCAGCTACTCTCTCGAGAAGGAGCCGAACCCGATTGTTTTGTTTACTCAATTTTAGGGTCCTTTGTGCTAAATGTATGGACCTCGATGTAATTTTCCCTTTTTAGGTCCTTTATGTAGAATGTACTTTATGCTTATGATCCCATATCCAAGAATTTGCATGCCGACAAATTTGGCCATCTTTTGAAAACAATCGAAGATATTAAAAACAAAAAATAATCAATTTCATTTTTCCAAGTGACATGAATTTATTTTCTGAAAAGCAAGTAAGAAGATTTTTTCGATCAGCTGCTCTCTCGAGGAGCCATACCTGACTGTTTTTAATTCCTTGTTTGGTTTTAGGATCCTTTGTGCTAAATGTATGGACCTCAATGCAATTTTCCCTTTTTTAGGTCCTTGATGTAAAATGTAGTCCCAACATCCATGTAAAATTCTAACAAAACAGTGCAAGTTGTGAAATTTAAACGAATTTAAGCTTACTTGTCAATGAGTATGAACATTCTTGGATTTCAAGCCGAACGACCAAGGTCAAGGCCATATCAACATCATACTTTATGCTGATGGCCCCATATGATAGAATTTGCATGGCAACAGATTTGGCCATATTATGAAAACAATCGAAGAGGAAGTAGTATGAAGAGTTTGGCTCAGATCAGCTAATCTCTCGAGAAGGAGCCGAACCAGAAAGTTTTCCTTTTACGGTTCTTTGGGCTAAGTGTATGGACCTCCATGTAAATTTCCCTTTTTTGGTATTTGATGTAAAATATGCTCCCACCGATCGTGTAAAATGCTAACCTAAAAGTAAGTGGTGAAATTTAAACGAATTTAAGCTTAGATGTTAACGAGTATGAACTTTCTTGGATTTTAAGCCGAACGACCACAAGGTCAAGGCCATATCTCTACATCAAACTTTATGATCCCATATCCAAGAATTTGAATGGCGACTGATTTGGTCATATTTGTAAAACAAGCGAAGTGGAAGTAGTGTGAAACGTATGGCTCGATCAGCTGCTCTCTCGAGAAGGAGCCGAACCCGACTACTACTCCCTCCGGCCCAAATTAATTGACTTGCATTTATCAGATTCGAATGCATCTAGCACTAGAACATGTTTATATACATCCGAATCTAGACAAATTTGAGTCAAGTAATTTGAGAGAGTACAATAGAGTAGCAATTCAAACTTTCCGAGTTTCAAAATTTTCACTTCCTTCACAAACATCGGGGAGAAGGATATTCAATAGATCATCATTCGCAGTACTACTAGTACTACATGGTACAGTGAGTAGTAACAAAAGAAACTTTTTTTTGACGATAGTACCAAAAGAAAGGTCGTCCCAAAAGAAACTTCATTCAACCATTAAGGGGTTGTTTGGTTCAGTGGCTATCCAGTGGATAACACAGGATATCCACTTTTTTTGTTATCCAATGTTTGGTTTAGAGGGTGGAGGGGATATGGATAACCACTTTTGGCTCAAAATGATGGTTGAGCATATCCCACAAAAAGGGCTGGATGAGCTCAACCACTTTTGGATAGCTCCTCTGAAGCGTTTTCTTGTTCGTTCACCCTTCCTCTCGAGAGAGAATAACCATCTTTTCTTGCCTATGGGCTCGACAAGAGGGCGGCCATAGCATAGGCCGTCGAAAGTGGGCAAGCGGGTGTTAAAGCAGGTGAGTACGGCAGTGGTCGAAGGCAAAAGGGTGGCGAGCTGCCGGCGGTCGTAGCCGCTGCTAGGGAAGTGGTGAGGCGGATGAAGAAGACAAGGTGAAAGAGGAAAATGAAAAAAAAACAGTTGGGCCAATAGATTTTGACTGGCTATCCCTAACCACTTTTTATCCCACTTTACCAAACAAAAAAGACTACCCCTAACCAGCTAGTTGGGGATATCCTCATCCCTAAATGACATCCTCTAAACCAAACAACCCCTAACATAACAGCACGAGTTTACATATAATGGACTAGCTGCTGAACTAGTGCAGGTCCGGCGCCTCCTAGCACTAGTCCGCGCCACCAGCGGCAGCTCGTGACATCGGCACCAACGCCAGCTCCAGCGACACACCCGGATCCTGACTCATCGGCACCTCCGGATAACGCGGCGGCACCTCCTGAGCCATCAACGGCACCTCCGGATGATGCGGCGGCACCTCCAGATAAGGCGGCGATACCTCTTGAGCCATCAGCAGCACTTGCAGATATGGCGGCGGTACCTCTGGAGCCATCGGCAGCTCTGGGAGGACACTGTGGATGAAGTTGCCGTTGTTGGGGAACCGGACCCAGTAGTTGGTGAAAATGTTGGTGCCAGTGAACACCATCATCTCGTAGCCGCAGTGGAAGGCCTGGCCATAGAGGAGACGAGTGTCCCTGAAGTTGACAAACTTGACCTTCAACGTCCCGTCCGGATTGTCATGGAGGCGATACATACGGTACTTGCGGTGACCGTACCCAGCGTCGAGGAAGGCGCACGCCAGCTGCCACTTTGTTCTCCGTGGGGAGAAGGCCCAAATGCGCAGGGAATTGTCCTCCTGTGCGGCGATGTTGGGGTCTTTGCGCTTCGGTAAGGCGGGCGGCAGCCGGAAGGTGGCCATGGATGACATATATAGGACGGAGATGGTTGATAGAAGCGGGGGATTAGAGATGGATTGGTGGTGCAGGGAAGGGGAGAGGATAAATACTAGTAGGAAGGAGATGATCCGATATTAATGTGGAAGATTACCGAAGCTTGGGGACAATCAATGTCGCTGATGAAGCCGATGCATGTGGCAAATATCGATGACGATGACTAGGGTAAGCGATTGGTCGGAACACTGACTCTGCTTCCCGCACTCGATGGCCCAGTCATAATTTTATGGTGCGTCCAAGGCGACTGCGACCTCCCCCATCTATGGGTGCTACGTAGATGATTGAGTTGATGGGTGAAAACAAATTTATAAAGTGAGCTCTTTCCTACTCCCTCCGGTCCGAGATTTTCTATATCTATACTATCTATACCACTATATAGTACAACAGTTTTTGAATTTGTTTTTTCCCTTCAGTTCTAGAACCTTCCCAACATTGAGTAATCTAAGCCGGTGATCTGCTATGTCCACTCTTGCATCTATGCCTGGCACTTGTTCAGGTGGGAAGCATCACAGCAGTCACCTCTTCCTTCCCATGTAAGCTTTTGCGCAATGGAGTACAACCGTGCAGGCGTAGCAGTGCAGAGAAGGTTGGGGCCCGTGGTGGTCCAGGCCAACTTTCCTTCTGTTTGCCTCGTGCTTCTGCCCAAAAATTAGCTCTAGTTGGATGTTTTCTTTCTCTTCCATATTAGGTTGCTCTTCATAGTGCTAAATAACTTAGGCTAGTAAAATTTTCACATGTTACTACAGTACCTTCAAAGTGTACTAGGTGAAAACAAATATACACCGTTACTTTTTATAGATGTGGCTCTTCCATATTTTTTTGAGCTTTACCTATTACAAAGCATAATTTTATATAGTGATGATATGTCATACTTTATTATTATGTGGGTCTCACGTGCCAACTTACTAATAAAAGGGTGGTGCACAAATACAAAGAGGCCGCTAATCTTGTCCAACTAAACCAGGAATTTGTAAATAAGGCCTCAAAATATACAAAAAGGACCCTAGTACAGAAAGGAAAGGTGCAATCAGATAGAGCTTCATTGATTATCAGATGTGGTATACTAAAAGAAGGGCACGGCTCGAGGCCGGATCAGAGAGTCCTCATTTCCCCCACCCAAATCGCAATGCTTGGGACGGTCACTCTGAAGATGGAAGCCACCATTCTCAAATGTTCCTCCTACTCCCAGCCCCTCAATCCCCGGCGGGTCTACAAGGTCTCTCCATTTCTCCCTCACAATCCATTGATTTTTCTTTTGTCGGTTCGCCTGTGCAACTATTTTATTTTTCAAACTTCCGTTTCTACAGTGCGTGGATATTCATCTAGTCTGCCACCGCTGCGTCCGCAAGATCACCTCCTGACAGAAGCGCGAGCACCCTAGCGGCAGATTCAGCCACGAGCCCGCCATGGATGCCGTCCTATCAGCGGCTAGGGTCAAGTGTGGCCACAAAGGCTGCAGTAATTTGCTGCCCTACTACGAACTCCACGAGCACGAAATCATGTGCTGGTATGCTCCCTGCACTTGCACGGAGACCGGCTGCGACTTTGCCGCCTCGCCGCTAGCACTCGTCTCCCACCTCGAAGCGGTCCACTTGATCCAAGTGCACAAGATCCAGTATGCCACCACCAAAGCTTTCCAGGAGCTAGTGTCGTTGCCGGGCGAGCCGTCCCGCCGGCTCATCATCATTGGGGAGCAGGATGGCGTCGTGTTCATTCTAACGATTGGCTCGGTAAGCATGGTCCCCCTCGTGTCTGCGATCTGTGTTAGGGCCGCGATGGGCGACTTACCGGTGTACAGGGTAAGGATGTGGGCGGAATGCCCACCGCTGCTCTCCTGGACGGACGATAGGAGGAGGACCGGCAGCGTGATGGTGGAGCTCGACGCGTCGAGCTCCGCTAAGCTCGGCGAGGTCGTGTTTGAGGACCTTACATCTTACCTGGCGACGCCGCCTCATTACCTGGTCGGTCCTGCTACCTCAAAGGAGCTGTGTTTCTTCTTTCGCGTTGAGTTTTAGTGGTGATGTAAGCTGCTGTTAATTGGTTTAATTGCAGAATTATCGTTTGCATACCAGAAATGGTGGATTTTGTAGTACTAGTACTCTATTTCTGTCCCAAGAAATAAGGCTCCCTTATTTTTGTTTTTTGTTTGACCAAGATTTACTCTAAATATATATAAAGAATGTTGGTACTGTACAAATTTAGCATCATTGGAAAGTTGTTTCAATACGAATTCAACGAAAGAAATTTTACACATATAAGTAAATTTTAGTTGCTCCATTTATTCGGTCAAACTTTACTTTGGAGCGCGCGTGCGCCTTATTCCTTGAAACAGAGGTACTAGATGAGTTCGTGGATGTAGTATTCTCCTGAGTATTTTTCATGAAGTCTTAACTTCCGATGGGTTGGGTGGATCAGTGGATGTACTCTGTGATACGTCCATTTTGCATCACTATTCTATGTCATAATTCAATGTTATTCATTGATACATTTCATATTAAGAGGTGATACTTATGTTATTTCATCTGTTTTTGCATGGTTGATGACTTTTGGAGCATGGACCGCTGCAGTCAGGATTTTGATGGAAAAGGTGCTGTTTGGAGGCAAAATTCACGAAGATCAGAAAATCTGGGAAAATATAGGGAAAATCCTATTTTTCCAGAAGACGAAGGAAGCCAGAAGGGGGGCTGGAGATGGGCCACAGGGGGCCCACACCACCCCTGGCGCGGGCCAGCCTAGGTCGCGCCACCAGGTGGTGTGGCCGCCCTGGTCCACCCTTGGCACTCCCCTCTAGCATATATTATGAAGGAAATATGCCCTGAGAGGCAATAATAAAGTTGTTATTATGTATTCCTTGTATATGATAGATGTTTATTTTGCATGCTATAATTGTATTGATAGGAAACATCAATACATGTGTGTTTAATAAACAAAAAGGGTTCCTAGTCATGCCTCTCTTATAGACTAGCTTGTTGATTAACAAGATGATCAAGGTTTCCTGATCATGGACAATGGATGTTGTTAATAACAAGGTCATAGCATTTGTGAAATGATGTGATGAACATTCATCTGAAGTATAGCATTACGATCAAGTCATTATGTTTATATTGCTATAACATCATACGAAGTAATCTTTATCCTTAGACCATGAGATCATGTTTTTTTCTAACACCGAAAGAGTACCTTGATAACATCAAACGTCACACCGTAATAGGGTGACTATAAAGATGGGTTCAGTGCTACGAAGGTGTTATGTTGAGGCTCATGGATCAATAGTGGAATTTGTCAATCCAGATGACGGATAGATATACTTAGGATAGCTTGCAAGCAAGTGATGTGATCACTAGAATGTTATATCACGGGAACGAGAAAAGAGTGCATGTCGGTAACGAGATCAAACTAGGTATGGAGATACCGATGATCGAATCTCGGACATGTAATATATCGAGAGACAAAGGGATTTAGTTACAAGCGTTAAAGGTTCTCACGATCACAGGAGTCATCGTTGAATGTGTAGGAGTCAGTACGGATCTCCAGGTCCCGCTGCTGATTATTGATCGGAGAAGGGTCTCGATCATGTCTGCATTATTCACGAACTGTAGGGTGGCACACTTAAGAGTTACCGAACACCATTTTGGAGCACATATGTTTCAGACGAAAGAATTGCAAAGCGCAGGAATTGTTTCAATAGAAACCGGAAATTGTTTCGGGTGAAATTGCAGAAGGTGGTTCTGCATGTGATATTGAAATATTGCAAGGGGCTATATGTGAATGTTTGTTAATTAAAGTAATTAACAAAATTCTGAATAAATTTAATAAAAGAGTTTTATTAAATGAGAGAGCATTAAATTTGGAGAAACTTAATGCATTTAAAGTGGAGACTTTAAAAGGGAATGTGAAGAGGCATTTTAATGTGGAGGAGTTACCACCACATGAATGGGGGAGGTGAGGGGTCATCCCCATGCGCAAGCCATGGAGAGAGGGGCACCCCTCCTCCTATAAAAGGCCACCCATTCCCTCCTTCTTCCTCACACCTCCTTGTGAAGGATCTCTCTCCCCCTCTAGAATTATTCCCCATGGTCTCAGATTAGCGAGATACATGTTCCCGGTGGCATTTCATCTGGAAGGAGTTGCTGCTTCCGCTGGATCGCTGGAGCGAGGAGGTGGAGGTTGTCCGGTGGCTTGAACGTGTGTGCGAGTGTGGATGCACTCCTGATTTGCGGCGCTCGGACTTCCTCACGATCTTGAGATCGGCAAGTGTACGACTACATCAACCACGAGTTCCTACTCGTTAACAATGCTCGTTGTCTTCGAGGGTAAGTTCTCTATGGATGTATGTCCACCCGTTTGCTTTGTACCTAGTAGATAGATCTTGGCGTGTAGTTCACACCGTAGGAAATTTTTTGTTTTCTATGCTGCGGACCCAACAAAGGGTATCGAGCCTGATCTATGCGTAGGTGCTTTGCACGGGTAGTACACATATGTTTATATGTGGGCGATGATGATCATGTTATTGCATCTTCTATGTACTTTGGATATTGGTGGCACAGTGGGATGAAGCGGCCCGGACCAACCTTACATGTCATCGAACATGAGACCGGTTCCACGACTGACATGCAACTTGTTTTGCATAAGTGGCTAGCGGGTGTCTGTCTCTCCTACTATAGTCAATATATGATTTACAACGAGTTGCTAATAACTTAGTTATCCTCGTTGTGGTTCATGTTCGTAGGTTAGACAGGTTCTATCTCCGAAAGCCCTAAGCCACGTAAAACTTGCAATTGATAAATTAGAGGCGTCTAGTTTAGATCGTTGCTGGGCTAGTGTTTTGATATGGTATTGTTGTAAGTAGATGTATGATAGATACTCTTACAACTCACTTAACGTGTAAGTTCCATAGACCTTGGCCTTACACACAAAGGAATGATAGAGATCATACCACGATGCAAATGATAGAGATCAAATGCATGGACCATATCACCTCACTTCACACATTAGATGTTAGCATCTTATATTGCTAGTTTGGCGCGTTTGGTAGCATTATAAGATGAACCCTCATTTAGATATCAAGATAAAATATGTTCTTCCTTAAGTATGCACCGTTTTGTGGATCGTGTTTTGAGGCATCACGTGATGATCGGGTGTTCTCGACTCTACGCTTTCATACAACGGGTGTAAGACAGTTTTACACACGCAAATACTAAGGTTCTTACTTGACGAGCCTAGCATGTACAGACATGGCCTCGGAACACGGACCGAAAGGTTAAGCATGAGTCATATAGTTGATATGATGCCCATATAGATGCTCGCCTTTGAAGCTACATCGACTCACGTGATGATCAGACTTGGTGTAGTGGATTTGGTTCATGTAATCACCAAAAGGACACGAGGGATGTCGTTTTTGAGTGGGAGTTCATTAGTAATTTGGATTAGTTGAACTCAATCTATCATAAACTTAGTCTAAATATACTTTACAAATTCTGTTGTAGATGGCACCACCTGCTTTTAATTTCAATGTGTTCATGGAGAAAGAGAAACTTGCTGCGAATGGTAGCAACTTCACCAACTGGGCTATGAATTTGAGGATTCTCCTCACTGCTGCACAAAAGCAATATGTGCTAGATGCGCCGCTAGGCCCCCACCAGCTCCTGATGCCCCTGACAAGGAAAAGAACGTCTATATAACTCGTCAGGAGGACCACAACTTAGTTCATTGCGGCATACTGTATGGGCTAGAGCCAGAACTTCGAAAGCGTTTCGAAAATGGCAATGCCTTTGATACCATGGGAGAATTGAAAATGATTTTCGATACCCATGCTGCCGTAGAGAGTTATAATGCTACAGAAAAGTTCTTTAGCTGCATGATGGAGGAAAACAGCTCTGTTAGTGAGCACGTACTCAAAATGTCTGGGTACGCCGATAAGCTTGTGTCCTTGGGAATAACGATTCCCATTGACTTAGGCATACATCGTGTTCTCCAATCTCTGCCACCTAGCTACAAGAGCTTCGTGATGAACTATAATATGCAGGGCATGAAGAAGTCTCTTCTCGAGCTTCTGTCAATGCTTAAGACCGCAGAAGTGGAGATTAGGAAAGAACATCAAGTGTTGATGATCAATAGGACCACCGGTTTCAAGAAGGACAAGAAAGGCAAGCACAAGGGAAAGAAGGGTGGCAAGTCTGTTGCCACGCCTGAAAAGAAACCCCGAGCTGGCCCTAAGTCCGACAATTTAGTACTACTATTGCAAGGATCGCCATTGAAGAATCGCCAAGTATTTGGCGGACAAGAAGTCCGGCAAGGCAAACAAAGGTATATGTGATATACATGTTATTGATGTGTACTTGACTAGTACTCGCAGAGCACCGGTATTTGATACGGATCGGTTGCTAATATATGTAACTCGGTTCAGGGGCTGCGAACAAGCGATAACTAGCAAGGGATGAGGTCACGATGCGGTCGGCAATGGATCAAGAGTTGATGTGATCGCCGTTAACGCTGCCTCTCCATATGCCGTCGGGATTAGTTATAAACCTGAATAATTGTTATTTGGTGCTCAACTGAGCATGAACATTGTATCCGGATCGTGTTTGATGCAAAGTGGTTATTCATTTAAGTCTGAAAACAATGGTTGTTCGATTTATATGAATAATATCTTTTATGGTCATGCACCTATGTGGAATGGTTTATTTCTGTTGGATCTCGATAGTAGTATTACGCATATTCATAATGTTGATGCTAAAAGAATTAAACTTGATAATGATATATCTACATATATGTGGCATCGCTGCCTAGGTCATATTGGCGTTAAACGCATGAAGAAGCTCCATTCGATGGACTTTTGGAATCACTTGATTTTGAATCATTTGATACATGTGAGCCATGCCTTATGGGCAAGATGACTAGAACGCCGTTTTCCGGTTCAATGGAACGGGCGACAGATTTATTGGAAATCATACATACTGATGTGTGTGGACCAATGAGTGTGTCGCCGCGAGGTGGATATCATTATTTTTTTACTTTCATGGATGATTTGAGTAGATATGGGTATATCTATTTGATGAAACACAAGTCTGAAACTTTTTCAAAGTTCAAAGAATTTCAGAATGAAGTGGAAAATCATCATAACAGAAAGATCAAATTTCTGCGGTCCGACCGTGGAGGAGAGTATCTTAGTTACGAGTTTAGCACACATATGAAAGACTGTGGAATAGTTTCACAACTCACGCCTGCCGGAACACCACAATGTAATGGTGTGTTAGAACGTCGTAATCATACTTTATTGGATATGGTTCGATCTATGATGTCTCTGACTGACTTGCCACTGTCATTTTGGGGTTATGCACTGGAAACAGCTGCATTCACTTTAAATAGGGCACCATCTAAATCCGTTGAAAAGACACCGTATGAATTATGGTTTGGAAACAAACCTAAGCTGTCATTTCTTAAAGTTTGGGGATGCGATGTTTATGTGAAGAAACTTCAACCGGACAAACTCGAACCCAAATCGGAAAAATGCGTCTTCATAGGATACCCTAAGGAAACGATTGGGTATACCTTCTATCACAGATCCGAGGGCAAGGTCTTTGTTTCTAAGAATGGATCCTTTCTTGAGAAGGAGTTTCTCGCGAAAGGTGTGAGTAGTCGGAAGGTAGAACTCGAAGAGGTTATTGAACCTTCTCTTCATGAAATGGCGAGTAGCGCAGCTCCAGAAGTTGTTTCGGAGTTGACTTCACCTAATGAAGAGAGAGCTAATGATATTGATCATGAAACTCCGAAAGAGGACACTCTAGAACCTCGCAGTCGCGTCAGCGAACACGTCGACTCCTGAACTGCATTTACAATCCTGTTATGAATTTCATGATTGATGAAATAGATAACCCTGCGACGTATGAAGAAGCGATGATGAGCCCTGATTCCAACAAATGGCTAGAAGCCATGAAATCCGAGATGGAATCCATGTACGAAAACCAGGTTTGGACCTTGGTGGACCTACCTCACGATCGAAAGGCCGTTGAGAATAAATGGATTTTCAAAATAAAAACTGATGCTGATGGTAATATAACCATCTATAAGGCTCGACTTGTCGCAAAGGGGTTTTGACAAATTCAAGGAATTGACTACGATGAGACATTCTCTCCCGTAGCGATGCTTAAGTCGGTTAGGATTATGTTAGCAATTGCTGCATATTTCGATTATGAAATATGGCAGATGGATGTCAAAACTGCGTTCCTCAATGGTAATATTGAAGAAGAGTTGTATATGATACAACCTAAGGGTTTTGTCGATCCTAAGGATGCTGATAAGGTGTGCAAACTTCAGCGATCCATCTATGGACTGAAGCAAGCATCCCGGAGTTGGAATCTCCGCTTTGATGAGGTGATCAAAGAGTTTGGATTTGTCCAAACTTATGGAGAGGCTTGTATTTACAAGAAAGTGAGTGGGAGCAATGTGGCATTTTTGATATTATATGTGGATGACATATTATTGATTGGAAATGATTTAGATCTTTTAAACAGTGTTAAAAGTTATGTAAACATCAAATTTTTTATGAAAGACCTTGGTGAAGCGTCATATATATTAGGCATTAAAATCTATAGAGATAGATCAAGGCGCCTAATTGGGCTATCGCAGAGTAGATACCTTGATAAGATATTAAAGAAGTTTAATATGGACGGAAGTAAGAAGGGGTTCTTACCTATGTTGCAAGGCAAGACATTGAGTAAGACTCAAAGTCCGGCTACGGCGGAAGAAAGAGAGATGATGGATAAGATCCCCTATGCCTCGGCCATAGGCTCTATTATGTATGCCATGCTATGTACAAGACCGGATGTGGCACATGCTATTAGTTTGACTAGTAGGTACCAATCTGATCCAGGTTCGGAACACTGGATAGCGGTCAAGAACATCCTCAAGTACTTGAGAAGAACTAGGGATATGTTTCTTATATACGGAGGTGAAGAAGAGCCAGTCACTAAGTGTTATGTCGATGCTAGCTTTGACACTGATCCGGATGACTCTAAGTCTCAATCCGGATACGTATTTCTCTTGAACGGAGCAACAGTTAGTTGGAGGAGCTCCAAACAACCTGTGGTGGCTGGATCAACGACGGAGGCGGAATATGTTGCTGCTTCAGAAGCAGCACAGGAAGCGGTTTAGATGAAGGAGTTCATAACGAACCTAGGTGTGGTTCCTAGTGCGTTGGACCCAATGGTGATCTATTGTGACAATAATGGAGCCATAGCCAACGCCAAGGAACCAAGGTCTCACAAGAATTCCAAGCATATTAAGCGCCGGTTTCACTCCATCTGCGAGCATGTCAAGGATGGAGATATAAAGATTTGTAAAGTGCACACGGACCTGAATGTAGCAGATCCATTGACTAAATTACTCCCTAGGGCAAAACATGATCAACACCAGAACTCCATGGGTGTTAGATTTATCACTATATAAACTAGATTATTGTCTCTAGTGCAAGTGGGAGACTGAAGGAAATATGCCCTGAGAGGCAATAATAAAGTTGTTATTATGTATTCCTTGTATATGATAGATGTTTATTTTGCATGCTATAATTGTATTGATAGGAAACATCAATACATGTGTGTTTCATAAACAAAAAGGGTTCCTAGTCATGCCTCTCTTATAGACTAGTTTGTTGATTAACAAGATGATCAAGGTTTCCTGATCATGGACATTGGATGTTGTTAATAACAAGGTCACAACATTTGTGAAATGATGTGATGAACATTCATCTGAAGTATAGCATTACGATCAAGTCATTATGTTTATATTTCTATAACATCATACGAAGTAATCTTTATCCTTAGACCATGAGATCATGTTAATTGCTAACACCGGAAGAGTATCTTGATAACATCAAACGTCACACCGTAACAGCGTGACTATAAAGATGGGTTCAGTGCTACGAAGGTGTTATGTTGAGGATCATGGATCAAGAGTGGAATTTGTCAATCCATATGACGGATAGATATACTCTGGGCCTTCTCGGTGATAACACATTAGGATAGCTTGCAAGCAAGTGATGTGATCACTAGAATGTTATATCACGGGAACAAGAAAAGAGTACATGTCGGTAACGAGATCAAACTAGGTATGGAGATACCGATGATCGAATATCGGACATGTAATATATCGAGAGACAAAGGGATTTAGTTACAAGCGTTAAAGGTTCTCACGATCACAGGAGTCATCGTTGAATGTGTAGGAGTCAGTACGGATCTCCAGGTCCCGCTGCTGATTATTGATCGGAGAAGGGTCTCGATCATGTCTGCATTATTCGCGAACCGTAGGGTGGCACACTTAAGAGTTACCGGACACCATTTTGGAGCACATATGTTTCAGACGAAAGAATTGCAAAGCGTAGGAATTGTTTCAATAGAAACCGGAAATTGTTTCGGGTGAAATTGCAGAAGGTGGTTCTGCATGTGATATTGAAATATTGCAAGGGGCTATATGTGAATGTTTGTTAATTAAAGTAATCAACAAAATTCTGAATAAATTTAATAAAAGAGTTTTATTAAATGAGAGAGCATTAAATTTGGAGAAACTTAATGCATTTAAAGTGGAGACTTTAAAAGGGAATGTGAAGAGGCATTTTAATGTGGAGGAGTTACCACCACATGAATGGGGGAGGTGAGGGGTCACCCCCCATGCTCCGGCCATGGAGAGAGGGGGCACCCCCCTCCTCCTATAAAAGGCCACCCATTCCCTCCTTCATCCTCACACCTCCTTGTGAAGGATCTCTCTCCCCCTCTAGAATTATTCCCCCATGGTCTCGGATTAGCGAGATACATGTTCCGTGGCATTTAAATGCGGAAGGAGTTGCGCTCACTGGATCGCTGGAGCGAGGAGGTGGAGGTTGTCCGGTGGCTTGAACGTGTGTGCGAGTGCGGATGCGCTCCTGATTTGCGGCACTCGGACTTCCTCACGATTTTGAGATCGGCAAGTGTACGACTACATCAACCACGAGTTCCTACTCGTTAACAATGCTCATTGTCTTCGAGGGTAAGTTCTCTATGGATGTATGTCCACCTGTTTGCTTTGTACCTAGTAGATAGATCTTGGCGTGTAGTTCACACCGTAGGAAATTTTATGTTTTCTATGATGCAGACACAACATATTATCCTCTCGAAACCCTAAGACTCGAGAGAGCAACCACAGAAAGATTTTGCTGCCTCTGCGGGGCGGAAAACACCGAGAGAGAAAGATCTCTCCGGCAGACAGATTTTTGCCGGGGGAATTCTTTCCCGGAGAGGGGAGATCATCGCCATCAACACCACCATCAAGCTAGACTTCGTCGGGATCATCATCATCATCACCATCATCATCATCAGCACCCTCATCACCATCTCCATATTGTTGTAACAATTGGGTTGAATCTTGCATAGTTCATAGGGGAAACTTTCCCGGTGTTGATTACTCTTTGTAGTTGATGCTATTGAGTCAACCATTGAATTATTGTTTATGTTCAGATTGTTATACATCATTATTCCATCTCTGATCATGATCCATATGATGTCTTGTGAGTAGTTCGTTTTGTTCTTGAGGACATGGGAGAAGTCATGTTGTTAGTAGTGGAGTTGTGTTGAGAAAGATTCAATGGTTTGATATTTAAGTTGTGGTGTACTTCTTCTAGTGGTGTCATGTGAACGTCGACTACATGACACTTCACCTATATGGGCCTAGGGGAATGCATTGTGTATTTGGCTACTAATCGTAGGGGTTGCCGGAGTGACAGAAACCTGAACCCCCGTTATGAAACCATTGCACAAGGGACGTAAGCATCTCAGAGTTTAAAGCTGTGGTTAGGTTTCTACCTTAATTACTTTCTTGTACTTACGGATGTTTGCAAGGGGTATAATCACAAGTATGTATTAGTCCTAGGAAGGTCGGTACATTAGCACAGGTTCACCCAAACAACACTTAGAAAGCTAAAGAAGATTAATCAACTATATGAAGCGAAAGCACTTGACAGTCTTCCCATGTGTCCTCGAGAACGTTTGGTCATCTTAAGTAATACAACCGGCTTGTCCTTTGCTGCATAAAGGATTGGGCCACTTGCTGCATTTATTCCTACTGTCTTTTGTTTACTCATACTTTGTTTACTTGCTTTATCAAAACCCCCTAAAAATCCGTTTGCTAAGTATTTGCAGAGAATTCCTGATCCATACCACTAGCCAGCACCTTCTGCTCCTCGTTGGGTTCGACACTCTTACTTATCGAAAATACTGCGATACACCCCCTATACTTATGGGTCATGAAGACTATTTTCTAGCGCCGTTGTCGGGGAGTGAAGCGCTATTGGAGAGTGGAACTGGTAAAGGAAACTTCTACTGTGTGTATTGTTTACTTGTGCTAGTTGCTTTATTTTCGTTATGGATAATTCACTGAGTTTCTTATTTGGTAATGCTACTACCACTGCTAAGGTAGTAGATAAGCCACCACCTGCTGAGAATGATCCTTTTAAAATACCTACAAGAATTATTGATCGTGTTATGGATAACTACTATGTTGGGGATGGAACTGTCCATCCCGGTGATCATTTGCTCTTTATACACGAATTATGCGGGTTGTTCAAGTGTGCAGGTATTACTACAGATCAAGTTAAGAAGAAGTTATTCTCATTGTCGCTGAAAGGAAGAGCTGAGGAATGGTATAAGCTGATGAAGAATGGTCAAGCTCTGGAATGGGAGGAAATAGTACCTCTCTTTTATTCAAAGTTCTATCCTCCTAGTGAGATCCATAAAGATCGGAATCAAATATACTACTTTTTGCCTCTTGATGGAGAGAGTACAGCTCAAGCTTGGGGGAGATTGAAGTTACTAATGCTCAAATGTCCCATTCATGAGCTCCCCAACAATATTATTATCAATAAGTTTTATGCAAGGCTCCCTCTACATGATCAGGATTTATTGGATGCTTCTTGTGCTGGATCATTCACTCGCACGGAAGAAGAAGCTAAATGGGATCTTCTGGACCGTATTCAAGACAATGCTGAAGCATGGGAGAATGACAAAGGTAGATAGTCAGGTATAAATTATGGTTATGAATGCATTGAATCCTTTATGGGAACTGATGACTTTCAAAATATTAGAAATGCTTATGGTCTAGACTCTCAAGCTATTGCCTCTTATTTTAAGGCTTTTGCTTCCTACATTGAAGTGCCTAAAAAGAAGTGGAATAAGTATCATGAACCTTATAAAGATGTTGCTAAGAGTGTTCCTGCAAGAAATACTGAAGTTTACACTCCTAATCATGTTTTACCTGAACCTTACATTGAGAAAATGCCTTTCCCAGTTAAGATAAAGGAACATTCTATGATAGCTAGTATGGTTAATGAAAGTACAAGTAAAGTTGTTGAACCTGATAAACAAATGGTTGATGAACCTATAATAGCAAATGTGAAAGACTTTGTCACTAAGTATGAAGAAGAGGGATACACTATCCTTTGTAAGGATATCTCTAATATTGTTTCACATAGTAGTGTTATGAGAGCTAGTATTCCCGTGTTTTCTGTTAGAATAAGTGATCATTGCTATGATGGTCCTTGTGATAGTTATATTATTAAGTTTATGCATGATACTGAAAGTTACTATGAAAGAGGGAAAAGTGTTCTTATGCATCTCAATAATATCAAGTTTCCTCATTTTATGCTGAAAGTTTTTATGTTGCGCTTGTTTTTCCTTCTTATGCAAGTAGCCTCTGGTTTCAACAACTTGTTTGTTTACAAAATTCCCTTGCATAGGAAGTGGGTTAGACTTAAATGTGTGTATTTTTGCTTCTTAATGCTCCCTTTCACCTCCATTCATATTCTTATGTGAGCACCTTCAAAATTATCATGCCCATCTTAATGGCTATAAAGAAAGAGCTTTTTGGGAGACAACCCAATTTGTTTTTGCTTTCAGTTTGTTTTTGTTTATTTGAGTCTTGGAAGTTATTACCTCGGTAATAACCTCTCCTTATCCGTTTTGTTTGGTTTTTCTGTCAAGATCAACCTCTAATGAGAGAGAAGTAAGATTTGGGGAAGTTGCTGTCCCGAAAATGATTTTTGTGCTTCACCGTAAAAATTCGTGAGAGATCTCTGTCTATCGGATTGAGCTGTAATTTTTTGGTTCTTCTGCCCCAGGTTGTTATTTAACTTTCGTTAGTTTTGCACTTTTTTATTTGAGCAATAGAAGATTTTTGAAAAAATTGATCTTTACCTGCTGGTCTGTTTTGATAGATTTTGCCACTTTTGCATTTGCTTCTTTAATCGATTTCCTTTTCAAATTCTTTTTGGGTTTTTGGAAGGAGTTGCTACAGTAGCTTATGTTTTGATGGTTTTCAATTGAAGTTGGACTCAAAAGGTTTTATCACTTCATATATACTAATGTTGCTAATGAGAACTGTGTGGAGTTTTGTGTGAAAGAAATTTCCAGGTAGTGGAGATAATGGTGTAATAAGGAAGTGAAAGGTTTTATGACTCAAGTAATAAGTGTATGAAGATGAAGATATTGATGTTATTCAAGTGGTGACTCCGGAAGAATCTATTAGATACCAAATTCAGAGACCTGCTGACTCTGTTTTCAAATAGGTAATAGTTCTGGTAAGAAAAGTTCCGCGAAAATACTATCCAACTATATTTTTGCAGTTTTCATACAATAAGGAAGGTTATGAAGCAAAAAAGGGACGGAAACGGAGCTAGGGTGGCTCACACCACCCTGTGGCGCAGGCCCACCCCTGGCCGCGCCCCCAGGTGGTGTGGCCACTACGGACTCCGTCTCCAACTCGTTTTCTCCCAGTACTTTCCTTTTGTTATGAAACTTCGTAATATATAACCCCCCCCGGATCTCCCGAGGTTCATATATCGTGTTTTCGTCGTGTTTTCGTTTCGATCTGTTTCTGCCAGGACATACTCTTTGAAGGTTTAGAAGCACAATGGTGTCCGCCAAGGATAAAAGGAAAGAGAAGGAGACCAAGAGTGAAGGTGAAGAGGAGGCAAAGCACACTGGCACTACCATTGCAAGCATTGGAGTGGTGGCGAACCCTGCCAGGATTAGAAGGACTGCACGGATGCAGACTGGGGGGGGGGAAGCTCCTCGTCACTGCTTGGCTCCACGGTCAGTTCCTCCATGCACCAAGAATCCTTTCCATACCCTTATCCATGAGCATCAATACTAGAATATGCCCAAAGGGAAATTACCCTCCAATTGGGATTTGCCTCGTTCTAGCCATGCAGGAAAAGAAGACTTCAAGGAGGAAGAGTGGGGAAAGAATAGCAAGAGCTGGAATTCTCAACCCGACATGATCATGAGCCGCATTGAGCAAAACTCACAGCTGATTCGTAATCTCTCCTCCGAGATCGAGGACTTGGGGAAACTGATCAAAGAGCTCATCAAGAGGATACCACCACCACCGAAAGAGTAAATTCGTCATCAGGTTTGGCATCCTCTTGGTTTGTTCCAAGCTTGGGGGAGTGTCGCGGTATCACATCACTATCTTCTATCTTTTTACCTTATTAGTAGAGTCATATCATGAATAGAGAAGTTATTATGTACTATGGTTTGCATTTTGGAAGTGTCCCCTCTCTCATCAGATATGTATCCCTTGGTGTGAGTTGCCGTTATGGAATATTAATGAGAAGTTCTATCATTTACTCTTTTGCATAGATTATATTAGTTTTCAATTCGTGGTTATATGATTGATCTTGTTGTTAGTATTGGTATCACTTTGGGATCATTTTAATTTAGTTGGTTTTGGCAAACCTGGCTCGGTCAGTAGCAACACTATTTTTGAGAGTTGAATGAAAAGATAAAAGTACTCTAAAGAAAAATAATTTCATCGTCTTTCCTTCTTGATTTGCTCATAAGTTTAGTATTCTCTAGTTAAGATATTTTGTGCTTCCAAGGAAGATTGCATGTTTGTCTTTATCACTTGTATGTTTGTTTGTTTCCTTTAACTCTTATACTTGCTACCCAGCCTTGCTAGCCAAAAACCTGTACTGAGAGGGAATTCTTCTCGTGCATCCACTCCTTTAAACCATAACATTTGGCATTTGTGTCCACCATACCTACCTAGTAGCATTATTGCTATTCCAAGTAAATTCTTGTTTTATCTACCTCCCAAATTAAACTTGTTATGTGAAAATTAGTGATTAAAGCTCTGACGAACTTGATGGCACACTTTACTTTCTTGCACTTAATAAACTTGAACCATTGTGCTCACCTATGTTGCGTATATGCTTGCGCTTTGTAAGTTGTGAATTAGCAGAACCATGTCGTCATGGGGATCGCTTTCAACATTGCACTGGAACTTTGTACCTAGTTGATATTGTGTTCTTTTGTCTATGTATGTCATCGGTGTGAAATGAAAGGGGAGCTTGTAAGTCCATGGAGTTATGCATGTGTGTTAGAGAAACGCCTGGGTCGTTGGTCTAATCCATGTTGACATGGTGGAAACCTGCAGCGTAACCATAACGAGCATCTATGAAGCATTCTTTGTTGGAGATATGCCCAAGAGGCAATAATAAAGTGGTTATTATCATATCTTCATACTTATGATAAATGTTTACATACCATGCTATAATTGTATTAACCGGAAACATTAATACTTGTGTGATTTGTAAACTAAAATAAGAGTCCCTAGTAAAGCCTCTTGTTAAACTAGCTTGTTGGTTAATATATGATCATTGTTTCCTGATCATGAACATAGAGATGTTATTAACAACAGGGTCATATCATTAGGAGAATGATGTGATGGACATACTCCTATAGATAAGCGTAGCATAAAGATCAAGTCATTTCAATAGTTCAATTGCTATATGCTTTCTGATACATAGTAACCTAATTCCTTCGACCATGAGATCATGCATATCACCTTTACCGGATGGATGCTTTGATGTCATCAAACACCACACCGTAACAGGGTGGCTATAAAAGTGGCATTGAGTGTTCGGAAAGTATTGGTTGAAACACATGGATCAAGAGTGGGATTTGTCCATCCATATGACGGATAGATATACTCTGGGCCCTCTCGGTGAAATGTCATCCAATTAGCTTGCAAGCATGTGGTAGCTCACAAGGGATCACATATCACGGAACGAGAAAAGAGTACTTATCGGTGAGGTTGAACTAGGTATGCGAGATACCGACGATCATGACCACGCATGAGTAACATAACGTGAGACAAAGGGAAATTGGTATCGTAATTAAGTGGTTCATTCGATCGCAAAGTAATCGTACAAAAATGAGTGAGCCCTAAGAATTTCCAGATTCCTCTATTTGGTTATTGATAGGAGAAGTGTCTCGATCATGTCTGCATAATTCACGAACCGTAGTGAGACACAATTAAGGATTCGACGTTGTTTGAGAAGTTATGGTATTATGAGAAAGAGACCGAATGTTGTTGAGTCTCGGATGGGATCCGGATATCACGAGGAGATCCAGAATGGTCGGAGAATAAGATTCATATAAGGAAAGTCCCATTTGAGTTGGGGAATGGTTCGGTGTTTTCATGGGAACATTCTAGAAGGTCCCGGAATGTCTGCACTTGGGGAAGGGTACTTGAATGTGTGATTGTAAGTTGGAATGATTGCTTCATGTAGTTGGTGTTATTGCTGTCCAAAATAAATTGTTTTTTTAAATCCTAAATTTAAAAGTCAAACGTCTAGTTTGAAAGTCAAACGGCAATTTTGGGAAGTGGGAAGAGGAGGATTGGTGGAGGCCGAATTGGAGGAGGGTTCCTCCCTTGGGCGCCCACCAAGCCGACTTGGGGAGGACTCTCCTCCCTTGGCCGGCCCTCCCCTCCCACCTATATAAGGAGGGGCAGGGCTCCCTCCTAGCACACAAGTTTCCACCTCTAATCTCCGGTTTAGAGCCGTGTTGGTTTAGAGCTTCTAATTGCTTTAGCCAGCGGTTTAGAGCCGTCTAATTGGTTTAGAGCCTTCTAATTGGTGTGTCTAATTACTAGACCACTAATAGCCTCTCTCATAAGCTCCACCATACTGCACCGCTTAAGGCGAAGCTCATGGATCTCCCTCTACTTCCGTACCACGCCGTTGTCAGCCCAGGAATCGCGAGGAGAGTGCTACAACCTCCAGCTGCTTTGGAACAAGGGAGAGGAAGGTCTTCACGAGTATCGAGCGTGTGACCGATCAAGGGAGCGCTGCTTAACGTGGCGCTGGAAGGATCGCTCACGCGATCTTGAGATCGGAAAGAGTACGACTACATCACCCACGAGAATCTGCTCGTTAACCGCTTTGGAATCTTCGAGGGTGAGTTCCTCTATCGACTCGTTGCTACAATCTAGTAGATAGATCTTGGCTTGTTTGTTTGTATCGATAGAAAATTTTTGTTTTCCATGCTACTGAACCCCTACAAAGGGTATCGAGCCGTGTCTATATGTAGATCTGTTGACGAGTAGAACACAATGGTCATTGTGGGCATTGATGCTTTTATTGTAGATTGCTTTTTGTGTACTTTGCATCTAGCGGTATGTTGGGATGAAGCGCGGCTAACCTTACATGACATCGTTCATGAGACTTGCTCCACGCTTGACATGCAACTTGTATTGCATAAGTGGCTCATGGTGCCTGTTTCTCCTAGCATAGTTAAGATCCAATTTACAACGGTAATCAACAATGCTAGTATCAATGTTGTGGTTCTTGTTCGTAAGTTAGAGCGACACTTATTGAAAGCCCCAAACCACGTAAAATATGCAAAGAAAGTAGAGGCGTCTAACTTTGTTTTGGGGTGTGCAAATGATGTGATATGGCCATGATTGTGATTATATTTGATGTATGCAATGTTCCTTATTGTAAGTTGGCAACCGCAGAGCCATATGGTTGTCTTTAATTTCATTAAGACCTGCGTGTCTATTCAAAATAGTTGTAATAGTTGAAGCTGGTGGACAACCATGAAGAAGCGTCATTGACCTTGATGCTATGCCGGTAATGATGGATATCATGTTCATGCTTGAAGATGGAGATCGGAAGCACAAAGAAGAAAGGCCATATCATATCACATATTATGAATTGCATGTGATGTTAATCCTTTATGCATCTTGTATTGCTTAGTAGACGACGGTAGCATTATAAGATGATCCCTCATGCACATAAATTTCAAGTTCTAAAGTGTTCACCCTTAGTATGCACCGTTGCCAAAGCTTGTCGCTCAAGCACCACGTGATGATCGGGTGTCTTTGATTCCGCTGGTGAATACAACGTAAGCAAGCCAGATTTGCTTATGCGGTAGCTAAGGTTTGATCTTGACGAGCCTAGCATGTATGCATATGGTCTCGTGAACACGGATCACCGAAAGGTAAAGCATGAGTCATATAGTAGATATGATGAACATGTTGATTGTTCGCCATTGAAGCTGCATCAACTCTCGTGATGATCGGTTTTGATGTGGTGGATTTGGTTCGTGTGATCACTAAAACAATGTGAGGGATGTTGTTTTGAGTGGGAGTTCACCTAGATTAATTTAATTATTAATTAGAACTCAATTTATCATAAATTAAATCAAAGTGAATTTGCATAGTTGTTGTAGTCATTGGCATCCGTTTACCACCTTGCGCTTAGTTTATAATTGAGATGATAGAACTATAGAATTCTGGTTAGTTACTTTACGAACTGGTATCGTATTGTTTTGAAGTGTTAATCTAAAGTTTAAAAGTCCTATTGCAAACTTTCAGTAAGTTCTGGTTACTCCATGAAGTTTAATAATTGGTATTAAATCAAGAGTGACAATTCCAAGTGTTAGTGTATGAGTATCGTGTTTGTCTCCATGATTCTTGATATTCAAAGGATTGTCTTAATATCAAGGTTATCTAGGATCTGAAAGAGTTGTTTCAGAAACCATGATGTGTGGAAGATATTGTGATATCTGAAACGAATTTTTGGTTGCAACATGATAGAGTATAATATGGCAAAAGTCATGTTCTCATATTTGATGAGAATTTGCAAAAGGTTGAAGACACTAGTTGTCCTAATCCTCCAAAAGGTTTTGGAGAGCAACATTATACTCGCAGTTCACCATTATAAGCTAAAAGTAGCTTGATCATGGATAATTCCATGATAAGGGTGAATATTTGATGTAGGTAAAGTGTTTACTACACCAATAGATTACTAAAGAAAGGAATTTGAAAGAACACCAAACATTTGATAATGGTGATCTACTTCAAAGTGCAAGTCCAAAGACATTGGTATTTAAACTATACACGCTTTGGACTATGTGTCATATGTATGACTCCACTATTGATGTTGATAGATTCTTTCAAACAGAAAAGGAAATACTGAAAGAGAATCTCATAAGTATATGGCAGAAAAGAAAAGACTAGAATTGTTCAGCTTAAAGTATATAGATGATATACATGTTATGGCTATATTCTTTGCTTCTTAAACAATGTGGTTCTTAAAGTATTTGATACTGAATTTGTTGGTGTGAATCGTCATACGAAACAACAGAATTCATAAACTACAGTGGCCTAAGTAATTAGCAAAAGAATATATGATGATGTTCATCGAGAACAAATAAAGGGTTATTGTGTTGCTCGTTAAAAAGCTTGCCTTCAGGATTTGTTTTATCAGGTATTATGAGAACAAAAGGGTTGTTCAAATAATTTCCGTCATCCATAAAAGATGGATGATTCACAAATCTCGTTGGAGAAATCACATCCATAAAACTAGTGCTAAAAATGTCGAAAGACAAATTGATTGAAAGATCACTTAGGAAGTGACATCGCCGTTTAAATTATATTGGAAAGAAAACATGAAGAAACTCCATGTGGATGGAATTTTGGAGTCTTTTGATTTTTGATCACATGACGCTTGTGAAACTTTCCTAGAGATAATTAAAACTTCGTTCATAGGCCAAAAGGGAACGAATGACTAGCTTATTGGAACTTGTACATATTGTTGTATGAAATCCATTATATGTAGTCAAGAGCGATGGATTTCAACTTCATATGCTTTCTCCAAAAATTTGAGTGAATATATGAATATTTACTTAATAAGGATGAAGTATGAAACATTTGGAAAAGTTCAAAGTCTTTCAAGATGAAGTGCAAAATCATTGTAATGAGAATATAAATAGTTTATGATAAAGATCATAAAGGAAGATATTTGAGTTACAAGTTTAGCATAATACCTAAGATTTAAGGAATCGTTCTGTGGATTTGCATTTCCCGAAACACCATAAGAGTATGGAGCGTTCGAGATATGTAATTAAAACCTTGTTTGACATGGTAAGATCAAAGGTGAAATTCATAAAACTGCCATTATATTTTAAAGATTAAAAGCTTTAGAGACTATCGTTTTCCACTGAAAAGAGCTCCATCATAATCCGCTGAAATGACACCATATAAAGTTATGGTTTGGGATAAAACCCAAGTAGTCCTTTCTTAAACATTGGTATGCTATGCATAAGAAAGATGTTTGCAACCAAAGTCGGATGAACCTGTCTTTGTATTACTGTTAAGTTTTCCTCCATAAAACACCGGAGACAAAAGTGTTTGTCGCTTAGAACGTCAAGTTTCTTTGAGAAGGAATTTTTCGTGAAAAGTTAAGTGGGAGGACAATAGAACTTTGATAAGGTTAAAAGAACCTTAGCTATATGTGCAAAGTTGCGCAGCACCGAAAAGTGTTCCGAGGCAAAGAACAATGCTCATGGCTCACGTGCCTCAAAGGTTGTGGTCACGGAGGTCTAAGTTTCTATTGAAACAAGTAGGTCGGATGAACAATCAAATATCAAGATTTGAGGGTTGAATCATTATTTGAGAATAATGAACCTACTACATGCAAAGAAGCGATGATGGGCCCTGACTCCGTCAAATGGCTTGAAGCCATATAATCCGTGATAGTTCCATACACGAGAAATCAAGTTTTGAACTTGAAGGACCCTCGGAAAAGGTGTAAGACCTTGCAGTTGTGTTTGGATCTATAAAGAAGTAGACATGGATGTTTCACATCTATGAAATAGTCGACATGTTGGGAAAGAGTTCACAACAATGTTCAAAGGTTGTATATGACAAGATTTGATCTTTCATAGCGATTTTTAGTCTAGACGGATTAATGTAGCAACCACTACATATAATTTGTTATGTGGTAGTAGAATAAACAAAACAAGTTCTTCTAATAGAATGGTTACCTAGGACGTGTGCATGACACGGTCCAAAGGGTTTTGTTAATTCAAAGGATGCTAAAAGCATATGCAAACTTCAATGGTTGAAGTAAGCATATGAGTTGGAATCTTCACTGTGATGAAACTGTTAAAAGAGTTTAATTTCATCGGAAACAATGAAGATGCTTGCATTTGCAAGAAATTAAGTGGGAGCGCTAAGACATGTTTCTAATACATTATGTGGAAGACATATTGTTGATTGGAAATAATGTATCTTTTATTAACACATATTAAGAATTTCATCCCGATGAAAGACTTAGGCAAAACCCAAATATTTGGCATCAATAGACACTAATATGGTTGTGCCAGAAGTACATAGACGAGATATTGAATGAATTCAATATAGAAACTACAAGAAAGGTTCTTGTTGCACGTAAAGGATTGAAAGAGTTCAATGTTGATGATATATTCAAGTGTATTGGCACTTGGTAAGTGAAACAAAGATTCAAGTATAGATTGATACTTGATGTATGAAATCACAAAGAGTATTTATATCAATCATACTTTGGATATGTACAAATCCAGATATGTCCTATGCTATAAATATTATGAGCATATACCAGAATGATTCATAAGATGATCATTGGACGATAGTAAGGATATTCTTATGATCTTTTGGAAGAACTAAGAGTATATTATTTGTAGAAGTGACAAATAGATGGTTAGTTCATTGTAAAAGTACTACATTGATACTAGTTTTGTCACAAAGTACAAATTAAGTTTATCTCAATCTAAATTAAGGGTGGCACAATATAATGGAAAGTGAGTTCCATAATGGATTTGGATGAGTTCTAAAGTTAAGACATTGTGACAGATACTTCAACAAAAGGCTAAGTATATGACTGCTATTATAGCAGCAAAAGAGGGCATTTGTGTCAAGTAGTTTGTTATCAAACTAGGTGTAGTTCATGGGATAATACTATGAAGATATATTGTGCGACAATATTATCAACATGTTTTAACCCCAAAGAACTAAAGGTCACACCGAAAGACCAAATCATACAAAGCCATCTCATTAGAGAATGAGTGATGCGAGACGCAAAGACATGCAATTACACACGGACCTAGAAGTGTCGGATCCGAGATCGTTAACCACTAGCAATCGTGTACATACAACACAGTAAAGCCATAGGTGTTGAAAACACAAAGGTTTGAAACTAGATTATTGACTCTAGTGCAAGTGGGAGACTGTTGGAGATATGCCCAAGAGGCAATAATAAAGTGGTTATTATCATATCTTCATACTTATGATAAATGTTTACATACCATGCTATAATTGTATTAACCGAAAACATTAATACTTGTGTGATTTGTAAACTAAAATAAGAGTCCCTAGTAAAGCCTCTTGTTAAACTAGCTTGTTGGTTAATATATGATCATTGTTTTCTGATCATGAACATAGAGATGTTATTAACAACAGGGTCATATCATTAGGAGAATGATGTGATGGACATACTCCTATAGATAAGCGTAGCATAAAGATCAAGTCATTTCAATAGTTCAATTGCTATATGCTTTCTGATACATAGTAACCTAATTCCTTCGACCATGAGATCATGCATATCACCTTTACCGGATGGATGCTTTGATGTCATCAAACACCACACCGTAACAGGGTGGCTATAAAGGTGGCATTGAGTGTTCGGAAAGTATTGGTTGAAACACATGGATCAAGAGTGGGATTTGTCCATCCATATGACGGATAGATATACTCTGGGCCCTCTCGGTGAAATGTCATCCAATTAGCTTGCAAGCATGTGACTGGCTCACAAGGGATCACATATCACGGAACGAGAAAGAGTACTTATCGAACGAGGTTGAACTAGGTATGCAGATACCGACGATCATAACCTCGGATAAGTAACATATCGTGAGACAAAGGGAAATTGGTATCGTATGTAAGTGGTTCATTCGATCGCAAAGTAATCGAGAAATATGTGGGAACCATATGAATTTCCAGATTCCTCTATTGGTTATTGTTGAGAAGTGTCTCGATCATGTCCGCATAATTCACGAACCGTAGGGAGACACACTTAAGGATTCGACGTTGTTTGAGTAGTTATGGTATTATGAGAAAGAGACCGAATGTTGTTGAGTCTCGGATGGGATCCGGATATCACGAGGAGATCCGGAATGGTCCGGAGAATAAGATTCATATAAGGAAAGTCCCATTTCGAGTTGGGGAATGGTTCCGTGTTTTCATCGGGAACATTCTAGAAGGTCCCGGAATGTCCCAAGCACTCGGGGAAGGGGACATGAATGTGTCATTGTAAGTTGGAATGATTGCATCATGTACTAGGTGTTCTTGCTGTCCAAAATAAAGGGTTTATTTAAATCCTAAATTGAAAAGTCAAGCGGCTAGTTTGAAAGTCAAACGGCAATTTTGGGAAGTGGGAAGAGGAGGATTGGTGGAGGCTGAATTGGAGGAGGGTTCCTCCTTGGCGGCGCCCACCAAGCCGACTTGGGAGGGACTCTCCTCCTTGGCCGGCCCTCCCACCTATATAAGGAGGGCAGGCTCCTCCTAGCACACAAGTTTCCACCTCTAATCTCCGGTTTAGAGCCGCTTTGGTTTAGAGCTTCTAATTGCTTTAGCCAGGTTTAGAGCCTTCTAATTGGTTTAGAGCCTTCTAATTGGTGTGTCTAATTACTAGACCACTAATAGCCTCTCTCATAAGCTCCACCATACTCGCACCGGCTTAAGGCGGCCCTTGGGATCTCCCTCTACTTCCTACCACACGCCAGCCGAATCGCGAGGAGTGCTACAACCTCCAGCTGCTTGGAACAAGGAGAGGAAGGTCTTCGTCGAGTACGAACGCAGTGACCGATCATGAGCGGGGCTATAGGAACGTGGCGCTGGAAGGATCGCTCACGCGATCTTGAGATCGGAAAGAGTACGACTACATCACCCACGAGAATCTGCTCTCGTTAACCGCTTTGGAATCTTCGAGGGTGAGTTCCTCTATCGACTCGTTGCTACAATCTAGTAGATAGATCTTGGCTTGTTTGTTTGTATGCGATAGAAAATTTTTGTTTTCCATGCTACGAACCCCTACATTCTTCTTATATAAAAAAAGAGATAGAGATTGAGAAAAAGAGAAAAGAAAAAAAGAGATATTATGAAAAGAGGAAAGAGAGAAAAAAAGCACCATATTCCCATGGTAAATAAGAAGATTGCTGAGATGCTTGTTGTCTGCTTGCCTTGTCGTTTTGATATGGGAATTCTTCCGTATCATCGGTCAAGGGGTACCCCGTTGGCGGTTCTCTATGATACACATGTGCTTACGATGACAAGAACTTACCGTTGACTAAACTTGAGTAGCATGAGGAGCGGCCCTCATATTCAAGGGACATGAGATTCTCAATTTACAAATTGTCAATGCATATCCTCATTTTTGATCACTTTAACCTTAATCACCTAAAGATGCCTATGGTAGGGGCAATGAGAGCTAAAAGCTAGTAAGTACCATAATTTTTGGGAGCTCTTTATGAGGCTTGAAATCCCTGCTTCCCTCTGCGAAGGTCCTTTCTTTTACTTTTTAGTTGAGTCAGTAAACCTATTCCCTTCTATCTCAGCAAGTATTTTGAGTTGTTGTGTTTCATTCATTCATATGATGATTTATTCAATCATGTTCCTTGTTTTGCACATTGCTCTTATCTTGATCTTTACTACTTTGAAAGCTATCATTGAAAACCAGTTATTTGTGAACTCCTTCAAATTATCAACTATTCTTCGACCAAGAGCTAAGTTTGCCATTACCAATTATGATTTACTTTATGTATCTTTATTGAGTTTCCTTTAATTATTGCAAGTTGAGTTATATAATAGTGAGTTGTCTTCTATTATGATCTATGTATTGATGAATGTGATGCTTCTTGTCCGTATTCTTTTATCGACTCTTCACTCCATAAACCTGAGGCCATGTTTATTGAGCTCAGTTTAAGCAGGGACAAGCGAAGTCTAAGCTTGGGGGAGTTGATACGTCCATTTTGCATCACTATTCTATGTCATAATTCACTGTTATTCATTGATATATTTCATATTAAGAGGTGATGCTTATGTTATTTCATCTGTTTTTGCATGGTTGATGACTTTTGGAGCATGGACCACTGCAGTTAGGATTTTGATGGAAAAGGTGCTGTTTGGAGGCAAAATTCGCGAAGATCAGAAAATCCGGGAAAATATACGGAAAATCCTATTTTTTCCAGAAGACGAAGGAAGCCAGAAGGGGGGCTGGAGATGGGCCACAGGGGGCTCACACCACCCCCTGGCGCGGGCCAGCCTAGGTCGCGCCACCAGGTGGTGTGGCCGCCCTGGTCCACCCCTGGCACTCCCCTCTGGCGTATATTATCCTCCCGAAACCCTAAGACTCGGGAGAGCGACCACAGAAAGATTCCGCCGCCTCTGCGGGGCGGAAAACACCGAGAGAGAAAGATCTCTCCAACAGACAGATTTCTGCCGGGGGAATTCCTTCCCGAAGAGGGGAGATCATCGCCATCAACACCACCATCAAGCTGGACTTCATCGGGATCATCATTATCATCACCATCATCATCAGCAGCACCCTCATCACCGTCTCCATATTGCTGTAACAATTGGGTTGAATCTTGCATAGTTCATAGGGGAAACTTTCCCGGTGTTGATTACTCTTTGTAGTTGATGCTATTGAGGGAACCATTGAATTATTGTTTATGTTCAGATTGTTATACATCATTATTCCATCTCTGATCATGATCCATATGATGTCTTGTGAGTAGTTCGTTTTGTTCTTGAGGACATGGGAGAAGTCATGTTGTTAGTAGTGGAGTTGTGTTGAGAAAGATTCAATGGTTTGATATTTAAGTTGTGGTGTACTTCTTCTAGTGGTGTCATGTGAACGTCGACTACATGACACTTCACCTATATGGGCCTAGGGGAATGCATTGTGTATTTGGCTACTAATCGTAGGGGTTGCCGGAGTGACAGAAACCTGAACCCCCTTTATGAAACCATTGCACAAGGGACGTAAGCATCTCAGAGTTTAAAGCTGTGGTTAGGTTTCTACCTTAATTACTTTCTTGTACTTACGGATGTTTGCAAGGGGTATAATCACAAGTATGTATTAGTCCTAGGAAGGTCAGTACATTAGCACAGGTTCACCCAAACAACATTTAGAAAGCTAAAGAAGATTAATCAACTATATGAAGCGAAAGCACTTGACAGTCTCCCCATGTGTCCTCGAGAACGTTTGGTAATCTTAAGTAATACAACCGGTTTGTCCTTTGCTGCATAAAGGATTGGGCCACTTGCTGCATTTATTCCTACTGTCTTTTGTTTACTCATACTTTGTTTACTTGCTTTATCAAAAACCCCTAAAAATCCATTTGCTAAGT